>JASAUF010000600.1:0-10000000 GCA_030180095.1 Magnolia changhungtana
TTCATAACTCTATATTCAAGTGGTCAATTTAGACAATTTTGAGCTCATTCGAATGGTAACTTGACAAGTATCTAAATGACACCAAAATTGGGTAATTTCGAGACCATTCGATATCCCAAAAGAATGTTGGAACTCTTCGATCATCATTTTGCAATTTGATTGTTAATCTTTCCAAATCGCTGATCCAACGAAGACGCTCTTTACTCCTCATTTGATGTTGGGTCAATTTTTGCTCATATAAAGGTACTTTAGCGCCATTCATTTCGAATAAAATCGTCAGTATTTCGAGACCATTTGGGCATCCGTAAGTGGGATCGCAAACGCCGCATGAATTTCTCCTTCATCTCCCTTGTCCAACAGAAGCTTCATAACTCTCTATTCAAAGGGTCGAATTTAGACAATTTTGAGCTCATTGAATGGTAACTTCACAAGCTTCTAAATGAGACCAGAATTGGGTAATTTTATACCGCTTGATATCCTAAAAGCATGTTGGAACTCTTCGATCATCATTTTGCAATTTGATTGTTAATCTTTCCAAATCGCGCGATCCAACGAGACGCCATAACTCCCTCTTTGATGTCGGATTGGGTCAATTTTTGGTCATCCGAAAGGTACTTTTAGTGACTTTCATTCCTGACTGGAATCGTCATATTCTGAGACCATTGTGTGATTCGTAAGTGGGACCACAATCATCAGTACTAAATTTCTCCTTCATCTCCTTGTCCAACAGTAACCTTCTTAACTCTCTATTCAGTGGTCGAATTTAGACTATTTTGAGCTCATTGGAATAGTAACTTGACAAACTTCTAAATGAGACTAGAATTGGTTAATTTTGAGACTGCTCGATATCCCAAAAGCACGTTGGAACTCTTTGATCGTCATTTTGCAATTTTGATTGTTAATCTATCCAAATCGCGTGATCCAACGGATGCGCTCGTAACTCCCTCGTTTGATGTCGATTGGGTCAATTTTTGGTCATCCTAAAAGGTACTTTAGCGCTTTTTCATTCCCGAATGGAATCATCATATTCGAGACCATTTGGGCAACCATAAGTAGGATCACAATCATCGGTACTGAATTTCTCCTTCATCTCCTTGTCCAACAAGAACCTTCATAACTCTCTATTCAGGGGTCGAATTTAGATAATTTTGAGCTCATTGGAATGGTAACTTCAAAAGCTTCTAAATGAGACCGAATTGGGTAATTTCTATACCGTTCGATATCCCAAAAGCAAGGAACTCTTGATCATCATTTTGCAATTTGGATTGTTAATCTTTCCAAATCGCTAATCCAACGAGACGCTCATAACTCCCTCTTTGATGTCCGATTGGGTCAATTTTTGGTCATCTAAAAGGTACTTTAGCTTCTTTTTATTCCCGAATGGAATCGTCAGATTCGAGACCATTTGGGAATCGTAAGTGGGATCAAAATCGCCGGTCCCGAATTTCTCCTTCATCTCCTTGTCCAACATAAGAACCTTCATAACTTTATATTCAGTGGTCGAATTTAGACAATTTTGAGGTCATTGGAATGGTAACTTGACAAGCATTTAAATGAGACCAAAATTGGGTAATTTTGAGACCGTTCGATATCCCAAGAGCACGTTGGAACTCTTCGATCATCATTTTGCAATTTGAAATGTAAATCTTTCCAAATCGCACGATCCAACGAAGGCAATCTTTACTCCCTTGTTTGATGTCGGATTGGGTCAATTTTTAGTCATCTAAAAGGTACTTTAGCTCATTCATTCCTAAATAAAATCGTCCATTCGAGACCATTTGGGCATCCGTAAGTGGGATCGCAATCTTCGCATCGAATTTCTACATCATCTCCTTGTCCAACAAGAACCTTCATAACTCTCTTCAAGGGTCGAATTTAGACAATTTTGAGCTCATTGGAATGGTAACTTCACAAGCTTCTAAATGAGACCGAATTGGGTAATTTCTATACCGTTCGATATCCCAAAAGCATGTTGAACTCTTCGATCATCATTTTGCAATTTGGATTGTTAATCTTTCCAAATCGCGCGATCCAACAGAGAGGCTCATAACTCCCTCTTTTGATGTCTGATTGGGTCAATTTTTGGTCATCCAAAAGGTACTTTAGCGCATCTTTCATTCCTGAATGGAATCGTCAGATTCCAAGACCATTTGGGCAACCATAAGTGGGATCATAATCGTCGGCATCGAATTTCTCCTTCATCTCCTTGTCCAAATAATAACCTTCATACCTCTCTATACAATGGTAGAATTTAGACAATTTTGAGCTCATTGGAATTGTAACTTGACAAGCTTCTAAATGAGACCAGAATTGGATAATTTCGAGACCATTCGATATCCCAAAAGCACGTTGGAAGTCTTCCAACGTCATTTTGCAATTTGAATTGTAAATCTTTCCAAATGCACGATCCAACGAAGACAATCATTACTCCATTGTTTGATGTCGGATTGGGTCAATTTTTACTCATGTAAAAGGTACTTTAGCGCTCATTCATTCCTAAATAAAATCGTCATATTCGAGACCATTTGGGCATCCGTAAGTGGGATCGCAATCTTCTGATGATCAATTTCTACATCATCTCCTTGTCCAACAAGAACCTTCATAACTCTCTTCAAGTGGTCGAATTTAGACTATTTTGAGCTCATGGAATGGTAACTTGACAAGCTTCTAAATGAGACCAAATTGGGTAATTTCTAGACCGCTCGATATCCAAAAGCAAGGCGTTGGAACTCTTCGATCATCATTTTGCAATTTGGATTGTTAATCTTTCCAAATCGCGATCCAACTGGAGACGCTCATAACTCCCTCTTTGATGTCGAATTGGGTCAATTTTTGGTCATCTGAAAGGTACTTTAGTGCTCTTTCATTCCTAAATGGAATCGTCAGATTTCGAGACCATTTGGGTAACCGTAAGTGGGATCAAAATCATTGGTATTGAATTTCTCCTTCATCTCCTTATCCAACAAGAACCTTCATAACTCTCTATTCAAGGGTCAAATTTAGACCATTTTGAGCTCATTGGAATGGTAACTGACAAGCTTCTAAATGAGACCGAATTGGGTAATTTTGAGACCGCTCGATATCCCAAAAGCACGTTGGAACTCTTGATCATCATTTTGCAATTAGGATTGTTAATCTTTCCAAATCGCGTGATCCAACGAGACGCTCATAACTCCCTCGTTTGATGTCGATGGGTCAATTTTTGGTCATCTAAAAGGTACTTTAGCGCTCTTTCATTCCCGAATGGAATCGTCATATTCGAGACCATTTGGGCAACCATAAGTAGGATCACAATCTTCAGCATCGAATTTCTCCTTCATCTCCTTGTCCAACAAGAACCTTCATAACTCTATTCAAGGGTCGAATTTAGACAATTTTGAGCTCATTGGAATGGTAACTTCAAAAGCTTCTAAATGAGACGTAATTGGGTAATTTCTATACCGCTCGATATCCCAAAAGCAAGGGAACTCTTGATCATCATTTTGCAATTTGGATTCTTAATCTTTCCAAATCGTGCGATCCAACGGATATGCTCATAACTCCCTCTTTTGATGTCCGATTGGGTCAATTTTTGCTCATCTAAAAGGTACTTTTACTCTTTTTATTCCCGAATGGAATCGTCAGATTCGAGACCATTTGGGCAATCGTAAGTGGGATCGAAATCGTCGGTATTGAATTTCTCCTTCATCTCCTTATCCAACGATAAGCTTCATAACTCTATATTCAAGGGTCGAATTTAGACAATTTTGAGCTCATTGGAATGGTAACTTGACAAGCTTCTAAATGAGACCAAAATTGGATAATTTCGAGACCATTCGATATCCCAAGAGCACGTTGGAACTCTTCGATCATCATTTTGCAATTTGGATTGTTAATCTTTCCAAATCGCACGATCCAACGGAGACGCTCTTAACTCCCTCGTTTGATGTCCTGATTGGGTCAATTTTTGGTCATCTAAAAGGTACTTTAGCGCTCATTCATTCCTAAATAAAATCGTCAGATTCGAGACCATTTGGGCATCCGTAAGTGGGATCGCAATCTTCGCATCGAATTTCTACATCATCTCCTTGTCCAACAAGAACCTTCATAACTCTCTCTTCAAGGGTCGAATTTAGACAATTTTGAGCTCATTGAATGGTAACTTCACAAGCTTCTAAATGAGATGAGAATTGGGTAATTTCTATACCGTTCGATATCCCAAAAAAGCATGGCGGAACTCTTGATCATCATTTTGCAATTTGGATTGTTAATCTTTCCAAATCGCGCGATCCAACTGAGACGCTCATAACTCCCTCTTTTGATGTCGGATTGGGTCAATTTTTGGTCATCCTAAAAGGTACTTTAGCGCACTTTCATTCCTGAATGGAATCGTCGATTCAAACCATTTGGGCAACCGTAAGTGGGATCAAATCGTTTGGTACATCGAATTTCTCCTTCATCTCCTTGTCCAACAATAACCTTCATAACTCTCTATTCAGGGGTCGAATTTAGACAATTTTGAGCTCATTGGAATGGTAACTTGACAAGTATCTAAATGACACCAAAATTGGGTAATTTTCGAGACCATTCGATATCCCAAAAGCACGTTGGAACTCTTCGATCATCATTTTGCAATTTGAATTGTAAATCTTTCCAAATTGCACGATCCAACGAAGACAATCATTACTCCATTGTTTGATGTGATTGGGTCAATTTTTACTCATGTAAAAGGTACTTTAGCGCATTCATTCATTCCTAAATAAAAATCGTCAGACTCGAGACCATTTGGGCATCCGTAAGTGGGATCGCAATCTTCTGTACTCAATTTCTACATCATCTCCTTGTCCAACAGTAACCTTCATAACTCTCTCTTCAGTGGTCGAATTTAGACTATTTTGAGCTCATTGGAATGGTAACTTGAAAAGCTTCTAAATGAGACCAAATTGGGTAATTTTAGACCGTTCGATATCCCAAAAGCAATGGAACTCTTTGATCATCATTTTGCAATTTGGATTGTTAATCTTTCCAAATCGCGCGATCCAACGAGACGCTCATAACTCCCTCTTTTGATGTCTGATTGGGTCAATTTTTGGTCATCCGAATGGTACTTTAGCACACTTTCATTCCTGAATGGAATCGTCGTATTCTGAAACCATTTGGGAATCGTAAGTGGGATCAAAATCATCGGTACTAAATTTCTCCTTCATCTCCTTGTCCAATAGTAACCTTCATAACTCTCTATTCACTGGTCAAATTTAGACCATTTTGAGCTCATTGGAATGGTAACTAGACAAGCATCTAAATGAGACGAGATTGGGTAATTTTGAGACTGTTCGGTATCCCAAAAGCACGTTGGAACTCTTCAATCATCATTTTGCAATTAGGATTGTTAATCTTTCCAAATCGCGTGATCCAACGGAGACGCTCATAACTCCCTCGTTTGATGTCAGATTAGGTCTTGGTCATCTGAAAGGTACTTTAGCGCTCTTTCATTCCTGAATGGAATCGTCATATTCTGAGACCATTTGGGCAACCATAAGTAGGATCACAATCATCGGTACTGAATTTCTCCTTCACCTCCTTGTCCAACAGTAACCTTCATAACTCTCTATTCAGTGGTCGAATTTAGACAATTTTGAGCTCAATGGAATGGTAACTTCAAAAGCTTCTAAATGAGACCAGAATTGGGTAATTTCTATACCGTTCGATATCCCAAAAGTAAGGCGGAACTCTTTGATCATCATTTTGCAATTTAGATTGTTAATCTTTCCAAATCGTGCAATCCAACAGAGACGCGCATAACTCCCTCTTTTGATGTCTGGTTGGGTCAATTTTTGGTCATCTAAAAGGTACTTTAGCTCTTTTATTCCTGAATGGAATCGTCGTATTCCGAGACCATTTGGGAATCGTAAGTGGGATCGAATCGCTTGCATCGAATTTCACCTTCATCTCCTTATCCAACGATAAGCTTCATAACTCTATATTCAAGTGGTCGAATTTAGACAATTTTGAGCTCATTGGAATGGTAACTTGACAAGTATCTAAATGAGACCAAAATTGGGTAATTTGAGACCATTCGATATCCCAAAAGCACGTTGAACTCTTCGATCATCATTTTGCAATTTGGATTGTTAATCTTTCCAAATCGCACGATCCAACGAAGACGCTCTTTACTCCTCATTTGATGTCGATTGGGTCAATTTTTACTCATATAAAAGGTACTTTAGCGCTCATTCATTCCGAATAAAATCGTCATATTCGAGACCATTTGGGCATCCGTAAGTGGGATCGCAACGCTTCAGATCGAATTTCTTCTTCATCTCCTTGTCCAAGAATTTTTCATAACTCTCCATTCAGTGGTCGAATTTAGACAATTTTGAACTCATTGGAATGGTAACTTCACAAGCTTCTAAATGAGACCAGAATTAGGTAATTTCTAGACCGTTTGATCTCCTAAAAGCA
Source organism: Magnolia changhungtana (assembly GCA_030180095.1). Classification (NCBI taxonomy): domain Eukaryota; kingdom Viridiplantae; phylum Streptophyta; class Magnoliopsida; order Magnoliales; family Magnoliaceae; genus Magnolia; species Magnolia changhungtana. The sequence goes on from JASAUF010000600.1 coordinate 6,442, forward strand.
TAGCAGAACTCTTTGATCATCATTTTACAATTTGGATTGTTAATCTTTCCAAATCGCGCCGATCCAACGGGGACGCTCATAACTCCATCTTTTGATGTCGGATTGGGTTAATTTTTGGTCATCCGAAAGGTACTTTTGCGCACTTTCATTCCTGAATGGAATCGTCGTATTCTGAAACCATTTGGGAATCGTAAGTGGGATCAAAATCATCGGTACTAAATTTCTCCTTCATCTCCTTGTCCAACAGTAACCTTCATAACTCTCTATTCAATTGGTCAAATTTAGACCATTTTGAGCTCATTGGAATGGTAACTAGACAAGCTTCTAAATGAGACCAAATTGGGAAATTTTGAGACTGTTCGATATCCCAAAAGCACATTGGAACTCTTCAATCATCATTTTGCAATTAGGATTGTTAATCTTTCCAAATCGCACGATCCAACGAGACGCTCATAACTCCCTCGTTTGATGTCGATTAGGTCAATTTTTGGTCATCTAAAAGGTACTTTAGCGCTTCTTTCATTCCTGAATGGAATCGTCGTATTCCGAGACCATTTGGGCAACCATAAGTAGGATCACAATCATCGTACACGAATTTCTCCTTCATCTCCTTGTCCAACAGTAACCTTCATAACTCTCTATTCAGTGGTCGAATTTATATAATTTTGAGCTCATTGGAATGGTAACTTCAAAAGCTTCTAAATGAGACCAGAATTGGGTAATTTCTATACCGTTCGATATCCCAAAAGCAAGGCGGAACTCTTGATCATCATTTTGTAATTAGGATTGTTAATCTTTCCAAATCGCGCAATCCAACAGAGACGCTCATAACTCCCTCTTTTGATGTCTGATTGGGTCAATTTTTGGTCATCTAAAAGGTACTTTAGCACTCTTTTATTCCTGAATGGAATCGTCGTATTCCGAGACCATTTGGGAATCGTAAGTGGGATCGAAATCGTCGGTCCTGAATTTCTCCTTCATCTCCTTGTCCAACAGTAACCTTCATAGCTCTATATTCAGTGGTCGAATTTAGACAATTTTGAGCTCATTGGAATGGTAACTTGACAAGCATTTAAATGAGACCAAAATTGGGTAATTTTGAGACCGTTCGATATCCCAAGAGCACGTTGGAACTCTTCGATCATCATTTTGCAATTTGAATTGTAAATCTTTCCAAATCGCACGATCCAACGAAGGCAATCTTTACTCCCTTGTTTGATGTCGGATTGGGTCAATTTTTAGTCATCTAAAAGGTACTTTAGCGCTCATTCATTCCTAAATAAAATCGTCAGATTCGAGACCATTTGGGCATCCGTAAGTGGGATCGCAATCTTCGGTACTCAATTTCTACATCATCTCCTTGTCCAACAAGAACTTCATAACTCTCTTCAGTGGTCGAATTTAGACAATTTTGAGCTCATTGGAATGGTAACTTCACAAGCTTCTAAATGAGACGAGAATTGGGTAATTTCTATACCGTTTGATATCCTAAAAGCATTGGAACTCTTCGATCATCATTTTGCAATTTGATTGTTAATCTTTCCAAATCGCGCGATCCAACTGAGACGCTCATAACTCCTCTTTTGATGTCGGATTGGGTAATTTTTGGTCATCCTAAAAGGTACTTTAGCGCACTTTCATTCCCGAATGGAATCGTCAGATTCGAGACCATTTGGGCAACCATAAGTGGGATCATAATCGTCGGTATCCTGAATGTCTCCTTCATCTCCTTATCCAATAGTAACCTTCATAACTCTCTATTCAGTTGTTGAATTTAGACAATTTGGAGCTCATTGGAATGGTAACTTGACAAGCATCTAAATGAGACTAGAATTGGGTAATTTTGAGACCATTCAATATGCTAAAAGCATGTTGGAACTCTTCGATCATCATTTTGCAATTTGGATGGTTAATCTTTCCAAATTGCACGATCCAACGAAGACAATCATTACTCCATTGTTTGATGTCGGATTGGGTCAATTTTTTCATCATGTAAAAGGTACTTTAGCGCTCATTCATTCCTAAATAAAATCGTCAGTATTCGAGACCATTTGGGCATCCGTAAGTGGGATCGCAATCTTCTGTACTGAATTTCTACATCATCTCCTTGTCCAACAGTAACCTTCATAACTCTCTCTTCAAGTTGGTCGAATTTAGACTATTTTGAGCTCATTGGAATGGTAACTTCAAAAGCTTCTAAATGAGACCAAATTGGGTAATTTCTATACCGTTCGATATCCCAAAAGCAACGTTGGAACTCTTCGATCATCATTTTGCAATTTGATTGTTAATCTTTCCAAATCGCGCGATCCAACTGAGACGCTCATAACTCCCTTTTGATGTCGATTGGGTCAATTTTTGGTCATCCTAAAAGGTCTTTTAGCGCACTTTCATTCCTGAATGGAATCGTCATATTCGAAACCATTTGGGAATCGTAAGTGGGATCAAAATCATCGGTACTAAATTTCTCCTTCATCTCCTTGTCCAACAAGTAACCTTCATAACTCTCTATTCAAGTGGTCAAATTTAGACCATTTTGAGCTCATTGGAATGGTAACTTGACAAGCTTCTAAATGAGACCAAAATTGGGTAATTTTGAGACTGCATTCGATATCCCGAAAGCACGTTGGAACTCTTCGATCGTCATTTTGCAATTAGGATTGTTAATCTTTCCAAATCGCGCGATCTAACGGAGACGCTCATAACTCCCTCGTTTGATGTCGGATTGGGTCAATTTTTGGTCATCCTAAAAGGTACTTTAGCGCTCTTTCATTCCCGAATGGAATCGTCATATTCGAGACCATTTGGGCAACCATAAGTGGGATCACAATCATCGGCATCGAAATTTCTCCTTCATCTCCTTGTCCAACAAGAACCTTCATAACTCTCTCTATTCAAGGGTCGAATTTAGACAATTTTGAGCTCATGGAATGGTAACTTCAAAAGCTTCTAAATGAGACCATAATTGGGTAATTTCTATACCGTTCGATATCCCAAAAGCAAGGTTGGAACTCTTTGATCATCATTTTGCAATTTAGATTGTTAATCTTTCCAAATCGCAATCCAACAGAGAGACGCGCATAACTCCCTCTTTGATGTCCGATTGGGTCAATTTTTGGTCATCTAAAAGGTACTTTAGCGCTCTTTTATTCCTGAATGGAATCGTCAGTATTCGAGACCATTTGGGAATCGTAAGTGGGATCAAATCGTCGTCAGATCGAATTTCACCTTCATCTCCTTATCCAACGATAAGCTTCATAACTCTATATTCAAGTGGTCGAATTTAGACAATTTTGAGCTCATTGGAATGGTAAATTTACAACCTTCTAATTGAGTCTAGAATTGGGTAATTTCGAGACCGTTCGATATCCTAAAAGCACGTTGAAACTCTTCGATCATCATTTTGCATTTGGATTGTTAATCCTTCCAAATCGCACAATCCAACGAAGACGTTCTTTACTCCCTCATTTGATATTCGAATGGGTCAATTTTTGCTCATCTAAAAGGTACTTTAGCGCTCATTCATTCCTAAATAGAATCATCGTATTCCGAGACCATTTGGGCATCCGTAAGAGGGATCGCAATCTTCGGTACTGAATTTCTCCTTCATCTCCTTGTCCAACAGTAACCTTCATAACTCTCTATTCAATGGTCGAATTTAGACAATTTTGAGCTCATTGGAATGGTAACTTCACAAGCTTCTAAATGAGACCGAGAATTGGGTAATTTTATACCGTTCGATATCCTAAAAGCACGCATGAACTCTTCGATCGTCATTTTACAGTTTGGATTGTTAATCTTTCCAAATCGCGCGATCCAACAGAGACGGTCATAACACCCTCTTTGATGTCGGATTGGGTCAATATTTTGGTCATCTAAAAGGTACTTTAGCGCACTTTCATTCCCGAATGGAATCGTCAGATTCGAGACCATTTGGGAATCGTAAGTGGGATCAAATCATCGCATACTAAATTTCTCTTTCATCTCCTTGTCCAATGATAACCTTCATAACTCTCTATTCAGTGGTCAAATTTAGACTATTTTGAGCTCATTGGAATGGTAACTTGACAAGCTTCTAAATGAGACCAGAATTGGGTAATTTTGAGACCGTTCGATATCCCAAAAGCACATTGGAACTCTTCGATCATCATTTTGCAATTTGGATTGTTAATCTTTCCAAATCGCGTGATCCAATGGAGACGCTCATAACTCCCTCGTTTGATGTCAGATTAGGTCAATTTTTGGTCATCTAAAAGGTACTTTAGCGCTCTTTCATTCCTGAATGGAATCGTCATATTCGAGACCATTTGGGCAACCATAAGTAGGATCACAATCGCTTGCATCAATTTCTCCTTCATCTCCTTGTCCAACAGTAACCTTCATAACTCTCTATTCAGTGGTCGAATTTAGATAATTTTGAGCTCATTGGAATGGTAACTTCACAAGCTTCTAAATGAGACCAGAATTGGGTAATTTCTATACCGTTCGATATCCCAAAAGCAAGGCGGAACTCTTTGATCATCATTTTGCAATTTGGATTGTTAATCTTTCCAAATCGCGCAATCCAACAGAGACGCTCATAACTCCCTCTTTTGATGTCTGATTGGGTCAATTTTTGGTCATCTAAAAGGTACTTTAGCGCTCTTTTTATTCCTGAATGGAATCGTCATATTCGAGACCATTTGGGAATCGTAAGTGGGATCAAATCGTCGCATCGAATTTCTCCTTCATCTCCTTGTCCAATGATAAGCTTCATAACTTTATATTCAGTGGTCGAATTTAGACAATTTTGAGCTCATTGGAATGGTAACTTGACAAGCATTTAAATGAGACCAAAATTGGGTAATTTTGAGACCGTTCGATATCCCAAGAGCACGTTGGAACTCTTCGATCATCATTTTGCAATTTGATTGTAAATCTTTCCAAATCGCACGATCCAACGAAGATCTTTACTCCCTTGTTTGATGTCGGATTGGGTCAATTTTTGGTCATCTAAAAGGTACTTTAGCGCTCATTCATAACTAAATAGAATCATCGTATTCCGAGACCATTTGGGCATCCGTAAGAGGGATCGCAATCTTCTTCAGATCAATTTCTACATCATCTCCTTGTCCAACAAGAACCTTCATAACTCTCTCTTCAAGTGGTCGAATTTAGACAATTTTGAGCTCATTGGAATGGTACCTTCACAAGCTTCTAAATGAGGCGAGAATTGGGTAATTTTATACCGTTCGATATCCCAAAAGCATGTTGGAACTCTTCGATCGTCATTTTGCAATTTGGATTGTTAATCTTTCCAAATCGCGCGATCCAACGAGAGACGCTCATAACTCCTCTTTTGATGTCGGATTGGGTCAATTTTTGGTCATCTGAAAGGTACTTTAGCGCTCTTTCATTCCTGAATGAAATCGTCGTATTCCAAGACCATTTGGGCAATCGTAAGTGGGATCACAATCGTCGGTACAGAATTTCTCCTTCATCTCCTTGTCTAACGATAACCTTCATAACTCTCTATTCAGTGGTCGAATTTAGACAATTTTGAGCTCATTGGAATGGTAACTTGGCAAGGTTCTAAATGAGACCAGAATTGGGTAATTTTGAGACTGTACAATATCCCAAAAGCACATTAGAACTCTTCGATCGTCATTTGGTAATTTGGATTGTTAATCTTTCTTGAATCATAAAAGCTTTAACTCCTCGTTTGATCAAATATCAATTTTATTATCTAAATATCTTTTCATTCCAAATCGATAACATGATTCAATCATCATCCAAGGACTTAGAGGAAATGACATTCATTCCTAACAAAAATCTTTCAAGATTCGAGATTCCATTTTTCATTGGAATTTGATCTCTTCTAAAATGAGGAGGGATCGATTTTCCATCATCTCTTGTAAGAAGAACTTGAAGCTTTAACTTCAATTCAAATTGGTCGATTTTAAAGGAATTTTGAGCTCATTCGAATGGTAACTTGACAACCATTTGGACCGTAAGGAAATTGGGCATAATTTTCAAATCTTCCAATAAGCTCATAATTCCTCACATCGGTCAATCTCCTTGATCATCAACAACTTTGATTGTTAATCTTTAAAATCGTAATTCTTCATACTTCTCAAAAGCTCGTTTGATTTAGACAATTTTGAGCTCATTTAAAAGGGATGGGACAAATGGTAACTTCGATGGAAAAATATCTAACCATGATGGAACCAAATCATTGCTTCAAAATTTCTCATTCGGGATCATTGGTCCCTCGATAACCTTCATAATTTTATCTTCGTTCATTTCATTTAGTAATCATTTTGCGATTTTGAGCTCATGGTAATTTTGAATGGTAACTTGACAAGCTTCTAAATGAGACCAAAATTGGGTAATTTTATGTTTTTCTTTGATATCCAAAAGCAAAGTGAACTCTTTGATCATCATTTTGCAATTTGGATTGTTAATCTTTCCAAATCGCAGCACGATCCAACGAAGAGATTTTTCATAACTCCCTCTTTGATGTCTGATTGGGTAATTTTTGGTCATCTAAAAGGTACTTTAGCACTTTTTATTCCCGAATGGAATCGTCAGATTCGAGACCATTTGGGAATCGTAAGTGGGATCAAATCGTTTGCATCGAATTTCTCCTTCATCTCCTTGTCCAACAGTAACCTTCATAACTCTCTCTTCAGTGGTCGAATTTAGACAATTTTGAGCTCATTGGAATGGTAACTTGACAAGCTTCTAAATGAGACTAGAATTGGGTAATTTCGAGACCGTTCGATATCCTAAAAGCACGTTGGAACTCTTCGATCATCATTTTGCAATTTGGATTGTTAATCTTTCCAAATCGCGCAATCCAACAAAGACGTTCTTTACTCCCTCATTTGATATTCGAATGGGTCAATTTTTGCTCATCTAAAAGGTACTTTAGTGCTCATTCATTCCTAAATAGAATCATCGTATTCCACGACCATTTGGGCATCCGTAAGAGGGATCGTAATCATCGGTACTGAATTTCTCCTTCATCTCCTTGTCTAACAGTAGCATTCATAACTCTCCATTCAGTGGTCGAATTTAGACAATTTTGAACTCATTGGAATGGTAACTTCACAAGCTTCTAAATAAGACCAGAATTGGGTAATTTCTGGACCGTTTGATCTCCTAAAAGCATAGCGGAACTCTTTGATCATCATTTTACAATTTGGATTGTTAATCTTTCCAAATCACGCGATCCAACGGAGACGCTCATACTCCCTCTTTTGATGTCGGATTGGGTCAATTTTTAGTCATCTAAAAGGTACTTTAGCGCACTTTCATTCCTGAATGGAATCGTCAGATTCAAGACCATTTGGGAATCGTAAGTGGGATCAAAATCATCCGGTACTGAATTTCTCTTTCATCTCCTTGTCCAACGATAACCTTCATAACTCTCTATTCAGGTGGTCGAATTTAGACAATTTTGAGCTCATTGGAATGGTAACTTGGCAAGGTTCTAAATGAGACCAAAATTGGGTAATTTTGAAACTGTACAATATCCCAAAAGCACATTGGAACTCTTCGATCGTCATTTTACAATTTGGATTCTTAATCTTTCTAAATCGTGCGATCCAACGAAGACGCAATCTTTACTCCCTTGTTTGATGTCGGATTGGGTCAATTTTTGGTCATCTAAAAGGTACTTTAGCGCTCATTCATTCCTAAATAAAATCGTCGTATTCGAGACCATTTGGGCATCCATAAGGGATCGCAATCTTCGGTGATCAATTTCTACATCATCTCCTTGTCCAACAAGAACCTTCATAACTCTCTCTTCAAGTGGTCGAATTTAGATAATTTTGAGCTCATTGGAATGGTAACTTCACAAGCTTCTAAATGAGACTAGAATTGGGTAATTTCTAGACCGTTCGATATCCCAAAAGCATGGCAGAACTCTTCGATCATCATTTTGCAATTTGGATTATTAATCTTTCTAAATCGCGCGATCCAACGGAGACGCTCATAACTCCCTCATTTGATGTTGGATTGGGTTAATTTTTGGTCATCCTAAAAGGTACTTTAGCGCTCTTTCATTCCCGAATGGAATCGTCAGATTTCAAACCATTTGGGAACCATAAGTGGGATCATAATCATTTGCATCGAATTTCTCCTTCATCTCCTTGTCCAACAATAACCTTCATAACTCTCTATTCAGTGGTCGAATTTAGACAATTTTGAGATCATTGCAATGGTAACTTGACAAGTATCTAAATGAGACCGAAATTGGGTAATTTTGAGACCGTTCGATATCCAAAAAGCATGTTGGAACTCTTAGATCATCATTTTGCAATTTGGATTGTAAATCTTTCCAAATCGCACGATCCAACGAAGACAATCATTACTCCCATTGTTTGATGTCGGATTGGGTCAATTTTTACTCATGTAAAAGGTACTTTAGCGCTCATTCATTCCTAAATAAAATCGTCATATTCGAGACCATTTGGGCATCCGTAAGTGGGATCGCAATCTTCGGTACTCAATTTCTACATCATCTCCTTGTCCAACAAGAACCTTCATAACTCTCTCTTCAATGGTCGAATTTAGACTATTTTGAGCTCATTGGAATGGTAACTTGAAAAGCTTCTAAATGAGACCAAATTGGGTAATTTCTAGACCGCTCGATATCCCAAAAGCAACGTTGGAACTTTGATCATCATTTTGCAATTTGGATTGTTAATCTTTCCAAATCGCGCGATCCAACGAGAGACGCTCATAACTCCTCTTTTGATGTCGGATTGGGTCAATTTTTGGTCATCCGAAAGGTACTTTAGCGCACTTTCATTCCTGAATAGAATCGTCGTATTCTGAAACCATTAGGGAATTGTAAGTGGGATCAAAATCATCGGTACTAAATTTCTCCTTCATCTCCTTGTCCAATAGTAACCTTCATAACTCTATTCAGTGGTCAAATTTAGACCATTTTGAGCTCATTGGAATGGTAACTAGACAAACTTCTAAATGAGACCAAATTGGGTAATTTTGAGACTGTTCGATATCCCAAAAGCACGTTGGAACTCTTCAATCATCATTTTGCAATTAGGATTGTTAATCTTTCCAAATTGCGTGATCCAACGGAGATGCTCATAACTCCCTCGTTTGAAGTCGGATTAGGTCAATTTTTGGTCATCCGAAAGGTACTTTAGCGCTCTTTCATTCCTGAATGGAATCGTCATATTCGAGACCATTTGGCAACCATAAGTAGGATCACAATCATCGGTACGAATTTCTCCTTCATCTCCTTGTCCAACAGTAACCTTCATAACTCTCTATTCAATGGTCGAATTTAGACAATTTTGAGCTCATGGAATGGTAACTTCAAAAGCTTCTAAATGAGACCAAATTGGGTAATTTCTATACCGTTCGATATCCCAAAAGCAAGGCGGAACTCTTTGATCATCATTTTGCAATTTAGATTGTTAATCTTTCCAAATCGTGCAATCCAACAGAGACGCGCATAACTCCCTCTTTTGATGTCTGATTGGGTCAATTTTTGGTCATCTAAAAGGTACTTTAGCGCTCTTTTATTCCTGAATGGAATCGTCGTATTCCGAGACCATTTGGGAATCGTAAGTGGGATCAAAATTGTCGGTACTGAATTTCACCTTCATCTCCTTATCCAACGATAAGCTTCATAACTCTATATTCAGTGGTCGAATTTAGACAATTTTGAGCTCATTGGAATGGTAACTTGACAAGCATTTAAATGAGACCAAAATTGGGTAATTTTGAGACCATTCGATATCCCAAAAGCACGTTGGAACTCTTCGATCATCATTTTGCAATTTGATTGTTAATCTTTCCAAATCGCGCGATCCAACGAAGACGCTCTTTACTCCCTCGTTTGATGTCTGATTGGGTCAATTTTTGGTCATCTAAAAGGTACTTTAGCGCTCATTCATTCCCGAATAAAATCGTCAGATTCGAGACCATTTGGGCATCCGTAAGTGGGATCGCAATCTTCGTGCATCAATTTCTCCTTCATCTCCTTGTCCAACAAGAAGCTTCATAACTCTCTATTCAAGGGTCGAATTTAGACAATTTTGAGCTCATTGGAATGGTAACTTGACAAGCTTCTAAATGAGACCAGAATTGGGTAACTTTGAGACCGATTGATATCCCAAAAGCATGTTGGAACTATTCGATCGTCATTTTGCAATTTGGAATGTTAATCTTTCCAAATCGCGCGATCCAACGTAGACGCTCATAACTCCCTCGTTTGATGTCGGATTGGGTCAATTTTTGGTCATCTAAAAGGTACTTTAGCGCACTTTCATTCCCGAATGGAATCGTCAGATTCAAGACCATTTGGGAATCGTAAGTGGGATCAAAATCATCGGTACTAAATTTCTCTTCATCTCCTTGTCCAACAAGAACCTTCATAACTCTCTATTCGGTGGTCAAATTTAGACCATTTTGAGCTCATTGGAATGGTAACTTGACAAGCTTCTAAATGAGACCAAATTGGGTAATTTTGAGACTTTCGATATCCCAAAAGCACGTTGGAACTCTTCGATCATCATTTTGCAATTTGGATTGTTAATCTTTCCAAATCGCGCGATCCAACGAGACGCTCATAACTCCCTCGTTTGATGTCGATTGGGTCAATTTTTGGTCATCTAAAAGGTACTTTAGCGCTTCTTTTCATTCCTGAATGGAATCGTCATATTCGAGACCATTTGGGCAACCATAAGTAGGATCACAATCATCGGTACTAAATTTCTCCTTCATCTCCTTGTCCAACAGTAACCTTCATAACTCTCTATTCAGTGGTCGAATTTAGACAATTTTGAGCTCATTGGAATGGTAACTTTAAAAGCTTCTAAATGAGACCAGAATTGGGTAATTTCATACCGTTCGATATCCCAAAAGCAAGCAGTTGAACTCTTTGATCATCATTTTGCAATTTAGATTGTTAATCTTTCCAAATCGTGCAATCCAACAGAGACGCGCATAACTCCCTCTTTTGATGTCTGATTGGGTCAATTTTTGGTCATCTAAAAGGTACTTTAGCGCTCTTTTATTCCTGAATTGAATCGTCATATTCCGAGAACATTTGGGAATCGTAAGTGGGATCAAAATCGTCGGTACTGAATTTCACCTTCATCTCCTTATCCAACGATAAGCTTCATAACTCTATATTCAGTGGTCGAATTTAGACAATTTTGAGCTCATTGGAATGGTAACTTGACAAGTATCTAAATGACACCAAAATTGGGTAATTTCGAGACCATTCGATATCCCAAAAGAATGTTGGAACTCTTCGATCATCATTTTGCAATTTGGATTGTTAATCTTTACAAATCGCGCGATCCAACGAAGACGCTCTTTACTCCCTCGTTGGGTCAATTTTTGCTCATATAAAAGGTACTTTAGCGCTCATTCATTCCTGAATAAAAGTCGTCGTATTCTGAGACCGTTTGGGCATCCGTAAGTGGGATCGCAAATCTTCAGATCGAATTTCTCCTACATCACCTCCTTGTCCAACAGTAACCTTCATAACTCTCTATTCAGTGGTTGAATTTAGACAATTTTGAGCTCATTGGAATGGTAACTTCACAAGCTTCTAAATGAGATGAGAATTGGGTAATTTCTATACTGTTTGATATCCTAAAAGCATGGAGGAACTCTTCGATCATCATTTTGCAATTTGGATTGTTAATCTTTCCAAATCGTGCGATCCAACGAGACGCTCATAACTCCTCTTTTGATGTCGGATTGGGTTAATTTTTGGTCATCCTAAAAGGTACTTTTAGCGCACTTTCATTCCGAATGGAATCGTCATATTCTGAAACCATTTGGGAATCGTAAGTGGGATCAAAATCATCGGTACTAAATTTCTCCTTCATCTCCTTGTCCAACAGTAACCTTCATAACTCTCTATTCAGTGGTCAAATTTAGACCATTTTGAGCTCATTGGAATGGTAACTAGACAAGCTTCTAAATGAGACCAAATTGGGAAATTTTGAGACTGTTCGATATCCCAAAAGCACGTTGGAACTCTTCAATCATCATTTTGCAATTAGGATTGTTAATCTTTCCAAATCGCGTGATCCAACGGAGACGCTCATAACTCCCTCGTTTGATGTCAGATTAGGTCAATTTTTGGTCATCTGAAAGGTACTTTAGCGCTCTTTCATTCCGAATGGAATCATCATATTCCGAGACCATTTGGGCAACCATAAGTAGGATCACAATCATCGGTACTGAATTTCTCCTTCATCTCCTTGTCCAACAGTAACCTTCATAACTCTCTATTCAGTGGTCGAATTTATATAATTTTGAGCTCATTGGAATGGTAACTTCAAAAGCTTCTAAATGAGACCAGAATTGGGTAATTTCTATACCTTCGATATCCCAAAAAGCAACGTTGGAACTCTTAGATCATCATTTTGCAATTTGGATTGTTAATCTTTCCAAATCGCGCAATCCAACAGAGACGCTCATAACTCCCTCTTCTGATGTCTGATTGGGTCAATTTTTGGTCATCTAAAAGGTACTTTAGCACTCTTTTATTCCTGAATGGAATCGTCGTATTCCGAGACCATTTGGGAATCGTAAGTGGGATCGAAATCGCTCGGTCCCGAATTTCTCCTTCATCTCCTTGTCCAACGGTAACCTTCATAACTCTATATTCAGTGGTCGAATTTAGACAATTTTGAGCTCATTGGAATGGTAACTTGACAAGCATTTAAATGAGACCAAAATTGGGTAATTTTGAGACCGTTCGATATCCCAAGAGCACGTTGGAACTCTTCGATCATCATTTTGCAATTTGATTGTAAATCTTTCCAAATCGCACGATCCAACGAAGACGCAATCTTTACTCCCTGTTTGATGTCGGATTGGGTCAATTTTTAGTCATCTAAAAGGTACTTTAGCGCTCATTCATTCCTAAATAAAATCGTCATATTCGAGACCATTTGGGCATCCGTAAGTGGGATCGCAATCTTCGGATATGAATTTCTCCTTCATCTCCTTGTCTAACAGTAGCATTCATAACTCTCCATTCAGTGGTCGAATTTAGACAATTTTGAACTCATTGGAATGGTAACTTCACAAGCTTCTAAATAAGACCAGAATTGGGTAATTTCTGGACCGTTTGATCTCCTAAAAGCATAGCGAAACTCTTTGATCATCATTTTATAATTTGGATTGTTAATCTTTCCAAATCACGCGATCCAACGGAGACGCTCATACTCCCTCTTTTGATGTCAGATTGGGTCAATTTTTGGTCATCCTGAAAGGTACTTTAGCGCTCTTTCATTCCTGAATGGAATCATCGTATTCGAGACCATTTGGGCAACCGTAAGTGGGATGGCTATCGTCGTTACTGAATTTCTCTTTCATCTCCTTGTCCAACGATAACCTTCATAACTCTCTATTCAGAAGTCGAATTTAGACAATTTTGAGCTCATTGGAATGGTAACTTGGCAAGGTTCTAAATGAGACCAGAATTGGGTAATTTCGAGACTGTACAATATCCCAAAAGCACGTTGGAACTCTTCGATCATCATTTTGCAATTTGATTGTAAATCTTTCCAAATGCACGATCCAACGAAGACAATCATTACTCCTGTTTGATGTCGGATTGGGTCAATTTTTACTCATGTAAAAGGTACTTTAGCGCTCATTCATTCCTAAATAAAATCGTCAGTATTCGAGACCATTTGGGCATCCGTAAGTGGGATCGCAATCTTGATCCTGAATTTCTACATCATCTCCTTGTCCAACAGTAACCTTCATAACTCTCTCTTCAGTGGTCGAATTTAGACTATTTTGAGCTCATTGGAATGGTAACTTCAAAAGCTTCTAAATGAGACCAAATTGGCTAATTTCTATACCGTTCAATATCTCAAAAGCAAGGCGGAACTCTTTAATAATCATTTTGCAATTTGGATTTTTAATATTTCCAAATCACGCGATCCAACGGAGACGCTCATAACTCCCTCGTTTGATGTCAGATTGGGTCAATTTTTGGTCATCCGAAAGGTACTTTAGCGCACTTTCATTCCTGAATGGAATCGTCGTATTCTGAAACCATTAGGGAATTGTAAGTGGGATCAAAATCATCGGTACTAAATTTCTCCTTCATCTCCTTGTCCAATAGTAACCTTCATAACTCTCTATTCAGTGGTCAAATTTAGACCATTTTGAGCTCATTGGAATGGTAACTAGACAAGCATCTAAATGAGACGAGATTGGGTAATTTTGAGACTGTTCGATATCACAAAAGCACGTTGGAACTCTTCAATCATCATTTTGCAATTAGGATTGTTAATCTTTCCAAATCGCGTGATCCAACGGAGACGCTCATAACTCCCTCGTTTGAAGTCGGATTAGGTCAATTTTTGGTCATCTGAAAGGTACTTTAGCGCTCTTTCATTCCTGAATGGAATCGTCATATTCTGAGACCATTTGAGCAACCATAAGTAGGATCACAATCATCGGTACTGAATTTCTCCTTCACCTCCTTGTCCAACAGTAACCTTCATAACTCTCTATTCAGTGGTCGAATTTAGACAATTTTGAGCTCAATGGAATGGTAACTTCAAAAGCTTCTAAATGAGACCAGAATTGGGTAATTTCTATACCGTTCGATATCCCAAAAGTAAGGCGGAACTCTTTGATCATCATTTTGCAATTTAGATTGTTAATCTTTCCAAATCGTGCAATCCAACAGAGACGCGCATAACTCCCTCTTTTGATGTCTGGTTGGGTCAATTTTTGGTCATCTAAAAGGTACTTTAGCGCTCTTTTATTCCTGAATGGAATCATCGTATTCCGAGACCATTTGGGAATCGTAAGTGGGATCGAAATCGTCGGTACTGAATTTCACCTTCATCTCCTTATCCAACGATAAGCTTCATAACTCTATATTCAGTGGTCGAATTTAGACAATTTTGAGCTCATTGGAATGGTAACTTGACAAGCATTTAAATGAGACCAAAATTGGGTAATTTTGAGACCATTCGATATCCCAAAAGCACGTTGGAACTCTTCGATCATCATTTTGCAATTTGGATTGTTAATCTTTCCAAATCGCGCGATCCTACGGAGACGCTCATAACTCCCTCTTTTGATGTCGATTGGGTCAATTTTTGGTGGTCATCTAAAAGGTACTTTAGTGCACTTTCATTCCTGAATGGAATCGTCAGTATTCGAGACCATTTGGGAATCCGTAAGTGGGATCAAAATCATCGGTACTAAATTTCTCCTTCATCTCCTTGTCCAACAAGTAACCTTCATAACTCTCTTCAGTGGTCGAATTTAGACGATTTTGAGCTCATTGGAATGGTAACTTGACAAGCATCTAATGAAACCTGAATTGGGTAATTTTTAGACTCCCAAAAGCACTTGGGAGCTCTTCGATCATCATTTCGCAATTTGGATTGTTAATCTTTACAAATCGCGTGATCTAACAGAGACGCTCATAACTCCCTCATTTGATGTCGGATTGGGTCAATTTTTGGTCATCCTAAAAGGTACTTTAGCGCTCTTTCATTCCTGAATGGAATCGTCATATTCTAAGACCATTTGGGCAACCGTAAGTGGGATCACAATCATCGATACTGAATTTCTCCTTCATCTCCTTGTCCAACAGTAGCATTCATAACTCTCCATTCAGTGGTCGAATTTAGACAATTTTGAACTCATTGGAATGGTAACTTCAAAAGCTTCTAAATGAGACCAGAATTGGGTAATTTCTATACCGTTCGATATCCCAAAAGCAAGGTGGAACTCTTTGATCATCATTTTGCAATTTAGATTGTTAATCTTTCCAAATCGTGCAATCCAACGAGACGCTCATAACTCCTCTTTTGATGTCTGATTGGGTCAATTTTTGGTCATCTAAAAGGTACTTTAGCGCTCTTTTATTCCTGAATGGAATCGTCGTATTCCGAGACCATTTGGGAATCGTAAGTGGGATCGAAATCGTCGGTACTGAATTTCACCTTCATCTCCTTATCCAACGATAAGCTTCATAACTCTATATTCAGTGGTCGAATTTAGACAATTTTGAGCTCATTGGAATGGTAACTTGACAAGCATCTAAATGAGACCAGAATTGGGTAATTTCGAGACCGTTCGATATCCTAAAAGCACGTTGGAACTCTTCGATCATCATTTTGTAATTTGGATTGTTAATCTTTCCAAATTGCACGATCCAATGAAGACACTCACTACTCCTTCGTTTGATGTTGGATTGGGTCAATTTTTGCTCATCTAAAAGGTACTTTAGCGCTTATTCATTCTTGAATAGAATCATCGTATTCCGAGACCATTTGAGCATCCGTAAGAGGGATCGCAAATCGTCGGATCAATTTCTCCTTCATCTCCTTGTCCAACAGTAACCTTCATAACTCTCTTCAGTGGTCGAATTTAGACAAATTTTGAGCTCATTGGAATGGTAACTTGACAAGCTTCTAAATGAGACGAGAATTGGGTAATTTCTATACCGTTTCGATATCCCAAAAGCATGTTGGAACTCTTGATCATCATTTTGCAATTTGGATTGTTAATTTCCAAATCGCGCGATCCAACGGGGACGCTCATAACTCCCTCTTTTGATGTCGGATTGGGTTAATTTTTGGTCATCCGAAAGGTACTTTTGTGCACTTTCATTCCTGAATGGAATCGTCGTATTCTGAAACCATTTGGGAATCGTAAGTGGGATCAAAATCATCAGTACTAAATTTCTCCTTCATCTCCTTGTCCAACAGTAACCTTCATAACTCTTTATTCAGTGGTCAAATTTAGACCATTTTGAGCTCATTGGAATGGTAACTGACAAGCTTCTAAATGAGACCAAATTGGTTAATTTTGAGACTACTCGATATCCCAAAAGCACGTTGGAACTCTTCGAAATCATCATTTTGCAATTTGGATTGTTAATCTTTCCAAATCGCGTGATCCAATGAGACGCTCATAACTCCCTCGTTTGATGTCGATTAGGTCAATTTTTGGTCATCGAAAGGTACTTTAGCGCTCTTTCATTCCCGAATGGAATCATCATATTCGAGACCATTTGGGCAACCATAAGTGGGATCACAATCGTGATCGAATTTCTCCTTCATCTCCTTGTCCAACAAGAACCTTCATAACTCTCTATTCAAGTGGTCGAATTTAGATAATTTTGAGCTCATTGGAATGGTAACTTCAAAAGCTTCTAAATGAGACCGTAATTGGGTAATTTTATACCGTTCGATATCCCAAAAAAACGTTGGAACTCTTGATCATCATTTTACAATTTGGATTGTTAATCATTCCAAATCGCATAATCCAACAGAGACGCTCATAACTCCCTCTTTTGATGTCTGATTGGGTCAATTTTTGGTCATCTAAAAGATACTTTAGTGCTCTTTTCTTCCTGAATGGAATCGTCGTATTCCGAGACCATTTGGGAATCGTAAGTGGGATCGAAATCGTCGGTCCTGAATTTCTCCTTCATCTCCTTGTCCAACGGTAACCTTCATAACTCTATATTCAGTGGTCGAATTTAGACAATTTTGAGCTCATTGGAATGGTAACTTGACAAGCATTTAAATGAGACCAAAATTGGGTAATTTTGAGACCGTTCGATATCCCAAGAGCACGTTGGAACTCTTCGATCATCATTTTGCAATTTGAATTGTAAATCTTTCCAAATCGCACGATCCAACGAAGGCAATCTTTACTCCCTTGTTTGATGTCGGATTGGGTCAATTTTTAGTCATCTAAAAGGTACTTTAGCGCTCATTCATTCCTAAATAAAATCGTCGTACTTCGAGACCATTTGGGCATCCATAAGTGGGATCGCAATCTTCGGTACTGAATTTCTACATCATCTCCTTGTCCAACAGTAACCTTCATAACTCTCTCTTCAGTGGTCGAATTTAGACAATTTTGAGCTCATTGGAATGGTAACTTCACAAGCTTCTAAATGAGATGAGAATTGGGTAATTTCTATACCGTTTGATATCCTAAAAGCATGGCGGAACTCTTCGATCATCATTTTGCAATTTGGATTGTTAATCTATCCAAATCGCGCGATCCAACGGAGACGCTCATAACTCCCTCTTTTGATGTCGGATTGGGTTAATTTTTGGTCATCCGAAAGGTACTTTAGCGCACTTTCATTCCTGAATGGAATCGTCGTATTCTGAAACCATTTGGGCAACCATAAGTGGGATCATAATCGTCGGTACTGAATTTCTCCTTCATCTCCTTGTCTAACAGTAACCTTCATAACTCTCTATTCAGTGGTCGAATTTAGACAATTTTGAGCTCATTGGAATGGTAACTTGACAAGTATCTAAATGACACCAAAATTGGGTAATTCGAGACCATTCGATATCCCAAAAGCACGTTGGAACTCTTCGATCATCATTTTGCAATTTGAATTGTAAATCTTTCCAAATTGCACGATCCAACGAAGACAATCATTACTCCATTGTTTGATGTCGGATTGGGTCAATTTTTACTCATGTAAAAGGTACTTTAGCGCTCATTCATTCCTAAATAAAATCGTCGTACTCTGAGACCATTTGGGCATCCGTAAGTGGGATCGCAATCTTCGGTACTGAATTTCTACATCATCTCCTTGTCCAACAGTAACCTTCATAACTCTCTCTTCAGTGGTCGAATTTAGACTATTTTGAGCTCATTGGAATGGTAACTTCAAAAGCTTCTAAATGAGACCAAATTGGGTAATTTCTATACCGTTCAATATCTCAAAAGCAAGGCGGAACTCTTCAATCATCATTTTGCAATTTGGATTGTTAATATTTCCAAATCGCGCGATCCTACGGAGACGCTCATAACTCCCTCTTTTGATGTCAGATTGGGTCAATTTTTGGTCATCCGAAAGGTACTTTAGTGCACTTTCATTCCTGAATGGAATCGTCGTATTCTGAAACCATTAGGGAATTGTAAGTGGGATCAAAATCATCGGTACTAAATTTCTCCTTCATCTCCTTGTCCAATAGTAACCTTCATAACTCTATTCAGTGGTCAAATTTAGACCATTTTGAGCTCATTGGAATGGTAGCTAGACAAGCATCTAAATGAGACGAGATTGGGTAATTTTGAGACTGTTCGATATCCCAAAAGCACGTTGGAACTCTTCAATCATCATTTTGCAATTAAGATTGTTAATCTTTCCAAATCGCGTGATCCAACGGAGACGCTCATAACTCCCTCGTTTGAAGTCGGATTAGGTCAATTTTTGGTCATCTGAAAGGTACTTTAGCGCTCTTTCATTCCTGAATGGAATCGTCATATTCTGAGACCATTTGAGCAACCATAAGTAGGATCACAATCTTCGGTACTGAATTTCTCCTTCATCTCCTGTCCAACAGTAACCTTCATAACTCTCTATTCAGTGGTCGAATTTAGACAATTTTGAGCTCAATGGAATGGTAACTTCAAAAGCTTCTAAATGAGACCGAATTGGGTAATTTCTATACCGATTCGATATCCCAAAAGCACGTTGGAACTCTTCAATCATCATTTTGCAATTAGGATTGTTAATCTTTCCAAATCGTGCAATCCAACAGAGACGTGCATAACTCCCTCTTTTGATGTCTGATTGGGTCAATTTTTGGTCATCTAAAAGGTACTTTAGCACTCTTTTATTCTTGAATGGAATCGTCGTATTCCGAGACCATTTGGGAATCGTAAGTGGGATCAAAATCGTCGGTACTGAATTTCACCTTCATCTCCTTATCCAACGATAAGCTTCATAACTCTATATTCAGTGGTCGAATTTAGACAATTTTGAGCTCATTGGAATGGTAACTTGACAAGTATCTAAATGACACCAAAATTGGGTAATTTCGAGACCATTCGATATCCCAAAAGAACGTTGGAACTCTTCGATCATCATTTTGCAATTTGGATTGTTAATCTTTCCAAATCGCGTGATCCAACGAAGACGCTCTTTACTCCCTCGTTGGGTCAATTTTTGCTCATATAAAAGGTACTTTAGCGCTCATTCATTCCTGAATAAAATCGTCGTATTCTGAGACCGTTTGGGCATCCGTAAGTGGGATCGCAATCTTCGGTACTGAATTTCTACATCATCTCCTTGTCCAACAGTAACCTTCATAACTCTCTCTTCAGTGGTCGAATTTAGACAATTTTGAGCTCATTGGAATGGTAACTTCACAAGCTTCTAAATGAGACGAGAATTGGGTAATTTCTATACCGTTTGATATCCTAAAAGCATGGCGGAACTCTTCGATCATCATTTTGCAATTTGGATTGTTAATCTATCCAAATCGCGCGATCCAACGGAGACGCTCATAACTCCCTCTTTTGATGTCGGATTGGGTTAATTTTTGGTCATCCGAAAGGTACTTTAGCGCACTTTCATTCCTGAATGGAATCGTCGTATTCTGAAACCATTTGGGCAACCATAAGTGGGATCATAATCGTCGGTACTGAATTTCTCCTTCATCTCCTTGTCTAACAGTAACCTTCATAACTCTCTATTCAGTGGTCGAATTTAGACAATTTTGAGCTCATTGGAATGGTAACTTGACAAGCTTCTAAATGAGACCAAATTGGATAATTTTCGAGACCATTCGATATCCCAAAAGCACGTTGGAACTCTTCGATCATCATTTTGCAATTTGAATTGTAAATCTTTCCAAATTGCACGATCCAACGAAGACAATCATTACTCCATTGTTTGATGTCGGATTGGGTCAATTTTTACTCATGTAAAAGGTACTTTAGCGCTCATTCATTCCTAAATAAAATCGTCGTTGTTGAGGCATAAAATAAGCAAGGAAGAAAACAAGGAAAAAAGATCAAGAAATCACTTTGAAGATGAAAGAAACAGCTTCAAGACCACTTTGCGCGAGGTCGCGCAAAGTGAAATAGTCGCACAAGATCGCGCAAAGTGAAGAGTTTGCGCGGATTGATGAAAGAGGAAGGTTTGCGCGAGATTAAAGGTTTTGCGCGTGACCGCAAGCAAAGTATATCGTTTGCGCGGTGTCGCGCAAAGTCTATGATGATGAAATAAAATATTTTGGAAGATGTTATTTTGTCCCACATCGACCAGATCTGAGATTTTCACTGGTGAAAATGTCTATAAATACCCCATTCCTTCTCTCAAAAGGGGTTGGAAGATTTAGAAGTGAAGCAAGGACGAAAGAGAAGACGAAGGTGCGGAGTATTGGACTCTCGCATTTTGCGCGATCCCGCAAAGGGTATTGGACTCTGGAAGTTTGCGACGGCCAGCGCGTAAAGCAACAGAAGGCAATTATGGTTTGCGCGGACCCGCGCAAAGCATATCGTTTGCGCGGACCCGCGCAAACCTATTGTTGGACAGTTTTGACAGCAATAGGCGGAAATGCTGCCGGAATGGTTTGAATCTTCGGGTCTTCGAGTTCTTCTTGTTCAAGAAAGAAGAGTCATCGATGAAGAAACGTATTCCTCCTAAGTTTCAGGAGATGACCAAAATAGTACTGAAATGCTGCCGGAATTTCCATTCTCTTGAAGACTGTTGAACGACTTGTCTATTCCTCCTAAGTCATAGGAGATGATTGACATCATTGCCGTTATGCTGCCGAAATTATATTTAGCTATAATATTTAACATTTGTAATGAGTTCTTTGTAAGCTATCTTAGAATCAAGGGATACCAGAGGATGTAAATGAATTCAGAATCAATAAAATGTGATGATTGTCTTTGTAATTATTTCATTGTTATGTTTAAATAAGATGATTCTCCCAAATCAAATACTTTTGTTTCCTTGTCGAAACAAAATGGCGACTCTGCTGGGGAACATTATCTTATTTAACACTAACATTGGGAAAGTTGCAAGACTCTCGTCACTATTTTTTGGCGTCTATTAGACGCCAAAATGGCGACTCTCAGTGGGAACATCCTCCCCTTCATCTCCAAGATAGTTTACTTAGTCTTTCACGTACTAATTTCAGATATGTTTTGTTGTTGAAGGTACTCAAATTCAATCACACAACACTGCTAATGGCTAACACTGTGAGAAAGGTAAACTTCCGATTCATCGCTACTGGGTTTGTAATTGAGTATGCGCCAAGCGAAATTCCTGAGAACACAAAAGCGAGCACTTCAAGCGGGTGCAATGTGATTCAAGCGACAATGGAGTCATTTCCGTTTCACCTCAACTACAAGAAAATGATGAAAACTGGACTCTGGTTTTATCCAAAAGGACAAAAGCAAAGGCCTTAAAGAGTCGCAAAGCAAAATTGTTTGCACCAAGAACTGAGGGACCAATTACACGGAGCATAGCAAGAAGAAAACCCGAACTCGCTCCTCCGGCAATTTATCCTGAACAAGTTACTTCATCAGTTCTCGTCGCAGGATTTTCCAGCTTTGGTCACTCCAAAGACCAAATGGACACAAGCACAAAAAGGTAAAGCACTGATGATAGAATCACCGATGCAAGTATCACCGCAAACAAGCTCGCTTATAACTGTATCACCTCGATCGGTTAAAAGCACAGAAAGCACACGAGAGTCAAATGAGACTCCAATTTCTCCCCTCTTTATAAGTCCCTGTTATATCAAGATACTCCGTTCTACTCCAAAAACAGTTTCGAAAAACGGTCAAGGAGCCGCAGATATATGGCGTAAAAAGTCAAGGAAATAGACCAACTACCGAAGAACGTGTTGATCAAATGGCGGAGGCACAAAGAATGCTAATGGATGAATGCCGAATCTCAGGAAGCTTTGACAACCCGGCACATAATGTAGCCCAAATAGTGGCTCCACCCATGATGGGAGCGACAAATGGACAAGAGAACCAGCCTGAAGGTTCCCGTCCGCAGGGGATAGGATCACGAGGTTCGGTTCCAAAGAACAAGAGCTATAACACAAGATGACGTAAGACAAGTCGTCGAAGAAGCAATCGAGAATAGAAGAGAGCGTGCGAACACCTGGTCGTTTCAGATACCGAACACCCTACCCGAGAGAGGTAGAGGATGTTCCATTTCCACCAACTTCAAACACCCGATTTCCAAAAGTTCAATGGGGAAGGATCAGGAAGAACACCGATGCATTTCATCACCAAAGATGGGGAATTTTTCCACGATACCTCAATATTGCTTACGCTTATTTGGGTCATCGTTGACAAGCAAAGCTTTCTGGTGGTATTCAAATTTGGCACCATTTGGTCCATACGGACATGGGAAGAAATGCAAGATGCTTTCATGTCGAACTTCTTCTCGTCAGAACGTGACGTTAGCATCACAGAACTAGCTTCAGTACGACAGCGAGAAGGAGAACCCGTTGAAAAATTCATAGACAGATGGAAAACACTGGGGGCATCGTGTAGGCAGTTGCCAGAAGAAAAGGAACAAGTCAAAATGTGTCTGAACTCTATGGAGACAGGAATTGCGTTCGGACTCACTAGCGCTGATATTGGGACTTTTCGCGATTTGGCTACCAAAGCCCATGCATTGGAGCTAATGACTCGCAAGATGCCGGCATTTCATCATGAAACTGTCAGAAGAATGCCTGGCAGGACAACCGTTAATACCGTCGACCGGGATAAGAAGAATCAGGATGCTAGGGGCTCAAGAGATAAAAGGCCAGAAGGAAAAGAAGGCTGGAGCCAAGCAAGAGACAGATACGGTGGGAAAAAGCTCAGAATGCTTGATTCTCATGAAGGATTTGAGTTTGATAAAGAGGACGTGGTACCCATGATGCAACAATTGTTAAAAGCAGGAACTCTGGAATTACCAGAACCAAAGCGCCCTGAAGATGCGACAAGGACTCGAGAAAGAAACTTTTGCCGTTATCATCGCCTAGTGGGGCATCCAACAGAAAATTGTTATACGTTAAAATGCATCATACAGCGGATGATAAACAGAGGTGACATAATAACTAGCGGAAGCAAAGAAAAGAATGCAAGGGCAACAGTAAATGTACTGTCAATACAAGAAAACAAGCGGGGACTGAAAAAGGAAAAGTTGACAAGAAATGCAACAATGATTACGTTGCGATCAGGGAAGCAAATCACAAGTCCGGTAAAGCAGAAAGCAGAAATAATAAGGAAAGAAGTGACTGAAAGACAGAATACTGAGGACAAGAATAGAAATGGAGCTGCAGTGACAAAAGTAGCTTATGATGTAGTCAACCACTTGAAGGGTATACCGGCACGGTTAAGTATTTACGATGCGCTCAAATTGTCAAAAGAATTCCGGCAGAGTTTGATTCAAGCACTGTCTGATCACAATGTGAGAGAAACTTTACTGGCAGAAATGAAGAATGAAAGAAATAATGAGAAGATGAATTGTCTACCAGTAATATCTTCTCTCGATGATGATTTAATTGGTGAAAAGGAACATAACAGGCCATTGATGATAGAAGGATATATTTGTGAGAAGAAGATAAAAAGAATTATGATAGATAATGGGTCTGCAAGAATCTTTTGCCACTCTCAATGGTTACTAAATTGGGTTTTTCGCCGATCGGACTTAGCCTTCAAATGAATGATGATACAAGGATTTAATCAAGATGGACAACGCGCTTTAAAAATTACAAGAATAATGGAAGTGGGAGAATTAATTACTATGTTGTATGTCATGTTATAAATGTTGTGGACATATAATCTTCTCTTGGGAAGGCCATGGATACATCAGTATCATATAGTACCTTCTACTCTACACCAATGTTTCAAATACTGTAAAGATGGGGTGCAATGTAAAGTAATGGCTGATGCGAAACCCTACACAGAAGCTGAGTCTTTCTTTGCAGACGCCAGTTATTATAAATGTTTCTCTGAAGAAATAAGAAATGATGATGGGAAGAGAATTATAAAAGATGCCAGGATAAATAAAGACAAAGAAGAAAGAGCAGAATCTTCCGGGACTGCAGAAGCAAGAAAGAAATTCTATTTTGTACCAAAGCGCCTGAGACAACCGGGACAACCGCCGTTGACACGTTGTTGTGTAATGATCAATGTTGAAAGTTTTGATCCAATTACACAGTGCCATTACCCAATATCGAAAGATGTAAGCCATTTGTAGCCGCTCCGAGAACATTCCAAGTCAAAGCCAGTGATAAATATCCGGAACCAATAGAATTCCATGCTGCATCAGAAGAGAAGAGTGAAAATGCAAGCAATGAATATCATGGAAAATTAGCACCAGTGAATTTAAGAAAGTACAGTACAATAAGCAAGAAGATCATGAGGAACATGGGTTTTGATTGTGACAAACCCACCGGCTTGAATAATGGAAAGGGGATTCAAATCCCACTCGGGGTTAATCAAGAAAAGCGAAGAAAATTTCAAGGATTGGGAGTAGAATCAGCAGTAAACATGATGTCAGTTAATGTGACTTCACAAGATACTAAGATAGTCGAATATCCTGAAATCGCTCCAAAGCAAATAGAAGACGGGGGCAACCGACGATAGATGGTCTGCGAGAAATAAACCTGGGAACAACAGAAGAACCAAGGAATACATTCATCAGCATCAGCCTTTCAGATCAAGAATTTGAGAAATATGGTCAACTCCTCAAAGAAAATAAAGATGTCTTCGCTTGGACCTATGAAGAAATGCCGGGACTGGAACCCTCCGTAGCAATGCATCGGTTAAATATTTCCAAAGAAAAGAAACCAGTCAAACAAGCACAAAGGCGATTTCACCCAGACCTGATTCCATTAATCGAAAAAGAAATAAATAAGCTAATAAAGGTTGGGTTCATCAGAGAAGTTAAATATCCCAAATGGATATCAAACATTGTTCCGGTGAAAAAAAGAAGAATTGATTTCAGAGATTTGAATGAAGACACGATCGTAGTATGCATTGATTTCAGAGATTTGAATGAAGCATGTCCAAAAGACGATTTCCCCCTGATAACAAAGAAAGAACAAGAGAACATTAATCACATTTATTCGAGTTCATTTACATCCTCTGATTCCCTTGATTCTAAAAATAAAGTACAATCAATCGAAGTAGACAAGACAGTCTTATGAAAATTTCAGCAGCATTCCGACGCCTGTTTCAGTCATCTCCTAAGACTTAGGAGGAATTTTGGTTCTGATCAACCAGTCTTCAGAAAGATAGGAATTTCGACAGCATAACGGTGATGATCTCAATCATCTCCAATGACTTAGGAGGAATAGACAAGTCAATCAACAGTCTTCAAAAGAATGGAGATTCCTGCAGCATTTCGGTGCTATTTCGGTCATCTCCTGAAACTTAGGAGGAATACGCCTCTTTGTCGATGATTCTTCCTTTTCTCTTGAACAAGAAGAACTTGAAGACTCTAGCCATTCCAACAAAGATAACAGCCCGTTCTTTGTTATAGATGTTCATCACGTTTCGGTTTTGCTTGTGGTCCGCAGAACGATATACTTTGCGCGGGTTCGCGCAAACCTCAAAAGCCTTCTGCTGCTTTGCGCGGGTCCGCGCAAACTTCAGGAGTCCAATACTCCTTTGCGCGCGGTCGCGCAAAGTGCAGGAGTCCAATACTCCGCACCTTCGTCTTCTCTTTCGTCTTTCTTTCACTTCCGAAATCTTGAACCCCTTTTAGAGAAGGAATGGGGTATTTATAGACATTTTCACCGGTGGAAATCTACGATCCGGTCGATGTGGGACAAAAACATCATTCAACCATTTTTATCGCACCGTCATAGACTTTGCGCGGACGCGCAAGAACGATATGCTTTTTGCGCGGTCTCGCGCAAACCTTCAATCTCGCGCAAACCTCCGCTTTGTGCGACCACAAGAATTGTTTCACTTTTTGCGTCCGGTCCACAAGAACCATTTCACTTTTTACGCGGACCGCACAAAGTAGTCTTCAAACTTTTTTTTTGTCTTTTTCTCTTCTCTTTAGTACTTTGCTTTCCAATCTTCTTCTTTCTCATGTCTTAACAAATACTCCTGGTGCTGAAACTTTACCAAAACACCTAAACTACCCTTTGAGCTGGAACTTTACCAAAACACCTAAACTACCCTTTTACCAAAACACCTAAACTACCCTTTGAGCTGGAACTTTACCAAAACACCTAAACTACCCTTTGAGCTGGAACTTTACCAAAACACCTAAACTACCCTTTGAGCTGGAACTTTACCAAAACACCTAAACTACCCTTTGAGCTGGAACTTTACCAAAACACCTAAACTACCCTTTGAGCTGGAACTTTACCAAAACACCTAAACTACCCTTTGAGCTGGAACTTTACCAAAACACCTAAACTACCCTTTGAGCTGGAACTTTACCAAAACACCTAAACTACCCTTTGAGAAGGAACTTTTACCAAAACACCTAGACTACCATTTTTAGAAGATCAGCACCATGGGATCCTTTCACCACTGCAATGAGATATTTTTATGCCTCAACAGATGCCCCCTCGATCCTTCTTTGATTGATCCTTGAAATCAAATGGAGGATCGATCTTCCTCCACCTGAAGAATCTTGAATGAACTGCAACTTGAAGAATGATTAGATGATCATGTTTGACCAGAAAATCTAATGATTTCGTTCAATCAAAAGACCGGAATGCTTGCACTTGATCGGAAGATTTGAATGCTCATTTTCATCTAGAAGACTGGATTGATCACATTTAAGCGGAAGACTTGATTGATTGCTTTTAAATGACGATTTGACTACGGCGCTCAAACAGAAGACTGGAATGCCCCCAGTCAGTAGTGTCGAGCGGATGCTTCACTAGAGAAGATAAAGTTCTCTTTTCATCGAAACACATCTCTGCAACAGCCGTGACGACTTTGTCTTTGAGCAACTTGACCAGAGGGTTATCTTTCAATATCGTTCGTCTTTTATGGCTATTCTTTGCAACGGTCTCTTTGATCAACTCACTATTCTTTCCTTTACGGTTTCTTTTTCGCTATTCTTTCCTTTAACGGTTTCTTTGATCAACATCAGCGGCTTTTTCCTTTAATGTTGCAACAGTTTCTTTAATCAACTCCGTTGCTCCTGCCGTAATCAACTTTTTGATTGTTTCCTTTATTCATGATCTGCATAATCCAATCTTTTAAATGATAGTCTTTCCTGCCACATCAATCGGAATTAGTATCTTAAGACATTATAATTTTAATTCAGCTTTATGAAGTTTTGATAATTTTGAAATTTATATTGAAAACTTCTCTTCTCTTTTAGGCTGATTGTGATATTCGCTCTATCATCGTGCTTCACAATTGCATTTTTTGTATTCTTTATATCGTGCTCTTTTGAGACATCATTTCCAGCTCAAGGTTCAATCGTTGAATCTTTTGTCGAGTCTTTTCTAGTTTGTGTTTCTTTAGCATTTCTTCATAGACTTTTCTTGGGATCTTTGTTGATTTGAAAAATTGAAAAATAGACAAGACTTCATTCAATTTTCACTTAATAACTTTTCAAAGGCTATAGAAGTTACTGATGATGATTCTGTTTGTTCTCTGTCTCCATCAGATCTGGTACTTGGAGTCTTGCGATATCATTATTCATAATACTCAACATATGAATTCTTTCGCCGCATATAAGAAATCATCAGAAAGACCAAGGCATAGATCACTTTGAAAACCAAGGCATAGATTCTGTATCGTATTTTATAATTCCCATCATATGAATTCCTCCATATTGCATAAGAGATTATCAGAAAGACCAAGGCATAGATCACTTTGAAGACCAAGTCATGGATAACTTTGAAGACCTGCCCCCTTTCCCGGTCAATCTTCACATAAAGATTTCTTTAGAAAATAATATATCTGAAGTGAAACTCGCAGATATTCCTGAAGGATGGATACTTTTGCTACTCCTTTAAAGAATATATCTGAATCTCTAGATTATCCGAGAGAGAGAAAGGTGATTCCTTGCTAATTCATTCTTTGTCGGCTTTGAGAATCTTGCATAATAATATTTCTTTATATCATGAAGGCAAGAGATAAAAAAGACTTTACAGCTCTTGTTAGCAGAACAAATATATATTGTAATAGAAGACCCATAATTGATCTCGAAGATTTTGAACTTTTGAATAGATAATCGCCAATATCTTGAAGGCATTTACTGTTGTTGTAATTTGAACCTGATTCAAGAGAAACGCATTTTTGCAGGTAATCGCATATTTAAGCATATTTAATTTGTACCTGCAGCATTTTGAATGCTACACATAATTGATGCTTTTGAGCATATTTGATGCTTTTGAGCAATGGTGTTAGTGCACTTTGACTGACATGACTTGACTTGACGGGACTTGACTGGACTTGATTTGGACTGAACGACTGACTCGACGGACTTGACTTGACTGGACTGGACTTGACTTGGACTTGACACTGGGCTCATGGAGCAAAAAA
Source organism: Magnolia changhungtana (assembly GCA_030180095.1). Classification (NCBI taxonomy): domain Eukaryota; kingdom Viridiplantae; phylum Streptophyta; class Magnoliopsida; order Magnoliales; family Magnoliaceae; genus Magnolia; species Magnolia changhungtana. The sequence goes on from JASAUF010000600.1 coordinate 35,728, forward strand.
TAGTTTACCGCCGATTTCGGGCAATGGGCTCAAGGAGCAATTATGGGTTTCAAGGAGCAATTAGGAGCTAGTTTACCGCCGATTTCGGGCAATGGGCTCAAGGAGCAATTATAGTTTACCGCCGATTTCGGGCAATGGGCTCAAGGAGCAATTATAGTTTACCGCCGATTTCGGGCAATGGGCTCAAGGAGCAATTATAGTTTACCGCCGATTTCGGGCAAGCCAATTTAGGGCTTTGTAGGTCTTATGCGTAGTTGGCCATATAGGCTTGGCTAGGCTGCCTTAAATGATCATTTGTCATCGCTGTCATAAGATTTGTGTGGTTGGCCAATTTAGGCTTATTCCACTGCTGATTTCACTGCCATGTATGGTGAATTCATAACTGATAATGTTCCGAAATTTCTGAAAATTAATTTTGGTGATTGATGATGACAGCGATAGTTGCTAATTTTGGCGATTGACTTTTCCTTTGGCGATTGTCATTGGCGCTTGGCAGCGATCATTAACGCTTTCCATTTAGCGTCGACTTGATAGCTTTATGTGCTTGAAGGCCTGTCTTGTTTTGGAAATGACTTGAAAGTGCCAATTTTGGCGATAATCGATGATCATTGACACTTTTCATTTGGCGATTATCTCTGGCGCTTTTTCTTATTTTGTTTAATCTTTTTTGGCAATAATCATCGACGCTTCTCATTTGGTAATGACTGAATAGGCTTGAAAACACATTTCATAGTTTCTTACTTACTTAAAGGCTTGAAATTTGCCGCATTTCCTTCAAATATACAAAAGAAATACATTGAGAAATACATTCTATGGTGAGAAACACATTTCATAGTTTCTTACTTACTTGGCGATAATCATTGACGCTTTTCATTTGGTGATGATTGAATATGCTTGAAAGCCTGCATTTCATTCAAATATAAAAGAAATACATTCTATGGTGAGAAACACATTTCATAGTTTCTTACTTACTTGTTTACTCACCTGTCTTGCCCCCTTTTGATTTTGGAAGTATTATACCAATACCTTTCGAAATCAAAACAGCGGTCATTTCCTGAACTGACAGGTATTGCAATGCATATCTGCAATGAATATGCTTTTTATCATGGCTTTACATCTTTTATCTCACTCGCTTCTTTCTTTTGAATATTCGGGCTATGACAGCTCGATCTTGTTAATGATTTACGCGGATGCCCCCAGAATTTTCTTTATCGAGTTTCTGTCATTATTATTTTTTTTATGCTCTTTCCATAGCAATTTCTCCTTTATCGATCATTGTCTGTAGCTTTTTCCTGAGGGAATTACAATTTTCCGTATGATGTCCAAATATACGGTGATAATGGCAATAATTCATTCCTCCGGTATTTTTGATTTCTTCGATGTGTCTTGGTCGAGGTAATTCAATACTCTTCGTAGCCAGCAATTGATTCAGCATAGGGAGTATATCTTTTCTTGCAAACGAATACTTCATATGATCTTTATTTTGCCTGGACCTTTTATACGTCATTATAACTGCACAAGCATTTCTTTCTTCTTCATCGCTTTCTCTTTCAACATCCTGATAATCTTTTTTAGTTTTTTCTTTCCGAGTGATGTAGGCTGATTTTGATTGGAAAGCAGACACTCTTCCCATCATCTTTTCAAGAGCATAAGCCTTCGTAGCAAAATTACGAAAGGTTTTCCAATCTTTACTGATCAAGTGGCATGCCAGTTCTGGTCTCAGACCTTCTAAACATAGTTCTACTTGTTCTGATTCTCGCAGAGGATGTTGACATGATGCTGCCAAGTCCTTCCATCGACTAATGAATTCTTCAACTGATTCATTTTCTTCTTGACGAATAGAGGCCAATTCGGTCAAACTAACTTCTCGATCTGAAGAGAAAAAATTTGACATAAAAGCATCCTGCATCTGTTCCCAGGTATGAATAGATCCTGAGATTAAACTTGAATACCATCTGAAAGCTCTTCCTGTCAGAGAAGATCCGAATAATTGCAGACAATATTGAGGAATTCTAGAGAAATTTCCCATTTTTGCTATGAAATGCATCATATGCTCTTCTGGTGATCCACTCCCATTAAATTTCTGAAAATCCGGGTATTTGAAATTGGCGGGAAATGGCATGTCTTCTATTTCAGGAGGATACGGTGTCTGATATCGAAACCTTTTATTCTGGCTTTGTTTATTCTCTAGATGAGTAGACTCGATAACCATCTGCCGAATTTCTTCATGCGTTATATTCTGAGTAATATTAGGCATTGGCTCTTGAAATTTAACCGAGTGCGGTTGTGGTCTTTCTTCTTGCGGCTCAGTGTTGTTCACAACAATCACTGTCGGAATATTAGGGACTTTTTCAGTCACATGTTCATCTAGTGAAAACTGATCAGGCTGATTAATATCTGTCGATGAGCTATTTGTTTCTTCATACTTTGATTGTCTTGATATTGAGGGAGAAAATAAGCGTTGTGCTGCTAACGCTGTTGAAGAGGATGAACTATCATTTAATTTGAAACCAGCATGCTGTCGCTTCAAAGGACTAACTGACTCGAATCGTAGCATTCTCAATGCATGAGTTTGCTTAAAATCTTTCGCAGGAGGTGCTGTGAGTGAACATTTGCTGGTTACGGTCGTTTTCCCTTTATTTTTCTGAACTCGCAATGATTCTGTGGAAGATGTGTTTACGGTTATAATTGTTGGTATCAAAAGACCTTTTGGAGTGACGGGCCTTTCCGTTTTTCTTGAATGAGATGATTGTATGACTGAAGCAGGACTGTGTCTCATGGCACTTCGCATAATTGACCCAGTACTTGGCGAGACAGTGCTTCTTGTGGAAGCAAATTGAACTTTCTGACTTTTGGATATTACCATCCTCCATTCTCCCTCATCTTCTTGAGTTACTGGCGAAATAGAAATCGTTCCGTCCATTACACGAAATTCACTGTTCTTGATCACAGCAGACTTTTGCTTTCTCTGACGCTTTCTACTTACTCTTAACTCTTTTCTCTTCTATTCTAGAAAATTGTGGCGATGCCCCCTGGATTCTCCATTAGCTAATTCATTTATTTGTCGGCGAGCAGCGTATGATTCAGTCGAACTAACTTCTCATCTGACATTGTCTGTCCTTGATCATAACTGACTTGATCTTCTCTGATATTTTTTTGTGGAAATCCGTTGGACAGGAGAAAGGTCGTTACGGTATACCTGTTATTCATAACAGAATGTTAGTTAATTTATTTAAATAAAGTTGTACTTTGCTTTTAGAGATGAAGGGGAGGATGTTCACACTGAGAGTCGCCATTTTGGCGTCTTTACAGACGCCAAAAAAGTGAGAAATGCACTCTGAATATTTTCTAAATTACCATTGAATAATAATGGTCCCCAGCAGAGTCGCCATTTTGTTTCGACAAGAAAACAAATGTATTTGATTTGGGGAATTTATTCAATGATAACAAAGAAAGAACAAGAGAACATTAATCACATTTATTCTGAGTTCATTTACATCCTCTGATTCCCTTGATTCTAAAAATAAAGTACAATCAATCGAAGTAGACAAGACAGTCTTATGAAAATTTCAGCAGCATTCCGACGCCTGTTTCAGTCATCTCCTAAGACTTAGGAGGAATTTTGGTTCTGATCAACCAGTCTTCAGAAAGATAGGAATTTCGACAGCATAACGGTGATGATCTCAATCATCTCCAATGACTTAGGAGGAATAGACAAGTCAATCAACAGTCTTCAAAAGAATGGAGATTCCGGCAGCATTTCGGTGCTATTTCGGTCATCTCCTGAAACTTAGGAGGAATACGCCTCTTTGTCGATGATTCTTCCTTTTCTCTTGAACAAGAAGAACTTGAAGACTCTAGCCATTCCAACAAAGATAACAAATTGCCCGTTCTTTGTTATAGATAGATCGTTCATCACGGTCGGTTTTGCTGGTCGCCACAAAAACGATATACTTGCGCGGGTTCGCGCAAACCTCAAAAGCCTTCTGCTGCTTTGCGCGGGTCCGCGCAAACTTCAGGAGTCCAATACTCCTTTGCGCGCGGTCGCGCAAAGTGCAGGAGTCCAATACTCCGCACCTTCTGTCTTCTCTTTCGTCTTTCTTTCACTTCCGAAATCTTCGAACCCCCTTTTAGAGAAGGAATGGGGTATTTATAGACATTTTCACCAGTGGAAATCTCTGATCTGGTCGATGTGGGACAAAAAACATCATTCAACCATTTTTATCGCACCGTCATAGACTTTGCGCGGACACGCGCAAACGATATACTTTGCGCGGTCTCGCGCAAACCTTCAATCTCGCGCAAACCTCCGCTTTGTGCGACCGACTACGCAGAATCAATTGTTTCTTTTGCGCTGGTCCCACAGAAACCATTTCACTTTTGCGCGGACCGCGCAAAGTAGTCTTCAAACTGTCTTTTTCTCTTCTCTTTAGTACTTTGCTTTCCAATCTTCTTCTTTCTCATGTCTTAACAAATACTCCTGGTGCTGAAACTTTACCAAAACACCTAAACTACCCTTTGAGAAGGAACTTTTACCAAAACACCTAGACTACCCTTTGAGCTGGAACTTTACCAAAACACCTAAACTACCCTTTGAGCTGGAACTTTACCAAAACACCTAAACTACCCTTTGAGCTGGAACTTTACCAAAACACCTAAACTACCCTTTGAGCTGGAACTTTACCAAAACACCTAAACTACCCTTGGAACTTTACCAAAACACCTAAACTACCCTTTGAGCTGGAACTTTACCAAAACACCTAAACTACCCTTTGAGCTGGAACTTTACCAAAACACCTAAACTACCCTTTGAGCTGGAACTTTACCAAAACACCTAAACTACCCTTTGAGAAGGAACTTTTACCAAAACACCTAGACTACCATTTTTAGAAGATCAGCACCATGGGATCCTTTCACCACTGCAATGAGATATTTTTTATGGGATCATGCTTGCAGAATGCCTTTGATTCTATTAAAGAATTATTAAAAACAAATTACATGGTGTTATACTCCAAGTGAAAAAGGTAAGCCACTTATTTTATATACATCCGCATCTTATGCAAATTCTTTGGGTGCTTTGTTGTACAAGTCAAATGAAATAGGAAAAAGCGCTCTTTATTACCTAAGCCGAACACGATGATGGGGCGAGAATCCAATTATTCTCCGATTGAAAAAGAATGTTTGGCATTGGTATTCATTGTGCAAAAGTTAAGGCATTATTGTCTCTCCCATGATATAACTCGATTCAAGAGAAGATCCGATAAAATTCTTGATGACCAGGCCAATGTTATCGGAAGACTAGCCAAGTGGATGCTATTATTATCGAATATACTATTTCATATAAGCTTCTAAAGCAGTGAAAGGACAAGCTATGGCAGACTTTCTCGCAGCACATCCTATAACAGAAAATGAAGAAATCAATGATGAATTTCCAGATGAACAGGTTATGACGGCTGAATCCCAAAATCTTTGGCAGATGTATTTTGATGGTGCTGCTCGAGTATCGGGAGCGGGGCAAGGAGAGTGATATTCATTACCCCGGTGATGATTTATTACCATATTCTTTCACGTTGGGTATCGCATGCACAAATAATGAAATCGAAATACGAGCTCTTATCATCGGAATGGAAATAGCACAAACAAATGGAAGTAAAATCATTGCATATCTTTGGAGATTCTAAATTAATTATAAATCAATTGACAACAGAGTTTGAAGTAAGGAAAGAAGAACTTTGCCTTATTATCGGAAAGCACAATAGTTGCTTGAACAGTTCTATTATGTGGAAATTAAACACATACCACGGTCGGAGAATGCAAAAGCAGATGCTTTAGCCAGTTTAGCAGCAGCTTTATCTTACACAAACCGCAGTCCTCTTCAGGTAACTATAGAAGAAAGAAGATTCCTGCCATCTGCAGAGGTTATCGAAGAAACCGTTGAAATATTGCCTATATCGTCTGGAAGTAACAATGGATGGATGATTGGCGTCACCTTTGTCGATTATCTCAAATATAATATCTTGCCAAGAAGATAATGCACAAAAACAAATTCCAGATTAAGCGATCGATCAAGGTAAATTTATCATGTGCAGTGAAGTGTTATATAGAAAATCTTATAATGGAATGTTGTTAAGGTGCTTGGATAAACAAGAAGCAAACCAAATGTTGCGGGAGGCACATTCAGGTGAATGTGGAGCACATCAAGCCGGCCGGAATTTATGCCATAGAGTGCATCGAATGGGTTATTATTGGCCCACTATGTTTAAAGATGCAATAGAATATGCAAAGCGATGCCATGAATGTCAAATACATGGAGATATAATACATATTCCTCCAGAAGAATTACATCAGTCTGTTGCTTCTTGGCCCTTTTCAGCCTGGGGACTCGACGTTATTGGTCCGATAAATCCCCCTTCATCTAAAGGAAAACAATATATTAAAAGAATGATTATTTCTCCAAATGGACCGAAGCAGTTGCCTTGCGTAATGTTAAAGAGAAAGACGTGGTCAATTTCATCCGTCACGCTATAATATACCGTCATGGTATTCCGAAGAAAATCATCACTGATAATGGCACCCCTTTTAAAAATAGAGGCATGGAAAAGTTATGTCAGAAGTTCGGCATCCAACATTCTTTTTCAACACCTTATTATCCTCCGGCCAATGGATTAGCAGAGGCATTTAACAAAACAATTGTCAAGATAATGAAGAAAACAGTGACAGGCAATAAGCGCGATTGGGATGAAAAGTTACAAGAAGCATTATGGGCCTACAGAACCACCCATCGACAAAGCAACAGGAGCGACGCCATATTCATTGGTCTATGGTATGGAGGCAGTTATCCCAATTGAAATCCAAGTGGCATCACTCGAGTGGCGGCACCATCTATCATAATAAGATGAAGAAAATGCAAAAATAAGGCTGAAAGAATTAGACTTACTCGATGAGAAACGTCTTGTGACTCAAAGAACGGTTTGCAATCATATGAGGCGCAGAATATCTCAATTTGCATTTGATAAAACAGGTCAAATATCGTTCTTTCAAAAAAGGGGATATGGTGTTAATGTTGAAAAGACCTATAGTGGTCACTCGCCGGACAGGGGGCAAGTTTGAGCCTAAATGGGACGGTCCATATGTGGTGAAAGAAGTATACTCCAATGGGGCATATAGGATTGTAAATCAAGAAGGACAGGGTATCAGTGTACTTGTCAACGCCCGTTTCATCAAAAGATATTATCCCTAAAGATAGAGATGTGGATTTTGACCCAGAATATTATCATCATAATGATTCTGTATCAAAAGGGGGCAAAAATGAATAAAATCATGTCTTTATGCCAATAAAAGAAGCTATAAAGAAGAGATTTACAAGCATATCAATTATCAAAGCAGCAAATCTGGAATATATATATATATGATCATTATCATCATCAAAGAAGATATTGGCAACAGTTATATTGCCTTACAAGGCACAAATTCTTGAAGATTCTCCTGAAGATATTATCTAAACTAAGAATATTATTGCCTTACAAGGCATGGATCTTCTTGGAGATATGCCGGAAATATTTCGCCTACTATACATGGATCTACCATATTTGTAAATGATGATGATCATATGTATATCATCGCCTCACAAGGCATGGATTTTCTTGAAGATAAATATCATCGCCTCATAAGGCATGGATTTTCTTGAAGATAAATATCATCGCCTCACAAGGCATGGATTTTCTTGAAGATAAATATCATCATATATCATAAGGCATGGCATGAGATTTTCTTGAAGATAAATATCATTGCCTTACAAGGCACGGACTTTCTTGAAGATATTATCGCCTTACAAGGCAAGGATATATCAATATCAATCAAAGAGGCAGTATAGCCAAGCCAAAATCCCAAAAGAGCAAAATTGAGCAAAATCAAAAAGATCAAGCTCTAAAAAAAAAAAAAAATGCTCTCAAAGGATCAAGCTCTAAAAATGAGCCGGCCAACTATACGTAAGACCCATGAAGATCGCCATTCGGGCAGCGGCGAGGAGTCATGGCCCTAAAAAGCCCGCGAAGACCATCGTGCGCACCCATGCGGGTAGCTGACGAAGTCAAGGATTCAAAGCCTAAAAGGCCATAAATCCGCGAAGACTAGTCACCGTAATTCCCATGCCGTCTGTATAGCTTCCGGCAGCGCCACGGGGAACGGATGAAAATGCCCTCCCGTGAATGGGCTCGACCTTGCAGACGAAGAAAACAGGGGCCGCAGTGCGAGCTTTATGCCAACCGTGCGTAAGACCCTCCAGGTCTAGGGTTTGATTTCAGTAGTAACTCGTGAGGAAGGGCTTAAACCTACTCATTGATGGACTGGCGACCCTAGATTTGGTGCCCAAAGGTAGCCTTGCGAGCCCTGCGAACTCTAGAGAGTTACCGTGGCCAACCCTGCGCGTAAATCCAACGTTCATCGTCCGGTAGCGTCAATGGGCCCCTCTGATGGACCGTGACCGTGAGCTCAAGGCAGTGAGAAGCCCAAAAGCGAACTCTAGAGAGTTACAGTGGCCATCACATAAGACCCATAAATGCTCCACTACTCACGAGCTTAAACTGTGTGTGTGCGCACGCTCCACTACTCATGAGCATAAACTGCGTGTGGCTAATTGAATTGAAACTTAGTACCGCCAATTTAAATACTCACCTAGAGAATCCCTTACTAACAAAGCATAAAAGGTTTAAAAATTATAAATGTGTAATGAAAATTATTATATAAAGAATAAATATAACTTGATAATATTAATAATAAAAATAAAAAATATAATAGATAAAATAATAAAAAATAAAAAAATTATTATATAAATATAATACGATAATATTAGTATAAATATCATCAATATGCAAGGTAGAAAATACCATCATAAAAACATCCCAAAATAATCTCATGAAATAGATGTCAAGCAAAATAAATTACATCCGAAAAACACAAAAAGCAAATATCACATGTTACATGATTCAAAGATTCTCTGTAATTCCCATTGCTTCTGAATATTTAAGCAAATCTTCTTTCAATTGTGCTTGAGCTGCATTGTGTCGAGATTTTTCTTCAAGAATAAGTTCTCACTGATCAGAACGCCACAAGAAGCTTGTTCTCCAAAGAAACAACCATTTCTTGATTCTGAAGTTGTGCAGATTTTTCAGTATCAATAGACTTGGCATTCACTCGCATCTTCTCTTCAACCTCTTGAATGATTAAAGCTTGCTCATGATTCTTTCTCCAAACCGGTGAGAGATTTCTTCCTTCAAAGCTGCAATGCGATCTTGGATAGTTATGCTTTCATTAACATGAATCTTTAATTGATCTTGAAGAATCATACGCTCTTGTTCAAATTTGGAAATTGAAGAAGCTGTTAAAGAGACTTGTTCTTGAGAAAGAGCTAGTAGCTTTCTGTATTCTAAAATCTCAGGCGCAATAGTGATATTTTCCACTGAAGCTAAAGAAATTACAGAATCACGAAACTTGAAGAGTGAATCCCGTAAGGGAGATATGTCGATTCTGGCCATCTTAGCAGAGCTTTCCAAAATTTCTATAGCAACATCCAAGTCCGACCACTGATCAGGATTTCTGAAGATATGGATTATTGCTAACAGAGAATGTTTCACCATCAGCATTTTGTGAGCAGGAATCTTTGTAAAGGATGATAGTTCATAAGTAGTGGTTACAGAATCAGAACTAGCTGCACCGCTACGGGGATAAGTTCCTATAACGAAAGAAGAAGAATATTCAATATATTATTATGAAATATATATAGTCTTGAATGAAGATAAGCAGCGCACATATATATATATACCTGTCACTGGGACACAACTAACAGAAGGAGAAGCTCTTGGAGCTATGGAAGGGCCAGGTCCTACCATATCAGCGAAAGATGGTGCTCTAGCTTCCGTACTAGAATCTCTTGTGGCCTGGAGTTGGCAAATCAGCAGTTTCTGTAGAAAAAATAATTTCACGCGAGCAACTACTCTTGGTACTACCAACAGAGCTACAGATGCTCTCGGAGAAGATATTACAAGAGGGGCCACAGGAGAGATGACACCTGTTTCTGCAACTTGGGCACCTAAAAAAAAAAAAAAGAAAGATAAAATGATTTTAAATAAATAGTTGTTAAAATATAAAATGATATATATGCATGAAAATTGAAATTTTCTTTACCTGGAGAATACCCATATTCCCATAATCTAAGGGCTCTTCTTCATTTTCTTCTGCCACAGGAGATTTAACAGGAACATTAATGCTGGAAGGAGTTTTAATAACAACAGGGGAAGACTCTATTTCAACTTCTTTTGCAGTTACTCCCTCTCCTTCACCAATATCAACTTCACCTTCTTCGAAGTCGTCATCTTTATCTTCACCACTATCGCTATCTTTGCTATCTTCGTATGGCGAGGATTCGGTTGTATCTGATGAAGAAGTCGAACTTTCATCTCCCAAAATTTCTTCATCAACCTCTTCGACAACAACCTGTTTTCCTTTGTAAAAACAGGTTGGCTACTCTCCAAGTATGGGCTCTTGAATTGAAGGGGAAGCAGATGCCCTGGCCGATCTTTTCCGAAGGGATAGGAGACGATGATTGCAAACGTGTTCTTGATCTAGTCATCGGAGAAGATGGACTAGGACCAAGGGGTTGTGGAGAAGATATTGAAGTACCAATAACTGGTCCTTCTTGAGCCGCCGTAGTCTCTGCAGGAATTGGAGAAGATGTACCTGCAAGCATCATCTGCACCTTGATTTGAAGAGTCCCGACGAGATTTTTCGAATTCTCTTAAATCTCTCCGTGGGCAAACCAGCCATCCAAAGTATTGATGGGCTTGATTTCACGAATGGGTTCTTCCTAATGATATCTTCCCGCAAATCTCTCCTGGATGAGACGCGTGGCTCTTCTCTCGGAATATACCCAATTCCACTCTCTAAATTTCGCCCTTCACTGGGTGGATGAAGAAAGATAGAAGAATCTACAAGGCAAGCATTTATCAACCAAGTACGATTGATGATCCCACCATCGCATCCACTATATGAAGTATGGACTATACGATCACAACTGGAATTATGAAGAGGAGCCAACACAGACCATTCAACAATTGTTTCCATATCATGGCCCAGTTAAGAGGACCAGTTCCGTAACGCATTTTTCTTGTAACAAGTCCGCAGTCTTGAGGTACGGTTTGATCATAACCGAATTGGCGAGCGAAGCGACTCGGGTAGTAAGGTTCTCTCCAGTCTGTCCCTTCTCGCAAAGGTAAACTGCACGAGCGAATAGAAAAGAAGAAAGCCCTCTCTGCTGCAGTAAGAGTTTCGTTGTCCACCATGTCTGTGTCTACAGGATAGCGATAAAGGCGGAACTGAAAGAAGTTTATCTGATCATCATCTCGAATCTTATTTATGACCCATTCATATGCTCTTCTAGCCATTGCCCTCTGTTGGAAGAACCAGAGTGGAAGGTGAGAAGGATGAGAATATGCTTGCTCTGAAACCTCGAAAGTCCAAGGGAAGTAGACTCCAAGCCAGCCTGTAAAGTAGTGCCAAGAAGTATGTGCAGACGAAGTTCCCAGAATGGGGTCTTTTATATGAGTCGCTATTTCTCCAAGGGCCCGGTAGATAGAACATAGTACTGGAGGAGCGAGCGAGTATTTATGTCCCTCCGCCAAGGCACCGGCCACGACAAAGACACTCGGACGGATAGCATCTGCCCATTTAGAGCTGGGCAAAACGACTAAGCTTAGCCAATAGGCCAGAAATGCTGCAAGCTCTCCGAAAGAGCTATATTCGGTTTTCCTCTCATCTTGCATCCGAAGCTTTGTCGAGTTCTTTGGAATTGCAGTCGCGAAACCTTCAAAGGAAATAAAAATGAAGAGGTTAATATACATAAATGGCTGAAGAATACAAAGAGGAAGATCAATTATCAGATTGATAAATACCTTAAACCCCTAGAAAAATGGGCCAGCCATTGAAGAGGGGGAATTTTGTGGATATTGGGGAATTTGCTCATCTCTTTAAATAGCTCTATGGTAGTCTCGGATATGGAGGGCTTGCGGTCTGGAAATGACACAAAGGCCAACTCTCTGTTGGTAGGAATGAATTCATCGTAGAATTTCCCGTTATTGTGAGACCAGCTATACGATGAAGGTCCCAAAGAGATATGCTCATCTCGCCGTAAGGAAGATGAAAGGAGTTGGTTGTAGGCGACCAATATTCAAGAAAGCCCTTTAGAACATTGGGCTCCCGATAGAAGTATTTGGAGGTTACTTCTATGGCATCATAAAGGCCTATCTTTGCAAGAGTGCTCGTGTGTTTCAGCAAAATAGCTTCCGCCCATTCAGAATAATAACGACGAGCAATTAGCAGACCTCTGATGCGAAATTCTGATTGGCCCCAGAGTTGATCTCGATCTCTGAAGCGTTGACGCACTGTCTCATAAAAATGAGAAGGAAAGAGATCATGAGGACTATGGAAAGGAGTTAGAAGAATCATGGGGTGAACTTCTCCGATCCTCTGTCGCGGTTTCTTCGTTTGAATAATCCCTTCAAGAATCGGGGCTCTCTTGTGGCCCATGATTCGGATACATCAGTCTTTCGCCATGAACACAATCTTTGGGTTCACAATCCAGCATAGATTGATGGCGATACACCTTGATGGGAATGATGGTCATGCCCTCTGAGTGAGGGTTGTCAAACTTCATGACTCCTTCAACGACTCGTACTGAGTCCCACGAATTCTGCAGCCGTTTCTTCTTATGTTCTTTAATCTTTTCTTCAAATTCTTTCGCCTTATTGCGGCGAGTCTTCTTTGAACGAGAAGGGGAGGAGTATCTTCTCGGACGGGTGGTCTCTCACTGTCAGTACGAATGTGGGCTGTGGTTTGAGCCACTCATCCCAGTCGTATTCTCTCCCATGTTTTGGAGGGCATTTAATATCTCCCAAAGCAATGGATCTATGAATAGGAGAGGGTAAAGACTTGATGCGATCGAGAAAAGTCGAAAGTAGGGAGGACGGGTTCTTTAAAGTAAGCCGGATTTGGAAGTGGTCTTCATTCTCTTAGCGGGTGGTTGATCGAAGAAGGTGAGTTTGAAGGAGACACAAGACGAAAGCGGTCTGTTTAATTCGAGCCATAATGAAAAGAAAGAAAGACAGGATGATGGAAGAAATGAAGAAAATGGCTAAGTGTTGGAAAAAGTTCGAAAATTCTCTAAGTACAGTACTTTACTTTGCGCGAGGTCGCGCAAAGTCAAGTGGTTTGCGCGGAAAATTTCCAAATAGAAAAGTCAGTCGCGCAAAGTGAGATGCTTTTTGCGAGGTCGCGCATGAAAAAGTCGAGGTTTGCGCGGAATAAAATCGCAGAGAGCAAGTGTCGGCAGAAGGAAGTGCGTGAAAATGACTAAGTCGTTGGACTATTTATAGGCTTTATGGCCGAGTATGGTACTCGTAGGAGCTTTGTGCGAGGTCGCGCAAACCCTGGAAGAAAGGAATAGTTTGATCCTTTTCTTTGATTTTTCGAACAAACAAAGAACGGATCAAGGGGGCATCTGTTGAGGCATAAAATAAGCAAGGAAGAAAACAAGGAAAAAGATCAAGAAATCACTTTGAAGATGAAAGAAAACAACTTCAAGACCACTTTGCGAGGTCGCGCAAAGTGAAATAGTTACACAAGATCGCGCAAAGTGAAGAGTTTGCGCTGATTGATGAAAGAAGAAGGTTTGCGCGAGATTAAAGGTTTTTGCGCGTGAGATCGCAAAAGTATATCGTTTGCGCGTGTCGCAAATAAAGTCTAATGATGATGAAATAAAATATTTTGGAAGATGTTATTTTGTCCCACATCGACCAGATCCGAGATTTTCACCGGTGAAAATGTCTATAAATACCCCATTCCTTCTCTCAAAAGGGGTTGGAAGATTTGAAGTGAAGCAAGGACGAAAGAGAAGAGACGAAGGTGCGGAGTATTGGACTCCTGCACTTTGCGCGATCCCGCGCAAAAGGGTATTGGACTCCTGGAAGTTTGCGACGGCCAGCGCAAAACAGCAAATGAAGGCAATTATGGTTTGCGCGGACCACAAGCAAAGCATATCGTTTGCGGACCCGCGCAAACCTATTGTTGGCGTTTTGACAAAGAATGGGCGGAAAATGTTTCGGAATGGTTTGAATCTCAAAGTCTTCAAGTTCTTCTTGTTCAAGAAAGAAGAGTCATCGATGAAGAAACGTATTCCTCCTAAGTTTCAGGAGATGACCAAAATAGTCCGAAATCCGGAATTTCCATTCTCTTGAAGATCTGTTGAATCGACTTGTCTATTCCTCCTAAGTCATAGGAGATGATTGACATCATTAGTTATGCTGCCGAAATTATATTTAGCTATAATATTTAACATTTGTAATGAGTTCTTTGTAAGCTATCTTAGAATCAAGGGATACCAGAGGATGTAAATGAATTGAGAATCAATAAAATGTGATGATTGATTGTCTTTGTAATTATTTCATTGTTATGTTTAAATAAGATGATTCTCCCAAATCAAATACTTTTGTTTCCTTTCCAACCATTTGACTGCAATTTCGAAACAAAATTCATTTAATTTTACAAGAATCATTTCGATTCCGAGACCATTTGGGCATAACTCCCGTAAGTGGGATCATTTTTGGTAATTTAAGGTACTTTGCTCTTTCATTCGAATGGAATCATCTTCATCATTCCTTGTCAACAACTAATTTCTCCTTCATCTCCTTGTCCATAACTCTCTATTCAGTGGTCGAATTTAGACAATTTTGAGCTCATTGGAATGGTACCTTCACAAGCTTCTAAATGAGGCCAGAATTGGGTAATTTCTACACCGTTCAATATCCCAAAAGCACGACGGAACTCTTCGATCATCATTTTACAATTTGGATTGTTAATCTTTCTAAATCGCGGGATCCAACGGAGACGCTCATAACTCCCTCGTTTGATGTCGGATTGGGTCAATTTTTGGTCATCTGAAAGGTACTTTAGTGCTTTCATTCTGAATGGAATCGTCGTATTCTGAAACCATTTGGGAATCTGTAAGTGGGATCTAAATCATCAGTAACTGAATTTCTCCTACATCTCCTTGTCCAATAGTAACCTTCATAACTCTCTATGCAGTGGTCGAATTTAGACTATTTTGAGCTCATTGGAATGGTAACTTGACAAGCTTCTAAATGAGACCAGAATTGGGTAATTTTGAGACCATTCGATATCCCAAAAGCACGTTGGAACTCTTCGATCGTCATTTTGCAATTTGGATTGTTAATCTTTCCAAATCGCGCGATCCAACGGAGACGCTCATAACTCCCTCGTTTGATGTCGGATTGGGTCAATTTTTGGTCATCTGAAAGGTACTTTAGTGCTCTTTCATTCCTGAATAGAATCGTCGTATTCCGAGACCATTTGGGCATCCATAAGTGGGATCACAATCATCGATACTGAATTTCTCCTTCATCTCCTTGTCCAACAGTAACCTTCATAACTCTCTTCAGTGGTCGAATTTAGACAATTTTGAGTTCATTGGAATGGTAACTTGACAAGCTTCTAAATGAGACCAGAATTGGGTAATTTCGAGACCGTTCGATATCCCAAAAGCAAATTGGAACTCTTCGATCGTCATTTTACAGTTTGGATTGTTAATCTTTCCAAATCGCGCGATCCAACGGAGACGGTCATAACTCCCTCTTTGATGTCGGATTGGGTCAATTTTTAGTCATCTGAAAGGTACTTTAGTGCTCTTTCATTCCTGAATGGAATCGTCGTATTCCGAGACCATTTGGGCATCGTAAGTGGGATCAAATCGTCGGTCCTGAATTTCTCCTTCATCTCCTTGTCCAATAGATAACCTTCATAACTCTCTATTCATTGGTCGAATTTAGACAATTTTGAGTTCATTGAAATGGTTACTTGACAAGCTTCTAAATGAGACCAGAATTGGGTAATTTCAAGATCGTTCAATATCCAAAAATCACGTTGGAACTCTTCGATCATCATTTTGCAATTTGAATTGTTAATCTATCCAAATTGCGCGATCCAATGGAGACGCACATAACTCCCTCGTTTGATGTTGGATTGGGGCGATTTTTGGTGATGTGAAAGGTACTTTAGCGCTCTTTCATTCCTGAATGGAAAAATCGTAGATTTGAGACCATTTGGGCATCCGTAAGAGGGATCGCAATCGACGGTACTGAATTTCTTCTCCACCTCCTTGTCCAACAGTAACCTTCATACCTCTCTATACAATGGTAGAATTTAGACAATTTTGAGCTCATTGGAATTGTAACTTGACAAGCTTCTAAATGAGACCAGAATTGGATAATTTCGAGACCATTCGATATCCCAAAAGCACGTTGGAAGTCTTCCATCGTCATTTTGCAATTTGGATTGTTAATCTTTCCAAATCACGCGATCCAACGGAGACGCTCATAACTCCCTCGTTTGATGTCGGATTGGGTCAATTTTTGGTCATCTGAATGGTACTTTAGCGCTCTTTCATTCCTGACTGGAATCGTCGTATTCTGAGACCATTGGGTGATCCGTAAGTGGGACCACAATCATCAGTACTAAATTTCTCCTTCATCTCCTTGTCCAACAGTAACCTTCTTAACTCTCTATTCAGTGGTCGAATTTAGACAATTTTGAGTTCATTGGAATGGTAACTTGCCAAGCTTCTAAATGAGACCAAATTGGGTAATTTTGAGACCGCATTCGATATCCCAAAAGCACGTTGGAACTCTTCGATCATCATTTTGCAATTTGGATTGTTAATCTTTCCAAATCGCGTGATCCAACGGAGACGCTCATAACTCCCTCGTTTGATGTCGGATTAGGTCAATTTTTGGTCATCTGAAAGGTACTTTAGCGCTCTTTCATTCCTGAATGGAATCGTCATATTCCGAGACCATTTGGGCATCCGTAAGAGGGATCGCAATCATCGGTACTGAATTTCTCCTTCATCTCCTTGTCCAACAGTAGCCTTCATAACTCCCTATTCAGTGGTAGAATTTAAACAATTTTGAGCTCATTGGAATGGTAACTTTAAAAGCTTCTAAATGAGACCAGAATTGGGTAATTTCTGAGACCGTTCGATATCCCAAAAGCACGTTGGAACTCTTTGATCATCATTTTGCAATTTGGATTGTTAATCTTTCCAAATCGCGCGCGATCCAATGAGAGACGCTCATAACTCCCTCTTTTGATGTCGATTGGGTCAATTTTTGGTCATCTAAAAGGTACTTTAGCGCTCTTTTCATTCCTGAATGGAATCATCGTATTCGAGACCATTTGGGAACCGTAAGTGGGATGGCTATCGTCGTTTGAATTTCTCCTTCATCTCCTTATCCAATAGTAACCTTCATAACTCTCTATTCAGTTATCGAATTTAGACAATTTTGAGCTCATTGGAATGGTAACTTGACAAGCATTTAAATGAGACTAAAATTGGGTAATTTCAAGACCGTTCGGATTCCTAAAAGCACGTTGGAACTCTTCGATCATCATTTTGCAATTTGGATTGTTAATCTTTCCAAATCGCACGATCCAAACAGAGGCGCTCATAACTCCCTCGTTTGATGTCGGATTGGGTCAATTTTTGCTCATCTAAAAGGTACTTTAGCGCTCATTCATTCCTAAATAAAATCGTCATATTCCGAGACCATTTGGGCATCCGTAAGTGGGATCGCAATCTTCGGTACTGAATTTCTACATCATCTCCTTGTCCAACAGTAACCTTCATAACTCTCTCTTCAGTGGTCGAATTTAGACAATTTTGAGCTCATTGGAATGGTAACTTGACAAGCTTCTAAATGAGACTAGAATTGGGTAATTTCGAGACCGTTCGATATCCAAAAAGCGTTGGAACTCTTCGATCGTCATTTTGCAATTTGGATTGTTAATCTTTCCAAATCGCGCGATCCAACAGAGACGCTCATAACTCCCTCTTTTGATGTCGGATTGGGTCAATTTTTGGTCATCTAAAAGGTACTTGCGCTCTTTCATTCTGAATGGAATCGTCGTGATCCGAGACCATTTGGGCAATCGTAAGTGGGATCAAATCATCGGTACTAAATTTCTCCTTCATCTCCTTGTCCAACAATAACCTTCATAACTCTCTATTCATTAGTCGAATTTAGACAATTTTGAGTTCATTGGAATGGTAACTTGACAATCTTCAAAATGAGACTAGAATTGGGTAATTTCGAGACCGTTCGATATCCCAAAAGCACATTGGAACTCTTCGATCGTCATTTTGCAATTTGGATTGTTAATCTTTCCAAATCGCGCGATCCAACGGAGACGCTCATAACTCCCTCGTTTGATGTCGAATTGGGTCAATTTTTGGTCATCTGAAAGGTACTTTAGCGCTCTTTCATTCCTGAATGGAATCGTCATATTCCGAGACCATTTGGGCAACCATAAGTGGGATCACAATCGTCGGTACTGAATTTCTCCTTCATCTCCTTGTCCAACAGTAACCTTCATAACTCTCTCTTCAGTGGTCGAATTTAGACTATTTTGAGCTCATTGGAATGGTAACTTGACAAGCATCTAAATGAGACTAGAATTGGGTAATTTCAAGACTGTTCGATATCCCAAAAGCACGTTGGAACTCTTCGATCGTCATTTTGCAATTTGGATTGTTAATCTTTCCAAATCGCGCGATCCAACAGAGACGCTCGTAACTCCCTCTTTTGATGTCGGATTGGGTCAATTTTTGGTCATCTGATAGGTACATTAGCGCTCTTTCATTCCTGAATGGAATCGTCGTATTCTGAGACCATGTGGGCATCCGTAAGTGGGATCGCAATCGTCGGTACTGAATTTCTCCTTCATCTCCTTGTCCAACAGTAACCTTCATAACTCTCTATTCAGTGGTCGAATTTAGATAATTTTGAGCTCATTGGAATGGTAACTTGACAAGCATTTAAATGAGACTAGAATTGGGTAATTTCGAGACCGTTCGATATCCCAAAAGCACGTTGGAACTCTTCGATCATCATTTTGCAATTTGGATTGTAAATCTTTCCAAATCGCACGATCCAACGAGAGCAATCTTTAACTCCCTCGTTTGATGTTGGAATGGGTCAATTTTTGCTCATCTAAAAGGTACTTTAGCGCTCATTCATTCCTAAATAGAATCATCGTATTCGAGACCATTTGGGCATCCGTAAGTGGGATCGCAATCTTCGGTACTGAATTTCTACATCATCTCCTTGTCCAACAGTAACCTTCATAACTCTCTCTTCAGTGGTCGAATTTAGACTATTTTGAGCTCATTGGAATGGTAACTTGACAAGCTTCTAAATGAGACTAGAATTGGGTAATTTCGAGACCGTTCGATATCCCAAAAGCACGTTGGAACTCTTCGATCATCATTTTGCAATTTGGATTGTTAATCTTTCCAAATCGCACAATCCAACGGAGACGCTCATAACTCCCTCGTTTGATGTCGGATTGGGTCAATTTTTGGTCACCTAAAAGGTACTTTAGCGCTCTTTCATTCCTGAATGGAATCGTCGTATTCCAAGACCATTTGGGCAACCATAAGTGGGATCATAATCGTCGGTACTGAATTTCTCCTTCATCTCCTTGTCCAACAGTAACCTTCATAACTCTCTATTCAGTGGTCAAATTTAGACAATTTTGAGCTTAATGGAATGGTAACTTGACAAGCTTCTAAATGAGACCAAAATTGGGTAATTTGAGACCGTTCGATATCCCAAAAGCACGTTGGAACTCTTTGATCATCATTTTGCAATTTGGATTGTTAATCTTTCCAAATTTGATCAAAGAGACGCTCATAACTCCCTCGTTTGATGTCGGATTGGGTCAATTTTTTTTCATTAAAAACTTTTTATCTTTCATTCCTGAATGGAATCGTCGTATTCGAGACCATTTGGAATCGTAAGTGGGATCGCAATCGTCTGTACTGAATTTCTCCTTCATCTCCAATCAACAAGAATTTCTCTCAATGACTTGGTCAAATTTAGAAATTTTGAGCTCATTGGAATGGTAACTTGACAAGGTCAAAATTGGGTAATTTTTGATCCCAAAAGCACGTTGGAACTCTAAAGATCATCATTTTGCAATTTGATTGTAATCTTTCCAAATGATCGCGATCCTGAAAGGTAACTCATAAGGAGGAATTGGGTCAATTTTTTCATCGAAGGACTTTTCGCTCTTTCATTCTTAAATTCGATATTCGAGACCATTTGGGCATCCGTTGGGATGCAATCAAAATTGATACTGAATTTCTCCATCATCTCCTTGTCCAACAAGTAACCTTCATAACTCTCTATTCAAGTGGTCGAATTTAGACTATTTTGAGCTCATTGGAATGGTAACTTGACAAGCTTCTAAATGAGACCAATTTGGGTAATTTTGAGACCGTTCGATATCCCAAAAAGCACGTTGGAACTCTTCGATCATCATTTTGCAATTTGGATTGTTAATCTTTCCAATTCGCGCGATCCAACGAGAGACGCTCATAACTCCTCTTTGATGTCGATTGGGTCAATTTTTGGTCATCCAAAAGGTACTTTCAATTTTGAGCTCATTATGAATGGAATCGTCAAGCTTCTAAATGAGACCATTTGGCAATCATAAACTTCGATATCTTTCACTTCTCTTTGATTCAACTTCATTTTGTAATCTTTCGATTTTTCTTTTTAATCGCTCAAATTCTTTCATGAGAATTTGAAGGTATGTAACTTCAACAGACATTTCCATAGACGGAAATTGGGTAATTTTCTATGCGTTCGATATCCAAAAGCATTGGAACTCTTCGATCATCATTTTGCAATTTTTAATCTTTCCAACATGATGGCATGATCTTTTGGTGAATGACATAACTCCCTCTTTAATGTCGATTTCAATTTTTTTTCAATAACTTGTACTTTCTGAGACCATTTGGGAATGGAATCATCGATTCGAGACCATTTTCAATCATTAAGTGGGATCATTGTTCAATCGTTCTGAATTTCCTTCATCTCCTTGTCAATGAGAGCTGAATTTCTCCTTCATCTCCTTCCAACATGTAACTCATAACTCTCTATTAGTGGTCGAATTTAGACAATTTTGAGCTCATTGGAATGGTAACTTGACAAGCTTCTAAATGAGACCAGAATTGGGTAATTTCGAGATCGTTCGATATCCCAAAAGCACGTTGGAACTCTTCGATCGTCATTTTGCAATTTTGATTGTTAATCTTTCCAAATCGCACGATCCAATGGAGACGCTCATAACTCCCTCGTTTGATGTCGGATTGGGTCAATTTTTGGTCATCTAAAAGGTACTTTAGCGTTCTTTCAATCCTAAAAGGAATCGTCGTATTACAAGACCATTTGGGCAACCGTAAGTGGGATGGCTATCGTCGTTACTGAATTTCTCTTTCATCTCCTTGTCCAATGATAACCTTCATAACTCTCTATTCAGTGGTCGAATTTAGACAATTTTGAGCTCATTGGAATGGTAACTTGGCAAGGTTCTAAATGAGACCAGAATTGGGTAATTTCGAGACCGTTCGATATCCTAAAAGCACGTTGGAACTCTTCAATCATCATTTTGCAATTTGGATTGTTAATCTTTCCAAATCGCGCGATCCAATGAAGACGCACTTTACTCCCTCGTTTGATGTTGGAATGGGTCAATTTTTGCTCATCTAAAAGGTACTTTAGCGCTCATTCATAACTAAATAGAATCATCGTATTCCGAGACCATTTGGGCATCCGTAAGAGGGATCGCAATCGTCGGTACTGAATTTCTCCTTCATCTCCTTGTCCAACAGTAACCTTCATAACTCTCTCTTCAGTGGTCGAATTTAGACTATTTTGAGCTCATTGGAATGGTAACTTGACAAGCTTCTAAATGAGACGAGAATTGGGTAATTTCTATACCGTTGATATCCTAAAAGCATGGCGGAACTCTTCGATCATCATTTTGCAATTTGGATTGTTAATCTATCCAAATCGCGCGATCCAACGGGGACGCTCATAACTCCCTCTTTTGATGTCGGATTGGGTTAATTTTTGGTCATCCGAAAGGTACTTTTGCGCACTTTCATTCCTGAATGGAATCGTCGTATTCTGAAACCATTTGGGAATCGTAAGTGGGATCAAAATCATCGGTACTAAATTTCTCCTTCATCTCCTTGTCCAACAGTAACCTTCATAACTCTCTATTCAGTGGTCAAATTTAGACCATTTTGAGCTCATTGGAATGGTAACTAGACAAGCTTCTAAATGAGACCAAATTGGGAAATTTTGAGACTATTCGATATCCCAAAAGCACGTTGGAACTCTTCGATCGTCATTTTGCAATTTGGATTGTTAATCTTTCCAAATCGCGCGATCCAATGGAGACGCTCATAACTCCCTCGTTTGATGTCGGATTGGGTCAATTTTTGGTCATCTGAAAGGTACTTTAGCGCTCTTTCATTCCTGAATGAAATCGTCGTATTCCAAGACCATTTGGGCAATCGTAAGTGGGATCACAATCGTCGGTACAGAATTTCTCCTTCATCTCCTTGTCCAACAGTAACGTCCATAACTCTCTATTCAGTGGTCGAATTTAGACAATTTTGAGCTCATTGGAATGGTACCTTCACAAGCTTCTAAATGAGGCCAGAATTGGGTAATTTCTACACCGTTCAATATCCCAAAAGCACGACGGAACTCTTCGATCATCATTTTACAATTTGGATTGTTAATCTTTCTAAATCGCGGGATCCAACAGAGACGCTCATAACTCCCTCTTTTGATGTCTGATTGGGTCAATTTTTGGTCATCTAAAAGGTACTTTAGCGCTCTTTTATTCCTGAATGGAATCGTCGTATTCCGAGACCATTTGGGAATCGTAAGTGGGATCGAAATCGTCAGTCCTGAATTTCTCCTTCATCTCCTTGCCCAACGATAAGCTTCATAACTTTATATTCAGTGGTCGAATTTAGACAATTTTGAGCTCATTGGAAAGGTAACTTGACAAGCATTTAAATGAGACCAAAATTGGGTAATTTTGAGACCGTTCGATATCCCAAGAGCACGTTGGAACTCTTCGATCATCATTTTGCAATTCGAATTGTAAATCTTTCCAAATCTCACGATCCAACGAAGACAATCTTTACTCCCTCGTTTGATGTCGGATTGGGTATATTTTTACTCATCTAAAAGGTACTTTAGCGCTCATTCATTCCTAAATAAAATCGTCATATTCCGAGACCATTTGGGCATCCGTAAGTGGGATCGCAATCTTCGGTACTGAATTTCTACATCATCTCCTTGTCCAACAGTAACCTTCATAACTCTCTCTTCAGTGGTCGAATTTAGACTATTTTGAGCTCATTGGAATGATAACTTCAAAAGCTTCTAAATGAGACCAGAATTGGGTAATTTCTATACCGTTCGATATCCCAAAAGCAACGCAGAACTCTTTGATCATCATTTTGCAATTTGGATTGTTAATCTTTCCAAATCGCGATCCAACGAGAGGCGCTCATAACTCCCTCTTTTGATGTCTGATTGGGTCAATTTTTGGTCATCAAAAGGTACTTTAGCGCTCTTTTATTCCTGATTGGAATCGTCGTATTCCGAGACCATTTGGGAATCATAAGTGGGATCGAAATCGTCAGTCCTGAATTTCTCCTTCATCTCCTTGTCCAACGATAAGCTTCATAACTTTATATTCAGTGGTCGAATTTAGACAATTTTGAGCTCATTGGAATGGTAACTTGACAAGCATTTAAATGAGACCAAAATTGGGTAATTTTGAGACCGTTCGACGTCCCAAGAGCACGTTGGAACTCTTCGATCATCATTTTGCAATTCGAATTGTAAATCTTTCCAAATCGCACGATCCAACGAAGACAATCTTTACTCCCTCGTTTGATGTCGGATTGGGTATATTTTTACTCATCTAAAAGGTACTTTAGCGCTCATTCATTCCTAAATAAAATCATCATACTCCGAGACCATTTGGGCATCCGTAAGTGGGATCGCAATCTTCGGTACTGAATTTCTACATCATCTCCTTGTCCAACAGTAACCTTCATAACTCTCTCTTCAGTGGTCGAATTTAGACTATTTTGAGCTCATTGGAATGGTAACTTGACAAGCTTCTAAATGAGACCAGAATTGGGTATTTTCGAGACCGTTCGATATCCCAGAAGCACGTTGGAACACTTCGATAGTCATTTTGCAATTTGGATTGTTAATCTTTCCAAATTGCGCGATCCAACGGAGGCGCTCACAACTCCCTCGTTTGATGTCGGATTGGGTCAATTTTTGGTCACCTAAAAGGTACTTTAGCGCTCTTTCATTCCTAAATGGAATCGTCGTATTCCGAGACCATTTGTGCAACCATAAGTGGGATCACAATCGTCGGTACAGAATTTCTACATAATCTCCTTGTCCAACAGTAACCTTCTTAACTCTCTATTCAGTGGTCGAATTTAGACTATTTTGAGCTCATTGAAATGGTAACTTCAAAAGCTTCTAAATGAGACCAGAATTGGGTAATTTCTATACCGTTCGATATCCCAAAAGCAAGGCGGAACTCTTTGATCATCATTTTGCAATTTGGATTGTTAATCTTTCCAAATCGCGCAATCCAACAGAGACGCTCATAACTCCCTCTTTTGATGTCTGATTGGGTCAATTTTTGGTCATCTAAAAGGTACTTTAGTGCTCTTTTCTTCCTGAATGGAATCGTTGTATTCCGAGACCATTTGGGAATCGTAAGTGGGATCGAAATCGTCGGTATTGAATTTCACCTTCATCTCCTTATCCAACGATAAGCTTCATAACTCTATATTCAGAGGTTGAATTTAGACAATTTTGAGCTCATTGGAATGGTAACTTGACAAGCATTTAAATGAGACCAAAATTGGGTAATTTTGAGACCGTTTCATATCCCAAGAGCATGTTGGAACTCCTCGATCATCATTTTGCAATTTGGATTGTAAATCTTTCCAAATCGCACGATCCAATGAAGACGCTCTTTACTCCCTCATTTGATGTCGGATTGGGTCAATTTTTACTCATCTAAAAGGTACTTTAGCGCTCATTCATTCCTAAATAAAATCGTCATATTCCGAGACCATTTGGGCATCCGTAAGTGAGATCGCAATCTTCAGTACTGAATTTCTACATCATCTCCTTGTCCAACAGTAACCTTCATAACTCTCTCTTCAGTGGTCGAATTTAGACTATTTTGAGCTCGTTGGAATGGTAACTTCAAAAGCTTCTAAATGAGACCAGAATTGGGTAATTTCGAGACCGTTCGATATCCTAAAAGCACGTTGGAACACTTTGATCATCATTTTGCAATTTGGATTGTTAATCTTTCCAAATCGCGCAATCCAACAGAGAGGCTCATAACTCCCTCTTTTGATGTCTGATTGGGTCAATTTTTGGTCATCTAAAAGGTACTTTAGCGCTTCTTTCATTCCTGAATGGAATCGTCGTATTCGAGACCATTTGGGAATCGTAAGTGGGATCAAATCGTCGGTAATTGAATTTCTCCTTCATCTCCTTGTCAACAAGATAACCTTCATAACTCTCTCTTCGGTGGTCATATTTAGACGATTTTGAGCTCATTGACATGCTAACTTGACAAGCTTCTAAATGAGACCAAAATTGGGTAATTTTGAGACCATTCAATATCCCAAAAGCACGTTGGAACTCATCGATCATCATTTTGCAATTTGAATTGTAAATCTTTCCAAATCGCGCACGATCCAATGAAGACGCTCATTACTCCTTCGTTTGATGTTGGATTGGGTCAATTTTTGCTCATCTAAAAGGTACTTTAGCGCTCATTCATTCCTAAATAAAATCGTCGTACTCTGAGACCATTTGGGCATCCGTAAGTGGGATCGCAATCTTCGGTACTGAATTTCTACATCATCTCCTTGTCCAACAGTAACCTTCATAACTCTCTCTTCAGTGGTCGAATTTAGACTATTTTGAGCTCATTGGAATGGTAACTTGACAAGCTTCTAAATGAGACCAGAATTGGGTATTTTTAGACCGTTCGATATCCCAAAAGCACATTGGAACTCTTTGATCATCATTTTGCAATTTGGATTGTTAATCTTTCCAAATCGCGCGATCCAACGGAGACGCTCATAACTCCCTCTTTTGATGTCGGATTGGGTCAATTTTTGGTCATCTGAAAGGTACTTTAGCGCTCTTTCATTCCTGAATGGAATCGTCGTATTCTGAAACCATTTGGGAATCGTAAGTGGGATCAAAATCATCGGTACTAAATTTCTCCTTCATCTCCTTGTCCAATAGTAACCTTCATAACTCTCTATTCAGTGGTCAAATTTAGACCATTTTGAGCTCATTGGAATGGTAACTAGACAAGCATCTAAATGAGACGAGATTGGGTAATTTTGAGACTGTTCGATATCCCAAAAGCACGTTGGAACTCTTCAATCATCATTTTGCAATTAGGATTGTTAATCTTTCCAAATCGCGTGATCCAACGGAGACGCTCATAACTCCCTCGTTTGATGTCGGATTAGGTCAATTTTTGGTCATCTGAAAGGTACTTTAGCGCTCTTTCATTCCTGAATGGAATCGTCATATTCTGAGACCATTTGGGCAACCATAAGTAGGATCACAATCATCGGTACTGAATTTCTCCTTCACCTCCTTGTCCAACAGTAACCTTCATAACTCTCTATTCAGTGGTCGAATTTAGACAATTTTGAGCTCAATGGAATGGTAACTTCAAAAGCTTCTAAATGAGACCAGAATTGGGTAATTTCTATACCGTTCGATATCCCAAAAGTAAGGCGGAACTCTTTGATCATCATTTTGCAATTTGGATTGTTAATCTTTCAAAATCATGCAATCCAACAGAGACGCTCATAACTCCCTCTTTTGATGTCTGATTGGGTCAATTTTTGGTCATCTAAAAGGTACTTTAGCGCTCTTTTATTCCCTGAAATGGAATCGTCGTATTCGAGACCATTTGGGAATCGTAAGTGGGATCAAAATCGTCGGTCATTGAATTTCACCTTCATCTCCTTATCCAACGATAAGCTTCATAACTCTATATTCAGTGGGTCGAATTTAGACAATTTTGAGCTCATTGGAATGGTAACTTGACAAGCATCTAAATGAGACCAAAATTGGGTAATTTTGAGACCGTTCGATATCCAAAAAGCACGTTGGAACTCTTAGATCATCATTTTGCAATTTGGATTGTTAATCTTTCCAAATCGCGCGATCCAACGAAGATGCTCACTACTCCCTCGTTAGATGTTGGATTGGGTCAATTTTTATTCATCTGAAAGGTACTTTAGCGTTCATTCATTCCTGAATAGAATCATCTTATTCCGATACTATTTGGGCATCCATAAGTGGGATCGCAATCTTCGGTACTGAATTTCTACATCATCTCCTTGTCCAACATTTAACCTTCATAACTCTCTATTCAAGTGGTCGAATTTAGACAATTTTGAGCTCATTGGAATGGTAACTTCACAAGCTTCTAAATGAGACCGAAATTGGGTAATTTTAGACCGTTTGATATCCCCAAAAAGCACGTTGGAACTCTTCGATCATCATTTTGCAATTTGGATTGTTAATCTTTCCAAATCGCGATCCAACGAGACGCTCATAACTCCCTCTTTTGATGTCGGATTGGGTCAATTTTTGGTCATCTAAAAGGTACTTTAGCGCTCTTTCATTCCTGAATGGAATCGTCATATTCTGAGACCATTTGGGAATCGTAAGTGGGATCGAAATCATCGGTACTAAATTTCTCCTTCATCTCCTTGTCCAACAAGTAACCTTCATAACTCTCTATTCGGTGGTCAAATTTAGACAATTTTGAGCTCATTGGAATGGTAACTTGACAAGCTTATAAATGAGACCAGAATTGGGTAATTTCGAGACCGTTCAATATCCCAAAAGCACATTGGAACTCTTCAATCATCATTTTGCAATTAGGATTGTTAATCTTTCCAAATCGCGTGATCCAATGGAGACGCTCATAACTCCCTCGTTTGATGTCGGATTGGGTCAATTTTTGGTCATCTGAAAGGTACTTTAGCGCTCTTTCATTCCTGAATGGAATCGTCATATTCCGAGACCATTTGGGCAACCATAAGTGGGATCACAATCGTCGGTACTGAATTTCTCCTTCATCTCCTTGTCCAACAGTAACCTTCATAACTCTCTATTCAGTGGTCGAATTTAGACAATTTTGAGCTCATTGGAATGGTAACTTCAAAAGCTTCTAAATGAGACCAGAATTGGGTAATTTCTATACCGTTCGATATCCCAAAAGCAAGGTGGAACTCTTTGATCATCATTTTGCAATTTGGATTGTTAATCTTTCCAAATCGCGCAATCCAACAGAGACGCTCATAACTCCCTCTTTTGATGTCTGATTGGGTCAATTTTTGGTCATCTAAAAGGTACTTTAGCGCTCTTTTATTCCTGAATGGAATCGTCGTATTCCGAGACCATTTGGGAATCGTAAGTGGGATCGAAATCGTCGGTACTGAATTTCTCCTTCATCTCCTTGTCCAACGGTAACCTTCATAACTCTATATTCAGTGGTCGAATTTAGACAATTTTGAGCTCATTGGAATGGTAACTTGACAAGCATTTAAATGAGACCAAAATTGGGTAATTTTGAGACCGTTTGATATCCCAAGAGCACGTTGGAACTCTTCGATCATCATTTTGCAATTTGGATTGTAAATCTTTCCAAATCGCACGATCCAACGAAGACGCTCTTTACTCCCTCATTTGATGTCGGATTGGGTCAATTTTTACTCATCTAAAAGGTACTTTAGCGCTCATTCATTCCTAAATAAAATCGTCATATTCCGAGACCATTTGGGCATCCGTAAGTGGGATCGCAATCTTCGGTACTGAATTTCTACATCATCTCCTTGTCCAACAGTAACCTTCATAACTCTCTCTTCAGTGGTCGAATTTAGACTATTTTGAGCTCATTGGAATGGTAACTTCAAAAGCTTCTAAATGAGACCAGAATTGGGTAATTTCTATACCGTTCGATATCCCAAAAGCAAGGCAGAACTCTTTGATCATCATTTTGCAATTTGGATTGTTAATCTTTCCAAATCGCGCAATCCAACAGAGACGCTCATAACTCCCTCGTTTGATGTCAGATTGGGTCAATTTTTAGTCATCCGAATGGTACTTTAGTGCTCTTTCATTCCTGAATGGAATCATCGTATTACAAGACCATTTGGGAACCGTAAGTGGGATGGCTATCGTCGTTACTGAATTTCTCTTTCATCTCCTTGTCCAATGATAACCTTCATAACTCTCTATTCAGTGGTCGAATTTAGACAATTTTGAGCTCATTGGAATGGTAACTTGGCAAGGTTCTAAATGAGACCAAAATTGGGTAATTTTGAAACTGTACAATATCCCAAAAGCACATTGGAACTCTTCGATCGTCATTTTGCAATTTGGATTCTTAATCTTTCTAAATCGTGCGATCCAACGAAGACACTCTTTACTCCCTTGTTTGATGTCGGATTGGGTCAATTTTTACTCATCTAAAAGGTACTTTAGCGCTCATTCATTCCTAAATAAAATCATCGTACTCCGAGACCATTTGGGCATCCGTAAGTGGGATCGCAATCTTCGGTACTGAATTTCTACATCATCTCCTTGTCCAACAGTAACCTTCATAACTCTCTCTTCAGTGGTCGAATTTAGACTATTTTGAGCTCATTGGAATGATAACTTCAAAAGCTTCTAAATGAGACCAAATTGGGTAATTTCGATACCGTTCGATATCCCAAAAGCACGTTGGAACTCTTGATCATCATTTTGCAATTTGGATTGTTAATCTTTCTTTCCAATCGCGCGATCGGAGACGCTCATAACTCCCTCTTTTGATGTCTGATTGGGTCAATTTTTGGTCATCTGAAAGGTACTTTTGCGCTCTTTCATTCCTGAATGGAATCGTCGTATTCCGAGACCATTTGGGCATCGTAAGTGGGATCGAAATCATCGGTACTGAATTTCTCCTTCATCTCCTTGTCAACAAAGTAACCTTCATAAGTCTCTATTCAGTGGTCAAATTTAGACAATTTTGAGCTCATTGGAATGGTAACTTAACAAGCATCTAATGAGAACAGAATTGGGTAATTTTGAGACCGTTCGATATCCCAAAAGCACGTTGGAACTCTTCAATCGTCATTTTGTAATTTGGATTGTTAATCTTTCCAAATCATGCGATCCAACGGAGACGCTCATAACTCCCTCATTTGATGTCGGATTGGGTCAATTTTTGGTCATCTGAAAGGTACTTTAGCGCTCTTTCATTCCTGAATGGAATCGTCATATTCGAGACCATGGGCAACCATAAGTGGGATCACAATCATCGGTGATCTTGAATTTCTCCTTCATCTCCTTGTCCAAAAGTAACCTTCATAACTCTCTATTCGGTGGTCGAATTTAGACAATTTTGAGCTCATTGGAATGGTAACTTCAAAAGCTTCTAAATGAGACCAAATTGTGTAATTTCTAGACCGTTCGATATCCCAAAAGCACGTTGGAACTCTTCAATCATCATTTTGCAATTAGGATTGTTAATCTTTCCAAATCGTGCAATCCAACAGAGACGCTCATAACTCCCTCTTTTGATGTCTGATTGGGTCAATTTTTAGTCATCTAAAAGGTACTTTAGCGCTCTTTTATTCTGAATGGAATCGTCGTATTCCGAGACCATTTGGGCATCCGTAAGAGGGATCGCAATCATCGGTACTGAATTTCTCCTTCATCTCCTTGTCCAACAGTAGCCTTCATAACTCCCTATTCAGTGGTAGAATTTAAACAATTTTGAGCTCATTGGAATGGTCGCTTGACAAGCATCTAAATGAGACCAGAATTGGGTAATTTCGAGACCGATCGATATAAAAAAAAGCATGATAGAACTCTTCGATCATCATTTTGTAATTTGGATTGTTAATCTTTCCAAATTGCACGATCCAATGAAGACACTCACTACTCCTTCGTTTGATGTTGGATTGGGTCAATTTTTGCTCATCTAAAAGGTACTTTAGCGCTCATTCATTCCTAAATAAAATCGTCATATTCCGAGACCATTTGGGCATCCGTAAGTGGGATCGCAATCTTGGTACTGAATTTCTACATCATCTCCTTGTCCAAACAGTAACCTTCATAACTCTCTATTCAGTGGTCGAATTTAGACAATGTTGAGCTCATTGGAATGGTAACTTCACAAGCATCTAAATGAGACTAGAATTGGGTAATTTCGAGACTGTTCGATATCCTAAAAGCATGTTGGAACTCTTCGATCATCATTTTGCAATTTGGATTGTTAATCTTCCCAAATCACGCGATCCAACGGAGAGACGCTCATAACTCCCTCTTTTGATGTCAGATTGGGTCAATTTTTGGTCATCTAAAAGGTACTTTAGCGCTCTTTCATTCCTGAATGGAATCGTCGTATTTCGAGACCATTTGGGAATCGTAAGTGGGATCGAAATCATCGGTACTAAATTTCTCCTTCATCTCCTTGTCCAACAGTAACCTTCATAACTCTATTATTCAGTGGTCAAATTTAGACAATTTTGAGCTCATTGGAATGGTAACTTGACAAGCATCTAATGAAACCTGAATTGGGTAATTTTTAGACTCCCAAAAGCACGTGGGAACTCTTCGATCGTCATTTCGCAATTTGGATTGTTAATCTTTACAAATCGCGTGATCCAACGGGAGACGCTCATAACTCCCTCGTTTGATGTCGGATTGGGTCAATTTTTGGTCATCTGAAAGGTACTTTAGCGCTCTTTCATTCCTAAATGGAATCGTCGTATTCCGAGACCATTTGGGCAACCATAAGTGGGATCACAATCGTCGGTACTGAATTTCTCCTTCATCTCCTTGTCCAACAGTAACCTTCATAACTCTCTATTCAGTGGTCGAATTTAGACAATTTTGAGCTCAATGGAATGGTAACTTCAAAAGCTTCTAAATGAGACCAGAATTGGGTAATTTCTATACCGTTCGATATCCCAAAAGCAAGGCGGAACTCTTGATCATCATTTTGCAATTTCGATTGTTAATCTTTCCAAATCGCGCAATCCAACAGAGACGCTCATAACTCCCTCTTTTGATGTCTGATTGGGTCAATTTTTGGTCATCTAAAAGGTACTTTAGCGCTCTTTTATTCCTGAATGGAATCGTCGTATTCCGAGACCATTTGGGAATCGTAAGTGGGATCGAAATCGTCGGTACTGAATTTCACCTTCATCTCCTTGTCCAACGATAAGCTTCATAACTCTATATTCAGTGGTCGAATTTAGACAATTTTGAGCTCATTGGAATGGTAACTTGACAAGCATTTAAATGAGACCAAAATTGGGTAATTTTGAGACCGTTTGATATCCCAAGAGCACGTTGGAACTCTTCGATCATCATTTTGCAATTTGGATTGTAAATCTTTCCAAATCGTGCAAGATCCAACGAAGACACTCTTTACTCCCTCATTTGATATT
This sequence comes from Magnolia changhungtana, assembly GCA_030180095.1. Lineage (NCBI taxonomy): Eukaryota > Viridiplantae > Streptophyta > Magnoliopsida > Magnoliales > Magnoliaceae > Magnolia > Magnolia changhungtana. The sequence goes on from JASAUF010000600.1 coordinate 68,261, forward strand.
CGAATGGGTCAATTTTTGGTCATCTAAAAGGTACTTTAGCGCTCATTGATTACTAAATAAAATCGTTACATTCTGAGATCATTTGGGCATCCGTAAGTGGGATCGCAATCTTCGGTACTGAATTTCTACATCATCTCCTTGTCCAACAGTAACCTTCATAACTCCCTCTTCAGTGGTCGAATTTAAACTATTTTGAGCTCATTGGAATGGTAACTTGACAAGCTTCTAAATGAGACCAGAATTGGGTAATTTCTATACCGTTTCGATATCCCAAAAGCACGTTGGAACTCTTTGATCATCATTTTGCAATTTGGATTGTTAATCTTTCCAAATCGCGCGCGATCCAACGGAGACGCTCATAACTCCCTCCTTTGATGTCGGATTGGGTCAATTTTTGGTCATCAAAAGGTACTTTAGCGCTCTTTTATTCCTGAATGGAATCGTCGTATTCCGAGACCATTTGGGAATCGTAAGTGGGATCGAAATCGTCAGTCCTGAATTTCTCCTTCATCTCCTTGCCCAACGATAAGCTTCATAACTTTATATTCAGTGGTCGAATTTAGACAATTTTGAGCTCATTGGAATGGTAACTTGACAAGCATTTAAATGAGACCAAAATTGGGTAATTTTGAGACCGTTCGATATCCCAAGAGCACGTTGGAACTCTTCGATCATCATTTTGCAATTCGAATTGTAAATCTTTCCAAATCGCACGATCCAACGAAGACAATCTTTACTCCCTCGTTTGATGTCGGATTGGGTATATTTTTACTCATCTAAAAGGTACTTTAGCGCTCATTCATTCCTAAATAAAATCATCATACTCCAAGACCATTTGGGCATCCGTAAGTGGGATCGCAATCTTCGGTACTGAATTTCTACATCATCTCCTTGTCCAACAGTAACCTTCATAACTCTCTCTTCAGTGGTCGAATTTAGACTATTTTGAGCTCATTGGAATGGTAACTTGACAAGCTTCTAAATGAGACCAGAATTGGGTAATTTTAGACCGTTCGATATCCCAGAAGCACGTTGGAACACTTCGATAGTCATTTTGCAATTTGGATTGTTAATCTTTCCAAATCGCGCGATCCTACGGAGACGCTCATAACTCCCTCTTTTGATGTCGGATTGGGTCAATTTTTGGTCATCTAAAAGGTACTTTAGCGCTCTTTCATTCCTGAATGGAATCGTCGTATTCGAGACCATTTGGGAATCGTAAGTGGGATCAAAATCATCGGTACTAAATTTCTCCTTCATCTCCTTGTCCACGAGTAACCTTCATAACTCTCTATTCGGTGGTCAAATTTAGACATTTTGAGCTCATTGGAATGGTAACTAGACAAGCTTCTAAATGAGACGAATTGGGTAATTTTGAGACCGTTCGATATCCCAAAAGCACGTTGGAACTCTTGGATCGTCATTTTGCAATTTGGATTGTTAATCTTTCCAAATCGCGTGATCCAACGGAGACGCTCATAACTCCCTCGTTTGATGTCAGATTAGGTCAATTTTTGGTCATCTGAAAGGTACTTTAGCGCTCTTTCATTCCTAAATGGAATCGTCGTATTCCGAGACCATTTGTGCAACCATAAGTGGGATCACAATCGTCGGTACAGAATTTCTACATAATCTCCTTGTCCAACAGTAACCTTCATAACTCTCTCTTCAGTGGTCGAATTTAGACTATTTTGAGCTCATTGGAATGGTAACTTCAAAAGCTTCTAAATGAGACCAGAATTGGGTAATTTCTATACCGTTCGATATCCCAAAAGCAAGGCGGAACTCTTTGATCATCATTTTGCAATTTGGATTGTTAATCTTTCAAAATCGTCAATCCAATCCAACAGAGACGCTCATAACTCCCTCTTTTGATGTCTGATTGGGTCAATTTTTGGTCATCTAAAAGGTACTTTAGCGCTCTTTTATTCCTGAATGGAATCGTCGTATTCCGAGACCATTTGGGAATCGTAAGTGGGATCGAAATCGTCGGTACTGAATTTCACCTTCATCTCCTTATCCAACGATAAGCTTCATAACTCTATATTCAGTGGTCGAATTTAGACAATTTTGAGCTCATTGGAATGGTAACTTGACAAGCATTTAAATGAGACCAGAATTGGGTAATTTCAAGACCGTTCAGATTCCTAAAAGCACGTTGGAACTCTTCGATCATCATTCTGCAATTTGGATTGTTAATCTTTCCAAATCGCGCAATCCAACAAAGACATTCTTTACTCCCTCATTCAATATTCGAATGGGTCAATTTTTGCTCATCTAAAAGGTACTTTAGCGCTCATTCATAACTAAATAGAATCATCGTATTCCGAGACCATTTGGGCATCCGTAAGAGGGATCGCAAATCGTCGGTATTGAATTTCTCCTTCATCTCCTTGTCCAACAGTAACATTCATAACTCTCTATTCAGTGGTCGAATTTAGACAATTTTGAGCTCATTAGAATGGTAACTTGACAAGCTTCTAAATGAGACCAGAATTGGGTAATTTCTAGACCGTTTGATCTCCCAAAAGCATGGCGGAACTCTTTGATCATCATTTTACAATTTGGATTGTTAATCTTTCCAAATCATGAGATCCAACGGAGACGCTCATAACTCCCTCTTTTGATGTCTGATTGGGTCAATTTTTGGTCATCTGAAAGGTACTTTTGCGCTCTTTCATTCCTGAATGGAATCGTCGTATTCCGAGACCATTTGGGCATCGTAAGTGGGATCGCAATCGTCGGTACTGAATTTCTCCTTCATCTCCTTGTCCAACAGTAACCTTCATAACTCTCTATTCAGTGGTCAAATTTAGACAATTTTGAGCTCATTGGAATGGTAACTTGACAAGCTTCTAAATGAGACCAGAATTGGGTAATTTCGAGACCGTTCGATATCCCAAAAGCACGTTGGAACTCTTCGATCATCATTTTGCAATTTGGATTGTTAATCTTTCCAAATCGCGCGATCCAACGGAGACGCTCATAACTCCCTCGTTTGATGTTGGATTGGGTCAATTTTTGGTCATCTGAAAGGTACTTTAGCGCTCTTTCATTCCTGAATGGAATCATCGTATTCCGAGACCATTTGGGCAACCGTAAGTGGGATCACAATCGTCGGTACAGAATTTCTCCTTCATCTCCTTGTCCAACAGTAACCTTCATAACTCTCTATTCAGTGGTCGAATTTAGACAATTTTGAGCTCATTGGAATGGTAACTTCACAAGCTTCTAAATGAGACCAGAATTGGGTAATTTCTATACCGTTCGATATCCCAAAAGCAAGGCGGAACTCTTAGATCATCATTTTGCAATTTGGATTGTTAATCTTTCCAAATCGCGCAATCCAATAGAGACGCTCATAACTCCCTCTTTTGATGTCTGATTGGGTCAATTTTTGGTCATCCAAAAGGTACTTTAACGCTCTTTTATTCCTGAATGGAATCGTCGTATTCCGAGACCATTTGGGAATCGTAAGTGGGATCGAAATCGTCAGTCCTGAATTTCTCCTTCATCTCCTTGTCCAACGGTAAGCTTCATAACTTTATATTCAGTGGTCGAATTTAGACAATTTTGAGCTCATTGGAATGGTAACTTGACAAGCATTTAAATGAGACCAAAATTGGGTAATTTTGAGACCGTTTGATATCCCAAGAGCACGTTGGAACTCTTCGATCATCATTTTGCAATTTGAATTGTAAATCTTTCCAAATCGCACGATCCAACGAAGACAATCTTTACTCCCTCGTTTGATGTCGGATTGGGTATATTTTTACTCATCTAAAAGGTACTTTAGCGCTCATTCATTCCTAAATAAAATCATCGTATTCGAGACCATTTGGGCATCCGTAAGTGGGATCGCAATCTTCGGTACTGAATTTCTACATCATCTCCTTGTCCAACAGTAACCTTCATAACTCTCTCTTCAGTGGTCGAATTTAGACAATTTTGAGCTCATTGGAATGGTAACTTCACAAGCTTCTAAATGAGACCGAGAATTGGGTAATTTCTATACCGTTCGATATCCCAAAAGCATTGGAACTCTTGATCATCATTTTGCAATTTGGATTGTTAATCTTTCCAAATCGCGATCCAACAAGAGAGACGCTCATAACTCCCTCTTTTGATGTCGGATTGGGTCAATTTTTGGTCATCTAAAAGGTACTTTAGCGCTCTTTCATTCCTGAATGGTATCGTATTCGAGACCATTTGGGTAACCGTAAGTGGGATCAAATCGTCTTGAATTTCTCCTTCATCTCCTTGTCCAACGATAACCTTCATAAGCTTCTAACTATATTCGGTGGTCGAATTTAGACAATTTTGAGCTCATTGGAATGGTAAACAAGCATCTAAATGAGACCAAAATTGGGTAATTTTGAGACCATTCGATATCCCAAAAGCACGTTGGAACTCTTCGATCATCATTTTGCAATTTGAATTGTAAATCTTTCCAAATGCGATCGATCCAACGAAGACAATCATTACTCCATTGTTTGATGTCGGATTGGGTCAATTTTTGCTCATCTAAAAGGTACTTTAGCGCTCATTCATAACTAAATAGAATCATCGTATTCCGAGACCATTTGGGCATCCGTAAGAGGGATCGCAATCGTCGGTACTGAATTTCTCCTTCATCTCCTTGTCCAACAGTAACCTTCATAACTCTCTCTTCAGTGGTCGAATTTAGACTATTTTGAGCTCATTGGAATGGTAACTTCAAAAGCTTCTAAATGAGACCAAATTGGGTAATTTCTATACCGTTCGATATCCCAAAAGCACGTTGGAACTCTTCGATCATCATTTTGCAATTTGGATTGTTAATCTTTCCAAATCGCGCGATCCAACGGAGACGCTCATAACTCCCTCGTTTGATGTCGGATTGGGTCAATTTTTGGTCATCTGAAAGGTACTTTAGCGGTCTTTCATTCCTGAATAGACTCGTCGTATGACGAGACCATTTGGGCAACCGTAAGTGGGATCGCAATCGTCGTTACTGAATTTCTCCTTCATCTCCTTGTCCAATAGTAACCTTCATAACTCTCTATTCAGTGGTCAAATTTAGAAAATTTTGAGCTCATTGGAATGGTAACTTGACAAGCTTCTAAATGAGACCAGAATTGAGTAATTTTGAGACATTCGATATCCCAAAAGCACGTTGGAACTCTTCGATCATCATTTTGCAATTTGGATTGTTAATCTTTCCAAATCGCGATCCAACGCAGAGCGCTCATAACTCCCTCGTTTGATGTCGGATTGGGTCAATTTTTGGTCATCTAAAAGGTACTTTAGCGCTCTTTCATTCCTGAATGGAATCGTCATATTCTGAGACCATTTGGGCAACCATAAGTGGGATCACAATCATCGGTACTGAATTTCTCCTTCATCTCCTTGTCCAACAAGTAACCTTCATAACTCTCTATTCAGTGGTCGAATTTAGACAATTTTGAGCTCATTGGAATGGTAACTTCAAAAGCTTCTAAATGAGACCAGAATTGGGTAATTTCTATACCGTTCGATATCCCAAAAGCAAGGCGGAACTCTTTGATCATCATTTTGCAATTTGGATTGTTAATCTTTCCAAATCGCGCAATCCAACAGAGACGCTCATAACTCCCTCTTTTGATGTCTTATTGGGTCAATTTTTGGTCATCTAAAAGGTACTTTAGCGCTCTTTTATTCCTGAATGGAATCGTCGTATTCCGAGACCATTTGGGAATCGTAAGTGGGATCGAAATCGTCGGTACTGAATTTCACCTTCATCTCCTTATCCAACGATAAGCTTCATAACTCTATATTCAGTGGTCGAATTTAGACAATTTTGAGCTCATTGGAATGGTAACTTGACAAGCATTTAAATGAGACCAAAATTGGGTAATTTTGAGACCGTTTGATATCCCAAGAGCACGTTGGAACTCTTCGATCATCATTTTGCAATTTGGATTGTAAATCTTTCCAAATCGCACGATCCAACGAAGACGCTCTTTACTCCCTCATTTGATGTCGGATTGGGTCAATTTTTGCTCATCTAAAAGGTACTTTAGCGCTCATTCATTCCTGAATAAAATCACCGTATTCCGAGACCATTTGGGCATCCGTAAGTGGGATCGCAATCGTCGGTACTGAATTTCTCCTTCATCTCCTTGTCCAACAGTAACCTTCATAACTCTCTATTCAGTGGTCGAATTTAGACAATTTTGAGCTCATTGGAATGGTAACTTGACAAGCTTCTAAATGAGACCAGAATTGGGTAATTTCTAGACCGTTCGATATCCCAAAAGCACGTTGGAACTCTTCGATCATCATTTTGCAATTTGGATTGTTAATCTTTCCAAATCGCGCGATCCAACGGAGACGCTCATAACTCCCTCGTTTGATGTCGGATTGGGTCAATTTTTGGTCATCTAAAAGGTACTTTAGCGCTCTTTCATTCCTGAATGGAATCGTCGTATTCTGAAACCATTTGGGAATCGTAAGTGGGATCAAAATCATCGGTACTAAATTTCTCCTTCATCTCCTTGTCCAACAGTAACCTTCATAACTCTCTATTCAGTGGTCAAATTTAGACCATTTTGAGCTCATTGGAATGGTAACTAGACAAGCTTCTAAATGAGACCAAATTGGGAAATTTTGAGACTATTCGATATCCCAAAAGCACGTTGGAACTCTTCGATCGTCATTTTGCAATTTGGATTGTTAATCTTTCCAAATCGCGTGATCCAACGGAGACGCTCATAACTCCCTCGTTTGATGTCGGATTAGGTCAATTTTTGGTCATCTAAAAGGTACTTTAGCGCTCTTTCATTCCTGAATGGAATCGTCATATTCGAGACCATTTGGGCAACCATAAGGATCACAATCGTCGGTACTGAATTTCTCCTTCATCTCCTTGTCCAACAGTAACCTTCATAACTCTCTATTTAGTGGTCGAATTTAGACAATTTTGAGTTCATTGGAATAGTAACTTCACAAGCATCTAAATGAGACCAGAATTGGGTAATTTCTATACCGTTCGATATCCCAAAAGCAAGGCGGAACTCTTTGATCATCATTTTGCAATTTGGATTGTTAATCTTTCCAAATCGCGCAATCCAACAGAGACGCTCATAACTCCCTCTTTTGATGTCTGATTGGGTCAATTTTTGGTCATCTAAAAGGTACTTTAGCGCTCTTTTATTCCTGAATGGAATCGTCGTATTCCGAGACCATTTGGGAATCGTAAGTGGGATCAAAATCGTCTGAATTTCTCCTTCATCTCCTTATCCCACAGTAACCTTCATAACTCTATATTCAATGGTCAAATTTAGACAATTTTTAGCTCATTGGAATGGTAACTTGGCAAGCATCTAAATGAGACCAAAATTGGGTAATTTTGAGACCGTTTGATATCCCAAGAGCACGTTGGAACTCTTCGATCATCATTTTGCAATTTGGATTGTAAATCTTTCCAAATCGTACGATCCAACGAAGACGCTCTTTACTCCCTCGTTTGATGTCGGATTGGGTCAATTTTTACTCATCTAAAAGGTACTTTAGCACTCATTCATTCCTAAATAAAATCGTCATATTCCGAGACCATTTGGGCATCCGTAAGTGGGATCGCAATCTTCGGTACTGAATTTCTACATCATCTCCTTGTCCAACAGTAACCTTCATAACTCTCTCTTCAGTGGTCAAATTTAGACTATTTTGAGCTCATTGGAATGGTAACTTCAAAAGCTTCTAAATGAGACCAGAATTGGGTAATTTCTATACCGTTCGATATCCCAAAAGCAAGGCGGAACTCTTTGATCATCATTTTGCAATTTGGATTGTTAATCTTTCCAAATCGCGCGATCCAAACAGAACGCTCATAACTCCCTCTTTTGATGTCGGATTGGGTCAATTTTTGGTCATCTAAAAGGTACTTTAGCGCTCTTTCATTCTGAATGGAATCGTCGTGATTCGAGACCATTTGGGAATCGTAAGTGGGATCAAATCATCGGTACTGAATGTCTCCTTCATCTCCTTATCCAACAGTAACCTTCATAACTCTCTATTCAGTTGTCGAATTTAGACAATTTTGAGCTCATTGGAATGGTAACTTGACAAGCATCTAAATGAGACTAGAATTGGGTAATTTTGAGACCGTTCGATATGCTAAAAGCATGTTGGAACTCTTCGATCATCATTTTGCAATTTGGATTGTTAATCTTTCCAAATTGCACGATCCAACGAAGACCCACTTTACTCCCTCGTTTGATGTCGGATTGGGTCAATTTTTACTCATCTAAAAGGTACTTTAGCGCTCATTCATTCCTAAATAAAATCGTCGTATTATTAGAGACCATTTGGGCATCCGTAAGTGGGATCATCGCAATCTTCGGTACTGAATTTCTACATCATCTCCTTGTCCAACAGTAACCTTCATAACTCTCTCTTCAGTGGTCGAATTTAGACTATTTTGAGCTCATTGGAATGGTAACTTCAAAAGCTTCTAAATGAGACCAAATTGGGTAATTTCTATACCGTTCAATATCCCAAAAGCAAGGTGGAACTCTTCATCATCATTTTGCAATTTGGATTGTTAATCTTTCCAAATCGCGCGATCCAACGGAGACGCTCATAACTCCCTCGTTTGATGTCGGATTGGGTCAATTTTTGGTCATCTGAAAGGTACTTTAGCGCTCTTTCATTCCTGAATGGAATCGTCGTATTCCGAGACCATTTGGGCATCCGTAAGTGGGATCGCAATCATCGGTACTGAATTTCTCCTTCATCTCCTTGTCCAATAGTAACCTTCATAACTCTCTATTCAGTGGTCGAATTTAGACAATTTTGAGCTCATTGGAATGGTAACTTGACAAGCTTCTAAATGAGACCAGAATTGGGTAATTTCGAGACCGTTCGATATCCCAAAAGCACGTTGGAACTCTTCGATCGTCATTTTGCAATTTGGATTGTTAATCTTTCCAAATCGCGTGATCCAACGGAGACGCTCATAACTCCCTCGTTTGATGTCGGATTGGGTCAATTTTTGGTCACCTAAAAGGTACTTTAGCGCTCTTTCATTCCTGAATGGAATCGTCGTATTCCGAGACCATTTGGGCAACCATAAGTGGGATCATAATCGTCGGTACTGAATTTCTCCTTCATCTCCTTGTCCAACAGTAACCTTCATAACTCTCTATTCAGTGGTCGAATTTAGACTATTTTGAGCTCATTGAAATGGTAACTTCAAAAGCTTCTAAATGAGACCAGAATTGGGTAATTTCTATACCGTTCGATATCCCAAAAGCAAGGCGGAACTCTTTGATCATCATTTTGCAATTTGGATTGTTAATCTTTCCAAATCGCGCAATCCAACAGAGACGCTCATAACTCCCTCTTTTGATGTCTGATTGGGTCAATTTTTGGTCATCTAAAAGGTACTTTAGCGCTCTTTTATTCCTGAATGGAATCGTCGTATTCCGAGACCATTTGGGAATCGTAAGTGGGATCGAAATCGTCGGTACTGAATTTCACCTTCATCTCCTTATCCAACGATAAGCTTCATAACTCTATATTCAGTGGTCGAATTTAGACAATTTTGAGCTCATTGGAATGGTAACTTGACAAGCATTTAAATGAGACCAAAATTGGGTAATTTTGAGACCGTTTGATATCCCAAGAGCACGTTGGAACTCTTCGATCATCATTTTGCAATTTGGATTGTAAATCTTTCCAAATCGCACGATCCAACGAAGACGCTCTTTACTCCCTCGTTTGATGTCGGATTGGGTCATTTTTTACTCATCTAAAAGGTACTTTAGCGCTCATTCATTCCTAAATAAAATCGTCATATTCCGAGACCATTTGGGCATCCGTAAGTGAGATCGCAATCTTCGGTACTGAATTTCTACATCATCTCCTTGTCCAACAGTAACCTTCATAACTCTCTCTTCAGTGGTCGAATTTAGACTATTTTGAGCTCATTGGAATGGTACCTTCACAAGCTTCTAAATGAGGCTAGAATTGGGTAATTTCTACACCGTTCAATATCCCAAAAGCACGACGGAACTCTTCGATCATCATTTTACAATTTGGATTGTTAATCTTTCTAAATCGCGCGATCCAACGGAGACGCTCATAACTCCCTCTTTTGATGTCGGATTGGGTCAATTTTTGGTCATCAAAAGGTACTTTAGCGCTCTTTCATTCTGAATGGAATCGTCGTGTATTCGAAGACCATTTGGGAATCGTAAGTGGGATCAAAATCATCGGTACTAAATTTCTCCTTCATCTCCTTGTCCAAAGTAACCTTCATAACTCTCTATTCAGTGGTCAAATTTAGACAATTTTGAGCTCATTGGAATGGTAACTTGACAAGCTTCTAAATGAGACCAGAATTGGGTAATTTCTAGACCGTTCGATATCCCAAAAGCACGTTGGAACTCTTCGATCATCATTTTGCAATTTGGATTGTTAATCTTTCCAAATCGCGCGATCCAACGGAGAGCTCATAACTCCCTCGTTTGATGTCGGATTGGGTCAATTTTTGGTCACCTAAAAGGTACTTTAGCGCTCTTTCATTCCTAAATGGAATCGTCGTATTCCGAGACCATTTGTGCAACCATAAGTGGGATCACAATCGTCGGTACAGAATTTCTACATAATCTCCTTGTCCAACAGTAACCTTCTTAACTCTCTATTCAGTGGTCGAATTTAGACTATTTTGAGCTCATTGAAATGGTAACTTCAAAAGCTTCTAAATGAGACCAGAATTGGGTAATTTCTATACCGTTCGATATCCCAAAAGCAAGGCGGAACTCTTTGATCATCATTTTGCAATTTGGATTGTTAATCTTTCCAAATCGCGCAATCAACAAGAGACGCATAACTCCCTCTTTTGATGTCTGATTGGGTCAATTTTTGGTCATCTAAAAGGTACTTTAGCGCTCTTTTATTCCTGAATGGAATCGTCGTATTCCGAGACCATTTGGGAATCGTAAGTGGGATCGAAATCGTCGGTACTGAATTTCACCTTCATCTCCTTATCCAACGATAAGCTTCATAACTCTATATTCAGTGGTCGAATTTAGACAATTTTGAGCTCATTGGAATGGTAACTTGACAAGCATTTAAATGAGACCAAAATTGGGTAATTTTGAGACCGTTTGATATCCCAAGAGCACGTTGGAACTCTTCGATCATCATTTTGCAATTTGGATTGTAAATCTTTCCAAATCGCACGATCCAACGAAGACGCTCTTTACTCCCTCATTTGATGTCGGATTGGGTCAATTTTTACTCATCTAAAAGGTACTTTAGCGCTCATTCATTCCTAAATAAAATCGTCATATTCCGAGACCATTTGGGCATCCGTAAGTGGGATCGCAATCTTCGGTACTGAATTTCTACATCATCTCCTTGTCCAACAGTAACCTTCATAACTCTCTCTTCAGTGGTCGAATTTAGACTATTTTGAGCTCATTGGAATGATAACTTCAAAAGCTTCTAAATGAGACCAGAATTGGGTAATTTCTATACCGTTCGATATCCCAAAAGCAAGGCGGAACTCTTTGATCATCATTTTGCAATTTGGATTGTTAATCTTTCCAAATCGCGCAATCCAAGAGACGCTCATAACTCCCTCTTTTGATGTCGGATTGGGTCAATTTTTGGTCATCTAAATGGTACTTTAGTGCTCTTTCATTCCTGAATGGAATCATCGTATTACAAGACCATTTGGGCAACCATAAGTGGGATGGCTATCGTCGTTACTGAATTTCTCTTTCATCTCCTTGTCCAATGATAACCTTCATAACTCTCTATTCAGTGGTCGAATTTAGACAATTTTGAGCTCATTGGAATGGTAACTTGACAAGCATTTAAATGAGACCAAAATTGGGTAATTTTGAGACCGTTCGATATCCCAAGAGCACGTTGGAACTCTTCGATCATCATTTTACAATTTGAATTGTAAATCTTTCCAAATCGCACGATCCAACGAAGACAATCATTACTCCATTGTTTGATGTCGGATTGGGTCAATTTTTACTCATCTAAAAGGTACTTTAGCGCTCATTCATTCCTAAATAAAATCGTCGTACTCCGAGACCATTTGGGCATCCGTAAGTGGGATCGCAATCTTCGGTACTGAATTTCTACATCATCTCCTTGTCCAACAGTAACCTTCATAACTCTCTCTTCAGTGGTCGAATTTAGACTATTTTGAGCTCATTGGAATGGTAACTTGACAAGCTTCTAAATGAGACCAAATTGGGTAATTTTCTAGACCGTTCGATATCCCAGAAGCACGTTGGAACACTTCGATAGTCATTTTGCAATTTGGATTGTTAATCTTTCCAAATCGCGCGATCCTACGGAGACGCTCATAACTCCCTCTTTTGATGTCGGATTGGGTCAATTTTTGGTCATCCGAAAGGTACTTTAGCACACTTTCATTCCTGAATGGAATCGTCGTATTCTGAAACCATTTGGGAATCGTAAGTGGGATCAAAATCATCGGTACTAAATTTCTCCTTCATCTCCTTGTCCAATAGTAACCTTCATAACTCTCTATTCAGTGGTCAAATTTAGACCATTTTGAGCTCATTGGAATGGTAACTAGACAAGCATCTAAATGAGACGAGATTGGGTAATTTTGAGACTGTTCGATATCCCAAAAGCACGTTGGAACTCTTCAATCATCATTTTGCAATTAGGATTGTTAATCTTTCCAAATCGCGTGATCCAACGGAGACGCTCATAACTCCCTCGTTTGATGTCAGATTAGGTCAATTTTTGGTCATCTGAAAGGTACTTTAGCGCTCTTTCATTCCTGAATGGAATCGTCATATTCGAGACCATTTGGGCAACCATAAGTGGGATCACATCATCGGTATTGAATTTCTCCTTCATCTCCTTGTCCAACAAGTAACCTTCATAACTCTCTATTCAGTGGTCGAATTTAGACAATTTTGAGCTCATTGGAATGGTAACTTCAAAAGCTTCTAAATGAGACCAGAATTGGGTAATTTCTATACCGTTCGATATCGTAAAAGCAAGGCGAAGCTCTTTGATCATCATTTTGCAATTTGGATTGTTAATCTTTCAAAATCGTGCAATCCAACAGAGAGGCTCATATCTCCCTCTTTGGATGTCTGATTGGGTCAATTTTTGGTCATCCAAAAGGTACTTTAACGCTCTTTTATTCCTGATTGGAATCGTCGTATTCCGAGACCATTTGGGAATCGTAAGTGGGATCAAAATCGTCGGTACTGAATTTCACCTTCATCTCCTTATCCAACGATAAGCTTCATAACTCTATATTCAGTGGTCGAATTTAGACAATTTTGAGCTCATTGGAATGGTAACTTGACAAGTATCTAAATGACACCAAAATTGGGTAATTTCGAGACCATTCGATATCCCAAAAGAACGTTGGAACTCTTCGATCATCATTTTGCAATTTGGATTGTTAATCTTTCCAAATCGCGCGATCCAACGAAGACGCTCTTTACTCCCTCGTTGGGTCAATTTTTGCTCATATAAAAGGTACTTTAGCGCTCATTCATTCCTGAATAAAATCGTCGTATTCTGAGACCGTTTGGGCATCCGTAAGTGGGATCGCAAACGTCGGTACTGAATTTCTCCTTCATCTCCCTGTCCAACATTTAGCTTCATAACTCTCTATTCAGTGGTCGAATTTAGACAATTTTGAGCTCATTGGAATGGTAACTTCACAAGCTTCTAAATGAGACGAGAATTGGGTAATTTCTATACCGTTTGATATCCTAAAAGCATGGCGGAACTCTTCGATCATCATTTTGCAATTTGGATTGTTAATCTATCCAAATCGCGCGATCCAACGGGGACGCTCATAACTCCCTCTTTTGATGTCGGATTGGGTTAATTTTTGGTCATCCGAAAGGTACTTTTGCGCACTTTCATTCCTGAATGGAATCGTCGTATTCTGAAACCATTTGGGAATCGTAAGTGGGATCAAAATCATCGGTACTAAATTTCTCCTTCATCTCCTTGTCCAACAGTAACCTTCATAACTCTCTATTCAGTGGTCAAATTTAGACCATTTTGAGCTCATTGGAATGGTAACTAGACAAGCTTCTAAATGAGACCAAATTGGGAAATTTTGAGACTGTTCGATATCCCAAAAGCACGTTGGAACTCTTCAATCATCATTTTGCAATTAGGATTGTTAATCTTTCCAAATCGCGTGATCCAACGGAGACGCTCATAACTCCCTCGTTTGATGTCAGATTAGGTCAATTTTTGGTCATCTGAAAGGTACTTTAGCGCTCTTTCATTCCTGAATGGAATCGTCATATTCCGAGACCATTTGGGCAACCATAAGTGGGATCACAATCGTCGGGTACTGAATTTCTCCTTCATCTCCTTGTCCAACAGTAACCTTCATAACTCTCTATTCAGTGGTCGAATTTATATAATTTTGAGCTCATTGGAATGGTAACTTCAAAAGCTTCTAAATGAGACCAGAATTGGGTAATTTCTATACCGTTCGATATCCCAAAAGCAAGGCGGAACTCTTAGATCATCATTTTGCAATTTGGATTGTTAATCTTTCCAAATCGCGCAATCCAACAGAGACGCTCATAACTCCCTCTTTTGATGTCTGATTGGGTCAATTTTTGGTCATCTAAAAGGTACTTTAGCACTCTTTTATTCCTGAATGGAATCGTCGTATTCCGAGACCATTTGGGAATCGTAAGTGGGATCGAAATCGTCGGTCCTGAATTTCTCCTTCATCTCCTTGTCCAACGGTAACCTTCATAACTCTATATTCAGTGGTCGAATTTAGACAATTTTGAGCTCATTGGAATGGTAACTTGACAAGCATTTAAATGAGACCAAAATTGGGTAATTTTGAGACCGTTCGATATCCCAAGAGCACGTTGGAACTCTTCGATCATCATTTTGCAATTTGAATTGTAAATCTTTCCAAATCGCACGATCCAACGAAGGCAATCTTTACTCCCTTGTTTGATGTCGGATTGGGTCAATTTTTAGTCATCTAAAAGGTACTTTAGCGCTCATTCATTCCTAAATAAAATCGTCGTACTTCGAGACCATTTGGGCATCCGTAAGTGGGATCGCAATCTTGATACTGAATTTCTACATCATCTCCTTGTCCAACAGTAACCTTCATAACTCTCTCTTCAGTGGTCGAATTTAGACAATTTTGAGCTCATTGGAATGGTAACTTCACAAGCTTCTAAATGAGACGAGAATTGGGTAATTTCTATACCGTTTGATATCCTAAAAGCATGGCGGAACTCTTCGATCATCATTTTGCAATTTGGATTGTTAATCTATCCAAATCGCGCGATCCAACGGAGACGCTCATAACTCCCTCTTTTGATGTCGGATTGGGTTAATTTTTGGTCATCCGAAAGGTACTTTAGCGCACTTTCATTCCTGAATGGAATCGTCGTATTCTGAAACCATTTGGGCAACCATAAGTGGGATCATAATCGTCGGTACTGAATTTCTCCTTCATCTCCTTGTCTAACAGTAACCTTCATAACTCTCTATTCAGTGGTCGAATTTAGACAATTTTGAGCTCATTGGAATGGTAACTTGACAAGTATCTAAATGACACCAAAATTGGGTAATTCGAGACCATTCGATATCCCAAAAGCACGTTGGAACTCTTCGATCATCATTTTGCAATTTGAATTGTAAATCTTTCCAAATTGCACGATCCAACGAAGACAATCATTACTCCATTGTTTGATGTCGGATTGGGTCAATTTTTACTCATGTAAAAGGTACTTTAGCGCTCATTCATTCCTAAATAAAATCGTCGTACTCCGAGACCATTTGGGCATCCGTAAGTGGGATCGCAATCTTCGGTACTGAATTTCTACATCATCTCCTTGTCCAACAGTAACCTTCATAACTCTCTCTTCAGTGGTCGAATTTAGACTATTTTGAGCTCATTGGAATGGTAACTTCAAAAGCTTCTAAATGAGACCAAATTGGGTAATTTCTATACTGTTCAATATCCCAAAAGTAAGGCGGAACTCTTCAGTCATCATTTTGCAATTTGGATTGTTAATCTTTCCAAATCGCGCGATCCTACGGAGACGCTCATAACCCCCTCTTTTAATGTCGGATTGGGTCAATTTTTGGTCATCCGAAAGGTACTTTAGCGCACTTTCATTCCTGAATGGAATCGTCGTATTCTGAAACCATTAGGGAATTGTAAGTGGGATCAAAATCATCGGTACTAAATTTCTCCTTCATCTCCTTGTCCAATAGTAACCTTCATAACTCTCTATTCAGTGGTCAAATTTAGACCATTTTGAGCTCATTGGAATGGTAACTAGACAAGCATCTAAATGAGACGAGAATTGATTTTGAGACGTCGATTCGATATCCCAAAAGCACGTTGGAACTCTTCAATCATCATTTTGCAATTAGGATTGTTAATCTTTCCAAATCGCGTGATCCAACGGAGACGCTCATAACTCCCTCGTTTGAAGTCGGATTAGGTCAATTTTTGGTCATCTGAAAGGTACTTTAGCGCTCTTTCATTCCTGAATGGAATCGTCATATTCTGAGACCATTTGAGCAACCATAAGTAGGATCACAATCATCGGTACTGAATTTCTCCTTCACCTCCTTGTCCAACAGTAACCTTCATAACTCTCTATTCAGTGGTCGAATTTAGACAATTTTGAGCTCAATGGAATGGTAACTTCAAAAGCTTCTAAATGAGACCAGAATTGGGTAATTTCTATACCGTTCGATATCCCAAAAGCAAGGCGGAACTCTTTGATCATCATTTTGCAATTTAGATTGTTAATCTTTCCAAATCGTGCAATCCAACAGAGACGCGCATAACTCCCTCTTTTGATGTCTGATTGGGTCAATTTTTGGTCATCTAAAAGGTACTTTAGCGCTCTTTTATTCCTGAATGGAATCGTCGTATTCCGAGACCATTTGGGAATCGTAAGTGGGATCGAAATCGTCGGTACTGAATTTCACCTTCATCTCCTTATCCAACGATAAGCTTCATAACTCTATATTCAGTGGTCGAATTTAGACAATTTTGAGCTCATTGGAATGGTAACTTGACAAGTATCTAAATGACACCAAAATTGGGTAATTTCGAGACCATTCGATATCCCAAAAGAACGTTGGAACTCTTCGATCATCATTTTGCAATTTGGATTGTTAATCTTTCCAAATCGCGCGATCCAACGAAGACGCCTCTTTACTCCCTCGTTGGGTCAATTTTTGCTCATATAAAAGGTACTTTAGCGCTCATTCATTCCTGAATAAAATCATCGTATTCTGAGACCGTTTGGGCATCCGTAAGTGGGATCGCAAACGTCGGTACTGAATTTCTCCTTCATCTCCCTGTCCAACATTTAGCTTCATAACTCTCTATTCAGTGGTCGAATTTAGACAATTTTGAGCTCATTGGAATGGTAACTTCACAAGCTTCTAAATGAGACGAGAATTGGGTAATTTCTATACCGTTTGATATCCTAAAAGCATGGCGGAACTCTTCGATCATCATTTTGCAATTTGGATTGTTAATCTATCCAAATCGCGCGATCCAACGGAGACGCTCATAACTCCCTCTTTTGATGTCGGATTGGGTTAATTTTTGGTCATCCGAAAGGTACTTTTGCGCACTTTCATTCCTGAATGGAATCGTCGTATTCTGAAACCATTTGGGAATCGTAAGTGGGATCAAAATCATCGGTACTAAATTTCTCCTTCATCTCCTTGTCCAACAGTAACCTTCATAACTCTCTATTCAGTGGTCAAATTTAGACCATTTTGAGCTCATTGGAATGGTAACTAGACAAGCTTCTAAATGAGACCAAATTGGGAAATTTTGAGACTGTTCGATATCCCAAAAGCACGTTGGAACTCTTCAATCATCATTTTGCAATTAGGATTGTTAATCTTTCCAAATCGCGTGATCCAACGGAGACGCTCATAACTCCCTCGTTTGATGTCAGATTAGGTCAATTTTTGGTCATCTGAAAGGTACTTTAGCGCTCTTTCATTCCTGAATGGAATCGTCATATTCCGAGACCATTTGGGCAACCATAAGTAGGATCACAATCGTCGGTACTGAATTTCTCCTTCATCTCCTTGTCCAACAGTAACCTTCATAACTCTCTATTCAGTGGTCGAATTTATATAATTTTGAGCTCATTGGAATGGTAACTTCAAAAGCTTCTAAATGAGACCAGAATTGGGTAATTTCTATACCGTTCGATATCCCAAAAGCAAGGCGGAACTCTTAGATCATCATTTTGCAATTTGGATTGTTAATCTTTCCAAATCGCGCAATCCAACAGAGACGCTCATAACTCCCTCTTTTGATGTCTGATTGGGTCAATTTTTGGTCATCTAAAAGGTACTTTAGCACTCTTTTATTCCTGAATGGAATCGTCGTATTCCGAGACCATTTGGGAATCGTAAGTGGGATCGAAATCGTCGGTCCTGAATTTCTCCTTCATCTCCTTGTCCAACGGTAACCTTCATAACTCTATATTCAGTGGTCGAATTTAGACAATTTTGAGCTCATTGGAATGGTAACTTGACAAGCATTTAAATGAGACCAAAATTGGGTAATTTTGAGACCGTTCGATATCCCAAGAGCACGTTGGAACTCTTCGATCATCATTTTGCAATTTGAATTGTAAATCTTTCCAAATCGCACGATCCAACGAAGGCAATCTTTACTCCCTTGTTTGATGTCGGATTGGGTCAATTTTTAGTCATCTAAAAGGTACTTTAGCGCTCATTCATTCCTAAATAAAATCGTCGTACTCCGAGACCATTTGGGCATCCGTAAGTGGGATCGCAATCTTCGGTACTGAATTTCTACATCATCTCCTTGTCCAACAGTAACCTTCATAACTCTCTCTTCAGTGGTCGAATTTAGACAATTTTGAGCTCATTGGAATGGTAACTTCACAAGCTTCTAAATGAGACGAGAATTGGGTAATTTCTATACCGTTTGATATCCTAAAAGCATGGCGGAACTCTTCGATCATCATTTTGCAATTTGGATTGTTAATCTATCCAAATCGCGCGATCCAACGGAGACGCTCATAACTCCCTCTTTTGATGTCGGATTGGGTTAATTTTTGGTCATCCGAAAGGTACTTTAGCGCACTTTCATTCCTGAATGGAATCGTCGTATTCTGAAACCATTTGGGCAACCATAAGTGGGATCATAATCGTCGGTACTGAATTTCTCCTTCATCTCCTTGCTTATTACAAATATCAATTATTATAGCTAAATATACTTTTCGGCAGCATAACGGCAATGATCTCAATCATCTCCAATGACTTAGGAGGAAATAGACAAGTCGATCAACAGTCTTCAAGAGAACGAAGATTCCAGCAGCATTTTGGTTCTATTTTGATCATCTCCTGAAACTTAGGAGGAATATGTCTCTTCGTCGATGATTCTTCCTTTCTCTTGATTAAGAAGAACTTGAAGCTTTGAGGACTTCAATCATTCTGACAGCATTTCAGCCCATTACTGTTAAAAAAACTGCCAAACAATAGGTTTGCGCGGGTCATATAAACTCTATGCTTTCTTGTGGTCGCGCAAACTATAAGAGCCTTCTGTTGCTTTACGCTGACCGGCGCAAACTTCTAGGAGTCCAATACTCCTTTGCGAGGGGTCGCGCAAAGTGCAGGAGTCCAATACTCCGCACCTTCTATCTTCTCTTTCGTCTTTGCTTCACTTCTGAAATCTTCGAACCCCTTTTTAGAGAAGGAACGGGGTATTTATAGACATTTCCATCAACGGAAATCTCAGATCTGGTCGATGTGGGACAAAATATCATCCAACCATTTTATTTCACCATGATATACTTTGCGCGGTATCGCGCAAACCCTCCATCCCGCGTAAACTGTCTTCATGTTCCTCGCAATCATTTCACTTTGCGCGATCTTGTGTAACTTTTTCACTTTGCGTGACCCCGCGCAAAGGTCTCAGAATACGACGATTCCATTCAGAAATGAAAGAGCGCTAAAGTACCTTTCAGATGACCAAAAATTGACCCAATCCGACATGCTACGAGGGAGTTATGACTGTCTCCGTTGGATCACGTGATTTGGAAAGATTAACAATTCAAATTGCAAATTGACGATCGAATTGTTCCAACGTGCATTTGGGATATTGAAGGGTCTTAAAATTACCTAATTTTGGTCTCATTAAGAAGCTTATTAAGTTACCTTTTCAATGAGCTCAAAATAGTCTAAATTCGACCACTGAAGAGAGAGTTATGATGGTTACTATTGGACAAGGTGATGAAGGAGAAATTCAGTACTGACAACTGCGATCTCACTTATGAATGCCCAAATGGTCTCGGAATATGATGATTCGAGTCAGGAATGAAGTACTAAAGTACCTTTCAGATGACCAGAAATCGACCCAATCCGACATTAAACGAGGGAGTTATGAGTGTCTCCATTGGATCGCACGATTTGGAAAGATTAACAATTCAAATTGCAAAAAGATGATCAAAGAGCTCCAAGGTGCTTTTGGGATATAGAATAGTATCGAAATTACGCAATTTTAGTGTCATTTAGAAGCTTGTCAAGTTACCATTCCAATAAGATCAAAATAGTCAAAATTTGACCACTAAAGAGAGACTTATAAAGGTTACAATTGGACAAGGAGATGAAAGAGAAATTCAGTACCAACAAGTCCGATCTCACTTATGGATACACAAATGGTCTCAAAAAATGACAATTCCAGTCAGGAATGAAAGAGCACTAAAGTACCTTTCAGATGACCAAAAATTGACCCAATCCAAAATCAAACGAGGGAGTTATGAGCATCTCCGTTGGATCGCACGATATGGAAAGATTAACAATCCAAATAGAAAAATGACGACGAAGAGTTCCAACGTGCTTTTGGGATATCGAACAGTCTCGAAATTACCCAATTCTGGTGTCATTTAGATGCTTGTCAACTTACGATTACAATGAGCTCAAAATAGTCTAAATTCGACCACTGAATTGAGAGTTATGAAGGTTACTATTAGACAAGGAGATGAAGGAGAAATTCAGTATCGAAGATTGCGATCCCACTTACGGATGCCCAAATGGTCTCGGAATATGACGATTCCATTCAGGAATGAAAGAGCACTAAAGTACCTTTCAGATGACCAAAAATTGACCCAATCCGACATGAAACAAGGGAATTATGAGCGTCTCCGTTGGATTGTGAGATTTGGAAAGATTAACAATTCAAATTGCAAAATGACGATTGAAGAGTTCCAACGTGCTTTTGGGATATTGAACGGTCTCAAAATTTCCCAATTCTAATCTCATTAAGAAGCTTATTAAGTTTCCTTTCCAATGAGCTCAAAATAGTCTAAATTCGACCATTGAAGAGAGAGTTATGATGGTTACTATTAGAGAAGGTGATGAAGGAGAAATTCAGTACTGATGACGGCGATCTCACTTATGAATGCCCAAATGGTATCGGAATATGACGATTCGAGTCAGGAATGAAAGAGTACTAAAGTATCTTTTAGATGACCAAAAATCGACCCAATCTAACATCAAACGAGGGAGTTATGAGTGTCTCCGTTGGATTGGACGATTTGGAAAGATTAACAATTCAAATTGCAAAATGACGATCAAAGAGTTCCAAAGTGCTTTTGGGATAATGAACGGTCTCAAAATTACCCAATTCTGGTCCCATTAAGAAGCTTGTTTAGTTCCCATTCCAATGAAGTCAAAATAGACAAAATTCAACCATGAAGAGGGAGTTATGAAGGTAATAATTGGACATGGAGATGAAGATGAAATTCAGTACCGACGAGTGCGATCTCACTTATGGATGCCCAAATGGTCTAAAAAAATGACGATTCCAGTCAAGAATGAAAGAGCACAAAAGTACCTTTCAGATGACCAAAAATCGACCCAATCCGAAATCAAATGAGGGAGTTATGAGCGTCTCCGTTGGATCGCGCGATTTGGAAAGATTAACAATCCAAATTGTAAAATGACGATCGAAGAGTTTTAATGTGCTTTTGGGATATCGAATAGTCTCGAAATTACCCAATTATGGTCTCATTTAGAAGCTTGTCAAGTTACCATTCCAACGAACTCAAAATTGTCTAAATTTGTCCATTGAATAGAGAGTTATGAAGGTTATTGTTGACAAGGAGATGAAGGAGAAATTCAGTACCAATGATTGCGATCCCACTTACGGATGCACGAATGGACTCAGAATACGATGATTCCAGTCAAGAATGAAAAAGCACTTAATTTCCTTTCAGATGACCAAAAATCGACCCAATCCGACATCAAACGAGGGATTTATGAGCGTCTCGGTTGGATCGCGCAATTAGACAGATTAACAATCCAAATTGTAAAATGACGATTGAACAGTTCCAACGTGCTTTTAGGATATCGAACGATATCGAAATTACCCAATTTAGAACCTTGTAAATTTACCATTCCAATGAGCACAAAATTGTCTAAGTTCGACCGCTGAAGAAAGAGTTATGAAGGTCATTATTGTACAAGGAGAAGAAGGAGAAATTCTGTACCGATGACTGCGATCCCACTTATGGATGCCCAAAATGGTCTCAGAATACGACGATTACAGCAAGGAATGAAAGAGCACTAATGTACCTTTCAGATGACCAAAAATTGACCCAATCCGAAATCAAACAACGGAGTTATGAGCGTCTCCGTTGGATCACGCAAATTTGAAAGATTAAGAATCCAAATAGCATAATGACGATCGAAGAGTTCCAACATGTTTTTGGGATATCGAACAGTCACGAAATTACTCAATTTTGGTCTCATTTAGATGCTTGTCAAGTTACCATTCCAATGAGCTCAAAATAGTCTAAATTCGACCACTGAAGAGAGACTTATGAAGGTTACTGTTGGACAAGGAGATGAAGGAGAAATTCAATATCGACGATTGCGATCCCACTTACGGATGTCCAAATGGTCTCGAAATACGACGATTCTATTCAGGAATGAAATAGCGCTAAAGTACCTTTTAGATGACCAAAAATTGGCCTAATCTGACATCAAACGAGGGAGTTATGAGTGTCTCCGTCAAATCATGCGATTTGGAAAGATTAACAATCCAAATTGTAAAAGGACGATCGAAAAGTTCCAACGTGCTTTTGGGACATCAAACGGTCTCGAAATTATCCAATTCTGGTCTCATTTACAAGCTTGTCAAGTTACCATTCCAATGAGCTCAAACTTGTCTAAATTCGATGACAGAATAAAGACTTATGAAGGTTACTGTTGGACAAGGAGATGAAGGAGAAATTCAGTACCGGCGATTGCGATCCCACTTACGGTTACCCAAATGGTCTCAGAATATGACGATTCCATTCAGGAATGAAAGAGCGCTAAAGTACCTTTCAGATGGCCAAAAATTGACCCAATTTGACATCAAACGAGGGAGTTATGAGCGTCTCCGTTGGATCGTGCGATTTGGAAAGATTAACATTTCAAATTGTAAAATGACGATCGAAGAGTTCCATCGTGCTTTTGAGATATTGAACAGTCTCGAAATTACCCAATTCTGGTTTCATTTAGATGCTTGTCAAGTTACCATTCCAATGAGCTCAAAATAGTCTAAATTCGACCACTGAAGAGATACTTTTGAAGGTTACTGTTGGACAAGGAGATGAAGGAGAAATTCAGTACTGACGATTACGATCCCACTTACGGATGCCCAAATGGTCTCGGAATACGACAATTCCATTCAGGATGAAAGAGCGCTAAAGCAACTTTCAGATGACCAAAAATTGACCCAATCCGACATCAAACGAGGGAGTTATGAGCGTCTCCGTTGGATCGAGCGATTTGGAAAGATTAACAATCCAAATTGTAAAATAACGGTTGAAGAGTTCCAATGTGCTTTTGGTATATCGAACGGTCTTGAAATAACCCAATTATGGTCTCATTTAGAAGCTTGTCAAGTTACCATTCCAATGAACTCAAAATTGTCTAAATTCGACCACTGAATAGAGAGTTATGAAGGTTACTTTTGGACAAGGAGATGAAGGAGAAATTCAGTACCGACGATTGCGATCCCACTTACGGATGCCCAAATGACTCAGAATACGACGATTCCAGTCAGGAATGAAAGAGCATTAAATTTCCTTTCAGATGACCAAAAATCGACCCAATCCGACATCAAACGAGGGAGTTATGAGCGTCTCCATTTGATCGCGTGATTTGGAAAGATTAACAATCCAAATAGCAGAATGACGATCGAAGAGTTCAACGTGCTTTTGGGATATCGAACAGTCTTGAAATTACCCAATTCTAGTCTCATTTAGATGTTTGTCAAGTTACCATTCCAATGAGCTCAAAATAGTCTAAATTTGACCACTGAAGAGAGACATATGAACGTTACAATTGGAAAAGGAGATGAAGGAGAAATTCAGTACCGACGATTGCGATCCCACTTACGGATGCCCAAATGGCCTCGGAATACAGCGATTCTATTCAGGAATGAAAGAGCGCTAAAGTACCTTTAAGATTACCAAAAATTGGACCAATCAGACATCAAACGAGGGAGTTATGAGCGTCTACATTGAATCGCGTGATTTAGAAATATTAAAAATCCAAATTGCAAAATGAAGATCGAAAAGTTCCAACGTGCTTTTGGGACATTGAACAGTCTCAAAATTACCCAATTCTGGTCTCATTTAGCAGCTTGTCAAGTTACCATTCCAATTAGCTCAAACTTATCTAAATTCCATGACTAAATAGAAAGTTATGAAGGTTACTGTTGGAGAAGGAGATGAAGGAGAAATTCAGTACCGACGATTGCGATCCAACTTACGGATGCCCAAATGGTTTCGGACTACGATGATTCCATTCAGGAATGAAAGAGCGCTAAAGTACCTTTCAGATGATCAATAATTGACCCAATCCGACATTAAACGAGGGAGTTATGAGCGTCTCTGTTGGATCACGAGATTTGGAAAGATTAACAATTCAAATTGCAAAATGACGATCGAATAGTTCCAACGTACTTTTGGGATATTGAACGGTCTCAAAATTACCTAATTTTGGTCTCATTAAGAAGCTTATTAAGTTACCTTTCCAATGGGCTCAAAATAGTCTAAATTCGACCACTGAAGAGAGAGTTATGATGGTTACTGTTGGACAAGGTGATGAAGGAGAAATTCAGTACTGACGACTACGATCTCACTTATGAATGCACAAATGGTCTCAGAATATGATGATTCGAGTCAGGAATGAAAGAGTACTAAAATACCTTTCAGGTAACCAAAAATTGACCCAATCCGACATCAAATGAGGGAGTTATCACCGTATCCATTGGATCGCACGATTTGGAAAGATTAACAATTCAAATTGCAAAAAGACGACCAAAGAGTTCCAACGTGCTTTTGGGATATAGAACAGTCTCGAAATTACGTAATTCCAGTCTCATTTAGATGCTTGTCAAGTTACCATTCCAATGAGCTCAAAATAGTCTAAATTCGACCACTGAAGAGAGACTTCTGAAGGTTACTATTGGACAAGGAGATGAAGGAGAAATTCAGTACCGACGATTACGATCCCCCTTACGGATGCCCAAATGGTCTTGGAATATGACAATTCCATTCAGGATGAAAGAGCGCTAAAGTACCTTTCAAATGACCAAAAATTGACCCAATCCGACATCAAAAGAGGGAGTTATGGTGTCTCCATTGGATCGCGAGATTTGTAAAGATTAACAATCCAAATAGCTAAATGACGATCGAAGAGTTTCAACTTGCTTTTGGGATATCGAACAGTCTTGAAATTACCCAATTCTGGTCTCATTTAGAAACTTGTCAAGTTACCATTCCAATGAGCTCAAACTTGTCTAAATTCGACGACTGAATAGAGACTTATGAATGTTACTGTTGGACAAGGAGATGAAGGAGAAATTTAGTACCGGCGATTGCGATCCAACTTATGGACGCCCAAATGGTCTCGGAATACGACAATTCCATTCAGGATTGAAAGAGCGCTAAAGTACCTTTCAAATGCCCAAAAATTGACCCAATCCAACATCAAACAAGGGAGTTTTGAGCGTCTCCGTTGGATCATGAGATTTGGAAAGATTAACAATTCAAATTGCAAAATGACGATCGAAGAGTTCCATCGTGCTTTTGGGATTTTAAACGGTCTCAAAATTACCTAATTCTGGTCTCATTAAGAAGCTTATTAAGTTACCTTTCCAATGAGCTCAAAATAGTCTAAATTCGACCATTGAAGAGAGAGTTATGATGGTTACTATTAGAGAAGGGGATGAAGGAGAAATTCAGTACTGACGACTGCGATCTCACTTATGAATGCACAAATGGTCTCGGAATATGACGATTCGAGTCAAGAATGAAAGAGTACTAAAGTACCTTTCAGATGACCAAAATTTGACCCAATCTGACATCAAACGAGGGAGTTATGAGCATCTCCGTTGGATCGCACGATTTGGAAAGATTAACAATTCAAATTGCAAAAAGATGATCAAAGAGTTCCAACTTGCTTTTGGGATATAGAACAGTCTCGAAATTATGAAATTCTAGTCTCATGTAGATGCTTGTTATGTCACCATTCCAATGTGCTCAAAATAGTCTAAATTCGACCATTGAAGAGAGACTTATGAAGCTTACTGTTGGACATGGAGATGAAGAAGAAATTCAGTACCGACGAGTCCAATCTCACTTATGGATGCCCAAATGGTCTCGAAAAATGATAATTCCAGTCATGAATGAAAGAGTACTAAAGTACCTTTCAGATGACCAAAAATCGACCCAATCCGAAATCAAACGAGAGTGTTATGAGCGTCTCCGTTGGATCGCGCGATTTGTAAAGATTAACAATCTAAATAGCAAAATGACGATAGAAGAATTCCAACGTGCTTTTGGGATATCGAACGGTCTCGAAATTACCCAATTCTGGTCTCATTTAGATGCTTGTCAAGTTACCATTCCAATGAGCTCAAAATAGTTTTAATTCGACCACTGAAGGGAGACTTATGAAGGTTATTGTTGGACAAGGAGATGAAGGAGAAATTTAGTACCGACAATTGCGATCCCACTTACAGATGCCCAAATGGTCTCACAATACGACGATTCTATTCAGGAATGAAAGAGCACTAAAGTACCTTTCAGATGACCAAAAATTGGACCAATCAGACATCAAACGAGGGAGTTATGTGCGTCTCCGTTGAATCGCGCGATTTGGAAAGATTAATAATCCAAATTGCAAAATGACAATCAAAAAGTTCCAACGTGCTTTAGGGGCATCAAACAGTCTTGAAATTACCCAATTCTGGTCTCATTTAAAAGCTTGTCAAGTTATCATTCCAATTAGCTCAAACTTGACTAAATTCGACGACTGAATAGAGAGCTATGAAGGTTACTGCCAAGGAGATGAAGGAGAAATTCAATACTGACGATTGCGATCCAACTTACGGATGCCCAAATGGTCTCGAAATAGATGATTCCATTCAGGAATGAAAGAGCGCTGAAGTACCTTTCAGATGACCAAAAATTGACCCAATCCGACATTAAACGAGGGAGTTATGAGCATCTCTGTTGGATCGCGAGATTTGGAAAGATTAACAATTCAAAATGCAAAATGACGATCGAATAGTTCCAACATGGTTTTGGGATATTGAACGGTCTCGAAATTCCCTAATTCTAGTCTCATTAAGAAGCTTATTAAGTTACCTTTCCAATGAAATCAAAATAGTTTAAATTCGACCACTGAAGAGAGAGTTATGATGGTTACTATTGGACAAGGTGATGAAGGAGAAATTCAGTACTGACGACTACGATCTCACTTATGAATGTCAAAATGGTCTTGGAATATGACGACTCGAGTCAGGAATGAAAGAGTGCTAAAGTACCTTTCAAATAACCAAAAATCGACCCAATCTGACATCAAATGAGGGAGTTATTAGCGTCTCCGTTAGATCACACGATTTGGAAAGATTAACATTTCAAATTGCAAAAAGACGATCAAAGAGTTCCAACGTGCTTTTGGGATATAGAACAGTTTCGAAATTATGCAATTCTAGTCTCATTTAGATGCTTGTCAAGTTACCATTCCAATGTGCTCAAAATAGTCCAAATTCGACCACTGAAGAGAGACTTATGAAGGTTACTGTTGGACAAGGAGATGAAGGAGAAATTCAGTACCGACGATTGCCATCCCACTTACGGATGCCCAAATGGTCACGGAATACGACAATTCCATTTAGGATGAAAGAGCGCTAAAGTACCTTTCAGATGACTAAAAATTGACCCAATCCGACATCAAACGAGGGAGTTATGAGTGTCTTCGTTAGATCGAGCGATTTGGAAAGATTAACAATCCAAATTGCAAAATGACGATTGAAGAGTTCCAATGTGCTTTTGGTATATCGAACGGTCTCGAAAATACCCAATTATGGTCTCATTTAGAAACTTGTCAAGTTACCATTCCAATGAACTCAAAATTGTCTAAATTTGTCCACTGAATAGAGAGTAATGAAGGTCATTGTTTTATAAGGAGATGAAGGAGAAATTCAGTACCGATGATTGCAATCCTACTTACGGATGCCCAAATGGACTCAGAATACGACGATTCTAGTCAGGAATGAAAGAGCACTAAATTTCCTTGCAGATGACCAAAAATCGACCCAATCCGACATTAAACGAGGGAGTTATGAGCGTCTCGGTTGGATCGCGCGATTTAGAAAGATTAACAATCCAAATTGTAAAATGACGATCGAACAGTTCCAACGTGCTTTTGGGATATCGAACGATCTCAAAATTACCCAATTCTAGTCTCATTTAGAAGCTTGCAAATGTACCATTCCAATGAGCACAAAATTGTCTAAATTCAACTGCTAAAGAGAGAGTAATGAAGGTTAGTGTTGTATAAGGAGAAGAAGGAGAAATTCAGTACCGACGACTGCGATCCCACTTACGAATGCCCAAAATGGTCTCGAAAAACAATGATTCCAGTAAGGAATGAAAGAGCACTAATGTACCTTTCAGATGACCAAAAATCGACCCTATCTGAAATCAAACAAGGGGGTTATGAGCGTCTCCGTTGGATCGCGCAATTTGGAAAGATTAACAGTCCAAATAGAACAATCTCAAAATTAAGCAATTCTAGTCTCATTTAGATGCTTGTCAAGTTACCATTCCAATGAGCTCAAAATAGTCAAAATTTGACCACTGAAGAGAGACTTATGAAGGTTACTGTTGGACAAGGAGATGAAGGAGAAATTCAGAACTGACGAGTCCAATCTCATTTATGGATGCCAAAATGGTCTAGAAAAATGACAATTCCAGTCAGGAATGAAAGAGTACTAAAGTAGCTTTCACTTGACCAAAAATCGACCCAATCTAAAATCAAACGAGGGAGTTATGAGCGTCTCCGTTGGATCGTGCGATTTGAAAAGATTAACAATCCAAATAGAAAAATGACGACGAAGAGATCCAACGTGCTTTTAGGATATCAAACAGTCTCGAAATTACCCAATTCTGGTGTCATTTAGATGCTTGTCAAGTTACGATTACAATGAGCTCAAAATAGTCTAAATTTGACCACTGAATTGAGAGTTATGAAGGTTACTCTTGGACAAGGAGATGAAGGAGAAATTCAGTACTGCCGATTGCGATCCCACTTATGGATGCCCAAATGGTCTCAGAATACGACGATTCCAATCAGGAATGAAAGAGCACTAAAGTACCTTTCAGATGACCAAAAATTGACCCAATCTGACATAAAACAAGGGAGTTATGAGCGTCTCCGTTAGATCGTGAGATTTGGAAAGATTAACAATTCAAATTGCAAAATGACGATCGAAGAGTTCCAATGTGCTTTTGGGATATTGAACGGTCTCGAAATTTCCCAATTCTCGTCTCATTAAGAAGCTTATTAAGTTGCCTTTCCAATGAGCTCAAAATAGTCTAAATTCGACCACTGAAGAGAGACTTATGATGGTTACTATTGAGAAGGTTATGAAGGAGAAATTCAGTACTGACGACGGCGATCTCACTTATGGATGCCCAAATGGTCTCAAAAAATGACGATTACAGTCAAGAATGAAAGAGCACTAAAGTACCTTTCAGATGACCAAAAATCGACCCAATCCAAAATCAAACGAGGGAGTTATGAGCGTCTCCGTTGGATCACGCGATTTGGAATGATTAACAATCCAAATTGCAAAATGACGATCTAAGAGTTCCAACGTGCTTTTGGGATATCGAACAGTCTTGAAATTATCCAATTTTGGTTTCATTTAGTTGCTTGTCAAGTTACCATTCCAATGAGCTCAAAATAGTCTAAATTCGACCATTGAAGAGAGACTTATGAAGGTTACTGTTGGACAAGAAGATGATGGAGAAATTCAGTATCGACGATTACGATCCCACTTATGGATGCCCAAATGGTCTCGGAATACGACAATTCCATTCAGGATGAAAGAGCACTAAAGTACCTTTCAGATGACCAAAAATTGACCCAATCTGACATTAAACGAGGTAGTTATGAATGTCTCCGTTGGATCGGCAATTTGGAAAGATTAACAATCTAAATTGAAAAATGATGATTGAAGAGTTCCAATGTTCTTTTGGTATATCGAACGGTCTCAAAAATACCTAATTGTGGTCACATTTAGAAGCTTGTCAAGTTACCCTTCCAATGAACTTAAAATTGTCTAAATTTGTCTAATGAATAGAGAGTTATGAAGGTTATTGTTGGACAAGGAGATGAAGGAGAAATTCAGTACCGACGATTGTGATCCCACTTATGGATGCCCAAATGGACTCAGAATACGATGATTCCAGTCATGAATGAAAAAGCACTTAATTTCCTTTCAGATGACCAAAAATCGACCGAATCCGACATCAAATGAGGGATTTAAGAGCGTGTCGGTTAGATCGCGCGATTTAGAAAGATTAACAATCCAAATTGTAAAATGACGATCGAACAGTTCCAACGTGCTTTTGGGATATCGAACAATATCGAAATTACCCAATTCTAGTCAAATTTAGAACCTTGTAAATTTACCATTCCAATGAGCAAAAATTGTCTAAATTCGACCGCTGAAGAGAGAGTTATGAAGGTCACTGTTGTGCAAGGAGAAGAAGGAGAAATTCAGTACCGACGACTGCAATCCCACTTATGGATGCCCAAAATGGTCTCGGAATACGACGATTCCAGCAAGGAATGAAAGAGCACTAATGTACCTTTCAGATGACCAAAGATTGACCCAATCTGAAATCAAACAAGGGAGTTATGAGCGTCTCCGTTGGATCACGCAATTTTGAAAGAGTAACAATCTAAATAGCAAAATGACGATCGAAGAGTTCCAACATGTTTTTGGGATATTGAACAGTCACGAGATTACTCAATTCTGGTCTCATTGAGAAGCTTGTCAAGTTACCAGTCCAATGAGCTCAAAATAGTCTGAATTCGACCACTGAAGAGAGACTTATGAAGGTTACTGTTGGACAAGGAGATGAAGGAGAAATTCAGTATCGACGATTGCGATCCCACTTATGGATGTCTAAATGATCTCGAAATACGACGATTCTATTCAGGAATGAAAGAGCGCTAAAGTACCTTTCAGATGATCAAAAATTGACCCAATCCGACATTAAACGAGGGAGTTATGAGCGTCTCTGTTGGATCGCGAGATTTGGAAAGATTAAAAATTCAAATTGCAAAATGACGATCGAATAGTTTCAACGTACTTTTGGGATATTGAACGGTCTCAAAATTACCTAATTCTAGTCTCATTAAGAAGCTTATTAAATTACCTTTCCAATGAGCTCAAAATAGTCTAAATTCGACCACTGAAGAGAGAGTTATGATGGTTACTATTGGACAAGGTGATGAAGGAGAAATTCAGTACTGACGACTGCGATCTCACTTATGAATGCACAAATGGTCTCGGAATATGATGATTCGAGTCAGGAATGAAAGAGTACTAAAATACCTTTCAGATAACCAAAAATTGACCCAATCCGACATCAAATGAGGGAGTTATCACCGTCTCCGTTGGATCACACGATTTGGAAAGATTAACAATTCAAATTGCAAAAAGACGACCAAAGAGTTCCAACGTGCTTTTGGGATATAGAACAATCTCGAAATTACGCAATTCTAGTCTCATTTAGATGCTTGTCAAGTTACCATTCCAATGAGCTCAAAATAGTCTAAATTCGACCACTGAAGAGAGACTTCTGAAGGTTACTATTGGACAAGGAGATGAAGGAGAAATTTAGTACCGACGATTACGATCCCACTTACAGATGCCCAAATGGTCTTGAAATACGACAATTCCATTCAGGATGAAAGAGCGCTAAAGTACCTTTCAAATGACCAAAAATTGACCCAATCCGACATCAAAAGAGGGAGTTATGAGTGTCTCTGTTGGATCGCGCGATTTGGAAAGATTAACAATCCAAATAGCTAAATGACGATCGAAGAGTTCCAACTTGCTTTTGGGATATGAATAGTCTTGAAATTACCCAATTCTGGTCTCATTTAGAAACTTGTCAAGTTACCATTCCAATGAGCTTAAACTTGTCTAAATTCGACGACTGAATAGAGACTTATGAATGTTACTGTTGGACAAGGAGATGAAGGAGAATTTAGTACCGGCGATTGCGATCCAACTTATGGATGCTCAAATGGTCTCGGAATACGGCAATTCCATTCAGGATTGAAAGAGCACTAAAGTACCTTTCAAATGCCCAAAAATTGACCCAATCCAACATCAAACAAGGGAGTTATGAGCGTCTCCGTTGGATCATGAGATTTGGAAAGATTAACAATTCGAATTGCAAAATGACGATCAAAGAGTTCCATCGTGCTTTTGGGACTTTGAACGGTCTCAAAATTACCTAATTCTGGTCTCATTAAGAAGCTTATTAAGTTACCTTTCTAATTAGCTCAAAATAGTCTAAATTCGACCATTGAAGAGAGAGTTATGATGGTTACTATTGGAGAAGGGGATTATGGAGAAATTCAGCACTGACGACTGCGATCTCACTTATGAATGCGCAAATGGTCTCGGAATATGATGATTCGAGTCAGGAATGAAAGAGTACTAAAGTACCTTTCAAATGACCAAAAATCGACCCAATTCGACATCAAACGAGGGAGTTATGAGCGTCTCCGTTGGATCGCACAATTTGGAAAGATTAACAATTCAAATTGCAAAAAGATGATCAAAGAGTTCCAACTTGCTTTTGGGATATAGAACAGTCTCGAAATTATGAAATTCTAGTCTCATTTAGATGCTTGTTATGTTACCATTCCAATGTGCTCAAAATAGTCTAAATTTGACCATTGAAGAGAGACTTATGAAGCTTACTCTTGGACATGGAGATGAAGGAGAAATTCAGTACCGACGAGTCCGATCTCACTTATGGATGCCCAAATGGTCTCGAAAAATGATAATTCTAGTCATGAATGAAAGAGTATTAAAGTACCTTTCAGATGACCAAAAATTGACCCAATCCGAAATCAAAGGAGAGTGTTATGACCGTCTCCGTTGGATCGCGCGATTTGTAAAGATTAACAATCTAAATAGCAAAATGATGATAGAAGAATTCCAACGTGCTTTTGGGATATCGAACGGTCTCGAAATTACCCAATTCTGGTCTCATTTAGATGCTTGTCAAGTTACCATTCCAATGAGCTCAAAATATTTTTAATTCGACCACTGATGAGAGACTTATGAAGGTTACTGTTGGACAAGGAGATGAAGGAGAAATTTAGTACCGACGATTGCGATCCCACTTACGGATGCCCAAATGGTCTCGCAATACGACGATTTTATTCAGGAATGAAAGAGCGCTAAAGTACCTATCAGATGACCAAAAATTGGACCAATCAGACATCGAACGAGGGAGTTATGAGCGTCTACGTTGAATCGCGCGATTTGGAAAGATTAACAATCCAAATTGCAAAACGACGATAAAAAAGTTCCAACGTGCTTTAGGGGCATCAAACGGTCTCAAAATTACCCAATTCTGGTCTCATTTAAAAGATTGTCAAGTTACCATTCCAATTAGCTCAAACTTGACTAAATTCGACGACTGAATAGAGAGCTATGAAGGTTACTGCCAAGGAGATGAAGGAGAACTTCAATACTGACGATTGCGCTCCAACTTACGGATGCCCAAATGGTCTCGAAATAGATGATTCCATTCAGGAATGAAAGAGCGCTAAAGTACCTTTCAGATGACCAAAAATTGACCCAATCCGACATTAGACGAGGGAGTTATGAGCGTCTCTGTTGGATCGCGAGATTTGGAAAGATTAACAATTCAAAATGCAAAATGACGATCGAATAGTTCCAACGTGGTTTTGGAATACTGAACGGTCTCGAAATTCCCTAATTCTGGTCTCATTAAGAAGCTTGTTAAGTTACCTTTCCAATGAAATCAAAATAGTCTAAATTCGACCACTGAAGAGAGAGTTATGATGGTTACTATTGGACAAGGTGATGAAGGAGAAATTTAGTACTGATGACTGCGATCTCACTTATGAATGTCCAAATGGTCTTGGAATATGACGACTCGAGTCAGGAATGAAAGAGTGCTAAAGTACCTTTCAAATAACCAAACATCGACCCAATCCAACATCAAATGAGGGAGTTATGAGCGTCTCCGTTAGATCACACGATTTGGAAAGATTAACATTTCAAATTGCAAAAAGACGATCAAAGAGTTCCAACGTGCTTTTGGGATATAGAACAGTTTCGAAATTATGCAATTCTAGTCTCATTTAGATGCTTGTTAAGTTACCATTCCAATTGCTCAAAATAGTCCAAATTCGACCACTGAAGAGAGACTTATGAAGGTTACTGTTGGACAAGGAGATGAAGGAGAAATTCAGTACCGACGATTGCCATCCCACTTACGGATGCCCAAATGGTCTCGGAATACGACAATTCCATTCAGGATGAAAGAGCGCTAAAGTACCTTTCAGATGACTAAAAATTGACCCAATCCGACATCAAACGAGGGAGTTATGAGTGTCTCCGTTGGATCGCGCGATTTGGAAAGATTAACAATCCAAATTGCAAAATGACGATTGAAGAGTTCCAATGTGCTTTTGGTATATCGAATGGTCTCGAAAATACCCAATTATGGTCTCATTTAGAAACTTGTCAAGTTACCATTCCAATGAACTCAAAATTGTCTAAATTGTCCACTGAATAGAGAGTTATGAAGGTCATTGTTTTACAAGGAGATGAAGGAGAAATTCAATACCGATGATTGTAATCCTACTTACGGATGCCCAAATGGACTCAGAATACGACGATTCCAGTCAAGAATGAAAGAGCACTAAATTTCCTTGCAGATGACCAAAAATCGACCCAATCCAACATTAAACGAGGGAGTCATGAGCGTCTCGGTTGGATCGCGCGATTTGGAAAGATTAATAATCCAAATTGTAAAATGACGATCGAACAGTTCCAACGTGCTTTTGGGATATCGAACGATCTCAAAATTACCCAATTCTAGTCTCATTTAGAAGCTTGCAAATGTACCATTCCAATGAGCACAAAATTGTCTAAATTCAACTGCTAAAGAGAGAATAATGAAGGTTAGTGTTGTACAAGGAGAAGAAGGAGAAATTCAGTACCGACGACCGCGATCCCACTTACGAATGCCCAAAATGGTCTCGGAAAACAATGATTCCAGTAAGGAATGAAAGAGCACTAATGTACCTTTCAGATGACCAAAAATCGACCCTATCCGAAATCAAATAAGGGGGTTATGAGCGTCTCCGTTGGATCGCGCAATTTGGAAAGATTAACAGTCCAAATAGAACAGTCTCGAAATTAAGCAATTCTAGTCTCATTTAGATGCTTGTCAAGTTACCATTCCAATGAGCTCAAAATAGTCAAAATTCGACCACTGAAGAGAGACTTATGAAGGTTACTGTTGGACAAGGAGATGAAGGAGAAAATCAGTACCGATGAGTCCGATCTCACTTATGGATGCCAAAATGGTCTAGAAAAATGACAATTCCAGTCAGGAATGAAAGAGTACTAAAGTAGCTTTCACTTGACCAAAAATCGACCCAATCCAAAATCAAACGAGGGAGTTATGAGCGTCTCTGTTGGATCGCGAGATTTGGAAAGATTAACAATTCAAAATGCAAAATGACGATCGAATAGTTCCAACGTGGTTTTGGGATATTGAACGGTCTCGAAATTCCCTAATTCTGGTCTCATTAAGAAGCTTATTAAGTTACCTTTCCAATGAAATCAAAATAGTCTAAATTCGACCACTGAAGAGAGAGTTATGATGGTTACTATTGGACAAGGTGATGAAGGAGAAATTCAGTACTGACGACTGCGATCTCACTTATAAATATCCAAATGGTCTTGGAATATGACGACTCGAGTCAGGAATGAAAGAGTGCTAAAGTACCTTTCAAATAACCAAAAATCGACCCAATCTGACATCAAATGAGGGAGTTATGAGCATCTCCGTTAGATCACACGATTTGGAAAGATTAACATTTCAAATTGCAAAAAGATGATCAAAGAGTTCCAACGTGCTTTTGGGATATAGAACAGTTTCGAAATTATGCAATTCTAGTCTCATTTAGATGCTTGTCAAGTTACCATTCTAATGTACTCAAAATAGTCCAAATTCGACCACTCAAGAGAGACTTATGAAGGTTACTATTGGACAAGGAGATGAAGGAGAAATTCAGTACTGACGATTGCCATCCCACTTACGGATGCCCAAATGGTCTCGGAATATGACAATTCCATTCAGGATGAAAGAGTGCTAAAGTACCTTTCAGATGACTAAAAATTGACCCAATCCGACATCAAACGAGGGAGTTATGAGTGTCTCCGTTAGATCGCGCGATTTGGAAAGATTAACAATCCAAATTGCAAAATGACGGTTGAAGAGTTCCAATGTTCTTTTGGTATATCGAACGGTCTCAAAAATACCCAATTATGGTCTCATTTAGAAACTTGTCAAGTTACCATTCCAATGAACTCAAAATGTTCTAAATTAGTCCACAGAATAGAGAGTTATGAGGTTACTTTTGGACAAGGAGATGAAGGAGAAATTCAGTACCGACGATTGCGATCCCACTTACGGATGCCCAAATGACTCAGAATACGACGATTCCAGTCAGGAATGAAAGAGCATTAAATTTCCTTTCAGATGACCAAAAATCGACCCAATCCGACATCAAACGAGGGAGTTATGAGCGTCTCCATTTGATCGCGTGATTTGGAGAGATTAACAATCCAAATAGCAGAATGACGATCGAAGAGTTCAACGTGCTTTTGGGATATCGAACAGTCTTGAAATTACCCAATTCTAGTCTCATTTAGATGTTTGTCAAGTTACCATTCCAATTAGCTCAAAATAGTCTAAATTCGACCACTGAAGAGAGACATATGAACGTTACAATTGGAAAAGGAGATGAAGGAGAAATTCAGTATCGACAATTGCGATCCCACTTACGGATGCCCAAATGGCCTCAGAATACGGCGATTCTATTCAGGAATGAAAGAGCGCTAAAGTACCTTTCAGATTACCAAAAATTGGACCAATCAGACATCAAACGAGGGAGTTATGAGCGCCTACATTAAATCCCGTGATTTAGGAATATTAAAAATCCAAATTGTAAAATGAAGATCGAAAAGTTCCAACGCGCTTTTGGGACATTGAACGGTCTTAAAATTACCCAATTCTGGTCTCATTTAGAAGCTTGTCAAGTTACCATTCCAATTAGCTCAAACTTATCTAAATTCCATGACTGAATAGAAAGTTATGAAGGTTACTGTTGGACAAGGAGATGAAGGAGAAATTCAGTACCGACGATTGCGATCCAACTTACGGATGCCCAAATGGTTTCGGAATACGACGATTCCATTCAGGAATGAAAGAGCGCTAAAGTACCTTTCAGATGATCAAAAATTGACCCAATCCGACATTAAACGAGGGAGTTATGAGCGTCTCTGTTGGATCGCGAGATTTGGAAAGATTAACAATTCAAATTGCAAAATGACGATCGAATAGTTCCAACGTACTTTTGGGATATTGAACGGTCTCAAAATTACCTAATTCTGGTCTCATTAAGAAGCTTATTAAGTTACCTTTCCAATGGGCTCAAAATAGTCTAAATTCGACCACTGAAGAGAGAGTTATGATGGTTACTATTGGACAAGGTGATGAAGGAGAAATTCAGTACTGACGACTGCGATTGCACTTATGAATGCACAAATGGTTTCAAAATATGATGATTCGAGTCAGGAATGAAAGAGTACTAAAATACCTTTCAGATAACCAAAAATTGACCCAATCCGACATCAAATGAGGGAGTTATCACCGTCTCCGTTGGATCACACGATTTGGAAAGATTAACAATTCAAATTGTAAAAAGACGACCAAAGAGTTCCAACATGATTTTGGGATATAGAACAATCTCGAAATTACGCAATTCTAGTCTTATTTAGATGCTTGTCAAGTTACCATTCCAATGAGCTCAAAATAGTCTAAATTCGACCACTGAAGAGAGACTTCTGAAGGTTACTATTGGACAAGGAGATGAAGGAGAAATTTAGTACCGACGATTACGATCCCACTTACGGATGCCCAAATGGTCTTGGAATACGACAATTCCATTTAGGATGAAAGAGTGCTAAAGTACCTTTCAAATGACCAAAAATTGACCCAATCCGACATCAAAAGAGGGAGTTATGAGTGTCTCCGTTGGATCGCGCGATTTGGAAAGATTAACAATCCAAATAGCTAAATGACGATCAAAGAGTTCCAACTTGCTTTTGGGATATCAAACAGTCTTGAAATTACCCAATTCTGGTCTCATTTAGAAACTTGTCAAGTTACCATTCCAATGAGCTCAAACTTGTCTAAATTCGACGACTGAATAGAGACTTATGAATGTTACTGTTGGACAAGGAGATGAAGGGGAAATTTAGTACCGGCGATTGCGATCCAACTTATGGACGCCCAAATGGTCTCGGAATACGACAATTCCTTTCAGGATTGAAAGAGCGCTAAAGTACCTTTCAAATGCCCAAAAATTGACCCAATCCAACATCAAACAAGGGAGTTTTGAGCGTCTCCGTTGGATCATGAGATTTGGAAAGATTAACAATTCAAATTGCAAAATGACGATCGAAGAGTTCCATCGTGCTTTTGGGATTTTGAACGGTCTCAAAATTACCTAATTCTGGTCTCATTAAGAAGCTTATTAAGTTACCTTTCCAATGAGCTCAAAATAGTCTAAATTCGACCATTGAAGAGAGAGTTATGATGGTTACTATTAGAGAAGGGGATGAAGGGGAAATTCAGTACTGACAACTGCGATCTCACTTATGAATGCACAAATGGTCTCGGAATATGACGATTCGAGTCAGGAATGAAATAGTACTAAAGTACCTTTCAGATGATCAAAAATCGACCAAATCCGACATTAAACGAGGGAGTTATGAGCGTCTCCGTTGGATCGCACGATTTGGAAAGATCAACAATTCAAATTGCAAAAAGATGATCAAAGAGTTCCAACTTGCTTTTGGGATATAGAACAGTCTCGAAATTATGAATTCTAGTCTCATTTAGATGCTTGTTATGTTACCATTCCAACGTGCTCAAAATAGTCTAAATTCGACCATTGAAGAGAGACTTATGAAGCTTACTGTTGGACATTGAGATGAAGGAGAAATTCAGTACCGACGAGTCCGATCTCACTTATGGATGCCCAAATGGTCTCAAAAAATGATAATTCCAGTCATGAATGAAAGAGTACTAAAGTACCTTTCAGATGACCAAAAATTGACCCAATCCAAAATCAAACGAGAGTGTTATGAGCGTCTCCGTTGGATCGCGCGATTTGTAAAGATTAACAATCTAAATAGCAAAATGACGATAGAAGAATTCCAACATGCTTTTGGGATATCGAACGGTCTCGAAATTAGCCAATTTTGGTCTCATTTAGAAGCTTGTCAAGTTACCATTCCAATGAGCTCAAAATAGTTTTAATTCGACCACTGAAGGGAGACTTATGAAGGTTACTGTTGGATAAGGAGATGAAGGAGAAATTTAGTACTGACGATTGCGATCCCACTTACGGATGCCCAAATGATCTCGCAATACGACGATTCTATTCAGGAAAGAAATAGCGCTAAAGTACCTTTCAGATGACCAAAAATTGGACCAATCAGACATCAAACGAGGGAGTTATGAGCGTCTCCGTTGAATCGCGCGATTTGGAAAGATTAACAATCCAAATTGCAAAATGACGATCAAAAAGTTCCAACGTGCTTTAGGGGCATCAAACGGTTTCGAAATTACCCAATTCTGGTCTCATTTAAAAGCTTGTCAAGTTACCATTCCAATTAGCTCAAACTTGACTAAATTCGACGACTGAATAGAGAGCTATGAAGGTTACTGCCAAGGAGATGAAGGAGAAATTCAATACTCACAATTGCGAACTTACGGTTGCCCAAATGGTCTTGAAATAGATGATTCCATTCAGGAATGAAAGAGCGCTGAAGTACCTTTCAGATGACCAAAAATTGACCCAATCCAACATTAAACGAGGGAGTTATGAGCGTCTCTGTTGGATCGCGAGATTTGGAAAGATTAACAATTCAAAATGCAAAATGACGATCGAATAGTTCCAACGTGGTTTTGGGATATTGAACGGTCTCGAAATTCCCTAATTCTGGTCTCATTAAGAAGCTTATTGAGTTACCTTTCCAATGAAATCAAAATAGTCTAAATTCGACCACTGAAGAGAGAGTTATGATGGTTACTATTGGACAAGGTGATGAAAGAGAAATTCAGTACTGACGACTACGATCTCACTTATGAATGTCCAAATGGTCTTAGAATATGACGACTCGAGTCAGGAATGAAAGAGTGCTAAAGTACCTTTCAAATAACCAAAAATCGACCCAATCCAACATCAAATGAGGGAGTTATGGGCGTCTCCGTTAGATCACACGATTTGGAAAGATTAACATTTCAAATTGCAAAAAGACGATCAAAGAGTTCCAACGTGCTTTTGGGATATAGAACAGTTTCGAAATTATGCAATTCTAGTCTCATTTAGATGCTTGTCAAGTTACCATTCCAATGTGCTTAAAATAGTCCAAATTCGACCACTGAAGAGAGACTTATGAAGGTTACTGTTGGACAAGGAGATGAAGGAGAAATTCAGTACCGACGATTGCCATCCCACTTACGGATGCCCAAATGGTCTCGGAATACGACAATTCCATTCAGGATGAAAGAGCGCTAAAGTACCTTTCAGATGACTAAAAATTGACCCAATCCGACATCAAACGAGGGAGTTATGAGTGTCTCCGTTGGATCGCGTGATTTGGAAAGATTAACAATCCAAATTGCAAAATGACGATTGAAGAGTTCCAATGTGCTTTTGGTATATCGAATGGTCTCGAAAATACCCAATTATGGTCTCATTTAGAAACTTGTCAAGTTAGCATTCCAATGAACTCAAAATTGTCTAAATTTGTCCACTGAATAGAGAGTTATGAAGGTTATTGTTTTACAAGGAGATGAAGGAGAAATTCAGTACCGACGATTGTAATCCTACTTACGAATGCCCAAATGGACTCAGAATATGACGTTTCTAGTCAGGAATGAAAGAGCACTAAATTATCTTGCAGATGACCAAAAATTGACCCAATCCGACATTGGAGTTATGAGCGTCTCGATTGGATCGCGCGATTTGGAAAGATTAACAATCCAAATTATAAAATGACGATCGAATAGTTCCAACGTGCTTTTCGGATATCGAACGATCTCAAAATTACCTAATTCTAGTCTCATTTAGAAGCTTGCAAATTTACCATCCCAATGAGCACAAAATTGTCTAAATTCAACTGCTAAATAGAGAGTAATGAAGGTTAGTGTTGTACAAGGAGAAGAAGGAGAAATTCAGTACCGACGACTGCGATCCCACTTACGAATGCCCAAAATGGTCTCAGAAAACAATGATTCCAGTAAGGAATGAAAGAGCGCTAATGTACCTTTCAGATGACCAAAAATCGACCCTATCCGAAATCAAACAAGGGGGTTATGAGCGTCTCCGTTGGATCGCGCAATTTGGAAAGATTAACAGTC
Organism: Magnolia changhungtana; assembly: GCA_030180095.1. NCBI lineage: Eukaryota > Viridiplantae > Streptophyta > Magnoliopsida > Magnoliales > Magnoliaceae > Magnolia > Magnolia changhungtana. The sequence goes on from JASAUF010000600.1 coordinate 110,413, forward strand.
CAAATAGAACAGTCTCGAAATGAAGCAATTCTAGTCTCATTTAGATGCTTGTCAAGTTACCATTCCAATGAGCTCAAAATAGTCAAAATTCGACCACTGAAGAGAGACTTATGAAGGTTACTGTTGGACAAGGAGATGAAGTAGAAATTTAGTACCGATGAGTCTGATCTCACTTATGGATGCCAAAATGGTCTAGAAAAATGATAATTCCAGTCAGGAATGAAAAAGTACTAAAGTAGCTTTCACTTGACCAAAAATCGACCCAATCCAAAATCAAACGAGGGAGTTATAAGCGTCTCCGTTGGATCGTGCGATTTGGAAAGATTAACAATCCAAATAGAAAAATGACGACGAAGAGTTCCAACGTGCTTTTAGGATATCAAACAGTCTTGAAATTATCCAATTCTGGTGTCATTTAGATGCTTGTCAAGTTACGATTACAATGAGCTCAAAATAGTCTAAATTCGACCACTGAATTGAGAGTTATGAAGGTTACTCTTGGACAAGGAGATGAAGGAGAAATTCAGTACTGCTGATTGCGATGCCACTTACGGATACCCAAATGGTCTCAGAATACGTCGATTCCATTCAGGATGAAAGAGCACTAAAGTACCTTTCAGATGACAAAAAATTGACCCAATTCGACATGAAACAAGGGAGTTATGAGCGTCTCTGTTAGATCGCGAGATTTGGAAAGATTTACAATTCAAATTGCAAAATGACGATCGAAGAGTTCCAATGTGCTTTTGGGATATTGAACGGTCTCGAAATTTCCCAATTCTGGTCTCATTAAGAAGCTTATTAAGTTGCCTTTCCAATGAGCTCAAAATAGTCTAAATTCGACCACTGAAGAGAGAGTTATGATGGTTACTATTGGAGAAGGTGATGAAGGAGAAATTCAGTACTGATGACGGCGATCTCACTTATGGATGCCCAAATGGTCTCAAAAATTGACGATTACAGTCAAGAATGAAAGAGCACTAAAGTACCTTTCAGATGACCAAAAATCGACCCAATCCAAAATTAAACGAGGGAGTTATGAGCGTCTCCGTTGGATCGCGCGATTTGGAATGATTAACAATCCAAATTGCAAAATGGCGATCTAAGAGTTCCAACATGCTTTTGGGATATTGAACAGTCTTGAAATTATCCAATTTTGGTTTCATTTTGTTGCTTGTCAAGTTACCATTCCAATGAGCTCAAAATAGTCTAAATTCGACCACTGAAGAGAGACTTATGAAGGTTACTGTTGGACAAGAAGATAATGGAGAAATTCAATACCGACGATTACGATCCCACTTATGGATGCCCAAATGGTCTCGGAATACGACAATTCCATTCAGGATGAAAGAGCACTAAAGTACCTTTCAAATGACCAAAAATTGACCCAATCCGACATCAAACGAGGTAGTTATGAGTGTCTCCGTTGGATCGCGCGATTTGGAAAGATTAACAATCCAAATTGAAAAATGACGATTGAAGAGTTCCAATGTTCTTTTGGTATATCGAACGGTCTCGAAAATACCCAATTGTGGTCTCATTTAGAAGCTTGTCAAGTTACCATTCCAATGAACTCAAAATTGTCTAAATTTGTCTAATAAATAGAGAGTTATGAAGGTTATTGTTGGACAAGGAGATGAAGGAGAAATTCAGTACCGACGATTGCGATCCCACTTACGGATGCCCAAATGGACTCAGAATACGATGATTCCAGTCATGAATGAAAAAGCACTTAATTTCCTTTCAGATGACCAAAAATCGACCGAATCCGACATCAAACGAGGGATTTAAGAGCGTCTCGGTTGGATCGCGCGATTTAGAAAGATTAACAATCCAAATTGTAAAATGACGATCGAACAGTTCCAACGTGCTTTTGGGATATCGAACGATATCGAAATTACTAAATTCTAGTTGAATTTAGAACCTTGTAAATTTACCATTCCAATGAGCACAAAATTGTCTAAATTCGACCGCTGAAGAGAGAGTTATGAAGGTCACTGTTGTACAAGGAGAAGAAGGAGAAATTCAGTACCGACGACTGCAATCCCACTTATGGATGCCCAAAATGGTCTCGGAATACGACGATTCCAGCAAGGAATGAAAGAGCACTAATGTACTGTTTCGACAAGGAAACAAAAGTATTTGATTTGGGAGAGTCATCTTATTCAAACATAACAATGAAATGATTACAAAGACAATCATCACACTTTATTGATTCTGAATTCATTTACATCCTCTGGTATCCCTTGATTCTAAGATAGCTTACAAAGAACTTATTATAAATGTCAATTATCATAGCTAAATATAATTTTGGCAGCATAACGGTAATGATTTCAATCATCTCCTATGACTTAGGAGGAAATAGTCAAGTTGTTCAACAGTCCTCAAGAGAACGAAGATTCCGGCAGCATTTCGGTACTATTTTGGTCATCTCCTGAAACTTAAGAGGAATACGTCTCTTCATCAATGATTTTTCCTTTCTCTTGATCAAGAAGAACTTGAAGTTTTGAAGACTCAAACTATTCCGACAGCATTTCAGCCCGTTGCTGTCAAAACTGCCAAGTAATGTGTTTGCGCGACCTCGCGCAAACTATATACTTTGCGCGGGTACGCGCAAACCATAAACGCCTTCTATTGCTTTGCGCCGACCGTCGCAAACTTCCAGGAGTCCAATACTCCTTTGCGCGGGGTCGCGCAAAGTGCAGGAGTCCAATACTCCGCACCTTCTGTCTTCTCTCTCGCCTTTGCTCCACTTCTGAAATCTTCGAACCCCTTTTAAGAGAAGGAATGAGGTATTTATAGACATTTTCACCAGTGGAAATCTCAGATCTGGCCGATGTGGGACAAAAATATCAACCAGCTACTTTCATCAACTGATTTTAGACTTTGCGCGGAGTCGCGCAAACAATAATCTTTGCGCGACCTCGCGCAAACTATCAATCTCGCGCCAACCCTCCTCATTTCAATCCGCGCAAACTCTTTACTTTGCGCGATCTTGTATACTTATTGCACTTTGCGCGACCTCGCGCAAAGTGGTCTTGAAGCTGTTTCTTTCATCTTCAAAGTGATTTCTTGATCTTTTTTCTTGTTCACTTCCTTGCTTATTTTATGCCTCAACAGATGCCCCCTTGATCCGTTCTTTGTTTGTTTAGAAATCAAAGAAAAGGATCAAACTATTCCTTCCTTCCAAGGTTTGCGCGACCTCGCGCAAAGTCCTACTCGAGTACCGTACTCGGCCATAAAGCCTATAAATAGTCCAACGACTTAGTCATTTTCACGAACTTCCTTCTGCTGATATTGCTCTGGCGATTTTTCCCGCGAACTTCTGACTTTGCGCGACCTCGCGCAAAGCATCTCACTTTGCGCGAACTTTCTGAACTTTCGAGATTTTCCGCGCAAACCACTTGACTTTGCGCGACCTCGCGCAAAGTACTCTGTACTTAGAGAATTTTCGAACTTTTTCCAACACTTAGCCATTTTCTGACTTCCATCATCTGTCTTTCTTTATGGCTCGAATTAAACAAACTGCTCGTCTGGTGTCTCCTTCAAACTCACCTTCTTCTGATCAACCACCTGCTAAGAGAATGAAGACCACTTCCAGAAATCCAGCTTACTTCAAAGAACCTGTTCTCCCTACGTTTGATTTCTCCAATCGCATCAAGTCTTTACCATCTCCTATCCATAGATCCATTGCTTTGGGAGATATTAAATGCCCTCCAAAACATGGGAGAGAGTACGACTGGGATGAGTGGCTCAAGACCACAGCCCACATTCGCACCGACAGTGAGAGACCACCCGTCCGAGAGGATACTCCTCCACCTTCCCGTCCGAAGAAGACTCGCCGCAACAAGGCGAAGGAATTTGAGGAAAAGATCAAGGAACACAAGAGGAAGCGACTTCAAAACTCCTGGGACTCAGTTCGAGTCGTTGAAGGGGTCATGAAATTCGACAACCCTCATTCAGAGGGCATGACCGTCATTCCCATAAAGGTGTATCGCCATCAGTCTATGCTGGACTGTGAACCTAAAGATTGTGTTCATGGCGAAAGACTGATGTACACCGAATCATGGGCCACAAGAGAGCCCCGAATTCTAGAAGGCACTATTCAAGCTCAAAAGCCACGACAGAATGTCGGAGAAGCTCGCCCCATGATTTTCCTGACTCCCTTCCACAATCCTCATGATCTCTTTCCTTCTCATTTCTATGAGACAGTGAGACAGCGTTTCAGAGATCGAGAGCAACTCTGGGGCCAAGCAGAATTCCGCATCAGAGGCCTGCTAATTGCTCGTCGCTATTACTCCGAATGGGCGGAGGCTATTTTGCTGAAACATACAAGTACTCTTGCAAAGATAGGCCTATATGATGCAATAGAAGTAACTTCAAAATACTTCTATCGGGAACCCAACGTTCTGAAAGGCTTCCTTGAATATTGGTCGCCTACAACCAACTCCTTTCATCTTCCTTACGGCGAGATGAGCATATCTCTTTGGGACCTTCATCGTATAGCTGGTCTCACAATAACGGGGAAATTCTACGATGAATTCATTCCTACCAACAGAGAGTTGGCCTTTGTGTCATTTCCAGACCGCAAGCCCTCCATATCCGAGACTACCATAGAGCTATTTAAAGAGATGAGCAAATTCCCCAATATCCACAAAATTCCCCCTCTTCAATGGCTGGCCCATTTTTCTAGGGGTTTAAGGTATTTATCAATCTGATAATTGATCTTCCTCTTTGTATTCTTCAGCCATTTCTGTATATTAACCTCTTCGTTTTTATTTCCTTTGAAGGTTTCGCGACTGCAATTCCAAAGAACTGACAAAGCTTCGGGATGCAGTACGAGGAAAGCCAGAATATAGCTCTTTCGGAGAGCTTGCAGCATTTCTGGCCTATTGGCTAAGCTTAGTTGTTCTTGGCTCTAAATGGGCAGATGCTATCCGTCCAAGTGTCTTTGTTGTGGGCGGTGCCTTGGCGGAGGGACATAAATACTCACTTGCTCCTCCAATACTATGTTCTATCTCTAGGGCCCTTGGAGAAATAGCGACTCATATAAAAGACCCCATTCTGGGAACTTCATCTGCGCATACTTCTTGGCACTATTTTACAGGCTGGCTTGGAGTCTACTTCCCTTGGACTTTCGAGGTTTCAGAGCAAGCATATTCTCATCCTTCTCACCTTCCACTCTGGTTCTTCCAACAGAGGGCAATGGCTAGAAGAGCATATGAATGGGTGGTAAATAAGATTCGGGACGATGATCAAATAAACTTCTTTCAATTCCGCCTCTATCGCTATCCCGTAGATACAGATATGGTAGACAACGAAACACTGACTGCAGCAGAGAGAGCTTTCTTCTTCTCCATTCGCTCGTGCAGTTTACCTTTGCGGGAAGGGACAGAATTCTGGAGAGAACCTTACTACCCGAGTCGCTTTGCTCGTCAATTCGGTTATGATCAAACCGTTCCTCAAGACTGCGGGCTCGTTACCAGACAAATGCGCTGTTATGGAACTGGTCCTCTTAACTGGGCCATGATATGGAAACAATTGCTGAATAGCTGTGTTGGCTCCTCCTTCATAATTCCGAGCTGTGATCGCATAGTCCGTACATCATATAGCTGGATGCGATGGTGGGATCATCAATCATACCTGGTCAATAAATGCCTGCCTGTAGACTCCTCTATCTTTCTTCATCCACCCAGGCTGAAGGGCAGAAATTTAGAGAGCGGGATTGGCTATATTCCGGAGAGGAGCCATGCATCTCATCCAGGAGAGATTTGCAGAAAGATTTCATTAGAAGATCCCATCCGTGAAATCAAGCCTATCAACACTTTGGAGGGCTGGTTTGCCCACGGAGTTCTGAGAGAATTTGAGAAATCTCGTCGGGACTCTTCAAATCAAGGTATGGATGATGCTGCAGGTACATCTTCTCCAATTCCTGCAGAGACCGTGGCGGTTCAAGAGGGACCAGCTATTGGTACTTCAATATCTCCTCCGCAACCCATTGGTCCTAGTTCATCTTCTCCGATGACTAGATCAAGAACACGTTTGCAATCATCATCTCCTATCCCTTCAGAAAAGATCGGCCAAGCATCTGCTTCCCCTTCGGATTCTCAAGAGCTTGCACTTAGGAGAAGCAAATCGACCCGTTTCTTATAAAGGGAAGCAAGTTATCGTTGAAGAAGCTGACGAAGAAATTTTGGGAGACGAAAGTTCTACTTCATCATCAAGTACAACCGAATCTTCGCAGGATGAAGATAGCGGAGATAGTGATAATGGCGAAGATAAAGATGATGACTTTGAAGAAGGAGAAGTTGATATTGATGAGGAAGAAGAAACAGTTGCGAAAGAAGTTGAGATAGCATCTTCCCCTGCAACTGCTAAGACTCCCTCTAGCATTAATATCCCTGCTAAATCTCCTGCAGCTGAGGAAGATGAAGAGGAGCCTTTAGATTATGGAGAATATGGATATTCACCAGGTAAAGGAAAATTTTCATATAAATATTTTGATTTATATTTTAACAACTATTATTTATCCAAAATTATTGCATCTCCCTTTTTTAGGTGTCCAAGTTGCAGAAGTAGGTGTCATCTCTCCAGTGGCCCCTCTTGTAATATCTTCACCGAGAGCATCGTAGTCTCCGTTGGTAGTACCAAGAGTAGTTGCTCGTGAGATTATATTTTCTACAGAAACTACTGATTTGCCAACTCCAGCCACAAGAGATTCTAGTACGGAGGCTAGAGCACCATCTTTCGCTGATATGGTGGGACTTGGCCCTTCCATAGCTCCAAGAGCTTCTCCTTCTGTTAGTTGTGTCCCAAAGGATGTATATATATATATATATATGTATGTTGCTTATCTTCATTCAAGACTATATATATTTCATAATAATATATTGAATATTCTTCTTCTTTTGCTATAGGAACTTATCCCCGTAGCGGTGCGGCTAGTTCTGATTCTGTAACCACTACTTCTGAACTATCATCCTTTGCAAAGATTCCTGCTCACAAAATGCTGATGGTGAAACATTCTCTGTTAGCAATAATCCATATCTTCAGAAATCCTGATCAGTGGTCGGACTTGGATGTTGCTATAGAAATTTTGGAAAGCTCTGCTAAGATGGCCAGAATCAACATATCTCCCTTACGGGATTCACTTTTCAAATTTCGTGATTCTGTAATTTCTTTAGCTTCAGTGGAAAATATCACCATTGCGCCTGAGATTTTAGAATACAGAAAGCTGCTGGCTCTTTCTCAAGAACAAGTCTCTTTAACAGCTTCTTCAATTTCCAAATTTGAACAAGAACGTATGATTCTTCAAGATCAATTAAAGATTCATGTTGATGAAAGCATAATTATCCAAGATCGCATTACAGCTTTGAAGGAAGAAATCTCTCAGCTGGAGAGAAAGAATCATGAGCAAGCTTTAATCATTCAAGAGGTTGAAGAGAAGATGCGAGTGAATGCCAAATCTATTGATACTGAAAAATCTGCACAACTTCAGAATAAAGAAATGGTTGTTTCTTTGGAGAACAAGCTTCTGGCGTTCCTGATCAGAAACTTATTCTTGAAGAAAAATCTCGACATAATGCAGCTCAAGCAGCAATTAAAAGAAGATTTGCTCAGATATTCAGAAGCAATGGGGATCACAGAGAATCTTTGAATCATGTAATTTAAAACATGTGATATTTGCTTTTTGTGTTTCTCGGATGTAATTTATTTTGCTTGACATCTATTTCATGAGATTATTTTGGGGATGTTTATGATAGTATTTTCCTCCTTGTTTAGAATGTTTATGATAGTATTTTTCTCCTTGCATATTGCTGATATTTGTACTAATATTATTAAATTGTATTTATACTTAGTATAATATTTTCATTACTAATTTTATCTAATTATATCTATATTTTGTATAATATTTTTATTATTATTATTTTTAAATATTTTATGTTTTGTTAATATGGGATTCTCTAGGTGAGTATTTAGATTGGCGGTACTAAGTTTCAGTTCAATTAGCCACACACAGTTTATGCTCATGAGTAGTGGAGCGTGCGCACACACACAGTTTAAGCTCGTGAGTAGTGGAGCATTTATGGGTCTTATGTGATGGCCACTGTAACTCTCTAGAGTTCGCTTTTGGGCTTCTCACTGCCTTGAGCTCACGGTCACAATCCATCAGAGGGGCCCATTGACGCTACCGGACGGTGAACTGTTGGATTTACGCGCAGGGTTGGCCACGGTAACTCTCTAGAGTTCGCAGGGCTCGCAAGGCTACCTTTGGGCACCAAATCTAGGGTCGCCAGTCCATCAATGAGTAGGTTTAAGCCCTTCCTCACGAGTTACTACTGAAATCAAACCCTAGACCTGGAGGGTCTTACGCACGGTTGGCATAAAGCTCACACTGCGGCCCCTGTTTTCTTCGTCTGCAAGGTCGAGCCCATTCACAGGAGGGCATTTTCATCCGTTCCACGTATGCGCTGCAGGAAGCTATACAGACGGCATGGGAATTACGGTGACTAGTCTTTGCGGATTTATGGCCTTTTAGGCTTTGAATCCTTGACTTCGTCAGCTACCCGCATGAGTGCGCACGATGGTCTTCGCGGGCTTTTTAGGGCCACTGACTCCTCGCGCTGCCCGAATGGCGATCTTCATGGGTCTTACGTATAGTTGGCCGGCTCTTTTAGAGCTTGATCCTTTGAGAGCATTTTTTTTTTTTTTTTTTTTTTTTTTTTTTTTTGAGAGCTTGATTTTTTTTTTTTTTTTGATTTTGCTCAATTTTGCTCTTTTGGGATTTTGGCTTGGCTATACTGCCTCTTTGATTGATATTGATATATCCTTGTAAGGTGATAATATCTTCAAGAAGATCCATGCCTTGTAAGGCAATATAATTCTCATCTTAGATAATATCTTCAAGAGAATCTTCAAGAAATTGTGCCTTGTAAGGCCAATATATATATATGATCATCATTGTTTGCAAATATAGTAGATATTTCCGCAATATCTTCAAGAAGATCCAAATATAGTAGGCATTTCCGAAATATTTCCGAAATATCTTCGAGAAGATCCATGCCTTATAAGGCAATAATATTCTTAACTTAGATAATATCTTCAGGAGAATTTTCAAGAATTTGTGCCTTGTTAAGGCAATATAACTTTTGCCAATATCTTCAGGAGAATCTTCAAGAATTTGTGCCTTGTAAGGCAATATAACTTTTGTCAATATCTTCTTTGATGATGATGATGATCATATATATATATTTTCCAGATTTGCTGCTTTGATGATTGATATGCTTGTAAATCTCTTCTTTATAGCTTCTTTTGTTGGCATATAGACATGATTTTATTCATTTTTGCCCCCTTTTGATACATAATCATTATGCCGATAATATTCTGGGTCAAAATCCACATCTCTATCTTTAGGGATAGTATCTTTTGATGAAACGGGCGTTGACAAGTACATACCGATACCCTGTCTTCTTGATTTACAATCCTATATGCCCCATTGGAGTATACTTCTTTCACCACATATGGACCGTCCCATTTAGGCTCAAACTTGCCCCCTGTCCGGCGAGTGACCACTATAGGTCTTTTCAACATTAACACCATATCCCCTTTTTTGAAAGAACGATATTTGACCTGTTTATCAAATGCAGCAGATATTCTGGCCTGATATGACTGCAATCGCTTTGTGCCGCGAGACGTTTCTCATCGAGTAAGTCTAATTCTTTCAGCCTTATTTTTGCATTTTCTTCATCTGTTACAGACTGGTGCACTGCCACTCTGAGTGATGCCACTTGGATTTCAATTGGGATAACTGCCTCCATACCATAGACCAATGAATATGGCGTCGCTCCTGTTGCTGTACGATGGGTGGTTCTGTAGGCCCATAATGCTTCTTGTAACTTTTCATCCCAATCGCGCTTATTGCCTGTCACTGTTTTCTTCATTATCTTGACAATTGTTTTGTTAAATGCCTCTGCTAATCCATTGTAGGAGGATAATAAGGTGTTGAAAAAGAATGTTGGATGCCGAACTTCTGACATAACTTTTCCATGCCTCTATTTTTAAAAGGGGTGCCATTATCAGTGATGATTTTCTTCGGAATACCATGACGGTATATTATAGCATGACGGATGAAATTGACCACATCTTTCTCTTTAACATTACGCAAGGCGACTGCTTCGGTCCACTTGGAGAAATAATCCGTTGCTGCCAGAATATACTGTTTTCCTTTAGATGAAGGAGGATTTATCGGACCAATAACGTCGAGTCCCCAGGCTGAAAAGGGCCAAGAAGCAACAGACTGATGTAATTCTTCTGGAGGAATATGTATTATATCTCCATGTATTTGACATTCATGGCATCGCTTTGCATATTCTATTGCATCTTTAAACATAGTGGGCCAATAATAACCCATTCGATGCACTCTATGGCATAAATTCCGGCCGGCTTGATGTGCTCCACATTCACCTGAATGTGCCTCCCGCAACATTTGGTTTGCTTCTTGCTTGTCCAAGCACCTTAACAGCATTCCATTATAAGACTTTCTATACAATACTTCGCTGCACATGATAAATTTTCCTGATCGCTGTTTAATCTGTTGTTTTTGTGCATTATCTTCTGGCAAGATATTATATTTGAGATAATCGACAAAAGGCTGACGCCAATCATCCATTGTTACTTCCAGACAGGATATAGGCAATATTTCAACGAGTTTCTTCGATAACCTCTGCAGATGGCAGGAATCTTCTTTCTTCTATAGTTACCTGAAGAGGACTTCGGTTTGTGCAAGATAAAGCCATTGCTAAAGGAATCAAGCTAAAGCATCGCTTTTGCATTTTCCGACCGCGGTATGTGTTTAATTTCCACAGAATTGAATTGTTCAAGCAAGCAAGCATCGCGCCTTAGGTAATAAGGCAAAAGTTCTTATTTTCTCACCTCAAATTCAGTCGTCAATTAATTTATAATTAATTTAGAATCTCCAAAGATATGCAGTGTTTTTATCTCCATTTCTTTGTGCTATTTCCATTCCGATGATAAGAGCTCAGTATTGACTTCATTGTTTGTGCACGCGATATCCAACGTGAAAGAATATGGTAATAAATCACCCCGAGGGTAATGAATATCACTCCGCCCCGCTCGACGATACTCGAGCGACACCATCAAAATACATCGCCAAAGATTTTGGGATTGATCGTCATAACTGTTCATCCGGAAATTCATCATTGATTTCTTCATTTTCTCGCTATAGGATGTCTTTGTGAGAAAATCGCCATAGCTTGTCCTTTTATTGCTTTCACCGGCTTATAAGAAATAGTGTATTCTGATAATAATAGCATCCACTTGGCTAGTCTTCCCGATAACATTGGCCTGGTCATCAAGAATTTTATCGGATCTGCTCTTGAGATCAAAGTTATGTCATGGGAGAGACAATAATGCCTTAACTTTTGCACAGCGAATACCAATGCCAAGCATTCTTTTTCAATCGAAGAATAATTGGATTCTGCCCCCATCAGTGTTAACTCGGATAATAAAGAGCGATCTCTTTTAAACTCGTTTACCTGTGCCAACAAAGCACCCAAAGAATTTGCAGCGGCAGATGTATATAAAATAAGTGGCTTACCTTTTACTGGAGCTGTTAACACCGGCGGCTGTTTTAATAATTCTTTAATAGAATCAAAGGCATTCTGGCAAGCATGATCCCATACGAATTCTGTATCTTTCTTCATTAACCGAGAAAATGGCTGACACCTTCCTGCAAGGTTCGAAATGAAGCGACGAATATATGCCAATTTTCCTTGTAAGCTTTTTAATTCCTTCAGCGTTGTTGGTGGTGGCATATTTTGAATAGCTTTAACTTTTTCTGGATCAATTTCAATTCCTCTATGTCGTACCACAAAGCCGAGGAATTTGCCGGAAGACACTCCAAATGCACATTTAGCTGGATTCATCTTTAATTGTTTCTTTCTGAGTCGTCGGAAGACCGATGCCAGATGTTCGCGGTGTTCTTGATGATCTCCAGATCTGACTACCAAGTCATCAACATAGCATTCGACATGTTTATGCATCATATCTTGAAAGATATTTTTCATTGCCCTTTGATATGTCGCTCCAGCATTTTTGAGACCGAAAGGCATGACTTTGTAACAGTAGATTCCAAGTGGCGTTCTGAAAGCCGTCGCCTCTTCATCTTGGTGCCATCCTGATTTGATTATAGCCTGCATACCCGTCCATAAAGGACATGATAGCATATTGAGTAGTGCTATCAATCAATAATTCATTATCGGGAGGGGGAAATCGTCTTTTGGACATGCTTCATTCAGATCTCTGAAATCAATGCATACTCTGATCTGTCCGTTCTTCTTTTTCACCGGAACAATGTTTGATATCCATTTGGGATATTTAACTTCTCTGATGAACCCAACCTTTATTAGCTTATTTACTTCTTTTTCGATTAATGGAAATAGGTCTGGGTGAAATCGCCTTTGTGCTTGCTTGACTGGTTTCTTTTCTTTGGAGATATTTAACCGATGCATCGCTACGGAGGGTTCCAGTCCCGGCATTTCTTCATATGTCCAAGCAAAGACATCTTTGTTTTCTTTGAGAAGTTGACCATATTTCTCGAATTCTTGATCTGAAAGGCTGACGCTGATGAACGTGTTCCTTGGTTCTTCTGTTGTTCCCAAGTTTATTTCTCGCAGGCCATCTATCGTCGGTTGCCCCCCGTCTTCTATTTGCTTTGGAGCGATTTCAGGATATTCAACTATCTTAGTATCTTGCGCAGCTGAAGTCACATTAACTGACATCATGTTTTCTGCTGATTCTTCTCCCAATCCTTGAAATTTTCTTCGCTTTTCTTGATTAACCCCGAGTGGGATTTGAATCCCCTTTCCATTATTCAAGCCGGTGGGTTTGTCACAATCAAAACCCATGTTCCTCATGATCTTCTTGCTTATTGTACTGTACTTTCTTAAATTCTGCGGTGCTAATTTTCCATGATATTCATTGCTTGCATTTTCACTCTTCTCTTCTGATGCAGCATGGAATTCTATCGGTTCAGGATATTTATCACTGGCTTTGACTTGGAATGTTCTCGAGAAATCTGTAAATGGCTTACATCTTTCAATATTGGGTAATGGCACTGTGTAATTGGACTGTAAAACTTTCAGCTGTTCTGTCGACAACAGTGTCAACGGCGGTTGTCCCGGTTGTCTCAGGCGCTTTGGTACAAAATAGAATTTCTTTCTTGCTTCTGCAGTCCCAGAAGATTCTGCTCTTTCTTCCTTGTCTTTATTTATCCTGGCATCTTTTATGATTCTCTTCCCATCATCATTTCTTATTTCTTCAGAGAAACATTTGTAATAACTGGCGTCTGCAAAGAAAGACTCAGCTTCTGTGTAGGGTTTCGCATCAGCCATTACTTTACATTGCACCCCATCTTTACAGTATTTGAAACATTGGTGTAGAGTAGAAGGTACGATATGATACTGATGTATCCATGGCCTTCCCAAGAGAAGGTTATATGTCGTCACAGCATTTATAACATGACATACAACAGTAGTGATTAATTCCTCTATTTCCAATGTTACTGTGATTTTACCGAGTGCACGTTGTCCATCTTGATTAAATCCTTGTATCATCATTCCGCTGGGGCGCAAGTCCGATCGGCGAAAACCCAATTTAGTAACCATGGAGAGCGGCAAAAGGTTCACCGCCGACCCATTGTCTATCATAATTCGTTTTATCTTCTTCTCACAAATATATCCTTCTATCATCAGTGGCCTGTTATGTTCCATTTCACCAATTAAATCATCTTCAGAGAAAGATATTACTGGTAGACAATTCATCTTCTCATTATTTCTTTCATTCTTCATTTCTGCCAGTAAAGTTTCTCTCACATTGTGATCAGACAGTGCTTGAATCAAACTCTGCCGGAATTCTTTTGACAACTTGAGCGCATCGTAAATACTTAACCGTGCCGGTATACCCTTCAAGTGGTTGACTACATCATAAGCTACTTTTGTCACTGCAGCTCCATTTCTATTCTTGTCCTCAGTATTCTGTCTTTCAGTCACTTCTTTCCTTATTATTTCTGCTTTCTGCTTTACCGGACTCGTGATTTGCTTCCCTGATCGCAACGTAATCATTGTTGCACTTCTTGTCAACTTTTCCTTTTTCAGTCCTCGCTTGTTTTCTTGTATTGATAGTACATTTACTGTTGCCCTTGTATTCTTTTCTTTGCTTCCACTGGTTATTATGTCACCTCTGTTTATCATCCGCTGTATGATGCATTTCAACGTATAACAATTTTCTGTTGGATGCCCCACTAGGCGATGATAACGGCAAAAGTTTCTTTCTCGAGTCCTTGTCGCATCTTCAGGGCGCTTTGGTTCTGGTAATTCGAGTTCCTGCTTTTAACAATTGTTGCATCATGGGTACCACGTCCTCTTTATCAAACTCAAATCCTTCATGAGAATCAAGCATTCGAGCTTTTTCCCATCAGATCGTCCCTTGCTTGGTTCCAGCCTTCTTTTCCTTCTGGCCTTTTATCTCTTGAGCCCCTCGCATCTTGATTCTTCTTATCCCGGTCGACGGTATTGACGGTTGTCCTGCCAGGCATTCTTCTGACAGTTTCATGATGAAATGCCGGCATCTTCATGAGTCATTAGCTCCAATGCATGGGCTTTGGTAGCCAAATCGCGAAAAGTCCCAATATCAGCGCTAGTGAGTCCGAACGCAATTCCTGTCTCCATAGAGTTCAGACACATTTTGACTTGTTCCTTTTCTTCTGGCAACTGCCTACACGATGCCCCCAGTGTTTTCCATCTGTCTATGAATTTTTCAACGGGTTCTCCTTCTCGCTGTCGTACTGAAGCTAGTTCTGTGATGCTAACGTCACGTTCTGACGAGAAGAAGTTCGACATGAAAGCATCTTGCATTTCTTCCCATGTCCGTATGGACCCTGGTGCCAAATTTGAATACCACCTGAAAGCTTTGCTTGTCAACGATGACCCAAATAAGCGTAAGCAATATTGAGGTATCGTGGAAAAATTCCCCATGCTGGTGATGAAATGCATCAGGTGTTCTTCCGGTGATCCTTCCCCATTGAACTTTTGGAAATCTGGGTGTTTGAAGTTGGCTGGAAATGGAACATCCTCTACCTCTCTCGGGTAGGGTGTTCGGTATCTGAAACGACTGGTGTTCGCACGCTCTCTTTCTATTCTGACTGCTTCTTCGACGACTTGTCTTACGTCATCTTGTGTTATAGCTCTTGTTACTGGAATTGAACCTCGTGATCCTATCCCTTGCGGACGGGAATTTTCAGGCTGGTTCTCTTGTCCATTTGTCGCTCCCATCATGGGTGGAGTCACTATTTGGGCTACATTATGTGCCAGGGTTGTCAAAGCTTCCCTGAGATTCCGGCATTCATCCATTAGCATTCTTTGTGCCTCCGCCATTTGATCAACACGTTCTTCAGTAGTTGGTCTATTTCCTTGACCTGTTTCTGCCATATATACTGCGGCTCCTTGACTGTTTGTCGAAACTGTTTTTGGAGTAGAACGGGAGTATGCTGATATAACAGGACTTATAAAGAGGGGAGAAATTGGAGTCTCATTTGACTCTCGTGTGCTTTCTGTGCTTTTAACCGATCGAGGTGATACAGTTATAGGCGAGCTTGTTTGCGGTGATACTTGCATCGGTGATTCTATCATCAGTGCTTTACCTTTTTGTGCTTGTGTCCATTTGGTCTTTGGAGCGACCAAAAGTTGGAAAATCCTGCGACGAGAACTGCGAAGCAACTTGTTCAGGATAAATCGCCGGAGGAGCGAGTTCGGGTTTTCTTCTTGCTATGCTCCGTGTAATTGGTCCCTCAGTTCTTGGCGCAAACAATTTTGCTTTGCGACTTTTTAAGGCCTTTGCTTTTGTCCTTTTGGATAAAACCAGAGTCCAGTTTTCATCATTTTCTTGTAGTTGAGGTGAAACGGAAATGACTCACTGTCGCTTGAATCACATTGCACCCGCTTGAAGTGCTCGCTTTTGTGTCTCAGAATTTCGCTTGGCGCATACTCAATTACAAACCCAGTAGCGATGAATCGGAAGTTTTACCTTTCTCACAGTGTTAGCCATTAGCAGTGTTGTGTGATTGAATTTGAGTACCTTCAACAACAAAACATATCTGAAATTAGTACGTGAAAGACTAAGTAAACTATCTTGGAGATGAAGGGGAGGATGTTCCCACTGAGAGTCGCCATTTTGGCGTCTAATAGACGCCAAAAATAAAAAATAAAAAAAATGACGAGAGTCTTGCAACTTTCCCAATGTTAGTGTTAAATAAGATAAGTCCCCAGTGGAGTCGCCATTTTGTTTCGACAAGGAAACAAAAGTATTTGATTTAGGAGAGTCATCTTATTCAAACATAACAATGAAATGATTACAAAGACAATCATCACACTTTATTGATTCTGAATTCATTTACATCCTCTGGTATCCCTTGATTCTAAGATAGCTTACAAAGAACTTATTATAAATGTCAATTATCATAGCTAAATATAATTTTGGCAGCATAACGGTAATGATTTCAATCATCTCCTATGACTTAGGAGGAAATAGTCAAGTTGTTCAACAGTCCTCAAGAGAACGAAGATTCCGGCAGCATTTCGGTACTATTTTGGTCATCTCCTGAAACTTAAGAGGAATACGTCTCTTCATCAATGATTTTTCCTTTCTCTTGATCAAGAAGAACTTGAAGTTTTGAAGACTCAAACTATTCCGACAGCATTTCAGCCCGTTGCTGTCAAAACTGCCAAGTAATGTGTTTGCGCGACCTCGCGCAAACTATATACTTTGCGCGGGTACGCGCAAACCATAAACGCCTTCTATTGCTTTGCGCCGACCGTCGCAAACTTCCAGGAGTCCAATACTCCTTTGCGCGGGGTCGCGCAAAGTGCAGGAGTCCAATACTCCGCACCTTCTGTCTTCTCTCTCGCCTTTGCTCCACTTCTGAAATCTTCGAACCCCTTTTAAGAGAAGGAATGAGGTATTTATAGACATTTTCACCAGTGGAAATCTCAGATCTGGCCGATGTGGGACAAAAATATCAACCAGCTACTTTCATCAACTGATTTTAGACTTTGCGCGGAGTCGCGCAAACAATAATCTTTGCGCGACCTCGCGCAAACTATCAATCTCGCGCCAACCCTCCTCATTTCAATCCGCGCAAACTCTTTACTTTGCGCGATCTTGTATACTTATTGCACTTTGCGCGACCTCGCGCAAAGTGGTCTTGAAGCTATTTCTTTCATCTTCAAAGTGATTTCTTGATCTTTTTTCTTGTTCACTTCCTTACTTATTTTATGTCTCAACAGTACCTTTCAGATGACCAAAGATTGACCCAATATGAAATCAAACAAGGGAGTTATGAGCGTCTCCGTTGGATCGTGCAATTTTGAAAGAGTAACAATCTAAATAGCAAAATGACGATCGAAGAGTTTCAACATGTTTTTAGGATATCGAACAGTCACGAGATTACTTAATTCTGGTCTCATTGAGAAGCTTGTCAAGTTACCATTCCAATGAGCTCAAAATAGTCTAAATTCGACCACTGAAGAGAGACTTATGAAGGTTACTGTTGGACAAGGAGATGAAGGAGAAATTCAGTATCGATGATTGCGATCCCACTTACGGATGTCTAAATGATCTTGAAATACGACGATTCTATTCAGGAATGAAAGAGCGCTAAAGTACCTTTCAGATGACCAAAAATTGGCCTAATCTGACATCAAACGAGGGAGTTATGAGCATCTCCGTTGAATCGCGCGATTTGGAAAGATTAACAATCCAAATTGTAAAAGGACGATCGAAAAGTTCCAACATGCTTTTGGGACATCGAATGGTCTCGAAATTACCCAATTCTGGTCTCATTTAGAAGCTTGTCAAGTTACCATTCCAATGATCTCAAACTTGTCTAAATTTGATGACAGAATAGAGACTTATGAAGGTTGTTGTTGGACAAGGAGATGAAGGAGAAATTCAATACCGGCGATTACGATCCAACTTACAGATGCCCAAATGGTCTCGAAATACAACGATTCCATTCAGGAATAAAAGAGCGTTAAAGTACCTTTCAAATGACCAAAAATTGACCCAATCCGACATCAAACAAGGGAGTTATGTGCGTCTCCATTGGATCGTGAGATTTGGAAAGATTAACAATTCAAATTGTAAAATGACAATCGAAGAGTTCCATCGTGCTTTTGGGATTTTGAACGGTCTCGAAATTACCTAATTCTGATTCATTAAGAAGCTTATTAAGTTACCTTTCCAATGAGCTCAGAATAGTCTAAATTCGACCATTGAAGAGAGAGTTATGATGGTTACTATTGGAGAAGGTGATGAAGGAGAAATTCAGTACTGACGACTGCGATCTCACTTATGAATGCCCAAATGGTCTCGGAATATGACGATTCTAGTCAGGAATGAAAGAGTACTAAAGTACCTTTCAGATGTCCAAAAATTGACCCAATCCGACATCAAACGAGGGAGTTATGAGCGTCTCCGTTGGATCATACGATTTGGAAAGATTAACAATTCAAATTGCAAAAAGATGATCAAAGAGTTCCAACTTGCTTTTGGGATATAGAACAGTCTCGAAATTATGCAATTCTCATCTCATTTAGATGCTTGTCAAGTTACCATTCCAATGAGCTCAAAATTGTCTAAATTCGACCACTGAAGAGAGACTTATGAAGGTTACTATTGGACATGGAGATGAAGGAGAAATTCAGTACCGACGAGTCCGATCTCACTTATGGCTGCCCAAATGGTCTCGAAAAATGACAATTCCTGTCATGAATGAAAGAGTACTAAAGTACCTTTCAGATGACCAAAAATTGACCCAATCCGAAATCAAACGAGAGAGTTATGGATGCCCAAAATGGTCTCAGAATACGACGATTCCAGCAAGGAATAAAAGAGCACTAATGTACCTTTCAGATGACCAAAAATTGACCCAATCTGAAATCAAACAAGGGAGTTATGAGCGTCTCCGTTGGATCGCACGATTTGTAAAGATTGACAATCTAAATAGCAAAATGACGATCGAAGAATTCCAACGTGCTTTTGGGATATCGAACGGTCTCGAAATTACCCAATTCTCATCTCATTTAGATGCTTGTCAAGTAACCATTCCAATGAGCTCAAAATAGTTTGAATTCGACCACTGAAGAGAGACTTATGAATGTTACTGTTGGACAAGGAGATGAAGGAGAAATTTAGTACCGACGATTGCGATCCCACTTACGGATGCCCAAATGGTCTCGCAATACGACGATTCTATTCGGGAATGAAAGAGCGCTAAAGTACCTTTCAGATGACTAAAAATTAACCCAATCCGACATCAAACGAGGGAGTTATGAGTGTCTCCGTTGGATCGCGCGATTTGGTAAGATTAACAATCCAAATTGCAAAATGACGATCGAAAAGTTCCAACGTACTTTTGGGGCATCGAATGGTCTCGAAATTACCCAATTCTGGTCTCATTTAAAAGCTTGTCAAGTTACCATTCCAATGAGCTCAAACTTGTCTAAATTCGACGACTGAATAGAGAGTTATGTATGTTTCTGTTGGACAAGGAGATGAAGGAGAAATTCAGTACCGACGATTGCGATCCAACTTACGGTTGCCCAGATGGTCTCAGAATACAACGATTCCATTTAGGAATGAAAGAGCACTAAAGTACCTTTCAGATGACCAAAAATTGACCCAATCCGACATCAAACGAGGGAGTTATGAGCGTCTCCGTTGGATCGCGAGATTTGGAAAGATTAACAATTCAAATTGCAAAATGACGATCGAATAGTTCCAACGTGCTTTTGGGATATTGAATGGTCTCGAAATTACCTAATTCTGGTCTCATTAAGAAGCTTACTAAGTTTCCTTTCCAATGAGCTCAAAATAGTCTAAATTTGACCACTGAAGAGAGATTTATGATGGTTATTATTGGACAAGGTGATGAAGGAGAAATTCAGTACTGATGACTGCGATCTCACTTATGAATGCCCAAATGGTCTCGGAATATGACGATTCGAGTTAGGAATGAAAGAGTACTAAAGTACCTTTCAGATGACCAAAAATCCACCCAATCCGACATCAAACGAGGGAGTTATGTGCATCTCCGTTGGATCACATGATTTGGAAAGATTAACAATTCAAATTGCAAAAAGACGATCAAATTGTTCCAACGTGCTTTTGGGATATCGAACAGTCTCAAAATTACCCAATTCTAGTCTCATTTAGATGCTTGTCAAGTTACCATTCCAATGAGCTCAAAATAGTCTAAATTCAACCACTGAAGAGAGACTTATAAAGGTTACCGTTGGACAAGGAGATGAAGGAGAAATTCAGTACCGATGATTGCGATCCCACTTATGGTAGCCTAAATGGTCTTGGAATACGACGATTCTATTCAGGAATGAAAGAACGCTAAAGTACCTTTTAGATGACCAAAAATTGGCGTAATTCGACATCAAACAAGGGAGTTATGAGCGTCTCCGTTGGATCGCGCAATTTGGAAAGATTAACAGTCCAAATAGCTAAATGTCGATCGAAGAGTTCCGACGTGCTTTTGGGATATCGAACAGTCTCGAAATTACCCAATTCTGGTCTCATTTAGATGTTTGTCAAGTTACCATTCCAATAAGCTCAAAATAGTCTAAATTCTACCACATAAGAGAGACTTATGAAGGTTACTCTTAGACAAGGAGATGAAGGAGAAATTCAGTACTGATGATTGCGATCCTACTAATGGATGCCCAAATGGTCTCGGAATAGGACGATTACATTCAGGAATGAAAGGGTGCTAAAGAACCGTTTAGATGACCAAAAATTGACCCAATCCGATGTCAAACGAGGGAGTTATGAGCGTCTCCATTGGATCGCGAGATTTGGTAAGATTAACAATTCAAATTGAAAAGTGACGATCGAAGAGTTCCAACATTTTTTTGGGATATTAAACGGTCTCGAAATTACCTAATTCTGGTCTCATTAAGAAGCTTATTAAGTTTCCTTTCCAATGAGCTCAAAATAGTCTAAATTCAACCACTGAAGAGAGAGTTATGATGGTTACTATTGAACAAGGTGATGAAGGAGAAATTCAGAACTGATAGGTACGATCTCACTTATGAATGTCCAAATAGTCTCGAAATATGACGATTTGAGTCAGGAATGAAAGAGTACTAAAGCACCTTTCAGATGACCAAAAATCGACCCAATCCGACATCAAACGAGGGAGTTATGAGCGTCTCCGTTGGATCACGTGATTTAGAAAGATTAACAATTCAAATTGCAAAAAGACGATCAAAGAGTTCCAACGTGCTTTTGGAATATAGAACAGTCTCGAAATTACCCAATTCTAGTCTGATTTAGATGCTTGTCAAGTTACCATTCCAATGAGCTCAAAATAGTCTAAATTCGACCACTGTAGGGAGACTTATGAAGGTTACTATTGGACAAGGAGATGAAGGAGAAATTCAGTACCGACGAGTCTGATCTCACTTATGGATGCCCAAATGGTCTCGAAAAATGACAATTCCAGTCAGGAATGAAAGAGCACTAAAGTACCTTTCAGATGACCAAAAATTGACCCAATTCGAAATTAAACTAGGGAGTGATGAGCGTCTCCATTGGATCGTGCAATTTGGAAAGATTAACAATCCAAATAGCAAAATGACGATCGAAGAGTTCCAACGTGCTTTTGGGATATCGAACAGTCTTGAAATTACCCAATGATGGTCTCATTTAGATGCTTGTCAAGTTACCATTCCAATGAGCTCAAAATAGTCTAAATTCGACCATTGAAGAGAGACATATGAAGGTTACTGTTGGACAAGGAGATGAAGGAGAAATTCAGTACCGATGATTGCGATCCCACTTACGGACGCCCAAATGGTCTCAGAATATGATGATTCTATTTATGAATGAAAGAGAGCTAAAGTACCTTTCAGATGACCAAAAATTGGCCCAATCTGACATCAAACGAGAGAGTTATGAGCGTCTCCGTTGGATCGCTCGATTTGGAAAGATTAACAACTAAATAGTAAAATGACGATCGAAGAGTTTCGACGTGCTTTTGGGATATCGAATAGTCTCAAAATTACCCAATTCTGGTGTCATTTAGATGCTTGTCAAGTTACCATTCCAATGAACACAAAATAGTCTAAATTCAACCACTGAAGGGAGAGTTAGGAAGGTTACTTTTGGACAAGGAGATGAAGGAGAAATTCAATACCTACGATTGTGATCCCACTTACAGATGCCCAAATGGTCTCGAAATATGATGATTTTATTCAGGAATGAAAGAGCGCTAAAGTACCTTTTAGATGACCAAAAATTGGCCCAATCCGACATCAAACGAGGGAGTTATGAGCGTCTCCGTTGGACCGAGCGATTTGGAAAGATTAACAATCCAAATTGCAAAATGATGATCGAGGAGTTCCAACGTGCTTTTGGGATATCGAACGGTCTCGAAATTACCCAATTCTGGTCTCATTTAGAAGCTTGTCAAGTAACCAATTTAATGAGCTCAAAATTGTCTAAATTCGACCACTGAATTAAGAGTTATGAAGATTCCATTCAGGAATGAATGAGCACCAAAGTACCTTTCAGATGACTAAAAATTGACCCAATCCCACATCAAACGAGGGAGTTATGAGCGTCTCCGTTGGATCGCGAGATTTGGAAAGATTAACAATTCAAATTATAAAATGATGATCGAAGAGTTCCAACGTGCTTTTAGGATTTTGAATGGTCTCAAAATTTCCCAATTCTGGTCTCATTAAGAAGCTTATTAAGTTACCTTTCCAATGAGCTCAAAAATGTCTAAATTCGACCAATGAAGAGAGAGTTATGATGGTTACTATTGGAGAAGGTGATGAAGGAGAAATTCAGTACTGACGACTGTGATCTCACTTATGAATGCCCAAATGGTCTCGGAATATGACGATTCGAGTCAGGAATGAAAGTACCTTTCAGATGACCAAAAATCGACCCAATCCAACATCAAACGAGGGAGTTATGAGCATCTCCGTTGGGTCATACGATTTGGAAAGATTAACAATTCAAATTGCAAAATGACGATCAAAGTGTTCCAACGTGCTTTTGGGATAATGAACGGTCTCAAAATTACCGAATTCTAGTCGCATTAAGAAGCTAAGTTAACATTCCAATGAGCTCAAAATAGACAAAATTCAACCACTGAAGAGAGAGTTATGAAGGTAACAATTGGACATAGAGATAAAGATGAAATTCAGTACCGACGAGTGCGATCTAACTTATGGATGCCCAAATGGATTCGAAAAATGACGATTCCAATCAGGAATGAAAGAGTACTAAAGTACCTTTCAGATGACCAAAAATCGAACCAATCCGAAATCAAACGAGGGAGTTATGAGCGTCTCCGTTGGATCGCGATATTTAGTAAGATTAACAATCCAAATTGTAAAATGACAATCGAAGAGTTCGAACGTACTTTTGGGATATCGAATAGTCTCGAAATTACCCAATTCTGGTTTCATTTAGATGCTTGTCAAGTTACTATTCCAATGAGTTCAAAATAGTCTAAATTCGACCACTTAAGATATACTTATGAAGGTTACTGTTGGACAAGGAGATGAAGGAGAAATTCAGTACCGACGATTACGATCCCACTTATGGATGCCCAAATGGTCTCGGAATTCGAAAATTCCATTCAGGATGAAAGAGCGCTAAAGTACCTTTCAGTTAACTAAAAATTGACCCAATCCGACATCAAACGAGGGAGTTATGAGCGTCTCTGTTGGATCGCGCGATTTGGAAAGATTAACAATCCAAATTCTAAAATGACGATTGAAGAGTTCCAATGTTCTTTTGGTATATCGAACGGTCTTGAAATTACCCAATTCTGGTCTCATTTAGAAGCTTGTCAAGTTACCATTCCAATGAACTCAAAATTGTCTAAATTCGTCCACAGAATAGAGAGTTATGAAGGTTACTGTTGGACAAGGAGATGAAGGAGAAATTCAGTACCGACGATTGCGATCCCACTTACGGATGCCCAAATGAACTCAGAATACGACAATTCCAGTCAAGAATGAAAGAGTACTAAATTTCCTTTCAGATGACTAAAAATTGACCCAATCCGAAATCAAACGAGAGAGTTATGAGTGTCTCGGTTAGATCGCATGATTTGGAAAGATTAACCATCTAAATTGTAAAATGACGATCGAACAGTTCCAACGTGCTTTTGGGATATTGAACGATCTCGAAATTACCCAATTCTAGTCTCATTTAGAAGCTTGTAAATTTATCATTCCAATGAGCACAAAATTGTCTAAATTCGACTGCTGAAGAGAGAGTTATGAAGGTTGCTGTTATACAAGGAGAAGAAGGAGAAATTTAGTACCGACGACTGCGATCCCACTTATGGATGCCCAAAATGGTCTCGGAATATGATGATTCTAGTAAGGAATGAAAGAGCATTAATGTACCTTTCAGAGGACCAAAAATCGACCCAATCCAAAATCAAACAAGGGAGTTATGAGCATTTCCATTGGATCACGGAATTTGGAAAGATTAAAAATCCAAATAGAACAGTCTCGAAATTACGCAATTCTAGTCTCATTTAGATGCTTGTCAAGTTACCATTCCAATGAGCTCAAAATAGTCAAAATTCGACCACTGAAGAGAGTCTTATGAAGGTTACTGTTGGACAAGGAGATAAAGGAGAAATTCAGTACCAACGAGTCCGATCTCACTTATGGATGCCCAAATGGTCTAGAAAAATGACAATTCCAGTCTGGAATGAAAGAGTACTAAAGTACCTTTCAGAAGACCAAAAATTGACCCAATCCGAAATCAAACGAGGGAGTTACGAGCGTCTCCGTTGGATTGCGCGATTTGGAAAGATTAACAATCCAAATAGCAAAATGACGATCGAAGAGTTCCAACGTGCTTTTGGGATATCGAACAGTCTTGAAATTACCCAATTCTGGTCTCATTTAGATGCTTGTCAAGTTACCATTCCAATGAGCTCAAAATAGTCTAAATTCGACCACTGAAGAGAGACATATGAAGGTTACTGTTGGACAAGGAGATAAAGGAGAAATTCAGTACCGACGATTGTGATCCCACTTACGGATGTCCAAATGGTCTCGAAATATGACGATTCTATTCAGGAATGAAAGAGCGCTAAAGTACCTTTCAGATGACCAAAAATTGGCCCAATCTGACATTAAACGAGGGAGTTATGAGCGTCTCCATTGAATCGCGCGATTTAGAAAGATTAACAATCCAAATTGCAAAATTACGATCGAAAAGTTCCAACGTTCTTTTAGGACATCGAACGGTCTCGAAATTACCCAATTCTGGTCTCATTTAGAAGCTTGTCAAGTTACCATTCCAATGAGCTTAAACTTGTCTAAATTCGACGACTGAATAGAGAGTTATGAAGGTTACTGTTAGACAAGGAGATGAAGGAGAAATTCAGTACTGACGATTGCGATCCAACTTACAGATGCCCAAATGGTCTCGGGATACGACGATTCCATTCATGAATGAAAGAGCGCTAAAGTACCTTTCAGATGACCAAAAATTGACCCAATCCGACATCAAACGAGGGAGTTATGAGCGTCTCAGTTGGATCGCGAGATTTGAAAAGATTAACAATTCAAATTGCAAAATGACGATCGAAGAGTTCCAACGTGCTTTTGGAATATTGAACGGTCTCAAAATTACCTAATTCTGGTCTCATTAAGAGCTTATTAAGTTACCTTTCCAATGAGCTCAAAATAGTCTAAATTCGACCACTGAAGAGAGAGTTATGATGGTTACTATTGGACAAGGTAATGAAGGAGAAATTCAATACTGACGACTGCAATCTCACATATGAATGCCCAAATAGTCTCGGAATATGACGATTCGAGTCAGGAATGAAAGAGTACTGAAGTACCTTTCAGATGACCAAAAATCAACCCAATTCGACATCAAACGAGGGAGTTATGAGCGTCTCCATTGGATCGCACGATTTGGAAAGATTAACAATTCAAATTGCAAAAAGACGATCAAAGAGTTCCAACATGCTTTTGGGATATAGAACAGTCTCGAAATTACCCAATTCTAATCTCATTTAGATGCTTGTCAAGTTACCATTCCAATGAGCTCAAAATAGTCTAAATTCGACCACTGTAGAGAGACTTATGAAGGTTACTGTTGGACAAGGAGATGAAGGAGAAATTCAGTACCGACGATTGCTATCCCACTTACTTTTCCAACACCAGGCTCATTTTCCAAAGCCTATAATATTAATTTTTATCCCACCTACCCTCCTTCCAAACATGTCATTCCCAATCTCGAAGTGAGATGAGCAATGCAGTCCCATTTAAGACAATAGCCCTAGAGTTTTGGACCTAGAGCAGTGCTCCTAGATTTTGACAGGCCTGACCGTGTAGGAAATCTAACAAATTTATAATGTAAACCTTAGGACCCTCTTAGTTGGAATGAGCATATGTGAAATGCTCGAGCGTCAAGCACAGACAACTCAATTTCAATTAGACAACTTTGACCCTAAGTGATAAAACCCTTCCTGTATTAGAAATGATGTGAAACCATCTAGCATATGAGCATAGACTTTGGACTACACCTATGGATTTCCACTACTCCTAAATTAAGACTAGACTACCGGTTACATTAGAGAATGTCAGAGACCGATACATGTAGCTAGGTCAAATCAATACACCTCTTTGATCTGGGTGGCGCAGCGAAAGCATGGTGGACCCTTGCCCCACTGGCCCAGGATCGAATGGAGTTGATCCAGACTATACGTAAAGACAGGTCACTAAATAGGATGAGCTACCCTATCTCGGACATAGAATGAGACGAGGATTTTCTTAGACCAAGACCTAAAGGGCAACCCGAGAAATAGGACATTTGAACCTTTCTGTGATGGGCATTCCCTAAGTTTTTAGAGTGATCGGTCTACGGAGTTACTGAAATATACAACTGCGAAGCATTCGCGGCTTGACCCAATTCTCAATCCTAGGGGACTACCAATGGACTCACCGCTTGGCTGAGCAGAAGACCAGGATCCACCAGGATTCGGAAGGGATACGATGAGCTTTCTACCCTAGCCTGGTAGATGATCGATGTATCGGGATCAAGCCCACTATAACCGTCTCTCCGTATTGGTCAAACATTGAAAACAGCTATCTTACTCTAACTTGTTGGGAATTGTCGTCAAGACTCCAAATAGGTAAAGAAATAAATTGTAGAAAACCATCAGGATATGGGAAATGGATAAAGAAATAAGTTTTAAGGGGGGTAGACTAAAATGAACCAGGCTAGTATATACCTCACAGAATAAAACTTAGGCAAAGAAATAATTAAATCTTTCCTTATTACCCTTAGGCAATTTCGGGGATGAAATTTTATTTTAAGGGGGGTAGATTGTAACATCCCGGATTTAGGCAATGGGTCGATCCTAACACCTTATTAACTTGTCAGAACTCAATCCCACAGTCTAAAATCGCTTCTTAACTCATTTCCTTCACAATCTCCCATTTTCCCTTTCACTACCATGTTCTTTAAATGTTTCTAAGAACTTTCATATTAGGCCTGAATCCTAAAGTTTAGGTGATGAAGAATAATACTTTAGAAATCTGTACAAAGGCCCAGGTACCACCTCAAACAGAAATTACTCAGGACTAAATCCTTTAGAAATTAGGCGAGAATTAGCCAGTGTTAAACTAGAGTACCTGTGAAATTAGCACCAATCACTTTAAATACGATCTGTATGACCCAAAACTTGTAGAATCATTGACGCTACATTACCCTAAAATCTAGGATCAATCTCATTACCCGGCTGCTCTCGGGAGCATCTCGAAACTCCGTATCAAATCTGGACCGCACGTCAGTAGTCTGATTAACACGAAGTTAAAGAATTATGACCGCCTTGGTGGGCTTGACAACCATCTCGGAAATCAAATCCAGATAGTGTCCCAGCGCTATTCGCTTGAGCTCGGAGCAGGGAGTGTGAGAAATATGAAAATAATTCTAAATTAAATTTAAAATAAATAAATCTGAGACGTTTCGCTTGCGGGTCAGTATTAAGCAACTAGATCATCAGAATCAGGCCAAATTACACCCTCGGATCAGGGATATTTCCCCAAACATATCCATATACTTGAAATCTCTGATCGAGTTTCACTAACCGTTGAACTGAAACTGGTCTGCCACGCATGATCTGAGGATCTGACTGAAACGAAAACTTAACTCCACCTAGATCCAGAGTCTGTGAGCTTAAGTCCGACCTTTAGCTCAAGAGGGGCCGCCAGAAGTCCTCCGTTGAGCTGAAACTGACTCACTTTGGTTATAACCTAAGTATACCTTGACCTTAAGTCAATTTTGGTGACTTTTTAGGCTATATAAGGACCTTAAAACCCTCTCTCATTTAGCCATACAAATTTGAGAAAAACCCTAGGAGAGGAGAGAAAAGAGAGAGAAAGTGTGTGAGAAGTGGGAGAACCTCCCTACTATTCTCCCCTGTCATTCTACAAGCTTAACCGCACCATTCTTATCATTTTCCCGGCGATTTCGACCTCATTTCTAGGTAAGAAACCCTAAACCTAACCTGTTTTGGGGTTTTGATAGTTGTAGGTTATGAAATAGCTAACCTATTTCATTCTATAGATTACCAAACTGCCGAATATGAAAGCTTAGCAAACCTATCAGATTCGTTACGATTCTACGACAAAAGGTGCGGACTTTAGACGTATAGGTTATGGTTTTCAATGCTTTCAATGTCAGATAATGATAGATTCATGATCTGTATGTTATTGCACATGTACAAAGTGTTGTCCGTTTCGCTTTTCGGTTATACGATAACTGTGTTGAATATACTGTATTCCCAGTATTTGTAGAAAGTACCGTATACGTATAAATTTTGGAAATGTGTTTGTCATGATTATTTACTGTATGATTATATTATATATGTGTATAATACTTACTTGGCTAAAGGGTTTGCCCTAATACATGTTTTGCTAATATACGCTATGTATGTTGAAATAGTATATTCTAAGTGTTTGTGAAAATGCTTGTGAAAGTAAGTGCTTGGATGATGGTGCTTTAGGTGGGTGTTGAGATGGGATTCTCAACTACCTTAGAAACGTATATGATTTCCTCCATGATGGTTGTTCAATTTAGCTTACTATGAAATATATGTGTTTATATTTCTTGTTTACATTGTGCTTTGTAACATGCTTTATGACTTGTTTGTTAACATGCTTGAATTACTTTATTTATTATGCTTTACTCCACATGCTCTGAATAAGGATTGATTACGTTTGGGACTATGATTATAGTCCAGACAATCGGTACCAGACTTGAGTTCGTGTTTGAGATTCATTTCGCCATATAGGATGTGTTTGATAAACCCGAGTCGTACTTCCATTGGTGACAGTGGTTAGGCCACGCGAAGTGCTTATGCACTTCATGTCATTCAGTTGATTGTGTACTCGAGCTAGTCAGGCTCATCAAGTAACCCGATATGTCTAATGTATGTTCACCATGTTTGGACGCTACTGCTTGAACTTGAGGTACTAACCTTACCAGTGAAATCCCGTTAACCATAGTACCTCGATCCGCTAAGACTCATAAGTCGGGCATGGTGGTATGGGACACCGTGGTCGAGCTGTCGGCCTATGCTGGGGCCACATGCCTCCCCGTAGTGACCAGTGAGCAACCCTGACTCGTGAGCGGAATATGGTGGTATAAGACACTGTATTCGAGCTGTCGACCTACATTAATTGGTGATGAGCCCTTTGTAGTGACCTTAAGCATACTATGAATTTGCGGTGAGGCGACGAGTTTTGCCGCGGTGTATAGAGTATGAACTAGGCCTGTATCAATTTAGTGATGAACCGTTAAAAATGTGATAGGGTAGTGGTGTAACGATTGTGTGTAACAGCCCTGGTAGCCTTTGCAGCGCCCTAGAACCACACTATCGTATGAGATTACCTAGGTTTGACGACCCTAGAATGGATCATGTTAGGGAATGATACAAGGGATGTACCTTAGTTTCCCAATCCTGCTGTTTGAAATGGACTAATAACAACTCGGTAATCATGCTCATCATCGCACTACATGTGCCTAGAAGATGTGGAGCACTGAGGAATGAACGCATGCCGCGGACGTAAGATGGTGTCGCATGAGGGAGTATGTCGGTGAGGGCATGCATCATGACTGCATTTCATACTTGCATTAATAAGAGTAGTTAGGATTGTTCGATTGTACTGCTTTATCATTACTGCTTGACTGAATTGATAACATGTTAACCTATGCCTTATTGTTTCACTGAGTTAGCTACTCACTCCCACGTTACGGGACGGTGTTGTACACACCTGTTGAGGCATAAAATAAGCAAGGAAGTGAACAAGAAAAAGATCAAGAAATCACTTTGAAGATGAAAGAAACAGCTTCAAGACTACTTTGCGCGAGGTCGCGCAAAGTGAAATAGTTTCACAAGACCGCGTAAAGTGAGGAGTTTGCGCGTATTGAACAGAAGAGGAGTTTGCGCGTATTGAACAGAAGAGGGTTTGCGCGAGACCGCGCAAAGTATATTGTTTGCGCGAGTCCGCGCAAAGTCTATAATGCTGCGGTAAAAATAGTTGGATGCTATTTTTTGTCCCACATCGACCAGATCTGAGATTTTCACTGGTGAAAATGTCTATAAATACCCCATTCCTTCTCTCAAAAGGGGTTGGAAGATTTCAAGAGTGAAGAAAAGACGAAAGAGAAGACAGAAGGTGCGGAGTATTGGACTCCTGCACTTTGCTGGGCCCCGCGCAAAGGAGTATTGGACTCTGGAAGTTTGAGACGGCCGGTAGCAACAGAAGTAGCGTTTATGGTTTGCGCGGACCACAAAAGCATATCGTTCTGTAGGACCCGCAAACCTATTGTTTTGCTTTTTTTTTTTTACAAAGAATGGGTGAAATGTCATTTGTCGGAATGGTTTGAGTCTTTGGGTCTTCAAGTTCTTCTTGTTCAGGAATTAAGAGTCATCAATGAAGAGACGTATTCCTCCTAAGTTTTGGGAGATGACCAAAATAGCTATTTGAAATCAGCTTAGGAATCTTCGTACTCTTGAAGACCTGTGTTTATTGACTTATCTATTCCTCCTAAGTCATTGGAGATGATTGAGATCATTGCCGTTATGCTGCTGAAAATTATATTTAGCTATAGCAATTGTCATTTGTAATAAGTTCTTTGCAAACTATTTTAGAATCAAGGGATACCAGAGGATGTAAATGAATTCAATAAAGTATGATGATTATCTTTGTAATTATTCCATTGTTATGTTTGAATAAGGTAATTCTCCCAAATCAAATACTTTTGTTTCCTTGTCGAAACAACACCAACCAGACTGTCTTAGGTGCAGATTAGGTGACCACTCAGGAGGCTGACCCGGACTACGACGAGGACCAGGACGAGTTCTCGTATATGCAGTATACTGGTGGCTTTGCCTAGACTGCCTGGATCAACAGGACTTACAGGGCTTACTTCTCTAGTTGTACTTTTGTCATTTTGATCGTAAAACAGATACATGTATATGGTGACACAGTTGGGTTCATACTCTGGAGATTGAGATGGTTTTGTTTCTTTTACATACAATTATATACAGTTTCAGTCTTCCGCTTGCCTTTATACAATTGATCTGGAGTATGAATTACTATTTTGCTATAATCTCACTCATGTTTATTGCACTAACACAGACAACATTTAATCATCATTATCTATGTTGCATAAGTAATGTTTTGGAACTCGAGAGTTGAGTTGCTACTCGACCCTCGAATTTCAGGGCGTAACACGAACGATCTCGAAATTACTAAATTCTGGTCTCATTTAGAAGCTTGTCAAGTTACTAATTCAATGAGCTCAAAATTGTCTAAATTTGACCACTGAATTGAGAGTTATGAAGGATACTGTTGGACAAGAAGATGAAGGAGAAATTCAGTACCGATGATTGCGATCCCACTTACGGATGCCCAAATGGTCTCGGAATACGACGATTCCATTCAGGAATGAAAGAGTGCTAAAGTACCTTTCAGATGACCAAAAATTGAACCAATCTGACATCAAACGAGGGTGTTATGAGCGTCTCCATTGGATCGCGAGATTTGGAAAGATTAACAATTCAAATTACAAAATGACGATCGAAGAGTTCCAATGTGCTTTTGGGATATTGAATGGTCTTGAAATTTTCCAATTCTGGTCTCATTAAGAAGCTTATTAAGTTACCCTTCTAATGAGCCCAAAAATGTCTAAATTTGACCAACGAAGAGAGAGTTATGATGGTTACTATTGGAGAAGGTGATGAAGGAGAAATTCAGTACTGATGACTGCGATTTCACTTATGAATGCCCAAATGGTCTCGGAATATGACGATTCGAGTCAGGAATAAAAGTACCTTTCAGATGACCAAAAATCGATCCAATCCACCATCAAACGAGGGAGTTATGAGCGTCTCCGTTGGGTCGCACGATTTGGAAAGATTAACAATTCAAAATGTAAAATGACAATCAAAGAGTTCCAACGTGCTTTTGGGATAATGAACGATCTCGAAATTACCCAATTCTGGTCGCATTAAGAAGGTTGTTAAGTTACCATTCCAATGAGCTCAAAATAGACAAAATTCAACCACTGAAGAGAGAGTTATGAAGGTAACAATTGGACATGGAGATGAAGATGAAATTCAGTACCGACGAGTGCGATCTCACTTATGGATGCCCAAATGGTCTCGAAAAATGACGATTCCAGTCAGGAATGAAAGAGCACTAAAGTACCTTTCAGATGACCAAAAATTGACCCAATCCGAAATCAAACGAGGGAGTTATGAGCATCTCTGTTGGATCGCGTGATTTGGAAAGATTAACAATCCAAATTGCAAAATGACAATCGAAGAGTTCCAACGTGCTTTTGAGATATCAAACAATCTCGAAATTACTCAATTCTGGTTTCATTTAGATGCTTGTCAAGTTACCATTCTAATGAGCTCAAAATAGTCTAAATTCGACCACTGAAGAGAGACTTATGAAGGTTACGGCTGGACAAGGAGAAAAGGAGAATTTCGGTACCGACGATTGCGATCCCACTTACGGATGCCCAAATGGTCTCGGAATATGACAATTCCATTCAGGAAGAAAGAGCGCTAAAGTACCTTTCAGATGACCAAAAATTGACCCAATCCGACATCAAACGAGGGAGTTATGAGCGTCTCCGTTGGGTCATGCGATTTGGAAAGATTAACAATCCAAATTGTAAAATGACGATTGAAGAGTTCCAATGTGCTTTTGGTATATCGAACGGTCTCGAAATTACCCCATTATGGTCTCATTTAGATGCTTGTCAAGTTACCATTCCAATGAACTCAAAATTACCTAAATTCGTCCACTGAATAGAGAGTTATGAAGGTTACTGTTGGACAAGGAGATGAAGGAGAAATTCAATACCGATGATTGCGATCCCACTTACGGATGCACAAATGGACTCAGAATACGACGATTCCAGTTAGGAATGAAAGAGCACTAAATTTCCTTTCAGATGACCAAAAATTGACCCAATCCAACATCAAACGAGGGAGTTATGAGCGTCTCGGTTGGATCGCGCGATTTGGAAATATTAACAATCCAAATTGTAAAATGACGATTGAACAATACCAACGTGCTTTTGGGATATCGAACGATCTCGAAATTACCCAATTCTAGTCTCATTTAGAAGCTTGTAAATTTACCATTCCAATGAGCACAAAATTGTCTAAATTCGACAGCTGAAGAGAGAGTTATGAAGGTTACTATTTACAAGGAGAAGAAGGAGAAATTCAGTACCGACGACTGCGATCCCACTTACGGATGCCCAAAATGGTCTCAAAATATGACGATTCCAGTAAGGAATGAAAGAGCACTACTGTACCTTTCAGATGACCAAAAATCAACCCAATCCGAAATCAAACAAGGGAGTTATGAGCGTCTCTGTTGGATCGCGCAATTTGGAAAGATTAACAATCCAAATAGAACAGTCTCGAAATTATGCAATTCTAGTCTCATTTAGACGCTTGTCAAGTTACCATTCCAATGAGCTCAAAATAGTCTAAATTCGACCACTGTAGAGAGACTTATGAAGGTTACTGTTGGACAAGGAGATGAAGGAGAAATTCAGTACCAACGAGTGCGATCTCACTTATGGATGCCCAAATGGTTTCAAAAAATGACGATTCCAGTCAGGAATGAAAGAGCACTAAAGTACCTTCATATGACCAAAAATCGAACCAATCCGAAATCAAACGAGGGAGTTATGAGCGTCTTCATTGGATCGCGCGATTTGGTAAGATCAACAATCCAAATTTCAAAATGACAATTGAAGAGTTCCAAGGTGCTTTTGGGATATCGAACAGTCTCGAAATTACCCATTCTAGTCTTATTTAGAGCTTCTCAAGTTACCATTCCAATGAGCTCAAAATAATCTAAATTCGACCACTGAAGAGAGACATATGAAGGTTACTGTAGCACAAGGAGATAAAGGAGAAATTCAGTACAGAAGACTGCGATCCAACTTACGGATGCCCAAACGGTCTCAGAATATGACGATTCTATTCAGGAATGAAAGAGCACTAAAGTACCTTTCAGTTGACCAAAAATTGGCCCAATCTAACATCAAACGAGGGAGTTATGAGCGTCTCCATTGGATCGAGCGATTTGGAAAGATTAACAATCCAAATAGTAAAATGACGATAAAAAAGTTCCAATGTGCTTTTGGGACATCGAACGGTCTCGAAATGACATAATTCTGGTCTCATTTAGAAGCTTATTAAGCTACCATTCTAATGAGCTCAAACTTGTCTAAATTCGACGACTAAATAGAGAGTTATGAGGGTTACTGTTGGACAAGGAGATGAAGGAGAAATTCAGTACCAACGATTGTGATCCAACTTACAGATGACCAAATGGTCTCAGAATATGACGATTTCATTCAGGAATGAAAGAGTGCTAAAGTACCTTTCAGATGACCAAAAATTGACCCAATCTGACATCAAACGAGGGAGTTATGAGCGTCTCCGTTGGATCGAGAGATTTGGAAAGATTAACAATTCAAATTGCAAAATGACGATCGAAGAGTTCCAACCTACTTTTGGGATATTGAACGGTCTCAAAATTACCTAATTCTAGTCTCCTTAAGAAGCTTATTAAGTTACCTTTCCAATGAGCTCAAAATAGTCTAAATTCGACCACTGAAGAGAGAGTTATGATGGATACTATTGGGCAAGGAGATGAAGGAGAAATTCAGTACCGACGATTGCGATCTAACTTACGAATGCCCAAATAGTCTCAGAATACGACGATTTCATTCAGGAATGAAAGAGCGCTAAAGTACCTTTCAGATGACCAAAAATTGACCCAATCCGACATCAAACGAGGGAGTTATGAGCGTCTATGCTGGATCGAGAGATTTGGAAAGATTAACAATTCAAATTGCAAAATGACAATCGACGAGTTCCAACGTGCTTTTGGGATATTGAACGGTTTTGAAATTACCTAATTCTGGTCTCATTAAGAAGCTTATTAAGTTACCTTTCCAATGAGCTCAAAATAGTCTAAATTCGACCACTAAAGAGAAAGTTATGATGGTTACTATTAGACATGGTGATAAAGGAGAAATTCAGTACTGACGACTGCGATCTCACTTATAAATGCTCAAATGGTCTCGGAATATGACAATTCGAGTCAGGAATGAAAGAGCACTAAAGTACCTTTCAGATGACCAAAAATTGACCCAATCCGACATCAAACGAGGGAGTTATGAGCGTCTCCGTTGGATCGCACGATTTGGAAAGATTGACAATTCAAAATGCAAAAAGACGATCAAAGAGTTCCAACGTGCTCTTGGGATATAGAACAGTCTCGAAATTACGCAATTCTAGTCTCATTTAGATGCTTGTCAAGTTACCATTCCAATGAGCTCAAAATAGTCTAAATTCGACCACTGAGGAGAGACTTATGATGGTTACTTTTGGACAAGAAGATGAAGGAGAAATTCAGTACTGACGAGTCCGATCTCACTTATGGATGCCCAAATGGTCTCAAAAAATGACAATTCTAGTCAGGAATGAAAGAGCACTAAAGTACCTTTCAGATGACCAAAAATTGACCCAATCCAAAATCAAACGAGGGAGTTATGAGCGTCTCCATTGGATCTCGCGATTTGGAAAGATTAACAATCTAAATAGCAAAATGACGATCGAAGAGTTCTAACGAGCTTTTGGAATATCGAACAGTCTTGAAATTACCCAATTCTGGTCACATTTAGATGCTTGTCTAGTAACCATTCCAATGAGCTCAAAATATTCTAAATTCAACCACTGAAGAGAGACTTATGAAGGTTACTGTTGGACAAGGAGATGAAGGAGAAATACAGTACCGATGATTGCGATCCCACTTACGGAAGCCAAATGGTCTCGGAATATGACGATTCTATTCAAGAATGAAAGAGCGGTAGAGTACCTTTCAGATGACCAAAAATTGTCGCAATCCGACATCAAACGAGGTAGTTATGAGCGTCTCCGATGGATTGCGTAATTCGGAAAGATTAACAATCTAAATTGCAAAATGACGATCGAAGAGTTCCAACGTGCTTCTGGGATATCGAACGGTCTCGAAAATACCCAATTCTGGTCTCATTTAGATGCTTGTCAATTTACCATTCCAATGAGCTCAAAATAGTCTAAATTCGACCACTGAAGAGAGAGTTATGAAGGTTACTGTTGGACAAGGAGATGAAGGAGAAATTCAGTACCGACGATTATAATCCCACTTACCGATGCCCAAATGGTCTCGAAATTCGACGATTCTATTCAGGAATGAAAGTGCGCTAAAGTACCTTTCAGATGACCAAAAATTGACCCAATCCGACATCAAACAAGGGAGTTATGAGCATCTTCGTTGGATCGCAAGGTTTGGAAAGATTAACAATTCAAATTGCAAAATGACGATCGGAGAGTTCCAACGTGCTTTTGGGATATTAAACGGTCTCAAAATTATCCAATTCTGGTCTTGTTAAGAAGCTTATTTAGTTACCTTTCCAATGAGCTCAAAATAGTCTAAATTCGACCACTGAAGAGAGAGTTACGATGGTTACTATTGGATAAGGTGATGAAGGAAAAATTCAGTACCGACGACTGCGATCTCACTTACGAATGCCCAAATGGTCTCGGAATATGACGATTCGAGTCAGGATCGTAAGAGTACAAAAGTACCTTTCAGATGACCAAAAATTGACCCAATCCGACATCAAATGAGGGAGTTATGAGCGTCTCTATTGGATCATACGATTTGGAAAGATTAACAATTCAAATTTCAAAATGACGATCAAAGAGTTCCAACGTGCTTTTGGGATATCGAACAGTCTTGAAATTGCCCAATTTTGGTCACATTTAGTTGCTTGTCAAGTTACCATTCCAATGAGCTCAAAATAGTCTAAATTCAACCACTGAAGAGAGACTTATGAAGGTTACTGTTAAACAAGGAGATGAAGGAGAAATTCAGTACCGACGATTGCGATCCCACTTACGGATGACAAAATGGTCTCAGAATACAACAATTCTATTCATGAATGAAGGAGAGCTAAAGTACCTTTCAGATGATCAAAAATTGGTCCAATCCGACATTAAACGAGGGAGTTATGAGCTAAAGTACCTTTCAGACGACTGCGATCTCACTTACGAATGCCCAAATGGTCTCGGAATATGACGATTCGAGTCAGGATCGTAAGAGTACAAAAGTACCTTTCAGATGACCAAAAATCGACCAAATCCGACATCAAACGAGGGAGTTATGAGCGTCTCTATTGGATCGTACGATTTGGAAAGATTAACAATTCAAATTGCAAAATGATGATCAAAGAGTTCCAACGTGCTTTTGGGATATCGAACAGTCTTGAAATTGCCCAATTTTGGTCACATTTAGTTGCTTGTCAAGTTACCATTCCAATGAGCTCAAAATAGTCTAAATTCAACCACTGAAGAGAGACTTATGAAGGTTACTGTTAAACAAGGAGATGAAGGAGAAATTCAGTACCGACGATTGCGATCCCACTTACGGATGACAAAATGGTCTCAGAATACAACAATTCTATTCATGAATGAAGGAGAGCTAAAGTACCTTTCAGATGATCAAAAATTGGTCCAATCCGACATTAAACGAGGGAGTTATGAGTGTCTCCATCAGATCGCTCGATTTGGAAAGATTAACAATCCAAATTGTAAAATGACAATCGAAGAGTTCCAACGTGCTTTTGGGATATCGAATAGTCTCAAAATTACCCAATTCTGGTGTCATTTAGATGCTTCTCAAGTTACCATTCCAATAGCTCAAAATAGTCTAAATTAGACCACTGAAGAGAGAGTTAGGAAGGTTACTTTTGGACAAGGAGAGAAATTCAATACCTACGATTGTGATCCCACTTACGGATGCCCAAATGGTCTCTCAATATGACGATTCTATTCAGGAATGAAAGAGTGCTAAAGTACCTTTCAGATGACCAAAAATTGACCCAATGCGACATCAAATGAGGGAGTTATGAGTGTCTCCGTTGGATCACACGATTTGGAAAGATTAACAATCCAAATTGGAAAATGACGATCAAAGAGTTCCAACATGCTTTTGGGATATCGAACAGTGTCAAAATTACCCAATTCTGGTTTTATTTAGATGCTTGTCAAGTTACCATTCCAATGAGCTCAAAATAGTCTAAATTCGACCACTGAAGCATGACTTATGAAGGTTACTGTTGGACAAGGAGATGAAGGACAAATTCAGTACCGACGATTGAGATCCAACTGACGGATGCCTAAATGGTCTCAGAATACGACGATTCAATTCAAGAATGAAAGAGCACTAAAGTACCTTTCAGTTGACCAAAAATTGACCCAATCTGACATCAAACGAGGGAGTTATGAGCGTCTCCGTTGGATCGCGAGATTTGGAAAGATTAACAATTCAAATTGCAAAATGACGATCGAAGAGTTCCAACGTGCTTTTGGGATATTGAACAGTCTCCAAATTACCCAATTTTGGTCTCGTTAAGAAGCTTATTAAGTTACCTTTCCAATGAGCTCAAAATAGTCTAAATTTGACCACTGAAGAGAGAGTTATGATGGTTTACTATTAGACAAGGTGATGAAGGAGAAATTCAGTACCGACGATTGCGATCTCACTTATGAATGCCCAAATGGTCTCGGAATATGACAATTCGAGTCAGGAATGAAAGAGTACTAAAGTACCTTTCAGATGACCAAAAATCGACCCAATCTGACATCAAATGAGGGAGTTATGAGCATCTCCGTTGGATCGCGTGATTTGGAAAGATTAACAATTCAAATTGCAAAATGACAATCTAAGAGTTCCAATGTGCTTTTCGGATATTGAACGGTCTCGAAATTCAGTACCGACGATTGCTATCCCAATTAAGGATGCCCAAATGGTCTCGGAATATGACAATTCCATTCAGGATGAAAGATCACTAAAGTACCTCTCGGATGACCAAAAATTGACCCAATCCGACATCAAACGAGGGAGTTATGAGTGTCTCCGTTGGATAGCGTGATTTAGAAAGATTAACAATCCAAATTAGAAAATGACGATCGAAGAGTTCCAATGTGCTTTTGGGATATCGAACGGTCTCGAAATTACCCAATTATGGTCTCATTTATAAGCTTGTCAAGTTATCATTCCAATGAACTCAAAATTGTCTAAATTCGTCCACTAAATAGAGAGTTATGAATGTTACTGTTGGACAATGAGATGAAGGAGAAATTCAGTACTAACGATTGCGATCCCACTTATGGAAGCCCAAATGGTCTTGGAATACAACGATTCCAGTCAAGAATGAAAGAGCAATAAATTTCCTTTTCGATGACCAAAAATCGACCCTATTCGACATCAAACGAGGGAGTTATGAGCGTCTCCGTTGGATCACACGATTTGGAAAGATTAACAATCCAAATTGCAAAATGATGATCGAAGAGTTCCAATGTGCTTTTGGGATATCGAACGGTCTCGAAATTACCCAATTATGATTTCATTTAGAAGCTTGTCAAGTTACCATTCCAATGAACTCAAAATTGTCTAAATTCGTCCACTGAATAGAGGGTTATGAAGGTTACTGTTGGACATGGAGATGAAGGAGAAATTCAGTACCGACGATTGCGATCCCACTTACGGATGCCCAAATGGTCTCAGAATACGACGATTCCAATCAGGAATGAAAGAGCACTAAATTTCCTTTCAGATGACCAAAAATTGACCCAATCCGACATCAAGCAAGGGAGTTATGAGCGTCTCGGTTGGATCGCGTGATTTGGAAATATTAACAATACAAATTGCAAAATGACGATCGAACAGTTCCTACGTGCTTTTGAGATATCGAACGGTCTACAAATTACCCAATTATAGTCTCATTTAGAAGCTTGTAAATTTACCATTCCAATGAGCACAAAATTGTCTAAATTCGACCGCTGAAAAGAGAGTTATGAAGGTTACTGTTGTACAAGGAGAAGAAGGAGAAATTCAGTACTGATGATTGCGATCCCACTTACGGATGCCCAACTTGTCTCTGAATATGACGATTCTATTCAGGAATGAAAGAGCGCTAAAGTGCCTTTCAGATGACCAAAAATTGGCCCGATCCGACATCAAACGAGGGAGTTATGAGCGTCTCCGTTGGATCACACGATTTGGAAAGATTAACAATCCAAATTGCAAAATGACGATCGATGAGTTCCAACGTGCTTTTAGGATATCGAACGGTCTCGAAATAACCCAATTCTGGTCTCATTTAGAAGTCTGTCAAGTTACCATTCCAAAGAGCTCAAAATTGTCTAAATTTGACGACTGAATAGAGAGTTATGATGGTTACTATTGGATAGGAGATGAAGGAGAAATTCAGTACCGACGATTGTGATCCCACTTACGGATGCCCAAATGGTCTCGAAATATGACGATTCCATTCAGGAATGAAAGAGCGCTAAAGTACCTTTCAAATGACCAAAAATTAACCCAATCCGACATCAAACAAGGGAGTTATGTGTGTATCCGTTGGATCTCGAGATCTGGAAAGATTAACAATTCAAATTGCAAATTGACGATCGAAGAGTTCCAATGTGCTTTGGGGATATTGAACGGTCTCGAAATTACCCAATTCTAGTGTCATTAAGAAGCTTATTAAGTTACCTTTCCAATGAGCTTAAAATAGTCTAAATTCAACCACTGAAGAGAGAGTTATGAAGGTAACAATTGGATATGGAGATGAAGATGAAATTAAATACCGACGAGTGCGATCTCACTTATGGATGCCCAAATGGTCTCGAAAAACGACGATTCCAGTCAAGAATGAAAGAGCACTAAAGTACCTTTCATATGACCAGAAATCGACCCAATCCGAAATCAAACGAGGGAATTATGAGCGTCTCCGTTGGATCGCTTGATTTGGATAGATTAACAATCCAAATAGCAAAATGACGATCAAAGTGTTCCAACGTGCTTTTGGGATATCGAATAGTCTCGAAATTACCCAATTCTGGTCTCAATTGGATGCTTGTCAAGTTACCATTCCAATGAGCACAAAATAATCTAAATTCGACCACTAAAGAGAGAGTTATGAAGGTTACTGTTGTACAAGGAGAAGAAGGAGAAATTCAGTATCGACGATTGCGATCCCACTTACCGATGCCCAAAATGGTCTCCGAATACGATGATTCCAGTAAGGAATGAAAGAGCACTAATGTACCTTTTAGATGACCAAAAATCGACCCAATCTGACACCAAACGAGGGAGTTTTGAGCGTCTCCGTTGGATCGCGCGATTTGGTAAGATTAACAATCCAAATTACAAAATGATGATCGAACAGTTCCAACGTGCTTTTGGGATATCGACCGGTCTCAAATTACCCAATTCTAGTCTCATTTAGAAGCTTGTAAATTTACCGTTCTAATGAGCATAAAATTGTCTAAATTCGACCACTGAAGAGAGAGTTATGAAAGTTACTGTTGTACAAGGAGAAGAAGGTGAAATTCAGTACCGACGACTGCAATCCCACTTACAGATGCCCAAAATGGTCTCGGAATACGATGATTCTAGTAAGGAATGAAAGAGCACTAATGTACCTTTCAGATGACCAAAAATCGACCCAATCCGATATTAAACGAGGGAGTTATGAGTGTCTCAGTTGGATCGCATGATTTGGAAAGATTAACAATCCAAATACAAAAATGACGATCGAAGAGTTCCAACGTGCTTTTGGGATATCGAACAGTCTCGAAATTACCAATTCTGGTCTCATTTAGATGCTTCTCAAGTTACCATTCCGATGAGCTCAAAATAGTCTAAATTCGACCACTGAAGAGAGACTTACCAAGGTTACTGTTGGACCAGGAGATGAAGGAGAAATTCAGTACCGACGATTGTGATCCCACTTGCAAATGCCCAAATTGTCTCAGAATATGACGATTCTATTCAGGAATGAAAGAGCACTAAAGTACCTTTCAGATGACCAAAAATTGGCCCAATCCGACATCAAATGAGGGAGTTATGAGCGTCTCCTTTGGATCGCGCGATTTTCAAAGATTAACAATCCAAATTGTAAAATGACGATCGAAGAATTCCAACGTGCTTTTGGGATATCGAACGGTCTCGAAATTACCCAAGTCTGGTCTCATTTAGAAGCTTGTTAAGTTACCATTCCAATGAGCTCAAAATTGTCTAAATTCGACCACTGAATAGAGAGTTATGAAGGTTACTGTTGGACAAGGAGATGAAGGAGAAATTCAGTACTGACGATTGCGATCCCACTTACGGATGCCCAAATGGTCTCGGAATACGACGATTCCATTAAGGAATGAAAGAGCGCTAAAGTACCTTTTAGATGACTAAAAATTGACCCAATCCGACAACAAACGAGGGAGTTATGAACGTCTCCGTTAGATCACAAGATCTGGAAAGATTAATAATTCAAATTGCAAATTGACGATCGAAGAGTTCCAACGTGCTTTTGTGAAATTGAACGGTCTCGAAATTACCCAATTCTAGTGTCATTAAGTAGCTTATTAAGTTACCTTTCCAATGAGCTAAAAATAGTCTAAATTCAACCACTGAAAGAGAGTTATGAAGGTAACAATTGGACATGGAGATGAAGATAAAATTCAATACCGACGAGTGCGAATTCACTTATGGTTACCCAATTGGTCTCGAAAAATGACGATTCTAGTCTGGAATGAAAGAGCACTAAAGTACCTTTCAGATGACCAAAAATTGACCCAATCCGAAATCAAATGAGGGAATTATGAACGTCTCCGTTGGATCGCGCGATTTGGAAAGATTAACAATCCAAATAGCAAAATGACGATCGAAGAGTTCCAACGTGCTTTTGAGATATCGAATAGTCTCAAAATTACCCAATTCTGGTCTCATTTAGATGCTTGT
Source organism: Magnolia changhungtana (assembly GCA_030180095.1). NCBI lineage: Eukaryota > Viridiplantae > Streptophyta > Magnoliopsida > Magnoliales > Magnoliaceae > Magnolia > Magnolia changhungtana. The sequence continues at coordinate 153,957 of JASAUF010000600.1, forward strand.
CAAGTTACCATTCCAATGAGCTCAAAACAGTCCAAATTCGACCACTGAAGAGAGAATTATGAAGGTTACTTTTGGACAAGGAGATGAAGGAGAAATTCAGTACCGACGATTGCGATCCCACTTACGGATGCCCAAATGGTCTCGGAATACAACGATTCTATTCAGGAATCAAAGAGCGCTAAAGTACCTTTCAGATGACCAAAAATTTACCCAATCTGACATCAAACGAGGGAGTTATGAGCTTCTCCGTTGGATCACACGAATTGGAAAGATTAATAATCCAAATTGCAAAATGACGATCGAAGACTTCCAACGTGCTTTTGGGATATCGAACGGTCTCGAAATTACCCAATTCTGGTCTCATTTAGAAGCCTGTCAAGTTACCAATTAAATGAGCTCAAATTTGTCTAAATTCGACCACTGAAGAGAGAGTTATGAAGGTTACTTTTGGACAAGGAGATGAAGGAGAAATTCAGTACCGACGATTGCAATCCCACTTACGGATGCCCAAATGGTCTCGAAATACGACGATTCTATTCAGGAATCAAAGAGCGCTAAAGTACATTTCAGATGACCAAAAATTTACCCAATCCGACATCAAATGAGGGAGTTATGAGCGTCTCCATTGGATCGCCCGATTTGGAAAGATTAACAATCCAAATTGCAAAATGACGATCGAAGAGCTCCAATGTGCTTTTGGGATATCAAATTTTCTCGAAATTACCCAATTCTGGTCTCCTTTAGAAGCCTGTCAAGTTACCAATTCAATGAGCTCAAAATTTTCTAAATTCGACCACTGAATAGAGAGTTATGAAGGTTACTGTTGAACAAGTAGATGAAGGAGAAATTCAATACCGACGATTGCGATCCCACTTACGGATGCCCAAATGTTCTCAGATTACGATGATTCCATTCAGGAATGAAAGAGCGCTAAAGTACCTTTCAGATGACCAAAAATTGACCCAATCCGACATCAAACGAGGGAGTTATGAGAGTCTCCGTTGGATCACACGATTTGGAAAGATTAACAATCCAAATTGCAAAATGACAATCGAAGAGTTCCAATGTTCTTTTGGGATATCGAACGGTCTCAAAATTACCCAATTCTAGTCTCATTTAGAAACTTGTCAAGTTACCATTCTAATGAGCTCAAATTTGTCTAAATTTGACCACTGAATAGAGAGTTATGAAGGTTACTGTTGGACAAGGAGATGAAGGAGAAATTCAGTATCGACGATTGCGATCCCACTTACGAATGCCTAAATGGTCTCGGAATATGAAGATTCCATTCAGGATGAAAGAGCGCTAAAGTACCTTTCAGATGACCAAAAATTGACCCAATCCGACATCAAATGAGGGAGTTATGAGCGTCTCCGTTGGATCGCGGGATTTGGAAAGATTAACCTTCCAAATTGCAAAATGATGATCGAAGAGTTCCAATTTGCTTTTAGGACATCGAACGGTCTCGAAATTACCTAATTCTGGTCTCATTTAGAAGCTTGTCAAGTTACCATTCCAATGAACTCAAAATTGTCTAAACTCATCCACTGAATAGAGAGTTATGAAGGTTACTGTTGGACGAGGAGATAAAGGAGAAATTCAATACCGATAATAGCGATCCCACCTTCGGATGCCCAAATGGTCTCAGAATGCGACGATTCTAGTCAGGAATGAAAGAGCACTAAATTTCCTTTCTGATGACCAAAAATTGACCCAATCCGACATCAAACGAGGGAGTTATGAGCGTCTTAGTTGGATCGCACGATTTGGAAGGATTAACAATCCAAATTGCATAATGACGATTGAACAGTTCCAATGTGCTTTTGGGATATAGAACGGTCTCGAAATTACCCAATTCTTGTCTCATTTAGAAGCTTGTAAATTTACCATTCCAATGAGCACAAAATTATCTAAATTTGACCATTGAAGAGAGAGTTATGAAGGTTACTGTTGTACAAGGAGAAGAAGGAGAAATTCAGTTCCGATGACTGCGATCGCCCTTACGGATGTCGAAAATGGTCTTGGAATATGATGATTCTAGTAAGGAATGAAAGAGCACTAATGTACCTTTCAGATGACCAAAAATCGACCCAATCCGACATCAAACGAGGGAGCTTTGAGCGTCTCCGTTGGATCGCACGATTTGGAAAGATTAACAATCTAAATTGCAAAATGACGATCGAACTATTCCAACGTGCTTTTGGGATATCGAACGGTCTCGAAATTGCCCAATTATGGTCTTATTTAGAAGCTTGTAAATTTACCATTCCAATGAGCTCAAATTTGTCTAAATTCGACCTCTGAAGAGAGAGTTATGAAGGTTACTATTGGACAGGGAGAAGAAGGAGAAATTCAGTACCAATGACTGCGATCCCACTTACGGATGCCCAAAATGGTCTCAAAATATGATGATTCAAGTCAGGAATGAAAGAGCACTAAAGTACCTTTCAGATGACCAGAAATCGACCCAATCCGAAATCAAACGAGGGAGTCATAAGCATCTCCGTTGGATCACGCGATTTGGAAAGATTAACAATCCAAATTGTAAAATGACTATCGAAGAGTTCCAACGTGCTTTTGGGATATCGAACGGTATCCAAAATACCCAATTCTAGTCTCATTTAGAAGCTTGTCAAGTTCCATTCCAATGAGCTCCAACTAATGTAAATTTGACCACTAATAGAGAGTTATGAAGGTTACTGTTGGACAAGGAGATGAAGGAGAAATTTAGTACCGACAATTGCGATCCCACTTACGGATGCCCAAATGGTCTCAGAATACGACGATTCTATTCAGGAATGAAAGAGCGATATAGAACCTTTCAGATAACTAAAAATTGACCCAATCCAACATCAAACGAAGGAGTTATGAGGGTCCCGTTGGATCACGCGATTTAGAAAGATTAACTATCCAAATTACAAAATGACGTTCGAAGATTTCCAACATGCTTTTGGGATATCGAACGGTCTCGAAATTACCCAATTCTAGTCTCATTTAGAAGCTTGTCAAGTTACCATTCTAATGAGCTCAAAATTGTCTAAATTCGACCCCTGAATAGAGAGTTATGAAGGTTACTGTTGGACAAGTAGATGAAGGAGAAATTCAGTACTGACGATTGCGATCCCACTTATAGATGCCCAAATGGTCTCGGATTACGACGATTACATTCAAGAATGAAAGAGCGCTAAAGTACCTTTCAGATGACCAAAAATTGACCCAATCCGACATCAAACGAGGGAGTTATGAGCGTCTCCGTTGGATCGCAGGATTTGGAAAGATTAACAATCTAAATTGCAAAATGACTATCGAAGAGTTCCAACGTTCTTTTGGGATATCGAACGGTCTCGAAATTACCCAATTCTAGTCTCATTTAGAAGCTTGTCAAGTTACCATTCCAATGAGCTCAAAATTGTCTAAATTCGACCACTGAATAGAGAGTTATGAAGGTTACTGTTGGACAAGGAGATGAAGGAGAAATTCAGTACTGACAATTGCGATCTTACTTACGGATGCCCAAATGGTCTCAGAATACGACGATTCCAGTCAGGAATAAAAGAGCACTAAATTTCCTTTCAGATGACCAAAAATTGACCCAATCCGACATCAAACGAGGGAGTTATGAGCGTCTCGGTTGGAACGCACGATTTGGAAAGTTTAACAATCCAAATTGGAAAATGACGATCAAACAGTTCCAACATGCTTTTGGGATATCGAACGATCTCGAAATTACCCAATTCTGGTTTCATTTAGAAGCCATTGAAGTTACCATTCCAATGAGCTCAAAATAGTCTAAATTCGATCACTGAAGAGAGTTATGAAAGTTACTGTTGGACAAGGAGAAGAAGGAGAAATTCAGTACTGACGACTGCAATCCCACTTACTAATCCCCAAATAGTCTTGGAATACGATGACTCTAGGTAGGAATGAAAGAGCACTAAAGTACCTTTCAGATGACCAAAAATCGACCTAATCTGACATCAAACAAGGGAGTTATGAGTGTCTCAGTTGGATCGCGCGATTTGGAAAGATTAACAATTCAAATTGCAAAATGATGATCGAATAGTTCCAACGTTCTTTTGAGATATTGAACGGTCTCAAAATTACCCAATTCTGGTCTCATTAAAAAGCTTATTAAGTTTACCTTTCCAATGAGCTCAAAATAATCTAAATTCGACCACTGAAGAGAGAGTTATGATGGTTACTATTGGACAAGGTGATTGTTAAGGCACAAAAAATATCTCATTGCAGTGGTCAGAGAATCCCATGGTGCTGATCTTCTCTAGGGGTAGTTTTGGTATTTTGGTAAAGTTCCAACTCCTAGGATAGTTTAGGTATTTTGGTAAAGTTCCAGCTTCAAGGGTTAGCTTAGGTATTTTGGTAAAATTCCAACTCCCGGGGTATCTGTTGAGGCATGAAAAAGTGATGAAAAGATTGAAGTAGAAGAAGATTGGAAAGCAAGGTACTAGAAAGAAGAATAAAGAAGAAATAGAAGTGTCTTTGAGATTGTTTGTGTGGGACCGCGCAAACGATATCAGTTGCACGAGTCTGTGTAACCAAAGATCAGTTGGACGGGTCTACGCAATTGGTTTCAGGAGAAGATTTCCTTGAACGGTTAAAGATTGATGCAAGGTGGGTCCCACGGCACTGAAATCGAAGTACCACACATGCGAAAGCCTATAAATACCCCCCCCCCCCTCCTTCATTTAGGAGGATTGAAGATTTTGGAGAAGAAGCGGAGCAAGGAGGAAGATCGAAGGTGAGAGAGAAGGCAACGGTGGGTTGCGCGGGTCCGGGCAACCAGACCGCCCTGCAGTCTGTGAAGATAAAACGCTGTTATGCTGCCGAAATGGTTGAAGTCTTCAAGTTCCTTCTGTTCAAGTGTAAAGGAGAATATTTAGCAGAAGAACGATTCCTCCTAAGTCTTAGGAGATGACTGAAACAGGTGTCGGAATGCTGTCGAAATTTCTATCTCCTTGGAGATTAGTTAATCGATTCAACAATTCCTCCTAAGTCCTATGAGATGACCGAAGCAGGCGCCTGAATGCTGCCGAAATTTCTATCTCCTTGGAGATTAATTGATCGATTCAACAATTCCTCCTAAGTCCTAGGAGATGACTATCTCATCTGACTTTGATTAATTGTACTTTGTTTTCAGAATCAAGGGAATCCAAGGATGTAAATGAACTCAGAATAATGTGATCAATGTTCTCTCATTTTTTCTTTATTATCATTAAATAAATCCCCTGAATCGAATGCATTTGTTTCTTGTTCGAAACAAAATGGTGACTCTACTGGGGAATTATAATTCGATGGTAACTTAGAAAATATTCAAGAGAACATTTATCACTTTTTGGCATTGTATAGATGCCAAAATGGTGACTCTTAGTGGGAACATCTTCCCCTTCATCTCTAAAAGCAAAGTACAATTTTATTTAAATAAAATAACTAACGTTCTGTTATGAATGACAGGTATACCGTAACGACCTTTCTCCCGACTAACGTAGTTGTCTACTCTCATCCAACGGCATTCCTCCTGAAAGTATCAGAGAAGATCAAATCAGTTGTGATCAAGGACAGATACTGTCAGCTCAAGAAGATGAGGGAGGATGGAGGATAGTAACATCCATAAGTCGGAAAGTTCGATCTGCTTCCGCAAAAAGCATCATCTCGCCAAGTATTGGGTCGATTATGCGAAGTGTCGTGAGACATAGCCCTGCTTCGGTCATACAATCATCTCATTTGAGAAAAACGGAAAGCCCCGTCACTCCAAAAGGTCTTCTGATACCATTAACTATAACTGTAAAGACATCCTCCACAGAATTATTGCGAGTTCAGAAAAACAAAGGGAAGGCGACCGTAATTAGCGAATGTTCACTCACAGTACCTCCTGCAAAAGATTTTACGCAAACTCATGCATTGAGAATGTCACGATTTAAGTCAGCTAGTCTTTCGAAGTGACAATACGTTGGTTTCAAATCAGACAATAGTTCAACTTCTTCAACAGTGTCAACAACGCGGCGCTTGCTTCCTACTTCAATATCAAGACAATCGAAGTATAAAGAAATAGAAAACTCATCGATAGATATTAATCAGCCTGATCAGTTTTCGCTAGATGAGCATGTGGCTGAAGAAGTCCCTAATATTCCAACAGTGATTGCTGTGAACAACATCGACCCACAAGTAGAAAGGCCACAACCGCAAGCGGTTAGATTTCAAAAGCCGATGCCTAATATTACTCAGAATATAACGCAGGAAGAAATTCAGCAGATGGTTATCAAATATACTCATCTAGAGAATAAACGAAGTCAGAATAAAAGATTTCGATATCTGACATCGTATCCCCCTGAAATAGAAGACATGCCATTTCCCGCCAATTTCAAACACCCAGACTTTCAGAAATTTAATGGAACGGATCACCAGAAGAGCATATGATGCATTTCATAGCAAAGATGGGAAATTTCTCTAGAGTTCCTCAATATTGTCTGTGATTATTCGGATCTTCTCCGACAGGAAGAGCTTTCAGATGGTATTCAGGTTTAATCTCAGGATCTATTCATACCTGGGAACAAATGCAGATGCTTTTATGTCAAACTTTTTCTCTTCGGATCGAGAAGTTAGTTTGACCGAATTGGCCTCTATTCGCCAAGAAGAAAATAAATCAGTTGAAGAATTCATCAGTCGATGGAAGGACTTGGCAGCATCATGTCGACATCCTCTGCGGGAATCAGAACAAGTAGAACTATGTTTAGAAGGCATGAGACCAGAATTGGCATGCCACCTGATTAGTAAAGATTGGAGAACCTTTCGTAATTTTGCTACGAAGGCTTATGCTCTTGAAAAGATGATGGGAAGAGTGTCTGTTTTTCAGTCAAAATCAACTCACACAACTCGGAAAGAAGAAGCTAAAAAAGATTATCAGAATGTTGAAAGAGAAAGCAATGAAGAAGATAGAAATGGTCGTGCGGTTATAATGACATATAAAAGGTCCAGGGAAAATAAAGATCATATGAAGTATTCATTTGCAAGAAAAGATATACTTCCTATGTTGAATCAATTGTTGGCTATAAAGAGTATTGAATTACCTCGGCCAAGACACATCGAAGAAATCGAAAATATGAGAAGAATGGATTATTGTCATTATCACCGTAAATTTGGACATCATACAGAAAATTGTAATTCCCTCAGGAAAAAGCTACAAATGATGATTGTTAAGGGAGAAATTGCGATGGAAAGAGCATGACAGAAAGAGAAAAAATATAAATAATAAAAAAAATGAATGACAGAAACTCGATAAAGAAAATTTTGAGGGCATCCGCGTTAAAAGACGATAACATGCTTCGTATGGTGAACCGTCAGTAATTGACAAGATCGAGCTGTCATAGCCTAAATACTCGAATGAAATGAAGCGAGCAAGGCAAAAGACATAAGGCTGCAATAAAAAGCATATTCGTTACAGATATGCAGATATGCATTGCAATACCTGACAATTCAGGAGATACAATTGAAGAAGAAAGAAAAGTGAATGGCTTCAAGAACAAGTTGCAGAAGACAATTGATAAAGGCGAAATTGTTAAGGTGTACGACATAAGAAAAAGAAATAAGAGTACACAGGCCTGATTAGTTCAAGACCGGCGGCAAAGCTAATCTTGAGCAAAAGAATGAAATGATGCGGCATCAGCATATTTGTTAAAGGTCGCAATATCATGATTTTGATTATGAAGATTCCTAGAGCAATGCTTCCTAATCAAAAGGAGGCAAGACAGGTGAGTAAAAAGGTGAGTAAGAAACTGTGAAATATATTTCTCACCATAGAACATATTTCTTTTATGTACGTGAATGAAATGCAGGCTTTCAAGCATATCAAGTCATTGCCAAAGTAAGACAGGTGAGTAAAAAATTTGTGAAATGTGTTTTTCACCATAGAATATATTTTTTGTGTACATGAATGAAATGCAGGCTTTCAAGCATATTAAGTCATCGCCAAATGCGAGCGCCAATAACAAGCGTCAAATAAAAAGCGCCAATAGCCAGTGTCAAATGAAAATTGTCAAATGAAAAGCGTCGATGATTATCGTCAAAATAAGTAACTATTGTTGTTGTCATCAATTGCTGATACAAAATTATCTTATCTCACCTTATTGAAATTGTTATCATCGCCAAGCTGATACACTATCCTAACCATAAGCATTGTCAGAACATATCAGCAATGGCGATGTATCAATTATTGATTCATTATTCATGACAATGAAATAAGCAGTGGAATAAGCCTAAATTGGCCAACCACACAAATCTTATGACAGCGATGGCAAATGATCATTTAAGGCAGCTTAGCCAAGCCTATATGGCCAACTACGCATAAGACCTACAAAGCTTCAACGATTTAAAAAGCCCTAAATTGGCCTACCCGAAATCGGCGGTAAACTATAATTGTTCCTTGAGCCCATTGCCCGAAATTGGCGATAAACTATAATTGCTCCTTGAGCCCACTGCCCGAAATCTGCGATAAACTATCTTGCTCTTTGAGCCCAGTGTCAAGTCCAGTTCAGTTAAATCTAGTCGTCAAGTTCAGTCAAGTCCAGTCAAGTCCGGTCAAGTTCGGTCTTGTCCAGTCAAAGTATGGTCAGTCAAAGTACACTAGCACCATTGCTCAAAAGCATCAACAATGTGTAGCATTCAAAATGCTGCAGATACATATTAGATATGCTCAAATATGAAATTGCATGATGAAATCTTTAAATATTAAGTAAGCAAAAAAAAATGCAAAAATGAGTTTCCCTTGAATCAGGTTCAAATTACAACGACAGTAAATGCCTTCAAGATATTGGCAATTATCTATTCAAAAGTTCAAGTCTTCAAGGTCAATTAATATATTGACAAGAGCCATAAGACAATATAAAGATTCAGATATATTCTTTGGATTCGTTAAAGGAGCGTCAAAGATTATCCATCCTTCAAGAGTATCAACAGGCTTCACTTCGGAAATATTATCTTCTGAAGAAATCTTTATGCGACTATGACTGGGAAAGGGGGCAGGATCTATGTCTTCAAAAGTAATCTATACCTTGGTCTTTCTGATAATCTCTTATGCACGGTGGAGGAATTCATACATTGAGAATTATGAAGCATGATTCAGTGTGAACGTTCAAAATGATATCTCCAAAAGTGCGATATAATGAGCAAAGAATGCAATACGAAGCAAGATGATAGAGTGAATATCACAATCAGCCTAAAAGAGAGAAGAAGCTTTCAATACATATTTCAAAATTATCAATGCTTCATAAAGCTAAATTGAAAGAATTATAATGTAATGAGATACTAATTCTGATTAATTTGGCAAGAAAGATTATCATTCGAAAAGCTTGGATTATGCAGATCATGGATAAAGGAAACAATCGAAAAGTTGTTGCAGTAGGAGCAACATTAAAGAACAACTCTCTAGACACAAAATTGAAGGAAAAAGTTGCTGGAGTCGATCAAAGAGACCGTTGTAGAATTGAAGGAAAAAGTTACTGGAGTTAATCAAAGAGACTATTGCAGCAACAATGGTGTTGAAAGAAAGTTTTCTGATCAAGTTGCTCAAAGACAAAGTCTTCACAGCTGTTACAGTGGCAAGTTTCGATGAAAAGAGAATTTCATCTTTTCTAGTGAAGCATCCACTCGATACTGTTAGCAGGGGGCATTCAAGTCTTCCGTTCGAGCGCAATCATTCAAAGTCTTCTGTGCGACCGCAATCATTCAAGTCTTCCGTCCGAGCACAATCAATCAAGTCTTCCGTCCGAGCACAATCAATTAAGTCTTGCTTTGCATTTTTCTTTACTATTTATAGACCACCTGGCGATGTCGTGAGAGTAACCGCTATTTACGTGGCAACATTGTATACTGTCAGCTATAAAGTGGCGATTGTCTTTAATTGTCCATGCTTTGCCTTCGTTGAACACATCCTTGTCATGATAGTCAGTTTCGATCGTCCCTCGATGTTGATATAGCCCTAACAGTTCATTGTCCTTATTCAAAAGTTACCTAAGTGGCACAACTCCTCGAAGACCTAGTTATTAATGAGTTGTCCTTTGTATATTTAGCGCACGTTGTGAAAATTTCGTGCTTAATGGCAACCGATGCCAGATGGCATATCACTACACGATGTGCTTTGTGTGACAGGGAGCAAGCCCCAATGTTCATCTCTGTCCAAAACAAAGAAGATATTTGCTTGTAGAACAATGGTAAAGGACAAATGAAATCAAAAGATACAATTGATAAAAGTAAAGAGAAAAAAACTACCTAAGGTGCTTGTGCAGGGTCGAAAACTTACTTTGGCAGCTTTTATACTCAACCACTTGTACAAATGTATTTTTTAGATTACCACCAAGGGTCTGTTTCTTGGAGGTGGACCGTTATAGCTTCTCCATATGTGGATTTACGAGTATTTTTACTTTCTCTTGTATATTCCCCCACTCTTTCTAACATTGTTTATTCTTCCTACGGTCACTGAGGTTGATCGAGAGAAAGACGGTAAGAAGGAAAAGGAATGGATTGGCCAAAGCTTAACTGTCAGGCGAAGAGATTAGGAGAATACATCTTTACGTTGTTCTTGGTGTTGTTTCCTCAGTTCACACCAGCACCATCGACTGGTAAATCTCGAGCCAAAAGATAACTAGCCCAGATCGAATGACATCGTTGAACCATGTTTAAGTTATATGCATCGAAATTTTTGTCAGTGAACTAGTCTGGACCGATTTTATGTTAAAAAATTGGGCAAAATGTATAGTCGAGTTGGCCAGGCTCGAGAGACGTGAAAAAAATTCTAACCACCACTAAAAGAATGCAGTTTTACAGTGGCCGAAATCCTTCATTGACCATAAAAAGAAAATTGGTTCACATTCTCAGTAACCTCATCACAAAAAATATTTGGAAAGCATTCACAAAGCTAGAATTGGAGAAGTGAGAAAGGACCTCCTATTAGACAAGAACCTTTGGTCGAAAGGTCCTGAAAACCTCGATAGAGATGAGCAAGAACAAAAGAGGCCAATGCCATCTTTTGGCCAACCACGAGAGCTTCGGCCAAGCCGATATATTCTTTGGTCAATTGACTGGCTTAGACACAACATAAAAAATGACTAATCCATATCAGGAGGAAAACACAATGCTCCCGATGGGAGACATCACCTTCAAACTTGGCCTCATATTCCATGCAAGGGCCATACGACATTCGCGCTTTGGAATTGTCGAAAGGAGTATTGGAGGGACCAGGGTGATATCCTGGAAAGATTTCATACCCTGTGGGTGGGAGACCCGGTAGGGTACATACATCTAAGTTGGTAGGCCTCATGGGACCGCATCTAAGATGAAAAGAATTGGTTGAACGACTTAAAAAATAGGCCAACGAGAAGGGTAGGATGGGGAGCAATCTCACAAGCAAGCAGGTGAAGACACACGTCAATGCCAATTTGTTGCCATAAGGACTGGTATTTGGCCTTGACCCTCTTATACCAACGAATCCATTCTGGAGGGCTTTTGGGCCATAATATGGGGATTTTATCTAGGTGCTAGCGACTCCAATCGATGGAATCATGGTAAATTAAGAAACCTTCCCTCTCGTAGGCAGGGAAATATCAAAAGAGATTTGAATGGTGTAGAGATGAAGTAGGAGGGAAAGCCAGACATAAGAAAAGTACACAATCGAAAGTGGAATATTTGGATGAAAAAGTTACCTATGGATAGAAAGAAACTCGAAGCAGTTCCAATAGAGTAAGAAGAGATGCAGGAGTCGAAGATGAAGCAGAGGATTTCTTAAGAGCCATGGTGATTGACAGAGCAATGAAGGATTTAGTGTTTCTAAAATCGGAATTACAAAAGAAGGGATGCGAATGACTATATATAAGCACTCTGCATGCGTTACATTAATTGTTGAATGATGACAGGGGGATTTTTTAGACAAAGTTGCGGCCGTTGGACTGTATTTCCTTCTCCGATTAACACGTGGTCGAAGCCTGTCAAAGGAACGAAGTGATGGAAGCGTCGTTCGTAGGTTAAACGAATAAGGGTGCTGCCACGTGGCTTGGTAATTAATGCTCAACAAATGGTTTTATGTTTCTTTCCATTCTTGACCGAATAAAGAGAAATGTGGGGGGCAGTGTTTGGACAAGACCTGGCAGTGCCAGATTCGACGATGTAGATACAACCACGTGGCAGGCACAAAATTTTTATGATGTGCACTAAATATACAAAGGACAACTCATTAATGATCAGGTCTTCGAGGAGTCATAGCGCTTGGGTAACATTTGAATAAGGATAAGGAATTGTTAGGGCTGTGTCAGCATCGAGACATGATCGATAACCGATTATCATGATAAGGGCGTATTCAACGAAGGCAAAGCACGAAAGATTAAAAACAACTGCTACTTTATAGCTTGCAGTATACAATGTCGCCACTTATTTGGTGGTTACTTTCACGACGTTGCCAAGAAGTCTATAAATAGTAAAGCAAATATCCATGATCAATCAATCAATTAAACCCAAACAAATTAAACTCCAATGCAACATTGTTTATCCAGTCCTTTGGGACATTTATAGTCTTCATCGCTCATTCAGCATAGAACCCTCAACTTATAGGAATAGTTGAGTCCGTCCCCACTCTTACGTTGGACTGACTTATTTGTAATTGGTAGCTGTAATTCCTTTCCATCTATACCCGCGTGCCGGATATGAAGGAAGACCGTAGACTTAGGAATCGTCCACATACGCTCATACGTTGGGTCAAAAATAGATTGTAATTTCGGCATGCTTTTCCCTTGCTCATCATCGAGCTGCTCGGTTAAGCACCCAGCTGCTCTCAGCTAGGATGGTGATCCCATGGTAGTGGTAAGTTTCACTTTTTTATATCCATCTCTAGTTTCCGTTTGACCAACATTTGTTGCACCTTCGGAGGTCCTTAATTCCCAAAGTAAAAAAGAACTCATTGGAGGAATATCCCCAACCTATGCAAATCGCCTAATAAGCGTACTCGACAATTGATAGAATAGACGATTGGTCTTCCAACCAATTAAATACGCACCGCTCTATCTCGATGATAGGGATCAGTGGCGTTCGGTTTGAATCAGGCCACAATCGGTTTTGGCACGCCCACAAATCACACACGTGCAACATGTGGCCAAATTCTAACCAACAGTCTGTAGGCATCTGCTCTAATTCAGTTGTTATCCCCCGTATTGCTATGGACAAACTCTATTGAATGCTCTTGAGACTTGGAAACATTAAAAAATGCAAACTACTCCTATTCATGCATGCATGTTGGCAGCTAGAGAAAAGTGACTGATACATGGATTCTTGTTGTCTCATCATTTCAATCTTCAAATGATTTTGCATACTATAACCGATATTGAGTTTTCTCTGTAGGATGCCAAAATGGGGTGTTTATAGCTGTTGTGGTTGTTTTGTGATTTCCCTCATCCAAAGCCCTATGCATTGGATGATGTTTTGTGACGTTATGCCAGATGATTTGATTGAATGCTAAATAATGGCATGCCTTTCCATTTATAATCCATGTGTCGGTTTTTACTAAACTTATTGTTGTGGCAGTAAATAGCGGGTTTGTTGAGAATCAGAGTAACACAAGAAATATATCTGATGATGGAACAGAAGACACTTCACGGACAAAGAATTGCTTCAAGGTATGCAACTGATGAATTGCATATTGAGGGGCCAGCATTGTATTTCCTCAAGTGCTCCTTTATACTTTTTAGCTTAATTTGAGATTTCTCTTTGTTGCTGTAAGAAATACCTTTAAGAATTGTCGTTATCTCCCTTCTGCTAACAAACCCCATCCTGTCTTATCTTGATATTCCTCTCTTCCTGGCACCATTAATGTCAATTCTCATATAAATCATCAATATTATCCATGAAAAAAGGCTATGCTTTTTAGTCATTCATTCAGAGATTGCAAAAGCTTACATTCACGGAAACATGAAGAATAAGAAGTTCAAATCAATCAGCACCTTGTTTCTGTCGGAAGAGGTGAAACTCGGATGCACGATCGTATGGACACTATGAAGGAGGAGACTTCCCCTTGTTTGTGGGCATCTCTTTCGCAACCCCCGCATTATCGGCGCCATCGGGTCCAAAGAAGTGCCCAACCTGTCGATGGAAGCTTACCCTCAATAGCATCCATCATATATCTTCCGAGGGCCACTTCATGACCCACACTTGATCTGCTACTTACTTCCTTGCCCATTTGGCAGGGGTGGCATTGATGGGGAAGATCCCCCTCTTTTTTTTTTGGCAATGGGGAAGGAAACGTGTGCATGTGAGTGTGGTGGTTGAAATTCCTACCAAACAAGTGATATGGAGAGTATTCCTATGAAAATTTTCACCAAACAAGTTTTGATATGAAGGGTTATTCTCTGAAATGTTCTACCAAACAAGTTACTGATGTGGAAGGTATGCTTTGCCAGAAGAATTTTTGGAGAAGATGAGGCTGGTGGAAGGAACTCGGGTGATTTGTAATTTTTGCACTAAACAAAATGATGTGAGTGATTTTTTAGTCGGCTTTTTTTCTTTCTTTTTTTGGAATCTTTCTTGGTTTTCTTAATCAGTGATTCGTGATTGCGAAGGCAAAAGCATCCCTTCATATGATGATGTTCTTATTTGGTTTTGCTACAATTTATAGTCATTCTGTCAGTTACATCTATCATTTGCTTGTGAGTAATGTTTGATGCCTTAGATGATATCTACAAATGAGGAATTATTGGGTTCTGATCCGTCCTGTCTTTACATGGGCCCATGGTATCCAGATTGCTTATAGGACATGCCGTGGATTGGGGAAGGCCCCAAATGATCTAGATTGGTGGATTCTCAGAATTTCAGGTTTAGTATCTTTTCGGATGCGCATCTATCTTTTGACCTTCTTTCTGTTGGACACAGATAGAAGGGATAGGATCTTCCAATATTGAATATTTCCGAGGCACTTCTATCCACAATGGAGGCCATCATGCAACAATTTCCATGAGGGAGGTGGGATCCACACTTACATGGGTGAGGTGCACCATCAGGACATGGAAACACCTGATATTTCTAGGTCCCTACAATTTCAAAATACAAGATTTGTGTAAATTGCATTGAGCTGCTATGCTAATAACTGTTAGGTCATTCATATCGAGGAATTGTTGTGATGCAGTTAGGGTCAAGAGTATGCTAGAGCTCTCCCCACAGTACGTGTGGCATAGGGATGTATCATTTGGGACCATCAGCTAGTGGGCTCTATCATGATGGTTACTTGGGTTCAGGTGAACCCAAACCTAACTGACTCCACCCAAGTTCAGATCAAGTTGGGTTGGGTTTGTTTCAAAAAACACCAACAAGATCTGAATATGGGTTGCGTTCATGTTGATCAAATTCAGGTCAGGTTGGGAACAATGACATGTATTTGGGTTTTGTCTGGTTGAGTATAGAGGACTATGGGGTTGGGCACCTCAGGTTGGAATTTGGGTCAGGTCGGATTGGGCTTGGGTTAACCCTCAACTCAACAATCCATCGAGGGGCACCCCTATACATTCTTCTAAATGTTGAATATTGACCACGGTTTATTTCCACTAGGGCTGTCAATTTGTGGGGCCTGGACCTACTACCTAGCAAATGCAGCATTTTGAAAAGGCCTGGCATAGCAGTGCAGCCCAAACGGTTAAAGATCTAAAGTCCCACACCCGTCGTTGAGCAAATGGCTGGCATAAATACAATGAACTTGATATTTTTAATAATTTCTCATCCACTACAGGGCCCTGTAGTCACAGTTGTGGTTAATAAATCAATTGGTTCCTCCCCTTTGTATCATTTTCCTTTATCTTAAAATGCCTTCTGTCAACAGAGCTCTTCCTTGCTCATGATGCCTACAGCTTTATGTCCATGATTGCATCAATGGCTTGCCTTCTCAATCTCTTGGCAACTTGGGCATGTTTGGATACAAGGGAAACTATAGGCAGAAATGGAAGGGAATTAGAAGGGTTTTTATTGATGTGACTTTTTGTGCTGTTTGGATAGCATAGAAAATAGTGATTTTATCATATGCAATAATTGGTCCTTCTGACAGTTTGGATTCCAAGTACAAGATGCAATGTGACCATGATAAAAGGCATGTGAGATTTCCACTTGCTTAACAAATAAGACTCTTAGGCTTGTTTGAATTGTGAGAAAACAAAATAAAAAATAAAAAAATGAACAACTTTCCTCATGATGGAACGTTTCATTATGCTTGGATAACATAAGATGTGGATGAGCATTATCTCATAAAAATGAGACTTATCCTCTTTCCAAACAAGATCTCCAAGAATGCAATCCATGACAGTGCCAAACAAGATCTCTAAGAATGCAATCCATGACAGTGCCAAACAAGATCTCCAAGAATGAGATCCATGACAGTGCCATAGGATCCATGGGAATCCATCATTGAATAACCATTAATCTAAATAGGCTCTTAGGAATCCATGAATCCATAGTACCTTGTGAAATAATTATTATATGATTGAGATTTTCAATCCCAGACCAAGAATTCCTCCAATCTAGACATGCAAATGCATAGAAAAACCTAAGGGGTCGTGCGTGCAATCACTGGAAATTGGTGTGTTTGGGAGTGTGTATTTGATTTGGTATTTGGTGTGTTTAGGAGAGTATTTAATGTGAATTGGAATTCAATTCACATCAAATACACCAAAAAGCCATTTTTTGATATAACAGCAAAATTAGGTGATTTCATTTTATGTAGATTATAATTATCACCAATTCAATTAGTTGGTTAATCTTTTCATTCACATTATTCTAATTATAAGCTGCCAAACATAACTGGTGATTCCAGTTGACATAGATTTTATGGTAATTGCCAATGTATATCAAATACACATTCCCAAATAACCTCTAAATCAGAAGGCATCTCTGATGTATTACGTGCATCTCGATGACTCTTTGAGCTCTCCATTTTTATTGTGACTTTGGCATGGAGAGAATGAGCATGTTAGGCAAAGATGAGGTCATCCAAGAGATTAAAATGCTTTATAAGACAACCCATTAAGATGGGTGGGCCGTTAGATTTAGCCTGGTATTTCTTGAATTAGGAAAAAACTAAAATTCCACCATAATTCAAAGTTTTTAATGAGGGCAAGTTTTTTTTTTTAATGAAAAACTGGGGATGGGGATGTGGCAATAAGCATCTCCCAAGCAATGCCTTTGGTGGAGGCCTTGCTAGCAAACTATCATCTTGAAATCCGTGAGATAGCTAGTAACCAAATACTCTTGGGGCCATAGATTACAAGATGGAAGTTTGCTAAGCAAGGCTTCACCAAAGGCATTACTTGGGAGTCGCGCAAATTGCGTCCAAACCCCGGTCCAACCAGAGCTCCTGTGGGGTCCACTGTGATGTATCTGTTTGTCCAAGCCATCCATCAATGTTCTCAGATCATTTTCAAGGCATGAACCAAAAAAATGAAGCAGATCCAACGCTGGAGTGGACCACACCAAATAGTGAGCTTGGATTGCATTAAATGCAAGAGTCATCACTGGTGTGGTCCAATTGAGCTTTGGATCTGCCTCATTATTGGGCTCATACATTAAAATGATCTGAGAAAATGGATGGGTAGCATGGATAAACATATACATCATGGCCGGACGGCTTATTGTACTGGGGTTAGGACACAATCCGCTTCCACTTGGGAGATGCTTATTGACACATCCCCTCTTAAGGACAGTAACCCAACACGAGCCTTCTTTCCAAATGAGCAGCAAGCAACCTCGCTGGAAATTATGCCATCATTTCCTGCATTTTCTGGTGGAACGGTTTGGATTAGATCCAAAAATTTTTAAAATAATAATAAAGAGCTTTGCTACATATCAGAGTGTAAAAATGTATGGGACAAACTAGGTCAGGTAAAAAGATGAAAAACACCATGCAGAGTCCACATTCATTACGAGACTGTCCGTCAATCACAGTTAAGATCATCCAATCAGTGAGTATTCAGCAGCAGCCCATCTACAACGGTACCCATCATTTCACCCTAGATGAACAAACCAACTGTACCATGTATCTGATCATTTGCGTCACCTTTCTGGGTCCATCGAGATTGGAAGTAAACCTTGGGAGCATGCAGAATCCTTATATAATTGTGTAACATCGCATCTTTCATCTCTAGAGACCATGAGCCTCCACATCCCACCGTACACAACAAATGCTAAAAGACCATTAACCTCAACATACAACCTGCCGATCAGCAGAGGACCCTACCAAGGACAGGCTATCACCCAAAATTTGCACCATTGGGACAATCCTAACCATTCAATGGTGGGCTACAAATGGAAAGTAGAAAAAAGAAAATGGACAACAGTCCCAAACTCAACAGATTAAAACTCAGAGATCAAACAGCCCTGTTTGTCCCATGTGATTGTCCAGTTGGTGTGATTTGGATGGCAGTGATCAACCTGCATGTACAAAGTACGTTAATATCCCATCCTATCAAGGCAGTCATAACCAAAAATCAAAGAAAGAACATTCTCAAAAGAAGAAGCGCCACACCTTTGAAGTCTCCCCTTGAGGGGTTGCCTACTGTTTTAAATATATTTCATGCCTTGAATTCTTATCTGCCTTGATATTAAGTACTGGGCTAGAGAATAAATAACCCCAACACCCTCACTCACAGTGATTATATCTGTGATTACTATTGATGGTAAATTAAGAGGCATGGTCGTGATTACTATTGATGGTAAATTAAGAGGCATGGTCGAACATGAGATCGAATCTGCATTTTGTGTAGTCCCACATAAAGCGGTTAAAGAGGATGTGATTGGGCAATGTGAGCATGAGGAGGGCTACATTCTTAAGCAAAAAACCAGCCCGGCCCACCAATCTCAAGACCCCACCCGAGTCACCATGCCAGACCTCCTCCCATATCCTGTAGAGGGCGGTCAAGACCAAATATCCCGAAATAGCTACCATCGCTGGGAAATACCGTGCGCCTGTCCCCAAACCCAGAGACAAAGTCTGTATCCTGATTGAGCAACAAAGCAAGATTGGGGCAAGGAAGAATATTGCACGGTTCGATCCACCAAGTGAAATGGATGTTCAAGATCAGGCAGATGATGAAGCACAAGATGGTAGAGACATTCCCCACTGCGGGCATCCAGGCTCCCTTTGCCGCCAACTTCTTGACCGTGAAGGAAGGGGCGGTTGATGCCTTCCTCTACTGAATTAGCCTCATCTTCGGTCCAAAAACAGTATTCCGACCAGATTGGTGCATGGAGCTTCTGTCCAACGCTTTCTCGTGCATCAGTGATACCAACTCGAATTTGATCTCCAATGCAATTAGCATGAACAACGTAGCATATAGCCCCAAAAGCGACATCCTATCCCCTTCAACTGCCAATAATGTAGTGAGCTTGTCCCCTTCTTCATCTGCTTCGACACTTTTTACTCTCAACTGTCCTTCCAACAGGTAGGTGACAAGGAAGAGCCCTACCAATAGAGCAAACACCCATGGCAAGAGCCTTGTACTTGAAGCAGAAGGGAGATGCGTGAAGACTACAAAGACAGACGCACTAACCATTGTCCCAACAAGAAGAGCATGTAGGATTGTGGCCTGAAGGAAATATTCTGCATAGATGTAAATGCCCAACGCAATCCCCACTCCAACGGCGTAAAATGCCCTCAACTCAACTATGTACTTGATGGGAATGATGGAGGTGACTGCTGCTAATGTAAATAAGATTGTCATGATCAGTAGCCATGATGGCCATGTAGGCTTTGAAGCCACAAACCCATAGATCGAAATGTCATCTGTATCGAGAGAGATGAGATGCTTTCATCATGTCCGATTGGAATGCCCATGACAATGGAATTGGTGGTTGCATAAAAATAAATAGCAGACCTGCAGCAACCACTAGCACTAGGAATCTCTTTGCCGACTGCATACGGAAAAGGAAACGTTTTTAAAATGCAACAAATATGCACATATAGCAAAAGGGAACATAGCATCAGAGTTGAACAATATAAGAACTTCACTTGCAGTCATCTACACCAGCATATAGGCAATAAGGGGTTCTGCCAAATTTTGAGTCTATTGATAAAGGAGACACCTAAATCAAATAGTGGCAACTGAATGTTAATAACATTGCAAAGCTTACATGCAATGAACATTTCAGGCTAATCAAATAAAAGACTGCATTTTCAGACGAACAATTGAAAGCACCAACAAGCACGGTCTTTACATGAACAGGGGCTAATGAAGAGTTGCAACTCTTAGCTCAATAAGAACTAGATATCATGATAACGAGGGGGGAAAAAAAAAGAACCAGAATTGAGGTAATGGAGTTCCTTCTTCTTTCTTCCTTTCTTTCTTTTGAAAGTCATCTAACTTCACCAAAAAAGTTCACCTGTTATTTTAAAAATAGAGTTTCTTCTTATTGGCAATCTTAACTAACTCCATTTATTTTTGTTTTTATTTTTGTTTTTATTTTTTTTGAAAGATAATAATTTCATTAAAAAGCCGTAACCACTATGGACAAATGTACAAACTATACAGGGAAGAAACAGAACTGCCACCCCACCAGGAATTGGAACAAGATATTCAATCTCGACACCCAATCTATTACAAAGATTTTGGCGCTTCTAAAAACATCTATAGCTTTCCCCTTTTATTTTTGAAGCATCCAATCATTCCTTTCTAACCATAACGCCCACAAGCCCGCTAGCATACTCAACCTCCATATCCTTTTCCCTATTTTCCCTATAACCCCCTCTGTGCCACGATAAGAGAAAACTATCTATCGAACTAGGAAGCACCCAAACCACTCAAAAAAGCTTAAAGAAATGGGCCCCACACACTTCTTACGAAAGATCAGTGAAGGAACAAGTGATTCACTAATTCCACATCTTTGAAGCATAGCAAACACGTTTGGAAGAATCATATTCCTCTTACAAAGGTTGTCGATTGTTAGCACCTTATTCTTCCCAACAAGCCACCCAAATACCACCACCTTCAACGGGGCACCATATCACCATACGAAGGTCATCGAAGATATCCCTTCATTTACCACATTTTCACTTAATTAAAACTTTACCAGATTTATCTTTTAACCATTTGAGCAAATCCGTGCTTGAAGCTACCTGAGATACCTTTGCCAGCACATCGAGAAGATCTATCAATTCTTGAATTTCTTTATTGACTAGATTCCTTCTACAAAGGGGGGCTCAAATAACTTCTCTCTCCAATCCATACGTCTTCCCAAAATTGAATCCGCAAACTATTGCCAAGAGAGAAGGAAATCCCTTCTTTGAACTTCAGAGCCACCCCAGCAACCACCTTCCACAAACTCAATGCCCTCCCCATCATGGACGTTGTATTTGCTAGCAATTACCTCTCTCCACAAACTCCCTTCTTCCGAACCGATCCTCCAAATCCATTTTCCAAGCAAGGCAATATTCATGGTGTTCAAATCCCTTATTCTTGCTCCACCTTCCACCAGAGGTTTGCACACCTCTTCCAATTCAGAAGATAACATTTATGCTATTCTTCAGCTTCACGCCACAAAAAAGTTGCTTAGCCTATCAAATATGTTCAAAACTGACTTCTAACATCTTTAGAGAGACGGTCCGATAATGTTGCCTTTAATAACGTTAATCACCCAGCCAAGGAGAGGCAAGACTCTTCCGCCTAGGCAGCTTCCTCTCTACTCTTTCGATAACCTTGTACCAAAGGTGCTTTGTTGGTTTGCCAATGCAAAGTGGGTGACCAATATATGTTGAGGTAAAAGAACCCGAGTCACACTAAAAAATCTCCGCCAGTCTAGCAATTTCAACCTTCAACAGACCAACTCCTAGAAGTTCACTCTTAAGGATGTTTACCTTTAGACAGGAGGCCACTTCGAAGCACCTCATAATTTTTCTAAAGTCATCCACTGACTTTGTAAGCGTCATTAAAAAAAATAGTATTGTCGGCAAACTGGAGGTGTCATATTTGTGTTCCCATATTCACCACCCTAAACCCTCTAGTAAGAATTTGTGTTCCCATATTCACCATCCTAAACCCTCTAGTAAGACTAGCCGAAACTTCTTTGTCCAACATTTTTCCAAGGGCTTCTGCAATCATCGCTACAAGAAACAGAGAGCGCGGGTCACCTTGCCGGAGACCTCTCGATGCCTAGAAGAAGCCTTTTTAGGACCCATTTACCAAAATGGAGAATCTGGCCAATCGAATGCACTCCTAAATCCATCGTCTCCACTTCTACCCACAACCCAATTGCCCCAGCATGTAATTAAAAAATTCCCAATTGACGTGATCAAAGGCCCTCTTGATGTTCAACTCATGAGCTATGAGCGTTCAATCCAAGATCTACATGTCATTATAAAAGCACCTTGGGCTTTGGAGATGACATTCTCTAAAGAAGACTTGAAACCTGGATGCCATGATTTTTTTAAAATCTTATACAAGCCCCCAATGACACCAATAGGCCTAAAATCTTTTTTAGTTGTCCACACCTTCACTTTTGAAATGATGGCAACAACGGAAGTCCCCACTCCAACGATAAGCGCCCTCTTTCAAAAAAGTTTAATATGAAATTAACCAAATCACTTTGCACTACTTCTTAGAAAACATGAAAGAAAGTCATACGTAAGCCGTCAAAACCCAAAGCCTTCTCCCTTCCCAAAGAATCCACTGCAACTTTAATTTTGTCATCGGAGATCTACTTCTTGGGGAAAAAGCCAAATTATCCAACCGGGGTTGAGACCACCCATTGCCCGATAACAAGTTCTTATAGAATTGGATGATGGATCACAAAATTAAGATTTTTTCAACCCTCCTGTCATCCACGGTGACAATGTTGATCCTGTTATTTCTTGTTGGACCACCAGTGATGTTGTAAGAGATGCGTGTGTTCTATCTCCTTGTTAAGCCAAACAACCCCTTAAATGATGCCCCCATTGAATTTCCTCCTCCTTAAGCTAGTTCATGTATTCAAGAGATAACTCGACCCTCGTAGCTTTTTCCGCCTTTGACAATACACCCCTTCTTCATTACATCAAGAGCTTAGATGTCCCTTAGAATGCATTCAACTTCAGATTCCCTACTCCCAAGCACCATCTTCTTCCAAACATTTATTTTTCCTTTTAGGAGTTTGATTTTATTTTTTTTTTTTTTTTACATAAAATAAATCTAGCATAGCCTTCCACATCACTCCCACCAATCCTTTACTAGCTAGGAAAAGCCTTCCACCTCTAGCTACATGAGTTCAAATCTAAACGATTTTGGGCCTCAATTTTTTTTCTTCAACTTTTGGAGGCAATGGTCAGATATTGGTTGCAGGAGACCAAGAATCTATCAAGGCGAGACATGATGGCCCTCTCTTGACAGTTCGTCCATGTGAATTTAACTCACCCCGAGGCAGGTCCACCGGGTCATTCTTGACTACCCAATCTGAGAGGACCTTCATATTGCGAGTGATCCACCCTTTTGTGGGTGAATTTGATGATGTTGAAGTCTCCTTCTAAGCACCATGGCATCATCCACCTATCCTGAACTGAGTTGAGCTCTACCCACAAAAGGATTCTCAGCAATACCTGGTTTAGCCCGTAAACAATCGTGAACATCCACCTAAAACCTGACACCACCTCCCTTAGGATGACAAAAACATAGAATGATTGATCATCCACCACTCCTTCGTCACCCACATCATTGTCTCCCAAGCAACCAAAATGCTCCCTGCAGAACCAACAATGTCCAGCACCACCCAGTCTATTAACCCCCCAAATCGAATCCATCACCCTTTGGTCAACTGATGGAAGTTTAGTTTCCTGCAATACGATTAACCAGGCCTTGGCTTTGCAATATAGATCCTTGATCTAGACCTTTCTTGCCCACATCCCAGACCTTTGACATTCAAGCTAAGAAGCTTCATTGGCTAACCACCTATTCCCTCTTGCCCTCTTCGCGCTCTTGGAGTTGATTCCCACAACGTAGTTGATGGATGACTCAAAGTAACCCTCTCCACCCCTTTGGAGACCTCAGACTGGACCTTCTTTTGACTTGTCGCTTGGGTCTTCTAGCCTCACGTTCCTCCACAAATTGGAAAAGCACGATGTAGTTTTCCTCACAGTCGTCAAAGGAGATTCCCACCATCTTGCCCACATGCTCAATTGCGTCCTTAATCCCTTGCGTGCCTTGACCATCAAAGCGACCCTCCACCCTTCCTAGCTAAAGGCCCATTGGTGCTCACCAAAGGGGCAAAGCCGTTGTTCACCTCTTTGTCACAACCTCCAATCGCTTGTAGTGGAGTGACGTCCAACACCTCCAAAAGAATCTCGTCGCTACACTTAAATACTCCCCATAGGCAAGGTTGGGCATGCCTTTCCCATTTTGTTCTCTGAAGCTTGCACTTGAACCACTAAAGCCCGATCTTTAATGTCGACACTCGATGAATCTTGAGCCAGAGTTTCAACTTGCACAAAGTGCACATCCTCCGAGACTACCGAAAGAGGTCTTCCACTGCACGAGATTGGAGAAGACAAACCGAGATCCACTGAAAGGTGGTGGCCACACCTTCCATCACTTTCGCTTCTCCCGCCCTCCATCGCGAACAGAACGGAGAGGTGGAGATAGCCAACTTCATCAAATAAGACAACGTCCTCTCACGTGAAATGGACACATGAGTGACACAACTGACGAACTCGCACAAGGGGGGGTGCAATTGAGAGCAAGGCATGAATCTATGGACCAGGCCATGTGGAAGCAACACCGCATCGACTTCTCTACCCGTCCTTTCTGCATTGAAAGTTTCTCCAAATGTGGCAAGGGGACAAATCTCGGGACCTTGTCTCCCTACTTTCACCACCAAGCTCTGAAACAGCAGAGGAGACTCCTAACATTCTTTAATAAATGGATTTTGGTACTTTTCCCTATGATATAATATGTACTTCCATATAGCTTAAAGATTTTTGACTTGTGACTAGTCTAATAGTTTCAAAGGGAGTTGGATCAACCCTATCACAATCATACCCTCAACCACCCCTAGTCATGGGAGCTTGCATTCAACTAAATGTGGCAAATTTGTCTAAAAGCCTAACAACTCAGATGTGACAACTACACCTCACCTTGCCACATCGTCAAAAAGAAAACGAGTGTTGCTTCCAACATAAGCAATAGGAAACACCACAAACTTGAAACCAGGATTGCCTAAGGCACTCCAAAATCATGCAAATTGCAAGGTGAAGGATCACTAGAAGTCGATAATGAGTTTTGGTTCGATCAGCCAGAAAATATTCTTGTTGAAATAAATTATTGTTATTAACAGTTGTATATAAGAAAACCATCTTTCACTATTCAGATAGCAACATTCAGACTCCTAAAGGCAAGCAGAAATACATGAGGCAAACACACACATTAGTAAATAATCTGGCAGTGTACAGTTCATGCCACCCTGAAAACTGAAGCCAGCAACAACAAAACGAAGGAAGAAAATGATACCACTATCCACAAAGGAAATGGATACTGGAGACCAAGACATAAGTTCCTAGAAACACCATAGCCAAGGTTAGAGCTAAAGCTTTTTTAAAAAGTCAGGCTATTATACTCACAAAGAGTGGAAAATGAGTACTATAACTTGCTGCACATTAACTTTTGTCAGATGGAAATTAGTTCTCAGTATCATGTTAATACAACAACACAGCTATAGGCTTAAGAAGTTTTGCTACCTGGACATGGGAAAAGTGGAGTGCAACAATTGGTATACAAGCCACTCCCATTGAAAGAATATAAAATCCCAAAAGCAAGCCATCAGACGAGGGTCTTCCATTCCACCACTGGAGAGCTTCAAAAATAGTTTCACAGCAGAACCAGGCAGAGAAAGCAATCACACCAGCATGTACAATACCCTGCCAAGGCTTCATTCTAGAAGTTGCTTTTGACTTGTCCCTATATGATATCAACAAAATTCAACAAACTGAGCCAAAATACTGAATGAACTATGAGTTTAGTTCCAAGCAGAGTTCAGACGGGGAACGAGAACTTTGTTAGTTGGAGCTAAAATGTCTCCGAGGAATTCAACAGCAACATCATGTCACTTGCCTCATTCTTACCATTAATTGAATGAACAATGCAAGGAGAAACCAATTGGAAGGCGAGAAAGAAGTGAACTTCATACTTGTAAAGAAGCAATGAAGGAGAAATAGAATGATGAAGGAGAAAACAACAAGAGTAGAAGAAGTAGCCGATGCCCATAGAATAGACTTTGATGTAATAAAAAGCATAGCTAGCTTTGAGGAATATAAACAGGTCGAAATCCAAACTGCTTTTGGTCCAATGCGCTGATCCACAACCAATCTCCTCAGCAAAGCCAAACCCAGAAAAGTAGTCAAGATGACCATGTAGCTCGGATATATCACTTCATCTTCAAACCCAAAATAATGCATGTCAGTATAGTTAAAAAACAGATTTTCTATGTAGCAAAGCACCAGAGCATGGCTGATAAGACCCAGTTCAGTGATGAAACGAAGTTTTGGTGGAAGAAGGACAAAGCCTAGAATGGCCATTGCTAGGATCGCACTTGCAACTATCAACTTACAGGAGGATTTAAGAGCCATACCAGCCAACCAAATATTGAGATCCCAGAAGTTATGCATAACAAACCATGCGATCATCAAGCTTGCCAGCATGACAAAGGCAAAATATGAAGGCATGCTCTTCCGTGTAAAGAACCGAGCTAGATAAAAGCCAGAGATTAAGGGGAGTGGAAGGAGTGTAAAAATGATGGCCAATAACTTTAGTGTTGCTATAATCCCATGACAGTGCTGCAGATTAGCTTGCAACTCAAAATGCAGTCATTTGAAGAAGACGTGATTACAATAATTATCACAACAATATCGAGACCACAAGAAAACTTCACCTTCAAGAATATGACACAACTGAATGGAAATTCATGATAGGCTATCATCTTTGCAGACCTAGTACCATGAGTATGTTCGACTCGAATTTGAAGCTTTAGATGAACTTTTTTCACAATGAACGACAGAGGATCATCAGACAAACAGAAACACAAAAAACATGTAAACAACTGACCATGTCCCTGACAATGAATGAAGCGTGACCAAAATAAGTGCAACATTTTATTACCGGAGGAAAGAACGAATAAACCGCAAGCACATGACTCTAGAGCCAACCGACCAGTTTGTTCTTGTTTCTATCATCATCCGCACATATCCCCTCGACAAATAAAAAAGCAAAAAGCCATGACCCAATATAAAATGACTCGGTAATGAGCTTGCAACATTTTATTACCAAGGAAAGAAATGGTAAATGTCAACATTGAAAAGTCATGAAATCGAACTCTTTCGAAATTTTCACTAAAAAAAAAGAGACAGAAAAGGGTGGGAATCTTAACTACACAAGCACATGCGCAAAGATGGATCTCCCTTTTTATTATTCTTTTTTCCCGTTAAGATAAGATTTTATTAAGAAAGAATATCTGCCACATTACACAGCCTGGATGGCAGAAAAATCAAGGTGTTCCCAGTCCAATCCTTCTACAATTTGCTCCAACCTGTGGGAGTGGAAAAAAGTCATGCATGCACCTCCTTTGTGTGGACCTATTGGGTCCCTCCCAAAGTGATGGCATTCGCTTGGTTAGTGGGGCGAAAAAGGGTGATAACAGTGGATGAAAAAGGGGACAATCTTCAAAAAAGATCAATGACGCAACCTAATATGTGTGATGCACGTAGAGGATGCAAAATCAATAGATCGCCTATTCATTCACTGCCCTTACACCCAAACTACAATCCTGGGCCTATTCAATGTCTCGTGGCTGATGCCAAAATCAATCGGAAACCTCCTCTTTGCTTGGCATAGCGTCTGGCTAAGGAGAGGAACGCATGCTGTAGATTGGCATTATTAGTGGGTCTATAGTTTTTTTTCCTGGGCAGATGCTTCCGGAACTCGAAATCCCCGGCAATTGAAGTGACAAGAAAAATTAAGATCCTGGTTCTGGAACAGGCTTCCTGTGTAAAATACTTAGCAAATCGTGATAGTTCCTCTATGATGAGGGTGTAATTTTTTGTTTCCTGTTTTAACTTTGTTCTTGGCATGCCGCCATCCAGGCTCTTCTCTTTCAATGAAAGTATAGTTTCCTTTAAAAAAAAAAAAAAAAAAAAAAAAAAAAAAGCAACCTGGCTGGACACTCCCTAGGCTAAGTCAACTTGCTCTTTCACTAGCAACTCAACTTCCCCATTACCTTCCCTAAGCAAATGTTAGTGAACAAGTGGTCGCTCTTGGCAGATCTGTCATGTTTCCATCACCCATGTAGCTAATATCCATAGGAATTCCAAAAATGAGGAAACCCAGAAAATTGCATTCAACAAACACCCTCAATCACAGCCAGAACATAACACCCTGACCCCTGCCATATGAGTACAGTTGCCAAGTGCCAACTGACCCTAGTAGACTTTGAACCTCAATGTCATTCCTAATGATGCCTCCAAGTCCTGTCATACCTAGGTTGCTACGAGAACATATTTTGAAAGATAGCTTCAGCATCCTATGTGGTGGATGAATCCAACTATCCTATTCATATAGCTCATGTCTTCAATGATGTCTATCCTACCTCTCATTAAATCCACCTAATGGACTGCCACAAACTCCTACATGAAAAAGGCCCAAGTAATGATTTTACTATAAAAGCACGTTATGACCTACTCAATCTCTTCCTCATTAAAAGAACTATCATTTCTCCCCCATCATGTCAAACCACCTTCAATTGACAATGACTCTCAATAATTGCCTTAGTTCCACAATTATAACTATAGCTCATCATCATCTAAGCCTTATCCCCATTACTTGGGATCACCTACATGAATCATGTTCCACCATTCCACCCTATCAAGGGCCATACCTTCGACTAGACCATAGGCCAATAAATCTTTTCTTACTACTTCCATCCATGTCCTTTTGAGCCTTCCCCTTACCCTTTTAGAGGCTTTGGTTTGTACCAACTCACTCCTAACCGGCATAGTTCTTGGTCTCAGTTGCACATGACTGAACCAATTAAGTCTAATTCCCCCCATCTTATTACCTATCAGTGCTACTCCTAAGTTCACTCGAATGCATTCAGTTCTAATATATCCTTGTCTTGCCACTCATCCATTTCAACTTGCATACTCATCCGATGTTGTTCCTTTCAACTTACACACTCATCCTATGACCATGTTATTCCTTAACTACCCAACATTTTGTCCCGTAATGCATGGCTAGTCTTATAAAATTTCCCATTCGTGTTTGAGTGGTGCACGACGATCACATAAAACTTCAAAGGCATTCTCCATTTCTTCCACCCAGCTTGGATTCTATGGGCAACATCCTTCGCAATCTCTCCACTCTCACGAATTATTGACCCAAGGTATTGAGAGTGGTCATTTTGAAAAACTTCTTGATCGACGATCACATAAAACTTCAAAGGCATTCTCCATTTCTTCCACCCAGCTTGGATTCTATGGGCAACATCCTTCGCAATCTCTCGACTCTCACAAATTATTGACCTAAGGTATTGAGAGTGGTCATTTTGAAAAACTTCTTGATCAGCAATCTTAACTAATTCCTCATTTTCACTCCCATTGTGTTGTGAGATGTTTTAAATCTGAGTCCTTTCGCAACTGGGATGCGAAAGGGAAGTTTCCTAAACTATAAATAGGGGTCCCTAAGGCTATTCTAAGATGATTCTAAGGCTTTCTAAAGTAGTTCCAAGGGTTCCTAAAAGGATTTTAGGGTTTCTAAAGGGTGTAGCAAGGGTGAGATTCGAGGTTGTTCGAATCGGGTAAGTCCTCTCTCTTTGTAATTTCTATTTTCATAGTGGAGATCTGTCGCTTTGTGCCGTGGTTTTTTCCCGCAAGGGTTTTCCACGTTAAATCTATGTTCTCTTGTGTGTGCTTGGTGTCATTAGATTGCTATTCTAGATCTAGATCTGTGTGATTTCATAGGCCAAAAAACCCTAACAAGTGGTATCAGAGAAATCGGTTGGGGCACAGATCTGAATTTGCAGGATTAGTAATAATGGCGAGCACCAGGTATGAGATTGAGAAGTACTCAGGAAAAAATAATTTTGAGTTATGGAAGATCAAGATGATGAGTTCCTTAATTAAGCAAGGCAAAGATGGTGCTCTTGAGGAGCGGAAGTCTACTATGACTGATGATGATTGGAATACTCTTGATAAGAAAGCTTTATCATCGATCCATTTATGTCTCACGGATGAGGTTCTCTACAACGCCATGAGAGAGAAAACTGCGCTAAGTTATGGGCGAAGTTAGAGGATGTCTATGCGAAAAAATCCTCAGAAAATTGTCTGCACTTGAAGCGGCAGTGGTATAACTTCAAGATGGCAGAAGGTGGAGATCTGGAGGCTCACATCAGCAACTTTAATAAATTAGTTTGCAAATTACTGGATCTGGAGGAAGTGATGAAAGATGAAGAACAAGCGTGTATGTTATTAAATTCTCTTCCGGCGTCGTATGAGTCATTCAAGGACATTATATGCAGTACGAATAAAACCCTGAGTGTCGATACCGTTATCTCAGCCCTTCAAGGGAAGGCTATGAGAAAGCTAAACGGCGACATGGAGACATCTTCTGATGCACTGTTTACAATGGGTAAGAATTCTGAACAAGGTACGGGTTCTTCAGGTTATAGATCCAAATCCAAGGGCAAGGGCAAAGGAAAGGTAAAGTGCTGGAATTGTGGGAAGGAAGGACATGTGAAGAAGGATTGTGAAAATCCTAAATCAAAGAGAGAAGATTCTGTGGCTTTGTACGGGGAGGCCAATGTTGCCACGTCAGATGGATCGAGTAGATGTGATGGTGATGTTTTATCTGTGTCTTCGCTCAGACGGTCATACGATGATCGTAAGGATGAGTGGAGGCTAGACACAGGGGCATCTTTTCAAATGACTCCTCGGAGTTGGTTCGCCAGCTATAGCGAGTGCGATGGTGGACAAGTGTTTATGGGCAATGGCTTTGCCTGTAATGTTGTAGCTGTTGGTATGGTACGCATCAGGATGTTTGATGGGGTGGAGCGTACCTTGACTAATGTCAGGCACGTTCCTGATTTGAAGCAGAATTTGATTTCTCTTGGTGTACTTGAGGCAAAAGGATGCAAGTACATAGGTATTGATAGTACTCTTAAGGTATCTAAGGGGGCACGAGTAATCATGAAAGCGAAACGACTCAGTAACTTGTACAAGTTGATCTGGAGCACATCAAAAGGTGAAGCTGCAGTGGATGTAGCGAATTCTACCTCTGCACGTGTGTGGCATGTTAGGTATGGCCACATGAGCGGGCAGGGTAGGAAGGCTGAGACGTGCGGACAGGGATACAGAGCAGGTAGAGCAGCCACCTGTGAGAAGAATCACAAGGCATGATCGCAAGATATCGGCGAAGTACATGGACGACTCCAATATCGCAGGGGATTTATCTTCTATTCATATGGCTCTAGGTGATCCTGGTGCTGAAAAGTGAAAGGTGACTATGGACGATATGATGGATTCGTTGTACCAGACCGACATATGGGAGCGGGTGGAGCTTCCAGTGGGACAGAGAGCGGTTGGATGCAGGTGGATCTTTAGGAGGATACAACATAGATACAGGGCGAGGTTGGTAGCGAAGGGTTATGCTCAGAGAGAAGGGATCGGCTTCTCAGAGATCTTCACACCGACGGTATAGCAGGTATCTATTAGATCCGTGATTGGAGCTGGTTGGCCAATGTGATCTTGAGCTGGAAGGATGGATGTGGAGTCTGCACTTCTGCAAAGGAAAGTGAAGAGCAGATCTACATGAAGCAACCATGGCGGTTCGAAGTTAAAAAGACTAAGAAAAGACTTTGCAGGAGGTCGTGGTTCAACCTGTAGCCTAGGCAGTGGTTTGGTTCCTTCATGATGAGTCAGGAATTGATGACATGTATATCGCCAATTATGACATGTCTGAAATCAATGTACTGAAGACTCGGTTAAGTAGGACATTCAGGATGAAGGATCGGGGGGCAGCAAAGATGGTTCTCGGCATTGAGACTGAAGGAGGAGTAGGCTTTGGTAATCACAGGCAGAATACCTTAGGTAAGTATTGATCAAGGAGGTGATGGACCAGGTAAAGCCAGAGAGCGTTCCCTACGCGTCTCTCCTCAAGTTTTCCTCAGGACATGTCCCAAAATAGATGAGGAAAAGCAGGATATCTCATGAGCCTTATTCGAATGCGGTTGACAGTATATGCCATGGTCTGGATTAGACCGGTTATTTCACAGTCTATCAGTGTTGTGAGCAAGTACCCCGACAAGTAATATTGGATAGCGGTGAGATGGTAAGAAGACTACGTCTTTCCTTTTGAGAAGACAAGAGCAAAGATAGTTGGGCACATGGATTCTGATCCGACGGACATGCTCTCCTAGATCGTTCCTGTAGAGAAGTTCAAGGTCTGTAAAACTTCTCTGGGCTTGGCGATGGCGTAAAAGGAAGATGGAGTGTGTAAGAGAAGCTATGATGTGATGCAGAAATAAGAGAAGAGGTCAAGAAGCTACACGGTTGAAGATTGAAGACATGGTGGAGATTGTTGCGAGATGTCTTAAATCTGAGTCCTTTCGCAACTGGGATGCGAAAGGGTCCTTTTGCAACTGGGATGCGAAAGGGAAGTTTCCTAAACTATAAATAGGGGTCCCTAGGGCTATTCTAAGATGATTCTAAGGCTTTCTAAAGTAGTTTCAAGGGTTACTAAAAGGATTTTAGGATTTCTAAAGGGTGTAGCAAGGGTGAGATTCGAGGTTGTTCGAATCGGGTAAGTCATCTCTCTTTGTAATTTCTATTTTCATAGTGGAGATCCATCGCTTTGTGCCGTGGTTTTTTCCCGCAAGGGTTTTCCATGTTAAATCTGTGTTCTCTTGTGTGTGCTTGGTGTCATTAGATTGCTATCCTAGATCTAGATCTGTGTGATTCCGCAAGCCAAAAAACCCTAACACATTGTTACTAATATTGCACTCCATGTACTCTGTTTTAGTCCAACTAATTTTAAATCCTTTAGATTTCAAAGCACCCCTCCATAAATATGCTCTGTGTTTGCGCTTGTCACCCTCGTCCCCGTCAATCAAAACTGTCATCTGCAAGCTACATACTGTTGGGTCCCTATCGTACAAACACAGCGAAATATAGTATAATACAATTTGATGATGGGACCCATCCTCAGAATCCCCGTTTGCAATAATATCAAATATCTATAAATATATATATATATGATGAAGATCATACATGCACGTGATGTGCACAAAGGAGATGCTTGTGATGTCGATCTCCTAAACCAAGGAGTCTCTCCGTGATCTATCCCAGTACCGGAGAATCGAGATGGCCCAACGTCTAATCCTCTAGTAGGTGACAAGGAAGACATATACCATCCACACAAATGGACCACACATGAGGATAATAAAAAAGGATGGAGTAGATTTTCACTCTCACATACTCTCTTTTTTCTCACGCTCACACGTTCAATGGGGTGAGGACGTCCAAGGCTAGCTCTACCTCTCCTCTGGGATAGGATCATATAAATAAAGGGGGGTTAGGGTTTTAAGGGTGCATCCAGTATGGTGCTCTGCCACCACACGGACTTCGGTGTAACCTATTGTGAAGGAAGCCTGTCAATTCGCCTAATCAATGCATATACTCATGACTCAATCCCTCCACTGTCATGGTGTATCCACTAATGATCATATCCATGAAATCAAAAGTGGATCATCAGATCTGGGCCATCGGGTTATCATCAAGTGCGTTCAAAGCAGTTTTAATAGTTAAAACAAAAACTTCGACGATCAAAAACCTTTGAAAAATTGATTAAAACATTCAGAGTGCTAGGCTTAGAGGGAAAGCCACTTGATGAGTCCCCAATCTATTTAGATCAAAACTATAAATATGTTCTTAGGCAAACCAGTGGATCCCTTGTTGGCTCGTACAATAATCAAAGGCTCTTGATGGAAGTACCCAGCTATGTCTACTTTATTGGCCCCTGCATGGACGTCATAGAAAGAGCCAAAGCCGACCGATCAAGATCTTGACCCTTATATGTCATCAGGTCTAAGGATCAAATCATGTTTCATGCATCATTTAGTCCCGACCTCACGATCACGGTCCAAGCTAATGGGCCCCCAGACTGCTAACTTGATCTCGATCTACCAATGTGAGTGACCAAAGGTCCGAACCTAGATCCTTTATACATGGCACACTAACACTCTTTTGCAGGTAAGGGTAAGGCATAAGCCGACAACAAGTTAGCTCCCGATGGTGGAGATTGTCCATCCTGACCCAAGTCAGTCTCCTCACCTAAGATGACCATGCATCTCATGAACTGATGTCCAAAGGTGTATCCCATGCACCTGTGATGGTCATGGCCTAACAAGGTACTGAGATCCATCGACCACAACTCTCCCAGGTCAATGACCGTCATGTCCAATCTCAAGTTCCTAAGGACAACTAGAGGAATCACTCCTCAATAAACCCAATGAATAAGAGCAACACTAAATCTGTCTAAGGCATATCACATGTCCAATCTAAGACCCATGGTCAGCACGATCAACGGTTGAGATCTGCCCAATCACATCTACATGGCTAGTGGATAAGGGCACAAATGGTTTTTTAGGGCACTAACT
This sequence comes from Magnolia changhungtana, assembly GCA_030180095.1. Lineage (NCBI taxonomy): Eukaryota > Viridiplantae > Streptophyta > Magnoliopsida > Magnoliales > Magnoliaceae > Magnolia > Magnolia changhungtana. The sequence goes on from JASAUF010000600.1 coordinate 188,631, forward strand.
CCAACACATACACCATGGGATCTCTTCGTGCAAATGCAACAATGTAACTATTGATTAATGGCCAAAAATTTGGTTAGACAATTTTTATCATATTGAAATTTTTTTTTATCATTGATCAACACTATTGTCATATTGATTATGCTAAAGAAGGTCCAATCATTTATCTTGATCATACATCATTTGGACCACCTTTCATTGCCCATCTCTCCCAAAGTCACTTTGATTGATAGATCCTAACTAATAAATCAATGGCAATGAAACCATTGGGCCCATATTGACTACACCTAGAGAAGCTTCAATCATTGATCTAAGCCATCATACTAAGGTTCCCATATTGTACTGCCCATTCTTCTAAAAAATCAAGTTGATTAGATAAATCTTAATCATCCAATCAATGGCTCAAAAAATGGACAACTCATACTAACTATATTGTACAATCATTGAATTGGACTACAAAGTCCAATCACATGGGGCATATGGGGCCCACCATTGCCCATTACTCCCAAGCATTATGATACGATGATCCTAGCCATCTGATCAAATGGCTAGGAAATGGATGGTCCATATTCATTATCCCATAGAAGGACTAATCAATTGACCTAAATTGTCCGCTGTTATGGCCAACCTTTGATTGTCAAAAAAAAAAAACAATTGACTGGATTGTCTTAATAATCCAATTAATGGATCGAAACTGGATGATCCATATTCATAATTGGAGGAAAGGTTTGATCGCTATCCATCACGGGATCCCAAGTCTCACACATTCCACATTAGCACATTCCATGGTAAATGTATGGTTAGAGGAATGCTTTCTGTATCATTATGGGATCTCCGAATGCTTTCTGTATCATTAGAGGAATGTATGGATTATTAATTGTCTTAATAATCCAATTAATGGCTCAAAAATGGATGATCCATATTCATAATTGCAGGAAAGGTATGATCGCTATCCATCACGGGGATCCCAAATCTCACACATTCCACATTAGCACATTCCATGGTAAATGTATGGTTAGAGAAATAATAATAATAATAATAATAATAATAATAATAATAATAATAATAACAAAAAAGGGAAAGTGTAAATAAAGTTTTCCAAAATCCCCAGGGAGTCTATCTCTATGTTAGGGTTGCCCTTTCAAATAAAATAAAAAAATAAAATAAAATTTCACCAATAATACCAAAAATCAAAAAATTACCAAATATCGAAAATATATACCCAAAAAGATTACCAAAAAAAAAAACAAATAAATATATATATATATATTTTAAAAATGCCAAAATTACCAAAGTCCCAAAAAAAATATCAAAAATTGCGCAAAAAAATTACCGAAAATTGCCAGCAAATTCCAAAAAATAATAAAATAAATCCCCAGGGAGTATAGCACCAAAAAGGGACACTTCTTCTAAACTAGTTAGCCCCATTAAAATATTAGTGGAGGCTATCTGACTCTGCTACAATTAAAAAACCGAACAATCTCAATCATCCGTGAGATCGGATGGATCCTAAAAAAAAAAATCAAAAATATTCCAAACCGATAGCCCCATTAATTCATTAGTGGAGGACATTTGATTTTTCTGCAAATAAAAACCGAACGACGACGCCTACCCATGTGATCGAACGGATATTTTTTCAAAAATTCAAAAATATCTTCAAATAAAATCTCCAAGGATTCTAGCTCTAAAGAGATAATTTTTAAAAATATTTCAAAAAACGCACGCAGCACGCAGTACATTGAGGAATCTTTCATATTCCCCAGTTGCGGTCAGTGCGAATAGCTAAATAAGATTCGATCTCCTCCGGTTTTCCTGGAGGATAAGTGAATCCGTACATGATACATGTACGATTGGCCCGATCTCTATATCTGGACAGTCGTACGAAATGCTAGTAGAAATGAGTGGAACTATCTCTGGAAAGAATAATCAAACTCGAAGTGATGATAATCCATTGTAACCAAAGTAACAGAATCAGCACTGCATGGCAAAGGATTACTTGCACATACCTAGGCCAGGATATTCGAAAAATTTGATCGAGTCCAAGTCGGCAGAGTGAGTTCCCCGTAAGGCGGCACCAACGCGCAGAGCAGCTAACCACTTTGACGATCAAATGGAACGAACACTCCTAGGATGATTACATAGCAAAGGAACGACAGACCTAACAGTACAGGAATCCTCGTAAAGCCGCGACAAATGCGCAGAGGCCCTTACTTTTCAGACTTACCCTCCAATATTGTTAACAATCTGACATGAAAGGGTTGTGATTGGTGATCCGTAAAGATGCAAAAAATGCGCAGGAAATAATCGCAACGTTTTCCTCAACCCTCATGATATTGTAACATCCTAAAAATCGGGGGTCGAGCAAAGCTTAGCTCCCGAGTTCCAACGCATCACTTATGCAACATAGATAATGATGATTATGATGAGAGCATTGAAACATGAATGAGATTATACCAAAACAGCATATCATACTCCAAAGACAGTTAAATTGCAAGCGGAAGACTGTGATAGATGTATAGAAGATATATACTATGGTAAGTCTCCAGAGTGTGATAATGTTGCCAGGTTAATGAAATACAAATACAATTTCAAAATATACCAAAGGTGTAATGTTATCTAGTCAACATCCCTGTAACTCCGTCGATCAAGGCACGACTCACATGAAGTCGCCAGAAAACAGCATATACGAGAAAGCATTCTCGTCGTCACAAAAGTCCGGCTCCGCCTCAGGAGTAGCGTCGCCATCTGCAATCAGACAAAGTCTGGTGGGTGTCCGGAACACCGTCCCATAACGTGGGAGTGAGTGATCAACTCAGTGGAACAGTAAAGCATAGGTTAACATGTTATCAAAACAGTCAAGCAGTAATGATAAAGCAGTACAATCAATAATCCTAAGTACTCTTGTTAATGCATGTATGAAATGCTGTCATGATGCATGCCCTTGCCAACATACTCCATCATGCGACACCATCTTACGTTCGTGCCATGCTTTCAACCCTCAGTGCTCCACATCTTCCAGGCACATGCAGTATAATATGAACATGATTACCGAATTGTTATTAGTCCTTTTCATACAGCAATATTGGGAAACTAAGGTACCTCCCTTATATCATTCCCAAATAATGATCCATTCTAGGGTCGTCAGTCCTAGATACTCTCATACGATGATGCGGTTCAAGGTCGCTGTAAAGGGCTGTCAAGGCTGTTACACGCACTCATTGCACCGCTCCCCCATCACCTTATCAATACAGGCCTAGTTTATACTCTATTTACTACGAGAAGGCTCGTCGCCTCGCTGTAGATTTAGAGTATGCTCGAGGTCACTACACCGGGTACGGTCAGGGCTGTTACACGGAATCGTTACACCACTCCCCCATCACCCATCAAAACAGTGTAGGCCGACAGCTCGAATATAGTGTCCCATACCACCGTATTTGGCTCACGAGTCTGGGTTGCTCACTGGTCACTACGGGAAGGCACATCACCCAAGCGTAGGCCGACAGCTCGACCAGGTGTCCCATACCACCATGCCCGGCTCATAAGTCTTAGCGGATCGAGGTACCAAGGTTAACGAGGCTGCACTGGTAAGTTTGGTACCTTAGGTTCAAGCAGTAACGTCCAAACATGGTGAACATACATTAGACAAATCGGGTTACTTGACGAGCTCGGCTAGCTCGAGTGCACGACAAGTTAAACGATATGAAGTGCATAAGCACTTCGCGTGGCCAACCACTATCGCCAACCGAAGTACGACTCGGGTTCGTCGAACACATCTCACGTGGCGAATGAATCTCAGCCACAAATTCAATCCCGTTACCGATTGCCTGGACTATACAATAGCCCCAATCACATTCAATTACGGAACAGTTAAAGCAGTAATGGATCAAGATTTTAAATCATACAATCAAATATCCAATATTGTCCTCTTAGGGCTGGCAGGGCTGTTGCACGGAATCGTTACACCACTTCCCCATCACCCATCACGGATTTTATGAAATACAACTTAAACATGTGAAGTAGTCAGAGCAGAATTAAATAAACAAGTAATTCAAACATATTAACAAGCATGTTATAAAACATAATGCAAACAGGAAATCCAAACACATACGTTTCATAAACCAGTAAGCGATTAAACTAAACAACTTACATGAAGGAAATCATACACATCACTAAGGTAGTTGAGAATCCTATCTCAACACCTACTCAAGGCACTACTAGATTAAGTACATATCTATACAAGCATTTTCACAAACACTTAGACTACACATTCCAACATACCTATAATATACTAGTTAAAACACAAGTCATAGCGAATCCTTTCACAAAGGATTACCACATGAACCACGATCATGCATTCACGACCAATAGTCATGGCAAGCATAAATCATAGTTCCATATTCATTTGAACATTTCTACAAACACTTAGGCTACAACTAGTACATATACGACGTATGTTAATATAACAAGTGTTAGGCTAATCCGTTCACCCAGAAGTTGATACACATGTATCTAGCATACCTAGACAATAATTAATCATGGCAAGCACAAATCCGTATTTCATACGTATACGATAATTTCTACAAATACGAGGAATACAGTATATTCAACATAGTTAACGTATAATCGAAAAATGAAACGGACAACACTTTGTACATGTGTAATAGCATCTAGATCATGAATCTATCAGTATTTGACATTGAAAGCGTTGAAAACCAAATCCTATACGTCTAAAGTCCGCACCTTACGCCGTAGAAACAAGTAATGGGCTCAGTTAAACACCAAGCCTTAATCACTGGCAGAACGGCAACCTAAGCTATGAAATAGATTAGCTATTTCATCACTTGCAACAATCATAACCCTAGAATGGGTTAGGGTTAGGGTTTCTTACCTAGAAACAAAGCCAGGATCGCCGGAAAAACAATTAGATTGGGGTGGTTAAATACGGAGAACATCAGGGTAGAGTGTCAGGAAGAATCCATCACTTGTCTCACACTTTCTCTCTCTTTTCTCTCTTCTCTCTCCTGGGTTTTCTCAAATTCGTATGGTGAGAGTGAGAGAGGGTTTAAGGTCCTTATATAGGCCTAAAACACACCAAATTAGACCCAAGGTCAAGGTATACTTAGGTTATGTCCAAAGTGGGTCCATTTCGATCCAACGAAGCACTTCTGGAGGCCCCTTTTCTGTGTGCGGTCGGACTTAAGCTCACAGACATTGGATCTAGGTCGAGTTACGTTTTCGTTCCAGTCGGGTTCCCAGATCACACGTGGCAGACCAGTTTCAGTTCAACGGTCACCGGAACTCGATCAGGGTTACAAGTACATGGACATGTGTATGAAATTTCCCTTGATCCGAGGGTGTATTTGGGTCAGATTCTGACGATCTGATTTCTTATATCAAGCCCGCAAGTGACAAGTCTCAGATTACTTAAATGAGATTTGATTTCTAAAGAAAGCTACGTTTTCTCACACTCTTCACTCCGAGCTCAAGCGAATAGCCCAGGACACTATCTAGATTTGATTTCTGAGATGGTTGTCAAGCCCAGCAAGGCGGTCCTAATTCTATAACTTCGTATTATTCGGACTTTCGATGTGCGGTCTAGATCTGATATAGAGTTTCGCGATGCTCCCGAGAGCAGCCGGGTAATGAGATTGATCCTAGATTTTTGGGTAATGTAGCATCAATAATTCCACAAGTTTTAGGTCTTGCAGATCGTATTTAAAGTGGTTCGAGCTAATTCTATTGATTGTTTAGTTCAGTACTTAACCAAATTCTGCCCTAATTATGACAGAATACGGTCCTAAGGAAGCTCTACGCCCCTTTCTGACATTTATAGTTATTATACTATTTTAATTATTTTTTAGTAGTTCATCATCAAGTCTACTTCACCTCCACCAAATTTCATTAGGTTTCGTGTTGTAGAAAAATTCTAAAAATTCTAGAAGCGGCATCTGTCCAAACTAATGACTTCCAGATAGTTGTCACAACGACCTATATTTAACTATATTTAAATTTTTATTATATTTTTATATTATTTTTATATGGAACTATACTTATTAATCTTCAATCTGGTCTTTGAATCACCTAAATCGGAGTTATAACGAGGGAGATATGACTTTTTGAAGTCAGACCAAAATCACAGAAAATGTGGCCAAAAACGGGCCAGCTGATGAACTGCGGCCCGCCCAGGCCCGCATTTTGGTGAGGCCTTCACCGGTCGCTGACCTGTTTGGGGGTGGTTTTACCATCCGATATGTAAAATAAATGTATTTTACAAACCGGGATGAGTTATTCGACGTGCAATATATGTTTTTGAGGTAGGAGAAGTTGATCTATCCATGTAACCTACTTATTTCGTGAGATTCCAAAAGGTTAATGGTTAAAAACCCATTTTATTTATTTATTTACTATTTATAGTAATATTTTGTTTAAGTATTGATCAACATCACCTAAACTTTAGGATTAGTATCTAATATGAAAGTTCTTGGAAAAGTTTGAAGAATAAGGTTGTGAAAGGTGAGATTTTGAAGGAATTGTGAGATTTTGAAGGAAATGGTTTGAAAAGGGGATTTGAGATTTTTGAATTGAGTGTTTGAGAAGTTAATTAGGTGTTAGGATTGACCCATCGCCTAAGGACGTCTAACTTCAGGTTGGAAAAAATCTGGGGTGTTACAATCTACCCCCCTTAAAAATATTTCGTCCCCGAAATTGCTAAGAGAGATGAGTAAAGATTTTATTACTTCCTTTGCCTAAGCTTTATTGACTTCAAGTTTATAAGCGTGGTAGGGTGTATACTGTCCATGAGAGTCTGGTATATTTTAGTCTTTACCCCCCTTAAAAACTTATTTCTTTATCGCTTATTTATATCCTGATGGTTTACTACAATGGATTTCTTTATCTATTGGAGTCTTGACGGTGATTCTCATCTATTTAGAGTAAGATAGTTGTTTTCGATGTTTGACCAACACGGAGAGACGGTTATAGTGGGCTTGATCCCGATACATCGATCATCTGACCGACTAGGGTAGAAGACTCATCGTATCCTTTCCTAGTCCTGGTGGCTCCTGGTCTTCTGCTCGGTCAAGCAGTGGGTCCATTGGTAGTCGCCCAGGATTGAGAATTGGGTCAAGCCGCGAATGTTTCGCAGTTGTATATTTCAGTAACTCCGTAGTCCGATCACTCTAAAAGCTTAGGGAATGCCCATCACTGAAAGGGTCAAATTGCCTATTTCTAAAATTGCCCTTTAGGTCTTGGTCTAAGAGAGTCCTCGTCTTATTCTATGCCCAAGATAGGGGTGAATCAATATCAGCCCTAAAAAGGTTTCTCATAGTAGAACTTGTTAAGGCTTCCATTATGTTCGTAATCAACGAGCACATTTGTGGTTACATCGACCTCGGCTATTGTAATTCATCTCGTACCCATTGCTAGGCCTATTCTTTAATACGATTTGGTTTACTACTTAAACCTTAATTACTTTCCTTCTAGTAACTTCATGATCGACATTCTAAGGGAGATTCAGATCCTATTTGGTGACCTAACCTTACGTATAACTAGGTTCAATTTCCTTCGATCCTGGACCAGTGGGGTAAGGGTCCACCACGCTTCCGCTGCGCCATCCAGATCAAAGAGGTGTATTAGCCGACCTAACTAGATTGGGCTTATAACGTTCTACCCCTTTTAAAAATTATTTTCACCCTCAAGGCTCAAGATCTATGTCCTGATCCGTATGTGTACTTTAGGACCTATCCTTGACATAAAATGGGAATACATTGGTCTGCCTTTCATCAACGATGTGTACTATGGCATTGATACCTATGGTCATAGAAAGGAGCTAAAGATGATGGGTATTGTGGTTGATTCAGGGATAGGTGTGAGTTTGTGGCAAGATGCCTAATTCTACCAAGGAGATTTATCACGGCCCAGACTTACCCTATTTAATCATGTCTAGCTTAACAGGCATGCTATCTTTCGAAGTTCATATACACAATATGTATGCCAACATGGCATGTGATTTGGGACCTAAGTCCTAACTGTCGGTTGCCCATTTGGGAAAGTCCTTGGGCCTAAAAAGAAAATCTCTATTGGTTATATATTCCTAACACGTCTCAAAGACGAAGTTATAAACTTTTAGTTGCAAGTGGTCTGGCTAACACGGAAGGAAAGTTGTATAGTGGGTCTGAGTCGGATACATGGACCTTCTGCCTAGCCAGGACAGAAAAATTTGTCATATCAGTTCTTAATCCTAGTTGATCCCGACATTCTGCTTGATCAGAGCATAGAGTTCATTGGTAACTACCAGGATTGAGAAGTCGATTCAAACCACGAATACCTCGCTTACATATAGTTCTCTACTCCGTGTTCACGGTTGTAGTACGTCTTTGGGAAGGCACTTCAAAGGGTGTATGGATTTGACCTAACATTAAATCTAAAGGATATATAAGTTTTCTATGAGCGTGAATAGTTTATACGTCAAACAACCTTCCTAAGAGTTATTAAAGGAGCCTGTGAGTACCAAGGGGATTCAACGAAGGAATGGGGTCTCGCTCCCACTTAATCAAGTCAACTAATTAACTTTATTTTTCAATTATCTTTCAATTATCTTAGCATAATGAATCCTTTACATTCCTTAGTCTAACCAGTAGCCTAGTCGCAACGCATGAGTAGCGGTAATCCACTAGTTGTAATCCAAAGTCTATGCTTATACGCTAGAGGATTTCATACCATTTCTAATACAAGTCAAATTTGTTTGCAAAACTTAGGAGTACCAACTCTAGGTCCAAAACTCTAAGGGACTGTTTAGCCAGAGGTATGAAGTTGTATTAAATGGAACTGCATTGCAAATCCCACTTCAGGATTGGGAATGACATGTTTGGTAGGAGGGTGGGTTGGGAGTAAAATTAATTTTATAGGCTTTGGAAAATGAGCCTTGTGTTGGAAAGTGTGAGATGGGATTTCCAAATCCCATGATGATGAATTTCTAAGTGTAATTTGAAAGGAAATCTCAGAATTTACTTTTGATGGCATACATTCTAAACATGGTGTTAGAAACCATGGGATACACCCAATCTAGGGACAATACCTTACACATATATTTCATTTACCAAACTTCGCCATAATATATGAGACACAGTGTTACATGAATCTTGCCAGAAGATGCATGTAAGCTAATACAACCAAGACCTCAAACATTTAAAACATCCTACCAACTACTACACTACTAGGCCTACCAACATGAAAACACAAGGAGCCTATCACAGTACAAAACAAACAAGCCACAAGGCGGTGGCATGGATGACTAGGCATCAGAGTCTGGCGAAGGAGGAGGGGCACCCTTTCTCTTTCCCATGAGAGAAAGAAAGGTGGAGATCGAAAATATTGCCGTAACGAACTCAGAGAAGGCCATGGAAAGAGAAGATAAGGGGAATAGGGGCTGGAGCTTTTGGTTCTCCACGAATTTGAGCCTCAATAGAGGTTGTAAAGGCCTAAATAACAGGGATTGAAGAAAGAAAATGAAGAGATGGGATGGGTTGAGAGCTTACACGATTTTGAGCTCCAAATGAGGGATGTAAGAGCTCAAATGAGAGAAAACGGAGAGGGTAGAGGGGTAGGTATGGCTGTAAAAGATGAAGGTGTTTGGGTTGTGGCAGAAAACGACGGAATGGATGATTGGAGGGTAGGTTTTTGTCAAAATCAGAAATGTGGAAGAGAAAAGAGAGCTTGGGGTGTGGTTTGTGAAGGAGGTAGGTGTTTGGGAGGTTTTTAATCGACGGCCCACACACCAAGGGGTTACCGTAGCCCCCAAACACCATCGGCCCGACCGGCCCGCCCGGCCGAGCCCGTTAACCGGCAAGGCCTCGCCGACTCGGCGAGGTCCTCGCCACCCTCTGGACTAATCGGCGATGCCTTGCCATTTGGGCAAGGTCCTCATGCCCCCTAGGCCCAAAAATGATGTGGGGTCCACCCTGGGTCCCTCTGGAATGGTGTGGGTAGGCCCCCGACTCCATTTTGCTTCATTTCAGGTCCTTTCAGGAATTTTCTGATGCAAAGCTGTATTTGTACATTCCTAAGTACTGGGATGGGGTGATTTGTGATCTACACTTATCGTTTGATGGTCTAAAAGTGGTTTGGGGTCGACTCATACGATCATGGATGAGTATGGACCCGATCTCGGCTACCGTTTTTAGTGAACTTCGCCGATTAGCAAAATTGGGACACCTATGAATGTTTCTACATTTTTCTCATACCCACCTAAGTCGAAGGGCGACAATGTACATCGTGTGACCATAACCCAGGTCCGGTTTAATCCAAATCATGCTCTGATACCATCTTGTAACGCCCTGAAAATTGGGGGTCGAGCAAAGCTCAGCTCCCGAGTTTCAACGCATCACTTATGCAACATAGATAATGATGATTATGATGAGAGCATTGAAACATGAATGAGATTATACCAAAACAACATATCATACTCCAGAGATAGTAAAATTGCAAGCGGAAGACTGTGATAGATGTATAGAAGATATATATTATGGTAAGTCTCCAGAGTGTGATAATGTTGCAAGGTTAAAGAAATACAAATACAATTTTAAAATATACCAAAGGTGTAATGTCATCTAGTCAACATCCCTGTAACCCCATCAATCAAGGCACGGCTCACATGAAGTCGCCAGAAAACAACATATACGAGAAAGCATTCTCGTCGTCACAAAAGTCCGGCTCCGCCTCAGGAGTAGCATCGCCATTTGCAATCAGACAAAGTCTGGTTGGTGTCCGGAACACCGTCTCGTAACGTGGGAGTGAGTGATCAACTCAGTGGAACAGTAAAGCATAGGTTAACATGTTATCAAAACAGTCAAGCAGTATTGATAAAGCAATATAATCAACAATCCTAAGTACTCTTGTTAATGCAAGTATGAAATGCTGTCATGATGCATGCCCTCGCCAACATACTCCCTCATGCGACACCATCTTACGTCCGCGCCATGCTTTCATCCCTCAATGTTCCACATCTTCCAGGCACATGCAGTGCGATATGAACATATTACCGAGTTGTTATTAGTCCTTTTCAGTATTGGGAAACTAAGGTACCTCCCTTATATCATTCCCAAACAATGATCCATTCTAGGGTCGTCAGTCCTAGATACTCTCATATGATGATGCGGTTCTAGGTCCTTTGTAAAGGGCGCTGTGGTACATTACACGCACTCGTTGCACCGCTCCCCCATCACCTTATCAATACAGGCCTAGTTTATACTCTATTTACTACGGGAAGGCTCGTCGTCTCGCTGTAGATTCAGAGTATGCTCGAGGTCACTACACCGGGTACGGTCAGGGCTGTCAGGGTTGTTACACGGAATCGTTACACCACTCTGCCATCATCCATCAAAACAGTGTAGGCCGACAGCTCGAATACAGTATCCCATACCACCATATTCAGCTCACGAGTCTGGGTTGTTCACTGGTCACTACGGGGAGGCACAACACCCTAGCGTAGGCCGACAGCTCGACCACGGTATCCCATACTACCATGCCCGGCTCATGAGTCTTAGCGGATCGAGGTACCAAGGTTAACGGGGTTGCACTGGTAAGTTTGGTACCTTAGGTTCAAGCAGTAGCGTCCAAACATGGTGAACATACATTAGACAGATCGGGTTACTTGACAAGATCGGCTAGCTCGAGCGCACGACAAGTTAAACGACATGAAGTGCATAAGCACTTGGCGTGGCCAACCACTATCGCCGACCGAAGTACGACTCGGGTTCATCGAACACATCTCACGTGGCGAATGAATCTCAGCCACGAATTTAATCTCATTACCGATTGCCTGGACTATACAATAGCCCCAATCACATTCAATTACGGAACAGTTGAAGCAGTAATGGATCAAGATTTTAAATCATACAATCAAATATCCAATATTGTCCGCTTAGGGCTGTCAGGGCTGTTGCACGGAATCGTTACACCAATCCCCCATCGCCCATCAGGGATTTTATGGAATACAACTTAAACAGGTGAAGTAGTCAGAGCAGAATTAAATAAACAAGTAATTCAAACATATTAACAAGCATGTTATAAAACACAATGCAAACAGGAAATCCAAACACATACGTTTCATAAACCAGTAAGTGATTAAACTAAACAACTTACATGAAGGAAATCATACACATCACTAAGGTAGTTGAGATTCCTATCTCAACACCTACTCAAGGCACTACTAGATTAAGTACATATCTATACAAGCATTTTCACAAATACTTAGACTACACATTCCAACATACCTATAATATACTAGTTAAAACACAAGTCGTAGCGAATCCTTTCACAAAGGATTACCACATGAACCACGATCATGCATTCACGACCAATAGTCATGGCAAGCATAAATCATAGTTCCATATTCATTCGAACATTTCTGCAAACACTTAGGCTACAACTAGTACGTACACGACGTATGTTAATATAACAGGTGTTAGGCTAATCCGTTCACCCAGAGTTGATACACATGTATCTAGCATACCTAAACAACAATTAATCATGGCAAGCACAAATCCGTATTTCATACGTATACAGTATTTTCTACAAATACGAGGAATACAGTATATTCAACATAGTTAACGTATAACCGAAAAATGAAACGGATAACACTTTGTACATGTGCAATAGCATCCAGATCATGAATATATCAGTATCTAACATTGAAAGCGTTGAAAACCATAACCTATACATCTAAAGTCCGCACCTTACGCCGTAGAAACAAGTAACGGGCTCAGTTAAACACCAAGCCTTAATCACTGGCAGAATGGCAACCTAAGACATGAAATAGATTAGCTATTTCATCACTTGCAACAATCATAACCCTAGAACAGGTTAGGGTTAGGGTTTCTTACTTAGAAACGAAGCCGGGATCGCCGGAAAAGCAATTAGATTGGGGTGGTTAAACACGGAGAACAGCAGGGTAGAGTATCAGGAAGAATCCCTCACTTGTCTCACACTTTCTCTCTCTTTTCTCTCTTCTCTCTCCTGGGTTTTCTCAAATTCGTATGGTGTGAGTGAGAGAGAGTTTAAGGTCCTTATATAGGCCTAAAATACACCAAATTAGACCCAAGGTCAAGGTATACTTAGGTTATGTCCAAAGTGGGTCTATTTCGATCCAACGGAGCACTTCTGGAGAACCCTTTTCTGTGTGCGGTCAGACTTAAGCTCACAGACATTTGATCTAGGTTGAGTTACGTTTTCGTTCCACTCGGGTTCCCAAATCACACGTGGCGGACTAGTTTCAGTTCAACGGTCACTTGAACTCGATCAGGGCTACAAGTACATGGACATGTGTATGAAATTTCCCCTGATCCGAGGGTGTATTTCGGTCAGATTCTGACAGTCTGATTTCTTATATCAGGCCGTAAGTGACCAGTCTCAGATTACTTAAATGAGATTTGATTTCTAAAGAAAGCTACGTTTTCTCACACTCTTCACTCCGGGCTCAAGCGAATAGCCCAAGGACACTATCTAGATTTGATTTTCGAGATGGTTATCAAGCCCAGCAAGGTGGTCCTAATTCTATAACTTCTTATTATTCGAACTTTCAATGTGCGGTCCAGATCTGATATGAAGTTTCACGATGCTCCCGAGAGCAGCCGAGTAATGAGATTGATCCTAGATTTTTAGGTAATGTAACATTAATGATTCCACAAGTTTTGGTTTTGCAGATCGTATTTAAAGCGGTTCGAGCTAATTCTATTGATTGTTTAGTTCAGTACTTAACCAAATTCCGCCCTAATTATGATAGAATACGGTCCTAAGGAAGTTCTATGCCCCTTTCTGACATTTATAGTTAGTATACTATTTTAATTATTTTTTTAATAGTTCATCATCAAGTCTACTTCATCTCCACCAAATTTCATTAGGTTTCGTGTTGTAGAAAAATTCTAAAAATTGTAGAAGCTGCAGCTGTCCAAACTAATGACTTCCAGACAATTGTCACAATGACCTATATTTAACTATATTAAAAATTTTATTATATTTTTCTATTATTTTTATATAGAACTATTCTTATTAAGCTTCAATCTGGTCTTTGAATCACCTAAATCGGAGTTATAACGTGGGAGATATGACTTTTTGAAGTCGGACCAAAATCGCAGAAAATGTGGCCGAAAACGGGCCAGCCGATGAACTGCGGCCCGCCCGGGCCCGTATTTTGGCGAGGCCTCGCCAACTCGGCGAGGCCCTCGCCGGTCGCTGACCTGTTTGGGGGTGGTTTCGCCGTCCGATATGTAAAATGAATGTATTTTACAAACCTGAATGAGTTATTCGACGTGCAATATATGTTTTTGGGGTAAGAGAAGTTGATCTATCCATGTAGCCTACTTATTTCGTGAGATTCCAAAAGATTAATGGTTAAAAAATTATTTTATTTATTTATTAACTATTCATAGTAATTTTTTATTTAAGTATTGATCAACATCACTTAAACTTTAGGATTAGTGTCTAATATGAAAGTTCTTGGAAAAGTTTGAAGAATAAGGTTGTAAAATGTGAGATTTTGAAGGAATTGTGAGATTTTGAAGGAAATGGTTTGAAAGAGGATTTGGGATTTTTGAATTAAGTGTTTGAGAAGTTAATCAGGTGTTAGGATCAACCCATCGCCTAAGAACGTCTAACTCCAGGTTGAGAAAAATCTGAGGTGTTACAGATATGTGCAAGTCATCTTTTTCCAAACAGTCAACTGACAATGATACAATGGCAGGTAATAGATTCAAATCACTATCCTTTCTGACCACAAGGTGGGGTGTCCACTCACTTTGGCCTTCAATTGGTTGCAACCTCGGCCAAAGAGGGGGCATCTTTAGACACCCCACCCAAGCTAATATCTTGAGAAGGCTAAGACTAACCGGGAACTATGATCATAACCTAACCTTAACCCTAATCCCATCCTAGACCTAACGCTAATCCCATCCTAACCCAACCCTAATCCCAATCCTAGCCTACACCGAACCCTAACTGCATACCCTAGTCCAGAATCCCCAAAACTCCCCAGTCGTAACCCAAAACCGTGATCCAGGCCGTTCAGTATACACACAGCCTTGCCTATATCCTATACCCTGGCCAGAACCCCCTATCCGTACCTCAATCCACCACTTTGAGTCCCAGAAACCCAAAACGGAGACCATCGGACGAACCAGAGCACCACACGAAGCCCACACGTGCGAATCCGGCCCAAACTAGGCCCGAGCGGTAGTCTGACTACCGCCTGCGGCACTCCGATTGCTGCCGCTCGAGGCTTGCATGTAGACAGCTGTCCCAGCGTCCAAAAGTTAACTTTCATTCAAAATTACCCCCCTACCTTCACTATTTAC
Organism: Magnolia changhungtana; assembly: GCA_030180095.1. Taxonomy (NCBI): domain Eukaryota; kingdom Viridiplantae; phylum Streptophyta; class Magnoliopsida; order Magnoliales; family Magnoliaceae; genus Magnolia; species Magnolia changhungtana. Next base: position 203,975 of record JASAUF010000600.1, read on the forward strand.
CAATTTATCAGCTCCGTAAGCCAATGAGAGTGTGCCATGTGGCATCTCTCTCCTCTTCACCAATCAACACTTGCCACCTCAGCTTTTAACCCTCTCAAATCCAGTAATTACAGCAATGCCATTGGACAAGACTATAAATAGTCCTCTCCTCTTCTCATATCAACACACCTCATCCAAAGGAAAGAGAGAGAGAGAGAGAGAGAGAGAGAGAGAGAGAGAGAGAGTAAAGAAGAGAGTGAAGGAGAGGAAAGAAGCTCTCAAACCTTCTAAGCCCCGAAGACCTTCCCAATCCATAAATTTAACCCAAGATGGTCATGGTTGGTTCACCCGTGTCTTAGCCTATCCAAAGATTGAGCCAAAGATCTACCATCATACAAGCATTCATCATGACATCTACTCCCTTCCCAACCCCCTTCCTCTAGATCTCTAGTGAACGTATGCTCTGTGACTTGTCGTACATCGATCTTGTCACATCAGAAATTCCTAGTGATCTAATCCATTTCTCTTACCTTTTACATAATCATCATCACATCCGCTTTAACACAGATGGATGTATTGTCTCGTGTCTTAAATCCAAAGGATCTTCCGAGACACTATCAATCCGCGTATGTGCTTAGTTCCATCTCAACCACAACATCCATCATCCCTTGAGATTATTTTACCACACTAAGTAGAGAGTATATATTGAACGGAGAGAGGGTGCCTAACCCCTTCCCTCTTTGTAACCAAGGTCCCTTACCCATAATCCCAGCTGAGACCACAGACATGAGTCAATTTAAGAGAGGAGAGTCTGAGTGAGCTTCTCATTTAAGAGAGGAGAGTCTTGTGTTTTAAGGACTTTCCAACATTTTTACGTATCGGATCTTTCATAAATTCCTAGTGATTTTGAAATTTCCGTCCTTGATCCATTTCTCTTACATTTTTACATTTTTCGGCTAGTGGCGACTCCAACATTCATACTTAGCCTAATCATCCATCATAAACATTACCATACTGATCAGTGTGGGTGCCGATTTCCAATGTTTACGAATATCGAAACGGTAGTCATCACAATATTTAATTTACAAGTGAGTCTAAGCGTGATCTCAAATACTTTCAATCTTTACGACATAGATCAAGAACTAGGCTTGGTATAAGGATTACACACTTTAGTATGATAATATGTGTCTATCCTTAAGAGGTCTGAAACTTTTACCTGTCTCCAACAAGACACGACTGAAGTTTTACTTACTCAAAATTTGCACATATATATAGAGAAGTAGAAATAAAGCTTTATATCAAAATCATTCAAACAAAGTGTATAAAACGAGATCTCTAAGTATCTGTGAAAATTAAAGTACACTCAACTCCCACTAATTGAAAACATCTGTGGGATTAATGACTCCCATGGATGTCACATGCTCCTTAAATGGCGTGATAGGGAGCCCTTTAGTGAGCGGAGCGGATGCCAATCATCATCCGCTTAGTGTCGATGAATTCCATGGACACTTGATGATTCTGGATCATTTCCTTTACAATAAGGTACTTGATGTCGATATGCCTCGACTTTGATGAATTTTTTATTAGAGAATGAAATCCTCGAACCATAAAATGAAGATGTATGCTCAAAGTAGAATGTAGAAATCAACCATAGTGCAAATTCAACTTGCATAGTGGATGAGGCTATGGTAGATTGTTTCACGCTTTTTCACCGACAAGCTCCTCCCACCATCATGAAGATGTATCTTGAAGACTTCTTAGTGTCAACACATCCCGTGAAGCATTCGAATATTCGATCAACTCCAATTGATCAGATCTTCGGTATGTGAGTTCGAAGTCTTTCGTTCTTTGAAGATACCGTAATACTTTCTTTGCACTATCCAATGTTGCATTCCTGGATTAGATAGGTATCTTCCTAACATTCTAGTGACAAAGGCAATGTCCGGTCGCGTACAAACTTGAGCATACATGATGCTAACTACTACTGATGCGTACGGATATTCTTTCATTCGATTCTTCTCTGAATCATTCTTTGGACACTGAAATATACTAAATTTGTCTCCCTTCACAATGGATGACTTTCCTAAAACACAATTTTGCATGCCATACATTTCGAGTACCCTAGTAATATAGGCCCTCTGTGACAGGCTGAGCAGTCCAAGAGTTCTGTCATGGCGAATCTCAATGCCGATGACGTAAAAAGCTTCACCAAAGTCTTTCATTTCAAATCTTTGATATAAGAATTTCTTGGTGTCGCTCAACATCCTGGTATATCATGCTATGAATGAATGTCATCGACATACAAAATCATCATAACGAACTTACTCCCATTGGTTTTAATGTAGATGCATTCATCTGCAGTGTTTTCTACAAAGCCATATGAGGAAATTACTTCATGAAACTTAAGGTACCACTGTCGCGATGCCTATTTCAACCCATAAATGGATTTCTTAAGTTTGCAAACCAAATGTTCTGAGCCAGTAGCTACAAAACTTCAGGCTGCAACATGTACACATTCTCATTTAGATCTCCATTGAAAAATGCAGTCTTTACATCCATTTGATGTAACTTTAAATCCATGTGAGCTACAAGAGCCATTATGATCATGAATGAGTCTTTCTTGGATACTGGTGAGAAAGTCTCCTTAAAGTCAATGCCCTCACGTTGGTTAAAACTCTTGGTAACAAGTTGAGCTTTATACCTTTTGATATTACCCTTGGAGTCCCTTTTGGTTTTAAATATCCATTTAGAACCAATCGGCCTTATTCCAGTAGGTAACTCTACAAGATCCTATACTTTATTGTCTCCCATGAATTTCAACTCATCTTTCATGGCATCAAACCAATGAGAAGGATCAACACTTTGTTTGACTTGTGTAAAGGATTCAGGATCCTTTTCCACCCCTATGTCAAAGTCGTGCTCCTATAAGTATACGATGTAATAGTCTCGATTTACAGGCCTTCTCTCTTTCAGATCTTCTCAATGGTTCAGCTTGTTGGGTGTGATCTTGATTTTCCTCATCAGTGGTTTGTACTTGAGGTTCTACGTGATGTTTTGCAGTGACTGCAGGATCAACTGCATCATTAATATCCACGTGATTTGAAGTGACTATGACTGGAGTCAAAGTCCTTTGTTCTTCAAATATAAAATTTCTGGTGTTCGTGCTCCCACTGTTTTCAGTGTCTTCAATGAATCTGATATTCCCAGTCTCAACAATCCTAATAGAGTGGGAAGGACAGTAGAATCGATAGCCTTTTGATCTTTCTGGATATCCAATGAAGAAATAACTTACAGTTTTAGGATCAAGCTTCTTTTCATGCGGGTTATAAATTTTGGTTTCAGCAGGACAACCCCAAACATGTAGATATCGGAGACTTGGTTTTCTCTCATTCCACAACTCAAAAGGAGTTTTGTTTACTGCTTTGCTGGAAACCTTGTTTAGTATATGAACTGCCGTTTTGCATCACCCCACAGAGATTCTGGCAATGTCGAATTGCTGACCATGCTTCGCACCATATCCATAAGGGTGCGATTGCGTCTCTCAGCCACTCCATTCTGCTCTGGAGTACCAGGCATAGTGTATTGAGCGACAATGCCACAATCCTGCAAGTATTTAGCGAATGACCCTAGATTGCGTCCTGATTCGTCATATCTGCCGTAGTATTCACCACCACGGTCAGATTTGACAACTTTAATTCTCTTATCGAGTTGATTTTCAACCTCGACCTTATAGATTTTAAAAGCATTCAGGGCATCTGATTTCTCACTGATAAGGTATAGGTACCCGAAGCGAGAGTAGTCATCTATAAATGTAATAAAATATTTGTGGCCACTCCATGAGGCTATAGGGAATGGTCCACAGATATCTATATGTATAACCTTTAATAGATCTACACTCCTGGTTACACCTTGCTTTCTCGTTCTAGTCTGTTTCCCTTTTATGCAATCAATGCATACTTTATAATCAGAGAAGTCGAGAGAATGCAAAATTCATTCTCGCACAAGCCTGTCTAATCTCTCACAAGATATATGGCATAACCGTTTGTGCCACAACATGGAGGAATTCTTATAGTCTAGTCTTCGCTTGGATCCCACTTTATTTTCATGCAAGGAATTAATATTATAGACGTGAGAGGCAATCAAGTCTAACTGGTATAAGTTGTTTACTATAGAGCCGGTTCTAACTTTAATTGAATTAAACTAAATACTAAAACTTTTATTTCCAAAATGGAATGAATATCCCAACTTATCCAAATAGGAAATTGAAACTAAATTGCGCCTTATAGACAAAGACACGTAATGTATCTACTAAATTCAAAAAATGACCAGACTTCAACTTAAGCCTATAGACTCCTATAAAAGTGCCTCCACGTCAACCTCATGACACCATTACCTCACGTTATGACACCATTACCTACATTATCTTGCGCCCGCATCAGTTGGTGGCTTGGCCTGTAGTAATTCCTGAATAGAAGTGCATATGTGAATAGTAGTTCCTGAATCTATCCACCAGGAATCCGCTGACACATCGGTCAAATTAGATTCGAAACAGACAAGAACAAAATGATTACCTTTCTTTATGAGCCAATTCTTAAAACCTTCGTATTCTTTCTTTAAATGGCTCGCCTTTTTGCAAAAGAAGCACGGTTTGCCTTTAACTCATATGCGTTTAGATTTATTTCAAGATCGATTCTCATGGTTCCAAATGGAGGACCAAATAATCCATTATTAGAACCTTGTTTCCTTTTCCCTTTACCTTTATTCTCATGCCCTTGCCCATGACCTGAGGGCACCATATTAACATTTTAAATTTTGACCACCTGCCGATCCTGTCTTCTTCTTGGACACACTGAGTGATTAGTTCATCCAATGTCCACATGTCCTTCAGAGTGTTCTAGTTTACTAGGAATGTGCCGAATTAGGGAGGTAGGTTATTCATGATCAAATGAACTAGTTGATCATCACGTACAAGCCCTAGAGTACGAATCTTAGAAACAACTTTGATTTGCTCTACAATGTATTCACGGATGTTGCCTTTTCCATCGTAGGACGAGCGAGTCAATTTATTTAGCTTACTTTAGATTTATCAGATTTCTTGAATCGTTTTCCCGTTTTAGTGAGGAAAGTTTTGGCATTGTCTGTTTCAGGCATGACGCCCTTCATAGATTCAGAAATCGAATACTTAATTACTTTCAGGCATATATCATTTGATCTAAACCATGCGACCCATCGATTATATTCAGCTTCAGTGGCATCGTCTGATGGTTCTGGCGATTCTGGTGTTATCAGGGCCAGATCTAATTGAAGACAACCCAGTACAACTTCAATAACGTTCTTCCATTGAGCATAATTAGATCCATTTAGGGTAGGGACTTGATTTTGATTAGTTGGAATTGAGACTAAAATAAAATAGATACATATATACTCACATTAGTTCATGATTTCACAAAACAATTTCGTGAATGTAAACAAATATCAGGCAAAGATAACTAATTCAGTTGCTAAGGGAGGCATCAACTGAATCATCCAAGATGAAGATGGGCCCAACCATCATATCTTGGTGAGAATATGTTACATTATCACCATTCCTCTTATGGGCGGTAATAATAACATGCTAGTGATCCTCCTGAACATGAAGCTAAGTGATGTCAGTCATGTAAGTCTGAGACACTCAACACCTGTGGGTGAGATGAGTCTTTCAACTTTACATCACCAGCACCATTTACTTCACCCGTTCACGCGACTGCCAAACGGTAATCGTCTGTGTTTTCGTTACCGTACGCATGAACATGTAAACGCAACTGTATGCAATCCTCCTTATCCCAATGTTACAAGTCTGTACTTGTAAAATTTTCATCGATTGAGATCACTATGGTGGCCAACACAACCGAAACCAACATTACAAATATAGACTTAGAATTGCGATTATAATCCTGCCTCTTAATGGATTATATCTTAATTAGTCTGACACGACCCATAAGTTAGTTGGTACTGACCCTTTTGGAAAACAAAGGAACCTTAAATGAAACATATGGATAGGTTTCACACCATATATTTCAACGGTTCATATCAACTCCTAAGAATGGGTGAAGGGCTAATAATAGGGCCGAATCAGGACTCTGTGTGATCAGTTGTCATCAATGAGTCGGGTGTTAAACATTTACATAAATGGATATTTAATTTAAACTTCATAATTTGATATGCAGATCCATCCATGGGTGTCCATAAGATGGACAGGTCAACGCATATTCTCAATATTCATCAAATGAAGATTATGATTGTAATTATATATTCAGTCAATGGGCCAGTCGGAGTGCTCATTAAGACTCGAAAACACCGATCCAATGTGGGCTTGCATAAGGCCCTAATAGAGTGTTCTCAAAGTTGATTCTAACCAACAGTCATGATCATACTCCATAAATGGGGCCCACATAAAATCTAATACGTGGGAAACGGGCCCATAGGGGACTAAGGTATGGATCAAATGGCCCAGGGTGTGGACAAAGAGCCCACAACCAGCGTCAGGCCCACAGGGAGTAAGAAGTGATGCCGGTCGCGGGTATACTCGTTGGACCCGAATGTATGTAATCGGGTCCAAAAGACCCGAAATTATTAAGGTCCTTCTCGACCTAATAGCATAACACGATTCCTTTTATCAACTGAGCCGCACTAAGATGGGAGGGAGGAAGATCTCCACTGCTGCGGATCAGAGACAGAGAGATCTTCTCTGTCCGGCCGATGAGTAGAAGTGAAGGCCCCACTGTCGTCTGATGGGTTCTGAACTGCCATGTGAAAATGATGGAGGACAACTCCATCTCCCGATGAAGACGGACTCGAGGAATCGAGTCACATCCTTCACGATGGCCTGCGCGTGAATGATTTCAGCCCTAGATGCCAGATCAAGCACTGATCTAACAGAGGGGAAGAAGAATCGAAGGGATTGACTCCAAGAAAACCGGAAAAGGTGCGTTGCACTGATAATGCTCTAATTTGGGCATCAAAACCCTTTATTTCCAATTTGAAATCCCTGATCTTTTTTTTTTTCTGAATTTGGGGTATAGATCTGAAATCCCCAATCTGGCAACTGGTTTTGGGGATTTTCGAAATCCCTGATCTCACTGATTTGGGGATTCGAATAAAAAATTTCTAATTAGCCCGATTTGGGGTTTTGAATCCCTAATTATCTGCATCTGGGGATCTGGATTCCGAAATCCCTAATTCTGATTTGGGGATTTCGCGTCCAAAAAAACCCTAATTGACTGGATTCAGGGATCTGGATTTAGAAAATCCCTAATCGGAATCTGGAATTGGAATCCCCAATTATCGGATTCAGGAATTTCCAAATCCCTGATTTGCTGATTTGGGGTTTTGAATCCAAATCCCTAACTTTAACTGGATTTGGGGTGATAGTACTGAAATCCCCAACATGGGATTTGGAATTCGAAATCCCTAATCCTGATTTCTAAATTCAGGGAAAAATTACAATTAACTGAATAAATATGTAATGGATGAATCTGATCATCCATGCCTTTGCACAGATGCTCTGATACCAACTGTGGGATCAACTATATGCGGAAATCCCTCAGATCGGGCTTTGCACAGGACATGGCGATAAGTGGTTCAGATAGCGTACCTAGATGAGACGCCGCCATGGAAGCCGGATAAAAATACCAGAATACCAGAATTCCTGTAGAGCTTAGGATCTTCCTCTCCTTCACACCCTTTCTGTAATTCACAAGATGGGACTAGAATTCTACCGTGGTGTAGGATCGGGGACCCAACTCTCTTATATAGAGTCTGTGGAGAGAGAGTTTGAAACCCATCACAACTCTCTCTCCCACGCTTCACATTGCAGCATCCTAGTTCAACTCAAATTGCCGTCTGCGTAAGACAGCTATAGCATTCCAGCCCTAGTACGCAAAGCTGCGCAATCATAGTTGCGCAACGAATCACCTGAAGTGGGGCCTACTGGTCTACTCAATCATCCAGACCAACTGAATGATAATCCAGACCGTTGATCAGTAAGGCCCACTAGATAGAGTTCTTACATCATATTGCTGGCTCTTTTAAAGTGATCTAAACCCTCTATATAATTCAAGCCATTTTAGTGATCCACACCCTTCGTATTATCCAAATCAGTTAATGTCCTAAGGTCCATGGTTCAACAATCCAAGCAGACTTATCTGAACCCTTTACATAATTTGGCCCGTTTTAGTGATCCAAACTCGTCTTATTGTTGGGGTCCTTTTTAGTCATCTAAATTAATTGACGTTTTAAGGCTCATGTCATTAATCTAACCAAATGATCTATAGCCCATGTTAGTTGGATTGGTCCGCCACTAATGTTAAACATGAATATTATGCTGAGGCCCATGTCTAGCGATTCAAATAGTCGGTGTGATACAAACCTCGACGGATCTGTAATTGTGTTTTCACCCATTTGAGACAAGTGCTCGAATCATGCACAATGGGCCTATTTTCAATTAACCAAACCATTAATATCTCTTGCTCCATTTTTACTGGTAGAAACCATTCTTATGGTTGGTTCCTTTGCAGTAATCCAGACCGTTAATCACTCGCTTCTAATGATGTGAGCTACTTATATGAATGATCCAACTTTCATTAACCAAGCCATTTGTAGGATAAGCTAACCTTTTGAAATGCTTGGGCCATTCGAAGTGATCTAATTAGGCTAAACTTTTAAAATGGTTGGGTTGTTTGGAGTGATCTAAATTGTTTCGTATTAGTGGTTCTTTTTAAGTGGTCTAAATCAATCTTTAAATCATCCGTGATTTGTTTATGTTAAGTCAACTGAGCGGTTGTCACTTCTCTTTTTTAATAAATAGGTTGGACAAATTTTTTTAGCATGTTGGATGATCTTTGCAAGCTTTGAGTCAACTTAGCAATTCTACAACTTGAGGGAACTAGCTTACTAAACTATTAATATTTTTTGGGTTAAGTGATGTGTTTATTAGTGTTTAGGAAGGAATGCAACTTTTTCTCTAATGTAACTTTGTAAGCTCGAAGTTAGCAATTTGCAACATGAGGGAACTAGCTTGCCATATTTTCTATATTTTTAGGTTATAGTGATATGTTTATAATTAGAGCAGAGGACAAAATGCACTTTGTTTCTTAATGAATCCTTTTTCTTGGCATGTTCCTAATGAAATTTGTTTCTTTTTCATCTAGTTTTGATAGGCACCTCACTGGTTTATGACAATTGTTCTTTTATGCTTAATATATCTCCAAAAGAACTTAATTAGGCTATTCTTTTGTCTCATGGTTAATCTATTGTTTTAATCACACCTTTTTTTTTTTTTTTTCAGCTTCTTTGCTTTCAAGCGTTTTGTTAGATTTACTAAGAGAACGATGAAGCTTGATGGTTTCCATTGTATTCATCAAGGTTTTAATTCTTCTATGAGTGAGATTTTTTGTAATACTTTTCTTGTTATTAATTGATCATGGAATTATTGTTTTGAATTTTAGGGATCTTATTTGATTATATTGGGGGTTGATATGTGGAGACTCTATTCTTCCCTTTTAGTTAAAATACCATGTAGTTACCATTTGTGAGGATTCAACATATGTACATGATGTTCACACACACACACACACACACACACACACACACACACACACACTCACACTCACACTCACACGCACTCTCACACACTTGTCCATCATGTTTGTTTGCCTCTGCTTATTTTAATGGTTTGGTAGTTTTAGTCGATTGCTTTAAAGATACACTATTAGAATTTTTTATGTGAATAGCTTTTCATTTCTATGAAGGGGAATAGTTTCTATGATAATGTTACATTCAATTTATTAGTTGTAGTTGTAGATTGTAAGTTAATTTTTTATGGTACACTAGATTAAATTATCCAATTAGTTAAGGTGATTTGGTGCCCCTTGGGCTTATGTTCGGTGATACAAATCATTATTATGGTAGTGTGTTGGGTGATCTAAACCATTCATACGATATGACCAGTTTTCATTATCTCAAACTTTTAATTTAATATGCATGGATCATTTCAATTGATCCAATCTATTCATGTGGTTGGTTTGTAGTGATCCAAATCCTTAATACGATTGGGGCCATTTTCAGTTTATCCAAACTCTTCGTATGATTTAGGTTGTTTCTAGTGATTCCTATGATTTAGGTCGTTTCTAGTGATCTTAATCAAGTGATATAATAATACATGTTTTCAACAATCAAATCTCTAACTAGTCACATGATTGAGGTTGTTTTCAATGACGCGAGCTGATTGATTTGCTAAGTTGATCCTTATCATTCACATGATTGACTATTTGTAAACTTGTTCAAATGATTTTGCCAATTTTCAATGATCCAAACTATCCATACAATTGTTTCATTACCATGATTGTGTACATTTTTAGTGATGGAAACCGTTGGTATGGTTGGGACCTTATTTAGTATTCCAAACTGTATGAAGAAATGAAGAATCTAAACTGAAGATGATTTTTTAGCACGATTTCCTAGTACGTGAAAACTAAATGCCCCAAACTTGTTGGAATGACCTTTTATCAATAAATGAAACTCCATATACAAGTTAACTTCTTGATCTCTAAAAAATAGATTATTTGAAAATACCACTTATGAATGATATTTTTGTTCGAGGCAAACTATTCTTCATGCTAAGTGTCTTTCCTATTTTGGGATACTCTTGATCTTAGTAGGGTTTGACAGTTTACACGTATAACTAATTACACCATAAGCACACAATACACAACTTCACTAAATGCTGAATATCATTCACCATTTATAGGAAGGACAAATAAAGAAGAAATGTAAAAATTTAAAAATTTAAAAATTAAAAAAAAATATGAAGAATCTAAACTAAAGATGATTTTTGAGATTTCCTAGTAGGTGAAAACTAAATGCCCCGAACTTGTTGGAATGACCTTATATCAATAAATGAAACTCCATGTACAAATTAACTTCTTGATCTCAAAAAAATAGATTATTTGAAAGTACCACTTATGAATGATATTTTTGTTCGAGGCAAACTAATCTTCATGCTAAGTGTCTTTCCTATTTTGGGATACTCTTGATCTTAGTAGGGTTTAACAGTTTACACATAACTAATTACACCCTAAGCACACAATACACAACTTCACTAAATGCTGAATATAATTCACCTCCAATAGAAAGATAGTCAAATACATACTCAAGGATGAGCCTACCCCAATCCTTTTTTCTCATTTTACTTAGATCTTTGAAAGATGTGAGGTTTCACTTCCCAAAAAGGACGAGGACAGGGACACTATATATATATATATATATATATATATATATATATATATATATAAAACTTTCCCAAAACCTGTCAGGAGTTTGGGTGAATGGCTTTGGTCGTGGGTTTGCTCCCCATAGACACGAGTGTGATTCTCCTCCCTGTGGATTACGTATCACGAGTTGGGGCGAAAGGCTTTAGTCGTGGGTTTGCTCCCCATAGACACGAGTGTGATTCCCCTCCCCGTGGATTACCTATCACGAGTTGGGACGAACGACTCTGGTTGTGGGTTTGCTCCCCACAGACATGAGTTGGGGCGAACAACTTTGGTCGTGGGTTTGCTCTCCACAGACACGAGTTTGATTCCCCTCCTCGTGGATTACCTGTTATGAGTTTGGGCGAACAACTTTGGTTGTGGGTTTGCTCCCCACAGACAGGAGTTTGATTCCCCTCCTCGTGGATTACTCGATGCACGTTGTGTAACTGAGGAAGTTTTTATTTATTTATTTATTTATTTATTTATTTATAATCCCCACATTTGAAGACCCGCTACACCCGATTTGGTGCTGACTCGACTCGACTTGACTCGGTACCTGTGATCGGGTCAGACTCAGTCTGGATTAGTCTAGGCCAGACCTGGACTCAGATATGGTTAGACATGCTGGACTTGGTACCGAGTTGGACGAGTCGGGTCAGCCCTTCAGCCCTAACTTGGTCCGATTCGACTCGTTGCCCTATCTTCACACTCTGTATCAAGGAAAGTTTTTGTTTTTAATCTCGACATTTGGATATTCTTGAAATTTTAACCTTCAATTTCAGTGTTCAGTATTAAGCCTACGCCCGTCATTCCTTTCAAGCTTGACTCATTACGCTTAACGATTGAGTTCGATTTCCTCCCCGTGAATTTTCCGATGCACGTGGTTGGCGGGTGATTGCGTACATCTGTAGGGAATGGTCTCACCCTATCTTTTAAATAAAATAGAATTAAAAAAAAAAAAAAACTTCCCAAAACCCGTCACGAGTTTGGGCGAATGCTTTGGTCTTGGGTTTGCTCCCCACAGACATGAGTTTGTTTCCCCTCTTCGTGGGTTACCGGTCACGAGTTTGGGAGAACGACTTTGGTCGTGGGTTTGCTCCCCATAGACATGAGTTCGGGAGAATGACTTTGGTCGTGGGTTTGCTCCCCACAGACACAAGTTCGATTCCCTTTCCCGTGGATTACCCATCATGAGTTTGGGCGAATGACTTTAGTCGTGGGTTTGCTCCCCACAGACTGGAGTTCGATTCCCCTTCCCGTGGATTACTCGATGCACGTGGTGTAATAGGGGATTTTTTTTTTTTTTTTAAATTATAAATCCTCACATCTGGAGACTCTTGAAACCCTCAATTTTGTGTTCACTATTAAGCCTACGTCCGTCCATTCCTTTCAAACTTCATCCCGCCCTTATAGGGGTAAGCTAGTGATGCTTAATAACTGAATGAGAGCTTCGTCTATCGATGAATAACGGATTGACTCTGTTGTTGGCATTGCTTTGTTTTTCTCTCATTTCATATTAGTGAGTTCCGATGCACTTTGTCACTAATAGGGGGACGTCATATCTGTTGAAAAACGGAGCCCCAATCTAGTAGGGCACACTATAGCGCACTCCGGGCGGCCCTAGCTTCTAGCTCTCTTGATTAGATCGTCGTATTTTGCGGTGGCGACTCCCGAAGCATGGGAGCTACTCCTAGACCAGCAGAATTATATGAACGGCATGACGTTTCGAGTGAAAGCCTTCAGCCCGAACTTCAATATATAGATTTCTTTTTTCTTCAAAGTGGATCTATCAGGGGCCAGGCTAGCCCAAACCCCCAAAGGGGCTTATCATCGGGTGTTGGTTTTGGTTTGTCCTAGACGATGGGGTAAGGTCCATCTACATAATTGCCTATAAGTTGTTCGCTCGACCAAAAAGTCCATCTACATACCCCATTCAAATTAGAAACCCTACCTCGCCTCTTATCACTTCACTCCTTCCCCATGATCATTTTCAGGTTTTGGTTTGTCTTAGACGATGGGGTAAGGTCCCATGAATGTGCACATGACTTACTTTTTATTGGACTATCTTTAATAGACAAAATCTCACACCACTTTACACAAGGGTTGATTAGTCGTGGAATCAAAGTAATAACTGTCGATCTTTTATTAGGATCAAGACAAATAAGAACAGTCAGACTCTTACTCGAAGATGAAGTGAGGCTTGAATAAGACACTACTTGGATTAGGAAGTCACTCATAACAAAATGTTTTTTTAGCTGAAAATACTGGGGCATCATTTAAAATAAACAAATTTTATGCATCATCTTCAAAGGACTTTTCACTAGAATCAAACAGTAGGAAAATTTTAATGATTAAGCTAAAAATACTGGGGCATCATTTAAAATAGACAAATTTTATGCATCATCTTCAAAAGGATTACACTAGGAAAATTTTAATGATTAAGAAATAAATTGATAAGAAGAATACCAAAGGATGATCTATGCTAAAATAAAATCAATGCATCAAAGCCTTTGATCCGTATATTCCAATCTATACTTTCTATTGTCAAAGTGGCTAGGGGAAAAAATTTAGAATTCGAGTAAGAGGATTGTGGTATCTATCAATAGTGGATCAAATGTTAAACTCCAGAATTCTATGAGCAAATTTAGATCAAATTAGTTAAAACCTTGCTATTATCAAAGTCCTCATATGGGTAGACGATATTACCTTGTATAAAAATTGTTTACTCTAAGTTTGATTCCCCTCCCTTTGGATTACCCGTCATGAGTTTGGGAGTACGACTTTGGTTGTGGGTTTGCTCTCCTAAAACACGAGTTTGGTTTGGTTCCCCTTCCCTTGGATTACCCGATGCACGTGGTTGGCAGGTGATTGTGTGCATTCGCAGGGAATAGTGGGTTTGCTCCCCTAAAACACAAGTTTGGTTCGGTTCCCCTTCTCGTGGATTACCCAATGCACGTGGTTGGCAGGTGATTGTGTGTATTCGCAGGGAATAGTCTTGCCTTAAAGGGGGTGGGGGACACCATGTTATTATAAAACAAAAGAAATTCCAAATTTACAAGTGTGGTGTTTGTCATCGTTGCTATAGCAAAATTACAACGGCAAGAAAAAGTACAAAAAAGAGAAAAGAAAAGACTTGAAGGAGCTTATAAAATGAAGTGAATGTAATGGAAAGTTTTTAGATGTTGAACTTTACATAGAGCTTAACTTTGAAGAGAGCTTAGAAAATATTTTACTTTAGAAACTAAGGAATCTAATGGTTTGTTGGTTATTTCACATCATAATGATGTTTTTTTTTTTTTGGCCAATTAACTTGAAGGACATCTAGTTTTAATAGTAAGGGTGCTTTTTTGAACTCCTTTGAACACCTTAAGTGTGTCACAGAAAGTTGTTTATCCTGTCAGCTGAAGGCTCTCTAAATCTTGACGTTTCGTCACTACTCCTCACTAATGGTGTGCTAAAATCATCCTACAACTTGTATCACTTAGTAATTGGTTCTATTTAGTAAGGGTACTTTTCTGAACTCTTCACTAATGGTGTGTTAAAATCTCATCAAGAAATATTTTTGATTTCAAGGTCGAATTAAGACGGCGACCAATCTAACTTTGATGGTGTCACCTTGCTCCATAAACTATTTGTGCACATGGTGGCAATCCTGCTCTTGTTCAGCAATTGTTCGGTTTTTGAATTAAGGTCGTTTTCTCTTCTGTTTAAAATATATTTTTTCGTGCGCTCTCATGCTTTTTGATGTTTGTGAAAACAACTAACATCCTACAACTTGTATCATTGAGCAATTGTTTCTATTTCGGTTATGCATGTGTATCATTTTGTTTGTTTGACCCAAATATCGAGAAGAACCATCGCCGTTGGAGCCTTTGATTCTTATGGGGTGTTTTCACATGCTGGACTTTACATAGAGCTTAACTTTCAAGAGAGCTTAGAAAATATTTTACTTCTGAAACAATGGAATCCAATGGTTTGTTGGATTTTTCACATCATAATGATGTCTGTTTTTTTTTTTTTCCAGCTAATTAACATGAGGGACGTCTAGTTTTAATAGTAAGGGTACTTCTCTGAACTCCTTTGAAATTTATTCTCTTTGTAAAGTTGAGGATTTGAAAGTAAGACCATGATCAATCTAACTTTGATATTGTCACCTTGTTGCGTAAACTTTTTATACAAATGGTGGCACTCTTCTTAAGCAATAGCTTGTTTTTTGAATTAGTGTAATTTTCTTTTTCACTTAAATTATTTTTTCCGGGCCCTTTTGTGACTCATAATGCATGTGAAACTATCATCACAGCTGCGATCACCCATCCATGATCATATGGCATCTTCAACAATTGCTCCTACTATAACTCATCCCTAAGTAATTGATCTTTGTATTGTCTTTGCTTGTCTGAGACAAATTGAGAGAAGAAATAACATTGTTGGCATCTTCAAAGTAATTGATCTTTGTATTGTCTTTGCTTGTCTGAGACAAATTGAGAGAAGAAATAACATTGTTGGAGCCTTTAACACTTCTGGAGTGTTTTCAAATGCTATAGTTTACATAGAGCATTACTCTCAAGATAGCTTCGAGAGTATCTTACACTTCTGGTTATTTCACATCGTAATGTTGTTATTTTTATTATTCAATTAACCATAAGGATGTCTTGTTAAGTAGAAGTCCTTAAGCAAAAGGCATTCCATTCATTTTTGTTCGTGAATCTTTATCCTAAGTGTTGAGAGTAATCTACGAAAGAATTGGTGTATCTGAAACTCCACTAGTAAACACCCTGTTTGTGGGATATGGTTAAGTAGGCATGAAAATATTAAAATGCTTGAGTTCTCAAAAAAGTTTGCTTGAGTTCCGTTGGAAATGGTGCGAAGCTGAGCATCCCGCATATATAGTCATCCTCACTTGCGCACGTATGCACCTTTGCACATGTGTCATGGGCGTCTAATCCGAACGATCCATGTGATGAGGAATCCCATGAAACAACAAGGGAAAAATTTTCACCCTGATCTAAATTTCTAGTGGGCCATAGCAAAGAGAAATGCAAATCAAGGAATGAAACTGTTTACATTTGTCATGGCCCACTAGAGTTTTGTTCTCTTTGCTATGGCCCACTAGAGTTTTGGACCAAAGTAAAAATTGGGCCTAGGGGGTTTTCATGAGGTGTTGCTTCACATGGACCGTTCAGATTTTGGAGTCACATCACGTATGATGAGTTCTCAAAAAAGTTCGCACGTGCGAACTGGTGTGCAACTGAGCATCCGACATATAGAGTCATGCTCAGCTACTCACCTGCGCACCTTTGCACACGTGTCATGGGCATCTAATTTGAACGTTCCATGTGATGCGGAATCCCATTAAACCCCAAGGTAAAAATTTCCACCCTGATCTAAAAGTTTGGTGGGCAATAGCAAAGAGAAATGCAAATCATGGAAGTGTTTTCATTTTTCATGGCCCACCAAAGTTTTGGATCAAAGTAAAAATTGGGCCCAAGGAGTTTCATGAGATGCTGCTTCATGAGGACCGTTCTAAATATGGAGTCACATCACGTATGATGAGTTCTCAAAAAAGTTCGCACGAGTTCTGTGCGAACTGGTGCGCAGCTGAGCATTCAGCATATAGAGTCATGCTCACCTATGCGATCGAATTCAAAGTCTTGAAGAAAATGCGAAGATTTTGTGCTAGGATTTAGAGATCCACCTTCCAAATGGATTTGTTGATCGTTCATCGAATTCAATTCTTGCAATCTTAATGGGTCAAATAGGATTCGAATTGAGCGATTGTGTAGCGATCGAATGGATCTTGACGTTACAAACCCTAATAAATGCAAGAAGAAGCCAGCGAACAATGCCGTTTCTCAGAAGGAGGTCGATTTTGGTAGGGAAGAAAATGAGGAATTGAAGTCGTTGTTGCCACCTCGAATGGGCGGAATGTCAAGAAGACCAAAGAATCTATGGTGGAAAGTGCAATGGAATGATAGGAATGGCAACAAGCTTGCAGAAGTTTTTGAATTCCAGCCAAGGTAATATCCATCGACTTAGATTTAATTCAATTCTCTCATTTAAATTTTATTTATTTTCATTGCTTGAGAACAATTTTCAGAATTTCGAAGCATTACCGTTAGTTTGGTACATTTCTCTTTCCTGCTCATGGTCTTGTGAGGAAACTTGTGGTTGAGGATTGCTCATTTACTTACTACGTGCATTTTGGAACCCAAATTCATGGGGATATGCAACACTAGATGTGTGCAAGATCTGGACCACACATCTAGCAGGACGCACCATATAAGAGCCATGACTCAAAAATCAGATTGATTAGATGATCCCAAGTGTTTTGTCGGAACAGGGCTGAAAGATGGGATTTTCCTCAAATCGAGCTTAGGATCTCCCAACCACTCTGATTTTGGGCTATGGCGCATGTACATTAGAACTTGCTGGAAGAGTGGTGTTCCGATGGGAACTCATATATGCAAAAAACCTGTACAATTAGCTTGCCTCGTTGCGGCTATTCTATGAAGAAAACATTTGTTCATGTAGTCATTTGAAGCCAAACAGAAATCCATTTAGTGGGGTTGGGGTATTGGGTTTAATGTCAAGTTGAATACAAGAAAAAAAGCATATCATGTTGTTGGCAGGTGGAAAACAGTGGGGTTCTGAGACTGTCAAAATCATGTCTCAAAAAGTTCAAAAGTTGAAACAATGGTGTGATGACTGATGATGTCTCAAAAACAATCATTTATTTTTTATGGAGTGTATGCCATTAAATTCAGATTTTTAACTGGAAATTGTAAATTGCATGCTTGAATTAGGTGGATGATTGGATGTTGGGCACATGAGCAAGATTTACCTGTGTGGAGAAATGATTCGAAATTGGCTAATAATGTGATTAGGTAAATGATTCTGATCAGGTGGTCCATACCTGTTTAATGTTTGGCATCAGTTTGTTGCGTAAATATTTTTCATCTTCGACCATCCAATAGAACTTCATGATTCATATGCCACATGCAATTTCTAATTAAGTGCTTATTTATAATCCAATACTCTTTGCCAGAGTATCAAAATATTCTCCATAGGTTTTCTGCAACATGATATTAGCATGACAGCCTCTGCAGCACCTAGGTTCTCCCAACCCAGTCCTCTTGTATTAGGTTTGGCTCCTTCCAAATCTCTCTTCAACACCAACAGTAAATGGGAACCAAGCCATCTTACAAAATTCTAAACACAACCTATACATGAATTGGATTGGCAAAAAAAAAAAAAAGAAACAGCTCATAAAAAGAAAATGCCTAACCATTATTTAGAACCTTAAGGGACTGAATATACCATTCATATCTGCATTTGCTGCCCACACTCCTATATAAATTTGTCTAAAATTAGCAAAAGATAGTTTGACCTGGGAGAGAATCTGTAAATTCTTCACTCTTCACTATCTCAGATACTTTCCTTTTTCTTTTCTTTTCTTTAAGGTTAACTGCATTAGTAAAACGAAGGGGATTAGAGGATCTTAGATGCATTATATTTACCAAAAATGGACTGTGATGATGTAATCAGGTATTTTCTTGCCATGCGGTGTTACTGTTTTATGGAAATTCGTTTTATGGTTGTTTGTATCTTGGTCGATCAGGTTGAATGTTGGAATTCATGTTCAGCCTACGAGATCAGGTTTAAGAATGCATGTGTATGTCCAATCTGTAAAAGGGTCAGTGGAGCCTGGCACATTTACAGTTAAATGAGTCAGGTTAGACTTGATGAATTTTTAATTGAGCCTGTTGGGTGAGAGAGTAATGGATTCTGGGTTAGGTTTTGGTGGGAATTTTTAACTGAGCTATCAGCATTTATCTTGTGTAGATACCTTGGCATAGTTTCTGTAAGGACAGATGTTTATTCATTTGGAATTGTTCTGTTGCAACTGATAGCAGGATGCAATGTGATCAATGAAAATCAAGAGAGCAAAGCCAGTCTCTACTTCAATGGGTATGAAATTTGTGGATATCTGTTGGTCACAAACTCTTTTTAATTAAGTTGTGAAAGAGAAATGCCCCACACTCTTTATCATGGCATATATATGTAGGATCCGTGAGATTCATCTGTTGGTCCACTTAGAGTTTGTTTCCTGTCCTAAAAATCAGGCCAGTTGAATCAACAAGTGGCAAAATGTATGTTGAATCTAGGTTGCTGGTTCTCTTTTTCTATCTGCCCATTTCATGTACTTTTGGCCCATCTGATGAATGGACCAACTGATTCTTGGGCCATGGAACAAACTTTTTGGAATCACCCTATGAACAATATGGTTCTTGCACGTGCCATGTCAGCACATGTGGGGGTGGTGTTTGTGTTGTTTGCTTCAAGATGGGTGTCCAGAGACAGCATTCCTCATTCTCAATCTCTCTTTTACTATGGAATGCATTGCAGATGTTGGTTATATATGGATGTCAGATATTGCTAAATTAATTGGGCCTTATGAAATTCTCTGTCCTGATTTCGACAAATATATCTACGCTTTTACTTATATTTTAGGCAGAAGTGCTGATCGAAAAGCTTGCATTACATGAACTGATTAATCCTCGTATTGGAGAATCCTACGACACATACGAACTGTACCATATGGCTAGGACAACGTACTTGTCTGTTAGGAGAAGGCTGGAAATGCGCCCATCCATGGGAGAGGTAACTGATTGAAACTTGGTACTCTGATTTTTTATTTTTTATTTTTGTGATTTTTAGTTGCAAAATGTCAAATGTCTTTTGCATGAATGTACTACAACATGGATGGGAAATAAAGTACAGCATGCATGGGAAATATAGTGATTGGTGGGTCGCCACGTGGTTTGGCACTAGGCCAAAAACATGTACATCCATGAGTTTTCCCTGTTGAATGTGGCCTGTTACTCATCACTCTCGTTTAGCCTCCCCCTCTTTAAGGCTGGTGATAAGATCCTTCCCATATTCCAATCAATGTAGTTTTCAGAACATGGCCCATCCGAGGCACACAAAATCACTGACAGGATATGTAATGAGCTTCTAAGATAATGGTTTTAACTCTTGGTCCATGATCCTTATGAAGTTGATCCTTTCAGGTGGGGAGAAGTCAAGCTATAGGAACAGTTAGGGTTAGAAGAGATGCTGCAGCTCGTGCTATGCGGGGTTGGCACTCTCAACGTCTTCTTAGCAATGGTTATGTTGGTGACTCACTTATCAAGGTTTGTGGAGATTATCAAATGTTATGTTTATGCATTTGGTTTTGTGCTCATACCATGTTGTAAAATTTCTTCCATGTGACTCCACCATGATGTATGTGTTATATCCATATTGTCCATCTATTCTACCATATCATTTTAGGTCGATCCAAAAATCAAGGAGTGCACACCACAAAAACCAGTGGAACAATGACAATCACCTCTTAGAGCCATCATGTTGTTTATTTACTATCCAACCTGTTTATAAGATGAATAAAGGTAAAACACAAATATTAGGCTCCGTTTGTTAAATCTGAAGTCTAAAGACCGTATCTGAAATCTGAAGCCTGAATCTGAAATCTGAAGTAAAAAAAAAACTTGTTTGATAATTATGGCTGAAGTCTAAAAATTAAGTACTGAATCCGAAAGGAACTGTTTGTTAACAAACATTTTAAATGCCTGAAATATGTTAATTTGACACATTTGCCCCGATCTCTCGTTTGGAAATATTTTACATTATAAAGAAATTATTTTTTATTAAATGAAAATAAAATCATTATATTTAATTCAAATAAACTAAAATACTTAATAAAAAACTAAAATATCATCATAATTCCCTCAATTCCTCTTAGCGGGAAGATTGTCACTATGTTTTGTATAGGATTGAACACCAATAGCAACAAAAACTTCAAATAAAGCCCACCTTATATTTATATGCTATCCAAACCATTTATAAGGTCATTCCCAATTGGAGGACGTGAAAACATATTGATCCAAAACTTACATGGCGTATTTAAGTTTATTTTCCATCCAATATGTTCATAAGCTCACAAATAGGGAAAAAAAAATCATATTGATCCAGAACTTCTGTGACCGCAAAAAGGGTTTCAATGGTAGAGTTGAATCCCCTGCTGCTTTTTGTAGTGAGGTCCACTTGATAGTTCGATATGTCTGAGATCCAACGTGTTCATAAGTTAAGACAAACTTTAAAGAAGGGAAAACATAAATTTCAGCTTGATCGAAAATTTTTGTGGCCCTTAGAAAATTTTATTGTTGGGCATCACTCTCTCCACTGTTTTATGTGGTGGGGTCCATTAGAGCTTTGGATTTGACTCGATCTTTGGCTTGTGCCCTAAAATGATCTCTCTAAATGGATGTACGGTGTGGATACAACACATACATCATGGTGGGTCCCACAGAATTTGGTGACGTCACTTTAGTAGCGAGACTCCTACTCAACCCGTCGGTATCTAATCCGCGTCCTTGGCTACTAGACACGGATTTCCAAGTTCCTGCGCCGGGAACCAGGTGAGGGCCCACTGTCATATTTGTGAGAAATCCTATCCGTCCATCCATTTTTTAGTTCATTTTAGGATATGAGGCCAAAAATGAACCGTATCCAATTCTCAAGTGGGCCGAAAACGTGATAATTGAATGTCTACAGTTGAAATATTCGTGGGGCCAAAAAAGTTTTGAGTTCATCCCAGTGCAAATGACGTTATTAAAACGGTAGAAATTTCCCTAAACACCTTTTCCTTTAGTACGGCCCACTTGAGTCTTGTATCCTGCTCAATTTTGATTTCATCAACTAAAATGAGCTCACAAAATGGATGGACGGAGTGGATTTCTAAAAAACATCACGGTGGACCCCACCAAAGTTTCATTCGTAGGAACTTTTGCTAAAGGCTTTCGCAGGAAATTCGTGTCAATGGTTGATGGTCGGTGCTATGTGGGCCCCACCATGATGTTGTGTTTCATCCATGCCGTCCATATATGTTTCTAGATCATTTTATGGTATGAGACCAAAAATGAGATATATCCCAATCTCAAGTGGACCACATTATAGGAAAACAGTATTGAATGAACGTTGACCATTAAAAACTTTTTGGGGGCAATAAAAGTTTTGGATCAAGCTGATCTTTATTTTTTCCATTCATCTAGGTCTATATGACCTAATCAACAGATTGTATGTCAAATAAACAGTACATTGGGCATTAGGAGAATTTTAATGGTGGATATCCAATCACTATTGTTTTCCTGTGGTATGGTCCACCTGAGATTTATATTCCTATCATTTTTGGTATCAAGCTCTAAATTGATATTTAAAAATGGATGAAACACAGAGTGTTCGAAATATCGGTATCGCACCCTTGGGATACAGATACGTATCGGTTATTGCATGGGATATATCGTTTGTAGCGCATAGTTTATCGCACTTTTTGGGAAACATGGGGAAACATTGGGAAAATGGTTGAATTTTTTAATGAAACTTTGGGGATTGTTAAAAAGGCCCTTAATACACACTTTTAAATCATAAAGTTTCAAAAAAGAAGTGTATATAATAGATTTCCTTTGCATAGGGTCCTAAGCTATGCGCTGTCCGATTGAACTAAAACAACTATATTCAGTATCAACCCCGTCCATTCGCTTTTTCCATATCATTTCAGGACATTATCCAAAAAAAATAAAACAGATCCAATAATTAGGTAGACCATACCATAGGAAACAATGGTGATTGACCATTAGTGGGCCACAAAAGTTTTGGATCAAGCTAATAATAGTTTTTTCTCTTCATTCAAACCACAAATTTATCTTGTAAAATGGATGGACGGAGTGGATAAAATACATGAAGTATAGTGGGCCCACAAAGTTTACAAAGTACACTGCTCACTAGGGGATCCACTTCCCACCACACTGGGGGTGGGGGCGATCGATGTGATTTCTGCCAAGTTCCTTCGCTCAAAACCTAGGTGGGGCCCACTGTGATGTTTGTAAGAAATCTACCTCATCCATTCATTTTTTGAGATCATTTTAGCACTTAGAGCAAAAATGAGCAGGATCCAAGACTAAAGTGGGCCGCACTAAAGGAATAGGTGGGTAGGAAAATTCCTACTGTTGAAACCTCCCTGGGTCGACAGTGATGTTAACTTGCCATCCATACCGTTCATAACATTATTCCTACACGGATGAATTGAAAATACAAATATTAGTCTGATTCAAAACTTATGTGGTCCCATGAATATTTCAAGTGTGGATATTCAATCCTCACATTTTTGGCACACTTGAGTATTAGATCCTACTCATTTTTTATTCCATGTCCTAAAATGATCTCACAAAACGGATGGACGGAGTGGATTCCTCACAAACATCATAGTAGGCCCCACTAAGGTTTCAAGCACAGGAACTTCATGCGGAAGGCTTTGGCAGGAAATCTGTGTACGGCGCTAACCTCCTCGGGCTTAAGTTGTACAAACATTTCAAAGTTACATGACCCCACAATAATGTATTTATTATATCTACACCGTTCATGCATTTGGAGAGATCATTTTAGATCATGAACCCAAAAATGAGTCATATCCAAAGCTCAAGTGGACCACACCACAAATAGCAGTGGGGGACTGATTCTCACCATTAATACATTCGTAGGGCCCACCATAATGTTTATTTTCCATCCAATCTGTTAATTAGGTCACACAGACCTCGATGAAGAGGAAAAATAAATATCATATTGATCCAAAACTTTCGTGACCCCCAAAAGGGTTTCAGTGGTAGACGTTCAATCTACCACTGCTGTTTGCAGTATGGTCCAGTTGATCTTTGGATCTGTCTTATTTTTCGGCTAAAGCCTTACGAAGAGCTCGCCAAATAGACGAACGGTCTGGATATAACACATACCTCATGATGGGACCCAAAGAACTTGGTGACGTCAACACACAGCTCGGTGCTGTGCGTGGTACTCGATTTCGATAAAAAAAAAGGCTCGAACGACCTTTAGTGTTTAAGCAGAGAGGGTTCCGGAAGCCAGAACCCTAAAATTTCTCCTAAATCTCATTGTATCGACGAGGATGTCTCTGGATTTCTCTCCAAAATCGGAGATTTTATTTGCGGTAACCTAGGAACGACGCTTCAATTCGAATGTCTAATCACCATTGTTTTTTTTTTTTTTTGGTATGATCTATGATCCATGCCCTAAAATGATCTGATAAAACGGATAGACAGTGTGGATATACAACATATACATCAAGGTGGGCCACGACCATGTGTATGCCAGTGTCGGGAAGTTCCACCCCGTCCACTGTTATGTTTGTGGGAAATCCATCCTGTCCATCATTTTTTTTTTTTTGGATCATATTACATGTGGCCATAAATGTGGGAGATCCAAAACTAGAGTGGGCCGCAAGGCAGGAAACGATAAAGATTGTATGTCCACCGTTGAAACATTTGTAAGACCACGTAGTTTTTGTATGAAGATAATATTTTTAGTTTTTTCAGTTTATCCATTAGGAATGACCTTATGAACGGAATGGATGACATATAAACATCATGGTGGACCAGGGAGGTTTCAACGGTAGGCATTTCCCTACCCACTTTTTCTTTGTCATGCAGCCAACTTGTGTTTTGTTTCTGCTTTCGTTTCGGGGCCACGTCGTAACATGTCCTGGAAAAACAGACGGAGGAGGTGGATAAAAACAGACGGAGGAGGTGGATTTCTCACAAAATCAGGGTGGCCCATCTAATCGGACGCGGATTGCGTCCTACCCCCACGTTAGAAGCTCTTACTTGCGGAAACGGATTGGCTACTCCCCGACACTAGCTCGTGGCTGGTGGTCGGTGCTTTGTGGACCCACCATGGTGTATATGTTTCATCCATTTTTAAAGATCATTTTATACCTTGATACCAAAAATGAGAGGGATTTGAATCTCAGGTGGACCACACCACAGGAAAACAATAGTGATTGGATATCCACTATTAAAATCCTCCTAAGGCCCACTGTACTGTTTATTTGACATCCAATATGTTGATTAGGTCATATGGACCCAGATAAAGGGAAAAAAACAAATATCAGCTTGATCCAAAACTTTTATAGCCCCCAAAAAGCTTTTAAATCTACATTCATTCAATACTGTTTCCTGTAATGTGGTCCACTTGAGATTGGGATATATCTCATTTTTTGTCACGTACCATAAAATGATCAATAAAATTTGATGGACGGCATGGATGAAACACATATATCATGGTGGAGCTCACAGAGCACCGACCACCAAGGCTGGTGGCAGGGGGAGTAGCCAATCCGGAGTAGCCAATCTGTTTCCCTTACTTACGTATTAAGCAAGATTAGATGGGACGCGGTCCTACATAATCCGTGCGGACAGGGCTCTGTGGGTCTCACTGTGCTGTAAGTGTTTTATCCACGTTGTTAATCGTTTTTCTCAGATCTATTAGGCAAAAATTGAGGCAGTTTCAAGGCTTAAGTGGACCACAAAGTGAGGATTGAATTTTCACCATTAAAAACTTATTGGGAGTCGGAGAAGTTTCGGATCAAACTAATATTTGTTTTTTCACTTCATCCAAATCTAAATGACCTTATAAATAGGTTGGATGGTAAAAAACATGACGGTGGCACTTAGAAAGGTTTCAAAGGTGGGTATTATTATCACTGCAGCTTTGGTATGATTTGTGAAAAGCGATGATCGGCATGGATAAAATACCCACTTTTTCCACTGCTTTGACGGAGACTTGCCCATCCATAGGGGGATGTAGGACGAAATCCACGTCCCTGGACGCGGATTTACTGCGAAAGCCTTTCGCACGTAGTTCTTGCGCAAGGATCTTGGGTGGGGCCCACCGAATGTTTTTGAGAAATCCACTCCGTCTATGAGATCATTTTAGGATGTGAGACCAAAAATGAGGTGTATCAAACACTCATGTGGGCCATACAAGAGGAAAAAGTGGGTATTCAATGAGCACCATTGAAGCATTTTTATGGCCAGTAAAAGTTTTGTATCAGGCTATAATTTTGGCGTTTTCACTTCATCCCATTGTGAATGACCTTGTAAAAGGTTTTGATATCATATAAACATCAAGGTGGAGCTAGTAAGGTTTCAACGGTAGAAATTTCTTTACCCAATTTTCCCTCTTGTGTGACCTACTTGAGTGTTGTATCTACCTTATTTTTAGTAAAATGTACTAAAACGAGATCGAAAAATGGATGGACGGAATGGATTTATAACGTACATTGCAGTGGGCCCCACCCAGCATCCTTGCACAGTAACTTCCTGCGAAAGCCTTTCCCAGTAAATCCGCGCCATCTAATCTTGCTTAACACGCAAGAGCTTCTAACGGTCGAGTTTCCCTCCATTCTTGCTCCACGCGTCATGCGGTTATTGGCTGAGGTAGAAAAGGTTTTCGATAGTATCTCGGTGGATCCACTTTCCTTTTCCTTTCTCGCATTTGAACTCTTCCCATCCGAGCCATCCCTAAACAGCAACGTCTCTCTCTCTCTCTCTCTCTCTCTCTCTCTCTCTCTCTCTCTCTCTCGGCCCTTTTTCCGTGTTCTCTGCGACACGCCCCCTCTCTACCTTCTCTCTCAGTGTTCTCTCTCTAACCTTCTCTCTCCCTCTCTCTTGTCTAAGGATGCTAGGGCTCCTCGAGCGGGAACACCCTCGAAGAACCTCATTGAAGGCTCACTTGCCAAAACCGGCATTCCGGATATTTCCAGCATTTTCACAAAATAAGAAAAATCGGGCGAATTCCTGAATACCCTACCAACGTTTCCCAATCCTTGCCTTCAGATCTCGAGTGCTGGCTTCTGGATTAGAGCATGTGGGTAGGGATAGGGTCTGGAAAACCGGTGGTATCTCCGTTGTTGATGTTTGTGGCTCCATCTCAGGATGCCGTCATTGATGTGTCGTATTCAATGTGGTCTTATTTTCGGGTTTTTTTGATTGCTCTGTCTTAGTGTTTCTAAGGTTTTGATTTTCTCTTTTTTGGATTTAAAAGTGATAGCTTCAATTGAACCCTTTCTCTTTTTGAATTTATTATTATTTATTTATTTATTTTTGGTGTTGGGAAATGCAATCGAACTAAATAGATGTTGATTCCCATGATAGTAGGGTGCAGATTTTGGATGTTTATGAGAAGTGAGGGACTGTATGATTCCCTGCCTTATGTGTATTATCTCCTGGAGTCTTGAGTTCAGAGTTGCGGGCCCGACATTTTGATGATTTTAAAATTTTGGTTTTATTGTTTGGGGAAACGGATTGGCTACTCTGCCTCTATTCGATCTTCCAAACCATTCAATATGATTTGGCCATCATATGCTTCGGGCCATGTTTTTGAATGGTGGTGTTATGTTTAGTAATTCAATTGATGATATATTTGGGTTGATTTTAATTCATCATATATGTGGGCCCCACAATGATATATGTGTTTCATTCACGTTGTCCATCTATTTATCTTAATCATTTTAGGGTATGAGACCAAAAATGAGGTATATCACAGTCTTAAGTGGACCACATTATTTCATTTATCCAAACCATTACATGATTGAATTGATTCGATCGACCATTAAAAACTTTTTGGGGCCCATAAAAGTTTCGGATCAAGCTGATCTTTGTTTTTTCCCTTCATTTAGGTCTATATGTACCTTTTCAGGCCACTGACCGGATGGCCACCCATTCGGATTGCCTTGCATTTTGGGTATGGCAGTCCACCTGGTGACGACAAAGCAATTGTCCTGATCATTTTACACATGTACCACACGTACAAGAAAGGCTTTTCACTTTGCACCCGATGAAACTCAATGGTGTCTATCTTTGTTGCATTCTACCTTTGTCTAATTTTATTTTTGTTGATGTTTTTGTTGTGGTTTTTGCCTCTTGTTGGGCTGGTAATGATGAAATGGGCTTATGGTTTTACGTTGTGGAAACCATTGTTGTGGAAACCATTGTTGCTAAGTTACAGTCCGAAAATCAGATTAGTTGAGCAGTCCCTAGCCCCTGTTTCGTTGATGCTTGTTTGTTAAAACCATTGGAATTCATGGTTCTTTAAGTTTCCTACATTGTCTAAATATTACTTTAGCATTAAAATGTTATTTTTCTCTGTAGGAATTTATCTTACCTTTAGCATTATGTTATATCTCTAACTGTTGGATTTGTTCTGAAAATTTCCTGCAGGGAATTGTTTTCACAGTCAACACTTCATTTTCTTGAAAATTTTCTCAACAGCTCCTACTGACTCTACCTGTAATCTGACATAAGCTATTATGCAGAAACTTGTGACTTAGATCATATCAGTAGTTATTGTATCAATCCTTTGAGATTCCATTAGCATGAATGATTTTGCATTGTGCAGCTTGCTTCTTTCTGCATACTGAGCAAAAATTCATTGTGTGAAGAGATAGGGCCTTCTAATTCTAACTGGTTGTGATGCATGTGTATAGGTCCGCACCGTGAGAGTAGAGAAGCGCCTGAATGAGATAATGAATAGGTTGAACAAGACAAAAGTCGAAAGGAAGCCTGACTTGAAAGGTATGATGGTCTATCCTAGATTTCATGTACGAAGATCATATAAAGATTGTCTCTTGATTCTTGACCTTCCAGTTGATGATGCTTGCATTTCTGAGTCCATCCTGAAAATTTTAGTCTGTTATGTTTTGAAGGGTGTAAACCTTTTTGTTGGCTTTCTTTCATAGTCGTAGTCGTGTCAGGAAAGCTGTAAATTGCTAAACAGACTTTGTTTACTTCTGAAATATTTCATGTGGTATTTCCTTCGACCATTCCATTTCTGAAGTTCACTGGGACTGAATAGACCTCTTCTAAGTTCTCAACTTGTGGCTTCTGCAAGCTTCCTGGAACATGTCCTGTACTCTGTATGGTGTTATAAGCCACTCATGTTATGTGCTGTTTATGCAGCTGAGCGGGAAGCAGTGAATGTAAATCCCTCTCCATCTCTGCTTATTTGCTGTTTTCCTTTTGCATCTTTGAGTTTTCTATTGAAATTCTAGATTTTCTGCAATACAAGGATATCGATGAGGAATTCCTACAAAGGGTTACGCAGAATACCCGTCGTCGACATCTGGGTATTTTCTTTCTACATGAAGTTCTTGTCAATTTTGGTTTCAAAGAAAGTTTCATGCCCTTGGAAACTTGTTGATTGTAAATAACACCTTCAGAAATGTGATTTCAGTGAAGATCTTATCAAAAAGTTCTAAATCTGAGGAACCTTGTATTGCTACAGCTGAGGTTTTGGCAAGATCAGCGGCATGGCTTGGAAGAGGCCTTTCTTGTGTTTGTGCTCAAAGAGGAGAGAATGATGCCCGTTCATAGTTTGAACTAACCCCTTTGCAGGTAATTTCATATTTTTATGCAACTCTTTATTGGAAATAATATCAGCAATGAATAATTAATTGCTGATTTTAACATTGTAAATAACAGTCGATGAATTTATTGATCATATAGTTTTATTGCCGGAGAGATTCTTTTTTGTTTGTTTCCATGCACCTTAGTGCTGAGCTCGTTTACCAGGAGCTTGATCTTATCATGTGATGCCGCTTTCTGCTTCATATTACCCTGGAACAGATGGCCTACTTCCTCAACATCTTCTTGTTTCCTTCAATCATGGAAGTGATTAGATTTGAATTCAGTAGCAGTTGAAAATAAATTCTATCCCTTTACGTTAACCTTGAAATTTTTTATGTTTCTAATTCTTCTGTTTTGTCTTCCAATTTTGCTTGTAGAGGCCACAGCTGGTGAAGGGGAATTTGCAGCTTTTTTCTGTGGATCAGCAGCGTAGTCAAGCTCTTGAAGCACATGCTGCATCATTTGCTTCACTAAAGGTGTGGGTCTTTCCTTCATTTTGTTTGTCATCTTGCGTACCAACATATCCTACCCATATATTGTTCAGTTTGCTGTTGTTTGACTTGGTTTGGTACTTTTTTTGATGATCTTCATGGCTTAAACAGGTTGCTGGAAATGAAAACCCTTCCATTCTTATTGCCTTTGCCTCAAAGACCACCAATGCAGGACAGATTACATCAAAGTTACATGTGATTGAACTTAGTGCTCAGCCAGGTTTGCTCCTTGTATTGATCGCATCTATATATTTTATGCCATTGGCTGTCTCTCTCTTTTAAAACTACAAATG
Organism: Magnolia changhungtana; assembly: GCA_030180095.1. Lineage (NCBI taxonomy): Eukaryota > Viridiplantae > Streptophyta > Magnoliopsida > Magnoliales > Magnoliaceae > Magnolia > Magnolia changhungtana. Next base: position 234,340 of record JASAUF010000600.1, read on the forward strand.
GCACAGATGGTTTTCTATTCTATGTTATTGATATTGGTTATCTTTTGCCTTTTAATGTTCCTGTGTCTTTTAAAACTACAAATGGCACAGATGGTTTTCTATTCTATGTTATTGATATTGGTTATCTTTTTCCTTTTAATGCTCCTGTGTCAAGGGCAGCCATCTATTTTATTAATGGAGGCAAATAAATGCAATTGTGTTGGCATCTAGATAATTGCTGTTACTATGCAGCTTGGAGTTTACATTTCAAATCTTATGCGGTCATTGAGTTGTTTGGACACAGCCTTCTAGTCATTGATGTTTTGTGTACTAATCCTTTTGAATTCTTTACCAGGTAAACCTGGTTTCACAAAGAAACAAGCAGATCTTTTCTTCCCTCCAGATTTTGCTGATGACTTCCCAGTGGCAATGCAGGTACTCGTGTGTACCCATAACATTTGGACCATGTTTAGTAGCATCAACACTAAACCACCTACTTGTAATAGCTAGTAATTGACCAATGTTTGATTATTATTTTTTTAATCTTTATTTGACTTTTGTACTTCAACTGTTGGTGAACCATTTGTTTTAAAATGGATCAATGGTTTAATTGACTTGTAGCACCCATAGTCAATCGTATTGCTGAAAATGACTATCAGTTCGACAGTGCAGCCCACATATACTTGTTTTTTCTTGAAAAAAAGAAAAGAAAGAGAAAAATGACCACTAGTAGGATTGATATTTGAGTATCATCATTTTTTTTCTTTCTTTCCTCGGCTTCTTCTTCTTTTTCTTTTGTCTTTCTTTTCGTGATAATTTGATCTTATAAATAAAATAACACTTTCAATTATAAAACATACTTATAGTTCATTGTGCTCGTCTTCAAGATGAGTAAATAACGCTAACATTAGTGCTAGGATAGAGTTATAACGCTACAATTTATGAAGCTTGTGATGGCATTTTGAGCATTGCACATAAATTAACTTTTTGATGGTTGGTACGGATCTCATTTACATTTGCCACTTGTACAAAAAGTGAGTTTTTATATAAAATGTCCTTGCTTCTTTTATGCAGGTAAGATTTCTGTTGTTGGCAATGAATACAATGAGGATAACAAACCCTCATAACCTGATGGTCGAATATCAAAACATCAAGCAGAAAGAGAAATAGTACACCCCCCCGGCGAAAGAATAACCTCAATTCAAGAGGAAGCAAGCCGCACCTATTACTGGAGCAGAAGAGGATGGCATACTTGTGGGGGATGGTATTGATTATGAGGTTCCTGGCAAAGGCCTGAACCAAAGTTCTATTTTAGAAGACATGGAAAGCCTGTTTTAAAGGAAGCGCTGAAATTAGCCAATACGTGTGGCTAGCCTGAATCTCACTAAGGTCTTTCTCATCACTATTTTGTTCAGAGCTAATACCTATAAACTTTAGTCATACTTCTTTATTCTAATGCAAAATAAATTTATAGAAAGAATTTAATAATTGATTTTACATCTTTGTAGTTCTCTTGATCTTATTACAGGTCCAAGCAGTTGCATTAAATCAACATGTGACATTCTTCTTAATAGGTCTTTTCATCACTCGATGGTCATGGTAAGAGAACACCATCTCACTTTTGAACTTTTCCTGCTACCTATTTACCTTACAAGAATTGTACTTTGCATTAGGCAACAAACAGGCCAGATTGGCTGTGGGTTTGAGACCTGACTTGAATGGGTTGGACTTGAGCCTAATATAGACCCACTCACGGGCGTAGCCCTAATTTAAAATGGGTGGCCTTAAGCGTAGGTTGGGTCAGTCTACAGTTTAGCTAACTCAACCTACTTTTGAGGTGGGTTTCGACTAAACTAATTGGATAGTGGGTTAGGTTCAAGCTAGAAATATGTCTGTTTACGTAAATGGGTCAGGCTTGTGTTGAACCTTACCTGCTTGCATAGGTTAGGTGATTTATGGGTTGAGCTAGATGACTCGAGTTTACTCAACCCAAAGCAAAATATCTAGACTTGAACTCAACACGATTTCTTGAGTCTAATGTATTGAACCTAAACTCATTAAAATTGGACATGGGTCGAGTTCATATGGTACCTATGGCTTCGGTTACCCATTGACATTCCTACTGACCTTAATGCGACCCATGTGATAAATGGGTTAGATTTGGATATGGGGGCCAATATCGACCCATTGAATTAATGGGTTGGTTGATTTTGATTTCGATTTCAGCATGACCTAAAGCGGTCACGAATTTTAATGGGTTGGGTCTTAAGTCCAAAACTCTAACTAGATTCTTACTAAATTCTTAAATGGATAAGGTATAAGGCGCCCCTAGAACCAACCTGACCCAACCCGACCTATCTCAATATTGCGCATTTCATGGGTCCACTTTAGGTTATGGGATATATAAAAAAAATCAGCCCTATAAAGGAACATACGTGGGCCATACCATCTAAAACCATGTGAAGACATGCTTAAAACATATAAAAGCACTTTGTGGGGCCCACCTGAGTTTTCAATGCGGTTGACACTTGGTTTGACCCCTCATCCAAGTGGGACACATACAATAGATGGGCTAGATTTGTGAACCACATCTAGCCCATGAAATGCAAATCAAGGGAGGAAACTGTTTTCATTTTTCATGGCCCACCAATGTTTTGGATCAAAGTAAATATTGGGCCCTGGGGGTTTCATGAGGTGTTGCTTCATGTGGACCGTTCAGATTGTCGAGTCACAACATCACATATGATGAGTTCTCAAAAATGTTCACAAGAGTTCCGTGCGAACTGGTGCGCAGTAGAGCATTCGACATATAAAGTCATGCTCACCTGCACACGTACGCACCCTTGCACACGTGTCATGGGTGTCTAATCCGAACTGTCCATGTGATGCAGAATCCCATTAATCCCCAAGGGTAGAATTTTCACCATGATCTAAAATTCTGGTGGGCCATAGCAAAGAGAAATGCAAATCAAGGGAGGAAACTGTTTTCATTTTGCATTGCTCACCAGAGTTTTGGATCAAAGTAAAAATTGGGCCCAGGGGGTTTCATGAGGTGCTACTTCACGTGGACCGTTCAGATTTTGGAGTCACATCACGTATGATGATGAGCTCTTAAAAAAGTCCGCACGAGTTCTTAAAAAAGTTCTTAAAAATGCGCAGGTGAGCATTCGGCATATAGAGTCATGTTCGCCTGCGCACCTAGGCACTTGTGCACCTTTGTACACGTGTCATGGGGTTTCATGAGGTGCTGCTTCACGTGGACCATTCATATTTTGGAGTCACATCACGTATGATGACGAGTTCTTAAAAAAGTTCACATGAGTTCTTATAAATGCGCAGCTGAGCATTCGGGATATAGAGTCGTGTTCGCCCGCGCACCTACGCACTTGTGCACCTTTGTACATGTGTCATGGGCATCTAATCTGAATGGTCTGTGATGCGGAATCCCATGAAACCCCTAGGGAAAAAAATTCACCCTGATCTAAAATTCTAGTGGGCCATAACAAAGAGAATGCAAATCAGGGGAGGAAACTGTTTTCATTTTTCATGGCCCACCAAAGTTTTGGATCAAAGTAAAAATTGGGCCCAAGGGTTTTATGAGTCGCTGCTTCACGTGGACCGTTCAGATTCTGGAGTCACACCACGTATGATGTTTTCTCAAAAAAGTTCGGATGAATTTCGTCTGAACTGGTGAGCAGCTGAGCATTCGGCATATTGAGTCATGCTCACCTATGCACAAGCACACCTTTGCACACGTGTCATGGGCGTCTAATCCGAACGGACCATGGGAAAAATTTTTCACCTTGATCTAAAATTTCGGTGGGCCATAGCAAAGAGAAATGCAAATTAGTGGAGGAAACCGTTTTCATTTTTCATGGCCCACCAAAGTTTTGAATCAAAGTAAAAATTGGGCCCAGGGGGTTTTTTGAGTCACTACTTCACGAGGACCGTTCAGATACTAAAGTCACATCATGTATGATGTTTTCTCAAAAAAGATTGCACAAGTTCCGTGCCAACTAGTGCGCAGCTGAGTATTCGGCATATTGAGTCATGCTCACCTACATACGACCGCACCTTTGCACACATGTCATGGGCATCTAATCCAAACGGTCCATGTGATGCGGAATCCCTTGAATCTCCAAGGGAAAAATTTTCATCCTAATCTAAAATTCTGATGGGCCATAGCAAAGAGAAATGCAAATCAAGAGAAGAAACTATTTTCATTTTTCATGGCCCGCGAAAGTTTTGGATGAAAGTAAAAATTGGGCCCAGCTAGTTTCATGAGGTGATGTTTCACATGGACTGTTCAGATTCTGGAGTCACATCACATACGATGTTTTCTCATAAAAGTTCGCCCAACTTCCGTGCGAACTGGTGCACATCTGAGCATTCGGCATATAGAGTCATGTCACCTGCGCACATACGCACCTTTACACACGCGTCATGGGTGTCTAATCCGAACGGTCCATGTAATGCGGAATTCTATGAAAAGCCCATGGGAAAAAATTTTCACCCTGATATAAAATTCTGGTGGGACATAGCAAAGTGAAATACAAATCAAGAGAGGAAATTGTTTTCATTTTTCATGGCCCACCAATGTTTTGGATCTAAGTAAAAATTGGACCCTGGGGGTTTCATGAGGTGTTACTTCACGTGGACCGTTCAGATTGTGGAGTCATATCATGTATAATGAGTTCTCAAAATTGTTCGCACGAGATCCGTCCGAACTGGTGCTTAGCTGAGCATTCGATATATAGAGTCATGCTCACTTGCGCACCTTTGCACATGTGTTGTGGGCGTCTAATCCTTACGGTCCATGTGATGCAGAAGCCTACGAAACCCCAAGGGAAAGATTTTCACCCTGATCTAAAATTTTGGTGGGCCATAGCAAAGAGAAATGCAAAACAATGGAGGAAACTGTTTTCATTTTTCATAGCCTACCAAAGATTTGGATCAAAATAAAAAATTGGGACCAGGGGGTTTCATGAGGTGCTGCTTCACGTGGACTGTTCAGATTTTAAGGTTACATCATGTATGATGAGTTCTCAAAAAAGTTCGCACGAGTTTTGTTCGAACTGTTTAGGCCCAGGGGGTTTCGTGAGGTGCTGCGCAGCTAAGAATTCGGCATATAGAGTCATGCTCACCTGCGCACCAACGCACTTGCGCACCTTTGGACACATGTCATGGGCGTCTAATCTGAACGGTCCATGTGATGCGGAATCCCACGAAACCCCAAGTGAAAATTTTTCACCCTGATGTAAAATTCTGGCGGGCCACAACAAAGAGAAATGCAAATCAGGGAGGAAACCGTTTTCATTTTTCATGGCCCACCAAAGTTTTCGATCAAAGTAAAAATGGCCCCAGGGGGTTTCATGAGTTGCTGCTTCACGAGGACCATTCAGATTTTGGAGTGACATCACGTATGATGTTTTGTCAAAAAAGTTCGCACGAGTTCCGTGTGAACTAGTGCACAACTGGGCATTCGGCCGCAACAAAGAGAAATGCAAATCAGGGAGGAAACCGTTTTCATTTTTCATGGCCCACCAAAGTTTTCGATCAAAGTAAAAATGGCCCCAGGGGGTTTCATGAGTTGCTGCTTCACGAGGACCATTCAGATTTTGGAGTGACATCACGTATGATGTTTTGTCAAAAAAGTTCGCACGAGTTCCGTGTGAACTAGTGCACAGCTGGGCATTCGGCATATTGAGTCATGCTCACCTACGCACGAGCGCACCTTTACACACGTGTCATGGGCGTCTAATCTGAACGGTCCATGTGATGCGGAATCCCCTGAATCCCCAAGAAAAAAATTTTCACCCTTATCTAAAATTCTGGTGAGCCATATCAATGAGAAATGCAAATCAAGAGAGGAAACTATTTTCATTTTTCATCGCTCACCAAAGTTTTGGTTCAAAGTAAAAATTGGGCCCAAGTGCTGCTTCACATGGACCGTTCAAATTTTGGAGTCACATCATGTATAATGAGTTTTCAAAAAAGTTCGCACAAGTTCTGTCCGAACCGGTGTGTAGTTCAGCATTCGAGATATAGAGTCATGCTCACCTGCGCACCTTTGCACATGTGTTGTAGGCGTCTAATCCTTACGTCCAAGAAAGCCAAAGGGAAAATTTTTCACCTTCATATAAAATTCTGGTGGGCCACAACAAAGAGAAATGCAAATCAAGGGAGGAAACTGTTTTCATTTTGCATTGCTTACTAGAGTTTTGAATCAAAGTAAAAAATTGGGCCCGGGGGGTTTCATGAGGTGCTGCTTCACGTGTACCGTTCAGATTTTGGAGTCACATCACGTATGATGATGAGCTCTTAAAAAAGTTCGCACGAGTTCCGTGTGAACTGGTGTGCAGTGAGCATTCGGCATATAGAGTCATGCTCGCCTGCGCACCTACGCACATGCGCACCTTTGTACATGTATCATGGGCATCTAATCCGAATGGTCCATTTGATGCGGAATCCCATGAAACCCCAAGGGAAAAAATTTCACCCTGATCTAAAATTCTAGTGGGTCATAACAAAGAGAATGCAAATCAGGGGAGGAAACTGTTTTCATTTATCATGGCCCACCAAAGTTTTGGATCAAAGTAAAAAATTGGGCCCAAGGGGTTTTATGAGTAGCTGCTTCACGAGGACCGTTCAGATTCTGGAGTCACACCACGTATGATGTTTTCTCAAAAAAGTTCGCACGAGTTCCATCTGAACTGGTGTGCAGCAGAGCATTCGGCATATTGAGTCATGCTCACCTACGCACGAGCGCACCTTTGCACACGTGTCATGGGCGTTTAATCCGAACGGACCATGTGATGCGGAATCCCATGAATTCCCAAGGGAAAAATTTTCACCTTGATCTAAAATTCTAGTGGGCTATATAGCAAAGAGAAATGCAAATTAGGGGAGGAAACTGTTTTCATTTTTCATGGCCCACCAAAGTTTTGAATCAAAGTAAAAATTGGGCCCAGGGGGTTTTATGAGTCGCTACTTCACGAGGACCGTTCAGATACTAAAGTCACATCACGTATGATGTTTTGTCAAAAAAGATTGCACAAGTTCCATGCCAACTAGTGCGCATATTGAGTCATGCTCACCTACGCACGAGCGCACCTTTGCACACGTGTCATGGGAGTCTAATCCGAACAGTCCATGTGATGCGGAATCCCATCAATCCCCAAGGGAAAAATTTTCACCCTTATCTAAAATTCTGGTGGGCCATAGCAAAGAGAAATGCAAATCAAGAGAGGAAACTGTTTTCATTTTTCATGGCCCATGAAAGTTTTGGATCAAAGTAAAAATTGGGCCCAGCTGGTTTCATGAGGTGATGCTTCACATGGACTGTTCAGATTCTGGAGTCACATCACGTATGATGTTTTCTAAAAAAAGTTTGTCCGAGTTTCGTGCGAACTGGTGCACATCTGAGCATTTGGCATATAGAGTCATGTCACTTGCGCACCTACGCACGTGCGCACCTTTACACGCGTCATGGGCGTCTAATCCGAACGGTCCATGTAATGCGGAATCCTATGAAAAACCCATGGGAAAAATTTTCACCCTGATATAAATTTCTAGTGGGCCATATCAAAGCAAAAGACAAATCAAGAGAGGAAACTGTTTTCATTTTTTCATGACCCTGGAAAGTTTTAGATCAAATTAAAAATTAGGCCTAGCTGGTTTCATGAGGTGATGCTTCACATGGACTGTTCAGATTCTGGAGTCACATCACGTATGATGTTTTCTTAAAAAAGTTCGCCCGAGTTCCGTGCGAACTGTTGCACATCTGAGCATTCGGCATATAGAGTCATGTCACATGCACACCTATGCACGTGCGCACCTTTACACACGCGTCATGGGCTTCTAATCCGAACGGTCCATCTAATCCGAACGGTCATGGTTTCATGAGGTGATGCTTCACATGGACTGTTCAAATTCTGGAGTCACATCACGTATGATGTTTTCTTAAAAAAGTTCGCCCAAGTTCCGTGCGAACTGGTGCACATTTGAGCATTCGACATATAGAGTCGTGTCACATGCGCACCTACGCACGTGCACACCTTTACACATGCGTCATGGGCTTCTAATCCGAACGGTCCATGTAATGCGAAAACCTATGAAAAACCCATAGAAAAAATTTTCACCCTGATATAAAATTCTGGTGGGCCATAGCAAAGTGAAATACAAATCAAGAGAGGAAACCGTTTTCATTTTTCATTGCCAATGTTTTGGATCTAAGTAAAAATTGGGCCCTGGGGGTTTCATGAGGTGTTGCTTCACGTGGATCGTTCAGATTGTGGAGTCATATAACGTCTAATGAGTTCTCAAAATTGTTCGCACAAGTTCCGTGCGAACTGGTGCACAGCGGAGCATTCAACATATATAGTCATGCTCACCTGCGCACCTACGCATGTGCGCACCTTTGCACACGTGTCATGGGCGTCTAAACCAAACCGTCCATATGATGCGGAATCCCATGAAACCCCAAAGTAAAAATTTCCACCCTGATCTAAAATTCGTTTGGACCATAGCAAAGAGAAATGCAAATCAAGGGAGGAAACAATTTTCATTTTTCTTGGCCCACCATAGTTTTGAATCAAAGAAATATTGGACCCAACATATGATGAGTTCTCAAGAAAGTTTGCTTGAGTTTCGTTCGAAATGGTGTGAAGCTGAGCATCCGGCATATGTAGTTATCCTCACTCACTTGCGCACGTATGCACGTATGCACCTTTGCACATGTGTCATGGGCATCTAATCAAACGATCTATGTGATGAGGAATCCCATGAAACAACAAGGGAAAAATTTTTCACCCTGATCTAAATTTCTAGTGGGCCATAGCAAAGAGAAATGCAAATCAAGGGATGAAACTATTTACATTTTTCATGGCCAACTAGAGTTTTGGACCAAAGTAAAAATTGGGCCTAGGGGGTTTCATGAGGTGCTGCTTCAAATGGACCGTTTAGATTTTGGAGTCACATCATGTATGATGAGTTCTAAAAAAAGTTTGCATGTGCGAACTGGTGTGCAACTGAGCATTCAGCATATAGAGTCATGCTCACCTTCACCTTTGCACTTGCGCACCTTTGCACACATGTCATGGGGGTCTAATTCAAACGTTCCATGTGATGCGGAATCCCATTAAACCCCAAGGTAAAAATTTACACCCTGATCTAAAAGTCTGGTGGGCAATAGCAAAGAGAAATGCTAATCATGGAGGAAAGTGTTTATATTTTTCATGGCCCACCAAAGTTTTGGATCAAAGTAAAAATTGGGCCCAGGGAGTTTCATGAGATGCTGCTTCACGAGGATTGTTTTGAATCTGGAGTCGCTTTACGTATGATGAGTTCTCAAAAAAGTTCGCACGAGTTCCATGCGAAGTGGTGCGTAGCTGAGCATTCGGCATATAGAGTCATGCTCACCTACGCACCTTTGCACACATGTCATAGGCGTTTAATCCTTACGGTCCATGTGATGCAGAAGCCTACGAAACCTCAAGGGAAAGATTTTCACCCTGATCTAAAATTCTGGTGGGCCATAGCAAAGAGAAATGCAAAACAAGGGAGTAAACCGTTTTCATTTTTCATAGCCCACCGAAGTTTTGGATCAAAATAAAAAATTGGGACCATGGGGTTTCATGAGGTGCTACTTCACGTGGACTGTTCAGATTTTGAGGTTACATCACGTATGATGAGTTCTCAAAAAAGTTCGCACGAGTTTTGTTCGAACTCTATAGGCCCAGGGGGTTTGATGAGGTGCTGCGCAACTGAGAATTCGACATATAGAGTCATGCTCACCTGCACACCTACGCACATGCGAACCTTTGCACACGCGTCATGGGCATCTAATCCAAATGGTTCATGTGATGCGGAATCCCATGAAAATCTATTGGAAAACTTTTCACCCTGATATAAAATTTTGGTGGGCCATAGCAAAGAGAAATGAAAATCAAAGGAGGAAACTGTTTTCATTTTTCATGGACAACCAAAGTTTTGGATCAAAGTAAAAATTGGGCCATTGGGGTTTCATCGCATATGATAAGTTCTCAAAAATGTTCGCACGAGTTCCGTAGGTGTGCAGGTGAGCATGACTCTATATGTCGAATTCTCAACTGCGCAGCAGTTCGCACGTGCAAACTTTTTTGAGAACTCATCATACGTAATGTGACTCTAAAATCCAAACTGTCCATGTGAAGCAGCACCTCATGAAACCACCTGGGCCTAATTTTTATTTTGATCCAAAACTTTGGTGGGCCATGAAAAATGAAAACACTTTCGTTCCTTCGTTGTAGCCCACTAGAATTTTATATCAGGGTGAAAATTTTTGCCTTAGGGTTTTATGGGTTTCCGCATCCCATGGATGTTTCGGATTAGACGCCAATGTCACGTGTACAAAGGTGATCACATGCATATGTGAGCGTGACTATATATGCTGAATGCTCTGGTGGGCATCAGTTCCCACGATACTCGTGCGAACTTTTTTTAGAACTCCTAAGTGATGGGACTCCAAAATCTAAACGGTTCACGTAAAGCAGCACCTCATGAAACACCCTGGAACCGATTTTTACTTTGATCCAAAACTTTGGTTGGCCGTGAAAAATGAAAACAGTTTCCTCCCTTGATTTGCATTTCTATTTTCTATGGCCCACTAACATTTTAGATCAGGGTGAAAATTCTTCCTTAAGGGTTTCATGGGTTTCCGCATCACATGGACGGTTCAGATTATACGCCCATGACACGTGTGCAAAGGTGCACACATGCATAATGCGCGAACTTTTTGGAGAACTCATCATACGTGATGTGGCTCTAAAATCTGAACGGTCCACCTGAAGCAGCACCTCATGAAACCCCGTGGGCCCAATTTTTACTTTGATCCAAAACTTTGGTGGTCAATGAAAAATGAAAACAGTTTCCTCCCTCTATTTGCATTTCTCTTTGTTATGTCCCACCAAAATTTGGGATTAGTGTGAAAAATTTTCCCTTAAGGTTTCATGGGTTTCTGCATCACATGGACGGTGCACGTGCGAACTTTTTTGAGAACTCATCATACGTGATGTGATTCCAAAATCTGAACGGTCCATGTAAAGCAGCACCTCATGAAACCCTTGGGCCCAATTTCTACTTTGATCCAAAATTTTGGTGGGCCATGAAAAATGAAAACAGTTTCATCCCTGGATTTGCATTTCTCTTTGCTATGTCCTACCAGAATTTTAGATCAGGGTGAAAAATTCTCTGAAGGTTTTATGGGATTTCGAATCACATGGACGGTTTAGATTCTACGCCCATGACAAGTATGCAAAGGTGCGCACGTGCATATGTGAGCATGACTCTATATGACAAATGCTCAACTGCGCACCAGTTCGCACAGATTTAAGAACTCATCATACGTGATGTGACTCCAAAATCTAAACGGTCCACGTGAAGCAACACCACATGAAACCCTATGGGCCCAATTTTTACTTTGATTCAAAACTTTGGTGGGCAATGAAAAATGAAAACAATTTCCTCCCTTTATTTGCATTTCTCTTTGCTATGGCCCACCAAAATTTTAGATCAGGGTGAAAATTTTCCCTTAAGGTTTCATGGGATTCCGCATAACATGGACGGTTCGGATTAGACGCTCATGACACGTGTGCAAAGGTGAACACGTGCGTAGGTGAGCATGACTCTATATGCTGAATGCTCAGCTATACATTAGTTTGCATGGAACTCCTGCGAACTTTTTTGACAAGTCATCATACATGATGTGACTCCAAAATCTGAAAAGTCCACGTAAGCAGCACCGCATGAAACACCCTAGGCCCAATTTTTATATTGATCCAAAACTTTGGTGGGTCATGAAAAATGAAAACATTTTCTTCCTTAATTTGCATTTCTCTTTTCTATGGCCCACCAAAATTTTACATCAGGGTGAAAAATTTTCCCTTGGGGTTTTATGGGTTTCCGCATCACATGAACCGTTTGAATTTAACACCCACAACACGTGTGCAAAAGTGCGCATGTGCGTAGGTGAGCATGACTCTATATGCCCAATGCTCAGCTGCAAACCAATTCGCATGGAACTCGTGCAAACCTTTTAGAGATCTCATCATACGTGATGTGACACTAAAATCTGAACGGTGCACGTGAAGCAGCACCTTATGAAACCTCCTGGGCCCAATTTTTACTTAGATCTAAAACTTTGGTGGGCCATGAAAAATGAAAACAATTTCCTCCCTTGATTTGCATTTCTCTTTGCTATGACCCACCAGAATTTTTAATCAGGGTGAAAATCTTTCCCTTGGGGTTTCATGGGTTTCCACATCACATGGACCGTTCAGATTACACGCCCATGACACGTGTAAAGGTTCGCACGTGCATACGTGTGCGAGTGAGCATGACTCTATATGCCGAATGCTTAGCTATGCACCAGTTCGCACGGAACTCGTGTGTACTTTTTTGAGAACTCATCATACATGATGTGACTCGAAAATCTGAATGGTCCATGTTAAGCAGCACTGCATGAGACCCCTAGGCACAATTTTTACTTCGATCCAAAACTTTGGTGGGTCATGAAAAATGAAAACAGTTTCCTCCCATGATTTGCATTTCTCTTTGCTATGCCCACCAGAATTTTATATCAAGGTGAAAATTTTTCCCTTTGGATTTCTTGGGATTCTGCATCACATGGATTGTTCGGATTAGATGCTCATGACACGTGTGCAAAGGTGCGCATGTGAGTAAGTGAGCGTGACTCTATATGCCGAATGCTTAGCTGTGCACAAGTTCGCACGGAACTCGTGTGAACTTTTTTGAGAACTCATGATACGTGATGTGACTCAAAAATCTGAACGGTCCACGTGAGGCAGCAACCCATGAAACCCCCTGAGCCTAATTTATACTTTAATCCAATACTTTGGCGGACAATGATAAATGGAAATAGTTTCCTACCTTGATTTGCATTTCTCTTTGCTATGGCCCACTAAAATTTTAAAACGATGTGTAAAATTTTCCCTTGGTGTCTCGTGGGATTCCACATCACATGGACGGTTCAGATGAGACGCCCATGACACATGTGAAAAGGTGCGCGCAAGTACATAGGTGCGCGCACGTACGTAGGTGCACAAGTGAGCATGACTCTAAATGTAGAATGCTCAGCTGCGCACCAGTTCGCACGTGCGAACATTTTTGAGAACTCATCATACTTGATGTGACTCGAAAATCTGAACAGTCCATGTGAAGCACCACCTCATGAAACACCCTGGGCCCAATTTTTACTTTGATCCAAAACTATGGTGGGACATGAAAAATGAAAATAGTTTCTTCCCTTGATTTGCATTTCTCTTTGTTATGGCCCACCAGAATTTAAGATTAGGGTAAAAAAAAATTCCTTGCCATTTCATGGGATATCGCATCACATGGACTGTTTGGATTAGACGCTAATGACACGTGCGCAAAGGTGCGCACGTGCATTGGTGAGCATGACTTTATATGCCGAATGCACAACTACAAACCAGTTCACACGAAATTCGTGCGAACTTTTTTGAAAACTCATCATACGTGATGTGACGCCAAAATCTGAACGGTCCACTTGAAGTAGCACCTCATGAAACCCCATGAGCCCAATTTTTACTTTGATCCAAAACTTTGTTGGCCAATGAAAAATGAAAGTAGTTTCCTCCCTCGATTTGCATTTCTCTTCGCTATGGCCCACTAGAATATTAGATCAGGGTGAAAATTTTTTCCTTGTGGTTTCATGGGTTTTCGCATCACATGGACAGTTCGGATTAGACGCCCATTCCACCACGTGTGCAAAGGTGCGCATGTGAGCATGACTTTATATGCCGAATGCTCAGCTACGCACCAGTTCGCACCGAACTTGTGCGAACTTTTTTTAAAACTCATCATATGTGATGTGACTCGAAAATCTGTCCGGTCCACATGAAGAAGCACTGCATGAAACCCCCTGGGTCCAATTTATACTTTGATCCAAAACTTTGGTGGGCAATGATAAATGAAAACAGTTTCCTCCCTTTATTTACATTTCTCTTTGCTATGGCCCACCGGAATTTTAGATCGAGGTGAAAATTTTTCCCTAGGGGTTTCATGGGATTCCGCATCACATGGACGGTTCGGATGAGACGCCTATGACACATGTGAAAAGGTATGAACGTGCGTAGGTGAGCATGACTCTATATGCCGAATGCGCACTAGTTCGTATGTGTGAACTTTTTGGAGAACTCATCATACGTGATGTGACTCCAAAATTTAAACGGTCCACGTGAAGCACCACCTCATGAAACTCCCTAGGCCCAATTTTTACTTTGATCCAAAACTATGGTGCGCCATGAAACTTGAAAACAGTTTCCCTTGATTATTTCTCTTTGCTATGGCCCACCAGAATTTTAGATCGAGGTGGAAAATTTCCCCAAGGGGTTTCATGGGATTCCGCATCACATGGACGGTTCGGATGAGACGCCCATGACACGCGTGAAAAGGTGCGAACGTGCGTTATGTCGAATGCTCAGTTGGGCACCAGTTCGCATGTGCGAACTTTTTTGAGAACTCATCATACGTGATGTGACTCCAAAATTTGCACAGTCCACGTTAAGCACCACCTCATGGAACTCCTTGGGCCCAATTTTTACTTTGATCCAAAACTATGGTGCACCATGATAAATGAAAACAGTTTCCTCCCTTGATTTACATTTCTCTTTGCTATGGCCCACCAGAATTTTAGATCGCGGTGGAAAATTTTCCCTAGGGGTTTCATGGCATTCCGCATCACATGGACGGTTCGGATGAGACGCCCATGACACGTGTGAAAAGTTACGAACATGCGTAGGTGAGCATGACTCTATATGTTGAATGCTCAGCTGCGCACCAGTTCGCATGTGTGAACTTTTTTGAGAACTCATCATACGCGATGTGACTCAAAAATCTGAACGGTCTACATGAAGCACCACCTCATGAAACTCCCTGGGCCGAATTTTTACTTTGATCCAAAACTATGGTGCGCCATGAAAAATGAAAACAGTTTCCTCCCTTGATTTACATTCTCTTTGTTATGGCCCACCAGAATTTAAGATCAGGGTCAAAATTTTTCTCTTGGGGTTTCAGCGGATACCGCATCGCATGGACCATTCAGATTAGATGCCCATGACAGGTGTGCAAAGGCGAGCACATGCGTAGGTGAGCATACCTCTATATGCCGAATGCTCAGCTGCGAACAAGTTCGCACGGAACTCGTGCGAACTTTTTTGAGAACTCGTCATACGTGATGTGTCTCCAAAATTCGAACGGTCCACGTGAAGCAACACCTCATGAAACTCGATGGGCCAAATTTTTACTTTCATCCAAAACTCTGGTAAGCAATGCAAAATGAAAATAGTTTCCTCCCTTGATTTGCATTTCTCTTTGCTATGGCCCACCAGAGTTTTAGATCGCGGTGTAAATTTTGCACTTCTCTTTGCTAGGGGGTTTCGTGGGATTTCGCAGCACATTGATGGTTCGGATGAGACGCCCATGACACATGTGAAAAGGTGCGAACATGCATAGGTGAGCATGACTTTATATGTTGAATGCTTAGCTGCGCACCAGTTCGCATGTGCGAACATTTTTGAGAACTCATCATACGCGATGTGACTCAAAAATATGAACGGTCCACGTGAAGCACCACCTCATGAAACTCCCTGGGCCGAATTTTTACTTTGATCCAAAACTATGGTGCACCATGAAAAATGAAAACAGTTTCCTCCCTTGATTTACATTTCTCTTTGTTATGGCCCACTAGAATCTAAGATCTGGGTCAAAATTTTTCCCTTGGGGTTTCAACGGATACTGCATCGCATGGACCGTTCGGATTAGATGCCCATGACACGTGTGCAAAGGTGCGCACATGCGTAGGTGAGCATGACTCTATATGCCGAATGCTCAGCTGCGAACAAGTTCGCACGGAACTCGTGCAAATTTTTTGAGAACTCGTCTCACGTGATGTGACTCCAAAATTTGAACAGTCCACGTGAAGCAACACCTCATGAAACTCGATGGGCCAAATTTTTACTTTGATCCGAAACTTTGGTGGGCAATGAAAAATGAAAACAGTTTCCTCCCTCGATTTCCATTTCTCTTTGATATGGCCCACTAGAATTTTAGATCACGGTGAAAATTTTTCCCTTGTGGTTTCATGGGATTTCGCATCACATGGACTGTTTGGATTAGACGCCCATGATAAGTGTACAAAGGTGCGCACGTGCGTAGGTGTGCTGGTGAGCATGACTCAATATGCCGAATGCTCATCTGTGCACCAGTCCGCATGGAACTCATGCAAACTTTTTTGAGAACTCATCGTACATGTTGTGACTCCAAAATCAAAACAGTCCACGTGAAGCAGCACCTCATGAAACCCCCGGGTGCAAATTTTACTTTGATCCAAAACTTTGGTGGGCCATGAAAAATGAAAATAGTTGCCTCCTGTTGATTTACATTTCTCTTTGCTATGGCCCACCAGAATTTTATATCAGGGTGAAAATTTTTCCCTTTGGCTTTCTTGGGATTCTGCATCACATGGACTGTCTAGATTCCATGCCCATGACATGTGTGCAAAGGTGCACGTGTGTAGGTGAGCGTGACTCTATATGTTGAATGCTCATCTGCGCACCAGTTTGCACGGAATTCATGCGATTTTTTTTGAGAACTTATTATACGTGATGTGATTCCAAAATTTGAACGGTCCACATGAAGAAGCACCCCATGAAATCCCCTGGGCCCAAAACTTTCGTAGGCAATGAAAAATGAAAATAGTTTCGTCCCTTGATTTGCATTTCTCTTTGCTATGGCAACCAGAATTTTAGATCGAGGTGGAAAATTTTCCCTTGGCGCTTCATGGGTTTCCACAACACATGGACGGTTCCGATGAGACTCTCATTACATGTGTGAAAAGGTGCGCACGTGTGTAGGCGCATAGGTGAGCATGACTCTATATGCCGAATGCTCAGTTGCGCACCAGTTCGCATGTGTGAGCTTTTTTGAGAACTCATCATACCTTATGTGAATAGAAAATCTGAACGGTCCACGTGAAGCACCACCTCATGAAACACCCTTCGCCCAATTTTTACTTTGATCCAAAACTATGGTGCGCCTTGAAAAATGAAAACAGTTTCCTCCCTTGATTTGCATTTCTCTTTGTTATGGCCCACCAGAATTTAAGATCCGGGTGAAAATTTTTCATTTGGGGTTTCATGGGATTCTGCATCACATGGACCGTTCGGATCAGACGCCCATGACACGTGTGCAAAGGTGTGCACGTGCGTAGGTGAGCATTACTCTATATGGCGAATGCTCAGCTGCGAACCAATTCGCACAGAATTCGTGCGAACTTTTTTGAGAACTCATCATACGTGATGTGTCTCCAAAATCTGAACGGTCCACGTGAAGCAGCACCTCATGAAACCCCGTGGGCCCAACTTTTACTTTGATCCAAAACTTCGGTTTGCAATGAAAAATGAAAATAGTTTCCTCCCTCTATTTGCATTTCTCTTTGCTATGGCCCACTAGAATATTAGATTATGGTGAAAAATTTTCCCTTGGGGTTTCACGGGTTTCCACGTCACATGGATTGTTCGGATTAGACACCCATGACACGTGTGCAAAGATGCGCACATGCGTTGGTGCGTAGATGTGCATCGGTTCGCGCGGAACTCGTGTGAACTTTTTTGAGAACTAATCATATGTGATATGACTCGAAAATCTGAACTGTCCACGTGAACCAGCTCCCCATGAAACCCTCTGGGCCCAATTTATACTTTGATCAAAACTTTGGTGGGCAATGAAAAATGAAAACAGTTTCCTCCCTTGATTTGCATTTCTTTTTGCTTTGGCAACTAGAATTTTAGATCGGGGTGGAAAATTTTCCCTTTGGGTTTCATCTGATTTCGCATCACATGGACGGTTCAGATGAGACGCCCATGACACGTGTGAAAAGCTGCGAACGTGCGTTGGTGAGCATGGCTCTATATGCCGATTGCTCAGCTGCGCACCAGTTCACACATGCGAACTTTATTGAGAACTCATCATAGGTGATGTGACTCAAAAATCTAAACGGTCCACGTGAAGCAGCACCTCATGAAACACCCTGGCCTAATTTTTACTTTGATCCAAAACTATGGTGGGACATGATAAATGAAAACAGATTCCTCACTTGATTTGCATTTCTCTTTGTTATGGCCCACCAGAATTTAAGATCAGGGTGAAAATTTTTCCCTTGGGGTTTCATGGGATACCGCATCACATGGACCGTTCGGATTAGACGCTAATGACACGTGCGCAAAGGTGCACACGTGCATTGGTGAGCATGACTCTATATGCCGAATGCACAGCTGCGAACCAGTTCGCACGGAATTCGTGCGAACTTTTTTGAAAACTCATCATACGTGATGTGACTCCAAAATCTAAATGGTCCACTTGAAGCGGCACCTCATGAAACCCCATGAGCCCAATTTTTACTTTGATCCAAAACTTTTGGTGGCCAATGAAAAATGAAAGTAGTTTCCTCCCTTGATTTGCATTTCTCTTTGATATGGCCCACCAGAATATTAGATCAGGGTGAAATTTTTTCCTTTGGTGTTTTTTGGGTTTTTGCATCACATGGACGGTTTGGATTAGACGCCCATGCCACGTGTGCAAAGGTGCGCACGTGAGTATGACTCTATATGCCGAATGCTTAGCTGCGTACCAATTAGCAGGAACTCGTGCGAACTTTTTTGAGAACTCATCATACGTGATGTGACTCGAAAATCTGTACGGCCCACATGAAGAAGCACCACATGAAACCCCCTAAGCCCAATTTATACTTTGATCCAAAACTTTGGTGGGCAATAATACATGAAAACAGTTTCCTCCCTTGATTTGCATTTCTCTTAGCTATGGCCCACTAGAATTTTAGATCGAGGTGAAAATTTTTTCCCTAGGGGTTTCATGGGATTCCGCATCACACGTGCAAAAGGTGCGAACGTGCGTAGGTGAGCATTATTCTATATGTTGAATGCTTAGCTGGGCACCAATTCGCATGTGCAAACTTTTTTGAGAACTCATCATAGGTGATGTGACTCCAAAATTTGAATGGTCCACGTGAAGCACCACCTCATGATAATTGAAAACAGTTTCCTTCCTTGATTTACATTTCTCTTTGCTATGGCCCACCAGAATTTTAGATCGCGGTGCAAATTTTCCCTAGGGGTTTCATGGGATTCCGCATCACATGGACGATTCGGATGAGATGCCCATGACATGTGTGAAAAGGTGCGAACGTGCGTAGGTGGGCATGACTCTATATGCCGAATGCTCAGCTACGCACCAGTTCGCATTTGCGAACTTTTTCAAGAACTCATTATACATGATGTGACTCAAAAATCTGAACGGTCCACGTGAAGCACCACCTCATGAAACTCCCTGAGCCCAATTTTTACTTTGATCCAAAACTATGGTGCGCCATGAAAAGTGAAAATCGTTTCCTCCTTTGTTATGCCCCACCAGAATTTAAGATCAGGGTGAAAATTTTTCCCTAGGGGTTTCAGCGGATACCGCATTGCATGGACCGTTCGGATTAGATGCCCATGACACGTGTACAAAGGTGTGCACGTGCGTAAGTGAGCATGACTCTATATGCCGAATGCTCAGCTGCGAACAAGTTCGCAAGGAACTCATGTGAACTTTTTTGAGAACTCATCATACGTGATGTGACTCCAAAAATTGAATGATCCACATGAAGCAACACCTCATGAAACCTAATAGGCCAAATTTTTACTTTGATTCAAAACTTTGGTGGGCAATGAAAAATGAAAACAGTTTCCTCCCTCGATTTCCATTTCTCTTTGCTATGGCCCACTAGAATTTTAGATCATGGTGAAAATTTTTCCCTTGAGTTTTCATGGGATTTCGCATCACATGGACTGTTCGGATTAGACGCCCATGATAAGTGTACAAAGGTCCGCACATGCGCTGGTGCGCTGATGAGCATGACTCAATATGCCGAATGCTCATCTGTGCACCAATCCGCACGAAACTCATGCAAACTTTTTTGAGAATTCATCGTACGTGTTGTGACTCCAAAATCAAAACGGTCCACGTGAAGCAGCACCTCATGAAACCCCCGGGCCCCAATTTTACTTTGATCCAAAACTTTGGTGGGCCATGAAAAATGAAAATAGTTTCCACCCATTGATTTGCATTTCTCTTTGCTATGGCCCACCAAAATTTTATATCACGGTGAAATTTTTTCCCTTTGGCTTTCTTGGGATTTAGCATCACATGGACCGTTCGCATTAGATGCCCATGTGTGTAGGTGAGCGTGACTCTATATGTCGAATGCTCAGCTGCGCAGCAATTTGCACGGAACTCGTGCGATTTTTTTTTGAGAACTTATCATACGTGATGTGGTTCCAAAATTCTAACGGTCCACATGAAGAAGCACCCCATGAAACCCCCCGGGCCCAATTTACTTTGATCTAAAACTTTCGTGGGCAATGAAAAATGAAAACAGTTTCGTCCATTGATTTGCATTTCTCTTTGCTATGGCAACTAGAATTTTAGATCATGGTGGAAAATTTTCCCTTGGCGTTTCATGGGTTTTCGCATCACATGGACGGTTCCGATGAGACTCCCATTACATGTGTGAAAAGGTGCGCACGTGTGTAGGCTCGTAGGTGAGCATGACTCCATATATCGAATGCTCAGTTGCACACGTGTGACGGGTTTCATGGGATACCGCGTCACATGAATCGTTCGGATTAGACGCCCATGACACGTGTGCAAAGGTGTGTACGTGCGTAGGTGAGCATGACTCTATATGGCGAATGCTCAGCTGCGAACCAGTTCGCACGGAATTCATGCGAACATTTTCGAGAACTCATCATACGTGATGTGTCTCCAAAATCTGAATGGTCCACGTGAAGCAGCACCTCATGAAACCCCATGGGCCCAATTTTTACTTTGATCCAAAACTTCGATGGGCAATGAAAAATGAAAACAGTTTCCTCCCTCTATTTTCATTTCTCTTTGCTATGGCCCACCAGAATATTAAATTAGGGTGAAATTTTTTCCCATGGGGTTTCATGGGTTTCCGCGTCACATGGATGGTTCGGATTAGACACCCATGACACATGTGCAAAGGTGCGCACATGCGTCGGTGCGTAGGTGAGCATTACTCTATAGCTGAATGCTCAGCTGTGCACCAATTCGCACGGAACTCGTGTGAACTTTTTTTGAGAACTAATCATATGCGATGTAACTTGAAAATCTGAACTGTCCACGTGAAGCAGCACCCCATGAAACCCTCTGGGCCCAATTTATACTTTGATCCAAAACTTTGCTGGGCAATGAAAAAGGAAAACAATTTCCTCCCTTGATTTCCATCTCTCTTTGCTTTGGCAACCAGAATTTTAGATCGGGGTGGAAATTTTTCCCTTTGGGTTTCATCAGATTTCGCATCACATAGACGGTTCGGATGAGACGCCCATGACACGTGTGAAAAGTTGCGAACGTTCGTAGGTGTCGATTGCTTAGCTGCACACTAGTTCACACATGCGAACTTTATTGAGAACTCATCTAGGTGATGTGACTCAAAAATCTGAACGGTCCACGTGAAGCAGCACCCATGAAACACCCTGGGCCCAATTTTTACTTTGATCCAAAACTATGGTGGGACTTGAAAATTGAAAACAGATTCCTCACTTGATTTGCATTTCTCTTTGTTATGGCCCACCAGAATTTAAGATCAGGGTGAAAATCTTTCCCTCGGGGTTTCATGGGATACCGCATCACATGGACCGTTCGGATTAGATGCTAATGACACGTGCGCAAAGGTGCACACGTGCGTTGGTGAGCAGGACTCTATATGCCGAATGCACAGCTGCGAACTAGTTTGGAAGGATTTCATGCGAACTTTTTTGAAAACTCATCATACGTGATGTGACTCCAAAATCTGAATGGTCCACTTGAAGGAGCACTTCATTAAACCCCATGAGCCCAATTTTTACTTTGATCCAAAACTTTTGGTGGCCAATGAAAAATGAAAGTTGTTTCCTCCCTCGATTTGAATTTCTCTTTGCTATAGCCCACCAAAATATTAGATCAGGGTGAAATTTTTTCCTTTGGAGTTTTTTGGGTTTTCGCATCACATGGACAGTTTGGATTAGACGCCCATGCCACGTGTGCAAAGTTGCGCACATGAGGATGACTCTATATGCCGAATGATCAACTAGGCACCAGTTAACACTGAACTCGTGCGAACTTTTTTGAGAACTCATCATACGTGATGTGACTCGAAAATCTGTACGGTCCACATGAAGAAGCACCGCATGAAACCCCCTGGGCCCAATTTATACTTTGATCCAAAACTTTGGTGGGCAATGATAAATGAAAACAGTTTCCTCCCTTGATTTGCATTTCTCTTTGCTATGGCCCACCAGAATTTTAGATCGAGGTGGAAATTTTTTTCCCTGGGGGTTTCATGGGATTCCGCATCACATGGACGGTTTGGATGAGACGCCCATGACACGTGTGAAAAGGTGCGAACGTGCGTAAATGAGCATGACTCTATATGCCGAATGCGCACCAGTTCGCATGTGCGAACTTTTTTGAGAACTCATCATACGTGATGTGACTCAAAAATTTAAACGGTGCACGTGAAGCACCACCTCATGAAACTCCCTAAGGCCAATTTTTACTTTAATCCAAAACTATGGTGCGCCATGAAAAATGAAAATAGTTTCCTTCCTTGATTTACATTTCTCTATGTTATGGCCCACCAGAATGTAAGATTAGGGTGAAAATTTTCCCCTTGTGGTTTTAGCGGATACTGCATCGCATGGACCATTCGGATTAGATGCCCATGTCGCGTGTGCGAAGGTGCACACGTGCGTAGGTGAGCATGACTATATGCTGAATGCTCAGCTGCGAAGAAGTTCGCATGGAACTCGTGCGAACTTTTTTGAGAACTCATCATACGTGATGTGACTCCAAAATTTAAACGGTCCACGTGAAGCACCACCTCATGAAACTCCCTATGCCCAATTTTTACTTTAATCCAAAACTATGGTGCGCCATGAAAAATGAAAATAGTTTCCTCCCTTAATTTACCTCTATGTTATGGCCCACCAAAATTTAAGATCAGGGTGAAAATTTTTCCTTTGTGGTTTCAGCGGATACCGCATCGCATGGACCGTTCGGATTAGACACCCATAACACGTGTGCGAAGGTGCGCACGTGCGTAGGTGAGCATGACTATATGCCGAATGCTTAGCTGCGAAGAAGTTCGCATGGAACTCGTGCGAACTTTTTTGAGAACTCATCACACGTGATGTGACTCCAAAATCTGAACGGTCCATGTGAAGCAGCACCTCATGAAACCCGATGGGCCAAATTTTTACTTTGATCCAAGACTTTGGTGGGTAATGAAAAATGAAAACAGTTTACTCCCTTGATTTTCATTTCTCTTTGCTATGGCTCACTAGAATTTTAGATCACGGTGAAATTTTTTCCCCTGAGGTTTCATGGGATTTCGCATCACATGGACTGTTCGGATTAGACGCCCATGACATGTGTGCAAAGGTGTGCTAGTGACCATGACTCATTCGTTACAGAACTCATGCAAACTTTTTTAAGAACTCATCATACGTGTTGTGACTCCAAAATCAGAACGGTCCACATGAAGCAGCACCTCATGAAACCACTGGACCCAAATTTTACTTTGATCCAAAAATTTGGGGGGCCATGAAAAGTGAAAATAGTTTCCTCCCATTGATTTGCATTTCTCTTTGCTATGGCCCACCAGAATTTTATATCAGGGTGAAAATTTTTCCCTTTGACTTTCTTGGGAATCCGCATCACATGAACCGTTCGGATTAGATGCCCATGACACGTGTGCAAAGGTGCACATGTGCGTAAGTGAGCGTGACTCTATATGCCGAATGCTCAGCTGCGCACCAGTTTGCACGGAACTCGTGTGAACGTTTTTGAGAACTCATCATACGTGATGTGACTTCAAAATTTGAACGGTCCATGTGAAGAAGCACTCCATCGAGCATTTTTACTTTGATCCAAAACTTTCGTGGGCAATGAAAATGAAAACAGCTTCGTCCCTCGTTTTGCATTTCTCTTTGCTATGACAACCAGAATTTTAGATCGGTGTGGAAAATTTTCCCTTAGGGTTTCATGGGTTTCCACATCACATGGACAGTTCCGATGAGACTCCCATTACATGTGTGAAAAGGTGCGCACGTGTGTGAGTGTGTAGGTGAGCATGACTCTATATGCTGAATGCTCAGTTGCGCACTAGTTCGCATGTGTGACCTATTTTGAGAACTCATCATACATGATGTACTAGAAAATCTGAACAGTCCACGTGAAGCACCACCTCATGAAACACCCTTGGCCCAATTTTTACTTTGATCCAAAACTATGGTGTGCCATGAAAAATGAAAACGGTTTCCTCCCTTGATTTGCATTTCTCTTTGTTATGGCCCACCAAAATTTAAGATCCGGGTGAAAATTTTCCATTTTGGGTTTCATGGGATATCGCATCACATGGACCGTTCGGATCAGACGCCCATGACATGTGTGCAAAGGTGCGCACGTGCGTAGGTGAGCATTACTCTATATGGCGAATGCTCAGCTGTGAACCAGTTCGCAGGGAATTCGTGCGAACTTTTTTGAGAATTCATCATACGTGATGTGTCTCCAAAATCTGAACGGTCCACGTGAAGCAGCACCTCATGAAACCTCGTGGGCCCAATTTTTACTTTGATCCAAAACTTCGGTGGGCAATGAAAAATGAAAACAGTTTCCTCCCTCTATTTGCATCTCTTTGCTATGGCCCACCAGAATATTAGATTAGGGTGAAAATTTTTCCCTTGAGGTTTCAGTTTCCGCGTCACATGGATGGTTCGGATTAGACACCCATGACACGTGTGCAAAGATGCGCACATGCGTGGGTGCGTAGATGAGCATTACTTATATGCCGAATGCTCAGCTGTGCACCAGTTCATGCGGAACTCGTGTGAACTTTTTTAAGAACTAATCATATGTGATGTGACTCAAAAATCTGAATTATCCACGTGAACCAGCACCCCATGAAACCCTTTGGGCCCAATTTATATTTTGATCCAAAACTTTGGTTGGCAATGAAAAATGAAAACAGTTTCCTCCCTTGATTTGCATTTCTCTTTGCTTTGGCAACCAGAATTTTAAATTAGGGTGGAAAATTTTCCCTTTGGGTTTCATTAGATTTCGCATCACATAGACGGTTCGGATGAGACACCCATGACACGTGTGAAAAGCTGCGAACGTGCGTAGGTGAGCATGGCTTTATATGCGATTGCTCAGCTGCACACTAGTTCGCACATGCGAACTTTATTGAGAACTCATCATAGGTGATGTGACTCAAAAATCTGAACGGTCCACGTGAAGCAGCACCTCATGAAACACCATGGGCCCAATTTTTACTTTGATCCAAAACTATGGTGGGACATGAAAAATGAAAACAGATTCTTCACTTGATTTGCATTTCTCTTTGTTATGGCCCACCAGAATTTAAGATCAGGGTGAAAATCTTTCCCTTGGGGTTTCATGGGATACCGCATCACATGGACCGTTCGGATTAGATGCTAATGACACGTGCGCAAAGGTGCACACGTGCGTTGGTGAGCAGGACTCTATATGCCGAATGCACAGCTGCGAACTAGAGCAGGACTCTATATGTCGAATGCACAGCTGCGAACTAGTTCGCACGGAATTCGTGCGAACTTTTTTGAAAACTCATCATACGTGATGTGACTCCAAAATCTGAACGGTCCACTTGAAGCAGCACTTCATTAAACTCCATGAGCCCAATTTTTACTTTGATCCAAAACTTTTGGTGGCCAATGAAAAATGAAAGTAGTTTCCTCCCTCGATTTGAATTTCTCTTTGCTATAGCCCACCAGAATATTAGATCAGGATGAAATTTTTTCCTTTAGGGTTTTTTGGGTTTTCGCATCACATGGACAGTTCGGATTAGATGCCCATGCCACGTGTGCAAAGGTGCGCACATGAGGATGACTCTATATGCCGAATGATCAACTAGGCACCAGTTAACACCGAACCCGTGCGAACTTTTTTGAGAACTCATCATACGTGATGTGACTCGAAAATCTGTATGGTCCACATGAAGAAGCACCGCATGAAACCCCCTGGGCCCAATTTATACTTTGATCCAAAACTTTGGTGGGCAATGATAAATGAAAACAGTTTCCTCCCTTGATTTGCATTTCTCTTTGCTATGGCCCACCAGAATTTTAGATCGAGGTGGAAATTTTTTCCCTAGGGGTTTTATGGGATTCCGCATCACATGGACGGTTCGGATGAGACGCCCATGACACGTGTGAAAAGGTGCGAACGTGAGTAAGAAAGTAACTTTTTTTTTTCTTTAGTATGCCTCATGCTCCCCCTGCAAAATCACAGGCATTAATCAATATAAGAAAACCGATCAAAATCTCTGCTAAGTTGTACAAGTTGGATACCAAGGCTTTACTGATTGGACATGAAATGCCCAGCAGATGGGCACTTGTTTGTTGACACAACTTTCAACGGACCTCCACAGACTCTGCCTGGTGATTTTGAAGCCTTGTCAAATGCATGCTTATATAATGAGTTAGATGGAACCGGAATAGTGTGTAAGATATACATGGAGGTTTTTTCATTTTAAAGTTATCTAATGTACATAACTCAAAATCAATCCATTTCAGAAACATTCAAACAATGCTAGAAAAGGGGGAAAATTGAAAAAGATTTACCATTCAGTGAGTTATATGCTTGTCATACACTGAATACTAATGTTTTAAATCCTAAGACCAGACCTTTTTTTGTCGTGATTTGGTCCAAATCCAAACAATGGTCTGTTCGAGTCCAACCATGACATGTTTAGACAAATAAAATGATAGGAACCGATCGCAACTAACTCAGTGCAGTAGTAGCTTGATTGGTAGTGTTTGCTCTATAAAAAAATAAAATAAAATGGTACTCGAACACCACAACCCATTTTGAATTTTACCAATAAACAAGTAGAATTGAAGTTGAACCAATTTGGACGGTTTAAATGATTTCTTGCCCAAAATGGGTTTCCAGGCAACTTGGCTCATTTCCATGGTGGTTCTGACCCAGATTAATCAAACCGTCCGGTCCAGCCCAGCTTAAAAACACTGACAAATAGATGACATTTGTCATTATTACAATGACTTGTTCATTAATGAAAATACTGTTTGGGTCATATGTCACTACAAAAACAAAACCCAAACCACTTAAATGGAGAGAAATGCCTCAGGTTGTTCACAAAGGGGGAAAAGCAGTCGATATCTAACGCACCTTGTCTATAGAGGTATTTTGCTGGCAAACAATATTTGCAGTTCCAATATCACCCCTGGTAGAGAACTTCACTCCTTCCTTTGTCACTGAAATTACAACTACAATCACCCCAAACCAAAACATAGATATTGTTAGTGAACTATAACTGTAGATATGAATGTTGGACATTAGTATGAAACAACCAACAAGAATCCCTACGCATTCTATTCAAATTTCAACCAATGGATGGTGGGTGCATTCAGTACACAATATTATGTGTACGGAAGTATCTCAATACTAACTCATGCAATGATGATGATGATACCAGTACCTCCAATGCTGCTGAGGTCCTTACAAATCCTTGAGAACTCAGCTGATGGCATCTTTACAATGGCATGGTACTCTGCTTCTGGAATTCCAAGATGCTTGCTATCAATGTCCATGAGCTTCATCTCAAAATCAACAATCTTATCTTGACCTTCAAAAATGACAAAACCCAGATCAGTGATAAAATTCAGGGGAAAATGTAGAATTTCAAACATCCTTTTTTGGCAAGGCAGTAAAAAAGAGTTTACAAATAAACCAGAATGAATAAAATAGATTACATACAAAATAAAAAAATCCAAAATGAACAGAAGAAATTTGCTAAAAGACCCAATTTATCCATCCATTTCTTCTCTTCTCAACAATACAGCAGTCGGCATTTTCATTTCTTTCAGCATCCCTCGGAAAAAGAATACAAATTCCCTTAACCAAAACAACCCAAAATAAATATGTAAATGACAATTGTCTTTGAGAGTAAAAATAGATTAGTGTAATTAGGAATAACTACCAGAAGAAGAAGAAATAGAAAAAAAAAAAAAAAAAAAAACACAATGATGAGAGGACAATAGGTGATGGTTACCTGATTGAGAACCTCAAAGTCCGATGGCTGTTTAGCCATTGAGTAATACCCCTGCATTGATTGAAGCCCAATGCATATGAATATGGAAGACCAATATTCAAAGTTCAAACATGTTAAATGTACTTCCTCGTTGTCATACAGGTGCTAGAATTTTGACCCAAAATACCACTACAATGTCCTCGTTTAGATTCTTTTAAATTAACCAGGAAACAAATTGTTAAAAGAACAAAACGATCTTCAACCATAAATGACATTGGTCAGGAGTATAAAAACATTGGTTGGGTAGAGTAGTACAAAAATATGCACCAACAATTAAAATCTATGTATCTAACAAGTGAGAAAATTTTATTCAACACAAAATTCATTCCATACTTATAGTTTTCTAGTAATAAAAACACTCCAGATGATATCAAGAATTAAGGGTCAAATATGGACAGCACAGTAAAACATTTAAGGGATTAAATTCAGTAAGATATTGATGAAAAGAGTAGTCCATATTCAAAGCAAATGAGTTAAATGAGTAAACTAATGAAATATTCCGATATTTTCTTATCCATGGTGAGGCCAATCATATGCCCCAAATCCAATAGTTTTTCCCCATGGAAAACTATACAATTACTTTATGAATAAATGCATACATTCTGACATTTTAATCTCTGACCTGGAAATAGACAGGTTAAGAAGAGAAATACAGCCACAATCCACATTCACATGAAAATTTTCCTAAGAGAGGTGACTAGGATCTTCCAAACTAATAGATTTTTCGGGCATGGTTCATCCATAGTCATTGATCCCTTTGATAGAGCAATCACCACAAAAAAGGATGCCTGATGTATATTTTCCATTATCCATAAAAAGGATGTATATTAAAAATGATTTTGTATAAAAAAAATTCAATAGGCCAATACGGATAATATCTCACCTCATAACGGATTTGGCCCTTGGCCATTATAAACTGTTACCGGACTAAAAACATTGGGAATTCTAGAATCAAGAAGCTGTAGAGTTAAAACAAACATGTTCAGACCGATTATTCATTGAAAGGTGCGGTAATTAAAAAAAAATATATATATATATATATATATATATATACATACACACACACACACACACACACACACACACACAAACACACTACGAACCACTTAAGAAATGTTCGTACGTACTACATACGAACTTTTTTGAGAACTCATCATATATGATGAGTCTCGAAAATCTGAACGGTCCACATGAAGCAGAACCTCATGAAACCCCCTCGTAAGAAATTTTACTTTGATCCAAAACTTTGGTGGGCCATGAAAAATGCAAACAGTTTCTTCCCTTGATTTGAATTTCTCTTTGCTATGGCCCACTAGAATCTTAGATCATGGTGAAAACTCACCACCTATGGTTTCATGGATTCCGCATCTTATGGACCATTCGGATTCGACACCCATGACACGTGTGCAAAGGTGCGCACGTGCGTAGCTATATATATATATATATATATATATATATATATATATATATATATATATATATATATATATATATATATATATATATATATATATATATATATAAAGATGGGGTAACCCATACCATTGTGATAAGAACTATGTGATCAGGGCGATGAGGCACTGTCAAGAATGTAACTGAGTTAATAGGTTCGTCATCATGTGGCCTCAATGTTAAAAGTGGCAATGCCTTCCTGTCTTCCCAAATCTTTACCTGTTGCAACCCAATAAATCAAGATGATACTTGAATGTCCCAAATCATATAGAATATTTCAAAAAATGGCAAGATTAAAAAACGTAACTTCCCAGCAAGATTAATATCAGCAATTCAAAAGATTTGAGTTTCTCGAACAAAAATTCAAGAGATATACCTGGTTTGTTATAACCCAATTAACAAAGGGTAAGCATAGCTCATGACACAACTCCAGCATGTTCCCTCCAGGAGTCAAAAGTTTGACAACCTTCCTTCTCGATGTAAATGAAAACAATTAGACAATTCCAACAAGCAACAGACGTTGGCTGAATGAAATCGATTTTATGATAATCTCAAAATATGGAGTACAAGAAATAAACTGACTTGATCAATGAGGAGCTTCCAGTTTGATGAGCCTCAGCAATGACCGGTGTTTACTTACCTGGAATGGACCAGACTATCGGATTGGTTGGGATAAGAACTCATCATTGAAACAGGATGGGTTTTGGCTGGGACTGATAGGTATGCGGCATCAATTCAATAGCTTTTAACATGATTACCATTAAAAAGAGTAGACTAACAGATGCACACAAAATAAAGCCAACAGGACCAGGGCATTGGACGAAGATATTGATGATAAATGGCAAAAATGGCTGAATTCGAAAGAAGTGGTAGAAGCTCTTGAACTATGCTCCAAGTATCCAGCTCTATAGAATCTTAGTATCACCACCGAATATTAACAACTTGCTAGCACTCAGCTATTTAGTACATCCTTTTGTATATTTACCTAGTAAAACCATTTTCTTTCCACATCTTTATGGCTTCTGGTGATGCCCTTATTCCATGTTTTGTTGATTTGCAAATCTTGGGAATTGTGTAAGTGTTGTCATCATGTATGCCATCTAAGTGGTTAGTAGAACAAGGAGATGTATCTATAGGATCCAAAGCTCCATTGCCAGAAGAAAGAGATGTATCAGTGGTGCTAATTGATGGTGAGATGAGTAAAGAGCAGAATTGAGACACAAGTACCAGAACATTAGATGAGACACATTCAGTTGACAAGGCGATTTTGGCAACAATTGATTGAATACTAGAGACCAAACCTTTTCATGAGAGACAGATTGTTCAGTACTGCTTGTTTTGATCAAAACAAAGTTCAGAGATAGGAGACTACACAATCCTACATTAAAACAAATCTATAAATATCCCAAACTTTCAGGAAAAAAAAGAGAGTAAAAAATATAAATACAGGAGTGCCAAACTGATTTTAACTATGTCCAAGATGGTAGGACACGACACAACCCATACTCGACCCAATTTTGACTAGGCCAATTCTCCAAATGGTGGACCCAAACTTGGTCTGATTTCTAAATGAGTCTGGAAAATTGGATCTGGACACATTAAGATCGGGTTGGGTCCATTGGGTACCTTTTGGACAAAATCCAAATCAAACAAGACATAAAACAATCAAAAGCAGAACATCCATATTGGAGACTGCAATACCTGAAAATGAAGCATGGGCACCTAAAATTAAGCAAACAGATTTAAATGAGATGAAATTCATTTTTTAAGTGGCAACCAAAGCGGCCCTTAGCAACTCAACAGTCGGGCAGTTACTGAGGCTCACCTCTTTTCCAAGTTGGTGTTATGGTGGTGGTTGGTTGGGTCTTGTAGCTTTCAGTTGCTTTATCTTGTCTCTCCAGCATCCAACCACAAAATAATGAAGAAAGAAAAAGAAATAAAAAAAAAAAAAAGGGACAGAGAAATGGTCCACTGCTATTATAGTGGTACAAGCTGTAATAGTGCTCCTGGTTGTAAAACATTGCCTGCATCAGATTACTACCGAGGAAACAAAATCTTTTCATCAAGACTTGTCACCAAAGGTCCGGGGGTGGGCTCCATGCATGATCGATCAATTAGAGGTGCCCCATGCCAATCACTTATGGATCCCACATGGGCAACTGATGGGCCCGCATGATGGCAGGTTGCCTAGTGGACCCTACAAGGCCACGAGGTTGGAGGGACCAACTGTGGGGCCCAAAACGATCCTCTAGTCACATGATTGGACCATTTAACAGAAGGCAGTTCCTATTGCATAGTAGCAATAAATTAGCAAGAAATTAGTCCATATTCAGGTTGTAGTGTCCTTTTTCTACTTCAAGCTTGTTTGACCAATCTAGCAAGTTACCTACTTAGTATTGATTTGTAATTAGAATTGGAGTAGGAAATTGGAAACAAAACATTATATATATAGAGCCATATGTATGGAATATTTTGGGGTGGGCCAATTTGGCCCTGTATTGCATATCATATCCAGATGATATGGATACAATACATATTGGCTGATACAATACTATAATCAAATTGATGGATGAAACAGTAAAATGACATGCATGTGACACACATCAAAGTTAATCATTATGCCAAATAACAAGAAGTAAAAAAAAAATTGATTTTTTTTTTTTGTTTTTTTTTTTCCGGTTCCCTTAGATGGATTATTGGATTTTAATTAGGAATTGTTCAAATGAAATTGACATGAAAAAAGAAATGACAAGATGAAAGTCAATCACATGCCCTGAATCTAGTTTCCCCCTAGCTCCTTCAATTATAAATGAATGGGCGTTGGCTACCAACACATATAACATGACCAACAAGAAAGTTCATGAGTAAAGTCAATCTCATTCAGCATCATTTTCAAAAGTAAAATTTGCAACTCAATATTCAACAAGTACCTGAAGATGTGAAGCGATTCTTTGCTGACTCTGAGTCACCTAGAAATAAAGCTCGCCTTCTTACCATTTCCGCTGCATGAACGAAAGATAATTGTATTAAGATCTAAATCATCCTGAATTAGAATCCATAGAGAGTGGACAACTAAGATTTCTGCAAACCCAACTCAACCTAACCCTAAGAAATATACCCCATCTCAAAAAGAAGCTAGTATTTATCAGAAAATCTCTCCTGACACTAGCTAGTAATGCACATTAAAAGGAGAAAGAAAATGACAATATTTCACACTTCACAGAATCCCACTTCCAAACATCTTAACAACCAGTCCATTAGAAAGAATATTCCACCTCAATGTAACAAAAAAAACATCTATCTAATTCTTTCACCTAGCCATGGATGCTTTCAGGAGACTTCAACATTGTTTTTCACCCATGGAAAAGAAAACCAAGGGGGCATAGGAATTGATGGATGACAATGGAATCCTAGATATTGGCTTCCGTGGAAACACATTCACTTGGGATGATTGCCATCTGTCAAATCTAGGAAGTTTGCTAGAGTTTTATTGAGTTTTTTTTAGTCTTCTTGAGTTTTTGTCAGTAATAATAATAATAAACTAGTTCAATTGAGTCGACTAGATGGGGCTGAGTTGAGTCAAGAGTTGAGCATCAACAGTGCATATACGTACAAGGTCACTATAACAATTCTAACAGTTGATTTAAGTAGAGGGAATCATAATCCCATCAGTCTACACAAGACAAAATGGTATGCTTAAGGCAAGAAATTACCAGAGATTTAAGTAGAGAGAGAATCATAATCCCATCAGTGTACACAAGAAAAAATAGTTCTCATCTCACTCATGATTCTGGGTGGAAGAATCCAAAAAAAGAAGAAAAAAAACATAAACAAAAATGGATTAAATTAAATTCAAACAGTAGATGGCTGATGGCTCATCTAGAATACTGTCAGAAATTTACTATTATATCTAGAGACTTCAAATTTACAACACCAAAGTGATAATAGATTGAAACAGCTTAGAGATTGCTTTAAATCTTGGCAACAACCAAAACTAATCCGTGCAGGTTTACCACAACATGGACAAATTATCATGGTAAAGAATCAAATAATGCAATGTGTGTATGTAAGTTTTGTGCACAATACTTTGCTATTTTTAGAACATAAAGTGGTTTTTTTTCTTTCTTTCTAGGATGACTTAGTACTAGAAGTCAGCAAATCGAAGCAATCTCCTGTTCAAATCTCCACGGCAATGGCAAATAACCAAATATTAGACTAAATTCAGCCTAAGTGAACAAGAGCTTTGCTAAGTTCGCTCTTGTTTTTGCATGAAAATAAATATGTTCCATTTAGCAGCTAAGTTCGCTCTTGTTTTTGCATGAAAATAAATATGTTCCATTCAGCAGGTGGGCGATGATTTTAGAAGCAGTTGGATGGGTAAAAAAACTTCAGCCAAGTTATTAAAGTTTTTTTTAGTCATATATTGGTTTCATAAACTGTGGCTCACTTGATGAGTGGACCAACCTGATTCTTGGGCAAGAGCATTTACATAGCAGTACCTCTCCAATGAATGGATTGGAATTTGGATCTCATACCAATTTGCCAAGTGGCGGATGTGTGGCATGTGCATGAGCTACCTTGTACATGTGTGTGGGCTTAGAATCACTGAACAAAATGAGATTTTAACATAGTGCTGGACTAGTTGTATAGGTCGTAAATTAACAACATAACCTTATGCCATGATTCGAAAAAAACTAAGTTTGCTCTCTAAATTTTGAATATCCAAAGCACAAGAAAAACAACAAAAGAGGAAAATTTGCCAGCTTAATCTAATAGATAACCTCATCTTATTCAATGCGATGGCTTTTGTTGCCTTGCTCTTATTCAAAAGGATGGGGAGTGACCAGGATGTTGCCAGTAGAGCTAAATCTGGGTGGATGAAGCGGAAATGTACCTTCTGGGTTTTGTGTGACCAGTGCATGCCTCGAAACTCGAGGAGAAATTTCTCTATGACATTTATTCGACCAACTATGATGGGTGCTGGGCAATGAGAGGACATTATAAGCAAAAATTGAGCATTGCAAAGATGAGGTTGTTAAGATGTATGTATGGGAAGGCTAGGAATGACATAGTTAAGAATGAGGTGTCCGAGGCAACCCAGTAGCAGTCCCAATAGAAATAAAATGATGATGATCAGATTGAGAGGGTGTGGTCATGTGCAGTGAAGACCTGAGACAACTCTTTTAAGGAGAGAAACATTGATTAGAGTTGCAAGGCCTGAAATGAGAATGTGAATGAGAGAAAAACCTAAAAGGGCATTGATTGAGGTGGTGAGAAGGGATATGAGGGCTTGTTCACTAACCTAGGGTAGGGACTTACATAAAGCTGACCCCAAATAGTTGGGACAAGGCTATGATGATGATGAAGTTGTGATGCTAGTGATTCTATCAGCGGTTAACAAGGAGAAAATCATACTGTTTCTTTCTAGCTGAATATACTCAAAGACAGTTCAGATGCAGCAGAATTTCAAAGATTACCAGTCCAATGCAACAAGTCAAGGAGTGCCCAGCTCGCTCAGTACAAATGCTTGAAGAAGAACTCTGTGCAGCATGTGTCTGCTCAGGTGTTTCAGATATTATAATCGCAGTCTCTATTGCTCGAGGTCTGGGTTCAGTGATGGTAATTTTTGCACCAGAAATCTGAAATTGCCTTGATTGGTCAGTATCAAGGCATCAAGGAAACAAGTGCTTAGACAATCACAATCATCACAAGTCTTAGAACAGACCTGACAGATCTGTTTTAAACAGCCTCCATCCTCTCCATATAAAGAAGGAACAACGGATCGGGGAACAACAACTTCTACAGTTGTACAAATTTATAGAAAACCCCCCAAAAAGGAAAAAGAAAAAAGAGGAGAAATGTCACCTCCTTCCATCCACAGGGAAATGCGAGAGGGGGACGAGCTCAGACAGAGGTGTCGACATGGGCGTTGGGAGCGGGGAAGTGCGGCAGACGGGACACGAAGCATTCAAGCATAGCCACGTGCCAACGCAGCAGAGATGGAAGAAATGGCGGCAACCTGGCAACATCCTCAACATCTCTCTGTCCTTATAATCACAGAGACAGATGGAACAGATAGAATCGTCGGCGTGATCCTTGGAGTTGCAGAAGGAGAATGTTGCAGAGAGAGAGAGAGAGAGAGAGAGAGGAGGAGAGAGAGAGAGAGAGAGAGAGAGAGAGAGAGAGAGAGAGAGAGAGAGAGAGAGAGAGAGAGAGTCAGGGTGGGGAGAGGAGCGCAAATGAATTTAGGGCTGCGTTTTTTTTTTTTTTTTTTATAGGGCCCCTTTGACGGCAACCGGTTTTGTAACCCCAACCGTCGGATATGCCCATTTTTCTTGTAGTGCCAATACATGGAAATATAACCAAATTGTCTAAAGGGCTAAAATTTATATTTTAGTGCCGATGTCAGTTACAAGTATATGATAAACACCCTGCTGACATCCACAGGGTGTGCCTTTTGCATGTATGCTCACCTACGCACATGCGCACCTTTACACACATGTCGTGGGCGTCTAATCCGAACGGTCCATGCGATGCGGTATCCGCTGAAACCCCAAGGGAAAAATTTTCACCCTGATCTTAAATTTTGGTGGGCCATAACAAAGAGAAATGTAAATTAAGGGAGGAAATTGTTTTCATTTTTCATGGCGCACCATAGTTTTGGATCAAAGTAAAAATTGGGCCCAGGGAGTTTCATGAGGTGGTGCTTCACGTGGAACATTCAAATTTTGGAGTAACATCACGTACGATGAGTTCTCAAAAATGTTCGCACATGCGAACTGGTGCATGGCTGAGCATTCGGCATATAGAGTCATGCTCACCTACGCACGTTCGCACCTTTTCACACGTGTCATGGGCGTCTCATCCGAACCGTCCATGTGATGCGGAATCAGATGAAACCCCTAGGGAAAGTTTTCCACCTTGATCGAAAATTCTGGTGGGCCAAAGCAAAGAGAAATACAAATCAAGGGAGGAAATTGTTTTCATTTATCATTGCTCACCAAAGTTTTGGATCAAAGTATAAATTGAGCCAAGGGGGTTCCATGCGGTGCTTCTTCACGTGGACTGTACAGATTTTCGAGTCACATCACGTATGATGAGTTCTGAAAAAAGTTCGCACGAGTTCCTTCTAATTGGTACGCAGCTGAGCATTCGGCATATAGAGTCATGCTCATGTGCGCACCTTTGCACACATGGCATGGGCATCTAATCCAAACCGTCCATGTGATACGAAAACCCATGAAACCCCAAAGGAAAAAAATTCACCCTGATCTAATATTCTGGTGGGCCATAGCAAAGAGAAATACAAATCGAGGGAGGAAACTACTTTCATTTTCATTGGCCACCAAAGTTTTGGATCAAAGTTAAAATTGGGCTCATGGGGTTTCATGAGGTGCTGCTTTGCTTTAAGTGGACCGTTCAGATTTTGGAGTCACATCACGTATGATGAGTTTTCAAAAAAGTTCACACGAATTCCGTGCGAACTAGTTCGCAGCTTTGCATTCAGCATATAGAGTATGTTTACCAATGCATGTGTTCACCTTTGCACACATGTCATTAGCGTCCAATCCGAACGGTCCATGTGATGTGGTATCCCATGAAACCCTAAGGGAAACATTTTCACCCTGATCTTAAATTCTGGTGGGCCATAACAAAGAGAAATGCAAATCAAGTGAGGAAACTGTTTTCATTTTTCATGTCCCACCATAGTTTTGGATCAAAGTAAAAATTGGGCCCAGGGTGTTTCATGAGGTGCTGCTTCACGTGGACCGTTCAGATTTTTGAGTCACATCACCTATGATATGTTCTCAATAAAGTTCGCATGTGCGAACTAGTGCGCAGTTGAGCAATCGACATATAGAGCCATGCTCACCTACGCACGTTCGCAACTTTTTACACGTGTCATGGGCGTCTCATCCGAACCGTCCATGTGATGTGAAATCAGATGAAACCCAAAGGGAAAATTTTCCGCCTCGATCTAAAATTCTGTTTGCCAAAGCAAAGAGAAAACCAAATCAAGGGAGGAAACTGTTTTCCTTTTTCATTTCCCACCAAAGTTTTGGATCAAAGTATAAATTGGGCTGAGAGGGTTTCATGTGGTGCTGCTTCACGTGGATAGTTCAGATTTTCGAGTCACATCACATATGACTAGTTCTCAAAAAAGTTCACACGAGTTCCGTGCG
The DNA here is from genome assembly GCA_030180095.1 of Magnolia changhungtana. Classification (NCBI taxonomy): domain Eukaryota; kingdom Viridiplantae; phylum Streptophyta; class Magnoliopsida; order Magnoliales; family Magnoliaceae; genus Magnolia; species Magnolia changhungtana. Next base: position 272,248 of record JASAUF010000600.1, read on the forward strand.
AACTGGTGCACAGCTGAGTATTTGGCATATAGAGTAATGCTCACCTACGCACCAACGCATGTGCACACCTTTGCACATGTGTCATGGGTGTCTAATCCTAACCATCCATGTGATGTGGAAACCCATGAAACCCCAAGGGAAATATTTTCACCCTAATCTAATATTCTGGTGGGCCATTGCAAAGAGAAATGCAAATAGAGGGAGGAAACTGTTTTCATTTTTCATTGCCCACCGAAGTTTTGGATCAAAGTAAAAATTGGGCCCACGGGGTTTCATGAGGTGCTGCTTCACGTGGACCGTTCAGATTTTGGAAACACATCACGTATGATGAGGTCTCAAAAAAGTTCGCACGAATTTCGTGCGAACTAGTTCGCAGCTGAGCATTCGCCATATAGAGTCATGCTCACCTACGCACGTGCGCACCTTTGCACACGTGTCATGGGCGTCTAATCTGAACGGTCCATGTGATGCGGTATCCCATGAAACCCCAAGGGAAAAAATTTTAACCGGATCTTAAATTCTGGTGGGCCATAACAAAGAGAAATGCAAATCAAGGGAGGAAACTATTTTCATTTTTCATGGTGCACCATAGTTTTGGATTAAAGTAAAAATTGGGCCAAGGGTGTTTCATGAGGTGGTGCTTCACGTGGACCGTTTAGTTTTTCTAGTACATCACGTATGATGAGTTCTCAAAATAGGTCACACATGCGAACTGGTGTGCAACTGAGCATTTGGCATATAGAGTCATGCTCACCTACACACCTACACACGTGCGCACCTTTTCACACATGTAATGGGAGTCTCATCGGAACTGTCCATGTGATGTGGAAACCCATGAAACCCTAAGGGAAAATTTTCCACCCTGATCTAAAATTCTGGTTGCCATAGCAAAGAGAAATGCAAAACAAGGGACGAAGCTGTTTTCATTTTCATTGCCCACGAAAGTTTTGGATCAAAGTAAAAATGCTCGGGGGGTCATGGGGTGCTTCTTCACGTGGACCATTCAAAATTTGAAGTCACATCACGTATGATGAGTTCTCAAAAACGTTCGCACGAGTTCCGTGCAAACTAGTGTGCAACTGAGCATTCGGCATATAGAGTCACGCTCACTTATGCACATGTGCACCTTTGCACACGTGTCATGGGCATCTAATCCGAACGGTTCATGTGATGCGGATTCCCAAGAAAGCCAAAGGGAAAATTTTTCACCCTGATATAAAATTCTGGTGGGACATAGTAAAGAGAAATGCAAATCAATGGGAGGAAACTATTTTCGTTTTTCATGGCCCCCCAAAGTTTTGGATCAAAGTAAAATTTGGGCCCGGGGGTTTCATGAGGTGTTGCTTCACGTGGACCGTTCTGATTTTGGAGTCACAACACGTATGATAAGTTCTCAAAAAAGTTTACATTTGTTCCATAACGAATGAGTCATGGTCACTAGCGCACCTTTGCACACGTGTCATGGGCGTCGAATCCGAACAGTCCATGTGATGCGAAATCCCATGAAACCTCAAGGGAAAAAATTTCAACGTGATTTAAAATTCTAGTGGCCCAGAGCAAAGAGAAATGGAAATCAAGGGAGTAAACTGTTTTCATTTTTCATTACCCAAAAAAGTCTTGGATCAAAGTAAAAATTTGGCCCATCGGGTTTCATGAGGTGCTGCTTCACATGGACCGTTCAGATTTTGGAGTCACATGACGTATGATGAGTTCTCAAAAAAGTTCACACAAGTTCCATGCAAACTTCTTCGCAGCTGAGCATTCGGCCTATAGTCATGCTCACCTACGCACGTGCGCACCTTCGGACACATGTCAGGGGCGTCTAATCCGAACGGTCCATGCGATGCGGTATCCACTGAAACCACAAGGGAAAATTTTCACCCTGATCTTAAATTCTGGTGGGCCATAACATAGAGAAATGTAAATCAAGGGAGAAAACTGTTTTCATCTTTCATGGCGCACCATAGTTTTGGATTAAAGTAAAAATTGGGCCTAGGGAGTTTCATGAGGTGGTGCTTCACCTGGACCGTTTAAATTTTGGAGTCACATCACGTATGATGAGTTCTAAAAAAAGTTCGCACATGTGAACTGGTGCGCATTCGGCACATAGAGTCATGCTCACTTACGCATGTTCGCACCTTTTCACACGTGTCATGGGCGTCTCGTCCGAACTGTCCATGTGATGTGGAATCCCATGAAACCCCTAGGGAAAAAATTTTCACCTCGATCTAAAATTTTGGTGGGCCATAGCAAAGAGAAATGCATATCAAGGGAGGAAACTGTTTTCATTTATCATTGCCCACCAAAGTTTTGGATCAAAGTATAAATTGGGCCCAGGGGGTTTCACGTGGTGCTTCTTCATGTGGACCATACAGATTTTCGAGTCACATCACGTATGATGAGTTCTCAAAAAAGTTTGCATGAGTTCGGTGTTAACTGGTGCCTAGTTGATCATTTGGCATATAGAGTCATCCTCATGTGCACACCTTTGCACACGTGGCATGGGCGTCTAATCCGAACCGTCCATGTGATGCGAAAACCCAAAAAACCCTAAAGGAAAAAATTTCACCCTGATCTAATATTTTGGTGGGCTATATAGCAAAGAGAACTTCAAATCGAGGGAGGAAACTACTTTCATTTTTCATTGGCCACCAAAAGTTTTGGATCAAAGTAAAAATTGGGCTTATGGGTTTTAATGAGGTGCTGCTTCAAGTGGACCGTTCAGATTTTGGAGTCACATCACGTATGATGAGTTTTCGAAAAAGTTCGCACGAATTCCGTGCGAACTAGTTCGCAGCTGTGCATTCGACATATAGAGTCTTACTCTAGTTCACAGCTGTGCATTCGGCATATAGAGTCTTGCTCACCAACGCACGTGTGCACCTTTGCGCACGTTTCATTAGCATCTAATCCGAACGGTTCTTGTGACGCGGTATCCCATGAAACCCCAAGGGAAGGATTTTCACCCTGATCTTAAATTCTGGTGGGCCATAACAAAGAGAAATGCAAATCAAGTGAAGAATCTGTTTTCATTTTTCATGTCCCACCATAGTTTTGGATCAAAGTAAAAATTGGGCCTAGGGTGTTTCATGAGGTGCTGCTTCATGTGGACCGTTCAGATGTTTGAGTCACATCACCTATGATGAGTTCTCAATAAAGTTCGCATGTGCGAACTAGTGTGCAGCTGAGCAATCGGCACCTACACACGTTCGCAGCTTTTCACACGTGTCATGGGCGTCTCATCCGAACCGTCTATGTGATGCGAAATCTGATGAAACCCAAAGGGAAAAATTTCCACCCCGATCTAAAATTCTGGTTGCCAAAGCAAAGAGAGATGGAAATCAAGGGAGGAAATTGTTTTCCTTTTTCATTGCCCAGCAAAGTTTTGGATCAAAGTATAAATTGGGCCCAGAGGGTTTCATGGGGTGCTGCTTCACGTGGACAGTTCAGATTTTCGAGTCACATCACATATGATTAGTTCTCAAAAAAAGTTCACATGAGTTCCATGCGAACTGGTGCACAGTTGAGCATTCGGTATATAGAGTAATGCTCACCTACGCACCAACGCATGTGCGCACCTTTGCACATGTGTCATGGATGTCTAATCTGAACCATCCATGTGATGCGGAAACCCATGAAACCCCAAGTGAGAAATTTTCACCCTAATCTAATATTCTGGTGGGCCATAGAAAAGAGAAATGTAAATAGAGGGAGGAAACTATTTTCATTTTTCATTGCCCACCGAAGTTTTGGATCAAGGTAAAAATTGGGCCCACGGGGTTTCATGAGGTGCTGCTTCACGTGGACCATTCAGATTTTGGAAACACATCACGTATGATGAGGTCTCAAAAAAGTTCGCACGAATTTCGTGCGAACTAGTTCGCAGCAGAGCATTCGCTATATAGAGTCATGCTCACCTATGCACGTGCGCACCTTTGCACATGTGTCATGGGCGTCTAATCTGAACGGTGCATGTGATGCGGTATCCCATGAAACCCCAAGGGAAAAAATTTCACCCGGATCTTAAATTCTGGTGGGCCATAACAAAGAGAAATGCAAATCAAGGGGGGAAACTGTTTTCATTTTTCATGGTGCACCATAGTTTTGGATCAAAGTAAAAATTGGGCCAAGGGTGTTTCATGAGGTGGTGCTTCATGAGGACGGTTCAGTTTTTCTAGTACATCAGGTATGATGAGTTCTCAAAATAGGTCACACATGCGAACTGGTGCGCAACTGAGCATTTGGCATATAGAGTCATGCTCACCTACACACCTACACACATGTGCACCTTTTCACACATGTAATGGGAGTCTCATCGGAACTGTCCATGTGATGCGGAAACCCATGAAACCCTAAGGGAAAATTTTCCACCTTGATCTAAAATTCTGGTTGCCATAGCAAAGAGAAATGCAAAACAAGGGACGAAGCTGTTTTCATTTTCATTGCCCATGAAAGTTTTAGATCAAAGTAAAAATGCTCAGGGGGTCATGGGGTGCTTCTTCACATGGACCATTCAAATTTTGAAGTCACATCACGTATGATGAGTTCTCAAAAACGTTCGCACGAGTTTCGTGCAAACTAGTGCGCAACTGAGCATTCAGCATATAGAGTCACGCTCACTTACGCGCATATGCACCTTTGCACACGTGTCATGGGTATCTAATCCGAACGGTTCATGTGCTGCGGATTCCCAAGAAAGTTAAAGGGAAAAATTTTCACCTTGATATAAAATTCTGGTGGCCCATAGCAAAGAGAAATGCAAATCAATGGGAGGAAACTATTTTCACTTTTCATGGCCCCCCAAAGTTTTGGATCGAAGTAAAATTTGGGCCCGGGGGTTTCATGAGGTGCTGCTTCACGTGGACCGTTCTGATTTTGGAGTCACAACACGTATGATTAGTTCTCAAAAAAGTTTACATGAGTTCTGTAACGAATGAGTCATGGTCACTAGCGCACCTTTGCACATGTGTCATGGGCATCTAATCCGAACAGTCCATGTGATGCGAAATCCCATGAAACCTTAAGGGAAAAAATTTCATCGTGATTTAAAATTCTAGTGGGCTAGAGCAAAGAGAAATAGAAATCAAGGGAGTAAATTGTTTTCATTTTTCATTACCCAAAAAAGTCTTGGATCAAAGTAAAAATTTGGCCCATCGGGTTTCATGAGGTGCTGCTTCACATGGACCGTTCAGATTTTGGAGTCATATCACGTATGATGAGTTCTCAAAAAAGTTCGCACGAGTTCCATGTAAACTTCTTCGCAGTTGAGCATTCGGCTTATAGTCATGCTCACCTACGCATGTGCGCACCTTCGCACACGTGTCATGGGCGTCTAATCCGAACGGTCCATGCGATGCGGTATCCGCTGAAACCACAAGGGAAAAATTTTCACCCTGATCTTAAATTCCGGTGGGCCATAACATAGAGAAATGTAAATCAAGGGAGGAAACTATTTTCATCTTTCATGGCGCACCATAGTTTTGGATTAAAGTAAAAATTGGGCCTAGGGAGTTTTATGAGGTGGTGCTTCACGTGGACCATTTAAATTTTGGAGTCACATCACGTATGATGAGTTCTCAAAAAAGTTTGCACATGCGAACTGGTGCACATTCGGCATATAGAGTCATGCTCACTTATGCACGTTCGCACCTTTTCACACGTGTCATGGGCGTCTCATCCGAACTGTCCATGTGATGCGGAATCCCATGAAACCCCTAGGGAAAAAATTTCCACCTCGATCTAAAATTCTGGTGGGCCATAGCAAAGAGAAATGCAAACCAAGGGAGGAAACTGTTTTCATTTATCATTGCCCACCAAAGTTTTCGATCAAAGTATAAATTGGGCCCAGGGGGTTTCATGCAGTGCTTCTTCATGTGGACCATACAGATTTTCGAGTCACATCATGTATGATGAGTTCTCAAAAAAGTTCGCACAAGGTCGGTGTTAACTGGTACCTAGTTGATCATTCGGCATATAGAGTCATCCTCATGTGCGCAACTTTGCACACGTGGCATGGGCGTCTAATCCGAACTGTCCATGTGATGCGAAAACCTAAAAAACCCCAAAGGAAAAAATCTCACCTGATGAGGGTCGAATATTGCATCTCAGACCCCGACTATTACCTGATTTTACATACATGATAATGCTTAATGCCATATTTTAATTGTGTTTTTATTACAGGATGAAATCAGGAGCGGGTATTGAAAAATGATGTTAAAAGCATGGATTTGACGCTCCGAAATTACCAGAGCACGGGTTGAATCTCTGAGGACCAATATTGAAGAATTTACATGCCATGGATCCGAGAAAATCAAGCCGTTCACGTTAAAGAGGCCTGAAATTGGTGCAAAATGCAAGATCACATGGTTCCCGCCATCCGATTGACTTGAAACCTCATACATGTGATGGGGGCCGTAAATTAACCGTACATATTAAATTTCAGCCATTGAAGATCTCGAGAAGTGGTCCAACGGACAGATCAGCCCATTAATCTCCAATTTGGGGCCCACCTGATATTTGGAACTACCTCAACTTTGGTATTGACGGCTAAAATAATATGAGAAAGAGGAAAGAGGATGGACGTAAAATGTAGATTTTTCGTAAACATCACGGTAGGCCACTGTGTATGAGGAGTGTGCACACCGCACACATGCACTCCCACACCGCAGGCATGCGCATCGGTCGGCAACGCGCCCGACCACCGACGCTCTTCGAAAAAGCGTAAAAACGCCGGAACGTCTCACGCCACCGTGCGCAGCAAAGGTTCGCGTAGTCAAGGGGGCCCACTCGTCGACTGAAGTAAAAATCAGAACCGTCCATTGTGTTGAGAGGGGGGGCATGACCCTCGCTTAGGTGGAATTTTGGTCCCATGCATACGAAAACACGTGGATCGTCGAAAAACGCCGGATGGACGGTGAATTGATTTTATACAGTGGACCGCACTAAAACTCCATGGAAACTACTCCTTCCTGACTGAAATTGTGCCAGGAATCCAATGAACGGGTCGGATTTCCACGAATGTATCCGTGGGGACCACCGAACACGTCAACGCCCGGGCTCATTTCGAATTCCAAACGGAAACTACCGTTTTCATCGAACGGATCTTGTCCAAAGTTTTTTGTGGGAGTTTGTGGACCCACCCATTGTCATCCCGGTGGTGATCCAGCTTCCACCGTGTAGAGGGCTTCGAGAGCTTAAAAACCATGCGATATTCTGCTCTCATGCATGCACACTCGCATGATTGTACAGAGGCCACAAACGGAATGCGAATTTTCGCAATGTTGAAAAACGTGATCTCTTCGTGAGGAAAAAATTTCTCGGGCCACGTCAATGGACATTCAAAACCACCCATTCTTGGTGAAATTTCGTTTCCGAATGCAATGGATGGGGTGGATTTTCCAGAAAATATACGTGGGGCCCACCAATCATGGTTGCGAAAAGTTGCACTCCATGAACCTGGTTTTTTCAACTCTCACCGATCATGTCTAAATCACCCTCTGCACCTATAAAGAGGAGCTTTGGACGTGGGAAATTCATTCATGAAATAGGGGAAGATTAATTTTTAGGAAAGGGAGGAAGAAAGAAAGAAGAAAGAGAAGAAAGAAGAAAGAGATCGATTGGTTTGATATTCCTTTTTATGAATTTTGTTTATCCATCCATTTTTAATTTTAATGGATTTTATGGGTCACTAATCTCTCACTAATTTGAGATGAAGCCCCTAATTTGATTAGCTCTTGTATTGGTTGAATTTACTTTGAATATTAATTGATTTGTTTCTTTCTCTAAGTGGGCTTGATTGGTTTAAATTCTATACTTCTCCATCTATGAACTTGACCAAAGTATATATATGGATGATGTTTGGATGCTTATTATAGGTGCTTAAAAAGTCGATCAAAACGGGTTTCCTATAAAGGAAGAAACAGTGCTTTAATGAATTGTACATTCCATGTGCCCAAAAAGACCAAGGACATGGGATGTGTTATTCATGGCATTGCTTAAAGGAATTAGACATTTCATGCCCGATTAAGGACACAGATTGTGCTTTCTCTATATAAGTGGTATCAATCTAGATCAAGGTGAGTCAACAGACAAAACAAGGGTTAGGATAATTAGGGGTGGATTCGAAAGTCCTAGTGCTCTTTCTCTGATTGAATTTTCTTCCCTATTCTCAATTGTTTTTCATAGAATTGTGCTTAGTAGTTGTTCCATTATTTGTTGGATTAGTTAAGGTGAGTCATAGATTTGAATTGTGACGACCAGTCCTCGTGGGAACGATCTCGTAATACGTACCATATCTACATCTGATTCGTATACTTGCGAGTTTAAAAATCATTTAAATCATGTTGGTTTAAATAAAACATCAAGTTCATTGGATTCCTGGCACAATTTCAGTCAGGAAGGAGTAGTTTCCATGGAGTTTTAGTGCGGTCCACTATATAAAATCAATTCACTGTCCATCCGGCGTTTTTCGACGATCCACGTGTTTTCGTATGCATGGGACCAAAATTCCACCTAAGCGAGGGTCATGCCCCCCCTCTCGACATAACGGACGGTTCTGATTTTTACTTCAGTCGACAAATGGGCCCCACTCAAAACGCGCATACGCAAAGCGTCGGTGGCGTTAAGTCGCATCGTGTCTTTATGCTTTTTCGAAAAAGCGTCGTCGGCCGAAATGATGCTAACTTACGCAATGCCGGTGCGATGCGGGAGTGCATGTGTCACTGATCTAAAATTTGGGCCATAGCAAAGAGAAATGTAAATCAAAAGGTGTGCACACTCCTCATTGGGCCTACCGTGATGTTTACGAAAAATCTACACCGTCCATCCTCTTTCTCATATTATTTTAGCCGTCAATATCAAAGTTGAGGCAGTTCCAAATATCAGGTGGGCCCCAAATTGGAGATTAATGAGTTGATCTGTCCGTTGGACCACTTCCCGAGATCTTCAATGGCTGAAATTTAATATGTATGGTTAATTTACGGCCCCCATCACATGTATGAAGTTTCAAGTCAATCGGATGGCGGGAACCATGTGATCTTGCATTTTGCACCAATTTCAGGCCTCTTTAACGTGAACGGCTTGATTTTCTCGGATCCTTGGCATGTAAATTCTTCAATATTGGTCCTCTGAGATTCATCCCGTGCTCTGGTAATTCCGGAGCGTCAAATCCATGCTTTTAACATCATTTTTCAATACCCGCTCCTGATTTCATCCTGTAATAAAAACACAATTAAAATATGGCATTAAGCATTATCATGTATGTAAAATCAGGTAATAGTCGGGGTCTGAGATGCAATATTCGACCCTCATCATCACCCTGATCTAATATTCTGGTGGGCTATAGTAAAGAGAAATTCAAATCGAGGGAGGAAACTACTTTCATTTTTCATTGGCCACCAAAAGTTTTGGATCAAAGTAAAACTTGGGCTCATGGGGTTTAATAAGGTGCTGCTTCAAGTGGACCATTCAGATTTTGGAGTCACATCACGTATGATGAGTTTTCAAAAAGGTTCGCACGAATTCCGTGCGAACTAGTTCGCAGCTGTGCATTCGACATATAGAGTCCTGCTCTAGTTCGTAGCTGTGCATTCGGCATATAGAGTCCTGCTCACCAACGCACGTGTGCACCTTTACGCATGTGTCATTAGCATCTAATCCGAACGGTCCATGTGATGTGGTATCTCATGAAATCCCAAGGGAAAGATTTTCACCCTGATCTTAAATTCTGGTGGGCCATAATAAAGAGAAATGCAAATCAAGTGAGGAATCTGTTTTCATTTTTCATGTCCCACCATAGTTTTGGATCAAAGTAAAAATTGGGCCCATGGTGTTTCATGAGGTGTTGCTTCATGTGGACCGTTCGGATTTTTGAGTCACATCACCTATGATGACTTCTCAATAAAGTTCGCATGTGCGAACTAGTGTGCAGCTGAGCAATCGGCACCTACACACGTTCGCCGCTTTTCACACGTCTCGTGGGCGTCTCATCCGAACCGTCTATGTGATGCGAAATCTGATGAAACCTAAAGGGAAAAATTTCCACCCCGATCTAAAATTCTGGTTGCCAAAGCAAAGAGAGAAATGGAAATCAAGGGAGGAAATTGTTTTTTTCATTGCCCACCAAAGTTTTGGATCAAAGTATAAATTGGGCCCAGAGGGTTTCATGGGGTGCTGCTTCACGTGGACAGTTCAGATTTTCGAGTCACATCACATATGATTAGTTCTCAAAAATAGTTCACATGAGTTCCGTGCGAATTGGTGCACAACTGAGCATTCGGCTATAGAGTAATGCTCACCTACACACCAACGCATGTGCGCACCTTGGCACATGTGTCGTGGGTGTCTAATCCGAACCATCCATGTGACGCGGAAACCCATGAAACCCCATGGGAAAAATTTTCACCCTAATCTAATATTCTGGTGGGCCATAGCAAAGAGAAATGAAAATAGAGGGAGGAAACTGTTTTCATTTTTCATTGCCCATCGAAGTTTTGGATCAAAGTAAAAATTGGGCCCATGGGGTTTCATGAGGTGCTCCTTCACATGGACCATTCAGATTTTGGAGACACATCACGTATGATGAGTTCTCGAAAATGTTTGCATGAATTCCGTGCGAACTGGTTTGCAGCTGAGCATTCGCCATATAGAGTCATGCTCACCTACGCACGTACACACCTTTGCACACGTGTCATGGGCGTCTAATCTGAACGGTCCATGTGACGCGGTATCCCATGAAACCCTAAGTGAAAAATTTTCTCCCAGATCTTAAATTTCGGTGGGCCCATAACAAAGAGAAATGCAAATCAAGGGAGGAAACTGTTTTCATTTTCATGGTGCACCATAGTTTTGGATCAAAGTAAAAATTGGGCTAAGGGGGCTAATGGTGTTTCATGAGGTGGTGCTTCACGGTGGAGTTTCATCACAGGTGGTGCTTCACGAAAAGCTCACACATTGCATGGCCGAGCATTCGATATATAAAGTCATGCACACCTACGTGCCTACACACGTGCGCACCTTTTCACACATGTAATGGGAGTCTCATCGGAACCGTCCATGTGATGCGAAACCCATGAAACGCCAAGGGAAAATTTTTCGCCATGATCTAAAATTCTAGTTGCCATAGAAAAGAGAAATGCAAATCAAGGGACGAAACTGTTTTCATTTTTCATTGCCCACGAAAGTTTTGGATCAAAATAAATTGGGCCCGGGGGGTTTCATGGGGTGCTTCTTCACGTGGACCGTTCAAATTTTGGAACCACATCACGTATGATAAGTTCTCAAAAAAATTCGCACGAGTTCCGTGCAAATTGCTGCGTAGCTGAGCATTCGACATATAGAGTCACGCTCACCTACACACATGGGCATCTAATGCGAACAGTCCATGTGATGCGGAATCCCAAGAAAGCCAAAGGGAAATATTTTCACCCTGATATAAAATTCTGGTGGGCCATAGTAAAGAGAAATGCAAATCAATGGGTGGAAACTATTTTCATTTTTTATGGCCCACAAAAGTTTTAGATCAAAGTAAAATTGGGGCCTGGGGCTTTCATGAGGTGCTGCTTCACGTGGACCATTTTGATTTTGGAGTCACAACACGTACGATGAATTCTCAAAAATGTTTGCATGAGTTCCGTGCGGATTGGTGCACAGATGAGCATTCGGCATATTGAGTCATGCTCACCAGCGCACCTACGCACGTGCGGACCTTTGTACACTTATCATGGGCGACTAATCCGAACAGTAATGCGAAATCCCATGAAAACTCAAGGGAAAAATTTTCACCATGATCTAAAATTCTAGTGGGCCATAGCAAAGAGAAATGGAAATCGAGGGAGGAAACTGTTTTCATTTTTCATTGCCCACCAAAGTTTTGAATCAAAGTAAAAATTTGGCCCATCGGGTTTCATGAGGTGCTGCTTCACGTGGATCATTCAATTTTTGAAGTCACATCACGTATGATGAGTTCTCAAAAAAGTTCACATGAGTTCCGTGCAAACTTGTTCGCAGCTGAGCATTTGGCATATAGAGTCATGCTCACCTACGCACGTGCGCACCTTTGCACACGTGTCATGGGCATCTAATCCGAACGGTCCATGCGATGCGGTATCCGCTGAAACCCCTAGGGAAAAATTTTCACCCTGATCTTAAATTCTAGTGGGCTATAACAAAGGAGGAAACGGTTTTCACTTTTCATGGCGCACCATAGTTTTGGATCAAAGTAAAAATTGGCCCAGGGAGTTTCATGAGGTGGTGCTTCACGTGGACCGTTCAGATTTTTGAGTCACATCATGTATAATGAATTCTTAAAAAAGTTCATACATGCGAACTGGTGTGTTGCCGAGCATTCAGTATATAAAATCATGCCCAACTACGCACGTTTGCACCTTTTCACACATGTGATGGGCGTCTCATCCGAATCGTCCATGTGATGCGGAATCCCATGAAACCCCTAGGCAAAAATTTGCACCACGATCTAAAATTCTGATGGGCCATAGCAAAGAGAAATGTAAATCAAGGGAGGAAACTGTTTTTAATTATTATAAGGTGGTGCTTCACCTGGACCGTTCAAATTTTAGAGTCACATCACCTGTGATGAGTTCTCCAAAAAGTTTGCACATGCGAACTGGTGCCTAGCTAAGCATTCAACATATAGAAGAATGCTCACCTACGCACGTTCGCACCTTTTGCACGTGTCATGGGTGTCTCATCCGAACTGTCCATGTGATGCAGAATCCCATGAAACCCCTAGGGAAAAAATTTCCACCTCGATCTAAAATTCTAGTGGGCCATAGCTAAGAGAAATGCAAATCAAGGGAGGAAACTATTTTCATTTATTATTGCCCACCAAAGTTTTGGATCAAAGTATAAATTGGGCTTAGGGGGTTTCGTGTGGTGCTTCTTCATGTGGACCATACAGATTTTCGAGTCACATCACGTATGATGAGTTCTCAAAAAAGTTTCCAAGAGTTCCTGCTAATTGGTAGCAGCTGAGCATTCGGCATATAGAGTCATGCTCACGTGCGCACTTTGCACACGTGGCATGGGCATCTAATCCGAACTGTCCATGTGATGCGAAAACCCAAAAAACACCAAAGGAAAAATTTCACATGAAGCAGCACCTCATGAAACCCCCTGGTCTCATTTTTTTGATCCAAATCTTTGGTGGGCTATGAAAAATGAAAACAGTTTCCTCCCTTGTTTTGCATTTCTCTTTGCTATAGCCCACTAGAATTTTAGATCAAGGTGAAAATCTTTCCCTTGGGGTTTCGTAGGCTTCTGCATCACAAGGACCGTAAGGATTAGACGCCCACAACACATGTGCAAAGGTGCGCAAGTGAGCATGACTCTATATATCGAATGCTCAGCTATGCACCAGTTCGGACGGATCTCGTGCGAACAGTTTTGAGAACTCATTATACGTGATATGACTCTGCAATCTGAACGGTCCATGTGAAGCAACACCTCATGAAACCCCCAGGGTCCAATTTTTACTTAGATAAAAAACATTGGTGGGCCATGAAAAATGAAAACAGTTTCCTCTCTTGATTTGTATTTCACTTTGCTATGTCCCACCAGAATTTTATGTAAGGGTGAAAATTTTTTCCCATGGGCTTTTCATAGAGTTCTGCATTACATGGACTGTTCGGATTAGACACCCATGACACGTGTGTAAAGGTGCGTATGTGCGTAGGTGCGCAGGTGACATGACTCTATATGTCGAATGCGCAAATGTGCACCAGTTCTCACGGAAGTCGGTCAAACTTTTTTGAGAAAACATCGTACGTGATGTGACTCCAGAATCTGAACAACCCATGTGAAGCATCACCTCATGAAACTAGTTGGGCCCAATTTTTACTTTCATCCAAAACTTTGGCGGGCCATGAAAAATGAAAATAGTTTCCTCTCTTGATTTGCATTTCTCTTTGCTATGGCTCATCAGAATTTTAGATTAGGGTGAAAAATTTTCCCTTGGGGATTCAAGGGATTCCACATCACATGGACTATTTGGATTAGATGCCCATGACATGTGTGCAAAGGTGCGGTCGTATGTAGGTGAGCATGACTCAATATGCCGAATGCTCAGCTGCGCACTAGTTGGCACGGAACTCGTACAATCTTTTTTGAGAAAACATCATACGTGATGTGACTTTAGTATCTGAATGGTCCTCGTGAAGTAGTGACTCATAAAACCCCCTGGGCCCAATTTTTACTTTGATTCAAAACTTTGGGCCATGAAAAATGAAAACGGTTTCCTCCCCTAATTTGCATTTCTCTTTGCTATGGCCCACTGGAATTTTATATTAAGGTGAAAATTTTTCCCTTGGGGATTCATGGGATTCCGCATCACATGGTCCGTTCGGATTAGACACCCATGACACGTGTGCAAAGTTGCGCTTGTGCATAGGTGAGCATGACTCAATATGCCGAATGCTCAGCTGCTCACCAGTTCAGACGGAACTCATGTGAACTTTTTTTAGAAAACATCATACGTGGTGTGACTCCAAAATCTAAATGGTCCTCGTGAAGCAGTGACTCATAAAACCCCTTGGGCCCAATTTTTACTTTGATCCAAAACTTTGGTGGGCCACGAAAAATGAAAACAGTTTCCTCCCCTGATTTGCATTCTCTTTGTTATGGCCCACTAGAATTTTAGATCAGGGTGAAAATTTTTCCCTAGGGGTTTCATGGGATTTCGCATCACATAGACCATTCAGATTAGATGCCCATGACATGTGTACAAAGGTGCACAAGTGCGTAGGTGCACGGGCGAACATGACTTTATATGCCGAATGCTCAGTTGCGCATTTTTAAGAACTCGTGCGAATTTTTTTAAGAACTCGTCATCATACGTGATGTGACTTGAAAATATGAATGGTCCACATGAAGCAGCACCTCATGAAACCCCATGACACGTGTACAAAGGTGCACAAGTGCGTAGGTGTGCAGGCGAACATGACTCTATATGCCGAATGCTCACCTGCACATTTTTAAGAACTTTTTTAAGAACTCATGCAGACTTTTTGAGGAACTCGTCATCATACGTGATGTGACTCCAAAATCTGAACGGTCCACGTGAAGCAGCACCTCATGAAACCCCCTGGGCCCAATTTTTACTTTGATCCATAACTCTGGTAAGCAATGCAAAATGAAAATGGTTTCCTCCCTTGATTTGCATTTCTCTTTGCTATGGCCCACTAGAATTTTAGATCATGGTGACAATTCTACCCTTGGGGATTAATGGGATTCTGCATCACATGGACAGTTCGGATTAGACACCCATGACATGTGTGCAAGGGTGTGTACGTGTGCAGGTGAGCATGACTCTTATGCCGAATGCTCCACTGCGCACCAGTTCGCATGGAACTCTTGTGAACATTTTTGAGAACTCATCATACGTGATGTGACTCGACAATCTGAACGGTCCACGTGAAGCAACACCTCATGAAATCCCCAGGGCCCAATATTTACTTTGATCCAAAACATTGGTGGGCCATGAAAAATGAAAACAGTTTCCTCCCTTGATTTGCATTTCATGGCCTAGATGTGGTTCACAAATCTAGCCCATCTATTGTATGTGTTCCACTTGGATGAGGGGTCGAACCAAGTGTCAACCGCATTGAAAACTCAGGTGGGCCCCACAAAGTGCTTTTATATGTTTTAAGCATGTCTTCACATGGTTTTAGATGGTATGGCCCACCTAAGTTCCTTTATACGGCTGATTTATATATATATATATATATATATATATATATATATATATATATATATAACCTAAAGTGGACCCATGAAATGCGCAGTATTGAGATAGGTTGGGTTGGGTCGGGTTGGTTCTAGGGGCGCCTCATACCTGATCCATTTAAGAATTTAGTAAGAATCTAGTTAGAGTTTTGGACTTAAGACCCAACCCATTAAAATTCGTGACCGCTTTAGGTCATGCTGAAATCAAAATCAACCAACCCATTAATTTAATGGGTCGATATTGGCCCCCTGATCCAAATCTAACCCATTTATCGCATGGGTCGCATTAAGGTCAGTAGGAATGTCAATGGGTAACCGAAGCCATAGGTACCATATGAACTTGACCCATGTACCCGACCCAATTTTAATGAGTTTAGGTTCAATACATTAGACTCAAGAAATAGTGTTGAGTTCAAGTCTATATATTTTGTTTTGGGTTGAGTAAACTCGAGTCATCTAGCTCAACCCATTAATCACCTAACCTATGCAAGCAGGTAAGGTTCAACACAAGCCTGACCCATTTACTTAAACGGACATATTTCTAGCTTGAACCTAACCCACTATCCAATTAGTTTAGTCGAAACCCACCTCAAAAGTAGGTTGAGTTAGCTAAACTGTAGACTGACCCAACCTACGCTTAAGGCCACCCATTTTAAATTAGGGCTACGCACGTGAGTGGGTCTATATTAGGCTCAAGTCCAACCCATTCAAGTCAGGTCTCGAACCCACAGGCCAATCTGGCCTGTTTGTTGCCTAATGCAAAGTACAATTCTTGTAAGGTAAATAGGTAGCAGGAAAAGTTCAAAAGTGAGATGGTGTTCTCTTACCATGACCATCGAGTGATGAAAAGACCTATTAAGAAGAATGTCACATGTTGATTTAATGCAACTGCTTGGACCTGTAATAAGATCAAGAGAACTACAAAGATGTAAAATCAATTATTAAATTCTTTCTATAAATTTATTTTGCATTAGAATAAAGAAGTATGACTAAAGTTTATATAGGTATTAGCTCGAACAAAATAGTGATGAGAAAGACCTTAGTGAGATTCAAGCTAGCCACACACGTATTGGCTAATTTCAGCGCTTCCTTTAAAACAGGCTTTCCATGTCTTCTAAAATAGAACTTTGGTTTAGGCCTTTGCCAGGAACCTCATAATCAATACCATCCCCCACACGTATGCCATCCTCTTCTGCTCTAGTAATAGGTGCGGCTTGCTTCCTCTTGAATTGAGGTGATTCTTTCGGGGTGGGGGGTGTACTATTTCTCTTTCTGCTTGATGTTTTGATATTCGACCATCAGGTTATGAGGGTTTGTTATCCTCATTGTATTCATTGCCAACAACAGAAATCTTACCTGCATAAAAGAAGCAAGGACATTTTATATAAAAACTCACTTTTCGTACAAGTGGCAAATGTAAATGAGATCTGTACCAACCATCAAAAAGTTAATTTATGTGCAATGCTCAAAATGCCATCACAAGCTTCATAAATTGTAGCGTTATAACTCTATCCTAGCACTGATGTTAGCATTATTTACTCATCTTGAAGACGAGCACAATGAACTATAAGTATGTTTTATAATTGAAAGTGTTATTTTATTTATAAGATCAAATTATCACGAAAAGAAAGACAAAAGAAAAAGAAGAAGAAGAAGCCGAGGAAAGAAAGAAAAAAAAATAATGATACTCAAATATCAATCCTACTAGTGGTCAGTTTTCTCTTTCTTTTTTTTTTTTTCAAGAAAAAACAAGTATATGTGGGCTGCACTTGTCGAACGATAGTCATTTTCAACAATATGATTGACTATGGGTGCTACAAGTCAATTAAACCATTGATTCATTTTAAAACAAATGGTTCACCAACAGTTGAAGTACAAAAGTCAAATAAAGATTAAAAAAATAATAATCAAACATTGGTCAATTACTAGCTATTACAAGTAGGTGGTTTAGTGTTGATGCTATTGAACATGGTCCAAATGTTATGGGTACACACGAGTACTGCATTGCCACTGGGAAGTCATCAACAAAATCTGGAGGAAGAAAAGATCTGCTTGTTTCTTTGTGAAACCAGGTTTACTGGTAAAGAATTCAAAAGGATTAGTACACAAAACATCAATGACTAGAAGGTGTGTCCAAACAACTCAATGAACGCATAAGATTTGAAATGTAAACTCCAAGTCGCATAGTAACAGACAATTATCTAGATGCCAACACAATTGCATTTATTTGCCTCCATTAATAAAATTGATGGCTGCCCTTGACACAGGAGCATTAAAAGGAAAAAGATAACCAATATCAATAACATAGAATAGAAAACCATCTGTGCCATTTTGTAGTTTTAAAAGACACAGGAGCATTAAAAGGCAAAAGATAACCAATATCAATAACATAGAATAGAAAACCATCTGTGTCATTTGTAGTTTTAAAAGAGAGAGACAACCAATGGCATAAAATATATAGATGCGATCAATACAAGGAGCAAACATGGCTGAGCACCAAGTTCAATCACATGTAACTTTGATGTAATCTGTCTCCTGCATTGGTGGTCTTTGAGGCAAAGGCAATAAGAATGGAAGGGTTTTCATTTCCAGCACCCTGTTTAAGCCATGAAGATCATCAAAAAAGTATCAAACCAAGTCAAACAACAGCAAACTGAACAATATATGGGTAGGATATGTTGGTATGCAAGATGACAAGCAAAATGAAGGAAAGACCCACACCTTTAGTGAAGCAAATGATGCAACATGTGCTTCAAGAGCTTGACTATGTTGCTGATCCACAGAAAAAAGCTGCATATTCCCCTTCACTAGTTGTGGCCTCTACAAGCAAAATTGGAAGACAAAACAGAAGAATTAGAAACATAAAAAATTTCAAGGTTAACATAAAGGGATAGAATTTGTTTTCAACTGCTACTGAATTCAAATCTAATCACTTCCATGATTGAAGGAAACAAGAAGATGTTGAGGAAGTAGGCCATCTGTCTAGGGTAATATGATGCAGAAAGTGGCATCACATGATAAGATCAAGCTCCTGGTAAACAAGCTCAAGACTCTAAGGTGCATGGAAACAAACACAAAAGAATCTCTCCAAGCAATAAAACTATATGATCAATAAATTCATCGACTGTTATTTACAATGTTAAAATCAGCAATTAATTATTCATTGCTGATATTATTTCCAATAAAGAGTTGCATAAAAATATGAAATTACTTGCAAAGCGGTTAGTTCAAACTATGAACGGGCATCATTCTCTCCTCTTTGAGCACAAACACAAGAAAGGCCTCTTCCAAGCCATGCCACTGATCTTGCCAAAACCTCATTTGTAGCAATACAAGGTTCTCAGATTTAGAACTTTTCGATAAGATCTTCTTGAAATCACATTTCGAAGGTGTTATTTACAATCAACAAGTTTCCAAGGGCATGAAACTTTCTTTGAAACCAAAATTGACAAGAAGCTGCATGTAGAAAGAAAATACCCAGATGTCGACGGGTATTCTCCGTAACCCTTTGTAGGAATTCCTCATCGATATCCTTGTCTGCTGCAAGAAATCTAGAATTTCAATAGAAAACTCAAAGATGCAAAAGGAAAACAACAAATAAGCAGAGATGGAGAGGGATTTACATTCACTGCTTCCCACTCAGTTGCATAAATAGCACATAACATGAGTGGCTTATAACACCATATAGAGTACAGGACATGTTCCAGGAAGCTTGCAGAACCCACAAGTTGAGAACTTAGAAGAGGTCTATTCGGTCCCAGTGAACTTCAAAATGGAATGGTCGAAGGAAATACCACATGAAATATTTGAAGTAAACAAAGTCTGTTTAGCAATTTACTGACCTTCCTGACACGACTATGAAAGAAAGCCAACAAAAAGGTTTACACCCTTCAAAACATAAAAGACTAAAATTTTCGGGATGGACTCGAAATGCAAGCATCATCAACTGGAAGGTCAAGAATCAAGAGACAATCTTTATATGATCTTCGGACATGAAATCTAGGATAGACCATCATACCTTTCAAGTCAGGCTTCCTTTCGACTTTTGTCTTGTTCAACCTATTCGCTATCTCATTCAGCGCTTCTCTACTCTCACGGTGCGGACCTATACACAAGCATCACAACCAGTTAGAATTAGAAGGCCCTATCTCTTCACACAATGAATTTTTGCTCAAGTATGCAGAAAGAAGCAAGCTGCACAATGCAAAATCATTCATGCTAATGGAATCTCAAAGGATTGATACGATAACTACGATGATATGATCTAATTCACAAGTTTTTACATAATAGCTTATGTCGGATTACAGGTAGAGTCAGTAGGACCTGTTGAGAAAATTTTCAAGAAAATGAAGTGTTAATTAGACAATTCTGACTATGAAAACAATTCCCTGCTGGAAATTTTTAGAACAAATCCCACAGTTAGAGAAATAACATAATGCTAAAGGTAAGATAAATTCCTACAGATAGAAAAATAACATTTTAATGCTAAAGTAATATTTAGACAATGTAGGAAACTTAAAGAACCATGAATTCCAATGGTTTTAATAAACAAGCATCAACGAAAACAGGGGCTAGGACTTTCAACTAATTGATTTTCGGACTGTAACTTTGCAACAATGGTTTCCACAACGTAAAACCATAAGCCCATTTCATCATTACCAGCCCAACAAGAGGCAAAACCCACAATAAAAACATCAACAAAAATAAAATTAGACAAAGGTAGAATGCAACAAAGACAGACACCATTGAGTTTCATCGGGTGCAAAGTGAAAAGCCTTTCTTGTACGTGTGGTACATGTGTAAAATGATCAGGACAATTGCTTTGTCGTCACCAGTGTGGACTGCCATACCAAAATGCAAGGCAATCCGAATGGGTGGCCATCGGTCAATGGCTTGAAAAGGTACTGATTAACTCAAAATACAAACATCCATCCACATTCAACAGCGAAACTTGCCATAAATGGGTGGTTAGAGCGAGTCCAATCTTTGTGCAGATGAGTAACGTAAGAGTGGCAGGCATCGAGGACTGTGCGAAAACGAATGCGAAAGACAAGAGTTACGTCTTTCAACAAACAGAGTTATTTTCAAACTGAGCATACTTAAATGAGAGAGAATGAATTTTTAGAACTAAATTGAGAAATGACAAGATTTGATATGCTATATGAAGTTGCAGACACTTTCACATAGATGAATGCTCCAGAAACCGAAATTAGATAATTAGCTAGGAATGTTGTTTTACAATATGGAATTTTTACATAGAGAAATCTAGGATCCATAAATGCATCAAGAACCTGAATTGTTAACAGTCCAATCTAGGATCCAGGTCATCTACATAGACCGTGGATTATGGGAACTCTAGAAATCAGGAGAATAACAGTTAAGGAACCCAAAAGAAAAACCTCTACTTTGAAGTTCTCCCCTAAAATTTCTAAAGTTAATATAGAATCAAATAATGTGGTTTCTAGTAGGAATTGCTAATTAGGCTAAGTACTAAATTAAAAGTTCCAGTGAAAAGAAAGCCACAACATGATATGAGTGAGATAGTAAAATACCACATAAGGATGACAAAAATATGAGTGAGATAGTAAAATACCACATAAGGATGACAAAAATATGAGTGAGATAGTAAAATACCACATAAGGATGACAAAAATATGAGTGAGATAGTAAAATACCACATAAGCTTCCAAATCATTGCACTTCTTTACGTTGCTCTATTTTAGTAATTGGGATATGCCTCTTTGGACAAGGTATGTTGGGTTATTCTTCAACATTATTAAACCTAAATGTAGGCAAGAATATCAAAATAAATTAGTTCAGTATGACAAGAACCTCAAAAAAGACAGAAATTGTAGATGAAGCCAAAAGATTATTGGGTGAAAATAAAAATGAAGCAAATAGATACGATGTTAACAAATGTGTACACTTGATATATAGTGAGCTCGAAAGTTGAATTTGTGCATTGATAGACTTCAAGATCTACCTAAATTTGTGAGCATGAAATTTATCTTTAGAGTTCTTTAACATGTTGCTCTAGAATGGGATTCTCACATCCCAGTTCCCAATCAAGAATGATGCTCCCATGCACAAGCCTTGACCGAAAAGCATGCATACTCTTCAAGAAGTGTGACTCTCTCTCTCTCTCTCTCTCTCTCTATATATATATATATATATATATATATATATATATATATATCAACGATACTAGAGAGAGAACAATGCCCTTTATGAAAAAATAACAGAAAAAATGATAAAAATTCATTTTTTCCAAATTGTTTGGGGATTAGATTCGTAAGAGGACTTGGAAGTTGATTGGGGAAAAAAAAGATGATTTGGGTGGGGAAATCGAGATTAGAGCGAATACCAACCAGAACCCAATCAGTGAGACATAAGTCGATCCTATGCAACTACTTGGACCTGTAACAAGATTGAGAGAAATAGAAAAAGGCAAAATCAACTATCAAATTCCATATTTATAATCAATTACGGGTCCGAGTCTTCAAGAACTAGACTCGGACCCAAAGGACTCGGGAACTCATGAGATCCTACACAATTAACCAGGTATGGAACTGTAGGAACCAAACACATTTAATATTTAGAAAAAAAAAAAAAACATCTCCTAAGCCATATGACATTGTCACGTATCTCAAGCAACTTTTTTAGGATGTTCTTCTCATACCTGTCTTGTTTTATGGTAACATAACCTGAATTTTAAATGGGTCCAATTTATTGGCCTTAATCTTGGTAAAATCAGGTCATATTCGTGGGTCGGATCCATCGAGTACCCCTAGCTTTAGATACCCATTGACAACCCTACTAGCCCTAGTGTGACCCATTTGATAAACGGGTCAAATTTGGGTCTGGGGGTCAGTATTAATTCATTAAATTAATGGGTCGGCTGCTTTCGATTTTAACATGACTTAGACCAAACCCGATTTGTGTGTGTGTGTGTGTGTGTGTGTGTGTGTGTGTGTGTTTAGGTCTAAAACAACAACTGTATTCTTAAATGGGTCAGGTACAGGGCACCCCTCGACCCAACCTAACCCAACCATTTGTGCTCCCTATTTTACTAGATGACTATTCCCTATTTTACTAGATGACTATTGTTGTCTCACTTTACTAATCTGGAGGGCTCAAGAATGTTTGAACCTATTTCAAAATAGCAAAAACAATAAAATAAATTGATGTTTTGACTGTTAAAACCCTACCCGCCCACATAAATTATTAATTGGTTGGGCCGAATGTTCTGCATATGCCACCTTTTGCTTGCTGTGACTTTCACTTTACTTCTTTCATAGTTATAGAAATTGCTTCCAGTTTCACCACTCTTTAAGAATGGCAACATCTATAGGTAGGTATATATAGGTGGCTACTGTGTTTCGGTTAGGGCCTTTTTAACAATCCTCAAAGTTTCATTAAAAAATTCAACCATTTTCCCAATGTTTTCCTATGTTTCTCAAAAAGTGCGATAAACTATGCGATACAAACGATATATCCCGTGCGATAACCGATACATATCTGTATCCCAAGGGTGCAATACCGATATTTCGAACACTGTGTGTTTCATCCATTTTTAAATATCATTTTAGGGCTTGATACTAACAATGATAGGAATATAAATCTTAGGTGGACCATACCACAGGAAAACAATAATGATTGGATATCCACCATTAAGATTCTCCTAAGGCCTAATGTATTGTTTATATGACATACAATCTGTTGATTAGGTCATATAGACCTAGATGAATGGAAAAAATAAAGATCAGCTTGATCTAAAACTTTTATTGCCCCCAAAAAATTTTTAATGGTCAATGTTCATTCAATATTGTTTTCCTGTAATGTGGTCCACTTGAGATTGGGATATATCTCATTTTTGGTCTCATACCATAAAATGATCTAGAAACATATATGGATGGCATGGATGAAACACAACATCATGGTGGAGCCCACATAGCACCGACCATCAGCCATTGACGCAGATTTCCTGCGAAAGCCTTTAGCAAAAGTTCCTGCGAATGAAACTTAGGTGGGGTCCACCGTGATGTTTTTCAGAAATCCACTCCATCCATCCATTTTTGAGCTCATTTTAGTTGATGAAATCAAAATTGAGCAGGATACAAGACTCAAGTGGGCCATACTAAAGGAAAAGGTGTTTAGGGAAATTTCTACTGTTTTAATAACGTCATTTGTACTGGGATGAACTCAAAACTTTTTTGGCCCCACAAATATTTCAACTGTAGACATTTAATTATCGCGTTTTCGGCCCACTTGAGCATTGGATACGGTTCATTTTTGGCCTCATATCCTAAAATGACTCAAAAAACAGATGAAGGATAGGATTTCTCACAAATATGACAGTGGGCGGGAAGAGGAATTGAGGGAATTATGATGATATTTTATTTTTTTATTAAGTATTTTAGTTTATTTGAATTAAATATAATGATTTTATTTTCATTTAATAAAAAATAATTTCTTTATAATGTAAAATATTTCCAAACGAGAGATTGGGGCAAATGTGTCAAATTAACATATTTTAGGCATTAAAAATGTTTGTTAACAAACAGTTCCTTTCGGATTCAGTACTTAATTTTTAGACTTCAGCCATAATTATCAAACAAGTTTTTTTTTTTTTTTTTTACTTCAGATTTCAGATTCAGGCTTCAGATTTCAGATACGGTCTTTAGACTTCAGATTTAACAAACGGAGCCTAATATTTGTACTTTACCTTTATTCATCTTATAAACAGGTTGGATAGTAAATAATTGGCTCTAAGAGGTGATCGTCATTGTTCCACTGGTTTTTGTGGTGTGCTCTCCTTGATTTTTGGATCGACCTAAAATGATATGGTAGAATAGATGGACAATATGGATATAACACATACATCATGGTGGGGTCACATGGAAGAAATTTTACAACATGGTATGAGCACAAAACCAAATGCATAAACATAACATTTGATAATCTCCACAAACCTTGATAAGTGCGTCACCAACATAACCATTGCTAAGAAGACGTTAAGAGTGCCAACCCCGCATAGCACGAGCTGCAGCATCTCTTCTAACCCTAACTGTTCCTATTCTCCCCACCTGAAAGGATCAACTTCATAAGGATCATGGACCAAGAGTTAAAACCATTATCTTGGAAGCTCCTTACATATCCTGTAAGTGATTTTGTGTGCCTCAGATGGGCCATGTTCTGAAAACTACATTGATTGGAATATGGGAAGGATCTTATCACTAGCCTTAAAGAGGGGGAGGCTAAATGAGAGTGATGAGTAACAGGCCACATTCAACAGGGAAAACTCATGAATGTACATGTTTTTGGCCTAGTGCCAAACCACGTGGTGACCCACCAATCACTATATTTCCCATGCATGCTGTACTATATTTCCCATCCATGCTGTAGTACATTCATGCAAAAGACATTTGACATTTTGCAACTAAAAATCACCAAAAAAAAAAATAATAATAATAAATCAGAGTACCAAGTTTCAATCAGTTACCTCTCCCATGGATGGGCGCATTTCCAGCCTTCTCCTAACAGACAAGTACGTTGTCCTAGCCATATGGTACAGTTCGTATGTGTCATAGGATTCTCCAATATGAGGATTAATCAGGTCATGTGATGCAAGCTTTTCGATCAACACTTCTGCCTAAAATATACATAAAATCGTAGATATATTTGTCGAAATCAGGACAGAGAATTTCATTAGCAATATCTGACATCCATATATAACCAATATCTGCAATGCATTCCATGTAAAAGAGAGATTGAGAATGAGGAATGCTGTCTCTGGACACCCATCTTGAAGCAAACAACACAAACACCCCCACATGTGCTGACATGGCACGTGCAAGAACCATATTGTTCATAGGGTGATCCCAAAAAGTTTGTTCCATAGCCCAAGAATCAGTTGGTCCATTCATTAGATGGGCAAAAAGTACATGAAATGGGCAGATAGAAAAAGAGAACCAGCAACCTAGATTCAACATACATTTTGCCACTTGTTGATTCAACTGGCCTGATTTTTAGGACAAGACACAAACTCTAAGTGGACCAACAGATGAATCTCACGGATCCTACAGATATATGCCATGATAAAGAGTGTGAGGCATTTCTCTTTCACAACTTAATTAAAAAGAGTTTGTGACCAATAGATATCCACAAATTTCATACCCATTGAAGTAGAGACTGGCTTTACTCTCTTGATTTTCATTGATCACATTGCGTCCTGCTATCAGTTGCAATAGAACAATTCCAAATGAATAAACATCTGTCCTTACAGAAACTATGCCAAGGTATCTGCACAAGATAAATGCTGATAGCTCAGTTAAAAATTCCCACCAAAACCTAACCCAGAATCCATTACTCTCTCACCCAACAGGCTCAATTAAAAATTCATCAAGTCTAACGACTCATTTAACTGTAAATGTGCCAGGCTCCACTGACCCTTTTACAGATTGGACATACACATGCATTCTTAAACCTGATCTCATAGGCTGAACATGAATTCCAACATTCAACCTGATCTACCAAGATGAAAACAACCATAAAACAAATTTCCATAAAACAGTAGCACCGTATGGCAAGAAAATACCTGATTACATCATCACAGTCCATTTTTGGTAAATATAATGTATCTAAGATCCTCTAATCCCCTTCGTTTTACTAATGCAGTTAACCTTAAAGAAAAGAAAAGAAAAGAAAAAGGAAAGTATCTGAGATAGTGAAGAGTGAAGAATTTACAGATTCTCCCAGGTCAAACTATCTTTTACTAATTTTAGACAAATTTATATAGGATTGTGGGCAGAAAATGCAGATATGAATGGTATATTCAGTCACTTAAGGTTCTAAATAATGGTTAGGCATTTTCTTTTTATGAGATTTATTGCTGGTGTTGAAGAGAGATTTGGAAGGAGCCAAACCTAACACAAGAGGACTGGGTTGGGAGAACCTAGGTGCTGCAGAGGCTGTCATGCTAATATCATGTTGCAGAAAACCTATGGAGAGCATTTCTCCACACAGGTAAATCTTGCTCCATGTGCCCAACATCCAATCATCCACCTAATTCAAGCATGCAATTTACAATTTCCAGTTAAAAATCTGAATTTAATGGCATACACTCCATAAAAAATAAATGATTGTTTTTGAGACATTATCAGTCATCACACCATTGTTTCAACTTTTGAACTTTTTGAGACATGATTTTGACAGTCTCAGAACCCCACTGTTTTCCACCTGCCAACAAATATTCTTTTTTTCTTATCTTTAACTTGACATTAAACCCAATACCCCAACCCCACTAAATGGATTTCTGGTTGGCTTCAAATGACTACATGAACAAATGTTTTCTTCATAGAATAGCCGCAACGAGGCAAGCTAATTGTACAGGTTTTTTGCATATATGAGTTTCCATCGAAACACCACTCTTCCAGCAAGTTCTAATGTACGTGGGCCATGACCCAAAATCAGAGTGGTTAAAACAGACATCATTATGATGTGAAAAATCCAACAAACCATTGGATTCCATTGTTTCAGAAGTAAAATATTTTCTAAGCTCTCTTGAAAGTTAAGCTCTATGTAAAGTCCAGCATGTGAAAACACCCCATAAGAATCAAAGGCTCCAACGGCGATGGTTCTTCTCGATATTTGGGTCAAACAAACAAAATGATACACATGCATAACCGAAATAGAAACAATTGCTCAATGATACAAGTTGTAGGATGTTAGTTGTTTTCACAAACATCAAAAGCATGAGAGCGCACGAAAAAATATATTTTAAACAGAAGAGAAAATGACCTTAATTCAAAAACCGAACAATTGCTGAACAAGAGCAGGATTGTCACCATGTGCACAAATAGTTTATGGAACAAGGTGACACCATCAAAGTTAGATTGGTCGCCGTCTTGATTCGACCTTGAAATCGAAAATATTTCTTGATGAGATTTTAACACACCATTAGTGTGGAGTTTAGAAAAGTACCCTTACTAAATAGAAGCAATTACTAAGTGATACAAGTTGTAGGATGATTTTAGCACACCATTAGTGAGGAGCAGTGACAAAACGTCAAGATTTCGAGAGTCTTCATCTGACAGGATAAACAACTTTCTGTGACACACTTAAGGTGTTCAAAGGAGTTCAAAAAAGCACCCTTACTATTAAAACTAGATGTCCTTGTTAATTGGCCAAAAAAAAACATCGTTATGATGTGAAATAACCAACAAACCATTAGATTCCTTATTTTCAAAAGTAATATATTTTCTAAGCTCTCTTCAAAGTTAAGCTCTATGTAAAGTTCAACATCTAAAAACTTCCCATTACGTTCACTTCATTTATAAGCTCCTTCAAGTCTTTTCTTTTCTCTTTTTTGTACTTTTTCTTGCCATTGTAATTTTGCTATAGCAACGATGACAAACACCACATTTGTAAATTTGGAATTTCTTTTGCTTTATAATAACATGGTGTCCCCCGCCCCCTTTAAGGAAAGACTATTCCCTGCGAATACACACAATCACCTGCCAACCACGTGCATTGGGTAATCCATGAGAAGAGGAACCGAACCAAACATGTGTTTTAGGGGAGCAAACCCACTATTCCCTGCGAATGTGCACAATCACCTGCCAACCATGTGCATTGGGTAATCCACGGGAAGGGGAACCAAACCAAACTCGTGTTTTAGGAGAGCACACCCACAACCAAAGTCGTACTCCCAAACTCAAGACGGGTAATCCAAAGGGAGGGGAATCAAACTTGGAGTAAACAATTTTTATACAAGGTAATATCGTCTACCCATATGAGGACTTCGATAATATCAAGATTTTAACTAATTTGATCTAAATTTGCTCATAAATTCTGGAGTTTAACATTTGATCCACTATTGATAGATACCACAATCCTCTTACTCGAATTCTAAATTTTTTCCCCTAGCCACTTTGACAATAGAAAGTATAAATTAGAATATAAGGATCAAAGGCTTTGATGCATTGATTTTATTTTAGCGTAGATCATCCTTTGGTATTCTTCTTATCAATTTATTTCTTAATCATTAAAATTTTCCTAGTGTTTGATTCTAGCGCAAAATCCTTTTGAAGATGATGCATAAAATTTGTCTATTTTAAATGATGCCCCAGTATTTTCAGCTTAATCATTAAAATTTTCTTATTGTTTGATTCTAGCGCAAAATCCTTTGAAGATGATGCATAAAATTTGTTTATTTTAAATGATGCCCCAGTATTTTTAGCTAAAAAAACATTTGTTATGAGTGACATCCTAATCCAAGTGGTGTCCTTATTCAAGCGTCACTTCATCTTCAAGTAAGAGTTTGACTGTTCTTATTTGTCTTGATCCTATTAAAGATAGTCCAATAAAAAGTAAGTCATGTGCACATTCATGGGACCTTACCCCATCGTCTAAGACAAACCAAAACCTGAAAATGAACATGGGGAAGGAGTGAAGTGATAAGAGGCGAGGTAGGGTTTCTAATTTGAATGGGGTATGTAGATGGACTTTTTGGTCGAGCGAACAACTTATAGGCAATTATGTAGATGGACCTTACCCCATCGTCTAGGACAAACCAAAACCAACACCCGATGATAAGCCCCTTTGGGGTTTTGGGCTAGCTTGGCCCCTAATAGATCCACTTTGAAGAAAAAAGAGATGAAGTTCTTGAAAGTTAAGGTGAAGGCTTTCACTCGAAACATCATGCCGTTCATATAATTCTGCTGGTCTAGGAGTAGCTCACATACTTCAGGATCACCACCGCAAAATGCGACGATCGAATCAAGAGAGCTAGAAGCTAGGGCCCCCGGGAGTGCGCTATATTGTGCCCTACTAGATTGGGGCTCCATTTTTCAACAGATATGACGTCCCCCTATTAGTGACAGAGTGCATCAGAACTCACTAATATGAAATGAGAGAAAAACAAAGCAATGCCAACAACAGAGTCAATCCGTTATTCATCGACAGACGAAGCTCTCATTCAGTTATTAAGCATCACTAGCTTACCCTTAGAAGGGCGGGATGAAGTTTGAAAGGAACGGACGGACGTAGGCTTAATAGTGAACACAAAATTAAGGGTTTCAAGAGTCTCTAGATGTGAGGATTTATAATTTAAAAAAAAAAAAAAAAAACTTCCCCTATTACACCACGTGCATCGAGTAATCCACGGGAAGGGGAATCGAACTCCGGTCTGTGGGGAGCAAACCCACGACTAAAGTCATTTGCCTAAACTCATGACGGGTAATCCACGGGAAAGGGAATCGAACTTGTGTCTGTGGGGAGCAAACCCACGACCAAAGTCATTCTCCCGAACTCGTGTCTATGGGGAGTAAACCTACGACCAAAGTCGTTCTCCCAAACTCGTGACCGGTAACCCACGAAGAGGGGAAACAAACTCATGTCTGTGGGGAGCAAACCCAAGACCAAAGCATTCGTCCAAACTCGTGACGGGTTTTGGGAAGTTTTTTTTTTTAATTCTATTTTATTTAAAAGATAGGGTGAGACCATTCCCTACAGATGCACACAATCACCCGCCAACTCGTGATAGGTAATCCACGGGGAGGGGAATCACGCTCATGTCTATGGGGAGCAAACCCACGACCAAAGCCTTTCACCCCAACTCGTGATAGGTAATCCACAAGGAGGAGAATCACACTCGTGTCTATGGGGAGCAAACCCACGACCAAAGCCATTCACCCAAACTCGTGACAGGTTTTGGGAAAGTTTTTTTTATATATATCCAACAACAGGGTGTCCCTGTCCTCGTCCCTTTTGGGAAGTGAAACCTCACATCTTTTGAAGATCTAAGTAAAATGAGAAAAAGGGATTGGGGTAGGGTCATCCTTGAGTATGTATTTGGCTATCTTTCTATTGGAGGTGAATGATATTTAGCATTTAGTGAAGTTGTGTATTGTGTGCTTAGGGTGTAATTAGTTATATGTGTAAACTGTCAAACCCTATTAAGATCAAGAGTATCCCAAAATAGGAAAGACAGCATGAAGATTAGTTTGCCTCGAACAAAAATATCATTCATAAGTGGTACTTTCAAATAATCTATTTTTTAGAGATCAAGAAGTTAATTTGTACATGGAGTTTCATTTATTGATATAAGGTCATTCCAACAAGTTCGGGGCATTTAGTTTTCACCTACTAGGAAATCATGCTCAAAAATCATCTTTAGTTTAGATTCTTCATACTTTTTTTTTTAATTTTTTAATTTTTAAAATTTTACATTTCTTCTTTATTTATGTCCTTCCTATAAATGGTGAATGATATTCAGCATTTAGTGAAGTTGTGTATTGTGTGCTTATGGTGTAATTAGTTATACGTGTAAAATGTCAAACCCTACTAAGATCAAGAGTATCCCAAAATAGGAAAGACACTTAGCATGAAGAATAGTTTGCCTCGAACAAAAATATCATTCATAAGTGGTATTTTCAAATAATCTATTTTTTAGAGATCAAGAAGTTAATTTGTATATGGAGTTTCATTTATTGATAAAAGGTTATTCCAACAAGTTTGGGGCATTTAGTTTTCACGTACTAGGAAATCGTGCTAAAAAATCATCTTTAGTTTAGATTCTTAATACTTTTTTTTTTTCATTTCTTTGTTATTTATGTCCTTCCTATTTGTTATTCGTTTTGTATTTTTTGTCTAAGTAAAACCTCAAACCAACAAAAGAATTTAGCTATGGCTCATTTCAAATTGCCTTCTCTCTTCTTCTTTTTTTTTTTTTTTTTCTTTTTGAGAGAGCTTCATCAAAAACCCACAAATGCGGTGGGGACACCCTGTGTCTTAAAAAAAAAAAAAAAAAAAAAAAAACCCACAAAATGCGCAAAAGAAAACTACCCACCTACACAATTGAAAAACATATGAGAGATTAGCAGGATTAGGAAACCCAACCCCAAAAATACATTTAATTTCCCTAACGACCACAACATGCGAAGAACTCCTATTCTGAAAACATCTCCTATATAAAAGCAATCTCCACAAAGCTTTCCCCACTTTTCCCACCCCTCCTGAATGCCAAGACCATAGAAGGTCCACAATAGAATTCGGCTTCACCTTTGCTTGTATGGAGAGCATTGAGAAAGTAGTCCCACATCATTCAAGCAAGCATGGAATAAATGAAGAGGTGATTAACTGACTCTGCATCTCCCATACACATTTACACATGTTAGGAAGGGAAAGGGATCTTCTTTGCAAATTATTGATTTTCAGCACCTTCGTTATTCCCACAAGTCAAGCGAACATTGTCACCCATGGTGGAGCTCTGTATGACCATACAAAAAAGAATAGACGTGGTAATTATCTTCCCCATAGTTTCGTCCCCATTAACAATTAAAGGGCATTATCATTGTACATGTCGTATCACATATTGAAATTTTTGGTAGACCTCATTAATATATTCATGTATATCTTTATACATCTTGTTCATTGAAATTAACCGCCATTTAAAAATATCCATCACAATGAACTATTAAAAGGCACTATCATTGTATATAACGTATCACCAAAAATGACCTTAATGATATTTATAGCATAGATCACTAAAAGCAACCCCAATCATATGAAGCGTTGGATCACTAAGTATAAGCCAATCATTGTAACGGTTCAAAATAATTGAAATGGCCCAAGCATGTCAAAGGTCTGCATCACCGGAAACCAGCATATCATTTGAAGGGTTTGGATCAACCGTGGTAGGTTTTGAATAAACCCTTCCATATTAACGATTTGGATCGTTGAATATACGCTAGCTAGATGAACAATTAGTCAAGAAAAATAACTACACTCCAGACTTAACTATAAAAGATAGAAATATTATATGTCAAGATTGCTCCACTAACAATTTTTGTCCTTACCACATCCAATGTGGGCTATTAATAATCAACGGAATTGATTGGTGAACACAAGCCTTAGCATATATTGGTTCAGATCATTAAAATGGCCTCAATTAGATGAAGGGTTTAGATCGCAAAAAATGCCAACTTACAATAGACCCAATTAAATGCCACAATGATTTGAATCACTTGGAATGGCCCAACCATATCAAATATTTGTATGGGTGAAAATGTTCCTAATCAATATTAACCATTGGATCATTGAAAACAAGCCCTACCATATTAATTGGATCACTGAAAATAGGCCCTACCTCAATTTTTATAATGATAGCAGGCACCCTCCAACATTAACGATTTGAATCACAAAATGTAGGCCCAATCATTAAGAAAGGCTTAGATAATTAAAATGAGTCCAATCATTTCAACAATGGACTATTAAAAATGGACCCAATCATATGATCAATTTGTAGCATCATAGTGGGTTGGGAAACGTTAACTTAGATAATTGAAAATGGTCCACTGTTGATGATTCAAGTAGTGGGTTGGGAAACATTAACTTAGATAATTGAAAATAGTCCACCGTTGATGATTCAAGTACCGATCTGTTACATGTGAAAATTCACAATTCAACATCCACCATGGGATGTATCACATTAACCAATTAGATTACTAAAAACAAGCCTTAACATATCAATCATTGGAAACAGACCAATCATAAGAATTGGACCATTAAAACATGACCCAATATATGAAAGGCTCAAAACACCGAACAAGGCTCCAATCATATAGGATCTCTGAGATTTGAATCAATCATTGGCACGGTTGACCTATGCACCAAGTATCACAAACAAGAAATATGCAACTATAGAATAAGCAGCTCACAAATAGATACTTAAGAACTGGAATACCTAAACAATCTACATTCAATTGCAAAATGTTGACAAATTTCATGACTAGTTTCCTCCTCCCCAAAAGAACTTGGTTGCATGTGGCATCCACCCAGGCTACAAAACATGAACTAATTGATTTAATTGTGGAAAACAAAATACAACATATCAATCAGTTTGGATCTGAAAATGGCCCAATCACATAAACAGTTTAGAATACTAAATAAGGTCCCAACCATACCAACGGTTTCCATCACTAAAAATGTACACAATCATGGTAATGAAACAATCGTATGGATAGTTTGGATCATTGAAAATTGGCACAATCATTTGAACAAGTTTACAAATAGTCAATCATGTGAATGATAAAGATCAACTTAGCAAATCAATCGGCTCGCGTCATTGAAAACAACCTCAATCATGTGACTAGTTTGAGATTTGATTGTTGAAAATGTGTATTATTATATCATTTGATTAAGATCACTAGAAACGACCTAAATCATAGGAATCACTAGAAACAACCTAAATCATACGGAGAGTTTGGATAAACTGAAAATGGCCCCAATCGTATTAAGGATTTGGATCACTACAAACCAACCACATGAATGGATTGGATCAATTGAAATGATCCATGCATATTAAATAAAAAGTTTAAGATAATGAAAACTGGCCATATGAATGGTTTAGATCACCCAACACACTACCATAATAACGATTTGTATCATCGAACATAAGCCCAAGGGACACCAAATCACCTTAACTAATTGGATAATTTAATCTAGTGTACCATAAAAAATTAACTTACAATCCACAACTACAACTAATAAATTGAATGTAACATTATCATAGAAACTATTCCCCTTCATAGAAATGAAAAGCTATTCACATCATTCTAATAGTGTATCTTTAAAGTAATCAACTAAAACTACCAAACCATTGAAATAAGCAGAGGCAAACAAACATGATGGACAAGTGTGTGTGTGTGTGTGTGTGTGTGTGTGTGTGTGTGTGTGTGTGTGTGTGTGTGTGTAAACATCATGTACATATGTTGAATCCTCACAAATGGTAACTACATGGTATTATAACTAAAAGGGAAGAATAGAGTCTCCACATATCAACTCCCAATATAATTAAATAAGATCCCTAAAATTCAAAACAATAATTCCATGATCAATTAATAACAAGAAAAGTGTTACGAAAAATCTCACTCATAGAAGAATTAAAACCCTGATGAATACGATGGAAACCATCAAGCTTCATCGTTCTCTTAGTAAATCTAACAAAACGCTTGAATGCAAGGAAGCTGAAAAAAAATGGTGTGATTAAAACAATAGATAAACTATGAGACAAAAGAATAGCCTAATTAAGTTCTTTTGGAGATATATTAAGCATAAAAGAACAATTGTCATAAACCGGTGAGGTGCCTATCAAAACTAGATGAAAAAGAAACAAATTTCATTAGGAACATGCCAAGAAAAATGATTCATTAAGAAACAAAGTGCATTTTGTCCTCTACTCTAATTATAAACATATCACTATAACCTAAAAATATAGAAAATATGGCAAGCTAGTTCCCTCATGTTGCAAATTGCTAACTTCGAGCTTACAAAGTTACATTAGAGAAAAAGTTGCATTCCTTCCTAAACACTAATAAACACATCACTTAACCCAAAAAATATTAATAGTTTAGTAAGCTAGTTCCCTCAGGTTGTAGAATTGCTAAGTTGACTCAAAGCTTGCAAAGATCATCCAACATGCTAAAAAAATTTGTCCAACCTATTTATTAAAAAAAGAGAAGTGACAACCGCTCAGTTTGACTTAACATAAACAAATCACGGATAATTTAAAGATTGATTTAGACCACTTAAAAAGAACCACTAATACGAACAATTTAGATCACTCCATACAACCCAACCATTTTAAAAGTTTGGCCTAATTAGATCACTTCGAATGGCCCAAGCATTTCAAAAGGTTAGCTTATCCTACAAATGGCTTGGTTAATGAAAGTTGGATCATTCATATAAGTAGCTCACATCATTAGAAGCGAGTGATTAACGGTCTGGATTACTGCAAAGGAACCAACCATAAGAATGGTTTCTACCAGTAAAAATGGAGCAAGAGATATTAATGGTTTGGTTAATTGAAAATAGGCCCATTGTGCATGATTCGTGCACTTGTCTCAAATGGGTGAAAACACAATTACAGATCCGTCGAGGTTTGTATCACACCGACTATTTGAATCACTAGACATGGGCCTCAGCATAATATTCATGGTTAACATTAGTGGCGGACCAATCCAACTAACATGGGCTATAGATCATTTGGTTAGATTAATGAACATGAGCCTTAAAAGGTCAATTAATTTAGATGACTAAAAAGGGCCCCAACAATAAGACGAGTTTGGATCACTAAAACGGGCCAAATTATGTAAAGTGTTCGGATAAGTCTGCTTGGATTGTTGAACCATGGACCTTAGGACATTAACTGATTTGGATAATATAAAGGATGTGGATCACTAAAATGGCTTGAATTATATAGAGGGTTTAGATCACTTTAAAAGAGCCAGCAATATGATGTAAGAACTCTATCTAGTGGGCCTTACTGATCAACGGTCTGGATTATCATTCAGTTGGTCTGGATGATTGAGTAGACCAGTGGGCCCCACTTCAGGTGATTCACTGCGCAACTATGATTGTGCAGCTCTGCGTACTAGGGCTGGAATGCTATAGCTGTCTTACACAGACGGCAATTTGAGTTGAACTAGGATGCTGCAATGTGAAGCGTGGGAGAGAGAGTTGTGATGGGTTTCAAACTCTCTCTCCACAGACTCTATATAAGAGAGTTGGGTCCCCGATCCTACACCACGGTAGAATTCTAGTCCCATCTTGTGAATTATAGAAAGGGTGTGAAGGAGAGGAAGATCTTAAGCTCTATAGGAATTCTGGTATTCTGGTATTTTTATCCAGCTTCCATGGCGACGTCTCATCTAGGTACGCTATTTGAACCACTGATCGCCATGTCTTGTGCACAGCCCGATCTCAGGGATTTTCACATATAGTTGATCCCACAGTTGGTATCAGAGCATTTGTGCAAGGCATGGATGATCAGATTCATCCATTACATATTTATTCAGTTAATTGTATTTTTTCCCTGAATTTAGAAATCAGGATTAGGGATTTCGAATTCCAAATCCCATGTTGGGGATTTCAGTACTATCACCCCAAATCCAGTTAAAGTTAGGGATTTGGATTCAAAACCCCAAATCAACAAATCAGGGATTTGGAAATTCCTGAATCCGATAATTGGGGATTCCAATTCCAGATTCCGATTAAAGATTTTCTAAATCCAGATCCCTGAATCTAGTCAATTAAGGTTTTTTTGGACGCGAAATCCCCAAATCAGAATTAGGGATTTCAGAATCCAGATCCCTAGATGCAGATAATTAGGGATTCGAAACCCCAAATCGGGCTAATTAGAAAATTTTTATTCGAATCCCCAAATCAGTGAGATCAGGGATTTCGAAAATCCCCAAAACCAGTTGCCAGATTGGGGATTTCAGATCTATACCCCAAATTCAGAAAAAAAAAAATCAGGGATTTCAAATTGGAAATAAAGGGTTTTGATACCCAAATTAGAGCATTATCAGTGCAACGCACCTTTTCCGGTTTTCTTGGAGCCAATCCCTTCGATTCTTCTTCCCCTCTGTTACATCAGTGCTTGATCTGGCATCTAGGGTTGAAATCATTCATGCGCAGGCCATCGTGAAGGATGTGACTCGATTCCTCGAGTCCGTCTTCATCAAGAGATGGAGTTTTCCTCCATCATTTTCACATGGCAGTTCAGAACCCATCAGACGACAGTGGGGCCTTCACTTCTACTCATCGGCCGGACAGAGAAGATCTCTCTGTCTCTGATCCGCAGCAGTGGAGATCTTCCTCCCTCCCATCTTAGTGCTGCTCAGTCGATAAAAGGAATCGCGTTATACTATTAGGTCGAGAAAGACCTTAATAATTTCGGGCCTTTTGGACCCGATTACATACATTCGGGTCCAACGAGTATACCCGCGACCGGCATGACTCCTTACTCCCTGTGGGCCTGACGCTGGTTGTGGGCTCTGGCCACACCCTGGGCCATTTGATCCATACCTTAGTCCCCCTATTGGCCCGTTTCCCACGTATTAGATTTCATGTGGGCCTCATTTATGGAGTATGATCATGATTTTGGTTACAATCAACTTTGAGAACACTCTATTAGGGCCTTATGCAAGCCCACATTGGATCGGTGTTTTCGGGTCTTAATGAGCACTCCGACTTTGACTGAATATATAATTACAATCATACTCTTCATTTGATGAATATTGAGAATATGCGTTGACCTGTCCATCTTATGGACACCCATGGATGGATCTACATATCAAATTATGAAGTTTAAATTAAATATCCATTTATGTAAATGTTTAACACCTAATTCATTGATGACAACTGATCATACAGAGTCTTGATTTGGCCCTATTATTAGCCTTTCACCCATCCTTAGGAGTTGATATGAACCGTTGGAATATATTGTGTGAAACCTATCCGTATGTTTCATTTAAGGTTCCTTTGTTTCCAAAAAGGTCAGTACCAACTAACTTATGGGCCATATCAGACTAATTAAGATATAATCCATTAAGAGGCAGGATTATAATCGCAATCCTAAGTCTATATTTGTAATGTTGGTTTCGGTTGTGTTAGCCATCATAGTGATCTCAATCGATGAAAATTTTACAAGCACGGACTTGTAACATTGGGATAAGGAGGATTGCATAAAGTTGCATTTACATTTTCATGAGTATGGTAACGAAAACACAGAAGATTATCGTTTGGCAGTCGCGTGAATGGGTGAAGTAGATGGTGCTGGTGATGTAAAGTTGAAAGACTCATCTCACCCATAGGTGTTGAGTGTCTCAGATTTACATGACTGACATCACTTAGCTTCATGTTCAGGAGGATCACTAACATGTTATTATTACCGCCCACAAGAGGAATGATGATAATGTAACAGATTCTCACCAAGATGTAATGGTTGGGCCCATCTTCATCTTGGATGATTCAGTTGATGCCTCCCTTAGCAACTGAATCAGTTATCTTTGCCTGATATTTGTTTACATTCATGAAATTGTTTTGTGAAATCATGAACTAATGTGAGTATACATGTATCTATTTTATTTTAGTCTCAATTCCAACTAATCAAAATCAAGTCCCTGCCCTAAATGAATCTAATTACGCTCAATGGAAGAACGTCATTGAAGTTGTACTGGGTTGTCTGAAATTAGATCCGGCCCTGATAACACGAGAACCTCCAGAACCATCAGATAATGTCACTGAAGCTGAATATAATCAATGGGTCACATGGTTTAGATCAAATGATACATTCCTGAAAGTAATTAAGTATTCGATTTTTAAATCTATGAAGGGTGCCATGCCTGAAACAGACAATGCCAAAACTTTCCTCACTATAGATATCTGTGGACCATTCCCTACCACCTCATGGAGTGGCCACAAGTATTTTATTACCTTTATAAATGACTACTCTCGCTTTAGGTGCCTATACCTTATCAGTGAGAAATCAGATGCCTTGAATGCTTTTAAAATCTATAAGGTCGAGGTTGAAAATCAACTCGATAAGAGAATTAAAGTTGTCAAATCTGACCGTGGTGGTCAATACTATGGCAGATATGACGAATCAGGATGCAATCTAGGGTCATTCGCTAAATACTTGCAGGATTATTGCATTGTCGCTCAATACACTATGCCTGGTACTCTAAAGCAGAATGGAGTGGCTGAGAGACGCAATCGCACCCTTATGGATATGGTGCGAAGCATGGTTAGCAATTCAATATTGCCAGAATCTCTGTGGGGTGATGCGATCAAACGGCAGTTCATATACTAAACAAGGTTCCCAGCAAAGCAGTAAACAAAATTAAAACTCCTTTGGAGTTATGGAATGGGAGAAAACCAAGTCTTCGATATCTACATGTTTGGGGTTGTCCTGCTAAAATCGAAATTTATAACCCGCATGAAAAGAAGCTCGATCCTAAAACCGTAAGTTGTTTCTTTTTGAATATCCAGAAAGATCAAAAGACTATCGATTCTACTGTCCTTCCCCCTCTATTAGGATTGTTGAGACTGAGAATGCCAGATTCATTGAGGACACTGAAAACAGTGGGAGCACGAACACCAGAAATTTTATATTTGAGAAACAAAGGACTTTGACTCTAGTCATAGTCACTTCAAATCACGTGGATATTAATGATGCAGTTGATCCTGTAGTCACTGCAGAACATCACGTAGAACCTCAAGTACAAACCACTGATGAGGAAAATCAAGATCACACCCAACAAGCTGAACCATTGAGAAGATCTGAAAGAGAGAAGGCTTGTAAATCGAAACGATTACATCGTATACTTACAGGACCACGATTTTGACATAGGGGTGGAAAAGGATCCTGAATCCTTTACATAAGTCAAACAAAGTGTTGATCCTTCTCGTTGGTTTGATGCCATGAAAGATGAGTTGAAATTCATGAGGGACAATAAAGTATGGGATCTTGTAGAGTTACCTACTGGAAAAAGGTCGATTAGTTCTAAATGGATATTTAAAACCAAAAGGGACTCCAAGGGTAATGTCAAAAGGTATAAAGCTCAACTTGTTACCAAGGGTTTTAACCAACGTGAGAACATTGACTTTAAGGAGACTTTCTCACCAGTATCCAAGAAAGACTCATTCAGGATCATAATGGCTCTTGTAGCTCACATGGATTTAGAGTTACATCAAATGGATGTAAAGACTGCATTTCTCAATGGATATCTAAATGAGAATGTGTACATGTTGCAGCCCGAAGTTTTGTAGCTACTGGCTCAGAACATTTGGTTTACAAACTTAAAAAATTCATTTATGGGTTAAAACAGGCATCGCAACAGTGGTACCTTAAGTTTCATGAAGTAATTTCCTCATATGGCTTTGTAGAAAACACTGCAGATGAATGCATCTACATTAAAACCAGTGGGGAGTAAGTTTGTTATGATGATTTTGTATGTCGATGACATTCTGTTGGCTAGCAGTAATATCAGGATGTTGAGCGACACCAAGAAATTCTTATCTCAAAGATTTGAAATGAAAGACCTTGGTGAAGCTTCTTACATCATCGGCATTGAGATTCACCGTGACAGAACACTTGGACCGCTCAGCCTGTCACAAAGGGCCTATATTACTAGGGTACTCGAAAGGTATGGCATGCAAAATTGTGCTTCAAGAAAGTCGCCCATTGTGAAGGGAGACAAATTTGGTATATTTCAGTGTCTAAAGAATGATTTAGAGAAGAATCGAATGAAAGAATATCTGTACGCATCGATAGTAGGGAGCATCATGTATGCTCAAGTCTGTACGTGACCGGACATTGGCTTTGTCACTGGAATATTGGGAAGATACCTATCTAATCCAGGAATGTAACGTTGGATAGCTGCAAAGAAAGTATTACGGTATCTTCAAAGAACGAAAGACTTCGAACTCACATACAGAAGATCTGATCAGTTGGAGTTGATCGGATATTCAGACGCAGACTTCGCAAGCTGCATTACACTAAGAAGTCTACTTCAATATACATCTTCATGATGGTGGAAGGAGTTTTATCATGGAAAAGTGTGAAACAATCTACCACAGCCTCATCCACTATGTAAGCTGAATTTATTGCCTGCCATGAGGCATCTAATCAGGCAATATGGTTGTAGAGTTTCTTCTCAGGTTTGCGGGTACTGGAGCATATCCCGAAACTATTGAGAATATTTTGCGATAATTCGGCTGTTATTTCCTTCTCTAGTAACAACAAGCATTCGTCAAAGTCGAGGCATATCGACATCAAGTACCTTATTGTAAAGGAAAGGGTTTAGAATCATCAAGTGTCCGTGGAATTCATCGACACTAAGCAGATGATTGCAGATCCGCTCACTAAAGGGCTCCCTATCACGCCATTTCAGGAGCATGTGACATCCATGGGAGTCATTAATCCTACAAATGTTTTCAGTTAGTGGGAGTTGAGCGTACTTTAATTTTCACAGACACTTAGAGATCTCGTTTTATACACTTTGTTTGAATGATTTTGATATAAAGCTTTATTTCTACTTCTCTATATATATGCGCAAATTTTAAGTAAGTAAAACTCCAGTTGTGTCTCGTTGGAGACAGGTAAAAGCTTTAGGACCTCTTCAGGATAGGCACATATTATCACACTAAAGTGTTTAATCCTTATACCACATTGCCTAGTTCTTGATCTATGTCGTAAAGATCGAAAGTATTTGTGATCGCGCTTAGACTCACTTCGCATAAATTAAATGTTGTGATGACTACCGCGTTTCGATACTGACTGTCTTGATGGACCAAATTGAATAGCATTACTCATACTGTCCAACTGTTTCATTGGTTAACCATTTGGGTATTTTCTTAAAAGATCAAAATTTGTTTTAAAAAATTATTCTATATGACTATCATTGACGTTGCTCAATGAGGCCCAAGTGGGAGGATGTAAGAACTCTATCTAGTGGGCCTTTCTGATCAACGGTCTGGATTATCATTCAGTTGGTCAGGATAATTGAGCAGACCAGTGGGCCCCACTTCAAGTGATTCACTACACCACTATGATTGTGCAGCTCTGCGTACTAGGGCTGGAATGCTATAGTTGTCTTACGCAGACGACAATTTGAGTTGAACTAGGATGCTGCAATGTGAAGCGTGGGAGAGAGAGTTGTGATGGGTTTCAAACTCTCTCTCCACAGACTCTATATAAGAGAGCTGGGTCCCCGATCCTACACCACGATAGAATTCTAGTCCCATCTTGTGAATTACAGAAAGGGTGTGAAGGAGAGGAAGATCTTAAGCTCTACAAGAATTCTGGTATTCTGGTATTTTTATCCGGCTTCTACGGTGGTGTCTCATCTAGGTACGCTATCTGAACCACTGATCGACATGTCCTGTGCATAGCCCGATCTCAGGGATTTTCGCATATAGTTGATCCCACATATGAATGATTTAATTGACTCTAACCAGCCCAAGCATTTTAGAAGTTAAGCTCACTTGGATAACTTCAAATGGCCCAAGCATTTCAAAAGATAGGCCCATCTTTATAAATGATTTGGTTAGCAAAAATGGGACCTGCCAATAAATAGTTTGCATCACTAGAAGCGATCTACATGATTAATGGTTTAGGTCACTACAAAGGGACCCAACCATAAGAACGGTTTCTACCAGGAAAAATGAAACGAGAGATTAATTAATGGCTTGAATAATTGAAAATGGGCATATTGTGCATGACTCATGCATTCAATAGTCTCTAATGAGTGAAACCGCAATTATAGATCCACCAAGGATTGTGTCACAAAACAAGCCAAATCAAATGAAGGGCTTAGATTGAGGGAAACAGACTCTACCATATAAACAACTTAAATCACCAAAAACTTGTCAATCGCAATTACAGCACATCAAAGGTTTTGATCCATTGAAATGGCCCAAACATGTCAAAGGTTTATAGAACACTAGATTTGGGCCAAATCATATGATAGTTTGGATCATGTATAAAGCTGAAGAGGGATCCACAAAATTTAGGGCATGGATCAACTTAGCATATACATTGCCATGGATCATGAAAAGTAGCTTCAATCATATGATGAGTTTGGATCATGAAAAGCAGCTTTAATCATATGATGAGTTTGGATCATCAAAAGTAGCTTCTATCATATGATGAGTATGGATCATGAAAAGCAACTTTAATCATATGATGAGTTTGGATCATGTATAAAGCTGAATAGGGATCCACAAAATTTAGGGCATGTATCAACTTAGCACACATTGCCATGGATCATGAAAAGTAGCTTCAATCATATGATGAGTTTGGATCATGAAAAGAAGCTTTTATCATATGATGAGTTTGGATCATCAAAAGCAGCTTCTGTCATATAATGAGTATGGACCATGAAGAGCAGCTTTAATCATATGATGAGTTTTGATCATGAAGAGTAGCTTCCATCGTATGATGAGTCTCGATCACTGACTGAGCCGAATCATATGAATGATTTGGATCCACTGAATGGCCCAAGCATGTCAATGTTTTGTATCCATCAAAATGACTCATGTTAAAGATTTGTATCACTAGAAATGGGCCAAATCATATGAATTTGGATCGTTGTA
Source organism: Magnolia changhungtana (assembly GCA_030180095.1). Taxonomy (NCBI): domain Eukaryota; kingdom Viridiplantae; phylum Streptophyta; class Magnoliopsida; order Magnoliales; family Magnoliaceae; genus Magnolia; species Magnolia changhungtana. The sequence goes on from JASAUF010000600.1 coordinate 315,928, forward strand.
AAAATAAAACTGATTGTTTGAATTGTGTATCGAAATGAAGAGGGTCCTATTAAATTATGAATAGATGGATAAATGGATTTTACTTAACATATCCATTGGGATGGTCATGGAAAGAGGCTTCAATCATATAATGAGTTTAGATCACTAACAACAACATGAATCATATAATGCATTTGGATCGCTGAATGGGCCGAATCATTTAAGAAGTTCGAATCCATTAAAATGGCCCAAGCGCTTCAAAAGTTTTGATCCATTGAAATGGCCCAATCATGTTAAAGGTTTAGATCACCAGATTTGGGCCAAATCATACGAACAGTTTGGATCATTTGTAAAGAATCAGAGGGTCCTCCAAAATTTAGGGAAGGATCGACTTGACATATCCATTGCCATGGATCATGAAAAGCAGCTTCAATCATATGATAAGTCTGGATCATGAAAAGCAGCTTCAATCATATGATGAGTTTGGATCATGAAAAGCAGCATCTATCGTATGATGAGTGTCGATCGCCGAATGAACTGAATCATATGAACAATTTCGATGCACCGAATGGCTCAAGTATGTCAATGTTTTTTATCCATCGAAATGGCCCATGTCAAAGATTTGGCTCACTAGAAATGGGCTAAATCATATGAATTTGGATCGCTGTAAAAAGAAACCTGATTGTTTGAATTGCATATCGAACTGAAGAGGGTCCTAAAAAATTAACGATGTGGATCACTGAGAACCAACCTCAAATATTATGAATAAATAGATCTAACTTAACATTTTCATTGGGAGGGGTCATGGAAAGAGTCTTCAATCATATGATAAGTTTAAATCGCTATCACCAACACGAATCACATGATGCATTTGAATCGTTGAAGGGGTCGAATGATATAAGAAGTCAAATCCATTAAATTGGCACAAGCACGTTAAAGGTTTTGATCCATTGAAATGGCCCAAGCATGTCAAAGGTTTGGATCACTAGAAATGGGCCAAATCATATGAACGGTTTGGATAATTTGTTATGCTGAAGAGGGATCTACAAAATTTAGGGCATGGATCAACTTAACATATTCATTGTCATGGATCATGAAAAGCAACTTCAATCTTATGATGAGTTTGGATCATGAAAAGCAGCTTCAATTATATGATGAGTTTGAATCATGAAAAGCAACTTCGATCGTATGATGAATGTCAATCGCCGAATGAGCCCAATCATATGGATCTGCCGAATGGCTCAAGCATGTCAATGTTTTTTATCCATTGAAATGGCCCATGTCAAAGATTTGGATCACTAGAAATGAGCCAAATCATATGAATTTGGATCGTTGTAAAAAGAAACTTGATTGTTTGAACCAGCGTATCGAATCAAAGGGTCTTAAAAAATAACGATGTGGATCACTGAGAACCAACCTCAAATATTATGAATAGATGGATCTAACTTAACATTTCCATTAGGATGGGTCATGGAAAGAGGCTTCAATCATATTATGAGTTTAGATCACTAACAGCAACATGAATCATATGATGCATTTGGATCGTTGAATGGGCCAAATCATATAAGAAGTTCAAATCCGTTGAAATGGTCCAAGCACGTCAAAGGTTTTGATCCATTGAAATGGCCCAAGCATGTCAAAGGTTTGGATCACAAGAAATGGCCCAAATCATATGAATAGATTTGATCAGTTGTAAAGCTGAAGAGGGATCTACAAAATTTAGGGCATGGATCAACTTAGCATATACATTGTCATGGATTAGGAAAAGCAGCTTCAATCATATGATGAGTTTGGATCATGAAAAGCAGCTTCAATCATATGATGAGTTTGGATCATGAAAAGCAGCTTCAATCATATGATGAGTTTGGAGAATGGAAAGCAGCTTTAATCGTTTGATGAGTGTCGATCGCCAAATGAACTGAATCATATGATAGATTTGGATCCACTGATTGGCCCAAGCATGTCAATGTTTTTTATCCATCGAAATGGCCCATGTTAAAAGATTTGTAATGCATGGGCATTTTCACACCGGGCTCGAGTGGGGTCGTTTGTGGGATGCAGGGGCACACTCAGGGTGGGCGAGGCCCACGGGGGAGGTCTCGTGTTCGAGACTCCTCATCGGGGGTGATTAATACGCATTTCACACCGGGCTCGAGCGGAGTAGCCTGTGGGGTGCGGGGACACACTCGGGGTGGGTGGCCCGTGTGAAGCGGTCATGTGATTTGGGGCCCACGAGGGGGGTTCGGCTGAGGTCCTAACCCATGAGATGTTAAAATTTGCTGAAATGGCGAAAGCAAGTTAAAGGTTTTGATCCATTGAAATGGCCCAAACATGTCAAAGGTTTGGATCACTAGAAATGGGTCAAATCTTAGGAACATTTTAGATCATTTGTAGAGATGACGAGAGTCCTACAAAATTTAGAGCATGGATCAACTTAGCATAACCAATGCCATGGATCATGAAAAGCAGCTTCAATCATATGATGAGTTTGGAGCATGAAAAGCAGCTTCAATCGTATGATGAGTTTGGATCGCTGAATGAGCCGAATCACATGAACAATTTGGATCCACTAAATGGCCCAAGCATGTTAATATTTTTTATCCATCGAAATGACCCATGTCAAAGGTTTGGATCACTAGAAATGGGCCAAATCATATGAATTTGGATCCTTATAAAAAGAAACCTTACTAATTGAAATGTGTATAGAACTGAAGAGGGTCCAACAAAATTAACGATGTGGATAACTTAGAACAACCTCAAATATTATGAATAGGCAGATAAACATACCATATCAATTGGGATAGGTAGAGGAAAGAGGCTAGAATCATATGATGAGTTTAGATCACTAACAGGACAGCAGCACGAATCATAAGATGCATTTGTATCGTTGAATGGGCCGAATCATATAAGAAATTCAACTCAATTTGAATGGCCCAAGCACGTCAAAGGTTTTGATCCATTAAAATGTCCCAAGCATGTGAAATGATTGGATCACTAGAAATGGGCCAAATCATATGAACAATTTGGATCATTTGTAAAGCTTAAGAAGGGTCCTAAAAAATTTAGGGCATGGATCAACTTAGCATATCTATTGTCATGGATCACAAAAAATAACTTCAATCATATGATGAGTTGGGATCATGAACAGCAGCTTTAATCATATGATGAGTTTATATCATCGAATGATCTAAATAATATGAACACTTTGAATCCATTGAATGGCCCAAGCATGTCAATGTTTTCTATCCATCGAAATGGCCCAGGTTAAAGGTTTAGATTAATAGAAATGGGCCAAATCATATAAATTTATATCGTTGTAAAAAGAAACCTGATTGTTTGAATTGTGAATAGAACGGAAGAGGGTCCTATTGAAATTAGCGATGTGCATCACTAAGAACAAACCTCAAATATTATGAATAGATGGATCAACTTAACATATCAATTGGGATGGGTCATGGAAAGAGGCTTCAATCATATGGTGAGTTTAGATCACTAACAACAGCACGAATCGTATGATGTATTTGGATAGCTGAATGTGCCGAATCATATAAGAAGTTCAAATCCGCCGAAATGCCCAAAGCACATCAAAGCTTTTGATCCATTGAAATACCCAAGCATGGTCAAAGGTTTGGATCACTAGAAATGGGCCAAATCATATGAACTTCATGATCCAATCATATGATTTAGCCGAATGAGCCGAATCACATGAACAATTTAGATCCACTAAATGGCCCAAGCATGTCAATTTTTTTATCCATCGAAATGGCTTATGTCAAAGGTTTAGATCATTAGAAATGGGCCAAATCATATGATTGGATCATGAAGTTCATATGATTTGGGCCATTTCTTATGATCCAAACCTTTGACATGCTTGGGCCATTTTAATGGATCAAAACCTTTGACGTGCTTGGACCATTTCAATGGATTTGAACTTCTTATATGATTCGACCCATTCAACGATCCAAATGCATCATATGATTCATGTTGCTGTTAGTGATCTAAACTCATAATATGATTGAAGCCTCTTTCCATGACCCATCCCAATGGAAATGTTAAGTTAGATCCATCTATTCATAATATTTGAGGTTAGTTCTCTGTGATCCACATCATTACTTTTTTAGGACCCTCTTTAGTTCGATACACAGTTCAAATAATTAAGTTTCTTTTTACAATGATCCAAATTCATATGATTTGGCCCATTTCTAGTGATCCAAATCTTTGACATGGGCCATTTCAATGGGTAAAAAACATCGACATGCTTGGGCCATTTGGTGGATCCACATGATTTGGTTCATTCAGCGATCGACACTCATCATACGATTGAAGTTGCTTTTCATGATTTAAACTCATCATATAATTGAAGTTGATTTTCATGATCCAAACTCATCATATGATTGAAGCTGCTTTTCATGATCCATGACAATGAATATGTTAAGTTGATCCATGCCCTAAATTTTGTAGATTCCTCTTCAGCATAACAAATGATCCAAATCGTTCATATGATTTGGCCCATTTCTAGTGATCTAAACCTTTGACATATGCTTGGGTCATTTCAATGGATTAAAACCCTTGACGTGCTTGTGCCAATTCAGTGGATTTGACTTCTTATATTATTCGACCCCTTCAACGATTCAAATGCATCATGTGATTCGTGTTGGTGATAGCGATCTAAACTTATCATATGATTGAAGACTCTTTCCATGACCCCTCCCAATGGAAATGTTAAGTTAGATCCATCTATTCGTAATATTTGAAGTTAGTTCTCGGTGATCCACATCGTTAATTTTTTAGGACCCTCTTTAGTTCGATATGCAATTCAAACAATCAGGTTTCTTTTTACAGCGATCCAAATTCATATGATTTAGCCCATTTCTAGTGGCCATTTCGATGGATAAAAAACATTGACATACTTGGGCCATTCGGTGCATCGAAATTGTTCATATGATTCAGTTCATTCGGCGATCGACACTTATCATCCGATAGAAGCTGCTTTTCATGATCCAAACTCATCATATGATTGAAGCTGCTTTTCATGATCCAGACTTATTATATGATTGAAGCTGCTTTTCATAATCCATGGCAATGGATATGTCAAGTTGATCCTTCCCTAAATTTTGGAGGACCCTCTGATTCTTTACAAATGATCCAAATTGTTCGTATGATTTGGCCCAAATCTGGTGATCTAAACCTTTGACATGCTTGGGCCATTTCAATGAATCAAAACCTTTGACGCGCTTGGGCCATTTCAATGGATTTGAACTTCTTAAATGATTCGGCCCATTCAGTGATCCAAATGCATTATATGATTCATGCTGTTGTTAGTGATCTAAACTCATCATATGATTGAAGCCTCTTTTCATGACCCGTCCCAATGGATATGTTAAGTAAGATCCATTTATCCATCTATTTATAATTTAATAGGACCCTCTTCATTTCGATACACAATTCAAACAATCAGTTTTATTTTTACAACGATCCAAATTCATATGATTTGGCTCATTTCTAGTGATCCAAATCTTTGACATGAGCCATTTTGATGGATAAAAAACATTGACATGCTTGGGCCATTCAGTGGATCCAAATCGTTCATATGATTCGGCTTAGTCGATGATCGAGACTCATCATACGATGGAAGCTGCTCTTCATTATCAAAACTCATCATATGATTAAAGCTGCTCTTCATGGTCCATACTCATTATATGACAGAAGCTGCTTTTGATGATCCAAACTCATCATATGATTAAAGCTACTTTTCATGATCCAAACTCATCATATGATTGAAGCTGCTTTTCATGATCCATGGCAATGTATGCTAAGTTGATACATGCCCTAAATTTTGTGGATCCCTATTCAGCTTTATACATGATCCAAACTCATCATATGATTAAAGTTGCTTTTCATGATCCATACTCATCATATGACAGAAGCTGCTTTTGATGATCTAAACTCATCATATGATTAAAGCTGCTTTTCATGATCCAAACTCATCATATGATTGAAGCTACTTTTCATGATCCATGACAGTGTATATGCTAAGTTGATCCATGCCCTAAATTTTGTAGATCCCTCTTCAGCTTTATACATGATCCAAACTATCATATGATTTAGCCCAAATCTAGTGTTCTATAAACCTTTGACATGCTTGGGCCATTTCAATGGATCAAAACCTTTGATGTGCTGTAATTGCAATTGACAAGTTTTTGGTGATTTAAGCTGTTTATATGGTAGAGTCTGTTTCCGTCAATCTAAGCCCTTCATCTGGTTTGGCTTGTTTTGTGACACAATCCTTGGTGGATCTATAATTACGGTTTCACTCATTAGAGACTATTGAATGCATGAGTCATGCACAATATGCCCATTTTCAATTATTCAAGCCATTAATTAATCTCTCGTTTCATTTTTCCTGGTAGAAACCGTTCTTATGGTTGGATCCCTTTGTAGTGACCTAAACCGTTAATCATGTAGCTCGCTTCTAGTGATGCAAACTATTTATTGGCAGGTCCCATTTTTGCTAACCAAATCATTTATAAAGATGGGCCTATCTTTGGAAATGCTTGGGTGTTATCCAAGTGAGCTTACCTTCTAAAATGCTTGGGTTGGTTGGAGTCAATCAAATCATTCATATTGCTGGCTCTTTTTAAGTGATCTAAACCCTTTATATAATTCAAGCCATTTTAATGATCCACACCCTTCGTATTATCCAAATCAGTTAATGTCCTAAGGTCCATGGTTCAACAATTCAAGCAAACTTATCCGAACCCTTTACATAATTTGGCCCGTTTTAGTGATCCAAACTCGTCTTATTGTTGGGGCCCTTTTTAGTCATCTAAATTAATTGACGTTTTAAGGCTCATGTTCATTAATATAACCAAATGATCTATAGCCCATGTTAGTTGGATTGGTCCGCCACTAATGTTAACCATGAATATTATGCTGAGGCCCATGTCTAGCGATTCAAATAGTCGGTGTGATACAAACCTTAACAGATCTGTAATTGTGTTTTCATCCATTTGATACAAGTGCACGAATCATGCACAATGGGCCTATTTTCAATTAACCAAACCATTAAAATCTCTTGCTCCATTTTTACTGGTAGAAACCATTCTTATGGTTGGTTTCTTTGCAGTAATCCAGACCATTAATCACTCACTTCTAATGATGTGAGCTACTTATATGAATGATCCAACTTTCATTAACCAAGCCATTTGTAGGATCAACTAACCTTTTGAAATGCTTAGGCCATTTAAAGTGATCTAATTAAGCCAAACTTTTAAAATGGTTGGGTTGTTTGGAGTGATCTAAATTGTTCGTATTAGTGGTTCTTTTTAAGTGGTCTAAATCAATCTTTAAATCATCTATGATTTGTTTATGTTAAGTAAAACTGAGTGGTTGTTACTTCTCTCTCTCTGTTTTTTTTTTTTAATAAATAGGTTGGACAAAAATTTTTAGCATGTTGGATGATCTTTGCAAGCTTTGAGTCAACTTAGCAATTCTACAACCTGAGGGAACTAGCTTACTAAACTATTAATATTTTTTGGGTTAAGTGATGTGTCTATTAGTGTTTAGGAAGGAATGCAACTTTTTCTCTAATGTAACTTTGTAAGCTCGAAGTTAGCAATTTGCAACATGAGGGAACTAGCTTGCCATATTTTCTATATTTTTAGGTTATAGTGATATGTTTATAATTAGAGCAGAGGACAAAATGCACTTTGTTTCTTAATGAATCCTTTTTCTTGGCATGTTCCTAATGAAATTTGTTTCTTTTTCATCTATTTTTGATAGGCACCTCACTGGTTTATGACAATTGTTCTTTTATGCTTAATATATCTCCAAAAGAACTTAATTAGGCTATTCTTTTGTCTTATGGTTTATCTATTGTTTTAATCACACCATTAAATTTTTTATTTTTTTTCGACTTCTTTGCATTCAAGCATTTTGTTAGATTTACTAAGAGAACGATGAAGCTTGATGGTTTCCATTGTATTCATCAGGGTTTTAATTCTTCTATGAGTGAGATTTTTTGTAACACTTTTCTTGTTATTAATTGATCATGGAATTATTGTTTTGAATTTTAGGGATCTTATTTGATTATATTTGAGGTTTATATGTGGAGACTCTATTCTTCCCTTTTAGTTATAATACCATGTAGTTACCATTTGTGAGGATTCAACATATGTACATGATGTTTACACACACACACACACACACACACACACACACACACACACTTGTCCATCATGTTTGTTTGCCTCTGCTTATTTCAATGGTTTGGTAGTTTTAGTCGATTACTTTAAAGATACACTATTAGAATTATGTGAATAGCTTTTCATTTCTATGAAGGGGAATAGTTTCTATGATAATGTTACATTCAATTTAGTTGTAGTTGTAGTTGTAGATTGTAAGTTAATTTTTTATGGTACACTAGATTAAATTATTCAATTAGTTAAGGTGATTTGGTGTCCCTTGGGCTTATGTTTGGTGATACAAATCGTTATTATGGTAGTGTGTTGGGTGATCTAAACCATTCATACAATGTGGCCAGTTTTCATTATCTCAAACTTTTAATTTAATATGCATGGATCATTTCAGTTGATCCAATCCATTCATGTGGTTGGTTTGTAGTGATCCAAATCCTTAACACGATTGGGGCCATTTTCAGTTTATCCAAACTCTTCATATGATTTAGGTTGTTTTTAGTGATTCCTATGATTTAGGTCGTTTCTAGTGATCTTAATCAAGTGATATAATAATACACGTTTTCAACAATCAAATCTCTGACTAGTCACATGATTGAGTTTGTTTTCAATAATGCGAGCCGATTGTCTTTATCATTCATATGATTGACTATTTGTAAACTCGTTCAAATGATTGTGCCAATTTTCAATGATCCAAACTATCCATACGATTGTTTCATTACCATGATTGTATACATTTTTAGTGATGGAAACCGTTGGTATGGTTGAGACCTTATTTAGTATTCCAAACTGTTTATGTGATTGGGCCATTTTCAGATCCAAACCGATTGATATGTTGTATTTTGTTTGCCACAATTGAATCAATTAGTTCATGTTTTATAGCCTAGGTGGATGCCACATACAACCAAGTTCTTTTGGGGAGGAGGAAGCTAGTCATGAAATTTGTCAACATTTTGCAATTGAATGTAAATTGTTTAGGTATTCCAATTCTTAAGTATCTATTTGTGAGCTGCTTATTCTATAGTTGCGATATTTCTTGTTTGTGATACTTAGTGCATGGGTCAACTGTGCTAATGATTGATTCAGGTCTCAGATATCCTATATGATTGGGGCCTTGTTCGGTGTTTTGAGCCTTTCATATATTGGGGCATGTTTTAACGGTCCAATTCTTATGATTGGTCTGTTTCCAATGATTGATATGTTAAGGCTTGTTTTTTAGTAATCTAATTGGTTGATGTGATACATCCCATGGTGGATGTTGAATTGTGATTTTTCACATGTAACAGATCGGTACTTGAATCATCAACAGTGGACTATTTTCAATTATCTAAGTTAATGTTTCCCAACCCACTACTTGAATCATCAACGGTGGACCATTTTCAATTATCTAAGTTAACGTTTCCCAACCCACTATGAATGCTACAAATTGATCATATGATTGGGTCCATTTTTAATAGTCCATTGTTGAAATGATTGGACTCATTTTAATTATCTAAGCCATTCTTAATGATTGGGCCTACATTTTGTGATTCAAATCGTTAATGTTGGAGGGTGCCTGCTATCATTATAAAAATTGAGGTAGGGCCTATTTTCAGTGATCCAATTAATATGGTAGGGCTTGTTTTCAATGATCCAATAGTTAATATTGATTAAGAACATTTTCACCCATACAAATATTTGATATGGTTAGGCCATTCCAAGTGATTCAAATCATTGTGGCATTTGATTGGGTCTATTGTAAGTTGGCATTTTTTGCGATCTAAACCCTTCATCTAATTGAGGCCATTTTAATGATCTGAACCAATATATGCTGAGGCTCTTGTTCATCAATCAATTTCGTTGATTATTAATAGCCCACATTGGATGTGGTAAGGACAAAAATTGTTAGTGGAGCAATCTTGACATATAATATTTCTATATTTTATAGTTAAGTGTGGAGTGTAGTTATTTTTCTTGACTAATTGTTCATCTAGCTAGCGCATATTCAACGATCCAAATCGTTAATATGGTAGGGTTTATCCAAAACCTACCACGGTTGATCCAAACCCTTCATATGATATGCTGGTTTTCGGTGATGCAGACCTTTGACATGCTTGGGCCAATTCAATTGATTTGAACCGTTATAATGATTGGCTTATACTTAGTGATCCAACGCTTCATATGATTGGGGTTGCTTTTAGTGATCTATGCGATAAATATCATTAAGGTCGTTTTTGGTGATACGTTATATACAATGATAGTGCCTTTTAATAGTTCATTGTGATGGATGTTTTTAAATGGAGGTTAATTTCAATAGACAGGATGTATAAAGATATACATGAATATATTAATGAGGTCTACCAAAAATTCCAATAGGTGATACGACATGTACAATGATAATGCCCTTTAATTGTTAATGGGGATGAAATTAGATAATTACCACGTCTATTCTTTTTTTGTATGGTTATACAGAGCTCCACCATGGGCGATAATGTTCGCTTGACTTGTGGGAATAATGAAGGTGCTGACAATGAATAATTTGCAAAGAAGATCCCTTACCCTTCCTAACATGTGTAAATGTGTATGGGAGATGCAGAGTCAGTTAATCACCTCTTCATTTATTGCATGCTTGCTTGAATGATATGGGACTACTTCTCAATGCTCTCCATACAAGCATAGGTGAAGCCGAATTCTATTGTGGACCTTCTATGGTCTTGGCATTCAGGAGGGGTGGGAAAAGTGGGGAAAGCTTTGTGGAGATTGCTTTTATATAGGAGATGTTTTCAGAATAGGAGTTCTTCGCATGTTGTGGTCATTAGGGAAATTAAATGTATTTTTGGGGTTGGGCTTCCTAATCCTGCTAATCTCTCATATGTTTTTCAATTGTGTAGGTGGGTAGTTTTCTTTTGCGCATTTTGTGGGGTTTTTTTTTTTAAGACACAGGGTGTCCCCACCGCATTTTGTGGGTTTTTGATGAAGCTCTCTCAAAAAAAAAAAAGGCAATTTGAAATGAGCCATAGCTAAATTCTTTTGTTGGTTTGAGGTTTTACTTAGACAAAAAATACAAAACAAATAACAAATAGGAAGGACATAAATAACAAAGAAATAAAAAAAAAAGTATAAAGAATCTAAACTAAAGATAATTTTTAGCACGATTTCCTAGTAGGTGAAAACTAAATGCCCCAAACTTGTTGGAATGACCTTTTATCAATAAATGAAACTCCATATACAAATTAACTTCTTGATCTCTAAAAAGTAGATTATTTGAAAATACCACTTATGAATGATATTTTTGTTCGAGGCAAACTATTCTTCATGCTAAGTGTCTTTCCTATTTTGGGATATTCTTGATCTTAGTAGGGTTTGACAGTTTACACGTATAACTAATTACACCATAAGCACACAATACACAACTTCACTAAATGTTGAATATCATTCACCATTTATAGGAAGGACATAAATAAAGAAGAAATGTAAAAATTAAAAAAATTAAAAAAAAGTATGAAGAATCTAAACTAAAGATGATTTTTGTGCACGATTTCCTAGTAGGTGAAAACTAAATGCCCCAAACTTGTTGGAATGACCTTATATCAATACATGAAACTCCATGTACAAATTAACTTCTTGATCTCTAAAAAATATATTATTTGAAAATACCACTTATGAATGATATTTTTGTTCGAGGCAAACTAATCTTCATGCTAAGTGTCTTTCCTATTTTGGGATACTCTTGATCTTAGTAGGGTTTGACAGTTTACACATATAACTAATTACACCCTAAGCACACAATACACAACTTCACTAAATGCTGAATATCATTCACCTCCAATAGAAAGATAGTCAAATACATACTCAAGGATGAGCCTACCCCAATCCTTTTTTCTCATTTTACTTAGATCTTCGAAAGATGTGAGGTTTCACTTCCCAAAAGGGACGAGGACAGGGACACCCTGTTGTTGGATATATATATAAAAAACTTTCCCAAAACCTGTCACGAGTTTGGGTGAATGGCTTTGGTCGTGGGTTTGCTCCCCATAGACACGAGTGTGATTCTCCTCCCCGTGGATTACCTATCACGAGTTGGGGCGAAAGGCTTTGGTCGTGGGTTTGCTCCCCATAGACATGAGTGTGATTCCCCTCCCCATGGATTACCTATCACGAGTTGGGGCGAATGAGTTTGGTTGTGGGTTTGCTCCCCATAGACACGAGTTGGGGCGAACAACTTTAGTCGTGGGTTTGCTCCCCACAGACACGAGTTTGATTCCCCTTCCCATGGATTACCTGTTATGAGTTTGGGCGAACGACTTTAGTCATGGGTTTGCTCCCCACAGACAGGAGTTTGATTCCCCTCCTGTGGATTACTCGATGCACGTTGTGTAACTAAGGAAGTTTTTTTTTTTTTTTTTTTTTTTTTTTAATTTTTTTTTTTATAATCCCCACATTTGAAGACCCACTACACCCGACCCGATTTGGTGCTGACTCGACTCGACTTGACTCGGTACTTGTGACCGGGTCAGACTCAGTCTGGATTAGTCCAGGCCAAACCTGGACTCAGATTTGGTCAGACATGCTGGACTTGGTACCGAGTTGGACGAGTCGGGTCAGCCCTTCAGCCCTAACTTGGTCCGACTCGACTCGTTGCCCTATTCTTCACGCTGTGTATCAGGGAAAGTTTTTGTTTTTAATCTCGACATTCGTATATTCTTGAAATTTTAACATTCAATTTCAGTGTTCAGTATTAAGCCTACGCCTGTCATTCCTTTCAAGCTTGACTCATGACGCTTAACGACTGAGTTCGATTTCCTCCTCATGGATTTTCCGATGCACGTGGTTGGCGGGTCATTGCGTGCATATGTAGGGAATGGTCTCACCCTATCTTTTAAATAAAATAGAATTAAAAAAAACTTCCCAAAACCCGTCACGAGTTTGGGCAAATGCTTTGGTCTTGGGTTTGCTCTCCACAGACATGAGTTTGTTTCCCCTTTTCTTAAGTTACTGGTCACGAGTTTGGGAGAACGACTTTGGTCGTGGGTTTGTTCCCCATAGACACAAGTTCGGGAGAATGACTTTGGTCGTGGGTTTGCTCCCCACAGACACAAGTTTGATTCCCTTTCCCGTGGATTACCCGTCATGAGTTTGGACGAACGACTTTATGAAGTAGTGGTGAAGACCGCTTGAGTTGAAGAAGGAATATGCCAATATCTCCTAGAGGAGGGGTGAATAGTACTTTTTCTAAGATTTAAGATTTATTAAAGTTCTTATTTCACTAATCCTAGTAACAAGTTCAACTTAGGATTTCTCAAAATTAACTCTACTGGCTTCCAAGCCTTGTAGAGGATCCAATCACAAACTTCTTGAAAGATAAACAATATTGCAAGCAAGATTGTGATAGATATGACTGTGTGTGTATATGAGGTGTGATCTCAGGCAATCGAATATATGAGAATATAAGGAAATCACACAATTGAAAAGATAATAGTAATCTCAAACACAGTCATTTTTATAGTGGTTCGACTACTTGTCTACTCGACTCTCGGTTGCCGCACTTAACCCTTGAGTGTACCGGATTTCACTAAGGAGGTTTCCTAGGGTTCACCTTCAACCTTTACATAGAGGTTTCTACACGGTTGACCTCAAACCCTAAGGTTTTACCTGGTTCACCTAAAACCTAGAGTTTTACTGGTTAACTCCAAACCAGATGTTTATGCTCTCCATAGAGCAAGGGTCCACACAGCGCACCCGGATGTTTATGCTCTCCACAGAGCAAGGGTCCACACAACGCACCCACTACGTACACTCCCGCCGGAGGCTTCCTACGAGGGCTTTAAAGGGCGAGAACCACTTAAGACCCAAACCTAAAAAGGAATGATCACAAGTGTTCTCTTGGACTCTGGATACTTACAAATAAGCTGATGAGTCCTGTTAAGCACAACACCGAAGATCTCCTCCTCCTTGTTGATGAAGAGTCTTCTGCTCCCTTGATCCGTAACACAAGATAATATACCAATACTTGGCTTAGGGTTGGGTCAAGGTGAAGATGGAATCCTACTCTCTAAAGATTTTCCTATAAGGAAGATAGAGTAGCTCCAATCTTATGCATTCAAGGCATTCCAGCTTAATGATTTGCCATTAAGGTAGTAGCTGGAGGATCCTTAAATGCCGAAGTTCATTCCCCAATCCACTCTATTGAATGTCAAGGGCTTAAGATATAAGATGTAAGTTGAAACACACAAAAGCTCTTCCTTCTTTCTCTCACAGCAACAAAAGATAAGTCCTCTATATATAGGCAAAAAGTTCCAACGGATATAAAACGGTTACATTTATGACAGAGTTCGATATCATCGAGCAGGTTAAATAACATCGAGTGTATACTCTCACTAGCACCGATGGTCTGCTCGATGACTCGGACTCAATGTCATACGCTTTTGAAACTCTTTGCCAATTGGTTGATGAATCGAAGTTATTGTCGATGTCGTTGGATTTCGAACTCCGATTCCATCGATGACAGGCTCGATCCATCGACACATGAAAAATGAGAGAGACTTGACTTTGAAATATTTCAGGTTTTCATGAATGATCGGGGAACCATCGAGATCATCAGAATTTGAATGTCGATGATATCGAGATCAGAGTCGATGCATCGATAAATCCAGCGGATTTGTCTTTAAGCTTGCTGGACGATTTGTGTCCTTATTCGATGCAATCGACCTGGTGCCGATATCATCGATATTTAAATATCGATTCTATCGAAGGGCCCCCGATCATAGTTAAAAACAACCTGAAATATCTACTGTAAGAAATGCGCGCCTACAATCGATATCATCGATGGACTTCTGATGTCATTGATATTTGAATTCAGATCATATCAGAAGAGCATCGATATATCGAAGGATTTTGAGATTTTTATTAAAAAACAGGGAAGCCGAAAAATTGTCTGTCGATCTTATCGAGCCACTCCCGATGGACTCGAGATTTGAATATTGATGGTATTGATAGGTGTATCGATACATCGATAATTCGTCCAGATATGTTATGAAGTTGCTGGACATATTTAGTGCTTTTATCGATGATATCGATATGTGTATCGATACATCGACAAATCTGTCTAGATGAATATTTAGTTGCTGGATACTTTTGGTCCTCTTATCGATAATATCGTTAAGGTATCGAGGACATCGACAGAGCAGGTCGATCATATTGAGGGTGTTTCGATAAAATCGACAAGGCGAGAAAAACTTAGAGATTTTCCTATTTTGAAAAATTTTTCTCTCCTCAAAAACCCTAAGATGTCTATCTTGTTTTGAGGGTTTTTCTTTACCTAGTATTTTGGGATGAGGGATGTGAGGCTATGATTTACCTATGGCGAGCTTCCACACATCCGGTTGAGGCAGACGCTTGAATTGATCTTCCTATCGAGCTCTGTAGACAGTCTGACTCACCACACATGTAACTTGACAAACCAGGGCACTAGCAGGTGCACTTTCAATCTCCCCCTTTGTCAATTACGTGACAAAACCCCCAAAACACCCTAGGATACTTATAGACAAACACACCCTAAATTGTGTGTACATGTTTTTACACAATTTTACAATTTTTCTACCCCATGTACACAACCAGTAGTATCTGCTCCCCCTTACTTCAAAACTCCCCCTTTCTTGGTGCAGCTGCTCCCCCTAACACCTGCAACAACATCTAACAGATACACAATTTCCATTCAGGGTGTTTTGAACTGTTCTCCCTTTTTTTTCAGTCATTGGCAAGGGTAGATCAGGTGATATTGACTGAAGCTTGAAATACTTGAGAGAACTGACCATGCAGAAGCAGAACAATTGATGTATAATAGTCACTCAATCTAAGCAAATATCAATTTCAGAATTTATAAATGCATAACAAATAGAATATTCGTTAGAGATAACATATGCATTCCATATCAGAGACTTTGATAAACCAAGGGATCAGAAAACTTAATTATGACGATAAAAGATAGAATTATATTCAGCCATAATCCAAAACATCTAAACATATACTGCCACAGACAACAGTAAATTGACAGAATATTCTCCTGAACGAAGTTCCAAAAAAAACAGTCTAACCATGGACATGTACAAAAAAAATTCTCCAGATTAGTCAGTTATCTCATACACTCATGAAGGCGTAGAACATTTAAAAGAGATACTAATGTACGTACGTAGAGATAAGAATGGGGTGTATGTGATAGAAGTAGTGATCATCATCATGGAGTTGAGTGGGATGGTGCTGTGTCGTCCCGGCGGCAAGTTATCATATCCACCAACTGTTGGACGGTTTGCTGCACACTTAGCACCATTCGTTCCAGGACAGTAAATCTCTCATTCATTGACTCCCTGAGCTGAGAGACATCATGCTGAATGACCCCAAGCTTGTCTTGATGGAGTTTAAACCTATTTGCATGCCCGGGTGTTGATGTTGATGGAGCATGTTAAGGTCCAGAAGCTTTTTCTCCGGTCATCTCGATCCTTCCCATAGGAGCGTCACCAGCCCTACCTTCTCCCTCAACTTGGATTCCTTCCTCCAAGGGCTCCTCGGGGTATTTGTGAAACACTAGATCCATCCTTCGGATGTTGCTTTTATTGAAGGTTTGAAGAGGAAGTTCAGGATCATTTGCAGTTGGGAATCCTATGGCATTATAGATTGTATTGATGATCCAGGGATATGGTAGGAGAATGTCCCTAGCCCTATGAAAAGCATACACCAATTGATACACAATTAGGGTAGGCAGACAAATCTTGACCCCAGAGGCGATTGAATAGATTATCATAGTCATGAAGCCAGTGAGATCAGCTCTGTTGGGCCTCTAGAGTAAATATTCGAAGCAAGAATACCATATAGGACTCGATAACGTGGTTCCATGAACTTCACTTTTAGAGATTTCCTTGGTACCACTCGACATCACGATTATGGCAGAGAAATTTAGTGATCGTGGATCGAATTTTAGGATCTTCCATGTCCATATCAGAGATTCCTACAGGGGATAGGATAAGATTGAATATTCCTGCAACAGACCCTGGAGCGATCAACACATCATCACCATCTACGGTGACGGAGATGGAGGGGGGTTTTCGAAGATTCCCCTTGTCCGGATGCTTTCCCTTTGTCTTTTCCCTTGTGGTTGGATTGACCTTGAACAGCTTGGGAAAGACGACAAAAATAACTGACAAAAATGGCAAATACCCAAAAAGGAGGTGGACACGTGGTGTATTTAGAAGGGTATTACTGGATTTATAGAAGGATTTGAGTGATCCGACGTGGCTTCCAGCAGTTTGGTCGAGAGAATCGAGCAGAGAAGACGACCAAAAACCCTTGAAAAATAAATCCCCCTTTTCACTCTGCTGACTTTTATCGAATGCCATCTATTGATTTTATCGATGATCCTCAGTCGATATGATCGATAGTAGCCTCGATAGTATTCTCGATCAAGTGACTTTTCAAATTCTGATGAGATGTCGATAATATCTACATTTTATCGATTTTATCGATAATACACATGACAAATCAGCAGGGGTATCAGTTATGAATGTTTTTCAGATTTTAGCCACCAGACGACACTCACTTCAAGCATACTTTTAGCATTTCTATGAATTAGTAGTATGCTTAACCAAATTATGTATACACGCCAAACTTATAAACATACGAATGTTTATATACAAAAGATGAAGGTGAGAAACCTTAGATATATCATTTGAAGCTCAGCAAAAATATTTCATCATTTCAGCACAGGTTCAGATCTTTGATGTTTATTCTGAACTAATTCTTCCTTATCCATTTCATTTTGTTGATTGATTTGAGTGGTGGTGCAGGGGCATTGCTTCTATCCATATCCTTAAGAGGACTCTTGAAGTTCTGTATTTCTCTGGTTGACAATTTGTTCTGACCAGAGTTAGGTTGAGTCCTCCCGGGAGTTATGCATTCAAAATTATAATGACCTAAATCACCACACAAATAACATGCTGGAGTTGTTCTGGTTTTGCTTCCATAAGCAGCAGATTTTTCAAATCTAGGTGCTGCATTTCCAGCCTTTGGCTTAAAATTTTCATATCCTAGGCCTCTTTTATCTTTTCCAGGTCTTCCCATACCTAAAAGTTTTTCTAACTTCTCACCACTCTGGGAAAACATACAGTTTCGCTTGGCAATTTTTCTGGACTCTTCTAGATTAAACAGGAGTGTGATTTTCATTTTGAAGGAGCATATTCTTGTCTTTTAATTGCTCAACCTGTTTGCTTAGTTTTTCAGTCTCAGATTTAAGGAAGGTGTTAATTCTCTTAAGTCTATCATTATCTGAGTGATGTTGCTGTAAATCATTGATCAGATGTGTATTGATTTCTACAGTTTTGTCCAAATCTGTTTGCAGCAATTGGTTTTTATTCTTAGATATTCCCAGTCTTTTAGCCACTTTGATGCTATGGATATAAAGCTGATTGTAAGCATCTTATAGCTTATTATTTTCTTCTTCTTCTTTTTCTTTGTCAGGTTCCTCATTATCAGATGGAAATGATTCCGTGGCTTGCTATTCTTTCTCGTTCTCAGATTTAGTGGGAATGATTGAAGCAGTGGAGACCATGAGTATTTTCAATGATTTCCGATCTCCATCGCTTTTTGAGTCACTGGATTCTGAATTTGACTCATCTGTATCATCCCACGTGGCGGCCATTGCCTTGCCCTTGATTTTTCTGTTTGGGCATTCGGTAGATAGGTGTCCATACTCATGACAGGCGTAACATTATGGTTCTTTGGTTCATTTACCAAATTTGCCTGTAGAGGTTTTATAGTTCACCTTTCTCCCTTTAGCAGGATGGCCGCAATTCTTTTGAAAGAATCTCCTAAATTTTTGTGCCAGCAAGGCCACTTCCTCATCATCATCTTCCCTTTCAATTTCACTATCCTCATGGGTTGTTTTCTTTGAGGTTTTTAGGACAGTGTTTTTGGATTTTTGGGGTTGTGTGAAGTGTAGCTTGAAAGTTTGTAGGGAACCTACTAGTTCTTCTACTTTCATCTCGTCTATATTCCTACACTCCTCTATTGTTGTTACCTTGGGATTAAACCGTTCCGGTAGAGATCTTAGAATTTTCCTACAAAATTTCGGTATCGGAACTTTTTCTCCCAATCCACCCATGGAGTTGCAGATGATATTTAGCTTTGTAAAGAACTCCATAAATGTCCCATACTCCTCCATTCTGAGACTTTCGAACTGTGAAGTCAAGAGTTGTAGTTTGGACCGCTTCACAGTGCTTGTGCCTTCATGGGTTGTTTCCAGTAAATCCCATGCTTCTTTTGATGTCCCACACATACTTATCTGATTGAATATATCCTGGGACACGGCACAGTAGATAGCATTCATAGCCTTGACTTCAGATGTTTGCCTTTCTTTATCGAATGTTGTGTACTTTTCTTTGGGTTTGGGCTTTGTGATTGTTGTGCCACTGTCTAGTACAACTTGATCTGTTGGTGGCACATATCCATTCTTAATTATATCCCAAACATCATGATCTAAAGATCTCAGAAAGTAGTGCATCCTAGCCTTCCAGTATGCATAGTTTGAGCCGTTAAATACTGGAGGTCTAATGACAGATGAGCCCTCTCCCTTGGCCATATTCCAACTTCAGTCAAGACCACTCTCTAGGCGGTGAAGCCCTTAAAGAGAGACCCGCTCTGATACCAATTGAAATAGCGGTGAAGACCGCTTGAGTTGAAGAAGGAATATGCCAATATCTCCTAGAGGGGGGGTGAATAGGACTTTTTCTAAGATTTAAGATTTATTAAAGTTCCTATTTCACTAATCCTAATAACAAGTTCAACTTAGGATTTCTCAAAATTAACTCTACTGGCTTCCAAGCCTTGTAGAGGATCCAATCATAAACTTCTTGAAAGATAAACAATATTGCAAGCAAGATTGTGATAGATATGGCTGTGTGTGTATATGAGGTGTGATCTCAGACAATCAGATATATGAACATATAAGGAAATCACACAATTGAAAAGATAATAGCAATCTCAAACACAGTCATTTTTATAGTGGTTCGACTACTTGTCTACTCGACTCCCGGTTGCCGCACTCAACCCTTGATGTACTGGATTTCACTAAGGAGGTTTCCCAGGGTTCACCTCAAACCTAAGGTTTTAAATCAGGTTCACCTTCAACCTTTACATAGAGGTTTCTACATACCAGGTTCACCTAAAACCTAGAGTTTTACTGGTTCACTCAAAACCAGATGTTTATGCTCTTCATAGAGCAAGGGTCCACACAATGCACCCGGATGTTTATGCTCTCCATAGAGCAAGGGTCCATACAACACACCCACTACGTACACTCCCGCCGGAGGCCTCCTACGAGGGCTTCAAAGGGCGAGAACCACTTAAGACCCAAACTTAGAAAGGAATGATTACAAGTGTTCTCTTGGACTCTGGATACTTATAAATAAGCTGATGAGTCCCGTTAAGCACAACGCCGAAGATCTCCTCCTTGTTGATGAAGAGTCTTCTTCTCCCTTGATTCACAATACAAGATAATATACCAATACTTGGCTTAAGGTTGGGTCAAGGTGAAGATGGAATCCTACTCTCTAAAGATTTTCCTATAAGGAAGATAGAGTAGCTCCAATCTTATGCATTCAAGGCATCCCAGCTTAATGATTTGCCATTAAGGTAGTAGCTGGCAGATCCTTGAATGCAGAAGTTCATTCCCCAATCCACTCTATTGAATGTCAATGGTGAGGGTGGATTGAAGGATGAACTCCCTTGAGAGAAAGGGCTTAAGATATAAGATGTAAGTTGAAACACACAAAAGCTCTCTCTTCTTTCTCTCACAGCAACAAAAGACAAGTCCTCTATATATAGGCAAAAAGTTCCAACGGATATAAAACGGTCACATTTATGACAGAGTTCGATATCATCGAGCAGGTTCGATAACATCGAGCGTATACTCTCGATAGCATCGATGGTCTGCTCGATGACTCGGACTCAATGTCATACGCTTTTGAAACTCTTTGCCAATTGGTCGATGAATCGAAACTATTGTCGATGTCATCGGATTTCGAACTCCGATTCCATCGATGACAGGCTCGATCCATCGACACATGAAAAATGAGAGAGACTTGACTTTGAAATATTTCAGGTTTTCATGAATGATCGGGGAACCATCAAGATCATCGAAATTTGAATGTCGATGATATCGAGATCAGAGTCGATGCATCGATAAATCCAGTGGATTTGTCTTTAAGCTTACTGGATGATTTGTGTCCTTGTTCGATGCAATCGACCTGGTGCCGATATCATCGATATTTGAATATTGATTCTATCGAAGGGCCCCCGATCATAGTTAAAAACAACCTGAAATATCTGCTGTAAGAAATGCGCTCCCACAATCGATATCATCGATGGACTTCCGATGTCATTGATATTTGAATTCAGATCATATCGGAAGAACATCGATATATTGAAGGATTTTGAGATTTTCATTAAAAAATAGGGGCGCCAGAAAACTGTTTGTCGATCTTATCGAGCCACTCCCGATGGACTCGAGATTTGAATATCGATGGTATCGATAGGTGTATCGATACATCGATAATTCATCCAGATATGTTA
Source organism: Magnolia changhungtana (assembly GCA_030180095.1). Lineage (NCBI taxonomy): Eukaryota > Viridiplantae > Streptophyta > Magnoliopsida > Magnoliales > Magnoliaceae > Magnolia > Magnolia changhungtana. Next base: position 337,698 of record JASAUF010000600.1, read on the forward strand.
TGAAGTTGCTGGACATATTTAGTGCTTTTATCGATGATATCGATATATGTATCGATATATCGATAAATCCGTCCAGATGAATATTTAGTTGCTGGACACTTTTGGTCCTCTTATCGATAATATCGTTAAGGTATCGAGGACATCGACAAAGCAGGTCGATCATATCGAGGGTGTTTCGATAAAATCGACAAGGCGAGAAAAACTTAGAGATTTTCCTATTTTGAAAAAGTTTTCTCTCCTCAAAAACCCTAAGATGTCTGTCTTGTTTAAGGGTTTTTCTTTATCTGGTGTTTTGGGATGAGGGATGTGAGGCTATGATTTACCTATGGTGAGCTTCCACACATCCGGTTGAGGCAGACGCTTGAATTGATCTTCTTATCGAGCTCTGTAGACAGTCTGACTCACCACACACGTAACTTGACAAACCAGGGCACTAGCAGGTGTACTTTCACTTTAGTCATGGGTTTGCTCCCCATAGACCGGAGTTCGATTCCCCTTCCCGTGGATTACTCGATGCACGTGGTGTAATAGGGGAAGTTTTTTTTTTTTTTTTAATTATAAATCCTCACATCTGGAGACTCTTGAAACCCTCAATTTTATGTTCACTATTAAGCCTACGTCCGTCCATTCCTTTCAAACTTCATCCCGCCCATATAGGGGTAAGCTAGTGATGCTTAATAACTGAATGAGAGCTTCGTCTGTCAATGAATAACGGATTGACTCTGTTGTTGGCATTGCTTTGTTTTTCTCTCATTTTCTATTAGTGAGTTCCGATGCACGCTGTCACTAATAGGGGGACGTCATATCCGTTGAAAAACGGAGCCCCGATCTAGTAGGGCACACTATTGCATATTTTGTGCGGCCCTAACTTCTAGCTCTCTTGATTAGATCGTCGTATTTAGTGACTCCCGAAGCATGGGAGCTACTCCTAGACCAGCAGAATTATATGAACGGCATGGCGTTTCGAGTGAAAGCCTTCAGCCCGAACTTCAATATATAGATCTCTTTTTTCTTCAAAGTGGATCTATCAGGGGCCAGGCTAGCCCAAACCCCCAAAGGGGCTTATCATCGGGTGTTGGTTTTGGTTTGTCCTAGACGATGAGGTAAGGTCCATCTGCATAATTGCCTATAAGTTGTTCGCTCGACCAAAAAGTCCATCTACATACCCTATTCAAATTAGAAACCCTACCTCACCTCTTATCACTTCACTCCTTCCCCGTGATCATTTTAAGGTTTTGGTTTGTCTTAGACGATGGGGTATGGTCCCATGAATGTGCACATGACTTACTTTTTATTAGACTATCTTTAATAGATGAAATCTCACACCACTTTACACAAGGATTGATTAGCCGTGGAATCAAAGTAATAACTGTCAATCTTTTATTAGGATCAAGATAAATAAGAATAGTCAGACTCTTACTTGAAGATGAAGTGAGGCTTGAATAAGGACACTACTTGGATTAGGAAGTCACTCATAACAAAATGTTTTTTTAGCTGAAAATACTGAGGCATCATTTAAAATAAACAAATTTTATGCATAATCTTCAAAGGATTTTGCGCTAGAATCAAACAGTAGGAAAATTTTAATGATTAAGCTGAAAATACTGGGGCATCATTTAAAATAGACAAATTTTATGCATCATCTTCAAAAGGATTTTGCGCTAGAATCAAACACTAGGAAAATTTTAATGATTAAGAAATAAGTTGATAAGAAGAATACCAAAGGATGATCTACGCTAAAATAAAATCAATGCATCAAAGCCTTTGTTCCTTATATTCCAATCTATACTTTCTATTGTCAAAGTGGCTAGGGGAAAAAATTTAAAATTCGAGTAAGAGGATTATGGTATCTATCAATAGTGGATCAAATGTTAAACTCCAGAATTCTATGAGCAAATTTAGATCAAATTAGTTAAAACCTTGCTATTATCGAAGTCCTCATATGGGTAGATGATATTACCTTGTATAAAAATTGATTACTACAAGTTTGATTCCCCTCCCTTTGGATTACTTGTCATGAGTTTGGTAGTACAACTTTGGTTGTGGGTTTGCTCTCCTAAAACACGAGTTTGGTTTGGTTCCCCTTCTTGTGGATGACCCGATGCACGTGGTTGGCAGGTGATTGTGTGCATTCGCAGGGAATAGTGGGTTTGCTCCCCTAAAACACGAGTTTGGTTCGGTTCCCCTTCTCGTGGATTACCCAATGCACGTGGTTGGCAGGTGATTGTGTGTATTCGCAGGGAATAGTCTCGCCTTAAAGGGGGCGAGGGACACCATGTTATTATAAAACAAAAGAAATTCCAAATTTACAAGTGTGGTGTTTATAATCGTTGCTATAGAAAAATTACAACGGCAAGAAAGAGTACAAAAAGGAGAAAAGAAAAGACATGAAGGAGCTTATAAAATGAACTGAGTGTAATGGAAAGTTTTTAGATGTTGAACTTTACATATAGCTTAACTTTGAAGAGAGCTTATAAAATATATTACTTTTAAAACTAAGGAATCTAATGGTTTGTTGGTTATTTCACATCATAATGATGTTTTTTTTTTTGACCAATTAACTTGAAGGACATCTGGTTTTAATAGTAAGGATGCTTTTTTGAACTCCTTTAACACCTTAAGTGTGTCACAGAAAGTTGTTTATCCTGTCAGTTGAAGACTCTCGAAATCTTGACATTTCATCACTGCTCCTCACTAATGGTGTGCTAAAATCAACCTACAACTTGTATCACTTAGTAATTGCTTCTATATAGTAAGGGTACTTTTCTGAACTCCTCACTAATGGTGTGTTAAAATCTCATCAAGAAATATTTTCGATTTCAAGGTTGAATCAAGACGACGACCAATCTAACTTTGATGGTGTCACCTTGCTCCATAAACTATTTGTGCACATGGTGCCGATCCTGCTCTTGTTCAGCAATTGTTCGGTTTTTGAATTAAGGTCGTTTTCTCTTCCGTTTAAAATATATTTTTTCATGCGCTCTCATGCTTTTGATGTTTGTGAAAACAACTAACATCCTACAACTTGTATCATTGAGCAATTGTTTCTATTTCAGTTATGCATGTGTATCATTTTATTTTTTTGACCCAAATATCGAGAAGAACCATCGCTGTTGGAGCCTTTGTTCTTATGAGGTGTTTTCAAATGCTGGACTTTACATAGAGCTTAACTTTCAAGAGAGCTTAGAAAATATTTTACTTCTGAAACAATGGAATCCAATGGTTTGCTGGATTTTTCACATCATAATGATGTCTTTTTTTTTTTTTTTTTTTCCAGCTAATTAACATGAGGGATGTCTAGTCTTAATAGTACGGGTACTTCTTTGAACTCCTTTGAAATTTATTCTCTTTATAAAGTTGAGGATTTGAAAGTAAGACCATGATCAATCTAACTTTGATATTGTCACCTTGTTACGTAAACTTTTTATATAAATGGTGGCACTCTTCTTAAGCAATAGCTTATTTTTTGAATTAGTGTAATTTTCTTTTTCACTTAAATTATTTTTTCCGGGCCCTTTTGTGACTCATAATGGCTGTGAAACTATCATCACAACTGCGATCACCCATCCATGATCATATGACATCTTCAACAATTGCTCCTACTATAACTCATCCCTAAGTAATTGATCTTTGTATTGTCTTTGCTTGTCTGAGACAAATTGAGAGAAGAAATAACATTGTTGGCATCTTCAACAAAGTAATTGATCTTTGTATTGTCTTTGCTTGTCTGAGACAAATTGAGAGAAGAAATAACATTGTTGGACCTTTGACACTTCTGGAGTGTTTTCAAATGCTATAGTTTACATAGAGCATTACTCTCAAGATAACTTAGAGAGTATCTTACACTTCTGGTTATTTCACATCGTAATGTTGTTATTTTTATTATTCAATTAACCATAAGGATGTCTAGTTAGGTAGAAGTCCTTAAGCAAAAGGCATTCCATTCATTTTTGTTCGGGAATCTTTATCCTAAGTGTTGAGAGTAATCTAAGAAAGAATTGGTGTATCTGAAACTCCACTAGTAAACACCCTGTTTCTGGGATATGGTTAAGTAGGCATGAAAATATTAAAATGTGCATACCTTGGAATAGAGAGCACTTGTTTTGGACGTGCATACACATTTTAGGCTCTGTGGTAGGATGTGCTTCCTTTATCGTAATGATTGACCTAGTTAGAATATCTTTAAACATCAGAAGAAGGTTTTATCGTATATGGTCCAATCTTCAATTTCCCATCCCTCTTATATATATATATATATATATATATTATATATATATATATAAAACTTGATTTGGGCGATTCTTTAATAGAAAAAGTTTGATCATTGATATAGATTGTTTGGGCGATCCTTTAATAGAAAATTTCTACCTAGGGTGATAACTCTCCTGCTATTGCTATTAAGTAATTGCTCCCATTTCTTTCTTTCTAGACATTTTGGGCTTCCTATTGTTTGAAAATAATTGCTTTTCTATGCTCCCTTATGTCTCTTGCTTGTGTTATTAGGAGCATGACTATGATCCCAGTTTTACCGGCTGTTTTGACCACCGATAAAGGTCTATTTTCTTGTAGTGACTCTATTTCAGCTTGTATATTTTTTTGCTCCATATCTGATCTTCACCTCTATACAACTTCATCCATCAAAACCCCGGCTATTTGGATTTGGGTGCAAATAGCTGGGATGAAGACTATGATGAAATCATCATCATCATCTAGGTCTTCATCTGAGAACGAGTGCCCAATTCCAATACACTCTCAGTTTAGTGGTCGTTCTATGGGTTGGCTTTGGATTAGGGTGCAAATAGATGGGATGAAGACAATGATGAAATCATCATCATCATCTAAGTCTTCATCTGAGAACGAGTGCCCAATTCCAATACACTCTCAGTTTAGTGGTCGTTCTATGGGTTGGCTTTGACACCATGAAAGCTTTGGGGATTCCACAACGAGAATTTCTTAACTAATGAATTTATTTTCCGTAGGCATGGCTTATTTTCTCTGGTAAGAAATGGATTCTTTCATATGCATTATTTTACTTCTTTTAATTAGGGATTTATTATTTTCATATGTTTGGTGATATTTGGCTTTCTGTAATTCTGTCTCCATCTTGTAGTATGGTTTTTGGGTGAATGTACAGCTATCAAGCCTCCTCTTACTGAAAATATGTAAGTATGATTCTGATAGAAAATTCATGGAATTAATTTCATTCCATTGCTACATATTAACTTTAGAAAATTTAGTGGAGAAGTTTAAGAGTAGAGAATTTTCTTTTGGGTTCCTTAACTGTTATTCCCCTGATTTCTAGAGTTCCCATAATTGAAAAACAACATTCCTAGTTAATTATCTAATTTCAGTTTTTGGAGCATTCATCTATGTGAAAGTGTCTGCAACTTCATATAGCATTTCAAATCATGATTTTGATAGAAAATTCATGGAATTAATTTCATTCCATTGCTACATATTAACTTTAGAAAATTTAGGGGAGAACTTCAAGAGTAGAGATTTTTCTTTTGGGTTCCTTAACTGTTATTCCCCTGATTTCTAGAGTTCCCATAATTGTAAAACAACATTCCTAGGTAATTAGCTAATTTTGGTTTCTGAGCGCATTCATCTATGTGAAAGTGTCTGCAACTTCATATAACATATCAAATCTTGTCATTTCTCAATTTAGTTATAAAAATTCAGTTTCTCTCATTTAAGTATACTCAGTTTGAAAAAAACTCTGTTGAAAGATGTAACTCGTCTTTCGCATTCGTTGTTTCAGTGCAGGTCCTCGATGCCTGCCATGTGTTCTTACGTTACTCATCTGCACAAAGATTGGACTGCTCTAATCACACATTTATGGCAAGTTTCACCTGTTAAATGTGGATGAATGTTTGTATAACTGTACCTTTTCAAGCCACTGACCGGACGACCACCCATTTGCCAGACGACCACCCATTTGGATTGCCTTGCATTTTGGGTATGGGCAGTCCACCTGGTGATCACAAAGCAATTGTCCTTATCATTGTACACATGTACCACATGTACAAGAAAGGCCTTTTCAGGCCACTGACCGGATGGCCACCCATTTGGATTGCCTTGCATTTTGGTTATGGGCAGTCCACCTGGTGAGCACAAAGAAATTGTCCTGATCATTGTACACATGTACCACACGTACAAGAAAGGCTTTTTCACTGTGCACCTGATGAAACTCAATGGTGATCTTTGTTGCATTCTACCTTTGTCTAATTTTATTTTTGTTGATGTTTTATTGTGGGTTTTGCCTCTTGTTAGGCTGGTAATGATGAGATGGGCTTATGGTTTTGCATTGTGAAAACCATTGTTGCTAAGTTACAGCCCGAAAATCAGATTAGTTGAGCAATTGAAAATAATATTAGTAATGAATAATTAATTGTTGATTTTAACATTGTAAATAACAGTCGATGAATTTATTGATCATATAGTTTTATTGCTGGAGTTTCCATGCACCTTAGTTAAGAGTACTGAGCTCGTTTACCAGGAGCTTGATCTTATCATGTGATGCCGCTTGCATTTGAGCTAGTTCACTTTTCAGTTTTTCAGTGGCTATGGCCATGACATCAGACTTAAGGGAAGAAGAACCAATCTGATGCAGAGAACCCACGGCAAGTGACATCTGCACCCACATGTGAGAAGTTTCTGCACAACATTTGTTACGTTCATTACATGTGCTGGTTTTATATTTTGTTTACTTCTAACAAATATGTTCTTTTGGTATCAACCAAAAGTATCTATGTCAATGTTTCTCTGCAAACTTAATCTTGCTTGCTTGTTTGAACTTTCAACATATTTTAATTCAAGGTTCCTATGGGGATGGAGAATTGATTTTTGCTATGACTGTTCACATTAATGTGACTAATAGCTAGTAATTTAACAATGTTTGATTATTTATTTTTTAATCTTTATTCGACTTTTGTACTTCAACTGTTGGTGAATTTGGAGATCATCTCTTATATGAGAAGCAATAATGATAAATGTGATTTTAATGGCTGCTTTTTAAGACCATTTGTGCAAGTGTAAAAGGGTTTTACCTTATGGGATGTCACCATAATTGACCATTGTTTTAAAATGGATCAATGGTTTAATTGAATTGTAGCTCCCATAGTCAATCGTATTGCTGAAAATGACTATCAGTTCGTACTTGTTTTTTCTTGAAAAAAAAAAAAGAAAAGAAAAGAAAGAGAAACATGACCATTAGTAGGATTGATATTTGAGTATCATCATTTTTTTCTTTCTTTCCTCGGCTTCTTCTTCATCTTCTTCTTTTGTTTCTTGTCTTTCTTTTCGTTATAATTTGATCTTATAAATTAAATAACACCATCAATGATAAAACATACTTTTAGTTCATTGTGCTTGTCTTCAAGATGAGTAAATAACGCTAACATTAGTGCTAGGATGGAGTTAATAAAAGTAACATACAAAAGATTAGGTGAAATTCTTGTTCTAGCATTACCCAAGTAAATTAACTTTTTGATGGCATTTTAAGCATTGCACATATGGGAAATTAACTTTGATGGCATTTTAAGCATTAACTTCAATAATTAACTCTATTTTCTATTATTGGTCTCACTAAGAATAACTATTATTTTCTACCAGATGACATATTGATATCTCCAATACCCACATTTGGAAGAAAAAAAAACATTTCCAATAAATATTTCAATAAATATTATAGGAATCATTACCCAGTAGTTCCCTTTCCCAGTAGTTGCCTTTCCCAATAGCCAGTAGGAATCATTACCATGGCTTTTATCGACCTTCTGAAATAAGGGTTCAAAATCGTTCCTAAATAAGAAAAAATATTGTTCCTAAATTGAAAATTTGCGACAGTCCCTAATTTTTTGCGACGCCCTATTAATCACGGTTGAAAACTGTTTCTAATTGGTTTGGGAACGGTTTTCCACCATTCCTAAATATGGATTTTGGTGTAGTGTGTGAATTTTGGGATATGGCCCATCCATGGTAGGACTTACTTGATTGTTGGTACAGATCTCATTTACATTTGCCACTTGTACGAAAAGTGAATTCCTATATAAAATGTCCTTTAATGCAGGTAAGATTTCTGTTGCTGGCAATGAATACAATTAGGATAACAAACCCTCATAACCTGATGGTCGAATATCAAAACATCAAGCAGAAGAATCACCTCGATTCAGGAGGAAGCCGCATCCATTACTAGAGCGGAAGAGGATGACATACTTGTGGGGGATGATATTGATTATAAGGTTCCTGGCAAAGGCATGAACCAAAGTTCTATTTTAGAAGACATGGAAATCCCATTTTAAAGGAAGCGCTGAAATTAGCCAATATGTGTGGCTAGCCTGAATCTCACTAAGGTCTTTCTCATCACTATTTTGTTCAGAGATAATACCTATAAACTTTAGTCATACCTATAAATTTTCTCATCCCATGAAACAATTTCAACCTGATCTAAAATTCTAATGGGCCATAGCAAAGAGAAATGTAAATCAAGGGAGGAAACATTCAGCATATAGAGTCATACTCACCTGCGCACCTTTGCACATGTGTCATGGGCGTATAATCCTTATGGTCCATGTGATGTGAAATCCCATGAAACAATTTTAACTTGATCTAAAATTCTAATGGGCCATAGCAAAGAGAAATGTAAATTAAGGGAGGAAATTGTTTTCATTTTTCATGGCTCACCAAAGTTTTGGATCAAAGTAAAAATTGGGCCTTGAGGGTTTCATGACGTGGTGCTTCACGTGGACTGTTCAAATTTTGGAGTCACACCACGTATGATGAGTTCTCAAAAAAGTTTGCACGAGTTTCGTGCAAACTGGTGCACAACAGAGCATTCAACATATAGAATCATGCTCACTTGCGCACCTTTGCACACGTGTCATGGGCGTATAATCCTTATAGTCCATGTGATGTGGAATCCTATGAAACCCCAAGTGAAAATTTTTCACCATGATGTAAAATTCTTGTGGGCCATAGCAAAGAGAAATGCAAATCAGGGGAGGAAACTATTTTCATTTTTCACGGCTCACCAAAGTTTTGGATCAAAGTAAAAATTGGGCCTCGGGGGTTTCATGAGGTGGTGCCTCACGTGGACTGTTCAAATTTTGGAGTCACACCACGTATGATGAGTTCTCAAAAAAGTTTACACGAGTTTCATGCGAACTGGTGCACAGCTGAGCATTTAGCGAGTCATGCTCACCTCACGTGTCATGGGCGTATAATCCTTATGGTCCATGTGATGTGGAATCCCATGAAACCCCAAGTGAAAAATTTTCACCCTGATCTAAAATTTTGGTGGGCTACAACAAAGAGATGCAAATCAAGGGAGGAAACTGTTTTCATTTTCATGGCCCACCAAAGTTTTGAATCAAGGTAAAAATTGGGCCCGGTGGGTTTCATGAGGTACTCCTTCACGTGTACCATTCGGATTTTGGAGTCCCATCACATATGGCGACTTCGCACGAGTTCCGTGCGAACTGGTGCGCAGCTGAGCATTCGGCATATAAAGTCATGCTCACCTATGCACTTGCGCACCTTTGTACACGTGTCATGGGTATCTAATCCGTACGGTCCATGTGATGCGAAATCCCATGAAACCCCAAGGAAAAAATTTTCACCATGATGTAAAATTCTGGTGGGCCATAACAAAGAGAAATGCAAATCAGGGGAGGAAACTATTTTCATTTCATGGCCCACCAACATTTTTGGATCAAAGTAAAAATGGGTCCAGGGGTCCTCGTGAAGACCGTTCAGATTCTGGACTCACATCACGTATGATGTTTTCTGAAAAAATTTCGCACGAGTTCCATGAGAACTAATGCGCAGCTGAGCATTCGGCATATAGAGTCATGCTCACATGCGCACGTACGCACCTTTGCACACATGTCATGGGCGTCTAATCCAAATAGTCCACGTGATGCGGAATCCCATTAATACCTAAGGGTAATTGTCACCCTGATCTAAAATTCTGGTGGGCCATAGCAAAGAGAAATGCAAATCAAGGGAGGAAACTGTTTTCATTTTGCACTGCTTACAAAAGTTTTGGATCAAAGTAACAATTGGGCCTAGGGGGTTTCATGAGGTGCTGCTTCATGTGAACCATTCAGATTTTGGAGTCACATCACGTATGATGACGAGTTCTCAAAAAAGTTCGCACGAGTTTTATGCGAACTGTTGTGCGGCTGAGCATTCGGTATATAGAGTCATGCTCACTTGCGCACCTACGCACTTGCACATGGGCGTCTAATCCTAACATTCCATGTGATGTGGAATCCCATGAAACCCCAAGGGAAAAAAATTCACCCTGATCTAAAATTCTAGTGGACCATAGCAAAGAGAATGCAAATTAGGGGAGGAAATTGTTTTCATTTTTCATGGCCCACCAAAGTTTTGGATCAAAGTAAAAAATTGGGCCCAAGGGGTTTTATGAGTCGCTGCTTCACGAGGACCATTCAGATTCTGGAGTCACATCACGTATGATGTTTTCTTAAAAAAGTTTGCACGAGTTTCATCCGAACTAGTGCGTAGCTGAGCATTCAGCATATTGAGTCATGCTTACATACGCATGAGCGCAACTTTGCACACGTGTCATGGGCGTCTAATCTGAACAAACCATGTGATGCGGAATCCCATGAATCCCCAAGAGAAAAATTCTCCTTGATCTAAAATTCTGGTGGGCCATAGCAAAGAGAAATGCAAATCAGGGGAGGAAACTGTTTTCATTTTTCATGGCCCACCAAAGTTTTGAATCAAAGTAAAATTTGGGCCTAGGGGGTTTTATGAGTAGCTACTTCACGAGGACCATTCAGATTCTAGAATCATATCACGTATGATGTTTTCTCAAAAAAGATTGCACGAGTTCCGTGCTAAGTAGTGCACAGCTGAGCATTCGGCATATTGAGTCATGCTCACCTATGAACGATCACACCTTTGCACATGTGTCATGGGCGTCTAATCCGAACGGTCCATGTGATGCGAAATCCCATGAATCCTCAAGGGAAAAATTTTCACCACGATCTAAAATTTTGGTGGGCCATAGCAAAGAGAAATGCAAATCAAGAGAGGTAACTATTTTCATTTTTCATGGCTCGCCAAAGTTTTGGTTCAAAGTAAAACTTGGGCCTAGCTGGTTTCATGAGGTATTGCTTCACGTGGACTGTTCAAATTTTGGAATCATCACATATAATGAGTTCTAAAGAAAGTTCGCATGAGTTCCGTGCGAATTGGTGCATATCTGAGCATTCGGCATATAGAGTCATGCTCACCTCCGCACCTTTGCACACATGTCATGGGCGTATAATATTTACGGTCCATGTGATGCGCAATCCTATAAAACCCTAAGGGAAAAATTTTCACCCTGATCTAAAATTCTGATGGTCCATAGCAAAGAGAAATGCAAATCAAGATAGGAAATTGTTTTTATTTTTCATGGCCTACTAAAGTTTTGGATCAAAGTAAAAATTGGGCCCAGGGGGTTTCATGAGGTGATGCTTCACGTGTACTGTTCAGATTCTGGAGTCACATTACGTATGATGTTTTCTCAAAAAAGTTCGCCCGAGTTCCGTGGGAACTGGTGCACATCTGAGCATTCGGCATATAGAGTCATGTCACATGCGCACCTACGCACGTGCGCACCTTTACACACGTGTCATGGGCGTCTAATCCGAATGGTCCATGTAATGTGGAATCCCATGAAAACCCATGGGAAAAATTTTCACCCTGATATAAAGTTCTGGTGGGCCATAGCAAAGTGAAATGCAAATCAAGAGAGGAAACTGTTTTCATTTTTCATGGCCCACCAATGTTTTGAATCTAAGTAAAAATTGGGCCATGGGGGTTTCATGAGGTGTTGCTTCACGTGGACGGTTCAGATTGTGGAGTCATATCACGTATAATGAGTTCTCAAAATTGTTTGCAGGAGTTCCGTGCGAATGGTGTGTGCTGAGCATTCGGCATATAGAGTCATGCTCACTTGCGCACCTACGCATGTGCGCACCTTTGTACACGTGTCATGGACGTCTAAAGCGAATCGTCCATGTGATGCGAAATCCCATGAAACCCCAAGGTGAAAATTTCCTCCCAGATCTAAAATTCATGTGGACCATAACAAAGAGAAATGCAAATCAAGGGAGGAAACAATTTTCATTTTTCTTGGCTCACCATAGTTTTGAATCAAAGTAAAAATTGGGCCCAGCATATGATGAGTTCTCAAAAAAGTTTGCTTGAGTTTCGTTGGAAATGGTGCGAAGCTAAGTATCCCGCTTATATAGTCATCCTCACTTGCTCACGTACGCACGTATGCACCTTTGCACATGTGTCATGGGCGTCTAATCCGAACGATCCATGTGATGAGGAATCCCATGAAATAACGAGAGAAAAATTTTCACCCTGATCTAAATTTCTAGTGGGCCATAGCAAAGAGAAATGCAAATCAAGGGATGAAACTGTTTACATTTGTCATGGCCCACTAGAGTGTTGGACCAAAGTAAAAATTGGGCTTAGGGGGTTTCATGAGGTGTTGCTTCACATGGACCATTCAGATTTTGGAGTCACATCACGTATGATGAGTTCTCAAAAAAGTTCGCACGTGCGAACTGGTGTGCAACTGAGCATCCAGCATATAGAGTCATGCTCAGCTACTCACCTATGCACCTGTGCACCTTTGCACACGTGTCATGGGCATCTAATTTGGACGTTCCATGTGATGCGGAATCCCATTAAACCCCAAGGTAAAAATTTCCACCCTGATCTAAAAGTCTGGTGGGCAATAGTAAAGAGAAATGCAAATAATGGAAGTGTTTTCATTTTTCATGGCCCACCAAAGTTTTGGATCAAAGTAAAAATTGGGCCCAGGGAGTTTTATGAGATGCTGCTTCACGAGGACCATTCTAAATATAGAGTCACATCACGTATGATGAGTTCTCAAAAAAGTTCGCACGAGTTCCGTGCGAACTGGTGCGCAGCTGAGCATTTAGCATATAAAGTCATGCTCACCTACGCGATTGAATTCAAAGTCTTGAAGAAAATGCGAAGATTTTATGCTAGGATTTAGAGATCCACCTTCTAAATGGATTTGTTGATCGTTCATCGAATTCAATTCTTGCAATCTTAATGGGTCAAATAGGCTTCGAATTGAGCAATTGTGTAGCGATCAAATGGATCTTGACGTTACAAACCCTAATAAATGCAAGAAGAAGCCAGCGAATAATGCCGTTTCTTAGAAGGAGGTCGATTTTGGTAGGGAAGAAAATGAGGAATTGAAGTCGTTGTTGCCACCTCGAATGGGCGGAATGTCAAGAAGACCAAAAAATCTATGGTGGAAAGTGCAATAGAATGATAGGAATGGCAACAAGCTTGCAAAAGTTTTTGAATTCTAGCCAAGGTAATATCCATCGACTTAGATTTAATTCTATTCTCTCATTTAAATTTTATTTATTTTTATTGCTTGAGAGCAATTTTCAGAATTTCGAAGCATTACCGTTAGTTTGGTACATTTCTCTTTCCTGCTCATGGTCTTGTGAGGAAACTTGTGGTTGAGGATTGCTCATTTACTTACTACGTGCATTTTGGAACCCAAATTCATGGGGATATGCAACACTAGATGTGTGCAAGATCTGGACCACACATCTAGCAGGACGCACCATATAAGAGCCATGACTCAAAAATCAGATTGATTAGATGATCCCAAGTGTTTTGTCGAAATGGTGAAAGATGGGATTTTCCTCAAATCGAGCTTAGGATCTCCCAACCACTCTGATTTTGGGCTATGGCCATGTACATTAGAACTTGCTTGGAAGAGTGGTGTTCTGATGGGAACTCATATATGCAAAAAACCTGTACAATTAGCTTGCCTCGTTGTTGCTATTCTATGAAGAAAACATTTGTTCATGTAGTCATTTGAAGCCAAACAGAAATCCATTTAGTGGGGTTGGGGTATTGGGTTTAATGTCAAGTTGAATACAAGAAAAAAAGCATATCATGTTGTTGGCAGGTGGAAAACAGTGGGGTTCTGAGACTGTCAAAATCATGTCTCAAAAAGTTCAAAAGTTGAAACAATGATGTGATGACTAATGATGTCTCAAAAACAATCATTTATTTTTTATGGAGTGTATGCCATTAAATTCAGATTTTTAACTGGAAATTGTAAATTGCATGCTTGAATTAGGTGGATGATTGGATGTTGGGCACATGAGCAAGATTTACCCGTGTGGAGAAATGATTCGAAATTGGCTAATAATGTGATTATGTAAATGATTCTGATCAGGTGGTCCATACCTATTTAATGTTTGGCATCAGTTTGTTACGTAAATATCTTTCATTTTTGACCATCCAATAGAACTTCATGATTCATATGTCACATGCAATTTCTGATTAAGTGCTTATTTATAATCCAATACTCTTTGCCAGAGTATCAAAATATTCTCCATAGGTTTTCTGCAACATGATATTAGCATGACAGCCTCTACAGCACCTAGGGTCTCCCAACCCAGTCCTCTTGTATTAGGTTTGGCTCCTTCCAAATCTCTCTTCAACACCAACAGTAAATGGGAACCAAGCCATCTTACAAAATTCTAAACACAACCTATACATGAATTAGATTGGCCAAAAAAAGGAAAAAGAAACAGCTCATAAACAGAAAATGCCTCATAAACAGAAAATGCCTAACCATTATTTAGAACCTTAAGGGACTGAATATACCATTCATATCTGCATTTGCTGCCCACACTCCTATATAAATTTGTCTAAAATTAGCAAAAGATAGTTTGACCTGGGAGAATCTGTAAATTCTTCACTCTTCAGTATCTCAAATACTTTCCTTTTTCTTTTCTTTTCTTTAAGGTTAACTGCATTAGTAAAACAAAGGGGATTAGAGGATCTTAGATGCATTATATTTACCAAAAATGGACTGTGATGATGTAATCAGGTATTTTCTTACCATGCGGTGTTACTGTTTTATGGAAATTTGTTTTATGGTTGTTTGTATCTTGGTAGATCAGGTTGAATGTTGGAATTCATGTTCAGCCTACGAGATCAAGTTTAAGAATGCATGTGTATGTCCAATCTGTAAAAGGGTCAGTGGAGCCTGGCACATTTACAGTTAAATGAGTCGGGTTAGACTTGATGAATTTTTAATTGAGCCTGTTGGGTGAGAGAGTAATGGATTATGGGATAGGTTTTGGTGGGAATTTTTAACTGAGCTATCAACATTTATCTTGTACAGATACCTTGGCATAGTTTTTGTAAGGACAAATGTTTATTCATTTAGAATTGTTCTGTTGCAACTGATAACAGGACGCAATGTGATCAATGAAAATCAAGAGAGCAAAGCCAGTCTCTACTTCAATGGGTATGAAATTTGTGGATATTTGTTGGTCACTAACTCTTTTAATTAAGTTGTGAAAGAGAAATGCCCCACACTCTTTATCATTGCATATATCTGTAGGATCCGTGAGATTCATTTGTTGTTCCACTTAGAGTTTGGGTCCTGTCCTAAAAATCAGGCCAGTTGAATCAACAAGTGGCAAAATGTATGTTGAATCTAGGTTACTGGTTCTCTTTTTCTATCTGCCCATTTCATGTACTTTTGGCCCATCTGATGAATGGACCAACTGATTCTTTGGCTATGGAACAAACTTTTTGGGATCACCCTATGAACAATATGGTTCTTGCACGTGCCATGTCAGCACATGTGGGGGCGTTTGTGTTGTTTGCTTCAAGATGGGTCTCCAATGACAACATTCCTCATTCTCAATCTCTCTTTTACTATGGAATGCATTGCAGATGTTGGTTATATATGGATGTCAGATATTGCTAAATTAATTGGGCCTTATGAAATTTCTCGTCCGATTTCGACAAATATATCTACGCTTTTACTTATATTTTAGGCATAAGTGCTTGATCGAAAAGATTGCATTACATGAACTGATTAATCCTCGTATTGGAGAATCCTACGACACATACTGACGCTGTACCATATGGCTAGGACAACGTACTTGTCTATTAGAGAGAAGGTGGAAGTGCGCTACTGTTTTGACAAGAAAACAAATGTGTTTGATTTGGGGGAATTATCTCATTCAGACATAACAGAGAAAAGGTACAAAGACGATCATCACATTTATTGATTCTGAGTTCATTTACATCCTCTAATATCCCTTGATTCTAAGATAGATTATTCAAACATATACAAATTAATGATGTTCGAAGAATTCAATTCAAATAGAAAATTTGGCAGCATTTCGTCAGGGGTTTCAGTCATCTCCCAGGACTTAGGAGGAATTGCTGAATCTATCAGCCAATCTTCAAGGAGATAGAAATTTCGACAGCGTTCCGGTGCTATTTCGATCATCTCCTAGGACTTAGGAGGAATATGCACTTCCGCTGGTTATCTCCTTTGCACTTAAATAGAAGAGCTTAGAGGCTTCAACCATTTCAGCAACATAACGGCCATTTGTCGTCACATACTGCAGAGTAGACTGGTTGCGTGGACCCGCGTAAAGCCCTTAGGCTGCTGTTCTCACCTTCGATCTCTCTTCTTGCTTTGCCTTCTCTTGAAGATCTTCAATCTTCCTTGAAAAGTGGCGTGAAAGCCATCTTCACTTCAGTTGCGCGGTACCGCGTAAACAACTTCCGTTGCGCAGGTCTGGGCAAGCAATCTCCGTTGCACGGGCTGGCACAAAGGCCTTCTTCTCTCTTTCTCCCGCCTTACTTCTTTCTCATTCCCTTGCTCACCAACTGATCTGATCTGATCCAACCCCTTAAATGAAGAAGGGAGGGGTATTTATAGGCCCTCGCACGTGTGGTACCTCAATTTTGGTGCCGTGGGACCCACCTTACATCAATCTTAACCGTTCAAGGAAATTTTCTCCTGAAACCAACTGCGCAGACCCGCACAATCTGATCCTTGGTTGCGCGGTTCCGCGTAACGGATATTGGTTGCGCGAACCCGCGCAAACCACCTTCTTCTTCTTCGAAACTTTTTACAGAATAGATCTCTGCACAATTGTACAGTCCCGCGCAATCGATATCATTTGCGGGGACCCACACAAACTATCCTTAAGTCATTTCTTTCTTCATCTTTTCCAATTTTCCTTCTATTCCTTTCTTCTTTCTTCCTAGTCTTTGATATCTTTTCATCTCTTCAAATCAACCCATGATGGAAACTTTGCACACATTTTTTTTATGCACCAACAGATGCCCCCTCGATCCTTCTTTGATTGGTTTCACGAAATCAAATGGAGGATCTATCTTCTTTAGCACAAAAATCCTTTCTCGGCAATAGAATCTTCATAAGCTCATATATGACTATGTATCGGAGATGAATCACTTAAATGGAGAACTCCGATAGTCGAGCTCAGACAGAGGACCATGCTGAATCACGATCGAGGGAATCAAGCTCGAATGAATTGCGGATGAAGGATGATTGAATGATCATGCTCGACCGGAAGATCGAATGACCGTATTCAATCGGAAGACTGGATGATTGCGCTTGATCAGGGGACTTGAGATTTGAATGTCTGCGCTCGAATGGAAGATTTGAATGCTCACGTTCGAACGAAAGGCTTGCTTGAATGATGGCATTCGAACGGAACATTTGAATGATGGCGTTCGAACAGAATACTTGAATGATGGCGCTCGAACGGAATACTTAAATGATGACGCTTGAACGAAAAGCTGGAATGCCCCCAACTAGTAGTGTTGAGTGGATGCTTCACTAGAGAGGATAAAATTCTCTTTTCATCGAAGCACATTTCTGCAACAGCTGTGATGACTTTGTCTTTGAGCAATTTGATCAGAGGAGTATCCTTCAGCACTGCTGTTGTTGCAACGGTCTCTTTGGTCAACTTCAGTGATTCTTTCCTTCAACTTCGTATTTGGGGTTGTTCTTTAATGCTGCTCCTGCTGCAATCAACTTTTTTATTGTTTCCTTTATTCATGATCTACATGACCCAAGATTTTTCGAATGATAATCTTTCCTGCCAAATTGATCAGAATTAGTATCTCAGGACATTATAATTTTTCAATTTAGCTTTATGAAGCATTGATAATTTTGAAATATATATTGAAAGCTTCTTCTCTCTTTTAAGCTAATTGTGATGTTCGCTTTGTCTATCCTTAAGTCATTTCTTTCTTCATCTTTTCCTTGGATCTTTGCTAATTCTGGAAAAATAGACAAGACTTCGGTGATGATTCCGTTTGCTCCTTGTCTCTCTCAGATTTGATACTTGGAGTCTCGCGATAACATTATTAGGATAGCGAAGAGTTTACGACATTGGTATATAACTGAGCCTTAATATAGAAGCAACTTTCGAACGTTGACGTTAAGTCATGATTCTCGGTGTACAAATTTCTTTGCCGCTTATAAGAAATTATCAGAAAGACCAAGGCATATATTGAATATACAGATCCTGCCCCCCTTTCCCGGTCAATGTCACATAAAGATTTCTTCAGAAGATAATACTTCCGGAGTAAAGCGCATGTTTGAATCTTTAGATTGGCCGGAAGAAAATGATAATTCTTCACTAGTTTATTCTCTACCCCCTTTGAGAATCTTGTGCGATAATATTCCTTTATATCGAGAAGGCGAGAGATAAAATGACCTTACATTTCTTGTGCGATAATATTCCTTTAAAGGCTAATAATTGACCTTGAAGATTTGAACTCTTGAGTAGATAATTGCCAATATCTTAAAGGCATTTTTTGTTGCTGTAATTTGAACCTGATTCAAGAGAAACACATTTTTGCATATTGTTTACTCAATGCTTAAGATTTTCATCAGGCAATTGTATACTTGAGCATATCTAATTTGAAATGTGTATTTGCAGCATTTTGAATGCTATATTTAGTTTATGCTTTTGAGCAGTGGTGCTAGTGCACTTTGACTGACCATACTTTGACTGGACAAGACTGACCTTGACCTGACTGGACTTGACTCAACCAGACAACTGAACTGGACTTGACACTGGGCTCAAAGAGCAAGATAGTTTACCGCCAATTTCGGGCAGGGCTCAAGGAGCAAAATAGTTTACCGCCATTTTCGGGCAGGCCAATTTCAGGCTTCGTAGGTCTTGTGCGTAGCTGGCCGTATAGGCTTGACTAGGCTGCCTTAAATGTTCATAGGTCTTATGTGACTGCTTCGTCAACTGCCGTCGGGAATTTTCTTCGGTGTCGGCGATGTCATCAATGCTTGATAGCAATTATCAACACTTAGTAGTGATTATCATCGCTTGATAGCAATTATCAACACTTAATAGTGATTATCATCGCTTGATAGCAATTATCAACACTTAGTAGTGATTATCATCGCTTGATAGCAATTATCAACACTTAGTAGTGATTATCATCGCTTGATAGCGATCATTAATGCTTGGCAGTGATCATTAATGCTTGGCAGCGATCATCAATGCTTGATAGCAATCATTAACGCTTGGTAGCGATCATTAACGCTTGGCAGCGATCATTTATGCTTGGCAGCGATCATCAACGCTTGATAGCAATCATTAATGCTTGATAGCAATCATCAATGCTTGGTAGCGATCATTAATGCTTGGTAGCAATCATCAACGCTTGATAGCGATCATCGACACTTGATAGCAATCATTAACGCTTGGTAGCAATCATCGACGCTTGATAGCGATCATCGACGCTTGATAGCGATCATTAATGCTTTCCGTTTGGCGATGACTTGATATGTTTGAAGGCTTGTCTTGTTTTGGAAATGACTTGAAAGCGCTAATTTGGCGATAATCGAAATCATTGACACTTTTCATTTGGCGATTATCTTTGGTTCTTCGCATTTGACAATGACTTGATGTGCTTAAAAGCCTGCGTTTTCTTCAAATATGCAAAAGAAATACATTCTATAGTGAGAAATATATTTCATAATTTTTACTCACCTTTCTTGTTTGTCTTACCCTCTTTTGATTAGGAAGCATTGCTCTAGGAATCTTTGTAATCAAAATCATGATGTCGCTACTTTTTGTGTCATACACCTTAACAATTTTGCTTTTGTCAATCTTCTCTTGTAACTTGTTCTTCAAACCATTCACTTTTCTCTTCTTTTTTTTTTTTTAAATTATATCTTCTAAATTTCTCTTGAAATTCGAAGTCAATTGAAAAATCGTGTTTTAATTCATTCGCATAAACGAGAATACATGACCTTGTCTTTCGCAATCCTTTTGTTCCTTTACTTGGCGACAATCGTTAGTTCTTAATAGCAATCATCAATGCTTGTTAACATTAGTGCTTGCTTTTGCCCCCAACTTTGTCCTGTAAAAATTGATATAGATAATAGAAAATTATCGCCTCAGGGAATTAATGATTACCTCATTTGGGATTTTGAAATTTTGTCATTCTGAGACTTTGCTTATCTTGCCCCCTTGGATTTTGAATTTATCATACTAATATATTTCAAAATCAAAATAGCGATCATCTCTTGAACTGGCAGGTATTGCCATGCATATCTGCAACGAATGCTCCTTACATCAAGGCTTTATATCTTTTGTCTCACTTGCTTCTTTTCATTTGAGTATTTTAGGCTTTCACAGCTCGATCTTGTCAATTACTGGCGGTTCACCATACGAAGCATGTTATCATCTTTTAACACGGATGCCCCTAGAATTTTCTTTATCGAATCCCTCTCTTCTCTTTTTTCTCTTACTTTTTCTTTTTGTCATGCTCTTTCATCACAATTTCTCCCTTATCGATTATCTTTTGAAGCTTTTTCCCAAGGGGATTACACTTTTCTGTATGATGCCCAAATTTACGGTGATAGTGGCAATAATCCATTCCTCTTGTATTTTCAATTTCTTCGTGGTGTCTTAGCTGAGGTAATTCAATACTCTTCATAGCCAATAATTGCTTCAGCATAGGAGGTATATCTTTTCTTGCAAATGGATATTTCATATGGTCTTTATTTTGTCTGGACCTTTTATATGTCATTATAACCGCACGACCATTTTTATCTTCTTCATTGCTATCTCTTTCAACATTCTGATAATCTTCTTTAGTTTCTTCTTTCCGAATGATGCGGGTTGATTTTGACTGAGAAGCAGACACTCTTCCCATCATCTTTTCAAGAGCATATGCCTTCGTAGCAAAATTACGAAAGCTTCTCAAATCTTTACTGATCAGGTGGCATGCCAATTCTAGTCTCATGCCTTCTAAACATAGTTCTACTTGTTCTGATTCCTGCAGCGGATGTTGACATGATGCTGCCAAGTCCTTCCATCGACTGATGAATTCTTCAACTGATTCATTTTCTTCTTGGCGAATAGAGGCCAATTCGGTCAGACTAATTTCTTTGTCCGAACAGAAAAAGTTTGACATAAAGCATCCTGCATCAGTTCCCAGGTATAAATAGATCCCGGGATTAAACTTGAATACCATCTGAAAGCTTTTCCTGTCAGAGAAGATCCGAATAGTCGCAGACAATATTGAGGAATTCTAGAGAAATTTCCCATCTTTGCTATGTAATGCATCATATGTTCTTCTGGGGATCCGTTCTCATTGAAATTTTGAAAGTCTGGGTGTTTGAAGTTAGCGGGAAATGGTATTTCTTCGATTTCACGAGGATATGGTGTCTAATATTGAAATTTCTTATTCTGACTACGCTCATTCTCTAGGTGAATAGATTTGATAACCATCTGCCGGAGTTCTTCCTGTGTGATATTCTGAGTAACATTAGGCATTGGCTCTTAAAATCTGACTGCTTGCAGTTGTGGCCTTTCTACTTGTGGCTCAACATTGTTCACGGCGGCCACTGTCGGAATATTAGGAACTTCTTTAGCCACATGCTCATTTAGTGGAAACTGATCAAGCTGATTAATATCTGTCAACGAGCTTTCTATTTCATTATACTTCGATCGTCTTAATATTGAAGTAGAAAACGAGCGTCGTGCTGCAGACGCTGTTGAAGAAAATGAACTATTATTTGATTTGAAATCAGTGCATTGTCGCTTCGAAGAACTAACTAACTGTAATCGTGGCATTCTCAATGCATGGGTTTGCTTGAGTGACCATTTGCTGGTTACAGTCGCTTTTCCTTTATTTTTCTGGACTCGCCATGATTCTGTGGAGGACGTCTTTATGGTCATAGCTAACAGTATCGGAAGGCCTTCTAGAGTCACAGGTCATTCTGTTTTTCTCGAATGAGACGATTGTGTGACCAAAGCAGGACTATGTCTCTCAACATTTCGCATAATCAACCCAGTACCTGGCGAGATGATGCTTTTCGCGGAAGTCGATCGAACTTTCTGACTTTTAGATATTACTATCTCCATCCTTCCTCATCTTCTTGAGTTTTTTGTTCTTTTGTCCATTTGGCCTTTGGGGTGATCATAGCAGGGAAATTGCGCGGCGTTAACTGAGGAACTACAAGCTCAAGATATGTTGCAGGAGGAGCGATTTCAGAATTCTTCTTCTTTGCATTACGCCTTATCGGCCTTCTAACTCTTGGCGAAGGCGGGTGTACTCTAGAGCTTCTTGCATTCTGTGCTCTTGTCTTACGAGACATTACGACAGCCCAGCCTTTATCTCCTTCCAGCGATTGAGGTGAGGCAGATACAACATCAGATGTTGTTCGAGTCAGGTTGTTTTTTGCCCGTAGAAAGTTGAGTCATGCACTCTTGAGGTTGATTCGGTGCGTATTCTATCATGAACCCGGTCGGAGTGAAATGGAAGCTCCCTGCTTGTCATTGGTCGTAACTTATAGTTGGATTCAGAAGCCTTCGATCATGGAACACAATTGTAGTTAGTGATTGAAGGATTAAACAATCTATCTTAGAGATGAAGGGGAGGATGTTCCCGCTAAGAGTCTCCATTTTGGCGTTGAGAGACGCCAAATGGTGATGAAAGTTTCATAAAGATTTCACTGTTAATGCTAAATAAGATAAATAATTCCCTAGCAGAGTCACCATTTTGTTTCGACAAGAAAACAAATGTGTTTGATTTGGGGGAATTATCTCATTCAGACATAACAGAGAAAAGGTACAAAGACGATCATCACATTTATTGATTCTGAGTTCATTTACATCCTCTAATATCCCTTGATTCTAAGATAGATTATTCAAACATATACAAATTAATGATGTTCGAAGAATTCAATTCAAATAGCAAATTTGGCAGCATTTCTTCAGGGGTTTCAGTCATCTCCAAGGACTTAGGAGGAATTGTTGAATCTATCAGCCAATCTTCAAGGAGATAGAAATTTCGACAGCATTCCGGCGCTATTTCGATCATCACCTACGACTTAGGAGGAATATGCACTTCCGCTGGTTATCTCCTTTGCACTTGAACAGAAGAGCTTAGAGGCTTTAACCATTTCAGCAGCATAATGGCCATTCGTCTTCACAGACTGCAGAGCAGACTGGTTGTGCGAACTTGCGCAAAGCCCTTGGGCTGCCGCTCTCACCTTCGATCTCTCTTCTTGCTCCGCCTTCTCTTGAAGATCTTCAATCTTCCTTGAAAAGTGGCGTGAAAGCCATCTTCACTTCAGTTGCGCGGTACGGGGCAAACAACTTCCGTTGCATGGGTCCACGCAAGCAATCTTCGTTGCGCGGGCTGGCGCAAAGGCCTTCTCTCTCTCCTACCTTGCTTCTTTCTCATTCCCTTGCTCACCAACTGATCTAATCCGATACAACCCCTCAAATGAAGAGGGGAGGGGTATTTATAGGCCCTCACACATGTAGTACCTCGGTTTTGGTGCCGTGGGACCCACCTTACATCAATCTTAACCATTCAAGGAAATTTTCTCCTGAAACCAACTGCGCAGACCCGCGCAATCTGATCTTTGGTTACGCAGTTCCGCGTAACGGATATTGGTTGCGGGGACCCGCGCAAACCACCTTCTTCTTCTTCAAAACTTTTTACAGAACAGATCTCTGCGCAATTGTTATTTTGTTTGTGCGGTCCTGCGCAATTGATATCGTTTGCGGGGACCCGCGTAAACTATCCTTAAGTCATTTCTTTCTTCATCTTTTCCAATTTTCCTTCTATTCCTTTCTTCTTTCTTCCTAGTCTCTGATTTTTTGTGCACCAACACGCCCATCCATGGGAGAGGTAACTGATTGAAACTTGGTAATCTGATTTTTTATTTTTATTTTTATTTTTGTGATTTTTAGTTGCAAAATGTTAAATGTCTTTTGCATGAATGTACTACAGCATGGATGGGAAATATAGTACAACATGCATGGGAAATATAATGATTGGTGGGTCACCACATGGTTTGTCACTAGGCCAAAAACATGTACATTCATGTGTTTTCCCTGTTGAATGTGGCCTGTTACTCATCACTCTCGTTTATCCTCCCCCTCTTTAAGACTAGTGATAAGATCCTTCCCATATTCCAATCAATGTAGTTTTCAGAACATGGCCCATCCGAGGCACACAAAATCACTGATAGGATATGTAATGAGCTTCCAAGATAATGGTTTTAACTCTTGGTCCATGATCCTTATGAAGTTGATCCTTTCGGGTGGGGAGAAGTCAAGCTATAGGAACAGTTAGGGTTAGAAGGGATGCTGCAGCTTGTGCTATGCGGGGTTGGCACTCTCAACATCTTCTTAGCAATGGTTATGTTGGTGGCTCACTTATCAAGGTTTGTGGAGATTATCAAATGTTATGTTTATGCATTTGGTTTTGTGCTCATACCATGTTGTAAAATTTCTTCCATGTGACCCCACCATGATGTATGTGTTATATCCATATTGTCCATCTATTCTACCATATCATTTTAGGTCGATCCAAAAATCAAGGAGAGCACACTACAAAAACCAATGGAACAATGACAATCACCTCTTAGAGCCATCATGTTGTTTATTTACTATCCAACCTGTTTATAAGATGAATAAAGGTAAAACACAAATATTAGGCCTCGTTTGTTAAATCTGAAATCTAAAGACCGTATCTAAAATCTGAAGCTTGAATTTGAAATCTGAAGTAAAAAAAAAAAAAAAAAAAAAAAACTTGTTTGATAATTATGGCTGAAGTCTAAAAATTAAGTACTGAATCCGAAAGGAACTGTTTGTTAACAAACATTTTAAATGCCTGAAATATGTTAATTTGACACATTTGCCCCGATCTCTCGTTTGGAAATATTTTACATTATAAAGAAATTATTTTTTATTAAATGAAAATAAAATCATTATATTTAATTCAAATAAACTAAAATACTTAATAAAAAACTAAAATATCATCATAATTCCCTCAATTCCTCTTAGCGGGAAGATTGTCACTATGTGTTGTATAGGATTGAACACCAGTAGCAACAAAAACTTCAAATAAGGCCCACCTTATATTTATATGTTATCCAAACCATTTATAAGGTCATTCCCAATTGGATGACGTGAAAACATATTGATCCAAAACTTACATGGCGTATTTAGGTTTATTTTCCATCCAATATGTTCATAAGGTCACAAATAGGGAAGAAATCATATTGATCCAGAACTTCTGTGACCACAAAAAGGGTTTCAATGGTAGAGTTGAATCCCCCACTGCTTTTTGCAGTGAGGTCCACTTGATAGTTCGATATGTTTGAGATCTAACGTGTTCATAAGTTAAGACAGACATGAAAGAAGGGAAAACATAAATTTCAGCTATATCGAAAACTTTTGTGGCCCTTAGAAAATTTTAATGTTGGGCATTACTCTCTCCACTGTTTTATGCGGTGGGGTCCATTAGAGCTTTGGATCTGACTCGTTCTTTGGCTTGTGCCCTAAAATGATCTCTCCAAATGGATGTACGGTGTGGATACAACACATACATCATGGTGGGTCCCACAGAATTTGGTGACGTCACTTTAGTAGCGAGTCTCCCACTCAACCCGTCGGTATCTAATCCGTGTCCTTGGCTACTAGACATGGATTTCCAAGTTCCTATGCTGGGAATCAGGTGGGGCCCACTGTCCTATTTGTGTGAAATCCTATCCGTCCATCCATTTTTTGAGTTCATTTTAGGATATGAGGCAAAAAATGAACCGTATCCAATGCTCAAGTGGGCCGAAAACGTGATAATTGAATGTCTACAGTTGAAATATTCATGGGGCCAAAAAAGTTTTGAGTTCATCCTAATACAAATGACGTTATTAAAACAGTAGAAATTTCCCTAAACACCTTTTCCTTTAGCACGGCCCACTTGAGTCTTGTATCCTGCTCAATTTTGATTTCATCAACTAAAATGTCATGCCCCAGACTCTGTAACCGGACTCACAAGGATTCCGATGGCCGGTTCTGGCCGCAACAGCCTCCGTAGTATCCCATTCTCGGCTCCTAAGGCAGGTTCCGATCCTGGGATCCTACAAGGAGGATTTTCATAACAGTATAATCATTCCAATACGAGCATACCCAAGATCATAGCAAGAACATCTGAGAATAACAAAGGCACACATCACAAAATCCACTATAAATTTGAACTTTTACAATCATCCATAAGGTCCAAAGGACATACATGAGAAAAAAAAGGAAAAGAGAGAAAGGTCAGCAACACTGGAGTCCTCAAATGCTCAGCTCTACTCCATGCTCTACTGCTGTGTCGCCTGCCTAGAGTATCCTGCACGCATCAATCGTGCATAAGCTTATAGAAGCTTAGAGGGTGGTGTAGGTGTGTGATAATGGTGCACAGAAGAGTAGTAGGAAATACAAGGAGAGAAGTATGATCAATGAGGATATCACTAGCCTTACCCAGGCTTATCATGAATAAGATGTAATGAGTACTGGGTGCCATGCCAAGGCAATGCATGAAGGGGCTTGTACAACCAATGCTAATGCAATGCAAGTAATGTCAGTGCTCATATCCAAACCACAAGTCATATACATTTCCGATCATAAGGAAATCACCGGGGTCTATTACACTACTGAATGACTGCCGCTCTACAAACCCCACACAGTCAAACGAGCGTAAGAGACCTCACTACCCGCCTGCGGACAGCCAATCACCAACAAGGCCTGAAGGTAGCGGACCCATTTACGAGCTGGTCAAACTCAGCCTAGCAATGCCTCCTCACATCAAGCAGGTAAGGCCACACCCCTATCCAACCGACTACACGACGGTGGAAGACGCGGACTAATGGTATAAGGCCCTCGTGCGCTCATATATTCCACCCGGTCACGGCGTTGGAGCAGATCCTTGGTACCATGGAAGTTTTGGAAATTTCACCCATGGGCATCCTATGCACCCAGTATGCTCAACTAATATTTCCGGTGTCCACACATATGGCCATCCACGAATACCCCTGTGGAGGCAAGGCCCTGATGAAGTAAGGGCAGATATCCATAAGCTATGCAATACCAGATGCATGAATCACACAATCACCTATGCATCAATCCCAAGCATCCATCTCTCGGGGAGTACCAACATGTCCTATACAATGACACAACCATGGCCAATCATACCTCAACCAAGCATGCATATGATGCATATGGGAGTGGGCCATGAAGATGAATAGGGGTGCCAATGAGGTGAAGATGAACTCTCTACCTAACCATGAAGGGTCTAGGTACTTAACCAATTCCTTATAAGGAAAACAACCTTTAGTGGGGGCCCATATACCTGGGGTAGCCCACGAGACTAAGGAGAACAATAATATGGGCCTAAATAGATGAAATGACCCTAGCAAGGATCTATGATGGGCCTTTAACCATCCATAGAAGCCTATGGGCCTACCTTAGGGTCAACAATGTGGACATCTAACCACAATTGGTCCCCAAGAGGTAGCCCATCTCTAATTGATTACGGATCAAGGCCCAAGGCCCACACAACATTAGAAATAAGAAATGGACAGCCATTACATACCACATACATTCATGTTGGGCTTCAGAAAGGCAGCCCAATACCTATCCAAAACATGGGTCCATGGGGAACACACATAGCCCAACCCATATATACCACTATGGGCTCACAGGGAAAAGGTTAGGACCCAACATAAAGGCTACTAATCCCATATATTGTTATGGCCTAGTGGGCAGCCCATTGCTCAAATCACATGGGCAAATGTCATGTTCTTAGCCAAGTAAGTTGGGCCTACAACCCGGCCCAAGTATAAAGTTGATTTGGTGGGCAATCAAGGGCCCATATACTTGTGTAATCTGGCCCACTAATCAAACACAATAGTATGGTAAAAATGGCCCAAGAGTTCAATGGGCCTATCTAGAAAGTTCCAGCCCAATTGGGCTCAAAGAGTTCAACAACTAGCCACATTCATGGACCCAATTAAATTCAACTGTGGTGGGCCTCAAAAGTGTATTTATTAGGCCCAACATTTAAGGAACTAAATGTATAAATTATTACCTCTAAGATTCTTCACAATGTGTTCGGCCCCACTTCTCAAAATTTCAGCCCAAAGGCCAAACATAATTATAACATGTTGCTGTCCTAAATTTGGGCACTCCATTGGAGTGGGCCCGGGGCCTCTAAAACTCTGAAAATTGAGGGCCAAGGTCCCTCATCATGCATACAATGAGAGAAAACCCAAAAAGGTGGCCCACCATTAGAGGAAATATTTTTGAATTATGGTTTTTTATCAAGGCACATTGCTGGACTGCACAGCAGAAAAATCTGGTAGTCCAACTATTTTGGCCCATTCTTTTGGATGCCCAAACAGGGTCAGTTGGGGCTGAAATTTTTCAGAGTGATACTTCAATAGGTAGGACATACCCCCACAAAATTTCAGAATTTTTAGATATCCCTAAGTATTTTAATTAATTTAAACAAGACAGTCTGTCCAGAAAATCAGACAGACCTGGACATCCCAATGTGGTGGGCCAGTCCGGCCCTCGCCACGATGTGCACGGGGGTCCATTGGCCCTGAAAGTTGGTAGGTAGGTCCCACCATGGGTAGACCACAACTTCACAAAATTTTAGAATTTATGGACACCTAAAAATATTTTAGTTTATTTAAATAAATCAATCTGTCCTGAAAATCGGACTGATCTGGACACCATATTGTAATGGGCCAATCCAGCCACCACCATGGTGTGTACAGGTTTCCATTGGCCCCAAAATTTTGTAGGTTGGTCCCACCATGAGTGGACCACCTTCCTGTAAATTCTCATAATTTTTAGACACCCAAAAATATTTTAATAATTTTTGAAATTCCAACCTGTCCAGAGTGGAATATTGCTGGAATAGTGCAGAAAATCCAGACTGTCCACCTCATTTGGACCACACCTTTGGGACCCCAATGAAGGTCAGATGGGGCTGAAATTTGGTATGGTTGTAGATGGGTCATAAGGCTACAAGAATCACATATTATTTTGTTTCATTATTCCCACCAAAGACCCATAAATCAGGCCCCAAAGTGGCCCAAAAATCTGTCCAGGCAGATTTGGACAGCAATATGTAATAGAAATGATTAAAATATAAACATGGTTTTTCATGGGATTTAACCCTAGGAATTTGTGTGGTGGACCACCCCAGTGGGCCCCACAAATGTCCAGACCTTCCCCATCATCAAATACCCCTTACATGTGTCCCATTTAGATAGATTTTGGGGCCACATGTCTAAGGATGGACTGCTATAGGTGTCCAAGCTCCATGGTTGGTCGGATTTTTGTTGGCCTACAAGGTGGGCCACACATGCAAGATCAGAATTCTATCATAAAGAAAAATAAAATAAAATAAAATAAATGAAGAATCGGCCACAAGAGGAGGGGCTCCCCACATTGAGGCCCTCCCTTCATCAATCACACCATACATTCCTTTTATTCATAGGTTACAACAAAGATCCACCACATGCATGTTCTAGATTCAAGATCAATGGTTGGGATGACATCCCAACCATGATTCTAGGGTCTAGATGACCTATCATGCTATGAAATCCAAGTAATCCTCCATGATGGGGGCCTATAGAGGGAAAACCCCATGCATGGACATGCATGCATCAAATAGGCCATTTGGCCACAACTAAGGGATGATGTAGGATCTCCACCATGGATTGGTGGGTCCTACACTTCCCACAAAAGAAATCTAAGTACATGAAAATAGAAATCCTAATTTCTAAGATTACACCCACCTTAGATTCTCCAAACTTGGACCTCCTAGCTCCTAGTGCACCAAGGGATCCATATCAATGGATGAGATTGGATTTAGATGGTTGGATTTGGAAGATTAAAGAGGAAATGGGGCTGGAGAAGAGAGGGAGATGGGAGAGAAGTTGCTGGAGAAGAAGAGAAGAGAGAGAGAGAGAAATGAGAGGGAAAGAGAGGGAAAATCTTTTTAAGGGAAGTAATAATAACCTATGGTGACAATAACAATGTTGCTAGGGTAGGTTAGGTATGGGTAGTGTTTAGGGTGGGTAGTGTTTATTCCATGCAATAGTGTAGTGTGTGTGTAGTGTGCATGGAAAATTGTGCCATGGAGGTGGTCCACATGCTTTTGTACAAAAGTGGGCCACATGATGAAATGCTCATAACTTTTGATCCATAGGTCGGATTGACGCACAAGACGCGTCGTTGGAACCGCAACGACGATACGAACGAGATGACATAGGTCTTGGGTCGATCCGAGTCGGGTCTACATGACTGAACTCAAAGTGACCATAAACACAATTTGAAGGTCGCGGGTCGCCGGAATTCGACCGGTAGGACCGCGAGACCATGACGAACAAGATGCATACTCACACACATACATGCAAACATGGGAACTAGGGTCGGGTCTCACATAAAATGAGCTCACAAAATGGATGGACAGAGTGGATTTCTGAAAAACATCACGGTGGACCCCACCTAAGTTTCATTCGCAGGAACTTTTGCTAAAGGCTTTCGTAAGAAATCCGCATCAATGGCTGATGGTCGGTGCTATGTGGGCCCCACCATGATGTTGTGTTTCATCCATGCCATCCATATATGTTTCTAGATCATTTTATGGTATGAGACCAAAAATGAGATATATCCCAATCTCAAGTGGACCACATTACAGGAAAACAATATTGAATGAACGTCGACCATTAAAAACTTTTTGGGGGCAATAAAAGTTTTGGATCAAGCTGATCTTTATTTTTTCCATTCATCTAGGTCTATATGACCTAATCAACAGATTGTATGTCAAATAAACAATAAATTGGGCCTTAGGAGAATTTTAATGGTGGATATCCAATCACTATTATTTTCCTGTGGTATGGTCCACCTGAGATTTATATTCCTATCGTTTTTGGTATCAAGCCCTAAAATGATATTTAAAAATGGATGAAACACACAGTGTTCGAAATATCGGTATCGCACCCTTGGGATACAGATACGTATCGGTTATCGCACGGGATATATCGTTTGTATCGCATAGTTTATCGCACTTTTTGGGAAACATGGGGAAACATTGGGAAAATGGTTAAATTTTTTAATGAAACTATGCGGATTGTTAAAAAGGCCCTTAATACACACTTTTAAATCATAAAGTTTCAAAAAAGAAGTGTACATAATAGATTTCCTTTGTATAGGGTCCTAAGCTATGCGCTGTCCGATTGAACTAAGAACTATATTTAGTATCAACCCTGTCCATTCATTTTTTCATATCATTTCAGGACATTATCCAAAAAATAAAACAGATCCAATAATTAGGTAGACCACACCATAGGAAACAATGATGATTGACCATTAGTGGGCCACAAAAGTTTTGGATCAAGCTAATAATAGTTTTTTCTCTTCATTCAAACCATAAATGTATCTTGTAAAATGGATGGACGGAGTGGATAAAATATATGAATTATAGTGGGCCCACAAAGTTTACAAAGTACACTGCTCACTAGGGGATCCACTTCCCAACACACTGGGGGTGGGGCGCTGATTGTACGCAGATTTCCTGCTGTTTCGACAAGAAAACAAATGTATTTGATTTGGGGGATTTATTCAATGATAACAAAGAAATAATGAGAGAACATTGATCACATTTATCTGAGTTCATTTACATCATCGGATTCCCTTGATTATGAAAATAAAGTACAATCAATCAAAGTAGACAAGATAGTCTTATGGAAATTTCGCAGCATTCCGACGCCTGTTTCAGTCATCTCCTAGTACTTAGGAGGAATGTCGATCTGATCTACCAATCTTCCAGGAAACAGGGCTTATGCAAGCTTGAATCCTCTGATCTAACCGTCGAGATCAGTTTTGAGCATCATTCCAGTCATCTTTCTTAAAAATATAAAGCATCCTTCCAACTATTCTTCTTTGAAATATGAAGAAGTCCATTGAAATGTGGCTAAGATCCAAAGAAATCAGGCCGATCACATCAGACGGACCTAAAAAGTCTCCCAGAATATAAGATCATGGGGTTTCCACCGTCCATTCGGCTCGAAACTTTATGTGCAGCCTTAGAATCACAAATTAGCCGTACACATCAAGTTTTATCTCCTGAATCCATGTAGAAATAGCCAAAATGACAAATTATCCCCTGAGATCATGATTTGGGGCCCGCCTGTCATCTGAATATACTTGATTCGGTCCCAACGCGTTAAATAAGCTGGTAAAGCGGACGGACGGAGCAGATTTCCCACGAACATCAAGTTGGGACCGCATGTACATTGTATGTACATAACATACAAGTGCACAAGCCGTGCACCAGATTTCTCAAAGTTGGTCAAAGAAGTTGACCCGAGCTTCTTCTTCTTCATTTTTCAAAATACAACAGCGTCTTTACTATGCTTGTGTAATTTTCTTAGTGTGGCCCACTCCATATTCAGATCATCAATCTGTACCGTCCATTGTGTACATAAGGGAGATTTAACCCTTTCCAAGGTGGCATTTCGAACCCATGCAGGTCTTTGCAGAATCCTGACCGTTAAATGTAAAATAGACGGTGAAGTTGATAAACTCATGAACTGCACCGTTTTTTACTCCAAAAGCACTCCTTTCCTAATGGTTTTTCGTCATGAAACCAATGGGCGGAGTGGATTTTCCATTCATCTTTAATAAATGGGCCACCTCATCTCACAGAGTCGACGTTCGTCGACTCCGTCTAAAACGGGGGTTTCGCACGTTTGTTGTGGGCCACCATCATGTAGCAGAAGACTGATCTGTAGCGTCCATCAGGTAGAGGGAGAAAAACCATTCAGAACCATGTTGAGCCTTCATGATCATGTTCTTTCTCATGATTACTACAACGATCAAAAGAAGACCATTCAGTTATTGTTTTAGCTTGCTCATCTCAATGGACCACATTATTAGATGATTGAAGTTCACAATTCACGATTAAAATCTCGAGAGGAAGGTATTGGACGGTGTGGATCTCTCAAAAGATGGCCGTATTGGCCCTGCCAGCGATACAACAAACTTCTACCTTCAGACTTCTCCCGTACTTTGGGCGGAACCCGCAAACCACTTTGTGCGGTTTCTTCTTTCAAACATGGCTTTGCGCGAATGATGTACAGGACCTTTCCCATACCTTTGCGTGGAACCGCGCAAACCACTTTGTGCGGAACCGCGCGGGTTGGCGCAAATGAACTTCTTCTCACCTTCTCCTGCATTGCTACTCTCTCATTCTCTGACCCAACAACTGATCTCACTGATCCAACCCCTCAAATGAATCAAGGAAGGGATATTTATAGGCCCCACCACTTTTACAGAGTGGTGATCACCACCACCTATCCCTTCGTATATGGACCTTCTCTTTCCTTAAACCATGGTGACCACCAACTTCCCTCTTAAATGGTGGTGTTCCACCTTTTTCCTTTCAAAGGACACCTTTGCACCTTTTTTTACCAAACTACCCTTTCCAATGCTTTTTTTACCAATATACCTAAACTACCCCTAGACTTGGAATTTTATCAAAATACCTAAACTACCCCCTAGGCTTGGAATTTTATCAAAATACTTAAACTACCCATGGACTTGGAATTTTACCAAAATACCTAAACTACCCCTTGACTTAGAATTTTACCAAAATACCCCAGACATGAAAATTACCGAAATATCCCCGGACATGGAAATTACCGAAATACCCCCAGACATGGAAATTACCAAAATACCCCTGGACATGAAAATTACCGAAATACCCCGGACATGAAAATTACCAAAATACCCCCGGACATGAAAATTACCAAAATACCCCGGACATGAAAATTACCAAAATACCCCCGGACATGAAATTCTCTGACTACTGCAATGAGATATTTTTTGTGCCTCAACAGATGCCCCCTCGATCCTTCTTTGATTGATTCCTGAAATCAGATGGAGGATCGATCTTCCTCCGCCTGAATAATCTTGAATGAACTGCAACTGAAAAATGATTGGATGATCGTACTTGCATGGAAGACTGGATGATTATCTTTGACCAGAAAATTAAATGATTGCGTTCGATCAGAAGACTGGAATGCTCGCGCTTGACCGAAAGATTTGAATGCTCATATTTGACCAGAAGTTTTGAATGCTCGCGCTTGAATGGAAGATTTGAATGATCCCTGCTCAAATGGAAGACTTGATGATTGCACTCGAATAGAATACTTGATGATTGTGCTCAACCAGAAAATTTGATGATTGTGCTCGACCAGAAAACTTGATTGATTGTGCTCGACCAGAAAACTTGATTGATCACGTTCAAACGGAAGACTTGAATGATGGCGCTCGAACAGAAGATTTGACTGCCCCCCGCTTGCAGTGAAGAGCGGATGCTTTATTTAGAAAAGATGAAATTTTCTTTTCATCGAAACTTGCAACCATAACAGCTGTGACAACTTTGTCTTTGAGCAACTTGAGAACCTTCTTTCAACAGTAACGGTCTCTTTGATCAATTCCAGCAACTCTTTTTCTTCAATTATGTGTCCAAAGACTTGTTCCTTAATGCTGCTCTTGCCGCAACAACTTTTCCATCGTTTCCTTTATTCATGATCTACATAACTCAAGCTTTTTCGAATGATAATCTTTCCTGCCAAATTAATCAGAATTAGTATCTTATTTCATTATATTTTTTTTTTTTCAATTTAGCTTTTTGAAGCATTGATAATTTTGAAATAGATTAAGAGTTTCTTCTCTTTTTAGGCTGAGTGTGATATTCGCTTTGCTGTCGTGCTTCGCAATTGCATTCTTTACTCATTAAATCATGCTTTTGGAGACATCGTTTCCGGCTCCAAAGGTTCAATCACTGAGTTGTTCCTAGCTTGTACTCCTTAGCATTTCTTCATAGACTTTTCGTTGGATCTTTACTGATTCTGAAAAATAGAAAAATAGACAAGACTTCTTTTCAATTTTCATTTAATAAATTTTTTTTCTTCAAAGGATATAGAAGTTACTGATGAACGTTCCGTTTGTTCTTTGTCTTCATCAGATCTGGTACTTGGAGACTTGCAATATCATTGTTAGAATAATGAGAAGTTACAACATCAGACTATATAATTGGGCTTTTATATAGAAGCAACTTTTGAACGTCTACACTGAATCATGCTTCATAATCCTTGGTATATGAATTCCTTCATCGTGCATAAGAGATTATCAGAAAGACTAAGGCGTAGATAACTTTGAAGACCAAGGCATAAATTCTGCCCCCTTTCCCGGTCAATCTTCACATAAAGATTTCTTCAAAAGATAATATTTTCGAAGTGAAACTTGCAGATATTCCTGAAGGATGAATAATCTTTGTTGTTCCTTTAACGAATTCAAAGAATATATTCGAATCCCTTATGACTTTTGTCAATGTATTAATTGACTTTGAAGGCTTGAACCTTTGAGTAAATACTTGCCAATATCATGAAGGCATTTGTTGTCGCTGCCATTCGAACCTGATTCAAGAGAAACGCATCTTTGCATATATATTTTTACTCAACATTTAAAATTTTCATCAGACAATTGCATATTTGAGCATATTTAATATGTATCTGCAGTATTTTGAATGTTACACGTAGTTGATGCTTTTGAGCATGTCTGATGCTTTTGAGCAATGGTGCTAGTGTACTTTGACTGACCATACTTTGACTAGACATGACTCGACTTAACGAGACTTGACTGAACTTGACTCGATTGGACTGAACTGGACGACCAAATTTGACTGAACTGGACTTGAAACTGGGCTCAAAGAGCAAGATAGTTTACCGCCAATTTAGGGCTTTGCAGGTATTATGCGTAGTTGGTCGTATAGGCTTGGCTAGGCTGCCTTAAATGGTCATTTGCCATCGCTATCATAAGATTTGTGCGGTTGGCCAATTTAGGCTTATTCTACTGCTGATTTCACTGCCATGTATGGTGAATCCATAACTGATATTTCACCGCTGCTTTTGAAAATCAATAATTGATATTTCGCCGCTACCGATAATGTTCTGAAATTTCTGAGAATTAATTTTGGTGATTGATGATGACAGCGATAGTTGCTAATTTTGGCGATTGACTTTTCCTTTGGCGATTGTCATTGGCGCTTGGCAACGATCATTAACGCTTGATAGCGATCATTAACACTTTCCATTTAGCGACGACTTGATAGCTTTATATGCTTGAAGGCCTGTCTTGTTTTGGAAATGACTTGAAAGTGCTAATTTTGGTGATAATCGATGATCATCGACTCTTTTCATTTGGCGATTATCTTTGGCGCTTTCTTGTTTGTCTTATTTTGGCAATAATCATCGACGCTTTTCATTTGGCAATGACTGAATATGCTTAAAAGCCTGCATTTCCTTCAAATATAAAAGAAATACATTCTATGGTGAGAAACACATTTCTTAGTTTCTTACTTACTTGGCGATAATCATTGACGCTTTTCATTTGGTGATGACTGAATATGCTTGAAAGCCTGCATTTCATTCAAATATAAAAGAAATACATTCTAAAGTGAGAAACGCATTTCTTAATTTTTTTTACTTATCTGTTTACTCACCTGCTTGGCCCCTTTTGATTTTGGAAGTATTATACCAATACCTTTCGAAATCAAAACAGCGATCATTCCCTGAACTGACAGGTATTGCAATGCATATCTGCAATGAATATGCTTTTTATCATGGCTTTACATCTTTTACCTCACTTGCTTCTTTTCTTTTGAATATCTAAGCTATGATAGCTCGATCTTGTCAATTACTGACGATTCGTCATACAAAGCATGCTATCGTCTTTTAACGCTGATGCCCCCAGAATTTTCTTTATCGAGCTTCTGTCATTTTTCTCTATTTTCTCTTTCTGTATGCTCTTTCAATCACAATTTCTCCTTTATCGATCATCTTTTGTAGCTTGTTCTTAAGGGGATTACAGTTTTCCGTATGATGTCCGAATTTATGATGATAATGACAATAATCCATTCCTCTTGTATTTTCAATTTCTTCGATGTGTCTTTGCCGAGGTAATTCAATAATCTTCATAGCCAACAATTGATTCAGCATAGGAAGTATATCTTTTCTTGCAAACGAATACTTCATATGATCTTTATTTTGTCTGGACCTCTTATATGTCATGATGACCGCACGACCATTTCTATATTCTTCATCATTTTCTCTTTCAACATCCTGATAATCTTTTTTAGTTTTTTCTTTCCGAGTGATGCAGACTGATTTTGATTGGAAAGCAGACACTCTTCCCATCATCTTTTCAAGAGTATAAGCCTTCGTAGCAAAATTACGAAAGGTTTTCCAATCTTTACTGATCAGGTGGCATGCCAGTTCTGGTCTCAGACCTTCTAAACATAGTTCTACTTGTTCTGATTCCCGCAGAGGATGTTGTCATGATGTTCCCAAGTCCTTCCATCGACTAATGAATTCTTCAACTGATTCATTTTCTTCTTGACGAATAGAGGCCAATTCGGTCAAACTAACTTCTCGATCTGAAGAGAAAAAGTTTGACATAAAAGCATCATGCATCTGTTCCCAGGTATGAATAGATCCTAAGATTAAACTTGAATACCATCTGAAAGCTCTTCCTGTCAGAGAAGATCCGAATAATCGCAGACAATATTGAGGAATTCTAGAGAAATTTCCCATTTTTGCTATGAAATGCATCATATGCTCTTCTGGTGATCCACTCCCATTAAATTTCTGAAAATTCGGGTGTTTGAAATCGGCGGGAAATGGCATGTCTTCTATTTCAGGAGGATACGGTGTCTGATATCGAAACCTTTTATTCTGACTTTGTTTATTCTCTAGATGAGTAAACTCGATAACCATCTGCCGAATTTCTTCCTGCGTTATATTCTGAGTAATATTAGGCATTAGCTCTTGAAATTTAACCGAGTGCGATTGTGGTCCTTCTTCTTGCGATTCAGTGCTGTTCACAACAATCACTGTTGGAATATTAGGGACTTCTTCAGTCACATGTTCATCTAGTGAAAACTGATCGGGCTGATTAATATCTGTCGATAAGCTCTCTGTTTCTTCATACTTTGATTGTCTTGATATTGAGGGAGAAAATAAGCGTTGTGCTGCTGACGCTGTTGAAGAGGATGAACTATCATTTGATTTGAAACCAGCATGTTGTCACTTCAAAGGACTAACTGACTCGAATCGTAGCATTCTCAATGCATGAGTTTGCTTAAAATCTTTCAGGAGGTCTTGTGAGTGAACATTTTTGGTTACGGTCGGTGTTTTCCCTTTGTTTTTCTCGAACTCGCAATGATTCTGTGGAAGATGTGTTTACGGTTATAATTGATGGTATCGAAAGACCTTTTGGAGTGACGGGCCTTTCCGTTTTTCTTGAATGAGATGATTGTATGACTGAAGCAGGACTGTGTCTCATGGCACTTCGCATAATTGACCCAGTACTTGGCGAGATGGTGCTTCTTGTGGAAGCAAATTGAACTTTCTGACTTTTGGATTTACCATCCTCCATTCTCCCTCATCTTCTTGAGTTACTGGCGAAATAGAAATCGTTCCGTCCATTACACGAAATTCACTGTTTTTTATCACGGCAGACTTTGCTTTCTCTGACGCTTTCTACTTACTCTTAACTCTTTTCTCTTCTATTCTAGAAAATTGTGGCGATGCCCCCTGGATTCTCCATTAGCTAATGAATTCGTTAATTCATTGATTAATTCATTTATTTGTCTACAGCGTATGATTCAGTCGAACTAACTTCTCATCTGACATTGTCTGTCCTTGATCATAACTGACTTGATCTTCTCTGATATTTTTTGGTGGAAATCCGTTGGACAGGAGAAAGGTCGTTACGGTATACCTGTCATTCATAACAGAATGTTAGTTAATTTATTTAAATAAAATTGTACTTTACTTTTAGAGATGAAGGGGAGGATGTTCCCACTGAGAGTCGCCACTTTGGCGTCTGTAAAAGTGATGAATGTTCTTTGAATATTTTTTCTAAGTTACCATCGAATAATAATGATCCCCAGTAGAGTGGCCATTTTGTTTCGACAAGAAAACAAATGTATTTGATTTGGGGGATTTATTCAATGATAACAAAGAAATAATGAGAGAACATTGATCACATTTATCTGAGTTCATTTACATCATCGGATTCCCTTGATTATGAAAACAAAGTACAATCAATCAAAGTAGACAAGATAGTCTTATGAAAATTTCTTAAAGACATTCGAGAACTAAATACTGTTTCGATCATCTCCTAGTACTTAGGAGGAATGTCGATCGATCTACCAATCTTCCAGGAAACAGGGGCTTATGCAAGCTTATCCTCTGATCTAACCGTCGAGATCAGTTTTGAGCATCATTCCAGTCATCTTTCTTAAAAATATAAAGCATCCTTCCAACTATTCTTCTTTGAAATATGAAGAAGTCCATTGAAATGTGGCTAAGATCCAAAGAAATCAGGCCGATCACATCAGACGGACCTAAAAAGTCTCCTAGAATATAAGATCATGGGGTTTCCACCGTCCATTCAGCTCGAACTTTATGTGCAGCCTTAGAATCACAAATTAACCGTACACATCAAGTTTTAGCTCCTGAATCCATGTAGAAATAGCCAAAATGACAAATTAGCCCTTGAGATCATGATTTGGGGCCCACCTGTCATCTGGATATACTTCAGATTCGGTCCCAACGCGTTAAATAAGCTGGCAAAGCGGACGGACGGAGCAGATTTCCCACGAACATCAAGTTGGGACCGCATGTACAT
Source organism: Magnolia changhungtana (assembly GCA_030180095.1). NCBI lineage: Eukaryota > Viridiplantae > Streptophyta > Magnoliopsida > Magnoliales > Magnoliaceae > Magnolia > Magnolia changhungtana. The sequence goes on from JASAUF010000600.1 coordinate 377,672, forward strand.
TGCATGTACATAACATACAAGTGCACAAGCCGTGCACCAGATTTCTCAAAGTTGGTCAAAGAAGTTGACCCGAGCTTCTTCTTCTTCATTTTTCAAAATACAACAGCGTCTTTACTATGCTTGTGTAATTTTCTAAGTGTGGCCCACTCCATATTCAGATCATCAATCTGTACCGTCTATTGTGTACATAAGGGAGATTTAACTCTTTCTAAGGTGGCATTTTGAACCCATGCAGGTCTTTGCAGAATCCTGACCGTTAAATGTAAAACAGACGGTGAAGTTGATAAACTCATGAACTGCACCGTTTTTTACTCCAAAAGCACTCCTTTTCTAATGGTTTTTCGTCGTGAAACCAATGGACTGAGTGGATTTTCTATTCATCTTTAATAAATGGGCCACCTCATCTCACAGAGTCGACGTATGTCGACTCCGTCTAAAACGGGGGTTTCGCATGTTCGTTGTGGGCCACCATCATGTAGCAGAAGACTGATCTGAAGCGTCCATCAGGTAGAGGGAGAAAAACCATTCAGAACCATGTTGAGCCTTCATGATCATGTTCTTTCTCATGATTGCTACAACGATCAAAAGAAGACCATTCAGTTACTGTTTTAGCTTGATCATCTCAGTGGGCCACATTATTAGATGATTGAAGTTCACAATTCACGGTTAAAATCTCGAGAGGAAGGTATTGGAAGGTGTGGATCTCTCAAAAGATGGCCGTATTGGGCTCTGCCAGCAACACAACAAACTTCTTCCTTTAGACTTCTTCGTGCAGAACCGCGCAAACCACTTTGTGTGGTTTCTTCTTTCAAACATGGCTTTGCGCGAATGACGTACAGGACATTTCCCATACCTTTGCGCGTGAAGGGGGCTGTGCGCAAACCATGCGTGTCGAATCGCAAAACGACTTTCATTGCGCGGGTTGGCGCAAAGGAAGTTCTTCTCACCTTCTCCTGCCTTGCTTCTCTCTTATTCTCTGACCCAGCAACTGATCTCACTGATCCAACCCCTTAAATGAATTAGGGAGGGAGTATTTATAGGCCCCACCACTCTTATAGAGTAGTGATCACCGCCACCTATCCCTTCATATATGGACCTTCCCTTTCCTTAAACCATGGTGACCACCAACTTTCCCCTTAAATGGTGGTGTTCCACCTTTTTCCTTTCAAAGGACACCTTTGCACCTTTTTCACCAAACTACCCTTTCCAATGCTTTTTTACCAACATACCTAAACTACCCCTGGACTTGGAATTTTATCAAAATACCTAAACTACCCATTGGACTTAGAATTTTATCAAAATACCTAAACTACCCCTGGACTTGGAATTTACCAAAATACCTAAACTACCCTTGACTTGGAATTTTACCAAAATACCCCGGACATGAAAATTACCGAAATACCCTCGGACATAGAAATTACCAAAATACCCCCGGACATGAAAATTACCGAAATACCCCCGGACATGAAAATTACCAAAATATCCCTGGACATGAAAATTACCAAAATACCCCCAGACATGGAAATTACCAAAATACCCCCAGACATGAAAATTACCAAAATACCCCCGGACATGAAATTCTCTGACTACTGCAATGAGATATTTTTTGTGCCTCAACACCTGCCAAGTTCCTTCGCTCAAAACCTAGGTGGGGCCCACTGTGATGTTTGTAAGAAATTCACCTCGTCCATTCATTTTTTGAGATCATTTTAGCACTTGAGAGCAAAAATGCGCAGGATCCAAGACTAAAGTGGGCCGCACTAAAGGAAAAGGCGGGTAGGAAAATTCCTACTGTTGAAACCTCCCTGAGTCAACAATGATGTTAACTTGCCATCCATACCATTCATAACGTTATTCCTACACGGATGAATTGAAAATACAAATATTAGTCTAATTCAAAACTTGTGTGGCCCCACGAATATTTCAAGTGTGGATGTTCAATCCTCACATTTTTGGCACACTTGAGTATTAGATCCTACTCATTTTTTATTCCATGTCCTAAAATGATCTCACAAAACGGATGGACGGAGTGGATTCCTCACAAACATCATAGTAGGCCCCACTAAGGTTTCAAGCGCAGGAACTTCATGCGGAAGGCTTTGATAGGAAATCCGTGTACGACGCTGACCTCCTCGGGCTTAAGTTGTACAAACATTTCAAAGTTACATGGCCCCACAATAATGTATTTATTATATCTACACCGTTCATGCATTTGGAGAGATCATTTTAGATCATGAACCCAAAAATGAGTCATATCCAAAGCTCAAGTGGACCACACCACAAATAGTAGTGGGGGACTGATTCTCACCATTAATACATTCGTAGGGGCCACCATAATGTTTATTTTCCATCCAATCTGTTAATTAGGTTACACAGACCTCGATGAAGAGGAAAAATAAATATCATATTGATCCAAAACTTCCGTGACCCCTAAAAGGGTTTCAATGGTAGATGTTCAATCTACCACTGTTATTTGTAGTATGGTCCAGTTGATCTTTGGATCTGTCTTATTTTTCAGCTCAAGCCTTACGAAGAGCTTGCCAAATAGACGAACGGTCTGGATATAACACATACGTCATGATGGGACCCACAGAACTTGGTGACGTCAACACACAGGTCAGTGCTGTGCGTGGTACTCGATTTCGATAAAAAAAAAAGGCTCGAACGACCTTTAGTGTTTAAGCAGAGAGGGTTCCGGAAGCCGGAACCCTAACATTTCTCCCAAATCTCATCGTATCGGCCAGGATGTCTCTGGATTTCTCTCCAAAATCGGAGATTTTATTTGCGATAACCTAGGAATGACGCTTCAATTCGAATGTCTAATCACCACTGTTTTTTTTTTTTGGTATGATCTATGATCCATGCCCTAAAATGATCTGATAAAACGGATAGATGGTGTGGATATACAACATATACATCACAGTAGGCCACGACCATGTGTATGCCAGTGTCAGGAAGTTCCACCTCGTCCACTGTTATGTTTGTGGGAAATCCATCCTGTCTATCAGTTTTTTTTTGGATCATATTACATGTGGCCATAAATGTGGGAGATCCAAAACTAGAGTGGGCCGCAAGGCAAGAAACGATAAATATTGTATGTCCACATTTGAAACATTTATAAGACCATGTAGTTTTTGTATGAAGATAATAGTTTTAGTTTTTTTAGTTTATCCATTAGGAATGACCTTATGAACGGAATGGATGACATATAAACATCACGGTGGACCAGCGAGGTTTCAACAGTAGGCATTTCCCTACCCACTTTTTCTTTGTCATGCAGCCAACTTGTGTTTTATTTCTGCTTTCGTTTCGGGGCCACGTCATAACATGTCCTGGAAAACAGACAGAGGAGGTGGATTTCTCACAAAATCAGGGTGACCCATCTAATCGGACGCGGATTGCGTCCTACCCCACGTTAGAAGCTCTTTACTTGGAAACGATTGGCTACTCCCGACACCAGCTCGTGGTGGCGGTGGTCGGTGCTCTGTGGACCCACCATGGTGTATATGTTTCATCCATTTTTAAAGATCATTTTATACCTTGATACAAAAAATGAGAGGGATTTGAATCTCAGGTCGACCACACCATAGGAAAGCAATATCAATTGGATATCCACTATTAAAATCCTCCTAAGGCCTGTTTATTTGACATCCAATATGTTGATTAGGTCATATGGACCCAGATAAAGGGAAAAAACAAATATCAACTTGATCTAAAACTTTTATAGCCCCCAAAAAGCTTTTAATGGTCTACATTCATTTAACATTGTTTCCTATAATGTGGTCCACTTGAGATTGGGATATATCTCATTTTTTGTTACGTATCATAAAATGATCAATAAAATTTGATGGATGACATGGATGAAACACATATATCATGGTGGAGCTCACAGAGCACCGACCACCAGGGCTGGTGGCAGGGGGAGTAGCCAATCCGTTTCCTTTGCGTATTAAGCAAGATTAGATGGGATGCGGTCTTACATAATCCATGCGGACGGGGCTCTGTGGGGCTTACTGTGCTGTAAGTGTTTTATCCACGTTGTTAATCATTTTTCTCAGATCTATTAGGCAAAAATTGAGGCAGTTTCAAGGCTTAAGTGGACCACAAAGTGAGGATTGAATTTTCACCATTAAAAACTTATTGGGAGTCAGAGAAGTTTCGGATCAAACTGATATTTGTTTTTTCACTTCATCCAAATCTAAATGACCTTATAAATAGGTTGGATGGTAAAAAACATGACGGTGGCACTTAGAAAGGTTTCAACGGTGGGTATTATTATCACTGCAGCTTCCTTTGGTGTGGTCCACTAGACTGTGTACCTGCTTCATTTTTGGGCTAATTCCTTAAAATGATCTGTGAAAAGCAATGAACGACATGGATAAAACACTTATATAACGGTAAGCCCCACAGAGCCCTGCCCGCATGGATTACTGTCCGAGTGAGGGTAGGACGAAATCCACGTCCCTGGACGTGAATTTACTGCGAAAGCCTTTCGCACGTAGTTCCTGCGCAAGGATCCTGGGTGGGGCCCACCGAAATGTTTTTGAGAAATCCACTCCGTCTATGAGATCATTTTAGGATGTGAGACAAAAAACGAGGTGTATCAAACACTCATGTGGGCCATACAAGAGGAAAAAGTGGGTATTCAATGAGCACCATTGAAGCATTTTTATGGCCATAAAAGTTTTGTATCAGGCTATAATTTTGGTGTTTTCACTTCATCCCATTGTGAATGACCTTGTAAAAGGTTTTGATATCATATAAACATCAAGGTGGAGCCCAGTAAGGTTTCAACGGTAGAAATTTCTTTACCGAAATTTCCCTCTTGTGTGACCTACTTGAGTGTTGTATCTACCTTATTTTTAGTAAAATGTACTAAAATGAGATCAAAAAATGGATGGACGAAATGGATCTTTCCAAATCGCATGATCTAACAGAGATGCTCATAACTCCCTCGTTTGATGTCGGATTGGGTCGATTTTTGGTCATCTGAAAGGTACTTTAGTGCTCTTTCATTCCTGACTGGAGTCTTCGTATTCTGAGACCATTTGGGCATCCGTTAGTGAGATCGCAATCGTCGGTACTGAATTTCTACTTCATCTCCTTCTCCAACATAACCTTCATAACTCTCTCTTCACTGGTTAAATTTAGACTATTTTGTGCTCATTGGAATGGTAACTTGACAAGCTTCTAAATGAGACCAGAATTGGATAATTTCGAGACCGTTCGATATCCCAAAAGCACGTTGGAGCTCTTCAATCATCATTTTGCAATTTGGATTGTTAATCTTTCCAAATCGCATGATCCAACGGAGACACTCATAACTCCCTCGTTTGATTTCGGATTGGGTAGATTTTTGGTCATCTGAAAGGTACTTTAGTGCTCTTCTATTCCTGACTGGAGTCTTCGTATTCCGAGACCATTTTGGGCATCCGTAAGTGAGATCACAGTCGTTGGTACTGAATTTCTACTTCATCTCCTTGTCCAATAGTAACCATCATAACTCTCTCTTCAGTGGTCGAATTTAGACTATTTTGAGCTCATTGGAATGGTAACTTGACATGCTTCTAAATGAGACCAGAATTGGGTAATTTTGAGACCTTTCGATATCCCAAAAGCACGTTGGAACTCTTCGATCATCATTTTGCAATTTGGATTGTTAATCTTTCCAAATTGTGCGATCCAATGGAGACACTCATAACTCCCTCGTTTGATGTCGGATTGCGTCGATTGTTGGTCATCTGAAAGGTACTTTAGTGCTCTTTCATTCCTGACTAGAATTGTCATATTCCTAGACCTTTTGGGCATCCGTAAGTGGGATCGCAGTCGTCGGTACTGAATTTCTCCTTGATCTCCTTGTCCAACAGTAACCTTCATAACTCTCTCTTCGGTGGTCGAATTTAGACTATTTTGAGCTCATTGGAATGGTAACTTGACAAGCTTCTAAATGAGACCGGAATTGGGTAATTTTGAGACTGTTCGATATCCCAGAAGCACTTTGGAACTCTTCGATCGTCATTTTGCAATTTGGATTGTTAATCTTTCCAAATCGCCCAATCCAACGGAGACTCTCATAACTCCCTCGTTTGATTTCAGATTGGGTCGATTTTTGGTCATCTTAAAGGTATTTTAGTGCTCTTTCATCCCTGACTAGAATCGTCGTATTCCGAGACCATTTGGGCATCCGTAAGTGTGATCGAAACCGTTGGTATTGAATTTCAACTTCATCTCCTTGTCCAATATTTACCTTCATAACTCTCTCTTCAGTCGTCGAATTTGGACCATTTTGAGCTCATTGGAATGGTAACATGACAAGCTTCTAAATGAGACCAGAATTGGGTAATTTCAAGACCGTTCGATATCCCAAAAGAACGTTGGAACTCTTCGATCATCATTTTACAATTTGGATTGTTAATCTTCCCAAATCGTGCGATCCAACGGAGACGCTCATAACTCCCTCATTTGATGTCGGATTGGGTCAATTTTTGGTTATCTGAAAGGAACTTTAGTGCTCTTTCATTCCTGACTTGAATCGTCGTATTCCGAGACCATTTGGGCATTCGTAAGTGAGATCGCAGTCGTCGGTACTGAATTTCTCCTTCATCTCCTTGTCCAATAGTAACCATCATAAATATCTCTTCAATGGTCAAATTTAGACTATTTTGAGCTCATTGGAATGGTGACTTAATAAGCTTCTTAATGAGACCAAAATTTAGTAATTTCGAGACCGTTCAATATACCAAAAGCAATGTGGAACTCTTCGATCGTCATTTTGCATTTTGGATTGTTAATCTTTCCAAATCGCGTGATCCAACGAAGATGCTCAATACTCCCTCGTTTGATGTCGGATTGGGTCAATTTTTGGTCATCTGAAAGGTACTTTAGTGCTCTTTCATTCCTGACTCGAATCATCGTATTCCGAGACCATTTGGGCATTCGTAAGTGAGATCGCAATAGTCGATACTAAATTTCTCCTTCATCACCTTGTCTAATAGTAACCATCATAACTCTCTCTTTAGTGGTCGAATTTAGACTATTTTGAGCTTAATGGAATGGTAACTTAATAAGCTTCTTAATGAGACCAAAATTGTGTAATTTCGAGACCGTTCAATATCCCAAAACCACATTCGAACTCTTCGATCGTAGATGGTGGCACATGTGGTGTAGTAGATGGTGGCACAAGTTTCGGCCCATTGGTGGTGCCAGTGGCCGGCTGAGAACCCGGCATAGTGTCAGTGTAAGACGGGCCTGAACTGGGGTCCATATGGCGATCGCCGAGGGGAGGTGCTCCGTCAAGTGAATCGCCAGGTGAGAGACGTGTCGTGCTTCACGTGCTCTTAGGTGGCATTCCCTATATACAACATAGGGGACAACATGTGTTAGGTTTCTACATAACAACACTCAATTTTCCAAGCAGCTTACACATTCTATAATGAAAGAAAACTTCATGCATTCTATTTAATCAAAATTGTAACAATACATGAGATGCCTTACATGGATCATGATAGAAAATGCAGGTGAGCTAATTTAAACAACTTCAACATTAATCACAATAACAACCCTACCACACTACTAGACCTATAAAAGCTAAACATAGAAAGCAAGAAAGCACAGAAAATATCTAGATGACGATAACATATGACTATTCATCTGACTCAGGCGATGGCGAAGGGGCACCCTTGTCCTGCGAGTAACATAAGAGGGCTTTCAAGGTGCGCAACATCTTCTTGCACTTCTTCTTCACGTACGCTTGATGTTCTTCAAGCTTCTATTTCACCTCGGCCCGAGTCTCTTGAATCTCTTGTCTGAGAGTGGCCTGATCCTCCTCGACCTGAGCTAAACGAGCTCCTAAAATAACCCGATCCTGGTGGTGCTCCTGTGATATACGAGGTCCACTTCGGGTCCCCCCGAATTGTACCGATCTGGCCCCTGACTCTGTTTGGGTCATTTTGAGTTCCATCTCGTGTATATTCTAAGTGTGAAACTAGCTAAATCTCCATCTAAACCCGTCGATTGATGGTCCAGAAAGGTGTTAGGATCATTTCACATGATCACAAAGGCCTACGGGCCCAATTTCTATGGTCGGTTTTGATTAATTTCGTCATTTAAAAAAATTCATGAATCCTACGTCTGTTTCTATGTTTTCTCGCACCCTCCTATGTCATAGTGTGTTAGCGTACATCGTTTGACCATAACCCAGGTCCAGTTTAATCCAAATAATGCTTTGATACTAACTTGTAACGCCCTGAAAATCGGGGGTCGAGCATAAGCTCTACTCCCGAGTTCCAACGCATCACTTATGCAACATAGATAATGATGATTAAATATTGTCCATGTTAGTGCATTAAACATGAGTGGGATTACACCAAAAAAGCATATCATACTCCAGAGACAGTTAAATTACGCAAGCGGAAGAACTGTGATAGATATATAAAGTATATAAACTTTGTAAGTCTCCAGAGTGTGAACATGTTACCAGGCTAAATATATACATGTATACTTCCCAAAATAGACCAAAAATGAATATACATGTGTGTTTCAAAAAGACAAAATAGCAAGGGTAATGGCATCTAGTCAATATCCCAGAAGTCCCTGTCGATTAGGCCATGATTCACATGAACCCGCCTGAAAACTACATGAAAGAGAATGCCTCCTCGTCATCCTCATAGTCTGGCTCCACCTCGTAGGCATCGCCACCACCTGCAACTATGACAGAGTCTGGTTGGTGTTTAAAACAGTCCCAGAATGTGGGAGTGAATGATCAACTCAGTGGAACACTAAAACAAAGGTTAACATGTTATCAATTCAATCAAGCAGTAATGATAAAGCAGTACAACAAACATGTCCTAGATGCTCTTGTTAATGCAAGAATGATATGCGATAATGATGCATGCCCTTGCCTACACTCCCTCAGCGTCTTCATCTCACGGAGCGCATGGCAAACTCCCGAAAGTGCTCTTCCTCGCCAAAGCACATGCGTGCGGTGTATGCTCATGTTAGCCAATACTTAATTAGATTGATTAATACAGCAGTGTTGGGAAGCCAAGGTACCTCCCTTATATCATTTGCCCAAACAATGATCCATTCTAGGGTCGTCGGTCCTAGTAAATCTCATACGATATTGCGGTTCTAGGTCACTACAGAGGGCTCGTCACCTGATCAGTGTAAGCCTAGTTTATACTCTAGTGGCTACGGAAAGGCTCATCGCCTCAACACAGTCTCAGAGTATGCTCGAGGTCACTACAACTCATAACCTGATTAGTGTAGGCCGACAGCTCAAATACAATGTCCTATACCACCGTATCCAGCTCACGAGTCTATGTTGCTCATTGGACACTACAGGGAGGCTCGTCGCCCCAGCGTAGGTCGACAGCTCGACCACGGTGTCCCATACCACCTTGCACGGCTCATGAGGCTTAGCAGATCGAGGTACCAGGGTTAGTGGGGCTTCTCACTGGTGAGTTTGGTACCTTAAATTCAAGTAGTAGCGTCCATACATGGTGAACATATATCGGGTCAATCGGGTGACTTGATGAACTCGACTGGTACGAGCGCACATCGAGTTAATCGAAATGAAGTACGTAAGCACTCTGTGTGGCCTAACCACTGTCGACAACCAAAGTACGGCTTGGATTCATCGGACACGTCTTGTGCGGCGAAGCAAACTCAGCCACCAAATGAGGATCCGTTACCAATTGCCTGGACTACATCGTAGCCCCAAACACACTTCAAATAAGATAGGAATACATATGTGCTAGTTCAAAATAACATGTAGCAACCAACTTAAATATAAGTTTCATTTTAGCATTTCAACAAACACATAGTGTACATATTAGCATACATAGGCATTCAACCATAAAGCACGTAGTAATAATATAGGAAACTATAACCATAGTTCAAGGAAATGAGTATCCTATCTCAACACCCTCATTACATGCATTCAATAGGTATTTCCTCATTGAGGCATTTTATCAAACACGTAGGCTACACATTTCAACATATACAGATTAGACTAGATATAACATATATCCTGGCAAGTTCTTTTACAAAAGAGTTGCCACGTACTCAACAAGCATATATTCATTGTTAATAATCATGGCAATCACAAATCCATATTCCATACGTATTCAATTATTTCAACAAATACATAGAATACACTATACTTGACAAAGTTCATAAGTATTCGTAAAGCGAAACAAACATCACGTTTTGCATGTGAAATGGCACCCACGTTAGTAATAAATCATTAACTGACATTGAAAGTCTTGAAAACCATAACCTAAACGTATATAGTTCGCACCTTTCACCGATAAACTTGTAATGGATTCAGTTTGAACACTCTCACCTTGTAAACTAGACTTTAGATACCTAATCAATGAAACATGTTAGCTATTTCACCGATCTGCATATTTAGATTCCTAAAACAGGTTAGGGTTAGAATTTCTTACCCGAAAACAGAACTAGAATCGCTAAAGTAGCGACACGGTAGCGTGGATTCGATACGTTGAACGGCAGGGAGGATCCCTGTAACAAAACCCAAACTTCCCTCACTTCTTCTCTCTCTTTCCTTCTCTTTCTTTTCTTTTCTCTCCCTAGTGTTTGCAAATTCCCTCACTTCTTTTCTCTCCCTCACTACTAGACCTATAAAAACTAAACATAGAAAGCAAGAAAGCACAGAAAACATCTAGACGACGATAACATACGACTAGTCGTCTGACTCAGGCGATGGCGGAGGGGCACCCTTGTCTTGCGAGCAGCACAAGAGGGCTTTCAAGGTGCGCAACATCTTCTTGCACTTCTTCTTCACGTACGCTTGATGTTCTTCTAGCTTCTATTTCACCTCGGCCCGAGTCTCTTAAATCTCCTGTTTAAGAGCAGCCTGACCCTCCTCGACCTAAGCTAAATGGGCTCCTAAAGAAGCCCGATCCTGGTGGTGCTCCTGTGATATACGAGGTCCACTTCGGGTCCCCCCGAATTGTACCGATTTGGCCCCGGACTCCGTTTGAGTGGTTTCGAGTTCCATCTCGCGTATATTCTAAGTGTGAAACTGGTTAAATCTCCATCTAAATCCGTCGATTGATGGTCCAGAAAGGTGTTAGAATCATTTCACATGATCAAAGGCCTACGGGCCCAATTTCTACTGTCGGTTTTGATCAATTTCGCCGTTTGGCAAAATTCGGGAATCCTACATCTGTTTCTACGTTTTCTCGCACCCTCCTATGTCATAGTGCATCAGCGTATGTCGTGTGACTATAACCCAGGTCCATTTTAATCCAAATCATGCTTTGATACCAACTTGTAACGCCTTAAAAATCGGGGGTCGAGCATAAGCTCCACTCCCAAGTTCCAACGCATCACTTATGCAACATAGATAATGATGATTAAATGTTGTCCATGTTGTACATTAAACATGAGTGGGATTACACCAAAACAGTATATCATACTCCAGAGATAGTTAAATTACGCAAGCGGAAGAACTGTGATAGATATATAAAGTATATAAACTGTTGTAAGTCTCCAGAGTGTGAACATGTTACCAGGTTAAATATATACATGTATACTTCTCAAAATGGACCAAAAATGAATATACATGTGTGTTTCAAAAAGGTAAAATAGCAAGGGTAATGACATCTAGTCAACATCCCAGAAGTCCCCGTCGATCAGGCCACGACTCACATGAACCCGCCTGAAAACTACATGAAAGAGAATGCCTCCTCGTCATCCTCATAGTTTGGCTCTGCCTCATAGGCATCGCCACCACCTGCAACTAAGACAGAGTTTGGTTGGTGTTTAAAACATCGTCCCGGAATGTGGGAGTGAGTGATCAACTCAGTAGAACAATAAAGCAAAGGTTAACATGTTGTCAATTCAATCAAGCAGTAATGATAAAGCAGTACAGTAAACATGTCCTAGATGCTCTTGTTAATACAAGAATGATATGCGATAATGATGCATGCCCTCGCCTACAATTCCTCAGCCTTTTCATCTCACGGCACGCATGGCAAACTCCCGAAAGTGCTCTTCCTCACCAAAGCACATGCAGTGCGGTGCATACTCATGTTAGCCAATACTTAATTAGATTGATTCATACAGCAGTGTTGGGAAGCCAAAGTACCTCCCTTGTATCATTTGCCAAAATAATGATCCATTCTAGGGTCGTCAGTCCTAGTAAATCGCATACGATGTTGCGGTTCTAGGTCGCTACAGAGGGCTCGTCACCTGATCAGTGTAAGCCTAGTTTATAATCTAGTGGCTATGGAAAGGCTCGTCGCCTCAACGCAGTCTCAGATTATACTCGAGGTCACTACAAAGGGCTCATCACCTGATCAGTGTAGGCCGATAGCTCGAATACAATGTCTCATACCACCATATCTGGATCACGAGTCTGTGTTACTCACCGGACACTACGGGGAGGCTCGTTGCCCCAGCGTAGGCCGACAGCTCAACCATGGTGCCCATACCACCATGCCCGGCTCATGAGTCTTAGCAGATCGAGGTACTAGGGTTTATGAGGCTTCTCACTGGTAAATTTAGTACCTTAGATTCAAGCAGTAGCATCCATATATGGTGAACATATATCGGGTCAATCGGGTTACTTGACGAGCTTGACTGGTACGAGCACACATCGAGTTAATCGACATGAAGTGCGTAAGCACTCCGTGTGGCCTAACCACTGTCGACAACCAAAGTACGGCTCGGATTCATCGAACACGTCTTGTGCGGTGAAGCAAACTCAACCACCAAATCAGGATCCCTTACCGATTACCTGGACTACATCGTAGCCCCAAACACACTTCAAATAAGATAAGAATACATATGTGCTAGTCCAAAACAGCATGTAGCAACCAACTTAAATATAAGTTTCATTTTAGCATTTCAACAAACACAGTGTACATATTAGCATACATAGGCATTCAACCATAAAGCATGTAGTAATAATATAGGAAACTATAACCATAGTTAAGGGAAATGAGAATCCTATCTCAACACCCTCATTACATGCATTTCAACAGGTATTTTATCATTGAGGCATTTTATCAAACACGTAGGCTACACATTTCAACATACACAGATTAGACTTGATATAACATATATCTAGGCAAGCTCTCTTACAAAAGAGTTGCCACGTACTCAATAAGCATATATTCATCATTAATAATCATGGCAAGCACAAATCCAAATTCCATACGTATTCAATTATTTTAACAAATACATAGAATACGCTATACTTGACATAGTTCATACGTATTCGTAAAGTGAAACAAACATCACGTTTTGCATGTGAAATGGCACTCACGTCAGTAATAAATCATTAACCGACATTGAAAGTCTTGAAAACCATAACCTAAACGTATATAGTCCGCATCTTTCGCCGGTAAACTCGTAATGGATTCAGTTTGAAAACTCTCGCCTTGTAAACTAGACTTTGGATATCTAATAAATGAAATAGGTTAGCTATTTCACCGATCTATGTATTTAGATTCCTAAAACAGGTTAGTGTTAGAATTTGTTACTCGAAAACGAAACTAGAATCACTGAAGTAGCGACACGGTAGCGTGGATTCTGTACATTGAACGGCAGGGAGGAATCCCTGTAACAAAACCAAGACTTCGCTCACTTCTTCTCTCTCTTTCCTTCTCTTTCTTTTCTTTTCTCTCTCTAGGGTTTACAAATTTGTTTAGGGAGAGAGAATGAGGGTTTTAAGCCCTTATATAGGTTCAGATGTGAGCCCAATGGCCCCAAGGCCATGGTATACGTATATTATAGCCAAAATCCGTCTGTTTCGGCTCAACGGAGCACTTCCGGAGCCTCCTTTTCTGAGCGCGGTCGGACTTAAGTTCCCTGACCTTGGATCCAGGTCTAGTTAGGTTTTCGGTCCGATCGGATTTACAGATAGCGTGGTGGACCAGTTTCAGTTCAACGGTCACCGGTGCTCTATCAGGGCCGCAAGTGTACTGACATGTGTTAAAAATTTTCCTTGATCCGCGGGTGTAATTTGGTCAGATTTTGACAGTCTGAATCCTTAGATTCGGCCTACAAGTGAGACGACTCAATTCACTTAAGTCTCAGTTTATTTTCTAAAGATATTCGCGTTTCTCACACACTTCGCTCCGGACTCAAGTTGTGTGTTTCTGGATACTGTTAGGACTTGATTTCCGAGAAAGTTGTCAAGCCCAGCAAGGCGGTCATAACCGTATAGTTTCGTAGTAATCAAACTTTCGACGCACGATTTAGGTCCAATACAGAGTTTCGGTGTGCTCCCAGGAGCAACTAGGATTAGAGATTGATCCTAAGTTTTAAGGTAATATAGCGGTAATGATTCTGCACGTTTGGGTCTTACAGATCATATTTAAAGTGATTAGTGCTAATTTCACAGGTACTCTAGTTTAGCACTAGCTAATTCTCGCCTAATTTCTAAAGGATTTGGTCCTGAGTGATTTCTGCCTGAGGTGAAACTCGGGTCTTTATACGGATTTTTCCAAGACGTTACAGGTAATTTAGTGCTCTTTGATTCCTGACTGGAATCGTCGTATTCCATGACCATTTGGGCATCCGAAAGTGAGATCGCAATCGTCGGTACTGAATTTTTCATTCATCTCCTTGTCCAACAGTAACCTTCATAACTCTCTCTTAAGTGGTCAATTTAGACAATTTTGAGCTCATTGGAATGGTAACTTGACAAGCTTCTAAATGAGACCAGAATTGGGTAATTTTAAGACCTTTCGTTATCCCAAAAGCACGTTGCAACTCTTCAATGGTCATTTTGCAATTTGGATTGATAATCTTTCCAAATAACGCGATCCAACGGAGACACTCATAACTCCCTCGTTTGATATCGGATTGCGTCGATTTTTGGTCATCTGAAAGGTACTTTAGCGCTCTTTCATTCCTGACTAGAATCGTCATATTTCGAGACAATTTGGGCATTCATAAGTGAGATCGCAGTCATCGGTACTGAATTTCTCCTTCATCACCATGTCCAATAGTAACCATCATAACTCTCTCTTTAGTGGTCGAATTTAGACTATTTTGAGATCTTTGGAAGGGTAACTTAATAAGCTTCTTAATGAGACTAGAATTGGTTAATTTCGAGACCGTTCAATATCCCAAAAGCACGTTGGAACTTTTCGATCATAATTTTGCAATTTGGATTGTTAATCTTTCCAAATCGCGTGATCCAACGGAGACGCTCATAACTCCCTCATTTGATGTCGGATTGGGTCAATTTTTGGTCATCTGAAAGGTACTTTAGCGCTCTTTCATTCCTGACTAGAATCGTCGAATTCTGAGAACATTTGGGCTTCCGTAAGTGAGATCGTACTCGTCGGTACTGATTTTCATTGTCATCTCCTTGTCCATGAGTTACCTTCATAACTCTCTCTTTAGTGGTCGAATTTAAACTATTTTGAGATCATTGGAATGGTAACTTAACAAGATTTTTAATGAGACCAAAATTGGGTAATTTTAAGGCCGTTCAATATCCCAAAAGCACGTTGGAACTCTTTGATTGTCATTTTGTAATTTAAATTGTTAATCTGTAAAAATCGCGCGATCCAATGGAGACGCTAATAACTCCCTCGTTTGATGTCGGATTGGCTCGATTTTTGGTCATCTGAAAGGTACTTTAGTGCTCTTTCATTCCTGACTGGAATAGTCGTATTCCGAGACCACAGTCGTTGGTAAGTGAGATCGCAGTCGTCAGTACAGAATTTCTCATTTGGGCATCCGTAAGTGAGATCGCAGTCGTCGGTATAGAATTTCTCATTCATCTCCTTGTTCAACAGTAACCTTCATAACTCTCTCTTCAGTGGTTGAATTTAGACAATTTTGAGCTCATTGGAATGGTTACTTGACAAGCTTCTAAACGAGACTAGAATTGGGTAATTTCAAGACCGTTCGATATCTCAAAAGCACGTTGCAACTAGTCGATCGTCATTTTGCAATTTGGATTGTTAATCTTTTCAAATCACACGATCCAACGAAGACACTCATAACTCCCTTGTTTGATGTCGGATTGGGTCGATTTTTGGTCATCTGAAAGTACTTTAGCGCTCTTTCATTCCTGACTGGAATCGTCGTATTCCGAGACCATTTGGGCATCAGTAAGTGGGATCGCAGTCGTCGGTACTGAATTTCCCCTTCGTCTCCTTGTCCAACAGTAACCTTCATAACTCTCTCTTCAATGGTCGAATTTAGACAATTTTGAGCTCATTGAAATGGTAACTTGTCAAGCTTCTAAATGAGACCAGAATTGGGTAATTTCGAGACCATTAGATATCCCAAAAGCATGTTGGAACTCTTCGATCGTCATTTTACAATTTGGATTGTTAATCTTTCCAAATCGCGTAATCCAACGGAGACGCTCATAACTCCCTCGTTTGATGTCTGATTGGGTCAATTTTTGGTCATCTGGACGATACTTTAGTGGTCTTTCATTCCTAACTGGAGTCGTCATATTTCGAGACCATTTTGGGCATCCGTAAGTGAGATCGCAGTCATCGGTACTGAATTTCTACATAATTTCCTTGTCCAATAGTAACCTTTATAACTCTGTCTTCAGTGGTTGAATTTAGACTATTTTGAGCTCATTGGTATGGTAACTTGACACGCTTCTAAATGTGACCAGAATTGGGTAATTTTGAGACCGTTCGATATCCCAAAAGCATGTTGGAACTCTTCGATCGTCAGTTTGCAATTTGGATTGTTAATCTTTCCAAATCGCATGATCCAATGGAGATGCTCATTACTCCCTCGCTTGATGTCGAATTGGGTCGATATTTAGTCATCTAAAAGGTACTTTAGTGCTCTTTCATTCCTGACTGGAATCGTCATATTCAGGGACCACTTGGGCATCCGTAAGTGGGATCGTAGTTGTTGGTACTGAATTTCTCCTTCATCTCCTTGTCCAATAGTAACCTTCATAACTCTCTCTTCAGTGGTCGAATTTAGACTATTTTAAGCTCATTGGAATGGTAACTTGACAAGCTTATAAATGCCACCATAATTGGCAAATTTCTAGACCGTTCGATATCCTTAAAGCAAGTTGGAACTCTTCGATCGTCATTTTGCAATTTGGATTGATAATCTTTCTAAATTGCGCGATCCAACGGAGATGCTCATAACGCCCTCGTTTGATGTTGGATTGGGTCAATTTTTGATCATCTGAAAGGTACTTTAGTGCTCTTTCATTCCTGACTCGAATCATCATATTCCGTGACCATTTGGGCATTCGTAAGTGAGATCGCAGTCATCGGTACTAAATTTCTCCTTCATCACCTTGTCCAATAGTAACCATCATAACTCTCTCTTCAGTGGTCAAATTTAGACTATTTTGAGTTCATTGGAATGGTAACTTAATAAGCTTCTTAATGAAACCAGAATTGGGTAATTTCGAGACCGTTCGATATCCCAAAAGCATGTTGGAACTTTTTGATCGTCATTTTGCAATTTGGATTGTTAATCTTTCTAAATCGAGCAATCCAACGGAGATGCTCATAACTCCCTCGTTTTATGTTGGATTGGGTCGATTTTTGGTCATCTAAAAGGTACTTTAGTCCTCTTTCATTCCTGACTAGAATCGTCGTATTCCGAGACCATTTGGGCATCCGTAAGTGGGATCGCAGTAGTCGGTACTGAATTTCTCCTTCATCTCCTTGTCCAACAATAACCTTCATAACTCTCTCTTTAGGGATCGAATTTTGACTATTTTGAGCTCATTGATATGGTAATCTGACAAGCTTCTAAATGAGACCTAAATTGAATAATTTCGAGACCGTTCGATATCCCAAAAGCACGTTGGAACTCTTCGATCATCATTTTACAATTTGGATTGTTAATCTTTCCAAATCGCGCGATCCAACGGATATGCTCATAACTCCTTCGTTTGATGTCGGATTGGGTCAATTTTTGGTCATCTAAAAGGTACTGTAGCCCTCTTTCATTCCTGACTTGAATCGTCGTATTCTGAGACCATTTGGGCATTCGTAATTGGGATCGCAATCGTCGATACTGAATTTCTCCTTCATCTTCTTGTCCAACAGTAACATTCATAACTCTCTCTTCAGTGGTCAAATTTAGACTATTTTGAGCTCATTGGAATGGTAATTTGACAAGCTTCTAAATGAGACCAGAATTGAATAATTTTGAGACCGTTCGATATCCCAAAAGCACGTTGGAACTCTTCGATCGTTGTTTCGACAAGAAAACAAATGTGTTTGGTTTGGGGGATTTATTCAATGATAACAAAGAAAGAATGAGAGAACATTTACCACATTTATTCTGAGTTCATTTACATCCTCGAATTCCCTTGATTCTAAAAATAAAGTACAATCAATCAAAGTTAGAGAAGATAGTCCAATGGAAATTTCGGCAGAATCTCGATGCTTGTTTCAGTCTTCTCCTAGATACTTAGGAGGAATTGCTGAATCGATCTGCCAATCTCCAAGGAGATAGAAATTTCGACAATATTCCGATGCCTGCTTCGATCATCTCCTAGTACTTAGGTGGAATGTTGAATCATTCAATTGATCTCCAAGGAGATAGAAATTTCGGCAGCATTCCGACAGTTGCTTCAGTCATCTCCTAGTACTTAGGAGGAATTTGCACTTCTGCCAATTTCTCTTCTTTAAACTTAAACAGAAGGAACTTGAAGACTTCAACTATTTCAGTAGCATGACAGCCCCTAATCTTCATAGACTGCATGGTAGTCTGGTTGCGCGGATCGGCACAAACTATAGGAACTTCCTCTCTCTCACCTACGATATTCCTCCTTGCTCTACTTCCTCTCCAAAATCTTCAATCCTCCCAAATGAAGGAGGGGAGGGGGTATTTATAGGCCCTCGCACGTGTGGTACCTCGATTTTGATGCCGTGGGACCCACCTTACATCAATCTTAACTGTTCAAGGAAATCTTCTCCTGAAACTAACTGCGCAGACCAGCTCAACTGATCTTTGGTTGCGCGGTTCCACGCAACGGATATTGGTTGCGCAGACCTGTGCAAACCACCTTCTACTACTTTGGATCTTTTTCAGAGAACAGAACCCTGGGCAACTGGTATTTTGGTTGCGCGGTCCCGTGCAATCAATATTGTTGTTGTGCAGTCCGACGCCATACTAAGCTATTTTTTCCTCTCTTCTCTTCTTCCTTCAGTACCTTCCTTCTTTCTTCCTTATCTCTGATATCTTCTCATCTCTTCAAATCAACACATGATGGAAACTTTGCACATTTTTGGTGCACCAACAGAGCCCCCTCAATCCTTCTTTGATTGATTCATGAAATCAAATGGAGGATCGATCTTCCTCTGCCGGAAGAACTTGAATGAACTGCAACTGAAGGATGACTGGATGATCATACTTGCATGGAAGACTGGCTGATCATCTTTGACCAGAAGATCGAATGATCGCGTTCAATCGGAAGACTTGAATGATTACGCTCAAACAGAAGACTTGAATGCTCATGTTCAAAATGGAAGACTTGAATGCTCATATTCGAACGGAAGACTTGACTGATTGCGCTTGAACGGAAGACTTGATTGATTGTGCTCGGACGGAAGACTTGATTGATTGCGTTTGGACGGAAGACTTGAATGATTGCGGTCGAACTAAAGATTTGAGTGATTTCGCTTGAATGGACGGTTTGAATGCTCATTCTTGAATAGAAGATTTAATGATTGCACTTGAAAGGAAGACTTGATGATCGCGCTCGAACGAAGGATTTGATGATTGCGCTCGAACGGAAGACTTGAATGCCCCCTGCCAGTAGTGTCGAGCGGATGTTGCATTAGAGAGGATAAAATTCTCTTTTCATCGAAACACATCTCTACAACAGCTGTGAAGACTTCGTCTTTGTGTATTTTGACCAGAGAGCTATCTTTCATCACTACTGCGGCTGCAACGGTCTCTTTGATCAACTCCAGCGATTCTTTCCTTTAACTCTGTATTTGGGGTTGTTCTTTAATGCTGCTCCTGCTACAATAACTTTTTCGATTGTTTCTTTTATTCATGATCTGCATAACCCAAGCTTTTGAATAATGATCTTTCCTACCAAATTAATCAGAATTAATATCTCAATACATTATAATTTTTCACTTTACCTTCATCACATATTGATAATTTTAAAATAGATTGAGGGTTTCTTCTCTTTTTTAGGTTGATTGTGATATCCACTCTATCATTGTGCTTCACATTGCATCCCTTGCATCCTTTGCTTGTTATATCGCACTTTTGGAGATTTCATCTTCAGCTCCAAAGGTTCAACCGCTGAGTCTTTTTGCTGATTGTTTCTAGCTTGTGCTCCTTAACATTCCTTGGATCTTTGCTACATAGACAAGACTTCTTTTAATTTTCATTTGATAACTTTTCAAAGGTCATAGAAATTACTGATAATGATTTTGTTTATTCTTAGTCTCCATTAAATCTGGTACTTGGAATCTTACGATATCATTACTAGGATAATGAGAAGTTACGATATCGACATATAAATTCCTTCGCTACGCATAAGAGATTATCAGAAAGACCGAGGTATAAATTACTCTGAAGACATAGATCCTGCCCCCTTCCTCGGTCAATGTTGCATAATGATTTCTTTTAGAAAACAACATTTCCAAAATAAAGTCTACTGATACTCCTGAAGGATGGATAATCTTTGCTGCTCCTTTAACGGATCCAAAGAATATATCTGAATCTTTATATCGTGCGGGAGAGAAGGATGATTCTTCACTAGTTTATTCTCTGCCCCCTTTTGAGAATCCTGTGTGATAATATCTTTCTATATTAAGAAGGCAAGAGACAAATAGACCTTACGGCTCTTGTCAGCAGAATAATTATATTGCAATTGAAGACTAATAGTTGATCTTAAAGATTTGAACTTTTGAGTAGATAATTGCCAATATCTTGAAGGCATTTACTGTCGCTGTAATTTGAACCTGATTTAAAAGAAACGCATTTTTTGCATGTTTGTTTACTTAATATTGGAGATTTTCATCAGGCAATTGCATATTTGAGCATATCTAAAATGAAATGTGTATTTGCAGCATTTTGAATGCTAAACTTAATTTATGCTTTTGAGCAGTGGTACTAGTGTACTTTGACTAACCATACTGGACAAGATTGAACTTGACTAGACCAGACAAGACTTGACTTAATTGGACGACCAGATTTGACTGAACTGGACTTGACACTAGGCTCAAAGAGCAAAATAGTTTACTGCCAATTTCGGGCAAGGCTCAAGAAGCAATTATAGTTTACTGCCAATTTCGGGCTTTAAATGATGATAGGTCTTAGGCATAGTTGACTATATAGGCTTGGCTAAGCTGCCTTAACTGATCATAAGTCTCATGCGTAATTGGCCATATAGGCTTGGCTAGGCTGCCTTAAATGATCATAGGTCTCATGCGTAGTTGGCCATATAGGCTTGGCTAGATTGCCTTAAATGATTATTTGCTATCGTTGTTGTAAGATTTGTGGTTGGCCAATTTAGGCTTATTCCACTGCTTATTAACTTTATTTCATTGCCATGAATGATTTGTGTGGTTGGCCAATTTAGGCTTATTCCATTGCTTATTTCACTTTATTTCATTGCCATAATGGTGAATCAATAATTGATACATCGTCACTACTGATATATTCTGACAATGCTTATGGCTAGGATAGTGTATCAATAAGTTGAGATAAGATAATTTTGTATCAGCAATTGATGATAACAGCGATAATTACTAATTTTGGAGATAATTATTGACGCTTTCATTTGACGATCGTCATTGGTGCTTTGTCATTGGCACTTTGCATTTGGTGATTGTCATTGGCACTTTGCATTTGGTGATGACTTAATATGCTTGAAAGCCTGCATTTTATTCATATACAAAAAAATACGTTATATGGTGAGAAACACATTTCACAATTTCTTACTCGCCATTTTTTTTTACTCACCTGTCTTGCCCCCTTTTGATTTTGGAAGTATCGTACCGCTACCTTTCAAAATTAAAATACCGATCATCTCCTGAATTGGTAGGTATTGCAATGCATATCTGCATATCTGCAACGAATATTCTTTTTATTGCGACCTTACGTCTTTTGCCTCGCTCGCTTCTTTTCATTTGAGTATTTAGGCTATGATAGCTCAATCTTGTCAATTACTGACGGTTCACCATACGAAGCATGTTATTGTCTTTTAACGTGGATGCCCCCAGAATTTTCTTTACCGAGTCTCTATCATTTTTCTCCATCTTTTTATTTTTATCACGCTCTTTTATCGCGATTTCTCCCTTATTGATCATCTTTTGTAGCTTGTTCTTAAGGGGATCACAGTTTTCCGTATGATGTCCGAATTTACGATGATAATGGCAATAATCCATTCCTCTTGTATTTTCGATTTCTTCGAGGTGTCTTAGCCGAGGTAATTCAATACGCTTCATAGCCAACAATTGATTCAGCATAAGAAGTATATCTTTTTCTTGAGAATGCATATTTCATATGGTCTTTATTTTGCCTGGACCTTTTATATGTCATTATAACCGCACGACCATTTCTATCTTCTTCATCACCGTCTTTTTCAACATCTTGACAATCTTCTTTCCAAGTGATGTGGGCTAATTTTGACTGAAAAGCAGACACTCTTCCCATCATCTTTTCAAGAGCATAAGCCTTTGTAGCTGTTGAGGCACAAAAATATCTCATTGCAGTGGTCAGAGAATTCCATATCTGGGGGTATTTCGGTAATTTCCATGTCCGGGTGTATTTCAGTAATTTCCATGTCCGGGGTATTTCGGTAATTTCCATGTCTGAGGTTATTTTGGTAATTTCCATGTCCGGGGGTATTTTGGTAATTTCCATGTCCGGGGGTATTTCGGTAATTTCCATGTCCGGGGGTATTTTGGTAAAAATCCATGTCCGGAGGTATTTTGGTAAAAATTCATGTCCAGGGGTAGTTTAGGTATTTTGGTAAAATTCCTTGTTCAGGGGTAGTTTAGGTGTTTCGGTAAAAATCCATGTCAGGGCTATTTTGGTAAAATTCCATGTCCAGGGGTAGTTTAGGTATTTTAGTAAAATTTCAAGTCCAGGGGTAGTTTAAGTATGTTGATAAAAAAGCATTGGAAAGGATAGTTTGGTAAAAAAGGATGCAAAGGTGTCATTTGAAAGGGGAAAGGTGGTACACCATTTAAGAGGAAGCTTGGTGGTCACTATGGTTTAAGGAAAAGAGAAAGTCCATATGTAAAGAGATAAGTGCTAGTGATCATCACTCAGTAAGAGTGGTGGGGTCTATAAATACCCCTTCCTGCTTCAGTTGGAGGGGTTGGATCATTTGGTGGGTCAGAAGAAGTAAGGAAAGAGAGAAAGAGAGCTGCTGGTTGCGCAAACCGCGAGAGGGAGAGCTGCAGTTGCGGCACAACAAGGGATGCAGTTGCGCTGGTCACCCAACGAAGATTATGGTTGCGCGAACCGCGCAAGTGAAAGATGTCATTCCACCGTCCGCTTAAGAAGACTGTTGTTGCTTGGTCAGCCTTTTGTACGACCCGCGCAACAAATACGGGAATCCGTCTAAGTGACGATTCCTGTAGGTCATGTGTCCCGTTATGCTATCCGCGGGAAGAATTCGGTTGCGTGAACCGCGCAACCAGCAGGACGTTCAGTCAGACGTAAACAGAGGATTTCATCCTTCCTTCACTGTTCTGCTGGTGGTGCCCAGTACGGCCGTCTTTTAAGAAATCTACACCATCCACCATCTTCCTCTTAGAATTTCGACCATCAATGATGGGTTTTGGTCGTCCGATGATGTGGCCCACCTAGATAATCAAGCTGCAAAAGCAGCCGAATGGTCCTCTTGCGATCAATGTAGCGATCATGTAGATGCTCCTCACCGCCAAAGATCAACATGGTTTTAAATGGGTTTTCTCCCTCTACCTGACAGACAGTTCAGATCCACCTTTAGCTGCCTGATGGTGGCCCACAACAAAGAGACGGAACCTCTGTTATTCAACAGAGTCGACGTACATCGACTCTGTGACGTACGTCGACTCTGTGAAATTCAGCAGCCCATTGATCGGAGCTGAATGGGAAATCCACTCCGACCATTGATTTCAAGGCGAAAAACCATTAGCAAAGGACTGTTTTTGAAGTAGAATTGGTGCAGCACACAAGCCTCTCTACTTCACCATCCATTTCATGTTCAACGGTTACATTGCTACAACAGTTTGCATGGTTTCAAATTACCACTTTGGCAACGGTTAAATCTCCCTTCTGAACATAATGGACGGTCCAAATCGATGATTTGAGTGATGATCAGGCCATACTAAGAAAATTGCAAACAACCAATGAAGACGCTGTGTATTTGTGAAATGAAGAAGAAGAAGTCGGTCAATGGGTTTTGACCGACTTGGGAGATTCCATGTACGTCAAGTGCACTCGTGCACTATATACATGCGATGTACATGTGATCTCAGTGTGATATTCGTGGGAAATCTGCTCCGTCCATCTTCATTGTCAGCTCATTTAACGCGTTGAAGCCGAGTTTGAAGCATTTCCAGATATCAGGCGGGCCCCAAATCATGATCTCAGGAGCTGATTTGTCAGTTTAGCCATTTCTACATATCGTGGCCTACGATGGCTTCATTTGTCGGTTAGCCATTTCTACAAGGATCCAGAAGCTGAAATTTGATGTGTACGGGTAATTTGTGGTTCTAAGGCTGCACATAAAGTTTTGGGCTGAACGGACGGTGACAACCCCATGATCTTACATTCTAGGAGACTTTTCAAGCCCGTTTAGCATGATCGGCTTGATTTCCTCAGGCCTGACCATACTTCAATGGGCTGCTTCATATTTTAAGGAAAAATGACCGGAAGGATGCTCTCTCTCCTTGGAGATTGTCTGATCGAATCAGTAATTTCTCCTAAGTATCTAAGAGATGACCAAAATAGAAATGCTGCCGAAATTTCTATCAGGCTATCTTGTCTGTTTTGATTGATTATGCTTTGTTTTCAGAATCAAGGGAATCCGATGATGTAAATGAACTCAGAATAAATGTGATCAATGTTCTCTTGTTCTTTCTTCGTTATGATTGAATAAATCCCCCAAATCAAACACATTTGTTTTCTTATCGAAACAGTAGCAAAATTATGAAAAGTTCTCCAATCTTTACTAATCAGATGGCATGCTAGTTCTAGTCTCATGCTTTCTAAACATAGTTCTACTTGTTCTAATTCCCGAAGAGGATGTTAACATGATGCTGCCAAGTTCTTCTTTCGACTGATGAATTCTTCAACTGATTCATTTTCCTCTTGGCGAATAGAGGCCAATTCGGTCAAACTAACTTCTCGGTCCAAAGAGAAAAAGTTTGACATAAAAGCATC
Source organism: Magnolia changhungtana (assembly GCA_030180095.1). Lineage (NCBI taxonomy): Eukaryota > Viridiplantae > Streptophyta > Magnoliopsida > Magnoliales > Magnoliaceae > Magnolia > Magnolia changhungtana. Next base: position 403,016 of record JASAUF010000600.1, read on the forward strand.
CTGTTGTAATGCCCTGAAAATCGGGGGTCGTGTAGCAACTCAACACCCGAGTTCCAAAACACCACTTATGCAACATAAATGCTTATGATTGAATATTGTCTGTGTTAGTGCAATAATCATGAGTGAGATTATACCAAAACAGTAATTTATACTCCAGATCAAGTTATAAAACACAAGCGGAAGACTAAAAGATATATATAAATGTATATAAAGCCAAAAATGTCACAATCGGTCTTTAGAGTATGAACACCTTACTGAGTCACCATATACATGTATCTGTTTCAAAAATCAAAATACCAAAAAATGGTACAACTATAATGATACGCCCTGTAGCCCCGTCATCTGAATGGCCTAAGCGTAGCCTCCAAAGAACTGCATGTAGGAGAACTCATCCTGATCATCAAGTAATCAGGCTCAGTCTCCAGCGTCTCATCAATACCTGCATCTAAGACAGAGTCTAGTGGGTGTCCGGAACACCGTCCCGTAACGTGGGAGTGAGTAGCTAACTCAGTGGAACAATAAAGCATAGGTTAACATGTTATCAATTCAGTCAAGCAGTAATGATAAAGCAGTACAATCAAACACTCCTAAATACTCTTATTAATGCAAGTATGGAATGCAGTCATGATGCATGCCCTTGTCAATGCTCCCTCATGCGACAACATCTTACGTCCGTGGCATGCGTTTATCCCTCAGTGCTCCACATCTTCCAAGCACATGCAGTGCTATGTTATGAGCGTGATTACCAAGTTATTATTAGTCCTTTTCATACAGCAGTATTGGGAAACTAAGGTACCTTCCTTATATCATTCATAATCAATGATCCATTCTAGGGTCGTCAGTCCTAGATAATTTCATATGATGATACGGTTCTAGGTCGCTGTAAAGGGCTGCTAGGGTTGTTACACGCACTCGTTGCACTGCTCCCCCATCAGCTTATCAATACAGGCCTAATTTATACTCTGTTACTACGGGAAGGCTCCTCGCCTCTCTGCAGATTTAGAGTATGCTCGAGGTCACTACAAAGGGCCCGTCACCAATCAGTGTAGGCCGACAGCTCAAATATAGTGTCTCATACCACCGTATTCGGCTCACGAGTTTGGGTTGCTCACTGGTCAATACGGGGAGGCTCGTGGCCCCAGCGTAGGCTGAATGCTTGACCACGATGTCCCATACCACCATGCCCGGCTCATGAGTCTTAGCGGATCGAGGTACCAAGGTTAACTAGGTTACACTGGTAAGTTTGGTACCTTAGGTTCAAACAGTAGCGTCCATACATGATGAACATACATTAGACAAATCGGGTTACTTGACGAGCTCGACTAGCACAAGCACACAATCAGCTGAACGACATGAAGTGCATAAACACTTCGTGTGGCCTAACCACTGTCGCCACCGAAGTACGACTCAAGTTCGTCAAACGCATCCTACATGGCGAAGGAATCTCAACCACGAACTCAAGTCTGTTACCAATCGCGTGGACTATAACATAGCCCCAATCATATTCAATCCTTAACTAAAAGCATATAGAGTAAAGCAAATAAACAAATTAATTCAAGCATGTTAACAAGCATGTAACAAAGCACAATATAAACAGGAAATACAGACACATACATTTCATAAGTAAGCGGTTAAATTATACAACCAACATGGAGGAAATCATATACATCTCTAAGTTAGTTGAGAATCCTATCTCAACACCTACCTAAAGCACAATCATATAATTACTTACTCTTACAAGCATTTTCACAAACACTTAAAATACACTTCTTTAACATACATAACGTATAGTAGCAAAAAAAAGTATTAGGGCGAATCCTTTCGCCGAGTAAGTATTACACACATATATATAGCATGTTCATACAGTAATTAATCATGGCAAACACACTTTCAAAATTTGTACGTATACGGTATTTTCTACAAATATACAGAATACACAATATGCCATAATTTGTATACGCAATCGAAACGCAAAACGAACATCGGATTATGCATGTACAATAACACCTAGATCATGAATCTATCATTATCTGACATTGAACGTGTTGAAAACTATAACCTATACGTCTAAAGTCTGCACCTTACGCTGTAGAAACGTAACAAACTTAACAAAAACTCTATGCTTTCGTCAACGTCGATACGACGACCTATAACACAAGGTAAGTCAACTATTTCGCTACTTGTGCCAATAGAAACCCTAAAACAGGTTAGGGTTAGAGTTTTATTACCTAGAAATGAAGTCGGAATCGCCGAAAAAGCGATACTGTTGTTATGGATAGACACGGAGAACAACAGGGATTGATTCCCCATAATAACTCTAACTTCTTTCTCACCTTCTCTCTCTTTCTTCTCTTCTCTCTCCTAGGGTTTTCTCAAATTCGTATGGTGAGAATGAGAGAGGGTTTAAGGTCCTTATATAGGCCTAAAATACTTTAAATTAGACCCAGGGTTAAGGTATACTTAGGTTATGGCCAAAGCAGGTCTGTTCCGTCTCAACGGAGCACTTCTGGAGCCCCCCCCCCTTGAGCCAAAGGTCGGACTTAAGTTCACTGACCTTGGATCTAGGTCGAGTTAAGGTTTTATTCCAATCGGGTTCTCAGATCACACGTGGCGGACCAGTTTCAGTTCAACGGTCACAGAAACTCGATCAGGGTTACAAGTACACAGACATGGAAATGTTTCCTGATCCGAGGGTGTATTTAGGTCAGATTCCGATGGTCTGATTACTTATATTTGGCTCACAAACATCAAGTCTCAGATTACTTAAATTTGATTTAATTTCTAAAGAAAACCAGGTTTTCTCACACTTCTTGCTCCGGGCTCAAGCGAATAGCCTTGAGACACTATCTGGATTTGAATTCCGAAATGGTTGTCAAGCCTAGCAAGGCGGTCCTAATTCTATAACCTCGTATTATTCGGACTTTCGACGTGCGGTCCAGATTGATATGGAGTTTCAATGTGCTCCCGAGAGCAGCCGGGTAATGAGATTGATCCTAGATTTTAGGGTAATCCAGTGTCAATGATTCTACAAGTTTTGTGTCTTGCAGATCGTATTTAAAGCGATTCAAGCGGATTTCATAGCTAATCTAGTGTAGCACTTAGTTAACTTTGTCTAATTTCTAAAGGATTTGATCCTTAGTGATTTCTGCCTGAGGTGGTACTCGGGCCTTTGTACGGGATTTTTCGAGTCGTTACAATCTACCCCCTTAAAGAAAAATTTCGTCCTCGAAATTAGTACCTTTTCATACTCCTTGAGAAGCTAAGGGTAGTTATTTCGGATCTCGGCTTCCGTCTCCCAGGTAGCTTCCTCCTTTGTATGATGCGTCCACAGTACCTTCACGAGTGGAATCACCTTACTGTGCAACACCTGCTCCTTCCTGTCTAGGATACGCGTCGGACGCAGCACATATATAGCATCCTCACTCAACTGTACCTGCTCCCAATGGATGATGTGGGAAGGATTAGGGATGTATTTCTTCAGCATAGATACATAAAATACGTTGTACATGCCGGCGAGTGGTGTAAGCAAAGCGAGACAGTATGCCACCTCTCCCACTTGATCAAGTATAAAAAATAGGCCAATGAACCGCGGCATAAGTTTCCCCTTCTTTCTAAACCAAAGAACTCCCTTCATAGGGAAAACTCAGAGGAATACGTGATCCCCAACCTCGAACTCAAGCGGTCGCCGCCTCGTATTGGCATAACTCTTCTATCTGCTCTGTGCTGTAAGAAGTCGACGCTTGATAATATCGATATTCTCCGAGGTCGCCTGTACTAATTTCAGGCCAATCAAGCTGCGCTCGCCAACCTCAGCCCAGCAATGCGGTGCACTGCAAGGACGCCCATACAAGGCCTCATAAGGAGCCATGCCAATACTCGCCTGAAAACTGTTGTTGTAGGCGAACTCTGCGTACGGGAGACAGTCATCCCAACTGTCCTTGAAGTTTAACACACAGGCCCATAGCATATCTTCGAAAATCTAATTCACCCACTTCGTCTGCCCGTCGGTCTGAGGGTGAAACACTATACTGAACTTCAACTTCACACCCATCACTTTCTGAATACGAGTCCAGAAGATAGATGTGAATCGCGTGTCTCGGTCTGACACGATTTCCAAGGGAACTCCATGCAGACGCACTATTTCTTTGATGTACAACCTAACCAAGTCGTCTGCAGAGTTCGTCACTCTGATAGGGAGAAAATGAGCTAATTTGGTTAATCGATCCACGATCACCTAAATAAAGTCATTACCCTTTCTCGTCTTCGGCAGCCCCGAGATGAAGTCCATAGAGATGAAGTCCCACTTCCATTTAGTTATGGGCATGGGCTAAAGGAGTTCAGGAGGTCGGTGATGCTCGGCCTTGACCTGCTGACACGTGAGACAACATGAAACATACTCTACTATATGAACCTTCATATTGTCCCACTAATACAACCGCTTCATATCCTGATACATCTTCGTGCTACCAGGATGCATCGCAAGCTTCGAACTGTAAGCTGTCTCGAGAAGCTCCTGTCTCAAGTCTTGAATATCTGGGATGCATAGGCGGCCACGGTATCGTAGGCCCCATCGGTACCAACTCACCACTCAGAGTCCACATCATCGCCAGCTTGCTTCGAAGTTCAGACAACTGCTCGTCGTCCTTCTAGGCCTCGATAATCCAGTCATCAATAAGTGGCCGCACCCGAACGTGTGCGACACACTCGAATGGGTCCTCCACTGTGAGTTTCTGCTTGAAGTCCCACACGAACTCCAACATATCTCACTCTGCTATCATCAGCGGAGCCGCAAATGCTATAGCCTTCTTGCGACTCAACGCGTCCGCCACAAGGTTGGCCTTGCCAAGATAGTAGGAAACCTCGAATTTGAAGTCCTTCAAGGTCTCCATCCATCGGCGCTGCCTCATATTCAAATCTCGCTGGGTGAATATATACTTAAGGCTCTTATAGTCACAGAAAAGCTCGAACTCCTCTCTGTAGAGGTAATGTCTCCAGAGCTTCAATGCGAATATGACTGCTGTTAATTCCAAGTCGTGCATAGAGTAATTCTCCTCGTGCTTCCTTAATTGTTTCGAGGCATACACAATCGCCCTGTCCTTCTGCATAAGGACATAACTCAAACCAACGCGAGATGCGTCAGTGTATATAGTGTACTTAACCCCTTACTCTGGCAATACTAGCACAGGGGTGGACGTCAACCTGTCCTTCAGCTCCTGAAATGTTGCTTCCGCCTTCTCATTCCAGGCGAACTTCAAATCCTTTTGTGTCAACTGTGACAACGGTCTGGCTATCTTCGAGAAGTCTCAAATGATTCGTCGGTAATAACCTACCAGGCCCAGAAAACTCCTCACCTCAGTAACTAAACCAAGCTGCTTCCAGTCCTGAACGATGGCTACCTTAGCCAGGTCCACTGTTATCCCTTCCTTGGACACCACATGTCCCAGGAATTTGACTTCCTCCTGCCAGAAGTCGCACTTCTTATACTGTGCGAACAACTGCTTCTTCCTCAGAGTATCAAGGACTACCTGTAAGTGTTCCTCGTGCTCTTCCTGACTCGGAGTATATCAGGATGTCATCTATAAATACGATGACGAATCGGTATAGAAATATCCAAAACACTCGGTTCATCAAGTCCATGAACACGGCCGGTGCGTTCGTAAGACCGAACGACATCACAAGGAACTCGTAATGCCCAAAACAGGCCCTGAAAGCCATCTTCTGCACGTCTTCATCCCTGACGCGCAACTTATGATACCCTGACTGTAAATCGATCTTCAAAAAATATTTTGCCCCTTCAACTGATCAAACAAGTCATCTATCCTGGGCAAAGGATATTTGTTCTTCACGGTCAACTGGTTCAACTTGTGGTAATCAATACATAACCGTAGCGACCCATCTTTCTTCTTGACAAACAACACAGGTGCTCCCCAAGGAGACACATTGGGTCGTATAAAACCCTTCTCTACGAGTCCATCAATCTGTTTCCTCAATTCCTCCATCTCACATGGAGGCATGCGATACATCGGTAATGAAATGGGTGTCGCACCAGGCATAAGATCAATAGTAAATCGATCTCGCGCCGAAGAGGCAAACCAGGAATCGGCTCAAACACGTCCGTAAAAGCCTGAACTACAGGCGTATCTACAAGCGTCGGAATATTAGTATCCTCCAATGAAGAAGCGAAACACCCCAACCAAGAGCGTGACTGACCTGAACAGGGAAAGTAAAAGCCATGCCCTTTGGTCCGTGGGCTGTAACCATCCTAGTCTCGCAATCCATCTCTCCGCGCATCTCAGTAAGCCAGTCCATACCGAAAATGACGTCGTAATGGAATAGGGGGATGACGATCAGGTCGACTAATATAGTTCTACCACCCAAATCTATCGGGCAGCCCTCACACATACTAGTAATATCAGAGAAAGTCCCTGTGGCAGTGATGACCCTCACTCCCCTCGTAGGAGCAGTGATCAACCCCAGTCGCTTGACTTCCATGCATGAGATCATAGAGGTAGTGAACCCTGTGTCCATCAGCAAGAAGACAAGAATACCTTGGACGTGTGCAGTGACCTCGAAGGCCATAGGTGCTGAAGGTGCTGTCTCTGGCTCCTCCGTCATAAGGGCATGAATGCGTGCCTGCTGAGGTCGGTTGGGTTGAGGCACCATAGGTCACTGTGGCAGCCTAAAACGAGGTGCAGGTGGTCTGAAGGATGGATGTGCAGGTGCTGTCTGTAGTGGTGGAGCTGATAAAGCCTGAGAGCGAGGATGATCAATCTGCTGCAGTGGTGCAAACCCACTCCCGCAGTAAGAACATGTCACACCTGGACGCCTCATCGGAACTACTGGCGCCGTAATCCTAGGAGGAGAGTCAACACGAGGCCTCTGGCCGAGGAATGACCTGCTCTGGATATCTGGTCGTGGCCTAGGAACCATGGGGCCACGAGAGCGTGTCAGTCGCTCAACATCCTGCTCTGCGGGCATAGACATATGAACCAACTCGGTATAGGAGGGTATGCTGACACAGCATATCTTCGACCGAATATTAGGTCGCAAGCCCTCAGAAAAATGTCATATCTGCATTTGCTCGTTAGCAAGTATCATAGGGACGTATCTGCCCAACTCAGTAAATCGATGTTGGTACTCGATAACTGTCATGCCTCCCTGCCTGAGGCGCAAGAACTCATTCTCCCTCTCATGTCGGTAGGTCAGAGGGTAGTACTTTTCGTAGAAATGAAACTCGAAAGCTGCCCAGGTCCATACGTAGCCAACTGGGACTGTCCGTAGGACACCATCCCACCACATACTGGCCTCCTCAAATATAAATGTGGCCAACTCAACCTGCTCTGACTCGGTACAATGCAGCATCCATAGCATCTTGAAGATGCGGTCTAGCCAATATTCAACCTCCTCGGGTCTGTGAGAACCCGTAAAAGTAGGAGGCCTCAAGCGCTGAAATCGCTCGAAAAGGCCATTAGTACCCAAATTTCCCGTGGGGTATGCAGCAGGTGCAGGCAGAGGCACATCCTTAGCCTGAGCAGAAGGCTCTGCCGTCTCAGCAGGACGTGTAGACGGTGAAGGTAGAGTCGCACTCCCACTCTTAGATAAGGCCCCTGCAATAATGGTCAAGAGCTGCTGGTGCTACTACTGTATTAACATCATCATCTGCTCAAACCTATTAGTAGGCGGGGCAAGCTGAGGTGCATACTGCGTCGAGGAAGACGCATAGTTCTTCTTGCGAACCGGTGGTGTATAAGGTGGTAGTACAGCTGTAGGACCAGTGGAAGGCTAAGACGCAGGCATAATCTCATGCTCCAGGCCCAAACCAGGGTTCGTACGACCATCTCTGTGGGAAGGAGCCTGGTCCATCATATCAGTGAGTGTGAGGTGTTCCGTGCTCCGTGTATATTTCCGTGGCATGCCCTATACAACATAGGGTGCAACGCATGTAAGATGAAGCATAACTATACAATACACAATCACTTAAGCATTTCACACACTTCATAGCAAAAGAGGCTGCATGCATTTCATTACCAAAATTGTCACAATACATGGAATACAGAGTTACATGAATCATGACAGAAAATGCATGTGAGCTAATTATAACCAAAGCGCCAAACACTTTAAACATACTACTAACTATTACACCCATCAACATGAAAACATAAACATCCTAAGGCGGTAACCAAAGCAAACTACAAGACAACAGCATGGATGCTTAGGCATTCGAGTCTGGCGATGGAGGAGGGGCACCCTTATCCTGCAAGCAGCACAGGATAGTCTTCAACGTGCAAGTTACTTTCTTGAACTTGTGCTTCATAGGGCCCCGAAGATCTATGACATCCTGTCGCAGGACAGTCTGACCTTGTCGTAGCTCAGCATGATCCTCCTCCAGTCGAGCTATACGAGCATCCCAAGTAGCCCGATCAGTACCCTGCACCGGTGTCGTAGGAGGGGAGCTCTCCTCTGTATCTTGGGCCTCTTCCTCTTCTTCTTGTTCCTCCTCTTCTATCTCAGCTCCATCTTCTTCCTCACTCTCCGTCTCATCATCGCTCTCCTCAAGTCGAGCTTGGTGTTGCCGTGGCCCGATATTCATCTGATTGAGGGTAGTCTCGTCGATGTGATGAACTGACACCGACATCTCCGCCCTAAGATTGTAGCCAAACTCATGTGCAATCTTGCATATGAGTTGGCTGAAGGGGAGCGAATCATTCATTCTAGTAGAGCGTGCAGTCTTAATTATCTGTCGTAACATGAACGTAGGCATGCACAGGTTCGCTCTCTGCCCCACTTGATACAAGAAATCTACCATGAGGCGCGTACACTCACTGTAATTGCTCCACCTGGGGTAGACATTGAACATGAAGATGTGATGGAGCAAGCGGAAGTCGTCAGATATATCGGTTGCTAAAAGACTCTTGTTCGGCTGCCACTCGACCAGTCGGCCACCACAAAGGAAACGTGTGCGACGATCCCTTTCACGAGCACTCCTCAGGTTCAGCTCGCTAGCATGCACCTCACCAAGAGGCACATTCAGAAGCCGAGATATCAACCTAACATCAACTGTGGCCAACTGATCCCTTCCACATGGGATCTGGAACTGCAAGGGTTCAAGCGTAGGCTCATGAATATTGGCATAGAAAGGTCGGACAGAGCTCGCATTGGCGCGATACTCATCATCAAATAGTGGACCCCAATGGGCCCTTTCCATGAACTCGAACAACAGATATTCTCCAAAGAGCCGCCGATCCACTTGAGCTTCAAAAATGACCCTACGGTCCTCATAAACTCCATGAGACAGCTCCGCCAACCGATCCCTTTCAACAAGAATCCGGGGATCAAGATCCCGCTTCGTCCGAAGCTCCTAAACGACGCTTGTGCTAGTGGCGGCGCCTCTCGGCCTCCTTGAACACGTAGGGCGGCTAGGCCCAGCTTTATCCACGGCCCCCTTTCTCTTTCCCATGAGAGAAAGGATGGTGAAAATCGAGAAAATGGCCGCAACGAACTCAAAGAAGGACATGGAAAGTGAAGAAAAAGGGGAAATAGGGCTGGAGTTTCTGGTTTTCCATAGATTTGAGCCTCAACAGGGATTATAAAGGCCCAAAAGACAGGGATTGAAGAAAGAAAATGAAGAGATGGGATGGGTTGAGTGCTTACACGATTTTGAGCTTCAAATGAGGGGGTGTAGGAGCTCAAATGAGAGAAAATGAAAGGGTAGAGGGTAGGTGTTGCTGCAAACGATGGAGGGGTGTGGGTTTTAATAGAAAATGGCAGAATGAACGATTGGAGGGGAGGTTTGAGAGAGAAAACTGAATTTTTGAAGAAAAGGGAGAGCTTGGAGGTGGGTTTTGTGAAGGAGGTAGACTTTTGGGGTGTTTTTAAGCCATGACCCCTGTATCAGGGGGTCACCCTAGGCCCCAAAGATCGTCGGCCTGACCGGCCCTCCCGGGCCAGCCCGTTAACCGGCGAGGCCTCACCAACTCAGCGAGGTCCTCGCCACTCCCTGGACTAACCGGCAATGCCTTGCCACTTCCTGGACTAACCGGCGATGCCTCGCCATTTGTGTAACACCCCATACTTTCAGTACTCGGGTATTCCCATGTGACCTAACTCAGTATAAATACAAACATAACTTGAACAAACATTCACGTGATGTGGCCCATGTGACAGTTGAAGTAAATTCAGGATTAGGTAAATGAATCACAACAGTTGATCTACCATGAGGACGGTTCTGCCTAGAAGTAGGCCCTACAAATTAACTCAAGATAATAATGATAATATTAATATTAATAACAACAACGATTGAAGATATGGACATTCAAATGGTAAATTCAGGGAACATGTGGTCCTAACCATCTGAACAATGACTAAGACCGTTGAAGTTCAGATTCGCAATGATGTGACCGTCAGATCAATGAAAAACCCCAATTTAGAGGCTGCATGTATGGCCCACCTGGGCATTGTACCCACCTAAGTTTCGGTTAAAACTCATACTTGGACCCATTAAGCGAAATGGACGGAGTGGATTTCCCATGAACATTACAGTGGACCCCACATACAGTGCGTGAACACCTTGGACTATAAGCACGGAACGTGTGCTGGATGATGTTACTCGGTCAAAAGCCCTTTGACCGAACCCATTTGCAAAACAGAAAACACCTTCCCGCCATTTTAAAGGCATTTGAAACCGAAAATTTTGAGCCTCTAAGTGAGCCAACTCGACCGTTTTCCGGGCAATCCGAACTGTCCATTTTGTCAATGGGACCCACCCTAACAAAACCATATAAGCTAGTGGGTCCCCGAAAATAAATAAAGGGAATCGATCCCTGACTGTCCACTCTAATAAATAGAAGGTGACCAAACTGCTGGAGCTATAGGGAAACGCCACGACGGTTGGAGTTCCGACGCATTCCGCGTCGGTTAAGAAAACATGGAGGAATTACAGGCCACATTTATCCATTATGAGAAAAGCAGAGGCAACCACTGACAGCCGTCGCTTGGGGATGGGCGGAACCAATCCCAGCCCTTGGATCTCCATCTCCTTGCCTATGAATGGAGAGCTCAGCCCCTCAGACTTCACATAGAAAGTGAGTCGAGAGAGGAAAGAGTCGAAGAGAGAAGAAAGAGAGAAAACAGAGAGGGAGAGTAAACAGAGGAAGAGAAGAGAGGAAGAAGGAGAAGGTGGTGCGTGCATGACCACCCAAGTTTGGGTCGGAACCAACCGTGGAAGGTAAGACATCTCTCTCCATTATTTTCTTCTTTAGGAGACTCTAAAATAAACTCATGCTAAAGCTCACACCTCACCACACATGTATTAAAACACCCGTCAGAAGAAAATATGCACATAGTGAAGGACGGACCCTGTTTTGAAGCGGGTAGAAACCTTTCTTCCACTCTTTTTGGAACTCTAAAATGAGCTCAAACCATAGCCCCATCACACCTTGCTCATGCCCCGAGCAGCCTTCTAAAAACAGGCTCTGTTTGTGGCTGATAACCCAACCTGACAACAGTTGGTTCCTAGCACGAAGCCAGGCTAAAAATGTGACTGTGAGCAGTTGTGTATTCAGTAAAAACGATGGAAATCAGCCAAATGGTAGGCCTGGAAATGAATAAGCTTGTAGACATGGCTGCAGTGGAAAGAGGGCTGGAGACCGCAGTCTGGAACGGTTGAGAGTTCAGCCCACTCATAGCAGGGAAAAAGGCCCTCGCTGCAAACTGGCTAAGCACGATTGGCAGCAGAGATGCTTAAAAAGTTTTGGGCCTCACCAAAAATCTGTGGGCCCTGCACAAATGCAGGTAGGCCTCGCCCAAAGCAGATTACTGCACCGACCGTGGACCCCACTAAAAGGCTGGTGGCATGCACTGCTGGTGGGCCGCACCATGATCAAATGCCCACTAAGGGATAGTGTGCCCAGGACCGTCCATCAGATGACGTCCTGGACTGGGCTGCTCTACACGTTAAAAAAAATAATAATAATAAATTCATGCATAAGTACATATGATAGATTAAAAATAAAAGTGTTGTAGATCTGGTGCGTTGTGGTAGGGACCACTCACAAGTGATTTCATCCAGCCGTCCATTTGTTTTCTTTGGACGGTGGATATCACTGACAACTAAAGTCAACTGGTTGGGATACCTCTCAACTGTCTAGATGGGATGATAAGGCTGGGGAGCACTGTGGTGCATGTGAGTTTAAAAATTAAAAAAAAATATATATATATATATATATAAATAAATAATAATAATAGTAAAAATAATATATAATATAATATAATATATAAAGCACCTTACTAAAACAAATATCATAGCATATATTACCTGCTTTATAATATAAAATATAAAGCATGCATCTGTACGTGCACCTCTATCAAACTAGATTGCATGAACGGCCTCTGATGTGTGCATCCTTCCATGCAATGTAATGCATGAGGATTACATCCAGACCATTGGCCAGAGGTTTCCTACGGGCCACATTTGAGGATTCATCCAAACCTTCCATTCTCAGCCACCGTTGGGATAATATGGGGTCCCCTCCAATCATGTAATAAAGTATTACATGTGGGCCCCACACCCATGTAGAACCCACGTTGAAATACATGTAAGATACATGTGATGTATACTATTTAAATACATACCAGATGCATGTAAAATATATAATATTTAAATATGAGATGCATGTGATGTATATAATATTCAAATAGCAGATGCATGTCATGTATATAATATTTAAATATCAAATGCATGATATAATATATCTAAGATGCATAAGACACTAATATAATATTTATATACATATTAATAAGTGTGGTAGCCCACTAAGGACACACCCTAGTGTACGTATTGTACATCCACTCCATCCATCTATGGGCATTCCCAAGCCGTCCATCAGCCCCTGGACGCTTTTCTTAATATATATATATATATATATATATATATATATATATATATATATATATATATATATGAGTATGTGTAATGCATATAGGTAGGAATTTAAATAAAAGTTATGCATCTGTGCATGTGTATAACTCATGGGACCCACCTGTTGAGAGAAAAGAGTTGTTAGTTATGTAACAGCTAATACCATTAGCAAGTTCCATGGGCCATACGATATAACCCACACCGTCCAAATAGCTGGATAGTTGGCCACATGCTAATGCATGTGCTGTATATCCTAACTGTCCATCCCAATTGGCGAGCTTGCCCTAATGCTTGAGTCCTATTGGACCACCTTGTTGAAATACATGGTGGGCCTAACATAAGCCTAAAAAGCCTTTTTGGTTGCACCCCTTAAGCTTTATGTTGGGGGCATAAAGCCATAGAAATATCTGACAAAAATAAACTATAATTTTAGGTGATTCCTTGGTCGATTCCGGGCCTCAAGAAGACTCAGGCCGAATTCAAGAACACTATCATACATGTGATGATTCTTCCCCTTGAGCTTTCCATCTTCTCATTAGCTTAAGTTATAGTTTTTATTCATAATTGATATCTCCCTTTATAATCACATATGCTAGCTGGTGGAAATTGAATTGTTGTATTACATGCTTTATGATTATCCTGTATAATTGCTCATGCTTGTAGATTTCTTTGTGTGGGTTTCTTATGGAACTTAAACTGGTACATTAGTGGGAAATTCCCACATATGAATGTACACCCATACTTGGGATGTAACTTGACTAGTTGTGATCATAATGGACCTTCGACTAGGTGGTTATTGAGTGGTGGTCTAGATGGATCATTGATGTGGGCCTACCATCCAAGTTTGTTGTGCCTAATGATTTTTAAGGACGGTCTTTATCGTATGGTTTTGATACTCGCCCTATGTGGCTTATTTTGATATCTGCGTATGTGGTTTGTTTTGGTATTTGCCTTATATGGGTTCGATGTTTTATATCATGCAACCATGTAATGGTAAGCCCTATGTATTGTAATATGATTAGCCACTAGTCAATGGGGTTCCATTAAATATCTTAAGGTGGTAGCCTCATGAGCTGGGGATGGTGGTAATGGGATACTATGCCCAAGCTGTCGGCCTATGCTAAGGTATACGCTCCCCGTAGTGACCTTGAGCTTATTTAAATTGGTTGATTGTAACTGGAATAATAATGGATTGGCTAATCATGCATTCATAGCATATTGGCGATGATGGGTGGCTATTCTGGATGCTGTTGCACGTGTCCTAGAGTTGTTGGGGTATCGTTTCGCTAGCTCCCAGACCACCGACTATCGACCCCTGTCCGACTGGATGATTTTCTCAGGTCGATGATTTACATGGGCGACGAGCCCAAGTCCGACTGGATGTGCATCCCCAGGTCGATGTGCATTCATGTATCCAGGCATTTAAAAAGACTACATCATGTACTATTTTGATTGCTTTGTGGTTTTATAATTATGCTTATCTAATGCGGCGGTGTGTAATCTTGCGGGGAATTCACACTGAGCTAGCCACTCATCCATCAAATATACAACCGTACAAGTAGAACAGGTGGCCCAGATGATGTATATGATCAGACTTGATGAGGAGCTGTGCAGGTGCCATAGATGCATGGTCGTATTGCTAAGAGGAGCTACGTGGTCATGCGGCTTACATTTATACGCTTTCTGTTATTTCTTATGTATGCAAATCTTGTAATCGTTAATGTTGAGACATTGGTTTGTATAAGTCATTATGGGCTGCTTATATACTTAAATGATAATGAAATTTTCTTATGTTGATTTGTCCATTCTACGCTCATCTGCTTACTCTGATAGTAGAAAAAAAAATTCACTCTAATTTGACCATCCTTTAAGGTTAACACTCGGATTTTTGGGAAACGAGTCATATACTCGGGTCCTAAAAACACGGGGAGTTACAATTTGGGCGAGATCCTCATGCCTTCTAGGCCCAAAAATGATATGGGGTCCACCCTGGGTCCCTATAGATTTGCGTGGGTAGGCCCCCGACCCCATTTTGAGTCGTTTCGGGTAGTCTTGGAATGTTTCTGATACATACCTATATGTACCAATTTCTAATGGCTGGGATGGGGTGAATTATGATCTAAACCCGTTGTTTGACGGTCTAGAAGTGTTTTGGGGTCGACTCGTGCGGTCGCAGTTGAGTACAGACTCAAATAAAACAGCCGATTTCAGTGAACTTCGCCAATTGGTGAAATCGGGATACCTATGACTATTTCTACATTTTTTTCTAGCACCCACCTAAGTCAAAAGGCGACAGCGTACATCGTGTGACCATAACCCAGGTCCATTTTAATTCAAATCATACTTTGATACCAACTTGTGACACCCTGAAAATCGGGGGTCGAGCAGTAACTCAACACCCGAGTTCCAAAACATCACTTATGCAACATAAATGCTTATGATTGAATGTTGTCTGTGTTAGTGCAATAATCATGAGTGGGATTATACCAAAACAGTAATTCATACTCCAGATCAAGTTATAAAACACAAGTGAAAGACTGAAAGATGTATATAAATGTATATAAAGCCAAAAACGTCACAATCGGTCTCGAGAGTATGAACACCTTACTGAGTCACCATATACATGTATCTGTTTCAAAAATCAAAATGCCAAAAATGGTACAACTATAATGATACACCCTGTAGCCTTGTCATCTGAATGGCCTAAGCATAGCCTCCAGAGAACTGCATGTAGGAGAACTCATCCTGATTATCATAGTAATCAAGCTCAGCCTCCAGCGTCTCGTCAATACCTGCATCTAAGACAGAGTCTGCTGGGTGTCCAAAACACCGTCTCGTAACGTGGGCGTGAGTAGCTAACTCAGTGGAACAATAAAGCATAGGTTAACATGTTATCAATTCAGTCAAGCAGTAATGATGAAGCAGTACAATCAAACACTTCTAAATATTCTTATTAATTCAAGTATGGAATGCAGTCATGATGCATGCCCTCGCCAATGTTCGCTTATGCGATATCTTACATCCGCAGCATGCGTTCATCCCTCAGTGCTCCACATCTTCCAGGAATATGCAGTGCTATGTTATGGCGTGATTACCAAGTTATTATTAGTCCTTTTCATACAGCAGTATTGGGAAACTAAGGTACCTTCCTTATATCATTCCCAAATAATGATCCATTCTAAGGTCGTCAATCCTAAATAATTTCATATGATGATATGATTCTAGGTCGTTGTATATGGCTACAGGGCTATTACACTCACTCGTTGCACCGCTCCCCCATCACCTTATTAATACAGGCCTAGTTTATACTTTGTTACTACGGGAAGGCTCGTCGCCTCTCCGCAGATTTAGAGTATGCTCGAGGTCACTATAAAGGGCTCGTCACCAATCAGTGTAGGCCGACAGCTCGAATACAGTGTCCCATACCACCGTATTCGGCTCACGAGTCTGGGTTGCTCACTGGTCACTACGGGGAGGCTCGTGGCCCCAGCGTAGGCCGACAGCTAGACCACGGTGTCCCATACCACCATGCCCGGCTCATGAGTCTTAGCAGATCGAGGTACCAAGGTTAACTAGGTTACACTGGTAAGTTTGGTACCTTAGGTTCAAACAGTAGCGTCCAAACATGGTGAATATACATTAGACAGATAGGGTTACTTGATGAGCTCGACTAGCATGAGCGTATAACTAGCTGAATGACATGAAGTGCATAAGCACTTTGCATGGCCTAACCACTGTCACCAACCGAAGTACGACTCGGGTTCGTCAAACGCATCCTACGTGGCGAAGGAATCTCAACCACAAACTCAAATCTGTTATCAATCGCCTGGACTATAACATAGCCCCAATCATATTCAATCCTTAACCAGAAGCATATAGAGTAAAGCAGAATAAACAAAGTAATTCAAGCATGTTAACAAGCATGTTACAAAGCATAATATAAACAGGAAACACAGACACATACATTTCATTAGTAAGCGGTTAAATTATACAACCAACATGGAGGAAATCATATACATCTCTAAGTTAGTTGAGAATCCTATCTCAACACCTACCTAAAGCACAATCATCTAATTACTTACTCTTACAAGCATTTTCACAAACACTTAGAATTCACTTCTTTAACATACATAACGTATAGTAACAAAAATAAGTATTAGGGCAAATCCTTTCGCCGAGTAAGTATTACACATATATATAGCATGTTCATACAGTAATTAATCATGGCAAACACACTTATAAAATTTGTACATATACGGTATTTTCTACAAATATAAAGAATACACAATATGTCATAATTTGCATACGCAATCGAAAAGTAAAATGAACATCGGATTGTGCATGTACAATAACACCCAAATCATGAATCTATCATTATCTGACATTGAAAGCGTTGAAAACCATAACCTATATGTCTAAAGTCCGCACCTTACGCCGTAGAAACATAACGAACTTAACAGAAGCTCTATGCTTTCGTCAACGCCGATACGACGACTTATAACACAAGGTAAGTTAGCTATTTCGCTACTTGTGCCAATAGCAACCCTAAAACTGGTTAGGGTTGAGTTTTCTTACCTAGAAATGAAGTCGGAATCCCAGAAAAGTGATACTGTTGTGATAGATAGACATGGAGAACAATAGGGATTGATTCCCCAGAATAACACTTCTCTCTCACCTTCTCTCTCTTTCTTCTCTTCTCTCTCCTAGGGTTTTCTTAAATTCATATGGTGAGAATGAGAGAGGGTTTAAGGCCCTTATTTAGGCATAAAACACTCCAAATTAGACCCAGGGTCAAGGTATACTTAGGTTATGTCTAAAGCAGGTCTGTTCCATCTCAACGGAGTACTTCTGGAGCCACCCCTTTGTGCTAAAGGTCGGACTTAAGCTCACTAACCTTGTATCTAGGTCGAGTTAAGGTTTCATTCCAATCGGGTTCCCAGATAACACGTGGCGAACCAGTTTCAGTTCAACAGTCACAGAAACTCGATCAGGGTTACAAGTACACAGACATGTATGAGAAATGTTTCCTGATCCGAGGGTTTATTTGGGTCAGATTCTAACGGTCTGATTGCTTATATTTGGCCTGCAAACATCAAGTCTTAGATTACTTAAATTTGATTTAATTTCTAAAGAAACCAAGTTTTCTCACATTCCTCGCTCCGGGCTCAAGCGAATAGCCTTGGGACACTATCTGGATTTGACTTCCGAGATAGTTGTCAAGCCCAGCAAGGCGGTCCTAATTCTATAACCTCGTATTATTCGGACTTTCGACGTGCGGTCCAGATCTGATATAGAGTTTCAATGTGCTCCCGAGAGCAGTCGGGTAATGAGATTGATCCTAGATTTTAGAGTAACCTAGCGTCAATGATTCTACAAGTTTTGGGTCTTGCAGATCATATTTAAAGCGATTCAAGCGGATTTCCTAGCTAATTTAGTGTAGCACTTAGTTAACTTTGTCTAATTTCTAAAGGATTTGATCCTGAGTGATTTCTACCTGAGGTGGTACTCGGGCCTTTGTAGGGGATTTTTCGAGTCGTTACACCTGTATTTGTTACCACGTATGAATAGATCATGGGATTAAACCTGAATACCATCTGAAAGCTCTTCCTGTCATAGAAGATCTGAATAATCGCAGACAATATTGAGGAACTCTAGAGAAATTTTCCATCTTTACTATGAAATGCATCATATGCTCTTCTGATGATCCATTCCCATTAAATTTCTGAAAGTCTAGGTGTTTGAAGTCAGCGGGAAATGGTATTTTTTCTATTTCAAGAGGATATGGTGTCTGATATTAAAATTTTTGATTCTGGCTTCGTTCATTCTCTAGATGAATAGATTTGATGACCATCTGCTGAATTTTTTCCTGCGTGATGTTCTGAGTAATATTAGGCATTGGCTCTTGAAATCTAATCGCTTGCGGTTGTGGCCTTTCTACTTGTGATTCAATGTTGTTCACAGCAATCACTGTCGGAATATTAGGAACATCTTTAGTCACATGCTCATCTAGCGAAAACTGATCAGGCTTATTAATATCTGTCGACGAGCTTTCTGTTTCTTTATACTTCGATTGTCTTGATATTGAAGCAGGAAGCGAACGCTACGCTACTGACACTGTTAAAGAAGATGAACTATTATCTGATTTGAAACCAGCATACTATCGCTTCGAATGATTAGCTGACTCAAATCGTGGCATTCTCAATGCATGATTTTACGTAAAATCTTTTACAGGAGGTGCTTTGAGTGAACATTCGCTGATTACGGTTGCCTTCCCTTTGTTTTTCTGAACTCGCAATGATTTTGTGGAGGATATCTTTACAGTTATAGTTAATGGTATAAGACCTTTTGGAGTGACGGGCCTTTCCATTTTTCTCGAATGAGATGATTGTATGACCGAAGCAGGACCGTGTCTCATGACACTTTGCATAATCGACCCAATATTTGGCGAGATGATGCTTCTTGTGGAAGCAGTTCGAAATTTCCAACTTTTGGATGTTACTATCCTCCATCCTTCCTCATCTTCTTGAGCTACTGGCGAAACAGAGCTTGTTCCGTCCATTACACGAAATTCACTGCTCTTGATCACAACAGACTTTGTTTTCTCTGCCTGTAGACAAAATATAAAATTGCAATTAGGCATCTAAGTGATAATCATTCTATCTCAGAGATGAAGGGGAGGATGTTCCCACTGAGAGTCGCCATTTTGGCCTCTATACAGATGCCAAAAAGTGATAAATGTCCTCTTAATATTTTTTAAGTTACCATTGAATAATAATCTCCCCAGCAGAGTCGCCACTTTGTTTCGACAAGAAAACAAAAGCATTCGATTTTGGGGATTTATTCAATGATAATAAAGAAAGAATGAATCGTCATTTTGCAATTGGGATTGTTAATCTTTCCAAATCAGTCGATCCAACGGAGATGCTCATAACTCCCTCGTTTGATGCAGGATTGGGTCAATTTTTGGTCATCTGAAAGGTACTTTAGTGCTCTTTCATTCCTGTTTGGAATCGTCGTATTCCGAGACCATTTGGGCATCATAAGTGAGATCACACTCGTCGGTAATAAATTTCATCGTCATCTCCTTGTCCAAGAGTTAATGAAAAACTCTGAAATTCGTGTGCCATTTTTAGCTACAGAAATTCATCTTCAACTGATCCTAAGGTCACCACGACCGGTCCTGGATTAAACTGATTTTTGAATTTTTGAGCGCGATCACATCAGACAGTTGTATGACTTGTCGTAGGCAGTCCATGACTGGTCAAAGGCAGTCCACAACTGGTCGAGACCCCTCTACGACTGGTCGTGCGACACTTGATTTAGTCACTAGAGTTTGAGTCGAAGCTTTACGACTGGTCGAAGGTCGAGTCGAGACCATCCCACGACTGGTCGAGCAGACTCCAGGATTGGTCGTAGCCGAACCAGAAAATTCGATAAAATACAACAATTCTAGAACTAGTCCAGGAACTGTTTAGACTGGTCGAACTACTAAAGAGGAAACAAATCATAGCACTTACAATCTCCCCCTTTGTCAAATTTGTGACAAAACACCTCTTGTACTTCAATAAGATAAGCTTCACATTGTATGATAACGAATCATGCACCAGTTGTCATAAAATAAGCATCATCCTCTTGAACTCAACTCCCCTTGAGTTAGTATACCTCAACTCAACTCAACTCCCCCTGAGTTAGTATACCTAAACTCAACTCAACTCCCCCTGAGTTAGTATACCTCAACTCCTTCTGAGTAGGCATACATCATATCAATCATACTTAATAGATAGAATGCATACAATCTCCCCCTTTTTGTCAAAATATGACAAAGGAATAAACAAAGATAGGATATGAAAGATAGAAATAGAGATAGCAATTCAGAAAGATAGAATGATAAAAAGTGCAGAGTTAAGAACAATACAAAAGAAGTAATTCAGGTGAGTCAGAGTACCTATTAAAAGAGATATTAAGTGAAGTTTAAACCAGTTATCCACACAACCAAAGAAAGTAACTTAGTAAACTTATTACAGACCAAAGATTAAACAATCTCAATCTGAACCAGAAGATGGAGCAGGTATGTTAGGATCACTTTGATGAAGGCTCTTCTGTAAGCGCCTAAAATATCTGCGCATATTTTTAAATTGTTGATTGTGGCCAACATTCATCTGTTCTACCTTTTCCTCTAATGTACTTAGACGTACATTGAAATCAGATGGTTCAAAGTCTGGATCATTTCCAGAATCAGAATCAATTTCATTAAAAATATCATCCATGTCAATATCATCTGGCGGCAACTCATCACCTTCGACACCAATCTCAGCTTCAGCAGTAGCTTCACCCGCATCAACATCAACTTGACCAAGGGCCAATTTCAACTTCATTTTATTCAAGTTGGAATTGTTAAAAATGAGGTGATGGATAGGAGCCTCACCGACGGGCATAGCGACTAACATGTGAGTGGCTAATACATTCAACAGATATCCAAAAGGAATATCATCATGACCAAGGTTACTGTTGGACAAGGAGATGAAGGAGAAATTTTATACCAAAGATTGCAATCCCTCTTACGGATGCCCAAATGGTCTCAGAATACGACGATTCTAGTCATGAATGAAAGAGCACTAAAGTACCTTTTAGATGACCAAAAATCAACCCAATCCGACATCAGACGATGGAGTTATGATCGTGTCCATTGGATTGCGTGATTTGAAAAGATTAACAATCCAAATTACAAAATGACAAGTAATCTACAAGCATGAGAAAATATGCAGGATAAATATTAAGCATGTAATCTAACATTCAATTCCAACAACTAATACATGTAATTAATTATCAACTGAAATTAAAATAAAAACTATCACTTAAGCTAATGGAAAAATGGAAAGCTTAAGGGGAAGAAATCATCACCTTACGAATCAAATCGCCATCTAACACTGCTAGGAAGCGTGTGCATCCTTGTAATCGAATCCTACCACGAATGGTGAAATTATATAGTTAGATTCAAGTTTACACAACATTTAATGTTAAGATCATAACCTAGGTGATCAGGGTCGAATATTGCATATCAGACCCAGTAATTACCTGATTTTACATACATGATAATGTTTAATGCCATATTTTAATTGTATTTTTGTTACAGGATGAAGTCAGGAGCGTTGATTGAAAATTGATGTTAAAAGAAGGAATTTGACATTCCGAAGTCACCTGAGCACGGGATGGACTCCAGAGAACCAATAATGAAGAGTTTACACGCCTAGGATTTGAGGAAAGCAAGCCAAAGGGGCTCGAAAAGGGTCCAGAATGCAAGATCACATGGTTCCCGCCACCCGATCAACTCGAAACTTCATACATGTGATGGGGGCCATAAATTAACCGTACATATTAAATTTCGGCCATTAAGGATCTCGGGAAGTGGTCCAACGGACAGATCAGCACATTAATCTTCACTTTGGGGCCCACCTGATATTTGGAACTACCTAAAACTTGGTTTTGGCGGTTGAAATTATATGAAGAAAATGATGGACGATGCAGATTTCTCGTAAACATCACGGTGGACCCTGTGTATGGGGAGTGTGCACCCTGCACGTTTGCGCCAGCGGCGCACCGCACGCTGCTTCGGTCAAACAGACCGCTGACCCGCGCTCTTTCCCTCTCCGTTCCAGCGTCCTGCGAAGCCGATCGCCGGTCCTCAGTTGTGGGCCCCACACATCGCTCAAATGTATGATCTGGGCCGTTCATCAGGTCTAAATGAAGACCATTAACACTGCCTAGGTGGCACAAATTCAAATGAAAGCATAGATCAGATCCCAGCCGTTCAAACGTCGGACGGACGGTGGCGCAGAAAGTCAGGTGGACCTCATCAACGGAAGGTGAAAATCTGCATTTTCAACTGGAATTTCCTCCTCCATGCAATAGACGGAGTGGATTTTCCATTTAATCAAAGTTATGGACCCCACCATCACAGCAGCAGCTCCGTTCGCAAACGCGTAACGCACGGACGCTGCTGGTTTTTGCGGAAGTTAGTGGGCCCCGTACATCATCCTTCCGGTCGATCTGATCCGTCCATCTTGTAGAATGGCTCGAGAGCTTCAAAACCATGTTGATATTCTACTCCCATGCGTACACACATGTGCGGTACAGAAGCCACAAACAGGCGGTCTTGTGACGTTCAAAACTGGTTTTGTTGAGATTTCTTCTCTGGGCCGCGTCAATGGACATTCAAAACCACCCATTCCTGACTGAAATTTCGTCCTGAATCTAATGGACAGGGTGGATTTTCCAGAAAATACATCTGTGGGGCCCACCGATCACGGCTGCGAAAATTTACACTTCGTGTCCTTCTACAACTCTGCCACCGACTCCAGCTCTCCAACAGCTATAAAAGAGGAATTATGGACGTGGGGAATTCATTCAGAACCAGGGAATTCCAGATCTAGAGCAAGGGAGAGAAGAAAGAGAGGAAAGAGAAGAAAGAAGAGAGAGAGAGAGATCGATTGGTTTGGTGGTTTGTTTTTATGAATTTTGTTTAATATTTTTTTATGGATTTTATGGGTCACTAATCTCTCAGCTAGGGCTGAGATGAAGCCCCTAATTTGATTAGCTCTTGTATTGGTTGAATTTATTTTGAATATTCATTAATTTGTTCCTTTCTCTAAGTGGGCTTGATTGGTTTAAATTCTATACTTCTCCATCTATGAACTTGACTAAAGTATATATATGGATGTTGTCTGGATGCTTATTATAGGTGCTCATGTCTGATCAAGAACAGGTTTCCTATAGAGGAAGAAACAAGGTGCTTTAATGAACTGTACATTCCATGTGCCCGACCAAGGACATGGGATATGTTGTTCATGGCATTGCTTAAAGGAATTAGACATTCTGTATGCCCGATCAAGGACACAGATTGTGCTTTCTCTATATAAGTGGTATCAATCTAGATCAAGGTGAATTAACAGACAAAACAAGGGTTAGGATAATTAGGGGTGGATTCGAAAGTCCTAGTGCTCTCTCTCTGATTGAATTTTCTTCCCTGTTCTTAATTGTTTTTCTAGAATTGTGCTTAGTAGTTTATTCCATTATTTGTTGGATTAGTTAAGGAGAGTCATAGATTTGAATTGTGACGATTAGTCCTCGTGGGAACGATCTCGTAATACGTACCATATCTGCATCTGATTCGTATACTTGCGAGTTTAAATATCATTTAAATCATGTTGGTTTAAATAAAACATCAAGTTTTTGGCGCCGTTGCCGGGGACTGTTTCGTTCCAAATTGAATTTAGGATTCTCTCTTATCATAATTCATAGTTTAGGATTTTACTAACTTAGAGTTCTTTTCTTTATAAACTAACCTATTTCCTGTTTTGTAGGGTCCTGAACCAAAACTTCTAATTTGGTGATATCTTCCTAATTTCTTTACTTTTTCTATTTTTAGAATTAGGGTTTTATTTTTAGAAATTTTCTAACCTTAGACTTACTATTCTTAAAAACTAACTTGTTTTGTTTTGTTTTGTTTTGCAGGTTTTTAACATAGGAACTTCTACTCTGGTAACATCTTTCTAACTTCTCCTTTACTTTCTGTATTACTGTAGGATTTTGCTTTCTTCTAAGATTAGACTCAGAGTTAGGGTTCTACCATGGAATCGTGGGTACGTGCATACGCTGAGATGGATAGGAGATATTGGGGAATGCCTGAAGGATGTGGAATTCAACGTATACCTCAAGATTTCTCTCCATCGAGAACAGACATTGAGAACCAACTAGAACGTTATGTTCCATCGGTTAATGGGGCCGTATACGATTGTAATTATGGGAATGAGGATTATTATCAACCATCATATTCTCCCATGTATGATCAGTATGACTATAACCAGTGGAACCACCAAAACTGGGAAGATGAACCAACAACATATTGTAATAATTATTCTCTTGGATCCCATACCTTTGAGATCCAACCAGAAACGATCCAAGAGGATTCATGTTTTAATCTAGAACAATTCAACCAGCATGTTACGAAAGTGATGAAATCATTAGAAGCACTCAATTCGCACCTTGAAAGGATAGAGGAAGCTCGCTCATCCCAACTACAATCCAATCCAAAAATACAATGCGAGGAAAGTGATCCTCACTCGCTTTTGATGAAATCTGGAATTTGGAATGAGGAGTTGGATTCCATTAATGAGCACACGGTTCAATTCCCCGATGAGTCGATCTCAATGACTGTTCAAAAGGATGGGGAAGAAACATGGTTGTCTTTCAAATATAATGATGATGACACACCCCACTCACATGATACACTTGAGTTCAATAAAGAGGAAGAGGTTAGTTTCTACGAACCTCAACCCAATCTGGAAATAGAATGTGAGGAAAGCGATCCCATCCCAAGTGTGCACTGCATGGAAGTGGACGATGATGCATATTGGGAAGATGATTATGAATGTGCAACCCAAATTCCCTTTGAATCAATCTCAAATTTGGTCCAAGTCAATGATCAAGACGTACACGAAGTGGTCGGTCATAATGAGCCACTCCCCTCACCTAACATGTCTGATTTAAAGGTAGAGGACGGGCCCCATACAACCGACCCTTCTAATTCTTGTGAAACGTATTTGGACCACTCCTCTGAATTACATGATGATATGATTCGAGAGATGGACGGGCTACTCGATATGACTCTTGAATTTGAAACCACCCAATTGAGGCCACCATCTGAACTGTTGAATAATGACGATTCATCGCCTCTTCTGAGTAGTATCGATGAACAGAGTCCATACATCAATGCTTCGTATACTGATCTTCAATCTGTCTGTGCAGGGCTGGAGCAAGAGATCACACCTCCGTTTTCCTTCGAAAACGATGGATTCCTTGGGCAGATCATCATGAGCTCTAATGTGGAAAATGAGTCACTCTCAGCTGAATGTCCCAACTCTTTGGATGATTGCTTGGCACACTTTGCAGATTCAAACGATCCCATGATAAGAGACATAGTGAATGCCTTACAAAACAATATCTCGATAGTCATCACTGACCGAGAGAACCCTTACTCTGAAGCTCCTCCTTCTACAAATCCTGAATATTTACCATTAAGGGAGGAGGAGCTAACAATTGAATCGAAGTCTGCCACTTCGGAATGTGTTGAGACTACGTCACTTTCTGAGAATTTTTCTGACTTTCATCTGTGTAGTCTCTGATTCACCATTGGATACTAACTTCGAAACTTCTTCTGTCGCAGGTGAATCGTATATACTCTGGATACCTCAGGCGAATCAACGAAAAATTTCTTATGAGGTACATAAATTTCTTTGGAAAGTCAAGCTTCAGGGCGTCCAACCTATTGTAAAAATGGCTTTTGGATGATCCTGTTAAGAAACCTACTGAGAAATTTATCAAGATACTGGCCGGAAGAGGAACCTTGCAGCATGACTGAGTAGTTTTTCCCTACTTTCTTCGGACTAGGGTAGTTTCCTTTATGCTATTTTAGGATAGACAGTAAACTTAGCACTCCTGGGAGGCAACCCAGCCTTTTGTTTGATTATATTATTTTTTCTTAGTTAGTTACTTCAATGTTTGTGGGTAACATTACTGCAAACCCTCACGATACACAACTCGTCCACTAGGGGTAACCTAGGGGTTTAAAGGCTTGTTACATGCGCTAAATGCAATCGAGAGCACCTGCGAAAGTGGTATAGGTAGGATCTTCTTTTCTTTTTGTTATTTTTGCTTCTGTTGATTTCTCTCTTATGCTAACTAGCTTTTACGTTGAAATTTTTTTTTGAGAAAGCTTCTTGATTCTCCATCCAGGTACTTTCCCTCACTCCTCTTTTATTTTCGTTGTCCCATATGCATTGTATGCTTATTTCTTTTACATTGAGGACAATGTAGATTTTAGGTTGGGGGTGGGAGATTAGGTTACCTAATCAGTATTTTCTTGGTCTTGAGCAAAAATTTGTGAAAATTTTAAATTTTTTCTGGAATTTCTATTGAATTCAAAGTGATTTTGAAGGATAGTTATGATTTTAACATTATATGATTCGTGATGTTGGTAACTTATGACTCTTGGATTCGGCCATCTGCTTGATTTCACAGTCAAATTTGAATTGTTAATCCATGATTAGAAGTTGTAAACATTGATTGAGCCATGATTTCACATACCACATCTCGCTTACACATTAAGTTTTCGGTTCGATAACTGAATGATTAACTTGGTAAAAAGAAGAATTAAAAGGCTAAGTCACATAATCTTCACCATAGGTTTGCTCCCTATAGGTGTGGATTTGATTCTCCATAGTTGACATGAAAAAAAAAAAGAAAAAAAAAAAAAAAAAGAAAAAGTATGGCGACAAGTTTTCGCCATAGGTTTGCTCCCTATAGGTGAGGATTTGATTCCCTTCCTTGGCGTACTGTTCATAAAGAAAAAAAAAAAATGAAGGCTGAAAGGTTAATCTAAAATGCTAGTGTTGGTTGTCAGGAATTCTGTTGTTAATTACCAATCTTAGCATGAAATTGATAATTGGATCTCTTAATGATTGTAAGTTGAGATGATGCTATACACCTGTGGAACTCAATGTTTAGAAATGTTCTAATTGATGGATTAATATTTTGAACTTGATTATGAAGTTTACTGTAAGCTTGATTCCAAGAGAAAAATTTCACACACCGATCATGAATATTAGAATTTTCACATCTCAGCTATCTGTTCACTTGTCACTTGAATTTACAGGAATTGTTTTTTATTTTTGAAATTATTTTTCGCATGTTTTGCTCGGGACTAGCAAAATGCTGGTTGGGGGTTGTGATCAGGGTCGAATATTGCATATCAGACCCAGTAATTACCTGATTTTACATACATGATAATGTTTAATGCCATATTTTAATTGTATTTTTGTTAAGTATGAAGTCAGGAGCGTTGATTGAAAATTGATGTTAAAAGAAGGAATTTGACGTTCCGAAGTCACCTGAGCACGGGATGGACTCCAGAGAACCAATAATGAAGAGTTTACACGCCTGGGATTTGAGGAAAGCAAGCCAAAGGGGCTCGAAAAGGGTCTAGAATGCAAGATCACATGGTTCCCGCCACCCGATCAACTCGAAACTTCATACATGTGATGGGGGCCATAAATTAACCGTACATATTAAATTTCAGCCATTGAGGATCTCGGGAAGTGATCCAACGGATAGATCAGCACATTAATCTTCACTTTGGGGCCCACCTGATATTTGGAACTGCCTCAAACTTGGTTTTAGCGGTTGAAATTATATGAAGAAAAGGATGGACGGTGCAGATTTCTCGTAAACATCACGGTGGACCCTGTGTATGGGGAGTGTGCACCCTGCACGTTTGCACCAGCGGCGCACCGCACGCTGCTTCGGTCAAACAGACCGCTGACCCGCGCTCTTTCCCTCTCCGTTCCAGCGTCCTGCGAAGCCGATCGCCGGTCCTCAGTTGTGGGCCCCACACATCGCTCAAATGCATGATCTGGGCCGTTCATCAGGTCTAAATGAAGACCATTAACACTTCTTAGGTGGCACAAATTCAAATGAAAGCATAGATCAGATCCCAGCCGTTCAAACGTCGGACGGACGGTGGCGCAGAAAGTCAAGTGGACCTCATCAACGGAAGGTGCAAATCTGCATTCCCAACCAGAATTTCCTCCTCCATGCAATAGACGGAGTGGATTTTCCATTTAATCAAAGTTATGGACCCCACCATCACAGCGGCAGCTCCGTTCGCAAACGCGTAACGCACGGACGCTGCCGGTTTTTGCGGAAGTTAGTGGGCCCCGTACGTCGTCCTTCCGGTCGATCTGATCCGTCCATCTTGTAGAATGGCTCGAGAGCTTCAAAACCATGTTGATATTCTACTCCCATGCGTACACACATATGCGGAACAGAATCCACAAACAGGCGGTCTTGTGACGTTCAAAACTGTTTTTGTTGAGATTTCTTCTCTGGGCCGCGTCAATGGACATTCAAAACCACCCATTCCTGACTGAAATTTCATCCTGAATCCAATGGACGGGGTGGATTTTTCAGAAAATACCTCTGTGGGGCCCACCGATCACGGCTGCGAAAATTTACACTTCGTATCCTTCTACGACTCTGCCACCGACTCCAGCTCTCCAACAGCTATAAAAGAGGAATTATGGACGTGGGGAATTCATTCAGAACCAGGGAATTCCAGATCTAGAGCAAGGGAGAGAAGAAAGAGAGGAAAGAGAAGAAAGAAGAGAGAGAGATCGATTGGTTTGGTGGTTTGTTTTTATGAATTTTGTTTAATATTTTTTATGGATTTTATGGGTCACTAATCTCTCAGCTAGGGCTGAGATGAAGCCCTTAATTTGATTAGCTCTTGTATTGGTTGAATTTATTTTGAATATTCATTAATTTGTTCCTTTCTCTAAGTGGGCTTGATTGGTTTAAATTCTATACTTCTCCATCTATGAACTTGACTAAAGTATATATATGGATGTTGTCTGGATGCTTATTATAGGTGCTCGTGTCTAATCAAGAACAGGTTTCCTATAGAGAAAGAAACAAGGTGCTTTAATAAACTGTACATTCCATGTGCCCGACCAAGGACATGGGATATGTTGTTCATGGCATTGCTTAAAGGAATTAGACATTCTGTATGCCCGATCAAGGACACAGATTGTGCTTTCTCTATATAAGTGGTATCAATCTAGATCAAGGTGAATCAACAGATAAAACAAGGGTTATGATAATTAGGGGTGGATTCGAAAGTCCTAGTGCTCTCTCTCTGATTGAATTTTCTTCCCTGTTCTTAATTATTTTTCTAGAATTGTGCTTAGTAGTTTATTCCATTATTTGTTGGATTAGTTAAAGAGAGTCATAGATTTGAATTGTGATGATTAGTCCTCGTGGGAACGATCTCGTAATACGTACCATATCTGCATCTGATTCGTATACTTGCGAGTTTAAATATCATTTAAATCATGTTGGTTTAAATAAAATATCAAGTTTTTGGTTGTTTGGATGCTTATTATAGGTGCTTGTGTCAGATCGAGAACAGGTTTCCTATAGAGGAAGAAACAGGATGCTTTAATGAATTATACATTCCATGTACCCGATCAAGGACATGAGATATGTTATTCATGGCATTGCTTAAAGGAATTAGACATTCTGTATGCCCGATTAAGGACACAGATTGTGCTTTCTCTATATAAGTGGTATCAATCTAGATCAAGGTGAATCAACAGACAAAATAAGGGTTAGGATAATTACGGGTGGATTCGTAAGTCCTAGTGCTTTTTCTCTGATTGAATTTTCTTCCCTGTTCTTAATTAATTGTTTTTCATAGAATTGTGCTTAGTAGTTCATTCCATTATTTGTTGGATTAGTTAAGAAGAGTCATAGATTTGAATTGTGACGACCAGTCCTCGTGGGAACGATATCGTAATACGTACCATATCTACATCTGATTCGTATACTTGCGAGTTTAAATATCATTTAAATCGTGTTGGTTTAAATAAAACATCACTAGGGTTCAAATTATTTATTTTTAGGGCATGATGTAGAATTAGGGTTTCATCTTATAGTTTAATTCTAGACTTGGATTGTAGGATTTGGATGTTAATTGATGTATGATTAATCACAATGCTAATAATATTAATAATCATCAAATCGCTATTAATACTAGCGATATATAATTATTATTAGCTAACATGACCCCAATAATTGTTATGATAATAAATATTATGATATACTATTAATGATAATATTTAAGAGCAATAAATAAAATAATACTATTTAATAATTACAATTTTATTTATAACTAGTTTTAGTATAAATTATCCGATAATGGCTAAGCATATTTAATATTAGCAATCCTAATAATAAGAGTGGTATCAATGATATTAATACAAAGAGGCAAGTCTAGTATGGAAAGAAAACATTGACTCACTTATTCGACTCGATCCGACACACAAGTTTGATTTGCTCCCAACTCAGCGAGTCACCTAGGTGGCTTTGGATCTCCACGAGCATTTGTTGGACTGTTAGACCGAATCAGTCTCAATCCGTGACCTGGTTGATTTGCCAAGTTGACTCAGCAATCACCCTCTCAATCTCACTTTCTCCTTCTTCTTTTTTTCTTTTCCTTTCTTACTTTCTCTCTTACTTTCCTTGCTGGAATTTCAGCAATATGCGGACCAAACCAACCCTGGCTAGGTCCCGACTTAGCTCCTCGACTCAATCGAGTAGAGCTAGTGCGGCAAACAGCCACCACACGCAGCCTCTTCCTCCTTTTCTCCTCTATTCTCCTTCTTCCTCGTATCCTCATCCTTTTCCTTTCTTCTTCCTTTTAAGAGTAGCGTCCAGCAAGTCCTGGCCCGACTCACATAGCTAGACTCATGGAGTTCAGCCGAGTCGACTCAGTGATGGCTCTTTCTCTCTCTATCTACTTCTTCTCCTTTCTTCCTCCTCTCTTTTTTTTTCTTCTTCCTCTTCGTATGTTAATTTAGGAGCAACTACGCTGGTCAGAGTTCACCCCAAACCTGGCCAGAAGACTCGAACGGTTTCGGTCGGAGTCGACATCGAACTTGGCAATGAGTCAGCTTCCTTGAGCCCGAACCCAACTCGATACATCTCCCACCTCCTCCTACCTTCTCTATTCCTCTCTAGGATAACTTAACCGAGCCTGGACACATCCCGCATGACCATTTGAAGTGTGACTTGGTCCGACTCGGTGTGGTGCGGCTGAACCTTTAATGAGGAAGAAACCTCGGATGAAAATGGCAGATTTCCATCAGGTGAGTTTTTCTCGAAAATGAAGCTCCTGGGTGGTGCAAACATGCCTATGGGAGCTCGGGGAATGGTCGGAGTGAAGCTTCAAGGAGGTTTTCATGGTGGGTTCGAGGCTAGGAGGTTTTGGCTGGTTTTTCTCGGGCGACCGCAATAACCAGAGAACGACCTGTTGCTACTCGATCTTGTTGCCTTATATCATGCCCTAAACTCCCTTAGAGTTATTGGATAAGGATTGGATGGCTTGGATGAGTTCTAGGGCAACCGATATCCTCCAATGGAAGGAATATCCAGCTATCCTTGCACGGCCAAAACCCTATGTTGAAGGGCTCAGATTGATCCGCATCCTACGGTCGAGATGGAGGAGTAGGGATGCACGTGGATTGCCAAGCTGGCAATAATGGTTCAGAATTTCTGTTTTTGGAAAGCATTTGTGCTTGCAGGTCCTGTTTGCATCAAAAATCGTGTGCATGCACATGTGCTGAATCGTGCGAATGCACACATGCTGAATCGTGCGAAACTTATCAGGTTTTGGATGCACGTGAATCCTCTACCAAATGGACGTTTTGGATCTCCTATTTGGATGATCATAGTGGGCCACGTATGTCATAAATGGACGTTGTCCATTTAAACTAGGCTCGGGCGCGAGTTCGTAAAGAGAAAGAGGAGTTTCCTCTTTGGGATAGCCTGGTCAAATGCTCCTTGACCGGTGTGGTGCATTGTGGGTGTACAACTCCTAGTGCACACACGCAAATTGTGTGGGGCCCACAGCGATGCCTTGAGAAATCCATTCCGTTCATGATGCTCAAGGGCTTAATTGAGCCATCTTGACCGAAGATGTGGTAGATCCAATGCTTAGGTGGGCCATACTAACTGAATTACAGTCTTTAGGTGTCGAATACATTGATCTGACAGTCGAATCGATCCAAATCTGACCATCAACGGTCAAAAGGTCCTAATGGGTCATTTTCATGTTCAAGACTTGTCACTATCTAAATAATAATATTAATTTTAATTAAATTTTATTTTATTATTATTACATGGATATGTGTTTTGTCATGTAGTGGGCCCACCCTGTAGGTTATCAGGACTACCCATCTCTTGATTTTATATTATTAAATATTTAACTATTATTACTATTATTATTGCCTATACATTGTTATTTACTTATCTTTTTATTTATTTATTTATTTATTCATTATCATTATTATTATGCCCATATGTAAGATGTTAGACTATTTGTTGTTCGTCATTTAACGACATACCTTAATATTAGGGTTACTTTGCATTAAAGTGAGTTACACTTTAGGAATCTCTAATTAGCAAATTACGATTTATTGAGCATTCAAATAATCTAACGATTAGATTGACTAGCATTTAATTATCAATAACCCTTAGGATCCTAACAAATGTTTAGGTGTGATCTGGGGGTTGGACACGAAATCAGATAGTCTGATCTATGTTTTCAATTGATGGATCGTCCTACAAGATGTTGCAAACCTAATGAATGGTGGGTTTTTGGATTTAGATCCTTCAATTGACGATGAATAGTTTAATTGGTCTATAGATGTTTTTGAAGCTATGATCGACTATTTTAAAAATCAATTGTATGGATGGTTTGATATGTGGATGGGAATTATTTTCGATGGTCAGATTTATATTAGAATGAGGGTGAACGTTCAATATGCTAGGTTAGTGTTCATTCTAAGTTAGGTTACACGGTAACACCCGAGTACTGAAAAGTACGGGGTGTTATAGCCAAACGTGTCTCTAAAGTATTAGAATATAGAGTCAGGATTGCTCTACCTTCCATGAAAGAATCAATCATATTAATGTCATGGCCTTTATCATTATCATCTGCCTGCTTGCTCATATTGAAAAAGATATTGAGCTCCAATGTCATATTTCTGAAAGACAAATTCATGACCTCATTCCTACGATTGATGATAACATTGGATGTAGCAAGGAACAGGAGGCCAAGGATGACAGGGATTTAAGTGCTCATATCTGCATTGGGCTGAGTGTCTAGGACGATAAAATCTACTGGATAATAAAATTTATCAACTTGGACCAATACATCCTTAATCATCCCTCTTGGTACACGAACTGAGTGATCAGCAAGTTGTAATGTGGTCCGGGTGGGTTTTAATTCACCTAGACCCAGTTGTTCATAGACTGAGTAAGGGATCAAATTTATGCCCGTCCCCAAGTCAAGGAGTGCATTCTCAATCTGGTGATTCCCAATTATATAAGTGATAGTTGGGCTACCAGGGTCTTTATATTTTTGTGGCACATCTTGCTTTGAGGATGGCACTCACTTTTTCTGTCAAAAAAAATTTCTTTTTAATACTCTGCCGCTTCTTAGTAATGCAGAGTATAAAGACCCTGGTAGTTGGGCTACTAAGGTCTTTCAGAATTTTGGCATATGAAGGAATTTTTTTTACAACGTCGAGCAGAGGGATGTTAACTTTCACTTGTTTCAACACCTCTAAAATGTCCTGAGAGTTAGCTAGAGGTTTTGGTGCAATCAACCGTTGGGGGAATGGTGCAACTGGTTTGCTTTGAAGTTCCACTTCTAACTCATGTGGAGTATTGTTAGGTCTATCAATTTCATCTACTTCCAGGTCCTTACACTTTTCAGCCCTTACCGGAATACATTTGTCAATTGCTTTCCCACTCCTAAGAGTGGTGATAGACTTGGCTTGCTCCATTTAATTTGAAGAGCTTGGGCCACTGATTTTACATTATGGTTTTGGATCGGGGAGAGCTTGAGCTAGAAGCATCCCTTTCTCCCCAATTGCTAAGTGTGACTCTATCCTTTGAACAGACGATGCAAGCATTCCCATTGCTGATTTGATATCATGAAGTGCTTGTGCCGTATTCTGGTTGAGTATCTCTTGGTCTTGAATATGTTTTAGAACCGAATCCTCTTGAGGTTTCCTTTGATCCAAAAATTGCTTAAGGATCCCTTGCAGTTTGTCCATTCCTCCAACTAAAATTTGGATGGTGTCTCCAGCTAGAGTTGTAAGTATTTGAGGTGGTTCCCTTGAAAGGCCTCTGGTAGTTGTTTACGGCATTCGATTGCTCGTTCAGTATTTCTTGAAAAGCAGGTATTGTTAGACAATTTTCAGTTGTATGAACATTGCAAGCACAAATACCGCAAACAACTTCCTTAGCCTTGTCCTTTTTAAGTTCCATGGCCTCGAGTTTCCTTGTAAGACTGGCCACTTTAGCATTTATATCATCTTCCTCTTTCAAAAGACAAATTCTGCCCTTCTCCTTTGATGGAGTAGGCCTTGAAGTGGTGTTGGGTCTTGGGGAGATGTCCCATGATTGTGTGTTTTCAGTAAGTTTGTCAAAATAATCCCACACATCATCGACATCTTTGTTCATGAATTCCCCATTGCACATTGTCTCGACCATTTGACGGATGGAAGATGTCAATCCATCGTTGAAGAAATTTTTTATGCGCCACGTTTCAAAACCGTGTTGTGGGCATGAACTGACAAGATCCTTAAACCGCTCCCAACATTGGAAGAATGTCTCATCTTCCTTTTGGGCAAAGTTCATGATCGACTTTCTGATGGTGTTCATCTTATGGTATGAGAAAATTTTCTTTATGAACTCCTGTGTCATGTTATTCCATCTGCTAATAGATCGTAGATGTAGCGAGTGCAACCACGTCTTAGCTTTTTCTTTTAAGGAGAAGAGTAAGAGTTCAATCTGATCGTGTCCTCAGACACATTAGGAAAATATATGAAAAGGCCGAGCTAAGAGTCCTAGAGGGGGGGTGAATAGGACTATGTCAAATAAAAATTAATAAGCGAAATATAAACAATAAGATAGCCAAATGAATTGCAAATAACCAAAGGAAATAACAACCTCAAAAATCGAGTATTGAGAGATTGATACAAACTTGGTTCTAAGGACAACCTAACACCAAAAACCAATGGTTTATGGCAGGACAACCTTACTAGAACGTGGGTGAGTATCAAAAACTCAAACTGAAAAGGATATGAAAGAAATAGAAACTAATCTATTACAACATTCACCACACAATGTTGAAACGTAAATATTACATTCACATCCACAAATGCATCTCAAAATCTTAAATCATAAAAGATAAAGAAATAAACCACACATCCATCAAACACAAAGAATTATAGTGGTTCGCTTGTGTGTACACCAACTATTAAACAACAGTCACACAACTACTCCACTCCTAATATCCTCACAGAGTGGATATTAGCGTTCAATATGAAATAGGTTTTTCAAGGTTCACCTAAAACCTTCACAATTATGTCTTTCAAGTGGGCTTACACAATTCAAAAACCCCACACTCTGAGTTTTCTAGATCACCTCAGACAAACCAACAAAAAGAGATTTTTCTGGCACAATCTCAAAGAAACCAAAAGAATATATTTACAAAACAGTAAAATACTTATCTGGATATTCTCCTTTGTTGCAACCGGGTAGAACCAATCGCAATAGAAGTTCAATCGTAGATGTTCAATGTCCACACTCACTTATGAAAAGGTTCTAAGTTCTAAATGGATTTTAGATCAAATCACCTTGGGCTAGCTTGATTTGATTTTGATTCCAAGAAATGAGAAAATTTCAATCCCTTCTTCAAATAAGATTAGAATATAAAATACAAAATCAAATGTAAAAAGCTAATTAAAGAGAATATTAGATGAGCACTAAATAGTTAAAGAATATCACAAACTTATCTCTCAGAGTGGTGTCTTGATTTTGCTTGAATTGGATACCAAACTCTAAAATTCGTGCTCTATTTATAAGTGCAGAAATCGTTCATTTGACTAGCCTAGAGGTCGGCTCAACTGGTCGAAGGACTAACAAACATTTGAATTTTTGGGAGCGATAAGATCAGGTCGTTCCACGACTGGTCGAAGTACCTGCTCGACCAATCGAGTGGCCTACACGACCGGTCGAGTCCTGTCCACGACTGGTCGTATAAGACTCAATTTAGTTGCTGGACTTTGAGTCGAGCCTACAGGACTGGTCGAGTATTGGTCGAGCACCGTTCACTGGACCAGTCAAGCAGTCTCCAGGACTGGTCTAGGCTTTAACAAAAAATTCTAAAAATAAGTAACAAACTTAGGACTGGTCAAGGAATTTCTTGGACTGGTCTAGCCAGTGCCAGGACTAGTCGAACATAGTCTAAGACTAGTCAAAAAACAAACTATGCACTTTTAAAGTGACCCAATTAAATTATATATTCAAAATGACATATCGTATGGTCAACCTAGGGTCCTTCATACCTTATAAGCGATGTTTGAACCATTGAAACATCTTTTGCTTCGGTTGATTGTTGATCTTGACAAACATGAAGCTTGAATTTGAAACATTTTTGAAGCTTCAACTTGAAGTACTTTAAAACTTGAATTTGTAACCTTTTGAAGCTTGAACTTGAAGTATCTTGAAGCTTGAATTTGAAGTACTTGAGTGATGACTATTGTCTTGACTTAGATGAAGCTTTGAAAGCTTGAACTATCAGTTGATGTTGTACTTGAATTCTTATACTTGTGATACTTGAGTCTCAAAATGGAACACCTTGTAATGGATCATCTTGAGCTTGTACAAGAATTGTATTAGACATGAAGATGAGCTACACAAGATATAAATTTCAAGAGGTTTTGGTACTACAAAATTTGACAATCATAGGAGCTAGAAAACATAGCACTTACAATCTCCCCCTTTGTCAAATTAGTGACAAAACACACTATATAATAATAAGATAAGCATAACATGCACAATAAAGAATCATGCACCAGTTTTAGCCTGGTCAAAGAATCATGCACCAGTTATAAACAGGTTAAAGAAATATTCTCCCAACAATACTCAACAATACTCCCCCTTACTTCCAACTTCATGCAATGGAAATTTTGTCTACCTATCCACACAATCACACATTGACATAAACAGTATCATAACTTCTCCCCCTTTTTGTCACAATATGACAAAGGAAAGAGCGATAATGGAAGTAGATCATTAAAGAAGTAAATAGAAGAAGAAGAGAATAATGATCAAGAGAAGTTCACAAGTAAGTTAACTAAGTTAACTAAATCCATATGAAACCATGTTCAAGCATGTCCAAGCCCAAAACAAACAAGAGAAATTCAAGTATCATAAAAGTTATTACAAACCACAAATTCAAATACTAATCAGAACTCGATGAAGGAGCAGGTATGGTAGGATCAATTTGATGAAATCCCTTGTTAATGAGCTTCAGATACTTGCACATATATTTAAATTACAAGTCATGGGACACATTCGTGTTTTCAACCTTCTCCTCAAGATAGCGCAAACGCGCATCAAAGTCAGATGGCTAATAATCAAGATCATTTGCTGAGTCGGATTTGATTTCGTCAAAAATATCATCCATATTAATGTCATATAGAGGCAAATCACCCTCCTCTTCATTTGCGGCATCAGCTCCACCAACACCCACATTAACTTGGCCTAGGGCCAACCTTAAATTCATCTTGTTAATATTTGAGTTGTTGAAGGTTAAGTGGTGAATGGGAGCTTCCCCAACAGGTTTAGCCACTAAACTATGGGTGGCTAGCACAGTCATAAGATAAGCGAAGGGAATGTCATTGTGTCCAGGATGAAGACGGAATTGAATGATGCAATGACAAACTAGAGAAGGAAGACATATAGAGGTTCCAGAAATGATGGAATGAAGAATACGAACCATGAACGTAGTGAGTTCAGTTTTGTTACCAGATCGAGGATAAACATTAGAAATGAAAATTCTATGAAGGATTCAGTATCTGGGTAACAAAAACTTTGAGGCAAGCTCATTTCCAGTAGTATTCCATTCTACATCTATATTACATAAAGCTCTAGTGAGCATTCGCTTCTCAGTTTCAAATGGTTTTGCCACTAGAGTGCTAATGGGAATACCTTCGTCATTGACAGGTATGTCCATTAATCCAGAGATAAGGTGACGGTCCACTTCAATTGGACCTTCTCTGGTTGAGATAGTGAATGTCAGATTTTCAGTAAAAAAATCAGTAATGCAAGCATACATAGCCTGCGCAATGAAGGGGTATGCAGGCCCACCCCAATGTAGTATGTTATCCCATCCTACAGACTGAAGGAGAGGAAGGATATCAAACGGAGCCAAATGAACAACATTAACAGGTCGTTCTACTATAACATTGTGCAACCGAATATCCCGCACATAAGGAGGATCACATTCGAGCAATCGAAGGTGGCGCACAGTGATAAAAGTCGACCGAGAAGAAGAGGGACCACGAGATCCTTTCTTTTTAGTTCTACCTTCCATTTTTAACAAAGATATCAAGAAAAATGGAGATTGTAAAAGCGGCAAAGTGGGTTTCCAATAGATTAGATTTTAGAGAAGAAAACTCCAAAAACTTACATAAATCATAAAATAAATCACATAAATGATGAAAAGGAAGTGTAAAGGACTTGAATCTAAAAGAAAATTGAAAATAATGCACTAACCAAGAAGAAATCAAAGATGGGTTCGACCGGTCGACGAAGGAGCCGTTGGAGAAGACAACCCAAATGAGAAAAAAATGATTTTTTCTCCCAAATAAAGCACTAAACCCGCGGTTCACGGCTGGTCGAGTACATGCTCTACCGGTCATGCCACGACTAGTCGAATATGTACTCAACTGGTCGTGTACAACCTAAAATGTGCAATTTTTCAGAAATGTTAAAATTTTAAAATAATAAATATATACATTATGATACAAAAAGACATGAATTATCAATTCATATTGCACATACCAAGATCAAATTTCAATATAGTAAACCTGCTTTTGTCGAACGGTTTTGTAAATAGGTTAGCTAGTTGATTTTCGGTAGAAATATAATCCAAGGAAA
Source organism: Magnolia changhungtana (assembly GCA_030180095.1). Lineage (NCBI taxonomy): Eukaryota > Viridiplantae > Streptophyta > Magnoliopsida > Magnoliales > Magnoliaceae > Magnolia > Magnolia changhungtana. The sequence continues at coordinate 442,563 of JASAUF010000600.1, forward strand.
TTATTTTGTCTTCCACTAATTTACGAATGCAGTGATATCTAATATCAATATGCTTAGTTCGTGAATGCTGGATTGGATTTTTGGAGATATTAATTGCGCTTGAATTATCATAATATAAAACCATAGAATCTTGCGCAATTCCGTAATCGCTTAGCATTCTTTTCATCCATACAAGCTGAGTGCATGCATTACCGGCAGCAATGTATTCAGCCTCAGCTGTTGAAAGCGATACGGAACTTTGTTTCTTACTTAGCTAAGAAACTAAATAGTTTCCTACATAGAAACAACCACCACTAATTGATTTTCGATCATCAATGTTACCAGCCCAATTAACATCTGAGTAACTAGCTAATTGCACACTAGTATCATATGGATACCAAAAACCTAGATTTACTGAACTAGCGACATATCGTATAATCCGTCTAATAGCAATTAAATGTGACTCTTTAGGGTCAGATTGATATCTAGCGCAAATTCCTACACTAAATGCAATATCAGGTCTACTCGCAACTAAATAAAGCAAACTATCTATCATACTGCGATACAATTTAGGATCTACATTCTTACTTGTAGAGTCCTTTGAGAGGTTTAAAGTAGTACTCATTGGAGTATCAAAATTTTTTCCACTCTCAAATCTGAACTTTTTAACTAAGTTCAGAGCATATTTGGTTTGAGAGATAAAGAAACCATCAGGTTACTGTTTAACTCGCAACCCTAGAAAATAATTCAATTCTCCAACCATGCTCATTTCAAATTTAGACTTTATAAGGTCTGCAAACTCAACAGTCATGTTAGCACAGGTAGATCCATAGATAATATCATTAACATAAATTTACACTATTAAAATGTGATCGTTATGTTTCTTTATAAACAATGTCTTATCAATACTTTCCATTATAAAGTTATGACTTAGTAGAAACTTAGTCAACTTTTCGTACCATGCCCTAGGAGCTTGTTTCAAATCATAAAGTGCCTTTTTTAGGCTATAGACATGATTAGCATGCTTAGGGTCTTCAAAACCCAAAGGTTGTTCAACATACACTTCTTCATGCAAATTATCATTCAAGAATGCACTCTTTACATCAATTTGGTAAATCTTGAACTTTCTAAGGCATGCGATGGAAATAAATAATCTAATTGATTCAAGACGAGCTACTGGGGTAAAGATTTCATCATAATCGATGCCTTCAATTTGAGTGTACCCTTGTACAACCAACCTAGCCTTGTTTCTAATAATATTACCAAGTTCATTAGACTTATTTTTTTAAATCCATTTTGTTCCGATAATGTGTTTATCTTTTGTTCTTGGAACTAAGTACCAAACATCATTTCTAACAAATTGATTAAGCTCTTCTTATATCGCAACAATCCAGTTTTCGTCAGTAAGAGCTTATTTTACGTTAGCCGGTTCTATCTAAGATGTAAAGCACACGTAGTTACACATATCTTCAAGTTGTCTACGAGTGCGCATACAAGTGAGAGGGTTTCCAAGAATTTGATTAGAAGGATGATCTTTAACTATCTTCAGTTCAGTATTATCTTGACTTGATGAAGAGTCTGGTTTATCAATTAAAAGAATTTTATCATTTTCTGAACTTGAGACCGGTGTATTCAAGTGATCGTAAATAACCACATTAATGAATTCTTGAATTACACCAATCCTCTTGTTAAGAACTCGATACGCTCGACTATTCAGAGCATACCCTAAAAATATCTCTTCATCACTTTTGGTGTCAAACTTACTCAGATTTTCTCGGTCACATAAAATGTAGCACTTGCTGCCAAAAACTCGAAATTATTTGATAGTAGGCTTCTTATCAAACCACATTTCACGAGCCGTTTTACAATTTGATTTTTTAGTATAAATGCAGTTAATTATATAATAAGCAGTATTAAAGGCTTCAACCCAAAGATTTTTAGGGAGCTTCATACTATTTAACATAACATTTGCCATTTCTTGAAGCATTCTATTTTTCCTTTCTACTATACCATTTTATTGTGGTGTTTCAGAGAATTCATGTGATATTCCCTGATTACCGTAAAACTTTTCAAAACCTCTATTTTCAAATTCTGAACCATGATCACTACGGATCTTAGAGACTTATGATTCTTTTTCCGTTTGGATACGTTTAAGTACCATTTTTTACTTCATCGAGAGTTTCTGATTTGTCTCTTAAGAAGACTACCCAAGTGTACTTGGTAAAGTCATCAACAATTATCAGTATGTACTTCTTGCCACCTCGACTCTCCGTTCTGGTTGGTCCAATAAGATCCATGTGGAGAAGTTCAAGCAGTTTAGATGTGGCATTGAGTTTACCTTTTTGTGAGTACTCCTGGTTTGTTTATCAATCTGGCATTTGCCACATATTTTATCTACTTTCTGTATTTTGGGTAAACCTCTTACTAACTTTCTTTTGCTCAATTTATGCAAGTTGCGGTAGTGTACATGTCTGAGGCGCTCATGCCATAATTCGGTTTCATCAGTATGGACCATGTGGCACGATAGATTAGATGAGCTTGAATCACTCATAATGTAGCAGTTTTCAAAAGTTCTGTGACTAGTTAATATTACAGAACCATTTTTATTTAAAATTTCGCACTCTTGGTTAGTAAATTTTACACTATAATTTTTATCATATATTTGAGACATGCTTAATAAATTGTGTTTTAATCCTTCTACATATAAAACATTCTCAAATAGAAGGCAGTTAAAGAGTTAAACCGTACCTTGGCCAATAATTCTGCAGTTGCTACCATCACCAAATGTGACTGAACCATCAGTCATGTCTTTAAGGTTGGTGAATAGACCTTTGTCACCTGTCATGTGTCTGGAGCATCCACTGTCTAGGAACCACTTTGAATGGGTCGAAGCTTTGAAAGCGGTGTGGGCAACCAAACAAGTAACCTTAGGAACACATTTCATTACGGTTTTGGGTTTAGGAGGATAGTTGGTCTTATTATGTTTGTAGTCGATATAAGGACCGACCCCTGAGTTAGATTTTAAGAGCTCCTTAAGTAAGTCAACAATTTTCTTAGCGAAAGGATTTTGATTTTGATTTTTATAGTTGATATGGTTACTTCTAGGTTTTAAGGTTTGAAAAGACTTAGCATTTTTTAAATGATTTTGATTCAGACTTTTCCCTTTTGAGTTTGAAGACTCCCCTTTTACAAATTTAGGTAGAGTATTCTTATGTTTAGGAGGAATACGTTTGTTGTAGCCCAATTCAGATCGATCGTCACATTTTCTGGATTCGGATAAGAGTTTTTCTAACTTAGGATCACCTTAAGCATACCTCCATGTGTCTTTTAAACTCAAAAGTGAAGAGACTTCTAGTTTTAGCTTTTCATTTTCAGATTTTAAATTTTCAACAAGGGAGGTTTTGAAATCTAAATCGCATTTAGCTTTTTCAAAACAATCTAAAATGTGTGATTTTTTTAAGACTAGATTATCAAAATTTTCTTTAAGTTTTGAAAACTTTTCTTTTTGAAGTTTTAGTTTTACAGCAATTTTGTAACTTTTCTTGTATAAGCCATTATAAGCATCTTGAAGATCTACTTCATTTTTATGATCACTATTCAGATTTTCTTCACTAGTTGAATCATCATTATCTGAAAAAGTGAACTTGGCTAAAGTCATTAGGGCTTTAACATCATTACCCGACTTGGTTTCAGAATCTTCTGACTCAGAAGAAGCTTCAGAGCAGGAAGATTCATCCCATGTAGCCAACATACCTTTCTTTTTCAGTTTATCTTTTTTAGGACATTTGTTTGCTAGATGCCTATATTCATGGCAGTTGTAACATTGACTGTCTTTTAAAGATTTCCAAGTTTTAAATCTAGATCTTTTCTTTTCAACAGGTTTTTGAAAATCTACCATCTTTTTACTTCTAAAAATTTTGTAAAACTTTTTAACTAAAAGGGTCATATCATCTTCAGAATTTTCTAAATCAGAATTATTATTTTCTTGAGAAATATTTTTAGAAGATTTAAAGGCGATAGATATACCTTTAGGAGCTTTAAAGTTTAACTCATAGGTTTGTAATGAGCCAACTAATTCTTCTACTCTCATATTATCCGCATCACGAAGTTCCTAAATCGCAGTCACCCTTGAATTGAACCGTTCAGGCAGTGAGCATAGTATCTTTGCACATACTTTACTTTTTATGATTCTATCACCGAGACCACACATAGAGTTGACAATGTCATTCAATCTTATATAAAAGTCCATGAAAGTTTCACTTTCTTCCATACGTATTTCCTCAAATTTGGTTGTGAGGAATTGGACTTTAGATTTCTTGACAATTGTTGTTCCCTCGTGTGTCATTTCTAAAATATCTCAGGCTTACTTTGTAGTATCACAGGATATAATTCTTTTGAATTCATCCGGTGATAATGCACAAGTAATTGCATTTAGAGCCTTTGCATTAGCACTACTCTCACTTTCCTGAAGAGCAGACCAAGAAAAATAAGGTGAGACTCTTATCATTTTAAATCCATCAGTGCCAGTTACTTTAGTGGTAAGAGGGGTCTAATTAGTCATTGTGGCTTGCCACACGCTCTCATCCATGGATTTCAAGAAAATCCTCATTCTGGCTTTCTAATAGGCATAATTGGAGTCATCAAATGGTGGAGGCCTAGTGACTGAAAGACTATCAAAATTTGACATCTTAAAAAGCTCAGATCGATTAGCTCAAGAAATAAATCTAAAAAATAAAGCGAGCTATTAGGCTCTGATACCACTTGAAAAGGTCGAGCTAAGAGTCCTAGAGAGGAGGGGGGGGGGGGGGGGGTGAATAGGACAATGCCAAATAAAAATTAATAAGCAGGATATAAACAATAAGATAGTCAAATGAATTACAAATAACCAAAGGAAATAATAACCTCAAAAATCGAGTATTGAGAAGTTGATACAAACTTGGTTCTAAAGACAACCTAACACTAAAAACCAATGGTTTATGGTAGGACAACCTTACTAGAACGTGGGTGAGTATCAAAAACTCAAACTAAAGAGGATATGCAAGAAATAGAAACTAATCTATTACAACATTCACCCCACAATGCTGAAATGTAAAGATTACAACATTCACATCCACAAATACATCCCACAATCTTATATTATAAAAGATAAAGAAATAAACCACACATCCACTAAACACAAAGAATTATAGTGGTTCGCTTATGTGTACACCAACTGTTAAACAACAACCACACAACTACTCCACTCTTAATATCCTCATACAATGGATATTAGCGTTCACTATGAAATAGGTTTTTCAAGGTTCACCTAAAACCTTCACAATTGTATCTTTCAAGTGGGCTTACACAATTCAAAAACCCCATACTCTGAGTTTTCTGTATCACCTCAGACAAACCAACAGAAATAGATTTTTCTGGCACAATCTCAAAGAAACCAAAAGAATATATTTATAAAACAGTAAAATACTTATCTAGATATTCTCCTTTGTTGCAGCCTGATAGAACCAATTCGCAATAGAAGTTCAATCGTAGATGTTCAATGTTCACACTCACTTATGAAAGGGTTCTAAGTTCTAAATGGATTTTAGATTAAATCACCTTGGGCTAGCTTGATTTGATTTTTATTCCAAGAAATGAGAAAATTTCAATCCCTTCTTCAAATAAGATTGGAATATAAAATACAAAATCAAATGTAAAAAACTAATTAAAGATAATATTAAATGAGCACTAAATAGCTAAAGAATATCACAACTTATCTCTCAGAGTGGTATCTTAATTTTGCTTGAATTGGATACCAAACTCTGAAACTCATGCTCTATTTATAAGTGCAGAAATTGTTCACTTGACTGGCCCAGAGGTCGGCTCGACTAGTCGAAGGACCAACAGACATTTGAATTTTTGGGCGCAATAAGATCAGGCTGCTCTACGACTGGTCGAAGGACCTGCTTGACCGGTCGAGTGGCCTCCACGACCGGTCGAGTCATGTCCACGACTGGTCGTATGGGACTCAATTTAGTTGCTGGACTTTGAGTCGAGCTTGCAGGACTGGTTGAGCACTGGTCGAGCATTGTTCACTCGACCGGTCGAGCAGTCTCCAAGACTAGTCGAGGCTTTAACAAAAAATTCCGAAAATAAGTAACAAACTTAGGACTGGTCGAGAAATTTCTTGGACTGGTCGAGCTAGTGCTAAGACTAATCGAACATAGTCTAAGACTAGTCGAAAAACAGATAATACACTTATAAAGTGATCCAATTAAATTATGTATTCAAAATTACCTATCCTATGGTCAACCTAGGGTCTTTCATACCTTATAAGCGATGTTGGAACCATTGAAACATCTTTTGCTTCGGTTGATTGTTGATCTTGACAAACATGAAGCTTGAATTTGAAACATTTTTGAAGCTTTAACTTGAAGTACTTTGAAACTTGAATTTGTAACCTTTTGAAGCTTGAACTTAAAATATCTTATAGCTTGAATTTGAAGTACTTGAGTGATGACTATTGTCTTGACTTAGATGAAGCTTTGAAAGCTTGAACTATCAATTGGTGCTGTACTTGAATTCTTATACATGTGATGCTTAAGTCTCAAAACGGAACACCTTGTAATGGATCATCTTGAGCTTGTACAAGAATTGTATTAGACATGAAGATGAGCTACACAAGATATAAATTCCAAGAGGTTTTGGCACTACAAAATTTGACAATCATAGGAACTAGAAAACATAGCAGTTATAATATAAAGTGGCTATTATCTTGTCAAACTCTTTCAAGTGTAGGTATGGACTTTCAAATTCAAGTCCATGGAACTTTGAAAGGAGTTGGATCACTCCAGGCTTGATATCCATATTTCCTGTATTTTCTGGAAAAATCATATAGGAAGTTACGCTCACCCCCGCCGGTTGTAAATAGTCTCGTAAAGTATGAGGTGGGGTGCATGATGCACTTCATTCTTATCCTGAACTTCCTCAACTGGAGGTTGAGGTTAATTTGCAGGTTTATTAGCAGTCATTCTTTCTATTGACTTAGAGGATCTCAAGTGGCATCTCGTTCTATGACGGCTGGGCAACCCTTCGACTAATTCTCCTTCACTCAAGAGATAGAGTATTATCATGGACCCACTTGGGCATGAAACACTCTCAGTCTTCAAGTTCAAAACTTAACCTAAAATCTAAAAATTAAAAACTACAACAATTAAGATGTAAGAGAGAGAGAGAGAGAGAGAGAGAGAGAGAGAGTTAGAAAGAAGTTACCAGATAGGAGTTGTTATTCACAACCCCAAGTGTAGGGTCACGATATAGTAATAATCTCCGTGGGACCGAGGTCGAATCCATAAGGACTAATCTCATGAGTATTCTTAAAGCAATTAGAAGAAGAACTAGAAAAATATGAAAACCTAAATATGGAAGTATAGAGAGTAATTGTGAGAGATTTAATGAAAAACTTAAGAAATTCAAAGGTGGAAAACTAGGGTTTCCAAGGATCCACTTGTAGAGATCAGGAAGATCTATGCTTGATTCACGAACACAACTAGAATCAGAGTCCTATCTTATCCAATTGGAAGATATCTCAGTAAAATCAAAAATGAACTTCCTTTGACCTAATTCTCAATGGAAGAGCGGTATGAGAACTAGAAGTGATTCCATCACAAAACCATGCTATGAGACAATGGCTCACAACAGGATTTACCAATCCCACCATCAATCTGAGAGAATTGTGAAAGTTAGGGAGGATTCCATCATCCAACCATGCCCAAGAGACGATAGTGAATAACAGGATTTCTTAAATTCACAATCTCAAAAACATGAAAAGAACATACTCAAAGCTATCGCAGATCCATTGCAATTTGAGTCACAACAAACCATTAAAAACTGAAAGTATTCCTTATAATCAAACTAGAATCAAAGAGAATTCAATATAAACATGAATCAAAGCAATAGAAACATCTGATCACACTACAAGCTTCACCTCTTAGTCCTAGCTAAGAGGTTTAACCAATCATAGACATGATTGAACTAAAAATCTCTTAAGAAAAGCATAAAAATTACTAAGGAAAAGGAAAAAAACTCTTGGTGATGGCTTCTCCACACTTTTGCTCCACTCCTCAAACCCTAGATGATACCTAGGGACGTCCTAGGCACTCCTATTTATAATTTTGCAGCACCTCCTTTGCACCGACTTGGAAAAATCCAGAAATCATCTCAAATTTATGCAGTTTTTCAAAATAGACTTCACTCTGCGCAATTTCACAGAATGACCTAGAGTTTAAGAATATGCTTCTTCAGGACACTTTCAAGAATATGTTTGTTTTCAGGACAATTTCAGGATTCTTTTTCTTCACTTCAAATATTTGATTATCTTCATTCCTCACTTGGTTTTCTTGAATCTTTAGCATGTGAATTCTTCAATCTTGGCTTTCTAAGATCCATTCCTTGCTTGGTAATTCTTGAACATCAAATCCATGCTTTTAGCACCCTTTTCAATCCAAGTTCTTAAATTCACCTTGCAACACAGGCATGATTAAAATAGAACATTAAGCATTATCATGTTCATAAAACCAAGTAATAGATGAGGTCCAATATGCAATATTTGACCCTCAACAGGTGCTAGGTTAAGATCCTACAAAACAGAAACAAGGCAGAAAAATTCTTAACTTAAAAATCAAATAAAAAGTTAATCCTAATCTTAACCTAATTCTAAAACTAATTAAATTCAGAAAAGTGCAACCGTAGTCCCCGGCAACAGCGGTAAAAACTTGACACAACCCCCAGTGTAGGGTCACGATGTAGTAATAATCTCTGTAAGATTGAGGTTGAATCCACAGGGACTAATCTTGTATGTTTCTGAAAGTAATTAGAACTAGAGCTAGAATAAGATCTAAATTAGAAATCTGGAATAAAAGAAGTAATTATGAATGGTGTTGATTGAAACTTGTGAATTTAAAGGTGGGAACTAGGGTGCCAAGGATCCACTTATAACTATTGAGATGCTACCTTACTTGATTCAAGAGATCCAATTAGAAGCGGAGTCCTATCTTATCCAATTGGAAAGAGAGATGATCAAATCTTCGAACTTCTCATTGTTCTAGCCTCCATGGAAGAGGATTGTGAAGATTTGGAAAGGATTCCGTCACCAAACCATGCCCAGGAGACAATGGCAAACAACAAGATTTACCAATCCCACAATCTTAAATAAGAAAAGAAGATACTCAAAGCTATCGTAGCGTCAACTGTAATTTGAGTCATAATAAATCATTAAAAACTGAAAATATTCGTTAAAATCAACTAGCAATCAATGAAGTTCAACATAAACATGAATCAAAACAAAGTAAATATCTTAATCACGCTACATGCTTCATCTTTTAGCCGTAACTAAGAGGTTTAGTTAACCATAAACATGATTGAACCAAAATCTCTTAAATAAAAACATAAAAACAACTAAGGAAGAAGAAGAAAGACTCTTGACGGCAACTCTCTACCCTTTTACTCCACTCCTTAAACTCTAAAAGATGTCTAAGAACGTCCTAGGGTCTCCTATTTATACTTGTGAAGCTCCACCTTACGCACCGACTTGGAATTTCCGCAATTTGATCGCAAAACTGCCTCAATTTAAGCAGTCGCGTTACGCATTGGTTGGACCAAAGTCACTTTCGGTCGAACCGAAGTCGAGTCTGAATTTGGAAATGATTTCGTTTTAGAGTTGCTTGATTTCGGTTGGATCGAGCTGGGTTTGGTCGGACCGAACTTAAGTTGTCGGTCGGACCAAATTAATCCTCAGTCGAACCGAATTAGCTCCAAAATTCATCGTTCTTCACTGAAGCTTTTTGTGCACTTTTGGTCACACCAAATCCTCCCTTTGGTCGAACCGAACTGGATTTCGGTCGGACCGAATTGTCCATTGGTTGAACCGAATTAACTTCTAAATTCCATCGTTTATCGCTGGACTATTTTGTGCAAGTTCGGTCGGACCGAACATGGATTCGGTCAGACTGAACCTGTCCATTTTCTGTTGCAGATTATGTGATCTTTCGAATCCTTTCTTCACCTTTTGTACCTAGTTTCCTTGAATCTTTGGCATGTGAACTCTTCATTCTTGGTCTCCTACGATCACTCCTTTGCCTTGGTGATTCTTGAGTATCAAATCCATGCTTTTAACATTCTTTTCAATCCAAGCTTTCAGATTCATCTTGTAACACAAACATGTATAAAATATATACCATTAAGCATTATCATGTTCATAAAACCAAGATATAAATAGGGAAGAATATGCAATATTCGACACTCAACACAGTCCCAGAAACATGAGAAGGGGCCGGCCTAGTGGAGCCGAGTTGCCGACTTCTTTGGGAGGTGGCGGGTGTATTAGAAGTCTAAGGGGGGTTGTTGCCCATTTGTTCGTCCTCCCGGGCAGTCCTCTGTACCTGCTGAGGCCTATGTACTTACCGGTCCAATTGTTTCAACAATTGCCTCATGGAGTTCATATTATTGTTCAGCATTTCGACATGCTGCTCAATGGAGTTCAGTCATCCTCCTTGGTTGCAAGACCGCTGAGCCTGCCTTGTAGGATCGAATTCGACCTGTTGTTGGGAGGTGGAATCCCGATGACTATCAGGCTGTTCTGGCGGTGTAAGGTCAGGTGCAAAAGGGGAGACTCGGGTTTTCTTCTTCCCTCTTGCCATCACAATCCTTCTAGTAAAGTAGGTAATGGCTTTAATATCGTTTCCCACAGATGATGCCAAATTGTTGATGTAGTTTTCTGGTGAACCCTCCTTAGACCCTTGGACACCTGCACATAATAGATAAAAGAAGAAATGGGGACCTTGGCTAACACAAGGGACCCTCCGATGCCAAAGTCATGGATCTGGATCTTTGTAGAAAGTGGTTCTAAAGAAAAGAGTCACCGATCTTTTTGAGTTTATGGGTTGTGTACCTTTCACCGTCTAGGTCCTTCCCTATTTATACAAGAGGGAAGATCACACAGTCGGGAGATCTTCTTTGTGAGAGGGAAGATCATACCATGGAGGTCTTTCCCGTTTAGAGTCCCTGAGATCACGAAGATCTTCCTTAGATCACAGACGTCCGAAATCTCCGGGATCCTAACTTTATCTCCCGAGATCTTCGGGCCGTTTGCTTTGGATAGGACTAGACGTTAGTTGGGAACCGATAGGCCTATCGGATCCTTAAGCAAGGTTGGATAACAGATAAAGCCTCGGAGGCATGAGGTTGTACTGAGCTATTAGTAGGTCAGTATTATTCCGATGTTGAGTAGCCTTTAGATTCCTTTACTGAGCCTAACAGTTCTTACTAAGCTGTTGCTCCGAAAAGTTCGTCAAAGGTCATGCCAACCTATAGTATTGTCGGCCCTTTTCCGCTAGTAGTTATCTTTCAAGTAGCTTGGCCCATTGATTCGTGCTGGCTGTTAGTTCGCTCTCTTGTCATGGGTTACTCTATATTTTTCATAATAGTAACCAATAATAATAAAAAGCTGATTTTTTTATTTTTTTTTAACATCCCGACCTTTTCAACGGTTCCACGGTTAATAAACATTTTGTGGTGGACGAAAGATTTTAATGGTGGGTGTTCAATGATGACGGTCTCTTATGTAGTCCAACTGAAATTTATATTTGCTTTATTTTTGAGACCATGCTATAGGATAATCTGAAGAAGAAGAAAAAAAAGGACAGACAGCGTGGATATAAAATGCCCACATCGAAGTGGGCCCTATGGTCAGGTGGCACATCGCTGGTTACGAGTTGCCAGCCAAGTCGCGCTCGGTTGGATGACTTTACATACCATTCTGATCCGCATTGCCCAATTTCACCCTTCAAATATCTCTATTTTTAAAAAAGGACATTTCGGTAATTTCCTCCATTTTGATTCCTAGAAATATCTGGTGAACTTTGAATTTTCTAAGAACAGTAACAGAGAAAAAGAGGGGAAGCAAGCAAGCCGTTCTGATCGAATGGAGGCGACCAGGGTTTGTTATTCATCCTCTTCACTCGTCTCTTTCTACTCTTCCTGGAATCATCATTATAAATCTACGAAGATGATTCAATCTCTCCTTTCTTTTAATCCTTCAATCTCATCTTCAAGGATTTCCTTCCCTTTGAGACTGAAATCATTAGTTTTACCTGGCTTCAACGCGCTCACCTCAACAAGTAGGAATCTCTCCTTCACTCCTTCATCATCTTCTGTTTCTTATACGGATGGATCATCTGATTCTTCTTCTTCTCCTTCACAGTCCCAGGTAACAAACGCTACCAATAAAAACAAATCTTTTACTTTTATTTTCTTTGATCTGTTTTCCAAGGTTGAAATATGTTACACAACTTCAAAATCAATAATAATAATAGTAGTAGTAGTAATAATAATAATAATAATAATAAATTTATTATTATTTTTTTAAGGTTGGAAAAGAGGAATCCAATCTGTGACTCTGTTTAGATCCTAATTATATGATTTCCGTTCATTTTCTCGTTTCTGTTATCATTAGAGGGAGGGTCCCAGTTCTTTACATGTGGACCCATGGTTTGGCCAGCGGGGACCGTTGATCTGATTTTCCTTAACATGGGTGCTGAGTGCCCTGAAAACATCCCAGATTGAAAGACCTTAATCCTTTGATTTTATGCCATTGTTACCATTATTATCATTTTTGCACTCATCATGAACTGAAATGATGATTTGTCAGCAGGGCATACCGTCTCCATGCTGGGGCCTGGGTTCCATCAGATCAACAGTCTTGCACCTCCATACTGGGGTTCATCAGATCAACAGTCTGGATCAGTGAACGATGGGTCCCAAGTATACAGGACAGTAACCTCAGCAAGTAGTGCATTTGCTGAGTCTCAATTCCTGTAATTCCTCTTCCTCTTCTTCATTTAAGCACATCTCATGTTTTTTTTTTTTTTTTTTTTTATTTTTTTTTTTTATAATTTTATAATTTTTATTTTTAATTACCTAGAGTTACTAGATGGTGCTTGATCGAGAAAAATAATATTTTCGAGTGGACTGACCTAACTGATGGATTTGACGAGCCCACCATGGGATGGTCCAGGTCCTAGTGTCTCGCATATGAAATGATCCTAGCCATTTGATTAAACTGAATGACTGCAGCCAATGGTCAGATTAAATAGCAGTCAAATCAGATGGTTTAGGATCATCTGATAGGGAAAATTTTGGCATGATCTCCCCTCCAACATGGAGCGACCATGTGTACAATTTGGTTCACTAGAAGGGCTCCCCTCTCATGTACAGATTGTTGTTCTAGACAAAAGCTTGGTCAAGCACTGTGTATTAGCTTTCTGATCTATTGGCGACCTGTTGTGAGGTATTAAGAGAGTGGAGAAGAGGAAAAGCCAGAAAGCAGAGCTGAAGTCGTGAAGGGGAGAACTCAAGAGTTCAAATAGGGTTGTCAATGGATGGACTGTTCTGAACATTGGACATGGCCTTGCATAGACCAAGTTTAAGGCTGCAGGCTAGACTAGATCGATCTTGTCAGGCTTGGCTTCTAAATTCACAGCTCAATGTTTAAGCGTTTGATGCAACACAAAGTTGACTGTAATTGGATAGGATAATTATTGTTTCTTATTGTGTCCATCTGGTATGCCCCACATATGAGTCCACAGGGGCCTACTTTCAGTTTTGAGAGGGAGGGAGGGGATCCAAAAGTACACATTGCCTAATGCAGCTTAATTGCTTCCGACTTCTTGTACCAATGGAAATTATTTTCAATCATTTTCAAACATTTGTTGAAAATCTTAGGATTTGCAATGTGGGATCTCGATGTTTATGCTCCTTTTGTGATTGATTTGCTATTCTTGCGGAGGGGAAACAGGAGCTCTTGGACCTTGTTGAGGGTAGTGAGATTGTTGAAGCCCTGAGTATAGATCCTGCACACCTTCATAATTCAAACCATTCATTTTGAGTTGCCTTGGTGAGGTATTCCTGTACTTCATGATGCCTTCCAGGTGGTTGTTAAATGCTCGAGGACCACTAGTGTTACCCATGCTGCTTCATTCTGTAGTGGCCTTACCTAATTTGATTTGCTGTTTATGTCATTCATTTGCTCTATCGTCATTTCCATCATTTGTTGCATGGGTATGTCATTTTGCTTTGTTCCCTCTATCTCAGGATTGTAAGAATGCCCACTTGTGTGCATATAATAGCAGATGTGAATACAGATCACAAATCTGGTAGTTGATCGGTCATAGATCACAGATTTGGCCTAAAGATTGCATAAGAACACAGATCAGAATTTTCTGGGCAAATCTGACCACTGAACAAGACGAGGATCACCAATCTGCCAATGAGTTTGCGTAGAAATGCAGATATGAATATCGGGGCATGTGTGAACATTAAAGTAGCTGCAGAACAATGGAGCATGTAAAAACATGGGTCTTGTAATGATGTAACCATTGGAGCAATCACAGATCAATGGGCCTGGTGCATAGTATGGGCAGATGTGACTGTTGAAGTAGTCATGGATCAACGAATCCCATCTGTAGATCACATAATGCAATGATCTGATAAGACGGGTGGACGCAACTATTGATTTGGGTTAATGTGATGGATTTGAGAATTGGTGGCTGTACGATTATGATTGATTGGTGGTGGATGAGCTGTATTTAGAGTTAGGGGCTGTTTGGATTGGGGAAAGTGTATAACCTAGATATTTTAATTACCAGGTATTGCAATATCTGAGTATTGTGATTACTGGGAATTCATCATTGTGTTTGGATTACATCTTGGAGTGGGTGATCGTGAGTCCTAAAACTTGTATATGCATCTATTTGGTTCAAGTATAAGTTGGAAACCACGGGTGGTATTGATCATACTATAAAACGGTCTTGTCACTGATCAAGAACATCCACCATGTGGGTCCCGCCTTGATTTTCTATCCCTCTTAAAGAATCAGCTTTTGGGTGGGCCAGGTAGCTTGGCCCATATGGCTCAACCCTATTTGGACAGGGTTTTGGCCCCTAAATTTGGCCCGAGGCAAGCCCGGGCTTCAAATCTAGGCCTGATGTCCAGGCCTGGCTGGGCCTGGGCCATTGATGTATGGCTCAGTTTGGTCCAATCGTTAACTACATCCTATCATACAAAAAGAATGGCCAATTTAAAGACACTTGCGAACGGTTTCCATTCAACATACATGTGTAGTTTAAAAGCTGTTTAAATCATGGTCATTTTTCAATGATCAAACCATTTAAGTGGGATGTGACGTGGAAAAAGGGGATACCTTGAAAATTCTTAGATTAGTCATTTTAGTCTTTTCGTTGCAGGGTCAGCCTTGTAGGGCCAAGGCAAGGGCCAAAGACTTTTTAGCATGATCACTTTTGTCAGATGATCCTTATTGACTAGGTAAGTAGTCAGTCCTTTGATCATACTAAAAACAGTCCTATCATTGATCTAGATCATTCATTACGTGGGTCCCAGCCTTAATCACCTGTTATTGTAAAAATTCACTTATACCAAATGGTCCTAACCGTCTATTCAATGTTCAGGAAAATTGATGACCCATATTGATCATTCTACAAATGGTCCGATCATGGATCTAGACGATCCATCATGTAAATCCCGCCCTTGATTGTCCATCACAATTTAAAAATAACTTTTGTCAGATGATCTTAATTTGTCCATTTAATGGTTAGAGAAATGGATGACCGATATTAATCATAGTATAGATTGTTTGATTCTTGGTCTAGACCATCCATCATTTGGTTCGACCCTTAATTGCCCATCATTCTAAAAAATAATAATTTCTTTGAATGATACTATCCACCATTCTATGGTGAGGAAAATGGGTGGTCCATAATGACCATACTCTAAATGGCCTGGTCTCTATTCTAGACCATGCATCATGTGAGTCCCACCCTTGATTGCTGATCCCTCTAAAAAAATCACTTTTGTTGGATGATCCTAATCGTCCATTCGAGACTTAGGGAATGGATGGCCCATATGGATCATACTACTAATTAATACGGACCATCCATCAAGTGGATCCAACCCTTGATGGTGACTCCCTCTCCAAAAATCTCTTTAGTTGTAACGGTGCCCTCCCATACCAATACGGATACGGGGGCGTAATGGCGATACGGGAGCGTAACGGCCCGTAACAGCGCAATTTTTTTTTTTTTGCCAAAAAAATATGGATTAAATTCGGAATATTCTAAGCATTTCAAATATGATTTATTTATAAATTGGAACATGTTTATGGTGGTGTAACGGTCCACTCTTTGGTGAGAAGTTGTATCAGATTGTCTGATGAATTTATGAACTAGATAACCTGAATTTGACTACAAAATTCACATATTTAATTTTCTAACTATTTACTATCAATGATAGATATAGTAGAATGAATGTAATATGAAAATATCTTACATTAGGTGTTTGCAATTATTTTTGAGGAATTTTTCGAACATACTTGTGGATGTGACTGTGATTCCTGTCTATGGACCTGTCATCCTCAAGTCAAGAATATTAAACAAAAAAATAGTAGTGTCTGATATACTCCCCTGCAACTTGATTAAGGATTACTTGATTGGTTGTTAGGGGAGCTATTTTAAATACAAGTTCGGCAGTGTCAAGTTTGTGCTTGGCTTCTTGCAATAATACTGCTGTGAGCTGTCTGCTGCAAATACTTAATACAAATATATACTTACAATCACAAGTCACCACCAAAATGAAAATCTGCTTTTTGGTGGTTGCTCGGCCTCCACATCATCGTCATCGTCATCGTCATCATTAGGCTGAGGCTGTCCAATAGGTATAGGTGCTGCATATCTATAATATCCAGTGCCAGAAGGAAATACTAGATCAACGAAACCAGAGGATGACTGATCCTGACTAGGCAATGACTCCGACCCCGAGTAAGGATATCCACCAGTGCCCGTCGAATAGCCATACTGGTGCCCGTACTCAGGCTGTTGAGAATCTTAAGATTGAGAGTGCGTCTGCTGTGATGAGTAACTTGGATTTGGATCTGGATATCTATAATTATATGGATATTGATCGGGAGGACTACTCCAACATGAATGTGATGGAACAGGCTCAGTATAACCACCATAATCATAATCTAATTGACCATAAGAATATCCATCATAATAACCAGGACCATGAGCCTGCTGATGTTCCGGACCTCCCGGACCCGGTGCACCACTAGATGTATCCTCCTGCTGGCTGTTTCGTGACTCGGTACACTCATAAGTCCGACCTTGTGTACTACCTCGTCAATGTTCATCGGCATTGCGATCTATAGACGGCTGTATAGGGTGATGAGCAACACCAGAAGTGCCAGCACCAGGGGGGGGGGGTTATCATCACTATCATCTGACACGGTCACGCTACCACTGCTCGTATTATTTTGTTGATCTTAAGCCTTACCCGTACTTGGCATAAACACTGCCCCTCTTACTGGGTCCAACACATCTGCATAACTCTCTTGTTGCGCTGTGTAGTTCTGGGTCATCAATTTCTAATTCTTCACTATCCTCTTCAATTTGTTTTTCCCCTGTTTCCAACCAAGGTAGAAGCGGGTTATCCTTATCATAAATATTGTCTATGTTTATTGGACAGTAGTCTGCTCCTATGATGTCGTCACATTCTTAGTTTTATATTGTAGTGCATGTAAACAAGTCTATCTAATGTCCTAGTCTGCAATCTATTCCTATTCTTTGAATGAATAAACGCAAAACAACTCCAATTCCTTTCGTAGCTAGAGGAAGATGTTGTCTGGCTCAAAACTTTTGCTGCAATTTTTTGGAGAGCCTTCGTACTCTCTCCGAAATTAATCCACCATTCGGGCGGTTGCAAACTAGATATTGCATGCTGTGCAAGAGCATCTCCAAAGCTACCCAGGCGGTTTTCAAATGTATCTAATTCATTCAACGCCTCTATTTGCATATCTAAGTCAAGCTTTAATCTCTTTATCACATTCTTTAGCCCGACATGAACTTCATCATCCGCAACAAATGATTGGGCATATCTGTACTTAGGATTTAGGTAGTAACCTACTGCATGAAGATCATGATGGAGTTGTCTTGTCCATCTCCTGTCAATCATCCTCCAATAAGACTCTCAGCTTCTACAATTACGTTGAATTGTCAACTTTATCTTATCTATGACATCATATAGGAAGCCCATGGTAGGTGCTTCGTCGGTTTCAACAAAACGGAGTACCCTCATTAGTGGCTCCATCACCTTTAGGATCGACTTGACCCTCTTCCAATATTTGTTGTCCCGTATGGTGTTCACAACTTCAACTGGTGTCCCTGATGTCTTTTGCCCATATTTTGTGTTAAGCCATTATCGGGAAGCGAACATCTCACTCAACTCTCACCTATGCTGGAATAAACTCTCTATGCTATAAAGTTTGTTGCGAATCTAGTTGCCGAAGGCCTTAACAACTCTCGTCCTTTCGTGAACTTTCTCATTATTGTGACTACTTAATTATGATTGTAAATAAACGTCGTCACTTCTTTTGCCCTTTCGACCATTTCCTTAACATTATTCTTCTTCCCAATATCTTCCCATATAAGATCAATACAATGGGCAACACATGGTGACCAAAAGAGATGTTTTTTCTTATTCATCAACCTATGTCCTGCAAGCTTATATGATGTTTCATTATCTGTCACAATCTGCACTACATTCTCCTCTCAAATCTCTTTCACAACTTTATCCATTAGTCCAGTAATATAAGTAGAATCTTTCGTTACCTCTGAGGCATCAATTGACTTGTGATATATAGTTCCTAAGTGGCAGTACACCATGAAGTTGATCATGCTGCGTCTGGTTGGACCAGTCCAACCATCACACATGATCGTGCATCCTTTGGCTTGTCATACAGGTTTAAAGGTAGTCACGTATGCTTTCACATCCACATACTCTGCATCTATCCATTTTCCCCTTATCTCTTTAGCCGTGGGAGCTTTTATTCCTTCACCTACTTCTGCTGCTGCATCAATTACCACTTGCCAATATGGAGAATTGGCTGCGTTAGGAGGTATGTTGGCATGTATAAATAACTTTGCTGCTGCTCTACGTAGCTTCTCAACGGAAGTTCTATTTCACATTTGTGTTATCATCTTTTGTTTAGTTGATTCTTTCCCAAACAGGATTGGATCAATAGAGGGTCTCCTAGGCTCATTTACTTCTTCATCCAAACATATAGGGGCATCATGTGAAGATGCCTGTCGTTGGCTTTCAAACACACGTAGTAACCTACCAAACCTATCCCCCCCTCCTTGCAGAAGCAATTGCACTCCCAGTCCCAGTCCCACTGCCCCCCTGTCATGCGGTGACGTTCTTCCTCTTCACGAGCTAGACACAAGCTCTCTCTCCTAGCTACAGTTAATTCCCGATCTGAATCTAATCAATAATATCTTCATCACGAATGCCCATATATTCAGGACCAAACACCTCCTGTCGAGCTGTATCCAAAATCATATCATTCTTCTTTAGTACAGCAGTACGTTTACCCTTCGACTCATCCAGACTAGCTTGCATTAAAATCATTATCTCTTTTGGTACTCTAGTACATCCCGCAAGTTGACCCTTTCGATGAGCCAAATGCTGTTTAAGACGGGTAATTCCACCAGTCACTAGTCTATCACAATAGTTGCACTTCATTTGGTGCCTAGTACCACCAAACCTCCGACAATGTTGCCATCCAATATCCTCACTTGTTGGCCAGACCCAGACCTAGACCCAGACATTTCTTTAAGTTTAGGTAGATATTAGATAATTAGATATAGATTAGATATGAGTATGAGTGTATGACCTATGCCTAAGTCTAGTCTACTCGACACTCGTTATTCTAAATTTATAATATTATATACAGTTTCAAAATCTAATCAATAAAGATGATTTTATATTTTAAACCCTAAAAAGCTCTAAAACCTGTCCAATATAAGGAAATAAAAAAATAAAGTTACTAATTCAAAAATAGAAAAAAATTAAAAAAAATATATATTGGATGCTCGAAAAATGAAAAACCCACATGCTTGAGGGATGCTGACAACAACAATCTGTAAAATGCACATTAATATGTTCTACTATGATTAACACATCATATTATACCATTAAAGCAGCAAAACATTCAATAAAAAATGATTTTTCGAATTTTCAAAAAAAGGGCCGAAAATAGTGCATAAATAGAAAAAATAAAAAATAAAAATAGAAAATGACATCAAGAATATGTAAAATTGCACATTAACATGTTCTACTATGATTAACACATCATATTCTATCATTAAAACAACAAAGCATTTAATAAAAAATGATTTTTTGAATTTTCAAAAAAAGGGCCGAAAATAGTGCATAAATAAAATAAAATAAAATAAAAAATAGAAAATGACATCAAGAATCTGTAAAATGCATATTAACATGTTCCACTATGATTAACACATCATATTCTATCATTAAAATAACAAAACATTCAATAAAAAATGATTTTTCGAATTTTCAAAAAAAGGGCCGAAAATAGTGCATAAATAAAATAAAATAAAATAAAAAATAGAAAATGACATCAAGAATCTGTAAAATGCACATTAACACATTCCACTATGATTAACACATCATATTCTATCATTAAAACAACAAAACATTCAATAAAAAATGATTTTTTCGAATTTTCAAAAAAATGGCTGAAAATAGTGCGTAAATAGAAAAAAATTAAAAATATAGAAAATGACATCAAGAATCTGTAAAATGCACATGAACATGTTCCACTATGATTAACACATCATATTCTATCATTAAAACAACAAAACATTCAATAAAAAATGATTTTTTGAATTTTTAAAAAAAGGGCCAAAAATAATGCGTAAATAGAAAAAAAAAATGACATCAAGAATGTGTAAAATGCACATTAACATGTTTTATTATGATTAGCACATCATATTCTATCATTAAAACAGCAAAACATTTAATAAAAAATGATTTTTCGAATTTTCAAATAAAGGGTTGAAAATAGTGCGTAAATAGAAAAAGGAAAAAAAAATGACATTGAGAATCTGTAAAATGCACATTAACATGTTCTACTATGATTAACACATCATATTCTATCATTAAAACAACAAAACATTCAATAAAAAATGATTTTTCGAATTTTCAAAAAAATGGTCGAAAATAGTGCGTAAACAGAAAAAAATTTAAAAAAAATAGAAAATAACATCAAGAATCTGTAAAATGCACATTAACATGTTCCACTATGATTAACACATCATATTCTATCATTAAAACAACAAAACATTCAATAAAAAATGATTTTTCGAATTTTCAAAAAAAGCGCCGAAAATAGTGCGTAAATAGAAAAAAAATATAGAAAATGACATCAAGAATCTGTAAAATGCACATTAACATGTTCTACTATGATTAAAACATCATATTCTATCATTAAAACAACAAAACATTCAATAAAAAATGATTTTTCGAATTTTCAAAAAAAGGGCCGAAAATAGTGCGTAAATAGAAAAAAATAAAATAAAAAATAGAAAATGACATCAAGAATCTATAAAATGCACATTAACATGTTCTACTATGATTAATACATCATATTCTATCATTAAAACAGCAAAACATTCAATAAAAAATGATTTGTCGAATTTTCAAAAAAAGGGCCGAAAATAGCGCGTAAATAGAAAAAAAATAAAAAATAGAAAATGACATCGAGAATCTGTAAAATGCACATTTACATGTTCCATTATGATTAACACATCATATTCTATCATTAAAACAGCAAAACATTTAATAAAAAATGATTTTTCGAATTTTCAAAAAAAGGGCCAAAAATAGTGCGTAAATAGAAATTTTTTTTTAAAAAAATAGAAATGACATCAAGAATTTGTAAAATACACATTAACATGTTCTACTATGATTAACACATCATATTTTATCATTAAAACAACAAAACATTCAATAAAAAATGATTTTTCAAATTTTCAAAAAAAGGGCCGAAAATAGTGCGTAAATGGAAAAAAAATAAAATAGAAAATGACATGAAGAATCTGTAAAATGCACATTAACATGTTCTACTATGATTAACACGTGATATTCTATTATGAAAACAGCAAAACATTCAATAAAAAATGATTTTTCGAATTTTAAAAAAAAGGGCCGAAAATAGTGCGTAAATAGAAAAAAAGAAAAAGAAAAGAAAATGACATCAAGAATCTGTAAATAACATGTTCTACTATGATTAACACATCATATTCTATCATTAAAACAACAAAACATTTAATAAAAAATGATTTTTCGAATTTTCAAAAAAAGGGCCGAAAATAGTGCTTAAATAGAAAAAAAAAAAGAGAGTAGAAAATGACATCAAGAATCTGTAAAATACACATTAACATGTTCTACTATGATTAACACATCATATTCTACCATTAAAACTGTAAAACATTCAATAAAAAATATAAATACCTATTTTTGAGGAATTTCTGGAAAATGGCCTACGGAGCTTCGAATCAAGAAAATCCTTAATGTAAGTTGTTTTTCTTTGAAATATGAAGCTAAGATTGGTCGAAAATAGTAATAGACTAATTTAGGAAGTGTTTGGAAGAAAGAAGTTTGAAAAAAAGTGAAAAAATGGACCTTAAAAAGCCAAAAAACTAGTTACCGTTTTCTGACCGTTACGCCCTGGCCGTTACGAGGCCATTATGTATACAATATTGGAGGGGTGCCCGTTACGGCCCCGTATCGCGTAACGGCATCGGCCGTTACCGATACGTAATGGCCGATATGCCCGTATCGTAACTGATGCGGGACACCTTGGTTAAGAGTGAGTCAATTTAAGTTGAAGGCTCTAAGAGGGCAAGGGGAAGGCCAAGAAGGCCATGGATGGAGATAGTAAGGAAGGACCTGAGGACTAGTTTAATTGAGGATACAGTCCATGATAAATGGAATGGCATAACAGGATTCGTTGAGTTGACCACAATTTGTTGGGATGTGGCTTCTACGATGATGTTGCTGATATTAATCATAATACAAATGATCCAATCATTGATGTAGATGATCCATCATGTGGGTTCCACCTCTGATTGTCCATCCTTCTTCAAAAATCGCTTTGTTTACATGATCCTAGTTGTCTAATCAATGCCTAAGGAAAGGACAATTCATATTGACCTCACTATGAACGGTCTAATCATTGCTCTAGATCATTTGTCATGTTGGTCCCATCTTTGATCGCCCATCCATCTCAGTAAATCACTTTGGAAAGATGATCGTTGTTGTTTAATCAATGGCAAGGGAAATGGAAGTCCCATATTGACCATCTGACAAAGATGCCATCTTTAATTTAAACCCTCCATGATGTGGATCCCACCTTTGATTGTCCATCCCTCTAAAAAATCACTTTGGTTGGATGATCCTAATCATTACTTGTTTCCCACCTTAGACCACCTGTCCCTTGCAAGATGGGGTTAATTACTAGTGGAAGTATAAAATCCTAGATTTTTTTGGACATTATATTATAAGGGGTTGTTTTGAAAGTTTTAAGTTGTAAACAATTCACGCAAAAGAGTTTTAGGCGTAAATTTTTTGCATGCTATTCTGTTTGGCTTTTAAGTGGTAATCTATTTACAGGTAAATAGATTATACATTTGGCTAACTTGTAAAGTGTTTAAAATTTATGAAGTAGGCATTCTTACCGCAAAGCTTGAGGCGGTAAATCCCACTAAAAATTGCAAATCACATAAAAAGGGCTTTATTTTTTTTTGGGCCCTAACCTAGGAGAACATGAAAGTGTGCACATGATGGATGGATTGGATGTCCTGCACCCATCACAATAGGTGAAGGTTTTTAATTGTGAGCATCCCATGATGGTTTTGAAAATCGGTATCGTATCGGCTGATACGGGCATATTGTATTCGTATCGGCTTGATACAATACACGATACGGGGCTGTATCGGCTGTATCGGAATCGATTGGGCCGTATCGGCGGATACTGGTCGATATGCTCGTATAACCCCAAATTTGAATTTTCTTTTTAAAAAATTCACTCATGTCTCTTCTTTTCATTTTAACCATGGAAGAATCTTAAAAACTCATTTTAGGCTAGATCTAGACTTATTTTGGGATCAAAACAAATGATTTGAATGGGATTCGACAAATCGAAGTGAAGTGGACCATTATGGGAAAAATCAGAAAGAAGGGTAAACCTTCACTTTCTTTTTTTATATTTTTACGTTCTTTTTGTTGTATTTCCAATGTAATGGGCCATTGTTTACCAAATCATATTTAATTTGTATTCAATTAGGGCCCATTTTTTTTACCTTTGAAAGGATGAGCTATAAATGTCCCGGGGGCAAGGAATGCCAAATCGGTTACGTATCGGCCGTATCGGCCGATACGTAACGGTAACGGCGACGGCCGATACGCGATTCGTGGTCGTATCGGCCGTTACTGTTTTTTGTACCCGTATCGGCCGAATAATGGTAACTTTTTTTTAATGGTTATTTTGCTGTATTAATCATGCCATATGATGTGTTAATCATAGTAGAACATGTTAATGTGCATTTTACAGATTTGGGGTGCCATTTTATATTTTTTTAATATTTTTTTCTATTTACGCATTTATTTTGGCCGTTTTTTTGAAAATTCGAAAAATCATTTTTTAATGATTCTTTTGCTGTTTTAATGATGCCATATGATGTGTTAATCATAGTAGAACATGTGAATGTGCATTTTACAGATTTGGGGTGCCATTTTATATTTTTTTTAATATTTTTTTCTATTTACGCATGAATTTTGGCCCCTTTTTTTAAACTTCGAAAAATCAATTTTTAATAGTTGTTTTGCTGTTCTAATCATGCCATATGATGTGTTAATCATAGTAGAACATGTTAATGTGCATTTTACAGATTTGGGGTGCCATTTTATATTTTTTTCTATTTACGCATTTATTTTGGCCCTTTTTTGGAAAATTCGAAAAATCATTTTTTAATAATTCTTTTGCTGTTTTAATGATGCCATATGATGTGTTAATCATAGTAGAACATGTTAATGTGCATTTTACATATTTGGGGTGCCATTTTATATTTTTTAAATATTTTTTTCTATTTACGCATGAATTTTGGCCCCTTTTTTTAAAATTTGAAAAATCAATTTTTAATAGTTTTTTTGCTGTTTTAATCATGCCATATGATGTGTTAATCATAGTAGAACATGTTAATGTGCATTTTACAGATTTGAGGAGCTATTTTATATTTTTTTAAATATTTTTTTCTATTTACGCATTTATTTTGGGCCTTTTTTTGAAAATTCGAAAAATTATTTTTTAATGATTCTTTTGCTGTTTTAATGATGTCATATGATGTGTTAATCATAGTAGAACATGTTAATGTGCATTTTACATATTTGGGGTGCAGTTTTATTTTATTTTTTTATTTTTTTTCGATTTACGCATTTATTTTGGCCCTTTTTTTGAAAATTCGAAAAATCATTTTTTAATGATTCTTTTGTTGTTTTAATGATGCCATATGATGTGTTAATCATAGTAGAACATGTTAATGTGTATTTTACATATTTGGGGTGCCATTTTATATTTTTTTCTATTTACACATGAATTTTGGCCTTCAAAAATAATTGCAAATACCTAAATGTAAGATATTTTCATATTACATTCATTGTAATATATCTATCATTGATAGTAGATAGTTAGAAAACGAAATATATGAATTTTGTAGTCAAATTCAGGTTATCTGGTTCATAAATTTATCAGACAGTCTGATACAACTTCTCACCAAAGAGTGGACCGTTACACCACCATAAACATGTTTCAATTTATAAATGAATGCATATCTGGAATGCTTAGAATATTCCGGATTTAATCCATATTTTTTCATATTTTTTTGGCAAAAAAAAAAAATTGCGCCGTTACGGGCCGTTACTCCCCCGTATCGCCGTTACGCCCCCGTATCCGTATCGGTTTCAAAGGGCACCGTTATGCCAACCGATACCGATACGGGACACCTTGCCCGGGGGGGTGCCAAATATTTCGATACAATGCGGAATAATAAATCAATTGAATACGATTTTGCAAAGTATTGAATTCTTGATATCAAATAGTTCATAGGACAACCTTATTTCACGATGTCTTTGAAATCAAAATATCAAACTATTGCAATGAATAAATAAATCACAATAATAGCACAAATAATAATATCCAATCGGGGGGGGGGGTGTGTGAATAGGACAATGCCAAATATTTCAATACAATGCGGAATAATAAATCAATTGAATACGACTTTGCAAAGTATTGAATTCTTGATATCAAATAGTTCGTAGGACAACCTTATTTGACGATATCTTTGAAATCAAAATATCAAACTATTGCAATGAATAAATAAATCACAATAATAGCACAAATAATAATATCCAATCACCACATTGCACAAACGAGTTATGGTGGTTCGGTACCTCAATGCAACCTACTCCACTTCCAAAATTACTACACAATTTTGGCTTTCACTATTGCAAGGTTTTCCAGGGTCACCTTAACAACCTTATACAGTTATTGCGATTTTCATGGGCTATCACAATTAAACCCACTTTGTGATTTTACGGGGTCACCACAAACAAACCCGCTGAGATTTCTGGGCTATCTCTGAAAATCCCAAACTAAAATAATTTAAAAGATAGTACTTATCTTCGATTTGGCGAGTTGAAGTCGTAGCTGTAGCTTGAATGCAGCGATCTTCTTCTTGAGATATCGATGAAGTCTTTGTATGAGTTCAACCCAAAAAGATATAAAGGGATCTAATAGATTTTCAATAAAACAAATGAAACCCTATTGCCGTAGATTAGATTCTCCATTTTCTCAAAGTAGAGTATGGATTACTCTATCAAAAACAGTTTAATCTAACTTTGAGAAGGAGAATAGAATAAGCTAATAAAAAATAAGCATTACAACACAAATAGCTTGAGGAGGCTTGAAGAATCTCTCTTTACAACACAGTATGAAACTATGAATTTTCGTTGTTTAAAGAGTAAGAGAAAACCTCTATTTATAGCCAAGGATCTGTGTAGTTCGGCTGGCCGAACTTTAAAGATTACGTTCCAACGGAACTCGGATATCGTGGGATAAAATCTTTCAAAACTTCGGTTGGCCCAAGCCCAAGTTCGGCTAGCCGAGCAGGAGGTTCAGCTGGCCTAACTGGTCCAAAATCCAATTTTTGTTCCATTGTTGGAAACTTGACTGAACCCACCATGGGCTGGTCGAACCCCAGGTTGGTTTGGCCGAACCCACTCCAAAAAGATCTTTTGAGATTTGTCTTTTTGACTGAATCTTGTAGGGTTGGTCCAAATAGTTAGGCTGGCCGAACCAGACGTCGGGCTAGCCTAACTTGAGTGTATTTAACATGAAATATGATTCTAAATATGCATGAGTGAAATACACCTAACCTATGGTCAAACTAGGTTTATACCACTTTTAGGTTGACTCATACGAAGTGTTCTGAACTTCGAACAATGAATAATCTTGCTTTGAGATGTTGAGTCTTCTTTCCAAATGCTTGATTGAGTTGATAGCTTGTCTTCAATCGAGCTAGCGATCGTAACCGGACTACAAAATTTGACAAACTAAAATGTGCTTTAAATATAAGCACTTACAATCTCCCCCTTTGTTAAATTCGTGACAAACTCACTTATACAACAATACAACTCAACACAACAAATTACAACATCTCAAATAACACAAATCATTTGAGTCAACACATTGAATCTTGTTACTCCCCTTGAGATCATGCATATGTATCACCCCCCCTGAGCACAGTCATATTTGCAAAAATATAGTTCATAGAGTGCACGCAAATGTGTGTGCTCATAAACGTGAGATGATCATGATCATATGATTCATATCTAAATATATATTTCTCCCCCCTTTTGTCAGAAGTTGACAAAGGAAGAAGCAATCAATGAAGCACGATGGGATATAGGAATAAGGAGCAAATGACATAAGGATTAAGTTGCATAAAGTAAGCATAGCATAGTATCCAGATATATGTCAGCAAGAGTAAAAAAATATGTCTGAAGTTATTACAGGCCAAGAGTTGAAGTAAATCAGTCAGAATTGAAGAGGACGATGCCGGCATGTCTGGGTCATTAATTCTTAGACTCCTGTTGAAACGATGATAGTACTTTTTCATGTACTTCATCTGTTGTTTCTGAGTCTGGAGTAATGTTTCCTGAGAAACATGCAGGTTGTCCATCTTCTTTTCTAAATTATCCAACCTCTTTGAGAACTGAGAGGACTGAAAATCGAAGTCATTGGTATCATCAGATTCTTCCAAATCTGCAAAGATATCATCCATATTGACATCTTCTTTAAGAACACCTTCTTGATCTCCTCGCTACTCAGGCGTTAGATCAAGTTGCATCATGTTGAGATTAGCATTACCAAATGGAGCTCAGACTCCGGTGCTTCAGTTGTAGGGATTTGAACATCAATGCAATGCTAGTCATGAGATATGCAAAAGGAATAGAGCCATGACGACGATGATGACGATACTGAATGATCTGATATGTGATCAAAGATGGAAGACAGATACGGATACCAGAAACGACTGAATAAAGGATATGCATCATATAGGGAGTAAGGTCTATCTTATTCCCACCACGAGGATAAACATTCGAAGTGAAAATACGATGCAGGACACGGTATTTTGGAAGAAGATTGAAGGTGGGGAGTGAGTTACAGTTACGCCAGGGTGCATCAAAACTGCATAACTCCCTAGTGAGAGAATCTCTTTCCGTTGGGTACGTATCTTCAAAGATTGGTGGAATAGAGATTTCGTCTTCCGCCATATCAATATCTAAGATTGATGATATGATGGAGGGCTTGATAGTGACTGTGTCTTCCATAAACTGAATGGAAAATGTTAATTGTTCTGAAGACACGGTATGTATGGATGCATACATCCCTCTTGCGATAGACCGATAGGATGCACCACCCCACGCAAAAATCTTTTCCCATACTACCGCGGATAGGATTTCAACAAGGCCAAATTGGGCGATATGATTTGTATTAACGGTGCGCTCAATGATAATATTACGGGTACGAAAATCCCGCTCATTTTTTGGATCATTTTCTGGCAAACGGATAGAGCGCACAACCCGATTAGCGGATTGAGAGGTAGAACCAGTCTAGGGGCGTTGCACAGTACGCTTAGTGCAAGTTTCCATGATAGAAAATGACTAGATATTGCAAAAGAAATACCAACAAGTAGAAGGAAAAGATCTAGATCAGATTTCTACCAAAAAACCCAACAAAATAGGGTTCTAGATTCAAGAAAGATGATGAAATCTACAATACTGCATAACAAGGAACTTAAATCTAGAAGGAAACTCAAAAATATTCACTTACAAGGACACTAAAGTGATGGGTTGGCCGAAGGAACCACTGACGGCCGAAGAAGATGAGTATGGAAATGGGGGTTTTGAAAAAAAATCCCCAATAAATCCCAAATGCGCACGGTTTGGCTAGCCCGAGTATGTCCTTGGCTGGCCGAATCGGGCGGTCAGCACAGGGTTGGCTGAAAAAAAATTAAATTTTATAATTTTAAAACATTGACTTGAATAAACATTAAACATTATTCTATTAAAGCAAAAAATGTAAAACAACAAATTGCAATATAGAATAATTAATTAAGAAACACTGCATAAACCAATATCATTTTTTAAATTAAAAAATCTAACACTATCAAGAGGTTTTGTCAGAATGTCTGCAATCTGTTTTTCAATATTAATATATTCAAGTGTAACAAACTTGCTTTCAACCAATTCTCTGATATAGTGATATCGAATATCAATGTGCTTAGTGCGAGAATGTTCAATAGGATTTTTGGATATATTTATTGCATTGGTATTATCGCAGTATAAATGCATTGTTTCTTGATCAATACCATAGTCCGCTAATATCCTTTTCATCCACATTAATTGCGTGCATGCATTTCCTGCCGCAATATATTCAGCTTCAACGGTAGATAATCATACTGAGTTTTGCTTCTTGCTTATCCAAGAGACAAGACAATTTCCGATGTAAAAACATCCACCACTTATGGATTTTCTATCATCTACATTACTTACCCAATTAGCATCAGTATATTCAACAATTTGTAAGGATGTATCATGAGGATACCATAAACCCAAATTAACAGTACTGACAACATATCTAATTATTCTTTTTACTGCAGCCAGATGAGATTCCTTAGGGTTAGATTGATATTTGGCACATACGCCTACGCTGAAAGAGATATCAGGCTTGCTAGCTGTTAAATATAAGAGACTACCAATGATACTATGGTAGAGATGAGGATCAATGCTATTACCTGTGTCATCTTTAGATAATTTGAGTGTTGTAGCCATGGGAGTAGCAAAGTTTTTACCATTCTCAAACCAAAATTTCTTAACTAAGTTTATCGCATACTTGGTTTGAGATATGAAAATTTCATCTTCAAGTTGTGATGCAGGACATGAAAATTAAATATGATATGCAAGATTTCAGGCTTTAGATCAAGCTAATTCAGAAACATGCATATAAGATTTCCACATCCCACATAAAAGTTCAAACATTCAAATAAGGGGAATCTATGTGGGTCCAGGCTTACACATGCTAAGGCTGAATCAATAAAAATTATTAACCAAACGAGATTCAAAGGAAAGTGAAAATCATTCACACATGCACAACAATCAGTCCCTAATCCAATGGATTCACCAATTTCAATTCAGAAGACCCTAAGATTAGAAAAGGGGCGAATAAACTGGAAGTATTGCAATCCAGGGTTAGGGTTAGGGAAATCAAGTGAG
Organism: Magnolia changhungtana; assembly: GCA_030180095.1. Classification (NCBI taxonomy): domain Eukaryota; kingdom Viridiplantae; phylum Streptophyta; class Magnoliopsida; order Magnoliales; family Magnoliaceae; genus Magnolia; species Magnolia changhungtana. The sequence continues at coordinate 473,340 of JASAUF010000600.1, forward strand.
AGAGGAGTGAAACAGAGGAGAGAGAGAACCTGTAGCCAGCTCTCGCGTGGATAGCAGGTTGGGTCTGACACACGTGCGCTGATGGCTGGCCGCACGTGCGTGGGGCCCACGAACCCAAAAAAGTTCTTGGGTCTGGTCGGTCAGGGCTGGGCCACACACCCTCCAAGTTTCAGCTCGATCCGAGGTTCGGTTCGCGTGTGCCGAAGTTTCAGCCCTCCTGTAGGGCTAGATTCTGGAATCCTATTGAAGAGAGGAAAATAGACGCAATGAAGGACAGATTTGTAGCGCAGATGATTGTGGGAGATGAGAAGGGTGGATGGTAGAAGATGGGAGCGAATCGGGATAGATGTGACTTCGCACCACGGTGGTTAGCCTTTCGAAGAAGGGAGGGCTTCGCACCCAATTAGGTTTTCATAACTCGGAAAGGAGCAAGAAAACGCAACAATTTTTATTAGTCTTCATTGAATAAAAAAAACTACAAGAGGTGCCTATTTATAAGAAAACCTTTTACCCCAAAACTCGTGCCATGTGCGCAACCTATTACTTGGCGATGAAGTAAACCAAAATAAAAACTAATCAAAGAAATCTAAAGCGTCCATGATATTCTAAATAACATTAATAAGCAAAACCTAAAATATGAGATTAATCAGACTAGTAGGTCACGATTATGAAATCCTATGATGGGCATTACTCGACTAACATGCCCACTCCAACGAACCAAAACTCCGTCTTCTAGCTAGGAGGCCTTCCTTGGACGTTGTCATCAATCCAGATCGACGGTGGGGTCCTCCTTGCATACGTGCGTAGGGGGGACAGCGTGCGTGTGCGCGTGATGTCCCCATCAACTCTCCCCGGCTGCGAAGATTTCGCCACCGGCAAAACAAAATTCCTGAACCGCTCCAAGATGTCAGGATCAAGTCTCTGAAGCTCCTCAGTGAGCCACGTGCTGTCTGAAGCTAGGCATGACTTCCATTTAACCAGGTACTTCTGAAACCCGCCGTCCGACGTTGAAACTATATAATGGTCCAAAATATCCTCTATTTTTTCTCTAGGTGTGGGAAAGGTATGTATGGGAGGTAGAGACTGGGAAGATGGGTCGAGACAGATAGGTATGGGAGGTAGAGGCTGAGAAAATGGGTCGGGAAGGGTAGGTATGAGACGTAGTAGCTGGGAAGATGGGTCAGGACGGGCAGGTATAAGAGGTAGAGGTTGGAAAAATGGGTTGGGAATTGTAGGTATGAGACGTAACGGCTGGGAAGATGGGTCGGGCGGGGTAGGTATGGGACGTAGTGGTTGGGAAGATGGGTCGGGAGGGGGCCATGGATCAAGGGAAAGGTCTGTGGAATCAGGATGGTTAGGTGATAGGTTATACAATGTATCAGTGGTCCCCTGAAATGCAATTAGAACCTCCACATTAAATGTGGAACTAATTCCCATGGAAGGTGGAAGATATACTACATACACATTGAGACTATTTCGTTTTATAATTTTGAAGGGTCTAGCGCTACGCGTGTGTAATTTACGAACGGCTCCCTGAGGGTACCGCTCTGGCCTGATATGGACCATCATAGAGTCTCTTACATTGAATTCCTTGAAACGTTTATGTTGGTCTGCACGAAGTGTGTAATGTTCATTACTAGTCATGATCTTCGGCCTGATTTCTTGATGCCATGAATGAATGTGATGCGCAAAAGACTATGCAGACTCTGACGGCCTATGGGACAGCGACATAGGGACAAGATCAATAGGTTTCCTAGGTTTATAACCAGTAACGACTTCACAAGGACTTAGACCTGTGGACCTATCGACAGAACTATTAAATGCAAACTCGGCTATAGGTAGTATGGTGTCCCATGTTCTGGTATGCCCTATATCCCTCATAGGGGGAAACTCATCTGGTAGATCATCAGGAAAGACATCACGAAACTCATCCACTACCAGAATGACCTCAATGGGTAACTCTACACTAGCCTCTGGTGCACTCTCTCTAGCCACAAGGCCGTACATGTTATACCACTTAAAATAGTGGTCTTGATGTCCCTCATGGGGTGGGTGCACGGGTGCACGCTCATAACTGATTTCTTGGCCACCTCCATTCATTGGTCTATCATCCCGGCCATCTGCTTGAGATTGGGCATCTTCCCCAATGGTGGGGTTTGTCCTGGCGGAGGTCTCTAGTTGGGTAATGCGCACATCAAGTTATTCAAAGCATTGGTCTATATATTGTTCCCAGCGCTTACCTAATGACTCAAACTGCTGGGACAGCTTGTTTAGTGGCTCTTGTAATTGTTCCATGTTTAGTGTAGGGTGCAAACCAAAATTCAGCAATATAGTTGTCAAAATATAAGAAAGTTTTTTTTTTTTAAAAACAACCTAGTTTCTAAAAACCAAAAAGGAAAGTTTCTAAAAACAAATTAGGAAAGTTTAAAAAAAAAAACAAATTAGGAAAGTTTCTTAAAAAAACCAAATTAGGAAAGTATCTAAAAAAAGCAACCTAGTTTCTAAAAACGAAAAAGGAAAGTTTCTATAAACAAATTAGGAAAGTTTCTAAAAAAAACAACTTAGTTTCTAAAAAAAAGATAAAGGGAAGTTTCTAAAAAAAAAAAAAAAGTAAACTAGTTTCTAAAAAAGAAAAAGGAAAGGAAATTAGTTTCTAAAAACAGATTAAGAAAGTTTTTAAAAACAGAAAAGGAAAGTTTCTAAACCTAGAAATAAAAAGCTAAGTTAATTTCTAAAATAATTCAAATAAGGGGATAATAGAAAATTTCAGCAGCTTATGTTAAGGTTTATGGACCTCTAAACAGCCATATATGATGAGAATTGATGCGTAATGGACATAAACAACTAAACCCTAAACATGTAATGCATTCCCCTATAAGAACCCTAAGCTCTGATTCTAAATTTGATGCAGGACTTGAAAATTAAATATGATATGCAAGATTTCAAGCTTTAGATCAAATTAATTCAGAAATACACACGTAAGATTTTCACATCCCACACAAAAGTTCAAATATTCAAACAAGAGGAATCTGTGCAGGTCCAATCCTACACATGCTAGGGCTGAATCAATAAAAATTATTAATCAAACGAGATTCAAAGGAAAGTGAAAATCATCCACACATGTACAACAATCAATCCCTAATCCAAGGGATTCACCAATTTCAATTCAGAAGACCCTAGGATTAGAAAAGAGGCGAATAAACTGGAAGTATTGCAATCTAGGGTTAGGGTTAGGGAAATCAGGTGAGAGAGGAGTGAAAGAAAGGGGAGAGAGAACCCGTAGCCAGCTCGCGCGTGTGGACAACAGGTTGGGTCTGACGCACGTGCCTTGATGGCTAGCCGCACGTACGTGGGGCCCACGAACCCAAAAAAGGCCTTCTTGGGACTGGTCGGTCAGGGCTGGGCCACACACCCTCCAAGTTTCAACTCAATCAAAGGTCCGGTCCGCGCGTGGTGCTTCGCCGAAGTTTCAGCCCACCTGTAGGGCCAGATTTTGGAATCCTGTTGAAGAGAGGAAAATTGATGCAATGAAGGACAAATTTGTAGCGCAGATGATTGTGGGAGATGAGAAGGGTGGATGGTAGAAGATGGGAGCAAATCAGGATAGATGTGGCTTCGCACTACGGTGGTTAGCCTTTCGAAGAAGGGAGGGCTTCGCACCCAATTAGGTTTTCATAACTCGGAAAGGAGCAGGAAGACGCAACAATTTTTAGTAGTCTTCATTGAATAAAAAAAAAACTACAAGAGGTGCCTATTTATAAGAAAACTCTATATCCAAAACTCGCACCATGTGTGCAACCTATTACTTGGCGATGAAGTAAACCAAAATAAAAACTAATCAAAGAAATCTAAAGTGTCCATGATATTCTAAATAACATTAATAAACAAAACCTAAAATATGAGATTAATCAGACTAGTGGGCCACGATCATGAGATCCCATGATGGGCTCTACTTGACTATCGGGCTCACTCCAATGAACCAAAACTCCGTCTTCTAGCTAGGAGGCCCTCCTTGGACGTCGTCATCAATCCAGATCGACGGTGGGATCCTCCTTGCATACGTGCGTAGGGGGGCGGCATGCGTGTGCGTGTGCGTGTGATGTCCCCATCAAGTTGTTTCACTTGAAGTCCAAGAAAATAGTTCAGTTCTCCCACCATGCTCATCTCAAATTCTGATATCATAGACTCCCTTCCGTTGATTTTGTAGTTGCTCCCATCTCCAAATGTTACTGAGCCTCCATCAATGTGATTGATGTCTGAAAGTATCTTCTTATCACCTGTCATATGTCTAGAGCATCCACTGTCCAGGTACCATCTTGAATGGCTACTAGCTTTGAAAGCTGTGTGGATGACAAAACACTTATTTGTTGGAACCCATTTCAATATCGTTTTGGGTTTAGGAGGATCTCTAATAGCATGATTAGTTTAAGAGCAATATTTTTTTCTTATTCTCACTTACTCTCATGGTTCTAGAGTTGGATTTCAAAAGCTTCTTAAGTAAGTCCACTATCTTATCTGCTAGAGATGAATTATAATTTTTTCTTTGATAGTTGGACTTAGTTTTTGGATAAAAAGGTTTTGATGAGATTTTTTATTTTTCTTTATTTCCTTAGTAATTTCTTCTTTAGAGTTTGAAGATTCACCTTTAACAAATATAGGAGCTGTATTTTTAGATTTTTCTGAACGATTCTTGGTATATCCCAAGTCGGATTTGTTGTTACTTCGATGAGATGCAGTTAGTAGCTTTTCAAGTCTCGGGTCACCTTAGGTATATATCCAAGTCTCTTTAGAATTTTTTAGAGAAGTAATTTCTAATAGTAAATTTTTATTTTCAGTTTTGAGGTCTTTAATTTTAGAATTTTTTAGATTGAGTTCTAGTTTGGTTTTCTCAAAACAATCAGAAAAATGTGATTTCTCCAAAACAGATTTTTCAAGTTCTAATTTTAAATCAGCAAATTTATCCTTTTGAATTTTTAATTTTGCTGCAATCTTACAACTTTCTTTATATAAGGCATCATAGGCTATTTGAAGATCTTCTTCATTTTCAATATCACTTCCTGGCGTTTCATAATTAGAAATTTCATCTTCATTTGAGGAAGTAAATCTAGCTAAGGTCATAAAAGCCTTTAGATCATTTTCAGTTTCTTGATCTGATTCGTCAGTTTCTGAATTGGATTCAGATTCAGACGATTCATCCCATGTGGCGATTATGCCTCTTCTTTAAGATTTATCCTTCTTAGGACATTTTGCAGCTAGATGCCCATATTCAGAACAGTTGAAACATTGAGAGTCTTTAGATTTAGATTTCCAATTTCCTTTTCTTTTGTCAATCGGTTTTTGAAAATCATATCTATTTTTATTTTTTAAAATTCTATAAAACTTTTTAGCAAGCATAGCCATGTCATCCTCATTCTCTTCATTATCTCTGTCTTTTGATTTGGATTTTGAGGATTTTAGGGCTATGGATTTACTTTTAGGAGCTTTGAAATTCAGCTCATAGGTTTGTAAAGATCCCACTAATTCCTCTACCTTCATTGTGTCAGTGTCCCTAAATTCTTGTATCGCAATGACTTTAGAATTGAACATGTCAGGAAGCAATCGTAGGATTTTTGCACACACCTTGCTTTCAAGGACTTTTTCTCTTAGACCCCACATGGAATTAACAATGTCATTTAGTTTAGTGAAGAAATCCATGAATGATTCGTTTTCTTCCATATAGATTTCTTCAAACCTTGTTGTAAGGATTTTAATCTTAGATTTCTTGACAATGTTAGTTCCTTCGTGTGTCATTTCAAGTATATCTCAAGCTTGTTTTGCTGTATCACACGAGATGATTCTTTTGAACTCGTCTGGTGATAAAGCACAAGTGATAACATTAAGTGCTTTTTCATTAGCACTACTTTCGCTTTTCTGACCTGGAGTCCAAAGATTATAAACTTGTATTTTCATGGACTTGGTTCCATTTTCACCCACTACTTTCAACATTGGAGGGACCCATTGGGTCATGGTGGCTTGTCACACACTTTCATCAATAGATTTGAGGAAAATCCTCATTCGAGCTTTCCAGTAGGAATAGTTCGAGCCATTAAAGGGCGGTGGCCTGGAAATGGATAGACTATCGACATTTGATATTCCAATAGCTCTGGATCTAGCTCTAGAAAATTAATCCCAAAATAAGAAACCTCGCTTTGATACCACTTGAAAGGATGAGCTATAGATGTCCTAGAGGGGGGGGGGGGGTGAATAGGACAATGCCAAATATTTCGATACAATGCGGTATAATAAATCAATTGAATACAATTTTGCAAAGTATTGAATTCTTGATATCATATAGTTCATAAGACAACCTTACACCTAAAAGATTTAGGTAGGACAACCTTATTTCACAACGTCTTTGAAATCAAAATATCAAACTATTGCAACGAATAAATAAATCAAAATAATAGCACAAATAATAATATCCAATCACCACAACGCACAAACTAGTTATAGTGGTTCGGTGTCTCAATGCAACCTACTCCACTCACCAAAATTACTACACTCGCAATTTTGGCTTTCACTATTTCAAGGTTTTGCAGGGTCACCTTAACAACCTTATATAGTTATTGCGATTTTCACGGGCTATCACAATCAAACCCACTTTGTGATTTTACGGGGTCACCACAAACAAACCCGCTGAGATTTCCAGACTATCTTAGAAAAACCTAACTGAAATAATTTAAAAGACAGTACTTATCTTCAATTTGGTGAGTCGAAGCTGTAGCTTGAATGCAGCGATCCTCTTCTTGGGATATTGATGAAGTCTTTGTATGAGTTCAACCCAAAAAGATATAAAGGGATCTAATAGATTTTCAATAAAATGAATGAAACCCTATTGCTGCAGATTCAATTCTCCCTTTTCTCAAAGTAGAGTATGGATTACTCAATTAAAAACAGTTTAATCTAACTTTGAGAAGGAGAATAGAATAAGCTAATAAAAAGTAAGAATTACAACAAAAATAGCTTGAGAAGGCTTGAAGAATCTCTCTTTATAACACAATATGAAACTATGAATTTTCGTTGTTTAAAGAGTAAGAGAGCCTTTATTTATAGCCAAGGATCTGTGTAGTTCGGTTGCCGAACTTCAAAGATTACATTCCAATGGAACTCACATATCACGGGATAAAATCTTTCAAAACTTCGGCTGGCCCAAGCCCAAGTTCAGCTGGCCGAGTAGGAGGTTCGGCTGGCCTAACTGGTCCAAAATCCGATTTTTGTTCCATTGCTGGAAACTTGACCGAACCCACCTTAGGCTGGCCGAACCTACCACAAAGATTTTTTGAGATTTGTCTTTTTGACCGAATCTTGTGGGGTTGGTCCAAATAGTTAGTTTGGCCGAACTTGAGTGTATTTAACATGAAATATGATTCTAAATATGCATGAGTGAAATACACCTAACCTGTGATCAAACTAGGTTTATACCACCTGTAGGTTGACTCATACGAAGTGTTTTGAACTTCGAACCATGAATGATCTTGCTTTGAGATGTTGAGTCTTCTTTCCAAATGCTTGATTGAGTTGATAGCTTGTCTTCAGTCGAGCTTGCGATCGTAATCGGACTACGAAATTTGATAAACTAAAATGTGCTTTAAGTATAGGCACTTACAACCTTCAACAAGTCAAATAGAAAGTCAACATTCTCATCAAAGAATGGTCCAATGCACCATTGAATACATAATCAAAACACACACAAAATTGATAGATTTGTGAAAATCTCATTTTCCCCTTTTTTTTTTTTTTGATATTTTTTGCTTCAAAAAGGAATTTTTTCTTTTGATTGGAATGGGTTGATACGGCCTTGATTTCGATACACAACGCCATCTCGTATCATTTTTCCATGGGGCCGATATGGTGGCCGATACCATCATTCAAAACCATCCCATCCCATGTGTTCCTTCATGCATGGCCCATTTGATTATCAATCCCAAGTAATAAACCGTTTACACTTTAAGGGCAAATTTTACCATCCAAACACTTGCCTGTAAAGTGTTTACCTGTAACCCCTTTACCTAAGGAAGGACGACACCTAATTTTGTGGTACTAAATATTCGAAATGCCCATATTGACCATCCTATAAAGATGCCATCTTTAATTTAGACCCTCCATCATGCGGGTCCCACCTTTGATTGCCCATCCCTCTAAAAAAATTTTTGGGTGCATTATCCAAATAATCATGTGTTTCCCACCTTAGACTGCCCATTCCTCTCAAGAGGAGGGGGTAAATTGCTAGTGGAATTATCAAAATCCTAGATTTTTTCTGGGCATTATATCCTACTTTTGTGGTATTGAAAATTTGAAACACCCATCAAGCATTTGAACATCGAGGGCATTCTAATGTCTGGCAACCTCAAATCCAATAATCTCATTTTAAGTGGTGATTGGAATTCTTGGGCATTTGAATGGGGGATGGCTCCCTAGGGTTTTGGGGCTGGTTTTTCATGGATGGGAAAAGCGAACGATTAAGGTTTGTAGGGATTGTCTTCTCTCTCTCTCTCTCTCTCTCTCTCTCTCTCTCTCTCTCTCTGATGGCAATGAGAGGGATACAAATAAAGATGGGATGGTTAGGATGATTTTTTCAAGATGGATATGATGGGTGGGTTTTGAGGATGAATTTTAGATGGGAATGAGAGTGATAGCTGCAAATGGGATGTTAGGGTGGGTTTTTGGGGATGGATATGATGGATGGATTTTTGGGAATGGACTTTGAGATGGGAATGAGATGGAAGAAAGAAAATATAAAAGGAAAGATGAGGAATAAGAAAAGAAAGTTTAGGGAGTATGGCTCAAGTTCCCAGGGATGAAACTTGTTTGATACAATTTTTGTACAACTTGAGGTGCGAATTAGATCAAAGGAAGGAAAGTATGATTGTGGAAACCAAACAATCCTCTAGTCTAAACTAGAGATCACAAAAGCCTCCTTTCTTCTTCCAAAAACAAAATGACAATACTTGAAAGTAAATCGTAACCATCCAAAGCATAGTAATACCACACATTAACTGTCCCCATTCATGGACTTGAACATGAGAAAGAAAACCCCAAAATTATGAAAACACTAGTTACAATGGCAATAAAGGGTATTTTGGTCATAACAATAATTACAACAATCCGTGTTAGAACATAAAGTATCACGCTTGTGATCTTTGGGTCCATGCAATTGATGTGGGGCCCATGTGCATTCAAATTGGCATGCATGTCCTCCTGCGCTCCATTCGATAGTGGCCTTATTGTATTAATGATGAGTGGCAGAGTTTGGGAGCTCTTGTATTCTTAATGAGGTTTTCTTTATGCTAACTTTGAGAAAAGTTCACCTTGTCTCCTTTTCAAGCTATTTGTCATCGTGAAAGGGAGATTTCTCCATGCATGAAGGTGTAGGATACTCCGATTCCTCCTCGAGTTCAACCTTTTGCAGGGCCCACCATAACCAATAAAATATTAGCTCATAAAACCTCAAGAAGCATTGGATGGCTCTTCCTACTATGTATTATGTATTTCTTGTGCCAAAATGATGAGCACATGGTGGATCATACATTTCTTCTCCATTTGGATCTAGCAGGAACAATGTGGAATCATTTCTTCGCTCTCTTTCATCTAGGTTGGACTATATAAATTTGGGCCCCAAAGAGGCGATTGGCAATATTTAATGGCCCATTCAATGAGGCATGGGGTCTTTGTTCGAGGTATCGGTATTGCACTATGGATCAATCCCTTGGGAAATGGGAATATTGTGAAAACATCAGGAAATATAGCATGTATCGTGTAATGTATGGTAGTCTAATGTATAGTGGTCTTAGAGAAACATTAACTTTAGAACTCAAAACATTTAAGAAAAGCTATGCAAATTAAAGGATGAAAATGGAAGGTCTTTCTCCAATTTCTTCCAATTTTCACCCTCAAAAGCGAATTTCTTACTTCAAATCCATGTCAATGGATGAAACTCATGTATAGGTATGGATTCCAACTTGTTTTCTTGCCAATCTATTAAAAAAATATTTTAAACAAACTTTGCTCACCTTAGGAGTTTAGCCTAAATCCACTTATTTAGTGAGTTCTCCACTCAAATTCATGTTTCGATGTGAAATTATTTGAGTGTAGTAACAAAAAAAATTGGCTAAAAAAAAAGAAGAAAAAAAGAAAAGAAAAGAAAAGAGAAGTATTTTTTAAAATTTTTCTAGATTTGTTATTTTTTGTCGAAGATCACGTTTCGATGATGTTGATCGATACTCATGAAATATTGCAAGTATTGATCAATGTTGAGTATTTTTCCAATGTGACCCTTGTCAATGTAACAAGGTAAATAGAATATTGCGATAGATTGTCATGTATTAATGATAATATTATCGATACAAGGTATTTTTTGTATCCTTAGTTTTGTATTGTTGACCAACGATATTGAAATTATTGACTGATATATTGGCTACATGCAATGTTCGCAATATCAATACTATACTATCAGCCAATATTATCGTTATCGCCGGCCAGTGACTCGATATCCGCTAGAAACTCCTCAGAGAGGGAAAAAAAAAAAACATAATTTTATGGATCGTTCGATATATCGCACCATTTTTGTAACATCACAGATATTATTTGCAGATTTATCCCTTTTTGGCTTGCATAATTACCAAAAAAAAAATTGAAAAGAAAAAAGAAAAAACAAGGAAAAGCTTTGAATTCAACAATCTCAATTTCCTTACCCTTTTTTCTTTGAATAGATGTAAGATTCGCATGAGATTTTGGCAAGAAATCTGCCATAAGACCCTATAGATTTAGGTTTGATTGAAGGAATTTGGGAAATTTGGAGAGATTTTAGGGTTCTGGTCCTTTCGAAACCCTTTCCTCTTTCAAAAATGGGATCAGGTTAGCTACCGATGGGTTTGAGTAGCGAGATTCACTGCTAAAGTGACGTCACCAAGTTTTGTGGGCCTCACCATGATGTATGTGTTGTATCCACATCATCCATGATTTTGGAGAGATCATTTTAGGGTATGAGACAAAGAATGAGGCAAATCCAAAGCTCGAGTGGACCCCCACCATAGAAAACAGTGGAGATAGTGATGCCCACCATTGAAACCTTCCTAGGGCCTATCACGAGGTTTATTTGAGATCTAACCCGTTAATAAGTTAACACAGACACGAACGATGGGAAAACATAAATATCAACTTGATCGGAAACTTTCGTGGCCCCCAAGAAGTTTTTAATGGTGGGCATTTAATCCCCAATGTTTTCTATGGTGGGGTCCACTTGAGCTTTGGATCTGGCTCTTTCCTTGGCTCATACCCTAAAATAATCTCTCCAAAATGATGGACGGTGTGGATACAACACATACATTATGGTGGGGGCCCACAACTGTTAGGGATGGATTTCCAGCTAAAACCTTTCGCGGGATGTTGGGGACGCAGTTTGGCTAGTGATGCTGCCATCAGCCTGGTGGCTAGTGGTCGGTGCTGTGGACCCCACCATGATGTATGTGTTTTATCCACGCCGTCCATCCTTTTTGAAAGATAAGTTTAGAGCTTGATCCCAAAAATTAGGTAGATCTAAATTTCAGGTGGACCACACCATGGGAAAATAGTAGTGATTGAATGCCCACTGTTAAAAACCTCCTAGAGCCCACTGTAATGGTTATTTGACATCTAAACTGTTGATTAGGTCATACAGACTTGGATGAAGGGAGTATATATATATATATATATATATATATATATATATATCCAAAACTTTTGTGGCCCCTAAGAAGTTCTTAATGGTGGGCTTAATGGTGGGCGTTCAATCAACACTATGCGGTCGACTTGAGATTTGGATCAACCTCATTTTTGGGCTCATACCATAAAATGATTGGAAGAATGGGTGGACGGTGTGGATGAAACACATACATCATGGTGGGGCCCACAAATCACCGACCACTAGCCATTGGCCACTGGCAAGGTGAGTAGCCGATCCGTTTCCGATCCGGGGTGGGTACGTGTCGTGCGAAGCGCTGACGGTTCTAGAGCTCCGAGTTGTACGAACAGTACAAAGGAGATCAAAATGTCCCCAAAATAATGTATTTATTATATCCACACCCTTCATCCATTTTCCAAGATCATTTTAGAGAAGCAACCCAAAAATGAGTCATATCCAAAGATCAAGTGGACCACACCACAAATAGAAGTGGAGACAATGATTCTCAGCGTTAAAACATTCGTAGGGCCCAACATACCATCTATTTTCCATCCAATCTGTTCATAAGGTCACATAGACCTGGATGAAGAGGAAAGACAAATATCATATTGATCCAAACCTTCTGTGTAACGCCCTGGTTTTTGGAACCCAAGTATATGACTCGTCCTCCAAAAACCCTGGTGTTAGCCTATAAAATTCAATGTGAATTTGAACCGCTTATTATTAATCAGAGTGAATAGCAACGAAGCTAGAGTAAACCATGCATTGTATAAAAGCACTTCAAATACCATAAATAAAATCCAAATGTAGCGCCCATATAAGACTTATACAATCCCAATTAACAAAGTTCATATAAGCAAAAACATGAATCTATCAACTAGTGGTGGAGCTCAGTATAGACCGCAGGGCCCCCGTCTAGCTCCTCAGCTACTCGATCTGCTCTAGTAATCCAGTGAACAACATCGGCTCGCTCTACACCTGCATACTCTGTACGGTTGGGAATTCGATGAATGAGTGGCCAGCTCAGTGTGAATTCCCCTCAAGATTACACACCGCTGCCTTAGCAAATATAGTTTACAGAAAAACAAGGAAATAATCCAAAACAGGCAAGATACAGTCTTATTAAAATGCATGAATGTAAGAATGCACATCAACCTAGGGATGCTCATCCAGTCGGACTTTGGCTCGTCACCCATGCAATCATCGACCTGGGGATGTATCCAGTCAGACTTAGGCTCGTCACCCATGCAATCATCGACATGGAAATGCTCTTCCAGTCGGACAAATAGGTCAATAGTCGGTGGTCTGGTAGCTAGCAAAATAATACCTCAATGGCCCTGAGGCACATGCTACAGCATCCAAAGTTAGCCACCCGTCATCGCCAGTATGCCATGGATGCATGATTAGCCAAACCGTTATTATTCCAATTACAATCAGCCGTTTTAAGTAACTCAATGGTCACTACGGGGGGCTCGTCACCCAGCATAGGCCGACAACTCGGACATAGTGTCCCATGACCACCATCCCCGGCTCATGAGGTTTCCACCTTGGGATGTTAAATAAAACCCTTTGATCAATATGACACTAGGTCAAGGGTCCTATTTTCCATTCAAAATCCGTCTAGTTACACTCCAAGTGTGGCTCACATACAATAGTGGAGTTCTCCACGCGTAGTGTTGTGAGTTAGATATTAAGGCGACTCACGGCCATAAATTTTTATATGAAGGTGCATAGAATTACATATTGAAGGTAAAATTTTCAATGTGCCATCATGAGACTATAGTACCAACTATCAATTGATACAATACTAAAGATAAGAACAATGATCATTATTCATGAATGGTACTCATTAACTAGCATATGAGCCTAGCATGCAATATGAACATAATACATTAATCATGAATTTGAGATAAGGCAGTTAATAGAACTCAGAAATTTATGACAAGTATTAGAACCTTAAACTAGTAGTAGCAATTTGATATATACTATATTTGGCTAACTTGGAGGTGGAAAGCCCAAGGGGAAAGTCATCACCTAAGTTGTCGTAGTCCTGCCCTTGATCTGAATCCCTGTGTGCAACTAATGGCCCCAACTTATGTAAGTAGCTTCCTAGAGGATTAGCATGCATTAGATAATAACTTCTAAACGTATTGAAGGTTTGAAGGGCCCATGAATAAAATCACTTGGGCTTGCTTTAAAGTGTTGGGCCCTCCAAATTTTGTTCTTCAAATGACACAGATTGGACCTAGGCTTTTGCTCCAAATTTAGGCCTGAGCTGGGCCTGGTTCGGCCCAGCCAGATGGTCCAAAGGGTGGCCCATTATTATTAATGTCATATAAATAATTTTAAATAAAACTAATATACTTATATATACTTAAAAGTAGAGTAATCATGAATAATATTATATGATATACAAGTAATATGTTAGTATATAAAGATATAATAATTAATTATATATTATTAAATTATCAATGTTATAATTTAATATTAATATTATATTATACGAATTATTATAACAATAGCAAAATAATATATATTATTCAAATATAATAATTATTAATTATTTATATATATGTGTGTTATTACTTAATGATATCAATTTATATATGATTTTTTTTTTAAAGTAGTAATATTATATTTTCAAATATTGGATAATATGATTTAAAAATTATCACAAATTAAATAATGTAAAAGTATTAAATTTATGGAATAATCTGCAATAATCATATATGATATAAAATTTAAGATTATAATATAATAAATATATATATTATTAATTGAAAATATTTAATATTAAATAATATGCATTATACAAATAATATTGATGAATTACCTGACTCGGTCGGCTGGATTTGGCAAGGCTGCTGCCGCTATCTCAAACCTCTCTCTCTCTCTCCCACGTTTCTTCTTTTCTTTTTGTCGTGGCTTATATTGGTGGGACAGGAGGTCTTTTGTAGACATGAGGACCCGTGCGTATCCCTCACGCAACCGGATGATTGGTTGGACTTACTCAGCCCCGGTTTCATGCGTAGAGAAGGCAGTTGCGGTTCTGCCTTTGGAGAACGGATCGGCCAGCGATCCAGGGGCGAGGTATCTCCCAATTCGGCCTCCTTGGCGGGGTTAGGAATCCCCTGAGGATGAGTTTGGACGGTTCTGATTGTACTAAGGGACAAGTTGTTGATCGCAGAACAATTGCCGGTTTCAATGGGAAACGACTGTCCTTGTGTCAGCTGGTGCGCACGCCACAAGTTGTATAGTCTTTCAGTTTTTGGGGTTTTGGGTTTTGTCGCGTAACTAACTAAATGGACGGTTCAGATCATCCTTAGGGATGATCGTGGTGGGCCACGACTCGTCCCAGCGAACGGTCGTCCATGAATGGGGAAGGAAGAAAGGATTTCCTTCGCTGAAATCTCGAGCGAAATCTGGGCTGGCCTTGGTTTTGGTGATGCTCGGGAGTGTACACGCACCACCAATGTGTGGAGCCTTCAGTGAGGATTAGTGAGATCCATACCGTCTGTCAAGTTTTATGGGTCCTATTTAGGCCACCTAACGATGGGTGGTGCAAGATCAAAACTCAAGTGGCCCATGCTAATGGGGTACACCCCAAATCTAAACTACAGATCGTTACATGGACGGTTTTCACGGGCATTGCTGTAGCGTGCGAGAGAGTTTCTTTTTCCAAATTGGTTCTTGAGTTAGCAGGGTCCACTGAGGGTAGGGATCATCCCATATGGAGTGGTGAGATCTGTTGATGCTAATCCTAGTTGGAACGTGATTGTTTTAGGAGGAAGAAACGGAGGTTGTTCGTTTTGAATTTGAATACATACTTATTTCGGAAGGGTTGCTAGCTTGGAGAGTTGTGACTTACTGTAGCATTGAGCAGGGTCCACTTTGATGGCATTCCCAGAGATCTAATCCGTTCATTAGTTTTGTAGGGTTGTTTTAGGCCAGGGGCCAAAATATGGTGGGAATCCATTGATCAAGTGACCCACACGAGGGGTAGGGAAGTGGGGTGAAACCCACCATTCCGTTCGGTTTAGTCGCCGTTGCTACAGCTAGCTTGTGCTGAAAGATGCCAATCTTGTTTGATTAGGTGGGGTCCACTTGTGATGATCTTTCGGAGAATCCATGCCATTCACCACTTTTTACATGTCGTTGTGGCCCACAGCCCCAAGTTTGAGTTAGATCCGATTTCCAGGTAGGCCACACGATCCTTCGAAGCATGAGGTGTCATTCACCGTTTAACCCCATCCTCCTTAGTACGTGTTTTCCATGTACTTGGTATTTACAAATTTGCCCTTCTCCCTTACTGTATCTTTTGTCAGCCGTTCCTCCCTACTGTGCTATCCAAAAGAAGTGAAACTTTACCAATCATCCCCATTTCTTAAAATCTCTCAACCGCTTAAATTTAGCGCCCGATCTGTCAAGGATGGGCGAGATGCTCTTTTATTGGCTAACACTCTCCGCAATTAGAAATAGTATTTGTACACCTTTGATTGACGAGTTACCGGGTAGTTTTGTCCTATGTCCTAAGATCTTTATGATGGTCGGTTCACTGCGATATTCATGTGGCACGTTTGGCGAATCCAAACATGATGGATGGCCAAATGACTAGCTAAAAATAGGAGGACTTGGTGGTTAGCACCCTGACCATGTATGTAGGTGGATGTATGGTCAAATTCGTATACGAATGGTCATAAAGTGTGTTTTTGGAGTAATTAAGGGTAGGACATGACTATCGTTAGGATCGAGTAACTTTCTCACACGTGTAGGTTTCTCATATTGTAATTCTAATGGTAGGTTAAGCATATTCATATGGTGTGAACAAGATGAACGGATCAGAATCTTAATCTGATAAGCGTACGGACGGATGTAGAGATCAAGTAGCTAATTTAATGTGATCTAAGGGCTGAAATTTGATGTGTATGGTTAATTTATAATAATTAGGCCTGGTATAAAATTTCACATGAAACGGATCATGAGAATCATGTGAATTTGAATTCAGGGTATAGGTTGATAGTATTTTCGTAATTATTGCTGATCTAAGAGTTTCGTGAAATCTAATGGTTCTAGATGATTATATGTCATTTTCTAAACAATTCTTACAAAAGGACTTATATTTAAATCATTATAGATAAAGATTTATTCACTGATTTAGTTAAAGGAAGGTACATATATCAAACTACATGAGTAACGGTTTATGGATGAATATCATTCATAATCGGTCAGATTCATGTTGGAGGATAGATGTAAGACTAGGTTGACTAGATTGGTACCGTACACGTAGGCTAAATTTATGGTAACACTCGAGGACTTTCAATACTTGGGTATTGAAAAGTTCAGGGTGTTACATTTTATGACCCCCCAAAAGGGTTACAGCTGTAGACGTTCATTCCTACACTACTTTTTACAGTGTGGTCCACTTGATCTTTGGATTTGTCTTATTTTTCAGCTCAAGCCTCACGACGAGCTCGCCAAATGGATGGACAGTTTGGATATAACACATACCTCATGATGGGACCCACAAAACTTGGTGACGTCAACACACTAGCCATATTGGTGGTGTGTGGTACACACCCAATCCGCTTCCTGTTGCGTGGCGTTAGCTCGAGACAAATGGTCCCGTCGTGGGCTTTGTGGGGTCCACTTTATGTATATGTTTTATCAAATCCGTCCATTCATTATGGAAGATCATTTTATAGCATCATTCCAAAAAATGAGACCTTTTTAAGGCTCAAGTAGACCACACCATAGAAGATTTGGATTAAGAGAAAATACAAAGATGATCTCCAAAACTTATGCGGCCCGGATTAAGGGAAAATACAAAGATCATCTTGATCCATAGCTTTTGTGGCCCATAAAAAGTTTTTAATGACCATTCATCATTGTTTCTAGTGGTATGGTCCACCTGAGATTTGGATCTTCTTAGAGTTTGCGATCATGCCCTAAAATGAGATGGGAAAACATATAGATGGCATGTATATACAAAAAGTACATCAAGGTGGGCCCCACATGGTAGAGTAACACTCATTAAGGTGTTATCCGAGGGGTGTGATTGAACACCCACCGTTAAAAACCTATGTGGGCCCACTTTAAGCAGATCGATAATGTTTATTTTCCATCCAACCCATTGATAAGGTCAAACATACCTGGGTGTGGGTAAAGTACAAAGATCAGCTTGATAGAAAAATTTTGTGGGGCCCACCATAATTTCTACTACATATTATTCTTTCAAATGGATTGGTTGTGTTTTCATACATGTCTTGATACATTTATAAATGTTATGCATCATATTTTAATATAGTTGTTTTAGTTCAATTAGACAACGTATAGCTAAGGACCCTATACAACGGAAACCTATTATGTACACTTCTTTTCAACCATTTTCCCAATGTTTTCCCATGTTTCCCAAAAAGTGCGATTAATTACGTGATACAAATGATATATCTCATGCGATAACCGATACGTATCTGTATCCCTAGGGTGCAATACATTGCGCGATACCGATATTTCAAACACTAGCAACATGTGATACACAAAAAACGAGTTGTATGGAAATGGGGCGCTCTACAGTTATGTGCGAACTTTGGAAGGAAAGGAGCAACAAGATATTGTCACATTTGTGGCACCATTAAGAAGAGATTTTTTTCCTTGAAGGTAATGAAAATTTTATTAAAAAGAAAGGAACAAGATCAAATTACAACAATTTCTCATATATTATTCCTTTCCACCCATATTTCACAAACCCGCCGACACAGCTAGAGCCCAAAGCGCCTTGCCTTTTTTTCCCCTATACCTCCACTGTTCCATGCTACAAACAACTCTTTAATGGAACCCGACATCACCCACGACACTCTAAAGATAACAAAGAACCTTTCCCACCTCTCTAGCGAGGGGCAGAGGATGATATACTGACTCCATATTCTTCATACACATCACATAGATATTAAGAATCACCATTTTCCTCTTTTGCAGAGTTCTATTGTTAATACTTTGTTTCTCCTCACCAAGCAAGTGAAGGTAGCCTTCGAGGGTTACCACAATGCCAAACAAAATACATAAACCCTCTGCACACCTCGAATGTTGATCCATGCAACAAACTGAAGAACGATTAATGCAAGGTCATTTTCACATCGGGCTCGAGTGGGGTGGCTTGTGTGAAGCGAGGGCACACTTGGGGTGGGTGGCCATTGTGAGGCAAGACCCATGTGAAGTGGGGCCCACGAGGGGGGTTCAGCTGAGGGCTTGGCCTGGGCTATAATATAAGGGATTGATTCGCCAGCTATATCAATTTGAGCTTTTAAAGCAAGTGGTTAGTTATCCTGTGTTAAAAGTGGTATCAGAGTGGGAGGTCTTGTGTTCAAGATTCATCATCGAGGGTGATTAATGCATGGACATTTTTACACCGGACTCGAGTGGCGTGGCCTATGTGAAACCGGGCCACACTCGGGGTGGGTGGCCCATGTGAGGCGGGTGGCTCGTGTGAGGCGAGATGCATGTGAAGTAGGGCCCACGAGGGGGATTCAGACAAGGGCCTAACCTGAGATATGAGATAAAGGGATTGATTCACCACACTTTATCAATTCGAGCTTTTAGAGCAAGTGGTTAGTTGTCCTATGTCAACGATTGAACAAAAAATCAACCTGAACTCTCCTCTTTCCAAACCAAATGATCACTATCTCCAATAGCAAGGCAAAAGTCTTGAAGTCGATTTAGAAGCCACAAGAAATCAACCACTTCCTCACCTGACGAATTCCTACGACAAAGAGGGGTCCAAACCACAAGATTGCCAATCATAGAGAAACATCGCGCTATAGGGATATTCTCATCTAGGGAGAACCAAGTTAAACCTTGGGGAAGTCTTCTTTGATTGCCCTCTCTCCAATCCAAACATCTTCCCAAAATCTAATCCTCCCCATCCCCCCACTGAGAACCCAATCCCCTCTAATTTAGTCCCCATTCTCGCAATCGCCTTCCAAATTGTTGACGCCCATTATCTAGAAGATTCTTTAGTCCACCAACTCCCATCCCTAACACTGTACTTTCTAGTGATCACTACTCTCCAGAGACTATCTTCCTCTGAACCAAACTATCGCTGCCACTCACCCAACAGTGCTGAATTCATAACTTCCAACTTTCTTATTCTTGCTCCCACCTTCTTTGTACGGACGACACACTCCATCCCACCTCAACAGATGAAACTTCTTTTTATCTTCTGCACCCTGCCACAAGAAATCCTGTCTTACTTTCCTTAAATTGTTCAGAACCGCATCTAGGCTCCATAAGAAAGACAAAGTAAAGAGGCGAATTTGATATAGCAACTTTAACTACCATTAATCATCTATCCATCCTCCCACCCCCTAAACAACACTCACACACAAAATACCTACTCTTGCAGCTTGCCAATACAAAGGGGAAGCTAAGGTACAAGGAAACGAAAGACCTAGCTCGATAACCAAACACCTCCGTATGACTTGTTACCTCCTCGGAAATGCAGATCCCTAACATCTCACTCTTTAAAATATTCACCTTTAGCTTGGACACCACCTCAAAGCACAAAACAATTTTTCTGAGATAATCCACCTTTACCACTTCTGCATCAGAAAACAAGATGATATTGTTGGCAAATTGGAGATGTGAAATGTGAAAGTCAACATTCTTCTCCTTGAACCCATTGATCAGATCCACATATGAACCTTTATCCAACATCTTGCTAATAGCCTCAACAACCACCACAAACAAGAAAGGAGAAAGAGGATCCTCTTGCCTAAGTCGTCTTGATGCCTTTAAAAAAAACTTTTGGAAACCTGCTTGACTAAAGCTGAGAATTTCGCCGACCCAACACACTCTTGAATTTAATTTTAATCTTTTCATACTTGGGAACTGACATATCAATGAAAATGGCATGAGTAATTTCTAGAAGATGGCCATTCTTTCTTTCAACAATGCCATTTTGTTGTGGGGTATATGTAAGGGGTTCGTGACGGTAACGGTGGTCGTAATGGCTACCACCGTTACGATTTGGGCCTTAACAATCGTTACAATCTTTTAAAAAAAAATTGTTTCAGGACCATTACATAATTGTTTTGGCATACCACAGGTATATGTACAAGTGGTTTGAGAATTTATATCATACTTCTAAAGATAAGTCAACATAGAATGAGAAAGATATTCCTTTGCATTATCAGTACGAAGGGTTCCAATGTTTCTAGTAAATTGATTTTTAACCCAAGCATGAAACACTATGAAGATTGAACCAACGTCATCTCTATTTTTCATTAAATAAATCCATTTGATATGAGAAGCATCAACAATGAATGAGAGAAGTATTTAAATCAATTAGAATTAATTGGAATCAGCCTCATACATCAGAATTGAACCAATGAAAAATTTTGTTTAACTTTTTTTCCATAGAGGGATAAACAGACCTATGATGTTTAGACATTAGCCAAAACATGGGCCTCACATTGAAATTTTTAATACCATTAGATTAGACTCAACTGACTAATGCAACAAATACTATACGACTGAATTAAAAGGATCACTAAAACAACAATGCTAAAGATAAAGATCCTTATATATATATATATATATATATATATATATATATATATATATATATATATATATATATATATATATATATATATATATATTACAGTAAGACATAATGATCGGGAAAAAATGTCATGCTACACGTAGATCCTTTGTAATATGATTCTTAGAAAATATATTAGAAGCAATATGGATCAATAAGACATAAGATAAGAAGAACAATGGTGATGCTGAAACAATGCCCTTTTCCCTTAGTAGGTGTCAAGGTACCATCTGCTAACTTCACATGACCTAAATGAGGATTTGAGGTAAATGAAGAAAAAGAAAGAGCCGTACCTATCATATGATCAATAGCCCTTGAATCAATTATCCAAGGCTCAGGCTTAGAAGCAGTGTGAAGAGTAGTGAAGGTATTACTTTTTTTTTTAGCCAAAGATGTAGAAGGAGAGTTCTTATTGTGGGTGGCTTCCCTTAGTAAAGCATTGTATTAACTTTTTGGGAGATGTGCCACATCCCCAGTTGGTTGAACCAGGGGTGACCTTGCCAATGGAGCCATTTCTCCAACAGTACTTGGAAAGTTTAGCAGAACAACCTTGAGGTGGTCTATCATGAAGTACCTAGCAATAGTCAATATTATGGTCATTTCAACCACAATAAGTTCACAAACGGTCCACCATGACCACGCCTACAGCTTGCATCTCAACCTCCTCATCTAGCTCTACCTCTTCCAATACAAGCATTATTAAAATTTCTAAACCCAATCATAAGAGCAAATTTCTCAACCATGGCAGGTCCCATGGCTGCACGATGCCTCTCATCTCTTAAGAGCCAAGCATAAACAATTTTTATGGAAGGTTGAGTAACTGAACCAAGAATCTGAGCCTGCACAGACCCACTAACAACTCGAATATCTTCTTCTTCTTCTTTAATACCCTGTTTATATGCCTTCACATTGGTAGTACAAGAAAATTGGAGATCATCCAGGAAAGATAATTCCCACCACAAACCATTCATCTTAATATAATAATCAGAAATTGAATGCTCCCCCTATCTCAAAGCTCCAATCTCCTAGTAAATATTGTAAATCTAAGCCATATTATTCTGATCAGCATATAATTCATGAGCAGTCAACCAATTCTCACAAGTAGTAGATAATATGAAAAGGCCTTTATTAACTTATGATTCCATAGAATTCAGAAGCTATGACATGATGAGCAGATTATTTGATTTCCAATCTCCATAAGAAGGATATGGCATAGCAGGTTCTGGCACACTGCCATCTACATAACTTCTGTTTTCCTCTAATAAACATCTCAATTGCATTCGACCATTGAAGATAATCACTGGACTTGAAGTTTATGGGTTGTAATCTTCAACTCAGGATTTTCAGAATGAACAACAAATCTCTCCATCTTAGAGTTGATTGAATCAACTGTGTCAGACGTTGATGAAGAGGCCATATTGAATCCACGCAACATGGATTAAACAAAGTTCAAAATAATATTCAAATCCCAATTCACCAAAAAACCAAGAAGAGAGAGGGAAAATCTTACGGCTGGATTAAAAAAATCAGAATCTTGATTGAAGAAGATTGCTTGGCAAAATCTTCTCTCAGATCTAAAAAGAAAAAAAGAAAAAGAAAAAGAAAAAGCTGCAAGTCTCAAGCCTCAAAGAAAACTTCAGTCTTAATTCAAATTCCACCACAAATCTCAAATAGCCTTCAAAAATCTCCATCCACAGGTCCCTCTTGAATCAAATCCAGATATGTGGTAAAAAACACCCAGGACCCTCAAAACAAGGTGAAATATATGTATAAATGAAGAAGAAAAAGAAGTGAAAAGAAGAAGAGAGGGAAAAGAAATATGCTTTGAAGGAGAGATCAAGGGAGGAAGGAACAAAGGAAAAAAAAAAAAACCTAAGAACAATCCCTAGTCTTTGATACCATGTTAAGTAGAAATGCTTTGAAAGAAAGGAAAGACTAGTAGGGTTGGATGCCCAACCCTATTGTATTTATAAGAGAAACTATGCAAATTACATAAAATACCCCCAAGTAAATGGGCAAAACTGGAAACAATAAAAACCTTTAAAATAACGTAAAGCTAAAAGGCCCACAGCCCAAACCAGGGGCCCATGGCAGGCCCATATATACTATAACAGACGAAAACCTTGCACTGTGTCATCTTAATTTGTGCTTCTTATTCCTAAAGAACGGGTTCCTCCGAGAAGTGGCTCATTGGATAGTACCATTCCCTTTGTTTCTATTCAGATTTTCACCAGAGACTATTCACCCTGCATAGAGAATATGTGAAATAGGGAACAGAGAGTACTGAATGCTGCATTTTTTATGCATGGATAGAAGCTATAATAATTGGCTGAGCATACCCATGCCAAATAATGTTTTAGAGCTTATTCTTTGGTTTGCAGTTTACTTTTGTTTAATGTTTTGGTTGCGAAAATAGACTGTTGATAACAAATGTTGTCTTGGTTGCAGAGTGCCGAATCATTCTTTAGAAGCGTACTGTCAAGTATGGAGGTGGTCTATTTGAGTAGGAACCCCACTGCAAAAGCCATCTTGGACCTTGTTCGTTCAAGTGATGGTGATCATGTTTGCTATGATCATTTAGCTTTTAGGACTTTTGGGGTAATTTTGTTCTCTTTTATACTCAGTTGACTTTTTTTCTCGTTTTGTTCCATTAACATAATTTGGTTGCCTTTATCATGAAATTCATTAATCTTCTATGAATCTTTTTGTTTTTAAATTTAGGTGGATGGACACGGGATTGACTCGATAGCAAAAATTTTCTTGGACTTTGGTTACATGCCCCGTGACGAACTGAGATTTCCTGCGAAAAAGTTGAAGGCACTGTGGTTTACTCCTCCTGATACTCAGCACAATGGCAGCGGGAGTGGGGTTAATGGTCCTTTGCCAAGAATTTTTATATCAGAGCTTCTTGTTGATGAGATGAGTTCTCAAGTTCAGGTGGTATTCTAAGAATGCACTCTTTGGTTAAATGCTAGTTTGGCTGGTTCTCATGAACATGCAAAGAGAAATGCTGCATGTACTTGTGAGTGTATTCACCTGCATGGAATCAAGGAACTGTTGTGTGAATCAGAGGTGCTGATGTGTGGTTCCAATCTTGCACACAGGTCCCTTGTTTCACATGAGAGGGGAGTACGCTTTCAAGGTGTAATGATTGTCTCCACTAGTTTCTTTTAATTTGTCAGTTTCCCACAACTTCCTCATAAACACAGGCTTAATATACTTTTTCCCTCATGATACTAAAGGTTTGCTTGGTAGTAGGATATGCATATATTGTGGTAGAGGCTCAGACCTTTACTACAAAGGTGCAACAAGTACACATTTTTGTTTGTCTCTTCTGCCCTTTAGCAAGCAAATGTTAAGGTTAGATTTTTTAATGATCTTTGGAATTTCTTATTGGCAATTTCATCTTCTTCAACATTGGAAGAGAAATGAAGGAAAACGGTGTGGTAACCACACCTTTGCAGTAAATGTTCCTCAACAAATAGTGTCCTACTACCAAAGAGATCGTGGGAGAGCTTTTGGTATTCAATAATTTATACTGTCTTATCACAAGGTTATGAGGAAATCACTCTTATCATCTTCGGCCCCTTTTTGCTTTTTGCCTAAAAATGAGTTCATCTCATTTTATTTAACAGCGATGTTCGAAATATCAGGATCACATTACGTATCGCATCCTTGGGATACAGATACGTATTGGTTATAACACAGGAGACATCATTTGTATCGGGTAATTTACTCACTTTTTGGGAAACATGGGGAAACATTGGGGAAATGGTTGAATTTTTCAATAAAACTTCAAGGATTGTTAAAAAAGACGTTAATACACACTTCTAAATCACAACATCTCAAAAAAGAATTGCACATAATAGGTTTCCTTTGTATAGGGTCTTAAGCTATGCGGTCTGACTAAACTAATGCAACCATATTCAAATTGAATGCGTAACATTTAGAGTGTATGTGATGATAATTTCATCAAAGTTTCAACACTCCTTAATACTTTGAAATTAGTCTCAATTGACAGTTGGTTGAAAGGAAATTTTGAAAAAAAAATAATATTTCAATAAATTTTCATTGATTATTAATTAAAAAATTATTTTTGAAAATTAACAAGGACTTAACAAATCTGTAGATCAGCCTTCATACATGCTTGATTTCATACTTGGAGTGCAACATTGCAAGCAATTTGGGAAAAACTGGGAAATTTTTGTTTCTTTCCTAATTTTCCCCAAATCAGACCACCTGCACTCAAATTTCGAAATTAAAGTGTATGTGATGCTCATTTCATCAAATACTCCTAAATACTTCGAAACTAGTCTCAATTGACAGCTGGTTGAAGGGAAATTATGAAAAAACATGGAGAACATGAAGAACCAGTGGATATCGAAATCAAAGCTCCAACTTCATGGATGTTCATGCAAAACATGAACCAATGGATTTATAACCATTTGACACTAATTTAACATGATTTCAACAAAAAAAAAAAAAAAAGATCGAAAATTAAAAATTCAAATTCTCACTAGATTGAACATGTGGGGTATATCGGCACTGCCTGTGCGTTTTGTATCACACAGGTGGGATACAAGATATACGTGGGATATATCGGCCGATATCGTCAATATTTAAAACATTAATTAATAGTAATGAGTTGATCTCTAATACATAATGAGTTTATGTTAACAATAATTATATATTAGAGAATCTCTAATACATGATTAATTTTAACCAAAATGAGATAAACTCATTTTTCGACATCTACCAAAAAGGGACCCCAACAATGATCCAAGATCACAAATGAGGAATATATAACAATTGTCCAATGCTTCAACCAAGGAATAGAAGACCCTGCCTTCTTGTTTTAATGTTGGAAAGCTGATGAAGCGAGGGTGTCTAGGGGATGAGAGTTAGATCTACTTCTAAACATGCAAGCATCTATATAGAACTTCACGTATATTTCCATACAAAAGCAACAAACACTATGCATACCTTGAATGTGTATAAGAAATAAGGAAATGGTCCATATGTGGGCCATGTTTATATTTAGTCCACCACTCCACCTACAAATTTAAAGAGCACGCATTTGAGCCTATGGTGTTGATTCCATTGATGTAGCTCTGATACTTCATGCAAGAAATTGAAGTAGTAATTCGATAAAACTTAACAAATCTAAAATCTAGGTTGACAAAAACTTAGTTTGCGACAACTTCTCATTTGTAGGAACTAAACTGATGCAGGGACATGATAGATTAACCCTAGATGCATGTATAATTAGGTTGAAGAGATTCAAATAACAAAATTAATCAATTAATTGTTTTCAATCAAGGGGATTAAGCAAATCTCAACACAAAGATGAAATCATCCGTCAGGATCATGCCCCTTAGCATAAAATCACGTAAACAATTTTTTTAAAAAAAGGACCTAGGGATATAAGGATATCCCAGATCTAGCATAAGCTAGTCCACAAACAAGTTTGGATCTGATTCTCTCGACTAGCTATCCCTATTTTCCATTCAAACAAAAAAGGAATATCTAGAGAGGAACAAAAAAGATGAAGAAGAGATGGGTTCAACATGAAAGAGTACGGATTCTAGGGCATCAAAGAAAAAAAGATGGCTGATTCTTACCTTTTCCTGCATATCGAAGATCTAGAAAGAAGGAAAATCTGAAACCGGGGTGGAATCCTTAACACCCAAGGACCAATCTTGAAACCCTAATCTCTTTGGTAAAAGAGGAAGGCACATGAATTCTCATTCATTCAATAAATAAAATAGGGTTTCTCACGGTGTATATATAAGCCACGGAAAAACAAAAACTGCACTAAAGCCCCTGAAAACAAGGAAAAGAATAAAAAGGCACCTAAAACTAAAACATCTACGTGACAGGGTGTGAAATTCGCCCCATGGGCCTGCGGTCAAGGTGCGGTCATGCCGCTCCTGCACTTGTAGCGCTTCAGAAAATGGGTCCGATGGACTCGACGTCCATCCACATCAACTCCTCCGCTCCAATACTCTGTCGGCGATGCCTCCTCTAGTACACTCTAAAGGGTGCACCACTGATGTTTGCATTAATTCTCCCCGGGTAGGAAGAATTCGTCACTGGCAAAAGTGAACTTCTGTATCTCTCGAGCAAATCGGGGTTGATGCATTGCAACTCTGTCTTTATGATCTAAGAGTTTTCTATAACGGGCCTGTTACTCCATTTTACTAGGAATTTTTTTAAACCCTCGGAGCGAGTGGAAACTGCCTCGGAGTCCAAAATTTTCTCTATCTTGTCTATTCTCGATGCAGGTGGAAGAAAAGGTAAGATGGGTGCAGGAAGGTTAGGCTGTGCGGGTCTGGGAAGAAACAGGGGAACCAGTAGATAGAGGTGATGGCTCGTAATAGGGAACTAGATCTTGCACATTAAATGTGGAACTGATGCCCATGGTAGTCGGGATATCAACAATATAAGCATATTAGATCCCAACCTTTTCACAATTTTATGTGGGCCTATGCTACGAGCATGAAGCCTCTTCAAGGATCCAGGTGGAAACCGATCAGACCTAATACGAACCATGACGTTATCTCCAGGTTGAAATTCCTTAAATCTCCCATGAGTGTCAGCAGAAAGTTTATAATGTTCATTACTTGATCTCACTATGCAATGCTTGTATATGCTAGGTGAAGGACTCTTAACGCTGAAGGACGTTGTGGGGTAGCCATGGGGATCTAATCTATGATGCTCGGGGTTGAAGACCGGCTCGAGGTTGAAGACCTAAAACAATTTCAAACGAGCTCATTCCTGTGGACCTGTTCGCTGAAGAATTATCCCAAGTCCTATTGTAGTCTCCAACCAGACATCTCAACAAATTCCCTAGGCTACGGTTCACTACCTCTGTTTGACCATCCTACTGGGGATGATATTCTGAAGAAAACTGGAGTCTCGTACCCAAAAGATGCCAGAGAATCTTCCAAAAATAACTAGTGAACCTAGTATCTCTGTTAGACACGATGGATGTAGGTACTCCATGAAATCGCACCACCTTCTTAAAGAATAACTTAGCGACGTGGGAGGCATCTAAGGTCTTATTAGGGTAGGAAATGGGCCATCTTAAAAAATTGATCAACAACCACGAGTATGTAATCGTGCTTACGAATAGGCTTGGGACGCCAAAGCACGAAGTCCATACTGACACATGCCACACAACATGTGGAACTGGTAAAGGAGTATAAATCTGTATTTTGTTTCCTCTACTTCGCCAGTTGACATGTCCGACACTGCCCTACAATCTTAGCTACATATCACTGGAGATTAGGCCAATAGAAATGATTAAAGACAAGGGCAGATGTTTTATCTTGAACAAAGTGACCTACTATCCCTCCAACATGCAACTCCTAAGAAAATCACAGAGGGATTTGCATGGGATACAAAGCTTGTCCCTCTAAAAAGATATCTATCTGTAAGGATGAACTCCGCTCTCCTCGAGGGTCGGTCACTAGACAATGACGCATAAATGATCCCAAAATCAGGACAATTTGAGTATTCACCCTTGAGTTGCTCAGAGCCTGTAACTTTAATGCTCATGGACCGCAGCGTCATGACACGACGGCTAAGTGCGTCAACAACCTTATTCTCTTTTCTGGCCTTGTGCTTAAGCACAAACATGTACTCTTGAAGATGTGCCCACTTGGCATGACTAGGGCTCAACTTCTTTTAAGAGCTCAAATATTTCAAGGCCTCATGATCAGAGAACAGGACGAATTCTTGCGGTAATAAATAATGCTGCTAATGGCGCAATAATTGCACAACCACGTAGAACTCCTTGTTATAAGTGGAGTGGCGTTGTTTAGCCTCGTTCAGCTTCTCACTAAAAAAGCCACAGGATGTCCCTCTTGGCTTAACACTCTGCCTATGGCAATTCCTAACGCGTAACGTGCTACGTCAAAGACTTTGGCAAAGTCAGGTAGACGCATGATTGGTGCTTTCGTATCTTCTTTCTAATTTATGAGAAAGCTAGCGTCACGGCTTTAGTCCATTAAAACTATCCTTTTCATATGCAATTTGTGATGGGAGCCATAATTGAGCTAAATCCACGGATGAACCGCCGATAGAACGTAGCTAAGCCATGAAAGCTTTGCACGTCGTGTATGGTATGCGGCTCAGGCCAATTGACAATGGCCTTGACTTCTCAGTCTAACGACATGACGAACCTCAAGAAAGAATACTTCTTGAGGTTCGCATAGAGCTTTTCTGCAAGCAAGGTGTTGCAGACCTGCCTCAAGTGCTCGATGTGTTGGCTAGGGGACGTACTATAGATGAGGATATCATCGAAGTACACAACTAAAAACTTGCCCATAAAGGATCGCAACACCTGGGTCATCACCCTCATAAACGTACTTAGGGCATTAGTTAACTCGAAGGGCATAACCAACCACTTGTACAACCCGTCTTTCGTCTTGAAGGCAGTCTTCCATTCATCTCCCGAGCGAACACGAATTTGCTGATAACTACTCTTGTGGTCAATTTTCGAAAAGATAGTAGAGGCGGCCAACATGTCAAGCATATCATCAAGCCTTGTGATAGGAAACACTTGACAGTGATCTTGTTTATGGCTCTACTATCGATACACATGCGCCATATGCAGTCTTTCTTAGGCGTAAGAAGCGCTGGTACGGTGCACAGGCTCAGACTCTCACGAATGAATTCATTTTTAAGCAATTCATTCACCTGCCTCTTTAACTCGGCATGCTCAGTGGGGTTCATTTTGTAGTGAGGGAGGTTTGGTAGGGTCGCCCCTGGGACGAGATCTATCGCATGATAAATGTCTCACATCACTGAAAGCTCGTCTGGAAGGTCCTTAGGGAAGACATCCCGAAACTCTTCTAGGACCGGACGAATCTCCTAGGGTATCCCCATAGCAACCTCGGGTGTTCTCTCCCTAGCCAGTAGATTGTACACCATAGTCCCCACCTTGGTCTCTCTCAAACTCCTCAACATCTATGATGTGGAGAGACTTCGACTGAGGCGCCCTTTGACTCTTAGAACTGCCTGGGGACGCAACATCTTTCGCTCCTGTGGAAGATTTGGGAGAGAGCGGGCTTAAGACAAGTATCTTTCCTTCATGCTTAGGCACACAATTATTCATACGCTCGAATATTGTGGCATCTTTGTCATAGAGTCATGACCTTCCAAAGATGATATGACCAACGTCCATCGTGACCACATCACACTACAACTTGTCCTTGTATGGTCCAAACTCAATCGAAACAAGGCATCGCTGGGTCACAGGGAGGGATGTCGCATCCACCCAAAAAACTCTATGAGTTGGGGTGAGGGACTGGCTTCAACCCCAGGCGACTCAAAGCAACTAGGGAAACTACATTCTCATAGCTCCCGTTGTTTATGATCACTTTGCAGCTCTTTTCTCCACACTTGGTGTAAGTGTGGAAAATGGTAGTGTCAACCCCAGGCGACTCAAAGTAACCGGGGAAACTACATTTTCATAGCTCTCGCTGTCTATGATCACTTTACAGCTCTTTTCTCCACACTTGGCGTAAGTGTGGAAAATGGTGGTTTTGCGCCAATCTTCACTTTCCTTCACTTGGGTCAAGGTGCACCTCACCACTGCAAGTGGGGTAGTCTCGACGGTATCATCATCGGCATCACTAGCCGGCTCGAGGGATGGGATAATGTTCTCCTCATCATCCTGGTCACCCTCAACTTTATCTGCCATTTCTTTTGTGGGGTGTTCGGAAACAAAGGCAATGCACCCACCCTTATTTGAATACTTCGCGGCGATGTGACCCATGCCACCACAGCGGTAGCATTGCCCTGGCGTTGCGGGCCTAGTACTTGGTCCAGCCACGTTGTTACCTCGATTTCTGTTGATTGGTTGGGTACCCGGTTGAGCTCTGAGTTGATTTCCAACCTGGGGTCTTGCTCCCTACGGGCTACTCTAGGCATAGTAGGTCGAAGATCAAGCCCCCTCACATTGGACTGGCGCACACGGTGCTCCAGTTCCTGCACCACTCGGTAAGCGTGTTCCAAACTGGTGACCATATGAAGCATGAGCTCCCGCTGAAGCTTAGGCCTGAGGCCCATACGGAAACGGGAGAGAACCACAGTAGGGTCCTCATCCACATTGCACCTCATCATGTATTAATCAAACTTGGCAATGTATTCCGTCACCGTTATGAATCATTGGCGCAAAGTATGCCATTGATCCAACAACCTCTACTTGTAAGAAAGGGAAACATACTTCTTTCGCAACAACTCTTTCATCTCAATCCAAAAGAGAACTGGCTCCTCTCCAAATTGATTGCGGCAACACTCCACATTTCCCCAATATAGTTTTGCCTGGCCCACCAATTTCATCTTGGCAAACCCAACTCGTCATGGGTCTGGCAAACTGTGCCACTCAAAGAAGTGGTCCATGTCTACTAACCAGTCAGAAACAACTTTAGGGTCCAATCTCCCATCATAACTGGGGGCGTCAACCTTGACATGGTCCTCGTACTCATGGTATCTCTGAAGTTGCTGAAGACGCACCCCACTATGGCCCTCCCATTAGGCGAGAAGAACAAGATCACAATTGTGTGTAGGTGGTAATGGATATACCCCATCATGTTCGTTGTCAAGCTCACGAGTCTGGCCTACGCCCAAGCCATCCTTAGGGCCCACAACTTGGGACTAATCGACAACCCCAATGTCGGGGACGCCTGGGCACTACCTGCAGTGGCGGTTGGAGTACCAGTCTCTAAGCGAGTAACTCTCTCCTTTAGACGCATGAACCTACCATCCTGATGCGCAAACTGTTGCTCGATCTCATCCCTCAATGTTCGAAACTGTTGATCCATTCTCGTAGTTAGGCCCTCCATCGCCTTGGCAAATTATTGGAGTCCATGGTGTAATGGAGACTAAATCCACGATCAATGCGCGTGGGCATACACCAGGAATGAAAAGTAAAGGTCATGGATCTAGGTGCACAAAGGGGTAGATCTAGTGAAAATATAAATCTTGATACCAATGCAATACAAGTACCCTATATGGCCTATATTTATGTGGGGACTCAACAAAACCTAGGAAAAGGGCTAATTAAACTCAACAAAATGTCCCATTCGTAGAGTTGGCACACGGGTCAAGCTATGATGACCTAACCTTAATAAATTTTCACCACAAAGGGAGATTGTCGATAGACTGACCTACGCTAAGAACCAATCTCTGATACCAAAATTGATGTAGGTACATGTGATGGCCTAACCCTAGATGCGCATATAATCAGGTTGAAGAGATTCAAATAATAAAATTAATCGATTAATTGTTTTCAAACAAGGGGATTAAGCAAATCTCAACACAGAGATGAAATCATTCCGTCAGGATCATGCCCCTTAGTATAAAATCATGTAAACAGTTAAAAAAGCGAGGACCTAGGGATATGGGGATATCCCAGATCTAGCATAAGCTAGTCCACAGTCAAGTTTGGATCCAATTCTCCTGACTAGTCATCCCTCTTTTCCATTCAAACCAAAAGAAAATATCCAGAGTGGAATGAAAGAGATGAGCAAGAGATGGGTTCGAAATTAAAGAGAGTACGGATTCTAGGGCATCAAAGAAAAGAAGACGGTTGATTACAGGTTTTAGGGCATCAAAGAAAAGAAGATGTCTGATTCTTACCTTTTCCTGCACATCGAAGATCTAGAAAGAAGGAAAATCTAAAACCGGGATGGAATCCTCAACACCCAAGGGCCAATCTTGAAACTCTAATCTCTTTAATAAAAGAGGAAGAAAGCAGACGAATTCTCATTCATTTAATAAATAAAATAGGTTTTCTCACAGTGTATATATAAGCCACAGAAAAATAAAAAAGTGCACTAAAGCCCCTGAAAATAAAGAAAAGAACAAAAAGACGCATAAAACTAAAACATCTGTGCTACACAAGGTATCCTGTATCGGTATCGGTTGGCGTAACGGTGCCCTTCGATACCGTATCCAGTATCGGATACGGGGGTGTAACGGCGCGTAACGGTGCAATTTTTTTTTTTTTTTGCCAAAAAAATATGAAAAAATATGGATTAAATCTGAATATTCTAAGCATTCCAAATATGCATTCATTAATAAATTGGAACATGTTTATGGTGGTGTAACGGTCCACTCTTTGGTGAGAAGTTGTATCGGACTGTCTGATTAATTTTTGAACCAAGTAACTTGAATTTGACTACAAAATTCATATATTTAATTTTCTAAATATCTAATTTATATACTTAACAATTTGATATCATTTCTCCCAATAGTTCTTTAAAAAAATGAAATTAAATTCAGGTAGATGGTGTTGCCAATTTGGGGCAGACTTGGAGGACCAATCTATGCCCCAAATCAGCCTCAAATTCATACAATTTATTGCCATTATCCCCCTTATGAATTGGTGGACATTTATTGGATAGTGAATCATGAAAAAAATCAAAAGGCCCTATTTTAAAAAATAAAAGTCCACAAATTAACAATTAAAACTATTCAAACAAATTGATTTTGGCTTTGTGAGTTAGCAATTGCAGTCCATAATTTAATTGGTAAATTTTAAGTTAATATATGTCTCGTGTATAATTTTTTAAGGGCCCGAATTAGTCAAGACACGGATTGTGAAGTGTAGCACACGTGTCAAAGTTTTTTGGGCCCCACCCGTGATGAATGTGTTATATCCACACCGTCCATCCATTTTGCCAAATAATTTTAGGGCATGAGCCCAAAAATAAGGCACATCCAAAGCTTAGGTGGGCTGTACCATAAGAAATAACAATAATTAAACGTTCACCATTAAAAATTTATCGGGGGCTACAAAAGTTTTAGATCAAGCTGACGTGTGTTTTCCCTTCATCCACGTCAGTGTGACCCAATTAATAGGTTAGATTGAAAAACATTACAGTGGACCTTAAGAAGTTTTTAATGGTGAGCATTCTATAACCACCGTTTCCTATGGTGTGGTCCACCTGAGATTTGGATATTACTAATTTTTTGGATCCTGACCTAAAATGACGTGGCAAAATGGATGGAAGACATGGATAAAATATATACATTATGGTGGGGCCCACTCGGGTCTGATCATGAGATATGTGTTATATCTAAACCGTCCATTCATTTGACGAGCTCGTCTTAAGGCTTGACACAAACAATAATACAGATCTAATTATCAAGTGGACCACACTGCAAAAAGCAGTGGGGGATTGAACGTCTACCATTGAAACCCTTCTTGGGATCACAGAAGTTTTGGATCAATATGAAATTTGTTTTTCCTCTTCATTCAGGTCTTTTTGACCTTATGAACAGATTGGATGGAAAATAAACGTTATGGTGGGCCCTACGAATTGTTTAACGGTGAAAATCATTATTTCCGCTACTATTGTTGGTGTGGTCCAGACGATCTTTGGATATAATTCATTTTTCTGGTGGTGCTCTAAAATGATCTCTAAAAATAAATGAACAGTGTAGATATAATAAATACATCACTGTGGAGCCCATGTAACTTTGATCTCCTTTGAACCGTTTGTACAACTCGGAGCTCGAGGAGTGTCAGCGCTCGTCTTAGCATGACACGTACCTATAGCAGCTAGCTGGTGTGTGGTACACCTGCAAATAAAAAAAGAAGGGAGAGAGAGGGAAACCGAAAAGAAAAAAGAGGGAAAGAGAGAGAGAGAGAGAGAGAGAGAGAGAGAGAGAGAGAGAGAGGAAGAAGAAGAAGAAGGCTGCCCGAGAAGAAGAAGAGGAAGAAGAAGAAAAAGAAAAGAAAGAAAAAAAAGGTTAGTTTTTTTTTTTCTATTTTTCAAAGACCGTAACAGCCGTTACGGGTCCGTAACGGCCGTTATAGTCACAGAATCAGGGGGGTGCCCGTTTCGACCCCGTATCGCGTAACGGTGTCGGCCATTACCGTTACATGTCGGCCGATACGGTCGTATCGTAACGGATATGGGACATCCTGGCGCTACAGGGTGTGAAATCCGCCCCATGGGCCTGCGGTGATGCCGCTTCTGCACTCATAGCGCATTAGAAAATGGGTCCGATGGACCCGGAGTCCATCCTCATCAACTCCTCCACTCCGGTACCCTGTCGGCGACTCCTCCTCTCGTACATCTAAAGGGTGCACCACCGATGTCCACATCATAAACTTGATTTCAAACAAGTATTTTTCTCTCATCACAATAAAGCTTTTTTAGGTTGTAGGATACAAAATATGTTCTGGTAGAGACATTTACTGAAAGGCGCAAACATTGCATCTTTTCATTTATTTCTTTTGTCCTTTTAGCAAGAACCTTCATACCTATCCTCAAAAGATGGAGTACTGTACTCAATCAGATAAGAAGTTTAAGAGACTGCACTATTTGAGATGAAAGCATCAATCATCCTTTTTAATTTGTTGGATATTCTCAAAGATTGAAAGAAGCCATGATATCAATGACGATGTCAATGAAGAAAAGCCATGAATGCCAACGAGAACGTCAATAATACCAGATGGTCTAGGTCTACCAACTAAGGGCTGTTTGTTTTTCTGTAATTACCTGTGAATACAGGTAAATGGGTAATGATTACTTACATTACACCAGTAATTACATGGTGATGCCTGTACACGATGGTGACAGCTACCGCTGTTTGGAACGCTCCAGCACTGAAACTGAGAAAAGAAAACACAATAGGTGTAAAATCTGTGGGGCCACTGCTACGTATGTGTCTGATCCGTGCCATCCATCCATTTTACCTATTCATTTTAGGGTATAAGCCAAAAAATGAGGCAAGTCCAAAGCTCAAGTGAACCACACCACATGAAACAGGGGGAAATTGATCGCCTACCGTTGACAACTTCTTGGGGCCCACAGAAGTTTTGGATCAAGCTAATATTTGTGTTTACCCTTCATCCATGTCCGTGTGACCTTATGAACAAGTTGGATGACAGATACACATCCCTGTGGACTGTGATCCACATTTCAGCTTTCAATGGTGGACGTCATTATTCCCGCTGTTTCCTGTGGTGTGGTCCACATGAGCTTTGGATCTGCCTCATTTTTGGTCTCATGCCCAAAAATGAGCTGGTAAAACAGATAGACGGCATGGATCAAACACATACATCATGGTGGGCCCCACAGATTTAATCAAATTCAATCCCTGTCTGATTACATGCATTGCATCATGGTTCTTGATGCGTAATTAAAAAGTTTATTTCCCTCTCTATCAAAAACTGGTGAGAAGTTATCATTGCTTATTTATGTTCCACTTATAGTGTAAATGGAAAAACAACAAGCCCTAAATGAAAGGTGGTATGTGGGAGATAGTAGAACCTCAATGGCTAATAGGGAATGGGGACACACCTCTAGATTTGGATTCTTGCTCTCTTGGTTTTCACAAAACTAGGAGCACATTTTGGTAGAAGGAAAGGCTGACATGGTAGCTTGGGGAACAAGGAAATTAAGCTAGGAATTTCTCTCGTGGTGAGGGGAGCTCTCCCAACATCTATATTTTCTATTTGGAAGTGGGTTATCTTAATTTCACAAGTTTTCCTTATTACTCTTAAACTCAACCTATCCAATTCCTTTGGGAATTCTTTCCCATTCTGAGTTCTTTTTCCTTCCTAATACCATCCTTTCTGTGTTAAAAGAAATATGAGAATGCCCTTGAATCCCATATCATATATGTTGCTGAGGAACATCCCAACTTTGTGCTCCCACATATGGAGAAACAAGTATATCGACTTGCACTTCATTAATCCCAGGTTTGAAACTCCTAGGATCTTACATCTTCCCTTGGAACAGAATCATGTATGTAATGGAGAGAGTTAACTAATGTATGGAGTTTATTTTTGTTATGTGATTTCCCAGGTACATCATTACATTTCTAAACTGAATGCACTGACAAAAGAGAAGAAAATTAAGTATGCTAACTGGGTGCTAGTTTTGGATCATGGAAATTGAGGACAAACAGCATAATTAGAAGAAATTTAAACCTTGTCGATGGGTTTAGATTTTTGAATCATCTGGCTATTTTGGCCGAAGTGGAAAATTGTGACATACGTGTTTCCTAGGATGTGATGGTTAATTAAGAAAATTATGTAGAACAATGTGATTTTTATTAGAAGCTTCTTTCCTTTAGAAAGTCTTGAGAAGATTAGAAATTATACTCCAAGGGGACTATAGATGTCTGTGAAGGATCCGTTCTATGCCGATAATCTTTAGTATTTTATTTTTGAAAGGTAACACTACCA
This sequence comes from Magnolia changhungtana, assembly GCA_030180095.1. Classification (NCBI taxonomy): domain Eukaryota; kingdom Viridiplantae; phylum Streptophyta; class Magnoliopsida; order Magnoliales; family Magnoliaceae; genus Magnolia; species Magnolia changhungtana. The sequence continues at coordinate 510,852 of JASAUF010000600.1, forward strand.
AAGATTGAACCCTGGATCACTCAGACACACTACACTCTCTACCAGCTCCTCATCTAACGAGCCAGAGACCTTTGGTATTTTAACTGTCCATTTTCATAGTCCTTTATTGACTGTTTCGAGAACCTGCATGGGAAAACATGCATTTGAGTGGTTGGGTTTTGACCCGACAAACATGATATTATGGGGTTCAAGTCTGTAGCTCAATCAAGGTGTGCCAAAACGGTTACGTATTGGCCATATCGGCCGATATATAACGGTAACAGTCTGGGCCGATACGCGTTTCAGGGTCATATCGGCCGTTATGATTTTTTGTACCCGTATCGGCTGATACGGGTCTGTTACGGGCGTAATGGCCGTTGCTGACCCGTAACTGCCCGCCCGTAACGATTGAAAAACGGTAACATTGTTTTTTCATTTTAAGCTCGTTTTTTGCCGTTTTTTTTCAAATTTCTTGCTTCCAAACTGTTTCTCACTCCTACTACCAATTTCGACCAACCTTGGCTGGGTATTTGAGATAAAAACACATTATATTACGGATTTTGTTGAATCGAAGCTCGGTGGGCCATTTTTCAGAAATTCCGAATTCGTCAAAAATAGGTATTTATACTTTTTTTAATACGTTTTGCTATTTTAATCATGTCATATGATGTGTTAATTATAGTAGAACATGTTAATGTGCATTTTTCAGATTTGGGGTGCCATTTAATATTTTTTTAATATTTTTTTCTATTTACGCATGTATTTTGACCCTTTTTTTTTAATTCGAAAAATCAATTTTTAATGGTTGTTTTGCTGTTTTAATCATGCCATATGATGTGTTAATCATAGAAGAACATATTAATGTGCATTTTACAGATTTGGGGTGCCATTTAATATTTTTTAAATATTTTTTTCTATTTACGCATGATTTTTGACCCTTTTTTTTTTAATTTGAAAAATCAATTTTTAATGGTTGTTTTGCTGTTTTAATCATGCCATATGATGTGTTAATCATAGTAGAACATATTAATGTGCATTTTACAGATTTGGGGTGCCATTTAATATTTTTTTTATATTTTTTTTATTTACGCATGAATTGACCCTTTTTTTCAAAATTCGAAAAATCAATTTTTAGTGGTTGTTTTGCTGTTTTAATCATTCCATATGATGTGTTAATCATAGTAGAACATATTAATGTGCATTTTACAGATTTGGGGTGCCATTTAATATTTTTTTTCTATTTATGCATGAATTTTGACCCTTTTTTTAAAAATTCAAAAAATCAATTTTTAATGGTTGTTTTGCTGTTTTAATCATGCAATTTGATGTGTTAATCATAGTAGAACATATTAATGTGCATTTTATAGATTTGGGGTGCCATTTAATATTTTTTAAATATTTTTTTCTATTTACGCATGAATTTTGACCCTTTTTTTAAAATTCGAAAAATCAATTTTTAATGGTTGTTTTGCTGTTTTAATCATGCCATATGATGTGTTAATCATAGTAGAACATATTAATGTGCATTTTACAGATTTGGGGTGCCATTTAATATATATATATTTTTTCTATTTACGAATGAATTTTGACCCTTTTTTTAAAATTCGAAATATCAATTTTTAATGGTTGTTTTGCTGTTTTAATCATGCCATATGATGTGATAATCATAGTAGAACATATTAATGTGCATTTTACAGATTTGGGGTGCCATTTAATATTTTTTTCTATTTACGCATGAATTTTGACCCTTTTTTTTTAAATTCGAAAAATCAATTTTTAATGGTTGTTTTGCTGTTTTAATCATGCCATATGATGTGATAATCATAGTAGAACATATCTATCATTGATAGTAGATAGTTAGAAAATTAAATATATGAATTTTGTAGTCAAATTTAGGTTATCTGGTTCATAAATTCATCAGACAGTCCGATACAACTTCTAACCAAGGAGTGTACCGTTATACCACCATAACCATGTTCCAATTTATAAATGAATGCATATTTGGAATGCTTAGAATATTCTGGATTTAATTCATATTTTTTTTCATATTTTTTTGGCAAAAAAAAAATTTTGCGCCGTTACGGCCCGTTACGCCCCCGTATCGCCGTTATGTCCCCGTATCCGTATCGGTTTTGGAGGTCACCATTACGCCAACCGATACCGAGCCCATCGTGCTGATAAAGGAAAAACATTAATTCATGTGTATATCTTTCTCTTCTAAATGGTTAATAAACTCTCCTTACATGCATTCTGTGTAGCATGGCTTGTGATTGTTGTGTTTCCTCATTTGTAGAAAGATACATGTGAAAAGTTATACGGATCACATGATTCACAGCTTCACTTTGAATATCAATAATTGTTGATATTTTTCTTTTTTAAATGTAGATGGCAGGAATAGTTATGACATCTTTATCCATTTCCGTGTATGGAAGACAAATCTTGAATGCGCTTCTTTGCTATTACTACCTTTTTTGCCACCTCCATTAATTTTGATAGTGGGCCCCTCTGTACCTATTTAGTATTTTGAAGGCCAAAATTATTTTGTTACTTTGGTTTCTGATCAGTAAGTGTTGCTTCATACATGCAGGAGGTAATAAGGAAATACACTAAAACTTCTGGCAGTGGAAATAAACATGCTGCCCTCGCAAGTGCATTGGGATCATTAACATGGGGAAAGCCCCTATATTCTGATTACCAACAGTTGTCTCGGTATTTCTTTTCAGAAGTTCATTTCTCTTGCAAGTGCTTTATTATTATTATTATTATTATTATTATTATTATTATTATTATTATTATTATCATTATTATTATTATTATTATTATTTCAGTGGCAGATCTGTGGTAAATATCATAATTTCAAATTCCATATCATTCTAAGATGGTTTAGATGCTATATTACTGGTTGTTCTATGCCTGATTGAAGGTGATTTATTGTCGAATGTATTTCTGGCCTTGTTGCATTCCAATTAAATTGCACATAATATGTTTCATTTCTGAGTTGTACACTTGCGGTATTTTTCTGAAATCTTGGTTATATATAGCAGATGTATAACCATTTTGAAACCTCTTTCTTTTTAACTGACAAGGAAGTTCTGTATGTGTTTTCCAGGGAAAGCGAATATGCGGCATGGACTCTTGTCAATGGTTACATGGTAAATCATGTTACTATATCCACTCATCGGCTAAAATCAAAGATGAGAAACATCAAAGACCTAAATGATTTTATTGAAGACAATGGATTCAAATTGAATTCTGAAGGGGGCATTTTAAAAGGTTGGTGATCAAGATTACCTGTTTGGACTTCATGTTTGAGTAGGCATTTTTCAGGCATCAGATCAAACTAGATTACTACTTTCCAATTAAAAACAAAAATGGATAGAAGTATATTGTTGACAAAGAGTTTTGCACTCTTATAAAATGCTATCCAATTCGTCCCCAGTTGATTGCACCAATGAACCAATATCGGGTTCCTATGCTAAGGAGCAGGCACTTCATCAAAGCCTTTGTGCCAAGCACAGAGCACCCAGCACCAAACTGCCAAGGCAGGCGCTAACGTCACAATCAACAGATCTAGCGCCCAATCAGGAGGAGCCACATGTCCATCACCTCTTAGGCAAGAAATTTGGGCTCCACAGGCCTATAAATGTCCCCATGCACTCATTTTGGATGGGACATTCGGATCTATTTGGACTACATTGAAAACTAAGGGACTCCACGTGCAGGTGCTCATTAAGTTGAGCCTTACATGCTTGAACGCTCTCATCCTCCATTGGGAGGGTCGTGCGCCATGCGTTAGGCCTCTTAGGGAACTTCCAAAGGATAGGGCTTTGCACCTAGGTGTGTACCTATTACAACATCTGTGTCATGGTGTGGGGCACTTCCTCGGCCCTTGTCCAAGGATAATGGGTGCAATGGCTCGAGACCAATCTCTCTTCGAGCCTGACTCCTTGTGCCCAAGCACAGACCTATCCCAACATCCATGCTAGGCGCTAGGGGTCGTCACCAGATGGCACTAGGCTCCAATATCTGATTATCTTCTCCTCTTCATCTCTGGCATGCGAGACTCAATGCATTGCGAGACTAATTATGTTTATATTCGCTAAGGATATTATGAGTCTCCTTAGCCTGATCAAAGATTCAGACACGAAAGTTGAAGGACCATAAATTAGGATCTTTATGGTATTGTACCATGTAATAGGATAGATCATCTGGATTTACCTTTTATTCAAGGGTTTTCCCAGGCATGTAATTAAGGGCTTGTGCCAGACCACAACTTGAAATATATCTTGTTCCCAGACCAATGAAAGGTTCTCGACATGGCATATTTTGGGTGTATATCCTTGTAAATGGAGTCATAAATTAATCTAACATCAAACCCCCAATGAACAAAAGACTCTTTTGTTGTGAACATATGTTACTGCCATTATTTCCTTGAAACATGTTACTTCTATTTGTTAAAGATTGATTCCTGTGAAATGTTTTGAATGATAGAAATGGGTCATAAGGCGTCTTCTTTCCTTGTGCTGCAAGCTAGTTCGGAAAACTCATAAAAACTTCATGCATACATCCTTGAATATTGGCAATGATGATTCATTTTTCATTAAATCATGTAGTCCTACTGGTTTGGTAGGGAATTGTTGGCGGAATAAATTCACCTTGAACTTCCCATCCAGAAGTTTGTTCCTTTGCTTTCTCCATTTCACTTATTTTTACATGCAGATGAGCTATAGTATCCTCAATCCAATTATATTAATACAACAGGTGGCCTGATCATCCGATGAAGGCACAAATATGGCTAATTGAGTTATCCAACAATTTCTCGTTCTGGATTGCAAATAAAGCCCATCCCTAGGTCAAAACACATTAGGTGTACAGACTGCGTCAATTGTCCAGATTGAGCTGATCGACAAGGCGTGCCGAAATGGTTATGTAATGGTTACAGTTGTTACATAATGGTATCGACACACCTCGTTATTCAATTCAGGGTTGAATCTGGCACCCCTGAAAAATCGGCACAGTAACAGCCAAAAGGTGAAGATCTATAACCCTAATAACACCAATCAATCACTATGGTTGCTGGCATTAATGCAATTGACCAAGAGACAACATCTAAGTTTGCCTCTCAAACACATCCACTTCTAACCCTCTTATCATGAAAGGATCGATTGTTCCTTTCCCTCCACAAAGCCCAGATGACTGCCAACAAAACTAATCTCCAAACTACTCTTCCATTACTCCCAACTCCTCCCCCATTGCATGCGAGGAAAAGCCTATCAATAGACCCCAACATCACCCAAGATGTTCCAAAAAGGGCAAGGAACCTCTCCTCCACCTTTTGAGCAAACGAACAGTGGGTGAACGAGTGGCTCACCAATTCCGCATCCAATGAACACATGTTACAAGCATTGGGAATCACTAACGACCCATGTTGCAGGTAGTCTATTGCAAGCACCTTATTCCTCCCTACTAACCAAGCAAAAGCTGCCACCTTGGGAGGGGCCCCATAGGCGCACAAAGAGCTATCAGCTAACCACACCATTGAGTCCCTCACAACCAAAGATGGCTCAATGAAGCTTCTCTAAGAGCCGAATTAACCCTACTTACACATCTGTCAAGTTCCTCCTATAAGTAGGGGATAAAAAAATTGTGCCATTAGAGGCAGAAACAATGCGCCACAGGGACATCCCAATCTAGAGCCAAGGAAGCAATCATTGAAAACTCTTCCTGAACGGGCTCTCACTAAGCCACAAATCTTGCCAAAACTGAATTCTTTACCTGTTGCCAAAAGAGAACCTAACCCCTTCCTTGAACATGTTCACCACTTTGCAGATCGCCTCCCACACCCTAGAGCCCCTGTATGAGGATGAGTCCTTCACCTACCAACCCCCTTCTTGGATACCGTATTTACTTCTAATCACCTCCTTCCACATCTTTCCCTTCTTCCTCCCCGAATCTCCACAACCATTTTTCTAGTAATGCAATATTTATATGCTCCAATTTTCTAATCCTCGCTCCCTCCTCGATATGGCTTGCACATGTCATCCCACCTTAGGAGATGAAATTATTTCTACGCTTTGGCACCTTGCCATAGGAAGTCGCTTCTCAATCTATCCAACCTTTCCATCACTACCACCGAACACTTAAACAGGGACATAAAATAGATTGGTTGGATTGTCATTGTTGCTTTAATTAGCATAAGCTTCCCCCCTCCTCAAAGAGAGATGACGACTCTTCCACCTGGAAAGTTTCTTCTCTACCCTTTCAATGACCTTGCCCCAGAAATATTTGGCAGGCTTACCAATATTAATGCAGGGGCATTTTCACACCGGGCTCAAGTGGGGTGGCCTGTGGGATGCAAGGGCACACTTGAGGCAGGTGGCTCATGTGAGGCAGCACCCATGTGATGTGGGGCCCACGAGGGGGGTTCGGCCGAGGTCCTAACCCATGGGATGTAGGGCCTGTGCTATGAGATAAAGGGATTGATTCGCCATGCTCTATTTGTTTGAGCTTTCAAAGCAAGTGGTTAATTGTCTTTCATCAAAGTGGTATCAAAGCGGGAGGTCTCATGTTCGAGATTCCTCACCAGGGGTGATTAATGCAGGGGCATTTTCACACCGAGCTCGAGTGGGATGGCCTGTGAGATGTAGGGGCACACTCGGGGTGGGCGGCCTATGTGAGGCGGTACCCATGTGATGTGGGGCCCACGAGGGGGGTTCGGTCGAGGTCCTAACCCATGGGATGTGGGGCTTAGGCTACAAGATAAAGGAATTGATTTGCCATGCTCTATCAGGAAGTTGTTAATTGTCCTGCATCAAATATACATAATGGCAACCCAAGATATGATGAAGGGAAAGACCCAGTTCGACACTCAAACACCCCCGCTAACCTCCCCACTTCTTCATTAGTGGTACAAATACCTATTAACTCACTCTCGAGAATATATATATATATATATATATATAGAAAGATTACTGAAATTTTATTAACTTCGCCCGAGAGCTAAGAGAAAACACCGCTAAGGCGCAAACAAAGAAAGATCAGCACCATTGGCTTCTTTTATATAAGGAACCCATTCTGAAATTACTATCTTAACAAGGTAGATACTCTCTAAAGCTAAAGAATCCTTGTTTTGAAAGCAACGACCGTTCTAACTCTAAGATTTCCATACAAACCAGAAAATTGCCATCGCTACCGGCTTCCAAACAAACATTCGAGAATTCCCCAAGGCCGCTCCATGCCAAGCCCACAAGAGTTGGTCCACCGATTCCGGCATCACCCATGAGATATGGAAGATAAGGAGAAAGTGGTCCCAAATGGAGAGAACAAAGGACAATGAATGAATAAGCGATCAATAGACTCGGCATTCCTCATACAAATATTAGGGAGAATGAGAGATCTTCGTTGAAGGTTATCGATGGTGAGTACTCTCTTCCTACCCATCAACCAACTAAAGGCCAAAATTCTTGGCGGGCCGCCATAAAACCAATGGTGGAAGGGGAAGATCTGGGGAGAAGGAGGCTTAGATATAAGGCCGTAGGAGCGCATTGAAAAAGTCCCTAAACGGTGAACTTTCCAAACTAAGGAATTTTCTTTCACCGATGAAGGAACAACCAGCTTAAGAAAATCAAGGAGGCTAATAAATTCATGAAGCTTGTCTTCAATCAGATTTCTGCAACACTGAGGGACCAAATGACATTCCCACCACAAATGGAAAGCACCCTTCAATGAAAACAAACCGATCCACCGCTAGGTTAGCTATAGCCGGGAAACGATCTTGGAGGGGCAAATCTTCGCACCATTCATCAATCCAAAAACGAATGCGGTTCCCCTTGCCCAAGGAATAAGCCACACCCTTACGAAACACATGCTTAGTAGAAACGATATCCTTCAACACCTTAGTAGCCCTATATAGAGAGGAGGTCCTCATTTCCCATCCTCCTGATTTAAGGCCATATTTGGCTGCTATGAGTTCCCGCCAATAATCCCCTGATTCAGATCCAAACCTCCATAGTCACTTATCGAGAAGCATGATGTTCATAAGACCCTAATCTTTTAGACTGGCTCCCCCTTCCTTCAGCTTACATGCGTCCTCCCACTTATGAAGATGAAATTTCTTTTTCTCCCCATCTCCTCGTCAAAGAAAATATCTTCTCATCTTGTCAAGTCTGTCCAAAATAGATTTAGGACAGCAGAATAAGGACAAAAAGTACACCGGCATGTTAGAGAAGGCAATTTTGATAAGAAGTAAGCGACCCCCAAGAGAAAGGGTACGCCTTTTCCAAGTGGAAAGAATGCTTTCAATACATTCGATCACCTTGTCCCAAAGATGCTTCACCGGCTTACCTACACAAAGAGGGAGGCCTAGGTAGGAAGAAGGGAAAGCTCCACTTTTACAACCTAAAACATTAGCTAGAAGCGACAACTCCTCTCTATTGACATGAATCCCCAACATCTCACTTTTGGAGGCATTAACTTTGAGACCCAAAACGACTTCAAAACAAGCAACAATTTTGTGGAGGTTATCCACCGAGACTGCATCAACATCACAAAATAAAAGAGTACCATCCACATACTAAAGGTGATTGACATACACCCCCAAGTTAGTAACCAAGAATCCTGAGATGAGAGAGTTTTCCTCGGCCTTAGAGCATGCAACTGAATGCCTCTCCTATAACGACAAACAAATAGGAGGAAAGAGGATCTCCTTGCCAAATACCGCGAGAAGCCTTGAAATAGCTGTGAGGGGATCCATTAATTAAAACTGAGTAGGAAGCCAACTGAACACGAGAATGAATCCACCCTCTCCATTTTGTGCCGCATCCGATTCTGCCCAGCATATAATCCAAGAAATCCCAGTCCACATGATCATAGGCCTTTTCAATGTCAAGTTTGCACACTAGGCCCTTAGAACCTTCTCTATGCCTAGAGTCAATACATTCGTGCGCTATCAGGGTCGTGTCTAAAATTTGCCTAACTTTCACAAAAGCTCCTTGATTTACCAATATGACCTTGGAAAGAACAACCCTAAAGCGAAGAGAAAGAACTTTGGCGAGAATTTGCAGAGACTACCAATAAGACTAATAGACCGAAAGTCTTTAAACTGCTCCGCACCGTCAATCTTCAGAATGAGGGCTATGAATGTCGCTCCCATCTCATAAGAAAGCCGACTTCTAGAGAAAAAATCTGACATGAAATCCATAAGATCCTATTTAACTAGCTTCCAAAATTTTTGAAAGAAGAGGATCGGGAAACCTTCTGGTCCAGGGGATTTGTCTCCACACAAAGAATCAAGAGAATCAAGCTTGGCACAGCTCGACTCGGCTCGGAACCTAGCTGACCCCAGCTCGAACTTGACTCAGCTCGGTCCCCGAGCTTGACTGGCCAACTCGGCTCGGTTCGGTCAGCAGCTCGGGCCAGTTCAATCTGAGTTTGCTTGTGCAGCATTTTCACAAACACATGGACTGCACCTTTAAATTCTCATTATATGTAAAACAACAGCAACAATTTTACAGGTATTTCATCAAACACCTTGTAGGCAACATCAAAATCAAGAAAAAAGGGTATTTTTTTCATATACATACCTTCCTTGCCACCAGCCGACACTTCATTGAGTCATTTCATCAAACACTTGGTGAGCAACATCAATATCAAAGTAACCAAGTCATTGAACTGGTTCAATCCGAGTTCAATTCGAGTTGGGGTTCAATCCAAGTCAAGTCGAGCTCGGGTAAGCTAGAACTTGATTCGAAATTTTTTCGAGCTAAAAAAATCAGCTTGACTCAGCTCAAACTCAATTTTGAACCGAGTCAAATCGAGCTTTTTCAAGTCAAGTCGAGCGAGCTAACCGAGCTAACTCGGTTCATGTACAGCCCTAGCTCTAATCGAGACTGCTCCTAACGATGGCACTACCGCAATGGCACAATCCAGCCCTACAATTACATCCACGATCAAGGCGGCATCAACATCCAAGATCTTTGCTCGGGTTGCTACCACCTTGACTACCAAGCCTGTCTCTTCCTAGAGTCAATGCCCGCTCAATAGTCAAGAAGGTTGCTGTTTCGACAAGAAACAAATGTTTCTCGATTGGAATACTCACATTCAATAATAACAAAGGAAAGAAGAAAGAACAATCATCATTATTAATTTTATTGTTCTGAGTTATGATTACATCCCCATATTTCCCTTGATTCCAATACAAAGCATATTATGCAAATACAATGAAATAAAGGAAAGTAATTTGAATAGCGATTCCAGTAGCATTCCGGCTTGCGAAGCATCCGTTGCAATGACAGAAGGGTTGTGCCGGTCGGAGAACTATTCACCAATTGCTTAAGATGCAATTGTAGAAGACCATATCACAGGAAATCCTGAATCTCGTGAAAGAACACTACCAAACCTAAAAATGCGTAGCAAATCTACTTGTTGCGCGGTCGTGCAATGAGTGCTTCCTACCTATTGCGCAACCACGCAACATGTCTTAATGTGGAATTTGAGGTTCCCATCTTCTTCTATTCTCCTCTTGCGTCGCACCACAGAATACCTGAAGAAGATCTTGGAAAAATCTCGAGATCCCTCTGATTCTTCCGGAGCTCCGCTCTTTGTGAATGTTGCAAATGAGAGGGGGAAGGGGTATTTATAGGCCACCACACATGCGAACCCTAAATCCACGTAATCAAATACCATTACGCGATCGCACAATGCATCTCCATTATGCGGTCGAGCAACGAACATCCTGCTTATCCTGGGCGTTATTCTTCAAAACCCATTCTCTTGATCATGCCATTTTCACTGCTCTAACTTACATCGTTTCTCCATTGTGCGCCACGCCACAAACTTCTCTTTAGTGTCATCTTGGCCCCGCAATGGGTATTTCTGATATATCTTGAAGAATTTTGTGCCCCAACAGATGCCCTCTTGATTCTTCTTTGATTTATAATGGTGATCAAACGAAGGATCAATCTCTAATTTGTACAAAAGATAACTCTTATTGATTGCGCGCACGTACAAAAGCTGTTCCGTGATCGAGTCCACGCAGCACACGATCGGGTCCTGCCTGCCTATATATACCGACCTTAGCTTCATTTCAATTCATTTCACTGCCGACTTCCTGGGTTTCGTTTCTCCTTTGCGCGACCGCGCGACCACTTTCCATTGCGCAACAGCGCAATTGCCATTTGCGCATTGCGCACTAGGTCTACTTCGGCAGCAAATCTCCTTAAGTGTCCAGACTCTGTTGAATTTTCTACATAACTTTTGAATGGATAGAACCAAGAGGCATCTTGTTTCTTCTCAGGATCAGGGTGAAGGTTACGAAGAAGAGCCCGCCCTTCAAACCCTCATTCGTCTTCAATCGAGAATCGCCCTAAGAAAAGGGTGAAGGTTACGACAAAACACCCAGCTTTCTTTAAAGAGCCCCCCCTCCCAATCATTGATTTCTCGGACGCATAACAATCTTGGCTAGCCCAATTCACAATACAATCATAACGGGGGACATCGAAAGACCTCCAAAAGAGGGTCACGAGACTGACTGGGAAACCTAGTTGAAAGCAACTGCCAGTCTCCGAACTGATACCTCTCGTCCAGCAGCCAGAGAATCCACTCCTTCACGAAGAAGGAACATTCGAAAAACAAGAGGCAGCAGCTGCAGGAGAAGATCAAAGAATTCAACAAGAAACGTCTCCAAAACACCTGGGACTGTGTCAAAGTACACCAGGACGTGATTCAATTCAATAATCCCTTTAGGGATGAAATGATCATTATTCCAATGAATCTTCACCACCATTTGTCAATCCTCCATAGCGAGCCGACTGATGCAGAACAGGTTTCTATACACTGCTAATTGGGTGATGAAGGAGCCACATATTTTGGAAGGTTCTTTGCTAAAGAGGGGGACAAGCCAAATCTCTCAAATGCGGTTTCTAATACCTTGCTATAACCCACATACTCTTTGTCCCACTAACTTCTTCGAAACATTGCAACAACGCTTTCATAGTCGAGATTCTTTATGGGGAAATGAAGAATTCGGTTCATGTGGCTTCTTATCCTCTTGTACTCATTATAGCGCTTAGGCGAATGCAATATTCAAGAAGCATGCTCAGGTGTTGATTGAAATCGATTTATACAATGTCGTCGAAGTCACTTCAGAGTATTTCTACAAGGATACCATGATTTTCAAAGGTTTCCTTAAATATTAGTTTCCAACGACCAATTCATTCCATTTGCTGCTAGGTGAAGTCAGCATCACTCTGTAGGATCTTCATCAAATGGCGGGGCTTCCTGTAATGGGCCACTTCTTTGATGAATTCATACGTACCAATGAGGAGTTTCCACATTTCTCATCTTCTTAACGACTGCCACTAATTTCGGAAACCACCATAGAACTTTTTCAAGAAATGTTGAAGTTTCCTGACATCCGAAAAGTACCTCACCTCCAGTGGTCTGTGCATTTCACTAGAAATTTACGGTACATTTCCTAACCTTCTTTGTATATTCATGCAGTATTTTCTTCTAATATTCTTGTCTCTCACAATTTCTCGGGCAATCATTCTCAAGACTTAGAGAATCTCAGGCAGAAGATCAGAGGCCCAATTGAATATAGTGCTTTTGACGAGCTGGCTATTTTTTTGGCATATTGGCTCAGGTTGGTAGTACTTCCTATTTCCAAGTGGGCAAATGCTATCCGACCAACTCTATTTGTAGTCGCGGGGGCGATGGCAGAAGGTCAGAAATATTTGTTAGCTCCTCCTGTCCTATGTTCACTTTATAGGGCATTTGGTGATGTAGCAGTGCATTGCACAAGTCCAGCAGTCAGGGCTTCTTCAGCTTACACACCATGGCACTATTTTTCAAGGTGGCTAGGTGTATACTTTCCTTGGACATATGATGAACCTGAGAAAGCATATGTCAACCCAGATCATCTTCCTATTTGGTACTATCAGCCAGTGTTCGAAATATCGGTATCACGTTAAGTATCACACCCTTGGGATACGGATACGTATCAGTTATCACATGGGATATATCGGTTGTATCACGTAATGTATCGATGTTGTTGGAAACATGGGGAAATTGGTTGAATTTTTCAATGAAACTTCAACGATTGTTAAAAAAGACGTCAACACACATTTATAGATCAAAACATTACAAAAAATAAGTGTACATAATAGGTTTCTTTGTATGGGGCCCTAATCTATGCGTTGTCTAACTAAATTGATGCAAGTATATTCAAAGTCTATTCATATAATTTATAAATGTAAGAAGATGTGCAGAAACACAAGCAATACATTCAAAAGAAAAAGAAGAATCACTAGATCAGGTTATATACATGTTTGATTTTATGTTTGGACACAAAGATTGCTACTGATTTGCAAGAAAGTGGGAAATTTTGATTTTTTTTCAATTTTCCGCAACTCGGTCCATCTCCTCAAAATCTCAAAATTGAAGCTCCTAATCCATGATTTTTCATGCTTTTGCATGAAAAATCATGTATTTGTAACAATTTGACACTGATTTAATATGATTTATAGAAAAAAAAAAAATGCTCACCGGATCGAATATGTGAGATATATCGCACTACTTGTGAGTTTCGTATCGCACATGTGGGATACAAGATATATCGTGGGATATATCAGCCGATATTGTCGATATTTAAAACAATGCTATCAGCAACGAAAGATGATAAAAAAGGCCTACGACTAGGTAGTCGACAAGATTGAGAATACCGATTCCATCGACTTCTTCCAATTTCCCTTATCAGATCAAGTCGAAGATAGGGATGTAATAGACGATGACTCTTTGGAGCCAATTGAACAGACATTCATTATCTACATCATGTCAAGCAACCTTCCCTTAAGAGAAGGGAGTGAGTTATAGCGTGAACCCTATTATCCTAATAGGTTCGTTCGCCAACTTGGTTATGACCAAACCGTGTCGGGTGAATGGAGGGGTCATGACTCGTATTATGTGAAGTTATGGAGTGGGCCCATACAACTGGGCACTTATATGGAAGCAGCTCCTAGCCGTACGTATTGGCTCCCACTTCATTCTTCCAGGCTATAATCATCAAGTCCGAGCTTCTTATTGCTGGATGCAGTGGTGGGCACATCAGTTTTACCTCGTCCGTCATTGTTATTTGATAGATCATCTTGTTTGGGTGCCTCCTCCCAAATTGAGACATTACAAACCTGAACAAGGCATTGGTTATATAGTGGCGAGAGACCGTGCCACTGCCCCTGGCCAAGCATGTTTAAAGATTTTGCTGGAGGAACCTATCCCTTAGATAAAACTAGCCAACACTTTGGAAGGCTGGATTGCTTGTGGGACTCCCCTGGATCTCCTAAGACGATCGGGAGATCAACCCGTTGAAGCTACAACTCCTAGTCCACTGGAGGCCCCTCAAGTGCCCACTACTACCTTATACACTCCTACTCGGGGAGTGACAGAAGACGCAGGGGGAAAGACTACTTCGATTGCGTCTCCTTCATTGAGGTCAGCTCATCACAGTTTCTCATCTCCCATGACTCGGTCTCAGACGTGTTCCTGTTCCCCTCAAGTGCTACAAAATCAGCAGGGTATATCCTCGGCTCCTATGGAAGCCCCGGTACCAACGAGCGAAGCAAGTCCTTCTGATAAAGGCAAACATGTAATATTTAAAGAATCTGCTGAGGGAAGTTTGTCAAGTTCGTCTGAAGAAACTGAGACTGATGAATCATCCTCTAGCAGTAGTTCAACTGAGGGAAATGATCCTTCAGGGGATGGTGAGCAGGGCGAAGACGAATTAGACATTGACGAGGAAGGTAAAATTAAGAATACCCCCGCCACAGTGACTGAGGAAGTGCCTCAAAATGTTTCTACTCCAACTGCTCGTGCGAGCACTCCTATTGAAGAGAACCTCTCGATTATGGAGAATTTAGCTATTCTCCAACACCAAACATCTTTATATCGTTCAACGCCAACTATTCGTCTCTTCCTTGTGACACATCACCTATCCCTCCAATCATCGTTCCACAACCTGATCCTCAGATTCTTCCTGGCACTATGGAAGTTTCCTCGTCGAGGGAGGCAGGAATCTCAGTAACGAGGATGCAGACAGTAGCAGAGGCGCTAATTTCACCTCATAGTGTAGAAGTAGATCAAGATGCACCACTCTTCCCACTAGCTGCTGAGGAAACTGGGGATGAGGCAAAACGTGTTCATCCTGAAGAAGCCATAGTCGCATTTCCTCTTGTCGTTTCTCATATAGTAGTTCGTGGACTTTAGTACCCAGTAGAATCTGCTGGCGTGGCGACTCCCAGGACACTTAATTCGAGCACTAGGGGCAGGGAACTGTCTTTTAATTTGCAAATATTACCATAGACATTCCTAGTCCTTCATCCACACCTTCTGAAGCGAGAGTTCCAGCAACATCAGCCCCTCCACATTCAGCTCCTATGGCAGGTGTGTGTGTGTGTGTATATATATATTGTATTTCTTTACAAATAATATTTCCTTAGTCTGTCTCTTTCTTGATCTTATCCTTTTCGCTCTCTTGCAGTCATCCCATCTTCAAGTGTCTCGGCATACTCAAATTCGTTGGCTACTGTATCAGATATGCTCTTGTTAGAGAAGATCCCCCCATACAAGCTTATTTTGATCAAGAGTGCCTTGTCAACCACAACTTGTGTATTTAGGGATCCAGAACAATGGCCCATCCTAAGTAATGTTTTGGCAGTTCTAGAGAATTCTGCGAAATGGCAAATATTAATATCTTGTTGTTACATGATTCATTGATCCATTTCTGCGCTTCTTTGCGTCAATTAGAATCAGCCCATAATATAGTCATTGCGCCAGAGGTTCTTCATCGCTAGAGGGAAATGCTACTTCTTAAAGACAAGATTTTCAGAACTTCTACCATTATCTCTAGCTACGATAAAGAAGGTGATTCTCTTCATGACCAGCTGAAGACTTCTGAGCAAATTTTAGTAGCTATTAATGAGCAGATAGCCAATCTCGAAGTTCAATAGCAAGCAGAAGAGCTGAAGGTAAGTAAGATCAAAGTCGATATTGAAGATAATGCTCACATAGCTGAACTCGAGAAGCTAAAGCAACAGCTGCTTCCTTGGAGCAAGAGTTAGCTAACGCTCCCGACCAAGCCAAGCTCATCATCGAAGTTGAGCTTAACACTGTCGCTACTCAAGTTCCGCTTAAATAGGATTTACAAAAATATATGCTTGCCTTGGGTGTCCCTGAACAATTATAATGTCTCAATGATTATCTTGTATCAACATTTTCATCATCTATACAAAATTTTGATGATATTTTGCGTTATCCTAGCATGTCTTTTGCATATAAATGATATGGATTATCTATACATTTTAACAAGTAATCACAAGCATTTATATCTTAATTGCATGCTTTATATAGATCAAGGATATGGTATTATGAATACATATCCATGTATGATGAATCTCTTCTGTATACATTTCACATTTTACTTGTATGTTCGGTATGATTCCATAGCTCAGAAGTATGATATGGCAATAGCATAATTCTATGTTTGTTAGCATGAACTATGGCATATTCTTTTAATAGGCAGAACTATCTTATGGTTTAATTAATATTTTTAAGGCGCTATACACAATTTAAGCTCTTGAGTATTTGGAGCAACCACAGTTTTTTAGGCTCTTGAGTATTTGAAGCCACCACAGTTTTTTAGGCTCTTGAGTATTTAGAGCCGATATGACTTATGCAAATGGCCTCTGTAACTCCTATGAGTTAGTTGAACCACCACGACCTAGGGAGTCCATGCACCGTGGTACATCAAAGGGGCCCATTAATGTTACCGGGGTGACGAACTTGGTAGGATTTACACACAGGGTTGGCCTCAGTAACTCTCTAGAGTTCGTGGGGCTCATAAGACTACCCGTCTGGTTACCAGATCCATGGTCACCAGTCCATCAATGAGGGGGGAGCTCATTTCCCCATGAGTTTCTACTGAAATCAAGCTAGGAACCTGGGGGGTCTTACGTATGGTTGGCCTATCTATGGATGAACCAGAGCTCACACTGCGGCCATCTTTTTCTTCGCCTACATAACCCGGATCTATTCATGAGGAGGCATTTTCTCTCACCCATCCACATGACGCTATTAAAGAGCGTTACAGATGGTATTGGTCTCATGTGTAGTTGGCCTTCGTGGGCTTTTAAGCCAATGACTCTCTCCGCTGCCCACATGGGTCTAAGCGTATGATTGCTTTCACGGGCTTTTTAAGGCCACTGGCTCTCACCCGTGCCCGCATAATATTCGGCTAATCAGCAATATAGTGTATGTCTTATGCGTGGTTGGCCTTTGTGGGCTTTTAGCCGTTGACTCTCACCGCTGCCTTGCATGATAAATCGCCGCTGATATAATATTGGTCTTATTAGTGGTTGGCCTTCGTGGGCTTTTAACCGCTGGCTCTCACCGTTGCCTTATAGATGAATCAATAATATAATCAATTCAGCGATAATATGTGATACATCATCTTGGCTATAATCAGTGATAATACCATTTTGGCAATAATTGGCAACAATCGGCGATATCATCAATGCAGTAATAATATCAATATAGCAATAATCAGTGATATCATTAATGCAGTAATAATCGTAATCGGCGATGATCTCGATAATTCTTGGCAATAATCGGCAATAATATCAATAACGCCCAATGTCAATTCGACACTAATCATAATTGGCGATAATCTTCGGCAAATTACAAGATGATTTTTCTACTTGCTAATATTCTACCATAATAATATTTTAGTCTTGATTCAACTGCTACTGATTATCTAATTAATGTCTTATTGCTGATTATTGCTTCAGAAAATTGACGATTATTTCTTCATCATTTCTTCTCGGAATAATATGTTTGTAAACCTATTCCCTTATAATCGTTGCCTATATTCCTTTGTTGCTTGTATTCTTTGAAATCCTGAAATATATAAGGCCAACAAAGTCAGAATTGTGCCTACTCTGCCCCCTTTTAATTGGGCGAGATTTTCTCTTGACAATCTTCATGATCAAAACTTCTCTCTTTTCAAGGAGAATATTTTGATAAAACGGGCGTTGACGGGTATTCCAATGTCGTGCCCATTCTGATTCACGATTCAGTAGGCCCCTGCTATAATAGATTTCGGTTATGTCAGGAAATTTGTCTTATTTAGGATTGAACTTGCCCCTGATTCCATGAGTAATCACAACGGGCTTTTTCAACATTCAAACTATGCCAATTTTCTTAACGAAGTGATATTTGACTTTCTTATCGAAAGCGGCGGATATTTGTGCTTAATATAGCTTTAATCGCTACTGCGCCGCCAACTGCTTTTTTTATCCCAAATATTTGACTTTACCTTGGCATTTTTATATTTTGTTATCGACTCTTGCATCTTTATTCTAAGAGGGATATTTTGCATTACGATGGCCTTGACCCCATAGAGTAATAAAATTGGGCGTGACTTTTGTCAGAGTTTGGTGAGTTGTTCAATAGACGTATAAGACTTCTCGTAATCTTTAATACCAACCGCATTTGTTCTAAGCACCATGTTTTGTGCTTGTAAATTATCGGACTATAATATTCAGGCATCTAGGATAATATTCAGGAATCCAGAAATAATCAGTGCGATAGTCTAGATATGTTGAAGTTTAATGACTTGTAATTAACAATAGTCCGGATACAGGCTACAGCTTTGTAGACAATTGATGATAGTCCGAAGATAATCAACGCTTGATAATCTTGCAAATAATCGACAATGGTCCGGAGATAATTGGGGATAATCTGAGAATATTGTGCGATAGCCTTTTTTTGGGTATATATAATTTTTAAGGCCCTTTTGAAGATCTCAACGATAATCCAATCGCAATAATAATTCCGGTCCAAGTGTCTATATTTAACAATTCGGCTGTGATAATGATTCTGGCCTCAACGTCGACCTGCAAAATCATTATTGACAATTATCATATCGGAAAATCGACAATTACCTTTTTCGAGATCAATGGATTAAGAGTCCCGTGCAGCTGCTTGGAGGGATATATTCGAAAGAATATCTGTAAATTGCATCTCTCTTTGACTTATCTATTTATTGATAATTCTTCATTCTCGCATCATCAAAGAAGGAAAGTTTCTGAAGATACATTACTGGAGATCGCGCTGTTACCAGAATATTCGTCTCATTAGAAAAGAATCTATACAGCCATATTGCCTCCTTTTGACTAGATAGGCTTTTCCTGGATAACCTTCGCAATCAGAATTCACGTCATTATTTTCTTCGAGAATTAAAAAGGACCATCTTATCTTTGAATCGGATCTACCTTCAATCTTGTGCATAAGCGTGATGGACTGTGATTATTGAAACTATGCCTTTTTCTTGAAGAATCACAGGTACTCTTGAGAGAAATCGTGTTAAAAACTATGTTAATTGGTGCTCTTTTGCCTTCGTCCTATTCTTCTTTAACGATTTTGCCCTCATTGATCATCTTTTGTAACAAACTTCTGATGGCATGACACTTTTCAGTTTGATGCCCAAGTAAACGATGATAATGGCAATAATCTTTTTCTCTCATCTTCCCCACTTCTTTAGGACGCTTTGGCTGAGGTAACTCGATTTTTCCAACGACCAATAATTGCTTCATCATAGGGAGTGTGTCTTCTTTTGTGAACACATATTTTTTACTGTCCTTATATCGTCTAGATATTTTATTTGTCATCTTGATCGCAAAACAATCCCCATTTTCTCTATTGCAATCTCTGTCTACTTAAACAGTCCCTTTTTTTGCCTTCTTTACCATTGGTATTAGCTGATGTTTCCTTAAGATTCCATCATAACGGTTTTGAGTGAGAAGCGAACATTTCCTTAGCCATCTTTTTGAGAGTACATGCCTTTGTGTCAAGATCATGAAAAGTTTGTATTTTTGCACTAGTCAAGCCAAATGCCATTTCTGGTTTCATACAGCCCAAGCATCACTTAACCTGTTCTGATTCTCCTAGAAGTTCTCGGCAAGATGCCCCCAAAGTTTTCCACTGATTGATAAATCTTTCGATCAATTCATTTTCCTTTTGGCGGGTGGAGGTCAATTCATTCAAACTAACTTCTCTAAAGGATGATTGGGATAGTCGCAAACAACATCGAGATTTTGTGGAGAGATTCATTACAAGGGGTATCTCTCTGGATTCTGGACGAATCTATGGTGGATGTCTTTATCGGCATAGTTGACAGTGCACGATATCTATCTCCTTGATTCTTCTCACCGTTTGAGGAACCCTTTTCTTGTGACATTCTTAGAGCTTCTTCCCACATTGTTGTAGAGTCTTGCTTTTGTAAGGGGGTGGTTATTTTTCTTCCTACGTGTAACATGGTCGTCGTTGTTTCACGCTCATTTTCTAACAAATACCCAGTTGGCTCTATCGATGATCCGATAATAGTTATATTATCATGATCATCACGAATTGGATGCGAGCGGTTCATATCCCACGCGGACATCATATTTGTCGTCACTTTTCTGCCTCGTTCTCTATCACTATCTCACCCAAGGTGTCCCGTATCGGTATCGGTTGGCGTAACGGTGACCTCCAAAACCGATACGGATACGGGGGCGTAACGGCCCGTAACGGCGCAAAAAATTTTTTTTGCCAAAAAAATATGAAAAAATATGGATTAAATCCGGAATATTCTAAGCATTCCAAATATGCATTCATTTATAAATTGGAACATGGTTATGGTGGTGTAACGGTCCACTCTTTGGTGAGAAGTTGTATCGGACTGTCTGATGAATTTATGAACCAGATAACCTAAATTTGACTACAAAATTCATATTTTTAATTTTCTAACTGTCTACTATCAATGATAGATATATTAGAATGAATGTAATATGAAAATATCTTTTAAAAAAATGGTCAAAATTCATGCGTAAATAGAAAAAAATATAAAAAAATATAAAATGGAACTCCAAATCTGTAAAATGCACATTAATATGTTCTACTATGATTAACACATCATATGACATTATTAAAACAGCAAAACAACCCTTAAAAATTGATTTTTCAAATTTTAAAAAAAATGGTCAAAATTCATGCGTAAATAGAAAAAAAATATAAAATGGCACCCCAATTCTGTAAAATGCACATTAACATGTTCTACTATGATTAACACATCATATGGCATGATTAAAATAGCAAAACAACCCTTAAAAATTGATTTTTCGAATTTTAAAAAAAAATGTCAAAATTCATGCGTAAATAGAAAAAAAATATTAAAAAATATAAAATGGCGCTCCAAATCTGTAAAATGTACATTAACATATTCTACTATGATTAACACATCATATGGCATCATTAAAACAGCAAAAGAATCATTAAAAAATGATTTTTCGAATTTTCAAAAAACGCCAAAATTCATGCGTAAATAGAAAAAAAATATAAAAAAATATAAAATGGCACTCCAAATCTGTAAAATGTACATTAACATGTTCTACTATGATTAACACATCATATGGCATCATTAAAACAGCAAAAGAATCATTAAAAAATGATTTTTCGAATTTTCAAAAAAACGGCCAAAATAAAAGCGTAAATAGAAAAAAAATATAAAAAAAATATAAAATGGCACCCCAAATCTGTAAAATGCACATTAATATGTTCTACTATGATTAACACATCATATGACATGATTAAAACAGCAAAACAACCCTTAAAAATTGATTTTTGGAATTTGAAAAAAAAGGGTCAAAATTCATGCGTAAATAGAAAAAAATATTAAAAAAATATTAAATGACACCCCAAATCTGTAAAATGCACATTATCATGTTCTACTATGATTAACACATCATATGGCATGATTAAAACAGTAAAACATATTTAAAAAAATAAATACCTATTTTTGATAATTTCTGAAAATGGCCCACCAAGCTTTGATTCAACCAAATCCGTGATATAACGTGTTTTTGTCCCAAATAACCACCTAAGGTTGGTCGAAATTACTATTGGAAGGTATGAAAAACAGTTTGGAAGCAAGAATTTTGAAAAAAAACAGCAAAAAAGTCATTAAAAAGACAAAAATATAGCCGTTATCGGACCGTTACGGCTGACCGTTACGGCTGACCGATACGGGGCCGTATCGGCCGATACAGGTGCAAAAAAACGTAACGGCCGATACGACCCCGTATCGCGTATCGGCCATTACCGTTTCCGTTACGTATCGGCCGATACGGCCGATACGTAACCGATACCGGACACCTTGATCTCACCTCGATTCATCATTTTCTAAAGTATATTTTTTATCGTGAAGTAGTTTTCACTCAGATGTCCTAGCATGCGGTGATAGTGACAATAATACTTTTCTTTCTTCTTCCCTATCTCATCTGTACACCTTGATTGGGGTAATTTGATCGTCGTTGCAGCCAATAATTGATTCATCATGGGAAGTACGTCTTCTTTCTCAAACGTGTATCCTTCATGGTTACCATATGGCCTATGTCGCTTGTCGGTTGGTCGACCTCTATGACGATCTTTATCTTCTCTCATGTCTGTCCTTTGACGACCGCGAAGGTCATCCTTTCTCCTTTTCTGATCAGCTACATTTGCCACTACTTGGCTTGGACCTCGATGTATCATTTCGGTCCTGAAGGCGAGCATCTTCCTGGTCATGGCCCCAAGTGCATGAGCTTTTGTAGCAAGATCACAGAAAGTTCGTATATCAGCGCTTGTTAGTCCAAAAGCGATCTTGGCTTCCATGGAGTTCAGGCACATTTTCACCTTTTCCTTTTCCCCAGGAAGCTGTCGGCACGATGCCCCCAGAGTCTTCTATCAGTCAATAAATTTCTCTACTAGTTCACCTTCCCGTTGTCGCACGGAAGCCAGCTCGGTGATATTGACATCTCTATAGGACGAGAAGAAATTAGCCATGAAAGTACCATGCATCTGATCCCATGTACGTATAAACTCCGGTGCCAAACCAGAATACCATCTAAAGGCTTTTCCTATCAACGATGATCCGAACAGTCGCAAGTAATATTGCGGGACTGTAGAGAAGTTCCCTATGGTTGTGATAAAGTGCATAAGATGTTCTTCTGGCGATCCATCCCCATTAAACTTCTGGAAGTCTGGATACTTGAAGTTTGCTGAAAATGGCACATCCTCGACTTCGCGAGGGTATAGCGTTCTAAAACGGAACCTCCCGGGGTGTTCCCTCTCTCTTTCTATCCTGATAGCATCGGCCATCACCTGTCGTATTTCATCATATGCTATCGTGTGAACTGTAGGTGCCGACCCATGTGACCCTGCCTTTGGTGACTGTTGACCTTCCGCTTGTTGTTCATTGCCATTTACTATGGCCATTACAGGAGCAACGACCCGGGCTACGTTGTGAGCCAAAGTAGCCAATGCTTCTCTAAGACTCCTACATTCTTCCATGAGAACGGTTTGCGCACAGGCCATTTCAGCTAAACGTTCATTTGTAGACGGTGGGTGGTTCTAGCTTATTCCTGCCATGTAAATGGTTGCTTCCCCACTTCTTGTTTGTTCAATCGTTAAAGAGGAAAGAGGATACATTGTTGCGGGAGAGTCCAGAGAAAAGGAATATTTGTTCGACTCATTAGTACTTTCGTGCGATCCTGGTGATATAGGCAAGGGAATGTCTGGTGTTGGCGTATGCAACGACATAGTTGTAGTGAACCCTGATGATGATGACTTATTTACTAAAGGAGACTTTCCCTTTTCTCTCCTAGTCCATCGCGAAATCGCAGTCAGAAGGACTGGGAAATCATGTGAAGGAGAGTTTCAACTTGTCCTGGATAAAGTGGCGGTGGGGCCAAAGCAAAATTTTGTCTTGCTGCATTGCGTGTAATAGGTCCTCTGACCGTCGGTAGTGGAATCGGACTTCTGGTTGGATAGGATCAGGCTTTCTTTCTTCTAAACGACACAACTGTCCATTATTCTTCATTGTTTTGTGGGATTGGTGATGCAGAAACCACTTTGACTACTACCCGTAACCTGTTACCCTCTATCAAAGTTGATTGAACCTCCTTTACCAGGCTCTTGGGTGATGTTCGTGCATCATGAGCGTACTCGACGGAAAACCCGTTCGGGGTAAAGTAGAAAATCATGTTGATTGGAAGTGAATTCATTGTGGTTGCAAAAAAAAAAATTGAAGTTCATGAAGAAATGACAATGTATTAGTGATCTAAGCTAAACAGAAATACACTTTGTTTTGGAGATGAAGGGGAGGATGTTCCCGTTGATAGTCGTCATTTTATCATTGTTGCGGCGCCATTTCATAATAATCGTTCTTCCGATAATTCCGAAGTTGGTATTAAACATAGGGAAGAATGAAGAACAACCATTTTGTTCTTCCGATCCCCAGTGGAGTTGCCATTTTGTTTCGACAAGAAACGAATGTATCTCGGTTGGAATACTCACATTCAATAATAACAAAGGGAAGAATGAAGAACAACCATCATTATTAATTTTATCGATTCTAAGTTATAATATCATCCTCATATTTCCCTTGATTCCAATACAAAGCATATTATGCAAATACAATGAAATAAAAGAAAGTAATTTGAATAGCAATTCCAGTAGCATTCCGGCTTGCGAAGCATCCATTGCAATGACAGAAGGGTTGTGCGGGTCAGAGATCTCCTATTCACCAATATGCTTAAGATGCAATTGTAGAAGACCATCTCACAGGAAATCCTGAATCTTGTGAAGGAACACTGCCAAACCCAAAAATGCGCAACAAATTTGTTTGTTGCGCAGTCGTGCAAGGAGCGCTTCCTGCCTATTGTGCAACTGCGCAACAGGTCTTAACGTGGAATTCGAGGTTCCCATCTTCTTCTATTCTCCTCTTGCGTAGCACCACAGAATACTGAAGAAGATCTTGGAAAAATCTCGGGATCCCTCTGATTCTTCCGAAGCTCCGCACTTTGTGAATGTTGCAAATGAGAGGGGGAAGGGGTATTTATAGGCCACCACACGTGCAAGCCCTAAATCCGCATAATCAAATACCATTGTGTGTTGCGCAATGCATCTCCAATGCGCGGGCAGTCACGCAGCGAAAATCCTGCTTATCCTAGGCGTTCTTCTTCAAAACCCATTCTCTTAATCATACCATTTTCACCGCGCTAATGCACACCGCTTCTCCATTGTGTGTCGTGCAACAAACTTATCTTCAATGTCATCTTAGCCGCACAATGGCTATTTTTTATATATCTGAAGAACAACAGTAGCCATACTAGCAAATGCTTATGGCCATAGTCGAGATTGCTTTTAACGATAGCACCACCGCACCAACAAAACCTAGCACTATAACTACATCCACGATTAAGGCTACGTTATCGTCCAAGATCTTTGCTCGGGCTGCCACTAGCATGACTGGCAAGTCTGCCTCTTCCTGTGCTCTTGGGGGGGGGGGGGGGTTGCATTTGAAATTTTGATCCCTTTTTTTTTGTTGAAATTATGTTAAATCAGTGTCAAATGGTTACGAATCCATTGGTTCTTCATGTTTTGCATAAATAATCATGGAGTTGGAGCTTTGATTTCGATATCCATTTGCACTTCAACTTTGATAACTTGGGAAGAAATGGAATCAATGTTTGGAGATTCTGAAGAGGGATGTCCTAAACAACGATGCCATTGAATTGTTGAATCTATAGGAAGCATTGCGCATCTACCGGTTCTCTCTCCTAGTACACACTATTCCTCTCACAACCTCCACCAATTGTCATGCCCGTCTTGAGGTCTTAGAACATACAATAAGAAGGAAAGACGGACACGGAACAATTCAAAGACTTTGTTAGTGTTACTTACAAATAAAATGCTAAATGGAAACTTATGTGCATATAGAACTAATGACACGGAGACTGATGCATTAGGCTAAAGAATACCAACTCCAATGACATTAGATAATGTACCATCAGCTAGTAATGGAAGCATTTGATGAAACACCATTAAAAGAAGAGAAGAGACTAAGATCGCTTGAAATATGATTGGACGCCCCAAAGTCGATGATCCAAGCAGAAGAAGATGACAAAAGAAATGCTTTACCTGAATGAGCCAAAGTGGTTGTAGAGATGGAGGGAGCATTGATGGATGTAGAGCCCACTAAAATATAGAAAATGTGCATATTGTTCCTGTGATAGTGAAACACCGATCTAAGCACAATCAGAATTAGATGAAGCAATAGTAGCCGGTCTACTAACAGAAGAAGCAGATATTTTTCCCAATGTTTCCCTCGGACATCGATATTTTTCCAATTATCAATGATAATATCAGAGATACTGATACATGTTTTCTTATTCCCAGTCATGGATACTTGTAACGATATCGATACTCTGAACATTAGTCAATTGACCTCTTAAGGACTTGAACGAGATAAACTATTTGGCATCCAGTGAACAACTTAGAGAACACTTCATCCAACTCACGGGTGGTTGTGTTGCCTGCACATGCCGGGGGGTACCCGTGGGTGAGTTTTGGCTGCTTCACTTAGTTCAACTCTTACAAGTTGTTTGTAACTAGATATCCACAGGGCACTTGAGTTTTCAGATTGTACTAGATATCCACAGGGCACTTGTACTAGTGGGGCCCATGGTTATTGATCCTGATCATTGGTAATGTGGATGGACAATGCCCCAATAGTCTCCTTGAATCAATCATAACCTTTTTATTTACACCCTGCAAATAGTTTATTAAAAACATAAATAGAGAAAAGTTTCCCATTCAACTTGAAAGGGGGCCCAAGATTGGCACATGGATCTTCAAGTCTGGGAGAATTTCCATTATGGTCCATCAATGGGGTTGCATCTGGCCAATGGTGTGGATACCGAACTATTGGGCCCACTTGTACAACAGAAAACCCAAGTATACTTTGGATACCCTCAAGTCGAGGATTATATGCTTAGTGTGTCTCAAGTCTAGTAAAGTTACTGTACCATTCATTTTGGAGCATATAGTGCTTTTATTTGTTTCTACTGCTGATTTACTGAAGAGGAAAAATGAGCAGTTTTTTTATTTTTTAATTTTTTTTCTTGCTGTTGTAAACAGTGAGTCCTGATGGCTTTTTGCTGCAAAGTTCGACAGTAGCAGATTTGACATCTTTCCATTTCGCTGATGGAATCACTGAAGCTGTTCCTTGTTCATATATTGAGTTTGCAGAGCGTCTTGTTCTCCCTCAGTATAGGAACTTGCCTCTTGAAGAGGTATGCATATTGTCATTTTACATTTTGCTTCGAATGTGATTCTCTGTTAAGAAATGCATGAACTGTGGATGTTTTCTTCAAACCGTATCTGTGTTCTGCTCCCATGAGTAAGAGATCTGGCTGGTTGTTATCTGATATTTGATATAAAAATAAAAAACTAAAGATTAAAAAAGAAAAAAAAAAAATGATGTCCATACAAATCTATGATATGCCACCACTAAAAATATCGTTCAAGTTCAAATTCAAATTCAAATGTTGTGACAGGATGTGCTGTTCATAAGATTTAATTATTCTCTCAACTCTCATCTCCATGAGTGCTGCTAGTCAGTTACAATGTTACTGACTTGCTTTTGAATTCAATTGAATAATTTGGTTTGAAGAATCAGACATAACCATTGTGTCAAGTCAACAAGTGCTGAATTCCTATATTTTATATTCTCTTTGATTTTGAGATTTATTTTAAGAAATATTTTTCTTTCATTTTGAGATCTGTTGTCTATATACAGTGATAAGATTCCTTATGGGATCTGAGATGCAGTAAGCAGATTATCGGTGTTTAACTTAAGCAATGTATCAGTACAGCAAAGAGTGTGGCAAATCAAAATGTTCTTCATATGAATATTTATAATGTTTCTTATGAATATACATTCTTTCTACTTACAAGTCACACACACGCTATGGTATACCCAAAAGTACATATGATGTGCATGCTTCCAGAAAGACTGGGCTCCATGAATTTTGATGTTAAGTATTAAATAAACCTGGTCAAAGTTTATGAAACTTGATCAAATCATTGTGTCAACTCATCTTGACTCGTTGGTTAGGGAGATTGATTTGAAGTTCCTAGTTTTCAAACAACGGTCACATCCATAGCCAGCTCAAATGATTCAGTTCCAGAAGTACAGCTGGTCATGCAATTGTTTAGGTTTCAAATGAAAGCTAGCTACATAAAGTCAACATGTTTTACCTTTTAAAAAAATCAACATATTTTTGCATTTAGACTACAAAATCACCAAATGATAGTAGATTAGATGGAATGGAAGACAAACTAAAAATAGGCCATTGTATCAGTAGTTTTCCTGAAGTGACAACACAATCCTGGGTCGGGCAATCGGACAAGAACCATAGACTCACAATTGAGCAAGAACAAGGGATGACTATAGACTTGACCAGTGTTAGCTAGTTTGTGGTCTGGATTATCATTCGTGCACATTTCCTTTTTCTGACATCTACCCCAATGACCGAAAGCTATGATTTCTTTCTCTTATTGTTGATAAATTTTTTTGTAAATTTATATTTAGAATGTAAAGATTTATCTTCAACTTATGCAATAGTAGGCAGACAACACTGATGTAGGATTTACAATAATATCATTCATCATTTCATATATAAATTACGTAGATTCATAAAATGCTAGAAAAAGGAGGAGAAAACAAGAAGAAAGAGAGACTAGAGAGAGGTAGAATAGTTCATAGAGAGAAGCCTCCATGCATCCCCAAATCTTAGTTTTATAGGGGTTTTTACTAATGTGATGGAAATTGCCGGAAATTACCAAAAAAAAAAAAAAAAAAAAAAACACCCCTCTTACTTAAGTGACTTAAAGAGGGATATAACTATGGGCCTAAAACACAATCCAAATGTCCATATTGAAAGCCCAAAGTCCAAGGGACTCAAGCGCTACACCATTTACATTTAACACTCCCCATCAAGTGGGAGCATAGATATCATATGCATGCCTAGCTTGGATATAAACATTTCAAACTGAGACTTCCCAAGAGCTTTGGTGAACAAAGCTGCAATCTGATCATGGGATGAAATATATGGAGTGACAACTTCCTTATGAGAGATCTTTTCTTGAATGAAGTGGCAATCGACCTATATAGACTTTGTCCTCTCATGGAACACTAGATTGTTGGCATATGCATAGCAATTTGATTGTCGCAGTGTAAATGCATTGGAGCTTGAACCACAAATCCCAATTCTTCCAGAAGTGATTTCAACCAGACAAGTCACAAGTTGTGTGCCTTGTATCTATATTCCACTTCAGCATTGTACCGTGCAACAACATTCTGTTTCTTGCTCATCGAGGTAACCACATTGCCACCAAGAGAAGTGCAGTAGCCTGTAGTTGACCGCCTATCATGTCTTGAATCCGCATAATCCACATCTAAATAACTAGCTACTTCGAGATGTCCATGAGATCTATCCAAGATACCTTTCTCAGGAGTACATTTTAAGTATCTACGAATCCTCATAATTGCAACTAATTGTGTAGCTCTAGGAGCTTGCATATATTGACTAACCACACTAACAAAGAAGGCAGTATAGGCCTAGTGACGGTTAGATAAGTTTGCTGACAAGTCTTCTATACATACATGGATCTGTTAACAACTCTTCTTCGTCAAGATCAAGCTTGAGATAAGGGTCCAATGACGTATTTGTTGGTTTGGCATCTATCATACTCGTCTCTTTTGACGAGTCACAAATATATTTCCTTTGGCACAAATCTATCCTAACTTTAGATCTTGCCACTTCGATGTCCAGAAAATACTAAGGAAACCAAGATCTTTAATTTGGAATTGGGAGTGAAGATACGACTTCAATTTCTCAATTCATTCAAATTCATCACCTGTAACTACTATGTCATCCACATATGCCACGGGCACAATATAGCTAGATGAAGTACCGCGAAAAAACTAAATGATTTACTTACACTCTTTATTCCATACGATATCACCACTCTACTGAAATTTTTCAAACCAGGTTCTTAGTGACTATTTCAGTTCATAAATATACCTATTTAATTTGCATACTTTGCACGACTCCCCCTAAACAACATATACAGGAGGTTACTCCATATAGATTTTTTCTTGTAAATGATTTACTTCACTCCTCTTTATTCCATATGATATCACCACTCGACTAAATTTTTCAAATGAGGTTCTTAGTGACTATTTCAGCTCATAGATATACTTATTTAATTTGCATACCTTGCACGACTCCCCCTGAGCAACATATACAGGAGGTTACTCCATTTAGACTTTTTCTTGGAATTCTCTATGCAGAAAAGCATTCTTTACATCTAGTTAAAATAAAGACCAGTCACGATTGACAGCTACAGACATAACAACCCGTATTGAATTGAGCTTGACCACAGGGGAAAATGATATCCAGATAATCAACTCCATAAATTTGAGTGTAGCCCTTGGCTACCATCCTAGCCTTGTAACGATCAGTTGATTCATCTAGTTAAAACTTAATTGTGTAAACTCATCTGCATTTAATTGGAGTCTTACCAAATGGAAGATCAGTTAACTCCTATGTACCATTGGAATACATAGCGTTCATCTCCTCATCCATAGCCCTTTACCAATTTTCATCCAACAATGCATAATGAACTATCTTAGGAATAGAAACAACAAATAAAGCAAGAGCAAACTTCTATAATTGGTGGATAAGTAGTTAAAGGCAATGTTTGAAATATCAGTATCGCGTTACATATTGCATCCTTAGGATACAAATACGTATCGGTTATCGCACAGGACAAATCATTTGTATCGGGTGATTTATTGCACTTTTTGGGAAACATGGGGAAACATCGGGAAAATGGTTGATTTTTTCAATGAAACTTCAGGGATTGTTTGAAAAAAAACGTAATACACATTTTTTAAATGATAACATCTCAAAAAAGAAGTGCACCTAATAGGTTTCTTTTGTATAGGGTCTTAAGTTATGCGTTGTCTGACTGAACTAACGCAACTATATTCAAATTGAATGCATAACATTTAAAGTGTATGTGATGATCATTTCATCAAACACTCCTAAATACTTCAAAATTAGTATCAATTGACAGCTGGTTGAAGGGAAATTACCAAAATAAAATAAAATAATGATAATAATAACTTTCTTTAAATTTTTAATTAAAAATTATTTTTATTTTCTAAAAATTGACAAGGACTTGACAAATCAGTAGATCAGCCCTCATACATGCTTGATTTCATGTTTAGAGTGCAATATTGCAAGTAATTTAGGAGAAATTGGAGAAATTTCAAATTTTCCCCAATATTTTCCAAATTGGACCACCTAGACTACAATTTTGAAATTAGAGTGTACGTGATGATCATTCTATCAAATACTCCTAAATACCTCGAAATTAGTCTGAATTGATAGCTGGTTGAAGGAAAATTTCGAAAAAAAAAAACATGGAGAACAAGAAAAACCAATGGATATTGAAATCAAAGATCCAACTCCATGATTTTTTTTTCATGCAAAACATGAATAACCAATGAATTCGTAACCATTTGACACTGATTTAACATAATTTCAATTTTTAAAAAAAAAAGGATTAGAAATTGAAAATGCTCACTGGATCAAACATGTGGGATATATCGACACTATCTGTGTGTTTTGCATCGCGCAAGTGGGATATATCGACCGATTTCATTGATATTTAAAACATTGGTTAAAGGTAACAAAGTTGGAAATATGATATTAAACACAGAAACATTTTCTTTTACGAATACCAATGGGAAGATCTATGACAACTTCAGCAGACATGGAAGAATCCGAAACCTCAACCGGTGCAGCAGTCGATGATGGAAGGAGGAAGGAAGCAGTCTAACCTGCTCTTCTCCTTTTCCTATAATATGTTTGCGTGAAATCCCGGAAACACTTTTGGTAGAGGAACTTCCATAGGAAACCACTAAAAGACATCCTTGATTTGAACAGGACATTTAAAAAAATAAAAATAAAAAATCACCAGGCCAGACATATTCTGTTGTTTACTTTTGATTTGTTTATTTTTGTTGCCAACTTGTGGGTCCAGCTGTAGGTGGCCAATGAAAGCCAACTGCACCTTTCTTTATGTCATATTCTCCCTACAACATAAATTAATAGGTCTCGATTTTTGTATCCTAAAGATTATTGGCTTCATTATTGTGAGGAGAGATTAGTCTCTACGTCTAATGGTTTTCAGGACCTCTTCATTCCTTACCAGGCTAATTCAACTGGAGGGCAGGGTCCATCACCTCTTTCATGTGATTAAAATAGGAAAGCTCAAGCCCAAATCCTCTCAATGCCTAGTGGCATTGGTGCTAGATCTGGCTTCTATGGCTCTGTTTTAAATGTGTTCTGTTGATATTTGTCCTGCCTAATGTGCGCATTTATCTGGTTTCTGAAGCAGACTGTTACCCGTGTCAGTTTTTTCTTTTCTTTTTTTGTGAGGTCTTATACAGTGCCTGGCCTGGCCCATCACAGGAGCAGTTTGGTTCACCAAACCACTAGGTATTCTCAGGTCGAGCATTGTATATTACCTCTCTGACTATCAAGTTGTTGTCATTGTAGGCACATAAATGCTTGGAATCTTTTTAGAACTATTTCTCACCTTTAAAGTTTTTTTTTTTTTTTTTTTTTTTTGGTGAACAAAATTAGATCAAAGAGTTCCACAGGCGGGACGGTTTCGAAGTTGGTAATGCTGACAAGATATTTGAGAGCACATCGGTGGATCAGTTAAGCAGGAAAGCTTGAGTGATTCAGCTGCTGATACTCTAGAGAAAAGCTGCCTTGTTCTTGTACATGTGTAATTATTGGACATTAGCAGATCAATGAGGTAGGTGTGAACCTACCAATAATAACATAATTAATGCCCATCAAAGTAATCCAGGTGCTTGATTCAGGTTCCCCCAATACCACTCTTGTATGGGAACTCCCATACAATCTACCTACTGCCTTACATGTGGAACCCCCACCCCTACAATTGGACAAGCTTGTACATACATCAGTTTAAGAAGGAAGGAAGGAAGGAAAAAAAAAAAAAACTGTGTGAGGTGGGTTTCATGGGAATTCCTATATGACTTTAGGATTGTGCATCGTATTTCTATTTGAGAAATCATTCGACGCTAGTGGAAGCAAATGCATATCTCAATCATCACTTGGTTGTAAGTGAGATAGTTACTGGGCCGCTCGCAATGATGTCTACTCTATCTGCATTCTCAATGGTGGAAACTGAAAGTTGAACTTCATGGGGGAAAATGGTTATTATGGAGATTACATTGCCTGAGCATTGCATCAATATTACAAAACAAAGTGAGAGTTGGGAACTTAAATTGGGATTTTTATTTTTATTTTCCCAAGTTGCAATATACTGGGAAAATGGTCTGGCAGAAAATGAGATGCATGATAATCTATTAATCTGATATCACTGGGAAATGTGAGCTTGTTATCGAGATTTGAAGACTGTCGTCGCTCAACTTCAGAAATAAGACTAGCTTAAAACATCTAAAAACACTTGGTGGGGGCCCACCTGTAGTGTGGAATGGCCTGAAATTTAGTGTGACCCCTCATCCAAGTTGGATAGACACAGTGGATGGGTTGGATGTCTGAACCACATCTCAGTTGGGCCGTATAAAACAATCAGGAAGTTTTCAATGGGTGGGGATCCACTTTCAGCAATTTTTATATGGTGTGGCCCATCTAAGTCAAGTTTGGCCTGATTTTTAGGCCCATATGAGTGATGGTTTGATATCCGATACACATCATGGTGGGGCGCACAGGATTCTCATGGGAAGCTCTCGAAACCCATCCACTCACACCATGGGGATTTCACCACAATGAGTGCTTGAACCCAATACACACACCTCAGTGGGTACCAGAACCCATTGCTGGTTATCAGGCACCCACAGAGCTGGAGCTCATGGGAAGTTCCCATAGAGTCGAACTGCCCACCGGATTCTTAATAGTAATCAGTGCTACCATTCTTGGATCAAACACTGACTACTCCAGTTGAGAAGACCCAACAATAGAAGGGTCAGTAGGCAGCTGGACTCGAGTTAGCCTGTGTCACCTGTACCTAGTATAAAATAAATAAATAAAAAAAAAAAAAAAAAAACTGTCCAGTCGACCAGCTCTGGGTCTTGTACCCGATTAAAAAAATTGAGTCAGGTTAATTAATTTTAATCTTGTGAAGACATGTTTAAAACATATTAAAGTGCTTGGTAGGGCCCACCTGAGTTTTGGATGTGGCTGAAAATTGGTCTGACCCCTCATACACGAGGGACAGACACATTGGATGGGCTGGATTTGTGAACCACATCTCAATGGGCCCAATAAATGATTATGAATGTTTTAATGTGAGCGTAATCCCTCTCAACTGTTGTATATGGTGTGGCCCACCCATGTCATGGATTGACTTGTTTTTTAAGCCCGTGGCCCATGGAATGATGCATCTGACTGATGGGGTGATGATCAACACTCATCACAGTGCACACAGCTTGACCTCATGGGAAGTTTCCACGCAGTTATATATATATATATGCTCACATGCACATCAGATCTCATGAGAAATCATAAAAACTTTTTCAGAACTCATCTCTGTGAATCTGAACTGTCCATTTGATGCAGCACCCTATGAAACCCCGTGGCTGAACTTTCACCTGATCCAAATCAAGGGAGGAAACTGTTTCCTTTTTCCATGGCTCACCAAAGTTTTGGATCAGGATGAAAGTTGGGCCCTAAGGGTTTCACGGGTGCTGCACATGATTCAGATTTTGAGTTCATATGATGGGAGATGAGTTCTGAAAAAGTTCTCACCAGTTCTGGTGAGAACTAGTGAGCAGGTGAGCATTCCTGTATGTATATTTTATAGCAACGGAACCCTGATTATAAAGCGCCCCAGGTGTGTGTGAGAGAGATCTATTCTACCCATTCAAGTGGGCCGACCATGTGAATGACCCAACCGAACCCACCGGAAGCCTAAGGTCCTGTAAAAAGAAAATTGGGGACCGTAAAGGACCCAACAACTCTCTGATTAGACAAACCAATGTCCGTAAAATACAGGATCCAACCTCATGTAGCACACATGGTCCAGCCACCTGTATCCACGTGGGCAGAAATTATCCCTTTTTAACCCCTTTCTCATCCATCTATTACAATACCGCCAATGGAAGTGTGCTAGGTAGGTCGTTCCAATCATATAAAAATTTTCAACTACCCTCAGTGGTGGATCGCCAAAAAACATGGGCCCCTACCAAAGCCATCAAAGAAGATTGAAAAACAGATAAAGAAGAAGCATAAGAGTCAATCGAGTCCTTCAACATCCCCTACCAAAGCCATCAAAGAAACACTGGTTCAATAGCACTTGTAATTGGATCACAACAAAGAAAAGATGAGAGATACCTGTCAAATAAGTGACAATTACTATTTATAAGGATTAGAAAACAACAGCAAAAAAAAAAAAAAAAAAAAAAAACAGCAACAGCAGCAACAACAACAAAAGAAAGGGTAAAAACATTCATCAGTCATTTTAAGTTGCGTCCGTGTATATCATCCTCCTTCACAGTTACATTTTCCAAATAAATTTTATAAGCAACTTACCATGCCACCTCTCTCTCTCTCTCTCTCTCTCTCTCTCTCTCTCTCTCTCTCTCTCTCTCTCTCTAGTATCTCCATTGTAGCTCGTCATCAGACTTCTCTCATCACTTTCAAAAGACACCACATCCCCACAAGTCCACCCTACTCCCCACCACCCATCCACTCTTTGAAGAGAACCCGTATTCCCCATACGAACAAAATACATTAAAGGAAAAAAGAAAAAGAAAAAGAAAAAGGAGAATCAGAAACTGTGGAATGGGAACACCCATGTCTATGGTTGTTTACCGTTGGGCTTTGGTGATTGGTGGTAAGGAGAAGCATGTGCTCCATAAGAGAGGCTCCTCATTGGCTGTCCATTTCTTGTCATGGATGCCTGCGACTTCATACCATTTCTGGCATTTGGGTTGTTGGGGTTGGCTGCAGCCCTCTCTGCTTGCATGGTCTGGAAATAGTACGATGAGCTGGCCATGTCTTTCAGGTTCAGGAGTGGCTTTAGAGCTTCGACGACTTCGCTCATCAGAGGCCGAGCTTTTGGATCCCTGCTGAGACAGTGGTGGGCCAGCTGGGCAGCCTTCTGAGCACCTTTGATTGAGAAGTGACCCTCAAGGCGGGGATCTATGAGTCGATAAAACCGCCTCCTTTCTCCAAGATGAGGCCTGGCCCATTCCACTAGGTTGTGCTCCCCATTTGGTCGATTCTTGTCCATGGATCTTCGTCCAGTTAGCATTTCAAGTAGGACCACTCCAAAGCTGTAAACGTCGCTCTTTGATGTTAGATGACCTGGGACCGAAGATGGATATGGATTAGAAATGTAATCAACAATCCATAAAAGGACTCAGATATATTGATGATCATCAAACCCCAAATTCTCAGGATAAAGGCACGAGAGAGGATTAGTTACAACTATTAGATAAAATCATGTCAGAAAACCTCACAATAATACTCACACCAAAGACTTTCAAATTCCAACTTCCATTCTGGAGTTCCAACTCCGAGTGCATGTTCAAGTTGTTGGGAAGGGAGACTCTTCGTCTCATCTCCTTGAGCTAATTATCTGAGTCAGACTCAGATTCTTTTGTACAATTCTAGGAAAACGTAATGACCATTAAATCCTCTTGCTAATTGGTAACCAACCGTTCATTTAGTGGGTCCCCCTCCCTCCATCCTTGGAATATTAAGAAATGGTATTCATATTCAGTTCCATGCAAAACAACACAGTAATTATCAGAAATAAGAAGATGAATGATATCTTAGAAAGGTTTGTCACACAGTGATTTGAAATTATTATAGTATTCAAAACAAGTCACTATTTATTTAGTAGAACGAGGAGCGAGTGCGAGGCAGTGACATTTCTCAAAAAAGTCGAGCAACTGAGCAAGAGCATCTAAGAAGTGCCCTTGTAGTCTTGAAATGTTTAAGGGGCATTTGCTAGATGAAATTAAAATTAAGATATTTGACTGATGATTTTTAATTTTTATACAGATTATATCAGTCCTGGAGTTGCAATCGGATAAAGGGATTCTATTTTGTACAAGGGGACCTTTTTTATTATGTTCAACAATTAGCCCAACTCTAGATTTCCCATGTACTAGAGATCTTTCAGCTGGGAAAAGCTCAACACCCTTCAAAGATCATCTAGGATTTAACAGTCCTCCGGAGAGGACTTCGTGAAAATATTTTTGAGTCTTATTACCAATCATCTTAGGAATCACTTTGTTTAACTTGTTCACAATACTAACAGCCCTAAAATCTTTCACCCCACATTTTCCTTCCTTTCTTACTTATGCAAAGGAGATAATCTAGCAGCATTCATGCCTTCGTCAATCCATGGCTTCTTCTTCTTCTTCTTCTTTTTTGTGTGCGTGCACGCGCGTGTGCATGCATGTGTGTGGCAAATCACTTCCATAACATCTACTTAGATCATGTCTCAAACTTCCTAAAGAAACCAAAAGAAAAACTATCTAGTCCTGGTGTTTGGTCCATTCCACTTCAAAAATTGCCTAACTATTTGCTCTTCAAATGCCCATTCCAGCCCAATCCACCCTATCATGAGATAGCAAGTCAAACTTTATCCCATCATGAGAAGGTGCCATGCAGGTTCTCCTAAGCGTAAGGAGTTAATTGACTACCTTTTGTTTTCTTCCGAACCCTCAATAGATGCTCCCTCCAACTGCGTGTTGGAATCTTAAACAATCTTCATATTCTCACTCCCTTATTTAAGCCAATCACAATTTCTGATGCCAAGATATCTCCTCCCCCTTCACCATTTCTTGATATGCCCTCTTAAGAATATATCTCTTGATTCTTTCCTCCAAAGATAGAACCCTAGAAATTTGCTCCGAGTCTAAAAAAATTGGAGGTCCCACAGAAGACGATTCTGTGCTGTCAATGCACCCAAAGCACTCTCTTTTCCACTTCAATAATCCTCTACTACTGCAATTCTTTATAAAATTTGAATCCAGATCATCCTTCCACCTCTTGCTCGTTCCACCAGTTCTCCACTTTCTTACAAGAAGTTTCATCTTGTCGAAATTTGGAGTTTAGGCACATGATCCAAAACAGGACACGGAAAAGCATTGTGCTGTAGACAAAAGAAAACGGATATCTCTGATTATAAATTCCAAGATAACTTCCTCATTAAAAATATTTAAAGCCAGTCACGACCCCATCTTTGACAGATCCTATCCTTTTCCAGTTGAATTCTTTTCAAAACTAAGGAGGACAGTCAAAAAATCCTTTTCCGAGGATACTATTCTACAGCATCTTTGGCCGTGTGAACCAAGAATAGTACTGACGAGGCACTGATCATTTTTAACCCAACCTAGAATGTCATTTTCCATTTCTGTGGCCCAAGTCACTAACTCTGCAAGCCTATTGACGGAAACATTTTCCTTTACACCCCTAGCAAGCATCATTCCAGAGTTTCTTTCTATCATTGACAAGTGTGGACCATTATTGGACACCCCGCCCAACAAAAAAAAAAAAAAGGAACTTAGCACCTGTAGGATTTTTTAGTTACTTCAGCTCCTCTCCCCATGCTCAAAAGCGTAGTCTCCTCCTTCCACCAGCTAAAAGACTAGATTGAGACATTTGATTGCCCCCTAGCTACATTTTCGCTTTCCCCAACCTTCTTTCTCCAGTAGTTCAACCCAATTTCTCTTAAATCAGTCCCATTTTCACCCTGCAATTTCCCATGGATTGAAAGTAGACAAAAGTAATCCCTTCGGAGTCGAAGTGCCTTGAATTTCAAAATAAAGACATCCTTCCATCTGTCCAAAGCTCCCAAAAAAATCTTTTAAGGCTGCCAATGTTGTTATATTGAAGACGGTGAAATCAGGTTTCAGAACTATCTCTGGAGTTACTCCAACATTCTCCATTTGTGCTTTCTAACCAATACGCAGTCCTCCACCCCTATACTCTTTCATTGCGACCATAGGAGTCATTTGGTTGCAAGAAAATTTGTCTCAGTTACCGATCCAGGGTCATACAACTTGTACATGGATAGTCTTTTCTTTCTCCACAGAATTCAAAAAAGTGAGAAACTTGTCTTCATATTTTGATCCTCGGAGAGTTGTTGTTCCCAAAAGAAATGGATTGCTTATCCCTATTATGTCAAACTATTCAGCTGTGGTACACATGCCGATGTGCCACAAGTACCACCATACATTTCCAAGAGCCACGCATGACACATGTGCCCAGTTGTCAATTTGCACATGCACTGCATGTACTGGATAATCCTCATTCTAGTGTGACAGACAAATAGCACCAGAATAGCTAGTCCTGAACAGTTGTGCCCAAATAGCTTGTTCCAGGTCATAGCTAGTCAGGGCTGAACTTTGCTTGGAACAAATGGCCCCTTCAACTAGATCTGCAGAACCGGCCTTTTCCCCTTGATAGTCCTTACACCAGGAATAGCCTCTAATTCAGCTCCCCACCACTCCTATTGTCACATCTCTCTTTCTGAACAAATTGTCTGCCGCGTCGGTCGCAGATTCGGTCACCTTTGCATTTGCCTTCATGACCATCATTGCCGTTTGTTCATCATTCTTGCAATTGCATTCTGGCTGCTACCATCTCACCTTGATCTTTTTAGGTGTCACATGCAAATGCCTAATTCCCTTGCATCTATGCTGGAAGTATGGATTTGGATTCCTGCACAATTGCATTTTAGGATAATGCAAGGAGTCCTTCCACAGGAGAGGAATCTATCAAGTTTTTCATTTTTTTGGTTAAGAGAACCATAATCTCCCAAGAAAATCTCAACACATGATTAAAAAAACTACCAAGATAAGTACAAAAACTTCGATTATTTTGGTTTTGATGACCTAATTATTGCGATTCGGTGTAATAGTTCAATCTCAGCAGGTCTTGACTTTGCCCCAGATCTTGAAGAGTATATGAGAAATAACGGCTGCAAGAGGCTTTCCGGTGGATTAAGCAAGCAGACAATTCTTATCTGTTGATTATATATTATAATGGACCTTACAAGAAGATCAATTATATTGATATGAATCAAGCAAAAGGACTTTCTTAAGCATTGTACAGAGCTTTAGGATTTATTAGTATCTGATCTTACAATAATTTTTTCTTTGCTTTCATTGCTTTCACAACTAAAGCATTAGTATCTCCAGGTTACTACCATTGTACCCATAATCCCTTCATGAATCTTCAAGAAGAGTTAGGATTGTGAAAAATGGGGGCAGTACAATATGTCAGTAGTTAATCTAACCAACCGACTTAGAAAGTCAGAACTGAGATCCACTTGCAAAGTCATGCTCACGGATTTCTAGTTGATAGCTAAATCACAGAGAGGATTAGCTGCGATGCTTCAGTGGCAACGGTACTCACACGCAATAGCTAGTAGCTATTCTACAACTAATTCAATGGAACCCAACTATCATAAATTACCTAAAAACAACTGAGTTGACAATCCTGCAAAATACAGGAGCAAAAATAATAATAATATTATTATTATTATTATTAAATAAATAAATAAATAAAAACTTTACACAAGGGCCTAAAGTTAAGGGGGGGGGGGAACAAAGTATGCAATCTCAAATCTTTGCAACAAGGTTCCCAAGGAATTATATAACTATGAGTTGTTTAGAATCAGCAGATAGTCAGAAAAGCAAAGCTAGAATAATAATTTACTATTTGTTTGAAATTTCAAATACTGCACATGGAAACTGGTGCAGTGAGTGAAGGGCCAATTTAATCATAGACTCACCTGTCATGACATATTCTGGAGCTGCATAGCCATATGTTCCCATTACTCGAGTGGATACATGAGTCTTATCACCCTCAGGACCATCTTTAGCGAGCCCGAAATCAGACAGTTTAGCATTGTATTCCTGGAAGAGCAAAAGAAGATATATGACACACATACATACGCACAAGCAACATACGTACACACCCACCTACCTACATGCGCATATACACACACATACATACATACATGCATAATACATACGTAGAGACAGGTATTATTTCATAGTTTTCACAACTTACCGCATCTAACAGGATGTTAGATGTTTTGAAATCACGATAGATCACTGGTCTTTCAGCTTCCTCGTGAAGAAAAGCAAGGCCCTTCGCAGCACCAAGTGCAATTTTCATTCGGATGGACCATGGGAGAGGCAGGGACCCTTCTGTATAGAACATGGTTGTTACCAGAAAACATTAAACATCGGTAATATAGAAGCCATTTCAATATAAATAAAAATATAGGCCAAATTTATTATTAAAAAATCAAAATGACTGCAAAAATAATTCCTACAAACGTATTAGATGACGATAATGACTAGAACCAAACAATGTCCTCCATGAAATGGCACCAAAAAAATGTGTGACAGAAAAAAAAAAAAAACCGTCCAAGCAGATACTGAAGAAGGGTTTTGAGCATACACTAATATAAAGCAGCAGAAACTTGTAAAACTGAACAACATGGATGATTAAACTTTTAAAAAATTAACGTGCCAGAGATATACAGAAACAACAGTCCAAACCAAGTTCCTTGTTTTCCTGGACCATCTTTCTAACTCACAATAATATGATAAGAATGCATAAATAGAATGAAGAACAAATGTGCAAGCCAACAATTCCTAGACAAAGCAAACACCCCCAAAAACATTTCAACCTAGTCAACTTTTCACTAGTCACATGCTCACAAAACTTTAAGCACGGATATTCACAGCGAAGGCCACATGTGCCTCCAACACAACGTTTTCTTTGATTTCAATTGCCACATGTCACAAATGAGCCACATCCCCCAAGAGTAACAAATATTCAACTGGTCTCCTTGAAGCACAGATAAAGACTCATTCTAACATATAAAGGACAGTTGCCAACATCCTTGAGCAGTGCATGGACAGCCCAACTAATAACCTTCATTAGAACCTTGAAAATCCACTAATTGGGTCAATATCACTCCCTGATAAGAAAAACTCTTCTGTGATACAGATAGGTATATTGTCGAGAGTTTATTCACTTAGACAATTTCTCAGGTAACTGTGGCTGGACGTCACAGTGACAATACCAGAATAAGCTTCCAAATCCAGTTCAATGAATATTACACACTTACGTATGCGAAAGGAGTGACGTTTATCCCCATCTTTGGTGCACTAGCCCCTCATCCATAACCACCTCTCTTCAGGTTGGGTTTGGCTTCATTGTTGGACATTGCCCACTGTCTCTCGATCTATGGGAGGCCCTATGGTAGCCTTATGTGGGAAGTTAGGATGTTGCCCCATTGTTGATGATGGTCCTTTTACGGTATAAAATCGTCTTCCAAGTCCATAATTAATTATATCCTCGGCTTTTAATGCAAGTGTGTATGCATCAGATATCTCGTATACATCTTTAAAAGCTGATTTATTTCTTATGCCTGACTTAAGACCACATTAAGATATTTTGAAATATTCCAGTCTTCATACTCATGAAACCCTGCCCGTAATGTCAAGTTATGGAACTCCTTCGTGTATTCATTTAACAATTTGTTCCATTGACGTAAATTATAACATCTTTAATAGAGGTCACGGGCATAAGTTGCAGGTAGGAACTCCCGTTTTAACTTTTCTTCAATTTTTCCTGAGAATTGACTTTCTCCTTACCTTGACAAATTCATTCAGCTTGGAGATTATTCCACGATGCTAACGTGTGACCCGAAAACTTCATAGCTACTAACTTAACCTTGCGATTTTCTAGTACTTCAATAGTTTTTCCACCTTGCTTAGCCAATTGATGAAGTCGTCAACATGCAAATGACAATAGAATTCCGGAATTCTATTTTAATTACAGGCTCTCTATCACGTTCCAACAGTTGAAGGATTTGATCATTGGTTCTTCTTAAGATGGGGCCACCCGTTATTGGCTAGGGCCATGTTGGGAGCCTTCCCCTATGTGTCTACGTATTCCATCTTCAATCTTTGAATTCTCTCAATGTCAAAGCTCTCCCACTTTATTAGTGAGATTGCCTACCATATGCATGAGTAAATCTACTCGTTCTATGAGAGCAGATCAATTGGGTTACTTGAGCAAACTCTTCCCATGTCACCCCCTTTGAAGCCATTAGGAGGTGATGTGGAAA
The DNA here is from genome assembly GCA_030180095.1 of Magnolia changhungtana. Taxonomy (NCBI): domain Eukaryota; kingdom Viridiplantae; phylum Streptophyta; class Magnoliopsida; order Magnoliales; family Magnoliaceae; genus Magnolia; species Magnolia changhungtana. The sequence goes on from JASAUF010000600.1 coordinate 553,983, forward strand.
CAAAAATCTTCAAAGATAACCCACTCTGATACCAAAATAGTGCAGCCCGGTTATCAAATCAAGGGGATATCAATATATGAATTGCAAAGCAATGGGCAAGAGTACTCCCACAATAATATTGAGTAGAGAAGGAAAAATAACTTTATTGACATCCAACTTTTCTTACAATACTTGAGGAAACTCACAACTCAAAATATGTGGAATGCCTACCTCCTACACCAACCCCCCCGTTTATAGACTCTACAGACAATATGAATCTTTAATAAAAATCCCCCCAACTATTAGATTGATTTCAAACCAAATTAATGTTGGGGCCGGGGCCGGGGTTAGGGCTAGGGCATTTTCAGCCCGTAAGGGCCTAAGCTGGGCTAGGGCCAACCCTAGCCTATCCCATTGCGATCCTCAAGTTCATGTGATCCCATGAGGCCCACCAACCAAATAAATGGCTCATAAAGCCTACCAGACATAAACTAGGACCACTAGATCCAAAAATACAAGGTGAAGAGTCCTAACCATCAATTGATTGCAAAGTGGGGCCTGCCTTGGCCCAAGTCTTCTATTGTTAAAGAGGTTGGACTCCAATGGTAGTTTACCACCATTTTAAAGGTACACATCACGGTATTCTATAATGGTAACGGTGGCCGTAACAGTCACCGCCATTACCGTTACAATGCGGGCTGTAATGGCCGTTACGGCCTTTAATTAAAATAAAATAGAAAAACCTGTTTCCACGGTTACAGTTACGTAACTGTTTTGGCATACCTTGGTACACATGGAATAGTTGTACATAGTTTAAAAAGTCCAAAACACTAACCCAATTGGGATGGCACATAACCTGAAAAGTTACATAGAGAAGATGATAGTAACCATCTGATTTTACCCTTCGAATTTTGACCACTCACTATTTTACTTTCAACCATCATTTGATAGCCTAGGAGTTCGTGATCTGTGTGACTTTATAGATATTCTCTATCAACAATGTGCCCCACAATTTGGAAGGTCTGGATGGTCAATGCACGAATGCCACTTGTGAGGAAAATGAGTCACCACCATTTTGACTCATTTCAAAATGGTGGTGAACTATCAGGGGAATGTGGACCTTGTAAAAGATATGAAAGTTTCAAATCCATACGTAACGCTGCTTGATACTTGTCAATAACAATCTTGCCACTACAAGTGAGGATATACAGATGTTTTACATACCCCAATAAAGGCAAACCTCAATTTCCCATCCTAAGACCTGAAAAGTACACCACTCACCACTTTCCCTGTATAACTCCCAAGCAAAGGGCATACATCTCTGTGGACAAAATCACAAGCTATGGACCGCAATTAAGGAAAAACATATTCCTTGTGAAATGCACATGACCAACTTTTTTTTATCATGAAATATGGTCCAAAATATCTTTTTATGATAAATTGATAGGGATGTTGATGAGCTGAACCTCGGTCTAGAGAGCGTCAGTCTGGACTCTGAATCCAAAATTGACCAAATGTTTAGGCTTGAGCCAAACCTGATTAAAAATGGCAAGCTTGAGCTTGGATAATTAAGCAATTACTGCATGTAGATTAATGGGTTGATCATAAGAAACAAATAGTAAAAAAAAAAAACTCAGATTAGGAGGACCTGTCATTATCCATTTTCTCATTGGATGATGGCACATGCCTAATGCTTCTAATAATTCACAAGTATCCTCGAACCACTCAAATCATGCTTCTAATAACTGGTAAGACTACCAGCCCTCAGTCAAATGTCACATTGGACCCCATCCCATTCCATTCCATCCCATTTAAGATTGGAGTGACTTACCAGTCCAATGCATAGAAATCACTATTCTTCTTCGTCAACTCTCCCTTTCGGTTTCCCTAAGAACATTGCCACAGCAGAAAATGATCCTTCCAGCATTCCCTTGGAATTTCTCCATAATATGAAGCATGTGACTCGTATACTTTCAACCTAATCAAAAGAATTGTTGACTTACCAATGGACCCAAAGATTTTATGTCCAAAAGACCAATTTTTTGTTTTGTTTCATGCTGTGTTTTGGGCAAAAAAAAATCCAAAAGCTGAATTCAAAATTTGATGGTCAGGTTGACTGAACGGAACTTTATCTCATTCCAAACATAAATGGGAAATGAAGATTGATGAGGGTAACTCATTCAGTTGATTAAAATGTCTTTTCATTTTTTTCTTTTTGTTTCTGTTTTTTTCTTCTTCTTCTTCTTTCTTTTGTTTTGTAAACAAGTAGTCAATGATTAACTGGGTAAGGGATTGGTTCAATAGGAATTAAACAACATCCAAAAGGAAATACTTAAACCCATCTTGAAGGAATAATAGACCCATAAAAATAAAAAATAAAAAAGAACAGTGGATCCTTAGTTAAGAGATTTATACGCATCTTGTTCCCTAAATATGTTAGGAAATCTGAGTAAGTTAGCAGTCTTTCTTTTTAACAAGGCATTCAGTTGGTTAGGGCCTTTTAAGGTGAGGATTGTATTTTAATCAAGGGTCAGGATTAGAGTAGGATAAGGGCTGCCTTTTTATAGTAAATCTTTTACGAGAGAAATGGACAAGGAGAATCTCATTTTAGAACTGGAGAACTGTTTTGCAAGAGGAAAGAAGTCACCTAACAAAAGATTGACTAATCACGGCATAATCTTCCATTATTAGGTTTTAAGCCTTCAGTTTAAATTGTGAGTTGTTCTAATTAGTGGATATATTTGTATCATTTAATAATAATGATTGTGGGAGTTTTGCACTCTCGTTGCAGGCCCCAAGCACAGATAAATAAGGGTTGCATCAGGTTGGCAGCCAGAATGAAACTCTTGTGACAACTTTTATCATGAATCCTAACAGTATAACATTTCAAACTCATGCTAGGGATATCCCCCCTAAGTGACGTGCTGCATCGACAGGATGTGGTCCATGATAGAGTAGCATGGTGGAACACGTTCCGTGTAGCTGACCCCAATTAGTTGGGACTTGGGATAAGGCTTTGATGACGATGATTATTCGTAACTTTTCATGCTCCTCCTAATTGCTTCTTCTTTATTGTGGTGAATCCAATCATCACGAAGATCTTAAATCATTAGTTAAGATCACAGGTTAACTGCCGTGACTGCCAAGTTACTACAGTTCCTAGCTACGTCACACATTTGTTCCCTTCTTGGAACTAAAATCGGTACCTTCTTGTCTAGGATAGAGGCTTCTTGCAGGTTCTTTCAGATTAGAAATCCACTTCCTGTATAGGATAGAGTTTTCTTGTTCACCTCTTCACTTTTTGACCCTTTTGTATTCTTTCTCTACTTGCAGGTTCTTTTAATAAATTTTCATCATCCTTTAAAAAAAAATCGTACCTTCTTTGGACACCCTTTAGTTACCAATTTCCACTCCTTAGGTTCTACCTCAACGTTCACAAGGAGCCTTTCTCAACAATCACATCGAAGGCAGAAAGAGAGCTTGAGATGCATTATACAATAACTTTTAGTTTTATGGAAGCATTGATAGCTTGAATGAAGGACAAAAGATTTTCGACGTCAATGTTAGAGAGGAGAAGATACCAGGGATGCTTTTGCCAGTGAGAAGTTACATCCTACTCAGAGAGGAAAGAGAGATGACCATATTGCCATCAAACCCAGTTCCTTTCTCAAGAATTCTCGACCAAGGTATTCTGTATCGGTAACAGTAGCTGTAATGGTCACCACCATTATCGATACAAGGGCAAAATGACTGTTACAACCTCCATGACGGTTGAAAAAAAATTACCTGAAAATTTCTAGAAAAATATATAGAAAATTCAAAATAATGTAAATATTCCAAATATGCATTCTTTTTTTAAAACATGTTTATGGCAACGTAAAAGTCCACTCTATGGTTACAGTGTTGTATCGGGCTATCTGGTGAATTTATGAAAATAGTTATATGTATCTAATGTTTACACATCACAATCAAGCATTAGAATTAAAACTAGAAATCAGGAAAAAGGCATTAATACAAATATTTTCATTTAAAAAAAAAAAAAAATGGCTCTCAACTTTCATTCACTCAAATATCTTCAATCTACAGTTTTAATCCTAAAAGCTATAATAAGAGCATGGTGTGTCATAAAGGTTGTTAAGAGGCCGTAAAGGCTGTTAAGTAAAGGTAACGGTAGTAACCATTACGTGTTACAGGGTCGTAAAGGCCATAATGGAAAAAAAAAAATGACCCGTAAAGGTTGTTACTCCGTAACAGCCAGTTACGCCTCACATATAGGCCGTAATGGACCATTACAGGGCCGATATAGGTTTTTCAGATTTTTTTTTTTTTTTTTTTCAATTAGAGAGAGAGAGAGAGAGAGATTGTAACGGCCGTTACACCCCTTATCGTAAAGGTAACGATGGTGGCCATTACCACCACCATTACGAGCATTACCATTACAGAATACATTGAGTAAGAGTGGTCGAAATCTGCTGTAAAATGATCTAGGAGAGTTTTTAGAATATGAAAAGTGAAAAAAAAAAAAAAAAAAAAAAAAAAAATGAGAAGAAAAATGAATTTAAATATGAAAAAATTGGTCTTTTTCCACCGTTGCAGGGATAACGGTCGTTATGCCCCGTAAAAGCCAATATGGTCCCAAAAAAACAATTGCCCTATTTCACTCATGTATCGTGTAACGGTCATGGCCGTTACCTGTAAGTATTGACCTTTACGGCCATATCATAACAAATCCAGAACACCTTGCTCTCAACACTTTATTCAATGACGAACATCAAAAGACAAAAGCAACCTCTAAGGATTTTATTATCTCAACGTTCCAAAAGCTATTTGCCCAAGTCTGGATCCTATGAAACGTCACCATAACCAAACCAAAAACCTACAGGCAACTCTTTAAGCACTAGTTGCATCTCCTTCCCACCAGCGCATTTCCTTTGCTAATTTTAACCTTCACCTACATATAACAAAATTGCAATTAGGAGCTAAGTTTCCTGCTTAAACCCTTAACAAAGCCTCTATTTGGCCGATACCCTCATTTTACACCTACACCGGTTCAGGCTCCACAATAAATGGCAAGACTCAGCAACAAACTTTATGGATCCTCAAGCTTCTGCCTTTACAAGCTTTTACCAGTGGGAAAGCCTCCATCTTACTAGTTAGATCCTCTAACTTTTGCCTTTCTAGGTTTTTACCAATAAGAAAGCATCCATCTTTGGAGATTGGATTCCTTCTCCATCCACAAATAATGTGCTAACATTTGTTTCCTCCACAACTGTTGAGGGCCAAATATTGCATATTAGACCCCATTTATTACTTGGTTTTATGAACATGATAATGCTTAATGTTCTATTTTAATCATGTTTGTGTTGCAAGGTGAATTTAAGAGCTTGGATTAAAAAGGATGCTAAAAGCATGGATTTAACGCTCAAGAATCATCAAGCAAAAGATTGGAATTAGTCAACTAAGAATGAAGAATTCACATGTCAAAGATCCAAGAAAACCAAGTCAAGAATGAAGAGAATCGAAGTTTTGAAGTGAATTTGCGTAATCCTCGACTAGTCCTAGCTCCTGCTCGACTAGTCCTGGCCCTGCTCGACCAGTCGAGGATTCCTCGACTTGAAGTCCAGCGGCAAAATCATATAAAATCAGGTCATCCTTGACTCGTCGAAAGAAACCCTAGACCAATCGAAGGTGACCCTCAACTAGTCGAGGGATGTCCTCGACCAGTCCTGAGTTACGCAGACAGCACACAAAGTGCATAAATTTGAAGCAGTTTCCAGAATTTTCCAACTCGGTATGAAAGTTTGAATTGCAAAACTATAAATAGGGGTCCCTAGGATGTCCTAGGCATCTTCTAGGGTTTAAGGAGTGAAGCAAAAGGGTGGAGCCGCCGTCCGGGAGTTCTTCTTCCTCTTTAGTTGGTCTTTTTGTTTTGTTTAAGGGTCTTTAGTTCAATCATGTCTATGGACTATGGTTGACTAAACCGCTTAGCTAGGGCTAAGAGGTGAAGCTTGTAGCATGATTGGGATGTTTGCTTTGTTTTGATTCATGTTTTGTTGAACTCTCTTGGATTCCAATTTGATTATGAAGGAATATTTTTAGTTTTAATGGTTTGTTGTGACGAATTACAATAGATCTGCGATAGCTTGAGATATCTTCTTTTCCTGAATTGAGATTGTGAAATTAGAAAATCCTGTTGTTCACTATCGTCCCTTGGGCATGGTAGGATGATGGAATCCTTTCTCACCTTCACAAATCTTTTATGATTGGTTGTGGGATTGGTAAATCCTGTTGTTTGCCTTGTCTCCTGAGCATGGTTAGGTGACGGAATCACTTCCAAATCTTCACCACTCTCATCCATTGATGATTAGATCCATGAGAAGTTCAGAGATCTGACAAATCTCTTCTTACCGACTGGATAAGATAGGACTCTGATTCCAGTTGTATCCTTGAATCATGCAAGGTAGGTTCCCAATTGCTACAAGTGGATCCTTGGAAACCCTAGCTACCACCTTTAAATTTATAAGTTTTAATTACCTTATTCAAAATCACTTCCTCAAATATTTCAAATTTAGGTTTTCATCTTCTTCTAGTTCTAAGTCTAGTTACTCTCAGAATACACACAAGTTCAGTCCCTATAGATTCGACCTCGATCTCACCGAGATTAGTACTGCATTGCAACCCTACACTTGGGGTTGTGAACAACAATAAAGACACTTCACTCTACAAATATGGGTAGGATCCTACTGTTTGAAATGTAATTCTGTAACCAAAATAAATAGAATGCCCTGATCAATAGAACCATCAGGCCCTATCTTTCAAGAGCAGGTACAATTTTTGGAGAGACGCATGGTTACTTGGACCTTTATGCATGAAAAAGAATTGCTAATGCATATTTCATGCTAAATGGTAAGTAGATAATTGTTTAGAACAAAAGCATTTTGGCATTCACACATTCATGTGCCCATGCACGCACCCACCCACACACACACACACACACACACACACACATGCTCATGTCCAACAAGTTGGAACACTAATGTCCAACCAGAGAATCATTTAGTACTATCATGCTTGTATAACATCCAACCCGTCCAAAGGGTTGGTTGCAACATGAGCATCACCTTAGGCAAAAAATAGCCTGACCCACCCATAGATGGGCCACAGATGTATCCTTTTATTTTATCAGTGGCTATCCTTTGTTTTTCATGGCTTAGCCCACTATGTGAGTGGACTGGGTGGACTGGGTTGATTTTCACATTAGGGAATCCTCATGGTGGGGCGAACCTATTGGACAGGTTGGATTGCACACACACATGAAAGGTCGGAAATACAGTGGTTGGAAGATAACTTATCACATATCTATTATGTGGAATGAGATAGCTGAGTGCATTAATGAAGTAGAGAAATAAGTTTATGTAGAAGGAATAACCGCTCCTATAAGGAAAAGTTGGTAGTGGAATGATGACATCAAAAAACGCTATTAGCGAAAAACAATCATATTACAAGGCTTGGCAAGGGATTAGAAATGAGGAAATTTTAGAAGAATATAAAAATGCCAAAAAGAATGCTCAGAAAATAGCAAGTGAGGTTAAACTTAAGGCCTATGATGATTTGTACAATAGATTAGGGACAACATAAGGTGAGAAAAATGTCTTCGAACTTGACAAAAAAAAAAACAAGAGAGACAGACACACAGAGAGAGAGAGAGAGAGAGAGAGAGAGAGAGAGAGAGAGTAGGCATCCAAACAATGCTAGATGCATTAAGCGCAATGACCAAAGGGTTTTTCGTCAGGGACAAGGAAACCAATTAAAGGTTGGGAATTATTTTTTTAAGAGAGATTACAAAAATTTTATTAAGAAGCCACCCCAGAAAGGGAACACAATTAAAGGTGGGGAAGTTATTCCAAGAACTTGTTAAATGACGACCTCTGAGAACTTGGAGATAGAAAGAACCATAAGCTCAGACGAGGCCAAATATCATAGCGACTTTTCATAGAATGGGGATATTTGAAGTGAAAGAGGCTTTGAGAAAGATAAAAACAGGAAAGGCTTTACAAACAAGTTAACTGGGCGTTTACAAGAAGAAAGAACTATAAGCTCAAACGAGGCCAGATATCATAGCGACTTTTCATAGAATGGGGATATTTGAAGTGAAAGAAGCTTGGAGAAAGATGAAAACAGGAAAGGCTTTACAAACAAGTTAACTGGGCATTTACAAGAAGATTTTTTTCAGTGTACGTCGTTTGCAAATGACATTGAATCATTGATTGACAAGCAAGGGAGGAAGTAAACACAGAGCTAGAACTATAGATGGATGTTTTAGAATCTAAAGGTTTTAGCCAGACAAAAAACAAAGTACACGAAATCCAATTTTAGTAACAATACAAGTGGAAAAGAGGAATTAGTCAAGATTGATGGCCAAGAAGTACCCAAAATGGCCCCTCCTGAAGGGCAGTCTAGATCTTGAATGTGCCATGATGCACATGTGTGGAGTTTAGACGGGATTCCTTGCACACATGTTTATGAATATCTGTATCATATCAGTTGATATGGCTGTATTGTATTTATATCAGCCCACTATGATACGTGATACGAGTTGAATTCCACCCCCCCCCCCCCCAAAAAAAAAAAAAAAAAAAAAAAAATTAAAGGTCATATTTAGTCATATTGGCCCAGATGAGACGTCTTGACATGAATGACCAATATGGGCGGATTCAACCATAGAGGCCCAGGTTTGAATCTATTTCCAATTTTTGTCTTAATTTCTCGTCTTCTTTTTCTTGTAAACCATGGATGAAGCTTAGAAAGTCATTTTGGACCAGTTCTAGGCCTATTTGGGAGGTTAAATGAAAGATTTGAGTGGGATTTGATGAAGCGAAGCAGAAGGAACCATTATGAGAAGGAAAAAAAAAAGAAAAAAAGAGGGTAAACAATTACTTTTTTCGGCCCTAATTCACCAAATCGTGCTTGATTTGTGTTCAATTAGGGACGATTTGGTTGACTTTCAACAAGCCAAGCCAATATAGTATCTAGAGGTGTACACAAGTCGAACCAAGTTGAGCTTGGCACAGCTCGACTCAGCTTGGCCACTTGCGGACCCCAACTCAAACTCGGCTCGGCTCGGCTCAGTCCTCGAGCCTGACTGGCCGGCTCGGCTCGGTTCGGTCAACAACTCGGACCAGTTCGAGCCGAGTTCGCTTGTGTAGTATTTTCACAAACACATGGCTTGCACCTTCAAAATCTTACTTAATGTACAATAGCAGCAATGGTTTTATAGGTATTTCATCAAACGCCTTGTAAGCAACATAAAAATCAAGAAAAAAAAAATGGTATTTGTTTCATATACATACCTTCTTGGCCACCAGCCACACTTCGTTGAGTCATTTCATCAAACACTTGGTGAGCAACATCAATATCAAAGTAACCGAGTCATCGAACTGGTTCGATCCGAGTTCGATTCGATCCGAGTTCGATTCGAGTTGGGTTCGATCCGAGTCGAATCGAGCTCGGGCAAGCTCAAACTCGGTTCGAAATTTTTTTGAGCTTAAAAATTCAGCTCAACTCAGCTCGAACTCAGTTTCAAACCGAGTCGAATTGAGCTTTTTCGAGTTGAGTCGAGTCGAGGGAGCTAACTCGGTTCGTGAACAACCCTAATGGTATCATTCTTGTCAAAGATATATCTGATACACCATTATATACATGTCCAAAATATAAACAGAGAGAGAGAGAGAGGATAAATTCTTGAATATCTCATTGTTTCTATTTTCTGATATTTTTCCTTAATTCTTTAGGTTTAAAAAGATTTTCGACCAATACAGACTGATGAGGTTTGCTATGGGCCGATGTTGCCTACATTGTACGGTTTTTCGGTCGGGCCAATACACCACCCAATGCCTATCAAAACCATGCTTGTATAGCATGTGCTTAGCAAAGTCTCACACAAAACTAGTTATAATGAAACTAGTTGGCATGTGGGGCCCAATAACATGCATGTATAGCATCCAACCGATCTAACGTAGTTGCCTCATAATGAAAATGTGATGACCCAAAAATCATGCTAATCCAACCATCAACCCACTACATGAATTTCAAAGATTTTTGGGTGGTTGTCCATTGTTTTCTACCATGTGGCCAACCTGATGATTGGATTGGCGTGATTTCCAGGCCATCCTATTTTCATGATGGGGCAACCCTATTGGATTCATTGAATGTCATACATACACCATGACGGCCCCCAAATGCAGCTCTCACACACACATACATCCATGCATGCATACATATACATACATACATACATACATATGTTTTATGGTTATAGTCTTCAAGCTTTATGATTTATTACCACTTTGCATGCATAGCTGCAAATAGGCTCACGTAGCCAAAAATGGAACTTTTGTGCCAATAGCAAACCAAACTAAAACAGTCAAGTAAATTAACTACCATATAAACCTTCATATTGCCAATTTGAACTAGAAAGAGGAGAGAGGGAACGACCATAATTCTTCATGCACCATATCAAGGAAAGCTACTACAGCATAAGTTCAACCTCCATAAGCGACAAAATGAAAATCCCACACCAACTTTGAGACTTGACAGTGTGGGTCTCACCCAAGTATAATGAGTGCTTGCAAGGCTTGAGTCTGGCTCACTATTCAAGACTTGGTTTGGCTTCAGGTACTAAATGCACAGAAGGATAGAGAAAGCTCAAATAGAATAAACAGATTTTGCAAGACAGTCAACTCATAACTTGAAATTACTTCCTGTTTTCTTCTTTTTTTTTTTAAGATTGTAAGGTCAGTGATGCAGGCCAAGTCTAGCCATCAAATAGGACCATCAGAGAGGGTCCAGATTGAACCCACACTCACTTTGCTGAAGAATTGGACATTCAATTGTCTTGTGGACCCAACAAGGTCAACTGGATGAAGTTCTAACAGCCTAATTAGAAAGAAAAACCCACCTACCCAGTGGGGAGATGCTAAATGTCTCTATAAATCAGGCGATTGATGAACTATGGCCAACCATACAGCGTGTACAATCAAATCATACACATAAATCTATATGATTGTAAAAAATGGCCCGAATTGCTGGTATATGAAGATATCTAGAATATATGGGATCAAATCCTGCTCAAGGACTCTAAATACCAAATGGCTAACTGAATTAAGGTTGACAAACAACCATGCAGCTGTTTATACCCATACGTTTGTGTATGGAGGATAAATACAGTCCGGGTTAGATTTGATTTCTTATTGATGTTTTTAGTTTATGATTTAGGGTACTTTTATTAGCAAGTTGAGTAGGACTAGGCCACCATATTTGGACCAATGGAATTTTATTCTTTCGTTTTTTCTTCATTAAGGATTTGGGTAAAAAGGCTATGAATAGAACCATGCATATGAGATGCAAAAGAAAATGGATGATGATTTGATCATTGATTGATTTTCTTCTAATTAAGTTTATTCTTGATTCTAGCGATGATTTCAATATCTGGTGGTGCAATGTCCTAAAAGCCTCTCCACTGGGCTTCGTTCAAAGTGATTCCACCTATTTATCATTTGTTCACAGTTCTTATCTAATTTACTGGATTTGAGATCTATATGTGCAAATCTTGAAGGGGATTACAGCTCTTAAATTGGTAAATATATTCAGATGTGGTTCAATTAAGCTATGGTTCTTCAATTTGCTGCATCGATTTGGTATTAGGGGAAATTGTTCATAGGATGTCTTTTGTTTCTTTCTTTTACTTCTTTTTCATCTTCAATTACCCTAATTACTTCCTGATATCTTTCCATAGCCTCTAACCCTAGTTTTACCCTCAATTTAACCCAGACCCCAAAATTAACTAAATCCCCAATTTTTCTCAAAAATCAAACCCCAGAACCCCAATATCTCAAAATCACAACTTTCCCTAAATCCTAATCCAGCCCCTTCCCATAATCAATAAAAATAATTAAAAGCCTAAAGCAAATGCCAGATCATACTCTTTCTATACCCAAATCCCCAACCATACATCCCACTTTCCCCAAATTCGAAATCCAAAACCATCATCATAACCCTTCCAACAAAACACTCGACTGCAGCCCCCGAATCCCATTAAAAAAATGTAGGCCCATTGTTCATTTTAAACATAAAACTGATGCATCTGAGGTCCACACATCCATCAGATGGGTCCCAGATGGGCCATACAAGCTGGTCAATCAAAAGACCACGCCATAAAATTGTATAACACACCTAGATCAGTCTCATCCAAGGGTCTTGGTCAAAGATCTATCAAATCGAACTGTCCAGGTTTCAGATCTAGACCATCCAACCATCCAGATTGCAGACTTGAAACATATCAAGATTGATATTGACCTGATTGGTGACTAGATCATGCCAAGGGCTGAATAACTGAGTATGAGCTGGACCAATCCAATGATCATATTGGACCAAGGGTTCTTCAAATCCAATTGGATGACCTATCCTGGTCCCAAGGACCCCTAGGGTCCAAGTACAAGCAAATACTCTTTGCAGTCCATTCACCCATCAAGGATAACAAAGAATGCATTTTGGAATTCTATGCAAATTGTATGGCCTTTATGCAAAGGGTAGGGTATTTTGGAGGTTTTTTTCATGCGTATGATATACAGTTGGTAATTAAGGTAGTTTACAATAAATGGATTCTTGTTCCATAATTTCCTTTATTGCAAATAGAGATAAAATAGGTACGTTATTTATGTGCCACAATCGACTTAAAGCCTTGATTCTTAGATTTTTACCAGGATTTTTGTAAAGGCTAAACATAGGCATGGGAATCATTTTCTAGAGATAGTTTAATAAAAAACTTCAAAGAGCCAATGGGATTCTTTCCTTCATTTGTCTTCACTAAACTAGAAATGGCTTTGTAAAATATAGATAATGAATAGCTAGAACGATCCATTTTTAACAATACATGTCTTTCACATCCAACAATAAAAGTAACTTCTTTATTTAAAATGGTGGTTCCAAAGGAACATACTTCCATGTTAAAAAATAAAAAAAAATTAAAAAAAAAATTAAAAAAAAAAAAAAAGAAACATACTCAGAGAAATACTTGGAAGAAAAAGGGATTTTGGACATCAGTAAAAGCTTTATCTTTAGCTAAATCTACTTCTACTGGGCATTCAAAAAGTTTTTTGTGCGACAAACAAGTAATAAAGCCATGATAAAATCTGAATTGACACAACTCGATGAATTGGATGAATATAAGACGAATAATTTACATTAATTAACGTTTGAACTCATCTAAAACAATATGTATGAACTAGAAAAGGGAAGAATGAGGAATAGTTTTATGAGAAAACTTGATTTTTAGTATGTATTGTGATGCTTCATGTGTTGCTAGATCTAAGCATGTGCTGCCAGATTCAATAATGGCATCTGTTGCTAGACTGTTTGCAAGCGAGTCAAGCCATAACTCAAAAATTAAATCTCTTTTTTTTTTGAAGGATAACTCAAAAATTAAATCTTGTTTACCTTATTCACTTAAAGGCTAGAATGGGTCAGAAAAGATGGCCAAGCCTAGCCATCAGAAAGGGTCCAAGATCAGACCTACAATCTGTCAGATGAAGAGATTGGACATCCAATTGTCTTGTGGACACCATAAGGTCATTTGGATGAAGTCTTTACAGCCCAATTGACTTGGTCCTACATATCCAATCTAGATATGTTAAATGTCCCTTATAAATCAGCCGATTGATGAATTCTGGCCTGTTTTAGAATCGTAGAGCATGTACATGACTGTCCATGCAGTCACATAAAAAGGTCGTACAGTTTGTGTACTTGTGTATTAAAAGATCTGGCTGATATGGATCATAAAATGGTCATAAAGGCCTCTAGATACTAACAGGTTAGTTGAATTAGCGCACCATATGTGAACCAATAGGATGTTATTCTTGTTTTTTTATCAATAGTTAAGGTTTTGTGAGAAAAGGCTATACATATAGCCATATATATGGGATGAAAAAGATAACGGATGATGAATTGAGGTGAATGGTGTTTTTTTTTTTTTTTTTTTGAAGGCACAAGGTGTCCCCGCCCCTTTTGCGGTGAGACTATTCCCTGCGGATACACGCAATCAAACACATCACGTGTATCCGGTAATGCCGAAGAGGGGAGTCAAACCCACATGGTCACACCTGTAGGGCGCAAACCCATGGTGATGGCTGCTCGCCCAAACCTCGTTGGGTGAGTGAATGGTATTTTTAGTTTCATTTAATCCTGATTCATACGATAGGTTTCAATTTCTGAAGAATTGATGCCCTAGGAGCCCTTTGGTGCAACTCCAACAGGTTCCATTTGAAGCGACCCTGATACAGTATTCTTATCTATCATTGCTGGCTTTGCCCAAGAAGCCCTTTGGTGCAACTCCAAGGGTTCCATTTGGAGCAACACCCTGATACAATATTTTATCTATCATTGCTAACTTTCAGCAGATTGAAGATCCATATGTGGCATTTTGGAGGAGATTAGAGCTTACAATTTGAGTGCATTTTCAGATCTGGTTCAATTAAGTTATAGTTCTTCAAGTTGCTGCATCAGTTAAACTTGTGTTAATCCTTGTTATTTAGAATCCTTCATATCCTCAACCCTCATTCTAACCCGTATATCCCTAGATCTATGATCTGCAAAGTCTTTCAGTTCAGTTTTGAGGAAGAATAAATGAACATAGTGGTGTAACACAAAAAAAAGGGCATCCCACAACTGTATCGGACTTTCGCAAATTACATGCAAATGATGAAAATAGAGACAACCTTACTCAAAAACACAGTTTCATGAACAAGATGATATACCGACTTAACATTATGATGCTTATCATCACAGACTGCCACCCCTTGGCTGGTTATAGATTGTTAATATATTGTGAGTAACATCATTATTTTCTATTACGATTGAGAGTGGTTGTTGTTTAATTGTTATCTATTTGTATTTCAAACTTGGAATTTGTGAATTTTATTCAGTAACAATATTATAGTTTCTGAGTTCTAACAAGTGGTGGATAATTAGTCATATGACACTCTAGGCCTGTGAACCATCAATGTTATTGTGAACAAAAATCTTTTTTGTTTGTTGGATGTGATTTGCAAACTCGGTTTCTTAAATTATATAGTTCACCCATGTAGATTCAGGCAATTTCACATTTTATCATGCATTTCTAATGAGGACATCAGGTCATATACACCCTTACGTACGTATCAAAGGAAGAAGCGGGCCGCACCACCTTCCCTGTGTCTAGGCGAGTACCCGTGATCGTGTTGAAGACCCCATGTGCATGTGCAAGCATCTGGAAGACCCCACACTGGGAAGATGCACATGAGCTGCTTTATGGAGTGATCCAAACCGTTGGATCAGAGGGACGCGACGATCGGGTCATTGGATCGCATGAATCACATGATCGAGCCATTGATCGTTGATCATCCACATCAATTTTAGACTTTATCATATGTTAGGATTTAATTTTATATTATTTTATATTTGGACACATTATGGGTGTTTTAGTTGATTTTATTTAGACTAGGGTTATTTTCGTTAAAGCTCACAAGACGAAGATTTTTGTAATTTTTGAAACTTTTTGGATCTATAAAAAGAGGAGGGCGTGTGACCTCTCCCTCATTGAATTTCGTGATTAAAAAAAAAAAAGTTCTTGCTTTCTTTTCCCATCTTCATGCGATTTGAAGATACTTCCATTCGATTTGGAAGGAAAATTGATGCGAGGCTAATCTTCATCAACGGAGGTACGAGGTCTCCATCTATCCCCACACCATCTTCTCTTTTCTTCCCCACCAGGTATTTTCTTCAGATTCTTAATTCTCTCATCCCAAATCTTCGTCTTCTCCCAAACCCAACTTTTCCATACTCATCCGCAATCCAAACCCTAACCAACCTAAACGCATCCTCCCGCGTCACACGTGTGACCGTACGATCACACATGTGAAACCCACCTACACCTTTTGGTTTCCCACCATCGTTATATCAAAACCACTTTCTTCCATCCCCGAAACCCCAACCCTAAACCTAAATTTCCTACTTTCTCAAATTACCAAAACCCTAATTTTCACCCTAGGTTGTAATAGGTTTCCTATGTTGAAATAGACTATATCCTATGCTAATTGGATGTCCCTACATCCATTAGATCCCAGTTTCATTTTATTTAATGATCTTATGTTACGATGTTCGTAGCTTAGGCCAAGATTACGCATGATTTTCTTTTGATTTTCATGATATTTGTGATGAATATAGTGACGTTTGTGTTTTTTTTTGCTAAATATCTTAATTCGGTTATCTGATTGCACATGTTACTTAGTTCATGCATCGGTCCTGTATCAAATTTGGTATCAGAGCGGGAGGTCTCGTGTTCGAGATTCCTCACCAAGGGTGATTAATGCAAGGGCATTTTCACATCGAGCTCGAGTGGGGTTGCCTGTGGGATGCAGGGGCACACTCGGGGTGGGCGGCCCGTGTGAGGCGGTACCCATGTGATTTGGGGCCCACGAGGGAGGTTCGGCCGAGGTCCTAACTCATGAAATGTGGGGCCTGGGCTATGAGGTAAGAGGATTGATTCGCCATACTCGAACAATTCGAACTTTTAGAGCAAGTGGTTAATTGTCCTGCATCAATTTCTTACTTAACTCAGCATATATGACATAACGATTGCTTTAACTTAATTTGCATTTGACCGGTCTTCTATTTCTTTTAAGGAGAAGTATTCAACTATTCCTGGAACAAACGCAAAAAATAAAAAATAAAAATAAAAAGGATTCGCTCAATCAAAATTCAAGTCAATTGGTAATCAAAACCCTTAAAAGTAAGTTTCAAATGTTTAAACCTTGTTTCAGACATTTAGAATGAATTCATTGAATCCTACTTAACCTGGTTTCAGATATTCCAACTAAATCTCCAAACAAGTGTTATCTTCAATCTATTTTATAGCACCAATATTATATCATGAAATGCTATTTAAGTCCTATAGAAGAATCACGTAGAATGGAAACAGGCAATTATGCCATTATCGAGGTATTAAAAATGGCGATTTTCCTCTTTTCTGGACTTAATCAAAAGTGCTCAAGAAGCAGTAACTTCCTCAAAGATTCAAAGATTTCATGCATATAAACTTTTAGGGCCATGTCGGCAAGGGTGAATACTGCAGTATTCTCCCCTTGTTCTAAAATGCAATGAATTCATCTCCAAGTAAAAATATTTCTCTTTCCAGTTGTAGTGTGCATTTCCATAAACTGTATGATTACCCTTTTGTGTTGAATTTTATGTAATAAATGCGCTCTATGGAGGGGAAAATGGCATAACCCAGTACATACAACCCAAACCAAACAACCCCTTGAAAGTTCTAAAAGGTTAACTATCCAGGAAGTCAAGATGCATGAAACCAATTGTAAGCTATCAAAACATGGGCAGTTACATACTTCTGAAGAGGTGGTTCTCCAAGCTTCCTCTAGGCATAAACTCATATACTAGCAACCTTTGATCATCTTCAATGCAATACCCAATCAATTTAACCAAATTAGGATGCAGAAGATCACCAAGAAAATTAACTTCAGCCTGCAAAAGCTAGAAGACATCAGACAATGCTCTCCACAGTCCACCCATAAAGAGATAGACAAGAGGTAAGGTACTAATCAATAAACAACACTAAGATCTTTTATTTTCTTTTCCTTTATTTTATTTCTTCCTTTCTTCTTTTATTTTCTTTTTCTTTTTCTGTTTTTTCTTTTTCTTTTTTCTTTTTTCTTTTTTGAGAGAGAGAGAGGGAGGGAGGGAGGGAGAGAGGGAGAGAGAGAACAAGAGATTTCACAGCCAAGATCACAAAACAAGAAACTAAAATAAATTAAGAAATCCCATACCAGCCACTCTTTATGCCCCTGAAGTCCATCATGGTTAAGTGTTTTAACTGCAACTGTAAGCCCTGTGCCCGGTTTCACTGGGGCAGTTCCATTCTCCTCAATCCATCCCTTGAATACACAACCAAAGCCACCCTCACCAAGAAGACTCTCTGGCCTAAAATTCCTTGTTGCAGACTTAAGTTCATTAAATGTGAATTTCCTTAGCTGTGAGGCAACTTTCAGCTCCTCACTTACTTTTGGAGTTGGCGGATTACTTTCTGCATTACTTGTTGTTGTAGATGAGACTACGGGAGCAGTTGGTTGGTCTTTGCTCCTATCATTTGTGGACTTACTCTCCGCTGGTCCATGCACAAAACCAACATACTTCAATGGATAGTTCTCATATCAGGATAGCTTTTTTGAAATAATACAAGGAAAAAAAAAAAATCATTCACTTGCACTAGTGTAATTCTACAAACAGAAACACTGTCTAATCAGGTAGATCAAGGTAAACCACACTTCGAAAAACTAAAAAGAGCTAAGGACACGTTTTCTAATTTTAACAAAAGAAACCTCTTGCGTGTCAAAGGAAAAAAAGAAAAGAAGTGAAGCTATACAATCATGCCAAGAAAAGTACCGACAGGGTCTGAGTTAAATATCGTTCACCAAAATATAAGTTCACAGGCAAAAGATGTTTGCACTATAGAGTGAAGATCGGGGGGGGGGGGGGAGCAAAAGAAAATTAACAAAGAAGCCCATCTTTCTAGAAGGAAACCTAAAGAGAAAGGGACCAAATATCTCAAGTTGTCATGGAAGGCCTCCTTTCAAGAACCAAGCCCCAAATGGGACGCCTGCATATGGACGCGTGCATATGGATGGATTTGATTGCAATAATTAATCTCTTAAAGTGGAATTCGCAAAATTGCAATTGCCTTCATTATCATTTGTATTGAAGGAAGGGGCAGCCTCTAAAGTCTAGATTGCAAATATACGCTACTTTTAAGTTGGACGTGATTGGAATATAACTATATATTGGGGCTCCTTCCACATTGCTAAGACATAGAAAAGTCATTATTTTTGTCATTTTCGCTTCATTTAACTGGATATTCCCAAAGATTCACCTATGCATCCAAATGCTGCCAAAATCATGATAAACATTTCAGCGCTTACTCAAGATAACCCCAATATAGCAACCATACCATTTCAGTATTATTATGATAGCAACTCCAGAATTTCGCAATTTCAAAGCTGCTTGGTTACGGTGACAGCAAAATCAATCCTTATCCGGTAGCCAGTGGATCGATCGTTGACATTGTTGAGAAGCCAGAAGAATTAAAAACTGCATACGTAATTTAATGAAGTCGACAACATAGAAAAGGACATTATATACACATCATACACCCACTCTTTTAGCACACAGATCCTTTATCTATTTTTGGCATTAAAATACTATAAACGTTTTCCCACCGCTGGTATTAGAATAGTAGGAAGTCTATTCTATTCTATTAATAAAGCTAGAAAGAAAGAAGGGCGTGCGCCGTGTGCATCAAAAGAGAGGGTGCATATATCAGTCTCCTATAGAACTAAAGGGCCTTCAGGTTGAAACTTACAAAGCTCAATTAAGAAACCTCGCCAGCTTGACAACATGAGTATATTTATTGATCTTCAAAACTGACAGAGTATTCTCATTAAATAAACAAACAATTAGGGAAAATGATCAGGCTGCAATCATGACCATTTCACCAGCATTCAAGCTAAATATTCAAATAGTTAAAACCTCGAAAGGAGGCATTTCTTCATGAAACCAAGTTCCATCAAACATGTTGAGTAGAAGTAGCAACAAACTCACAAACAGGAAAGATATCTCAGTGAAAGGGGAAAGCATTGACAACTTCATCAAATAGAACATGCTCATAAAAAATTAAAAAAAAAAAAAAATTTTTAAAATGAAAATGAAAATATAAAAGAACATAAATAAAATGAAAGAAACAAAGGAAGAGAGGATTAGTTACCATAATGAGTACTGGTGCCGCTTATAGAGCTATCGACTTTGGATCTTGAAGAGATGCAACTCCCCATGAATCTGAACTTAATCCAACATCCGGTTTCCGCCTCTTCCGCCCCATCTTTCTTCTTCCTACCTCTTGATTTCCCAACATGTTCCTCCACCTGAATAGCATCGGGACCTACTCCCATCTCTCCAATCAAACACCCGCCCTTCAATCTTCAAATCAAAAACCCATTTTCCAAAAAAACCCCCCACAAAAATCTCTCAACACCACTAAATCACCCACAACCAAAAACCGCTATACAACCCGAAAGGACCTAACGAATCCCGAAAAACCACCAAACATGCAGATAATCAAACCACCCCACAAGCCCAAATCCGCCCAGAAATCCGTATTTTATCCAATAACCACTGAATAGTCTGCCTTCAGACGCCTGAAAATCGAAAATCTGGTCAATAACCAGAAACCCAGAAACCCAAAAGCCCAAAGCAGTTGCCACAACTACAAACTACTCCAAAATCCAAAGTAGTTCGCAGAAAATCAAACCAGCCCAAAAACCCCCTTTTTTCACAAAACACCACTGAATCTGCCTTGAAACCGCCCGAACATGGGAAATCCGGGGAAAACCCAGAAACAGAAATCGCCCAAAATGCAGAAAACAGAACTGGAAATCGAACAACCAATAGCCGAATCTGTAGTCTTGAACATGTATATTCTTTTGAATTGCGTGCAGCTCAGACCAAAGAGCTGATAACAACTAGAAGAAGAAGAAGAAGAAGAAGAGGATAGAGAAGGAAGGGTACCTGCCCGAGAATTTGAAGGGGCAGCAGCCCGAACGAGTAGAGCTTCCAGGCATGGAAAGGGGGAGATGCGATCAATGAAAGCGAGTAGGATGGTGGGGGGATGTGGAAAATCAGAGACAAGAGAGGGGGCGTGGAAATGGGGGTACTTTGGGGAAAGAACGGGCAGCTCGGGCAGGGGAATGCGGGCAGGACGGGCAGCACGAGGAATTTAGCGAGCCGAGACGAGGGCGGGGAACGGTACAGGTACTCGCACGAGTGGGTTGGACAGCACTCTGCACACGTGTACTCGCGCGAGTAGGCTGGTGAGCACTCTGCACACGTGTACACGCGCGAGTGGGGTAGAGAGCACTCTGCACACGTGTGTGGACATCACGTGCGGTATTTTGCCCTTTCGTTGCGGCATGCGTCGAGCCGGTAACACGATCTCGACTGCAGGTTTGGCTCCTGCATTGGTAAAGTGAGGAATGATGATTAGAAAGAAATAGGCCGGTTACTCTACTAAGTCCTTTTAAAAGGTAAGTTATCCAACAAATGCTGAAGGGTGGGACCACTAGCCTTTGGGGACGGCATCCAACGAACGGGATTTCCCAGACATGAAAACAAAACAGGCTGATCCGACCATTCTTCTGTGGACCACCACGTGATTTTGGAACTGTTTGGACGGGAGACCCTATGTGTGCTGTATATAACATCCAACCTATGCATTACATTATCCCACTTTTACCATATGGGGACGCGGATTGGGACAACCCCCTCATTCCCTTACCTAGCAACGGACAGTAGCTCTGTTGGACCGCCTTGATGTATGGGTTCTATCCACACCGTTTATTAATTTTTCCGTATCATTTTAAGGCAATAGTTTAAAAAATTAAAATAGTTCCACAGCTCAGGTGACCACACAGTGGAGATAAAAAACACCTATTGTGTTTTTTTTCTGAAGTTTGTAGGTGTTTTTTTTTTTTTTCTGAAGTTTCTGGACTATCGTTTTATACACGGGGTCTTAAGTTGTGTTAAAGGTTTACACGAGTCGAACCAAGTCAAGTTTGGCACAGCTCGACTAAGCTCGGCCACTTGCTGACCCAGCTCAAACTTGGCTCGGCTCGGTTCAGTCAGCAGCTCCGACCGGTTCGAGCCAATATCAAGCCGAGTTCGCCTATGGAGCATTTTCACAAACATATGAACTACACCTTCAAAATCTCACTGTGTGTAAAATAGCAACAGTGGTTTTACGGGTATTTCATCAAACACCTTATAAGCAACATAAAAAATAAAAAAAATAAAAAAAAAAAAGAGAGGCCAGGGGGGGGGGGTGTATTTGTACGGATCCGGATCCATGGAAAGAAAAGCTTTAATGGCTAAAATGAGGACGTGAATTGCTAGTTACCTTGGATACAACAAGTTCCCATGGCCGGAAGCTTTGTGGGACCTAAAAGAAATGGTTGTGATAAATTCACTCTGCCAATCCGTCCATCATTCCTCAGGCTCACCTTCTCCATCATTTCATATACATACCTTCCCTGCCACAGGCCACACTTCATTGAGTCATTTCATCAAACACTTAATGAGCAACAGTAATATCAAAGTAACCAAGTGTAGACACCCCACCCGGACGAACATCTTAAGAAGGCTAAGACAACCCGGGAATCATGATCATATCCCAACCCTAATCCCAGCTTAAACCTAAACCTAACCCAAAACCCTGACCCAAACCTCAAACATCCAATCCGTAACCTGAAAGCCTAATCCAAACCGTTCAATCCACATACGACCCCCACTTATACCCTATACCCTGACCAAAGCCCATTACCCAAACTCCGAACCCACCTATCTGAACTCCAAAACCCTGAAAAGAGACTATCAGACGAACCAATGCGACAAACAAACCCACACACTTGAACCCGGCCCGAGCCCTTACCGAGCGGTAGTCCAACTACCGCCAGCAGTAGTTTGACTACCGCCGGCGGTACTTAGAGTGCCGCCACTCGCGGCCCGTGTGTGATCTTCTAGGGACAGCTGTCTCAGCGTCCGAAAGTCAACTTTCTTCAGAAATTACCCCACCCCCCACCCCCGTCCGACTTTATTTACTGTTTTACCAATCCCAAGAGCCAATGGGAGTACGCCACGTGGCGTTTCTCTCCCCTCAACTACTCACAATTTGTCATGTCATCATTCACCCCTTTCAAACCATAAATTACCACATTGCCATTAGAGAAGACTATAAATAGCCCTCTCCTCTTCACATTTTCACAACAATCATTCCTCATTTTCAAGCTTAAGTGAGAGGGGGATGAAGAGAAATTGAGAGAGTGGGGGTGAGGGAGAGCTCACAAGCCTCCAAGATCAGATTTTTCTAACTATCTCTTAGCCTCCTCCTGACATTCTCAATCCCAAGTCTGGTTTCGAACGATCATAGTGAAACTCATATCTTAGCCTACCCAAGTTCAAGCCAAAGATCCTTTTTACTTTATGCAAGCATTTATCATGACATCTATTCTCTTCTCAACCCCCCTGCTCTTTTAGATCTCTAGTGAACGTATGCTCTGTGACTTGTCATACACTGGATCCTGTCACATCAAAAATTCCTAGTGATCTAGTTCACTCTTCTTTACATTTTTACATAAACATCATCACATTCGCCTTCTAGACACGTCGTTGAATGTATGCTCTACGACTTGTCGAAATCTCGAATCTTGCTGCATTAGAAATCCATGTGTGCCTAGTCCTATCTTGACCACATCATCCACCCCTAAAGATTATTTTACCACACAATACGGCAGAGAGGGTGCCTAACACTTTCCCTCTTTATAACCGAGGTCCCTTACACAGAATCCTGGATCGTAGATCAGGAGTCAATCTAAGGTAGGAGAGTCTTCGAATTTCTCCAACCTTACGCATTCCGTGGGTTCTAGCCGACCGCGGGATTCTGAGATTAATTGGCTAGTGGTGACTCCAACATCCACAAATCAGCTTGCTAACCCTACCTTTCACACCATATAAAAACACGCCAAATTTGCGTAGGCGCCGATTTCCATTGTTTACAACGAGTCACCAACCTAGTTCGATCCAAGTTGTGTCCAATCTGAGTCGCGTTGAGCTCGACTAAGCTCGAACTCAGTTCGAAATTTTTTCGAGCTAAAAAAATCGGCTCAAACTCGGTTTCGAATCAAGCTTTTTGAAATCGAGTCGAGCAAGCTAACCGAGCTAACTCTACTCGTGTACAGCCCTAGGTTTTGCACAAGGTTGTACATGAACCGAGTTAGCTCAGTTAGCTCGACTTGACTCAACTTGAAAAGCTCGATTCGACTCAGTTTGAAACTCAGTTCGAAACTGAGTTCGAGCCAAGTCGAGTTGATTTTTTAAGCTCGAAAAAATCTCATACCGAGTTCGAGCTTGCCCGAGCTCGACTCGACTCGGATCAAACTAGTTCAGTGACCCAGTTACTCTGATATTGATGTTGCTCACCAAATGTTTGATGAAATGACTCAACGAAGTGTTGGCTGGTGACAAGAAAGATATGTATATGAAACAAATACCCTTTTTTCTTAATTTTGGTGTTGCCTACAATGTGCTTGATGAAATAACTACATGGTGTTTAATGAGATACTTGTAAATGGTTGCTGTTGTTTTACATACAGTAAGAAATTGAAAGTGCACTCCATGCGATTGTGAAAATGCTGCACAGGCTCGATCTTGGCTCGAACTCGGCTCGAACTGGCCCAAGCTACTGACCGAACCAAGTCAAGCTGGCCAGTTAGGCTCAAGGACCAAGCTGAGCCAAGTTCAAGCCGGGGTCAACTAGTGGCCGAGCCGAGTCGAGTTGTGTCAAGCTTGACTCGGTTTACACCTCTACTTGTGTACACATGCCCTCCAACCTCTACATTACATGATCCTACTGTTACAATAAGATGCCCCAGAACCTTTTCTATTTAGTTGTTAGACCCTTCACATCATAGAAAATAATGGATAACCCCTCAAATCACTTGGTGGGCCATGTGATGGTTTGATCAGCTTCATTTATTCTCTTTTAACTTTGGATTGGGGGCAATCACCACAAGCAAAACAATTCCAGAATAAGCAACCCGGCTTGAGAGTATAATATCAATAACTGTTATTCACTCTATATATGTTAACTACTTGATTATTTTGGCCAATTTGATGAATGCCATCCATTCATCCATCTCTTAAATAATCGGTACATTTGGCTCTGTGTTATTACCCATCTATCTCATTTGCATCTTCCTTTAGCTACCATCACTGTATCCAAGGATTGGGATCTCTCATTCCAAGAGATCTTCAAG
The DNA here is from genome assembly GCA_030180095.1 of Magnolia changhungtana. NCBI lineage: Eukaryota > Viridiplantae > Streptophyta > Magnoliopsida > Magnoliales > Magnoliaceae > Magnolia > Magnolia changhungtana. The sequence continues at coordinate 578,924 of JASAUF010000600.1, forward strand.
GGTTCATCAAGATCATCCGATTACTAGGCCACATACGTACAATGCCCATTTCTTAGCAAATTATATCATTGTTGATCGATGCGGATCGGTACTCCTCTAAAGAGCCACTGTGATCTGTGAGTCTTATCTACACTGTCCATCCATTTTTCCCTAACATATTTAGGAAACCAGCTTAAAATTGAGGCAGATTCAAGGCTGGAGTGGAACACATGGTGTAGATTAAACACCAATAATGTTGAAAACATTTTAGAAGCAACAAGGGCCTGCTTGGTATGTGGAATTGAATGGTATTGAATTGTATTAGATGAGATTAACATCATTATTGTACAATAATTGTATGTTTGGAAGTACGATGGTATTGTAGCCATCCAATCTCATGTTTGGGATAAAATTTTTGCTTGAGAAAAATATTGTATTAAGCAAAATCCTCTTTGATAGACCATGGAATTGTAATCAATGGATCAAATTCACAACGAATGTCATTCACTTGTACACATATAACTAGAATATCATGTGTAAACAGTGTATATGGATGGACGACATGGAAAAATGCATGCATCAATGTGGGGGCCATGTGTAGTGGATTTCAAAATCCACAAAAATCCTACATAGGACCAAATGCAATTCCATGATACTAAATGCATTTCCATCCCACCTAACCCCAACATTCCCATCCTTTCCAAATGCGGGATGGAATTGCACGGAACCAAATGCAATTCTATCTTAACTAATCTCATCTAATACTCTATGCCAAATGCCCCCAAATTTTTTTATTCAAGTTGATATTTGTGTTTTTCCTTAATTCAAGTTTATATAACCTTATGAAACAGGTTGGATGGCGGGTCCTAGAGAGTTTTCAAACGGTGGATGTCATTATCCGCTTTAGCCTTGCATCTATCTCGTTTTTATTTTTAGACTTGTAGTTTAAAATAATACAAAATAATAATAAGAAGAAGAATAAATAGATGGACAGTATGGACGAACCTTATAAATCATGGTGGCCTCTCAGAGCACACGTCTGTTCTCGGCTAGGGACGGACGGGCTCTGTTACTAATGTGCAGAACCCGTGTGATTCCTTGCCCCATCAACAAAGACAGAGAAGATGTTAATAAGGGACGCACATCTTCAAGCGTGAAACACTCTGCATGTGGAACAATCTCACTAGATGGGAAACATTCGTCGACCACACTGCCTGTGCATGGAACATCAAAATCAGGCCCGCCCACTCAATACAAGTGAGCCATGCATTCACGTTGAATACAGACCGTTGGTAATTATTTCTCCTAGCCATCCATTTATTTATACGTTAGTTTCCCACCTGATGAATTTACGGGATGAAGTTTTAAGTTGTGAACATTGTCAAGCCACTAGAATCATATTACGTACGTGTCGAATCCTGGGTACATGCGTGAATGTGAATTTAGCTGGTGTGGCACATTTGTATCTGGCGCTTGATGATGTAGCGTTTGAAGAGAAAAATGCAACATTTTTTTTTGGTGCGCCAGTAGATCGCAGCGACAATTTGTTGCACGCATGTGATATCCAGGTCATTCATCATGTGGTCCCTTTCCCATCAATGAAGTTGGTCCACTCGTAAGGGGGCACACTTAATGTGTTGATCATCCTATGTTCATCTTAGGCCTTGCCTGACGAACTATCCAGATCTGACAAGTGTGTATCATTTGGTGCATGTCATGAATTACCTTTTAAGCAATTCTTAAAAGAGAGACTTGAATGATTCTCATTTCTCAGTTTGGGTATAAGCACTTGCGCACAAAATTCTTACCGAGGCAGAGGCATATATTGACATGAAGCGGATTGCCTTGGTCACCAGATCATTCTTTGAGGTCCACCATGATGTATGTGTTTTATCAAAGCCCTCCATCTATTTCTCCAGCTCATTTTAGGTGCAGATCAAAAGCTCAAGTGTACCACATCACAGGAAATAGTAGAAAATGGAACACTTACGGTTGAAAACTTCTTGGATCCACAGAAGTTTTAGATGAAGATGATATTTGTGTTTTTCCTTCCTCTAGGTTTGTGTGACCTTATGAACATATTGGATGGCAAATTATAGTCATGTAGGCCCTAGAAAGGTTTCAACTGTGGGGATCATTATCCCACTGTTTCCTCTGTTGTGGACTATTTTGCGGTCAACTTTTTTTTCTTACACACACACACCCATGCACGTCGTAGTGGGATTTCACCACTTATGGGCATCAAACCCAAGACCTCGTGTTGAAACTCCTCAGAGTCTACCACTGTTTTGTGGTCAACTTGAGCTTTGGATCTGTGTCATTGTTTGGGCTCATCTCGGGCTGATCCCTAAAATGATCTAGAAGAAAAAAAAAATGTATGGACAATGGATAAAACACATACATTATATTAGACGTTAAAGAGTCAGGTCCCCGAGTGCAATCAACGTCCATATTAACTCATAAACCCTCTCTCACTAAGGCAAAATCTATTGCATAGTTTTAAACTCTAATTAATGGATGTTAGTGCACTAATTTGTACACATTGTATGTCAATCACGTGAGCTTGTGTGTTATGTAGTCAGTTGAGCCCTTGTAAGCTGAAGACCGAAGTCACAAGAGGACGTGCATTATAAAGGAGTAAAGAACAGATAAATGAGGTGTCTTAGTAATTGTAACATTGACCCAAAATAACCATTCAACCTCTGGATAATACATGCCTTAATAGAAAAACCTCGTGTGATCATCATGGAGCGAGAGATGCCATAAAGCTTTCACAAAGCTCAAAGGCATGTTGACAAGCGCCCCCATCATACAACTACCTCATTAGAGTATTTCATTTGAAATCATGTGCGAGCGATTATGCGATTAGGTCAGTGCTAGGCCTGGAAAAAAAAAAAAAAGCCTTGTGTCATTTACTATGCGAATAGAGCTCTAAACCATGCCCGGATGAACTAGTCCACTATAGAAAAGAAACACTTAGTCGTAGTATTCGCCTTGGACAAGTTTAGGTCCTACTTGATTAGATCCAAGATAATCATCTTTCTTGATCACGTGGTGCTAAAGTATCTTCTTTCCAAAAAAGATGTTAAGCCTTGTTGCTAAGATAGATCATTTTAATCCAAGAGTTTGATTTTAAAATCCGATGTAAGAAATGAGTAGAAAACGTAGTGGTCGACCATATCTCACGGCTTGTTTTTATTCAATTCCACAAAGACGACACCCATTAATAACATGTTCCATGATGAACAACTCTTCAAAGTCTCTCAATTACCTTAGTATGTTGACACTGTCAATTATCTTACTACAGGTACTATTTCTACTCATTGGACTGTGTAAGATAAAAAGAAATTCTTCACCGAGGTATGCAAGTTCTTCTAAGATGATCTTATCTCTTTAAATATTGCCCAAATCAAATTATAAGGAGATGTGCTCCAAACTACGAGCAACACAGTGTCATCTCCTTTTGTCACTCATATGTGTGTGGTGGCTACTTCTCGAGTAAAAAGACTGCTGCGAAGAGTTTCCAGTGCGTCTTTTATTAGCTCACTATGTTCAGTGACACTAATAAATTTCTACAAAGCGTGCAAGAGATGTCAGAAATTTGGAGGAATATCCCATCGAAATATGATACCATTGAGTCTCATTTTTATTATTGAAGCATTCGATTACCAGCGCATTGATTTCATAAGACTATTCCCCACATCTTTTATAAATCTGTATATTCTCTTTGCTTCGACTATGTTTCCAAATGTGTTGAGGCAATTCCATGCTAAAATAATGATCATCGAACGATCATTAATTTCTTAAAATAAAACATCTTATATAGGTTCAAAACACCTCGAGGCGTTATTAGTGATAGAGTATCTCACTTTTACAATATACCGTTTGAAACATTAATGAAGAAATATAGTATTACACATAGAGTGAGCATCCCCTATCACCCACAAACAAGCGCTCAAGCTTAAATATTAAATAGGGATATTAAACATATATTGGAGAAAATGGTGAACCTGGATCATAATGATCGATCACTTCGACTAATCAACACATTGTGGGCTTACTGTACGGCCTATAAAACCCTTATTGGTATGTCACCCTACAAACTTGTCTATGGGAAGGCTTGTCACTTGCATATGGAGTTGGAACACAAGGCGTATTGGTTTATAAAGATTTTCAATTTCAATCTTGACAAAGCTAGCTTGCTACATAAATTTTAATTAAATGAACTTGAAGAAATTCAGAATGAGGCTTAGAAGAACTCTCGGATATACAAGGATAGGATGAAAGTGTTCCATGACAAGAACATCCTTCAGAGTTTTTTTGAACTAGATAAGAAAGTCCATTTATATAATTCAATAAGTTATCTTTTTTTTAAAAAAATTAAAAAATAAGATCTCATGAGACTGGTCCCTTTATAATCAAAACGGTTTATCCTCATAAGGTTGTTGATATAAAAAATTCGGCAAATTGCAATATTTTAAAAGTGAACAATCACCGCCTTAAGCAATTTGTCGAGAACTTCAATTCAAATGACATGTCCATCCCTCTGAAAAATCATATCTATCGAGATTAACCTTATAGTTTGATGGTGTTCATCGTGCTCTTTACTACATTACTATGAGAGGTTAGAGTAGTTTAGATTTTCTTTGTTAGTTTGTTTTTGTCTAGCAACCTAAAAACCCCTATAACACCTCAGTTTTTGTAACCCAAGTTTAGTCCTCGTTTTTCAAAAATCTAAGTGTTAACCTTTAAAGATAGCCCAAATTTTACGTATATATATTTTTCCTTTTCAAGAGTGAGCAGTTCAGTGGAAGAGAAACAAATCAAGCATGAATGAAACTCTGAATGCACATTCATGATATACAAGCGGTTGCCCATAGGGCTTATACAAACCAATGCCTCAAGATTTACAGTTTTAGGGAAGTACAGAATTGATACGAGTGAAGTCTATAATATAAAACTGCGAGATCATCCAGCTTATCATACTCCACATGAACACCAACCTGCACCTCATGTACGTCTCTTGCAACAACTGAATATAGTTTAATGGCGTCAATGACTATCCCAGTGAGGTACACCCCCAAGATTTACCAAAACATCATAATAATTAAGTATAATTTATTGGGAAAAGTCTACACTAAATAATTCACAATGACCCTTATAGTAATAAAACATAATTCGTAAATATAAGCATACATTACATTAATTAATTCACATAATACTCTTGTTTAAATGCATGAATGCGTGCACATGCTCACAGACCTGGAGATGCTCATCCAGCTGGCAAAAAAGTCGCCCAAGGATAACTACCCACCCGAAAAAGTACTCAAAGGTACGCCCAATGAGAACTAGCCACCCGAAAAGGTACTCAAAAGTACACCCAAGGAGAACTAGCCACCCGAAAAAGACCATGTAACAAGGACACCCAAGGTAAACTAGCCTCCTGGAAAAGTACTCTAGGATACACCTAAGGAGAATTAGGCACCCGAAAAAAGTCCATACGAAAAGGACAACCCATATTAGTTTGAATGCACGCAACGGTAATTTAAGGTCACTTGGTAAAATATTTTATAGTACAACCTATAGTGACTCAAGAAACCCCGTGTCTTATATTGACGACTGGTAAAGTCCACATATCATGAATGCATGATTAGCTCAACCATTATTAGTCTGATTTACAACAACCATTATAAGAAGCGCAAGGTCACTATGGGGACTCATCACTGTTGAGTGTTAAATATTGCATATTTCTCCCTCATTATACTTTGGTTTTATGAACATGATAGCACTTAATCAATATCTTTATGCATGTTTGTCTTGCGATGTAATTGTGAGACCTTAAGGTGAAAAGAATGCTAAAAGTGTGGAAATTGATGCTCAAGAATTATCAAGGCAATGATGGATCTTTAGTGATGAATATTGAAGATTTCAAGAGTCCAAGATCCAAGAAAACTAAGTAAAAAAGGAATAAAATCGAGTTTGAAAAGTGCAGAATTCAGAAGCTGCTAAACTTAATTGTTCGATGACATCGAACGCACTTCGATGCTACCGAAGTAAGTGTTTGATGCCATCGAAGTAGGCTCGATCACATCAAATTTTTTGGGAAAATTCAAGTTTAGTTGCTGGACTATTAGGTGCAAAGTTTGATCCCATCGAAAACCATTCAATTCCATTGAAGATAAAGTTCAATATCATCAAAGCCAGTTCCATGACATCGAGAATTTCAGGATTTTTAAGCTTAACTCGCTAGACAGTTCTGGACCATTTTCGATGACATTAATGAGTTGTTAGATGACATTGAAACATGTTCGATGACATTGAAGGCTTACACATATGAAAGAGTGCGCAGTTTCCAAATTCGAATCTAACTCGGTTTCACACTTTCGATGACATCGAAGGTTATGCAGTGCGTAAATTTGAGGCAGTTTGCAAAGTCGGCCAGAGAAAGCCTACATATTAAAGTTATATGAAGCAATCTAGACACAAATTAGGGTTGGATGAGTAGAGCAAGGGGTGTAGATACTTCCAAGGAGTTCTTTCATATTTCTAATTAGTTTATTATTATTTTTTTCTTTAAAAGTTTTAGCTTAATCATTTCTGTAGTTGGCTAATCTCCTAGTTAGAGCTAAGAGGTGAAGCTTATAGTTTATTTTAATGTTTTTCTTATTTTGATTCACGTTCATAATCTTCATGTTGAATATTTCATAGTTATGGTTTGAATTTAAGAAGTATTTTTTATTATTACTTTAATCTATCGTCGACTCCGGGCACAGTGGATACTTAGGAACTTCCATGAATGCTTTCTTTTCTATTTTGTGATTGTTTGGTTTATAGAATTCTTTGATCTACCATTAACTACGGGCATAGTAAGTGCTTTAAACTCTCTACAATCAAATCAACAAGATGGTTGTATGTGGAACGATACTATGAATGTTCCGAATCTGTTAGGAATTGTTCATGGTGTTTTAACCGCTCTATCATCCAACTAGATAGATTAGGACTTTGATTACAGTTGAAGTGTTGAGTGAATCAAGTATGGATGCATTAAGATGAATATAAGCTGATCCTTGACACTCTAGTGTTTCTTTTATTTATAACTCACTTCACAACAACATCTCTTCAAATATAATTTTAAGTTTAGTTTCTAGTTCTAATTCTTAATTAGTTCAGAATATTCACACATATTCAGTCATTGTGGGTACAACCTCGGCCTCACCGAGATTACTACTACATCACAACCTTACACTTGGGGTACAAGCCAACAATCACCCAGCATAGGCTGACTACTCGGGCATAGTGTCCTATATCACCACCCCCGGCTCATGGGACTCTAACAACTAGGATGTTTAATGGTAACCTATTCAACTAGTGGTCAATCCTAGTTTAATAAGTGAAACTTACCATCGCAAGGTTATATAAAAATGGTAGGACAACTAGTCCATCAAAGCCACATAAGCAAATATTCCGTTAAAGCGTCGCATGGCAAATAGTTCATCCAAGTATGCGACAGAAATGAATTATCCCAAAGACACACATGCACAAATGATCCATAAGATGGTAAGTCCACTACATAATTTCATTTAATCCATTAAACAAATGGCCACTAGTTTGAGGACCTCCAAAAATTCTATCAAGTAATTATAAGCAGCAAAACAAGCCATGTACAATATCGATAACACTTATACACATAAAGCGTTTATCTTAAAATATAATAGAGATATTTGATATCTATAGCATGTTCAAATACTCAAATTTATATCCAATCATCAATCATTTATAAAGAATTACTTAAATTGAAACTAACATTCGTCACCATTTCCACTGAATACCATATTAAGCAATCAATAAGGTAAGTGAACGAAGCTAACTATCATGATGTAGAAAAGCTTGAAGGGTGATCCTCACCTTTCAAGAGTTGAATTGGCTTCCAATGTTGTTAGAGACTCACATGCACACTTCAAGATCAACCTCAGACAAAGTTAGCACATATGGTATAGTTAGATTGTCGCGATACACCATTTATATGGTTAGATTTTTTTAAAAAAATGGTTTAATGGTGTAGACTAGGGTTTCTAACTTAGGGTGTAGATTTAGGTTTTAACATTAAAATCTATAGACAAGATGAATCTAATTCACAATACACAAATCAAAGATAACTCACCTCTATTAACTGAATTGACTCCACCTGAACCTAACTTCAACTTGGTCCAAACGAAAGATTCCTACACATGGGATTTATGCATATCAATTAGGAATCAAATGACATAGATCTAATTAGAAGTGAAACCCTAAAATTTTCAAGACTAACTCACATTGTCCAAATTGAGTTAACTTCACTTGGTGACAAAACTTGGCTATCTACTCGAACCAACTCAGCGAATCACCCAGTTAAGGTTCCCTGACATCATTGAAACTGAATTGAGCTGAACTTATTTGAACTCAGCCACACTAGACTGAACTTGGTTGAACTAGCCGAATCAACCTACCACTACCACTTCTTCTTCTTCTTCTTCTTTTATATTCCTTCTCTTGGTGCCAAGCAGGGCCCGGGTTCGGCCCAGACTCGACTAGATGACGCAATCAACGAGTTGGATTTGGCGAGTTACTGAGTTAACTCGGCAATGAGTTGAATCACTCAATCATAGCCCAGTTTCAAGTCTAAGTTTAAACAACAATTGAAGCGCCCTCCACAAATGTTGTTGGATAGAGATGACTCGATTTAACACACAGGAGCAACCCAACTCTGATCGGGGCTGCATTGAAATTGGCAAGTTCTACTGAGATAACTCAACATCAAATCGCTTGAACTCGGTTTCAAACATGAACCCAACTCAGCAACTCGATGACCTCGAATCCTGTTGGTGCTACAACCCGATTGATCCAACTGCTTAATCCATATCAGGACTAGGCTAAATTGGATTTGAATTGCCAGGGATTGAGTCGAACTACCTGCTACTCAATCAGTAACTCCAGTGCTGCATTTCATTCTAATCTTCTTCTTTTCCTATTGCAAATCACATTTAGCAATGAATGCTAATTCGCAACATATCATAGTTCTACAATGAGTTCGACACAGTAGCCTTCCCTCACTGAGTTAACATAACAACTAGATGGCCTAACCGAGCAACTCAGTCTGATCTAATTCAACCGTCAACTCAAACCATCACGCATGTTACATTAGGACTTGAGCTCAACTCCACACTCTGCTTGTTGAACTGAGTGGCCGAACTAAACTAACTTCATCACTAAAATCAATGACGAGTAACTAATTTAACTCAACAATGGCCCAATAGATGCAACTTGTACCGCCAACAACTTAGTGTTGAAAACCAAAGTTGTCTTACTCTGATTGCTGAACTTCATGCCCGATCTACTCGATCTCTATTCGAGGATTAAACACTGATCAACAGGCACACTTGAAGGACGTATAAGATCTGGAGTTGCTGGCCAGCTGAAGATTTGTTATTTTCAAAGCTTGTCGAGGAAGATGGGTGGTCGTTAATGGCAGATCACCGCCCGCTGGATTTTTCTTCGACTTAACTATTGTAAAAGGTTTGGACGCTTGCCAGGGAGCTTGTGAAATGAAGATTTCGAAGGTTAAAGAAAGTTGGGTCAGTGGGTTCAGAGCTTGAAGGCACACTTGAAGGACGTATAAGATCTGGAGTTGTTGGCCAGCTAAAGATTTATTGTTTTCGAAGCTTACCGAGGAAGATGGGGTGGTCGTTAATGGTAGATCACCGCCCGCTGGATTTTTCTTCGATTCAACTATTGTAAAAGGTTTGGACGCTTGATAGGGAGCTGTGAAATGAAGATTTTGAAGGTTGAAGAAGGTTGGGTCGGTGGGTTCAGAGCTTGAAGGCACACTTGAAGGACGTATAAGATCTGGAGTTGCTGGCGAGCTAAAGATTTATTGTTTTCGAAGCTTGCTAAGGAAGATGGGGTGGTCGTTAATGGCAGATCACCGCCCGTTAGATTTTTCTTCAATTTAACTATTGTAAAAGGTTTGGAGGCTTGCCAGGGAGCTTGTGAAATGAAGATTTCGTAGGTTGAATAAGGTCGGGTTGGTGGGTTCAGAGCTTGAAAGTAATAGCCCGATTCCTCCTCCCAAATGCAAGAAAAATGGAAACCCTAATGTAACGATTGCTTTATATGCTTAGCATGATCCATGTTTTTAATTCAAACAGCTAGGAGGATCCCATTTGGATGGCCTGGATGGAGTTTCTGTAAAAAATGACTTATAACAGAAAAGATTCTTCGAAGCTTCCTCCGCTTGCCAAGAAATTTGCGATTTGTGTGAAACCTAAAATGAAGGGTTGGGATCTTTTGAGATGGAGGGTCGAGATGTAGAGAGGAGAGCTCTCACGGATCTCCAGCCTATCAACCCAAAAGGAACTTCCTCTTTCGGAAGTTTTTCCTTCCTCCGCACTCACCTTATGGCCACGATTGTGCACTTGCAGATGAGTCTTCACAAGCGGGCTTCATGGGGTCTTGGTCGAAATTGGCATGCCTACATGATGGACGGATCATATCAGTCGAAGTGGTCCTCGATGGTGAGCCAAAACCATAACAATGGACGGACGTTCGTTTACTCCCGTCGGGCGGGAAAAACGAGAGAGAGAGAGAGAGAGAGAGAGAGAGAGAGAGAGAGAGGAAAATCTCTCTTTTTGGAAAAACACGGGTTAAACCCGGTTTGATCGTGCAGGTGAGTTTAGTGCACTACGGGTGCAACACCCCTGGTGCATATACAACACTTGTGTATGACCCATAGTAATGCATGGTGAAATCACTCCATCCATTCACTTTGGAGGTCCTAATCAGGGCCTCTAACCAAAGATCAGGAAGATCCAAAGCTCAGGTTGGCCATACCTAGTATTTCATGTTTAATTATTGATTTCTGCCAATCCAACGACCAGCTTTCTTCTGGGTTTGATCAGCACCAACCCACGGGGTTCTAAGGTTCAAGGGCTATCCACATAGTGATTAGTAGTGCAATTTAAGGCCCAAATAATGAGTTCTTACAATATTAGTTAGGTTTACTCCTAACTTAGTCTAAAGTTAATGAATAATGGATTTGGCTATTCGAGCCCCACAAATGATATTTTCTAATATCCACATCGTCCAGTAGGTTCTATGGGTTCAAATAATAGACCTAGCCAGAGATGAGGCATATTCAATGCTCAGGTGGGACATACAACTTGATTTTGAGAGTCCAATTAATGGTTACCAACTATTTAACGGTTGGATCATTTCTCGATGTAATCATCGATATTTTTAAACGTCATAAAGCTAATATGGATGGACTCTAACGGTTGCTTTTACAATTTGGTGGCTATATTGTGTAAGTAAGTGTCAAATCATCCCACAAGAAGTTATGGACTCGATGAACAGTGGATCTAATGATCCGTGTCTTAGAATTTAGGATGGACAGTTCGATTAACTCAATCAATGAATGAAGACAACTCCTAATATTTGGACAGGTATAGGATTGAGTTTATAGGCCAATCTAAATTCATGTGGGTCATAGCATTTTTCACACATACATAACCTAACTAGATCTCGTTAGTAACACCCGAGTACGGAAAAGTATGGGGTGTTATAACCATCTAGTTGAAGAAGAATTCATGCCACTCATTTGATCTTTCTCAGGTACTCTCTCTACTCACTCTTTTATTTTCGTTCTCATATTATGATGCATTGCATACCTTTTTTACATTGAGGACAATGTAGATTTTAGGTTGGAGGGGTGAGATTCGGTCGAATCAACATATCTTTATTATTTTTGAACAAACTTAAAAATACATAAATTCAATTCTCAGATTTTAAGACTCTTCGTGATCACTGATTTTCTGTTTAACTAAGTGTGTGTAAGTGTAGGATGATGAGATACAAAGTAATTTTTGAAAGTCTAGAATCTAGTTGATTGGTAGATTTTTTAATAAGTTCTTTTGATGAATTGATTGATATGAAGCTTTAAACATTAACTGTGTCTAGTTCACAATTCACACCTAACTCATATTCTTTAAACCCAACTTGAACTCTTAATGTTTGACTTGATTATTCCTCAGAAGTGTTAGGAACTAAGCCTGGAGATTATTGTCTTCCTTGATATAAAAAGAAAAAAAAAAGAACCAGCTAAAAAAAGAGGAAAAAGAGAGAGAAGAAAAGTAATAGTGTGAAAGCCATCAACGAAAAATCAAAAGCTAGAAAAATAGGTGGAAATGAAGATAGGTTCGGAATTAGTGACTTGTGTTGATTTGACCACTTTTGAGTAATAATCACAGTTAACATCATGGATAGAACGTTGACTTTTAGCGATTAAAGTTAGAATTCACGAAGAACACTAGGAACTTGATGTTTGAATGCATTATATTGATTGATTGATGAATAAGAACTTAGTTTAATGGTTTACTAATCATATTTGGTTTTAATTGACAACAAATTATCCTTATATCTTTGAATTCTAGTTACATATATATTGAATTACATAAAATGTTGTTTTATGAGAGAGATTTGAAGTTAGTTTTTCTCATGTTTTGCTCGGGACAACCAAAATGTTAGTTGGGGTGTATTAAGTGTAAAATATTGCATTTTTTTCCCTTATTGTGCATTGATTTTATATGCATAGGTTTGTTAAATTGATCTAATTATATGTGTGTTGTTATGTGATGTGGTTTGAAGAGCTACAATAAAAAGGCGATTAAATTAATGATTTAAAGTTCGAAGAATGACCAAGTAGAGAATTGGATCTATGGAGGATAACATTAAAGAATTCAAATGGCAAAGATCCAAGAAAACTAAGCACTGAAGATGGAGAAAAGTATGAAAAATCACACAATTTAATAACAGAAACAACAAACTGTTTGGTCCCACTTGAGGTTGGTTCGGTTCAACTGAAAGTGCATGAAACAGTCCAATGATAAAAAAATGTTTTTTAGACTTAATTCGGCTTGTGTTGTTTAGTCCTATAAAGGAGGGTTCAGTGCAACCTAAGGGAGATAAATACTACAAAAGAATTTTTAAGAAAATTTAATGGCAGCTGGGAGACAAATTCAGTGCAACCAAAGTGATGTTTGGTGCGACCAAAGTGTAACAAAGTATGAAAATATGAAGTCGGTGTAAAGTCGATGTAAGCTTTTATTATTTAAGGGGGTGACTTAGGCTCTTCTATATACGAATTAGGGTTTGGGAGAGAGACCAAGGAGTTGTGGAGCTTCTACGGAAATATTCTTCTTCTCTAATCTTTCGGTTATAATTTTTTTTTCATGTTTATATATATATATATATATATATATATATATATATATATAGTTTAGTTTAAATATGACAATGGTTGGCTAAATCTCTTAGTTGGGGCTAAGAGATGAAGCATGTAGTTATTTTTAATGTTTTGGTTTACTTTAATTCTAGTTTTTTGGTTTGAATGATGAATAATTCATTGATATTGGTTTGAATAAAGATTTAGTTTTAGTTTACTTTGATCCATTGTTGACTCCAGGCACTTTGGATGCTTAGGAAGGCTAAAATTGTATGCTTATCTCTTGTGCAAGGGATTGATCTATAAAATTTACTAATCTATCATACACTAGGACACGATAGATACTTTGAATTCCCTATGATCAGTAACTTGGTGCTTCATGTGGGAATTGAATCAATTGAAGTTTATATCTATTTTAGTTTGTAAATTATGAATTTACTGCTCCATTATCCGACTGGATAGGATAGGACTTGGATTACAGTTGAGTTATCTGATTGAATCAAGTGAATTAGGCATTAAGAATGGCTAGAAGTGGATCCTTGATGCTCTAATATTTTAGTTTATTATTTTTTTCCTTAAATTACTCAGATTTTCACCTTTACTTTCATAATCAGTTTAGTTCTAATTCTAGTTCTAAAGTGTTTTAAGGATGCACAAATACAAGTCTTTGAGGATTCGATCTTGATCTCACCGAGTTAAGACTACATCGCAACCTTGCATTTGAGGTCGTCGTCCTTTTAGATTGCTCATGAAGTCGTCTTTTAGGCATGCTTCATTAAGAACCCTAAAATTGACACATACTCTTATTTGCCCACTCTTTTTCTTGGCAGACAATATATTAAAGATCCACTTGGAAAATTTTACTTCTTTAATGAAGATTACTTTAATAATTTCATTTATTTCTTCCTCAATTCGCGGAACCAAATATGGGTGGAAGTGCAATTGTGCTTACTTAACTGCTATTTTCTCCTTGGAGATGTTGAGCCGGTGTATTGCTACTGTCAGTTCCAAACTAGGGATTTCTGCATATTTCCAGATAAATACGTCTTTATTTTCTTTCAACAATTTAATATACAGATTTACTTCTTCAACTGGCAGACTGACACTTATATACGAATTATAAGGTTCTTCATCTGTCCCCAGATTCATTTCTTGTAATTCATCAATGTTAGGCTATCCCTATCTTCTATCTGCATCGGTGCTATTCTGTAGTGATTTATCTCATTTTTGTCATTTTCATCTGTCTCTTGATCTGATTCCATCACGGTGGTCACTTAGAATGTGCATGTTTACCTGTGCAATCGCGGGGGATGCCCCTAGCCCAAAAAGTTGTTCTCATTTATTTTCATGAATACCAATTGGGACTTGTATACCCTTGCCATTGTTCAACCCCATTGGTTCATCACAATCGAATCACATGGTTTACATGATTTTTGGACTTGTTGGGCTATATCTTTTTAAGCCTTCCATGAAAGCTTTTCATCGTTCATCTTCTCACCTTCTTTATCCACAACTTTCTTTCCAGGAGCGAATAAAATACTATCCGCTTCGGATTACTTGACTTTAACCACACAAAATCTATTTGGTACAATTAGGAATGGTTTGACTTTTTCCAATCATGGCGTAAGTATCATATACTTTGATTGTAGAATTTCAATATGTTCTGATGATAACATTATAAAGGGAGGTTGTTCCAGTTGGCTTGAATGTTTCGAAATAAAATAGAATCTCTTCTTTATTGATTCTATTACACTTGACTATAAGAATTTTGGTTGTTTTCTTTCTTCTTTTTCTGCCAGTTTATGTAACGTCTCGGAAAAATCTGTACAAAGACCCGAGTACCACCTCAGGCAGAAATCGTTAAGGATTAAATTATGTAGAAATTAGACAAAAATTAATTAAGTGTTAAACTGAATTAATCAGTAGATTAGCTTGAACCGCTTTCTATGTGATCTGTAAGACCCAAAACTAGTAAAATCGCTAATGCTACGTTACTTAGGAACCTAGGATCAATCTCAAAATTCAGTTGCTCTTGGGAGCACATTGAAACTCCGTATCGGACTTGGGCCGCGCATCGAAAGTCTGATGACCGCGAAACTATACGGTTATGACCACCTTACTAGGCTTGACAACCATCGCGGGAATCGAGTCCAAGTAGTATCAGAAACGCACAACTAAAGCCCTGAGTAAAGTGTGTGAAAAACGTAAACATCTTTAAAAAATGAACTCAAATTTAAGTGATTTGGGTTGTTCGCGTGCGGCCAAATTTAAAGTTTCAGACTGTCAGATTCTGACCCAACTGTACCCTTGGATCAGGGAAATTTCCCTGCATAGGTCAGTATACTTGTGGCCCTGATCGGGTGACGATAGCCGTTGAACTGAAACTGGTCCTCCACGGTCGATCCACAAAACCGATCGGACTGAAATCTTAACCTGGCTTAGATCCATTGTCAGAGAACTTGCCCCTGACTATGTGCATGAGCTCCATTGGCCCGAAACAGATGCCCTTTGGCTATAACCTAAGTATACCATGGCCCTGGGGCCATTTACGTCAGTTCTGGGCCTATATAAGGACCTTAAACCCACACCTCTCTCTTTCATACGAATTTCTCTAACCCTAGGAGAGAAAAGAGAGAAAAGAGGAGAAAAGAGTGAGGAGAAGAAAGAGATTCCTGGAGATCGTTGCAGGGATTCACCGCACAACTCCACGCTTCGATTCACCTCCCCACCATCGCTACACGAACCATTCCAACTATGATTTGGGTAAGAAATACTAACCCTAATCTTGTTTTAGTAATCCAAATAGAGGATTCGATGAAATAGCTAACCTATGTCGTGATTTAGGTAACCATTGTTTTGTAGACGGAGACGATGTGTACAAACTGAGTTCGATGCGAGTTTACTGACGAAAGGTGCGGACTATAAACGTATAGGTTATGGTTTTCAAGGTTTTCAATGTCAGTTAATGATTTATGACTGACTTAATTGCATCGCACATGCTTAAATACGATGTTTCCCCGTATTATACATATATATGAATGATGTTGAAAATAATGCATTCTATGTGTTTGTTGAAATGTCTGAATGAATATGGAATTATGATTGGTGCTTGTTATGATTGATGGTTGGGAATACATGATTGCTGTACGTGTGGCATCTCCTATGTGGAAGGATTTGCTATAATGTGTTTTAACTAATTTATTACATGTATGTGATATGTGTAGTCTAAGTGTTTGATAAAATGTCTGAATGAGAAGTTACTTGTTGAAACGTATTTTATAAGGGCGTTGAGATAGGATTCTCAATTTTCGTATCTATAGTTACAGTCTCATTCATGTAACTTATCTCGCTACTACATGATTTATGTATAAAACTCATATGTATAATGATATGTTCTGTGTGTTTGATAAAATGTCTGAACGAGAAATTGTTTGATGAATGTCATTTAATAAGGGTGTTGAGGTAAGATTCTCAACTAACTTATCTATACGTATAGTTCCCTTCATGTAATTTATATTATTACTACGTGAATTATAGGTGAAGTGCATATGTATGATAACATGCTCAACATGCTTGTTGAAATGCTCAAATAAGAATTATGTTTGAATCGACTGTTAAATACTGTATGATTATCACGTGTATTCACATGCTACGTTTGAGTATGATTGGGACTACTACGTAATCCAGGTAATCGGTAACAATTCTTGTTTAGTGGTTGAATTAGTCTCCCCACATTTAATGTGTTTGATGAATCTGAGTTATACGATAATTGTCGACAGTAGTACCATGTCGATTAATTCAGCGTACGCTCGTACCAGTCGAACTTGTCTAATAAACTGTTTGGCTTATTGTGTGTTTACCATGTATGGACGCTACTACTTGAATCTAAGGTACCACTTCCCAATGTAAAGCCCGTTTAACCTTGGTACCATGATCCACTAAGACTCATGAATCGGGCATGGTGGTATGGGACACCGTGGTCGAGCTGTCGGCCTACACTAGGGCGACGAGCCTCCCCATAGTGACAGTGAGTAACCCAAACTCGTGAGCTGAATACGATGGTATGAGACATTGTATTCGAGCTGTCAGCCTACACTGACGCAGCCTGGATGTGGTCTCCAGTCGGGTTGGTGACGAGCTTTCGAAAATAGACTGTCAATTGGTAGGGTGTTGGTGGAGTGACCTCGAGTATGAAATAGGCCTACCCCGGCTCAGCCTGGCTGTAGTCCCTAGTTGGGTTGGTGACGAGCCTTCGAAAATAGACTGCCAGTTGGTAGGGCGTTGGTGGTAGTGACCTCGAGTGTGAATTAAGCCTACACTGAGGTGACGAGCCTCCCGTAGCGACCTATAATGTAAACTCGCGAACTTACCTATCGTATATGATAAACTAGGATTGATGACTCTAGATGGATCATTGTTTGGGTTAATGATATAAAGGGAGGTACCTTAGCTTCCTAAACCTGCTATATGAATAAGTCTAATTAAGAACTTGACTAATCACACACATGAACTGCATTTACATGTGCCTTTGGCGTTGGAGTTGAGCACAGAGGAAGGGGTGCATGCTGCGATCGTGAGATGATGTCGCAGAGGGAGTGTAGGCGAGGGCATGCATCATTAACTTATATCATCATTGCATTAACTAGAGTACCTAGGAATGCTTGTTGTATTGCTTTATCATTACTGCTTGACTGAATTGATAACATGTTAACCTTTACCTTATAGCTCCACTGAGTTGATCACTCACTCCTACTCTGGGACGGTGTTTTAAAACATCAATCAGACTCTGTTGTAGTTTCAGGTGATGCCGAGGCCTACAAGGCGGAGCCTGACTTCTACGACGACGAGGAGGAGTTCTCCTATTTGCAACTCTCTGGCGAGTCTATGTAGACCTGGAGTTGCGTCATCGGGGCTATGGGGATATGCATAGATGATATTACACTTTATTATTTTGTATATTTTGGAAGTATACGTATAATTGTTTAACCTGATGATGTTCATACTCTAGGGACTTAAAATCACTTATATGCTCTATATATTAACACAGTCTTTCGCTTGCGTAATTTAATTGTCTCTGGAGTATGATATGTTGATTTAGTATAATCTCATTCATGTTTAATGCACTAACATGGACAACACTTAATCATCATTTTCTATGTTGCATAAGTGATGCGTTGGAACTCAGGAGTTGAGCTTTTGCTTGACCCACGATTTTCAGGGCGTTACAGTTTAGCCCGTTGATCCTCCCTTTCTATTGTTGAATACTGATGATCATCTAATTTCAAGTCTTTCTCACTCATCTTCCCCCCATCTTCTTCAACAAATTCATCATAATATCATGCATTTATGAAAACGATTTGCTTCAAGGTACGACTTTGCATCAGCCACAACTTTATGCTGAATACTGTTTTGATAATATTTGAAACACTAATGTAGTGTGGAAGAAACGATGACATATCTATGCATCCAAGGTCATCCAAGAAGAAAATTGTAGGTCACTACCTCATCAATTACATGGCGTACAACCTTTGCAACAAGATTTTTTTATTTTTAACATTAATGTGATCGTTTCCAATGCTTTTAGGTCGTCTTGGTTGAACTGTTGGATCATCATTCCATTTACGTGCAAATGAGGACGTTAATATCTCAATTTAGTGAGCTTACCTAGTGGCATGAGATTTACTGTAAAACCGTTGTCCAATATTATATGCTTAATTTGCTTCTCACAAATGTAGTCGATGACCATAAGTGGTCGGTCATGCTCTTTCTCTCCCAACATTAAATCGTCACCAGAAAATGTAATAACGGACATACAGTCGGTGTTCACAACCCCAAGTGTAGGGTCGCGATGTAGTAATAACTCGTGAGAACAAGGTCGAATCCACAAGGACTAAACTTGTACATATTCTAAAAAGAACTAGAACTAGAACTAGAAGAAGATCTAAATCTAAATTCTGGAATAAAAGAGAGTGATTGTGAATAATGTTTAAACTATTAATTAAAAGTGGGAACTAGGGTACCAAAGATCCACTTGTAGTTATTAAGATGCTACCTTGCTTGATTCAATAAACACAATTAGAATTGGAGTCCTATCCTATCCAATTGAAAGATAAAACAATTTAAATCAAATCTGAACTTTTCATTGACCTAATTCTCAATGGAGGAGAATTGTGAAGATTGAAAGGGATTCCATCATCCTTCCATGCCTAGGAGACGATGGTAAACAATGGAATTTACCAATCTCACTATCTCAAAACAGGAAAAGAAAATATCCAAAGCTATCACAACATCTATTATAATTTCAATCACAATAAATCATATAAAATTAAAAATATTCTTTTAATATCAAATTAGAAATCAATGAAGTTTAATAAGAACAAGAATCAAAGTAAAATAAACAGCCTAACACGCTACAAGCTTCACCTCTTATCCCTAGCTAAGAGGTTTAGCCAACCATAGACATGATTGAAACCAAATCTCTTAAACAAAGCATGAAAAATAAACTAGGGAAGAAGAAAAACTCTTTGACGGCTGCTTCACCCTTGTGTTATGCTCCTTGAGAACTTTCTAAACCCTAGAAGATGCTTTAAAGCATCTTAGGGAGTCCTATTTATAGTTGTGGAACTTCAACTTTCGCACCAAGTTAGAAAAATCTAGAAACCGCCTTAAATTTATGTACTTTGTTAGTTTTCCAAAATAGACTCAGGGTTTAAACCGCCTCAAATTTAGCACTCTGTGCAGTTTTCTAAAATATACTCGGAGTTAAGAATATGCTTTTTAGGACAATTTCAAGAATATGTTTATTTTCAGGATAATTTTAGGATTCATTTTCTTCACTTCAAATATTTTATTATCTTCATTCCTCAGTTTTCTTGGATCTTTTGGCATGTGAATTCTTCATTAATGACTTTCAAATCTCCATATCTTCATTTAGTAATCTTTTAAGCATAAATCTTCCTTTTGACATCAATTTCACCTTAAGCAATTGAAATCATTTTAGACATGAAAACATGCATAATTAAATCGATTAAGCACCATCATGTTTATAAAACCAAGGTATAAATAGGGAGAAATATGCAATGTTTCACACTCAACAGTCTGACGCTTATCTTTTCAAATATTGCAATCGGCTTGTACTATATGTTTTCTATCTTAGCGAGTAGTGCTTCCCTTACTCCATCATTGGACAAAGCTTGAATTAATGTTTGTCGGAAGTCCTTGGACAGGCACAAAGCGTCATATATGCTTAACCAGGTAGGGATCCTTTTTAGGTGACTAATGACATCATAAGTCACTCCTAAGCCCAATGGTATCTTAGTGCATAATATTTCATCCTTTTTGCTTCTTCAATTACATAAGGGTTCCTTTTCCTAAAAGCTTTTCGAAGCTCCTTCTCATGATGCTGTTGGGCCATGCTTTCTCTGAGGACACGCTATTCTTTCCCCGAGCACAAAGTTACCACAACCATTTCATTAGCGCTTTTCATTGGAGAGTCAACTGACTCTTTCATTGATTTTGTAGTAGCCATATTACAATCCTCATCCAATTGGCTTACCAACACCTTTAATAAATTTTGAAGAGTATCTGGCAACTCTGTGTTCCTTAAGAATAACTCGTGTTTGAGGACGGTCGCTTGGACACATTTTTTCATCACAGCTGCTTCTGATACAAGCAACGAGAAGTAACGAGAACGTACATTCCACCGTCGTTGAATGAAATCTAATACATCTTCCCCCGGATATTGGACAGTTCGTTTCAATTGTGTTCTCAGAATTTGAGTGTTATACTTGTAAAAGCGCATAACGAATGCTTCCTTTATTTCCTCCCATGATCGCAAGACTTCTACTGCCAAGGCCAAATACCAATCCATCGCTTTACTTAATATTTCTAGTGAGTATGCGAAATTCCTTAATAAATAATAATCTAAGATGCTTCCTTTGAATTAGGCTACCTTCCTATAAGATATTATGGTGTTCTAACAACAACCGTATTTCCTCTCTATATAGCATAAGCTTCAGGAGTTTCAGAACTTGTCCCATTTTTTCGGACTTCATTGTCTCAAATGGCTAAGTTGTTACTAAAGTTAGTAATTGTTGTACTTTCATATTTTTTCCAACTTAGAGAAGGACGTCCTTGGGAAATGGGTCTATCATAACACCTTATCGACATCTCAAAACTCAATCCCAAAGTCTCAAATCCCCTTTCAACCCA
The DNA here is from genome assembly GCA_030180095.1 of Magnolia changhungtana. Classification (NCBI taxonomy): domain Eukaryota; kingdom Viridiplantae; phylum Streptophyta; class Magnoliopsida; order Magnoliales; family Magnoliaceae; genus Magnolia; species Magnolia changhungtana. Next base: position 600,369 of record JASAUF010000600.1, read on the forward strand.
TCTCCTTCAAAAATCTCACCTTTCATCACCTTATTCTTAAAATTTTTTTAAGTACTTTCATATTAGACACAAATCCTAAAGCTCAAAGGATGAAGAACTATAATTAAACTAAAATTTACTATAAATAGTAAAAATACAAATAAAATGGACTTTAGACCATTAACCTGATGGAATCTTGGGAAATAACCAGGTTATTTGGATAGCTTAGCTTCTCCTACCCCAAAATCATACAAATAAAATAGACTTTAGACCATTAACCTGACGTCGAATAACTCATTTCGGTTTGTAAGATTGTAACATCCCAAATTTCGAGGGTCGAGCAAAGGCTCAACTCCCGAGATCCGTCGCATCACTTATGCAACATAGAAAATGATGGTTAAATGTTGTCCGTATTAGTGCATTAAACATGAATGAGATTATACTAAATCAACATATCATACTCTAGAGGTGATTAAATTAAGCAAGCGGAAGACTGTAATAGATATATAAAGTGTATAAGTGGATATGAACCCCAGAGTATGATCATGTCACCAGGTTGAATAATTACATATATAGTTCCAAAATATACAAAATGATAAAGGGTAATGTCATCTAATCCATATTCCTGTAGCCTCGATGACGTAACTCTGGGTCTACATAAACCCGCCAGAGAGTTGCAGGTAGGAGAACTCCTTCTCGTTGTCGTAGAAGATGGGCTCCATCTGGTAAGCCTGACCATTATCTGCAGCTACAACAGAGTCGGGTTGGTGCTTTAAAACACCGTCCCAGAGTGGGAGTGAGTGATCAACTCAGTGGAACTATAAGGCAAAGGTTAACATGTTATCAAATCAATCAAGCAGTAATGATAAAGCAATACAACAATCATATCCTAAATACTTTTGTTAATACAATAATGGTATATATTAATGATGCATGCCCTCGCCTGCACTCCCTCCGTAACATCATCTTACGGTCACGCATGCTAAAGTCCCACTGTGCTCAATACCCACACCAAAGGCACATGCAATGCGGTGCATGGTCGTGTTAGCCAAGTTCTTACTTAGACTTATTTATACAGCAGGTTTGGGAAGCTAAGGTACTTCCCTTTATATCATTGACCCAAACAATGATCCATCTAGGCTCGTCAATCTTAGTTAATCACATACGATAGGCAAGTTCGTGAGTTCACACCATAGGTTGCTACGGGAGGCTCGTCACCTCAGCGTAGTCTTAATTCACACTCGAGGTCACTACGAGATGCTGGTTTCCCGATCGTAGGCATATTTTATACTCGAGGTCACTACGAGAAGGCTCGTCACCTTAGCATAGGCCGACAGCTCGAATATGGTGTCCCGTACACCACCATATTCGGCTCACGAGTTTGTATTATTTACTGGTCACTACGGGGAGGCTCCTCACCCCAGCGTAGGCTGACAGCTCGACCACGGTATCCCATACCACCATGCCCGACTCATGAGTCTTAGCGGATCCTGGTACCAAGGTTAAACGAGCTTTACACTAGTAAGTTGTACCTTAGATTCAAGCAGTTGCGTCCATACATGGTAAACACACATTAGGCCAACCGGGTTACTTGACAAGTCCGATTGGTACGAGTGCACCCTAACTTAATCAACATGGAATGCATACGCACTCCTTGTGGCCTAATCACTGTCGGTAATCACCGTATGACTCGGATTCATCGAGCGTATCCGTTGTGGCGAAACTGGTTCGGCCACTGATCGCAAACCATTACCGATTACCTGAACTACGTATTAGTCCCAATCATATTCAAATATAATAGGCATTCATACATAATAGTCACAACAACATTTAATAGCCAATTCAAATATAAATCTTATTTGAGCATTTTAACAAACATATAGTGCACATGTTAGCATACATAGGTATTTCATCCATAAATCACGTAGTAGCAAGATAGTTTACATGAAGGAAACTGTAACTATAAATAAGATAATTGAGAACCCTATCTCAACACCCTCATTAAATACATTTCAACAAGCATTTTCTCATTCAGGCATTTTATCAAACACTTGACTACACATATCAACATTCATGTAATAAATTTGTTATAACATACATTATAGTAAATCCTTTCAAAAGGAGTTGTCATAGCTACAACAGTCATGTATTCTCAATCAATAATCATGGCAAGCATAAATCATGATTCTATATTCATTCAAACATTTCAACAAACACATGGAATGCATTATATTCAACATAGTTCATATATATGTGTAATATACTGAAAACATCGTGTCTAAATACATGTGACAATAATCAAGTCAGTCCTAAATCATTAACTAACATTAAAAGCCTTGAAAACCATAACCTAAAGTTTATAGTCTGCACCTTTCATCGGTAAACCGATTACGAACTCGGTTTGTACACTACGCATTTGTTTACGGCACAACGACGACCTATAGTATGAAATAGGTTAGCTATTTCACCGATCTACCTATTTAGATACCTAAAACAAATTAGGGTTAGGATTCCTTACCCAAAAATGGAGTCGAAATCACCAGTATAGCGACACGAGAGAGGCGATTCAATACGTGGAGTAGTGAGAATGAATCCCAGTAACTATCTCCCACACTCTCTCTCTTCTCCTCACTCTTTCCTTCTCTTTTCTTTCTTCTTTCTCCTAGGGTTTAGGAAATTCGCATGGAATGAGAGAGGGGTGAGTTTAGGGCATTATATAGGCCCATAAGTGATGTCAATGGCCCCAGGGCCATGGTATACTTAGGATACAGCCAAAAGACGTCTGTTTTGGGCCAACGAAGCTCATCTGGAGGTCCATTACCTGCATACGGTCTGGGGAAAGTTTCCTGACAATGGATCCATGTCAAGTTAATATTTCAGTCCAATCGGATTAGTGGATTGACTGTGGAGGACCAGTTTCGGTTAAACGGTCATCGTCACTCGATCAGGGCCACAAGTACACTGACCTGTGTAGGGAAATTTTCTTGATCGAAAGGTGTAGTTGGGTCAGAATCTGACGGTCAGAAACCTTAAATTTGGCCTGCAAGCGAATGACCCAATTCACTTAAATCTGAGTTTATTTTCTAAAGATATTCGCGTTTTTTCACACACTTTACTCAGGGCTCTAGTTGTGCATTTCTGGACACTATTTAGGCTAGATTCTCGTGATGGTTGTCAAGCCCAGTAAGGCAGTCACAGCCGTATAGTTTCGCGGTAATCAGACTTTCGACGAGCGGTTCAGGTCCAATACGGAGTTTCAGTGTGTTCCCAAGAGCAATTGGGTTTTGAGATTGATCTTAGGTTTTTAGGTAATGTAGAGTTAGCGATTCTACTGGTTTTGGATTTTGCAGTTCATATCGAAAGTTGCTCAAGCTAATTCCACTAATTAATTTAGTTTAGCACTTAATTAATTTTCATCTAATTTCTAAAGGATTCGGTCCTTGGCGATTTCTGCTTGAGGTGGTACTCGGGTCTTTGTACGGATTTTTCAGAGACGTTACAAAGATACACTCGTTTCAAGAATTGAGTGGCAGAATCACCACCAGGACCACCAAAGGGGTGTGACGCCATTGCCAGGTCGACAGCGCACCGCCAGTGCACCAAATTTCGGTGGACTCTCGCTGAAATTTTCTACGTTTTTAGGCCGACTTCAAAAAGTCATATCTCCCTCAATATAACTCTGATTTAGGTGATTTAAAAGACAGATTGAAGCTTGATAAGTCTAATTTCATATAAAAATAAGTAAAAATAAAATAAAAATTTTAATATAGTTAAATCTAGGTTGATTTGATAATTGTCCAAAAATTATTAGTTCGGACAGCTACTACTTTCAGAATTTTTAGAAATTTTCTAGAACACAAAATCTAATGAAATTTGGTGAAGATAAAGTAGACTTGATGATGAACTACTGAAAAAAATAATTAAAATAATATACTAACTAAAAGTGCTAAAAAAACATAGAATTACCCGAGGACCGCATCCTGTAGTATAATTTAGGCGAAATTTAATTAAGTACTAAGCTAAATAATCGGTGGATTTAACTTAGACCACCATCTTCACAAATGGAAAGACCTAAAACCATTAATACTACTGACGCAACTTTCCTTAAAAACTTAGGAGAAATCCCAAGAGCCTCTCGGGAGTACCTTGAAACTCCGTATCGGACCTGGACCGCACGTCAAAAATCTGATGACTGCGAAACTATAGGGTTATGTCCGTCCTACTGGGCTTGACAACCATCACGGGAATCGAGCCTAAGTAGTATTCAGAAACGCACAACTTGAGCTCTGAATGAAGTGTGTGAGAAATGCGAATATCTTTAGAAAATAAAATGAAACTTAAGTGAATTGGGCCATTCGCTTATACGCGAAATTGAGGATTTCGGACCGTCAGTTTCTAACCTAACTTCACCCATGGGGAAAGGAAATTTCCCTGCACATATCGTATACTTGTGGCCTCGATTGAGCAAGTTCGACCGTTGATCTGACACGTGTCCTCCACGGTTGATTGGCTTGTCCGATCGTAATGAAATCACATCCTGAAATAGATCCATGTCAGGAAACTTACCCTACGTCGTATGTGAGTTATGGGCCTCCCAATGAGCCCCGTTCGTCAGAAACAGTCGCCCTTTGGATAGAAACCAAGTATACCAGGGCCCTGGGGCCATTTACATCACTTTCGGGCCTATATATAGCCCTTAAACCACCTCATTTCTATTCCATACGAATTTCTAACCCTATAAGAGAGAAGAGAGAAAAGAAGAGAAAAGAGTAAGGAGATAAGAGAGATTTTGGGAGATTGTTGCTGGGATTCTCTCCCACTACTCCACACACTGAATCGCCTTCCTGTTACGCTATACGATCTATTTCAGCCACGATTTGGGTAAGAAAACCTAACCCTAATCTTGATTAGAGATCCACATAGTGTAATCAATGAACTAGCTAACCTACTTCGTTGTTTAGGTGCTCGACGTTCCGTTTTTGGGAACGTAATGTTTGAACCGAGTATTCCGACGAAAGGTGCGGACTATAAATGTTTAGGTTATGGTTTTCAATGCTTTCAATGTCAGCTAATGATTTATGTCTGACTTGCTTGCTGCCATATTGTCTTAGATACGACGTTTTCGATATATTATACATGTGTGAACTATGTTGAATACAAGAAGCATCCCATGTATTTGTTGAAATGATTGAATGAACATGTAATTGTGATTTGTGCTTGCCATGACTGTTAATCTAGGATTCATGATTGTCGTATGCATGATGATCTCCTTGTGTGAGGAATTGCCATAATATATGTCCTAACCAATCTAGTCTATGTATTTGGTGAAGTGTAATTTAGGTGTTTGATAAAATGTCTGAATGAGAAAATGTTGATGAAGTGCATTTATTAAGTGTATTAAGATAAGATCCTCAATTGCCTGAATCATATGCATAGTTTCCTTCATGTAATTATATTTGCCACTACGTAATTTATGGATAAAATGTAAGTGTTTGGTGACACGCTCAATGTGCTTGATGAAATGCTCAAATGAGGGATTTATTTGGACCGTTTGTTAAATGCTGGTATGACTGTCACATGTGTCTACCTATTACATCTGAGTAAGGTTGGGGCTACAACGTAGCCCAGGCAATCGGTAACAATTCATGTACAGGTGGCTGAATTAGTATCGCCACATTAGATATATTCGATGAACCCGGGTCGCAAGAGGATTGTCGACAGTGGTTAGGCCATGAGGGGTACTTACGCGCTCCATGTCGATTAAGTCAGTGTGTGCTCATACCAATCGAACTTGTCTAATAAACCAATTGGCCTATAATTTTTGACTATGTATGGATGCCACTGCTTGAATCTAAGGTACCCCTTACCGATGTAAAGACCCACTTTAACCATGGTACCATGATCCGCTAAGACTCATGAGTCGGGCATGGTGGTATGGGACACCGTGTTCGAGCTGTCGGCCTATGCCAAGATGATCAGCCACCTCGTAGTGACCAGTGAGCAAACTCAGACTCGTGAGCTGGACATGGTTGTATGGGACACCGTGTTCGAGCTATCGGCCTACGCCGAGGTGATTAGCCACCTCGTAGTGACCGTGAGTATAAACTTTTGAATTTACCTATCGATTGCTTTTCATTGGGAGTGATGACCCTACAACTTGTTTATCGTATGTGCTTAACTAGGAGTGACGAACCTAGATGGATACTTCGGTTCAGGTCGATGATATAAAGGGTGGTACCCTAGCTTCCCAAACCTACTGTATGAATAAGCATAATTAACTACTGGGCTAACATGACCATGCACTGTACTGCATTAGTTAAGACGTGCTTTAAAGGCGTGAAAGTTACACAGGAGGTGGTGTTGTCATATGCGATATGGTGTCGGCATCACTTGTTGAGGGAGCTTTTGATGTGAGGGCATGCATCATTACTTGTACTTCATTCCTGCATTAATAAGAGTAGTTAGGATGTGATTGTTATGCTGCCTTATCATTACTGCTTGATTGACTTGATAATATGTTAACTTTTACCTTATAGTACCACTGAGTTGGCCACTCATTCCCACTCTGGGACGGTGTTTTAAAACACCAACCAGACGCTGGCTTAGATGTAGGTGCTGATGAAGCCTATGCGATGGAGCAGGACTTTATGGATGAGGAGTTCTCCTACTTTCAGCTCTCGGGCGGGTCGATGTAGACCTCGTGTCGATGCGCAGGGACTACAGAGATATTTGTCATAGTTGGACACATCTACTTTTCCGCATTTTGTTCATTTTGAAATGATACATGTATATACTTAGCCCGTTATATACTCATACTCTGGAGGTTGTGAAACACTTACATGCTTAGATATATACGTTTTAGACTTTCGCTTGCTTAGTTTAATTATATCTGGAGTATGATATGTTGTTTTAGTATAATCTCACTCATGTTTAACTCATTAATATGGGCGAAATCTGAACATCATTATTCATATTGTATAAGTGATGTGCTGGATCTCAGGAGTACAGCTTTGATCGACCCTCGAAATTCAGGGCGTTACAAGAAATGTACTATAGGCAACGCATTACTAGGGGTTGGACCCATAGCCGCCACTTCCTTCATATGGTTGAAGAGTGGTGAGGCTCGTATCTTGTCTCATCATACAACCTCACACTTTTTGCACATGATTCTGTCACTTGAGTCTCAAAGTATTCCAGCAGCTAGTATGACTTGTTAACAACATTTCTCCATTTTAACACATTTCAGTAAGGGCATTCTTTGGTGCTAGCTTCCCATCTTACCAATTCTCTCAACGACACAATTCTTCTCAACACGAATAATCAAAGTAGGAATAAATCACAAGCATGTTTCCAACTAATGTCTCCTTTTAATGCTCCTAACTCAAACCACAATCACCGGGTCCATTAAGGATATGCCAAACTGCACTATTAAGTATCTTGCATTGGAATCACGATGAATGTTGTCTGACATAATGTAGTAAGTGCTCTATGGGAGACTCCATTTCAGAGAATAGGGTAACCTTAGCCTTTGGCATCTTTTTAGCCCCGTGATGCTTGGGTGGGTGGTGAACCTTGACCCCTGAAACCACTTCTACCCTCTTTTGATGACGATCATCAAAGATCGTGGATACGGTCATACTCTGTATCACAATTTTTTTGGGAAGATCTTTCATTAGTCTTTCTTCTTATGAATCTTCATTTCTTTCCTTACGGGCTACCTATGATTTTCATTTGGCTTCGTTATTCCGATCTCTACCTCCTAAGGAAGTACTTCCAAAAGGAGGTGAAAGGTGCCATATTAAATATGTTCCACACAGACAATGTGTTGCCATAACTTTTTGGCTCGCTCATTGTCCTTTTTATTATAATTTCACCTTGGTCAACAATCTTGTGGAGTATGTTCTTAATAGTATAACAATTTTCTGTCGGATGGTCGAGCATACGATGATAATGAAAGAATTTTTTCCTTTATTTTTCTTGCTTCTCCGGGATGTTTTGAATAAATCATCCCTATGACCATCAACTGGTTTATCAAGTGGAGTACATCTTCTTTACATAACGCTCATGGTAATCATATCATTTAGGCCATTTATCTGTTGCTCCGCTTGTATAACTGTTTTTGTTCTCTCTTCTACCATGTTTGTTTATGTCGAGAATCTTCTCTCTTTTTTCATTTATCAGTGACATTTACTGACATATTGTTGGAGCCTCGACGTGTCGCTTCCATCTAAAACGCCAGCATTTTTCTGGCCATGATATCAAGAGCATGGGCTTTGGTAGCGAGATCATGAAAAGTTCATATGTCAGTGCTCAATTGATGGAAGACCCTAGGAGCATCATGCCGACAGCTCCTGGGATAGTAGGAACAAGTTAAAATGTTTCTGGGTTCTATGAAATCAGGGGTACACCTTTCCCCCCATTCTTCAACAAATTCATCATAATATTGTGCAACTGTGAGAAACGATTCTGCTACTGGGTATGGATTCGTATCAACCATAACTTTGTGTTGAATACTGTTATGAAAATATTTGAAACACTAATGTAGCGTGGAAGAAACGATGTTATATCTATGCATCCAGGGTCGTCCAAGAAGCAAATTATAGGTCGTTACCGCATCAATTACATGACATACAACCTCTATAACAAGATTTTTGATTTTCAACATTAATGTGATCATTTCCAATGCTTTCTAGTCGTTTTAGTTGAACTCTTGCATCATGATTTCGCTTGCATGCACGTGAAAACGTCGATATCCCAATTTGGTGAGCATGCGTAGTGGTAGGAGATTTACTAGAACCGTTGTCCAACATTATACACTTAACTTGCTTCTCACAAATATAGCTGATGAACATAAGCGATCGGTTGTGTTCTTCTCGCCCAGCATTAAATCGTCATCAGAAAATGTAACAACAGACATATAGTTAGTTGTCTCTATCTTTTCATATATGGCATTTCAACTTGTATTATCATCTTTTCCCGCTTCTATGTTTTCCATCTTAACAAGTAGTGCATCTCTTAGTCCATCATCGAACAAAGCTTGAATTAATGTTTGTCGATAGTCATTGGAAAAGCGTAAAGCGTCATATATGCTTGAACGGTAGGGATCATTTTCAGGTAACTGATGATGTGAGGCCTGTATCCTAGTCCATACCGTTCCATAGACTTCCGCGGCCCTCCCGGTCGAATTCAGGTGACCTGCGATCTGTAATCGCTATTTGCGCGCAACCCTGAGTCATATCCCGTATTCCAAAGTTAGCTCGACCCGAGACTTGTACTCTAGCGACCGCATCGTCGCCGCGATTCCGATGCCACGTCTCGAGCGCCGAGGCGATACCTAGGCCAGGAGATGTGGGCCCGCATTCAGTTTGAGAAAATACCGCGTGTTTGCAATCACAAGAGAATCTCTACAACATGTTTCATCAATCAAGTACACATCAATCACCTTATGTCAAGTACAAGAGCAACCCCAAAGTCAACTCTCTCTCTTACACACCCATACATGTCAAGTTGAAAAGGCCTAGTTATATGTCCTGAGGGGGGGGGGGTGAATAGGACTATACCAAATTTAAAATTATACCAGCGGAATTAAACAATAAGATAGCCTTATAAACAAATAAATGAAAGACAGTACTTTAAATAAATCACAGTACAAAAATGTAAAGCAACCTCAATATTCTAGTATTGAGAGGCTGATACGAATGATGTTCTAAGGACAACCTTGCACCATAAAAACCAAGGGTTTATGGCAGGACAACCTTACTAGAACGGTATAAGTATCAATATCTCAAACTGAAGAGGAATAAAGAAAATAGCAAGAATTGAAATTCTAAACTATTACAACATTCCCACAATGCTTGAAATGTAAATATTACAACATTCACATCCACACAAACATTCCATAGCTTTGAATGATAAAAGATAGAAATTAAATAAATATTCAAACCACAAGACACAAAGAATTATAGTAGTTCGCCAGTGTGTTCACCAACTGTTAAACAACAGCCACACAACTTGCTACTCCACACCTAATATCCTCACATAGGGGATATTAGCGTTCACTATGAAAATAGGTTTCACAGGTTCACCTAAAACCTTCACAATTGTATCTTTTAAATGGGCTTACACAACCCCACTTTCTGAGTTTTCTGGCTCTCCTCAGATAACCAACACAATGAGATTTTTCTGGTTCAATCTCAAAAGAAACCAAAATAAGGAAATTTACAATACAGTAAAATACCTGGATTTCTCCTTTTGTAGCAGCCCGGAAGAACCAATCGGAGTAAAAGTTCGAATATAGAAGTTCAATTGTCAAATACTCACTTTGAAATGGTTTTAAGTTCTAATTGATTTTAAATTAAACCAGTTGGGCTAGTTCTATTTGATTTTGATTCCAAGAAGAAGGAATACAACAATTCCTCTTTTCAATTCAGATTGGAATATAGAAACAAAATCAAATTGACAAAGTTAACAAAAGAGAATATTAAATATGCACAGCGTAGCTTAAAAATTAACACAAACTTATCTCAAAGTGATGCCTTGATTTTACTTGAATTCAGATTAAGAAACTCTGAAATTCGTGTTCTATTTATAGATGCAGAAATCGCGTTTACGACTGGTGTGTGGCCACCACGACTAGTCATAGGTTAAACTGCATTTTAAAATTTTAAGCGTGATCGGATAAAACCATTCCACAACTGGTCGTAGGGTGTTCACGACTGGTCGCGAGGCCTCCACGACTGGTCATGACCAACTCACGACTGGTCGTGAGGAACCAAGAAAGGTTGCTGGAGTTTGAGTCGTAACTGTAGGACTGGTCGTGAATGAGTCGACACTGTTCCTACGACCGGTCGAGCAGACTCCAGGACTGGTCGAAGCTCAACAAAAAAATTTCAAAATTTTGCAACAACTTAGGACTGGTCTTGAAATTTCTTGGACTGGTCGAGCCAGTTCTAAGACTAGTCGAATAGAGTCCAGGACTAGTCTTAGAACAGACCAAATACTTATAAAATAATTCAATTTGAATTATGTATACAAAATGACCTACCCTAAGGTCAATCTAAGGTCATTCATACCTTAAATGTGAAGTAAGGACATTGAAACTTCATTTCTTTAGATGATAGTTGACCTTTAAAGATTGTGAAGCTTGAGATCTCTACAAGATGTAGCTTGGACTTGAGATCTTCGAAAGCTTAGATTTGTCATTCTTGAGTTGTACTTTATCTTGAGTTGAACATGATCTCGAGCTGTACTTGAGTCTTGAACAAGATCACTTCTTTCGTTGTAGCTTGTACTTACAATTCTTGAAATGATTTGAAGTAGTTCTTCATTCTTGACTTGCAGCAAAGATGCAGTGTCTTGACATATGAATCAACATGCTACACAAGACATAAATTGTGTTTTTGACACCGGAAAATTTGACAACCAAAGGAATAGGAAACCATAGCACTTACATAAGTACATACCCATCACCCATCACTCACTCCCCATCACTCCATCCCACCTTCTCTCTCTCTTATTTCTCCCTTCTCTTCCAAGCAACCCAAAACATAAAAAATTTCCAACGTCCAAGCTCTTTCAAACCTCCAAGAGAACCACCTCCTACCCCTCTCATCTCCTATCTCAACCATCAAAATTTCATCATCTTCCATTAAAGAAGAAGCCGAGAAGCCAAGGAAGGCAAGGGAGCAAGAAGAAGATGGTGGGTGATCTTAGATCTACACCTTTGTCATTTTTTTTAAATTTTAGTTTGTGATTTAAGGGCCCACATGTAGTGGGACCCACCTTGATGTATTCTTTATATCAAAGAGGAGCCTATAGTGGCGGGTCCCCTCCATCACCGCCGATCTCTCTCTCTCTCTCTCTTTGTGTGATGGATTGTGGCCCACCTTGATGCATGATATTATCTAAGCCATCCATCATCCGGACGGTGGAAATCCACCCCAATGTAGGATCCATACTGTCCAATGATCAGGCCTGGACGGAGGTAAAAATAAATATCACTTGACCCAACACGTGTGGCCCACTGGACGTGGGACCATCGTGATGTACGTGTTTCGTCCACCGTCCAATCCCTAGATGGTGGAAAAACCTCCTGTAATCGTACCCCTGTCAAGGCCGTCCAGGGCCTGGACGCTAATCTGTTTCAATATATATATATATATATATATAAAATAAAATATAAATATATATATTATAATAATATATACAATACATATATGTATATCAGGTGTGGGCCACGTGTGTGGAGCCTCACCATGATATATGTGTTTAACTAATGCCGTCCACCTATTTGCGTGGGACCCACCCCACACGTGTGACACATGTGAGGGTGGGGCCCACCAGAGGCCATTTAATTTATGTATTTTGTCCAGCCGTCCATCTGGACGCTGGACGTGCAACACATTTCAAAATAATAATAATAATAATAATAAAATATATATTATATGTAATATATATATATATATATTATATAAATATAATATGTGGTGAGCCCCACTTGGGGACCCACCTGATTGGGAAAGGGATTGGCTGGTGTATCAAACGCCAGCAAGTTCTGTGGATCCCACGCTTTATGGGTTCGGCTACACCGTCCATTGCGTGGACCCCATCATGATGCATGTATTTTATCTTGTTCGTCCATCATCAGGATGTGGACCCCACCATGGCAGCGTGTGGGGCCCACCTTGAGCTGATGTGTTTCATCCACACTGTCCAGATTATACTGGACGGTGTTGGACAATGTTTAGACGGTGCTGTCCAATATTTGGACGGTACTGTCCAATGTTTGGATGGTGCGGATTTACATAGACAATGTTTGGATGGTGCTGAAATACATAGACAATATTTGGATGGTGTTGATATACATGGGAAATGTTTGGATGGTGCCGAATTTACCTGGACAATGTTTGGACAGTGCTGATCATCATTAGTGCCATGTGCCCCATAGGATGATAGTGTACTGTGATACACATGTTACACCAACTATTGAAATGATTTTGGTGCGGCCCACCCATGAGGCCCATGTGTAGGGCCCACCTGTGATGTACTGAGGCCCATGGGTTGTAGCCCATTGAGAAGTATTCCCGGCCCATATGTCATGGTCCATTGTGACGTATTTTCGACCCATGCGAGGTGGCCCATTATGATGTATTTGAGGACCATGTGCAGGGCCCACTTGTTATGTATTTGTGGCCCAGTTGATAAGGCCCATTGAGATGTACGTCAGGCCCATGTATTACGGCCCACTTGATATATATATGAGGCCTGTTGGTGTGGCCCATTAATACGGCCCACTTGATATATATGAGGTCCGTTAGTGCGACCCAATGATACGGCCCACTTAATGTATATGAGGCCCATTGGTGTGGCCCATAGATACGGCCCACTTGATGTATATGAGACCTTTTGGTGCGGCCCATTAATACGGCCCATGGTGATTGTATAAGGCCCTTGTATGAGGCCATGGGCCCATGATACACTTGGCATTATGTGGGCCACTCCTTGGGAGCAATGATAGTTGAATGTCCACATTGATAGGCAATGATGGTTAAATGTCTGCATCATGACCTTCCCTTAGGCCCTTTGTTAGGCCGATTCCGATTGTCAAGGTCAATTTCGGTTGTCGAGACCGATTCCGTTTGTCGAGGCCGATTCTGATTGTTGAGGCCGATTCCGGTTGTCGAGGCCGATTCCGTTTGTCGAGGCCGATTCCGATTGTCGAGGCCGATTCCTATTGTCGAGGCCGATTCCGATTGTCGAGGCCGATTCCGATTGTCGAGGCCAATTCCAGTTGTCGAGATCGATTCCATTTGTCGAGGCTAATTCCAATTGTCGAGGCCGATTTCGATTGCCGAGGTCGATTCCTATTATCGAGGTCGATTCTGATTATCGAGGCCGATTCTGATTGTCGAGGCCGATTCTGATTGTTGAGGTTGATTCCTATTGATGAGGCCGATTCTGGTTGTCTAGATCGATTCCATTTGTCGAGGCCGATTCCGATTGCCGAGGCTGATTTCGATTGTCGAGGTCGATTCCTATTGTTGAGGCCGATTCCGATTGTCGAGGTCGATTCCATTTGTCAAGGCCGATTCCGATTGTTGAGGACATTCCGGTTGTCGAGACCGATTCCGTTTGTCGAGGCCGATTTTGGTTGTCGAGATCGATTCCTTTTGTCGAGGCTGATTCCGATTGTCGAGGGTAATTCTGATTGTCGAGGCCAATTAGATAGACTGATTATTGATACCGATTATGAGTATGTGACACATAGCATCATGATACATGCCCATACGCATCATCTGCATGTTTGTTATGAGGTGTGGTTGACCATTGTATATGCCATAGGGCAGGTTATTTATGGGACTCCCTGATAGGTGGAGTTGCCCCACATGAGCGCGTGGTACGCGCAAGTTTGATGCATGATTGGATGGTATGACTCATGCATCTTGCATTTTGTGATGTGACCACCGTACACCCTAGCGACATCAGAACCGTAGCTTCCATAGACATATTGTGGATGGCCAGATGGGACACCGAAAATATTTGGTTCTGAGCATATGGGCACTTTGGATGTTTATAGGGTGAAAGTCCCTAAAACTCCCGTGGCCAGGGGATGCTCCAACGTATAGACCGAGTGGATATACATGAGCGCTCAAGTGCCGAATACCAGTAGGCCGTGTCTCCCACTGTGTCGTGGTCGGTTGGAAGGGGGCGTGACCTTATCTGCCTGAGTGAGGAGGCTATAAGCTAGGCTGAGTTTAACCAGCTCATAAATGGGTCCGCTATTGACGAGCCGGGTAGGCATTGATATACTACTGGCAGGCGGCAGGGGCGGTAGCCAGCTTGGAGTGTACTAGGCCTCGGTGATGATCCCAGAGATGTACAGTACTGATACATGGACTTATTGAGCAGAAGTTGCATACTCATTTATTCATTCATTCAATATTCACTTGGGCTGGTAGTGTGCAACTAATTGTTATGTACCTTCGTATGACAAGGATTTCAGTTGGGGTATGCGACTAACCTGAGATAAGGAGTCTACTACATTGAGTCTGGCTATCCAAATTTAGGTATGAGACTGGTTTGGAAAGAAGCCTCTTGTGATGGACCTCATAGCCTGCGATACTACGTATTATCATCACGACTTCACTCCAGCTTAGTCATTTCATTCGTATCGCATATTGCATTACATCCGCGACATTTAGCATTTTGGGTTACTATGTTTCTGCATTTATATGGCTTAGATACGGTTGATGGTATTTGTGGCTCCTCAGGATTTGCATATTGCATTACATCATCGACATATGATATTTGGCTCTCTATGATTCGTCATTTGCATAGTTGATTCGCATTATATATTCTGACATTGTATGACTTGTGGACTTACCTGTATGTTTCCGCTTACTTTGATATCGTATGATTCATGATCTTGCCAGTATTTCCGACATTGTATGATTATGGCATTGTGTTGAATACTTGTCACTTACCTTGTGTACACACTTTCACCACCCTCTAAGCTTTCTATAAGCTTATGCACGATAGATGCGTGAAGGTGGCGTTAGGTCGAAGCAGTGTTGAGCTTGGATCGTGCAGCGGACTTTTGGAGCTTTGATTTTTTATATATGTATTTCCTTTTCAGTGCTGTATTCAAATGTTCATATTAGTGGATATGTGATGATGATGTTGCCTTTGTGATTTGGGTAAACTTGTGGTTATGCTTCTTACGAGATAAATGTACATTGGAAAATCCTCCTTGTAGGACCCAAGATCGGAATCTAGCGTATGGGTGCTGGGAGCCAAGAATGAGGTACTACGAAGGCTGTCGGTACCGGATTCAGCGATCAGGATTCCTATGAGTCCGATCTCCGGATTTGGGGCGTGACAGATGACATCATAAGTCACCCTAAAGCTAACAGTATCTCAGTGCGTAATCTTTCATTTGTCTTGTTTCTTTCACTATACAGGGGTTCCTTTTCCTGTAAGCTTTTCGAAGCCCATTCTCGTGATATTGTTGGGCCATGCTTTCTTTAATGACTCACTATCTTCTTTCCCGAGTACAAAGTCACCACAGCCGTTTCTTTAGCGCTTTTCACTGGAGAGTCAACCGACTCTTTCATTGGCTTTATAATAACCATGTTGCAATCCTCATGGAATTGCCTTACCAACACCTTTAACAAATTATAAAGAGTATCTGACAACTCTATGTTCCTTGGGAATAACTTGTGTTTGAGGATGGTCGCTTGGACACATTCTTTCACCATAGTTGCTTTGATTCAGGCAGTGAGAGGTAACAAGAACATACATTCCACCATCGTTGAATAAAATCTAACACATCTTCTTTGAGATATTGGACAGTTTCTCTCTATTGCGTTCTCAGAATTCGAGTGTTATACTTGTAAAATTGTAAAATGAATGCTTCCTTCGTTTCCTCCCATGATTGCAACACTTCTACTGGTAATGTTAAATACCAAGCCATCGCTTTACCTGATATTACCTGTGAGTATGTGAAATTTCATAACAAACAATTCTCTGAGACGCTTCCTCTGAACTAAGTTGCCTTACCATAAGATGTTAGGTGTTCTAATGACGTCCGTGTTTCCTCTCCATATAGCATAAACTTTAAGAATTCTAGAATCCATCCTGTTTTTCCGAACTTTATTGTCTCAAATGACCGAGTTGCTACTGAAGTTAGTAATTATTGTACTTGCCTTGTATGTGACTCACTAAAGAAATGTACTACAAGCAACACATTACTAGGGGTTGGACCCACAGTCGCCACTTCCTTCACAAGTCTAAAGAGCATGTGAGGCTCGTATTTTGCCTCATCATACAACCACACACTTTTCGCACATGATTTTGCCACTTGAGTCTTACAATATTCCAACAACTTGTATGAGTTGTTAACAACATTTCTCCATTTTAACACATATTGGTAAGGGCATTCTTTCGTTCTAGCTTCCCATCTAACCAATTCTCTCAATGGCACAACTCTTCTCAGCACGAAGCCTGTTTCCAACTAGTGACTCCTTTCAGTGCTCCTGACTCGAACCTCGATCTAACCGGGCCTGTTAAGGATATGCCAAACTGCTCTACTAAGTATCTTTCACTGAAATCACGACGAATGCTTTGTCTGACATATTGTAGCAAGTGCTCTATGGGAGACTTTGTTCCAGAGAACATGGTAACCTCGGCCTTTAGCATCTTTTTAGCCTTACGATGCTTTGGTGGGTAGCGGGCCTTGACCCACAAAATTGCTTCTACCATCTTTTGGCGACGATCATCAAAGACCGTGGATACGGTCATACTCTCTAACACGATTTCTTCGGGAAGATCTTTCATCAGTCTTTCTTCTTCTGAATCTTCCTTTCTTGACTTACGGGCTAACCGTGAATTTTCATTCGGCTTCGTTATTCTGCTCTATACCCCCGAATTGAGTACCTCTAGAAGGAGGTGAAAGGTGATATGTTAAATATTTTCTACACAGACAATGTGTTTGCCACAACCTTCTTAGCTCGCTCATCGTCCTTTTCTATTATAATTTCACACTTGTCAACCATATTCTGGAGTATGGTCTTAATAGTATAGCAGTTTTTTGTCAGATGGCTGAGCATACGATGATAATGAAAGTAATTCTTTTTATTTATTTTTCTCACCTTTTCGAGACATTTTGGCTAAGGTAACTCGATCGTCCATGCGGCCAACAACTAGTTCATCATGGGGCATCTTCTTTCACAAATGCATACCCTTCATGGTCATTATATCGTGTAGGTCGTTTATCTGTCGATTTGCTTATATAACTGTTTATGTGATCTCTTTGTTTGTTTCGAGAATCTTCTCTCTTTTTTATTTATTTATTTATTATTATTATTTTTTATCATCGACATTTGTCAACTTGTTGAATTTCTTCCTATGTTATTGTTCGGGTAGAGGCAGGCACGGACCCATGAGATCCCACTCTTTGTGACTATAACCCTTTTGTCTATTGTCCGTTGTCATTTGTAACGGCCGCCATCAGAGAAGTAGTAACCTAAGTGCATTCCAGGCTGGCACCAATAATGCTTCTCTAAGGTCTCTGCATTCTTCCATCAAGAAAGCCTGTGTGCATGCCATCTCGGCTAGCCATTCATCTATCGAAAACGAATGAGCATGACTAGTGCCTGCCATAAAAATCGTCCTGAAATAGAGGGAGAGGATAAATATGTCGTTATTGGTGACGTTAAGGATAACAAATCGTTGCTTGACCTAAAATCAGCGCTTCGCTGTCTTGGGAAATTAGACGGCTCAGAACATGGTGTTTTCAATGCAAAAACTCGCACTGAACCCATTGCTATGGGTTTCATGGGAGAATGCTCGCTTATCAGAATAAATTTCCCTTTCTCTTTTTTAACTCTCGGTGAGGCTGCAATGAATGTGTTTTGTGTCACCATTGGTAATGCGGAAAAATCTTGCAGAGTGAAGAGTGCTTCGGTCCTTCAGGATAGAGTGGGGGTGGAGCTAAGGTGGGATTGTGCGTGGGTGAAACAGAAATCACCCCGCCATTACTCGCAGTTGCTTGCTCCAGACTATAGTCGACTCGTTTTCTTCAATGACATTTTAGTCTTGCCTACGTAGGCTACAGTAAACCCATTGGGCATGAAGTAAAAGATCATTAACGAGGAGAGAAGCCATTGTAATTGGAAAAGAATAGAGTACCTAAGATTGAACAAGTCATCATTAGTTATCCTGATTAATTTGAATTGCATCTCATTTTAGAAATGGAGGAATGTTCTTGTTGCGAGTCAACATTTTGGCACCTTCGCGGCTCCTTTTGATGATGAATATCTTCCAATTGTTCCAATGAAATAGGATACAATTAAAAAATAGTAATTTCGGCAGCATTTCGTTATGGAGTGCCCGTCGAAATGATGGAAGAGTTGTGCGAATTTGAAACCCCTCCTTACACGTTCTAAGATAGGAATAAAATCATCTTGACTTCGTAAATGCATAGAGTAGTTGCATGGCCGTGTAAGATTATTGAGTTGTGCAGCCATGCGAGACTGTTGACTACTGAGTTGCGCGGTCGTACAACTCATCAGGAGTCTTCCCTCTATTTTCATTCTTCTCTGATTTCTTCCACACTTGGAATACACTGACTATGGTCAATGCATAAATTCCGGAGAGGGGTCTTCCTTGGTACCTTTTAAATAGGATCTATGAGGAAGCTCTGAACTCTTAAAAGTACCCAAATGAGAGGGCCAAGGAAGAATTTATAGTTATTTACATGTATGACGCTTAGATTTCACACAACTCAATAGAGTTGTGCGAGCGGACCACCTGACTACAACCGCGCAACACATGAAAGTTATGGGGTCATACTCATCTTACCTTCATGCGGTTGTGCAACTCATCTTCGTTGCGCGGATATATGATCTCATCTTCACCTTAACTGCTCCCCTTCAACTCTCTTCATGACTGTTGCCTTTCCATGCAGCCGTGTTATTCAACCTTATTCAACTCCCCTTGAATAATGCGGTAGCGCAACTTATATGTTGATAAACTTTGTGCCTCAACATGCACCACTAATGCCTCTACAGTCACACTGCCTTAAAACCCATGGCTCCACTGCACATGCACATGCACAAGCACGGGCGTGCGTGCCCGCTTGCTTGTGGACACTCAAGCCAACTTTCTTTTCTCTCCATTCTCCAAGTAAGAAAAGAACTCAAAGCTTATAAATTCCTCTAGCTCTTTCTCTCTAAACAATGTGGGACTAAACATTTTTTTTTTTAAATCACTTTCAAACAAGGTTTTGGAGGATAAATGTAATTCGAAAAATAATTTTGAATTTTTAGAAAAAATGCAAGTGCAAAACCCTAACATTTCTATTAAGTTATTTAATTAACACAATTGAAATAAAATCTCAACAATCCCCCACTTAGTTAAATAAGTGTAATAGATTTTTCTTTAAAAAAAAAGATAATGTTTTTATGTGTGGGACCCCGGTCTTTTGCAACATCGCTCGTGTGCACAAGTGTCCCAACTCGCACTGTTGATAGACTATACACTGCACCCTAGTGCACTTAAAAAACTCACTAAAGTGATTTGTTTTGGATGACCTTGAGACCTCTATCATGTGGACCGCGTCGTCGTTGCGGTCGCAATGGTGAAAACCATATGTCAATTCGACGCTCCATTAGTGAGATATGACCCATCGAATGTAAGGCCCAAATTATGTATCCAGTAACACAAGCAACCTTTATTAGGCTAGGCCCATTGGACTTGAGCCCATGTGGGCCTAAAGCCCACTTTTAGAACATAAAAATTATCAACAAATATGACAATTGCTACATGACAAAATAAGAAACTAGCAAATATAAGACAAGCACTATAAGACAATTGGATTCTCTCCCAAAACCCATCATTAACTCTTTCCTCATGCCTTAGAAACTAATCATGACCCATGTCCACCTCATCCTATACATGCATCCAATGCATGTCTTAATTTATGTCACATCACTTCAAACAATCAATTGTAACACTCCACTTCATCATCCACCATGCATCACATTACAACTCATAACCCTTATCCATCCATTAGCCAATGCATGCTTAGCACCATCCACCTCATCTATCTACTACCTATGCCATACACCACCTTCCAACTCACTTTTAGCACCAATAAGATCCCATAACTTGCCACATCATCTTGCCACCTCAACCCCCAATTCCCTATATAAGAATAGGAGCTCTCCTACACTTATTCTTTTCTTATACTTAGAAAAATTCTGAGATTTTAAGAGAGAGTGGGGCCAAGGTGTGTCCCATCATCTAACCTAGAGGGAGTGGACCACACATCATCATCTAACCATCCATCCATTGAGGTGAGTCTACACCCCTGCTCCATCCTCCTCATCCTCTTTTTTTCTTCATCCTTTTATTTTCTTGATATGTGTGGGCCCCACTAGTGTAGAGTTCTTGTGTGCCTGTATTTATATCTATGGTGGTCAGTAAAGTGGCCCATGTCAGTATGGTCCACCATGATGAACATCATATCTACACCCTTCATTTGTAATCCTGTTTTTGTTTCTGGACAGCAAGTTCTAAAAATCATATAAAATCAACCATGCTAAGATTGGAGTTAAAACTTAGGGATATTATGAATCACAATATGGACTAACTCTGAACCAAATTTCGTAGTCATCCAACGGTCCAATCATCCGTAACATCAAGTTTACTTAACTGTTGTCTAACAACACATGCATGATTCTGATTTGCCTAAATGGACCCATTTTAAAACTCTTTTAATGAATGTATTAAAAATATATGTCCTTTTGGATTCATAGAAAATTGAACCAGCTTTCCAATAGTATATAATAAGCCTCAATTGGAGTTCGGACGGCTGAGATCTTGACCTTATACGAAAGATGTATTGGGAAGCTTATTATGACCATTCTTGTTTGGGCCATATCTATGATTCTAACGGTCAGATGTATTTGATATTTGCTCTTAACTTACTTGAGATAGTTAATAATCAT
Source organism: Magnolia changhungtana (assembly GCA_030180095.1). Classification (NCBI taxonomy): domain Eukaryota; kingdom Viridiplantae; phylum Streptophyta; class Magnoliopsida; order Magnoliales; family Magnoliaceae; genus Magnolia; species Magnolia changhungtana. The sequence continues at coordinate 621,857 of JASAUF010000600.1, forward strand.
ATGTATGGTCTCTATGGTCAGATTCTTTCATGATAAATTTAGAAAATTCTGGACCGATAGATACTTCTGTAAGGACAAATCTTGAATTTCTATGTGTGGTCCAGATGGATCCAAGGCTCTGTATGGTTGGAAACATATAAACGGCCTGAATGACTTGTTCCCAAACCATCCATTGGATCCGATCTCCCAACAGAGAATTTAATCATAGAGATTTCATCAATATATATATATATATATATATATATATATATATATATATATATTTCATGTGTTACTTGATGAATATGTTAGATTTATGTTAAACATAACAATTATCCTCTCGTTAACCCACTTGGGTGTGGGATCACTTGTGATTTATGCATTTTATTAGTTCATCCAATTTGGGAACTCATGTATATTTTTGTGTGTCTCTTATCTATGGTTTGCTAGTATGTGGGCCCCACTTGCCATTGGATCTATTTCATTCCCTTTACACTTTCTGTTTACTGAAAATTTTCTAAATATTTAACTGTATTGCATGTAGGCCTCTTTGGTACCTTGTACTGGGCCCCACACTCTGTAGTTAAGGGTCTCACTTTGGGGGATGTTTAATCCTTATATAAGTGAGCTGGGATGTCCCACCTTTTTGTTAGGAATGATCCCTAAGTGTTTGAAAATTGGGCCCCAAGTTGTGACACACTCTATTTCTGAAAATTGTCTGATTATTTGTGTTTTGTACCAACTTTGGTCCTCTGTAATGGACCACACACTAGAGGTTTGAGTAGGCCACCACTTGGAACCTCTAACCTACACTAATGAATAGATAAATAATATTTTAATTGGGCCAAATCAGACCCCACATATCAGGGAGTGGATCCCAAAATGTGGTCAGACATGGTTGTGCAGAAAAATTATGTGCAGAAAATCAAAGTGCCTATGTTTGGCCCTATACCAAATATTACGTATGCACAACCAGTGGTCCCAACTTATAATTTTTTAAGCACATATATAGTACAATGAAGGGCACCTGACGGCACACTGAAATGTGGTCCCTTGTGATCATGGGATATACTTAAAATTGGGCAAAACTAATTCTGCACTATATTTCCTGCACAGTTTCTCAAGTACCCATGTTTGGGCCATCACCGTAAATTGTACTCACCCAACCAATGAGGCCTACCTTATAATTTGTAAAGCCCATACATAGAGCTATCAGGTGCTTATTCTCTTTCACCATACGTAGGCCCCACGTGATCATGAATCTGACTCTAAAATGGCCCAGAACCAACATTGCACGAAAATCTATTTGATGTAAATTTTATGTGGGGCCACGTCAGTGGGGTCTACCACATTCCCAAAGCATTTAATGCAGCATCTAAACTCTGAAAAATAACTCTCAAATATTGTTGGGCTTAAAAACCTCGTGTGGGTCATCTAGTATGGGTTGTCTTGTATGGGCCTTACCTTTAATGTAATGAGGTCCACGTGACATGTTTTGTAAATGGGTGTTGTATAACTTGTAAAATATTTAGTGGACAGATCTTGCTGTCCAAATGTTCTATTAGGACATAGGTGGCCTTGGGGCCCATCTAAATGATCCAACCCTAAGGCCCAAGCAGGCCCAATACGAGGAGAAATCATTGGGGAATGAAACCCACTAAGGTAACCTTCCTTGAGCTCATTGGGCAGGCCCATTGCTTACTGGGCAGTGTGTCTTGTATATTACCTCTAGTCAAGTAGACCACGCTTAGAGAGACCTATTTTATAATGCATAAACTGGACAATTGGGCTTTTTCTTGGTTGTTGTGTATGTGGCTAGTAGGCCCAATATGATATATGACATGAAAGATGTTAGCATGTTATCCTTCGTGTTTGAGATTGTGCGTTGTTTCTACTTGGTGGAATGTGCGGAGCCCACTTAGTTGTGGAATTAGATCCACACCATTGAAAGCGTTGTGGTTGGACATTTATGTCATTGGGTTGGCCTATTGGTTCACCAAGTGGGACTCACACTTGACCTATACGACCCCATGTCTTGTATGTAGTTTAAGTCCATTGTGGAAGTCACACTAGGTAGGACGCACCTAGTGATGAGTGAGATGTTGATACATGTATGGTAACATGATAATGATGATTGTGAGTTGTTGGTAAAAATGATAGATATGATTTAATGAATGGTCAATTATAACATATGTATTGATGATGGATGAGTAATTATTTATAACACTTATGACATTGATTATGTTAATCATGAAGTGAAAATGATGTTGAGAGTCAAATATTGCATATTAGACCCCAATTATTACCTGATTTTACGAACATGATAATGCTTAACGTCCTATTTTAATCGTATTTGTATTGCAAGGTGAATTTATAGAGCTTGGACTGAAAAGGGTATTAAAAGCATGAATCTAATGCTCTAAAATCACTAAGGTAAGGGACGGACCCCAGGGGACCAAGATCAAGGAATTTACATGCCAAAGATTCGAGAAGATCAAGTGATTGGGTTTAATGGGCCTGAAAGTCGTCCAGAATGTAAGATCACAGGGTTCCTACCATTCGTTCGACTCGAAACTTTATATCTGGCCTGAGGACTAGAAATTAACCGTACACGTCAAAATTCAGCCCTTAATCAGTGTATAAGTGACCTGATGGGCAAGATCAGACAATAACCATTAAGAAAGCATCTTAGTCATCCTTGAGAGATTAGGGCACAAACTTGACCGATGAAAAGAGCGCGAAAAATGAGGAATATCTGCTTAATTTCAAGAAAATCGGATGGTGCATTCAAACATAACGCACTTCGAAAGACGGTGGCTAAAATGATGACAAATCTATAATTTAAGGAACTCCATATGCATGCACATAAGTGAGAAGAGGTTTACTTCAACGGTGGGTATTACCTCATCATAGGTGGATGGTGTGGCCCACCTAGAGTTTGGATCTACTTCATACTTTGACCCATGGTCTTACACGTTATTAAGAAGATGATGAGCGGAGTAGATCTCCGAGAATGTCATCAGAAGTGGGCCCCACCTATTTTTTGAACAAAACATCCAAACAGTGCCCTTCTCGCACAAAACACCCAGCGGACGCACTTGAGCCATTTGAGTTTTGACAGTGGGCCCCACCCATCATTCCATTTGATGATCTGACCCGTTCAGTCGACTCAGGGGGTGGAGATGACCCCAACCATGCTTTCCTTTTGGTCCCACGCATGTGTACGCATGTGGATCGTCCGAAAACGTAGGATGGACGACAAATTGATTTGATACAGTGGGCCGCACCAAAACCACTCCTTTCCAACTAAAATCGCACCAGGAATCCAATGAACGGAGTAGATTTGTCCAAAAACATCACTGTGGGGCCCACCGAGCATCACAGCGCGGCTCCCTTGCGTTAGTTATGTGCGTCCAGAAAACCGAGAATTCCGGTTTGTTCGGCGATCTTGGCTGGGATCGGACCGACAATCTAACCCGTTCAAACACATCCCTAAGGGAGGCCGACCACTCCTATGAATTCCGATCTGAAAAAGATCCCGCATAAGGGCCGTTAAACCAACCATTCGTCAGGTGCGAACCTCGACCGACTCGCTACGCGGAAGGAGAGGCTGCGAAATCCCATTATTGTAAAGTTTTTCGCCGACTCCAGCCTCCCAACCCACCATCCTTGCTACCTATAAAAGAAAAAGAAAAGAGAGAGAGAGAGGTGGCATCTCTTTGACGTGCAAGCTAGGTAGTGGGCCACTGTGGAGCCAAGCTGTGGAGGGAAGGAGAGAGAGAGAGAGAGAGAGAGAGAGAGAGAGAGAGAGAGAGAGAGAGAGAGAGAGAGAGAGAGAGAGAGAGTGTGTGTGTGTGTGTGTGTGTGTGTGTGTGTGTGTGTGTGGAGCGTGGTTACCTTTAGAGAGTTCCTTTTTCCCCTTTCTTTAATTGGCTTTCTTTATGCTTTTATTAAGAGTTTTAGTTTAATCATGGTCGTGATTGGCTAAACCTCTTAGCTAGGGCTAAGAGGTGAAGCTTATAGTGTGATGTATAGTTTTCTATTGCTTTGATTCATGGTTGTCGAACTCTCTTTGATTTAAGTTTGATTATAAGGAATATTCATAGTTTTTAATAATTTGTTGTGACTTAAATTACAATAGATCTGCGATAGCTTTGAGTATATTTTTTCCATTATAGGGTTTGTGAATTTGGGAACCCTATTGTTCACCATCGTCTCCTGGGCATGGTTAGATGACGGAACCCGTCCTAATGTTTATAACTCTCTCAGATGGATGTGGATTGGTTAGATTCTGTTGTTTGCTTTGTCTCATGGTTATGGCCTTGTGATGGAATCAAGTCTAATTCTTATGCCTCTTATTCATTGGTGACTAGATCAAAGGACGTTCATAATTGTTTTTAATAAAGTATCTTCCATCTGGATGAGGATAGGACGGTAAGTCTAGTTGTGTTCTTGAATCAAGCGTAGATCAACCTGATCTCTACAAGTGGATCCTTGGTCCCTAGTTTCCTACCTTTGAATTTTACTAGTTTTAGTTAAATTTATTCACTATTATTCTCTTAGTTCTCCATGATTTAGATTACATCTTCACCTAGTTCTGGTTCAAGTTACTTTTAGATTACATATAAGGTTCAGTCCTTGTGGATTCGACCTCGGTCTTATCGAGATTATTACTATATCACAACCCTAAACTTGGGGTGTAAACAAATAATCCTCATGGTAATGATATACACACACACACACACACACACACACACATGATGACAAAACATGTTAGTTGACCACCATGCTTGATATCCAAAATGATGTATATGAGGCTCATGAGTGAGGCCCAATGTGATGTATATGAGGCCCTTGTGTGAGGCCCAAAGTGATGCATATGAGGCCCATGAGCGAGGCCTAATGTGATGTATGTGAGGCCCTTGTATGAGGCCCAATTGTGATGTGTGATTCTAACATGATGTATGTAAAGATGTTTATGATGCCTATTCGTCTTCCTAGTTGGTATTAAAATAGGTCATGCCTTGGGAGCAATGATGGTTAAATATCCACATTGTAAGGGCAATGGTGGTTAAATGTCCGCATTTTAACCCTCTCTAAGGCCTGTTGTTAGGTCCATTTTCATCTCCTCTTAGTGGGTTAACCCAAATCATTGGGCCCCCATAATTATTAGGCACATTCTTGATATGAGTAGGCCATCTAGGCCCATCCTTGATACGGGGAGAGTATATCATCACCATGATTCATGCCCATACGCATCATCTGCATGCTTGATATGAGATGTGGTTGACCATTACATATGCTATTGGGTAGGTTGTTTATGGGACTCCCTGATAGGCGAAGTTGTCCCACATGAGTACACGGTATGTGTAGGATTGATGCATGATTGAACTAAGTGACTCATGCATTTTGCATTATGTGATTATGACTACTGTACGCCCTAGCGACATCAGGGTTGTAGCCTCCACAAATATAGCGTGAATGGCAAGATTAGACACCAGAAATTCTTGTTAAGCACGGGAGCCCAATGTGATGTATTATGTGGATAAAAAAAACACACACACACACCAAAGATGGGGTCTGTGGTGGGCACTACATGTGGACAGGTTTGGGTAGCAAATAAGCATTTTAGTGGGCCCATTGGGTGAACCACATGGATAAAATACAACATCACAGTGGGGTCCACTTGATGACAACATGGGTAACATACAAACATCACAGTGGGCCCACATCCCGGTTTGATAGCCAAATAAACATTACAGTTAGGCCTAAGCTTTCAACGATGGGTGTTAAATCACTACTGTTTTCTGTCGTATGGCCCAACTGAGATTAGATTTGCATCACCCTGAAATGATATGGAAAAATGGATGGATGGCAAGATGGGGTCTACAGTGGGCCACCACATGCTGGACAACGGGACTGTCCAGTAGTGGACAGTGTCCCTATCTAGCAAGGGGTACACCATGATTTATATCCTATTCATTTTTGGGTTAAGCCCAATGGGTGGGCCTCACTGATGTGGTGGGGTCCACACCCAAATGAGCTATAAAAAAAAATAGGCGGACAACATGACATAAAGCACATATATACGAATCCATATTCTCTGCTTGCTGCAAACAGGTTTTTTCTGTTTCTATTTTCTTACATTGTGGTTAGTGTCCACATTTTTACTGACTTTGTCAACACTGCTATCTTAAATGCAGTCTATAATGATGTGGCTCAATCACATCGCAACAAACAAGTTTTTCCTATATGTGGCAAACAGAGGATCAGATTCTCTACATATACATTAGACCTGGCTGAGTCCAACAAGCTTGCAACTGTGGGCATCCTTCATTGGTGTTTCCAGTGGTGGGGTCCACTGATACTTTAGATCAAGCTGATATTTGTGGATTCCCTTCACCTAAGGTCTGCTTGACCTTATCATCAGGTTGGATGGAAAACAAACATCATGGTGGGCTCCACAGCGTGGGACACACTGTGGGGACAATGTGCTTGCACACGCTGTTTTCACAGCATGGTCCACTATTGTGGGCCCCATAAGCGAGAGAGGGCCCACCACTATGGGACCCACGTTGGACACAATACATGCATCAAGGTGGTCCCACCCAGCTAACCACAATGAACAACAAGGTCCATGGGTCCACCATCCGAAAGTAGATGGGCAGCGTGAGATAAAAACATGTATATCATAGGTGGGTCCCATATCAGTGGGCCCACCTCACTTGGACAACATACATACATCTAACCTCTACAGGGGGCGTCACGGGGCTATCCACATGGTTCAGTTTACTGGACCGTTGGACCCACTTGGATATCCAAAAGGAATGGATGGTGGCCTTCTAATATTCTCACAAATCAGAGGTGGGGTGCACCTCCTTGCTTCCTAAAACAATCATATAAACAAAAATAAGGAAAGGGAACTATGCTACATGTTTTACTCACCAAGTGCTATTAGAATCAAGGTCTTTAGGGTCTTTGGAAGGTGGGGGAATCCACCATTAATGAGGAAAATCCAAGCTTAACAACTTCCTCCTTCCACTCTTAAATGTCCTCTATTTGTTTTTTCTCTCTTTTTCTTGCAACTATTGTAGATGTTTGGAATGGAGAGAATGAGAGAGAGGTTGTAAGGATTCGGAGGGTAGAATGGTCATTCCACATGGGTGATGGGGTTGTGTTGCACGGAAGAATGAGAAAGGAGGGGTGGTTTAGGAAAGTTTTAATATTGGGGTATAGGAAAGGAGGGTGGATTAACTTTTGGGTATGTCCTTGTACGGGAGAATGAGAAAAGAGGGGTAGATAGGTCATTTGGGAGGGGCACTTTGGCCTTTTTGGGAGGCTTGTGTAATGAAACAGGCGTTTAGAAGGTCCTAGGAGACCATAGGCTTTACGGATGGGCGTTGGAATCAAACCTTTTATGCCACTGCTTCCGTGCTTGTTTTAATCTATACAAAGATTTAAAAAGTCTACGAAGTTTATTTTCATTTCATAAAAGAACAATCACTTCTGGTTGTTCCAAGTGTACCGCTTCATTGAGGCCACTATTTAGGAGTACAATCTTCATATCTAACTGGTGGACATGTAAATGATGTATGGATGCAAAATGAATAAAATTCTAATAGAAGTTATTCGTGCCAGTGATGCATGTGTTAAAGTAATCGATTCATTCCTTTTAATGAAATTCTTTAGCTACTAATCTAGCCTTGAACATTTGAATCTTACCATCGGTATGATATTTTCTTCTAAATATCCACTTGCAGCCAATATGTTTGGAACTAAAGGTAGATATATTAGTTTCCATGTTTGGTTTGGCATAATAGAGTTTATTTCATCATTAATGCCATCTTTCATATTATAGGTGGATGAAAGAGCTTACTCATTTGCTAAATTGGTTATCCAACGTAAGCTCAGTGCTTGAGGAAGCAGATTCAATGAAATGGCTAAAGGACATGTCGGGTAAATTCTCACTCAAAACTTTCTACAGGTTTATTAATGGGTTGGCATCAGTAAGGAGATCAGCCCGACATCTTTTATTTGGCGTTGTGAAGCTCTCCTGAAAGTAGCGGTGCTTGCCTGGTTAGTGAGATGAAAAAATGTGTTAGTAGTTGACAACCTTTAAAAAACAAAGATGATTCTCCCGGATGTCTGTTTAATGTCCTATCAAAGTAAGAAAACGGTGAATCAACTTTTCATCCACTCAATCCATTACTCTTTGCAAAAAGGTTTTAGGATTGCTTCTTTGATTTGTTCGGGATAACATGGGTCTCACCGAGCTCTATTGATCCATTTATGTTGGCATGGCATGGTAGAGGTAAAGGGGAGAGCGGAAAAAAAAAAGTGTGACTTTTGAATTTAATAGCAGGTTTATGGTTCCCATGGTTAAAAAGAGATAATCGATGTTTTAGGAATCAAAAAGGAGAATAAAAAAGGAAAGGTACTAGAGGTTTTTCAAAAAGTGTGACATTTGAAAGTTGTTTCCCAATTTTCGATCAATTGGCTTGAGTTGTAATTTTCCTTTTCTTTGATTTTCGGTTCTTGTATTTTTCGGCTCCTGTGTTTTATTATTAAATTTATCCTCTCAAAAAAGTACCAAAATGCATTCAAACGTGTCAATAAACAATTCTAAATACTTATCTTCATCAAATACGTCTTATAAATAGGTGAATCTTGGTGTGACAGAATGGATTAGTTAGGTACATAACCGATATTCATTGGGCAATATGATCCAGTTTCAGATGATTTTTCAATCTACCAGAGTAGAAAATCCAACCTGTCCAAAGCCCAGTCTCATTTCACTTCCTTCCATGTGGGTTCTCCCGAAATCACCCTAATTCTAACTCCTCACACCCTAATATACCCAAACAAACCCAAGAACAAAACCATGTAGAAAAATTGCAACAATTTGAGCTTGCCTCACAATACACACCTCAGTTCCTCTATCAAAGGAAAGGACACCATAAATCCCATGATCAACTTCTAAACTGAAGCTTTTCATTTGCTCTCATTGCATGTGCTTTTGAACCACTTCAGCATATTTGAAGGTCACAACAATCCAGATGTTTTGACAGCTACGACACCATGGAGATCTTGGGAGAGTAGAGTGGAGGGGATGGGGGGCCAACAGAAGTGTTGCCCATACAACAATTTGGAAGATCGGAAAAGGATGATGAGCACAATTATTAGAATTTTTTGGCCCCAAAAATCATATCTTTGGAAATGAGTTTCTCATTTGAATCATCCAAATAACAGTGGGAATGTTCAAAATAGAGAACTGGTCACCAAGAATCAAAAATCATTTCTCGGGAATTCCAAATAAACAGAGGCCCATTATAAATGGAGAACTGGTCATAAGCAATCTCTTGATGGCTACAACCCAATTTTTTTTAATTTTATTTTATTTTATGGCTTGTGCCTTTTCTTTTGAAAATACTGGATATTTTTCAAGGAAAAATGCTAGTAAAAATAGGCCATATGTTAAGTTGGCAGATGATGGTCATAAGTGATCAATTCTCTTGAAAATGATTTTGTGTTTACTTTATGGAAACGTGATCATTTTGAATTATTCAGCATTATACAAACACCATGTAGGTTCTTTGTGCCAGTTGAGTTATGCTAAAAATTCAAAGAGAGCTCATTTGGCCTTTGAAAATACCAGAAAATTTTCAAAAGGGCAAAATGCTTGTAAAAATAGGTAATATATTAAGTTCAGTGTAGTGTTGTCATGTGCGACCGCATATGCACATATGCGCATATCCATATGCAAATCGCATACGCGATTATGGCACATATGCGATCGCATATTGGCCATGGCACATTGATTTTTTATTTTATTTTTATTTTTGCAAAAAAACAACATTTTGCCTATAAAAAGGCATCCAAATCTCCTCCATTTGCAATATTCTCACTCCAAAACTCTCTTATTCTATTTTTCTCTTACATTTCTTAATTACAAGTGGTCTCTCTCTCTCTCTCTCGTATTTCCTACTTCCAAGTAATCTTAATCTCCCCCTCAAATGCATTTTAAATATGTAAAATTAGTTATCTATTAACTTAGAAAAGTTCTCCTTAGTTTCTTATATTTTTTTTACATTTTTTTGAATTTTTTCCTTATATATATATATATATATATACATATTTTAATTTTTCAAAAAAATAAAAAAATTATGCGGTCGCATATGCACATAAGCATATGCAATCGCACATGATTGCATATGCGATTCGACAACATTGGTTCAGTGGCAACGGGTCGCAAGCAATCAACAATCTTCAACATAATTTTGGTTTATTTATGGAATTGATCATTTTGAACAATTTTCAGCCATAAGCCAAACACCCTGTGGATTGTTTGTGTCAGTTTAGTTATGTCAGAAATTCAAATTGACTTTTGGTTAGATTGTTTTAGTTGTCTTCTTCACCTCTGTATATGAATCATGTCTCCAGTGCTAAGGAGCAAATCTGGAATTTGCAGTGCAGAATTGTTTCAACATCGTAAGAAGAGTTTAGGGATATAATTTTTCCCACAGATTTAGTCTGCCAACACTAGCAGCAGGCTGTTTTTATGTACTTTAATCACATCAATCCTCCCAATATCTCTGCCATATTTCAAAAACTTGAAAACTCATCTTCACTCAATGTCTACCTGTGTCGGGTCAACTCAAAGACTCGACTGACTCTTTAATTGACTCAACACTATTTCAATAATCAAATCTGACGTATTTAGGTAGGGAAGAACATCTTAAATGTCTTAGAAAATGATATAGATTATTATAAAAATAAAAATAAAAATACAAAAGAAAACAAAACTGCATTGTGTGGAGCAACAGTAGCATCTGTGAAACTCCTCATCTGAGGTTAGTGGTTGAATCCTATTGCAAGGATATAAATTTTTATACAAGACAAAATGATAGAAGGAGATTGAAGCTATAGATTATGGACTCTCACCGTGAGAAATAGAAGTAGTGGAGCTTCCTAAAAGAGTGACACTTCTAGTAAAACATCCCATCCAAGGAATCAATTAAACCTTATTTCAATCAAATATTTTGTACCCATGTGGTTGCATTTGCAATGCGACATACAACAGCCTTCACAGCCATATTTAAAAAGAAAAAAAGAAAAGAAAATGAAAGTCCAAGTCCAATTACGACTGTTGCTACTTAGGGGGCATTTGGATCCTAAGTTACTTTAGATAATTTACTTATGCCACAAGTAGCATATCTTAGTTTTTACTTGTTAAGTTGATAAGTTTGTTTGGTAAACAATATACTTATCAACAAAAAAGTAGAAAAGCATGTTTGATTTCCAACAACCTTAAGTATTTCTCTCTCGAGTTTCTTCGGTCCCCCTCACATCCACCGTCCATCATGTGGGGCCAACCTTTGATGTGAATAGTTTATTGTATAGGCCACACATTTGATGTGAGCCATCCGTTATGCAGGGCACACCTTGGATGTGAGCCATTCATTATTAAGGGTTGACCTTTAATGTGCACCGTCCATTATGTAAGGCCCACCTTTAATGTTGGTCATCCATCACGTGGGGCCCACCATCAATGTTATTGTCCGTCATGTGGGGCCTGCCTTCAATATCCACCACCCATCATGTGGAGCCCACCTTTGATGTGGACCATCCATCATGTGGGCCCCACCTTCGATGTGGGTTGTCTATCATGCAAGGCCTGCCTTGGATATGGGCCACTCATCATTAGGGTCGACCTTTGATGTAGACAATCCATCATGTGGGGCCTGGCTTCAATTTCCACAACCCATCATGTGGAGCCCACCTTTGATGTGGACCATCCATAGTGTAGGCCCCATCTTTGAAGTAGGTTGACCATCAAACCAATTATAGACACCCTACCCCAGGCTGGTAAGCTAATAGAATTTGAACGGATGGATAGACAACCGAACTCCAATCCTAAACCCTAACCCTAGAAGCCTAAACCCTAAACTTAGCCCATTTAACCCAGTTAACCTAGTCAACCCGGTCAGCTTAACCTTGAACCCTATCAACCTAAAACCCTAAAGCCTTGAGTCAACTCACCCCGGTCAGCTTACCCAGCCTCACAACCCAGTCAACCCACATAGTTAAGCCCAAAACCAAGTCTAATCGGAGGGTTGAAACCTCAAAGCAGTAGCCCTTATAGCAGAGCCTCCACACGCTTAGAGAATGCTGCCTGCCAAAGTGGGGAGTCCAAGTAGGGACCGACGATAGCCAAGTTGCCGTCGGCCACCCAACACTCTCCCTCTTTCGAGTAGCGTCCCTCAAGCATGTGGGTCTCTCCTTTTTCGAACCTTAAGTGTGCAATTAAGGTGCATTTACTCCAATGCCCATCTCATTACCCAAAATTACCCTTTTACTACTTCATCCACCCCATGAGATAATGCATTGTAGCAATCTCCAATCTCAATCATTCAACCACATTTTGCCCCTAGGATCACCAGGAATTACCGGAAAACTAGGGTTGGAGACTATAAATAACCCCCTCTTCTCATTTCAAGCATCCATTCTCATCAGAGACACACCAAGCATTAGAGAACCTTCTCATTTTAGAGAGCTCACCTATCAGGAAACCATCCTTCCACTCAAGAGAGAGAGAGAGAGAGAGAGAGAGCCCAGCCCTAGTCTAGCCTAGCCTAGCCTAGCCAAAGTCCAAGCTCAATCTAGCGTTGCGACACTACCATTCATCCAACTGTTTAAGTTCTATAAGTTTCATCAAATCAATGCATTATCATCGTGCAATATTCATTCCCTTCCAACTCCTCTGCTCCTCATATACATTAGCATCATAGTGCATTTTCATCGTTTTCATACATCTGACTGACGAGTGTATGCTCTGTAGCTTACCGATATAATCAGATCTTGTCCATCAGAAACCTTAGCCAGTTAGCCGGTGTTTAGCATATACATCACATTCTATCATTTTCCATCGTATTCAACTAGTAGGCGTATGTTCTGAGATCTACTGATATAAGCATAGCAAGTCCACCGAAAACCTTAGCCAATTGGCCATCGTTTTATCATAAGCACAACATCGAGCATCCCATACATACACCCTGCACGTGATCGTTTCGAATGTATGCCATGCGGCTTGCTGATATAATCGGAACTTGCCCATTATAAATTTGGATAGATCGAACACTCATATTATTGTATCGCATTACGTTTTCTGCACGCGAGAACTAACCTTATTATTTAGAAATTAGTTAGATCTTATGAAGTGAAGACCATACATCCGTATGGGTAGAGTGGGTGCATAATACTTTACCTCTTTGTAACGGCAGTCCCTTACTCAGAATCTTTGGAACATAAACTTACGAATCATCTTAAGGTTAAGGATCTTCGGGTCCTTAACCTTAAGTGTTTCTACGAGTTCTAACCAACTGTAGAATCATAATAATTGGTTAGTGACGACTCTGGTCAAATATAACACCTTCACCCCCTTTACAAAAGCCCTCAAGCGAGGCAACCGAGTGGAAAGAAGAGAGTAGATCTCCCGAACCCTAAGGGAATCCGCCCTCTAGCATCCACACCAACCTACTTTGGATGTGAGCTATTTATCATCATGGGCTGACCTTTGATTTGGACCATCCATTATGTGGGCCCACATTAATATGAGGTCATCCATCATGTGGGGTAGTCCGCATTTGATGTGGACTGTCCACTGTGTGAACTCCCAAGGTGTGAATATGGACAGTCCATCATGTGGGGCCTTCTTTGATATGGACAGTGAGAGAGGGAGAAATAGAAAAGTAATAAGTTAAAAGACTAAAAAAGAAAACTTACGAAAGTAGCTTTAAGCACAATTTTTGTAATCATGTTTACCAAACTAGCTTAACTGAAAACAATAATAATAATAATAACTTAGGGTCCGTTTGGATACTGCCAAAAAAGTTACTTTTTAACTTATGGTAAGTAATTAAGTTAGTTTTTTTTTTCACTTAAGTTAATTTGGTAAGTATCGCTATAAAAATAACTTGTTACCTAAAAGCTACTTGTCTTAATAAGTTATTTTTTTTTTCAAAAAAGGCCTTTTAACTTATGGCTTTTCTACTTAACCCTCTCCCGGTCCATGTCAAATGAGGCTCTCTCACGGTCCATATCAAACATTAGAGGTGTGGCTCACACGGTGGACAGTCCACATAAAAAGTGGGCCCCACATGATGGACGACCCCATATTACTGTGGACCCACATATGGATGGTCCATAATGATAAGAAGCCAACATCCAAAGTAAGTTGATATGATGAATGACCCACTTCAGAGGTGGGCTCCACAGGATGGGTAATAGACATTGAAGTTGGGCCCCACATAATAGATGAGCCCATATTGAGGTGGCCCCACGTGATGGGTTGTGGACATTGAAGTTGGGCCCCACATGATGGACGACCCCATAGTAATGCAGGCCTAGATATGGATGGCCCACATCAAAGGTCGACCCATAATGATAAGAAGCCAACATCCAAAGAAGGTTGATACAATGACGACCCACTTCAAAGGTGGGGCCTACATGATTGACAATCCACATCAAAGGTGGGCACCACGTGATGGGCAATGGGCATTGAAGCTAGACCCAAGTCACCCAACATGATGGATGGCCCATATTGAGGTGGCCCCACATGATGGGCGGTCCACATCAAAGGTTGGCCCCTAATGATGAATGACCCACATCTAAGGCGAGCCCTGCATGATGGGCAACCCACATTGAAGGTGGGGCACACGTGATGGATAGTCCACATTGAAGGTGGGCTCCACATGATGGATGATCCACATCAACGTGGGCCCCACAAGATGGATGGTTCACATCAAAGGTCGACACTAATGATGAGAGGTCCATATGCGAGGTGGGCTCCGCGTGATGGATGACCCACATCAGAAGTGGGGCCCACATGATGGACGGTCCACATCAAAGGTGGGCTACACATGATGGGCGGTACATATTGAAGGTGGGCTCCACATGATGGACAATAACATGGATGGTGGGCCCCACATAATGTATGACCAACATTAAAGATGGGCTCAACATGATGAACGGTGCACATAAAAGGTCAATCTTTAATGATAAATGACCTACATCCAAGGTGGGCCCCACATGATGGACGGCCCACATCATAGATGGGGCCCACACAATGAATGGTCCACATCAAAGGTTGGCCCCAAATGATAATGGGTGAATGTGAGGGGGACCAAATAGACTTAAGGGATAATTACTTGTGATGTTGGAAACCAAGCATGCTTTTCTACCTTTTAGCTGTTATGTTGTTTAACAAACATACTTATCTACTTATCTGCTTAATAAGTAGAAACCAAGAAAAGCTACTTATGGCATAAGTAGCTTATCTTAAGTAACTTATGGTCCAAACGCCCCCTTAATGACTTAACATAAGTTAAAAAGTAACTTATTAGGCGATATCCATACAGGTCCATAAAGAAATCTAACCTGATTATGTGGTGCCAATTAATAAAGATAATAAATAGGACGCTTCTACTCAGCGATGTGGAATTTATAAGTCCTACAGTTTGGACTAGAACCAGACCTCCACATGTGGGATCAAGTGGAGCTCATAGATGATCCAAACACTATTTCAACTATCCAGTTGTAACCCTATTCTGGTGGTAGTATGTTGTCCTGCATAACATGTCCACTGGTTGGCCCATCAATGATAAATTGATGTGACTGCATGATCAGATGATCCAGACAATCCAGCTTTTGGACCTAATCTGAACAGGGTACAGCCCAAAACTCACGCTGACAGAATGATCATGACCATTCAGTCCAACAGACTTCAAATAGATGGTTAAAACAAAGCAAAATAAGTCAATATTCAATGGGAAATGTCAATAAACTTATATGATGGTGATATGAGACCAACCATAGTGGGTTAGAAGGAGGCACATCTCTTAGGCTTTAAGGAACAAGCATTTTAAGGGTTGTAATATGCAAGGGATTTTGGGTCTTTTGGGGAAATTTGTTAGTCACGTTGTACAGGAGAATATAGGATAATCTCTCATTATCCTTTTCTCTATTTCCCTCTGTATTTCCTCTTCTTTCTTTCATATAATCTTCAATTACCACTAAAGAAATGCAACTGTAAAGGGTGGCCCCACCACCATGTGGCATCAATATCTTCAATTAATTTAATCAGGGATAAACTCCCTCCTCTGAAACAAATTACACAGCTCCAGGAATGATCCTCATCCATGCAAGATCTGATGCAACAGAAGGCATACCTGAAGGTTGGGTGAATACTTGTATGTCTGGAGGAGACTGTTGAACCATTCAGGGTGGAATGAATCCTCGTGCATGAAAGATCTGATGCAGGTGCTCCAAACCATATCAACCACCACAGCACCAATGTAATAATCACATGAGTATGATGATGACGCAAATTCCAGCAAAAACCCATCTCCAGCAGTGTGAAAAGCATTGCTCCTTGACAGAAACAACCCTATATTGCAACTAAAATTACGTGAATTCCCATGGCAGATGCAGAAACTGAATGCATCCAAATAGAACCTTAATACAATTCATACAACCAAGATCAAAATGTGAAGCAACTATGGGAAGTAAGTTGGCATTATTTGCAGCCAAAGAAAGCAAACTATACAACAGTGACGATTTCTAGCTTCACACTCACCACAGGAGCACTGCTATGGTAAAATAATACATTCATTCCAAAATTACATGTGCAGCAAAATGACAGATGAAATGCTACCCAGCAATGCACCAGCTCCAAAACCAGACCTATCTACATCTTCTGAACCAGACATAAAGCATATGTACAATTAGAAAGATCTTCATCCATGAAAGATCCAATGCAACAGAAGGCATACCTGGAGGTACAGTAAACACTTGTATATCTGGAAGATACCATATGATCCATCTGGGGTGGAATGAATCCTCATCCATGAAAGATCTGATGCAGGGGCTCCAAACCGTATCAACCATCCACAGTGCTGATGTAATAATCAAATGATGATAATGCAAATTCCAGCAACAACATGGGCAAAAACCCATCTCCAGCAGTGTGAAAAGCATTGCCCCTCAACAGAGACAACACCACATTGCAACTAAAATTACATGCATTCCCATGACAGGCACAGAAACTGAATGCATCCTAATAGAACCTTAATACAAACAAAGATCGAAACGTGAAGCAACTAAGGAAAGCAAGTATGCATTATTTGCAGCCAAAGAAAGCAAACTATACAACAGTCAAGATTTTTAGCTTCACACTCACCCCAGGAGCCCTGGTGCAGCAAAATAATACATTCATTCCAAGACTAAATGTGGAGCAAAACGACAGATGAAATGTTGCCCAGCAATGCATCAGCTCCTAAACCAAACCTATCTATGTCTTCTGAAACAGACATAGAGCATCAGTACAATTAGAAGGATCCTCATCCATGATACAGCTGATGCAACAGAAGGCATTACCTGGAGGTACGGTAAATGCTTGTATATCTGGAGCAGACCGTATAATCCATTCAGGGTGGAATGAATCCTCGTCCATGAAAGATCTGAAGCAGGGTCTCCAAACTGTATCAACCATCCGCAGCACTAATGTAATAATCACATGATGATGATGATGATGCAAATTCCAGCAACATTGGCAAAAACCCAGTGTGAAAAGCATTGCACCTTGACAGAACAGCCCCATATTGCAACTAAAATTACATGCATTCCCATGACAGGTGCAGAAACTTAATGTATCCTAATAGAACCTTAATATGACCAAAGAACGAAATGTGAAGCAACTACGGAATGCAAGGACGCATCATTTGCAGCCAAAGAAAGAAAACTACACATCAGTGAAGATTTCTAGCTTCACACTCACCACAGGAGCCCCCACAGTGGAATAATACATTCATTCCAAGTTTAAATGTGTGGATATTGCCCAGCAATGCATCAGCTCCTAAACCAGATATATCTACAACTTCCAAGACAGAAATAAAGCATAGGTAACATTAGAAGCAAACTCAAGAGCAGAGAAATAGACATTCATTACATAGAAGAAACAACAATCCATTTCACAATCAGCTTTATTGCATGGAAATAAAAGATTATAATTGAGATAAGTACAAGCAAAAGCTCCAAAAGCAGAAATTCTATTGCACCCAATATAAACATCAATGCAGATCATACCCGGTTCCTGATCCCACCATGTGGCTAGATTCTTTTTCACTGACTTTAACTCTACCTAGCTCTGCAGACAGCAAGGCAGTGATGATGTCCAACCCCATAAAGGGTTGTGCTGTGTTCCTGTTGAAAGCCTGTAGAATGCTCAACGCAACCTGATCTTTTCATTCGGGAAAATAACATTAGGATTCCGTATATGAGGATTCAAAGCTGCTAATTCCTTCCATTTGGCTCCAGTGCCATGAACACGAGATGAAATGCTCCAGAGGGTTTCCCCAGGCTGCACCGTCGTGGTTGCTTGGGCAGGCTTTGAAACAGTCTTCGACTTCATAAACGGGTGCTTGTTGCTCTTCCCCATCCCACTGGCAAGCAACCACCGCGAACCAGACTGTTGCTGCGTCGTGGTACCCCATAACTTTTTCTTGCTAGGTTCAGTAGTCAGACCAGCAACATGGACTTCAGTGATTTTAAACTGAGGTATGACTTCGACTTCGACTTCTTCTTCTTCTTTCTTCTCCTCTTTTATCACCGGTTCAGGCTCATCAGGTTCTTCACTGTTTCCCTTATCTGAGACATTGCCATATATTTTGGGCTTTGGAGGGATAAAGACCCGCTCCACTTGAATGAGGGAGAGCATGGGGGTGCCAACCGGCTCGTAGTTACGTAAGGGATCCCGAAGCTGCACCATTAGTGCTACTGTAAAGTTGTTTCCCAATAAACCGCACCTCCTACCAGAATTTTTACCCCCTCTCTTATCTCCTTGCCAACCTCCATTAACCAAGTCTGTGCAACTAGCACGGTGGGCCGCAAGAATCTTTGATGTCCGGCTGTCGTTTTGTTCTTCTTCATCAACTATTCCCGCATCCAGTCTCATCCACTCATCCAATGTAATTGAAAGGCCCATCAATCCATCAACATCATCACTGCTGTCTTTAATGTCCAAAAGCTGCAATCCAGCTGCACCTTCCAAACCAAGAGACCTGCTGCTCTTGGCCCTCGTTCCAGCCAGAGCTGAAATCTCCCCAATGGATTGAGGGCTGATATTTGTAGGTGCCTCCCCATCCGACATGCCAGACTGTATTCTCAAACCCTCTATTGAGAGAGCCTCAATTTTATCCATTGCCAATGGAGCAAGATCTTCCAGTGAAACATATTCAGAACCTGTTTGTGAGGAACTCAAATCCAACCCATGTCCTAATGATCCTTTGCCTTTCTTTCTTCCACCAACTGCATCTTGTCCAACCTCTGACAGCCCTGCTGGTTTTAGATGCTTCGATGAATCCTGTCTGCAGAAACAAAAAAAGAAATAAGATAACAAAGTTGTCAATTTGAAATAAAATAGAAAAAGAAGAAGGGAATCACAAACCCAACAAAGAGAAATTTCTAAAAGAAAATTCACAGACCTCTCTTGTGCCTCTAGAGCAGGTGCAGCTTCCCCTGCTACCTGTTGCATCGTCTTCCCAGTGATATCTTCCAAAGGCATCAGCTTACTTGCCTGCATCGAAAGCTTTTCAATTCCAACAGAGGCCAGATGCTGTAATATTTCCATTACCCCTGAACCCATTTCTGCGGGGACCACAACAGGACTAGAGACCTGCATGATCAAGCTTCCATTGCTCCTAGAATTCCTAAAGAGGGACGGATTCATTGACCGCAGAAATCCCCCATCCTTCGTCTGAATAAATGGGCCAAGCCCCTCACAAAGAGGAGGCAAATCAAACACCTCTTCAAGGGGGAGATCAATTGGGCTACCGAATCCACTGGCACTGTCAGGCGGAGATCTCTGAAATGCCTTCTCATTCAAGCCCCACTCTCGCATTAAAGCTTCTGCCTCCGCATCTTCCAGCATTTTGGCTCTCGTTTTACTTTTCATTGCCTGGGCGGCTTTCTGATGCTCTGTCTCAGCAGCGTGAATGATCGAGGACAGCTCAAAATCCTCAGACAAGTCACCCAAATCGAACTGAACTGTCGAATCATCAACGGGTACTGCCTCCATTCCCATGCAAGTATCAAGACCGAAGATGCCACTACCTCCAGCGAGAGACTCTTTCTCAAACTGTCTCCACAGGCGCCCTCTCGGGGATTCCGGATCGCTATCAGAACTCAAGCCAAAAGGGCTATGCTCTATACCAAGCATGCTCAAGAACTCACTGGCGACTGACTCTGTAACGTCATCCAAGCTAAGGGATTTTCCTGCCTTAACCTTCTTATAATTTGATTTCACCTCAGTGTAATTCTCTTGCACAGTACCCTTGTTTGGAGATTTTGGGGAATCTAATCCATCAACCTCAAGAATCGAAAGACTATGGAAAGCGGAGTCTAGTTCCTCCATGACCAATTCTCTGGTTAACAAGTTGTCCTCACTGGAATCATGACCATCAATCAGGGATTCTCCTTGGTAACTTTTATGGGCCATGTCCCGCAGATCAGGCATCATACCCTCTACTACCACAGCTTCACTACTGCCCATACTAAGTTCATTGATCTTGACATTTTCTACTGCAAAAACATCAGCAGCCTTCGTATCCTCTTCCAGCTTCACCTGATCCTTTGAGGCAATCTCTATACCCTGCTCAATAACAGTGAACTCAGAATCATCACACATGCTTTCGCAACTCTCTTTGGCAGACTCCAGTAAATCATATGATGGCTTCAGTTTGTGTCCTGAGAATGCCTCAAACTCAGGCTTAGATGAAATCAGACCAAAAAACTCCCCCTCATCGAAACTCCGATATGTCAGCGCCCGTTCGAAACCAGCCAAGCTCGATGCCTCCGACCTTGAGCTAGGCAAAACTTCATGAAGGATCCTGACATCTTCCACGGACCGAGATGGGGCATGAGACCGATCATGAGACACGTGCGTCCCACCCTGAAGGCTCCCGACACGCCGAAGCGAGCCCCTGTTGGGACCAACTGCAGACTTTGTTGAATCAATCTGACCCTGCTTCGAATTTGAATTCTTGGGAACCACATTCCTAGTTGTGCCGGATTCAACAGAATCATCCCCTAGAACCAAGAAGCCAAAACTCACATTCAAGACTGCCCCTTTGGCCTTCCCAGAGAGCTTGTAGCTAGTTGACCATTTCCCAGAGCTCTTCTCTTCCTCCAATTCCTCCAGAGTGAGAGGAAGCAACCGCGTGAGATCTATCCGGTGCTTCCCCAGATCAAGATCAGGGGCACTAACCAAGGAAGCGTAGACCAAAAAATGCTTCGCATCATACTTGGCAGAATGGTGGGACCCATTCCCACTCCCATAGACCGTGCACTTTTGCGTCAGGATCTCTTCAAAATCAGCGATGCCATGGAAAACCCTAGCGGGTTGGGTCTCCAGCCCACCGCTGCGGCTCCTCCAATGCACGATGAGGTCGAGGTTGTTAAAATCGGGTGGGAGGGAATCGATGGAGTGGACCTGCAGGGAGAAGAGGCAGTCGAAGCGGCGGTGGCGGATGTGAGACAGGGCTTTCAAGGGTTTCCAATTCCAGAAGGATTTCTTGTCTTTGTCTTTGTCTTTGTCTTTGTCTTTGTCCTTGTCCTTGTCCTTGTGAGAAGGGGGATTGTCTCTGAAGATTCTAGAAGCTTTATTGGAAGAGGATGACTTGGGAGGACCAAGGAAATGGGATTTACCGGCAGAAATGGAGCGCTGTTTGTCAAGGAGAGTTTTTTTCGGAGAGGGGTTTTTGTTGAGGTAGAGGGCTTTGCTGAGAGCCTCGATCTCGTGCAGTAATCGACCGTTTCCAGGATCGGAAGAAGGAGATATCATAAGCCTGTTTTTCTTCTTATTCACTGATTCGGTTTTCGCCAACATTTTTTTTTTTTTTTCAACTTTTCTTTTCTTTTTTAATTGAAAGATGGATAGATTAGCTTGGAATAAAGGAAGATTGTTTACCAAGATTAGCTTCGATGAATGAGAGAGAGAAGAAGAAGAAAACCAGCTGAAAAGAGTATCGGATGCATCATCGGTGCGGTCGCCTTTTGAAATGAAATTGCGTCTGAGAGAGAGACAGAGAGAGAGGCTGAGAGAAGGGAAGCTTTGCGGAGGATACTAACGGCGTTTTAGCATTTTATATAAGACCGTGTTGTTGTCGTGCCTGGCTCGCTCCTGTCTCTTTCTCTCTCTTTCGTTTACCACACTCTTAGAAAAAAGTGTCCGTATTGGGTTGAGTATGCGTTTCATGATATATCCGAGCAAGTAGTTTCGCAACTATTCCACGCGGGTTGCCTGCCACACCCGAGTTCCTGCTGTCCAAAACCAGGTGAGACCCACCGTGACGTTCGTCAGAAATATACCCCGTCCATTTTTTATTTTTATTTTCCAGCTCATGTTAAAATAAGAAACCGAAAATGAGGTGGATCCAAAACTCCAAGCAGCTACACAGAAAGATATAGTGGGGATTGAACATCTACCATTGAAATATTCTCGTGGCCACAGAATTTTTGTTTCAGGCTAATATTTTTTTTTGTTTACGGTTAATCCTAGTGGGAATTATCTTATCAACGATTTAGATGGCAGGTAAACATCAAGGTAGATGGCAAGACACCACTTCTCCAGTCATACAGCCTATTTTAGTTCTAGATCTGCCTCATTTTTTTTTTTTTTTAGCACATGTCCTAACCTAATATGATCTGGCAATGATTTTTCACAAACATTATAATGGCTCACACCTAACTTTTGACAGCTAATTGTAAAAGTCGTCCATTGCAGCAACTCAGTCACCTCATGTGTAGCCTGCACTTGGCATATTTTACAAACTGATACTGATTAAAAAATTATTAAAGCCTCATTTGGATACTTGTAAGTTTTGTTATTAGTAAATGATTCATAGGCAAAACCGCTTTCCAGCCAGTGTTTAGATCACATTTTTCACCTCTGTAAGCTACAAACTATACTTCATTTTCAGTTTTCACTTACTACACATAAAACTAAAACTCAGCCCAACTCATACATTCCTCAATCAACTTCATTCATGCCAACAACTCATACATTCCTCAATCAACTTCATTCATTCCAACTCACTCTTCTTCTCTCAATCCATATGAGACTCTTTGGATTCCACAAAATGAAATTCCAAGCTCCCAAACAAACTCATTTCTTCTAATTCCCTTCCTTCGTTAAATTTCAATTTCACCCTTCCATGCCATGGGAACATTCTGGGTTCTTGGATGGTCCAATTTGCCTACTTATTAGGAATTAGTCTATTCACTAACAAGCACTTTCTACTACGCATGCATTCATTCACCTGCCAAGTTGAAGTGTTCCATACCCACATGACTTGATAACATGAAGATTGTCATGATTAGAAGGTATCAAACGCACATCTAGTCTTGAAATGGTAGTCCCAAGGACCTCTTTCCCATGAAATTGTAATGTCGACAATCAGCCATTCAAATCCATTTCATTCACCCAATATGCGTAAGTAGATGATCCAGGCCCCTGGTTGAACAATCTTCCAGGCAGCCATGCGGTCTCCACGTGTATTATTGAAATAGAAAGGCCATCCGTCCATCCATATACTATGAACTAAATTTCCATTTTCTGTGGACCATCCCGAGTTGGGGTGATGCAGTGAATGGTTAGGATCATGTAAGGTGGGGTCCACATGGGAATGTAGGCTGTGAGTACTACAACTTCCCATATTCCAAACTTCCAATGGATTCTTTCCTAGCCAATATATTTTCTTCTTGTCATAAATTTGCAAGTTTAGGTGTGAGAGAGGGGATTCTAACTCTGCCCGATTCTGCTCTTTTATACGTGAGTCTGCACCAAGAGAATAACTTTGATACTCTGAGAGAGTGCGATAAATGATATGCAGATGATTAAGTTAAAAATTAAGTTATTCAAACCATGCTTGTCAATTTAAACATATATGCTTATTTGATTATCTTACCATTTTATTAGTAGGCATTTATAGGATGGTGAAAAATAAAAATAAAAATAAAACTATCCAATGATGCTATTTCAACTAATAAACATCCTGTAAGCAGTGGTTAGGATTACTCGATTTTGGGATTGGCTGCAGTCCACTGCAAGTGCCACATGTATGATTTTTTTCAATGCTAGTAAGCTGTCTGAGTTATATATAACGAAATCATTCCCGTTTCGATTTGGTCGGACTTGTTGTTGGGTCTTTCAGAGGTGGACCCCACCATGAAAATCCATCAGGCATGTTTGTGGAATCAGGCCGATGGCAGGTCTCCAGTGGACCGATCATCTTCTTGATAGTTTTGTGTGGTAGGTGATCATCATGGTGGGCCCACCTTAGTCGCTGATTGGATTATTTATAAACTTTGCATGTGATGGACATGTGCATACGAAACTAACGAGACTTGCACGGTCCTACCAAGGGGCTGTGCCTCACACTCTCAATAAACGTTAGAATATGAAGATATTGAGCCATAAGTATACAAAGAATGAAAATTAAAACACAACTCGATGCATAGCTCAAGTGGTAGACTTAGACTGCGTGAATATACCCTTATTTCAACACTGAGGTTTTGGTATCAATTCCTTAGTGAGGGTGGCTAACAGTGGACTGGTATTAGGTAGTGACCCTTTCATGCAAGTTTTGGTGCTTTGGGCCCCACCATGATGTATGTGTTTATTCATGCCACATGAAACAGTGATGATTAGATGCCCACCATTAAAAACTTTCTAAGCCCCATCGTTATGTTTATCTTCCATCCAACTTGTTGATTAAGTCACACATGCCTGGATAATGGGAAAACACGAATATCAACTTGATCCAAAACTTTTGTGACCCTAAAAAGTTTTTAACGATGCACTTAATCACCATTATTTCATATGGTGTGGTCCACATGATATTTAGTTTTGCCCCATTTTAGGGCATTAGGCAAAATGAATGGACCACATGAATAAAACACATACATCATTTGACCCCACAACACTGTACCAAATTGCTATGCATAGTAAAAAAAGAAGAAGGTACCAAACCATCCATCCCACCGGAATGCCACTTGTGTGGACCATCACTATTGTTAAAATGGTAGACCCTTTGTGAAGGTCACATTACGTACAAATCAAGATATTCCACTTACCAGTTGAACTACAATGTTGGAATCAATTGACAATAGAGAGTTTAAACAAATATATAGGTGTGTCCCACTTAGTAATTGGATCAGGTCTATTCTCAAGAAAAGTGATGATCTCTATGATAGGGATATTGTTGCGTTTACACCTGGCTTGATATAGTCCACATTGCCTAGAAGTTTCTAAAGACATTTTTTTTTACACACGCACACACGCCCCCATACACTCACGCTAGTGGAATTTCACCACCTATAGATGCTCGAACCTTTGATCGGGTGTTGAAACTCCTGAGAGTCTACCACCCGAGCAAGAGTAAGGATCCAGTTTCTAAAGACATATCAATGATAGATTCTTCACAAGTAAATTCACGTACGACAATTAAAAACAAATCTATTAATTAAAGAGAAAAAAAATCCCTAAGATGATCTATATTTTCTCGAAGACAGTAAAGAATTAGAGAAATTAACGAAAAGTTTATCCAAAATTAGAAGCAAAACGAATCAAGATGGTATCAACCCAAATCCTGTTAGGACATGACCAATGCATAATTAAAATTTCATATGAAAATTACAACATGAGTACCGCATTCCAAAAGCCTATAAAAATAGCACTTGAAAAAGAGTTTTGGGCCAACACTATACATAATTAATCTCTCTATAGTGTAACATTGTCTATATTTAGTTTGGCTTCTTAGTTTAGATATTCTACCTCTGCCTAGCTAATTTGCCCTAAGTTTAGAATCCTTAATTTAGTGTCATCGCTACAGTAACGATAAATTTTATTTTAATCTTGCTCGTTTATTATTAATTCATTGAGAAACTTGATATGTTATAAGTATTTTTTTAAAAATTAAAAAATAAAAATCCCTAGCTTAAGGTAAAAAGATCCGATTCTAAATTACTAATCTTTCCATTCTTAAATCACCTTATCATTGCAACAATTGATAGTTGAACAATCAAATCAACCTTTACATGTCAGATCATAATATGATTAGTTTGGTGCTTAGGATTATAAGCATTCAATTGATTTAAGTCAAGTACACCTATAACAGTATCCTTACTCTTGCTTGGGTGGTAGACTCTAAGGAGTTTCAACTTTCGGTCAAGGGTTCGAGTACCCATAGGTGGTGAAATTCCACTAGCATGAGTGTGTGGGGTGTGTGTGCGTGTTTTAAAAAAAAATGTAAACCTATAACATATTCAACACTATTTCTAATCACATATATTTAATTGAATTCAAAATGTTAATCATGCATGTGATAAACGTCTTAACCGAATAGATGTTGTACTGTAATATCTCTTAGAAAAGACGGCATGCTACAATGGTCACAGAGTTAGGTTAGCACCCCTTCTCATCATTTTCTTTCCTGTCATTGTAATGCAGTTCCATCTTTCCAGGAGAAGAAATAGTTTAATACTCTAATGGAATCTGACTGATGGATGATAAACAGGCAGTTAGAAATATTAAGGGAAAATCATATACGTGGCATACATGTAATTCCAACCAAACTTTGGAAATAAGCAAAAGTTGTTTCTATTTGATTATATTGAACGGTTAAAAAAAAATCCATACATCTACTGATAATTGAAAGTTAGAATGGTTCAATCAATCTGATTTTCGGAATGTAAGTTAGCTACCACGTGTTCAACAATTTAGTCGTATTTAAGTTAGTATGTGCCACTTGTACTGTTTCTAAGTGCCCGTGTATTAATCTTCGTAGGCAACCAGAGTATCAAATAAAATCCCCAATTCGAAAGGATATTCCCTCGCTTTTCAAGGTCCAAACCATATGGGGTGTTTTCAAAATTTTAAATTCACGCGTCTCTTTCGAAAGAGTTGTCGATTTTAAAAGTGCACACGCTTCACACGTGAAAATGTGTCACACGTGTTAAAGATCGGATAGGCTTGCCAGGCTATCATCAGGAAGGAGATTTTATGTATATAAATTAGGAAAAAACGATTGTCAGCTGGTCCACATATACATAAGCAGCATTTGAACCATTGGTCGGTTTCTCTTAACCGTTCATTTCTTTTGTTACAGATGTGGGCTCTGCTGATCACATAAGGATTTCCGTTTTTCTTTTTTTTTTTTTGGATATGCCATTTGCATTGTTGGGATCACCTGATATGCGGCTCTGATCTCACACCTATGTACATCATCTTCACGTGTAAGGCTAATTCACTTTGAAAGTGCACTCGTGCGACTAACGTTATCAATTGCGTTGCGTTATACTGAAGCGCCAGACAAACGTGATATCTGTATCCACGTGGTGATGCCTTTTTGTATTTTTGTATTTTTTATTATTGCATATCTCCTCTATCGCCACCCAACCTCCTCTCTGTTTTAAATTCAAACATGGTGAAACACCGCAGATCCTATTGGAAGTTTCCCTTTTCTTCCATTAGTGTAGCGACACTTGTCGATTCCACAGGGTTCGTATTACGTGACGTCCTTACCCTTACCCGGCGGTCCAGCTGATATATGTATTCTATATACACATTTTCTATCCGTTTTGCTAAATCATTTTTTGCACACAGGCATTTCAGATAGACTACACCACATGAAGCAGTAGTAATTGACCATTAAAAACTTCTCCAAGCTACAAAAGTTTTGAATTAAGCTGATATTTATTATTTCCTTTCATCAAGTTTGCATTACCTTATCAACAAGTTGAATAGAAAATAAATATTACAAAAATATAAAGCTGGTACTTCAAATGTTTTTAATGGTTGAGCGTTCAATCACCATTGTTTTTTTTTTTAAAGTATGGCCCACTTGAGATTTGGATATAATTCATTTTTGAGTTCGTTCCCTTAGAATAATCTGGCACAATATAGAACACGAACATCAAGGTGGGGCGCATAAGGGATGCACCTTCTTAGGTGAGTCACGGACGCACATGTCCCACCATTTTATGGGATTTTCACTGTAATAGCGTTCTGGAATGACTTAAGCGCGAAAATGATCAATTTCTCATGGGTAGCCGCTGGATTACTTTTTATTTTCTTTTCACAACAAAATTGTCATTTTACCGTCTGCTGCATCGTACAACCCTAATTTGCATTGGAATTTTAGGAGATGCCATTGAAAGTCATTTGTCAGATCCACTAAAAGAATACTTGGGCTCATCCCTTAGTCAACTTGAACTCTTCACATTTCTCGGACTGTCGTGAACCCATATAAGTGATTTTTCTATTTTCTTGTTAAAGCTTCGAGTGGCCCACAACTGCATAAATGTTGTTCATTAATTTTGAATTGTTTTCTCTAATGTGCTCCATTTATAATGATTTTTACACTCAAACTTTAACCGAGGACATCAAATTAAAACCCCTTTCATGTCGATGGGTTGGAGGTGGGTTCAAAAGGTGAGGCCCTTGCCATAAGTGGCCTTCTTGGTCCTTTTTTTTTTTTCCCTTCTTCATACCTTGGATTTTGGAGAAACCGATGTCGATGAGGGGATTGTGCGTCCCCAAAGTCATAAATAAGCCGACTAATCTAATTTGTTCATTTGTTTCTTATCATCACTAGACATCGTAGGGCATTGATTTCATGGGCATCCAAGGCCTCTGTGGCCCCAAATAGATGTAAACCTATACTTTTAATTTGAGTTGTTTCCTCTTATGTGGTTTGTTAGTAAACTTATTTGTGCACCTATTTGTCAATTACATGGGTTAGTGTGTCAGTGAGTCGATTAAGCCCTTGGAAGCTAAAGACCAAAGATACATGAAGACACGAAGCATTAGAGAGTGAAGACATGTAAATTGAGGTGCCTTGGTGAATCTAACCTTAGAAATAAAACATCATAACCTCTAAATGATCTGCTCCCAAATAGGTAAACCTTTGATTGATTATCCTTTAGCCTTATGAGCTTCATTGGAACATGTTTAGATAAGCTATAGAGGTTCAGAGCTGTTGTAAATCGTATAGCCCAAAAATAACATAACTCTGGGTGAGTTCGGTCAATCTTTGATCGATCGAGTTCAATTGATCAAACTTGTTAAATTTGGCTCATTTGTGGGACCATTACCCATACTTCAGAAGCTGGCATGAACCATTGATTTAAAAGAAAATGGGAGAGAAACCTAATTGTTTGTTTCTTTTTTAAAATCTCTTGTGTTTCAACAATCAACGCTAGCTACTTTTTGAGCCAAATCAGACTATTTTATAGATAATCCGTTAAGGGCAGGATTATGTTCGCAATCCTAAAGTCTAAGTTCGTGGGATTGGAACTGGTTGTGTTAGTCACCATAGTGATCTCAATGAGTGAAAATTTTATGGATTTTGACTCTTGATATTGGGATACAGTGGTAAGATTGCATATAGTTGGATTTGTAGCCAATGCGGAATGCATACGATCACCGTTTGGCATAGACATAGACGATATGGAGTAAACGTTGTTGGTGTAAGGATGAGAGACTCATCTCACCTACAGGTCTTGAGTATCTTATATTTACAGGATTGATATTGCTTAACTTCATGTTCAAGAGAGTCACATGTCACAACTACCTCCCACAAGAGGAGTGATGATGATATGATCGATTCTTGCCAGGATTGACTAGTTGGGCCCATCATCACCCTGGATAGTTTAATTGAAGGCCCTAATTAATTGAATTTATAATAAATTTTGCTTGATATTCAATTTTATTCATGAATTCTTTTATGTAAACAATTTGCTAATGTGAGTATATTTTGTAACCAACTACAATTTCAATTCAAACGTATAATATTCCTACCTTAACTAGGTCCCATTATGTTTAATGGAAGAGTCCATAGAGAGAGTCCTTGGGTGCTTGCAGCTAGACATTACTTGGAAAAATATAAACCTTCAAAATCATCTGAAAACGCATAGAATATTAATCTCGTAACCTCAAGACATGGACATAGGCATAATGGAAAGGGAAAGATAAAACATGGTCTAATAAGGGATCATCTGAATCGTGAAAGCATTTTCAACTCCCTTGAATCACAACCTTAAAGATGATATGCCTTCAGAGATGCTGAGATGTGGGTCAAGGGTAGGTGAATCCTAACTTGCTAATGATGAGTCTTTATAGTTAGGGTTATGATTCCTGAGGGTAAGCATTTAATACTTTTTTTAACACAACAAATTTGTCATTAAAGATGGTTGCTAGAGCATTAATGAATGCTAGAGTTAATTCTTCAATTGGAGCTTTGAATGCTTAATGAATGTCTTTAACATAAGGATTGAATGATAAACTCCATGAGGGAAGAGAGCTTGGGAGAATGGTTTTTAGCTAGGGTTTCACACACTTATAAAGCTCTCTCTATTACTCACCTATTTGCAAAGAAACCCCTTTTTCATTTAAGTAAAGGAATTTGCAACGGTAAAAAAGGGTAGAAATCTGTCAGCTTCAATGGCATGAAGTCCCCTTCAATCCATCGAGAAAATCTAATTTTATCTTGAAAGGTTGTTGGACAGTTTAAGATCTCTGCTTGATGTCATCGAGTGGTCTTTGATGCTATCGAGATAACACTTCAATGCCATCGAGAAAATTCATGATTTTTTCATTAGCTTAGTAGACAATTTGAAGTATCTACTCAATGTCATCGAGGTGACCCTTCGATGGGTCATCGAGAAAATCCAAAATTTTAACTTGAGCTTGCTAGACATTTTGAAGTATCCACTTGATGTCATCAAGTGGTCTTCAATACCTTCGAGGTGACTCTTTGATGCCATCGAGAAAATCCAAGATTTTAACTCGAGCTTGTTGGACATATTTGCTCTACCTTCTCGATGTCATCGAGCAGTCTTCGATGCCATTGAAAACCTCTCGATGGGATCAAAACAATCTAGTTTTTTTTTTTTTTTTTTTTTTCTTTTTCTTTTTTCTTTTTCAAAGTTTTCTTTTAAACTTATTTCTTCCCATGACCATTTACTAACTCATATTAGAGTGGTTTTTCCTATTGGGTTTAGGCTAGTTGGAAGGTCGAGTTTATAAGTATGGGTTTTGAAGAGGTCATGACACTTCATTATTTCCTTGATATTCGATGCTTAGATGCCTATGATCTTCGAGTCTTTAGTCTTCAAACTTTTATGGGGCTCTCCAGACTCGATGACTCACAATTCATGACAATTGACAAATAGAGCACTTACAATTTCCCCCTTTGTCAATTATGTGACAAAACCTATACAACTCAAAATACACTACAACTTTACAAGACCTCACAAATTTTCACAAGATATGCAATTACAGCTTGACTCAAAACTTTACAAAACTTCATTGCTCCCCCTACATCCCTATACCAAAAGTGTCACAAATAAGATACACGCACTTTGGTGGGAGGTTTGTTCTCCCATTTTTTGGTCAGTGATTGGCAAATGATTCAATATGATAATTCCATACACATAAATTACAGCATGTAAGGCATTGGAAGTTATTTTTGAAAAGATATAAATTAATGAGTATATACTAGTTAAGCACGGAAAATATGTCGAATCATTAACATGAGAGAATGTGGGGCAATCAAGCAATCATTAAATCTATATATTATCATAACATGAATTGTGCAAGTCATAAAACCACTACATAATATCCAAAATGTACATGTATGACAGGAAACGCGCGTCCACCATCAAGTCAACCAAATCTCAAACTGCGCCACAAGCAGCTGCTTGATACGATCTTGCTATCGAATGGAGCGCCTCGATGTGGTAGCAACGGGAGTGGCTTGTGGTGTGGGCTCTTGAGTCTGTGTAGCGCCATCGCTCATCTGCTCTGGTCCTTCGGCCTTGGGCGCTTCTATGTCGGCGTTAGAGTTCTTTGCTGCTGGTGCGGGAAGGTGCATCTTCTTGATGTTGTTGCTGGTGATTTTTGTAAGAGGGATCAGTACATCAACTGTTGGTGAGAAGCCGCACTCCCTTACTAGAAGGCAGATGAGATGTCCAAATGGAAGATACATTGGCTTACCGCCTCTCAAAATATATGTGATCTGATGGAGAATGATAGTGAGAAGGCAAAGTCGGACACGCATCCTCACATTATTAAGAATATCGACCATGAATGGTGTCAGGTTGACTCAGTTGGTCCCTCTCAGATACACATTGGTGGAAAATATTGAGTGAAGGATCCAGAATGAGCTAGACATACTGGATGACCGAAGGGCATTGCCATGGATCCATGACTCATCACGCCCATTACATGGGAATTTGGTCATCATAACCCGAGCCTAGGGAGACGTTATGTCATAGTCAGACTGAGGGTCTCTAAAAATAAGAATATTGGGTAGTGTAGCAATACGAGTGGGGGTAATCCTAACTAGATGGCCACCGACATCTATGTCAAATGATGGGGGATGAAGAGTGAGATTTTTGCACTTAGATAAGAACTTATTGTGGATGCTGGAGGGCAGATTTCCCAAGGGGATGGGAGATTGACTATCACTTCTTCCATTGGTTGCCTCGCTTGAGGGCTTTCGTAAAAAGGGTAAAATGGTGTTATATTTGATCAAGTTGCCACTAACCAATTATTATGATTCTACATTTGGTTGGACTCCCATAGAAATGTTAAGATTGAGGACCCAAAGATCCTTAACCCTAAGATGACTCGTGAGTTTACATTTCAAAGATTCTAAGGGACTGAGGTTATAAATATGGAAGATGTTAGGCACCAACTCTGCCTGTACGTATGTAAGTCTTTACTTTACAAGATCTGACTAATTAATGAGGAATATGGTTAGTTCTCACATGCAGAAAATGTAATGTAACGCAACGACAGTGATGATTGACCGATCCGAATTTCTGACGGGCAAGATCCACATATATCGAGAAGCCACATAGCATACGTTCGAAATGATCAAGTGCAGGGTACAAGGTATGTATGTATGGGATGCTTGATGCTGTATGGATGCTTATGATAAAATGATGGCCAATTGGCTAAGGCTTTTGGTGGACTTGCTCCGATTATATCGGCAGGTCTCAGAGCATATGCTTGCCAGTCGGATACGAGAAAATAATGGAATGCAATGTATATGTCAAAATGACAGTTAACTGACTAAGGTTTCTGGTGGGTAAGATCTGATTGTATCGGCAGGCCTCAGATCATACGCTCTCCAGTTAGATGCAAGAAAATGATGAAATGCACTACGATGCCACTATATATAAGAAGCAAGGGGGTTGATAAGGGAATGAATATTGCATGATGCTAATGCGCTGATTCAATGAAACTGATTGAGGCTTGAATAATTAGATGAAGGGTAGTGTCGTAAGGCTAGATAAGTGGCTCAAATTTAAACTTAGGTGGCTTAGACTTTGGCTAGGCTGGGCGCTCTCTCTCTCTCTCTCTCTCTCTCTCTCTCTCCTTGGTGGAAGGATGGCTTCCTGATGGGTGTGGTCTCTGAAATGAGAAGGGATGGTTGTGAGTGCTTTGAAATAAGAAGGGGAGGGGGCTATTTATAGCCTCTAAATTCGATTTTCTTGTAATTTCTGGTAATCTTAGGGGCAAAAAGTGGTTTAAGGGTTGTGATTGGAGATTACCATATGACATCATTTATGGGTTGGAGGATGCGGTAAAAGGGTAATTTTGGTTAAGGAGATGAGCATTAGAGTAAATATACTTCAACCATACACTTGGAGTTTGAAAAATGAGAGTTTCACACGCTTGAGGGACGCTACCCCAAAGAGGGGGAGCGCCACGTGGCCGGTAGCAACCTGGCTGCCGCTGGTCCCCACTTAGACTCATTGCTTTGACAGATAGCATCTTTCAAGCCTATGGAGGCCCTGCTGTGAAGGTTGCTACTTTGATATTTTGCATATTTCCCCGATTGGGCTTGAGTTTGGGCTTAACTAGGTGAGTTGATTGGGTTGTTGGATTGGATAGGCTGACTGGGTGAGTTGATTCACCTAGCTAACTTAAGGCTCTAGGGTTTTAGGTTCCTAGGGATTAGGGTTAGGCTGACTGGGTTGAATGGGTTGAGTTTAGGGTTTAGGACTGGAGTTCATAGGGTTTAGGCTTCTAGGGTTAGGGTTTAGGATTGGGGTTCGGTTGTCCATCCATCAGTTCAAACTCAATTAGCTTATCAGCCTGGGGTGTGGTATTTACAGATGCTCCTCTTTGATAGAGGTCATGTGCAACCAAATGCTAAAGCGAGTGGACACCCCGCCTTTGTCAGTCAATCGAATGACAATAAGTGATATGATAACTCTTAGCCATTTGATAGCAATTTCTTTTCAAATAAGCTTGATTTCACCTCATTCCATTTGAGAATTGAGGAAGACATGAGCCTTTCATTGCAAGTATGAAGACCTAAAGAGTACAAGGTGTGTCGTATACACTACTGATAACTTTCCACCAAACAATTGAGATGAGTTAAAGTGTGTTGGGAATATTGATAATTCTCTTTCCAACAAGCTAAAGAATACTTAAATCTGACATAGGATGATACAGTTAGGAGCAATCTACCATGATTGTGCAAGTGCAGTCCTTATATAATGAGTGGTCCAAATCAATGAGCAAAAATTACAGAAATTTCCAATATAATGATTCTGGATCATAATTTTCACATCAATGAATAAGACAATTAGAGTAATCCCATGAAGGTGATTCTCGAGAATCATGATCAATTATATGTCCAGCCCATATACGGTTAGTCTAGAATCAAAATCTTATAAATGCAAAAGACTCTTGGCTCTCTCCAATCGAACTCAAAAATACATGTGCAACTTACTATCATCCTTGACGTTGAAAGAGACAAGAGTCTCTACTACACTGCTTTTTCATCATTAAGTTCAATCGCCTACAAGTATCCTGTGCACCATTTATTTTGCATGGCCCAAGCTATATAGTTAATCCCTCTCCTCTTAGTAGTTTATTAGTTAATAAAATTGAATATGTATATGTTTTACCATCTTCGAATTGGAAATTTTAACTGTTTATATGATTTCATGAAAGTTAACATATGGTTTTGAGATGGTATGTATTCAAATTCTTGATCAATGATGGAACCATGTATGATCGTTCAATCACATTGATTGAAAGCAAGTTGTGGTTTTGATTTGCCTATATTCACCTACAATCTAAAAATCATATGGATATGAACCACTCATCATTGGGGGTAGACCTTCAATGTGGACCGTCCATCATGTGGGCCTGTCATTATTAATTGCCCATCATGTGGAGCGCACCTTTGATGTAGACTATCCATCATGTGGGCCCATGTGGGTTACCCATCATGCAGGGCTCGCCTTGGATGTGGACCATTCATCATTGGTGGCCGACCTTTGACGTGGACCATCCACATGGGGCCCGGCTTCAATGTCCACCACTTATAATGTAGAGCCTACCTTTAATGTGGACCAGTCATCATGTAGGCCCCATCTCTGAAGTGGGTCGTTCATCACCAACTTGCTTTGGATATGAGTATTTATCCTTATGGGCCAACCTTTGATGTGGACTATCCAATATGTGGCCCCACATTAATATGGGGTCATCTATCATGTGACCTTTAATGTGGATTGTCCATTATGTGAGTCTCACCTTCAATGTGGATAGTCTATCATGCAGGGCCTCCTTCGATATGGACCGTGAGAGAGAGAGAGAGAGAGAGAGAGAGAGAGAGAGAGAGAGAGAGAGAGAGAGAGAGAGAGACAATAAGTTGAAAACTTATTGTGATAAGTAGCTTTTAGCACATAAGTTACTTTTACCATGATGCTTTCAAATAAGTGGAAAAAAGTACCCTAATCACGTAGGCACGTTTAGATGATAAGTTACTTATGCCTCAAGTAGCTTATAACGAAAAAGTAAGTTGGGTTGGTGAAACACCCCACCTTAATGTATGCATTATATATCTAATCAGTTCATCCATTTTGCCAGCTCATTTTACCTTAGCTGCTTGGAAACACCCAGTGTTGACCACACTAAGAGACACGAAAGCGCAGGTAACATCAGTTGGTGAAGTGGCATTAAGCATCCCTGGTGGTATGTTACTTGATGGTGAAAGCATACAAAAATAGTGATGCTTCCATCGCTTAGATGACGGGCAATAGGGCGCACCACAAATACGATAAGAAGCACCCCTTAATCGATGGTCAAAGACAAAGACGTACATTATCGGCACCAAAGATAATTTCTTTGAATTTTCTCCAACTTATCTACCACTTACGTTGGGTAATGGAAGAGAGACAAGAAAAAAGAAAAAAAGATTGGAAGATTCGATAGAGCCAGATCTAAATCTTAGGTGAACCACACCATAGGAAACAATGGTCATTGACCATAGGAAACAGTGATCATTGAACGCCCACCATTAAAAACTATAAGTGCACTTGTTTGTCAATCATATGTGTCGGTGTGTTAGTAAGTCGGTTGAGCCATTGGAAGCTGAAGGTTGAAGACATATGAAGACTTGGAGCATTAATAAGTGAAAAAATAGGTAAATTGAGGTGCCATGGTGACCCTAACCTTAAACCCCTTTAGGTCCAAAACAATCTTAACCTCTAAATGATTCATTCCCCAATAGGTAAACATTTGCTTGATCATTACATAACCTTAGGATATTAATTTGATCGTAATTAAATATGCTTTAGAGGTGCAAAGTTGTTGTAAATACATAGCCAAAAATAACAGTTTTTAAGTGGATCTCGATCCTATCAATAGGCCATTGATGGGACTCGATACGATCGAAGATCTCCTCGATAGAATCGAAGAAACAATCCAGCAACCAAATTGTAAATTCCTCAATTTTCTCGATGGGATCGTAGACCAGTTCGATCCTATCGAAGGCTATCTCAATCTTATCAACATAGTTGTTAACTAACCGTTGGAAACCTGTTTCTATAAAATGGGCATTTTCTAGGACAAAATGATGGGTTTTTGGTGTAATTAGAACCTAGTGATTCCCCACTCAATATTCCTCTTAGACTCCAAACCAAAGAGATTTATGTCCCCCTTCTTGTAATTAGCTACTCTAATGAGCATTCCAAGCTCTATTATAAAGGGGTACATGAATTCTCCCTTCTTCTCGAGATTAGATACAATCTTATAGGTAAATATTTGTCTAAATTATCTAGAATACCCATCTAGGTGAATTCCCTTATTAGAACCAACAGTTCATTAGTTGTAGGAGATTCAACCCAACTCTCATTACCTAAGTGGCATCATATAGGAATATCGTTGTGAGTAGCTAATTCAAGAAAGCGAAAGAAGATCGAGAGGGCACAAGAGAAACGGATTCAACAAGTTAAGACGCATTTCAAGAAGGTGCATCAACATAGCTCAATTCGACAAGTAAGGTTGTCATTTTTAGAGTATACATATTCCTTTATTGTATAGGATTGAGTGTAGAGTTTGTGACCCAAATTCACATAAGTTCTTATGTAGGACTGTATCACCACTAACATGGGTAAGTATGTGTGTATGTCCTTATGTAGGCCTTCGACAGGAGTGTACGTGTGTAGGCCTCTGACGAGAATGTACATGTGTAAGTCTTTGTGGGAGCTTCCGGAGGAAGTGTATGCTTGTAAAGATTAATGGTGAACCTATTGAAAACTTTTAAGATAGTGAAATCCGGTACACTCGAGGAGAGTGCATCCGTCAGGAGTGGAGTAGGCAAGTAGTTGAACCATTATATATCATTATGTTTACGATTGTAATTTGAGGGCTTGTTTGATTTTCGAACTTCTTGGTAAATACCTTATAAATGGGTAATAATTATTTCCTTAGGTATTTACGACATCCTTCCCTATGCTTGATTTGACCGCCTACTTTTTAGATGCAAAAATCAAGAACGCTACAAGATATTTGTGATGCCCACTGTGATGCATGTCACTTATCCACACTGTTCATTCGTTATGCCAATGAATTTATGGCATGAGCCAAAAAAGGAGGTAGATCCAAAGCTCAAGTGGACCACACCACAGGAAAAAGGGAATTAAACACTTATCATTAAAAGCTTCCTGGGGCCATTATTTCTTTTGGTGTGGACCACTTGAGGTTGAATTTGTCCCATTTTTTGACTCATGCCTCAAAATGTTGTGGTAAAATGGATGAACGGAACAGATATATCATATACATTAGAGTGGTGCCAAAAAATTTAAACCAGCTCTTTTAAATCGATTTCCAAAGCAAAAATTCTAATGGATTTTCAAACGGGGCCAAAGAGTAATAATTACCCATTTACAGGGTATTTATAATAGCTTTGAAAAATCAAACAAGCCCTGAGCACATTTCTATTCATGCTTATGTGTAACGACCTGAAAATTTCCGTACATTGGGTCGAGTACCACCTCGACCAGAAAACCCGTAGGATTAAATCCCTTAGAAATTTAACAAAGTTAACTAAGTACTAAACTCCATTAGCTATGAAATCCGTTAGGATCGCTTTAAATACGATCTGCAAGACCCAAAAGTTGCAGAATCATTGA
This sequence comes from Magnolia changhungtana, assembly GCA_030180095.1. Lineage (NCBI taxonomy): Eukaryota > Viridiplantae > Streptophyta > Magnoliopsida > Magnoliales > Magnoliaceae > Magnolia > Magnolia changhungtana. Next base: position 660,392 of record JASAUF010000600.1, read on the forward strand.
CGCTAGGTTACCCTAAAGTTTAGAACCAAACTCATTTCCGTCGCTCTCGGGAATGAAACGAAACTTCAGTATTAGGTCTGGATCGCACATTGGGATTCCGATTAACCCGAAGTTAAGGAACTAGGACCGCCCCACTGGGCTTAACAATCATCTCAAAAATCAGCCTTATCCGATATTCCACGGCCATTCGTTTCGAATCGGAGCGAGGTAGTGTGAAAAACACTATTCAAAGCCAAAATAAATATCTGGAATAGTGATCTGGCATCGTTCGTTGACGCGTCAGTATTAAGCAACCTGACCGTCAGAATCAGACCAAATTACACCCTCGGATTAAGAAAAATTTTAGGAACATTTACATGTACTTGAAATTTCTGATCGTGGCCCACTGACCGTCGAACTGAAAGTGGTCCGCCACGTGCGATCTGCGTATCCGAATGAGTCAAAAACGTAATCCCACGTAGATCCATTGGTGGTGAGCTTAAGTCGACGTTTGGTTCAAAGAGGGCTACCGAACTTCCCTTTTGAGTAGGAAAAGCGTCGAAAATCCTATATGGCGTACCCCATGAACCCGAGTCTATTTTCGTAATGTTTGAGGCTATAAAAGGGGCTTAGAACAGCCCCTCTCACATGACCATACGAATTTTGCAAGAAACCCTAGAGGAAGAGAGAGAAAAGAGAGAGAAGAACTTGGAGATCGTTGCCGATCTTCCTCCACCCGCATTGGCTCACCACACGGCCTTCACCGCTCCGTTCTAAGTGATTTCCGGTGTTTTCCACCTCATTTGAAGGTAAGAAACCCTAACCCTAGGTCGATTTGAGTTGGAATCGAGGTAGGATGTATTCCGACTAACCGATTCCGCTCTTTAGGCTAGAAATCGCTTTGTAGACGGAAGATCCATTACCCTTATTTGATTCGTTCCGTTTCCAAAGGCAAAGGTGAGGACTTTAAGCGTATAAGTTACGGTTTTCAACGCTTTCAATGTCAGATAATGGTAGATTCATGATTTGCTTGCAATTGCACATGTACAAAGTGCTTTCCGTTTCCTGTTTTGATTAGCGGTGTGAAATATGGAATTTCACATATTCTAGGTATACGTAGAAATACCGTATACGTATTTTTTTTGGATAAATGCTTGACATGTTTATTTAATGTATAATTATATAACATATGAATAAAATACTAGTTTGGCGAAAAGAATCGCCAAAATATATGTTTACTTGTAAATGCGCCGTATGTTGAAATTACGTGTTGTAGAAATACCGTATACGTATTTCTTTTGGAATAATGTTAGACATATGTATTTAATGTATGATTATACAATACATGATTAAAATACTAGCTTGGCGAAAGGAATCGCCGAAATCTATCTTCCTTTGTAAACACTATGTATGTCGAAATTGGGTATACGTGGAAGTACCCTATACGTATAAAATTTCTTTGATGTGATTGCTATGTTTAATTCTTTGTATGAATATGATGTATATGTATAAAATACTAGTTTAGTAAAGGGACAACCCTAGTGTACACTTCTCTAGCATACGTCATGTATGTTGAAGTAGTGTATTCCAAGTGTTGGTGAAATCACTATGAGTGTAAGTGCTTAAGTGTTAGAACCTTAGTTAGGTCTTTGAGATGGGATTCTCCGCTACCTTAGAGTCACATATGACACTCTCCACGTGGTTGTTCACTCTAACCACTCACCTATGAACTCTAAGTATTTGTATCCCTATGTGTTTAGTGCTTTATAACATGCTTTACAACATGCTTTACAACATGCCTTATAACATGCTATACTTCATGCTTTATAATACATGCTTTACTTCATGCTTCACTTTATGCTCTACAACTGATTGAGTTTGGGACTATGCCTATAGTCCACACATTCGGTACCAGACTTACTGTTGTGGCCGAGATTCATATCGCCACGATGGACGTGTCAGCGAACCCGAGTCATACTTCGGTTGGCGATAGTGGTTGGCCACACGAGTGAGTGCTGCGCTCCATATCGCTCAACTTGTGGTGCGCTCGAGCTAGTCAGGCTCGTCAAGCAAACCGATATGTGTATATGTATGTTCACCATGTTTGGTCGCTACTGCTTGAACCTAGGGTACCAAACTTACCAGTGGCGATCCCGTTAACCATGGTACCTCGATCCGCTAAGACGCATGAGCCGGGCATGGTGGTATGGGACACCGTGGTCGAGCTGTCGGCCTACGCTGGGGTCATGTGCCTCCCCGTAGTGACCATTGCGCAACCAACCTCGTGAGCCGATTATGGTGGTATGGGACACTATATTCGAGCTGTCGATACTTACGGCGAGAGCCGAGCACGGTGAGACATGTGCTCGTGCTGACGGGCGACGAGTCCTCCGTAGTATTTTCGAGTATACTCCAAGTGTCTGTGATTGGCGACGAGTCTTTCACAAGAATAACTAGAGTATGAGTTGAGCCGAAAGTACGGTGAGACGTACTTGGTGACGGCTAGTGATTGAGCCAGTACGGTGAGATATGTACTTGGTGACGGCCAAGCAATTGAGCCGCATACGGTGAGATCGTATCCGCGCCGACGGGTGACGAGCCCTTTGCGATGCCTTCACTTCGCTTCTCAAACCATAATATCGTATGAGATTAGCTAGGATTGACGACCCTAGAATGGATCATGTTTGGGAATGATACAAGGAGGTACCTTAGTTTTCCAATCTACCGCTTGGTTGAAATGAATTAATAAAAACTTGGTAATCATGAGCATCATCGCACCGCATGTGCTTTGTAGATGTGGCGCACTGAGGGAGTTAGCATTCGCGAACGTAAGATGATGTCGCTTGAGAGTGGTTTGGCAAGGGCATACAGCATCATGTCATATCATTTTTGCACTTAACAAGAGTAATTAGAAATGTTTGATTTGTACTGCGTTATCATTACTGCTTGATTGATTTGATAACATGTTAACCTATGCCTTATTGTTCCACTGAGTTAGCTACTCACTCCCACGTTACGGGACGGTGTTTGCAACACCCACCAGACTCTGTCGCAGGTGTAGATGGCGCCTCTGTTCAGGTGCCGGAGCTCGACTATGAGGAGGATCAGGAGGAGTTCTCCTTTATGCAGTACTCTGACGGCTACGCTTAGGCCGGCTGCATCGCGGGACTTTCAGGGCCTCTTTTGAGGATTGTATTTTGATATTTGACTTAGAAACAATACATGTATATTGGTACTCAGTTAGTACTCATACTCTGGTGTTCACAAAATTTTGATACTTTACATATTTTGAATATAAAATTTCAGTCTTCCGCTTGCCTTTATACAATTGAACTGGAGTATGAATTACTGTTTTGGTATAATCTCATTCATGTTTATTGCGCTAACTCAGACAACATTTAACCATCATTGTGTATGTTGCATAAGTGATGCGTTGGAACTCGGGAGTTGAGTTCATACTCGACCCCCGATTTTCAGGGCGTTACATTATGAGTTTAATTGGTTGAATTATATGAATGCTTGATAGATTGTTCACACACACATACAAGTCTTACACATAGACTAGTGGCTCAACTTGTTACACCATTTGTAGTCTATGCAATTGGACCCCTTGGCTTGGAAGTCAAAGTGTTAATTGTCTTTTAATTGGCACATAATTTTTAAGTAGTCCTATTTACCCTCCTTTTAGGATTTATCCATAATTCTAAGTTCCACCAAGCTTTTGAGTGTCGTGGTAGACAATCCACTAAATTTCAAAAACTTCATGGGGTCCACCATAATGTTTATTTATCATCAAACCTGTTGATAAGGTCACAGACTGTAATGAAGGGAAAATACAAATATCAACTTGATCCAAAACGTTCGTGGGCCCCCCAAGAAAATTTTAAGGTAGGCGTTCAATCATCATGTTTCGTATGGTGTGGAGATTTGGACATGCTTCATCTATGGGCTTTAGGCTCATGCCCTAAAATGAGTTGGCAAACAGCTGGCCGACATGGATATACAACACATGCATCAAAGTGGGTCCACTGTCACCAATTGACTGGACACGCTATTACCTTGACCTTGCGGGATTGTTGGGTGCACCTAACTCCACCTACATAAGGCCCACTGTGATGTTTTTTTTTTTTAGAAATCCACCATGTCCATCCATTTTATTGGATCATGTTAGGAGGTGGGGCAAAAAATGAGGTAGATTGAAATCTCAAGTTGGCCATATTGAAGGAAACAATGTTTCGGAGGCCCACCGTGATGATTATATGCCATCCAAACTTATCATAAGGTCATTCCCACCCCATAAGATCATATGAAGAAACCGGTGGATATTTCAAAAAACATAAATACGGGCTTCATGACTATTTCAACAATGGAGGTTCAATAGCATTGTTTCAAGAAGTGTAGCCCACTTGAGTATTGGATTTGCCTCATATTTGGGCCCACAATCTAAAATGAGCTAATGAAAATGATGGACATGGTGGATTTCTCAAAAACATTAAAATTAGACACTTCAATTTTTTAAGCTCCTCCATTTCTAAGGCAGGAGTTTAATAATAATTTTTTCAAGTTGTGTTGCTCACTTGAGTTTTGGATCTTAATGATATTCAGACACCAATTAAAATGAGAGTGGATTTCTCAAAATAAATAAATAAATAAATAAAATTAAAAATCATGATGGCTACACAACAATGGGCAGCGGGAATTGAATACTGTTGTTACAAATTGTGTGATCGACGTTAGTGTTGGATCTACCTCATATTTAGGCCCACCCCCTAAAATAAAATGAATAAAATAGTTGGAGTGGATTTCTCAAACATATCAGCACGCTCAAGCCACAATGACTAAGTTACTTTTTGCAAGTTGAAAAGCAAAAAAAAAAAAAAAAAAACTTAAGAAAATAAGTTACTTTTTGTTATATACTTATTTAAGTTTAATAACCAAACTAACTTAAGTTGAAAAGGTAACTTATTAACTTAAAAAGTTACTTATTGGGCGGGTATCTAAACAGGCCCTTAACATCCAAACAGGCCCTAAGTGAACTGATTTTGACTCAAAGGGGAAGGAAATTGTGATGATACGACAAGTTAATCTCCAGCAAGTATGACATCAATACTCTAGGTTTCAGTTAAATTCTCATAATTCTAAATATGCTAATGTTCCTTATTTTAATTACAGTGCCTACTTCAGTACAAGTACTCTGATCCTCAATGGTTGAATCACTCTAACCGATATCAGTGAGTCCAATTTGCACTAAAAAGAGTATTTATTATATTTAGACCTGGATCTTTCGATTGATCTGCTCTCGATGTCATTTCATGAAATCTTTTTTTTAAAAAAAAGGTTTTCTGTAAACACAGTGGGAGCAACCATACCAGCTGAGCTTAATGTTTGTGAAGATGACAACTGCAAATAATATTAGAACGTCTGTGGAGGAATCCTTTTAAAGTAAAACCATACCTCAAATCTTTTTAGGACTATTTCTGTGCCATACATAAATCATTAGTAGGTACAATAATGACCCAACTTAACACTTGAAATATGGTAGTGTTTATGGTATCCATGGCCACATTAAAATGAAAGACATTGCTGCCCAACTTAAGTAATTGAATATGAAAAATGATGATTCCTTATCCAATTTATAGCACTTGAGATCCATTCCTTGTCCAAACAGCAAAATTAAGTTCCTTCAATATCCATTATAGCACTCACAAGATTAAATGGACTAAAATGAGACGACTAAACCAGGAAAATGTTGCCTATTCCTATGGTGACTCGAGAGGCTAAAGATTGAAAAAACACGGAAAAGGAAAGAGGCAACTACCAAATAAAGGATCTCCGCCTGTTGATGGTTTTACAGAAAATGTTATTAAAAAGTATATGTAGTCATGTGCCATCGCACAGCCCCCGAAAATAATTATTATTTTTCCCAAAAGTATAAGAAAAGATAAGAAAATATTTAAAAATTTAAAAAACAAATACACACACACTAAGTTTAGGGAATTATTTTTTATAGTTTTATTATCAATTTCATTGAAGTTCTGTTCTATTTATTACATCTGTTAGACTAGTATTAGATTATTAGAATAGAACAAGTCAACTAACAAACACTCAAATGAACATATATACTCAAAATGTGAAAAAAAAAAAACAAATTTTTTTATTTATATAATTTTAAATAGAGATTATTCAAAATAGAAATATATTATACCAGGAATATACTATATATATGCTGATCTTTAATCCATTGTGGCATATCTCTACTATCATCGGCATTACAATCGTTATCATCATCATCATCAGAGTCGTGACCTTCTTCAGTGGATACTTCCTCTTCTTTTTTTATTCGTCATCGGATCCTACTAGATAGTTGTTCATTGTATTTTTTTTTTTTTCCTTCTATATTTTCAATCTCATCTTCTTGTGGGCTTTTACCACTACTAGGCAGCCTCACCTACTTCTCGGTCTTTGAATTGAACTTTTTCTAGGTACCGACCCAAATGCAGCCTCATTTACTTAGGCTCATGTTAGGACCTCACCTGCAATAACTAGGTCCTTTGTCTCAACAAACCACTCACTATTTACTTCCAAATTATCATGGCAAATAAATGAGTAATAGAGATTAGGCTTTTCTTACCTAGATATGAATAATTCTCATAGCTTTTAGTTGTATTGGATAAAGACCTAGTCATTAAGTTTCTTTTATTCAAATGGATTTCTCTTTTTGTTGTGAATCTGTTCAACATTTGAATTAATAGTATATTACTGATAAGTGACTTTTTACATTTTAATATTTGATTTGGGTACTCTAAATCCAATATCTAAATCTGTTGAAAATCTTATCATCTTGAACGTCTCCACTTGCGCTCACAACTCAACTACTTATATATATATATATATATATATATATATATATATATATATATATATATATATATATATATATAAAACTCTCCAAGACATTTATACTTGGCAATTTCATACTTCTATGCCAGAGGACTCTTCTTATCTCTTATGAAAATTCTTGAGCTCTTCAAGTATAAGTCCAGAAATCTAAATATTATATCAAGTTCATCTTTATTTAGAATAATCCAAAACGCCGAGAACCTAAGATATGCATTGCTTCCACTTCACTTCAATCGGCGAAATAAAAGAATACAGAAGGATTAAGGATGTAGGCAATTGAATACAAAGGAGATGTCATTTTACTCCATTTTTTTTAATTATTTTTTTAAATCTAATATATCTAATAGAGGCTTATAATCAAGTTCTTTATTTAGGAAATTTACATAATTTTTTATTTAGCTCTTTCCATCCCGTTGCAAATGTATTCTATTGTTGGTTTCTCATCACCGTCCAACAATCTTAACACAACTACTAAGGGTTCTGAAGACTTTAATGTCCTCAGTATTTGCATCTAGAACGATTGTGACATGATAGTTTGTTAGACTAACCTTCCTTTAGTATTCTTTGGCCAAGGCCTATTATTCTAATTGAACGACACTACAAAACTTTTAAGCTAAAATTTTTAAGCATACAACGTTTGCAATTTTAAAAAAGTCGTTGCAAATTGAGTGAATACGAGATTAAGCAAATTACAGGCCAAATGTTTTATTATATTATGGAGTAAAGGGGCATGTTTATACATAAACACAATTATTCCTCTAACCGTAGCAATCATTTTAATAGATAATCTACTTTTTTTTTAACACACGCACACACACCCCTACACACTCACGCTAGTGGAATTTCACCACCCATGGGTATTCGAACCCTTGACCAAGTGTTGAAACTCCTGAGAGTCTACCACCGGAGCAAGAGCAAGGACCCTAATATATAATCTACTTATATCCTCTAACATTAAATCTATACAACTATTGTGAATGTTGTTCAAAATAAACAACGTCGCTTCTCCATAAGAAGGCAACCGACAATAACATAGAAAGCTACCTTATCTATGGTAACGTCGCATTTATGAACATTAAAAATAGTCTCGGTCGGACAATTAACGAGAAAGATAAATAATGTTCAACCATATCTATCGGACCATCAACTAACCATTACAATACACCTATATGTTTTCTATGCTTCTTTGTATTCGACAATAAAATTTCTAATGAACTAGACCTCTAATTTTAAGCAAGTTTCCCTTCATAATATAAATGGGATGTAGCGCCCTGAAAATCGGGGGTCGAGCATAAACTCAACTCCCGAGTTCCGGAACATCACTTATGCAACAAAATGAATGATGATTGAATGTTGACTGTATTAGAGTAGTGAACATGAGTGAGATTAAGCCAAAACAACATATCATACTCCAGAGACAGTTAAAGTTGCAAGCGGAAAAGGCGTAATAGATAGACAAAATATATATACTATGATGAGTCTCCAGAGTGTGATAACATTTCCAGGTTAAATAATTACAAGGACAATTCTAAAATATACCTAATGTGATGACGTGTAAAGTCTCCTATCCCAAATACCATAGCCCCGTCAGTACAATACCAGGTCTTCATAGACTGTCAGAGAGATACTGAGATAGGAGAGCTCCTCCTCATCACCATAGAAGTAGTTCGGCTCTGCTTCACAAGCATCGCCATCACCTGAAACTCAACAAATCTGTTTGGTGTGTACAACACCGTCCCGTAACGTGGGAGTGAGTAGCTAACTCAGTGGAACAATAAGGCATAAGTTAACATGTTATCAATGCAGTCAAGCAGTAATGATAAAGCAGTAAATCAAGCACTCCTAGTTACTCTGATTAATGCAAGTATGAATGCAGGTATGATGGATGCCCTCTCCGACATACTCCCTCATGCGACACCATCTCACGTTCGCGCATGCTTACATCCCACAGTGCTCCACATCTTCCAGGCACATGCGATGCATGATGAGCATGATTACCGAGTTTTTAATTAGTCCATTTCAAACAGCAGGATTGGGAAACTAAGGTACCTCCCTTGTATCATATCCAAACATGATCCAATCTAGGGTCGTCAGTCCTAGTTAATATCAGACGATGGTGTGTTTTCTAGGTCACCGCAGAGTTGCCGCTGAACATTACGCACAAAGGTTGCACCACTCCCCATCACCCCTTAAACGATTCATCACGATACAACTATACGTAAACGAGGCCTAGTTCATATTCTATATGTCGCGGCGAACCCTAAGGCACGCACGCAACTTCAGAATATGCTCGCGGTCACTACAAAGGGCTGCCAGGGCTGTGTACACACAAAGATTGCACCACTCCCCCATCACCTTATCAATGTAGGCCGACAGCGCGAATATAGTGTCCCATACCACCATAATCGGCTCACGAGTAGAGTTGCTCCTTTGGTCACTACGGGAGGCACGTAGCCCCGGCGTGGCGACGGCTCGACCACGGTGTCCCATACCACCATGCCCGGCTCATGAGTCTTAGCGGATCGAGGTACCATGGTTAACGGGATTTTCACTGGTAAGTTTGGTACCCTAGGTTCAAGCATTAGCGACCAAACATGGTGAACATACATAAGGCATACGGTTTACTTGACATGTTCGGCTAGCTCGAGCGCACAACAAGTTGGGCGATATGAGGCGCAGAAGCACCTCGTGTGGCCAACCACTATCGCCAACCGAAGTACGACACGGGTTCACCAACACATCATGCGTGGCGGAACGAATCCCAACCACATCTTCAAATCTAATACCGGATGCCTGGACTACAAACATAGTCCCAAGCTCAGTCAAATCCTAACCATAGCATGTGAAATACGACATGATAACATAGTACTTCAAGAACACTAGCAAGCAATATAAAGCATAACATGAAGCATGTTAATAACAAGTCACAAAGCATGTTCAAAGCATGTTAAAAAGCATTATGTAAATAAGTATACAAATATTTACATTTCGTAGGCGAGTGGTTAGAGTGAACAACCACATGGAGAGTGTCATATGCGACTCTAAGGTAACCGAGAATCCCATCTCAGCACCTACCTAAGATTCTAACACTTAAGCACTTACACTCACAAGTGAATTCACCAACACTTGGAATGCAGTATTCCGACATACATGACGTATGCTAGGGAAGTGTGTACTAGGGTTGTCCCTTTACCGAGCTAGTATTTTATACATATACAACATATTCATACAGCAAATAAACATAGCAAACACATCAGCAAATTTTATACGTATAGGGTACTTTCACGTATACCCAATTTCGACATACATAGTGTTTACAAAGGAACATAGGTTTCGGCGATTCTTTTCGCCAAGCTAGTATTTTAATCATGTATTGTATAATCATACATTAAATACATATGTCAAACATTATTCCAAAAGAAATACGTATACGGTATTTCTACAATACGTAATTTCGACATACGGCGCATTTACAAGTAAACATATAATTTGGCGATTCCTTTCGCCAAACTAGTATTTTATTCATATGTTATATAATTAAACATTAAATAAACATGTCAAGCATTTGTCCAAAAAAAATACGTATACGGTATTTCTACGTATACCTAGAATATGTGAAATTCCATATTTCACACCAGATTAATCAAAACAGAAACGGAAGGCACTTTGTACATGTGCAATTGCAAGCAGATCATGAATCTACCATTATCTGACATTGAAAGCGTTGAAAACCGTAACTTATAAGCTTAAAGTCCTCACCTTTGCCTTTGGAAACGGAACGAATCAGCAAGGGTGATAGATCTTCCGTCTACGGGCGATTTCGAGCCTAAAGAGCGGAATCGGTTAGTCGGTACACATCCTACCTCGATTCCACCACAAATCAGACCTAGGGTTAGGTTTTCTTACCTTCAAATGAGGCGGAAAACGCCGGAAAAACGTCTAGAATAGAGAGGTGTAGGCCGTGTAGCAAGCCAGTGCAGGTGGAGGAAGATCGGCAACGATCTCCAAGTCCTTCTCTCTCTTTTCTCTCTCTTTTCTCTCTCCCAAAACCCAAATTCGTATGGCTGTGAGAGAGGGTGCTCTAAGGCCCTTTTATAGCAAAAACATTCGAAAATAGACTCAGGTTCAAGAAGTCTTGCTAATATAGGATTTTCGCCACTTTTCCATTTCAAAGGGAAGTTCTGGTGGCCCTCCTTGAACCAAACGTCAGACTTAAGTTCACCATCAATGGATCTACGTGGGATTACGTTTTTGACTCATTCGGATACGCAGATCGTACGTGGCGGACCACTTTCAGTTCAACGGTCAGTGGGCCACGATCAGAAATTCCAAGTACATGTAAATGTTCATGAAATTTTTCTTAATCCAGGGTGTAATTTGGTCGATTCGACGGTCGGGTTGCTTAATACTGACGCGTCAACGAACGATGCCAGATCACTATTCCAGATATTTATTTTGGCTTATGAATAGTGTTTTTCACACTACCTCGCTCCGATTCGAAACGAATGGCCGTGGAACATCGGATAAGGCTGATTTTTTGAGATGATTGTTAAGCCCAGTGGGGCGGTCCTAGTTCCTTAGCTTCGGGTTAATCGGACTCCCGATGTGCGATCTAGACCTAGTACGAGGTTTCGTTTCATTCCCAAGAGCAGACGGGAAATGAGTTTGGTTCTAAACTTTAGGGTAACCTAGCGTCAATGATTCTGCAACTTTTGGGTCTTGCAGATCGTATTTAAAGCGATCCTAACGGATTTCATGGCTAATTGAGTTTAGTACCTAGTTCACTTTGTCAAATTTCTAAAGGATTTAATCCTAAGTGATTTTCGTCTGAGGTGGAACTTAGTCCATTGTAGTTTGTATATAAAGTGATCCAAGTTATACTACTTAGCTAGTTTAAGATAGTGTCTAGGGCGAAGGTGCTTTGAAAAATTGAAAGCACAAGGTAGTGAAGGGTGGGATTTGTGAAGAAAATGGTTTAAGGAGCGATTTGAGGCTTTAATTGAGCGTTTAAGAACTTAAACCTGTGTTAGGATTGATCCATTGCCTGAGGACGTCTAATCCCAGATTGGCAAAAATCCGGGGCGTTACAATCTACCCCCCTTAAAACAAAATTTTGTCCCCGAAATTGCCTAAGGGTGATAAGGAAAGATTTCTATTATTTCATTTGCCTAAGACTTATTGATTTCGAGTTCCTACGCGTGGTAGGGTATATACTAGTCTGGTTCCTTTTTGTCTACCCCCCTTAAAACTTAATTCTTCATCCATTTCTCATACCCTGATGGTTTGCTACCATTTATTTCTTTACCTATTTGGAGTCTCGATGACAATTCCCACAATTTAGAGTAAGATAGTTGTTTTCATTGTTTGACCAACACGGAGAGACGGTAATAGTGGGCTCGATCTCGATACATCGATCATCCACCGGGCCAGGGTAGGAAGCTCATCGTATCACTTCCAAATCTTGGTGGATCCTGGTCTTCTGCGCTCGCCAGCAGTGAGTCCATTGGTAGTCGCCCAGGATTGAGAATTAGGTCAAGCCGCGAATGCTTCGCAGTTGTATATTTCAGTAACTCCGTAGTCCGATCACTCTAGAAACGTAGGGAATGTCCATCATTGAAAGGTTCAAATTGTCTATGTCTAAGGTTACCCTTTAGGTCTTAGTCTAAGCGAGTCCTCGATATTATATGTCCAGGGGAGGGTGAATCAAATCTTACTAGATCATCCTAAAATGGTTTCATAGTAAAACTTGTTAAGGCTTCTATAATGTGCATATGTTAACGAGCACCGTTTCGATCCTGGGCCAGTGGGGTAGGGTCCACCATGCTTTCGCTGTGCCACCCAGATCAAGAGATGCAATAGGTAACCTAACTAGATTGAGTTCATCATGTTCTACCCCCCTTAAAATTTTAGTTTCACCCTCAAGGCTCAAGAGTTATGTCCTGCTCCGTATATCGGAACAAGGTGTAATTTATAACCTATCCTTGACATGAAATGGGATGCGATCTCCCACTACATTGGTCTTCTTTTCATCAATGTTGTGTATTATGGCATTGATACCTATGGTCATAGAAAGGAGCTAAAGATGAAGTTTGTGGCGAGATGCCTAATTCTACTAAGGAATTTTTTGTCGCGGTCTAGACTTATCCTATTTAATCATGTCTAGCTTAATAGGCAGGCTATCTTTTTACGTTCATAAGCACAATACGTATGCCAACATGGCATGTGATTTGGGACCTAATTCCTAACTGTCTGTTGCCCATTTGGACATGAACTGTCTGTTGACCACTTGGCATTGACCTAATGTGCCTGCCCACATGAAACAGTGACCGGAGGGTCACATTATCCCCCACCGAGGGCAGAGCCGTCCTCAGCTCTGATACCATCTCTTGTCACGCCCCAAACCTAGGGACGGACAGCTTCCGTGATGCCCCGAATCCGGCACTCGACTTCCACTCACCAAGTCCCGAGTTCGGCGCACCACAAGGAAGATTTTTGACTGATTTTTTTCTTTTCTTTTTTTTTTTGTATATACATGAAGTAATACCTAAGCATAAAGATCCATGATCAAATTACCAAGCGACACTCTCCAATAGAAATCCTGATGGTTACAAGTACAATGCTTTCCAAAAGGTACACAATGTCGATATTGTCAAATCAAAAAATAGATGCAATGCATCGAGAAGGCAAAGTCTTCCAAGCTACTCCAGCCCTGAAAAAAATGGGAAATAGGTGGCTTAGGCAAAAAGCCTAGTGAGTACACACGTGTATGCAGTGTGTCCTACATGTAAGCATGATAAATATGTTACAAGGAAATCATATATGTGAAAGGCATGTAGCACGTAAAGTATGATGTCAATGCCAATACAATGCATATGCGTCATAGTAATATTCCAAGTCAATGCTACCAGCATCACCAAGTTATATTTTCATTTCTCCTATACCACAACTATAACCGTATTGCACGCATCCGTAATCACATCATCATTATCATATTGTCATGCCATAATTATACAATATCAGAAATACTGACAAGTCCATGAGTCAAATAATATTAGAATACGCAATACATGAGATCAATTATACAAATGAGGAGTCATAAAGAGTCAAATATCAGATGTCGTATCTAAATCATATAAATGCAGAAACACAGGTAACCCAAAATGTCATATGCCGCAGATGTAATGCAATATGCGGTGCGAATGAAATGACCATGCTGGAGTGTGAAGTCGAGATGATAGTACGAAGTATCGTAGGCTATGAGGTCTATCACAAGGGACTTCTATCCAAACCAGTCTCATACCTAAATTTGGATAGTCAGACTCAATGTGGTAAACTCCTGATCTCAGGTTAGTCGCGTGCCCCAACCGAAATCTGGGCCATTGCGAAGGTACACGTAACAAATAGTTGTGCACCACCAGCCCGAGTGTATAGTAAATGAATGAATGAGTATGCAACTCTTACTCAATAAGTCCACATATCAGTACAGTTCTTCTCTGGGATCATCACCGGGGTTTAGTACACTCTAAATGGCACTGCCGCTCTCCCAGCCGCACAGTCCAAGTGAGCGTAAGAAACCTCACTATCCGCCTGACCAATAGTCTGCCAATACCTATCCGGCACGTCGACAGTGGGCCCCATTCGCCGTAGATGGATGACTCCGTGTTATCGGATTTGATATAACCACGGCCGAGTGCCGATCTTGATACTATGGTTGATCTGATCATTTATGGACCCCGTTTTGTTTATCTGTTGATTATCGGTGTCATTGCCGTGATCGATTTGCTGATTCCGATTATTGATCGATCCCGATTGCCGTGGCCGATTGTCAATTCTGATTATGTGACCAATTTACCGATTCTGATTATCGATTGATTCCGATTATCGTGACCGATTTGCTGATTTCGATTATCGATCGATCCCGATTGCCGTGGCCGATTGTCAATTCCGATTATGTGACCAATTTACCGATTCTGATTATCGATCGATTCTGATTGTCTTGACCGATTGTCGATTTCGACTTACCGATTCTGATTATCGATCGATCCCAATTGTCGTGGCTGATTGCCGATTAGCGATCGAAGCCGATTATCATGACCGATTGTCGATTCCGATTGACGCGACCGATTTACTGATTCTGATTATCGATCGATCCCGATTATCGTGGCCGATTGCCGATTAGCGATCGAGGCTGATTATCGTGACCGATTACCGATCGTGGCCGATTATCGATTGACGTGGCCGATTGCCGATTCTGCTTGTCGTGGCCGATTGACTGATTATTGTCGATCGAGGCCGATTACCGATCGTGGCCGATTATCGATTGACGTGGCCGATTGTCGATTCTTCTTGTCGTGGCCGATTGACCGATTACTGATCGAGGCAGATTGTTGATGCCGGTTATTGATACTGATTACGAGAATGTGATAGCATAGCATCATGATACATGCCCATACGCATCATCTGCATGTTTGTTATGAGATGTGGTTGATCATTGCATATATCATTGAGTGTGTTGTTATGAGACTCCCTGATAGGCGGAGGTTAGTTCACATGAGCGCACAGTATGCACAGGATTGATGCATGTCTGGATTGTATGACTCATGCATCTTGCATTGTGATTTTTATACGCCCTAGAGATATCAGGGTCGTAGCCTCCACAGGCAATCGTGGATGGCCAGAGGGGACACCGAAAATATTTGGTTCTAGTATACGGGTGTCATAGATGTCCCTGAGTGAAAATCTCTAAACCTCTGTGGCCAGGAGATGCCCCAACGTCGAGACCGAGTGCCGAATACCAGGAGGCCACGTCTCCCACTGTGTCGTGGTCTGTTGGGAGGGGGTGTGGCCTTAGCCGCCCGAGCGTAGGGGCATTGCTAGGCTGAGTCTGACCAGCTCGAGGAATGGGTTCGCTATCGACGTGCCGGATAGGTATTGGCAGACTATTGGCCAGGCGGATAGTGAGGTTTCTTACGCTCACTTGGACTGTGCGGCTGGGAGAGCGGCAGTGCCATTTAGAGTGTATTAAACCCCGGTGATGATCCCAGAGAAGAACTGTACTGATATGTGGACTTATTGAGTAGGAGTTGCATACTCATTCATTCATTTACTATCCACTCGGGCTGGTGGTGCACAACTATTTGTTACGTGTACCTTCGCAATGGCCAGGATTTCGATTGGGGCGCGCGACTAACTTGAGATCAGGAGTTTACCACATTGAGTCTGACTATCCAAATTTAGGTATGTGACTGGTTTGGATAGAAGTCTCTTGTGATAGACCCCATAGCCTGCGATACTACGTACTATCATTCCGACTTCACACTCCAGCATGGTCATTTCATTCGCACCGCATATTGCATTACATCTGCGGCATATGACATTTTGGGTTACCTGTATTTATGCATTTATATGATTTAGATACGACATCTGATATTTGACTCCTTATGACTCCTCATTTGTATAGTTGATCTCATGTATTGTGTATTCTAATATTGTTTGACTCATGGACTTGTCAGTATTTCTGATATTGTATAATTATGGCATGACAATATGATGATGATGATGTAATTACGGATGCGTGCAATACGGTTATGGTTGTGGTATAGGAGAAATGAAAATATAACTTGGTGATGCTGGTAGCATTGACTTGGAGTATTACTATGACGCATATGCATTGTATTGGCATTGACATCATACTTTACGTGCTACATGCCTTTCACATATATGATTTCCTTGTAACATATTTATCATGCTTACATGTAGGACACACTGCACACACGTGTGTATTCACTAGGCTTTTTGCCTAAGCCACCTATTTCCCATTTTTTTTTAGGGCTGGAGTAGCTTGGAAGACTTTGCCTTCTCGATGCATTGCATCTCTTTTTCGATTTGGCAATATCGACATTGTGTACATTTTGGAAAGCATTGTACTTGTAACCATCAGGATTTCTATTGGAGAGTGTCGCTTGGTAATTTGATCATGGATCTTTATGCTAAGGTATTACTTCATGTATATACAAAAAAAAAGAAAAGAAAAAAATCAGTCAAAAATCTTCCTTGTGGTGCGCCGAACTCGGGACTTGGTGAGCGGAAGTCGAGTGCCGGATTCGGGGCATCACGGAAGTTGTCCGTCCCTAGGTTTGGGGCGTGACAGTGACAAATCAGAACAATTGCATTGTAATTCATACTGCTCTGAAAGTCGGCAATAGTTCAAAGTGGTATCTTGATAGTGGATGCTCTAGACACATGACTGGTGATCAAACTCACTTTTGTGAGTACTCAAACTTTGATTATGGATCTGTCACATTTGGTGATGGTAGCTCAGCCAAAATTGTTGGATAAGGAACAATAGCTATACCAAGCCTTCCTAAAATTAAATATGTTCTCTGTGTAGAAGGTCTAAAACATAATCTCCTGAGTATCTCCCAAATCTGTGGTAAAGAACATCTTGTCACCTTCTCAAAAGATGTGTGTAGAATTCTAAATCATACAGAAAAATCTCTCATAAAAGGTCTACGCACTAATGATAACTGTTATGTCATTGAGAGCACAAGTGAAAATGTGGTAGCCACAAAATGTAATATGGCTGTTAAGAGCAAATCCAAGTTGTGGCACCAAAGGTTGGGACATGTCCACTACCGAAATTTAGCAAAGCTCAGTTCAAGAAATCTGGTTAGGGGACTTCCTAAGATTAGAAAAGAAGAAAAAGTTGTCTGTAGAGAATGTCTAAAAGGAAAACAGATAAATGTTGGACACAAGAAGACAACCTCCATACCAACAACAAAACCTTTGGATTTGCTACATATGGATCTAGTTGGTCCAACTACAGTGGAAAGTCATGGTAAGAGAAGATACTTCCTAGTGGTAGTAGACGACTACACCAGATTCACTTGGGTTGCATTTCTTCGAGAAAAATCGGATGCCTTTGAGGAATTTGTAATCCTGGCAAAGCGACTCCAAAATGAAAAAGGATACGGGATCAATCGCATCAGAAGTGATCATGGTAGGGAATTTGAAAATGAAAAATTCGAAAAATACTGAAATGAGAAAGGAATTCGTCATGAGTTCTCAGCTTCAAAAACCCCACAACAAAATGGAGTAGTTGAAAGGAAAAAATCAAGTATTGCAAGAGATGGGGTCAATTATGCTACATGGGAAGGATATGGCGAAAAGATTTTGGGCAGAAGCTATCAATACTGCTTGCTACATCATAAATAAAGTATATCTTAGAGCAGATATGAATAAAACTCCATATGAACTATGGTATGGGAAACTGTCTAGTGTGAAATATTTTCGAATCTTTGGTAGCAAATGTTATATCTTGAGAGATAGAGATCACCTAGGGAAATTTGAGTCTAAAAGCGATGAAGGAATCTTCTTGGGGTTTGCCATGAATAGTCGTGCGGATAGAGTATACAATTTAAGAACTTTCACTATTCAAGAATCAGTCAATGTGGTAATCGATGATCAACCTCAAGAAGAAGATGCTTCTGCGAATGAATTAGAAGATGATGTAGATTCATGCATACTGGAAAAATCTGAAAACAAAACTTTATCACCCAATGAACCTCAACCACCAGCTGATATTCCCATCATAAAAGATCATCCTCGAGAACAAATCATTGGAGATCCTAATGTTGGTGTAAAAACTCGACGACAGATAGAAAGTATCTATAGTCATTTCTGTTTTACCTTAAAGATTGAACCTAAGAACATTGTGGAAGCTCTACAAGACGAACACTGGATAAATGCTATGCAAGAAGAGCTTCAACAATTTCAAAGAAATGAGGTATGGAAATTGGTTCCCAGACCATTTGATACAAATGTCATTGGAACTAAATGGGTCTTCAAGAACAAATCTGATGAATCAAGAAATGTGATAAGAAACAAAGCAAGGCTAGCTCAAGGGTACTCACAGATAGAAGGCATTAATTTTGATGAACCATTTGCCCCTGTGGCACGCCTTGAGTCTATCAGAATTCTTTTGTCCATTGCATGTGCATTAAAATTTAAACTATTTCAAATGGATGTTAAGAGTGCGTTTCTGAATGGAGATCTTACTGAAGAAGTTTATGTGGAACAACCCAAGGGATTTTTAGATCCTAAGTGTCCTCAACACGTATATCGTCTAAACAAAGCCCTCTATGGTCTTAAACAAGCACCACGTGCTTGGTATAAACGATTGACAAAATTTCTTTTGGACCATAAATTCTGCAGAGGGAGTATTGATAAAACTCTGTTTACTTAAAGAACAAAAGACTCACTGCTTATTGCACAAATTTATGTGGATGATATAGTCTTTGGTTCAACATGTGAAGATATCGCATATAAATTTGCCGACCTCATGAAATTGGAATTTGAAATGAGTATGGTTGGTGAACTAAACTTCTTTTTAGGTTTGCAGGTCAAGCAGCTACATGATGGAATCTTTGTCTGTCAAACCAAGTATGCGAACGATTTGGTAAAAAGGTTTGGTCTTGAATTTGGTCGTTCGTATCACACTCCCATGAGCACCACACTCAAACTCTCCAAAGATTCAAATGGCAAGAGTGTGGATCAACATCTTTACCGGAGTATGATAGGTAGTCTACTATATCTCACAGCTAGTTGTCCCGACATATCTTTTAGTGTTGGGGTATGTGCTCGATATCAAGCAAATCTAAAGAAATCTCATTTGACGGCTGTTAAGAGGATCATCAAATACATGGCAGGGACTTCTTCCTATGGACTGTGGTATCCATTTGAAACACCCACGATCATCGCTGGATACTCTGATGCTGACTGGGCAGGAAGTTTGGATGATCGAAAATCAACTAGCGGAGGATGTTTCTATGTTGGAAACTGCCTAGTCTCCTGGCAAAGCAAGAAGCAAAATTCAATATCATTATCTACTGCCGAGGCAGAATACATTGCTGCAAGAAGCTGCTGTGCACAACTCCTTTGGATGAAACAGATGTTGTTAGATTACGGGATTGAACAACCCACGATGAGTCTTTTCTGTGATAACACAAGCGCAATCAACATTTCCAAGAATTCTGTTCAACATTCTCAGACTAAACACATTGACATCCGTCATTACTTTATCCGAGAACTTGTTGATGACAAGATTCTTGCATTGGATTATTTTTCCACAGAAAAGCAACTCGCAGACATCCTCACCAAACCTCTTGATGCAAATAGGTTTAGTGACCTACAAAAATCCATTGGGGTCTGCGTTCACTAAATCTCGGTGAACATGAGCTGCACAGGTAAATCTTCACATTGAGATATTCATGGTTACATGACAGTCACAAGTCAAAATTTCCTGTATTAACCATGTTAGTTGGGATGCAAAGTTATGACAATCTAGATAACATCTGAACAAAGTCAGTTCAATGGTACTGATATCCAACATCGATAAAATTGAAGAAACTTGGAAGTACACGATAACCATCAATGGTTTCCTCGATTGGTTGGCCTGAAAATGCTCTGTTCTGATAAACTTTGATCTACTGCCGTCTGGGGTAGTTTTGGTTCTTTTATGGTTGAATATAATGCTCAACCTTTTTCCTGCCATATTTGTTTTACGTTCCCCCGATTTATCAAGTTATGGATTGCATATGATTAAAAACTGCTATACAACTGATCTATCTGATCTAATATGCATTCAAGAATTCTGAAATTGATGTTTGATTGAATTGAGTTACAACTTTTATGCATCAATGATCTGCTTCTACCTGATTGGTTCTCCCAAGTGTTTCAAGCTTCAGTCAATATCATCTGAGATATCTTTGTCAATGACTGACAAAAAGGGGGAGAACATTTACAAACACCCTGAATTTGTATATCTGTTTAGAGGTTGTTGCAGGTGTTAGGGGGAGCAGCCGCAACAAGCAAGGGGGAGTTGGAGTTTACAAGAAAGGGGGAGCAACTACTGGGTGTGTACATGGGGTAGAAATTGTAAAATTGTGTAAAAGCATGTACACACAATTCTAGGGTGTGGTTGTCTAGAACATTCTAGGGTGTTTTGGGGATTTTGTCACATAATTGACAAAGGGGGAGATTGAAAGTGCCCTGGTTTGTCGAGTTACATGAGCGTTGAGTCAGAGTGTCTACAGAGCCTGATAGGAAGATCAATCCAACCATCTGCCTCAACCGGATGTGTGCAAGCTCGTCACAGGTAAAACTAAAGCCTCATATCCCATATCCCAAAACACCAAGTGAAGAAAACCCTTAAAAATAATTTAGAAATCATAGGGTTTTTAAGGTGAGAAAACTTTTTTCAAAATAGGAAAATTTCTAAGTTTTTCTCGCCTTGTCGATCTTATCGGAACACCCTCGATATGATCAACCTGCTCTGTCGATGTCCTCGATACCTTAAACGATATTATCGATGAGAGGACCAAAAGTGTCCAGCAACTAAATATTCATTTGGACGGATTTATTGATGTATCGATACACCGATCGATATCATCGATATAAGCACCAAATATGTCCAGCAACTTTACAACATATCTGGACGAATTATCGATGTATTGATACACATATCGATATCATCGATATTCAAATCTCGAGTCCATCGAGAATGGCTCGATAAGATCGACAGGCAGATTTCCGGTGCCCCTGTTTTTTTAATGAAAATCTCAAATTCCTTCGATATATCGATGCTCTTCCGATATGGATCTGAAATTAAATATCGATAACATCGGAAGTCCATCGATGATATCGATCGAGGGCGCGCATATCTTATAGCAGATATTTCAGGTTGTTTTTAACTATGATCGAGGGCCCTTCGATAAAATCGATATTCAAATATCGATGATATCGGCACCAGGTCAATTGCATCGAGCAAGGTCATAAATCGTCCAGCAAGCTTAAAGACAAATCCCTTGGATTTATCGATGCATCGACTCTGATTTCGATATCATCGACATTCAAATTCCGATGATCTCGATGGCTCCTCGATCATTCATGAAAACCTGAAATATTTCAAAGTCAAGTCTCTCTCATTTTTCAAGCGTCGATGGATTGAACCTGTCATCGATGGAATCGGAGTTCAAAATCCGATGACATCGACAATAGTTTTGATTCATTGACCAATTGGCAAAGAGTTTCAAAAGCGTATGACATTGAGTCCGAGTTATCGAGCAGACCATCGATGCTATTGAGACTATACGCTTAATGATATCAAACCTACTTGATGATATCGAACTCTGTCATAAATGTGACCGTTTTATATCCGTTGGAACTTTTTGCCTATATATAGAGGACTTGTCTTTTGTTACTGTGAGAAAAAGAAGAGAGAGCTTTTGAGTGTTTCAACTTATGTCTTATATCTAAAGCCCTTTCTTTCAAGGGAGTTCATCCACCAATCCACCCTCACTATTGACATTCAATAGAGTGGATTGGGGAATGAACTTCCGCATTCAAGGATTCTCCAGCTACTACCTTAATGACAAATCATTAAGCTGGGATGCCTTGAATGCCTAGATGATTGGAACTACTCTATCTCTCTTATAGGAAAATCTTTAGAGAGTAGGATTCCATCATAACCTTGACCCAACCCGAAGTCGAGTATTGGTATATCACTCTGTGTTGCGGATCAAGGGAGCAGAAGACTCTTCATCAACAAGGAGGAGGAGATCTTCGGCAATGTGCTAAACGGGACTCATCAGCTTATTTATAAGTATCTAAAGTCCAAGAGGACACTTGTGATCATTCATTTATAGGATTGGGTCTTAAGTGGTTCTCACCCTTTGAAGTCCTCAAGGAGGCCTCCGGCGGGAGTGTATGTGGTGGGTGCGTTGTGTGAACCCTTGCTCTGTGGAGAGTATAAACATCTGGTTAGGAGTGAACCAGTAAAACTCTAGGTTTTAGGTGAACCTGGTAAAACCTTAGGATTTGAGGTCAACCATGTTAAAACCTCCGGTAGGGTCTTATGGAAGATCTTTGGCCAGTGTGCCTAAAAGTGGGTGCGTTGTGTTGACCCTTGCTCGTGAGAGCATAAACAGTCAGCCTCAGTGTAGGTTGTAAAGGTTGAAGGTGAACCTGATTTAAAACCTTAGGTTAGAGGTGAACCATGTGAAACCTCCTTAGTGAAATCCGGTACACTCAAGGGTTGGGTGCGGTTACCAGGAGTGGAGTAGACTTATCGTCGAACTACTATAAAATGACTGTGTTTGAGATAGTTATTTTCATAATTGTATGATTCGTATTAATTCTTCCTCATCTGAATATTTGATCACATCACACACGCCTACACAGTCATATCCATCATAAGCTAGCTTGCATACTGCTTACTTCTAAGATAGTTTGTGATTGGATCCTCTACCAGGCTTGGAAGCCAGTAAAGTTACATTTGAGTAATCCTAATACTTGCATGATCACAGGATTAGTGAAGTATGATTTTTAGATAAAACATAAACACTTTAAAAAGTTCTATTCACCCCCCTCTAGGACATATTGGCATATTCCTTCTTCAACTAGTGCGGTCTTTACCGCCATTTCAGATATACAATGTTATATTTTTCGAATTGGTAATGGTAAGTTTAATCTGTTTAATTATAGACAGTGTGTTGGATTTGGTAATTGTGATAGTTTTATAAATGAAATCTAAACAAACTGCTTACTTAGTCCGTTATGAACTACATGTCAAAGATGGAGTAAAACATGAAATGATTAAGGAAAAAAAGAAGCTCCTCCATATTGTGGCACCACTCTCTGGGACATATTTCAAAAGAGAAGGATGGAGAGATTAGTAAATGATGGAATTTTAGAAGCTCTGGACTTCATTTACTTAAATCTCTATAAACTGCATTAAAAGAAAGCACACCAACACACAAAGAAGGGTGCACAAGGAATTCAAGTGATGGGGACATCTCGCGCACACGCATGCTCCCCTTACGCACGTACGTAAGGAGGAGGGCCCCACCTTTGATTTGAATCGATGACGACATCCATAGAGGGCCTCTTAGTTAAAGGACTGTGTTTTGGTTCGTTGGGGTGGACTCGATCATCATGTGGATCCCATTATTGGATCTCATGATCGCGACCCACTACCCTAGGTGACCTAAGACTTTGAGCTTTTCTTATTACCGTTATTAGGAACATCATGAACGGTTTAGATAGCATTGATTAGTTGTTAGTTTTTATTACTTCATCTTTAAGTAATAGTATGCGCATATGGCGCGGCTTTTGGAGTATAGGTTTTTCTTATAAATAAGCAACCCTTTGTAGGGTTTTCTTTATTGAAGATGATTAATAAAATTCCGCGTTTTCCTACTTCTCTAATTCTTTGAGTTGTGAAAACCTAATTGGGTGTGAAATCCTCCATTCTTCGAAGGGCTAAGTACAGTGGCGTGAAGCCACACTCATCCCAAATCGCCCCAATCTCCTACCTTTCATATTCCTCATCTCCTACAGTCATCCCCTCATCAAATCCACACACGTTTGCAGCTAATCTTTCCCTTACAAGATATTTTCAGAATCTGGCCCTGCAGGAGGGCTGAAACTTCGACGGAGCACCGTGTTCAAACTGATCATCTGTTTGGCCTGAAATTTGGAGGGAAGGTAACCTATCCCTGGCCGATCAGGCCCTAGCTGGCAGATTCCATATTCGTGGGCCCCACACACGTGCAGGTTGCCATCCACGCACGGGTCAGGCCGGTTTGCTATCCACACGTGCGGGCTGCCATCCAAGCACGTGCGTCAGGCTGGTTTGCTATCCACACGTGCGGGCTGATCACAGGTTCCCTCTCATCTCTATTTCACTCTTTCGCCTTGTTTCTATAACCCTAACCCTAGATCATCTCAAATCTCAAAGTTCTATTACACTTTTAAAACCCCAAGTTTTCCCGAATTGAAACGTGAGAATTCCTTGGATTGAGAAATAATTTTTCGCATGTGTGGATGAATCTACTATCCTTTGAGCATTGTTTAGTCTATAATTTTTAATTGATTCAGCCCTAACATGTGTAGGCTTGGACCCTCGTAGATTCCCCCTGTTGAATGCTTGATTTTATGTGGGATATGGAATTATTGTGATTGTTTATAAATTATTATGATCTAAAGCCTGAAATCTTGCACATCATCTCTAATTTTCATGTCCTGCATCAAATTTAGTATCAAAGCTTAGGTTTTTCATAGGGGATTGCATTGCATATTTAGGGTTTAGTCTACTCGCGTTTATTTTGCATTAAATTTCATCATATAGGGATGTTTAGGACCCATCATTCACAACATAGACTGCTGAATTTTCTATTATTAGAAAACTACCAATTTTCATTGCTGAATTTTCTATTAACAAACTGTTTGGCCAGTTATGTTGCTGGAATTTTAAGAGCGTGTGTAGTTTCCCTCATATAGAGTCCTATAGGAGCATTTAGTCCCATTTAGATACATATAGTTGCATTAGAGGACCTTTGAGTTGAGTGGGTAGTTGTATGCCCACACGTACTGGTCGCGGTTTTGGGTTACACTATGCACTAAACATGGAGCAATTACAATAGTCAATGGACAACATAACTCGACAGTTTGAGTCTTTGGGTAGGCGCTTAGAACAACATATTGACCAACGCTGGGATTGGCTTAATGTGCGCGTTACTCAACTAGAGACCTCCGCCTGGGCAAACCTCGCCATTAGGGAAGATGTTCAATCTCAGGCAAGTGTTTAAGGGGATAGACAAGGGAATGGGGGTGGCCAAAGAAACAGACATGGGCGCGCACCCGTGCACCCACCCCTCGAGGGGCATCATGATCATTATGACCCAAATGCGCAACTCCTCAAGGGAGTTAGAGTAGAGGCCCCTACGTTTAATGGCCACTTGGGCCCTAAAGCTTTTCTAGATTGGTTGGCGGATTTGGACCACTATTTTAAGTGGTACGACATGTTGGATGCTCGTCGAGTCCGATTTGCCAAGATGAAGCTTGTGGGCCAAGCAAAGAGGTTTTGGGTTACTGTGGAGCGAAAGAAAGAGAGGTTGAGGGAACCCCCAATAGTTCATTAGGGAGAAATGAAAGAAACTCTTAAGAAAAAATACCTCCATTTTTCTTATCACTTGAGGTTGGTTGAGGAATCCAAGTCCAAGTCTAAGCCTCTCTATATTCTAAATACCAAAGACTTTTAGCAAGCGACTGACTCGGACTCGGTGGTGTACGCCCTTGTGGCTAGGGAAAGTGCACCAGAGGCTAGTGCAAAGTTACCCACTAAGGCCATTCTTGTAGTGGATGAGTTTTGTGATGTCTTTCTCGATGATCTACCAGATGAGCTTCCCCCTATGAGGGATATACAACACGTCATTGATTTAGTCCCTAGGGCGACTCTACCAAACCTGTCTGAGGTGGTCAATAGGAGTCTGAGAAATTTGCTCAGGTGTTTAGTGGGGGAGCACACCAGGACGTTGGACAATGCACTACATATCGCCAAGTTTGCATTTAATAGTTCTGTAAATAGATCCACAGGTTTAAGTCCCTTTGAAGTTGTTATTGGTTATAAACATATGAAGCCTATTGATCGTCTCCATGTCCCTGTCCCATAGGCTATCAGAGTCTGCAGAGTCCTTTGCACATCACATTCATTCATTGCATCAAGAAATCAGGTGAAAGATCAATACTAGTAATGAACATTACAAAATTTCTGCTAACCAACATAAAAGATTCAAGGAATTCAATGTAGGGGTCTCTGTAATGGTCCGCATCAGGCCATAGCGGTACCCTTAGGGAGCCATTCATAAATTACACTCGCGTAGCGCTGGACCAATCAAAATTATAAAATGAAACGGTCTCAATGCGTATATGGTAGATCTTCCACCTTCCATGGGAAGTTTCATATTCAATGTAGATGATCTAGTTGCATTTTAGGGGACCACTAATACATTGTCCAGCTTGTCACCTAACCATCCTAAATCCCCAAACCTTTCCCTTGATCCATGGCCCTCCTCCTGACCCATTTTTCCAATCTCTACCTCCCATACCCACCCTTCCCACACTCAGAGAAGAGATAGAGGATATGCTGGACCATTAGATAATATCGATGTCAGACGACGAATTTCAAAAGTTCTTGGTTAAGTGGGAGTCACGCCCAGCTTCATACAGTACGTGACTCACTGAGGAGGAGCTTCAGAAACTTGATCCTGACATCTTGGAGCGGTTCAGGAGTTTTGTTTCGCCAGTGACTAAATCTTCGCAACCGGGGAGAGTTGATGGGAGCATTTTGCGCACACACACGCACACCCCCCTTACGCACGTATGCAAGGAAGAGGGCCTCGCCTTTGATCTGGATTGATGACGACATCCATGGAGGGCCTCCTAGTTAGAGGACTGTGTTTTGGTTCGTTGGGGTGGACCCGATCATCATGTGGATCCCATCATTGGATCTCATGATCGTGTCCCACTACCCTAGGTGAGCTAGGACTTTGAGTTTTGCTTATTACCGTTATTAGGAACATCATGAACGGTTTAGATTGCATTGATTGGTTGTTATTTTTTATTACTTCGTCTTTAAGTAATAGTATGCACACATGACGTGGCTTTTGGAGAATAAGTTTTTCTTATAAATAGGCAATCCCTTGTAAGGCTTTTTTCATTAAAGATGATTAATAAAATTCTACATTTTCGTACTTCTCTAATTCTCTAAGTTGTGGAAACCTAATTGGGTGTGAAACCCTCCCTTCTTCGAAGGGCTAACTACTATGGTGCGAAGCCACACCCATCCCAAATCGCCCCAATCTCCTACCCTTCATATTCCTTATCTCTTACAATCATCCCCTCATCAAATTCACTCCCGTTCGCAGCTAATCTTTCCCCTACAGCAAATTTCCAGAATCTGGCCCTACAAGAGGGCTGAAACTTCGGTGGATCACTGTGTTCAAACGATCATCCGTTTGGCCTGAAATTTAGAGGGAAGTGACCTATCCCTGGCTTACCAAGCCCTAACTGGCCGATTCCATATTCGTGGGCTCCACACACGTGCGTTAGGCTGGTTTGATGTCCGCAAGTGTGGGCTGATCACAGGTTCCCTTTCATCTATTTCACTCCTCTTTCGCCTTGTTTTCATAACCTTAACCCTATATCATCTTAAATCCCCAAGTTCTATTCTACTTTTGAAACCCTAGGTTTTCCTGAATTGAAACGTGAGAATCCCTTGAATTGGGAAATAATCCTTTGTATGTGTGGATGAATCTACTATTCTTTGAGCATTATTTGGTATATAATTTTTAATTGATTCAGCCCTAACATGTGTAGGCTTGGACGTAGATTCCTGTAACACCCTGACTTTTCAGGACCCGAGTACATGACCCGTCTCCCAAAAACTCGAGTGTTAACCTTAAAGGATGGTCAAATTCGAGTATACATTTAAAAAAAAAAAAAAAACTATCAGAGTAAGCAGATTAGCGTAGTATGGACAAATCAACATAAGGAAAGTTTGCATTACCATTTAAATATACACGAGCTGCCCATAATGACTTATACAAACTAATGTCTCAACATTAAAAATTACAAGATTACATACATGGGAAATTTAAAAGCATATAAGACATATAAACAAAAGCCGCAAGATCGCGCAGCTTCCGTGACAGTACCAACCACGCATCTTTGGCCACCACAACCGCTCTTCGTCTGTCTGAACCTACATATTACTTAAGCCCCCTGTGCTACCTGTACTATTATATTTATTTGATGGATGAGTAGCCAACTCAGTGTGAACTCCCCTTAAGATTACACACCGTCGCATTAGGTAAGCATAGTTATAAAAACATGGTAAGACATACAAAACAATACATGATGTAGTCTTATTAAATGCATGGATGTGTGAATGCATCATCGACCTGAGGATACACATCCCATTGTCGAAATAAAGGGTCGCCCTAAGAGAACTAGTCACCTGGAAAAATACACAAAGGTACGCCCGAGGAGAACCAGCTATCCGAAAAATACCGTAATATATAAATCGCCCAAGGAGAATTTAATCTCCGGGAAAAATATACAGACCGCCCACGGTAGATTAACTACCGGGAAAAGGCCATGTAGACCGCCCGTGGTAGATGAACTACCTGTAAAAAGGCCATGGATACCACCCACGGTAGATCAACTACCTGAAAAAGGCCGCGTGTTATGAAAATGCGTGATTAGCCTAACCGTTATTAGTCTATTTACAACCAGTAGGTTTAATAAGCTCAAAGGTTACTACGGGGAGCTCAGAGCCCAGCGTAAGCCTACAGCTCAGGTATAGTGTCCAATTCCACCATCCCTGACTCATGAGGCTACCACCTTAGGATGTTTAATGAATCTCAATCGACTAGTGGCTAATCATATTCAGTATATGGGGCTTACCATCGCATGGTTATACAAAATAAAACATCAAACCCATGTAGGGCAAATACCAAACCAAAGCCACATAGGGCGATATCGAGACAAGCCACCTAGGGCAGATATTAAAATAAGCCACATAGGGCAAATATCAAAACCATGCGATAAAGACCGTCCTTGAAACCACTTAGACACAACAACCCTGGATGGTAGGCCCACATTAATGATCCATCTAGACCACTCAATAACTACTAAGCCGAATGTCCATTACAATCACAACCAGTCAAGTTACATCCCAAGTATGGGGGTACATTTATAGGTGGGAGTTTCCCACTAATGTACCAGCTTAAGTTCCATAAACAAACCACAAGTAATCCACAAGTATGAGAAAAATATGCAGGATAAACATTAAGTATGCAATACAACAATTCAATTTCCACCAGCTAACACATGTGATTATAAAAGGGAGATATCAATTATAAATTAAAATAAAAACTATAACTTAAGCTAATGAGAATATGGAAAGCTCAAGGGGAAGAATCATCACATTATACTTTGAATCGCCTTCTAGTGTCTCTAAGTAATTGCACCCTTAGAATCGTATCCTATCACAAATCATGAACTTGTACAATTAGATCCAAGTTCCACACACTACCTAGGTTTAAGATTATGGCCTAGGGTTTGAATTATTTACCTTAGGGTTCTTAATGTAAAATTTGGATTTTCATCTTAGGGTTTAACCTTAAATTTAGATTCTAGGATTTGAACTCTACTTGGTGTATTAGTTAAAATTAGATCTTAATAATTACAAGGATACTATTAGCGTTAGCATTATAATCTACATCAGCTAGATAATGATAGTTCATAAGTCTATATTTAAATATACTGTCGTTAAATTCTACACATAGATCTAAACCTAACACACCATCTATGTTTAAAGTATTGATATAGGGTTTAGATTACCTAGGTCTAAGATTTTATTCTAGAGTTTAGGTGTAGGCTATATTTTTAGGGTTTTAGGTGTAGAGTTTAGGCTTCATCTTAGGGTTCAATTCTAGGTTTAGGTTTTGGGGTTCTAACATTAATTGATGAACGATTGATCTCAATGTTAATCACAAATTTACCATTAACATTAACAATGTAAATAATATTAGTTATCATGATAAAAATGACCATTTTGATGGCATCAAGTAGTGTGATCTTGTATCGATGATACTATTTAGGAATAATAAATAAACACTAATATCTAATATCTAGCAGTTGCGGTTTTGATTATAATAACTAATATGATCCTAAATAACCTGCTAATGGCTAATTACCTTTAATAATTGAAATGATTATAAGAACACAAATGATAATACTAAATCAACCCACATGTTTTGGGGGAGAAAGCTTACTCACCTCGCTGACTCGGTTTGAAACCGAGTTGACTCGTGAGGTCGAGTTGAGTGGACACGGCCGCCGCACTTCTTCTTTCCTTCTCCCCTTCTCTTTCTTCTTCTTCTTCTTCCTATTTTTCTTCCAAAACCTAAGGTCCAACAAGCTGGCTGGGTTAAACCAGAGCCTAGACTCAAGAAACTCACTGAGTCAACCTAGTAGCCGTTTAATGCAACCCGCGACAACTCAGCCCTACACGACTCGGAGCTAAACTGAGTTCCTCTAAAACTAGACAGATTCGCATGCTGGTAGGAGAAACAGAGGAGCTAGGCAGACCAAAATCATTCCAGACATGGCCTGACTCGGCCTTGACTCGGTTCGGTTCGAGCTTAACTCGGCGGCCACACCCACCTGCTCTATCTCCTACACTCCTTCCTTTATTCCTTCTTCTCTTCATCCAGTCCTCTCTCTGAGCGTGTGCTAGAACTCCAGAAGCACCACTGGACTCGACCCAAACACGGCCCAAACTCAGCGGATCGGCCCAAACTCGGCTCAGTTCGAGCTAACCGCTCGGTAGAGAAGATGCTCCTGCCCTCTCTCTCTCTCTCTCTATTCTTTCTCGTTTCTCTTTTCTCCTTCTGTTTTTCTTTAGCTTTCACTTTCTTTCCCTATTTCTTCTCCAAAGAAGTCCAAGAGAGACCGTCGCAACCTCAGCAACCGTTTCTTCTTAATGAAGATGGTGATGGCCATTAATGGTGGATTCTTTTGCACAACATCTTTCTTCGAATCGTCTCTTCTGGGCAGTCCAGACGGACCCCATGGAGCTTCTCGACACATTGAAACAAAGGTTGGAAAGGCTTTGAGCGATGGTTTCGAAGGAAGGGGATTGCAGCTGGGTTTTCTCTCGCGGCTGCAAAGATGGGAGGGGAGAGCCTTTGAATCAGATATCTAGGGCTTTCTTGTGTTAAAACTATCCCAACCAACGGTTCACATTGATCCAGCAGAGTTCTTAGCAGTG
This sequence comes from Magnolia changhungtana, assembly GCA_030180095.1. Taxonomy (NCBI): domain Eukaryota; kingdom Viridiplantae; phylum Streptophyta; class Magnoliopsida; order Magnoliales; family Magnoliaceae; genus Magnolia; species Magnolia changhungtana. Next base: position 691,947 of record JASAUF010000600.1, read on the forward strand.
GATGGGCGGTTGAGATCGTGCCAGCGCACCCACGATTGCTCTTTCTCGTTTTCTTTCCTTTACAAAAAGCCTAGCCTGAAGGGCTCGAATTTGCATCTCATGGACGGCTGAGATGGAGGGATATCACCTCACACGGATTGCAACAGCTGGCAGAAGAAAACAGTGGGATAGTTTCCCATTTTTAGAAATAAACTCACAGCATACAACCGGTTTTCGCCCAGGTTTGTGCCCACGCATGCGCTTGTCATTGTGTGAAATAGACGGGGTTTTGGTAGGTCGAGGCCCCTCCATCAGATGAACAGTTTGGATCTTCCATCAGAGATGAGATAGTGGCCAACACCTTGATCAAACAGAAGAGGGAAAACCAACCATTTCAAAGGGCCGTAGGCGGGAACCTCTCCCATTTTGGGCAAGCTCGGGTCAGTCGCGTTTGACCCGAGCCAGGGGTCCGGTGCACCACGTGTGCACACGCCCTGTGCACACGCATCATGTGAGTGGGGTCCACAATGATGTTTTTAAGAAATCCGCTCCATCCATTCCACTTTGGAGGCTCTTATTAGGCCCTCTGACCAAAAAACCAGGCAGATCCAAAGCTCAAGCGGGCCCTACAAATAGACTTGTAATTTTAAAGTGTTGGTTATGTTGATTTGGCGATCGGATAAATTTTAATCCAAGCATTAACGGTCAAAAATGTTCTAATGGGCTGTTTGTAGGATTTTCATAATAGGTTACTAACCAAATACTAATACTAACATTAATGTAAATTTTATTATTCTTAATTCATTAATAACTATCTATTATTACCATTATTCCTTTTACCTTTATTATCATTATTATTATTATTTCCTTCACATGTGCATGCACTTTTGATCGTGTTGTGGGTCCCACTCCGTAGGCTATTAGGACTAATCCATCCCATGGCTTTATATTATTAAACACCTAATTATTATTATTAAAATTATTTCCTAAGTTGTTTATTGCGTTTGCATCTTGGCCAATGCCATTCATTCACTTGATGGTTTAACCCTAGATGAAGATCGTTTCCGACGGTCAGATTTAGACTACAATGAACATGAGTGTTTGCTTTAGCTAGGTTTGTATTTATATTAAGCTTGGGTTATACGGTAACACTCGAGTACTAGAAAGTACGGGGTGTTACAATTCCCCTTGTTGAATGTTTGACTTTATGTTGGATGTGGAATTATTGTAATTGTTTATAAATTATTATGATCTAAAGCTTGAAATCCTGCACATCATATCTAATTTTCATGTCCTGCATCATCAAGACTTCTCGAAACAATAAACATGGACCTATGTGGTGTTGTTCCCACCTCTTGCTATGGTGGAGGTTAAGAGTACTTCATAACATTTATAAATGATTATTCACACTTTGGGTACTTCTACCCATTACATGAGGTATCCGATACTCTCAAAGCCTTCTCAAAGCCTTCAACGTATTCAAGGTTGAAATGGATAATCAACTTGATCAAAAGATCTAAGCTTTGAGATCGAATAGAGTAGACAAGTTCTATGGTAGATACGATTAAGCCAACCGTGATCCAGGATCATTCGCTAGATTCCTTGAAGAATATGGAATAATTGCTCAGTACATAATGCTAGGAACGCCACAACAGAATGGGATTAGTTGAAAAGCATAACCGTACATTGATGAATATGGTTAGGAGTATGATCAATAACCACCCACCATTCGATTCAATGCAGAGTGAAGCTCTTGTGATGGCTGTGCATTTCCTAAATAGAGTTCCTAGTAAGGTTATTTCTAGAACTCCTTTCAACTTATGGAAAGGTAGAAAACCTAGCCTATTGCATAAACATATTTGGGAATATCTAGCTAATGCCACACTTTAAAATCTACATGGCAAGAAATTGGATTCAAGAACCATTAGTAGATATTCCATTGGGTATTCACAAAGATCCAATGAGTATGGATTTTATTGTCCTACCTATAGTGCAAGAATCATGTAACTAGAAATGCCAGATTCCCTAAAGATGAGTATATCGGTGGGAGTGTAGAACCACATAAGGTGGTATTTAAAGGAATATAAGCCTCGATGATTTTACTTGTAAATTTGAAGAATGTGAAAGTCCCACAACCGGTTGATCATATCGACCAGGTGGAACTCCAAGAACAGGAACATCCACACCTGATTGTCACTAATCCACCAATGGGATGCAACAATTTTGGAAGTTTCAATAAGATCTCATAGAGTGCCGAGACTCATTATTCCAGATGATTATATGATATATGTAAAGGAACATGGCACTAGCATTAAGGACCTATTTGTTTCACCAACCACCCTGGTAATGTAAAGGAAAATGTCATCATTACGATTTTAACATTGCCAAACTAAACATGAGAATCGTCGGTCAAATGAAGATGTTTTCAGGGGACAAGTGAAGGAATTTGCAATCATTGCACTTTCCATAACATTACCATGAGAATTTTGAATCCAAACAATGACATCAATGTATAGATGTGATGATTTGACATTAATGTAAAAATGCTAGCATTACAATTTTACCACCCACAAACATGGGAATTAGTGGTCAAATGCAGATGTTGCCGGGAGACGAGTAATCTATAATCATTGCACATTTCCTTTACATTATCGTGGTAATTGGTGAAACAAATAAGCCCTAAAAGTAATGATCTAAAAAGTGGTAAAATGTTAAGATTCTTCTTAGTGGATTAATGCCATAAAAGAAGTGTTGGAATCAATGAACCAGAATGAAGTCTAGAATCTCATTGAGTTACCCAAGGATTGTGGAGTCGCTGGTTGTAAATGGTTCTATAAGACAAAAGGCATTTCAAGGGTAACATCAAACAATTCGAGGCCAGCCTAGTGGTAAAAGAAAACACACAACCCACGGTCATTGACTGCAAAGATATCTTTTCTCCTCTCCCTGACAAGGATTCACTTAGAATAATCATGGCATTGGTGGCTCACTTTGACCTTGAGCTGCACCAGATGGATGAGAAAACAACTTTTCTGAATGGGAATCTAGATGAAGCAATACGTGGAAAACCTGAAGTCTTTTCAGTGAATGAATAACAACATCGAGTATGTAGACTTAAGAAATCCAGATATGGACTTACCAAGCCTCCCAACAGTAGTATCTTATGTTCAATGATATTATTACGTCCTTTGGATTCAAGGAAAATACTGTTAATAGGTGAATTACCTAAAGGTTAGTGGTGCTAGATCTCAACATCTATTAGGATTGTCTCAGAAAGCTTATATCGAAAGAATCCTGAAGAGATGGTATGCAAAAGTATTCATCAATAGATGCACTGACTGCAAGGATGATAAGTTTAGCTTGTTGCAATGTCCAAAAAATGACTTCGAGCACAACGTGATGGAAAGGATTCTATATGCTTTTGCAGTTGGCAATCTAATGTATGCTCATACATGAATTCTCCTAAACATTAGCTTTGTAATTGGCACGTCAAGGAGACACTCAAGTATTGAAATGGATCATTGAAAAGCTGCAAAGGAAATAATCCAATACTTACAACGAACGAAGGATTAAAAGCTCACATATAAAAGGACTGAAGAATAGGAGGTGATCAGAAATTCAGATTGCTAAAATAGCAAGTCTTCCTCAAGTTTTTCTATTCTGCTAGTCGACCGAGCAATCTCCCAAAAGTGTGTAGAGCAGACGATTGCCACTGCCTCGACCATGGAGGTCGAGTTCGTGGCATCTTTTGCACACAAAGAATTTGGGAGAAGGTGAGCCAGGGTTATTTATAGTGTAGACCATTGCGATAAGAGTCGTTCATGGAGTCTGATCACCTAGAAGTGTCCCATGCACTGTCCGGTTCACATGGTTCAAGATATGTCACAAATTTCTCTCCCTTGGTGGTTTTCTAGTCGATAAAATTCCATTTGTTCATCCGATTCCATGAAAGTTAACATCATGTGTGCAAACACTTCCAATAGTCAGAAAATAGCATTTTGAAGGTCCGAAGTGATATTTTGAGACAATGGTACTTTCCATCCGAAACAATGTAATGTTTCAAATACCATTTAGATTGCGGCTAAATTGTATCGGCTAAATTGTATGAGAGCTGAAATTCAAAGACCCCATTAGAACTCAATTATTGCAAATCAATTCGATCTTGAATCCAAACAGCCCTTAATGCTGCATTAGGAAGCATGCTCAGACCACCCTTGCACTGCTACATTGAAAAGGCTGCGCTGGAAATGCATGTCCAGTAGATTCCGCATTGAGAGAACTATCTCTTCCCATAAAGGGACCTGAAATCATTACTCCGCTCAACTAGCAGGCTATCAGTTCTGGGTGGAATCAATTCCAACCAATCATGATCTCAAGGCGTTCCAATGCAGCCTCAATTACGATCGACACAATTGTAGAGAAGAAAAGCACAAATTCACCAATAAGCAATAACACATCTACAATGAGATGTTCTGGCATGCTATCATGACAAATACAAGTGTTTTAAGACCTGTTTTTTTCCAGCAGATTTATTATTATTATTTTTTAATTATTTTTGGTGATGGGGGGGGGGGGGGGTGTTTGAACTACAGAAACATGACTCAGTGAAGTCCGTGTAGTTTTAGATATTTAAACTTCTTGGAATGCAAAATAGAATTTTACAAGGTGTTAGTATTATTCATACAAGCTGATGGTTCAGATTGACTGACCTACGCATGTTGGCAGTCACTGTGTGTCAAAGGGTCCATGACCAATGATAGATCCGGCTGCTGCTGCATGGGTATGGGCTTCATCTCCAACTTCTTCTTCTCCTTGAGTACCTCTTGCCTTGGCATCACTTCAAGAAGAAAGCTCCCGCCGTTCCATATAGATGCAGACACCTTTAGAATTTGGAAAGTAAGGTGCATCTTGTATGACATGAAGATGGGGACCGTTAGGGCCATAGTTGCGACGGTGAAGACTGCTTGGAGCAAGATGTACATGAACATGCGGTTCTGGTCCCCAAGCAACCCACTCAAACGCCACCATAGGTTGTTTGCCTTTTTTGCTTTCTTCGAGAGTTCCCTATCAGAAACCACCAGAGAACAAAAATGCATGGGATTGAAAGATGGAATGACAAAAGGGCAATTAACCGAGACTTCCTCAAAGGAGATGCAATTTGGGAGCCCACACAATCCTACCAAGACCAGCACTATAAGCGGGTCAGTTCTTTATCACTTAACCAGTTGGAGCATGCAGGCTAGCTTCCTTTGATGCTCCAGTAAAGATTACATAAATATGTAGAAATGACAAATGCTGATGCAATTTGTGTGAGAGAGAAGATAACAGATCACATGCCAACACTGCACAGGCGTGTGTGATCCTGGGCCACTCATCCTGTCGGGACCCCGTGACCATGCCCTCAGCCAAGAAATCAAGGAGGTTTGCTCGTTAGCACATGCATTTGCATACAGACCGTTGGTCATCCTTCTTCTTGACTGTACATTTTGCTCATGCATATGTGGCTCACCTGATTGGATCACCAGGTCATGTTCACAGATGCCCCCAGCTTATCAATGGTCTGAATGTTGCATGCGTGCTGCAAATCAACTCTTAAATCTCTCCAACACAAGACACGGAGAGAGAGAGAACCTGTAAGAAGTCATCACTTCGGGATCCCTCAAGAGCCTCTGTCGACGAAGGACATTAACTATAAGGAAATAAAGGACTTGCCATAGGGTATAAGCAACCAATGGAACTACAAACAGCCATGTCCACAGATAGGACTTATCCTCAACATATGGCCATGAAGCTATGCCACTCGCCTTCCCCTCCGGGTGCATGGCTGCAAAGGTCACTGGATCCCACCAGCGGATAGTGAAGAAAACAATCCCTGCAGTGAAGCAACCTTTTCATAAGAAACAAATAATCAAAGTAACTGAGAAGAACACATACATGGAGAGGGAAAGAACTCGTAACAAATATGAATCGCAGCGCAGTCGGAAAATAACAACCTGCTATCTTTGAAAGTTGATCATTCCTTTAATGCCACTTAGAGAAACTGTTGTGATAGATGTCTCATGTTCTGTAGAATAGTGCAGGGGAAGTTATTGCCCCAAATGGGCTATTTTGGGCACTTCCATTTAGAGGCTATAAATATTCTTTATGGGGGTTGAATTAGGGTAACACGAGAAACTCTCTCTGGTTTTTGGTGCTTGAAATTTGTTAGGGCTATAATCCTTAAGAAAATTAGTGATTTCGACAGGGGCTCAACTATGGAGTAGGCACAAAGCTGAACCTAGTAAAACCATTATGTTTTATGTGTTTGATTTTCTTTGTTGCATCAATTTGTTTTCTTAAAGAAATAACATAAACAATAGAAGCAAAAACAGGCATAGTTACTGGAATAGAAGAAAGGATTGATGCAGGACATGAAAATTAACTATGATATGCAAGATCTCAGGCTTTAGATCAAACTAATTCAGAAACATTCACATAAAATTTCCACATCCAACACAAAAGTGCAAACATTCAAGCAAGGGGAATCTATGGGGGTCCAGGCCTACACATGTTAGGGCTGGATCAATAAAAATTATGAGTCAAACGGTACTCAAAGGGAAGTAAAAACTCATCCACACATGCACAACAACCAGTCTCTAATCCAAGGGATTCACCCGTTTCAGTTCAGAGAACCCTAGGATTAGAAAATGGGCAAATAAATTGAAAGTAATGCAATTTAGGATTAGAGTTAGGGAAAATAGGTATGAGGGGAGTAAAATAGGCAAAAAATCTGAACCTAGAGACAGTTTCCGCGTGCGGACAGCGGGCCAGGCCAGTCGGACGTGTGCAGGGGCCCGACTGCACGTGTGAAGGGGCGCCGAATGCAAAAAGCGCCTCCTTGGCTCTAGTCGGCCAAGGGAGGGTTTCAAAATCCCCGAGTTTCGTGTCGATCGGATGCGCGGTCTATGCGTGGTGCTCCGCCGAAGTTTCGGCCCTCCTGCATGGCCAGATTCTAAAAATCGGCTGTAAGGAGAAGAACTGTTGCAAAAGCTGACGGATTCGAAGCTAGGATGGGTGTAGAAGGTGAGAAGCATGGATGATAGAAGATACGGGCGGATTGGGATAGATGTGGCTTCGCACCACGATAGTTAGCCCTTCGATGAAGGAAGGGCTTCGCACCCAATTGGATTCTCTACAACTCAGGAACTTAGAGGAGTAGAAAAAAACGCAGGAATTTTTTTTATTAAACTTCAATGAATCAAAAAAACTACAAGGGGTGCTTATTTATAAGAAAACCCCATGTGCGCAACCTATTACTTGGTGATGAAGTAAACAAAAATAAAAAACTAATCAAAGAAATCTAAACCGTCCATGATATTCTAAATAACATTAATAAGCAAAACCTAAACTATGAGATTTATCAAACTAGTGGGCCACGATCATGAGATCCCATGATGGGCTTTACTTGACTTATCGGGCTCACTCTAACTAACCAAAACTCCGTCTTTTGACTAGGAGGCCCTCCCTGGACGTCGTCATCGATCCAGATCGACGGTGGGCCCCCCCTTCTCCTTGCATACGTGCGTAGGGGGGCAGCGTGCGTGTGCGTGCATGCGTGATATCCACATCAACTCTCCCCGGCTGCGAAGATTTCGTCAGTGGTAAAACAAAACTCCTGAACCGCTCCAAGATGTTATGATCAAGTCTCTGAAGCTCCTCCTCAGTGAGCCACGTGCTGTCTGAAGCTGGTTGTGACTTTCATTTAATCAGGTACATCTAAAACCCATCGTTCGACGTTGAAACTATCTAATGGGTGTGTGAAGGTTAGGTATGGGAGGTAGAGGCTGGAAAGAAAAGTCGGGAAGAGGTCATGTATCAAGGGACATATCTGGGGAATCAGGATGGGTGGGCGAAGGGCCGAACAAAGTATCAGGGGTCTCCTGAAAAGCAACTAGATCCTCCACATTAAATGTGAAACTAATTCCCATGGAAGGTGGAATATCTACCACATACGCATTGAGACCGTTTCGCTTTATAATTTTGAAGGGTCCAGCGCTACGCGCGTGTAATTTACGAACGGCCCCCTGAGGATACCGCTCGGGCCTAATGCGGACCATCACAAAGTCCCTTGTATTGAATTCCTTAAAATGTTTATGTTGGTCTGCAGAAAATTTGTAATGTTCATTACTAGTAGTGATCTTTCGCCTGATTTCTTGATGCAATGAATGAATGTGATGCGCAAAAGACTCTGCAGACTCTGACGGCCTATGGGACAGTGACATAAGGACAAGGTCAATAGGCTTCCTACGCTTATAACCAGTAACGACCTCAAAAGGACTTAGACCTGTGGACCTATTGACAGAACTATTGAACGCAAACTCGGCTATAGGTAGTATGGTGTCTCACGTCCTGGTGTGCTCTCCCACTAAACATCTGAGCAAACTTCCTAAGCTCCTATTGACCACCTCAGTTTGACCATCGGTCTGAGGGTGGTAAGCAGAAGAAAATTGGAGCCTAGTGTTCATCATGTGCCATAGTGTCTTCCAAAAGTAACTCATGAATCGCACGTCCCGGTCAGACACTATAGTTTTTGGTAACCCATGCAGTTTAATGACCTCACTAAAGAACAGCTTGACAACATGAGATGCGTCAGAGGTCTTAGAACAAGGAATGAAGTGGGCCATTTAAGAAAAACAGTCCACGACAACAAATATGGAATTGTGTCTCCAAATAGTCTTAGAAAGTCCAAGCACGAAATTCATACTGATGTCCTGCCAAGGGATGAATGGGACTGACAAAGGTTTGTATAATCCTGAGTTTTGTTTCCTTTGCTTTGCCAGTTGACAAGTACGACATTGCCCTATAATTTTGGCCACGTCTCGCTTGAGGCTTAATCAATGAAACTCATCCTCCACTAGGGCAATGGTCTTGTCTTAACCAAAATGACCTGCGACCCCTCCTAAATGTAACTCCCGGACAAGAAAATCGCTGAGGGAGGTGCATCGTATGCACAAGCGGTCACTCCTAAACAAGTATTTGTCTAAAATCAAGTACTCACTGCTAGCTCCTGACGGACTCTCTAACAACGACGCATACACAACTCCAAAATCTGAACACTCAGAATACTCTTCTTTGATGCGCTCGAAGCCTGTGACTTCGACACTCATGGAATTGAGTAATGCGACTTGACGACTCAACGCGTCGGCAGACTTATTCTCTACACTGGCCTTGTGAATTGAACCCACTTGGCATGCCTAGGGTTTAATTTCTTCTGAGAGTTCAGGTATCTCAAGGCCCCGTGATCTGAGAATAAGACGAATTCTAGCGGCAATAGGTAATGACGCAAATATCGCAGTAATTGCACTACCGCATAAAACTCTTTGTCATAAGTGGAATATTTCTGTTTCGCCTCATTTAATTTCTCACTAAAAAAGGCGATAGGGTGCCCTTCTTGACTAAGTACTCCTATGCCGACTCCTAATGCGTCACATGCGACTTCAAAAGCTTTTGAAAAATCCGGAAGTCGCGTGACTGGAGCTTCGGTCATCTTAACCTTTATCTCCTTGAAGGCCTTCAAGGCTGCCTTTATCCATTAAAACTCTCCCTTTTTTATGCAATCCGTGATGGGAGCCATAATGGAACTGAAACCTCAAATGAACCACCTATAGAAGGTGGCTAAGCCGTGAAAGCTGCGCACCTTATGAATATTGCAGGGTTCAGGCCAAATGACTATGGCTTTGACCTTCTCGGGATCCGTCGATACGCCCTTAGTTGACATAATAAAACCTAAGAAGATAACACTACTAGACAAAAACGCACACTTCTTTAGGTTGGCGTTCAACTTCTCGGCCCTAAGGATCCCACAAACTTGGCCTCAAATGGTCGAGGTGTTGCTCATTGGTCATGCTATAAATCAAGATATCATCAAAGTATACGACCAGGAACTTCCCCATGAAGGGTCTCAACACTTGGGTCATCACACGCATGAAGGTGCTTGGGGCGTTAGTTAACCCAAAAGGCATAACTAGCCACTCACATAGCCTATCCTTCGTCTTGAAGGCCGTCTTCCACTCATCAGCAGGGCGCACACGGATTTGGTGATAACCACTTTTGAGAAGATAGTAGCATTGGCCATCATATCCAACATATCATCAAGACGCGGTATGGGAAACCGATACTTGACTGTGATTTTGTTGATGGCCCTACTATCAATACACATCCTCCATGTGCCATCCTTCTTAGGTGTAAGAAGGGCGGGCATGGCACACGGGCTCATGCTCTCTCGAATGAAACCCTTCTTTAGGAGTTTGTCAATATGCCTCTTCAACTCAGCATGCTCCTTTGGGTTCATTTTGTAATGCGGGAGGTTTGGTAGAGTCGTCCCAGGGATTAAATCAATGGCATGTTGTATATCCCTCATAGGGGGGAAGTTCGTTCGGTAGATCATCAGGAAAGACATCATGAAACTCATGTACTAACTGAATGGCCTCAGTGGGTAACTCTATGCTAGCCTCTGGTACACTCTCCCTAGCCACAAGGGTGTATACTATCGAGTCCGCATCCATTTCTCGCTCAAAGTCCTTAGCATTTAGAATATGGAGTGGCTTGGACTTGGACTTCGATTCCTTCAATTCTTTTGAGCCGCTTGTACCACTGTGTAGTGGACTCCTTTCTAGTCGTGTTCTTGGGTGGCAGTGGATTTAGCTTGACCTTCTTGCCATCGAACCAGAATATACACACATTTGAACAACCAAATATGATAACATCCCTGTCATAGACCCACGGTCTACCCAGAATAATATGACCAATATTCATGGGAACAACATCACACCATAGTGTGTCTTTATATGATCCAAACTGAATAGGAACAAGACAACGGTGCGAGACTGGAATGGACGTTTCATCAACCCGAGAGACTCTATAGGGTTGAGGATGGGCTTCCGGCTTCAAGCCCAAACAGCTCACAATGCCAGTCAATGCCACATTAGCACAACTACCACTATCCACGATCATCTTGCAGCTCTTTTCCCCACATTTTGTATAAGTATAGAAGATCGTGTTGCGGCGCCAATCATCAGTGTTCTTGGCCTGAGCCAAGGTGCAACACACAATCTCGAGGGTCGCAGACTCTTGCGCTCCCTCTTCCTCATCACTAGGGGTTTCTACTGGCTCATATTCTTCCACTTCACCGTCACTCTCTGGGGGCACTACTTCTACTTGCCCATCAATAAAGAATACTTTGGTGCCCTCTTTCATGCCACACTGGTGAGCAAAGTGACCAAACCCTTGACACCTAAAACACCTAGTTGCCTCACTTCCACGCGAGCTAGACCCGACGATTTCTTTACCCTTATCATCCTTGGGCCTGGGCTGAAAACTGTTGGAAGGTTTTTTCTGGTACCCAGTGTTAGGTTTAGCCCCAGAGGGGTTGGCCTTAACACTAGAATCGCCAAAGTCAAACCGCCTTCCCACAGATGATTTGAGGTATTGCTCAACGTCTAACACTACTTGATAAAATTGTTCAATAGTGTCTATGTCTTTGGCGAGCAATTCTCTCCTAATGTCAGGACGAAGGCCCGTTTTAAAACGAGCAAGGGTGAGTACGAGGTCCTCATCAACCTCACAACGGGTTAAGTACTCTTTGAACTTCTCAATATACTCAGCAACACTCATGGAACTCTATCGAAGAGACTGTCATTCCTCAATCAACCGTAAGCGATAAGAGAAATGGAAGTACTTCTCTTTAAGCGTTTCTTCCATTTCTCCCCAATGTACTGTTGGGAGCTCTCTCGCTCTTTCTTTCTTTCGCTCTATTGTCGCACAATACTTCTTTGCTTGGCCCACAAGCTTCATCTTGGCGAATCGGACTCGACGAGCATCCGACATGTCATACCACTCAAAATAGTAGTCCATATCCGCCAACCAATCTAAAAAGGCTTTAGGGTCCAAGTGGCCATCAAATGTAGGGGCATTTACTCTAACTCCCTTGAGGGGTTGCGCATCTGGGTCATATTGATCATGATGTCCCTTGCGACGTGGGTGCACGGGTGCGCGCCCATGACCAATTCCTTGGCCACCCTCATTCCTTGGTCTAACCTCTTGACCACCTACCTGAGATTGGGCATCTTCCCCAATGGTGGGGTTTGCCCCGAGGGAGGTCTCTAGTTGGGTAACGCACGCAATAAACTGCTCAAGGCATTGGTCTATACATTGTTCCAAGCGCTTACCCAAAGAATCAACCTGCTGGGTCAACTTGTTCACTGATTCTTGCAATTGCTCCATGTTTAGTGTAAGGTGAAAGCCAAAACCACGACTCATACGCGTGGGCATACAACTACTGACTCAACCTAAGGACCTTCTACTGCGACTATATGCGTCTAAATGAAACTAAATGATCCTATGGGACTTTATATAGGGAAAACCACACAACGTCACTGAAACTCAGCAATATATCTATTAAAATAAAGGGATAACAGAAAATTCCAGCAATGTGAGTTGCTAAATTTCTGTTAACAAAAATTTTAGCAGCTTGTATCAGGATTTATGGACCTCTAAACAGCTATATGTGATGGGACTTGATGTATGATGGACATAAGTTAAACTAAACCCTAAACATGTGATGTATTCCCCTATAATAACCCTAGGCTCTGATACCAAATTTGATGCGGGACATGAAAATTAACTATGATATGCAAGAACTCAGGCTTTAGATCAAACTAATTTACAAACATTCACATAAAATTTCCACATCCCACACAAAAGTTCAAACATTCAAGCAGGGGGAATCTGTGCGGGTCCAGGCCTACACATGTTAGGGCTGGATCAATAAAAATTATGAGCCAAACGGTACTCAAAAGGAAGTAAAACTCATCCACACATGCACAACAACCAGTCCCTAATCCAAGGGAATCACTAGTTTCAGTTCAGAGAACCATAAGATTAGAAAAGGGGCAAATAAATTGAAAGTAATGCAATCTAGGGTTAGGGTTAGGGAAAATAGGTATGAGGGGAGTAAAATAGGCAGGAAATCTGAACCTGAAGACAGTTCCCACGCGCGGACTTCAAGGCAGGCCTGTCGCACGTGCACAGGGGACTCACCGCACGTGCGAGGGGGCGCCGAATGTGGAAAGCGCCTCCTTGACTCTGGTCGGCTAGGGGAGGGCTTCAAAACCCCCGAGTTTCGTGTTGATCGGATGCACGGTCTATGGGTGGTGCTCCACCGAAGTTTTGGCCCTCATGCAGGGCCAGATTCTGAAAATCGGCTGTAGGGATAAGAACTGTTGCAAAAGCTGATGGATTCGAAGCTAGGATGGGTGTAGAAGGTGAGAAGTATGGATGATAGAAGATGGGCGGATCAGGATAGATGTGGCTTCGCACTACGGTAGTTAGCCCTTCGATGAAGGGAGGGCTTCGCACCCAATTGGATTCTCCACAACTCAGGAACTCAGAGGAGTAGAAAAAAATGCAAGAATTTTTTTATTAAACTTTAATAAATTAAAAAAAACTACAAGAGGTGCTTATTTATAAGAAAACCCTATACCCCAAAACTCGCGCCATGTAAGCAACCTGTTACTTGGCGATGAAGTAAACAAAAATAAAAAATAATCAAAGAAATCTAAACCGTCCATGATATTCTAAATAATATTAATAAGCAAAACCTAAAATATGAGATTTATCAGACTAGTGGGCCACGATCATGAGATCCCAATATGAGCTTTACTTGACTTATCGGGCCCACTCCAACAAACCAAAACTCCGTCTTCTAACTAGGAGGCCCTCCATAGATGTCGTCATCAATCCAGATCGACGGTGGGGCCTTCCTTGCGTACGTGCGTAGGGAGGGCGGCGTGCGTGTGCATGCATGCGTGATGTCCCTATTAAGGATGGTCCCCAAGGATTACCACTTGCTGAAACAATAGGAATAACCCTTCCAATGATGGAACCTACCTGTGTGGTGTGGTTCCCAGTTGAAAAAGGGTGGGTCCTGTTACTTTAGAAAAAAGGTGATGTCCATGTTTTGTCACATCGAATTTTACAAAAATACATGGAAGTTTGTTTTACAGAAGTTAATTGACTATGTAGTTAAAACCTTTCAAAAGAATTAGCTATATAGTTAACAGTAATAAGAATGTGCTAATAACAATCCTATAAAGCTTGACTTTAGGCCCAGAGGAACCACCGCAATTACTCATGTGATTTTAAACATTGGTCCAAACTAAAAGGCTGACTTCAAGCCTAAACCAACAACACGGTTCAGCATTCCATCAGCCTACCCTGACCATTCAAAGCCCTAAAGAGGGGGTGCTTCGTGTGAGAAACCATTTTTTAAGTATTTTTTCACTAAAATAAATTTGAATTAGAATGCATAAGTTGTAACCATTGTTCAAAGTATCCCCAATATATCAATAATATCCCCGATATTATCTATATCTCTAGCTCGACAATATCAATAACGATAGTAGCAATACCGATAACACTGGTAGTATCAGAAATTCCAGGCATCGGCGATATATTGCTAAGTATTGCCAATGTATCATCAATATTTTTTACTATGTAAATTCCAGGTGTCACTTGTCTCGCCAATAATTTCGACTGCATAAATTCTAGGTATCATTTGTATTGTCTATGTATCGGCGATATTTTGATAATATTGCCAATGTATCGATATCACCAAAAATCTGTTTACTTAAAAGAATCCATTTCAAAAAATTTTAATGGGCGCATGGTTATATGATGAAATGCATGTTTGTATGTGTGTATATGTATGTATGCATGCATTGATAGATGGATAGATCATGGGTAGATGGATGTATGGTGCCTACATTTGTATTATATATAGATCATGGATGAATGCATGTTTGGGTTCATTTACTTTTACATATCTTACTTATTGTATGGTACCCGCATTTGTATTATATAAACTCAATTTTGTTACTATTGGATCAATTTCTTACAACAACACATGCTTTTAGGCCCCCATTAAATGGAAACTTATTATGTATGCTTTTAAAAAAAAAAATACATTTTTTTATTCCTAAATACGCAAATATGTGTATTTTAGCATCTCTTGAAGCTTCACTAAAAAATTCTACCATTTTCCCCTGTTTCCCCACATTTTCGGCTAGCAGTGATATTATCAATGATAACGTTATTGTTTCCGTATCCCCAGGCAGCGAAAGTTTTAGCGATACCAATAACTCAAACACTAGTTATAACAAATAACCTCGAAATAAATACAAACTGAATCATTCATTGTCCTGTCTAAAACATGCAATATGATACACATTAGATCTATTATACTTGAGAACTGCATGATTGAGTCTACAATGGCAACTAAAGAGGATGAAATTACTTTCCACGTACATATCCTTGTGAACTTATGTTGGGGGAACACTCCACATCAGCAATCGTATGGCATTTCCAAACAGAGTAAATTGTCCAATTTATCTCTAAAGAAAAAGTCCAACTTGGAGCTCTTCTTCCATCCGAGGGTTCCAATATTCTCTTTTGGGTGTCCATTGGACGGTTGTGTTTATCCAATAGGGACTTCGGTTGTTCAAGGGGACAATGATGAATTAATTGAAGATGGCAAAGTGTGGAAGCAGGTACTCTAGAAGACCAGGATGGATGTTGGGTGGTAGTTCCTTGGAGATGTGTCCATGGTTCTAAACATCAGTATCAGGGGGTGTATCGGCCCAACAGAAAAACAATGCCATACGGACGTCGCATGTTGGTATCGGCCTATATTGCAACATATCGGTCAAAATTTGTTTTTAAGCCAAAGAATTAAGGAAGATGTAAAAAGGGGGAAATGAGATATTTAAGAATATATCCTCTCCTTTTTTTTCTTGTTCTTTTTTTCTTTTTTTACACATGTAAAATGGTGTATCAGAACATCCTTTAATCAGAATGTTGTGTCGGCTTGACATGGTGAAAGTCAACCAAATGGACCTTAAAGGAACACAAATCAAGCATGATTTGGTGAATTAGAGCCCATTACATTGGAAAAAAAAAAGTTCAATCCGTTTTTCTGTTTTTTCCCATAATGATCCATTCCCTTTCGATTTATCAAATCTCATTCAAATCTTGTGTTTTGATCAACAAAATGGGCCTAAATCTATTCTAAATGACTTTGTAAGCTACCTCCATGGATGAAATGAAAAAGAAGAAGAAAAATGAGTGAATTTTTTCTTTTTCTTTTCATATTTCGGCCTTTATGGGCGTACCGGCCTGTATCTAGGCTAATACAACCCACTTTTTTTTTTTTTAGGGTGGGTCATTTCGGCCTTGTTATCGTATCAAGTCGATACGAATACGATACAACTATATCAACAAATACGACACCAAAGGAAGAAAAAAAGAAAGGATAGAGAGTGAAGGGGGTTTTCGTTATATGGATATTTGAATGAGACACAGAAGACAATGAACATTTTCAATTGTAGGAAGGTCAACAAGATAAACCAAAACTATCGAAGTAATCATGGAAAATTTTGGTTTGGCTAAACAACAACAAGAGGAAAAGCATAGTATGCCTTTTGAGATTAATAAGAAAGAGATGTGGCTACACCGGATCATCTAACATCTCAGAATGAGCATTAAGAATTCTAAAATTCCTTAGGAAGCCTTGGAAGAATAGATATTTTCCAATCTTGGAGAAGATTATACGTCTGAGGAATACATTTGGATGATAAAGTGAAAAAAAAAGTCCTATAAAGAACCTGTTGATTTCCAGGATCAAAGTTCCAAAGTGAAGCTTGAATCAAAATAAGGGGCGGAGGGAAGCGGCGACCGCTGATGAGGGCATCAAAGCACCTACACGAGTTTACCGAAGGAGAAGCCCAACCCTAGTTTCATTATGGTTGGATGCATGTGGACTGCTTATTTGGACTATTTAGACGTCACCTAGCCTGACCTAGACCACATCTGGACGTTACAAACGTTAGACCATGCCGTTGGATATCTTGGACGCATCAATTTGGTGATCTAGACAGTTGGATATTTTAGGAGACCCAGGTTTAGCTGTACAGACACTCTAGTATTCACATCCAAGCCATGGACACGTTAGACCACATTCATCCAAGCCATTGATCACGTGTAGACGTGTGGACGTACCTGTTGCACGTTGGAGATCATCCTTGTGCCATGTGGTGCATCTTTATTACTACTTTATTTTTTAATTTTATTTTAGGTTATTAGATATTTATGTTTTGATCTTGACTGTTAATAGATTCGGACGGTCAAGAATAGTTCTAGACTTAGGGTTTGCTTGGGTTTTCTAATATATACTTGTTTAAGACTTGAGATGATGGACATACTGAATAAAATTTCTTTGCATTGCTTCATTTGAGCAAGAAAACTTCATGTGAATAGAATTTGGTGTCAAGCCATTGGAGTGATTCCAAGTTATTTTTCTTATTCCTATCAAAGTATTTCTTTCTTCTCTCTCTCAAACCCTCTTTTTCCATTGAATATTTTTTTCTCTTCTTTTTAAACCCTAACTCCATCAGCAAGAAAACTTCATGTGAATGGAATTTGGTGTGAAGCCATTGGAGTGATTCCAAGTTATCTTTCTTATTCTTATCAAGGTATTTCTTTCTTCCCTCTCAAATCCCATTTTTCCATTGAATATTTTTCTCTTCTTTCTCAAACCCTAACTTCATCATCATCAACCCAACTCATCATCGACCCAACCCCACCACACCGTCTGTACAGCCAAATGGCCTCCCCCTCATTGATCCTTTCTCGTCTTCTCTACCCTAACCCTAACCCTAGCCGTTTATAAAACATAAATTCCAAATTTCTTGATTTCCAAACCCAAACCCTAATCCATTCAAACCCTAGCAAAGCACAAATGAATCCTTGAATCTAGAACGAATCCTATGCTAGATGGAAGTTCTACTTCTACCTTCCATTGGGCCATGTCCAATCAATAGCCTTGAGGATCTATTTTGCGGGATTGTGATGTGGTCTTGAACTTGAGTTTAATTGAATAGTTGATTTCCCTAATTTTGTGGTAGATTGGCTTTATTTTATGTTTTGATTTACTCTGGTAATCCTTTAATTAATTTATTTGCATCATCCTAGTTTAGGCCATCCGTCCTGCATCAATCGCTTAGAAAGAAAGGATTTTAGAAGCTGATGTTCTACAATGTTATCATTTCCTTATTTGTTGAATTTGGTTGCCCTGGTTCAATTGCATGACATTCTCCTTCCCCATAACCAAGAATTGTTCACCTTTTGAATGGCTGCTTACCAGGAGGGATTGTGAAGCAATTGAGTGTCCGCTTGAAGTTGCAGAGTTTGTGAGGTTTAAGGTCATAGTCAACAGTTGGGAGGAAATGACTGTTGCTGGAAGGAGTTACCTAGTTTATAGTTGCACAAAGTGACAAATTCAGTTGCAGAAACGGGGAACCAGCTGTTTCAAAATGTTAGCAAATACATACAGCTAGGAAGCTAGAGAAGGAGCACAACTTCGAACCACAATTTGAAGCAGGAAGAGCACCTATTTAAAAGGATCCACCCCATCTCAAACTGAGAACTAGTTGTATGAAATCCATACGCAGTTCAGTTTGCCTAAACCAATGGGCTGGATCGATTGGGAGTGGCGATGGATTAAGTCGGTTCACAAAACAACCTGATTATTTTTAAGAAGAAGATGATGATGATGATGATGATGCCCGTCAATATTATTGTAAGACCTGCCTGATATACCATAGATGCTTCAGAGAGTCACAAGAAAGGACACAAGGTCCTCTAGACAAGTGTGATGGATCACACACATGTATTCAGAAATTGTATGCATGGAAAACATGCAACTCAAATTAGACCATAAAAATCATTAGCCCCAATTTAGATGGATCACGAATGAATAAACAAGAAATTATGTCTCAAGTGGCCTACTGCTGAAAATTTGATGGATAGTTGAAGCCAACTGTAAGTTCAACGAACAAATGTCCATTAATCATATGTTAAGACCATCCAATCAATCAGGTGCTGCGTTTATGATACCTACAGTTGCTCCCACGATCTGGAGGTTTAGTTTAGTTACATGATGACATGCAAAATTTCTACCTGAATGCGCATCAACCATCACACTCAGCTACAGTACCAATTATTTATCTATTTATCACATCAGAGTGTCCCTGCCCCATGTAAAGGCAAGACAAGTCCCTGCGGATGCAGGCAACCACCCACAAACCATGTGCATCGGGTTATCCTGAGGAGGGGAATCAAACTCGGGTCTGTGGGGAGCAAACACACAAGCTAGCCATTCGCCCAAACCCTATGACTCTCTTGACTCAGCTAAAGTACCACACAACTCTCATGACTTGTTATCTGCATCTAATGATGATGAGACTAAGAATATGCGGTAGTTTACCACGTTTTTTTTAAACTTTGTGGATGGAGCATTGACCTGAGGTCAAATTGATCAAATGAACCTAATGGCCTAATTGGTGGGTGTCTGTTGGAGCACAAAGTTCATTGCATAGTCGGGCAAAGCATTGAGTTGCGTGATTGCGCAATTGAAGAAAGAGGCGGAGAGGGAAAGGAAACAGAACGAAATAGAAAGATCAGCGGTGTAACTGAGCTAGTATGGAATTCTCACGGCATAGAGGAGTTGCGTGCCCACGCAACAAAGTTATGTGACGCATATATTGGGCTTCACATGGGCAAAAGCCTATAAATACCCCTTCGCTCTTCTCATTTGGACAGTGAAAAAATCCAAGAGCTTTAAGAGTCGAAGATTTGCACAATTCAGGTATCAAGCAGGCCGCGGCACAGGAAGAAGAAAGAAGGAAGAAGGAAGATGAAAAAGTTGTCGCGACGAAGGTCCTACACGACCAAAACATTATGTTTTTCATGTGGATTTATCCTGGATTCATCATCTGATGCACATCTTATGCGGATTCATCGTGGATTCATTATCCTATGCATATTGGTGTGAAGCTAGGGTTCCAAACCCGCATAACTCTTATGTCATTGCGACAAATACTCTACAAGCCGAAATGCTACTGAAATTGTTGTTGGGCTATATTTACTTGTCACTTAATATTTGCATAATTAATTGTACTTTGTGTTAGAATCAAGGGCAATGTGAGGAATTTAATAAGAATCCCGATTAATGAAATAATTGACGATGAGTATTCTTGTTTCAAACTTCTTCTATTATTATCGAATATAGATATTCCAATCTCCGCGGCACGTTTCTGAATGAAACAAAAAGGCGACTCTGTTGGGGATTGAACTCAGAATCTCTGGTTGGAATTTTGTATTCAATAATAATAAAGAAATTATCAAAAAATACTTGTCGTCAATAGGTGCTATCAAAGCACCAAAATGGCGACTCTCATCAGGAACATTCCCCCCTTCATCTCTAAGACAAAGTGGAATTCGAATCGATCCGAGTAACTAATGATAACCTGTCTTGGAAATCAGGTATTTTTTTACTGTATAATCGTAATGGCTTCTCTCTCAGTTAACGTGATCGTCTACTTTACACCCAATGGGTTCGCTGTGGGTTATGCTAGCGATGTTTAAGCGTTTCCTAGAGAGGTGCCGGGGAAAGCCAAGCGGGTTGCGACTAGAAATAGACAACAGCAAGCAATGTCTGGGGTAATCTCTGCCTCGCCTACAGCATAGAAAGAGGATTAGGGATGTACAGTGGTGACATCCAAGAGACGGAAGACTCTAAACTCCTTCAGCAAGAGACCCGATTCCGTTGCAAACAATGAAAGGGCCGATCACGTGCGATATTGCAAAACGCAATCCCGCCTTAGCTCCGCCCCCGCTTTATCTTGGAGAGACTGAAATAGCCCTCTTCACCTCGTAAGACTTCCCCGCCTTACCCATTGCAGCCTCGCCAGAGGCCCGAAAAGAAAAGGGAAAAGTTGTCCTGACAGATAGGTTGTCTTCCTCTAGGTCTGCTACGACGACTCCACCACAAACTTCGGTATAAAACATGTTATGTTCAAAACCGATAAAATCCCCAAGGCCACAGAAGGATAGCTTTGAGTCAAGCGGCGGGTCATTCTCCTTGAGGTCCCCTATGACAACCTATTCCCTCTCCCCCTCGGCATCAGAACAATCGAGAAGTGGGGAAGTGACAATTTTTTATGGCAGGAAATAGCCAGACCCAGCTGTTGTCCACGGACGAGCACTTAGCTGAAATGGCACGCATGCAGACTGTATTAATGGAAAAGTGTAGAAACCTTAAAGAGGCATTAACAAACTAACCCGCAACGTAACTCGGGTTATTGCCAGTCCAATGATGGTTGCCGCAAATGGCAATGAACAACAAGTAGAGGGGTCGCAGCTGTAGAGGCAGGGTCACATGGGTCAGTACTCATCGCTCGTACTGTGACCCAAGATGAAATCCAATAGGTAGTGGCCGAAACTGTTCATATGGAAAAGGAACGCGAACATAGAAGAATATTTCGGTTTCAAACAACATATCCCTGTGAAATTGAAGACATATTGTTTCCTGCAGGTTTCAAATATTCAGACTTCCAAAGTTTAACGGAGACAGTTCGCCAGGAGAACAATTGATACACTTCATCATGACTATGAGGAACTTCTCTACAGTCTCACATTACTGTTTGCGGTTGTTTGGGTCATCCTTGACAAGAAAGGCATTTCAATGTACTCGGCCCTTGCCCCGGAATCCATACGTACATGGGATCGGATGCAAGATGCCTTTATGGCAAACTTCTTTTCATCCAATAGAGATGTCAGCCTGACAAAGTTGGCTTTTGTCTAGCAAAGAGAAGGCGAACCGGTCGAGAAGTTCATTGATCGATGGAAGACCCTAGGAGCATTGTGCAGGCAACTCCCAGGAGAGTCGGAACAAGTGAAGATGTGCTTGAATTCTATGGAACCAGGGGTAGTATTTGGCTTAACGAGTGCTAATATACGGATTTTTCGTGATCTTGCCACCAAAGCCATGCCCTTGAAATCATGACCAGAAAGTTGTTGGCCTTTCAAACGAAAACGACACGCCGTGGCTCAAGCAAGATGTCAACAAACGTAGCCGATAAGGGAAACAGGAGAAGATTCACGAGTCCAACAGAGAGACGGAAGAAAAGAGGGCAGGAGTCGCTATGTTGGGAGGACGACAAATAAACGACCTAGACGGTACAACGATCATGAGGGATATGCATTTGAAAAGAACGATGTACTCCATATGATGAACTGTTGGCCGCAAGGACGATTGAATTACCTTAGCCGAAACACCCCAAAGAGGTGAGAAAGACGAAAGAAAAGAACTATTGCCATTACCATCGCATGCTCGGTCATCCGACCAAAAACTGTTATACTATAAAGAATATACTCCAGAAAATGGTTAACCAAGGCAAAATCGTAATAGAAAAGGATAAGGAACATAACAAGAAGACTACGGAAAACATGGCATCCATGTGGAACACGCTTTATGGGGCACCTGCTACACTTCCCCCGAAAGTATGTAATTCGGATCAAGGAGAGAATGATTAAAGAAAACTCTCTGCCAAAGGGTCATAGCACAAAACATGACTGTCACCACAGTTTTCGATGATCGACAACAAAAGAGAACAGAAGTAACTTTAGGGGTCAAAGCTCGCCGCATGGCTTAAAAGGCACCCAAGACTACCATCACCTCATTCTCTGGAACAGAGTCTCCAATAGGGTATTTGGTACAATACGCTAGGCAGAACAATTGGCAAGCCACCAGCAAAAACTATTTGTTGGAACAGTTCGGTGAATATCTACTAGGCCCGACGAAACTATAGTTCAAGTCATGAGCACTGGAAGGAGTCACCAGTTGGAAACAAGCCTGTGATTTATTCTTGCTCTGATTCTTTGTGCCGAGAAGGGTCATAACCTTGGCGGAAATAGTGAAATGGGAGGCCAGTACAGACGAATGTCCATACCAGTATGTTTTGAAATGGAGGAACATCATTAGCAGTTCATGCAAACTGCTTGAATATCTGAAGGGTCCCATAGCCGAGTCATGCACGAGGAGCATGGGGGAAAGGCACGATCCCCATACACTCTTTACTTTGATGAAAGAGGCGGCGATTGTAGAGTTAAATCCCTGTAATAAGCTACCTGTCAGTCATTCCTTCAGTGAGACGCACGCAAGACAAGTCTAGCAAATATTGGCCGCGACGTTATCTCAATCATTCAAGACAGTTCAATTCGGCTGAATTGGGTGTATGCCAAGATTCCCGTAGTTCGCATTGTATGAAAAGGGGACACGATCACCGGTGGAACATTTGATATCTTATGAGAAAGTAGCTTACTTTTGGGGGAACATTTCAAAAGACTACTTATTGAGAAATTTTGTATACTCATTGGTCGTACCTAGTAAGGCGATGACATGGTATTTGGCTTTACCGTCAAGAGTTTTCCGGTCTTGGGAAGAAATGAAGAAAGCTTTTGCCTTGCGATTTTATAAGTGTAATACTCGGATACTCAGAACGCGACTAAGACAAAGAGTTCAGCACCCTGGAGAAGATGTGATGTATTTCATCAGACGATGGTGGAACATAAACTCCTTTTACTTCTCACTACCTGTGTCTGAAGCAACTATGGTAACAGAATGTATCCAAGCAACTACCCTCAAGCACGAAATGATCCTGGAATATATAAACTCACCAGAGACTCTTCAGGAACTGTTAGGGGTGTACATCGAATTGAAAGCTCGAACTCGGCTCGGCTCGGTCCTCAAGCTCGACCGCGGCCTCAGCTTGGTTCGGTCAAGCCACTCGGACGATTCAAGCCAAGATAGAGAGTTCGCACATGGTAAAGCATTTCCACAAACACCTGGACTGCACCTTCAAAATCCCATTGTATGGGAAATAGCAGCAATGGTTTTCGAGGTATTTTATCAAACACCTTCTAAGCAACATAAAAAACCAAGAAAAAAGGGTATTTATTTCATGTACATACCTTCTTTGCCACCAACCACACCACTAGCCACACTTCGTTGAGTCATTTCATTAAACACTTGGTGAGCAACATCAATATCGAAGTAACCGAGTCACCGAACTAGTTTGAACAGAGTTCGATTCGAGCTGGATTCGATCCAAGTCGAGTCGAGCTGGGGCCAGCTTGAACTCGGCTCGAACTCATTTTCGAGCTGAAAAAATCAGCTCGACTTGGCTCGAACTCAGCTTCGAACCGAGTCGAATCGATCTTTTTCGAGTCGAGTCGAGCGAGCTAACCGAGCTAGCTTGGTTCATGTACACCCCTGGGAACTGTTAACGGCATTGATTAGTCAACCCCATGAAAATTGTTACGTAACCATGGTAGAGCTGGTGACAGATTTGGTTAGCTCTTTATCAGAAGGCAACGAAGAAACGGTTGTGATTACACTACGCTCAGGAAAGCGAGTGATGACTCCTCGGAAAAATCATGATGTTGTGATATTAAAAGAAGGGGGTACAGAAAGTTCCCAAAAAAGAGAACCTTCGTGCAAACAAAGAAATCAGGGAAATGAAAGATTATGTATCAAGACGCTATTAACCTCAGGGGTGACTTACAATGTCAAAAGTCACTTGCAAAATATTCCCCGCTCGATTGAGCATATATGACGCGCTGCAATTATTAAAAAAAATAAAAATAAAAATAAATCCGTCAAACATTGATTCAAGTTTTGTCTGACGATGGGGTAAGGGAAGCACTACTCATTGAAATGAAAAATACATAAGCAAAACAGGACAACGGTATAAATCAGGATGCCATGTTTGAAAAGATAGAGGCGACCGATTGTATGTCCGTTATTACGTTCTCCGATGAAGACTTGATGCTAGGCAAGTAGGAACACAACCGACCGCTCATGGTCACTGGCTCTATCCATGAGACACAAGTCAAACGTATAATGTTGGATAATGGCTCTACAGTAAACCTCCTACCGTAGGCATGCTTGTTAAACTGGGATATCGCCGCTCCCACTTGCGTACCAGCATGATGACAATTCAAGGGTTCAATCAAGATGGTCAGAGAGCACTGGGAAAGATTACATTAGTGTTAGAAATTGAAATTTTGGTTACGAAGGTTGTATGCCACGTTATTGATGCAGTAACAACCTATAACTTACTTCCGGGGTGACCTTGGATGCACCAGTACGGTATCGTGCCATCCACACCAAGGTGTCCGGAATCGGTTACGTATCGGCCGTATCGGCCGATACGTAACGGTAACGGTATTGGCCGATACGCGATACGGGGTCGTATCGGCCGTTACGTTTTTTTGCACCCGTATCGGCCGATACGCCCAGTATCGCCCGTCAGATCGGTCAATCAGAACGGTCACCCGAACGGTCCGATAACGGCTCTATTTTTTTATCTTTTTAATGACTTTTTTCTTTGTTTTTTTCAAAGTTCTTGCTTCTAAACTATTTTTCATACCTTCCAATAGTAATTTCGACCAACTTGAGGTGGTTATTTGGGACAAAAACACGTTATATCACGGATTTGGTTGAATCAAAGCTCGGTGGGCCATTTTCTAAATTATCAAAAATAGGTATTTATTTTTTAAATATGTTTTCTTGTTTTAATCATGCCATATGATGTGTTAATCATAGTAGAACATGATAATGTGCATTTTACAGATTTGGGGTGTCATTTAATATTTTTTATATTTTTTTCTATTTACGCATGAATTTTGACCCTTTTTTTAAAATTCCAAAAATCAATTTTTAAGGGTTGTTTTGCTGTTTTAATCATGTCATATGATGTGTTAATCATAGTAGAACATATTAATGTGCATTTTACAGATTTGGGGTGCCATTTTATTTTTTTTATATTTTTTTTATTTACGCATTTATTTTGGCCGTTTTTTGAAAATTCGAAAAATCATTTTTTAATGATTCTTTTGCTGTTTTAATGATGCCATATGATGTGTTAATCATAGTAGAACATGTTAATGTACATTTTACAGATTTGGAGTGCCATTTTATATTTTTTTATATTTTTTTTCTATTTACGCATGAATTTTGGCCATTTTTTTGAAAATTCGAAAAATCATTTTTTAATGATTCTTTTGCTGTTTTAATGATGCCATATGATGTGTTAATCATAGTAGAATATGTTAATGTACATTTTACAGATTTGGAGTGCCATTTTATATTTTTTTATATTTTTTTCTATTTACGCATGAATTTTGGCCGCTTTTTTTGAAAATTCGAAAAATCATTTTTAATGATTCTTTTGCTGTTTTAATGATGCCATATGATGTGTTAATCATAGTAGAATATGTTAATGTACATTTTACAGATTTGGAGTGCCATTTTATATTTTTTTTATATTTTTTTCTATTTACGCATGAATTTTGGCCTTTTTTTGAAAATTCGAAAAATCATTTTTTAATGATTCTTTTGCTGTTTTAATGATGCCATATGATGTGTTAATCATAGTAGAATATGTTAATGTACATTTTACAGATTTGGAGTGCCATTTTATATTTTTTTATATTTTTTTTCTATTTACGCATGAATTTTGACCATTTTTTTTAAAATTTGAAAAATCAATTTTTAAGGGTTGTTTTGCTGTTTTAATCATGTCATATGATGTGTTAATCATAGTAGAAGTGTAAAACATGCTAATGTGCATTTTACAGATTTGTGGTGTCATTTTATAAAAATTTTTTTGTATTTTCAAATTAGTGACTTTATATTTTTATTTGCTTACATTGAACAGGTTTTGGAGCTTCTTAGGGTTTAGTTAGAACATAAAATTATCTTTATTAACATAGGTCATACACTTATACTCATATCCTAAACCTAAAGAAATGTCTGGGTCTGGCCAACAACAAGTAAGTGAGGATATTGGATGGCAACATTGTGAGAGGGTTGGTGGTACTAGGCATCAAATGAAGTGCAAGTATTGTGATAGACTAGTGACTGGTGGAATTACCCGTCTCAAACAACATTTAGCACATCGAAAGGGCAAGTTGCGCCATGTGTCGAGTGCAAGAAAGAAATAATGCTTTTAATGTAAGCTAGTTTGGATGAGTCGAAGGGTAAACGTCTTTTTTGTACAAAAAAGAAAGATGATATTTTGGATGCAACTCGACAGAAGTGTTTGGTCTGAATATATGGGCGTTCGTGATGAAGATATTATTGATTCGACGAAGATTCAGATCGGGAATTAACTATAGCTAGGAGAGAGAGCGTGCGTCTAGCTCGTGAAGAGGAAGAACGTCGCCGCATGTTTGGCACGCATGGGTCAGTGCGTGATATGGGGGGCGTGGGAGTGGGAGTGGGACAGGGAGTGCAACTGGAAGTGCAACTGCTTCTGCAGGTGGGACTGAGGGTGGGGGGGGTAGGTTTGGTGGGTTACGACGTATGTTTGGGAGCCGACGACAGACATCTTCACGTGATGCCCCTATACGTTTGGATGAAGAAGTAAATGAGCCTAGGAGACCCTCTATTGATCCAATCCTATTTAGGAAAGAATCAACTAAACAAAAAAAAATAAAACAAATGTGGAGTAGAACTTCCGTTGAGAAATTAGGTAGAGCAGCAGCAAAGTTATTTATACATGCCAACATACCTCCTAACGCGGCCAATTCTCCATATTGGCAGGTGGTAATCGATGCGGCGAAGCGAGGGTGAAGGAATAAAAGCTCCCACGGCTAAGGAGATTAGGGGAAATGGACGGATGCGAGTATGTGGATGTGAAAGTATACGTGGCTACCTTTAAAACTGTATGGCAAGCCGAGGATGCACGATCATGTGTGATGGTTGGGTGGCCCAACCAGGACGTAGCATGATCAACTTCATGTGTGTATTGCCACTTAGGAACTATATACCACAAGTCAATTGATGCCTCAGAAGCAACAAAAGATTCTGAATATATTATGGGTCTAATGGATAAAGTTGTGGATGAGATTGGAGAGGAGAATGTAGTGCAGATTGTGACAGATAATGAAGCATCATATAAGCTTGCAGGACATATGTTGATGGATGAGAGAAAACATCTTTTTTGGTCACCATGTGCTGCCCATTGTATCGATCTTATATTGGAAGATATTGGGAAGAAGAAGAATGTTAAGGAAATGGTCGAAAGGGCAAAGGAAGTGACGACGTTTATTTACAACCATAATCAAGTAGTCGCAATAATGAGAAAGTTCACGAAAGGACGAGAGTTGTTGAGGCCTGCGGCGACTAGATTCGCAACAAACTTTATAGCATTAGAGAGTTTATTCCAGCATAGGGGAGAGTTGAGTGAGATGTTTGCTTCCCGAGAATGGCTCAACACAAAACATGGGAAGAAAACATCAGCACACCGGTCGACGTTGTGAATACCATACGGGACAACAAATATTGGAAGAAGGTTAAAGCGATCCTAAAGGTGATGGAGCCACTAATGAGGGTACTCCGTCTTGTTGAAACCGATGAAGCACCTACCATGGGCTTCCTATATGATGCCATGGATAAGGCAAAGCTTGCAATTCAACGTGATTGTAGAAGTGGGAGACCTATTGGAAGATGATCGACGGAGATGGACAAAACAACTCCATCACGATCTTCATGCGGCCAGTTACTACCTAAATCCTAGGTATAGATATGCCCAATCATTTGTTGAGGATGATGAAGTTTCGTGTCGGGCTAAAAAATGTGATAAAGAGATTAGAGCGACTTAGATTTACAAATAAAGGCGTTGAATGAATTAGATACATTTGGAAATCGCCTTGGTAGCTTTGGAGATGTTCTTGCACTGACATGCGTTATGTCAGGTTGCAACTGGCCGAATGGTGGATTAATTTCGGAGAGAGTACGAAGGCTCTCCAAAAAATTGCAGTAAAAGTTTTGAGCCAAACATCTTCCTCTAGCTGCGAAAGGAATTGGAGTTGTTTTGCGCTCATTCATTCAAAGAATAGGAATAGATTGCGACTAGAACATTAGATAGACTTGTCTTCATGCACTACAATATAAAACTAAAAATGCGACGACATTATAGGAGCATTACAAATTTGCCGATGACGGAGACTCTTGTCAATAAACTTGGACAATATTTATGATGAGGATGACCCACTTCTACCTTGGTTGGAAACAAGGGAAAAGCAAATTGAAGAGGATAGTGAAGAATTGGAAATTGATGACCTGAAATACGCAAAGCGCAACAAGAGAGTCGTGTAGATGTGTTGGACCCAGAAGAGGGGCGGCGTTTGCCACGTACGGATACGGCTCAAGATCAACAAAATAGTACGAGCGGTGGTAGCGTGGACCGTGTCGGATGATGACGACCCCCCGCCCGGTGCGCACTTCGGTGTTGCTTACCCCCTATACGGTCTACGATCGCGATGGCGATGAACATCGACGACGTGGTACACGAGGTCGGACTTACGAGTGTACCGAGTCACGATATAGCCAGTCGGATGAGGGTACATCTAGTGGTGCACGGGGTCCGAGAGGTCCGGAACATCAGCAGGCTCATGGTCTTGGTTATTATGATGGATATTCTTATGGTCAATTGGATTATGATTATGATGGTTATACTGAGCCTGTTCCATCACATTCATGTTGGAGTAGCCCTCCCGATCAATATTCATATGATTATAGATATCCAGATCCAAATCCAAGTTACTCATCGCAGCAGACGCACTCTCAATCTCAAGATTCTCAATGCCTGAGTATGGGCACCAGTATGGCTATTCGACGGGCACTGGTGGATATCCTTACTCGGGGTCAGAGTCGTTGCCTAGTCAGGATCAGTCATCTTCTGGTTTCGTTGATCTAGTATTTCCTTCTGGCACTGGATATTATGGATATGCAGACCTACACCTACCTATTGACGACCTGACCGATGGTGACGATGACGATGATGTGGAGGTCGAGCGACTACAAAAAGCGATGATGTGGAGGTAACTAGGTAAGTATATATTTGTATTAAGGTAACGTAAGTATTACCACAACTCACAAAGATATTATTGCAAGAAGTCATGCGGTCATGCACACACTTGACTTTGTCGAACTTGTATTTAAAATAACTCCCCTGACAACCAATCAAGTAATCCTTAATCAAGTTGCAGGGGAGTATATCAGACACTACTAATTTATTTTTTTAATATTCTTGACTTGAGGATGACAGTTATAGACAAGAATCACAATCACGTGCACAGGACCACGGTATGTTCGAGAAATTCCTCAAAAATAATTGCAAACACCTAATGTAAGATATTTTCATATTACATTCATTCTAATGTATCTATCATTCATAGTAGACGAGTTAGAAAATTAAAATATGAATTTTGTAGTCAAATTTAGGTTATCGGTTCATAAATTCATCGAGACAATCCGATACAACTTCTCACCAAAGAGTGGACCGTTACACCACCATAACCATGTTCCAATTTATAAATGAATGCATATTTGGAATGCTTAGAATATTCCGGATTTAATCCATATTTTTTCATATTTTTTTGGCAAAAAAAATTTTTTGCGCCGTTACGGGCCGTTACGCCCCCGTATCGCCGTTACGCCCCCGTATCCGTATCGGTTTTGGAGGTCACCGTTACACCAACCGATACCGATACGGGACACCTTGATCCACACTACATCAATGTTTCAAATATTATTAAAACGGCTTTTAATACAAGGTTATGGCTGATACAAAACCATACACAGTAGCAGAATCATTTTTTACAGATGCAGATTACTATGAAGAATTCGCTATGGAAAGAGAAGAAGGAATTGATGAGAAAGGTCTGAGGTTGAAAGATCATAAGCTCAAAACACCGAAAAGAAATATCGCACAAGCTAAACTAGCCAAGGAAGAAGGCAGATGACAGTCAAAGGCCCCAGAATCAAAGAAGAAGAAATTCTACTTCGTCCAAAGGCATTTAAGGCAGTCGGGGCAACCCTCTTCGATAATGATGTCACTAGAACAAATGAAAATTTTGTAGACAAATTATAAAGCTCTTGCCACAAGATCTGAAAAGATACAACCCAGCGAACCAAAAGATCATGCAAGCTATGGGATTTGACTGTGATGAACTGATGTGGTTAAATAACGGTTGAGGCATACAAGTTCCGATCGGTGTTCATGAAAAGAAACAGGAAAATTTTCATGGATTGGGGGCATCCCCCATGCGTGCGCAAGTAAATATGATTAACGCGTTTAAAACAGCTAACGCGCAGGGGGTTGTCCCAGAGACTGATGAAGGCATCGAAAAAGAGATAGACCAACCCGACATAACACCTGTACAAATAGAGGACGAGGGGCATCCCACTATTGATGAATTGTAGGAAAAAAAAAAATTGAGGAGAAACGACGAACCTCGAAATACGTACGTAAACGCTGGTCAATCAAACAAGGAAATAAACTAGTAAGTTGCTAAAAGAGAATAAGGATGTATTTGCCTGGACATACGTAGAAATGCTTGGCCTAGAGCCAATGTTGGCAATGCACTGGCTCAATATCTCGAAAGAAAAAAAGCCAATCAAGCAAGCACAACGGCGCTTCCACCTCGATTTGGTGCCACTGATAGAGGAAGAGGTGAATAAGTTAATGATGGGGACATCACGCGCACACGCACGCCCCCCCTACGCACGTACGCGAGGAGGGCCCCACCATCGATTTGGATCGATGACGACGTTCAGGGAGGGCCTCCTAGTTAGAGGATTGCGTTTTGGTTCGTTGGAGTGGACCCGATAGTCATGTGAATCCCACCATGGGTTCTCATGATCGTGGCCCACTATTCTAATTAATTTAGTACTTTGGGTTTTGCTTATTATTGTTATTAGGAATATTATGGACGGTTTAGATTGCTTTGATTAGTTGTTTTTTTGTATTATTTCGTCTCCAAATAATAAGTTGGCACATAGTGCGAGTTTTGGGGTATAGGGTTTTATTATAAATAGGCACCCCTTGTAGTCTTTTTGGCATTGAAGACTAATAAAATTTCTACATCTTTTTTCTGCTCCTCCGAGTTTCTGAGTTGTGGAAAATCCAATTGGGTGTGAAACCCTCCCTTCCTCGAAGGGCTGATCACCGTGGTGCGAAGCCACACTCATCCCAATTTGCCCCCACCTTCTACCATTCATATTTCTCCGCCTACAACCATCCCACCGGCAAATCCATCAATATTTTGCAGACGTTTCTCTTCTATAGCAGATTTCTGGAATTTGGCCATGCAAGAGCGCTGGAACTTCGACGGAGCACCATGCACAGACCGTATATCAGATCGACCCGAAATTTGAGGGTTTTGGAGTCCACCCCTGGCCGACCAGACTTAAGGAGTCGCTTTCCGGGTTCGTAGCCCCCACACACGTGCAAACAGGCTCCTACGCACATGCGTCAGTTCTAGCCCATTGTCCCCACACGTGGACTGTCGTTAGGTCCAATCTTTCCCCTTTCATTCCTCTCTTACTTACTTTCCCTAACCCTAACCCTAGATTGCATTAATTTCAATTTATTTGCCCCTTTTTCCTAACCCTAGGGTTCCCCGAATTGAAACCAGTGAATCCCTTGGATTGGAGACATTTTTATGCATGTGTGGATGAATTTACTTTCCTTTGAGTACTGTTTGGTCTATAACTTTGATTAATCCAGCCCTAGCATGTGTAGGCTTGGGCCTGCATAGATTCCCCTTGATTGAGTGCTTGAACTTTTGTGTGTGATATGGAATTCTGTGTAATTGTTTCTGAACTAGTGTGATCTAAAGCCTGAAAATCTTGCATATCATATTTGAATTTCATATCCTGCATCAGTTAATTAAAGTCGACTTCATTAAAGAAGTAAAGTACCCTAAATGGATCTCTAATATAGTGTTTGTCAAAAAAAAAGAATGGGCAAATCAAAGTTTGTTGACCTTAGAGACCTAAATGAAGCATGCCCAAAAGACGACTTCCTGCCAATGACAAAGTTGCCCATCGACAGTACAATAAAATATGCAGTCATGTCCTTCATGGATGGGTATGATGGGTAAAATCAGATACGTATGGCACTCGAGGACGAAGAGGCTACAACATTTAGAACCACTATGGGGATATACTGTTATAAAGTCATGCCATTCGGGCTAAGAATGCCGAGGCTACGTACCAGAGAGCAATGCAAAATATTTTCCACAACATGATGCATAAATATGTTGAATACTACATCGATGATTTGGGGGTACGATCTTACAACCATGTAGAGCATCGAGAACACTTTTGTCGATCTTTCGTCGACTCGGGAAAAAGTAATTAAATATGAATCCGACAAGGTGCGTGTTCGGAGTGTCATCTAGCAAATTCCTTGGGTTCATCGTCCGGCATCAAGGGATAGAAATTGGCCCAGGAAAAATTAAGGCAATTCAAGAAATGTAGCCGCCAAGAACTCTGCGGGAACTGAGAATCTTGAAAGGAAAGCAGGCCTATATTCGACGTTTCATATCAAATCTGAAGAAAGGGGTAGAGTTTGAGTGGGATAGAGCATGTTAGAATGCATTTGACTCTACCAAGGATTTATTGAAGCGACCACCAGTGTTGGCAACACCCGTAAAAGGCAAGCCCTTAATTTTATATATTGTTGCATGAGAGGGTTCCTTGGGAGCATTGTTGGCCCAACAAAATGAACAAGGGAAAGAAACCACCCTCTACTACCTGAGTCGAACGCTAATAGGGGAGGAACATAGCTATTCTCCCATTGAGAAAGTATGCATAGCCCTCATCTTTGCAATACAGAAGCTACAACATTACTGCTTGTCTCATGAAATAACACTGATCTCGTGAGCATATCCAATAAAATATCTGATGACACGACCATTGTTGTCTGGAAGATTGGCCAAGTGGACGCTACTTCTCTCTGAGTTTACAATAAGTTATACATTGTCCAAAGCAGTGAAAGGTCAAGCGGTTGCAGATATTTTAGTAGCACATCTAACCCTTGGCAGTGAAGAAATTTCAGATGAGTCGTCAGACAAGCAAGTGTTGCTAGTTGAGCCACCCGGGCCTTGGCAGATGTATTTCGATAGTGCAACATGAGCATCAGGTGTTGGAGTGATTTTCATTAATCTTCATGGTGATTTATTGCCATACTCATTTACCTTGAGCACACCATGCACTAATAACGAAGCCGAATATAATGCTCTTGTCATCGGATTAGAAATAGCCCAATAAATGAAATTTCAGGCTATAAGAATCTTCAGAGACTCCAAACTGGTAATAAGCTAGTTAATTACAGAATTTGAGATACGGAAGCCGGAACTTTTACCCTACTGCTTGCGAGCGTGGCAATCGTTAGAAGGATTTCATGACTTCGAAATTAAACACGTACCCAGACATCAGAACGCAAAGGCAGATGCACTAGCTAGCCTAGCTGTGGCACTTTCTTGCCCTTTTAGAAGCCCTCTCAAGGTGACAATAGAAGAACGAAGGTTCTTGCCACCGCCTGAATTTCGAAATGAAATTGCGAAAGCACAACCAGTGTCTTGCCTAGAAGTCACGATTGATGACTGGCAACAACCATTGGTAGATTACCAGAAGAACCGCCGCTGAGGTTACAACTCGGAAAGATAAAAAAGATTTGTGATACACGATGAAGTGTTGTACAAAAAATCTTATAACGAAATGTTGCTGCAACGCTTTAGATACAAAAGGAGGCGGTTATGTATTACAAGAAGCCCATTCAGGAGAATGCGAAGGTCATCAGGCCGGCCGAAATTTGTTTTACTACATACATCGTATGGAATATTATTAGCCTTCTATGCTTAAAGATGCAATATCTTTCACTAAGCGGTGTCATGAATACCAGATACACAGTGACATTATGCACGTACCTCCTGAAGATCTACATTGGTCAATGGCTTCGTGGTCCTTTGTGGCCTGGGGGCTAGATGTCATCGGCGTTATTAGTCCACCATCCTCACGAGGACGCCAGTATATTCTAGCGATAACAAATTATTTCTTTAAGTGGACAGAAGCTGTCGCGTTGCGCCACGTCAAAGAAAAAGACATCGTGGATTTTATTTGTCATGCTATCATATACCGACATTGAGTTTCGAAAAAAATTATTACCAATAACGATACTCCTTTAAAAAACAAGAATATGGAAAAGTTATGCCGAAAATTTGAAATTAAGCATTCCTTCTCAATGATTTATTATCCGTCAGCGAACGAATTGACAGAAACTTTTAACAAGACGATAGTCAGGATTCTGAAGAAAATCGTTGTGAAGAATAAGCGAGATAGGGATGAGAAGTTGCAAGAAGCTTTATGGGCTTACCTAACAACTCATCATACCGCAACAAAAGTCACTCCCTACTCGTTAGTTTATGGTGTTGAAGCCGTTTTGCCAATCGAAGTACAAGTCGCGTCATTAGGGGTGGTGGTGCATAAGTCAATGACGGAAGATGAAAATGCCAAGATAAGGTTGACGGATTTAGATACTCTGGAGGAAAAACGGCTAGCAACGCAACAGCGTTTAGAGTTATATCAAGCGCAAATAGCTGCCGCCTTCGATAAGAAGGTTAAACACCGCTCTTTCAAGAAAGGGGACATGGTGTTGATGCTGAAAAAGCCCATTGTGGTTACTCACAGAACCGAGGCCAAATTTGACCCCAAATGGGATGGCCCATATATTATAACAGAAGTTTACTCTAATGGAGCTTATCAAGTCATAAATCAGAATAGACAAGGGATAGAAATACTAGTCAATGCCCGTTTCATAAAAAGCTATTATCCTCGAAAGATGTGAAATTTTGATTGTGAAGACTATTCATGAAAATTCTATCCAATCAAAAGGGGGTAGAATGGATACAGCCGGCAAAAAGAACAGCCATGTATCATCACTCTCCAATGAAGTGGGAGTGAAGGATGATTAATAAAAGGAATAGTTAAAGATAATATGATCTTCAAATGCTTCTTCAGAAAGATATGATCTCCAATTATTCGATTCCAAGGATAGTAATCATCGATCTTCCAAGACAATAATTGTTGATAATCCTTCATAATAACAACCGGCCAAAATTACTACCACGGTCTCTCTCTCTCTCTCTCTCTCTCTCTCTCTCTCTCTCTCTCTCTCTCTCTCTCTCTCTCTCTATATATATATATATATATATCCTGAAAAGACTCAAGGATTATCCAATTGTCAAATACTATTGCCGATTATCAATTATTGTCGTCGATTATTTCAAATTACCAAAGATTATAGCCGATTATCTCAAATTACCAAAGATTATCGCCGATCATCTCCAATTATCAACATTATCATAGATTATCTCCAATTGTCAAAGACTATTGCCGATTATCTCTAAATTACCAAAGATGGTTCCAAGCAAGGCTGCGACAGACGCTATAAGCCAACTACGCGTAAGACCTAAATGATAACATGGGATGGGTGAAAGAAAAGGCCCCCTATGAGCAACAAAGATTGTCATTGATTTTCCAAATATTATACCAGCAGCAATGAGAGCCAGCGGCTAGAAGCCCATTAAGGCCAACCACGCATAAGACCTATGTCGTCCTTGCCGTCAATTCTCCATATATTATATGGGCAACGGTGAGAGCCAGCTGCTAAAAACCTATGAAGGCCAACCACGCATAAGACCTATGTCATTTGTATCACTCTTGGTAGCGTCATAGGGAACTGTGAAAGAAAATGCCCCTTTATGAATGGACTAGGGCCATACAGGCGAAGAAAAAGAAGGCTACAGTGTGACCTCTGTGGTTCATCCATAGATATGCCAACCATGCATAAGACCCCCAGTTTTTTGGCTTGTTTTCAATAGTAACTCATGGGGAAGGGTGACCTCTATAAGAGCTCCCCCCTCATTGATGGATTGGCGGCCTTAAACTTGGTACCCCTACAAGTAGCCTTGTGAGCCCCGCAAACTCTATAGAGTTATTAAGGCCAACCCCGTGAGTAAATCCTACCAAGTACACCGCCCCAGTAGCTTCAATGAGCCCCTCTGATGGATTGTGGTAAGTAAACTCCTCAGGCATCGATGGTTCCATGAACTCAGGAGAGTTATAGATGCCAGCTAACATAAGTCCTACATGCTCTAAATACTGAAGAGCCTAAACTGTGATCACTCCAAATAGTCAAGAGCCTAAATTGTGGTCGGTGCCTTAGTTCTACTAATTGAACTCTATGATAGTTCTGCCCACTAAGGAGAATACAGCGCAAAGCATGCTGACAAGAAAAAGTCGAATTACCTAAACAATTGTTGTACTATATGCTCCTAGTTGTAAAGAAAGGTATGCGCAATCACAATAAAATTCATAAAAATAGAAATCATTCATAAACTTATGACAGAGAATCTAACATAAATGGAATAAAATTGTTTGTATTTGAGCCATGAAACTATCTGAATTACATGTTCATAATCATTCTGCAATACCGAGAGCTAACATGTACTTTTGCAGATCTTGGGTCAATTGAACCTGAGCCGCAACAATGTTGAGTTCAACATCAGTAATAAACTGGGCTTGGTTCGGAGTGCCTGCAAGCTCCTATTCTAGGGAAAAAAACATCAGTTTTCTTCTTCAAAAGTTCAGATTCCTCAAGCTCAGTGATGCTTATATTTTCAGCAATGTCCGCCTTGATCTTGCTCAGCCTCAACTCTTCAGCTTGTCTTTGGGCTTTGAGGCTAGTGATTTGTTCATTGATGGAGGCCAGAGTTTGTACAGAAGCTCATTCTTGGCCTTAAAGAGAAGTGCATTCTATCTTATAGTCGGAAATAATTGTGAAGCTCCTGGGGATATCATCGTTATGAAGTGATAACTCCTTCTGTCGGTCTAGTATTTCTGGTGCTACGTCCATATTGCGGGCAACTTCCAACTGCTGAAGAGAGGCACAGAACTGAGATAGAGAATTGTGAAGCCCCGAGACATTGATTTTGGCAAGCTCCCAGCATTGTTTAGGATTGTTAAAGCTTCACCGAGAAGGGGCTATTGTTTAGGATCCTAGAACATGCAAGCAATCCTCGAAAAAGCATTCTTGATCAGGATGAGCTTGTATGGAGGGATCTTTTCTAAGGAAAGAATATTTGATACTAACCCCGTGGAATTTAGGTCCGCGGAGAAACTCGGAATTGGTGTGGCTATAAGGAAAGCAGAAAATACCAGATGAGATAAGTCAAAAATAAAATAATCTTAGAAGAATTTTTAGAAGGTTTAACATCATACTTGTAGCTGGAGTCGTAAATGAAGGAGTGGGTGAAGTTGAGGCCCTAACAACAACATGAATATTCGATGGCTCAGGAATCATTGCTACTGGAGCGACATTGAGAGTTGACTCTCTGGCTGCAGTGCTTGAATCCAAAGTCGTCGGAGTTGTCGTTGCGGCAGGCTCTAATGTAAAAATAATTGTGTGGACAGTAGTCGTAAGTGGAGCGTTGGAAGATGCAATAGTTGCTTCGTCAGTTAAAATCGGTTCAGCATCAATACCAGCCACTTCGGTGGCCATGGGAAGAATTGTCATATCTTGATCAGCCTCCACGCTACGAGGAGTCGATAGAGGACTGTCTGGAGAAATTAATGTTGTCGCTGCAACCTGCACTTGCACCATGAGTTCTGCTTATTCTTCTTGCGAGGTAGTGGGGAGTAGTTGGCGCTGAAAGTCATGACGATATTAGCCACCGGCGAATAGGTAAATTCCCCATAATCAAGTGGTTCTTCTTCTACAGGGGGTTCAGCTCGCCAATTGGGGTAGATACATCTT
This sequence comes from Magnolia changhungtana, assembly GCA_030180095.1. Taxonomy (NCBI): domain Eukaryota; kingdom Viridiplantae; phylum Streptophyta; class Magnoliopsida; order Magnoliales; family Magnoliaceae; genus Magnolia; species Magnolia changhungtana. The sequence continues at coordinate 730,532 of JASAUF010000600.1, forward strand.
GTGGGGTTTCTCAGGTGACTACAATGGCTTCAACTGCGATATCATCTTCATCAATGTTCACTACTCCTTCCTCTTCTGTGTCCTTATCTTCTGAAGAGCTGCTTTCTCCAGTAGAGTTGTTGTTGGCAGTTGATTCTTCATCACAACTTTCCCCAGAAGACTCCTCTTCGATAAGTTCTTTGATCATAACCCGTTTGTCTTTACTGGATGGACCGGCCCCACTTGTATATGTTCTCACTTCTATAGAGGTAGGAGAGATGCCTTGATTACTCTGTTCAATAGGAGGAGAACGAGCTTGCATCTGGGAACGAGTCATAGGGGACGAGAAACTTTGCCTCGCAAGCCTCATCATTGGAGAAGCAACTGAGGGCTCAAGCCTGCTCTTAGTACCCACTATGGCTTCTCTGGTGGGGGTGTAAAGTGTGGTCGTTGGTGCCTGTGGAGTCGGATCATTGCCCTCCTCCTGTGGACTGGGAGTCGTGGCAGCGGCAGGTTGCTCTCTTGATCTTCTTAGTTCTTCCAAAGGAACTCCATAAGCAATCCATGCCAGCCTTCCAAAGTATTAGCAGGCTTGACTTGATGAATAGGTTCGTCCATAGAAATATTCAAACGAACTTGACTGGGGGCAAGAGCATGATCCTTCTCCACGATATGACCAATCCCCTGCTCTGGTCTATAGTTCTTCAGTCTTGGGGGAGCTATCCAGACTAGATAATTTACTGAATGACAATGGCAGATCAAATGGAATTATTGAACCAACCATTGCATCCTATAGTACGAGGCTCGGACTGAGTGATTATATCCTGGCAAGATGAAGCAAGACCCCATGCACACGATCAAAAGTTGCTTCCAGATGAGCGCCCAGCTACAGGGGCCAACATTGAAACTCCCCATCACCCTAGTGACGACATCGCAAGCTTCCGGTATGACGCGCAAACCTACTATGGTAGTAGGGTTCACACCAAAATTCACTACTCTCCCTCAAAGGGAGATAGCTAGATCTAAGGCATATGAAAAAGATGCGTTCAATCGGTGATAGAGAGTCGTCATTGATGGCATCTCTATCCTTGGGGATGTTGGAGAATGGGGATTGGAAGAAAATGATGGATTTTGTCCTCTCAACCTTGTCCACTACCCAGTCATAGGTCTTCTTGATCACCCTTATCTGTTGGTAATGCAAGAGAGGGAGATGATCTAGGTTGATGTACGCCTTTTCCGGTTCATCATAAGTCCACAAAAAATATACTCCCCCAGCCACCCTGCGAAGTAGTGCCAAAGAGCATAAGCAGTAGATGCTCTGACCAAAGGACTCTTGCAGTGAGTTGCCACATCGCCGAAAGCACAATAAAGAGAACAGAGAACCGGAGGGGCCAAGGAATATTTTCTACCCTCTGTCATTGCTCCAGCGACCACAAATAGAGTGGGTTGGATAGAATCTTCCCATTTGCAGCTAGGGAATACCACCAAGTTGAGCCAATAGGCCAAGAAAGCGGCTAGCTCACCAAAATTGTTGTATTCTGTTGGGCTCTTGATCCTCTGTCGTAGACCATTCAGTTCTTGGGTGTGGTTCCCAGCAAAGTTGTAAGATCAAAAGAAATACAGTTTGATGAGAATTAAAGAAGAAGTACATGAGATGCTAGCGAACCAAGAAAAGAAAAGAACATATTGAAGATCTCTTGTGAAATGCGCAAGCCATATGAGGTCGAGACTTTTCTGATATGTGGAAACTTCGCTCTAAGGAGTTCTATGGTGGTCCCTAAGACTTTCGGCTGACGATTTGTCGGAGAGAAGTGGGCGAACTCCTCATTTGTGGGCACATACTCATTAAAGAAACGGCCTATGATGGGAAGACCGGCCATTCTGTAAAGGTTCCACAATGTGATGCTGACTTGACCCATAAGGTGGAAGGGGTTGGTGGTAGGGCACCAATAGTTCAAGAAGCCCTTGAATACGGTCACATCTCTACAGAAATAGTTGGATGTGACTTTGATCGCATTGAGAAGATCGATCTTTATCAGGATGTTTGAATGCTTCTAAATTATTGATTTAGCCCAAGTGTAGTAGTAATTGCGCGAGGACAAGAAGCCACGAGTTTGGAACTCTTTTGTACCCCACAGGGAGTCTCAGGTACGAAAGCGTTGTTGCATGGTCTCGAAGAAATGAGTGGGGAAAAGGTTGTGAGGGTTATAACATGGTATTAAGAACCTCATGGGAGAGATTTTGCCAGTCCGTTGCCAAGCACCCCTATCAATCAGAAGACCCTCCAAGATTTAGGGCCCCCTCATGGCCCAATGGGTTGTGTAGAGGATCTTATTGTGTGTCATCCTGTCCGTGGGTTCGCTGTAGAGAATTGAAAGGCAACGACGGAGGTTCATCAAAATGATGACCATCTCGTCCTTGTAAGGTTGTTGAATTTGATCATATCTTGGTGCCCCTTCACATTGTCCCAAGTGTTTTGAAGGTGCTTCTTATTGAACTCCAAGATCTTTTCTTCAAGTTGTTGTCCCTTGCTCTTTGACGGCTTCTTCTTTGTAAAGGAGGGAGGGGGGCTGGTTTCTCTAATGGATGGCCTAGAGCTATCCATCCAAAGATTCAAAGCGGCCATCAGCCAATCTTCCCACTCTACTTCATAGCCCTTTCTATCTCCCCCATGATTATAGCCTAGCGGATGAGGCTGTCCAGATGTGTTTTCCTGTCAGAAAAGTCCATCACTTGAGGACTTGGCTCTTGAATAAGGAGGGTGGCTAGTAGTCGTTTTAACCCTCTTTTTGGGGTGAACATCTTCCTGCGAAGACTGGGGATTCTGCGGCGATTTCGTTCCTTGACTCTTAGGAGTTTGGTGGGAAGGGGTTGAGAGTTCTTGGCTGGTTCCATGGGTCCTCTTACTCTTTGCCATTTTGCGGTGAAAAAGGAAGGGCGTGAAAGGAAATTTTGGCGCGGAGTCTAGGGACTTCGGCGAATTTCTGTCGAAGCAAGAGGTTGTTGCGCAGTGACACAAAAGCAGTCAGTTGCTTGGTCGCGCAAGGTGGCTCTGTTGCGCGATCACGCAAAGGTTTGGTGCATAATAGGAGAGAAGTCAAAGCGAAGTTGAAATGAAGGGTGGCCACTTTATATAGGCCACGATACACGACGGGTTGTTGCACAGACCCGATTGTGCAACAAGTGTGTGTTGCACGATTGCACAACGAATGATTATGAAAAGAAGAGTTTTTGCATGAATAGAGGGTCGACCCCCCGCTTGCATTTCTCCAAGAAGAATTCAAATGAGGATTTAAGGGCATCTATTGGAGCACAAAGTTCATTGCGCAGTTGCACAACAAGACCATGTTGTGCGGCCACGCAAAGTCGCGCAATTGCGCAACTGAAGAAAGAGGAGGAGAGGGAAAGGAAGCGGAACGAAATAGATAGATCAACTATGCAACTGAGCTAGTATGGAATTCGCACAACATAGAGTTGCGCGCCCGCACAATAGATAAGTGTTGCGCGACCGCGCAATAGAGTTAGGTGGCGTGTATATGGGGCTTCACACGTGCAAAAGCCTATAAATACCCCTTCGCTCTTCTCATTTGGACATTGGAAAAATTAGAGAGCTTTAGGAGTCGAAAACATGCAGAATTCAGGTATCAAGCAGGTTGTGGAGCGGGAAGAAGGAAGATGAAGAAGTTATCGTGACGACAGACCTGTTGTGCGACCGTGCAACAGAGACTGTTGGTGCGACCGTACAACAGAGGTCCTGCACGACCAAAATGTTATGTTTTTCACGCAAATTTATCCTGGATTCGTCATCTGATGCACATCTTATGCAGATTCATCGTGGATTCATTATCCTATGTGTATCTTATGCGTATTGGTGTGAAGCTAGGGTTCCAAACCCGCATAACTCTTTTGTTATTGCGACGGTTCCAAACCCGCATAACTATTTTGTCATTGCGACGAATACTCTACAAGCCGAAATGCTACTGAAATAGTTGTTGGGCTACATTTACCTGTCACTTAATCTTTTCATAATTAATTGTACTTTGTGTTAGAATCAAGGGCAATGTGAGGAATGTAATAAGAATCCAGATTAATGAAATAATTGACGATGAGTATTCTTAGTTCAAACTTCTTCTGTTATTATCGAATATAAGATATTCCAATCTCTATGGCACGTTTCTGATCGAAACAATGTCAAATGGATAGGTCCAACTAAGACCATCAATACGCCAAATGCTATGAACAAGATCAGACGGTTAACATTATTTGATCAATTTAATTTTGAGTTGTGCTCCATCCACAGACTAGCCTACTGTTTGGATAATACTGATTCCAATAAATGTATGCCAAATGGATTGTAGATGGGACACTACAATCTAAAATATGGTGGTGAACTATCCTCACATTGTAGTCCTAAGGCCCATTTTGGAGCTTGTAAATGGAGGTAAATGAATTGGGAGTAAATAGCTTACACGGTTGTGTTTGGATGGGAGTAAATGAAATGCATTTAAAATCCAAATACTTTGTTTGGAAGGTAGTAAATGGAAGGAATTGGATTGCATTTGAATTTTTCAATATATTCACAGGAATATATGTGATATCCTAAATCAACTTTAATATCCCAACTTATTGTAAATTTGCAATATTTAATAGCATGATTGTAACAAGCCAATTGAAATATATACTTTAGCAAAAAATGAGGAAATTTCGAGCCTCGAGTAGGCCACAGATGTAAGGATCACGAACAAGCAACTTGCCAACTTTTTTTTAACTGTCCATTTATATGGCCATATGTTGGATGGTATGGATCATTTTTTGGTGTGATTGTAGTGTTGTAGCCAATCATTGGATTGTTTCGAAGTATCATTAGCGTGACAAGTGTGTGGCAGACATGTGCGTAGCGGCACCTTTGCTTACACGTGCGACTCTCCAAGGGAACTAAAAAAGGCATTTCACCCCCATTTACTCCCGCCCAAACGGCCCTTAATGTTAAGTTCCCTGCCAAATTTGGAGACTGGTTACCTTTGCTTACCTTTGGTTACACGTGCGACTCTCTAAGGGAACTAAAAAAGGCATTTCACCCCCATTTACTCCCGCCCAAACAGCCCTTAATGTTAAGTTCCCTGTCAAATTTGGAGACTGGTTATGGTTCAAAGCAATTTTGTAAGTTGTGTTCTACTTCTATCCAGTGTTTTAAATATCGACGATATCGGCCGATATATCCCACGATATTTCTTGTATCCCACCTGTGCAATACGAAACGCACAAGTAGTGGGATATATCCCACATGTTCTATCCGGTGAGCATTTTTTTATTTTTGATCCTTTTTTTTTTCTTTTGTAAATTATGTTAAACCAGTGTCGAATTGTTACAAATCCATATTTTTTCATGTTTTGCATGAAAAATCATGGATTGAGAGGTTCGATTTTGAGATTTGGAGGAGAACGACCGAGTTGTGGAAATTTGAAAAAAAAAATAATTCCCAATTTCTTGTAAATCGGTTGCAATCTTTGTGTCCAAACATAAAATCAAACATGTATGTAACCTGATTTAGTGATTCTTCTTTTGCTTTTGAATGTATTGCTTGTATTTCCACGCGTCTTCTTACATTTATAAATTATATGAATAAACTTTGAATATACTTGCATCAATTCAATTAGACAATGCATAGAATAGGAGCCCATACAAAGAAAACTTATCTTGTGCACTTGTTTTTTTTTTCAATGTTTTGATTTGTAAGTGTGTATTGATGTCTTTTTTAACAATCACTGAAATTTCATTGAAAATTTCAACCAATTTTCAATGTTTCCAATAACAACGATACAAATGATATATCTCATGCGATAATAGATACGTATCCGTATCCCAAGGGTGCAATACATAACGCGATACCGATATTTCGAACACTGCTTCTATCCACCTAATACATCGCACACATGCATGCCCGTCTAAACCCTCCAAACCATGGTTTCCATTGTGAATGACGCGTAACTCAATAAGTCGCACTTATCGAACATTCATAACCATCCAATTTGTGGCTACCTAATGCATGGTTAGATATAAAATGGTCAGCAATCGAAATTTGGTGAGTGAAATCAAAATATTACATCAATAGACCAACTTGAATTTTGACCAATACTCTATCGAAAATGGCAAGGTTCTTGTGCAGATGGGTCAACCCAATCTTCAAGTGAAAAGGGATGATCCTGACTTTCCATTTGGTGTCCATGAAGAACTATAACAAAAAATAGTAAAAAGTCTGCAAACAGATTTTTCTCAAAGCTGATGTAGTTCTAACATCATTACCTAACAAAAAAAGTGAAAATTTTAATCTAATTCATAAAATCATAGCATAGTTCCATATCTATGGTACTACAGAGGTATATATAGATTTCAATATAATCACAATAATCTTAACGAATAAACCTCATACTCAAATCATATTGGTCCAAATATTTACTTCCCGAACTAGTCCTATGGACATGATTGAAAAGGGTTGGGTTATTCCAAGCTCTCAATATAAGGCATCTTCATGAACAAGAACTAAGGGCATGTTTGGATACGTTGAATCCAAGGGAAAAGAAAAGAAAAAAAAATAAAAAATAGTTATTATGCAATGATGATTTACAAGAGTTCTTTTTTTTTTTTCTTTTCTTTTTTTTTTGAAGACATAGGGTGTCTCCACCTCCTTTTGAAGTGAGACTAATCCCTGCGGATACACACAATCACCCACAACCACGTGTATCAAGTAAATCCAAGGAGGGGAATCGAACCCATACATATAGGGAGCAGACCTACGGTGTAGGCCATTTGCCTATTGAGGCATGGATTCTAATTTTGAGTTCCTGTTTGGATAGCAAGTGGAAATCTCATATTCCTCTTACTCACGTAGTTTCTTGTGCCAAGAATCCAAATTATGAAAAAGTGCAATGATTGTTTGGTGGAATCCACCCTTTTTCATTGCTATCCAAACAACAAATTGTCACATCAAAGGGAAAACATTTTCCTTTTCAATTGTTCAGCATGGAATCCATGGTTTCCGAACATGGCCTAGGGGTATGTTTGGATCATGGTATGCCAACAAGGTTACATAACGGCTTTACGTAAAGGTAATGGTTGTAACCATTACACGTTATGGGGCCAAAACAGCCATAACAGCTGGTACAGAAAAAATGGCCTGTAACGATTCCGTATGTGGCCAGCAATGGCCCTGTAACAGTCCTATAATGGTCCAAAACCGATCTTCAAAAAAAAAAAAAAAATTGAAAAGGAAAATACTGTGATGGCCGTCATGGCCTGTATTGTAACAGTAGCAGCAGTGGCTTACGGCCACCGTTACCATTATGCAACACCTTGCTCAAACTGTATTTCTCTTTCAAGTCCCAACTTGAAAGTAATGTAATTGCAATTTGACCGAGACAATATAAATGTGTAGGGAGGAAATTACAATTTGCTTTCATCACACTTTATTAGACTATTAATTGCAGTTCAGTTGAAAATTGCATCCAAACACATCCAAAAATTGAAGCATTACATAATTAGTAGCCTCACATATCCCAAAAAAACCTATACAAAGAAAAACAAAAACCATTTGCTAAAAAGCAGTTGGTTTCTCAGAGACAAGTTTATACACGTGACTGAAAAAATGCATGCTTAGGAAGTGCAGGAATAGGTTTGTTTGATAAGCATAACACTAGTACCAGCATCACAAAGATGTTGGACACTCACCAGGTAACAGATGTATCAGGACACTGACGATTTTGTCAACAGAACTAAACACTAGGCTACAACGCCAAACGATCAATGCCCATGCCAATGGTCCCTGTATAAACCAGAAGTCATAATCAGAGAACTAACTTGTGTCAGCAGTAATGGTGGAAAAATGGACAATAAATGTGTGCTTACTTCTGCGAATGAGAAGCAAACCATGAAAAACTTCTCATTTCTCGGATAAAAAAGAAGCATGACCAAGAAAATTGTATTGGCATAGTAGCAGAAATCCTGCAAAATCCCAATAACAGTTAGAGCAGTGCACAAGACTGCAATAGATCAATACTAAATCAGTGTCGGGTATTTCATTATCTTTCTCAATGTGAATTGAAAATTGCTGTTGGTGCAAGGAGTTCTGAAGCATAGATCCAAGCCTGATGGAAAACCCATTTGGTTGGCACTATTGAACTAAGCTTTGATGGTAGTCTGTGCTGTAAATCCAGTGCTAGAATTTAGCCTAAACAAAAGCAGAAGCACGCAAAAAAGTTGTGAATTCCCACATCTTGAAATTAGCTTTGTAGTTGAGAATTGGGATTTGGTGGTGCCAAAACCTACGCAGAGGTTGCAGCAACAAGAGAGTGTTCGAATCAGGACCCTTGTCAAAGATCAAATCAGGGGTGCTTTGAAAACAACCCAAAGTGATGCAGGAGTCAGAACAGATCAATTGAAGCACTAACACCCTCGACACCTTTGAGATTTCTGGTCTGAAGCTTAATTGCATGATCCTTCTAACAAGGTGTTCCTCCGACTTCAAATCACAATTTGGACTCATGCTCCTGCTCTCACTTAATTTTTTATTTCCTGCAATGGTTTTGAATATCCAGATCATATCAATCAATACGGTAGAAGCGTATTAGTTGATACAGGTAAATCTTATCCATGCTGGCTGATGCTGATACGAAAAAGGGTGTAAGACATTCCAGCCAAAAAAACTGATGGCCCTATCAGCTTGTATTGGCCGATAAGGACTATATCAGCACTGATACACCTACCCCATATGTGTTATGGACCAATATGCAAATGAAGGCCCACTTTCAATATATATATACATATATGTGTGTGTGTGTGTGTGTGTGTGTGTGTTTTTCTCCCTTCTTTCTTCATTGCAACTTGGATCTAAATCAAAACACAAGATTTGAGCAGGATTCAATCAAAGTGGAGTGAACTGCTTTAGGAAAGAACATTAAAGAGAGTAAAGGATGACATTTTTCTCTTCTTTTTGTTGCATTTCAACATAATAGGCCATAATCACCAGATCATACATGATTCGAGTGCAGTTAAAAATTCAGGGGGCAAAAAAAAACTCACGGTCTTGGATCAAGTTAGGATCGTGGTTTAAACATTTTCACGGTAATATAGGTTTCAGTCCACAACAAAATGAGTCACCAAACGGATACGAGACTGATACCAAACAATACGGGACAAAACAGACGATTCGGGATTTGTCGGACCAGTTTCAATCTCCAGCCGAGTTACTTTCCGAGACCTCATTTAATCATTGGTTGGTGTTGCATGCATATTCTTACATAAAATAGTAAGTTGTCCATTAAATTGCATTCACAACATTTATTATTGCAATCTAATCATAGATATTTTAAGTCTAGATAATCTATGGTGACTCCCACTTATCAACCTATGTAATAGTCTTACATTGCGCCTTTGGAAGTTTTTGGGCTCTCATTGCCAGTCCCCGGCTTGGAGGGTTGTGTCAGGGTGGCAGCCAGCGTCAAACTTATACCATGACTTTCATCATGAATCTGAACAATATGACATCCCAAAGTGGGATGGCGGAGCAGGATTCATATAGCCAACACCAATTAACAATATGGTAGGCCCCGCAAAGCTTGGGTGTTCTACGTGTTGCATAAATAAGGTGTTACATAAGCTTCCAGTCCTATATTAGTTAGCCAACCTAGACTCAAACTCGGATGCAAATTGTCACAGAGTTGGGTTGACTCAGGACTTGGTGGGTTGACCAGGCTAGTCCAGAAATTAATTCTTTATTACATACTTATCATTAAAAAAAAAAAAAAAACAAAGATTGCCAAACGACAAGTCAACCTAGGACACAACTGAGTTATCTCAACCATCTCACCTATTGGGTCACCAACAAATGACTCACATGAGTCCAAGATTTTTTTTTCTTTTTCAAAAAAGGAAAGAGTCAATAGAAAATTGAGAGAAGTCTTGTATATAATCTGCCTCTTACAGAAGCTAGATCCTCTACAACATTTGTAGGATTAGCTTATGCTACAATGCGGTGTTTGGGACCACCTTGATGTTTAAAACACATCCAATTCACCCCATAAGGTGAGACGCTTCATCCTCACCCTATAACCCAAAAATTAGACCGATACAAGATACAAGTGGGTATGCAAGAAAAAGTTGATGGGAACACCCACCATTAAATCTTTGCATATTGTTGGTGGACCCAAAGTGTTCCATATGCCATCAAATCCATTAAGAAGATGAGAACCACAATGATGGATGGACATCCCAAAAGTCAAACCGTTTGGAAACTCAAGTAGCTAGACCACATGCTTTTAGAGGTTCTATGAATGATTTTATAGGTATGGCCCACCTAAATTTTAGATCGTCCACATTTTTGGGCTACAAGGAGAATATGAGAGGGATCAGATGATGGATGGGTTGGTTGTCATGTACACATCAAGGTAGGCCCCACACACCCTATTGTAGAATAAGCCTATTCTAAAAATGCTGTAGAGGATACGGCCTCTGCAACTTGGGTTCCAGCATGAGTCGCTGACCACTGGGACCCACATATTGAGTGGTTAGATGATCAGATCCATCCATGTCATGCCTTCTATACCATACAGGCTACCATAAGAAAATTGTGTTAGACTGATGTTTCTAGCCATCATTATCTATGAAGAAATTTAAAACAATGAAAAGCAAATTTTAGCTTGAATTCAACTCTAATTGATTAGAAACATCACTGCGACATGAAAATGGGATTAAGTCGTATCTACTCTAAAAGAATATGGATGGTCGAGATCATCAGAACATCTTAGATGCGAGCCCTGGTCAGTAGCTATACACTCTAGATCCTGAGTTGCAATAGAGGCAAAACAAACTCGTCGAAAGACGCCCAACCGACTGATGCACCTTCCCCACAAAAAAGCCCGTGCAACAAAAGTTATGTGGGGCCTCACTGTGAAGTTTGTGTGACATCCACTCCGTCCATCAAGTTTGTGAGATGTGAGGCCAAACATCAGGCAATTGGAAACTGAAGCTGGCCACAACATACGGAATAGTGGGATTGGGACGCTAATCGCAGATACCTTCTTGGGGCCCACTGAAGTTTTGGACAGGCTGATATTGTTGTTTCCCTTCATCTTGGTTTTACTCACCTTATGAATGGGTCAAATCGCATACAAGCTTCACGTTGGCCACAGGCAGGTTACATTAGTGGGCGACCCTGTTGCACCGCTTCCTGGGTGGCACAATGGAGTTTAGGGTCTACCTGATATTTGGGTTCCCTTCCTAACATGATCTGGCGCAACTAACGGACGAAGTGGATGTCATACGGACATAATGGTGGCCCCACAGAGAGATTTTGAAGTTTTTTCCATTTATTAAGATATTTTTTAAAATTTTTACAACCACATTCATTCAAAGGTATTTTGGTGATCAAGGGGAATTGACAAGGGTATTTTTTGAATGAGAAAGTCCTGAAAGAGCAAGCTCTATGCACTTCTAAATGGCAGTATAAATGTGTGTGTGTGTGCGGCTATGCGCGCACATTCATACATACATATAAGCAGTGTTTGAGTTATCGGCGAGAAATCGATAATATCGCCGATATTATCGGTGTCGCTAGACCTGCGATACCGAAACCCCAATATTTCGTTTCTCTTCTGGATGTCGCCGATATTTTCGATATTATCGCCGATATTATCAGATCACTGCAAATCAGCCAACCACCCTGTAGATTTCGATAAAATAGGCAAAAAAAATGCCGTGTTTTTGTCGACATTAGGCGACGACCCTCTTATTCGGAAAAAAAAAAAAAAGAAAAAAGAAGAAGAAGAAGAAGAAGAAGAAGAAGAAGAAGCTCTCTTACCTTTTTGCTCGAGATCTACCTCAAGGAGTGGCCATCGGCTGGATTTGGTTGGCCAATCACGGTCAACAGGGCCGGATCTTTCACAGGAACAAAAAACCTAAAACCCCCTTAGAATAGCTTTTTGGGATTTGAAAAACATCTGAATTTGGGGAGAGATTTTCGGAAGTTTTAACGGAAAAATCGTGGAAATCGCCATTGTCGGTGCCGGTTTATAAGAAAAGGGAAGTAGATTAGCTGGTGTAGAACACAGTAGCTATATAGCTGCTGTAGGTACGTGTCGTGCGCAGACGAGCACTGACGCTCCTCGAGCTCCGAGTTGTACGAACGGTTCAAAGGAGATTAAAGTTACATGGACCCCACAATGATGTATTTATTATATCTACACCGTTCATCTATTTTTAGAGATTATTTTAGGGCATTATCCAAAAAATGAATCATATCCAAAGATCATCTGGACCACACCACAAATAGCAGCGAAGATGATGATTTTCACTGTTAAACAATTCGTTGGGCCACCATAACGTTCTGTAGGCCCCACCATGATGTATGTGTTATATCCTCACCGTCCATCTATTTTTCGAGACCACCTTATAGTATGAGACCAAAAATGAGGTATATCCCAATCTCAAGTGGACCACATTACAGGAATAGTGTTGAATGAACGTAGACCATTAAAAACTTTTTGGGACCTATAAAAGTATTTGATCAAGCTAATATTTGATTTTTCCCCTCATCTAGGTCTGTATGATCTAATCATACAGATTGGATATCAAATAAACAGCACAATGGGCCTTAGGAGGATTTTAACGGTGGATATCCAATCATTATTGCTTTCATGTGGTGTGGTTCATTAGAGATTTGGATCGGACTCATTCTTTGTACTGTACACTAAAATGATATCTTCAAATGGTTGGACGGTGTGGATACAAAACATAAACCATGGTGGGGCCAGATAACCACTACACGTCACTTCGGTGGCAAGTCTCGCTGCTCAACCCGTCGTAGCTAAGCTGTGTCCATACCAACTCGAGTACATGTGTTGTGTACTGAGTAAATTATGTGGGGTCCACCGTAATTTACATATTTTATCCACTCCACCCGTCTATTTTAACAGATAATTTGAGGGCTTTAGCCCAAAAACCAAGTATATCCAAATCTCAAGTGGACCTCACCACGGGAACAGTGTGAATTGAAATTATTCTGTCTAAAATTTCATGAGGCCAAAGAAAATCTGGATCAACCTGTTATTTGTGTTTTTCCTTCATTCATGTCTTTGTGATCTTATGAACGGGCTGGATGACAAATAAGCATCTCTGTAGGCCCTACTAAGGTTTCAACTGTGAAAATCATTATTACCATTGTTTCATGTGGTGTGGTCTACTTGAGCTTCATTCTATGTGGGGATGAAATGTGGTTAGAAATGTGTATTTTTTTTTTAAATTCATTTACTTTTGCATATCTTAATTGTTATAAGCTTGCATTTGAGTGATTTCTTACAACAACGCGTGCCTTTTAGCCCCCATTAAATGGAAACTTTTTATTTAATGCATTCTTTTTGCAATTTTTTCATTCTTAAATATGTAAATATGTGTATTTAGGCATGTCATGAAGTTTCATTAAAAAATTCCACCATTTTCTCCATGTTTCCCCATTTTTCCCTGCATTTTCGGTTATCGGCGATATTATCGGTGATAACGATATTATATCTTTATCTCCGGCCAGCGAAACTTGTAGCGATACCGACAACTCGAATACTGCATATAAGGGAGTTTCAAGCCATTTTCCTCTCCAATTTTGCCTCTACCAGTCAAATACACTGCCTACTAGGTGTATACAGTTTTTGGTACTTTTACCCTTTTGAAGAGGGTCATTATGAAAATACTAAAATAACCTTCTAAAAACCTATATTTCATCAACATGCTAAGCGCATTTAACTAATGAATTGTGGAGGAACCAACGGTTAAATGTATCGTTTTTAAGAGGCCTTAATTCAAATGATTAGGAAGGTGGACTTTTTATCACGTAGCTTATTCTACAAGCGTTGCAGGTGGAGGGCGCCATAAAAATTTGACCAATTCAACGGTCGTGTGGGCAGCCACATTTTTTTTTTTGTTGTTGTTGATTGTTCATTTTTTACTCAAGTGTAGCCCACCTGATGATTTTATAGGCCCGATTTTTTGGAACTACCATCATCATGGTACAGATAACTTGATGCACAAGATGGATAGCATAAAAACAACAAAATGGACCAAACCATATAAAAAACCTCAGATTCACATGGCGCCTACATGATAGTTGGATTGGCCTGATATTTGAGGCATACAATTTCATGGTCAGGAGATCCTTTTGGACAAGTTGAATGCCATGAAAACATCAAAGTGCGCCCATCAAGCAATGGTTGTAGGATGTGCTTATTCTAAGGGCGTTGAAGAGGATCCAGCCTTAACTAATAAACATATATTTGATTATTTTCCATAAATCTATATCTATATCTATATCCATATCTATACCTTTTTTTTTGAAGAATAAGTGAAAATTATATAAAAGGACCTGCCCAAAGATGGGAAAGAGGAACAACGAAGCTAAGAAAGAGCAAACAAGGAAAGATCGGCAGTGTTAGCTGCCTTAACAAAAGGGGCCCATTCTAAAACTGCTGCTTTAACGAAGTGGATGACCTCTTGAACTGAAGAATCCTTGTTCTCAAAACATAGACCATTTCAAGACTTCCACGCAAAACAGAAAATAGCCATAGCTACCAATCTCCAGACTGCTCTATGAGATTTAACAACGGCCACTCCATGGCAGGCCCACAGAAGATGATTGACCAACTCCGGCATCGCCCACAAGTAGTATCCATATCTATACTACTTGAAGCCAATTCTAGTTTTCTTTTCTATTTTCTCCAACCCTTGAAAATACAATAATACCCTTCCAAAAGCATCTTTCATCAAAATTTCAAGGACGTTGAAGTAATTTGCTTGTGCTTTACTATTTTCTATCAATTAACTTTGACAAGTATTTTCTCTCTTCACTTGTGAAAATGCAAAATTACCCTTTACTTTTTGCCCTCAAACTTTTTGTCCTCTCTCTTTCTACCTTCTCTTCCCCTTCAATCTCTCCACTTTCTGCTACACTAGGCTGCTTCAGATGACATCATTCTTGATTCTATCCTTCTTGGTCTCCCCACTCACATCCATCTCAACATTCTCACCTCTACTCAACAACACTCATCCTCTGCTTGTGTTGCTTTCTCAGTTAGTCAAACAGTTGTCGAATGAAAATTTTTCCGTAAGTTTCGCCAGCATGGATGAATTACGCAACACTCCAAAGGCAAATCCTCACTTCATCTACCTGGCTCTAATTATATCGTAAACATACTCGACGATTTCTGCATCCTTTCTAGTAATAGAACAAGGTAACAAAAAGACTGTTTTGAGGAGCAGAAAGTTAAAAATAGTAACTAAACAAATAAAATCATCAAGTGATAGACCTATGCTTAAGGTGCTCACCAGAAGATAGTAGTGCAATTTCTTGAACCGATAGTAGATCCATCGCAATGGAACAAACGTAACATAGAACAAACAATACACGTAAGGTATATCTTGTGGTCCTGAAGATTAAAGTAACAAAAAAAAAAAAATGACTATTAATACATAATCTCTGAGGATTCAAGAACAAAACTTCCCAAAAGGTATTTGAAGAAAACTTACTAGCTCCCAATAGGAAGCAAATTGCACCAAATCCAAGAACCCCCAAGAGATGCGTCACCTAAATCTCAGAAAATAGAAAATGAAGAAAATCAGAACCAAAACACACACACACACACACACACACACACACACAATTATCTATGAAATGAAATGAATGCAACAAAATTACATATAATACGGACGAAAAGAATTCCCACAGGCTAGGTGGTAGTGGCACCCATCCTGACTGCAAAATACACCCATCTTACCCACTTTTGGTTATACAATGCTGTTTCAAATGAGAGTGGGGGTGTTGTATTTGACACTTGGTGTGGATGTAGATAGTGGCTCCCAAAATAAAACAAAAGGTCAAACAATAACCCAAGCAATTTGTGAAAAGAACGCCCATCAATCCAATCACCCTGAAGATGAGGAAATGATTGCAATGAAATCAACATAACATATTTAGGAAATAACACCCATATGATAACCTAAATGGGTTATAAAATGCATTGAATGTGACAAGTGGCAACATCAAACTAAAGAAGTCAGAAAGAAAGCCATCATTGATACAATCAACCAAACGGTTAAGAAATGCAAAGACAGTAATGGATGGATGGATGGGAAATGAAAAGAATAGAACAAAATTGACATCAAAAAGGGAAAAGCACTCACCACAAACATCTATAAATACAACCAGTCAAAAGAGAAGGTCCAAAATATAACTAGCATAAAAGTTAAGTTACATTCTAACTAGCATTTAATAACAAACATGTCATGGGCATTTGACATCCAAACCAAGGTATTACATAACGTTACTGGCCAATACACTACAGCCTTGTAACAGCCAAAAGAAATTTGGGGGGAAAATATCTCAAAATTTATTGACAAGACTCTAACATATGTGAGGATCTTAAATATGTTTTTTTTTTTTTTTTTTTTTTGGGGGGGGGGGGGGTGGTGTATAACAGGCCCATTCTTTTGTAAAAATGTTGTTTGGTAGGCAGTGTCAGCTTGATTGAAAATCTAACAAATTGGCCATAATTGAACACAAATCATTCATAAATTGGTGGATTAGGGCCCATTACATATAAATACAACAAAAAAGAAGACGGAAAATGAAAAATAAGCATGTTTTACACTTCCTCCGATACTTCCCGAAATGGTCCACTCTGCTTCAATTCATCAGATCCCACTCAAAATGTGTTTTCATCCTCAAAATAGGCCAAAATCTAGTTTACAATTAGTTCTTAAGCTTCCTTCATGGTTGAAATGATGAAAGAAGAAGAAAAATGAGTGGATTGAAAAAAAAAAAAAAAACAAAATGGGCCCTTTATGACTATATCACCCTATAACGGCCATGTCAGCCCTGTAAGGTGCCAATATTGTCAACTGCTTTACAACGGATTGATTCACCCCCATATCAATTAACAGGGTGATTGTTTCCTTTACATATTGGCCGATACGTAACCGTTTTTTTATACCATGATCCGACCTGCCCAAAACATTGGCCCACCATGACAATCGCCTAGTGGAAAAAATGGGTGGATCCACTCATCAAGTGGGCCAGACATGTACTTTGGATCAAATTGGTGGTAGCCACTGTGTGCTACACATGGCCAAATGAGTGGTTCAACTTAGTTTTCATCATGCTTCGTGGAGGAGCCAACCTTTTGGACAGATAGAATGTTGTACTCACTTTACATACTAGCACTTGTGTGCTAGTTGGATGGTAACTAGACATCAAGCTAGTTGCTCCAAGTCATCCTCCTGTCAAAATGATTATGAGATTAACATATGTGATGAAATCAACATTAAAGAAAAGACC
This sequence comes from Magnolia changhungtana, assembly GCA_030180095.1. Lineage (NCBI taxonomy): Eukaryota > Viridiplantae > Streptophyta > Magnoliopsida > Magnoliales > Magnoliaceae > Magnolia > Magnolia changhungtana. The sequence goes on from JASAUF010000600.1 coordinate 747,879, forward strand.
AATAAAGATCCAAATGATTAGAGAAAATGAAATCATGAAATTGATTAAAATAAAAAGAAAATCCGCAAATGCTCATCAATACGATCTTAAAAAATGGTTAGCCAAATGATCTATAGATTTCACATGTTGACATGAAAATAAAATGATCCAAAAGAAAGTCCATTTAAGCAGCCACCTGATTAATACGAAAATGAAAAGAACCAATGTTCAAATTATCAGGCCATGAAAATAATGTGAGGAGGAAAAAAAAAAAAAAAAAAAACAACAACAACAAATACCTATTGAGACCGTCACTAAAAATAATTAGGAAATGAAGTGAATGCACTGAAATCAACATTAATGGAAAAGGGGACAAACATCCATTGGCATATTCACCCAAAAATTGAATAGCAAATACAGCCCTGCCCAAACCAATCAGGAAATAAAACCATAAAGCTATAACACTACGGTGATGGGAAAAAGACAAACATAAGCATCCATCATGGCAAAATAACTAGTGAAATGCATAAGAGCAGCCCAAAGGAAGCCTGCCAATACAATGACCATGAAACTGCCCAAGATGTAGGAAAACAATAAGAAGGCACCTTGTTGATAAACCTTTCATGCTCTTCAGCTTGTTTTGCAATCTTAACAGCCTGCTTTGACAAGATCTCCTTGGTATGAACCGCTTGCTTCGACAATATCTCCTTTGTTTGAGCAACTTTCTGCGAATCCCAAAGGACGAAATAAACAAAACAAATGAAAAAAAAAAAAAAAGGAGATTTCTTCACTTTTTTTGAGAGAGAAAGAGAGATAAGATGTCTTCATCTCTTCCAATCTGAAAAAGAAGAATGAAATAGGCACGTTTGAATGTACCCAATGGGGAAAACAAAACAGATCTTATAGTTACTATTCTGTTCAGTAGCCATAGATGATGCAGATTTGGAAAACCACAATATGACAGATCGAGATTTTCCACATTTCTGCAGGCAAACAATACAAGGGGTCGTCTGGAAGCTTGAATTTTGGGCCTTTTGGATTTGGAATCCAAATCCAGACGAAAACCTTGTTTTTGGCCCCATGGAATTTGGTGTAGGATTTGCAATACTCAAAAGGGCCGCTTTGCAATTCTTCTTTGGATTTTCAATCCTCTCCAACGGTCACAATACAAATGGCTCTCTATAATCCTGGTCGCCAAACACAGTTTCTGAATTTCACTGATTGAAAATCCAGGTTGCCAAGCACATCTGAAAAAATGAAAATCTCAGGAATTTCGAATCCTGGAATTGGATTCTCAAGTAAAAGTCCAAATCCAAGCTGCCAAACGAACACTCAGGGTGCGTTTGGTTGCACCAAATATCAAGAAATTTCACGATTTGGTGCAACCAAACACACTGTTAGTAATTGAATTGATCTGAGGTGACGAAAAAGAAGAGCGGGAAAAACGTGTCCCGACCGTTGTATTTCCCAAAATAATCACTACCGTCTATATGAAAATGGATCCAAACGCGTCCACGATGAGAGAGAGAGAAACCTTAGATCGTTCGGACAATCGCTTCCTGACAACCTTGCGAAATGACTCTTTTTCTCCTTCAACGGTGATCTCATCATCCCCAATAGCTTCTTCTTCCGATTCGCTCGACATTCCTTTCTTCTTCTTTCTTCTTCTGCTTTCCCCCCCTCTCTTTGGCCGATTCTTCAGCAACTTCTTTCTGCTCTTTTTCTTTTACCCTTACAGACGGTTGGAGAGAAGATGTAAGAACGCCGCCTTGTGTTGCGTTCAAACATACATGCAAAAAAAACAACTTTCATACTCTGGCAGACTGTGATGGATGATACGCAGCCACTTGGAAATTTCTTCCAAATAGGAATATAAATTCGTCAAGTCAAACCGTCCAAGTTGTCATCCCACTTTTGATGTACGGTAAACCAATAAAAAATAAATAATTATTCCTACTTTTTTATTGGACACCTAAACTGAAAAATATCCAAAGGCCTTATTTCAATCAAAATAATTCTACAAATCACAATCCATGATTGTTAAACTAATGTAATTTTGGCACTATTACATAGCTAAAGTGAGTTCCATGATTTAGACGGTTCGTTTGAGTTAATGCTTGGGGCATTATATAATTTCAGAATGCCTGCTTATGAAGCTTTGTACACAGCCAAGTATCAAATAACTACCTAGTATGAATGTCTTCCACTTGGGCCATCTAGCCATCGAGAGGAGTGCCAAAGGGGAGCGCGACGGAAGCGGATTGCAGCCTGCCCCCGCCCGAACGACAATCCGTCCAGCCAGCACATCGTGGAGCCCACCTTGCTGTATAGATTTTATCTGCGCCGTTTATCCATTTTATAAAGTCATTTTAAGAATATTAACCTAAAAATGGGCCCACCTTGCCGTATAGACCATATAACCTTATAAGCAGGTTGGATGGCAAATAAACGTGGGGATAACCCTATGAAAGTTTCAACAGTAAGTTTCAACCGTAAGTTTCACTATTGCCGCCACTTTCTATGCTTAGGTCGGCTTGATGTGGCCCCTAATTTTTAGACTCATGATCTAAAAAAAAAATATGAAGCGGTAAAACCCATACATTATGATGGCTCCATAGAGCCCCTTCTATACGCACTACGTATTTAATGCGTCTAAGCCAAGGTAGGACACAATTAGAGCTGGGCACTTGACGCTCCAACTTGTTTGGCTCGTTCAAACTTGCTCGACCCAAACCAAGTGGGTGAGTCGATCGGAAACAAGTAGACTTTGTTCAATTCAAACTCAAACTGAGTCGAATTCAAGTCACCGACTAATTGGACTCGACTCAACCTAAAATTCAACTTGGAACTGACTTCACTCGATTTGAAACCCAACCCGTGTGTGTGTACTCTGTGTGTGTGTGATAGATTTAATGTTTCAGAACTGAGATGACATATAGCGGATGAAGAGGCTCCAACTCCAACAAGTGTATCTAGGTTTTGAGTTGTGATTTTAACCCGTGGATACCCGATGCACATGACCCAACTCAGTGCCGATTCAACCCGACTCAGTACCTCTGACTAGGTCAGATTCGGTCCAGATTAGTCTAGGCCAGATTCAAACTCGCTACCGAGTCGGGTTGAGTTCAGGTCAAGTTTTTTTCAAAACTGGATCGAGTTCGGTCATCCCTAACTCGTTCCGACTTGACTTGATGCCCGACTCTAGACACAATCCACTTCCAAGCATGACTTGGCTACGATGACCCTGGATCCAGCGATGTGAGTGCAGGGAGCAGATTAGGTGAGTCTAGGGCCTCACCCAAGATAGTGTGGGCCTTATCATGGAGCTCACTTTGATGTATGTATTCTGTATCCATAATGTCCATTCGTTTTTCTATATTATTTTAGGACATTATCCAAAAAATGAAATAGATCAAATAATCAAGTAAACCATGTCAAAGGAAATATTAGTTCTTGAACCACCTCAGGCAGGAATCACTCAGGACCAAATCCTTTAGAAATTAGACGAAATTAACTAAGTGTTAAACTAGATTAGCTGTGAAATTAGTTTGAACCACTTTAAATACGAGCAGCAAGACCCAAAACTTGCAGAACTGTTAACGATACATTACCCTGAAACCTAGAAACAATCTCTAAACTCGGTTACTCTCAGGAGCACATTGAAACTTCATATCGAACCTGGACCGCGCGTCGAAAGTCCGATTACATCGAAATCATACGGTTATGACTTCTTTGTTGGACTTGACGACCATTTCGGAAATCAAGTCCTAAGGATACCCAGAAACGCACAACTTGAGCTCGAAATGAAGTGTGTGAGAAACGCGAATATCTTTAGGAATGAACTCAGATTTAAGTGATTTGGGCCGTTTGCTTGCGGGCCAAATCTAAGGTTTCAGACTGTTAGAATCTGACCCAAATACACCCTCGGATCAGGAAAATTTTCCAGCAATGGTCCTTGTACTCGTGGCCCTGATCAAGTGCCGACGACCGTTGAACTGAGACTGGTCCGCCACGGTCGATCCACAAATCCGATCGGACCGAAAACTTAACTCCACCTAGATCCAATGTCAAGGAGCTTAAGTCCGACCGCATGCTGAAAAGGGGCCTTCGGAATCCGTTGGATCGGAACAGCCAACTTATGGCTATAACCTATTTATACCATGGCCTTGGGGCCATTCCAATCAGTTCTGGGCCTATATAAGGGCCTTAAACCCTCTCACTCTCTCTCATTCCATACGAATTTGGAAAACCCTAAGAGAGAGAAGAGAGAAAGAAGAAGGAAAGAGAGAGAAAGTGAGAGAGAGAGAGAGTTGGAACTTGTTCCTGGGATTCGATCCCACTATTCCACGTGCTTAACCATCGTTATTGTAACACTATTCCGACGATTCTGACTCTGTTATTGAGTAAGAAAACCTAACCCTAATCTGTTTTAGGGTTTCAAATAGTGTAAGTAATGAAATAGCTAACCTATTTCATGCTTTAGGTGGTCGTCATGTCGTAAACAATGACCTGACATACAAACTGAGTTCGATACGAGTCTATCGGCGAAAGGTGCGGACTATAAATGTTTAGGTTATGGTTTTGCAAGGCTTTCAATGTCGATTAATGATTTATAACTGATTCGGGTGTCATTTCACTTGCTAAATGCGAAGATTCCTTCGCTTTACAGATATATATGAACTATGTTGAGTATAGTGCACTCCATGTGTTAGTTGAAATGATTGAATGCGTATAGAATTTGGATTCGGGTTTGACATGATTATCCGTCGTGAATATAGGGTTGTTGTATGTGCGACAACCCCTTGGCGAAAGGGTTTGCCCTAATACATGTTATGGCCAACATACGTCATGTATGTTATAGTGTGTAGTCTAAGTGTTTGTTGAAATGACTGAATGAATATGGGATTATGATTTGTGCCTACCGTGTCTATGGAATGCAAATACATGATTGTTGTGTATGTGACAACTCCTTGTTAGAAGGATCTGTCCAAGTATAGGTTATAATCAACATATGTTATGTATGTTGACATGTGTAGTCTAAGTGGTTGATAAAATGCCTAAGTGAGAAAATGCTTAATGTAATGTGCTTAATGAGGGTATTGAGATAGGATTCTCAATCCCTTCGTCTAAGGTTACAGTTTCCTTCAAGTAATCGATTTTACTATTATGTGATTTATGGATCAAATACTCATATATGTTAACATGTATTCTATGTGTTCGTTGAAATGCTGACATGGGATCTCTATTTATTTGTATTGTTACATGTTGTCTTAGCTATTACATTTGAATGCTATTGATCTGGAGTGTGTTTGGGACTATGGTATAGTCCAAGCAATCGGTAACAGATCCTAGTTTAATGGCTCAGGTTGTTTCGCCACACAGGACGTGTTCGATGAATCTGAGCCGTACTTTGGTTGTTGACAGTGGTTAGGCCACACGAAGTGCTTACACACTTTATGTCGATTAACTCGATGTATGCTCGTACCAATTGAGCTCGTCAAGCAAGCCGATTGGCCTAATGTATGTTCACCATGTATGGATGCTACTGCTTGAATCTAAGGTACCAAACTCACTAGGAAAACCCCATTAACCTTGGTACCTCAATCCGCTAAGACTCATGAGCCGTACATGGTGGTATGGGACACCGTGGTCGAGCGTCGGCCTACGCTGAGGCGACGAGCCTCCCCGTATTGACCAGTGAGCAACACTGCCTCGTGAGCCGAATCGGTGGTATGGGACACTATATTCGAGTTGTCGGCCTACACTGATTAGGTGACGAGCCCTTTGTAGTGACCTCGAGCATACTCTGAGACTACGTTGAGGCGACGATCCTTTCCGTAGCAACTAGAGTATAAACTAGGCCTACCCTGATCAAGTGACGAGCCCTTTGTAGTGACCAAGAACCGCAACATCGTATGAGGTTTACTAGGAGTGACGACCCTAAAATGGATCATTGTTTGAGAAATGATATAAGGGAGGTACTTTAGCTTACCAATTCTGTTGTATGAAAAGGTCTAATAAGAACTCAGTAATCACGTTCATACAACGCATTGCATGTGCCTTTGGCGTTGGAGTTGAGCACTGTGGAAGGGGTGCATGTCGCGACCGTGAGATGAAATTCGTAGAGAGAGTGCAGGCGAGGGCATACATCATTAATACATATCATCCTTGCAATAACCAGAGTACTTAGGAATGCTTGATTGTATTGCTTTATCATTACTGCGTGATTAAATTGATAACATGTTAACCTTTGCCTTATAGCTCCACTGAGTTAATCAGTCACTCCCATGTTCTGGGACGATGTTTTAAACACCAACCAGACTTTGTCTTAGCTACAGGTGATGGCGATGCCTACGAGGCGGAGCCAGATTTTGAAGACGATGAGGAGGCGTTCTCCTATATGCAGTTATCAGGCGGGTTCACGTGAGTCGTGTCCTGATTGTCGAGGCTACAGGGATACTGACTAGATGCTCCTACACAGTTATTCTAAAATTTTGGAACACACCTGTATATTCATTTTGATCACTTTGGGAATATACATATAATTATTTGACCTGGCAATGTATTCATACTCTGGAGACCAGCAATGGTCTATATGTTCCATATATGCTTATATACATCTCTCAGTCTTCCACTTGCGCTATTTAACTGCCTCTGGAGTATGATATGTTGATTTGGTATAATCTCACTCATGTTTAATACACTAATACTGACAACATTCAATCATCATCATATATGTTACATAAGTGATGTTTTGGAACTCGGGAGTTGGGCTCTTGCTCGACCCCCGATTTTCAGGGTGTTACAACCATGTTGCAATTAAACGTCACTGGCGGCAACGAACCAAACACAAATTTACCACTTGAACTTTGCCCCTTAGTGTTTCAGATCCAATCTCCTCGATCTGATTAGAGTTACATCGACCACGAGTTCGGTTAACGGGTCGACGGGCAAGGAGATCTTTAGAGTGTCTGCAGTCGATGAGAGTTTATTGGCCAGTCATTCCTCTATTGGGAAGCAGTCTTCGCTAGGGTAATCTGACAAATTACCACAACTATCTTCCTCTTTAAGATCCCCCGAACGACTTAAACCTAAGGGCATTTGGACCCTCCTATAGTGCAGTTGGTAGTACTGCTTCGACTATGTTTACAACCAATTGTTCATCAGAAACAATGATCTTCCAATAAGGATGGGGCATTTTAGCTTCCGATCGAGGAGATGTCCTTTCCACTTCCTTTTCCCTTCTAGCAGTACCTTATTGTCTTTGACATCGGTGCTTCTGGGTTCTTGTCAAAGCTTCCAGTGTTGCGGAAAACTTTGGATGTGTGACTTGTCTCCATACCCCTTCATGTGTAGTAGGGATTTGACCATCCTCAGTAAAGATGGACCCCATCGCGAAGGTCGTTCGGCGGCTGAGTACGGCAACTGATAATGGTCAGGACCGTGATTGCAATCCTCCCTTTCTTTCTTGGGAGAGTCTGCTATTTGGGACGCAATCTCCCTAGTGCATCGATCGCAGATTTGAGGAACTTGGTGTCTCCTTCTGATGGTGGTCAACCGATCATCTCGAGGACGAGGAACCTAGTGGCGCCCTTAAACAGGTCGGCCAGGCATTCTTTGTTGACCATCCAAGCCAAAATCAATCTTCGGTCACGACTGATTCCTGAGATTGGAATAACCATGTTCACTTCAATATTGGCTGGGAAAGGGTCAGTGTCGATCAACATCGCCTCTTCACATTTTTTCAGGAATTTCAATAACCTATGATCAATGTGGTCCTGAATAACATTCTTGAACATAACATACTTGTTAGTTGAGTGGGACTGAGTTCCATAACACTTACAATACTTGATCTTTTGTAATTCGTCAGCTGGTAGAATTTTATGATTTATAGAAATTTTAATAAATTTTTCGGCCAACAAAATATTAAATATTTCTTCGACTCGGGTGATATCAAAGGTGTACACCTTTTGAGCCTTTTGTGCAATTGGGGCTGTTGACTCTACTTTGACCAATGCAGAACATACCAATGGCTTCTTAACCACTGCTTCAGCAATCGTAATCTCATAATTAGAGTCATTGTAATACGTCACTAACGACGAGTTCTTCTGCCTAGCCTCTTCTTGCAAGAGCTCCTCGTAATGAGAGACATTTTTTTTTAGGTCGTATAAATAAAAAACTATGTACCTATGAATTTCTTACGGAGCTTATACTCCAGTTCGTCTTGTGCCAGTTACACAAACTCAGCCTCGATCATAATGGCTTTACACTGGCTTTTTGCCCGCTTAAATCACATAATATAGCTTCGCATGATTCCCTAGGCAACCGTCGGAATTGCGTGAGATCGGCCATGGTGATCTCTCTATTTTTAGAAAAGAACTGTGTAAGGCCCGTATCCTATTCCGTACCGTTTCGTAGGCTTTCGCGGTCCTTATAGTCGAATTCCGGCAACCCTCGACCTGTATCTGGCATTCACGCACGATCCTAAGCTGAGTCCCGCATATCAGAATCGGCTCGACCTGAAACTTGTACCCTAATGACCACACCGTCGCCGCAGTTCCAACATCGTGACCCGCGCACCAATCCGATACTCGTGCCAGAAGATGTGGGCCCACGTTCATTTCGAAAAAAACGTCGCGCGTCAATCACTCAATCACTCAAGTCAAGTACACCCTATACCTCAAGTACAAGTAACCCATCCCTCCTTTTTCCCAAGTCAACTCTCTCTCCCCCTACCCATCCCTCTTTTACAAAAAATTCAAACACAACCATACCTCTCCATCTCCTTTCCTTATAACCACCACTCCATCCATCCCTTCACCCATTATTTCTATCTCTCTCTCTCATTCTCTAGCAATTTCCCAAAATTCTATGAGAAATATCCAACAACCAAGCTCTCTCCCAAAAACTAAGTGTGACCCACTTTCCCACCTTCTCATCTCCCATCTCAACCTTCCAATCACCACCAACCTCCATTAAAGTTGAAGGCAAAGAGCATACAAGTACAAGGAGCCAAAGAAGGAGGCCAATAGGTGGGTGCTCTACCATCGATTTGCATTTGAAAGTCCACTTGTTGGTGGGACCCATTAAGATGTATATGTTGTAATCATGAGGGACCCATAGTGGCGGGGTCCCTCCATCACCACCTTTCTCTCTCTCCCTCTCTCTCCCTCCCTCTATCCATTTTGATGAAGTGGGCCCCACTAATTTGTGTTTCATCTGCAACATCCATCATGAATGGTGGGACTCCACCATGAACTGCAACTGCATTCGGGCTGTCCAAGGTCTGGACGCACCCAGATCCATAGCTCAACGGGTAGACCGAGTGGAGATACCTCATTTCAACACTAAAGGTCTAAGTGGAGGTGGCTAACATGAAGTGTGTGTACTGACGTGTGTATACTAACAAGCTAAAAAAATAATAAAAATAAATAAATAATAATAATAATAAAAGAAAGAAAGAAAGAGGATGAGGGCATGGACGCTGAAACATCCCACCCTCCCACACACGTGTACACACACACACACACACACATATATATATATATTACTTTATAATATAATATTTTATATTACAAGATGCACTGGTGGGCCACTCCTACGTGGGACCCACCTTCAATTTACACCATTTGCACCATCCAGATGTATCTTGATGGTGGATCTGTGAATGTACATATAATATATTATATTATATGTTATATATTTATATATATTAATATAATATATATTATCATGATTTGAGGTGGGCCACATGTGTGGACACACCATGTAATGTGCACGAGATCTCCACCGTCCAGAACATTCAAGCGCATGGACGGTGGCTATTGTAATTTATATATATATATTATATATTATATTATATTATAACATATATATGTAAGGTGGGCGACGTGAGTGGTGGGTCCCACTGATGTATGTTTATATCCACGCCGTCCAGCGATCTGGACAGGTGGAGTCCAATGTGATGTATGTTTATATTAACGCAGTCCATTCATCAGTGTACAGGTGGAGTCCACCGTGATGTATATTTGCATCCTCACTGTCCGTTCATTTGGACGAGGCCCCACATGGTGTAGGAGTTCTATCAGCGCCGTCCATCCATTTGTAATCCAGACCATTTAAATGGACGATGGGCACTGATTGGCTGGTTTGCCACACCAGTTATAGCTATTGTTTCCAGTAGCAAGTTTTGTGGGCCACGCACGATGTACGTGCTTCATTTATACCATCCATCAATGGGAACCATGACATCAGTAAGTTCTGTGTGGCCTACACCCGATATTTGTATTTTATCCATGCTATTTATCAAGTGGACCACACTGCAGTAAAACAGTGAAGGGATTGAACGTCCACCATTGAAACCCTTGTGGGAGCACAGAGGTTTTAAAGCAATTAATACAATATTTATTTTCCTTCTGAAATCCAGGTCTTTGTGACCTTATGAAATGAACAGACCAGATGGGAAATAAATACTATGGTGCAGCCCATTGAAATTTAACTATGGAAATCATTATTAACACTACCATTTGTGGTATGGTCCAGATGATCCTTTGGAAATTATTCATTTTTTTAATGTAATACTCTAAAATGATATATGGTGCGGCCCATTGAAATTTAACTATGGAAATTATTTTTAACACTACCATTTGTGGTATGGTCCAGATGATCCTTTGGACATGATTCATTTTTTAATGTAATACTCTAAAATGATCTTTAAAGATGAACGAATGGTGTAGTTGATGTGGCCCGTCAATTCGGCCCATTTGTACTGGCCCACTCATTGTAGGCCCATTTGATCGGCCCATATGATTTGACCCATTTGATTGGCCCAGATGATTCGGTCCATTGGTTCAACCCATTTGACTAGGCCCGATGTGATATATGAGACCTATTGAGGCCCACATGGATGTATATGAGGCCCACTGGTGCAGCCCATTTTAATGTATATACAGCCCATTTGACTTGGCCCATTGATTCGGCCCATTGACTCGGCCCATTTGAATCGGCCCAATTGACTCTGCCCATTTGATTCGGCCCATTTTGATGTATGTGGCCCACCATGATGCGGCCTATTGTGACGTGTATGAGGCCCATGTGCAGGGCCCACCCGTGATGTATATTAAGCCCATGTATAGGGCCCTCCTATTGCGTATTTGAAGCCCATGAGTTGTGGTCCATTGTGATGTATTCGAGGCTCATGGGCAAGGCCCGATGTGGTGTGTTTATGGCCTACATGATGAGGCCCATTGAGATGTATTTCTGACCCATGTGATGTGGCCCATAGTGATGTGTGTTAGGCCCATGTGATGCGGCCCACTTGATGTATGAGATCCTTGTGTGAGGCCATGGGCCCACTATATGTTTAGCTCTACGTGGGCCACTCCTTGGGAACAATGTTGGTTAAATGTCCACATTGATGGGCAATGATGGTTAAATGTCCATATGGTGACCTTCCCTTGAGCCTGGTTAGGCCCATTCTCATCATTCTCTAGTGGGCTAACCCAAACGAATGGGCCCCATTAATATTGCTTGGACCATAATCGGTCGTCCATCATGGACCTTGCCTTACGTCGAGATCAATTGTCGATTTCTGATTTCGATTACAGTGGCCGATTGTCGATTCTGATTATCGATCGATCCGATTGACGTGACCAATTTGTCGATTCTAATTATCGATTAATTTCGATTGACGTGACCAATTTATCGATTCTGATTATCGATCGATTCTGATTGTCGTGACTGATTGCCGATTTCGATTGACGAGACCAATTTGTCGATCCTGATTATCGATCAATCTCGATTGTTGTGGCCGATTGCCGATTCTGATTGACGAGACCAATTTGTCGATTCTGATTATCGATCAGTTTCGATTGTCGTAACCGATTGCCGATTGACGTGACCGATTTACCGATTCTAACTATCGATCGATCCCGATTATCATGACCGATTGCTGATTCTGATTGACATGACCGATTTGTCAATTTTGATTATTGATCGTTTTCGATTGTCGTGACCGATTGTCATTGACTGACCGATTTGTCGATTCCGATTATCAATCGATTCCGATTGTCGAGGCCAAGTATTGAGGCCGATTTCGATTGTCGAGGCCGATTGTATAAACCGATTCTGATTGTCGAGGCCGAGTATCGAGGCCTATGTGATGAGGCCCATTGTGATGCATTTGAGGGCCAAGCGATGGAGCCCATTGTGATGTATGTTAGGCCCATGTAAAAGGTCCATCGTGATGTATATTAAACTCTTAAGTGAAGCCCATGGTGTTGTATATTCGGCCCTTATGTGAGGCCATGAGTCTACTATATGTTAGGCTCTGTGTGGGCCCTTCCTTGGGGGCAATGTTGTTTAAATGTCCACATTTTTTAGGCCGATTGTTGATGTCGATTATTGATACCGATCATGAGTATGTAACAGCATAGCGTCATGATACATGCCCATACACATCATCTGCATGTTTGTTATGAGATATGGTTGACCATTGCATATATCATTAGGTAGGTTGTTATGAGATTCCCTGATAGGTGGAAATTATCTCGCATGAGCGCACGGTATGCGCAGGATTGATGCATGACTGGATTGTATGACTCATGCATCTTGCATTGTGTGTTGTGACTACTGTACGCCCTAGCGATATCAGGGCCATAGCCTCCACAGGCATATCGTGGATGGCCAAATGGGACACCGAAAATATTTGGTTCTAGCATACGGGCATTATAGATGTCCCTGGTAAAAATTCCTAAACCTCCATGGTCAGGAGATGCCCCAACGTCAAGACCGAGTGGATACATGAGCGCCTGAGTGCCGAATACCAGGAGGTCGCGTCTCCCACTGTGTCGTGGTCGGTTAGGAGGGAGTGTGACCTTACCTGCCTGAGTGAGGGGGCAATGTCTAGGTTGAGTTTGATCAGCTTGAGGAATGGGTCCGCTATCGATGAGTCAGACCCGATATTGGCAGGCGGATAGTGAGGTCTCTTTCACTTACCCAGTTGTGCGCTCGAATAGGGGCGACAAGATGGCGTAGAGTGTAATAGACTCCGGTGATGATCTCAGAGATGAACAGTACTGATATGTAGACTTATTGAGCAGGAGTTGTGTACTCATTCATTCATTCATTCACTATCCACTCGGGCTGGTGGTGCGCATTTATTTGTTACGTGTACCTTCACAATGGCCAGGATTTCGGTTGGGGTGCGCGACTAACCTGAGATCAGGAATTTACCACATTGAGTTTAACTATCCAAATTTAGGTATGAGACTGGTTTGGATAGAAGTCCCTTGTGATGGACCCCTTAGCCTACGATACTACGTACTATCATCTCGACTTCACACTCCAGCATGGTCATTCCATTCGCAATATATATTGCATTACATTCGCGGCATATGACATTTATATGGTTTAGATGAGGCATCTGATATTTGACTCTTTATGACTCCTCATTTGTATAGTTGATTTGTATCACGTATTCTGATATTGTTCCTCATTTGTATAGTTGATTTGTATCACATATTCTGATATTGTTTGACTCATGGACTTGTCAGTATTTTCGCTTACTCTGATAACGTACGATTCATGACCTTACGCTTATTTCGACATTGTATGATTATGACATTGCATTGAATACTTGACACTTACCTTGTGCACACACTTACACCACCCTCTAAGCTTTCTATAAGCTTATGCACGATAGATGCATGCAGGTGATATTAGGTTGTAACAGTGTTGAGCTTGGAGCATGTAGCGTTCTTTTGGAGCTTGATTTTCGATATCATATATTTCCCTTTCAACATTGTAGGCAAATGATTATATTAATGGATGTGTGATGATGATGTTGCCTTGTGAATTGGGTAATCTTGTGGTTATGCTTATTATGAGTTAAATGTACAAAAAAAAATCCTCCTTGTAGGATCCCAGGATCAGAATTTGGCGTATGGACGCTAGGAGCGGAGAATGGGGTACTACGGAGGCTGTCGGCACTAGATTCGGTGATCGGAATTCCTGTGAATCCAATTTTCGGGTTTGGGGCGTGACAAATTGAGCGTGGATTTTCTCTTCCAGATCCTGTCAGGTATGTAATGAGTCTAACAACAAGTTTGAGTACCAAGTGCAAGTCGATGCGATCAATGAGTGACCGAATAACTATAACTTATAATAATCATTGTTGACCAGCTCACCACACTACATTGTGAATCGACCGATGTGCTCAATAGTCGACTGACCAGGCTTGCCCGAGAACAAGGCAAAATCCGGTAGATAATTTCTCGGCAATGGATATTGCTAATCTACCTACTCGGGGTACAGTTTGTGATACACGATAATAACATTGGGGGCTAAACACTTGGCGAGCAACTTCTTAAATAATTTGTATTATTTGGTCATGGTCCACCCGCTGAGGCTCTAAGGCTGGTTGTGAAAGTGCCCTGGTTTGTCAAGTTACGTAAGTATTGAGTTAGATTGACTACAGAGCCTGACAGGAAGATCAATTCAAGCGTCTACCTCAACCAGATGTGTGCAAGCTCACCACAGGTAAATCTAAAGCCTCACATCCCATGACCAAAAATACCAGGTGAATAAAACCCTTAAAAACAAGTTATAAATCATAGGGTTTTAAGGTGAGAAAATTTTTTCCAAAACAGGAAAATCTCTAAGTTTTTCTTGCCTTATCGATTTATTGAAACACCCTCGATATAATCGGCCTACGCTGTCGAGTCCTCGATGCTTCATCGATACCATAAAAAAGAGGACCAAATATGTCCAGTAACTTCACAATATATCTAGACGAATTATAGATGTATCGATACACCTCTCGATATCATTGATACTTAAAACTCGAGCTCATCAAAAGTGGCTCGATAAGATCGACAGGTAGATTTTCGGCGCCCCTGTTTTTTAATGAAAATTTCAAATTCTTTCGATATGTCGATGCTCTTCCGATACGATTTGAAATCAAATATTGATAAGATCGAAAGTCCATCGATGATATCGATAGTGGGCGCGTTTTTTTTCCAGCAGATATTTTAGGTTGTTTTTAACATTGATCGGGGGTCATTCGAGGAAATCGATATTCATATGTCGATGATATCGAGGCTGAGTCGATTGCATCGATAATGGACACAATCTGTCCAGCGAGTTTAATGGTAAATCTATTGGATTTATCGATGCATCGATACTACCTTCGATATCATCGATATGAAAATTCCGATGACATCGGCTGTCCCCCTATCATATCATAAAAACCTGAAATATTTCATCGCCAGTCTCTCTCAAGCTTCAAATGTCGATAGATCGATCCTAGTTTCGATTAGATCGGAGTTCGAAATCCGATGTCATCGACACCTGTTTCGATCCCATCGACAAGCTGGCAAAAGGTTTCAAAAGCGTATGACATTTGAGTTTGTGTCATCGAGCTGACTGTCGATGTTATCGAGAGTATACGCTCAATGATATCGACACTACTCGATGATATCGAACTCTGTCATAAATGTGACCATTTTATATCCGTTGGAACTTTTGCATATTTAAAGAGAGACTTGCCTTTATTGCTGGCAGAGAAAGAAGAGAGTGCTTTTGTGTGTTTCAACTTATATCTTATATCCAAAGCCCTTTCTCTCAAGGGAGTTCATCCTCCAATCCACCCTCATCATTGATATTCAATAGAGTGGATTGGGAAATGAACTTTTGCATTCAAAGATCCTCCAACTACTCTTTAATAGCAAATCATTATGCTGAGATGCCTTGAATGCATAAGATTGGAATCGCTTTATCTTCCTGATAGGAAAACATTTTGAGAGTAGGATTCCATCTTGACCTTGACCTAACACGAAGCCAAGTACTGGTATATCATATTGTGTTGCGGATCAAAGGAGTAGAAGACACTTTGTCAACAAGGAGGAGGAGATCTTCGGCAGTGTGCTTATCGTGACTCATCAACTTATTTATAAGTATCTAGAGTCCAAGAGGACACTTGTGATCATTCCTTTTTAGGGATTGGGTCTTAAGTGGTTCTCACCCTTTGAAGTCCTCGTAGGAGGCCTTCGGCGGGAGTGTACATGGTGGGTGTGTTGTGTGGACCCTTGCTCTGTGGAGAGCATAAACATCTGGTTAAGAGTGAACCAGTAAAACTCTTGGGTTTGAGGTGAACCATATAGAAACCTCCAGTAGGGTCTTATGGAAGATCCTTGGCCAGTGTGCCTAAAAGTGGGTGCGTTGTGTTGACCCTTGCTCATGAGAGCATAAACAGTCTGCCTCAGTGTAAGTTGTAAAGGTTGAAGGTGAACCTGATTTAAAACCTTAGGTTTGAGGTGAACCCCTGTGAAACCTCCTTAGTGAAATCCGGTACACTCAAGGGTTGAGTGCGGTTACCGGGAGTGGAGTAGACAAGTAGTCGAACCACTATAAAAATGACTGTGTTTGTGATTGCTCTTCTGTGTGTGTGATTTATGCCAATGCATTCATATTTATTTATCTGATCACACCTCACACACTTACACCGTCACATCCAACATAAACTAAGTTGCATATTGCTATATCTTGAATAGTTTGTGATTGGATCCTCTACCTGGCTTGGAAGCCAGTAGAGTTACATTTGAGTAATCCTGATAATTGCATATTCATAGGATTAGTGAAGTAGGATTTTTAAATAAATCATAAAAACTTTAAAAAGTCCTATTCACCCCCCCTCTAGGACATATTGGCATATTCTGACTTCAATTAAAGCGGTCTTCACCGCAATTTCAATTGGTATCAGAGTAGGTCTCTCTTTAAGGGCTTCACCACCTAGAGAGTGATCTTGACTGAAGTTGGGAATATGGCCAAAGGAGAGGGCTCATCAGTCACTAGACCTCCAGTATTTGATGGCTCAAACTATGCATACTAGAAAGCTAGAATGCATTACTTTCTAAGATCATTGGACCATGATGTTTGGGATATAGTTGAAAGTGGATATATGCCACCTACTGAACAAATTGTACTTGACAGTGGCACAACAATCACAAAACCTAAACCCAAAGAAAAGTGGACAGCATTCGACAAAGAAAGGCAAACATCTGAAGCCAGGGCTATAAATGCTATCTACTGTGCCGTGTCCCAAGATATCTTCAATCAAATAAGTATGTGTGGGCCATCTAAGGAACCATGGGATCTACTGGAAACAACCCATGATGGCACAAGCACTGTAAAGAGGTCTAAACTACAACTTCTGACTTCACAGTTTGAAGGTCTCAGAATGGAAGAGCATGAGACGTTTATGGAGTTTTTCACTAAGTTAAACATCATATGTAACTCCATGGGTGGATTGGGAGAAAAAGTTCTGGAACCAAAAATTTGTAGGAAAATCCTAAGATCCCTACAGGAATGGTTTAATCCCAAGGTTACAATAATTGAGGAGTGTAGAAATATAGATGAGATGAAAGTAGAAGAATTGATAGGTTCCCTACAAACTTTCGAACTACACTTCAAACAAATCCTCAAATCCAAAACAACTGTCCTAAAAACCTCTAAGAAAACATTACATGAGGACAGTGAGAGTGAAAATGAAAATGAAGATGAGGAAGCCCAAAGATTCAGAAGATTCTTTCAAAAGAATCGTGGTCAGCCTTCCAAAGGAAGAAAGGTGAATAACAAACCCACTGCAGGTAAATTTGGTAGAAGAACCAAAGAACCACAATGTTATGCCTGTCATGAGTATGGACACCTATCTACTGAATGCCTAAATAGAAAAACTAAGGGCAAGGCAATGTTTACCACGTGGGATGATACTGATGAGTCAAATTCAGAATCCAGTGACTCAGAGAGCGACGGTGACCAGAAATCCTTGAAAATTCTCATGGTCTCCACTACTCCAATCATTCCCACAGAATCTAAAAACGAGAGAGAACAGCAAGTGTAACGCCCTGAAAATCGGGGGTCGAGTAGCAACTCAACTCCCAAGTTCCAAAACATTACTTATGTAACATATATGCTTATGATTAAATATTTTTTCTGTGTTAGTGCATTAATCATGAGTGAGATTATACTAAAACAGTAATTCATACTCCAGATCAATTTATACAATGCAAGCGAAAGACTGAAAGATGTATATAAACGTATATGAGCCGAAAAGGATCACTATCGGTCTCTAGAGTATGAACACATCACTGAGTCACCATATACATGTAATAGTTCAAGAGTCAAAATGTCAAAAATGGTTCAACTACAATGATAAGCCCTGTAGCCTCATCAACCAGGACGGCCTAAGAGAAACCATCGGAGAAATGCATATATGAGAACGCATCCTGATCGCCATCAGAAACAGGCTCCGCCTCCTGAGTTACATCGTCATCTGCAACTAAGACAGAGTCTGGTGGGTGTTGAGAACACCATCCTAGAACGTGGGAGTGAGTGATCAACTCAGTGGAATCATAGACCAAAGGTTAACATGTTATCAATTCAGTCAAGCAATAATGATAAAGCAGACATATCAGACATTCCCAGATACTCTTATTAATGTAAGGATGAAATGTATTCATGATGCATGCCCTCGCCTACACTCCCTCGTGCGACGCCATCTTACGGTCGCGGCATGCTTTCTTCCCTCTGTGCTCTTCAACCCGGGGTACATGCAGTGCGATGTTATGAGCGTGATTACTAAGTTCTTATTAGTCCTCTTCATACAGCAGGATTTGGGAAACTAAGGTACCTCCCTTATATCATTTCCCAAACAATGATCCATTCTAAGGTTGTTAGCCCTAACAATACTCATACGATGTTACGGTTTTAGGTCACTACAAAGGGCTCGTCACCTCGATGCAGTGTAGTCCTAGTTTATACTCTAGTTACTACAAAAAGGCTAGTCGCCTCAATATAGGCTCAGAGTATGCTCGAGGTCACTACAAAGGGCTCGTCACCTTATCAGTGTACGCCGGCAGCTCGAATACAGTGTCCCATACCACCGTATTTGGCTCACGAGGTGGTGTTGCTCACTGGTCACTACGGGTGGACTCGTCGCCCCGGCGTAGGACGACAACTCGACCACAGTGTCTCAAACCACCATGTCTGGCTCATGAGTCTTAGCGGATTGAGGTACCAAGGTTAACGGGGTTTACACTGGTGAGTTTGGTATCTTAGGTTTAAGCAGGAGCCTTCAAACATGGTGAACATACATCAGGTCAATCGGGTTACTTGACGAGCTAGATTATTACGAGCACACAACGAGTTGATCGACATGAAGTGCGTAAGCACTCTGTGTGGCCTAACCACTGTCGACAACTCTAGTACGGCTCGGGTTCGTTAAACACATCCTACATGGCGAATAAATCTCAGCCACGAACTCAAAGCCTGTTATCGATTGCCTGGACTATAACATAGCCCCAATCACATTCAATCCTTAACCAGTAAGCATGTGGAGTAGTCAGAGCAGAATTAACCAAGTAGTTCAAACATGTTAACAAGCATGTTATAAAATATAACTTAAACAGGAAATCCAAACACATACATTTCATAAGTAAGTGATTAAACTAACTAAGGTAGTTGAGAATCCTATCTCACACCCACGCAAAGCACTATTTACTAAGTACTTACTTATACAAGCATTTTTACAAACACTTAGACTACACGTATTAACATACATAACGTATGTTGGCCAAAATGTGTATTAGGGCGAATCCTTCCGCCGAGAAGTTGTTACACATATAACTAGCATATACACACAGTAGTTAGTCATGGCAAATACACTTTCATATTTCGTACGTATATGGTATTTTCTACAAATACACAGAATACGTTAAACTCCACAAATTTCATATATAATTGAAACGTAAAACAAACATCGCATTTTGCATGTGAAATAACATCCACACCAGGAATCTATCATTATCCGACATTGAAAGCTTTGAAAACCATAACATATACTTCTATAGTCCACACCTTACGCTGATAAACGCATAACGGAGTCGTTTTAGATGTTAAGTCTTTGTCAACGGCGGATTTGCAACCTATAGCATGAGTTAAGTTAGCCATTTCATAACTAGCACTATCAGAAACCCTAAGCCAAATTAGGGTTAGGTTTCCTTACCCAAGTGTAACGTCGAAATCGCCGGAATAGTGATGCAGGTAGGGTAGCTAAGTGTGTGAAATGACAGGATCGAATCCCAAGAAGAATCCCCACTTCTCTCTCTCTTTCTGTCTCTTTTCTTTCTTCTCTTTCTTAGGGTTTAGAAAATTCGTATGAAGTGAGAGGGAGAGGGTTTAAGGTCCTTATATAAGCCAGAACTGATGGGAATGACTCCAGGGCCAAGGTATACTTAGGTTATGTCCAAAAAGCGTCTGTTTCAGCTCAACGGAGCACTTCCGGAGCCCCTCCTTGAGCCTAAGGTAGGACTTAAGCTCCCTTATGTTGGATCTAGGTCAAGCTGAGTTTTCGATCCGATCGGGTTTACAAATCGCCCGTAGCAGACCAGTTTCAGTTCAATGGTCCACGATCACTGATTAGGGCCACAAGTACACTGACCTGTGTATGAAATTTTTCCTGATCCGAGCGTGTATTTGGGTTAGATTCTGATGGTCAGAATCTTATATTTGGACCTACAACTGAACAACTCAGTTTACTTAAGTTTGGGTTTATTTCCTAAAGATATTCACGTTTCTCACATACTTCACGTTGGGCTCGAGCGAATAGCTTCGGGATACTGTCTGGACTTGATTTCTGAGGTGGTTGTCAAGTCCAGCAAGGCGGTCTTAATTATATAATTTCGTAGTAATCGGACTTTCGACGTGCGGTTCAGGTCCGATATGAAGTTTCAATGTGCTTTCGAGAGCAACTGGGTAATGAGATTGATCCTAGATTTCAAGGTAATGTAGCATCAATGATTCTAAAAGTTTTGGATCTTGCAGTTCGTATTTAAAGTGGATCAAGTGAATTTCGCAGCTAATCTAGTTTAACACCTGGTTAACCTTGTCTAATTTCTAAAGGATTTGGTCTTAAGTGATTTCTGCCTGAGGTGGTACTCGGGTCTTTATACGGAATTTTTCAAGTTGTTACAATCTACCCCCCTTAAAGAAAAATTTCATCCTCGAAATTAGTACCTTTTCGTACTCCTCGAAAAGCTGTGGGTAGTTCTTACGGACCTCGGCTTTTGTCTCCTAAGTAGCCTCTTCCTCAGTGTGAGGCATCCACAATACCTTCACAAGTGGGATGACCTTACTACGTAATACCCGCTCCTTCCTGTCTAGAATACGTGTCGGTCGCAGTATATAAGTAGCACTCCCATTTGATAATGTGGGAAGGATTAGGGACGTACTTCTTCAGCATAGATATATGAAATATATTGTTCACGCCCTCAAGTGGTGTGGGCAAAGCAAGACGGTATGCCACCACACATACTCGGTCTAATATCTGGAATGGGCCAATGAACCGCGGCGTAAGTTTTCCCTTCTTGCCAAACCGAAGGACTCCCTTCATAGGGGAAACTCTAAGAAACAAATGATCTCCAACTTCGAACTCCAGCGGTCGCCGCCTCATATCGGCGTAGCTCTTTTGTCTGCTCTGCGCTGTAAGAAGTCGACGCCTGATAATGTCGATCTTCTCTGAGGTCGCCTGTACTAACTTTAGGCCAATCAAAATGTGCTCGCCAACCTCTACCTAGCAATGCGGTGCTCGACAGGGGCGCCCATACAAAGCCTCATACGGAGCCATGCCAATACTCGCTTGAAAGTTGTTATTGTAGGCGAACTCTGCATAAGGAAGACAGTTATCCCAACTGTCCTTGAAATCAAGCACACAAGCTCGCAACATGTCCTCCAACACCTGGTTTACCCGTTTCATCTGCCCGTCAGTCTGTGGGTGGAACACAATACTGAACTTCAACTTCACACCCATCGCTTCCTGGATACAAGTCCAGAAGATAGATGTGAATCGTGTGTCTCGGTCCGACATGATCTCCAAAGGAACTCTATGCAGACGTACGATCTCCCTGATATACAGCCTGGCCAACTCGTTTGCAGAATTTGTGACTTTAATCGGGAGGAAGTGAGCCGATTTCGTTAACTAGTCCACGATCACCCAAATAGAGTTATAACCCTTCCTTATCTTCAGTAGCCCCGAGATGAAGTCTATAGAGTTGAAGTCCCACTTCCATTCAGCTACGGGCATGGGCTGAAGGAGTCCAGGAGGTCGGCGATGCTCGGCCTTGACCTGCTGACATGTGAGACAATGGGACACATACTCTGCGATATGGACCTTCATATTGTCCCACCAATACGACCTCTTCATATCTTGGTACATCTTCATACTACCAGGATGCATCGCAAGCTTTGAACTATGAGCTGCCTCGAGAACTTCCTGTCTTAAGTCAGGAATGTTTGGGATGCATAGGCGGCCAAGGTAACGCAGGCCCCCATTCGTATCAACACTCTACTTAGCATCCTTGTCTCCACTAGCCTTTGTCCTTATCTCCTCTAACCACTTGTCTTTTCGCTGAGCCTCTCTGATTCGGTCATCAACAGTGGCTGCACTCGAATATGCACGATACTCTCAAACGGTTCCTCTACCGTGAGCTTCTGCTCAAAGTCACGCATGAATTCCACCATGTGCCATTCCTCAACCATTAGCGGAGCCGCAAATGCTATCGCCTTCTTGCGGCTCAATGCGTTTGCCACAAGGTTAGCCTTGCCAGGATGGTAGGAAACCTCGAACTTGAAGTCCTTCAAGATTTCCATCCATCGCTGTTGCCTCATGTTCAAGTCCCTCTGTGTGAATATGTACTACAGGCTCTTGTGGTCGCAAAAGAGCTCGAACTCCTCTCCGTAGAGGTAATGTCTCTAGAGCTTTAATGCAAAAATGACGGCCGGTGGGTTCATAAGACCAAACGACATCACGAAAAACTCATAGTGCCCAAAACAAGTCCTGAAAGCCGTCTTCTGCACGTCCTCATCCCTAACGCGCAACTGATGATACCCTGACTGCAAGTCGATCTTCGTGAAATACTGCGCTCCTCTCAACTGATCAAACAAGTCATCTATTCTAGGCAAAGGGTACTTGTTCTTCACCGTCACTTGGTTCAACCTACGGTAATCAATACACAATCGCAGTGAACCATCTTTCTTCTTTACGAACAACATAGGTGCTCCCCATGGAGACACACTAGGTCGTATAAAGCCTGCATCTAACAGATCATCGATCTGTCTCCTCAATTCCTCCATCTCACATGGAGGCATGCGATACGTTGGGAGTGAAATGGGCGTCGCACCAGGCGCTAGATCAATGGTGAAATCAATTTCATGACGAGGAGGCAGCTCAGGTATCTTACTGAACACTTCCTCAAAATCCTGAACTACAGGCGTGTTTTCAAGTGTCGAGCCATCAACATTCTTCAATAAAGAAGCATAACAAAGAACTCGAAAAGGGCAACTAATTTGCATAGGAAATGTAAAGGGCGTGCCCTCATGCTCATAAGCTGTCACTAGACGGGTCTCGCAGTCAATCTCGGCCCTCACTTCAGTTAGCCAATCTATACCAAGGATGACGTCGAAATGGTATATCGTGGTGACAATCAGGTCAATATATATCGTCCTGCTCCCTAGATCTATCAAGCAACCCACACACATTTTGGTGGCATCTGTAAAAGTCCCTGGTGCTGCGATAACTCGCACCCCAACCATCGGGGTCGTATTCAACCCTAAGCGCTTGACTGCAAAACATGATATCACAGAAATAGTGGATCCCATATCCACCAACAGAAATATAGGGGTACCTTCAATGTGAGCAGTGAGCTCGAAGGCCAAAGGTACGGTAGCTATAGAATCAAGCCCTTCCGCTGTAAGTGCATGGACGTGCGCTTGCTGAGATCGGTTAGGCCAAGGCGCCAGAGGTCGCTGAGGCGGCCTAAATCGAGGCGCAGGTGTCCGGAATGATGGATGAGCTGGTGCAGTTCGTAGGGGTGGAGCCGATAGAACCTGAGGGCCAGGGCGGTCGATTCTCTGCGGCGGCAAAAATCCACTGTCTCTCATACGCGCAAAGCAACTCTCTGCAGCGTGACCTGGTCTCCCACAGTACGTACAGGTCACACCAGGTCGCCTCATCAGAACTAGTGGAGCCGCGATCCTGGGGGGAGAGTTGGTACGGGACCTCTTGCCGAGGAATGGCCTGCTCGGCATATCTGGTCTTGGCCTAGAGATTATAGGCCCATAAGAACGTGTCAATCGATCCCAGTCCTGCTCTGCTCGCATAGACATGTGTACTAACTCAATATAGGAAGGTATGCTAACACAGCACATCTTTGAGCGAATGTCAGGTCGTAGGCCCTCAGAAAAACGTTACATCCGCATCTACGCGTTAGCAAGTATAGTAGGAGCGTACCTGCCCAGCTCTATAAACCGGTGCTCGTACTCTACCATTGACATACCTCCCTGTTTGAGGCGTAAGAATTCATTCTCATTCTCGTGCCGGTACGTAAGGGGATAGTACTTCTCATGGAAACGGGTCTCAAATGCTGCCCATGTCCATACATAATCAACTATAACGGTCCGCAGGACACTATCCCACCATAAGCTGGCCTCCTTCTCAAATATAAGGGTGACCAACTCGACCTGCTCCGGCTCTGTACAATGTAGCATCCCCAGCATCTTGGAGACACGGTCAAGCCAATATTCGACCTCCTGGGGTCTATGAGAACCTGTAAAGGTAGGAGTCCGCAAGTGCTGGAATCGCTTAAGGAGGTCACTAGTACCCAAGTTCCCCGTAGGGTATACAGCAGGTGCAGGTAGAGTCACACCCTCATCCTGAGCGGAAGGTCCTACAGTCTCCGTAGGGTGTACAGGTGGTGCAGGTGGAGTCGCACTCCCACCCTGACCTAGGGCCCCTGCAATAGTGGCCAAGAGCTGTTGTTGCTGCTGCTGGTGTTGCATCTGCTGCTGCTAGTTCTGCACCTGCTGCTGGTGCATCATCATCAACAACTGCTCCAACCTATCCATAGGTGGGGTCGACTGAGGCACATGCTGCGTCGAAGAAGATGCATGATTTTGCTCACGAACTGGTGGTGTGTAAGGTGGCAGCCCAACTGTAGGACCAGTAGAAGGCTGAGACTCAGGCATAGTCTCACGAACCGGGCCCGAACCAGGGTCCATACGACCATCACTCCAGGGAGGTGCCTGGTCCATCGAATTAGGTGTGTCGTGCTCCACGTGACAATAGGTGGCATTCCCTATATGACATAGGGCACAACTTGTGTAAGATGTAGCATAGCGATACACAATCCTTTAAGCATTCCACACACTTCATAGCAAAGAGACTGCATGCATTTTATTTACCAAAATTGTCACAATACATGGAATACAGTTCTACATGAATCACGACAGGAACGCATGCGGCTATGAACTATTCAGCCCAAACGCACTTTCTACCTTCTACACTACTAAGCCCACGAAACATTTAAACACAAACATCCTAAAGCAGTAACAAACAAGCTACAAACAACGGTACGGAAGACTAGGTATCTGAATCTGGTGATGGGCGAGGGGCACCCTTATCCTGTAGACAGCACAGGATAGTCTTCAAGGTGCAAGTCACCTTCTGGAACTTATGCTTTATAAGGGCCCGGAGATCAACAATATCCTGTCGCAAGATAGCCTGACCCTCCTCAAGTCGAGCTAAACGGGCATCCCTAGCAGTCCGATCAGTGTCCTGCTCGGTGCCATTGGAGGAGAGCTCTCATCCGTATCCTGGGCCTCCTCTTCTTCTTCCTATTCCTCCTCTATCTCTTCCCTGCTTTCTTCCTCGCTCTCATACTCCTCGCTAGTCGTCTCATCCTCATCCTCATCAAGTCGGGCTTATCGCTGCCGGGGCCTGATTCCCATCTGATCGAGAGTAGTTTCATTGATAAAATGTTGCGGCATCGGGATTTCTGTGCCAAGTCTGTAGCCGAACTCACGTGCAATCTTGCATATAAGCTGCCAAAGGGGAGTGAATCAGACGCCCTAGTCGAGCGCGCGGTAAGAACTATCTGACTCAGAACATACGTAGGCACGCATAACTTCTCTCCCTGCCCCACCTGGTACAGGAAATCTACCATCAGATGCATGCACTCACTGCGATTGCCCCACCTGGGGTACACATTAAACTTGCAGATATGGAGTGGGAGAAAATCATCCATCATATTTAACGCCAAGGATCTATTGTTTGGCTGCCATTGAACCAGTCCACCACAAAGAAAATGCGTACGGCGATCCCTTTCACATGCAGTCTTCAGATTCTTCTCACTCGCGTGGACTTGGCCAAGTGGTATTCCCATGAGTCGAGCTATCAGGCCAGCGTCAATTGTGGCCTCCCGACCTCTTCCCGCTGGAATCCTGAACTGCAAGGGCTCCAGTGTAGGCTCTTGAATATGGGCATAGAATGCTTGGACAGTGTCCATATTTGCATGATATTTTTCTTCAAACATAGGGCCCCACCCGGCTTCCTCTAGGTGTTCTATCAACAGATATTCTCCAAAGAGCTTCTCGTCAACATGAGTTTCAAAAAGGACCCTACGGTCATGAAACCTACCATGAGACATTTCCGCCGGAAGAATCCTTTCAAGGGGAGCCTGGGGATCAAGCTCCTGCTTAGTCCATATCTCACGTTCAATGCCCGTGCTTGGGGTGGCGCCTCTCAGTCTCTTCGAACGAGTAGGGTGACTAGGCCCAGCTTCTTTCACATGAGCCCTTTTCTTTCCCATGAGAGAAAGAAGGGTGGAAATCGAGAAAATGGTCGTAATAAGCTCGAATAGAGCCATGGAAAAAGAAAGAAAATGGGGAAATAGGAGGGATACTTGAGTTCCCAAGAATTTAAGACACAAAGTGGGTCTTGAATGCTCAAATGAAAGGGGAATGAAGAAGGTAAACAGCTATGGAGGGAGATTTCGAATGTGTGGTGAAGGTGGTGCACGAAAAGGGGAGAGGGAGCACTTAGAGGGGGGATTTGAGTGAGGATTTGGATGTTTTATTGAGAAAAGGAAAGCTTGGAGGGGTAGTTTGTGAAGGAGGGGCGACCTAGGAGGGGTTTTAATCGAAAACCCATGCACAAGTGGGTCACACAACGCCCTAGAAATGCTCGGCCCGATCGGCCCGCCCGGCCAAGCCCACCTGGCGACGAGGCCTCACTAGTCTCTGGATATTCTGGCGAGGACTCACCCTTTGGGTGAGGTCCTCCTGCCCCCTGGACTTCAAATGTATGTGGGTCCCACCCTGGGTCCCCCTAGAAGAGCCCCGTTTGGCCCCTGACTCCGCTTTGAGTCATTTTGGGTCCTCTCGGGTGTGTTTATAATGTACAGTTGCTTCTGTACGGTATTGAGGGCTGAGAAGGGGTGATTTACTGTCTAAACCCGTTGATAGATGGTCAAGGAAAGATCCAGGGTCGCCTCAAGCGATCACGGAGGTGTACGGACTCGATCTCGGCGATCGATATGGATGAACTTCGTCAATTGGAGAAATCGGGAAAACCTAAGCTTATTTCTACATTTTCCTCGCACCCACCTATGTCGAAAAGCATCAGCGTACATCGTGTGACCATAACCCAAGTCCGGTTTAACCCAAATCATGCTCTGATACCAACTTGTAATGCCTTGAAAATCGGGGGTCGAGAATGCAACATATATGCTTATGATTAAATGTTGTCTGTGTTAGTTCATTAATCATGAGTGAGATTATACCAAAACAGTAATTAATACTCCAAATCAATTTATACAATGCAAGGGGAAGACTGAAAGATGTATATAAATGTATATGAGCCCAAAAGGATCACTATCGGTCTCTAGAGTATCAACACATCACTGAGTCACCATATACATGTAATAGTTCAAGAGTCAAAATGTCAAAAATGGTTCAACCACAATGATAAGCCCTATAGCCTCGTCGATCAGGACGACCTAAGCGAAACCGCCGGAGAACTGCATATACGAGAACGCATCTTGATCACCATCGGAAACAGGCTCCACCTCCTGAGTCGCATCGTCATCTGCAACTAAGACAGAGTCTGGTCGGTGTTCAGAGCACTGTCCCAGAACGTGGGAGTGAGTGATCAACTCAGTGGAATCATAGAGCAAAGGTTAACATGTTCTCAACTCAGTCAAGCAGTAATGATAAAGCAGACATATCAGACATTCCTAGATACTCTTATTAATACAAAGATGAAATGTATTCATGATGCATGCCCTCGCCTACACTACCTCGTGCGACACCATCTTACGGTCGCGACATACTTTCTTCCCTCTGTGCTCTTTAACCTAGGGCACATGCAGTGCGATGTTATGAGCATGATTACCAAGTTCTTATTAGTCCTTTCTCGCCTACACTACCTCGTGCGACACCATCTTACGGTCGCGACATACTTTCTTCCCTCTGTGCTCTTTAACCTGGGGCACATGCAGTGCAATGTTATGAGCATGATTACCAAGTTCTTATTAGTCCTTTTCATACAGCAAGATTTGGGAAACTAAGGTACCTCCATTATATCATTTCCCAAACAATGATCCATTCTAAGGTCGTCAGTCCCAACAATTCTCATACGATATTACAGTTCTAGGTCACTACAAATGGCTTGTCACCTCGATGCAGTGTAGTCCTAGTTTATACTCTAGTTGCTACGGAAAGGCTAGTCGCCTCAATGTAAGCTCAGAGTATGCTCGAGGTCACTATAAAGGGCTTGTCACCTTATCAGTGTAGGCCGATAGCTCGAATACAGTGTCTCATACTACCGTATTCGGCTCACGAGGCGGTGTTGCTCACTGGTCACTACGGGTGGACTCATCGCCCCGGCGTAGGCCGACAGCTCAACCACAGTGTCCCATACCACCATGTCCGGCTCATGAGTCTTAGCGGATCGAGGTACCAAGGTTAACGGGGTTTCCACTGGTGAGTTTGGTACCTTAGGTTCAAGCAGGAGCGTCCAAACATGGTGAACATACATCGGGTCAATCGGGTTACTTGACGAGCCAGACTATTACGAGCGCACAACGAGTTGATAGACATGAAGTGCGGAAGCACTCTATGTGGCCTAACCACTGTCGACAACTCTAGTACGTCTCGGGTTCGTTAAACACGTCCTACGTGGCGAATAAATCTCAGCCACGAACTCAAAGTCTGTTATCGATTGCTTGGACTATAACATAACCCCAATCACATTCAATCCTTAACCAGTAAGCATGTGTAGTAGTCAGAGCAGAATTAACTAAGTAGTTCAAACATGTTAACAAGCATGTTATAAAATACAACTTAAACAGGAAATTCAAACACATACATTTCATAAGTGATTAAACTAACTAAGGTAGTTGAGAATCCTATCTCACACCCACCCAAAGCACTATTTACTAAGTACTTACTTATACAAGTATTTTTATAAACACTTAGACTACACGTATTAACATACATAACTTTGTTGGCCAAAACATGTATTAGGGCGAATCCTTTCACCGAGAAGTTGTTACACATATAACTATCATATACACACAGTAGTTAGTCATGACAAACACACTTTCATATTTCGTACGTATACGGTATTTTTTACAAATACACAAAATACGCTAAACTCCACAAATTTCATATATAACTGAAACGCAAAACAAACATCGCATTTTGCATGTGAAATAACATCCACATCAGGAATCTATCATTATCCGACATTGAAAGCTTTGAAAACCATAACCTATACGTCTATAGTTCGCACCTTACGCCGATAAACACTTAACGGAGTCGTTTTAGACGTTAAGTCTTTGTCAACGGTGAATTTGCAACCTATAGCATGAGTTAGGTTAGCCATTTCATAATTAGCACTATCAGAAACCCTAAGCCAAATTAGGGTTAGGTTTTCTTACCCAAGTGTAACGTCGAAATCGCCGAAATAGTGATGTAGGGAGGGTAGCTAAGTGCGTGAAACGACGGGATCGAATCCTAGGAAGAATCCCCACTTCTCTCACTCTTTTCTTTCTTCTCTTTCTTAGGGTTTAGAAAATTCATATGAAGTGAGAGGCTTTAAGGTCCTTATATAGGCCCAGAACTGATGTGAATGACCCTAGGGCCAAGGTATACTTAGGTTATGTCCAAAGAGCGTCTGTTTCAGCTCAACGGAGCACTTCCGGAGCCCCCCCTTGAGCCTAAGGTCAGACTTAAGCTCCCTTATGTTGGATCTAGGTCAAGCTGAGTTTTTTATCCGATCGGGTTTGCAGATCGCCCGTGGCGGATCAATTTCAGTTCAACGGTCCACGATCACCAATCAGGGCCACAAGTACACTAACCTGTGCATGAAATTTCTCCTGATCTGAGGGTGTATTTGGGTCAGATTCTGACGGTCAGAATCCTTATATTTGGACCTACAACTGAACAACTCAGTTTACTTAAGTTTGGATTTATTTCTTAAAGATATTCGCGTTTCTCACACACTTCGCTCTAGGCTCAAGCGAATAACTTCAGGATACTGTCTGGACTTGATTCCCGAGGTGGTTGTCAAGTCTAGTAAGGCGGTCTTAATTATGTAATTTCGTGGTAATCGGACTTTCGACGTGTGGTCCAGGTCCGATACGAAGTTTCAATGTGCTCTCGAGAGCAACTGGGTGTAATGAGATTGGTCCTAGATTTCAGGGTAATATAGCATCAATGATTCTACAAGTTTTGGGTCTTGCATTTAGTATTTAAAGTGGATCAAGCAGATTTCGCAACTAATCTAGTTTAACACCCGGTTAATCTTGTCTAATTTCTAAAGGATTTGGTCTTGAGTGATTTCTACCTGAGGTGGTACTCGGGTCTTTGTACAGAATTTTTCGAGTCGTTACAGCAAGCCACGGAATCGTTTCCATCTGATAATGAGGAAAGTGGAGAAGAAGAAGAAGAAATCGAAAAGGATAAACTGCAAGATGCCTATAATCAACTTTATATCCACATCATCAAAGTAAATAAAAAACTGGGAATATCTGAGAACAAGAAACAATTACTGCAAAAAGATTTGGACACAACTGTAGAAATCAATATGCATCTGATCAATGATTTACAGCAACATTACTCAGATAATGATAGACTTGAAAGAATTAACACCTTCCTTAAATCTGAGACCGAAAAACTAAACAAACAGGTTGAGCAATTTAAAGACAAAAATATGCTCCTTCAAAATGAAAATCATACACTCCTGTTTAATCTAGAGAGTCCAGAAGAATTGCCAAGCAAAACTGTAAGTTTTCCCAGAGTGGTAAGAAGTTAGAAAAACTTTTAGGTATGGAAAAATTTGGAAATAACAAGAATGGCTTAGGATATGAGAAAGTTAGAGCCAAAACTGCGTATGGAACACAAATACTTGAAAAATCTAATGCCTCTAGTAGCAATACAAAGACTAATAAAGAAATTGAATCAGATAAGAAAATTAAATCTACTTCAAGTAAGAACCCTGTTACAAAGTGGATAATTAAAGAAAAGAAGAATTGTCTTACTACTCACTCAAATCACTTAACAGGCAATGATACTAAGTGGTACCTTGACAGTGGTTGCTCTAGACATGTAACCGGTGACATGTCCCTTCTTTCAAATTATGAGAACCTTCATAATGGGATAGTCACCTACGGAGATGGAATCACTGCTAAAGTAATTGGACAGGGCATCATAAAAGGAATTCAGTTGCTTGAAAATGAGAATGCTTTCTACATAAAAGATTTGACACAGAATCTCCTAAGAATATCTCAAATATGTGATAATGGGCACGTGGTTAAATTTAACAAACAAGAGTGTGAAATCCTTGACCCATCAGGAAAATCAGTAATGAAGGGTCATCGCACAAGCAATCACTGCTACACTATCAGAGGCATAGTAAGAACTAATGTCTAAAAGTCCTGAGCATAAAAAGACAAGTCCAGATCATGCATCTAGATCTAGATATTTGCTGAAATGATGCAATTTTGTTGAGCGTCAAATGATATATCTGAGGTCCTCACCTCAATCTTTTGTATATAAACATTCAAATGTTTATAATTTTTGATGTGTACAGTCATTGTACATAATTTTGCTGAGTATGTTATTAAGTCATAGAAATACTAAAAGTATACTTAAAGGGTCGTCTGTATGACTGAAAAAGAAAAATATTCCTCTTCGATATGTCTATCGATATGTCATTCCCGATTAATCGATCATGGGTCGATATCATCAACATCTCTTCAGAATGTGGAAAGTCACATGCGGGACTACTATCGAAGCAATTGTCGATAACATTGGATGAGGATCATCGATATAATCGAAAGAGTGTTCGGTCAAATCAAAGTTTGGTGCCCAATAAAAGGCGGTCAAGCAGAAAAATCTTATTTTTGCTCGAATCGACGGCCAGAAGACCATCGACAGGTCCCAGAAGCTTCAAAAGAAACGGGTATTACCTTTTCATTTCTTCCACTCCTAAGTCTAACCTCACTTTTGGTCTGGTATTTTCTGTTCTTTTGGTTGACCATTCTTACCTTTGCCTGTCTCTTACACTGAAAAATCACGAACAAAGGGAAAGGTAAGTCTCCTTCTTAGTTTTCGAAAGGAAAAGCGAAACAACCCAGTATGCATCAACTCATTCTATCGGTGAGACATCTAGCCACTGTTGTTGAACGTCTGGTTCTTAACAGTGCCTTAGAGTCTTTTGGAGTGGACCTTCTTCTAGAAGTAATAGGATGGTAAAATATTCTAAATCTTGGTGGTTCGTATCAAATAGGGGTGATCCATGACTTCCTCAGTAAAGTCATGTTATTCGTGACGATCCACCTTGCATTCAAGTCGAATTATTGCATTACTCCAAGCACATCACTCCCATCACTTTGAGTAATCTTCTGGACCTCGAAGTCGCTCGCATTCCAGTCACCAGCCGAAATCTAAATGGTCTGGGCGTCTGGGGAGAGATAACTCGTGCACTATACCAGGGAACTACTATTTCTCAGAATGATGATAATTCCCTTCATATTAATCATCTTGGACCCACTTTTAAAATCCTTCATGACATTTTTGGGTCCAATGTCTATCCTTGTGATGTGAATGGTAATCATCTGTCTCCCTTTGTGTTAAATGTGTTGTATGATGTGTATCAGGAAGTTCAGGTGTGCCTCCCAACACTTCTTCTTAAGCAGCTAATTCGGGTCATTCAAGGCAATCATCAGGATACACTAGCTTTTCCTGTACTCATCTGTAAATTAGCCCATCATGTTGGTATTCCTGCCTCATCTGATAGAGTCTATCCAGAGAAGTGGTTTGATAGTGATTCGGCTCAGGTGGCACAACAGCTGTGTCTTCCTTCAGCTCTTCCCAAGAACAGTGCCCCCCTGCAGTTGGCTGCTCCTTATGCTCATCCTTCATATCCATGGGGATCCAACCGAACGCCATTGCTGAGTCCGGAGTCTATCACAAATCGCTAAACTCATCACCTTGAACGTCACCTACTGAACGGTATGGCGAGCATGGAGAAGCAACTTCACAATTGTGAGAGATGTCTCACCGTGATTGAAGAAAAAGTCGATTCTCTCCAGCAAACAAATCAGCAAATGGTTGATTTACTCACATGTGGTGATTCGTGAAGACAGTAGAAGCTGATTGTGCTTGTATATCATTTTTTTGGGGTATCTGTGCATGGGCTTGGTGTTTTTACTGGGATAACTGTTAATTTGCTGCCAATCTTGAGTAGTCTAGTTTGGATAGTTGGATATCTTTGTTTTATTCTGGTATATGGCCGAAGAGAATTCATATTTTTAATGCCATAATTATGTTTTAAGTTTCCCCTGGTTTATCTAGTTTTTGATATTGGAATG
The DNA here is from genome assembly GCA_030180095.1 of Magnolia changhungtana. Lineage (NCBI taxonomy): Eukaryota > Viridiplantae > Streptophyta > Magnoliopsida > Magnoliales > Magnoliaceae > Magnolia > Magnolia changhungtana. Next base: position 781,625 of record JASAUF010000600.1, read on the forward strand.
CCTGTGATATTTCTAATGAATATTCTATCTGCAGTGCATTCATAAATTCTAAAATTGATGTTTGCTTAAATTGAGATAACTGTTATACATCAATTGTTCTGCTTCTTCCTGTTCGGTTCTCCCAAGCAATTCATTCTTCAGTCAATATCACATGATATATCTTTGTCAATGACTGACAAAAAGGGGGAGAATATTTTCAAACACCCCGAATGAAAATTGTATATCTGCTTAGATGTTGTTGCAGGTGTTAGGGGGAGCAGCCGCAACAAGCAAGGGGGAGTTGGATTTTACAAGTCAGGTGTTAGGACATATTGGCATATTCTGACTTCAACTAAATGGTCTTCACCGCAATTTCAATTGGTATCGAACCCACCTGACGGTTCATGATTCCTATTTTCGGGTACACGATTCTTAACTTCCCGCTTAGGTCTCCGAACTTCCATAGGAGGTGGCACATTCCTTACATTCGGGGCAAGAACCGGTGGTGGGTTACATTGTAGATGTGGCATTGGTGACAACGGCATTGCCGAACAAACTTCCATCAACATTATGTTGTGATGTCGGTGGTGTTCATTTCATTATCAAAGCCACCAGTCATTACATGGCCTCAGCCTAGCTAGCCATGTAACAATTAATGCTCTCGACCTGAATATGGAATTATTCCCCTTAGGCTCTTTCATATTCCTGTACCACCTGAATACTCATTTGAACATCCTGAAGTATAACAGACACCTCGTCTGAGAGCACTGTTCGAGATGTGGATGGCCCTGTTGGGTCTCTGGTCGGGTTATTATTCAAGTTTAACACCTCAAGGGCGCAGGAACCGACACATCCTCGCTTGGAGGTGGTGCAATTGGGGTTGAGGACTCAACCCTAACACTCTTTCTATACATTTTTGGCAATATCACACCAATAATCTAGAAATAGGGTCCCACTAGGTGTGCCCGAAAATTATTCGCCATTATTTTCTGCACTGGGTATGCGGGCATGTCAGAATTGGAATTGCGGCTCCAATTCAAACCGAACAACAATGACCCCATGTGCCGAGGTAGGCAGACACGAAGTGTATGACTGAGATATTAGTAGATCGGTCACCTATTTAGCCACTCGCTTAATGTGTAAATTAGATCATGAGGCGATATTCAGAGGGTGGGGTTCATCCTCTAATGATGGGTTACTCCTTTGCCTTCCATATGAAAGAGCCATTCAATACAGATTAAATAAAAGGAGAAAGAAATTCTTACAGTCGGTAGTGAAGATGTAACGCCCCAGTTTTCAAAACTCGAGTATATGACTCGTTCCTTGAAAACCTAGGTGTTAATTAATAATCTAAAAAGGTAATCAAACTAAATCAAAGTGTGATTTATGGAATAAAGCGTAGTATAGATATGCTCAAAATGTAAACAATATCCAGGGCCACTCAGCTGGGGCCCATATACAAAACCTCAAATCTCTAAATGTACTGCAATGGTAATAAGAAAATAGTCTACTGATTTATTCCAAAATAAGCAGTCGCTTCCTGATACGGCTCCTCATAGTAAGACTACTCCTCGACTATAGCCACCTCGCAATCCATTAGCCCCTATATCCTCTGTACGGTTGAATATTGATGAATGAGTGGCCAGCTCAGTGTGATCTCTCCTCAAGATTACACACCGTCGCCCTAGACAAAAATAGCATAAAACGTACAGGCAATCCAAAACATAATAAATGTAGTCTTATTATGTGCATGGATGCATGAATGCAATCATCGCCCTGGGGATGCTCATCTGTGCAGACATTGGGCTCGTCACCCATGTAATCATTGTCCCGAGTAAAACATCCAGATGGACATTGGGCCGTCACCCATGCAATCATTGTCCCGGATAAAACATCCAGACGGACAAATACGTACATCACATACGATAGTCATAAATGCTGGTCTATGCCATGTATGCATGATTAACCAACTTGTTATTAGTTCAATTACAACCAGCCAATTGGCATATGCTCAAAGGTCACTACGGGGGCTAGTTGCCAGCGCAAGCCGACAGCTCGGGCATAGGTCCCATACCACCATCCCTGGCTCATGAGGCTACCGCCTTAGGGTGTACATAGAACCCATTAACATGTGGTCAATCAATTCTCCGGATAAGGGGACCACCACCATACGCTAACTAGGAATGAAGTATTGAAAATCATTTAAATATAACGACAAAATGATGTGGTATGTATGATTCAAATACTAGTAAACATCGATGATGGCAATTGTCGCAAGGTTCACTTCTAAATCAGGTAAACGGAATCACTTCATAGATGGTGAACCCCATAAATCACGTGTCACGATTCATAACCTCCATGTTAAGGGTTAAGTCTTATCATAATCAGTTTGGTTGCATCCTAAACACAGACTCTCTTTAAATAGGAGTCTTCATAGACAGATTTCAAGTAACGAATGTTTTACAACTAGTACAACCTTATAGAGATTCAGACATGCTTTAATAATCGAAGTAAACCTCATACATACAATCAGTTCAAAAATCCTATAATCCTAACTTATCAAGTTCTAAAGCATGCATCTCAATTAAACAATCAAGTATTCTAGTGAATCCAAGTCATGCTTCCAAGTTAAACTAATTAGTGATTTAACAGGTTCCAAGAACATATGATAGATTAGTCCCACAACATATGACAACATAGATTAAGGGTTTGATCCATCCTAAAAATATGCATGCAATCGTTAACCAATGGTAGTTAAACTATGAGGCATGCATCTAATTAAACAGGTGGAATGATCACCCACCCCTGAGAGATCATTAGCAACTATAACAAAGACTATTCTTGATCTAGCTTTGGGATGGAAAGCTTAAGGGGAAGAAAATCATCACCAGACAAGTTGTAGCGCATCCCTTGATATGAATATCCTCGAGAAGTTAGTGGCTCCGCGTCACTCAAATAGTCCCCTAGAGAAATTTGCTAGCATTAGAAAATAAGTTCTAAGGTCGTAAGCATAAGGGTTGGTGGAAGGTTTGAAAAGCCCATAGTTAAGGTTGTTTGGGCTTCCATCAAGGGAATCAGGCCCATCAAACACTTGCCTTAACAAGAGGCCTGACAGGGGCTGGGGTTTGCCCAAGGCTTAGGCCCGAATTGGGCTTGAACTGGGCCTGACTCTGTTCCACAACAATGGCCTGCACTAGGCCCAGTAGTGATGGCCCACAAAATGGGTGGTGGGCTGCTGGTCTGGCCCACCTACTAGTAGTGCGTGGTCCACCTATAGGTGTGGCTGGGCGACACTTAGCGAGGCCCATTATATTGTAAGGTGAGGCTCGCTGGGATTTCATCCCATGTGCAGCCCATTGAGTTTTAGCTCAGGTGTGGCCCGCTTGAGCTATACAGGGTGTGGCCGCCCGATATCAGCTTGCTGCCCACCTGTTCTATACAGGGTGCGACCCACCTGATGTAACATGTGGCCCACCAGTTGCAATGTGGTGGGGCCCAATTTGGCAGCTCTTTCATCATCCAAAGATTGGGTTGGACAGGGCCTGGTTCAGCCCAAACAAGCTGCCCAAGGCTGGTTGGGACTGGACCCTATTCGGTCCAACTCGGTAATCCCACCGTTGCTAAAGTACGACCCACAACAATGAACTGTGCTCGGCCCAACTGCTGATTGTGGTGTGGCCCACTGATTGTGGCGCAGCCCACTGACTGTGGTGCGGTCCACCTAACACTTGAATGCAGCCCTCTTCTAGGTTAGTTTCAGCCCAGTTCGTGCAGCTGATTCCAGCCCGATGCTGGGCTAGTTTCGGCCCAGTTCTGGGCTAGTTCCAGTCCTAGTAATGGCCCAGCTAGAAGGTCCATTCTCAGCCCGAATGTGGTTGTTCTCAGCTTGGATTGAAAACCCATTCAGGGCATGTTGTAGCTCCTCTTACAGCTCATTTTCAGCACTAAACTTGGCCCAATTGGGGCTTGTTTCCACCACAACTTTAGACCTGATTTTTAGCTAAGTTTAAGGCCCAGATGAGAGCCTAACCGAGGTCATGTTCGGGCTTGCTTTAAGGCTTGACTGAGAGTCCAAATCAAGCCCACCTAAGGTTTATTTCCAACCCAATCACAGCTCGTTGGAAGGCTGATTTCAGCTCGGTTTTAGTCCAACTGAGAGCTTGTCTTGTCTTGGCTTAAAGGCCGGGTCCAAAATGCAGCCATTGATTGGCCTTATTTCAGCTCATAATACTATCGCATTTTGGCCTATTTCTGGCCTGAAATCCGGCCATCATTTGGCATGGTTTCGGCCCAACATGCACTCATCGTTGGCCTGGATTCAACCCATATTTAAGCCTTGTTCGAGAGCTATTTTCAGCTCCTAACATGGGTCGATTAGAGGCTGTTCTTTCCCATGGACTTGGGCTAGATGTTCAGCCCAAAACACAGCTATGGTGTAAGCTGGCTTTGGTCAATAACTCAGATAGGGGTGGAGGCTACCCTTGGCCCAAGACACAGCCATGAAAAAGGCTGGTTTCAGCTCTGCAGCTAGGTGACGCTGCATGGAAGAATGGAGTGAGGTAAGTTACTACTTGGTTAGCTATGATGTTGAACGGACGACTCAACACAGCTCTCCCTCTCTCTCACTCTCTCTCTCTCTCCCTCTCTCTTTCTTTCCTTTCTCTCTTTTCCTCTTTCTCTCCTTGGCACGAATCCCAAGGGCTACAGGACTCCCCTTTTTATAGTAGTGGGAGAGAAGGCTTCAACGGTTGGAAAATGGTTGCCCTTACAACGGCGGTGATCGAAAGGTGGCCATTCTCAAAGCCAATCCGGTCCTAATAACGTGTTACGGGCATTCTGATCTCTCAGAAAAGTATCTTTTTAAGCCTTGTGGGGTCCATCTCGTGATTAGATTTCGGTGGGTCATCGGGGAAGATGACCGACCCTTTAATGGCAGATCACATTGCCAAGTATTCCAACCTGATTTGGTCTGTTTGAGCGGACCAGATCGAACCTCTGATCAACGTGGGGTCCACTTTTTGGGCCCCAAACGTCAGTTTCGAATCATCTCATGAGAATCTCTATTTCTCGTGAGATGATACATTTCTCATCTCTTTCTCATTTCGTCCAGAACCAGCGGCTGAGATGGCATCACGTGGCCCCACGAACGGCTGGGAATGAGCCAGCACTCCCTTCCCAAAGAGGAAAACTGCTTTTTACTTTACCATGGGCAAGCCTTACTTGGCCATTTCTAGAAAAGAGAGAGCATGGCTCTCCCTGGCGATGAACGGATGGGATGACCTGATCAGGGCGATCATGGGCCACCCATGCAGTTTAGATGGGTCCCACCTTGCAGGTATCCGCCACGTGCAAGACTGTGGACGGTGGCAACCTATCTTCCACATTCCTTTGCATGGGCTTAAAAAGCCTATACCGCTTTGTTATGTCGGGACCCCTGAGTCGATTGAATAGCTCGGATTGCACAGAAAGTGGCCAGGGTGGGCCACTTTGGAGTTTGAAGACCGTCAGTTTAAATTTCAAAATGGGCAGGAGGGACCCGTTTCTCTCTTTCGATTTTGGCTCGATCGAAGACTGTTTGACCGAGCCCGTCGTTCCAGTGCACATCGTGAACGAATGCACGGTGTGTACATGCACCCCATGTGGGGTCCACCATAATGCTTATGGCAAATCCAGTTCATCCATTCACCTTAGGATCCTCATGTAGGGGTCCTGGCCCAGTTTGGGGCGGGACCGAGGCCCATGTGGGCCATATCATGCTCCTCGGGCCCTCTTACGGCCAATATTTGTCAATCTAGAGGCCGGGTCGACTTGGCTTTTTATTTCAACGGCCAAAAGTGGGACCTAGGCGTAGTGGAGGTTTGGTTTGTCATCCACTAGTCCTCGGGGATCAGTTATTAGGGCGTTGGTTCATTATCTTTTCATTAGTCGACTTAAGAACTGTTTAAATTCAAGGTATTAGTCAGGGTTACCTTCTTGATTGTCGTGGAGTTTTGTCTCAGCTCCCAAGACCCCCTGATGGATGGCTTTAATGCTGATTGGAATTTCCATCCTGTGTATGTTAACTTCAAATTGTCTGGTTAGTCGACCTTGGTTTCTCATAGACGTAGTTTTTTTAAGGGGTAACACCCGTGTACCAGATGTACGGGGTGTTACAGTCTACCCCCTTAAAAAAATTTTGCCCTCGAAACTACCTGTGGTGCACTGTTGAATAAGTGAGGGTATTTCTCCTTAACCTCAGCTTCTTATTCCCACGTCGCCTGTTCTTCTCCATGATGTGACCAAAGAACCTTGACTAATGGTATCGTCTTTGTCCGTAGGACCTGCTCCTTGTGGTCTAAGATGCGGATAGGCTCTTCAGTGTAAGAGGCGTTGTCTGTTAGCTCAATCTGCTCCCAACTAACGATGTGTGATTCATCTAGCATGTACTTCTTCAGCATGGACATGTGAAAGACATTGTGAATACTGGCCAATACAATAGGCAACGTAAGGCGGTATGCTACGGCTCCCACACGATCTAAGATCTCGAAAGGTCCAATGAAACGAGGCGCCAGCTTCCCTTTCTATCTGAATCTTATCAAACCCTTTATAGGTGATACCTTCAGAAATACATGGTCGCCAGTCACAAACTCCAGGTCGTGTCGTCAATTATCCGCATAGCTCTTCTACCTGCTCTGGGTGGTACGCAGTTGCCTCCTTACCACATAAATGACCTGGGTAGTAGTCTGAACGAACTTGGGCCCTAACAGGCTCCTTTCTCTGATTTCTGCCCAGCACTGAGGAGCTAGTAAGGGCGACTATAGAGAGCTTCATACGGTGTCATGCCTATGCTGGACTGGAAGCTGTTGTTGTATGCAAATTCTGTTAGGGCTAAGTGATCGTCCCAGTTGCCCTGAAAGTTCAAAACGCATGCTCTCGAGATATCCTCCAAGATCTGATTCACCTTCTCAGTTTGTCCGTCTGTCTGAGGGTGAAATGCTGTGCTGAACTTGAGCTCTGTGCCCATCTCTTCCTGTAGCTTTTTCCAAAAGGCAGAAGTAAACCTGGAGTCCCGATCTGATATAATCTCTCCTGGAACTCCATAGGATCGCACGACTTCCCGGATGTATAACTTTGTCAAACTATCGGTGGAATCTGTCGTGCGAATCGGGAGGAACCGAGCAGCCTTTGTCAACCTATCGACGATGACCTAGATCGAGTCGTGCTTCCTCTGCGTCCTAGGAAGGCCAGATATGAAGTCCATAGAGATGTTGTCCCACTTCCATTCGGCCAGCGGCAACGGCTGAAGGAGGCCAGCGGGCTTGCGATGTTCGACCTTGATCTTCTGACACACCATGCACTTTGCCACAAAGCCTGTGATGTCCCTCTTCATGTTGTTCCACCAGTACTGTCTCTTAAAGATGTTGTACATCTTCGTACTACCCGAGTGAATGACTAATTTGGAATGGTGGGCTTCTACCATAACTTCCTTCCTTAGATCGGCATTGTTTGGAATGCATACTAGCCCCTGGTATCGAAGACCACCGTAACTACCAACCCTCCAACCAAGCATTTTCTCATCCTTACACCTTCCTTTCATCTTAACAAGCCATTCATCCTGGCCCTGAGCAGAGATTATCTGTCGAACCAGAGTCGGCTCTGCAGTCAATAGAGCCACATAAGCATCGAATTCGGTGAGGGTAAGCTGGATGTCGAAGTCCTGTATGAATTCCATCATCTCCCACTCCTTGATCATCAAGGTGGCTATTACTTCGTGCTTCTTCTTATAGCTTAGTACATCAGCCGCAGAGTTTGCCTTACCCGGGTGATAAGATATGTCGAAATGGAAGTCCTTGAGTGTTTCCATCCATCGACGCCGACTCATGTTCAAGTCCTTCTGTGTGAATATATACTTTAGGCTTTTGTGATCGCAGAACAACTAAAATTCTCCTCCATAGAGGTAGTGTCTCCATATCTTCAGGGCGAAGACTACTGCTGCCAACTTCAGATCGTGAGTCAGGTAGTTCTCTTCATGCTTCTTCAACTGCCTCAAAGCGTAAGCAATCACTTTATCGTTCTGCATCAGTACACACCCCAGTCCCAACTTAGACGTGTCGATGTACACCACAAATGTCTCTCCTTCTTGTGGAAGGGTGAGCATTGGCACGAAAGTCAGTCTCATTTTCAGCTCTTGGAAAGCTGCTTCCGTGTTCTCATCCCATGTAAATCGGTTATTCTTCTTCATCAGTTGGGTGAGCGCTCACGCGATCCTGGAGAATTCCTTAATAAATCGCCTGTAGTACCCTGCCATGCCTAGAAAACTCCATACCTCGGTAACTGTAGTAGGCTGGTCCAACTTAGATACCACTTCCACCTTGGCTGGATCCACTACTATTCCTTCCGCTGTCACCACATGCCCTAGAAATTTCACTTCCTCTTCCCATAACTCACACTTGCTTAGCTTGACGTATAGCTGATTCTCCATTAGAGTATTCAGGACTGTGCGCAAGTGCTGCTCATGCTATTCTTGGCTTTTCGAGTAAACCAAAATGTCATCGATAAATATGATCATGAACTGATCCAAGTAAGGCATGAAAACCCCATTCATCAGGTCCATGAAAACTGTCGGAGCTTTTGTGAGGCCGAACGACATCACCAAGAACTTGTAGTGCCCATAGCGAGTCCTGAAAGTCATCTTTGGGATATCCTCATCCCTGATTCCCAACTAATGGTATCCCGAGTGTAGATCTATTTTGGAGAAATACTTGGCATCCTTCAGTTGATCAAATAGATCGTTGATATGTGGTAGGGGATACCTGTTCTTGATTGTCATATTGTTCAGTCTCCTGTAGTCTATACAGAGACATATTGACTTGTCCTTCTTTTTGACAAAGAACACTGGCGCTCCCCAGGGAGAAACGCTGGGGCAGATTAACCATTGATCCAGTAGCTCATCGAACTGACTCCTCTGCTCCTCCATTTCGCAAGGAGGCATGCAAAATGGGGAAAGTGATATAGGAGCGATTCCTGGTTTAAGGTCGATGTAAAAATCTACCGCCCGCCTAAGAGGCAGCCTGGTATTTCTTGAAACACTTCGGGGAAGTCTCGGACCACTTGTATTCGTCTGATAGTAGCTTCCACCATCTCGGCTTCCTCTAGAGCCTACAAGCTCTCAAATTCTTTATGTCTGCCCCTCCCTTTCAAGGTGAAGGAGGCCTGTCCGGGGACCGATATAGTGACCATCTTGTCGCGACAGTCCATGACTGAACGTACCAATGTAAGCCAGTCCATCCCGAGGATGGCGTCAAAGTGTCGGACGGGTATGACGATTAGGTCCACGGTCACATTGCAATTTGTGAGGGTGATGGGACATGCTCTACACATCTTGTTCATTTCTACAAATTTACCTATAAGGGATGCTACAACTAAGGGGGCATGTATCCGAGTTATGTTCAGTTTTAGTCCAGATGCAATAGTAGAATCAATAAAAGATAGAGTTGCACCCGAATCGAATAAAGTGAGTACAGGGGTACCGTTAATGTGGGCAGTACCGTGGATAGTCTGAAGGGGATCCTGCTCAGCTTTTGTGGTAGAAACTGCATATACTCGTGCCGGGGGAGCTCTCTGCTGAGCTGGGGTGTTACAGAAGATCAGCTGAAGAACGTCTCCTCGATGGATGATTTGAGTCCAGCGTGCGAGACTACAATTATAGCTAGGATTATCGGTTAGTATGTGTATCATTAATAGATATTGAGAATTAAGTCTAAAGAATTTTATCCAACTTAAAAAGATAAAAAGAACCAATTAAAAAACAGAGAGATCGACAAAAAGGTCATGTATGATGAAAAGACTGGAAAGGAATGAAAAGTTTGAAAATAATGAATAAATAAAAGGGATCATCAATATAAAATCAAAAACTAGAAAAAAAAAAAAGAAGAAAAGAAAATGTGATAAGTTTGGAATCATTACTTGATTATTCAATAAAACTTGAGGTGATGAACATGGCTAACATTATGAAATAGTAGTATGTTATGGAAAGTAAATAAAATTCACTAAGCACATTGGAAAATCTTGATATATGAACTTATGCTCTTAAATGATTGATAAAGAAACTTTTTGATTGATTACTCATGTGATTCAGTTCTAGGTTTTCAAAATTTTACTCTCGCTTCTTTAGATTATACTCATTCATACTTGATTGCACAAAAGACTGTTTTCTGAAAGTGATTTGAACATTGAAGATTGAAGATCACTTCACACATGTTTTGCTCGAGACTAGCAAAATGCTGGCTTGGGGGTGTGTTGAGTGTGAAATATTGCATATTTTCCCTATTTATACCTTGGTTTTATAAATATGATAGTGCTTAATCAATTTAATTATGAATGTTTTCATGTGCGAGGTGATTTCGAGAGCTTAAGGTGAAATTAATGTCAAAAGGAAGGTTTATGTTCAAAAGATTACTAAATGAAGATTTGAAGATTTAGAAGTTATTAATGAAGAATTCACATGCCAAAAATCTAAGAAAATCAAGTGAGGAATGAAGAGAATCAAAGATTTGAAGTGAAGAAAATGAATTATGAAATTGTCCTGAAAACAAAGATATTCCTGAAATTGTCCTGAAAAAACATATTCTGAAACTCTGAGTGTATATTGGAAAATTGCGAAGAGTGCATAAATTTAAGGCAGTTTCTATATTTTTCCAACTCAGTGCGAAAGTTGGAGTTTCACAACTATAAATAGGACTTCGTAAGATGCTCCATAGCATCTTTTAGAATTTAGAAAGATCTCAATGAGCATAGCACAAGGGTGAAGCAGCCGCCAAAGAGTTTTTCTTCCCTAGTTTATTTTTCATGCTTTGTTTAAAAGATTTCGTTTCAATCATCTCTATGGTTAGCTAAACCTCTTAGCTAGGGCTAAGAGGTGAAGCTTGTAGCATGTTGGGATGTTTATTATGCTTTGATTCTTATTCTTATTGAACTTCATTGATTTCTAGTTTGATATTAAAAGAATATTTTAGTTTTTTATGATTTATTGTGACACAAATTACAATAGATATTGTGATAGCTTTCGATATATTCTTTTCTTGTTTTGAGATGGTGAGATTGGTAAATCCCATTGTTCACCATCGTCTCCTGGGCATGGTAGGGTGATGGAATCCCTTCCAATCTTCACAATTCTCCTCCATTAAGAATTAGGTCAATGAAAAGTTCAGATTTGATTTAAATTGCTTTATTTTTCAATTGGATAGGATGAGACTCCAATTCCAATTTTGTTTATTGAATTAAGCAAGGTAGCATCTTAATAGCTACAAGTGGATCCTTCGCACTGTAGTTCCCACCTTTAAATTCATAAGTTTCAATCAACATTATTCACCATTACTTTTAATTATTCAGATTTCAATTTAGATCTTTTTCTAGTTCTAGTTCTAATTATTTTCAGAATACGTATAAGTTTAGTCCCTATGGATTCGACCTCGGTCTTACTGAGTTATTTGTTGAGGGTCAAATATTGCATATTAGACTCCAGTTATTACTTGGTTTTACGTACATGATAATGCTTAAATGCTCTATTTTAATCATGTTTGTGTTGCGAGGTGAATTTAAGAGCTTGGACTGAAAAGGGTACTAAAGGCACAGATTTAACGCTCAAGAATCACCAAGGCAAGGGATGGATCTTAGGGGACTGAGATCGAAGAATTTACACGCCAAAGATCTGAGAAAATTAAGTGATTGAAGATAAAAATGCCTGAAAATCGCCCTAAATGCAAGATCACAGGGTTCCCACCATCCATTTGGCTCGAAACTTTATAAGAGGCCTGAAGACCCTAAATTAACTGTACACGTCGAAATTCAGCCCATAAATCATTATGGAAGTGGTCCAACAGACAAGATCAGCCATAAATCGCTGATTTAGGGCCCACCTAATCTCTAAATATGCTTCAAACTTGGGCTCAACCCCTTAAATCAGATGGCAAAACGGGTGAACGGAGTGAATTTCTCATAAGCATCACAGTGGACCCCACATGGGGACGTGAGAGTGCACAGCCGGTGCACTCCCGAGCCGCACTGAACCAGCCAGTCCGATCAACACGCCAAAGACCAGACCGATTTCCTTTAATGCACCAGCGTCTGCACGTTGGCTCGCCAGGGACTTGCAGTGGGCCACCATCATTGTCCCGATGGATGATCGAGACCGTCCATTCGATCCAGGGGGTCGCCATGACCGTACCCATGAAGACCTTTTAGTCCCATGCACGTGTACACACACGAATCACCGTCAAACGTAGGATGAACGACGGGATGATTTGATACCATGGGCCGCACTAAAACTCGATCAAAACCACACATTTTCGACCAAAATTTTGCCAGGAATCTAATGAAGGGGGTGGATTTATTCGAAAACATCATTGTGGGGCTCACCGAGCATCTCAGCGCAAAAACCTTCCTATTACACACGTCCGGATGTTCACGGCCTCCGTGGGACATTCAGCGATCATGGTTATGGTCGGATGCGAGATCCAGACCGTTCAATACCTTCCCATAGGGCGGCTGACCGCCACCAAGAAGCCTAAATGGAACAGATTTCACATCAAGTTCCTGTTTTGTTGAAACTGATTACGTCAGGCGGTTTCGCTGCGAAAGGAGGGCTGTTGCTGCGTAATCTCTATCCCACCGACATGGCCGACCTAGCCTCTATAAAAGGAGTAGAGAAGAGAGAGAAAAGGGGGATCTTGGACATGGAAAGCCATCCGCATGTGGAGGAAGAGACGTGGAAAATAGAAAGAGAGAGGCGGCGTGGGCGTCCAGCCATCGGCTAGGGTGTTTTCTTCCTTTTCTTTCATTGTTTTCCTATGTTATTTTTTAGAGATTTTAGTTTGATCATATCTAGGATCAGCTAAACCTCTTAGTTGGGGCTAGGAGGTGAAGCTTGTAGCGTGATGGGGCGTTTTCTACGACTTTGATTCATGTGTATTGAACTATCTTTATTTTTGGTTTGATTATGAGGAATATTCATAATTTTTAATGGTTTATTGTGACTTAAATTACAATAGATCTGCGATAGCTTCGGGTATGTTCTTTGCATTATAAGGATTGTGAGCGTAGGAGCCCTGTTGTTCACCATTATCTCATGGGCATGGTTAGATGATGAAATCCTTCTTAATGTTCATAACTCTCTCAGATTGGTTGTGGATTGGTTAAATTCTGTTGTTTGCTTTGTCTCATAGGCATGGTTTTGTGATAGAATCAATTCTAATTCTCATATCTCCCATCTATTGAAAACCGAATCAAAGGAAGTTCAAATGTGATTTTTAATGATTTATCCTCCAATTGAATGAAGATGGGACTCTGATTCTAATTGAATTCGTGAATCAGATGTAGATCTCCCTGATCTCTACAAGTGAATCCTTGGAAACCCTAGTTTCCCACCTTTGAATTTTACAAGTTTTAGTTAATTAGTCCACCATTATTCTCTTAAATTTACCTGATTTAGATTACATCTTCGTCTAGTTCTAATTCTAGTTACTTTCAGATTACCTACAAGGTTCAGTCCCTATGGATTCGACCTCGGTCTTATAGAGATTATTACTACATCGCAACCTTATACTTGGGGTGGTGAACATTATTACAACATCGCGACCCTACACTTAGGGTTGTGAACATTCTGACTGTTACTATAACTGCTCTCCACTACTTAGCTTTTGGATGCTTCCCACGTTCTGCTTCCTTTACTTCTCCTTTTTCCACCTGTCGTGCAATCGTTCGAGCTCCACAACCTTTCTCTCAGCCGCTCTAGTAATGCCCGGCACCACCTGATACATCCTAGCTCCACTCAACAAGAAATCTCCTCCATACATATCTACAGATCTTTGAGCACACCATGCGCATCCGTACATATAATGCGTAAAGCCCTCTGATTGGTTGTGGCAGGGTACGGCCGTAATGGGGACGAACATGGGGAATGGCCTGTTCTCTTAATATTTGACAATGGCACGGTATAGCTAGCTTGCAAGATACTCATTTGATTACTCAACATCGGCTCCAGCAATGATTTCCTTGGTTGTTGTAGATGTTTCAGGATGAGGTAGAATTTTTTTTGGTGAGGGGGCTCATCTTGGCGGGCCGCTGCTTTGTGAATAGTCTGCAACGCCTCATTTTGTTGTCTCGTTCCCTTGACTTCCATTCATAGCCTTGGTTCTTCAATAGTCCTTTGTTCGAGTTTCCCTCCCGTCTCAATTTCACTATATTCATTATAATACATGACGTCTGTTAGGAATGACTCTGCGACGATATAAGGCCTTGGATCCGCTACCACCTTATATTTAATTCCTCCCCGATTATATTAAAAACATTGATGATAGGTGAAAGGGATCACGCCTTACTGGTGCATCTAGGGCCTTCCCAACAACAACTTATATATGGTCACGACATTGGTCACCTGATAGGTCTCTTTCATAGCTAGATTTTCGATCTCCATGATGATGGTGATGCATCCCAAGGCTTGCTAGTTTTCATGATTAAACCCTTGAATAATCATGGCATTGGGGTGAGGCGCTGACTACATGTATCCCAGCTTCTGGAGTGTCTTTAGAGGCATGAGATTAAAAGTAGAGTCATCATCGAGCATGCACCTTCTGATCTCTATGCCTCGAACATACCCTATGACCATAAGCGGGTGATTAAGATTTAATGCATCGATCATTCGGTCTCTTTTGAAAATAAGATGACATACACGTAGTTGACTGATGCCCTGCACTTGGTTTACAGATCCGATCCTCCCAACTTGTTTTAATTTCTGTAATCATTACTTTTTGAACTTCTTCATTCATCAGTGCGTTGGTGAGTATTTCTCAGTATTGCTTGGTCAGTTGCAATGTAAGGCCTATATCCTAGTCCGTACCGTTCCTTAGACTTTTGCGATCCTCCCCATCTAATTCCCCCTAAGTCGCATCCCATAGATTTGAGTCAACTCTACTCCAGACTTGTACCATTGCGACCCCGCTATTGCCGCGATTCCAATGCCGCGTCTTGCGTACCGATGCGATACCCAAGTCAGGAGTTGTAGGCCCGCGTTTATCTCGAAGAAATGTCGTGCATTGCGAATCTCGAGAGAATCTCTACCTAAACATCACATCAATCAATCAAGTACAACCTATCCCTCACCCATACCTCTCTCTTCACCAAGTCAAATGAACCCATGCCTATCCCATAGGGCTGAAAGTCGGGCGAGTTGGGTCAGGTTGGTGCTCAACCCTAACCCTAACCCAACCCAAGCTTCCTATACCTCAACCCTAACCCAACCCAACCCAACCTCGGGTTGGGAATTCTCAACCCAAGCCCAACCCAAGCGGGCTCGGTCGAGTTGATCAGGTTGGTCAGGTGTATACATGCTAATATTTTCATTATTACATTAGTTTATTATATTTCAATATAGGACTTATTTTTTGTATACATAATTTTATTAATTATATATGTGATTATTCATCGTAAAGAATTTCATTTTTTTCTTTAAAAAATAAGCTAAAATATAGGACAACCACTCCTTTAAAAGTCATGTAGCATAGCACGCAATCTATTTGGGAGAGAGAAATCTGACATATCTTGTTAGCTTGAGTCCTTGGAAATAAAGTGGACAAATGAGACCCGACATCACTAGTGTGCCTTCGACACAAACGATCCATACTCAATTATAATTTATAAGTAACTTATATATCGATCAAGTTTAGGTCGGGTCGGGCAACCCGAGACCTCAACCCGAGCCCAACCCAAGTTTTATCAGGTTGGTGTTTGTATAACCCAAGCTTGAGATCGGCCTTGATATATCTTGCCCGAGCCCAACCCAATGTCGGGTCGGTCATGGGTCGGTCGGGTTGAACCCGCCCAACTTTCAGCCCTACTATCCCATCCATTTCTTACCAACAAGTCAAGGCAACTCATACCCCATGCCACCTCATGCCCCCATAAGTCAACAAAGCCCATACCCTCCATGTCATCTCCTCTTACAACACCCTCTCCTCTCTCATTCTCTCTACCATTTTCCAAGCAACCCAAGAGAGGACCGGCGAAGCATTTCCCTAAGGAGAACAAGTGTGGCCCACTTCCTACCCCCTCATCTCTCATCCTAGCCCTTCAATCTTCATCATCCTCCATCAAAATCAAAGCCGAGGAGCTTAGCATTCTAAGGAGCCTAGAAGATTAGGAATCGGTGGGTGATTTGTAGGATTAGAATATGTTTTGATGATGGGCCAAGTGGGGCCTACCAATTGATGGTATGGATCTCACTTTGGACCTTATGTGTGGCCAATGGCCCACCATGATTCATATGATCATCCCATGATGGGGCTATCCTCCATGGACCCCATCGTGATGTTTACTTTTCCATTATGAATAGGTCATCTAGACCTTGCATTTTTGGTGGGAAAGGGATCTCCACCGTTGATTTTTTTTGGGTTATGGGCCACATAATTTGGGACCCATTTTGATGTACGTATTGTATTTGCATGGCCCACCTAGGGAGGGCTCATAGTGGCGGAGTCCGTCCCCTCCATCGGACCATCATCGTCTTCTCTCTCTCTCTCTTTACCTATTGTGGCCCACCTTGATGAATGGATTAAATCCACACCATCCGTGCATAGCACATGTGGCCTACACACACGTGGGACACCACCATGATTAAAGTGTTTCATCCATCCATCTAGTGGACAGGCCTGGATGCAGGGAGAACACAAATATCAGTTAATCCAAACCGGGTGGGCCACGCTGACGTGGACCCCACCAGGACGTATGTTATATCCAGACCATCCGCCAGGCGAACGTCTAGGGCTTGGACGTTAACTGCTAGCTAAAAAGAAAAAAATAAAACTAATAATAATATAATAAATATTAATTATATATATAATATTATGGTGGGCCCCACATGGGACCCACCTACCATGGTAGCGGATTAGCTGGTGTATCTCACATCAGCTATATAGCTGCTGCATTGACATCAACAAGTTCTGTGGGTCCCTGCTGTATTGACGTTAGCAAGTTTCTGTGGGTCCCACCTGTATTAACATCAGCAAGTGCTGTGGGTCCCACCTGTATTGACGTTAGCAAGTTTTGTGGGCTTGATCATGAGGTGTGTGTTATGTCCAAGTTCTATGGGTCCCACCTGTATTGACGTCAGCAAGTGTTGTGGGTCCCACCTGTATTGACGTCAGCGAGTTTTGTGGGCCTGATCATGAGGTGTGTGTTATGTCCAAACTGTCCATCTCTGTGGCCCATGTGATATATGGGTTTTATTTGCACCGTCCGTGCAGTGGACCCCACCATGATATAAGTGTTTTATCCCAACTGTCCGTCCATGGGACCACCCTGATGTATATGCCTTATCCTCACCGTCTAGATAAGCTAGATGATGAGGCCTGCTGTGATGAATGTGACCGTCCACACCGTCCAACACTCTAGATGGTGGGACCCACCTTTGATGTATGTATTCTACAGTCACGTCATCCATCTTTTTTTAGATGTGGGACCCACCCCACATGTGCTGCACGTGTGAGGGGTGGGGCCCACCTAGCGATATGTGTTTTATATCCAGTCGTTCGTCCGTTTGCTGGACGGGTGTGGCCCACCTTGATGTGTTGTATATTCACATCGTCCATCCACATGGCCCCCACGTGATGTACATGTTTGATCCAAGTTGTCCATCTGAAGGGGCCCATTTGGAATGTGCAGGGCCCACCTCAATGTGATGTATATAAGGCCCATCTGGAGAGGGCCAATGTGATGTATATGTGGCCCATGAGTGAGGCCCATTATGATGTATATGTGGCCCATGAGTGAGGCCCATTATGATGTACATGCGGCCCGTGTATAAGTCCATGTGATGTATATGCGACCAATGTAATGAAGCCCAATGTGATATATATATGCGGCTCGTGTTTGAGGCCCAATGTGATGCATATGCAGCCCATGTAATGAGGTCCATTGTGATGTAAATGTGGCCCGTGTATGAGGCCCATTGTCATGTATATACGGCCAGTGTATGAGGCCCAAGTGATGTATATGTGGCCCTTGTGTGAGGCCCGATGTGATGTATACGAGGCCCTTATATGAGGCCCTATTGTGATGAGTGATTCCACCATGATGTATGTGTTATATTCACCCGTTCATCCATTTCTCTAAGGCCGTGGGCCCCATTGCCTTGAGAGGCCCACCCTAATTTATGGGCTATATGCCCACCATGAGGCTACCTTATGAGGCCCATCATGATGTATGTGTTACATACACGATGTCCATCCATTTCCCCTATTTGTATAAGGGTCATGGGGCCCCATAGAGAGTTAGAGTTAGATCCCAAGTGGACCTCACCCTGAGAGACAATAGTGGTTAAATGTCCACCGTTGAAATCCTCCTTAGGGCTCGTTGTTAAGCCCATTACCTTGGGAGCAATGATGGTTAAATGTCCACGTTGTAATCTCCCTAAGGCCCATTGTTAGGCCCATTCTGATCTCCTCTTATTGGGCTTACCCCAAACCGTTGGGCCCCCATTGATGATACCAATCTCACCCTACGGGGCTAACCCAAACCGTTGGGCCCCCATTGATGATACCCACCTCACCCTACCAGGCTAACCCAAACCATTGGGCCCCCATTGATGCTAGCGATACCCATCTTTCCTTTGCTGGGCTATCCCAATCTGTTGGGCCCCCATTTAATGATGGTGCTTTTCACCATACCTTGTAGGATTATCCAAACCTTAGAGCCCACCTTGTATTCATACCGGGTCTTCCATAGGAGATGTGGCCCACTTAGATACATGTGACTACCTAAAGTTTAATGTCTATACCCCAGGCTCACTTAGATGTTGAGCGGACCACCCAACCCATTTGGAAGGACACATAGTCCTAGATGTATGAACCCCCACCAAAGCCCACATCGTGTACGTATAGGGCCCCATAGGAAAGCCCAGTTTTTTACATAATAGAGAGGGTGAGGAAGCCCACTTGTTGTACTTAGACTCATCCTCTTAACTCGCCTTGTTGTATACCCACTTGACTCCCCTATGAGGCATATCTTACCCTTGGATCCAATTACTAGGACTGCGATACCTTGTATGTATCACCCACACCGTCCATTTACTTTTTGGGACAAGTGTAAGGTCCATCCTTGACATCAGTACATCATCATCACCTCTTTGTTGTAGACGGAAGAATATGTGCTATTAGGTGTATAAGACCTATCTCGACATATGGGCCAGGCCCACCATCCCCGTCTTGGATTATGCAGAACCTTGGAAGGCTAATGTTAGACATGCCGCATGGGCTCCTATAGTTGTAAAGGGAGTATGTAAAAGGAATATGTTGCTTGGTTTATACCTTTCATATGTGATATGCCGGAGAAGGTCGATTGTGGATTATTGTCGTATACCTTATAATCATGCTTATGTACTTTATTACATCATTGTACATGTCATACACATCATACGTATGCTTGTTGTGAAGAGCGACTGACCATAACATATGTCATTGGGCTAGTTGATTATAGGGCTCCCAGTGAGACGAAGTTGCCCTACATGCTAGCACATTATGCGTAGGTTTGGTGCATGATTGGATGGTATGACTCATGCATCTCATTTTATGTGGTATAATCACTATTCACCCTAGCGACATCAAGGCTGTGGCCTCCACAGGCATGTTATGGATGATCAAATGGGACACCAGAAATGTTTGGTTCGAGCATCTGGGCATGTTAGTTATTCGTGGGTAAAAATTTCTAAACCTTCGTGGCCAGGAGACGCTCCAACGTCTAGACTGAGTGGATACATAGTGCACGAGTGCCAAATACTAGTAGGCCGCGTTTCCCATTATGTCGTGGTCGGTTGGAAGGGGGTGTGGCCTTATCCGCCCAAGTGAAGGGGTTGTAAGCTAGGCTAAGTTTGACCAACTAGCAAATAGGTGCACTATCGACTAGCCAGGTAGGTATTGACAGACTACTGGTTAGGTGGGTAGTGAGGTCTTTTCCTCTTGCTTGGTTGTGCAGCTAGGGAGGCAGCAGCCAGTGTGAAGTGTACTAGACTCTGGTGATATCCCTGAGATGTATGGTTTTGATATTGTGACGCCCCGTCACTATTGCACATGTGAGTAGGCACACGTGGGCGGACAGTGATGTGGGCAGGACCTAAGGGTCTGGATGAGCTACCAGTGGTTGGCAAGCTACTATGCTAGTAGGCTACTGTGCATACAGTGGGGCAGAACCTTGTTTCACTTCAAAAGTATTGAGGTAGTTATATGTGGACTTGTTGAGCAGGAGTTGCGTACTCAGCACTTGGCTCATTCATTCATTCATTCACTATCCACTCAGGCTGGTGGTGTGCAACCAAATTATTATGTGTATCTTCACAATGGCTAGGATTTTAGTTGGGCGCACGACCAACCTGAGATCAGGAGTTTACCACATTAACTCTAGCTACCCAAATTTAGGTATGGGACTGGTTTGGATATAAGTCATTTGTGATGAACCCCACAGCTTGCGATACTACATACTATTATCCCTACTCCACACTCCATCTTGGTCATTGCATTCACACCACACATTGCATTGCATCCTCAACACATAACATTTGGTTTACTATACTTCTATATTACATAGCCTGAATAAGGTTGATGGTATTATAGACTCACCAGGATCTGCATATTGCATTACATCCGCGGCATATGGCATTTAGGTTGCTATGTTTTTACATTTATATGGCCTAGATGGGGCTGATGGTATTTGTGGTTCGTCAGTAATTGCATATCGTATTGCATCCTTGACATTTGATATTTGACTCACCATGACTCCATTTTGCATAGCCGATCTGTGTTGCATACTCTGACATTGAATGACTTATAGACTTGCCAGTATTTCTACTTACTCTAATATTTGTGTGCTTGACACTCATCTTGCGTACACACTTACACCACCCTCTAAGCTTTCTTTAAGCTTATGAACGACTGTTGCCTGTAGGTGACGTCAGGTCGCAGTAGCATTGAGGCAGGAGCTTATAGCAGATCACTTTGGAGTTTTTGTTATTTAAGTATTTCCTTCCAGCATTATCCTCGAATGTTTATATTAGTGGATATGTGGTGTTGATGTTATTCTTATGATTTGGGGTACACTTGTGGTTATGCTTCTTTACAAAAAATTTCTCATACTCAAAATTCTCATTGTAAAATCCCAAGATCGAAATCTGGCGTAGGGGCGCCGGGAGCTGAGAATGGGGTATTACGGAGGCTGTCGGTGCCATTCGGCGATCGGGAATTCTGTGAGCTCAGTTTTCGAGTTTGGGGTGTGGCACACAAGGCATCATAAATGCTCAACCTTGCAGGTACTCTCTTCAGGTGTGCTATTACATCATACGTAACTGGCGTTGCCTCCTACTCCTATCTTGACTGCCTTACTGTTGCTTTATTTTCCATATTCATTCTTTCATGGCATTGAGATCATCTTACAGGCCTGTTTGAAGTCACTTTTCCTTCCCAAGTCGTCTTGCCCCAATACATGTAGCTTTAGTAACTGCCTTCCTAATCACAGAGCCACCATGTTAACATCAGAATAAACAAAATCTAATGTATGCACTTTATTAACATGAGAAACAGATTTAACAAATGAAACTCTATGATGTTTCCCTGATAAATAATCAATACAGGTTTTAAGAGGTATACCTGTCACGTCTGGAAGGAGTTGTTTCCTCGCTAGTAGATGAAGCCTTTTTTCACTCATGTGGCCTAGACGCCTGTGCCACATGTCAATAGCTGAATCTTCCACTGCGTTCAACTCACCCTTGCACACACTGACACTTGCCTTGTAAAGGGCGCAACACTTCTTTCCTCTGGCTACGATCAACGAACCCTTGATGAGCTTCTAGCGCCCACCAACAAATCGACTTTCATAGCCATCATCATCCAACCTTCCCGTCGACATCATGTTGAGGCAAATGTAACGCCCCGAAAATCGGGGGTCGAGCAAAGCTCAACTCCCGAGTTTCAACACATCACTTATGCAACATAGATGATGATGATTAAATGTTGTCCGTATTAATGCATTAAACATGAGTGAGATTATACTAAATCAGTATATCATACTCCAGAGATAATTAGATTAAGCAAGCGGAAGACTGTGATAGATATATAAAGTATATGAGTGGTTATAAACCCCCAGAGTATGATCATGTCACCAAGCTGAATATATATATATATGTTTGTTCCAAAATATATAACATGACAAAGTGTAATGTTCAACTAATTCGTATCCCTGTAATCCCTTTGGTCAGGACATGGTCTATATAGACCCGCCTGATAGCTGCATATAGGAGAACTCCTCCTCATCGTCGTAGAAGTCAAACTTCGCTTCGTAAGCCTCGCCAACATCTGCAGCTAAAACAGAGTCTGGTTGGTGTTTTAAAACACCATCCCAGAGTGGGAGTGAATGATCAACTCAGTGGAGCTATAAGGCAAAGGTTAACATATTATCAATTCAGTCAAGTAGTAATGATAAAGCAATGTAATAAGCATTTCCTAACTACTCTGGTTAATGCAAGAATGGTATGCTGTAATGATGCATACCCTCGCCTGCACTCCCTCAGCGACATCATCTCACGATCGCTCATGCAACACTCCTTATATGTGCGCTTCCTCACCAAAGCACATGCAATGCAGTGCATGGTCATGTTAACTAATATTTAATTAGGCTTATTCATACAGCAGATTCGGGAAGCTAAGGTACCTCCCTTTATATCATTTACCCAAACAATGATCCATCTAGGGTCGTCAATCTTAGTTAATCACATATGATATGTAAGTTATAGGGCAACATCACCCCTGATTGAAAAGCAGTGGATAGACAAATTCAGGTCGCTACGGAGAGGCTCGTCACCTTAGCGTAGTCCTAGTTTATACTCGAGGTCACTACGGAAAGGCTCGTCACCTTAGCATAGGCCAACAGCTTTAATACAGTGTCCCATACACCACCATATTCAGTTTACGAGTTGGGTTGCTCACTGGTCATTATAGGGAGGCTCGTCACCCCAGCGTAGGCCAACAACTCAACCACGGTGTCCCATAAACCACCATGCCTGGCTCATGAGTCTTAGCAGATCATGGTACCAAGGTTAAACGGGCTTTACATTGGTAAGTGGTACCCTAGATTCAAGCAGTAGTGTCCATACATGGTAAACACACATTCGGCTAATCGGGTTACTTGACAAATTCGATTGGTATGAGCGCACGCTAATTTAATCGACATGGAGTGCATACGTACTCTTTGTGACCTAACCACTATCGATAATCATCGTACGATTTGGATTCATCGAACGTATCCGTTGTGGCGAGACTGGTTCGGCCACTCGATCGAAAATCGTTACCGATTGCCTGGACTACGTAGTAGTCCCAATCACACTCAAATGCAACAGGTAATCACATATAACAGTCATAAAAGTATTGAACAAACAATTTAAACACTATAATTATTTGAGCATTTTATGAAACACAGAATGAACATATTATCATACATGTGCATTTCATACATAAATCACGTAGTTGGATTTAAGTTACATGAAGGAATTTATACATATAGTTAAGGTAGTCAAGAATCTTATCTCAATACCCTTATAAAGTATAATTCATCAAACACTTACTCATTTAGACATTTTATCAAACGCTTAGGCTACACATTTCGATATACACAATATAACTTAGTTATAACATATATTAGGGCAAATCCCTTCACAAAGGGAGTTGTCATACATATAACAATTACGTATTCTAGATTAATTGTCATGGTAAGCACAAATCATGATTTCACTTTCATTCAAACATTTCAACAACCAAATGGAATGCATTATACTTCAACATAGTTCATATATGTGTAATACATGGAAAACATCATATCTAAGTATATGTGACAACAATCAAGTCAGTCATAAATCATTAACTGACATTGAAAGCCTTGAAAACCATAACTTAAATGTTTATAGTCTGTACCCTTCGTCGGTTTACTTGTTACGAACTTGGTTCGTACACTACGTCTTTGTCTACGGCACAACGACTACCTAAACATTAAAATATGTTAGCTATTTCACCGATTTCTCTATTTGGATTCCGAAAACAGATTAAGGTTAGGATTTCTTACCCAAAAATAGATTTGGATTTGACAGTGTAGCGACACGGGAGAGATGATTTGGCACGTGGAGTGGTGTGAGTGAATCTCAGCAACAAACCACAGATCTCTCACACTTTTCCTCACTCTTTCCTCCTCTTTTCTTTCTTCTCTCCTAGGGTTTTAGGAAATTCGTATGGAATGAGAGAGGAGTGGGTTTAGGGCATTATATAGGCCCGAAAGTGATGTCAATGGCCCCAAGGCCATGGTATACTTAGGTTATAGCTAAGGGGTGACTGTTTCAGACCAACGGAGCTCATATGGAGGTCCATTACCTACATACGGTCTGAAGAAAGTTCCCTGACAATGGATCTATGCCAGGTTAAGGTTCTGATCCGATCGGATTAGTGGATCGATCGTGGAGGACCTGTTTCAGTTCAATGGTCATCACCACTCAATCAGGGCCACGACTATACCAATGGTGCAGGAAAATTTCCCTGATCCAAGGGTATAGTTGGGTCAGAATCTAATGGTCTGAAACCTTAAATTTGGCCTGTAAGCGAATGACCCAATTCACTTAAATCTGAGTTCATTTTCTAAAGATATTCGTATTTCTCACACACTTTGCTTCAGACTCAAGTTGTACATTTCTGGATACTATTTAGACTCGATTCCCGCGATGGTTGTTAAGCCCAGTAAGGTGGTCATAACCTTATAGTTTCGCAGTCATCAGACTTTCGACGCGTGGTCCAGGTCCGATACGGGGTTTCAATGTGCTCCCGAGAGCAACTGGATTTTGAGACTGATCCTAGGTTTTTAAGAAATGTTAAGTTAGTGATTTTAATAGTTTTGGGTCTTGCATTTTGTATAGAAAGTGGTTTGAGCTAATTTACTGATTAATTCAGTTTAGTACTTAATTAATTTTTGTCTAATTTCTAAAGGATTCGATCCTTAGTGATTTTTGCCTGAGGTGGTACTCGAGTCTTTGTACGGATTTTTCTGAGATGTTATAGTGAATGTCTAGGATATGCCTCATATATCTGAGAACCAATGTGCAACCCACATTGGTCTTCACACAAATATCACCGACCCCTACGATCTTCGATCTGCCAGAATTTTCCATCTTCACGGTCCCAAAGTCACCTGACTTGTAACTTGTGAAGAAGTCCTTGTGTGGAGTAGCATGAAATGACACTACCGAGTCTATCACCCAATCAGTGTTCTGACTCATAGCCGTGAGATAAACATCATGATCTACTGAAAGAATAACTACAACGTCACCATCTGAAGCGACCGTAGTGGAGTCTGATTCATCTTCCTTCTCCTTTCCTTTTCCTTTCTCATCGTTCTTCTTATTACAACATTCATGCTTGTAGTGGTCATTCTTGCCACAATTCCAGCATTCAACATCCTTCCTGGTACTCGACTTGCCTCTTGCTTTATCTTGGGCCTTCCCGCCCTTTCTGTTCTTTCCTCTCCCTCGATCTTGTATCACAAGGGCCTCTTGCTGAGTAAACCCCTGAGACTTCCTCTTTGTCTCCTTATTGAAGAGACAACTATTTACCTATTCCATGAACACCTTTTCGCTTGGTGCAAAGTTACTAAGAGATACTACCAATGTCTCCCAACTATCAGGTAAGGAGTTAAGCAATAGTAAAGCCTGTAATTCATCATCCAGGACCATCTTCATAGCGGAGAGCTGGTTCAATATATTGCTGACTTCATTCATGTGCTCAACCACAGAACCACCATCTTTAAACTTGAGATTCACAAGTCATCTTATCAAAAAAAATTTATTGCCAGCTGTCTTCCTCTTATATAGCCCTTGCAATTTCAGTTATAGGCTAGCGGCTGAGGTCTCCGTAGACACATGGTGGAATACGAAATCGTCCAGCCATTGTCTAATAAACCTCACTGCCTTTCGGTCCAACTTCTTCCAATCATCATCTGACATATCCTTTGACTTTGCTGATATCCCTTGAATCGGAGAATACAAGTCCTTGCAATAAAGTAAGTCTTCCATCTTAGCCTTCTATATGGTCCAATTAGAACCATTGAGATTGATCATCCTTGATGAGCCACATTCCATAATTCAGAACCGATCCCACTCCGTTCAACCAACCTAAACCTAGCTCTAATACCACTTTGTTGGGCTCCGTTGCACAAAACCTTAGGATCTAGCCTCCCAAAAACACCAGAATTATGGGATAATAAAGCAATAAAATAAATCAAAGTACAAACCACACGACACAAGAGATTTTTACGTAGAAAACCCTCAAAGAGGTAAAAACCACGGGACCTCGTCTAGAGCAACAATCCACTATGAAGTAGAACATTACAATCGATCACAAGCACACGTCTCTTGGATCAAACCTTCTTCACTCACGTAGGAGTGGATAAACAATAAGAGAATAAAGAAAATAGAGAGATCTCACTGATCACGAGGACATGGAAGTGCTGAGATGTCGAGTGTATAGTAGATCACCTATACAAGCAGAACGTTCCTTCCACAAGCTTCTTCTCTCTCTCTCTCTCCCTCTCTCTCTCTCTCTCACACACACAGACATCCCTTTGATAGCCCTAAACCCTTTAGCAAACCCTTGCAAAGCTTTAAGAAACTCTCTTGCATTCCCTAGAACAACCCTAAGGACCCATATTTATAGTTTAGGAAACTCCTTTCCGCACCTCATTGAAAACCACCTCAAATTTACGCAGTCCACACAAAATCCAAATATGAATCTGCATAACCTCGACTGGTCGAGTAGAGTCCTCGACCGGTCGAGCAGACTCCTCAACTGGTCGAGCAGCGCGGAAGAATTAACATAATTGGTCGCTGGACTTTGAGTCGAGTGCCACTCGACTAATCGAGCACCACCCTCGACCGGTCATGCGAGGCACTTGACCGGTCGAGCCATGATGAGAAAATCCCCATCATCAATGACACCTCTCTCTGTAGAGAAGAATTAATTGGTGATAAAGATGTCTTCCTTGGCTGATCATGTTCACCATTACTTGCTCAATTGGTTGGACCTCTGGTGCTACAATTTTCTCAAAATCATTGAAGTTTTTACGATTGGGCCATCGACGACACTTTAGAAGTCTTTTGGGCTACTGGCACATTCTTGTTAGCATGAGAATTCGCTATTATGGGAAGCGTAGAAAACTCCTCAACTGTCATTATGATCTCATTAATCTAATAACTAAATAACATTTCATTAGTTTACGTTGGTTTATGATTTATCTAAAGTGGGCCCAGTATTTGGACGGTTTAATTTGAATTACACATTTCTCATGTTTTTGGTTTATGAATCATTTAAAGCGGGGTTCGTCATTTCAACTAAATTTTGAGTTATATACTTCTCATGAGGGGTGGTGAGTAAGGTTAGAAATGAGTTGGGTGGCCAGCGTGCTTAATTTCCCTTTGGACCTGAGCTTGGACCAATTAACATGCATGGACCAATCAATTTTCCTAGTTGAGGTTGGGCTAAGTCATTTTAGATTGGCTTGTTGTCGCCCAGCTTGGCTTAACCCAACTTTATACATGTCTTATGTCTTATATTGTACAAATGTCATTCTAATCTTTAATAAGGTAACCCATGCACTCTAAATTTTGTTTTTTGTTTTTTCTTTTTAAAATATTTTTCAATGTACCTGTGAGCCACTTAATCAATGGATGGATTGGGAAGATTTAGGTCGGATATAAAGATTTTATTCATTTTTAGGTCAAGCTTTGTCTTATCCAACTAATTTTCTTAGTCTTGGGCCTTGGCCCACTATTCTAGGTCCTTGCTTAGGTCCAGCTGAAACCTCAGCCATTGCTGCCTCTAATCGTATATTTATGTGAGAGGGTGTAAGTGCTATAGTCTATATCCCTGTCGGTTGTCAAATTTGTGGTACCAAAATCACTGTTATATAACTTACATAAGTGAAGCTCTCTCAAGGATCAACATTCATGAACAAGCAAAGCTCACAGCAAGCAAAGATCACAAGTACAAAGATCAACCTTGACTGCAAGTATTGCTCACAAGACAAGACTCAAGAATGCAAGACTTCAAGAAGAGTACAAGGCAGTTCGTAAAGAACTCAAGACACTTTCAAGGTTGAGCTACATCAAGATTTCAAGATTGAGCTACATCAAGACTTCAAGGCTTAAACTTCAAGGTCACTTGTTCCTAATGTTTCAATGTCCTTACTTCATGATTGGGGTTTGATTGACCGTAGGTTGACCTTAGGAGTAGGCCATTTTGGATATATAAGTCATATGTATATGTCACATGAGTTTGGGCAGTTCGAAGACTTGTCCTAGGCTTTCTTCGACTAGTCTTAGATTTGCTTCGACCAGTCCAAGAAATTCTTCGATCAGTCGTGAGTTTGTTACAAAATTCAGATATTTTCTGTTAGGCTTCGACCAATCCAGGAATCTGTTCGACCAGTCGAAGGAACAGCGTAGACTGCATCTTCGACCAGTCGAAAATCTTCGACTCAAAGTCCAGCGATTAATTATAGGATCTTCGACCAGTCGAAGGAGACCTTCGACCAGTCGATGGTGACCTACGACCAGTCGAAGGTGACCTTTGACCAGCCGTAGAACGGTCAAAGCTTATTGCGCCCGATTTTTTTCAAATCTGTTACTTCTTCGACTAGTCGAAGAGCTCCCTAGACCAGTCGAAGACTCGATCTGCTCACCTATAAATTGAGCACGAATCTCAGAAGAAAATATGAATTTAATTAATCCATTCAAGTCAATCTTCGTCAAACTTCTGAGTGATAATTCTGTGCTCCATCTAAGCTAAGTGTGCTTATTTAATATTCTCTTTTTTTAGCTTTATTTAATTGATTTTGTTTATGCTATTCCAATCTAATTTGATAAGAGGAATTGTTATTCCCTTTCTTTAGAATCAAAATCAATTAAGGCAAGCCCTATTTGGTTTAATTTAAAATCTATTAGAACTAGAACCATTGTAATTGAGTACTGGACATTGAACTTGGACATTCAATCATTTACTCTGACTTGGTTCTACCGGGCTGCTACAACGAAGGAGATAATCAGGTATTTTACATTTAATTGTAAATTCCTTTCTGTTTTGGTTTCTTTCAAGATTTGCCAGAAAAATCTTGTTGTATTGGTTATCTGAGGAGAGCCAAGAAAACTCAGAAGTGGGGTTTTTTAATTGTGTAAGCCCACAGACAAAGACACAATTGTAAAGGTTTTGGGTGAACCTGTGAAAACCTATTTTGTTAGTGAACGCTAATATCCCCTGTGTGAGGATATTAGGAGTGAAGTAGCATTCTGTGTGGCTGTTGTTTAACAGTTGGTGAACACACAGGCGAACCACTATAATCCCTTGTGTTGTGGTTGAATGATTTATATTTCTAATCTTTAATTATTTATTTGTGGGATGTATGTATGGTGGTGAATGTTGTAATCATTTAATTCAAGCATTGTGAGAATTTTGTAATAGTTTAAGAATTTATTTTCTGTTATTCCTTTATCAGCTTGATATTCAATTTTCTTTAAAGTTGTTCCAGTAAGGTTGCCCTGCCATTTTTATGGTGTATGGCTGTCCTTAGAACAATACATTTGTGATTACAATTTATTTTAGTTCAGTTTGTGTTTATTTCTGTATTCCTCTTTGGTTTGAGATTTGATACAAAGATCTTTCTAGAAATAAGGTTGTCCTACCATAAACTCTGGTTTTTGGTGTAAGGTTGTCCTTAGAACAACATTTGTATCAACCTCTCAAGATCTGAATTTTGAGGTTGATTTACTTTCCTGCATTGTGATTTATTTTGGCTATCATATTCTTTTTAATTCCGCTGTTATAAGTTTTATTTGGCATAGTCCTATTCACCCCCCCTCTAGGACATATAGCTTGGCCTTTTCAAGTGGTATTAAAGCCTAATAGCTCGTTCTTATTGCTTTTTATTTGGATTTATTTTCTAAGCTAACGATCTAAGCTATATAAAAAGATGTCAAATTTTGATAGCCTTTCAGTCACTAGGCCTCCACCATTTAATGGCTCCAACTATGCCTATTGGAAAGCCAAAATGAGGATCTTCCTAAAATCAATGGATGAGAGTGTGTGGCGAGCCACAGTGACCGAATGAAAAACTCCTACCATTGAAGTAACTGAATCTGACGGTTCAAAAACTATGTCTGTACCTGCTTATTATTTATGGACCACCCTTCAGAAAAGTGAGTATAGTGCCAATGCTGAAGCACTAAATGCAATCACTTGCGCACTATCACCGGATGAGTTCAAAAGAATCATATCTTGTGATACTGCAAAGCAAGCCTGGGATATACTAGATATGACACACGAGGGTACATCAATTGTTAAAAAGTCTAAAGTCCAACTCCTCACAACCAAATTGGAAGAAATTCATATGGAGGAAAATGAAATGTTTATGGACTTTTACACTAGACTAAATGACATTGTAAACTCAATGTGGGGTCTTGGCGATAAAATCCCATAAAGTAAAGATATTACGCTCACTTCCCGAACGGTTCAATTCTAAAGTAACCGCGATTCAGGAACTTCGTGATACGGATAATATGAGGGTAGAAGAACTAGTTGGTTCTTTACAAACCTACGAGTTAAACTTTAAAGCTCCTAAAAGTAAATCTATCGCACTAAAATCCTCTAAATGTAATTCAGAAGATGATATGACTCTTTTAGCTAAGAAATTTTACAAGATTTTCAAAAGCAAGAAAAGGGTTGATTTTTAAAAATCGAATGATAAAAAGAAGTTTAGACCCAAAACTCGAAAATCTTTGAAAGATAGTCAATGTTACAACTGTCAAGAATATGGGCACTTAGCAAATAGATGTCCTAAAAAGGACAAACCCAAGAAGAAGGGTATGTTGGCTACATGGGATGAATCATCTGATTCTGAAGCTTCTTCTGAATCAGAAGATTCTGAAACTGAGTCAGGCAATGAAGTTAAAGCACTTATTACTCTAGCCAAATTCACATTTTCAGATAATGACTCAACAAGTGAAGAAAATCTGAGTAGTGAATGTGAAAATGAAGATGATCTTCAAGACGCTTACAATGCCCTATATAAGGAAAGTTGTAAAATTGCTGTCAAACTTAAACTTTAAAAAGAAAAGTTTTCTAAACTCAAAGAATGTTTTGAATCACTTGTCTTAGAAAAATTACAAATTTCAAATTGTTTTGAAAAATCAAAATGCGATTTGGAATTCAAAAACTCCCTAATTGTTGATTTGAAATCTGAAATTGAGAAACTCAAAAATGAAGTATCTTCTCTTCTGAATCTAAAGGACACATGAAAAAATGCCCAAGGTGATCCAAAGTTAGAAAAACTTTTATCCGGATCAAGAAAATGTGGCGATCTATCCGGGTTGGGCTATGATAAAAATTTATCTCCTTAACAAAAGTATACTCCTCCTATGTTTGTGAAAGGAGAGTCCTCAAACTCAAAAGGGAAAAATACTTATCAAGGTTTTTCTAGAAATTCAAAAACTCTTCAAAAACCTAGAAGCAGCCATGTTAACTTTAATCAGAAACGAAATCCACTCACTGAAAAGATAGTAGATTTACTCAAGGAGCTCCTAAAATCTAACTCTATAGGTTA
The DNA here is from genome assembly GCA_030180095.1 of Magnolia changhungtana. Lineage (NCBI taxonomy): Eukaryota > Viridiplantae > Streptophyta > Magnoliopsida > Magnoliales > Magnoliaceae > Magnolia > Magnolia changhungtana. Next base: position 813,299 of record JASAUF010000600.1, read on the forward strand.
TTCTTACAACTATAAACAAAAGAAGACCAACTATGTTCCTAAACCCAAAACAGTTATGAAATGGGTTCCTAAAGTCGCCTGCTTGGTTGCTCACACTGCTTTCAAAGCAATAAGTCATTCAAAGTGGTACCTAGACAGTGGATGCTCCAGGCATATGACAGGTGACAAAGCTTTATTCACGGATCTAAAAGATATGACTGATGGTTCAGTCACATTTGGTGATGGTAGCAATTGCAAGATTATAGGCCAAGGTAAGGTTCAACTTTTTAATCTTCCTGTGTTTAAAAACATTTTATATGTCGAAGGCTTAAAACATAACTTAGCATATGTCAAATATGTGATAATAACCATAGTGTTCGGTTCTCTAATCAAAGCTGTGAGATACTAAACAATAAGGGTTCTGTAATGTTAACTGGACATAGAACGTCTGAAAATTGCTATATTATTAGTGAATCCAGCTCATTTAATCAAACATGTTACATGGTCCATACAGACGAGACTGATTTATGGCACAAACGTCTTGGACATGTACATTATCAAAATTTATATAGATTGAGCAAACGAGAACATATAAGAGGTTTACCCAAACTTCAGAAATTAGATAAAATATGTGGTGAGTGCCAGATAGGCAAACAAACAAGGAACTCACACAAAAAGGTGAATTCAAATACCACATCAAGACCACTCGAACTTCTTCACATGGATCTAATAGGACCTACCAGAATGGAAAGTCGTGGTGAGAAAAAGTATATCCTGGTAATAGTTGATGACTTTACCAGATTCACTTGGGTAGTTTTTTTAAGGGATAAATCTGAAACCCTTGAAGAAGTAAAAAAAGTTCTCAAAAGGATTCAAACTGAAAAATCTTCTCAAATCAGTAAGATTCGTAGTGATCATGGATCTGAATTTGAGAATAGCAATTTTGAGAAGTTCTGTACCGACCAAGGAATATTACATGAATTCTCAGCTCCCAAAACTCCACAACAAAATGGAATTGTGGAAAGAAAGAATAGGGTACTTCAAGAAATGACTAATGTTATGTTGAATAGCATGAAGCTCTCTAAAAATCTTTGGGCTGAAGCTGTCAACACAACTTGCTATATTATTAACCGAGTCTACACTAGCAAAGATAATAATAAAACGGCTTACGAATTATGGTTTAATAAAAAGCCTACTGTCAAATACTTTCGAGTTTTTGGTAGCAAGTGCTATATTTTACGAGATCGTGAAATTTTGGGAAAATTCGATACAAAGAGTGATGAAGGGATTTTTCTAGGATATTCCTTAAACAGTCGTGCTTATAGGGTTCTGAACAAAAGAACTGGTGTGTTCAAGAGTCCATCAATGTTGTCATTGATGATCACTTAAATACGTCAATCCCTAATTTAGATAATGATGAAGTTCTAATCATTGATAAACCCGATACTTCATCGAATCAAACTGACTCTGAGTTGAGGACTGTTAAAGATCATCCAACCACTTAAATTCTTGGAAACCCTCTCACCGGTGTTCGCACCCATAGACAACTTGAGGATATATGTAATTATGTATGTTTTACATCCCAAATAGAACCATCTAATGTAAAAGAAGCTCTTGCTGATGAGAACTGGATTGTTGCGATGCAAGAAGAACTTAACCAATTCGTAAGAAATGATGTTTGGTATCTCGTACCAAGACCTAAAGATAAACACATCATTGGAACAAAATGGATTTTCAAAAATAAGTCTGACGAGTGTAGAAATATAATTAGAAACAAGGCTAGACTAGTGGTATAAGGTTATACTCAAATTGAAGGAATTGATTTTGATGAAACTTTTGCACCAGTAGCACGTCTTGAATCTATCAGACTATTTATATTCATTGCATGATTTAGAAAGATAAAGATATATCAAATGGATGTGAAAAGTGCTTTTCTAAATGGCGATTTGCATGAAGAAGTATATGTTGAACAACCAATGGGTTTTGAAGATCCCAAAAATACTATCATGTGTATCGGCTTAAAAAGGCACTTTATGGCTTAAAACAAGCACCTAGGGCATGGTATGAGAAACTAACAAAATTTCTTTTAAGTCATAATTTTCAAATGAGATATGTTGATAAAACTTTATTTGTTAAAAAACATAATGATCATATCTTAATGGTACAGATTTATGTTGATGATATCATTTATGGATCAACTTGTACTGACTTGACTACTGAGTTTGCAGATTTGATGAAATCACAGTTCGAAATGAGCATGGTTGGGGAATTGACTTATTTCCTTAGATTGCAAGTAAAGCAACAACCTGAAGGAATATTCATATCTCAATCTAAGTATGCTTTGAATCTAATCAAGAGATTTAGATTTGAGAATGGCAAGAATTTCGATACTCCCATGAGTACTACCCTGAAACTTTCAAAAGACTCTAATAGTAAAAATGTTGATTCAAAACTTTATCGGAGTATGATTGATAGTTTGTTATATTTAACTGCTAGTAGACCTGATATTTCTCTAAGTGTTGGTATTTGCGCAAGATATCAATCTGATCCAAAAGAATCACACTTGATTGCTGTCAAGCGGATTATTAGGTATGTCGCAAGTACTGTAAATCTCGATCTTTGTTATCCTCATGAGACTAGTGTCCAATTAGCTGGGTACTCGGATGCTGACTGGACTGGTAATCTAGATGATAGAAAATCAACCAGTGGTGGTTGCTTTTACATTAGAAATTGTCTAGTTTCCTGGTTTAGTAAGAAACAAAATTCTATATCACTTTCAACAGCTGAAGCTGAGTATATTGCAGCTGGTAATGCATGTACACAACTTGTTTGGATGCAACGAATGCTAAGTGATTATGGAATTAAACAGGATTCTATGTTATTACATTGTGATAATTCCAATATGATAAATATTTCAAAAAATCCTATTCAGCATTCTCGTACTAAGCACATTGACATTAGATTTCATTATATTCGAGAATTGGTAAAAGAAAAAGTTATATCTCTGGAATATATTCCTACCGAAGATCAACGAGCTGATATTCTCACAAAACCTCTTGATAAAAACAGGTTTAAAAAGATGAAATTTGATCTTGGCATGTGCTTTTTAAAATGATTATTTATGCCTACTTGTATCATAGTGTATATATTTGCTAGGTTGAATTCCAATTTTTTTAATTTGCAAGAAAAATGAATTTTTGGACATTCTTCGACCAGTCGTGAGTATACTCGACCAGTCGACCTTCGACCGATCGTAGATACCCACGACCAGTCATAGATCTCGGGAATCACTTAAAAATTGGAGATTTTGCTTTCTTCCTCATTCCGTTTTTCTTTTCTAAGGAGCCAAGCTTCGACTTGTCGAACCCACAGTTCTTATTCTTCAAGGTTAGTATTACATTTGTGTTTTTCTTGCAGATCTGTGTTTAGATTGTTTCCTTTTCTAGCTTGAAGCTTTTTATTTTGGATTTTATTGAGATTTGGAGTTTGGATTAAGAAAAATCTGTTTTGAGTAAACCCACTTCTCAATCCTTTGAACTTCTTATTTCTTTGTTATTATTGTTGTAAATGGCTACTAGAGGTAGAAAAACTATTTCCCGTGGTCCTTCTTCTTCCTCCAGATCGACCAAGCGTCATCTTCTTGTTCCCAATGATGACCCATCTTATGTTACGGACATTAGATCACGTAATCTTATTGTTGAACATCCTGTTGATATTAATCATATTGCACCTTTTGACATCCTTCCTATGCTTGAAGCTATAGGTTGGGTTAACTTATTACATTGGGGTGAGCCAACATACCGGTCCATTGCCCAATCCATGTTTACATGTATTAGTGACTTCTCACAGGATAATTTAACTTTTAAAATATCTACAAGTGAAGGGCCTTTTGACATTGATCGTCATTTAATTTCAGCCCTTATGGACATTCCTGTGAATGATGAGGGTATTCCTATTCATAATTTGACTGATAAACCCTCAGTTTCTGAAAAACGTATGCTCACTAGAGACTTGTGCAACATGGATGTTCACTGGACTAAAAAAGGGAATGCGCTTCCCGCAAGGTATTTGTTACCTAAATACAGAGTTCTCCACAGAATCTTTGTGTCTAATCTGTATTCTCGTTCGGGTAATAAAACTGACTTGACTTCGTTTATGGTTCGTGTTATCTATGTTATTGCCAGTGGTACTCAGATTTGTTTACCATCCTTAATCTATCATTTCATTCTTTAGTTTCGACTCCATCCTGGTCATAGTGACATTCATTTTGCCTATTTAATGACTGTATTGGCTATACATATGTTAGTCGATATGCCGGTTAATGAGGCACCTATCCATCATCTGATTTTCAACAATTCTAATCTCAATAAGATGAAGCTGGAATTACTTCCTGAACAAGGTGGTGATGGTGGTGGTGGTCATGAAGAAGCTGGTGATGACATTAATATAGATGACATCTTTGAGAAACTAGATTCTGATTCAACAAATGATTCAGATTTTGAACCATCTGATTTTGATGCACGTCTGAGTGCATTGGAGGATAAAGTTGAGAATATTAATGTAAAGATGGAAAATATGTCAGTTGCTCATGATTTACAATTCAAGTACATGCGCAAATATCTTAGGCGATTGAACAAAGGCATGCACCAACTTAATCTCTCTATTCCTGCTCCGTCATCTGGTTCTAGTTCTGATTAGTTTATATGGGATTTTATGGTCTGTAATAACTTTAAAACTTAGCACTAGGTTGACTGATCTGATTTGGATACTATCTTTGTTTTATGTTGAGTATCTCTATCTCTGGTTTTTGCTATTATCTCATAACTCCTCATGTTTACTCTTATATATCCCTTTATTTAGTTCTCCTTTATTGTTGTTTCCTTTGTCATATTGTGACAAAAAGGGGGAGAATGGTTTGTTCTTAACGATGTGATTGTGAGAGGAGTAGCATTGGTTATGTTACTCAGGGGGAGTATGTTTGAACTAGTTGAATGAACTAGTTGAATGTTGAATATTAAATATTAATTTGCAGGTAAGCCAGTTGATATTAACTGGTTCATGTTTCTTTAACCAGTTGTTCTACTTTATGTTTATCTTGGTTATGTGTTTTGTCACTAATTTGACAAAGGGGGAGATTGTAAGTGCTATAGTCTATATCCCTGTCGGTTGTCAAATTTGTGATACCAAAATCACTGTTATATAACTTACATAAGTGAAGCTCTCTCAAAGATCAACATTTATGAACAAGCAGAGCTCACAACAAGCAAAGATTACAAGTACAAAGATCAACCTTGACTACAAGTATTGCTCACAAGACAAGACTCAAGAATGCAAGACTTCAAGAAGAGTACAAGGCAGTTCGTAAAGAACTCAAGACACTTTCAAGGTTGAGGTACATCAAGATTTCAAGATTGAGCTACATCAAGACTTCAAGGCTTAAACTTCAAGGTCACTTGTTCCTAATGTTTCAATGTCCTGACTTCATGATTGGGGTTTGATTGACCGTAGGTTGGCCTTAGGAGTAGGCCATTTTGGATACATAAGTCATATGTATATGTCACATGAGTTTGGGCAGTTTGAAGACTTGTCCTAGGCTTTCTTCGACTGGTCTTAGCTTTGCTTCGACCAGTCCAAGAAATTCCTCGATCAGTCGTGAGTTTGTTACAAAATTCAGATATTTTCTGTTAGGCTTTGACCGATTCAGAATCATTCGACGGTCGAAGGAAAAAGATGTCGATCGCATCTTCGACCAGTCGAAAATCTTCGACTCAAAGTCCAGCGATTAATTACAGGATCTTCGACCAGTCGAAGGTGACCTACGACCAGTTGAAGGTGACCTTCGACCAGTCGTAGAACGGTCAAAGCTTATCGCGCCCGATTTTTTTCAAATCTGTTACTTCTTCGACTAGTCGAAGAGCTCCCTAGACCAGTCGAAGACGCGATCTGCTCACCTATAAATTGAGCACGAATCTCAGAAGAAAATGTGAATTTAATTAATCCATTCAAGTCAATCTTCGTCAAACTTCTGAGTGATAATTTTGTGCTCCATCTAAGCTAAGTGTGCTTATTTAATATTCTCTTTTTTTTAGCTTTATTTAATTGATTTTATTTCTACTATTCCAATCTAATTTGATAAGAAGAATTGTTATTCCCTTTCTTTGGAATCAAAATCAATTAAGGTAAGCCCTATTTGGTTTAATTTAAAATCTATTAGAACTAGAACCATTGTAATTGAGTACTGGACATTGAACTTGGACATTCAATCATTTACTCTGACTTGGTTCTACCAGGCTGCTACAACGAAGGAGATAATTAGGTATTTTACATTTAATTGTAAATTCCTTTCTGTTTTGGTTTCTTTCAAGATTTGCCAGAAAAATCTTGTTGTATTAGTTATCTGAGGAGAGCCAGGAAAACTCAGAAGTGAAGTTTTTTAATTGTGTAAGACCACAGACAAAGACACAATTGTAAAGGTTTTGGGTGAACCTGTGAAAACCTATTTTGTTAGTGAACGCTAATATCCCCTGTGTGAGGATATTAGGAGTGGAGTAAGCATTGTGTGTCGTTTTGTTTAACAGTTGGTGAACACACAGGCGAACCACTATAATCCCTTGTGTTGTGGTTGAATGATTTATATTTCTAATCTTTAGTCATTTATTTGTGGGATGTATGTATGGTGGTGAATGTTGTAATCATTTAATTCAAGCATTGTGAGAATTTTGTAATAGTTTAAGAATTTATTTTATGCTATTCCTTTATCAGCTTGATATTCAATTTTCTTTAAAGTTGTTCCAGCAAGGTTGCCCTGCCATTTTTATGGTGTATGGCTGTCCCTATAACAATACATTTGTGATTACAATTTATTTTAGTTCAGTTTGTGTTTATTTCTGTATTCCTCTTTGGTTTGAGAATTGATACAAAGATCTTTCTAGAAATAAGGTTGTCCTACCATAAACTCTGGTTTTTGGTGTAAGGTTGTCCTTAGAACAACATTTGTATCAACCTCTCAAGATCTGAATTTTGAGGTTGATTTACTTTCCTGCATTGTGATTTATTTTGGCTATTATATTCTTTTTAATTCCGCTGTTATAAGTTTTATTTGGCATAGTCCTATTCACTCCCCCTAGGACATATAGCTTAGCCTTTTCAGAGGGAGAGACGCATATTTGGTTGAAAAGAAAAACCGTTATTAGAGAATTAAAAAAAAATTAATTTTAAATATTTTCTATTGAAATATGAATTAAGGTAAAAACCTTTCCACATTCCTTTCTTTAACCCATGTCGGTGGATCCCTAAGTATGAGGCCTACTGTGATGCATGTTCCTTACATCCATGTTGTCCATCCATTTTGATATCTCATTTTAGGGCATAATCTAAAAAATAAAGTAGAATCAAATCTTAGGCAAACCATACCACATAAACAATTATGATTGAATTCCCACCAATAAAACCTTCATGGGGCCCATCAAAATGTTTATTTTCATTCCAACAAGTTGATGAGGTCACAAAGACTTGGATGAAGAGACCACACAAATATCAGCTTGATCCTAAACTTTTGTGGCCTCTGAGAAGTTTTTAACGATAAATTATCACAGTTTCATGTATTATGGTCCACCTGAGATTTGGATCTACTTCATTTTTTGGATCATGCACTAAAATGAGTTTTCAAAACAGATGAATGGCATGGATATAAGGAATATACATCAAGGTGGGCCCCACAGTGAGGGATCCCACCCGTGGAAGCCACACCCGCTTTAACAAAATGAAAATTATTATCTTATAACTTAGGGGTCGGTTGGCACCATGGATTTAGGGGGGATTTGAAGGAATTCATCGAATCTTTTGTTTGGCAATATAAAGTAATTGGGGAGTTTAAATCCAGGGGTTTCAAATCCCCTCAAAGAGAGGATTTGAAATTTACCATGAAAGTTTGGATTACATCTAAAATCCTTCCAAGAATGAGTTACATGTGTAACATGTGTGTCATTAGGCTATCACTCTATTGGGCACATGGCCCACTAATGATATCCCAAAATCATTAAATTATCAATTACATTATTATAATTAATTTAATACAATGATTAGCACAGTCCAAGCATTTTCCATGTAAATCAACTATTTAAAAACGTTGGTTAGTCACTTGGACATGATCTTATTCTTGTGGCCCATTTGAAATTGAAAATTTCATCATTTTTAGGCAAAAGCATATATTTTAACGGGCTTATTATAACCATTATGTCAAATATTATATAGGTTTACTAATTAGTGATATTAAAGTTGATTTGGTAATTAAATTCAAACACCGTAAATGTACATACCATATATAGCTACTTTTAGATTAAAACCAAGGGTGTCAAATGGAATAGGAAGATTTCAAAATAAAGGGTTTCAAATACAGGAGTTCCGAATCCACGATCGGCCTTATGGTTATGGGCGTAACCAATAGCCCTATTGTTAATATCATTCCATTTCAAGATAAGTTTCAAATACCCAGCTGTCCTATCGGATAAGGTGCTATAAATAGTATAGAAGATGAGAGACTATGCAGCGTGCTAGGTGGAGGCCCTGGAGGGTGAGGAGTGGACCCGAGCTGCGGTGTCACCCTTTTCCACTGTTCCCGTGTAACTCAATGCTCTGTGGGGGTCATTGAATTCTTCTTATAAAATCCGATCCGTGCATAATTTTTACCCAATTATGTTAAATTCTGATAAAAAAAATTGAGACGGATTCAAAACTCATTTCAGACGCACCATAGGAAAAAGTAGAATGGAAACGCAGCCATTGAAACATTCCAGAGAACCCACTGTGATTTTTACATGCCATCCAAGCCATTCATAAGGTAATTTCCACTCATATGTATGAAAATCACAAACATAATCTTGATGAAAAGCTTCTGTGGGCCAATAAGGTGTGAATGGTGGACATTCAATCCCCAGTGTTTCATAAGGTGTACACCAGTTGATTTTTTTTTGATATATCATATTTTTGAGGTCACAGACTAGAATGATCTTTCGAAATTGATGGACGGAATTGATGTCACATGAACATCTCGGTGGGACCCACAGAGCTTTGGGTTACTACTTGGAGCTCTGTGGAAGAGGGGTTACACGCAACTGATGTCCCTATTAACAGAATCCAGCTATTACATTCCAACCACTCAACCAGTGGCAGGGCGTACCTACTACCTGCCAGGCAACCGACGGGAGAGGGAGAGGGAGAGAGAGAGAGGGAGAGAATGGATGCACTGATTCAGGTCCCGTACAACGCTACCGTGCGCCTGATGCTAGCATCACTGGAGCGGAATCTGCTGCCGGACCTGGTGGTAAGGAAGCTGACGAAGCTCCTATTAGCAAGCCGCCTCCGTTCCGAATACCAGCATTCGTCCGACCTCCAGCTCTCCCGCCTCCTCCATTTCGCCCACTGTCAGTCCTCTTCGCCTCTCTCTCTCTCTCTCTCTCTCTCTCTCTGAAGCGGATTGCCTGTGCCCCGACCACGGTGAGTTCCTGTGGTCGGAAGCTATGTGGGGTCTTACAAAGATGACCGTTAGAAATCCACTCCGTCCATTAGTTTCTCAACCTCACAACAGAATGGGATAGGACTCTAAAAAATCAAGCAGATTCAAAACTCATGTGCACCAGACGACAGGAAAGAGTGAGAATGGAAATGCCAACCGTTGAAACTTCCTGGAACCCAATATGATGCTTATATGACATCCAAACCGTTCATGATTTTATTAATTGTGGAATAAACTGTGGGCACGAATATCATCCTGATTCAAAACTTTTGTGGCCCCCAAAAAGTTTCCAATGGTAGGCGTTCAATCCATTCTGTTGCCAAAAAGTTTCCAATGGTAGGCGTTCAATCCATTCTGTTTCCTTTCGTGGCTTAGATGAGCTTTGTATCTGTTTGATTTTTGGATTACGGTCCTATTGCGAGGTTGAGAAATAAATGGACGGAGTGGATTTCTCATGGGCATCTCTATGGCCCCACGTACCTTCCACAAACAGGAACTTCCTGTGGTCGGTGGCACAGGCAATCCGCGTACGATTAGGTGCGGCCACGGCCTCACCCACACAGTGCGGCCCTGACTGTGGGCTCAAATTGATGTACGTGTAGCATATCCACGCCGTTCATTCGTTTTTTCAGATCATTTTAGTATATTGTACCAAAAATAAAGCAGATCAGTCACTACTGTTTCCTCTAGTGTAGTCCACCTGAGATTTGTATCTGCTTCATTTTTGGGTTCATGCCCTAGAATGAGCTGGCAAAACAGATAGATGGCATGGATATACCATACATATATCAAGGTGAGCCCCACGGTCAGGCCTCACTGTTTTGGGTGAGGCCAGGGCGCACCTTATCTGCTTTGGTTTCTCTCCCTGTCGAGTCTACTTATCTAGAGATTGAATTGTTGGGATCCTTTGTGGTGTTAAAGATTAGATACCTTAAATCTATGCTAAAACATAGGCCATTGACTGGTCGACAGGTCGAAGGATATAAAAAATATTTAGACTTTGGAAAACTCTCTAGACAGAGTTTAGAGTTTTCAACGGATCGAAAACTCTGATCGACAACTCAACCCAACCGATCGAAGCGTTTTGACTGGTCAACTAGACAGATCGACGGGTTGTGCAGTTCTCCGCGTTTTTGCGCAATTTGTTTCTATTTTTAATTTTTGCTTAAATATATAGGTGTAAACTGTTAGTGCACCATTTGTGCATCTTGTTTGTCAATTATGCGAGTTCTTGTGTCATGTAGTCAGTTGAGTCTTTGGAAGCTGAAGATTGAAGACACGAGAGGACAAGAGCATCAATGAGCAAATAACAAGTAGATGAGGTGCCTTGGTAACCCTAACCCTTGACCCAAAACAACCCTTGAACCTCTAAATGATCTTGGCTTGATAGGAAAACCTTGTTGATTATCCCTTAGCCTTAGAAAACTAATTGAAACATGATAAGTAAGGCTAGAAGAGGTTCAAGTCCGCTGTGAAATTATACACACAAAACAATAGACTTTCAAGGGGTCTTCGATGACATCGAAGATCCCCTCGATGACATCGAGCAAATAAGTCAGATAGGTCTAGCAAAAATTGATCATTTTATCTGATATTCTTGATAGCATCGAGGCTCACCTCAATGGCATCAAAGACCACTCGATGGCATCGAATAGGTAACTTAGATAGCATCGAAGATTACTCGATGACATCGAATAGGTAACTCAGATATGTCTAGCAAGAATTAATCATGTTATCTTATTTTCTCGATGGCATCGAGGGTTCACCTCGATACCATCGAAGACCAATCGATGTCATCGACAAATCCATTATCTGCCCATTTTCTGACCGTTGGAACTCGAACTTCTTACAAAGGACATTCGATTCTTCGGCATTTGCATGGGTTTTTGGTGTAATAGAAGCTTAGGTGATTCCATGATTATATCCCTCATCCCAAGCCTCTAAACCAATGAGTTTTAAGTCACATTCCTTGAGCATTGCAAGTCTAATAAGGATTCCAACCTCCACCATGAAGATAAGCTTGAACTCCACCATTTTCTAGAGATTAAGACTCAATCTCTATAAATATACCATTGTCTAAATCTTCTGGAAGACCCATCTAGGTGAATTCCATAAGAATTACGACTTCCTATTAGTGTATGTGATTCAACCAACCTCTTATCACATTGGTCACCTCAAAGGAGCACACTACATGTAAGGTGTTTGCTCTTGGAGTTAAAGCCTTGGAAAAACATCGGTATTATGATTGGAGGAGCTGATTGAAGCACGGGAGAGCATCAATCAAGCAACCCGAGGCGACGCTACAAAAGGGGCTCAATCCGACAAGTAAGTTGTCAATTGTAAGTGTCTGGATACTCTTTTTCCTTGTGTAGGATTGAAGCTAAGAGTTTGTGACCCAAACTCAATTAGGTTCTTTTGTACGACCTTAGCTCTTGTGTAGGGCCTAAATCAAGTCCTTGTGTAGGCCATCGGACACGGGTGCGTACGTGCTACTCTCTTTGAGCCTTTGACAGAAGTAAACACAAGTCCTTGGATTAGGACCGAGGTTGTTGGTTAGCTTAAGGAAAACCAACTAAAGTCTCTATCTCTTGTGGGAGCCTCCAATGGGAGTGTACATCAGTAGGTTCTTGTGTAGGACCGAGGTTCGTAGTGAGCCTATAGAAAACTACGGAAAGTCTCTTGCGGAGCCAATCCTTATGTAGGATTGTAAAGGTTAGAGGTCAACGTGATTTAAAACCTCCGATAGTAAAATTCGGTATACTCACAGGTTGAGTGCGTCCTCCGGGAGTGGAGTAGGGAAATCGAACCACTATACATACTTGTGTTTGGGATTGTATTTGCGCACTTTTTTAATTATGCATATGTGATTAAATGTTTAATTATATGTATGCATGATTAGATGAATGTTAGGAATTGATAGTTAGCACATCCCCCACACACATGTACACTATTATGTTTATAGACTAGTTATTACCATATCATTTGTAGTTTATGTGATTAGATCCTTCGTTGGCTTGGAAGCATTAGAGTTAATTTCCTTGCTTAGCTTAATCGTGTGTTAGCTTAAGTAGGTAATAAGGTCCTCCCCCCAGGACATGGCCTTCATTCCTTAGCTCCACCAAGCTTCTGCACGCACAACCATGGTAATTCCATTGCACCACAGATGAATTTTCATAAACGGGATTAGGGTAAAGGCTAAACGTGCTTAAGGGTTTTGAAGAGAGAAAAAGCTAGGGCTTTTCTCTTGAGGCTTCGAATCGATAAGGTTTCATCTCTTGTAACTTTGTTTTTCATAATGCATCATCGTTTTGTGTCGTACTTTTTCCCGCAACGGTTTTTCCATGTAAATTCGGAGTGTTATCTGTTGGATTTGCTTGTGCAATTGTGATTGCCTTGTTTGATTATTCTCTGTGTGCTTCTGCGAGTCCCAGCAAGTGGTATTAGAGCTAACGTTGGGAAGTAGATCAAATCTAAAGACAAGGTATCTATGCATCTAATATGAAGTTCGACGTAGAGAAGTATTTCGAGAAAAAGAACTTTGAACTATTTATTTTTACTTATTTATTATTATTATTATTATTTTTTGAACTATTGAAGGTGAAGATGAAGGGCCTTCTAGTTTAGCAAGGATTAGAAGATGCACTCCTTGGAAAGTGACCACAAACAATGAAAGTAGAAGTGTAACAAGTTATATCAAAAGGCCAATATCTCAATCCAGTTGTGTCTAATGGATGTGGTCCTCTATAATGTTATGAGAAAGAAGACTACGAATGATACATGGACGAAGTCAGAGAACATTGCGAGTCATTGTAACTGAAGCTACATTTGTTCAATCTGAAGATGACTAAGGGGGATGACATTGCGACCCACATTAGTAATTTTAATAGGCTTGTTTGCTAATTGTTGGATGTGGATGAAGATCAATCATGTATTCTATTGAATTCTCTTTTAAAATCGTATAAGTCGTTTAAAGACTCTTTGTGCACCGGTGAGATGACAATTAGCGTTGAGACCGTTATCTCTGCTTTTCAGTTGAAGGCAATGAGAAAGAAAAGTGGCGATGTGGGTGCTTATAAAGATGCACTAGTTACGAGGGGAGAAATTTTGAGCGGGATAGTAGATCTTCGCGATTGAGATCCAAACATGGCATGTTGCAGCATGAAGATTAGAGTCATGGTGGAAATTGTTGAAAATCAAATGCCTCAAATCTATGCTGAAATAAGGGCCATCAACCAGTTGACAGTCTAGTTGACAGGTTGAAGGATATCGAAAATATTCGGATTTTTGGCAAAACTCTCTGGACAGATTTTGGAGTTTTCGATAGGTCGACTCGATTGATCGAAGCATTTTGACCGATCGATGAGTCGCAAATTCTGCACGATTTGTTTCTATTTCTATTTTTGCTTAAATATATGGGTGTAAACGGGATTAGGGTGAAGGCTGGACGTGCTTAAGTGTTTGAGAGGGTTTTGGAGAGAGAAAAAGCTAGAACTTTTCACTTGGGGCTTTGAATCGGTAAGGTCACATCTCTTGTAACTTTGTTTTTTTATAGTGCATCATCGCTTTATGCCGTGGTTTTTTCTTGCAAGGGTTTTTCCATGTAAATTCAGAGTATTCTCTATTGGATTTGCTTGTGCGATTATAATTACCTTGTTTGATTCCTTTTTGTGTGCTTCCATGAGTCCCAACATGTGAATGGACCAAGCCTTAGAAATCTCCAAAACTAGAAGATCCCGACCTTTCATCTTATGGCAAGCAATTTACGGTCAAGAAGGAAGATGAAGTAATGCTCCAAATTGAACGCGTTTCAATCCCGGAGACTTTGTGCATGCTTCATACACAATGGAGCTCAATAAACTAATGGCATTGATCGCCCATCTTCTGGCATATGGCCGTGGGTCAAGATTAATCCTATTAGCTCCTTTGGAAACATGTAATCCAAGGAAAAAAATAATTATTCCATGACAATTTCCATTAGAAACATTAAAACATTAAAACATGGATTCTAATTTTGACTTGTTTGGCAACAAATGGAAATCTCATATTCCTCTCATAGTTTCTTGTACTGGAATTCAAATAAGGGAGAAGTGTAATAATTGCTTGGTAGATTCTACCATTTTCTTTTCTTTGATATCTAAATGACAAAAATCATAAAAAAAAAATAAAATTTTCCTCTTTGACCGCTTGGCATGGAATCCATAGTTTCAAAAGAAAGTGGCACGACTTGACCCAAGGTTTGTGGGCTTACTGATGATGCATTTGTTTCATCCACTTTGTCCATCTATTTTGCCAGCTTATTTTAAGAAATAGGCCCAAAAATGATGCAGATCCAAAGCTCAAGTAAACTTCCTAAGAGTCACCATTGAAAATAGTGGGGATTGAATGCCCACCATTGAAAACTTCCTAAGGCCCACCTTGATGTTTTATTTGCCATCCAACCTGTTCACAAGATCACACAGACCTGGATAAAGGGAAAACACAGATACAATCTTGATCCGAAACTTTTGTGGTCTCCAAAAAGTGTTCAACAACGAGTCTTCAATCCCCATAGTTTTGTGTGGGGGTGGTCCACTTGAGCTTTGGATCTGCGCCATTTTTTATTTCATGCCCTAACATTATGTGCCAGAATAGATGACAATGTGGATGAAACACACGCATCCCGATGGGCTGCACAAAGGCACGTTGTGCCATAGGAAGTTCGCCTCCGTTTCAAAACATGATGGAGGACCAAATAAAACAAGCCTCTTTCTTGGATAAAAGACACGCACACAAGTTTTTCCAAATTAATCTATCATGCCTTCATGTGTGTATTATATATCCATACCATCCATCCATTTTGCCAGTTCATTTCAAGGCATGGTTCGAAAAAATGGAGTAGATCCAAACCTCAGTTGGACCGCAGCACAGGAAACAACTGTGATTGACTGTTAAAGTTTGTTGTGGGCCATAAAAGTTTTGGATCAAGCTAATATTTGTCTTTTTCCTTGATTCAGGTTTGTGTGACGTTACCAACAGATTGGATGGAAAATAAACATTACGATGGGCCTTAGGAAGTTTTTAATGGTAGGCATTCAATCACCACTATTTGTTGTAGTGTGGTCCACCTGAGATTTGAATCTACTTTGTTTTTAGGATCATGCCCTAAAATGAGCTAGTAAAACAGATGTATGGTGTGTATATATAACATATATATTGAGGTGGGTCCACAGTCACAACCTAATCAAATTGAGTTTTTCAACCACGCGTGGATAAGAGCCTTTCGGCTGCGTATTTTATAAACACACGACTACAGCCGTGCTTCTAGGATTACATGTTTCTCTTTGAATGGCTTACCTGAGTCATGAATTGAGTTGATTTATGGGCTCTACTATTAAAATGGGGTGACTCACTTGGTGATCTAAGTGGATTTGAATTTCACTTAAACCCACTTCAGGTGGCCACATTTGAAGACAGTAAATAAGGCCTTTGCCAACCAGCGCACATGAGATCATGACTCTCTCTCTATATATATAAAGCTTTTTTATATCCTTCGTCTTCTTGACAAGACAGTTACTACTAAATCCCTTAAAAAATGACCACGTCTTCTGTAATTGCATTGTAGATTGTTGGATTCTTATTCATGCTGGAGAGGATCCATTATCAGAAAAATACGATGGTTTGAATGATGCTTAAAGGAATCCCTTTTAATATTAGTTGAATCTAACATAACATAATAGGCTTGGATGATTTCATTGATTAGGGAAGTGGATATTGCTAATTTTTTAGATCTTGAACATATATGCCTGTAATTGTGGACTGGAAACTGATAAACCAAAATCCCAACATTATGAAATCCCCACCTCCTTTTTAATGAATGGCTATTGTCTTGCAGCTCTTGAACATATGCCTGTAGCTGTGGAGACTGATAAACCAAAATCCCAACATTATGAATTACCTACCTCCTTTTTCAAGTTAGTGCTAGGAAAGAATCTCAAGTACAGGTTGGTGATTTCTAAACCTATCTTTTCCTTTATGTTATATCCATGCCTTATACTTTTAATTTTCAAACAATGATTTTATGGTGTGATTTTAGATGCTTCATTGTTGAAGGAAATGAATGTTTTACAACTAAACCATCATTATTGAAACTTTTAATTATCTTGTTATTGCTTGAATTGTGGTTAATTAGCCACTACAATGCAGACTAAAGGGGGGAAAGAAAATACTGTTAGCCATCATAGTATCTTTACGTAAATAATAAAATAGTTATAACAATTCTATAAGTTGTTTATATTGTATAAATGTGTAACTTATTTTGCCCACGTATCTTTTTAGCATTTGCAAGGAGCCACAAGTAGCATGTTGGAGCATATATGCATCATAGCGCCATTTTTTCAGTATTTATATAACACTTTCGTTTGTTTATTTTACCTATATCAGGGGCATTGTAGTTATTTCTCATACATAGGAACATTGGGCATGCGGATCAATTAGATGATCTATTACATAAAATTAAAAGGAGGAAAATAAAACTAAAGTTTGATTTCTTGATGAATAAAAATTGCACTCTTGCCTTCGATTCTTTCTAATTTATCTTTACAACCATATTACAATGTAATTTAAAGAAATCATGGGTACAAGAAAAGTGGTCGTGCTTTTCTATGCTTCGATTTCTCAATCTGGTAGAGTATTGGTGTAGAAGTTGACTTCTTCTTTAAAATAAAAAAATAATAATAATAAAAAAAAAAAAAAACCTTTTCTCCTTAACAGGTGTGTTTATAAATGAGATCAAGGAAAAAATTTTGGCTTAGTTTTAACAATTGTAACCGATTGGAGGATACCACTCAAAAAATGTGGGCTAGCCGCATGGTGCTAGTACTATGGCCACGGTTGGCTGCACAGGGCTTACTGCACAGGTCTGGCCACTCCATGCTAGGGCATAAGTTTTCTTGGTCAAGATACCTAACTCAGTGGTTCTCATCATTCTTCCTTGTTATCTGAAACTAAAATTCACCGTTGTTGGCCTTTTGTTTGCATACTTTATCACGCCTAGAATCTGGTACCCGCATACACGGGCCCCGATACCACACCCATGGGCATGACTCAAATATCAATCACAATCATCCAAAATAAAAGGAAACTACAATAGCATTCATTTCATATTTCAAATAACCAATACAATCATCCAGTAAAGATCCATACTATGAATTACATTGACACGTTTAATTCCATCATCCAATCTGCTTAATACATAAATGTTTAATCTTGCACGAAACTAACTAAATAAATATTGCTCTACCTGTCAACCCAAGAATTGAGATCGGCAATTCCTTGAACGTCACTGCCTGTGATGAGAATATCATCAACATAGATCAATAAAGCAACAAGGCCTGAATCAGACTTGAGAATAAACAGTGATGAGTCATATTGGCTTTGAGAATAGCCCACTGTGGTTAACACCCCATGGAATTTTTCAAACCATGCTCTTGGTGCTTGTTTGAGCCCATATAAAGCTTTAGATAGCTTGTAAATTAAGCGCGGATCCTTGGACTTATAACCAGGAGGTTGCTTCAAGTGAACTTCTTCCTTGAGATTCCCATGGAGGAAAGCATTCTTGACATCGAGTTGACTGAGTTGCCAACCTTTAGAAGAACTTATATCAATCAAGGAACAGACCATTTTCATTTTTCCCACTAGAGCGAATGTCTCATCATAATCAACTCTATACTTTTGTTTATAGCCTTGGGCCACTAGCCGAGCTTTGTATCGATCTAAGCTCCCATCAGATTTTAATTTCACAATGTATACCCATTTGCTGCCTATCACTTGCTTCCCCTCAGGTAATGGAAGTAACGTCCAAGTAGCATTCTCTTCGAGTGCCTAAATCTCATCATCCATGACCTTTACCCAACACGGTTGTGTATATGCTTGAGAATAAGAAGTAGGGACAATCAAAGAATCTAATCCAGAAAACAAGGCATGATAAGAGACAAAAAAGATTTAATCAATTGGGAGGAACAGACGGACGACTGGAATGACGTAAGTGGATCTCAGTGGAAGGCGGGAATGTTACCTGCACTATAGGAGAAGAGGACACCTGATCAGAAGCAGGAGCAGCTGTGGGAGACGACCCAAGAGAGATAGGCTTCATATGGCATTGGTAGACCTGTAGAGGAGGAGAGAAAGATGGAAGCATAGAACAATTCTTTTCAAAAGAGGACATGAGAAATGGAAGATGGAACAACGGTAACTGATGGAGATGCATGGACAACTTTATAGTATAACAAAATTTCAAAGAATGTGACATGTCTAGACACACGAATACGATGAGCACATGGATCATAACAACGATACCCTTTCTGATGCTCCCCATATCCAAGAAATACACATTTAGCTGCCCTGGGACTGAGTTTGTCTCATTCTCGTTCTGGAATGTGAACAAAAGCAATGCATCCAATTACTCTTAACTGGCTATAATCTGGATCTTCATCATGAAGGAAAAATGTGGGAGTTTTTCGGTTGGCCATAACACTGGAAGGTAATCGATTGATCAGAACACAGCTGTTGATTTTGCTTCAGCCCAAAGAAATTTTGGGACACGTGCATATTCCATCATTGTGGTTGCTACCTTAGTATGAAAGCAAAGAGAAAATGATTCTCCTTTGGTTTTCTGTATTTCAGACAACCCAAAAAGGTTGAATATATAGAGATATACAACATCTATACAAGGAAAAAGATAAGATCAGAATCAACTATACAAGGAAAAAGATAAGATCATAATCAATTATACATGGAAACAAGACACGTTTCCTGTCTAACATCCCCCCTCAAACTGATGCTGGTCATCGACAAGTAATAGTTTGCCAACGAGATATGAGTGACGTGTAGAAGTGAGGGACTTTGTGAGAATGTCTGCAATCTGATCATGGGATGCGACATAAGGAAGAGAAATGAGCCGACACTGAAACTTCTCTCGGATGAAGTGACAGTCAACTTCAATATGCTTTGTCCGTTCATGGAAAACAGGGTTAGAGGCAATCTGAATGGCACTCAATTATCTACATGGAGTGGAGTAGGATTCTGTAGATGAACACCCAAGTCGGAAAGAAGACCACGTAACTAGATAAGCTCACTACATGCAACTGACATCGCTCGATACTCGGCTTCCGTGCTTAATTTGGAAACGGTAGCCTGCTTCTTACACTTCCAAGAGATGAGAGAAGTGTTGAGAAAACACAGTAGCCAGTGGTAGATCTGCGTGTGAGAGTACATCCGGCCTAGTCAGCATCCGATTAAGCACGAAGGTCCAGAGTAGCTGTGGAGGAGAAGAACAGTGATCGATCCAGAGTTCCACGTAGGTACCATAGGATGCGCAACACAACAGTTATATGAAGAGTCTAAGGAGCAGAAACAAACTGGTTGACAATGTGGACAGCGTAAGCAATATCAGGGCGAGTCATTGTTAAGTAAACTAGAGTCCCAATCAAACGGCGGTATAATGTGGGCTCCGTAAGGAGATCACCATCGTCACGACCATATTAAACATTACGTTCTAAGGGAGTCTGAACTGTCTTCTGATCCGTCAATGAGGCCAAGGCGAGAAGATGCTTGGTATATTTACGCTGGTTGACCAGGATCCCACGTTTAGAACGTGAGAATTCAAGTCCAAGAAAGTATGTCAGATGTCCAAGGTCCTTCATCTTGAAGGACGATTGTAGAACTTCCTTTAATGCCGAGATGCCAGTAGCATCGCTACCAATTAGAAGTAGGTTGTCAACATATGCGAGAACAATAACAATTTCACGATCAGTGGTGCGCAAGAATAAGGATGGATCATGACCACTTTGAGTAAAGCCAACACCTGTAATAACATCATGAAAGCATTGGACCATGCCCGAGGGGCCTGTTTGAGACCATATAGAGCTTTCTTTAGGCGACAGACCTTATTGGTAGGGATTAAAGATCCAGGAGGAGGTTTCAAATATACTGTTTCTTGGAGGTCGCCATGGAGAAAAATATTTTTCACATCCATCTAAGTGAGTGGTCAAGAAAGAACAGATGATATTGCCAGAAGAGTGCGAATAATTTTCATCTTGGCCACAGGAGTGAATGTCTCATCATAATCAATTCCATGTTCCTGTTTATATCCCTGAGTGACAAGCCGAGCTTTGTATCGATCCAATGATCCGTCAGATTTGAGCTTTACAGAATAAATCCATTTACTCCCAATTAATTGTTGGTCAGTGGGTCGAGTGATAATGTCCTACATATGGTTATCGTCCAATGCTTCTAGTTCCTCTGCCATAGCCTTCTTCTAACAATCATGAGTGGCTGCCTGATGGTATGAAGTAGGAATAGATACGGTATCCAGAGTAGCATTCATGGCAGACAGAGTATATCAAGCGATCAGGTTGTTGATGTACACGAGTGAAACGACGTACCAAGGTAGGATCTGGATCGGTAACATGTACAATAGGTAGAGTAGTAGGTGGTGGATTTGTACGTGGTCGTCGTGAGTAAACTTGCAACGGACAAGGGAGTGTACTCGAGGCAACAGGAATATTAGGAAAAACAACAAGACCAGGAGAGTTTGGTGTGGGCGACAGAGGAATAGATGAATGAAAGGCAATATGCTTAAGAAAAATAACATGTCGTGACACCCGAACACGACGAGAGACTAGATCATAGCAACGAAAACCCTTATGAGTTTCTCCAAATCCCAGGTACATACATTTGACTAATTTTGGAGAAAGTTTGTTACGTTCACGTGATGTCAGATGAACATAACATACACAACCAAAAATACGAAATGTGGAATATGTAGGAAGTAAACCAGTGAGAACAAAGTAGGGAGATTTACTATTTAGAACTGTGGTTGACATTCGGTTAATCAAGTAGACTGAATGCATCATGGCTTCCGCCCAGAAGGAACGATGAACACTCATAGCTGTCATCAGGGTATTGACAGTTTCAACAATATAGCGATATTTTCGTTCAGCCACCCCATTCTGTTGGGGAGTATCAGAACATGTGGTCTGATGAATAATCCCATGATCTTGAAGATATGTACGAAAATTTGTGGAGAGATACTCTCCTCCTGAGTTAGAGCGGAGAGTTTGAATTTTTACCCGAAATTGAGTGTCCACCATAGAGTGAAATATCTTGAATTTTTCAAAAACCTGTGACTTAGAGTGCAGAAAGTAAATCCAGGTGTAACGTGTGAAATCATCAATAAATATAACATAGTATCGTACTCCAGAGAGTGACATAATTGGTGAAGGACCCTAGACATCCGTATGCACTAGCTCAAACATAGATGATGATTTCATAGTACTTATAGGAAAAGGAATACACTTACTTTTTGAAAGACAATAGAAATAACAAGAATAATCCAAATTACTTTTATTAATAGAAATATTCCCTAACATGCCAGAAGAAAATAGCTGAATCAACTGATCGGAATGTGGATGACCTAGGCGAAAGTGCCATAGTTTCCACATTTTATTTGCTGAAGAAATATCCGAGGAAGATGGAGAAAAGAAACAACGAGCTGGAGTGATGGATGGGTCAAAGTCTAGCACGTACAGACATCCATGCTGACTACCCTTCCCAAGTATCTTCCCCATTGCCAGATCCTGCACAAAACAACAATTTGGAAGAAATATTACTAAGCAGTTATTGGATGTAAGTTGACCAACAGAAATTAAGTTTGAGGAGAGTTTAGAGACACGGAACACATCACGAAGGGTAAACTAACGATGGGCAGAAGGAGAAAGTCAATGAACCAACAGACTGAATGGGTAGTCAAGTGCCATCCGCTGTAGAAATAACCTGATTTCCAGTGTAGGGACGAATGTCGCGAAGATGTGGTACGTCACCAGTCATATGATTGGAAGCACCCGAATCGAAGAACCATGTAGAAGATGAGGATATACCTGACATACCGGCCGCAGAAAGGTCTTGCACGATCTGCTGGAGCATCGCAGAAGTCAAAGGTGAGGAAAGACCTTCAACAGAAACAGTAGATGCAGTATCACTAGTAGAAAGAGGGGTGCACTTGACTACCCATTCACCAGCCAAGATTTATTTCAACAATGATACACTTGCAGAGGCTTAGGCTCACCCATATCACCAACAGGATGCCGAATAGAGGGGTGAGTTTTCCCATGATCACTAGTAGAAAGAGGATAAGAGTCATACTCCCCGTGACTCGCAAGAGGATCACAGAGGGATTGGCCGGGAGTGGAGAAAAAAGAAATATCTTCAAAGAAAGTTACATCGGCAGAGACGTATTTCTTGCGAGTCAATGGGTCAAAGCATTTATACCCTTTCTGACTCCGAGGATACCCTATAAAGACACATTTAATTGCCCTGGGGCTAAGTTTATCATTACTCCCATCCAAAATTTGAACAAAACATGTACAACCAAAAACTTTAGGTGGTAGAGGAAATGGATTATCATGAGGATACAATAGAGTAAATGAAGATTTGTAAGACAGGATACGTGAAGGTATACGATTAATAAGAAAAGTAGCAGTTAGGAGAGCATCACCCCAAAAATGTTTAGGTGCATACCAAGCAGAAGGGTGCGAGCAATGTCAAAAAGATGACAATTCTTTCGTTCTGCAATACCATTTTGTTGAGGTGTGCGAGCACAAATACCACGTTCCTGCAAGAAGGATAGAAAGGCAGTAGACATGTATTCCCCCCCATTATCAGAATGGAGGGATTTGATAGAACAATGAAATTGAGTAACAATGAAATTGAGTGCACACTTCATGATAAAACACTTTAAACGCATCAAACACTTCACTTTTAGATTTCAAAAGATAAATCCAAGTCATGCGTGAATAATCATCGATAAAGGTAACAAAATATCTAAATCCAAAAGTCGAGGTAATCGAAGCTGGTCCCCAGACATCCGAGTGAACCAGAAGAAAAGGTTGAGATTTCCTCCTAGAAGAGATAGGAGAAAACGTAGCGCGATGATGTTTAGACAATTCACAAATATTACAGCATAATGGTTTAGTGACAGATAAGGAGGGAAACAAAAGTCTCAATCTAGCTATGGATGGGTGGCCTAAGCGGCAATGTTATCGAGTCATGGACTCTCGATCTAGAGAAAGGGAACTAGAAGTGGCAACGGGTGTATCATCGAGAAGATAAACGCCTACTCGCTCATGCCTCCCACCAATCACTCTCTTCGTCTGTAGGTCCTGAAACAAACAATCAGAAGGGAAGAAGGTAATGGAACAATTGAGTGATTTAGTAAGAGAGCTAATAGACAATAAGTTTAATGGAAAATGAGGCACATGCAAGACTGAGGACAAAGACAAGGAAGAAGAGAGAGGGATGGAACCAATTCCAGAGATGGGAGATTGGGTTCCATCTGCGACTGTGACATACTGAGTGGGAGGAGAAGGAGAATAAGAAGAAAAGAATTAAAACTTACTAGTCATATGGGAAGAAGCTCCAGAGTCGATGACCCAGGAAGTAGGAGAGGATGACGCAAGAAGGGTAGTACCTGATTGGGCCGAAGTTGCGTGAGAAGGCTTAAGAATATCAAGAATGTGAAGCCGCATAAGGGCATCGTATGCAGCCCGAGAAATGATAAGAGACTCCCTTGAAGTAGACTGCTCAGTTGTCGGGGTGGAAGACTGTCTCAGAAGCAACAGTGGATGCAACAGAAGCAGCGGCATACGTAGGACGACCATGTATCTGCCAACAATAATCAACAGTGTGATTAGTTCCACCGCAATGTGAACAAATGCGGGAACCATCACGTCCTCGTCCACGTCCACCATGACCACGAAGACTATGGCCGCCACGACTGCGATCTCCCTCGCAGCCTCTACCACGAGGTCAACGACCACCAAAACCAGAAATGCATCCCGAACTCAAGGATGGTACCCGACCAAGAGAGGACTGATCGCCAGCAAGATGTGCCGAACGCTCGGGTGACACAAATGGATGAGAAGGAAGACCAAGAGAGGACTGATTGCCAGCAAGATGTACCGAACGCTCGGGTGGCACAAATGGATGAGAAGGAAGGGTAGAGACAGTAGCACGCTGACACATGGTATGGACTGTCGTCAATGGGAGAAGAGGATCTTGCATAACAACCTCATCTCGAACATGAAGATAATCAGAACTCAACCCAGCTATGAACTTCATGATACGAGTATCATCCAACTGCTTATGAGCATGTTCATGATCCTCTTTACATTTGGAAGGAGGAGGTTGATACATATCCAACTCATCCCACATACCCCGAAGCGTCGAATAGTAATTTTTTAAGGATCTTGAGTTTTGTTGGAACCGACCAATTTCTTGAATAAGCTGGAATACTTGTGAAAAATTCTGAGATTCCGAGAACATATCATGGAGCGTATTCCAAATGCCTTTAGTCGAGGATAAAAACATCATTGAGTGGCTAATCGAGGAATCCATACTATTCAACAACCATGAAATAACTTGATAATTCTCCTTTATCCAAGACTTGTAAGTAACATCTGTAGAGGTTGGGGAATCATCCAAAACATACGATAACTTGTCACAGGCTCCTAAAAATACTTACAGATTTTGCCCATTGAAGATAGTTGTCACCATTCAACTTAGTGGAGGTAATCTGCAAGGGGTCGGATTCAAGAGATCCTATGACGAGATGAGGGCCCTTTGTCAGCCATAGGAGAGTCCAAGAGAGATAAATCTATGCCAAGAGAGTCCCTACGCGAAGTAAGATTGATTCAAACAACTCTATCTCACTCAATCCTTCAACATAATAAGAGATAAACCTCAAACAAATATCAATCATCCAAAAATACCATGAAACGCAGTAAAAAAAGCCCTAATCGAGTGAAAACGGCCCAGCCGCACATTCGTTTGAGGTTAAAAACCTCTCAAACAGTGATCTTAAGTAAAAAATCCACCATGGGTAGCTTGGGAGGAAGATTTCGGTCCATCTTGAGCAAAGAAACCAAAGAAAAGCTTACCAATTTGAGGTAAATCGAAGAAAAACGGAAGATGGGGCCGATTTTCGAATTTCTCTATTTCGCCCAAAATACCAAGAAAGGAGATCCAATAAATTCTGAAAAAATCATGATAAATCTTCTAAAATTAAGATCTATCAAACCCCTAAACTTTTAGCTTAAACAGAGTCCATGTGTCCGTACAACGCTGACGTTAGCCGTACAACTGCTAACGTCAGCTAGGTGACGTGTCGCCTCTCAATCTGTTGGATGCAGAATGCCTAGATCTATGCTCTAATACCAAGTAGAGAAAGGTTTGATGATGATAATGTGAAGAAGAGAGGAAAATATTGAGAGAGAAGAAGAAGGAGAGTTTGGGAGAGATGTTGTGTTAGGCTTGCTTGCCCTAACATATAATATTTTATTATAATACACCGCAGGAGAAAAGGGAAGTGTGCACATGCACTTACACTAACCACCAAACCACATACACAATATATAGCATTCTATAGCTCGATCGCCCCACCTATTTTTCTATTATTTTATTTCCAGTTTATTGTTTCCTTTATATATGATTTTCCTTTAAATCATTCTCTCAAAACATCCATGAGTGAAATATTTTCAATCATTCAAAACCACATTTAGCAGTAAGCTTTCTAAGTCGGTTCAAATGATACAACCCATGTGTAGACGAAGATGTGAACTAATTATAAGATGAACTCGATGTTATATCCCTTGGATTAATCATGTAACAACATTCATTCCAACTAGTCCATTTTGTACCTTTTTATGGGTCCCAACACCTGTTTATCTTTTCCACGAATTTTCATTAAGGATTGGCGGCTAGTTATTGGTTGCATTTCCAAGGTTTATTTTTACCATCTCTTAGATGAGATAGAATGGAGCAACTCATCCAACCTCTGTGACATTTTGAACAGTCGCAACCCACCCATTTTTTGTGGATTGATTGGGCACTTAAACCCATTAATTCTTAAGATACAATTGAAGGTCCAGGTTAGGAAGTTTTGGAGGCCATCCAATGATCCAGATTCATACAAGTTTTGTGGACCATTTGTAAGTACAATTTTGGAAAAATTTGAGGTCATTAAACTGTCTAAAGATGGGTAAATTTGTGGACCTTTTTATGTTCCAAATGTGGGCATGTTTACGACCAATTCAAGGGTCCCAAATGGTAAGATTTGTGGTGATATCGATCCAACACACAAGAAAGAAAGAAAAAATAGACACAAGCAAGAAGTAGATAAAGTAAAAAAGGAAGATCAATTACTTTGATTGAAAATGGAGGTAACGATACATTATAGATGGCTTGGGGATTCACTCACCTAAGGTTGGGGATGCCCCAACCCAAATACAAAGGAACTCATTCACTCTCAATGATCGAGAGATCTCACAGAAAAAGGAGAAATACACTAATTCATTTTTTGACTCACAAAACTATATTTATAGAGAGATGGAGGGAGATTCAATGGGGTGGGTAGGAGAGAGGGGAACATTAAATGGGGAGGGGCCCAAGGTGACCATTGGTATCTTCAAAGCCACACTTGAGTATGATGTGGTACTTCTTGGTGTACCAAGGGCTACATCAATTTCCTCGTAAAAAGAACTCGAAGATGATTGGTCGCGGACTAGCATCTTCCATACATGGTGCACATGTGATAGGAAGGTATGTAATTGTTAAAGAATCGGCCCTGCAAAAGCCCTTAATCCGGATTGAAATAAACAAGAGAAAAAAATCCAAGCAACCACATAGAGAACACACGATTTTTTACATGGAAAACCCTTTGCGGGTAAAAACCACAGCACAAAGTGACAATCAATCTACTATTCAGAGAAGATTACAGGGATGCAGTGAACTTGCAACAAAAAAACCCTAACTCTCTTCCCTTAGAGGCTCTCACAATACCAAAAAATAACTCAAAATTGTAACTCTCTCTTAACCCTAGTATAACTAACCCTATAAACCACCATTTTAAGAGGGATATGTCAAAAATACCCCTCCAATAGTCCACTAACACTTGACCTTGTTAACATTGAAACATGGGTCGTATGGGCTCATAAAAGTAAATAAACCCATAGTGATTTTGGTGTCACAATTTTAACAATCTCTACCTTGATAGTAAATCACTTCCTCGCCTTACCAATATTCTTCTAAGCATCACCATCATTGCTTTGTGCACACTCCATCTCTATTCCTTTCTTGTCAAGCCCAGACAAGTAGAGCAAAACTTGAACTTCTCTGTAGGAATGACCTTCGTAAGCATGTCTATTGAGTTCTCACTAGTGTGAATCTTCTCAAGAGTAACATCTCCTTCTTCTAGCATCTATCGGATAAAGTGATGATGAACATCAATGTGCTTAACTTGAGAGTGATATACCGAGTTCTTCATCAAATTAATCATACTCTCACTGTTATAATGCACAGTCAAGGCTTCCCGTTGAAGCCCCCCAACTCATTCATTATCCCTTAAAGGGCTGTACACGAATCGAGTTAGCTCAGTTAGCTAGCTCCACTCGACTCGACTCGACTCGAAAAAGCTTGATTCGACTCGGTTCGAAACTGAGTTCGAGCCGAGTCGAGCTGATTTTTTGAGCTCGAAAAAGTTTCTAATTGAGTTCGAGCTTGCCTGAGCTCGACTCGACTCTGATCGAACCCAACTCGAATCGAACTCGGATCGAACCAGTTCGGTGACTCGGTTGCTTTGATATTGATGTTGCTCACCAAGTATTTGATGAAATGACTCAACGAAGTGTTGGCTGGTGGCAAAGAAGGTATGTATATGAAATAAATACCCTTTTTTCTTGATTTGATGTTGCCTGAAATACTTGTAAAACCACTGCTGCTGTTTTACATACAGTGAGAATTTGAAGGTGTAGTCCATATGTTTGTGAAAATGTTGCACAAGCGAACTCGGCTCGATCTTGGCTCGAACTAGTCCGAGCTGCTGACCAAACCGAGCCGAGCTGGCCAGTCAGGCTCGAGGAGCGAGCCGAGCCGAGTTCGAGCTGGGGTCAGCTTGTGGCCGAGCCGAGCCGAGTCGAGCTGTGCCAAGCTCGACTCGGTTCGACTCTTGTACACCTCTAATCCCTTTCAACCTAACAGCTTCCTTGAATGCCTCAGTCACTGCCATGTATTCATCCTCGGTTGTTAAAAGTGTAACCACAGACTGAAGCTTCGATGTCCAATTAATAGCTCCACCTGCTAATATAAACGAGTAACCGGAAGTAGACCTTCTATTGTCTACATTCCCTACATAATTTGAATCGACATAGCCTACAAGTCTCTCCTCTGAATTTCCGAAACACAAGACGGTCTGTCGTACCTCATATATACCAAATTAGCCATTTCACTGCTTTCTAATGTTGCTTGCTGATTTTTTATATGTATCTGCTCACAACACTAACTATATGTGAAATATCCAATCTTGTACAGACCATGGCATACATAAGACTGCCAGCTATGCTCGAATGGGGCACACAAGACACAACTTTTCTTCATTTGACATAGGACATAGTTATGAAGAAAGTCGAAAGTGAGCAGCGTGGGGAGTGCTAACCGGTTTTGCCTTTTCCAGTCC
The DNA here is from genome assembly GCA_030180095.1 of Magnolia changhungtana. Lineage (NCBI taxonomy): Eukaryota > Viridiplantae > Streptophyta > Magnoliopsida > Magnoliales > Magnoliaceae > Magnolia > Magnolia changhungtana. The sequence continues at coordinate 842,335 of JASAUF010000600.1, forward strand.
GAACTTGAATAAAACCTTCTCAAGATACTCCTCCTGAGGCAACCATAGCTTGCTCCTCTCCCTGTCCTTATGTATATCAATGCCAAGAATCCTCTTCGCAATCCCCAGATCTTTCATTTCAAACGTCCGGGATAACTGAGTCTTTAACATGTTGATTTCAGACATGTTATGACTAGCAATAGGCATATGCTGCATACCATTAACATATAACAGTAGAATGATGAATTCCCTGTCACTTAGTACTCTAAAATAAACAATGATCGAATTCACTTCTAGTAAAACTCTATCTCAACATGAAAGAATCAAATTTCTTATACCATGCTTAGGCGACTGTTTCAGGCCATATAATGACCTCTTCAACCTACAAACAAGATCCATCTTTACCTGCACCTTGAACCCTTCCGGTTGCTTCATGTAAATCTGTTATTCTAATTCCCCATGTAGAAACGTAGTTTTAACATCCAACTATTCCAATTCCATATTATAGTGGGCAAGCAGAGCCAATATTAAGTCTGATAGATACCTGATTTACTATTGGGGAAATTTTTTTAAGTTGACACCTTCCTTCTGACTATGTCCCTTTGCTACTAATCTGACCTTATACGTAACCAATTCCTTTCGAAATATCTACTTGCACCTAATCGTTTTCCTCCTAATAGGCAACTCAACTACCTCCCACATTTGATTTTTATACAGAGAATCCATCTCTTCATGCATAGTTGTCATCCACTTTTCTGCATCTTTATCTTCTAAAGCTTCCTGAAAAGTAGATGGACCTCCTCATTTGTAATGAGAGAAAATGCAACATTAGAGTCATACATATATCACAATGGTAACCTGTGATCCCTTAGTGGATTTCTCTTGACAGGTGGTGGCTTCACCTTTTCCTGTACCTCAACTTACAGCTCAAGTTACTCAAGTGTCTCACCATTGTCTAATTCCATATCAACAATTGACTTTTTCGTTTCTTTTTGCTCATCTTTTCGAAACAAGAAACCCTCATCAAATTTGGCATCCCGACTAATAATGATATTCTGTGAAGCATGATTTAACAACCTGTAATCTTTCACGCCCATTACCATAGCCAACAAATGTGCACTTTTTTACTCTTTAGTCTAGCTTATCTCTCTCAATAGATGATACATGAGAATCATCATTGCAACAAAAAATCCTCAAACCCGAGTAATAAATTTCCTAACGACTTCATACTTCCTCAATAATTTTACAATCGATATCTGTAGAGGGAAACCTATTCACCAGATAACAAGTTGTCAAAACAGCTTTAACCCAAAGCTATTTGCCCAACCTAGAATTGCTCAACATACTCCAAGCCCTTTTCAAAAATGTCTGGTTTAAACGTTTAGCACACCATTTTGCTTTGGCGCGTGCCTCACTAAGTTGTGCCTCACTATTCCATCATTCTTACAATACTGATCAAATTCTCTTGAAGTAAATTCCCCACCGTTATCTGTCCTCAGAACTTTCACTTTCTGTCATTTCTGTTTTTTCAAGCATCACTTTCCATATCTTGAAAGTAGCAAACACATCAGATTTATGTTTCAAAATATAAACCCAAACTTTCCTAGAGAAGTCATCTATAAATGTGGCAAAGTAAGACGATCATCCTCGAAAAACAACTGGCGACGGCCCCACACATTTGAATGCATGTAATCAAGCTACCCATTATTAATATGTTTATCGGTTTTAAAAGGTTGCCTCGGTTGTTTCCCATATATGCAATGCTCACATGTATCAAAATCAAAAGCTTTTAAATTTAGGAATTAACTTATGATCGAGAACTACCTTCATACCCCGCTTGCACATGTGGCCTAGTCGCGCATGCCATAAACATGCTGATGTGGAATCCACTATAGACACTGCAACTCCACCGGATATGTATTTTCGATCAACTGGTAAAGATTACTGCTCTGTTGTGCCTTCATTACTGTAAGAGCTCTCTTTGAAACCTTTAGGACACCATCATAAAAGGTGAACTTGCAACCAATTGCATCTAGAGCTCTCAGAGAGATCAAATTCTTTTTCAAGTCCAGAAAGTGCCTCACATCTGTTAGAGTACACTCCACCCCATCAAACATCTTGATGCGAACCGAACTAATTCCAATAATCTTGCAGACATGATCATTGCCCATAAGAACTAGCCTACCATTATACTCGCTATATGTAGTAAACCAACTCCGATGAGGACATATATGGTACAATGCCCTCGTATCCAAGATCCATTCCTAATAGAAATTCCTGATCTTGGTCACCGACAATACATCACAACCATCTAAGCCTTCACTGGATTCAACTGAATTAGCTTCCTTCAGTGAATCATCTGACTTCTCATCTTTCCATGCTTTGGGAAACTGATAGTCCTTTTTTAAATGTCCCATCCTCTGATAATTCTAACACTTCAACTTTCCTTTGCCTTTTGACTTAGATTTAGATCGCGTTTGTTTCCTTCTCTCGCTCAGACAATCTTTCCCGAGAAAATAACGCATCTGTAGAGGTGCCTTCATCTTTGCTTTGCTGTTGCATCTGCTTCGAATGAAGGGCCGTGATGATGCTCTCGATGTTCAAAGTATCCCTACCATAACAAAGAGTATTAACCGGATACCTGGACGACCTAGGGAGAGATGTCAACAAAATTAGGGCTTTGTCTTCCTTCTCGATCTTCACTTCAACACTTGTCAACTTACTAACCAGTTTGTTAAATGTGTTAATATATTCAGATATATCCTACCCCTTTACCATTTTTAGAGTATAAAATTGCATCTTCAGAAATAGACGATTGTTGAGAGATTTCGTCATGTAAATACTCTCCAACTTCGCCCAAGCACAATTGAATTGTACTAATTGCCCTTTGATCCAGTTCATCACAATCTTCTTCCTTTACAGATTCCGGACGATGCACTTTCCCAAGGAGTGCATATTGCAGCCCTTGCTGAACTAGGAGAGCTTTCATCTTCAATCCTTATGGTTCAAAGTTATTTTTACACGTGACTTTTTTGTCTTGAACTTCATGTTCAATCTCCTTGACGTCATATTTCAAATCCAAACTAACAAACCAACCTGGCTTTGATACCACTTGTTGGAGAAATTGGCCTTACAGAAACACCTTAATCTGGATTGAAACAAACAAAAGAAAAATGAAAAATCCAAGCAACCACACAGAGAACACACAATTTTTACATGAAAATACCACGACACAAAGCGATGATCAATCTACTATTAAGAGAAAATTATAGGGATAGAGAGAACTTACAGAAAAAACCCTAGCTCTCTCCCCTTGGAGGCTCTTAAAACACTAAAAAACAACCCAAAACCATAACTCTCTCTTAACCCTACCATAACTAACCCTAAAAGCCGCCCTTTCAAGAGGAAAATGTCAGAAATACCCCTCTAAGGGTCCACTAACACTTGAGCCTTGTTAGCATGTGAAACGTGAGTCATATGGGCTCATAAAAGTGAATAAACCCATAGTGATTTTGGTGTCACAATTTTAACAATAATGTCATCATAAATAGTGAGAGTTGAAAATTTGGTCTCCAAAGAGATGTGGACAAGCTTCACTTGAAAGTGAAAGAGTACCATAAGCCTTGCAAGATATCATGGTTTAAAAGGGATAAAAAGGTAAGCATTTTTAAGCGATGTCTCGTTTCTCATATTATTGAAAAATATATAAAGATGAAGTATGGTGTGACACGGTACCCATGGGTGCATGCCATTTGTTGCGGGGAAGGCCATGACAATATGATAGCAAATGGTCTATATCGATTTGGACATTCAAAGAAAACAAACCATGGCGAATTGTCAGACTACACCATCAACTACCAAAGGTATCATTTCGAACTCTAAGAACGAGTTCTTTCAAAGAATTGGAGAATGATGCAGGCCAAATTCAAAGGGAAAGCTGGCCCATCAACCAAGCCCAAGCCTTGGTATTCGGCCCATTATTTCTAAACCAAGTGCATTCGTGATTCATGGCTTTGGGTCCATGTTGCATGCATAGAAAATGGAAGAATTTGATATTTAAGTATGTCTTGGAAATGTGTTTTTGCATGGCTTAAAGGCTTGTATTTTGTCTTAGAAAGATGTAACATGCATTGGGAACCCATGGTTTCTATTATCAGATTTACGAGAGTGGCTGTAATTTGTCTATATAATGATCCATTTGCAATGAGAAAGATATCTCTTTTTGAGTTCTACCCAAAAAACATGTTGTTTCCTACAAAATTTCAGCAGAAGAGGGAGTTAAATGATTACTCTTTGGTTGCAAGTGATTCCAAACTACATCGGTTGAGTGATTTTCAGTCTATCGACAACTCGTCCAGTTTATCAGTAACTAGTAGTTGCAGAAATTTCAAGTTCTAACAGGTTTGCTGCTTGTGACATTTTTGGCATTTTGGCTAACAAATTATTTCTACAATTTTTCTAATAATCTATTATCAAGTCTACGTTCATCTCACAAAATTTCATCTGATTTTGAGTTCTAAAACAATTATTAAAAATTTTGAAGAGTAAGTTTCAAAATGTCCTAAAATCAGCTTCATTTGATTTTGAATTTTATTTTCTATTTATTTTTCCCTGAAACTATACTCATCAAGATTTATTTTAGCTTTTGAATCACCACAATCGGAGTTGTATTCAATAAGATACAATATTTTGAAGTTACTATATTTAAGTCATCTATTGCGACCGCATCAGGCTGCATCATGTGGTCCACTCCAACAGTCCATAAATATATATATATATATATATATATATATATATATTATTGTTTTAGGATTATAAAATTGGACACCCCTATGGGCCATTCAATGATCCAATTTGTGAAAATTGTATGGACTGCCAAAAAGTATGAGTATGGACGGCATAGTGGCCTTCTCCCTGTCCAATCTTCGCAAATTTAGGGACCACTTCAATGGTCCAGTTTTGGACCCGCTTAGGAGCCATTACATGATCAAAATTTTCAGATAACTTTGAAGCCATAAAATGGGCAGATCTTCAGCCGTTTAATAGTCCAGATTTGTTTAATTTTCTGTGTAAAAAGACTACCCAGATTTGGATGGATCCCAGACCGATCATGGTCCAGTTTTGAGAGATTTTCTGGATCATCCAGACGTCAAATTTGGATCAGATTCTGGACTGATTAACGGTCCAGTTCTAGTCAGTTTTAAAGGCTTTTCGTAGTCCAGACATGTGGGCCATTTTCTGGTCCAAAGATCGACAGTTTGGTAGGCTGTTTCATGGTCCAACGTTGGACAGATTTTCTTGATCGAGGTAGTGGACAGATTAAACAGACATCAGAGATCCAAATTGATTGATTTAATTACTTAAAATAGTGGACTAATTTGAAGGAATGGATGCATCAAATAATGGGTTTAATTTGCATGCTACAAACACACAATCAGTGGACAGATTTTAGGTCGATCATATGTCAAATTAACGGCCCAGACTGGATCTTCTCTGGACAGCATTTTGGTTTTCTAATATCTGTCCAGATTGGACAGATTCTAATCCCGTCTTGCTGTCCAGATTGTACAGAATTTTAGTCCATCTTTTTGTTCAGGTTGGACAGATTCTGGATGCCCACGTGATGGTCCTGATATGACCTTTCCACCATCCAATTCAGTGGCCCAGATTTTCAGCTTTTGGGCATCTAATTTATAGCCTCTTTTGGATAGTTTGGGCACTCATCATGTGGTGTAAAATCCTTGGATTCAGAAACCATTTGCTTACTTCAATTTGAATAGAGTTTGAGCTCAATTTGAAAATTTGTGGCCTTCAATCGAATGGTCCAATTTGGACATATATATGGTTATCTAAAATACCCGTATGCAAATGGTCTATGATTGTACACAAAAGAAAGAAGATGAAGATATATATCTCAAAAGAATTAATTTAAAATAAAAGAGTACAAGGTGTACATGTGCATGTGAAGTGTGTGTGTGTGTAGTGTGTGATTAGTATATATGTAGTGTACATAGCATATGTTCAAGCTGTGTGGTGTAAATGTGTGATGCATGTCTACACTTGGTGAAATGTGTGTGGATGTGAAAAATGCAAGTATATATGTAAGATGGACAATGGATGGATGATGCTTATGGATACTTATCTAGATATATGAACGGTCCCTACTCATGGCTCAGTGGTAGATAGGATGTGTTTCAACACTGAAGTCATGGGCATGTGGTGTGTGTAAAAAAAAATCTCTTTCAAAAAATTCTAGGTACATAAACAAATGAATGCTACCTTTAACAGTTGGATGTATGAATGGACGCTTTGGATTTCCTAAAAAAATTATAACACTAAAGTTGCTAGGGTCATTATGGATGGGCGCTTTGGATTTCCTAAAAAAAATTATAACACTAAAATTACTAGGGTCATCACAGACTCGATGCTGAGGAGTGACTTGGTTATAAGAAATTGGTATTTGCTCATTGGAAACTTGATTGACTGTCCCCGAGAGGTATCCACCGTCAATATCTTCATGCGGCATATGCTTTTGATATGATGAGGTCTATAGTAGTCATTTGTGGTCCTTGTGATGCAGGACATGAAAATTAAATATGATATGCGAGATTTCAGGCTTAAGATCACGTTAGTTTAGAAATAATTACACAAATTCCATATCCCACATGAAAGTCTAAACATTCAATTAAGGGGAATCTATGCGGGTCCAAGCCTACACATGATAGGGTTGGATCAATAAAAATTATGAACCAAACGATACTCAAATATAAGAAATAATCATCTACACATGCATAGTAATCAGTCCCTAATCCAAGGGATTCAGAAATTCCAATTCGGGGAACCCTAGGATAAGAAAAGGTGCATAAAATTGGAGATTTGAGTAATTTACGGTTAGGTTTAGGGATTTTGGGTAAAAGCAGAGTAAAAGAGAGGAGAGAGGAGAACCAGAGAAGTACCGCATGCGTGGACAACAATAATGGCCCAGACGCACGTGCGTGTGATCCCAGCCGCACGTGTGGGGGGTCTACTATTCAAAAAAAGGCCACCTTGGCCCTGGTCGGCCAGGGATGGATTCCAAAAGCCCCAAATCTTAGCTCGATCCGATGTACGATTTGTGCGTGGTGCTCCGCCGAAGTTTCAGCCCTCCTGTAGGGCCAGATTTTGAAATTCTGCTGTGGGGAGGAGAATTGCTGCAATAGATGATTGATTCGAAGTGTAGATGATGGGGTAAGATAAGAAGAAGGGATGGTAGAAGATGGGTAGTAGAGATGACGATGGATGGGGGCGAATTAGGATAGATGTGGCTTCGCACCACGGTAGTTAGCCCTTCAAAGAAGGGAGGGCTTGGCACCCAATTAGGTTTTCATAACTCGAAAAGGAGTAGGAAAATGCAGTAATTTTTATTAATCTTCATTGAATCAAAAGAACTACAAGGGGTGCCTATTTATAGGGAAAATCCTATACCCCAAAACTCGCGCCATGTGACCTATTACTTGGTGATGAAGTAAACTAAAATAAAAACCAATCAAAGAAATCTAAAGCGTTCACGATGTTCTAAATAACATAAATAAGCAAAACTTAAAATATGAAATCAATCAGACTAGTGGGCCACGATCATGAGATCTCATGATGGGCTTTTCTTGACTATCGGGTCCACTTTTTTGAATTAAAACTTCGTCTTTTAGCTAGGAGACACTCCCTGGACGTCGTCATCGTGCCAAATCGATGGTGGGGCCCTCCTTCGTACATACGTGCGTAGGGGGGTGGTGTGCGTGCCCATGTGCGCGTGATGTCCCCATCGGCTTGGGTAGATATTTGTTTGCAAGCTTGTTGTAGGTTAATCTAGGGTGATCCAAACCCTTAGGTGGTTCAAATCATGGGTTTTGAACTTTTTGAACCATTGACATAGGTAATTACAAGAATGCTAATTATTCTATGCTATTGTACCCTGAAATTTAGAATTGATAACTATTTTACAAGTTTTGATGACTTGCCCAATTCTAATACCCCTCCAAAACTGTTGATTTTTGTAAAATCAAGTAAGTTCAACTTGGCAAATGCAAGATTTTGAGCAATTTCAAGTCATGGCCTTGGGGATATCTACAATATGATTTTATGAGACAACTTAAGAAAGAGAGTTCTAACCAACCTATTTTATATTTTCACGAAATACTGGTCTCAAAACTCTCTAAACACCTACCTCGGTATCTCAGCTAACGTGTATCACTCTCCTAAAATGGCGTAGCCCCAGGATCAACTCTTACCACAAGCGTTTAGTGAACACCTTACTAAAAAATTTGTTAGTGGCACTAATATCACTTCTATAAAGCAAGTCATCCATCTACCTAGATCCAATATGAGATCACATGTTAGACATGTGTACCATGCAAAGGCAATGGTAATTTTTTTCATATATCTTTTTTATTGATGAGCACTAATTCAAAGGAACATACGTTTGTTTTTTCTTCGTTAATTGTGTGTGGAAATTACAGAATAAATATGTTTAGTAGGTTATAAGGGTTGCTTATAGAATCTCTCGTGGGTCTATGGGAAAAGAATGAAGTAGACACAGTGGCCATCATGGCTAAGGGATACAATAACCCTAAATTCCATAATTACTTTATTGGGTTTGGGTGGCTTGAGATTAGTTTCGTGGTTATCATGTGTTATGGAACTAATGACGAGTTAGGTTGGATTAACCTCAATCATCGTGCACCTTGTTGCCATCTTCCACCACAAGAGAATACGAGTGTTCACTTACTTATGAATACTTGTCTTGGGTTCGATTGGACATTCTCATTGATGTATCGCATTAGGTCTCCCAATTGAAATTACCATCATACTTGGATTTTATTAACTTTCGTGTGTGTTAACTTTAACTAATCTGTAGACCTAAGGTCATGGGTGGACTTTATGTCATAGTGTTGTGGGCCTTGGAACACCTTTTGAAACTACATTGGTGGCCGACACATGGGTGTTATTAATGGGATCACACATTCGGATGTGATAGAAACCTTGCATGCACTAATAAAGGCTCTAGTAGTCTTGTTGAGACTTAGTTGTGGATAGATCTTGTCAATCAGACCATCCAACAAGTATATTATAGTTGGCCAATGCTCTCAATTTTTTTCAAAAGGTTTCTTGATCAAACTTGATGGACTTTCAACAATTAGATTATTTAGTGGTTCACCACTTGTGCTTGCATGGGATATTTGGCCAAGGATAGACACCATAGATAGTAGAAGGATTTAGGTCAAGTTCAACACATGAATTGGTAGGATCAAAGACTTTAGTATAGGGAGTATACTGGTCTGCAGGGATGAGGACCGCCATATGGTGGTACTCCTAGTAAACCCCAAACTCCTATATGGTAGATCCTATCCCCAAAGATGATAGTCATCAAGAAGTAGGAAAACCCCAAACACTCCCAACGGTCCTTCCTACTCTCAGTCACATGTTTGGTAACTTTGGTGGACAACTATCATCTTTACCTCACGCCAGTAGCCCTTGGGTGTGAAAAGGCTTTTTAGGCATCCCCTTTATTGAAGATGGTCTCAGCCATTGGTTTACATCTTTTGGAAATTTGATGTCATCTAGATAGGAAGTAGATCCTAATCACATAGAAATTCGTTAGGAAAAGTTTCAGGCTTTATCCAACTTTTTAAAAGCCCTAACGTTACATATGTTATAATCTCATTACTGTTGGAGGACATGTCTTGATGATCAGGGTGATTTGCTATTTCTAGAGTTGAGCTGTTGATGTTTCTTGCACAATCACATCATTAGAGTTATCAACAAAAAGAGAAAAGTTAGTTCATAAGATGTTAGGTGAAACAAATGGCTTTGTGTTTCTTTGAAATATTCTGCACTGCATTTATGAGTTTAGCAGCTCCGACATTGGGTGGTGGCTACATGTCTTAACTATGTTGTAATTTGCTTCAAGATGAGTTTGCTTCAACTGTCATGTACTGCTAACAATTTAGAGGATAGGCATGATCCATTGTATTGATAAATGAATACAAGTTAGTTGTACTTTGTCCTGTTTGATGATTGCTCTAATGCTCTATGTTTAGCTCGAGTGGTGGGCCTATCACGTGGTAGTCCCTGAGAGGAACACTTGAATTAAGATCTTATCCAGTGTTTGAAATATTGATATCGCACTATGTATCACACCCTTGGGATACAGATACGTATCGGTAATCGCACGGGATATATCGTTTGTATCGCATAATTTATCGCACTTTTTGGGAAACATGGGGAAACATTGAGAAAATGGTTGAATTTTTTAATGAAACTTTGGGGATTGTTAAAAAAGCCTTTAATACACACTTTTAAACCATAACATCTCAAAAAAAAGATGCACATAATAATTTTCCTTTGTATAGGGTCCTAAGCTATGCGATGTTTAACTGAACTAATGCAACTATATTTAAATTAGATGCATGATATTTATAAATATATCATAGTCATGTATGAAAACACAACCAATTCATTTAAAAGCAAAAGAAGAATTGAAGAAGTAAAATTTGAGAAATATACATATCAATGATGGGGACTAGTTGTGGTCTAGACCCACATAGAGTTGCGCGCTGGCTCGTAATCATCATCTCCATCTCGACGGGGCTGGGCATAGTACTGCTGCTCCACAAATCGACAATATTGTGCCCAGGTCATAGTAGAGTGGTGCCAGTTAAGATACTCCCTGATATAATGTTGGTACTCATCCTCTCCGAACAGAATCAATACGCCCATCCATGGGTACTGCGTAATCATCACAGTCTGTAACTGATATGGATCTGGGAAGGGCACATATGAACTCATTGGTATCCATATCGTTGGTCATATCCATACTGTTGCTCATATCCCTGCCCATATGTAGAAGTGAACTCCTGACCATGGTTAAAAAATGATGTGCCATAACTGCTGGAGTCACTCGTCGCATATCCACTAGGTCCATATCCATGCCCATATGTGGCACAGAACTCGAGCTACTCTCCTGTGTTTGTGATCCAAATTCATGTTGTGGCCTGTAACTCGAGCTCCCCTCCTTCGTCCGTGATCCAAATCTAGAGCCACGTCGCCTGCCACGAACGCTTGTGTCCCTCATGCATTTTGCCAACGGCTCCTCAAAATCTGAAAGTTTATGAGTCTGCTTTTTCTGCAGTAGCTTTTGACGCGTGTATGTCTTATTGTAAACAAGACGGGATTGTGGTTCTCCTGGACGAGAACCATGGTTATGGTCAGGGTCCTGCGTGGAATGATCGAAATTCTCCTCCCCGGTGAAAGGGCTAAGAGGCCTCTTATCCTGACTCCCACTCACGTCGCCATCATCATCATCATCCTCACTGTCATTAGAGTCATCATCACCCTTATTATCGCCATCATTATCATCGGACTCATTCCCCGCATCACTCTCTGACTCAGTCTCGGTGTCAGACAATGTTTCCCCGCCACGTGTCCCGCATGATAGTGACTGCCGTGGGCTGCCCTCTGACCTCCTCATCAATGGGTCAAACGCCTCGGCAGGAGACCTCTGCTGCTCCACATGTGCGTTAACATCAATCCCTTGTGTCTTTGCTTCCGTTGCAACATGTGGCTCTGGTCGCCCATCCGAGATATCCAAATCATCTGACCTAACCCACTGGTAAACTGGGTCATCCTCCACATCCTCAGCATACGCATGCTGTCCGACCGCCATCAGGTCCAGTGAGTCTTCTCACGCTTTTCTTCTTCCTTCTGTACGGAGCAGCCTCTCTCGTAATTTCATATTGTAGTGATAATACACTAGCTTCTTAAGCCTCTCATACCCTAGTCTATTACGTTTATTTGTGTGGATGAGGGAGAATGTACTCCAATTCCTTTCACAGGGTGACGAGGACACCATCTGTGCAAGCACATGACAGGCTTATATTTTGTATGTACGGATCACTAGATGAATGGTGGATTTTACATTTATAGCATGTTTTACCCTACAGAGCTGTGATTGTTTTATTCTCAGCATATTTTCACTTCATACAGGTGTATATGAACATATCAACAGGTCGGATGGAAAATAAATGACATGGACCCTGAAGTGACGTCACCAAGTTTTGTAGGGCCCACCATGATGTATGTGTTGTATCCACACCGTCCATCCATTTGGAGATATCATTTTAGGCCATGAGAAAAAGAATGAGTAAGATTCAAAGCTCGAGTGGACCCCACCATAGAAAACAATGGAGAGAATGACGCCCACCATTAAAATTTTCTAAGGGCCAGAAAAGTTTTCGATCAAGCTGAAATTTGTTTTTTTTTTTTTTTTAAAAATTTTATTTCCCTTCTTTCATGTCTGTCTTAACTTATAAATAGGTTGGATCTCAGATAAACATCATAGCGGACCTTAGGAAGGTTTCAACGGTGGGCGTCCCTCTCCCCACTATTTTCTGTGGTGGGGTCCACTCCAGATTTGGATCTGACTCATTCTTTATCTCATGCCTTAAAATGATCTAGCCAAATGGATGGACGGTGTAGATACAACACATTCATCATGGTGGGCCCCACAGAACTTGGTGACGTCACTTCAGTAGCCAGTCTGGCTATTCAACCTGTCAGTATCTAATCTGCATCCTACAAATCCGTGCGGGGAGATGGATTGGCTGAGATGGATTGGCTACTCCCCCTGACACCAGCCCCGTGGCTGGTGGTCGGTGCTCTGTGGGCCCCACTATAATGTATTTGTTTCATCCATTCCGTTCATCCATTTTTACAGATCATTTTAGGGAGTGATACAAAAAATTATAGGGATATAAATCTCAGGTGGACCACACCATAGGAAAACAATAATGATTGGATATCCACCATTAAAATCCTCTTAAGGCCCACTGTACTGTTTATTTGACATCCAATCTGTTGATTGGTTCATAAAGACCCAGATGAAGGGAAAAAATAAATATCAGCTTAATCCAAAGCTTTTATGGCTCCCAAAACATTTTTAATGGTCAACGTTCATTCAACACTGTTTCCTGTAATGTGGTCCACTTTATATTTCGATATACCTCATTTGTTCTCTCATAACATAAAATGATCTATAAAAATAGATGGACAACATGGATGAAACACATACATCATGGTGGGGCCCACATAGCACCAACCACCAGCCATTGGCTGGTGGCAGGGGGAGTAGCCAATCCGTTTCCTCCATGCGGAAGCTGATTGCATAACCTAAGCGCATTGAGTAAACTCTGTGGGGCTGACCCTCATTTATGCATGTTATCCACTCCATCCATCCATTTTAATAGATAATTTTAGGGCTTTAGCCCAAAAATGAATTCTATCAAAATCTCAAGTGGACCACACCAACGGAAACTGTGTGAATTGAATTTCTACTGTTGAAAGGTTCTTGGGGGCCACGAAAGTTTTAGATCAAGATGATATTTCTGTTTTCCATTCGTCCATGTCCCATTGATCTTATTAATAGGTTGGATGACAAATAAACATCAATGTGGGCCTTAGAAAGGTTTCAATGGTGGAAATTAATAGTTCCATTGTTTCCTGTGGTATGGTCCACTTGAGTTGTGGATAAGCTTCAATTTTGGGCTCAACACCTAAAATGATCAGTAAAAACGGATGGACGGCGTGGATAAACCACGTGCAATCACGGTGGGCCCAACAGAGTTTACTTAGTACGATAAGAGCGTACTGAGTAACTCAGTATGCAATCCAATCACAAGCGACGTCACCACGTCTGTATGATCAGCCCCTCATTGACAGGGCACAAGCGACGTCACCAAGTTACGTGGGTCCCACCATGATGTATTTTTTGTATCCACACCGTCCATGCATTTGAAGAGATCATTTTATGGCATGAGCCAAAAAATGGGTCAAATCCAGAGCTCGAGTGGACCCCACCACAGAAAATAGTGGAGAGAGTGACGCCCACCATTACAAACTTATCGAGGGCCACAAGAGTTTTTGATCAAGATGATATTTGCCTAAATGTTTGTGTCATGCCCTAAAATAATATTTCCAAATGAATGGACGATGTGGATACGACACATACATTACCGTGGGATCCACTGAACTTGGTGACGTCACTTAAGTAAATGACCTCTGCGTAGTAACTCACTGCGCTTACCATACTAATTAAGCTCTGTGAGGTCCACCATGATTTATATATTTTATCTGATCCCTCCATCCATTTTACCAGATAATTTCAGGGCTTTAGCCCAAAAACAAAGCATATACAATGTTCAAATGGGCCACACCATAGAAAACAGTTGAATTGAACATCTACCGTTGAAAATTTCTTGAGGGTTGGATCAAGCTTATATTCGTATTTTCCCTTCATCCACATTTGTATGATCTTGTTAACAGTTTGGATAACCAATAAACATCACTGCAGGGCTAAGAAAGGTTTCGACGGTGGAAATCAGTATCACCACTGTTTCCTATGGTGATCTTTTAATATTCGTAAATTTTGGGATCAACCCCTTAAATTAGATGGGAAAACAGATGGACGGCGTGGATAGACCACATACCTTAAAGGTGGGCCCCAACTGAGTTTTCTGAGTACGATAAGAGCGTACTGAGTAACCCACCACACAATCCGATCCCATTTTCACCCATCCGCGCCCCTCTCCTTCACTTTCCCTCTCCTTCACGAACGCAAGGGTTCAGGAGCGACGTTCGCGGCAAAGATTCTCGTTCCGGAAGGAAGGGGTTCCTCAATCGGGCCTGATTTCTCGCCGGAATCTTCGAGAAATCCCCACGGACACTCTCTAATCAGCGAAGAAAGAGGGAAATTGAAGAAAATAGCGAGAAAAATCATCGAAGAAAGAAGGAAATCGTACTTACCTGTTGAATGGCCCACCTCCGATCACCAATCTTGGCTACAGCCTACAGGTACTCTCCAATTTCTCTTATTATTATTTTTTTAATTCAAATTTTTTTTTTTGATTCTCCACAACCCTGCATCGGCTTTTTATGGTCGTTGTGGGTTGTTGGCTACAGTGGGACTCGTGATTCTCCTGCAATCGATTTTGGGTTCATATATATATATATATATATATATATATATATATATATATATCTTCCGGGGGTTATCGCGCGGGTTTCGTCTCGCTGGGTGGCGATAACGATAATATCGGCCGATAGTATCGATATTTTGAATACTGATTTTATCCAAATGCATCCTTTTGAGATGAGAGAATATACCCATTCATTCAATTAATTATTTCAATACCAAAAGTTTTAAATGTAAAACCAAATGCATCCTTTTGAGATGAGAGAATATGCTCATTTATGTCAAATGGTTGTTTTGAATTCCATCTGCATCCGATGTTTTCTCTTAAAGTTTCACATTGATCTCCGCCTGCATATGCTGAACTGATTTTGATATAAAATTCTGCAGCTGTTGCTACTTCGTAGATAAGGCAAACACACTGGAGGATGCTGAGAAATTGATGTTGGATTTGTACTGTGAGAGGGCACAAATAAAGGATGGTCAAACTGTCCTTGATGTTGGATGCGGCTGGGGATCCCTTTCTTTGTACATTGCACAGAAGTATAATAACTGCAGTGTTACAGGGATCTGCAATTCCATGACACAAAAAGAACATATAGAGGAGCGTTGTAGGTAATTGCATGATTCATATGGTAGATTTATGAAGTTCATCATCTGAATTATTGTGTATGCACTTGTTTAACTAACATGTATTTTAGCTTTACTTATTTGAGAACTGTGACCCTCATTGAATTACTCATTCTCTATGCAGATACTCTAGTCACCACCAAATTCATTTAGTATTCGGACAATTTTCATCAAGAAAATTAATTAGCATAATCTCTTACAAGGTAGTTTAAGTCTCAGAGTTAATATATTTTAAAAAAGATTTAAATGACTCAAATAGTTTTAGGATTTGGTTAGAAAATTCTTTGCTATATTCTTTCCATAATAAAATTAGATGATAAACTTGAAACCTCTTCATGGGAACAATGTGATTGTAAACCCTGTTTTTATTGAGTGATGATTTGAAAAGATTTGCAATTTTTTTATGAATGACTAATATTTAGTTGCTCAATTTATTACATATATTCGAAGAGGCTTGAAAAAGCTAGTGACATTGAATAAAGAAAAATATTGGTTGATTCTTGCATTTTTTTGCAAATACATTAGATTGAAATGTTCACTAATTTCAACACTTTAGTGAATGTGATCTGGCATGGTACAAGTGAGGGATGGGACACAGCTGACATACAGCTTGACCATAAATGTATTATGCACAGAGGCATGCGCACTTGAATACATGCACAGAGTTTGCGAAATTCCAAACTATAGAAATCATGGGCCCCAAAGTAGATGGACCATATTCCTGGTTTCATATTGATTTGGTGAAACCAGCCTCTTATGTTTGTTGATATTATATATCACTTGAGTACAATTAAAAAAAAAGGACCCTATCCAACACCATATCATATCTTTGCCGTACAGTTATCTAAAGATTTTATAATCTGGAGGATTGTCATAGGTGTTGCTTCTCCTATTTGACACCTCTACTTGTATCTGGGTAAAGCAACACTGAAATTACCTACATATAGTTTGAAGATGATGATTAATAACCATTTTCATATTCAAATATCATCGTTAATAAATGTATGACCTGTTGTGTTTAGCTTTCATTATATTTTTTACGCATTTACACTGAAGATGCTTCTTTTTCTATGATGCCCAACATTGATTCCTTTCCAATAGAACATGGCAACCGATGAGTTCTGATTGAGAATCAAGACCCAGGAATTAAGATAACTTCAAAAGGGGGGGGGGGGGGGGGGGGGTGTGTGCAATTGTGCTAGAAAAATATTTCCGTCCATTTGGTGAATACCCAGTTTATATAGAGACTAAACAGGAGGCAAAGTATATATTTTCCCCTCAAGATCCTTGAGAGAATGGATAAATACCTAGCTGAAATGGGAAATGCAATAAAGGAAAGAAGTACAAAGTACCTGACAATGTATAACAATGGTAGAAAATAATATGTAATGGTTTGGAGGTACACATAATTATCTGTTTCACACTCCCCTGCAAATTGAAGTAGAGGGTCAAGGAGTACTAATTCTTGAACTAAGAAATTATGATATCTCGAGTCATTGCCTTTGAGAAGATATCCATTGACTAGGGATGAGAAGAAACATGAGAGAGACTAATGATCTTTCCAACTATTCCCAAATCGAAAGAGAATCAAGCTCAATGTGTTTGGTGCATTCGTGAAAGATCCGATTTGAGGTGATATATACTACACCAATGTTATCTGGGTGAGAAGTAGGCTTAGTAAGACAAATCCCCATCTTAATTAGAAGTCATCAAATCCACTTGATCTCTGAATGCTGAAGGCATCAATTGATTCTCAAACCTGAGTTAAATACTTTTGCCTTTTTATTCTAATTCGTTGAATGTTCCATCTGGCTCATGTGTCTTCTCTTAATCATATATTCTGTTGCAAAAAGGGATACATTGAAGCAGGCCGCTTCATGTCCTTGAAACGTGGATGGAATACCAAATAGTATAATCAAAAGATCCGTTGTCAAAGACTTGCAAAGAAATCACAATTATTCAAGTAGAGATCCATGACCAACGAATTTGATTCTATTAGGCAATGAAACCATGGTCCTATTATCTGTTTTCTGCCATCTAAACTTGTACGAATGGTTTCCCTAGGGCAAGCAATACATGCAAATTTCCAAGTTTTGTTTCTCTTTCTATATTTTTTCTAATGTTTAGTTTCTTCTAGTTCAGAAAACAATATAGTGAAAGTAAGAAAACCATTTCGGAAAATTCCACCAAATATAATCAAGACTTACACATTGTCATTGGCCAAGTAGTTTTTGTATCTTTCTTTTATCATTTTCAACAGTTAAAATGTGTAAACTCAAGAATCTAGAGAATGTTTTTCTGTATTTCTTCAACCCAAATGTGGGTTTAAATAACCACTCTACAAGACTATACAAGGAAGCTTATTTAGAGCTTCTCTATACATAGTATGTTATAACTAATAACCCATACACAATCCCATATGCACAATATTCTCTGTTTTTCTGTATTTCTTCAACCCAAATGTGGGTTTAAATAACCACTCTACAAGACTATACAAGGAAGCTTAACATAGTATGTTATAACTAATTACCCATACGCAATACCATATACACAATATTCTCTCTCCTGGGATAATGAGCCAACATCAGTTTGCCACGAAGAAACTTATGACGGGATGAGGTCATAGTTTTGGTGAATAAATTAGCAAGTTGTAGCTTTGATGTCACATGAGGAAGAGAAATGATTCCAGCTGTGTATTTTTCTCTCACAAAGTGGCAGTCAACTTCAATGTGTTTAGCGCGCTCATGAAATACTGGATTGGAAGCCAACTGAATCGTACTGAGATTGTCAGCATATAATGAAGTCGGCAAAGACAAATGAATCCCAAAATCTATCA
Organism: Magnolia changhungtana; assembly: GCA_030180095.1. NCBI lineage: Eukaryota > Viridiplantae > Streptophyta > Magnoliopsida > Magnoliales > Magnoliaceae > Magnolia > Magnolia changhungtana. The sequence continues at coordinate 860,778 of JASAUF010000600.1, forward strand.
ACAATCCCTGGAACCAAGTAATTTCACTACATGCTTCTGCCATTGCACGGTATTTGGCTTCTGTGCTAGATCTAGATATCGTGGTTTGCTTCTTACACTTCTAGCTAGCCAATGATTGTCCCAAGAAAACACAATAGCCAATGGTGGACCGTCGTGAAATGGGACGACCAGCCCAGTCTGCATTAGAGTAAGCAGATAATTGTAGATCATGCGATGATGGAAAGAGAAGTGCCTGATTGAGGGTACCTCGAAGGTATCAAAAAATGCGATGAACTGCCGTCATATGCAATGTGCAAGGTGCCTCGACAAATTGGCTAACAACATAAACTGCATATGAGATATCAGGACGAGACATAATGAGATAGACTAATCTGCCTATAAGATATAACATCTGAGAGAAGGTTTCCATCATCTTTGCCATACTTGACATTTAATTCTAGAGGAGTCTCATGGGTCTTGTTGGTTGTGCTGCACGCCAACAACGCAGTGAACCGAGATCCAATCTCCAGTCTCACCCACAAACGATAAACAAAAAGAAATATAATCTAGAAGTAGAATCAAAGCATACCAGACAAACCACAAGACCAGATATACGAGGAAAAACCCCAAACAAGGGTAAAAAACCACGGGTGCAAACTTCCACTATGAAGAAAACGAGATTACAAGCAATATACTAACCTTTTCCCTTGGATGTATAGAGAAAACCCTTTGCCCACACTTTAGAATAACTCCCATAACCCTAGAAAAGCCCTAGGGACCCCTATTTATAGTTTAGGCAACTTCCCTTTCGCACCTCTTGCGAAATCGTCTTAAAAATCGGCAGTCCTTGCAAAATCCGGAAACAAATCTGCGTAACCTCGACTGGCCGAGCACGCTGCTTGACTGGTCGACCAAGGGCCTCGACCGGTCGAGCACCGCGGACCCAAAAAATCATAGCTTGCTGGACTTTGAGTCGAGCTAGACCTCGACCGGTCGAGCAGCCCACTAGACTGGTCGAGTGGCGCTGCCCAGATGTGACTCCACATCTCAACAATCTCCTACTTAGAGACACATCGCCATAAACCTTCGTCTTCTATATCCGGAGTGTACCACCTCCCCGTCTTCAAGCCTGAAGACTAATCAAAGCTGAACAGAGCTTCAACTTCTCCCGTGTGACCGCCTTAGTCAGCATATCTGCAGGATTCTCACTTGTATGAATCTTCTCCAGAGCAATCGATCCATCTTCCAGTATCGAACGTATGAAGTGATATCTGATGTCAATATGCTTAGTCCTTGAATGAAAGGCTGAATTCTTAGCCAAGTGTGTTGCACTCTGACTGTCACTATACAACTTGCTTCTTATCCAACTCTTCTATGAAACTTTGCATCCACGCCATCTCCTTGCACGCTTCTGTAGCTGCAACATATTCTGCTTCCGTCGTACTGATGATACTATCTTCTGTAACTAAGAGACCCAACTGACTGCAGCACTACCCAGAGTAAAGACATAACCTGTAGTGCTTCTTCTGCTGTCGATATCTCCTGCCAAATCTGAATCTACGTATCCTTGTAGCTTGATTTCCGATCCACCATAGCACAACCCTATTCCACAGTACCTATCAGGTATCTGAAGATCCACTTCACAGCTTCCCAATGTTCCTTCCCGTGGTTGTTCATGAACCTGCTAACAACTCCCATTGCTTGAGCAATGTCTGGCCTCATGCTCACCATAATATACATGAGACTCCCAATAGCTGACGCGTATGGGACTTTAGCCATGTAGTCCCGTTCCTCCTGCATCTTTGCACCTTGCTCCTTAGAAAGCTTGAAGTGGTTGGCTAATGGAGTGCTAACCGGCTTAGTAACTCCCTTATTGAATCGATCAAGTACCTTGGCTGTACTCTACCTGTGACAAAACCAGTTTCTTGTTTTCCCTGTCACGCTTTATCCTCATTCCTATGATTTGTTTTGCAGCTTTTAAATCATTCATGGCAAATTCTCTAGACAGTTTGTCTTTTAAGATCTGAGATGTCCTTCATGCTTGAACCGGCCACAAGCATATGATCAACGTACAGAAAAAGGATGATGTACGACGTATCAAACTTCTTCAAATAGCAACAGTGGTCTGCATGACATCTCCTAAAACCGTTTCACGACATGAAACTGTCGAACTTCTTGTACCACTGCCTCGGGGCCTGCTTCAGGTCATATAGACTCTTCTTCAGTCTACACACCTTGTTTTCCTTTCCTGGTGCCACATATCCTGTCGGCTGATGCATATATATCTCTTCTTCAAGGTCCCCATGAAGAAAGGCTGTCTTAACATGTAGCTGCTCTAGATGTAAGTCTTCTGTAGCCACTATACTCAAGACCATACGAATCTTAGACATTTTCACCACTGGTGAATATTTCGGTGAAGTCGATACCTGCCTTTTGTTGGAACCCTTTCACAACCAATCTAGCCTTGTACCATTTCGAATCATCATGCTCCTCCAGTCTGTAAACCCACTTGTTATGAAGAGCTTTCTTACCCTTAGGTAGAGTGACTAGCTCCCATGTATGATTTGACTCAAGAGAGTTCATCTCATAATCCATGGCCTGCTCCCACTTAACCCGTGTATCTGACTGTAATGCCTCTTAAAAACACTCTAGTTCACCACTATCTGTCAGCAGTAGATAATGTAAGGAGGGTGAGTATCGAACCGTGGGTCTCCTTTCCTGAGTAGACCTCCTCACAACCGGTGTCTGTGGCTCTGCCTCATAATGCTTCTGTACATGATCAACCTGTAGCGCTATAACACCCGTGTCCGGTAACTCTTCCAACTCTACGAATTCTTTCTCCTCGACCTTGTTTTGCTGTACACTATCCTTATACATCACTTTTTCATTGAAGACTACATCTTTGCTTCTGATGATTTTCTTGTTTTCTGTATCTCAAAATCTGTAGCTAAAATCATGCTGCCCATAGCCTATAAACGTGCACTTCCTGAACTTTGCATCTAGCTTGTTTCTGTGCTCTGCATCAATGTGAACATATGAAGTGCAACTGAACACTCTGAGATGTGCAAGGTTCACTTCTTTCCTGGTCCACGTTTCTTTTGGTAGCCCATCATCCAATGGTGCTGAGGGACTTCTATTGATGAGATATGCGGCAGTATTCACAGCATCTGCCCAAAACGTCTTGGGCAACCCTGCATGTAGCCTCATGCTTATAGCGCGCTCAAGGATGGTCCTGTGAATACGCTCAGCCACACCGTTCTGTTGCGGTGTCCTTGGAATCGTTTTCTGATGTTTAATTCCATTTGTTGCACAATACTCCTCAAATCTCTTATCACAGTATTCTCCCTCATTATCTGATTTGAGACATTTAACTGTTTTACCTGTCTCGTTTTCTACCATTACTTACCAATTCTTAAATACATCAAATACATCAGATTTATGCTTTAAGAAATAGACCCATAGTTTTCTATTAGCATCTTCAATAAAAGAAATAAAATAACGTGAGCCACCAAGAGATAATACCTGTGCCGGTCCCCACACATTAGTGTGTACAAGCTCCAACAGATGTGTCTGGAGCGCGTCCTGTTTTCTTGAAACTTACCCTCCTCTGCTTGCCATATACGCAGTCCTCGCAGAATTCCAAGTCAATAGACTTCAGCCTTGGTAGCTTTCCTTTTGACAATAGCACTTTCATCCCTTTCTCACTCATATGACCCAACCTCTGATGTCATAACTACCCATTCACTCCATTTGATGCAACCGCGAGTGAACTATACGATCCTGAAGTCACGTACAAAGTTCCTTCCTTCTTGCCTCGAGATATCACTAAAACACATTTTGTGATCTTTTAGGAATCACTAGTGAATGTCATCACATATTCGGTATCGGCTAACTGCCCCACTGAGATCAAATTTCGTTTCAAACTTAGTACATGTCTAACATCCTTCAATTTCAAAACCGTTCTGTCTTTCTGATTTATATGAACATGTCCTTTTCCAACAAAATTGCATTGCTCATCATCACCCAGGTAGACTCTCCCGAAGTCACTTGTCACATAATCATGCAGAACTTCCTTACATGAAGTGGCATGAAACGAAGCACCCAAGTCTATGATCCAAGACTCATTCCTCACATCAAGAGACAAGATCAACGCCTCTGTGTCACTCTCCTTAGATAGATTCATTGAATCCTTTTTGCCTTGAGAGCTTCCTTTTTGTTTCTTAAGCGCCTTGCAATCACGTTTCATGTGCCCCTTCTTGCCACAATGCCAACACCCGTCTTTGTCTTTTAGTCCCTTGGACTTCTTTCTCGACTTAGAACGTCCGTGTTTATTACCTCATTTGTTCAGTGATCTTCCTCTTCCTTCAACGTTTAGAGCATTCCCTGAATCCCCTGAAACTCCTAATGCCTTTCTTCTAGATTCTTCGCTGAGAATTAGACCGGCCACATCATCAAATTTCAGCTTTGTCGACCCTGAAGAATTGCTCACAGCAATCACCAAACCATCCCAACTGTCTGGCAAACTGGACAAGATCAGTAACGCCCTGACCTCGTCCTAAAAAACAATGCCAACGAATTCCAAATGGCTCGTGACTGTATTGAACTCGTTTAGATGTTCAGCCACGCTCCCACCATCTAACATCTTCATGTCGAATAGCTATTTCATAAGATGAACCTTATTGGATGTTGAGGGTTTTTCATACATTGTAGCTAAGGCTTCCATTAATTCTTTTGTGGTCTTTACCTTGGATATATTAAAGGCGACGCTCTTAGACAAAGAGAGTCGGATTGTTCCTAAAGCCTTCTGATCCAATAAAGACCATTCATCATCTGTCATCTTTTCTGGTTTTTTCTCTTTTCCTCCTAGAGGAATATAGAGGTCCTTTTGATACAGATAATCCTCCATCTGCATCTTCCAGAAGGCAAAGTTTAAACTATCAAATTTCTCAATTCTAGTCTTCTCTTCTTCTGTCATCGCTCCTAATAGAACTAAACCAATAGCTCTGATACCAGTTGTTGCGCAACATGCCAACAACGCAGTGAACCAAGATCCAATCTCCGGTCTCACCTACAAACGATAAACAAAAAGAAATATAATCTAGAAGTAGAATCAAAGCATACCAGACAAACCACAAGACAAGATATACATAGAAAAACCCCAAACAAGGGTAAAAAAACCACGGGTGCAAACTTCCACTATGAAGAAAACGAGATTACAAACTATATACTAACCTTTTCCCTTGGATGTATAGAGAAAACCCTTTGCCTATACTTTAGAATAACTCCCATAACCCTAGAAAAGCCCTTGAGACCCCTATTTATAGTTTAGGCAACTTCCCTTTCGCACCTCTTGCGAAACCGTCTCAAAAATCCGCAGTCTGTGCAAAATCCAGAAACGAATCTGCGTAACCTCGACTAGTTGAGCAGGTTGCTCGACTGGTCGACCAAGGGCCTCAACCGGTCGAGCACCGCGGACCTAAAAAATCATAGCTCGCTGGACTTTGAGTCGAGCCAGCCCTCGACTGGTCGAGTGGGCCCCTCGACCGGTCGAGCAGCCCACTCGACTGGTCGAGTGGCGCTGCCTAGATGTGACTCCACATCTCAACATTGTTATCTGTAAGGTTTGGTAGCTTGATCAAATCACAGGTGTACTTCCGTTGACTCATGAGATAACCTTGAGTATTACAAGAGATTTCAAGACCTAAAAAATATGTTAACGGCCCCATATCTTTCATATGAAATGAGGAGTGAAGTAAGGATTTGAGATCGACAATTCCTTGAGCATCACTTCCTGTGATGAGAATATTATTGACGTAGACCAATAAAGCAACAAGACCTGAATTAGACTTGAGAATAAATGGTGATGAGTCATATTGGCTTTGAGAATAGCCTGCTGTGGTTAACACCCCATGGAATTTTTCAAACCATGCTCTCGGTGCTTGTTTGAGTCCATATGCAACTTTAGATAGCTAATAGCTTGCAAACTAAGCGTGGATCCTTGGACTTATAACCAGGAGGTTGCTTCAAGTAAACTTCTTCTTTGAGATTCCCATGGAAGAAAGCATTCTTGACATTGAGTTGATTGAGTTTCCAACCTTTAGAAGAACTTATAGCAATCAAGGAATGAACTGTTTTCATTTTTCTCACTGGAGCAAATGTCTCATCATAATCAACTCCATACTCTTGTTTATAGCCCTGGGCCATTAGCTGAGCTTTGTATCGATCTAAGCTCCCATCAGATTTTAATTTTATAGTATATACCCATTTGTTGCCGATCACTTGCTTCCCCTCGAGTGCTTGAATCTCATCATCTATGGCCTTTACCCAACACGGTTGTGTATATGCCTGAGAATAAGAAGTAGGTACAACCAAAGAATCTAATCCAGAAAACAAAGCATGATGAGAGGCAAAAAGATTTAATTAACAGGGAGGAACAAATGGATGACTGGAATGACGTAATTGGATCGTAGTGGAAAGTAGGACAGTTACCTGCGCTGTAGGAGAAGAGGACATCTGATCGGAAGCAGGAGCAGCTGAGGGAGAGGACCCAAGAGAGATAGGCTTCACATGACGTTAGTAGACCTGCAAAGGAGGAGTGGGAGGAGGTAGAGAATGACTTTCTTCAAATGATGACATATGAGAAATGGAAGATGGAACAACGGTAACTGAAGGAGATGCGTGGACAACTTTATAGTATAGTAAATTTTCAAAAAATGTGACATGTCTAGACACACAAACACGATGAGGACATGGATCATAACAACGATACCCTTTCTGATGCTTCCCATATCCAAGAAATACACATTTAGCTGCCCTGGGACTGAGTTTATCCCGTTCTCGTTCTGGAAGATGAACAAAAGCAATGCATCCAAACACTCTTAATCGACTATAGTCTGGATCTTTATCATGAAGGAAGAACGTGGGAGTTTTCCGGTTGGCCAATACACTGGAAGGTAATCTATTGATCAGATACATAGCTGTTGATTTTGCTTCAGCCCAAAGAAATTTTGGAACACATGCATATTCCATCATGGTAGTTGCTACCTCAGTAATGTGCCGATTCTTTCGTTCTGCTACTCTATTCTGCTTCGGTGTGTAAGGACACGTTCGCTGATGTATAGTACCATTTGAACTTAGAAAAGTCTCAAACTCGGAAGATATATATTCTCCCCCAGAGTCAGACCATAGAATTTTAATTTTCTTTGCAAATTGGGTCTCCACATGAGGAAAATTGTCTGTAACATGAGAATGCTTCAGACTTGTGCTTCAAGAAATAAATCCAAGTGTGCCTTGAAAAGTCATCCACAAAGATGATGTAATACAACGAACCACTAGGAGCCATGTGAGAGATGGACCCCAAACATCAGTATGAACGAGATCAAACAGATTCTGAGTATGAGAGTTACTCAATGAAAATGGCAATGCAGCAGATTTACACACTTTGCAACTAACACAATTCATATCAATGGAAATGAGACTAATATTGATTTCATCATTTAAAAGACCAAATCTAAATAAGAAAAGCATATTTTTAGAATTTGGATGCCCTAAATGACTATGCCAAAGTTTTCAGCATTTATTAGCAAAAGAAATATGATGAGAAGACGGAAAAAAGAAACAACGCGATGAGACAACTTCGGGATCAAACTCCAACGTAAATAACCTTCCTCTCTTATGACCCTTCCCAATCAGCTTCCCTGTTTCCGGACCTTGTATAAAACAACCAGACTGAGAAAACAAAACCAAACAGTTATTTTCTACTAGTTGAGCAACCGAAATCAAGTTAGCAGATAATTTAGGAACATAAAACACTTTACGAAGGAAGAAATTGCGAGATGATGAAGGTGAGACTTTCAAGGACCCGATATGAGAGATAGATAAATGGTTCCCATCCGCAGTGTAGATGGAACCCATTCCTTTATAAGGGACACAATCAGTTAGACAAGAAAGGTTACTGTAACGCCCTGAAAATCAGGGGTCGAGTAGGAGCTCAACTCTCGAGTTCCAACGCCTCACTTATGTAACATAGATAATGATGATTAAATGTTGTCTGTATTAGCACATTAAACATGAATGAGATTAAACCAAAACAGTATATCATACTCCAGAGACGATTAAATTAAGCAAGCGGAAGACTATGATAGATATATAAAACGTATAAGTAATCGTAGGTCTCCTGAGTATGATCATGTTACCAGGTCAATAATTTACATGTAAAGTTTCAAAATATACAAAATGTGTAATGTAATCTAATCAGCAACCCTGCAAGCCCCGTCAATCAGGACACGCTCACATGAACCCGCCTGATAACTGCATACAGGAGAATACCTTCTCATCGTCCTCGAAATCTGGCTCCGCCTCGTAGGCATCACCATCACCTGTAGCTAAGACAGATTCTGGTTGGTGTTTAAAACACCGTCCCAGAACGTGGGAGTGAGTGATCAACTCAGTGGAGCTATAAAACAAAGGTTAACATGTTATCAATTCAGTTACGCAGTAATGATAAGGCAATACAATCAAGCATTCTTGAGTACTCTTGTTAATGCAAGGATGATATGTATTAATAATGTATGCCCTCGCCTGCACTCCCTCTGCGAACTTCATCTCACGGTCGCGGCATGCACCCCTTCCACACTGCTCAACTCCAACGCCAAAGGCACATGCAATGCGGTGCATGAACATGATTACTGAGTTCTTATTAGACCTTTCCATACAGCAGGATTGGGAAGCTAAGGTACCTCCCTTATATCATTTCCCAAACAATGATCCATTCTAGGGTCGTCAGTCCTAGTTAGTCTTATACGATGTTGCGGTTTCAGGTCGCTACAAAGGGTTCGTCACCGCGATGCAGGCTTAGCTTATACTCTAGTTGCTACGGAAAGGCTCGTCGACTCAACAGTCTCAGAGTATGCTCGAGGTCACTACGAATGGCTCGTCACATAGTCATAGGCCGACAGCTCGAATACAGTATCCCATACCACCGCATTCGGCGCACGAGCTGAGGTCGCTCACTGGTCACTACGGGTGGGCTCGTCGCCCCGGCGTAGGCCGACAGCTCGACCACGGTGTCCCATACCACCATGTCCGGCTCATGAGTTTTAGCGGATTGAGGTACCAAAGTTAACGGGGTTTTCATTGGTAAGTTGGTACCTTAGATTCAAATAGTAGCATCCATACATGGTGAACATACATCGGGCCAATCAGGTTACTTGACAAGCTCGACTGGTATGAGCGTACGTTGAATTGATCGACATAGAGCGCGTAAGCACTCCACATGGCCTAACCACTATCGGCAATCTCCATACGACTCGGATTCCTCGAACATATCCGTTGTGGCGAGGCTAACTTAACCACTCGTTCGGGAGCTATTACCAATAGCCTGGATTATGCAGTAGTCCCAAACACATTTAAACAAAATAGGATAACATGTGTGATAGTCATTTCAACATTAAACAATTGATTCAAAGAACGTAACCATTTGAGCATTTCACAAAATACAAAGTAAGCATGTTTCGCACATATGCATTTCATACTAAATCACACAGTTTTAAATCTAAGTTGCATGAAGGGATTTATACACATATCTAAGGAAATTGAGAATCTCACCTCAACACCTTCATAAAGTACAAGTTTCCGAATACTTATTCGTTCAGACATTTTTACAAACACTTAGACTACACACTTCAACATACATGGCGTATATTGGTCATAACACGTATTAGGGCAATTCCTTTTACCAACGATTTGTCACACGTGCAACCATCATGTATCCACGACGGATAATCATGGCAAGCACGAATCCCAGTTCCATACTCATTCAGACATTTTCACAAACACTTAGACTACACATTTCAACATACATGACTTACGTTGGCCATAACATGTATTAGGGCAATTCCTTTCACCAAGGAGTTGTCACACGTGCAACCATCATGTATCCACGACGGATAATCATGGCAAGCAAGAATCCAAATTCTAAACTCATTCAAACATTTCAACAAACACATGGAATGCACTATACTCAACATATTTTATATATATCTGTAAAGCGAGGGAAACATCGCATTTAGCATGTGAAATGGCACCCAAGTCAGTTATAAATCATTAATCGACATTGAAAGCCTTGAAAACCATAACCTATACGTTTATAATCCGCACCTTTTGCTGATAAACAACTATCGAACTCAGTTTGTATACCGAGTCTTTATCTACGGCACAATGGCAACCTACAGTATGAAATAGGTTAGCTATTTCATCCTTTACACTATTTGAAACCCTAAAACAGATTAGGGTAAGGTTTTCTTACCTAAGAACGGGATCGGAATCGCCGGAATAGAGATACGGAGGTGATAATTAAGCACTTGGAGTGGCGGGGTGGAATCTCACAAACAAACTCCAACTCTCTCCCTCACTTTCTCTCTCTTTCCTTCTCTTTCTTCTCTCTCTAGGGTTTGTAAATTCGTTTGGCATGAGAAAGAGGGTTTAAGGTCTAAAAGTGATGGGAATGGCCACAAGGCCATGGTATACTTAGGTTATAGTCAAATATTGGTTGTTTCAATCCAACGGAGCACTTCTGGAGGCCCCTTTTCTGCATGCGGTCAGACTTAAGCTCCCTGGCATTGGATATAGGTCGAGTTAAGTTTTCGGTCCGATCCGATTTATAGATCGACCGCGGCGGACCAGTTTCAGTTCAACGGTCACCGACACTTGATCAGGGCCACAAGTACACTGACATGTGTATGAAAATTTTCCTGATCCGAGGGTGTAATTGGGTCAGATTCCGACGGTCTGAAACCTTAAATTTAGCCCGCAAGCGAACAACCCAGTTTACTTAAATCTGAGTTCATTTCCTAAAGGTATTCGTGTTTCTCACACACTTCGCTCCAAGCTCAAGTTAGGCATTTCTGGGTATCATTAGGAATTGATTTCTGAGATGGTCGTTAAGCCTAGTAAGGCGGTCATAAGCGTACAATTTCGTAGTCATCGGACTTTCGACGCGTGGTCCAGGTCCGATACGAAGTCTCAATGTGCTCCCGAGAGCAACTGGGTTTAGAAATTGATCCTAGATTTTAGGGCAATGTAGCGTTAATGGTTCTGCATGTTTTGGGTTTTGCAGTTCGTATTTAAAGTGATTAGTGCTAATTTCACAGGTAATCTAGTTTAGCACTTAGTTAATTTCATCTAATTTCTAAAGGATTTGGTCCTGAGTGATTTCTGCCTGAGGTGGTACTCGGGTCTTTGTACGGATTTTTCCGAGATGTTACAGTTACAAGCCATATGATTAGATGCCCTTGAGTCAATATACCAAAGATTTAGAGGATCAATATTACCTATCGAACCTAAAGAAACCATTGCGTGAAGGATTTGCTGAATTTGTTCTAGGGAAAGTAGAGTAGGTTGCACTGATGGGACCATAGATGAAGAGTCAGGGTTTTTAGTAGAGGGAGCCAGAAATGCACGTTCATGTCACTGGTAGTGAGGAGATGGGGGAGGGCAAGTCAGGCAATTGGCTATATCATGTCCTTCTTGTTTGCAGTAGCGACAAAACAGAGTACTTGGTTCAGAGGGTTTCAGATTTGCTTTCTTGTTAGGACAACGAATAGCCACATGACCAAATCCATTACATTCAAAACATTTAACTTTCGACAGTCTCGTGACTTTCCTGAATAATTGCGAGTAATGAAGGCAGCATCAGGAACAACCTCACTCATGGAAGCAAGGGGTTTCAAACATGTCTCTTTTGCCATCGAATTAGATAGAGCTGCCTCAAGAGATGAAAGTTGAGGCCGGTTCATCAGCGTGGCTTGGGTTGGTTCAAACTCCGGACGAAGTTTATACAGAAATTGCATCAATTTACTTGTGTCGCGAAGTATCTTTACTGTTTCTACCGCTGCAGCGGGGATAACTGGATCCAGAAGTTGAATCTCATGCCAAAGGGATGTAAGTTTAGAATAGAAATCTTGTATACTCAGAGCTCCTTATTCTAATTTTGACAGCTCATACTCTACTTGATAGCGACGGGCATGATTTGATTGTTGATAACACATTTTCAAGTAAGCCTATATTTCGGATGCAGTCTTGAATGACATGAGGTTAATCGCAATGTTGGTCTCAACACTGTTAAGGATCCAAGTAACCACCTTCGAATTATTTGTGGTTCAAGATAGGAGTTTCTTTTCATCTTTTGGTTTGCCCGTAGAACCATCTACATAGCCGCAGAGGCTCTTTCCTGCTAAAAAAATGCTTGAATCGAAATTGCCACAAGGAAAAATTTTTCCCATCCTACCGAACATGGATAGTTTCGATCTTATTAGAGGGATTCATGGATGCCATAAAAAAGAAAAACCACGAAGAAGAAATGTACCATTGATTTCTGGGTGAGCAGGACCGGATCTGACGAGCAGAGGTAGAGCCGTTGTCGTCGATGGAGAATAATTGACTTGATGGGTTCAACAGATCTCAGATCAATGGAGCCAGATGTGAAGACAGAGGTAGCGAGCCAGAGATGGGTTTCAATGGATCTAAGAAATTGGGAGCTGTTGCTGAATCTGCTGCAATGGATTTGGAGGGGCTGCTGAAATTGATGGGGGCCACTAGAATCTCGATGGGGGCCGCCGATATCGATGGGGGCCACCAGAATCTCGATGGGGGCTGCCAGAATCTCGATAGGGGCCGCCGGAATCGATGAGGGGGGCCGCCGGAATCGATGAGGGCCGATGGAATCTTGATGGAGGCTGTCGGAATCAATGGGGCCTGCCGGAATCTCGATGTGGGAGCGTCGGAATCGATGATGGGCCGCCAGAATCAATGGAGGAGCGTCAGTCGTGCGGCAGATTCAGAAACCTCGCTCTGATACCATGTCAAATATGTTAGACATGCCACATGCCTTGCCTTATATAACCGATTCTATAGATAGACAATGTATAAATAGAAGATTTTGTATTTATCATTTTACCTTGTATAGTCGTTGTAGAACTCTATAAATTCAACCATTCAGGGTTGTCTCATATACAGAAAAGAAAAGGAGAATCATTTTCCTCAAAACCTTCATTGTTTTGCTTTGTTTTCATGGTATCAGAGCCATACCGATCCTAATCCGCCATCTTCTTCAACACCGGCACCACTGTCTGTCAGATCCGGCACTCCCCTGTCAGATCCGGCCCTCACGAAGCTCGTCCGATCGTCCCAAGCTCTGTCCGCACCAAGCTCTGTCCACACCAAGCTCTGTCCGATCGTCCCATGCCTGTCCGCACGCTTGCTACACGTCCCCTGCGCATGATCCTGTGCACGCACCTGCTACACGTCCCCTGCTACATGATCCTGTGCACGCACCTGCTACACCTGCTACGCTCCTACTGCGTCAACAGCTCCGTCCGACCATCCCCAGGCCCGTCCGATGGCACCCCAGGCTCCTCCGATCGTCCCCAGGTGCGCACGTCCTTGCTGCGCACGCCCTGCTACTGTCTGTTACGTCAACAGTCCTGTCCGACCCTGCATCTAGCCTTGCTATTGCTGCTATTGCTATTGTTGTCTGTCCGACCCTCTTATCTGTTGTGCATGCCCCTGCTACCTCTTGCTGCAAGGTACCTTCTTCTTTGGCGTGGTTTATATCATTCCCTAACTATGGATAAAGACTCACGTACAGAGGCCCCACGATGTAGTTTCGATGGCACCAACTACAATCTATGGGCCATCCACTTTCAAAGTTTTCTCAAGGGTCGTGATGCAGGACAATTAACCACTTGCTCTAAAAGCTCGAACTGTTAAAGTATGGCGAATTAATCCCTTTATCTCATAGCCCAGGCCCCACATCTCATGGGTTTTTTAGGACCTCGGTCGAACCCCCTTCGTGGGCCCAAATCATATGGGCCGCCCCCGAGTGTGTTCCCGCATCCCACGGGCTACCCCACTCGAGCCCGGTGTGAAATGCGCATTAATCACCCCTGGTGAGGAGTCTCGAACACGAGACCTCCTCCATGGGCCGCACCCACCCCGAGTGTGCCCCTGCATCCCACAAGCAACCCCACTCGAGCCCAGTGTGAAAATGCCCTTGCATTAGGTCGAGGTTTGTGGGGACTAATTGATGGATCTGTTACTATCCCCACTTCCACCGATGTCGACAAAATAGCTGATTGGGAAATGTAAAATAGACGGATCATTACCTGGATTCTTAATTTGGTAGATCGATCAATAGCTGTTGGCCTCACGCCACATCGCACTGCTAAGGCTATATGGGATCATCTCCAGACAATATATCAACAGAGTAATGCGGCTCGGTTATACCATCTGGAACAAGATCTGGTTCACCTTACTCAGGGTGACAAAAGTATTCAAACTTTCCTCTACAATGGTTACAATTTGGACAGAGATGGCTATGATGGATTCAGAATTCCCAAATGACTTTAAAATCTTTCACACAATGCGCGAGAGTGCGCAAGTTAATTTCTTATGAAACTGCGTCTGGAATTTGAGCATTGTAAGGCTGCTCTTTTGAATCATAGCCCAACTCCATCAATGAATTCGGTTATTAATGATTTATTAGCCGAGGAACAACGACTGCAGGTCCTCTCTCAGGGGACATCTCAGGGACCATCTAACCTGACACTTACTGTATCCACCTCTGCACCAAACCATGGTTCCACTACTTTAACTTGTCGCGGCTGTAGCAAAGTAGGACATGTCGTCACTCAGTGCAAAGATTGGTGCGCGATTGTCGAAGGACTAGTCATAGTATTCAGGACTGTCGTTCACGTGCCTACGCATCCTCATTCGGCAATGGATGTGGTGGTCGAGGTCGTGGCCGTGGTCGTGCTCTTTCTGCTACTTCTGCGTATACTTCTTCCGAGCCTTCTGTTAGTGATACTGCATCCACTAGTTCTGTTTAAGGTCTTTCTTCACTTTTAACTCCTGCAATGCTCCAGTAAATCGTGCAGGCCCTTTCTGCGGTGGTATGTCAGGTATCACCTCATCTTCTCCATGGTTCTTCGATTCCGGTGCTTCAAAACATATGATTGGTGATGTATCACATCTCTACAATACTCGTCCCTACACTGGCAATCAGGCTATTTCTACTATAGATGGCACTAAACTACCCATATAATCCGTTGGTTCCTTAACTTTCTCTCTTTCTGACCATTGCCAGTTTACCCTTCGTGATGTGTTTCATGTCCTTAAACTCTCCTCAAATTTAATTTCTGTTGCTCAACTTACATCCAATAACTGTTTGGTCATCTTTCTTCCAAATTGTTGTTTTATGCAGGATCTGGCAATGGGGAAGGTACTTGGGAAGGGTAGGCGGCATGGATATTTGTACGTGCTGGACTTTCACCCATCCGTTACTCCGGCTCGTTGTTTCTTCTCTCATTCTTCCTCGGATATTTGTTCGGCAAATAAAATATGGAAACTCTGGCACTTTTGCCTGGGTCATCCACATTCTGATCGTTTGATTCAGCTCTTTTCTTCTGGCATGTTAGGGAATATTTGTCTTAATAAAAGTGATTTGGATTATTCTTGTTCTTTCTGTTGCCTTTCAAAAAGTAAGTGTATTCCCTTTCTCTAAGTACTACAAAATCATTATCTATGTTTGAACTGGTGCATGCGGATGTCTGGGGTCCTTCCCCAATTATGTTTTTCTTTGGACTACGATATTATGTTATATTCATTGATGATTTCACCCGTTACACCTGGATTTACTTTTTATACTCTAAGTCACAGGTGTTTGAAAAATTCAAAATATTTTATTCTATGGTAGACACTCAATTTCGAGTAAAAATTCAAACTCTCCGCTCTGACTCAGGGGGAGAGTATCTCTCCACAAATTTTCGTACATATCTTCAGGGTCATGGGATACTCATTAGACCACCTGTTCTAATACTCCACAACAGAATGTGGTGGCTGAACGCAAAAATCACCATGTTGTTGAAACTGCCAATACCTTAATGACAGCTATGAGTGTTCCTCGTTCCTTTTGGGCGGAAGCTATGATGCATTCAGTCTACTTGATTAATCGATTGTCAACCACAGTTCTGAATAGTAAATCCCCTTACTTTGTTCTGATTGGTTCTCTTCCTACATATTCCACATTTCATGTTTTTGGTTGTGTATGTTATGTTCATCTGACATCTTGTGAACGTAACAAACTTTCCCCAAAATCAGTAAAATGTATGTATTTGGGATTTGGAGAAACTCAGAAGGGTTTTCGTTGTTATGACCTGGTCTCTCTTCGTGTACGGGTATTACGACATGTTGTTTTTCTTGAGCATATTGCCTTCCATTCATCTGGTCTTCCTTCGCCCACACTAGCCTCTCCTGGTCTTACTATTTTTCCTGACATTCCGGTTGCGTCGAGTCTACCTCCTTGTCCATTGCAGGTTTATTCACGACGACCACGTACAGATCCATCACCTACTACTCTCCCTACTGTACCTGTAACCGATCCAGATCTTATCTTGGTACGTCGTTCCACTCGTGAACATCGATAGCTTGATTGTTTGATATACTCTATGTCTGCCATGAATACTACCCTGGATACTGTATCTATTCCTACTTCATACCATCAGGCAGTCAGTCATGATTGTTGGAAGAAGGCTATGGCAAAAGAACTTGCAGCATTGGATGATAACCATACGTGGGATATTGTTACTCGACCTCCTGACCACCAATTAATTGGTAGTAAATGGATTTATTTTGTGAAGCTCAAGTTTGACAGATCGTTGGATCGATACAAAGCTTGGCTTGTTGCTTAGGGATACAAACAGGAACACGGAATTGATTATGATGAGACATTCGCTTCCGTGGCCAAGATGAAAATTGTTCATACTCTTTTGGCAGTATCATCAGTTCGCTCTTGGTTACTCACTCAAATGGACGTGAAAAATGCTTTTCTTCATGAAGACCTCCAAGAAACAATATATTTGAAACCTCCTTCTGGTTCTTTAATCCCTGCTGATAAAGTCTGTCGCCTGATGAAAGCTCTATACGGTCTCAAACAGGCCCCTCAGGCATGGTTCCAACGTTTTCATGATGTAGTTATAGGAGCTGGCTTTACTCAAAGTGGTCATGATCCATCCTTATTCTTACGCACCTCTGAGCATGGAATCGTTTAGGTTGATGACTTACTTCTGACTAGTAGCGATGATACCGGCATCTCGGCATTAAAGGACGTTCTGAAGTCATCCTTCAAGATGAAGGACCTGGGTCATCTAACATACTTTCTTGGACTTGAATTTTCGCATTCTATACGTGGAATCCTGGTCGGCCAGCATAAATATACCAAGGATCTTCTCGCCTTGGCCTCCTTAACGGATCAGAAGACAGTTTAAACTCCCTTGGAACTTAACGTTCAATATGGTCGTGACGATGGTGAACTCCTTGCAGACCCACATTATACCGCCGTTTGGTTGGGAGTCTGGTTTACTTAACAATGACTTGTCTTGATATTGCCTACGCGGTCCAAGTTGTCAGCTAATTTGTTTCTGCTCCTCGAACTCTTCATATGATTGCAGTATTGCGTATCTTACGGTACCTACGTGGAACTCTGGATCGATCTCTGTTCTTCTCCTCTACGGCCTCTCTGGATCTTCGTGCTTATTTAGATGCTTACTGGGCCGGTTGTACTCTCACCCGCAGATCTACCACTGGCTACTGTGTTTTTCTTGGCACTTCTCTCATCTCTTGGAAGTGTAAGAAGCAGGCCATTGTTTCCAAATCAAGCACGGAGGCCGAGTATAGAGCAATGTCAGCAGCTTGTAGTGAGATTATCTGGTTACGTGGACTTCTTTCTGACTTGTGCGTTCATCTACAAGATCCTACTCCGCTCCATGTAAATAATCTGAGTGCCATTCAGATTGCCTCTAATCCGGTTTTCCATGAATGGACAAAGCATATTGAAGTTGACTGTCACTTCATCCACGAGCAGTTTCAGTCTCGGCTCATTTCGCTACCCCATGTCGCTTCCCATGATGAGATTGCCGACATTCTCACGAAGTCCCTCACTTCTGCACGCCACTCATTTTTAGTTAGCAAACTATTACTTGTCGATGACCCGCATTAGTTTGAGGGGGGATGTTAGACAAGCCACATGCCTTGCCTTGTATAGCCGATTCTATAGATAGACAATGTATAAATAGAAGATATTGTATTTATCATTTTACCTTGTATATTCGTTGTAGAACTCTATAAATTCAACCCTTTAGGGTTGTCTCATATACAGAAAAGAAAAGGAGAATTATTTTCCTCAAAACCTTCATTGTTTTGCTTTGTTTTCAAAACAACCATTTACTCCAAAAGCTTAAGCTGTTAGAGTGTGGTGTATCAATGCATATCAAGGGACTTCATGACTTCAACACCCCCCTGCACGTGCGGGGTGGGAACTCCACACGAGAACATACTGACGAGGGTGGAGAGACACTCACACCATCAATAGGCCGGGCTCGATTTCCCGATCCCTGTGCCAGATCTAATTTTCTTGACCCCCGGTGGGAGAATAATATATTAGTGAGGCATATTTGCTGCTATCGAGATTCGAACATAGGACCTTCCGCTCTAATACCATGTAAACTCAAGAATCTGGAGAATGTTTTTCTGTATTTCTTCAACCCAAAGGTGGGTTTAAATAATCACTCTACAAGACTATACAAGGAAGCTTATTTAGAGCTTCTCTATACATAGTATATTACAACTAATAACCCATACAGAATCCCATATACACAATATTCTCACAAAATGTACGTGCAATTTGTCTGAGTCTTATTAAGCATGTGATTAATTTTGTAGTCCTGAAAATGGGTTTTTAGACTTCATAGGCTATTCACTTCCTTGTACAGGGACCTTCAACTCTCAAATGTGGAGATCATTGTTGCAGATATCAGTAAATTTGAAATGCAGGCCTCCTTTGATCGAATTTTATCTATAGAAATGTTCGAGGTATGCAATCTTATAGATTGATCTTTCTATTTTCCAAGGCTCACGGTTGACTGATGTTGGTCTGAGAGTTGTATTTCTTTTGCTTGGATAGCACATGAAGAATTACAAGGAACTTCTTAGGAAGATATCCAAATGGATGAAAGATGATAGCCTACTTTTCATTCACTACTTCTGTCACAAAGCATTTGCTTACCACTTTGAGGTATGCTAAGTTCTACTCCCATTATATGGCACAAAATGTGGACTGCTACTTGGCATGGCTAATATTTTGTAAGCCAAAAGAAAAAAAACACATAATGCTCCTCCCTCCACAATAACCATTCATGTGTATTATCTTGATGCTTATCAAAAGCTTTAATTATGGTTGTCATTTTCAGATAGATGTAACTACTATATTTATTTCAAAATTATTCAATTAAATATTCGCTTGTTGATAAAATATTTGATTGTTTATTCGAGGTATTATACAATTCTTGAACAAGGCATATCTGTAGTTTGGCTCGGGTTTTCATTTTGTGTAGGGCTCTTTCATCATTGATCTAAACTTTTTTTACAGAATTGATTCCACCATGGGTGCTGTATGCACCAGTGTTTCAAATAGTGCCCGTAGTGTATGCTACGCAGCGTAGCATGGTTGTAGTGCTACGTAGCATCCTAAATGGTGTAATTCCCTTGTAGCGTACACTACAGCTACGTAGTGTACGCTACACTGTATTTTTTTTTAAAAATTATTATATATATATATATATATATATATAAATGTTTCCTTTATATCTAATGTTGAGGAATGTGACACTTATCTTGTACTTGATACTTTTAACCTATGTAATTTTTATTTCTTTTCATAATTGTGACTTGTGGTTTCAATTAGACATTATTAATTAAAGTGGTTTGCTTAGAAAGTTGTTGATGTGATAATTATTTGATTTGGTCTATATATGTGAGTTGGGTTTTGATAAATAATCACTAATAGCTTGTTTGAACATGCTTATAATTAATAAAATGAATCATCTTTTAGGCATTTTTTATTTCCCCCCTTTTTTTCCACTCTCTATTATATTTGTCATATTTTTAAATTAAAAAATAGAAGTATCGTGTAGCTTACGCTACACGCTACGTATTTACACTACCCGCTATAGAGGGCTAAGCGCTATGCATCACGCTACCGCTATTTAAAATACTGCTATGCACCAATATTCCTCCAAATTAGATCCTAGCCACAGAAGCCTTGGCTTTTTTTGGTTGAATGTGGATAGTTGTTGCATTCTCTTTCTTAACTGAATAATTTCTAGTCAACAAATGAAAAATTAAGATTTTCCCATCTAAGAGATTTTGGTGCATGGGCCATCCACAGGGAGACCCAATATTTCAATGGTCTTGATCACTGAACCATAACCTCTACAAACTGAATTGTTGAGCAAACAATAGATAATATTCTCAGGAATTGTATGATGTCTCTTGTTTATTCCATACCTCTTCCCCTATTCTTGATTCTATCTTGATATTATAAACTTTTAGTTTATTTTGCAATGACAAAGATTGCAGGAAACATGTTACATTCTTACTCAAATTAACATGTGGACTTTAAGCATGGTTCTCATTCAGGACACAAATGAAGATGACTGGATTACAAGATACTTCTTCACTGGAGGGACGATGCCTTCCGCGAACTTACTTCTATATTTTCAGGTGAGGTTGGTAGCTTCCCATGTTGATATACTCATCATCATTGTCATCATCATCATCATCATCGCTAGAGCTGTACATGAACAGAGTTGGCTCGATTAACTCGTTTGACTTGGCTCAAAACCGGGTTTGGGCCGACTCAAGCTAATTTTTGGGAGCTCGAAAAAATCCCAGCCGAGTCTGAGCTCGACTCAACTCGGTTCAGTCCTTGGCTTGAACCTAACTCGGTTCGATTCGGATCGGGTTCCACACATTTGACTGGGTATAACCCACTTAGCCACCCCACCCATTTGGGCCATTTCCCTCTCCCTCTTTCTGTTTAAAGTTCTGGTCTGATCCGACGAGCACTGAGGTACTCTTTCTCTCTCCTCCCCCTCCTCTCTCTCGCTCTCTTTTTGTTTGCCCCCTCCCCTTGCTGGCCGGCCATTGTCCATGGTAGCTGGGCCGACTACTGTCAGTTAGGCTCGAGTTGTTGACCAAACCGGGCTGAGCTTAGGTGGTCAGGCTCGAGGATTGAACCAAGCCCGACTCGGTTCGGCTCATGTAGAGCTCTAATCATCGTCATCATAATCTTGGGTTATCCTTTGAATGGTGGGTAGCCAAAAAACTTTACGAACTCATCATAATCATCATCTTAGTCCCTTTTCCCAGCATTTTGGCATTGGATTTTAAATGGTAGGATGGGAAAATGTTTTGCATTCGACCTGCCACTAGAGATCGACTTTCCTCTTTAATATGGTTTATGGGCATTGGCCATGGCAGAATCTCATGTTGATACTACTCATAAGCTAGCATGGTCCCGCCAAGTCCAACCCAACTATTGGGAATGTGAGTTGGGATTCACTAAGCACACCGGGAACTTGACGTTTGAATGCATTCTATTGATTAATTGATGAATGAGGACTTAATTCATTTGTTTACCCATGAGATTAGGCTTTGGATTGCCAAAATATCGTTCTTTCGTATTGAACTTTTACTCATTCATGCACAAATATATAGACTTATATTTTCTGGAAAAGATTTGAAATTTTGAAAGTTAGGAAGATTGTTTCACACACGTTTTGCTCGGGACTAGCAAAATGCTAGTTGGGGGGGTGTGTTGAGTGTGAAATATTGCATATTTCCCCCTATTTATACCTTGGTTTTATGAACATGATAGCGTTTAATCAATCTATTCATGCATGTTTTGTCTTGCGAGGTGATTTTGAGAGCTAAAGGTGAAAAGGATACTAAAAGCATGGAATTCGATGCTTAAGAATTACCAAAGCAAGGATGGATCTTTGGAGACTAAGATTGAAGAATTCAAGAGTCCAAGATCTAAGAAAACCAAGTGAAGAAGGAAGAAGACCGAGTTTGCAAAGTGTAGAATTCAAGAGTTGCTGAACTTGACTGTTCGATGACATCGAACACACTTCGATGCCATCGAAGTAAGTGTTCGATGCTATTGAAGGAGGCTCAATCCCATTGGAAAATCAGAGAAAAATCAAGTTTGGTCGTTGGACAATTGGGAGCAATTCTCAATTCCGTCGAAGACCCTTCGATCCCATCGAAGAGGTAGTTCGATGCCTTCGAAGCCAGTTTGATGGCATTGATAATTTTAGGAATTTTGAGCTCAACTCGCTGGACTGTTTCGGACGATTCTCGATTCCATCGAACACATGTTCGATGACATCGAAGCCAATTCGATGCCATCGAAGGAGGCTTGATTCCATCGAAGGCGTATAGAATACGGGTGGGACAGTTTCCAAATTCAATTCCAACTAGACTTCGATCATTCAATGGCATCGAAGTTCCATCAAAGGTGTCATCGAAGTTGCGAAGTGTGCGTAAATTTGAGGCGGTTTGCAAAGTCGACCGAACAAAGCTTATATAAAGGAGTTCTCTGAGGCAATATAAGCACGAATTAGGGTTCAAGGAGTAGAGCAAAGGGTGTAGCAACTTCCAAGGAGTTCTCTCTTATTCTCTAGTTAGTTTTTCATGTTTTTCTTAATAGTTTTTAGCTTGATCATGTCATTGGTTGGCTAATATCTTAGCTAGAGCTAAGAGGTGAAGCTTTTAGTTTATTTTAATGTTTTTCTTACTTTGATTCAAGTTATGATCTTTATGTTGGATATTTCATAATTTATGGTTTGAATTTAAGAGGTATTTTTGGAATTACTTTGATCTATCATCGACTCTGGGCACGGTAGATGCTTGGGAACTTCATGAATGCTTTCTCTCATATTTGTGATTGTTTGATCTATAAAATTATCTGATCTACCATTGACTAAGGGCATAGTAGATGCTTTGAACTCCCTACAATCAATTCAATAAGACCGCTATACTTGGATCATTACTATGAATGTCCAAACTTATTTTGGAACTGTTTATGATGTTTTAATCGCTCTATCATCCAATTGGATAGATTAGGACTTCAATTTCAGTTGAAGTATTGATTGAATCAAGTAAGGATGGATTAAGATAACTGCAAGTGGATCCTTGGCAACTCTAGTTTCCATAATTTTGATAGTTTCAATTCACAAAATATCTCAATTACAGTTTTAAGTTTTGTTGTTGGTTCTAATTCTTAATTAGTTCAGAAATTTACACATATTCAGTCCTTGTGGGTACGACCTCAGTCTCACCGATCACTACATCGCAACCCTGCACTTGGGGTACAAGTGAACAATTATCCAGGATAATCTCATTGGAAAGTTGTCAAATGCATATTTCATTATCTCTAAGGAACTAAGGAGTAGATTTAGTGTTATGAAGGCACGAATCTCTAGCTTAAAGGATTTTAGATGTCACTTGAGGTAATGACCCTGATGTGAAAAAGTCGACTTCAGGCTATGTATTCTTTTTTCGATAAGGTGTTATCTCATGCTCGAGTAAGAAACAACCATCCATGACCCTAGCATAGAGGCCGATTACATTGCATGTTATGTTACTATTCAGGAATGTGCATGGGTCAAGAGATTCTTACTAGGTCTAGGCATTGTATTAGGCATTTGTGAGCCTGTATCATTGAGAATAGAGAACATTACTGCCATTGAGTTAGTGAAGAACCCTAAACACCACCGGGAGTCCAATCACATAGAGATAAAATATCATTACGCACGTGATCAAGAAAGAGTTAAAAAGGTCACCGTCTGTTATATCCTCACCAAAGAGATGTTAGTGGCCTCATGATGAAAACTATCGCTAGAGACATTTCAAGGTCACGTTAGGCAAATGGAATTGAGAAGAGCTTGAGGAATAAAGTTATAAACATTCATTTTCTTTAGTAATGAGCACTATTATTGACTAAGTATATAGATCATCAATATTTATCTAGAGATTTTGAAGGATCTCCACTTTTGTTAGCAGGTCAATCGCCTACTTGCACTGGTAGACCAACTCTGAATGTATAAGAGGTATAATCAAGGTGATGTTCATACATTGAGGTGTGAACCACCCTTTATCATAAAGAATAGAGGATGAGGATATAGGTGATGAGATGTTGTAATCGCCTTCAACTCTAAGGGACTGAAGATTAAACAAATCAAAGTTGAAATAACATAATCTCACAATTACTCTTCTAATTAATGTTATGTCATGATTAAAAGCTAGATCATGAAAATATGAAATGAGTAATACCTCATGTGTGATGACCTGTATATTGTAGACTCAACGTTTGCCTATTATCGTCTACTTTACAACGTGGATTGTCACCACATACAGTGACTTATTATCTATAGATTGCTTTGATACGATATAATTATTGCAATGTGCGAGTAGCTAATCCTATAAGTGACTATTTGTGTCATTGTCTTGCCTCTTGTGTATAAGAGAATGAGATTGAGTATCACTACTTTAGTGTACAATAATGAAGGTCCGCAAATTGGCCTGACTCAATTACACAAGAAAAATGACTTATTGACTCCAATTTACACATTTGTGTGGGAAAATTTCGATGACAAATATACCAAATTTCTAGAACTATTAATACACACTAAAAGACTTATCCACTGGTAATATAGAGTTTTTATAGCTTTTTACAAACAATATTATTTTAAAACTATGTATTATATTATTACTTTAAAAGAATTTAAATTGATGCTTGTGAGAAACTATGTTTTTTTTTTTTTTTTTTTTAATAAACTCAATAATTTGAATAAATAAGTATATTGGAAATGTACTACAGGTCGAGAGTCAACTCCATCTAATGTGGCCATGTGAACTATGACAAGCATCGCGACGCTTAGGTTATTAATTGCTTGTTAGGTGGTCACTCAGTAGTCAAACACGTGTAAGAAGAAAACAATATTCCAACTGGTCCCATCCCTTTTATTTTTATGATTATGATTTTTTGTTTCCATTATGTGAGACGAGGTAGATGGACATTCTATATTATCCTCACCAACAATATGATTGATTGGGAGATGTTGGATATGGGCCTTTGGGGCCCACATGTGGACAACCACTAGTGGGTGGATCTCACACAAGTGTCCCTCTGAATTTTCTTTTCGAAAAGTGGAGGGAGAGATAGCGAATGAGATGGGATAACCCCTGCCTCATCCAAAATCCTCCCTCACATTTTTATCCATTCCTTTATGAAAATGGGAGGCATTCCCCCATTAGGTGTATATAAACAATGAGAAAGTATCCTAGGGAGAGAAAATACTTGTCTCTTTAGCTCAACTTTAGATGATCTAATCCATTAATTGAATCAGAGGAGTCATCTTAACTGTAAAATCAAAGGACAAGATTCTCTTTTGCTCCCATAGTGGTTCAATAGACCTCTAGACATAGACTGTCGATCTTTGACTTTATGCAAAGGTCCAAAGATTGTGTAGATTATTAGACCTGTAGACCCACCCATCTAGGCCATCTTTCAACTATTACATGCCCTCCCCAAAGGGTGAGCGAGCAAGGTAGGATCATGGAGGGGTAGTAGCTATGAAAAGCATTAAGCATGAAGCTTCGTGCATGAAATGTCATGTTTGAGTAGTTGGCAACCAAAAATAGCATAAATCCACCAATAAATGGTTGCCAACATGAGACACATGCCAACATAGTAAAGCCTCACATATCATTGCAAAATGCTTTCATAGTGGTTTATCTTTGAAATTCATGCGCATTTAGCACCCTATTAATACTCTATTTTACTGTAATTTATTACACATACTCTTACCGTGAAAACTAAGCTTTCATCTGAGTTGGTCTTCCATCCTGAGGAATATTTTTGTTCTTAGTCATTTTCTCTTTGATATGCTTCATCAAACCAAACTTGTTTATTCTATTACATTGAAATGAAAGGAAAAAAAAAAAAAAAAAGCACTATTATTTTATTTTCTTGCATTCACTTGTTTTTATTTTTAAAAATTGATGATAATTGTTGCATTACCTTGCTCCATACAAAAACCTGTAAACTGAATACTATTGCCAAATACCATAATTTTATTATATTTAGCCTCACAGGCTGGATATTATTATATTGTAGTATTTTGCAGTGTGGGAATACCATGGTATTCTACTTCTGCCGAAATGGCCTTTTTTCTAGTCAAATACAAAAAGTTGTAAATTGAATGCTACTGCTAAATACCATAATTTTATTATCTTTAGCCTCAAAAGCTAAATATTATTATATTGTAGTATTTTGCAGTGTGGGAATACCATGTTATTATATTTTAGTATTTTGCAGTGTGGGAATACCATGAATATTTTTATTTTATGTGATAAGCATTATTCTTCTAAACTTAGATTTGCTTCCATAATTGTTTAATGCAGGATGATGTTTCGATTGTCAATCATTGGCTTGTAAATGGGATGCATTATGCACGCACAAGGTATGAATATGATATGATACTATGAACATTAAATAATGATGATAGTGGAAAAGAATTTTGATGTTGATGTTGATAAGAAATAGAATTATATCATGAATGTTATTTTAAAATATCGAACTTCAAGCAATATCTTGTACTACCCTAAAGAAACAATGGAGATGCCTCAGATCACTGGTTGAGAAATATAATTTAAGAAGCAGGTGTCGATTAAAAACAAAACAAAAAGAAGAGGAGGAGGAAGAAGAAAAGGAAGAAGAAGAAATATTTAAGATATTCTTAGAAGAAAGCAATTACATATTCTTGTTAAAAAGCTAAAAAGAAATCTATAACTATGCTCTTATAGCGGCTAAGAGTAAGGCAAGTGCAGAATGAAGAAGCATCACCATATTGGCCTTCGAAGATTGGAGGCAATTTGAAACATGGAAATGAAAAAGTTTAATGGTTTTCTCTAGGTCTTGCGAGGCAAACAAATGCTGTGAGAATATACCCATGCCAAGAGGATTTTCTCTTACTATTCTAAAAATCTTAATCACCAAAGGAGGTGCTCGGATTTTCAATGGGCTATAACTAATAAGCTAGGGCTTTGGAGGTCTGCTTTGTTTATTATTGTGATTTATTGTAGAAACTTGGGAGCTAGGTGTTCCATTGCTTTGAGGGATGTCAATTAGGTGCCTAATAGGCTCTCTAAAGAGTGACAAGAGAATCACTCACTATCTGTACCTTGATGTTATAGAGAATGCTAGTATATTGTGTATGTGGTTAGTAGCCCCTTTTAGTGTAAGTGCATGTGCACACTTTCCTCTTCTCCTGCAGTGTACTATATGCTTTATTATAGAGAAGATCGAGCGCATATTTTCGTTGTGACAAGACCAATCTGGATGATGAGTAAGCAACTTCATTTCCGAGAAAGTAGCGAAGAGGACTAAGATCCTTGATCTCAAACTTGGTCTTCAAAAAATTTTGACCTCTCTCATTCTAACAGAATCACTACCAGACAGAACAATATCATCCACATAGACAATGAGAACCATGATGCCCGTCGATCGTCGACATATAAAGAGAGAATGATCGGCATGACTACGAATAAAGCCAAACTCCAAGAGAGTCTGACTAAATTTTTCGAACCATGCACGTGGGGATTGTTTGAGTTCATAAAGAGCCTTCTTCAACCGGCATACAAGTGCAGGGTTGTGAGAAGCAATAAAGCCAGGAGGTTTATGCATGTAAACTTCCTCTGCAAGATCCCCATGGAGAAATGCATTCTTAACATCAAGTTGAAACAAGGGCCATGATAAATTAACGGACAAGGAGTACACAACACGAATCGAATTAAGCTTAGCCACCGGAGAGAATGTCTCGAAGTAATCCACACCATGAGTCTGTCTGTAACCTTTAGCAACAAGACGGGCTTTATTGCCATCAATTGAGTCGTCTGGAAGAAACTTGATCGTATAAACCCATTGACAGCCAACAGGTTTATGGCCTAAAGGAAGTGGCACAAGGTCCCAAGTATGATTCTTCTCAAGAGTAGACATTTCTTCTATCATCGCCTTCATTCAATCAGGACTCTGAAGAGCATGTGAGAGAGATCTAGGAATAGTCTGTGATGAAAGAGTACTACCTGACTGGGCCGAAGCTGCGTGAGGAAGCTCAGGAATATCACAAATGTGAAGCCGCATAAGGGCATCATATGCAGCCTGAGAAATGATAAGAGACTCCCCTGAAGTAGACTGCTCAGCTGTCGGGGTGGAAGACTGTGTCTCAGATGCAACAATGGATGCAACAGAAGCAGCGGCATACGTAGGACGACCATATATCTGCCAACAATAATCAACAGTGATTATTTCCACCGTAATGTGAACAAATGCGGGAACCATTACGTCCTCGTCCACGTCCACCACGACCATGAAGACTACGGCCGCCACGACTGCTCCCTCACGGCCTCTACCACGACCACCAAAACTAGAAGTGCGCCCTGAACTCAAGGATGGTACCCGAAGACCAAGAGAGGACTGATCGCCAGCAAGATGTGTCGAACACTCGGGTGGCACAAATGAATGAGAATGAAGAGTAGAAACAGTAGCGTGCTGACACATGGCATAGACTGTCGTCAATGGGGGAAGATGATCTTGCATAACAACTTAATATCGAACATAAAGATAATTAGAACTCAACCCAGCTAGGAACTGCATGATACGAGTATCATCCCGCTGCTTATGAGCATGTTCATCATCCTCTTTACATTTGGAAGGAAGAGGTTGATACATATCCAACTTATCCCACATACCCCGAAGCGTCGAATAGTAATCTTTTAAGGATCTAGAGTTTTGTTGGAACCGACCAATTTCTTGAATAAGCTGGAATACCTGTGAAAAATTATGAGATTTCGAGAACATATCATGAAGCGTATCCCAAATGCCTTTAGCCGAGGATGAAAACATCACTGAGTGGCTAATCGAGGAATCCATACTATTTAACAACCATGCAATAACTTCATAATTCTCCTTTGTCCAAGACTTGTAAGTCACATCTGTAGAGCTTGGGGGATCATCCAAAATATACGATGATTTGTCACTGGCTTCTAAAAATACTTTTACAGATTGTGCTCATTGAAGATAGTTGTCACCATTCAACTTAGTGGAGGTAATCTGCAAGGGATTGGATTCAAGAGACCCTATGCCAAGAGATGAGGGCCCTTTGTCAACCATAGGAGAAGTCCAAGAGATATAAATCTATGCTAAGAGAGCCCCTACGCCAAGAAAGATTGATTAAAACAACTCTATCTCACTCGATCCTTCAAGATAATAAGAGAAACCTCAAACAAATATCAATCATCCAAAATACCATGAAATGCAGTAAAAAAAGCCCTAACCGAGTGAAAAACGGCCCAGCCGCACGTCCGTTTGAGGTTAAAAACTTCTCAAATATTGATCTTAAGTAAAAAATCCACCATGGGTAGCTTGGGAGGAAGATTTCGGTCCATCTTAAGTAAAGAAACCAAAGAAAAGCTTACCGATTTGAGGTAGATCAAAGAAAAATGGAAGATGGGCCTGATTTTCGAATTTCTCTATTTCGCCCAAAATACCATGAAAGGAGGTTCAATAAATTCTGAAAAAATCATGACAAATCTTCTAAAATCAAGATCTATCAACCGCTAAACTTTTAGCTCAAACGGAGTCCATGTATCCATACAACGCTGACGTCAGCAAGGTGACGTGTCGCCTCTCAATCTGTTGGATGCGGAATGCCTGGATCTATGCTCTGATACTAAGTAGAGAATGATTTGATGATGATAATGTGAAGAAGAGAGTAAAATATTGAGAGAGAAGAAGGAGAGTTTGGGAGAGATGTTGTATTAGGCTTGCTTACCCTAACACATAATATTTTATTATAATAAAGCATATAGTACACCGCAGGAGAAGAGGGAAGTGTGCACACGCACTTATACTAAAAGGGGCCAGTAACCACATACACAATACACTAGCATTCTCTATAGATGTATCTGTGATGATGCTTTTTTTTTTTTTAATAAAACTTTAGTTGCCTTTTAGAAAAAAAAATCTTTTTTTTTTTTTTTTTGTTGTTGATAGGTGTCCCAGTTGTAGTAGTAGCAATTCTAGCAAGATTAGTGAGATGATTGTTGGCAAACACTTTGAGCCATAAGCAATGGAAAATAAGCATGAAGACATTACTTCAATGTCAACTACTAAAAAAAACTTGATATCATATTTCATTGAAAATATTAAGATAATGAAAAGTACCTTATTGTGTAGTGGTAAACAACAAACCAAAGATTAAATACAAAAGTTCTATATTGAAAGAAGGGTTGGGTGATAATCATGGATAGGATGATTAGGATTGATTGATGTAAGTAATGCTTTATCTTGATACAAACTATAAGGAATGATATATCGGGAAGCATGTTTCATTTGGTTGGCATGTAATGTAGAACCTTTATCAATCTGTTTGTACCTTTGGCCGAAGCTTATCTCCGACTATTCAGGATCGAACACGTGTGAGTTGTATGTACGCATGTTCAACGGTCGTAGGATTTTCTGTGGATATGTATGATTGCATGTCAAAAGGAGGCAACAACGTATCAATTGCATTAAAAGCGATCGACATAGGTGTGACCGGGTCTGAGTGGCTAAGCAACAAGTAGCCAATGGCCAAGTTCACACGATTGCTGGACTGGTGTTTGAAGATCACAGAGAGTAAGAACGTGGGAAGTATTTGGAAGCAGAGCGAGGGAAGAAACAGTTACAATAACCGTCAAGACGTGGGAAACATCTAGAGCAATGAAGCAATGTTGTAAATAGAAGATCAAGTAAGCTTTCAATTATCAGCAACCCAAACAAATCAGCAAATCCAATTATCTTCGTCTCACACCAACCCAAACAAATCAGTAAATCCAATTATCTTTCAATTATCTCGTCAGATTTACATTCCATAGTGTAATCGTCTTTCCTTATCAAGTAAAGTCTTTTCCTTAGCATAATTATTTACTTTCCGCACTTGCTGTTTATATTTCTTAGCTTAATTCATAGTGTAAGTACAACAACTGATAATCATAGCTATAATTGGAGCACTTTCCAGTGGTCGATAACGGCCGATTGTAAGTTTTCTTTCTTATTCCATTTCATTTGCATTGAGAAAGTCCTTCGTACGGAAGGCATAAAGTAACCCATCATCGGAGAACGAACTCCACCCTCTGACTATCTCCTGATCCATTTACACTTTGAGCGAGTGGCTAAATAGGCGACCAGTCCCCTCAGAGCTCGATCATACTCAGTGTCTGCCTACTTTGGCGCTTGGGGTCATTGTTATTCGGTTTGAATTGTAACTGCAATCCCAATTTTGGCACGCCCGCGTGCCACCCATGCTAGAGAATGAGAAAACCGCGACGAACAATTTTTTGGCACGCCCGGTGGGACCATATTTAATTAGGCTATTGGTCTAGCTGTTGCCAAGAATGTAGAGAAGAAGCGGTAGAATTGCCGGAAACGAACTTGCAATGCCAACCGCACCACCCCCGGGGGATGACATCCAGGTTCAAGCACCCCCGAGGGAAATTAATTTGAATGTTTACTTGACCGGAAATCAAGCAGGGCCATCCACGGTTCGTCCTATCCTTCTGAATGAAGTATTAATGGTACTCAAGGATGTTCATACGAGCTTCCAAATGGTGTAGGAATATGGGAGAGCTCAAGCAGAGCAGTTCCGTCAATAGGCTGAAAGTGCTAATCGCTTCATGGTCAGTCAGACTGAAGCCATGCAACGATTGTTAGCCATTGTGACGAAGCAAACACAACCAACACAACAACATAACGGGAGTTCGGTCAGGCTATCCCATTCCCACCAACACCACTGTTACAACGCAATTCTCCACATATTCCTCCCCTAGAGGTCAGGAATGTGCCACCCCCTGTAGAGGTCATGTGACCTGGGCAGGAGGTTGGGAATTTTGAAAATAGAAACTAAGGGCCACCAATTGGGTTCTACCCGTTGCAAGGTCTATTAGGAGAATTTTAATCGATTTGGTCCGGATCATCTGCCAGCCATGGAGCCTCAACGGATCGATCGCGACCAAATACTACAGCTTGTGCAGGAAGTTGTTGGCCAAGTACTAGGCTGCAATACTATTCCTACGTATCATAAACCATACCCTGAATGGGTGAATTGACAACACCCATTACTGAGGAACTGTTGACCAGATTTCACCTTATTTTCAGGTGATTACGGTCAGTCAACTATTGAACATGTCGACCGGTTTACTATGTAATGTGATGAGCTAGCCAATAATGATTATTATAAATTGTAGTTATTCGGTCTCAGTCAACTATTGAACATGTCGGCCGGTTTACTATGTAATGTGGTGAGCTAGCCAATAATGATTATTATAAATTGTAGTTATTCGGTCACTAATTAATTGCCACGGCCTTTACATGGTATTCGAACCTGTCACCAGATTCAATACATAGCTGGCATGAATTTGAGGAAAAATTTCATGCTCATTTTTTCTCAAGGAATAGGGATATAACCATGGCCGACCTCGCACGTTTCTGACAGCTACCTGGGGAATCCTGCGAAAGTTATATTATGCGATTTAAGTGGGCGAAAAGTCGCTGTAAGGTAGTCATGAGTCATGACCGAGGCCGAATTCGTGCAGCTTGCACAAGATGGCCTAGAGTACAAACTTCGTAAAAAGTTCGTAAGCACGGAGTTTGCTGATTTATACGACCTTACTAAGAAGGTTTCTCGATATGAGGAGTTGCTTCAAGAGGGGGCTAGACAAGAAAATTCGTCAATTGGAATGTATTATAACGATCCTAATTACGAAATAGCGATTGTCGAAGTAGTGGCTAAAAAGCCATTAGTATGCTCGGCGTTAGTCAAGGCAAAATCAACTGCCCTAGCACCCTAGAAAGCCTAGAAAATATATACCTTTCATATTACTTGGGTCGAAGAGATCTTTGACTTAATGTTAGAGGCAGAGTTTATAAGGTTCCTATTTATCATAAGATCCATTTGGCCGATGAATTAAAAAAGGTTGAGTATTGCAAATGGCATGGATTTCGGTCCCATTCTACTAACAAATGTATCATTTTCAGGAATCTCATTCAAGATCACATCGATCGCGGATTACTGAAATTTCCGGAAAAGGAAAAGGAAGCCATGCTGATTGATACTGATCCATTCCCGGCCGGCATTGAGATAAACATTATCACAACTGATTTAAGGATTGACCTCGACTGAAAGTCGAATTTGGTCTAGAAAATCTGCGTAGAGCGCACGGTCGATACATGCTAAGATGGTGATGGGCATCTCAGTATCAGGATATATGTGACTGAAGGAAGAATAAAAAATCACAACTATGTGATCGCTGTGTTCAAGAAATCCCTTCATGACCAATAAATCATCCCGAGTTGGGAAATTCCAACCCTGGCCTCGGTCGAGACCATCAACGGTCGAAGCAACTAGTGTCCAACCGCCAATCGCCGTGATGGCCACATTTGATTAGGATGGTCAAACCTCCTGCCACGCGAGAGGGAGTGTGGAAATGGCTCACGCACCTGAAGTTCCCGGCGATACTGGAAGCTTTGACCAAAACCCAAAAACGCCGATGGTAGAGAAACAGAGCCGCTACAAGAAGAGAGAGAAGGGAACGAAACACTTCCTCGACCGGAGCCCAGGCTACCGCGTCCATTCTGGAAAGCACCCTCACCTGACGGACAAGTGGCAGTAAACACAGTTGAGGCCATCATTCCGCCTGCTGATCAAGAAAGTGAAAACCCTCTTGAAAGCATGAAGGAGTCAGGGGGCCATAAAGAATAAGACAACGCTGGCAGCCTGTCAGATTACTTCAGTGAGGATTGCTTCCCCACGGAGGAATGGTTGCCCAACGAACTCGTATCAACTGCAGATATGTTAAGGGATACGATGATCAATTTGTCAGACGAACTTCCGAGCAACAAAACCCCTAGTCAGACTGATGATATCGAGTCTGATACACTAGGGGGCAAGGTTTGCGCAGTAGCATTGTGTTTGATTCATTGCCACCTACCGTTTTCCATTACAATATGGTACTAACCTTGCCATCTGATTTTCAGGCAAGGGTAACTCAACCAAACACAATGCCTGGGGATGTAGAAGAGTACACTCCCCCAGTTATTATACAACATGCTTCGTTTCTTTATGAAGAGGAGAAACAAGACAAGGCGTTGCATGTTAACACAATCACTGTAGTGATCGACGGTACCACTGATAGAGTAATTATTGATAGAGCAACTACTGATATGATGCAACATCTCAAATCGTCGTACATATCGGCCCATCTAGATGGTTGCCCTGTTACTAGAATTCTAGTAGACAACGGAGCCGCAGTAAACCTAATACCAAAAAGAATGATGGCCAAATTAGGAAAAACTGCGGCCGATCTGATTCCGTCGGAAGTGACTGTTAGTAACTTTGCCAGTCATGCTACCAATACACATGGTGTCCTACTGGTCGACCTTACTATAGGCACCAAGTTTGTCCTAGCACCGTTCTTTGTAGTTGACACGTCGTCAAGTTACAATGCTTTACTAGGGAGAGATTGGATTCATTCTTTTGCATGCATCCCATCTTCCCTTCACTAGTTAGTCATTTTATGGAATCAGGATAGGGTCGAGCTTGTCTTGGCTAATAATAAACCCTTTCTAGCCACATCGAATGCTAATGAGGCCTATTATTACGGTGAAGAAGTAGGGCCCATTAGGTTCACTGGAAGGAATAAATATGGTCACTCGACCGACATTATAGTAAAGAAGAATCAGGGCAACATTGTACAAGAGATGCGAACTCAGGAAAACGAGGCTCAGCCGAAGGACATTGTCCGTTATCGGCCGGTTACAAGTCGTGTTATCGAAGAGATATGATGATTGTGACAGACTGCTGAAGGAATAGTATGCGAGGCCGACTTCGCAGCCAGAATAAAGTGGCTTGAAGAAAGCCTGAGAGAGATTGACAGAAGAAGTAGAGGAGCATCGATTGTAAGTTCAATACCCGCTGGACGAAATAAATATGGGGACGGATCAGAATCCAAGGCCCACGTTTACAAGTAATCTGTTACAATTGCCTGAGCTAGACGAAATAATAAGGGTGTTACAAAAATTTGTAGATTGTTTTGCACGGGACTCTCATGATATGCCAGGACTGGACAGATCATTGGTCGAGCACGAATTGCCCACCAAAGAGGGACATCGGCCATACATACAACCTCTAAGACGGATGACGTCCGAAGTTACTCTTAAGATCAAAGAAGAAATCGAACGACTCTTGAAAGCTGGGTTCATATGGTTGATCAAATATGCTGAGTGGATGTCAAACATAGTCCCAATAATGAAGAAGAATGGTAAGTTGAGAGTGTGCGTTGATTTCAAAATTTTGAATTTAGCGATTCGTAAAGACGAATACCCCACGCCTATGGCCGATTAGTTAATCGATCGGGTTGTTGGACATGGAATTGTGTCTTTCTTGGATGGACATTTGGGGTATAATCAGATCTACATAGCTTTGGATGATATGCCAAAGACTGCATTCAGATGTCTCGGACCTTTAGGGACTTATTGCTAGGTGGTAATGCCTTTCGGCTTGAAGAATGCAGGGGCTACATACCAAAGAGCAATGAATGCCATCTTTCACATATGATTGGCCGTTTTATGGAGGTCTACGTTGATGATGTAGTGGTTAAGTCGACCGATGCAGAAGAGCATCTGGCCCACTTACGCCAGTTTTTTGAACAAATGAGACTCCATAAATTGAAAATGAACCCTATGAAATGTGCTTTCGGGGTATCGGCAGGTAATTTTTTTATAAGATTCCTTGTACATCAGAGAGGGATCGAAATCGATCAAAATAAGGCTCAGGCCGTGATCGATGCGCGGCCACCAAGGAACAAGGCTGAGTTACAGAAGTTCCTGGGCCACCTAAATTTCTTACGACACTTCAAATCTAACTGTGTAGGCATGACTAACGTTTTTTCCTTCTTGTTGAAATTAAAACGGGGGACTGACTTTGTATGGGAAGCAGAACATCAGTTGGCTTTTGACCGGATCAAGGAATATTTGATGAAGCTGCCCGTGTCAATACTTCCTATCAAGAATCGGCTGCTCAAGTTATATATAGCTTCTTCCATAGGATTGATCGGAGCCCTCTTAGCACAAGAGGACGATTTACGGAAAGAGAGAGCAATCTGCTATCTGAGCCGAGTGTTGCTTTGATGCAGAAATGCGATATTCAGCTATGGAAAAATTGTGTCCGTCTTTGTATTTCATAGCCACCAAGCTTACACATGTTGGGCGAAAGGGTTCATGTGGTATCTGTAACGGATTTTCAAATACATGCTAAATCGGCCCATTTTAAGCGGTCGAATTGGTAAATGGGTATTGGCGTTATCAGAATTCGACTTGCATTATCTGCCGCAGAAAGCAGTAAAGGGTAGAGCCATAGCAGATTTTTTGGGTAGTCATCCATCCGATTTAGAGGAACAAATCCCACCAAAGATTGTGGATTCATATTGCGTACAACTCACGCCCTGGAAACTAATCTTTGATGGGTCAAGGACCCATGAAACATCTAGGGCCGGTATAGTGTTGATCGCTCCCAATGGCAATCGGCAAGAGTTTGCATTTCAGTTAGAATTTGAGTGTACTAATAATTAGGCCGAATATGAGGTTGTGATAATCGGCTTGGAAATTTTGTTAGAATTACATGTGAAGGACGTGATGATCATTGGGGATTCACAATTGGTGATAAATTAGATGGCATGTTTGTTTAGATGCACCAGCCTGTCTTTATTACCGTACTATGCGGTGTCCAACCAATTGCTTGAATGATTCAATGATGTCCAACTGATGCATGTCACTTGAGATAACAATGTGGATGCCAATGAAATCGCGCAATTGGCAGCAGGTCTCGAGGCATGGAAGGGAGCGGCCGGTCGGTCGATTACAATTAAAAAAAGATCATTACCTTCTGTTTTCCTAAAGGAAAGTATAGCGGAAGTTTGTTTGATTGAAGCAGATGAGGACGATTGGAGGGCTCCCCTTATGGGTTACTTGCAGAGTCCTCGAACCAAGGTTGATAGAAGTACAAGGAGATTGGCCATTAATTATGTTATGGTCGATAACAAATTATATCAAAAAGGAGCCGATGGAGTTTTGCTTTGTTGTTTGTCAAACAAACGAAGCCATGTCAGTCATGAAAGGAGTCCATGAAGATGCTTGTGGAGCTCACCGGGCAGGAAGGAAAATGAGGCTAATGCTTAGGTGTTACGGATACTTTTGGCTAGAAATGACGGCCAATTGTGTCCGATATGTGAAAGGCTATGAGGCTTGCCAAAGGAATGGGCTAGTTCAACGTGTGCCCGCAGCCGAATTACATCCTATCATAAAGCCATGGCCATTTCGAGGATGGGCGATCGACCTGATCGGGCAGATCCATCCACCTTCAACCAAGCTGGATACGTTCATCATCGTGGCTACTGATTACTTTACCAAATGGGTTGAAGCAAAACCTATGAGGAAGGTCAGTCACGAAGATATCATTAATTTCATAGAGACTAATATCAATGATTGTTTTGGAGTGCCAGAAATCCATTACAATGGACTGAGGTGTTGCCTTCTTGGCCAAGGAAAAGCGTGCTATGGCCGACCGATATGGTATAAAAATCCTACATTCGACCCCATATTATGCTCAGGCTAATAGTCAGGCTGAGGTCAGCAACAAGGTAATCAAAAACATTTTGAGGAAAATGATACGAGGAAATCCACGTGAATGGCATCTTAAACTTTCTGAGGCTTCGTGGGCTTACAGAGTATCACCTTGTACCAGTATAGGGGTTAGCCCATTTATGCTGATTTATGCGCATGCAGCAGTCTTACCTTTGGAAATCATGGTCCCATCATTGCGAGTTGCACATCAATCTCTATTAAGCTTGCCAGAGTTTATAGAAGCGATGTTGGCCGAGCTTGAGGGATTGGATGAGGCTCGTATTAAGGTGTTGAATTCCATCATGGCCAACAAAGCGGCCATTGCCCGAGCATACAACAAAAGGGTTAAAGGAAAAGCCTTTAGGGAAGGAGATACAGTCTGGAAGATGGTCCTGCCTATCGGTCAAAAGGACCGAGCATTAGGAAAATGGTCTCATACATGGGATGGGCCATATACCATCGAACAGGTCCTGAGGGGAGGAGCTTACCTCCTTAAGGATTTAAGTGGTAATGTTGCTCAGGCGCCTATAAACGGCCGATTTCTAAAATAATATTTCCCTCCATTATGGGAAGTCATTAGAAATCGGGCCGAGCCAGTTCAGTAGTAAAAATGAAGTTTTCATTTAATAAAAACCCTGAATAAGGGTTTGTTAAGAATGTTTGAATAAAGGCCTAAAGGCCACCCACTAGGCAAGAGAAAAAGAGAGAGGCCAGGCAATGGAGCTATCGATTAGCCCATTTGCATGAGCAAAAGCCCGAGCAGCTTCAAGCTTTGTGTCCCTCGCCTGGTTCCTCCTCTCTCTCTAGGATGCTCGTTGGCTCACTAGTGCCTCTAGGGCGCATTCGATATAAGCTATGCGGTGGTTAATGTCCGCCTGTTCCAAGTCGGCCGATTGCTTCTCAGCCTCACTGACCTCAGCGCGCCCTTGATAGAGAACTGTCTGGGCCTCCACGAACGCAATTAACTCAATGCTCTCTAGCCAATCGTGGTTGGGATAAAGCCTGTTGGTATCGGCCAGGTCTTCAAGCAGTCGGTCGAGCGAATGCTTCATCGTCCGCAACATTTTTTTATTGGACTCGTGTTCACAAGTCCAGTACAATTGGTTTTTCCAGCCTGTTTCGGAGTGGGCTGGCAAAGTTCTATACTCAGCACTAAGGGTTGACAACCGATTCAAAGTGGCTGTACAATGCTCAACCTCTGCATCCGCTGCCGCATATTCATCCCCGAGTCATCTGAGTTCAGAGATGATATTCAAGATCTCTTGAGGAGGCCTTTCTTTCTCAGGAATATTGTTAATATCCCTGAGAAATGAAAGACGTTCATCTGCTAAGGAGGAGTGCGAGAAGGATTCTATACCTTCGTCAACGATTTCATCTAGAATTTTGAAGGATAAAGTGAAATGATCCATTGAAGATGGAAGCTTGCTTGCAAG
The DNA here is from genome assembly GCA_030180095.1 of Magnolia changhungtana. Classification (NCBI taxonomy): domain Eukaryota; kingdom Viridiplantae; phylum Streptophyta; class Magnoliopsida; order Magnoliales; family Magnoliaceae; genus Magnolia; species Magnolia changhungtana. The sequence continues at coordinate 899,862 of JASAUF010000600.1, forward strand.
AATGGTGGTTAAGGTTAGTTCATTTAATTCTTAACTTCTGCTTTTATAGACTAAGATTAAAGAGCAACATTTAATGTGCACGATTAGCCAGGTGACGTTTGGTTACTCGATATTAAAGGAGCCATTCCCGGGATCATGGGAAGGTCACGGGACAAGCGAAACTTGTTCATGAAGCATGGTGCGAAGTCCAGAACGTTTAAATGTTGTGTCCACGTTCTGAAGTGTAAGACATGCATCACATAAATTCGATGTACATACAGCTGAGTTACATCTTATACGAAAGCCATTACCTTTTCAAGGATGGGCGACCGACCTAATCGGACAGATCCATCCACCTTCGACTGAGCCTAATATATTCACCATAATAGTGTTAGACAGACTCACATACCTTGTATAGCTAGTATACCTTGTATAGTTCGTTTCCATAGGTAGAGGATTCTGATTTTATTATTTTCCTTGTATAGATGACGGTAATCTCTATATATTCAACCCCTTTGGGTTGTCTCAAATACAGAAAAGCTTTCAGATCTTCTCTGTTTACATGGTATCAGAGCTTCACTGATCCAAATCCAGCACCACCTGTCATATCTGACCATCCCTGTATCCGGCCCCCATCCCTGCTGCGTTTGGCCACCATCTTTGCTCGTCCGACCGCCCTTGCGTCGTTCGGCCACCCCTGCTGCGTCGTCCGACCATCACTGCGTCGTCCGACCACCCTTGCGGCGTCGTCCGGCCATCCCTATTGCTCGCCCCTCTGCTCGTCCAGCACCCCTGCGTCTCCAATCTATTCCAGATCCAGCAAACCTTGTTGCTGTTGCTCCAGATCTTGCTTTTCCCGATCCAGAAACCCCTGTTGCTGTTCCAAATCTAGCTTTTCCCGATCCAGCGCCAGATCTAGATTTTCCAGATTTAGAGCCCTTGCTACTGTTACTATTCTACCAGATCCAAAAACTGCAACCCCTTGGGTATCTCCTGCTGTACAGTACATCTAAAACCTTCTTCTGTTGCAACTCTTTGCGTGCTTTACATTACTTCCAATCAATGGACAACGACTCATCACGTATAGAGGCCCTACGTTATAGTTTTGATGGTACCAACTATTCTCTATGGGCCATCCATTTTCAGAACTTCCTCAAGGGTCGTGGTTTGTGAGGACTAATTGATGGATCTGTTACTATCCCCACTTCCACAGATGCTGACAAATTAGCTGCTTGGGAAATGAATAATGGACGGATTATTACCTAGATTCTCGATTTGGTCGATCGGTCCATTGTTGTTGGCCTGACACCTCATCGCACTGCTAATGCAATGTGGGAGCATCTCCAGACAATTTATCAACAGAGTAATGCAGCCCAGTTATACCGTCTGGACCAGGATCTCGTTACCCTTACTCAGGGTGACGACAGTATTCAATCATTTTACTCAAAATTGTCACAATTTGGACTGAGATGGCTATGATGGATCTAACATTTCCTCATGACTTCAAGATATTCCAAACTATGCGTGAGAGCGCGCAAGTTCGACAATTTCTTATGAAGCTGCATCCGGAATTTTAGCATTATTGGGTTGCTCTCTTGAACCGTAGCCCTACTCCTTCATTGAATTCGGTTATTAATGATTTATTGGCTGATGAACAACGACTGAAAGTTCTCTCTTCCTTCCTCAACTCCGGGATCATTTGATATGGTGCTTGTTGTGTCCACCACTACACCAACACATGGTTCCACTCCTTTGACTTGTTGCAGCTGCAACAAGGTAGGTCATGTTGTCGCTCAATGCAAAGAATAGTGCGCTTATTGTTGACGGACTGGTCATGGTATTCAGGACTGCCGTACACGTGCCCATGCATCTTCTTTCGACCGTGGACGTGGTGGTCGTGCTCTTTCTGTTACTGCTGCCACTATTTCTTCTGAGCCGTCTGTTAGTGATTCTGCATCTACTGTTTCTGCTGAAGGTCTTTCATCACCTTTGACTCCTGCGATGCTCCAGCAAATCGTTCAGGCCCTTTCTGAGGCCGGTATGTTAGGTATATCCCCATATTCTACATAGTTATTCGATTTGGGTGTTTCCAATCATATGAGTGGTATTGTATCCCATTTTCGTGACATTCATCCCTACACCAGCAATCAGGTTATTTCTACTGCGGATGGCACTAGACTACTTATTTAGTCCGTTGGCTCATTGACTTTCTCTCCTTCTGCTCATCGTCAGTTCACCCTTCATGACATGTTTCATGTCCCTAACCTCTCCTCCAATTTAATTTCAGTTGGTCAACTCACATCCAATAACTGCTTAGTCATAATTCTTCCCAACTGTTGTTTTGTGCAGGATCTGGCAACGGGGAAGGTACTTGGGATGAGTAAGCGGCATGGTTGTCTGTACGTGCTAGACTTTGATCCATCTGTCACTTCGGCTTGTTGTTTCATTTCTTCATCTTCATCAGATATTTGTTCGACAAATAAATTGTGGAAACTGTGGCACTTTCGCGTGGGTCATCCACATTTCGATTGGTTAATTCAGTTATTTTCTTCTAGCATGCTAGGGAACGTTTCTCTTAATAAAAAAGATTTGGATTATTCTTGTTCATCTTATTGTCTTTCAAAAAGTAAGTGTATTCCTTTTCCTCTAAGTACTATAAAATCATCTTCTATGTTTGAACTAGTGCATATAGATGTCTGGGGTCCTTCACCAATTATGTCTCTCTCTGGGTTACGATACTATGTTATATTCATTGATGATTTCACATGTTACAGCTAGATTTACTTTCTGCACTTGAAGTCACAGGTTTTTGAAAAATTCAACATATTTCATTCTATGGTGGAGACTCAATTTCGGGTTCCAGTTCAAACTCTCTGTTTTGACTCAGGAGGGGAATATCTCTCAACAGATTTTTGTACATTTCTTTAGGGTCATGGGATTATTCATCAGACCACCTGTTCTAATACTCCACAATAGAACAGGGTGGCTGAACGAAAAAATCGTCATATTGTTGAAACTGCCAACACCTTGATGACAGATATGAGTGTTCCTCGTTCTTTCTGGGCGGAAGCAATGTTACATTCAGTCTACTTGATTAACCAGATGCCAACCAACGTTCTAAACAGTAAATCTCCATACTTTGTTCTCAACGGCTTACCTCCTGCATATTCCACATTTCGTATTTTTGGTTGTGTTTGTTATATTCACCTAGCTTCACGTGAGTGTAACAAATTATCTCCAAAATTGATCAAATGTATGTACTTGGGATTTGGAGAAACTCAGAAGGGTTTTTGATATTATGATCCGGTTTCTTGTCGTGTTCGGGTTTCACGACATATTGTTTTTCTTGAACATATTGTCTTTCATTCATCTCTTCCTCCTTCGCACGCCCCAAAATCTCCCGGTCTAACTACCTTTCCTGATATTCCTTTTGCCTTGAGTACTCTCCCTCGTTTGTTGCAAGTTTACTCGCGTCGACCATGTATAGCTCCACCACCTATTACTCAACCCGAACCTACTGTACCTATTGTGGATCCTGAACCTACCTCGATACGTCGTTCCGATCGTGTACATCGAGCGCCTGATCGCTTGATATGCTCTATGTCTGCCATGAATGCTACTCTGGATACTGTTTCTATTCCTACTTCATACTCTCAGGCTGCTACTCATGATTTTTGGAAGAAGGCTATGGCAGAAGAACTTGTGGCATTGGATGATAATTATACGTGGGACATTGTCACTCGACCCCCTGACCAACAGCTAATTGATAGCAAATGGATTTATTCTGTCAAGCTCAAGTCTGATGGATCATTGGATCGATACAAGGCTCAACTTGTCGCTCAGGGATACAAACAGGAATACGGAATCGATTATGATGAGACATTCGCTCCTGTGGCCAAGATGAAAACTGTTCGTACTCTTCTGGCAATATCTTCTGTTCGCTCTTGGCCACTTGCTCGGATGTGAAAAATGTTTTTCTTCATGGAGACCTCCAAGAAATCCTATATTTGAAACATCCTCCTAGCTCTTTAATCCCTGACAATAAGGTATGTCACCTAAATAAAGCCCTGTATGGCCTCAAACAGGCACCTCGGGCATGGTTCCAACGCTTTCACGATGTTGTTACAGGTGCTGGCTTTACTCAAAGTAGTCATGATCCATCCTTATTTTTGCACATCACTGCTCGCGGAATTGTCATTGTTCTCGTCTATGTTGATGACCTACTTCTGACTGGTAGCGATGCTACTGACATCTCGGCTTTAAAGGAAGTTTTGCAATCATCCTTTAAGATGAAAGTCCTCGGCCATCTCACATACTTTCTTGGGCTTGAAATTTCACGTTTTAAACGTGGAATCCTGGTTAGCCAGTGTACATATACCAAGGATCTTCTCGCCTTGGCATCATTGACGGATCAGAAGACAGTTTAGACTCCCTTAGAACTTAACGTTCAATATGGCCGTGACGATGGTGATCTACTTGCACAGCCCGATTTATACCGCCGTTTAGTTGGGAGTCTGGTTTACTTAACTATGACTCGCCCTGATATTGCCTACGCTATCCAAGTCGTCAGTCAGTTTGTTTCTGCTCCTCAGACTCTTCATATGACTGCGGTGTTGCGCATCCTACGGTACTTATGTGGAATTCTAGATCGATCACTGTTCTTTTCCTCCACAGCGATTACACTGTAGACGCTGCCAATCACAAGGCTTGCAACGATTCCACGCACTGTGATCTACTTTGACCATGGCGGAGGTCTCGCAAAATCCTCTTACAGCCGCTGTTGATCTTCCAAATCGGTTTTCTCTCTATCCTCCTCTTTCACGCCTTCTATGTTCATGACTCCAAAATCTACAAGTTAGGTTGACTTCTTTTCCATGTCCATCTCGTTCATTCATGTGAAAATTTCATCATCATGATATTCTTCTAAATGGGCTTGATTTTCCGGGCTTGTGATGGTTTTTTTTTTTTCCTTACGTGTACTACTAGAAGTACAGGCCACTGTTTCCAAATCGAGCACAGAAGTCGAGTATCGGGCGATGTCCGTTGCATGTAGTGAGCTTGTCTGGTTACATGGACTTCTTTCCGACTTGGGCATTCCTCTACAGAATCCTACTCTATTCCATGTCGATAATCTAAGTGCCATTCAGATTGCATCTAACCCGGTTTTTCATAAACGGACGAAGCATATTGAAGTTGACTGTTACTTTATCTGCGAGAAATTTCAGTCTGGGCTCATTTCTCTTCCACATGTTGTATCCCATGATCAAATTGCCGACATTCTCACCACGTCCCTTGCTTCTGTACGTCACTCATTTCTAGTTAGCAAACTATTACTTGTTGATGGCCAGCATTGTTTGAGAGGGGATGTTAGACAGACTCACATACTATATTCAACCCCTTTGGGTTGTCTCAAATACAGAAAAGCTTTCAGATCCTCTCTGTTTACAAATAGCAACCAATTACCTTACCAAATGGGCTAAATCCATGAGGAAGATCGGTCATGAGTACATCATCCTTATAATTACAAAAAATATGCAAAAGGGTCATCGATCGATCAAAATAATTTTATTTCGTCTTTGTTGGTTTTAAAACTGCATGGTTACATGGAATTGGAAAGCTTTTCTGTTAGTAAGGATGACATCAAGGACAAGGCCGATTAATTACAAACTGCAGGGATAAGGAAGAAGAGGATGGAGGGGACAAGCCGTTGGTGAAGAAGATGGTCAGGATTATGACCTTACGTCCCCTCTCGGCCGGATGCTTCCGCCTCCCTTGCCACATGTTTTTTTTTGGTAACAGACAACCAGGTTTTTCCGGCGTAGTTTTATTCGGGACCCACGCGTTACGTTCTGCCGAGTCATCTCTTGACAGATTGATAGAGCCCCACATGACCAAGGACCACAAGCATCTATTCAGCCAATACACGATCAATCTTGCTAGAGATTGACCAGTCCTGCCGAAAAGTTGCTGTGGATCTGGTCAATGAGACCAATCCCTTGATGTTCGGTTGGACTTGGCCTCAGTAAAGCAAATGAACTTGAGCCGAGTCGGCAGCCAAAGTGTCAAGGGAGAGCCCCATCGACCATGGCATCTCATTATTAGAGTAATATGCGTGAGTCCCTAGCATTATGTTCTGCCGAGCCGTCTCTTGACAAAGTCCCATATTATAGGATAAGGGAGAGAACGGTGAAACGATTGAGTCTGATCGCTGCATCATCATCATCTTAAATCATCGGAGTACTAGGGAAGCCTCCATTACCGTCCGAGTGGACTGGTTATCTATAGAAAGATCAACGATGCTTTGGATGAAAAAGGAACCAGTGAGTGGGAAAGAATTTGGGAAGGGATCTAGGCCTAATGGTGATCTTCCCTCCATGGTTTCAGAGCCTAAGGGAGGAAATCCATCGTAGATGGAGATGGAATGGTGAAGGCTGTTGGGTTTGTGAGGACTTGGAGTCCGAAGCCTCTCTTTTATAGACGAAATGAAGTAAAGGAGCAGTTAACGCACGCAACGGAGTGGTGTCAATTGAGTTTTCCAAGATGTAAATGCAGCTGTTTCTAAGGCGTTGGAATACAACAAGATTAATTCCTCTTGATGTGATATATTGCTACAAGCAAATATATGGCATGTACGATTGAGGATGACTAAGTACCAAGAATCCATATTGCTATACAGAGGGTAGGTGAATCACAAGATGATCACTCATCCTATGTAGTCTGGTTAGGATAGAAAATACACGACATCTGAATGTTGACCAAGGGCTTAAAATTTTATTCATTATTATGCTGGTCATCGACCGATTGGTTACAAGAGGAAGGAAGCAAGAATACTGAAGACAGGTAAACAAATAAGATCTTTAAGCTGTCAAATTCTGCTAAGGAGGGCCTGCATCTCTGCTTCATTCTTCTCTTTAGTGGGCCCCCAACAGTTTCCCTCCTCAATGAAATGTGGCAAGAAGTGAAGTAATTGATTAACACGAACAGAAATAGTGTACTTCGCTCTCGGCCGCCTTTTTATCAGCATGGCTTGCCATCGACCGAGTTCGGTATAGATGAATCTGTTCATCTATGAACTCCAGGTCCACTGGGTCAGCCATTTCTTTTGCATAAAAGGCGCTGCCTCACTCTCATAATTCATCCATCATGCCGGAGTGGTAAGACTACAAAATCCTGAGCATCGATCAGTTGAATTGGTATGCCCGAACACAACGTCACTTGTTGTACCAGTCTCTTTCATATTTGTCACTCATATCGGCTGAGCCCTTCACGGCTGCTTCTTGCTGTTCTAGGAAACATGTGTGCACCCCATGGAGATAGCACGATGTCTCGTATTGAGTCTATCATTCAGCTTGGCCGAAGGATGAAGGTCGAGCAAACATGAAGCATCAGTAATGAATCTCCTTACGTCATATGGCAGAAAGGAGAAAGAGAAGTCTTTCAACCCTTCGTCGAAAATCTCTCGGAGAAAGGACTCGGCTCCAACAATGAGAGAAGGTAGCTCAATAGCCATGGGAACACTCGAATTTGAAAAAGTTATGATGATTTTGGAATTCAATGCTATTTAAATAGTGGGTTCAGAAAGCCCACTATCCGTAGAAGATGTGGCTAGAAGAAACTACACGTTCCAGTTTGCTCGTGGTATGGGCGGTTGAGGCAAGATATTCGGAAGCAGTTCACGTTCAACTAAAAACTAGCGAATGTTCTAGAAAGCGTAATTGCAGACAATTACTCGAGGAAATGAAAGTCTCACAGTGGCTCAAGGGCCATTCATCCACACAAAGAGTGTTACAGATTAGAGGATAAAAATTGTTAAAAGAATGCTTCGGCCATCGCCATCCGCTTTTTGGCTGCTAATAGCGATGCTTCTCCCCTTATTGTTGATCTTGACGCCTGATTCATTTCTTCTGCTTGTGAATGTGTTGTAGCAACTAACCAGAAAATCTCATCTACAGTTTTAAGCTGCTCCGCATGTTAGTCTGCTAATTGCTGTCTCAATATGATCAGTTTGGCCTCCAAAGCCGTAATCCTGATCTCTAAATTCCCAATCCTCATTTCAGAAGCTCTCGCTGCAACAATTTTTGCCGAGAGTGTGCGGGCAACTTCTTGCACACTGGCTTACTTGAGATCGGTTGCTTGTTTCTCAGCTTCAAGATGACCGACAACCGCCTTAGCTTGACAATACATGTCAAGTATACCCTGAAGATCTAGGAGAGACGATGCCTTGATTACCAAAGTTGGGTCTGATTGGGACAACATATACGCTTTCACACTTCATTTGACTCCCCTTAGTAGCAAACACATGTATTTGCTTATGTAGACCTCTTTTGTGAGATCTCCATAAAGAATGGTGTTTTCAATGTCAAGTTGGAATAGTACCAACCATGGTTAACTATAATTGAGAAAATAACTCAAATGAAATTGAGCTTATCAACTAGAGAGAATGTCTCGGTGTAATCAACTTCGAGAGTTTGTGTATTCCAAGTCAAAACTTAATTACATGCTCAATGCACCCACTTATATCCAACAGCATGCTTACCAGCCTTAAGATGGGCCAACTCTCTAGTACTGGTACAATGAAGAGCAGTCATCTCCTCTTCCATTGCCTACTTCCACCCCTTATGAGACAGGGCTTCCTGATGTGGTTTTAAAACAGAATAGAAGGAGATAGATAATACAATTTTTTTTTTTTTTTTTTTTTTTTTTTTAAAATTTAGAAGACAAACAATGAAAAGAGAAAAATCTAGAAATAGGATGTTTGGTACATTGACATCTACCTTTCCTTTGTGCAATAGGATGTACAAAATCTGAAGGCTCAAAAGAAGATGCGGTGGATGACAAGTCATGGGCAACTTTATTATCTGCATTCTTCTGTCACGAGTAAAGCTTGAGATGGGTTAAATTGCAGGAATAGACCCGACTTGTGAAAAAAAGTGGCTAGATAGAATGAGCCTAAAGGGGGAGGCATTGGCATTGTATAAGAGTACTAAAAATCATCTATTGTAAGAGTTTTTCCTTCATCTAAAAAGAAAGGTGTCGATTTAAAGAATGTAGCATCGACACACATGATTTGTTTACGAATATTGGGAATGTAACACTTATAGCCTCTATATATTGGAATATACAAGAGATACTATTTTATTACACCAGGATTTGATTGATCAAAATGTGACTTTAATTTATGGACGAAGCACACACACCCAATGACTTAAGAGAGAGAATAATGGAGTCTTAGGAAGTAAAGCAAAATGAGGTGACTGACCTGCTAGAATGGTGGTGTAGGCATTCGATTTATCAAGCATATAGTGATAAATGATATCACTCCAAAAGACCTTTGAAAATTTCATATGAATTAATAATGCAAAAGCGACAATTCTTCCTTTCAGTGATGTCGTTTTGTTGCAACATGTGAGCACATGATGTTTGATCCCAAATGGCATGTTCAAATATCTAGGAATTAAATGAATTTGATACATACTCTTTATCATTGTTAGACTGAAGCGCACACAACTTAGAATTGAATTGATTTTGCACCTCGACATGAACTATTCTAAAAATTGAAAATAACTTGTATTGATCTTTCATTAAATAAAGCCAAGTCATTTGAGAGAAATATCATCAACAGAAGTAATAAAATACTTATACCTAGGGCTGAAAGTCGGGCGGGTTGGGTTGGGTCGGGTTGGTGCTCAACCCTAACCCAACGCAACCCAATCTCGGGTTGGGAATTCTCAACCCAAGCAGGCTTGGTCGGGTTGATCGGGTTGGTTAGGTGTATACGTGCTAATATTTTCGTTATTACATTAGTTTATTATATTTCAATATAAGACTCATTTTTTGTATCTATGATTTTATTAACTATATATGTGATTATTCATCATAAAGAACTTCATTTTTTTTTCTTTAAAAAAACAAGCTAAAATATAGGACAACTACTCATTTAAAAGTCATGTAGCATAGCACGCAATATATTTGGGAGAGAGAAGTCCAGCATATCTTGTTAGCTTGAGTCCTTGGAAATGACGTGGACAAATGAGACCCGACATCACTAGTGTGCCTTCGACACGAACGATCCACACTCAATTATAATTTATAAGTAAATAATATATTGATCGGGTTCGGGGTGGGTCGGGCAACCCGAGACCTCAACCCGAGCCCAACCCAAGTTTTATCGGGTTGGTGTTTGTATAGCCCAAGCTTGAGATCGGACCTGATATATCCTACGAGCCCAGCCCAATGTCGGGTCGATCACGGGTCGGTCGGGTTGAACCCGCCCAACTTTCAGCCCTACTTATACCTTGATATACTAGAAACTCGAATAGGACCCTAAATATCTAAATGAACTAAAGCAAATGGAACATTACTACACTTCTCCACTCATGGGAGAATAGAGACCATTTGGTGTTTACTCAACTCACGTACATTACATTCTAACTCTAACACACTAGACAATGGTGGAGCAATACTATTGAGACTCCTCAAAGTGGTTGACCAAGACGACAATGCCACTAGCGACTTCGAGGAGAGACTTGTTACACGATTGCTCTAACTAGCTCACAATCAAGATAGTAAAGGCTACTGCATTGATACTCTCCACCAATCCCTTTCTTTGTCCTAGATACTGAAAAATATAATTTGAAGGATAAGATGTTATATAATAATAAAAGATTTAGTGAGTTTACTAACTAAGACTAAATGGGCAATTAGGGACATAAAGAATAGAAGATACGAAAGTGAGGGACTAGCATGAACCGTACCCACTCTACTATTTTAGATAGGGTACCATTTGCCAAAGTAACAGAGGAACTTAACAAAGGTGTAGTGAAGGAAAAAAAACACTGGATGTACCTGTCATGTGATTAGATGCTCTAGAATCAATTGGAATAGGAGAATGAGAAGCTAAATAAGTTATACCTGAGTTTACAAATATTGCCAAAGAGGAAGAAAAGGCACTAAAGGTATGCCAAGTCTTCAATAAGTTTGTGTACTCATCCTTAGGGAACATGACCACATCTCCTGAGGTAGTACATGACTAAGATGCAGTCATGGAACTAGTTGGACGAGCTCCACTATTATCTTCAGAATAAGAGGACTAATTAGTGATTAGCTCAGGTTGGTTTCCTATGGATATCCCAACACCTCTCCACTGTGTGATAAGTGATTTCATAATGAGTACACTTCCGAGGCCCAGGACCTCTAACATGATCCCCACCAAAATCATTATGACCACCTCTACCACTTTAATAACCTCATCCACCACGACCTCCTCCTCGTCCAGCAGATGATGACACTAATGTAGATTTTCCATCAGTTTGATATTAGAACCAACGGATACACGCTGAAGATAGGCAAAGAGTTCATTTAATTATGAAATTATCTTTACCACCCAAGATTTATGCACACACTGGCTCATATTTTAGTTTTAAACCAGATTGGAACTTACCAACATGAAACTTTTCACATTGTGGTCTCCGCTTCTCTACATCGTTAGTAAGCATCTAATACACATTCAACTATTCCCACATTCCATGAGTTTTGAAAAATATTCGCCTAGGGATGTATCCCCTTGTTGGAATATGAAGATTTCTTTGAACAACTGATATGTAAGTGTGTGTTTGGATTGGCAAAATACATCAGTGTATTGTGATGCTTTCAAGTTTACAACATGCTGCTTGGATAAGGAGGGAAAATGCGGTCTTGCAGTCCCTTGATATGTTGGATGTAATGCGCCTGATTTTGGTGAATCCAGGGCTGCATTACACCTGAATTCGACATTCATTAGGAAATGATCATTGCTACTATTGGTGGTCCGGGGGTTTATGTTTATTCCTGTGCCCACTTCTCCCTCTATATAAAGACGCCATGTTGCAAACAAGTAAAAACAAAAGCCTTTTTCTCCATGATACCATGGTTGCAGTGGTATAGGACTGGCGTCAATACCTCAATATGGTTAATTGAATCTACGCAATGTCAGAGGAAGGGCCAGTAAGACCAAGGTATGGAATGCCACATCTCCTCTCTCTGCTTTCTGAAGAAAATGGAATGAGGGTGTTAATAATGGGTTTTGTTTGACTGACTGTTAAAGTTTTTGTCATAGCCAATCCAAAACGGCATGAACAAGACATCCTAATGGGTCTGGATTACAACGCTAAGAGGTGGACATTCGCATAGACCTTCGTCGCACCATGAACTCCTACTCCAGATCAAGGCTTCTCAGCCCACGATTGAGGCTAATCGGATGCCACTGCCATTACCTGGCCTATGACTGGCGATGTCAAAGTCATGGTAGGTGCTAGTTGATTGGATGCCACTGCCATTCCACATATTTAACAGCTTCATAGTTAAATGGATAGAACACGCTCATTATAAAGGCTTTAGGAACCATTGAAATTGACAATCAGGATTGTGGATTGTCAATGGTCATCTAGTGTTGACGATGTTAACAAATTCAACTTCTCATGTAATCTCTTCACATGGTCAAAATAACTTCTCCTACACAGTGGAACTGGCCATTGGGATGCTGAATAGGGATTTTTTGAATGGGAACCCCATACGTAGTGTGAAATCATTTACCCAGCTCAGCTGCTCAAGAGCTTCCTGTCAAACCATGGAACGGTGGAATTTCATCTGGTTTCCCTCCATTTCCCTCCTATTTAAGTAACACCATACTAGGGCTTCGATACACCCAAAATTTAGACAATACTGGTTGACACCGTAATCATTGCTTCATACAATCACATTACAGCGTATTCGGCCCTGCCAAGCATGCTCTAAGAGAGACGTTCTTCTCTAACAAATACATCTCTCGTGGAGTATCACAGACTTCTTTTGCCAAATCCAAAAATATCACATTCTTAGTCATGGATGATTCCATATTGTTTCATAGTTGTGTTATAATCTGAGAATTCTCGTGAATCCATTCATCATACTTACTATCCCTTTCATCCAGTTTCTCCATGGTCAAATATTTTAGCTTTCCCTTGGCTGTCAAGAAAACTTATATGGATTTAGACCACTAGAGATGGTTTGCTCCATTTAACTTAGTAGGGCTAATTTGTGCCCCTGAATAGTCAAATGAACTCCCATAACTAGGTCTATGCTCTTCAGTACCTCATCTTCATTAGAATCAAATAGGATAAGAGGACAAGAGAACTTGAGAAGTACCACTTACACTTCTCCCTAAGGGTTGATTACTCCATTTGCATGCTTTAACATGGTGTACAGTCGATGCTTGAAGCACTAATCAGCTCAACACTTCCACGGTCATATACTAAAATGTATAATAATCACCTACATATCACCACATTTTTCACATGCAGACCATAAAAGAGGATGAAACACCAAAGAAAAGAAACCCTTGGTTTCTTAAGGGATTCTCAGCCAAGAGAGAATGAAAATGAGAAAAAGAAAGGAAGAAGATTTAAGTAAGAGAGTAGAAGAAGATCCGAACTTGATCAATTATCGCTTTGATAAAATGAAAGTTTATGATAAAAGAGAAAAAGAGAAGGAAAGAGGAAAGATGAAAGAGAGGTAAGGGTTAGATGTCTCCCTCTTGCTTTTATTCACTTAAAGAGTAATAAAAACGAAAATTTCAAAATTACCTTTCACGTTTACAATTTACACTATAAGCCACAGAAAATATAAAATATGCATAAGAAGAAAACAAAAGCACAAAAAAGGAGGATTAAGTGGGTCGTATTTTCACACCGCTCATATTAACCATCTTCAACAAATTTAATAATAAAGTTACCTATAAAAGCTCGTGAGGAAAAATGTATATTCACAATGACTAAGGCTTTGTTTCGTAGACGCCTAAAAATGAGTTAATCTCATTTTAGTTAATAGTAATTATGTATTAGAGATCTTGTCTCAAATACATAATGAGTTAATGTTAACAATATAATTGTGTATTAGATATCAAGATCTCTAATACGTAATTACTATTAACTAAAATGAGAGGGCATCTACCAAACAGGGTTTAAAGCTATCAAAAGATTAACTTAGGGGACTAAGCTCCCTCAGTCTTTACCGTGAGTATTCTAACCCTTTTGGATGATAACCATTGTCTTATATTTTTTTTTCTTCTTAGTTTGATAAATTTAGAATTGAGTAATAGTCTTATGATAATTAGAGCTGTACATGAACCGAGTTAGCTTGGTTAGCTCGCTCAACTCGACTCGAAAAAGCTCTATTCGACTCGGTTCGAAATTGAGTTCGAGTCGAGTTGAGCTGATTTTTTGAGCTCGAAAAAATTTCGAACCGAGTTCGAGCTTGCCTGAGCTCGACTTGACTCAGATCGAACCCCAACTCGAATCGAACTCGGATCGAACTAGTTCGGTGACTTGGTTATTTTGATATTGATGTTGCTCACCAAGTGTTTGATGAAATGACTCAACAAAGTGTTGGCTGGTGGCGAGGAAGGTATGGATATGAAACAAATACCCTTGTATCTTGATTTTGATATTGCCTACTGAGTGTTTGATGAAATACCTGCAAACTAATGTTGCTGTTTTGCATACCGTGAGAAATTGAAGGTACACTCCATGTGTTTGTGAAAATGCCGCACAGGCTCGATCTTTACTCAAACTCAGCTCGAACTGGCCCGAGCTGCTGACCGAACCGAGCTGAGCTGGCCAGTCAGGCTCGAGGACCAAGCCGAGATGAGTTTGAGCTGGGGTCAGCTAGTGGCCAAGCTAAGTCAAGCTGTGCCAAGCTCAACTCGGTCCGACTCGTGTACAGCTCTAATGATAATAATGATTCTTGATAAATGTTGATCTTTATGCATCATTTTAAGAAGGTCAAAGCATGTTGTGTTGCAGTGAAGAGTGGCTTAAAAGAATGGACAAGAACTCAGCTTCCATAACACCAATAATGGAATCCACATACGGCAAGGAATCGGCTACCAAGTGGACCGCCTACTGGCGAACGTTCTTCATTTCAGTTGCTGAGCTCTTTGGATACAATGATGGAGAAGAATGGATAGTCGCACATTTCCTATTCAAAAAGAAGTAGAAAAGTTGTAGTCTCTTGTTGTGACTTTCTCACTTCTTATTTGAAGCATATTCATTTCAATGCCCTTCCAGTGGCTTTTTCTTTCAGAACTTATGATGCCTTCTCCTTTCCATGGAGAAGACATTCCTGAAAGTCCATTTAAAAATAAAGAGACTAGTTCTTTTAGAAAAGACTAGATGACCAATGGTCTAACAGAAGTTATGACCCTTGATAGTGGAATGGTGGAACCAGATTCATGCAACTGAGCCCAATTAGTTGGGATAAGACTGAAATGTTCTTGTTGGTGATGAAACTTTCTTTTGGAAAAAAAAAATAAAAATACAACTGGCGGTTTAGGCTTCGATATTAAGTAAAAAATATGCTATGTTACATCTTACTAGGATATGTGTTTGTGTACACACACACACACACACACACACTGTGTGTGTGTGTGTTCAGGTCAAGCTAAACTGAAAGCAGCAGGATTCGCCCATTCATCAATAAAGTCTCCATAGTGGATTAGTCTTACCTAAAACGCATGGCTTTGTATTTTTACCAATTAAAAATGGACGTTTGCAATTTTCCTCTTTACCCATTCATTTTCAAATAAGCAGAGAGAAAGTGTGTTCAAATAAATATGATTTTTAGGCTATATTTATATGCAATAGGGGTTGCTAGATGCAAGGTTGACTCTACACTTATAATCATATTGATGGCAATGAAAGCTTAGAAGCTGCTTCAAAGGGTTGCCAAAAATCTACTTCTCCAAAATCTGGCGAAGACTACCAAAAAATACTGACTGATCTCGCTAGAAGTGAAAACATTCATAACCACAATCCTCCTTATTGAACTCTAAAGGTTGTTGCTACCTTCCCAAGAATTTGTCAAAAAGAAAATGATAACCATCTATAATATAATAATAATAATAATAGTTCAAAGAGAAGAGATGCAAAAAAATGAGCACAGCCCACCAAATGAGTAACAAAAAAGGGAGAGACATGGACCACATGCATAGCAAACAAGAGAAAGAAATGTTAAACCAATCCTTGCCTAAATCAATTATAATCAGTCCATGCACTATCACCTTAACATGAAAAATTACATTTTGTGATAGGAATCAACATAACAATACTCTTCTCATTGTACCTAATACATTACTGTTCACTTCCCAAGTATAGGGTTGTGATGTAGTAATAAACTCGGTAAGACCAGTCGAATCACTGAATTGAAAACCGTACGTAATCAAACTAAGTAGAACTAGAACTAGACTAAGATGAAATCTAAACTGAATGAAATTTAGAGAATAATTGTGAAATAATTATCTAAGACGTAGAGAAATTCAGAGGTAAGAAACTAGGGATTCAGAGGATCCACTTGTAAAGATCAGGAAGAACTACACTTGATTCATGAAAATCAATTGAACTTCCTTTGATTTGGTTTTCAAGAGATGAAAGGTATATGAATTAGAATGGATTCCATCACCAGACCATGCCCAGGAGACAAAGCAAAACAACAGAATTAAACTAATTACCAACCAATCAACAGTGTATGAAGGTCAGGAAGGGGTACCGTCATTCAACCATGCCCAGGAGACGATGGTGAACAACAGGGCTTCCTGACGTCAGATACATAAAAAGGAAAGGAACATGCTTAAAGCCATCGCAGACCCATTGTAATTTTAGTCACAACAGACCATTAAAAACTAGAAGAATTCCTTAAAATCAAACTAGGATCAAATCAGTTCAGTCTAAACAAAGGCACAAGCAAAGAGGCATCCCATCACGTTACAAGCTTTACCTCTTAGCCCTAGCTAAGAGGTTTAGCCACACATGAGTGGACTAGATCTCATGAATCTAAAAAAATAAAAATATAAATAAAATAAAAATAAATAACAAATAAATCCTCCCTGTTTCTCTCCCTGCTCCACGTCTCCCTTCCAATTCAAGATGCTGCCTCTCGTCCTTGGATCCCCAAGTCTCCATATTTGCACTCCACGGCTACCCCCTTAGCTCTCTCTCTCTTCTCCTCTTTTATAACTCTCTGAAAGACGGTGCTTGCGTGGTGGAGAAGAGGAATTTCCGTGCGCAGACAGCTGGAGTCGGCTGCGAAACGCTGAGGAGCTGGCGCATGATATGTGAAAAGCGGAACTTTCGCCTTTTGCTGACGTGCGTGGAATACACAATCGGCCTAAAGAAAAAGACCACCTTGGTCGTTTTTACATGAGCTACATGATGGATGGCTTGCATCAGCCATCTGATTGAAGACAATGGCCAACAGAATTCCGAAAATCTGGAACTCGCGGACGTGCGAAACTAGGCCCTCCAACTGACGCTGGACTTTGATGGGGCCCACTTTCTGGTATTTCTCGACAAATCCAGTCCATTCATTGGCTTAGTTACGAAAAATCGGTTAAGAATGAATGGTTTTCGTTGACCGTCAATGCGGCCCACCTAATTTTTAGCTCTATCGTCCATCCTTTGATTGAACGGCTGGATTTCGATCCTCACTATGTTTTGTAATTCCGCCACCTAAGTTGTGGTTGCTGGCTCACTCCTCTTCGAATGGACGGACCAGATCATCCAAATGGATGATGGGTGGGTCCCACTACTCAAAATCAGCGGACGCGGTGCGTCCGCTGTTTGAAACAGAGAAGGAAGAAGGCACCGGTCAAGAGTCGGTTTGACCGACTCTTCGTTGCTGTGCACGGCTAGTGCACTTGTGCACTATGCACACTCATGCTCACGTGGGGTCCACTATGATGTTTCCAAGAAATTCAATCCGTCTATCCGTTGTTTCAGATCATTTAAAAGGTTGAGACCAAAACTGGAGCATATCCAGATATCAGGTGGGCCCCACTTAAGGTTTAAAGGGGCTGATTTGTTCGTTGGGCCACTTCCAGAGGGATCCAATGGCTGAAAATTGATGTGCACGGTTCATTTATGGTTCTCAAGCCATGTATGGAGTTTTGATTTGAGCGGATGGTGGGAACCCTGTGATCGTGTATTCTGACTGACTTTCGGGCCACTTGAGCTTCAGTTTCTCAGTTTTCTTAGATTTCTGGCGTTGATCTTGGTCCTCTGGAGTCCGTCCCTTGCTTTTGGTGTCATCAGAGCGTTAAATCCATGCTCTTAGCATCCTTTTCAGTCACATGCCCGTAAATTCACCCTGCAGTACAAACACGATTTAAATAGGGCTTTTAAACGGTGGCATGTTCATAAATCCGGTAATCACTGGAGTCTAATATGCAATATTTGACCCTCAACAACTACTGGAGTTGGGCACTATCTGTAAGACCTGTAACCTCACGAGACCTTCCATATGCTTTAACTTTAGCACTGACATGTTTTAGGTAGACTAGATCAATGAGTTTTGATCACGACCCTATTTTAGTATCGCAACAACCTAAGACTTGTATTCTATCAACTGTGCGAGTGTTATGATTCCAATGTTGCGCCGCACGCCCCATTGTGACCCCATATTAGAAGTTGCAGTTTTGACACAATTCGAGGTCGGCCACGCAACGCATGTGGGCCCCACTTGCACAAAGTCCAAAGTTGTCCAATCCATCAATCAATCAAGCCATTAATCAACCCATCCCCTCTCACTCTCCCTCATCAGTCAATGAAGCTCATACCCTTGCCCATGCCAAGCCATTCCTCTCTTCTTCTAATTCACCCCATTCTATTCATCCATCTTTTCCTAATTTATGTCACAAATCTTATATCCTCTCTTATTTCTACCACATTTCCTAGAGAGAGAGAGAGAGAGAGAAATGGTTTGAGAGAGAGAGAGAGCTAAGATTATGGAGAGATCTAGAGGTTATGAGGAAGAGAGAATAGAAAAGAGAGATTATATGATATTAGGAGTGGAGAGGAGCTTGGTGGACCGTCTAATCGCCGATCCAACCATTCATCCGACATTGTGAGTGCATGGGAAGATAAAAAGCCATTCCTTTCTTTGTGTTATCCGATTTTTTGTGGGCCCATAAGGGTGGGACCCACCTTGAGCATGTACGGAGTGTACAGTGGATCCCATAGTGGCGGGGTCCACTTTGATAGCTGGATCTTCTTCCCTTATTTTTCTTCTTTCCCTTTCATTTCCCTTTCTTCTTCTTCCTTTGATGATGTTGTGGGGCCCACAAGTGGGCCACAGTGTTGGATAGCGTGCTCCACACGCTATCATACCAACTTATGTGGGCTACCGTGATATTTATTTTCCATTTAACCCATGGATTTGATCACACGGTTTTGAATGGTGGAAAAACACCAAGATCGGGTTGATTCAAAGCTCCTTAGCCCACCATGTGCTGGCCAATCTGATGGGACGGAGTGGATTCCTCTAGGTGGGCCCACCACCATTTAAACAAAAGAGAGAGAGAGAGAGAGTCGGACGTTGGAGGACGTTCGCTGGACGCTGCGTCCCTGTTGACGCAGCCCCACCGTGGGCGTTGGGAGGTGGTCCACTCATGGGTCCCACCATGGTGTATAAATCACATCCACGCCGTCCATCCAACTCCCCACCTCATTTTAGTACTTGAGCCCAAAAATGAGGCCACAATGGGCTGGAGAGCCCAAGCGTCAATGATGCTGTGCTTCAGTAAACAGAATTTACATTGGGTTCCCACACTCGTGGGACTCACCTTGATTTATTTCTTATATCCACACCGTCCACCTGTTTACCCACCTCATTTAATGGGTTGAGACAAAAAATTGAAGCTGATCTAACCCTCAGGTGGACCACACTATAGGGAACGATAGAACTGGGAACACCCACTTCAGATGCATGCAAACGTGGGAGGGGTGTCCCCCTTGTGGGACCATATCGGCGTATTTGATAGATCCACACCGTTCATCTGTTTCTAAAAGATCATTTTAGGCCATAGACCGAAAATTGAGAAAGATCCGAAATTTAGGTGTGCCGCACTGTGGGATATATAATACCTGCTGTTGAAACCTTTCAAGGCCCACTGTCGGATTCATGTTCCTCCAAACCAGACCAAGCCAGGGCCTATTGGACACCACTCGAGCTGGCCATTTCGGTGGACGAAGTAGATCATCCAAATGCACCCCAACTGTGTGATAAAAAATAATAAACAAAAAAAATACAATGCCAGCAACAGACTGGAGCTATTGAAAGCGTCCAAAGGGGCGGACGCCCTCCAGGGGCGTGGAGTCGGGGCCCACTCGTGAGACCATCATGGCGTATATGTTTCATCCGAGCCATTCATCCTTTTTTCCAGATCATTTTAGGCCGGGATCCCAAAAACTAGGCCGATCCTAATCTCAGGTGTACCTCACTTAGGGGAACAGTTGGGCTGGGGAGGGCTGCCCCTTTTTGCAACAATTAGGGTCCCGCGAGTGGGACCCACCTTGATGTTTATATGCGATCCACGCTGCCCATCCTATCTGTCAGATTGTTCTAGGCCTTGGGGCCCTAAAATGAGACCGATCCAAATCTTAACTCAGCTTCGCTTACTTCAGCCAGCAACTCAGGCTAGTTCGAATCAAGTTCGAGCCTATGCGATATTTTCTCAAACACAGAGTGCATCTTTAATTTCTTACATAATTCAAAACAGTAACAACAATTTACTGGTATTTCATCAAACACTTGGTGGGGCAGCATCAAAATCCAAGATATAAGGGCAGTTTTATAATGTAAAGTTGTTGTTGTTGTTGTTGTTGTTGTTGTTGTTGTTGTAGTGATTTGTTTCGTATCCATTCCTTGCTCGCCACCATCCAATCCTGTGAAGAATGTATACACCCGAAACAATACTTGGTTGAGTCATTTCATCAAACACTTAGCGAGCAACGTCAATATCAAAATAACCGAGTCACCGAGCCGATTCGATTTGAGTCAAGTCGAGCTCAAGCAAGCTCGAACTCGAGCTCCAAAAACTAGCTCGACTTGGTCCGAATCCAATTTCGAACCGAGGTGAGTCAAGTTGAGCAAGCTGAGCAAGCTATCTCGACTCGTTTACAACTCTAATCTTAGGTGATCTGCACCACAGGGAACTGTGGGGGTGGAAATCTGATTGTTTTGGGATTTTCTTAAATTCGGAATTCCTTGGATTTGGGAATCCCCTGGATTTTGGATTCCTTAGATTTGAAGTTCCCTTGGACTTGGGATCCCTAGATTTATGGAATCCCTTGGCTATGTTTGGCACCCCGGATTCAAAATCCTTATAATCCTAAGGTGATATGCATAATATATTTACAATGGTTTGTATTTAATTATTAAATCAACGTTAATATTTCTAATTAGTGTACGTATGTAATGTTGACACTATAGTTGTAATAAATCTGTTAAAGCATTTACTTTGCCTAAAATGATGAAATCCCAAGACTCAGATGTGCCATAAGCACATGATTACATCTTAATGACTAATCAACGATCCATGACGGTTGTTTACGTTAGCAATGTTCAGACAGTATAGATCATACTATTAAAGTAATTATAGTGATGTTGTTGATAATCTGATTATTTAGGGATATCGTCAATGGGCCATGTGTCCAATAGATTGGTAGCCTAGTGGCACACATATTGCACATGTGGGTGTCCACCTCGGGTCATTCCTAGTGGGCCCCACCATGGCATATGTATTTTATCCATGCTTTATATCCGGTTACTAGAGTTTTTATGTACAAGCTACATGAAGAGCCAATGTTAGTCTAACGTGGGCCACACCACATAAACCTCTATATTTTTAGTGGGGCCTATCGTTCGGGTTTCAATATTTGTATATGCTGTCCAATTAAGGTTAATTATCTCATGATGTCTGATAACATACTAGTGTACTTGGCCTGATAGGACACACTAATAATATGCTTAGTGTAATGATATCATGTCAAGTTATATGCTCATACACATCATTTGTATGCCTGTTGTGGATAACAATTATTCATAGCATATGCCATTCGGCTTGAGACACTTGGCAACTCCATATGAGATAGGGTCACCCCACATGATCGCGCAGTATGCGCATGTTTGGTGTATGACTTGGATAGTATGACTCATGCATTTCGCATCTTATATGTAATGATCACTTTTACACCCTAGCGACATCGGGGTAGTGGCCGCCACAGAAATGCAGTGGATGGCCGGACTTGGATACTGGAAATATGTGTTCTAGCACTTGGCTGCTATGGATGTCCTTGAGTGAAAGTCCTTAAACCTCATAGTACGAGTAAAATGCTTCAACATTGAAACCGAGTGGATAATATAAGTGTCTAAGTGCTAAATACCAGTAGGCCACGTCTCTTACTGTGTCAACGTCAGTTGGAAATAGGTGTGACCTTATCCACCCAGGTGTAAGGGGCTATAAGTTAAGCTGAGTCTAGCCAGTTCGTGAAATGAGTTCGCTATTGACGAGCTGGGTGAGCATTGGCATACCACTAACGAGGTGAATAGTGAGGTCTCTTCCACTCACTTGGTCATGCGCACAATGGGCGATAACCTGTGTTGAAGTGTACTAGACACGATGATGTTTTCGGTAACTAACTGTTCTGATATGTGGACTAGATGAGGATTGGCTTGTTTGTGTTGCACCTCTCATTCGTGTAATAGACCATAATAACACTCAACTATAGGCCTTGTATTGCATAGCTTTGTAATGGCTAACAACATTCATGGACTTGATAGGTTAGCCCTCCATCATCTTCTACATACTCTGATATCTGTTGTAACGCCCTGAAAATCGGGGGTCGAGTAGTAACTCAACTTCCGAGTTCCAAAACATTACTTATGCAACATATATGCTTATGATTGAATGTTGTCCGTGTTAGTGCATTAATCATGAGTGGGATTATACCAAAACAGTAATTCATACTCCAGATCAATTAACATAAGGCAAGTGGAAGACTAAAAGATGTATATATAGACGTGTATGAGCCAAAAGTTCATGATCGGTCTCCAGAGTATGAATACGTCACTGAGTCACCATATACATGTAATAGTTCAAAAATTAAAATGTCGAAAATAGTTCAACTACAATGATAAGCCCTGTAGCCCCGTCGATCTGGACGGCCTAAGCAAAACCGCCGGAGAACTGCATATACGAGAACTCGTCCTGATCATCATAGTAATCAGGCTCTGCCTCAGGAGTCACGTCGTCATCTGCAATCAAGACAGAGTCTGGTTGGTGTTTAAAACACCGTCCCGTAACGTGGGAGTGAGTGATCAACTCAGTGGAACTATACAGCAAATGTTAACATGTTATCAATTCAGTCAAGCAGTAATGATAAAGCAGTAAAATCAAACATCCCTGAATACTTTTATTAATGCAAGAATGATATGAATAATGATGCATGCTCTCGCCTACACTCCCTCGTGCGACACCATCTTACGGTCGAGGCATGCTTTCTTCCCTCTGTGCTCTTCAACCTGGGGCAAATGCAGTGCAATGTTATGAATGTGATTACCAAGTTTTTATTAGCCTTTTTCATACAGCAGGATTTGGAAAACTAATGTACCTCCCTTATTTCAATTTCCAAACAATGATCCATTTAGGGTTGTCAATCTTAGTTAATCACATACGATAGGCAAGTTTAGGTTACTACCACCAACACCCTACCAACTGGCAGTCTATTTTCGAAGGCTCGTCGCCAACCCTACTGGGGACCACAGCCAGGCTGTGCCGGGGTAGGCCTATTTTGTACTCGAGGTCACTCCACTAATGGCCTACCAACTGGCAGTCTATTTTCAGAGGCTCGTTGCTAACCCGACTAGGGACCACGGCTAGGCTGCACCAATGGAGGCCAACAATTCGAATACAGTGTCCCATACCACCGTATTCGGCTCACGAGTTTGGGTTGCTCACTGGTCACTACGGGGAGGCTCGTCGCCCCAGCGTAGGCCGACAGCTTGACCACGGTGTCCCATACCACCATGTACGGCTCATGAGTCTTAGCGGATCAAGGTACTAAGGTTAAACGGGATTTCACTGGTGAGTTTGGTACCTTAGGTTCAGGTAGTGGCGTCCAAACATGGTGAACATACATCAGGTCAATCGGGTTACTTAATGAGCTCGACTAGCTCAAGCGCATGACAAGTTGAACGAAATGAAGTGTGTAAGCACTCCGCGTGGCCTAACCACTGTCGCCAACCGAAGTATGGCTCGGATTCATTAGGCGCATCTCATGTGGCGGGACAAAGTTAGCCACTACTTCGAGGCCTATTACCGATTGGCTGGACTATATAATAGCCCCAAACACATTCAATTACAACGATCTAGCATATGAGATACTCAACCAGTATTGGAGCAATGATTCAAATCATACAATCAGTTGAGCATGTTATGAAGTACAACATAAACATGAATCCACACTTGTGCATTTCTAGGTAAAAGCAATGAATATGAAACAAGGCATATGGAGGAAATCGTACACATCATTAGAATGGCTGAGAATCCTATCTCAACACCCATTTAAAGAACAGTTTACAAGTATTTATTCATACCGACATGTTTACAAACACTTAGCATACACATTATATCATACATGGTATGTATTGGTTAACATACGTATTAGGGCAAGTCCCTTCGTCAAAGGATTGCCGCCTACACAACAATCGCATAGCCACGATAGTTAGTCATGGTGTACACTAACGCAAGGTTTATACTCATTTAGTCTTTTGCTCAAACACTTAGGCTACGCATTGTAACATACACGACCTATGTTAATATAACATGTATTAGGCTAATCTGTTCACCCAGAAGTTGATACACATGCATCTAGCATACATAGACAGCAATTAATCATGACAAACACAAATCCGAATTTCATATGTATAAGGTATTTTCTACAAATACGAGGAATACAGCATATTCAACCTAGTTAACGTATAATTGAAAAACGAAACGGACATCACTTTATGCATGTGAAATAGCGTCCACATCAGTAATATATCATTAACCGACATTGAAAGCCTTGAAAACCATAACCTATACGTCTATAGTCCGCACCTTACGCTGGTAGACACGTAACGAACTCATTTTACACATGTAGCCTTTGTCACCGGCAGGATGGCAACCTATAGCATGAACTAGGTTAGCTATTTCATCATTTCAACTATTTGAAACCCTAGAACAGATTAGGGGTTAAATTTCTTACCTAAGAACGGGATCGGTAGCGCCGGTAGAGTGGTACGGAAGTGGTGGTAAGGCACGTGGAGTGACGGGATTGAATCCCAGGGATGAACTCCAACTCTCTCTCTCTTTCTCTCTCTTTCCTCTCTTCTCTCCTAGGGTTTTTTCAAATTCGTATGGAGTGAATGAGAGAGGGTTTAAGGTCCTTATATAGGCCTAAAACTGATGAAAATGGCCCCAGGGCCAAGGTATACTTAGGTTATGTCCAAAGAGCGTCTATTTCAGCTCAACGGAGCACTTCTGGAGCCCCCCTTGAGCCTAAGGTTGGACTTAAGCTCCCTTATGTTGGATCTAGGTCAAGCTGAGTTTTCGGTCCGATCGGGTTTATAGATCGCCCGTGGCGGACCAGTTTCAGTTTAACAGTCCACGATCACCGATCAGGGCCACAACTACACTGACTTGTGTATGAAATTTTCCCTGATCCGAGGGTGTATTTGGGTCAGATTCTGACGGTCTGAATCCTTATTTTTAGCCCGCAAGCGACAAGTCTCAGATTACTAAAATTTAAATTTTATTTCTAAGATATCCACGTTTCTCACACACTTCACTCCGGGCTCAAGTGAATAGCTTTGGGACACTATCTGGACTTGATTTTCGAGGTGGTGGTCAAGTCCAGTAAGGTGGTTTGAATTATATAATTTCGTAGTAATCAGACTTTCGATGTGCTGTCCAGATTCGATACGGAGTTTCAATGTGCTCCCGAGAGCAACTGGGTAATGAGATTGATCTTAGATTTTAGGATAACCTAGCGTCAATGATTCTACAAGTTTTGGGTCTTGCAGATCGTATTTAAAGTGATTCAAGTGGATTTCGCAACTAATATAGTTTAACACCTGGTTAAACTTGTCTAATTTCTAAAGGATTTGGTCCTGAGTGATTTCTGCCTGAGGTGGTACTCGGGTCTTTGTATGAATTTTTCTGGGATGTTACAATCTATCCCTCTTAAAGAAAAATTTCGTCCCCGAAATTGTCTAAGGGTAATAAGTAAAGGTTTTTAGGTTAGTTCTGTTGGTTTCAAGTTTATATACGTGTTAGGGTATATAACAACTACACTAGCCTAGCTCATATCGGTCTACCCCCCTTAAAAGTTTCTACCTTTAAGGTTTGAAGATAAATGTCCAAGTCATTATTATTAGCTTGCGATACCACATACTATTGTGCAATTCAAAAGAACTAACAAGCTGGAGCGTGTAGTCGGGATGATAGTACATGGTATCGCAAGCTGTGGGGTTCATCACAAGGGACTTCTATCCAAACCAGTCTCATACCTAAATTTGGATAGTTAGACTCAATGTGGTAAATTCCTGATCTCAGGTTGGTCGCGCACCCCAACCGAAATCCTGGCCTTTACAAAGATACATATAATGATTTAGTTGCGCACCACCAGTCCGAGTGGATAGTGGATGGATGAATGAATGAGTCAAGTACTGAGTATGCAATTGTTGCACAATAGCCTTCCAGCACAATAGCCCGCCAACCATTGATAACTCGCCTAGGCCCTTAGGCCCCACCCACATCGATGTCCACCCACATGTGCCTGCCCACATGAGCAACAGTGATGAGATGTCATCATATCAATACCGTACATCTCTGGAATCATCACTGGGGTCTACTATAATGTTGTCAGATATACCAAAGCTATGCGCTGCAAGGCATGAATGCTATCTGCCGTATCAAGGCTATGCGATGCAAGACATGAATGCTATCTGTCGTATCAAGGCTATGTGATGCAAGGCATGATGCTATTAGCCACACCAAGGCCATACGATGCGATGCAAGGCTTACATAGCCAATGTCATATGCAAGATGCAGCTCAAGCATACCAATCCACATATTAATCCAGCTCATCTCTGGAGCATCATATATTAGTACAGTTCTCTCTAGATAATCACCGAGGTCTAATACACTATACACCACATGCCACCCTATGCTAGACACACAACCGTGTAAGCGGAAGAGACCTCACTACCCGCTTAACTAGTGGTCTGCCAATATCTACCCAGCACGTCGGTAGCGGACCCATTTACGAGCTGGCCAGACTCAGTCTAGCAATTGCCCCTACCCTCGGGGGGGTAAGGCCATACCCCCTTCCAACCGACCACGACACAATGGGAGATGTGGCCTCCTGATATTCGGCCCTCATGCGCTCATACATCCACTCGGTCTAGGCATTGGAGCATCCTCCATAGTACCATAAGGGTTAGGGGACTTTCACCCTAGGACATCCTTCACGCCCCCATGCTTAACAAGAATTTTCAGTGTACAATCCTGTCATCCATGCTATATCTGCGGAGGCTACAACCCTGATGTCGCTAGGGCGTACAATAATCATAATCACATAATGCAATATGCATGAGTCACTCAGTCCAATCATGCATTAGTCTTATGCATACTGTGCGCTCATGTGGGACAACTTCGCCTATCAGGGAGTCCCATAAACAACCTGCCCAATGACATATGCAATGGTCAACCACATCTCATATCAAGCATGCAGATGATGCTTATAGGCATGAATCATGGTGATGATGTACTCTCCTCATATCAAGGATGGACCTAGATGGCCTACTCATATCAAGAATGTGCCTAATAATTATGGGGGCCCAAAGATTTGGGTTAGCCCACTAAGAGAAGATGAGAATGGGCCTAACAATGGGCCTTAGGGAGGGTTATAATGCGGACATTTAACCACCATTGCCCTTACAATGTGGACATTTAACCATCATTGCTCCCAAGGCATGACCCATTTTAATACCAACTAGGAAGACGAATCGGCATCATAAACATCTTTACATACATCATGGTGGAATCATACATCATAATTAGGCCTCATATACATCACCTTGGATATCAAGCATGGTGGTTAACTAGCATGTTTTGTCATCACACACACACACACACACACACACACACACACACACACATATATATATATATAAAATATCATCATCATTACCATGAGGATCATTTTCACTTCATGATTAACATAAACAATGTCATAAGTGTTATAAATAATTACTCATCCATCATCAATGCATATGCTCTAATTCACCATCCATTAAATCATATCTATCATTTCAACCAACAACTCACAATCATCATTATCATGTTACCATACATGTATCATCATCTCACCCATCACTAGGTGCATCCTACCTAGTGTGACTTCCACACTAGACTTGAACTACATGCAAGGCATGGGGTCGTATAAGTCAAGTGTGAGTCCCACTTGGTGAACCAATAGGCCAACCCAAGGGCATAAATGTCCAACCACAATGCTTTCAATGGTGTGGATCTAATTCCACAACTAAGTGGGCTCCACACATTCCACCAACTAAAAACAATGCACAATCTCAAACACAAAGGATAACATGCTAACATCTTTTATGTCATATATCCTATTGGGCCTACTAGCCACATAGACAACAACCAAGAAAAAGCCCAATTATCCAATTTATGCATTATAAAATAGGCCTCTCCAAGCGTGGTCTACTTGACAATAGGCAATAGGCAATAGGCCTACCCAACGGGCTCAAGGAAGGTTATCTTAGTGGGTTTCTCATTCCCCAACGATTTCTCCTAGTGTTGGGCCTGCTTGGGCCTTAGGGTTGCATCATTTAGATGGGCCCAAGGCCACCTATGTCTTAATAGAATATTTGGGCAGCAAGATCTGTCCATTAAATATTTTACAAGTTATACAACACCCATTTACAAAACATGCTAGGTGGACCTCATTACATGAAAGGTAAGGCCCATACAAGACAACCCATATTAGATGGCCTATATAAGGTTTTTAAGCCCAACAATATCTAACAGTTATTTTTTAGAGTTTAGATGCTTCATTAAATGCTTTGGGAAGGTGGTAGACTCCACTGACATGGCCCCACATAAATTTTACATCAAACAGATTTTTATGCAATGTTGGTTCTGGGCCATTTTAGAGTTAGATTCATGATCACGTGGGGCCTACACATGGTGAAAGAGAATAACCACTTGGTAACTCTATATATGAGCTTTACATATTATAAGGCAGACCTCATTGGTTGGGTGAGTACAATTTACGGTGATGGTCCAAACATGGGTACTTGGAGAAACTGTGCAGGAAATATAGTGTATAATTAGTTTTGGCCCAATTTTAAGTATATTCCATGATCACAAGGGACCACATTTCAGTGTGCCGTCAGGTGCCCTTGGTTGTACTATATATGCACTTCAAAAATTATAAGTTGGTACCACTGGTTATGCACACGTAATATTTGATATAGGGCCAAACATAGGCACTTTGATTTTCTACACATAATTTTTCTGCACAACCATGCCTGACCACATTTTGGGATCCACTCCCTGATCATGTGGGGTTTGATTTGGCCCAATTAAAATATTATTTATCTATTCATTAGTGTAAGTTAGAGGTTCCAAGTGGTGGCCTACTCAAACCTCCAGCGTGTGGTCCACTACAGAGGCCCAAAGTTGGTACAAAGCACAAATAATTAAACAGTTTTCAGAAATTGAGTCTGTCACAACTTAGGGCCCAATTTCCAAACACTTAGGGATCGTTCCTAACAAAAAGGTAGGACATCCCAGCTCACTTATATAAGGATTAAACATCCCCCAAAGTACCCTTAACTACAGTGTGGAGCCCAGTACAGGGTGCCAAAGAAGCCTACATGCAATACAGTTAAATACTTAGGAATTTTTCAACAACAGAAAGTGTAAAGGGAATGAAATAGATCCAATGACAAGTGGAGCCCACATACTAGCAAACCATAGATAAGAGACACACAAAAATATACATGGGTTCCCAGATTGGATGAACTAATAAAATGCATAAATCACAAGTGATCCCACACCCAAGTAGGTCAATGAGAGGATAATTGTTATGTATAACATACATCCAACATATTCATCAAGTAACACATGAAATATATATTGATGAAATCTCTATGATCAGATTCTCTGTTGGAAGATTTGATCTAATGGATGGTTTGGGAACAAGTCATTCAGGCCGTTTATAGGTTTATAACCATGTAGAGCCTTGGATCCATCCGGACCACACATAGAAATTAAAGATTTGTCCTTACAGAAGTATCTATCGGTCTGGAATTTTCTAAATTTATTATGAAAGAATTTGACTATAGGGACCATACATATGATTATTAACTATCTCAAGTTAAGAGCAAATATAAAATACATTTGATTGTTGGAATCATGGATATGGCATAAACAAGAATGGTCATAATAAGCTCCCTAATACATCTTTCGTATAAGGCCAAGATCTTAGCCGTCCGAAGGCTTATTATATACCGTTAGAAAGTTGGTTCGATTTTCTACGAATCCAATGCGACGTATATTTTAATACATTCATTAAAAGAGTTTAAAAATGGGTCCATTTAGGCAAATCAGAATCCTGCATGTGCTACTGGATAGTAGCCAAGTAAACTTGATGTTACGGATGATTGGACCGTTGGATGGCTATGAAATTTGATCCAGAGTTAGTCCATATTTTGATTCATAATATCCCCAAGTTTCAACTCCGATCTTAGCATGGTTGATTTTATATGATTTTTAGAACTTGCTATCCAGAAATAAAAACAGGATTACAAATGGTGTAGATATGATGTTCATCATGGTAGACCATACTGACATGGGTAACTTTACTGACCACCATAGATATAAATACATGCACATAAGAACTCCACATCAGTGAGGCCCACACACATCAAGAAAATAAAAAGAGGAAGAAAGAGGAGGATGAGGAGGATGGGAGGAGGGGTGTAGACTCACCTCAATGGATGATGGTTGGATGATGATGTGTGGTGCGCTCCCTCTAGGTTAGATGATGGGTCACACCTTGGCCCGACTCTCTCTCACTCTCTCTTAAAATCTCAGAATTTTTCTAAGTATAAGAAAAGAATAAGTGCAAGAGAGTTCCTACTCTTATATAGAGAATTGGGGGTTGAGGTGGCAAGATGATGTGGCAAGTTTATGGGATCTTATTGGTGCTAAAAGTGAGGTAGAAGGTGGTGTATAGCATGGGTAGTGGATAGATGAGGTGGATGGTGCTAAGCATGCATTGGCCAAGGTAGAAGAAATTTAGACATGGTGGATGATGAAGTGGAGTGTTGCAATTAGTTGTTTGAAGTGATGTGGCACAAATCAAGACATGCATTGGATGCATGTATAGGATGAGGTGGACATGGGTCATGATTAGTTTCTTAGGCATGGGGAGAGAGCTAATGATGGGCTTTGGGAGAGAATCCAATTTTGTCTTATAGTGCTTGTCTTATATTTGCTAGCTTCTTATTTTGTCGTATAGCAATTGTCCTATTTGTTGGTAATTTCCATGTTCTAAAAGTGGGCTTTAAGCCCACATGGGCTCAAATCCAATGGGCCTAGCCTAATAAAGGTTGCTTGTGTTAGTGGATACATAATTTGGGCCTTACATTCGATGGGTCATATCTCATTAACGGAGCGTCGGATTGAGTTTTCTAGGTGCACTAGGGTATAGTGTATGGTCTATCAATAGTGCGAGTTAAGACACGTGTCCACATGAGCGATGTTGTAAAAGACCGGGGTCCCACAGACATACTAGCCCATTATTCAAGGCATGTACGCCTCTATTTCTGAAGTTTCTTTGGATGATTTATTCTTTAAATTTTTTCTCTTTTAGAAAAAACTGTCACCATAACATAATCCACCATTTCTTCTCTAATGGAAATTGAAATGGCGGAAGAAGGGATACCTATTTCCACTATTTCAGATAAAATAAACAATTTTGAAAAAGAGTCCATTACCCGTGTGTTGTGTGGCTTTAATGCTAAATGGAGGTCTGGTAACACCTTACCCAGTAATAAATTGTTTCCCAAATACTGCGTCCTTTATCGCATCTTCGCTTCCAACGTCTATCCAAGGGCTGGGAATAAGACTGATCTTAGTCCCTTTATGCTTAGAGTTGTTCATGTTGTTGCCACAAGCATTCGAATTTGTTTACCTTCATTGATCTGTTATATGATTATTTAGTATAGACTGCATCCCAAACATGGCTCGATTCTATTTGGATGCCTTATGTCTTCCCTTGCATTACAATATCATGTTCAAATTCCTTCGTTTGAAGCTCCAGAATCTAAACTATCATTCAATAATGCAAATCTTAACATGATGCGGCTAACTCCCCTTCCTGAACAAAGAGGCGATCAGGAAGAAATTCTGGAGGAAGACATTAATATGGACGATATTTTTTATAACTTGGAAGCTTCTGAAGATACAACTGACTCAGACTATCACCCCTCTCAATTTCATGAGAGGTTGTCAACATTAGAAGAAAAAGTGGATGCTTTGCAAGTATCTTAAGAATCATTAGTCCAAACTCAGAAAAAGAATTTGAAGTACATCAAAAAGTACTTTCATAGATTCAATAGGAGTTTAAGGATTAATGATCCTGTGATGCCTGCTCCATCCTCTTCTAAGTCAGAGTGAGATTATTATTTTTGGTTACTGCTGGGTCTATAATAACTTTATATTATGATGGTTTGGTGTGACTTGAAACATTATTAGATACGTTGTTTTATACAGTGTCTGCTACTTTTTATATGATGTTGTGCTTCTTTTCACTTGCATTAATGAAATTCTTCCATTTCATTCATACTGTTAATGCATCTATATTATGAATTCTTCCTTTGTTAACTTGTGACAAAAAGGAGGAGAAATAAATGATATACATATGTAATGTGATGCTTGTAGAAATTTGTGGAATTTATTACTAATATGTGAAGAAATTGGATATATATATATACACACACACACACACACACACATACTTGAGAATATATTAAGATGACATAATACTTGATATATTTCTCAAGGGGAGTTATAGGTGGAGTACAGATGATTGTTGAATCTATAGTTGAACTAGAGCTTCATTTTTTATGGTTGAGATCATGAGTTTGATTGTTTGATATGTATGTATAGTATGATGTGATGTGTATGATTTATATATATTTTGTCACGAAATTGACAAAGGGGGAGATTGTAAGTGCTTATATTTGTAGCACACATGAAGTTGTCAAATTTTGTAGATAAAGATACCAATTAGATCGCAAGTACACTACAATAGTCTATGGCAACTCGTAAAGATCGGCTCAACATCTCAAGACTTAAAACGACGTCGCTCGATTTCAAGTTTATCAAGATTAGAAGATCTCTATATAGACCAACCACTAGGTAAAATGACCTTAGAAAGACCCTAGGTTAGGTGCTTTCAAAAAATAATTAAAATGGGTCAACTTGTGTATAAGTTTACAGAAGTTCGGCTAGCCTAACTTCAGGTTCGGCTAGCCTAACTTCAGGTTCGGCTAGCCCAACTTACTTCGGCTAACCTAACTTCAGGTTTGGGTAATTTTTCAGATTTGAAAATTTGAAAATCCTGTTGTAAATTTGGCTAGCCTAACTTTAGGTTCGGCCAGCCCGAGGAAAGTTTGGGTAATTTTCCATCAAAGGATTCTCAGATTTTCAAGAAAATTCGGCCAGCTGAATTGGAGATTAGGCCAGCCGAATTTTGGATAAATCTTATCTCGCGCAATCCGATAGTCGTTGGAACAGAATCGTTGGAATCCGGCTAGTCGAACTTATTTATAGGCTGACTGAATTTCCAAATCCTTTGGCTATAAATAGGGACCTTCTCTCATTCTATTCTACAATGAAATTCACTCAAGAACCTTCTGCAAGTAAGAGAGAAGCTCAGGCCCTCATCAAGCTATTTGTGATGTATTTATAATTTTTATTTAGCTTATTCAATTCCATTTCTCAAGCTGATCTCAAATACATTTTAGAGAGTAATCTATACTCCACTTAAGAAATAGAGAATTAAATTTGGAGCATTAAGGTTTACATTTCTCGAAATACATTAGATTCCTATATTCTTTCTAGTTGAGCATATACTACCTCCTCGACACTCAAGAAAGAAGATCGCTACTATAAGCTTAGATAAGTACAATTGTCAATTATATTCTTTATTTGAATTTTTTTGAGATAGTCCGAAAATCTGTGTTGGTTGATTTGTGATAGCCCATGAAAATCACAAAATGGGTTAATTTATGATAGCCCATGAAAATCACAAAATGGGTTAATTTATGATAGCCCATGAAAATCACAAAGGGGTTTTGTTGTGATAACCCGTGAAAATCATAAGATTGGTTAGAGGTTGTTAAGGTGAACCTGTTAAAACCTTGGTATAGTGAAATCCAAAATTACGAGGGTAGTAATTTTGGGAGTGGAGTAGGTGTGGGTTTAAGCATCAAATCACTATTACCCCTTGTGCTTATGTGGTGATTGTTTATTTCATTATTTGTGGTGAATGCTATATTTATTTTATTCTTTGTGGTGAACACTATATTTATTCCATTGTCTATTGCTAGTTTAAAAGTTTGATTTCAAAGACATCATGATATAAGGTTGTCCTGCCTAAAATAATCGGTGAAGGTTGTCCTACGAATTATTTGGAATCAAGGTTTTAATACTTTGGGTGAATGAGATTATTTATTCCGCTTTATTTCAAAGAATTTTGTATTGTCTTATTCAACCCCTCTCTAGGACATCAATAGCTCATCTTTTAATATTCTTGTCATATGCATTGTGCACGCACACACGCACTCTACTGAACTTCGTAGGGGGCTTATGTGCATTTGTTTATGCTATAGGTGATGCTAGGGCGTATCAGCAGCATTGAGCTCAAAGCAAGAGCTTGATCTTTTGAGTTCTTGATTATATCTTGTATTTTCCTTCCTAGCACTGTACTTAAAGATTTTATTAGTAGATATGCGGTGATGATTTTTTGTGACCTGGGTACACTTATGGTTATGCTCCTTTACAAAAAAAAAAATCACCATGAAAATCCTCCTTGTAGGATTCCAGGATTGGAACCTGTCATATGTGAGATAGGAGCCAAGAATAGGGTACTACAGAGGCTATCAACATCGAATTTGGGGGCCGAAAATTTAGTGAGCCCAGTTCATGTGTTTGGGGCATGACACTATTACCATGCCATACGTTGGACATGCTCAATTTCATAAACTGCTGTGTAAAGCTCGACTTTGAAATGTCACTTTGGCTTTATTCATATGGTGTATTCGTTTTTACACTCTTCAATACCGTTGTAAAAGCGGGTCTACCATTGAGCTCTTTGTGAACCTAGGTAAATGGTGTATTCTTTATTTATGTGAAGGCTTCCGCTAAGTAATTAAAAAAATCTTAATGAGGTCAATGTAAGAACTTGTTGCACATGTAGGACATTTGTAGATATATCTTCATTAAAAAATAAAAAAAAAAAACTATTTGGACCTTCATCACCCCGCTCCAGATGAACAATAACAATGTGAAAATTTTCCATCCATGGGTTGGCTATAAAAGTACACATACATAACCAATTATCCTATGGCGTTACTCATAAAATAAAACGAGAAGAAACGAGGAGAGAATGGAGGAAGAAAAAAAAAAAGAAAGATATTAGGGTATACATGCCCCCCTTCTCTCTTATTTATTAACATGATTTTCAATAATTACAAGAATATTATTAGTAACAAAAGTAAGAATATTCATTATTTTAGACATAAATGGGTTGTTGGTAAAAGAATATTCATTATTTTAAACATAAATGGGTTGTAGGTAAACTATAGAACAACTCATATCCGATAACACTTTCCCTGAAGTTGGAGAATATATATCATGAACGCCTACCTTCACAAAGAGACTCTCTTATTTGAGTACGGCCTAGAGCTTTCATGAACATATCTGTCGATTGATCTCCGAACTTGACCAACGACATGCAAATCTTCTTGCTAGCAACTTTTTTTCTAGATGAAGTCGTAGTCGACCTTAATGTATTTGGTCCTCTTATGATAGACAAGGTT
Organism: Magnolia changhungtana; assembly: GCA_030180095.1. Lineage (NCBI taxonomy): Eukaryota > Viridiplantae > Streptophyta > Magnoliopsida > Magnoliales > Magnoliaceae > Magnolia > Magnolia changhungtana. The sequence continues at coordinate 935,871 of JASAUF010000600.1, forward strand.
ATTATCAATATGAGAAACTGCTTAATTATCACAATACAACCTCAAAGGAACTTAAACTATAAGCCTAAGTTCGCACATTAATGTCTTTAGTCAATTGAGTTCACATGCCACCTGAGCCATTGCCCCATATTATGTCTAAGCATTTAAACGAGATAACACTTTGCTTCTTATTCTTTCAATTAACAAGATTGTCATTTACAAAAGTACAATAGCCAAATATAAATCACATATTAGATAGAGAATCAACCCAATATGCATCAAACATCCTTCCACTCGAAGACGACCATTCCATTTGTAGAGGATACCATAACTAGGAGCTCCCTTTAAATACTTGAAGATACGAAGAAAAATCTCTATATGAATGGCCCGAAGAGTCAGGATAGATTAACTAACATGCTGACAAGAATGTAATATTAGGTCGGGTAATTATTAGATAAAATAATTTTTTTAATAAGTTGAAATCTCCCTGAATCATTAATTAAATCACACAATCGACACTAAATTTTTTATTTGTATTCATGGGAGTTTCAACATGCTTGGCTCCTAAAACATGTCCCATCTAGTAAATTCATTATATTGTTTTGCTATGACAAAAAGATGCCCACCTTGAACTGACCATTTCAATGCTCAAGAAATATTGAAGACGACCTAAGTCATTCGTATAGAAATTTCGCTGTAAGAATTTCTTAAACTTGTTAGTATTTGTCCTATCATGATGATGTCATCTACATACAAGGAACATAATACTACATGCGTCACTTCATCTTATAAAAATAGAGTGGTTGGCTTAGCTATGTTTTATCCCAAATTCGAACAACAACTTACTAAACTTGTCGAACCAAGCTCTTGGAAACTTTCAACTCATAAATTGATTTCTTGAGATGACATACCTTATCTGACTCTCCTTGAGAAACAATCCAAGTGGTTGTTCCATCTAAACTTCTTCGACTAGATTTTCATAAAGAAAAGGATTATTCACATCAACCTGATATAGTTAATCCATATTTGCAACAATGGAAACAACCACACATATAGAGTGAAGCTTTGTCACACATAAGAAGGTCTCCAAATAGTCATCAATATTGTATTTTACTATATACATACATCTACACCCAACTACATACATTCTAACATGTAATTCAACTAATTTTCAAGTTAGATTCTGATAAAGTCTAATAATCTCTTCTTCTATAGCTAGTTGCCACTCATCACAACTCAGAGCCTCCTATGAAGAATGGGGAATAAACTTAAACGACAGAAACTAAGCAAATTATCAAAATGAAGGAGATAGATCACTAAATAAATAAATAAATAAAAATTTAAAATAGGATGCCAAGTACATGAACGAATATCCTTACAAAGAGCAATACGTAAATCACCTTTACCTAATAGTGTAGGAAAATGGACTCAAAAGAATGACGATCTTCTGATGAATCAGGAGGACTAGTAGAAGTCACACTTATATGTTCTCTATCTCCATGTTTGGAACATTTGGAGTAAACCTGTAAAGGCTAATCTACACATTACACAAACAACTCCCCAATTCCAGTTGTAGTATTAGGTATAATGAGAAGAGTAGTTATGGAGCTTTCTGTAAACTATAAAGAAAGGTGAGAGATTGGATAGGCTAGTGCGAGAAAGGATTCTTCATTCTCTAGACTTCTTCTACTATAAAACATATGTTGATTATATTAAGGGTAAACAGACCAAAATCAGAAAGAAATGTGCAACAATGAGTGTAGGACTCTTGGAGGTGATACACACGAACATTTGTGGGTCATTCCCTACAACATCTTGAAGTAAGCACAAATCTTTTATCACCTTTATAAATGACTAATCTCATTTTAGGTACCTTATCTTATCACTGAAAAATCAGATGCCCTGGATGCTTTTAAAATCTATAAGGCTAAAGTTAAAAATCAACTTGATTAGAAGATTAAGGTTGACAGGTCTGATCGTGGTGGTGTATACTATGGCACATATGATGAATCAGGTCGCAATCTAGGACCCTTTGCTAGATACCTACAAGATTGTGGCACTGTCATCCAATACACCATGCTTGGGACCTTAAAGTAGAATGGTGTGACTAAAAGACACAATCGCACCTTTATAGATATGGTGCATAACATGATAAGCAATTCAAAATTGCTAGAATCTTTGTGGGGTGACGCGATTAAAATTGCAGTTCATATCCCTAATAAGGTCGCTAATAAGGCTGTAAGTAAAACCCATTTTGAGTTGTGGAATGGGAGAAAGCCAAGTCTTCAATATTTATATGTTTGGGGATGTCCTACTAAGGCCAAAATTTATAACCCATGAAAGAAAGCTCTTAGAACTATAAGTTGTTTCTTTATATGACACCCGAAAAGGTTAAAAGGTTATAGATTTTACTATCCTTCCCACTTCATCAGGATTATTGAGACTGGGAATGCCAAATTCATTGAGGACACTGAAAATAATGGGAACACGAACATTAAGGATTTTGTATTCAAGGAAAAACGAACTGTGACTCCTGTCGCAGTCATTCCAAATGTCGTTGGTATGAATCCTGTAGTTGAGTCTATAGTCCCTGCAGATCACCACGATGAACCTCTTATACAACCTACTAATAAAGGAAATCAAAATTATACTCAAGAGGGTGAGCCATTGAGAAGATATGAAAGAGATAGAAGACGTGATTTGAGAAGATTATATCGTATATCTGCAGAAGCATGAGTTTAACATAGGGGTGAAAAAGGATCCTAAATCCTTTACACAAGTCAAACAAAGTGCTAACTCTTCTCGTTGGATTGATATGCCATAAAAGATGAGTTGAAATTCATAAAAGACAATAAAATATGAGATTTTGTTGAGTTACCCCAAAGAATAAAGTCGATTGGTTGTAAATGGGTGTTTAAAACCAAACGAGACTCCCCAAGGATAATGTCGAAAAGTATAAAGCCAGACTTGTTGTCAAAGGTTTTAACCAACGTGAAGGCATTGATTTTAAGCAGACTCTTTCATCAGTATCTAAGAAAGACTCATTTAGGATCATAATGCCTGTTGTGGCTCATATGAATTTAGAGCTACATTAGATGAATGTAATGACTGCGTTTCTTAATAGAGATCTAAATGACAATGTATATAGGTTGTAACCTGAAGGTTTTGTAGCCAATGGCTTAGAACATATGGTTTGTAAACTAAAGAAATCCATCTATGGGTTGAAACAGGCATCACGACAATGGTACCTGAAGTTTCATGAAGTGATTTCCTCACATAATGTTCACAACCCCAAGTGTAGGGTCGCGATGTAGTAATAATCTCGGTGAGACCGAGGCCGAATCCACAGGGACTAATCTTGTGTGTATTCTGAAAGTAACTAGAACTAGAACTAAAAGAAGATGTGAATCTAAATCTGAATTAATTAAAAGAGTAATTGTGATTAAAACTAACAAATTCAAAGGTGGTAACTAGGGTTTCCAAGGATTCACTTGTAGAGATCAGGGAGATCTATGTTTGATTCAAAGAGATAACTGGAATCAGTCCCATCTTATCCAATTGAAAGATATACAATTAAGATCAATCTGAACTTTCCTTGACCTAATTCTCAATAGAGGAGAATTGTGATAATTGGAAGCGATTCCATCACCAAACCATGCCCATGAGATGATAGCTAATAATAAGATTTACCAATCTCACAATCTTAAAATCGGGAAAAGAAGATACTCAAAGCTATTGCAGATCGTTTGGTAATTTGAGTCACAATAAACCATTAAGAACTGAAAGTATTCCTTTAAAATCAAACTAGAATCAAAGAAGGTTTAACATAAACATGAATCAAAGTAAAAGAAACATCCCATCATGCTACAAGCTTCACCTCTTAGCCCTAGCTAAGAGGTTTAGCCAACCATAGACATGATTAAACTAAAATCTCTTAAGAAAAAACATAAAAATGACTACGGAAAAGGAAGAAAAACTCTTGGCGACAGCTTCTCCACGCTTTTTCTCCACTCCTCAAATCGTAGAAGATGCCTAGGGATGCCCTGGGTACTCCTATTTATAGTTGTGCATCACCTCCTTTCGCGCCGACTTGGAAAATTTCGGAAACCGCCTCAAATTTACGCAATCCGTGCAACATCTGCGTAACCTCAATTGGTCGAGGACAACCTTCAACTGGTCGAAGATCACCTTCAACTGGTGGAGGATCTCCTTTGACTCGTTGAGGCTGACTGGAATTTAGTGAATTTTGTCGCTGGAGTTCGAGTCGAGGAATGTTCGACTAGTCGAGTAAGGGCCTTCGATTGGTCGAAGATGGGCTTAGACTAGTCGGAGGATGCTGATTTTTAGGGTTCTTTTTCTTCACTTCAAGTCTTCAATGCTCTTCATTCCTCACTTAGTTTTCTTGGATCTTTGGTATGTGCATTCTTCATTCTTGGTCTCATAAGATCCATCCTTAGCTTTGGTGATTCTTGAGCGTTAAATCCATGCTTTTAACATCCTTTTCAATCCAAGCTCTTAAATTCACCTTGCAACATAAACATGATTGAAATAAAACATTAAACATTATCATGTTCATAAAACCAAGTAATAAATGGGGTCCAATATGTAATATTTAACCCTCAACATAATCCCCAACCAACATTTTCTAGTCCCGAGCAAAGTATGCCAAACATGAACTTTAACGCGCAATGTTCAAACCTTTTTCAGAAAACAATCTTTTGTGTAATCAAGTTTGAATGAATAGACTCAAGATGAGAAAGTGAGATTTTGAAAACCTAGAGCTAAATCACATAAGCAATCAATCCAATAAGTTCTTTATCTATTAAGTCAAAGCATAGTTCACATATCAAGTTTTTCAACGTGCTCAGTGAAAATACTATCTTTTCATAATGTTAGCCATGCTCATCACTTCAAGATTGGTTGAAAACTCAAGTACTGATTCCAAACTTATCCCCCTTTCCTTCTTTTTTCCATTTTTTTATTTTATATCAACGGTCATTTGTATTCATTTAGTCTTTTCATCTTTTCTCTTTTCTTTTAGATTTTTCATTCTTTTTTAGACTTTTTCAATCTTTTCACCATACATGACTCTTTTTGTCGATCTCCTATTTTTTAACTGGTTCTTTTCTTCTTTTAAGGTGGATAAAATTCTCCAGACTTGGTTCTCAACATCTTTTAATGATCATCATACTAACAATTAGAAAATCTAATACTATTCATAGAAAACAACTTGAATATGTCTTGTGAATTAGATTAACATAATATTCAAACTTCCTCTTAATCACTTGAGTGCAAGGATCGTAAGTAATAGGCTACTTAGTTGATCAAACTCCAATAATTCAAAATTCGCTTCCTATCTTATCTTCATACTCAAAACAGTCTTAAATACAAAACTTATCACTTTCCAAACAAATAAACATTGAAGATTTTTTGAAAATTTTGTAAAATTTGCTTAAAACTGAGAAAACACTGATTAGTTTACCTAATCTCCCATCCCCAACCTAAAATCTACATTGTCCTCAATGTAAAAGAAATAAGAATGATTTGCAAAAGAGATAACATAATTGAAGGAGAAGTGATGGAAAGATAGTACCTGATGAAAGAATTTTGAGGCTTTTTCCAAAGGACTCAGTATGAAGGTGGGTTAGCACAACAATTAAACAACCGAAAAGCAAACTATCATAAACAAACAGAAAACAAACTATCCTAAAACAGCGGAAGCAAACCATCTTAAAACAGCGGAATTAAAATATCTTAATCCCAAATTCTATAAAAACAATAAAACTAACCATACCTCTGTCATACTAGGAGGTCAATCCTGGTATACAGGATCAGTCAGAGGTATGGACATGTCTTCTGAATCAAATTTCTCAATAAATAGCTTTAATCGTTGTCCATTTACTTTGAATTCATTGCCATTGTTTGAATTATTTATCTCAACAGCCCCATGCGGGTAAACATTAGTAATAGTGAAGGGACCGGTCCAACGAGATCGAAGTTTACCCGAAAAAAGATGTAATCGAGAATTGTACAAAAGGACTTTTTGACCAATTAAGAATGATTTCCAAAGGATGTTCCTGTCATGGAACACTTTCATCCTGTCCTTGTAAATTCTCGAGTTCTCGTATGCGTCATTCCGGATTTCATCGAGTTCATTTAATTGTAGTTTGTGCAGCGAACTAACGTTGTCCAAATTGAAATTCAGATTTTTAATAGCCCAGTAGGCTTTATGTTCCAACTCCACAGGTAAGTGGCAAGCCTTCCCATAGATAAGTCTAAAGGGAGACATTCCAATAGGGGTCTTAAATGTAGTACGGTAAGCCCATAAAGCATTGGTCAATCAGATTGACTAATCCTTTCGGTCAGGGTTAACTGTCTTTTTCAAAATATGTTTAATTTTTCTATTGGAAATCTCAGCTTGTCCACTTGTTTGTGGGTGATATGGAGTGCTCACCTTGTAAGAGATGCCATATTTCTTCATTAAGTTCAGAAATGACCTATTACAAAAATGAGAGCCCCCATCACTAATGATGGCTTGAGGCATTCCGAACCGAAAAAGGATGTTCTCTTTTAAGAATTTAATGACTATTTGATGGTCATTGTTCCAGTACGGAATCGCCTCAACCCATTTAGTGACATAGTCTACGGCTAGTAAAATGTATAAATTCTCAAAGGATTGGAGAAATGGTCCCATGAAATCGATGATCTAGCAATCAAATGCTTCAATGATTAGAATGAGGTTAAAGGGCATCATATTTTAACGGGACAATGCTCCCAATTTTTAACAACGCTCACAAGCTTTACAAAACTCATGAGTGTCCTTGAACATAGTGAGCTAGTAAAAGCCACACTACAGAATCTTGGTCATGGGGGCTTACCGTACTACATTTAAGACCCCTATTGGAATGTCTCCCTTTAGACTTATCTATGGGAAGGCTTGCCACTTACCTGTGGAGTTGGAACATAAAGCCTACTGGGCTATTAAAAATCTGAATTTAGCAAAAAAGTGACCACCACAGGCCTGAGAGTGATAGAAGGAGATGACACTTTGGTATTCATTGTCTGCCACACATCTCCATAGGATTTGGTCTGGGTAATATTTAAATAAATACGGATCATCCTAAAAGAACTTATGAACCTCGACGAAGAATTTTTTCTTATCTTATGCAGTCCAATGTGTCAGCGTGAAACTGTGGCAAGATAATTAGTAATATCAGCAAACCAAGGTGAATGGGAGACTTTGAACAATTGTTCGTCAGGGAACATGTCATTTATATGTGTCATCTCAAGGGAATCAGAGAGATCAAGGCGGGAAAGATGGTCAACCATTACGTTTTTTACTCCCTTTTTATCTTTTATTTCCAAATCAGATTCTTAGAGTAGGAGGATCCATCTAATCAGGTGGGGCTTAGCATCATTCTTAGAAAGAAGATACTTGAGTGCCGCATGATTTGTGTAAATGACGATCTTGGATTCGATCAAGTAGGACCTAAATTTGTCTAAAGCGAATACTACGGTTAAGAGTTCCTTTTTCGTAGTTGAATAGTTCACTTGGGTAAGATTTAGGGTTCTACTTATATAATGAATAACGTAGGGCTTCTTTTCTTTTTTTTGGCATAAAATCACCCCAAGATCATAATCAGACGCGTCGCACATAAGTTCAAAAGGAAGGCTCCAATCGGGTGGCTGCATGATAGGTGCAGTGGTTAACATGCCCTTGAGCTTAGTAAAAGCTTCTTCGCATTGTTCAGTCCACTCGTATGGTGCATCCTTTTGAAGTAAATTAGATAGAGGACGAGAGAGGTGTAAGTGCTATAGTTTATATCCCTGTCGGTTGTTAAATTTGTGGTGCCAAAATCACTGTTATATAACTTGCATAAGTGAAGCTCTCTCAAAGATCAACATTCATGAACAAGCAAAGCTCACAAGTACAAAGATCAACCTTGACTGCAAGTATTGCTCACAAGACAAGTCTCAAGAATGCAAGACTTCAAGAAGCGTACAAGGCCGTTCGTAAAGAACTCAAGACACTTTCAAGGTTGAGCTACATCAAGACTTCAAGGCTTAAACTTCAAGGTCACTTGTTCCTAATGTTTCAATGTCCTTACTTCACGATTGGGGTTTGATTGACCTTAGGTTGACCTTAGGAGTAGGCCATTTTGAATACATAAGTCATATGTTTAAGTTACATGAGTTTGGGCAGTTCTAAGACTTGTCCTAGGCTCTCTTCGACTGGTCTTAGCTTTGCTTCGACTAGTCTAAGAAATTCCTGGATCAGTCGTGAGTTTGTTACAAAATTTGGATATTTTCTGTTAGCCTTCGACTAGTCCAGGAATCTGTTCGACCAGTCGAAGGAACAGTGTCGACTGCATCTTCGACCAGTCGAAAGTCTTCGACTCGAAGTCCAGCGATTAAATATAGGGTCTTCGACCAGTCGAAGGAGACATTCGACCAGTCGAAGGTGACCTACGACCAGTCGAAGGAGACCTTCGACCAGTCGTAGAACGGTCAAAGCTTATCGCGCCCGATTTTTTTCAAATCTGTTAATTCTTCGACTAGTCGAAGAGCTCCCTAGACCAGTCGAAGACGCGATCTGCTCACCTATAAATAGAGCACGAATCTCAGAAGAAAAAGTGAATTAATTAATCCATTCAAGCCAATCTTCGTCAAACTTCTGAGAGATAATTTTGTGCTCCATCTAAGCTAAGTGTGCTTATTTAATATTCTCTTTCTTTAGCTTTATTTAATTGATTTTGTTTCTGCTATGCCAATCTAATTTGATAAGAGGAATTGTTATTTCCTTTCTTTAGAATCAAAATCAATTAAGGCAAGCCCTATTTGGTTTAATTTAAAATCTATTAGAACTAGAACCATTGTAATTGAGTACTAGACATTGAACTTGGACATTTAATCATTTACTCTAACTTGGTTCTACCGGGATGCTACAACGAAGGAGATAATCAGGTATTTTACATTTAATTGTAAATTCCTTTCTGTTTTGGTTTCTTTCAAGATTTGCCAGAAAAATCTTGTTGTATTGGTTATCTGAGGAGAGCCAGGAAAACTCAGAAGTGGAGTTTTTTTTTATTGTGTAAGCCACAGACAAAGACACAATTGTAAAGGTTTTGGGTGAACCTGTGAAAACCTATTTAGTTAGTGAACGCTAATATCCCCTGTGTGAGGATATTAGGAGTGGAGTAACATTCTGTGTGGCTGTTGTTTAACAGTTGGTGAACACACAGGCGAACCACTATAATCCCTTGTGTTGTGGTTGAATGATTTATATTTCTAATCTTTAATTATTTATTTGTGGGATATATGTATGGTGATGAATGTTGTAATCATTTAATTCAAGCATTGTGAGAATTTTGTAATAGTTTAGAATTTATTTTCTGCTATTCCTTTATCAGCTTGATATTCAATTTCCTTTAAAGTTGTTCCAGCAAGGTTGCCCTGCCATTTTTATGGTGTATGGCTGTCCCTAGAACAATACATTTGTAATTATAATTTATTTCAGTTCAGTTTGTGTTTATTTCTGTATTCCTCTTTGGTTTGAGATTTGATACAAAGATCTTTCTAGAAATAAGGTTGTCCTACCATAAACTCTGGTTTTTGGTGTAAGGTTGTCCTTAGAACAACATTTGTATCAACCTCTCAAGATCTGAATTTTGAGGTTGTTTTACTTTCCTGCATTGTGATTTATTTTGGCTATCATATTCTTTTTAATTCCGCTGTTATAAGTTTATTTGGCATAGTCATATTCACCCCCCTTCTAGGACATATAGCTAGGCCTTTTCAAGAGCTGACTAAAGCCTTTTATGAATCATAAAATCCGACGTGTCCTAAGAAGGATCGCACGTCTCGTATGTTCTTAGGTGGAGGTAGATTAGAGATAAGATCAATTTTAGCCTTATCTACCTCAATTCCCTTAGATGAGATGATGTGTCTAAGGATAATTCCCTTACGAACCATGAAGTGACACTTTTCCCAATTTAGTACCAAGTTCTTTTTCTCTCATCGCTCCAGCACATTTTTCAAAATTTTCAAACATTCGCTGAAGGATGGACCAAAGACTGAGAAGTCGTCCATGAAGACCTTTAAATATTGCCCCACCATATTAGAAAAAATACTCAACACACATCGTCGAAAAGTGGTGGGGGCATTACATAGCCTAAATGACATCCTTTGGTAAGCAAATATACCAAAAGGACATGTGAACGTGGTCTTTTTCTAATCTTTAAGGGCTATCTCTATCTGGTTATAGCCTGAATACCTATCAAGGACGTAGTAATAGGAATGACCAGCTAGCATTTTCAAGATTTGATCAATAAAGGGTAGAGGAGAGTGGTCCTTCCTCGTGATGGTATTCAACTTTTTGTAGTCAATACACATTCTCCAAACAGTAGTAACTCTAGTTAGCACGAGTTCATTATTGGCATTGGTTACGATGGTAATTCTGGACTTCTGAAGAACCACCTGAGTTGGACTCACCTATTGACTATCGGATATAGGATATATGATACCCACATCCAATAGCTTAAGAACCTCGGCTTTAACCACTTCCTTTATATTTGGATTTAGTCTATGTTGTGGTTGTCGTGAGGTCTTCGCATTATTCTCAAGATGAATGCGGTGAGTATAAATCGAAGGGTCAATTCTCTTGAGGTTTGCAATCGACCATCCAAGGGCTCTCTTATGCTTAATAAGAGTAGAAATGAGCATACTCTCTTGTTCTTGCTCAAGGTGGGAAGAAATAACCACCGAGTATGTCTCATCTTGACCTAAAAAGACATATTTCAAATAAGAGGGCAAAGGTTTTAGGTCAAGCTTCTGTGCCTTGAGGTTAGACAGTAGAGGCATTACATTTGTTTGGAATAATTCTTCGAATTGTGGCCTCCACTGGTTAACTTCAAGTACCGGCACAGTATCAAGCATGACACCCGTCTCCCTAATCATATCATCATCTAAATCATGGGAGTGGGTCAAGCACGTCTCTAGAGGGTTAGAGGACAAGGTCATCAGAGTTCTATCTTCTACAAAAGAATCGATTAAGTTAACATCATGGGCATCATCATCATCCTCTACCTGTTTTCCTATATTAAAAAAGATATTCAACTCCAATGTCATATTTTCAAAAGTCAAACTCATGACTCCATTCCTGCAATTAATGATTGCATTTAATGTGGCAAGGAATGGGCGACCAAGAATGACAGGAATTTGAGTGCTCATGTCCATAATGGGTTGAGTATTCAAGACGATAAAATCTACCGGGTAGTAAAATTTGTCAACCTGGACCAACACATCCTCATTTATCCCTCTCGGTACACGAACTGAGCAATCGGCAAGTTGTAATGTGGTCCGGGTGGGTTTTAATTTATCTAGACTCAGTTGTTCGTAAATCGAGTAAGGAATCAGATTTACGCTCGCTCTTAAGTCAAGAAGTGCATGCTCAAGCGGTAATTCCCAATTACACAAGCAATGGTTGGGCTACTGGGATCTTTGTATTTCTGTGGCACATCTTGCTTTAGGATGGTACTCAATTTTTCTGTTAAAAAGATTTTCTTTTGAATATTTTACCGTCTTTTGATCATACACAAGTCTTTCACAGAAATTTGTCATATGAAGGTATTTGTTTAATCGCATGCAGTAAAGGAATATTGATCTTCACTTATTTCAACACCTCTAAAATGTCCTGAGAGTTAGAGAGAGGTTTTGGCGCAACCAACCGTTAGGGAAATGGAGCAATTGGCTTGACTTGAGGTTCCGGTTCTAACTCTTGTGGGGCATGGCTAGATCTATCATTGTTGTCCTCTTCCGGGTCCTTAGGCTTTTCAGCCCTAACCGGAATGGTTTTGTCAATGGTCTTCCCACTCTTAAGAGTAGTGATAGATTTATCTTGCTCCATCTGATTTGAAGAGCTTGGATCGCTAACTTCATATTGCGGTTTTGGGATTGGGGAGAGGTTGAGCAGGAAGCATCCCCTTTCCCCCAATTATTAAGTGCGACTCTATCCTTTGAATAGATGACACCGTTCCAAATGCTGATCTGATATCCTAGTCGAGTAGCTCTTAGTCTCGAATATGTTTTTGAACTGGATCCTCTTGAGGTTTCCCTTGATTTGGAATTTAATTAAAGAATCACCTGAGGAGTAACAGTTTGTCCATTCCTCCAACTGAAGTTTGGATGATTTCTCCAACTAGGATTATATGTATTTGAGGTAGGTCCATTGAAAGGTCTTTGGTAATCGTTCACGGCATTAGATTGCTCATTCAACACCTCTTGAAAGGCAGGTATTGTTGGACAATTTTTAGTTTTGTGCACGTTGCAAGCACAAATACCGCAAACGGTTTCCTTAACCTTATCCTTCTTTAGTTCCATGGCCTCGAATTTCCTTATGAGATTAGACACTTTAGCATTGATATCATCATCCTCTTTCAAAAGGTATAATCTGCCCGTCTCCTTTGATTGAGTGGGTCTAGAAGTGGTGCTTGATTTTGGGGAGGTGTCCCATGATTGTGTGTTTTCAACAAGTCTATCTAAGTAGTCCCACACATCATCGACATTTTTATTCATGAATTCCCCATTGCACATTGTCTCGACCAATTAGCGCATGAAAGATGTCAGACCATCATAAAAAAGTGTGTAATGTGCCATATTTCAAAATCGTGTTGTGGGTATGAACTGACAAGATCCTTGAACCGCTCCCAACATTGGAAGAATGTTTCATCCTCCTTTCGGGTGAAGTTCATGATTGACTTTCTGAGGGTGTTCGTTTTATGATGTGGAAAAAATTTCTTTATGAACTCCCTTATCATGTATTCCATGTGCCAATAGATCGGGGACATAGTGAATGCAACCACATCATAGCTTTCTCTTTCAAAGAAAAGGGAAAGAGTTTCAGTCTGACCATGTCCTCAAACAAGTTAGGAAAATATAGTGGCTATAATCTTGTCAAACTCTTTCAAGTGCAAATATAGACTTTCAGATTTAAGTCCATGAAATTTTGGAAGGAGTTGGATCACCCCTAACTTAATATCCATATGTCTCGTATTTTCTGGAAAAACCATGCATGAGGACGTGCTCACCCCCTCCGATTGTAAATAGTCTCGCAAAGTACGAGGCGGGGGTGCTTGATACACCTCATTCTCATCCTGGTTGAGGTTGTCTTCTCAGTTGATTGACCAATTGATTGGCAGTCATCACTTCAATTGACTCTGAGGATCTCGAGTGGTGTCTAATCCTATGATGGATAGATAACCCCTCAACCAATCCTCCTTCACTCACAAGACATTGAGTGTTGTTACGGACCCATTTGAGCATGAAACACTCTCAGCCCTCAATTTTAGACTCTAACTTAAAACTAAAAGAAAAAGGAAAATAGAGATCTAGAAATATAAAGAGAGGGAATTAGAAAGAAGTTACTAAATTAGAAGTTCCTAGGTTAAGATCCTGCAAAACAAAACAAAACAAGTCAGTTTTTAAAAACAGAAATTCTAAAATTAGAAAGTTTCTAAAACAAAAATAGAAAGATGAGTTAGTTTCTAAAATAAAACAAAAAAGCCCTATTCCTAAAACTAGAAAACAGAAAAAACACTAATCTTAACCTAATTCCAAAACTAGCTAATCTCAGAAAAACGCAATTGTTAGTCCCCGGCAACAGTGCCAAAAACTTGTTCACAACCTCAAGTGTAGGGTCGCAATGTAGTAATAATCTCAGTGAGACAGAGGTCGAATCCACAGCGACTAATCTTGTATGTATTTTGAAAGTAACTAGAACTAAAACTAGAAGAAGATGTAAATCTAAATCTGAATTAATTAAGAAAGTAATTATGATTAAAATGATTAAAACTAACAAATTCAAAGGTGGTAACTAGGACTTCTAAGGATCCACTTGTATAGATTAGGGAGATCTATACTTGATTCAAGGACACAACTGAAATCAGAGTCCCATCTTATCAAATTGGAAGATATACAATTAAGATCAATCTAAACTTTCCTGACATAATTCTCAATAGAGGAGAATTGTGATAATTGGAAGAGATTCCATCACAAACCATGCCTATGAGACGATGGCTAACAATAGGATTTACCAATCTCACAATCTCAAAATCAGGAAAAGAAGATACTCAAAGCTATTGTAGATTTGTTGTAATTCAAGTAACAATAAACCATTAAGAACTGAAAGTATTCCTTTAAAATCAAACTAGAATCAAAGAAGGTTCAATATAAACATGAATCAAAGTAAAAGAAACATCCCAACACGTTACAAGCTTCACTCCTTAGCCCTAGCTAAGAGGTTTAGCCAACCATAGACATGATTGAACTAAAATCTCTCAAGAAAAAGCATAAAAACGACTAAGGAAAAGGAAGAAAAACTCTTGGCGACGGCTTCTCCATGCTTTTAAAAGTGCCTTGGTTTGTCAATTAGCATGAGTGTTGAGTCCGCTAGACAGAGAATCTCCATAGGAAGATCAATCAACCGTCTACCTCAACCAGATGTGGGCCCGAACTCACCACAAGTAAATCTAAGCCTCACATCCCATGTTCCAAAACACTAGGTAATTAAAACCCTTAAAACTGATTAGAATATCATAGGATTTTTTAGTTAGAATTTTTTTTCTTCAAAATTCAGAAAAATATCTAAGTTTTCTACCTCTGTCGATTTATCGATAGTCTGATCGATATAATCGAGAAATGTTTTCGATATCCTCAAAACTCACTCGTTAATATCGAATGAGGACATATGTTGTCCAGCAACCGCATATACTTCTGGATGGAATTATCGATGTATCGATAGCAGTATCGATATCATCGAATCTTGAATCTCGAGTCTATCGAAGTTGACTCGATAAAATCGACAGTAGAAATTTCGTGTCCCTGTTTTTCTATGGAAAATCATAAAGACCTTCGATATATCGAAGTACTTCTTGATATCCTCGGAATTCATGTTTCGATGATATCGGAAGGACTTCGATAATATCGGTCTTGGACACAATTTACCAGTAATATTTTCAGGTGGTTTTTATCTTGGATCGGGGGTCACTCGATAGAATCGATATTCAAATATCGATGATATCGAGGTTGGGTCGATTACATCAAGAATGGACATAAACTGTCCAGCAAGCTTAACTGGAAAATCCTTTGGATTTATTGATACATCGACCCGACTATCGATATCATCGACATTCAAATTCCGATGATATTGAGTGTACCTCGATCATATCCTTGACATGAAATATTTCTAAGGCAAGTCTCTCTCATTTTCAAATGTCGAGGAATCTATCCTCGAGTCGATGAAATTGGAGTTCGAAATTCGATGACATCGACGCATGTTTCGATTCCCTCAAACAACTGGCAAAATGTTTCAAAAGCGTATGACATTTGAGTTTGTGTCATCGAGCGGCCAGTCGATGCAATCGAGAGTATACGCTCGATGATATCGAACTCTGTCATAAATGTGACTATTTTATATCCATTGGAACCTTTTGCTTATATACAAAGAACTTGTCTTTAGCTGCCGGTAGAGAAAGAAGAGAGTGCTTTTGAGTGTCTAACCTTAGATCACATACCCTAAGCCCTTTCTCTCATGAAAGTTCATCCTCTAATCCACCCTCATCATTGACATTCAATAGAGTGGATTGGGGAATGAACTTCTACATTCAAGGATCCTCCAGCTACCATCTTAATGGCAAATCATTAAGCTGGGATGCCTTGAATGCATAAATGATTAGAATCGCTCTATTTCCCTTATAGGAAAACCTTCAATAGAGTAGGATTCCATTACAACCTTGACCCAACCTGTCGCTATACATTGGTACATCTTCTATGTTGTGGTTCAAGGAAGAAGAAGATTCTTCATCAACAAAGGAGGAAGATCTTCGACAATGTACTGAATGAGGCTCATCTACTTATCTGTAAGTCAATAGAGTCCAGAGGACCCTTGTGATCATTCCTTTGTAGGATTGGGTCTAAGGTGTTTCTCACCCTTTGCAAGTCCTCTAGGAGGCCTCCGACAAGAGTGTATGTGGTGGGTGAGTTGTGTTGACTCTTGCTCTGTGGAGAGCATAAACAGTTAGTTCCTAGTGTGGATCCTTGGCTAGGGTGCGTTAAATCGGGTGCTATATGTTGACCCTTGCTCGTGGGAGCATAAACTGTCAGCCTAGGTGTAGGTTGTAATGGTTAAAGGTGAACCTGATTTAAAACCTTGGGTTTGAGGTGAACCATGTGAAACCTCCTTAGTGAAATCCGGCACACTCAAGGGTTGAATGCATCTGCCGGGAGTGGAGTAGACAAGTAGTCGAACCACTATAAAAATGACTGTGTTTGTGATTGATGCTTTTCTTTGACTACTTGTGTGATTTCATTAAATGCTTTTATATTTGATCACACCTCACACACAGTGACATTCACCATAAACTCTGAATTGCATCATGTTTATCATTAAATTAAGTTTTGTGATGGGATCCTCTAATTGGCTTAGAAGCCATTAGAGTTATCTTGAAGAAATCCTGATTCATGCATATCTACACGGGACAAGTTTGATAGGATTTTAAATAAACCATAAATTTTTTTATAAAAGTCCTATTCACCCCCCTCTAGGACATATTGGCATATTCCTACTTCAACTAAAGCGGTCTTTACCGCAATTTCAGCTTTTACTCCACTCCTATTTATAATTGTGCATCACCTCCTTTCGCGCACCGACTTAGAAAATTTTGAAAATCGCCTCAAATTTACGCAGTCCACGCAACATCTGCATAACCCTCGACTGGTCGAGGACAACCTTCGACTGGTCGAGGATCTCCTTCGCCTAGTCGAGGCTGACTGGAATTTAGAGGATTTTGTCGCTGGAGTTCGAGTCGAGGAATCTTTCAACTAGTCGAGCAGGGGTCTTTGACTGGTCGAAGATGGGCTTAGACTAGTCAAAGGATGTAGATTTTTAGGGTTCTTTTTCTTTACTTCAAGTCTTCAATGCTCTTCATTCCTCTCTTGGATTTCTTGGATCTTTGGTATGTGCATTCTTCATTCTTGGTCTCATAAGATCCATCCTTGGCTTTGGTGATTCTTAAGCGTTGAATCCATACTTTTATCATCCTTTTCAATCCAAGCTCTTAAATTCACCTTGCAATATTAGCATGATTAAAATAAAACATTAAGCATTATCATGTTCATAAAACCAAGTAATAAATGGGGCCAATATGCAATATTTGACCCTTAACACATGGTTTTATAGAAAACACTACAGATGAATGTATTTACGTTAAAATCAGTGGGAGTAAGTTCGTCATATTGGTTTTTTATATTGATGATATTTTGTTGGCTAGTAGTGACATCAGGATATTGAGTGACACCAAGAAATTCATATCTCAAAGGTTCGAGATGAAAGACCTTGATGACACCTCTTATGTATTCAACATTGAGAATCGTCTAATGTCTGTAGAGTTCATTGGCACTAAGCAGATGATTACGGATCCGCTCACTAAAAGGCTCTATATCACGTCATTTCATGAGCATGTAACATCCATGAGAATCATTGATCTCATAGATACATTTAATTAGTGAGAGTTGAGCGTATTTTATTTTTATAAATATTGAAGAGATCTCATTAATAAAGTTTTGATGATTCTGATATAAAGTTAATTTCTGCTTCTCCCTATATATGCACAATTTGTTATGAGTAAGCAGAACTAAAAACGTATCTCATTGGAGACATTTGAAAGCTCCATAATCTCTTATGGATAGGCACATATCATCATACTACTTGTGTAATCCTTATACCACACTTCCTAGTTTTTTTTTTATATCTATTTTATTGGGATTAGTAGTATTTGTGACTGCATTTAGTCTTACTTAGATTAAATATTATGATGGCTACCGCGATCCGATACTAGTGGTCTTGATGGACCAAATTGTAATAGCATTGGCCGTATTATCCAACAATTATATTGGTTAACCATTTGAATGTTTTCTTCAAAATTAAAAACATGTTTTTAAAGATTAATAGATGATATTGATCAATGTGACCCAAGTGGGAGAAAGTAAGAATTCTATAAGGTGAGCCTTATTGATCAATGGTCTGGATTTTCCTAAGGGTTGGATAGTGTGATCGAGAGTACCAGTAGACCCCACTCAGTTGTGATGCATCTAAAATCGTGTAAGGGGTGGTGCAATACAACTGTGTCACACACACAATGTTCTAGTTGAACTGGGATTACCAAATTTGTATGGAGCCTTAGGGAGAAGAGTTTCGATGGGTTTCAAACTCATCAACCCTCTAAACTATATAAACAGGGTTGGGTCCCCAAGCCTACATACGACTGAAGCTTCATTCCCATCCCAGTGCTTCTCCAAGAGTGTAAGGTGTGGAAGACTATGACATTAAGCCTATGGCGATGGCATCTCAATTAGGTACGCCATGTATTCAGTTTACTTGATCTCCATACTCGATGCATAGTATGGACCTTTGCAATTATGCATATAGTTTACAAAAGTTTGTTTAAAGAATATGACATCAACTGACATAAAATGTCTTAAGAAAACAAATTATAACATTTGCCTAAAATACACTTGATAGCATTTGGTTCAAATTTGTCAAAAACATGACCAAATTCATGTACGAAGAACACACAACTAAACACCTTTAGAGGAATACAATATGAATGAATTTGAGAACATAAGATAGAAAGAAGCTACTTTCCATATGAAGCATGTAATTAAGACTACATCACTCCAAAATATTTTTAGAACCTTAATATTCAACAACAACGCTCTAGCAACCTCAAGTAAATGACAATTCTTATGTTCTGCTACCCCCATTTTGTTATGGTGTACTCACACACAAAATTTGGTGAATGGCGTCATACAATGAAGGATATGAGTTGAAATAATAAGATAAATATTCTCGAACATTATCTAAAAGTAGAACATCAAATTTAGAGTTAAATTGAATTTGTGCTCTATATGAAATCTTTTAAAACTATAAAACTTTTTTTTTATTTATTGATCTTTCATCAAATATAACTATATTATACAAGAATAATCATTCAAAAAATAATAATAAAGTACTTGAAAGCAGCTAAACTAGTAAGTTGAACTTGACCCAAAATATCAAAATGTACTAAATAAAAAGATTTTCACTTCTTTTATTAACATGAAGAAAAATGACAATTTATAGTGCTTACTTAACTCACAAACCTCACACTCTGACCCAAACATATGTGATAATAATGAAACTAGACTCTTCAAACTACTTAAGAAAGAACAATCAAGCCTAGAATGTCAGTCATGTGTAGAGATATCTATCTGTAGTGTTGTTCTAGTTATTTTACTATTGAGGTAATAGAGTCCATTCATTTTATGCCCTCCACCAATCATCATCCACGTCTTTAGATCCTAGAATTCGCAACAAGAAAGGGTAAATTATGACAAAATTTTTTTAAGGATTTGGTTAGGTTACTTATAGACAGTAAACTCAAAGGAAATTTAGGGACGTAAGGTACTAAAGATAATGAAAGTGATGGGTAGGGCAAGTGGTACCCAATCCAAACACATGCTGAAGTATCATCTACTAATATCACAAAAGAAATGGACGACAACTGTACTCTCTAAGACAATACACTATGCTTACCGTTCATATAATCAGAAGAAACTCTTGAGTCAATGATGTAGGGAACACTATTAGACGATGCATGATAAATAATACTTGACTACACGAGAATAGATGTACATGATGGTGCATGCGTAGAACAATCTTTCAAAACTCTAGCATATTCTTTCTTGGATAGTGTAACTTATTAGTGCACTGATTTTTGCACCTTATTTGTCAATCATGTGAGTCGTTATGTCATGTAGTCAGTTGAGCCTTTAGAAAGTGAAAATCGAAGACATAAGTAAAGACGGAGCATCAAGAAGCAAAGAACAAATAAAATAGGTGCCTTGGTGACCCTAACCCTTGACCCAAAACAACCTATATACCTTTAGATGATCTTGAACTAATAAGAATACCTAATTAATTATCCCTTAGCCTTAGGAGACCAAGAAAAATATGATAAACAAAGTTAGGAGAGGTTCGGAGCTACTGTGTAACAGATAGCCCAAAACGCCAGCCTTCAATGAGTCTTCGATGGCATCGAGCTTCCATTGAAGTGCCTTCGATGGCTGCTTGATAACATTGACCGAGAGTCAGAACTATCTAGTAAGATTTGGCATTTATTTTAACTTTCTCGATGGCATTGAGACACCTTCGATGACATCGAAGGACATTCGATGACATCGAAAATGATCCAAATATGTCGAGTAATAAATCAACATAAATGTTTGGATTTCATCGATGACATCGAGGACACCTTCGATGACATTTAAAGGGTTAGTTTGATGACATTGGAGATGGTCTAGATATGTCCAGGAAGAAATCATCATAAAGTTTGGATTTCATCAATGACATTGAGGAAACCTTCAATGACATCGAAAGAGTTGTTTTTTGCCTGTCTTTTTTTTTTTTTTTTTAATTTAAATTTTATTTTTTTTTACCGTTGGAGCTCGAACTATTTATAAAGGGCAATCGGTTCTTAGGCATTTTGATGGATTTTTTGAGCAACAAAAGGTAGGGTGATTCCATATACATATCACTCATCTCTAGCCTTTATTTCGTTGCGTTCTAAGTAATCTCCCTTTAGATCACAACTCTAATGAGGATTCTAACCTCAATATTGAGATGTGTTTGAACTCTTCCATTTCTTAGAGATTAGACTTAAGATATCTTAGCAAACCATTGTCCAAATAATCTAGGAGACCCATCTAGGTGAATTCCCTTGTAAAAATAACTTCCCACTAGTTATAAGAGATTCGACAAACCTCTCATCACCTTGGTTACCTCGGAGGAGCATCACATGCAAGGTGATTGATCTTAGAGCTAAACCCTTGGCAAAGCAGCGGCATCATGATCGAGGGAGCATCAGGGAGCTAATTGAAGCAGGAGAGGGCGGATATCAAACAACCTAAGAAGGTGCTACAAAAGGGGCTAATCTGACAAGTAAGTTGTTATTTTAAGAGTCCAAGTTTAGTCTCTTTCCTTGTGTAGGATTGAGGCTAAGAGTTTGTAAAACCAAACTCAAATTAGGTTCTTTTGTAGGACTTTGGGCTTTGTGTAGGGCTAAATCTTAGGTTCTTGTGTAGGGCCTAAACCTTGGGGTTTTTTTTAGGACCTTGACCCGGGAGTAGAGTCTAAATTCTAGGTTCTTGTGTATGACCTTGGCTCGGGAGTAGAGCCTAAATCTCCAAGTTTTTTTATGTGGGACCTTGGCTCGGGAGTAGAGCCTAAATTTAGAGTATTTGTGTAGGGCTGTAAAGGTTAGAGATGAACCTGATTTAAAACCTATACTCATGGGTTGAGTGCATCCGCTGGGAGTAGAGTAGGCAAGTAGCCGAACCACTATATATGATTGTGTTTTGGATTTTCATTTGCGCACTTGTTTAATTATACTTATTTGTTTTAATGCTTAATTATATATGCATGATTAGATAAATGCTTAGTGTTGATAGGTAGCACATCCCACACACACATATACACTATCTTGATATAGACTATTTGCTTATCTGCATATCTCTTGTAGTCTATGTGATTTGACCCTTTATTGGCTTGAAAGCCTTAAAGTTATATTGCATTGCTTAATTTAATTGTTAATTAGTTTAAGTTAGACAATTATTGTTTTAAATAGGCATAATTTTTAAATACGTCATAATCACCCCCTCTAGGATATAGTCTTCATTCCTTAGCTCCACCAAGTTTCCCTGAGCGCAACCGTGCTGATCCCATTACGCTACAAGCTCACATTTTCATAACTATATCACTTGTAGTATTAGGCTAAAAAATAGAAGAAATAAGACTTAGAGACATAACTATCAGTGCCATCATCGAAAGAACAAAACTAATTAGATCAAGCAAATTTACAAATAAGGTCTCAACACATCTCATATGTGCAATTACTGAGACCATAATAAGTGTGACTACTGATTACCATGACCACAACCACGACACCCTGATCCATAGCTCAAGTGGTAGACTGAGTGAAAGATACCTCGTTTCAACATTGAGGTCTTGGTATCGATTCCCTAGTGGGGGTGGCTCATAATGAAGTGTGAACTGACAGCGGGTGTACTACAAGCAAACAAAAAAAATGACTACAACCACGACTATCATTAAAATCTATCACATGAACTCTCTGATTATTTTTACCTTTAAAGTGACCTTTCCCTAAATGTCCACCACCAAAATGGCTACCACAACCACCAATACCACGACCACGACTACCATAATGAATTACTCAAATCTCCTTTATCGAATGTAGAAGCAAATATAGAATGATCCGATGAAGGTGAACTTTGTAAATTATCTCCATATTAAATGTGAGTGAATCTTCAGTGGTGGATGAAATTTCATTACCATTAAAGATCTGTGCTCGAACATGCTCAAACTCAAGATCGATCAAAAAGGAATTTAACAACACATAATTCCTCTCTCTGCTATCTCATAGTCTCATAATTGATAAACAATGGCTGATATATGTTCAATTCTTCCCACATGCCTCATAAGACTGAATAATATTTCCAAACACTCTTATCTTCCTATTGAAAAGCGATTTAAATTCTTTTTGCCCGAACACATCTCTCTCAAATTATCCCAAACTTTCTTTACTATCTTAAGAAAGATAAAATTCAGATCCATACTATTTCATAATAACGCTCTAATTTTAGCATCCTCTGCCACCTAATCTTATTATTTTATCGAAACTTTTCAAATTTGGGAGAAATCAAATGCCTTAATTTTCTTTTTCCCATGAGAAAGACTTTTACCGATATGACCCATTTCAAGTTATTTACTTTATTGATTTTAGTTAAAGAAATCTAAAAGTTCATCGACTCAAATGGAGACAAATGACTAGCCTTTACTTCATTCTTAACATCTATTGATGTATGCCAAATTATATACATAAAGGAAGATGTTTAACTTTAACTTACCCAATACATATTCCAAAAAACCACATATATCAATAAACGTGATCGTTTGGTAGCACTACTTGATCCAAAACTTCACAAATACTTTTTCACACATACTTTAGATCTCAGATGTAGCCACATGAGCAAATCTAACCACACACGCATGCGCACGAACTTTTATTCAACAAATGGTGTTATAAGAAAGCTTCACACACATTAATGATACATGATTATACAACCCACCATATGGTGGTTGGAAGAAAACTCATGTAGATCAATCCCCAACAACTTTAAAAATTATATGGTAAATAGAAGAAGGAAAAAAAGGAAACTGAGGAAGTCGATGAAAGAGATCAATGCTTGAATTAATTTTGCACTGATACTATAGGGATTTCTGTGGCTGCTCGTCTCGACGCTTGCCCGGTCTCCTTGACCGGATGAGGCTATAATTGCTCCAACATTTGTTTCTGAAATTGCGGTTTACACCGTTGATACTGAAGAATGAATCTGAGCTAAGGTCTGAGAGGGGGGTGAATAGGACCTTTCAATTATTATTATTATTATTATTTATTTAAAGTCCTGATTGCCTAACTTAAATAATCATTTGATTTTAACCAAGTTAGGCAAAATAACTCTAATGGCTTCCAAGCCAGTTAGAAGATCCAATTACAAAGGCTATTAGAGATATGCAGATATAATAATTAGCCTAGTGTTGTGTGCTTGTGTGTGGAATGTATTTCCTATCGATGAATAACATTCATCCAATCATGTATACAAACTTAAACATTCAAACATATATAAACATGGTTAAACAGATGCGCAAATGACAATTCCAAATACAAACATTTATAGTAGTTCGGCTACGTGCCTACTCCACTCCCGGCATCCACACTCAATCCCAGAGTGCATCGGATTTCACTATCAATGGTTTTAAACAGGTTCATAAATAACCTTTATAGTCCTACACTAAGGACACAATTTATGCTCTCCGCAAGAGCAAAGGTCCTACACTTATAACCCACGTTTAGGTCCACCGGCCAAGGTCCCACACTAGGCACCTACTGTTTAGGCCCACCGGCCAAGGTCCCACACTAGGCACCTACTGTTTAGGCCCACCGGCCAAGGTCCCACACAAGGTACGTACTTTTAGGCTCACCGGCCAAGGTCCCACACAAGGAGCCTACTTTTAGGCCCACCAGCCAAGGTCCCACACAAGGAACCTAAACAAGTTTGTTGATAGCAAACTCTTAGCCTCAATCCTACATGAGGAAAAAGACTAAACTTTTGAACTCTTATAATGACACTTGTCGAATTGAGTTCTCTCTTATAGCTTGTCCCGGGTTGTTACATCTTCGTCCTCTCGTGCTTGAATCAGCTTCCTGGTGCTCCCCCGATCGCTTAGCTTGGATTTACCTGTTGGCTCAGCTTCATGATAAAAAATCTTGCATAAGAGATACCTAAAAGGTGACCAAGGTTATGGGAGTTGGTTGAATCTTTTATCTAGGATAATGAGTTGATTTTCTAAGGGATTCAACCTATGGATGCTCTAGAGTATCAAAGAACTAAAGATATTCCTATTAGTTTGGTCTTTGTACTCTAGAGAAGGCACAAGTTCATGTTCTTCATTAAATAGGAGTTTTGAATACTCATAGGAGTCAAGGATCACAATGAAGAGAACATGAACTCGTATGGATAGAGTCTAAATGGGCTAGGATAAGCTTGAGATACATTAGAGACTCTATGGTGCCTATTTCCACTAATTTTACAAATTTCTACAAGCCACTTTTATAGACAAAAACTTCCAACGGATAGAAAACGACTAGTTTATGGTGCTACCAAAGTGACCTTCGGTATCATCGAACTTGCTTCGGTAGTACCGAATTGTCTATCGGTAATACTGAATTAAATTCCCAAGTTGCTGGTTGAAAACAGTGTCTTTCAGTGGCAGTCGATGTCACCGAAATATCCAGTCGGTGTCACCGAATTAGTTGTAAGCCTATTTTAAGCCCCTTTGGTAACATCGAAGGTATCTTTGGTGGTACCTTTGTCTTACCGATAATAGACAAATTTTTCTGTTTGTCCAATAAATCATTCAACAACTTGGGATATGCAAAAGCCAAGACTATAGGATATAAAATATGAACTTGGGATTGACTTAGAATAGATGACCTAAGTAGGTATTCCTATTTGGGTTGGGATCATTTATTTACAAGGTTAAGATTGCAGAAGCAGTTCTTTGTCTTCAATGTGGCTTTTGATGCTTCTGATCCAGTTGCGTCACCGGTCTTCTCTTGCTAAGAACTCATCTGACTACATGACATAACTAGTCATGTAGTTGACAAACATGGGTGCAAATAAGTGCACTAACAGTTTCATCGAGTTCATGTTGTTATTCAATTCTCAACTTATTGCTCAAGGGATACAAGTCGTCCTCCTCGATTCCAGGATTGTTGCATCGGCCCCGTAGGCGCAGAATCAACCTGGAGTTAGGAAGAAGAATCCTGATGGCTGACAGACCGCTCTGGTGGTGCGAGATCGGGCACAGCGGTGGAGGCCAGAGCTTTCTTTTTTCCTTTCACCATCGTTGAGTTGTAGATAAAGAGAATGACTTTGATGTTGTTCCCACAGACGACATCAAACTGTTGATGCAGAAAATCGGTTAGCCTTCTCGGGACCCTTGAACACTTGCACAAGAAACGGACAAAGGAGTCCCTGACTTGAGCAGGGGACCCTCCGATGCTAAAGTCAAGCCAAGGAATTTGGGTCTAGTTGAAAATAGGGTTTCAAGCTTAAAATTGTGTATACATTTCCTTGCAGAAGGGGTATGTATATATAGATTTCTCAAAGGTGATGTTGTATATAGCATTGAATCTGCCACCTGATGTCGTATCATACCAGGAAGCTGATTTGAAGGGGGTGCAATCATTCTTCAGAGATTCTTGGAGAAAATCCAGAGGTTATTCTGGTAGATTCCAGGTGGTGGACAGTCCACTAGGCCAGGGTGTAGGGCCAAGCTCGTCCCCAAACTTAGGCGAACTGTAGTTGAGATTGGAATTGGATAGACCAAGCTCGAGGTTGGTCTCGAATTAGGGTTGTAGTTGATGATGGTTGGATCCAGTTCGACTCTGAGGTCAAGTGGGCCATGGCTTAGCAATCCTTTTGATGGAAGTTGTCCTCTCGTCCTGAGTCATCCTGGTCGGTCCATTTTTACCCGCAACATATGCCAGACACATAACATGGTAAGATCCACAAGCGACCCTTTAAGAATAAACCTATTGCACAAGGACATGTAGAGGAACCCACCCGCTAATTTTTGCCACTTTTCTGCCTTTTCCCCTTCCTCTACAAGGGGTGGAAATGTATCAGGTTTGTCTCGTGTCAGGGCACCTGAGCTTGGACCGTTTACTAGCTAGGCCAAGGAATTTGGGTCTAGTTAAAGGTATGTCCAGAACGGCCAATTAATGGACATATACATTCATGCATAACCAACCATATGTGTGAACTCTCTCTCTCTCTCTCTCTCTCTCTCTCTCTCTCTCTCTCTCTCTCTCTCTCCTCTTCCTTATATGGGCTGGCCAGACCAGGTAGTGAACCATAGCCCAACGCATGTACTTAAATGTCCAACCTTTTCAAGCACAAACCAAAACTGCTACCCACTTGGCATGGGTGAAACCCACCTCATAAACAGGTCAGGCCAGTTGACCCACAGGCCCGCCCAACCATTGGCCGCTGTACTCTTTATGTTCAAAATAACAGTACCATCATCAGCCACCAGAGACCATCGTTAGGCATTGCTATCTAACTTACAGCGACCCGGAGGACGAGATAACAATGGTGTGATTGTGGTGATGAAAATGGCATTGATAATGATTTTGTTGATGATGAAGATGATTCATATGCATGGATATTTCAAAAAATAAAAATACAATAAAAGGGGGGACTTTTCCAAGAATTCTTGTCCTGGTCTTTTCTTTTCTACAAGCATTCATGTATGCAAGCCGCCACTTATATTTGTGGGGAGGTAGGATAGCCCACATGTGCTTGCCAAATGAGGTGCAAATCTTTCATCAGGTGCGGTGAATGTGGCCCAACAAATATGATTTTTGGGCCACCGTAAATGCATACACATTAAGGTTCACCTGATAACCCAAAGATCAGGCATGATGATGGATCAAAAATGGCTTTGATCAAAGTTATAAGATGAAGTTCCGTTCACATAACCCTTTAGAATAGCCACATATTAGATGGTGGAGAATTTTAAAATTTTAAAAGAAAATTAAAAAAAAAATGGTCTCAAGCTGAAACAGGGAGAGTTCATGACCCCTCAACAGAGATCTTCCAAAGTAAACAGTTTGGACAAATTCAGCTCTCACATCTTCTAAAATAAAAAATAAAAATAAAAATAAAAATAAAAATGTGAGAAGATTTGTGCGCATTAAAAAACTGAATTGGACACTATACCATGTTGGGTACCAACAATTCAAAAATGACCCGCTCAATGTGGAACCTGCTCTGAACCATCAAATCCAGGGTGAATGAACTTCGACACTTTTTTTTAGTACTGGATATTTGTTTCGAAATGCCAATAAATACAATGGAGACAAATCACGAAGATAATGGCAAAGCAATTCTGCAATATCAGATGAGAGATTTAAAAGTCCTTTCCTAATCAAGATTACTCAGAGTAGCTAGGTGGAAAAACAGTTGGACGTGTCTTCCAGTTGGCTCTGTGTCTGCCTGGTAGTTTATACATAAGTAGTTAAGCAAATGCCAAGAGGAAACATAGTACCACAAGGACACAAATGAAGAACAAGTAAACATACTCAAGTTGCATGATGGTGATGTTAAGTGAGTTCAATCTTCAATCGGCAAACCAAAGTGCTCCCTTAATATAGCTTTTGGAGTCTTCCCAAACCCATTAGCAATTTCCACCATATGCCTGAGCTTTATGACTTCTCTCTTTATTTGTTCCACTCTACTCAAGACATTGGCAAGAAGGGCATCCGAGTCATTGCCAGCAGGTGATGCTGTATGCTTTGCAAGTTCAGACCTCTCCATATCAAGCTTTTGATACAATCCAAGAAGGAGATCCTTGTGGCCATACAGCTTTTGCTCTGCAACTTTGTACTCCTCTTCCTGTGATTTTCTCAAGGATTCAAGAGCCCTATCAATCTCATTCTCAAACTTCAAAGAAGCAATATGATGATCAGAAGTTATGTAGACAGGTGTTTGAGCTCCTCTTCCGCGCGTCTCATCAAGCTCATGTGAAGGTTCAGATCCAGCAATGAAATCCAAAGAAACTTGATTGCTTAGAACATCCAGTGGCCCTGACAAGGCTGTGCTATTTTCAGGATGAGATTAAGATATAACAGTCACTACACATCTGGACAGAAATTACAAAATCAAATCTTCAAAACCTAGCAGGGAAAGGTTCTTCACAATTCCCAAAGGGTCACATTAAAGTATGATATTATAGTTTTCCTCGTGATAATCCAGCTTTTTAATTCTCAGTGCCCAACCTTGGGTACATACACCGTGCGGGCCACAGTGTAAAACATGTAAAGGAGGTCATCCCATCTAAAAAAATAAACTAAATGGGCACACGCATTGGCAAGGCTAACCAAATTCCTAGCTTTTCTTCACACAGCATACCTATTATTAGAAGGTTTCAGGTTTTCTAGTGTTGATGCAAAGAATGGAGTGATTTTTGGGATAAGTGGACAAATGTGAGCCGGATATGGGAAAGTATTGCAAACTCATCCAATAATAGCAGGTTTCTTTTGTGGGATTAGAAAAAAGATTCTAGTTCTAGGAGAAGTCTCAGTGTTGAGAAGGAAATAGCCAATGGGAGTGCTTAGGGAAATTAGGTATTTACGATTAGTTTTGGGATACTACAAAAAAAAGTGTCTAAAGAATAGGGATGGTTATTAACAGTTTTAAAACTTCTCTTTATACAGGTGAACGTGGATGCACATAGAGCCTTGTAAAGTTGGCATTGAGACATTTGAATAAGAGAAAAGTGCCTCTCTGGGCACAATTACTTCATACTCACACACGCATGGATTAAGGTCTCTACCATGCAATAGCAGACAAGGGATTTAGATTAAAAAACTGAGTCCTTTTGAAAACTCCTGCAAGAAGACTCCCATGGCGTGAAGTTCCTTCTATTGTGCTCCTTCCATAGTGGAATCTATTGGAACTGGTGGCAACATAAAAGGCCCTTTCAGTCTTAGTTAGAAATATCCCTTTCTCATAAAATCTGGCAGAGGTTTTTGGTTGATATGGTAACCTAACAGATGTTATTATCCCTATGTATAGAAACTCAGGCAGGAGTTGTGGTTTGCTTTCGGTTGGTAAT
The DNA here is from genome assembly GCA_030180095.1 of Magnolia changhungtana. NCBI lineage: Eukaryota > Viridiplantae > Streptophyta > Magnoliopsida > Magnoliales > Magnoliaceae > Magnolia > Magnolia changhungtana. Next base: position 965,203 of record JASAUF010000600.1, read on the forward strand.
TGATAGCAAGATGAGGCCCTGAAGCCCATCTTTATCCTTGATGGATGGCAGATTGGAAGAAGCATCACGAAAGTCTGTGAAGGGTGTGTGGAAGAAGCAAGGGCCACACCCAGTTCGTTTTTTAGAGAGGGGCATCAAAATAATGCTCCCAAGGGTATTCAAAGTGCTGGAGTATGTGGCAGATCTTTTGGAGTCTCGGTGTGTACAAGAATGACGATTCGCAGTGTCCGACATTCAGTGGGTTGAAATTTGATATCTTGTTAGAGTCAGAGGTGATTATGCTGGAGGAGCCTTTCGATATCAATAAAATTCAAGAGGCAATGTTCAAATTCAAAAGGGGGCATTGCCCCTGCTCAGACGGTTCCAATGTTTTTCAAACAATTCTATTGGAATTTTACCCACGAAGAACTACCAGTAGTTATGGAGGATTTATACATGAAGATCTAGAGGTGGTTGGGGTGTCAAGGTTGCTTCAAGAAGATTCAGCTCCTTGATGTCGTGCGTGATTTCTTCAACTCAGACTTTATTCTCTAGTGGCTCACAGTTCCAAGTTAGGAAAGATGACAAAGTTAAATTCTGGGAGGATAAATGTAGTGATCCTTTTGCTAGTAAGTTTAGCCCTTGTTCCAACTGGCTACTCGAAGGGGAGAAGTGAGTCATTTCTTCAGTCAAGAGGCTCCAATTTGCTTTGTCCAGCCATCACCTGATTTGCAACGGCCCTTTTAACACTACAAAGGTTGTATAAAAAAATTTTAAAATTAATTTTTTTTTTTTTATATATAAATGAGCTTAGAAGCTTTGTTGTGCCAGCCAATTGGAATAATAGGCCTTAGTCAAAGAAGGCTGATGGAAAACAAACTATCTTTTTGCAATCGTTCTAGACAAAGTACTGAAGGCACTGAAATCTTCAGAACCCTTAGTAGGTGTGTTAAGATTGGTGCACGGTAATGAGAAGCCAACAATGGGATATATCTACAATGCGATGTAAAGGGCTAGATCAAAAATTATGGAGCACTTTAATTATAAAGAATGTGATTATAGGCCTGTATTAGATATTACAGACAAAAAATGGGCAACCAAATGTCATCTACTTTGTATTCAGATGCCTACATTCTTAATCCAACCGTATTCTTCACTTTCGCCAATCGGAGTGACGAAGAAGTGATGCCTATGGTTGGATTTCTTAATGTTTTAGATAGATGGTTCCAAATAAAGACGAATAGAATAGGATCTCTAAATTTCTGAACTTCTACTCGAAGAGTGCAAGGATCTTCTCATAGGATAGTCATCAATCATAGAATTTTGAAATTGCCAAGTATGAATGTCTTGGCGAGTTACTCTAATTTAGAGGGATTTCTTGCAATCAACAAAGTCTGACTTACTCCAATTGTTATTTGGACACCTGATTAGTGGGGAATGTACAGAGTGGACCTGAACAGGAAGGATTCATCACTGAAAAAGTTAGCCATGCAAATTCTTGGCCTCACAGTTCAGCAAGCAATTGAGAGCACAACTGGAAGTACGTTCAAGTCAGTAACATTTTCAATTCACTCTTCAAATGTTGGATTTACAGTGAATATTAAAAGTAGATAATCAGTAATCACTATCACGATTCACGAATTCACTTCAATTCAAATGCGATATGGATTCACAAAAAAAAAGTCTTCAACAAAAGTAGCCAAAATGAGCTAGTCTTTGTCCAATACAACCAAAAGCTACAGAAACGATTCCAAGCTAAGCGACAAAACCCTGGTTTCTATAATCCCATCTGCTTAGATGATCTAGAGGCAAACAATGTGACGGAAGACTAGGTGTTTGCAGGAAAGGACCTAACATGGGCCCAAGCTGAAAATGTCACAATTGAATCAGCACCTGAAGAAAGTTCTTCACATCAAAGATAGAGAAGATCAACGAGGCCAGTCAAGGCCAAGAAGAAGACAATATTTAGGAGATGGAATAAGAAAATGATCAACCATTGGATGTAGATCAAGAACTCATGAGAATCGATGACAAAGAAACAGAAGAAGAGGAAGTTCATGTCGAAGGAGGTGGTGGCAGCGGCGGCAATGATGGTAAAGATATGTCACAATGGATTAGGGAACAAATTGTACAACTTATTTTTGAAATTTTAAATTTTTATTTTGTACTTTGTAATTGTAACTTTATAGTTTGTAGTTTGTACAATGTATTTTTATTTTTACATCAAGCCATCTGTTGAAAGGAACATTATTGAATAAGTTTTACACTTGAATAAGGTCAAAGCCATCTCTTGCTGCCTCCTATGGACTATCACCTTGGGTGATCGACTCAAGAGCTACAAACCATATGACAGGTTCATCTTCCCTCCTCTCATTTCTCAATACATTTGTTCGTTGTTCCCTAGTTTTCCTAGCTAATGGATCTTTGTTAAAAGTTCTTCATCAGGGAGCTGCTTCACCTAGTCCTTGCATAACCTTGTCTTCCATTTACTCTTTGTGAGTAAACTTACTAACATATTTAACTGCTCTGTCACCTTTTATCCTTCCCATTATGTGTTTTAGGACCTCAAAACAAATGAGATAATTGGTGGAGGTGAACTGCATGGATTCTAGTATATAGAACCTCGAGTCATTACTTTTGCCCTTAGTGTCACCACCACTCCATTACAGTGGCACGCACGGTTTCGTCACCCCTCAGACTCCTTGAAAATTTATGTTCCTTCTTTATCATCTATTTTCTCTCGCGTATGTGAAACATGTCGGTTGGCTTAAACACATAAGAATTACATTTTTGCCACGTCTTCACAAACGGAGTCCATCTCCATTTTTATCTCACGCATACCAATGTGTGGGGCCCAATTCAAATACCTAGTCTTCAAAACGTCAAATATTTTCTGACATTTATTAACGACTATTCAAGAATGACATGGTATTCATGATGAAAGACTGAACTGAAGCATCTGAAATCCTTAAAAATTTTCATTCCAAAATATGTACACAGTTTAACACAGAAATCAAATGCTTTCGGTCAGATAATGCACTTGAGTATCTCTCGACCTCCTTTCAAGAGTTCTTAACTTCTACTGGCATTACCCATCAGACGTCTTGTGCCTATACTCCACAATAGAATGGTGTTGCCGAAAGGAAGAGTAAACACTTTTTGGAAGTTGGAAGATCCCTTCTTACTCATATGCATGTTCAAAAATGCTTCTAGAGTTTTTCCATTCTTACAACATGTCATCTCATTAATCGAATGCCCTCCTCAATTCTTGAGGGCAAAACTTCATTTTCTATGTTATATCACGATGCCTCACCCTTTCCTCTTTCCCCATGAGTATTTGGTTGCACTGACTTTGTCCATGTTTTACAACCTAGTTCTGATAAACTTGATGCATGCGTTGTTAAATGTATCTTCTTGGAATACTCTCGCAGAAAGGATATAAGTGCCTTGACCCCTCGTGTAATCAGCTACTGGTTAGTGCAAATGTAAACCTTCTTCGAAGATACACCATTCTTTTCCCGTCCTCCCAATCATAGGGAGAATTGTTTCTCAAAGGAAAATCTCATTGCCATTACTCTCATTCCTCATCGTTCTGTTTCATATCCACCAATCATTCCCCGACCTCTGAATAAACTGACATGACCTGTCAGGACCACCCCTATGATCCCCAATCCACGCAATCCCCATCTCATTTGGATAGGGCTCTTGAAGCATCACCAACACCTTCCGACCAAGACATCCCGATTGCTCTTTGTAAAGGTACTCGCTCCTCTACTCTTCACCCAATCACTATTTTTTTTTTTTCATACCATCGTCTGCCTCCATCTGCCTGTACATTTGCTATGCCCCTGTCACAGGTGGTCATTCTGATATCCCATCATGAGGCGTTAGCTCATCCTAGGTGGTGAAGAGCAATGGAAGAAGAAATTACGGCTATGCATCAAATTAGTACTTGAAAACTATATTCCCTTTATCTGCTAGTAAACGTTTAGTTGGTGGTCGTTGGGTTCTCCATTAAATATCTACTTGATTGCTCAATTGAGCGTCTGAAAGCACGACAAAGGAATATACTCAAACACCAGGCTTAGATTATGAAGAAACATTCCTCCTATTGCAAAATTGAACTCTATTTGCGTATTGATTTTTGTGGCGGCAAATAAGTCTTGGTTGTTATACCAACTGGATGTAAAAAAAAAAAAAAAGCTTTTTGGAATGATGAGCTAATTGAAGAAGTTTACATGGAGAAACCACCTGGATTTATTGCTTAGGGGAGAAATCAGAAGGCTATTTATGGTTTAAAACAATCTCCCAAGGCCTGGTTTGAAAATTTTAGCAAGGTGCTAATCAACTTAGATTTTAACAACTGTCATGTTGATCACTCAGTATTTATGAAGCATAATCACAGAGGGATGGTCGCAATTGGCTCACATCTAGAAGCGGTTCCAAACAAAGGACCTTAGCCCTTTCCGTTACTTCCTCAAAATTGAAGTGGCTCGATCACCATCAGGAATCAAATGTATTCGACTTGTTGAAAGAAACCGGAATGTTAGGATGCAAGCCAAGTGACATGCCAATGGAGCCCAACAGTAAAATATTTGACAATCAAGGGGACTTGTTTGAGGATCCATAAAGATACAAAAGACTTGTTGGAAAACTCATCTATCTCATAGTTATTAGACCTGATATATCATTTGTTGTAGAATGGTAAGTCGGTTCGTGCATAAGCCACGTATACAGCACTGGGATGTAGTCCTACAAATTCTTTGTTACCTAAAAAAGGGCCCCAGGATTAGGACTAATATATCAATCTCACATGCATCTTCAAGTCGAATCATATGCTGATGCAAACTAGGCAAGCTCCATAACTGGCAAGAAATCCATCTCCGATTATTGCACCTATGTGGGAGGCAACCTGGTAACATGGAAAAGCAAGAAATAAAATGTGGTTGCTAGATCTAGTTCAAAGGCAGAATACAAAATTATGGGTCGTGCCATATGTGAGCTAATATAGGTCCGATCTCTTCTCTAAGAATTGCAGTTATTTGATGAAGGGGCATTGACACTATTGTGATAACCAAGTTGCATCACACAATACTAGCAATTCCGTATTTCATGAGTGGACAAAGCATATAGAGGTTGACTGCCATTTTATAAGAGAGAAGATTGCCTCCGAAGAAGTCTCCACGAAATATGTAAACTCGAGAACTCAACATGCTAATATATTCGCCAAGTCCCTATAATGCAGGGGCATTTTCACACTGGGTTCGAGTGGGGTCGCCTGTGGGATGCAGGTGCACACTCAGGGTGGGTGACCCATGTGATTTGGGGCCCACGGGGGAGGTCTCGTGTTCGAGACTCCTCACTAGAGGTGATTAATGCGCATTTCACACTGGGCTCGAGTGGGGTAGCCCGTGGGATGCGGAGAAACACTGGAGGTGGGTGGCCCATGTGATTTGGGGCCCACGAAGGTGGTTCGGCCGAGGTCCTAAACCCATGAGATGTGGGGCCTGGGCTATGAGATAAAAGAATTAATTTGTCATACTCTAACAGTTTGAGCTTTTAGAGCAAGTGGTTAATTGTCCTGCATCAAATTAGTATTAGAGCGGGAGGTCTCGTGTTCGAGACTTCTCACCGGGGGTGATTAATGTAGGGGCATTTTCGCACTGGGCTCGAGTGGGGTTGCCTGTGGGAAGCAGGGGCACATTTGGGGTGGGCGGCTCATGTGATTTGGTGCCCACGAAGGGGGTTTGGCCAAGGTCCTAAACCCATGAGATGTGGGGCCTGGGCTATGAGATAAAGGGATTAATTTGCCATACTCTAACAGTTCGAGCTTTTAGAGCAAGTGGTTAATTGTCCTACATCACCCTAGCTCGTAGTCAGTTTTCATTTCTCATTAGCAAGCTGGGCATGATAGATATATATAATTCAACTTGAGGGGGAGTGTTGAAAGGAACATTATTGGATAACTTTTACACTTCGTTGAATAAGCTCAAAGCATGTCGTTAAGTAATGTACCAACACCGACCCTCTTTTAGAAAAGCCCAAGACAGCCTACACGGATTGTACATGGTCTCATTAGAAATAAATAAAATAAAAAGGAGACGCTAGGGTTTCATGACCTAAGCGTCATACGTTTCTCTCCCTCTCTTGTTACAATCTCTCTCTCCTTCTTATCCTCCTCTTCCCCTCTCCTTGCTAGAATACTACAATTTTTTTTCACCATCAATAAAATTTCTATGTTGTTTCTTTTTCACAGTTTTGATTCATAGTTTTGATTTAGTATATATATCATTTGAGTGCTTATTAGTTATTACCTTCTTAGTTGACTTTGTAACTTATGAGATGTAATGTAAATATAACAAAATATGAAAATATCAACGAACATATAATTCCAAACACTTGTAGTCGTTTTACATTTTTTTATATAATTTTTCATATTTTTTCCATTTCCCTTTGTTTTTTTTTTTTTTTTTTATTTTTTTTTTTTGAATTTTTCAAAAAAAATAAAAATAAATAAAAATACTACTCACAGTGGTTGTGCTAGTTGCATATACGATCGCCCCTATGGACCACTTAGGGTCGATATGCCATTTGACAACATTAGACAATTCCAATATTATTGAGATTGTTGCCCTGCTCCAAGGTCATTGTTTGGTTGTGCTTCATAATTTCAATACACTCATCATGGACAGTGATTTGAGTAACTTAATTGGTTGGATTGTGGTAGAGCAATGTAACACCCCGAACTTTTCGATACTCGGGTATCGAAAGTCCTCGGGTATTACTAGGAAAATCTAATTTAGTATATAAGTGTGGGAACACACAACCTATATTTGAATCGTTCATTTACACTCCAGCCTAAATCTAACCCTTGGTAGTAATCTCCATCCATAGATCAGACCATCCGACCTTTGATTTTCAAGACGGACCATCAAATACCCTAGTATTCTCACATGTTCATCAAAACCAACCGTTCAATCAACTATTAACCACTAGATAAAGATATCCGACTGTCCACTTTGATTTTGGACTATCCGATCATAGTAAACTTCCTTATCTCCATAATTCTGATCCTTTCATCGTGTTCGTCACCTACCTATCATCAAAACTATGATCTAAGGAACTTGCACATGTGAACGAACAACTTGAATCTAATAGTGCACGTGTCCTACCCATGGATCACTTCAAAATCCATTTTGTGTTTACCCATTTACGAAACCGACCATACAATGGTGCATGTACATGATTAAGTTCGTAACCATCCAATTACCTTAATTTTAACCCATCATCTAACCACCCATCATATTTGTATCTGCCAAACAGGCCATCTAAATAACAAAATAAACAGATCATCTCGAATATCATAAGGCATATGTCAAGACTACTGGCTAACTTTTCTATTAGATGTGCACATGCATTGCTTTGGATCATGGAGTAGGATAGCCCATTAAAAATGCATCTTGGTCATCCTTGAGAGATCAAGGCACGGATTGGGGTGTTGGAAAGAACGTAAAAAATGGCGGGACGTGGTGGAGTTTCAACTCAAATGGACGATACAAATGGGCTACTCACATATTTGAAATTTTTCTTAGAAAAGAGAAGAAAAGAGAGGCTAGCTCCCTGACACCTCTGACGTTAATAAGATAATGTAAATATTATAATATATATAAAGGGAAACATGTGAGTTTTTTCCGAGGAGGTTTTAACGGTAAGCATTCCCCATCCATTGTGCGACCCATCTAATCAAGATTTGTTTCATATTTGGACCCATGGCTCAAGATGACATGGAGAAACCAATGGGTGGTGTGGATTTTGTTCCACATAGCTGCGGGTCCCACAGAAAAAAAGAAGATTAAAAAAATAATAAAAGAGAACTTTGACCAAGCGCTACTCGAGTAAAGGGAGAAAATGGTCTCCTACTCGTCTTCCTCTTCCTGCTTCGTTTGAAATAGAATGTGGGGGTCGCTACTTATAAGGTGGGCCCACCATCATCATGCATGACGATGATCCAAACCGCTCATTGTTTAGGGACCCTAGAGAGACATCCAACAACAGGTGTTTTATGATCCAAACTTGCATGGTGTGGCCCACCTAAGTTTGGATCTGCTTCATTCTTGGGCTCATGTTCTAACATGATCTGGCAATCTAGATAAACGAAGTGGATTTATCAACAAACATTACAATGGACCCCATCTAGTCGCTATAGACAGTACGTGTCCGCAATTTGAGTTGAAACTATCCCGCTCTAGGTAGGAGTTTAAAACAAAAATTCTTCGTTCCTCTTTCCTATTCAGAGAAGGATTTTCCCACGAATCTTCGACTTGCCATGTTAGAATCAATCCTAACCATCCATTTTTATAACTTATTATGCAAGGGACAAAGCCAGAGTCAAAACAGTCGTGATTCTCGCCATCTTCCTCAACTTTGTGCGGCAAAAGGCCAAATCTATTCAAATTGCGAACCACTTTCCCATTGACGCTGGAACTTTGATTTCTTTCTTCCTTAAGCTTCATATGACAAATCCAAACCATCCATCAACTTTCGATTGAAGAAATACTAATCAGTTGTAAATATGCCATTAAAGGCCGAAGCTTTCTCCTCGTTTTAGCGATGATCGCTCGTCACTGTATGGGCCTCGATCTCAAGATCTGAGATGATCATTGGATGGGCTATATGAGCCGTATTCAACCCCTAAAAAACCCATAAAAAACTGTCATACGAAAAGCCACTAAAACAAATCCAAAAATAGTGAGGAAACGAAGCCATGCGCTACTTGTTCCACATGTTGTATAATGCAGCGACGAGTCAAGCCTCTCTACACTTGCATAAAGGCTATTTGAAGCCTATAAAAGACCTTCTCTCCTGTGGAAAAAGAAAGTACATCAGAGAGAGAGAGAGAGAGAGAGAGAGAGAGAGAGAGAGAGAGAGAGAGAGAGAGAGAGAGAGAGAGAGAGAGAGTTTTGGTCGGCCGAGTTGACTCGGTAAGACTCGTTGAGTTCGCACCGAGTTCAGATTGGTTCAGATTTGAGTTAGGTTCAATCAGACACAACATCCTCTTGTAAGTATCAATAGATGTAAACTCCCATTCAAGTTTTGCTTTCAAACGTGTGTAAGATTTGTAAGAGCTGAGTCGAACTGAGTCGACTCAGCAAAAATATTCGCTGAAATCCAGATTTGTCAAGTTAAGAATAGTCTCTGAATACGATAAGTTGCCCATTTACGCTATACCTTAGTTTAAGTTTTATTTAAATCACAAACCTAAACCTAGATTCTAGATCCAACCCTAGTTTGATCCTAACCGTATAAACCATATAATACCACGATTTAACCATAAGAATTGTGTTAAACATGTCTTAAAGGGTGTACACAAAATTCTAGCAAAGTTTTAAAGCAGTCCGATTGAAAAGGTGAGGATTTCCCTTCAAGCTTTCCACCTGAATCATGGAATAGCTATAGTTTGTTGGTTTTGCTTAATTTAAATTATTCTTTTCATTTCATGTTTATTTATTGTAATTCATAAGTTTAATGTGAGCTAACATGAACAGGATTCCTCCACGTACATTGTAGATGTATTTATTTACAAGTTATGCTTTGCTATTTAGCCACATGTTGATTGTTACATGATGGAAATTATTATGTTGATGGAACTATACTTTGGAACTTAGTGGCCTACTTTGTTATGGATCAAATACCTTGATGGTATATGAATTTGGATTGTCATTATGTGACTTATTTGATATCTTACGTGGCATGGATGACGAGCCCTTATTTGTGTCCACTTACGACTTATCTTGATGATTTATTGACATGGGTGACGAGCCCTTTTAGTTGGTGTCCATGAATGGACTTTGATTATGTTTATTATCTCCTCTATATGGTAGGGTGACATGAGGCCACTAAGTGTAAAGGTTTTCCATAATTGGTTGATTTGTAAATGTAGCCGTTCCTTTGTGAAATTTACTGGATAACTAGTCATTGTGGGGCTGTCCCTTTGCATCATGATACCGATGATTATCCTTAGTGACTGTTGGTTCACACGTGCCAGCTGGATTTGCATCCACAGGCTGATGTGCATTCATACATCCACGCATTAATTAATATTCACATTGTGAAGTGAATGTGTTATTTGTTTGTCTTATGTTTATCAACTATACTGGACTATATTGAGGGATGTGTAATCTTGGGAGGGAGTTTTCATTGAATTGGCCACTTATCATCACAATATTTGAAAAACAACCACAGGTGATGCAGGACTAGAAGAGTACGATGATGTGCCTAAAGAATCGATCGAGTGGATGAGTTGTCGTACCTAACTTAGAATAGTTAGATTTGTACTTTGATAATTGATGGATTATTTACTTTTGTAATCAGTCCCCAGCTGAGTGGACAAGTAGCTGAAGTATGTAATGTTTAGAACTTTGATTATAAAGTTCTATTTATTTTACTTTCGTGCGATGTATACCATATGAATGTGAGAAGTGTTTCAAAAAATTTTGACGTGTTATGAAGAAACATTCGTTTATTACTTCACTAACACCTGGAATTCTCGGGCATGAGTATAATACTCGGGCTGCGAAAATTCAGGGCGTTACAAGCAAGGACTATGGAGGTTATCTTGCTTGCTAGATGAAGCGGTTAGCTTTAAAATCAAATTGCAGGTCTCCCTTCAGCATATCCTGCTTCTAGTAACCAGAGAGCATATGCTCTAGCCAAGGAAGAAATCAATCACGCATCCCATGTGGTTGTAGATAAGAGGTTGTGATATACTTTGCTGCCTCCAGATGGTGGTATATTTGCATATTTGTGGTCGTCCTGTTGGTCCTGGGCCCTCCTCTTTTGAGCCCTGGCTTTGTATTTTGTTTTCTTTTCTCTTAATAAAATTTTAACATTAAAAAAGGAATAAGGGGACATGCACATGCTAAACCCAAAACTATCCATCAAGGCACATCTTCATGGGGACATTAGCAATGCTCCTAGAGCTTCAATGTGGGGAGGCCAATCATCAATCCGGATCATCCATTCATTCATACTTACAAGGTGGACCATGGTGCAAAAATCACGCCGTTCAGATGATTCAAACCATCTTGATCAACAGCTCAGCGTGCTGCTTTGTTTTGGTCAATGGTTCACTAAAAGGATTCTTCACGGGATCTAGGGTGGCTACTCCAAGGGTATCCTCTACCCATTCCTCTTCGTAGTTGTTGCCGAAGCTCTCAACAGAATGCTAGACAAAGCTAGGGAAGAAAGATTAATTAATTGCTTCCAGGTGGAGAAAGCAAATTTCGAAGTATCCCACCCTTAGTTCACAGACACTTCTCATTAGTTTTGCAATTCCAATCAACCAAATCGATAACTTGAGGAAGGTTCTGGGTTATTTTGAAGAGGTCTCGGGTCATAAGATTATTATTCTAACAAGTGAGCTCCTGGGAGTCAAATTAGAGAGAAGAAATTGGATACTTGCTAGGGTGTTCAGGTATAATAGGCCACGCAAGCTTCCGAATCTTCAGGTTGGAAGAGTAGGTGGAGTAGAATCACGTTGATCGAGGCAGCTATGTCAGAAACGATGGTTGATTTTTTGTCCCTGTTCCAGTGTCTTGTTGGGGGGGGGGATCCAAAGAGACTTTGTGAAAGGGAAACAAAAATTCCATTTCATGTAGTACAGTGAGGTGTGTAAACCAAAAAAGCAGAGGTAGAATAGTGAAATCATCAAAAACCATAAACACAAATTGCTGGGAAAAAAATGGTTATGGAGGTCCAAGGTGGAGGATAATAACTTTGCGAGTTATATCAAGCAAATCATTATCACTAAGCCTTATGCCAATTAATTTGTGTTGGCAAGTTATATCAAGCAAATATGGTGAGAATATGGACAGATGGCTTCCTAAAGCCTCATTGTGGGACAGCACTGAGAGTGGGCCACGACATCCTCGAGGCAGCTCACTCCCTTTTCAAAGGGGGATCTCTTCCGAGGGCCTTCACTACAACTCTTATTTGTCTAATTCCCAAAACCCCGTCCCCGACCAAAATTTCTGATTTTCACCCTATTAGACTGTGTAATTGCATTTACAAAATTCTTTAAATTATTTGTAAACAGGCTTAGCAGAGTCCTTCCCAAAATCATCTCTTCCGAAACAAGGGGCTTTTGTTCAAGGGAGAGCGAAAGCAAAAAGTTGTGCTCTTGTGCAAGAGGCCTTCAGGGACATTGACAGAAAGGTTCGTGGCGGGAACATCCTCATTAAATTAGACATGGAGAAGGCTTACGACAAGCTTGATTGGGGCTTCCTAAAGGGGGTCCTTCGGCGTTTTGGGTTCGGGCCTAATTGGGTAGATATGATCGAAAAATGCTGGTGCAACTCCTGGTTCTCGATTCTTGTAAATGGTGAACCATGTGGCTTCTTCCGGTCAACTAGAGATCTCCACCAGGGGGATTCCATCTTGCCTGCGCTTTTCATTCTCGCGTCTGAGGTGCTAAGTAGGCGCTTCAGGCAACTGATTATTGGCGGTTGCTGCCAACCTTTCCAGACCCGAAGAGGCTGTCCTCCTATCTCCCACCTACTCTTTGCAGATGACACGCTCCTTGCAAATGGCGTCCGTAAATCACTACAACAGATAACGGAGTTTCTTGCCTGGTATCAAGGTGCTTCCGATCAAAAGATCAATCCCCGTAAGAGTTTCTTCATCCTCTTAGCCCATCAATCCGACTCCCGGGTCAGGTCAGCTCACAGGACCCTCGGTTTCCAGCAGGGTGTCTCTCCTTTCTCCTATTTTGGGGTCCCAATATATAAGGGGAGAGCCAAGAGGGCCTATTTCCGGGGGATTCCAGAGAAACTTCAAAACAGAATTTCAGGCTGGAAAGGGAAGATCCTGTCCCAGGCAGGTCACGGGACCCTCATCAATCATGTCCTAAACAGCATACTGGTCCACTCCATGGCAGCGGCTGACATTCCTCTCCCCTTACTCGGAGAACTAGAAAGAACTTGGGCCGATTTCTTTTGGGGCTGGGAGGGTGATCGGAAACGTTACCATTGGGTGAATTGGAAGTGGATTGCTTGGCCGAAAGCGGAAAGCGGCTTGGAAGTCAAGAGCCCGACCAGTGTCATGTAGGCCCATAGGATGAAACTGGCGTGGACAGTTAAGTGCAGGGGAAATAGCAGCTATTGGGCAGATTTTGTCAAAAGGAAATATCCCATGGATCTCTACTCATCAGTTGGTTCGAGCGTGGCTGCCTATGTGTCACCCATGTGGAAACATATTTGCAATTTCTTCCCGACGATTGCTGCCAGGTCAAGGTGGATAGTGGGCCGAGGTGATTGCAACTTCTGGGAAGATGACTAGTCCGGTTTAGGGCCGCTATCTGACTGGAAACTACAGTCTGCCATGTTGCAGCCTGCTATGGCACAGAATCAGCGCATTCGTTTCTTCATTGGGCCCAACGGCTGGAGGGATCCAGAAAGAGTACGCCAGCTTCTCCCTCAAGTCGTCATAGACCACATAACGGATGAGGGGACCTACAACTCCTTCGACGAGGACACTCAAATTTGGGTTCCATCTGTAATCGGGGAATTTTAGATCAGGTCAGCGTGGGATTTAACTAGATCTGGAGGGGATAGAGTTTCGTGGTCCAAAATGGGTGTCGCACCCCAAACTGCCGCCTAAAATCTCGCTTCTTACCTAGAAGATTATCAACAAAGCAATCCCCATGGATGCTAGAGTTTAAGCCAATGGGATCCACTTGGCCTCAAAATGTGATTGTTGTCCTCCACTTCGGCCCCACACAGAAACAATTGACCATATTTTCTCCTCGGGAGGCATACCAACAGCGATGTGGGGCCATTTTCAAACCCTCTTCAACCTCAGGTCGTTGGCCATGATACCACGGTGGGTCGAGCAACCAAATGGTGGGCGGTGGCTGCCCCATCCGATCGTCTTCACATCTTGTGAGGCCTCACCTTGGGGCTCATCTTCTGGGAGATCTGGAAGTCCAGAAACGCCTCTCATTTCGACACCTCCGTCAGCAACTCAGCCAAGATCATTACATCAGTCCACCGGCAGATCTCCACTCTCGGCCCTTCCCAGCCCCACCCCCCCAAGGTGGTGAAGCGTGCCTCTACTCTAGCCCTTAGAAACCTGGGGATCGATGGAGCGTCAATGCAGCTGAAGAAAATCCAAGTTGTCAAATGGATTAGTCCAAAGAGCGATTGGGTTAAAATCAACGTAGAGGTAGCGAAGGAAATTTCCTCTTTGCCTTCGCATCAGGCTATGGTATTGGCTAAAACACTCGCGCTGAGATCCGGGAGATCTATGAGGGGTTGTCTCTTTGCACAGGCCTTGGCTTCTCCAAGGTGGAGGTTGCGAGTGCCTCCAAATGTATTGTTTCCTCAATCTCCTCAAACCAGGAACCCTCCTGGCCCTTGTGGCACTGGAGGTCCAAGATTATAACGCTAATGGGCACTATGGAGATTTCTATCTCCCATACCCCTATGGAGGCAAATGTAGTTGCCGACCACCTTACGCGGAAGGGTAGCAGTAGTCAGTCAAGGGCTTTCTTCACTTCGCAAGCCGATCTCCCCAACATTACTAGAGGCATCTTATTTTTGGAGAGGGTTGGGTTGGGGAATTTGAGAGAGATGGTCCTCTCTTTCGAGCCCCTATTTTTCTCCTTTTTTCTCTTTCTGTTCTTTTCTCACGATAGGCAGGCCTATCATCTTTTATTGGGTAGGCCCGCCCAAAATATCTCTTTGTAAATCCTTTGCCTGTTGAATGGAAAATTTTTTTTTTTTTTTTTTAAAGAAGGTTTGAACAATAAAATAATTTAAAAAAAAAAAAAAAAAAAAAAAAAAAAAAAGAGTATGTAAAGTGGTATTTAAAGTTGAAAATCATTCCAAAAGGGAGATTTATCTTTAGTGTTGGGAATGGATCTCGAATTCAAATATGAGTGATTTTTATAAATATGTATTGGCGGACATCCTGCTATTCCATGGAGCGGACTACTTGAGCATGTGTTATTTATACACTTCTGTACCAATTCATACATTCGTTTGCCGTCATGGCTTGGCAACTTCCCCTCCATGACCATACGCAGCTTGCTTATCATTTCAGGCATACATGTAATAGACTTATTGTTGGATTGGAGGCAATACTGGCTGGATCATGTTGGCATGTAAGTGGTGTCATAGTGTGCCTCTGCCATGACCGGTTCTAGAAGCCTGGGAGAAAAAGGAAGGTTAATGTCTGGGGGCGGCCAATCATAAAACTTTGCCAATCTACTATTTAAAAGAAACCCCAAATTGCTAGGAGAATGGCTAAGATGGCTATGACATCTTGAAAACTGTGTACATAAAAGATGATGATGATGATGAGGGCACATACATTAAAGAAGTCACATGAAATGGAAGAAATAAGTTTCAAGAAAAAAAAATAAAATAAAAAATTTGTGGGGAATTAGCACCAAAACACCAGTCTGCAGAAATGACATTTAAAGGCAACCAACCTGCAGAAAACCTTTGACTCTCGTCATCCACCTTCCAAATGTCTTCAACGTAAATTCCACTCTTAAGCTGATGTAAATATCAAAGGGTCATGATGTAGGTTGAGAAACCCTAAAAAGAGACTAGGATGACTTTGGGAAAAGAAGTTGCAATTTCCATGACTGAAGAGGCCACTAGTTACAAAAATAAAATAAAAAATTGTACCTTTGTTAAAACCAGCTCGATACGATTCAGCAAGTTCTTTGCGCTTGTCTGTTGGGAGCCACGCAAGATGCACAAGCCAAGGTTTAAAATCTTCTCAATGCCATCCCTGGAATCAACAGATTGGCATGTTTCTAGAAACCTTTCAACATGTGAAATGAGGTTTGTCTTGTTGTCACATCGTCTACAATAGTACTCAACATCCAAGCCAATGCTTCCTCCTACAGTCCCAGCCATGTAAGAACGGAGAGCACAATTCACATGGGCAATGTGCCCACAGATATAGTTTCCCTTCACCCTTGCTTCACATTTTACAAAACTATACCCTCCATACTCCCAGTCAATAGTCTTGCAACATAGAATACAGCAACAATCACGACAAAAGCCAGATTCAGTGCAGCAGATATCACATGCCATCGCTTCAAGGGAGTTAGTCCTTGGTTGTACTCGAAGACTACACATCTTGTTTCCAGCTTTACAATCATTATCTCCAAATGTTGATTCAGATCCGGCATGTTCATTTGCCAAGAGTTGTACAGGATGCATGTCAGAGTCATTACCTGCTATATATGCCACAGTAAAACAAAACCACCACCAAGACATCAGATATCCATGTTTATGACTACTCATATGCACATCTACATATCTATAATTCTAAGAATATTACTTTTTTCGTAACTACAGATATCAGAAGCAAAAATGTTAATATATATAAAGATCTTGAGCTGGAGTGTTCAAATTCAAACAATCTATAGGAAGGAAAGTATGAAAAACTGCAATGCTGAACTGGTTAATCATTATTAATAATACAAGAATGCGTGAGAGAATAATTACGAAGACAAGACGAGATTATGTGATCTGTATTTACTGATAATATTCAATTTAGCTTCTGGAATGCAGAAACGCCTACGTGAATGATATATGGTACATAGCACCTCCAAACTTGCCAAGAAAATATGAACCAATGTTCTCATTCCTCATGACAAGAAAGAGAATTTAACTAATATAGTCCCATCCCTTGTCATCAAGCATATCAAAAATCCATCTTCCATGACTTGGAATGGAATAAAGAGATGGAGTAAAAGGAATTGACAGTGACAACACTTCGCCGTGTACAATGTTTTCCGTATGCTTTCAAAGCAAACAAAATGATTGCTTAAGCTCAATACCAGAGTCGTCACAAATAACTTAATATTTGCCATCAAATACGATGTGGATTTAAGTAATATTTTGGTTGACAAAGTTGTTCAGGAAGATTGTAAGATCGAAGAAAATGCCAAATGAATGGAGGAGAGGTATCATTGGACCTATTTATAAGAATAAAGGAGAGATAAACCTGCCATGGGACTGCACTTATGAGCCATACTATGAAACTTTGGGAAAGAGTGATTGAGCAAAGTCTAAGGCATGAAACAAATGTATGAGAAAATCAGTTTAGTTTCATGCCACGGAGGTCTACCATTGAAGCTATCTTCCCATTTAGACAATTGATGGAGAAATATAGGGGGATGGGGAAGTATTGCCACATGGTCCTTATTGACTTAGAGAAAGATTAATATAGGGTCCCTAAAGAGTTAATCCAGTGGGTGTGGGGAAAGGAGTTTCAAGAGGCATTTTGACATGATTAAGAATATGTATGAGGGAGCAATAACAAATGTGAGGACCACTAGTGGAAACACAATTGAGTTCCCAATTATGGTGAGCTTACACCAGGGGTTGGCACTAAGCCCATACCTCTTCGCATTGGTTATGGACGAATTAACAAGATATTTGCAAGAAGAGATCCCATGATATATATATATATATATATATATATATATAATTATATATATATATATATATATATATATATATATACACACACACGTGAAGATTGCTACAATCCACACTAAACCTCCTCAACAAACCTTCCACTTTGGCCTTTTCAATCATCCACCTCAGCAACAATCACAAATAAAAAAGGTAAAAGCATATCCCCGTTGTTTGCAAATGACCAATGTTGTCCAATGGCATAAGTGATCCTAAACGATCGCCAGTGTGTAATCACTTATGTGATCGCACAATCACATAAGTATCATACACAATTTTAAAAAAAAATTAAACTACAAAATTAAGATAAACTTTATGTAATTAGTAGAAGTGTACAATTTTTTATTTTTTATTTTTAAATTTGTGCAATTAGTACCTAAGTTACATTAGTATAATAATCAACAAGTCACACTTAACGCTAAGTCATCTTCTAAGTTCTAATTCATTAACAAGTCAACAACTTATTAAAACTTTAAAATTTTTATTGAAAAATAATATCTTGATGACTGATGAGTCACTTCACTTGATATAATAAATGGTAATTGGTACCAAACTACCAATACCATACAAAGTATAAAGAACAAACTGGGTAAGAAAAAATAGTTGGAAAAAAAAAAAAAACTCCTAGTTACAAACAACTAAAAAACTTAAAATTTTCAATTTACATACCTAACAATTTATACTATAATATATATTGATCCCTCTCTCTTTGTGGCACATCACCACCATTGTCGTTGTCGTCGTCGTCGTCGGAGTCATCTCCTTCTTCAACATATACTTCATCTTCTCCCGTTTCTTCATCATAGATTTGCACAAGTTACCCTTCCACATCTAAAAGTCAATCATCTTCTTCTTGTACCTCTTCAATCTCATTCTCATCATCTCTTGGCCTTGGCTGTTACTACGCCTTGTGCTACTACTCGCCCCTCTTCTCCACCTATGAGTTGAAGAATCTTCTCTAGGTGCCAATCCAAAAGTGGCATCTTAGACTTCGACCCATGTCAGGTCTTCGCTTGCAAAGACCAAATCCTCTGTCTCTACAAGCCACTCACTATCTGCCTCCACATCATCTAGGCAAATAGAATCATAGAAACTAGGCTTTTCTCACCTAGCCTGGAATCATTCTCAAAGCTTTCGGTTGTATTAGACAAAGACCAAGTCATTGAGCTTCTTTTGATCAAAATGATTCCTTTTTTTAATGTGAATTTGCATAACATTCCAAAATTTCCATTGAAAGTGAATTAACGATAAGTCAATGATGGTCGTTTACTTTTATGGTTAGTGACCTAAAAGTGAATTGTAAACTCAATGTACTCTAATTACGCTCACAACCGCTAGTAGAACATGTAAGGCCAAGAATTTTCATGGCTAATTTTTGTAGTGCCAGATCATTCTTGTTTTAGTCAACTCCATATATTAACCATCAATAAGTTGTGCAAATAACATTTTGAGTTAGATTTTTAACATTGTAAGCAATGTTTTAAATATCGACAGTATCGGCCGATATATCTTGTATCGCACTAGTGAGATACGAAACGCACAAGTAGTGCCGATATATCCCACATGTTCGATTCAGTGAGCATTTTCAATTTTCGATCCTTATATATATATATATATATATATATATATATATATATATATATATATATATATATATATGTTAAATCAATGTCAAATGGTTACAAATCCATTGGTTCTTCGTGTTTTTCATGAAAAAACATGGAGTTGGAGCTTTGATTGTGATATCCATTGGTTCATCATGTTCTCCATGTTTTTTTTCGAAATTTTCCTTTAACCAGCTGTCAATTGAGATTAATTTCGAAGTATTTAGGAGTGTATTTGATGAAATAATCATCACATACACTCTAATTTCGAAATTTGAGTGTATTTGGTTGGATTTGGGGGAAATTCGAAATTTCCCCAATTTCTCTCAAATTGCTAGCAATGTTACACTCCAAACACAAAGCATGTATGAGGGTTGATCTACTGATTTGTTAAATCCATGTAAATTTTTGGAAAATAAAAATAAAATCATTTTTTAATTAAAAATTATTAAAATATTATTTTTTTTCGAAATTTCCCTTCAACCAGCTATTAATTGAGACTTATTTCGAAGTATTTAGGAGTGTTTGATAAAATGATCAACACGTACACTCTAAATGTTATGCATTCAATTTGAATATAGTAGTATTAGTTCAATCAGATAACAGATAGCGTAGGACCCTATACAAGGGAAGCCTACTATGTGCACTTCTTTTGAGATGTTATGATTTAAAAGAGTGTATTAATGTCTTTTTTAACAATCGCTAAAGTTTCATTAAAAGATTCAACCATTTTCCAAATGTTTCCCAAAAAAGTGCAATAAATTACCTTATACAAACGATATATCCCATGCGATAACCGATACGTATCTGTATCCCAAGAATGCGATACATAATATGATACCGATATTGCGAACACTAATGGTAAGAAACTATTTTAAAGTTACACCAATTCAATGGCTTTCATTTAAGAAGGAAACTTAAATTTCTCAAAGATAAAATTAACTCCTGGAAGAAAGGTTTTGGGTGATAAGGAGGCGAAATTCGACTCTATTGCTGAAGAGATCATGGAACTTGATCTTTTAGAGGAAAGAAGTGGTCTCTCATTAGAAGGCAAGTAGAAGAGAAGAATTGTCTATGAAATACGCTCAATGCTCCAAAGAAAAGGAACTCAAGTGACGGCAAAGATCAAGGGTGAAGTGGTCTCTTGTTAGAATCGTCAGCGATCAGGCTCGGGCTAACAAAACTTCTTCTCTTGTAGTTAACAGGCCGAGAAGCTCATATAAGAGTCAGATCTGTGACGCTATTGTTTCGCTTTATTCAAGCCTTCTCTCGGGGGAGAACTAGAAGTGACCGAGATTGGAGAGTATTGATTTCCTACAGCTTCCCTCTGCCAATGCTTCTCTCTTAGAAGCACCTTTTTAGAGGAAGAGGTTCATGCAACCTTGGGTACTATGTGCAGAGATAAAGCGCCGGGTCCAGACATTTTCCCTAATGTTATTTTATCAAAAGTTTTGGCATATTATAAGAAAGGATGTTATGGATTACTTAGCAAAATTCTAGCATCGTGGTCGCATATCTAGAGAACTCGAAGCTAAGTTTATTGCTCTAATCTCAAAAGTTAAAGGGGCAATTCAGCTCAAAGATTTTAGGCCAATAAGCCTTATATGTGGTCTTTATAAACTTTTGGCCAAGATTCTCGCTCTTCGTTTTAAAGGTGTCCTTGTTAAAGTCATTTCAGACTCTCAGGGTGCATTTGTAGAGCGAAGACAGATTGATTCAAGATTCGAGAAGAAGAAAAGGCATATGATCACATCGATTGGGATTTCCTACACTATATGCTCGGAACATTGGGATGCAGCCTAAGTAAAGAAGTTGGATAAAGGCTTGTGTTCAATCTGTCTTTTTCTGTTTTGGTCAGCGGCTCATTGAAAGGTTTTTTCAAGGCATCTAGAGGTCTTAGACAGGAGGATCCTTTATCCCCATATTTGTTCATAGTTATTGGGGAAGCTATTAGTAGGATGCTTCAAAAGGGAGAGGAAAATGGGTTTTTCAGTGGGTTCATGACCTTGACGAATGGTTGTCAAATTAGCAGTCTTTAGTATGCCGATGACACACATCTTTTCTGTGATGCAGAGGATTCCTCGGTGGATAAATCTCCAGAAATTATTTGTTTTTTCGAAGTTATGTCAAGTTTTAAGATTAATGTGGCCAAATCTTTGTTGGGGATAAATGTTTGTGATGGCGATCTTCGCCGCTTGGAGTATTTTTGGACGCATATTAAGGTCTTTCCCGTCGACTTATTTCGGGCTCCCCTTGTGCACCAGGAAGCCATCTAAGCACCTTTGGGACCAGGTTCTGGAAAGGATAAAAAAAAAAGCTTGCTTCTTGGAAATGTCGATATCTTTCTATGGGGGGTCATCTTACCCTAATCAAAATAACTTTTTTCTAATATGTCAGTTCAGCTTATGTCTTTGTTTAAATGTCCCAAGGAGGTGTCAGATAGGTTGGATAAGATGAGGAGGGATTTCCTCTGAAAAGGCGCGTCGGATGGTAAGAAGTTTCACCTTCTCAAACGGTCCGAAGTGTGTAAGGCAATTAAAGAAAGGGGGACCAAGATTAGAGGTTTAGGAGATACGAATTTTACTAACCTCGGCAAATGGATCTGGCGATTTGCATCGGAGGGGAGATTATGGAGAGATTGTTGCTAGGAAATACGAGGTTCAAGAGGGTGGTTGGTTTGTAAAGAGATCTTCGCTCTATAGAGCTTCTCGTGTGCGGAAAGTGATTGCGACGACGGAGCATCTTATTACACGGAGGATTCCATTTTCTTTAGGCCATGGTCATTGCTTTCGTTTCTAGGTTGATAGATGGCGTGGAGATCGAGCTCTTCAGGACCTTTTTCGAAGAGTGGCAAACAAGATCTAGATCGATTCGTTTCGGTTGCGAACTATTTTTCTACGGTCAGTGGATCAATGGTTCGGAATCCCCCTTGTAGGAGGCATATGTCGGATGAGGAGTTTGATGATTTTGTTGATTTGTTAGCCCATCTGTTGATGGCTTCCCCTCCCCCTTCTAACTCAGATTCTCTATTTCAATTACGCCCCCCTTCTGGAAAATTCTCAGTGCATTCTTTTGTGAAGTGTCTTGGTGAGGTTGGTTCCTCTTCGATGGCTCCTCACTCAATTTCATTACTAGTTTTACGGAGCTCCTCCGAGGGTTGCGGTTTTCGTTTGGCTTGTGGGGCACAAGAGAATTCTCACCTCGGACAATCTTTAAAGGAGAGCATTGATATTACCCAATATGTGTCTAATGTGTGAGTAGAACGCGGAATCAGTTGATCCTTTGTTTTTGCATTGCTCCTTTGCCTCTGTAGTATGGGCCCATTTTCTTCATTTGCTTCGTGTAGATTGGGTTATGCCAAAGTCGGTAGAAGATTTCATGTGGACCTAGCATGGAGAAGTAGGCAAATTAGAGAAAGCCAAATGATAATTGATTTTGATGGGGGGGTTTTGGGCTATTTGGGAAGCTAGAAATGGTCATGTTTTTTGGAATGAAAACGTGGGGGAAGAGGATCTTATTAAGCAGATTAAAAGGCTTGCCTCGAGTTGGGCATCATATGTTAAAGCTGGTGTGTCCAGCAATCTTTTCAGCGTTGTTAAGTGCTTTCTTGGTTGTATTCTTTTCCCGATTTGTGGGTTATTAATAGAAATTTTTTCTCTGTCAAAAAAAATAAATAAATAAAATAAAGAGGGCTTAGTTTGGAAGGCCAAAGGTGACGCAAACCATGCAAATTAACGTTAAAATAAGATGAACCTAGAGACGGATCGTAAACAAGTAGAAGAAAGATATAACTAATCTACCACAGTTAGATGGCATTCAATAGGGAAATAAAGCATGTAAATTCAAATAATCACTACCCCGCATTGATAACATCCACAATTTACGAAGAAAACTAGGATCTAAGGGTCATAGAAGCCCTCCAATTAGCATAGGTTTGATTCTATTGGATTATTGACTTCTAGGGTTAGGATTTCTAGGGAATAATCAACTGGGGTTGTATGGGATAGGGTAATTTGGGACTTCGAGTTTAGGAAATTAGGAATTTGGGAACTAGGGTTAAGGAAGTGGGAGTTTTGATTTAGGGTATATGCTAAAGGAAAAGGGAATTTGAGAAATTAAGAGGGAAGAAGAAAAGATGTGCGAATGGATTCCTATAGGACTGTACGGTCGACCGTATAAACGACAACATATGGTTAAAGGATTCTCGGTGTTGGGTTTGATGGGTGGATTTAAGAAGGTTTGGGTTTAAGTAGGTTTAGATATAAGCAAAAGAAAAGATGGGTGATGGAGAAGAGAAGATGAAGATTTGAGAAGGCAACTTAACTTAAAAGAAGATGATCTCCCTTGAAAGATGTAGGGATCACTCCCACTATGGCTTCGCACCACTTCCCTTCACAGGAGAAATAAGCTTCTTCACAAAGCAAAGAGCAAAAACTCAAATCTTAAACAAAACTAGGGTCAGGGTTGGATGTTCACCACAACCCCCTACTCCTTAACAAAGTTACAAATAACCCCCCTTATTTCTAGCAAAAGTCAAATTAAATGCTTCAAAGTTCCAAATCTAACAAATAAACACCTAAACATCCACAAAATTTTAAAAATTAATAAATAAAGCAAATAATAAATCCTACAACTACGATCTTATTCTTATGATCAAGGGTCCACATCCATCCATCCAAAAGATGTGTGATCCCACATGATCCAATGGTTTGATTAACGTGATATTGCACATGATCTAACGGTAGGATCCATGTGTGACAACTTGATCTACGGTCCAAAACTCCTCTGGGGTCCTCAACATCCATCCGTCTGGTCTCTAAGCCAAAGAGAAATTGGGGCTGATCTCCTCCTCCTTTGGTACACTATGTGATGGTATGATGTCCTTATCAACTCTCCCCACCTAAGAAGAATTTGCTTCTAGCAAAACAATGCCGCGATATTGCTCGAGAAGGTCTGGGTCAAGTCGTTGGAACTCCGCCTTTGTAATCCACATATTATCTGATACCAGCTTGTTCTTCCACTTAACTAAAGTTTTTTGAAATCCGCCAAGCCAAGTGGAAACTACCTGCTCATCTAGAATATCTTCTATCTCCTCTCTTCTTTTTTGTATGGGTAGTAAAGGTGGTAGAGGCTTAGAAGAAATATTTGGTAAGGGCCAATGGTCATATGTATCATCAACAGGGTGCAAATGATGGCCAGGAGTCCAGGACGGCCTTGGAAAGGCACAAGATCTTCCACATTGAATGTAGAACTGATGCCCATACTATGTGGAAGATCGATCACATACACATTGGGACCTAGTTTCTTCAATATCTTAAAGGGGTCCAACGTTGCGGGCTTGTAATTTCTTCACAATTCCATGGGAAAAATGTTCTGGGCGTATTCTTATCAAGACTTCATCACTCTCTTGAAATTCTTTGAACCTGCGGTGAGAATCAACAAATATCTTGTATTTCTCATTGCTTACGTTAATCCGTTTCCTAATTTCATCATGCAAATCATGGACGTGACGTGTGAATGCATTTGATGGCCTATGAGATAATGACATGGGAATGGCCTATGAGATAATGACATGGGAATGAGGTCTATGGGCTTTCTAGGCTTATAAGTTACAACCGATGTTTTAAATATTGACGCTAACGGCTGATATATCCCACGATACATCATGCATCCCACCTGTGCAATACGAAACACACAAGTAGTGCCAATATATCCTACATGTTCGATCCAGTAAGCATTTTCAATTTCCGATCTTCTTTTTTTTTTTTTTTTTTTTTGAAATTATGTTAAATCGGTGTCAAATGGTTATAAATCCATTGGTTCTTCATGTTTTGCATGAAAAATCATGGAGTTGGAGCTTTGATTTCGATATCCATTGGTTCTTCATGTTCTCTATGTTTTTTTTTTCGAAATTTTCCTTTAACCAGTTGTCAATTAATACTAATTTCGAAGTATTTAGAGGTATTTGAT
The DNA here is from genome assembly GCA_030180095.1 of Magnolia changhungtana. Classification (NCBI taxonomy): domain Eukaryota; kingdom Viridiplantae; phylum Streptophyta; class Magnoliopsida; order Magnoliales; family Magnoliaceae; genus Magnolia; species Magnolia changhungtana. The sequence goes on from JASAUF010000600.1 coordinate 990,254, forward strand.
GAAATGATCATCACATACACTCTAATTCGACATTTGAGTATAGGTGGTCTGATTTGGGGAAAATTGAGGAAATTTCAAAATTTCCCAATGCTGCACTCCAAACATGAAATCAAGCATGTATGAGGGTTAATCCACTGATTTGTTAAGTCCTCGTCAATTTTCAGAAAATAAAAATCATTTTTTTAGTAAAAATTAATAAATTATTATTTATTTTTTTCGAAACTTCCCTTTAACTAGCTGTAAGTTGAGACTAATTTCGAAGTATTTAAAAGCGTTTGATGAAATGATCATCAAATATACTCTAAATGTTATGCATTCAGTATGGATATAGTTGCATTAGTTAAGTCAAAGAGCGCATAGCTTAGTACGCTATACAAAGGAAACTTATTATGTGCACTTCTTTTTTGAGATGTCATGATTTAAAAGTGTGTATTAAGGTCTTTTTTAACAATCCCTAAGGTTTCATTGAAAAATTGAACCATTTCCCCAATATTTCCCAAAGAGTGTGATAAATTACCTGATACAGACAATATATCCTGTGAGATAACCGATACGTATCAGTATCCCAAGGATGCGATACGTATCTGTATCCCATAACGCGATACCCGATATTTCGAACACTGCTTATAACCATGCACAACCTTAAACGGACTCATACTTGTGGACCTATTGATAGACAAGTTGTACGCGAACTTGGCGATAGGAAGAACAACATCCCAAGTCCTAATGTTGTCACCCACGAGATACCTCAATAGATTCCCTAGACTCCTATTGACCACCTCAATTTGACAGTCGGTTTGAGGATAGTATGCCGATGAGAACTAGAGTCTCGTGCCCATTATGTACCAAAGTGTCTTCCAAAAATAACTCATGAACCAAAAGTCTTGGTCAAACACAATGGTTTTGGGCAAACCATGCAAACGGCCTACCTCCTCAAAGAATAGCTTCGCGATGTTAGAGGCATCCAATGTCTTGAAACATGGAAGAAAGTGGGCCATTTTAGAGAAATGGTCCACTACGACAAAGATGGAATTGTGCTTCTTGATAGTCTTGGGAAGCCTATGCACGAAGTCCATGTTAATGTCTTGCCACGATGCATGTGGCACTAGCAAAGGTGTATATAACCCCATGTTCTGCTTCTTCTATTTTGCCAGCTAACAAGTATGACATTGCCCAATAATTTTGGCTCTGTCTTGCTTGAGACTTAGCCAATAGAATCGATCTTCCACAAGGGCAATAGTCTTGTCACGACCAAAGTGACCTGCTACTCCGACATGAAGCTCCCAAACGAGGAAATCCCAGAGAGAGGTACAGGGAATACAGAGTTTGTCACCTTTAAATAAGAATCTATCATTCGAGACAAATCCATTATCACTCCTCGACGGGTCAACCAAGAGTGACGCACATACTTTCCCAAAATCTGGGCAAGCAGGGTATTCATCCCTAAACCGGTCAAACCCGGTAACCTCTACACTCATGGACTGTAGAAGCGTCACTCTACGACTAAGGGTGTCTGCAGGTTTGTTTTCGACCCTGGCCTCATGTTTCAATACGAATAAGTACACCTGAAGAAACTCAACCCACTTAGCATGCCCTGGGTTCAGCTTCTTCTAGGAGTTAAGATAACGTTAAGGCCTCCTTATTAGAAAACAAGACATTCTTACAGTAGCAGATAGTGTCGCCAATGTCTCAAGGACTGGACTATTGCATAGAACTCTTTGTCAAGGTAGAGAATCGTTGCTTTGCATCATTCAACTTCTCACTAGAGTATGCAACAGGGTGCCCTTCTTGACTAAGCACTCCACCTATACCTATACCAAATGCATCACACACAACTTTAAAGACTTCAAAAAAGTCTGGAAGGCGCATGATAAGAGCTTGGCTCATTTTGCCCTTTATCTCCTTGAATGCTCTAGAGGCTGCTTTAGTCTATGAAAACTCTCCTTTCTTTATGCAATTTGTAATAGGAGCCATGATGAAACTAAATCCTCTAATGAACCGCCTATAGAAAGTTGTTAAGCCATGAAAGCTTCGTACCTCATAAATGTTTCGCAGTTCAGGCCACTCTACTATGGCCTTGACCTTCTCAAAGTATGCTCTCATGCCCTCAGATGAAACAATGAACTCCTAAGAAAGTAGCGTTCTCTGACATGAATGTGCACTTCTTAAGGTTGGCATAAAAAATTTCAATTCTGAGGACCACACAAACTTGCCTCGGATGGTGGAGATGTCGTTCCTTTGATGTGCTATAGATGAGAATGTCTCGTCGAAGTACACAACAAAGAACTTGCCCATAAAGGGTCTCAACACCTGGGTCATCACTCTCATAAATGTGCTCAAGGTATTAGTCAAGTCAAAGGGCATGACTAGTCACTCATACAACCCATCCTTTGTCTTGAAGGTTATCTTCAATTCATCCCGTGGGCGTATACATATCTGATGATACCGGCTCTTGAGATTAATCTTTGAAAAGATGGTGACACCCGTCATCATGTCTAGCATATCATCAAGACGCGGTATGGGAAATCGGTACTTGACCATGATCTTATTGATGACTCTTCTATCCACACACATGCGCCATGTGCCATCTTTCTTGGGTGTAAGATGCGTTGGCATGGCACGCGGACTTAAACCCTCTTGAATGAGACCCTTCCTAAGGAGCCCATCTACTTGCCTCCTCAACTTTACATGCTCCGTACTCTGTAGGGTTCATTCAATAATGAGGAATGTTTGGTAGAGTCGCCCCATGGACAAGATCAATGGCATGTTGAATGTCCCTCATGGGTGGAAAGCTCATCCCATAAGTCATCTAGAAATACATCGCGAAACTCGTCTAGAATCGGATTCACCTAAAGGGGTCCCTCTACACTAACCTTGAGTGTAACTTCCCTAGCCACTAAGCCGAACACCATCGAATCCACCTTAGTCTCTCACTCAAACTCCTTGGCGTTTATGACATGGAGAGATTTAGGTTGGAACTTCCTCGTATCCCTTGGATTATCCGACTTCCCCTCAACTTTCTTCATCGCATTGCTTTTTGGTGGAGAGGAACTAAAGTGATCTTCTTGCGCTTATGCATGAATGAACACACATTCGAACGGCCATATATCATTACGTCGCGGTCAAATAAGCAAGGTCGACCCAAAATGATGTGTCTGACATCCATGGGCAGGACATCACACCACAGCGAGTCTATATAGGACCCAAAATGAATAGGCACAAGACATCATTGGGTGACGGGCATGGAAGATGCGTCAACCCAAGAAACTCTAAAAGGTTGAGGGTGAAGTTCGTGTTTCAAAAGCAAATGGGATAAAGTGCTAGTGGAGATCACATTTGTACAGTTGCCACTATAGACGATCACCTTGCAATTCTTTTCTCCACATTTTGCATAGGTGTAGAAAATCGTAATCCGACGCCAGTCATCAGTTCCCTTTGCATGGGCCAAGGTGCACCTGACTACTGCAAGTGGTGTGGTCTCATCTTCCTCTACCATCTCATCACTAGCACTAGTGACATTAGGTTGATAAACTTCTTCTTCATACTCACCCGACTCTTGTACCCCATCGTCACAATCACCAACCACAAGGGTTTTGTTACTTTCTCTTGATGGACATTGATGTGCTAAGTGTCCAAACCCCTAGCAATTGTAACATCGCATTGGATCACCACCCCTAGAGTTGGTACCTACTATACCTTTTCCTTTCGCATCTCTAGGGTGGGATGGTGGACCATTATGGCCTTTGGCCAGACTCTTAAAGCTAGACTTAGCTCCCTGGGAGTAGTCCTAAATTGCATCTTTAGGTACAACTCTAAATCCTGCACTACCTGGTACATCTGTTCCAAGGTGTTAATGTCACGAGAGTGAAGCTCTCATTGGATGTTAGATCGAAGGCCCATCCTAAATCTAGATAGTGTGATCATTAGGTCCTCAATGTCACACCGCATCATAAATTCCTCAAAATTTGAGATGTAATTTGGCACGGTCATTAGAGCTAGGCACGGGACGACTCGACTAACTTGATTAGTCTGACTCGTTCGGACTTGACTCAATCTGAACTGAATGGGTGAGTCGGTCCGAACAGAGTAGGCTTCGCCTAATCCAAACTCAAACTGAGTTGAGTCCGAGTTTCCCAGTAACTCTGCCCGACTAGACCTAAAACTTGATTCGTTAGACTCGACTCGATCCGAAACCCGACTCGACTCGAATTCGAGTATATATAGTTATATATATATATATATATATATATATATATATATATGGGAAAAGGTACTATGCGCTCGACCTCATGAGTCCGTCCCATGAGGTCGAGCTATGTGGGCCCCACCGTAATGCGTTTCGAACATCTACCCCATCAGTCAGATGCACCATTCCATCGTGGGCCTAGGTCTCAAAAATCAAGTCAATCCATGACTTGTGTGGGCCACACCACATACAAAAGTGTAGAAGGGCCGTGCACCATTAAAACATTCATAACCATTTTTGAGGGCCCACCGAGATGTGGTTTGCAAATCCATCCCATCCATTATGTGTGTCCCACTTGAATGAGGGTTCAGACCAAGTTTCAGGCGCATGCAAAACTCAGGTGGGCCCCACCAAGTGTTGTTATATGTTTTAACGGTGTCTTCACATAATTTTAGATGGTATGGCCCACCTGAGTTCCGTATATGGCTGATTTTTGGGATATCCCATAATTTAAAGGGGACCCATCAAATGCAGTGTTGATGGTCGACACGCATCACGGTGGGGGCCTCACAGCTCGACCTCACGGGAGCTTATCGTCAACTCGAGCGCATTGTACCTTTTCCCTATATATATATATATATATATATAAAACCCTAGTTTTTAAGTATCTTTAAACCTACCAGCCGCACCCAACCCCGATCCGAACCCAAACTCTCTCTCTCTCTCTCTCTCTCTCTCTCTCTCTCTCTCTCTCCTCTCCCCTCATCCTCCTCTTCCAAATCCGGCAACTACCCACCACCATCACCACCCTCCTCCTCCTCTCTCTCTCCTCGCTCCCTCCCTCCCTCGATCCGACTTGAGGCCAACTCGACTCGACTCGACTCGGTACTTTTGACCGGTTCGGACTCGGTCTGAATCAATCCAGGGCATACCAGACTCGGATCGGGTCAGGCATGCTAACCGGATCGAGTCGGGTCAACCCTAACTCAGTCCGACTTGACTCGATGCCCAGCTCTAACGGTCATGGATCCCTGGCCCAAGGACTGCCACTGGTCTACGAGCCTCTAGCGGTAAGAGAGGGAGATATTTTTCCTTATGTATCTCTTTCATCTCATCCCAGTGCGAGATCGGGGCATCTCCCGATCTCTCCATGTGCCACTCCATGTTAGTCCAAAACAGCTTAGCCTGACCTATCGACTTCATCTTGGCAAACCTTACACGCCAGGCATCAGGCATAACATACCACTCAAAATAGTGGTCCATGTATACCATCCAGTTAAGAAATGCCTTCAAGTCCAGTCGACCGTCAAAGCTAGGGGCCTCGACTTTAACACAGGTAACTACATGCTCATTAGGATCATGGCAGCCCTGACGCTCTTGGACCCTAGCTCAACCACCTACATGGTCGTGTGCCCCCCTATGGCCTTTCCCACCACCAGGTTTCGCCTGAGATTGTGCATCTTCCCCATTAGTGGGGGTTGCCTGCAAAGATGTTTCTATTTGGGTTGCACGACTATTGGTCGCGGTCAGATGTTGAGCAATAGCCCTATTCTGTGTCTCAATGGTCATCAGTCTTTCCAAGATGGTCATAAGGGTCTCGGCAATCTGTTCTGGGTTCATCGTGGTGAAGTCCAAAACCTCGCCTAATACGAGTGGGCATGAACCAAAAACCTAAGGTGACGACTCAACAAGACCCTAGATGATCTTATACGACTCTATATGCAGGAATTCAAGACGCGTACTAGAATTCAGATGTACTGAGAATTCTGTTGTCTGCACAGAATTTCAGGTAGATCAGAAATTCAGCTCTCTGTGCAGAAGTTCAGATATAACAGAAAATTCAGATTTAACTGAAAATTCAGATTGAACAGAAAATTCAGATTGTGAGCAGAATTTTCGGCTATTAGAAATTCAAATTTCTGAGCTGAAATTTCAGGTACAAGGATTCATATTCCTTCACTGGAGCTCAGATGTGCACACTGAATTTCAGGTATGCACAGAATTTTCCAGACATGCAGAATTCTGGATCTGAATAAATTCCAGTTGCCTAAACAGAAACTTCAGATTTACACGCGTATAATAACAGAATCAGACATATATGCTGAAGCTATTCATGCAAGATTTCAGACATATGCAAGAATGAAACAGAAAATCAACCTAATTGCAGGAAAATCAACTCTCTGACATGTGAATAATGTAGGAATACCAAAACAGGTTAAAACCTAAAACCTATGCTAGAACCTATGTCTCTGATACCGAAATTTGACGTAGGACCATGCAAGTTAATGTTAAAATAAGATGAAGGAATCTAGAAACAGATCGTAAACAAGTAGACGCACGATATAATTAATCTACCACAGTTAGATGACATTCGATGGGGAAATAGAGCATGTAAATTCAAATAATCACAGCCCCGCATTGTAACATCCACAATTTACAATGAAAACTAGGATACAAGGGTCATGGAAGCCCACCAATTAGCATAGGTTTGATTCTATTTCAATTTGAAAGGTTCTTGGCTTCTAGGGTTAGGGTTTCTAGGGAATAATCAACTAGGGTTGTATGGGATAGGGTAATTTGGGACTTAGGGTTTAGGAAATCAGGGATTTGGGAACTAGGGTTAGGAAAGTGTGGGGTTTTGATTTAAGGTATATGCTAAAGGAAAAAGGGAATTTGCAAAATTAAGAGGGAAGAAGAAAAGATGTGCAAATGGGTTCCTATAGGACTGTACAGACGACCATACGAACAGCAATGTACAGTTAAAGGGTTCTTGGTGTTGGGTTTGATGGGTGGATTGAAGAAGGTTTGGGTTTCTGGAGGTTTAGATAGAAGCAAAAGAAAAGATGGGTGATGGAGAAGAGAAGATGAAGATTTGAGAAGATAAATTAGCTTGAAAGAAGATCTCCCTTGAAAGATGTAGGAATCGCTCCCACTATGGCTTCGCACCACTTCCCTTCACAAGAGAAATAAGCTTCTTCACAAAGCAAAGAGTAAAAACTCAAATCTTAAACAAAACTAGGGTTAGGGTTGGACATCCACCCCACTTCTCTATTTATAAAGTAATTTCTGGAAAATTACAACCAACCCCCTACTCCTTAACAAAGTTACAAATAACAACCCCCCTATAACAAAGTTACAAATAACAACCCCCCCCCCCCCCCCCTTATTTCTGCAAAAGTCAAATTAAATGCTTCAAAGTTCCAAATCTAACAAATAAACACATAAACATCAATAAATCTCTAAAAATGAATAAATAAAGCAAATAATAAATCCTACGACTACGATCTTATGATCAAGGGTCCACGTGATCCATCCATCCAATCAATGTGTAATCCCACATGATCCAATGGTTTGATCAACGTGATATTCCATATGATCTAACGGCAGGATCCATGTGTGACAACTTGATCTACAGTCCAAAACTCCTCTGAGGTCCTCAACATCCATCCACCTAGTCTCCAAGCCAAAGAGAAATTGGGGTCGATCTCCTCCTCCTCCGGTACACGATGTGATGGTCTGATGTCCTCATCTAAAGGACACAAATGTCATGGTACTCGTTCCCTCACTTAGTCATGCCCAACTTGTTGGTTATTTAGAAAATTTGAGAATTTGGGAGAGACCTAGTGAAAACATCATTCCATTGATCCTTAGACTTGGTGTACAGAGTAAGAATTTCCATATGATGCAATTTTTTCTTGAATGAAGTGACAGTCGACTTCAACATGCTTAGTTCTTTCATGGAGCTTTGATTTTGTGATATGTGGATAGTTGCTCGAGTCTCACACTCCATTCCATGGGCTCTTAAACTGGGAAGCCTAACTCCTCCATCAACTTCTTCAGCCATAGTGACTCACAAGTCATATGAACCATGGCCATATATTCAGCTTTATACTAGATTGATCAACTATGAATTGTTTTGACCAGATTCCAGCCAACAAATGTACAGTTTGCAGAGGCAGAATGACATTCCTTTGGATCTCCATCCCAATCAGCATCAAAATAAGCTCCAATTTCAAGTTTCCATGAGAAGAATAGAGAATGTCACGTCCAGGTGACACGTTAAATAATGCAGAATCTGTTTTGTTAGCTTCAAGATGAGCAATGTATAGCCAAGTAACGTTGAGATGAATCGATTTGCTAATGATCTTCTGATAAGCTTGGGAATCTAGAAGACAGTCACCCTCATTGAGAAAATTTTATAGTGTGGTTCTAGTGGTGTATCAACAAGCTTACAACCGAAGAAACCAATCTTGTTCAGTAAATCCAGAGTATTACTTCACTGGGAGACGACTATCCCATGCTTAGACATGATACCTCAACACTGAGAAAGTATTTTAGAGGCCCCAATTCCTTGATAACAAAGCAATTCCAGAGATTAATTTTTACCTCAATGGTGTTTTGATCGTCTCCACCGAGAATAATATCATCGACATAGACAATAAGAATAGTGGCATTGTTGGAATGCCTTTTGACAAACATAATGTGATCAACATTGCAACAGTGAAAGCCAATGTTGAGAAGACCACTAACGAAACTGTCGAACCGGGACCATAGAGATTGTTTTAGCCCCATATATTGTCTTCCAAAATCAGCACACCTTATGCTTCTCCCCCTTACGGGTAAATCTAGGTGGTGGCAACATGTAGACATTGTTATGCAAATCACCGTGCAAGAGGGCGTTTTTAACATCCAGTTGATGCAAAGGCCGATTAAAATGAGTAGCAAGAGAGATGAGAACTTGGATGTAATTGAGTTTGGTGACGAGAACAAATGTCTCCAAATAATGAATGCCATAGGTTTGCGTGAATCCTTTTGCTACCAACCAGACCTTGTATCGAGAGATGCTTCCATCAGAATTATGCTTTAGAGAGAACCTATTTGCAACCAATGAGTCATTTCCCTTTTGGTAGTTCAATCATCACCGATGTGTGATTTTTCTCTAGTGCTGCCACCTGCCATTTGTTCTTCCATGGCCACTCTTTAGGATGGTTTCCCAAGGGCCACATCAATTCTTTTGGGAATAGGAACTCAATCAAGGGAGGTAAGAATGACCTATATGACAATCATAAACATTAAAAGGAGACATCTGTCAATAGTGAGCAGTGCAACTGCGTGTTCGTTTTTGAAGAGCACTACGAAGATCCAAGTTCAGATGAAGAGATAGTACCTTTGTGAATTAGGAAGATCAAGTCCAGACTCATTCCCAATCTCTTGCAGGTAAGTTGGAATTCCTTCGACAGGTACTCCCCCTCACTCTCGTTTCAAAAGTTTTTTTTTTTTTTTTTTTTTTTTTAAATTTTATTTGTGAACCTGAATGGACAGGTTGGTTGAGACTTAGCCCCATTCTTTTGAAAGTTTGAAATTCCTTTGACAGATACTCTCCCTCATTGTCGCTTTGAAGGATTTTTATGTGAACCTGATACCAATTTAAAACCTATTTGTGGAACAGGCTGTTGAGACTCAACCCATTTTCTTGCAAGTTTGGAATTCCTTTGTCAAATACTCTCCTCCACTGTCGCTTCGAACGATTTTTTTGTGCCCCACTTCGAAGGATTTTTATGTGAACCTATACAGACAGGTTGGTATGGACTCAATCCCATTCTCTTGCTAGGAAAGATGGAATTCCTTTCGTAGGTACTTTCCCCCGCTATAGCTTTGAAGGATTTTTATGTGAACCTAAAATACTTTAATACCATTTGTGGAACAGGTTGTTTGGGACTCAATCCCATTCTGGAATTCCTTTGACAGATACACTCCCCCACTGTTGCTTCAAAGGATTTTTATGTCAACCTAAAACTAATTTAAAACCCATTTGTGGAAAGTTTTGAAGTAGTGGGAGCTCCACTCTTATGCTCCATTAGGTAGATCTGAGTCATGTGAGATGAGTCATCGATAAATGAAACAAAGTATCGAAATCCGCAAGTAGCAATAATAGGTGCAGTCCAAACATTAGAATAACCCAGAAAGCAAGTCATCATGTCTTTTATTAAATTTATTGCTAGGAAAAGTACTGCAATGATGCTTAGACAGTTCCTAGGTTGCACACTTCAAACAAATCAAGAGCAACAAGACTAAAATAATGTGGGGGCATTTTCACACCAGGCTCGAGTGGGGTGGCTTGTAGGATGCAGGGGCACACTCGGGGTGGGCGGCCTGCATAACCTATGGATTTGGGGCCCATGTGAGGCGGGTGGCTCGTGTGAGGTAAAACCCATAGATTTGGGGCCCACGAGGGGGCGAAACCCATGGATTTGGGGCCAACGAGGAGGGTTCGGCCGAGGACTAACCCATAGATTTGGGGCCTGGGCTATGAGATAAAGGAATTAATTCGTCATGCTCTATCAGTTCGAGCTTTTAAAGCAAATGACTTATTCTCCTACATCAAATTGGTAACAGAGCGGGTGGTCTCGTGTTCAAGACTCCTCACCAGGGGTGATTAATGCGGGGGCATTTTCACACCAGGCTCGATTAGGGTGGCTTGTGGGATGCAGGGGCACACTCGGGATGGGTGGCCCGCATAACCCATGGATTTGGGGCCCGTGTGAGGCGAGTGGCTCGTGTGAGGCAGAACCCATGGATTTGGGGCCCATGAGGGGGCAAAACCTATGGATTTGGGGCCCACGAGGAGGGTTCGGCCGAAGACCTAACCCATGGACTTGGGGCCTAGGCTATGAGATAAAGGGATTAATTCACCATGCTCTATCAGTTCGAGCTTTTAGAGCAAGTGGCTTATTGTCCTACATCATAAAAGCAATAGGAAGAAGCCATGGAAGAGTGGCCAAACTGACAGTGCCACATATGAATATCATCCTTATTCACGTTTAGGGGTCGTTTGGATGCCTGTAAATTGTTTAAGTGGTAAATGATTTACAGTTGTAAACCATTTACAACCATGGATTGAAATATCGGTATCGTATCAGCCGATATGAGTGTATCGTATCCGTATCAGCTCGATACAATATGCGATACAGCCCTGTATCGGCCATATCGATTATGTGTGGGGGTCATATCGGGGCCATATCGGCCCGTATTGGCAGATACAAGCGTATCGGGTCTGATATGCACACGTATAAGTCAAACCCGATACGCGTATAATAAAAGGCTCAAACCAGACCATTCTTTCCCCTTTTCGATCTCTCTCTCTCTCACCCTCATTTCTGCTCCAATCTCTGCAATACCTAGATTAAATCATTCCTAAGTGATTTTCGACACCATTAAAAGCAACTTGGAGGATCAAAATATCCGATTTCAACCGATTTGAAGGATCGAAACATTTTGGGGCTGGTTTTGAAAAAATTGAAAAATAGGTATTAAAAAAAAAAAAAAAACCTCCATTTTTTGTTGTCAATCCTTCTAATCCATTGTTATGTTTATTAGACCCCTATATCTACCAAAAAACTTTAGTTTTGAAGATCGATTTGAGCTTTTTAGGGTTTTTATTTTTGGGCATTTACGCCCGATTTTTTTATGTATATATTTTCAATTTTTTTTATTTAAAAAAAAAATTGATCTTAGATTTGTTACATCTGTAATCTCCAGCCATTTTCAATCAGAGATGTAGATCTGATCTTCTTATTTTTTGATCTGTTGAAAAATATATAAATTTTGGATTTTTTTTAATCTAATGTTTCTGATCACAGATCTGGAGAGGTTGGGCATTTTTTAACAGATCTACATCAAATCTAATAAAAATGTTTTTTTTTTTTTTTTTTTTTTTGGAATTTTGAGATATATGGAAATTTCGAAAAAAAAAAAAAAATCAAATCAATTGCTTTGGGAGGGTGGCTAAGTTTATTATTTTGGGTTTTTTGAGTTGTTTTATATCATATCTAAGTAGTTTGGTCACCATTTTTCAAATATTATGCCTAATTTTTTAATTTTTTAAGTTTTTTGTTATTTTTTAAAATATGTTAATGCCTTGATGATGCAAATTGATAATACATTTTTTTTTATTGTTTGTGGTGTTTGTTTGGACTTTGTGGCTTGTGCAGACTGTAATGTACTAGAGTAGCCATTGTTGTATAAATTATAATTGTATTTGTTGGGATGGCTAGAACTGGAAATGAGAATGAAGATGTAGGGTGGAAGTATGGTGTAAGGATAGGTGGGAGTAGACAACAAACAATGTGCATATTTTGCAGTAGGAGTGTGAGTGGAGGCATAACCCGATTAAAACAGCACTTAGCCCCATCAAAATGGTCAAGTTTCAGGATGTCCAAGTGTCCCTCAGGCAGTAAAGGAAAAGATGAAGAAGAACTTAGAAGAAATTAAGGGTAAAAAGGTGATAAGGGAAAGAGAAGAAAGGCAACGCTTGACCAATGTAGAGCAGAGATGTTTGGGGATCCTACACTGTTGCCTGATGAGGTCATTTAGTCAGGGGAGGATTCAGATAGGGAGATGATAATTGCGAGGAGGGAAAGTTTATGAGCTCACCGTGAGGATGAGGAGCAGCATTGAACGTTTGGGAGGACTTGTTCGGTTCATGATGTGGTTGGTGGTGGTGGTTGTGGGCATGATAGCAGAGGATTATTTGGGGGTGTTAGGGCGAGGCTACGTCATGCCTTTAGCACGCGACCACAAGAGCCACACCCTTCTCAGCCTAACCCCTCCCCTCATATTCAAAATCTTGATGATGAGAAGGAGCCACGAGCACCTCCAAGTGATGAAACATTGTTTAGAAAGGCCACTAGCATGCAAAAGAAATTGAAACATATATGGTCAAAGCAAATAGTGGATAATCTTGGAAAGGCAGTTGCAAAGTTGTTCTTGCACAATAGTATTCATCCATATGTCGCCGATTGCCCATACTTTCATGTGTCTATGGATGCAGCAGTTAATGCAAGACCTAGGATTAAAGCCCCTACTTCTTATGACATAGATTCAAAGTATTCAAATGAAGTGTACCAGGAAGTGTGGGCTTATGTACAATAATTTAGAAGCATATGGGCAAGTAGAGGATGCATAATCATGTGTGATGGTTGGACTGGCCCAACTAGATTGAATATGATGCATTTCATGGTCTACTCCCACCTTGGTTCAGTCTTTATTAGAGTCATCGATTCATCAGATGTAGTGAAGGATGCTAAGTATATAGTTGGCCTAATGGATAGAATTGTAGAAGAAGTTGGGGAAAGTAATGTGGTGCAAATTGTCACTGATAATGAGGCAACATATAAACTAGCAAGAACACATCTTATGTCAAAGAGGCCTCACCTGTTTTGGTCACTTTGTACAGCACACTGCATTGACCTCATCCTTGAGGATATTGGAAGAAGCCTAATGTATTGATACTGGTTAAAAAGGCAAGATTGATCATGATATATATTTACAATCACAATTGGATAATTCACAGGTGAGCGGGAGTTGTTGAGGCCTGGGGTGACTAGATTCGCCACAAATTTCATAGGCATGGAGAGTCTGTACAATCATAGAGGGGCACTTAGCGAGATGGTTGCATCTCGGCAATGGCTCAACTCGAAGTATGGACAAAAGACAAGTGGCACGCCTGTTGAGATGTGTGTGATTATAAGAAACAACACGTATTTTGAAGAAAATCCAAGAAATTATGAAAGCAATGGAACCTTTGATTAATGTTCTTCAACTGGTGGAAAGTGATGATAGACCGACGATGGGCTTTCTTTATGAAGCAATGAACAAAGCAAAGTTGTCAATTCAACGTGATTGTAAATACTACAAGGAATATTGGAAGCTCATAGATAGGCGTTGGAATAGACAGCTTCATCATGATCTCCACGCGGCAGGTAAACATAAGTTACATACGGTGATTAAATTTATTTATTAATTTTCCTTTGGATCTTTATGTAGTGTTGAACATTTGATATGTTCTATTGTTCTCCCTTTTAATCAACTGTAGGCTTCTTTTTAAACCCACAATTCCGATATGCAACTACATATAAAGATGCTATGAGATTACTATCGGTTTGAAGAATGTTATAAAAAGGTTGGAGCTAGACATTAACTGACAGGTTGATGCTATCAATGAAGTTAATAATTATTTACATATGTAGATTTTATTGTATAGAGTCTGAGACTTGTGGTACTTATTATGACCTACTATTTCACAAGTAGAAGTGCATGAACTGGAAATGGGCAGCTTTGGAGACTCACTTGCACAAGCTGCAATACAAAGAACCAATCCACGTAGGTGAATTAAGTTATCAGATAAAAAAGTTATGTTTTTACAAATTTAATAAACTAAATAACTAATATACGATATTAAGATATATTTCTTTGTTATTTATGCAGCTCAATGGTGGGTCAATTATAGAGAAAGTACACCTACATTGCGGAATATTGCAATAAGAATCTCGAGTCAATATACATTTTCTGCTAGTTGTGAAACAAATTGGAGCACTTTCGCCCACATCCACACTAAGCAGCGGAATCGATTGAAGGAGATAAAGGTGCAAAGAAATGTATTTATCCACTATGATGTGAGGTTGCATTTGAAAAACATGAAGAAAGCAAGAGAGCAAGCAGACAACCAAGCGCAATATTATCTAATAATTTTATACTATATTTTTGTTGAAGACGACCCTCTTCTTCCATGGCTTGAACAAAGTGAGAAAGGCAAAGAAGCAGCTAAAAATGAGGAACTTGAATACCCAGAACTCGTTGCAGAAACCGCTCAAAGCCATCCTCCAGAGCCGATTATTGAAGAAGCTGACGAACATGAACTTAGTAGTAGTGCGACTCAAACTGATACCCATAGTGGTGACAACAATGGTGGTGGTAGTGATGCACTTGCTGCTCATGTTGTTATGCACACCATACAACCGTCTACAGATCGTGAGGCAAATAAGCACTGATGTGATACACAAGGCTAGACTTATGAGTGTACTGAGTCACGATACAGCCAACTAGGGGGGGAGGAGCATCATGGAGAGGCTCGCGCCAGTGGCACTCATGGAGCACTGGGACATCAGGAGGCTTACAGACATTATGGATACGGTCCTTACGGATACACAGAGCCTATTGCGCTACTTTCATGTTGGAGTATTCCTCTTGATCATCAGTATGGATATGGATATGGATATTCGGATCCGAATCCAAGTTATTCGTCATCGGTATCACAGTCTTAGCAACACGAGCAGCAGTATGGCGATTCATCTGGCGCTGGTGGATATCCTTACTTGGTATTAGGGGTTGGTTCCTAGTCAGGATAAGTCTTCCTTAGGTTTCGTTGACCTACTCTTCCCATCCGGCCCTAGTTATTATAGATATGCAGCAGTAGCACCTGTTGCACAGCCACAGGCACAGTCAAATGATGACGAGGATGTGGAAGTCAACCAACCACAAGCAACCAGATTTTCATTTTGGTGGTGATTGGTGAGTTTTTATTAAGAATTAAGAGTAATGTATTTTTAGATATTATTCACATTTAAGGAAATTGGTAAGTACTAAGTATTTCTACACTTACATTGTTTGTTGTTACAGTTACATACACCTCACCTGTCACACACATTCTCCAAGCAAACACGTAAAGCATACGTACTAGTGAATAGACTAGTGAGTAGTAAGTACTGAGTGGTGATACTTCTTGAGTTCTTGGACATGTTAGACTATTAGCAATATATGATATCAACTTATGTCATATATCAACAATTTATATAAAGAAAAAATCAACACCAAAACTTATAGTAGGTCAATCCGTCGGGACAGTATTCTTACCAAAGAATGGTCCGATACACCATTGAATACATGGTCAAAGTACAAAATACAAAAAAAAAATAATAAATAATAATAAATAAATAAAATAATGATAAATCCGTAAATATCTCATTTTATCCTATTTTTCTTATATTTTTCATATTTTTTTACTTCAAAAAAACGCTAACCGATACAGGCCGATATGAGGCCCAATTCCGATATGTGACGCCATATCGTATCATTTTTTTGAGGGGCCGATACTGTCATTCAGAACCATGTTTACAGCTTGTCTTGTTTGGTTTTAAGCTGTAAATGATTACCTGTGTTTGGATAGCCCGTAAATTGTTTAAGTCTTGTAAAGGGAGAAGCAATCTTTGAAAATACAGCCATCAGGCTGTAAATGGAGAGCCTGTAAATGAAATCGCACCTTTTTTGCTTGTAAATGAGATGGGGATAGATGCTGCAAATCATTTACCATAAATGATTTACAAGCAAAAAAGGTCATTCAAACACAGTGATGCAGGACATGAAAATTCAAGTATGATGTGAGAGATTTCAGGCTTAAAATCACGTTAGTTCAGAAACAATTACACAAATTCCATATCCCATATGAAAGTCCAAACATTCAAGTAAAGGGGAATCTGTATGGGTCCGGGCCTACACATGATAGGGCTAGACCAATAAAAATTATGAATCAAACAATGCTCAAAGATAAGAAATAGACATCCGCTAATCAGTCTCTAATCCAAGGGATTCCCCAATTTCAATTCAAGGAACCCTAAGGTGGGAAAATGGGCAAACAAATTAGGGCTAATGCAAACTAGGGATAGGGTTTATGAAATATAAATGAAAAGAGGAAAACAAGAGGAAAACCTGACCCAGAGAAAGCTCCCGCATGCAGACGGTGACTCGGGGCTGACGCACGTGTGCAGGTGGGCTGGCCGCACGTGTGATGGAGGCTCGCCTTCCCAAATCGACACATAGGCCTTGGTCGGCCAGGGGAGACCTCCAATCCCTCCAAGTTTGACGACGTTCCGACGTAAGGTCGAGGCATAGTGCTTCGCCGAAGTTTCAGCCCTCGTACAGGTCCAGATTCTGGAAACTGGCTGTAGGAGGATGAATAGCTGCAAAAGCTGGGAAATTCAAAGCAATAATGATGATAGAAGATGAGAGATATGAATGGAAGAGGGTAGGGGCAGATGGTGATAAATGTGGCTTCACACCACGGTAGTTAACCCTTCGAAAAGGGAGGGCTTCGCACCTACTTTTGAATTCTTCCACAACTCACTAAGCGAGCAAAAAAATAAAGCAAGAATTTTTATTAAGCTTCGATGAATGAAAAGAACTACAGGGGGTGCCTATTTATACGGAAAACCCTATACCCCAAACACTCGCACTATGTGCGCAACCTATTATTTGGCGATGAAGTAAACTAAAATAAAAACCAAACAAAGAAATCTAACGCGTTCACGATGTTCTAAATAATAATAATATGCAAAACCTAAAATATGAAATCAATCCGACGAGTGGGCCACGATCATGAGATCCCATGATGGGCTTTTCTTGACTATTGGGCCCATCCTTTTGAACCAAAACTTCGTCTTCTATCTAGGAGACCCTCCATGAACATCGTCATCGAGACAAATCGATGGTGTGGCCCTCCTGCGTACGTACATGCCTGGGAGGGGGGAGGAGTGCGTGGGCGTGCGCATGATATCCCCATCAATTCTCCTCGGCTGCAAAGATTTCGCCACTGGCGAAATAAAACTCCGGAACAGATCCAGAATGTCAAGATCAAGTCTCTAAAGCTTATCTTCAATGAGCCACATGCTGTCTGAAGCTGGACGTAACTTCCATTTAACTAGATACTACTGAAACCCGTCGTCCGACGTGGATATTATACAATGGTCCAAAATATCCTCTATTTCCTCTCTAGGTGTGGGAATGGTAGGTATGTGAGGTAGAGGCTGGGAAAATGAGTCGAGAAAGGTAGGTATGTGACGTAGTACCTGGGAAGATGGGTCAGGACAGGTAGGTATGGGAGGTAGAGGCTGGGAAAATGGGTTGGGACGGGTAGGTATGGGAGGTAGAAGTTGAAAAAATGGGTTGGGAGGAGTAGGTATGAGACGTAGTAGCTAGGAAGATGGGTCGGGACAGATAGGTATGTGAGGTAGAGGCTGGGAAAATGGGTCGGGAGGGGGCCATGGATAAAGGAAAAGGTTTGATGAATCCGGATAGTTAGGCGAAAGGCTGGACAATCCATCAATGGCCTCTTGAAATGCAACTAGATCTTTCACATTGAATATGGAACTAATTCCCATGGAGGGTGGAAGATTTGCCATATACGCATTGAGACCGTTTCGTTTTATTATTTTGACGGGTTCAGCGCTACGCGCGTGTTACTTACGAACGGCCCCCGGAGGATACCGCTTGGACCTGATGCGGATCATCACAAAATCCCTTACATTGAATTCCTTAAAATATTTATGCTGGTCTGCAGAAAATTTGTAATGTTCATTACTAGTGGTGATCTTCTGCCTGATTTCTTGATGCCATGAATGAATGTGATGCACAAAAGACTCTTCAGGGTCTGATGGCCTATGGGACAGTGACATAGGACAAGATCAATAGGTTTCTCAGGTTTATAACCAGTAACGACTTCATAAGGACTGAGACCTATGGACCTATCGACAGAACTATTAAACGCAAACTTGGTTGTAGGTATTACGGTGTCCCATGTTCTGGTGTGCTCTATATCTCTCCTCGGGGGAGACTCATCCGGTAGATCATCAGGAAAGACATTACGAAACTCATCCACTACCGGAATGGCCTCAGTAGGTAACTCTACACTAGCCTCTGGTGCACTCTCTAGCCACGAGGCCGCACATGTTGTACCCCTCAAAATAATGGTCTTGATGTCCCTCATGGGGTGAGGGTAGGGGTGCACGCCCATGACTGATTCCTTGGCCACCTCCATTCATTGGTCTATCCTCCTGGCCACCTGCTTGAGATTGGCCATCTTCCCTAATGGTGGGGTTTGTCCCGAGGGAGGCCTCTATTTGGTCAAGGAGTTGATCCTATGTCTTGTTCCAAGCGCTTACCCCAAGACTCGATCTACTGGAACAACTTGTTTAGTGACTCTAGCAGTTGTTCCATGTTTAGTGTAGGGTGCTAGCCAAAACCATGACCCGTACATGTGGACGTACAACTTGCAACTCCACCTAAGGACTTTCTACGACGACTATATGAGACTAAATGATCCTATGAGACTCTATATGAGGGAAATTATGCAGTGCTACTAAAATCCAGCAATATAGTTGTCAAATAAAGTAATAACAGAAAGTTACAGCAATGTAAATTGCTAACTTCCTGCTAACAGAAATTTCAGCAACTAATATCAGGGACTATGTACTCCTAAAAGCTACATATGATGAACTTAATGCATGATGGACTCAAACAAACTAACCCTAAACATGTAATGTATTCCCCTATAAGAACCCTAAGCTTTGATACCAAATTTGATGCAGGACGTGAAAATTCAAGTATGATGTGCGAGATTTCAGGCTTAAAATCACGTTAGTTCAAAAACAATTACACAAATTCCATATCCCACATGAAAGTCCAAACATTCAAGTAAAGGGGAATCTGTACGAGTCCAGGCCTACACATGATAGGGTTGGACCAATAAAAATTATGAATCAAACGATGCTCAAAGATAAGAAATAGTCATCCACACATGCATAGTAATCAGTATCTAATCCAAGGGATCCCCCAATTTCAATTCAAGGAACCCTAGGGTGGGAAAAGGGGTAAATAAATTAGGGCTAATGCAAACTAGGGTTAGGGTTTATGAAATAAGAATGAAAAGAGGAAAACCTTACCCAGATAAAGCTCCCTCGTGCAGACGGTGACCCGGGGCTGACGCATGTGCGCAGGTGGGTTGGCCGCACGTGTGATGGAGGCCCACCTTCCTAAATCGACACCTAGTCCTTGGTCGGCCAGAGGAGATCTCAAATCCCTCCAAGTTTGACAACGATCCGACGTAAAGTCGAGGCGCAGTGCTCCACCGAAGTTTCAGCCCTCCTACAAGTCCAGATTTTGGAAACTGGCTATAGGGGGATGAATAGCTGCAAAAGCTAGGAAATTTAAAGCAATAATGATGATAGAATATGAGATATATGGATGGAAGAGGGTAGGGGCGGATGGGGATAGATGTGGCTTCGCACCACGGTAGTTAGCCCTTCGAAAAAGGAGGGCTTTGCACCCATTTTTTAATTCTTCCACAACTCACTAAGAGAGCAGAAAAATAAAGCAAGAATTTTTATTAAGCTTTAATGAATGAAAAGAACTACAAGGGGTGCCTATTTATAGGGAAAAACCCTATACCCCAAAAACTTGCACTATGTGCGCAACCTATTACTTGGCGATGAAGTAAACTAAAATAAAAACCAAACAAAGAAATCTAAAGTGTTCACGATGTTCTAAATAATAACAATATGCAAAACCTAAAATATAAAATCAGTTCGACGAGTGGGCCACAATCATGAGATCCCATGATAGGCTTTTCTTGACTATCGGGCTCACCCTTTTGAACTAAAACTTCGTCTTCTATCTAGGAGGCTCTCCCTAGACATCGTCATCGAGCCAGATCGATGGTGGGGCCCTCCTTCTGCGTACGTATGTGCGTAGGGGGGTGGTGTGTGTGCCCGTGTGCGCATGATGTCCCCATCACACAATGTAAATGATTTCCATGTAAATCATTTACAACTTGTCCCGTTTATAGGCATCCAAATTGGACTAGTGGTATGGCCTTAATTCCTTTTAGATGGAATTGTGGGGAAAAAGAAAAAAGAAACACAGGTTGGTTCAATTTGAGGTGAACTGGCGTCTAATGATTTCATAGATAAAATAAAGGATTTAGTGGTTTCTTTCTTCATTGCTCTATCACAAATAAATAACTACATAACTTGACCAACCACAACCCACACAACAACTTAGTTGACATGTGTCCCATACCTACAAAACTACCTAGACATGGAATCATGGATGACTCTTTACATGCAATGTGTCCCATACCTACAAAATTACCTTAACATGGAAAGGCCCCATGATCCACGTAGGCACGTATCAATCCTCCCCGTTCAGAGTGACCTTGTCCTCAAGGTCTACATCAGGAAATCGCTCCAAGAGTGTATGATACCTCTCCCACATGGCGTCTTCTGGTTGCGTGCCCTCCCATTGAATGAGTACTTCTGTAATAGCGTAGTTGCCTCTCTTCACCATCTTACATCCAAGAATGGTCCGTGGCCTTGGCTAAATAACTCCATCTTCAATGAGGGGAGGATGGGAGTTGCAAATGCACATGAGTTCCCAAATTCTTCTTTAACTGCGAGACATGGAAGATGGGGTGCACTTTGGATCCCATTGATAGTTCCAATTTATAGGTAACTTATCTGATTCGTTGCAGAACCTTGAATAGACCAAAATAATGAGTACATAGCTTCATGGATCTTCTGAATACGATCGACTCTTGACGGTATGGTTCGAGCCGTAAATACACCCAATCGCCAACTTCAAACTCCCACTCAATACGGTGTGAGTCTATTAGCCCTTTCATTCTCTCCTGTGCTACCCATAAGTTCTCCTTGAGGAGGGACAAAATGCAATCCCGACTACGTAACTCGGCCTCTACTGCTTGAACTTGAGTGGTCCCCGACACATAACTAGGAAGTTGGGGTGGGGGCACAACATAGACAACTTCATATGGGGTTACCTTGGTAGCTAAATGAAAAGAGATGTTGTACCACCACTCTGCCCATGGTAGCCACTTTAACCATTCTTTCAGTCATTCACTTAAGAAAAATCATAGGTAATTTTCCAAGCATTAGTTAACCACTTCGGTTTGGCCGTCTGATTGAGGATGGTAAGTTGAGCTCATGTTCAACTAGGTTCCTTGTAAACGAAACAATTTCTGCCAAAAAATGATGCGGGAGATGGCATCGCTGTCACTAACAATGGCGTGTGGCATACCATGAAGCTTAAAGATGTTATCAATGAAGAGATGGGCCACCACACCACCAAAGCTATATAGGGGTGCGACATTACTACAAAGTATGCGTACTTAGATAAGCAGTCCACCACCACCAACAACACGCTCTTACCACGTGAGAGGGGTAACCCATCTATGAAATCAAGAGAGGTGTCTATCCAAACACGCTCAGAGATGGGAAGTGGTTGTAATAACCCTGGTGGTGCCACATTCTCATTTTTGTGGCATTGACACACGCCACACTCTTATATACTGGCGAACATAACGTCATAGCCCGGTGGTCCCACATTCTCATATTTTTGGCATTGACACATGTCATACTCACTTATATATTGGTGAACATAACATCATGGCCCTGGCCAATAGAATGATGAGGTTACCCGATGAAGGGTCTTGTGAAACCCCAAGTGCCCAGCGACTGGACTCTCATGAAGTTCCTTATGTACCTTGGCGCGTTAAGGGCGAGGAGGCGGTGAGCATTAGATGCCCCTTACAGTATGGGAACTCGTCAATCATCACAAAGCATGTGGAACTCGTCAATCATCACAAAGCATGTGTTGTCCAACTGGCCTTCCTGCCAACGTTGAAACAACAATTGTAACTCGGCATTGACGTTGTATTCAGCCTGAACCTCATCAAGCCATGTAGGAATGGGTAGTGATATGGCTAAGAGGCTCCCTTCTTCAGCCCTTCTGGATAAGGCATCAGCTACTTTATTATCACGTCCGCTCTTGTAGTCTATTTCATAATCATATCCACGGAGCATTGTTAACCACTTTTGTTGTGTAGGAGTGGTTATACACTGCTCCAAGAGATATTTTAGACTTCCTTAGTCAATTCTAATTTTTAATCGCTTCCCCAATACGTAAGGATGCCATTTTTGGACTACGACAATTACAAAAAGGAGCTCCTTATCATAAGTGGAGAGTTTAGACTTTTCCTTTTAATGCTTGGCTAATGAATGCCAAGGATTTCCCATCCATATGATGTGTTAATCATCATGCGTTTTACAGATTTGGGGGGCCAATTCCATGTATTTTCCCCCCACGACACATCACGCTCCAAGACGAAGGTTTTAGTGAAGTCGAGTATGATGCAGGACATGAAATTAAACATGATGTGTGAGATTTCAGGCTTAAAATCACCTTAGTTTAGAAACAATAACACAAATTCCATATCCCACATAAAAAGTCCAAACATTAAAAGTAAATAGGGAATTTTTATACGGTTCATATGTCCAGGCCTACAAAGTTGGAGACCACCATGACCATAAAAATTATAAACTAAACGATATTTCAAAAGGAAATAGAAATCAATCATACATGCATAGCAAAAAATTCCTAATCCAAGGGATTCCCCAATCTCGGTTTTGGAATTCAAGGAACCCTAGGGTGAAAAATTGGGGCAAATAAATTAGGGTTAATGAAACTAAGGCTTAGGGTTTCACTACTTTATTATCACGTCCGCTCTTGTAGGAAATAGGAATGAAAAGAGGAAAACCAGAGGAAAACACTGATGTGTGAGATTTCTGTGCTTTTCCGAAACAATATCCCACATGACAGAAACACAAACGTCCAGAGGTATCACGAAAAAGCTCCATGACGTGCAGATGGTGGCCCAGGGCTAACGCACGTGCGGGGGTGGGCTGGCCGCACGTGTGATGGAAGCTTGCCTCCCCAAAGTGACACCTAGGC
This sequence comes from Magnolia changhungtana, assembly GCA_030180095.1. Taxonomy (NCBI): domain Eukaryota; kingdom Viridiplantae; phylum Streptophyta; class Magnoliopsida; order Magnoliales; family Magnoliaceae; genus Magnolia; species Magnolia changhungtana. The sequence goes on from JASAUF010000600.1 coordinate 1,013,853, forward strand.
CTTGGTCGGTCAAGGGAGACCTTCAATCCCTCCAAGTTTGACGACGATCCGACGTAAGGTAGAGGCGTAGTGCTCCCGCACGAAGTTTCGGCCCTCCTACAAGTCCAGTTTGACGATCCGACGTAAGGTAGAGGCGTAGTGCTCCACCGAAGTTTCGGCCCTCCTACAAGTCCAGATTCTGGAAACTGGCTATAGGGGGATGAATAGCTGCAAAAGCTGGGAAATTCAAAACAATAATGATGATAGAAGATGAGAGATATGGATGGAAGAGGGTAGGAGCGGATGGGGATAAATGTGGCTTCGCACCACGATAGTTAGCCCTTCGAAAAGGGAGGGCTTCACACCCACTTTCGAATTCTTCCACAACTCACTAAGATAGCAGAAAAATACAGCAGAAATTTTTATTAAGCTTCAATGAATCAAAAGAACTACAAGGGGTGCCAATTTTTAGGGAAAACCCTATACCTCAAAACTCGCGCCATGTGCGCAACCTATTACTTGGCGATGAAATAAACTAAAATAAAAAACTAATCAAAGAAATCTAGTTCATGATGTTCTAAATAATAATAATATGCAAAACCTAAAATATGAAATCAATCGGACGAGTGGGCCACAATCATGAGATCCCATGATGGGCTTTTCTTAACCATCGGGCCACCCTTTTGAACCAAAACTTCGCCTTCTAGCTAGGAGGCCCTCCCTGGACGTCACTATCGAGTCAGATCGATGGTGGGGTCCTCCTTCTGTGTACGTAAGTGCGTAGGGGGGTGGTGCGTGTGCGCGTGCGCTTGATGTCCCCATCAATTCTCTCCGACTGCGAAGATTTCGCCACTGACGAAATAAAACTCTTGAACCGATCCAGGATGTTAGGATTAAGTCTCTGAAGCTCCTCGGTGAGTCACATGCTGTCTGAAGCTGAGCGTGACTTTCATTTAACCAGGTACTTCTGAAACCCGCCGTCCGACGTGGATATTATCTGATAGTCCAGAATATCCTCTATTTCCTCTCTAGGTGTGGGAAGGGTAGGTATATGAGGTAAAGGCTGAGAAAATGGGTCGGGAAGGGTAGGTATGAGACGTAGTAGCTGGTAAGATGGGTCAGGACAGGTAGGTATGGGAGGTCGAGGCTGGGAAAATGGGTCGAGACAGGTAGATATGGGAGGTAGAGGTTAGAAAAATAGGTCGGGAGGGGTAGGTATGGGACGTAGTAGCTGGGAAGATGGGTCGGGACAGATAGGTATGGGAGGTTGAGGCTGGAAAAATAGTTCGGGAGGGGGCCATGGATCAAGGGAAAGGTCTGATGAATCAAGATGGTTAGGCAAAAGGCTGAACAATGCATCAATGGCCCCTTGAAATACAACTAGATCCTCCACATTGAATGTGGAACTAATTCCCATGGAGGGTGGAAGATTTGCCACATACGCATTGAGACCGTTTCGTTTTATAATTTTGACGGGTCCAGCGCTACGCCCGTGTAACTTACGAACGGCCTCCGAAGGATACCGCTCAGGCCTGATGCGGACCATCACAGAGTCCATTACATTGAATTCCTTGACACATTTATGCTAGTCTGCAGAAATTTTGTAATGTTCATTATTAGTGATCTTTTGCCTGATTTCTTGACGTCATGAATAAATGTGATGCACAAAAGACTCTACAGGCTCTGAAGGCCTATGGGATAGTGATATAGGGACAAGATCAATAAGTTTCTCAGGTTTATAACGAGTAACGACTTCAAAAGGACTGAGACCTATGGACCTATCGACAGAACTATTAAACGCAAACTCGGCTGTAGGTATTACGGTGTCCCATGTTCTGGTGTGCTCTATATCCCTCCTAGGGGGAGACTCATCCGGTATATCATCAGGAAAGACATCATAAAACTCGTCCACTACCGGAATAGCCTCAGTAGATAACTCTACACTAGCCTCTGGTGCACTCTCTCTAGCCACGAGGCTGCACATGTTGTACCCCTCAAAATAATGGCCTTGATGTCCCTCATGGGGTGGGGGTACGGGTGCACACCTATGACTGATTCCTTAGCCACCTCCATTCATTGGTCTATCCTCCTGGCCACCTGCCTGAGATTGGTTGTCTTCCCTAATGGTGGGATTTGTCCCGAGGGAGGCCTCTATTTGGTCAAGGCGTTGATTTATGTCTTGTTCCAAGCGCTTACCCCAAGACTCGATCTGCTGGGACAGCTTGTTTAGTGACTAGCAATTGTTCCATGCTTAGTGTAGAGTGCTAGCCAAAACAATGACCCGTGTGTGTGGGCATACAACTTGCAACTCCATTTAAGGACTTTCTACGATGACTATATGGGACTAAATGATCCTATGAGACTCTATATGAGGGAAACTACGCAGTGCTATTAAAATCCAGCAACATAGTTGTCAAAATAAATGAATAACAGAAAGTCACAACAATGTAAATTGCTAACTTCCTGCTAATAGAAATTTCAGCAACTAATATCAGGGACTATAAACTCCTAAAAGCTACATATGATGAACTAAATGCATGATGAACTCAAACAAACTAACCCTAAACATGTAATGTATTCCCCTATAAGAACCCTAAGCTCTGATACCAAATTTGATGCATGACATGAAATTAAAGATGATGTGTGAGATTTCAGGATTAAAATCACCTTAGTTTAGAAACAATAACACAAATTCCATATCCCACATAAAAAGTCCAAACATTCAAGTAAAGGGGAATCTATACGGGTCCAGGCCTACACAAGCTAAGACTGGACCAATAAAAATTATAAACTAAACGATGCTCAAAAGGAAATAGAAATCAATCACACATGCATAGCAAACAGTCCCTAATCCAAGGGATTCCCCAATCTCAATTCAAGGAACCCTAGGGTGAAAAAAAGGGGCAAATATATTAGGGCTAATGCAAACTAAGGCTAGGGTTTAGGAAATAGGAATGAAAAGAGGAAAACCTATCCCGGAGAAAGCTCCTGCGTGCAGATGGTAGCCCGGAGCTGACGCACGTGCGCGGGTGGACTGGCCGCACGTGTGATGGAAGCCCGCCTCCCGATAGTGACACCTAAACCTTGGTCAATCAGGGGAGACCTCCAATCCCTCCAAGTTTGACGACGATCCGACATAAGGTCGAGGCGTAGTGCTCCGCCGAAGTTTTAGCCCTCTTCAGGTCCAGATTCTGGAAACTGGCTGTAAGGGGATGAATAGCTACAAAAGCTAGAAAATTCAAAGCAATAATGATGATAGAAGATGAGAGATATGGATGGAAGAGGGTAGGGGTGGATGGGGATAGATGTGGCTTCGCACCACGGTAGTTAGCCCTTCGAAAAGGGAGGGCTTCGCACCCGCTTTTGAATTCTTCCACAACTCACTAAGATAGCAGAAAAATACAGCGGAAATTTTTATTAAGCTTCAATGAATCAAAAGAACTACTTGGGGTGCCTATTTATAAGGAAAACCCTATACCTCAAAACTCGCGCCATGTGCGCAACTTATTACTTGACGATGAAGTAAACTAAAATAAAAACCAGTGTTTTCATTAGCGCCCATAGCGTAGGGTAGCGTACACTACGTAGCATAGCGGTAGCGTACACTACGTAGCATAGCGAAATCGCTACGTGGCGTAGCAAATAGCGTTTATCCCCTGTAGCGTGCGCTACAGAAGTCGTAGCGTACGCTACGGATACGTAGCGTGTAGCACAGGTAGCGTGCGCTACCTGTCTGTTGTTTTTTTTTTTTTCACTGCATGAAACTGTGGTGAACTCACACCACAAGCCATAACTAAAGTTATATAAATAAATTAAAAAAAAAAAAAAAAAAAAAAAAACCTATTCGAAAGGGCTTCCACACCCAAAACGACGCAGCTCCTCTCCCCACCCTTCCATCTGGAGATCGAAAATCCTCTTACAGGCCCAAACCGATGCTATCGACGCTGCTTCTCTCCCCACCCTTCAATGTTGAGGTCGAAAATCTGTTGTCAGGCGCAAACTGACGCTGCTGACGTTGCTCCTCTCCCCACTCTTCAATCTTGAGTTGGAGAAACTGCTTCCAGACACAAACCAATCGCTATGGAGCTTCAACATTAGCAGTTTTCACTGATTCAATCTCATCTTGAGACAAAAATAGGTACGCTCGTTCATTTTTTTTTTGAATTTTTTTGATGTACAATGAAAATAACTTGGTATTTTCAGTTTTTTCCTCATTTTTTCCCTTTAAAATGCCGGTTATTGTCGGTTTTTTGTTTTTCTGTGGTTTGGCCCACGTGGGCCCCACTGAGGTGCGTGAAGGGGTGGGATGTGCATTATTTTCTATGGTGTGGCCCACGTGGGCCCAACTGAGGTGCGTGAAGGGGTGGGATGTGCATTATTTTCTATGATGTGGCCCACTGAGGTGCCTGAAGGGGTGGATGCGCATTATTTTCTATGGTGGGGCCCACTGAGGTGCGTGAAGGGGTGGATTTGCATTGTTTTCTTTGGTGGGCCCACTGTGGTGTGCGTATGAGTGTAAGTGGTGGGCGTATGTTGATTTTTGTGATATATATATATATATATATATAATATATATATTGCTTTTTTCTTACTATTTAATATTTATCAGATAATATATATATATATATATATATTTTTTAAAATTAAAAATTATAAGTATTGTGTAGCTTACGCTACACGCTACGGAGGGTTAAACGCTACGCTACACGCTACCGCTATTTAAAACACTAATAAAAATCAATCAAATAAATCTAAAGCATTCATGATGTTCTAAATAATATAAATAAGCAAAACGTAAAATATGAAATCAATCCGACGAGTGGGCCATGATCATGAGATCCCATGATGGGCTTTTCTTGACTATCGGGTCCACCCTTTTGAACCAAAACTTCGTCTTCTAGGTAGGAGGCCTTCTCTGGACGTCGTCATCGAGCCCAATCGATGGTGGGGTCCTCCTTCTGGGTACATACGTGCGTAGGGGGGTGGTGCGTGTGCACGTGTGTACATGATGTCCCCATCAAGGGCCAAGACAGGTGCCTACATCATGGCCTGCTTAAGCAAATGAAAGGCCTTTACAGCCGCCTCCGCCCAGTCGAAAGAATTCTTTTGGAGAAGAGAGGTGGGTGTGATACGATCTTGCCACAGTCCTTTATGAACTTTATATAGTATCTGGTGGGGCCCGAAAATCCTCACAAGGCCGTTGGAGTAGTGGGACGAGGCCAGTGGAGCATGCAAGCAATTTTGTCACGGTCGACAATTACTCCCTTTTGCGATATTATGAGGCCTAAATATTTGCCTTCCTCTATCTTGGAATAGAGCTGGTAAGTATGTAGGATCTCCAAAGTAGCCTGAAGATGGGCTAAATAACAAGGTGTTCCGTATCCATTACAATACGCCCATAAAGGCCGATACGTATAGGTAATGGCCATGACCGTTACGCGATACGGGGGTGAAAAGGGGCAGTTAGTTTTTTAGACCGTATCAGCCATTACAATGGCCGTAAAGGCCGTTACAAGGCATAACAGTCGTTACTCCTGTAATGGTCATAAAACAATGACTTTTTTTTCTATTTAAATTCATTTTTCTCCTATTTTTTACTTTTCTCATTCCAAAAATTCTCATATATCATTTTACAATAGATTTCGATCACTCTTACTATAGCTTTTAATATTAAAATTGTGGATTGAAGTGATTTGAGCGAATAAAATCTCTGAGGGCCTTGTTTTCAAAAAATTGAAAAAACAATATTTATGCCTTTTTCTGATTTCTAGTTCTAATGCTTGATTGTGATATATAAACATTAGAGACATAATTATATTAAACAATTCACTAGACAGCCCGATACAACACTCTCACCAAAGAGTGGACCGTTACAGTACCATAAACATGTTCAAAACAAAAAATGAATACATATTTGAAATATTTACATTATTCTTGATTTTCTATATATTTTTTCAGAATTTTTCGAGCAAAAGAAAATTTTTGACCATTACAGGGGTTGTAACGGTCGTTACGCCCCCGTATCAGCCGTTATGGTCAATACCCGTATTGGTAATGGTGGTGACCATTACGGCCATCGTTACCGTTACGGAATACCTTGCTAAATAATCTCCCCAAGTTCGACTATATATTAATAGGGTTGTACATTGAGCCGAGTTGAGTCGAGGTGGGCCAAGCTCGGCTTGACTTGTCCATGCTCTACTCGAGCTCGCCCTCGAGCTCAACATTGGAGCTTGGCTTGTTTACCAAAGATTTCGAGTCGAGCTCGAGTTGACCTAGTGGATTGAGTCGAGTCAAGCTTACCTCGAGTTGAGTCGAGCCTATTCCCACATCAATTTATGATATGTTTTGCTAAAAATACAAATTAAAAGTCAACAATATTAAGTCTAAAATGTCTCACATGCCACATTACTAAGACAAAAAAAAAAAATGTCACATATATGATATACCTCTATATACCACTTGGTGGTCCTCAACATCAAATCCAAAAAGCAAAAATACATTACAAAATATAAAAGATTAAATAAATTTTTAATAGTTTACATTCCTTCAAGCAATTTTAGATGCATTCTGAACCTCGTCTTCACTTCCATTCTCGTCCTCATACTCTTCAACATCGAAACTGTTACCGCCCCAAACTGGATGCAACCAATCTTGCGTACATATCAGTGCTTCAACTATTTTTTAGGCGAGTGAGCTTCGATACTTGCTAACCCTGTTTCCCGTGCTAAAAGTTGATTCTGATGCCATGGTCGAAATTAGAATTGATAATATGTCTCGTGCCATTACCGAAAGTTTAGGGTATTCACAAGCTCTCGACTTCCACCACTAGAAAACATCAAAATCATCTTCTTGTAACCTTATAACCAACTCTAGATACTTCTCCACTTTTGATTCAGTTTTATGTGTCTCTGTTTCTTCTTCGTCTAAAAAAGACAAAGTCACGAAGTCGCTTTCCTCCAGTAGAAGTATTACCCGACCCGTAGATTGAGAAGTAACTATTGTACTCGATGTTGCGGCCAAAGTACCAACATATGAAGTGAACAACTCTTCAACTGCAACATGAATAATAGCGGTCTCCGCTGAAACTCTTTCAGAACTGGAATAAAGTGATCTGAAAACATACCTAACCATTGACATCTTGTACCGTGGATCTATAACAACTGCAATTGTCATTAACAAGTGGCAGTCAAACCAATACTTATCGAATTTCATCTGCATTCCTAGAGCCATCGCCCGTAAAAAAATCCGGACCCTCATTAGCACACTTTTTTTGCGCATCCATAATGAAAATAATTTCTGGAAGAAATTGATTTGTCGTAGGAAACTTATTCCCTAAAAAAATCTTCGTGCAGTCGTAAAAAACTTAAAGAAATTGATGAACATGTTTAGCTTTTGTCCAGTCTTCATTATTAGGCATGTATGTGTACATTTTATTGCACATCGCAAGTTCAGGGAATGCAACTTTAAATTCTAAAATTGTATCCAACATTTCATAAGTTGAATTCCAGCACATGCAAACATCCAACTTCAACTGCTTTTTAGATTTCAATTCCAAACATTGGATTATATCATTCCACGCACTCAGTCTTAAAGGTGACCCCCTTATATATTTAACACTATCTCGTATGTTGGCGATCATGGAGTCAATTGCTTTCAGCCCTTCATACACAATTAAGTTTAGTATGTGGGCACAACATGATGCAGAACAATTAACCACTTGCTCTAAAAGCTCGAACTGTTAGAGTATGGCGAATTAATCCCTTTATCTCATAGCCCAAGCCCCACATCGCATGAGTTAGGACCCCGACCGAACCCCCCTCGTGAGCCCCAAATCACATGGGCCACTCACCTTGAGCGTGTCCTCGCATCCCACGGGCTACCCCACTTGAGCCCAGTGTGAAATGCGCATTAATTACCCCTGGTGAGGAGTCTCGAACACAAGACCTCCCCCGGGGGCTCCAAATCACATGGGTCACCCACCCCGAGTGTGTCCCCGAATCCCACGAGCTACCTCACTCAAGCCCAGTGTGAAAATGCCCCTGCATTACAACATCTGACTTGGAATATTTTAACCTCAAAGAATAAATTTTCAACTGCCTTAAATTGACTACGTAAGAAAGAAACTAAAGTGTCGTTGGAATAGGCATTATCTAAAGTTACTGAAGAGATTTTCTTTTTGATACCCAACTCAACAAGACAATTGTAAATGTAGTCGGACATTACCACACCAGTATGAGGAGGAGGAACGTAGAGGAAGTTTATAATCTTCTTTTATAGTTTCCAATCCACATCAATGAAGTATGCGGTTAATGACATATATCCCTTTCTTTGATTCGATGTCGTCCGCATATCCGAAGTCAAACTTATTCTTGATACGGATGCTAGAAGAGCTTTCAAGTTCGTTTTCTCAATTGCATACATCTTCGCGCACTCTCTTTCTCAATCGCATACATCTTCATGCACTCAACAGCTGATCTTTTTTTCCCTTTCACTGAACCTGAAGTTGTTTCAACCTTGTTTTCCAATATTTCTCCCTCCACGATAAGAGATGTGACTGACACACCAGCACCAGGGGTACTTGAGTTTTCCTCACTAGTCATCTAAAATTCAAAAGATAACAAGAGTAAGGTAAGATCAAGGCTTTATAAGTAGAAGTAATCAGTCAATCACATTTATATGAATATATAAATATATAGTACAAACAATATCGGGCCCCTCCATAAACTGCAAGACACAAGTGTCTCAAATAGTCCCCTAATAAATAAATCCTTCGGGGTACATACATATACATAACTATATATTGTCTATAATTGTTTCAAATTTTGTTTATTAATTGTCTCTAAATATCTCATATATTGCTACTTGCCTCTACCTAGAGGTACTAATTGTCTTTATCCCATTCGGTAACATACCATGTACTGTCCTCATATAGTTTACATGCGAGCCGAAATTTCAGCAGCACCTCCCCATATTTTCCAGATATATGTAAAATTCAATACTAATTAGTTGTCACATATAATCCATTACACATGTATAGTGGAAACCAACTAGCAAAAAACCACATATCCAGAAAAAATATAGGGAGACACTACTGAAATTCCAACTACATGTAAATTGAAAATGAGGACAACTTGAGTACATGGTATGGCACCAAACTGTCAAAAATGGGACGATTTAGGAATCCATAAAGAACAATATTTTCAGTCGAATGATTGTACTTGTTTAATATAAATTCTTAAACGAGGAGTACATTGCTAAACCACTAGGTGGCCTAAATACTAATTAACAACATCGGATAACAAAGAAACATAAGCATCAACATATAAAGAACAAATATCGAAATATATAAGAAAAGTTACTCCATACAACTACAAGTCTACAAGTAAAAAACTTGAGAACAAATAAGAAGATAATGCATTTATAGTAGACAAGTTAGTTCATTATAGTAGGAAAGTTAATGTATTTATTCCATACAACTACAAGTCTACAGGTAAAAAACTTAGAACAAATAAGAAGATAATGCATTTATAGTAGGCAAGTTAAGTTAGAGCATTATAGTAGGAAAGTTAATGTATTTACTCCATACGACTATAAGTCTATAAATAAAAAACTTAATACATCAAAATTAAGTTTTAATGATCCTGGATAGGATCCATAATTTCTGTCGTCCAAGCTCGGGTTGGTGGTATCCTCTCCAATATGCTCATGTTGTCGAGTACATCGTTGATGTCTAGATGCCTCTATCGAGTACAACTACAAGTCTACAAGTAAAAAACTTGAGAACAACTAAGAAGATAATGCATTTATAGTAGACAAGTTAGTTCATTATAGTAGGAAAGTTAATGTATTTATTCCATACAACGACAAGTCTACAAGTAAAAAACTTAAGAACAAATAAGAAGATAATGCATTTATAGTAGGCAAGTTAGTGCATTATAGTAGGAAATTTAATGTATTTACTTCATACAACTATAAGTCTATAAATAAAAAACTTAATACATCAAAATTAAGTTTTAATATTCTCCTGATCCTGGATAGGATCCATAATTTTCGTTGTCCAAGCTCGGGTTGGTGGTATCCTCTCCAATATGCTCATTAACCTCTCCTGAATCAGAAGGTGAGGAGACTTTTCTACCATGCTCTTGTATAGATTCAGCTAATTTTTTTCAAACTTTTTTTGTGAGTTGATTTATACGGAATACCCAAGATCTTGTAGAATGAGGCGAGTTTGGAAATAAACTTTGATGGCTTTTTGCTTGTCGAGCTCGGTCCTGCTTCTGCGTCATGTTGTCGAGTACATCGCTGATGTCTAGATGCCTCTGCCTCTTCCTTGTTTAACTTCAAGGCTATTTGTAATTGCTCTTCTTCCAATCTTCTTAATCTAGCTTCATTCTCCTCTTCCTCTTCCCTACTAATTCTCTTCACTCTCTATTTCAGATTCTTCGTGGATTAGAACAAGTCTGTTATGGTATATCTTGTAGCTAGTTGTATTTAGTGTAGAGGAGGGGGTGGAAGGCTTCTTGTTGGATGTACAAGAGCCTGGAATAAAAATCGTACCTCCCCTGATGCTTTGGAACATGATTTTGCATCCTCCCCGACTTGTAAGCGTAGTCTAAGCCGATTTGTTTGTTAACAAATTTGGCACCACACAAATTGCATTGAATCTTCATTCTTCCAAAGTCTGGGGAGTAGACTTGAGATCGATAATCCCAAATATTGGTGGATAAATCATCTAAAGACATTGTTGCACACCATTTTGTGTTAAGAAAAATATTGTTGTAAACAAATTTTTTTTAAAAAATCATGCAAATGTGATCTATAATATCTATTCGTTCAAACTCACAATGATTATGTATTAGATATTAGATGGAATCATTTTTACTATTTATTATAATGAGATGGAATCATTTTTTAGATTAGGTATTTTTCATGAGGGTTGGGCTCCAACAAATGCTTGCCATATTCATATGTCAAAGAATGCAAGTGCTTAGGAAGCAATTGCCACCACCAATGAAAAGGAAATAAAATCAGCTTAAGTGAAGTTATCTAATACTTAATTTACTAAACTAATTTACTTATTTCCATTAGAATGTGTTGCAATGATAACTAAAATTTTATTAAATAAAATATCAACGTAGGGAAGAATTCCCTAAACAACAAACACCTTCGTAATGTTAATGTAGACATTATTCTGTGATGTGGTAGACAGGGTGGTAGTGTTACCAAATAATCATTGAACATAATTATGTATTAGAGATAATACTTCTAGAGCCCAATCCTCATGAAAAATACCCAATCTAACTAGCACACCCGACTCAACCTAGCGCCCAACCCGACTCAACCTAGCGCCCAACCCGACCCAAACCCGCACCCAACTCAACCCAATGCCCAACCCAACCTAAACCCACACCCGATTCAACCCAATGCCTAACCCCACCCAACCTGAACCACCCAACCCAACCCGAGACCCAACCCAAATCAAACATAAAAAATCATGCATTCATTGATACATTCATTGATATATATATATATATATATATATATATATATATATATATATATATATATATATATATATATTCATGAATCATGATTGATAGAGGAAGGTAATCTACCTTTGTGGTGGCCGAGTGGGCTAAGACGGGTGGCCGAGTGTGAAGCCGGGTTGAGACGAGTCGCAAATGCGACGAGTGGCCGAGTGGGCTAAGGCGAGTCGGGTTCAACATGGGCGAGTGGCCGAGTGGGCTAAGGACAGTCGGGTTCGACACGGGCGAGTGGCCGAGTGAGGATTAGGGAGAGGAGAAGGGGAGAGAGAGAGAGAGAGAGAGAGAGAGAGAGAGAGAGAGAGCGGGCTATGGCGGGTTGGGTAAGGGAAGAGAGGAAAAGAGATGGGAATGAGTTGGGTTTTGACTTTTGATTTATTAACTTTTAAATTTTTAAGTTTTTCTTTTATATATATATATATATATATATATATATATATATATATATATATATATATATATATATATATATATATATATATATCGCTCGATCGCATGTTACCTTCCCATGAGGTCGAGTGCTGGCACTATGCTAGCGGTCGGATGGTGAAAGTTTCAAAAGAACAGTGAGATTTTATAGGAGAGTGGAGAAACAAATTCTCAGCGGCATTAGGATGAAAGGCATGATCAACCCAATATCGCATGTTCAGTTTGTCGACGACATCCTCATCTTCTCAAATGCCTCCACAGTAAAGATGGACAATCTGCGCACTGCAATTCGATGTTTTGAAGTGGTTTCTGGCTTGAGAGTGAATATGGGCAAATCAAAATTTTATGGGGTAAATTTGAAAGAAGAGGAGGCCCTAGCTTTTGCATCTCGTTTTGGCTGCTCTACAGGGTCCTTCCCTACCTCCTTCGTAGGCCTCCCATTGTGCGTAGGCTCTCCTCCCAAATCGACTTGGAACAAGGTTCTTCATAGGGTTGACAGATTCCTTGCCAAATGGCAATGCCGGTTCTTATCGCTAGGAGGCCACTTAACCCTCATCAAGTCCGCTCTCTCAAATATCCCTCTGTATTTTATGTCACTCTATAGATGCCCGTCTTCTGTTCTAGCTTCCTTAGACAAACTAAGGCATGACTTCCTATGGCATGGCAAAGAGGATAAGAAAAGATTCCATTTGGTGGGTTGGAACCAAGTTTGCAAGCACCTCAAAGAGGGAGGAGCAGGTATTAAGGATCTCAAACAAATGAACATGGCCCTTCTCTGAAAATGGATTTGGAGATTAGGCTCGGAAAGCGATAGTCTTTGGAACACTATCATCAAGTCTAAATACGGTAGATCCCTAGGGGGATGGTGGACAAATCCCTTGTCAGCTTATAGGGCTTCCGCCATCTAGAAGGGCATTACCCGTCTCAACAAAGAGGTCCTCAAAGGTGTCGGGTTTGAGTTGGGCAAGGGCGACAGAATCATATTTTGGAGGGATCCCTGGGCTGGACAAATTCCTCTTAAAGACATCTTCCCGTCGATATTTCGATTGGCCCCCAATCAAGATATCCTTGTCGGATCAAGCCACTCTTGCTTCAAAGATGGTAAGATGGAATGGAATCTCGTTGTAGAAGAAACCTTGAAGATTGGGAGATTCCCGAGCTCGTGAATCTGCTGGAGTGTATCTACAAGTTCAGTCCCAACATCGACGTTGCTGACAGAATCATTTGGAGTCTGGAGAAGTCTTCTATCTTCTCAGTTAAATCTTTCTACAATCAAATCCTCTCCTCTCAGAACCCCATCGCTGATAACTCCTTAGCCCATTTATGGTTTTATTCAGCTCCTCCTAAGATAGTGGCCTTTGCTTGGCTAGCTGTTAACAAAAAGATCCTGACTATTGACAACCTAAGGAAAAGAGGGATGGTCCTACCTAATATATGCCTATGCTGCTTGAAGAACGCGGAATCGGTTGATCACCTCCTCCTGCATTGCCCCTTTATCTCTCATGTTTGGGCAAATCTTGTTAGGCGATTCCACATCAAATGGTGTGTATCAGGCTCGGTGGTTCTCTTTCTCAAAGCATGGCATGGCATTGAGATTGGGAAAAAGAAGACTCAATTATGGAGAATGGTCATTCTCGCTATTTGGTGGTCCGTTTGGTTAGAAAGAAATGATAGGTGCTTTAGAAATCTCTCTTCTTCTGTCGAGGTTGTAGCGTCCAATTCCAAACGTCTGGTGATAGAATGGGCCACCCGCGTTGATTCCTTAAGGAATGTAGATTTGCTTTTTCTTGATATGTAAAGGTTTCCGCTATCTCAGTGAAGCCCTTTCTGTTTTTTCTTTGTTTTGTTGTAATGCCATTTTTATATTCTCTTATTTATATATAAAATCGTTATATTTCACAAAACAAAACAAAAAAAAAAAAAACCCGTTGAAACCGGCTCTCTCTCACGTATATTTCCCACGAAAGCCTCCCCCATGAAGGTCCTGCCCTAGAAACCTAAGTGGGGCCTACAGTGGGGTTTTTTGAGAAAGCCACCTCGTCCATCCGTTTTTCTTATATCATTTTAAGATATGATCCAAAAAATGAGTCAGGTCCAAGGATCAAGTGGACCACAAGTTGGGGATTGAACGTCCACCATTAAAAACTTCTTGGGAGATGGAGAAGTTTCGAATCAATCTGATATTTGTGTTTTCACTTCATCCACGTCTATATGACCTTTTGAATAGGTCAATGCTAAAAAAACATCACGGTGGCCCTTAAAAAGGTTTCAATGGTGGGTGTCATTATCACTGCAGCTTCCTTTGGTGTGGTCCACTGGAGCTATGGACCTGCTTCATTTTAGATCATACCTTAAAATGATATGAGAAAAGCAATGAACGACGTAGATAAAACACTTGCATCACGTTGGGCCCCACAGAGCTCTGCCCGGACGGATGGGGGTAGGACGCAATCCGCGTCCTCTTTCTTTTGCGTCAGTGCAGAACGGGCTGAAACGGATTGGCTACTCCCCCTGCCACTAGCCCAATGGTGGTGGTTAGTGCTCTATGGGCCCCACCATGATGTACGTGTTTCATCCATGTCGTTCATCCATTTTTACATATCATGTTGCTTTATCCCAAAAATGAAAGGGATATAAATCTCAGGTGGACCACACCACAGGAAAACAACAGTGATTGGATATCCACCATTAAAATCCTCCTAAGGCCCACTGTACTGTTTATTTGACATCCAATCTGTCGATTAGGTCATACAGACATATATGAAGTGAAAAAACAAATATCATCTTGATCCAAAACTTGTTTGGATCCCAAAAAGTTTTTAATGGTTGACGTTCAATTAACATTGTTTCCTGTAATGTGGTCCACTTGAGATTGGGATATACCTTATTTTTCGTCTCATACCCAAAAATGATCTAGAAAAATAGATGGCGGCATGGATGAAACACATACATCATTGTGGGGCCCACAGAGCACGCCCACAGAGCACCGACCACCCACCATTGGTTGGTGGCAAGGGAGTAGCCAATCCGTTTCCGGAACGGGCCCTGTTTGACGTACGCGGATTAGATACTAACAAGTTGAGTAGCGAGTCCGCTACTGAAGTGACGTCACCAAGTTCTGTAGGCCCCACTATGATGTGTGTGTTGTATCCACACCGTCCATCCGTTTTGAGATATCATTTTAGGGCATGAGCCAAATAATGAGGTAGATAAAAATCTATAGTGGACCCCACCACAGAAAACAGTGGGGAGAGTGATTCCCACAGTTGAAACTATCCTAAGGCCCACCATAATGTTTATTTGAAATCCAACCTGTTCAAAAGTTAAAAAAGACATGAAAGAAGGGAAAACACAAATATCAGCTTGATCTAAAACTTTTGGGGCATTTAGAAGTTTTTAATGGTGGGCGTCACTGTCCCACTGTTTTCTGTGCCGGGATCCACTGGAGCTTTGGATTTAACTCGTTCTTTGGATATCGCCCTAAAATGATCTCTCCGAGTGGATGGAAGGCATGGATACAAAACGCACATCATGGTGGGGCCCACGGGAGTTGGTGACGTCACTTCAGTAGCGAGTCTTGCTACTCAACCTGTCAGTATCTAATCCACGCCCCTGTTTGACGGAAGCAGACTGCGCAGTGAGTAACTCACTACGCTTAGCATACTGAGTAAATTCTGTGAAGTCCACCATGATTCATGTAATCTAATCTGCTCCGTCCATCCGTTTTACCATATAATTTTAGGGCCTGAGCCCAAAAATTAATCATATAGAATGTTGAAATGGACCACACCACATGAAACAATTGAATTGAACGTCTACTGTTGAAAATTCTTGGGGGCCACGGAAGTTTTGGATCAGGCTTATATTTGTTTTTTTTCTCTTCATCCATGTCTATATGATCTTATGAACAGATTGGATGACAAATAAACATCACTGTGGGGCCTAGCAAGATTTCAATGGTTGAAAGCATTATTCCCACTGTTTCCTGTGATATGATCAACTTGAGACTTGGATTTGGTTCAATTTTAGGCTCAACCCCTTAAATGATATGGAAAAACGGATGGACGAGGTGGATTTCTCAAAAAATCCCATGGTAGGCCCCACCTAGGTTTCCAGAGCCGTACTTCATGCTAAAGGCATTCGCAGGAAATTCGCGAAGTTGTATTTTAATAACCGGTTTCATCGGTTTTGTTTCTCCACTCGTCCTATAAAATCTCATCGTTGTTTTGGAATTTTCAACATCCAACCGCTAGTGTGTTGCCAACTCTCGACCTCATGGAAAGGTACCATGCGATCGATCGCATAGTACCTTTTCCCATATATATATATATATATATATATATATATATATATATATATATATATATATATATATATATTATATATAAATTTAATACTCAAGTCGAGCTCGAGCTTCGTGTCGAGTTGAGTCGAGCTGCAATATGCTCGAACTCGGCTCGATTTCAAATCGAGTTGGATAGTAAGGAGCTTGACTCGCCCTGAGTTGGCCCTTCAAGCCGAGTCAATCCGAGCTAACTCAAGCCGAGTTGAGCAAGTTGTTCGAGCCAGCTCAACTCGTGTACAGCCCTATATATTAATATATCACAAAAAAATATCAAAACAAATTTGCGGAGATATGGCCTAAAGACCTCATATATTAGGCTTTGAAATGTAGAGGGAGCATTTGTAAGCCCAAATCTAGTGGTATCCGTACCGAAAGCCATAATGCCCTTAATGGGTTCGAAAGCCATTTTTGGGAATGTCATCAAGATAAACTCGAATCTAGTGGTATCCGTACCGAAAGTCCAACTTGGTAAAGTATTTTTCCCCATATAGCTCATCAATTAACTCATCAATAACAGGGATCGGAAACTTATCTTTGATGGTTTCCTTGTTGAGAGCATGTTAATTCACACAGAGACACCAACTGCCATCGCCTTTCCAAACTAGTAAAACAAGAGATGAGTAAGGTTGGAGCTCAGTCTAATGATCCATGTATCAAGCATTTCATGAACTATCTTCTCAATTTCATTTTTTAGTAGTGTGGGTACCGATACAGTGTCACAGTAATAGGTTGGCTTCCTTCAGGTAAGGGAATTCGATGGTATAGTGGACGCAGTGGCAGCAGCTTGCGCAGCTCCACGAACACATCCTTGAAGTTGTTGAGAAGAGACTTCAGTTGACCTTCTGAGGCGGTGGTTTTGGTTTGCCGGTCAAATTGCTAATGCGCAATATCACCCCCTTGCCTTGTTTCCGAATCAACTTCACAATGCTTTTACACTCGAGCACCTAAGTCCCACTAGGCGAAAATCCCTTAAGTTCATGCTCCCTTCCTTTAATGGAAAATCGCATAAGCATCTTTGAAAAATCCCTAAAAAAGGGTCCTAATGTGCATAGCCAACGAGCTCCAAGGACAACATCGCACCCACCCAAAGGTAGGAGTACACATCAGTGTGAATAGATAATCCTTGGACGGTGATGTCGAGCCCCTTGCATTTTCCCCCACTAGTAAGCCTTTCACCGTTGGAAACTATCACTTCAAACTAGTCGCCATGTCACACCTTGATACATGCCCTTTTGATCACGGTTGGGTCCACAAAGTTGTGTGCTACCGAGTCAATCAAAATGGTCACTGACTGCTTGTTGATGCAACCTTCAAGTCTCATGGTCTGGGGTGCCGGAGACCTTGCAATAGTGTGTAACGAGATCTTGGAGAGGGTTCTTTAGGCTCTTCCATCACAATTCAGCTTCATCGGGCTCTTTACTGATCTCTTCCTCCTCATTTGGCCAGTTGCCTTCCATAAGGAAGAATGCTTGTGTCTTACAATGATGGCCTATATGGAATTTCTCACAGCAGTTGTAACAGAGACCTCAGTCTCTTCTTTCTTTGATCTCAATTGGTGTCAACCATTTGATTGGTGGTGTGGTTCCCCTGGACATCCTTGTACTAAACGTGGTGGAGGTCTTGACCCCTTAGGCTGCATCATCTTCCCTTTTGCAATTAGTTTTTCCTCTTGAAATCTAGCAAACCCGATTGCCGCTATAAGGGACTTAAGATTGAACATCTGAACGTCTAGCCTGAGTTCATCCTTAGGCCCACAAACAAAGCGGCTCACTAGGAAGGACTCGCTCAAACCTTCAATGTGATTAGCCAACCTTTCGAACTGAGCTTGATCACAATGACGTGGTTTGTCGTATCTTGGCTAGAGCTCTAGCATGGTCCTTGAACTTGATGGGTCCAAACCTAGCATTCAATGCCTTAACAAACTCGTCCCATGACATGGGGCCTTGGGCCTTCTTCAACCATCGAAACCACTGGAGTGCTTCCCCTTCCATGTGGACAGATGCAATGATGAGTCATTGATCAGGTGTTGTTTGATGATAAGCAAAGAATTGCTCGGCCCTATAAATCCAGCCAGATGAGTGTTTCCCATTGTAGCGAGGAAAATCCAATTTGAGAGGTCTTGTTTGGATGATCCTAGTCGAACCAGATTGTGAAAAATCCCCTCCAGCTTCGGCCCGTGAAAGTTCTGAATGTGGGTATCGGTCGGCATATCGGCCCAATGGAAAAATGATATGATACGGCATCGCGTATCGGTATCGGGGCCGTATCGACTCATATCGATTAGAATTTTTTTTAAGCAATATATATATATATGTGTGTGTGTGTGTGTGTGTGTGTGTGTGTGTGTGTGTGTGTGTGAAAAATATTAGAAAATAGGAAAAAAAAATGAATATCCAAGAATCCATCATTTTTTGTGTTTTGACCATGTATTCAATGGTGTATTGGACCATACTTTGATGTGAATGTTGTCTGTCGGTTTGACTTGTTGAAGGTCAACTAAATGGGCCCTAATTGAATACAAATCAAGCATGATTTGATTAACTAGGACCCATTACATTGAAATACAACAAAAAGAAGATGAATTTTTATTTTTATTTTTTAAGTGAAGGTTTACCTTTTCTTTTCAATTTTTCCCATGATGGCCGACTTCACTTCGATTTGTTGAATCCCATTCAAATCATTTGTTTTGATCCCAAAATAGGTCTAGATCTAACCTAAAATGAGTTTTTAAGCTTCTTCCATGGTTTAAATGAAAAAAGAAGAGGAGACGAGTGAAATTTTGAAAAACAAATAAAATTAAAATTGGGCTTTTATGGGCGTATCGATCTGTATTGGTTGTATCAACCCTATATCGATGTCGATACGAGGCATATCAGCCGATACGAGCCAATACAAGCCAATACGGGTCACTTTTTTTCATATCAGATCGATACGGGTCAGTTTTTTTCATATCAGATCGATACGGGTCAGTTTTTTTCATATCAGGTTGATACAACCCTGTATCGCGTATTGTCTCATGCTGATACGAATATGATACGGCTGTATCAGCCGATATGATACTGATATTCCTATCCATGATATGGGAACAACCTTTAGACCTCTCGCTCCTATCCTTCTGGAGAGTTGCAAGTTGGTCATACTTGATATTTATGGCCACCGGCTTCCGCAAGATGTCAGCCAACATTAGCTCCTATTTGGTTGACGTTCCTGTAGATGCCCAATCTCAGCCTTGTGCTCAACTCAGGAGTTAGTCATTGCCGAAGGTCGCTCTAATACTATTCTGGTATGGCCTTTGTTCCTTTTAGGTGGAATTGTGGGGGGGGAGGGAAGAAACACAGGTTGGTTCAATTCGAGGAGAACCGGCCTCCAACAACTTCATAGAGGAAACAAAGGATTCGGTGGTTTCTTTCTTCATTGCTCAATCACAAATAAATAACTACATAACTCGACCAACCACAACCCACACAACAACTTAGTTACACGACATGTGTCCCATACCTACAAAACTACCTAGACATGGAATCATGGATGATGCAATGTGTCCCATACCTACAAAACTACCTAAACATGGAAGACTCTTAACTTAAAGAGGGAATAACTGTAGACATGGAAAGGCCCCATGATCCATGTAGGCTAGTTGTAAATGAAATACGGGTAAATGATTTAAGAGTTCATCAAGTACAATGTAGATGGATTACATGCATGCCTGTGCATGTTGTGTTTATGCAGAGCGATGGCAGGTCAAGACCAAATACGAGATATGGTTAGGCAAAAGAACATGCTATTAAGGGGAAGAAGAAATTAGAAAATAATAATAATAATAATAAAATCAAACCCAACCGACCATTCACTGGAGAAGCAGAAGCACATTTGGTGCAAGGAACCTTCCAAGAGAAAGAGGCAAAGAAAGCATCAACATCGGTGCCAGGGAATTCCTTTTTCAAAAAATTTATAACAGCAGGGCGGCTTGCAAAACGCTGACTGCGAGAGTGGGCTTTCTGAATGCGGTCAGGAGGAGAGAGGTATCTGTCGATCCAGAAGCCAGAGGCGGATTTCCGATTCCCGACCTTCCACTTCCATTTATCTCCTGGATTAGGCCAATCTTGAGGAGCAAATGGTAAACCCTCCCCAGATTCCGACGGGCCTACAGTTTCAGCTATTTTTTCAACATCCATACTAGTCTTCTCCTTTATTATTCCTTGATTCTTCACTGTCTTTTAGTGCTCGCTTGGACTGCCTATTTGTTCATCACAGAATCAAAATGAAATGCATTGCAGCTGGAGAGAAAAATACATGCACAGAGAGAAAGAGATGATCTACTGCTTCACGACTCGCAATATTGCAGAAGAAAAGGGTTCAGTGTGAGAGGGAGAGAGGATGAAAAGAGGGTTTATAATAAAGAGGAGGAAGACCATGTTTATGGAGATGGATCACGCATGTAGCCGTACGCACTCTTCGGGAATTTTCTTTTCCGCCCCCTCAGTTGTTTTTTTTATTTAAAATCTTTCCTCCGTTTCCGCGGAATATTTTTTATCCTCTCATGTTAACCGGAAGGTAGCACTCGGCTGAAGATAATTGTGGTGGTGGGGACATAAGACACATGGAAAGGCCCCATGAACTAAAACGTGCTGCACGTCACATGTGTGACAGAAGTGAGGCGCTCGATGTAAAATATTAACACGTGGGATGATGTGGGATGGTGTGGCACATTGACCAATATAAATTCATGAATGTTACTTATGGCCCGTTGTTGGCACACGGGGTTGCTTGAAGAAAATGGTGCCACGTATTGCAGATGTAACACATTGACATTGTTGTGTGGCTTTGTTTTCCTTTGGTTGAGCGTGTGCTATGATTGAAATTATGACTTCAATTCAAACCGAATGACTATGACTCCAAGTGATAAGATAGGCAGATGTATAGTATATGACCGGGATCTGATTAGATTGGTTACCTGTTCAGCCACTCGTTCAATATGTAAATAGGATCAAGTGATATTCATAAGGTGGGGTTCGTTTGGATGACGAGTTGCACCTTTGCCTTCCATACAAATGTATCAAACTCTCTTTCTAAATATCTCCCCAATGTTCCTCTTCTCTTTGCCTTAACATCATTTTGGAATATATCTACCAGCACCTTTATGTTGGACTATGGACCGATGAGCATTTCCATTAAGGACATCTATCATCTAACCAAGCTTACCCCCTTCGAAATGACTTACCATAAAAAGGCTAAAGCCGGGCAGCATAAGAATTTTCCCAATAAAAACGCTAAAGGATATATTAACTTCATGAACTCCTACCGCAAACTCACAAAACCGATCGAGGAGCTTGAGCATCTTGTTTTTCTTCTTTTTTGGATCTGTCGCCATCTCATATGTATCAACGCTCAACAAGTTACAACTGAGTACATCGCACTGGTCGAATGCCTTGTAAGGGTCAGCAAGTAGCATTGGCGCCATTTGTTCTCAGTCACCTGTATATAGGTCTATATGAAGTTAATTCGAGAGGCTTATATTCAGCCGAAGGTCCTATATGGCTTGTATAAATGTGGTTCATCGCGTATTTTTTATCACAACTCTTCAGTCAAGAGCATATCGGTCGGTCGTTCTCTTTGTATAGCGACCGAATTCTGCATATCCCTATAGAAATTGCTACAATCGACGAATATCTGCAAGGATTCTTCTCTCTTGATCATCCCAACAATAATTTGCCCTTCATGCCATTCGCAGAAGAAAACACCTACAAACCAGAGTGGCTCATAGGACAATTTGATCTTACTAACGAACATTCGGTCAGCCGACTTCATCATGATTGAAATTGTTTTGTTGTTATCCGAGATTTGGCTTTCGGAGGCACGATCGAGAAAGGAAAAAATATAAAGGTGATATTGAACAATATCATCTTTTTCTGTTTGCTCGGCAATTAGGCTTCGTACAACACATTCCCTACCATCTTATTCATATAACCAACAACCAACCCCCATTCGACCGTGTGATAGTCATTGACGAAGAATTTTACATCTTTCTCAATTTATCTTACCATAAAGAAATGGTCGCTCTGCAAATGCTAGTGTATCCAGAATGCCCTGCAGCACTGGAAAACATTGTCTCTTGGTGGAAACGTCAATATGATAAGTTTTTTAGGCGGCCGAAGCACTGTAAAACTTTTGCGCCAACTTTGCTCTCACTTAGGCCTAATAGAGAGTAAGAAGAGAAGTCTTCCTACTCCCTCAGTTACAACTGCCAAGAGGACAATAAGGGCAAAGACATGGTTGACTAATACAATCTCTGTTTCCGCCCCTGCTTCGATAGCTGAACTTCCAAATACAGATGTTCCACAAATCACCCAAGAACATCTCAACATTTGACAACTGCTCGGCCGCAACGGATGGCTCCGAGGAAGATTTCTGACCTGGGAGGTATCAGTCCTCCCCCAAATCCTCCTTTTCAACAATCAAATCATTCAAAACACTCTTTTGCCCATACAACATTGGTCGTAAATGAGAACTAAGAAATCGATAAATACTTCTTCTACTAAGGCCATCTGAGCATTTGAAAAATACTTTAAAGTAAAGTATTAGCCTCACCATAATGAAGCAAATTATTCTGAAGAAAGAACTGCGGGCATTCAGTGGCATAAAGAAGCTCATATCAATAAATGCTTTAACAAATGGATCTAAGATAAGGAAAGATTGGACGATCTTGATCTCCTGACTGACAAATACCTTAAACCTTACCACCCGCAACCTCCACCATTCCCCACTGCAACCCTGACATTTGCAGCTATAATAAAGGATCCCACATCTATACAGGGAGAAAGAGTCTGAACTGTAATTCCTTTCGGTTTAGGTGGAAACTGCCTGCTTTTTATTCTCATTTAGCCTGATATTCTCATTTTTGCACTTATTTATTCTTATTTTGATTTTGTAGCGACTCGAAAATCACTTAACCAACAACCACTCAAGGACAGAACACGGAGCCAATATTAGCAATTCCTTTAGCCGCACTTCCTCTGGTATCCTACACCCTCACTGGCAAAATGACGATAGCAATCATCACTCCCATAATTCTTGAAAATCCCACTCCAGCGACTACCGTAGTGATAGATTCAAACATTACAACTAGCATGGAGGATACCTTCTCAAGTGATATGCCCAGGACCAGTATTCCATCCGGTGACGCAGAGTGCGCTCAATAGGAACCATCTCCTTCTTCATTGACTACACAACAAAGGGTCTTGATTTCTCCTACTCGACCTTCAAACTAGCTTTAGTTCCAACAATTCCTTCGCCATCTATCACTGTTGGCAACTCTTTAACTCTGACTGAGTCAGCAACGACCGACGTGCCAACCAAGCCTGAGTAGACAGTCGAGACCGAGAAAATAGCTTCCGGAGAGGCGACGGTTGTAGATACTTATGTGGAGATAGTTGAACAAGTCACGACAACTATTGAGAAACATCGATCAGTCGAGTTTGAATAATCAACCACAATTGATGTGGCAAAAAATATGACAGCATCAACTGCAACGAAAACAATTATCATGACTCCTCCTCCTCATCCGGTGGCAGTTTCTGAAGGCGAAACTTCTATTCCTGCCAATCTCTCCTCGGTTGATGAAACTCTTTCTATAATAGAGAAGGCTTTGGTTGGAGAGATGTATAGAGCAAAATCCCCTCTTTGCCGCAACAACTTCCAAATCTTACTGACCAAGCTATATGATCTCCTTGGGAAAGAATTGTCTAAATCCTTTGATGTCGAACTGACATATAAGATCAGTTGGCTAACTGATTCAGCCCAAATACTATCTCAGTCATATCCAACTCTGACAGTCAAGGCATCATCATTTCTAGATCTCCAAGGCATACTTGATATGTATTGCCGTGCTCAGATAGTTGTCGGTCATCTTAAGGCTGAGAAGCAAGCAACCAATCTCAAGAAGGCTAGCATACAAGAAATTGTCAGTACTTTTTTTGCCCAAAATACTGCTGCAAGATCTTCTGAAGCGAACATTGAGAACCTTGAAAAGAGGATTACGACATTGAAAGTCGAACTGATAACGTTAAACCAGCAATTAGAGGACGAGCGTGTAGAGTGGTTCAGGACTATGGATGTAATATCTCAGTTAGTCGATGTGGCCCATTCACAAGTGGAAGAAGTGAATCAAGCATCCCGCTCCCTGGCCAGAGAAGAGGCATCATTGATGGCGGCTAGAAGACGGATGACGAATGTTGAAGAATTCTTTCGAGAATTATTATCTTCTAGTTTGTAATATTTTTATATGAATAAATGGCTTTTAAGCCACTTTTGAAAATTTTAATTTATTACCTTGCAAAATGATTTGATATCTAATGTGTTCCCTTAAATTTTACTGAACACGGCGTGTTTCCGCAAAATCTGCCTTAACCGTCAATATTGTGAACGAACTAAAACTTGCAGCTTCCATAACCGCGCACATTATGAGTAATGGGCTCTCTGATTGGACTATTTGAACAACGCATAC
This sequence comes from Magnolia changhungtana, assembly GCA_030180095.1. NCBI lineage: Eukaryota > Viridiplantae > Streptophyta > Magnoliopsida > Magnoliales > Magnoliaceae > Magnolia > Magnolia changhungtana. The sequence continues at coordinate 1,038,655 of JASAUF010000600.1, forward strand.
CTCTTGATCTTCACCATTACTCCCAACGACATCATGGCCATTGAATTACCTTCTTTGATCGCAGGGGCCGAGTCGTTTCTTTAAGATATTCTAAAGGAAGGACTAAAGGATTTCTTTAAGAGATTTGTTGTCGATGCCTCTTGCTTGCTTGACCTTCACCCTTCGACCAAATTAAACGAATGGTTGGAAGGGCTACCCAAGAAATTAAAATGGCGGCTAGCCACGATGGCGGACCGCTTTGAAAGAGCTTTCTACTACCATGACATAAATCGATGCTACCTAGATCAACAAGAAGGGGCCATAAAAGACTCGGCCGAGATGAATGATAAATATGAAAGAGCTTGATACCACAAGTTACATTGTGTTCAGGTTCATCGATTCAACCGGTCGATGCTTCGAATGTTACAATCGTACCATTTTGGCTTGATGGAAGAACTACAAGAACAGGGTAGTGCCTTTTATGCAAAAGACATGACCAATCCAATAGACTTAGAATTTATAGACAAACAGATTTGTATATATTGGACTCGGTCAACAATGAGCTATTCTACAAAAAGGGCAGCCGAACTTGAGGTTCACTCAATTGTTGTCCGCGTCGACTAGTTCTTCATTTCCCACCACTTTTCATCGAAAAAAGGAACCATTGGAAGCCTGTTAGGGAAAAAGATGAGACAGAAACGCAAACTCTTCTAGAAGAATTAAAAAATATAAAGGCCTAGTTTAATCAACCTCTATCTCTTTTAAATTTTCGTCTTTCTTTATATAATAATGCAGTTGATGACCAACAACGCAATGAAATGAACTTTTTGAAAGTTTTCAGCCAGTATTCAGTCCTCACACATTTCACGTCCCAAGCACACCATCATACATGGGTAGGTGATCATTCACACCCTTCGCCTGCCTCCATGTAGCAGTGTGGCTACCAAAACTTAGCCATATCTAAGTGTACTTCCCGTATCTCCTCTTGCAGTGATACATCACGTCAAATGAATCAACTTTAGCTACCTTTTAATGCATCCATAATAACTGCAGTTACATCTCAAAAAGCTCATCTGACGCCCATCCTTTATGTGCATTAACTCCCCTTTGCTTCATCCCATCTGTAAAAGAGGAGCTATAGGCTTCAAATTTTCACGACCCAACAATCCTCGCCATACTTATCCTTGTCCGATATAGTTTTCCTCTCTATGGTTGCAAAACCATAAAGGAGAAAACCACATTCAATCCTAGTTCTTTTCTAGATCTTTCCATGCCCATTACCTCTTCTTCCTTCAGAATATCACCAACCGCTCTGTAAATGATTGGTCAACATGGGCAGTCATGGAGACTTCTTGAATACCCGATAGATCAAAGATAATGATGCAATGGTCGAATGTCGACCGCTTCCCCATTTCCTTTCTTCCTTTGAACTATGGAATTTCAACAGCCCCTCTATAAATGGCTTGGCAGAACGTAACGAGGAGGTCTCATGATCATGACTTTATTAATAAGAGGCCATGGTCGATGGGGCTTTCCCTAAACATTGAAGCTAGTGACTCGGCTCAGATCCACCTGCGTTGCCCAAGTCGAGCACAACTATGCATCAAAGGGTTGGTCTCATCGACCAGGTCCCTGGATTCCCTTTGACCAAAAACTTTAATCTTCAGCGAGATTGATCATGTATCGGCCGAACAAGAGATCGGGGACCAAGCCATCTGAGGCCTATTAGTTTTGTCGAGAAATAGCTCAACAAAACATAATGTATAAGGTCCCGGATAAAACTATTTTAGGGGAAACATGACATGTGACAAGGGAGGTGGAATGATATATGACCGACCAAAGACACGCGGTCGTAGCACTGACCATTTTCTTTGCCACAACTTGTCCCCTCCATCCTCTTCTTTTCCATCTAGGTATCTTATAATGAATAGGGTTGGGCCTTGATGCCATCCTTACTATCAAAGGAGGTTCTCCAATCTTATGTAATTATGCGGTTTGAAACCAGTAAAGTAATGAAATGATACGATCCTGACTGGTCAAAAACCTTTACATCCATTTTTCTCTTTATATGTATGTTTGTCATATAACCACGAAGATGAAACGATCACACCTGATCCTCTCATAACTCGGCTTGATTGATAAAATAATTGGGTCCTGCTATGATAGATGTATCTAATTTTATTCGAAGGTTACACACAGCCACCGACTTTGCAACACACGTGTTTAGTATTCTGAGCCATGAATGCGACACTTAAGCATTTTAGCACTTGAACCATCATTTACAAATAAAGTTCTGACTGTTCAACTACCCTCCACGACTCTGAGAATAACTCCTTTATTATCGAGAACTCAATCGTCACTCAGTAAATCATACACATAAACTACCGCTTTTAAACTCAATATATAAAGAAAGACTTAAGCATCAAATAGACTAACCTTAATCAACACCTCTACAAGAGAGATTATATATTCAATGTATCACTTTAAACTTCTGGATGAAATTGTTAATGAAGGTATAAAGACTTTCTTGCATTCTTCTTCGACGGATAAACGATTCTCTTTTTTCTGAGATATCAGTGAGGTTCCTAAGCAGGAGCGGCCTTCCCGGAAATTTTAAATATTTTCTTAGAACTTCAGCGCCTTGGACATGTGTTTGCTGAAGTAGATGCTGAATTTAACCACTACACGAACGACCTGAGACGCCTATCGGCTCTCGATAGAGAATGTCATGCTCTACCAGCCCGCTCTGAACCAGCTTGGAAGAACTGGCTACATTGGACTCGCAAGCATGAGTTCAACCAAAAAATGCCACGGGCAGTGATCTGTTCCCGCGACCGCTTGGTTCATGACTTGGCCAAGACTAATAAGCTATTTCCTGAGCGTGATTTGCCAGGAAGCACTAAGCTTGTCGCTTTTGTGGATGGCCAGCTGGAACTCTACTGAGGTCATGCCGCGATCAGCGAAGCTGAAGAAAGATCGGTTGAGATGGAGAAAACAACCTTAGACAGCCGCCTAACCTATGTCGAGTGCTCCTCGACCGAGCTCGTGAGTAAGCAGGCATCCTAGAATGAAAGGACGAACCGGGCGAGACACGCAAACTTTAATGTTGTCCGAACCTTCGCTCACACCAAGCGGGCTAGGGGGTGACTTAGCCATCTGACCCTCCCCCCATTTTTTATATATTACATTTCCTACCCCAATGTGGGTAGAACTCATGTCCTCAAGCATTTATTTTCAAGTAGATTAACTAGGCCCCATCATTTAGGGCTTTTATTTAATTGTAATTTTATTCTTTTACTGAATTGATTCTGCCCAATTTCTAATAACCTCCCATAGCGGAGGGAAGTATTGCTTCAGAAATTGGCCGTTTATAGGTGATGGAGCAACATTACGATTTAAATCTCTAAGGAGATAAGCACTTGCCCTTAGAACTTACTCAATAACATATGATCCATCCCACATGTGTGACTATTTTCCTAATGCTCGGTCTTTGTGACCGATAGGAAGGACCATTTTCCAAACTGTCCCCTTTCTTAAAGGCTTTTCTTTTAACTCTTTTGTTGTATGATTGGGCCATGACCGCTTTGTTGGCAACAACAGAATTCAATGCTTTAATGTGAATCTCATCCATCCCTTCAAGCTTAACTAATATTTCTTCCATAAATTCGAGTGGGCTCAACTGAGATTGATGGGCAACTCGCATTGAGGGTACCATGATTTACAAAGGCAAGATTACTTCATGCCCATAAGTCAACATGATGGACTGATCCCTGTACTAGTGCGAGGTGACACCATGTAGGCCCATAAAGCTTCAAATAGCTTAAGGTGTCATTCTCGTGGGTTTCCTTATATCATTGTCATCAAGATATTTTTGATCACTGTGTTACTAAATTCAGCCTGACCATTATCTTGAGCATAATATGGGGTTGAATGAAGGATTTTTATTTGTAACGCCCCGGATTTTTTCCAACCTGGGATTAGATGACCTTAGGCAATGGGTCGATCCTAATACCTCATTAACTTGTCAGAACTGAATCCCAAAGTCTAAAGCCGCCTTTGAACTCATTTCCTTCACAAACCTCACCCATTCATTACCTTGATCTTCCAATTTTTCTAAGAACTTTCACCCTAGACACTATCTTAAACTAGCTAAGTAATATAACTTGGATCACTTTATATACAAACTACAAAGGCACGAGTACCACCTCGACTGAGAAATCACTTAGGACTAAATCCTTTAGAAATGAGACAAAGTAACTAGGTGTGAAACCGGATTAGCTACGAAATCCGTTCGAATCGCTTTAAATACCTCAAGACCCAAAACTTGTAGAATCATTTTTTAGATTACTCCAAAATCTAGGGCTTCTCGGGAATGAAACGAAACTTCATATTAAGTCTAGGATTTTCTGAATCCGATTAACCCGAAGCTTGAACTAGGACCGCCCCTGGGCTTAACAATCATCTCAAAATCATTTATCCGATGTTCCACGGCCATTCGTTTCGAATCGGAGCGAGGTAGTGTGAAAAACACTATTCATATGCCAAAATAAATACGGAATAGTGATCCGCAATTTGGGCCACGTCGGATAACGACCTCGAATCGGACCAAATTACACCCTCGGATTAAGAAAATTTCGGGAACATTTACATGTACTTGGAATTTCGATCGTGGCCCACCGACCGTTAGAACCGAAAGTGGTTTGCGATCTGGGTATCCGATTGAGTCAAAAACGTAATCCCACGTAGATCCATCGATGGTGAGTTTAAGTCTGACGTTTGGTTCAAGGAGGGCTTGAACCTCCCTTTGGAAATGGAAAAGCGGCGAAAATCCTATATTTGAACCCGAGTCTACTTTTGTAATGTTTGAGGCTATAAAAGGGGCTTAGAACAGCCCCTCTCACAGCCATACGAATTTTGGAGGAAACCCAGAGGAAGAGAGAGAAAAGAGAGAGAAGGACTTGGACAATCTTCCTCCTCTGCTGGCTTTTACACGCCTACACCGCCTTATTCTAGGATGGCGTATTCCACCTCATTTGAAGGTAAGAAACCCTAACCCTAGGTCGATTTGAGGTGGAATCGATGTAGGATATCTTGACTAACCGATTCCGCTCTTTAGGCTAGAAATCGCCGTAGACGGAAGTTCCATTACCCTTTGCCGATTGTTCCGTTTCCAAAGGCAAAGGTGAGGACTTTAACTTATAAGTTACGGTTTTCAACGCTTTCAATGTCGGATAATGGTAGATTCATGATCCGCTTGCATTTGCACAATGTACAAAGTGCTTTCCGTTTCTGTTTTGATTAACGGTGAAATATGGAATTTCACATATTCTAGATATACGTAGAAATACCGTATACGTATTTTTTTGGATAAATGCTTGACATGTTTATTTAATGTATAATTATATAACATATGAATAAAATACTAGTTTGGCGAAAGGAATCGCCTTTACTTTAAATGCGCCGTATGTCGAAATTACGTATTGTAGAAATACCGTATACATATTTCTTTTGGAATAATATTTGTCATATGTATTTAATGTATGATTATACAATACATGATTAAAATACTAGCTTGGCGAAAGGAATCCGAAATCTATGTTCCTTTGTAAACACTATGTATGTTGAAATTGGGTATACGTGGAAGTGCCCTATACGTATAAAATTTTTGATGTGATTGCCATGTTTAATTCTTTGTATGAATATGGTGTATATGTATAAAATACTAGTTTGGTAAAGGGACAACCCTAGTACACACTTCCCTAGCATACGCCATGTATGTTGTACTAGTGTACTTAAGTGTTTGTGAAAATGCTTGTGTGAGCAAGTGTTTGAATGTTGATGCCTTAGGGGATGTTGAGATTGGATTCTCAACTACCCTAGCGACGTGTATGATTACCTCCATGAGGTTGATCACTTAAACCACTTACTTACAATACATGTGTTTGTATTCCTATTAATGTATTGGTTTACAACATGCTTTATATCATGCTTTATAATATGCTGTTAACATGCCTACTAGCATGTTTGAATTACTTTGTTTATCATGCTTAAATTACTTTGTCTATCATGCTTTACTCTACATGCTATGGATGACAATTGATTGTACTTGGGGCTATGATTATAGTCCAGACAATCGAGCTTAGATGGAGATCGTGGTTGAGTTTCATGTCGCCACGTGAGATGTGTCCGACGAACTCGAGTCGTACTTCGGTTGGCGATAGTGGTTGGCCACGCGAAGTGCTTATGCACTTCATGTCGTTCAACTTGTTGTGCGCTCGAGCTAGCCGAGCTCGTCATGTAACCCGATTTGTCTAATGTATGTTCACCATGTTTGGTCGCTAATGCTTGAACCTTGGTACCAAACTTAAAGTGAAAATCCGTTAACCATGGTACCGATCCGCTAAGACTCATGAGCCAGGGCATGGTGGTATGGGACACCGTGGTCGAATATGGGCTACGTGCCTCCCGTAGTGATCGGTGCAACTCAACTCGTGAGCCGATTATGGTGGTATGGGACACTATATTCCATGTTGTCGGCCCTACATTGATAAGGTGATGGGGAGTGGTGCGGTCTTTGTGTGTCAATACAGCAGCCCTTTGTCTGAATGGCGAGCATACTTAGTTGCGGCGTGCCTTAATATATAGTATGAACTAGGCCTGTTTCGTATGGTTGTATCGTGATGAATCGTTTAAGGGGTGATGGGGGAGTGGGCAACCTTTGTGCGTCAATGTGACCACAGCGACCTCTGCGGTGACCTAGAAAACACACCATCGTCGATATTAACTAGATGACGACCCTAGATTGGATCATGTTTGGGAATGATACAAGGAGGTACCTTAGTTTTCTCGTCGTTTGAAATGAACTAATTAAAAACTCTGTAATCATGCTCATCATGCATCGCATGTGCCCGGGAAGATGTGGAGCACTTTGTGGGATGTAAGCATGCGCGAAACGAACGTGAGATGGTGTCGCTTGAGGAGTATGTCGGAGAGGGCATCCATCATACCCGCATTCATACTTGCGCATTAATCGAGTAACTAGGAGTGTTTGATTTCTTGCTTTATCATTGCTTATTTGTATTGATAACATGATAACTTATGTCTTATTGTTCCACCGAGTTAGCTACTCACTCCCACGTTACGGGACGGTGTTGTACACACCAAACAGATTTGTTGAGTTTCGGGTGATGGCATGCTTATGAAAGGTGAGTGGGACTACTTCTATGGTGATGAGCTCCTATCGTATCTCTCGACAGTCTATGAAGACTGTATTATCTTGACTTGTGGCTATGGTATTTGGGATGAGACTTTACACGTCATCACATTAGGTATATTTTAGAATTGTCCTTGTAATTATTTAACACGGAAATGTTATCACACTCCTGAGACTCATCATAGTTTATATATTTTGTCTATCTATTACAGATCTTCCGCTTGCAACTTTAGCCTCTCGGAGTATGATATGTTGTTTTGGCTTAATCTCACTCATGTTCACTACTCTAATACAGTCAACATTCAATCATCATTCATTTTGTTGCATAAGTGATGTTCTGGAACTCGAGAGTTGAGTTTATGCTCGACCCCCGATTTTCAGGGCGTTACATTATTCCATATCGATTCGCCATAGCCTTTGTCTCCTTGGCCGTAAATGTCGCACCTCGGTCTATGGTAATGGATTCTAGAATACCAAAGCGAAGAATGATGTTAGTTTCTATAAAACTAATAATGTCCTCTTGACCAACCTCGGTCCATGGGTTTTGCCTTGGCCCATTTGGTAAAGTAGTCGGTCACTACAATAATAAATGTATCCATCTTAGTTGAGGGTGGGTGGATCTGCCCAATCAAGTTGATCGCCCATCTTAGAAATGGCCAAGGCTTTATAATGAATGCAATTCGTCTGTAGGTACATGTTGAATTGGCCCATTCCTCTGACAAGCCTCACAGCCTTTTGCATATCGAACACAATCGGCCATCATTTCTAGCCAAAAGTATCCGTAACACCTAAGCATAAGTCTCATCTTCCTTCCTGCTTGGTGATCCCCACAAACATCTTCATGGACCCCTTCCATGACAGTCATTACTTCATTTTTCAACAAAAATTGGAGAACTCCATCGACCCCTTTACGATAAAGTTCGTCGTCGATCATGATATAATTTATGACCGACCTTCTTGTGCTTCTTTCGGCTTAAGTTTGAGGACTTTGAAAATAACTCATAAGTGGGGCCCTCCAATCATTTTCCTCAACCTCGATTAAACAAACTTCTGCTATGCTTTCCCTTCGGAAGATAGAAGGCACAATCTTTTTTAAATCGTGATCGATTGACAGATTGATCCCTTCCATATTTCTAAGCCTACTGCCAGTTGTGCAATTTCATTAGCATCTATATTGTAATTTCGAGTAACATGCCTTAGTTGGACGTCATCGAATCGTTCTAAAAGTTGAATGGCCACCGCATAATACATTAATAAGGATGGTCTAGTACACTTAAACAAACCAGCCATCTGATTTATCACCAGTTGAGAATCCTCGATGATCATCACATACTTTGCCCGTAATTACAACAATATCTCTAGGCCAATTATCATAGCCTCGTATTCAACCTAATTGTTAGTGCACTCAAATTCCAACTGAAACATGAATTCTTGCCAGTTCCCATTAGGGGCAACCAGTACTTGTAACGCCCTGTGTTTTCAGGACCCGAGTATATGACCCGTTTCCCAAAAACTCGAGTGTTAACTTATAAAGAGCCAAAGTCCACATATTTTTTTTTCTTTCATCAGAGTAAGCAAGTGAGCGTAGTATGGATAAATCAGACATAAAGGAAAGTTGCATTATCATTTGAATATATAAGAAGCTACCCATAATGACTTATACAAACCAATGTCCCCATTTGTACAGTACAAAATGAAATAATATTACATGTAAAATAAAGTAAGTTACAACAATCTTGGAATGTGAAATCCTTTAGCAACCTTATGAACAACATCGGCTTGCTTTATACCTGCATCAATTGTTATGGTTTGATAGCGTCAATAGCTATCGTAGTGAGGAGCACCCTTTAAGATTGCACACCCATTATTCATAATCCAATACAGATCGCAAGTCATGAGGTTATATATATATATATATATATATATATATATATATATATATATATATATATATAAAACAGGGCAATTCATAATTATGATCACATACTGAAAAATTAAGCCAATTAACATAATCTCATCATAAGCAAAATACAATAGCAGTCGCAATGCGAGGGAATATGTTTAGATAATCAAATAATCAACTTTACAAACTTCATAAAATGGTTAGAAAATCAAGCTTTAAACCTCTACTTTACCCAGAATCAAATCTTATGTGAACACTGCAAGATGGCTAGGAAATTGCTAAGCGAACATCTGCTCCACCTGGAAATCATGGTATGACTGAACACCGTAAAATGAAGAGAGAACAACGTACAACGTCTACTTCACTCGGAAATCATATCGTTTGTGAACACCGCAAGATGGCTAGAAAATCGATAAGCGAACACCTACTCCACCCGAAAATCATGGTACGACTGAACACCGTAAGGTGAAGAGACAAGCAACATACAAACTCTAGACCACTCAAAAATCATATCGTACGTGAACACCGCAAGATGGCTAGGAAATTGATAAGCGAACACCCGCTCCACCCAAAAATCATGGTACGACTGAACACCACAAGATGAACAGACAAACAATACACAAACTCTAGACCACCCGGAAATCATATCGTACGTGAACACCGTAAGATGACTAGAAAATTGCTAATCGAACACCCGCTCCACCCGAAAATCATGGTACGAATGAACACCGCAAGATGGTTAGGAAACTAATAAGATATGCGAATATAACCATCAAGTCACAAAAGGGCACCAATGACCCATCAAAGCCATGAAGGGCAAAGAAATGATCCAAGCCACGTGGAGTAAATATGCGGTCCAAGACATGTAAGGCATATGCACGATCCAACTTGCGTAAGTCAAATATGGACTGCAAGATGGTGAGTTCATGACAGGTCTCATTCATTACATCACTCAATCACAAATGACAGACATATAGTTAATTAACAATGTACGACTAAAGATAGCATGTTATCATCAAATCATTTATGCATATTATAATTAAAGAGAGATGTCTACCATCTAACACAATAATTTAGCCTATTCAATAGTAAGGTAAGCAATTTAATTAGAGGAATCATGCCATCATTTATATTCAGATTGATAAAATTAAGTGGGAAGCTCAAAGGGTGAGTCCCACCTTACATGTTGAGTTGCTTATTAGTGTCGCTAGGAAATGCAGGTGTCATTAGAACCAAATCCTACCATAAATTGTAAAATCATATGGTCAGATACAAATTTTATACATTATTTAGGGTTAAGGTCTTAACTTAAGGTTCAGATGACTTAGGTTTAGGGTTTCGTTCTAGGGTTTAGTTATAGGCCTAGATTTCTAGGATTTTATATTATTATCATTATTATTATTGTACAATGGGCCAATTAATATTCACAATAGGGGTATTATTCTATTCATATTGCTAATTATGGTCCATAAGTTCATATTCAAACGTACTGACATCATCTAATATTTTCTATTTTATATATAATTACTGATGATACCTTAAAAATCTAAGTAATAAAAATAGAATATTTACTAAATATAATAAGGATTAATACTAATAATTATATAAATAAGTATTACACTAATCCCATAAGGATGATGATAATAATCATAACTGTTATAGGCAGATCCGAGCCATTTACATCATTAAGGACGAGGCCATACTGTCTCGGTGAGGCGAACAAATAGTCCTCATGATGCACAAACTGAAAGACCCCAACAAGTTCCAAAGGGGGGTTCTATTCAGCTCGGCCTCAGTCAGGACAGCTCAGCCTCGGCATGATAGCTCAGCCTCAGTCAGGACAGCTTGACCTCGACAGATATACTCTGGAAAAGGACGGCCGAGCCGAGTTCTCATTTTCATCCTCATCTTCATCGTCTTCCAAAGGAGGCTATCCCGAGCCGAGGTCAGGGAAAGACGTGAGTATATTATGTGCCGAGCTAAACTTGGAAATTACTATAAAAAGACGTGGCCGATTACTTCGGGCGCAGATACGCATGACGGGCATGATACAACGCATGATCCTTGGATTGCGTATAATATCCCCACGATCTGAGAATATCTTTGAATGAGTAGATCATGCCGTGATTAACGGACCCAGATCATTCAATAGTCAGGTATAAATACGCAAGGACCCCATTACTACAGGTACGCAATATCTTATGTTCTCCCTCTACTTTACAATTTAAGACCCAAATTCTTTTGACCTAACTTAGGCATTGGAGGGTCTCCCAGCTTAGCCAGGGTCTCCTTTGCTCACCCCTTGTGCAGGGCCAGGGTATATTCAAGGAGTGGAGAGCGATCCAGATTTTGACCTCAACATTTTTTGGCGCCGTCTGTGGGAAGCAATACAAAAGGTCAGGTTCCTATTCTTAGGTATAATGGCAAGAGGAAAGAAGAAAACAATAGCTGCGGAACCAGAGCAAAATGAGCAAACTCGTTCCTCGTCACTACTTCATGCGGAATCGACCCCAGGACCTTCCCAACGTTCGGACAACCGGGCAAGTAAATATCGAACCATGCAAGGCGAGATACAAGCCTTACGTGATGAAGTGAACAGAATGAAGCAGCAACAGGAGCCACAGCAGCGCCCGGCTCAAGAATATCCTATTCCCGAACCAGTCGACCTGGTTGTGGAAGCCCACTCCGCGCCAAGGAGTGTGAGGCCTGAGGCACCCCAGCATCCTCAGGTGCTCATATCAAGTCAACATCCTCTTCCGACCCAAATCCGACCCTCGGCTCGGAACACCGCAACGCGAGCTCCGACTAATGCCTCAGTTACTTCAGCCCTGGCACCAACGAACCTTCGTCATCGGTTGGAACGAAGGAGGGGGAGGAGAAGTCCAGGGAGAGAGAACGTCCAAGAGATTGTGGCAGAAAATAAAGACCCATGGGAGAAGCGGTTCGAAGAGCTCAACAACAAGTTCTTAGCTTTGGAGAAAAAGCAGCAACCGACGTCAATTCCAGCTGTCGTCCAGGTAATGATGGAAGAGACCGAACCTCCCTTCACCTTGGAAATCATGAACAAGGTGATGCCTCAGAGGTTCCGGATACCTCCCGTCATTTAATATTCTGGGTCTTGGGACCCATCTGAGCACGTGGAAGCCTACCGCTCCTAGATGCAGATCCAGACGGCGACGGATGCAATGATATACCGAGGGTTCTCGATTACACTAACGGGATCCGCTCGGAGTTGGTACCGGCAACTCAAACCAAACTCCGTCAGCTCCTTCGCAGAGTTGAACCGACTATTCTTTATCCAGTTCATTAGCGCTAAGAGAAGTCGAAAGCCCAACACTCACTTGCTTACTGTCAAGCAAGAGTCGAAGGAGTCGCTGAAGGATTACATCGCTCGCTTCAACGAGAAAGCATTACTAGCGGAAGACTATGATGACAAAATGGCCCTCGCCGATTTGCTCAGTGGCTTGAAGGAAGGAAAGTTCACCTTCTCCATTGGGAAGAACCCACCAAAGACACTGGCTGAACTTGTAGTCAGAGCTCAGAAGTATACCAATGCGAAGGAATTCACTAACGCTCGTAAAAATGTCCAAGTGACTGAGCTAAATAGTAAGGGGAAGAGGCATAGGAACGAGGAATCCCAGACGTCTAACAAAGGGACCGATGAACGCACCTCTCGCGATCGTCGCCCGAGCGGGAGATCAGAGGAAAAATTCTGCTCCTACACCCCCCTTAGCACGTCTGCTGAGCAGATTCTACTAGACATCCGAGGTGAGAAGATGCTGAATTGGCCTGTCTGCATGAGAGCCGACCCAGATCATCGAGGCAAGTGCAAGTATTGTGGCTTCCACCGAGATCACGGTCACAATACTGATGACTGTTTAGACCTTAAGGATGAGATCGAAGCCCTTATTCGGGAAGGACACCTGCGTCGATACACGAAAGAAGGGAAAGCCACTCGGAGAAGAGAAAGGTAGCACGAGTAGCCAAATAATACCGTGGAGGAACCCGCCGAGATTCGTTAATCTTTGGGGGCTCATCTGGCGGGGGAGATTCAAATAGGGTACGAAAAGCTTACTCCCGGAAGTCTGAATTGGAACACTACGTTCATTTAACCGAGCGGCCCAGTAAAGAACTTCGGGTCAGCCCGTGCACTCTAACCTTCATGGAAGAAGATGCAGGCAGGATTCAACACCCGCATGACGATGCCCTAGTAGTCACCATGACTATTACGAATCGTAAAGTATACTGCATTTTGGTTGACACTTGGATGCTGAGCCGATGTGATCTACTCAGAAGCTTTTGAAAGAATGGGGATTCCATGGTCTCACCTTAGACCTTTGAAGACCCCCCTACATGGCTTTGCCAGGGAAAGAGTGGTTTTCGAAGGAGCCATTTCTCTCCCCGTGACTGCGGGAGAAGGACGACATCAAGTCACACTCATGGTGGACTTCTTAGTTGTCAATGTGCCTTCTGTGCACAATGTTATCATAGGTAGACCCTCTCTCAATGCAATGAGAGCAGTTATTTCTACCTACTACCTGATGATGAAATTCCCCGCCAAGGGCGGGATAGGTTACCTCCGAGGTGATCAGTGAGAAGCTCGGAGATGTTATGCAATCGCAGTAAAGAAAGGGTCGGTCAAGCAGGCGCTCACCATCAATGTCCTAGATCCCCGAGGGCCAGTGGAAGGCTCATCTGTAGAAGATCTGGAGAAAGTGCCGCTCAATGAAGCCGATCCAAGCAGAACTGTCTAGATCGGAACATCATTGAATCCAGAGTAACATACTGAAATTTTAGCATTTCTGTGACAACACAGGGATGTCTTTGTGTGGTCTCATCAAGGTATGCCCGAAATTTCTCCAAAAGTCATGGTCCACGGACTAAATGTGGATCCAGATCACAAACCCGTTAAGCAGAAAAGAAGGCTCTTCGATGCTAAGCGATGCGAAGCAATTGCCGACGAGGTCTCCGTTCTACTCAATGCAGGATTTATAGAAGAAGTGTACTATCCCAATTGGATCGCAAATGTGGTCCTTGTGAAGAAAGTCAATGGAAAATGGTGAGTGTGCATAGACTACTCAGACTTAAACAAGTCTTATCCGAAAGATAGCTTCCCGGTGCCTCGAATCGACCAATTGGTGGACAGCACGGTGGGTAACGAATTGCACTCTTTCTTGGAGCATATTCCGGATATAATCAGGTCGCGATGCACCCCCCGGGCAGGTAGAAGACCACCTTTGTCATGAACAAGGGACTCTACTGTTACGGGGTCATGCCATTCGGCCTGAAGAACGCTGGGGCCACATATCAAAGGTTGGTGAATCAGATGTTCTCCAAACAGATCGGACACACCATGGAAGTATATGTCTATGACATGTTCGTAAAAAGCATCAAAGCATCCGATCACCTGACGAATCTTGGGGAAACGTTCGCTGTCTTTCAAGAATACCAAATGAAAAATACAACAAAGTGTGCCTTCAGAGTCGGCTCAGGAAAATTCCTCAGTTTTCAAGTAAGTCAGAGAGGAATCGAAGCAAATCCTAAAAAGATCAAAGCACTCCTTGACATGAGTTCACCTCGAACCATCAAGGATATACAATGCCTTACGGGTCGAGTCGCAGCGTTCGAATGTTTCATTTCTAGAGCGACGGATAAGTGCCTCCCCTTCTTCCAACAGTTGAAGGGTCATAAGAAGGCAGAGTAGACGCCAGAGTGTGAGCAAGCCTAAACAGTACTTGGGTTCACCTCCTCTACTATCCAAACCTGAAGAAGGCGAGTCCCTATTCCTCTACCTCGCGGTCTCAACCTCGGCCGTCAGCTCGACTCTGATTAGGGAAGTCAGAGGTAAGCAACACCCTGTTTATTACGTGAGCAAAGCCTTGGTATCGGCAGAAACGAGATACTTACCCCTTGAAAAGCTAGCGCTCAGCCTCGTTGTTTCAGCTCGAAGGTTACGTCCGTACTTTTAAACTCACTCTGTAATTGTGCTAACAGATTCTCCTCTCAGACAAGTTCTCCAGAGGCCCGAAGTGTCAGGTCGGATGACTAAGTGGGTCATCGAGCTCGGTGAGTTTGATATTCAGTTTCGCCCAAGAACGGCAATCAAAGGACAGGCCGTGGCCGACTTCATCGCCAAATTCACTCCGAGCACCGAAGAGATCGGTGCCAAAGTCAAAGCGAGTTCGACCACTCCTCCGAGCGATAAAAAAACAGTATCAGATCTAGAATGGGTTCTCTATGTGGACGGGTCATCCAATGTCAAAGGAGCCGGGGCCGAGATTGTCTTGATCGCACTCGACTCCACGACCTTCAATATGCAATCAGGTTGGGATTCAAAGCCTCAAACAATGAGGGGGAATATGAAGCTTTGTTAGCCGGACTCAGATTGGCAGCAACTCTCAGTGTTCAGTCTCTTCAAGTCTGATGTGACTCCCAGCTAGTGGTAAATCACATCTTTGTCGAGTATGAGGCTAAGGAAACAAGGATGATGGCTTACCTTGATAAGGCGAGGAAATTAATCAAAAAATTTCAGAATTGCACGATCCATCAAATCCCGAGAGCAGAAAATTCATGGGCCGACGCTCTAGCAAGGCTCGCCTCAGTAGCAGAAGGGAAGATCTCACGAATCATCCTTGTCGAATTTATAGAGCAACCAAGCATCAATAAGGATGAGAAAGAAGTCAATCCAGTTTGAGCAAGTTCTGGATAGACCCGATCTTCATGTATCTCATGATAGGCGAGATCCCCTCGGACAAGCTGGAAGCCAGGCGGCTCAGAGTCCGAGCAGCCCGATATATCATCCTGGATGGTATCCTATACAAAAAGGGACATTCTCAGCCCTACATCAGGTGTCTTCGGGCCGATGAGGCAGAATATGTCATACGAGAGATTCACAAGAGAATTTATGAAAATCACTCTGGCAGTCGGGCCTTGGCTCTGAAGATACTCCGACAAGGGTATTTTTGGCTAACCATCAAGGAAGATTTCAAAAATTACGTTCGAAAATGCGATAAATGCCAGCATTTTGCGGCCGTGCCGAGGCAACCTGTTGAGGAGATGGTCCCCATGAGCGGTCCCTGGCCGTTCGCATAGTGAGGAATCGACATTATTGGTCTCCTACCCACAGGAAAGGCGCAAGTCAAGTTCGTAATTGTCACTGTCGACTACTTCACCAAATGGACCGAGGCCGAGCCCGTCGCCAAAATCACAAAGCAGAAGGTGATCGATTTTGTCTGGAAAAACATCATCTGCCGATTCGGGATTCCACTAACCATCGTGTCAGATAATGGCCGAAAGTTCGATAACGATAAATTTTGAAACATGTGTCATGGACTCGGCATCACGAATGCGTATTCTTCTCCCCAACATCCCCAGTCGAACGGACAAGTAGAGGCAGTCAACGAGGTCATCAAGCATCATCTCAAGATAAAACTGGAAAAAGCGAAGTGTAGTTAGGCAGAAGAACTTCCGCCTATAGGACCACGTTTCTCCTCATGGGGGCCTATATGGACCACATGGTGCCCGTGAAGATTGGTCTCCCTACGGCCTCGGTCGGGGAAAACAGAATTCCAAGCAGATTGCCATAAACTTGAATTTGCTTGAAGAAGTTAGAAATATCTCGAAACTCCGAGTCGCAGCCCGGCATCAACAAGTGGCACGGTTCTACAATTCGAAAGTTAAGACAAGGCGATTCAGGCTACGGGACTTGATCCTTCGCCGAGTATTCCAGAATACCGCCGAGCTGGGGGCTGGTACACTCGGACCAAACTGGGAAGGACCTTATCGGGTCATCCGGTCAATTAAACTAGGCTCCTACCACCTATAAGACCTTGAAAGTCATCAGCTCCCCCATCCCTGGAATGTCGAGTATCTGAAAGTCTATTATCCATGACATACTCATCTAGGTGACAGGCCTTTAAGGCCCTCGCCAAAGTGTACGCCTCCGAGCGACAAGCCTTTAAGGCCCCCAATAAAATTCGCCTCTTCTCATCTACATGAACGAATCACCTACTAAGGAAAAGTTGCCTCTCACATGCAGGGGCGGACTTAATGGATTAATCCCTTGAGGGGGTTAGTGCATTATCCCACAAAAAGTTCTACACGGAATCCCCAAGTTAGGGAAAAAGCCTAAACACTGACCCGACTCCTCTAACGTAGGAATCAGCTTACAAGTTAATGGGTAAAGTGGAAGGTTCTTACCAATTGTGGGACGAGCTGACCCCTTGTAGGTCTAGACTCAATAAGCAGACCGTAATGGTCTCAAACTCTACAAAACAGCATTGAAAAGGGGCTAACCCGTCAAAGGGTCGGCTCAGCCAAATCCTAAAGAAAATCAGCCTACCAACGGACTAGTTCGGCGGTCAAATAATCTACAATAGACATTCGAAGATCCGTTAACATACGAGGAAAATCATCATTCATAAGCCCTCCTTAGAGGGTCAAAAAATTACCATCCACAAGCCTTCATCATAAGGTTAAAAAAAAAGGGAAAATATACAACATCTAGCCTTTTCGAGAAGATGGGCCGGCTATAAGATCAAGGGGTGGGTCAGCTGTGATCTCAGGCACGCCCGTAACCGGCTCGTCGCGACCAAAAAGGTCCGCTAAGAGGACATCAAGATTCAGAGTTGGGTAAAGCTTTCTGACCTCAGCCAAACAAGTATCAAAACCTATGTCATAACCAAAGTCGTAAAGTTTGTCCAGCTCTTGAGTTCTTTCAGCTGAATTTTTATACTCTGCCACCACCGCGTCCACTCGTAAGATCGCTTGAGCCTCCAGCTCAGCTCGCAGAGAAGCCTTCTTCGCAGACACAGCGAACTCGAGGACCTGTCGTTGCTCAACGAGCTATCTGGCCACAGCAAGGTGTTCTAAATCCAAGTTCTCTTTCACCGCTTCAGCGCATGACTCAGCATCTGTGACCCTGAACTCTAAGTCTTATTTCGTCTGATGCAGACTCTTAAGTTCAAGGTCGGCCGCATCCAAGCAAATCTGAAGTCGGGTGACTTCCCCTTGGAGTTGGAGCTCTATCGCTCGTACCTCTATCACGGTCTTCTTGTGTTCCTCCAGCTCCGCAATTGAGGCCCCAAGTTTCCCTTCAAGTTCGGCCCGTCGTGCGTTTTGCTCTGCCCTCTCTTCTTTGAACTTGGCCCAGTCCGACCTTCGCTTCGCATTCTCGGCCATGAACTCAGCCCGCTCCGCTTCAAGCCGCTCCAACTCTTTCAGTCTCTCTTTCACCTCAACCATCATTGGCAATGATTGGTACATCACGGCCGCATAATCATTCACAAAGTTGACATGACGGCGAGAGAGGGTCTCAACGATCTGAGCCTCTGGAGCATGCTTAGCAGCCCAAGGAACTAGTTGGGCCATGTGGAAACCGGGAGGCAGATCCACGGTTGGAGGCATAAAAGTTCTTGGGGAAGGGGCAACAGGGGAAGAACCTCTAACCCCACTAGCAGCAGAAATCTGAGCACCCTCTTCAGCCGTGCTCCTACATCCGGCCATGACTTCAGGACAGTCTAGCTGGGGCTCTATGTCAGTCACAGGGACTGCAAGTCACGCAGAGGCTACCTCCCCGAGTGTTTCATCCACCACCTCCCTCCTGAGTTCGACAGGTCCCGCTTGGGAGGCTTGCCCCGCAGAAGGCGACGAGATGGTAATGGCCTCAACTCGGGCAGGAGCTCCAACTTCCGGGACTTCACGAGTAGGAGCTCCAACTTCCGGGACTTCACGAGCAGGAGCTCCAACTCCAACACGGGCAGGAGCTCCAACTCCAATACGGGCAGGAGCTCCAACCTCGGCTCGGGCAGGAGTTCCAACCTCAGCTTGGGCAGGAGCTCCAGCCTCGGTCTGGGCAGAGGCTCCAACCTCGGGTCGAGCAGAAGCCTCTACCTCCTTAGAAGAAAGGGTATGAGCTTCAACATTGGCCTCGGAGGTTCTCCTCCTCTTGGACGTCGCTTGAGTTTTCGGTTCAGATGAAAGAACAACGTCCATAGGGGGACGCGGTGGCCTTCTCCTTTTCCAACCTCCGACCTCCATCGCTGCAAAAAGGATGAGGGAATAAGAAACGACTTAAGCAATAAGTCAAGTGATCTTCAACTCTATTTATCCCACTTACCTAAGGTAAAGAGTGTAGGTTGAACTCTGCAGAAGCCAGACGACACCGGATTCTCAGGATTGATGAGCCCGAACCAAGTGCGTTGATCAGCAGGGACAACTCGGACCTGGTCCACCTGGTGCTTATAGAAAGGGGAGAGCTCTAGAGCTCCCCTAGGTTGAACTGTAAGAAGCAAACAGTAAGATTTTGGCACAAAAGAAATGAGCGTAACTCGATTAAAGGAAAGTTCAACAACCTGGATTAGCAAACTTGGTGGGGACTCGTGTTTTCAACCAAACCAGTTCAGAGGCCGAAGCTTCCCATTCTCCTGAAGCCCAAAACCATTTCCCTGTCCAATCTTTATTGGAAGAGGAATGTTGTGTTATCACACCTGGGACACACGGGGGCCTAGCCGAGAAGTACCACAAGGCTTTATCCGTGGTATCAAATTTGGGCATATACAAAAAAGAAAATTCTCTCGGTGTCAGCCTCTGGTTCCCTACCCGATGCCAAAGGATGAACATAGAGGTCAGGATCCTCCAAGAGTTAGGGACGAATTGCCCTGGAGCAATCCCCAGTAGCGCAGTCAGCTCGCGAAGGAAAGGATGAATGGAGAATTGTAACCCACACTGGAGAGCACATATGAATATGGCTATCTCCCCTTCAGCTGGAGATCCTGCTTGATCTGTTGGGTCGGGGGCTCGGATATGAACTGAGTCAGGGATTTGATAATCCTCTCGAATTTGACTCATCTGGGCCTAGACTATGACCGACCTCTCAGGGACTAATGGTTTGGGTCGGCTTCCCCCAACCCTCGTTCTCGACTGTCCTGCAGAGTTGCGGAGAGTCCTCTTCTCTCCCTTACCATGGTTTTTACCCTTCTTGCTAGCAGGCCTTTGGGCCGAGAGTGAATCGCGAAGGAGCATAGCCCCAACGGCCCCAGAGGGGCCCTCAGACTCTCCGGATCCTGAAGCGAAGGTTTCCTGTTTATCTTCAGAGCCGGCTCCCCAAACGTAACTCATCTTGATAGACACCCAATATGAAAGGGAAATATACTTAAAGTGGAGGAAGACTCATAGCAGTGCAGTCAGTGCCTCAAAGAATATGGGTGCGAGTCCACCACTTACGGGAATAGGCCGAACCACCTCTCCGGTGAAAAATGCGATTTCCGGCGAGAGGCGATTTCCGATGAGAGGCGACTTCTGGTGAGGACGATTTTCGGCGAGAGGCGATTTCCAATGGGGACGATTTCCGGCGGAAGCAATCTTCAAGAAGGACGACCTCAAGCAATAATTCACAACGCAAATGGAAAGAAAGATTTCAGAGGCGATTTATATAAGCCAGGCAGAATCTGCGCATTAATGGCGAGGAGTTATGGCCGTAGCGAGACCGATGCAAGCCGACTTCGGAATACACGTGGCCGTTCACTAATGGCTCGGCCCCTGGCGGACGGTACGATTCTGACATCGAGCAACACGTTCTGGATAGGAAAAACCATGGCCAAGAAGGAGCGTCTCTTGGACACTTCATAAGATACACGTGGCAGACCACAATTGGTGAATGATGATTCGAAATCCCAACTGCTATCACACATAGGACAATCAGCGAGCGGAAAACCCTGAAAAAGAGATACCTTAAACATTCATAATGACCATGAAGAGGCGCAGGGCCAAGTGGATGATCTCCCAAATATCATTACTCTCCGAGTCGGAATCCGACCTCGAAGAGTAGGGGGCTTCTGTTATAGGCAGATCTGAGCTATCTACATCATTAAGGACAAGGCCATACTGTCTCGGTGGGGCGAATAAGTAGTCCTCATGATGCATAAACCAAAAGACCTTAACAAGTTCTAAAGGGGGGTTTTATTCAGCTCGGCCTCAGTCAGGACAGCTCAGCCTCGGCATGATAGCTCAGCCTCAGTCATGACAGCTCGACCTCGACAGATATACTCCGAAAAAGGACGGCCAAGCCGAGTTCTCATTTTCATCCTCATCTTCATCTTCTTTCGAAGGAGGCTATCCCGAGCCGAGGTCGGGGAAAGACGCGAGTATATTATATGTCGAGCTAAACTTGAAAATTACTATAAAAAAACGTGGCCGATTACTTCGGGCGTAGATACGCATGATGGGCATGATACAGCACATGATCCTTGGAATGCGTATAATATCCCCACGATTCGAGAATATCTTTGAATGAGTAGATCATGCCGTGATTAATGGACCCGGATCATTCAATAGTTAGGTATAAATACGCGAGGACCCCATTACTACAGGTACGCAATATCTTGTGTTCTCCCTCTACTTTACAATTTAAGACCCAGATTCCCTTGACCTAACTTAGGCATTGGAGGGTCCCCCGCCTTAGCCAGGGTCTCCTTTGCTCACCCCTTGTGCAGGGTTAGGGTATATTCAAGGAGTGGAGAGCGATCCAGATTTTGACCTCAACAATAACCAGCAAAAATGAATCTAGTCATGATAATAGATACTATGATCTATCATTAAATAAAATACTACTTTTTGATAATTACAATTTTATTTACGGTAACTAGGTTATATAGTGGACTTTGACCCATATTTAACTTAAGGTTAGGATTTGTATGCTTACTAATGTAAAATTAATTGCCATGCTAATATGGTAATCATATTATAACTATCCACATTAATGATATAATTAATATTAATTAAAGTGACACTATTAGTCATTGTAATGGGAGTAATACGTTCTACCATTGATGATAATAATTAAGAATGAAGAGCAAGACACTCTTATTTAATCATGAAAATCTGTATGTATTAACCGATATAGGCATTTTACTAATGGTTAATCATTTGTGCTATTAATGATCCTAACAATGGTAATACTTAATAATGGTAAAATAAAACACTACTATTTAGTGATGATCATTGCAATTGAAATCATTTAAATCTGGAAGGAGAAGGTGGACTTATCTTGGCTGACTTGTTTTGAGTCGAGTTGACTTGGCTCCACACTTCCACCAACACCTCTCCTTCTCTTTCTTTTCCTCTTCTCCTCCTTTTCTTTCTCCCTTCTTCCTACCTTGTTGGAATGCCCAGCAGAGAGCCTGGACAGACTAACTCAACTCAAATCGACTGGACTAGATTTCAGCCGAGTCAACTCAGCCATCAACCGGACCAACCTCTCCTTCTTCTTCCTCTTTTCTTTCCCCTTTTCCTTCTTCCTGGCTCTTCCCTAACTCCGTGAACCGGCAACGAAATGACCAGCAACTTGCTGGAGTTTGGTCAATTCAGGGAGCTGGTGCCACCCCAAACTCGGCACAATTTTGAGTTGGTGCAACGTGCACCACCTCTCTCTCTCTCTC
Organism: Magnolia changhungtana; assembly: GCA_030180095.1. Lineage (NCBI taxonomy): Eukaryota > Viridiplantae > Streptophyta > Magnoliopsida > Magnoliales > Magnoliaceae > Magnolia > Magnolia changhungtana. The sequence goes on from JASAUF010000600.1 coordinate 1,061,186, forward strand.
TCTCTCTCTCCCATTGTCTCTCTCTTTTTTCCCTTTCCCTGTTTTTCTCCCTCATTCTCTTCCTTTCTTGCATGACTCCCAAACCAACCCCGAGCACATCAGGGCCTGATTGAGCCTAACGCACGACTCAAACTCGGCAGCCTGGTGCGATAGCAGCGATGGCAGCCGCACACCCCTCTCTCTCATTTTTTTCCTTCTTTTTCTTTCTTCCTTTCTTCCTCTCCTCATTTCTTTCTTGCTTTCTTTCATCTGTTGTAGGTTTAGTGAAACCACTGGACGACCCAGTTGATCGGTATGGCATGACCTGGTTGACATTTTGCGGTGGGGAAAAAAGGCTGTCATTAATGACGTCTCCTTCTCAATGGCTTCTTTCTCCCTATTCTTTCTTCAGAACAGTCCGCAAGGATTGTATGAAGCTTGGAGCATGGTCAGAGTGAAGCTCCATGGAGATTTTCCTGGTGGGTTCGAGCTTGGAAGACGACTGCCCATTTTCGTACAAACCTGCAGGAAACGGTGTGAATCCCTGCAGCGCTCGGTTTCCTAGCTCCTTTATCACATCCCAGATTTTCTTAGCACCGTTGGATTTGGATCTAATGGCTTGGATGATAGGGTTTTTTCCGCAACCTCCAGATATAACAGCCAAGAGAGAAAATCACCAGCTATTTTCTCTATACCATGAGTGAAATTTCCAATACACGTGGAGGGTTATGATGGTGCCTAATGAATGGCTGAGATTGAGGAATTCCACCTCACTCGGATCGCCCTCCTGGCAAACTGAAATGGAAATGGAAGTTTTTCATTTTTGGAAACATTAGCCATGAGCAGCCTCCTTGTGCTCGTGCTTATGCTCGTGGACGAGTGCAAATGCACGTGGGACCCACCATGTTTTGTTCAGGCCCATCAGATCAACAAGATGGACGGTTCGAATTAACCATCTGGGATGAGATGGTGGGCCACATCCCGATCAAATGAGGCATAGAAAATACAAACGTGTTTCTTTTCGAACGCCCGCAGGCGGGAAACCCTCCCGCATTTGGAAAGTGTCAGGTCAGAGGTCCTTTGACCTGACCCTAGGTTCGGTGCACCTTAGCTGCATGTAGGATGCGTGTACATTCCGCATATGGTGGGGGTCCATGGTGATGTTTAGGACCAATCGACACCGTCCATCTTACTTAGTGGACCCTGTCATATCCTTTGACCAAAAATGGGGCAGATCCAAGGTTTTGGGTGAGCCCTACTTGGGGATTCCTGACAATCTAATGGTTGGATCTTCTCGGGATTGAACTTCAACAATTAAAATGGTCTGAGAGACTATTTAAGCTAAGACTCGATGGTCATATTATGGATATATTTCCTATTCTAATTTTATAACACTAAATGTTGTGTCATACTACTTTTAATAATATTATTTACTATTATCATTATTATTGTTTTTTTTTAAAAATAATTTGTAAGTTGTTTATCGTGGTTTGCATCTCGATCCGTGCCATTTACTTACTTAATCCGTTTCCTGTGGGGCTTAATTAGATTATCTTAAATGTGTAAGTGAGCCATACATTCTAAATACATAGGTCATTTTACAATCCACAAAGATCTGACGGTCAGACCATCGTAAAATATGATCAGTGATGATTCCTAGGGTTTTTGGTCTAATTTGGGTGAAAATCATTAGAAAGTTTGGTAATCATGACGTGTGTTACCACTTATGTATAAGCTAATTTAGATCTTTTATGGTAACACCCGAGTATTGAAAAATACGGGGTGTTACAGTACTGTACCAGCCCCAGATGTCTCGTGGGTTCTTGATTCATCAAAGATTAATTTCCAAGGCTCGATTTGCACAACATATAAATCCATAATACCCAGAGGAATATGCTCCTTTAGGTCTAATGGGTGGCTGGCCAAGAATTCTGCTATTGCCCTTGTTGGAGCATAAAAATCATCATCAAAATAGAAGTGAAAGAAGAAAGAAATTGAGGAAAAAGACGAGGAAGATAACAAGTTGCGCAAATATATGAGTTAAGCAGGAGCAATAAAATTTCAAAGAGATTATGAGTTACGCTGGACCGCGCAACTCATCACAGTTACGCAGGTTCGAGCAACTCGTGCTTAGTGGATACACATGAGTTTTTGTCATAATGCGAAGTGGGTCCCATGACACAGGATTCAAGGTCTCACACGTGTGAAAGTCTATAAATACCCCCTACCCCTTCATTTGAGGGATTGGATCGGTCGAAGAGAGAAGACTTTGATACCTCTGATAGGTATTGGAGAGAACAAGGAGGGACGTGCAATTGAGATGAGTTGTGCGGACCCGTGTAACTCAATGAAGAGTTGTGCGGGTAGTTTAAAGCAGGGCTTATGAATCATGATGTTTTCGTGATATTGTAGTTCTCTGAAGATTTCAATATTCCTTTACATTATTCCAAAAGGATATGCAGATCCTCAATCCACACAACTCTTCTCTTATGAAGACTTGAATAATATGAGCCGAAATGCTGTCGAAGTGGACATCAGGCTCATTCGATATTTGTATTCTTTGGTTATAAGTATTTTATCTTAGAATCAAAGGATACGAAGGATGTAAAATAAATACAGAATAAATGAATAATACATGATGGTCATTCCCTTCATTCTTTCTTTATTATTATTTAGTAAGATAATTCCCAAATCAAATACATTTCATTTATGGTCGAAACAGCCCTACCCTTCACCACTTTCTATGGGACGTAATGTAAATCAAACTCTGATAATGCCATACCCATTTACCATTTCAGTTGTTTAGAATATGCCAATTTAACATGTATTTGATTAGATCGGTGATTGAAATTACATTAACCCTTTCGGCCAACAAATAATGTCTTAACTTAGTAGCTGCGAAGTACAAAGACAAACATAATTTTTCTATGGCCGAATACTGAGTTTCTGCATCGAGTAATACTCGGCTTAGGTATAGATTGCTCTCTCTTTTCACGAATCATCTTCTTGTGTTAGGAGGGCTCCGATCAACCATGTAGAGTCAGGTATATATAACTTAAGCGGCCAACCTTTGATCGGAGGCATCAACACGGGCGGCTTCATCAAATACTCCTTGATTCTGTCGAAAGCCAATTGATGTTCTGCTTTCCATAGAAATTCAGCCCCCTGTTTTAGTTTCAACAATAGAGAAAAGATGTTAGTCTTACTGGCGTGATTAGATATGAACCGTCACAAGAAATTAAGGTAGCATAAAAACCTATGTAACTTGTGAAATAGCGGTGAAGACCGCTTTAGTTGAAGTAGGAATATGTCAATATGTCCTAGAGGGGGGTGAATAGGACTTTTTAAAGTGTTTACGGTTTATTCAAAATCCTATCACTCTAATCCTGTCATGTATGCAATTCTCAGGATTACTCAAATGTAAATCTCTACTGGCTTCCAAGCCTTGTAGAGGATCCAATCACAACCTACTTGTAAGATAAATAAGTTGTAGACAAGATTGTGAAGGATATGACTATGTGTGTGTATAAGGTGTGATCTCAGATAATCAGATATAAAGGCATGTAAGGAAATCACATAAATGAAAGACAATAATCATCTCAAACACAGTCATTTTTATAGTGGTTCGACTACTTGTCTACTCCACTCCCGGCTGTCGCACTCAACCCTTGAGTGTACCGGAATTCAAAGGGTTTACCTCAAACCTAAGGTTTTAAATCAGGTTCACCTTCAACCTTTACATGGAGGTTTCTACGCGGTTCACCTCAAACCTGAGGTTTTGCTCGATTCACCTCAAACCCAGAGTTTTGCTGGTTCACTCCTAACCAGATGTTTATACTCTCTATAGAGCAAGGGTCCACATAACGCACCCGGATTTTAGACCACACAAGTTAAGGACCTACACAAGGACCTAACATTTTATGCCCTACATAAGAGCAAGGGTCCACATTATGCACCCACAACGTACACTCCCGCCGGAGGCCTCCTACGAGGGCTTCAAAGGGTGAGAACCACTTAAGTCCCAATCCTAGAAAGGAATGATCACAAGTGTCCTCTTGGACTCTAGATACTTATAGATAAGTTGATGAGTCCCGTTAAGCACAATGCCTAAGATCTCCTCCTCCTTATTGACAAAGAGTCTTCTGCTCCCTTGATCCACAATACAAAAGATATACCAAAACTAGACTTGAGGTTGGGTCAAGGTAGAGATGGAATCCTATTATCTAAAGATTTTCCTATAATGGAGGTAGAGTAGTTCCACTCTTATGCATTCAAGGCATCCCAGTATAATGATTTTCCATTAAGGTAGTAGCTGAAGGATGCTTGAACGCGGAAGTTCATTCCCCAATCCACTCTATTGAATATCAATGGTGAGGGTGGATTGGAGGATAAACTCCCTTAAGAGAAAGGGCTTTAGGTATAGGATATAAGTTGAAACACTCAAAAGCTCTCTCTTCTTTCTCTCACAGCAACAAAAGACAAGTCCTCTATAAATAGGCAAAAAGTTCCAATGAATATAAAACGGTCACATTTATGACAAAGTTCGATATCATCGAGCAGGTTTGATATCATCAAGCGTATACTCTCGATAGCAGCGATGGTTTGCTCGATGACTCGAACTCGATGTCACACGCTTTTGAAACTCTTTGCTAATTGGTCGATGAATCGAAGCTATTGTCGATGTCATCGGATTTCAAACTCTGATTCCATCGATGATAAGTTCGATCCATCGACACTTAAAAAATGAGAGAGACTTGACTTTGAGATATTTCAGGTTTTCATGAATGATCGGGGGAACCGTTGAGGTCATCGGAATTTGAATGTCGATGACATTGAGATCAGAGTCGAAGCATCGATAAATCTAGCTAATTTATCTTTCAACTTGTTGGACAGATTATGGCTTCGTTCGATGCAATCGATCTGGTATTGATATCATCGATATTTGAATATCGATTAAATTGAAGGGCCCCCGATCATAGTTAAAAACAACATGAAATAACTGCTATAAGAAATGCGCACCCACTGTCGATATCATCAATGGACCTTTGATCTTATCGATATTTGATTTCAGATCATATCGGACAGTCATCAATATATCGAAGGAATTTGAGATTTTCATTAAAAAAAAGGGGCACCGAAAATCAGCCTGTCGATCTTATCGAGCCACTCTCGATGGTCTCGAGTTTTGAATATCGATGATATCGATGTGTATCAATACATTGATAATTCATCCAGATAAGTGGTGAAGTTGCTGGACATATTTAGTGCTTTTATCGATGACATCGATATGTGTATCGAAATATCGATAAATCCGTCCAGATGAATATTTAGTTGCTGGACATTTTGGTCCTCTTATCGATAATATCATTAAAGTATCGAGGACATCGACAGTGCAGATTGATCATATTGAGGGTGCTTCGATAAAATCGACAGGGCGAGAAAAACTTAGAGATTTTCCTATTTTGCAAAAAGTTTTCTCACCTTAAAAACCCTAAGATGTCTATCTTGTTTTAAGGGTTTTAATCACTTGGTGTTTTGGGACATGGGATGTGAGGCTATGATTTACCTATTGTGAGCTTCCACACATCCGGTTGAGGCATATGCTTGAAATAATCTTCCTATCGAGTTCTGCAGCCAGTCTGACTCACCATACACGTAACTTGACAAACCAGGGCACTAGCAGGTGCACTTTCAATTTCCTCCTTTGTCAATTATGTGACAAAATACCCAAAACACCCTAGAACACTTCTAGACACACCCTAAATTGTGTGTACATGTATTTATACAATTTTACAATTTTTCTACCCCATGTACACATTCTAGAAGTATCTGCTCCCCCTTTCTTGCAGCTGCTCTCCCTCACACCTGCAACAACATTAGATATACAATTTTTCGCTCGGGGTGTTTTGCACTGTTCTCCCCCTTTTTGTCAGTCATTAGCAAAGGTATAACAAGTGATATTGATTGAAGTGTTAAAGCATATGGGAGAACTATCAGATGTATAAATATGAAATCATTTTAAAATAAACATCATTTTCAGAAGATATGCAAATAAGATAAGCAATACAAGCATATGCATTTCTTATCAGAAGCTTAATAAACTAGGGGACTATAAATCATAAGCATGGCAGTAAAAATACGAATTATACCCAGCCAAAGCAAAATATCCATACTGCCACAGACAACAGTAGTTAACAGTGATCCAACAAAAACATCAAGCCCATTTGAGGGCACTCAAGGTAAACAGTATTTAGTCCCAACCGTGGACATATATAAACCAAAAAATTAAAGAGCTGTCACACATAGTCAAGAGAGTGTAGATCATCCAAAAAGATATTCATGTTCATACGCTGAATTAAGAGGTGTGTGTGTGTGCCAAAGCATGTAGAGATTAATGCTACGGAGCCGAGTGAGAGGGTGTTGTGTCGTCTCATTAGCAGGTCATCAGATCCACCAATTGTTGCACAGTCTGTTGCACTTTGTGGACAACCCGCTCCAAGATGGTCAACTTCTCCCACATTAAGTGAACATCTCTCTGGATCGCCCTAATCCTGTCTAACTTGAATCTTTTTGTGTGCCCGTGCATTGACTTAAATGGTGCAGCCTCAAATCCAGACGGATCATCCTCGCCTATGTCAGTTTCTCCAACATGAGGGTCCCCACCACCTTCAGCTCCCTCTTCTGGAATCCCTTCTTCCTCTTCTTTTTCATTATGGAACTTCAAATCCATCTTGCGAATATTTTTGGCATTGAAGATTTGAAGAGGGAATTTTGGATCTATAGTAGATGGGAAACCAATTTTGTCATAGATCCTGCTTATGATCCAGGGATATGGAAGATGGAGATCCTTGGAGGTATGGATAGCATACACCAACTGATTAACCAGTAAAGTAGGGAGGCACATCCTTGTCCCTTTGGCAATAGAGTAAACTATCATGACCATAAATCTGGTGAGATCAGATTTGTTGGTACTTCTCGGATATAGGTTTGAGGTGAAGATACCATGCAAAATTCGAAATCGGGGGTCCATGTATCTGGCTTTTAACGCATTTCGTTGGTGCCAGGGATGTCCCTTCCTTGGCATAGGTACTTGGTCATCTTGGATCGAATCTTAGGATGATCAATGTCCAAATCCAGAAGACCCTCTGGTGCCAACTGCAACTCGAGGATATTAGCCATCGTAGCTGGGGTAATGAATGCATCATCACCACACATGGAGACCATAAATGAGGGAGGATCGGATACAGGAGAATGACATGCTGCCAGAAAGTTCCGTGTTCATTCAAGTTGGCAAGGTCCTCCGAAATCTAGGATTGGCTCCCACCTAGTCGCAGCAAATAGGGGTTCGAGATTATACGGAGCCAAATAGTCCCTGTCGATTTCCTCTCTCGGATCAGCTTCCTTTCGGTGTATTTTACTAGACGTTGGGCAACCGAAGAGGGAGGAGAAGGAGGAGGTGCTGGTTGGTCAGGTTGAGACTCCCTACATGCGGTTGGTCGTGATCTTTGCCTTGTGGGGATCCCACAGTCTGGTGCCCTTCCTCTTTGTTCTGGATGCGAGGACTTTTTGTCGAGTCGTCCTTGATGACTCCCCAGGACCGGATGCTATTTCTTTACCCTTTCCCATGTGGACCAATAGGCTTTTTACAGATTTAGGAACGCGACAAAAATGCCTGACAAACTGGAAATACCTAAAAAGGAATGGATTCTTGAAGTGTCAGAGGGATATTACCTGATTTGAGGAAGGATTTGAGTGGGCTAATGTGGCTCCTTTTAGTCGAGAAGATCGAGCAGAGAAGACGACCAAAAACAAAAGAAAGCTGCCCCTTTTTGCTTCGCTGGCTATTTATCGAGCGCCATCTGTCGATATGATCAATACATGTTTCGATAGTATCGATAAGATGCGGATCGATCGTATCGATTCTATCACCGAGATCATTTTCGATCATGTGTCTTTTCAACTTCCAACGATCATCGATGATATCGACTCTTTATCGATAAGATCAATATTCAACCAAAGACCAGACGATAGTCATATCGAAAGAAAGTATTTTTCAAGTTTTTCACCATTTCGACAAGCTTCCATGTATAGTGAGATATGTCTTGAATTTATCAGTATACATTGCAAAATTTTTGTACAAGTTCTGTACAGCTCAAAAATCATAAACATGATAATGTTTATATACAAAATGTTTGAGATGAGTAACCTCAGATGTAACATTGGTGGCTCAGCATAAAAAATATTTTTCATTTCAACTCATGTCCAGATCTTGATGTATGATCCGAACTAATTCTTCCTTATCCATTTTACCTTGTTAATCAATTTGGGTGGTGATGCAAAGGTATTTCTTTTATTCATATTCCTAAGAGGACTTCCAAGGTTTTGTGTTTCTCTGGTCAACAATTTGACATAATTCTAACCAGGGCTAGATTGAGTCCTCTTCGGAGTTATGCATTCAAACTTGTAATGGCCTGAATCACCACACAAATGGCATATTGGAGTTATTCTGGTTTTGCTTCCAGAAGCAGCAGATTTTTTGGTTTTAAGTGCTGCATGTCCAGATTTTGGTTTAGGCTTTTCATAGCCTAGGCCACTTTTATCCTTACCAGGTCTTCCCATTCTCAACATTCTTTCTAGCTTTTCACTGCTTTGGGAAAACTTGTAATTTATCATGGCCATCTTCTTGGATTCTTCTATATCAAACAGGAGTGTATGATTCTTGTTTCGAAGAAGTCTATTTTCGTCTTCTAGTAGTTCAACCTGTTTAATCAGCTTATCAGATTCAGACTTTAGAAAGATATTCGCTTTTTCTAATTTATCATTTTCTGAATAATACTGCTGCAGATCATTCATTACTTGTTTGTTAATTTCCAATGTCTCATTCAAGTCTTTCCGCAGTAGCTTGTTTTTGTTTTCTGATATTCCAAGTTTCTTAAGGATATTGATGCTATGGGTATAGAGATGATTATAAGCATCTTATAGTTCACTCTGTTCCTCTTTTTCTTCTTCAGATTTCTCATTATCAGATGAAAATGATTCTGTGGCTTGCTGTTCGCTCTCAGATTCAGTTGGGTTGATCGGAGCATTGAAGACCATAAGAATTTTCATGGTTTTTCGGTCTCCATTGCTCTCAAAGTCACTAGATTCAGAGTTTGACTCTTCTGTATCATCCCATGTTGCGGCCATTGCTTTGCTCTTTGTTTTTTGGTTTGGGCATTCAGTAGCAATGTTTCCATACTTCTCACAGGCATAACATTGTAGTTCTTTGGGTTTATTACCAAATTTGCCTGGAGAAAGTTTGTTGTCCACTCTTCTTCCTCTAGAAGGACGGCCGCGGTTTTTTTGAAAGAACCTTCTGAATCTTTGTGTGAGCAGAGCCACCTCCTCATCGTCATCCTCTTTTTCGCTTTCACTGTCCTCTCTTAATACTTTCTTGGAGGCTTTTAGGGCAGTTATTTTGGACACAGGAGGTTGAGTGAAGTGTAGTTCAAAAGTTTGTAGGGAACCTACAAGTTCTTCTACTTTCATTTTATCAATATTCCTACACTCCTCAATTGTTGTTACCTTGGGATTGAAGCGTTCCGGCAATGATCTTAGAATTTTCCTGTAAATTTTAGGAACCGAAACTTTCTCTCCCAATCCACCCATGGAGTCACAAATGATATTCAGTTTTGTAAAGAACTCCATAAATGTCTCATGCTCTTTCATTATGAGATTTTCGAACTGTGAAGTCAAGAGTTGTAGTTTGGATCTCTTCACAGTACTTGTGCCTTCATGGGTTGTTTTCAGTAGATCCCATGCTTCTTTAGATGTTCCACACATGCTTATTTGATTGAAAATATCTTCGGACACGGCACAGTAGATGGCATTCATAGCTTTAGCTTCAGAAGTTTGTTTATCTTTATCAAACGCCGTCCACATCTCTTTGGATTTGGGTTTTGTGATAGTTGTGCCACTATCCAATACAACTTGATCCGTTGGTGGCACATATCCATTTTCAACAATATTCCAAATGTCATGATCCAAAGATCTTAGAAAGTAGTGCATCCTAGCCTTCCAGTATGCATAATTTGAGTCGTCAAATACTGGAGGCCTGGTAACTGATGAGCCCTCTCCTTTGGCCATATTCTAAACTTCAGTCAAGATGACTCTCTAGGCGGTGAAGCCCTTAAAGAGAGACCCGCTCTGATACCAATTGAAATAGCGGTGAAGATCGCTTTAGTTGAAGTAGGAATATGTCAATATGTCCTAGAGGGGGGTGAATAGGACTTTTTAAAGTGTTTACATTTTATTTAAAATCTAATCACTCTAATCCTGTCATGTATGCAATTCTCGGGATTACTCAAATGTAACTCTACTGGCTTCCAAGCCTTGTAGAGGATCCAATCACAATCTACTTCTAAGATAAACAAGTTATAGACAAGATTGTGAAGGATATGACTGTGTGTGTGTATAAGGTGTGATCTCAGATAATCAGATATAAAAGCATGTAAGGAAATCACATAAATGAGAGACAATAATCATCTCAAATACAGTTATTTTTATAGTGGTTTGACTACTTGTCTACTCCACTCCCGGGTGTCGCACTCAACCCTTGAGTGTACCGGAATTCACTAAGGAGGTTTCCCAGGGTTCACCTCAAACCTAAGGTTTTAAATCAGGTTCATCTTCAACCTTTACACGGAGGTTTCTACGCGGTTCACCTCAAACCCGAGGTTTTGCTCGATTCACCTCAAACCCAGAGTTTTGCTGGTTCACTCCTAACCAGATGTTTATGCTCTCTATAGAGTAAGGGTCCACACAACGCACCCGGATTTTAGACCACACAGGTCAAGAACCTACACAAGGACCTAACAGTTTATGCCCTACATAAGAGCAAGGGTCCACACTATGCACCCACAACGTACACTCCCGCCGGAGGCCGCCTACGAGGGCTTCAAAGGGTGAGAACCACTTAAGACCCAATCCTAGAAAGGAATGATCATAAGTGTCCTCTTGGGCTCTAGATACTTACAGACAAGTTGATGAGTCTCGTTAAGCACAACACGAAAGATCTCCTCCTCCTTATTGACAAAGAGTCTTCTGCTCCCTTGATCCACAACACAAAAGATATACCAAGACTAGGCTTGAGGTTGGGTCAAGGTAGAGACGGAATCCTACTCTCTAAAGATTTTCCTATAAGGGATGTAGAGTAGTTCCACTCTTATGCATTCAAGGCATCCCAGTAGAATGATTTACCATTAAGGTAGTAGCTGAAGGATTCTGAACACGGAAGTTCATTCCCCAATCCACTCTATTGAATATCAATGGTGTGAGAGAAAGGGCTTTAGGTATAGGATATAAGTTGAAACACTCAAAAGCTCTCTCTTCTTTCTCTCACAGCAACAAAAGACAAGTCCTCTATAAATAGGCAAAAAGTTCCAATGGATATAAAACGGTCACATTTATGATAAAGTTTGATAGCATCGAGCAGGTTTAATATCATCGAGCAATACTCTCGATAGCATCGATGGTCTGCTCGATGACTCGGACTCGATGTCATTCGCTTTTGAAACTCTTTGCCAATTGGTCGATGAATCGAAGCTATTGTCGATGTCATCGAATTTTGAACTCCGATTCCATCGATGATAGGTTCGATCCATCGACACTTGAAAAATGAGAGAGACTTAACTTTGAGATATTTTAGGTTTTCATGAATGATCGAGGGAACCGTTGAGGTCATCGGAATTTGAATGTCGATGACATTGAGATCAGAGTCGAGGCATCGATAAATCCAGTTGATTTATCTTTGAACTTGCTAGACAAATTATGGCTTCGTTCGATGCAATCGATCTGGTGTCGATACCATCAATATTTGAATATCGATTAAATTGAAGGGCCCCCGATCATAGTTAAAAATAACCTGAAATAACTGCTGTAAGAAATGCGCGCCCACTGTCGATATCATCGATGGACCTCCGATCTTATCGATATTTAATTTCAGATCATATCGGACGGTCATCGATATATCGAAGGAATTTGATATTTTCATTAAAAAATAGGGGCACCGGAAATCAGCCTGTCGATCTTATCGAGCCACTCTCAATGGTCTCGAGTTTTGAATATCGATGATATCGATATGTGTATCGATACATCGATAATTCATCTAGATAAGTTGTGAAGTTGTTGGACATATTTAGTGCTTTTATCGATGATATCGATATGCGTATCGATATATCGATAAATCTGTCCAGATGAATATTTAGTTACTGGACGTTTTGGTCCTCTTATCGATAATATCGTTAAGGTATCGAGGACATCGACAGTGCAAATCGATCATATCGAGGGTGCTTCTATAAAATCGATAGGGTGAGAAAAACTTAGAGATTTTTCTATTTTGCAAATAGTTTTCTCACCTTAAAAACCCTAAGATGTCTATCTTGTTTTAAGGGTTTTAATCACCTGGTGTTTTGGGACACGGGATGTGAGGCTATGATTTTCCTATTGTGAGCTTCCACACATCTGGTTGAGGCAGATGCTTGAAATAATCTTCTTATCGAGTTCTACAGCCAGTCTGACTCACCATACACGTAACTTGACAAACCAAGGCACTAGCAGGTGCACTTTTAACTTGCCTTACTCTTTGGTGGCCTCACATCAATCATAGCCTGAGCTTTATTTTGATCAATTTTAATTCCTCTCTGATGTATGAGGAACCCTAGAAAATTACCAGTTGACACCCCAAAAGCTCATTTTCAATTTATGGACCCGCATCCGCTCGAAGGACTTGTGCAAGTGAGTCAAATGATCTTCCATATTGGCCAACTTGACTACTACATCATCATTGTAAACCTCCATAAATCGGCCAATTATATCATGAAAGATGGTGTTCATCACCCTTTGGTATGTCGCTCCAGCATTTTTTAGGCCAAAAGACATTACTACCCAATAATAAGTCCCTAAGGATCTAAGACACCTAACGCGGTTTTTGATACATCATCCAAGGATATATATATATATATATATATATATATATATATATATATATATATATTATACCCTGAACGCCTATCCAAAAATGACCCAATCTCATGCCCAGCAGCTCAATCGATTAATTGGTCAGCCATAAGCATAGGATACTCATTTTTTGAAGTGGCTAGATTTATATTTCTAAAATATACTCATACTCTTATCTTACTAGTCTTCTTCATTACTGGGACCACATTTGACATCCACTCTGCATACTTGATCGGTTAGATAAACTCGGCTTTTAAAAGCCATTCGATCTCTTCTTTGACTTTGAGAGTGACTTCAACTGTCATTCTCCTTGGAGGCTGTTTATGTGGCTAATATCCTTCTTTGGTCTATAACCTATGATCAACCAAAGTTTTGTCCAGTCCTAACATGTCGTGATAGTCCCATGCAAAACAGTCCGCGAATTCCTGCAATAACTTTATTATTTTGTCCTGCTTGGGCAGTTGTAACATGTTGCTTATAAATGTGGGCTTCAGATCTTGATTCGTCCCTAGATTTACTTCATCAAGTGGGTCATAGACCTGCGGTCGATGTTCTTCCACTTCCTCTAGCAAATCTTCTATTTTAAAACTGTCTTTTTTGGCCAACTCATTTAACTCGGCCAAGTTAATAAAGACTCCTTCATCACTTCCTTTTAGGCTTCCTTGGAGCCTTTTTAACCTGGACACAAAATCATCTAGGCACATTGTTAAGACTTAAATATTGCATATTTTCCCCCATTTATATCTTGGTTTTATAAACATGATACTACTTAATGTTATATTTTATGCATGTTTGTGTTATAAGGTGAATCTGAGAGCTTAGATTGAAAAGAATGCTAAAAGGATGGATTTAGTGCTCAAGAATCACCAAGGCAAAGGAGAGATCTTAAGAAACCAAGTATAAAGGATGGAGAAAAGATTAGTAAAAGCACAAGTTAAACAACAGAAAAACAGGACATTTCAATGACACTTAAGCCTATTCAGTGCCACCTAAAGTGTACAAAATAGTCCAGCAAGAAAATAGCTTAATTCGGTGCTACCGAAATCAATTTCGATAGCAAATTCAGTGACGAATTTTGCTGCTTAAGTACTTTGCATATATAATTTTAGATGCGATAAAATGCGGATTTCAGTGCCACCGAAGCAAATTTCAGTGCCATTGAAATCGCGCAGTGTAATGCGATGTTTACACGGATTACGTAAATAGAGTTTATTTTTCGAAAGTAACCGAGGTATGATATAAATAGAGGTTTCCTATGGACTTCTAAAGCATACCTAGGATTTTTTAAAGCAGATCTAGGATTTTTGGAGAGCTTTCTAGTTTTTTAAAGAAAAGTTTCAAGTTTCATAGTTTTAGTTTTAGTTTTTCTTTACAAGTTTTTTTTAGATCTTTATTTGTTTATGTACTTGTTTTTTATTTTCTTTGTTTTAATTATGTCTTTCAAGTTCTCTCTAGCCCAAGCTAGAATGGAAGCACATGGGTTTAATGATTCATAAGTTATGATTGATTGATTTGTTTTTAATGATGAGATGAATGGTGTATGCATGTTATCAATTATCTAAGTTTAGGTTTTTTATCCTCACGTGAGCTCCATATGTTTCTATCATGTGAGATCCATATTCATGGATAGGCTTAACTTGGATCATTAGATTTCCTAGATGAGAGATAATTTCAACCTGTTACATTGTTTGATTCATTATCTCATGGATATTGAATGCTTACAATCACTGGTGCTTGAGAATATATGTTAATGGTGCAAATCCATGGTTCTCTAACCTCTCATGTCATTTATTAAAAAGATTTGAACTGTTTTATATTTCCGATTAGGCCGACCATAGTGCTCGGATCCTAATTGTGTTATCAAAATCATCATGATTTATGGGTTATTAGCCTATGTGTGAAACTTTGAAGCTTGAGTATTATTTTTAATTTAATTAAATTCCATTTAAAAGTAAAACCCTCAAAATCATTGCATCCATTAATTAGAATTTTTATAGATCAGTTTCCCTTAGTTAGTTTTGCATTTGATTTATCATTTTCCTAAACCATCTCCCTGTGGGATCGACCCTGTATTCACAGGATACTACTACAGGATACTACTTATGAGCCTTTGCACTTGGAGGCAAGCAATCAAGTTTTTGGTGCTGTTGCCGGGGAGACGACAAGAGATTGGATCTGTGCAAGATAGCTAAGGTAAGTTCTTTTCTAAAACCTCCAAAATTTCTGTAGATTTTTTGGATATTTATTTTACTTTGAAAGTAAATTCAATTGGGTCTTTCAAGAACTAACTGTGACATAAGGTTGCTCCTATTTGGGATTTCATCACCCAAGAGCTATGGTTATCCCACAGTTGTTTTTTTATCACAAAGATGATCTGCTGAATTTATTTTCCAGATTAGTATAGTTTAATTTCTACATTAGTTTTACTTTCTTTTTATTTATTTTGCTTTGTGGTTTGAACCCTTATGGTCGACTCTGTCGCCTGGGTTGTTGGATAAGTTTTTATTTTTATTCTAAGTATCGTACTTGTAATTTGAAGTTGTGGTTTTTGTTGTTTGGTGTAGATGGTTTATGTCCCGTTGGAGTAGAGATCAAAACAATTGACTCTCCTCTGAAGGTGGACTAGTCCCAAGCCTTGATCATTCATTTAAGAAAGGCAGTCAACACCACTTGGATTCCATGGCAGACCCAGTTGATACTGCAAATCCAAATTTGTTAGATCCAACTCTAATCTAAAACAGAGAAATCAACGCAATCCTCCTCTTGAGGATGAGAATGAAGTTCATAGGAATGTGTTAAACCAACCACGGACTTTACGTGAACATCTACACCCTGAGAGATTAACTTTACCATCTTGTATTGTGTTCTCTGCTCACACAGGGAACATTGATTTTAAACTAGATGTGATTCAATTGATTCCTAAATTTCATGGCTTGGATTCTAAAAGCCCTTACTCGCACCTCAAGAACTTTGAGGAAGTGGTTGTAACATTACAAGTAAACAATGGCAATAGGGATGCACTTAAACTTAGGTTATTCTCATTTTCTCTAAAGGATCGGGCCAAAGCATGGCTCAACTCTCTAAGTCCTCATACCATCACTACATGGCAAGCTTTAAGTAGAGAGTTTTTGAAAAAATTCTTTCCCGACCATAAAACAAATGCACTGAAACAAGAAATCATGTCATTCTCCCAAAAGGGGAATGAACTATTTTTCCAAGCTTGAGAGCGCTTCAAAGACCTTCTACTTACTTGCCCACATCATGGTTATGAGCCATGACACTTGATTGATGCGTTCTGAAAGGGGTTCACCATGGATACCCGTCAGTTCATAGAGATGAGGTGTGGTGAAACCTTTTTTGACAAAGATCATAATGAGGCTCGGGATTTTCTAGACATGTTAGTAGAAAATACTCAGACATGAGATGTCTCTGCTAAACCGGACCAAACTAGACTCATTCTTAGAGAGAAAGCGGGGATGTATATCCTAAGAGAGGAAGACGACCTTAATGCAAAATTCACTGCATTGGCGAAAAAGTCGAAGCCTTGGAAATTAGGAAGGTTGATGCGATTAAAGCAAACACCTCCTTAAGTATTTTTTGTAGCATTTATGGTGGTGCCGACCATGACACAAAGGATTATCCAACAATCCGAGTTGTACAAGATATCATGCATGAGCATGGGCAAGCAAATGCTATAAATAACTACCAATGGCCAGTTGTACAACCAAAGGGAAACACATACAATCCAAATTGGCATAACCATCCTAATCTTAGTTGGAGGAGTGTACTATAAATTAATGCGCCCAATGCACCTCAAGGGCCTCCAAAAAATAACTTCTTTGGGGCATTAACAATGCACCGTATGTACCCTTACCAAAGAGATCATCTGTGGAGGATGCATTGACCGCATTCATGAACTCTCAAGCTTAAATAAATCAGTTTCTAATTCAATCAAATTAGGAAATAAAGATAGCAGTGGCTAGGATTGAGACTCAACTAAATGCTAGGGAAAAAGGCATACTTCCTTCTTAACCTGTGCAAAACCCTAGAAATACACATTTAATTAGAGACACAATCTAAGTGAGCTACATCATGAACAAGCTAAGGCCATCATTACCTTGAGAAGTGGAAAAGATGTCAATAACAAGATAATGCAACCAGTAGAAATGCCGGAAGATGATCCACTTTCTCAAGAGAATGATGAACCGGCTATGATTCAAGAGCCGCAACAACAAAAGGATAAAGAGACTAAGTCACATGAGTCTTCAGTTCCGTTCCCATCTAGACTTCAAAACCTGACTGTTCCCATGAAATATCAAGAGGTGTTAGATGTGTTCCAAAGGTGACCGTTAATATTCCTCTACTTGATGCCATTAAACAAATTCCATCATATGCTAAATATCTCAAGGACTTGTACACTGTGAAGAGGAAATTAAACGTGCACAAGAAGGCCTTCCTCACTGAGAAAGTGAGCACTATCATTCTGAGAAGGGCCGTGCCGTACCCAAATATAAAGACCTGGGAAATCTCACTATTCCCTGTATTATTGGGAATTTTCAAATTGAGCATGCTTTACTAGATTTGGGTGCAAGTGTCAACTTAGTACCTTATTTGATTTACCAACAAATGAGGTTAGGTGAGCTTAAACCAATCATGATTACACTCCAACTCGCTGACCGCTCCATTAAGGTATCAAGGTGAATTATAGAGGACGTGTTAGTCCAAGTGAAGAAATTTTATTGTACTAGACACTGAACCATGTACTAGACACTGAACCATGTGTAAATGCTAGCACTCAAGTTTTCATTATTTTAGGTCACTCATTCCTAGCAACTTCAAATGCAATCATCAATTGTAGGAATGGAATGATGAAGTTGTCTTTTGATAACATGACCTTAGAGCTCAATATTTTTAATCTATGTAAGCAGCCCATAGATAATAATGAGATCCATGAGCTAAATTTTATGGACTGCTTGATAGAGGAAGAGGAATTGGAACCTAGCCCACCTAAGGAATTGGTAAAAGTTTTTGGGGACTTGGAAAATTCTGATTTAGAAAAAGTGTTTGCTGAAATTTGTGATGATAATGAGAGCACTACCACCAAGGACATTAGTATGTACCGATGAAGACCACGCACTCAAATCCTATTTATCGAGGACTTATGACCTCTGCCATCACCAACCAATGTTCCAAAGCTTGATCTAAAACCACTACCAAATGAGCTTAAGTATGTAAACTTGGGTGAAAATGAAACTTATCCTATGGTGATCTCTTCATTTTTAGATAAGGATCAAGAGATTAAATTGTTGAATGTTCTAACGGACCACAAAGGAGCCTTGGACTGGACCATTTCTAACATTAAGGGTATAAGCCCTTCCATATGCACCCATCGGATCTACCTCGATGAGGACGCCAAATCAATTAGACAACCTTAAAGGCATCTCAATCCAAACATGATAGAAATTGTAAAAAATGAGGTGATCAAATTGTTGGATGTGAGAATCATCTACCCAATATCCAATAGTATTTGGGTGAGTCCAACCTAAGTAGTTCCAAACAAATCCGGAAAAACTATTGTGTAAAATTCTAATAATGAATTCATACCAACACATGTCACCACAGGTTGGCGTGTTTGTATTGACTATAGAAAATTGAATATGGTTACAAAGAAAGACCATTTCCCTCTACCATTCATTGATTAAGTTTTAGAGAGGGTAGCATATTACTCCTTCTATAGCTTCCTTGATGGATATTCCGGATATAACCAAATAGAGATAGCCCTGCAAGACCAAGAGAACGTTCACTTGTCCATTTGACACGTTTGCTTTCAAACAGATGCCATTTGGATTATATAACGCCCCTGCAACTTTCCAATGCTGTATGATAAGTATTTTTTCAAATGTGGTTGAGAAGTTTCTTGAGGTTTTCAGGGATGACTTCTTTGTATTTGGGAGTAGTTTTAAGGAATGCCTCAACAATTTATCTCTTATTTTATCTAGGTGTGAAGAGAAGCACATTGTCTTAAATTGGGAGAAGTGTCATTTCATGGTTCAAAAGGGAATTATTTTGGGCCATTTTATCTCCAAAAATGGAATCGAGGTAGATCGCTCAAAACTCGACATTATTGCTAATCTACTTATTCCCTGAATTGTTAGAGATATTAGATCACTTCTAAGGCACGCCAGTTTCTATAAAAGATTCATCAA
This sequence comes from Magnolia changhungtana, assembly GCA_030180095.1. Taxonomy (NCBI): domain Eukaryota; kingdom Viridiplantae; phylum Streptophyta; class Magnoliopsida; order Magnoliales; family Magnoliaceae; genus Magnolia; species Magnolia changhungtana. The sequence goes on from JASAUF010000600.1 coordinate 1,080,367, forward strand.
GGACTTTAGTGCCATTACTAGACCCTTGACTAATCTTCTTCAAAAGGATGTCCCATTTAAGTGGATAGATGAGTGTGTAAGTACCTTTAATAAAATTAAATCATCCCTTACCACTGCACCTACCATGCATCTACTAGATTGGACACTTCCTTTTGAACTAATGTGCGATGCAAGTGATTATACCATAGCGGCTGTTTTGGGTCAAAGGAAAGATAAATGGCCCTACGTTATTCACTATGTAAGTATAACTCTAAACTCAGCCTAAGTTAGCTACTCAACAATTGAAAAGGAGTTACTTGCAGTAGTTTTTGCTTTGGATAAGTTTATGTCCTACTTGCTGGGATCCAAAGTGGTTATTTGTACGGACCACCTGACTTTGAAATATTTGCTATCTAAGAAGGATGGAAAGCCGAGACTTTTGAGATGGATCCTCCTACTCCAGGAATTTGACTTAGAGATAAAAGATAAGAATGAAATAGAGAACATAGTGGCCAGTAACCTTTCCAGATTAGTTTTAGATGATTCCACTGAGGAGATATATATCCAGGACACTTCTCTAATGAAGTATGCGGATATAATGAACTATCTTGTGACGGGAAAAATGCCATATCATTGGAAGTCACAAGATAGGAAGCGTTTTGAAACCGAGGTTAGGAACTTTTTCTGGGATGACTCGTATTTATATAAATATAGGACTAATCAAAATTTTAGACTTAGTGTCCCAGAGAATGAAGTTCAGGGTGTTATTTCCTTTTGCCACATAGAAGCATGTAGTGGCCATTTTTCTGTTAAGAAAACCACTGCAAAAATCCTGCAGTGTGGGTTCTACTGGCCCACCATGTTTAAAGTCACCCACGCTTTCTGTGTTATGTGTGATAAATGTTAAAGATTGGGAAGAGTGTCCCGGCGCAACATGATGCCTTTATCCCATATTTTACCATTGAAGATTTTTGATTGTTGGGGTATTGATTTTATGGGCCCATTTCCATCTTCTTTTGGATTTCTTTATATATTGATTAGTGTGGACTATGTTTCCAAGTGGATTAAGGTAGTTCCAACTAGGACCAATGACAACAAAGTGGTCATATGATTTCTCAAGGAAAATATTTTTTCTAGATTTGGAACTCCAAAGGCCCATCGTTAGTGATGGTAGGTCTTACTTTAGCAATAGGACATTTGAGGCTTTGATGAAGAAATATGGTATCAAACATAAAGTGAGCACCCCATACCACCCACAAACAAGTGGGCAAGCCGAGATTTCTAATCGAAAAATCAAACACATTTTGGAGAAAACTATAAGGCTAGATAGGAAGGATTGATCCCTTAGACTATCCGACGCTTTATGGGCTTATAGGACTGCTTACAAGACTCCGATTGGAATGTCCCCATACAGATTGGTGTATGGGAAGGCTTGTCACTTGCCTGTGGAATTGTAACATAGAGCATACTGGGTAATAAATAAATTAAACTTTGACATGGACTAAGTAAGTGGACAAATGAAATTAGAGTTCAATAAATTAGATGAGCTGAGGAGAAACTCCTATGAAAATTCTAAAATCTATAAAGAGAGAACTAAAGCTTTCCATGATAAAAATATCCTGAGGAAGAATTTTAAACCTCAGCAAAAGGTCCTATTGTATAATTCTCATCTCCAATTCTTTCTGAGAAAGTTAAGGTCAAGATGGACAGGCCCTTTCATCGTGAAGAATGTATATAATCATGGGGCTGTTAAAATTGAGAATCCACATAATAACAATGTGTACAAGGTTAATGGTCAAAGATTGAAGCCCTATATGGAAAACTTTCATTTGGGAGAGGAGTCCGTCCCTCTTCATGAGCCAGAATATTTGGATTAATGCTCCTAATTTTATAGAGCAGTTGTATAAGATTTGTATAATATTCATTTTTTTAGTGTCGCCTTGCAGGTGAGTTCTTTATGACAAGTACTATCCATCCTGTAAGGCCTGTATCCTAGTCTGTACCGTTCATTAGACTCCCACAATCCTCCCCGTCGAATTTCGATGACCCAAAACCTGTAATCGTACTTTACGCGCGACCCTAAGTCACATCCTGTAAATCTGAGTCGACTCGACCCGAGACTTACATCATTGTGACCTTGCCATCACCATGGTTCCAACGCCGCATCTTGCACACCGATGCGATACCCAGGCTAGGAGTTGTGGGCCCACATTTATTTTGAAGAAACGCCGCATGTTGCGAATCCCGAGAGAATCTCTACAATCCATCACATCAATCAATCAATCGCAAGTCCAAGTACATCCCATCACAACCCACCACTCACCCATACCTCTCTCCTCATCAAGTCAAATGAACCCATACCTAGGTGGGTGACATGGATGAAAGACATGCATCGGGTGGGTCCACATGTGTCGGACCCACCAGCTTTAAATAAAGCTGATATTTATGTTTTCTCGCATCCATCCAGGCACATTGGATGTCCATCGGACGGACGACCTGGATGGGACACGTACAACACGGTGGGCCACATCCAGGGCTGGACCGATGGCCTAGATGCACTTGCATTTGGTGGGCCATAAAATATGAGAGAGAGAGAGATGGGGAGAGAGAGAGGGAGAGAGGAAGAAACGACGGAGATGGGAGGATCTCCGTTAGTATGAGCTCCTCCATGGACATGCATACATCAAGATGGGCCCCAAAAATTGTGTGGACCTTAAATCACAACCAAGATCTAGCGCCATGAACACCCATAGATTTTGCTCCTTCTTGGCTCCTTAGAATTCTAAGCTCCTAAGCTCTCTCTTTGATGGAAGTTGATTAAGGTTGGATGGCTAGGATGGGAGATTGGGTGGTAGGGAGTGGGTCACACTTAGCTCTTCTCTTGGAGAGCTTGGACGTCTACACTCTTGGTTGCTTGGGAGTGAAAAGAGAAATGAGAGAAGAGAGGATGTGATGGGATGAAAAGGATGGTGTAAGTGATGGGTGAGAGTAAGAAAGGGATGAGTGGAGAGAGAGGGTTGACTTTCGGGATAACTTGTGTACTTGGGGATGGGATAGAGTAATGGGTTGTGTACTTGATTGATTGATTGATGTGATGGATTGTAGAGATTCTCTTGGGATTTGCAATGCGCGGCCTTTTCCTTGAAATAGACGCGGGTCCACGACTCCTTGCCTGGGTATCGCATCGGCGCACGAGACGCGGTGTTGGAACCACGGTGATGACGCAGTCGCTAGGGTACAAGTCTCGGGTCAAGTCAACTAGGGTTGACAGGGTACGACTCAGGGTCTCACACAAATGCTATCTATGCATCGCGGGTCATCGAAATTCGACCAGGACCGCGTCCTAAGGAACGGTATGGACTAGGATATGGGCCTTATAACTCTCCCCTCCTAATAAAAATTTTGTCCTCAAAATTTACACTATCACGCAACTAACTGGATCTCACAAAAGAGGAAAATCATTTCACTATGTAAAATTAAAAGCACAATTCACACATGAAATCACGCATCGATAAGGGGATGAGGATAACATTCACGAATCTCAGCCTCTCCCTCCCAAGATGCCTCATCTATAAGCAATCTAGCAAGACAGTGCAGGGGCTAAGTCGCACGAATCATCGACGACTCCTGATGCCTGAGGATCCTGTTGCTGCTACTGGGGTCTCAGCGGCAGATACTGCCGTCGCTGCTCTGTTGTGGAGGCTGCTGCTGAGGACAGGGGCCCTCGCTCTTATGATGCCTTATCCCACCGCATCCAAAGCAAGCACCTTTAAACTGACGCTGAGGAGGTGTTGGAGGTACTGCTGGTACTCTCGGCTGCTCCTGCTGCTGAGGGCGGGGACACTCCTGCCTATGGTGTCCTACCCCATCGCATCATAACAAGTGCCCGTAAACGACCTCTGGGGTGGTGCTGAAGGTGATGCTGGTGATTTGGCGACTTGGTATGCTGCACGCCTATGCTGCTGTCGACGCCACCGGGAGCTACCGGAGGGGGCCTTCCTCTTCCGGTCTCCTCTCTGAAGAATGACGGTTATTGCTTGCAACATCTGCTACAGCTGGTCCGCACTCATGGACATGGTCGGTGCTGCACTAGACTCGGACGGAGGAGCCTCTTGGCTTGCTCTCTCAGACACCATGTCCTGCAGTATGGAACAAGAGCCTATTATCCTTGAACACTCTCGAATATACACACGATGGGGAGCTATATCAGAAAATCTCTAAGTTATTCGAACTCGGGGATCTAATCATTCTAAGTTCTTAACAATCATACAGTGAAGGGTAGTTATCAGTAGATATGTGATGTTATCCTCAGGTATTCCCAAGTTTTGCTCTGATACCAACTTCTATCTCGCCCCAAACTCGGAAACTTGGCTCATAGAATTCTCGATCGCCGAATCCGGCACTGACAGCCTTCGTAGTACCCCATTCTCGGCTTTCAGCGCCCATACGTCCGATCCTGGGATCCTACAAGGAAGATTTTTAGTGTGATTTTTTTTTGTAATGGAGCATAATTTTTAGGTCTTGCAGTTTGTATAGAAAGTGGTTCGAGCTAATTTATCGATTAATTCAGTTTAGTAATTAATTAATTTTCTTCTAATTTCTAAAAGATTCGGTCTTTAGTGATTTCTGCCTGAGGTGGTACTCGGGTCTTTGTACGCATTTTTTCGAGACGTTACAATCTGCCCCCCTTAAAGAAAAATTTCATCCTCAAAATTAGTACCTTTTCGTACTCCTCAAGAATCTGAGGGTAATTCTTATGGACCTTAGCTTCTGTTTCCCAAGTAGCTTCCTTCTCAGTGTGGTGTGTCCACAGTACCTTCACAAGTGGGATAACTTTACTACGCAGTACCTGTTCCTTCTTGTCTAGGATACGTATCAGTCACAGTTCATAAGTAGCATCTTTACTCAACTGTACCTGCTCTCATTTGATAATGTGGGAAGGATCAGGAATGTATTTCTTTAGCATTGATATGTGAAATCCGTTGTGCATGCCTGTAAGCGGTGTGGGCAAAGCGAAGCAGTATGCTATCACACTCACTTGATCTAGAATCTGAAACGGTCCAATAAATCGTGGCGTGAGTTTCTCCTTCTTGCTAAATCGAAGGACTCCCTTCATGGGAGAAACCTTAAGAAATACATGGTCCCCAACCTCAAACTCTAGCGCTCGCCGCCTCGTATCTTCGTAACTCTTCTGTCTGCTCTGTGCTGAAAGAAGTCGACGCCTGATAATGTTGATCTTCTCTGAGTTCGCCTGAACTAAATTTATGTCAATCAGACTCTTCTCACTAACTTCTGCCCAACAATGCAGTGCTCGACATGGATGTCCATACAGTGCTTCGTAGGGAGCCATGCCAATGCTCACTTGAAAGCTGTTGTTATAAGTAAACTCTGCATAAGGAAGATAGTCATCCCAATTGTCTTTGAAATTAAGCACACATGCCCGCAACATATCCTCTAACACCTGATTGACCTGTTTCGTCTGCCCATCTGTCTGTGGGTGGAACGTGGTACTAAACTTCAGTTTCACACCCATTGCTTCTTAGATACGAGTCCAGAAGATAAATGTGAATCACGTGTCTCGATCTGACACAATCTCCATAGGCACTCCATGCAGTCGTACTATCTCCTTGATGTACAGCTTGACCAAATCGTCTGCTGAGTTTGAGACTCTAATCGGGAGGAAATGAGCCGATTTCGTCAATCGGTCCACAATCACCCAAATGGAGTCATATCCCTTCCTCGTCTTTGGTAACCCTGAAATGAAATCCATAGAGATAAAATCCCATTTCCATTCAGTTATGGGCATGATCTGAAGTAATCTAGGAGGTCGACAATGCTCGACGTTAACCTGCTGGCACGTGAGACAATGAGACACATAATCTGCTATCTGGGCCTTCATGTTGTCCCACCAGTATGAATGCTTCATTTCTCGATACATCTTCGTACTACCAGGATGCATCGCCATCTTCGAATTGTGAGCAGCTTCTAAAACTTCCCTTCTCAAGTCATGAAGATTTGGGACGCATAGGCGACCATGATAACGTAAACCCCCATCTGAACCAACTCTCCATTTAGAGTTTTCATCGTCACTAGCTCGTTTTCTCATCTTCACTAACCATTCATCCTCCCCCTGAGCCATAATGATTCAGTCATCGATAAGTGGCTGCACATGAGTATGTGCGACGCTCACAAATAGCTCCTCTACCATAAGCTTCTGCTCAAAATCTCGCACAAATTCGACCATGTTCCATTCTTTTATCATCAGCGAAGTAGCAAATTCTATCATCTTCTTGTGGCTCAATGCGTCTGCCTCAAGGTTGGCCTTACCAGGATGGTAGGAGACCTCGAACTTGAAGTCTTTCAAGGTTTCCATCCATTGTCGTTGCCTCATATTCAAGTCTCTCTGTGTGAATATGTACCTGAGGCTCTTGTAGTTGTAATGTAACATCCCGGATTTTTGCCAACCTGGAATTAGATGTCCTTAGGCAATGGGTCACTCCTGACACCTTATTAACTTGTCAGAACTCAATCCCACAGTCTAAAATCGCTTTTTAACCCTTTTTCCTTCACAAATCTCACCTTTCACTACCTTATCCTTCAAAGGTAACTAAGTGCTAAACTAGATTAGCTACAAAATTTGCTTGATCCATTTTAAATATGATCTGCAAGACCCAAAACTTGTAAAATCATTGACGCTAGGTTACCCTAAAATTTAGGATCGATCTCATTACCTAGTTGCTCTCGGGAGCACATTGAAACTCCGTATCAGATCTCGACCGTCGAAAGTCCGATTAACGTGAAGTTAAACGGTTAGGACCGCCTTGCTGGGCTTGACAATCATCTCGAAAATCAAATCCAAATAGTGTCCCAGTGCTATTCGCTTGAGCCCGGAGTGAAGAGTGTGAGAAAACGTAGATTTCTTTAGAAATTGGGTCTCATTTAAGTAATTTAAGACTTGTCACTTGCGGGCTTGTTATAAGAAATCAGACCGTCAGAATCTGACCCAAATACACCCTTGGATCAGGAGAAATTTCATACACGTGTCAGTGTACTTGAAATCTCTGATCGAGTTTCACTGACTGTTGAACTGAAACTGGTCCACCACACGTGATCTGGGAATCCGACCGAAACAAAAACTTAACTCCACCTAGATCCAAGGTTGGTGAGCTTAAGTCCGACGGCATACAGAAAAGGGGCTGCTAGAAGTGCTCCGTTGGATCGAAACAGAGCCGCTTTAGACATAACCTAAGTATACCTTGTTCATGAGTCTATTTTGGAGAGTTTCTAGCCTATATAAGGACCTTAAACCCTCTCTCATTCAGCCCATACAAATTTGAGAGAAACCTTAGGAGAGAGAAGAGAGAAAAGAGAGAGAAAGTGTGTGAGTTGTGGGAGCATCTCCCTGCCACTCTACCCTGCCGCTATCCATGCCTAACCACATCGTTCTTATTGCTTTCCCTGCCATTCCGGCTCCATTTCTAGGTAAGAAATCCTAACCTTAATCTGATCTAGGGTTATGAACATTACAAATGATGAAATCGCTAATCTATTTCATTCTATTGGTTGCCAAACTGCCGTATACTAAAGCTTAGCAAATCCATCGACTCCGTTACGATTCTACGACAAAAGGTGTGAACTTTAGATGTATAGGTTATGGTTTTCAACGCTTTCAATGTCAGATAATGATAGATTCATGATCTGCATGCTAATGCACATGTACAAAGTGCTGTCCGTTTCATTTTTTGGTTATACGTTAACTATGTTGAATATACTGTATTCTCTGTATTCGTAGAAAATACCGTATACGTACAAATTTTGAAAGTATGTTAGCCATGATTAATTACTATATGAACATGTTATATATATGTATAATACTCACTCGGCGAAAGGATTCGCCCTAATACATGTTTTTGCTAGTATACGTTATGTATGTTAAAAGAGTGTATTCTAAGTGTTTGTGAAAATGACCGAATGAGTATAGAATTCGCATTCGTGCTCGCCATGACTAATTGTCATGGATATATGATTGTTGTATAGGCGATACCCCTTTGACAAAAGGATTTGCCCTAAATCACGCCATGACCAATATACACTATATATGCTAAAATGTGTAGCCCAAGTGTTTGTGGAAATGACTGAATGAATATGGAACTTGGATTCCTGCTTGCCATGACTATCCGTCGTGGGTGCACGCGTGTTATAATTGGGGTAACTCCCTAGTGAAAGGATTTGGCCTTATACCTATGTGATCAACATACGTCATGTATGTTGATGTATGTAGTCTAAAGTGTTTGTTGAAATGTCTGAATGAGTAGTAGTTAGTAAATTGTAATGTATAAGGGTGTTGAGATAGGATTCTCAGCTACCTTAGAGATGTATATGATTTCCTCCATATTGTTTGTTTAATTTAACCGCTTACTTATGAAATATATGTGTTTGTATTTCCTGTTTATATTGTGCTTTATTACATGCTTTATGACATGCTTGTCAACATGCTTGAATTACTTTGTTTATTCTGCTTTACTCTACATGCTTCTGGTCATGGATTGATTGTGTTTGGGGCTATGATTATAGTTCAGGTAATCGAAAATGGAAATGAATGCATGACTGAGATGCGTTCGTCACGTGAGATGTGTTCGACGAACCCGAGTCGTACTTCGGTTGGCGATAGTGGTTGGCCACGCGAAGTGCTTCTGCACTTCATGTCGTTCAACTTGTCGTGCACTCGAGCTAGCGGAGCTCGTCAAGTAACCCAATCTGTCTTATGTATGTTCACCATATTTGGACGCCTCTGTTTGAACCTGAGGTACTAACCTTAACAGTGGAACCCCGTTAACCTTGGTACCTCGATCCGCTAAGACTCATGAGCCGGGCATGGTGATATGGGACACCGTGGTCGAGCTGTTGGCCTACGGTGGGGCCATGTGCCTCTCCGTAGTGACCAGTGAGCAACCAGACTCATGAGCCGATTATGGTGGTATGAGACACTATATTCGAGCTGTCGGCCTACACTTCTTTGATGGGTGATGGGGGAGTGGTGCAATGATTCTGTGTAACAGCCCTGACAGCCCTGACCGTTCCCAGTGTAGTGACCTCGAGTATACTCTAAATCTGCGGTGAGGCGACGAGCCTTCCCGTAGTAACAGAGTATAAACTAGGCCTATATTGATAAGGTGATGGGGGAGTGGTGCAACGGTTCCGTATAACAGCCCTGATAACCCTTGCAATGACTTAGAAACACACTATCGTATGCGATTGTCTAAGACTGACGACCCTAAAATGGATCATTGTTTGTGAATGATATAAGGAAGATACCTTAGTTTTCCAATACTGCTGTTTGAAATGGACTAATAACAACTCGGTAATCATGCTCATCATCGCATTGCATGTGCCTGGAAGATGTAGAGCACTAAGGGTGACAACATGCCGTGGATGTAAGATGGTGCCGCACGAGGGAGTATGTTGGCGAGGGCATGCATCATAATCGCATCTCATCCTTGCATTAATTATAGTACTTAGGAATGTTGATTGTACTGCTTTATCATTACTGCTTAACTGAATTGATAACATGTTAACCTATGCTTTATTGTTCCACTGAGTTGATCACTCACTCCCACGTTACGGGATAGTGTTTCGAACACCTACTAGACTTTGTTTGATTGCAGATGGCGACGCTACTCCTGAGGCAAAACCAGACTTTTGTGACGACGATGATGCTTTCTCATATATGCTGTTTTCTGGCGGCTTTATTTGAGCCGTGTCTTGATTGACGGGATTATAGGGATGTTGACTAGATGACATTAAACCTTTGGTATATTTTGAAATGTACTTGTAATGAATTAACCTGGTAACATTATCACACTCTAGAGACACCATAGTTTATATATTTTATATATCTATCACAGTCTTCCGCTTGCAAATTTAACTATCTCTGGAGTTTGATATGCTGTTTTGGTATAATCACATTCATGTTTCAATGCTCTCATCATAATCATCATTATCTGTGTTGCATAAGTGATGCGTTGGAACCCGTGAGCTGAGCTTTGCTTGACCCTCGATTTTCAGGGCCTTACATGTAAAAAATCTTGAATTCCTCTCCGTAGAGGTAATGTCTCTAGAGCTTTAATGCAAAGATGACGGCTGCCAACTCTAGGTCATGCATAGGGTAGTTCTCCTCGTGTTTCCTCAACTGTCATGAGGCATAAGCAATCACTCTGTCCTTCTGCATAAGAACACAACCCAAACCAACACGAGACGCGTCAGTGTATATTGTATATTTGACCCCCTGCTCTGGCATACTGGCATGGGTGTGGATGTCAACTTGTCCTTCAGTTCCTGAAAGGTTGCTTCTGCCTTCTCATTCCAGGTAAACTTAAGATCCTTCCAAGTGAGCTGAGACAACGGTCTGGCTATCTTGGAAAAGTCCTTAATGAATCGATGATAGTAACCTACCAGGCCAAGAAAACTCATCACTTCAGTAACCGAACCGGGCTGCTCCCAGTCCTGAACTGCGGTCACCTTAGCAAGGACCACAGCTATTCCTTCCTTTAACACAACATGTCCTAGGAACTTGACTTCTTCTTTCCAGAAGTCACACTTCTTGTACTGAACAAATAACTGGTTCTTCCTGAGAGTATTAAAGACTGCTCGCAGGTGCTCTTCGTGATCTTTCCGACTCTCAGAATATATCAGGATGTCATCTATAAATACGATGACGAATTAGTATAGATACGGCTGAAACACCCAGTTCATAAGGTCCATGACACGGCCAATGCATTTGTGAGTCCAAATGACATCATAAGAAACTCATAGTGCCCAAAGTTGGTTTTGAACGCTGTCTTCTGCACGTCCTCATCCTTGACGCGCAACTGACAATACCCTGACTATAAGTCAATCTTAGTGAAGTACTGTGCCCCTTTCAACTGATCGAATAGATCATCTATCTTGTGCAAATGATACTTGTTCTTCACTGTCACTTGATTCAACCTACGATAATCTATACACAATCGTAGCGATCCATCCTTCTTCTTCACAAACAACACGGGTGCTCCCCAAGGAGATACACTCAGTCGTATGAAGCCTACATCCAATAGGTCATCGATCTATCTCCTCAGTTCCTCCATCTCACATGGGGGCATGTGATACGTCGATAGAGATATAGACGTCACACCAAGCACTAGATCAATGGTAAAATCGATCTCGCGTTGAGGAGGTAATCCAGGTATCTTTCTGAACACGTTCGCGAAATCCTGAACTACTGGAATGTTCCCAAGTATCGGACCATTAACATTCTCTAACAAGGAAGCGTAACAACTAACGCGATAGTACCAATTGACCTGAACTAGGAAAGTAAAGGTCGTGCCCGCAAGTTCGTGGGCTGTCACTACTCTGGTATCGCAATCGATCTTTGCCTTCATCTCAGTGAGCCAATCCATACTAAGAATGACATTGTAATGACATAGTGGGGCAACAATCAAGTCAACGAGTACTGTTCTGCTTCCCAAGTTTATCGAGCAACCCTTACAAATATTGTTAGTATCTGAGAAGGTCCTTGTGGCGGTAAGGAGTCTTATCCCAACCATAGGAGTAGTCTCTAATACTACTCGCTTGACTGCTGCGCATGATATTATCGAGATAGTGGACCCAATGCCCACTAATATGAAGACTGGTGTACCTTGGATATGTGCTATGACTTCGAAAGCCAATGGTGCTACGGTTGCTGTCTCTAATGCCTCAGCTGCAAGTGAGTGCATACGATCCTATTGAGGACGATTCGGTTGTGCTGCCATAGGTCATTGAGGCAGCCTAAATTGAGGTATATTCGGCCTATAAAAAGGCTGTGCTGGTGGTGCTGATCATAGAGGTGGAGCTGAAATAGTTGGTGGCATCTGATGGTTGTTTTTCTGAGGAGGCGTGAAGCCGTTGTCTCTCATCCTAGTAAAGCAGTAAGTGTTAGTATGGCCCAACCTCTTGCAGTAGGTGCACCACAAGTCTGATCGCCTCAGCTGGGTCGGTGGAGCCATATGCCGAGGAGGTGAATCTGCTTGGGACCTCTTGCAGAGGAACGGTTTGCTCAGCAAATCTGGTCGAGGCCTCGGACCCATGGGTATACGTGTACGGGATAGTCTGTCCCTGTCCTGCTCAGCTCGCAGAGACATGTTCACTAGCTCAGCATAGTTAGAAATGCTAGTGCAACACATTTTCGTACGTATCTCAGTCTGCAGACCCTCAGAAAATCACCGCATTCGCATAAGCTCATTTGCTAATATTAAGGGAGCATATTTGGCCAGCTCTGTGAACCTATTCTCATACTTAGTCACAGTTCCTCCTTGACGGAGGTGAAGGAATTCACCCTCCTCGTTATGGTAGGTGAGGGGTAAATACTTTCCATGGAAGAAGGTCTCAAAAGCTTCCCACGTCCTTACGTACCCAGCAGCAACTGTCTGTAGGATCCTGTCCCACCATAGACTAGCCTCCTTATCGAACATGTACATAACCAACTCAACTTACTTTGCCTCAGTGCAATATAGCGGCTTCAACATCTTAGAGATGTGGTCAAGCCAGTACTCGGCCTCCTCGGGTCTATGAGTACCCGCAAAAATGAGAGGTTGAAAGCACTTGAATCGCTCAAATAAGCCGCTGACATTCATGTTTCTAGCAGGGTGCATAAGTGGTACAGGCGGAACCACGTTCATGTTCTAGGCAAGGGCCCTTATGATGGTGGTCCAAATCTGCTGCTGCTGCTGTATAAGAAGCATCATATGCTTTAACCTATCATGAGGAGAAGCCGCCTGAGGCATGTGTGGTGTTGAGGCAGATGCACGGTTCTATTCGAGAACTGGTGGTGCTAAAGGTGTTGGCCCATTTGTGGGGCCAGTGGCCGGCTGAGAATCTAGCATAGTCTCACTATCCGGGCCTAAGCTAGGGTCCGTATGGTTATCGCTTGGGGGAAGTGACCCGTTAATCGATCCACCAAGTGCGAGACGTACAGTGCTCCGAGTGTTCTTAGGGGGCATTCTCTATACACAACATAGGGTGCAACACGTGTAAGATTTAGCATAGAAACACTCAACTCCTCAAGCATTCTACACATTCCATAATAAAAGGAGCTTCATGCATTTCATTTAACCAAAATTGTCACAATAAATGAGATGTAGTCTTACATGAATCATGACAGAAGATGCATGCGAGCTAATTTTAAAAAAAATCTTTAAACACTAAAACACACCAACTACTCTACCATACTACTAAGCCTATCAAGGCTATCACATAGAAGCAAGAAAACAAAGATAACCCAAAGACGACTACAACATATGACTAGTCATTCGACTCTGGTGATGGAAGAGGAGCACCCTTGTCTTGCATGTAGTATAGGAGGGCCTTTAAAGTGCGAGACATCTTCTTAAATTTTTGTTTCATGTAGGCCTTATTCTCTTCAAGCTTTTGCTTCACTTTTGCCCGGGTCTCTCTAACCTCCTGTCTCAGGGTGACTTGGCTCTCCTCAATCTGAGCCAAGCGGGCTTCTAAAGCAGTCCGATCACGGTGGTGCTCATGTGTAGCAGGAGGATGGCCCCCATCAGAGTCTTGGGCCTCCTCTTCTTCTTTTTCCTGCTCTTCCTCATTACTACCCTCTTCATCTTCACTTCCTTCCCTGCCTTCTTCATCTTCACTCCCCTCATCCTCTTCACTTTCTTCCTCTATCTCATCACCATACTCATCAAGATGGGCTTGGCGTTGTCATGGCCCAATACCCATGTTGTTAAGTGTGGTGTCATTAATGAAGTGGATCGGTGCAAGCTCATTAGGGCCAAGTCTGTAGCCGAACTCACGAGCAATCTTGCATATAAGTCGACCGAAGAGGAGTGAAATATCTATCCTAATAGAGCACTCGGTCTGGACTATCTGAAGCAGGACGTACATAGGTAGACACAACTTGTCTCCTTGCCCAGCTCTGTATAGGAGGTCCACCATCAAATGCATGCACTCGCTGCGATTGCTCCACCTAGGATACACATTACATGTGAATATGTAGTGGAGTAGGCGGAAGTCATGAGTCATCTTGGTCGCTGGGAGACAATTTCCTCGCTGCCATTGGACCAGTCGGCAGTAAAGAAATCACGTGCGATGATCTCTTTCACACATACTCTTGAGATTCTTCTCGCTAGTATGTACCTCTCCACGTACAATCCCCATAATGCGGGCCATCACACCAACATTGACAATGGCTTCCCGCCTTCCCATGGGGATAATAAACTGTAGAAGCTCTAGTAGTGGATCTCGTATGCGAGCGTAGAAGGCTCGGATAGTGCTCTCATTCACACGTGACTTGCCTTTGAATATGGGACCCCACCCGGCGTCCACCAGGAGGTCCATCACTGGATAAAGCCCAAATTTTTTTGTTCATGTGTGCTTTAAAGATAACTCTACAGCCTTGAAACTTACCATGTTCGATGTCCGACAGTAGAGCTCCTTCGAGAGGAATTTGAGGATCGAGATCTCGCTTTATCCTCTGCTCTCGTGGGGGCACTTGTACTTGCTTCGGCGCCCGATTTCTTACTGGGACTGGTTGGGTGGCTAGGTCCAACTTCATCTGTGGAAGCCCTTCTCTTTCCCATGAGGGAAAGGAATGTGGAAAGGGAAAAGATGACAGCCACTAGCTCAAAAAGAGCCATTGAAGTCGGAAAGGCTTGGGAATAGGGTGGATTGTGAGGCTTGTGAGTTATGAGACACGAAGGTGTAGGCTTTGTGCTCAAATGAGAGGGAATAAGGGAGATAGGTGGTTGTAGAAGATGGGTTTCGGGGAAGATGGTGGAGATTGGTATGTATTGTAGAGGAAGAAGAAGATATGAGAATGAGAGGGAGATTTAAGAGACAAAAATTAGATTTTTAAGAGGTTTTTGAGAGCTTGGAGGGGTGGAATGGGGTGATAAGGGAAGAGGGTGATATATAGGGTGGTCCCACATGTGAGGGGGACCCACCAGATGCGTGTGGAGGGCGGCGGGCCGCCGGACCTGGGAGCCCACCGTGGCCCACCAGACCCAACCGCGAGGCCTCGAGGTAGGCGCCATAGCATCGCGGTCCGCTGGACCGAGGGTGATGGCTTCACCCTGGGGGCGATGGCATCCCCCTTCTGGGGTGTTGAAAATGTATGGGGGCCACTTTGGTTCCCCCCGTTTCGTGTCGTTTGGGCCCCGGAGTCCGTTTGAGACATTTTCGGAGTCCATCTAGCGCATATTCACGCTTTTCGGGTCATTTAAGTGTGGAATACACCGAATTATTATTTAAACCCAACAATTGATGGTCTAGAAAGGATTTGGGATCATCTTTATGATCACAGATGCATACAGGCTATATTTCAACGTTCAGTTTCGCTCATCGGCCAAATTTGGAATCCTACAGTTATTTCTACATTTTATCGCCCCTTCCTAAGTCAAAGTACGTCAGTGTGCATCGTGTTATCATAACCCAGGTCCAGTTTAATCTAAATCATACTTTGATACCAACTTGTAACGTCCTAAAAATTGGGGGTCGAGCAAAGCTCAACTCCTGAGTTCCAACGCATCACTTATGCAACATAGATGGTGATGATTAAATGTTGTCCATATTAGTGCATTAAACATGAGTGGGATTGTACTAAATCAGCATATCATACTCCAGAGATAATTAGATTAAGCAAGCAGAAGACTGTGATAGATATATAAAGTATAGGAGTGGTTATAAACCCCCAGTATGATCATGTCACCAGGTTGAATATATACATGTTTGTTCTAAAATATACAAAATGACAAAGTGTAATGTCCGACTAATTCGTATCCCTGTAATCCCGTCGGTCAGGACATGGTCTATATAAACCCGCCTGATAGCTGCATATAGGAGAACTCCTCCTCATCATCGTAAAAGTCAGGCTCCGCTTCATAAGCCTCGCCATCATCTATAGCTAAAACAGAGTCTGGTTGGTGTTTTAAAACATCGTCTTAGAGTGGGAGTGAGTGATCAACTCATTGGAGCTATAAGGCAAAGGTTAACATGTTATCAATTCAGTCAAGCAGTAATGATAAAGCAATGCAACAAGTATTTCTAACTACTCTGGTTAATGCAAGAATGGTATGCTGTAATGATGCATGCCCTCACCTGCACTCCCTTAGCGACATTATCTCACGATCGCGCATGGAACAATCCTTACACGTGCGCTTCCTAGCCAAAGCACATGCAATGCAGTGCATGGTCGTGGTAGCCAATATTTAATTAGACTTATTCAAACAGTAGATTTGAAAAGCTAAGGTACCTCCCTTTATATCATTTACCCAAATGATGATCCATCTAGGGTCTTCAATCCTAGTTAATCACATACGATAGGCAAGTTATAGGGCAACATCACCCTGATTGAAAAGCAGTGGATAGGTAAATTCAAGTCACTATGGAGAGGCTCGTCACCTCAGCGTAGGCTTAGTTTATACTCAAGGTCACTAAAGAAAGGCTCGTCACCTTTGCGTAGGCCGACAACTCGAATATAGTGTCTCATACACCATCATATTCGGCTCACAAGTTGGGTTGCTCACTGGTCACTACGGGGAGGCTCATCACCCCAGCGTAGGCCGACAGCTTGACCACGGTGTCCCATACACCACCATGCCTGCCTCATGAGTCTTAACGGATCGTGGTACCAAGGTTAAATGGGCTTTACATTGGTAAGTGGTACCCAGGATTCAAGCAGTAGCGTCCATACATGGTAAACACACATTCAGCCAATCGGGTTACTCGACAAGTTCGATTGATATGAGCGCACGCTAATTTAATCTACATGGAATGCATACATACTCCTTGTGGCCTAACCATTATCAATATTCACCGTACAACTCGGATACGTCAAACGTATCCGTTGTGGCGAGATTGGTTTGGCCACTTGATCAAAAATTGTTATCGATTGCATGGACTACATAGTAGTCCCAATCACACTCAAATGCAACAGGTCATCACATATGACAGTCATAACAGTATTGAACAAACAATTTAAACACTACAATCATTTGAGCATTTTATGAAATACAAAATGAACATATTATCATACATGTGCATTTCATACATAAATCACATAGTTGGATTTAAGTTACATGAAGGAATTTATACATATAGTTAAGGTAGTCGAGAATCTTATCTCAATACCCTTATAAAGTATAATTCATCAAACACTTACTCATTCAGACATTTTATCAAACACTTAGGCTACACATTTCGATATACACGATATAACTTAGTTATAACATATATTAGGGCAAATCCCTTCACAAAGGGAGTTGTCATACATATAACAATTACGTATTCTAGATTAATTGTCATGGCAAGCACAAATTGTGATTTCACTTTCATTCAAACATTTCAACAAACACATGGAATGCATTATACTTCAACATAGTTCATATATGTGTAATACATACATGGAAAACATCGTATCTAAGTACATGTGACAACAATTAAGTCAGTCATAAATCATTAACTGATATTGAAAGCCTTGAAAACCATAACCTAAACGTTTATAGTCCACGCCTTTCGTCAGTTTACTTGTTACGAACTCAGTTCGTACACTACATCTATGTCTACGGCATAACGACTACCTAAACATTGAAATAAGTTAAATATTTCACCAATTTCTCTGTTTGGATTCCTAAAATAGATTAGGGTTAGGATTTCTTACCCAAAATTGGATTTGGATTCGACGGTGTAGAGACATGGGAGAGATGATTCGACATGTGGAGTGGTGGGAGTGAATCCCAGTAACAAACCACATATCTCTCACACTTCTCCTCACTCTTTCCTCCTCTTTTCTCTCTTATCTCTCCTATGGTTTTAGAAAATTCGTATGGAATGAGAGAGGGGTGGGTTTAGGGCATTATATAGGCCCAGAAGTGATGTCAATGGCCCTAGGGCCATGGTATACTTAGGTTATAGCCAAGGGGTGGTGGTTTCGGACCAACGGAGCTCATCTGGAGGTCCATTACCTACATACGGTCTGAAGAAAGTTCCCTGACAATGGATCTATGCTAGGTTAAGGTTTCGGTTCGATCGGATTAGTGGATCGATCGTGGAAGACCTGTTTCAGTTCAATGGTCATTGCCACTCGATCAGGGCCACAAGTATACCAATGGGTGCAGAGAAATTTTCCTAATCCAAGGGTGTATTTGGGCTAGAATCTGACGGGTTGAAACCTTAAATTTGGCCTGCAAGTGAATGATCCAATTCACTTAAATCTGAGTTCATTTTCTAAAGATATTCGCATTTCTCACACACTTCGCTCCAGGCTCAAGTTGTGCATTTCTGGATACTATTTGGACTCGATTCCCACGATGATTGTCAAGCCCAATAGGGTAGTTATAACCTTATAGTTTCGCGGTCATCGAACTTTCGACGGGCGGTCCAGGTTTGATATGGGGTTTCAATGTGCTCCCGAGAGCAATTGGATTTTGAGACTGATCCTAGGTTTTTAGGAAATGTTAAGTTAGTGATTCTAATAGTTTTGGGTCTTGCAGTTTGTATAGAAAGTGGTTCGAGCTAATTTGCCGATTAATTCAGTTTAGTACTTAATTAATTTTCGTCTACTTTCTAAAGGATTTGTCCTTAGTGATTTCTGCTTGAGGTGGTACTCGGGTCTTTGTACGAATTTTTCTGAGACGTTACAATACATGAATGTACACACATTCGAGCGACTAAAAATTGTGACATCTCTATCGTATAACCACGGCCTCCCGAGAATGATGTGGCCTACATCCATAGGTAAAATATCACACCACAACATGTGTTTATATGAATCGATTTGGATGGTGACTAAACACTGCTGGGATACAATCATAGAAGACATGTCAACCCCAAAAACCTTGTAGGGTTAAGGGTGAGGGATGGGCTTTCAACCCAAACGAGTTGAAAGTGCCCTGGTTTGTCAATTAGCATGAGAGTTAAGTTGGTAAGACAAGTGAGCCCCATATGAAGATCATACAAGCATCAGCCTCAACTGGATGTGTGCTCCTAACTCATCAAAGGTAAACTTAGCCTCACATCCCATGTCCTAAAACACCCAGGTATATAAATCCTTAAAAAGCTTAAAACAACATAGGAATATAAGTATGAAAACTGATTTTGCAAACAGGAAAATTCTCTAAGTTTTCAGCTTTCTTCGATGTATCGAGCTTACATCGATGACATCAAACACTTGTTTTCAATGACATCGATACAGCCTCGATGACATCGAATTGAGGTCTTTTATGTCCAACAACCAACATGATATTTGGACAATATTCTTGATGAATCGACCGAGCTTCGATGACATCGGAATTCAAATATCGATAACATCGAGCAAGGTTCAATGTCATCGAATATAGGCTAGTATGTGTCCAGCAAGCTTCAAAGGTAAATCAAGAATTTCATCGATAACTTGAAACGAGCCTCGACGACATCGGAATTCAAATCCCAATAACATCGAGGGAGCTTCGATGTCATCGAATTCAGATAAGTCATGTCCAGCAAACTTGATAGGAAAATCATCTGGTATGTTCGAGGAATTGAGCTACCCTCGATGACATCGAAATTCAAATCCCGATCATATCGAAACTAGGTCGATGACATCGATTTCAGACAAAGGAATGTCCGGTAAACTCTCAAGGAAAATCTTCTGAAAAGATCAATGTATCGAACTAGGTTTCGATGTTATTAACATTTGAAATTCGATGACATTGAAGTAGGCTCAATGACATCGAAGCCAGCCCGTTCATGTCCAGCAAGCTCCTTTATATACATTATCGAGGAATCGAACCTTGGTTTGATTACATCGGAGTTCAAATCCTGATGCCATCGAAGTAGGTTTGATATCATCGAGGTTCTGTCAAAAAGTTCCTGCTGTGTTTGTCAGTTGGGTTCGTATCATTAAACTGACATTCAATGTCATCGAAAGTATACGTTCAATGATATCGAATCTGGTTCGATGACGTTAACCTTTGTAAAAACTGATTATTTTATTACCGATGGATCTTTTTGCCTATATAAGGGGAGCTTGTTCTTGGTTGTTGTATTGAGAAAGAGAGAGAGAGAGAGCTTTGAGAGAGCAACTGTATACCACATACCCTAAGCCCTTTTTCTCATGGGAGTTCGTTCCTCAATCCACCCTCATCATTGATATTTAATAGAGTGGATTGGAGAATGAACTTCCCCATTCAAGGATCATCTAGCTACTATCTTAATGGTAAATCATTGAGCTGTGATACCTTGAATGCTTGATAGCTTGGAATCACTCCTCTAAAATAGGAAAACATTTATTAGAGTAGGATTCCAACATAACCTTGACCCAACCCGTCACCTTTATTGAAGCATCATCAAGTGTTGCGAATCAAGGGAGCTAAAGCATCTTCGTCATCAAGGAGGAGATCTTCATCAACGTGCATAATGGGGCTCATTTACTTATCTGTAAGTTAATAGAGTCCAGAGACCCTATTGATCATTCCTTGTGTAGGATTGGGTCACAGGTACATCTCACCCTTACAAGTCCGCATAAGAGGCCTCCGATGGGAGAGTGCGTTTGGGTGCTGTGTGTTGACCATTGCTCTTGTGTAGGGCATAAACTCAGGTCCTTTGTATAAGTCCTTGGCCTGTGTGGCCTAAATTAGGGTTCTTGTGTGAGTCCTTGGCCTGTGTGGCCTAAAACCCAGGTTCCTTGTGTGGATCCTTGGCCTATGTGGCCTAAAACGAAGGTTTCTTGTGTGGATCCTTTGCTCTTGTGTAGGGCATAAAACTCAGGTGCGTCGTGTTAACCTTTGCTCTTATGTAGGGCATAAACTTGTGTCTTGTGTAGGCATGTTTTAGGTACCTTATGTAGGTCCTAGAGTCAACTTGTGTAGGTTGTAAAGGCTAGAGGTGAACCTGATTTAAAACCTCCATTAGTGAAATCTGGTACACTCATGGGATAAGTGCGTCCGCTGGGAGTGGAGTAGACACATAGTCGAACCACTATAAAGACTGTGTTTAAGATTGATTCTTGCTTGATCTTTCATTATATTAATCTTTTACATGCAAGCTTGATAATATGTATGTTTTGATTTGAATCACATCTCACACACATTCACACTTCTCATCCATCTTAGACTATGTGTTGAATCATGCTTAATATTAAGTAGTCTTATGGTTGGATCATCTACTTGGCTTGGAAGCCATTAGGTTAAATTGGGGATATCTTGATAGTTGCATATTAGATCAAGATTAAGGGAATAGGATTTAAAATAAGGCATAAATTTTATAAAGTCCTATTCACCCCCCTCTAGGACACTTTAACCTATTCCCACTTCAAATAAAGCGGTTCTTACTGCAATTTCAATTGCTATCAGAGCGGGTCTCTTTTAAGGGCTTAACTGCCTAGAGAGTGATCTTGACTGAAGTTGGGAATCATTGTAAAAAATGTAGGACTAGAGTAAGTAGTTGATATCCTCGTAAATGACCAAAATCAACTATATTTTGAATCTCTACCGAGCCTTATCAAGAATAAAAATAGTCAGAACAAATGTCTAGTAATTCATACTGCTCTTAAGGATGGTAATAGGTCCAAGTGGTATCTTGACAACGGGTGCTCTACACACATGATCAGTGACCAAATTCACTTCTGTGACTATTCAGAATTTAATGGTGGGTCGGTTACATTTGGAGATGGGAGCTCCGCCAAAATAATTGGGCAAGGAATAATAGTTGGACCAGGACTCCCCAAAATTAAAAATGTTCTTTGGGTGGAAGGTCTAAAACATAATCTCCTTAGTATCTCACAAATCTACAATAACGAACACTTGGTCAACTTCTCAAAAGATGTGTCTAGAATCTTAGATCATACAGAAAATCTATCATGAAAGGATTACGCACAAGTGACAACTGCTACTTTATTGAAAGTAGTAATGAGAATGTATTATCCACAAAATGTCATATGGCTGTGAAAAGCGAGTCCAAACTATGACACCAAAGACTGGGACATGTTCACTATCGAAATTTAGCCAAGTTAAGTTCGAGGAATTTGGTAAGAGGACTTCCCAAGATTTAAAAGGAAGAAAAGATTGTATGTGGTGACTGTCTAAAAGGTACACAGATAAAGTAGGACACAAAAAGATAACCACTATAGCAACATTAAAGCCATTGAATTTGTTACACATGGGCCTAGTGGGTCCCACCAAAGTTGAAAGCCATGGCAGAAAAAGATACTTCTTGGTGGTGGTGGATGATTACTCCAGATTTACTTGGGTCGCCTTTCTTCGAGAAAAATCTAATGCTTTTGATGAATTTGTAATTATGGCAAAGCGTCTTCAAAATGAGAAAGGATACTGCATAAATCGTATCAGGAGTGATCATGGTGGTGAATTTGAAAATGAGCGATTTCAAAGATATTGTCATGAGAAAGGAATTCGCCATGAATTCTTAGCCCTAAAAACTCCACAGCAAAATGGAGTTATTGAAAGAAAGAATCGAGTACTGCAGGAAATGCGCTCATTTATGTTGAATGGAAAGGATATGGCCAAAAGCTTCTGGGCTAGAGCAGTCCATACCGCCTACTACATAATAAATAGAGTATATCTGAGAGTAGGTTTAAACAAAACACCATATGAGCTATGGTACGGAAAACAACCTAGTGTGAAATACTTCCGTGTCTTTGGCAGTAAATGTTATATTCTGAAAGACAGAGAACACCTAGGAAAGTTTGAGTCTAAAAGTGACGAAGGCCTCTTTATAGGGTATGCCTTGAATAGTCGTGCTTATAGAGTATATAATCTAAGAACCCTCTCCATTCAAGAATCTGTTAATGTGGTGGTTGATGACCAACCCCATGAAGAAGAAAGTCCCTTGAATGAATTAGAAGATGATGTTGATTCATGCATTCTAGGTGAATCAGATAACAAAACTTCCACATCCAATGAACCTCAATCGTCGTCTAACTTACCCATCATTAAGGATCACCCTCTAAATCAAATCATTGGAGATCCTAATGATGGTGTAAGAACTCGACGTCAGATACAGAGCATTTATAGTCATATTTGCTTCACCTCAAAGATTGAGCCCAAGAATATTGTGGAAGCTCTTCAAGATGAATATTGGATAAATGCTATGCAAGAAGAACTTCAACAATTTCAGAGAAATGAAGTATGACAACTGGTTCCTAGACCACTTGATACAAATATCATTGGATCCAAACGGATCTTCAAGAATAAATCCAATGAATTTGGCAATGTGATTAGAAATAAATTAAGATTGGTAGCACAAGAATATTCTTAAATAGAAGGCATTGACTTTGATGAAACATTTGTTCCTATAGCTCGCCTTGAGTAAATTAGGATTCTTATGTCTATTGCATGTGCGTTAAAATTCAAACTATTTTAAATGGATGTCAAAAGTGCATTTCTCAATAGGGTACTTGATGAAGAAGTTTATGTAGAACAACCTAAGGGATTTTCAGACCCCAAGTATCCTCAACATGTCTATCGGCTGAGCAAAACACTTTATGGCCTCAAACAAGCACCACATGCCTGGTATGAATGTTTAACGTAATTTCTTTTGGACCATAAATTCTGTAGGGGTAGTGTAGATAATACATTATTCACATAAAATACAGAGAATTCATTGCTCATTGCCCAGATCTATGTGGATGACATAGTCTTTGGTTTTACATGTGAAGATACTGCTCATAGCTTCGCCGATCTCATGAAATCTAAATTTGAAATGAGTATGGTCGGTGAGTTGAACTTCTTTTTAGGACTACAGTGAAGCAATTGCACAATGGGATTTTTGTGTGTTAGACCAAATATGCAAAAGATTTGGACTTGAATTTGGCCGTACCTATCATACACCCATGAGAACCACACTCAAACTCTCCAAAGATATAAATGGCAAGAGTGTGGATCACCTATACCGAAGCATGATAGGAAGCCTACTATATCTCATAGTAAGTAGTCCAAATATATCATTTAGTGTAGGAGCATGTGCGCGATATTAGGCTGATCCTAAGGAATCACACCTAACAGCAGTTAAAAGAATCATCAAATATGTGGCTGGAACAACCACTTTTAGACTATAGTATCCATTCGAAACATCTACTGTCACACTCCAAACTCAGAAACCGGGGTCATGAAATTCCCGATCGCCGAATCCGGCACTGATAGTGTCCGCAGTACCCCATTATTGGCTCCCGGCACCCATATACCAGGTTCCAAACTTAGGATCCTACAAGGAGGATTTTTAATATGAATTTGATTCGTAATAAGCATAACCATAAGCATAACCCACGAACAATAACCAAGACACCATCACAAAATCCACTATGATCAAAACTTTAACGTACAATGCACATAAAGGGGAAATACAATGATAATAATAACAAAAACTCCTGAAGCTCGACTACTCGCTCCTGCTCCTACTAAGCTACGGTCGCGTCCTGGCATCACCTGCATGTATTAATCATGCATAAGCTTATAGAAAGCTTAGAGGGTGGTGAGAGTGTATGCGCAATATAAGCGTGCTTAGAATGCAATATCAGAATAATGCAGAATATGCTGGTGGATCCATGAATACCAGCAGCCGTACCAAGGTTATGTAATGTAAGGCATGAATGCTAATGCTATCAGCCATATTAATACCATGCGATGTAAGGCATATATACTATCGGCCACATCAAGGCCATACGATGCAAGACATGAATGATGTCAACCATACCAAGGCCATGCGATATGAGATTTAACTTAAGCATATCAATTCTCATTTGAATCCACAATCAATGCAGCTCATCACTAGAGCATCAAATATCAGTACAGTTCTCACTCTGGACAATCATCAGGGTTTAGTACACTCCAAATGACATTGCCCCTTTTCCAGGCGTGCAGTCCAAGTGAGTGTAAGAAACCCCACTATCCTCTTAGCCAATAGCTTACCAATACCTATCTGGCACGTCGATAACGGATCCATTTATAAGCTGGTCATACTAAGCCTAGCAATGCCCCCTACCCTCGGGCGGGTAAGGCCACACCCCCTTCCAACCGAACACGACACAGTGAGAGACGCGTCCTCCTGATATTAGGCCTTAGTGTGCTCATGTATCCACTCGGTCTCGACGTTGGAGTCATCCTTTAGTACAATCAGGTTTAGGAATTTTCACCCAGGGACATCTATGGTGCCCCGATGCTAGAATCAAATATTTTCGGTATCCAATCCTGCCGTCCATGATATACCTATGGAGGCCACAACCCTGATGTTGCTATGACGTATAGTAATCATGTCACACAAATGTGAGGTGCATGAATCACACTATCAGTCATGCAACAATTCTGCACATACCATGCGCTCATGTGGTGCAACTCCACCTATCAGGGAGCCCCTTAAACAATCTGCCCAATGACATATGCTATGATCAATCATTCCTCATATCAAGTATACATATGATGTATATGAGCATGAATCATAGGACTATACTAAGCATGTTATATAGTAATGAACTCTCTTCATGACAAAGATGGGCCTAGACGGCCTGCACGTAATAAGTATGGGCCTAACAATGGGCCCTAGGGAGAGTTACAATGCGGACATTTAACCATCGTTGTTTTACAATGTGCACGTCAAACCATCATTGCTCCCAAGTCATGACCCGTCATAAACATCATTACATACATCATGTGGAATCACACATCGCAATGGACCTCATATACATCACATTAGGCCTCACACAAAGGCCTCACATACATCTCATTGGGCCTCGCTCATGGTCTTATATACATCACATTGGGCCTCAACCCATGGGCCTTAAATACATCATAATGGGCCTTATCATATGGGTTTCACATATAACGTAATGGGCCACAACAATGGGCCTCATATACATCAAGTGGGCCACATCGCAGGGGTCTCACCAATGGGCCTCATATACATCAAGTGGGCCGCATCACATGGGCCGCACCAATGGGCCTCATTTACATCAAGTGGGCCGCATCACATGGGCTGCACCAATGGGCCTCTTGTACGGGTCCAATATGCATCACATCAATGTGGGCCTTAATGGATGGGCCACAAATACATCAAGGTGGGCCGCATCACATGAGTTGCACCATCTATACCATTCATCTATTTAATAGATCATTTTAGAGTATTACCCAAAAATGAATCATATCGGAAGATCATCTGGACCATACCACAAATAACAGTGAAGATAATGATTTCCACCCTTAAAATTTCCAAGGGCCTACCATAACGTTTATTTCCATCCGATCTATTCATAAGGTCACAAAGGCCTGAATTAAGAGGAAGAGAAAATTTCACATTGATCTAGAACTTCTGCACTCCCCAAAAGGATTTCAATGGTAGGCGTTCAATGCTCCGCTATTTTCTGTAGTGTAGTCCACCTGGTAAACGGTATGGTTCAACGCATACATCAGGGGTGGCCCATGCAGCATGTCAGATGGATGGCGTGAATATACCACACGCTAAAGTGGGCCCCACCCGTCCAGAACGGACGGACGACTTAGATATAACACAAACAATATGGTCAGGGGTCCCACGGACCTGCTGACGTCAATACACAGCTACATAGCTAGTGTGGAATACACCAGCCCATCAGCTTCAACACAGGTGGGTCCCACTTGTCCAGAGTCTGGAAGGTGTGGATGAGACCCTTACATCACGGTGGGGTCCACAAAACTTGCTGATGTTAATTGCACCAGCTATTTGCTTGTGTGAGGTACACTAGCCAATCCGTTTCCAGATGGGTGGGTCCCACGTGGGGCCCATCTCCAATACATATTATATATATGTATGTATTATATATATATATTTCATTTATTATATTTTTTTGTAAAACTATCCAGCGTCCAGGTGGGATTCCCACTGTCCCAATAGTGGATGATGTGGATCATCACATGCAGTACGGTGGGCCACACCTTCAGATGGACGGAGTAGATATAACACATATACTGGTGGGACCCACTCCATCATAAAGGAGAGAGAAAGAGAGAGAGAGAGAGAGAGAGAGAGAGAGTCGCGTGTGATGGGAGGGACCCCGGCACTATGGGCCCTCCCTTCCATTCATTACAAGATACATCAAGTGGGTCCCATTACATGTGGGCCCACCAATCAAAATCAATGGTGGAGATCCCTTCTCCACCAAAATTCAAGGTCTAGATGACCTTTTACATACTAGGAAAATAAACATCATGATGGGGTCCATGGAGAATGGCCCCATTATGGAATGAACATATGAGTCATGATGGGCCATCGGCCACACCTAGGGTCCAAAGTGAGATCTAGCTTCCATAGCTCCTTGGATTCTTCTTTAATGATGGAAGATGAGAATTGAAGGGTTGGATGATGAGATGAGGGGGTAGGAAGATGGGTCCTCTCTTGGCTATTTTCTCTCCTTAGGATTTCTCTCATGGAAGCTTGAGATTTGGTGGAGAATGGGATGGGATGGAGTGATGTGTGGGAGAGAGGGATGGTGTTGTAAGAAAGAGATGGGTGGAGAGAGAGAGAGTTGACTTTGGGAATGGGAGAGAGATGGGAGACATGCCTTATTGGTAAGAGAGGGATGTGTTGTGTACTTGACTTGTGATTGATTGATTGATATGATGAGTTGTAGAGATTCTCTCGAAATTAACAACATGCGGCGTTTCTTCGGAATATACGAGGGCCCACAACTGCTGGCCTAGATCGCATTGGTGCGCGAGACGCGGCGTTGGAATCGCGGTCGCTAAGATACAAGTTTCAAGTCGAGTCAACATAGATATACAGGATACGACTTATGGTCGCACACAAATGCCGATTACAGGTGCGGGTTGCCGAAATTCGACTAGGATGATCGCGGAAGCCTACGGAATGGTACAGTCTAAGATACGAGCCTTACATCTACCATCATTGTTGGATTTTTAGACACCGATTGGGCTGAAAATTTAGATGATCGCAAATCAACCAGTGGTGGCTATTTCTATATCAAAAAATTTTTGGTATCTTAGCAGAGCAAAAAACAAAATTCGATATCCTTGTCCACTGTCGAGGCCAAATACATCGCTGCAGGTAGTTGCTGTGCATAATTCTTCTATATGAAACAAATGCTGTTAGATTATAGGATTGAGCAATCCACGATAACTCTCTTTTGTGACAACACTAGTGCCATCAACATTTCAAAAAAATCCTATTCAACATTCAAGGAGTAAGTGTAATGCCTTGAATTTTGAGGGTCGAGCAAAGCTCTACTCCCGAGATCTAGTACATCACTTATGCAATATGGATAATGATGTTCAGATTTCGCCCATATTAATGAGTTAAACATGAGTGGGATTATACTAAAACAACATATCAAACTCTGGATATAATTAAATTGAGAAGCAGAAGTCTGAGACATAAATATTTAAGCATGTAAGTGTTTCACAACCTCCAGAGTATGAGTATGTAATCGGGCTGAATATATACATGTAATGTTTCAAAATAAGCAAAATGCGGTAAAGTAAATGTGTCTAACTAAGCCAAATATCCCTGTAGTCCTTGCGTATCGGTATGAGGTGTACATAGACCCGCCCGAGAGCCAAAAGTAGGAGAACTCCTCCTCCTCATCCATAAAGTCCTGCTCCATCGCATAGACTTCATTAGCACTTGCATCTAAACCAGTGTCTGGTTGGTATTTTAAAACACCATCCCAGAGTGGGAATGCGTGGCTAACTCAGTGGTACTATAAGGCAAAAGTTAACATATTATTAAGTCAATCAAGCAATAATGATAAAGTAACATAACAATCACTTCCTAACTACTCTTGTTAATGTAGGAATGGAGTGCAAGTAATGATGTATGCCCTCACATCAAAGCTCCCTCACAAGCGACTCCGACAACCTATTTCGCATATGACATCACTGCCTCTGGTGCAACTTCATCGCCTTTTAAGCATATGCTAATTAATGCAGTGCAATGCATAGTCATGTTAGCCAAGTAATTAATTAAGCTTATTCATGCAGTAGATTTGAGAAGCTAGGGTACGTCCCTTTATATCATTGAACCGAACCAAAGGATCCATCTAGGTTCACTACTCCTAGTTAAGCACATACGATAGGCAAGTTGTAAGGTCATCTCCCCCGATGAAAAGCAGTCGATAAGCAAGTTCAAATGTTTATACTCGCGATCACTACGGGGAGGCTCATCACCTCAGCGTAGGCTGATAGTACGACCATGGTGTCTCATACCACCATGCTCGGTTCACGAGTCTTAATTGCTCACTGGTCACTACGGGGATGCTCGTCACTCCAGCATAGGCCAACAGCTCGAACACGGTGTCCCATACCACCATGCCCGGCTCATGAGTCTTAGCGGACGTGGTACCATGGTTAAAGAGGGCCTTTACATTGGTGGGGAGTATCTTAGATTTAAGTAGTAGTGTACATACATGATAAACACACAATAAACCAATCGGTTTGTTAGGCAAGTTCGATTAGTACGGGCACACGATAACTTAATCGACATGGAGCGCATAAGTATCCCTCATGGCCTAACCACTATCGATAATCGTTGTGCGACCCGGATTCATCTAGTCTACCCAATGTGGCGAGACTAATTGGCCACCTGAACAGGGACTGTTACTGATTGTCTGGGCTACGTTGCAGCCCCAATCTTACTCAGATGCAGTAAATAAACACATGTGATAATCATTTCAGCATTTGACAAATAGTCTAAATAAATTCCTCATTTGAACATTTCATCAAACACATTGATTATGTTACCAAACACTTGCATTTTATCCATAAATTGCATAGAGGCAAATATGATTACATGAAAGAAACTATACATATGAATAAGATAATTAAGAATCATATCTTAATAAATACAAACTATCAATAATTTCTCATTCAGACAATTCATCAAACACTTAGACTACACTTCACCAAATATATAGACTAGGTTACTTACAACATATATTTTAACAATTTCTTATATAAAAAGATCAACGTTCATATGACAATGATTAATCCTAGATCATTAACTATGGCAAGCACAAATCATATTCAAATGCTCAATCAAACATTTCAACAAACACATGGAATGCATCCTTTACTCATTACAGTTCATGCGTACATTTCATACAGAAATCAGTGTATCTAAGACAATATAGTAGCAATCAAGTCAGACATAAATCATTAGCTAATATGAGAGCATTGATAACCATAACCTAAGCATTTATAGTTCGCACCTTTCATTGGGATGCTCAATTCGGACTCGGTTCAGATTCTACATTTCCAAAAATGGAACGTCAGACACTTAACTGACGTAATATGTTAGCTAGTTTGATGAACAATTAACCTGGATCTTTACAACGACATTAGGGTTAGGTTTTCTTACCCAAAATCATAGCCAAAATAGGTTGTGTAGTGTAAGGGGGCAGAGATTCAGTGCGTGGAGTTGTGGGAGAGGATTCTTGCAACGATCTCCCAAGATCACTCTTCTCTCTTTCCTCTTTTCTCTTGTTTTCTCTCCTCTCTCCCTTAGGGGTTTGAAGAAATTCGTATATGAGAGAGGTGGGGTGAAATAAGGGCTATTTATAAGCTAGGAGTGATGCAAATGGCCCCAGGGCCACTATATACATAGGTTATATCCTTTGGGCAACTATTTTTGACAAACAACGCTCACAAGGAGGCCCACTACTCACCTACGTCATAGGATACATTCCTTGACAATGGATTTATGCCAGGACGTGATTTTAGTGCGATCGGACAAGCCGATCGGCCGTGGAGGACCTGCGTTAGATCAACAGTCATACTTACTCAATCGGGGCCACAGTTATACAGATATGCGCAGGGAAATTTCCTTTCCCCATGGGTGAAGTTTGGTCAGAAACTGACTGTCTGAAATCCTCAATTTTGTGTGAGAGTGAACGGTCAATTCACTTAAGTTTTAGTTTGTTTCCTAAAGGTATTTGCGTTTCTCACACACTTTACTCATGGCTCATGTTGTACATTTCTGAACACTATCTAGGCCTGATTCCCGCTATGGTCGTCAAGCCTAGTAGGATGGACATAGTCCTATAGTTTTGCGGTCATCGGACTCTTGACGTGCGGTCTAGGTCCAATACGGGGTTTCAATGTACTCCTAAGAGCAACAGGCTCTTGGGATTTCTCCTAAGTCATTAAGTGACGTTGAATTAGTGGTATTAATGGTTTTAAGCCTTCTCATTTGTGGAAATCGTGGCCCGAGCTTAACCATCGATTATTTAGTTTAATACTTAACTAATTTCTGCCTAAATTACGATAGGATACGGTCCTTGGGTAGTCCTGCCTGAGGTGGTACTCAGGTCTTTGTATGAATTTTTTCGAGACGTTACACTAAGCATATTGACATTCGACATCATTTTATCCAAGAACTTGTTGAAGACAAGATCATTGTGTTGGACTATGTGTCTACAGAAAAACAACTGGTTGATATCTTAACAAAGCCCCTTGATGCAAATAGGTTCAGTGATCTTCAGAAATTAATTGGATTATGCGCAAATTGATAGAAAACTCAGTTAGAATAAGCTAAATAGGCACATCTGAGGACTAAGGTCCTCAATTTTTTGGGGTTAAAAGTACATATACAATATAGGCATATTCCCATGTATTAACCATTTTCTTTATGTCAAGGGAGATAAGGTTTATTCTAAACTTTAACATGTTCGATGATATCGAGTCAGTTTTGAAATCATTGGAGGCTCTCAGGAAGATAAGGTCTGAATATCGAAAATAACCGCTGGTCCTTTCCAACGGTCATCGACATAATCTTTAATATCATTATGAGCCTGAATTTGATGACATCGAGTTAGTTTCGATGTCATCGACGATCTCTGCTATAAAAGGAGAACGAGATAATGAAAATTTTTAGGGTTTGTTTCTTTGGATTTTACTCTTCTTCATTCCCCCTGCCTTGAAGATACTTCTCAACTACGAAAGGAAAGATGGTGAAAGGTAAAGGTAAGAATCTTCCTTGTATTAAATCTTCGAAAATAAAGAAATATAGGAGTAACAAACAGGCAGCTGATACTTCTCCTCCAACTCATCTGGATTTGGAGCAAATCACGATACCAGAGCGTATTGTCCTCAACAACGCTATTGATCCATACGGAGTGGATCTCTTGTTGGAGACAATAGGGTGGCAGAATATACTGAATCTTGGTGGTCCCTACCAATATGAGTTGATTCCTTAATTCTTCAATTGCTACCACATTGTTCGTGACAATCCACCATGTATCTGCCTGGAGTTCATGCATAAAACAAAACTCATTACTCCAGTGATACTTGGTCGTCTCCTAAACATTGAAGTGACACGAATCCCTATCACTGAGTGGAATCTGAATGGGTTAGGAGTATGGGGGGAAATAACGTGTGCATTGTGCCAAGGTACCTCTGTTCCTAGGAATGAGGAAAATATTTTGCATGTCAACTATCTTGGGACCACCTCCAAGATTCTCCACAGTGTCTTTGGTACAAACGTGTATCCATGTGACACAAAGGGCAGTAATCTCACCCCTTTCATGCTCAATGTCTTGTATGACGTATATCAAGAGGTCCCAATGTGCCTACCGACCCTTATTTTAGGGTAGTTGACTCCTATAGTTAAAGGGGAATATCTTGATACACTTCCATTCCCATCTCTCATATGCAAGCTAGCACATTTTGTGGGCCTACCACCGACGTCAGATGAAATATAACTAGAGGTATGGTTCGATGATGATGCACTTCAGTAGTTATATCTAACCACCTCCTATCAATCAGATAGTCCTCCTCCTCCAGCTCATGGCGTAGAAAGCAGTCAGCGCCCAAATCCGCCAATGTCAAGGGGCTCTAATCGGATGCCACTTCATAGCCTAGAGTCAGTCACCAATCGTTGGCATCACAAACTCGAACGACATCTGCTGAATGAACAAGATGATATTGACGAACGTCTTCGCAACTACGAGAAGTGCCTGACTGGGATCGAGGATAAAATAGATGCACTTTAGCACTCTCAACAGCAAGTTATTGACTTGTTGACAGACGGAGCGATTCGAGCGCCTTAGTTGATGTACTAGTGGTCAGTATGAATTGCCCACGAATGGGCAATGTGGTTAAAAATTTCTTTTTGCTGTTGATATAAATTGAATGGGCCAAATGATGATTGTGTTTTGGTTATCTAGCCCATGGTTGGGAAGAATATTCTGGCTTGATCAGCTAAACTTTGTCTCTGGATGAAGAGAATATTGCTATGTGCCCATGGATGGGCTAGATTTTTGGATGCTTTAAATGTTCAATTTTACTAAGCTTGGGTAGTTCTTTTGAATGCTCGTATGGATGAATGATATATATTTTTTAGCATAGTATTGAGAGTTTATGGGATAAACGATACATATAACATGATGGTAAGCGGACTGCTATTTATTGCATACTCATAAAAGTGTTTAATTACGAATGTTCATTGATGATTTCAATACCTTAAATTCAAATGCAAATGTGCTCTTCGGTATGTTGAATATTCTGCTATCTATTTATGCATTTTTGGAGATATAATTACATGGTTTAAACTAATATCTGTCGGCTTTATGCACTTTGGAAATATAATTCCTTGGATTCTCCCATGTTCTTCAAGTTCAAACTTCAGTCAAATCTGCTATAGGTATATACTAATCTTTACCAATGACTAACAAAAAGGGGGGAGAACAAATCCCACCATGAGAACAATTGTGTGTATGGATTATATGCATGGTGATGCAGGTGATAGGGGGAGCAGCTGCAAGAAGATAGGGGGAGCAACTACTTGAATCAAGATTGTGTGTGAACTCCATAGTATCTTTGTAAAATTGTGTAAAGTTCATGTACACACAATTTAGGATGTTGTTCTAGGTGTTTTTTGTTTTGTCACGTAATTGATAAAGGGGGAGATTGAAAGTGCCCTGGTTTGTCAATTAACGTGAGAGTTGAGTCGGTAAGACAAGTGAGCCCCATATGAAGATCATACAAGCATCTACCTCAACTGGATGGGTGCTCCGAACTCATCAAAGGTAAACTTAGCCTCACATCCCATGTCCCAAAACACCCAGGTATATAAATCATTAAAAAAATTAGAACAACATAGGAATGTAAGTATGAAACCTGATTTTGCAAACAGGAAAATTCTCTAAGTTTTTAGCTTTCTTCGATGTATCAAGCTTACATCGATGACATCGAACACTTGTTTTCAATGACATCGATACAGCCTCGATGACATCGAATTAAGGTCTTTTATGTCCAGTAACCAACATGATATTTAGACAATATTCTCGATGAATCGACCGAGCTTTGATAACATCGAAATTCAAATTCCGATGACATCGAGCAAGGTTCGATGTCATCGAATATAGGCTAGTCTGTGTCCAGCAAGCTTCAAAGGTAAATCGAGAATTTCATCGATAACTCGAAACGAGCCTCGACGACCTCGGAATTCAAATCCTGATGACATCAAGGGAGCTTCGATGTCATCGAATTCGGACAAGTCATATCTAGCAAGCTTGATAGGAAAATCATCTGGATATGTTTGAGGAATCAAGCTACCCTCGATGACATCAAAATTCAAATCTCGATCATATCGAAACTAGGTCAATGACATCGATTTCGGACAAAGGAATGTTCACCAAACTCTCAAAGAAAATCTTCTGAAAAGATCGATGTATCAAACCAGGTTTCGGTGTCATTGACATTTGAAATCCGATGATATTGAAGTAGGCTCGATGACATCAAAGCTAGCTTGTTCAAGTCCAGCAAGCTCCTCTGTATACATTATCGAGGAATCGAACCTTAGTTCGATTAAATCGGAGTTCAAATCCTAATGCCATCGAAGCAGGTTCTATATCATCGAGCTTCTATCAAAAAGTTCCAGCTGTGTTTGTTAATTGAGTTTGTATTATTGAACTGACATTCAACGTCATCGAAAGTATACGTTCGATAACATCGAATCCGGTTTGATGACGTCGAACTCTGTCAAAAACTGACTATTTTATTATCATTGGATCTTTTTGCCTATATAAGGGGAGCTTGTTCTTGGTTGCTGTATTGAGAAAAAGAGAGAGAGCTTTGAGAGAGTAACTATATACCACATACCCTAAGCCCTTTTTCTCATGAGAGTTCATTCCTCAATCCACCCTCATCATTGATATTCAATAGAGTGGATTGGAGAATGAACTCCCCCATTCAGGGATCATCCAGATACTATCTTAATGGTAAATCATTGAGCTGGGATACCTTGAATGCTTGATAGGTTGGAATCACTCCTCTAATCTAAAATAGGAAAAAAATTATTAGAGTAGGATTCCAACATAACCTTGACCTAACTCGTCGCCTTTATTGGAGCATCATCAAGTGTTGCGGATCAAGGGAGCTGAAGCATCTTCGTCATCAAGGAGGAGATCTTCATCAATGTGCATAATGGGGCTCATCTACTTATCTGTAAGTCAATAGAGTCTAGAGACCCTGTTGATCATTCCTTGTGTAGGATTGGGTCACAGGTACATCTCACACCTTATAAGTCCTCATAGGAGTCCTCCGATGGGAGAGTACGTTTGTGTGATGTGTGTAGACCATTGCTCTTGTGTAGGGCATAAACTCAGGTCCTTTGTGTAGGTCCTTGGCCTGTGTGGCCTAAAACCTAGGTTCCTTGTGTGGATCCTTGGCCTGTGTGGCCTAAAATGGAGGTTCCTTGTGTGGATCCTTTGCTCTTATATAGGGCATAAAATTTAGGTGCTTCATGTTGACCTTTGCTTTTGTGTAGGGCATAAACTTATGTCTTATGTAGGCACGTTTCAGGTACCTTGTGTAGGTCCTAGAGTCAACTTGTGTAGATTGTATAGGTTAGAGGTGAACCTGATTTAAAACCTCCATTAGTGAAATTCGGTACACTCATGGGATGAGTGCGCCCCGCTGGGAATAGAGTAGGCACATAGCCGAACCACTATAAATAACTGTGTTTGGGATTGGTTCTTACTTGATCTTTCATTATGTTAATCTTTTACATGTAAGCTTGATAATATGTATGTTTTGATTTGAATCACATCTCACACACATTCACACTTCTCATCCATATTAAACTATGTGTTGAATCATGCTTAATACTAAGTAGTCTTATGATTAGATCATCTACTTGGCTTGGAAGCCGTTAGAGTTAAATTGGAGATATCTTGATAGTTGCATATTAGATCAAGATTAAGGGAATAAGATTTAAAATAAGGCATAAATTTTATAAAGTCTTATTCACCCCCTCTAGGACACTTTAACCTATTCCCACTTCAACTAAAGCGGTTCTTACCACAATTACACGAGTGACTGTGCTAGCGGAGACCACGTTGGTGCAACTACCACTTTGTAATTTTTGTCACCGCTCTTGATAAACGTGTAGAAAATTCTTCTTTTGCACCAATCAACACTTTTTTTTAACCTGTGTCACTCCCTAAATCCAATTTTCAGCACTCATTCGCCGTAAACTGAATTTGGTGCTAACACCCCAATTTCGATTCCTAGCTTACGCTAAGTTCTAAAATCGAAATCCCACAAGGTGGATTTTTAAGGTTTTTTTAAATATTTTTTATTAATTTTTAGGAGAAGCATAACCATGAATGTACCGTGAGCCAAACATCATCATATATATCCATTATAAAAGGATTTAAGTATAATACTGGAAAGGAAAATATAATACATATATAAAAACTCCAAAAGTTCAGGCATGTACTCCTAGCTCACTACTGCTGCTGTCTAGCATAACCTGCACATAAACAATGTGCGTAAGCTTACTGCAAAGCTTAAAGAGTGCGTGTGTGCGTGCACAATAGGTATGACAAGTATAACAATATCAAAGTATGCAGAAATGGTGAAGAGCTATACTGCCAAGTCATAAATGTTAACGATCATACTAAGGTTATATAGAGTAAAAGGCCTATCAAGCCAAATACCACATATAGTAATGCAATATAAAAATGCATGATGAAGGAACGAGTCGTAGTGCATGGTGTTGTACAACACATGTTAGTTCCATACATGTAAAGTAATTCCAGGATGATAGACTCCTAATCCCAAATAGTCCCATACCCATTGGGGATAGGGGCCACGATTGTATAACACTTAATTATATTTATGCATCTATAATCTTGGGTGGTACATGAATGTATGGTTATCATAGGTCACCTACCAATCCTAATGTTTAGTCCACATCTCATAACAGATCACAATTGGATCATCACCGGGGTCTAGTACACTTCCGACATTGGTTGCCGCCCATCGCGTGCAAGACTAAGCGAGTGTAAGAGACCTCACTATCCGCCTCATCAGTGGTATACGAAAACACACCCGGCCCGCCGATAGCGAACCCATTTCACGAGCTGGTTAAACTCAACCTAGCATATAGCCCTCTTCACTCGGGCGGGTAAGATTAAACCCCCTTCCAATCGACCTCGACACATTGGGGACACGGCCTACCAGTATCCAACCATTATGCACTCATGACTCTACTCGGTATAGACATTGGAGTATCTTACTGGTACCACATGGTTTAGGGACTTTCACCCAGGGACACCTGTGACGCCCTGTAACCTCAATAGTTTCCGGTGTCCATACTCATATACACCAGTCATATCCCCACTGCGAAACTACTTCCCTAGTGTCGCTAGGGAATAGAGTAACGTGCCATACATAATGCATTATGCATGAATCACACTTTCAAGTCATATGATGATCATGCGGGTGACCATATTTCATACCGGTCCTCTAAGTATATAAATCTAAAAGGCGTATGCTATGATCAATCAGAATCCATAACAGGCATACTGATGATGCGTGTAGGATATGAATGAGCATGATATACTTTATACTAAGCATATTATTAGTGTCGACCTTATCAGGGCCAGGTAAAATAGCATGTTACTAAATTTTGGTACACATGTATTCTCATTCGTGGAGGTTGTACAATATATGTGATAATCAACATTAACTAGCTTAGGATAAAGACCATGAACCCAAATGACGGTCCTAGTAAAAACTTAAATATTCATGTGGCATGACTCACTTAAGACTTGCATCAGACTCATACTTGGGCATATGCACATAAAAATGAGCTAGTACAATAGATGTTTGGTTTGGATAAAGCATATACATCACCGTGGATTCCAATGACCAATGGCCATCACGGTAACATTTGTAATTTTGTTTCATACAGGTCTCTTAGACCTTATCAACAGGTTTGGTTGCAAAGAAAACGGTGGATAGTCATTTACAGCCGTTTGTTTCTTAGAGCGGGTCCGTTGGAGCCTTAGGTCTTCCTTGGATTTGAGGTTTGGTGTGACCTTGTCATTAGGTTGGATGACAATCAATCATCATGCTAGAGCCATTAGAAAATTTCAATGGTGGACATCACTGTCCCCGCTGTTTTCTTTGATGTGGTCCACCAAATATCTGGTTCTATTCCAATTTCGGGCTCTAGTCTTACAATGATAGGGCAAAAGAGATGAACGGTGTGGATATTACACATGTTACATGGGTTCCGCGGTTAACCAGTGTTGATAGCAACACTAATATACTTGATTTTATAAGTCGGTGTCACCTGTTGAACAGGTTGGATGTCAAATCACACTACAGGCCCTGAGAATATTCAACATAGCCATTTAATTGCCAGTGATCTAAAGGTGGGGCTCACAGGAGTACTGGATTGTATATTACTTTCATCTACAGTGGGGGTTGTGCGAACGAGGTGTCCTTAGGAAGGTTTCAACGTTGAACTTTCAATCTTACCATACTTATTGGTGTGGCCTATATGAGGCTTGGATCTATCCCATTCTTGATCACAATGTCTAAGACAACCAGTCTAAAATGAATGAACGACTTGGATAGAACAAATATACCATGGTGGGGCCCACACCGGGTCCCACCTCCCGCTGCATAGTTTTTAAGGGATTAGACATCCCTCTTTAGACGTTGACATCCAGAGAGGAGAGGGGAACAGATTAGCTACTCCCCTTGACACCAGCCCCGTGGCTGGTGGTCGGTGCTCTATGGGGCCCATAATGATGTATGTGTTTCATCCATTTCGTTCATCCATTTTTAAAGATCATTTTATGGCTTGATCCCAAAAATGAGACGTATATAAATCTCAAGTGGACCACAACACATGAAAACAATAGTGATTGGATATCCACCATCAAAATCCTCTTAAGGCCCACTGTACTGTTTATTTGACATCCAATATCTTGATTAGGTCATACAGGCCTAGATGAAGGGAAAAAACAAAAATCAGCTTGATCCAAAACTTTTGTGGCCCCAAAATGTTTTTTAATGGTTGACGCTCATTCAACACTGTTTCCTGTAATGTGGTCCACTTAAGATTGTGATATACCTCTTTTTTGGTCTCATACTATAAAATGATCCGTAAAAATAGATGGACGGCATGGATGAAACACATACATCATGGTGGGCCCACAGAGCACCGACCACCAGCCAATGGCTGGTGTCAGGGGGAGTAGCCAATTCATTTACAGAGAGGACGTTTTCTCTCTCTCTCTCTCTCTCTCTCTCTCCCCTTACTTTATATAAGATAATATTATATATATATATATATATGGAAAGGAGGGTTTTAAGGGTGGACATCGCTGTTCAGTTGGCTTTTGGTGTGGCCCACTTGAGATCTGGGTCGCCTCATCTTGAAGCCCACACCCTAAAGTAATACGGAGAAACAGATGGGCAGTGATGACTAAACGCATACATCCAGGTGGGCATCACAAGTGTGAACGATGGTCGTAGCCGTCACTATTTATTTATTTATTTATTTTTTTAGTGTGGTCTACCTATGATCAGGATCTACCTCAGAGTTTGGCTCTTAAACTTAGAGTTATCTGGTAAAAAGTATGGATGGTATGGATCAAATCTATTTATTTAGATAGGTCCCATGAGTGGACCATCTATTGTTTGGGATGTAACAAGCTTACATCATCTCATAAAAATGGCATATGGTAATAAATGCCATGGTAGTTAGTTTCAATGGTATATATCCTTGTCCTAACTAATTCTTATGGTGTGGCCCATCCAAGATCAAGGTTGGGCCTATTATTGGGAGCAAGGCATACAATGGT
Organism: Magnolia changhungtana; assembly: GCA_030180095.1. Taxonomy (NCBI): domain Eukaryota; kingdom Viridiplantae; phylum Streptophyta; class Magnoliopsida; order Magnoliales; family Magnoliaceae; genus Magnolia; species Magnolia changhungtana. Next base: position 1,120,457 of record JASAUF010000600.1, read on the forward strand.
CAAGCAAAACAGATAGATGGTTCAGATGCCACACATTTAACAAGTGGGTCTTATGAGTGGGGTCACCTCTTTGGTTTTGTGTTTTCACCTGGCACATAAACCTATTAGTATGGAAATAAATGCCATAATACATCCTTAGGAAGGATTCAACTGTGAGTGTCGCCCTCACCACTATTTCCTACGATATGGCCCACTTGAGGTTCGAATCTACCCCATATTTGGTTTCCAGCCATAGATTGATCTGACAAGGAAGATGTACAGTTTGGATTAACCACATACTTCAAGGTGGGTCCACGAGCATGTCTTTGACAGTGACTACTCATTTTTTTTTTTGTTAAATACATAAGTAGGGTCGTAAGTGATCAACTCCGTCTATAAGGTTGGCCAGTTCATAGTCTGCCTATCGAGCTTTACATATCTATTAAAACACATGAACAAGTAAATGGAGAGGGAAAAGAAAACATGGAATTCCCGCCATTGAATAAACTTCCACCATAAATACGAATCATATGCACATCTAGGTGGACCATACATTGACCACACTGGGTAGCATGGACAGGTGGGTCCCACCTTCTGGTAAAACGGAAAAATGACATGAATATCAACATATACGTCAAGACGGAGTCCATTTGATGGGCTCGACATTAAGACAATGGGTAAACAACTCATGCACTCACCTCAACGGTTGATTTGGACACCGGATGTATATGAACGTTTGAGATCGCCTTTCCTTCTTCCTAATCTCCTCTAATCTCTCGTTTAACTATATATTTTCCTTCTTAGTATCGTTTCTATTTTTTTTTTCCTTTCGATTTCTTTCATTCAGTCATTGAGATGGACGAGAGATGTTTATATACACGAGGATGACATGGTCCTCGTTGAATATAGAGGCGATGAGACGTGGGATAGGAATGACGCGGTAAGGGTGAGGTGTAAATGTGTTAGATATTTTTTATATATTTGAAAGTGAATTTTTACTATTCAAGATAGTTTATACTAAGCAAGCCCCACGTCACGTGTACACACATGTACGGTGCATGCCATGCATTGATTCTAATGGGCATACAACTTCGATCTAGCCGTTAAAATGGAACGTGCTGCACGGCGTTGGAATCACAGTGTCAGTGTGGTCAATTGGGTATAGGTCTTGGATCATTAATGTATTAAAATAGAGTGTCTGATCAAAACTTGTTGATCTGGTCTATCCATAGTGTGCCGATACCGAAATTTAGGTGTTCGAATAGTCTTTTAGGGTATGGGTCTCACAACTCTCCCTTGCGCCAAAGCACATCTAACTACAACTAGTGGTGCAGTCTCCGATTCTTCTTCTTTATAATCACTAGCACTTATCTCTGGGTGAAATTCCTTAACTTCATAATCACCCATGTCATCCACATTTTTATTTGACTCGTCTATGACTAAGGCTTTCCCGCGAGTCTTCGCTATGCACTGGTATGCGAAATGACATGTACCTCCACACTCATAATATCTCAAGTGACTGCCACTGCAAGGATTGGCACCAAGGACACCTTTGCCCTTATCATCCTTAGGCTTAGGTGGTGCATTAGCCTGCGCCCTAGGCTGACTTCCAATGTTATGTTTGGTTCCCTGAAAACCAGGTCTAATAGTAAAGTCTTGGGACTCAAAGCGCCTCGTGACAGGATACTTTAGGTAAAACTCTAACTCATGTACAACTTAGTAAGCCTGATCTAAGTCACTCACTGCATGGGTCATAAGCTCATGCTGTAAATCCATGCGAAGACCCACCTTGAAACGCATCAACGTCACTAAGGGATCCTCCTAAATATCACACCGCATCATATACTCCTCAAAATTTGTGATGTAATCTACAACTGACATAGATCCTTGGCGTAATGCTTGCCATTGATCCAGGAGCTTTTGACGGTAAGAAAGAGAAATATATTTAATTTCCTTTAATAACTCCTTCATCTCTACCCAATGTGCGACTGGGACACCTCCTGATCTCTTGATCCTACGCTTTGTATTTATCCGAAACAATTTTGCTTGACCCACAAGTTTCATTTTCATAAACCGCACCTGTCGGTTCTCAGATATCTCATACCATTCGAAATAATGGTCCATGTCTACTAACCAATCAAGGAATGCTTTTGGGTCAAGACGCCCATCAAAACTACGAGCATCTACTTTAACACTCTTTAAGACCCTCTCATTGACATCATAACGGTCTTGATATTTGACAGCAGAATGCGGATTTCGTGCCCCTCCACGTCCTACCCCTCGACCACGTGCTCTACGACCTCTACCACGATTTTCTAACTGTTCCTCAATTACCCCCCTACGTGAGACTGTTCATCCCATCCAATGTCAGAGATTTCTCTTAAAGACGCTTCTATCTAATCCATATGGGTATTTGTGTTCCTAGATTGTGCTTCAATGGCGGCCAAATGTTGGTTGATCGTGTTCATCATCTCAGTCAATTGTTCCATATTGAAAATCGGGTGTAGACCGAATCCTCTACCGATCTGAGTGGGCATACACAATAAGACTCAACTTAGATTTCCTAAAACACGACTCTAAGATATTGTTTTGACACGAGACTATGGACACCGATGATCCTAACCTTTAGAATGATGCAAATGTGGAAAAATTCAGATTTAGACTTTTTTTTTAATGCAAATCTGAAATTTTTAGATCTAAACTCTATATGCTATGCATGAAACCCTCGAAAAAATAAAAATAAAAATCTAGACTCTTGATAACTCGATTTAAGATGACTCAATGCAAGAACCTAATCTCTAATACCAATAATTGATGTAGGATGGTCTAATCTAATTTTAAATGAGCATGGCATTTAAAAGGGGTAGATTTATGCAATCTTAAAAAACAAATAAAATATTAGCCTTATACATCATAAACACAAGAAAGAAATAAGGTTAATATAACATTTATTATGGCCATCCATCACAAACACGAAGTATTGAATCTTCAAATTTGAGTTTAGTTGGATTCGACGAAAGATAGAACTTTCGTCTTGCAATAGGTCCATCTAATGATCCAAGTGGATTTTCTAATCCAGAAAATAAGAATTTTCTAGATTGAAAAATCTGAAAAATTTAGAAAAGAATTGATAGTTTCTCAAATTTAGATTTGGGTGATGGGTTTTATGTGGGAATGAAAATCTTTTGATATCTAATGATTTAGAGAAAAAGAAACAAGATTAGCTTTTAGATATAAAGATTTTAGAAGAAAAGGAAGAGAATAGGGTTAAAGAAAAAGAGTTAAAGAAAAAGAGTACCTTGAGAAAAGAAAGAAGGAGAAAGAAGTAGGGGATGAGAAATCATTTCCCTAGGCCTCACGCCCTCTTCCAATCACTGGAAGTTGAAGACGAAATCGTTAGAAGCAAAAAGCTCTCTTTTTCTTTCATAAACATAACATAACATGTTATAGGTTTAGGGCAACCCTTATAAATTCATAATTACATGAAATTACCAAAATACCCCTACTAAAAAACTTTCAAAAAAGAAAGAAATTCGAGTAAAATTGTGCGCAAACTGTCTCAAAACTTAAATAAATCAAATGTTTATAAACTAAATGCAAATTTAAGATGCCCGATGGGCCCCAATGATAGCGCTGTGAAGGTGGTGTAATGAAAGTGGGCCGTGATGATCCAATGGTCTGATCACACCATCCTCTCATTCCAATGGTCTAAATATCTCCTTTAGGTAACTTACACATGTCACGAACACATGTGTAAGGTCTTCAACTTCTAGAGACACGACTTGTTCCCGGCGTCATCTAACCACATTGACACGGGTAACGCATGCTTCCTGCGTTGATATACTTTGAATGACCTGGTGTCCACATCAAAAGGGCAGTGATGTTGAAGATTTTTAAACAAACCCGTCAATGACAGGGGCCATCAGTTGAATAGTCTAAATCGATGAACCATCTCCATTTCAACCAAATGGGTTCATTGGGACACCATTCATGTCCTAAATCATGAGGACCCTGTTATCTCTCAATTAATGTCTCATTTGGCCATCCTTTTTACCTTGCCATATCATGTTGTCAAATTGTATTTTATATTTTTAAGATTTTATAAAATCTTTAATTGTTTCTATCTTATTTTTAAAAAATATAACAAGGTCTGACTCTTTATTTAGGTTCCTAATTATGACTATTGTAGAATATGCACCATCTCAACGTGTTCTAAAACCGTGGGCTAAAAAAGATGGCTATAAAGGGACTATATTCAAAGGTGATAATATTTTATTAAGAAAAGAAGAATATAAAAATAAAGAATGAAGCTGGCGATGAGACATCACCACTTGGGATAAGGACTCCTCTTCCTAAGATGGTTCAAAAACCCTAAAAGGCAGATTGATAAACAATTTACAAGATTTTGCTAAATTGATGAGAATTCCTGTTTTAAATTCCTTTTTTGAGCCTTGATGATTGGTGAAACATGATTTGTAAAGCTGAGTAGAGGTAGTAAGAAAAGACTTGATGACTTGTGGTTTAACTAGAGATATGGTCCTTAATAAAGTGGAATGACAGAACATGATTCATGTAGCCAACCCCAATTAGTTGGGATAAGGTGTAAATGATGATGATGAGCTATTTGAGCATGACCCGTCATGTTTGTATGCTTCTTGCTTAGCGGTTTGCCTGGAAATTGCCCCACTGCTGCTTGCTCGCCATTTAAGCATCAGGAGTGCATGTAATTGTTGGGTTGGGGGTCACTACTAGGTGGGATTGTTGGCATAGGAATGGTTTTAATGTGCGCTTTTACCATGGGTGATTACAAGTTTCTAGGTAGAAGGGGAAGGTTAATATTCACTAGGGTGCTGATCTTAAAACTTTTATTAGGGGCCTTTGTACAAAACCTTAGGATCTAGCCTCCCAAAAACACCAGAATTATGAGATAATAAAGCAATGAAATAAATCAAAGCACAAACCACACGACACAAGAGATTTTTACATGGAAAACCCTCAAAGATGTAAAAACCACGGGACCTCATCCAGAGCAACAATTCACTATGAAGTAGAACGTTACAACCGATCACAAGCACACACCGCTTGGATCAAACCTTCTTCACTCACGCAGAAGTGGATAAACAATAAGAGAATAAAGAAAAATAGAGAGATCTCACTGATTACGAGGACGTAGAAGTGCTGACATGTCAAGTGCACAGTAGATCACCTCTATGAGTAGAACTTCCCTTCTACAAGCTTCCTCTCTCTCTCTCTCACACCTTTAACAGCCCTAAACCCTTTACCAAACCCTTGCAAAGCTTTAGGAAACTCTCTTGCATTTCCTGGAACAACCCTAGGTACCCCTATTTATAGTTTAGGCAACTTGCTTACGTACATTTTTGAAAACTGCCTCAAATTTATGCAGCCTGTACAAAATCCGGACATGAATCTGCGTAACCTCGACTAGTCGAGTAGGGTCCTCGACCGGTCGAGCTGCCCACTCGGTCGATCGAGCACCTCCATCGACTGGTCGAGCACCACGGATTTCCAAACTAGATAGCTCGCTGGACTTTGAGTTGATCACGACTCGACCGGTCGAGCAGCCCACTCGACCAGTCGAGTCGTGCCCTCGACTAGTCGAGTAGCGCGGTAATGCCAAGCTTTATGACATCCGAACCACACCATATCTCCTTTGAACTAAGGAGGAAAGCCCCATCAAATCTCCCCCTTTTCGACTCAGGAGGAATTCACTTTCTTCAAGCCAGCCAGGTTTCTACAAACCTCAAACTTGCCCTTGAGCAAAGCCTTGGTCATCATGTCTGACCCCTTATCGTCCATGTAGACCTTCTCAATCTATAACACCTTCTGTTCCAAAGTATCCCTGATCCAGTGATACCGAATCTCTATGTGCTTCGATTGGAGTGCTAACTTGGATTCTTGCTCAAGTGTATAACACTTTGGCTATTGCAATAGACCATGTGTTGCTCCTGCTTTAGACTAAGTTCTTGTAGGAACCTCTTCGTCCAAAGCATCTCTTTACATGCCTCTGTGACCGCAATATACTCGGCCCTTGTCGTCGACAATGCTATGACCTTCTGTAGCTTACTCTGCCAAGAGACCGCTCCCCCTGCAAACGTGAACATGAACCTCGATATAGACTTCTTGGAGTTTATGTCACCTGTCATATCTGTATTAGTGTAGCCCTCTAACACAGGTTTTTTGTCACCATAACATAGGCTCAACCTGGATGAGCCTCTTAGATACTACGGTATCCATTTCACCGCTGCCCAATGTTCTTTTCCAAGATTGGCAAGATACTGGCTGACAACACTAACCACATACGCTATGTCTGGGCGCGTGCATACCATAACATACATCAAACTTCTTACCACAGATGCATAGGGTATCTTCTGCATCTCATCCACCTCTGCCTTCGGCTTAGAACATTGCTTGTCGGTCAATCTGAAGGGACCATCCAGTGGAGTACTGACCGGCTTCACTGCATTCATATTGAACCATTTTAGTACTTTCTTAATATACCACTCTTGTGACAGCTAAAGCTTCCTGCTGCTTCTGTTACAGGTTATCTCCATTCCTAGGATCTGCTTAGCTGGGCCCAAGTCTTTCATCGTGAATGACTTTTTCAACTCCTGTTTCTGTCTATCAGTCTTCTTGATGTCTTTTCCTATGACGAGCATGTCATCAACGTGTAATAATAGAACTAAGAAATCACCATCTGAGAACTTGCGCGTGAACATACAGTGGTCCGACTCCGTTCTGTCATACCCATGCTTTAACATGAACGAGTTGAACTTCTTGTACCATTATTGTGGAGCTTGTTTTAACCCATACAAGTTATTCCTCAGCCTACACACCATATGCTCCTTGCCCTTGACTTCGAACTCCTCTGGTTGGTGCATGTAGATCTCTTCTTCTAGGTCACCATGGAGAAAGGCAGTTTTAACATCTAACTGCTCTATCTCTAGATCTATCCTAGTCGCCAACCTAAACAACACCTGTATGGATGTCATCTTCACCACTGGTGGGAATATCTCCTCGAAGTCTATACCTTTCCTCTGACCGAACCCTTTTACCACAAGTCTGGCCTTGAACCTTGTCTGTGAATTATTTTGCTCAATCTTCTTTCTAAACACCCACTTGTTGCTCAGAGCTTTCTTGCCCTTAGGCAATTTCACCATATCATAGGTCTGGTTCTTATGCAAGGATTTTATCTCCTCTTACATAGCTTTCAACTACTCCCCCTTATGCTCGTTGGCTAGGACCTTAGAATAATCTTCTGGCTCTCCCCCATCAGTGAGCATAATGTACTCATGTGGCGAGTACCTTTTGGACGGTTGTTTGTCCCTAGATGACCTCCTCACTTGTGGCTTAATAGATGAATCAGGTAGGGGCTGCTTCTCCAGTCCATCTTCTATAGGAACTCCCTCGTCCTCTACACCTTGCTGTACTCCCCCATCATCAGGCACCACAGGAGGAATAACCTGATCCATATCCTCTAGCTCACCTAAACTAGGCTAGTTCTCTCTGGCTTACCAATGTCTTCTATACGAATACCACATCTTTGCTCTAAACAAGCTTCTTCTAGGTCGGATCCCACAGTCTGTAATCGAATTTTTCATCACCATACCCCAAGAACACACACTGCTTGATCTTCATATCGAGCTTGGACCTCTCGTCCTTTAGTACGTGAATGGATGCCCTGTATCCAAACACCCTGAGATGACTGTATGGTGGATCCTGTCCAGTCCACACCGTCTCTAGTACTTCTCCATTTAACGGGGCTGATGGAGACCTGTTTATCAAATACACTGCCGTGTGCATTGCTTCTCCTCAGAACATCTTGAGCAACTTCGCATGGGATAACATGCATCTGATTCTCTCTACAATGGTGCGATTCATTTGCTCAGTCACACCGTTATGCTAGGGGTCTTGGGAAATGTTTGTTCATACCATATACCCAGGGACTTGCAATACTCATGAAAGTCACCGATGTATTCACCACCATTGTCAGTGCGGATGTACTTTAATGATCTACCAGTCTCTCTCTCGACCATAGCATGAAACAATTTAAACACACCAAAGACCTCGTCCTTGAATTTCAAAGCATAAACCCAAACCCTCCTAGATGCATCATTTATAAAAGTGACAAAATACAATGCCCCACCCAAGGTTTTTTGTCCTTATAGGACCATAAACATCAGAAAAAACCAAATCTAATGCATACAATTTATTAACATGAGAAGTAGATTTAATAAATGAAACTCTATGTTATTTCCTTGATAAACAATCAATACAGGTTTTGAGAGGTATACCTGTCACGTCTACAAGGAGCCGCTTCCTCACTAGTAGCTAAAGCCCTTTTTCACTCATTTGGCCTAGAGCCACATGTTAATAGCTGAATCTTCCACTGCGTTTAACCCACCCTTGCACACAATGACACTTGCCTTATAAAAGGTGCACCACTTCTTTCCTCTGGTTGTGATCAACGAATCCTTGATGAGCTTCCAGTTCCCACCAGCAAACTGGCTTTCATAGCCATCATCATCTAATATTTTTGTCGACATCAAGTTGAGGTGAAGGTCTAGGATATGACTCACATCCCTGAGAACCAATATACAGCCCACATAAGTTTTCACACAAATATCACCGACTCCTACGATCTTCTATACGCTAGAATTTTCCATCTTCACGGTCCCATAGTCACCTGACTTGTAGCTTGTGAAGAAGTCCCTACGTGGAGTCGTATGAAATGAGGCTCCCGAGTCTATCACCCAGTCGGTGTCCTGACTCGTAGCCGTGAGACATACATCATGATCTGCTGAAAGAATAACTACAATGTCGCCATCTGAAGTGACTGCAGTGGAATCTGATTCATCTTCCTTCTCCTTTCATTTTCCTTTCTTGTCGTTCTTCTTACGACATTTATGCTTATAGTGGCCCTTCTCGCTATAATTCCAGCATTCAATATCCTTCTTGGTACTCGACTTGCCTCTTGATTTATCTCAGGCTTTCCCACCCTTTCTGTTCTTTCCTCTCCCTCGTTCTTGTGTCACAACTCAAAATCTCTCCAAAGCGGCCAAAAATGGCTTATTCCTTTTAACATACGGCAATGGCATTGTGTAATTAGACTGTAAAATTTTCAATTGTTCGGATGACAATAGGGTTAATGGTGGTTGCCCTAGCTGCCTCATATGTTTCGGTATGAAGTAGAATTTCTTCTTTGCTTCTGTAATTTTGAATTCTTTTGTCTTTTCCGTTTCTTCTTTAATCGCATTTACTTGAATGTCTTTTAGAACCTTGGTTTCACCACTCTTCTGCTCTTCTATAGAAAACCCTTTATAGTAACTGACATCTGCAAAGAAGGATTTGGCTTCTGTATACGGCTTTGCATCGGCCATTACTTTATACTGTATTCCATCTTTACAGTATTTGAAGCACTGATGCAGAGTAGAGGGTATAATATTATACTGATGTATCCATGGCCTTCCTAGGAGAAGGTTGTATGTTGTTATCACATTTATAACATGACATACGACATCAGTAGCCAGTTCTCCTATATCCAGCACTACTGTGATCTTACCCAGTGCACGTTGTCCATCTTGATTGAAGCCCTATGTCATCATTCCATTAGGGCATAAATCAAAATGGCGATAGCCCAGCTTGCCTATCATCGAGAGTGGTAGGAGATCTACTGCAGATCCATTATCTATCATAATCCGTTTAACCTTCTTCCCACAGATATGGCCTTCTATCATCAACGGTCTGTTATGCTCTGCTTCGCAGATCAAATTGTTATCAGAGAAGGAAACGACTGGTAGACAATTTTCTTGTTCATCATGTTCTCCACGCCCTAATTCTGCCAGTAAAGTTTCTCTAATGTCGTGATCGGACAACGCTTGAATCAAGCTTTGTTGAAATTCTTCTGATAGCTTAAGTGCATCATAAACACTTAATCGAGCCGGTATACCCTTTAAATGACTTACCACATCATAAGTCACTTTTGCCACTTCACCTTTCTTTTCTTACTCACCATTACCTCTCTGCCTTTCAATCATTTCTTTCCTAGTATTTTCTGGCTTTTGTTTTATAGGACTTGTTATCTTCTTACCCGATTGTAATGTAATTACTGCTACCTTCTTTGAAGTTCCATATTCTTCTTCCTTATTCGCACCTCGAGCTTTCCCTCGGATTGTAAGCATATTTACTGTCGCCATAATACCTCTTTCCTTTCTTTACCAAGTACTATTTCACCCCTATCTATCATCCGTTGTATTATACATTTCAATGTATAGCAATTCTCTGTCGGATGCCCCACTAAGCGATGATAGCGGCAAAAATCTCTGTCCTTGGTTTTTGTCGCATCCTCAGGGTGTTTGGGCTCTGGTAATTCTATCGTGCCAGCTTTTAATAGTTGGTTCATCATAGGGAAGACGTCTTCCTTGTCAAACGCAAATCCCTCATGAGAATTGAGCATCCTGGGTCTTTTTCCACTGTATCTATTCCTTGACTGGCTCCACTCTTCTCTTCGTTCTGGTCTCTTTTCCTTCTAGTCCCTTGTATCCTTACCTCTTTTGTCACGGTCGATAGCATTCACGGCCATCCTGCTGGATACCCTCCTAGCTGTCTCATCGTGGAATGCTGGCATCTTATGAGTCATTAATTCTAAAGCGTGAACTTTAGTAGCCAGGTCACGAAAAGTTCTAATATCAGCACTGGTGAGTCCGAACGCGATTCCTGTCCCCATAGAATTCAAACACATTTTGACTTGCTCTTTTTCCTCCAGTAACTGTCTGTATGAGGCTCCCAATGTTTTCCATCTGTCTATAAACTTTTCTACCGGTTCTCCGTCTCTCTGCTGTATGGAGGCCAATTCCGTAATACTAACGTCACGCTCTGAAGAGAAAAAAATTGACATGAAAATTTCTTGCATTTGGTCCCAAGTACGTACCGATCTTGGTGCTAAGCTGGAGTAACATCGAAATGCTTTGTGTGTTAATGACGATCCGAACAATCGTAAGCAGTACTGTGGTATCGTGGAAAAATTTCCCATGCTAGTGATAAAGTTCATTAAATGTTCCTCTGGAGATCCTTCCCCGTTAAACTTTTGAAAATCCGGATGCTTGAAATTTGCTCGGAAGGGGATATCTTTTACCTCCCTTGGATATGGTGTTTGATACCTGAAACGACCAGTATTTTCGGGTTCCCTTTCTATTCTGACAGCCTCTTCCACTTGTCTTACCTCATCTTGTGTCACGATTCTTGCTGTTAGAATGGACCCCAACGACCCTGCCCCTGTGGTTGGAGGCCGTCAGGCTGGTTTTCTTGTTTATTCATCGTATTCTGAGGGGCCGCCATCTGGGCTATATTATGTGCAAGAGTTGCTAGGGCCTCCCTGAGGTTTCTGCATTCCTCCATTAATGCGTTTTGGGCTTCTGCCATTTCATTAATATGATCCTCTGTAGTCGCTCTACATTCTAGATTCGTCCCGGCCATATGTACTGTAGCTTCACCGCTCTTTGATGAAGCAGTGATTGGAGTGGAACGAGAATATGCTGACGTAATGGGACTCATGTAGAGGGGAGAGGATGGGGTTTCATTAGACTTTTCTGTACCACTAACATCATTAATCGATTGGGCCGATACTGATACTGGTGAACTTGCCTGGGGAGGCATGAACATTGGCGATCTGACAACCAGCATTTTTCCTTTATGCTCTTTCGTCCATTTGACTCTTGAGGGACTCAAAACTGGGAAGTCATGCGCTGTCAATAATGGGATTATTCGTTCGGGATATATTACCAGAGGAGTGAGTTCGGGATTCTTTCTGACTGTATTATGTGTTATCAGTCCTTTAACTCTTAGCGAAGGCTGATTCATTCCAGAATTCCTTGCATTTCGTGCTCTCGTTCTACGAGATGTTAAAACGGTCCAGCCATCATCACTTCCTAATGGTCGAGGCGACGTTGATACGACCCCAGCTGATACCTGAGTCATGTTGTTCCCACTTGCATGGATTTGAGTCATGTGCTTCGGAATTCGATTCGGTGTGTATTCTATCACAAACTCGGTCGGAGTGAATCGGAAGTTCACTTTTCTTATGGAAGTTGCCATGAGTAGTAGATTAGAATCGGATGCAAAAACCTTCAATCCCAAAACATGATTGTAGTTAGTAATTGAAGAATTAAATAATCTATCTTAGAGATGAAGGGGAGGATGTTCCCATTGAGAGTCGCCATTTTGGCATTTGAAAGACGTCAAACAATGATGAATGTTTCATTTTGGAGTCTGAAAGATGCCAAACGATGATGGAATTTTCGTAACTTCACTCTTAATGTTAAATAAGATCAACCAACATTTCTCCAGCAGAGTCGCCATTTTGTTTCAAACAAGAAACAAAAGTGTTTGGTTTGGGAGATTATCTTATTTAAATATAACAGAGAAAGAGTATTCAAAACGGTCATCATACTTTACTGATACTGAGTTCATTTACATCCTTTTAATATCCCTTGATTCTAAGATAGATTACTAAAAATAAAGGAATTATTATGAATTCAACAGTCATAGTTAAATATGAAATTCGGCAGCATAACGTCAATGATTTCAGTAATCTCCTAGGACTTAGGAGGAATATGCTCTTCTGCTGATCCTTTTATGCTTGAACAGAAGGAACTTGGAGACTTTAGCCATTTCGACGGCATAACGACCCTTTATCTTTACAGACTGTAGGGCAGTTTAGTTGAGCGGACCCGCGCAACGGATATCGGTTGCACGGATCCGCGCAAGCCACCGCTGCCTTCTCTTCTCACCTTCAACTTCCTCCTTGCTCCGCTTCTTCTCAAGAATCTTCAATCCCTCTTAAATGAAGGAGGGGTGGGGGATTTCGGTGCCGTGGGACCCATCTTGCATCAATCTTTACCGCTCAAGGAAATCTTCCCCTGAAACCATCTGTGCAAACCCGCGCAACTGATCTTTGGGTTGCGCAGACCTGCACAATGGACTTTTGAGTTGCGCTGTCGCACGCAGCTGATATCGTTTGTGCAGTCCCGCGCAAACGATCTCAAAGACATTTCTTCTTCTTCTTACATTCTTCTTTCTAGTACTTTGTTTTCCATCCTTCTTCTGTTTCAATCCTTTCATCATTTTTTCATGTCTCAACTGCTCTAGGATCCAGCTAGAAGATATGCTGATTCTGTTGGTCTACATCATCAGCGTCAAGTACTCTGGCATTGTTTAATCTTATATAAAAGCATCTTGCTTACAGGTTGTCTTTTATTGAGGATCATCCTACCGTGTCTTTAGATAAATGAAAAGTTTTGCATATGCTCTATCTAGCATGGGTGCAGATCTTCCCTCTGTTACATGCCTTACATTACAAGACTACTTACTATATTAATGGTTATGATTAACTATACATTTTTATTGGTGGATGTAGCTGTTGTTTTTGGCTAGATTTACCCTGGTCTGTCTTGGCTCTTGATTTAGTTATTGTGATGACCATCCTTCCTTCTTGGAAAGAGAAGAAACTCAGGGCTTGTTCAGGTACAAGAATTATGTCTATGTTGCCCATATTCTTTTTTATCTTTCTATATTCATACTATAGGCAATAGTAGATTCAATTTCCCTTTGCAACTTAAAAGTAGTCCATGTGGATCCATATGTGCTGATGAGAACAGGACTTGCATGTCATCCTACGAAAGAGTTACCAAACATTTACCATATTTGTTTTTTTTTTTTTTTCTAAAATTAGTATAATTATCATTTCCAAACACATGTTTAAGAAAATACAAAACTGGCTATCCTTACAAAAGTCCTGGAATATGGGTGTAAAGTCCTGGAATATGGGTGTCCGGTCCTTATGGCCTAACCAAAAAAGAACAATCTATAAAGGAAAAGAGACTCTGAAAGTCCTTGTAAGCATTTGACAGGAGTAAAAGTATGTTCTGTCAATTAAAATTTTGAAAAAGGCAATGTTTGTGTTCTATATTTGATGACATGCCTATTTCCTAATGAAATGCCACAATGATGAACAGGTAAATGAGATTGCTTAGAACACAACCAAAGACATTTTCTTTCTTACTATAGGAAATAGTAAGAAGAGCTTCCAAGATGCATGCTTCTTTTACGCATTTGCTAAGAACCATAAGCATATGTCCAACGTGCAAGCACCATTTGGTAATAGCATCAACCCTACAGATCTTTGATTGGTGCATTATGTTGATTGATATAGACCACTCAATCAATTGACTATCACTCAGTATGTTTTCCCCCTTCTTTTGCTGCATATTTTCAACAGAATTCATACAATTTGGGTCTGATTCAGTACTTTCTTCAATTTGGCTAAATGAGTTTCTTTATTTCTTCTGCTTGTTGAATGTTGGTTTATTAGAAGATTATGATAGTTTTAGTTCTGTTTTCTACTTTTTTGCTAAATATTTTGATCTGCTTGTTCAATTCGGATATGTTTTTGGACTTTTGATCTGTTTGCCTTAATGGGTACTTTTGTTCTTTTGTATTTTGTTGATGATTCTGTATTCGAAGAAAAGGATTGCTTGGTTCATATTTTGCCATTGTTTTGTGAATAGTCTGATTATGATGATTTTTGGGTATGCTTTTAGAATTTCTGATCTTTTAGCTCGATGTTTTTTCTTTCTTTTTTTTTTCCTAGAAATTTTCTGAAGATTGGGTTATCGAATGAAGAGAAAGTTTTAGTCATGTATCTTTTTTCTTCCATTTGCCAAATATTTTATCTGATTTTGCTTAATTGGTGGTCTATTTTAGTGTTTTTGATCTTTTCTGCAAAATGGGTATCTTTGTGTCTTTAGAAGTTTGTTGAAGAAGGTTGGGGCTTTATCTGAAGAAGATGATAGTTTTAATTTAGCATTTGGTAATTTATATCTACAACCACCCTACCATTTTAATTGCAGCACCATTTCCTTTCCACTTTGGCAATACAATTGCACAAACTTTGTATTTTGTTACCATTAGTGGCAAGTGTTAGTGAAGGGTGGGTCTTACTAGTCCCCTTTTGATCTTAGCCTTCCTACTTCTAAATAATAAAAACCAGGCTTCTATTGGGATCTAATCTGCCAATCCCAGAAGTTGGAGATCTCATCATTGGTTTATTGTCGTAGTCATGGAAAACTCACAGATGGTCATGGGATGTGTGAAGGTTGCTTCTCTTCATTTCCCACCAATAAGATTACGAACTCCGAAAAAGATGGGTTGTCATTGGTTTATTGTCGTAGTCATGCACCAAGCTAGCAAAGTTCCCTACTTATTGGGCCTTGATTCTCATGACCTATTGTAGCTGGCAATGCAGAATTTCTGAGTTTTCCACTTGAGAGTCTTGTGTATGTTGCTAAATTGGATAAATCACAAGGAACACATGCAAGACCCAGTCATCGGAATCCGTAAGTTAGTCATGCACCAAGCTAGCAAAGTTCCTTTCTGCTTGCTTAACAGTCTGCCCAGTTTTGAAACTTCTTTGGTGGGAGATAATTTTATACCATGTAAGTATTCATCTGAGGTTTTTAATGATTTTTTGGAACTACATTCATTACTTCATCTTTGTGCTCTTGTAAATTCATTACTTTTTATAGTAGTTTGAGCTTGTTTATGCATGTATATTTATTTTATCTAGCTAGGTGATATGCACTGCTAACATCCACACCTTCATGTGGACTTTAATACATCGACACTTTCACGTGGCACATTGATGCATACTTTCCATTTGTGTTATACCACTATTGGAAAGCCATGTTACAAAAATCACTCTGATTGTATGATTTAACCATTCCTCTCCTTTTCCTGGCTCATTTGAGTAATGGCTTCACACACCCTGTTGAGGGTCTTTGGAGTTGGTGCTAAGAGCCAACATTGTCAAAAACTATCCAAGCAATCGCATGAAAAGTGGACAATTGAGATGGAGCAAAGAAAAAAAAAATTAAGGTAGAGTCATTATCTTGAAACCCTGTCTTGTATTTTTAAAGAAGAACTTCGGTTAGATGATGCTAACCATCTGATCTATGGCTTGTAAAAAGAAGGATGTTTGTGGCAAAGTGACAAACATTTACGGGATTAGGATCATCCGATTAGTTTGGTTTTTGCATCATGGTGTTCCAATAGGTTATGAAAAAACAGATAGGATTGATGATTTTTGTCCACGTGTCATTTAGAAGCTTTGGGAACATTGCTTGTTTTGTATCATGATTTTGGATATTGTTTCATGCTTGAGTCGGAAATGGTAGGATTTCTACCAATTGTTACGAAAATATAGGGTGTTGGAGAAGAGGTTATATCGACTTGGACGGTTTTTTTTTTTTTTTTTTTTTTGT
The DNA here is from genome assembly GCA_030180095.1 of Magnolia changhungtana. NCBI lineage: Eukaryota > Viridiplantae > Streptophyta > Magnoliopsida > Magnoliales > Magnoliaceae > Magnolia > Magnolia changhungtana. Next base: position 1,136,770 of record JASAUF010000600.1, read on the forward strand.
CCAGGTTTATTCACTATGCATTTTGGTGAATCTTTACTATTGATGCAGGCTTTTCTCATGTGCTTATATAACATGGTATAATGTGACAAATTTATTAGCTTTTACTCATAGTTACATGGTTTTTTGGTTTTAAACCATTCCGAAATAAGAAAAAAAATACTGTTTCCAAAAATAAAAATGTGTTGGAAATTGAAATTTTGTCACGGTTTTCAACCATCCCTAATTTTTTGCGATGCCCTATTTCAGGAATGGTTTAGAACTGTTCCAAAAAATTTCAATTTTGCACGATTGAAAACCATTCCTAAACCAAGAGGGATTTTGGTGTAGTGACATGTCAGCCCTCTGCGCATCATGACATGTCAAATGGACATGGGTGCATGAGCCAAGCCATCCATCAGGGGGATCTACTGTTTGGATTCCATGTTACAAAAATCAGGCCAGTCCACAGATAATTTTAGACTAGTTTATGAAAAATTTACAAAGAAATTGCCAAGTTTTTCCTAGATTTTGATCATCATCATCTAAACCTTATCCTAATTCCCAACTAGTTGTGGTCGGCTATATGAATCCTGTTCCACCATTCCAATCTTTGAATGACTATATCCTCAGTTAAACCACAGGTCCAAGTTTTCTTAAGATGCTTGTTTATTTCATAACGTGGGGACCGGCTTGATTTTGTGGGCAAACGACATCTACAAGGTGAACATCCACTTGATGGACGGCTTTGCTCTCATACCCATGTGCCACATTGCCACATGTGGAGGCATGTAAATTTGCTGACATAAACACGTGTTTGGAAGTCACAGAACTGGCCTCTTCTGTTTCTTAGGCAATTAAGGCAGCAAGGATATCCAAATCCAAGAACCGTTCATGAATTCACCATCAATAGTTAATGCTTGCACTTTGCCCTGAACTTTTTATTCTGTAACTGGAAATCCATTTTGTTTCTCTTTCAATATAGAAAAGGGTAGTTGATTCTGAATTTTAGAATGCATATATTCAAAAATCCATTTTGAAATGTGGGTTAATATTCCCAAGACATCCTCACCAATCTTTGATTAGCGTAGAGTGGACCCTACTTGTTAAAATCTATTTTGGACTAACTTATGATTGGGTTTACTTTTTAAGGCAATAGTCACCAAAATGGAAATAAATCAACACTCCTGATGATGAAACTGTCAAGTCAAATTATTGTGACGTGGGGGAAACCAAGATTGTCCCATCCCGTCTCGTCCCAAGAAATTACGAGAAATTTTCAAGGTCCGTCGGAGATGCTCTTCTGTTCATTGTCATTAGCTTACTGGGATTTATTTTTTCAGTTTGGCATGTTTGGCATTCTGCATTTGCTTTTGCTCCTAAAGATTGCTTGTAGAGTTTTGGGTGAAGGTTGTTTTTTTTTTTTTTTTTTTTTTTTTTTTAATGATTTTTTTTTTTTTAGCCATGAGTGAGAAATTGTGAGAGGGTGGTTTTGTATGTATCCATAACAACTATTTATTATTGTAAGCATTGGTTTTAAGCAAGCCCATCTGATGTTTCCTTTGTAAATTTGCATTAAATAGACTTTGTGATAGTGATTAAATAGACTTGAACTGATTGGAAACTAATGGGCCTTTTGTTCATGACAATCCTGACGTTAATCGTGAAAAAATTACTATGGTGGATGGGTGATGGCATTGATTTAATCAGATGGTCCGGACTGTCCAATAGTTGTGAATTTGCACTGATGTTTTTGCCGTGCCGGTGACTTCAAAACATGGATAGTTGAATCATTGATTTGGGTAGTACATTAGGTCTGCCCCGCTTTTTATGGGCCACAATGAAAAATTGGCATGGACCTGATCAAGATGCTTGATTAGTAAACATAAAGGGGCCATGACTAATTTCTCCAAAATTTCTATAAAGGCCCGACCTGATGACATAGGGAGGGACGTGATGAGGTCAATCATCGTCTTTCTCAGGGAATAATTACTCTGAATACATGGAGCTATTTGGACTCCTCACAGAGTTTCCTCGAATCCATGAGGGAGATAGAATTGAAATAATTTCTAATAAATTCAAAATAAATTGATTGATTATAAAAATACAAGGTTACAATCCTTTAAATAATGAGCTCAAACCTAGGATGGTGTTTTAGACTCAAACACCCTAAAAATGTGACTTCCTTGGACTTCAACTCAAGCACCCTAAAAACTTGACTTACTATAAATAGTAAACTTACTACTCAAACATCCTAAAAACATGTCTTAATATAAATAGTAAACTTACTATTCAAACATCCTAAAAACATGTCTTAATATAAATAGTAAACTTACTATTTATAGATGGTCTCCATTCCTAATAGACTTCATGGTTTTTGGCCAAAAATAGGAAGTGTCCAATTTGGCCTAATACTTTATTCTCCTAACTTTTCTAAGCCATTTTCATATTGGGCATGAGTCGTATAACTCAAAGGATTAAAAGTTATACTCCAACTAAAGCTTACTATTTATAGTAAAAATGAAAATAAAATGTACTTTTGACATTTGAAGTAATATTTGCAAATCCGGCATGGGCAATCTGATGGAATTTGGCAAGATACGCCTGTTTTAAGGTTATGACGGTCCAGATCATTTCCGCCTCCAATCAAGCCTTCTCTGGTCCATCTTGCCATGAAAGTGTCTACGACCTGCTCTACATCACCTGAGCCTGAGAATGTGTGATTAAAGTTCCAATTATTGGTAAATAAGTCAGGCTTTATCTTTTGGTTGTCTTGATAATTTGTTGCCTCAATTTCGTTCATATAACCATCACATCCCATTAAGGGCTTAGAAGGTCATGCTGATTTTTGGACAATTAGCATCCACAATCAATATACAATTTTCATCGTGGCCTGTGAAAAGTGGGGCTATCATATAGAAAGGCTATGTCGACCGTTCACAGGTCTAAAACCACACTGCCACACCAGGAGCATCAGCATGCACCTTGGGTGGGTGCATGTGATCTTTTTCCTACTATCCGATTAATGAAGGGAAAAACAAATGTTAGGATCCATTGGTGTAGTTAACATCAAGGATGGTGTGCTCTTAAGTGGACCTAAGTTAGGCTTAGATGTTGACCTGATTGACCTGGACAGAGTTAAAATGTTGATTTTGCATGCCCCAAGCCTGGCCAATTGCCATCCAATCTCCAGCTGTTGTAAAAATGTTAATTTTAAATATATTTTAATATTAAAAATATATACATATTATACAAAGTATTTGCAAAAAACCCATTTTTTGGTGTTTTGGGAATAATCCCACATTGGAAAAGAGGAAGGAAAAGTTTGGGTTTATATGAGAAAGGTAGAGTACCTTCATATTTTATATGCTTGGTCTGTGGTGTATCGAGCACCCACATGCTCGGGCACGGGCTTGGTGCGAGGGAGTGGTCATGTGAGGCAGTGTGGCTGTAGAAGTGCTAGTGGTGCACTTCGCACGTCTGCATCGTATTGCAGAGGGTCGCTCCTTTGCGAACCAGTACGACACAGAGATAAGGTAGCAGGTGGCTGGGATGAGTCTAGAGATCTGAATGAGACCTGTATGACTTATATAAAGGCCGGAAAAACTAGCGGTTGGAACTGTTGCATGTGAGTCTAAACGGTTAGCATGCAACAATTGCTACACCACATGCATAACGGTTAGAAACTGCTAATAACAGCTAGTTTCTCACCAACAACTAGAAACGGTCATATGGATCAAAGAGCCCAGGCCAAATCTGTCAACCATCCTAGCTTATATAAACAGTGCCTAGATGGGTTTGCAATCCATCACCAACATAGTCCAAGCATACTCATTCGAACCAAAGTGAGAATTACAAACAATGTATTCCAGAAAGATAGCAAGGTTCATTCGAACCTTAGCCAGAAGAACAGACCAATGTTGAGGTCTAAAACAGTTCATCCAAACCCTTGCCTGAAGAACAGACCAGTGTTGTGGTCTAATACTCCTTTGCTCTCTCTAATTCTGAGAATTTTCTTTTATTTATTTCTGTCAGAAATTTGTGTACAAGAGTTCCATTGGTGGATCCTCGTATTTGCTGAATGCAGATCCACACCAGGCTCATCGTATCCTAGAAGCTATTTGCATGGAAACTTTCATCATACTCAATCTATTTGAGTATAACACTGAAGTGTCAACTGACAGTGGGGTGTACTAATAAGCTAGCAAAAAAAAAAATCTACTTGAGTAGGGGCAAATAATGCTTTAAGGACAGCGTTTCATACATGCTTCGGCCTGTCCTGATTATTTCAGTTTACCTGTTTACAGAAAATATTTTTCCATATTAATTTTTTAACAATCTTAAAGCATTATTTTGAGATGGAAGCCGAAAGCGTATCATCCATCAAACTAATGAATCAGGATTTGATTCATCTTGATCGGTTCTATGGAACCAACTTTACAAGATGGCAAGATAAGATCAAGTTTCTTCTGATCGCATTAAAGATCTTTTATATCCTAGATCCAAATTTGTAACTGTTGCTTGAAGCTACTGACAAGGACACACCTGAAGTGATCGTTGCCCACAACAAATGAGCTGAAGATGAACTTTTGTGCCGTGGACACATTCTGAATGCGTTCTCCAACCGTTTGTATGATCTGTACACACAAACGTCATCTACTAGAGAAATTTAGACCGTTCTGGAGTTCAAATACAAAGCTGAAGAAGAAGGTACCAACAAGTTCCTGATAACTAGGTACTTTGACTATAACATGGTAGATAACAAACCGCTATTGCCTCAAATCCAAGAATTGCAGCTAATAGTGAACAAAATCAAGGCCATTAAAATTATCTTCATGAGTCATTCCAAGTTGGGACTATTATCGTAAAGTTGCCCCCAATGTGGAAAGATTATAGAAAGAAGTTGTTGCATAAGACTGAGGACTATACAATGGAACAAATCCAGAAACATCTACGAATTGAGGAAGAATCCTGTAACCATGATAAAAAAGAATGAAAATGGAAATTCCTCATCCAAAGTGCACACAGTAAAGAATACAAATAACAAGAATCTCGAGAAGGACATTCCCTGAAACCCAATAAAGGGGAAGTTAAGAAAACTCAGAAGAAGAATGAAAAGTTTAAAGGCCCTTACCATGTCTATGGAAAAACCGGGCATTATGCTCGAGTTTGCCGATTTCGCAAATTGAAAAAAAAAAAAAGCTAGTGAAGTAGAAGGTGATATAATGATAATAATCATTGAAGTGAACACAATCCAAGGAAAAGTTCCTAGCTGGTAGTATAATACTTCTGCTACTATACATGTCTGCTACAACAAATCAGCCTTCAAAACCTATGAGGTATTGACCATTGGTCAAGAAGTCCAAATGGGTAATGAAGTCCGATCGAAGGTTGTCAGCAAAGGAACCGTTGAATTGGTTTTTACTTCTAGAAAGAAAGTGATTCTGACAAATGTACTGCACGTCCCAGACATGATGCGAACCTAAATTTTGGGTAAACCTGAAATAAGGGTTGTGTACAAGTCAGGAAAACTAATTCTGTCAAAGAATGAGAACTTTATCGGAAAGAGATATGCTTGTAACAGTATGATCAAGTTTTTTCAAAAGGAATGTAGCACTTCTGCGTATATGGTTGAATCCGTTGGACTATGGCATGATAGACTATCCCATATAGGATATAGTACCTTAAAATTCATGGCTAAGAATGGTTTAATCTCATACATAGATGTGAAGTGTGCGTACGATCCAAAATGACAAAGAAACTTTTTCTTAGTATCATGAGATCATCTCAAATATTGGATCTTGTGCACAGTGATATCTGTGAGTTAAACAACATTGTTACTCGTGGAGGAAGAAGGTGTTTTATAACCTTTATTGATGATTACTCTAGTATGTGTATGTATACCTGTTAAAGTGTAAAGATAAAGCACTAAACATGTTTAAAATATATAAAGAAGAAGTAAAAAGTCAATTAAATAAGAAAATTAAGATTCTCCACAATGATAAAGGGAGAGAATACTTTTCTAATGAATTCGCTAACTTTTGTGAAGAACACCAATGTACTGCACCATATACACCGCAACAGAATGGTATAGTATAAAGGAGGAATATGATGCTAGTAGAGATGGTCAACTCAATGCTAATACGAATAAAGTTGCCACTCAATCTATGGGGTAAGGCACTGCTTGCAGCATGTCACATATTAAAAAGAATTCTATCTGAGAAGTATAAAACATCGCCATATAAAACATGAAAAGGTAGAAAACCTAACCTGTGATATCTTAAAGTGTGTAGGTGTCTTACATATTGTAGAACTCCTGATACAAAAAGAACCAAGTTAGGACCTAGAGCTATTAAGTGTGCCTTCGTAGGGTGTGCACAAAATATTAAAGCTTATGGACTCCTAAATCTAGAGTCTAACACCATTATGGAATCAAGAGACGTTGAGTTCTTTGAGAACTTACTATCCTTGGAGTCAAAGGATAATGAAGTCCAAACTCCTAATAGAGAACCAGTAAGTATAACTCCATAGGTAGTGTAAGCTCCAAGCGAACCTCATAGGAGTCAAATGATAAGAGTAGAGACGAGTTTAGATGATAATCATGTAGACTCTCAGCGTATCTCTTTTCATCTCGTAGAAGGAGATAGGGATAATGTTATAAGAAAAATCCCTATAGTAATGACTATAGAAGATGACCCTAAAACATATACTGAGGTTATGTCTTCTAGAGACTCAGCTTTCTAAAAAGAAGCTATTAATGATGAAAGAGAATCTATAGTGTCAAATCAAATATGGGAACTACTTAACTTATCTCTAGATTCTAGACCCATCGGTTGTAAGTGAGTATTTAGGAAGAAATATCACACTAATGGGACTATCTAAACCTTTAAAGCTAGATTAGTAGCTAAGGGTTTTCAGACAAAAAGAATGGATAGATTATTTTGACACATACTCTTATGTAATTAGGATAACATCCATTAGGATTTTATTTACACTAACTTCCATACATTATCTTCACATCCACCAAATGGATGTAAAGACTGCATTCCTAAATGGTGACCTCAATTATGAGGTATACATAAAACAACTTGAAGGATTTATTCTACCAGGAAATGAGAATAAAGTTTGTAAATTAATTAAATCTTTGTATGGATTAAAACAAGTACCAAAATAGTAGCATGAGAAGTTTGATTAAAAAAATAGTATCTCATGGTTTCATGTATAATGTAGCTGATAAATGCATATATTATAAAGTTAATGGTAGCTGTATAATTATAATTTGTCTATATGTTGATGACATGTTAATAATTAGTAATAAAATGGAAGGTGTAACTAAAACAAAGAAGTTTCTATCTTCCATATTCAAAATGAAGGATCTTGGACATGTGGATACCATCTTAGGTATCAAAGTTAAAAAATATAGCGGGGGTTATGTTATCTATCAATCTCATTATATTGAGAAGATACTAAATAAGTTTAACCATCCAAATGTAAAAGAAGAAAAAATCTCATTTGATCCAAGTATCAAGTTGAAAGAGAATAACGAAAGACCAGTTGCACAACTAGAGTATGAGAGTGCTATAGGAAGTGTTATATATGTTATGCAATGCACTAGACCAGATTTCACATATACTGTGAGTAAACTTAGTAGGTTTACTAGTAAGCCCAGTGTGAAATACTAAAATGCTATCAGTAGAGTACTTAGTTACTTAAAAGCAACCAAAGACTTAGGGTTATTTTACTTAGCATTTCTTATCGTATTGGAAGGATATACCGATGCGAGCTGGATATCGAGTACATGGGACAACAAGTCTACTACAGAGTAGGTATTCACCTTAGGAGGTACAACTATATTTTGGGGATCCAAGAAATAAACCTGCAGAAAGCACTCGACTATGGAGTCTGAATTTATATCCTTGACTGCAACAAACAAAGTGGTTGAGTGGCTTAGGGATCTTTTATTAGAAATTCCTTTTTGTGTAAAGCCATATTGGCTCTGTCACTACATTATGATAGTGAAGCCACATTAGCTAGATCCTATAACGGTACTTATAGTGGTAAGTCTAGACATATTAGTCTACGACATGATTATGTGAGACAATTGATTCGAGATTAAATCATTGCTATTTCCTATGTGAAATCAAGCAATAACTTTGCTGGCCCTTTTACTAAACCTCTAACGAGAGAGGTAGTAAAGGCAACATCTAGAAGAATGGAGTTGCAACTCTTCAACCAAAGTTCCACCAGTGACGGTAACTCAACTTAAAATAAGGAAATCTTTAATTTCGGGTTCAATGGGTAAAAACAAGTTACTGATATGTGAAAATTTTTCAGCACTCAAATTATATACAACCTCATCCATAATAGATAAGTGTTGAGCGTTATAAAAGAGGGTTGAGTCATAGAACTCTTAATGAAATCCAGTGTAAAGGATAAGTGTCTTAATAGTAACGAAGAGACTGGAAGGATTTTACCTATGTAAATGTAGAGATGGTGCCGTCTCTCATGAGAGTTGGAGTTTCTCTCGGGATCGTTCATGAAATAGGATGAACACATGGCCGTTAATTGTGCTAAGCAAGATTATGGGAACTCTAATATACACAAAAGTGAATATGTGTGTAATTTCTTCGGCTCTGTTATTTACGAATAACTGGTTCAACGCTGTGGCTACTAGTAATTTTGATAGAGCTTTGAGATACTTACACTAAGGAAAGATTCAAATCAAAAGATATCTTTCTCTATGCATATAAGTTGTTTCTATTCTTTTCGAAAAAATATATTTTAAAATCAAGTGGGGGATTGTTGTAAAAATGTTGATTTTAAATATATTTTAATAGTAAAAATATATACATATTATATAAAGTATTTACAAAAAACCCATTTTTTGGTGTTTCGGGAATAATCCCACATTAGAAAAGAGGAAGAAAAAGTTTGGGTTTATATGAGAAAGGTGGAGAACCTTTATGTTTTAACTGCTTGGTCCATGGTGTATCAAGCTTGTGTGTTTCAGTATGAAGCACTGGAACACCCGCGTGCGCGATCACGCTCGGGCACTGGCACTGGCTCGGTGCAAGGGCGTGGTCATGTGAGGCAATGTGGCTGTAGAGGCGCTAGTAGCGTACTTTGTTGTCAAGCCTGTGTCTTAGTAACCATTCCATTCTATAGGATCTTGCGGTCCTCCCGGTCGAATTCCGGCAACCCGCGACCCGTAGATAACATTTGCACATGACCCTAAGTCGCATCTTGTAAACTCGAGTCGACTCAACCCGAGACCTATGCCATTGCGACGTGGCGTCACCTTGATTCCGACACCGCGTCTTGTGCACCAATCCGACGCTTAGATTATAAGATGTGGCCCATGCATTATTATGGTCGTGGATCGCACGTTGTGGGGCCCACCTATCACATATAGCACCGTTCCCTAGGTAATCATGAGGGTGATGACATCACCCTACATATAGCCACCCTACCTAGCCCATAGCCCTAGGCATGCTAGTAATGATGCCCTTTCTCTCCCAAGCTTTTTACAAATCTAATGATTGCATAGCTAAGAGAGCTAGCAATCATTACTCTTCTCTCTTTTCTCCCTCTCTCTCTCCCATTCTCTCTCACTTCCTCCATTGCAAGAGCTTGGGATGTCCAAGAAACTCCTAAAAATCTAGCCCCTTTCACCTATATTCCCCACTAATCCAACCATCAAGACCCCATTTCAACCATTGAATCACATCCCTTAGAGCTCTAGAACATAGTGGTGGAAGAAGGAGATCAAGATCCAAGGTGGGTGCCATGTTTAGGGTAGATCTTCCATTCTTTCTTTGATTTTCTTGCTTAAGGACATGTAAGATCCACTAATCAATGGTGGAGATCCTACTGTGGTCAACGGCCCATCCATGATGCATGTATGATCCATGATGGGGCCATTCTCCATGGACCCCATCATGATGTTTTGAGTTAATCAATGGCTATGATGGGTCATCTAGACCTTGATTTCATGGTGGGGATGACATCCCCACCTTAGATTTTTTTTTGTAGGGCCATGCAATGTATAGGACCCATATGATGATCATGATGTATGGTTTGGAGCTTTTGAGGGGCCCATAGTGGCGGGGTCCCCTCCCATGGCAGGTCTTTCTTCTTCTCTCTTTCTCTCTCTCCCTCTTTCTCATTTTTTTATGGTGATGTTGTGTGTGGCTTATCCGATGTGTTCAACAATCTTTACTATCCAGATTTTCTGGACATCCAGCAAATGAAGCCCACTTACTGCCCATTTTCGGGCTAGCTTGGATGAAGGAAATCACAAATATTAGCTTGATCCAGGCCATGGTGGGCCACTCATGTGGGACCCATCTTGAATGTCGTCCGTCCCAGGCTAGATTGTGGGCCCGCCTCAATGATGTAATCCATCTAGGCCATCCATCCGCTGGACGTCCAAGATGCCTAGATGGGGGTCGTAAGAACACAAATATCAGCTTATTCAAAGCTCAGGTGGGCCACATGTGTGGACCCACCTCAATGCATGTATTTTATATCTATACCGTCCATTTCCTGGACGCTGGGCCAGTAGCCCATCAGTCCAACAGCATTTGGCTGTTGTATTGACGTCAACAAGTTCTGTGGTCTAATCATGAGGTATGTGTTATATCCATACTGTCCATCCATTTGGCAGTGCGTGGGGCCCACCCCACACGTGCTGCACATGTGGGGGTGGGGCCCACCTTAACGTATGTATTCTGTATTTACATCATCCATCTCTTGACTGTGTGCTAAATGGGACGCACCATGATGTATGGGTCTTATCCACCCGTTCGTTTGCTGGACTGGTGGGGCCCACCTTGTAGTATGTGTTATATATCTACACCATCCATCCAGACGGGCTGGACGTGGGCCCACCATGCTATACGTATTTCATCTATGCCTCCAGTCCAGCTGGACGTGGACCCTACCTTGATGTATATCCACATCGTCCATGGGAAGTGGGGTCCACCATGATGTGTATTGTGTATCCAGGCCCTCCAATTAAGGCCCATTGTGCAGGGCCACTTTGATGTATTTACTTTATTGCCCATCTATTTTGCTTGGACCATAGGCTGCCTCATGAGGCCCATTTTATGGTGCAACAGGTCCACCTTGATGTATGTATTATAGGCAATCTGTCCATTTATTTTTTTGGACCTTTGGGGCTGACCTATGAGGCCCACCTTGATGTGTGTATTGTGCATGTTGTCCACTCATTTTAGGACTATATGGGTTGCCCCATCAAGCCCACTATGATGTATGTGATGCACTCACTATCCATCCCTTGTGCTTAGCCCATGAGCCCTTGTGTGAGGCCCAATATGATGTAATTGTGGCCCTTGTGTGAGGCCCAATGTGATATATATGTGGCCCATTTAGTGAGGCCCAAAGTGATGTATATGAGGCCTTTGTGTGAGGCCCAATGGGATGCATATAAGGCCCTTGAGTTAGGCCCATTGTGATGTATATTAGGCCCTTGTGTGAGGCCCATTATGTTGTATATGAGGCCCTTGTGTGAGGCCATGGGCCCCACTATATGTTTGACTTTATGTGGGCCACTCCTTGAGAGTAACGTTGGTTGAATGTCTACATTGAATGGGCAATGATGGTTAAATGTCTACATTGTGACCTTTCCAGGCCCTTGTTAGGTCCATTCTTATCCTTCTCTAAGTGGGTTGACCCAAATCATTGGGCCCTATTGATATTTGCATGATCCATCTATTCACATTGGGCTAACCCAAGATGTTGGGCCCCATTGGTTGCTAGTAGGGTTATTTTAATCTTAGAGTCCATTTAGGACTTATTTGGGCCTCCTAGGGAATCTACTGGGCTATATGGTAGTATTATGAAGGAAGCCCGTTTCAGATCCTTAGGAATGTAGGTAGGCCACCTAGGCCCAACCTTGATATGAGGAGCATATATTATCACCGTAGACGAAGAGATCCATGCTATCATATTTGGTATATCTACAGTTGAAGACTAACCTTCATGGATATGCTGTCAATCTATGGACCCCACCTTGTATATAAGCCAATCATTGATACCAATTATGAGTATGTGATAGTGTAGCATCATGATACATGCCTATACGCATCATCTGCAGGCTTATTATGAGGAGTGACTGATCATAGCATTAAGTCATTGGGCAGGTTGTTCATCGGACTCCCTGATAGGCGGAGTTGTCCCACATGAGCGTACGGTATGCGTAAGATTGATGCATGATTAGATTGTGTGATTCATGCATCTTGCATTGTGTGTTGTGATTATTGTATGCCCTAGCGACATTAGTGCTGTAGCCTCCGCAGGTATTGCGCGGACGACAGGATTGGATACTGAAAATACTTGTTAAAGTATGGGGGCGCCATAGATGTCCTAGGGTGAAAGTCCACAAACCCTTATGGTACCATGGAGGATGCTCTAATGTCTAGATGGAGTGGATGTATAGCACATGAGGGCCGAATACTAAGAGGCCGCGTCTCCCATTGTGTCATGGTCAGTTGGAAGGGGGTGTGACCTTACCCACTCGGAGAGAAGGGGGCTACTGCTAGGTTAAGTATGACCAGCTTGTAAATGGGTCCGCTACCGATTTGCCGGGTAGATATTGGCAGACTGCTAGTCAGGTGGGTAGGGAGGTCTCTTCCACTTGGATGGTTGTGCGTCCATTGTGGGGTGATAATCTGGTGTATAGTGTACAAGACCCCAGTGATTATCCAGAGAGAACTGTACTGATATATGATGCTCCAGAGATGAGCTAGATTGGTATGCTTGAGCTGCATCTCGCATATGACATTGGTTATGTAGGTCTTGCATCGCATCACATGGCCTTGGTGTGGCCGATAGCATTTATGCCTTGTATCGCATAGCCTTGGTACGGTTGAGAGCATTCATGGACTTACTAGCATTTTTCTGTATTACTCTGATGTTGCATACTTGCATTCCTACCTTACACACACACTTTCACCACTGTCTAAGCTTTCTATAAGCTTATGCACAATTGATGCGTGCAGGTGACGTTAGGCCGTATCTGAGCAGGAGCAGGAGTGTGTGCAGCCGAGCTTCCAGAGCCTTTTTGTCATCTATTGTATTTCCCTTTATGCACATTGTACTTAAAGTTTTTTTTTTATCACAGTGGATTTTGTAATGGTGTTCTTGTTATTATTCGTGGGTTATGCTTAATTTGAAACAAATTCATACTGAAAATTCTCCTTGTGGGATCCCAGGATCGAAACCTGGTATATGGGTGCGGGAGTTGAGAATAGGGTACTATGGAGGTTGTTGGCGCCATATTCGGCGATCAAAAATTTTGTAAGCCCAGTTTTCGAGTTTAGGGCATGACATTTGTACTTCGCACATCTGCATCATGTCGCAGAGGGTCACTCATTCGCGACCTTACGCGAACCGATGCGAGACGAGTGCGAGTTGCGGTGCAACAAAGAGCTAAGATAGTAGGTGGCTGTGATGAGTCTAGAGATATGAATGAGACCAGTATGATTTATACAGAGGCTGGAAAAACTAGTCGTTGGAGTGAGGTGTAACTTCTCATGCATATTAAGACAGACCATGCAGTAGCTATTGCATGTGGCTAGCCGAACAACTAGAAATAGCTAGCCAATGAGTCTAAACGGTCAGCATGCAGTAGCTGTTACACTACATGCACAACTGTTAGAAACTGCTAATAATAGCTAGTTTCTCACCAACAGCTAGAAACAATCATATGGATTAAAGGCCCTAGAACAAAATTGTCAGCCACCCTAGCCTATATAAACAATGCCTAGATGGGTTTGCAATCCATCACCAACACAGTCCAAGCATACTCATTTGAACCAAAGTGAGAATTACAAACAATGCACTCCAATAAAACAACAAGGTTCATCCGAACCTTAGCCTGAAGAACAGACCAGCGTTGTGGTCTAAAACAGTTCATCCAAACCTTTTCCTGAAGAAAGGTTCCAGGCAAATACTCCTTTTCTCTCTCTAATTCTGGGATTTTCCTTCTATTTATTTCTTCCAGAAATTTGTGTACAAGAGTTCCATTGGTGGATCCTCGTATTTGTCGAACATAGATCCACACCAGGCTCATCGTATCCTAGAAGTTATTTGCTTGGAACCTTTCAGCATACTCAATCTATTTGAGTAGTGGCAGATAACACTTTAGGGACAACGTTCTCATACATGCTTCAGCCTGTCCTGATTATTTTCGGTTTACCTATTTACAGAAATATTTTTCTGTATTAATTTTTTCAACACTAGCTCAGCCCGTTGAGCTGATAAACACAACGTCCATGCATGTATGCATGTGATTTTGGGTTTCCATCCCTGGTTTAAGACATGTTTGGATACGTGGATTCCAGAGCAAAATAAAAGGAAGAAACAATAATTATGGGATGATGATTTCCTCCTGGCCTGTTTAATTTTCCAAATTCTCAGTAAATATATATCGTAAATAAGTAATTATTACTCTTTCACCCTCTTTAAAAATACATAAGTATTTATTTCAAAAACTACAGACAAATCGACTTAAATTTATGGGGCCCATTGTTATGTATATTATATATCTGTGCCATCCATTCATTTTAGCATAACATTTTTAGGCATGAGCTAAAAAATGAAGCAGATCCAATACTTAAGTGGCCTGCACCAAAGGAAATAGTAGCCCCAAGAAAATTTTAATGGCAGGTATTCATTCCTTTTCTTCTATGGTGTCGTCCACTTGAGCTTTAGATCTGCCTCATTTTTTTGCTCATCACGGATGGACGGTGTGGATAAGCCACATACATTATAAGACCCGTACCTCGATTAATCGATCGTGCACTTCAATTTCGGCATCGGCACGTCCTAGACGGAATATATCAACAAGTTTTGATTGTGACCCTACTTTAATACTGTAACAACCAAAGACTTGTATTCTAACGATCGTACATGCACTACGATTCCAATGTCATGTGGTATGCCCTGCTGTGATACATAGTGTAAGAGATGCCTATGTGTGCATAAATCAAGGTAGGCCACGCTATTTACGTGTGGTGTGGGGCCTACCTAAAGAATCTAGAAAGGAATTTATAAGAAATACTAATCTTAAAACTTTAAACTACCCTCACACCCTCACCCATGCCCTCATAAACCACCCATTGCCTAATGATTAAGAAGCCCCTACCAAAGTACCCTACACCCCCTACCTATGCTCAAAATACCCCTACTCACATCCCTCTCTCTTCCATTAGTCAACTTAAGTCATCACCTTCTCCCCTCAAAGACATGAGAGTCGATGCCCTTGCCCATGCTAGCTCATGCTAAGCCACTCTCTTCTTTCTTTCCCTCTCCCAATGCTACCT
Organism: Magnolia changhungtana; assembly: GCA_030180095.1. Lineage (NCBI taxonomy): Eukaryota > Viridiplantae > Streptophyta > Magnoliopsida > Magnoliales > Magnoliaceae > Magnolia > Magnolia changhungtana. The sequence goes on from JASAUF010000600.1 coordinate 1,152,093, forward strand.
TTCCTTCTTTTCCCTCTTCTCTCTCTATCTTAAAATTTCTACCATATCCCTTTCCTTCTTTTCCCTCTTCTCTCTCTATCTTAAAATTTCTACCATATCCTAAACCCCAAACCCTCACACATCTCCATAATTCTCTAGCAAGTGAAAGAAGAAGAAAAGAGAGAGGAGAGATTAGAGAGAAGAAAGAAATGATTAAAGAAGATCAAGCAGGGGTAGGAAAAGAAAGAAATATTAGAGAGAAACTTGAGTAAGAGGTGTTGTGAAAAAATATTGATTAAAAATATTTTAATAATAAAAATACATATATGTAATAAAATTTTTGTTTGAAAAACTTGCGGTTTTGGCATTTTTGGGAATAGTCCCATAACGGAAAGGAGAGAAGAAAAAATAGTGTTTATATGTGGGGTGTGGAGTACCTTATTATTTGCTTGGTTGATCCATGAATTATCGGGACGTGCCCATGTGCGCACGAACATGCACACGGGCTCGAGCTCGGGCTCGGGATCGATGTGATGGCATGGGCATGTGAGGCAGTGTGGTTGTAGAGGCGCTAGTGGCGTGGTTGGAAACTAGTCGTTGGAGAGAGGTTTAACTGCACATGTAGCATTAAACTAGACTATGCAGAAACTGTTGCATGTGGCTAGCCCAACAGTCATAAAACAGCTAACCAATGAGTCTAAACGGCTAGCATGCAATAGTTGTTGTTCCACATGCATAATGGTAAAAAACTGTCAATAATGGCTAGTTTCCCACCAACGGCCATATAACAATCATATTAAGTTATGACCCTAGACCAAAATGGTCAGCAACCATGGCCTATATAAATAGTGCTTGGGTAGTTTAATGGACCATCACCAACACCCTAATCATTCTCACTTGTAACCCAACAAGAAGAGTAACGTACTCTGATCGGTTAGCAAGGTTCATATGAACCTTACCCAAAAGACCTCAAGAAATAGACCAACGCAGTGGTCTAAATCTCTACAAATTTTCTCATATTCCTTCTGAATCTAGGATTTTTCTTTTGTTTATTTGTCAGACAAAAAATATTTGTGTACATAAAGTCCCATTCGTGGTTCTTCGTGTTTGCTAAACGCATAATCACAAACAAGCTCGTCGTATCCTAGAAGCTATTTACCTGTAACCTATCAGCATTCTCAATCATTTCCGAGAAGGGGTGAATAACGCTTTTAAGGACAACATGATCACACATGCTTTAGCCTGTCCTTTATTTTTGCTTTCTTTAATTATTTTTTACACATTATAAATCTGTAATTTGCGCTAACAATATTAAAGCGTTATCCGAATGAAAACCGAAAGTGTATCTTCCATCAAGCTGATGAATCAAGATTTGATTCGTCTTCATCGGTTTGAAGGAACCAATTTACAAGGTAGCAAGACAAGATAAAGTTTCTCCTAACGGCCCTAAAGATCTATTACATTTTAGATCCAAATTTGCAGCCGCTACTGATGTTTTATTTAAACCAACATGATTTAAATGATTTTTAAACTCGCAAGTATACGAATCAGATGCAGATATGGTACGTATTACTTGCGAGTTTAAAAATCATTTAAATCATGTTGGTATAAATAAAACATCAAGTTTTTGGCGCCGTTGCCGGGGACTGTTTCGTTCCAAATAGAATTTAGGATTCTCTCTTATCATAATTCATAGTTTAGGATTTTCTCTAACTTAGAGTTCTTTTCTTGATTTTAGAAACTAACTTGTTTCCTGTTTTGTAGGGTACTGACATAAATTTCTAAGTGATTCTAACATAGATTTCCAAATTGGAAGTGAAGGAGGAGCGCCCTATTCTTCTGACATCACTCATCTCCTTTTCCGGGTTCTTGCTTCCCATTCTGGTTTACATAGTTTCAATTTTTTTCTAGGTCTAGTTTTATTTCTTTTAGGTTGCATCTTAGTTTAGTTTTCCTTCTTCCATTGCAATAACATAGTTTATGCTAGGACGTAGATCTCTAAATATAGAACTAGCACCGTTTGATCCTGAAATAGAAAGAACACTACGTGAAAGATTGAGAAATAATTCTGTTGAAATGGCGAATGAGACTGAAGTTAAGTCTCTCAAAGATTACTCAGCTCCTGTCCAATTTAATGCGCCTTCATGCATAGTGTTGCCAACCACTACGGAAAGACACTTTAGAGTCATACAGTTGTTGCCATCCTTTTATGGATTGGACAAGGACCCATATCATCATGTGAAAGAATTCTTAGACATTTTCTCCACCTTTAAGTTCCAAAACTTCTCAGACTATTCGATCCGCCTACGCCTGTTTCCTTTTTCTTTGAAGGATAAGGCGAAAGCATGGTTGAATTCTCTAGAAGTTGGATCTATCACTACATGGGACCAACTGTCTAAGAAGTTCTTAAACAAGTTCTTCCCCGTTCACAAAACCAATGCCCTCCGTAGAGAAATTACTAACTTCACACAAAAAGAGGGCGAGCACTTTCATGAATGTTGGGAAAGATGGAAGGACTTGCTTCTTAAATGTCCTCACCATGGTTTTGTGAAGTGGCAACAAGTTCAATACTTCTATGACGGTTTGACACCCCAGAACCGTCGTATGGTTGATGCCACCAGTGGAGGGTCATTCATGACCAAAAGTGAAGTCGAAGCATGGAACTTCTTTGAAACCTTGTGCGAAAATTCCCAGCAATGAGATTATTCAAATAGAGGTGACAGAAGTCCCCAACCACAAAAGAGAGGTGGTATATATGAGATAGGAAAGGCTGTGCACCAAGCTTGATAACTCGACAAAGAAAGTTGATGCTCGGTATTAAATAATGGACCTCCACAAACGGCTCAAGTGGAGGCATGTGCCACATGTTCTAGTCCCGCTTGGTCTTGTCCATACAGTGCAAAAGCATCCCCGTAACTTCTCTTTGAACAAGTTCATGCTATGAACACTTTTCAAAAACCTGGGAATGATCCTTACTCGAACACATACAACCCAGGGTGGGCTAGGCATCCAAATTTCTCTTGGGCAAAAGGACCACATCAAGGAGGACCATTTGGAAATCCTCCCATGCAACCGCACATCCAAGTTGGCAGTCAACAACTTCAACAGTTTCCACAATATCAACAACTGCCTACACAATCAAGGAAACCATCTCTTGAGGATACACTTCATCTTTTTATGCAGAGTGCTCTTCAATTCCAAAAAGACACCCAACAAACCTTACTGGCTAACCAGCAAAGCTTACATGCAAATGCGCAATCCATTGCCAAGCTGGAAATACAAATGGGTCAACTAGCTGCCACATTGAGTGAGAGAGAAGGGCAAGTTCCCTGGCCAACCTGAGGCTAACCCAAAGGGACAGTATGAGATTGGCTCTAATTCTAACCAAGGGCAATATCATGAACATGCCAAATCGATCACTACCCTTAGGTCAGGCAAGCAGATTGATAACAGAATAGAGATGCCTGTGGATGAATCAAATTCTAAAACAGAAGATCAAGATGAAGCAGAGGGACACACCAATGCATCCAAAGTCCAAAAGCCCTCTGACTCTCCAAGAGCCACTAATGTGCCACCTTACGTGCCCAAAGCACCTTTTCCTCAACGTCTGGCACCAATAAAGAAAAGAAATAATTTTGATGAAATCTTGGATGTGTTTCAAAAAGTGCAAGTCAACATCCCGTTGCTTGACGCTATCAAACAAGTCCCTGCTTACGCTAAGTTTCTGAAAGACTTATGCACTCAAAAGCGTAAGCAGAATGTTCATAAGAAGGTCTTCATTGCAGAGCAGCTCAGCTCCATGATTCAACATAACACCCCTCCGAAATTTAGGGATCCAGGAGCTCCCACCATTTCTTGCGGCATAGGAGATCATAAGATAGGGAAGGCATTACTTGATTTAGGGGCGAGCGTCAATTTGTTACCATATTCGGTTTATGAGCAGCTAGGACTTGGCGAGTTGAAACCGACTAAGGTAACATTACAATTAGCTGATAGATCTATCAAAGTGCCCCGAGGTGTTATTGAAGATGTGTTAATCCAGGTTGATAAATTCTATTTTCCAGTGGATTTTATAGTTATAGATACTCAGCCTGTCCAGAATCTTCATAGTCAGATCCCAGTCATCTTGGGTCGTCCATTTTTGGCCACATCTAATGCTATTATAAATTGCCGGAATGGAGTTATGAAATTGTCCTTTGGTAACATGAATATTAAACTCAATGTTTTTAATGCGGGACAACAATCCGCATGATTTGGATGACATATTTGAAGTGGACATGATCGAGAGCCTTGTGGACTCCAGTACATCTTTTGAAGATCCTCTTGAGACACCTTAGCACAATCGGGCATGGATTTTGACATTGATAGTCCCATCCATGAAGTCAATGCATTGCTCGACTCTACTCCTATATTGAGGCGAAAAATGGAGAGCGAAAGTGGAACCTCTTCATCCCTCCGAGACGCCTCTGACAAGACAGATTTTTAACTCGAGAAGACAAAGGCGAAGCAGGTCGCTTAATTTTCTTAGAACATATAAGGCGAGAATTGAAAGGAAGATAGTGGAAATACGGGAGTATGCCCCACGATATGCATGGATCATCTTTGTGGAAATGTCGCGTGAAGCGCAAAGAAAGCGTGATCTAACATGGAAGAAGTCGTTCGAGCGAAGTCCTTAAATTATTTTGACAAAGTGTCGATTACCTCCTTGCGGATAACACATGACTCATGGGAACTCACATCACTTGTCCTGGGATTGGTTAATCAAGGTATTGAGGTAATTTCTTTGGCGGACCCTGGTTATAAAGATTATTTCATTCATGGTCCGTTCTTGTCTGGTCAAGACGTTAAGCGAGCGCTCTGGGAGGCAACCCTTGACCTTTTGCTTTCTTGTATTGCTTTTTCTTAGTTATTTCAATGTTTGTGGGTAACATTACTGCAAACCCTCAACGAGACTACAACTCGTCCACTAGGGTTAACCTAGGGTTTAAAGGCTTGTTGCATGCGCTAAATGCAATCGAGAGCACCTGCGAAAGTGGTATAGGTAGGATTTTCTTTTATTTTTTATTTTATTTTATTTTATTTTTATATTTGCTTATGTTGATTTCTCTCTTGTGCTAACCTGTTTTACGATGATATTTTTTTGAGAAAGCTTCTTGATTCTCCATCCAGGTATTATCTTTCCATCACTCCTCTTTTATTCTCGTTGTCCCATGTGCATTGCTTGCTTATTTCTTTTACATTGAGGACAATGTAGATTTTAGGTTGGGGGTGGGAGATTAGGTTACCTAATCAGTATTTTTTTGGTCTTGAGCAAAATTTGTGAAAAGTTAAAATTTTTTCTGGAATTTCTATTAAATTCAAAGTGATTTTGAAGGATAGTTGTGATTTTAACATCATAAGATACGTGATGTTGGTAACTTATGACTCTTGGATTCGGCCATCTGCTTGATTTCACAGTCAATTTTGAATTGTTAATCCATGATTAGAAGGTGTAAACATTGATTGAGCCATGATTTCCCATATCAGATCTCACTTACACATTAAGTTTTCAGTTCGATATTAAATGGTAACTTGGTAATCATTAGGCATGAAAGGAACCAGCCTGAGAAATTTGTCAACGTCAGTTTATAAAGAAGAATTGAAAGAGTTAGTCACAAAATCTTCACCATAGGTTTGCTCCCTATAGGTGCAGATTTGATTCTCCATAGTTGACATATGAAAAAAAATAAATAAATAAAATTTAGGCGACAAGTTTTCACCATAGGTTTGCTCCCTATAGGTGAGAATTTGATTCCCCTCAGTTGCGTTACTGCTCATAAGAAAACCAAAGGCTGGTAAAATGAAAAGTTAATCTGTAAGATAAGTGTTGGTTTCAAGTTTTGATTGTCACGAATTACTAGGCCCCACTTTGACGATAGGTGACAAGTTTTGATTGTCACGAATTATCATGAAATTGACAAATTGAATCTCTTATTGATTGTAAGTCGAGATTATACTTTACACTCGTGGAACTCAATGTTTAGGAATGCTCTAATTGATGGATTAATATTTTGAACTTGATTATGAAGTTTACTGTAAGCTTGATTCCAAGAGAAAAATTCCAAGAGATCATGAATCTTAGAATGTTCACATCTCAGCTGTCTGTTCACAAGTCACTTGAGTTTACAGGAATTGTCTTTTATTTTTGAAATTATTTTTCGCATGTTTTGCTCGGGACTAGCAAAATGCTGGTTGGGGGTTGTGATCAGGGTCGAATATTGCATATCAGACCCCAGCAATTGCCTAATTTTACGTACATGATAATGTTTAATGCCAGATTTTACTCATGTTTTTGATACAGGAGGAAATTAGGAGCGTGTATAGCAAAATAATGTTAAAAGCATGGATTTGACGCTCCGAAATTACCAGAGCACGGGATAGACTCCAGAAAACTAATAATGAAGATTTTACTCACCTGGAATCGGAGGAAAGCAAGCCAAAGGGGCCCGAAAAGGGTCCAGAATGCAAGATCACATGTTTCCCGCCATCCGATCAACTCGAAACTTCATACATGTGATGGGGGCCGTAAATTAACCATACATATTAAATTTCAGCCTACCTAAAGCAACCAATGAGGACACAATCGAAAAGATTGATGCTCGCAACAAGCAAGCGAAAGATGAACTTCTATGTCGTGGACACATACTGAATGTGCTCTTCGACTGATTGTACGATCTGTACACACAAACATCATTTGTAAAAGAAATTTGGACCACCCTAGAGTTCAAATATAAGGCTAAAGAAGAAGGTACCAACAATTTCATAATAGCTAGGAACTTTGACTATAACATGGTAAATAATTAACCGTTGTTTCCCCAAATCCAAGAATTGTAACTAATAGTGAATAAAATCAAGGCTATTAAAATTGATCTTCCTAAATCATTCCAAGTTGGGGCTATTATTGCAAAATTGCCCCCGATGTGGAATGACTATAGAAAGAAGTTGCTGCATAAAACTAAGGACTACACACAAGAACAAATCTAGAAACATCTTCGAATTGAGGAAGAATCTCGTAACCGCAATAAAAAAGCTAAAAATGGAGATTCCTCCTCTAAAGTACATGTAATAGAAACACACACCCATAACAAGAATCCTGAGAAGGACGATTCCCTGAAAATCAATAAAGAAAAATTCAAGAAAACACATAAGAAGACCAAAAATTTCAAAGGCCCTTAGTTTTTTCTATGTCTATGGAAAAACTGGACATTATACCTGTGTTTGCCGATATCGCAAATCTAAGAAAGAAGCAAGTGCGGTAGAATGCAATATAGTGGCAATGATCATTGAAGTTAACACAATTTAAGGAAAAGTTCTCGGTTGGTGGTACAATACTACAAGCACAGTACATGTCTGCTACAACAGATCAACCTTCAAACCTGTGAGGATATGACCAATGGTCCAGAAGTCCAAATGGGTAATGAAGTTCGATCAAAGGTCATCAACAAAGGAACTGTGGAATTAGTATTTACTTCTGGAAAGAAGGTGATCCTGACAAATGTGCTGCATGTCCTAGACATGAGGCAAAAGTTAGTTTCTGGGGATCTTCTGGGAAAACCTAGAATACGGGTGGTGTACGAGTCAGGAAAACTGATTATGTCAAGGAATGAGAATTTTGTCAGAAATGAATATGCTTATAATGGTATGATAAAGTTTTTATTGAATGAAAGTAACACTTTTGCATATATGGTTGAATCTGTTGGACTATGGCATGGAAGATTAACACATATAGGCTGTAATACCTTAAAATTTATAGCTAAGAATGGTCTAATCTCATACACAGATAGTGAGAATAATAATGTGAAGTGTGTGCATGATCCAAAATATCAAAGAAACCATTTCCTACTGTCGAGAAATCATCTCAAGTACTGGATCTTGTGCACAGTGATATCTATGAGTTGAATAACATTCTTATTCTTGGAGGTAGAATGTATTTTATAACTTTTATTGATGATTGCTCTATATACGTGTATGTATATTTGTTAAAGAGAAAAGATGAAGGACTAAACATGTTTAAAGTATATAAAGCAGAAGTAAAGAGTCAAGTAAATAAGAAAATAAAAATTCTTCATAGTGATATTGTAACGTCTCAGAAAAATCCGTACGAGGACCCGAGTACCACCTCAGGTAGAACCACCTAAGGACCGTGTCCTATCATAATTTAGGCAGAAATTAGTTGAGTACTGAACTAAATAATCAGCAGATTAAGCTCGAACCACCATTTCCACAAATTAGAAGACCTAAAACCATTAATACCACTGACTCAACGTCACTTAAAGACCTAGGAAAAACCCCAAGAGCCTGTCATTCTTAGGAGTACATTGAAACTCCGTATTAGACCTATACCGTACGTATAGGGTTTGATGACCGCGAAACTATAGGATTATGTCCGTCCTACTAGGCTTGACAACCATCACGGGAATTGAGCCTAGATAGTGTCCAGAAACGCACAACTTGAGCCTTGAGTGAAGTGTGTGAGAAATGCGAATATCTTTAGAAAATGTAATGAAACTTAAGTGAATTGGGCCATTCGCTCACACGCGAAATTAAGGATTTCGGACTGTCAGTTTCTGACCGAACTTCACACATGGATCAAGGAAATTTCCCTGCACATATCCATATAACTGTGGCCCCAATCGAGTAAATATGACTGTTGATCTGACACGGGTCCTCCGCGGTCAACCAACTTATCCGATCGCACCAAAAATCACATCCTGGCATAGATCCATTGTCAGAGAGCATACCCTATGACGTAAGTGAGTAGTGGGCCTCTGTGTGAGCCCTGTTTGTCAAAAATAGCTCCCCAAAGGATATAACCTATGTATATAGAGGCCCTGGGGCCATTTGCATCACTTTTGGGCTTATAAATAGCCCTTATATCACCCCACCTCTCTCGTATACGAATTTCTCCAAAACCCTAAGGGAGAGAGAGAGAGAGAGAGAGAGAGAGAAAAGAAGAGAAAAGAAGAAGGAGAGAAGAGAGATCCTGGGAGATCATTGCAGGAATCCTCTCCCACGACTCTACGCACCGAATCACTTCCCCATTACACTACACAAACTGTTTTGGCTATGATTTTGGGTAAGAAACCCTAACCCTAATCTTATTATAGAGATCCAGGCTAATTATTTGTCAAACTAGCTAACCTATTTCACCATGTAGGTGGCCAATGTTATATTTTCAATAACGTAGAGTTTGGACCAAGTCTGAATCGTGTATTCTAACGAAAGGTGCGGACTATAAATGCTTAGGTTATGGTTATCAATGCTTCATGTCAGCTAATGATTTATGTTTAACTTGATTGCTGTCATATTATCTTAGATATGCCATTTTCGATATAATACACATGTATGAATTATGTTGAGCAAAAGATGCATCCCATGTGTTTGTTGAAAAGTTTGAATGAACATGTAAACATGATTTATGCTTGTCATGACTACTAATCTTGGATTCATCATTGTCATATGCATGTTGACTTCTCTGTATAAGGATTTGCTAAAATATACGTTGTAACTAACCTAGTCTATATATTTGGTGAAGTGTAGTCTAAGTGTTTGGTGAATTGTCTGTATGAGAAATTATTGATGGTTTGTATTTATTAAGAGTATTAAGATAGGATTCTTAATTGTCTTATACACATGTATAATTTCTTTCATGTAATCATGTTTGCCTCATGCAATTTATGGATAAAATGTAAATGTTTGGTAACATGATCAATGCGTTCGATGAAATACTCAAATGAGGAATTTATTTGGATTGTTTGTTAAATGCTGAAATGATTTTCACATGTGTTTATTTATTACATCTGAGTAAGATTGGGGCTGCAACGCAGCATAAGCAATCGGTAATAGTCCCTATTTTGGTGGCCAGATTAGTCTTGCCACATTGAGTAGACTCGATGAATCCGGGTCGTACGACGATTGTCAACAATGGTTAGGCAATGAGGGGTGCTTATGCGCACCATGTCGATTAAGTCAGCGTGTACCCATACCAATCGAACTTGCCTAACAAACCGATTGGCCTATTGTTTATTTACCATGTATGGACACTACTGCTTGAATCTAAGGTACCACTCACTAATGTAAATGCCTAATTTAACCATGGTACCATGATCCACTAAGACTCATGAGCCGGACATGGTGGTATGGGATACCGTGTTCGAGCTGTCAGCCTACTCTGGGGTGATGAGCCTCCCCGTAGTGACCAATGAGCAACTAAAACTCGTGAGCCGAGCATCGTGGTATGGGACACCGTGTTCGTGCTGTCGGCCTACGTTATGGTGACGAGCCTCCCATTGTGACCGCAAGTATAAATTTTTGAACATGCCTATCGACTAGTTTTCATTAGGAGTGATGCCCTACAACTTGCCTATCGTATGTGCTTAACTAGGATTAACGACCCTAGATGGATCCTTCGGTTCGGGTCAATGATATAAAGGGAGGTACCCTAACTTCTCAAACCTACTGTATAATAAGCCTAATTAAGTACCCGGCTAACACGACCATGCATCACATTGTGTTAGTTAGGATGTGCATTAAAGGCGATGAAGGTGCACTCTATTTGAGGGAGTGCTGTCATATGCGAAATAGGTTGTTGAAGTTGCTTGTGAGGGAGCTTTGATGTGAGGGCATGCATCATTACTTACACTCCATTACTGCATTAACAAGAGTAGTTAGGAAGTGATTGTCATGTTGCTTTATTATTACTACTTAATGGACTTGATAACATGTTAACTTTTACCTTATAATACCACTGAGTTGGCCACTTATTCCCACTCTAGGATGATGTTTTAAAATACCAACCAGACTCTGGTTTAGATGCAGGTGCTGGCGAAGTCTATGCGACGGAGTATGATTTTATGGGCGAGGAAGAGTTCTCCTACTTTCAGCTCTCGAGCGAGTCTATATAGACCTCGTACCGATACGCAGGGACTATAGGAATATTTGGCTTAGTTGGACGCATCTACTTTCCCATATTTTATTTATTTTGAAATAATACATGTCTATACTCAGCCCAGTTACATACTCATACTCTGGAGGTTGTGAAACACTTACATGTTTTAATATATTTATTTCAGACTTCCGCTTGCTTAAGTTAATTATATCCAGAGTACGCTATGCTGTTTTAGTATAATCCCACTCATGTTTAACTCAATAATATGGGTGAAATCTAAACATCATTATCCATATTGCATAAGTGATGTGCTAAATCTCGAGAGTAAAACTTTGCTTAACCCTTAAAATTCAGGGCGTTACAAGTTGATATCAGATCATGATTTGGATTAAATTGGACCTGGGTTATAGGTAACATGACGCACTTTGACACACTCTAACTTAAGAGGGAGTGATAAAATTTAGAGACGATCTTAGGATCCCAAAGTTTTGCCGACGGGCGAGATTGAATACTGTAGTTTAGTCTGTAATGCATCTTAGGTCACATGAATTCATCTTAGTCACCTTTAGGCCATTAGTCGACGGGTTTGAGTCGTTAGTTGATGATTTTGAACTCGAAACGGATCCAAGTGGCGTGAATATACGCACGTTGGACCGATAAAATGGACCTTACGGGCCTAGGGACCCAAATCACGATGTTTGGTGCGGCCCAGGGGGTCCCAGGCATCAAAACACGACCCGAGGGGGGTGGCCACCGCCCCAGGGAGGAGCCACTACCAGGCGTGGCGGCACAGCCCGGTTGGCGGGAAACCGTCGGCCTTCCCAACTGAGTGTGGCTGGATCACGAGCGCACCGCCGGTGGCCGACCTAAGTGGGTCCCTCCCACATGTGGGGGCCCCCTTTTAACCCTCCAAACCCCCATTCCTCCCTCATTTCACCCTTTTCTACCCTACAAACACTTCCAAACCTCCAAAAACCCTCTTTATCTCTCAAATCTCCATTTATATACACCCAAATCCTCCATTTCCTTTACATGTCCTCCTCTCCACCACAATCTCTCTAAAATCATCCCTTACATCTCCTAATTTCCCTTATTCTCACCCAATTGAGCATAAAACCCTCTTTTTGTGTCTCATAATCTTCATACTTTCAAACCCACTTCATTCTCAAAGCTTTTCTATCTCCATGGCTCTCTTTGAGCTCGTCACCGCCATTTTCTCCATCTCAACACTCCTTTCCCTGATGGGAAAGAAGAGAGCGGCCCCGGATGAGGCTTGGCCTAATAGTCCAAGCCTTTTTAAGAAGAAGACGAGTGCCGAGACAAGTGCGAGCACCGAGTGGAGGTCGAAATGGGACCTCGACCCTCGAATCTCAATAGAGAGGTCTCTACCAGTGGGCGCTAAACTCGGTAAGTTCTGAAATCGTAAGATTGTCTTTGAAGTTCAAGTTGATGAGAAGTTATTTAGGTTATATCCAGTGATTGACCTCTTCTTGGAGAATGGGTGGGGTCCCATATTTGAGGGAAAAACACATGCAAGTGAAGGCACTGTACGAGCCTTCTATGCACACATACAGGACCCAACTCCTGAGCCTCTCCATTTCACCATACCGTTGGGAAGAACTCAAGATAGGGTTGATGTGGATGTCATGGCCCGCATCATGGGAATAGAGTGTGGTGTGGTACATGCCAGCGAAGCTAATCTCGCTAGTGTACAGGAGAGAGATCACCGCACCCACTTCCTTTGCGGCCAACTTGTTGATTGGAGGAGAGGGAACAGTCTCGCATCGACTAGTATGATGGAGGATTTCCGCCTACTCCACCATATATGCATGTACAACGTGTATCCTAGATGGAGCAACGCACAGAATGCACTAGATTTATGGTGGACTTCCTGTACCGAGCTGGACAAGGAAAAAATTGTGCTTGCCTACTCTCGCCTTGACTCAGTCAATATGGCATGATCTACTCAAGGGGACACCTCCCTCCATTTGGACGAATTATTTGTAAGATCGCCCGCAACTCAAATTCTGGCTATATATGGATAATCTCGCCCCTATCCATTTCATCAGTGAAACTACACTCAACAATATGGGAATAGGCCCCAGGCAACGCTAGGCCAGGATTGATGAGTACGGGATGAGATAGACCGAAGAAGAGGAAGGCAATGAAGATGAGGAAGTCAATGAAGAAGAGGAAGGCAGTGAAGAAGAAGAATGCAGCAGAGAAGAGGGACAGGAAGAAGAAGTGAAGGCCCAGGATTTAGACGGGGGACCTCCTACTACTCGTGAGGATCACCACGACCGGGCCTCCCTAGAAGCTCGCATGGTCAGGATTGAGGAAAATCAGGCCTACTTAAAGCAGAAGCTCAAAGAGAACCAGGCCTACCTAAAGAAAAAGTTTAAGAAAATGTCTTGCACCCTAAAGGCCCTCTTATGCTGTATGCAGGACAAAGGAGTGCCTCTGCCTTCGCCAGAATTGGAGGACTAGTCATGCATTTGTATTTGTTTCTTTCTTACTTTTTGTAATGGCCTTGGATAGGCTTAGTTTGGGTGTTAGGTTAGTAAGTGTTAAAGCCTTTTATAAATTAGCTTACATGCATCCTCTGTCATAGTGCATGTAATACCACATCATATGTAACTGTGACAATTTTGTTAAATGAAATGCATGAAGCTTCTTTGTTTAGAAATGTGTACAATGTTTGGAAAAAAAATGGATGATGTGATCTTAATCCGATGAATGTTGCACCCTATGTTGTATATAGGAATGCCTCCTAAAACTACTCGGAACATGTCATGTCTCCCACTTGGCGGAATGATTGATGGGTCCTCTCACCTGAGTGGTAGCCAAACTGACCCTAGCTTGGGTTTGAGTAGTAAAACGATGCCGGATTCACAATTGGCCCCTGGTCCTACAAATGGACCAACACCGAGTGCACCACCGATTCTGGGTCAGAACTGTGCATCTTCATCGACGCCACACATGCCTCAGGCAGCCTCTCCCCCTAATAGGTTGGAGCAGATGATGCTCCTAATGTAACAACAGCAACAAGTTCTAGCAACTATAGCGAGGGCCATTACACAAAACATGAATGTGGCCCCGCCGATGCCACCTGTACAGCCTACCAGGGCTATGACTACAAGTGACCCATTCGAGCGCTTTCAGCGCCTCCGTCCTCTCACTTTTGCGGGTACTCATAGACCCAAGGAGGCTGAGTACTGGTTGGATCGCATATCTAAGATGTTGAGGCCGTTGCACTGTACAGAGGTGGAATAGGTTGAGCTAGTCACATATATGTTCGAGAAGGAAGCTAGGCTGTGGTGGGACAGTGTCCTTCGAACCGTTCCCTCATGAGTTGCATGGACGTGGGACGAATTTGAAGTACGCTTCCATGAGAAGTATTTCCCCCTCACTTACCGTAATAAAAAGGAGGGCGAATTCCTCCACATCCGATAGGGGGAATGACAGTGGCAGAATATGAGAACCGTATCACAGAGCTGTCTAGGTATACTCCTTTGATTTTGGCAGATGAGCCGATGAGAATATGACGCTTTTCAGAAGGGTTGCAGGCTGATATTTGTACTAAAATGTATTGCTCTAGCATTCCCAACTATGCTGAGCTAGTGAGCATGTCCCTGTGAGCTGAGCAGGATAGTGAAAGTGTCTCGAAAGCACATGCCAATGGGCTCGAGGCCTCGGTATGAATTACAGAACCAACCGTTTCTTGGCAAGAGGCCGCATATGAACTCGCCTCCCAGACTAATGAATCTGCCGGCTCAGTAGAGGTGATTTGATCTTTGGTGTACCTACTGTAACAGAACAGGCCATACAGAACCCATTTGTTTTACACGCCACCTCAGAAAGTCAACCGCCAGCCCCCACATATTATTTCAGCTCCACCTCTATAATCTGTACTACCGGCACAACCATTTAACCGACCTCCCGTATCTCGAAACAAGCCACCTCAACGACCTATGGCAACGCAACCCAATCGTCCACAACAAGCTCGAGTACATGCACTCGCAGCCGAAGCATCTGAATTAGCGGTTACAGTACCGCTAGCCTTTGAAGTCACTGCCCACATTCAAGGTACACCTATGTTCCTATTGGTGGACACTAGGTCCACTATTTCCATGATATCGTACTCTGCAATCAAGAGATTAGGGCTGAACACGACCCCTATGGTTGGGGTGAGAGTCATCGCCGTAGTAGGAACCTTCACAGACACTACTAAGCTTTGTAAGAGTTGCCTGATAGACTTAAGAAGCAGAGTGGTGTGCATTGACCTGATTGTCACCACGATATATCATTATGACGTCATCCTCGGCATGGATTAGCTCACCGAAATGAAGGCAAAGTTTGACTGTGAAACCAGATTGGTGACAGCCCATGGGCCCGAGAGCATGACATTCACCTTCCCAGTTCAGGTCAATTGTCATTGCCGCATTCGTTGTTACATTTCCTTATTGGAAAATTTTGATGGTCCATCACTTGGGGACATGCCAGTAGTCGAAGATTTCACGGACGTGTTAAGAACGATCCCTGGACTACCTCCTCAACGCGAGATCGACTTTACCATCGACCTTGTGCCAGGCACGACACCGATCTCCTTACTGATGTACCACATGCCTCCATGTGAAATGGAGGAATTCAGGAAGCAGATTGATGATTTATTAGACTCGGGTTTTATACGGCCAAGCGTATCTCCTTAGGGAGCACTTGTATTGTTTGTGAAAAAGAAGGATGGATCACTGTGGTTGTGTATAGATTATTGTAGGTTAAATCATGTCACGGTGAAGAACAAGTATTCTCTCTTCAGGATAGATGACCTATTTGACCAGTTGAAGGTGGCTCAATATTTTTTAAAATAGACTTATAGTCTGGGTATCATCAGTTGCACGTCAGGAATGAAGACGTACAAAAAATAACTTTTAAGACTAGCTTTGGGCACTACTAGTTCATCGTGATGCCGTTTGGAATTATAAATGCACTGGCCGTATTCATGGACCTCATGAACCACGTATTTCGGCTGTATCTTTACTGATTCATCATCGTATTCATAGATGATATTTTAATACACTCAAAGAGTCAGAAAGAGCATGAAGAACACCTGCGAGCAGTTTTTTATACTCTTAAGCAAAACCAATTGTTTGCACAATACCGAAAATGCGACTTCTGGAATGAGGAAGTTAAGTTCTTAGGACACGTGGTTTCCAAGGAAGGAATTGCTGGGGACCTTGCTAAGGTGACCGTGGTATAAGACTGGGAACAACCCATCTTGGTTACAGAAGTGAGGAGTTTCCTCGGACTTGCCAGCTATTACCGCCGATTCATTAAAGATTTTTCCAAGATAGCTTGACCGTTGTCTTAACTTACTCATAAAGATCTTAAGTTTGCTTGGAACGAGAAAGTAGAAGCAGCCTTTTAGGAATTAAAGGACAAGCTGACATCTGCACCCGTGCTAGTACTGTTAGAGTAAAGGGTCAAATATACTATTTACACCGACACCTTTCGAGTCGGTTTGGGATGTGTACTTATGCAGAAGGATAGGGTGATCGCCTATGCCTCACGACAGTTGAGTAAACACGAAGAAAACTACCCCACTCATGACTTGGAATTGGCGGCAGTCATTTTCGCATTAAAGCTTTGGAGACATTACCTCTACGGTGAGGAGTTCGAGCTCTTTTGTGACCACAAAAGCCTCAAGTACATCTTTACACAAAGGGACTTGAATATGAGGCAACGACGTTGGATGGAGACTTTGTAAGACTTTAAGTTTGAAGTCTCCTACCATCTTGGCAAGGCGAACCTTATGGTCGATGCGTTGAGTAGCGAGAAAACTATAGAATTTACACCCCCACTGATGATAAAGGAGTAGAATTCATGCGAGATTTTGAACATAAGCTGACAGTGGAGGAGCCATTCGAGAGCGTCGCACACTTCCACGTGTAGCCACTTATTGACGACCAAATCATTATGACCTAGAAAGAAGATGAGTTGTTGGTGAAGATGAGAGATCGTGTAAGCGATAGGGAAGAATCAGAATGGAGGATTGGCTTAAATGGAGGTTTGCGGTATTGTGGCCGCCTATGCATCCCAAACCTTCACAACTTGAGAAGAGAAGTTCTGGGGGCCGATCACAATTCAAAGTTAGTAATGCACCCAGGTAGTACAAAGATGTATCGAGATGTGAAGTGTTCATACTAGTGGGACAAGATGAATGCCCAAATAGCAGACTTTGTATCCTGATGTCTCACGTGCCAGCAAGTCAAGGGCGAGCATCACCGACCCCCTGGCTTACTTCAGCCCATGCTCATAACAGAGTGGAAGTGGGATTTCATATCTATGGATTTCATTTCCGAGTTATCAAAGACGAGAAAGGGACATGACTCTATTTGGGTAATTGTGGACCGATTGATGAAATCAGCCCATTTCCTCCCTATTAGAGTTTCTAATTCGGCAGATGATCTAGCCAAGCTATACATCAAGGAGATAGTACGACTGCATGGGGTTCCTATAGAGATTGTGTCGGACCGAGACACACGATTCACGTTTATTTTCTAGACTCGAATCTAAGAAGCAATGGGGGTGAAACTGAAATTCAGTACCACGTTCCACCCTCAGACCAATGGCAGACAGAACGGGTAAATCAAATACTTGAGGACATGTTACGAGCATGCGTACTTGACCTCAAGGATTGCTGGGATGACTGTCTCTCTTATGCCAATTTTCTTATAACAACAACTTCCAAGCAACCATTGGCATGGCTCCTTACGAAGCCTTGTATGGATGCCCATGTTGAGCTCCGCATTGTTGGGTGGAAGTTGGTCATAAGAGCTTGGTTAGCCCATATCTGGTTCAGGCAACCTTAGAAAAGATCAATATTATCAAGCGTTGACTCCTTACAGCTCAGAGTAGATAGAAGAGTTACGCTGATACTAGACGGAGACAGTTAAAATTTTAAGTTAGGGACCATGTATTCCTTAAAGTATCCCCAATGAAAGGAGTACTTCATTTTGGCAGGAAGGGGAAACTCACGCCGAGGTTCATTGGGCCATTCCAAATTTTAGACCAAGTAGGTGTGGTATCATACTGTCTCGTCTTGCCCACACCACTCACAGGTGTGCATAACGTATTTCATGTATCGATGCTGAAGAAATATGTTCCTGACCCTACCTATATTATCAAGTGGGAGCAAGTGCAGCTAAGTGAAGACGCTACCTATGTATTGCGGCCCATGCATGTTATAGATAGGAAGGAATAAGTGCTACGGAGCAAAGTTATCCCACTCGTGAAAGTGTTATGGACGCACCACACCGACGAGGAGGCTACTTGGGAAACGGAAGCCAAAGTCCATAAGAACTACCCTTAAATCCTTGAGGAATATGAAAAGGTACTAATTTTGAGGATGACAATTTTCTTTAAGGGGGTAGATTGAAACGTCTTAGAAAAATCCATACGAGGACCCGAGTACCACCTCAGGCAGAACCACCTAAGGACCGTGTCTTGTCATAATTTAAGCGGAAATAATTAATTAAGTACTGAACTAAATAATCAGTGGATTAAGCTCGGACAACCATTTCCACAAATGAGAAGACCTAAAACTATTAATACCATTGACTCAATATCACTTACAGACCTAGGAAAAATCCCAAGAGCCTGTCACTCTTGGGAGTACATTGAAACTCCGCATTGGACCTAGACCGCATGTCGAGGGTCCGATGACCGTGAAACTATAGGATTATGTCCGTCCTACTGGGCTTGACAACCATCGCGGGAATCGAGCCCAGATAGTGTCCAGAAAAGCACAACTTGAGCCTTGAGTGAAGTGTGTGAGAAACGCGAATATCTTTAGAAAATGTAATGAAACTTATGTGAATTGGGTCATTCACTCACACGCAAAATTGAGGATTTTGGACCGTTGATTTCTGACCGAACTTCACCCGTGGGTTAGAAAAATTTTCCTGCACATATTCGTATAACTGTGGCCCCGATCGAGTACGTATGACCGCTGATCTGACACAGGTCCTCCACGGTCGATTAGCTTATCCGATCACACCAAAAATCACATCCTGGCATAGATCCATTGTCAGAGAGTATACCCTATGACGTAAGTGAGTAGTGGGCCTCCCCGTGAGCCCTATTTGTCAAAAAAAGCTACCCAAAGGATATAACCTATGTATATAGTGGCACTGAGGCCATTTGCATCACTTCTGGACTTATAAATAGCCCTTATATCACCCCACCTCTCTCGTATACGAATTTCTCCAAAACCCTAATGGAGAGAGAGAGAGAGAAAAGAAGAGAAAAGAGGAAGGAGAGAAGAGAGATCCTGGGAGATCGTTGCAGGAATCCTCTCCCACGACTCCATGCACAGAATCACTTCCCCGTTACGCTACACAATCTGTTTCGGCTACAATTTTGGATAAGAAACCCTAACCCTAATCTTGTTATAGAGATACAGGCTAATTATTTGTCAAACTAGTTAACCTATTACGCCATTTAGGTGCCCGACGTTAATTTTCAGCAACGTAGAGTTTGGACCGAGTCTGAATCATGTATTCTGATAAAAGGTGTGGACTATAAATGCTTAGGTTATGGTTATCAATATTCTCATGTCAGCTAATGATTTATGTCTGACTTGATTGCTGGCATATTGTCTTAGATACGCCGTTTTCGATATAATACACATGTATGAATTATGTTGAGCAAAAGATGCATCCCATGTGTTTGTTGAAAAGTTTGAATGAACATGTAAACATGATTTATGCTTGTCATGACTACTAATCTAGGATTCATCGTTGTCATATGCATGCTGACCTCTTTGTATAAGGATTTGCTAAAATATACGTTGTAACTAACCTAGTCTATATATTTGGTGAAGTGTAGTCTACGTGTTTGATGAATTGTCTGAATGAGAAATTATTGATGGTTTGTATTTATTAAGAGTATTAAGATAGGATTCTTAATTGTCTTATATACATGTATAGTTTCTTTCATGTAATCATGTTTGCCTCTATGCAATTTATGGATAAAATGCAAATGTTTGGTAACATGATCTATGTGTTCGATGAAATGCTCAAATGAGGAATTTATTTGGATTGTTTGTCAAATGCTGAAATAATTATCACATGTGTTTATTTACTACATCTGAGTAAGATTGGGGCTGCAACGCAGCCCAGGCAATCAGTAACAGTCCCTATTTTGGTGGCCAGATTAGTCTCGCCACGTTGGGTAGACTCGATGAATCTGGGTCGCACGTTGATTATTGACAGTGGTTAGGCCACGAGGGGTGCTTATGTGCTCCATGTCGATTAGGTCAGCGTATGCTCGTACTAATTGAACTTGCCTAACAAACCGATTAGTCTATTGTGTTTTTACCATGTATGGGCACTACTGCTTAAATCTAAGATACCCATCACCAATGTAAAGGCCCACTTTAACCATAGTACCACAATCCGCTAAAACTCATGAGCCGGGCATGGTGGTATGGGATACCATGTTTGAGCTGTTGGCCTACGCTGGGGTGACGAGCCTCCCCATAGTGACCAGTGAGTAACTAAAACTCATGAGCCGGCATGGTGGTATGAGACACCGTGTTCGTGCTGTCGGCCTACGCTGTGGTGACAAACCTCTCCATTGTGACCATTAGTATAAACTTTTGAACATGCCTATTGACTGCTTTTCATTAGGAGTGATGCCCTATAACTTACCTATTGTATGTGCTTAACTAGGATTGACGACCTTAGATGGATCCTTCGATTCGGGTCAATGATATAAAGGGAGGTACCCTAGCTTCCAAAACCTGCTGTATGATAAGCCTAATTAAGTACTCGGCTAACATGACCATGCATATCATTGCATTAGTTAGGATGTGCTTTAAAGGCGATGAAGGTGCACTATGTTTGAGGGAGTCCTGTCATATGCGAAATAGGCTGTTGAAGTCGCTTGTGAGGGAGCTTTGATGTGAGGGCATACATTATTACTTGTAATCCATTCCTGCATTAAAAGAGTAGTTAGGAAGTGATTGTCATGTTGCTTTATCATTACTGCTTGATTGACTTGATAACATGTTAACTTTTGCCTTATAGTACCACTGAATTAGCCACTCATTCCCACTCTGGGACGGTGTTTTAAAACACCAACCAGACTCTGGTTAAATGTAGGTGTTGGCAAAGTCTATGCGACGGAGTAAGATTTTATGGGCGAGGAGAAGTTCTCCTACTTTTAGCTCTCGGGCGGGTCTATGTAAACCTCGTACCGATACGCAGGGACTACAAGGATATTTGGTTTAGTTGGACGTATTTACTTTTCCACATTTTGTTTATTTTGAAAAATACATGTCTATATTCAGCCCGGTTACATACTCATACTCTGGAGGTTGTGAAATACTTACATGTTTAAATATATTTATTTCAGACTTCCGCTTGCTTAAGTTAATTATATCCAGTGTATGCTATGTTATTTTAGTATAATCACACTCATTTTTAACTCATTAATATGGGTGAAATCTAAACATCATTATCCATATTGCATAAGTGATGTGCTGGATCTCGGGAGTAGAGCTTTGCTTGACCCTCGAAATTTAAGGCGTTACAGATAGAGGGAGAGAAACATCTTGAATGAATTCTCTAACTTCTATGAAGAACATGGATTAATTGTTGAGTGTGAAATATTACATATTTTCTCCTATTTATACCTTGATTTTATAAACATGATAGTGCTTAATCGATTTAATTATGCGTGTTTTCATGTGCGAGGTGATTTCGAGATCTTAAAGGTGAAATTGGTGCTAAAAGGAAGATTTATGCTCAAAAGAATACTAAATGAAGATTTGTAGATTTGGAAGTCATTAATGAAGAATTCACATGCCAAAGATCTAAGAAAATCAAGTATGGAATGAAGAGAATCAAATATCTGAAGTGAAGAAAAGGAATCATGAAATTGTCCTGAAAACAAAAATATTTCTGAAATTGTCCTGAAGAGGCATATTCTGAAACTCGGAGTTTATTTTTAGAAACTACGCAGAGTGTGTAAATTTGAGGCAGCTTAAACTCCGAGCATATTTAAAACTGGACAGAGTGCGTAAATTTGAGGCAATTTCTAGATTTTCCTAACTTGATACAAAAGTTGGAGTTCCATAACTATAAATAGTACTCTTTAGGATGCTCCAAAGCATCTTCTAGGGTTTGAAAAGGTCTCAAGGAGCATACACAAGGGTGGAGAAGCTACCAAAGAGTTTTTCTTCTTCCCTAGTTTATTTTTCATGCTTTATTTAAGAGATTTGGTTTCAATCATGTCTATGGTTGGCTAAACCTCTTAGCTAGGGGTAAGAGGTGAAGCTTGTAGCGTGTTTGGATGTTTATTTTTCTTTGATTCATATTCTTATTGAACTTCATTGATTTCTATTTTGATATTAAGAGAATATTTTCAGTTTTCTATGATTTATTGTAACTCAAATTATAATAGATGTTGTGATAGCTTTGGATATCTTCTTTTCCTGTTTTGAGATAGTGAGATTGATAAATCCCATTGTTCACCATCGTCTCCTGGGCATGGTACGGTGATGGAATCCCTTCCAATCATCATAATTCTCCTCCATTGAGAATTAGGCCAATGAAAAGTTCAGATTTGATTTAAATTGTTTTATCTTCCAATTAGATAGGATAGGACTCCAATTCCAATTGTGTTCCTTGAATCAAGTAAGGTAGCATCTTGATAGCTATAAGTGGATCCTTGACACCCTAGTTCCCACCTTTAATTGATAGTCTAAACATCATTCACAATTACTCTCTTTTATTCTAAAATTTAGATTTAGATCTTCTTCTAGTTCTAGTTCTAGTTCTTTTCAGAATACATACAAGTTTAGTCCCCATGGATTCGACCTCGTTCTCACGAGTTATTACTACATCACGACCCTACACTTGGGGTTGTGAACATTAATACACCAATGTACTGCACCATACACATCGCAACAAAATGGTATAAAAGAAAGGAAGAATAGGATGCTAACAGAGATGGTCAACTCAATGTTAATACAAGCAAAGTTGCCACTGCGTCTATGGGGTGAGGCACTGCTTGCAGCATGTCACATTCTAAAAATAATTCTTTCTAAGAAAAATAAAACATCACCATATGAGATATGGAAAGGTAGAAAACCTAACATAGGATATCTTAAGGTGTGCGGGTGTCTTGCTTATTACAGGACTCTTGATCCCAGAAAAACCAAGTTAGGACCCAGAGCTATAAAGTGCGCCTTCTTAGGATATGTGCAAAATAGCAAATCTTATAACTCCTAGACCTAGAGTCTAACACCATAATAGAATCGACAGATGTTGAGTTCTTTGAGAACTCATTATCCTTAGAGTCAAAGGATAATGAAGTCCAGACTCCTAATAGAGATCCAGTGAGTATACTTGCACAATAAGTGGAAGCTCTAAGAGAACCTCATAGGAGTTAGATGGTTAGAATAAAAAAGAATCTTGACGAAGATTAGACAGACTCTCATTTTATCATTTTCTATCTTGTAGAAGGAGATAGAGAAAATGTTATCAGAAAAATATATATAGTAATAACTACATAAGATGACCCTGAAACATATAATGAGGATATGTCTTCTAGAGACTCAACTTTCTGGAATGAAGCTATTAATGATGAAATAGAATCTATAGTGTTAAATCAAACATGGGAACTAGTAAACTTACCTCTAGGTTCTAGACCCATAGGTTATAAGTGGTTATTTATGAAGAAATATCACACCGATGGAACTATCCAAACCTTTCAAGCTAGATTAGTAGCTAACGAGTTTAGATAAAAAGAAGGAATGAATTATTTTGACACATATTCTCCAGTGGCTAGGATAATATCAATTAGAATTTTATTTGTGTTAGCATCTATACATCATCTTCACATCCACCAAATAGATGTAAAGATTGCCTTCCTGAATAGTGACCTTAATGAGGAGGTATAATGGAACAACCTTAAGGGTTCGTTCTATTAGGAAATGAAAATAAAGTTTGTAGATTGATTAAATATTTGTATAGATTAAAATAAGCATCTAAACAGTGGCATGAGAAGTTTGATTCAAAAATACTATCTCATGGTTTCATGCATAATGTAGCTGACAAATGCATATATTATAAAGTTGACAGTAATTGTGTAATTATTATTTGTCTATATATTGATGACATATTAATAATTAGTAATAAAATGGAAGGTGTAATCGAAATAAAGAAGTTTCTGTCTTCCGTATTCAAAATGAATGATCTTGGACTTGTGGATACCATCATGGGTATCAAAGTTCGAAAAGATATTAGGTGTTATGCTCTGTGTCAATCTCATTACATTGAGAAAATACTAAATAAGTTTAACCATCTCAATATAAAAGAAGCAAAAATCCCATTTGATCTAAGTATCAAGTTAAATGAGAATAACGAAAGAGTAGTTGCACGACTTGAGTATACGAGTGCAATAGGTAGTCTAATGTATGCTATGTAATGCAACTTATGCTATGAGTAAACTCAGTAGGTTTACTAGTAATCTTAATGTGGAATAATAGAATGCTATTAGTAGAGTTCTTGGTTATTTAAAAGCATCAAAAGATTTAGGGCTATTTTACTCGGAGTTTCCTACATTATTGGAAGGATATACTAATACGAGTTGGATATCAAGTGAAGGGAATAATAAGTCCATTACAGGGTGGGTATTCACCCTAGGAGGTGTAGTTGTGTCTCAGGGATCTAAAAAATAAACCTATATTAAAGGTGCCCTGGTTTGTCAAATTACATGAATGTCGAGTTAGTCTTCAAGTGAGCCTCAAGATGAAGATTACAATATTAAGACCTTAACCAGGAAAAAGCTTGAGTGCTCCAAACAGGTAAATGAAGCTTCACTTCCCTAACTAAACCCTTGAGGTTTAAGAAAACCCTCATTTCACTTAGTCTTACCCCCAACTTATTGAAATTCATCTTTGGTAAGCTTAAGTGTTGAACACTTAAAATGTTTAAGCAGTTAAACATGAACTACATAGATAAACTTGATTGCATCGATCTGCAATTGAAGTCATTTTCGATCCTATCGAACATGGTTTGATTACATCGAGTAATAGGCCCATTATGTCCAGTAACAATGTAACTATCTGCTAGGAAGTCTCAATTACATCGAATATAGTTCGACCTTATCGAAATTCAAAATTCGATAGAATCGAACCCTATTCGATAACAACGACTTTGGGCACTCCTTCCACATAAAAACATTCTCAAAGTTTTCATCAATATAATTGAGTCACCTTCAATTACATTGAGGTTCTTAATTGTATTGAATCATGCTCGATTATATCGAATATTAGGAACATTTTGTCTAGCAAGCCATCAAAGAAAATACAACTCTTTGATCACATCGAATACCATCAAACTTCAAATTTCAATAACATCAAATGATGATTGATAACATAAAATATCTGGATAAAATCTTCCAACAACTAAAGGTAATTTTTTGAAGAAAATTCGATTGGATCGAACTACCTTTGATGACATCGAAGTGCACGTCGATAAAATCAAAGGGTACTCGATAAAATCAAGTAGAATCTGTCATATGCAAAAAAGAACATATATGTGTAAAAAATCGATACAATCGAATTAGACTCAATATCATCGAAATTTAATTTTCAATAATATTGAAGACTATTCAATATTATCGACAATGACAAATTTCTGCCCATTTTTTTTACCGTTGGGATTCTTCTTCTATAAATACCATAAGTTGCTTCTTAATAAAATGAGCTAGAAATCAAGAGAGTTTGAGAGAGTTGCTTCACATACATTATACCCTCTTCCTCATTCCCTCTATCCATTAGAGTTCATCATTCAATCTTGGCATATGCAATAACTCACCATCTTATGTGCTTAAGATTGAATTATGAACTTTAGCATTCAGAGAGATTCCAACTGAGTAAACCTATTATTGGAACTCTTGAATGCATAACTCATGGGAACCTTCTCTATGCGTGTTTATGATTAAATTATATAAATGGAGAAGAACAAAACCCTAAACCTCACAAACTCAGAGCATTCATTAAAGCATCAAAAGTAGGTTGCAGTTCAAGAGAGCTGAAGACTCTTCGTCATCATCGAAGATCTTCACATCGTGTAAGAAAGGGGCTCACTAACTTATTATAAGTATACAGAGCCTGTTGAGTCTAAAGCCCTTTCCTTGTGTAGGATTGAGATTCAGAGTTTGAGTGACAAACTCGCTAAAACCTCATTGTAGGCCGCCGACAAGAGAATACGTGGTCCTTCTGTAGGACACGTTACCTTGTGTAGGCTTGATTTGTCTTATGTAGGCATTTCCCTGTGTAGGCTTGGATAGCCTTGGAGAGGCTTCCTGTTGTGTCCTTGGGTAGGACTCGTCGTCTTGAGTAGGCATTTAAGAGAACCTTGTATAGGTCCCTTAGTTAACGTTGTGTAAGTTGTGAAGGTTCATGGTGAACCTGATTTAAAACCATTGGATAGTGAAATCCGGTACACTTTAGGAGAGAGTGCATTCGCTGGGAGTGAAGTAAGCAAGTAGTTGAACCACTATATATGATTGTGTTTGGGATTATTTTTTGTGCATTATTCTAATTATGTTTATGCTTATCAAATGTCTTAATGATGCATGATTTAGTTGATGTATAAGTACTGATAGAGATCATATCCCATACACACTATCATATACACTATTCCTACACCCTCATCCATATCCCAACTGGTAGACTGAGTGGAGATACCTCATTTCAACACTTGAGGTCTTGGTATCGATCCATAGTGGGGGTGGCTAATAGTGGAGTGTGTGTACTGACATGGGTGTATACTAACAAGCTAACCCCCAAATATATATATATATATATATATATATATATATATATGTTGCCAGATGTCGTAAATCTGACGTTTTTAGATATGCTCGACCGGTCGAGGGAGCTGCACAACCAGTCGTGGACCACTCGACTCAAAGTCCAGTGGGCATCAATTTTCTGGGTTCTGAGGTGCTCGACCAGTTGTGGCCCATGCTCGACCGGTGGAGGGGTCCTCTCGAACGGTCGAGCAGTCTGCTCGACCAGTCGAGGTTACGCAGATTCATTTCCAGATTTGATGCGGACTGTAGAAATTTGAGTCAGTTTTCGTAAGGGTACGAAAGGGAAGTTGCCTAAACTATAAATAGGTGTCCCTAGGGCTTTTCTAGAGTATGGGAAATAATTCTAAAGCTTTCTAAAACTTTTCCAAGGGTTCCTAAAGGGTTCTAGGGTTATCAAAGGGTGTATCAAGGTTGAGATTCAAGATTGTTCGAATTGGGTAAGTCCTCTCTCTTGTAATTGATGCTTTCATAGTGGCTTTCTGTCGCTTTATGTCGTGGTTTTTTCCCACAAGGGTTTTGCCATGTTAAATCTTTGTGTTCTTCTGTGATTACTTGTTACTATTGAATTGCTATCCTAGATCTAGATTTGTGTGATTACGCAGCACAAATCCCCAACAAGTGGTATCAGAGCAATCGTTGGGGCACAGATCTAAATTTGCAGGATTAGTAATAATGGGAAGCACTAGGTATGAGATTGAGAAGTACTCAGGGAAAAATAATTTTGAGTTATGGAAGATCAAGATGATGAGTTCCTATAACATCCCGAATTTTTGCCAACCTGGAATTAGACGTCCTTAGGCAATGGGCCGCTCCTTATTAACTTGTCAGAACTGAATCTCACAGTATAAAATCACTTCTGAACCCATTTCCTTCACAAATCTCATCCTTCACCACCTTGTTCTTTCAATTTTCCTAAGTACTTTCACCCTAGACACTATCTTAAACTAGTTAAGTATTATAACTTGGATCACCTTATATACAAACTACAAAGGCCTGAGTACCACCTCGAATGTAAATCACTTAGGATTAAATCCTTTAGAAATTTGACAAAGTTAACTAAGTGCTAAACTAGAGTAGCCATGAAATCCGTTTGAATCGCTTTAAATACGATCTACAAGACCCAAAACTTGTAGAATCAGTGACGCTAGGTTACCCTAAAATCTAGGATCAAAATCATTACCCGTTTGCTCTTGGGAGCACATTGAAACTCCGTATCAGGTCAGGACCGCACATCGGGAGTCCGAATAACACGAAGTTAAGGAATTAGGACTGCCTTGCTGGGCTTGACAACCATCTCATAAATCAAATCCAAAGAGTGTCCCAGTGTAATTCGCTTGAGTCCGAAGCGAGGAGTGTGAAAACACTTAAATTTCTTTTCAAATAAATATCTCAAATAGTAATCTAGCACCTCTCGCTTGTGGATCAGTTTTAAGTAACCAGACTGTCAGAATCAGACCAAATTACACCCTCGGATCAGGAAAAATTTCATAAACATATCCATGTACTCGGAATCTCCAATCGAGATCTACTAACCGTTGAACTGAAACTGGTTCGCCACGTGTGATCTGAGAACCTTACTGGAACGAAAACTTAACTAAACGTAGATCCGGTGTTAGTGAGCTTAAGTCCGACCTTTGGCTCAAGGAGGCCTGCCAGAAATCCTCCGTTGAGCTGAAACAAAGCCGCTTTGGTTATAACCTAAGTATACTTTGACCTAGAGTCTATTTCGGTGAGTTTTTAGATTATATAAGGACCTTAAACCCTCTCTCATTGCAGCCATACAAATTTGAGAGAAACCCTAGAGAGAGAAGAGAGAAAAGAGAGAGAATGTGTGGGAGCAGTGGGAGAATCTCCCTACCACTCTTCCCTGCTGCTATACGTGTCCAACCACTCCGATCTAATCACTTTTCCGGCGATTCTGGCTCCATTTCTAGGTAAGAAACCCTAACCCTAATCTGTTTTGGGGTTTAGACAGTTGTAGGTTATGAAATAGCTAACCTATTTCATTCTATAGGTTACCAAATTGCCGAATACGGAAGCTTGGCAAACCTATCGACTTCGTTACGATTCTACGACAGAAGGTGCAGATTTTAGGTGTATAGGTTATGGTTTTCAACTCTTTCAATGTCAGATAATGATAGATTCATGATCTGCATGCAATTGCACATGTACAAAGTACTGTCTGTTTTTCGTTTCAATTAAAGATGAAGAATATGGAATTTTACATACTCTAGGTATTTGTAGAAAGTACCGTACACGTATAAATTTTGGAAATGTGTTTACCATGATTATTTGCTGTATGTGTTGAGGCATAAAATAAGCAAGGAAGAAAACAAGGAAAAAAGATCAAGAAATCACTTTGAAGATGAAAGAAACAGCTTCAAGACCACTTTGCGCGAGGTCGCGCAAAGTGAAATAGTCGCACAAGGTCGCGCAAAGTGAAGAGTTTGCGCGGATTGATGAAAGAAGAAGGTTTGCGCGAGATTAAAGGGCGTGCGATCACAAGAAAGTATATCGTTTGCGTGGTCGCGAAAGTCTATGATGATGAAATAAAATATTTTGGAAGATGTTATTTTGTCCCACATCGACAGATCCGAGATTTTCACCGGTGAAAATGTCTATAAATACCCCATTCCTTCTCTCAAAAGTTGTTGGAAGATTTCAATGAAGCAAGGACGAAAGAGAAGAAGGTGCGGAGTATTGACTCCGCACTTTTGCGCGATCCGCGCAAAGGGGATTGGACTCGGAAGTTCATGACGGCACGCAAAGCAACAGAAGGCAATTATGGTTTGCGCGGACCACAAGAAAGCATATCGTTTGCGCTGACCCGCGCAAACCTATTGATGGACAGCTTTGACAAGAATAGGCGGAAATGCTGCCTGAATGGTTTGAATCTTCAGGTCTTCGAGTTCTTCTTGTTCAAGAAAGAAGAGTCATCGATGAAGAAACGTATTCCTCCTAAGTTTCAGGAGATGACCAAAATAGTACTGAAATGCTGCCGGAATTTCCATTCTCTTGAAGACTGTTGAACGACTTGTCTATTCCTCCTAAGTCATAGGAGATGATTGACATCATTGCCGTTATGCTGCCGAAATTATATTTAGCTATAATATTTAATATTTGTAATGAGTTCTTTGTAAGCTATCTTAGAATCAAGGGATACCAGAGGATGTAAATGAATTCAGAATCAATAAAATGTGATGATTGTCTTTGTAATTATTTCATTGTTATGTTTAAATAAGATGATTCTCCCAAATCAAATACTTTTGTTTCCTTGTCGAAACAAAATGGCGACTCTGCTGGGGACAATTGGAGTTATCTTATTTAACACTAACATTGGGAAAGTTGCAAGACTCTCGTCACTATTTTTTGGCGTCTATTAGACGCCAAAATGGCGACTCTCAGTGGGAACATCCTCCCCTTCATCTCCAAGATAGTTTACTTAGTCTTTCACGTACTAATTTCAGATATGTTTTGTTGTGAAGGTACTCAAATTCAATCACACAACACCGCTAATGGCTAACACTGTGAGAAAGGTAAACTTCCGATTCATCGCATCGGGTTTGTAATTGAGTATGCGCCAAGCGAAATTCCCGAGAACACAAAAGCGAGCACTTCAAGCGGTGCAATGTGATTCAAGCGACAATGAGTCATTTCCGTTTCACCTCAACTACAAGAAAATGATGA
Source organism: Magnolia changhungtana (assembly GCA_030180095.1). Lineage (NCBI taxonomy): Eukaryota > Viridiplantae > Streptophyta > Magnoliopsida > Magnoliales > Magnoliaceae > Magnolia > Magnolia changhungtana. The sequence goes on from JASAUF010000600.1 coordinate 1,182,577, forward strand.
AAACTGGACTCTGGTTTTATCCAAAAGGACAAAAGCAAAGGCCTTAAAGAGTCGCAAAGCAAAATTGTTTGCACCAAGAACCGAGGGACCAATTACACGAAGCATAGCAAGAAGAAAACCCGAACTCGCTCCTCCCACGCAATTTATCCCGAACAAGTTACTTCAGTTCTCGTCGCAGATTTTCCAAATTTTGGTCACTCCAAAGACCAAATGGACACAAGCACAAAAGGTAAAGCACCGATGATAGAATCACCGATGCAAGTATCACCGCAAACAAGCTCGCTTATAATCAGTATCACCTCGACGGCTAAAAGCACAGAAAGCACACGAGAGTCAAATGAGACTCCAATTTCTCCTCTTTATAAGTCCCGTTATATCAAGATACTCCCGTTCTACTCCAAAAACAGCTTTCGACAAACAACAAGGAGCCGCAGATATATGGCGTAAAAGTCAAGGAAATAGACCAACTACCGAAGAACGTGTTGATCAAATGGCGGAGGCACAAAGAATGCTAATGGATGAATGCCGGAATCTCGTGGAAGCTTTGACAACCCCCGGCACATAATGTAGCCCAAATAGTGGCTCCACCCATGATGGGAGCGACAAATGGACAAGAGAACCACTCAAGGTTCCCGTCCGCAGGGGATAGGATCACGAGGTTCGGCCCAAAGAACAAGAGCTATAACACAAGATGACGTAAGACAAGTCGTCGAAGAAGCAAATGTAATAGAAAGAGAGCGTGCGAACACCCGGCCGTTTCAGATACCGAACACCCTACCCGAGAGAGGTAGAGGATGTTCCATTTCCACCAACTTCAAACACCCGTATTTCCAAAAGTTCAATGGGGAAGGATCACCGAAGAACACCGATGCATTTCATCACCAAAGATGGGGAATTTTTCCACGATACCTCAATATTGCTTACGCTATTTGGGTCATCGTTGACAAGCAAAGCTTTCTGTGTGGTATTCAAATTTGGCACTGTGGTCCATACGGACATGGGAAGAAATGCAAGATGCTTTCATGTCGAACTTCTTCTCGTCGAACGTGACGTTAGCATCACGTAACTAGCTTCAAGACGACAAATGTAGAAGGAGAACCCGTTGAAAAATTCATAGACAGATGGAAAACACTAGGGGCATCATGCAGGCAGTTGCCGGAAGAAAAGGAACAAGTCAAAATGTGTCTGAACTCTATGGAGACAGAATTGCGTTCGACTCACTAGCGCCGATATTGGGACTTTTCGCGATTTGGCTACCAAAGCCCATGCATTGGAGCTAATGACTCGCAAGATGCCGGCATTTCATCATGAAACCGCCGAAGAATGCCTGGCAGACAACCGTTAATACCGTCGACCGGGATAAGAAGAATCGTGGATGCTGGGGCTCAAGAGATAAAAGGCCGAAGGAAAAGAAGGCCGGAGCCAAGCAAGAGACAGACACGGTGGGAAAAAGCTCGTAATGCTTGATTCTCATGAAGGATTTGAGTTTGATAAAGAGGACGTGGTACCCATGATGCAACAATTGTTAAAAGCAGTGAACTCGAATTACCAGAACCAAAGCGCCCAAGATGCGACAAGGACTCGAGAAAGAAACTTTTGCCGTTATCATCGCCTAGTGGGGCATCCAATGTAAAATTGTTATACGTTAAAATGCATCATACAACGGATGATAAATGAGGTGACATAATAACTAGCGGAAGCAAAGAAAAGAATGCAAGGGCAACAGTAAATGTACTGTCAATACAAGAAAACAAGCGGGATTGAAAAAGGAAAAGTTGACAAGAAATGCAACAATGATTACGCTATGATCGGGAAGCAAATCACAAGTCCCAGAAAGGTAAAGCGTAAATAATAAGGAAAGAAGTGATCTGAAAGACATAATATTGAGGACAAGAATAGAAATGGAGCTGCAGTGACAAAAGTAGCTTATGATGTAGTCAACCACTTGAAGGGTATACCGGCACGGTTAAGTATTTACGATGCGCTCAAATTGTCAAAAGAATTCCGGCAGAGTTTGATTCAAGCACTGTCTGATCACAATGTGAGAGAAACTTTACTGGCAGAAATGAAGAATGAAAGAAATAATGAGAAGATGAATTGTCTACCAGTAATATCTTTCTCTGATGATGATTTAATTGGTGAAAAGGAACATAACAGGCCATTGATGATAGAAGGATATATTTGTGAGAAGAAGATAAAAAGAATTATGATAGATAACGGGTCTGCAGTAAATCTTTTGCCACTCTCAATGGTTACTAAATTGGGTTTTCGCCGATCGGACTCATACTTCAAAGGAATGATGATACAAGGATTCAATCAAGATGGACAACGCGCGCTCGGAAAAATTACAGTAACAATGGAAGTGGGAGAATTAATTACTACTGTTGTATGTCATGTTATAAATGCTGTGACGACATATAATCTTCTCTTGGGAAGGCCATGGATACATCAGTATCATATAGTACCTTCTACTCTACACCAATGTTTCAAATACTGTAAAGATGGGGTGCAATGTAAAGTAATGGCTGATGCGAAACCCTACACAGAAGCTGAGTCTTTCTTTGCAGACGCCAGTTATTATAAATGTTTCTCTGAAGAAATAAGAAATGATGATGGGAAGAGAATTATAAAAGATGCCAGGATAAATAAAGACAAAGAAGAAAGAGCAGAATCTTCCGGATCATAGCAAGAAAGAAATTCTATTTTGTACCAAAGTTACCGAGACAACCGACAACCGCCGTTGACATCGTTGTCGATGTACAAATGAAAGTTTTACAGTCCAATTACACAATTGCCATTACCCAATATCGAAAGATGTAAGCCATTTACAGCCGCTCCGAGAACATTCCAAGTCAAAGCCAGTGATAAATATCCGGAACCAATAGAATTCCATGCTGCATCAGAAGAGAAGAGTGAAAATGCAAGCAATGAATATCATGGAAAATTAGCACCGCAGAATTTAAGAAAGTACAGTACAATAAGCAAGAAGATCATGAGGAACATGGGTTTTGATTGTGACAAACCCACCGGCTTGAATAATGGAAAGGGGATTCAAATCCCACTCGGGGTTAATCAAGAAAAGCGAAGAAAATTTCAAGGATTGGGAGTAGAATCAAGAAGAAACATGATGTCGCATCGTGACTTCACGCGCAAGATACTAAGATAGTCGAATATCCTGAAATCGCTCCAAAGCAAATAGAAGACGGGGGGCAACCGACGATAGATGGTCTGCGAGAAATAAACCTGGGAACAACAGAAGAACCAAGGAATACATTCATCAGCATCAGCCTTTCAGATCAAGAATTTGAGAAATATGGTCAACTCCTCAAAGAAAATAAAGATGTCTTCGCTTGGACCTATGAAGAAATGCCGGGACTGGAACCCTCCGTAGCAATGCATCGGTTAAATATTTCCAAAGAAAAGAAACCAGTCAAACAAGCACAAAGGCGATTTCACCTGCACTGATTCCATTAATCGAAAAAGAAGTAAATAAGCTAATAAAGGTTGGGTTCATCGAGAAGTTAAATATCCCAAATGGATATCAAACATTGTTCCTATGAAAAGAAGAACGGACAGATCGTAGTGTGCATTGATTTCGAGATCTGAATGAAGCATGTCCAAAAGACGATTTCCCCTCCCGATAACGTAATTCATCGATTGATAGCACTACTCAAGATGCTATCATGTCCTTTATGGACGGGTATGTGCTATAATCAAATCAGATGGCACCGAAGATGAAGAGGCGACGGCTTTTTAACGCCACTTGGAATCTCATCTGTTACAAAGTCATGCCTTTTGCCTCAAAAATGCCGGAGCGACATATCAAAGGGCAATGAAAATATCTTTCAAGATATGATGCATAAACATGTCGAATGCTATGTTGATGACTTGGTAGTCGATCCGAGATCATCAAGAACACCGCGAACATCCGCATCGGTCTTCCGACGACTCAGTAAAGAAACAATTAAAGATGAATCCAGCCTAAATGTGCATTTGGAGTGTCTTCCAAGCAAATTCCTCGCTTTGTGGTACGACATAGAGGAATTGAAATTGATCCAGAAAAAAAGTTAAAGCTATTCAAAATATGCCACCACCAACAACGTCAAGGAATTAAAAAGCTTACAAGGAAAATTGGCATATATTCGTCGCTTCATTTCAACTCTTGCAGAAGGTGTCACCATTTTCTAAGTTAATGAAGAAAGATACGTAATTCAGATGGGATCATGCTTGCCTTAATGCCTTTGATTCTATTAAAGAATTATTAAAACAAATTACTGTGTTAACAAAGCCCAAGAAAAGGTAAGCCACTTATTTTATATACATCCGCACGCAAATTTTTTGGGTGCTTTGTTGGCACAGTAAACGGTTTTAAAAGAGATCGCTTTTATTACCTAAGCCGAACACCGATGGGGGCGGAATCCAATTATTCTCCGATTGAAAAAGAATGTTTGGCATTGGTATTCAGGCAAAAATTGAGGCATTATTGTCTCTCCCATGATATAACTCTGATTTCAAGAGCAGATCCGATAAAATTCTTGATGACCAGGCCAATGTTATCAGGAAGACTAGCCAAGTGGATGCTATTATTATCAGAATATACTATTTCATATAAGCCGGCGAAAGCAGTGAAAGGACAAGCTATGGCAGATTTCTTGGCAGCGCATCCTATAACAGAAAATGAAGAAATCAATGATGAATTTCCAGATGAACAGGTTATGACGATTGAATCCCAAAATCTTTGGCAGATGTATTTTGATGGTGCTGCTCGAGTATCGGGAGCGGGGGCAGGAGTGATATTCATTACCCCTCGTGGCGATTTATTACCATATTCTTTCACGTTGGTACCGCATGCACAAATAATGAAGTCAATACGAGCTCTTATCATCTAATGGAAATAGCCCAAAGAAATGGAAGTAAAATCATCATTGATATCTTCTGAGATTCTAAATTAATTATAAATCAATTGACAACAGAGTTTGAAGTAAGGAAAGAAGAACTCTTGCCTTATTATCTAAAGCACAACATGCTTGTTTTGAACAGCTTCTATTATGTGGAAATTAAACACATACCATGGTTTGAGAATGCAAAAGCAGATGCTTTAGCCATTTAGCAAGTTAGCACTTTATCTTACACAAACCGCAATCCTCTTCGTGTAACTATAGAAGAAAGAAGATTCCGCCATCCGCAGAGGTTATCGAAGAAATGTTGAAATATTGCCTATATCCCGTCTGGAAGTAACAATGGATGATTGGCGTCACTTTTGTCGATTATCTCAAATATAACATCTTGCTTGAAGATAATGCACAAAAACAGCAGATTAAACAGCGATCAGGTAAATTTATCATGTGCAGTGAAGTGTTATATAGAAAATCTTATAATGGAATGTTGTTAAGGTGCTTGGATAAACAAGAAGCAAACCAAATGTTATGGAGGCACATTCAGTGAATGTGGAGCACATCAAGCCGGGCCGGAATTTATGCCATAGAGTGCATCGAATGGGTTATTATTGGCCCACTATGTTTAAAGATGCAATAGAATATGCAAAGCGATGCCATGAATGTCAAATACATGGAGATATAATACATATTCCTCCGTAAGAATTACATCACCTGCTGTTGCTTCTTGCCCTTTTCACTGGGACTCGACGTTATTGGTCCGATAAATCCCCCTTCATCTAAAGGAAAACAAGATATTCGGCAAAGAAACATGACTATTTCTCCAAATGGACAAGCAAGCTTGCCTTGCGAATGTTAAAGAGAAAGACGTGGTCAATTTCATCCGTCACGCTTATAATATACCGTCATGGTATTCAAGAAAATCATCACCGATAATGGCACCCTTTTAAAAATAGAGGCATGGAAAAGTTATGTCGAAGTTCTAAGATCCAACATTCTTTTTCAACACCTTATTATCCTCCTACCAATGGATTAGCAGAGGCATTTAACAAAACAATTGTCAAGATAATGAAGAAAACAAAGGATGTGCAATAAGCGCGATTGGGATGAAAAGTTACAAGAAGCATTATGGGCCTACGTAACCACCCATCGACAAAGAACAGAGCGACGCCATATTCATTGGTCTATGGTATGGAGGCGCTTATCCCAATTGAAATCCAAGTGGCATCACTCGAGTGGCAAAGGCACCAACAGAATGTGATGAAGAAAATGCAAAAATAAGGTCAAAGAATTAGACTTACTCGATGAGAAACGCCTTGCAACCAAAGAACTTGCAGCCATATCAAAGCCGTAATATCTCACGATTTGATAAACAGTCAAATATCGTTCTTTCAAAAAAGGGGATATGGTGTTAATGTTGAAAAGACCTATAGTGGTCACTCACGGACAAAGGGGCAAGTTTGAGCCTAAATGGGACGGTCCATATGTGGTGAAAGAAGTATACTCCAATGGGGCATATAGGATTGTAAATCAAGAAGGACAGGGTATCAGTGTACTTGTCAACGCCCGTTTCATCAAAAGATATTATCCCTAAAGATAGAGATGAGGATTTTGACCCAGAATATTATCATCATAATGATTCTGTATCAAAAGGGGGCAAAAATGAATAAAATCATGTCTTTATGCCAATAAAAGAAGCTATAAAGAAGAGATTTACAAGCATATCAATTATCAAAGCAGCAAATCTGGAATATATATATATATGATCATTATCATCATCAAAGAAGATATTGGCAACAGTTATATTGCCTTACAAGGCACAAATTCTTGAAGATTCTCCTGAAGATATTATCTAAGCTAAGAATATTATTGCCTTACAAGGCATGGATCTTCTTGGAGATATGCCGGAAATATTTCGCCTACTATACATGGATCTACCATATTTGTAAATGATGATGATCATATGTATATCATCGCCTCATAAGGCATGGATTTTCTTGAAGATAAATATCATCGCCTCATAAGGCATGGATTTTCTTGAAGATAAATATCATCGCCTCACAAGGCACGGATTTTCTTGAAGATAAATATCATCGCCTCATAAGGCATGGATTTTCTTGAAGATAAATATCATCGCCTCACAAGGCACGGACTTTCTTGAAGATAATCGCCTTACAAGGCAAGGATATATCAATATCAATCAAAGAGGCAGTATAGCCAAGCCAAAATCCCAAAAGAGCAAAATTGAGCAAAATCAAAAAGATCAAGCTCAAAAAAAAAAAAAAAAAAAAAAAAAAAAAAAAAAAAAAAAATGATGCTCTCAAAGGATCAAGCTCTAAAATGAGCCGCCAACTATACGTAAGACCCATGAAGATCGCCATTCTGGGCAATGCGAGGAGTCAATGGCCCTAAAAAGCCCGCGAAGACCATCGTGCGCACTCCATGCGGTAGTCGACGAAGTCAAGGATTCAAAGCCTAAAAGGCCATAAATCCGCGAAGACTAGTCACCGTAATTCCCATGCCGTCGATAGCTTCTCCTGCAGCCGCCACGGGAACGGATGAAAATGCCCTCCTCGTGAATGGGCTCGACCTTGCACGAAGAAAAACATGGGGGGCCGCAAAGGCGAGCTTTATGCCAACCGTGCGTAAGACCCTCCAGTGTCAGGGTTTGATTTCAGTAGTAACTCGTGAGGAAGGGCTTAAACCTACTCATTGATGGACCGGCGACCCTAGATTTGGTGCCCAAAGGTAGCTCTTGCGAGCCCCGCGAACTCCAGAGAGTTACCGTGGCCAACCCCGCGCGTAAATCCACAGCTCACCGTCCCAGAAGGCCAATGGGCCCCTCTCGATGGACCGTGACCGTGAGCTCAAGGCAAGTGAGAAGCCCAAAAGCGAACTCTAGAGAGTTACAAAGGGCCATCACATAAGACCCATAAATGCTCCACTACTCACGAGCTTAAATCGTGTGTGTGCGCACGCTCCACTACTCATGAGCATAAATCGCGTGTGGCTAATTGAATTGAAACTTAGTACCGCCAATTTAAATACTCACCTAGAGAATCCCTTACTAACAAAGCATAAAAGGTTTAAAAATTATAAATGTGTAATGAAAATTATTATATAAAGAATAAATATAACTTGATAATATTAATAAGAATAAAAAATATAATAGATAAAATAATAAAAAAATAAAAATTATTATATAAATATAATACGATAATATTAGTATAAATATCATCAATATGCAAGGTAGAAAATACCATCATAAAAACATCCCCAAAATAATCTCATGAAATAGATGTCAAGCAAAATAAATTACATCCGAAAAACACAAAAAGCAAATATCACATGTTACATGATTCAAAGATTCTCTCAGAATTCCTATTGCTTCTGAATATTTAAGCAAATCTTCTTTCAATTGTGCTTGAGCTGCATTGTGTCGAGATTTTTCTTCAAGAATAAGTTTCACTGATCAGAACGCCAAAGAAGCTTGTTCTCCAAAGAAACAACCATTTCTTGATTCTGAAGTTGTGCGATTTTTCAGTATCAATAGACTTGGCATTCACTCGCATCTTCTCTTCAACCTCTTGAATGATTAAAGCTTGCTCATGATTCTTTCTCTCCAGCTGAGAGATTTCTTCCTTCAAAGCTGCAATGCGATCTTGGATAGTTATGCTTTCATCAACATGAATCTTTAATTGATCTTGAAGAATCATACGCTCTTGTTCAAATTGGAAATTGAAGAAGTGTTAAAGAGACTTGTTCTTGAGAAAGAGCCAGCAGCTTTCTGTATTCTAAAATCTCAGGCGCAATAGTGATATTTTCCACTGAAGCTAAAGAAATTACAGAATCACGAAATTTGAAGAGTGAATCCCGTAAGGGAGATATGTCGATTCTGGCCATCTTAGCAGAGCTTTCCAAAATTTCTATAGCAACATCCAAGTCCGACCACCGATCGATTTTCAAGATATGGATTATTGCTAACAGAGAATGTTTCACCATCGCATTTTGTGAGCAGGAATCTTTGTAAAGGATGATAGTTCATAAGTAGTGGTTACAGAATCGGAACTAGCCGCACCGCTACGGGATAAGTTCCTATAACGAAAGAAGAAGAATATTCAATATATTATTATGAAATATATATAGTCTTGAATGAAGATAAGCAACAAGACATATATATATATACCCATCGGGACACAACTAACAAGGGAGAAGCTTTGGAGCTATGGAAGGGCCAGTCCCTACCATATCGAAAGATGGTGCTCTAGCTTCCGTACTAGAATCTCTTCAGGATCGGAGTTGGCAAATCAAAGCCAGTCAGAGAAAAATAATTTCGCGAGCAACTACTCTTGGTACTACCAACGGAGCCACAGATGCTCTCGGAGAAGATATTACAAGAGGGGCCACAGGAGAGATGACACCTGTTTCTGCAACTTGGGCACCTAAAAATAAAAAAAAAAGAAAGATAAAATGATTTTAAATAAGTAGTTGTTAAAATATAAAATGATATATATGCATGAAAATTGAAATTTCTTTACCTGGAGAATACCCATATTCCCCATAATCTAAGGGCTCTTCTTCATTTTCTTCTGCCACAGGAGATTTAACAGGAACATTAATGCTGGAAGGAGTTTTAATAACAACAGGGGAAGACTCTATTTCAACTTCTTTTGCAGTTACTCCCTCTCCTTCACCAATATCGACTTCACCTTCTTCAAAGTCGTCATCTTTATCTTCACCACTATCGCTATCTTTGCTATCTTCGTATGGCGAGGATTCGGTTGTATCTGATGAAGAAGTCGAACTTTCATCTCCCAAAATTTCTTCATCAACCTCTTCGACAACAACCTGTTTTCCTTTGTAAGAAACAGGTTGGCTACTCTCCAGTATGGGCTCTTGAATTGAAGGGGAAGCAGATGCCTGGCCGATCTTTTCCGAAGGGATAGGAGACGATGATTGCAAACGTGTTCTTGATCTAGTCATCGGAGAAGATGGACTAGGACCAAGGGGTTGTGGAGAAGATATTGAAGTACCAATAACTGGTCCTTCTTGAGCCGCCGTAGTCTCTGCAGAATTGGAGAAGATGTACCTGCAGCATCATCCGCACCTTGATTTGAAGAGTCCCGACGAGATTTTTCGAATTCTCTTAAATCTCCGTGGCAAACCAGCCATCCAAAGTATTGATGGGCTTGATTTCACGAATGGGTTCTTCCAAAGGATATCTTCCCGCAAATTTCTCCCGGATGAGACGCGTGGCTCTTCTCTCGGAATATACCCAATTCCACTCTCCAAGTTCCCGCTCTTCACCGGGTGGATGAAGAAAGATAGAAGAATCTACCTAAGCAAGCATTTATCAACCAAGTACGATTGATGATCCCACCATCGCATCCACTATATGAAGTATGGACTATACGGTCACAACCTGGAATTATGAAGAGGGAGCCAACACAGCCATTCAACAACTGTTTCCATATCATGGCCCAGTTGAGAGGACCAGTTCCGTAGCAGCGCATTTTTCTTGTAACAAGTCCGCAGTCTTGAGGTACGGTTTGATCGTAACCGAATTGGCGAGCGAAGCGACTCGGGTAGTAAGGTTCTCTCCAGAATTCTGTCCCTTCTCGCAAAGGTAAACTGCACGAGCGAATAGAAAAGAAGAAAGCCCTCTCGTCGCAAAGAAGAGTTTCGTTGTCCACCATGTCCGTGTCTACAGATAGCGATAAAGGCGAACCGAAAGAAGTTTATCCGATCATCATCTCGAATCTTATTTATGACCCATTCATATGCTCTTCTAGCCATTGCCCTCTCGTTGGAAGAACCAGAGTGGAAGGTGAGAAGGATGAGAATATGCTTGCTCAAACCTCGAAAGTCCAAGGGAAGTAGACTCCAAGCCACCAGAAAGTAGTGCCAAGAAGTATGTGCACGAAGTTCCTGTAATGGGGTCTTTATATGAGTCGCTATTTCTCCAAGGGCCCTAGAGATAGAACATAGTATCGGAGGAGCGAGCGAGTATTTATGTCCTCCGCCAAGGCACCGGCCACGACAAAGACACTTGACGGATAGCATCCGCCCATTTAGAGCCGGGCAAAACGACTAAGCTTAGCCAATAGGCCGAATGCCGCAAGCTCTCCGAAAGAGCTATATTCTGTTTTCCTCGATCGCATCCCGAAGCTTTGTCGGCTTCTTTGAATTGCATAGCTTCGCGAAACCTTCAAAGGAAATAAAAATGAAGAGGTTAATATACATAAATGGTCAAGAATACAAAGAGGAAGATCAATTATCGATTGATAAATACCTTAAACCCTAGAAAAATGGGCCACCATCAAGAGGGGGAATTTTGTGGATATTGGGGAATTTGCTCATCTCTTTAAATAGCTCTATGGTAGTCTCTGATATGGAGGGCTTCGGTCCGGAAATGACACAAAGGCCAACTCTCTGTTGGTCAGGAATGAATTCATCGTAGAATTTCCCCGTTATTGTGAGACCCTATACGATGAAGGTCCCAAAGAGATATGCTCATCTCGCCGTAAGGAAGATGAAAGGAGTTGGTTGTAGGAGACCAATATTCAAGAAAGCCCTTTAGAACATTGGGCTCCCGATAGAAGTATTTGGAGGTTACTTCTATGGCGTCATAAAGGCCTATCTTTGCAAGAGTGCTCGTGTGTTTCAGCAAAATAGCTTCCGCCCATTCAGAATAATAACGACGAGCAATTAGCAGACCTCTGATGCGAAATTCCGATTGGCCCCAGAGTTGATCTCGATCTCTGAAGCGTTGACGCACTGTCTCATAAAAATGAGAAGGAAAGAGATCATGAGGACTATGGAAAGGAGTTAGAAGAATCATGGGGTGAACTTCTCCGATCCTCTGTCGCGGTTTCTTCGTTTGAATAATCCCTTCAAGAATCCGGGGCTCTCTTGTGGCCCATGATTCAGTGTACATCAGTCTTTCGCCATGAACACAATCTTTGGGTTCACAATCCAGCATAGATTGATGGCGATACACCTTGATGGGAATGATGGTCATGCCCTCTGAGTGAGGGTTGTCAAACTTCATGACTCCTTCAACGACTCATACTGAGTCCCACGAATTCTGCAGCCGTTTCTTCTTATGTTCTTTAATCTTTTCTTCAAATTCTTTCGCCTTATTGCGGCGAGTCTTCTTTGAACGAGAAGTGGAGGAGTATCTTCTGGACGGGTGGTCTCTCACTGTCAGTACGAATGTGGGCTGTGGTTTTGAGCCACTCATCCCAGTCGTACTCTCTCCCATGTTTTGGAGGGCATTTAATATCTCCCAAAGCAATGGATCTATGAATAGGAGAGGGTAAAGACTTGATGCGATCAGAGAAGTCGAAAGTAGGGAGGACAGGTTCTTTAAAGTAAGCCGGATTTCTGGAAGTGGTCTTCATTCTCTTAGCAGGTGGTTGATCAGAAGAAGGTGAGTTTGAAGGAGACACCAAACGAGCAGTCTGTTTAATTCGAGCCATAAAGAAAGACAGATGATGGAAGTCAGAAAATGGCTAAGTGTTGGAAAAAGTTCGAAAATTCTCTAAGTACAGAGTACTTTGCGCGAGGTCGCGCAAAGTCAAGTGGTTTGCGCGGAAAATTTCCAAATACAGAAAAGTCGCGCAAAGTGAGATGCTTTGCGCGAGGTCGCGCAAAGTCAGAGGTTTGCGCGGAGAAAAATCGCCAGAGCAGTGTCAGCAGAAGGAAGTGCGTGAAAAATGACTAAGTCGTTGGACTATTTATAGGCTTTATGGCCGAGTATGGTACTCGATCGGAGCTTTGCGCGAGGTCGCGCAAACCCTGGAAGAAAGGAATAGTTTGATCCTTTTCTTTGATTTCTGAACAAACAAAGAACGGATCAAGGGGGCATCTGTTGAGGCATAAAATAAGCAAGGAAGAGAACAAGAAAAAAGATCAAGAAATCACTTTGAAGATGAAAGAAACAGCTTTAAGACCACTTTTGCGCGAGGTCGCGAAAGTGAAATAGTCGCACAAGGTCGCGCAAAGTGAAGAGTTTGCGCGGATTGATGAAAGAAGAAGGTTTGCGCGAGATTAAAGGTTTGCGCGTGACCGCGCAAAGTATATCGTTTGCGCGGGGTCGCGCAAAGTCTATGATGATGAAATAAAATATTTTGGAAGATGTTATTTTGTCCCACATCGACCAGATCTGAGATTTTCACTGGTGAAAATGTCTATAAATACCCCATTCCTTCTCTCAAAAGGGGTTGGAAGATTTCAGAAGTGAAGCAAGGACGAAAGAGAAGACAGAAGGTGCGGAGTATTGATTCTCGCACTTTGCGCGATCCCGCGCAAAGGGGTATTGACTGGAAGTTTGCGACGCCGCAGCAAAGCAGAAGGCAATTATGGTTTGCGCGGACCCGCGCAAAGCATATCGTTTGCGCGGACCCGCGCAAACCTATTGATGGACAGTTTTGACAGCAATAGGCGGAAATGCTGCCGGAATGGTTTGAATCTTCAGGTCTTCGAGTTCTTCTTGTTCAAGAAAGAAGAGTCATCGATGAAGAAACGTATTCCTCCTAAGTTTCAGGAGATGACCAAAATAGTACTGAAATGCTGCCGGAATTTCCATTCTCTTGAAGACTGTTGAACGACTTGTCTATTCCTCCTAAGTCATAGGAGATGATTGACATCATTGCCGTTATGTCTGCCGAAATTATATTTAGCTATAATATTTAACATTTGTAATGAGTTCTTTGTAAGCTATCTTAGAATCAAGGGATACCAGAGGATGTAAATGAATTTAATCAATAAAATGTGATGATTGTCTTTGTAATTATTTCATTGTTATGTTTAAATAAGATGATTCTCCCAAATCAAATACTTTTGTCATGTCGTTCAACTTGTTGTGCGCTCGAGCTAGCCGAGCTCGTTAAGTAACCCGATCTGTCTAATGTATGTTTACCATGTTTGAACGCTACTGCTTGAACCTAGGGCACCAAACTTACCAGTGAAATCCCTTTTAACCATGGTACCTCGATCCGCTAAGACTCATGAGCCGGGCATGGTGGTATGGGACACCGTGGTCGAGCTGTCGACCTACGCTGGGGCCACGTGCCTCCTTATAGTGACTAGTGAGCAACCAGACTCGTGAGCCGATTATGGTGGTTGGGACACTATATTCGTGCTGTTGGCCTACATTGATAAGGTGATGGGGGAGCGGTGTAACCTTTGTGCATAACAGCCCTGACAACCTTTTGTAGTGACCTCGAGCATACTCTAAAATTGCGGTGAGCCTTAGAGTTTTGTTGCGGTGTATAGAGTATGAACTAGGCATGTTTCTGCATAGTGATGAATTGTTAAAGAGGTGATGGGGGAGTGGTGTAGCCTTTGTGCGTAAAAGCCCTGGCAACATTTGCAGTGACCTAGAAAACACACCATCGTCTGAGATTAACTAGGACTGACGACCCTAGAATGGATCATGTTTGGGAATGATACAAGGGAGGTACCTTAGTTTCCCAATCCTGCTGTTTGAAATGGACTAATAAATACTCGGTAATCATGCTCATCATGCATTGCATGTGCCTGGAAGATGTGGAGCACTGAGGGATGAAAGTATGCCACGAACATAAGATAGTGTCACACGAGGGAGGGTGTGGTGAGGGCATACATCATGACTGCATTCATACTTGCATTAATAAGAGTAGTTAGGAGTGTTTGATTTTACTATTTTATCATTACTATTTGACTGCATTGATAACATGTTAACCTATACTTTATTGTTCCACTGAGTTGCTCACTCACTCCCACGTTATGGGACGGTGTTTGCAACACCAACCAGATTTGTTGAGTTTCAGATGATGGCAATGCTTATGAAGCAGAGCCGGACTACTCACTACCAAAAAATAGGGCAAAGCCGACGGACATGGGGTGGCTTCACCGACGGCTAAAAGCCGTTGGAATTTACGATGGCTAAAATCCGTAGCTAAAATAAAGTAAATCCGTAGCCAAAGAACCTTTTTAACAGTGGACGCCCAATCGCTGCTATTTTGCCTATGGTGCGGTTCACTCGAGATTTATTTCGAGCTAATTTTTTGGTATTAACCTTAAAAGAATGTTTAAAAATGGATGTACGGTGTGGATTAAACACAAACATCATCGTGGGGTCCATAGAGCCCTGCCAGATCTAAAGCTCGAGATAGCGTTTTTATTTGCGTGGTGAACAGGTGTGAGTTTTGCATTTTAAGTAAAATAGTGGTGGCTCGTTCATAGGAAAAGTGGGTTTGATATATGGATATCCAGACCATCCAAATAATGGGTCTTATTGTGGATTGTTTATATTTATAATTTTATTAAGTAATAGTATTTAAGCATCATGTAAATGGACCCTTAATTGTACGGCTATGAAGACCATTTATTATATAAATTATGGAAAACGCACATTTTCCGGATTTGAATCGTTTATCCCATTTCAGAAGATGAATTTCCAAATCCCTCTTTCGACCGCCATTTTCTTCCTCTCCGTTCCCTCTTTCGAGCGCCCTCTTCATCGCCAGTCGAGATTAAGTTGTGAGTCTTTCGAGCGCCCTCTTCCTCGCCAGTCGCCCGTGCAAAACCATCTCAAATAGGTGAGCATTCGCATGGCTGCACTCTACATTCGCTCGAGGAAGTTTCATCTTCACATTCCGTTTAATCCCAATCATTTTAAGGCAACGTTTCATCAACGCTTGGCCCATCTGATGAGGTCCCTAGTTTCTTCGATCTCATCAGTTTTGTTGCATTGGAGATGGTGCACGCCATTTGTTCGATGTCTGGCCTCAACGAGATTTGTGTTTAATCCCTATGAATGTTATTATAAAAATTTTATTTGTTGGAGAGATTTTCATCTTTAATGTTAGAAAGTCCTTTGAAATGCTTCCTTCAGATCTGAAAACGGTGTAGGATTCAAGTTCTTCTTTCAAATGAGCTCTTGAAATGATTAGATCCAAAAGTGGAGTTTTTTTTTTTTTAATGCAAAGTTTGAGAGATTTCATATGTACGTTGCAAAGTTCCTTTGAATCACTTTCTAGAACTGAAAATGGCGTACAATCCCTTGAGTTGATCTTGGAGGTTCTGTTTTGCGAGAATCTGAGAGAATTGCATCTTTTATGTTGGAAATGCCTTTGAATTGATTATTCCTGAGTGGAAAATGGTGCAGAATTCAACATCTACCATCAAGAGAGCTCTGAATTGATTAGCTCTAGAAAAGGGTAGATTTTACCTTTTTGTTCTTACCTGAATCTAAGAGATTCTCATCTCCCACGACAAATATTGCCTAGTTTTTTTAAATCTTGCAATTTTTTGTGAAATATTAAATTAAAAAAAAATATTATCATGTCATTATCACGAGATACCGAAATCTTTGCAGTTTTTAATTATCTATTATTTTATAGCTTAATTTATTATGATATTAAATGGAATTATTTGATTTTTTTTTTCAAATAATCATTACATACATACATATAAATAAAATGATATGTTAATTTATCATAAATATTTTAAAATTTTATGTTTTAAGTGAGATTTTCCCAATAAATACATCGAGAAAAACTTCAAAAATCTGAAAATCCCTTGAGAAATTCCTAGCAAAAAATAGGTGAGAATGAGATTTGTCACTATGATTTCATATGTGATGTTAAAAATTCTTTTGAATTGTTCCTAATGGTTTAAATGGTGAAGAATTTGTGTTCTTTTAAAAGAGTTCTTGAATGATTAGCTTTCAGGATGGAATCTGCAGGAATCTGCGAGATTTTAGGTGATGTTACAAATTTCTTGAAATAGCTTCGTTTGGAGCTGAAAATGATGTAGAGTTTGACTCCTCTTTCAAGTGCTTAAAGATTGATACATCCAAACTATGACATCTTTGCCTCACTGAATTCGAGGAACTTTCATCGTAAAATTAGATTATTTATTTTGAATTGCTTCTTCGGGAAGTGAAAATGGTCTATAATTCAACATTTGCTTCCCTCTAGAGTCTCGCATATATTTGAAATTGGTTTGTTGTAGTGTTCTGTAACTACAACTGATTGGAAAGTATTCCTCTGTCTAATTCCTTGATTTCTCCCTTGTTGATGGTGGAAATAAAGGGCTCCCATGTCCTTTGGTGAGTGGCATATATTATCCTGTTATCTATACAATTTCTTGAAAACTGCTTCTTTGGGAGCTGAAATGGATGTAGAATTTGATATAGGAGGCCCTAGTCTTGAATTTTAGTATCTTGTATTTGAGTTTCTGTAAAACTCTTGATTTTTTATTTAACTTTTTTTAATGCCTTGACTTTGAGTCGCTGGTGTTGATTTCGATCTCAGAGCTTGAAGTGGGCTTCATCGATGATGTCATCTTTGAAGTTAGACAGCTACGTGATTCAGTTTGCATGGAAATGGAAAAGGGTGCCTCTTTTTTTTTAGTCATGGAAGGATTTTTAGCAGGATTTGGTTTTATTTTGGAAAAGCTGCAATGAGGTATAAAGCTTGATTTATTTGGGGTTCTTTCTTTCTGTTTTCAATAGAGGTAGAAGCTGAAGTTGTCAGGGCTTTCGAGGGTTGAGGATAAGTAATAACCAAGGCTAGCATTTGGTTTGGGGCTTTGTTGCTTTCGAGGATTTTACATGATCATGGCATTTTTTATTTTTTATTTTTTCCATAGAATGCCTTTTCACTAAATTTTATACGAACTGCTATTCTACTTTTATTAAGTCTTTTTTTTATGCTTCTTTCAATTCTAGATATGATTTCTTTGTTGAAGTTTATTCTATATGTCATTTAAGTTGATTCTTTTCACCTTTTTATCATTGCTCGAGGAATTTCTATTTTGTCTAAAAGAAAATACTGTTGTCCATCTTCTCGGCACCATGTCCATCTTCCAAAGCCTGCCAGTCTTCCTTCTTCACATGGGTATTTACACCGCTTTTTGTCGTGCACAATTCCGGATGAGACATTGGCCACCTTCCCTAGGAAAATCGGTGACTCTACAACCTCTCCATGCATGTCAATTGTATCAAAGGATCAGAGAAAACACTGAAAAAATGGCATTCATCAAGTTAGAGGCGCATACCAGTTGGCATGTCCTCGCTCCAAAGATCTTCTTCTTATGATCGACAATAAATGGCTCAGTATATATACAGATTCAAGTTTAGAGATTTGCACCATCCTGAGAGAACTAGCCTTGATTATGAACCACCAAGTTTTTCTTGTGAAATTCCAAAGCATGAAAACCGAATTTGCGGGTTTTTCTTTTTCTTTTTTGGTAGCATTTGAGTGTCTCATTACCTGCTTGCCTTTTTTCCCTTTCTCTTTCTTTTAATTGTAATTCTCTTTTCTTTGCTTTAGATCAACAAGGGATGTTCCCGTATTCCCACTTCACCCCCAATCTTTGCTAATGCTCTAAACATAATTTGGAGGATTCTCGATCCCAATCCAAAAACATGGATTAGTATAGCCGGAATTAAAGAGAATGAGTGGTTCAAGCAAGGCTACATTCCCGCAAATCCTGATAATGACAAAGAAGACACCCACATTGATGACGAGGCATTCTCGATTCAAGAGGTAGGAATTGATTTGATGGATATATATTTTGGGTAATTTGGAGAGCTCAAAATGATTGTTGTTTTAACAATAGGAAGGTAACAATATTGGATTGTGTTCATAAGATCAATTTCTGCATGTTGGGTTGGGCTAATTCTGTTTTGTTTTCTTTGTAATCTTTGCTCGCTTCTCATGAGTTTTTAATAAATTTGATGTTAATTTTCAAATATATATATATATATATATATATATATATATATATATTTTGGTCCTTGATAGAGTGGAATGGCAGAAAAAGAATCATGTAGCAGACCCCTGTTAGTTGGGATAAGGCTTAGATGATGATGATGATGATGATAATGATGATGTTCTCTAGTACTTCTTTCCAGGCATACCATATTTTCTGAGCTTCTTGAATAACCTCTCAAGTACACTCCTAATAAATCGAGTTGATTCACCGTCTTTGTGTGAAAATTTGCCGGATTTGTTTTTTATAAAGATTGCATGGAATTGAATTAGTGGGATGGGTGAAAATTTGAGAAGACTTAAAACATTAGACTTTCTATAAGATTGAAAATGACCATGAGTACTTGGTAAATTAGATTTACAGATAGTGTGAGTTAAGCCTACAACTGAGAATCAAAGCCACATACTTGGTTGGATCGATGGCTAACGGAACTTGGGTTCGTTATCATTATAGGTCAGCCATTGGACAAAACCGGCCCATTTGGCCTGCAAAGATAGACCTCTATGGGTGGCTTAGGCCTAAATTTAGGCTTGTGGACTAGACCTCGCCGATTTTCAAACCGAGCAATGAAAGGCCGACCCTTGTTTTAGAACTATTCTATCAAGGCCTAGTGGACCTCATTGCCAAAGGTGTCAGATTTGAATCGATTTTCAAGCCCGAAAAACAAACAATTTTGGATTTGGGCTAAACTTGGCATGTCACAGCACACCCGTAGTTCAAAAGGCTCCTTGGAATTTGAATAGAAAAGCTGCCCCTGTGCAATATGAAATAAGAACACTGGTAACTTTGCGATTGGAAATTTCAAGGGAGCTCCATAGCCAAGTGACTCGATCTGCTCTTTTACATCTCTTGTTCCTCGATAAACTTTCATGTCCATCTTTTTTGACATTACAATCTTAATCTTAATTTGGGATGAGTTGTTTGATAGTTTGCTCCCCCCCCAAGAAACAATGTTGATGACCTTGTCTTTAATACAAGAATGTTACTCATGCACATTTTATTGTTTGATACCTTTTGTGTTTTTGTTGTTTTATACATTTTGTCCTACCAACTATGTGATTTTCACTGACCCGCTTAATCTGTGGTGTACAGATGGACAATGCATTGCCTCCACTCTTCAACTTTAAACCCCAAGGTTTGTTATATACATTTGACCACATCCTCACTTCTTCACTCCCACCCAACCTCTCTCACTTTTGTTGACCCTTTCAGAGCTCAAAGGAGCATCTCTGGAGCTCCTAGCAAAGTTGATACTTGAGCATGCTCAAGCAATGCCCCTTTCTTGGTTTCTAGATAGGCACATCATGTAAAGGTATGCTTGGTGGTTGTGCAAGTGTATCATATTTGTCTTCACGTAGTTTGAAGCAATGCAGTAACCCCATTTGTTTTTCCTCGTTTGTGTTTCCTACCTGCAAACAGTGTATGTGGAAGCTTCTGGTTTTATCCTTAATCCCATGGGGAGTTGTGTTCTAGTGTTTCCATGCATTGCTTTGATCGTTGAACAAATAGGACCCCCCGTTCTCACCTTGGACCTCTCAGGTAAACTTATGTAGCTTCACCTTGGACCTCTCAGGTAAACTTATGTAGCTTCATCCTTTTCTTCGTTGTCAGATTTCCTCATCAGTAATTGTTGACTTGTTTTGTCCAAATGAAGACCACGGAAAACACAAGTACATTTATAAATGCATGCATACATTTGAAGGAATTCCTAAGAAATTCTCGTAGACCCAACCCTTCGATCTACAAATACATGGTTAATACAAAATAGAGCAATGGGATGGAAAAGGCCAAACATCAGGTAGCTAGGATCTTCCAATCTGAATTTCAGCTTTAGTTCTATGTTGAATAGAAAAAAGTTTCACTCTTGTGGGATTTTCTAGTTTTCAGAGGATTGTCTTTTTTTTTTCTTTTCTTTTTTTTTTTTGGTACTGTCAATGGCAGAGAATTCATGCTTCCTTTTCAATCTTTTGCAGTTTGTTATTGTCTCTTAAATTGGATGGGGGTTGCTCATATATGGAGGCTTCAAGACTTTCTTTGGAGGCAAGAAAGACAAAAAGATGTAATTCTTTACACTGATGACTGCAAGTCTATTATCTATATTTCCGAATAGGTTATGCTCTAATGTCGGATATTAAAAATACAGCCTCTTTGATTTGAAGGAGCAGATTAAAAATACTCGCATTGATTTCCTATTCCAGCTTTGATGAGTTGCTGGAGTTGAGTCAACAGGGAGATAATAGAACAATAGACATGCTTATTGGAGACATCTATGGTGGTTTGGACTATTCCAATGTATATCCTGTTGTTTTCTTTTCTATCTAGACCTTTTCTCCAAGTGAAGTTACATAAAAACTAAAACTCTGCATGAGTAGTGACAGTATGGGAGTTAAGATGTTGATATTGTGAAATTACAGGATAAGAGCCTCAAGAAACATACCATTTTCTAGGGCGTAGGAATTCATGCATGTGGAGCCCTTGGTTTGATCCAGACTGTTAACTGATGGACCTTGCTGTGGATGGGGGATGCCCCAAAATCTTCGGGGTTGGAGGATCTTCATCCATTCTTTCAACAGTTACACTTAACTGTTTATTCGTAGGCCTTTGATCAAAGAGTTAGGATCTTGTAGCCTGGGAGATTTGATGCCTGTTAAGCTCCACGGTATGTCAAAGCCACATAGAGCCTTGTATGTTTATGAAAAGCTAATAATCACATTCATGACTCTCTTAGGGCATCTTCAAGGAATTGGGTGTATCCTACGCCTCTCAAAAAACATTCACGATTTGGATCTCGCTTAGAAATGAAGTGCGGGTTGTACATCCTTGAGTTGAACTCTTTTTGCAGGTTTGGATCGGTTTTGACAAGGTGATGGCATTTCCAACGTAACAAACTTGTTATTAGAACCAGTCTTATACTATAATGAGATTGGCTTTTCCATTATCTGTAATCAAAGAGCATCTTATTTTGAGAAACTAGCATCTACTATGTCATTCTTTCTCTGCAGATTCATGTCAATATCATTAATCTCTGTTTTGAGCCCTGCTAAGTGCTAATCCTACTCCAACTTGTGCGAATGTGGCATGCATGTGCCATACCCTCATTTGCTTACTAGGTGGCGGTGTGCTCTCCACAACTCTGTTGTGGCATGAAAATCGTGTCGCCTCTTGTCTTCAATCGGGACACATTTACATCGAATCGTGGCTAGTGCCTTTAACTATCCACTTTTACATGTCGTACATGTGATGACTCGACAAGCCTATTTTGGTCATTGCATATATCATCGCATGGCACACCCGATGAATGGCTCAGATCTTACACATGTGTCATGTGTGTGGGAGAGTATGAACATAGCCATCACATTCTCCGTTGTTTATGTGTTCTATATGCCGATCTTTTAGTGGCCCTGAAATAAGTAAATTAAACTTGTGAAGTAATGTCAGCAGTAATAATTACACTTCTTCTTTGAAGGACACGGGTTTATTATCTGAGGTATGCTTGAAAATGATTTTCATTGTTAATGCAAGCATGGCTGTAGCTTTTACTTTTTCCTCCAAACTTTTTAGGTCAATATTTTAAGCCTAACTCATTAATCAATGGCACTTTCTTTCTTACGATGTCTGCAGAAAATAATCAAACACCACAGACTGTCAGATAAGGGGCATGCACAACATCAAACATATGCTTTAGGTATCAAAGAGGTAACTGAAAACTGGTACTGATGCAAATCCTTTCTAAGATCTTGTTTTCCTATGCTCTTTTAAAGTTGCTTCAATGCCAAGGAATAGGTTCTAATGCATATGTGATTAATGTCCTAAATCTCCTGATAAATCTATACAAGTGACCTATGTCTGTTGATATGATTGGCCTCGCTGTGGCTGAGAATTTCGTTGATAAATCCATACATCTCGTGATTAACTTTTTACCTTTTCTTTTTCATTTCTTAACTGAATAAGCAATGAAAATCTCAACTAATGGAGCCACAAATAAATCAACATGTAGCATTTTGATGATTGATTGTCCTCATTATTGATAATTCCTAGAGCCTTTTGCTTGAAGTTTTATGCAAAATTGGTGAATTTGGGCCAATGTAAGATTATATAAGCATGAAATGAAATCTTGCATAGTGTTGACTATGCCTTGTTCAACGTTAACCTTATTGAGTTGTGAATAAGAGAGCCAACGCAGATGCTCTTGCAAGCTTCTTTTTTCCACACCAGTAGAATAACCTTGAATATGAAGAGATCTCTCTCCAGTCTCCATTGGCATCTGCTAAACAAACTCACACTAGATATATTCTTCAATGTATTGCATTTTTGTCACTTGTCTTTTGATAGTATAGTTATTTATTTTTGGCAGTGCATTGTTCTCATAAACATGATCCGAATTTCGATTAGATTTGTCTGTTTTGGGCGAATGCACATACAATATTGTCCAATATATGAATAGATAGTTATGTCTGTAAAATGGAGAGAAACTTTGGTATTCTTGTGTCAATGTGTTGTCCTTGTTATGCCATCTTTACCTTGAAACTAATGGTGTTTTATGGAAATATAAATTTTATATGTTTAGAATTTAGATGATATATTTGATTTTCATTTTTAGGGCTTTGGAGAAATGGGTATATCAAGTTTTGGATGGTGCAAGTTGATTAAGGCAAATAATTTTCATTTTTTTTTTCAATTAATGAGAAATGTCGACGGCTTTTCGCCGTTGAAAACGCCGACGGCTAAAACCGTCGCTCTTAGCCGTCGGAAATGCCGACGGTTTAATCGTCAAAAAGACGCCGATTTAAATAGCTTAAATGTCGGTGAGCAACGCCACGCTTCTTTCCGACGGATAAAGATGACGGCTTTTAGCCGTCGGAGAAGGTCATTGCCGACGGTTTTTAGCCGTCGGCGTTGCCCTGTTTTTTGGTAGTGACTACTATGATTTTGAGGAGGAGTTCTCCTACATATAACTCTCTGACAGGTCTATGAAGACCTGGTAATGTATTGACGGGGCTATGGTACTTGGGATAGAAGACATTACATTTTCTCACATTTGGTAAATTTTAGAATTGTACTTGTAATTATTTAACCCAGTAACTTTATCACACTCTAGAGACTCACCATAGTTTTTATATTTTATATGTCTATCACAGTCTTCCGCTTGTAATTTAATTGTCTCTGGAGTATGATATGCTGTTTTGGCTTAATCTCACTCATGTTCAATGCACGAATACAGTCAACATTCAATCATCATTCATTCTGTTGCATAAGTGATGTTCTGGAACTCGGGAGTTGAGTTTATGCTCGACCCCCGATTTTCGGGATGTTACAGTTCCTTAATCAAGCAAGGTGAAGATGGTACTCTTGAGGAGCGAAAGTCTACTATGACTAATGATGATTGGCTTGATAAGATGGCTTTATCATCGATCCGTTTATGTCTCACAGATGAGGTTCTCTACAACATCATGAGGGAGAAAACTGCGGCTAAGTTATGGGCGAAGTTAGAGGATGTTTATGCTAAAAAATCCTCTGAAAATTGCCTACACTTGAAGTGGCAGTGGTATAACTTCAAGATGGCAGAGCATGGATATCTGGAGGCTCACATCAGTAACTTTAATAAATTAGTTTACAAATTGCTGGATATGGAGGAAGTGATGAAAGATGAAGAACAAGCCTGTATGTTCTCTTTCGGCGTCGTATGAGTCATTCAAGGACACTATGTGCAGCACGAATAAAACCCTAAGTGTCGACACTATTATCTCAGCCCTTCAAGAGAAGGCTATGAGAAAGCTTAACATTTACATGGGGATATCTTCTGAGGCATTGCTTACAAGTGGTAGGAATTCTGAACAAGGTAAATGTTCTTCAGGTTTTAGATTCAAATCCAAGGGCAAGGGCAAAGGAAAGGTAAAAGTGTTGGAATTGTGGGAAGGAAAGACATATGAAGAAGGATTGTAAAAATCCTAAATCGAAGAGAGAAGATTCTGAGGCTTCGTACAGAGAGGCCAATGCTGCCACGTCAGATGAATTGATAGATGTGATGGTGATGTTTTATTTGTGTCTTCGGTCAGACGGCCATACAATGATCGTAAGGACGAGTGGATGCTAGACACAAGGGCATCTTTTCACATGACTCCTCATCAGAGTTGGTTCACCAGCTATAGGGAGCGCGATGGTGGACATGTATTTATGGGCAATGACATTGTCTGTAATGTTGTGGCTGTTGTTCAGTGTGCATCAGGATGTTTGATTGGGTGGAGCGTACCTTGATTGATGTCAGGCACGTTCCTGATTTGAAGTAGAATTAGATTTCTCTTGGTGTGCTTGAGGTAAAAGGATGCAAGTACACAGGTATTGATGGTGCTCTTAAGGTATTTAAGGAGGCACAGGTAACCATGAAAGCGCAACGACCTGGTAACTTGTACAGGTTGATCGGGAGCACTTCAAAAGGTGGAGTTGCAGTGGATGTAGCAGATTTCACCTCTGCACATGTGTGGCATGTTGGGCATTGCCACATGAGCGGGCAGGGCAGGAAGGCTGAGATGTGTGGATAGGGATACAGAACAGGTGGAGCAGCCACCTGTGAGGAGAATCACACAGCATGATCACAGGATATCGGCAAGGTACATGATTGACTCCAATATCGCAGGGGATTCATCTTATATTCAGACGGCTCTAGGTGAGCCTGGTGCTGAGAAGTGAAAGGTGACTATGGGCGATGTGATGGACTTGTTGTACCAGACTAACATATGGGAGCTAGTGGAGCTTCCAGTGGGCCAGAAAGTGGTTGGATGTAGGTGGATCTGTAGGAGGATACAACATAGATACATGGCGAGGTTGGTAGCGAAGGGTTATGCTCAGAGAGAAGGGATCGGCTTCTCAGAGATATTCATGCCGACGATATAGCAGGTGTCTATTAAATCCGTGATTGGCGCTGGTTGGCCAATGTGATCTTGAGTTGGAAGGATGGATGTGGATCTGCACTTCTACAAGGGAAAGTAAAGAGCAGATCTACATGATGCAATCAGAGCGGTTCAAAGTTAAAGGGGCTGAGAAAAGACTTTGTAGGAGGTCATGCTGCGACTTGTCGCCTAGGCAGTGGTTTGATTCCTTCATGGTGAGTCAAGAATTGATGACATGTAGATCACCAATTATGACATGTCTGAAATCAATGTACTGAAGACTCGGTTAAGTGGGACATTCCGGTGAAGGATCGGGGGGCTGCAAAGATGGTTCTCGGTGTTGAGATTGAAAGAGGAGTAGGCTTTGGTAATCACATGAGGAATACCTTATATGTAGGTATTGATCAAGGATGTGATGAGCTAGGTAAAGCCGGAGAGCGTTCCCTACGCGTCTCTCCTCACGTTTTCCTCAGGACATGTCCCAAAACAGATGAGGAAAAGCAGGATATCTCATGAGCCTTATTCGAATACGGTTGGCAGTGTATGCCATGGTCTGGATTAGATCGGTTATTTCACAGGCTATCAGTATTGTGAGCAAGTACCCTGACAAGCAATATTGGGTAGCGATGAGATGGTAAGAAGACTATGTCTTTCCTTTTGAAAAGACAGGAGCAAAGGTGGTTGAGCACATACATTTTGATCTGGCAGACATGCTCACCTAGATCATTACTGTAGAGAAGTTTAAGTTCTGTGTAACTTCTCTGGGCTTGGCAATGACGGAAAAGAAGGACGGAGTGTGCACGAGAAGCTATGATGTGATGCAAGATAAGAGAAGAGGTCAAGAAGCTACACGGTTGAAGATTGAAGACATGGTGGAGATTGTTGTCAGATGTCTTAAATCTGACATTTTTTTATATGCTCGACTGGTCGAGGGAGCTACATGACCAGTCATGGACCGATCAACTCAAAGTCCAGCGAGCATCAGTTTTCTGGGTTCCGAGGTGCTCGACCGGTCGTGGCCCATGCTCGACCGGTCGAGGGGTCCTCTCGACCGGTCGAGTAGTCTGCTCGACCAGTCGAGGTTACACAGATTCATTTCCAGATTTGATGTGGACTGCAGAAATTTAAGTCAGTTTTCGCAAGGGTGCGAAAGGGAAGCTGCCTAAACTATAAATAGGTGTCCTTATGGCTTTTCTAGGTATGGGAAATAATTTTAAGCTTTCTAAAAGTTTTCCAAGGGTTCCTAAAAGGGTTCTAGGGTTATTAAATGGTGTAGTAAAGGTGAGATTCGAGATTGTTCGAATCGGGTAAGTCCTCTCTCTTGTAATTGATGCTTTCATAGTGGATTTCTGTCTCTTTGTACCGTGGTTTTTTCCCACAAGGGTTTTCCATGTTAAATCTTTGTGTTCTTCTGTTATTGCTTGTTACTATTGAATTGCTATCCTAGATCTAGATCTGTGTGATTCCGCAGCACAAATCCCCAATAATTAATATATATATATATATATATATATATATATATATATAGGGAAAAGGTACTATGTGCTCGAGCTGATGGGAATGTCCCATGAGGTCGAGCTATGTGGGCCTCACCATGATGCTTTTCAAACATCTACCCCATTAGTTAGATGCATCATTCCATCGTCAGCCTAGGTCTCAAAAATCAAGTCAATCCGTGACTTGTGTGGGCCACACCACATACAGAAGTTGAGAGGGGTCGTGCACCATTAAAACATTCATAATCATTTTTTGGGCCCACCGAGATGTGGTTTGCAAATCCAGCCCATCCATTATGTGTGTCCCACTTGGATGAGGGTTCAGACCAAGTTTCAGATGCATGAAAATTTTCAGGTGGGCCCCACCAAGTGCTTTTATATGTTTTTGGCATGTCTTCACATGATTTTAGATGGTATGGCCCACCTGAGTTCCGTATATGGCTGATTTTTGGGATATCCAATAATTTAAAGGGGACCCATCAAATGCACGGTGTTGATGGTCGACACGCATCACGGTGGGGCCCACACAGCTCGACCTCATGGGAGCTTATCGTGAGGTCGAGCGCATAGTACCTTTTCACATATATACACACACACACATACACACACACACACACACATATATATATATATATATATATCTTGTATAAGCCTAGGTGATTTGGACCCTCTAATGGCTTGAAAGCCATAGTGTTTCTTTGCCTTACTCTTTCAATTAAAGTTAGGCATGGTTTGTTCTTAGTAGAAAATAAAAATTTAAAAAGTCCTATTCACCCCCCTCCAGGACATTTGGACATACTTCATACTTCAGTAATAGCGGTTCTACCATAATTTCATGCATAACTCACTCGATTATGAAGTCTGAGTTTATATCCCTAGTTACAATAGGCAAAGAGGCTTGAAATGGCGGTGAAGACCGCACTAGTCGAAGAAGGAATATGCCAATATGTCTTAGAGGGGGGTGAATAGGACTTTTTAAAGTTTTTTTGATTTATTAAAATCCTATTACACTAATCCCAACAAAGAGTACAGACCAAGATTACTCAAAAATAACTTTGCAGACTTCCAAGCCCTGTAGAGGATCCAATCACAAACTTCTTGAAGAATAAACAAAATAAATAATAGTGCAAACAAGATTGTGATGGATACGACTGTGTGTGTTTATAAGGTGTGATTTCAGATGATCAGATATATAAGCATATAAGGAAATCACATGAATGAAAGACAATAACGATCTCAAACATAGTCATTTTTATAGTGGTTCGACGATCAGTCTACTCCACTCCCGGTAACCGCACTCAACCCTTGAGTATACCAGATTTCACTAAGGAGGTTTCACAGCGGTTCACCTCAAACCTAAGGTTTTAAATCAGGTTCACCTTCAACCTTTACAACCTACACTGAGGCTGACTGTTTATGCTCTCATGAGTAAGGGTCAATACAACGCACCCACTTTTAGGCACACTGGCCAAGGGTCTTCCATAAGACCCTACCGGAGGTTTCTACACGGTTCACCTCAAACCTGAGGTTTCTATACGGTTCACCTCAAATCCGAGGTTTCACACAATTTACCTCAAACCTAAGGTTTTACTGGTTCACCTTCAACCAGATGTTTATGCTCTCCACAGAGCAAGGGTCCACACAACGCACCCACCACGTACACTCCCGCTGGAGGCCTCCTTAAGGACTTCAAAGGGTGAGAACCACTTAAGACCCAATCCTAAAAAGAAATGATCACAAGTGTCCTCTTGGACTTTAGATACTTACAAATAAGTTGATTAGTCCTGATTAGCGTAATGCCGAAGATCTCCTCCTCCTTGTTGACGAAGGGTCTTCTGCTCCCTTGATCTGTAACACAAAAAGATGTACCGATATATGGTGACGGGTTGGGTCAAGGTTATGATGGAATCCAACTCTCAAAAGGTTTTCCTATATGGAACATAGAGTGGTTCCAATCATCTAAGCATTCAAGGCATCTTAGCTTAATATTTGCCATTAAGGTAGTAGATGGAGGATCCTTGAATGTGGAAGTTCATTCCCCAATCCACTCTTTTGAATATCAATGGTGTGAGTGGATTGGAGGATGAACTTCTCTGAGAGAAAGGGCTTTGGGTATATGATCTAAGGTTAAACACTCAAAAGCTCTCTCTACTTTCTCTCCCAGCAACAATAGACAAGTCCTCTATAAATAGGTAAAAGGTTCCAACGGATATAAAACGGTCACATTTATGACTAAGTTTGATATCATCGAGCAGGTTCGATATCATCGAGCATATACTCTCGATAGCATCGATGGTCTGCTGGATGACTCGAACTCAAATTCATACGCTTTTGAAACCTTTTGCCAGCTGGTCGATGAATCGAAACCAATTGTCGATGTCATCAGATTTCGAACTCCGATTCCATCGATGATAGGTTCGATCCATCGACACTTGAAAAATGAGAGAGACTTAATTAGAAATATTTTAAGTTTTTAAGATATGATCGAGGGTCAACCGATGTCATCGGAATTTGCATATCGATGCTATCGAAGGCAGTGTCAATGGGATCGATAAATCCTATAGATTTACTAATAAGCTCGCTGGACATATTGTATCCAGTCTCGATCCAATCAACTGGACCTCGATATCATTGACATATGAATATCGATTTCCTCAAATGGCCCACGATCAAAGTTAAAACCAACCTGAAATATTTGCTGGAAGAAATGCGCGCCCACGATCCATATCATCAATGGACTTCCGATCTTACTGATATTTGATTTCGGATCATATCGGAAGAAGCATCAATATATCGAAGGAATTCGAATTTTTCTTTAAAAAACAAGGGCGTAAAAAATCTGCCTGTCGATTGAATCGAGTCGATTTCAATAGACTTGAGATTTGAATATCGATGATATCGATAAGTGTATCGATACATCGATAATTCATCTAGATTTGTTGTGAACTTGTTGGACATATTTGGTCCTCTTTTCGATGATATCAATGGAGCATTGAGGACTCGACAGCGCAGGTCGATCATATCGAGATGTGTATCGATAGAATCGACAGGGCAAGAAAACTTAGAGAATTTTCCTATTTTGAAAAAAGTTTTCTAACCCAAAAACCTTATGATGTTCTATTTTGTTTTTAAGGGTTTTAATATACCTGGTGATTTGGAACAAGGGATGTGAGGCTCAGATTTACCTGTGGCGAGCTTAAACACATTTGGTTGAGGCAGACGCTTGAATTGATCTTCCTATCAGGCTCTGTAGATGAACTGTCTCAACACTCATGCTAATTGACAAACCAGGGCACTTTCAATCTCCCCCTTTGTCAATTACGTGACAAAATCCCAAAACACCCTAAAGTACTAGACAAACACATCCTAAATTATGTGTACATGCATTTTACACAATTTTACAATTTCTAGTGAACCCATGTACAGAGCTTACTATCTGCTCCCCCTGACTGTAAACTCCCCCTCGCTTGGTACAGCCTGCTCCCCCTAATACCTGCAACATCAACCAAGCGGATATACAATTTTCTTGTCGGGGTGTTAGAGTTGTTCTCCCCTTTTTGTCAGTCATTGATAAAGATTTAGTAGTTGATATTGACTGAAGTTTAGAGCACTGTGGGAGAATCAACAGATATAGATGTATAAAGATTAAACCAGTTTCAAGCATACATCATTTTCAGACAGTATGGATGCATATCAGATTAGATAAAGCAGTGATATAACAGATAGGATAATCATTAAGAGACATCACATGCATTCCACATATAAAATAGATAAACCAGGGGATCTAAAAACGTAATCATGGCAGTAAATAGGAGTGAATTATAGTCAGCCATTTATGGGCACCCAATCATCAATCATCAGAATTTAGCTCAACCATGGGCATATAAAAAAAAATTATTCTCCTCATCCAGAGGACTATCATTCCAAGACAAATCCTAGTTTGGTAAACCATTGTGATTCTTCCAAGGACCGACAAGCACAAAAACAGACAGACCAAACATGTCAATAGGTCATCACATACACTCTTAAGTACTTAGGATAATTAAAGGTATCCTCAGTATGAGTGATGAGCAGGTGTATGTGATGAGTAAAATTAACGTCACAGGGCTGAGCTGGATGGTGTTGTGTCCTCTCAGTTTAGCAACCATCCTTTCCAAGGCTGAAAGTCGCTCATCATGCTTATCAAACTTATCTTCAATTTTTGCCATTCCTCGCATCGTTGTCTCGACCCGATCCTGATGTAATTAATGACGATGAGTCGATGCGATCATTCAGTGTAGTCATCATGCTATTCAAACTGTTGGATCTTGGCTGCATCCTCGAGCCGCCCACGATCGTGGTTCTCCTTTAGTAGGTGCCACTCTTTCTCCTGTCTCTGCGTCTTCATGTATCTCTTCCTCAGGCTGTCCTTTTGTATACGGATGAAACTTAAGATCCATCTTCCGTATATTGACCTTGTTGAAATGTTGCATTGGACATTCAAGATCATTTGTCATAGGTTGTTCAATTTGATTACACAACACATGGATGATAAGAGGAAAAGTTAGTTGAGTTGCTCTGGAGGTGAAAATGACACAGGCTAATGGTGGAGAATTAAAGTGGGCAAAACATAGCTTAATACCAGACGCGATGCTGTATAGAACTGAGACCATGAAGGAGGTTAGATTAACTCGATTTGTCCCTCTGGGGTATACAATTGTGGAGAAAATCCCATGCAAAATTTTGTATTTAGGAGTCATGTATTTAGCTTTAAAAGCGTTCCCTGGATACCATGGGATATCTCTACCTTGACATAGGAATTTGGTGACCTTAGATCAATTTGTTGGGTCCTCGAGCCCAAGACTGGATAGACCGATAGAAGACAAGGTAGGACCAAATATGTTGGCAATGAATTCAATCATGATTTCAACACTTTCTTCCACGACAGAGACAGTTATCGATGGAGGATTAAGGACTGGAGGATGACAGTATGCACGAAAGAGATAAGTCCTTTCATCATGACATATACCACCAAAGTCCAAAATGGGCAACTAATCGACTACATCCAAAAGGGATTCTAGATTGTATGTTTGTATGCACTCCCTATCAATCCGTCGTTCATGTACCAGACTCTTCCCAGTATATTTTTCCAGTATGTTTGCATTTGGAGGAAGTAAACATTGGGTATCCTCGGATTTCAGGGGCAGACGACTGGCCGGGATGAAATGTTCTAGAAGACGAACCGCCCAAATGGAAATGGTAAAAAGTGACAAGTAAAAACTTTTACCGCTCGCCCGACTTTTATCGAGCGGAATTGTTCGATGACTTAGAACATACTTCGATCTCATCGATAGGCTTATCGAAGACGGAGAATATATCATTGATTTGATTACTTCGATGATATGCATATCATAGAATATTTTCATATCAGCATGTATACACATCAAAATTTGCACAAAAGTTGTACCATCCATAAAAAACGAGGAGTGAAGACCTCAGATATATCATGAAAACCATCAAAATTACATCATCATAACATTCATCCGGATCTAAATGCCATGACTTGGTCATGTTTTCCTTGCTCAATTGTTAGGTAGCTGAACCATGTTTCCATGTTTCAAAAATTCATTTATTTTCTGATTTAGTTCAGCCACTTGATTCAATAGGTCCTTCATTCTCTCGGTCATTCTGGGTGGTGATGGATGTGTATTATGCCTAGCCATATTCCTAGGTGAACTCTTGACATTTTGTATTGTTCTTCCGGTTGGTCTGTATTTACCAGTATGATTTAGACCAGAAATGAGTTGAGTCCTCCTAGGTGACAAGTATTCAAATTTATAATGACCAGAGTCTCCACACGAATGACAAATAAAAGTAGCTTTTGTTTTACTTCCGGATGCAGCTGATTTCTCGAACATTGGTGCTACATTTTTGTATTTGAATTTGTCATATCCTAATCCACTCTTATCTTTCCCAGGTCATCCCATCCTTCAGAATTTTTCTAATTTTTCACTACTTTGGGAAAATTTCTAATTTACTTTAGCAGATTTTCTGTATTTCTCTATATCAAATATGAGTGTGTGATTTTCATTCTTTAGATACTCATTTTTATCTTTCAATAGTCCAATCTGTTTAGTAAGTTTCAAAGATTCAGATTTAAGGGACAGATTGATTCTTTCCAGTTTATCATTTTCAGAGTGGTATTGTTGTAGATCATTAATCAAGTGTGTATTGATTTCCAATGTTTTTCCTAGATCTAATTGTAGCAATTTATTTTTGTTTTCATTCATTCTAGGTCTTTTAAGAATATTGATGCTATGGATATAGAGTTGATTATAAGCATCCTGCAGTTTATCCTTTTCTTCTTTTTCTTTCTCTGTTTCCTCATTATCAGATGGAAATGATTCAGTGGCTTGAGGATATTTGGTTTTCTCAGTTTCTATGGAAATGATGGAGACTGTGGAGGCCATGAGAATTTTCAAGGATTTTCTATCTCCATCACTTTCTGAGTCACTTCATTCAGAATTTGACTCTTTAGTATGATCTCATGTGGCTACCATTGGCTTTCACTTGGTTTTTCTATTTGGGCATTCAGTAGTCAGATTTCCAAACTTTTGACAAGTATAACATTGTGGTTCCTTGGTCTTTTTACCAGATTTACCTGTAAGATGTTTGTTGTCCAGCTATCTTTTGTTAAATGGTCGACCATGATTTCTAAACCGTTGAGTCAATAAAGCCACTTCCTCATCTTCATTTTCCCTTTCACTTTCATCTTTCTCATTTAAAGTATTCTTTGAAGTTTTGAGGACAGTATTTTTGGATTTAGGAGTTTGTTTGAAGTGTAGTTCAAAAGTTTATAGGGAACCTACTAGTTCTACTTTCATTTCATCCATTTTCCTACACATTTTTAGGCCAAAACTTTCTTTCCTAATCCACCCATGGAATTACAAATGATATTCAATTAAAAAAAAAATTCCATGAAGGTCTCATCATCCTTCATTCTGATGTGTTCAAATTGAGATGTTAAAGTTGTACCTAGGACCTTTTTATTGTGCTTGCTCCCTCATGGCTTGTTTCCAATGGACCCATGCCTCTTTAGATGTGTCGCACGAATACTTCTTAGGACACAACACAGTAGATCGCATTCATTGCTTTTGCTTCAGATGTTTGTTTTTCTTTCTCGAATGTAGTCCATATTTCGTTGGATTTAGGTTTGGAGATAGTTGTGCCATTTTCAAGAATCACTCGGCACATATCTGGTTTCAACTATGTCCAAACATCATGATCCAAATAGTGCATCCTAGACTTTCAATAAGCATAATTTGAACCATCAAATACTGAAGGTTTAGAGACCAATGAGCCCTCTCCTTCGACCATATTTCCTACTTCAGTCAAGATCACGCTCTAGGCGGTGAAGCCCTTAAAGAGAGACCTGCTTTGATACCAATTGAAATGGCGGCAAAGACTGCACTAGTCGAAGAAGGAATATGCCAATATGTCCTAGAGGGGGGTGAATAGGACTTTTTAAAGTTTTTATGATTTATTAAAATCCTATTACATGTGTCAGACCTCTGGTTTCAGCCCAGCTCATGTCACTAGTAGCCTAGGCTGGCTGGGATGGCCTGTTTTGGCTCACGAGATGGGCCTTAAGTGCGGCCCACTGTGTTATGTGATGTGGCCCACTGGGTTAGAGCTTGGTGTGACCCACTAACTTTAAGCAGCATGTTTGCTGCCACCCTCTAGTCTGGACTCAGCCCATACCGTTATCAAGTGTAGCCCACAATGTATATGGTGTGGCCCACTAAGTTTCAACTTGGTGTAGCCCACTATATTCATGGCGTGGCCTATTGAGCTCGATCTCAAGCGCGGTTGGACGGTTACCTATTAATGGTTCAGATCTTTGTCCATTTCTTGGACTCGGAAGGAAGAACGGCTGCCAGGAGGCCCACGTGATGCGACTGAGGTTAAACGGGTCGGACTCTGAGTTGACCCAGCCTGGCCAGCTGAGCACACCAATGGGCTGGGATCCATTAGCTGACCACTCCCTCACAGCTCGAGGTGGTGTTTGTGGTGACTATGCTCAATGGAACCGAGTCAGGATCCTCTCCTAATGGCTCAAGGAACTCGGCTTAGCACCAGAGTCACCCTCATGACTCGGTGAGGCCCTCAATAACTCGAGCTCCCACTCCTTCCACTTGCTCTTTCACTCGTTCTCTCTCCCTTTAACTCTCTTTTCTCTCTCCTTTCCTCTATTCTCTCTTTCTTTCTCCCCCCTCTCTCTCTTTAGCCCTGGTGCGAATCCCGAGAGCAACAGTAGCTCATTTTATAGGCATGAGAGAGAGAGACGTCCAACGGTTGGGAAGAAAACGTCGTTTACAATGGCTATCATGGAAGATCTATTATGCATGGGGTCCATCTGACCCTGGGGATGGATTTCTGTTGTTATGGCCCACCAGAAAAGAACATTTTAAGCCCTAGTGAGGTCTGTCTCGTGATCATGGGTTGGATGGGTTAACAGAGAAGATGAGGTGGCCATCAATGACAAATCACTATTTAGGGTATTTCAACATGATCTAGTCTGTATGAGTGGACCATATGGGACTGCTAATCACTGCGGGGCCCACTTTTTGGGCCATTCAGGTGAGTTTCAAAATTTCTCATAAGATATCCTCCTTTTCGTCATATTCTCATGAGGCAAGATGACCTTCTGGTTTCCAATCATGCTGCCCTAGAAGGGACGGTCGTAACTCGTCCGCGTGGCCCATGGAGGGCTCGGATCAAGCCAGTTGCTCTTGCTAAACGTAGCATTATCTCCTCTCTCTTTTCTTGATGCAGGCGGTTGCCTGCCCATTTCTAAAAATAGGAGGGCGCGGTTCCAAATGACAGATGGATGGCTGAGATGGCACGATCAGGCCGATCATGGGTCACCCATGCAACCACAGGTTAGCCCACCATCCCAGATCTTAGCCGATCTTGTGTGGTTGATTGGTGAAATCCCAGAATCTAAACGGTGTTGCATGGGTTTAAACAGACCACTAGGTTTTGGTCGTCCGGGCCCCACAAGTCCGATGAATGGTCCAGATTGGCCGGATAGTGGTCTCAGGTGGGCCACCACGCGATCAGATGTCTGTCTATTCAAATGTGGTGCGAGCAGGAGAATTTCCTACTTTTTGCGAAAGAGTTCGGTCAAAGCTGGTTTGACCAGCTTGAATCGTCCGGTACACCTCGTGCACGAAGATTTGGGTGAACGTGCACCCTATGTGGGATCCACCGTGATGTTTTGTGATAAATCCACTCCATCCATTCACCTTGCGAGCCCCACTTAGGGGTCCTAGCCTAGTTTGGAGTGGATGTGAGGCCCAGGTGGGCCGTATCACACGTCCCAGGCCTTTTTACGGCCAATACACCTCGATCCAATGGCTAGATCGGTTCGATATTTTGTTTCAACAGTTAAATGGGAATTTGAGAGGCAGTGAGTGCTTGGTTGCCTTTCACTAGCCCTCAAAGGTCGATCTCTAGTGCATTGTTTTGTTTCTTTACGGCCTGCTGATTTGAAAACTGTCTTAACTTGGGGTGGTTTGGTTAAGTTTACTGTAACGCCCCATGTTTTCAGGACCCGAGTATATAAGTCATTTCCCAAAAACCCGAGTGTTAACCTATAGAGAACTAAATTCCATATATTTTTTTCTTTCATCAAGTTAGCAGTTTAGTGTAAAATGGACAAATCAACATAAAGGAAAATTTACAATTACATTTAGCATATACAAGAGGCTGCCCATAATGACTTATACAAACCAATGTCCCAATACTTACAATTACAAAATGAAATAACCTCGTATGTTAAACAAAGTAATTCATAACAAATCTTGAACTGTAAAAGCACGTAGTAACTCTTGGCAACACAATCAGCCATCTTCGACAATGGTACCCTGCTCCTTATCAACATGAACATGAATATCATCTAGGCCACCTGCTCTACTTGTACGGTTAAATATTTAATGGATGAGTGGCCAACTCAGTGTGAATTTCCCTCAAGATTACACACCGCATCCTTAGCTAAGCATAGTTAAAACAACAAGGCAATCAAAATAATACATAATGTAGTCTTTTTAAATCCATGGATGTATGAATGCACATCGACCTGGAGATGCTCATCCAGTCGGACTTGGGCTCGTCACCCATGCATAAGACTGGTCACCAGCGTAGCATATCTCGTACAACATGGTGCCAAGTCATCGTACATATCGCGTATGTAGGTCACTAGCGAAGCATAACTCATACAGCATGGTGTCAAGTCATTGTACATATCGTGTATGTAGGTCACTAGCGTAACATAACTCGTACAGCATAGTGACCAAGTGTCGATAGTCGGTGGTCTGGGAGCTAGCGAAACGATACCCCAATAAAAAGGGCACATGCTCAACATCTAGAATTAGCCACTCAACATCGCCAATATGTTATAAATGCATGATTAGCCAAACCATTATTATTCCAATTACAATCAGCTGGTTTGAGTAACTCAATGGTCATTACGGGGGGCTCGTCACATAGTATAGGCCGACAGCTTGGGCATAGTGTCCCATGACCACCATCCTTGGCTCATGAGATTCCCCCATCTTAAGATGCTTAATGGATGCCCATCGACCAGTGGCCAATCAAATTTAATAAGTAGGGATTACCATCGCATGGTATAGACCATCGAAGCCACGTTGGGCAAACCTCAAAACATGGGACAAATGTCAAATTGCAGAACAAAAAGGGTACACAGAACATCAAATTAATCGGCAAAAAGGGTCACGCAAGGCTAAAGTAGAGCGGTTAAAAGAGATCATTTCTAAGCCACTCAAGCCGTATGCCTTATGGATGGTAAATCCCACATTAATATTTCATATCCCAAATAACCTCTAAATCGATGGCCCATTTCTTACCACAACCCATCTTGTTGCATCCTAAGTATGGGTTCACGTACACAAGAGGGAGTTACCCACTAATAAGTGTAGTGAATAAAGATTCATAAGTGACTCACAACAATTCATGTGAAAGCACGTAGACATAGCATACCAGATGTATGTGAAGCGTTTGATACATAATAATTACAAAGGTCATGGATTGAAAGTTAAATGGAAGCCATCATGTGAATAACTACTGCATGCAATCATAAGTCAAATATATGTCATACCTTAAGAGTCTATGACTAATGTAAGAGATCACATCCTAGAAGATAACATGTGTGATTTTAATAAAGACTATTACTTAACTAATTTGAAAATGGAAAGCTTAAGGGGAAGAAATCATCACCTTATGTTTGGAACCGCTTACGTCATCTCTAGGAGGTGCGTGCGCCCTTAGAGTCGAACCCTACCACAAATCATGAACTTGTACAATTAGATCCAAGTTCTACACGCTTTCTATGGTTAAGATCTTTGCCTAGGGTTTAAATTACTTAGATTTGGGGTTTCACCCTAGAGTTTAATTTCTAGGCTTAGATTTTAGGTTTTGAGTGTTAATTATTGTGCAATTGCAACCATTATCACTAACAATATAATTAAGGTTAGCTATGCGACAATAATTGCGATGTAGTAAGCAGTATGATCTACTATCAATGATTGTACTTAAGGATGATAAGTAAATTACTAATGTTTAATAATGGTTATTTTATTTGTAATAACTACTATTAGCATGTATAATCTACTAACGGTTAATCATGCTTAATAATCGCAATTATCATCTTAATACTAACAATAACGATAACTCAAAACAATCTATTTTGGGGGAGAAGAGTTGACTTACATTAGTCGTTTTGGCTACTCCACTCTATGAAATTTAACATGGCTTAGATGCGAACTTCACCTCATGACTTGAACCAGACTCGGTTTGAGTTTGAACCACGTTGACTCAATCCCGTCTCCCTCTAGTTTCTCTTCTTCATCTATTCTTTCTGCTCTCTTTCCCCTACCCTATTCAGTAAGGTTGCTAGACCAAAATGATCCACAACTTCAACCAACGACTCAGCCGAGTTGACTCGGCCCTGAGTCGACTCACTCAAAGGCTCTCTCTCTCTCTCTCTCTCTCTCTCTCTCTCTCTCTCTCTCTCTCCCCTACATCCCTTCTTTCTCTCTTCTTCTTTACCTATCCAGCTAGATCTAGGCTAGGCCCACGTCTAACTCGATCCAACTGACTGGGCAGTGAGTCAACCAACAACCCAGCCCAAACTCTCTTTCTCCCTCATTTTTCCTTCCTTTCCTATTCTCCTTTCTTTATTTCTTCCTTCCTTCCTTCCTTCCTTTCTACTTCTTATTCTTTTCTTTGAATTTTTAGAGAGGCTAGATGCGCTTGGCAGCAGCTCGACCGGGCTTAAAACTCAGCCTGACTCGAGTTCACGACTCAGCAGTGAGTTAGGCTCAGCTTGGTTTCAGTTGGTGACACAACGCACCCACCCTCTCCTCACTCCACGTTTCTTCTTCACTCAGGACCATACACCAGCAAGTTGCTAGACTAAAACAGCTCAGACCTAACTTGTACAACTCAAACCAGTGACTTAGGCAAACACACCAGTGACTCAATTGGGTGAGTCGATGCTGCACTCATGCACACTCTCTTTATCTTTTCTCTCATTCTTTCTCTTCCTTCAAGAAGCTTGTGGAGTTCTAGACATGGTCCGGAACCAGCAAGCATTATGAGTCAAGCACCTAACTCGATACCGTGACCCGACAGCATGCGGCACAACTAGAGTCGAGCTCTCGTTCTCTTTCACTACTTCTTTCTCCCTACTTCTCATCTTTCTCTCTGGACTTTCACATGGCCTGGACTCGATTCAAACTGCCCAAATTGGTCAGTGACTCGACGTGACTTGGTGTGGCTCGAACGGAGAAGAAGAAGATGGCCATTAATGGCGCCTTCACCATTACCATCTCCCACACCAATCTAACTCTTATAGTCAGTCCGTAGGGAACGTAGAGAGCTTTTAGACATGCCTCTTCGAAGCTTGGTTCTGGGTGGTGGGTTTGAGTGAAGGAGGCTGTGGCTATTTTCTCTCTCCCATTCTCTTTCTTTTCTAAAAACCTAGCTTTGAAGGGCTAGGATCACTCTAGGATGGACGGTCAAGATGGAGAATCCCTCCTCTCACGCAGATTGGCAAGCTGGCTGAGAACAGTTACTGTTTTTGGAAACAGTGTGTTTGTAGGACTGGTTTACAGTGAGAACCGTGTGTCCACATGTACAGGAAAACCTATTATAGCAGTCAGATTTTGGTCAGCCCCATGCTCTGAAGCTGATGGACGGTTTGGATCGTCTTAACGAGGTCAGACGGTGGGCCACCGGTTAAAATCTCCAGACTATTGACCGTCGCGGTCACAACCGAAGAGAGAGAGAGAGAGAGAGAGAGAGAGAGAGAGAGAGAGAGAGAGAGAGAGAGAGAAGTCTCTCTTTTTAGGGAAATCGCGGGTCAGCCCGCTTTGACCGGTTGCCCTATCCAGTGCACCCTAAGTGCATGTGAACTGTGTACATGCACTGCCCCAAAGTGGGGTCCACTGTGATGATCAGTGAGATCGGCCCCACCCATTCTCCTTAGAGGGGCCCAATCAAAGCCTCTAACTAAAGATCAGGTAGGTTTAAAGTTCAAGTGGGCCCCACGACTTGATTTGGGTCATATTGGTGGATTCTTGTCAACCTAATGGTTGGATTTTCCCGAGATTGAATGTCAATGGTTAAAAGATCCTAATGGGTCATTTCATAATAGATTACTAACCAATTACTAATATTAATATTAATCTTATCACTATTACCATCCACTACTATCATTGTTTTATATTAATAAAATTACATTAATAACAAGTAATAATGTTATTTGTTATATATAATTTGTAGTATTACAAATTGTTAATATATATAAGTTATATGAATATTAGTGAAAAGAAACAAAGATTAATATATATTATTTGTGTATTATTTGTATAGTTACATATGTTTTATGTTTTAATTTTATATAAAAAGTTAAATTATTTGAAATATGTCATTTATTATAAATTCTATTAATTTACGTAATATAAATTTTATGATTGTGATTTATATAAATGATGTTATAAGTGTATAAATATAATATGGATTATAATTATATATCATTTTAATACGAAATTCTAAATACTTATAAAGTATATAAATAACATTCCATAGTATATATATATATATATATATATATATATGTTGTATTATAGTATTTATTATAAATAATTATTAAATAGTTAGATTATATAATATATATGCACTAAGTTATATATATTTGATAAGTATTACAGATCATATATTCTGAATTAGATGACCAATCTGATGATCGGATAATTCCAAAATTGATCCTAAGCGC
The DNA here is from genome assembly GCA_030180095.1 of Magnolia changhungtana. NCBI lineage: Eukaryota > Viridiplantae > Streptophyta > Magnoliopsida > Magnoliales > Magnoliaceae > Magnolia > Magnolia changhungtana. The sequence goes on from JASAUF010000600.1 coordinate 1,223,960, forward strand.
ACCTAATGTTTCTCGATATTATCATTGATGCTTCTACGTGTCCCCAAGCTAACATGGACGGACTCTAACTATTCCTTTTAAAATTGGGTGGTCATACCATGCAAGTAAGTGTCAAATCATCCCATAAGAAGTTGCGAGCTTGATGAACGGTGGATCATGTGATCCACCACTTTAAATTTGCAATGGTTGGTTAGATTTGTTTGTCCATGAAATTAGAATCCTACGGATAGGTTTTTTTGACGATGTGATGGTCCATTTTGAAGAATAACAAATGGATAACTTGATATATAGGTGCGGACTGCTTTCAACAGTCGGATTTAAACCGTAATAAACATGAATATCTAACTAGGTTAAGTTTGTATTTATACTAAATTAGATTACATGATAACACTCGAGTACTGGAAAGTACGGGGTGTTACACTTACCCTCATGACTGTTGTAGGCTTCAACTCAGCTCCTAAGGTCCCTGATGAACAACTTCAATGATGACTGGAAACCTAATACTACATTTGTTGAATTTAGGTTGTTGGTCAGTCGAGTTTTGAAATCCCATTGTTATGGGTATAAATGGCAACACCCGTATATCAGAAGTGCAGGGTGTTACAGTCTACCCCCCTACAAAAAAAAAAAAAAATCACCCTCGAAATTACCTGTGGTGTGTTGCTGAACAAGTGAGGGTACTTCTTCATAACCTCTACTTCCCGTTCCCAAGTTGCATCTTCCTCTCCATGGTGTGACCAGAGGCATCATTTTCATGTGTAAGACTTACTCCTTGTGATCCAGGATGAGGATAGGTTCCTCGGTGTAGGAAGCATCCTCGGTGAGTTTGACCTGCTCTCAGCTGATGATATGCGACTCATCTGGCGTGTACTTCTTCAACATGGATATGTGGAAGACGTTGTGAATGTTGGTTAGTGCAGTCGGCAGTGCTAAGTGGTATGCCACGGCTCCCACACGATCCAAGATTTTGAACGGCCCAATGAATCGCGGTGCTAACTTCCCCTTCTATCTAAACCTCATCAAGCCCTTCATAGGCGAAATCTTCAAGAACACATGATCGCCTACAGCGAATTCCAAGTCACTACGTCGATTATCCATATAGCTCTTTTGTCTGCTTTGAGCAGTGTGCAATCACTTCCGAACCACGTCACTGCATGAGTAGTGACTTGGACAAGCTCAAACCCTAATAAGCTCCTCTCTCTGACTTCTGCCTAACATTGAAGGGCTCGACAAGGTGACCATAGAGAGCCTCATACAGTGCCATGCCTATGCTGGACTGGAAACTGTTGTTGTATGCGAATTTCGCCAGAGCCAAGTGATCGTCCCAGTTACCGTGGAAGTCTAAAACGCATGCCCTCCAAGACCTGATTCACCCTCTCGGTTTGTCGGTCTGTCTGAGGATGAAATGTCGTTCCGAAGTTGAGTTCTATGCCCATCTCTTCCTGCAACCTCTTCCAAAAGGCGAAAGTAAACCTAGAGTCTCTATCTAATATGATTTCCCGTGAAACTGCCTGGGATCGAACGACTTCCTGAATATACAACTTTGTCAAACTATCAGTCGAATTCGTCGCATAAATCAGAAGGAATAGAGCAGCATTTGTCAGCCTATCAACAATGACCCAAATTGAGTCGTGCTTCCTTTGTGTCCTAGGAAGGTCGGATATGAAATCCATGAGGATTATGTCCCACTTCCATTCTGCTAGTAGCAGCGGCTGAAGGAAGCCATCGAGGTTGCGATGCTCGCCCTTGATCTTCTGATATACCATACATTTCACCACGAAGCCTGCTATATCTCTCTTCATGTTGCTTCACCGGTACTGTCTATTGGCGTCGTTGTACATCTTAGTGCTACCCCGGTGGATAACTAACTTGGAATGATGGGATTCTACCATAACTTCTTTCCGCAAGTCGGCATTGTTGGGTACGCATACTCGCCCCTGATACCGAAGATCGCTGTCACCACCAATCCTCTAGTCGGGTATTTCCTTGCTTGTACACTTCTCCTTCATCTTGATAAGCCACTCGTCCTGGTCCTGGGCAGAATGTCAGCTTTGCAGTCAAAAGAGCCACATAAGCGTCCGACTTATCGAGGGTAAGCTAGATGTCGAAGTCTTGTACGAACTTCATCATCTCCTGAAAAGGCCGAGCTATATGTCCTAGAGGGGGGGGGGTGAATAGGACTATGCTAAATTAAAAAATAACAACGGAATTTAAATAAATTAAATATAGATAGCATCGGACAATTCCACAATGCTGAATTGAAATACAACCTCAAAAGAACGAGTATTGAGAGGTTGATATAGATGTTGATCTAAGGACAACCTTACACCATAAAAAGAACGGTTTGTGTATCAAAAACTCAAACTGATACAGAGGAATAAAGAAATAAATAGCAAGAAGGGAAATTTAAGTTATTATAACATTCTCCACATTTCAATAAAAGAAATTACAACATTCTCCACAATGCAAAAAAGGAAATTACAACCATCCACAAAAATAAATAAACAATCAAACCACAACACTAGAAATTATAGTGGTTCACTTGTGTGTACACCAACTGTTTAGAAAAACAACCACACTACTACTCCACTCCTAATATCCTCACACAGTGGATATTAGCGTTCACTATGAAAATAGGTTTTTCCAGGTTCACCTAAAACCGTCACAATTGTGTCTTTCAAGTGGGCTTACACAATTCAAAAAACCCCACACTCTGAGTTTTCTGGATCACTTCAAACCAAAACAGAGAGATTTTTCTGGCACAATATCAATGAAACCAAAATACAGAAATTTATAATAATGTAAAATACCTGGATATTCTCTTGATGAAGCCCGGAAGAACCAAATCAGAGTAGAAGTTCAACGTAGAAGTTCAATGTCCAAACTCACTTATGAAATGGTTCTAGGTTCTAAATTGATTTTAGATTTAAAGCACCTTGAGCTAGCTTGATTTGATTTTGATTCCAAGAAATGGGAATACTTTAATCCCTCTTTCAAATATAATTGTAATGTGGAAATTCAAAATCAAATGCAAAGAAAGTTAATAAAAGAGAATATTAAATGAGTACAATATAGCTTAAAAATATCACTAACTTATCTCTCAGAGCGGCGTATAGATTTAGCTTGAATTGAATGAAATACTCTGAAATTCGTGCTCTATTTATAAGAAAAGAAATCATGTTCACGACTAGTCCTGTGGACACTATGACTGGTCATAGGACTAATAGATTTTTGAAATTTTGAGCGCGATTGGATAAAGCCGTTCCACGACTAGTCGTAAGCCCTTCACGACTAGTCGAGGGACCTCCACGATTGGTTGTGACCTATCCACGACTGGTCGTGTGGAACCAGATTTAGTTGCTGGATTTTGAGTCGTGGCTGCAGGACTGGTCAAGAACGAGTCGAGCACTGTTCACACGACCGGTCGAACAGTCTCCAGGACTGGTCGTGGCTTAACAAAAAATTCTGAAAATTTGCAATAACCTTAGGACTGGTCGTGAAATTTCTTGGACTAGTCAAGCCAGTGCTAAGACTAGTCGAATATAGTCCAGGACTAGTCGAGAAATAGTCTATTCGCTTATAAAATGAGTCAACTGAATTATGTATTCAAAATGACCTACCCTATGGTCAATCTAGGGTCATTCATACCTTATCGATGATGTGTGAACGTTGAAACTTCTTTTCCTTTGGTTGATAGATGATTTTTAAAGTTCACGAAGCTTGAGGTCTTAACATGTATAGAAGCTTGAACTTGAGATCTTTTGAAGCTTGAATTTGTAGTTATATTGAAGCTTGAGCTTAAGGTACTTGAGTTGTACTTCACCTTGAGTCTTAAGTTCCAAAGTACAGACTATTGTCTTGCCTTTAGAAATAACTTTAAAACCTTGAACTTTGAGGCTTTGAAGGAGTGAATTATGTACTTGATCTTACATTAGAAGTTCTTGAAGTGAAGACCATTGTCCTTGTACATGATTTGCATTGTCTTGAATATGTAGATCCACTATACAAGACACAGATTCCAAGAGGTTTTGGCACTATAAAATTTGACAATCATAGGAGCTAGAAACTATAGCACTTACAATCTCCCCCTTTGTCAAATTTGTGACAAAACACACTTCATAATAACATAAGCATTATATCCACAAAGAATCATGCACCAGTTATCAATATAAACTAGTTACAACCTAGTTAAAGAATCATGCACTAGTTATAAACAGGTCAAAGCAAACTTCAATTTGCATCAAATACTCCAACAATACTCCCACTTACTTACTTCTCTCCCTTTCTCAAAGAAAGGCTATCCACAATACATCCACAATCCACATGCCAACCATATATCACAATCCACATATATCAAGCATGACAAAATTCTCCCCCTTTTTGTCACAATATGACAAAGGAAGAAACTAATACGTGGAACAGGATGTAGATAAATAAAGAAGAATAAGATGAGTAACGAGGAATAATGGATCAAAATAGTCAAGATATTATAGTTATAAGCAAGTAGTGTTCAAACATCATCAATCAACATCATCCAAGTCCAACCAAAGTTAATCCCATAAATTGAAAGGAAGCAAAGTATCATAAGAGTTATTACAAATCATATAAGAAAATACTAATAAGATCCTGAAGAGGGGAACATGAATAGATTGATCAATCTAATGTAAACCCTTATTAATGCGCCTCATATATTTACGCATATAAGCAAATCATGAATCTTGGGTTACACGAATCTGAGTCACCTGTTCCTCAAGAGTATATAACTTCTCAGCGAAATCAGAAGGCTGATAGGTAGGGTCAGCCTCATAATCTGATTCGATCTCATCAAAGATATCGTCCATGTTAATATCATCTGGAGGTAAATCACCAGCTTCTTCTTCATTTGTGGCATCATTTGCACCAGCACCTACATTGCCTTGGCCTGCAGCCAACCTCAAATTCATCTTATTTATATTGGAGTTGTTGAATGGGAGCCTCTCCAACAAGCATAACCACTAACATATGGGTGGCCAACACAGTCATAAGATATGCAAAAGGGATATCACTTTATCCAGGATGGAGACGGATTTATATGATGAAATGACAGATTAAAGAAGGAAGACATACAATGAACTAGAGATGATGGAATGCAGAATCTGAACCATGAAAGAGGTGAGTTCAGTTTTGTTACTAGAACATGGATAAAGATTTGAAATAAATATCCTGTGAAGGACCCTGTATCTGGGTAACAAATACTTTGAAGCAAGTACGTTCCCATTTTGAATCCATTGCGCATCTATATTACGTAATATTCTAGTAAGTGTACGTTTTTCTGATTCAGATGGTTTAGCTACTAAAGTGCCAATTGGAATACCTTCATCAATGACAGGTATGTCTATTAGAGCAGAGATCAAATGTCGGTCTATTTCAAATGGACCTTCTCTAGTTACAATAATAAATGTTAAATTCTCAGTTGAAAAATAAGAAATACATGCAAACATAGCTTGCATAATAGACCGGTATGCCGGCCCACCCCAATGTAGAATGTTAGCCCATCCTACAGATTGGAGAAGAGGAAGGAGTTCAAACGGAGCTATATGTTCAATATGAACAGGTCGTTTAACTATAACAATGCGCAACCTTAAATCCCGCACATAGGAGGGATTATCTTCAAGTGACCGAAGGTGGCGCCTTGTGATAGGTGTCGATCTAGATGTTGAAGGACCATGAGAACTTTTCTTTTTGCCTCTACCTTCCATTTGCAACTAGAAAATTAAGGAATTAAAAGGTTGTAAAAGAAGTAGAGTGGGTTTTCTTAAAATCATATTTTGGAGAAGAAAACCCCAAAAACCTCTATAAAACAAGAAAAAATCACTCCAAAGATGAAAAGAAGTGAAATGAACTTGAATCTAGAAGGAAAATGGAAATAATGGACTAACCTTGAAGAACCAAGAAGATGGGTTCGACCGGTCGAGCTAAGACCCGTTGGAGAAGAAACCCTAATGAAGAAAAAAAGATTTTTCCCTCAAATAAAGCACCCGTTCGCGCTACACGACTAGTCGAGGACATGCTCAACCGGTCATGCCACGACTGGTTGAGTATGTACTCGACTAGTCGTGCACATAAAAAAAATATGCATTTTTCATGAAATTTGAAATTTTAACCATTTAAAATAACAAATATATATATAACATGATACAAAAATGCATAATTAATCAATTCAAATTGCACATACCAAGATAAAATTTTAATTTCAAAAACCTGCTTTTATCGAGTGGTTTTGTGAAAATGTCAGTAAGTTGAGTCTCGGTCGGAATGTATTCCAAAGTAATTGTCTTTTCTTCCACTAACTCATAAATGTAGTGATATCTAATGTCAATGTGCTTGGTTCGTGAATGCTGGATTGGATTTTTAGATATATTGATTGCACTGGAATTATCACAATATATAACCATAGAGTCCTGTGCAATTCCGTAATCACTTAACATTCTTTTCATCCATACAAGTTGAGTACATGTATTACCTGCAGCAATGTATTCAGCCTCAGCGGTTGAGAGTGATATGGAACTTTATTTCTTACTTTGCCAAGAAACTAAACAGTTCCCAATATAGAAACATCCACCACTAGTTGATTTCCTATCATCAATCGTTACTAATTGAACACTAGTATCAATCAAAGACCCATCATCATATCGCATAACTTGACTAATTGAACACTAGTATCATGTGAATACTTACGTTAAAGACTTTTAGATGCGATATAGTTTGATCCACTTGTCCTTTGAGACATATCAATTCTTCCCATTCTCAAATTAATCCGCTTAATAAAGAAACTAGTAGTTAAATGTGACTCTTTAGATTTCATAAGATCTACAAACTCAATGTCATGTTCAGTAGATCTATAAATCATCAACATAAATTTGTACTATTAAAATATCTACTTCCCATTATAAAGTTATGACTTAGTAAAAACATAGTCAATTTTTCATAAATACCTAGACTAAATACAATATCAGTTGTCTACTTCTTACATTTAAAGAAGTACTTTTTAAATAAAGTAAAATTTTAATCAAAATAGCCTTGTTTTGAATTATATTACCAAGTTCATGATATAGTTTAGGATCCACTTTCTTACTTGTAGAGTCCTTTGAGAGTTTTAAAGTCATACTCATAGGAGTATCAAAATTCTTCCCATTCTCAAATTCGAACTTTTTAACTAAGTTCAGTGCATATTTAGTTTGAGAAGTAAAGAAACTATCAGGTTGCTGTTTAACTTGCAACCCAAGAAAATAATTCAATTCTCTAACCATGCTCATTTCGAACTTAGATTTCATCCAACAAAGATGATACTAAAAAAAATAATTAAGAATCATGTTAGTACGGGTAGATCCATAAATAATATCATCAACATAAATTTGTACTATTAAAATGTAATCATTATGTTTCTTTACACCTATAATAAGCATCCAAACAAGAGTCTTATTAACACTTCCCATTATAAAGTTATGACTTAGTAAAAACATAGTTCAAATTATTTTTCATACCATGCCTAAAAAAGGAGCTTATTTTAAACACGTAGAGAGCCTTTTTTTAGGTGATAGACATGATCAAGAGTATTCTTAAGGTCTTCAAAACCCGTACGTTGGTTCAACATGGTTTTGTAGTATTTTGGACGCCTGATTGGCCGTGACGGCTGACGAGTGGGGCCCACCGTCCTTCGTAAAATCGGTACATTCACGCCGTCGATGGTGGGGCCGTCATCATAGTCGATTAAGTCACCGCTTTTAACATACACTTCTTCATGCAAATCGCCATTTAAAGAAGCACTCTTTACATCCATTTGATAAATTTTGAACTTTCTCCAAAGCACGTTTCGACAATGGATATAAATAGTCCGATTGATTCAAGACGAGCTATTGGGGCAAAGGTTTCATCATAAAGAAATCGATGCCTTCAATTTGAGTGTACCCTTGTAGAGAATCCGAACGGCTTTTGAAGAAACGTCGGTCTAGCCTTGATACTTTGAATTATATTACCAAGTTCATCAATTTGATATTTTAGACTTATTTTTTTAAAAATTCAGGTATATCCAGATAGCAGTGGGCCCCAAATTGAAGATAATATGTTTATCACTTTTCGAGATTTTCAATGGTCTTGGAACTAAGTACCAAACATCATTTCTAACAAATTGATTAAGCTCTGGGGTCGTTCTAGTGCTCGATGACTTGCATGAAATCCATGCTTTTAAATTATCTAGATTTTCGTAACAAAAACACAATTAAAACACTTCATTAAACCTTATCAGACTTCTTTTATGTTAGTCGGTTCTATCTGAGATGTAAAACACACATAATTACACACATCTTCTAGTTGTCTATGAGTGCGCACACCAGTGAGAGGGTTTTCAAGACTCTGATTTGTTGGATGATCTTTAACAGTTCTCAGTTCAGAGTTATTTTGACTTGATGAAGAATCTGGTTTATTAATTAGAAGTACTTCATCATTATCTGAACTTGAGACAGGTGTATTCAAGTGATCGTCAATAACCACATTAATTGATTCTTGAATTACACCGGTCCTCTTATTAAGAACCCAATATGCTCGACTATTTAGAGCATACCCTCAAAATATCCCTTCATCACTTTTGATGTCAAACTTACCCAGATTTTCTCAGTCACGTAAAATGTAGCACTTGCTGCCAAAAACTCGAAAGTATTTGACAATAGGCTTATTATCAAACCACATTTCATAAGTCATTTTACCGTTTGATTTTCTCGTATAAACACGGTTAATTATGTAGCATGTAGTATTTACAGCTTCGGCCCAAAAATTTTTAGGGAACTTCATACTGTTTAACATTACATTTGCCATTTCTTAAAGCACTCTATTTTTTCTTTCTACTATACCATTTTATTGTGGTGTTTTGGGTGCAGAGAATTCATGTGATATTCCCTGATCACTTCAAAACTTCTTGAAATTGCTATTCTCAAATTCCGATCCATGATCCTATGGATCTTATAGACTTGAGTCTCTTTTTCAGTTTAGATACGTCTAAGTACCCTTTTAACTTCATCGAGAGTTTTTGATTTGTCTCTTAAGAAGACTACCCAAGTATATCCGGTAAAGTTATTAACGATTATCAGAACATACTTTTTGCCACCTCGACTCTCCATTCTAGTTGGTCCAATAAGATCCATATGGAGGAGTTCGAGCGGTTTAGATGTGGCATTGAAATCCACTTTTTTGTGAGAGATCCTAGTTTGCTTGCCAATCTGGCATTCGCTACATATTTTATCTATTTTTTGTATTTTGGGTAAGCCTCTTACTAACTCTCGTTTGCTCAATCTATATAAGTTGTGGTAGTGTATATGTCCAAGGCGTTTATGTCATAATTCAGTCTCATCGGTATGGACCATGTAACACAATAGATTAGATGAGCTTGAATCACTTACAATGTAGAAGTTTTCAGAAGTTCTACGACTATTTAATATTACAGAACCGTTTTTATTTAAAATTTCACACCCTAGGTTAGAAAATTTTACGCTATGGTTTTTATTGCATATTTGAGAAATGCTTAATAAGTTGTGTTTTAAACCTTCTACATATAAAACATTCTCAAATAAATGGAAGTTAGAAAGTTGAACCGTACCTTGGCCAATAATCCTACAGTTACTACCATCACCAAATGTGAACCATTAGTCATGTCTTTAAGATTGGTGAACAGACCTTTGTCACCAGTCATGTGCCTGGAGCATCCACTGTCTAGGTACCACTTTAAATGACTCGAAGCTTTGAAAGCCATGTGGGAAACCAAGCAAGTAACCTTACAAACCCATTTCATTATAGTTTTGGGTTTAGGAGTATAGTTGGTCTTTTTATGTTTGTAGTTGTTATAAGACTGACCCTTTAAGTTAGATTTTAAGAGCTCCTTAAGTAAATCAACAATTTTCTCAGCTAAAGGATTACGATTCTGATTTTTATAGTTGATATGGTTGCTTTTAGGTTTTAAGGATTGAAAAGTTTTAGCATTTTTAGAATAATTTTGATTTGAACTTTTCCCTTTTGAGTTTGAAGACTCTCCTTTCACAAACTTAGGAGGTGTATTCTTATGTTTAGGAGGAATACTTTTGTCACAGCCCAAACCAGATCAGTCGCCAAATTTTCTGGATCTGGATAATAGTTTTTCTAACTTAGGATCACCTTGGACATACCTCCATGTATCCTTTAAACTCAAAAGTGAAGAGACTTCAAGTTTTAGTTTTTCATTTTTAGATTTTAGATTTTCAATAAGGGAGGTTTTGAAATCTAAATCGCATTTAGTTTTTTCAAAAGAATCTGAAATGTGGGATTTTTCTAAAACAAGAGTATCAAAATTTTCCTTAAGTTTTAAAAACTTTTCTTTCTGAAGTTTTAGTTTTACCACAATTTTACAACTTTCCTTGTATAGGGCATTGTAGGCACTTGAAGATCTTCTTCACTTTCATGATCACTATTCAGATTTTCTTCACTAGTTGAATCATCATTATCTGAAAAAGTGAACTTGACTAGAGTCATAAGAGCTTTAACTTCATTACCCGACTCGATTTCAGAATCTTCTGATTCAAAAGAGGCTTCAATGCCAGAAGATTCATCCCAAGTAGCCAACATACCTTTCTTTTTAGGTTTGTCCTTTTTAGGACACTTGTTCGCTAAATGCCCATATTCATGGCAGTTGTAACATTGACTATCTTTTAAAGATTTTCAACTTTTAGATTTAGATCTTTTCTTATCATTAGATTTTTGAAAATCAACTCTCTTTTTACTTTTGAAAATTTTGTAAAACTTTTTAGCTAAAAGGACCATATCATCTTCAAAATTTTCTAAATCAGAATTACTACAATTTTCTTGAGAAAAACATTTAGAAGATTTAAGAGTGATTGATTTACCTTTTGGAGCTTTAAAAGTTAACTCATAAGTCTGTAATGATCCAACTAATTCTTCTACCCTCATATTGTCTGTATCATGAAGTTCCTGGATCGCAGTCACCTTTGAATTGAATCGTTCAGGTAGTGAGCATAGTATCTTTGCACAGACTTTACTTTCTGGGATTTTATCACCGAGACCCCATATAGAGTTGACAATGTCACTTAATCTAGTATAAAAGTCCATGAAAGTTTCACTTTCCTCCATACGTATTTCCTCAAATTTGGTTGTGAGGATTTGGACTTTAGATTTCTTGACAATTGTTTCCATCGTGTGTCATTTCTAAAATATCCCAAGTTTTCTTTACAGTATCACAAGATATAATTCTTTTGAATTCATCTGGTGATAGTGTGCAAGTGATTGCATTTAGTGCTTTTGCATTGACACTACTCTCACTTTTCTGAAGAGTGGTCTAAGAGAAATAAGGTGTTATTCTCATAGATTTGGATCCATCGATATCAGTTACTTCAGTGGTAGGAGGGGTCCAATCAGTCATTGTGGCTTGCCACACACTCTCATCCATAGATTTTAAGAAAAATCTCATCTTGGCTTTCCAATAGGCATAATTGGAGCCATTAAATGGTGGAGGCCTAGTGACTGATAGGCTATCAAAATTTGACATCTTACAAAGCTCAGATCGATTAGTTCAGGAAATTAATCTAAAAACTAATAACAATAAAAATGACCTATTAGGGTCTGATACCACTTGAAAAGGCCGAGCTATATGTCCTAGAGGGGGGGAGGGGGTGAATAAGACTATGCCAAATTAAAAAATAACAACAAAATTTAAATAAATTAAATACAGATAGCATCAGACAATCCCACAATGCTGAATTTAAATACAACCTCAAAACAACGAGTATTAAGAGGTTGATACAGATGTTGTTCTAAGGACAACCTTACACCATAAAAACCAAGGGTTTATGGCAGGACAACCTTACTAGAACAGTTTGTGTATCAAAAACTCAAACTGATACAGAGGAATAAAGAAATAAATAGCAAGAAGGGAAATCTAAGCTATTACAACATTCTCCACATTTACATAAAAGAAATTACAACATTCTCTACAATGCAAAAAAGGAATTACAACCATCCACAAAAATAAATAAACAATCAAACCACAACACCAGAAATTATAGTGGTTCACTTGTGTGTACACCAACTGTTTAGAAAAATAACCACATAACTACTCCACTCCTAATATCCTTACACAGTGGATATTACCGTTTACTACAAAAATAGGTTTTTTCAGGTTCACCTAAAACTGTCACAATTGTGTCTTTCAAGTGGACTTACACAATTCAAAAAACCCCCACACTCTGAGTTTTCTGGATCACCTCAGACAAACCAAAACAGAGAGATTTTTCTGGCACAATCTCAATGAAACCAAAATACAGAAATTTACAATAATGTGAAATACTTGGATATTGTCTTGATGAAGCCCGGAAGAACTAAATCAGAGTAGAAGTTCAATGTAGAAGTTCAATGTCCAAACTCACCTAAGAAATGGTTTTAGGTTCTAAATTGATTTTAGATTTAAAGCACCTTGGGATAGCTTGATTTGATTTTGATTCCAAGAAATGGAAATACTTCAATCCCTCTTTCAAATATAATTGGAATGCAGAAATTTAAAATTAAATGCAAAGAAAGCTAATAAAAGAGAATATTAAATGAGCACAATATAGCTTAAAAAGATCACTAACTTATCTCTCAGAGTGGCGTATAGATTTAGCTAAAATTGAATGAAATACTCTAAAATTCGTGCTCTATTTATAGGTGAAGAAATCACGTTCACGATTGGTGCTGTGGACACTACGACTGGTCGTAGGACCAACAGATTTTTGAAATTTTGAGCGCAATCGGATAAAGCTGTTCCACGACTGGTTGTAAGCTCTTCACGACTAGTCGAGGGACCTCCATGACTAGTCGTGACCTGTCCACGACTCGTCGTGTGGAACCAGATTTAATTACTGAACTTTGAGTAGTGGCTGCAGGACTGGTCGAGAATGAGTCGAGCACTATTCACACGACCGGTCGAGCAGTCTCCAGGACTGGTCGTGGCTTAACAAAAAATTCTGAAAATTTTCAACAATCTTAGGACTGGTCGTGAAATTTCTTGGACTGGTCGAGCCAGTGCTAGGACTAGTCAAACATAATCCAGGAGTAGTCGAGAAACAGTCTATGCACTTATAAAATGAGTCAATTGAATTATGTATTCAAAATGACCTACCCTATGGTCAATCAAGGGTCATTCATACCTTATCCATGATGTATGAACATTGAAACTTCTTTTCCTTTGGTTGCTAGATGATCTTCAAAGTTCACGATGAAATGGTGGTGAAGACTGCTTTAGTTGAAGTAGGAATATGCCAATATATCCTAGAGGGGGGTGAATAGGACTTCTTAAAGTTTTTATGGCTTATTTAATTCCTATTACACTGATCCTAACAACAAGCACATATTAGGATTACTCAATAGTAACTCTACTGGCTTCCAAGCCCAGTAGAGGATCCAATCACAAACTATTTAAGAAATAAACAATATGCAAACTAGTTTATGATGGATATGACTGTGTATGTGTGTGAGATGTGATCTCAGATATTAGATATGAAAGTATTAAAGCGAATCACACAAACCAAAGAATAACAATCTCAAACACAGTCATTTTTATAGTGGTTCGACTACTTGTCTACTCCACTCCCGGTAACTGCACTCAACCCTTGAGTGTATCAAATTTCACTAAGGAGGTTTCACAGTGGTTCACCTTAAACCTAAGGTTTTAAATCAGGTTCACCTTCAACCTTTACAACTTACACCTATGCTAACTGTTTATGCTTAAGTAAGGGTCAACACATAGCACCCGGTTTTAGGCACACTGGCCAAGGATCCACATAAGGAACCTAACTATTCATGCTCTCCACAGAGCAAGGGTCAACACAACGCACCCACCACGTACACTCCCGTCAGAGGCCTCCTACGAGGGCTTGCAAGGGTGAGAAACACTTAGACCCAATCCTAAAAAGGAATGATCAGAAGTGTCCTCCGGACTCTAATAACATACAAATAAGTGGATGTGTCTCATTCAGCACGTTGATGAAGAGCTCCTCCTTGTTGATGAAGAATCTTCAGCTTCCTTGATCCGCAACTCAGGTGATGTACCAATACGAGGCTTCCGGTTGGGTCAAGGTTAAGACAAAATCCTACTCTATAAAATGTTTTCCTATAAGGAAGATAGAGTGATTCTGATTATGCATTCAAAGCATCCCAGCTTAATGATTTGCCAATAAGGTAGTAGCTGGAGGATCCTTGAATGCGAAAGTTTATTCCCCAATTCACTCTATTGAATAACAATGATGAGGGTGGATTGGAGGATGAACTTCTCTAAGAGAAAGGGCTTTGGGTATATGATCTAAGGTGAAACACTCAAAAGCACTCTCTTCTTTCTCTGTCAGCAACAATAGGCAAGTTCTCTTTATATAGGTAAAAGGTTCCAACGGATATAAAACGGTCACATTTATGACAGAGTTTGATATCATCGAGTGTATACTCTTGTTAGCATCGATGTCCGCTCGATGACACAAACTCAAATGTCATATGCTTTTGAAACCTCTTGCCAATTGGTCGATAAAATCGAAACAGGTGTCGATGTCATCGAATTTCGAATGCCGATTCTATCGATACTAGTGTCGATTCATCGACATTTGAAAATGAGAGAGACTTGACTTGAAATATTTTAGGTTTACAAGAATGATTGAGGGACCTTCGAGATCATCAGAATTTGAATGTCGATGATATCGATAACTGTGTCAATACATCGATAAATCCAACAAATTTCTCATAAGCATGCTGGACAGTCTATGTCATTGTTCGATGCCATCAAAACAGTACGGATAACATCGATATTTGAATATCGATTCTATCGAGTGACCCTCGATCATAGGTAAACAATCCTGAAATATTTTACTGAAAAACTTGTGCCCATGATTGATATCATCGAGAGCCTTCTGATATCATCGAGATTTGAATTTTGATGGTATTGAGGAGGTTTCGATATATCGAAGCACATATGATGTTCTTAAGTTAAAACTGGGGAACCGTAGATCTGCCTGTAGATATTATCGAGTCACCTTCGATGGACTCGAAATTCAAATATCGATGATATCAATTGGTATATCGATACATCGATAAATCCTTCCAGATGTACGTGTGGTTGCTGGACACTTTTGTCCTCATTCCGATGGAATCGATATATCATCGAGGTCATCGACAGCGCAGGTCGATCATATCGAGATGTGTTTCAATAAAATCGACAAAGCAAGAAAACTTAGAGATTTTCTGATTTTGAAAAAGTTTTTTTAACTTAAAAAAAAACCCTATGATATTCTAACTTGTTTTAAGGGTTTTATTTACCTGGTGTTTTGAGACATGGGATGTGAGGCTTAGATTTACCTGTGGCAAGCTTGCACACATTCGGTTGAGGTAGAAGCTTTGAATTGAACTTCCTATTAGGCTCTGCAGACTAGCTGACTCAACACTCACGCTAATTGACAAACCAGGGCACTTTCAATCTCCCCCTTTGTCAATTACGTGACAAAATACCAAAACACCCTAGACTAGTATCTAGACAAACATATCCTAAATTGTGTGTATATGTATTTTACACAATTTTACAATTTCTAGTGACACCATGTACACAACCAGTAGCTGCTCCCCCTAACACCTGCAACACTATTCAAGTAGATATACAATTTGCCATTCGGGGTGTTTGAACTGTTCTCCCCCTTTTTGTCAGTCATTGACAAAGAGAAATATAGCAGTTGATATTGACTGAAGTTTGATGTTTTTGGGAGAACCACCATTCAGAAAGCATACATATATAAAGGAAATATGTATAATGAACAAAACAGTGAATTTAGACATCTCATATGTGGGTCTAATGTATGCAGAGCAGACCAAGTAAGGTAGTGAGATAAACACAACATCAAATGCATCACATACCATTTGCAAAGATCATGAGATAAAATAGGGCAATCAAGATGTGAGAATTATAATTAGCCATGGCCCACAATATCCAAATAAAAAAAATATACTGCTCAAGGTTGGCAGTAGTATAACGTTAAAATCAAAAGAGAACAAGTCCCCATCGTGGGCAACAAAAAAAAACTTTCAGATTTTTCAGTCGAATAGTCATCTCATACACACGTAAAAATGTAGGGCAATCAAAAAGATATCCATGCCCAACGTTGCGCTTAGAATTAGAGTGTTGAGATGGCATGAAGACCATTGATACTACGGGCTGATGATGATGGTGTTGCATCATCTCTACGACAGATAAACAAGTCGATCAATTGCTGGACTGACTGTTGAACGATAAACATCATCTTTTCAAGTGTGAAAAATCTCGCATCAGGTACCCCTAACTTATCTTCTATCCGAGCTAAACCACGTTGTATCACACCAACTTTGTCTTGATGGAACTTGACACGCTGAGTTGGAGCTGAACCACTTGGTTCAGGAGCGTACTGTGGCTTTACCGGATCTACACCAGTTGGAATAGTACCTTCCCCCATTTCTTCATCTTCATGAATAGCCTCCTCAGAATCCTCATCCTTATACTCATGAAACTTAAGGTCGATTTTCGTATATTGACCTTGTTAAAATGTTGAAGAGGACGTATAGGATCACTTGTTTGAGGGATACCAATTTTATCACAAATTTCAGGGATGATGTGAGGAAAGGGTAGGTATACTGCTCTGGACTAATGGATGACACTTGCTATTTGGTGGAGTATTAAGGTAGGCAGACAAAGTTTGACTCCAATGGCGACACAGTATATGATCATGGTCATGAATCCGGTAAGATCAGAGCGATTTGGTCCATGAGGATAAGCATTTGAACAAAATATCTTATGCAAGACACGGTATCGAGGGTGTAAATATTTTGCTTTTAGAGCATTTCCCTAATACCATGGGATATCTCGACCCTGACACAAGAATTTAGTAATTGAAGACCGAGTGATAACATTTTCGAGATCAAGGTTAGACAATCCAACTGGGGACAAGGTTAAGTCGAGAATGTAAGCAATGGATTCTATAGTAATCTCAACACTATCAACTCCAATTGTGATAGTAAACGATGGTGGTTCTAGTGTTGGAGAGTGACAATATGCAAAAAATCGATAAGTCCGCTCACTGTGGCATGCTCCCCCAAAATCAAGAAGCAGAAGCCAGTCGATTGCCTCTAACAGAGCTTCTATATTATAGGGTTTTATACAGTTCCTGTCAACCCTACGCTCACACACCAGACGCCTCCTAGAATATTTTTCAAGAATGTGTGGAGGGGGATTTACAACAGTATTTGGCGATGCTAGCGCTGTAGTCGGAGTTGTTCTATGTGATGACTATGTCCTGCCCTTTCCTCTTGAAGCCACTATTTTCTTTCTACTGGGTTGAGATGATTCACCGATGATTGGGCCTTTTCCTTTTTCCATACTTATTAGGACAGCTCGGAAGAAGACGTTGAAGGAGACAGGTTTCTGAGAATCTTGTCAACCGACCAAAAAAAATTTCAAAAGGGAGGATCTCAACACAACAAGGTGTACTTTGAGGAATCAAGAATATGTGTTAGAGATATCCTGAGTTCGAACACTTTAGATAGCATGCGGTTGACCTACTATGAGAGCCATGAAAGAGAACCCCAGAGAAAATCGAGCAAAAAGGCCAAGAAATAATTTTTCCTGTTCGTCGACCTTTTATCGGATGGTGAGGTTCGATATCGTCGATCATTGTTTCGATGACATCAATATGCCCTATTTGATTTTATCGAAGATGTCTTCGATAACATTTTCGATTTCGTGACTTTTTAAATTCTGAAGAGATGTCAATGATATTGTCCTTGATCGATTTAATCAAAACCTATTGATGAACATATCGAAGGTATTTTATTATATTTTCAATTTTGACAAACTTTCTCATATAATGAAATATACCTTTGAATCGATCAGTATACATAGCAAAATTTTGTACAAATCAAAATTATAAACATCAAGATGTTTATGTACAAAAGATGAGGTGAGACACCTCAGATATAACATTAAGAGTTCAACAAAATTGCACAATTTCAGCAAATATCCAGATCTCGATGCATGGCCTGGACTTGTTTTTCTATGCTTAATAACTTTGGGCATAGAGATCGTTCTTTCCTTTTCCTTTGATGACATAGCAGTGGTTATTTGTGCTAGAACCCCTCATTACTGTTTTTCCTGATAAGTCTGAGATTTTGCATTCATCCTTGTTGAATGTAAACACATGCTTATTATCACAGATTTGAGATATGCTTAGTAGATTATGTGTCAATCCTTTTTTGCAGAAAGCATTCTCATTTTTAAGTGAATTAATTCCTTTGATGATTCCCTGTCCAATTACCTTAGCGGTGCTTCCGTCTTCATAGGTGACTATCACATCATTAAGATCTGAATAGTTTAAAAGAAGGGATTTGTCACCTGTGACATATCTTGAACATCCACTATCCAGGTACCACTTTGTTTCATTTCATGGTATATGGTTTGAATGAGTAACCAGACAATTCTTCTTTTCTTTTGGAACCCATTTTGTGATAGGATTTTTGACAGTGATAGATTTTGTGTTCTTGTTTAATTCGACCACTTGATTTAATAGCTCCTTGTTAGACATTTTAGGTGGTGATGGATGTGTTTTTCTTCTGTCCATATTCCTAGGTGGACTCCTGACATTTTGCATTTCTCTGGTTGATTTGAGTTTACTCATATGATTCTGACCAGAGTTACGATGGGTCCTCCTAAGTGACATGCATTCAAACTTATAATGACTAGAATCACCACATAAATGACAAACTGGAGTAGTTCTTGTGTTACTCCCTGAAGCAGCAGATTTTTCAGCCATTTGTGCTGCATTTCCAGATTTTGATTTAAAATTTTCATATCCTAAGCCGCTCTTGTCCTTTCCAGGTCTTCCCATGCCTAAAAGTTTTTCTAATTTCTCACCACTTTGGGAAAACTTATAGTTTAGCTTAGCAATTTTTCTGGATTCTTCTAAATCAAACAGGAGTGTGTGATTTTTATTTTGAAGGAGCATGTTTTTATCTTTTAATTGCTCAACCCATTTGTTTGGTTTTTCAGACTGTTTTTAGGAAGGAGTTGATTCTTTCGAGTCTATCATTATCTGAATAATATTGCTATAAGTCATTGATTAGATGTGTATTAATTTCCAGAGTTTTATCCAAGTCTTTTTGTAGCAATTCCTTTTTGTTTTCAGATATATCAAGTTTTCTAACAATGTTGATGCTATGAATGTAAAGTTAATTATAGGCATCTTATAGTTTATTCTGATCTTCCTCTTCTTCTTCTCCAGTTTCCTCATTATCAGACGAAAATGATTCAGTGGCTTATGGTTCCTTCTCCTTTTTCAATTTCAATGGCAATGATTGGGTGGGGAAACCATAAGAATTTTTAAGGATTTTTGGTCACCATCGCTCTCTGAGTCACTAGATTTTAAGTTTGACTCTTCTGTATCATCCCATGTGACAGCCATTGCCTTACCCTTAGTTTTTCTATTTGGGCAATCAGTAGACAGATGTCCATACTTCTAACAGGCATAATATTGTGGTTCTTTGGTCTTTTTACCAAATTTGCCTGTAGAAGGTCTGTTGTCCATCTTTCTTCCTTTGGTAGGACGGCCACGATTCTTCTGAAAGAATTTCCTGAATCTTTGTGCTAGCAAAGCCACTTCCTCATCTTCATCATCTTTTTCACTTCCACTGTCTTCATTTGTTATTTTCTTTGAAGCTTTTAGAATAATAATTTTGGATTTATGGGTTTATTTGAAGTGTAGTTCAAAAGTTTGTAGGGAACCTACCAGTTCTTCTACCTTCATTTCATCAATATTCCTACACTCTTCAATAGTTGTTACTTTGGGATTAAACCGTTCCAGCAGTGATCTAAGTATTTTCCTACAAATTTTTGGAACCGGAACTTTTTCTCCCAATCCACCCATGGAGTTGTAAATGATATTCAACTTTGTGAAGAACTCCATGAGGATCTCATGATCTTCCATTCTGAGACTTTTGAACTGAGAGGTCAGTAGTTGTAGTTTGGACCTCTTCACAGTGCTTGTGCCTTCATGGGTTGTTTCCAATAGATCCCATGCTTCTTTGGATGTCCCACACATACTTATTTGATTGAATATATCCTGGGACATGGCACAGCAGATGACATTCATAGCTTTAGCTTCAGCAGTTTGTCTTTCTTTATCGAACGTCGTCCACTTCTCTTTGGGTTTGGGTTTTGTGATGGTTGTGCCATTGTCAAGTACAATTTGTTCAGATGGTAGCACATATCTACTTTCAACTATATCCCAAACATCATGATCTAAAGATCTCAGAAAGTAGTGCATCCTAGCCTTCCAGTACGCATAATTTGATCCATCAAATACTAGAGGCCTAGTGACCGATGAGCCCTCTCCTTTGGCTATATTCCCAACTTCAGTCAAGATCACTCTCTAGGCGGTGAAGCCCTTAAAGAGAGACCTGCTCTGATACCAAATGATATGGCGGTGAAGACCGCTTTAGTTAAGGTATGAATATGCTAATATGTCCTAGAGGGGGGTGAATAGGACTTTTTAAAGTTTTTATGGTTTATTTAAAATCCTATTACACTAATCCTAACAACAAGCACATATGGATTACTCAATAGTAACTCTACTAGCTTTCAAGCCCGGTAGAGGATCCAATCACAAACTATTTAAGAAATAAACAACATGCAAACTAGTTTATGATGGATATGACTGTGTATGTGTGTGAGATGTGATCTCAGATATTAGATATGAAAATATTAAAGCGAATCACACAAACCAAAGAATAACAATCTCAAACATAGTCATTTTTATAGTGGTTCGACTACTTGTCTACTCCACTACTGGTAACTGCACTCAACCCTTGAGTGTACCAGATTTCACTAAGGAGGTTTCACAGCAGTTAACCTCAAACTTAAGGTTTTAAATCAGGTTCACCTTTAAGCTTTACAACCTACACCTACGCTGACTGTTTATGCTCCCTGAGAAGGGCTAACACATAGCACCCAATTTTAGGCACACTGGCTAAGGATCTACACAAGGAACCTAATTGTTTATACTCTCCACAGAGCAAGGGTCAACACAACACACCCACCACGTACACTCCTACAAGAAGCCTCCTATGAGGGCTTGTAAGGGTGAGAAACACCTTAGACCTAATCCTAAAAGGAATGATCACAAGTGTCCTCTGGACTCTATTAACTTACAAATAAGTGAATGAGTCCCATTCAGCACGTTGACGAAGATCTCCTCCTTGTTGATGAAGAATTTTCAGCTTCCTTAATCCGTAACTCAGATTATGTACCAATACGAGGCTTCGAGTTGGGTCAAGGTTAAGACAGAATCCTACTCTATAAAATGTTCTCCTATAAGGAAGATAGAGTGATTCCGATTATGCATTTAAAGCATCCCAACTTAACGATTTGTCAATAAGGTAGTAGCTAGAGGATCCTTGAATGCGGAAGTTCATTCCCCAATCCACTCTATTGAATAACAACGATGAGGGTGGATTGGAGGATGAACTTCCCTGAGAGAAAGGGCTTTGGATATATGATCTAAGGTGAAACATCAAAAGCACTCTCTTCTTTCTCTTCCAACAACAATAGACAAGTCCTCTTTATATAGGCAAAAAGTTCCATCAGATATAAAACAGTCACATTTATGACAGAGTTCGATATCATCGAGCAGGTTCGATATCATCGAGCATAACTCTCGATAGCATCGATGGTCTGCTCGATGACACAAACTCAAAAGTCATACACTTTTGAAACCTCTTGCTAGCTGGTCGATGAAATCGAAACAGGTGTCGATGTCATCAGATTTCGAACTCTGATTCTTTTGATACTGGTGTCGATTCATCGACATTTAAAAATGAGAAAGACTTGACTTGAAATATTGCAGGTTTACAAGAATGATCGAGGTACCTTCGAGATCATCGAAATTTGAATTTCGATGATATCGATAACTATGTCGAGGCATCAATAAATCCAACGAATTTCTCATTAAGCTTGCTGGACAGTCTATGTCCTTGTTCGATGCCATCGGTTCGAAATCTAGGCCGAAAGCTATCCTCATTTGGGCCGTGGATTGGCCCAAACGAAGCTACCAACTTGGGCTAAAGGATGGTCCATGAAAGTGCACCTGCTAGTGCCCTGGTTTGTCAAGTTAAGTGTGTGGTGAGTCAGAATGGCTGCATAACTCGATAGGAAGATCATTTCAAGCGTTTGCCTCAACCGGATGTGTGGAAGCTCGCAATAGGTAAATCATAGCCTCACATCCCGTGTCCCAAAACACCAGGTGATTAAAACCCTTAAAACAAGATAAACATCTTAGGGTTTTTAAGTGAGAAAATTTTTTGCAAAATAAGAAAATCTCTAAGTTTTTCTCGCCCTGTCGATTTTATCGAAGCACCCTCGATATGATCAATCTGCACTGTCGATGTCCTCGATACCTTAACGATATTATCGATAAGAGGACCAAAATGTCTAGCAACTAAATATTCATCTGGACGGATTTATCGATATATCGATACACATATCGATATCATTGATAAAAGCACTAAATATGTCCAACAACTTCACAACTTATCTGGACGAATTATCGATGTATCGATACACATATTGATATCATCGATATTCAAAACTCGAGATCATCGAGAGTGGCTCGATAAGATCGACAGGCTGATTTTCGGCGCCCCTATTTTTTAATGAAAATCTCAAATTCCTTCGATATATCGATGACCGTCCGATATGATTTGAAATCAAATATCGATAAGATCGGAGGTCCATCGATGATATCGACAATCGGCACGCATTTCTTACAGCAGTTATTTCAGGTTATTTTTAACTATGATCGGGGGCCCTTCGATTTAATTGATATTCAAATATCGATGATATTGACACCAGATCGATTGCATCGAACAAAGCCATAATTTGTCCAGCGAGTTCAAAGATAAATCAGTTGGATTTATCGATGCTTAGACTCTGATATCGATGTCATCGACATTCAAATTTCGATGACCTCAACGGTTCCCCCGATCATTCATGAAAACCTGAAATATCTCAATGTCAAGTCTCTCTTATTTTTCATGTGTCGATGGATCGAACCTGTCATCGATGAAATTGGAGTTCGAAATCCGATGACATCGACAATAGCATCGATTCATCGACCAATTGGCAAAGAGTTTCAAAAGCGTATGACATCGAGTCCGAGTCATCGAGCAGACCATCGATGCTATCGAGAGTATACGCTCGATGATATCGAACCTGCTCGATGATATCGAACTCTGTCATAAATATGACCATTTTATATCTGTTGAAACTTTTTGCCTATTTATAGAGGACTTGTCTTTTGTTACTGTGAGAGAAAGAAGAGAGAGCTTTTGAGTGTTTCAGCTTTTATCTTATACCTAAAGCCCTTTCTCTTAAGGGAGTTCATCCTCCAATCCACCCTCACCATTGATATTCAATAGAGTGGATTGGGGAATGAACTTCCGCATTCAAGGATCCTCCAGCTACTACCTTAATGGCAAATCATTACACTGGGATGCCTTGAATGCATAAGATTGGAACTACTCTACCTTCCTTATAGGAAAACCTTTAGAGAGTAGGATTCAATCTTCCCTTTGACCCAACCCTAAGCCTAGTCTTGGTATATCTTTTGTGTTGTGGATCAAGGGAGCAGAAGACTCTTCATCAACAAGGAGGAGGAGATCTTCGGCGTTGTGCTTAACGGGACTCAGCAACTTATCAGTAAGTATTTAGAGTCCAGGAGGACACTTGCGATCATTCATTTCTAGGATTGGGTCTTAAGTGGTTCTCACCCTTTGAAGACCTCAAGGAGGCCTCCGGAGGGAGTGTATGCTGTGGGTGCGTTGTGTGGACCCTTGCTTTGTGGATAGTATAAACATCTGGTTAGGAGTGAACCAGTGAAACTCTAGGGTTAAAGGTGAACCGAGTAGAAACCTCTGGGTGCGTTGTGTGGACCCTTGCTCTATGGATAGCATAAAAATCTGGTTAGGAGTGACCAGTGAAACTCTAGGGTTAGAGGTGAACCGAGTAGAAACCTTCGTGTAAAGGTTGAAGGTGAACCTGATTTAAAACCTCTGGTTTGAGGTGAACCCTGGAAAACCTCCTTAGTGAATTCCGGTACACTCAAGGGTTGAGTGCGACAGTCGGGTGTGGAGTAGACTTATCGTCGAACCACTATAAAATGATTGTGTTTGTGATTGCTTTTCTCTATGTGTGATTCATGTCAATGCATTCATATTCATATATCTAATCACATCTCTCACACACACACAGTCACATCCAACATAGACTAAGTTACATATTGTTATATCTTGATTAGTTTGTGATTGGATCCTCTACTTGGCTTAGAAGCCAGTAGAGTTACATTTGAGTAATCCTGAAAAATTGCATACATGATAGGATTAGTGTGATAGGATTTTTAAATAACTCATAAATCTTTTAAAAGTCCTATTCCTCCCCCTCTAGGACATATTGGCATATTCCAACTTCTACTATAGCGGTCTTCACCGCTATTTCAGTCCAGGCTTCCAGCAACACAAGTGGGTCAATGCAACCTCTGATTTAGGCCACAATCTGGGTTGAAATCAGCCCAAGTCCATGCTAAGAATCAGGGCAGAGTGCAGTGGGCTGAATTGGGTTGGGTCTTAACTGAAGGAATGGGCTAGAATCAGCCCAAAATTGGGCCAGAATCTAGGCTGGACGTAATGCAGGGCCAGCCATGTGCTGGGCCGAAATCTAGTCCAGGCTCATGCGTTAATCTGGGCCATAATCTGGTCCAGGCCCAGGCACTGGGTTGGGCCTAAATCTGGGATAGGCCCAGCCACAAGCTATGGGCTGCTTCTGAGCTAATCTCGGTGGGCCGCATAGATGGGATGAACTAACCAGTTTAGACCCATTTGGGCCACACAGATGGGCCAGGCCAGTCCCATTGGGCCTTTGACTGTTGGCCCAATGAATTGGGCCCAGTCCTCATAGCTTTGGGTAAAGCCCAATGAGCCCCACCTGGTTATAGGGGACAAGGAACATAGGGATCGGGCCTCAACATTGTTACATGGGAGAAAAACCCAAGCCTGGTGAATTATCAAAACCTATCAAATTCAACTATTAACCTCTTATTGGGAATGACCCTAGGTGTTCAAATGAGTGGCATTGGATCATGGGTTGATTGCTAGAAAGGAGGAGCTACATAAGGAATCCAACCGGGAAGGTGATGACTTCTCCCCTTGAGTTTTCCACCCCTAATCCAGGCTAAGGATAACTTTTATTTTAACTACGAACGATGACCCATAAATGGTTAATCGTTCGATAGTTTACTTGTATACATGCTCTATAAGTGCTTTGACCATTGGTTAGTTTACTTGAATTCATGTCTTAGAAACGATTAAATTATCTGATTAGTTTACTTAAATACAGGTCTTGGAATTGATTAGAATGCTTGATTAGTTTACTTAAACAAATGTCCTAGAATTGATTTGAGCACTCGATTAGCTTAACTTAAAGGCATGTCTTAGATTTATTAAGATACTTGATTAGTTTGCTTGAGCACATGTTTTAAGAATTGATTGACTAGTTACTCAAGTACATGAATAACTTAATTAGCTTCCTTGAGATACATGCTTTAGCACTGATAAGTTTTGAGCACATGATTCTTGAATTATATGTATACATGAGTTTTACTTTGACTATTGACTCATGCCTGAATCTTCATGTCACACCCTCATATTATTATATTGATTGTAAGACACATATGACTTAAAATCTCTCTAAGGGAACCTCTATTCAAAGAGAGTCTGTACTTAGGGTGTAACGGAATTGATTGTGACAAGACCCTCAACACAGAGGTTATGGTTAGTGATAGTTTAATTCATGGGATTTACCACATATGGAGTGATTCACCTACCTAACTCTGGAATGAACCTTTCAATATTTGCTATCGCTATTGTTTATTCGTACTTGAATCATACATACCATCTCACTTTAGTTGTTGTATTTAATGTCCTCAATACTTCATTCCTGGTGAGCATACGATGGTATTTTCCTATACATTGAGAGTTGATTGGCCGCGTGTTGATGGGTTCTATACACACCATAAGGCGGTAGACTCATGGGCGGGGGATGGTGGTCATGGGACACTATGACCGAGCCGTCAGCCTACACTGGGCCATGAGTTCCTCATAGTGACCTTGAGCTTTATTAAATATGCTAATTGTAAATAGATTAATAATGGTCTGGCTAATCATGCATACATAGCATTTGGGCAATGATAGATGGCTAATTCTGGATGATGTAGCACGTGCCTTTAGTCAGGGTATTATTTCGCTAGCTCCCAGACCATCGACTATTGGCCCACTTTCGATGAGTCTAGCACTACGCATGTACTATATACTTTCACTGGTGACCGGCCACATGCATGGGTTTTGCCCAAAAGCCAACTGGATGAGCATTCCCAGTTGATGTGCACTCATACATCCATGCATATAATAAGGTTGCATCTTATCATGTTTTGTACGCCTTGTTGTTTTATGCTATACTTGTCTAAGGCAGCGGTGTGTAATCTTGAGGGGAATTCACACTGAGCTGGCCACTCATTTATCAGTGTTCAACCGTACAGAGGTCGTAGGTACAGGTACAAGCAATTATGTCACGGATCTCGGGACTACTGGAGTTGGAGTAGACGAGGAACTGTATGAGGAAGAGTTGCATCAGGAAGCGGCAAAATATTTTGGATTCAACCAGTAGATTTAAATATTGTTAATTTTCTTAGTACATTTAAACTTGAGGTTTATATTTAGGTCCCCAACTGAGTGGACCAGGATATTGTTCTTATTTTGGTTACGACTTATACTACGCTTGATTCCTATTATTTGCACTTTGATTTTATATTGATTGCCACTTAGTGATCTGTTAACTCTCGGGTTTTCAGGAAGCAAGTTGTATACTCGGGTTTTAAAAACCAGGGCGTTACACCCTGGCCCACCAAATGGATAGCTCGGATTAACAAATGGGCCCCACTTGAAGGTGGTGGGTGTTTCGATCGCACGGAGAAGATAACCCGGCTGTTAATGGCGAGTCATCGTTGGATGGCTGATTTAATGATCATCAGCGATTGGACAGTGTGGATAGGTCCCATCATCATCACGAGGGCCACAAAATGGACACTCATTAGAGCTTTTCTTAACAAGCTTTGATTTAAGTCACGGTGGCGGCGTGAGGAAGGTCTAAGGCTATAGCTGAGAGAACCTAGTTCCAAGTGCTGTGATCTGATGAGGTGGAGGCTTGGGATCAAAGAAGTGGTTGCACGCAGGTTGCCAACCTGGAAAGGAGAGAAATGAATCTTTCCATTTCTAGAAAGTTAGCCACACATAGTCTTGTTTGTGGCTGAGAATGTGCGCACGCTTATGCGATCCAATGGTCATGATTGATTAGATGTTGGTCGGCTTTAGGTGCTCCATAAGGTGAACGATTCTGATCATTCTTTTGGTCCCTCAAGATGGGCCATAGATCGTCCCAAGCGGACGATGTCCATTTGTCTTGCGAACGACGGTAGAAGACTCTCCCTTTTATTTGAATTCTGTCAGGTCAAACCATGTTTGACCCGACTTCACGTTCAGTGCACTGCCGGTGCATGTGCACAGTGCACAAAAACTGTGGACATGCACTATAAGTGGGGTCCACTTATGATGTTAGTGATTAAATCCACTCCGTCCATATAAAGGGAAATGTCCAATGACGATTATCTATGAGGTTTCTTCACTCGATGGACACCAAAATCAACGGTTACAGGCTGATTTGTAAATTGGGCCACTTGTACAATGATCTAAAGGTTACAGTTCGACGTGTACAACTAATTTATGATACATAGGTATGGAGTAAAATTTCACATTAACCAGATCATGGAAACCATGTGATCTAGTGTTCAGGGCTCTAGGTTAATGGTGTTTCTATAATTATTGCTGATATGGGAGTTTTAGGAAATCTAATGTTTCTACATGGTTGTAGGCACGTTTGTAAGTAATTCTTATGAAAGAACTCATGCCTAAATCATTATGGATGAAGGGTTATTCATTAACATAATTAGGGGAATGTACATGTATCATGTCTCGTGATTGATGGTCAGATGACTTGATTTATGGATGGAATCTGTTCTTAATCGTCTGATTCACATTTAGAATGTCGAGGTAAGGTTAGGTTATCTAGATCACTATCAACACATATATATATTAGGTTAGATTCTACGGTAACACTTGAGAACTTTCAATACTAGGGTCTTGAAAAGTTCGTGGTGTTAAAATCGTAAGAAAATTCAAGCTCTGCTCGACATGAGCTCCCCCAGGATGACAAAAGAAATTCAGTGTCTTACAGGAACAATAGCTGCCCTTAATCGCTTCGTGTCCCGACCTACAGACAAGTGTCTCCCCTTCTTTAAGCAATTGAAAGGAAGCAGAAGACAGAGTGTATGGAGGAATGTGAACTCGCCTTCTAGCAACATAAACAGTAATTAAGATCACCATCGTTGCTCTCCAAACCAGAGCAAGGGAACCATTACTGCTATAATTGGCAGTTTCAGCAGCTGCAGTTAGCTCGACCCTCATTAGAGAACAAGAAGGAAAACAACTTTTAGTTTATTACGTCAGCAAAGCTCTAGTCTCTACTGAGACCAGATATCTAGACATAAAAAAACTGGCCTTGGCCCTTGTCATCTTGTCATGACGCTTCCGGCCATACTTCCAAACCCATACCATCAATGTCTCGACTAATCAACCCCTTCGCCAAGTAATTCAAAAACCTGAGACATTTGAAAGACTTGCGAAATGGGCGATTGAACTCAGCGAGTTTGACATCAAGTACCAACCTCGAATAATGATTAAAGGCCAAGTGGTGGCTGATTTCATTTCTGAGTTGTCAACTTCCAAGCTGGCTCCTGCTGAGCTGTCTCCTTCTGAGTTGGCTCTGGCCAAGCTGTCCCCTTCCGAGCTGGATTCTCCCGAGCTAGGTCATGCTGCGTT
Source organism: Magnolia changhungtana (assembly GCA_030180095.1). Lineage (NCBI taxonomy): Eukaryota > Viridiplantae > Streptophyta > Magnoliopsida > Magnoliales > Magnoliaceae > Magnolia > Magnolia changhungtana. Next base: position 1,253,042 of record JASAUF010000600.1, read on the forward strand.
GGAGCTCGACCCTTACATGGGGTCCACTCGGCCCAAGCTCAAGCGACCGACCTAGACTAGCCAACGTGGACGTTGTATGTCGATGGCTCATCCAATTCTAAAGGCAGCGGGGCTGGTATCATCCTGGAAGCCCTAGATCAGACGTGTGTATAGTATGCCTTAAGATTTGGATTCTAAGCATCAAATAATGCAGTAGAGTATGAAGTGCTGCTGGCCAGGCTCAGGTTGGCAGCCGCCATAGGGGCCTTACATCTAAAACTTCATAGCGACTCGTAGCTCGTCGTCAAATATCGAACGAGTACTAGGCCAAAAAGGAACAAATGAAGGCCTACCTACAAAGAGCTCGAGAGCTAATCAACAAATTCCCGAAGTGCAGCATTAGTCTGATCCCCAGAGCGGAAAACTCTAAAGCAAACATGTTGGCAAAATTGGCCACTGCCGATGAGGACAATATTCTAAGATCTATCCCGATCAAGTTTCTAATCGAACTGAGCGTCAATGAGTCTGACATGACCACAGTTCTCCCGATAAACTCAAAGCTGACCTGGATGGACCGATAAATGATTACATAAAGGAGGGAAAGTTGCCTAAGGATCGACAAGAGGCGCGCAGGCTTCGAACTAGAGCCGCTATTACACCATGGTCGGGGACATCTTGTACAAAAAGGGATTCTTCCTCCCCTATCTCAGGTGCCTGTTAAGGCACAAAAAATATTCCATTGCATTGGTTAGAGATTCCATGGTGCGGATCTTTCCCAAGGTCACTCACTCCGTATTTTGGTAAAAACAATATCTGGGGGTATTTTGGTAAAAATCAGTATCCGCAGGATATTTTGGGTATTTTTGTAAAAATCAGTATCCGGGGTATTTTGGTAAAAATTAGTATCCGGGGTATTTTGGTAAAAATCAGTATCCAGGGGTATTTTGGGTATATTTTGGTAAAAATCAGTATTCGGGGTATTTTGGGTATTTTGGTAAAAATCAGTATCTGGGGATATTTTGGGTATTTTGGTAAAAATTAATATCCGGGGGTATTTTGGTAAAAAAAATGTGGATGGGTATTGCCTTGTATGGAGGAAGAAGTAGTTGTACACCACCATTTAAGGAAGAGCTTGGTGGACACCATTGTTTAAGAGAGGAGGTTGGATATTGAGTGAAGGAGGAAGTGGTGGTGATCACCACTATGTAAAAGAGGGAAGCCTATAAATACCCCTTCCCATGCCACATTTGGGGGGTTGATGGTTGGAAGATAAGAAAGAAGGCAAGAGAGGGAGAGAGGGACCAGCGCAAAAAGAAAACCATTACGCGACCCGCGTAATGGGAATGGGAAAACTCCCTTGTGCCACTTTGAAAGGGAGCATGTCTTAATCCTTTCCTCATGCGCCACTCTTTGAGGAAGACTTTTGCAAGAAAAGTCCTTTGCGCCATTCGTGCAATAACTTCTGCAAGAAAAGTCCTTTGCGTCGTCCGGCAACAACTTTTGCAAGAAAAGGCGCAACAGAGAAGTCCTAATGGATATAGTTTGCAGAAGAAGTCTTTTGCAATCATTTCTACAAAGGAAATTCAGTGCGCCACATCAAGAGGAGCTTATCCAGACGTTAGGCTTATGTCGTTCTAATGAATATAGTTTACAGAAGAAGTCTTTTGCCATCACTTCTGCAAAGGAAATTCCATGCGCCACTTTGTGTGGAGCTTGGCATAAGGGAAGCCTTATGTTGTCTTAATGGATACTCCATGCGCCACATCAAGAGGAGCTTGTCCTAAGGGAAGCCTTATGTTGTCTTAAAGGAAAGTCTATGCGCTACTTGTTATGGAATTTGTCCTGAGACAAGCCTTATGTTGTCTTAAAGGAAACTCCATGTGCCACCTTGTGAGGAGACTTGCCCTGATGCATGGTTTTTGTCCTGAAGTAAGCTTCATGCACTCCATATTCCCCGAAGTAAGATCCATGCACTCTACATTCCCTGTCTAGGCCTGTGTATTCCTACCCTCAGATAGATGGCCTCCACATTTCAAGGGATCGCTCCACATTTCAAGGGATCTGCCCTCCACATTTCAAGGGATCTGCGCTCTATATTTCAAGGGATGATGATTGCTCCACATTATAAGGGTTTCACTGGAAGAATGAATGGATGGATGATCAGAATTGATCTCAATGGTCAGATCAAGGAAGAATGAACGAAGGGATGATCAGAATTGATCCCAACGGTCAGATCGACGAAGAATGAATAGAAAAATGATCGGGACTGATGTTAACGGTCAGATCAAGGGTTTCAAGCTCGCATAACCCATCTCCCTTGGAGATGTGATAAAAAAAAGCGACGAAATGCTACCAAAATTGCCATCAGACTGTTTTATCTTTCATTCATTTCTTTGATTGATTGTACTCTGTTTTCATAATCAAGGGAATCCGAGGATGTAAATGAACTCAGAATAATTGTGATCATTGTTCTCTCATTCTTTCTTTGGTATCATTGAATAATTCTCTCAAATGAAATGCATTTGTTTTCTTGTCGAAACAGTGCCTCCGACCTGAGGAAGCTGATTACGTTCTGAAAGAGATCCACGAAGGAATTTACGGAAATTACTCCGGTGGCCGAGCCCTCGCCCACAAAGTCATATGACAGTGGTACTTTTGGCCAACTATTCAAGCGGACTCCCGACAACATGTCCGAAAATGTGACAAATGCCAATGTTTCGTGGTAATACCATGACAGGCCCCTGAGCAATTGACTCCTATGACCAGACCATGGCCATTTGCCCAATGGGGGATTGACATCATCAACCCCCTACCAACCAACAAAGGGTAGACTAGGTTCGCGGTTGTCGCGGTTGACTATTTCACTAAATAGGCTGAGGCCAAGCTACTGGCCAAGATTACCGAGTAGAAAATTATATATTTTGTCCGGAAGAACATCAAATGCCGATATAGAATCCCCTACTCAATCATTTCAGACAATGAGAAACAGTTTGACAATCACCAATTCCGAGGTATGTGTGAAAACCTCAGGATCCGGAATGCCTACTCATCACCATTGTTCACAACCCCAAGTGTAGGGTTACGATGTAGTAATAACTCGTGAGAATGAGGTTGAATCCACGGGGACTAAATTTATATGTATTCTGAAAAGAACTAGAACTGGAACTAGAAGAATATCTAAATTTGAATTATGGAATAAAAGAGAGTAATTGTGAATAATGTTTAAATTTTTAATTAAAGTTGGGAACTAGGGTGCCAAGGATCCACTTGTAGCTATTAAGATATTACCTTGCTTGATTCAATAAACACAATTGGAATTGGAGTCCTATCCTATCCAATTGGAAGATAAGACAATTTATTGACCTAATTCTCAATGGAGGACAATTGTGAGGATTGAAAGGGATTCCATCACCCTACCATGCCTAGGAGACGATGGTGAACAATGGGATTTACCAATCTCACTATCTCAAAATAGAAAAAGAAGATATCCAAAGCTATTACATCATCTATTGTAATTTGAGTCACAATAAATCATAGAAAACTGAAAATATTCCTTTAATATCAAACTAGAAATCAATGAAATTCAATAAGAACAAAAATATAAGCAAAATAAACATCTTAACGCGCTACAAGCTTTACCTCTTAGCCCTAGCTAAGAGGTTTAGCCAACCATAGACATGATTAAAACCAAATCTCTTAAACAAATCATGAAAAATAAACTAGGAAAGAAGAAAAACTCTTTTTGCGGCTGCTCCACCCCTTTATTATACTTCTTGAGACCTTTCCAAACCCTAGAAGATGCTTTGGAGTATTGCAAAGAGTCCTATTTATAGTTGTGGAACTCCAACTTTCACACCTAGTTGAAAAAATCTAGAAACCGCCTCAAATTTATGCACTCTCCGCAGTTTGCTAAATTAAACCTCACTCTGCATAGTTTTCCAAAATATATCTGCATAGCTAAAATAGACTTTGAGTTTCAAAATATGCTTTTTCAAGTCAATTTCAGGAATATATTTGTTTTCAGGACAATTTTAGGATTCCTTTTCTTCACTTCAAATCTTTGATTTTCTTCATTCCTCACTTAGTTTTCTTGGATCTTTGGCATGTGAATTCTTCATTAATGACTTCCAAATCTCTAAATCTTCATTTAGTAATCTTTTGAGCATAAATATTCCTTTTGGCATCAATTTCACATTAAGCTCTCGAAATCACAATCACCTCGCACATGAAAATATGCATAATTAAATCGATTAAGCACTATCATGTTTATAAAACCAAGGTATAAATAGAGAGAAATATGCAATATTTCACACTCAACACACCCCCAACCAGCATTTTGCTAGTCCTAAATAAAACATGCATGAAGTGATCTTCAATTCACAATGTTCAAAGTTCTTGAAGAAAACAATCATTTATGTAAACAAGTATGAATGCATATAATCCAAAGAAGAAAGAGTGAAAATTTGTAAACCTAGAGCCGAATCAAATGAGCAATCAATCAAATAGATTCTTCATCAATCAATCTAGAGCATAAGTTCATATATCAAGTTTTCCCATTGTGCTTAGTGAATTTCATTTTACTTTCCATAAAAGTATACTATCATTACATAATATTAGCCATGATCATCACCTCAAGATTAATTGAATAATCAAATACTGATTCTAAACTTATCCCCTTTTCCTTCTTTTTTCAATTTTTGATTTCATATCGACGGTTTCTTTTTATTTATTCATTCTTTTTATATTGTCCATTCTTTTTCATTCTTTTACAGTCTTTTCATCATATATGACTTTTTTGTCGATCTCATTATTTTTTTTACTGATTCTTTTCATCTTTTAAGGTGGATAAAATTCACCAGACTTACTTCACAATCATCTATCAATGCTTCACATACTAACAATAAAAAATTCTAGCATAATTCACAGAAAGCAACTTGAACGTGTCCTGTGACTTAGATTAAAATGATATTTAAACTTCCTCTTAATCAATTAAATGCAAGAACTGCAGGTGATAAATTACTTAGTTGATCAAACTCCAACAATTCAAAATTCAATTTTAATCTTATCATCATACTCAAAACATTCTTTACATACACAATTTATCATTTTCTAAACAAATTTCAATAAACAATTTGCTCAAAACTAAGAAAACACTAATTAGTTTACCTAATTCACATCCCCCAACCTAAAATCTACATTGTCCTCAATGTAAATATATATATAAGCATGGAATGCATATGAGACAATGAAAAGAAATGAGAAGTGATGGAAATGTAGTACCTGAATAAAGGGGATTGAAGCTTTTCGAAGGTTCTCAATGTGAAGATGGGTTAGCACAAAGACTCAAATAAACTGAAAGCAAACTATCCTAATCCTAAATCCTACCAAAATAATAAAAGCTAACTACACCTCCATCAGACTAGGAGATCAATCCTGGTATAGGATCAGTCAGAAGCATGGACATGTCCTCTGAGTCAAATTTCTCAACAAATGGCTTTAAACGATGTCCGTTCACTTTAAAAACATGGTCATTTGTTGGATTCTTTATCTCAACAGCCCCATGTGGATAGACATTAGTAACAGTGAAAGGGTCAGTCCATCGAGATCGGAGTTTACCCGGAAAAAGTTGTAACTAAGAATTATACAAAAGGACTTTTTGACCGGTTATGAATGATTTCCAAAGGATATTCCTATCGTGAAACACCTTCATCCTGTCCTTATAAATTCTCGAGTTCTCGTATGTGTCATTCTGGATTTTCTCAAGTTCATTCAACTGTGGTTTGCACAATGAACCAACGTCGTCCAAATTGATGTTCAGATTTTTGCTAACCCAGTAGGCTCTATGTTCCAATTCTACAAGCAAGTGGCAAGCTTTCCCATAGACGAGTCTAAAGGGAGGCATTCTAATGGGGGTCTTAAAAGTTGTACAGTATGCCCATAAAGCGTCGGTCAAACGGATTGACTAATCCTTTCGGTCAGGGTTAATCTTTTTCTTCAGAATGTGTTTAATTTCCCTATTGGAAATATTAGGTTGCCCACTTGTTTGCGGGTGGTATGGAGTGCTCACCTTATAAGAGATGTCATATTTATTCAGTAAGTTTTCAAATAGCCTATTACAGAAGTGTGAACCTCCATCACTAATGATGGCCCAAGGTGTTTCAAACCGGGAAAGGATATTTTCTTTTAAAAATCAAATGACCGTACTGTTTCGACAAGAAACAAATGCATTTGGTTTAGAGGATTATCTTATTTAATCATAATAGAGAAAATAAAAAGAGAACAATCATCATATTTATTTATTTTGAGTTCATTTACATCCTTTGATTTCCCTTGATTCTAAGATAGACTATCCAAAATACAAGTATTGAAAGAGTTTGAATATCAAATCCGGCAGCATTTCGGTTTGTAATTTATTCATCTTATTGAGAGGAATATTGTGCGAATATGATCATCTTATATCTCCTTCTTGAGCTCATATTCCTGTATGGAAGAAAGATCTAATTCCACTAATCATTTCAACAACATTCCAACCCTTTTATATTTATTGTCGCGCAACAACAAGGTGTTGCGCGAGTCCGCGTAACACCTTGTTGTTGCGCGGCCCAACACAAAGCCTTCTTCATCCTCTTTCTTCTTTCTCTTCTCAATACCTTCGAAGTCTTCTTCTCTGAAGTCTTTGTCTCTAGAGCTCTGACCTTCTTCGTAATCTTCATTGTTGTTGTCAAATGAGAGGGGTAGTGGGGTATTTATAGGCCTCCACACGTGCGAACCCTCGATCTTCATGTTACGGGCCCACTTCTCATCAGATTTCAACCATCCAAATCAACTTGACTGCACTAATGTTGTGGAGGAGTTCACAACCAATCATGTCCTTTGCGCAGTCCCATGCAACCAACATGGTTTGCATGGGTTCGTGCAAACACTATGAATTCCCCTCTTTTCTTCATTTTCTTTACATTCTTTCTATGCATCTTCTTCTAATTTTCCTTTTAATTCATCCTTAAATCTTCATTTTTGTTACTCAACAGATGCCCCCTTGATCCTTTATTTATCCCATTCTAAGATAAAGAAATAGGATTAATCACCCTTACTTTTATTCTTTCTATCTAACCTCTATTTGTGCGCACCTGTGCAAAGGCTAATCGGGTCCTATAAACGGGTCTGATTCTTCTATAAATACCATAACCAATCATTTATCTTCATTTTCTCTTTTTCCTTCTGAAGTTATGCCCGTCTGAAGAACCCCCGCGCAACCACATGCCTTTGCGCGCACACTCGTGTAATAGACATTCATCTGCGCAAAGCCTATACACTTGACGCGATCGCGCGCAATGAGCTCTATTTACGTGCACCCGCGCAAACGATCCTCTGCTTTAAAAAGTTTATAAGTACCAAGAACCCACTACTTTGAACTTTTTCAAAAATTTTCCTTATCTGCGTTCTTTAAGAAACCCTTTCATTCTGATACTCATCTCCTTCGCTTTACCATGGCCCGCATAAAAAGAACATTCCGCCTCGTGGAATCCCCTACTTCATACCCTTCCCATTAGGAATTCCCAAACCCATCATCCTCGAATGCACTTGAGCCTTCTCCATCTCCACCTCTAGAACAACTGCAGAGAAAACGTTTCAAGACCACCAATAAGTGTCCTACATACATCAAAGAACCCGTTCTTCCTACATTTGACTTTACCGATTGTATCAATGTGTTGTCCTCTCCCATTCTAAAGCAATCTCAATGGGTGATATGGAAAGACCTCCTAGACACGGTCGTGAACTCGACTAGGAGGAATGGTTGAAATCGATGACTTATCTTCAGACTATCAGCCAAAAACCACCCGCGAGAGAGGATACTCTGCCCTCGTTTAGATCGAAGAAATCCTGTCGTAACAAAGCTAAAGAATTCCAGGAGAAGGTGAAAGAACATAATAGGAAAATACTTTAAAACTCTTGGGACATGGTTCGAGTCATTCAGGGCATCATGAAGTTTGATAACCCTCATAGAGAAGGAATGGTCATCATTCCACTGAACCTCTACCGTCATCAATCTATCCTTAATTGTGAACCTTCTGATCAGATAGACGAAGAGAAACTAATGTTTACAATGTCTTGGGTACTAAAAGAGCCTCATATTCTAGAAGGAGTTCTCTTGGCCAAGAAACCGAGGCAACATGCTAGTGAAGCTCATCCGATGAAATTCCTTATTCCTTCTTATGATCCTCATGCTTTATTTCCACTCATTTTTATGAAATGGTCCAGCAATGATTTAGAGACCATGAATCAGTCTGGGGTCAAGCAGAGTTAAGGACTAAGGGTTTCTTAACTTCCCGTTCTTATTATTCAGACTGGGCAGAGGCAATCTTAGCAAAGCATTCCAAAACACTAATCAAGATTGATCTGTATAATGCTATAGAAGTCACCTCCCAATACTTCTATAAGGAAACTCCAATCCTGAAAGGTTTTCTAAATTACTGGTGTTCCACAACGAATTTTTTCCATCTTCTGGCAGCAGAAATGAGCGTTGCACTTTGGGATCTTCACCGCATCGCTGGCCTTCCAATAACAGGGAAATTTTATGATGAATATGTCCTTACAAATGAAGAACTTGCATACATTTCTTCGCCTGACCGAGGAGCTTTGATATCAGAAACAACTACCTAACTTTTCCAAGAAATGTCAAAATTTCTGGACATTCATAAGATTTCCCCCTTGCAATGGCTTGCACACTTCACCAGAGCATTTTGGTGATTCTTAATCTATAAATCAACCACTTCTTATTATACTCATGTTTCTTATATTTATCATCATATTTCATTTCTTCTGTAAATTTCGCGGCTGCCACTCCTAGGAATTGATGGATCTTCACAAGAAAATAAAGGACCGTGCAAAATACAGTCTTTATGGAGAGCTTGCAGCTTTCCTTATTTATTGGTTAAGTGTAGTTGCTCTTCCTAGTTTGAAATGGGGGCATGCCATTCGTCCCACAGTATTCGTCATCGTTGGTGCCATGGCAGAAGGTCAGAAACATTCTCTTGCTCCTCCAATCTTATGTTCCATCTACAAAGCTCTTAGAGAAGTAGCGATTCACGTAAAGAGTCCTGTTGTTGGAGCCTCTTCTACATATACCCCCTGGCATTATATCACTGGGTGGTTGGACATCTATTTCCTATGGACTTTTGAGGCACCTAAAAAGGCATATATTCATCCTTCACACATTCCTTTGTGGTTGTTCCAAAAAAGAGCGATGGCTAAGAGATCATATGGCTGGGTAGTCAACAAGATTCTGGCAACCGACACGATTGATTTCTTTCAGTTCTGTCTTCATCGATATATAGAAGACACAGATATGGTGGATACTGAATTGCTTTCTTCAGGGGAAAGAGCATTCTACCTTTCCATCTAATCTTGTAGTCTGCCGCTGAGGGAGGGAACAGAGTTTTGAAGAGAACCCTATTACCCAAGTCGATTTGCCCAACAATTCAGCTTCAATCAGGCCATACCTGAAGATTGCGGAATAGTTACGAGAAGAATGTACAGTTACGGTGTTGGTTCGTACAATTGGGCTATGATTTGGAAGCAGTTGTTGGGTGGCCGTGTCTAGTCTACCTTTATAATCCCAGGTAGCAATCGTACTATCCATGCTTCATATAGTTGGACAAGGTGGTGGGCTCACCAGTCTTACTTAGTTACTGAGTGCTTACCAGTAATTCACCCAATATGGATTTCTCCTCCCAAGATCAAGGGTTAAAAGTTTGAAGAAGGAATTGGCTTCATGCCGAAAAAGAGTCATGCACCTTTTCCTGGTCAGCTTTACAGGAAAATATCTTTAGAAGAACCGATCTGCGAGAAGAAGCCTGCTAATACCCTGGAAGGATGGATAGCTCACAGGATCATTATGGAGTTTGAAAAAGTTCCTCGGGAACGCCCCAACAGAGTTACTAATGATGTTACGAAAACGCCTTCTCCGATTTAACAGGATACCGCCACAGTTCAAGATGATCCAATTCCCTCTTCCACTCCACAACCTATTCACTCTAGCCCATCTTCTCCTATGACTAGATCTCGAACTCATTCTTAGACTTTGCCTTCTACTCATCAGGAAGGAATCGTTCCTTCGACCCTTCCAACCCCAGCCGACAAAGATTATCAATCAGCAAACAACATAATTTCCCCTTCAAAAGGGAAACAAATAGTGCTTGAAGAAGTAGATGTGTCTGCTTCTCTTCTAGAAAAAGAAGAAGAATTGAAAGAGGACACTTTATCTTCATCATGTAGTGGTAGTTCTTCTACTGAATATGATACTGAAGAAGATGAAGAGACTGATGAAGACGGTGCTATTGAAGAAGGTGAAGTTAATATTGATGATGAAGATGACATCGTTATCGAGGGTGCTTCTATTGGTGAAGAACTTCTTTCAACAATTCCCCAAAATGTTGAAACTAACACTCAGCCATATACTTATATTCCTGCAATAATTCCAACAGCAGTAGAGGATGAAGAAGAACCTTTAGATTATGGGGAATATGGATATTCGCCAGGTAAGAAGTTTTCCGTAATCTTCATCATCGTTTAATACTTAATAGAGTTATTATATTTTTTTATTATCATTATTATTTTTCCTTCAGGTACTCATGCCGTAGATGATAAAATGGGTTATATCCCAACTAAAGACATCCCTCCTACAACACAATCTGTCTTAGTAAGAATTCCTTTAACTCCCCTTGTTCCACCAAGGGTCGTAGCTCGTGAAGTCATTTTCCAAACAGAACCAATTGATGTAGCAACCCCTACCATTATTGACTCTAGTACTGATGGTAGAGCTCCATCATTTGCTAACATGATGAAACCTGGTTCTTCTGGTACTAAAGAAGCACAACTTCCAATTGATCCTACTCTTGTCGAAGGTATATTAATTTTTTTAATATATATTTCTATATCAATTATTTTTTCATAGATTTCACTCTAATTTCTTTCTTTTATTGTCCTATAGTTAATCCTCCTCTGAGTGGTTCAGCCAGTTCCAGCTCGGCTGCCACTATATCTGACTTGCTATCTTTGGAGAAAGTTCCTGCTTATAAGTTAACTCTGATGAGAAATTCCATGTTAGCAGCTTTTCATATGTTCAAAGATCCTGATCAATGATCGGATCTGAACGTCGCCATAGAAGTCCTGGATAGTGCTGCGAAGATGTCCAAGATCAATGTTTCTCTTTTGAGTGATTCTCTCTTGAGATTCCATGACTCAATAACTGCCTTGAAGTCCATGGAGAGCATGATCATTGCTCCAAATTTTAGAGTACGAAAGACAACTGGCATCTTCTAAGGAGAAAATTTCTCATATTGCTTCTGTCATTTCGGGATATGATCAGGAGCGACAATCTCTTCAAGAGTGATTAAAGGCTTCTAGTGATAATAGAATAGCTATTCAAGGTCAAATCACCCTCTTGAAGGAACAAATTTCTTAGTTGGAGATGAAGGATCGAGAAGAAGAATTGAATGTAAATAAAATCCGAGAAGAAATGCAAGTCAATACTTGCTTTGCTGATCTTGAAAGATCTGAGATGACCTAGAATGAAGGAATCATTACTTCTTTAGAAAAGAAGTTAACTGATGTTCCTGACCATGCAAAGATCATTTTTGAAGCTAAATCAAAGTATATTGTAGCTCAAGTTCAATTGAAAGAGGATTTGCAAATATATTTAATAGCGCTAGGCATGTCAGAAGACTTGTAGAAAATTTTGTTTTCTCGTTGTCGCACGTAATCTCTTTTTGACTCTCAAGATTTATAAATGAATTTCAACATTTTAAGGGAATTATTTCTTTAAGAGAAAGTCTCACGATTATAATCTATTCCAAGCAACATTATACTTTAACAATTATACTAGTCTACACAGTTATACTTTAACAAGATATAACCCCAATTTCTATTATAAAATGAAATGGCAATTTATCATAATTGTTAATATAGCATTTCCTATGTGGTATTTATTTTGATAGGCGGAACTAAATTTCAGTTTCGATTTGCCACACAGTTTAAACTCTTGAGTAGTGGAGTGATCACAATTTTTTAGACTCATGAGTTGTTGGAGTCGGTTCTTACGCGAATGGCCTCTGTAACTCTCTAGAGTTCGCTGGGCTTATCACAGCCTGGGAGTTCACAAACAATGATCCATCAGAGGGGCCCAGTGAAGCTACCGAGGCAGTGAACTCAATGAGTTTTACACATGGGGTTGGCTGTAGTAACTCTTTAGAGTTCATGGGGCACACAAGGCTACCTTAGGGTACCAAATCCAAGGCCGCCAGTCCATCAATGAGGAGGTATTTCGCTTTATAGACCCCGTCCTCATGAGCTTCTACAGGAATCAAACCAGGGATCTAAGGGGTCTCACGCATGGTTGGCTTATTTATGGATGAGTCAAAGAGCGCACACTGCAGCCCACTTTTTCTTTACCTACAAAGTCAGACTCATTCATGAGAGGGCGTTTTCTCTCACCATCCCTCGTGACACTATCGGAAGCTATACAGACGGCATTGGTCTCACACGTGATTAGCCTCCTACTTTTGGCCGCTTATGGCTTTTGGTAGTGATTGGCTTCATCCATTGTCCGCATGGGTCTAAGCATGTGATGGCCTTCGCAGGTTTTTTAGGGCCACTGGCCTCTCACTGCTACCCGCATAATTATATATATTGCCGATGATGGTAGGTCTTATGCGCAGTTAGTCATATGGGTTTGGCTACGCTGCCGTAAATGATGAATTGCCATCACTATCGTAAGATTTACATGTGGTTGGCCATATAAGCTTATTCCACTGCCATGAATGGTGAATTGATAATTGATATGTCCCGCTGTTGATAACGTTTTGATAATGGTCATGATTAAAATAGTGTATTGGCTTGGAGATAATAATAATTTTGATAGGATGACTTTTGTGTCAGCGATTAATGACGACAACGATGATTGCTAATTTGGTGATAATCATCGGCACTTGGCAATAATTGACGATAATATCATTTTTGATGTACTTGATCTTGTTATACTTGAGAATTTCCTTTTGCTTGAGAATTCGCCTTTTATTCATTCGTACTTGAGAAGAATACATGGCTTTGCCTTTTGAGCTATTTCATCATTCTACTTGTCTTGCCCCCCTTTGGATAGAGAAGGATTATATTTTGATAATCTTTAGAATCAAAACTTTAGTTATCGTCAGGGATAATATCTCTTGATGAAACGAGCATTAAAGAGTATATCATTGCCTCATCCATCTTGATCCACAACTCGGTAGGCTCCGTTTGAATATACTTCTGTTATAACATACGGACCATCCCATTAGCACTATAGGTCTTTGAGTGACCACTATAGGTCTTTTCAACATTAGCACCAGGTTGCCTTTCTTAAAAGAATGATGTTTGACTTTTCTATCAAAGCAGCAGAAATTCTTGCTTGATATAGTTCTAACCACTATTGAGCTGCCACGCGTTTTTCATCGAGCGTATCCAACTCGGTCATCCGTATCCTTGCATTTTCATCATCAGTGATCGATTGATGAACCACTACTCTGAGCGACATGGTCTGTGTTTCAATCGGGATAATGGCTTCAACACCATACACCAATGAATAAGGTGTGGCTTTTGTTGTGATACAATGAGTGGTTCTGTAAGTCCATAATGCTTCTTGCAACTTCTCATCCCAATCACGCTTATTTCCTGTGACAGTTTTCTTCAATATTTTCACAATTGTCTTATTGAAGGCCTCTGCTAACCCATTGGCTGGCTGGTAATAAGGTGTTGAGAATGAGTGATGAATGCCAAATTTCTGGTATAATTTCTCCATCTCCCTGTTCTTGAAAGGAGTGTCATTATCAGTGATGATTCTTTTTGAAATGCCATGGCGATATATTATCATATGTCGGATGAAATTCACGACATTCTTTTCTTTGACATTTCGGAGTGCAATCGCTTCAGTCCATTTGGAGAAATAATCTGTCGCTGCCAGCATATATTGTTTTCCTTTAGCCGAAGGTGGATTTATGGGACCGATGACATCAAGTCCCCAAGCGGTGAAAGGCCAAGAAGCTACTGATTGATGGAGATCTTCAGGAGGCACATGTATGACATCACCATGGATTTGGCATTCATGACATCGTTTAGCGTAATCGATAACGTCTTTGAACATTGTGGGCTAGTAATACCCCATTCGATGCACTCGATGGAATAGATTTTGGCCGGCTTGATGCGCTCCACATTCTCTCGAATAGGCTTCTTGCAATATTTGATTTGCTTCTTCCTTATTCAAACATCGCATCAACATTCGTTATGAGATTTCCTGTACAATATTTTGTTGCACATAACAATCTCTTTGATCTTTGTTTGACCTGTAACCTTTGTGCTAAATCCTCTGGTAGAATATCGTATTTGAGATAATCTACAAAAGGTTAGCGCCAGTCATCTATTGTGATCTCCAAGCATGATATAGGGAGTGCTTCAACGGCTTCATTAATGATGTCAGGTGATGGTAAAAACCTTCTTTCTTCTATTATCACTGAAGAGGACTTCGATTGGGACAGGATAAAGTTGTTGCCAAGCTAGTTAAAGCATCTACCCTTGCATTCTCATATCACGGTATATGTTTAATTTCAACATGATGGAATTGCTCTAATAATTGTTGTGCTCGTCGATAGTACGACTGGAGTTCTTATTTCCTTATTTCAAACTCAGTTGTCAACTGATTTATGACCAGCTTAGAATATCCAAAAATCTTCAGCGCTTTTATGTTCATTTCTTGAGTTATTCCATTCCAATAATGAGAGCTGTATATTCGGCTTCATTATTGGTACAGCAACACCTAATGTGAAGGAGAAAGGTAGCAAATCACCTTGAGGAGTGATGAATATCACTCCAGCACCCGTTCCTGACGTTAGGGAAGCACAGTCAAAGTACCATGAATTTGGCAATTCAATCATCAATACCTATTCATCTGGGAAGTCATCACTGACCATCTCATTATCATTTACGAGATAAGCTGCTAAGAAAATTGTCACCGCTTGTCCTTTTACTGCTTTCGCTGGTTCATACGCGATTGTATATTCTGAGAGTAACAACATCCATTTGGCTAATCTTCCTTATAATATCGGTCTGGTCATCAAGAATTTTATAGGATCCGCTATATCATGTGAAAGACAATAATGCCTTAGTTTCTATACTGCAAATATTAGTATGAGGCATATCTTCTCAATCGGTAAATAATTACACTCTGCCCCTACCAGAGTTCAACTCAGGTAGTATAATGCAATTTCCTTCCCTTTTTCATTCGTTTGTGCCAATAGAACTCCTACTGAATTCTCAACTGCAGATATGTATAAAATGAGCGGTTTACCTTTCAAAGGGGCTGACAATACTGGAGGTTTCAACAATTCTTTTATTGAATCGAACGTGTTCTAACATGACTGATCCCACATAAACTCTGTTCCTTTCTTCATCAAATAAGAAAATGGCTGACACCTTCCGGTGAGATTAGAGATGAAGCGACAAATATATGCCAACTTTCCTTACAAACTTTTTAATTCTTTCAATGTTTTCAGAGGCGACATTTCTTGGATTGCTTTAATTTTCCCCGAATCGACTTCTATTCCTCTATGTCTAACAACAAAACCAAGGAATTTCCCTGACGAGACACCAAAAGAACACTTGGCTGGATTCATTTTCAATTGTTTCTTTCGAAGCTGATAGAAAACCAAAACTAGGTGTTCATGATGTTCTTCATGATTATCTAATCTCACCACCAGATCGTCGACGTAACACTCAGCATGCTTATGCATCATGTCGTGGAAGATATTTTGCATTGCACTTTGGTATGTTGCACCAGCATTCTTAAGCCTGAATGGCATGACCTTATAACAATAGATCCCTAAAGAAGTTCTGAATGCTTTAGCTTCTTCATCTTTTGGGGCCATTCTTATCTGATTATAGCAGGCATAGCCACCATGAAGGACATGACAACATATTTTTTCGTACTGTCAATTAACAACTCGGTTATCGGCAACAGAAAATCATCTTTTGGACAAGCCTCATTTAGATCTCTGAAGTCAACACATACCTTGATTATCCGCTTTTCTCTTTACCGAGATGACATTCGACATCCATTTGGGATACTTAACCTCTATGATGAACTCTACTTTTATTAGCTTATTTATTTCTTCTTCTCTCAGAGGAACTAGATCTGGATGAAATCGCCTCTGCATTTGTTTGATCGACCTCTTATCTTTGGAGATGTTCAGTTGATGCATTGCTATTGACAGTTCCAAGCCTGGCATTTCCGCATTTGTCCCAGCGAATACATCCTTGTTCTCTTTCAACAATTCAATATATTGATCGGCTTCCTGTTCAGGGAGGCTGGCGCTTATGAATATATTTTGTGGCTCTTCTTCTGTTCCCAGATTTATTTCTTACAAACTGTCGATTGTCGGTTACCCCCTCGTCTTCCATCTGTTTCAGAGTTGTTTTAGGGTGCTTGATTATTTCAGAATCCGTTTCTGCTACTGAATCAACTGCAACCATGTTGACTGAAGACTCGCGAGATTTCTCTCACCTTTTCGCATTTACCTCGATCGGAACTTGGATTCCTTTACCATAATTTAACCTAGTTGGTTCTTCATAATCGAAACTCATGTTCTTCATGATTTTTCTACTGGTGGGGCTATATCTCTTAAGATCTTCAAATGTCAGTTTTTCACAACTTATACTGTTATCAGACTTTTCCTCTCTTTTTGTTTTTGAAGGGGCATAGAATTCGATCGACTTGGGATATTTTGAGCTAGATTTGACATGAAATCTCTTTGGAATGGCTGGGAACGGCTTCTTCCTTTGAGCATACGGCAACGGTACTGTATAATTCGACTGTAGGATTTCCAGCTGCTCGGGTGATAATAAGTTAACGGAGGTTTTCCTGGTTGTCTTAAGTGTTTTGGCATGAAATAAAACTTCTTTTTTGCATTTACTTTTCCAGACAATTCAACCTTCATGGCTTCTTTTTCTATCATCTCCGCATAATCACTTTGTAAGGGCTTTATTTTCATCGTTCTTCTCCCCTTCTTTTATGACAAATCCATCATAGTATCTGGCATCGGTGAAGAAATCCTTTGCTTCTATATACGGTCTTGAATCAGCAATCACCTTATGTTGAATTCCATCTTTCCAATACTTGAAGCATTGGTGCAAAGTGGAGGGTATTATGCCATATCGGTGCATCCATGGCCTGCCCAAAAGGAGGTTGTATGTCATTACTGCATTGATGACATGATAAATAACATTTGTCGTTAACTCTCCTATTTCCAAGATCAGTATAATTTTGCCTAATGCACGCTGCCTGTCTTGATTAAAACCCTGTATCATCATTCCACTAGGGCGTAAATGTGAGCGGCAATATCCGAGTTCGTTTAACACTGTTAATGGCAAAAGATTTACTGCTGATCTGTTATCCAACATTATTCGCTTAACCTGTTTACCACAAATATGACCCATGATCATTAATGGCCTGTTATGTTCCTTATTGCACGTCAAATCATCGTTAGAGTAGGCAATGACAGGCATGCAGCTATTTTTGTCTCTTGTTCCATATTTTCCATCTCTACGAGTAATGCTTTTCTAACCTCGTTATCGGATAGGGCCTGAATCAGAGTGTGTCTACAGTCTTCTGATAATTGTAGTGCATCATACACACTTAACCGAGCTGGTATACCTTTCAAATGGCTTATCACATCATAAGTTACCTTCTTGACTTCATTCTTTTCTTCTTTTCTATTGTTATTGACATACATTCCTGATACTCTTTCTCGCACCACTTCAACTTTTTGTTTTTGGAGAGGACTTGTTACTTTTCTTCCTGAGCGTACTGTGATTACCACAACTTTATTCATTTTTTCTGTATTGTTATCGGTATTCATGCTACTCCCTTCCTTCTTTTTCAACCCTCCCTTGCTCTTGTGTACAATCTCCCGTCTGGAAATAATATTTATTGACGCTTTTTTGCTTCTTTCTTTTTCTTTGCCTATCATGATCTCACCTCTTGTCATGCCCCAAACTCGGAAACCGGGTTCACAAAATTTTCGATCACCAAATCTGGTACCAACAGCCTCTGTAGTACCCCATTCTCGGCTCTCAGCATCCATATGCCAGATTCTGATCCTGGGATCCTACAAGGAGGATTTTCCAATGTACATTTAACTCATAATAAGCATAGCCGCAAGTTTACCCAAATCACAAAGGCAACATCATCATCACATATCTACTAATATAAACATTTGAATACAATGCTGAAAGGGAAATACATATATCGAAAATTAAAGCTCCAGTAGATAGCTGCATGCTCCAATCTCAACCTGTTGCAACCTAATGCCACTTGCATGCATCTATCATGCATAAGCTTATAGAAAGCTTAAAGAGTGGTGTAAGTGTGTGTACAAGGTAAGTGTCAAGTATGCAATATTAGAGAAATGCGGAAACATGCTGGTAAGTCCATAAATACCATCAGCCTTATCCAGGCTATGCAATGTAAAAACATAATAAGCCAATATCGTATACTGAGGAGGTAATGTAGATCAGCTACACAATGCAGAGACGTCGTAAACCAAATATCATATACTGAGGATGCAATGCAATAAGCAAATCCTGATGAGTCCACGAATACTATCAAGATTATCTAGGCCATATAAATGCAGAAACATAGAACCCAAAATGCCATATGTCGTGGATGCAGTATGCGGTACGAATGTAATGACTAAGCTGGAGTGTGAAGTCGGGACAATAGTACGAGGTATCACAGGCTATGGGGTCCATCATAAGGGACTTCTATCCAAACCAGTCCCATAGCTAAATTTGGATAACCAGACTCAATGTGATAAACTCCTGATCTCAGGTTAATCACAAGCCCCAACCAAAATCATGGCCATTGCGAAGGTACACAACAACTAGTTGCGCACTACCAGCCTAAGTGGATAGTGAATGAATGAAGGAATGAATGAGTAAAATGCTGGGTATGCGACTCCTACTCAATAAGTCCACATATCAGTATCGTATATCTCTGGGATCATCACCGGGGTCTAGTGCACTCGACACCACCCACCACCCCATTAAGCGCACAACTAGGTAAGTGAAAGAGATCTCACTATCCACCTGCCAGCAATATACCAATGTCCACCCGGATCGTCGATAGCGGACCCATTTATGAGCTGGTCAGACTCAGCCTAGCATCTCCTACTCTCTCAAGCGGGTAAGGCCACACCTCCTTCCAACCAACCACGACATAATGGGAGACGTGGCCTACTGGTATTTGGCACTCGGGCGCTCATGTATCCACTCAGTCTAGACGTTGGGGCGTCCTCTGATACCTAAAGTGTTGAAGGCCTTTCACCCAAGGATATCTATGACACCCCATGTAAAAAAAGATTTTCGGTGTCCCATCTGGCCATCCACGTATACTTGTGGAGGTTATGGCCCTGATGTCGCTAGGGCATACGGTGGTTATATCACAAAATGAGAGATGCATGAGTCAAACAATCCAGTAATGCATCAACCCTACACATATTGTTCACTTATGTGGGACAACTCCGCCTATCAGGGAGCCCATAATAACCTGCCCAATGGCATATGCAATGGTCAACCACATCTCATATCAAGCATGCAGATGATGCGTATGGGCATGTGTCATGATTCTATACTATCACGTACTCACAATCGGTATCGATAATCGGCCTAACAAAGGGTCTAAGGGAAGGTCACAGTATGGGCATTTAACCATTATTGCCCATTAATGTGGACATTTAACCAACATTGCTCCCAAGGAGTGGCCCACATAGAGCCAAATGTATAGTGGGCCCATGACCTCACACAAGGGCCTAATATACATTACCATGGGCCTCTCTTAAAGACCTAATACACATCACGATGGGCCTCACTCATGGGCCACATATGCATCACATTGGGTCTCGCTCATGGGCCTTATATACATTATAGTGGGCCGAAATACATGAGCCTCATATACATCAAATGGGCCACAATATATGGGCCTTATATACATCAAGTGGACCGCATCGCATGGGCCTCATATACCTTACAATGGGCCGCATCACATGGGCTTCATATACAACACGTCGGGCCTCATTACATCACATCGGGCCTTACCAAGTGAGCCTTATACACATCAGATTAGGCCATTTGGATCAAACATATACATCATGTGGGAGCCACGCGAATGGATGGTGTGAATATACAACACATCACAAGATGGGCCTCTCATGTACATCACATTGGCCCATATCTCATGGACCTTAAATACATTACGATGGGCCACATCTATGGGCCTCAAATACATCATAACGGGCCACAACCATGGGCCTCAAATATATCTCGAGGGCCACATCCCATGGGCCTTAAATACGTCACAATGGACCTCATACACGTCACGATGGGCCTCATACGCGAGCCGCCTTACATGGGCTTAGTATACTTCACAATGGGTCTCAACTACGGGCCGCAATACATGGGCCACATATACATCACATTGGGCCTCATCGTATAGACCTCTCATATAGGCCTCGTACACATCAGATTGGGCCTCCCATATGGGCCTCGTACACATCAAGTTGGGCCTCACATATGGGTGGTTTGGATCAAACATGAATATTATGGTTGACCCACAATAAACAGATGGACGACGAGGTTGAAACTCTTACATCATACGGTGGGACCCATCGTCCCAACATTAGACGGTGTGGATAGAGGATTCATACATTAAGGTGGGTAGCATAAGTGGACGGCATAGATAAAATACTTACAACATGGTGGGCCTTACGATTACACAACAGGTGGGCCCTACGGGGTATGGTTTTCAACGGTGGGCATTTAACCACCACTATTCCTATGGTGCTATCCACTCGGGATTTGGATCTAACTCTCAATGGGGCCCACAACCCTTATAATATCTAAAAAAAAAAGATGGGCAGCGCATATAACATATACCTCATGGTGGGACTATATAAGGCAGGCCACGGTCCGTAAAATGGATGGACAGTGTACATAAAACACATACATCAAAGTGGGCCTCATGGGGGCAGCCCATGGCCTAGAGAAAAGGATGGACAGCCTTTATACAACTCATATATCATGGTGGGCTTACCTAAGGCAGCCCATGACTGGGGCACATATGTAGGGTGGGCCTCTCAAGACAATGGGGCCCACGGCCCTAAGAAAATGAATGAACAATGTATGTATAATACACATCATGATGGGGCCTGGGACTCAAAATCAAGTCAATTGGTGGCTTGTGTGGGCCACACCACACAAAAGTTGAGAGGGTTACCCTCCATTAAACATTCATAATCAATTGTTGGGCCCACCAAGATGTGGTTCATAAATCCCGCCCATCCATTTTGTGCGTCCCATTTGGTTAAGGGGCTAGACTAAGTTTAAGATGAATTCAAGTCTTAGGTGGACCCCAGCAAGTGCTCTTATATCCTCGAGTTCCGAGTCGTATGAACAGTTCAAAGGAGATCAAAGTTACATGGGTCCCAAAGTGATGTAATTATTATATCTACACTATTCATCTATTTATAGAGGTCATTTGAGAGCATTATAACAAAAATGAATCATATCCAAAGATTATCTAGACCGCACCACAATTGGTAGTGGAGGTAATGATTTCACCATTTAAACAGTTCACAGGGCCCGCCGTAACATTTATTTTCCACCCCATCTGTTCATATGATCACAAAGACCTAAATTAAGAGGAAAAACAAATATCACATTCATCCAGAACTTCTGTGGCCTAAAAAAATGGTTTCAATGGTAGAAATTTAATCCCCTGTTTTTTTTGTAGTGTGGACCACCTGAGTTCCGTGTATGGCTGATTTTTGGGATAACCTCGTACTTAAAGGGGACCCATCAAATGCACGGTGTTGATGTTCAACATACATGATGGTGGGGCCTGTAGTGGGACCTAGGAACCGGGCCATTCCAAGCAGCTGGATGCTACTTATAGCAGCATCCTCTGGACACTGGCAGCAGCAGCGTCTGGCATATGTGTATTTTTTATTTTTTTTTAAAAAAAATTTCCATGGTTTTTCATAGGTGGGGCCCACATCAGGAGGATCCACTCCGTCGGTTGGGTTCTTGTGCTTGAGACAGGCCTAACAAGCCCAATATTTGATATATTTCAGTGTGTAGAAACATCACAGCGGGCCCTAAAAGTCTATATCAGAAAGACCACTATTTTCTACAATGTAGCCTGCCAAATATTCGGTTTGGCTTCATTTTTCAGCTCAACGCCTAAAATGAGTGGGCAAATTGGGTGGACGGTGTGGATCAGATAAATATATTAAGGTGGGGCCTACATCCAATGGACTGGATGGCGTGGGTAAAACACTCACGTCATGGTGGGGTCCTGGATGTCGTAAACAAAACACTCACGTCCTGGTGGAGTCCTGGACGTCGTAAACAAAACACTCACGTCCTGGTGGGGTCCTAGTCCACTATGGGATGAAGTGAATGTAACACGCATACATCAGGTGGGTCCCACCGTCCTTTGTTGGATGATGTGGATGGCAGACATCATCAGGGTAGGCCCCACCGTCCACGTGCTGGACGGTGTGAACGTCAAACATGTAACACCCCGTATTTTCTATACTCAGGTGTTACCCTTAAACCGTAGGAAGTATTTTGGCATGTCAGGATCCAGGATATCATCATTAGATAATTCACAAAGAGACCACCTTTGTAAACCATAAACAACTCTAGAAAAATTTCATTAGTACAACTCTCATTGAGTCAGGTCTAAGATCATTTTAAGAGTCCTTGGAAACTTAAGACAAATCCTACTCATCAACCACTTTATAGAGTAAGAAAATATAAAATGAACCAGTAATTCAATATCTACATCATAATGTGCACATCTGCGTAGCACGATCACAATCCAACCATTAAACTTGACTAGTACATTTCATGTCTGTATCATGTGAAGTCATGTGGATAATCAAATCACATTCAAAATAAATCCAAACCACCCGAATTAGGTCGGGAAGTTACAGATATCTTGTAATGACCCAAACCATCACCCTAGTGTGCCATTAAACCTCAAAGCATTTAAAATTTGGGGCTAAATCCTTGCATCCACCATTCTCAATACCTAGAACCCTCAACCTAATAATACATCACTTACATCTTACTCAAAATGAAGTTTAAGATAATTCAAATCACTGATGTCCAGATCAGAAAGGATCTGACCTTTAAACAGTTAGTAAATGTATAGTTAGGCTCACGAAAGGAGAAGTATGACCCACGTAACCTTTAGAACGTACCAACTTCTAATCATGCGCCATTAATGGACCTTCCAAGACAAATGGACTGTGCTGATTGGCCCAGATCATGACATGGACACCACGTCTGAGCGGAGAATGTACACAGATAGCGTACACACGTTGTGCACGAGATCTACTCATGAGTCAAAGAAACGTTGACCCGATGGAATTCGCACAAAGCAAGGAAATTCAAAAATCTCCCTCCTGCCCGTCGCTACTTAAACAGACCTTCTGTTTGACGATGCAATCGGCCACCATCCGAATACAAAGGTGTGATCCAGACCATCCATCTGATTTATTGGGTCCCACCGACCCTGACCACCCAGAAACCCATGACTGAAAGTCACCTGCGCCAGCTCGATTAACGACCGATCAGGCATTGTTTGAGGAGGGGCGCTGACGGGGAGCGAAGATCCACGTACACTGCTTCTCTGGAAGATCTGACCGTTGGAAGCCGTCGAATGGAAGCCATGTACGCAAAGAAATCCCAATCAGCCCTACCATTGTCAAAAATACTCACCTACACATCGAAAAGGGGAAAGAATATTTCCACAAATAGCAACAGTTCATCTCATCTGTTCATTGGTGCCTAGAAGCCTCTTCCAAGCAATCCTAGACGTCCGAAATAGGGTTAGCAGATATTTTTTTAGCACGCGAGAAAATGACGAGAACATGTAGCGGCACCACAGTTTTCAGCTTCAACGAATTGTCTTAATCAGCAGCGCTTCTTGCACCATGAGGTGGACCCCACATTGCTTTTAGACCATATCAGGATCGTCCAAACGGCCCTTATCTATGGATAAACCACCCAGCCAAAAAGCGCCATTAACAACCTATCATCTTCCCAAATCTGACTGTTGGACCCACATCTATAGAACTATTCCTTTCTCACATCCAGACCATTCATCATGTGGCCCACCACACTCAAAACCCATCGGAATCAGCCTTATAGACCCACGCACTAGATCTAATATGTAGAGTGGCCCTGATGACGAGCCATTCTCGGCTAAACTGTTTTCTTTAACATTAATCTTCGTGATTAGCTGTGGAACTCTCCAGAAATAGAATGGCTATAAATAGCCATGTGTTAGGGTGACTCTCGACGAAAAAGGGAAGAAATAAGAAAGGAGAGAGAGAGGGAATGGAAGGGCGAAGCCGAACGAGTTGCATGCCACTATATCAACTCGACTCAGCCCGAGTCGTTTGGCTCTAAGAGCTAGCTGGAGAGGGAGATTAGAGAAGGTGAAATAGGAAGTTAGTAAGGGAGATCAACGAGGGAGTAGCTGCTGGAACTGATCTTCAGCAACTGTTTCAGCTCGTTCTGAGTCCACCGAGTCACACTCCAACCATCGTTCAGCTGCTTCATCTGCTGGTGAAGCCTGTCATCCTAAACTCCTTTTAGCATCCGTTTAGCTCAATTTCAGTTCAGGTATTGAACCCAAATCAACCCCTATCCAGGTAATAAATCAAAACTCACCCATTCAATCTACAACCATCTAACTCGCTAGTGAAATGACTCAGCTCAATTTTCTACTAAGTTAAGCCTGTGTTATCCCAAAATGCACTCAAGGGAGTGGGAATCGACTCAAACCGAGCCTAAGAATGAGTCCCCTGACCAGGACAAACTTGGATCAGGCATACTGCATCCAAACTGAGTTCTATAACTCTTGGCGAGTTCACCAACCTGGTTGTGTTTGCAGGATTAGTGTCCTGATTAATCAGGTTCATCGTGAGGCTTACTCCGACTTTTCTATGTCATCAAAAAGGATCGTCCCCTAAACAAAAATTACTCCTAACCCAAGAACAGATGGAAAGGGGGCTCTCTGGATTCACTCATTTACATGCCTAATGACTAGACAGAGTTAACTCAGTAGTGACTCGTGAAATGGTACATCCAGGAATACCTTTAACTGGCTGCTTGGGAAGACAAGCACACCTCATCAACAACATAGAGCGGTCCTAATCCAGGTACTACCTGAAGTAGAAGGCCTTAAAGGACATCCTCTCCTTCAATCAATTTCAAATCAAGAACTCATAAGCTCACATTTTGGGAAAATTCAAATCAAGGGAAACTTCCATTCGAGGTGAGGGATGTCCCACATTGCTTCATTCATTTCATTGAACTCTAAACTACTTTTGAGCCTTATGTGTAGAAATATTTAAGCTATAATTTCATTCCTTTGTTCATTAATCAACTACGAGTGAATGCCTAGAATTGTTACTCTTGTTCATTTAAGGACTTGTATCATACTCCATAAGACATGTTTGGGATTGCATAGTTACATGTACATTTCTATCTGTTAATTATGTGGCAAGAGATCTTATTCCTAATCATGTTTTAAATAGTAGAATTTCTCCATTACACCTTAAATGTGCTAGACTCATTCTTAGTCGAATCTGATGTGTTCTAAATCTTGGAATAATATGCATAGGGACTTATTCCTTCTATTTCCATTTTCTACGATGAACATGAGTCTACACTTCATTTCCTATTTTTCACAGATCCTATATCTATAAGATCTAGACTTAGTCTTGTGTTTTATATAGTATTTTATAAATTGCTTGACTTTGGGTATCTTATTACCAGTGTTGATAAGAATCATGGTATTTCATTTCACTAGGTGAGATTATGTATGAGGTTATCTTCTATGAGGAATGTAGGATAAGTTCCTTAACTACATTCCATATGTCACATTTATTGGCCTCATTAATCCTGGAAAGGGTATATGATATTATATTGAACTCACATTCGAATGTTTGACATCCAATTATAAGACCATGAGCTTGGCCATATTTATGAAAGTGATTTAGTTAATCCTAAGGAATGTACATGGGTATCATGGTGCATAACATCCACGCATGACATTTGAGCTTTACCGAGAGCTCGATATAAGTCACATTCTGTTAAGTTACTAAGAGTTTCATTACTTTAGTTAAACCCTCAGATTATGTGCATTCGTACCACTATGGGCCGCTCTCTTTACATAAGGCTTTTTCGAGATTAGACACTCCTCGGGCGTACCCCGTGTATTTTTTCAGGAGATATCTTTGGGCGCACTCACCTTCATGGTCTTTTTCGGGTGGCTAGTTCTCCTTAGGCGTACCTATGAGTATTTTTTTGGGTGATTAGTTTGCCTTGGGCGACCATTTATTTTAACAACTGGATGTGCATCCCCAATCTGTGATTTGAGCATACATTCATACATCTATATATTTACATTTAAATTCACATTATCCTCGTTACGATTGATTATGCTTGGTGTAAACTGTTTTGGAATAACATGGTATGCATGAATCCTTGCAAAAAATTCCCACTGAGTTTTCACTCACCCAATCGTGCGGTTGCACCAAATAGATGTAGGAATGAGGACAGGTGGAGACGTCTATGATGAGTTTTCAGGGATGGTTGAGTAAGAGTTTAGTAAGGAGAGCCTTTATACCGTTGTAGTTGAGTCGTAGGAGCTTAATCGATATCTTAGGATTTACTTACTTTCATATTTCAGACTATGTGTTTTGTTAGAGTTGTAAAAATATTTCCCCTATTGTGGGATTTCATTTTTCTCCCATTTACATGTATTAAACTTCCTTTTGTTACTCTTGATATCCCTGGCTTATGTATTGATTTCTTTACTTCATGCTTTGAAATTTACTATTAATTGGATGTATGATGGCCCATTTTATAACGTAATACTCGGGTTCTCAATGAGGAACAATTATCCTCGGGTTTCGAGATCCAGGGTGTTACAAGACATCATCAGGGCAGGCCCCACCGTCCATGTGCTGGACGGTGAGGCAAAACAACACATACACCTAGGTGGGGTCCACGATAGTATGGCCCACCAGTGTTTTGAATCAAACTGGTATTTGTGTCTTCCCTACATCCAGGCAGTCCTGTTGGACTGATAGTGGGCTGCCAGACGTCCAGTGTTCTGAACAGCTAGATTGTCCCACCAGCTGGACGGTCTGGATCACCCCAAACACTCATCAGGTGGGCCATCATGCAAGGAAAAGAGAGAAAGAGAGAGATAGAGGATCGAGTGATGGAGGGCTCCGCCACTATGAGCCCTCTAGGATTACGATACATACATCAAGATGGGTATCAAATAGGATCCACACCCTCAATCAGTAGGCCACACTTGGTCCATCATAAAAATTGAAATATAACTCTACAAAACACCCACCTATGGCCTTCTTCTTTAGCTCCTTAGAATCCTTGGCTCGTAAGCTTTCTCTTTAATGGAGGTTGATGAGTATTAATGGTGAGATGAGGGGGTGTGAAGGTGGGTCCTCTCTTGGCTATTTTCTCTCCTTAGGATTTTCTTTCTCTCATGGTTAGTTGGAAAATGGAGGGAGATAAGATGGAATGGAGTGATGGATGGGAGAGAGGGATGGTGGTTGTAAGAAGGATGGGATGAGAGGGATGGGTGTTGTAAGAAAGAGTTGACTTTGGGGATGGCTTGTGTAAGAGAGGGATGGGTGATTGATGGGTTGTGATGGGGTGTGTACTTGACTTGTGATTAGTTGATTGATGTGATGGGTTGTAGAGATTCTCTTAGAATTCGCAACCGCAGTGACGTCGCAGTCGTTAAGGTACAAGTCTCGGGTCGAGCCAACTTAAAATCACAGGATGCGACTTAAGGTCATGCACAAATGCCGATCACAGGTCGAGGGTTGTTGAAATTTGAGGAGAGGATCGTGGGAGTCTATGAAAGGGTACGGTCTAAGATACGGGCCTTACATCTCTCCCCTCCTAATAAAAATTTCGTCCTCGAAATTTACACTATCGCGCAACTAACTCATAAAAGAGGGAAATCATTTCACTATGCAAAATCAAAAGCATAAGACACACATGAAATCACGTATCGACAAGGGGATGGGGATAATGTTTAGGAATCTCGACCCCTTACTCCTAAAATGCCTAATTCATGAGTAATCCAGCAAGACGGCACAGGGGCCAAGTCGCATGAATCGTCAATGACTCCTCTTAATGCCTGAGGATCCTGTTGCTGCTGATGCTGCTGTTGGGGTCTCGACGATAGATGTTGCTGTCACTGCTACTATTGAGGATGGGGACACTCGCTCCTACGATGCCCTATCCCACCGCATCCAAAGCAAGTACCTGTGAACTAACACAGAGGAGGTGTTGAAGGTACTGCTGGTGCTCTCAGCTATTGCTGCTGCTGTCAGGGACATTCCCACTTATAGTGTCTTATCCCACCGCATCCATAACAGGCACCGGGAAGCTACCTCTGAGGTGGTGTCGGGGGTACTGCTGGTGTTCTCGTGGATGGGTGGCTCCTGTGCCTTTGCAGCCGCCGATGCTGCTGGGAGCTACCGGAGGGGGCCTTCCTCTTCTGGTCTCCTCTTTGAAGAATGGCGTTTATCACTTGCGACATCTGCTATAGCTGGTCCGCACTCACGGACACAGTTGGTGCTGCGTTAGACTTGGACAGGGAAGCTGCTTGGCTTGCTCTCTCAGACACCATGTCCTACAGTATGGAATAAGAGCCTATTATCCTTGAACACTCTCGAATATACACACGATGGGGAGCTATATCAGAAAATCCCTAAGTTATTCGAACTCGGGGAAATGATCATTCTAAGTTCTCAACAATCATATAGTGAAGGGTAATTATCAGCAAATATGTGATGTTATCCTCATGTATTCCCAAGTTATGCTCTGATACCAACTCCTGTCACGCCCCAAACTCAGAAATCGAGCTCAAAAAATTTTCGATCGTCGAATCCAGTACCGACAGCCTCTTTAGTACCCCATTCTCGGCTCCCAGTGTCCATACGTCAGATTCTGATCCTGGGATACTACAAGGAGGATTTTTCAACGTACATTTAACTCATAATAAGCATAACCATAAGTTTACCCAAATCACAAAGGTAACATCATCATCACATATCCACTGATATAAACATTTGGATACAGTGCTGAAAGGGAAATACATATATCAAAAAATCAAAGCTCCAGTAGACAGCTGCATGCTCCAAGCTCAACACTGCTGCAACCTAATACCACCTGCATGCATCTATCGTGTATAAGCTTATAGAAGGCTTAGAGAGTGGTGTAAGTGTGTGCGCAAGGTAAGTGCCAAGTATGCAATATTAGAGCAATGCGAAAACATGCTAGTAAGTCCATAAATACCATCAGCCTTATCCAAGCTATGCAATGCAAAAACATAATAAGCCAATATTATATACTGAGTAGCAATGTAGATCAATTATGCAATGCGGAGACATAGTAAGCTAAATATCATATACTGAGGATGCAATGTAATAAGCAAATCCTAACGAGTCCACGAATACCGTCAAGATCATTTAGGCCATATAAATGCAGAAACATAGTAACCCAAAATGCCATATGCAGTGAATGCGGTATGCGGTACGAATGTAATGACCAAGCTGGAGTGTGAAGTCGGGACGATAGTATGTAGTATCACAGGCTATGGGGTCCATCATAAGGGACTTCTATCCAAACCAGTCTCATACCTAAATTTGAATAGCCAGACTCAATGTGATAAACTCCTGATCTCAGGTTAGTGGCGTGCCCCAACCGAAATCATGGTCGTTGCGAAGGTACACAACAATTAGTACCACCAGCCCGAGTGGATAGTGAATGAATGAATGAGTAAAATGCTGGGTATGCGACTCCTGCTCAATAAGTTCACATATCAGTACCGTACATCTTTGGGATCATCACCAGAGTCTAGTACACTCAAAGCCACCTACCGCCCCATTAAGCGCACAACTGGGTAAGTGGAAGATACCTCACTGTAACGACTTGGAAAA
This sequence comes from Magnolia changhungtana, assembly GCA_030180095.1. Classification (NCBI taxonomy): domain Eukaryota; kingdom Viridiplantae; phylum Streptophyta; class Magnoliopsida; order Magnoliales; family Magnoliaceae; genus Magnolia; species Magnolia changhungtana. The sequence goes on from JASAUF010000600.1 coordinate 1,283,164, forward strand.
TTCCATACAATGGCCCGAGTACCACCTCAGGCAGAAATAACTTAGGATCAAATCCTTTAGAAATTAGACAAAGTTAACTAAGTGTTAAACTAGATTAGTCATGAAATCTGTTAGAATTGCTTTAAATACAATCTGTAAGACCTAAAACTTGTGGAATTATTGACGCTAGGTCACCCAAAAATCTAAGATCAAACTCATTACCCGATTGCTCTCGGGAGCACATTGAAACTCCGTATCAGGTCTGGACCGCACATCGAAAGTTTGAATGATACAAGGTTATAGATTTAGGACCGCCTCGCTGGGCTTGACAACCATCTCGGAGATCAAATCCAGACAGTGTCCCACGGCTATTCACTTGAGTCCAGAGCGAGGAGTGTGAGAAAACCTAGTTTTCTTTAGAAATGAAATGACATTTAAGTAATCTAAGACTTGGTGTTTGTGAGCCGATTATAAGCAATCAGACCGTCGAAATTTGACCCAAATACACCCTCGAATCAGAAAAAATTTCATATACATGGCAGTATACTTGAAATCCCCGATCGGGATTTGATGACCGTTGAACTGAAACTGGTCCGTCACGCGTGATCTAAGAATTCGACTGGATCGAAAACTTAACTCCATCTAGATCCAAGGTTGGTGAGCTTAAGTCTGACCTTTGGCTCAAGGGGGGTGGCCAGAAGTCCTCCGTTGAGCTGAAATAGGTCCACTTTGGATATAACCTAAGTATACCTTGACCTTAGGTTTATTTCGGTGTGATTTTAGGCTATATAAGGACCTTTAAACCCTCTCTCATTCAGCCATACGAATTTAAGAAAAACCCTAGGAGAGAGAAGTGAGAAAAGAGAGAGAAAGAGTAAGAGAAGTGGGAGAACCTCCCTGCTATTTTCCCCTACCGCTCTACAAGCTTAACCACTCCATTCTAATCACTTTCCCGGCGATTCCGACATCGTTTCTAGGTAAGAAACCCTAACCCTAATCTGTTTTGGGGTTTTGATAGTTGTAAGTTATGAAATAACTAACCTAAAACATGTTATAGGTTGCCACATCGTTGTATACTAAAGCTTAGCAAACCTATCAAATTCGTTACGATTCTACGACAAAAGGTGCGGACTTTAGACGTATAGGTTATAGTTTTCAATACTTTCAATGTCAGATAATGACAAATTCATGATCTGTATGTTATTGCACATGTACAAAGTGTTGTCCGTTTCATTTTTCAATTATACGTTAACTATGTTGAATATACTGTATTCTTTGTATTTGTAGAAAGTACCATATACGTATAAATTTTGGAAATGTGTTTGCCATGATTATTTACTGTATGAACATATTATATATGTGTATAATACTTACTTGGTGAAAGGGTTCGCCCTAATACATGTTTTTGCTAATATACACTATGTATGTCAAAATAGTGTATTCTAAGTGTTTGTGAAAATGCTTGTAAGAGTAAGTGCTTAGATAATCATGCTTTAGGTGGGTGTTGAGATGGGATTCTCAACTACCTTAGAAACGTATATGACTTCCTCCATGTTAGTTGTTTAATGTAATCGCTTACTATGAAATATATGTGTTTGTATTTCTTGTTTATATTGTGTTTTGTAACATGCTTTATGACATGTTTGTTAACATGCTTGAATTACTTTGTTTATTATGCTTTACTCCACATGCTCTGAATAAGGATTGATTGCGATTGGGACTATGATTATAGTCCAGACAATCGGTAATGGACTTGAGTTTGTGGTTAAGATTCATTTCACCACGTAGGATGTGTCTGACGAACCCGAGTCGTACTTCGGTTGGCGACAGTGGTTAGGCCACGCGAAGTGCTTATGCACTTCATGTCGTTCAGTTGGTTGTACGCTCGTGCTATTCTGGCTCGTCAAGTAACCCGATCTGTCTAATGTATGCTCACCATGCATGGACGTCACTGTTTGAACCTAGGGTACCAAACTTACCAGTGTAACCCCGTTAACCTTGGTATCTTGATCCGCTAAGACTCATGAGCCAGACATAGTGGTATGGGACACCGTGGTAGAGCTGTAAGCCTACGCTGGGGCCACGTGCCTCCCCGTAGTGACCAGTGAGCAACCCTGACTCGTGAGCCAAATATGGTGGTATAGGACACTGTATTCGAGTTGTCGGCCTACATTGATTGGTGACGAGCCCTTTGTATTGACCTCGAGCATACTCTGAAGCTATAAAGAGGTGACTAGCCTTCCCGTAGCAATAAGAGTATAAACTAGGCCTGTATTGATAAGGTTATGGGGGAGTGGTATAACAATTTCGTGTAACAACCCTGACAGCCCTTGCAGCGACCTGGAAACACATCATCGTATGAGATTGTCTAGGACTGACGACCCTAGAATGGTTCATTGTTGGAAATAATATAAGGAAGGTACCGTAGTTTCCCAATACTATGGTTTGAAATGGACTAATAACAACTCGGTAATCATGTTCATCATCGCATTGCATGTGCTTGGAAGATGTGGAGCACTGAGGGTACCAGCATGCCGCAGACGTAAGATGGTGCCACACGAGGGAGTATGTTGGTGAGGGCATGCATCATAACCGCATCTCATCCTTGCATTAATTACAGTACTTAGGAATGTTGTCTGTACTGCTTTATAATTACTACTTGACTGATTTGATAACATGTTAACTTATGCTCTATTATTCCACTGAGTTAGCTACTCACTCCCACGTTACAGGAGGGTGTTCTGGATACCCACCAGACTCTGTCTTAGACGTAGGTACCGACGATCCACTGGAGGCTGACCCTGATTATTATGAAGATCAGGATGAGTTTTCCTACATGCAGTTCGCTGGAGGCTTCGTGTAGGCTATCCAGATTTACGGGATTACAGGGTTCATGATCACAGTTGTACCATTTTGACATTTTAATTCGGGAACAAATACATGTATATGGTGACTCGGTTGGTATTCATACTCTCGAGATCGAGATTGTTTTATTTTATATACATCTATATACATCTTTCAGTCTTTCGCTTGCGTTTATACATGGATCTGGAGTATGAATTACTGTTTTGGTATAATCTCACTCATGTTTATTGCACTAACATATACAACATTCAATCATAAGTATTTGTGTTGCATAAGTGATGTTTTGGAACTCGGGTGTTGAGTTGCTACTCGACCCCCGATTTTCAGGGCGTTACACTCACTATCTGCCTGCCAGCATTATACTAATGCCTACCTGGCTTGTAGATAGCAAACCCATTTATGAGCTGGTCAGACTCAGCCTAGCATCGCCTACTCCCTCGGACGGGTAAGACCACTCCCCCTCCCAACCAACCATGACACAGTGGGAGACTCGGCCTACTGGTATTCGACACTCGGGCGCTCATGTATCCACTAGGTCTAGACGTTGGGGCATCCTCTGTTACCTGGAGGGTTTAGGGACTTTCACCCAAGGATATCTATAGCACCGGATGTAAAAAAAGATTTTTGGTGTCCCATCTGGCCATCCACGTATACCTGTGGAGGTTACGGCCCTGATGTCGCTAGGGCATATGATGGTTATATCACAAAATGCGCGATGCATGAGTCAAACAATCCAATAATGCATCAACCCTGCATGTACCACCCGCTCATGTGAGACAACTCTGCTTATCAGGGAGCCCCGTAACAACCTGCCCAATGATATATGCAATGGTCAACCACATCTCATATCAAGCATGCAGATGATGCGTATGGACATGTGTCATGATGTTATACTATCACGTACTCACAATCGGTATCAATAATCAGCCTAATAAAGGGTCTAAGGGAAGGTTACAATGTGGGCATTTAATCATCATTGCCCATCAATGTGGACATTTAACCAACATTGCTCCCAAGAAGTGGCCCACATAAAGCCAAACTATAGTGAGCCCATGGCCTCACACAAGGGCTTAATATACATTACCATGGGCCTCTCTTAAGGGCCTAATGCACATCATGATGGGCCTCACTCATGGGCCACATATGCATCACATTGGGTCTCACTCATGGGCCTTATATACATTACAATGGGCCGCAATACATGGGCCTCAATACATGGGCCTCATATACATCAAATGGGCCACAATATATGGGCCTCATATACATCAAGTGGGCCACATCGCATGGGCCTCATATACCTTACAATGGGCCGCATCACATGGGCTTCATATACAACATGTCGGGCCTCATTACATCACATCAGGCCTTACCAAGTGGGCCTTATACACATCAGATTAGGCCATTTGGATCAAACATATACATCACATGGGGACCACGTGAATGGACGGTGTGAATATACAACACATCACAAGATGGGCCTCTCATGTACATCACATTGGGCCATATCTCATGGACCTTAAATACATTACGATGGGCCACATCCATGGGCCTCAAATACATCATAATGGGCCACAACCATGGGCCTCAAATATATCTCGAGGGCCACATCCCATGGGCCTTAAATACGTCACAATGGGCCTCATACGCAGGCCGCATTAATGGGCTTAATATGACGTCAATTACAAGTGATCTTTATGAATTTATGTTGGAGCGATGGATACAGGCCTTGCCCTTGCGTTTATCAATTTATTGAGTTAGCCCTTGCCATTCTTCTCTTTATTGAGTTGGCCATTGCCACTCTCCTTGTTATTGAGTTGACCATTGCCACTCTTCTATTTGTTGAGTTAGCCATTATCACTTTTCTCTTTGTGAGTTAGCCATTGCTACTCTCTTCCTTACTTTACTAGCCTTGTGCTATTTACCTTTGAGGCTCAGGCATGTGTCTTGATGTTCCAGAACTCTCAAGATTCGTCTTATGTTCTCTATAAGTGCAAGTGACGTGTTAAGAGGTATCACAACTAGTGATTCAAGTATTATATCATGGACGTAATGTGTTCTGGGTAGAGACCCTTTTGGTCGTCACGTAATTTCATGGGTTTTTTGTAGTGGTGCATATATCGATGTAAGTAATTCATAACGCGTGTTACATCACTTCCAGGATTGGATGTCGCAAATAGTCACTCCATGAACAAATCGTGTCATATAATTCATCTGACTCATGTGTTGTGCGCCTTGAGGTATTCACGTAAATCCACGGTAGCGTTGGCCATGTTGGCAAATATCCGTAGTTATGGGATGTAGGTCGAGTTGGGTTTTCTATGAATTGTATTCCACAATATGATGATCACTATGTATGATGAGCCGCACACACTTTGCTTGGCATGCATCTCATGTAGGTTGTTTGTGCATACTGATACTCTTTATAATAGTGGAATATGAGATGTATCAGAACCTTTACATTGCTTTATGAATCTCTTGAATTATTATTAATCTTAAAGGATAACCATCACTATGAGTAGGGCGTTGACCCTCTTCAACCGTACAGGTGATGCATGTGACGTACAGATTGATGACCTAGAGTACCATCTCCTTATGGATGATTATACTAAAAGAATAAAAAGATAGTTTCATGAATTAGTTATATACTTCCACTGCGAACTCAATAAATGTAATAAGCTTTCATTGAGAAGACAATTAATTATTTACTGAATTCTTTTACTCTAATGAAATAATCAATACAATCAATTTTATTCTCACAAATGTTACCTTCATGAATGTATCTGGATGTGATCTAAATGAAAAAAAAAAGTGCGACCTTTAAAGCATCCAAATTATACATTATTAACACTCGGTTTTCTCAGGCATGAGTATAAACTCTGGCCGTGAAAATTTAGGATGTTACAAATTGCTTGAAGAAGGGGAGACACTTGTCTGTAGCTTGGGACACGAAGCGATTGAGGGCGGCTTTTCTTCCTGTAAGATACTGAATTTCTTTTGTCGTCCTAAGGGAGCTCATGTCAAGCAGAGCTTAAATTTTCTTGGGATTGCTTCAATTCCTCTTAAACTGACCAAGAATCTGAGAAATTTTCCCGAGCTAATGCCAAAGGCGCACTTGTTCAGATTCAACTTCATCTGGTACTTGCATAAGATTGTCAATGTTTCCTACAGTTCTAAAATGTGATCTAGAGCTCTGATGCTTTTGACGAGCATGACATTGACGTAAACCTCCTTGGAGCAGCCAATCTACCTGGTGAACATCTTGTTTACGAGCATCTGATATGCAGCCCCTGCATTTTTTAGCCCGAAGGGCATGACCTTTATAACAATAGAGCCCTTTGTCCGTGACAAAGGTCATCTTCTTCTTATCGTATGTGTGTATGAAAATTTGATTGTAACCTGAATATGCATCCATGAAGCTCAAGAGTTCATGTCAAGCAATGCTATTAACGAGCTGGTCGATCCTAGGGAGAGGAAAGCTGTCCTTAGGACAGGTTTTGTTCAGGTCGCTATAATCGACAAAGATCCGCCACTTCCCACTGGACTTTTTAACCAATACAATATTGGCTATTCAGTTCGGATAGTAGATTTCTTTGATGAAGCTAGCTTCGAGGAGTTTTTCAACTTCCTCTACGATTATAGCATATCGCTCGGGATCAAATGCTCTTCGCTTCTGTCGGATTGGTCGACAGACGGGGTCCACGTTCAATATGTCGACCATAATCCTAGGATCGATGCCAGGCATATCCTGATGAGACCATGCAAATACATCGCCATAATGTCGAAGGAGGTTCATAACCTCATCCCGTAACTGTGGTGTCAACGATGACCTGACTTACACGGTTCGAGTTGGGTCGGAGTCATTTAGTGGTACGAGTATGAGGTCATCCATAAGGCACCCACTTTTAATTGAATCTTCACGTGGATCAAGAGAGCTGATGGCCATTGCTTGATGTTGCCCTCTCAATGTTGTAACGTAGCACTGCGAAGCTTCTTATTGGTCCCCCCTGACCAGACCAATGCCATGCTCAGTGGGGAAATTCATCGCCAGATGGTACGTTGAAGCGACAGCTCGAAGAGCATTAAGCGAAAGTTATCTTAAAATGGCGTTGTAGACAGAGGAACAATCCACTACCAGGAAGTCAATCATGGTCGTCATCTAGTTTTGCCCGTCCCCCGTTGTCATTGGGAGCTAGATCGACCCTTCATACATAACTTTATCCCCTGCGAATCCAAACCGGAGTCGAGATCGTCTAATCCCCATTTTGTCGAAAGCTTTAGTGAATAGAATGTGACCAAGCTTTCGGTATCCACCAGAATCCGGAATACTTTGCGGTTAGTTATAATCATAATGACTACAAGCGTGTCGACGTGCGGGTGGTGGACTCCCCAAGCATCCTCTTCGGTGAAGGTCAGGTCACATGAAGCCATCCTCTGTTCTTTTGTAGGCCTGTCGATAACGAAGAGCTGACAATTAGAGCTAGAATGGTCGAGGTTCCTGGCATGAGCTTTCCAAGCTCGGTTCGAGTCTCCTCCCCCCGTGGGCCCACAGAAGATTGTGCAAATTTCCCTAGTCGGTATATTATCGGCGGGTCGATCATTCTTCAGATCGGCTTGTTCTTCCCTTTTAACATACTTGCGCAGGTGCCCATTATGAATGAGGGTTTCAATCTCTTCTTTCAGGTCGAAACAGTCACTAGTCGAGTGGTCGTGGTCTCGGTGGAAGTGACAGTACTTTCGCTTGTCCCAACTGCTAGCTTCGAATTTCATTTTTTTTGACCATTTGAGAATTTGTTTCTCTTTTACTTCCATAAGAAACCTTCTCGGGGGTTGTGTTGAGTGGAGTATACAAGCTAAACTAGCTATTAGGTCGACTGTTTGAGAGTTGGCCCCTTAGCGGCTTATCGTCTTTTTGCTTCTTATTGCCATTAACTGGGAGAGGTTCTTCTTTCACCCTTTTTTTCTTTGGCTGAGCTTCCCTTTCTCCGATTGACCCTCCGTAAGGCAGCAACTTCCTCAGCATTGGAATATTTTTGAGCTTTATTGAGGAAATCAGCCATTATGCTTAGAGGGTTTTTGTCGAGTGAGAAGAGGAATCTTCCTTCCTTAAGTCCTCCCATCAGGGCGATCAGGGCCATATCTTCAGAATATTTCTATACGTGCATCATTTTTAGATTAAAGGGCTTGATGTAGCCCTTTAGTAGCTTGCCTTCTTTCTGAATGATATTGAGGAGGTGGGAAGCCTATTTATGGCTTTCTTTCCCCCAAATGAAGTTGGTGACAAAGGCCTTACTGAGTTGAGTGAAGGAGTCAATCGAATGTGGCTTTAACTATTGAAACCAATTCCGGGCTGCTCTTGCTAGACTTAACGAAAATGCGCGACACATGGTAGCTGTAGACAATGAAAATCGGCGCCCATGCTATTTTGTATGTTATGTTTTGGTGGTGGGGGTGATTGGGCTGATTTGTGGATGTTGGAGTCGCCACTAGCCAATTAATCTCAGAATCCCGTAGTCGGCTAGAAACCGTAAAATATGTAAAGTTGGATAAATTCGAAGACTCTCCTACCTTAGAGTGACTCCTGGTTTGTGATTCGAGATTCCGGGTAAGGGACCTCGGTTACAAATAGGGAAGGTGTTAGGCACCCTCTCTACCCGTACAAACGTATAGTTTCTACTTTGTGTGGTAAAATAATCTCAAGGGATGGATGATGTGGTCAAGATAGGACTAGGCACACACATGGATTTCTGATGCGGCAAGATCCGAGATTTTAGTAAGCCACAGAGCATATGTCCAATAGCATGTCTAGAAGGCAAATGTGATGATGCTTATGTAAAGAGGTAAGAAAAGTGGACTAGAGCACTAGGAATTTCTGATGTAACAGGATCCGGTGTTCGACAAGTCACAGAGCATATATTCACTAGAGATCTAAAGAAGCAGGGGGGTTGAGAAGGGAATAAATGTCATGATGAATGCTTGTATATAAAACGAATGGTTCTTTGACTTGATCTTGAGTAGGCTGAGACATGGACTGCACCATGATTAATCCGGGCTAGGCTTGTGGGGTTAGGAAGGTCGGGATGAGGCTAAGGGGAATCTAAAAAATTTGAACTTGGAGGCTTTGGAGCACCTCCTCACCCTCACTCTCTTCCTCTCTCTCTCCCTCTCCCTCACTTAGATTTTAGGCTCTCTTGGTTGTGTGTGAAATGTGAAGGGGTAGAGGGCTATTTATAGCCTTCTTCAATGGCATTGTTGTAATTAAAAGGTAGGTAAGGGGTAAAAGCTGAGGTGGCAAGTGGTGATTGGTTGAGGAGAGAGATACGCCATGTGGCGCGCTCTTATTGGCTCTTAGACTTGGTAAAATGGTAAATAGGAATGGATTGGGGGGTAATTTCTGGAGAAAGTTGACTTTCGGACGTTGTGTCAGTTGTTGGTCGGAGGACACACTCGTTCGGCTAGCGGCGGTAATCGGAGTACCATCGGCGATAGTCCGACTACCTCAGCGGTAGTCCAACTACCGCCCGGGCTGGGTTTGGTCCGAAACTCGTGTGACAGGCTTCGTGCACATTTTTTAAGAGGAAGCAATAGTTTGACTACTGCCGTCGGTAGTCAAACTACCGCTACAGCACAGTTTCTCCCAAAATTTAGCCGGTGGGTCCTTTTTTGGGTCCTGAGAGCAGAACAAAGTCCGTTTTGGATATTTGGCTTGAAAATAGCTCAAAATTGGCTCGATTGTTACCTAAAAATGGCCCGAGAAATGGGTTGATTGTGGGTGAAGGTTTGGGTATGCTTTGACATGAATGATGGCTTGTGATGGCTCAGGTTTGATTAGGGTTTGGATCAGGGTCTTGGCTTGGGTTAGGGTTTAGACTGTGGTTAGGCTAGGGTTAGGGTTTAAGCTGGGATTAGGGTTTGGTTTGGATTAGGGCTTGGTTCGGATCAAGGTTTGTTCAGATCAGGGTTTGTTCAGATTAGGGTTTAGTTTAGGATATGATCATGGTTCACAGATTGTCTTAGCTTTCTTAAGATATTAACCTAAGTGAGGTGTCTACAGATGCCCCTCTTTGGCCGAGGTTACAAGCAACCGAAGGCCAAAGCGAGTGGACACCCCACCCTTCTGGTCAGAAAGGATAGTGATTCGAATCTATTGTCTGTCATTGTATCATTGTCAGTTGACTGTTTGGAAATGAGGTGACTTGCACATATCATGAGGGTTGAGGAAAATATTCTGATTGTCCTTGCACTTTGGTGTGGCATTACGGGTCACCAATCACAACCCTTTCATGTCAGATTGTTAATTGCATTGGACAGTAAGTCTGAAAAGTATGACCTCTACGCGTTAGTGCTGCTTTACGAGGATTCCCGTATCGTTAGGTCTTTCGTTCCTTTGCTACGTAATCACCTTAGGAGTATTCGATCCATTTAATTGTCAAAGTGGTTAGCTGCCCTGCGCGTTGGTGCGGCCTTACAGGGAACTTACTACCTCGACTTAGACTCGATCAAATTTTACGAATATCCCAAACTAGGTATGTACAGGTAATCTTTTGTCATGCAGTCTGCTGATTCTGATACTTTGGTTACAATGGATTGTTGTCACTTTGAGTTTAATTATTCTTTCCAGAGATATATCCACTCACTTCTACTAGCATTAGTACGACTGTCCAGATATAGAGATCGGGCCAATCGTACATGTATTATGTACAGATTCGATCATTCTCCAAAGAAACCGGGAGGGATTGAATATTATTTAACTGTTTGCACTGACTGCAACTGGAGAATATGGAAGATTCCTCAATGTACTATGCGCCGCATGCATTTTTGAAAACTTTTTATTTGAAAACTATCCTCTTCGGAGCTAGACTCCTTGGGAATTTTATTTGAAGATATTTTTGAATTTTTGAAAAAAAATATCCGTTCGATCTTTACTTGCACAAGTAAAGTAAACAATCACGTCGCCTCCATTGATGAGTTGGCGGGGCTAACGGTTTTATTTGAGATATTTTTGAAACATCCGTTCGATCTCATGGGAGGGTGTCATCGTCTGGTTTTTATTGTGCAGTGATCCGGATTGAATATCTAGATGGCCTCCACTAATGAATTAATGGGGCAATTGGGGAACATGGGCCTGATTTGGACATATGGGCCTAAGACCATGGGCCTTGAAATCGAGTTTGTGTAGTGGGCCTTGCTTTGGATTGTGGGCCTAGGAAATGGGCTTTGAACCATGTGCCTTTGAACAATGGGCTTAGTAGGCTTTTGACATGTGGGCCTGTTGAACTTATGGGCCTTGTGGGTTTTGAAATGTGGGCCTCTAGGGCTTTGAACTTGTAGGCCTTGTGGGCTTTAAGATGTGGGCCTCTGGGGCTTTAAAATGTGGGCTTTGAAATGTGGGCCCTGTGGGTTTTGAAATGTGGGCCTGTGGGATTTTGAACTTGTGAGCCTTGTGAGCTTTGAAATGTGGGCCTTTGGGGCTTTGAACTTGTGGGCCTTGCGGGCTTTGAAATCGTGGGCTTTGAAATCTGGGCCTCTGGAGCTTTAAACTTGTGGGCCTTGTGAGCTTTGAAATGTGGGCCTCTAGGCTTTGAGATGTGGGCCTTATGGGCTTTGAGATGTGGGCCTTATGGGCTTTGAGATGTGGGCCTCTGGGCTTTGAGATGTGGGCCTCTGGGGCTTTGAAATGTGGGCCTGGGGCTTTGACTTTGACTTTGTGGATCCCCGACTTTGTTGGCTGCTTGTCCTGTATATACATGTATGTTTTTGTTCTTGTAAAGGAAGGAAAACAATATACTTGTAAAAAAGATGTTTTAAAGGAATGAAAATTTTTGTTTGTACCAAATTTGTCAGTGTTTGCTTACGTTTGAGCTTGTGCCTGGATAGTGGAATCAGAATATTGAACTTATCCCACGTCGAATCCGATATTCTGAGTTGTTTAATAGGGATATCGATTCCCTAAGAGTAGCACATACTATGATCATGCCCCTTAGATTTGGGTAGAGTCTGACGGAATTCTGATCCGGGACTTATCTTTGAAATAGCGGTGAAGACCGCTTGAGTAGAAGAAGGAATATGCTAATATGTCCTAGAGGGGGTGAATAGAACTTTTAAAAGTTTTTATGGTTTATTTAAAATCCTATTTTACTAATCCTTTTAAATATACAATTATCAAGACTACTCATATGTAACTCTCCTGGCTTCCAAGCCTGGCAGAGGATCCAATCATAAACTGCTTAAAGAGTTAATAATATAAAGTCAAGTTTATGGTGGATATGACTGTGTAAGTGTGTGAGAAGTGATCAGATATTCAGATATGAAAATATTAATGGAAATCACTTAATTAAAATAACAATCTCAAACACAGTCATTTTATAATGGTTCAACGATAAGTCTACTCCACTCCCGGCTACCGCACTCAACCCTTGAGTGTACCGGATTTCACTAAGGAGGTTTTCCAGGGTTCACCTCAAACCTGAGGTTTTAAATCAGGTTCACCTTTAACCTTTACACAGAGGTTTCTACCCGGTTCACCTCTAACACTGGAGTTTTACTGGTTCACTCCTAACCAGATGTTTATGCTCTCCATAGAGCAAGGGTCCACACAACACACCCGGGAGTTTTACTGGTTCACTCCTAACCAGATGTTTATGCTCTCCACAGAGTAAGGGTCCACACAACGCACCCACCACATACACTCCTGTCGGAGGCCTCCTTGAGGACTTCAAAGGGTGAGAACCACTTAAGACCCAATCCTATAAAGGAATGATTACAGTGTTCTCTAGACTCTAAGTACTTACAGATAAGTTGATGAGTCCCATTCAGCACACTGCCGAGGTTCTCCTCCTCCTTGTTAACGAAGAGTCTCTGCTCCCTTGATCGACAACTCAAAAGATATACCAAGACTAGGCTTAGGGTTGGGTCAAGGTGAAGATGGAATCCTACTCTCTAAATATTTTCCTATTAGGAAGATAGTGTAGCTCCAATCTTATGCATTCAAGGCATCCTAGCATAATGATTTACCATTAAGGTAGTAGCTGGAGGATCCTTGAATGCAGAAATTCATTCCCCCATCCACTCTATTGAATATCAATGATGAGGGTGGATTGGAGGATGAACTCCCTTGAGAGAAAGGGCTTTAGATATAAGATATAAGTTGAAACACACAAAAGCTCTCTCTACTTTCTCTCACAGTAACAAAAGACAAGTCCTCTATATATAGGCAAAAAGTTCCAACGGATATAAAACAGTCATATTTACGACAGAGTTCGATATCATCGAGCAGGTTCGATATCATCGAGCATATACTCTCGAAGAATCGATGGTCTGCTTGATGACTCGGACTCAATGTCATACGCTTTTGAAACTTCTTGCCAATAGGTCGATGAATCGAAGCTATTGTCGATGTCATCGGATTTCGAACTCCGATTCCATCGATGACAGGTTCGATTAATCAACACTTGAAAAAAGAGAGAGACTTGACTTTGAGATATTTTAGGTTTTCATGAATGATCGAGGTAACCATCGAGATCATCGGAATTTGAATGTCGATGATATCGAGATCAGAGTCGATGTATCGATAAATCCAGCGGATTTGTCTTTAAGCTTGCTGGACGATTTATGTCCTTGTTCGATGCAATCGACCTAATGTCGATATCATCGATATTTGAATATCGATTCTATCGAAGGGCCCCCGATCATAGTTAAAAACAACCTGAAATATTTGCTATAAGAAATGTCCGCTCACCATCGATATCATCGATGAACCTCCGATTATATCGATATTTGAATTCAGATCATATCGGACGGTCATCGATATATCGAAGGAATTTGAGATTTTCATTAAAAAATAGGGGCGCCAAAAATTTGCCTGTCAATCTTATCAAGCCATTCCCGATGGACTCGAGATTTGAATATCGATAATATGATAGGTGTATCGATACATCGATAATTCGTCTAGATATGTTGTGAAGTTGTTGGACATATTTAGTGCTTTTATCGATGATATCGATAGGTGTATCGATACATCGATAAATCCGTCCAGATGAATATTTAGTTGCTGGACATTTTTGGTCATTATATCGATAATATTGGTAAGGTATCGAGGACATTGACAGTGCAGGTCAATCATATCGAGGGTGCATTAATAAAATCAATAAGGCGAGAAAAACTTATAGATTTTTCTATTTGAAAAAAGTTTTCTCACCTTAAAAACCCTTAGATGTCTATCTTGTTTTAAGGGTTTTAATCACCTGGTATTTTGGGACATGGGATGTGAGGCTATGATTTACCTATTACGAGCTTCCACATATCCGGATAAAGTAGACACTTGAATTGTTCTTCCTATCGAGCTCTGTAGATAGTCTGACCCACCATTCACGTAACTTGACAAACCAGTGCTCTAGCAAGTGCACTTTCAATCTCCCTCTTTGTCAATTACGTAACAAAATACCCAAAACACCCTAAGATTCTTCTAGACAAACACACCCTAAATTGTGTGTACATGTTTTTACAAAATTTTACAATTTTCTAACCCATGTACACAACCAGTAGTATCTGCTCCCCCTTACTTCAAAACTCTCCCTTTCTTGGTGCAGCTGCTCCCCCTAACACCTGCAACATCATTTGATATACAATTTTCCGCTCAGGGTGTTTTGAATTGTTCTCCCCCTTTTTGTCAGTCATTGGCAAAGGTATAACAAGTGATATTGACTGAAGATTAAAATACTTAAGAGAACCAATCAGGTAGAAGCAAATGAATTTGATGTATATGAGTTAGCTCAATTCAATCAAACATCAATTTCAGAATTCATGAATGCATATTAGACAAGATAGAGAAGTTGTATAGCAGTTGGAATATTCATTAAGAACATCATATGCATTCCATAACTTGATAAGCCAGGGGAACTCAAGAAAACAGAAATATGGCATTAAAGATATGAATTATACACAACCATATTCAAAATGAAGCTAACGTATCCAATTGTCCAAAAACAACTACCAAAGATTGACAACACATTAACAGTATTTCAACAAAAGACTTATTTTCAGCTTAAAACTATCATGGTTAATGTAAAGAGTTTAGACTTGTGGCTGACGTATAACCATGAATGTCCCAGTGTAAGGATTTACCTATATGACTCAAGTTTACTGAGATTTAGTGAATGCAGACCCCAATGGATTTTTGAAGGTCATTGAACCTATTTGTATCGAGAGGTTTGGTGAGGATGTCTGCGAGTTGCTTTTCTGTGGAAACATAGTCCAGTGTGATAATCTTATCATCAACAAGTTCTCGAATAAAATGATGACGAATGCCAATGTGTTTAGTCCGAGAATGTTGAACCGGATTTTTTGAAATGTTGATTGCACTTGTGTTATCAAAGAAAAGACTCATTGTGGGTTGTTCAATCCCGTAGTCCAACAGCATTTGTTTCATCCAAAGGAGTTGTGCACAGCAGCTTCCAGCGGCAATGTATTCTGCCTCGGCAGTGGATAATGATATTGAATTTTGCTTCTTGCTCTGCCAAGCGACTAGACAGTTTCCAATATAGAAACATCCTCCACTTGTAGATTTTCGATCATCTAAATTGCCTGCCCAGTCGACATCAGAGTACCCGGCGATGATGGTAGATGTTTCAAATGGATACTACAGTCCATAGGCTGGAGTCCCTGCTATATATTTAATGATCCTTTTAATAGTTGTTAAATGAGATTCCTTCGAATTTGCTTGATATCGAGAACATACCCTTACATTGAAGGATATGTCGGGACGACTAGCTATGAGATATAGTAGACTACCTATCATACTCCGGTAGAGGTGTTGATCCACACTCTTGCCATTTGTTTGGAAAGTTTGAGTGTGGTGCTCATGGGAGTGTGATAAGAACGACCAGATTAAAGACCAAACCTTTTTACCAAATCGTTCGCATATTTGGTTTGACAGATAAAGATTCCATCATGTAGTTGCTTGACCTGCAAACCTAAAAAGAAGTTCAGTTCACCAACCATGCTCATTTCAAATTTTGATTTCATGAGGTCAACAAATTTATATGCTATATCTTCATATGTTGAGCCAAAAACTATATCATCCACATAAATTTGTATGATAAGCAATGAGTTTTTTGTTCTTTGGGTAAATAGAATTTTATCAACACTCCCTCTGTAGAATTTATGGTCCAAAAGAAATTTTTTCAATCGTTCATACCAAGCACGAGGTGCCTGTTTCAGACCATAGAGGGCTTTGTTTAGATGATATACGTATTTAGGACACTTAGGATCTGAAAATCCCTTGGGTTGTTCCACATATACTTCTTCAGCAAGATCTCCATTCAGAAAAGCACTCTTAACATCCATTTGAAATAGTTTAAATTTTAATGCACATACAATGGGTAAAAGAATTCTGATAGACCCAAGGCGAGCTACAGGGACAAATGTCTCATTAAAATCAATGCCTTTTATCTGTGAGTACCCTTGAGCTACAAGCCTTGCTTTGTTTCTAATCACATTTCCTGATTCATCAGATTTATTCTTGAAGACCCATTTGGTTCTAATGACATTTGTATCGAGTGGTCTGGGAACCAAATTGCATACCTCATTTCTTTGAAATTGTTGAAGTTCTTCTTGCATTGCATTTATCCAGTGTTTGTCTTAAAGAGCTTCCACAATGTTCTTAGGCTCAATCTTTGAGGTAAAGCAGAAATGACTATAGATATTTTCTATCTGTCGTCGAGTTTTTACACCAGCGTTAGGGTCTCCAACGATTTGTTCTCAAGTATGATCTTTTATAATCGAAACGTCAGATGATGGTTGGGGTTCACTGGGTGATAAAGTTTTGTTTTCAGGTTTTTCCAGTATGCATGAATCCCCATCATCTTCTAATTCATTCATAGGTGCCTCTTCTTCATGAGGTTGATCATTGATTACCACATTCACCGATTCCTGAATAGTGAGAGTTCTTAGATTGTATACTCTATACACACGACTATTCATAGCATACCCCAAGAAGATTCCTTCATCACTTTTAGATTCAAATTTTCCTAGGTGATCTCTATCTCTCAAGATATAACATTTGCTACCAAAGACTTGAAAATATTTCGCACTAGGCAGTTTTCCATACCATAGTTCGTATGGAGTTTTGTTTAAGTCTACTCTAAGATATATTCTATTTATGATGTAGCAAGCAGTATTGACAGCTTCAGCCTGGAAACTTTTTGCCATATCTTTCTCATTTAGCATAACTGACCCCATCTCCTGCAATACTCGATTTTTCCTTTCAACGACTCCATTTTGTTGTGGGGTTTTAGGAGCTGAAAATTCATGATGAATTCCTTTCTTATTGCAGTATTTCTCAAATCTTTCATTTTCAAATTCCCCACCATGATCGCTTCTGATGCGATTGATTTCATATCCTTTTTCATTTTGGAGTCGCTTTGCCAGGATCACAAATTCCTCAAATGCATCCGATTTTTCTTGAAGAAATGTGACCCAAGTAAATCTGGTGTAGTCATCTACTACAACCAGGAAGTATCTTTTCTTGCCATGGCTTTTCACTTTAGTAGGTCCAACTAGATCCATATGTAGCAAATCCAAAGGTTTTGTTGTTACTATGGTGGTTGTCTTTTTGTGTCCGACCCTAATCTGTTTTCCTTTTAGACATTCTCCATAGACAACTTTTTCTTCCTTTCTAATCTTGGGAAGTCCCCTAACTAAATTTTTCGAACTGAGCTTTGCTAAATTTTGATAGTGAATGTGTTCTAACCTTTGGTGTCATAGTTTGGATTCATTCTTCATAGCCATATTACACTTTGTGGATAGCACATTCTCACTTGTACTTTCAATGACATAACAATTATCACTAGTGCGTAAACCTTTTATGAGAGATTTTCCTGTATGATCCAAGATTCTACACACATCTTTTGAGAAAGTGACAAGATGTTCTTTGTCACAAATTTGGGAGATCTCAGAAGGTTATGTTTCAGGCCTTCTACACAGAGGACATGTTTGATCTTTGGAAGGCCTGGTACTGCTATAGTTCCTTGTCCAACAATCTTAGCTGAGCTTCCATCACCAAATGTGACTAATCCCCCATCAAAGTTTGAATACTTGCAGAAGTGTGTTTGATCACCAGTCATGTGTCTGGAGCATCCACTATCCAGATACCACTTTGAATTATTCCCGACTTTCAGGGCGGTGTGAATTACAAGGCAACTATTCTGGTTTGTCACACCCTCTTAGATATTAGCATGATTCCAACTTCAGTCAAGATCACTCTCTAGGTGGTGAAGCCCTTGAAGAGAGACCCACTTTGATACCAATTGAAATAGCGGTGAATACCGCTTGAGTTGAAGAAGGAATATGTCAATATGTCCTAAAGGGGGGGTGAATAGGACTTTTAAAAGTTTTTATGGTTTATTTAAAATCCTATTTCACTAATCCTTTTAAATATACAATTATCAGGATTACTCAAATGTAACTCTACTGGCTTCCAAGCCTGGTAGAGGATCCAATCATAAACTGCTTAAAGAGTTAACAATATAAAGTCAAGTTCATGATGGATATGACTGTGTGTGTGAGAAGTGATCAGATATTCAGATATGGAAATATTAATGGAAATCACTTAATCAAAATAACAATCTCAAATACAGTCATTTTATAGTGGTTCGACGGTAAGTTTACTCCACTCCCGGCTGCCGCACTCAACCCTTGAGTGTACCGAATTTCACTAAGGAGGTTTCTCAGGATTCATCTCAAACCTAAGGTTTTAAATCAAGTTCACCTTCAACCTTTACACGGAGGTTTCTACCCGATTCACCTCTAACCCTGGAGTTTTACTGGTTCACTCCTAACCAAATGTTTATGCTCTCCATAGAGCAAGGGTCCACACACCGGGAGTTTTACTGGTTCACTCCTAACCAGATGTTTATGCTCTCCACAGAGCAAGGGTCCACACAACGCACCCACCACGTACACTCCCGCCGGAGGCCTCCTTGAGGACTTCAAAGGGTGAGAGCCACTTAAGACCCAATCTTAGAAAGGAATGATCACAAGTGTCCTCTGGACTCTAAGTACTTACAGATAAGTTGATGAGTCACATTTAGCACACTGCCGAAGATCTCCTCCTCCTTGTTGACGAAGAGCCTTCTACTCCCTTGATCCGTAACTCAAAAGATATACCAAGAATAGGCTTAAGGTTGGGTCAAGGAGAAGATAGAATCCTACTCTCTAAAGATTTTCCTATTAGGAAGATAGAGAAGCTCCAATCTTATGCATTCAAGGCATCCCAGTATAATGATTTACCATTAAAGTAGTAGATGGAGGATCCTTGAATGTGGAAGTTCATTCCCTAATCCACTCTAATGAATATCAATGATGAGGGTAGATTGGAGGATGAACTCCCTTGAGAGAAAGGGCTTTAGATGTAAGATATAAGTTGAAACACACAAGAGCTCTCTCTACTTTCTCTCACAGCAACAAAAGACAAGTCCTCTATATATAGGCAAAAAGTTCCAACGAATATAAAATGGTCACATTTATGACAGAGTTCGATATCATCGAGCAGGTTCGATATCATCGAGCGTATACTCTCGATAGCATCGATGGTCTGCTCAATGACTCGGACTCAATGTCATACGCTTTTGAAACTTCTTGCCAATAGGTCGATGAATCGAAGTTATTGTCGATGTCATCAAATTTCGAACTCCGATTCCATCGATGACAGGTTCGATTAATCGACACTTGAAAAATGAGAGAGACTTGACTTTGAGATATTTTAGGTTTTCATGAATGATCGGGGTAACCATAAAGATCATCAGAATTTGAATGTCGATGATATCGAGATCAGAGTCGATGCATCGATAAATCTAATGGATTTGTCTTTAAGCTTGCTGGACAATTTGTGTCCTTGTTCGATGCAATCGACCTGGTGTCGACATCATCGATATTTGAATATTGATTCTATCGAAGGGCCCCCGATCATAGTTAAAAACAACCTGATATATCTGTATAAGAAATGCGCACCCACCATCGATATCATCAATGGACCTCCGATCATATCGATATTTGAATTCAGATCATATCGGACGGTCATCGATATATCGAAGGAATTTGAGATTTTCATTAAAAAATAGGGGCACCGAAAATCTGCTTGTCTATCTTATCGAGCCATTCCCGATGGACTCGAGATTTGAATATCAATAATATCGATAGGTGTATCGATACATTGATAATTCATCCAGATATGTTGTGAAGTTGCTGGACATATTTAGTGCTTTTATCGATGATATCGATAGGTGTATGGATACATCAATAAATCTGTCCAGATGAATATTTAGTTGCTGGACATTTTTGGTCCTCATATCGATAATATCGGTAAGGTATCGAGGACATCGACAGTGCAGGTCGATCATATTGAGGGTGCATCGATAAAATCGACATGGCGAGAAAAACTTACAGATTTTCCTATTTGAAAAAAGTTTTCTCACCATAAAAACCCTAAGAGTTTATCTTAGTTTAAGGGTTTTAATCACCTGGTGTTTTGGGACATGGGATGTGATACCTATGGCGAGCTTCCACACATCCGGATGAAGTAGATGCTTGAATTGTTCTTCCTATCGAGCTCTGTAGATAGTTTGACCCACCATTCACGTAACTTGACAAACCAGGGCTCTGGCAGGTGAACTTTCAATCTTTTCCTTGTGCTTCTTCACTTTGCTTGTTACCTTGGCTTCTCCTGTTCCTGTACTTTTTTTTTTCTTTTCTAGCCATTTTTGCCTGTAGTGCATTTTCAAGTTTTCACCACAACCGGCTTTCTCGTCATTTTTTCCCATGGCATCTTTTCGAATTTTCACCCTGTCCCGAGTTTTTGCTCTTACCTACCCCTTGGCAGCTGTGCTCTTTTACCCTTGGTGCCCTTTCAAGTTTTCACCAAGTCCGCTACATGCCCGCTATTTTTACTCGAGGTGCCCTTTCGAGTTTTCAGCTCGCCCGTTTTTCTTAGGCACATCACTTTTCTTTTGATTTCTCTTTTTCTTGTACAGAGGTGGGAGGCTCTCCATTCATTGCCAGCTGACTGGTGAGCTGCTTGACTTTATCTTCAATTACGATAGTGAAGCTGTTGACATTGGGTTAAACTATCCTGAGGGAAAATGGGTTGGTGAGTTATGTTCTCACTCATTGGGTTCGACTCTTTTTTCTTTTTCCTTTTTTTCTTCTTCTTCTTTTTTTTTTGGACTGCGTGCTTTATTCATCCATTTTTTAAAACTTTTTTTAATCCTTTATTTTTTTTAGAACACTTATTGGAAGGAAGGAATGATGATGGAATGTACCTCGGGATGCTAACCTCTTGTCGTTTGACTTTAGCTTTACGATTGTGGTTGTTGACATAGTCAAGTAGGATTACCCATGATAGATATTCACGTTGTTGGCGTTGATGGGCTCTAGAAGATTTTTGCCCCTAATGATGGTGAGACGAAGGGCACCTCCCGGAAGAACCTCACGGATGATCAGCAGTCCATCTCAGGATGGCCTGGAGTTGCCCCCTAGATGTAGTAGGTGTAATAATAAGATGTGCATGATTACCATGTTGCTAACCTTTCTTTCAGACTTGCTTGTCATTGGTCCTAGTGATCGTTGTGTGCTTTATGTTTGCGAGATGTAGTTGGTTGCATCGAGCTTACCACCAATCCTCTTCCTTGACTTCTTTTTTATTCGTACCGATGATGTAGGATGTTGTCGCCGCCCACTTTTGCCTGACATGAGAATATACTCATAACCATTGGATGCCTTTGGGTTCATTCTTTTGATAATGTCCACACCCCCTAATGAAGAAAGGTTAGAGTGTTGACAGGTTATAAAGAATAGAAGCATGCACATGGATACGTTATGCAAGCTTTGAATACTTGAAGCACTTCCTAACATGCTGCATTAGCTTATCTCCATCGTTCATCAAAAGTTCTTCTTGGACATTGTATGTTCCTTTACGTGCAATTTATGGACTCCATTGTAGACTTCAGACATGATCTTGACAGCTTTTCTTAATGGGCTTGACTTCAGGCTTCATAACAGATGGTGTATGACTAGTTCTTCATTTGATCTGAGTAAGGCTCCATAGGAGAACACAAAGTTAGATAGCCCCAGGCCTCAGGAATTATGTCCTTATCTGCTATGATTTAGGAGGCGAGGATCTCTTGATGCGTACTGTTCTAGGGAGCTCAAGGGATCCCAAGTTCACAATTTTAAAATCATCTATGACGACATTGGCCTTTGCCTTGAACTTTCGGAGGGAATCCTCTAGCTCGAGAGTCGGATCATCATTTTCCCCATCCCGGGCTTCATTCAAACCCATGAGTTTGAAGTCTAACTCTAGATCAAAATCGTATGAGTCAACTTTAAACTCCGATTTGTAACAGACGCATTTAGCACATTATTGCTTGCGAGTTTTGAAAGATTTTCTATTGTTTTTGTGTTTTGAGAAATTTTTTATTTTTTATTTTTTGGATTTTGACAAGTATTTGAATTTGTTGGTGTTTCGAAAATATCTAGTGTTTTTGGCTTTTGGGAATTTTCTGATTTTTTTTGGATTTTGACAAGTATATGATTTTTTTGGTGTTTCAAAAATATCTAACATTTTTGGCTTTTGAGAATTTTCTGATTTTTTTTTTTGGATTTTTTTGAGAAAGACGGCGATGTGAACCAGCGATTGTGTAATTCTGTTCGATGAGCCAAACATTGCTTTTATTGTGCAGTCTTAGGGACTTCGAACCAGCTATTGCCCTACACTCCCTCCCTTCAGGAGGCAGGGCCAGACGGATCAGTAGGTGGGCCCTCATTATCGTGCCCAAATGTCGTGATGAGTTTGGAATTGGGCTCTGAGTTGGTGTTGGATGTCACTTGTTGGTGTTGGATGTCACTTTCCTCAGCTCATCCTCGATGCATCGTGAGTCTTTGAATTCTTCCTACTTAGGTGGGACCCAGACTGTGGTCCAGTCAATTAGGGATAAATTTTGCCCCTTGCCCAAGTCATTTTCAAGCAACTCAGTTAGTCTCATTCTGCTCATTTGATCCTTCATGGGGGATCTTGGCCTGCCAACCGGATTGATGATCCCTTCTCTGATGGATTTGATTAATGTGTAGGTGAAGGGACTATCCACCTCTTGCCAGCTTTGCCCTTCTTCGATCTATTTGTGCTTTGGTACCTCACCCTTAGGAGGCCGATATCCCAGTCCTGTCATGCCTGCATTTTCTTGATATTTGAGCTGATAATAAAAATGTTGGTGCTCGACTGAAGGGAAGACATAGTTTGATCCGATGGGACATGCAAGAGGCATGCAATTCACAGTCTCGAACTCAAGACTATGGTATGGGATATCCTCATCGGATCATTGTATGTCTATAATTGGGATATCTAGCTCTTGACGGTTGACTGCTTTTATCGGTAGGATTTGTTTGGGATCATCCAGAATGGTCAGCGCCTTGTCTCCAAAAATGCAATTGGCCTTTTGGTGAAGAATTGAAGAGAGAGCCTTAACTCATATATCCAAGATCGATTAGGGAGGAGATGAAATGAAGTTGTGATGTCAAAGACCTGAAAAGTGATGGTTGATGCTTTGGGGCTAATCAAGATCTCGACATTAATCTCTTCCTCGACCTTTCTCCTAGAGGCTGGAACCACTCGTCCTAGACTCTTCTCTTGAAGGATCGAAGACTGAGCAGATCCAGGCAAATCCCTTCGAGTAGCAGAATATCCTTCCTAAAAAGTTTCCACATAATTGATGTTGTGCCTTGATTTTGTTAGGGCATGTGGTATGTTGATTGGAGAAGGAGATTTTTCTTAGAGCATGACATTGGAGCAAGGGTCAGATAGGCAAATGGTGCCCCTTGCAAGATAGAGGATGTATGGATTGGATTGATTGGGGGTAGCTCTGAGGGCACGGAGATTGGACCGGCTGAAGATGCCCCTTGCATATTTAAGGGCACAGAGATTCAATTGGATGGGCATGCCCCTTGCAGAATCGGGAGTATTGGTGTCGAAGTGGCAATGAATGGATGCATGGACTGGATAGCAAGGCGATTCTCCCTGAATGGTATTAGTGGCAGGGGTGCCCGATGAGATGGGGCTTACTTGATACATTGGCAGGGGATTGTAGAGCGTATAATTGGTGGTGGCAACAACAGGAGAGGTAATCACAATCATTTGGTTGTCAATCAAATCTTGTACTACGTGTTTCAGGGAGAAACAACGGTCCATTGTGTGGCCTCGAGATTGGTGGTATGTACAGTACTCATTCTCATTATAATTTGGCGGTAGAGGGTTTGGTGGGGACCTAGGCAGTAGCGGAGTAAGTATTTACCTTTGGACTAGCATGGCTAGTATCTCACTGTAAATTTGGGTTATCGTTGTAAACTGCCTAGGTTCCTGGGTCATCCTCATCTGCTGACCATGATTGGGGTACTGAGGAATCTCCCTTTGCTGTTGTTGTTGCCATTGTCCTTCTTGAGGAGTGAATTGAGCACCTTGGGTAGAGGTGACAAGATTGTCTTCTTCTGTTGGATGGAGGTCAGGAACACTTCTGTTACCATTCTCGTATCCAGTAAGCCTTCCTTCCACTATCCGTTGTACTGGGGAGGCCTGATGAGGCCACCAAAGGGAGATTGTCCTAGCCCTTATTCTGTCTTCGACTTGTTCCTCGGTGCGGATGAGTTGGGTAAAGTTGGCATATGGATACGAGACGAGGTATTTAGAGATACTCGGATTTGCCGAGTGGATTATCATGTAGATTTTCTTCTCGTCATTAATGGGTGTTTTCATTCTAATGGCCATTGCCCGCCACCGTCCAATGTAAGATGACAATGACTCATTATTCCTCTACCTTAGGGCAACAAGATCTGCCCTTTTGGGTGCTACATTAAGATTGTACACGAAACGATCAATGAAAACTTGGGAAAGTTGTTCCTAAGTCTTAATTCGATGGTAGTTTAATGATATATACCAATCTAACGCATCGCCTTTCAAGGATTTTTGAAACAAACGGATTAACGCTCCGTCATTACCTGCCATAGTATTAAGCTCTCCATAGAATGTTCTTAAATGGTCCATAGGACACCCCGTACCATCATATCTCTTGAATTTTGGTACCTCAAAGTTTTGAGGTACCCTGGCAGCGGGAAAGGGACATAAGTCCCTGAATTTGGTGGATGTGAGATCCACCCTCTGTTGCTTCCGTAGCTTCCTCTACATATCTTGCAATTGCTCTCGGAGCTCTTCAATTTCGGAGGGACCGGTCGAGAGGGGTTTTGCCCCTTGAAATTGATTGGATCTCCTATTAGGAGGAAGATGTGCAGGAGGGTTGCTCCTGTTTGTATGTTGGGCTAATTCTGCATGAAGAGAGAGAACACGATTTACTGGAGGAATGAAGGAGAAAGTAAGAAGAGTTTGTTGGATTGAGTTGTTTTGCACACTGGGTTGTGTTGCCTGTATGTTTGGTATGGCACCTGGTACCATGCGAAGTAATAGCTCCTACAATGTTTTGAGATTTTGGGTCATCTCATTTATCTCTACAGTAGTTGGCAAATTTGGAGTTCTTTGGAGGTGTCAGACACCGGTGTGTCGGTACCGATTGCCGATGCTAATGCGATATCGATCTTTCGGGCAGAGATGCAGAGCTATCGGCTCTTCTTCATGGGTAGCCATAGCTACATGGGATCGAGTGGTCGTGGATAGGATTGATGCCCAAACAAAGTAAGCCAAAGATGTTTTTTTGTTTTTATGAATGCAGTGATGAATATCCCATGAGATTGGAATACCACATGTTTTCGAGTCGGGTCTCAGCTAGTGTGCTCTAGCATATCCTCAGTAGAGTCATCATTCTGTAGATACTGAAAATCAGCGCCCACGCTGATTTGTATGTTATGTTTTGGTGGTGGGGTGATTAGGCTGATTTGTGGATGTTGGAGTCGCCACTAGCCAATTAATCTCAGAATCCCGTAGTCAGCTAGAAACCGCGGAATATGTAAGGTTGGAGAAATCCGAAGACTCTCTTACCTTAGAGTGACTCCTGGTTTGTGATTCGGGATTCCGGGTGAGGGACCTTAGTTACAAATAGGGAAGGTGTTAGGCACCCTCTCTGCCCTTACAAACGTAAGGTCTCTACTTTATGTGGTAAAATATCTCAAGGGATAGATGATGTGGTCAAGATAGGACTAGGCACATACGTGGAATTCTGATGCGGCAAGATCCGAGATTTCGGTAAGCCACAGAGCATACGTCTAATGGCGTGTCTAAAAGGCGGATGTGATGATGCTTATGCGAAGAGGTAAGAAAAATGGACTAGATCACTAGAAATTTCTGATGTGACAGGATTGGGTGTACAGCAAGTCATAGAGCATACGTTCACTAGAGATCTAGAGAAGCAGGGGGGTTGATAAGGGAATAAATGTCATGATGAATGCTTGTATGTAAAATGAATGGATCTTTGGCTGATCTTAAGTGGCTAAGGCATGGACTACACCATGATCAATCCGGGCTAGGCTTGTGGGGTTAGGAAGGTCGGGATGAGGCTAAGGGGGAGCTAAAAAATCTAAACTTAGAGGCTTAGGAGCACCTCCTCACCCTCACTCTCTTCCTCTCTCTCTCTCTCCCTCTCCCTCACTTGGATTTTAGGCTCTCTTGGTTGTGTGTGAAATGTGAAGGGGGAGAGGGCTATTTATAGCCTTCTCCAATGGCATTGCTGTAATTAATAGGTAGGTAAGGGGTAAAAGCTGAGGTAGCAAGTGGTGATTGGTTGAGGAGAGAGATACGCCAGGTGGCGCACTCTTATTGGCTCTTGGGCTTGGTAAAATGGTAAATAGGATTGGATTAGGAAGTAATTTCTGGAGAAAGTTGACTTTCGGACATTGTACCAGTTGTTGCTCGGAGGACACATGCGTTCGGTGAGTGACGATAATCGGAGTACCACCAGTGAGTCCAACTACCGCCCGGGCTGAGTTTGGTCCAAAACTTGCTTCAGCATAGTTTCTCCTGAAATTTAGCCGGTGGGTCCTTTTTTACATCCTGAGAGTAGAACAAAGTCCGTTTTGGATATTTGGCTTGAAAATGGCTCAAAATTGGCTTGATTGTTACCTGAAAATGGCCCGAGAAATGGGTTGATTGTGGGTGAAGGTTTGGGTATGCTTTGACATGAATGATGGCTTATGATGGCTCTGGTTTGATTAGGGTTTAGATCAGGGTCTTGGCTAGGGTTAGGGTTTAGGCTGTGGTTAGGTTAGGGTTAGGGTTTTGGCTGGGATTAAGGTTTGGTTCAGATTAGGGCTTGGTTCGGATCAGGGTTTGTTCGGATCAGGATTTGTTCAGATCATGGTTTGTTCATATCATGTTTTGGTTTAGGATATGATCATGGTTCGCAGATTGTCTTAGCTTTCTCAAGATGTTAGCCTGGGTGGGGTGTCTATAGTAGCAGTAGATGTGCCTTACAATTCCATCTAAGCCTTGTAGGATTCCAGATTCTCAACCAGGTCGGCAGTTCTTGTATACGGGGCAATCTGAGGTAGACGGAACCTCAGCAGAATCTGCGCGTGCATGATATCAGCTATGAACGGAGGCTCAATCTCCTCCAAAATTGTCTCCACTGAGGTTGGGGCGTTTGAATGATAAGCCTGCCATATATTACCGATTTGTCCTAGTAGGTCCTTAGCTCAGCTTCCCAATGATTGTCACTCTTAGCTACAGCTTCATCAACTGTTTCAGGCGCTTTGCTGCACTTTTTCCTGTCCAGTTCGTGACGTAGGTCGAAAGTTTCCATGATAGCTGTGCCAGAGGCATGGGAAGGTGGCATTTTAGACTCTTTGAGCTATCTGCTCCTACAAAAGGTCGTAGGCGCCTCGGACGGTTGAGGGAACTCCTGAGCAGTTAGAGCTGCTAATTGTTCGACCCCTTGCGTGGGGCGGGCTTGTAGTTATTCCAGTAACTGCTTCATTGAGTTAATATTGTTGTTCATCATTTCGACTTATTGTTCAAGGAAGGTAATTCTCCCTCCTTGACTACAGGACCGTTAGATTGGCCCCTTAGGTGCAGAATCAACGTGCAATTGGGATGAGGAGTCCCGATAACTAGATTGTTATAGTGGCGCGTGATCTAGTGCAGTTAAGGACGTCGGGACTTTCTTCTTCCCTTTCGCCATTGTTGAACCTTGGTGTGATGGAAATGGCTTTCTATGTCGCTTCCCATAGACGGTGCCAAACTGTTGATGCAAAAATCTGGTCCACCCTTTTTCGACCTTCGAGTACCTGCAAAGGAAGAAGACAAAGGAGACCCTGGCTAGAGTAGGGGACCCTCCGATACCAAAGTTAGGCTAGGAATCTGGGTTGATAAAAGTGGAGTTTTTTAGTGGAGAATTGTGTACCGTTCATCATTAGCTATGTCACCTTTTATAGTTGAAGAGAGGCGAGAATGTAGGGAAAATCTCCCTATTAAGTAGGAGGATCCCCTGAGATCTTCGAGATCACGCCTGTGTCGTAGATGCTTCCACAATCTCTAGAGAAGATTTCAAGCATATCTTCCTCGGATAGGGTCAGGCTATCCGGATTCCACCTAGAGATGTAGCTGGAAATCGAGCTCGAATGGACTGAGCTCCCCTTGAGGTCGGACCAAGGGAATGGCAGCATACATCATGAAACTCGTCCGCGTATACCAAACAAAGTGAAGTCCTTTCTCTCATAAAGACAGTCTTTGTTATGTCCAATTTTTGTAGCCTTTAACTTCATCATGAGTCCTAATAACCTCTTCGGATTGCTCATACATGGGTTTGGTCCGGTTTTCCGATCTAGAGAGAAG
This sequence comes from Magnolia changhungtana, assembly GCA_030180095.1. NCBI lineage: Eukaryota > Viridiplantae > Streptophyta > Magnoliopsida > Magnoliales > Magnoliaceae > Magnolia > Magnolia changhungtana. The sequence continues at coordinate 1,311,821 of JASAUF010000600.1, forward strand.
TAAGGGATCTGAATCGTGTTGACCTAAGGTGTCGACTTAGGGTGCTGACCTAGTGTGCCGACCTGGAGCGCTGACTATGATGGTGTCGAACTGCCTACTTAGTCGGCGACCGGGCTTTGCTCTTGTGCCTCTGAAATTTGATACGTCGATCTCCGACCTGACTCTTCTTTCATAAGTCTATCTATTTTATCAACAACAAAAGTTATTCTTTTATTTGTGGTTTGAATAATACAAATCATCACATTAAAAGGAAAATTCTTCATCTTTTTTAGTATGAATTCCATGGTATGAAAACATGGCTCTACTGTGTAAACCTTATCACCTTGGAGGTATCCCTTAGAGGTATCCAAGCCAAAAGTTTTTTAATATATAAAAAGAGCCAGGAAAAAATTGCTTCCTACCTCTAAGCTAAAAGATTAGAAAGAGCACAAAAAAAAGCTTCCTTATTTTTAAACTTGAGCCCATGGTTTAGTGATTTAGATTATATGGTTCAGTTACATCATAGGCTGATAATTTATATATATATATATATATATATATATTTGAAAAATAAAAAATTTACCACCATAAGGGACCATGGAACCGGAATTTAACCACCCACAATTGGCCTATTTCACTAAAATGGGGATGCTTGTTGCATTTACTTCGGTTTGGGGGACACCATGTGAAGGGCTATAAGATCATTGTATGATGGAGAATATTTTGGAAATGAACCATCCATGGTGGGATCCATCAGGTCAATGGTTTGGATCACTGAGTCATCTTTGTACTTCAAAGAACCAAAAACCGAAAGATGCGGGCACATTCTCTTGGCATGATCACAAGGGAAGCGGATTGTATGGTGATTAAATTGTGTGAGGTCCACCATGAATTATGTATTTCATCTACTCCATTCATCCATTTTCCTAGATAATTATAGGGCTTGAGCCCAAAAATTAAGCATATACCATGTTCAAATGGACCACACCACAGGAAACAGTTGAATTGAACTTCTACCGTTGAAAATTTCTTGGGGGTCAAATAAGTTTTAGATCAAGCTTATATTTGTGTTTTCCCTTCATCCATGTCTGTATGATCTTCTGAACAAGTTGGATGATAAATAAACATCACTATGGGGCCTAATAAGGTTTCAAATGATCCACTTAATCTTTGGATATGCTTCAATTTTGGGCTCAACCCCTTAAATTGGATTGGAAAAAGGGATGGACGGCGTGGATAGACCACATACATTCATGGTGGGTCCAACTCAGTTTACTCATTATGATAAGAGTGTACTGAGTAACTCAGTAGGCAATCCAATTTTGATCATTAGATAATTTTAATGGAAGATTGGAGGGAGGGAGAGTTTTTACCACAATGGCCTCAGGGTGTGATGGAACTAAGGCAGCCTCCCCACTTTAAAACTTAGTTTTCTTGGCTTTAAAGGTATTGTTTATTTTTTACATGACAAAAATATCCCTTTACCAACTGCTCTATCATATCGTGGTAGCTTGCATTAGTAGATGAAAATGGCTCCTCGAAGAGGGATTGTGAGTCCGACTAACCAATTTATGGGCCGAATCTTTGGCCGATCTTATCTATTCATTTTAATTGAACAACCATGAACCATAGAAAGGTGCTTTTTAGTTTTCAAAAAGAAGCTCTCTATGTCTCACAGTGGCATTAACATTATTCATCAGTTCTAAATTGTTTCCTCCAGTGTGGTCTGTTTATGATTATTTTTGCCCCCAAACTTGAGCTGATGACATAAAATTAAAACACCTTTCAAGTGGATGGGTTGGATTTACTTGACGATAAGCTAGTGAGCCCCACATAAGATATCCAATAGGATTTTATGATGGGTCCCTTGTTGTAGAAATGCCATTTTGTTGTTTCCTTATTTTTCTTTGTTGTTTTCATGGGAGGAGACCACACGAAGAGTCAAAGCTTCTTCGACAGTTGGTAGTTGTATGGATCGCCACCACTCTCCAGGAGACTACAGTAATCTCTAATGCAACTCCTTCAAAGATCTGGTGAAGATTAGTATACTCTTTATGCCAAAAGCGAGGGTTTTTTTGAAGTTCTCCAGCCACACTCTCTGATGTGGAAGCTGTGGCTGCTAAAGATAGATTCTTTTATGTGTTGCGTTTATTTTTTTTATGGTGGGTATCAATGGTCGAAGTTTGTGAAAGGGAGGAGGGTGTGGTGGTTCTCATTATAGTTTTTTTTTTTGTTTTAATATGAATGTCGAGAATTTGTGAAAGTAAGGAGGCCGTGGAAGAATGATATAATGGATTAATTTTCGTAATGGCAAAATGTTGTAATAAATGAATTTTATAATGGAAGAATGTTGTGATGGATGAATGTGATGAATGTTGGAATGACTGAATGTTATAATGGATGACTGTTGTAATAAAAGAATATAGAGATGGAAGAAAGATATAATGGATGAATGTTGTACTGTGGATCGTCGACATTAACTTTAGATCGTTGATAATCACTACAGGTCATTAACCCCACAAAAACATCCATAACTTCCTCGTTACATGTTCGACAGGGGTGATCTTATGCTCATTAGAAAGTTAATTCGATGAACTTTCAAATGGATTTAGAAACCATTTGATAGCTCAAAAGCGGCTCAAAGTTTATCAAGGTTGTGGGTCATCGATCCCATAAAAATGGTCACAACTCCCTCGTTACATGTCTGATTAGTATGATCTTATGCTAGTTGGAAAGATAATTTGATAACCCAAAGGTGGGTCCAAAATTCATTATGGGATAGATCGTACCATGATAAATTTTGTGCCCACTTTTAGGATATCAAATGATGTCCAAATAAGATAACTCCAAACTCATTTAAAATTTCATCAAATTATTTTTCCAATGAGTATAAGATCACCTTAATCAGACATTTAATGAGGGAGTTATGACCATTTTTTAGATTAGTGACCACAACCATGATGAATTTTGGGCCTACTTTTAGGGTAGCAAATGATGTCCAAATAAGATAATTCTAAAGTTATTTGAAAGTTCATCAAATTATCTTTCCAACGAGCATAATATCTCTCGAATAGAACATTTAACGAGGATGTTATAGTCACTTTTGTGAGATCGGCAACCCATAATCATTATCAACGATCCACAGTGAATATCGACGATCCACAATGAGTATCGGTGATCTACAGTGGATATCGGTGATCCAAAGTTCAACATTTATCCATTACAACATTCTTCCATCTCACATTTATCCATTACACCGTTCTTCCATCACAACATTCTTTCATTACAAAAATTTATCCATTACAACAATCATCTATTATAATATTCATTCATTCCAACACTCATAGAATTCATCCATTATAACATTCTTCCATTACAAAATTCATCCATTATAACATTACAGTATTCTTCCACTATATCATTCTTCCACACTCTCCTCTCTTTCACAAACTCTCACCATTCATATTAAACCAATTAAAAAAAATAACTACAAAGGGAACCACCACACCCTCCTCCCTTTCATAAACTCTAACCATTAATACCCACCATAAAAAAAAAAAAAAAAAAAAAAAAAACACAACACACAAAAGAACCTAACTTTAGCATCCATAGCTTCTACATTGGAGAGTGTGGCTGGAGAACTTAAAAATTAAATAAAATAAAAAACTAAATAGATAAATAAATAAAACCCTCACTTTTTGACACAGAAAGTGTACTGAGCTTCATCAAAGCTTCGAAGGAGCTTTGTCAAAGGTCGTCGTGGTCTCCTAAAGAGTGGTAGGAATCTGTATAACTACCAACCATTTAAGAAGCTTCGACTCTTCATGTGGTCCCCTCTCGTTAAAGAAAAGCAAAGAAGAAAATAAGGAAATGGCCAATGGCCTTCTTGTGGTAAAGGCTCCACCATAAGAACCTATTAAATATCTTATGTGGTGCCCACTAGCTTGTTGTGAAGTAAATCCAACCAATCCACATGAAAGGGGCTTAAATTTTATGTCATTGGCTTATGTTTGGGGGCAAAAATCATCATAGATGGACCACATTGGAGGAAATAGTTTAGAGCTAATGAATAACATTAATGCCATTATGAGCCAAAGAGTACTTCTCTTCGAAAATTGAAAAATACTCTTTTGTGGTTCATGACTATCCAAATAAAATGAATGACTCATATCAGCCAAGAAGTGGGCCCATTTATGGTTCAGTGGGACCCACAATTCTCTCTTTCAAAAACCCTTTCATCTTCTGAGGCAAGCTACTTTCGTACAAGGGAGCACCTGGTAGAGGAGCATTTTTGTCCTATAAAAAGCAAAAGGAGCCCTCAAGGCCAAAAACTAAGATTTAAAGAGGGGAGGCCAAACCGCTACTTCTGTCATACCCTAAGGCCATTGTGATAAACAACTTGAGAGGGAGAGGATGTCAGTTAAAAGACAAATAAGAGAGCAATCTAAAGCATTTTACTCGTGCTTTTAATCATAACAAGTGGGGCTATGACTAAATGATTAGGCCATTAATTTATTACATGCCTTTAGCAGTGGAACATGTTAAACACACTGACTGCCGCCTCCCTAGCCGCACATCCCAGCAAGTGGAAGAGACCACACTATCCGCCTGACTAGTAGTTTGCCAATACCTACCCGGCTCGTCGATAGTAGACTCATCTGCAAGCTAGTCAAACTCAGCCTAGCTTACAACCTCCTCACTCGGGTGGATAAGGCCACACCCCCTTCCAACCGACCACGACATAGTGGGAGATGCAGCCTACTGGTATTCAACACTCGTGCGCTCTTGTATCCACTCGGTCTAGACGTTGGAGCATCTCTTGGTACCAAAAAGGTTCTGAGACTTTCACCCAAGGACATCCTATGTGCCCATAGTGCTAGAACCAAGTATATCCGGTATCCGATACAGCCATCCACGATGTGCCTTTGGAAGCCACGGCCCTGATGTTGCTAGAGCGTATAATGATCATGACACACAAATGCGAGATGCATGAATCACACTATCTAGTCATGCAACAGTCCTGCGCATACCACGTGCTCATGTAGGCAACTCCTATTAGTGAGTCCCATAAACAATCTGTTCAATGGCATATGCTATGATCAGTCACTCCTTATATCAAGCATATATATGTGCGTATGGGCATGAATCATGAAGTTATACTAAGCATGTTATTTCGTGATGAACTATCCTCACAAAGAGGATGGGCCTAGATGGCCTACACACAACAAGTATGGGCCTATCAATGGGCCCTAGGGAGAGTTATAATGCGAACATTTAACCAACATTATTCTTACAATGTGGGCATCAAACCAGCATTGCTCCCAAGGTAAGGCCCACCATAAACCTCATTACATACACCACGGTGAAATCACACATTGCAATGGACCTTATATGCACCCATTGGGCCTCAACCCATGGGCCTCAAATACATCAAATGGGCCGCATAACATGGGCCTCATATATATCAAGGTGGGCCTCAACAGATGGGCCACAAATACATCAAGATGGGCCTCATCACATGGGCCTTATATATATCAAGGTGGGCCTCATACATCCCCAAAAAGAATCATATTAAAGGATCATTTGGACCATGCCACAAATAACAGTGGAGATAATAATTTTCACTGTTAAATAAATAACACGGCCCACTATAAAGTTTATTTTCCACCCAATCTAATCATAAGGTCTTAAAGACCTGTATTAAGAGAAAAAAACAAATTCCCTATTGATCTAGAACTTCTGTGACCCAAATGGGTTTGAATGATAGACGTTCAATCCTCCACTATTTTCTGTAATGTGGTCCACCTGATCAATGGCTGGACACATCACGGAGTGGCCCGCCGCGATGTATTTGAGATCCAACCTAATCATAAGTTAACATAGTGATAGATGAAGTGAAGACAAATATCAACTTAATTGGAAACTACTATGGCCCTTAGAAGTTTGAACGGTGGATGTCGTTGTCCACTATTTCAAGGGTGAGGGCCACGTCCAGTGAATGGACGGTTAGGATATAACACATACCTCATGGAGTGGCCCACCGTCCAGCCGTCTAAATGGTGTGAACCAGCACATACATCACGGTGGGACCTAACCGGCAAGCCACAACACAGCAGGACACTACTGCAACGTCCTCTGGACGTGCAGCGGCAGCACCTACTGCACATAGTTTTTTTTTTCTGAAGTTTTTCCTAGGTGGGGCCCGCATCAGGAGGATCCCCTCCATCCATTGGATCCTATGGCTCATGACAGACCAAATGAGCCTAATATTCAATGTGTTTTAGTGTATAGAAACATTAGAGTGGGCACTAACGGATTTTAACAGTAAAAACCATTATTTTCTATGATATGGCCCGCCAGATAATCAGATTAGCTTCATTTTTCAGCTCAACGCCTAAAATGAGCCGAGGAATGGGATGGACGGCGTGGATCAGACCCATATATTAAGGTGGGGCTTGCATGAACGGTCCACCCAAAAAGCTTAAAGCAAACTGATTTTTTTGTCTTTGCTTTTAGTACATCCCACTGTCTGTTCATACTTCACTAACCACGTCTAGCGTCCAGGGACGCTGGACGGACGTTGTAAATATATTTATCAAGGTGGGTCCCACATGGACGTGGCCCACTTGATTTGGATCAATTTGATATTTGTGTTTTCCCATCACCATTAAGGTAGGGCCCACATGGCCTGGATGGTGTAGATCCAACACGTCCATCAAGTGGGTCCCACGAGGGTGGACGACATGGTTAGGTTACATACATCATGGGGCCATCAACAAGGGAAAAAGAGAGAGAGAGAGAGAGAGAGAGAGAGAGAAAGAGATCGAGCGATGGAGGGACCCCGGCACTATGGGCCCTCCCTTCCATGATTTACAATATACATCAAGTGGGTCCCATTACATGTGGGCCCACCGATCAAAATCAACGGTAGAGATCCTTTCTCCACCAAAATGCAAGGTCTAGATGACCCTATTCATGCAAGGAACATAAACATCATGATGGGGTCCATGGAAAATGGCCCCATTATGGAATGATCATGAGGATCAAGGTGGGCCATCGGCCATACCTAGGGTCCAAAGTGAGATCCATACCATCAATCGGTAAGCCTCACTTGGCCCATCATCAAAGCATTAAATCTAGGCCTATAAAGCACCCACCGTTCGATGAAACGCCAATCTTCTTGTGTCTCACTTTGATGGAAGGTGATGAGAATTGAAGGGCTAGGATGATGAATCTTGGGGTAGGAAGTGGGCCAAACACAACACACTTTTCTCTCCTTGGAAGAGCTTAAACGTCCACTTTTTTTGTTGCTTGGAAATTGTGTAGAGAAAGAGAGAAAGAAAGGGTGGTTGTAAGAGAGAGGTGATGGGTGTGAATGATGGATGTTTGTGATAGATGTACTTGACTTGAGAGTTAACTTAGGGTAGGTTGCTTGATTTGGGGAGAAAGAAACCATGGGTTGTGTACTTTGATTGATTGATTAGATGCATTGTAGAGATTCTCTTGGGTTCATAAATGCGCGGCGTTTCTTTGAAATAAACGTGGGACCACATCTCCTGGCCAGGGTATCGAATAGGTGTGCAAGACGCGGCGTTGGAACCTTGGCGACGGTGCGGTCACAATGGTACAAGTCTCGGATTAAGCCGACTCGAATCTATAAGATATGACTTAGGGTCGCGGGCAAACATCGATTATAGTTCGCGGGTTGCCAGAATTCGTCGGGAAGGATCGAGAAAGTCTACGGAATGGTACAGACTAGGATATGGGCCTTACAGCTCTCCCCACCTAATAAAAATTTCATACTTGAAATTTATACTACCATCGCCACTAAACATATATAACACCCTAACTTTTCAGGACCCGAGTATATGACCCGTTTCCCAAAAACCCAAGTGTTAACCTTAAAGGATGGTCAAATTTAAGTATACATTTTTTTTCTTTCATCTATCAGAGTAAGCAGATGAGCGTAGTATGGACAAATCGACATAAAGAAAAATTTCATTATCATTCAAATATACAAGAAGCTACCCATAATGACTTATACAAACCAATGTCTCCAAAATTAACAAATACAAGAATTACATGATCCAATACATGAGAAATAGTATAATGCAAGTAAATTTGAGCCACAAGACCCCTCAGCTTCTCAAGGTAGACATAGTCATGCAACACTGGCACTTGAACTCAGTTCCTCATCAGCCTTAACCTAAAAATCACTTAAACCACCTGTGCTACCTATACCGTTATATTTATTTGATGGATGAGTGGCCGACTCAGTGTGAATTCCCCTCAAGATTACACACCGCCACATTAGGTAAGCATATTTATAAAGCAAAGCATACAAAACAATACATGATGCAGGTTTTATTAGATGCATGGATGCATGTAATGCAATCATTGTCCCGGGGATGCTCATCTGTGCGGACAGTGGGCTCTTCACTCATGCAATCATCAAACCTAGGAAACATCAACCAGTCAGAACAATACATACATCACGTACGATAGCAATAGATGCTGGTCTGTGCCATGTATGCATGATTAGCCAATCTGTTATTAATCCAATTACACTCAGCCAATTTAATTAAGCTCATGGTCACTACGGGGAGCTCTTGGCCCAGCGTAGGCCGACAACTCAGGCATAATGTCCCCTGGACACCATCCCTGGCCCATGAGACCACTATCTTAGGATGTTCAATGGAAAACCGTCGACTAGCAGCCAATCATATACTGTATATGGGGCTTACCATCGCATGGTTGCATAGTATAAAACATCAAACCCATATAGAGAAAATACCAGAACAAAGCCTCATAGGGTGTACTAAATAGGCCACATAGGGTAAGTATCAAAACCATACGATAAAAGACCATCCTTAAAAACCATTGGACACAACAACCTTGGAAGGTAGGTCCACATAAATGGTCAACTTAAATCATCATTCAATAACCGCTAAGTCGAAGGTCCATTACAATCACAACTAATCGGGTTACATCCCAAGTATGGGTGTACACATATAAGTGGGGGTTTTCCACTGATGTACCAGTTTAAGTTCCATAAGCAATTCACAAATGATTTATGAACAAATATACAGGATGAACATTAAGCAAGCAATATAATAATTCAATTTCCACCAGCTAACACATGTGATTATAAGAGGGAGATATCAATTATAAATTAAAATAAGAACTATAACTTAAGTTAATGAGAAGATAGAAAGCTCAAGGGAAAGAATCATCACCTTATACTTGGAATCGCCTACTAGTGTCACGAAGTGCTTGCGCCTTTCAAATTGAATCCTAACACAATTCATGAACATGTACCATTAGATCCAAGTTCTATGTACTACCTAGGTTTAAGATCATGGCCTAGGGTTTTGAATTTACTTGTCTTAGGGTTTTGATATAAAATTAGGATTTTCATCCTAGAGTTTAGTTCTAGGCTTATATTTCTAGGATTTGAACGCTAATTAATGTAAAATTTATTTATCATGCTAACCTAGTAACCATAACCTAATTATTAACATTAACGATGAAAGTGCCCTGGTTTGTCAAGTTACGTGTGCATTGAGTCAGTGTGCCTACAGAGTCCGATAGGAAGATCAATTCAAGCGTCTGCCTCAACCAAATGTGTGCAAGCTCGTCACAGGTAAAACTAAAACCTCACACCCCATGTCCTAAAACACCAGGTAATTAAAACCCTTAAAACAAGATAGACATCTTAGGGTTTTTAGGGAGAGAAAATTTCTCAAAATAAGAAAATTTCTAAGTTTTTCTCGCCCTGTCTATCTTATCGGAACACCCTCGATATGATCGACCTGCTCTGTCGATGTCCTCGATACCTTAACAATATTATCGATATGAGGACTAAAATGTCCAGCAACTAAATATTCATCTGGACGGATTTATCAATGTATTGATACACATCGATATCATCGATATAAGCACTAAATATGTCCAGCAACTTCACAATATATCTGGACGAATTATCGATGTATCGATACACATATCGATATCATCGATATTCAAATCTCGAGCCCATCGAAGAATGGCTCGGTAAGATCGACAGGCAGATTTTCGGTGCCCCTGTTTTTTAAAGAAAATCTCAAATTCCTTCGATATATCAATGATCGTCCGATATGATCTGAATTCAAATATCGATAAGATCGGAGATCCATCGATGATATCGATCGAGGGTGTGCATTTCTTACAGCAAATATTTCAGGTTGTTTTTAACTATGATTGGGTGCCCTTCGATAGAATCGATATTCAAATATCGATGATATCGGCACCAGGTCGATTGCATTGAACAAGGACACAAATCGTCCAGTAAGCTTCAAGACAAATCTAGTAGATTTATCGATGCATCGACTCTAATCTCGATATCATCGACATTCAAATTTCGATGATGTCAACGGTTCCCCCGATCATTCATGAAAACCTGAAATATTTCAAAGTCAAGTCTCTCTCATTTTTCAAGTGTCGATGGATCGAACATGTCATCGATGGAATCGGAGTTCAAAATCTGATGACATCGACAATTGTTTCGATTCATCGACCAATTGGCAAAGAGTTTCAAAAGCGTATGACATTGAGTCTGAGTCATCGAGCAGACCATCAATGCTATCGAGAGTATACGCTCGATGATATCGAACCTGCTTGATGATATCGAACTCTGTCATAAATGTGACCGTTTTATATCTGTTGGAACTTTTTGCCTATATATAGAGGACTTGTCTTTTGTTGCTGTGAGAGAAAGAAGAGAGAGCTTTTGAGTGTTTCAACTTATATCTTATATCTAAAGCCCTTTCTCTTAAGGGAGTTCATCCTCCAATCACCCTCACCATTAACATTCAATAAAGTGGATTGGGGAATGAACTTCTGCATTCAAGGATCTGCCAGCTACTACCTTAATGGCAAATCATTAAGCTAGGATGCCTTGAATGCCTTGATGATTGGAACTACTCTATCTTCCTTATAGGGAAATCTTTAGAGAGTAGGATTCCATCATAACCTTGACCCAACCCGAAGTCAAGTCCTGGTACATCTTTTGTGTTGCGGATTAAGGGAGTCGAAGTCTCTTCAACAACAAGGAGGAGATCTTCGTCATCGTGCTGAATGAGACTCATTAACTTATTTGTAAGTATCTAGAGTCCAAGAGGACACTTGTGATCATTCCTTCCTAGGATTGGGTCTTAAGTGGTTCTCACCCTTTGAAGTCCTCATAGGAGGCCTCTGGCAGGAGTGTACGTAGTGGGTGCATTGTGTGGACCCTTGCTCTGTGGAGAGCATAAACATTCGGGTCATTGTGTGGACCCTTGCTCTATGGAGAGCATAAACATCTGGTTAGGAGTGAACCAGTAAAACTCCAGGGTTAGAGCTGAACCGAGTAGAAACCTCTGTGTAAAGGTTGAAGGTGAACCAGATTTAAAACCTTAGGTTTGAGGTGAACCCTGGAAAACCTCCTTAGTGAAATCCGGTACACTTAAGGGTTGAGTGCAGCAGCCGAGAGTGGAGTAGACTTATCGTCGAACCACTATAAAATGATTGTGTTTGAGATTGTTATTTTTATGATTGTGTGATTTGCTTTAATACTTCCTCATCTGAATATTTGATCACACCACACACACCTACACAGTCATATCCATCATAAGCTAGCTTGCATACTGCTTACTTCTAAGATAGTTTGTGATTAGATCCTCTACCAGGCTTGGAAGCCAGTAAAGTTACATTTAAGTAATCTTGATATTTGCATGATCACAGGATTGGTGGACTAGGAGTTTTAAATAAAACATAAAAACTTTAAAGAGTCCTATTCACCCCCCTCTAGGACATATTGGGATATTCCTTCTTTAACTCAAGCGGTCTTCACCGCTATTTCAATTGGTATTAGAGAGGGTCTCTCTTTAAGGGCTTCATCGCCTAAAGAGTGATCTTGACTGAAGAAGGAATCATGTCCAAAAGAATCCAAGAGGGTATGACAAACCAAAACAATTGCCTTGTAATTCACACTGCTCTGAAAGTCGGTAATAGTTCAAAGTGGTACCTTGATAGTGGTTGATTTAGACACATGACTAGCGATCAAACTCACTTTTGTGAGTACTCAAACTTTGATGGAAGATCTGTCATGTTTGGTGATGGTAGCTCAGCTAATATTGTTGGACAAGGAACAATAGTTGTACTAGGCCTTCCTAAAATTAAACATGTCCTCTGTGTAAAAGGTCTGAAACACAATCTCCTGAGTATCTCCCAAATTTGTGACAAAGAACATCTTGTCACTTTCTCAAAGAATGTGTGTAGAATTTTGGATCATACAAGTAAATCTCTTATAAAAGGTTTATGCACTAGTGATAATTGCTATGTCATTGAAAGTACAAGTGTGAGCGAGCTACCCACAAAGTGTAATATGGCTGTGAAGAATGAGTCTAAACTATGGCACCAAAGGTTGGGACACGTTCACTACCGAAATTTAGCAAAACTCAGTTCGAAAAATTTAGTTAGGGGACTTCACAAGATCAGAAAAGAAGAAAAAGTTGTCTGTGGTGAATGTCTAAAAAGGAAAACAGATTAAGGTCGGACACAAAAAGACAACCACCATAGCAACAACGAAACCTTTGGATTTGCTACATATAGATCTAGTTGGACCAACGAAGGTGGAAAGCCATGGCAAGAAAAGATACTTTCTGGTGGTGGTAGACGACTACACTAGATTTACTTGGGTTGCATTCCTACGGGAAAAATCGGATGCGTTTGATGAATTTGTGATCTTGGCAAAGCGACTCCAAAATAAAAAAGGGTACGGGATAAATCGAATTAGAAGTGATCATGGTGGAGAATTTGAAAATGAAAGATTCAAAAGATACTGCAATGAGAAAGGAATTCGTCATGAATTCTCTGCCCCAAAAACACCTCAGCAAAATGGAGTTGTTGAAAGGAAAAATCGTGTATTGCAGGAAATGGGGTCTGTTATGCTGAATGGGAAAGATATGGCAAAAAGTTTTTGGGCAGAAGCTGTCATACCGCCTGCTACATTATAAATAGAGTATATCTTAGAGCAAGTCTGAATAAAACTCCATATGAATTATGGTTTGGGAAAGTACCTAGTGTGAAATATTTTCATGTCTTTGGAAGCAAATGTTATATCTTGAGAGACAGAGATCACCTAGGAAAATTCGAGTCTAAAAGTGATGATGGAATCTTTCTGGGGTATGCTATAAATAGTCATGCGTACAAAGTATACAATCTAAGAACCCTCATTATTCAAGAGTCAATCAATGTGGTAATCAATTATCAACCTCATGAAGAAGATACACCTGCAAATGAATTAGAAGATGATATAGATTCATGCATAATAGAAAAATCTGATAACAAAACTACATCGCCCTGTGAACCTCAACCATCATCTGACACCCCCATCATAAAAGATCACCCTCGCAAACAAATTATTGGAGATCCTAACAACGGGGCAAGAACTCGATGACAAATAGAAATATCTATAGCCATTTCTGTTTTACCTCAAAAATTGAACCAAAGAATATTGTGGAAGCCCTTCAAGATGAACATTGGATAAATGCTATGCAAGAAGAACTTCAACAATTTCAAAGAAATGAGGTATGGCAATTGGTTCCCAAACCACTCAATACAAATGTCATTGGAACCAAATGGGTCTTCAAGAATAAGTCAGATGAATCAGGAAATGTGATTAGGAACAAAGCAAGGCTTGTAGCTCAAGAGTACTCACAGATATAAGGGATTGACTTTGATGAAACATTTGCTCCTGTGGCTCGCCTTAAGTCCGTCAGAATTCTTCTATCCATTGCATGTGCATTAAAATTTAAACTATTCCAAATGGATGTTAAAAGTGCTTTCCTTAATGGAGAACTTACTGAAGAAGTCTATGTTGAACAACCAAAGGGATTTTCTGACTCCAAGTATCCTCACTATGTATATCGTCTGAACAAAGCCCTCTATGGTCTCAAACAAGCACCACGTGCTTGGTATGAACGATTGACAAAATTTCTTTTAGATTATAAATTTTGCAGAGGGAGTGTTGATAAGACCCTGTTTACCCAAAGAACAAAAGACTCACTGCTTATTGCACAAATTTATGTGGACAATATAGTCTTTGGTTCAACATGTGAAGATATTGCTTACAAATTTGCCAACCTCATGAAATCATAATTTGAAATGAGTATGGTCGGTGAACTAAACTTCTTCTTAGGATTACAGGTCAAGCAGCTACATGATGGAATCTTTATCTGTAAAACCAAGTATGCAAATGACTTGGTGAAAAGGTTTGGTCTTGAATTTGGACGCTCTTATTACACTCCCATGAACACCACACTCAAACTCTCCAAAGATACAAATGGCAAGAGTGTGGATCAACATCTCTACCGGAGTATGATAGGTAGTCTACTATATCTCACAGCTAGTCGTCCCGACATATCTTTCAGTGTTGGAGTATGTGCTCGATATCAAGCAGATCCTAAGGAATCTCATTTAACAGTTATTAAGAGGATCATCAAATACATAGCAGGGACTTCCTCCTATGGACTGTGGTATCCATTTGAGGCATCTACCATCATCGCCGGGTACTCAGATGCCGACTGGGCTAGAAACTTGGATGATCGAAAATCAACCAGCGAAGGATGTTTCTATGTTAGAAACTGCCTAGTCTCCTGTCAGAGCAAGAAGTAAAATTCAATATCATTATCTACTGCTGAGGCTGAATACATTGCTGCTGGCAGTTGCTGTGCACAACTCCTTTTGGATACAATAGATGTTGTTGGATTACGGGATTGAACAACCCACAATGAGTCTTTTCTGTGATAACACAAGCGCAATCAACATTTCAAAGAATCCTGTTCAACATTCTCGGACTAAACATATTGACATCTGTCATCACTTTATCCGAGAACTTGTTGATGACAAGATTCTTACATTAAATTATGTTTCCACAAAAAAGAAACTCGCAGACATCCTCACCAAACCTCTTGATGGAAATAGGTTCAGTGACCTACAAAAATCCATTGGGGTCTGACTCACTAAATCTCGGTAAACATGAGCTGCACTGGTAAATCTTCATATCGGGATATTCATGGTTACATGACAGCCACAAGTCAAAATTTCCTATATTAACCATGTTAGTTGGGATGCAAAGTTATGACACTCTAGATAACATCTGAACAAAGTCAGATCAATGTTACTAATATCCAACATCGATAAAATTGAAGAAACTTAGAAGTGCACTATGATCATCAATGGTTTCCTCGATTGGTTGGCCTAATAATGCTCTATTTTGATAAACTTTAATCCACTGCTATCTGTGGCAGCATGTGTGTTGATAGTTGAATGGCTGAGTATTCTGGATTTTTTTTATACTGCTGTTTGTATATAGTTAGATACCTTGATTTTCATGTTGGATTATGAATGAATAGAATGCATCTCATTAATACCATATTTCTGTGTTGAGTTCCCCCAGTTTATCAAGTTATGAATTGCAAACTGCTATACAACTCCTCTATCTTATCTAATATGCATTCGTATCTTCTGAAAATGATGTATGTTTTAAAATGATTTCATCCTTACACATCGATATCTGTTGTTGCTCCCATGCAATTTATGCTTCAGTCAATATCACTTGCTATACCTTTGCCAATGACTGGAAAAAAGGGGGAGAAAGTTTAAAACCCCCCGAGCAGAAAATTATATATCTAATGGTGTTGCAGGTGTTAGGGGGAGCAGTTGCATCAAGTAAGGGGGAGTTTTTGAAGTAAGGGGGAGCAGATACTGGGTTATGTACATGGTTCATTAGATTTTGTAAAATTGTGTAAAAACATGTACACACAATTTAGGATATGTCTGTTTAGACATTATCCTAGGGTGTTTTGCCTGTTTTGGGGATTTTGTCACGTAATTGACAAAGGGGGAGATTGGAAGTGCCCTAGTTTGTTAAGTTACGTGCGCGTTGAGTCAGTGTGCCTATAGAACCTGATAGGAAGATCAATTCAAGCGTCTGCCTCAACCAGATGTGTCCGAGCTCGTCACAGGTAAAACTAAAGCCTCACACCCCATGTCTCAAAACACCAGGTAATTAAAACTCTTAAAACAAGATAGACATCTTAGGGTTTTTAGGGAGAGAAAACTTTTTTTCAAAATAAGAAAATTTCTAAGTTTTTCTCGCCCTGTCGATCTTATCGAAACACCCTCGATATGATCGACCTGCTCTGTCGATGTCCTCGATACCTTAGCGATATTATCGATATAAGGACCAAAATGTCCAGCAACTAAATATTCATCTGGACGAATTTATCGATGTATCGATACACTTATCGATATCATCGATATAAGCACTAAATATGTCCAGCAACTTCACAACACATCTGGATGAATTATCGATGTATCGATACACATATCGATATCATCGATATTCAAAACTCGAGCACATCGAAGAATGGCTTGATAAGATCGACAGGTAGATTTTCGGCGCCCCTATTTTTTAAAGAAAATCTCAAATTCCTTCGATATATCGATGACCGTCCGATATGATCTGAATTCAAATATCGATAAGATCGGATGTTCATCGATGATATCGATCGAGGGTGCACATTTCTTACAGTAAATATTTCAGGTTGTTTTTAACTATGATCGGAGGCCCTTTGATAGAATCGATATTCAAATATCGGTGTTATTGGCACCAGGTCGATTGCATCGAACAAGGACACAAATCGTCCAGCAAGCTTAAAGACAAATCCGCTGGATTTATCGATGCATCGACTCTGATCTCGATATCATCGATATTCAAATTTCGATGATGTCGACGGTTCCCCTATCATTCATGAAAACCTGAAATATTTCAAAGTCAAGTCTCTCTCATTTTTCAAGTGTCGATGGATCGAAAATGTCATCGATGGAATTGGAGTTCAAAATCTGATGATATCGATAAATGTTTCGATTCATTGACCAATTGGCAAAGAGTTTCAAAAGCGTATGACATTGTGTTCGATTCATCGAGTAGACCATCGATGCTATCGAGAGTATACACTCGATGATATCGAACCTGCTCGATGATATCGAACTCTGTCATAAATGTGACCGTTTTATATCCGTTGGAACTTTTTGCCTATATATTGAGGACTTGTCTTTTGTTGCTGTGAGAGAAAGAAGAGAGAGCTTTTGAGTATTTCAACTTATATCGTATATCTAAAGCCCTTTCTCTCAAGGAAGTTTATCCTCCAATCCACCCTCACCATTGACATTCAATAGAGTGGATTGGGGAATAAACTTCTGCATTCAAGGATCCTCCAGCTACTATCTTAATGACATATCATTAAGTTGGGATGCCTTGAATGCTTTGATGATTGGAACTACTCTATCTTCCTTATAGGAAAATCTTTAGAGAGTAGGATACCATCATAACCTTGACCCAACCCGAAGCCAAGTACTGGTATATCTTTTGTGTTGAGGATCAAGGGAGCTGAAGACTCTTCAACAACAAGGAGGAGATCTTCGTCATCGCGCTGAATGAGACTCATCAACTTATTTGTAAGTATCCAGAGTCCAAGAGTACACTTGTGATCATTCCTTCCTAGGATTGGGTCTTAAGTGGTTCTACCCTTTGAAGTCCTCGTAGGAGGCCTCTGGCGGGAGTGTACGTAGTGGGTGTGTTGTGTGGACCCTTGCTCTGTGGAGAGCATAAATATTTAGGTGCGTTGTGTGGACCCTTGCTCTATGGGGAGAATAAACATCTGGTTAGGAGTGAACCAGTAAAACTCCAGGGTTAGAGCTGAACCGAGTAGAAACCTCTGTGTAAAGGTTGAAGGTGAACCAGATTTAAAACCTTAGGTTTGAGGTGAACCCTGGGAAACCTCCTTAGTGAAATCTGGTACACTCAAGGGTTGAGTGCGGCAGCCAGGAGTGGAGCAGACTTATCGTCGAACCACTATAAAATGACTGTGTTTGAGATTGTTATTTTTATGATTGTGTGATTTGCTTTAATACTTCCTCATCTAAATATTTGATCACACCACACACACCTATACAGTCATATCCATCATAAGCTAGCTTGCATACTACTTACTTCTAAGATAGTTTGTGATTAGATCCTCTACCAGGCTTGGAAGCCAGTAGAGTTACATTTGAGTAATCTTGATATTTGCATGATCACAGGATTAGTGGAGTAGGAGTTTTAAATAAAACATAAAAACTTTAAAGAGTCCTATTCACCCCCCTCTAGGACATATTGGCATATTCCTTCTTCAACTCAAGCGATCTTCACCGCTATTTCAAACGATAGTATTAATATTAGCTATCATATTATTAAAAATCATTATGATGATAATTAACATTATAATCCACTAATTATAATAATATTTAAGAGTGACAAAATAAAACACTAGTATTTAGTAATGATATTATTTGATTCTTTTCTACCATAACGAATATTAGTATAGATCATTTATTAATGGCCATTCTTTTCCAATATTCATAGTAGAAGTATCAGTCAATCAATACTAATAATGATGACTAGCAAGTTCATATTTAAATCTACTAACATCATCTAATATCCTTATAATGATTAATAGCCTCTTAAATAATACAAGTTGTAATAATAAAATCTTTACTAATGATGGTATTTCCTAATAATAGTAATAGTTATCATTTAATGAACCTAGTTATGATCTAACATTAAGGATGATATTTAAGAGGGTTTAAATGAAATACTACTATTAAAATTTTGTTTGCAATAACTAGATCGGGTACAAACCATCTATTCATGGCTAACCAATCCATCTCAATAAATTCCTAGGGCCTTAATCTATCTAAACTATGGAAGTTGAGAGGGGGATTTGTAAGGCCCATGAACAAGGTCAACTAGGCCCGCGTTAGAATGACTAGGCCCTCTTGGTTTCATCCCAAAAAATGGTCCAATCTAAGCCTGGAATCCACCCATAGACAAGGCCTGAACTTTGTGAAATCAAGGCCCAAAAATTGGGCCTGGGCTAGGCCGTTCTTAGCCCAACTATTACTATTTAATGGTGGGCTAGAGACTGGTAAGACTGGGCCCACAACAATGCCCAAACTGTTTAGTGTGGCCTACTGAGATTTATGGTGGGGCCCACTGTTTTGTGTCATGCGGCCCACCGATATACATACTCAAGTGCGGCCCACCCCCTTGGTGTGGTGCAGCCCACTGAGCTTTATGCTCAGGTGTGGCTCGCCAGACTTCTCTTTTTGGGTGCGGCCCACCTAATTTTCATTATGTGGCAAGGCTGAAGTCAGGCTCAGAACATGGTTGGGCTCAGTCCAGACCACAGCCAGAGTTATGGCCTACAATCGGCCCACCTTCCAGGTTGGTTTGATGGCTGGAAGATTAGCTGATGGGCAGCCCATCTGATGCCATTTTGAGCCCAGGTTTCAGGGCTAGTTTCAGTCCGCTTTAAGCTAGTTTCGGCCCAGTCCATGTGGCTGATCTTGGCCCACCTCATGCACCATCTATAAACTGATATTCATCCTAGGAGCGTCATAATCAATAGCCAGATTTCCGCTGTATTCAAACCAAATTTCGGCCTAGCACTGAGATGGATCTCAACACCCCTTTCAGTTACTGTTTCGGCCCACATCATAGGCTAAAATGGTCTGATTTTTGGCCTAGTACATGGACTAGCTGGAGGTCCGATTTATCTCCCCTCATGGCCCATATCTCGGTCCCAACATGGCTTGATCCTGTAGGGAAATGCGGAAGATGAGCCGTCAAGATCTGACGGTCTACACGATAATTGGGACCTTCACAAAGCTGAAGATTGATGCTCTAATGGCCCGTCTATCTACTACTGGAGCAGATTGAACTTTTCACACCTCTGATCCTACGGTATATAGTGGTCCCGAATAGCGATCATGGATCAGATCGTCCCAAGGACAAGCCAAGATTGACAGACTATAGCGCACTCTATTTCTCTCTGTGTTTCGTATGATTCGATGCATTCTATGAGAGAAGCGCACTCCTTTTTATAACAGAGGAAGTAGAGTTTGGGTGGGATTGAGATAAGGCCACATTATCCGGTCTTATCCCTATCTCCTATCATAAATCAAATTCAAACTTGAATTTGAAATATAACAGAAGATGAAAAAGATCGAAAGAAGCCAAAGCTCGTGGGACCCACCCACTAGTGATTGCTCACCAGTGGGCCCCACTGGCCTACGTCCAACAACTCCCACTCAATCACATTATGGGATAGATACAAAAATTTATCCAACTAACTTGCCTTATAACAATCAAATACCAAAACATCGCGATCAAAAGAATCAGAGGCGTGGGACCAGCTGGATCACCATAATCTTCTCACAGGTGCTTAAGTACTAAGTGACCACCTAACTAGTACTCAATAACCCAAGCTTTGTAATGCCTGTCCTAGTCCGCATGACCACACTGGATAGAGTTAACTCCCGATCCGAGTACTGGCTAACATACGCACTTATCCAACTTATCGAGTTATTCTGAAAACTTGATTTTTCACAAACTTCGATTAAAACCAATTCAAAGCAATACTTATTTATATATATGCTTTTTAAGAAAAGTACTGTTTGCAAAAGTCTAATAAAAACAACTCGATACTGCCGGCGGATAAGTCTTCAAGTGCGCATTTATAGTTTTAGAAACTTGGTGTAGCTGTCACGGGATCTTCCCCATGCAAATGTGTAATTTGGAATTAATCAAGCCGCTTTCCTAGTGTAACCGAGTCTAGTCAATCAAGGACCTTTCGTCATTGTACACTAAAGTAGCGACACTCAATCTCATCCTCATATACACAAGAGGAGGGTAGCTAAGGACACAAGGAGTCACCTACGGGACTGGCTACTCGCATGTTGCAATGATTAGATCGAATTAAAGCAATCTGTAGGTATTAGGTCCCAGCACGTGGCTACAACCCACGTCGTAAAGTAGACAATACTAGGTGTAAGTTGAGTCTACAGTACGCAGGTTATTCTACATAAGGTACGACTCATCTCATAACCTCATAACTTGGCTTTAATTTCAGGCCATAACATTGATCGCATGTATAGGAATGGTGCGATTATGCTATTCGACTTTATCAGTCTCATCTACAATCTTTATAAAATTGTAGGCGGATACGACTCACTCATATCCTCATCCTTTATTATTCACAATAAAGGGAAGTTCATACCTCAATGTATAAACATAGCCCCAAATGTACCTCTCTTGTACATTTAAGATTGGTCAACCCATGCGAGTGGGTGACCGGCCTACTGACAAAATTAGAAATCCTACATGATCTCAAGGTAAATGCTGATGATCTTCTTACCTAGTTGATATTAGTGTTCAATACTGAATAAATGGAATATATTATTCATTAATGAAAGATCAAAGGTATTACAAAACAAGTACATCAATCAAGTTTTCCTCAATCCCATCTGCCTGACGTGAACCTGAAATAGATCTCTAGCTATAGGTTTTGTCATGGGATCAGCCATCATCTCCTTGGTAGGAATGTAGCTGAGGGCGACCTTTTTATCTCTCACTTGATCACAGACGTAATGATACTTGATCTCAATGTGCTTAGATTTCTGGTGGTGTTTAGGGTCCTTTGCCAGGTCAATAGCAGAAGTATTGTCAATCTTCAGCGATATAGGCTGACGAACACTCGGTACAATACCCAGACTCAATAGAAATCTGCGAACCCATACACACTCCTGAACTGCAGCACAACATGCAATGTACTCGGCCTCCATAGATGAAAGAGCTGTGGATGTCTGTTTCTTACTCGACCATGAGATAACTCATCCTCCGAGTAAGAATACATACCCCAAGTAGTCTTTCCTCGTCGGCCATTACCCCAAGCAAAGATCGAATATCCTTTGAGCTCGAGACTTGTGCCTTCATAACACAACATTAGGTCTTTTGTTCCTCTGAGATAGCGGAATATACGTTTGACGGCTTGCCAATGAGACTGTCCCAGGTTACTCTGATAACGGCTGACTATGCCAATTGCATAGCTAATATCCGGTCTGGTGCATAGCATAGTATACATTAAGCTTCCTACTGCGCTTGCATAAGGTACTGAGGACATAGCCAATTTCTCAGCTTCAGTCTGGGGACACGATTTCCTGTTTAACTTAGTAGCTTTATCCATAGGGGTTTCAACAGCTTTTGAATTTTCTATCCTGAATCGCTCTAAGATCTTTTGTATATATGTTGCTTGAGACAAGCCTAAAAATTTCTTAGGGCGATCCCTGATGATTTTTACCCCAAGGATAAAGTTGGCTTCACCGAGGTCTTTCATCTCAAAGTTCGAGAATAGCCAATCTTTAGTCAATGTCAACAATTGCATGTCATTACCTACCTATCGTGGATATCGTCTACATATAGAGATAGTATCAGAAAAGATCTTCCAGACCGTTTCATGTATACACAATGATCTTCTTCACTCATTGTGAATCCAAAAATGGTGATGGCTAAGTGGAACCTCATGTACCACTGTCTCGAAGATTGCTTCAGCCCATAGATAGATTTCAACAATTTGCAGACTTTCTTTGGATACTTTTTGTCCACATAACCCATGTGCTGTTGCATGTATATCTCTTCATCCAAGTCACCATTTAAGAATGCGGTCTTTACATCCATCTGATATAATTCTAAGTCTAAACTTGCAACAATGGACAAGATCATGTGGATTGATGAGAACTTTGCAACAGGTGAAAAGGTCTCGTCATAATCAATGCCTTCTTGTTGTGTAAAACCTTTAGCAACTAATCGTGCTTTATACTTGTTCACTGTACCATCCGCCTTTCTTTTGATTTTTAGTACCCATTTGTTACCTATTGCTTTACGATTGGAAGGCAGATCAACAAGTTCTCAGACTTTATTCTTCTTCATAGAAGCGATCTCTTCGTCCATAGCATTTACTCAATCGGCCGAGTTAGAAGATAATAATGCATCCTGATACGAATCAGGTTCATCATCATCAACTGCAATGCAAGAGAATGTTTGCCCTTCAATATTGAAATATCTTCGGGGAATCAATCCTCTTTCGCTTCGACGTAACTCAGGAGCCTGCTGAGATGTCCTCCCACTGTCCTGACGAATAATAGGAGTATCATCGTCTTATGAAGCAGAAATCCCACTCTCCTGAGATACATCGGGTATTTCAAAAAGTTGGATTGGAACCTTTTGCTTCATTCAGCTTGGGTATCTATCTTCAACGAAGGTCACATCTCGGGATTCTATCTCAATCCATCGTCCATGGTCCTCATAAACTAGAACGTATCCCTTTGAATGCATAGGGTATCTTATGAATACGCATTCAATGGTCTTATTATCAAGTTTACCTTTATGCGGAGTAGGTAGCAAAACATATCCCAAAGATCCCCAAGGGTGTAGGTTGGCTAGAGAAGGAATCCTCCCAGACCACATCTCATATGGAGTCTTAGGAATTGATTTGGATGGGACTCTATTTAGGACGTAGATGGCTGTTAACAGTGCGTCTCCCCAGAATATGGTAGAGAGATTGGCTTGAGCCATCATCGATCTAACCATGTCCAATAATGTCCTATTCTTTCTCTCTGCAACACCATTTTGCTGTGGTGTGTAAGCCATTGTGTACTGCCGAACTATTCCAACATTTTCACAGTATGATTTAAACGTTTCAGATGTATACTCACCACCTCTATCAGATCGAAGGATTTTAATCCTTTTCTCAAGCTGATTTTCCACCTCAGCTTTGTATTTAAGAAAACAATCAAAATCTTGTGTGAGATGAGATACACATATCCATAGCGCGAGTAATCGTCAATGAAAGTGACAAAGTATTGACATCCATTTCTAGCATGTACATTAAAGGGTCCACAGATATCTGAATGGATTATCTCTAGTGTACCCTTTGACCTAGCCGCTTTGGGAAATGGTTTCTTCAAAGTCTTCCCGGACACACAATGTTCACAAAATGGCAAATCAACTTTGGATAAGGAGTCTAACAGACCAGAACGTACTAATCTTGTCATACGATCCTTTCCAATGTGACCTAACCTCACGTGCCATTTTTGAGATTCAGATACTACAGTTTTATTCGACATAGCAGACAAATCAATAGATGCATTATCACATTCTATGTCTAGAATAAATAAATCTGAAATTAAATTACCCCATGCAAAAATGAGGTTATTCTGTCTCAAAGAAACTCTTGTCCCAGAAAATCGAATATCAAAACCATCAGCTAATAACCTAGAAATAGAAATTAAATTCCGACGCATCCCCGGTGCATATAAAATATCATGGAGTATGATTGTTCGCCCTATGCGTGTACGTAGATGGAAAACGCCAATCTCTTGTACGTCTTCAACAGCATTATTGCCCATGTACAGCTTGTAACTTCCCTTGGCTACAGGCCGGAATTCCTCGAGTCCTCAACGACTACTTGTCACGTGCTTTGTTGCGCTTGAATCCAAAATCCACTCGTTAGATATAGTATCAACGGAAAGGATTTCAGAACAAACGCCTACATACAAAGTATCTAGTGACTAAGAAATTACTGTCTTTTTATGGGTGCACTGTCGAGCATAATGGCCGAAATTTTCACAGACAAAGCAGACTACATTTGTCTTTTTCTGCTTATTCTTTCCGTTCCCCATCTTGAGATTTGGAGCAGGTGCTATGGTCTTCTGTTCTTGGTTATTCTTCTTCGCTTTCATGAGCTTTGGACCGTTTATTGTTAGCTTTCCGATTATGGGTTTCTGCTATAAAGGCCCTGGCCGAACTTGGCTGAATTGCATTCATTTCAACCTCACGTACCAAGTGGCCACAAAAGTCTTTAAACATAGTGATAGAATCAGTATGGTTCAGAATTCTTTTAATTTGGGCCCATTATTCAGGCAAGGAACGGTGCATGGCTATAATCTTTTGATTTTCAGTCAATTTACCCCAACATTCCTAAGGGTACCTATCATTTGCTCCATCTTACGGATATGATATTTGATGGGGCAGCCGACGGGCATCCTATACTCCTGGAATTCCAATTCCATTGCCCTAACTCTTGCATCGACTTCTCACAAGATAGGCATCCACAATGCTTCCCAGATTCCCTTAGCGGTTTCATGTACTTCATACGTAGGTATGAGTTCTTTGTGCATGGTGCTAAGAAGAACATTACGGGCTGAACGATTTTGTTTTTGCCACTTATTGTAGTGAGTCATCGTAACCCTATGTTCTTGTAAATTTCTGTTTTCAGCTAAGATGGGTTCCTCTTGAACTACATCGATTGTGTGAGATATATCGTCCTCGTCCAGAAGGCATCATACCGCTCGGGACCAGTCTTCATAGTTGTTGCCGTCGAAATGTTGTCCTTTCAGTTGTTCAGCGATCAACGCTTTGATGGCCATCTCTACATTGCATGAGTATCACTACTTAGCTAAGATCTAAGGTATTGACACTAATCATCAGCATTTCTACGTGTTATACAAATTTTCATAATATAAAAGTAGTTAACACATCTTAACGAGATCTGAAAGTCCACATACCCAAATGGACGGTGTAGAACAATCAAGTTCTCAAATTAAGATGACATTGGTACTTTTATAAAATTATAATTGTATAACATGCAACCTTCCATTATTTGGTTGCAAGCATCATTTGGTGGTGGAGATTAAACTCCCACTCAGGTTATGCACAACCTTTAGTTTTAGGGAAGATTCTAGCACTAAGTTTTTCTATATGTTCAGATGAAAAATAAGGAGGGCTCAGATCTAAATATATCAAGCCTAATTATTTCACTCATATAAACATCATCATCAGAAAGAAAATAAAGTGCTAAGATATCAGGAGAGTTCTATCTTCATCTGTGATCATGACCATTAGTGATAGATCCGATCATTATCGTTAATGATCATTGTTGATGATAGATCCTTTCATCAACATTGATCATCATGGTTGATGATTGTTTCGCTCACTAATGATCTCTAGATCAATGGTGAAGATAATATCATGAAGGAAACAATATATATATATATATATATATATATATATATATATATGCATATATATGTAAGCAGTATGTCAATCCTAAGGCCCATCATTTTATCACAAGCATAGATGCATTCATTACACACAGTACTTCACTTGTGCATCATTATGTATATATTATATGTGCATCATCATTACCAGATGAGCGGCCCATTTCTCATGTTCATGTGCCACATTGCTACAGGTGACATGGAAATCAGATTGCGTACTTAGTAAACTCCTTTGAGCCAATCTCAAAAATATGTGGTTTATCCATGTCGTGCATCCATATGGCCCACTTGATATTCAAGCTCATCAGATGGATGGACGGTTTCGATACAACACATACCTCGTGATAAGATCCATGTGTTGCTGACTGCCTAGTTCTCCATGTGGATAGACGGTTTAGATACAACACATATCTTGCCATCTGAGTAATACATGAACATTTTATAGCACATGGATACAACATATGAATACAATACATAATTTGCATATGGATACAACACATGATTATTCAATGTGGGAAATATTCAATGCTAACGTACAAGAATACAATGATGGAAATTCATGGGTTGTTGACGTACATGAATACAGCTATGGCAAACACTAGCCAATTCGTGTACAGATGCTATGTATCTAGTTGAAGTTGTCTATCAGAACAACATGTGTACTCATGTGTACACGTGCACATCTGCCAACATATGTACACAGGTGTACATGTGCACATTAGGCAAGTATTCGTGCACACGTGTACATCATCCAACATATGGAGAAATTTTTCTAAACTTGTGTACACGTGTACATCATTCAACATACGTGCATATACATTTGTATGCATGTACATGAGCCATCACGTGTACAACAGTCATCATATGTACAATAGTCATCAATTCAAGTATGGTGGGATACTTCACCAGTAGCTATGTTGTAGTGGTTGACTTCGATTCAACAACTATTTAATTGGTATGATGCACACGTATTGGGTATATGCTACATACTTTCATGGTTTGGTAATCCACACCGCTGGTAGATTGAGTTGCACCATGGATGGATTATACCCTACAAACTTTCCTTCATGGACAATCTTAACCTTTCCATCTGTGGTCTACCATTGGACGGTCGATTATAGAAAAAAAAAACACAACAACAATCCACATTCAACATTAAAGTGGGAGTATATATCTACTGTAATGTATATTCATGGGTATATCACGTGGATTTTTTATTGTACAGTAATCATATATGGACCCACTTATCAGAATAAGAATGTGTGTACTTAACCATTCCATTTTTCTAATACATCAGCCAGTGGTGTATTTCAATACAACAACACTAGTCACTAATAGCTATGTTGTATTTCAATACAACAACATCAGTCAAACCGATCTCTACGTTTGCTTGAGGTATGGCATAACGTAGACTAGCCATTATGACCCCCCACGTGTACAAAGTTATAGTATGACATATATTTGTGATGTACACGCGTGTGGTACATTACTTGGATCATTCCGTGAATCAACAAAATGGTATACATGAACTAATACCATTTGAAAGCCTTGGATTCCAATCTAAAAAGAAAGGATGGGCCACTTACCGTTTTAGATGATAAGAATCGGAGATCCGCCGTTGAAATGCTCTGATACCACTGTAGGAAAATGCGGAAGATGAGCCCTCAAGATCTGATGGTCTACACGATAATTGGGACATTCACAAAGCTGAAGATTGATGCTCTAATGGCCCGTCTATCTACTACTGGAGCAGATTGAACTTTTCACACCTCTGATCCTATGGTATATAGTGGTCCCGGATAGCGATCTATGGATCAGATCATCCCAAGGACAAGCCAAGATTGACAGACTATAGCGCACTCTATTTCTCTCTGTGTTTCATATGATTCGATGCGTTCCATGAGAGAAGCGCACTCCTTTTTATAATAGAGGAAGTAGAGTTTGGGTGGGATTGGGATAAGGCCACATCATCCGGTCTTATCCATATCTCCTATCATAAATCAAATTCAAACTTGAATTTGAAATATCTAGGAAGAAGCCAAAGCTCGTGGGACCCACCCACTAGTGATTGCTCACCAGTGGGCCCCACTGGCCTACATCCAACAGATCCCAATGCTGATTAACAGCACATCAGCAGCCTAAAAGATTGACCGATTTGTTTGGCCCAACATCGAATTAACACTAACAGGGATGCACAGCTGATCGTTCCTATCACTAAATGCCACGAAATCTGAGTTGAATATTTAGGAGTATCGATGAGGCATTGTTGGAATGTCCCACCTAATGAATCATATAGATTAGAGGTTTAAAACATTGGACCTGAATTCTTGGCTGCAACTGGAACGTTCGTCGGGGAAGATGATGTTCATCAATGGTGGATTTCTTCCCGTTGCCTCTTCCTCCATTTCGACAGCATGGGAGAGTTCCTAAGGGAGCAACGGAGCTCGGTGAATGGCTGGAGTGAAGCTCCATTAGCTTTTTCATGGTGGGGTCGAAGCTTGAGAGGTAGGGCCGTTTTCTAGCAAAACAGGGAGAAACGGTCGGTTTTCTTTCTCCCTTTCATTCTCTTTTTTTTTTTTCTTTTATTCACCCAGCCGGATCAGCTGGCATTGGACGGCCAGGATCTGTTTCCCAAGGATGGCTAGGATGTAGAGAGAGGGCGGCATGCGGATTGCTGAGTCAACGAAATGGCAGGTTTCCATTTTCAGAAACAATGTGTTTCTGGGACCCGTTTGCAGCAAGATTCGTGTGCATCTACAAGAGCTGAATCATGTGAAACTTAAGGGTTTTTGTCGTAGGCAGACCCTCTACCAAACAGATGGTTTGGATCTTCCCCAGGGTGATCAAGGTGGGCGACGTGCATTGCAACGGGCACCCCCTATTTTGAAAACGCCGTGGGCGGGAACAGAGGGAGGAATCTCCCTGTCTTGGAATGTTTCGGGTCAGAGCAGGTTTCACTGCTCCTGTTGGCCCAATGCACAGCGAGTGCATGTGAACTGTGCACATGCACAGCCCTAAAGTGGGCCCATAGGGCTATTTCGACATATCCACGCCGTTCATATGGTCTTGTGGGCCCCATTAGGATGTCTAGTCGAAGGTGTGGCAGATCCAATGCTTAGGTGGGTCGTATTAATTGAACAAAGATTTTTAAGTGTGTCTTGTGATGATTCGATGGTCGGATCATTGCAAATTTGATTGTGAGCAGTTAAAATGGTCCCAGGGGTCGTGTGTGAGGCTCTTATAATGTATTGCTAATCATATACTAATATTAATATTAATATTAATTTTATAACTATCATTGTTTTATCTTAATAAAAAATTACATTAATTAACAAGTAAGAATGAAATTTGTTATATATAATTTACGTTATCACGGATTGTTAATATATTTAATTTATGTGAATATTAGTAAGAAAGAACGAAGGTTAATATGTATTATTTGGGTGTTATTTGTACAATTGTATACCTCTTAAGTTTTAATTTTATATATAATGTTAGAGTGTTTGAAATATGTCATATATCATACCTATATATGTAAGATGTGGGCCACTCATTGTGCATCATTTAGTTGCATACCCTTATGTTAGGGTTACTTGCATTAAGGTGAGTTACAACTCATGAACCTCTAATTACTAAATCATGATTTGTTGAGCGTTCCAACATTCCAAGGATTGGATTGACTATTATTCAATTATCAACAACTTTTGAGATCCTAAGGAATGTCTAGGCATGATCAGAGAGTTGGATGTGAAACTAGACAACTTGATCTGTGCTTTTAAATGATGGATCACCCTATGAGATGTTGTAAACATGGTGAACGACGGATTTCATGATTCAAGGTTGTATGTCCGTAATTCAGTTAGATTTGTCCATCAGTGGAGTTGGGTTTAGACCAAAATGAATATGAATGTTTACTTAAGCCTGGCTTGTATTTATGTTAAGTTTGGTTATACGGTAACACCTGGGTACTGGAAAGTATAGGGTGTTATAATCTACCCCCCTTAAAGAGAATTTCGTCCCCAAAATTCAATGCTTGTATTATGATTAGGGACGATGATAGTATTCATTATTTTCCTACATGTACAAATGTATGCCACTAGGCGTCCAAAACTGAGGTCGTTACAATCTACCCCCCTTAAAGAAGAATCCCATCCTCGAGATTTGATGATGCTCTTTCCAATTATTAATGGTACAAGTAGCAGGGTTATCCTATCACTTGTCAGCATTAAAATTTCTTATAGTATATACAAAGATTATAAGTTCATTTTGGTGGCCATTAATAATATTGTCAACACGAATATATGGTTATAGTAGGTTTGAGCCTGATACATTGATCTCCTGCCTGCAGGACAGAGGATTTTGGTATCAATTCACAATCCTATTAAATCTCGATCTTTTGCTTGGTCAGGGGCAACGAAATCGTTGAGTTCGCTAAGACTTAGAACTTAAGCCCAAACTGCGTAAGCTTCGCTTAGATATGGTTCCATCAATCCGAGATCCCGATTGTTATAGACTCATGGGAACTATCATGTAATCATGCTAGTCTTTCAATGAGAATATCTGAACTCTACTTGAATAAACGTGAACGACCATCACACTTCCAGTGTGCACTTTAATTACCTAATGCGCTTTAAAAAAAAAAAATACGACCAAAATTTCTATGTGAAACTCTGAGTTAGGAATTTGCCGAATTCACCTAGGATTTCAATCTAGCCTCGACATGCTCAGCCTTGGTTGGAAATTTACCTATAACCTATTACTTCTGAAAAGGCTGAGCTATATGTCCTAGAGGGGGGTGAATAGGACTATGCCAAATTAAAATTTCAACAACGGAATTTAAATAAATTAAATACATATAGCAAAAGACAATCCCACAATGCTGAACTTAAAGACAACCTCAAATGAACGAGTATTGAGAGGTTGATACAAATGTTGTTCTAAGGACAACCTTACACCAGGACAACCTTAATAGAACAGTTTGTGTATCAAAAACTCAAACTTTTATAGAGGAATAAATAAATAAATAGCAAGAAGGGAAATCTAAGCTATTACAACATTCTCCACATTTGCGTAAAAGAAATTACAACGTTCTCCACAAATGTAAAAAGGAAAATTATAATCATCCACACAAATAAATAAACAATCAAACCACAAGACACAAAATATTATAGTGGTTCGCTTGTGTGTACACCAACTGTTAAACAACAGCCACACAACTACTCCACTCCAAATATCCTCACACAGTGGATATTAGCGTTCACTATGAAAATAGGTTTTTCCAAGTTCACCTAAAACCCTCACAATTGTGTCTTTCAAGTGGGCTTACAAAATTCAAAAACCCCACGCTCTGAGTTTTTCTGAATCACCTCAGACAAACCAAAACAGAGATTTTTCTGGTATAATCTCAAAAACTAAAATAGAAATTTACAATAATGTAAAATACCTGGATATTCTCCTTTTGATCAACCCGGAAGAACCAATTCGGAGTAGAATTTCAACGTAGAAGTTCAATGTCCAAACTCACTTATGAAATGGTTTTAGGTTCTAAATTGATTTTAAATTAAATCAAGTTGGGCTAGCTCTATTTGATTTTGATTCCAAGAAAAGGGCAATCTTAATCCCTTCTTCAAATATGATTGGAATAAAGAACACGAAATCAAATATAATAAAGCTAAATTAAGAGAATATTAAATGAGCACAATATAGCTTAAAATAACGACTAACTTATCTCTTAGAGTGATGAATTGAATTAACTTGAATTGAATAAAATACTTTGAAATTCATCCTCTATTTATAGGCAAAGAAATCGCATTCACGAATGGTCCTATGAACACTGCGACTGGTCGTAGGACCAACAGACTTTTAAAAATTTGAGCGCAATCGGATAAAGCCTTTCCACGGCTGGTCGTAAACCCTTCACGACTGGTCGAAGGACCTCCACGATTGGTTATGACCTGTTCACGACTGGTCATGTGGAACCTGATTTAGTCGTTGGAGTTTGAGTCGTGGCTGCAAGACTGGTCGAGAATGGTCGAGCACTGTTCACACGACCGGTCAAGCAGTCTCCAGGACTGGTTGTGGCTTAACAAAAAATTCTGAAAATTTGCAACAAACTTAGGACTGGTTGTAGAATTTCTTGGACTAGTCGAGCCAGTGCTAGGACTAGTCGAACAAAGTCCAGGACTAGTCAAGAAATAGTCTATTCACTTATAAAATGATCTAATTGAATTATGTATTCAAAATTACCTACCCTAAGGTCAATCTAGGGTCATTTATACCTTGTTAGTGATTATGAACATTGAGTCTTCTTTTTCTTTAGTTGATAGTTGTTCTTTGAAGTTCGCTAAGCTTGAGATCTTGTCATAGGATGAAGCTTGAACTTGAGACTCTTGAAGCTTGAAATCGATTAACATTGGAGCTTGAACTTGAGACTCTTGAAGCTTGAAATCGATTAACATTGGAGCTTGAACTTGAGTATCAAAGTCTAGGAACATTCTCTTGACTTGTATGAAGCTTTGAAAATCTTGAACTCTTGAATCTTGAATTCACAAGTGATGTTGTGCATAAACATGAACTAGTACACTTGCCTTTGAAGTTCTTGAACACAAGACCCTTGTTCTTGAGAGATGCACTGACTTCATTATGTAGATGAGCTACACAAGACACAGATTCCAAGAGAGGTTTTGGCACTACAAAATTTGACAATATAGGAGCTAAAAACCTTAGCACTTACAATCTCCCCCTTTGTCAAATCTGTCACAAAACACACTCCATAATAACATAAACAATATACGCACAAAGAATCATGCACCAATTATAAAAAGAATCATGCACCAGATATCAGCAATTTAAATCAATTCCACCAACAATACTCCCCCTTACTCAACTCCCCTTCACAAAATAGAATCATTCACAATCAATTCATCCATAATCTACAATCCATATATCCACCTGCCAATATACCAATATCAATATACCATATACCACAATAATATATATTAAGCATGTTAAAATTCTCTCCTTTTTTGTCACAATATGACAAAAGGAAGGAATTAAGTAATAGAAGTGGAAGTAGATAATGAAGGAAGAGTAAGAAGAGTATTGAGGAATAAATGATCAAGATAGACAAAATATCTATAAGCAAGTTCAACCAAGTACTACCAAGTTAAGTCAAGTTCAACCAAGTATTAAAGTTATTACAAATCACGAGTAGAAAATACTAATCAGATCCAGAAGAGGGAGCAGGAAAAGATGGATCAATTTGGTGTAAACCCTTGTTAATGCACCTCATATATTTATACATATAAGCAAATTGAGAATCTTGGGTTACACGAATCTGAGCCACCTATTCTTCAAGAGAATGCAACCTCTCATCGAAATCAGAAGGCTGATAATCAAGGTCAGCCTCAGAATCTGATTCAATCTCATTAAAAATATCATCCATGTTAATATCATCTACAAGTAAATCGCCTTCTTCTTCATTTACTGCTTCAGCTCCACCAACACCCACATTGACTTGACCATTAGCTAACCTTAAATTCATTTTATTTATATTTAAGTTGTTTAAAATAAGGTGTTGAATGGGAGCCTCTCCAATAGGCATAACCACTAACATATGGGTGGCCAATACAGTCATAAGATATGCAAAAGGGATATCACTGTGTCTAGGATGAAGACGGAATTGTATAATGGAATGATAGATCAAAGAAGGAAGACAAATAGATGTACCAGAGATGATGGAATGCAGAATCCAAACATGAAAGAAGTGAGTTCAGTTTTGTTACCAGAACATGGGTAAAGATTTGAAATAAATATCCTGTGAAGGACTCTATATCTGGGTAACAAATACTTTGAAGCAAGCGCATTCCCATTTTGACTCCATTGTGCATCTATATTGCATAATGCTCTAGTAAGTACATATTTTTCTGATTTAAATGGTTTAGTTACTAGACAGCTAATTAGAATACCTTCATCATTGACAAGTATGTCCATTAGACTAGAAATCAGATGTCGGTCTACTTCAAATGGACCTTCTTTAGTTGTTATTATAAAAGTCAAATTTTCAGTTGAAAAATCAGAAATACATGCAAACATAGCTTGCGCAATAGACTGATATGCCAGCCCACCCCAATGTAGAATGTTATCCCATCCTACAGATTGGATAAGAGGAAGGAGTTCAAATGGAGCAATATATTCAACATGAACAGGTCGCTCAACTATAACATTGTGCAACCTTAAATCCCGCACATAGGAGGGATCATCTTCGGGTGACCGAAGGTGGCACCGTGTGATAGGTTCCGATCTAGATGTTGAAGCACCTTGGAAAGTTTTCTTTTTACCTTTACCTTCCATTTGCAACTAGAAATACAAGGAATCAAGTAATTGCAAAAGACGTAGAGTGGGTTGTCTCAAAATCAGATTTTGGAGAAGAAAACCCCAAAAACCTCAAGGAAACAAAAAATAAATCACTCCAAGGATGAAAAAGAAGTGAAATGAACTTGAATCTAGAAGAAAAATGGAAATAATGGACTAACCTTGAAGATCTAGGGAGATGGGTTCAACCGGTCGTGCTAAGACTCGTTAGAGAATAAACCCTTAATGAAGAAAAATGATTTTTTTTTCCCCAAATAAAGGTCAAACCCGCACTACACGACTGGTCGTGCACATGCTCGACTGGTCGCGCCACGACTGGTCGAGTACGTACTCGACTGGTCGTGCACAGCAAAAAAATATGCAATTTTCTTGAAATTTGAAATTCTAAACAAATAAAATAACAAATATATACAATATGATATAGAAATGTATGAATAATCAATTCAAATTCCACATACCAAGCTCAAATTTCAATTTCGAAAACCTATTTTTGTCGAGCGGTTTCATGAAAATGTCAACAAGTTGAGTCTCGGTCGGAATGTATTCCAAAATAATTGTCTTTTCTTCCACTAATTCACGAATGTAGTGATATCTAATGTCAATGTGCTTGGTTCGTGAATGCTGGATTGGATTTTTAGATATATTAGTTGCACTGGAATTATCACAATATGAAACCATAGAATCCTGTACAATTCCATAATATCTTAACATTTTTTTCATCCATACGAGCGAGTACATGCATTACCTGCTGCAATGTATTCAGCCTCAGCAGTAGAGAGCGATACGGAACTTTGTTTCTTACTTTGCCAAGAAACAAGACAGTTCCCAACATAGAAACAACCACCACTAGTTGATTTCCTATCATCAACGTTACCAGCCCAATCAGCATAAGTGCAACCAGCTATTTGAACACTAGTATCATGTGGATACCAAAGACCTAGATTAGTTGAACTTGCGACATATCGCATAATCTGCTTAACAACAGTTAAATCTGACTCTTTAGGGTAAGATTGATATCTAGCGCAAATCCCTACGCTAAATGCAATATTAGGACGGCTTGTAGTTAAATACAGCAAACTACCTATCATACTGCGATATAATTTAGGATCAACTCTCTTACCTGTAGAGTCCTTTAAGAGTTTTAGAGTTGTACTCATAGGAGTATCGAAATTCTTCTCATTCTCAAATCTGAACTTTTTAACTAAGTTCAGAGCATATTTTGTTTGGGAAATAAAGAAACCATCAGGTTGTTGTTTACCTTGCAACCCTAGGAAATAGTTCAATTCCCCCATCATGCTCATTTCGAACTTAGATTTCATAAGATCTGTAAACTCAATAGTCATGTTAGCGCAAGTAAATCCATACATAATATCATCAACATAAATTTGCACTATTAAATTGTGATCATTATGTTTCTTTACAAATAATGTCTCATCAACACTTCCCATTATAAAGTTATGACATAGCAAAAACTTAGTCAATTTTTCATACCATGCACTGGAAGCTTATTTTAAACTGTAGAGAGCCTTTTTTAGGTGATAGACATGATAAGTATTCTTAGGGTCTTCAAAACCCGTTGGTTGTTCAACATACACTTCTTCATGCAAATCATCATTCAAGAAGGCACTCTTTATATCCATTTGATATATTTTAAACTTTCTAAAGCATGCAATGGATATAAATAGTTTGACTGATTCAAGACGAGCTACTGGGGCAAAGGTTTCATCATAATTGATGCCTTCAATTTGAGTGTACCCTTATACAACCAGTCTAGCCTTGTTTCTAATAATATTACCAAGTTCATCAAACTTATTTTTGAAAATCCATTTAATTCTGATAATGTGTTTATCTTTAGGTCTAGGAACTAAGTACTAAACATCATTTCTAACAAATTGATTAAGCTCTTCTTGCATCGCAACTATCCAGTTTTTGTCAGTAAGAGCTTCTTTTACGTTAGCTGGTTCTATCTGGGATGTAAAGCACACGTAATTACACATATCTTCAAGTTGTCTATGAGTATGTATACCAGTGAGAGGGTTTCCAAGAATTTGATTAGTTGGATGATCTTTAACAGTCCTTAGTTCAGAATTATTTTGACTTGATGAAGAATCTAGTTTATCAATTAGAAGTACTTTATCATTATCTGAACTTGAGATAGGTGTCTTCAAGTAATCGTCAATAACCACATTAATGGATTCTTGAATTACACCAATCCTCTTATTAAGGACCCGATATGCTCAACTATTCAGAGCATACCCTAAAAATATTCCTTCATCACTTTTGGTGTCAAATTTTTCCTAATTTTCACGATCATGTAAAATGTAGCACATGCTGCCAAAAACTCGATTTGACAGTAGGCTTCTTATCAAACCACATTTCATAAGCCGTTTTATTATTTAATTTTTTAGTATAAACACAATTAATTATATAACATGCAGTATTTACGGCTTCAGCCCAAAGATTTTTAGAGAGCTCTATACTGTTTAACATTACATTTGCCATTTCTTGAAGCACTCTATTTTTCCTTTCTACTATACCATTTTGTTGCGGTGTTTTGGGCGCAGAGAATTCATGTGATATTTCCTGGTCACTGCAAAACTTCTCAAAACTGTTATTCTCAAATTCTGATCCATGATCACTACAGATCTTACAGACTTGAGTTTCTTTTTCAGTTTAGATACGTTTAAGTACCCTTTTAACTTCATTGAGAGTTTCTGATTTGTCTCTTAAGAAGACTACCAAAGTATATCTGGTAAAGTCATCAACGATTACCAGAATATACTTTTTGCCACCTCGACTCTCCGTTCTAGTTGGTCTAATAAGATCCATATGGAGAAGTTCGAGCAGTTTGGATATGGCATTGGAGTCCACCTTTTTGTGAGAGCTCCTAGTTTGCTTGCCAATCTGGCATTCGCCACATATTTTATCTATTTTTCATATTTTGGATATGCCTCTTACTAACTCTCTTTTGCTCAATCTATATAAGTTGCGGTAGTGTACATGTCCAAGGCATTTATGCCATAACTCGGTCTCATCGGTATGGACCATGTAGCACGATAGATTAGATGAGCTAGAATCACTTACGATGTAGCAGTTTTCAAAAGTTCTGTGACCAGTTAATATTACAAAACCGTTTTTATTTAAAATTTCACACCCTAGGTTAGAAATTTTTACGCTATGGTTTTTATCACATATTTGAGAAATGCTTAATAAGTTGTGTTTTAAACCTTCTACATATAAAACATTCTCAAATAAAGGGAGGTTAGAAAGTTAAACCGTACCTTGGCCAATAATCTTGCAGTTGCTACCATCACCGAATGTGACTGAATCATTAGTCATGTCTTTAAGATTAGTGAACAGACCTTTGTCACCGGTCATGTGACTGGAGTATCCACTATCTAGGTACCACTTTGAATGGGTTGAAACTTTGAAAGCCGTGTGGGCAACCAAGCAAGTAACCTTAGGAACCTATTTCATTACAGTTTTGGTTTAGGAGTATAGTTGGTCTTCTTGTGTTTGTAGTTAATATAAGACCACCCATTGAGTTAGATTTTAAGAGCTCATTAAGTAAATCAACAATTTTCTCAGCTAAAGGATTATGATTCTGATTTTTATAGTTGATATGGTTACTTTTAGGTTTTAAGAATTAAAAAGTTTTAGCATTTTTAGAGTAATTTTGATTTGAACTTTTCTCTTTTGAGTTTGAAGACTCTCCTTTCACAAACTTAGGAGGAGTATTCTTATGTTTAGGAGTACTTTTGTTGTAGCCTAAACCGGATCAGTCGCCACATTTTTTGGATCCGGATAAAAGTTTTTCTAACTTAGGATCACCTTGGGCATACTTCTATGTATCTTTTAAACTCAAAAGTGAAGAGACTTCAAGTTTTAGTTTTTCATTTTCAGATTTAAGATTTTCAATAAGGGAGGTTTTGAAATCTAAATCGCATTTAGTTTTCTCAAAACGATCTAAAAAGTGGGATTTTTCTAAAACAAGAGTATCAAAATTTTCTTTAAGTTTCAAAAACTTTTCTTTCTGAAGTTTTAGTTTACAGCAATTTTACAACTTTCCTTGTATAGGGCATTGTAAGCATCTTGAAGATCTTCTTCATTTTCATGATCACTATTCAGATTTTCTTCACTAGTTAAATCATTATTATCTGAAAAAATGAACTTAGCTAGAGTCATAAGGGCTTTGACTTCATTGCTTGACTCGGTTTCAAAATCTTTTGACTCAGAAGAGGCTTCAGAGCAGGAAGATTCATCCCAAGTAGCCAACATACCCT
Source organism: Magnolia changhungtana (assembly GCA_030180095.1). Classification (NCBI taxonomy): domain Eukaryota; kingdom Viridiplantae; phylum Streptophyta; class Magnoliopsida; order Magnoliales; family Magnoliaceae; genus Magnolia; species Magnolia changhungtana. The sequence goes on from JASAUF010000600.1 coordinate 1,350,472, forward strand.
TCTTTTTAGGTTTGTCCTTTTTTGGACACTTGTTCGCTAAATGCCTATTCATGGTAGCTATAACATTGACTATCTTTTAAAGATTTCCAAGTTTTAGATTTAGATATTTTCTTATCATTAGATTTTTGGAAATCAACCCTCTTTTTACTTTCAAAAATTTTGTAAAACTTTTTAAATAAAAAGGCCATATCATCTTCAGAATTTTCTAAATCAAAATTACTACTATTTTCTTAAGAAAAATATTTAGAAGATTTAAGGGCAATGGATTTACCTTTAGGAGCTTTAAAAGTTAACTCATAAGTCTGTAATGATCCAACTAACTCTTCTACCCTCATATTGTCCGTATCACGAAGTTCCTGGATCACAGTCACCTTTGAATTGAACCGTTCAGGTAGTGAACGTAGTATCTTTGCACAGACTTTACTTTCTGAGATTTTATCACCGAGAACCCACATAGAGTTAACAATGTCATTTAATCTAGTATAAAAGTCCATGAAAGTTTCACTTTCCTCCATACGTATTTCCTTAAATTTGGTTGTGAGGATTTGGACCTTAAATTTCTTGACAATTGTTGTTCCCTCGTGTGTCATTTCTAAAATATCTCAAGCTTGCTATGCAGTATCACAGGATATAATTATTTTAAATTCATTCGGTGATAGTGCTGATTGCATTTAGTGCTTTTGCATTGGCACTACTCTCACTTTTCTGAAGTGTGGTCCAAGAGAAATAAGTAGTAATTCTCATAGATTTGGATCCATCGATACCAGTTACTTCAGTGGTAGGAGGGGTCCAATCAGTCACTGTGGCTAGCCACACGCTCTCATCCATGGATTTTAAGAAAATTCTCATCCTGGCTTTCCAATAGGCATAATTGGAGCCATCAAATGGTGGAGGCCTAGTGACTGATAAGCTATCAAAATTTGACATCTTACAAAGCTCAGATCGATTAGCTCAAGAAATTAATCCAAAAGAAATAACAATTAAAACGAGCTATTAGGCTCTGATACCACTTGAAAAGGCTGAGCTATATGTCCTAGAGGGGGGGTGAATAGGACTATGCCAAATTAAAATTTCAACAGTGGAATTTAAATAAATTAAATACAGATAGCAAAAGACAATCCCATAATGCTAAACTTAAAGACAACCTCAAATGAACGAGTATTGAGAGGTTGATACAAATGTTGTTCTAAGGACAACCTTACACCATAAAAACCAAGGGTTTATAATAGGACAACCTTATTAGAACGGTTTGTGTATCAAAAACTCAAACTGTTATAGAGGAATAAAGAAATAAATAGCAAGAAGGGAAATCTAAGCTATTATAACATTCTCCACATTTGCATAAAATAAATTACAACATTCTCCACAAATGTAAAAAGGAAAATTACAATCATCCACACAAATAAATAAACAATCAAACCACAAGATACAAAGAATTATAGTGGTTCGCTTGTGTGTACAGCAATTGTTAAACAACAACCACACAACTACTCCACTCCTAATATCCTCACACAGTGGATATTAGCTTTCACTATGAAAATAGGTTTTTCCAGGTTCACCTAAAACCCTCACGATTGTGTCTTTCAAGTGGGCTTACATAATTCAAAAACCCCGTGCTCTGAGTTTTCTGGATCACCTCAGACAAACCAAAACAAAGATTTTTCTAGCACAACTCAAAAACCAAAATAAAAATTTACAATAATGTAAAATACCTGGATATTCTCCTTTTAATGCAGCTTGGAAGAACCAATTCGGAGTAGAATTTCAATGTAGAAGTTCAATGTCCAAACTCACTTATGAAATGGTTCTAGGTTCTAAATTGATTTTAAATTAAATCAAGTTGGGCTAGCTCTATTTGATTTTGATTTTAAGAAAAGGGCAATCTCAATCCCTTCTTCAAATATGATTGGAATAAAGAATACAAAATCAAATATAATAAAGCTAAATTAAGAGAATATTAAATGAGCACAATATTGCTTAAAATAATGACTAACTTATCTCTCAGAGTGACGAATTGAATTAGCTTGAATTGAACAAAATACTCTAAAATTCGTCCTCTATTTATAGGTAAAGAAATCACGTTCACGACTGGTCCTGTGGACACTACGACTGGTCGTAGGACCAACAGACTTTTGAAATTTTGAGCGTGATCGGATAAAGCCGTTCCACGACTAATCATAAGCCCTTCACGACCGGTTGAAGGACCTCCATGACTGGTCATGACCTATTCACGACTGGTCATGTGGAACCTGATTTAGTCACTGGAGTTTGAGTCATGGCTGCAGGACTGGTCGAGAATGAGTTGAGCAATGTTCACACGATCGGTCGAGCAGTCTCCACGACTGGTCGTGGCTTAACAAAAAATTCTGAAAAGTTGCAACAAATGTAGGACTAGTCGTGGCTTAACAAAAAATTCTGAAAAGTTGCAACAAATGTAGGACTAGTCGTGGAATTTCTTGGACTGGTCGAGCCAGTGCTAGGACTAGTCGAACAGAGTCCAGGACTAGTCAAGAAACAGTCTATTCACTTATAAAATGATCTAATTGAATTATGTATTCAAAATTACCTACCCTAAGGTCAATCTAGGGTCATTTATACCTTGTTAGTGATGTATGAACATTGAGTCTTCTTTTTCTTCAGTTGATAGTCGTTCTTTGAAGTTCGCTAAGCTTGAGATCTTGTCATAGGATGAAGCTTGAACTTGAGACTCTTGAAGCTTGAAATCGACTAACATTGGAGCTTGAACTTGAGTATCAAAGTCTAGGAACATTCTCTTGACTTGTACGAAGCTTTGAAAATCTTGAACTCTTGAATCTTGAATTCACAAGTGATGTTGTGCATAAACATGAACTAGTACACTTGCCTTTGAAGTTCTTGAGAGATGCACCGAATTCATTATGTAGATGAGCTACACAAGACACAGATTCCAAGAGAGGTTTTGGCATTACAAAATTTGACAATATAGGAGCTAGAAACCTTAGCACTTACAACTTCATCTCTCATCAATTCTACATGCTGAAAGTGTGGGAATTATTATTTCTAGGTAGAAAGGTGTATTCAAGTAGCAACTCCTAGTATGATTCCTTAGATTTAGGAAGTGCTTATGTTCAATGTGGTTGGTAAGGAATTTCTTATGAGGTCTAAGTTCATTTCATTGTTTCTCACTAAAGAGATGTTTTAGGGAGTTCAATGACTATCCGAGTAGTTTTTAAGGGAATCAATTATTATTATTATTATTATTATTATTATTATTATTATTTTGTTTCTAGTTTCAAACAATGATTCTACAGTTTATAGGAGAACTAATGTTCCTATTCTGGAGTTCAAATGGCTCACCCTGAAAATTTTAAAAGAAACTAAAGTTTTTGGACATCTATGTTTGCAACTTTTCCAATTTCTAAGGGAATTTCTAACGCTTAAAAGTCTATCATCACTTTTTAAGGGGCCTACAGTGGGAAGTCTCTACGTTTTAGATTTTCCCTGATTCTAAGGGAATTTCACCCAAGTCGGGATTGCCATCCCAATCACTTCTAAGGGAACCTAAGTCCTTTTCTAACCCTCATCATTTTCCAAATAATTTTTCTAGGGGACTTATGTAACGCCCTGAAAATCGGGGGTCGACCAGAAGCTCAACTCCCGAGTTTCAACACATCACTTATGCAACATAGATAATGATGTTTAAATGTTGTCTATATTAGTGCATTAAACATGAGTGAGATTATACTAAAATAGCATATCATACTCCAGAGTTAATGTAATTAGGCAAGCGGAAGACTATAATAGATATGTAAAGTATATAAGTGTTTCACAACCTCCAGAGTATGAGTATGTTACCAGGCTGAATATATACATAAATGGTTCCAAAATTTACAAATCATCAAAGTGTAAATGTCCAACTAATCCATAAGTCCCTGTAACCCCGTCAAATCAAGGTCTACATAGACCCTTCTGAGAGCTGAACATAAGAGAATCCTTTCTCCCTGCCTACGAAGTCTAACTCCGCTGTATAGGCTTTGTCATCACCTGCATCTAAACTAGAGTTTGGGTGGTGTTTTAAAACACCGTCCCAGGTGGGAATGAGTAGCTAATTCAGTGGAACTATAAAGCAAAGGTTAACATGTTATCAATTCAGTCAAGCAGTAATGATAAAGCAGTACAACAATCATTTCCTAACTACTCTGATTAATGCAAGGATGTTATGCGGTAATGATGCATGCCCTCGCCTGCACTCCCTCAGTGACATCATCTCACGATCGCGCATGCAACACTCCTGGTAAACGTGCGCTTCCTCGCCAAAGCATATGCAATGCGGTGCATGATCGTGTTAGCCAAGTTCTTATTTAGGTTTATCCAAACAATAAGTTCAGGAAGCTAAGATACCTCCCTTTATATCATTAACTCAAACAATGATCCAACTAAGGTCGTCAATCCTAGTTAATCACATACGATAGGCAAGTTCGCGAGTTTATACTAGTAGTTGCTACGGGAGGCTCGTCACCTCAGCATAAACTTAATTCATACTCGAGGTCACACTACCAATGCCTTACCAACTGGTAGTCTATTTTCAAAGGCTCGTCACCAACCTAACTGGGGACCACAGCCAAGCTGCGCCGGGGTAGGCTTATTTTATACACAAGGTCACTACGGGAAGGCTCGTCACCTTAGTGTAGTCCTAGTGTATACTCGAGGTCACTATGAGAGGCTCATCACCTGATCGTAAGCCGACAGCTCGAATACAGTGTCCCATACCACCGTATTCAACTCATGAGTTTAGGTTGCTCACTGGTCCCTACAGGGAGGCTCGTCACCCCAGCGTAGGCCGACAGCTTGACTACGGTGTCCCATACCACCATGCCCGGCTCATGAGTCTTAGCGGATTCAGGTACCATGGTTGAAACGGGTCTTTACATTAGTAAGGGGTACCTTAGGTCCAAGCAGTAGCGTCCATACATGGTGAACATATAATAGGTCAATCGGGTTATTTGACAAGTTCGATTGGTACGAGCACACACTGATTTAATCGACGTGGAGTGTGAAACTGCCATGGTTTGTCAATTAGCGTGAGTGTTAATTCGGTAAGACAAAAGCTCCATAGGAAGATTGATCAACCGTCTGCCTCAATCGAATGTATGCTCGAACTCGCCATAGGTAAATCTAAGCCTCACATCTCATGTCCTAAAACACCAGGTGAATAAAACCCTTAAAATTGGTTAGAATACCATAGGATTTTTGGGTTAGAAAACTTTTTTCACAAACTCAAAAAATCTCCAAGTTTTCTACCTTTGTAGATTTATCGATAGACTGTCCGATATCATCGAGTAGTGTTGTCGATGTCCTCGATGATCAATCGATACCATCGAAATGAGGACCAAAGAAGTCCAGCAACCACACACTCTTCTGGACAGAATTATCGATGTATCGATACCCTTATCTATATCATCAACATTTGAAACTCGAGTCTATCGAAGTTGACTCGATAAAATCGACAGCAGAGCTTTTGTGTCTCTATTTTTCTAAAGAAAATCATGAAGACCTTCGATATGTCGAAATACTCCTCGATATCCTCGAAATTCAAAAACTGATAATATCGAAAGGCCTTCGATGAATCGATCATGGACACCGTTTACCAGCAATATTTTCAGGTGGTTTTTATCTTGGATCGAAGGGCAGTCGATAGAATCAATATTCAAATGTTGATGATATCGAGGTCGAATCGATTGCATCGAGAATGGACATAAACTGTCCAGTAAGCTTAACTGGAAAATCCTTTAGATTTATCGATGCATCGACACGACTATTAATATCATCGACATTTAAAATTTGAAGATATCGAGTGTACCTCGAGCATATCCTTGACCTGAAAATATTTCAAAGACATGTCTCTCAGGTTTTCAAATGTCGAGGAATCGATCCTCGTGTCGATGAAATCAGAGTTTGAAATCCGATGACATCGATACAAGTTCGATTCCATCGACCAGTTGGAAAAAAGTTTTAAAATCGTATGACATTGAGTTTGTGTCATCGAGCGGCCAATCGATGTAATCAAGAGTATATGCTTGATGATATCAACCCTGCTCAATGATATCGAACTTTGTCATAAATGCGACTGTTTTATATCCGTTGAAAGTTTTTGCCTTGATATAGAGAGCTTGTCTTTGCTTGTTAGTAGAGAAAGAAGAGAGTTCTTTTGAGTGTTTAACCTTAGATCATATACCCAAAGTCTTTTCTCTCATGAAAGTTAATCCTCCAATCCACCCTCATCATTGACATTCAATAGAGTGGATTGGAGAATGAACTTCCGCATTCAAGGATCCTCCAGCTACCATCTTAATGGCAAATCATTGAGCTGGGATGCCCTGAATGCATAGATGATTGGAATCCTCTATCTACCTTATAAGAAAACATTTAGGAGAGTAGGATTCTATCACAACCTTAACCCAACCCGTCGCCATACATTGGTACATCTTTTGAGTTGCGGTTTAAGGAAGCAGAAGATTCTTCGCCAACAAAGGAGGAAGATCTTCGACAACGCACTGAATGGGGCTCATCTACTTATCTGTAAGTCAATAGAGTCCAGAGGACCCTTGTGATCATTCATTTATAAGATTGGGTCTAAGTTGGTTCTCACCCCTTGCAAGTCTAAAAAGGCCTAGCTATATGTCCTAGAGGGGGTGAATAGGACTATGCCAAATTAAAACTTTAACAGCAGAATTTAAATGAATAAGATAGCCTTATAAACAATTGAATGAAAGATAAAAATTTTAAACAAATCACAATACTGAAATGTAAAGTAATAAAATAGAGAGGTTGATACCAATGTTGTTCTAAGGACAACCTTGCACCATAAAAACCAAGGGTTTATGGCAGGACAACCTTACTAGAACAATTTGAATATCAAAAACTCAAACTGAAAGGAAATAAAGGAAATAGCAAGAAATTAAATTCTAAACTATTACAACATTCCCACAATGCTTGAAATGTAAAAGATTACAACATTCACATCCACATATATATTCCACAGCTTTGAATGATAAAAGATAGAAATTAAAAAACATTCAATCCACCAAACACAAAGAATTATAGTGGTTCGCCTGTGTGTACACCAACTGTTAAACAACAGCCACACAGATTGCTACTTCACTCCTAATATCCTCACACAGGGGATATTAGCGTTCACTATGAAAATAGGTTTCACAGGTTCACCTAAAACCTTCATAATTGTGTCTTTCAAATATGCTTACATAATTAAAAAACCCCACTTCTGAGCTTTCTGGCTCTCCTCAGATAACGACTAGATTAAGATTTTTCTGGCTTAATCTCAAACAAAAACCAAAAGCATAGAAGATTTACACAAATGTAAAATACCTGGATTTCTCCTTTCGTTGTAGCCCAGAAGAACCAATCGGAGTAGAAGTTTGATTGTCCAATACTCACTTTGAAATAGTTCTAGGTTCTAATTGATTTTAAATTAAACCAAATGGGCTAGCTCTATTTGATTTTGATTCCAAGAAGAAGGAATGCAGTAATTCCTCTTTTCAATTTAGATTGGAATGCGTAAACAAAATCAAATAAATAAAGCTAACAAAAGAGAATATGAAATATGCACGGCGTAGCTTAAATTAACACAAACTTATCTTAGAGTGAGCTTTGATTTTACTTGAATTGAATTCTTGAAAAACTCTGAAATTCGTATTCTATTTATAGTTACAGAAATAGTGTCTACTACTAGTCGTGTGGCCACCACGACTGGTCGTAGGTCGAACTGTATTTTGAAATTTTAAGCGCGATCGGATGAAACCGTTCCACGACTAGCCTTAAGGTGTCCACGACTGGTCATGAGGCCTCAATGACTGGTCGTGACCATCCCACGACTGGTCGTGAGAAACCAAGAATGGTTGCTGGAGTTTGAATCGTAGCTGCAGGACTAGTCGTGAATGAGTCGGCATTGTTCTTACGATCGGTCGAGCAGACTCAAGGATTGGTCGAAGCTCAACCAAAAAATTCTAAAAATTTGTAACAACTTAGGACTGGTCTTGAAATTTCTTGGACTGGTCGAGCCAGTTCTAGAACTAGTCGAACAGAGTTCAGGACTAGTCTTAGAACAGACTAAACACTTATAAAAGTATTCTATATGAATTATGTATTCAAAATGACCTACCCTAAGGTAAAACTAAGGTCATGTAAACCTTAAATGTGAAGTATGGATATTGAGTCTTCATTTCTTCAGATATTGGTTGACCTTTGAAGATTGTGAAGCTTGAGATCTCTGATGTAGCTTGAACTTGAGATCTTATGAAGCTCTGAACTTCATCTTGTACTATAGTCTTGAGTTGTATTTGAGACTTGAACAAGAACTTGTCTTCTGTTATAACTCTTGAAATATTCTGATCATTGAAGCTTGCAGAAGTTTTGACAAATAACTTGAACTTGAACTTCTTGAAGTAGATCATCGTTCTTAGCTTGAACATACAAATCAACATGCTACACAAGACATATATTGTGTTTTTGGCACCACAAAATTTGACAACCAAAGAGGCAAATAACAATTGCACTTACAATCTCCCCCTTTGTCAAATTTATGACAAAACACACTTAACAAAAATATGATCATTATGAACACAAAGAATCATGCACTAGTTAGTTATAGCATGACTAAAGAATCATGCACTAGTTGTCATTCACAAATACATTCATTACTTACTCCCCCTGAGTAACATACATAAATCCTTCAAAAAAAATGAAAATGATGCTTACTCTACTCCCCCACAATCCAGATTCATCTTCCCCATATAACCATTAAATTATTCTCCCCTTTTTTATCACAATATGACAAAGGAAGAAGGGAAGAAATGATAGTCGAAGACCAAAAAGAGAGTAAAGAAAGGAATAACGAGTTAAGATATGCAAGTAAAAATAAGAAAATTCAAAGTTCACATAGCATTAACCAGCTAAATCAAACGTCAGTGATACAAACTGAAGTAAAATCAAAGTCCACACAACAACAAAAGTAGTATAAAAGTTATTACAAACCAAATATTAAAACACTTAATCAGATCCTGAGGAAGGAGCAGGTATGGTAGGATCAATTTGATGAAGGCCCTTGTTTAAACGCCTGAGATACTTGCGCGTATATTTAAATTGCAAATCATGACAACATTCATGTTCTCTACCTTCTCCTTAAGAGCACGAAGACGAGCATCAAACTCAGATGGCTCATAGTCCGGATCATTTGTAGAATCTGACTCAATCTCATTAAAAATATCATCCATATTGATATCATCTGGAGGAAGAGCTCCACCTTCTTCATCATACCCTGCTTCAGCACCACCACCACCCACATCTCTTTGACCAGGTGTCAGTTCCAATTTCATCTTATTTAAATTAGAATTGTTAAACAAAAGATGATGAATAGGAGTCTCTTCGACAAGCATAGCAACTAGCATGTGAGTAGCTAACACAGTCATAAGATAAGCAAATGGAATATCACTGTGTCCTGGATGGAGACGAAATTGAATGATGAAATGACATATGAAAGAAGGCAGACATACTTTAGTACTAGTGACAATAGAATGCAAAACTCTAACCATAAAGGAAGTTAGTTCTGTTTTGTTACCAGAACGAGGATTCACATTTGAAATAAAAATTTTATGGAGAACTCTGTATTTAGGTAACAAATACTTTGCGGGGAGCGCATTCCCTTTATGAGTCCATTCAATATCCATATTAAATAAATCTCTAGTTAACATCCGTTTTTCTGATTCTGAAGGTTTTTCCATTAGAATATGAATAGGGATGCCCTCATCATTAACAGGTATTTTCATTAGATCCGCAATCAGATGACGGTCAACTGTAAATGGACCTTCTCTAGTATCAATATTAAAAGTTAAATTATCAGATAAAAATTCAGAGATACATGCACACATAGCCTGTGCAATGGATTGGTACGTAGGCTCACCCCAATGTAGGATGTTATCCCAACCTATAGATTGGAGAAGAGGAAGGATACTAAAAGGAGCAATGTTATCAATAGACACAGCTTTTTCAATAATGACATTGCGCATACGTAAATCCTTAACATGAGCAAGATCATCTTCGGATGACTGAAGATGGCGTTGAGTAATAGGAGCTGATCTAGAGGATGATGGACCATGGACAGTTTTCTTTTTCCCTCTAGCATACATTTATTTAAAGAAAACCAAAGTACCAGGAAATCACAAAGGAAGTAGAGATGGGTTTTCTAAGATCAGCAAATGGAGTAGAAAAACCCTAAAATCTAAACAAAGCTTGAATCAAGTATTCAAATGACAAAAATGAAGAGAATAGAACTTGAATCTATAAGATTGACCAAAAAAAATGCACTAACCTTGATGAATCAAACGGTTGGGTGCTACCGATCGTGCTTATGCCCGTTGGAGAAGAAATAGGAAATGAAGAAGATGAGATTTTCCCCCAAATTAAAAAGGTCCAGCACGCTACATGACTGGTCGAGGACCGTTCTCGACCGGTCGTACCACGACTGATCGAGCACTTCCTCGACTGGTCGAGTACCGACAAAAATATACATTTTTTATAAAAATTTGAAATTTAAACCAATAAATTATCAAATATATATACACTATGATACACATATGCATGAATAATCAATTTAAATTGCACATACCAAGATCAAATTTCAATTTATTAAACCTATTTTTATCGAGCGGTTTAGTGAAAATGTCAGCAAGTTGAGTCTCAGTCGGAATGTAATCTAAAGATATTATTTTTTCTTCCATTAATTCACGAATGTAATGATACCTAATGTCAATGTGCTTGGTACGTGAACGCTGGATTAGATTTTTTGAAATATTTATAGCACTGGAACTATCACAATATAATATTATTGATTCCTGTGAAATTCCATAATCACTTAACATATGTTTCATCCAAACAAGCTGAGTACATGTATTTCCAGCTGCGATGTATTCAGCCTCAGCAGTAGAGAGTGATACAAAACTTTGCTTTTTGCTAAACCAAGAAACTAAACAATTTCCAATATAAAAACAACCACCACTGGTTGATTTCCTTTCATCGATATTACCAGCCCAATCAGCATCTGAATACCCAGCCAATTGAACACTAGTATCATATGGATACCAGAGACCCAAATTAGCAGAACTTGCGACATATCGCATAATTCGCTTAACAGCAGTTAGATGAGATTCTTTATGATTAGACTGATATCAAGCACAAATTCCAACACTTAAGGCAATATCAAGTCTACTTGCAGTTAAGTAAAGTAACTGTTAATCATACTACGATATAGTTTAGGATCTACATTTTTACCTGTAGAGTCTTTTGAGAGTCTGAAGGTTGTACTCATAGGAGTATCAAAATTCTTACCATTCTCAAATCCGAACTTTTTAATCAAGTTCAAAGCATATTTGGTTTGAGAAATAAAAATACCATCAGGTTGTTGCTTTACTTGCAACCCTAAGAAATAATTCAATTCCCCAACCATTCTCATTTCGAACTTAGATTTCATTAAATCTGGAAACTCAACAGTTATGTTAGCATAGGTAGATCCATAAATAATATCATCAACATAGATTTGAACCATTAAGATATGATCGTTATATTTCTTAACAAACAGAGTTTTATCAACACTTCCCATTAGAAAATTATGACTTAGTAAAAACTTAGTCAATTTTTTGTACCATGCCTTGGGAGCTTGTTTCAAACTGTAAAGAGCCTTTTTAAGGCAATAAACATGATCAGTGTTCTTAAGGTCTTCAAAACCCGTTGGTTGTTCAACATAAACTTCTTCTTATAGATCACCATTTAAAAAGGCACTCTTTATGTCCATTTGATAAATTTTAAATTTTCTAAAGCAAGCAATGGATATGAATAGTCTGATTGATTCAAGACGAGCTACTGGGGCAAAGGTTTCATCATAGTTGATGCCTTTAATTTGAGTATACCCTTGTACTACCAGTCTAGCCTTGTTTCGAATTATATTACCAAGTTCATCAGATTATTTTTGAAAATCCACTTTGTTCCAATAATATGTTTATCTTTAGGTTTAGGAACAAGATACCAAACATCATTTTTCACAAATTGGTTAAGTTCTTCCTGCATAGCAACTATCCAGTTTTCATCAGAAAGAGCTTCTTTTACATTAGCTGGTTCAATCTGGGATGTAAAACACACGTAATTACATATGTCTTCTATTTGTCCACGAGTGCACACACCAGTGAGAGGGTTTCCAAGAATTTGAGTGGTTGGATGATCTTTAAGAGTCCTCAGTTCAGAATTAGTTTGATTTGATGAAGTATCTGGTTTGTCAATTAAAAGAACTTCATCATTATTTGAACTTGGGGCAGGTGTGTTCGAGTGATCGTCAATGACCACATTGATGGACTCTTGAATAATACCAGTCCTTTTCTTCAATACTCGATATGCATGACTGTTTAAAGAATACCCTAAAAAGATACCTTCATCACTTTTAGTATCAAACTTTTCTAAATTTTCACGGTCACGTAAAATATAGTACTTGCTGCCAAAAACTCGAAAGTATTTGACAGAGGGCTTTTTATTGAACCACATTTCATAAGCCGTTTTATTATTAGATTTACAAATATAAACTCGATTAATAACATAGCATGCAGTATTCACTGCATCAGCCCAAAGATTTTTAGGGAGCTTCTACTATTCAACATTACATTACCCATTTCTTGAAGCACTCTATTTTTCCTTTCTACAATTCCATTTTGTTATGGTGTTTTGGGCGCAGAGAATTCATGCGATATTCCCTGATCGCTACAGAAATTCTCAAAACTGCTATTCTCGAACTCAGATCCATGATCACTACAAATCTTAGAAACTTGAGAACTTTTTTCAGTTTGGACCCATTTGAGAATCCTTTTTACTTCGTCAAGGGTTTCTGATTTATCCCTCAAGAAGGCTACCCAAATGAATCTAGTAAAATCATCCACGATTCAATATGTATTTTTTACCACCTCGACTCTCCGTCCTGGTAGGTCTTACAAGATCTATGTGGAGTAGCTCGAGTGGTCTTGATGTGGCATTGGCGTTCACCTTTTTGTGAGAACTCCTAGTTTGTTTGCCAATCTGGCATTTACAACATATTTTGTCTACTTTTTAAAGTTTAGGTAGACCTCTTATTAGTTCTCCTTTGCTCAATCTATATAAATTACGGTAGTGTACATGTCCAAGACATTTATGCCATAATTCTGTCTCATCGGTATGGACTATGTAGTACGATTGATTAGATGAGCTACCATCACTTACAATATAGCAGTTTTCAAAAGTCCTGCGACCAGTTAATATTACTGAACCCTTTTTGTTTAAAATTTCATAACCTCGATTAGAAAAGTTCACGCTGTGATTGTTATCGCATATTTGAGATATGCTTAACAGGTTGTGTTTTAGCCCCTCAACATATAAAACATTCTTAAATAAGGGAAGGTTATAGAGTTGAACCGTACCTTGGCCAATAATCTTGCAGTTACTACCATCACCAAATGTGACTGACCCATCAGTCATATCTTTAAAGTCGGTGAATAAAGCCTTGTCGCCTGTCATATGCCTGGAGCACCCACTATCTAGGTACCACTTTGTATGGCTTGTCGCTTTGAATGCAGTGTGGGCAACCAAGCAGGTAACCTTAGGAACCCATTTCATAATTGTTTTAGGTTTAGGAGTATAGTTGGTCTTCTTATGTTTGTAGTTGTTGTAAGACTGACCCACTGAGTTAGATTTTAAGAGTTCCTTAAGTAGATCGACTATTTTCTCAACTAAAGGGTTTCGGTTTTGATTTTTGTAATTGGTATAGTTACCTTTAGGTTTGAAAGATTGAAAAGTTTTAACATTTTTAGAAAACTTTTGACTTGAACTTTTCTCTTTTGAGTTAGAGGATTCTCCTTTCACAAACTTGGGTGGAATGTTCTACTGTTTAGGAGGAATATTTTTATCATAGCCCAAACCGGATCGGTCGCCACATTTTCTTGATCCAGTTAAAAGTTTTTCTAATTTTGGATCGCCTTGGGCATACCTCCATGTATCCTTTAAACTCAAAAGGGAAGATACTTTAAGTTTAAGTTTATCATTTTTAGATTTCATATTTTCAATAAGGGTGGTTTTGAAATCTAGATCACATTTGCATTTTTCAAAACAATCTGAAATATGAGATTTTTCTAAAATGAGAGACTCAAATCTTTCTCTAAGCCCTGAAAACCTTTCTTTTTGAAGCTTCAATTTTGCAGCAATCTTACAACTTTCCTTGTATAGGGCAATATAAGCATCTTGAAGATCTTCTTCATTATCATGATCACTATTCAAATTTTCTTCACTGGTTGAATCATCATGATCTGAAAAAGTGAACTTGACTAGAGTCATAAGGGCTTTGACTTCATTGCCTGACTCGGTTTCAGAATCTTCTGATTCAGAAGAGGCTTTAGTGCCAAAAGATTCATCCCAAGTAGCCAACATTCCTTTCTTTTTAGGTTTGTCCTTTTTAGAACACTTGTTTGCTAGATGCCCATATTCTTGGCAGTTATAACATTGACTATCTTTCAAAGATTTCCAAGATTTAGATCGAGATTTAGATCTCTTCTTATCATTTGATTTTTGAAAGTCAACCCTCTTTTTACTTTTGAAAATCTTATAAAACTTTTTCGCTAAGAGAGCCATATCATCTTCAGAATTTTCAAAATTAGAATTTTCTTGAGAAATACATTTTGAAAACTTAAGGGCTATAAATTTACCTTTAGGAGCTTTAAAGTTTAACTCATAAGTTTGAAAAGACCCAACTAATTCTTCTACCCTCATATTGTCCGTATCACGAAGTTCCTGGATCGCAGTCACCTTTGAGTTGAACCGTTCAGGTATTGAGCGTAGTATCTTTGCACACACTTTACTTTTTGAAATTTTATCGCCAAGACCTCACATAGAGTTTACAATGTCATTCAGTCTAGTATAGAAGTCCATGAACATTTCATTTTCTTCCATATGTATTTCCTTAAATTTAGTTGTGAGGATTTGGACTTTAGACTTCTTGACAATTGATTTACCCTGGTGTGTCATTTCTAAAATATCCCAAGCTTGCTTTGCAGTATCACAGGATGTAATTCTTGTAAACTCATCCGGTGATAGTGCGCAAGTGATTGCATTTAGTACTTTTACATTGGCACTACTCTCACCTTTCTAAAATGTGGTCCAAGAAAAATAAGGTGATATTCTCATTGATTTTGATCCATCGATACCAGTCACTTCAGTGGTAGGAGGGATCCATTCTGTCACTGTAGCTTGCCACACACTCTCATCCATTGATTTGAGGAAAATCCTCATTCTGGCTTTCCAATAAGCATAGTTGGAGCCATCAAATGGTGAAGGCCTAGTGACTGAAAGGCTATCAAAATTTGACATCCTATAAATGGCTTAGATCGATTACCTTAGGAAATAAATCCAAATAACAATCAAAACGAGTTATTAGGCTCTAATACCACTTGAAAAGGCCTAGCTATATGTCCTAGAGGGGGGATGAATAGGATTATGCCAAATTAAAACTTTAACAGCTGAATTTAAATGAATAAGATAGTCTTATAAACAATTGAATGAAAGATAGAACTTTTAAACAAATCACAGTACTGAAATGTAAAGCAATAAAATAAAGAGGTTGGTAGTAATGTTGTTCTAAGGACAACCTTACACCATAAAAACCAAGGGTTTATAGTAGGACAATCTTACTAGAACAATTTGAATATCAAAAACTCAAACTGAAAGGAAATAAAGAAAATAACAAGAAACTAAATTCTAAACTATTACAACATTCCCACAATGCTTGAAATGTAAAAGATTACAACATTCACATCCACATATACATTCCACAGCTTTGAATGATAAAAGATAGAAATTAAATAAACATTCAATCCACAAAACACAAAGAATTATAGTGGTTCGCCTGTGTGTACACCAACTGTTAAACAACAGTCACACAGATTGCTACTCCACTCCTAATATCCTCACACAGGGGATATTAGCATTCACTATGAAAATAGGTTTCACAGGTTCACCTAAAACCTTCACAATTGTGTCTTTCAAATGGGCTTACACAATTCAAAAACCCAACTTCTGAGCTTTCTGGCACTCCTCAAATAACCACTAGATTGAGATTTTTCTGGCTTAATCTCAAACAAAAACCAAAAGCATAGAATATTTACACAAATGTAAAATACCTGGATTTCTCCTTTCGTTGTAGCCCGAAAGAACTAATCAGAGTAGAAGTTCGAATATAGAAGTTTAATTGTCCAATACTCACTTTGAAATGGTTCTAGGTTCTAATTGATTTTAAATTAAACCAAATGGGCTAGCTCTATTTGATTTTGATTCCAAGAAGAAGGAATACAGTAATTCCTCTTTTCAATTTAGATTGGAATGCATAAACAAAATCAAATAAATAAAGCTAACAAAAGAGAATATGAAATATGCACAGCATAGCTTAAATTAACACAAACTTATCTCAGAGTGATGCCTTAATTTTACTTGAATTGAATTCTTGAAAAACTCTGAAATTCGTGTTCTATTTATAGTTGCAGAAATAGCGTCTACAACTGGTCGTATGGCCATCATGACTGGTCGTAGGTCGAACTGCATTTTGAAATTTTAAGCGCGATCAGATGAAACCGTTCCACGACTGGTCTTAGAGTGTCCACGACTGGTCGTGAGGCCTCCACGACTGGTTGTGACCATCCCACGACTGGTCGTGAGAAACCAAGAATAGTTACTAGAGTTTGAGTCGTAGCTGCAAGACTGGTCGTGAATAAGTCGGTATTGTTCCTACGACCGGTCGAGTAGACTCCAGGAGTGGTCGAAGCTTAACCAAAAAATTCTGAAATTTTGCAACAACTTAGGACTGGTCTTGGAATTTCTTGGATTGGTCGAGCCAGTTCTAGGACTAGTCGAACAGAGTTCAGGACTGGTCTTAGAACAGACCAAACACTTATAAAAATATTCTATATGAATTATGTATTCAAAATGACCTACCCTAAGGTAAAACTAAAGTCATGTAAACCTTAAATGTGAAGTATGGATGTTGAGTCTTCATTTCTTCAGATGTTGGTTGACCTTTGAAGATTGTGAAGCTTGAGATCTCTGATGTAGGTTGAACTTGAGATCTTCTGAAGCTTTGAACTTCATCTTGTATTATAGTCTTGAGTTGTACTTGATCTTGATTGCACTTGAGACTTGAACAAGAATTTGTCTTCTGTTGTAGCTCTTGAAATATTCTGATCATTGAAGCTTGCAGAAGTTTTGACAAATAACTTGAACTTGAACTTCTTGAAGTAAATCACCACTCTTAGCTTGAACATACAAATCAACATGCTACACAAGACATAGATTGTGTTTTTAGCACCACAAAATTTGACAACTAAAGCGGCAAATAACAATTACACTTACAAATTCCTTTAGGAGGCCTCCGGCGGGAGTGTACGTAGTGGGTGCATTGTGTTGACCCTTACTCTGCGGAGAGCATAAACAGTTAGGGTCTTATGGAAGATCTTTGGCCAGTGTGCCTAAAATGGGTGC
Source organism: Magnolia changhungtana (assembly GCA_030180095.1). Lineage (NCBI taxonomy): Eukaryota > Viridiplantae > Streptophyta > Magnoliopsida > Magnoliales > Magnoliaceae > Magnolia > Magnolia changhungtana. The sequence goes on from JASAUF010000600.1 coordinate 1,368,055, forward strand.
GTTGTGTTGACCCTTGCTCGTGAGATCATAAACAGTGAGGTTCCTTGTGTGGATCCTTGGCCAGCGTGCCTAAAATCGGGTGTTATGTGTTGACCCTTGCTCGTGGGAGCATAAATAGTCAGTCTAGGTGTAGGTTATAAAGGTTAAAGGTGAACCTGATTGAAAACCTTGGGTTTGGGATGAACCGTGTGAAACCTCCTTAGTGAAATCTGGTACACTCAAGGGTTAAGTACGGTTACCGGGAGTGGAGTAGACAAGTAGTCGAACCACTAGAAAAATGACTGTGTTTAAGATTGTTATTGTCTTTCATTTTCTCATGTGATTTTCTTAAATACTTTCATATATGATTATCTGAGATCACACCTCACACACACACATAGTCATATCCATCATAAACTAGTTTACATATTGTTCATCTCTCAAATAGTTTGCGATTGGATCCTCTACCAGGCTTGGAAGCCAGTAGAGTTGCTTTTGTGTAATCCTAATATATGCTTGTTATATGGATTAGAGTGATAGGATTTTAAATTGTTATAAAATTATTAAAAAGTCCTATTCACCCCCCTCTAGGACATATTGGCATATTCCTACTTCAACTAAAGCAGTCTTTACTGCAAATTCAATTAGTATTAGAGCTAAGTCTCTCTTAAGGGCTTCACCGCCTAGAGAGTGATCTTGACTAAAGTTGGAATCATGATCAAATGTATCTCAGAGGGTGTAACAGATATGAACAATTGCCTTGTAATCCACACTGCTTTGAAAGTTGGCAATAGTTCAAAATGGTACCTTGATAGTGGATGCTCCAGACACATGACTAGTGATCAAACTCACTTTTGTGAGTATTCAGAATTTGATGGAGGATCAGTCACATTTGAAGATGGTAGCTCAGCCAAAATTGTTGGACAAGGAACAATAGTTGTACCCGGCCTTTCAAAAATTAAATATGTTCTTCGTGTAGAAGGTCTAAAACATAATCTCTTTAGTATCTCTCAAATATGTGACAAAGAACATCTAGTCACTTTCTCAAAGGATATATGTAGGATTTTAGATCATACAAGAAAATCTCTCATAAAAGGATTACGTACTAGTGATAACTATTATGTTATTGAGAGTACAAATGAGAGTGTGCTATCCACAAAGTGTAATATGGCTGTAAAGGATGAATCCAAATTATGCCACCAAAGATTAGGACATGTTCACTACCAAAATTTGGCTAAACTCAGTTCAAGAAATTTGGTTAGAGGACTTCCCAAGATTAGAAAAGAAAAAGTCGTTTGTAAGAAAAAGTCGTTTGTGGAGAATGTCTAAAAGGAAAACAAATAAAAGTCGGTCACAAAAAGACAACCACCATAGCAACAACAAAACTTTTGGATCTGCTGCATATGGATTTGGTTGGTTCAACCAAAGTGGAAAGCCATGGCAAGAAAAGATACTTCCTAGTCATAGTAGATGACTACACTAGATTCACTTGGGTTGCATTCCTTTGAGAGAAATCAGATGCCTTTGAGGAATTTGTGATCTTGGCAAAGCGACTTCAAAATGAAAAAGGATATTGCATAAATCGCATCAGAAGTAATCATGGTGGGAAATTTAAAAATGAAATATTTGAAAAATATTACAATGAGAAAGGAATTCGTCATGAATTCTTAGCTCCAAAAACTCCACAACAAAATGGAGTCGTTTAAAGAAAAAATCGAGTATTGCAGGAAATGGGATCAGTTATGTTGAATGGGAAAAATATGGCAAAAAGTTTTAGGGCAGAAGCTGTCAATACCGCTTGCTATATCATAAATAGAGTATATCTTAGAGCAGGCCTGAACAAAACTCCATACGAACTATGGTATGGGAAACTACCTAGTGTGAAATATTTTTAAGTTTTTGGTAGTAAATGCTATATCTTAAGAGACAGAGATCACCTTGGGAAATTTGAATCTAAAAGTGATGAAGGTATTTTTCTTGGATATGTCATGAATAGTCGTGCCTATAGAGTGTATAATCTAAGAACCCTCACTATTCAAGAATCAGTCAATGTGGTAATCGATGATCAACCTCATAAAGGAGATACCCCTATGAATGAATTAGAAGATGATGTAGATTCATGCATACTAGATAAATTAGATAACAAATCTTCATCCTCCAATGAACCCCAACCATCATCCAACATACCCATCATTAAGGATCACTGTCACGCCCCAAAAACCGGGCTCATTAAATTTCGATGATGGTGTAAGAACTCCCTCAGATAAAAAATATCCATTAGTCATTTCATATTTTACCTCAAAGATCTTGGGATCCTACAAGGAGGATTTTAGAAGCTCTTGAATTTTTTTTACTATGCAATGTAATGGAGCATAACCACAAGCATAACCAAGTCACAAAACAACAACACCACATATCCACTATATCAAAAACTTTAAGTACAATGTGTATGAAAGGGAAATACAATATGAAAGAAAACTCCGAAAGCTCCAAGAGCCGTACGCTCCGAGCTCAATGTCACAAGAACCTAACGCCACCGCACGCATCTATCGTGCATGCTCTACAAAAGCTTAGAGGGTGGTGAAAGTGTGTGTAAGGCGAGTGCCAAGTGTACAATATGAGAGTAATGCGGAAATATGCGGTAAGTCCATGAATGCTATCAGCTATACTAAAGCTATGTAATGCAAGGCATGAATGTTATCGGTCATACCAAGACCACGCGATGCGAGGCCTATGTAGCCAAATGTCATATGCGAGATGCAAAGCAAGCGTGCCAGTACTCATCAAGTACACATATCAAAATTCCTCTCTGGATATCACTGCAGAGGTCTAATACACCTCACACCGACCGCCTCCTCCCTAGGACGCACACTTATTAGCAAGTGGAAGAGACCACACTATCCGCCCTTTGGACCATGTGAAGTCTGTCAATACCTACCCGGCTCGTCGATAGCGGACACATTTGCGCAGGTGGTCAAACTGCAATCTCAGCTTATAGCCCCCTCACTTAGGCGGATAAGGCCACACCCCCTTCCAACCGACCACGACACAGTGGGAGACACGGCCTACTGGTATTCGGCACTCGGGCGCTCGTGTATCCACTCGATCTAGACGTTGGAGCATCTCCCGGTACCAAAAAGGTTCTGGGGCTTTCACCCAAGGACATCCTAAGTGCCCACAGTGCTAGAACAAAGCATTTTTGGTATCCGATACAACCATCCACGATGTACCTGTGGAGCCACGACCCTGATGTCGCTAGGGCGTGCAGTGATCAAGTCACACATATGCGAGATGCATGAGTTACACCGTACAATCATGCAGAAATCTCACGTGTACCACGCGATCATGTGGGGCACTCTGTCTCATAAAGAGTCCCGTAAATGTCTTAGCCCAACGGCTTATGCTATGATCAAACATTTCTCATATCAAGCATACATATGATGCGTATGCGTATGAATCATGGAAGTGCACTAAGCATGTTATAAAGTGGTGGACAGTATCTGTGGGAGATTATCAACAAGTATGGGCCTACTAATGGGCCCTAGGGAGAGTTATAATGCGGACATTAAACCGACATTATTCTTACAATGTGGACGTCAAACCAACATTACTCCCAAGGCATAGCCCGCCATAACCACGGAGAAATCGCACATTGTAATGGACCCTAAGGACAACACATTGGGCCTTAAATACATCAAATGGGCCATATCGCATGGGCCTTACATTTATCAAGTGGGCCACACCAATGGGCCTTATGTACATTGCAATGGGCCATAACCCATGGGCCTTTGAAAACATCACAATGGGCCTTGTAATATGGGTCTCATATACATCAAAGTTGGCCTTAACAACGGGCCATGAATACCTCGAATGGGCCTAATCACATGGGCCTTATGTACATCAAGGTGGGCCTCAACAATGGCCACAAATACACATCAAGGTGGGCCTCAACAACGGCCACAAGTACACATCGAAGTGGGCCTCAACAACGGCCGTAAATACACATCCAGGTGGGCCTCAACAACGGCCATAAATACACATCAAGGTGGGCCTCAACAACGGCCAAAAATATGATAAGGTGGGCCTAAAACACTTGGGCCTTATATAAACCAAGGTGGGGTCCACCATATATATATAATACAATATAATATATATATATATACAATATTAATAATATAATATTATATATATATGTATATATACATATACACACATACACTCACACACACATGCACACACGTGCACACTCACACACACATGCACACACGTGTACATACACACACGCACACATACGTACGCACACCCGCCCACACACACCGTCCAGGGAGGACGGTGTGGATAGAACATATACATCGTGGGGAGCTCACCGTCCACCGTCAGTGGACGGTGAGAATGAAACACGTACATCATTGTGGGTCCCATGTGGGGCCCACCATAGTGTTTATCTTCCATTCAATCCGTTCATAAGACCACAAGGGTCTGAAAGAAGGGGAAAAACAAATTTCAGCTTGATATGAAACTTCTGTGGACCCCAAAAGAGTTTCAATGGTAAACGTTCAATTCACACTGTTTCTGGTGATGTGGGCCACCCGAGCATTGGATCTGACTGATTTTTGGAGGGGACCCACCTCAGGGGGTGGTCCACCTCATGGACGGCATGGATACAAAATATACATCATGGTGGGGCCCATGGCTGAGGGCCGTGGGACCGGCCAAATCCCCTCCCAGTACTGTGTGACAGTAAACAGCTCGGGACTCCGGCATCGGTGATAGCAACAAAATGTAAGCCGCCCCTTTATATTTTTTTTTTAGAAAACCTGTATTTTTGAGGTTTTTCTCATGTGGGGTCCGCAATAAGAAAATTCGACCCTGCAGTCGGATTCCATGGTCCATAGTCAATCCATCAAGCCCAATATCGGGCATTTTTCGGTGTACAGAAATGTCAAGGAAGTTTTAAATGGTGAAAATCGTCGTTTGCTATGCTATGGCCCGCCTGAGGGTCAAATTAACCTCATATCTTGGCTCAATGCCTAAAATGGTCTAGGAAAAATGGTGGACGGCTTGGATTGAATACATTCATCAAGGTGGGGCCTACATGAGCACCCACTTCCAAGGCTTGAAAATTCAAGCCAACATTTGTGTTTTCCTTCCCACGTCAGCGTCCAGTGTCATGACGTGACAACCGGATCGAACACATACATTCAAGGTGGGCCCTGTTTAGGTGGGCCACCACCGGAGGATGGTGTGGGTCAGCACATATAAGGTAGGCCCCACTTATAAATGGCTTAGATAAAACCATGCCTCATGGTGGGGTCCATCCAAGTGGGCCACACAATCACACCAACATCACATGAAAGAAGAATAAAAGGAAAGAGAGGGAGAGAGAGAAAGAGAAAGTGGGACACACGTGGGATGGAGGGACCCCGACTTATGGGCCCTCCTTGCATCTAGTCATACATCAAAAGATAATCATAGTGGGCCATTGACCATATCTTAGGGTCCCAAGTGAGATCCATACCATTGATCGGTAGGCCTCACTTGGCCCATCTAAGAAAGCATGAAAACTACCCTATCAAAGCATCCACCGTCCGATCTTCTTGGTCCGTTGGAAAGCCGACCTCCTTGTGCTTCACTTTGATGGTGGGAGATGAAGATTCAAGGGCTAAGATGGAAGATTTTGGGATGGAAAGTGGGCCACAGTACTCACTTCTCTTTTTCTCTCCTTGGAAAAAATGTAGACGTGTGAGGCTTATGGGTTGCTTGGAATTAGTGTGAGAAAAGAGAAAGAGAGAGAGAGAGAGGGAGATAAGGAGAGGTGATGGGTGTGATGGGTGAGTGATGTGAGGTGAGGGATGGGTGAAGTGAGAGGTGATTTGACTTTGGTGAGAAAAGCATGGGTTGCTTTACTTGTGGAGAAAGGTGATGTGTACTTGACATTGATTGATTGATGTGATTGAGTGATTGATGGGATTGATTTGATTGATTGGATTGATTTGACATGTTGTAGAGATTCTCTCGGGATCGTAAAAGCACGGCGTTTCTTCGAAATAAACGTCGGCTCACATCTTCTAGTCAGGGTATCAGATCGGTGCGTGAGTCGCGGCGTTAGAACAGCGGCGACGGTGCGGTCGCAACGATACAGGTCTTAGATTAAACCGACTTGAATCTACAGGATACGATTTACGATCGTGCGCAACGTCGATTATCAGTCGCGGATTGCCGGACTTCGACGGAAAGGATCGCAGGATTCATCGGAACAGTACGAACTAGGATACGGGTCTTACAATCACCCTTGAGAACAAATTATTAGAGATCTTAATGATGGTGTAAGAACTCGACGGCAGATAGAAAATATCTATAGCCATTTCTGTTTTACCTCAAAGATTGAACCTAAGAATATTGTAGAAGCTCTTTAAGATGAACACTGGATAAATACTATGCAAGAAGAACTTCAACAATTTCAGAGAAATGAGGTATGACAAGTGATTTCCAAACACTTGATACAAATGTCATTGGAACCAAATGGGTCTTCAAGAATAAATCTGATGAATCAGAAAATGTGATCAGGAACAAAGCAAGGCTTGTAGCTCAAGAGTACTCACAGATAGAAGGCATTGATTTTGATGAGACATTTTCTCCTGTAGCTTGCCTTGAGTCTATTAGAATTCTCATGTCTATTGCATGTGCATTAAAATTTAAATTATTTCAAATGGATGTAAAAAGTGCTTTTCTTAATGGAGATCTTGCTAAAGAAGTTTATGTACAACAACCAAAGGGATTTTCAGATCCTACGTATCTCCATTATGTGTATCGTCTGAACAAAGCCCTCTATGGTCTCAAACAAGCACCACGTGCTTGGTATGAACGATTGACAAAATTTCTTTTGGACCATAAATTCTGCAGAGGAAGTGTAGATAAAACATTATTTACTCGAACAATAAAGGACTCACTACTTATTACACAAATTTATGTGGATGATATAGTCTTTGGATCAACATGTGAAGATGCTACTCACAAATTTGCCAATCTCATGAAATCATAATTTGAAATGAGTATGGTTGGTGAATTAAACTTCTTCCTTGGATTACAGGTCAAGCAGCTAAATGATGGAATCTTCATTTGTCAAACCAAGTATGTAAACGTTTTAGTAAAAAGGTTTGGTCTCGAATTTGGTCGTACTTATCATACTCCCATGAGCACCACACTCAAACTCTCCAAAGATGTTAATGGTAAAAGTGTGGATCAACATCTCTACCAAAGTATGATAGGAAGCCTACTATATCTCACAGATAGTCGCCCTGATATATCTTTTAGTGTGGGAGTATGCGCTCGGTATCAGGCAGATCCTAAGGAATCTCACCTTACAGCTATTAAAAGGATCATTAAATACATAGCAAGAACTACCTCCTTCGGACTGTGGTATCTATTTGAAACATTCACCATCATCGTTAGATACTCTGATGCTGATTAGGCTGGAAACTTGGATGATCGAAAATCAACAAGTGGAGGATGCTTTTATGTTGAAAACTGTCTGGTCTCTTGGCAGAGTAAGAAGAAAAACTCAATATCATTATCTACTGATGAGGCTGAATACATTGTTGCTAGAAGTTGCTTTGCACAACTCCTATGGATGAAACAAATGTTACTAGACTATGGGATTGAACAACCCACGATGAGTCTTTTCTGTGATAACAAAAGTGCTATAAACATTTCAAAAAATCCTATTCAACATTCATGGACCAAGCATATTGACATCCGTCATCATTTTATCTGAGAACTTGTCGAAGATAAGATTATTGTATTAGATCATGTATCCATAGAAAGGCAACTCGCAGACATCCTCACTAAACCTCTTGATTCAAATAGGTTTAGTGATCTTTAAAAATCCATTGGAGTATGCACTCATTGATGATATCCCAGTAACCATGATCCTCATAGGTAAATCTTCACACTGGGACATTCATGGCTAAGTATCGTCCACAAATCTGAATCTCATTAATGTTTAGATTATGACATTCTCGATGATATCTAAACTCTGTCGATATCATCAATAGTAACAGTTCGATAATATCGATATCCACCATCGATGAAATCAAAGAATCTCGAGAATACAAAGTTATAACCAGCAGTCCTTCCCAACGGTTGGACTTTCACACTTTCCACTGGATATTAACAATGGTCATCATCACGGTCTTTAATGTCATTATGAGCGAGAGATCAATGCCATCGATAAGGGATCGATATGATTGACAACTCAGCTATAAAAATGAAAAGGGTATTTGATTTCAAATCCTCATATCACCTTTCATCTCTGGCTGCTTCTTCTTACCTTTACCTGTCTCTCACACTGAAAAATCATGACCAAAGGGAAAGGTAAGTCCCTTCCTCAATCTTCAAAATCAAAGACCAAGCAACCTAGCACACATCAACTCATTCCAGCAGGGAGATAGCCACCCACCATTGTTGAACGGCTAGTTCTTAACAGTGTCATCGAGCCTTTTGGTGTGGACCTCCTCCTAGAAGTAATAAGATGGCAGAATATTCTGAACCTTGGGAGTCCTTATCAGCTTGGTTTAGTTATGAATTCTTCAGCAAAAGTCATGTCATTCGTGATGATCCCCCGTGCATTCAAATCGAATTCCTGCATTACTCCAAACTCATCACTCCCATCACCTTGGGTCATCTTCTAGATCTCGAGGTCACTCGAATTCCAGTAACCAATAGTAATCTCAATGGTCTAGGTGTTTAGGGAGAGGTAACTCGTGCTGTAACGCCCTGAAAATCAAGGGTTAAGCATAAACTCAACTCCCGATTTCCAACGCATCACTTATGCAACAAAATGAATGATGATTGAATGTTGTCTGTATTAGTGTAGTGAACATGAGTGAGATTAAGCCAAAACAGCATATCATACTCCAGAGACAGTTAAATTTACAAGCGGAAGGCTATGATAGGTATATAAAATATATAAACTATAGTAAGTCTCCAGAGTGTGATAAGGTTGTTAGGTTAATGAATTACAAGTACAATTCAAATATACTAATATACCAGATGTGTAAGGTCCTCTAGTCAATATCCCAGAAAGCCCCGTCGATCAGGACACGGCTCACAGGAACTAGCCTGATACTACATAAAGGAGGAATCCTCATCATCATAGTAATAGTCCAACTCTGCTTCATAAGCATCGCCATCGCCTGAAACTCAAACAAGTCTGGTTGGTGTGTACAACACCGTCCCGTAATGTGGGAGTGAGTGATCAACTCAGTGGAACAATAAAGCATAAGTTAACATGTTATCAAAACAGTCAAGCAGTAATGATAAAGCAGTACAATCAACAAACTAAATACTCTTATTAATGCAAGTATGAATGCAGTCATGATGGATGCCCTCACCACATACTCCCTCATGCGACACCATCTTACGCTCGTGGCATGCTTGTATTCCTCAGTGCTCCACATCTTCCAGGCATATGTAATGTGATGATGAGCATGATTACCGAGTTGTTATTAGTTCATTTTAAACAGCAGTATTGGAAAACTAAGGTACCTCCCTTGTATCATTCCCAAACATGATCCATTCTAGGGTCGTCAAACCTAGATAATCTCATACGATATTATGGTTCGAGAGGCATCGCGAAGGTATCGCAAAGAGCTCGTCACCCGTCAGCACGGATACAGATCTCACCGTATGCGGCTCAATTGCTGACCGTCAGCTCGAATACAGGTCTCACCGTACTCGGCTCAATCACTGGCCGTCAGCTCGAATACAGGTCTCACCGTACTCAGCTCAACTCATGCTCTAGTTGTGTGAAGGGCTCATCGCCAATCACAGACATCAGAGTATACTCGAAGACACTACGAAGGACTCGTCGCCCGTCAGCATGAATACAGGTCTCACCGTATTCGGCTCTCGCCGTAGGTGTCGACAGCTCGAATACAGTGTCCCATACCACCGTATTCGGCTCACGAGTCTGGTTGCTTATTGGTCACTACGGGGAGGCACGTGGCCCCAGTGTAGGATGAAAGCTCGACCACGGTGTCCCATACCACCATGCCCGGCTCATGAGTCTTAGAGGATCGAGGTACTATAGTTAACGGGATTTTCACTAGTAAGTTTGGTACCCTAGGTTTAGGCAATAGCGTCCAAGCATGGTGAACATACATTAGACATATCGAGTTACTTGACGAGCTCGGCTAGCTCGAGCACACAACAAGTTGAACGATATGAAGCGCACAAGCACTTCGTGTGGCCAACCACTATTGCCAACCGAAGTACGACTCGGGTTCGTCGAACACATCTCATGTGGCAAATGAATCTCAACCACGATCTCAAGTCTGGTACCGATTGTCTGGACTATAAACATAGTCCCAAACTCAATCAATCTTTATTTAGAACATATAGAGTAAAGCATAATAAACAAAGTAATTCAAGCAAGTTAATAAGCATGTCAGAAAGCATGTCTATAAAGCATGTTATAAAGCATCATGTAAACAAGACATACAAACACATATATTTCATAAGTAAGCGGTTAAGTTAAACAACCACATGGGGGAAATCATACACGTCTCTAAGGTAGTTGAGAATCCCCTCTCAACACCTACCTAAGGCACCATCATTCAAACACTTACTCTCACAAGTATTTTCACAAACACTTAGAATACACTATTTCGACATACATAGTGTATATTAGCGAAACAGGTATTAGGGCGAGTCTTTTCGCCAAATAATTATTTTACGCATATATAATAAATTCATATGGCAAATAATCATGGCAAACACATTTCCAAAATTTATACGTATACGATACTTTCTAGAATACACTATTTCTACATACATAGTGTATATTAACAAATCATGTATTATGGCGAGTCCTTTCGCCAACTAAGTATTTTATCCATATATATTATATTCATACAACAAATAATCATGGCAAACACATTTCCAAAATCTATACGTATATGGTATTTTCTACGAATACCTAGAATATGTAAAATTCCATATTCTACGTCTTTAATCGAAACGGAAAACAAACAGCACTTTGTACATGTGCAATTGCATGCAAATCATGAATCTATCATTATCTAACATTGAAAGTGTTAAAAACCATAACCTATACACCTAAAGTCTACACTTTTTATCGTAGAATCGTCACGAATCTGATAGGTTTGCTAAGCTTCCGTATTTGGCAGTTTGGTAGCCTATAAAATGAAATAGGTTAGCTATTTCATAACCTACAACTACTAAAACCCTAAAGCAGATTAGGGTTAGGGTTTCTTACCTAGAAATGACGCCAGAATCGCCGGAAAAGCGATGAGAATGGAGCGGTTAGGCATGGATAACAGCAGGGAAGCACAGCAGGGAGATGCTCCCACATCTCCCACACTTTCTCTCTCTTTTCTCTCTCCTCTCTCTAGGGTTTCTCTCAAATTCGTATGGCTGTGAGAGAGAGGGTTCTAAGGTCCTTATGTAGCCTAAAAACTCACTAAAACAGACTTATGGTCAATGTATACTTAGGTTATAACCAAAGCAGACCTGTTTCAGCTCAACGGAGGACTTCTGGCGGGCCTCCTTAAGCCAAAGGTTGGACTTAGCTCATAGACATTGGATCTAGGTGGAGTTAAGTTTTCGTTTCGGTCGAATTCCTAGATCACGCGTGGCGGACCAGTTTCAGTTCAATGGTCAGTGGATCTCGATCGGAGATTTCGAGTACATGGATATGTTTATGAAATTTTTCCTGACCCGGGGGTGTATTTGGGTCAGATTCTGACGGTCTGGTTGCTTAATACTGACCCGCAATCGACAAGTCTCAGATTACTATTTGAGATATTTATTTTATAAAGAAAAACAAGTGTTTTCACACTCCTCGCTCCGGACTCAAGCGAATAGCGCTGGGACACTGTTTGGATTTAATTTCCGAGATAGTTGTCAAGCCCAGCAAGGCGGTCCTAATTCCTTAACTCGTGTTAATCGGACTTCCGACGTGCGGTCCAGATCTGATACGGAGTTTCGAGATGCTCCCGAGAGCAACCGGGTAATGAGATCGATCCTAGATTTTAGGGTAACCTAGCGTCAATGATTCTACAAGTTTTGGGTCTTGCAGATCATATTTAAAGTGATTCGAACGGATTTCATGGCTAATCTAATTTAGCACTTGTTAACTTCGTCACATTTCTAAATAATTTAGTCCTGTAAGATTTCTGTCTAAGGTGGTACCTAGGCCTTTGTCGTTTGTATATAAGGTGATCCAAGTTATAATACTTAGCTAGTTTAAGATATTGTCTAGAGTGAAAGTACTTAGAAAAATTGAAAGAACAAAGTGATGAAGGGTGGGATTTGTGAAGGAAATGGGTTCAAAAGAGGTTTTAGACTTTGGGATTGAGTTTTGACAAGTTAATAAGGTGTTAGGATCGACTCATTGCCTAAGGACGTCTAGTTCCAGATTGGCAAAAATCCGGGATGTTACACGTCCACTATGTCAAGGGACCACTGTTCCTCGAAATGATAATAATTTGCTTCACATTAATCATCTTGGGCCCACTTTTAAAATCCTCCACATCTTTTTTGGGTCCAATGTATATCCATTTAATGTGAATGGTAATTATCTTCCTCCCTTTGTGCTGAATGTGTTTTACGATGTCTATCAACAAATTCAGGTATGCCTCCCAACACTTTTGCTCAAGCAGTTAATTCGAATCATCCACGGTGACCATCGGAATTCACTAGCTCTTCCTGCACTCATCTGTAAACTTACTCATCATGTTGGCCTCCCTGCCACATCTGATGCCCCTCATCCAGAAGCATGGTTTGATAGTGATGCAGCTTAGATGGCACAACAGATATGTCTCACTTCATTTCTTCCGAAAAATAGTGCTCCCATGCAGTCGACCGCTCAACATGCTCAACCTTCATGTCCTCCTACTCCTTGGGGATCAAATCGAACGCCACTGTTAAGTCCAGAGTCTATCACCAATCACCAAGCTCATCACCTCGAACGTCACCTACTGAATGGGATGGATAGTATAGAGGAGCGCCTTTACAAATGTGAGAGGCAACTCACTGCAATTGAAGAAAAAGTCGATGTTCTCCAACAAACCAGCCAGCAAGTGGTAGACCTGCTCACACATGGTGATCCTCAAGGTCATTAAGAGCTTACTGGGAAAGTTCTATATCGCTGTGGTGTTTTTCACAACATTTTATTTTGGGTGTGCTCATTTTCTTTGGGCTAAGATTAGATGGGGTTCTTGATTACACTACTATATTACTGCCAAACTGGGGTAGTATATACATTTTGGCTAATTTTGGATATAGCTGATTATAATTCACATATTTACTGCCATGAATATATCCCTATTTTCTCTGGTATGGAATGCACATGATGTTTTATTTCATATGCATATCTCACTGCTCACCTTGATCTGCTATGCATATATGGTTTTTGTAATGAGATGTTTGTTTTACATCTATGTATTATATGCATATGCTCTCTGAATACTTTGTTCTCTCAAATTACTTCAAACTTCAGTCAATATCAACTGCTATATTTATCTTTGTCAATTACTCAAAAAAAGGGAGAGAAAAATTCAAACACCCCGAAAGGAAAATTATATATCTACTTGTGATTGGTGATACAAGTGTTAGGGGGAGCCGCTGCAAGGAGAAAGGGGGAGTCTTGTTGTTAAGGGGAGCAGCTTCTAAATGTTTGCGTTTATGAACTAGATAGCATTGTACAATTGCGTAAAGTTTTAGGGTGTCAGTATAGAAGTTGATCTGAGGTGTTTTGGTATTTTGTCATGTAATTGACAAAGGGGGAGATTAAAAGTGCCTTGGTTTGTCAATTAACGTGAGTATTGAGTCAGCAAGACAAAAAAGCTCCATAGGAAGATCAATCAACCGTCTGCCTCAACCGGATGTGTGCTCGAACTCGCCACAGGTAAATCTAAGCCTCACATCCCATGTCCCAAAACACCAGGTGAATAAAACCCTTAAAATTGGTTAGAATATCATAGGGTTTTTGGGTTAGAAAACCTTTTTTACAAATTCAGAAAATCTCTAAGTTTTCTACCTTAGTTGATTTATCGATAGACTGTCCGATATCACTGAGCAGTGTTGTCGATGTCCTCGATGATCAATCGATACCATTGAAATGAGGACTAAAGATGTCCAGCAACCACATACTCTTCTGGATGGAATTATCGATGTATCGATACCCCTATTGATATCATCGACATTTGAAACTCGAGTCTATCGAAATTGACTCGATAAAATTGACAGCAGAGCCTATTTTTCTAAAGAAAATCATGAAGACCTTCAAAATATTGAAATACTCCTCGATATCCTCGGAATTCAAAAACCGATGATATCGGAAGGCCTTCGATGATATCGATCATGGACACTATTTACCAGCAATATTTTCAGGTGGTTTTTATCTTGGATCGAGGGTCACTCGATAGAATCGATATTCAAATGTCGATGATATCGAGGCCGGATCAATTGCATCAAGAATGGACATAAACTGTCAAGCAAGCTTAACTGGAAAATCCTTTGGATTTATTGATGCATCGACACAACTATCGATATCATCGACATTCAAATTATGATGATATCGAGTGTACCTCGATCATATCCTTGACCTGAAAATATTTCAAAGACATGTCTCTCTGGTTTTCAAATGTTGAGGAATCGATCCTCGTGTCGATGAAATCGGAGTTTGAAATCCGATTACATCAACGCAAGTTCGATTCCATTGACGAGTTGGCAAAAAGTTTCAAAAGCGTATGACATTGAGTTTGTGTCATCGAGCGGCCAGTCGATGCAATCGAGAGTATACGCTTGATGATATCGACCTTTCTCGATGATATCGAACTCTGTCATAAATGCGACCGTTTTATATCCGTTGGAACTTTTTGCCTATATATAGAGAGCTTGTCTTTGGTTGCTGGTAGAGAAAGAAGAGAGTGGTTTTGAGTGTTTAACCTTAGATCATATACCCAAAGCCCTTTCTCTCATGAAAGTTCATCCTCCAATCCACCCTCATCATTGACATTCAATAAAGTGGATTGGGGAATGAACTTCTGCATTCAAGGATCCTCCAGCTACCATCTAAATGGCAAATCATTGAGTTGGGATGCCCTGAATGCATAGATGCTTGGAATCGCTCTATCTTCCTTATATGAAAATATTTAGGAGAGTAGGATTCCATCACAACCTTAACCCAACCCGTCGCCATGCATTGGTATATCTTTTGAGTTGATGTTCAAGGAAGCAGAAGATTCTTCACTAACAAAGGAGGAAGATCTTCGACAACGCATTGAATGGGGCTCATCTACTTATCTGTAAGTCAATAGAGTCCTGAGGACCCTTGTGATCTTTCCTTTATAGGTTTGGGTCTAAGGTGGTTCTCACCCCTTGTAAGTCCTCTAGGAGGCCTCCGGCGGGAGTGTACGAAGTGGGTGCGTTGTGTTAACCCTTGTTCTATGGAGAGCATAAACAGTTAGGGTCTTGTGGAAGATCCTTAGCTAGTGTGCCTAAAAGTGGGTGCGTTGTGTTGACCCTTGCTCATGAGAGCATAAACAGTGAGGTTCCTTGTGTAGATCCTTGGCCAGTGTGCCTAAAATTGGGTGTTATGTGTTGACCCTTGCTCGGGGAAGCATAAACAATCAGCCTAGGTATAGGTTGTAAAGGTTAAAGGTGAACCTGATTGAAAACCTTGGGTTTGGGGTGAACCATGTGAAACCTCCTTAGTGAAATCCGGTACACTCAAGGGTTGAGTGCGGTGACCAAGAGTGGAGTAGACAAGTAGTCGAACCACTATAAAAATGACTGTGTTTGAGATTGTTATTGTCTTTCATTTGCTCATGTGATTTCCTTAAATACTTTTATATCTGATTATCTGAGATCACACCTCACACACGCACAGTCATATCCATCATAAACTAGTTTGCATATTGTTCATCTCTCAAATAGTTTGTGATTGGATCCTCTACCAGTCACTTGACTTGGAAGCTTGTCATATCATGCTTTTAACAAGAGTAATGAGAAATAAGGCCTTTGATTAACAAGTAATCCTAATATATGCTTGTTATATGGATTAGAGTGATAGGATTTTAAATTGTTATAAAATTATTAAAAAGTCCTATTCACCCCCTCTAGGACATATTGGCATATTCCAACTTCAACTAAAGTGGTCTTTACCATAATTTCAGAGTGCATAAGTACCTCATGTGACCTAGCCACCGCCGACAATCCTCGTGCGACCCAGATTCGTCGAACTTTCCAAATGTGGCGTGACTAGTTAGGCCACTCGATCGGGAACGATTACCGATTGCCTAGACCATAAAGTAGTCTCAATCATATTCAAAGATAACATGTGGATACACGTGAGAATCATATAATCATTTAACGAACATTTCAAAAATAAATCTCATTCGAGCATTTTAACAAACACATCGAACATGTAATCATGTATATGCATTTCATCCATAAATCACGTAGCAGTAATTTAGATTACTGGTAAGAGACTATAGGTATTGATAAGGTAATTGAGAATCCTATCTCAACACCCTCATTAAATACAATTCAACCAGTAATTTCTCATTCAGACATTTTAGCAAACACTTAGACTACACATTTCAACATACATGAACTAAAATAATTATCACATATATTATGGCAAATTATTTCACAAAGGAGTTGTCATACGTACAACAAACATGTATTCTAGCTTAATAGTCATAGCCAGCAAGAATCATAATTTTAAGTGCATTCAAACATTTCAATAAACACCTGAAATGCATTATATAACCACATAGTTCACACACATGTATCGTTTATCGAATACATCGTACTTAAGATCATATGGCAGCAATCAAGTCAAACATAAATCATTGTTGATATTGAAAGCCTTGAAAACCATAACCTAAACGTTTATTGTCCGCACCTTTTGTCAAAAAATTCGTTTCGAACTCGATTTGAACCCTGCGCTTCCGTTTACAGAACAACGGCTACCTAAATCACGACATAGGTTAGCTATTTCGTCGAATCCTCTATTTGGATTACTAAAACAAGATTAGGGTTAGTATTTCTTACCCAAATCGTATTTGGAATGGTTCATGTAGTAATGGTGGGGAGGTGAATCGCGGCGTGGAGTTGTGGGAGTGAATCCCAGCAACGATCTCTAGGAATCCCTCTCTTTTCCTCACTCTTTTCTCTCTTCTCTCTCTTAGGGTTAGAAAAATTCGTATGAAAGAGAGAGGTGTGGGTTTAATGTCCTTATATAGGCCCAGAACTGACGCAAATGGCCCCAGGGCCAGGTATACTTAGGTTATAGCCAAAGGGCATTTATTTCGGGCCAACGGAGCTCATCTGGGGGTCCACTACCTGCACACGGTTAGGGGCAAGTTCCCTGACAATGAATCTAAGCTAGGTTAAGATTTCGGTCCGATCGATTTTGTGGATCGACCGTGGAGGACCAATTTCTGTTCAACGACTATCGTCACTCGATCAGGGTCATAAGTACATTGACCTGTGTAGAGAAATTTCCCTAATCCAAGGGTGTAGTTGGGTCAGAATCTGACGGTCTGAAACCTTAAATTTGGCCCACAAGCGAACGGTCCAAATCACTTAAATCTGAGTTCATTTTCTAAAGATATTCATGTTTCCCACACACTTCACTTGGGGCTCAAGTTGTACATTTCTGGACACTAGTTGGGCTCGATTCTTACAATGGTTGTCAATCCCAATAAGATGGTCATAACCGTATAGTTTCGCCATCATCGGACTTTCGACGTGCGGTCCAGGTACGATACGAAGTTTTAATGTGCTCCCGAGAGCAACTGGGTTTTGAGATTGCCCCTAGATTTTTAAGTAATGTTGGGTTGGTGATTTTAATGGGTTTAGGTCTTATAGTTTGTATAGAAAGTGGTTCAAGCTAAATCCATCAATTGTTTAGTTTAGTACTTAACTAAAATCTGCCCTAATTACGACAGAATAAAGTCCTAGGGTAGTTCTATGTCCCTTTTTGGCATTTTTTTTGTTAGTATATTATTTTAATTATTTTTTTAGTAGTTTATTATCAAGTCTACTTCATCTCTATCAAATTTCATTAGATTTCATAATGTAGAAAAATTCTAAAAATTCTAGAAGCAACAGCTATCCAAACTAATGAATTCCAGACAGTTGTCACAATGACCTATATTTAACTATATTAAAATTTTTATTATATTTTTTACTTATTTTTTATATGCAATTAGACTTATCAAGCTTCAATCTGGTTTTTGAATCACCTAAATCAGAGTTATATCGAGGGAGATGACTTTTTGAAGTCGGATGAAAACTGTAGAAAATGTGTCGCCCGTCCTACTGGACCGCGATGCATAGCTGCTCACTATCCTACCTGGTGGTGGTTTCAGCACCCGATATTTGAAATGGGTGTATTTTGTAAATTGGAATGAGTTATTTGACATGCAATATATGATTTTAGTGTAGGAGAAGCTGCTCTATCCAACTAACCTATTTATTTCGTGAGACTCCAAAAGGTTAATGGTCAAAAATCAATTTTATTTATTTATTTACTATTTATAGTAAATTTTATTTTAAGTATTGTTCTTCATCACTTAAACTTTAGTATTCGTGTTTAATATGAAAGTACTTAGAAAATTTTGAAGAATAAGGTGAGATTTTGAAGGAAATGAGTTAAAAAGGGATTTTAGACTCTGGGATTGAGTTCTGAGAAGTTAATAAGTTGTTATGATCGACCCAGTGCCTAAGGACGTCCATCGCCAAGTTGAGAAAAATCCGGTACGTTACAAATTAGAATCTCAATTCTCTACGTTCTCAATTACTTCTAACTGTAAGGATATTTCACCTAAGTTCAAATAGCTGCTTAAATAATTTCTAAGGGGACTTAGGTTTTGAACTTCTACATTCTCAATTTCTTTCCTAAGTCTAGGGAATTCTTACATAAGTTAACGTCCAAGGGCCTAACCCAAAATTTCAAGGGGCCTAAAGTTCGAAGTGTCTATGTTTTCAGATTTTTTAAGGGAACTTCTCATAAGTTCGAATGACTATTCTCGTAATCTCTAAGGGAATCTAAGTTTGGGTTTCCACATTCTTAACCATTCTTCTAAATCTAAGGGAAGTTCACCTAAGTTCAAATTTCCAATTTCAAATGTCCTAACTGAGACATTTAAGGCTTGTATAAGATCATTTTCCAAGGCCAAGTTTGTCGAAACTATGCTCTGATACCAACTGTAACGGCCCGAGTTTTCAGGACCCGAGTTCATGACCCGTTTTCCAAAAACCCGAGTGTTAACCTTAAAAGATGGTCAAATTCGAGTATACATTTTTTTTTCTTTCATCTATCAGAGTAAGAAGATGAGCGTAATATGGACAAATCGACATAAAGAAAAATTTCATTATCATTCAAATATACAAGAAGCTGCCCATAATGACTTATACAAACCAATATCTCCAAAATTAACAAATACAAGAATTACATGATCCAATACATGAGAAATAGTATAATGCAAGTAAATTTGAGATACAAGACCCCTCAACTTCTCAAGGTAGACACAGTCATGCAACCCTGGCACTTGAACCCGGCTCCATCAGCCTGAACCTGAAAATCACTTAAGCCACCTATGCTACTTATATGGTTATATTTATTTGATGGATGAGTGGCCAACTCAGTGTGAATTTCCCTCAAGATTACATACCGCCGCATTAGGTAAGCATAGTTATAAAGAAAAACATACAAAATAATACAAGATGCAGGTCTTATTAGATGCATGGATACGTAGAATGCAATCATCGCTATGGGGATGCTCATCCATGCGAACAATGGGCTCGTCACCCATACAATCATCGAACCTAGGAAACATCATCCTGTAACGACTCGAAAATTTTCGTACAAAGACCTGAGTACCACCTCGACCAGAAATCACTTAGGATTAAATCCTTTAGAAATTTGACAAAGTTAACTAAGTGCTAAATTAGATTAGCCACGAAATCCATTTGAATCGCTTTAAATACGATCTACAAGACCCAAAACTTGTAGAATCATTGACGCTAGGTTACCCTAAAATCTAGGATCAAACTCATTACCCGACTGCTTTCGGAGCACATTGAAACTCCGTATCAGGTCTGGACCGCACATCGGGAGTCCAAATAATACGAAGTTAAGGACTTAGGACCACCTCGCTAGGCTTGACAACCATCTAAGAAATCGAATCTAGACAGTGTCTCACAGCTGTTCGCTTGAGTCCGGAGCGAGGGAGTGTGAGAACACTTATTTTCTTTACAAAATAAATATCTCAAATAGTAATCTGAGACTTGTTACTTGCGGTCATTTTGTAAGCAACCAAACCATCAGAATCTGACCCAATTACACCCTCGGATCAAGAAAATTTTCATAAACATATCCATGTACTTGGAATTTCAGATCGAGATCCACCAACCGTTGAACTGAAACTGGTCCGCCACGAGTGATCTAGGAATCCGACTGAAATGAAAACTTAACTCCACCTAGATCCAAGGTTGGTGAGCTTAAGTTCGACCTTTGGCTCAAGGAGGCCCGCCAGAAGTCCTCCGTTGAGCTGAGAAAGGCTCGCTTTGGTTATAACCTAAGTATACCTTGACCATGAGTCTATTTTAGAGAGTTTTTAGGCTATATAAGGACCTTAAAACCCTCTCTCTCACAGCCATACGAATTTGAGAAAAACCCTAGAGAGAGAAGAGAGAAAAGAGAGAGAAAGAGTGAGAGTTGTAGGAGATCCTTCCTACCCTTTTCCCTGCCGTTCTACAAGCCCATTCTCGCCGCTTCCCCGGCGATTCCGACTTCGTTTCTAGGTAAGAAACCCTAACCCTAATCTGTTTTGGGGTGTAAAGGTTGTAGGTTATGAAATAACTAACCTATTTCATTCTTTAGGCTACCAAACTGTCGAATACGGAAGCTTAGCAAACCTAGCTGATTCGTTACGATTCTAAGACGAAAGGTGAGGACTTTAGGTGTATAGGTTACGATTTTCAATGCTTTCAATGTCAGATAATGATAGATTCATGATCTGCATGCAATTACACATTACAAAGTGTTTTCTGTATTCTGTTTCGATTAAAGACGAGGAATATGGAATTTTACATATTCTAGGTATTCGTAGAAAATACCACATACGTATAAATTTTGGAAATGTGTTTGCCATGATTATTTGTTGTATGAATATAATATATATGGATAAAATACTTAGTTGGCGAAAGGACTCGCCATAATACATGATTTGCTAATATACACTATGTATGTAGAATTGGTGTATTCTAGAAAGTATCGTATACGTATAAATTTCAGAGATGTGTTTGCCATGATTATTTGCCGTATGAATATATTATATATGCATAAAATACTTGCTTGGTGAAAGGACTCGCCATAATATATGTTTTGCTAATATACACTATGTATGTTGTAATAGTGTATTCTAAGTGTTTGTGAAAATACTTGTGAGAGTAAGTGTTTGGATGATGGTGTCTTAGGTAGGTGTTGAGATGGGATTCTCAACTACCTTAGAGACGTGTATGATTTCCTCCATGTTAGTTGTTTACTTTATCCGCTTACTCATGAAATACATGTGTTTGTATTCCTGTTTATATGGTGCTTTATAACATGCTTTATAACATGCCTTATAACATGCTTTATGCCATGCTTGTTAACTTGCTTAAATTACTTTGTTTATTATGCTTTACTCTACATGTTATAAATAAGGATTGAATGAGCTGGGACTATGTTTATAGTCTAGACAATCGGTACCAGACTTGAGATCGTGGTCGAGATTCGTGTCGCCACGTAAGATGTGTTTGACGAACCCGAGTCGTACTTCGGTTGGCGACAGTGGTTAAGCCACACGAAGTGCTTATGCACTTCATGTCGTTCAGTTGATTGTGCGCTCGAGCTAGTCAGGCTCGTCAAGTAACCCGATATATATAATGTATGTTCACCATGTTTGGACGCTATTACTTGAACCTAGGTACCAAACTTACCAGTGGAATCCCGTTAACCATGGTACCTTGATCCGCTAAGACTCATGAGCCAGGCATAGTGGTATGGGACACCGTGGTCGAGTTATCGGCCTACGCTGGGACCACGTGCCTCCCCGTAGTGACCAGTGAGCAAATAGACTCGTGAGCCGATTATGGTGGTATGGGACACTATATTCGTGCTGTCGACCTACATTGATAAGGTGATGGGGGAGTGGTGTAACCTTTGGGCGTAACAGCCCTGGTAGCCCTTTGTAGTGACCTCGAGCATACTCTGAAATTGCGATGAGCCTTAGAGTTTCGTCGCGGTGTATAGAGTACGAACTAGGCCTGTTTCTGTATAGTGATGAATCGTTAAAGAGGTGATTGGGGAGTGGTGTAACCTTTGTGCGTAACAGCCCTGGCAGCCTCTGCAGCGACCTAGAAATACATTATTGTATGAGATTAACTAGGACTAACAACCCTAGAATGGATCATGTTTGGGAATGATACAAGGGAGGTACTGTAAGTGCCATAGTTCTTATCCCTATCGGTTGTCAAATTTGTGATGCCAAAATCACTGTTATATAACTTGGATAAGTAAAGCTCTCTCAAAAGATCAACATTCATGAACAAGTAAAGATCACAACAAGTAAAGATCACAACAAGCAAAGATCACAACATGCAAAGCTCTCAAGTACAAAGATCAATCTTGACTGTATGTACTGCTCATAAGACAAGTCTCAAGAATGTATGATTCACGATGTGTACAAGGCAGTTCATAAAGAACACAAGAGACTTTCAAGGCTGAGCTACATCAAATTTTTCAGATTGAACTACATCAGGTTGAACTACATCAAGACATCAAGGTTTAAACTTCAAGGTCACTTATTCCTAATGTTTCAATGTCCTTACTTCTAGTTGAGGTTTGATTGACCATAGGTTGACCTTAGAAGTAGGCCACTTTGGATACATAAGTCATATGTATTTGTCACATGCGTTTGGGCTGTCCGAAGACTTATCCTAGGCTTTCTTCGACTAGTCCTAGCCTTGCTTCGACCAGTCTAAGAATTTCCTCGATCTGTCGTAAGGTTGTTACAAAATTCAGATATTTTCAGTTAGCCTTCGACCAGTCTAGGAATCTCTTCGACCAGTCGAAGGAACAGTGTCGACTGCATCGTCGACCGGTCGAATATCTTCGACTCAAAGTCCAGCGAATATTTACAGGGTCTTCGACTGGGTCGAAGGGAGATCTTCGTCGAAAGGTGACCTACGACCAGTCGTAGAACGGTCAAAGCTTATCGTCCCCATTTTTTTTAAAATCTGTTACTTCTTCGACTAGTCGAAGAGCTCCCTAGACCAGTCGAAGACGCGATCTGCTCACCTATAAATTGAGCATGAATCTCAGAAGAATGTGTGAATTAATTAACCATTCAAGCCAATCTTCATCAAACTTCTGAGAGATAATTCTGTGCTCCATCTAAGCTAAGTGCGCTTATTTAATATTCTCTTTCTTTAGCTTTATTTAGTTGATTTTGTTTCTGCTATTCCAATCTAATTTGATAAGAGGAATTGTTATTCCCTTTCTTTGGAATCAAAATCAATTGAGGCAAGCCCTATTTGGTTTAATTTAAAATCTATTAGAATTAGAACCATTGTAATTGAGTACTGGACATTGAACTTGGACATTCAATAATCTACTCTGATTTGGTTCTACCGGGCTGCTACAACGAAAGAGATAATCAGGTATTTTACATTTAATTGTAAATTCCTTTCTATTTGGTTTCTTTCAAGATTTGCCAGAAAAATCTTGTTGTATTGGTTATCTGAGGAGAGCCGGGAAAACTCAGAAGTGGGGTTTTTTTAATTGTGTAAGCCCACAGACAAAGACACAATTGTAAAGGTTTTGGGTGAACCTGTGAAAACCTATTTTGTTAATGAACGCTAATATCCCCTGTGTGAGGATATTAGGAGTGGAGTAGCATTCTGTGTGGCTGTTGTTTAATAGTTGATGAACACACAGGCGAACCACTATAATCCCTTGTGTTGTGATTAAATGATTTACATTTCTAATCTTTAATTATTTATTTGTGGGATGTATGTATGGTGGTAAATGTTGTAATCATTTAATTCAAACTTTGTGGGAATTTTGTAATAGTTTAGAATTTACTTTCTACTATTCCTTTATCTGCTTGAAATTCAGTTTCCTTTAAAGTTGTTCCAGCAAGGTTGCCCTGTCATTTTTATGGTGTATGGCTGTCCCTAGAACAATACATTTGTGATTACAATTTATTTCAGTTTGTGCTTATTTCTGCATTCCTCTTTGGTTTGTGATTTGATACAAAGATCTTTCTAGAAATAAGGTTGTCCTACCATAAACTCTGGTTTTTGGTGAAAGGTTGTCCTTAGAGCAACATTTGTATCAATCTCTCAAGATCTGAATTTTGAGGGTGTTTTACTTTCCTGTATTGTGATTTAATTTGGCTATCATATTCTTTTGAATTCTGCTGTTATAAGTTTTATTTGGCATAGTCCTATTCACCCCCCCTCTAGGACATATAGCTAGGCCTTTTCAGGTACCTTAGTTTCCCAATCCTACAGTTTGAAATGGACTAATAACAACTCGGTAATCATGCTCATCATGCATTGCATGTGCCTGAAAGATGTGGAGCACTGAGGAATGCAAGCATGCCTCGAACGTAAGATGGTGTCGCATGAGGGAGTGTGTGGTGAGGGCATACATCATGATTGCATTCATACTTGCATTAATAAGAGTAGTTAGGAGTGTTTGATTATACCGCTTTATCATTACTGCTTGATTGAATTGATAACATGTTAACCTATGCTTTATTGTTCCACTGAATTAACTACTCACTCCCACGTTACGGGACGGTCTTGTACACACCAACCAGACTCTGTCTCAGGTATAGATGAGATGACGACACAGGAGGCTGAGCCGGACTATGATGAGGACCAGAACGAGTTCTCATTTATGCAGTATTCTGGTGGCTTCGACTAGACTGCCAAGATCGACGAGACTTGCAGGGATTACTCCTTAGTTGTATTTTTGACTTTTTAAACATAAAACAGAAATATGTATATGGTGACTCAGATGGGTTCATACTCTAGAGATTGAGATAGTTTTGTTTCCTTTACATACATATATATACAGTTTCAGTCTTTTGTTTGCCTTTATACAATTGATCTGGAGTATGAATTACTGTTTTGGTATAATCTCACTTATGTTTAATACACTAACACAGACAACATTCAATCATCATTCATTATGTTGCATAAGTGATGCGTTGGAACTCGGGAGTTAAGTTTATGCTCGACTCCCGAATTTCAGGGTGTTAGACATCCAGTCAGAATAATACGTACATCACGTACGATAGCAATGGATGTTGGTTTGTGCCATGTATGAATGATTAGCCAATCCGTTATTAATCCAATTACACTCAGCCAATTTACTTAAGCTCACGATCGCTACGGGGAGCTCTGGGCCCAGCGTAGGCTGATGATGGCTTGGGCATAGTGTCCCATGACCACCATCCCCGACCTATGAGACTACCATCTTAGGATGTTTAATGGAAACTGGTCGACTAGTGGCCAATCATATACTATATATGGGGCTTACCATCGCATGGTTGCATAGTATAAAACATCGAACCCATATAGAGAAAATACCAGAACAAAGCCTCATAGGTCGATACCAAATAGGCCACATAGGGCGAGTATCAAAACCATGTGATAAAAGACCATCCTTGAAAATCATTGGACACAACAACCCTGTATGGTAGGCCCACATCAATGGTCAATTTAAACCATCATTTAATAACCGCTAAGCTGAAGGTCCATTACAATCACAACTAGTCGGGTTACATCCCAAGTATGGGTGTACACATATAGGTGGGGGTTTCTCACTGATGTACTAGTTTAAGTTCCATAAACAATCCACAAATGATTCATGAACAAATATACAGGATGAACATTAAGCAAGTAATATAACAATTCAATTTCCACCAGCTAAAACATGTGATTATAAGAGGGAGATATCAATTATAAATTAAAATAAGAACTATAACTTAAGCTAATGAGAAGATGGAAAGCTCAAGGGGAAGAATCATCACCTTATACTTGGAATCGCCTACTAGTGTCGCGAAGTACTTGCGCCTTTAGAATTGAATCCTAACAGAATTCGTGAACATGTACCATTAGATCCAAGTTCTATGTACTACTTAGGTTTAAGATCATGGCTTAGGGTTTTGAATTTACTTATCTTAGGGTTTTGATCTAAAATTAGGATTTTTATCCTAGAGTTTAGTTCTAGGCTTATATTTCTGGGATTTGAACGCTAATTAATGTAAAATTTATTTACCATACTAACCTAGTAACCATAACCTAATTATTAACATTAGCGATAATATTAATATTAGCTATCATACTATTAAAAATCATTATGATGACAATTAACATTATAATCCACTATTTATAATAATATTTAAGAGTGACAAAAAAAACACTAGTATTTAGTAATGATATTATTTTATTTTATTTTATTCTTGTCTACCATAACTAATATTAGTATAGATCATTTACTAATGGCTATTCTTATCCACTGTTCATAGTAGAAGTATAAATCAGTCAATACTAATAATGATGACTCGCAAGTTTATATTTAAATATACTAACATCATCTAATATCCTTATAATGATTAATAGCCTCTTAAATAATACAAGTTGTAATAATATAATCTTTACTAATGATGGTATTTCCTAATAATAGTAATAGTTATCATTTAATGAACCTAGTTATGATATAACATTAAGGATGATATTTAAGAGGGTTTAAATGAAATACTACTATTAAAATTTTGTTTGCAATAACTAGATTGGGTACAAACCATCTATTCATGGCTAACCAATCCATCTCAATAAATTCCGGGCCTTAATCTATCTAAACTATCGAAGTTGAGAGGGGGATTTTTAAGGCCCATGAACAAGGTCAATTGGGCCCGCGTTAGAACGACCAGGCCAACTTGGTTTCATCCCAACAAATGGTCCAATTTAAGCCTGGAATCCAACCATAGACAAGGCCCGAACTGGGCCTGGTTTGGCCCGGCCTGTGTTGTGAAATCAAGGCCCAAAAACTAGGCCTGGGTTAGGCCGTTCCTGGCCCAACTATTGTTGTCTAATGGTGGGCCAGAGACTAGTAAGACTGGGCCCACAGCAATGCCAGAACTGTTTGGTGTGGCCTACTAAGATTTATGGTGGGGCCCACTGTTTTGTGTCGTGCAGCCCACCGAGATACATACTCAAGTGCGGCCCACCCCCTTGGTGTGGTGTGGCCCACTGAGCTTTATGCTCAGGTGCGGCCCGCCAGACTTCTCTTTTTGGGTGCGGCCCACCTGATTTTCAGGGTGTGGCAAGGCTGACGTCAGGCCCAGAACATAGTTGGGCTCGGTCCAGATCACACCCCGAGTTATGGGCTACAATCGGCCCACCTTCCAGGCTGGTTTGATGGCTAGAAGATCAGATGATGGGTGGCCCATCTGATGTCGTTTCGAGCCCAGGTTTCAGGGCTAGTTTCAGCCCGCTTTGAGCTGGTTTCGGCCCAATCCGTGTGGCTGATCTTGGCCCACCTCACACACCATCTATAAACTGATTTTCAGCCTAGTAGCGTCACAATCAACAGCCAGATTTCCGTTGTATTCAAACCAGATTCTGGCCCAGCACTGAGATGGATCGCAACACCCCTTTCAGTTACTATTTTCTGCCCACATCATGGCCTAAAATGGTCTAATTTTTTACCTATTACATGGATGAGCTGGAGGTTTGATTTATCTCCCCTCATGGCCCATATCTTGGTCCCAGCATGGCTTGATCCCAATGCTGATTAACAGCACATCAGTGGCCCAAAATATTGGCCGATTTGTTTGCCCCAGCAACAAATTAACGCTAACAGGGATGCACACTTGGATCGTTCCTATAACTAAACGCCACGAAATCTGAGTTGAATATTTAGGAGAATCGATCAGGCATTGTTGAAATGTCCCACCTAACGAATGATATAGATTAGAGGTTTAAAACATTAGACCCGAATTCGTGGCTGCAACTGGAACGTTCCTCGGGGAAGATGACGCTCATCAATGGTGGATTTCTTCCCGTTGCCTCTTCCTCCATTCTAATAGCATGGGAGTGTTCGTAAGGGAGCAATGGAGCTCGGTGAATGGTCGAAGTGAAGCTCCATCAGCGTTTTCATGGTTGGTTCGAAGCTTGAGAGGTGCGGCCGTTTTCTAGCAAAACAAGGAGAAACAGTTAGTTTTCTTTCTCCCTTTCATTCTCTCTTTTTTTTCTTTTCTTCACCCGGCCGGATCAACTGGCATTGGACGGCCAAGATCTGTTTCCCATGGATGGCTAGGATGTAGAGATAGGGAGGCACGCGGATTGCTGAGTCAACGAAATGACAAGTTTCCATTTTCGAAAACAATGTGTTTTTGGGACCCGTTCGCAGCGAGATTCATGTGCACGTACAAGCGCAGAATCATGTGAAACTTAAGGGTTTTGGTCGCAAACGGACCCTCTACCAAATAAACGGCTTGGATCTTCCCCAGGGTGATTAAGGTGGGCCACGTGCGTTGCAACGGACACCCCCTGTTTTGAAAACGCCGCAAGCAGGAACAGAGGGAAGAATCTCCCTGTTTTGGAATGTTTCGGGTCAGAGCAGGTTTGACTGCTCCTGTTGGCCCGATGCACAGCGAGTGCATGTGAACTGTGCACACGCACAGCCCTAAAGTGGGGCCATAGGGCTATTTCGACAAATCCACGCCGTTCATATGGTCTTGTGGGCCCCATTAGGATGTATAGTCGAAGGTATGGCAGATCCAATGCTTAGGTGGGCCGTATTAATTGAACAAAGATTTTTAAGTGTCTCTTGTGACAATTCGATGGTCGGATCATTACAAATTTGATTGTGAACGGTTAAAATGGTCCCAGGGGTCGTGTGTGAGGCTTTTATTTTGTATTGCTAATCGTATACTAATATTAATATTAATATTAATTTTATATCTATCATTGTTTTATCTTAATAAAAAATTACATTAATTAACAAGTAAGAATGAAATTTGTTATATATAATTTACGTTGTCACAAATTGTTAATATATTTAATTTATGTAAATATCAGTAAAAAAGAATGAAGGTTAATATGTATTATTTGGGTGTTATTTGTACAATTGTATACGTCTTAAGTTTTAATTTTATATATAATGTTAGAGCATTTAAAAAATGTCATTTATTGTACCTATATGTGTAAGAGGTGGGCCACTCATTGTGCATCATTTAGCTGCATACCCTTATGTTAGAGTTACTTGCATTAAGGTGAGTTACAACTCATGAACCTCTAATTACTAAATCATGATTTGTTGAGCGTTCCAACATTCTAAGGATTAGATTGACTATTATTCAATTATCAACAACTTTTGAGATCCTAAGGAATGTCTAGGCATGATCAGGGTGTTGGAAGTGAAACTAGACAATTTGATCTGTGCTTTTAAATGATGGATCGCCCTATGAGACGTTGTAAACATGGCGAACGGTGGATTTCATGATTCAGGGTTGTATGTCCGTAATTCGGTTAGATTTGTCCATCAGTGGAGTTGGGTTTAGACCAAAATGAACATGAATGTTTACTTAAGCCTGGCTTGTTTTTATAATAAGTTTGGTTATACGGTAACACCCGAGTATTGGAAAGTACGGGGTGTTACAAAATAACTCATAAGGGAATAGAAAACATAACATCATATATAATCAAAACACAATATAACATACAATCAAACATCAAAAAGATGGGATAGCGCTCTCGAATCTTCGCCTCACACTCCTAAGACGCCTCATCCACACTATAATGGCCCCACTGCACCTTCACCAAGGAATGACCTTAGTCCGGAGGACCTGCTCTTTCCAATTGAGGATACAAACTGGTTGGTCAATGTAAGAAGCGTCCTCGTGAACCTCCAACAGCTGTCAATCAATAACGGGAACAATGTCTGACCCACACTTCCTCAATATAGAGACATGGAAGATGTTGTGGACACCAGACAATTGCGATGGCAAGGCAAGCTGATAGGTCATGGCACTAACGTGCCTAGTGAACTCAAAAGGTCCTATGAATCTCAGGGCAATCTTGCCCTTCGCTCTAAAATGAACCACACCTTTATGGGTGAGACCTTGAGATACACATGGTCCCCAATGGCAAACTCCAAGTGACAACGCCGACGATCAGCAAAACTCTTCTGTCTGCTCTGAGCTGTGCCCATCCTTTATCTGATGATGTCAATGACCTCTGATGTCTACTGCACAAACTTAGGACTTAGGAGACGCCACTGTCCAACCTCGGTCCAATAACTCGAAGATATGCACAGTCTGCCATATAATGCCTCAAAAGGAGTCATTCCAATGGACGCCTTATAGTTATTGTTGTACGCAAACTCAGCCAATCGCATGTGCTCATCCCAGTTACCCGAGAAATCAATCACGTAAGCCCGAAGCATATCCTCAAGGATCTACTTGACCCTCGGTATGCCCATCGGTCTGCGGATGATACGCGGTACTAAGCTATAAAATAGATCTCATCGCCATCTGGAAGCTCCTCCAAAACTGAGATGTGAACCTCAAGTCTCGGTCAGAAACGATCGAAACAGGAACGCGGTGTAATCTCACAATCTCATCGATGAATAACCTTGCAAGCCAGTCCAAAGTCTAGGTCACACGAATCGCAAGAAAATGTGTCGACTTCGTCAGACGATCGACGACAACCCAGATGGCATCATGACTGCGCTGAGTCATTAGCAAACCTATGATAAAATCGGTGGATACATGCTCCCATTTCCACAACAGAACGCTCAAAGGTTGCAAGGCACTCGGGGGGTCTCTAATGATCGGCCTTAACACGCTGGCACATGCCACACTCGGCCACAAAACTGGCTATCTGGCGCTTCATCCCCGACTAAAAATATTAACGCCTCATATCACGATACATCTTCGTCGAGCCAGGGTGGATAGAGAACCACGATCAATGTGCCTCTGCATAAGATTTCGCCGCAACTCAGGAATATCTGGGACATATAATCGACCTCTGAAACGAAGTCCACTATCAGGAACAATCTGCCAATCTGACTGACTCTCAGATGCTGCCTTTACCGATAACTCTACACTAACTCATCTGCCTGCTGAGCCTTGATCACCCTTGCAACAAGAGGGGGTTAAATCGGCAGGCTCGATAACTGCACAATAGAAGACTGCAAACCGATCTCGAAGTCAAATGCTGACACATCCTCAAGCATCCTCCACTCCTGAATCATCATGTGAGCCATCAGGCCTCGTGGCTGACGGCTGAGGGTATCCACCACCACGGTCGCCTTGCTTGGGTGGTACTAGAGATCAAAATCATAGTCCTTTAGGAGCTCCATCTAACACCTCTACCTCATGTTCAACTTAGACTGAGAGAACAAATACTTCAAGCTCTTGTGGTCGGAGAAGAACTCGAACCTCACCCCATAGAGATAGTGCCTCCACACCTTCAAGGTGAAGACAACTTCTGCCAGCTCCATATCATGCGTGAGGTAGTTCAGCTCATGGACCTTGAGCTAGTGAGATGCATAAGCCACCGGCTTCCCATGCTGCATCAGGACAACACCCAAGCCAACTCATGAGGCATCGGTAAATACAAATAATCCATCACTCCTGGAGGGAAGAGTGAGGACAGGAGCGTACATGAGGCTGTCCTTCAGCTCTATAAATACATGCTCACAAGCATCGCTCCAAACGAACTCGGCACCCTTTCAGGTCAACCTCGTCAATGGGGCTGCAATACAAGAGAATCCCTCAATGAAACGTCAGTAGTAGCCCACCAAACCAAGGAAACTGTGGATCTCGACTTCATTCATGGGCTGGCCCCACTGACGCACGACATCAATCTTTGAGGGGTCCACTACGACGCCCTGCCTCGTCACCACATGACTGAGGAACTTCACCTCCTCCTACCAAAACTCGCACTTCTCTAGCTTCGTGTAAAGTTGGTGTGCATGGAGGGTTTACAAGGTAATCTCCAGATACCACTCATGCTCCTCACGGGTCCTCGAATATATCAGAATGTCATCGATGAACACCACAACAAACTGGTCGAAATACAGATGGAAGACCTCGTTCATCAACTGCATGAATACTACAGGTGCATTGGTCAGTCCGAAGGACATGACATGGAACTCAAAATGACTATAGCACGTCCTGAAGGCTGTCTTCGGGATATCCTCATCTCGGACTCGAACCTGATGATAACCGAACCGCAAGTCTATCTTCGAAAAGAATTGCGCCTCCTGCAGCTGATCAAACAAATCATCGATCCTCGCGAGTGTGTACTTGTTCTTGATTGTGACGTTGTTGAGCTCGCGGTAATCTACGCAAAGCCTTAACGAGTCATCCTTCTTCTTCACGAAGAGTATCGACACTCCCCACGGTGAACTGCTCGGACAAATAAATTCTAGCTCGCACAACTCGTCCAACTGCTTCTGCAGTTCCAGCAATTCCAATGGTGTCATACGATACTGGGCCTTCGAAATAGGCGTGGTACCGGGCACGAGATCGATCTGGAACTCGATGTGCTGACGAGGTGGTAACCCCAGAATCTCCTAGAACACATCGGGAAAACCACAAATGACTGGCAGCTGGTCGATACTCAAAGCAACTGACTCCTCAACGATACACGACAATAGGCAGGAAAGCTGCTCTCCTCTAGGCTCGGCAACAAACTGGAACTCTGGCACGTCGGGTATTCAGAACGTGATGTCCTCATGGAGCAGTCCAATATGGCGTGGTACTCGGCGAGCCAATCTATGCCCAGGATGACATCAAACTCGAACTTGGCAATACAAACAGATCAGTAGGCAAAAAGATATCCCCAATCAGAACGGGGTAAGACAAACAAACTCGGTATAACACTACAGTCTTCCCTAAGGGCGTCGACACCGACAAATCCTCACGGGCAGACTCCATCAGCAAACCAGTCGATCGGCAGAAATCCTCGGCCACAAAGGAATGTGATGCACCAGAATCAAACAATACACATGCAATGCATGCAGAAATAAGAAGAGTACCCTTAACGACCCCTCTTGATGACTGAGGGGTCCTGTTGAGAGCATAAAATCTGCCTTGGGCCTGCTGGAGAGGTGCAGGTCCCCTCTGAGGTCTCTGCTGCTGCTGCTGCCACTGTGGCAACCTGATCTTCTGCCTCTGCTACTGTAGGGGAGGTCTCGGATGCTGGTGTTGTAGTCGCTGCTGCTGCTGTGGGGGTTGTCGCGGAGGCTGGTATGGTGAACTCGGTTGTTGCTGCTACGGATGGGGACACTCGTGACTACGATGTCCTGTCCTACCGCATCCAAAGCAAGTACCTAGGAACGGTCCCGGAGGTGGTGCTGGGGGTGCCACTGGTGCTCGGAATGCTGGGCAGGTCGTGCGTCGCTACTGTGGACGATGCTGCTGCAGTTGGGAGCTACCGGAGGGCGCATTCCTCTTCTGATCTCCTCTCTGATCATGGGCCCTCTGCAAACTAGCCTAATCTACCTCATAAATCTGGGCCCTCTGCACAATCTGCACAAACATCTGAAGTATGTGTCTGACCACACAGCTCCTGAGGGTAAGACGCAAGCCGTTCTCAAAACGGCGGGCCTTCCGCCCTTCATCATCAACAAGGTAAGTCGCGAATCTCGTCACTACCAAAAAAATGACCAAAGGCTACGGACCATGCTGGTTTTTAGCTACGGATATAAACCGTAGCCCTATTACTACGGATTAAAATCCGTAGCTAAAAATAATAAAATCGTAGCTAAAAGCTAACGCCACCACCCGTGCCTTCACCATGTGACAGCACCATATGGAACTCTACGAGGCCCATTAAAATGTGTATGCTCCATCTAATACGTCTATATATTTTGAAAGATCATTTTAGGGTAAGATCCTAAAAAAGGAAGTACATCAAAGGCTCAAGTGGACCACACGGTAGGAAACAGTGGAGATTATATACGTACCATTGATCGATGGTGTGGTTCAATTGGACCTTGGATTTTCCTATATTTTTGTGTCATTCTCAATAAAAAAAATTACAAAATTAATGGACGGAGTGGATATATCAAATGCATCATGATGGACCCCACAAAGCTCCTGATTAGACCGTCCGTCCATAACCCGTCAAATGTACAAACGCCGAGGGTTTCTAAAATTTCAGGGTCCCTCCACTCCGTGGAAAAAAACCCAAATCCGCGCCTCTCTCTCTCTCTCTCTCTCTCTCTCTCTCTCTCTCTCTCTCTCTCTCTCGCTCCACTCTCCTCTCTCACTCCCTCTCCCTCTCCCTCTCGACCCTAACCCCTACCTCCCTCTGTCGCTCCCTCTCCCTCTCCCTCTCCCTCTCCCTCTCTCGTTCCCTCTCCCTCTCCCTCTCGACTGCAACCCTTGAGTGACGCACCCCCTTCACCCGGGCGAAAATCCACCCCTGTAGCCCCCGCCCTTCACCTCTTCTCCGCCTCTCCTCTCTGACCAGGTACCCATTTCTCTCACCATATATTCTAAGTTTGATTTTGAGTTTTTATTTCTAAATCTTCAAATACACAGATTAGGGTTTCGTTTCCTGTAAAATTTCTAACAGGAAAAGGATTTAGGGTTCTGTAAAATCTGTAACAGGAGAAAATGGGAAAGTTTTTTTCTTGCAAGGTATTTAAGGATTTTTTTTGTACACTTAGGGCTTTCGATCGTCCTCTATTCAATTGATCCAGTGTCGATTGACATTTATAGGTCTCTTTCTCTCTCTCTCTATTTCTCTCAATTGGTCCAGTGTCGATTGACATTTAAGGATTTAGATGATGCTTCAATTTGATTGACAGATCCGGACCACTATACACCTTGCTCATTGTGACCCTCTTTGAAAAGCGTATAGAGAGCTAGATGATGCTTCAATCTGATTGTCGTTTCTGCACTTGTTCAACATGAATATCTAAGCATAATAAGAAAAAAAATGAACTAGCAGTTCATGGATGGCCAACCAATGACAATTCTCAAATTCTGTAGATTCTATGCACATCACTAACTACTCATTTCTTGATTCTGTAGACTCATTCCTATGCATCATCTAAAATCTCCCATGCACATCAGCCTTAGCCGTGTTTTCATAACCAAGACTTCTACATTTCCAGAAAGTAGAACTCACAATGACCTTTGAACTACACATGTGACTGTTGAGAAGTCCAATTTTGCAAACCTTTCATCTCATTTCTTATTGTAGAACGTGTAAGAAATCCATTTGTTGATCACTGGTTCTGGGAGTCCATTGGTTGTCTTCGATAAATAAGACATTCTGAATCTTTGACCTGGCCCAACCAACCCAACCTGACCCAGCCTAACCCAGCCTGAGATGGGTTAGGGTTGAGGATATAGTATGCTGGGTTGGGCTTAGGTCGGGTCGGACCACAGGTTAACCCAACTTGATCTCAGGTTGGGCTCAGGTTGACCCTCAACCTGACCCGACCTGCCAAGTTGCATCCCGAATATGCATGCTAGGACCTACACTATTGCATGTACATGGAATTCATACATGTGGAATAACCTAGCTAAATTGATTAAAATGATTTTTATACCTGCAAGATATCCATTAGCTAATCCTTTGGTGCCTTACCCAAACATCTCATAGCTTCTGACCACTTGTTTTCAGAACTTGACTGTTTCTCTACTAGACCATCTTCACAGGGAGAAGCAGGCAACAAACAAAACAACAACTCCATGCATTTCTCCATGTTTGATATATACTCTGGGACCTCAATAGAAGATTCGCCTAGAGAATGATACAAACCACTCCAGAATGAAGTTCGCAATAAGCTTTTCTTATCTGGATTGTATGACTGATAAGAAGTGGAGGAACTGAAATAATCAACAATGTCATCAAACAGCTTCTCTAGCCTGGAACCTGAGAAGACTTTTACCGCATCTGCCAGATGGCATAACAGAAAAGACTGCAGATTCAGCTCTAGCATCCTGAACCTGGATATGTCAGAGAGCTCATCCACAAAAAACAGGAGGGGACTGATTTGATTTGCATGAGCTAAGGCAAAATGTATGCATTCCTCTCGAAGTGCTCCTTTCTTGAGAACAATATTCGGGTTTAACAAGCTGAAAACTTGATCCTCGTATTTCATGCAACATCTAACAATAGCCCCCCAATCCAAGGATGGTAGTCTAGGAGCTTGGGTGAGGCACCTCAAAATAGTTGCAACCGTATTCACATGTGTGATTGTACCCATCTAAAAATTACCCAAAATAAAGAGATGGAAATGCTAATCAGCAAGTCTTAGATAAGGAATAGCAATGTCATCTCTATCAGAGATGGTAGATGCTATCAAAAGATCTGATCTTGCTACTACTAGTTCGGGGCTTTAAAATTTTCTGAAAAACAGAGATGGTATTTTTTATATGCTGCTCCTAGAACGTTGGTTTCTTTAATTGGTAGTTTTGAGTTCTTCTCATGGTTCCCAATGCTATCAAGGCATATTTTCTTATGTGTTTTGCTATTTGTCACTGCTTAAGGATGTTGGCTCTCTTCATATTCTTATTATTTGTGTCTAACCCTTTGTATTTGGAAAACAGAGCCGTATACCAGGGTATACAAAAGGGCAAAAAACTGCAATGTGTAAGGCCTGAAGCTCAAGAAGGGTGTGATGTGTCAAATTGGTTCAACATTATGGTACTCCATTAAAACAGGTTAGACATTGTCTTTGAGAGTAACCTAGAAGTTAGAACACATGAAAACAAAAGAGTCTCCTCAACTTAAATTGATTCATGATGAGTATTTTTCGTGAGTTGCTAGATGTTTTTAGTGGGAAATTAAATGCTTACCTAATTAGTTGCTGCTTATAATTGTACGTCTGTGAATTGCATGATCAAGACAAATCCTAAAAACACGATAAATGAACATTTCCTGCCACGATTCGTGGACTTCATAGTGTGGGGGCATGAACATGAATGCCTTGTTGATCCACAGGTATTGTTGATAACATTTTTTGTTGCCTGTGGATTACTTCCTTCTTATTGCATCTTATTAAGGGTAGCTTCTAATTTCATAGGAAGTTCCTGGGATGGACTTTCATATAACTCAACCAGGGTTGTCTGTTGCAACATCATTAATCGATGGGGAAGCAAAACTTAAGCATGTCATTCTTTTAGAAATTAAGGTTGTTTTGGTGAAGGAGCCTATTTCTTTTTACCTCCTTTCATCTTTTCCGTCAATGGTCATACATGTGAAATACAACTGGTGATTTCTATTTATAAGGGAATCAATATCGTCCGACTAAAATACCTTTGAAGTCAGTGAGGCCTTTTGAATATGCTGAGGTACATAGTTCTGTGGAATTTGGTTTTCATATTTTTGAGCATTTTCATACCATGTCATGCTTTCTAAGTAGGTCATTTTAAAGGACGAGGCGGACATTGACCCCAATGATCAATCATCTGTTCTTTAAGCATTTGGACAAAAGTTGTATGGATTTTTCTTTCCCACTTTCATTAAGACCTACAAAACCTCATACCTTGATGGCTACATACTAGTAACTGTATTTTAATAAGTTCAGACTGCTTCAGGTCAGAAATTTAATTGAGAAAGGTAGTAGAAAGGCTGTTAGTAGGTTCAGACTGCTTCAAGCTAGCTTTAGTCTATATTATCTAGTACTAAATTGAATTAAAATAACTAGTAGTTCAGTAAAGTGGAAACTACCTTTTGGAATGTTTTATACAGAAAATAAACCTCTTTTTCTAGCCTTTCTTGGGTATGCTTGGTTATCATCTGATTCTTTTAGATTTCTTTTTCTAAGTTCATTTGAAATATGATTTATGAGAAAAATGCCAAGAGGATTCATCGAAGATGATTGAAGAGGATCTTCACAACATACATGCCAAATTGCCAATGTAAGCAAGAAATGAGTAAGGTTGACGTTGTTATTCTGGAACTTTTGTACGAAAGTTGAAACTTTTGAATCATGGAGGTAGGGGCAGCTTGTTACTTGATTCTTGTCAAGTGACATTTCTGCATATAAAACTAACAAATATGGAGATCCACGGTAACTGAAATTTCCCAAGGCAATATCATTGGGATTGCCTTAGGAAATAACATATGCGAATTAATTTGTTTATGGTCATTTAAATGAAGAGGAAATAACAAAAACAATGGTGTTTCTTGGCATGCACATGTACTAACACTTGAATGCTTTATAGCTAACTCAGATATTTGCATTGAGAACCAGCTAGAATTTGTTGCTAGAATTTGTTGATTTACATTTTATCTCTGCATATTGGAAGCTTATGCATCGTCATAGGTTCCAACAAACATTCCTGTTGGAAGGTATATCTTTAAATTATCAATTCATCTCTTGTAATTGACAAGAATTTTGTTCTTTTAATTGGTTGGAAGTGTCTGATTTTTAATTGGTTGGTTATTTGTTCCAATGCAAACTAGTGAATGTTGGGATCTACTACTGCTATGGATCTGCCTCTTTCTTTGTCTCGTGCCATGAAATAATATTCTTTTGAAAGTATGAGTGCGGGAGCCGATGCTTTCAGAGTCCGAACTCATTCTTTTGAAAAATAGAAAAATGGGAATATTAGTAAATATGGATTTTCTTATTAAGAAGAAAATGGAAGGTAAAGAAGAGACATAACTGAAACTTTGTACTGTGAAAAGTAATATTAACCATCTTACTTTCCCCATTGAATTTGACGTCCAGGAAATGGACCTTTTCCAGAAAACCATGGATTTAAAACCATTAAATCCTTCTCAGAAATCTGAGTTTATTGAACTGAACTAAATTATTACAATTCAATTTTGTTGAATATCCAAACGCAAGGTTTCCATGAATTAGGCAAATGAATTCATTCTAACCCATTTTGTTGAATATTAAAATGCAAGGATTCATTATATATTTATTATTATTATTATTTTGTGATATGTAATAGCTTTTCAGAATTCATATGTAGGTGCATACTTGTGCTCATTCACATGGACTTTGACTATCTTTCTTAAATTTCTTTAGTTTTTCTAATTTTTGTATCTAATTTTGAATTTCTAGGCCATTCTTGCAGAGGAAAAGCATGTGCCGATGTAAGTATTTAATTCAACCTTTCAAGTTCCTTTGTTTTTTATTTTTTATTTTTTATTTTGCTGCTTTGTTTCTGTAGAAACAATCTTGTAAACCCATGATTACTATTTTCATTTTATTGGGTCTGTATTTATTTACTAATGACATTTTCTTTTGAAAAAGGAGAATTATGATACTTTGGCTGGGTATGACGCTTGATTCACAAGCACTTAGAAATAGTACACATGACATTTTCTTTGAAGTCATTACCTTTCTTTATACATTTTTTATATCCATTTACGCAGACTAACATTTCAGTTTTATACTATTTTGATATATCCATGGGCTACTCAGAATTCAATCAAGGTTGCCCAGGTATGTATTTACTAATTGCTATTTTTATTTTTATTTTGCTGCTGATTATTCTGGGTAATTCATTGTTCAAATAGGTTGAGTTTTTAATGTTTTTTGCAGTGGATGCTACAAATTCCTGGCATAACCAGTTATATGGGTTGCATTTGGAAGGATAAGTTTGGGGAGGAAATGGGAGGAAATGAAGAAAAACTCGAAACTTGC
This sequence comes from Magnolia changhungtana, assembly GCA_030180095.1. Lineage (NCBI taxonomy): Eukaryota > Viridiplantae > Streptophyta > Magnoliopsida > Magnoliales > Magnoliaceae > Magnolia > Magnolia changhungtana. The sequence continues at coordinate 1,407,773 of JASAUF010000600.1, forward strand.
AGGTGTTAATGTAAGTTCGTTTCTCCTTTGTTGTTGTAGGAAACCATGGGATTCCGGTCATTGTTGTTGTAGGAAACCATGGGATTCCGGTCATTGTTGTCGGGCATCATTTTGGGAATGCAAATGGCATGACTCCTCATGCACAGTAATTAATTAAAATCTAGTTTAGACTATTTACATGTTTGTAGTAGCAAAGTGAATGCGTGTATGCGGGTCTTTAGAAATTTTATTATACTCTTCTTTTTTTTTTCAATCTGTTTTAGCTTTGCTGTTTACAAGGCATTGTATAAAATCTTCAGGATCTGTTCCTATTTCTCTACTTTCTAGTTGCAGCAAAAAATAGTTGGAAAGGTTCATTTCCTCTCTCCATGTGCATGTTGCCTCTCTTCTTCAACATATGGTTGGATCAGTTGGTACGTTCAAAAATTTGAATTTATTGGAATATTTTTTTTCTTTATATGCACCTATTTAATACTTATCTTTTTTGTAGATGTTAATTACATTCATGTTGTTTTAAGAGTAGTGTTGCTTGTATACAAATTTTACATTCCCATTTGTAGTTGTGCAAGGACAAACATTATATTCCACAATGGGACCCATGGTTCGGTAATCCAAACCATTGGCCTATTGTTTTCCTTTTTTTTAAATTCTTTTTTTCTTCACCTTGAGCTTGGAGGAAGATTATACTATGGTTTTAACCAAATCTATATGCCTATTTTCATATCCAAATACAAAATTCAAGGGCATTTGATGAATCTGAGTTGAATGGATCACTTTGGGAGTTGGGAAAAACATGTAAGGCGGATAAATAATCATTTTTTGTTTTTTGGGTTTCTTCTTCTTTTTTGTATTTTCAATGTAATGGGCCCCAATTAACCCAATCATATTTGATGCGTATTCTATTAGGGTCCATTTGGATGATTTTCCTGTTATTTGTGTTTTAACCCCTTTTTTCCACTGATTTTTTTTAATCAATTTTTTCTTATCTTTTTTATTTTTATTGTAAATGATACATGATTAGGTTTTGCCTGTGCTCATGCTTGAAGGAGTAAGGAAAGAAAAGTTGATTCGGTCATCTTTGGACATTTTTGGGCATTTTGCGCCTTTTTTTTTTAATTTATTGTGGTTTACTCTTTATCCTGATTAGGTTGCTTGTGCTAATGCTTGAAATTATTATAAGCATGTTTTTTATGACATGTATGTAACTTGTTTATATATAAACATGTATTTATTGTCTTTTTAAAATTTTGTTGTTTTTTTTTTTTCATTTTTTCATTTTTTTTTCTTTTATTCTTGATGTTTAAGGTCAGGCAGGTCAGGCTAACAAAAACCATTAATGTGAAGATATCTTGCAGGAGCCTGCTGAAGAGTTTTTAGCTTCCCCTGTCTTCATACATGCAAAGTATCATGTCTCTGTGTTATGATTTGAGCTACCATGCCTACCTTTAGAAATTGGTTTACCATTAGAAATTGCCCAAAAGATCACATTTGAAGAGAAGGTCACGACATACAACATGGATCATTTACAGAAACTATTGGCTATGTGTGTTTCACCAGTTTTACCATAACCTGCTTTGCTTAAGGCTCACTGTACAGGTCCTCTGTGGACTGTTTTGCAAATAGTACATAGTGCTTTACCTGCATTTTTTGACTACTTTGGGGAGAGGCATTTGATCAGTAAAAGTGAAATGGTGAGGATTGATTTCACTAGAGATTTATTGGAGTCATCATTCACAGAGATTGTTACTTCTATTCTTGACAAGAAGAGAACAGAAGAGGCTGTTAAGTTCTTTAATATGTTGCAGCCGTTGCTGATGCAGATTCTCTTTTAGAAGTATTATAGAAGTATTCCTTTTTCCATGCTCTAAGACTGTTGATATAGTCAAGGTAATTCTAGGAGAAGTTGAACTATCATAAGACTTTAACCTCCATTGTCAGGTTACATTAATGATGAACAACCCAGGTTATTAGAAAGCATGATTGAATGGCTGCTGCTTTCTTTCCACTGCCTTATTCTTTTAACTCATTGTGTGCCTATTTGTCATCATTTATTTGTAAAGTTTGTTAAAGCAAGTCATGGAAACATTGAAAATATCATATGGTACTGGTCTTGAATTTTGTACATAGTTCAACGGGAAAGTGTAGTGTGCATTTTGAACTAATTTGGCACTTGTTTTTTTTAAAAAAATATTGAATGAATTTTGTACTCTATATTTGAATATATTTATAGTCTTAGGCTCCATTTGGTCATCACATTAGTATTTATAAAAATATTTTTTTTTAAAACCATATGGAGCCTGAGCCCTTTTTTAACTCTGCCAATGCAACTCTTTACATTGCCGGTCCCAACCCAGATAAAGGAGGAGGGAGAAGGGCTTTAGAATGAGATTGTCAACTACGGAGGAGATCTTGAAAATGCAGTGAGTATCTCTGGTTTTATGGTTTTACTTGTACATTCCTCTATTGATTATTCAAGCATGACGGTTATACACATTCTTTCAGGTGGATGTTGCATGTGGGAGGATTGGAGCTGCGTATTTCAGATTCAAGCATTTGGTACGTCTCTTGTCTGGAATGCATATATGTAGTTCATCAAACAATACATTATGTAATATCATGTGCATGATATCTATGTTGTAATTCCCCTCATGCATTTTGTTTAAAATCCATGTTTATGCATGATTCTCATGCATTGACATGGATTTGGGCAAAAAAAGATCGAAATGGAAAATTTAGAAAAACAGGGGAGATTTTTTAAACTATGATGGATTCATTCTAGGATGGATGGATTGTTAGATCATGGATGCATTCCAGGATGGATGGATTGTTAGATCATGGATGGATGGATCATCATGCATGTGTTATGTATTTGCTCAAAATTAATGGAGCAGACCCGGATGTGCGTCGGAGCTATCCGGAACCGTTGTTATGACCATGATGAAGTTGTCCATTTCCTATGGACAGCATTGGAAGGGCCTGGCCATTCGCACTGGTGGCCATATTTATATCTGTATTTGCAGGGACCACACCCTTAACCTAAACCCGAACCTAGTTTCCTCAACCTAAACCTTAACCTACAACCTAACCTAAACCTTAACCTATAACCTAACCTAAACCTAACTCCCTAACCTAAACCTAAACATAAACTTGATAACCCAAACTTAAACCTGATCCCGAACCTGAACCCAATTTCCTATACCTAAACCTTAACCTATTCTTTATTCCCTAAACCTAAACATATAACCTAAACCTAAACCTAACCTAAACCTATAACCTTAACCTAAACCTGAAACCTGAACCTAAATGTATTCTCAAATCCTTAAACCTAAACCTACACCTAATCCTAATCTCAACTCCTTAACCTAAACCTAAACACGAAAACCCAAACTAAACCCAATCCCGAACCCGAACACGATTTCCTAAACCTAAACCTTAACCTATTCTCAATTCCCTAAAGTAATAACCTAAACCTAAACCTATAACCTAAACCTAAACCTATAACCTAAACTCAAACTTAAATCCTAAATGTATTCTCAAATCCCTAAACCTAAACCTAAACCTAATCCTAATCTCAACTCCCTAACCTAAACCTAAACCTAAACTTGAAAACCTAATCTTAAACCCAATCCTGAACACGAACCCGATTTCCTATACAACCTTAACCTATTCTCAATTCCCTAAACCTAAACCTATAACCTAAACCTAAACCTAACCTAAACCTATAACCTTAACCGAAGCCTGAAACCTTAACCTAAACCTAAAACCTAAATGTATTCTCAAATCTTTAAACCTAAACCTACACCTAATCTAAATCTCAACTCCTTAACCTAAACCTAAACTTGAAAACCCAAACCTAAACCCGATCCAGAACCTGAACACGATTTCCTAAACCTAAACCTTAACTTATTCTCAATTCCCTAAAGCTATAACATAAACCTATACCTAAACCTATAACCTAAACCTAAACATAAATCCTAAATGTATTCTCAAATCCTAAACCTAAACCTACACCTAATCCTAATCTCAACTCCCTAACCTAAACCTAACCCTAAACTTGAAAACCCAAACTTAAACCCAATCTCTAACCCGAACCCGATTTCCTATACCTTAACCTTAACCAATTCTCAATTCCCTAAACCTAAACCTATAACCTAAACCTAAACCTAAATCCTAAATGTATTCTCAAGTCCCTAAACCTAAACCTACACCTAATCCTAATCTCAACTCCCTAACCTAAACCTAAAACGAAACTTGAAAACCCAAACCTAAACCCGATCTCGAACCCGAACACGATTTTCTAAACTTAAACCTTAACCTATTCTCAATTCCCTAAAGCTATAACCTATAACCTAAACCTAAACCTTAACCTAAATCCTAAATGTATTCTCAAATCCCTAAACCTAAACCTACACCTAATCCTAATCTCAACTCCCTAACCTAAACCTGAACCTAAACTTGAAAACCCAAACTTAAACCCAATCTCGAACTGAACCCGATTTCCTATACCTAAACCTTAATATATTCTCAATTCCCTAAACCAAAACCTATAACCTAAACCTAAACCTAAATCTTAAATGTATTCTCAAATCCCTAAACCTAAACCTATACCTAATCCTAATCTTAACTCCCTAACCTAAACCTAAACCTAAACTTGAAAACCCAAACCTAAACCCGATCCCGAACCCGAACACGATTTCCTAAACCTAAACCTTAACCTATCTCAATTCTCTAAAGCTATAACCTATAACCTAAACCTAAACTTAAATCATAAATATATTCTCAAATCCCTAAACCTAAACCTACACCTAATCCTAATCTCAACTCCTTAACCTAAACCTAAACCTAAACTTGAAAACCCAAACTTAAACCCAATCCCGAACCCGAACCCGATTTCCTATACCTAAACCTTAACCTATTCTTATGATAGAGGCAGCGTTAGGCTTTATTTGATAAATTTGCTTTTCTTGGGACAGAAACTGGTACTACTCATTCCAACCATTCCAATCAAATGATTTGAGCAGGAATTGAAGAAAATTGTAATGTAGAATATATGTACATCATGTGTTGTGAAGGGAAAATCACAGGGCCTGTTTGGTAGACACCTAAATATGAGTTCATCTCATTTTAATTAAAACATAATTATGATTAACTAAAATGAAGTGAATTCAAATTTAGGCATCTGCCAAACAGGCCCTAAGATGTTTGGATGGTTGATGTTGTTGTTGATGCAAGTGGACCTGCAATTGGTTTTGAACAGGAGTGCTATGATTTTCTGAATTTTGTTAGTTTGAGAATATCCCTGGTCTCAAATGAGTCAACGTTGGTTTATTTTAGTGGCTTGATTTATGCATCATGTCATCCACATGGTGGGGGCAGTTCTTCCAGGATTAAAAGCCCGCAGAAAAATTCTGTCAATAGTTTTGTGGGACTCACCCTTTGCAATCCACCCAATTGCCTTGTGAGGCTCACTAAGCAAGCATCGTAGACTCATCATAGGTGATAAGGAGAGAAGTCCAATACACATGAGTACAACTGATGCATTCAAGGATCCAGCAACACGTTATATTGGCCCTCGTTGTATTTACTATTCTAGATGTACACTAGGATTGTTGCTTCTGCTGTATTTTAGTTCTGTCATTGTCATCTTCTTATGTGTGTCAACATATATACTGATAAATGCAAGAACAAAAACACCTTCAAAGGGTGTGCTTCCAATATCATCTCTTTAATAGGTTTCTTATTTTCATCACAATATCTTCCAAACAAACTCACATGAATATGAGAGAACTATGAACAAACCCACCATATCCTCTAAGCCTGAAAATTCCAAGGTCATCTGGAGTTGGTTCCCAAAATAAAAATTAAAAAATATATAAAATAAAATCATAAGGTAGTGCATAAAACTGTCAAACTCTTCTTGTCTAATTATCATGTATTATGTTTGGGTTGAATTTCTTAGTTCCACCTAATGGGAACAACATATAAATATCTTAGACTTCTTGAGCTCTTGGAATATTTATGTTGTTTAGAAATTATGTCAAATGTGCTTTGAATATATGTTTGAATGTTAAATGTACTTTTAAGTTTTAAGATATGCTTTAATTTCAGTTTTATTTATGCCTGTCCTTTTTACTATGCTCATATCGTTCAATTGTGCAGGCTAAGGTTGAAGGCCAAAAGATTACATGGTTAACACCACATGCCCTACATCAAGTCTTGACTGATGATGTGGACTTCAATGTCATGCTAACCCCAAAATGTCACAAGATACGCGCCTTGAGATCAAACTCGACCCTCATCTATTATCGGTGTGGATTCCATGGTTACCAAGACACTCTATGCTCACTTTCTTTTGATTGAATGAAGGATTATAATTAATTTACTATTGAATGAATGATTGTAATTGAATGAATGAATGATTGTAATTGAATGAATGAATGAATATTATACAGGTGGTAATAGAATGAATGAATGAATGATTATAATATTTTTTTAATGTAGGAAATAGCTACGGATATTAGCTGTAACTAGTAATTTAACAACCGTATTTGTAGGCTCTTTTAGCTACCAATAATATTCGTAGCTGTAGGTTCTTTTGGCTATAAAAATATTTACTACGGATTATATCCATAGCTATTTTAAGCTATGGCTACAGACTTAATCCGTAGCCATAGACTTATATCTATGGATTAAATCCGTAGCCATAGACCTATAGCTACGGATTAAATCCATAGCCATAGGTTTGGGACCTATTGTTTCGGCACCTACGACGACGGTCGTGCTACAGATTTAATCCATAGTTATAGGTCTATGGCTACAGATTTAATCCGTAGCCTTTGCCCATTTTTCTGGTAGTGATAGTGCGACGAAATGTGCCTCATACTAGGACACAGTCATGTCCTCCTATACCAGAGTCTCAAACTCTAATGCGCACTGCTACCACACATGCTCGAGAAAGAACTTCCAGTCAAACCAGTCTACAAAGTCATCCCAGGTCCACTCGAAATCGGCCGCTACCGCTCGAGCGACATATGCCCACCAATGCTGAGTCTCACCCTGGAGAAGAAATACAACTAATGGGACCCGCTGCTTGGTTGTACATTTCATGGTGTTGAATATTGTAACATCTCGAAAAAATCCGTAGAAAGACCAGAGTACCACCTCAGGCAAAAATCACTAAGGACCGAATCCTTTAGAAATTAGACGAAAATTAATTAAGTACTAAACTAGATTAATCGGTAGATTAGCTTGAACAGTTTTCTATACAAACTGCAAGACCCAAAACTAGTAGAATCGATAACGCCACATTTTCTAAAAACATAAGATCAATCTCAAAACCCAGTTGCTCTCGGGAGCATCACGAAACTCTGTATTGGACCTGAACCACGCATCGAAAGTTCAATTAACATGAAACTATACGATTATGACCGCCTTACTGGGCTTAACAACCATCTCGGAAATCAAATCCAAATAGTATCCAAAAACGCACAACTTGAGCCCGGAGTGAAGTGTGTGAGAAACGCTATAACCTAAGTATACCATGGCCCTGGGGCCATTGAGCTCACTTTTGGCCTATATAAGGCCCTTAAACCCTCTCTCTCCCATGCCATACAAATTTTCTAAACCCTAGGAGAGAAGAGAGAAAAGAGAAGGAGAAAGTGAGGAGAAGTGAGAGAGAGTGAGAGATAGTTGTTGGGCTTCGATCCCACCACCCCACGTGTTGAATCGCCTCTCTCGTATCGCTTCACTGGTGATTCTGATTCCATTGTTGGGTAAGAAATCCTAATCCTAACCTGTTTTAGGTATCCAAATAGAGTAAATAGTGAAATAACTAACCTATTTCATACTATAGGTTGTCGTTGTGCCGCAGACGAAGACTTAGTGTTCGAACTGAGTTCGATACGAGTTTACTGGCGAAAGGTGCGGACTATAAACATTTAGGTTATAGTTTTCAAGGCTTTCAATGTCAGTTAATGACTTATGATTGACTTGATTACTATCACATATGCTTAGATACAATATCTTCCGTATATTACACATATATACAAACTATGTTGATTTTTAATGCATTCCATGTGTTTATTGAAATGTTTGAATGAATATGGAATATGATTTGTGCTTGTTATGATTGATGCTTAAGAATACATGATTGTTGTACGTATGGCAACTCCCTTATGAAAGGATTTGCTATAATACTTGTTATAACTACTATACTACATGTATGTTGATATGTGTAGTCTAAGTATTTGATAAAACACTTGAATGAGAAAATTCTTGGTGTAATGTATTTAATGAGGGCTTTGAGATAGGATTCTCAATTCCCTTATCTATAGTTACAGTTTCCTTTATGTAACCTTTCTTACTACTATGTGATTTATGGACAAAATGCCTATGTATTATAACATGTGCTAAGTGTTTTTTAAAATGCTCAAATGAGATTTATATTTGGTTTGATTATTACATGTTGTTTTGACTATCACACATGGATGTCTACTGTGTTTGAATGTGATTGGGGCTACTGTGTAGTCCAAGTAATCGGTAATGATTCCTGAATTAGTAGCTGAGGTCGTTTCGCCACACAAGACACGTTCGATGAATCCGAGTAGTATGCTGTTTGTCGACAGTGGTTAGGGCACACAGAGTGCTTACGCGCTCCATGTCGATTAAGTCAACGTACGCTCGTACCAGTCGAGCTTGTCAAGTAACTCGATTGGCCTAATGTATGTTTACCTTGTATGGAAGCAACTGCTTGAATATAAGGTACCGCTTACCAATGAAAGCCCGTGTAACCTTGGTACCACGGTCCGCCAAGACTCATGAGTCGGGCATGGTGGTATGGTGATACTCTAGGGTGACGAGCCTCCCCATAGTGTCCAGTGAGCAGACCCAACTCGTGAGCCGAATACGGTGGTATGGAACACTGTATTCAAGTTGTCTGCCTATGATCAGGTGACGAGCCTCTCGTAGTGACCTTGAGTATACACTAGACTACGTTAAGGTGACGAGCCTTTCCGTAGTAACCTTGAGTATAAACCAGGCCTGCGCTGAGGTGACGAGCCTCTCCGTAGCGACCTGGAACTGCCATCGTATGCGAATGACTAGGATTGACGACCCTGGATGGATCATTGTTTGGGTAATGATATAAGGGAGGTACCATAGCTTCCCGAATGTGCTGTATGAAAAAGTCTAATTAAGAACTTGGCTAATCACCTTCATCCACCGCATTACATGTGCTTTGGCAAGGAAGTGCATGTTTGCCGAGAGTATTGCATGCGCAGTTGTGAGATGATGTCGCTGAGGGAGTGCAGGCAAGGGCATACATCATTGTCGCATACCATTTTGTATTAACAAGCGTACTTAGGACATGATTGTTGTGCTGCTTTATCATTACTACTTGACTGAACTAATAATATGTTAACCTTTACCTTATAGCTCCACTGAGTTGATCACTCACTCCCACTCTAGGACGATGTTTTAAAACACCAACCAGACTTTGTTGTAGTTTCAGGTGAAATCGAGGCCTATGAGGCAGAGCCTGACTTCTACGACGACGAGGAGTTCTCCTATTTGCAACTCTCTGTCAGGTCTATGTAGACTTGGAGTTGCGTCACAGGGGCTACCGGGATATGGATTAGAAACATTACACTTTATCATTTTGTAATTTTAGGAACTGTACTTGTAATTTTTTTAACCTGGCGACATGTTGATACTCTAGGGAGTTACCACATATATGATCTATATACTTATCACAGTCTTCTACTTGCATAATTTAATTGTCCCTGGAGTATGATATGCTGATTTAGTATAATGTCATTCATGTTTAATGTGCTAATACAAACAACATTTAATCATCATTATCTATGTTGCATAAGTGATGCGTTGGAACTCGGGAGTTGAGCATCTGCTCGACCCTCAGATTTCGGGGTGTTACAAGTTGGTATTAGAGCATGATTTGGATTAAACTGGACCTGGGTTATGGTCACACAACGCACACTGACGTACTTTGACTTAGGAAGGAGCGATGAAACGTAGAAACGGTTGTAGAATTCCCAATTTCGTCATTCGGCAAAATCGACCGTTGAAATCTGACCTGTATGCATCGGTGATCATGTGAAATTATCCCGATTCTCTTCCAGACTGTCGGTCGACGGGTTTGGATGGTAATTCGGCACATCCCATACTCAAATAACACAGAATGTGTGAATACGCAACAGTTGGGACCCGAAACTGCCTCAAACGGTCGAAGGGGGCCAAATCATGCAAATCGGTGGGACCCAGGGGGTCCCCTATACATGTCCGGCACCCCGGGAGGGGGCTGGCCACCGCCCTACCATGGCAGCATCGCGTCTATCGTGATGCACCATGCCTGGGTGCAGTGGGCTGCCGCGGGCCCATGGGTTCGGTGGTCCGCCCCCCTCCAAACATGTGTGGGGCCCACCAAATTCGTATGGGGCCATCTATTTACCCCCCCCCCCGGCCCTATTCTCTTCATTTCACCCCTCCTAAGCTCTCAACATCCCTCAAAAACTTCATTTTCCCTCTCAAATATTCATCCTATACTTCATCTTGTTCAATACACATGCACCCGCCACCATTCCCTTCAAAAACCCATCTCCTACCACTTCCAATCTCCCCTCTCCTTCTCATTTGAACACACAAGTTCAACATTGTGTCCCATAAAACCCAAAATCCATCAACCCATCTTCTCCATCAAGCTTTCTCCTTTGAAATTTTGAGCACGATCGGATAAAGTCGTTCCACAACTGGTCATAAGCCCTTCACGACCGGTCGAGGGACCTCCACGGCTGGTCGTGACCTGTCCACGACTGATCGTGTGGAGCCAGATTTAGTTGTTGGACTTTGAGTCGAGGCTGCAGGACTAGTCGAGAACGAGTCGAGCACTGTTCACACGACCGGTCGATCAGTCTCTGGGATAGGTCGTGGCTTAACAAAAAATTCCAAAATTTTGCAACAACCTTAGGACTGGTTGAGGAATTTCTTGGACTGGTCAACTCAGTGCTAGGAGTAGTCGAACAGAGTCCAAAACTAGTTGAGAAATAATCTATTCACTTATAAAATGAGTCAATTGCATTATGTATTCAAAATGACCTACCCTAAGGTCAATACAGGGTCATTTATACCTTGTTAGTGATGTATGAACATTGAGTCTTCTTTTTCTTCAGTTGATAGTCATTCTTTGAAGTTCGCGAAGCTTGAGATCTTGTCATAAGATGAAGCTTGAACTTGAGACTCTTGAAGCTTGAAATTGACTAACGTTAAAGCTTGAACTTGAGTATCAAAATCTAGGAACGTTGTCTTGACTTGTACGAAGCTTTGAAAATCTTGAACTCTTGAAAGCTTGAATTCACAATTGATGTTGTACATAAACATGATCAAGTACACTTGCCTTTGAAGTTCTTGAACAAAAGACCCTTATCCTTGAGAGATGCACAGACTTCATTATGTAGATGAGCTGGATAAGACACAGATTCCAAGAGAGGTTTTGGCACTACAAAATTTGACAATATAGGAGCTAGAAACCATAGCACTTACAATCTCCCCCTTTGTCAAATTTGTGACAAAACACACTTCATACAAACATAAATATTATACGCACAAATAATCATGCACCAGTTATCAAAAATGCATCAATTCCAATATTCCCCCTTACTTAACTCCCCTTCACAAAATAGAATCATTCACAATCAATTCATCCACAATCCACATGCAATATATCACAAGCATTGACAAAATTCTCCCCTTTTGCCACAATATGACAAAGGAATGAATTAAGAAATAAAAGTGGAAGCAGATAAAAAAAGGAGAATAAGAAGAGTAGTGAGGAATAAATGATCAACAAAGTCAAAATATCAAACCATAAGCAAGACATGTTCAAACAAAATTAACCAAGTTTAATCAAGTACAACTAAGTTAAGCCAAGTACAACCATATACTACCTCAAAAGACAAAATAAATCCAAGTATCATTAAACTTAATACAAACCAAGATTAGAAAATACTAATCAGATCCTGAAGAGGAAGCATGAATAGATGGATCAATTTGATGTAAACCCTTATTAATGCGCCTCATATATTTACGCATATAAGCAAATTGAGAATCTTGGGTTACACGAATCTGAGCCACCTGATCCTCAAGAGTATGCAACCTCTCAGCGAAACCAGAAGACTGATAATCAGGATCAGCCTTAGAATCTGATTCGATCTCATCAAAGATATCGTCCATGTTAATGTTATCTAGAGGTAAATCGCCTTCTTCTTCATTTGTGGCATCATTTCCACCAGCACCTACATTGACTTGGCCTGCGGCTAACCTTAAATTCATCTTGTTTATATTTGAGTTGTTGAAGATTAGGTGTTGAATAGGAGCCTCTCCAATCAGCATAGCCATTAACATATGGGTGGCCAACACAGTCATACGATATGCAAAAGGGATATCACTGTGTCCTGGATAGAGACAGAATTGTATGATGGAATGATAGATTAAAGAAGGAAGACATACAGATGTACCAGAGATGATGGAATGCAAAATCCGAACCATGAAAGAGGGGAGTTCGGTTTTATTACCAGAACGTGGATAAAGATTTGAAATAAATATCCTGGGAAGGACCTTGTATCTAGGTAATAAATACTTTAAAGCAAGTGCATTCCCATTTTGACTCCATTACGCATCTATATTACACAATGCTCTAGTAAGCATACGTTTTTTCTGATTCAGATGGTTTAGCAACTAGAGTACTAATTGGAATACCTTCATCATTGACAAGTATGTCCATTAGAGCAGAGATCAGATGTCGGTCTATTTCAAATGAACATTCTCTAGTTGCAATAATAAATGTTAAATTCTCAGTTGAAAAGTCAGAAATACATGCAAACATAGCTTGCGCAATAGATAATCGGTCAATCGACCACAACAATCATAATCGGTAATCGGCCTCAATCAATGATCGGTCAATCAGCCACGACAATCAGAATCAGTAATCGGCCACGGCAATCATAATCGGTAATCGGCCACGATAATCAACCTAACAAGGCCTAAGGGAAGGTCACAATGTGAACATTTAACCATTATTGCCCATCAACGTGGACATTCAACCAACATTGCTCCCAAGGAGTGGCCCACACAAGGGCTAACATACAGTGGGCCCACGGCCTCATACAAGGGTTTAATATACATTACAATGGACTGAATATACGGGCCTAATATACATCACCATGGGCCACGACCCATGGTCCTTAGATACATCATAATGGGCTACGACCCATGGATCTCAATATACATCAAGTGGACCGCATTAATGGGTCTCATATGCACGACAGGTGGGCCCTGCACATGGGCCTCAAATATATAGTATGTGGGCCCTACACATGGGTCTCATATACATCTAATGGGCCACGTACCTAGGCCTCAAATACATCTCAATGGTTTAGGCCCTGCTCATTCCAAATGGGCCCATCAATGGACAACTTAGATAAAACACGTACATCAAGCGGGGGCCACGTAAATGGACAGTGCGAACAACACATTACAAGGTGGGCCCTATCACATGGGCCTTAGAATACAAGGCAAGTGGGCCCTGTCACATGGGCCAAAATACAAATAGGTGGGCCCCGCACATGGGCCAAAAATACATCATAATGGGCCTCATAGTTAGGCCGCACCAATGGGCCTCAAGTGGGCTACATCAATGGGCCGCACTACATGCCAAAAATAAATCATATCGAAAGATCATCTGGACCGCACTCCAAATAGCGGCGGAGATGATGATTGGAAGATCATCTGAACCATACCGCAAATAGTAGTGGTGATAATGATCTCCACCACTAAAATCCTATAGGGCCCACTACAGAAAATTGTGGGAGCAGCCACACCCACCGTTAAACATTTATAGGACCCATCGTGATGCATTTTTGAGATCCATCTATTCATAAGTTAACATAGAGATAGGTGAAGTGAAACCAAAGATATCAACTTGATTGGAAACTGCCTTGGCCATTAAGAAGTTTTGAACGGTGGATATCACTGTCCCCATTAAATTTCAATGGTGGGGTCCGCTTGAACTTTAGATCTGACTCGTTCTTTCACCCATGCCATAAAAATGATATTTCAAATTGGTTGGACGGTATAGATACAACACATGCATCATGGTGGGTCCCACCGTCCCAGGGCCTGGACGGTGTGGATGGACATACATCATGGTGGAGTCCAGTGTGCTGCTACTGCACATGCAACATCAGCTGGCATCGGTCCACCATTAAAATAGATGGACGGCGGCGAATAAACATATGTTGTGGACCCACGGCTGCATCAGCAAGGATAAAACACATATTTCATGTGTGGACCCACAGATGGGCGGTGTGGATCAAACCCACACGTGTTGTGTGGTCCATGCTGATGGACGGTGTGGATCAAGCCCACACAGCATGGACGCGATACAGCAGCTTATATAGCTGGTATGCGGTGGACCATCCAATCCGTTCATCAGAGGTGGGCTCCACATGGGGCCCACCAGATATACATAACAGGTATATAATACATATATTATAATATAATATAATAATAATATTATTATTATTATATATCAAAAAAAAACCAACGTCCAGCGCACTGGACTGGAGGGTGCGGCTGTGCAATATATGCATCCAAAGTGCGTCCCACATCCTCCCATTGGACGGCGTGGATAAAACATCATGGTGGAGTCCCACGTCCGTGATCTAGATAGTGCTGATGGAACCCACCCTCAGGTAGTCAGCACCGTCCCAGGTGCAGCTAAAACACATACGTGACTGTGGATCCCACCGTCCTACTTGGACGGCATGGATACAACATATACATGGGTCCCACGTGGGATCCACCGCAGCGTTTATTAGCCATCCAGTCTGTTAATAAGGTCACACAGACCCGGATGAGGAGGAAAAACAAATTGCATACTAATCCAAAACTTCTGTGATAACCCAAAAGGGTTTCAATGGCAGACGTTCAATCCAACTGTTCCCTGTGGTGTGGGCCACCTGAGTTGTGTATATAGCTGATATTTGGGGGCACCGCACATGTAAAGGGGACCCATCAAATGCACGGTGTTGATGTTCCACACACATCACGGTGGGGCCCATGGTTGGGACCCACGTCCGTGGCCTCTCTCTGGCCACGCGTAGGACGTTGCGTCCTCTCACTATCAGCAGCAGCAGCAGGCGCTGCTGCTGCTCCCTCTCTCTCTCATATTTTATTTATTTTTTTTAATTTTTTTTATGTTTTATTGAGGTTTTTCGTAGGTGGGACCCACATCAAGGGAATCCGACCCTGCCATTGATTTTTATGGCCCAAGACAAACCGATCAAGCTCAATATTTGACATATTTTGGGGTACAGAAACATCAGTGTGGATTACAACGGTAAAAAAATATTGTTTTCTATGCTATGGCCCACCAGATAGTCGGATTGGCTTCAATTTTCGGCTCAATGTCTAAATTAATCTGAGAAATAGGATGGACGGTGTGGATTGAATTCATACATCAAGGTGGGGCCTGTAAGAGTGGCTCACCTAAAAACCTTAAACATATATACATATATTATTATTATTATTATTTTGTTAGCACGCCAACTGTCTGTTCACACTTCACAGCACGTCCCATGGCGTGAATCAAGGTGGGTTCCACATGGATGTGGCCCACTTGGATCAATATGACATATGTGTTTTTTTCATCGCCATAAGGTAGGGCCCACATGGTTTGGACACATGGTTTGGACGGCCATGGGGTTCATTTGATGGGTGGTTTGGACATCACATAACTCATTGAGTGGGCCACAAAATAAAGGAAGGAGAGAAAGAGAAACACCCCCCTTTGATCGCCTATTCTTTCTTCCGCCTATGCACTCTAGAGCTCCAAGGGGACAATTTTGACGGTTGAGATGATGATCCAAGGGGTGGATTAGGTAGTAGGAAGGTGGGTCATGCCAAGCTTCTCTCATGGAGCTTGGACGATGGACTCTCATGGGTTGTGTGGGAGAATGAGAGAGAGAGAGAGAGAGATGAGAGAGAGATGGGTGTGATTGGTGTGAATGAGTGATGTGTACTTGTGTAAAAGAGAGTACTTGTGTAAGAAAGAGTTGACTTTAAGGGAAAGGTTGTTGTACTTGGGGATGGGTGAGTGATGGAGTGTGATGTGTACTTGATTGATGGAATAATGTGACGTGTCGTAGAGATTCTCTCGGTATTTGTAACACGCGGCGTTTTCCTCAAACTGAACGCGGGCTCACATCTCTTGGCATGGGTATCGCCTCTGGGCGTAATACGCGGCGTCGGAACCACGACGACGGCGCGGTCGCACTGATACAAGTTTCGGGTCGATCCGACTCTGATATATGGGGCACGTCTCAGGATCGCGTGCAAACACCGATAACAGATCGCGGGTCGTCGGAATTCGACTGGGAGGATTGCGGGAGCCTACGGAATGGTACGGTCTAGGATACAGACCTGAAATTAGCAAATATATATAATATAATATATAAATGCATGAATAATCAATTCAAATTGCACATACCAAGATCAAATTTCAATTTAGAAAACCTGCTTTTGTTAAACGGTTTCATGAAAATGTCAACAAGTTGAATCTCAGTCGGAATGTATTCCAAAAAAATTGTCTTTTCTTCCACTAATTCACGAATGTAGTGATATATAACGTCAATGTGCTTGGTTTATGAATGCTGGATTGGATTTTTAAATATATTAATTGCACTGGAATTATCACAATATAAAACCATAGAATCCTGTGCAATTTCGTAATCGCTTAACATTCTTTTCATCCATACGAGCTGAGTACATGCATTACCTGCTGTAATGTATTCAACCTCAACGGTAGAGAGCGATACGGAACTTTGTTTCTTACTTTGCCAAGAAACAAGACAGTTCCCAACATAGAAACAACCACCACTGTTTGATTTTTTATCATCAATGTTACCAGCCCAATCAGCATCAGTGTAACCAACTAATTGAACACTAGTATCATGTGGATACCAAAGACCTAGATTAGCCGAACTTGCGATATATCGCATAATCCGCTTAACAGCAGTTAAATGTGACTCTTTAGGGTCAGATTGATATCTAGTGCAAATTCTTACACTAAATGCAATATCAAGACGACTCGCAGTTAAATACAGCAAACTACCTATCATATTACGATATAATTTAGGATCAACTCTCTTACCTATAGAGTCCTTGTAGAGTTTTACTCATAGGAGTATCAAAGTTCTTCCCATTCTTAAATCTGAACTTTTTAACTAAGTTCAGAGCATATTTGGTTTGGGAAATAAAGAAACTATCAGGTTGCTATTTAACTTGCAACCCTAAAAAATAATTCAATTCCCCAACCATGCTCATTTCGAACTCAGATTTCATAAGATCTACAAACTCAACAGTCATGTTAGCACAAGTAGATCCATAAATAATATCATCAACATAAATTTGCACTATTAAAATGTGATCGTTATGTTTCTTTACAAACAATGTCTTATCAACACTTCCCATTATAAAGTTGTGACTTAGAAAAAGCTTAGTCAATTTTTCATACTATGCCCTGAGAGCTTGTTTCAAACCATAGAGAGCTTTTTTTAGGCGATAGACATGATCAGTATTCTTAGGGTCTTCAAAACCCGTTGGTTGTTCAACATACACTTCTTCATGCAAATCATCATTTAAGAAAGCGCTCTTTACATCCATTTGATATATTTTGAACTTTCTAAAACACGCAATGGATATAAATAGTCTGATTGATTCAAGACGAGCTACTGGGCAAAGCTTCATCATAATCGATGCCTTCAATTTGAGTGTACCCTTATACAACCAATCTAGCCTTGTTTCTAATAATATTACTAAGTTCATCAGACTTATTTTTGAAAATCCACTTAGTTCCGATAATATGTTTATCTTTTGGTCTAAGAACTAAGTACCAAACATCATTTCTAACAAATTGATTAAGCTCTTCTTACGTCGCAACTATCCAGTTTTTGTCAGTAAGAGCTTCTTTTACGTTAGCCGATTCTATCTGAGATGTAAAGTACATGTAATTACACATATCTTCAAGTTGTCTACGAGTGCGCACACCAATGAGAGGGTTTCCAAGAATCTGATTAGTTGGATGATCTTTAACAGTCCTCAGTTCAGAGTTATTTTGACTTGATGAAGAATCTGGTTATCAATTAGAAGTACTTCATCATTATCTGAACTTGAGACAGGTATATTTAAGTGATCGTCAATAACCACATTAATGGATTCTTGAATTACACCAGTCCTCTTATTAAGGACCCGATATGCTCGACTATTCAGAGCATACCTTAAAAATATCCCTTCATTACTTTTTGTGTCAAATTTTTTCAGATTTTCACGATCACGTAAAATGTAGCACTTGCTACCAAAAACTTGAAAGTATTTGACAGTAGGCTTCTTATTAAAGCACATTTCATAAGTCGTTTTATTATTTAATTTTCTAATATAGACGCGGTTAATTATATAACATGCAGTATTTACGGCTTCGGCCCAAAGATTTTAAGGGAGCTTCATACTATTTAACATTATATTTACCATTTCTTGAAGCACTCTATTTTTCTTTTCTACTATACCATTTTGTTGTGGTGTTTTCAAATTCTGATCCATAAACACTACGGATCTTATAGACTTGAGTTTCTTTTTCAGTTTGGAAATGTCTAAGTACTCTTTTAACTTCATCAAGAGTTTCTGATTTGTCTCTTAAGAAGACTACCCAAGTATATCTAGTAAAGTCATCTACAATTACCAAAATATACTTTTTGCCACCTCAACTCTCCATTCTAGTTGATCCAATAAGATCCATATGGAGGAGTTCAACTGGTTTTGATGTGGCATTGGAGTCCACCTTTTTGTGAGAGCTCCTAGTTTGCTTGTCAATCTGGCATTTGCCACATATTTTATCTATTTTCTATATTTTGGGTAAGCCTCTTATTAACTCTCTTTTGCTCAATCTATATAAGTTGTGGTAGTGTACATGTCCAAGGTGTTTATGCCACAATTCAGTCTCATTGGTATGGACCATGCAACACGATAGACTAGATGAGCTACAATGTAGCAGTTTTCAGAAGTTCTACGACCAGCTAATATTACTGAACCATTTTTATTTAAAATTTCACACCATAGGTTAGTAAATTTTACGCTATGATTTTTATCGCATATTTGAAAAATGCTTAATAAGTTATGTTTTAAACCTTCTACATATAGAATATTCTCAAATAAAGGGAGGTTAGAAAGTTGAACCGTACCTTGGCCAATAATCCTTCAGTTGCTACCATCACCGAATGTGACTGAACCATCAGTCATGTCTTTAAGATTGGTGAACAGACCTTTGTCATCGGTCATGTGTCTGGAGCATCCACTGTCTAGGTACCACTTCGAATGGTTCGAAGCTTTGAAAGCCATGTGGGCAACCAAGCAAGTAACCTTAGGAACCCATTTCATTATAGTTTGGGGTTTAGGAGTATAGTTGGTCTTCTTGTGTTTGTAGTTGATAAAAGACTGACCCACTGAGTTAGATTTTAAGAGCTCCTTAAGTAAATCAACAATTTTCTCAGCCAAAGGATTACTATTCTGATTTTTATTGTTGAAATTGTTGCTTTTAGGTTTTAAGGATTGAAAAGTTTTAGTATTTTTAGAAATATTTTGATTTAGACTTTTCCCTTTTGAGTTTGAAGACTCTCCTTTCACAAACTTATGAGGAGAATTCTTATGTTTGGGAGGAATATTTTTATCGTAGCCCAAACCAGATCGGTCACCACATTTTTAGGATTTGGATAAAAGTTTTTCTAACTTAGGATCACCTTGGGCAAACCTCCAAGTGTCTTTTAAACTCAAAAGTGAAAAGACTTCAAGTTTTAGTTTTTCATTTTCAGATTTTAGATTTTCAATCAGGGAGGTTTTGAAATCTAAATCACATTTAATTTTTTCAAAACTATCCGAATTGTGGGATTTTTCTAATACAAGAATATCAAATTTGTCATTAAGTTTTGAAAACTTTTCTTTTCGATGTTTTAATTTTACGGCAATTTTACAAATTTCCTTGTATAGGGTATTGTAAGCATCTTGAAGATTTTCTTCATATTCATGATCACCATTCAGATTTTCTTCACTAGTTAAATCATCATTATCTGAAAAAGTGACCTTGGCTAGAGTCATAAGGGCTTTGACTTCATTGCCTGACTCGGTTTCAGAATCTTCTGATTCAGAAGAGGCTTCAAATCCGGAAGATTCATCCCAAGTAGACAACATATCCTTCTTTTTGGGTTTGTCATTTTTAGGACACTTGCTTGTTTATAACATCCTGACTTTTCTGAACCCGAATATATGATTCATTTCCCAAAAACCTAAGTGTTAACCTTAAAGGATATATATATATATATATATATATATATATATATATATATTTCAACTATCAGAGTAAGAAAATGAGCGTAGAATGGACAAATTATACATAATGAAAAATTTCATTGACATTTAAGATATACAAGAGGTCGCCCATAATGTCTTATACAAACCAATATCTCGATATAACAAATACAAAAATTCACATAATTTTGATACATGAGAAATAACAGGAGAATATAAACATAAGCCGCAAGACCGTGCAGCTTCTCAAGGCAGATACAATCATGCAACCCTGGCACTTGAACCCGGCTCCTCATCAGCTCGAACCTGAAAATCACTTAAGCCACATGTGCTACCTGTACGATTTTATTATTTGATTAATGAGTGGGCAACTCAGTGTGAATTCCCTTCAAGATTACACACTATCGCATTAGGTAAGCATAGTTAGAAAAACATAGCAAGGCATGCAAAACAATACATGATGCAGTCTTATTAAATGAGTGGACGCGTAAATGCATCATCGACTTGGGGTGCACATCCCACTATTGAAATAAAGGGTCGATCTAATAGAACTAGCCACTTAGAAAAATACATAAAGGTACACCTAAGGAGAACTAGCTATCCGAAAAAGACCATAATATATAGATCACCCAAGGAGAATTTAATCGCCCAAAAAAGACCATAAAGTATAGATCGCCTAAGGAGAATTTAATCACCCGAGAAAGACCAATAAGTAAGGGTCGCCCTAAGAGGACTAGCCACCTGAAAAAATACATAAAGGTATGCCTAAGGAGAACCAGCTATCCGGAAAAGACTATAATATATAGATCACCCACGGAGAATTTAATCACCCGAAAAAGACCATAATACATGAAAATGCATGATTAGTCCAACCATTATTATTTCATTTTACAATCAGCCAGTTTAATAAAGCTCAAAGGTCACTACGGGGAGCTCAGAGCCCAGTGTAGGCCGATAGCTCAGGCTTAGTGTCCCATTCCACCATCCCTGGCTCATGAGGCTACCACCTTATGATGTTTAATGAATCCCAATCGACTAGTGGCCAATCATATTCAGTATATGTGTTAATGAATTCCAACAATTAACACATGTGACTATGAAATGGAGATATTAATTATAAATTAAAATAAAGACTATAACTAAAGCTAATGGAAAAATGGAAAGCTCAAGGGGAAGAATCATCACCTTATGTGTCGAATCGCCAATTGATGTCACTAAGAAACACGTACATCTTTAGAATTGAATCCCACCATGGATTGTGAAGTTGTATGTGAGATCAATATTTCTACAAAGTATCCATGGTCAAGATTAATACAACCTAGGGTTTGGATTACTTATTTTCAGGATTTTGATATATAATTAGGCTTTGTCTTAGGGTTAGGTCTTAAATTTAGATTCTAGGATTTGAACTCTACTTGGTGTATTAGTTAAAATTAAATCTTAATAATCACAAGAATACGATTAGCATTAGAGTTATAACTCATATCTGCTAATTATGTTAATAACGATAATTCATAAATTCATATGAAATATACCGATATTAGGTTCTATACCTAGACCCAAACCCAACACACAAATAGAGTTTAGGTCTAGGCCATCTTTAGGGTTTTACTGTAGAGCTTAGGGTTTCATCTTAGGCTACAGTTTTGGGTTTAGATTATGGAATTTGAACTCTATTTCGTGTGGCCATTTATCAAAGGGAGTAGTAAATGATTAAGATTAATCAAATAAATTAGTTATTAATTTAGGAATATCAACAATGGTACTATTATATTAAATTACCTAACAACAACCCACGATGAATCATATCGCTAATAATTCCAAAAACAATTAGTAATATTAACAATATTCTTAACATTTAGCCAATGTAACACTAATAGTCATTTTGATGAAAGTAAATAGCGTGTTCGAGCGTTAATAATAATATTTTAAGAATGACAAGGTAAAATATTAATATTTTAATAATGAAGATTTTTATATGAATCAACTAATACTCATATGAATAATTTTCTAATGGTCAAATAATCCAAAAAAAATGGTAATAGCAATTAAATTAAATTAAATTAAATCTGGACAGAGAAATGTGGGCTCACCTAGTCGACTCAGTTCGAGTCGAGTTGCCTCGGCTCAACACAAGCACCCACCTACTCTTTCTCTCTCCCTATCTTCTTCTCCTTCCCTTCTTTTCTCCCTTGCTGGGATGTCTAGCAATGGGTCTGAACAGACCAATCCAGCTCGACTTGTTCAAACTCGATGAGTTAACTCAGTTTGGGCTAGATAACCCTTATTCTTCTCCTTCGTTTCTCTCTTCTCTCTCTCTCTCTCTGAATCTTTCTCACTCTTTTCTGTTTCTTTCTTCTTCTTTTCTTCTCTCCTTCTGCTGCTGGAAGCGTCCAACCATGGGCGCAGCAAACCACGGCCTAACTCGGCCCAGATTCGGCTCGGGTCGAGCTGCTGTCGCACAGGGCTGACGCTCTCCCTCTCTCTGTCCTCTCTACTCTCTCATCTCCTTTCTCACACCCACAACCATCATCTAGACTCAACTAGACTCACCCCACCCGGTCTAGACTCAGTCTAGAACCAACAATCACCACGCCTGACTCAGTGCAGTGGCACAACAACAGCAACCCCGCCTTTCTTTTCTCTCACATTTTGCTTTCCTTAGCTGCTTCTTCTTTTTCTTCTCTATTCTTCCTTTCACTCCTCTCTTTCTCAGGCCAGTAGGAACTCTAGATCTGACCAGAGCTCACCTCAAATCGGCCTGACTCAGCGTTGTGCGGCTCGAGGAAGAAGCCCCGGCTATTAATGGCGGAATCTCGTCCGTGCGATCTTCCTTCAATCCAGCTGTTGTGGACTGCTCGGATAGATGCAAGGGCGATTGTGGAATGGAGAACTTGAAGATTGAAGGAGTTTCGGGTGATGGGTTCAGATAAAGAAGCAAACACTGATTCGGTCTCTTGTTTTATTTCTTTCCAAAAAACCTAGTCTTGAAGGCTAAGATTGCTTCGTGGTGAATGGTTACGATGAAGGGAAACGAAGTCATGCCGATTGCCCTACTAGCGTGTGAGCAGTTTCCTTTTTTGGAAACTAGTGTTTGTAGGGTCTGTTTGTGCCGATCCTCATGTGCCCACATGTGCACGTTTTTTGTGTGGAATGGCCAGGGTTTTGGTCAGCCCCTAGCTATGCACGAGATGGACATATCAGATCACCCGTCTGATCGTCGATGGTGGGCCATAGTGTCC
This sequence comes from Magnolia changhungtana, assembly GCA_030180095.1. Lineage (NCBI taxonomy): Eukaryota > Viridiplantae > Streptophyta > Magnoliopsida > Magnoliales > Magnoliaceae > Magnolia > Magnolia changhungtana. Next base: position 1,431,439 of record JASAUF010000600.1, read on the forward strand.
GTCGGCCGCTGGGAAACAGAAAGAGAGGAATCTCTCCTATTTGAGAAAGTGTGGGTCAGCCCGCTTTGACTGGCCTATCCGATCTGGTGCACAATGAGTGCACACTCCCCCTGTGCACTCGCACTCCAAGGTGGGGTCCACCATGACGTTTGTGACTAATCCACTTCGTCCATTATGATTTATGGCTTGATTAGGCCATCTAGACCAGAGATGAGATAGATCCAATGCTTAGGTGTAACGCCCTGAAATTTGGGGGTCGAGCATAGACTCAACTCCCGAGTTTCAACGCATCACTTATGCAACATAATGAATGATGATTGAATGTTGTCTGTGTTAGTGAAATAAACATGAGTGAGATTATACCAAAACAGTAATTCATACTCCAGATCAATTGTATAAAGGAAAACGGAAGACTAAAACTGTATATATATGTATGTAAAAGAAAATAAAACCATCTCAATCTCCAGAGTATGAACCCATCTGAGTCACCATATACATATATCTGTTTTATGAACCAGATGTCAAAAGTACAACTAAGGAAATAAGTCCTGTAAATCTCGTCGATCCGACAGTCTAGTCAAAACCACTAGAGTACTGCATGAACGAGAACTCATCCTGGTCCTCGTCGTAGTCCGGCTCAGCCTCCTGAGTCGTCACCTCATCTGTACCTAAGACAGAGTCTGGTTAGTGTGTACAACACCGTCTCGTAAGGTGGGAGTGAGTAGCTAACTCAGTAGAACAATAAAGCATAGGTTAACATGTTATCAATTCAGCCAAGCAGTAATGATAAAGCAGTACAATCAAACACTCCTAACTACTCTTATTAATGCAAGTATGAATGCAATCATGATGCATGCCCTCACCACACACTCCCTCGTGCGACACCATTTTACGTTCGCGGCATGCTTGCATTCCTCAGTGCTCCACATCTTCCAGGCACATGCAATGCGATGATGAGTATGATTACCGAGTTGTTATTAGTCCATTTCAAATAGCAGGATTGGAAAACTAAGGTACCTCCCTTATATCATTCCCAAACATGATCCATTCTAGGGTCGTCAGTCCTAGTTAATCTCATACGATAATGTGTTTCTAGGTCGCTACAAAGGCTGTCAGGGCTGTTACGCACAATGGTTACACCACTCCCCCATCACCTCTTTAATGGTTCATCACTAAATTGATACAGGCCTAGTTCATACTCTATACACTGCGGCAAAACTCGACGCCTCACCGCAAATTCAGAGTATGCTCGAGGTCACTATAAAGGGCTCGTCATCAATCAGTGTAGGCCGACAGCTCGAATATAATGTCCCATACCACCATAATCGACTCATGAGTCTGGTTACTCAATGGACACTACAGGGAGGCACGTGGCCCCAGCGTAGGCCGACAGCTCGACCACGATATCCCATACCACCATGCCCGGTTCATGAGTCTTAGCGGATCGAGGTACCATGGTTAAAGGGGTTCCACTGGTAAGTTTGGTACCCTAGGTTCAAGCAGTAGCGTCTAAACATGGTGAACATACATTAGACATATCGGGTTACTTGACGAGCCTGAGTAGCTCGAGCGCACAATCAACTGAACGACATGAAGTGCATAAGCACTTCGTGTGGCCTAACCACTATCGCCAACTGAAGTACGACTCGGGTTCGTCAAACACATCCTACGTGGCGAAATGAATCTCAACCATGATCTCAAGTCTGGTACCGATTGTCTGGACTATAATCATAGTCCCAAACTCAATCAATCCTTATTTAGAGCATGTACAGTAAAGCATAATAAACAAAGTAATTCAAGCATGTTAACAAGCATGTTATAAAGCATGTTATAAAGTACCATGTAAACAAGAAATACAAACACATATATTTCATAAGTAAGCGTTTAAGTTAAACAATCAACATGGAGGAAATCATAAACATCTCTAAGGTAGTTGAGAATCCCATCTCAACACCTACCTAAGACACCATCATCCAAACACTTACTCTCACAAGCATTTTCACAAATACTTAGAATACACTATTTCAACATACATAGTGTACATTAGCAAAACATGTATTAGGGCGAGTCCTTTCGCCAAACAAGTATTTTATCCATATATAATATATTCATACAACAATTAATCATGGCAAACACATCTCCAAAATTTATACGTATACGGTACTTTCTAGAATACACTATTTCAACATACATAGTGTATATTAGCAAAACATGTATTAGGGCGAGTCCTTTCGCCAACTAAGTATTTTATCCATATATAATATATTCATACAACAAATAATCATGGAAAACATATTTCCAAAATTTATACGTATACGGTACTTTCTACAAATACCTAGAATATGTATAATTCCATATTCTACGTCTTTAATCGAAATGGAAAACAGCCAACACTCTGTACATGTGCAATTGCATACAGATCATGAATCTATCATTATCTGACATTGAAAGCATTGAAAACCATAACCTATACACCTAAAGTCCTCACCTTTTATCGTAGAATCGTAACGAATACGATAGGTTTGCTAAGCTTCCGTATTCGGCAGATTGGTAACCTATAAAACGAAATAGGTTAGCTATTTCATAACCTACAACCTTTACAACCCCAAAACAGATTAGGGTTAGGGTTTGTTACCTAAAAACGAAGTCGAAAACGCCGGGAAAGCAACAAGACTTACGTGGTTAAGCTTGTAGAACGGCAGGGGATAGTAGTAGGGAGATTCTCCCACTTCTCTCACTCTTTCTCTCTCTTTTCTCTCTTCTCTCTCTCGGGTTTCTCTCAAATTCGTATGGCTGTGAGAGAGAGGGTTCTAAGGTCCTTATATAGCCTAAAAATACACTAAAATAGACTTAAGGTCATGGTATACTTAGGTTATAACCAAAGCGACCCTTTTCTAGCTCAACGGAGGACTTCTGGCGGGCCTCCATGAGCCAAAAGTTGGACTTAAGCTCACAAACACCGGATCTAGATGGAGTTAAGTTTTCGTTTCATCGGATTCCCAGATCATGCGTGGAGGACCAGTTTCAGTTCAACAGTCAACGGATCTCAATCTGAAATTCCAAGTACATGAATATGTTTATGAAATTTTCCCTGATCCGAGGGTGTATTTGGGTCAGATTTTGATAGTCTGGTTACTTACAAAATGTCCGCAAGTAACAAGTCTCAGATTACTATTTGAGATATTTATTTTTTAAAGAAAAATAAGCGTTCCTACACTCCTCGCTCCGGACTCGAGCGAACAACCATGGGACACTGTCTGGATTTGATTTCTGAGATGGTTATCAAGCCCAGCGAGCTTGTCCTAAGTTTATAACTTCCTATCATTCGGACTCCCCGATGTGTGGTCCAGATCTGATACGGAGTTTTAATGTGCTCCTGAGAGCAGTCGGGTAATGAGTTTGATCCTAGATTTTAGGGTAACCTAGCGTCAATGATTCTACAAGTTTTGGGTCTTGCAGATCGTATTTAAAGCGATTCAAACGAATTTCATAGCTAATCTAGTTGAGCACTTGTTAACTTTATCAAATTTCTAAAGGATTTGATCCTAAGTGATTTCTGGTCGAGGTGGTACTCGGGCCATTGCACGAAAATTTTCGAGTCGTTACATTAGGTGGGCCATATTAATTGAACAAGGATTTATAAGTGTCTTTAGTGACGATCCGATGGCCGGATCTTCCCGAGATCGAACGTTAACAATTAAAAGGATCCTAGTGGCTGTTCGCATGTCTTTTATAATGAGTGACAACCCAGAGACTAATATTAATACAATTTTTATTATCTTTGTATATTACTTATAATTACAATATTTAAAATCTCATTTATATATATATATATAATTTTAACATTAACATATTACTAATTACATACTACTACTGTTCACACATTCATTAATACACAATATCATATTATACATAGAAATGAATTGAAGATTATACAATATCATATTTAATTAAAATTATATTTATATTTGATAATATTGTTAAATAATATACAATTCAATTAAATTATCTAATGACTTTTGTATACATACCGATATGAAAAAATATTCAATGCTACATTATTATTTAAAATTTGATTTTATGTTGTGAAATTATTATTCATTGCATTTATTTAATATAATATTATTTTCATAATGTCTTATATTCATTAAATACATATGTATCATTTTAGCATGAAATTTTAAATCTTTACAAAGTATATTCATCTCATAGTGTATATATTTTGGTTGCATTATTTGTATATATGTTTATATATATATATATATATATATATATATATATATATATATATATATATATATTTGTATTTATATTAAATTAACCTACATGGTAACACTCGAGTACTGGAAAATACGGGGTGTTACAAACTACCCTCCTTAAAGAGAATTTTGTCCCAAAATTCATTACTTCAACGATGATTGTTAGCAAATATTTATTCTATGGTGTCTGATAGTTTTTCCACTAGGTTCATCTGTGTGTGCAAGCGCCTATGACTTACTACTAGAATAAGGGTCATTACCGTCTACCCCCCTTAAAGAAAGTTTTACTATCAAGTTTGGGTAACGTACGTTCCGATTATCAGATTTGTCAAAACCCTTTAATGTCTGGTCTAGCATATTGATTTCCACTTAAAGGTTTGAGACCATTCTAGTATTACCCAAAATTAAGAAATTATTCCAATGTTTTTCTACATTAAAATGTCCTATTGCCTTTACTAAGATTTCGAGTTCGTTTAAGTGGCGACTAATAACACTATTATGTCTCTCCTTTCTATTTCCTTTTACCTCAAATGATAGTTTTCCCTTGTCTAGGGTATGATACAATTTTATTTTTTTTCTAGTGTTCGACCTAACACAGATAGATGGTTGTAGTGGGTTTGAGCACGATACCCCTATCCCTTACCTACGTAGAGCAGAGGATTATTAGTATCAATTCATGGTCCTATTAAATCTCGATCCTTTACTTGATCAGGGCATTGAGATCGTTGAGATTTGCTAGGGCTTAAAACTTGAGCCAAACCATGTGAACTTCGTTTAAGTGTGGTTTCATCAACTCAAGACCTTGATTATTCTAGACTTTTGGGTTCTATCATGTACAATTTCTATCTTCATAATTAGAGTGCCTGAAGTTTACGTGAATAGATGTAGACGACCATCACGCTTCCAATGCGCACTTCGGTCACCTAATGCACTACTTAAAAATTCCATGACCAAGACTTTCTGCGTGAAATCTGAGTTTAAATTTTTGTTAAATTTATCTAAGATCTTAAATTTGGTCTCGATATGCTCAGCCTAAGGTTGAAATCTTACCCAAAAATTTTATACAACTTTTCCTCTAATTATTTTACGTGTTGGAATTTGTGGAAAATATTATTCCTAAGTAAAGAGATGTATTAGGAAATTCAAATTTCGATTTCTTGGAATGATTTCTTAGGTTTAGGAAGTGCGCATGGTTAATCTAATGTGTAGAATATGGTGGGTAAGAAAAATTCCTACAATTCTAAGTTCGTTTCATATGCTGAAGAGTGTAACAGTGTTATTTCTAGCTAACAGATTTCTTTATGGAGAGTCGAATCTTAGATTTCTAGAAATTGTTCCTTTGAGAGTCAGGTACGAGGGACGTCCTCACTTAGTCTTATGTACATCATGGTGGATATTTGTTTTCCTGCAGTACTTACGTTTAGTTTCTAAATTCAACGTCTGAACCTGAAGCTTTCAAGGGAACCTAAGGACATTTCTAAGTTTTACAGTTATCCAAACAATTCTGAAATATTGAGTACCCATATCTTCGAAGGAACCTAAGATACTTTCTAAGTTCAAACAATAATAAGGGTAGTTTTCAAGGGAACTAAAGTTTAGTCTAACCTAAAATTCTCAAGGGGACCTGAGTCTCTACATTCTTATTTTCTCCTAACCTTAAGAGGATTCTTCATCAATTCAAGTGACTATCTCAATAATTCTTGAAGGAACCTAAGTTCATTATAAGTTCTCAACTTTTTCCAATCCAAAGGGAATTCCACCAAATTTCAAATGGCTAACTTAATAGTTTCTAAGGATTTCTACATGAATTTAAAGTCCAAACATCTAGTCTTAAAAATTCCAAGGGGCCTAAAGTTTGAAGTACCTATGTTCTCGAACTGTCCCTAGTTCAGATGGAATTTCATTTGCCATCCAAACCACTTCTAAGGGAACCTAAGTTTAAGTCTCTACATTACCAATGATTCTCCTAAGTCCAAGGGAATTTCACCTAAGTTCAAATTTCTAATTCCAAACACACTAACTTGAGACATTTGAAGTTTGTATAAGATTATTTCCCAAGGCCTATTTTGTCCAAACTATGCTCTAATACCAACTGTAACATCCCGACTTTTCAGGACCCGAGTGTTAACCTTAAAGGATGGTCAAGTTCAAGTATATACATATATATATATATATATATATATTTCAACTATCAGAGTAAACAAATGAGCGTAGAATAGACAAATTATACATAATGGAAAATTTCATTTACGTTTAGGATATACAAGAGGTCGCCCATAATGTCTTATACAAACTATTGTCTCGATATAACAAATACAAAAATTCACATAATTTTGATACATGAGAAATAACAGGAGAATGTAAACATAAGCCGCAAGACTGCACATCTTCTCAAGAAAGATACAGTTATGCAACCCTAGCAATTGAACCCGGCTCCTCATCAGCTCGAACCTGAAAATCACTTAAGCCACTTGTGCTACCTATACGGTTATATTTATTTGATGGATGAGTGGTCAACTCAGTGTGAATTCCCCTCATGATTACACACCATCGCATTAGGTAAGCATAGTTATAAAAACATAGTAAGGCATACAAAACAATACATGATGCAATCTTATTAAATGCACGGACGCGTGAATGCATCATCGACCTAGGGTGCACATCCCACTGTCAAAATAAAGGGTCGCCCTAAGAGAACTAGCCACCTGAAAAAATACACAAAGGTACACCCAAGGAGAACCAGCTATCCGAAAAAGACCGTAATATATAAATCGCCCAAGGAGAATTTAATCACCCGGAAAAGACCATAAAGTATAAATGGCCCAAGGAGAATTTAATCACTCCGAAAAGACCAATAAGTAAGGGTTGCCCTAAGAAGACTAGCCACCTGGAAAAATACACAAAGGTACACCCGAAGAAAACCAGCCATGCGGAAAAGGCCATAATATATTGATTGCCCAAATAGAATTTAATCACCTGGAAAAGACCATGATACATGAAAATGCATGATTAGTCCAACCATTATTATTCTATTTTACAACTAGCCAGTTTAATAAAGCTTAAAGGTCACTACGGGGAGCTTAGAGCCCAGCGTAGGCCGACAGCTCAGGCATAGTGTCCCATTCCCATATCCCTGGCTCATGATGCTACCACCTTAGAATGTTTAATGAATCCCAATCGACTAGTGGCCAATCAGATTCAGTATATGGGGCTTACCATCGCATGGTTGCACAAAATAAAATATCGAACCCATATAGGGAAAATACCAAAACAAATCCACATAGGGTGATATCGAAACAAGCCACCTATGGCAGATATTAAAATAAGCCACATAGGGCAAGTATCAAAACTATGTGATAAAGCTCATCCTTAAAAACCACTTAGATACAACCCCTGGATGGTAAGCCCACATCAATATTCAAATCACCCCACCACTCAATAACCATTATGTCGAAGGTTCATTACAACTAAAATCAATCGAGTTACATCCCAAGTATGGGTGTACATTTGTAAGTGGGGGTTTCCCACTAATGTACCAGTCTAAAGTCCATAACAAATCAATAAATAATCCACTAGCATGAGATAAATATGCAGGATAAACATTAAGCATGTAATATAATAATTCAATTCCAACAATTAACACATGTGACTATGAAATGGAGATATAAATTATAAATTAAAATAAAGACTATAACTTAAGCTAATGGAAAAAATAGAAAGCTTAAGGGGAGAATCATCACCTTATGTGTCTAATCGCCAACTGACATCACTAGGAAACACGCGCACCCTTAGAATTGAATCCTACCATGGATTGTGAAGTTGTATGTGAGATCAATATTTCTACAAAGTATCCATGGTCAAGATTAATACAACCTAGGGTTTGGATTACTTATTTTTAGGGTTTTGATATATAATTAGGCTTCGTCTTAAGGTTAGGTCTTAAATTTAGATTCTAGGATTTGAACTCTACTTGGTGTATTAGTTAAAATTAAATCTTAATAATCACAAGAACACTATTAGCATTAGTGTTTTAACTCATATCTGTTAATTATGTTAATAATGATAATTCATAAATTCATATGAAATATACCGATATCAGGTTCTATACCTAGACCCAAACCCAACACACAAATAAAATTTAGGTCTAGGCCATTTTATGGTTTTACTGTAGAGGTTAGGGTTTCATCTTAGGACACAGTTTTGGGTTTAAAGTATGGAATTTGAACTCTATTTCGTGTGGCCATTTATCAAAGGGAGTAGTAAATGATTAAGATTAATCAAATAAATTAGTTATTAATTTAGGAATATCAACAATGGCTACTATTATATTAAATTACCTAACAACAACCCACGATGAATCATATCGCTAATAATTCCAAAAACAATTAGTAATATTAACAATATTCTTAACATTTAGCCAATGTAACACTAATAGTCATTTTGATGAAAGTAAATAGTGTGTTCTAGCGTTAATAATAATATTTTAAGAATGACAAGGTAAAATATTAATATTTTAATAATGAAGATTTTTATATGAATCAACTAATACTCATATGAATAATTTTCTAATGGTCAATCATATCTGATTTTAATAATCCAAAAAAAATGGTAATAGCAATAGCAATTAAATTAAATTAAATCTGGACAGAGAAATGTGGGCTCACCTAGTCGATTCAGTTCGAGTCGAGTTGCCTCGGCTCAACACAAGCACCCACCTACTCTTTCTCTCTCCCTATCTTCTTCTCCTTCCTTTCTTTTCTCCCTTGCTGGGATGTCCAGCAACGGGTCTGAACAGACTAATCCAGCTCGTCTCGTTCAGACTCAATGAGTTGACTCAGTTTGGGCCGGACAAACCTTATTCTTCTCCTTCGTTTCTCTCTTCTCTCTCTCTCTGAATCTCTCTCTCTCTCTTTTCTGTTTCTTTCTTCTTCTCTTCTTCTCTCCTTCTGCTGTTGGAAGCGTCCAGCCATGGGTGCGGCAATCCACGACCTAACTCGACCCAGATTCGGCTCGGGTCGAGCTGCTGCCGCACAGGGTTGACGCTCTCCCTCTCTTTGTCCTCTCTACTCTCTCCTCTCCTTTCTCACACCCACGACCATCATTTGGACTCAGCCAAACTCACCCCACCCGGTTCGGACTCAGTCTAGAACTGGTAATCACCACGCCTGACTCAGTGCAACAGTAACCCCACCTTTCTTTTCTCTCACGTTTTTCTTTCCTTAGCTGCTTCTTCTTTCTCTTCTCTGTTCTTCCTTTTACTCCTCTCTTTCTCAGGCCAGCAGGAACTCTAGATCCGACCATAGCACACCTAGAATCGACACGACTCAGTGTTGTGCGGCTTGAGGAAGAAGCCCCGGCTGTTAATGGCAGAATCTCGTCCGTGCGATCTTCCTTCAATTCAGTTGTTATGGACTACTCGAATAGATGCAAGGGCGATTGTGGAATGGAGAACTTAAAGATTGAAGGAGTTTCGGGTGATGGGTTCGGACGAAGAAGCAAACACTGATTCTGTCTCTTGTTCTATTTCTTTCCAAAAAACCTAGTTTTGAAGGCTAAGATTGCTTCGTGGTGAATGGTTACGATGAAGGGAAACGAAGTCACGCGGATTGCCCTGCTGGCGTGTGAACAGTTTCCTTTTTTGGAAACTAGTGTTTGTAGGGTCTGTTTGTGCCGATCCTCGTGTGCCCACATGTGCGCGTTTTTGTGTGGAATGGCCAGGGTTTTGGTCAGCCCCTAGCTATGCACGAGATGGATGGATCAGATCACCCGTCTGATCATCGATGGTGGGCCATATTGTGTCCCAAATGGACATTGTCCATCGGCCGCTGGGAAATAGAAAGAGAGAGGAATCTCTCCTATTTGAGAAAGTGTGGGTCAGCCCGCTTTGATTGGCCTATCCAGTCTGGTGCACGGCAAGTGCACACTCCCCCTGTGCACTCGCACTCCAAGGTGGGGTCCACCATGACATTTGTGACTAATCCACTCCGCCCATTATGATTTATGGCTTAATTAGGCCATCTAGATCGGAGATGAGATAGATCCAATGCTTAGCTGGGCCATATTAATTGAACAAAGATTTATAAGTGTCTTTAGTAACGATCCGATGGCCGGATCTTCCCGAGATCGAACGTCAACGGTTAAAAGGGTCCTATTGACTGTTCATATGTCTTTTGTAATGAGTGACAACCTAGAGACTAATATTAATATAATTTTTATTATCTTTGTATATTACTTATAATTACAATATTTAAAATCTCATTCATTCATATATATATATATATATATATATAATTTTAACATTAACATATTACTAATTACATATTATTGTTCACACATTCATTAATACACAATATCATATTATACGTAGAAATGAATTGAAGATTATACAATATCATATTTAATTAAAATTATATTTGTATTTGATAATATTGTTAAATAATATACAATTCAATTAAATTATCTAATGACTTTTGTATACATACGGATATAAAAAAATATTCAATGCTACAGTATTATTTAAAATTTGATTTTATGTTGTGAAATTATTATTCATTACGTTTATTTAATATAATATTATTTGTATAATGTCTTATATACATTAAATACATATGTATCATTTTAGCATGAAATTTTAAATCTTTACAAAGTATATTCATCTCATAGTGTATATATTTTGGTTGCATTATTTATATATATATGTTTATATATATATATATATATATATATATATATATATTTGTCGGAAGAAGAGGGTAGATATATATTATGTATAACTACTTTCAACTCATAGTTACACCTTTAAACTACTTTTAACTATATTTGTATTTATATTAAATTAACCTACATGGTAACACTCGAGTACTGGAATGTACGGGGTGTTACATTGCTAAATGCCCATATTCATGGCAGTTGTAACATTGACTGTCTTTTTATGATTTTCAAGTTTTAGATTTAGATCTTTTCTTATCATTAGATTTTTGAAAATCAACCCTCTTTTTACTTTTGAAAATTTTATAAAACTTTTTAGCTAAAAGGGCCATATCATCTTTGGAATTTTCTAAATCAGAATTACTAGTATTTCCTTGAGAAAAACACTATGAAGATTTAAGGGCGATAGATTTACCTTTAGGAGCTTTAAAAGTTATCTCATAAGTCTGTAATGACCCAACTAATTCTTCTACCCTCATATTGTCCGTATCACGAAGTTCCTGGATCGTAGTCGCCTTTGAATTGAACCATTCAGGTAGTGAGCGTAGTATTTTTGCATAGACTTTACTTTCTAAGTTTTATCACCGAGACCCCACATAGAGTTGACAATGTCATTCAATCTAGTATAAAAGTCCATGAAAGTTTCACTTTCCTCCATACGTTTTTCCTCAAATTTGGCTGTGAGGATTTGGACTTCAGATTTCTTGACAATTGTTGTTCCCTCGTGCGTCATTTTAAAAATATCTCAAGCTTGCTTTGCAGTATCATAGGATATAATTCTTTTGAATTCATCCGGTGATAGTGCGCAACTAATTGCATTTAGTGCTTTTGCATTGGCACTACTCTTACTTTTCTGAAGAGTGGTCCAAGAGAAATAAGGTGTAATTCTCATAAATTTGGATCCATCGATACTAGTTACTTCAGTGGTAGGAGGGGTCCAATCAGTCACTATGGCTTGCCATACGCTCTCATCCATGCATTTTAAGAAAATTCTCATCCTAGCTTTCCAATGGGCATAATTGGAACCATCAAATGGTGGAGACCTAGTGACTGATAGGTTATCAAAATTTAACATCTTACAAAGCTCAGATTGATTAGCTCAGAAAATTAATCCAAAAATTAATAACAATTAAAACGACCTATTAGGCTCTGATACCACTTGAAAAGGCCAAGCTATGTCCTAGAGGGGGGGTGAATAGGACTATGCCAAATTAAAAAATAATAGTGGAATTTAAATAAATTAAATACAGATAGCAATAGAAAATCCCATAATGCTGAATTTAAAGACAACCTCAAATGAACGAGTATTAGAGGTTGATACAGATGTTGTTCTAAGGACAACCTTACAGCATAAAAACCAAGGGTTTATGGCAAGACAACCTTACTAGAACGATTTGTGTATCAAAAACTCAAACTAATATAGAGGAATAAAGAAATAAATAACAAGAAAGGAAATCTAAGCTATTACAATATTCCCACACATCCACATAAGAATTACAACATTCTCCACAAATGGAAAAATGGAAATTACAACCATCCACAAAAAGAAATAAACATTCAAACCACAAGACAAGAAATTATAGTGGTTCGCTTGTATGTACACCAACTGTTTAGAAAAACTGCCACACAACTACTCCACTCCTAATATCCTCACATAGTGGATATTAGCGTTCACTATGAAAAATAGGTTTTTCCAGGTTCACCTAAAACCCTCACAATTGCGTCTTTCAAGTGGGCTTACACAATTCAAAAACCCCACACTCTGAGTTTTCTGGATCACCTCAGACAAACCAAAACAGAGAGATTTTTCTGGCACAATCTCAATGAAACCAAAAATAGAAATTTACAATAATTAAAATACCTGAATATTCTTCTTTAGATGCAGCTCGGAAGAACTAAGTCGAAGTAGAAGTTCAACGTAGAAGTTCAATGTCCAAACTCACTTATGAAATGGTTCTAGGTTCTAAATTGATTTTAGATTTAAAGCACCTTGGGCTAGCTTGATTTGATTTTAATTCCAAGAAATGGGAATACTTCAATCCCTCATTCAAATATAATTAGAATGCAGAATACAAAATCAAATATAAAGAAAGCTAATAAAAGAGAATATTAAATGAGCACAATATAGCTTAAAAAGCTCACTAACTTATCTCTCAGAGTGGTGTATTGATTTAGCTTTAATTGAATGAAAAACTCTGAAATTCGTCGTCTATTTATAGGTGAAGAAATCACGTTCACGACTAGTCCTGTGGACACTACGACTGGTTGTAGAACCAACAGATTTTTGAAATTTTGAGCGCGATCGGATAAAGTCGTTCCACGAATGGTCATAAGCCCTTCACGACCGGTCGAGGGACCTCCATGACTGGTCATGACTTGTCCACGACTGGTCGTGTGGAGCCAGAGTTAATTGTTGGACTTTAAGTCGAGGCTGTTAAAAAGGTCGAGCTATATGTCCTAGAGGGAGGGTGAATAGGACTATGCCAAATTAAAATTTCAACAACAGAATTTAAATAAATTAAATGCAGATAGCAAAAGACAATCCCACGATGCTGAATTTAAAGACAACCTCAAATGAACGAGTATTGAGATGTTGATACAAATGTTGTTCTAAGGACAACCTTACACCATAAAAACCAAGGGTTTATGGGAGGACAACCTTACACCATAAAAACTAAGGGTTTATGGGAGGACAACCTTACTAGAACAGTTTGTGTATCAAAAACTCAAACTGATACAAAGGAATAAAGAAATAAATAATAAGAAGGAAAATCTAAGCTATTACAACATTCTCCACATTTGCATAAAAGAAATTTGCAAAAAGGAAATTACAATCATCCACAAAAATAAATAAACATTCAATCCACAACACTAGAAATTACAGTGGTTTGATTGTGTGTACATCAACTATTTAGAAAAACAGCCACACAACTACTCCACTCCTAATATCCTCACACAGTGGATATTAGCGCTCACTATGAAAATAGGTTTTTTCAGGTTCACCTAAAACCATCACAATTGTGTTTTTCAAGTGGGCTTACATAATTCAAAAAAAACCCCACACTCTGAGTTTTCTAGATCACCTTAGACACACCAAAATAGAGATTTTTCTATCACAATCTCAAAAACCAAAACAAAAATTTACAACAATGTAAAATACCTGGATATTCTCTTTGATGCAGCCTGGAAGAACCAAGTCGGAGTAGAATTTCAACGTAGAAGTTCAATGTCCAAACTCACTTATGAAATGGTTCTAGGTTCTAAATTAATTTTAAATTAAATTAAGTTGGGCTAGCTCTATTTGATTTTGATTCCAAGAAAAGGGTAATCTCAATCCCTTCTTCAAATATGATTGGAATAAAGAATACAAAATCAAATATAATAAAGCTAAATTAAGAGAATATTAAATGAACACAATATATCTTAAAAAGAACACTAACTTATCTCTCAGAGTGACGAATTGAATTAGCTTGAATTGAATGAAAAACTCTGAAATTCGTCCTCTATTTATAGGTGAAGAAATCGCATTCACGACTGGTCCTGTGGACACTACGACTGGTCGTAGGACCAACAGATTTTTGAAATTTTGAGCACGATCGGATAAAGCCGTTCCATGACTGGTCATAGGACCTTCACGACTGGTCGAGGGACCTCTATGACTGGTCGTGACCTGTCCACGACTGGTCGTGTGGAACCTGATTTAGTCGTTAGACTTTGAGTCGTGGCCGCAGGACTGGTTGAGCACGAGTCGTGCACTGTTCACACAACCAGTCAAGCAGTCTCCAGGACTGGTCGTGGCTTAATAAAAAATTCTGAAATTTTACAACAACTTTAGGACTGGTTGTGGAATTTCTTAAACTGGTCGAGCCAGTGCTAGGACTAGTCGAACAGAGTCCAGAACTAGTTGAGAAACAGTCTATTCACTTATAAAATGATCAATTGAATTATGTATTCAAAATGACCTACCCTAAGGTCAATCTAGGGTCATTTATACCTTGTTAGTGATGTACGAACATTGAGTCTTCCTTTTCTTTAGTTGATAGTCGTTCTTTGGAGTTCACTAAGCTTGAGATCTTGTCATAGGATGAAGCTTGAACTTGAGACTCTTGAAGCTTGAAATCAACTAACATTGGAGCTTGAACTTGAGTATCAAAGTTTAGGAACATTGTCTTAACTTGTACGAAGCTTTGAAAATCTTGAACTCTTGAATCTTGACTTCACATGTGATGTTGTGCGTAAACATGAACTAGTACACTTGTCTTTGAAGTTCTTGAACACAAGACCCTTGTTCTTGAGAGATGCACCGACTTCATTATGTAGATGAGCTACACAAGACATAGATTCCAAGAGAGGTTTTGGCACTACAAAATTTGACAATATAAGAGCTAGAAACCTTATCACTTACAATCTCCCCCTTTGTCAAATTTGTGACAAAACACACTCCACAATAACATAAATAATATACACACAAAGAATCACGCACCAGTTATTGAAAGAATCATGCACCAGAGATCATCAATTTGAATCAATTCCACCAACAATACTCCCCCTTACTTAACTCCCCTTCACCAAATTAATTCATCCATAATTGTAATGCCCCAGATTTTTGCCAACCTGGAGTTAGATGTCCTTAGGCAAGGGGTAGATCCTAACGCCATTTGAACCTCTCAAACCTCGAATCCTTTAGGAATTAGACAAAGTTAAGTGTTAAACTGGATTAGCTACGAAATCCACTTGAATCACTTTAAATACGATCTACAACCCAAAACGTGTAAAATCATTAACGCTAGGTTATCCTAAAATCTAGGACCAATCCCATTACCCAGTTTCTCTCGGGAGCACATTGAAACTCCGTATCGGATCTGGACCATACGTCGAAAGTCCGATTACTATGAAATTATATAACTAGGACCGCCTTGCTGGGCTTGACAACTATCTCGGAAATTAAATCCAGATAGTGTCCCGGGGCTATTCCTTGAGCCTAGAGTGAAGTGTGTGAGAAACGTGGATATTTTAGAAATAAATATCTAAATTTAAGTAATCTGAGACTTGTCACTTGTGGGCTTGATATAAGCAATCAGACCATCAGAATATGACCCAAATACACCCTCGGATCAGGGGAAATTTCATACATAGGTCAGTGTACTTGTAACCCTGATCGAGTTTCGGTGATCGTTGAACTGAAACTGGTCCACCACGTGTGATCTGGGAACTCAATTGGAATGAAAACTTAACTCGACCTGGATCCATAGTCAGTGAGCTTAAGTCTGACCTTTGGCTCAAGGGGGGCTTCCAGAAGTGCTTCGTTGAGACGGAACAGTCTCCCTTTGGACATAACCTAAGTATACCTTGGCCCTGGGCCTATTTCTGGCAATTTTGGGCCTATATAAGGACCTTAAACCCTCACTCTCTCATCCCATACGAATTTGAAAAAACCCTAGGAGAGAGAGAGAGAGTAAAGAGAGAGAAAGTGTGGGAGAAGTGAGTGAAGGATCCTGGTGCTCTATCCTACCATCATACGTGCTTAACCATCACTATCTAGTCGCTCTTCTAGCGATTCTAACATCATTCTTAGGTAAGGAAACTCTAACCCTAACTTGTTCTAAGGTTTAAAAGGTTGTAAGTTGCGAAATAGCTAACTTAATTCATGATATAGGTTGATATAGCATCGTTGAAGAAGACTTAGCATTTCTACCAAATTTGTTATGCTTCTACGGCGTAAGGTGCGGACTTTAGATGTATAGGTTATGGTTTTCAACGCTTTCAATGTCAGATAATGATAGATTCATGATCTGGGTGTTATTGTACATGCAAAATGCGATGTTTATTTTTCAATTCGGTTAAGTATGCAAATTATGGCGTATAGTGTATTCTGTATATTTGTAGAAAATACCATATACGTATAAATTTTGAAAGTGTGTTTGCCGTGATAAATTAATGTATGAACATGCTATATATGAGTGTAATACTTACTCGGCGAAAGAATTCGCCCTAATACTTGTTTTGGCTAATATACGTTATGTATGTTAATAAGTGTAGTCTAAGTGTTTGTGAGAATGCTTGTATGAGTAAGTACTTACATGATTGTGCTTTAGGTAGGTGTTGAGATAGGATTCTCAACTACCTTAGTGATGTGTATGATTTCCTTCATGTAAGTTGTTTAAGTTAATCGTTTACTTATGAAATGCATGTGTTGTATTTCCTGTTTATATTGTGCTTTATAACATGCTTGTTAACATGTTTGAATTACCTTGCTAATTCTGCTTTGACTATTATACATGCTTTCTGGTTACGACTTGAATGTGATTGGGGCTATGTGATAATCCAAACAATCAGTAACAGGCTTGAAGTCGTGGCTGAGGTTCATTTCGCCACGTAGGATGTGTTTGATGAACCCAAGTCGTACTTTGGTTGGCGACCCCTGGTTAGGACACGCTAAGTGCTTATGTACTTCATGTCGTTCAGCTGGTTGTGCGCTCATGCTAGTCGAGCTCGTCAAGTAACCTGATTTGTCTAATTTATGTTCACCATGTTTGGACGCTACTGTTTGAACCTATGGTACTAAACTTACCAGTGTAACCCCGTTAACCTTGGTACCTCGATCCGCTAAGACTCATGAGCTAGGCATGGTGGTATGGGACACCGTGGTCGAGCTCTCGGTCTACACTGGGGCCACAAGCCTCCCCGTAGTGACCACTGAGCAACCCAGACTCGTGAGCCGAATACGGTGGTATGGGACACTGTATTCGAGCTGTCGGCCTACACTGATAAGGTGATGGGGGAGTGGTGTAACGATTGCGTGTAACAGCCAAGGCAGCCCTTTGTAGTGACCTCGAGCATTGTAACGCCCTGAAAATCGGGGGTCGAGCATAAACTCAACTCCCGAGTTCCAGAACATCACTTATGCAACAAAATGAATGATGATTGAATGTTGACTGTATTCGTGCATTGAACATGAGTGAGATTAAGCCAAAACAAAGATATCGTACTCAGAGACTATCTCTCAGTTAAAGTTAAATTGTAAGCGGAAGACGATGATAGATAGATAAAATATATAAACTGTGATGAGTCTCCAGAGTGTGATAACATTACTAGGTTAAATAATTACAAGTACAGTTCTAAAATATACCAAATGTGTAAGTGTAATATCTTCTATCCCAAGTACCATAGCCCCATCAATGCAGTACCAGGTCTTCGTGAGACCCGTCGAGAGTTACATGATAGGAGAACTCCTCCTCATCACCATAGAAGTAGTCCGGCTCGCTTCATAAGCATCGCCATCATCGAAATTCAACAACTGGTTGATGTGTACAACACCGTCCCGTAACGTGGGAGTGAGTGATCAACTCAAGTGGAACAAGAAAGCATAGGTTAACATGTTATCAATTCAATCAAGCAAGAATGATAGAGCAAAGACAAATCAAACAATTCTAACTACTCTTATTAAGTGCGAGAATGAAATGACATGATGTTGTATGCCCTTGCCAAACCACCCTCATGTGACATCATCTTACGTTCGCGAATGCTTAACTCCCTCAATGCGCCACATCTACTAAGCACATGCGGTGCGATGATGATCATGATTACCGAGTTATTATTAGTCCATTTCAAACAAGCAAAGGCATAAGATTGGGAAACTAAGGTACCTCCCTTGTATCATTCCCAAACATGATCCATTCTAGGGTCGTCAAACCCTAGTTAATCTCATACGATATTATGGTTTGAGAGGCGTAGCGAAGGCATCACAAAGGGCTCATCACCCGTCAGCACGGATACAGATCTCACCGTATGCGGCTCGGTATTGACCGTCAGCTCGAGTACAGGTCTCACCGTACTCGGCTCAATCACTAGTCGTCAGCTCGAATACAGGTCTCGCCGTCAGCTCCAGTTGTTGTGAAAGACTCGTCGCCAATCACAGACCTTAGAGTATACTCGAAGATACTACAGAGGACTCGTCGCCCATCAGCACGAGTACAGGTCTCACCGTACTTGGCTCTCGCCGTAAGTATCGATAGCTCGAATATAGTGTCCTATACCACCATAATCGGCTCACTAGTCTAGTTGCTCACTGGTCACTACGGGGAGGTACGTGGCCCGGCAGTAGCCGACAGCCTCGACCACGGTGTCCCATACCACCATGCCCACTCATGAGTCTTAGCGGATCGAGGTACCATAGTTAAAAGGGATTTCACTGGTAAGTTTGGTACCCCAGGTTCAAGCAAGAATGACCAAATATGGTGAACATACATAAGACAGATCGGGTTACTTGACGAGCTCGGCTAGCTCGAGCGCACAACAAGTTGAACGACATGAAGTGCATAAACACTTCGCGTAGCCAACCACTATCGTCAACCGAAGTACGACTCGGGTTCGTCGAACACATCTCACGTGGCAAATGAATCACAGCCACGAATGCAATTTCAGTATTGATTATGCGGACTATAATCATAGCCCCAAACACAATCAAGTGCAGATAGATAAAGCAGTAATAGATCAAGATTCAACTCATACAATCAAGGTCTGGTATTATCCGTTTAGGGCTGCCAGGGCTGTTGCACGCACTCGTTGCTCCGCTTCCCCATCACCCATGACGGATCATACAACATAAATATAAATTCAAACATATGCATTACATAGTTAAAATCATAAAGCAGTTGAGCATGTTATGAATCACAACACAAGCATGAGTTTGTACATGTTCAATTCCTAATCACACAACTATCCAAGGAGATCATACACATAGTTAAAAGAGGTTGAGAATCATATCTCAACACCCTTATACATTACAATTTGCTAACTACTACTCATTCAGACATTTCAAGAAACACTTAAACAAACATACATCAACATACATGACATATGCCGATCACATAGGCATTAGGCCAAATCCTTTCACTAGGGAGTTGCCCCAATCATAACACACGTACACCCACGACGGATAGTCATGGCAAGCAGGAATCCAAGTTCCATATTCATTCAGTCATTTCCACAAACACTTGGGCCACACATTTTAGCATATATGGCGTATATTGGCCGTGGCGTGATTTAGGGCAAATCCTTTCGTCAAAGGGGTATCGCCAATACAACAATCATGAATCCATGACAATTAGTCATGGCGAGCACGAATGAGAATTGTATACTCATTCAATCATTTTTACAAACACTTAGAATACACTATTACAACATACATGGTGTAAGTTAGCAAAACATGTATTAGGGCTATCCTTTAGCTAAGTGAGTATTTTATCCATGTGTAATATATTACTACAGCAAATAATCATGATAAAGACATCTCCCAATATTTATACGTATACAGTATTTTCTAGAATACGTATTTTCAACATACATAGTGTATACAAGCAAACATGTATTACGGCGATTCCTTTCGCCAAATAAGTAATTTATCCATATATTATATAATCATACGACAAATAATCATGGCAAACACATTTCCAAAATATACATGTATACGGCACTCCTTACAATACAGTATTTCTACATACATAGTGTATATTAGTAAAACATGTATTTAGGCGAATCCCTTCGCCAAATAAGTATTTTATCCATATATCGTATATCCATACGACAAATAAACATGTCAAACACATTCCTAAAAAAAATACGTATACGGTGTTTTATACGAATACCTAGAATATGTGAAATTCCATATTCTACAATTTTAATCGAAACAGAAAATGGAAAGCACTTTGTACATGTGCAATTGCATGCAGATCATGAATCTATCATTATCTGACATTGAAAGCGTTGAAAATCGTAACCTATACACCTAAAGTCCGCACCTTGTGTCGTAGAATCGTAACGGAGTCGATAGGTTCGTTAAGGTTAAGATATACGGGAGTTCAGAAACCTAAAGAACGAAAAAAACAGTTAGCTAGTTCATAACCTACAACCTATACAACCCTAAAACAGATTAGGGTTAGGGTTTCTTACCTAGAAACGATGCCGGAATCGCCGGAAAGCGATGAGAATCAGGCGGTGGAGCCCGAATAGCGGCAGGGAACAGCAGCAGGGAGTTCCTCCCACATCTCCCTCACTTTCTCTCTCTTTTCTCTCTCTCAAATCCAAATTCGTATGGCTGGAATGGGAGAGGGTTTAAGGTCCTTTTATAGCCTAAAACCTTCCCAAAATAGACTCAGGTTCAAGGGTTCCGCTATTATAAGCATTTCGGCGATGTTCCAGCTCAAAAGAGTGTTTCTGGTGGCCCCCCTTGAGCCAAACGTCAGACTTAAGCTCACCACACATGGATCTATGTGGGATTACGTTTTCGACTCGATCGAATTCCCAGATCACACGTGGCGGACCTCTTTCAATTCAACGGTCGGTGGGCCATTGACCGAAATTCCAAGCACATGTAAATGTTCCTGAAATTTTTCTTAATCCGAGGGTGTAATTTAGTCTGATTCTGACGGTCTGGTTGCTTAATACTGATGCGCAAGCGAATGGTGTCAAATCACTATTCCAGATATTTATTTTGCAAAGAGAATAGTGTTTTTCACACACTCTCGCTCCGGACTCAAGCGAACAGCCGTGGGACATCGCTGGATTTGATTTCCGAGATGGTTGTCAAGCCCAGCGAGGCGGTCCTAAGTCCTTAACTTCGTATTGTTCGGACCCCCGATGTGCGGTCCAGATTAGATACGGAGTTTCGAGATGCTCTTGAGAGCAGCCGGGTAATGATTTGATCCTAGATTTTTGGGTAACCTAGGGTCAATGATTCTACAAGTTTTGGGTCTTGCAGATCGTATTTAAAGCAATTCAAATGGATTTCATGGCTAATCTAGTTTAGCACTTAGTTAATTTTGTCAAATTTCTAAATGATTTAATCCTAAGTGATTTCCGTCTGAGGTAGTATTTAGTCCTTTGTAGTTTGTATCTAAAGTGATCCAAGTTATACTACTTAGCTAGTTTAAGATAGTGTCTAGGGTGAAGGTGCTTTGAGAAATTGAAAGCACAAGGTAGTGAAGGGTGGGATTTGTGAAGAAAATGGTTTGAAAAGAGATTTGAGGCTTTAATTGAGCGTTTAAGAAGTTAAACCTGTATTAGGATTGATCCATTGCCTGAGGACATCTAATCCCAGGTTGGCAAAAATGCGGGGTGTTACAAGCATACTCTGAATCTAAGGAGAGGTGACGAGCCTTCCCATAGTAAACAGATTATAAACTAGGCCTGTATTGATAAGGTGATGGGGGAGCAGTACAACGAGTGCGTGTAATAGCCCTGGCAGCCCTTTACAACGACCTAGAACCGCATCATCGTATGAAATTATTTAGGACTGACGACCCTAGAATGGATCATTGTTTGGGAATGATATAAGGGAGGTACCTCTAAGCGTGAATAGTTTCTAAGTTAAAACACATTTTCTAAGAGTTATTAAATAAGCCTATAAGTAGGGGGATTCAACGAAGGAATGAGATCTCATTCCAACCTAATCAAGCTAACTAACTAAATCTATCTCTCAATTATCTTAGCATAATTAGTGTTTTACATTCCTTACTATAACCAACCAATAGTTGTAATCTAAGGTCTATGCTTATACGCTAGATGATTTCATACCCTTTCTAATACAAGAAATTGTTTATCGCTTAGGGTCAAACGTTGTCTGAACTTGAATTTAACTACGCGCAAGCACTACACATATGTTCACATTAGCTAAGAAGGTCCTAGGGTTCACATTATTAACTTGTTGGATTTCCTATACTGCCAGATGTGTTTACAAAATCTAGGAGTACCAACTCTAGGTCCAAAACTCTAAGGGACTGTTTGGCCAATGGTATTAAGTTGTATTAAATGGATTGCATTGCTAATCCTACCTCGGGATTGGGAGTGGCATGTTTGGTAGGAGGGTAGGAGGGGATTAAAATTAATTTCATAGGCTTTGGAAAATGAGTCTTGTGTCGGAAAGTGTGAGATGAGATTTTCAAATCCCATGATGATAAATTTCTAAGTGTAATTGGAAAGGAAATCTCGGAATTTACTTTTAATTGCATACATTCCAAACATGGTGTTGGAAACCATGGGATACACCTACTCTAGGGATAATACCTTACACATGCATTTATTGTTACTTTTACAATTCTATCCACCTTACTCACCTAATGCAGTTGGCCGAACGGGCCCTAAATGCTCCAAACAAAAACTGCGGGTTTTGTGCTTCAAATGAAAGGAAATGAAGAAGATAGGAGAGGAATTGTTGGCTTCGGAATCTGGAGTCTACATAGGCTCAAATGAAAGGGAATAAAGAGGGAAAATGACAAAATAGGATGGGTTAGTGGGGTGTGCATGAATTTGAGCATCAAATGGGGGGTGTAGGAGCTCAAATGAGAGGGAATGGAGAGGGTAGACAGCAATGGAGGAGGGTCTACAGCAAGGTGATGGAGAGGATGCACGAAAATGAGAGAGGAATGACTTGGTGGGGCGATTTTTGCCAAAAATCAGAAATTTGGAAGAGAAAAGAGAGCTTGGGGTGTGGTTTGTGAAGGAGAGGTAGCATAGGGGGTTTTATGCGACGAACCCTGGATCAGGGGGCCACACAAACTCCCAAACACCATCGGCCCTACCGGTCCGCCTGGTCGAGCCCGCTAACCCGCGAGGCTTCACCGACTCGGCGAGGGCCTCGCCACCCTCTGGACTAATCGGCGATGCCTCGCCATTTGGGCGAGGTCCTCGTGCCCCCTAAGCCCCAAAAAGTCTGGGTCCGGGTAGGCCCACGACCCCGATTGGCTTCGTTTCGGGTCCTTTCGGGAAGTTTCTAATACATATGTATTTACCAATTTCTAACGGCTGGGATGGGGTGAGTTGTGATCTAAACCCGTCGTTTGACCATCTAGAAGTGTTTTGGGGTCGACTCGTGTGATCACGGTTGAGTACGGACCTAAACTCGGCGATTGATTTCGGTCGATTTCACCGTTCGGTGAATTTGGAAAATCCTAAGTATGCTTCTACAATCTGTCTCTCCCTCCTAAGTCAGAGTACGTCAGTGTACGTCGTGAGACCATAACCCAAGTCCAGTTTAATCCAAATCATGCTCTGATACCATCTTGTAACGCCCTGAAAATCGGGAGTCGAGCATAAACTCAACTCCCGAGTTCCAACGCATCACTTATGCAACATAAAGAATGATGATTGAATGTTGTTCGTATTAGTGAATTAAAGATAAATGGGATTAAGCCAAAACAACATATCATAATCCAGAGACAGTTAAATTATACAAGCGAAAGACTATGATAGATATATAACATATATATAAACTATTGTAAGTCTCCAGAGTGTGAACATGTTACCAGGTTAAATATAACAATGTATACTCCAAAAATGGACAAAATAAATATACAAGGGTGCTTCAAAAGAGCACACTAAAGTGTAATGGCATCTAATCAGTAACCTTGTAACCCCGTCGATCAGAAGATGGTCTACATAGACCCACCTGATAGCTGTGTAAGGAGAAACCCTCCTCATCATCATAAAAAAAAATCCGACTTCACTTCACAAGCATCGCCATCATCTGAAACATAAATAGGGTCTGGTTTGGTGTTTAAATACCGTCCCGTAATGTGAGAGTGAGTAATCAACTCAGTGGAATAATAGAGCATAGGTTAACATGTTATCAATTCAGTCAAGCAGTAATGATAAGGCAGTACAATCAAACACTCCTAAATACTCTTATTAATGCAAGTATGAAATACAGTCATGATGCATGCCCTTGCTAAACCTCCCTCGTGCGACACCATCTTACGTCCGCAGCATGCGTTCATCCCTCAGTGCTCCACATCTTCCAGGCACATGCAGTGTTATGTTATGAGCGTGATTACCGAGTTATTATTAGTCCTTTTCCTTCAGAGTATGCTCGAGGTCACTACAAAGGGCCGCCAGGGCTGTTACACACAATCGTTACACCACTCCCCCATCACCTTATCAGTGTAGGCCGACAGCTCGAATACAGTATCCCATACTACCGTATTCGGCTCACGAGTCTGGGTTGCTCACTGGTCGCTACGAGGAGGCTCGTGGCCCCAGCGTAGGCCGACAGCTCGACCACGGTATCCCATACCACCATGCTCGGCTCATGAGTCTTAGCAGATCGAGGTACCAAGGTTAACGGGGTTACACTGGTAAGTTCGGTACCTTAGGTTCAAGCAGTAGTGTTTATACATGATGAACATACATTAGACAGATCAGGTTACTTAATGAGCTCGACTAGCACGAGCGCACAACCAGCTGAACGAAATAAAGTGCATAAGCATTTCGCGTGGCCTAACCACTGTCGCCAACCGAAGTATGACTCAGGTTGATCAAACACATCCTATGTGGCGAAATGAGCCTCAGCTATAACTTCAAGCCTGTTACCGATTGTCTGGACTATCACATAGCCCCAATCACATTCAAGTCGTAACCAGAAAGCATGTATAATAGTCAAAGCAGAATTAACAAGGTAATTCAAACATGTTAACAAGCATGTTATAAAGCACAATATAAACGGGAAATACAACACATGCATTTCATAAGTAAGCGATTAACTTAAACAACTTACATGAAGGAAATCATACACATCACTAAGGTAGTTGAGAATCCTATCTCAACACCTACCTAAAGTACAATCATCTAAGTACTTACTCATACAAGCATTCTCACAAACACTTAGACTACACTTATTAACATACATAACGTATATTAGCCAAAACAAGTATTAGGGCGAATTCTTTCACTGAGTAAGTATTACACTCATATTAGCATGTTCATACATTAATTTATCATGGCAAACACACTTTCAAAATTTGTACGTATACGGTATTTTCTACAAATATATAGAATACACTATACGCCATAATTTGCATACTTAACAGAATTGAAAAACAAACATCTCATTTTGCATGTACAATAACACCTAGATCACGAATCTATCATTATCTGACATTGAAAGCATTGAAAACCATAACATATACATCTAAAGTCCGCACCTTACGCCAAAGAAGCGTAATAAATTTGGTAGAAATGTTAAGTATTCTTCAACGATGCTATATCAACCTATAGCATGAAATAAGTTAGCTATTTCGCAACTTACAACCTTTGAAACCCTAGAACAAGTTAGGGTTAGAGTTTCCTTACCTAAGAATGATGTTAGAATCGCCAGAAGAGTGACTAGATAGTGATGGTTAAGCACGTATGATGGTAGGATAGAGCACCAGGATCCTTCACCCACTTCTCCCACACTTTCTCTCTCTTTACTCTCTCTCTCTCTCCTAAGGTTTTCTCAAATTCATATGGGATGAGAGAGTGAGGGTTTAAGGTCCTTATATAGGCCCAGAATTGCCAGAAATAGGCCCAAGGCCAAGGTATACTTGGTTATGTCCAAAGGAAGACTGTTCCATCTCAACAAAGAGCTTCTGGAAGCCCCCCTTGAGCCAAAGGTCGGACTTAAGCTCACTGACTATGGATCCAGGTCGAGTTAAGTTTTCATTCCAATCGGGTTCCCAGATCACACGTGGTGAACCAGTTTCACTTCAACGGTCACCGAAACTCGATCAGGGGTACAAGTACACTGACCTGTATATGAAATTTCCCCTGATCCGAGGGTGGATTTGGGTCATATTCTAACGGTCTGATTGCTTATATCAGGCCCACAAGTGACAAGTCTCAGATTACTTAAATTTAGATATTTATTTCTAAAATATCCATGTTTCTCACACACTTCACTCCGGGTTCAAGCGAATAGCCCCGGGACACTATATGGATTTGATTTCCGAGATGGTTGTCAAGCCCAGTAAGGCGGTCCTAGTTATATAATTTCGTAGTAATCAGACTTTCGTTGTGCGGTCCAGATCCAATACGGAGTTTCAATGTGCTCCCGAGAGTAACTAGAAAATGGGATTGGTCCTAGATTTTAGGGTAACCTAGCGTCAATGATTCTACACGTTTTGGGTCTTGCAGATCGTTTTGGGTCTTGCACATCTAAATCTGAACCATGAAAGAAGTGAGTTCAGTTTTGTTACCAGAACGTGAATAAAGATTTGAAATAAATGTCCTGAGAAGGACTCTGTATCTGGGTAACAAATACTTTAAAGCAAGCGCATTCTCATTTTGACTCCATTGCGCATCTATATTACACAATGCTTTAGTAAGCATACGTTTTTCTGATTCAAATGGTTTATCAACTAGAGAGCTAATTAGAATACCTTCATCATTGACAGGTATGTCCATTAGACCAGAAATCAGATGTCAGTCTACTTCAAATGGACCTTCTCTAGTTGCTATTATAAAAGTCAAATTTTCAGTTGAAAAATCAGAAATACATGCAAACATAGCTTACACAATAGACCGATATGCCGGCCCACCCCAATGTCGAATGTTATCCCATCCTACATATTGGAGAAGAGGAAGGAGTTCAAATGGAGTAATATATTCAACATGAACAGGTCGCTCAACTATAACATTGCACAACCTTAAATCCCGCACATAGGAGGGATCATCTTCGGGTGACCGAAGTTGGTGACGTGTGATAGGTGCCGATCTAGATGTTGAAGCACCACGAGAAGTTTTCTTTTTTATCTCTACCTTCCATTTGTAACTAGAAATACAAGGAATCAAGTGATTGCAAAAGAAATAGAGTGGGTTTTCTCAAAATCAGATTTTGGAGAAGAAAACCTCAAAAACCTCAAGGAAATAAGAAATAAATCACTCCAAAGATGAAAAAGAAGTGAAATGAACTTGAATCTAGAAAGAAAATGGAAATAATGGACTAACCTTGAAGATCTAGGGAGATGGGTTCGACCGGTCATACTTAGACTCATTGGAGAAGAAACCCTTAATGAAGAAAAAGGGATTTTTCCCCCAAATAAAGGTCAAACCCAGGCTACACGACCGGTCGTGCACATGCTCAACCGGTCGTGCCACAACTGGTCGAGTATGTACTCGACTGGTTGTGCATAGCCAAAAATATGCAATTTTCTTTAAATTTGAAATTTTAAACAAATAAAATAACAAATATATACAATATGATACAAAAATGCATGAATAATCAATTCAAATTGCACATACCAAGCTCAAATTTCAATTTAGAAAACCTGCTTTTATCGAGTGGTTTCGTGAAAATGTCAGCAAGTTGAGTCTCGGTCAGAATATATTCCAAAAAAATTGTCTTTTCTTCCACTAATTCACGAATGTAGTGATATCTAATGTCAATGTGTTTGGTTCGTGAATGCTAGATTGAATTTTTAGATATATTAATTGCAATGGAATTATCACAATACAAAACTATAGAATTTTGTGCAATTCCGTAATCACTTAACATTCTTTTCATCCATACAAGCAGAGTACATGCATTTCCTGCTGCAATGTATTCAGCCTCAGTAGTTGAGAGCGATATGGAACTTTGTTTCTTACTTTGCCAAGAAACTAGACAGTTCCCAACAAAGAAACAACTACCACTAGTTGATTTCCTATCATCAACGTTACCAACCCAATCAGCATCAATGTAACTAGCTAATTGAACATTAGTATCATGTGGATACCAAAGACCCAAATTAGCTGAACTTGTGACATATCGCATAATCCGCTTAATGGCAATTAAATGTGACTCTTTAGGGTCAGATTGGTATCTAGCGCAAATCCTTATGCTAAATACAATATCAGGACAGCTTGCAGTTAAATACAGCAAACTACCTATCATACTGCGATATAATTTAAGATCAACTCTCTTACCTGTAGAGTCCTTTGAGAGTTTTAGAGTCGTACTCATAGGAGTATCGAAATTCTTCCCATTCTCAAATCTGAACTTTTTAAATAAGTTCAGAGCATATTTGGTTTGGGAAATAAAGAAACCATCAGGTTACTATTTAACTTGCTCATTTTGAACTTAGATTTCATAATATCTGCAAACTCAATATTCATGTTAGCACAAGTAGATCCATAAAGAATATCATCAACATAAATTTGCACTATTAAAATGTGATCATTATGTTTCTTTACAAATAATGTCTTGTTAACACTTCTTATTATAAAGTTATGACTTAGCAAAAACTTAGTCAATTTTTCATACCATGCCTTGGGAGCTTGTTTTAAACTGTAGAGAGCATTTTTTAGGTGATAGACATTATCAGTATTCTTAGCATCTTCAAAAATCGTTGGTTGTTCAACATACACTTCTTCATGCAAGTCGTCATTCAAGAAGGCACTCTTTACATCTATTTGATATATTTTGAACTTTTTAAAGCATGCAATGGATATAAATAGTCAGATTGATTCAAGACGAGCTACTGGGGCAAAGGTTTCATCAAATCGATGCCTTCAATTTGAGTGTACCCTTGTACAACCAGTCTAGCCTTGTTTCTAATAATATTATCGAGTTCATCAGACTTATTTTTGAAAATCCATTTAGTTCCGATAATGTGTTTATCTTTAGGTCTAAGAACTAAGTACCAAACATCATTTCTAACAAATTGATTATGCTCTTCTTGCATCACAACTATCCAGTTTTCGTCAGTAAGAGCTTCTTTTATGTTAGCCGGTTCTATTTGGGATGTAAAGCACACGTAATTACACATATCTTCAAGTTGTCTACGAGTACGTATACCAGTGAGAGGGTTTCCAAGAATTTGATTAGTTGGATGGTCTTTAACAATCCTTAGTTCAGAATTATTTTCACTTGATGAAGAATCTGGTTTATCAATTAGAAGTACTTCATCATTATCTGAACTTGAGATAGGTGTATTCAAGTGATCGTCAATAACCACATTAATAGATTCTTGAATTACACCGGTCCTCTTATTAAGGACCCGATATGCTCGACTATTCAGAGCATACCCTAAAAATATCCCTTCATCACTTTTGGTGTCAAATTTTCCCAGATTTTCATGATCACGTAAAATGTAGCACTTGCTGCCAAAAACTCGAAAGTATTTAACAGTAAGCTTCTTATCAAACCACATTTCATAAGCCGTTTTATTATTTAATTTTCTAGTATAGATGCAGTTAATTATATAACATGCAGTATTTACGGCTTCGGCCCAAAGATTTTTAGAGAGCTTCATATTGTTTAATATTACATTTGTCATTTCTTGAAGCACTCTAGTTTTCCTTTCTACTATACCATTTTAGTGTGGTGTTTTTGGGCGCAAAGAATTCATGTGATATTCCCTGGTCACTGCAAAACTTTTCAAAACCGCTATTCTCAAATTTTGATCCATGATACGTCTAAGTACCCTTTGAACTTCATCGAGAGTTTCTACTTTTGTCTCTTAAGAAGACTACCCAAGTATATCTGGTAAAGTCATCAACGATTACCAGAATATACTTTTTGCCACCTCGACTCTCCGTTCTAGTTGGTCCAATAAGATCCATATGGAGAAGTTCGAGCGGTTTAGATGTGGCATTGGAGTCCACCTTTCTGTGAGAGCTCCTAATTTTCTTGCCAATCTGGCATTCACCACATATTTTGTCTATTTTTTATATTTTGAGTAGGCCTCTTACTAACTCTCTTTTCCTCAATCTATACAAGTTACGGTAGTGTACCTGTCCAAGGCGTTTATGTCATAACTCGATCTCATCGGTATGGACCATATAGCACTATAGATTAAATGAGCTAGAATCACTTATGATGTAGCAGTTTTCAGAAGTTCTGCGACCAGTTAATATTATAGAACCGTTTTTACTTAAAATTTCACACCCTAGGTTAGAAAACTTTACGCTATGATTTTTATCACATATTTGAGAAATGCTTAATAAGTTGTGTTTTAAACCTTCTACATATAAAACATTCTCAAATAAATGAGGAAGTTAGAAAGTTGAATCGTAGAACCTTGGCTTAAAATAAGGTTCTTTACGCTATGATTTTTATCCATTTGAGAAATGCTTAATAAGTTGTGTTTTAAACCTTCTACATATAAACCATTCTCAAATTAGAAAGTTGAATCTTTAAGATTGGTGAATAGACCATCATCATGTTTTTAAGATTGGTGAATAGACCTTTATCACCGGTCATGTGTCTGGAGCATCCACTGTCTAGGTACCAATTTGAATGGATTGAAGCTTTGAAAGTCGTGTGGGCAACCAAGCAAGTAACCTTATGTCACGCCCCAGACTCGATAACTGGACTCACAAGGAACCCGATGGCCGGTTCTGGCCGCAACAGCCTCCGTAGTACCCCATTCTCAGCTCCTGAGATAAGTTCCGATCCTAGGATCCTACAAGGAGAATTTTCACAACAATATAATCATTCTAATACGAGTATACCCAAGATTATAGCAAGTACATCTTAGAATAATAAGGGGCACACATCACAAAATCCACTAAGAATTTGAACTTTTGCAGGCTTACATCAGGTCCAAAAAGGACATACATAAGGTAATAAGAAAAAAGAGAGAAATAAACAACACTAGAGTCCTCAGTGCTCAACTCTAATCCACGATCTGCTGCTACGATGCCTGCCTAGAGTCTCCTGCACATATCAATCGTGCATAAGCTTATAAAAGCTTAGAGGGTAGTGAAAGTGTGTGACCATAGGTGCACAGAAGAATAAGAGGAGGTACAAGGAGAGAAACATGCTCAATTAGAATATCACTAGCCTTACTATGGCTTATCATGAATACGATGCAATGAGTATTGGGCCCATACCAAGGCAATGCATGAAGGGGCTTATACGGCCAATGTTAATGCGATGCAAGTAATGTCAGTTCTCATACCCAATCCACATATCAAATACATTTCCAATTATAAGAAAATCATCGAGGTCCATTACACTGTTGAATGACTGCCGCTCTACAGACCCCGTATAGTCAAACGAGCATAAGAGACCTCACTACCCACCTGTGGACAATCAATCACCAACAAGGCCTGAAGGTAGCGGACCCATTTACGAGCCGGTCAGACTCAACCTAGCAATGCCTCCTTACATCAGATGAGTAAGGCCACACCCCTATCCAACCGACTATACAACAGTGGGAGTCACGGCCTAACGGTATAAGGCCCTCGTGCGCTCGTATATTTCACCCGGTTACGGCGTTGGAGCAGATCCTTGGTACCATGGAAGTTTGAAAATTTTACCCATGGGCATCCTGTGCACCCAGTATGCTCAAGTAATATTTTCGGTGTCCACACATCCAGCCATCCATAAATGTCCTTGTGGAGGCAAGGCCCTGATAAAGCAAGGGCGGTATCATCATGAAATGCAATGCCAATGCATGATCACACATACAGATCATGCACAAGCTTTAGGCACTCAACATGCATAAGGGGAGAACTCCATCCCTCAATGACCACCATACAATGCAATCAATTAATACAGATGATGCATATGGGTCACAATGATGTAAGTGTGCTATTTGTAAAATGTATTCCTCCATAGATAGGTACTAAGGAGAAGCGAAGTCCTCTAGTGGAGGCCCAATACTTTGGGATAACCCACAAGCTAAGAGAATCATAAAGCCTCAAGGAGGAGACGGGCCTAACAAGGTCCATGGTGGGCCTTCAACCACCTATAAGGGCCTTATGGGCCTACCTTAGGGCCACCAAAGAGGACATCTAACCTCAACTAGGTCCCAAAAGGTAGCCCGCTACGTATGTAAAGAAAGGTCCAAGGCACAATCAATTCATGGCCTAGTGGGCAATACACTAAGCCCAATACATAGGCAACCTGGTGGGCCCTTAAGCAAGGTTAGGGCCCAACCATAAGGGTCATGAGTTTCACTCATTGTGGTGGGCCTAATGGGCAGCCCATTATCCCAACATATGAGATATCCTTATATTTAACACAAGTAAGTTGGGCCTCACATCTCGGCCTAAGTATGAATTTATTATAGAGGGCAAGCAAGGGCCCAACTAATTGAGTATTTAGCCCATAAGACCCATTACAATGGCATGGTAAGTATAGGACCCAAGGGTCCAACGGGCCTATCAAAAGTTTCAGCCCAACTAAGGCTATAAGGCCAATTAACTAGAAGACTAGCCCAAGAAGAATCCAATTGGAATGGGCCTTTAATCATGCACTAATTAAGCCTAAAAATAAAATTAAGAAGGTAAGATAACTGACTTAAATCCTCTTCAAATCTAGTGGGCCATACTACTGGAATATAGGCCTAGCAACAGCCCAAGGTAGGGGCGTTCCATGGTGGGTAGTCCTACAGGCCTGGGTATTTGGCCCAATACTGACCCAATTTACAGACCATAACATGGTCAACTCGAATGTTTGTTGGGTCTAAACTTTTATAAAGTGACACATCCATAGGTAGGACACACTCCCAAAAAAATTTAGAATTTTTGGATATTCCTAAGTATTTTAATTAATTTAAACAAAACAGTCTGTCCAGAAAATCGGACTGACCTGGACATCCCAACGTGGTAGGCCAGTCCGGCCCTATATACGGTGTGCACAGGTGTCCATTGGTCCCAAAATTTTATAGGTAGCTCCCACCATGGGTGTACCACCTCCTTATAAATTTTTATAATTTTTGGATAATCAGAAGTATTTTAATAGATTCAGGAGTTACAGTATGTCCAGGGTGGAATGTTACTGGAAATAACTGTTTTGAATTTGGGCCATCAAATGGGTGGGTTCTGGGCCTTCAAAATTTCTAAGATTTGGACCCAAGGTCCCTCATCAAGTCTACAACAAGGTGGGACCCAGAAATATGGCCCACCTTCTTAGAAAGTACTTTAAAAAAAAAAAATTGGACTACACTGCTGGACTACACAGTAGAAATTTTAGCAGTCCAGTATGTTGGCCCACCCCGTTGGATGCCCAAATGGGATCCCTTGGCCCTGAAATTTTGTAGATAGGTCCTACCATGGGTGGGACACCTACCTGCAAAAATTTAAAATTTTTGGGATAGTACAAATATTTTATTCTCTTGCAATTTATGGACAGCAAGGTATTCTTGAAAAAATCTGCTGCTAAAAAAAATGTTGCCGGTCCCATCTTATACACCCAATGGGGTAGGCCCTGGATGTCCAAAAATTGGAAAAATTGAATTTAAACCTCTCACATATATGTAGTACAAGGTAGGTTCCACCAGAGTAGCCCACCTGATCAAAAACTATTTTATAATCTTACATTTCCAAATTGCAACCTTGCGGTAATTACAGCAGAAATTTTAGTAAGTACTCATATTGGCCCACCCTTTTGGGGACCCAAATGAGGTCAATTAGGGCTGTAATTTGGCATGCTTATAGGTGGGATATACATATTCAAAAATCATATTTTACTTGGTATAAAATTTCCCACCAAAATCCCTAAATCCTAGCCACAAGTTGGCCTAAAATCTGTCCAAACAGATTTGGACAGCAACATGTTGTTGTCCAAACCACCCCAAAAGATAATTAAAAGGGAAATAAATCATCATTTCCTCAGGGTGGGGTCCACCTAGATGGGTTACACAACTCTCAGATCAAAGCCCCTTCCAAGATCATCCATAAAATCAAGCCCAAAGGCTATCCAAAACATGTCAACAATATGGGGCAACAAGGTGGGCCCAGACGTCTAACCACTTGGGCCTAGTTGCATGGCACATCAAGTGGGCCACACATACATCAGATTTACTATAAAGACAGAAAAGAAAAGATGGAGAAGAAACACAATCCGGTCATGGGGTAGGGCCCCGCCACTAATGAGCCCTCCCAAGAATAAATCATACCCATACAACTACATTAATTGTACATGCAACATAAAATCACTACATGCATGATCTATAATTGCTATGGATGGTTGGGATGCCTTCCTAACATGATCTTTAAGGTCTAGATGACCTTGAGATGGAGTGGATCATTAAATACATCACGATGGGGTCCATGGAGAATGGCCCCATCATAAATCATGACATGCATGTAGGATGGGCCAAATGGCCACATTCATGGGATCAAATAGGATCCCCACCATGGATTGGTGGGTCCCATATAATCCATCCATGAAGAAATAATGAGATTAAAGAAAAGAAAGGAATTTAGCAAAAGAATATTC
This sequence comes from Magnolia changhungtana, assembly GCA_030180095.1. Classification (NCBI taxonomy): domain Eukaryota; kingdom Viridiplantae; phylum Streptophyta; class Magnoliopsida; order Magnoliales; family Magnoliaceae; genus Magnolia; species Magnolia changhungtana. Next base: position 1,466,368 of record JASAUF010000600.1, read on the forward strand.
ACCTACCTCAAAGATGATCACCAAACTTCTACACTAAGATCCTCTGGCACCAAGGAAAATGGATCAATGGTGGAGATGGGGTTTCAAAGGTTAGATGGTGGGGGATTAAAGAAGAAGGGGGCTGAAAAATAGAAGGAAGATAAGGGGAAGGTTTATGGAATTTTACAAATGGAAAAGAAAATGAGAAGAAAGAGAGAGAGGATTTGTAGGGAAGTAATGATTATGTTGTAAGAAAGCAAATGATGGCCTATGGTGACAATAACAAAGTTGCTATACTTAGGCTAGGTTTGGGTGGTGTCTAGAATGGGTGGTGATAATGTCATGCAATCGTGTAGTGTGTGTGGGTGGTGTGAATGGGAAGTTGTGCCATGGAAGTGGTCCATATATTTTTTTTGTACAAAAGTGGGCCACATGATGAAATGCTCATAACTTTTGATCTATAAGTTGGATGAACGTACAAGACGCGTCGATGGAACCGCAACGACGATATGAACGACATGACATAGGTCTAGGGTCGATTCGAGTCAGGTCTATATGAAGGATGATCGCAAACACAATCCGAGGGTCGCGGGTCACCGAAATTTGACCGGTAAGACCGCGAGACCAAAATGAACGAGATGCATACTCACACACACACATGCACACATGCGAACTCGGGTCGGGTTTCACGCCCTAGGAACCAATTTCATTATAGTTTTGGGTTTAGGAGTATAGTTCATCTTCTTGTATTTGTAGTTAATATAAGACCGACCCATTGAGTTAGATTTTAAGAGCTCTTTAAGTAAATCAACAATTTGCTCAACTAAAGGATTATGATTCTGATATTTATAGTTGATATGGTTGCTTTTAGGTTTTAAGGATCGAAAAGTTTTAGCATTTTAAAAATAATTTTGATTTGAACTTTTCCTTTTTGAGTTTGAAGACTCTCCTTTCACAAACTTAGGAGGAGTATTCTTATGTTTAGGAGGAGTACTTTTGTTGTAGCCCAAACCGAATCGGTCGCCACATTTTCTGGATCTAGATAATAGTTTTTCTAACTTAGGATCACCTTGGGCATACCTCCATGTATCTTTTAAACTCAAAAGTGAAGAGACTTCAAGTTTTAGTTTTTCATTTTCAGATTTAAGATTTTCAGTAAGGGAGGTTTTGAAATCTAAATCGCATTTAGTTTTTTCAAAATAATCTGAAAAGTGGGGTTTTCCTAAAACAAGAGTATCAAAATTTTCTTTAAGTTTCAAAAGCATTTCTTTCTGAAGTTTTAGTTTTATAGCAATTTTACAACTTTCCTTGTATAAGGCATTGTAAGCATCTTGAGGATCTTCTTCATTTTCATGATCACTATTCATATTTTCTTCACTAGTTAAATCATCATGATCTGAAAAAGTGAACTTGGCTAGAGTCATAAGGGCTTTGACTTCATTACCCGACTCGGTTTCAGAATCTTCTGATTCGGAAGAGGCTTCAAAGCCAGAAGATTCATCCCAAGTAGCCAACATTCCTTTCTTTTTCAGTTTGTCCTTTTTAGGACACTTGTTCGCTAAATGCCCATATTCATGGCAGTTGTAACATTGACTATCTTTTAATGATTTCCAAGTTTTATATTTAAATCTGTTCTTATTATTAGATTTTTGAAAATCAACCCTCTTTTTACTTTTGAAAATTTTGTAAAACTTTTTAGCTAAAAGGGCCATATCATCTTCAGAATTTTCTAAATCAGAATTACTACTATTTTCTTGAGAAAAACATTTAGAAGATTTAAGGGCAATAGATTTACCTTTAGGAGCTTTAAAAGTTAACTCATAACTCTGTAACGATCCAACTAACTCTTCTTCCCTCATATTGTCTGTATCACGAAGTACTTAGATCGATGCCACCTTTGAATTGAACCGTTCAGGTAGTGAGCATAGTATCTTTGCATAGACTTTACTTTCTGGGATTTTATCACCAAGACCCCACATAAAGTTAACAATGTCATTTAATCTAGTATAAAAGTCTATGAAAGTTTCACTTTCCTCCATACATATTTCCTCGAATTTGGTTGTGAGGATTTGGACTTTAGATTTCTTGATAATTGTTGTTCCCTCGTGTGTCATTTCTAAAATATCTCAGGCTTGCTTTGCAATATCACAGGATATAATTCTTTTGAATTCATCAGGTGATAATGCACAAGTGATTGCATTTAGTGCTTTTGCATTGGCACTACTCTCACTTTTCTGAAGTGTGGTCCAAGAAAAATAAGGTGTAATTCTCATAGATTTGGATCCATCGATACCAGTTACTTCAGTGGTAGGAGGGGTCCAATTAGTCACTGTGGCTAGCCACACGCTCTCATCCATGGATTTAAAGAAAATTCTCATCCTGGCTTTCTAATAGGCATAATGGGAACCATCAAATGGTGAAGGCCTAGTGACTGATAGGTTATCAAAATTTGACATCTTACAAAGCTCAGATCGATTAGCTCAGAAATTAATCTAAAAGAAATAATAATTAAAACGAGCTATTAGGCTTTGATACCACTTGAAAAGGCCGAGCTATATGTCCTAAGAGGGGGGTGAATAGGACTATGCCAAATTAAAATTTCAACAGCGAAATTTAAATAAATTAAATACAGATAGCAAAAGACAATTCCACGATGCTGAATTTAAAGACAACCTCAAATGAACGAGTATTGAGAGGTTGATACAAATGTTGTTCTAAGGACAACCTTATACCATAAAAACCAAGGGTTTATGGCAGGACAACCTTACTAGAACAGTTTGTGTATCAAAAACTCAAACTGATACAGAGGAATAAAGAAATAAATAGCAAGAAGGGAAATCGAAGCTATTACAACATTCTCCGCATTTACATAAAAGAAATTATAACATTCTCCACAATGCAAAAAGGAAATTACAATCATCCACAAAAATAAATAAACATTCAATCTACAACACTAGAAATTACAGTGGTTCGATTATGTGTACACCAACTGTTTAGAAAAATTACCACACAACTATTCCACTCTTAATATCCTCACACAGTGGATATTAGCATTCACTATGAAAATATGTTTTTCCAGGTTCACCTAAAACCCTCACAATTGTGTCTTTCAAGTGGGCTTACACAATTAAAAAAAAACCCCACACTCTGAGTTTTCTAGATCACCTCAGACAAACCAAAATAGAGATTTTTCTGGCACAATCTCAAAAACCAAAACAGAAATTTACAATAATGTAAAATACCTGGATATTCTCTTTGATGCAGCCCGGAAGAACCAAGTCGGAGTAGAATTTCAACGTAGAAGTTCAATGTCCAAACTCACTTATGAAATGGTTCTAGGTTTTAAATTGATTTTAAATTAAATCAAGTTGGGCTAGCTCTATTTAATTTTGATTCCAAGAAAATGGCAATCTCAATCCCTTCTTCAAATATGATTGGAATAAAGAATACGAAATCAAATATAATAAAGCTTGAGATCTTGTCATAAGATGAAGCTTAAAATTGACTAACATTGAAGCTTGAACTTGAGTATCAAAATCTAGGAATGTTGTCTTGACTTGTACGAAGCTTTGAAAATCTTGAACTCTTGAAAGCTTGAATTCACAATTGATATTGTACATAAACATGAACAAGTACACTTGCCTTTAAAGTTCTTGAACAAAAGACCGTTGTCCTTGAGAGATGCACAGACTTCATTATGTAGATGAGCTGGATAAGACACAGATTCCAAGAGAGGTTTTGGCACTACAAAATTTGACAATATAGGAGCTAGAAACCATAGCACTTACAGAAAGGAAGACCAATGTATTGAGAGATTGTTTCTCATTTCATGTCAAGGATAGGTCCTAAATTACACCTTGTTCCGACATACGGATCACGACATAGATTCTTGAGCCTTGAGAGTAGAAATAATTTTAAGGGGGTAGAATATTTTGAGCCTAATCTAGTTAAGTCGGTTTATACATCCATTTGATCAAATCGGCGCAACGGAAGCGTGGTGGGCCCATGCCCCACTGGCCTAGGATCGAAGGAAATTGATCCAGGCTATACGTAAGGTTAGGTCACTAAATAGGATCTAAATCTTCCTTAGAATGTCAATAATGAAGTCATTGAAGGAAAGCAATTAGGGTTCAAGTGTTAAACAAATTCATATTAAAGAATAAGCCTAACAGTGGGTACGAGCTGAATTACAATAGCTAAGGTCAGTTTATCCACAAATGTGCTTGTTGAATACAAACTTAATAGAAGTCTTAGCCAATTTCAGGGCGAAAAACTTTTAAGGGGGGTAGACTAAAATGAGCTAGACTAGCATAGATAGTATACACCCTACCATGCATATAAACTTGAAATCAATAAAACTTAGGCAAATGAAATAATAAAATCTTTACTTATTACCCTTAGGCAATTTCAGGGACGAAATTGTTTTAAAGGGGGTAGATTGTAGCGTACTGGATTTTTGCCAACTTGGAGTTAGACGTCCTTGGGCAATGGGTCTATCATAACACCTTATCGACTTATCAAAACTCAATCCCAAAGTCTCAAATCCCCTTTCCAACCCATCTCCTTCAAAAATCTCACCTTTCACCTCCTTATTCTTCAAATTTTTCTAAGTACTTTCATTATAGACACTAATCCTAAAGTTTAAATGATGAAGAATAATATTTAAACTAAAATTTACTATAAATAGTAAATATATAAATAAAATAGGATTTTGACCATTAACCTTAAAGAATATCATAAAATAAATAGGTTATTTAGATAGATCAGCTTCTCCTACCCCAAAATCATATATTGTACGTCAAATAACTCATTCTGGTTTGTAAAATACAACCATTTCAAAAACATCGGGTGGCAGGCACCACAGAGGGGCGCAGCGCCACCACCCGAGTGGCAGCGTGCCACCTGGCTCTCCAACGGACCGCGGCGCCACCGCCCGATCGGCGGCGTGCCGCTGATGCACCAAAATTCGGTGGACCCTCACTGCAGTTTCGACCGACTTCAAAAAGTCATATCTCCCTCAATATAACTTCAATTTAGGTGATTCAAAATCTAGATTGAAGCTTGATCAGTCTAGTTTCATATAAAAATAAGTAAAAAATAAAATAAAATTTTTAATATATTTAAATCTAAGTCGATGTGACAACTGTCCAAAAACTATTAGTTCGGACAACTGCTACTTCTAGAATTTTTAGAATTTTTATAGAATACGAAATCTAATGAAATTTGGTAGAGATAAATTAGACTTGATGATAAACTACTAGAAAAATAATTAAAATAATATACTAAATTAAAGTGCCAAAAGGGACATAGAACTACCCTAGGACCTTATTTTATCGTAAATAGGGCAGAATTTAGTTAAGTACTAAACTAAATAATTGGTGGATTTAACCCGAACCACCATTTCCATAAATGGCAAGACCTAAAATCATTAATACCATTGACTCAACGTCCCTTAAGAACCTAGGAAAAATCTCAAAAGCCTATTGCTCTTGGGAGTACATTGAAACTCCGTATCGGACCTAGACCACACGTCAAAAATCCCATTACCGCAAAATTATAAAGTTATAAGCACCTTATTGGTCTTGACAACCATCACGGGAATCGAGCCCAGATAGTATCCAAAAATGTACAACTTAAGCCCTGAGCAAAGTGTGTGAGAAACGTGAATATCTTTAGAAAATGAACTAGAACTTAAGTGAATTGGACCGTTCTCATGCGAGTGAAATTAAAGACTTCTGACAGTCAGTTTCTGACTAAACTTCACCCATGGATCAAGGAAATTTTCCTGCACATATCCCTATACTTGTGGCCCTGATCGAGTAACAACTACCATTGATCTGATACAGATCCGTCGCGGTTAATCGGCCTATCCAAACGCACTGAAATCGCATCCTAGCCTAGATCCATGGTCAGGGAACTTGTTCCATGACGTATGTGAACGATGGACCTCCAGATGTGCCCTATTCGTCAAAAACAGTCACCCTTTGGTTATTACCCAAGTATACCATTGCCCTTGGGCCATTTACACCATTTCTGAGCCTATATAAGGCCCTTAAATCACCCCATTCCTATCCCATACAAATTTTCTCTAACCTTAAGAGAGAGAAGAGAGAAAGGAAGAGAAAAAAGTAGGGACTGAAGGGAGATCCTTGGAGTTTGCTGCAGTGCTTCTTTCCTGCTACTCCACGCATTGTATCGCCTTTACATATAGCTACACGAACCATTTCAACAATGATTTAGGTAAGAAATTCTAACCCTAATCTTATTTTGGAACTCCGAATGGGATTTTCAACGATATAACTGACCTATTTTATCGTATAGGTGTCATCGTTCCGTTTTCGAGAACGTTGTGTTAGAACCAAGTCCAAATCGGGTATTCCGATGAAAGGTGTAGACTATAAACGTTTAGGCTATGGTTTTCAAGGCTTTCAATGTCATCAATGATTTATGTCTGACTTGATTGCTACTATATGATCTTAGTTATGATGTATTTGATAAATTATACATGTGTATGAACAATGTGAATATATAATGCATTCCATGTGTTTGTTGAAATGTTTGAATGAAATTGCAATTATGATTTGTGCTTGTCATGACTATTAATCTAGAATACATGTTTGTTGTATGTATGACAACTCCTTTGTGAAAGGATTTGCCATAATATATGTTATAACTAATTTAATTCATGTATATAGTAATGTGTAGCCTATATGTTTGATAAAATGTCTGAATAAGAAATTGTTTGATGAATTGCATTTAATAGGGTGTCCACTCACTTTGGTCTTCGGTTGCTCGCAACCTCGACCAAAGAGGGGCATCTGTAGACACCCCACCCAAGCTAACATCTCGAGAAGGCTAAGACAATCTAAGGATCATGATCATATCTCAAACCAAACTCTGATCCTAGCTTAAACCTAAAAACCAACCCAAAAATCTCAAATTGCCACACTAGAAACCATGATCCAAACCGTTCAATCACATGTAGCCCCATCTTTACCCTATACCCTGATTAGGATCCCTTTATCCAAACCTAAAACCACCTAGTCTGACTACCGCTGGCGGTACTCAGTCTGACTACCGCTGGCGGTACTCGGTGTACCGCCATGTGCGGCCTACGTGTGGACATCTGGGGACAGTTGTCCCAGTGTCTAAAAGTCAACTTTCTCCTACAATTACCCCCCTATCCGAGCTTATTTACTATTTTACCAACCCCTTTGGCCAATGAGAATGCGCCACGTGGCGTCTCTCTCCCCTCAACCAATCACCTCTTGCCACATCAGCATTTACCTCTCCCAAAATTAGAAATTACCACATTACCATTGGAGAAGGCTATAAATAGCCCTCTCCTTTTCACATTTTCACCAAGTCATTCTCATTTCTAAGCTTAAGAGAGAAAGAGAGAGAGAGAAAAAAAAAGAGAGTAAGGAAGAGAGTGAAGGAAAGGAAGGAGCTCCCAAGCCTTCAAAGTTTTGATCTTTCAAGCCACCCCGTAGTCCTCCCTCTTGACCTCTCCAACCTAGCCCAGTTTGATCATGGTTCAGTCCATGTCCTTGCCTACTCAAAAATCAAGCCAAAGATCCAGTCAAATAAGCATCTATCATGACATCCATTCCCTTCTCAACCCTCCTGCTTCTCTAGATCTCTAGTGAACGTATGCTCTGTGACTTGCCGGACAACGGATCCCGTCACATCAGAAATTCCTAGTGATCTAGTCCACTCTTCTTTACCTTTTTACATAAGCATCATCACATCTGCCCTCCAGACACGTCGTTGGACATATGTTCTGTGGTTTGCTGAAATCTAGAATCTTGCTATATCAAAAATCCGTGTGTGTGCCTAGTCCCATCTCGACCATGGCATTCATCATCCCTTGAGATTATTTTACCACACTAAGTAGGACTGTACAATTGTATGAGTAGAGAGGGTGCCTAACCCCTTCCCTCTTTGTAACCAAGGTCCCTTACCCGGAATCCCGTATCGCAGACCAGGAGTCAATCTAAGGTAGGAGAGTCTTCGGATTTCTCCAACCTTACATATTCTGCGGGTTCTAGCCGACTGCTGGATTTTGATATTAATTGGCCAGTGGCGACTCCAACATCCACAAATCAGCTTAATCACCCCCACCACAAATACATAACCTACAAATTAACGTGGGCGCCGATTTTCAGTGTCTAGAGTTGTAATCTAGAGGGGCCCCTAGTGGCAGGGCCCCTCCATCTCGTCTCTCTCTCTCTCTCCCCTCTCTTTCTCCTTTTCCTTTGGTGATGATGATGATGAGAGTGGCCTGCTTATGACGTATATATTATATCCATACCGTCTGTTTTAGGACGTATGGACCCCACCGTGATGAATGGATTAGATCCACACCGTCCATCTGAGGACCATGTATAAGTGGGGCCACCTCTATATATATGTGTGTGTGTGTGTGTGTGTGTGTGTGTGTGGTTGGTGGGTCACGAGTACATGGACCCCACCTTGATGAAAGTATTGCATCCATACCTTGGACGTACAGCAGTCTCTACTGCTGGACTGTGTAAGGGGAAAACACTCTGGTAGCTATAATAAAAAAAAGGAGTTAATATTTAAATAATATAATATATATATATATAAATATATATATATATCATAGTACGTTGAGGTGGGCCACACGTGTGGACCCACCATGATAGATGCGTTATATCCCACCGTCCAGAAAGTCCAGAGGGTCTGGACGATGGGCATCTTGAATGTTATATGTATATATGATATTATATATATCTTAATATATATATTATATTATATTATATTATATATATATATATGTGGATATATATACTTTTAATATATACATAAGAGAGAGAGGTGAGTGAAGTGGGGTGGCCCATGTACGTGGGACCCCTGTGATGTATGGGTCTTACCCACGCCATCCATCTAAACTACGTGGGGCCCACCAGTGATGTTGGTCCAGCCGTCCATTGCTAGATAGTGTTGGATGGGCCTCACCAGTTGTGTGGGTCCCATCCACACCGTCCACCAATCTGAACGGGTGGAGCCCACCATGATATATGTTTGCATCCACACCGTCTATTCATCATTTGGACGGGTGGAGTCCACCGTGATGTATATTTGTGTCCCACGCCGTCCATTCATGGGCCCATTGGAATTTAATTGTGGAAGTCTCTGGCGCCATTTGTGGTATGGTCCAAGTGATCTTTGGACAGACATTTTTTTAAAATGAAGGACGTATGGTATAATGGAATCACTCCTCGGTGGGCCACGTATGTGGACCCCACCTCGATGTTTGTATTACATCCAAACCGTCGGCCCATCTATTTAGGCCACCTCGTCTCAGTGGCTCACATGATGTGGACTAAAAATAAGACAGATCTCATATGAGTGGACCACCACATGCCTTGGGAGCAATGATGGTTTAAAGCAATGATGGTTAAATGACTCTGGAATGAAAGCCCACCATTGAAACCCCTTTGGGTATGCAGGTTTTGAATCAATATAATATTTGTTTTCCTTCCCTATTCAGGTCATGGATGGCAGGATTGGACACCGAAAATATTATTACTAAGCATCGGGGCGCCATAGATGTCCTTGGGTGAAAATCCCTAAACCTGACGGTACCAAAGGATGACTCAAACGTCGAGACCGAGTGGATATATGAGCGCATGAGGGCCGAATACTAGGAGGCTGTGTCTCCCACTGTATCGTGGTCGGTTGGAAAGGGGTGTGGCCTTACTCGTTTGAGCGTAGGGGGCATTACTAGGCTGAGTTTGACCAGCTCGTGAATGGGTCCGCTATCAACATGTTAGATAGATATTAGCAGACTATTGGCTAGGCGGATAGTGAGGTTTCTTAAACTCACTTGGACTGCTCACCTGGGAAAGGGGCAGTGTCATTTGGAGTGTACTAAACCCTGGTGATTATCCAGAGTGAGAACTGTACTAATACTTGATGCTCTAGTGATGAGCTGCATTGATATGTAGATTTGAATGAGGAATGACATGCTTAAGTTACATCTCACATCAATGGCCTTGGCATGGCCGATAGCATTCATATCTTGCACCGCATAGCTTTGGTACGGCTAATTGCATTCATGTACTCATCAGCATGATTCCACATTATTCTGATATTGCATTCTGAGCACGCTCATATTACGCACACACTTACACCGCCCTCTAAGCTTTCTATATGCTTATACACGATTGATGCGTGCAGGTGATGTCAGGACGCAGCCGTAACATAGTAGCAGCAGGAGCGTACAGTCAAGCTTCAGGAGTTTTCATTATCATTATCTTGTATTTCCCTTCATACGCATTGTACTTTAAAGTTTTTTATCATAGTGGATTTTGTTATGGTATTCTTGTAGTTATTATTCATGGGTTATGCTTATGGTTATACTCATTATAAATCAAATTAATGTTAAAAAAATCCACCTTGTAGGATCCCAAGATCGGAACCTGGTGTATGAGTGCCGGTAGCCGAGAATGGGATAATACGAAGGCTGTCGGTGCTGGATTCGGCAATCGGGAATTTTGTGAGTCCGGTTTCTTAGTTTGTGGCGTGATAGAAGTTGGTATCAGAACAAAACTTGGGAATAACCAAGAACAACATCACATATTTGTTATGAGTTCAGGACGATTAAGTTTCGAGTGCGTAACCTTCCGATTTAGTTCCCTAATGTGCGTGCCTTTGAAAATTTTCAAGGTTGATTGGCGTCCTTTGTAACACCCCGAATTTTTTCCAACCTGGAGTTAGACGTCCTTAGGCGATGGGTCAATCCTAACACCTAATTAACTTCTCAAACACTCAATTCAAAAGTCTCAAATCCCTTTTCAAACCATTTTCTTCAAAATTTCACATTTCCTTCAAAATCTTACCTTTCACCACCTTATTCTTCAAACTTTTCCAAGAACTTTCATATTAGACACTAATCCTAATGTTTAGGTGATGAAGAACAGTACTTAAACTAAAAATTATTATGAATAGTAAATAAATAAATAAAATGAGTTTTTAACCATTAACCGTTTTGGAATCTCATGAAATAAGTAGGCTACATGGATAAATCAGCTTCTCCTACCCCAAAAACATATATTGCACGTTGAATAACTCTTCCTGGTTTGTAAAATACACCTATTTCGAATTTTGGATGGCGAAATCACCCCAAACAGGACAGCGAGTGGCGAGGGGCTCGCCGGGTTAGCCCGGTTAACTCGCTCGACCCAGCCCTGAAAAGCCCGACTCAGCCTGACCCGGAACTGAGTTCGGGTCCGGATGGGTCAATTTCTAGGCCCGAAAATGAGTCTGGGCCGAGTTCGGATACGGCCCAGTTCGGCCCGTCTCAGTCCGAAACCCAACTCGCCCCGACCCGGCCCGTCAGGTGATATATATATATATATATATATATATATATATATATATATATATATATATATACCTAAACTAACCCTACCGTCCCTTTCCCCTTTCCCCTTTCCCTTCTCGAGATCGCCCGACTGTCCCCATTAAACCCTACTCCCTCTCTCCCTGCCCGACGACCCGACCCCACCAAATCTCTGAAATCTCTCTCTCTCTCATCTTTAATCTCTCTCTCTCGTCCGACCAGTGGGCGAACGTTGTCCGACCACAGTTCGGTGCCCCATCAACACCCTCACTCTCTAATCTATCTCTCTCTCTCTCTTGTCTGACCAGCGGGCGGACGCTATCCGACCACAGTCCGGCGCCCCCCTCCACACCCTCACTCTCTAATCTCTCTCTCTCTCGTCCGACCAGCGAGCGGATGCTGTCCGACCATAGTCCGGTGCCCCCCTCGACTACGTATAAATCTTCTCACAAAAATAGTTTGAAAAATCTAATTCAAACTATATAAGAGGAGGGTGATAAAAAGCTATCTCCACCTTCTGAAGAGGGAGAGGTGAATGAGTACGTATATGAAGATTTAAATAACAGCTCAGGCTCAATGGATAAATTTCCTCAACAGTAGTCAGTAGCGTATGACTGTATTCGGTTTGTATAAAATGTTTTATTTTATGCTTTGTCAAATGTATGTAAATGTCCTGACTAGTTAGATTTTTTGTGGAGTTTATAATTCAACTATCTAAACCGTTGATCGAGGGCCTTATAAATGGGACGCGGATTACCTGCCAAAGCTTTTCTCATGAATTTGTTGTAAGGTTCAAAATTGGCCTGAACTCAGGTTCGAAACTGGCTCGAACTCGAAGGTTCGAAACTGGCCCGAGCTCGGCCCAAACTCGCACGATTGCAGCACGGGCCCGGTTCGGACTGGAGATGTTGGCCCGGTGACCAGGCCCGGTCGGGTTTGGGCCTAGTGCGGCTGTTGAACGAGCCTGGACGAACTGAGGCTAGTTCGACTCGGCCCGACCCGTGTACACCCCTAGCGAGGCCTCGCCAAAATGCGGGCCTGGCAGGGCCGCAGCAGGCCGGTGGCCCGTTTTCGGCGAAAAATTTTAAGATTTTTGTCCTGCTTTGAAAATTCATCTCCTTCGTTATAACTCTGATTTAAGTGATTCAAAAGCCAGATTGAAGCTTGATAAGCCTAGTTTCATATAAAAATAAGTTTAAATATAATAAAATAATTTATATAGTTAAATATAGGTCATGGTGACAACTATTTGAAAGTCATTAGTTTAGACAGGTACTGCTTCTGTAATGTTTAGAATTTTTCTACAATACGAAACCTAATGAAATTTGGTGGAGATGAAGTAGACTTGATAATGAACTACTAGAAAAATAAGTAAAATAATAGACTAACTAGAAATGCCAGAAAGAGGCGTAGAACTTCCCTAGGACCGTATTATGTCATAATTAGGGTAAATTTTGGTTAAGTACTGAACTAAACAATCAGTAGAATTCGCTTGAATCACTTTAAATACGATCTACAAGATCCAAAACTTGTAGAATCATCGACGCTACATTACCCTATAATCTAGGAGCAATCTCATTACCCAGCTACTCTCGGGAGCACATTGAAACTCCGTATCAGATCTGGATCGTACATCGAAAGTCCGAATAATACGAAGTCATAGAATTAGGACTGCCTTGCTGGGCTTGATAACCATCTCAGAAATTAAATCCAGATAGTGTCCCGGGGCTATTCGCTTGAGCCCGGAGCGAGGAGTGTGAGAAAATGAAGATTTCTTTAGAAATGTAATCTAATTTAAGTAATCTGAGACTTGTCACTTGTGGGCTTGATATAAGCAATCAGACAGTCAGAATCTGACCCAAATATACCCTCGGATCAGGGAAAATTTCATACACAGGTCAGTGTACTTGTGGCCCTGATCGAGTTCCAATGACCGTTGAACTAAAACTGGTCCACCACGTGTGATCTGGGAACCCGACGGGAACGAAGACTTAACTCGACCTAGATCCAAGGTTGGTGAGCTTAAGTCCGACCTTTGGCTCAAGGGGGGGCTCCAGAAGTGCCCCGTTGAGATGGAACAGTCTCCCTTTGGACATACCCTAAGTATACCTTGGCCCTGGGCCTATTTTCGACAATTCTGGGCCTATATAAGAGGCTTAAACCCCCTCTCTCATATCCCATACGAATATTGGAAACCCTAGGAGAGAGAAGAGAGAAAAGAGAGAGAGAGAGAGAGAGAGAGAAAAGTGGGGATTCTTCTTGGGATTCAATCCCATCGTCCTACGTGCTTAGCCATCGCATCTGTCTCGCTTTTCCAGCGATTCTGATTTCGTTTTTGGGTAAGAAAACCTAACCCTAATAAGTTCTAAGGTGTTGATTGTTGCTAGTAGCGGAATAGCTAACTTAACTTGTGCTATAGGTTATCATATCAACGTTGGCGAAGGCTTAGAGTTTCTAGTGAATCCATTGTGTTGATACGGCGTAAGGTGCGGACTTTAGACGTATAGGTTATAGTTTTCAAGGCTTTCAATGTCAGTTAATGGTTTATTCTTGACATGGATGTTATTTCACATGTAGAACATGCTGTCTATTTTCTGTTTCAGTTAAATACGAAGAATATAGAATTTTGTGTATTATAGGTATTTGTAGAAAATACCGTATCCGTATAAATTTTACTGATATGATGGCCATGAGTTTTTGCCGTGTATATATGCTAGTTATGAATGCATGACCTATTTGGCGAAAGGATTTGCCCTAATACACATTTTGGCCAACATAGCTTATGTAGGCTAATGTGTGTAGTCAAGTGTTTGTTGAAATGACTAAATAAATATGGATTTATGATTTATGCCTACCATATGTATTGGATGTAAGAACATGATTGTTGTGTATGAGACAACTCCTTGATATAAGGATTTGTCATATTCTATGTTGAAATCAACATACGTCATGTATGTTGGAGTGGTGTAGTTTAAGTGTTTGACAAAATGTTTGTGTGAGAAATTATGTGACGAACTAAATTTAATAGTGGTGTTGAGATAGGCTTCTCAACAACCTGAATAATGTTTCTGATTTCCTCTATGTATGTTGACAGTATGATGTCTGTTTTATTTATGAAATGCATATCTATGGATTTCTGTTTAGGTTGTATGATTCCGTGAAGGGTGATGGGGGAGTGGTGTAACGATTCTGTGCAACAGCCTTGACAGCTCTAAAGCGGATTGTAACAGACCTTTGATTGTATGATTTGCAATATGATCTATTACTGCTTTGAGACTTCTTAGGATAATATGTTGTAATTGAATGTGATTGGGGCTATTGTATAGTCCAGGCTATCGGTAACAACTCCTGTCTGACTGGGTGAATTCGTCTCGCCACAATTGATACGTTGGGCTATCCAAGTCGTACGATGGTTGTCGACAGTGGTACCTTATCGGCTACTTCAGCGTACGCTTGTACTAGTCGAACTCGTCAAGTAACCCGATCTGCCTTGTGTATGTTCACCATGTTTGGACGTCATTGCTTGAACCTAAGGTACCAAACTTACCAGTGCAACCCCGTTAACCTTGGTACCATGATCCGCTAAGAATCATGAGCCGAGCATGGTGGTATGGGACATCGTGGTCGAGCTGTCGGCCTACGCTGGGGCCATGTGCCTCCCCGTACTGACCAGTGAGCAACCAGACTCGTGAGCCGAATATGATGGTATGGGACACTATATTCGAGTTGTCGGCCTACACTGTTTTGATGGGTGATGGGGAGTGGTGTAACGATTCCGTATAACAGCCCTAGCAGCCCTGATCGCACCCTGTGTAGTGACCTCGAGCCTACTCTGAATATACAGCGAGGCGACGAGCCTTCCCGTAGTAAATAGAGTATAAACTAGGCCTGTATTGATAAGGTGATGGGGGAGCGGTGCAGCCCTGGCAGCCCTTTACAGCGACCTAGAACCGCATTATCGTATGAGAGTATCTAGGACTGACGACCCTAAAATGGATCATTATTTAGGAATGATATAAGGGAGGTACCTTAGTTTCCCAATCCTACTGTTTGAAATGGACTAATAACAACTCGGTAATCATGCTCATCATTGAATTGCATGTGCCTGAAAGATGTGGAGCACTGAGGGATGAACGTATGCCACAGACGTAAGATGGTGTTGCATGAGGGAGTATGTAGGTGAGGGCATGCATCATGACTGCATTTCATACTTACATTAACAAGAGTAGTTAGGAGTGTTTGATTATACTACTTTATCATTACTGCTTAACTGAATTGATAACATGTTAACCTATGCTTTATTGTTCCACTGAGTTAATCACTCACTCCCACGTTACAGGACGACGTTGTACACACCAACCAGACTCTGTCTTAGCTGCAGGTGATGGCGATGCTTGTGAGGTAGAGTCAGACTTTGACGACAACAAGGATGCTTTCTTGTATATGTTGTATTCTGGCGGCTTCATGTGAGTTGTGTCTTGATCGAAGGGGTTATAGGGATGTTGACTAGATGACCTTACACCTTTTGTATATTCTGAAATTATACTTGTAATTAATTAACCTGGTAACATTATCACACTTTGGAGACTTCCCACAGTTTACATAATTTATATATAACTATCACAGTCTTCCGCTTGCAAATTTCACTTGTCTCTGGAGTATGATATGCTGTTTTGGTATAATCTCATTCATGTTTCAATGCTCTCATCATAATCATCATTATCTGTGTTGCACAAGTGATGCGTTGGAACTCGGGAGCTGAGCTTTGCTCAACCCCCGGTTTTCAGGGCGTTACATCCTTGTTCTTTCCTATAAGACATGCTGCCCATGAGAGCGACCTGAGCAAATCCCGCTCCACCACTTGAGGATCCCACTTTACCACCTACGACTCTCGTTCCACCTCCAGAGATCCCTACTCCCCAACCTAAGGATGTTGTTCCTCCACTTGAGACCGGTGAGGATCCGACCATACTTGTGAGTGCTTCCCAGTTACAGTAGATGTTACAGGCCGTAATGGCTGCACTTCAGGGACAAGGCAGGAGCCCATTTGTTTCACCAACACAGGCAGAGCAGGATCGCGCGAGTGCCCTACATCGAGAGTTCCGACAGCTCGATCCCCCCCGTTTCCAGGGCGGGCCAGATCCGACAGTAGCTGAGAGATGGCACTCCGATGTGGAGAAGATTTTTGACACTATTACAGGTACGACCCAACAGTGAGTCCAGTTGGTCGTATTTCTTCTCCAGGGTGAGGCCAATCACTGGTGGACCTCTGTTACCCATGTTACAAGGCCCGACTTCGTCTGGACATGGGATAATTTGGTAGATCGATTCGAGCAGCAGTACTTCCCCGACCACATTCGTCAGCAGCGAGCATTAGAGTTCGAGAACTTGGTGTAGGAGACATGTCCGTGGGGCAGTATGCAGCCTGTTTTGTGGCGCTATCGAGGTTTGCGCCGTATTTGGTCGATGATGAGAGGCGGAAGCCTGCCGTTTCGAGAACGACTTACGTTACGGTTTTCGTGGCCATGTTATTGGGCATGAGCTCCTCACTTTTCAGGAGGTAATGCGGAGGGCTCAGATTTATGAGACTGAGTGGGCTGGCACACAGAGCAATCAAGATCAGAGGAGAGGTCGGAAGAGGCAGGCCCCCTCCGGTAGCTCCCAGCAGCATCAATGACCGTAAAGGTACAAGATCCACCCATTTGCCAGAGCACCAGTATCACCAACAACACCTCCAGTATCACCCCAGTAGCCGTATACAGGGACTCATTTTAGATGTGATGGGATAGGGCACCGCGTGTATGAGTACCCCTGCCTTCATTTGCAGCAACCGATAGGGCCACAGCAGCGACTGCAGCAGTAGCGACCGTAGCCACCTCAGTCGTTAAGGCCCCAATAGCAGTATAAACAGCAGTACAGGCCGCCACAGAGGCAGCAGTAGCACTAGGGACCTCAGAGGGGACATGCACCTCCCCAGCCAGCTCAAGATAAGTTCTACGCGGCTTAGCAGGACCCGTAGTCCTCCAAAGGAGTCATCAAGGGTATACTCCTAGTATCTGCATGCATCGCCCGAGTATTATTTGATTCCAGTGCTTTACACTTATTCATGTCTGAGAATTTTTGCCGATCGACTGGATTGTCGACAGAGTCTGTTCGCGAGGGGTTGACCATATCGACGCCCTTGGAAAAGACTACAGTATTAGGCCGCTTCTGTTTATCTTGCCCCGTGTCAGTGGGAGAGATTTTCTTGCCTGTCGACTTGTACGTGTTGCCGATGTCAGATTTTAACGTTATCTTAGGCATGGATTGGCTTGTTGAGTACCACGCGACTGTTATGCGAGGACAGTCGCGTTCTGCATACCAGGCTTGCCGCAGTTTTAATTCGTTGTCGAGCCTAGAGGAGAGCCATTGTCTTGTTTGATGTCCTACGCCGTTAAGGAGCCTGTTGATGCATGTATTGATCAGTTGCCGATTGTCTGTGATTTCCCTGACATGTTCTAGGAGATTCCGGGGTTACCGCCTCATCAGCATATTGATTTTCAGATCGATCTTGTGCCTGTTACCGTACCTATCTCGAAGGCCCCGTACCATATGGCACCGATGGAGTTGAGGGAGCGGCAGCAACAATTGGACGAGTTGTGTGAGTTGGGATTCATACATCCAAGCAGTTCTCCATGGGGAGCGTCGGTACTCTTCGTTAGGAAGAAGGATGGCTCGCTGAGGCTCTGTGTGGATTACCGCAAGCTCAACTAGGTCACTATTAAGAACAAGTACCCGCTCTCGAGGATAGATGATTTATTTAATCAACCGTAGGGTGCATAGTTCTTTTCGAAGATTGACCTGCGTTCCAATTATCATCAGATTCGGATCCGAGAGGAGGACATCCTAAAGACGGCTTTCAGGATGCATTATGGTCATTTCGAGTTTCAGGTCATGTCCTTCGGACTTACCAATGCACTCACGGTCTTCATGAAGTTGATGAACGAGGTCTTCCGTCCATATCTCGATCAGTTTGTTATGGTCTTCATTGACGACATTCTGATATATTCGAAGACCCGTGAGGAGCATATACAACATCTGGAGATCGCTTTACAGACCTACCATGCCCACCAGTTGTATGCGAGCTGGAAAAGTACGAGTTCTGGCAGGAGGAAGTGAAGTTCCTTGGTCACATGGTGACGAGGGAGGGTGTCACAATGAACCCCTCGAAGGTTGAGGCAGTGCGTCAGTGGGGCCAGCCCACGAATGTGTCCGAGATCCGCAGTTTCCTTGGTTTAACGGGATACTGTAGGCATTTCATTGAGGGCTTCTCCCGTATTGCAGCCTCGTTGACCAGGTTGACTCAGAAGGGTGCAAATTTTGTTTAGACTAACGCATGTTAGCAGGCATTCGTGAAGTTGAAGGACTGTCTGACATCCACTCTTATCCTCACTCTTCCCTCAGGGAGTGATGAATTTGTTATATTTACGGATGCCTCACATATTGGTTTGGGTGCCGTCCTGATGCAGTACGGCAGGCCTGTAGCCTTCGCGTCTCGTTAGCTCAAGGTCCATGAGCTGAACTACCCCACGTACGATTTGGAGCTGGTAGCAGTCGTCTTCACATTGAAGGTGTAGAGACACTATCTCTATGGGGTTAGATTTGAGCTCTTCTCTGACCACAAGAGCTTGAAGTATCATTCTCTCAATCTGAGCTAAACATGAGGCAGAGACGCTAGATGAAGCTCTTGAAGGACTATGATTTCGATCTCCAGTACCACCCAGGCAAGGCGAACGTGGTGGCGGATGCCCTCAGCCGTCAACCACGAGGCCTGGTGGCATACATGATGACTCAGGAGTGGAGGATGCTTGAGGATATAGTAGAGTATGACTTCGAGTTTGGTCTACAGTCTTCTATCGTTCAGCTATTGAGCTTGTCGATTCAACCCTCTCTTATCGCAAAGGTGATTGAGGCTCAGCAGACAGACGAGTCGTTATAGGATTACCGAGCAGAGCCAGCATCTAAGAGTCAGACAGATTTGCAGATTGGTTCTGATGGTGGACTTCGCTTCAGAGGCCGATTGTGTGTCATGGATATTCTTGAGTTGCGCAGAGATCTTATGACCGAGGCACATCGATCGCGATTTTCTATCCACCCTGGCTCAACGAAGATGTATCATGATATTATGAGACAGTATTTTTGGGCGAGGATGAAGCGTCAGATCGCCAGTTTTGTGGCCGAGTGTGACACATGCCAGCGTGTCAAGGCCGATCATCAGAGACCCCCTAGTCGATTGCAGCAGTTGATCATCCCAATGTAGAAGTGGGAGCACGTATCGACAGATTTCATTATGGGCTTGCCGAGGACTCAGCATGGTCATGACGCCATCTAGGTTGTCATGGATCGCCTGACGAAGTCGGCACATTTTCTTGCGATTCGTGAGACTTGGCATTCGGACCGGCTCACCAGGCTGTTTATTGATGAGATCGTGAGACTGTATGGTGTTCCTGTCTCCATCATTTCTGACCGAGACCCAAAGTTCACATCTCAATTTTAGGAGAGCTTTCAAAGAGCGATGGGCACTGATTTGTAGAAGTGGGAGCACGTATCAACAGATTTCATTATGGGCTTGCCGAGGACTCAGCATGGTCATGACGCCATCTAGGTTGTCATGGATCGCCTGACGAAGTCGGCACATTTTCTTGCGATTCGTGAGACTTGGCATTCGGCTCACCTGCGCGATTGATGAGATCGTGAGACTGTATGGTGTTCCTGTCTCCATCATTTCTGACCGAGACCCAAAGTTCACATCTCAATTTTAGGAGAGCATTCAAAGAGCGATGGGCACTGATTTGTAGCCCAGCACCGTGTATCATCCGAGGCATGGTCGATAAGAGGATCAACCGATCCGAGAATATGCTTCTCGCGCGATTGTTGGACCGGGAACCGAAGTCGGAGAGTGGAGTCTCCTAGGTCCTGAGCTGGTGCAGCAGACATTAGAGGCTATCGATATCATCAGGCAGAGGATGTGCACAGATCAGATTGGCAGAAGAGTTTTGCTGATCACCAGCATCGTCCCTTAGAGTTCGCTATTGGGGACAAAGTGTATCTCAAAGTTTCGCCCATGAAGGCATAGTTTGATTTGGAGTGAAGGGCAAGCTTGCCCCGAGATTTATAAGATCTTTCGAGATCACTGGGCGCGTTGGCACCGTGGCCTATCGACTTGCCTTGCCATCTCAGTTGTCTGGCGTCTACAACATTTTCCATGTCTCTATGCTGAGGAAGTGTGGGTTAGACATCATTCTAATTATTGATTGGCAGCTGCTAGAGGTTCATGAGGACGCATCTTACATTGAGCAGCCAGTTCGTATCCTTGATCGGAAGGAGCAGGTCCTCCGGACCAAGGTCATTCTCTTGGTGAAGGTTCAGTGGGGTCACCATTCTATTAATGAGGCGTCTTGGGAATGCAAGGCCTAGATTCGAGAGTGATATCCACATCTCTTTGATGATTGATTATATGTTGTATCTTATTGTTATCTCCGATTTTATATGATGATGCTATGTTTCCTCTTCCATTATGAGTTATGTCTAGTTGCGATGATTGTACAAATTTTGAGGATAAAATTTTTATTTGGAGGGGAGAGTTGTAAGACCCGTATCTTAGTCCGTACCATTCCATAGGCTTCCGCGGTCCTCCCGGTCGAATTCCGGCAACCCTCGACCTGTATCCGACATTTGCGCGCGATCCTAAACCGAGTCCTACATACTGAAGTCGGCTCGACTCGAAACTTGTACCCTAGTGACCGTGCCGTCACCGCAGTTCCAACGCCGCGACTCGCGCACCAATCCAATACCCGGGCTAGGAGATGTGGGCTTGCGTTCATTTTGAAGAAACACCGAGCGTGCAAATTCTGAGAGAATCTCTACAACATGTCCCATCAATCAATTAATTAAGTCAAGTCAAGTACACACCATACCTCAAGTACAAGCAACCCATCCCTTTCCCTTTCCCTTTCCCAAAGTCAACTCCCTCTCTCTCCACTCATCCCTTTTTCACCCAAATTTCAACCAAGCCCATACCCTAACATCCTTTCCTTACAACAACCACTCCATCCATCCCTTTCATCCATCATTCCTCTCTCTCTCATTTCTATCTTTACTCTCCAATTCCAAAAGCAACACCCAACGTCCAAGCCCCTCTCTCCCAAATCCAAGTGTGGCCCACTTTCCCACTCTCTCATCTCCCATCTCAACCATTCATTCATCATCTACATCCATCAAAATTGAAGGCAAGGAGCATAGGAGTCTAAGGGGCTAAGGAGAAGGCCGATAGGTGGGTGATCCACCGTTGATTTTTTTAATTTAATGGCCCACTTGTGATGGGACCCACTTTGATGTATGTGTTGTAATCTAGAGGGGCCCATAGTGGCGTGGCCCCTCCAACTCATCTCTCTCTCTCCCTCTCTCTCTTTCTCCTTTTCCTTTGGTGATGATGATGATGAGAGTGGCCCACTTTTGACGTATATATTATATCCATACCATTTGTTTTAGGACGTATGGACCCCACCGTGATGAATGGATTAGATCCACACCGTCCATCTCAGGACCATGTATAAGTAGGGCCACCTCTATATATGTGTGTGTGTGTGTGTGTGTGTGTGTGTGTGGTTGGTGGGTCACGAGTATGTGGACCCCACCTTGATGAAAGTATTGCATCCATACCTTGGACTGTGTAAGGGGAAAACACTCTAACAGCTATAATAAAAAAAAAGGAGTTAATATTTAAATAGTATAATATATATATATATCATAGTACATTCAAGTGGACCCCATGTGTGGACCCACCATAATAGATGTGTTAAATCCCACCGTCCAAAACATCCAGAGGGTCTGGACGGTGGGCATCTTGAATGTTATATGTATATATGATATTATATATATCTTAATATATATATTATATTATATTATATTATATTATATTATATATGTGTGTGGATATATATTTTATATATATACATAAGAAAGAGAGGTGAGTGAAGTGGGGGTGGCCAATGTACGTGGGACCCCTGTGATGTATGGGTCTTACCCACGCCGTCCATCCAAACTACGTGGGGCCCACCAGTGATGTTAGTCCAGCCGTCCATTTCTGGACGGTGCTGGATGGGCCGCACCAGTTGTGTGGCTCCCATCCACACCGTCCAGCAATCTGGACAGGTGGAGCCCACCATGATATATGTTGGTATCCATGCCATCCATTCATCATCTAGACGAGTGGAGTCCACCGTGATGTATATTTGTGTCCCACGCCGTCCATTCATCTGGCGAGCTCGTCTTTGGCTCAAGACAAAAATGAAGCAGATTCACTCCTCTGGTGGGCCACGTACGTGGACCCCACCCCTGATGTTTGTATTACATCCAAACCGTCCATCTATTTGGGCCACCTCGTCTCACGGCTTGAGACTAAAAATAAGACAGATCTCATATCAAGTGGACTACACTGCAGAAAACAGTGGAATGAAAGCCCACCATTGAAACCCCTTTGGGTATAGAGGTTTTGAATCAATATAATATTTGTTTTTCCTTCCTTGTTCAGGTCTTTGTGACATTATGAACAGACTGGATGGAAAATAAACACCATGGTGGGCCAATTGGAATTTAATTGTGGAAGTCATTATCACCACTGCCATTTGTGGTATGGACCAAATGATCCTTTGTACATGATTCATTTTTTTATGCTCTACAATGATATCTAACAATGGACAAATGGTGTGTTGGAATCGGCCATTTGACTCGGCCATTCGACTTGGCCTATTCGACTCGGCCATTTGACTCGGCCATTCAACTCGGCCCATTTGATCGGCCCATTTGATTCACCCCCTTGATTTGGCCTAATCGATCGACCCATTTGAATCGGCCCATTTGATCGGCCTATCCGATCAGCCCATTTGAATTGGCCCCTTTGATTCGGCCCATTTGAATCAGCCCATTTGATGCATGATTGAACCATTGGAGCAGCCCACATGATGCGGCCAATTTGATGTCCATGAGGCCTAATGAGACGTATGTGAGGCCTTTATGTGGGCCAACCGTGATGTATATGAGGCCCATTACGATGTGAGATTCCACCACGATGTATGTAATGATATTTTGGCGGCCATGCCTTGGGAGCAATGATGGTTTGACATCTACATTGTAAGAGCAATGATGGTTAAATGTCCGCATTGTAACTCTCCTTAGGGCCCATTAATAGGCCCATACTTGTAGTGTGTAGGCCATCTAAGCCCCTCTTCATTATGAACAGGATCCATCACCACATAACATGCTTAGTATAGTTCCATGATTCATGCTAATACACATCATATATATGCTTGATATGAGGAGTGACTGATCATAGCATATGCCTTTGGGTAGATTGTTTATATACTCCCTGATAGGCGGAGTTGCCCTTCATGAGCGTGCATACGTGCAAGATTGTTGCATGACTGGTAGTGTGATTTATGCACTTTGCATTTGTATGACATGATTTCTATACACCTTAGCGACATCAGGGCTATGACCTCCACAGGCACATCGTGGATGGCAGGATTGGACACCGAAAATATTGTTACTAAGCATCGTGGCGCCATAGATGTCCTTGGGTGAAAATACCTAAATTCGATGGTACCAGAGGATGACTTCAACGTCGAGACCGAGTGGATATATGAGCTCATGAGGGACGAATACCAGGAGGTCGCGTCTCCCACTGTGCCATGGTTGGTTGGAAAGGGGTGTGGCCTTACTCGCCCGAGGGTAGAGGGCATTACTAGGCTGAGTTTGACCAGCTCGTGAATGGGTCCACTATCGTCATGCTGGATAGATATTAGTAGACTATTGGCCAAGCAGATAGTGAGGTTTCTTATGCTCACTTGGACTGCACACCTGGGAAAGGGGTGGTGCCATTTGGAGTGTATTAAACCCCGGTGATTATCCAGAGTGAGAACTATACTGAAACTTGATGCTCTAGTGATGAGCTACATTGATATGTGGATTTGGATGAGCAATGGCATGCTTGAGTTGCATCTTACATCGCATGGCCTTGGCATGGCCGATAGCATTCATATCTTGCACTGCATAGTCTTGATACGGCTGATTGCATTCATGTACTCATCAGCATGATTTCGCATTATTCTGACATTGCATTCTGAGCACGCTCATATTACGCACACACTTACACCATCCTTTAAGCTTTCTATAAGCTTATACATGATTGATGCGTGCACGTGACGTCAGGACGCAGCCATAGCATAGTAGCAGCAGGAGCGTACAGTTGAGCTTCAAGAGTTTCCATTATCATCATCTTGTATTTCCCTTCATACGCATTGTACTTTAAAGTTTTTGATCATAGTGGATTTTGTGATGGTGTTCTTGTGGTTATTGTTCGTAGGTTATCCTTATGGTTATGCTCATTACGAATCAAATTGATGTTAAAAAATCCACCTTTTAGGATTCCAAGATAGGAACCTGGTGTATGGGTGCCGGGAACCGTGAATGTGGTAATACAGAGGTTGTCGGCATCAGATTCAGCAATCGAGAATTTTGTGAGCCCGATTTCCGAGTTTGGGGCGTGACAGCCGAACTTGAAATGGATTTTTCAAAATTCAAATATGAAAATTTGCCCGAACCTGAAGTTAAGTCAGCTGAAGTAAGTTAGGCTGGTCGAACCTGAAGTTAGGCTGGCCGAACTTCAGTGAAATTATATAGAAGTTAACCCATTTTAATCATTTTTCGAAAGCTCCTAACATAGGGTCTTTATAGGGTCATTCTACCTGGTGGTTGTACTATACAGAGATCTTCTAATCTTGATAAACTTGAAACAGAGTGACGTCGTTTAAGTCTCGAGATGTTGAGCCAATCTTCATGAGTTGCCGTAGACTATTGTAGTGAAATTTGACAACTTCATGTGTGCTACAAACATCTACACTTAGATCTTGCCTTAATTTTTCTTAACTTAGCCAAATTTAATCCAATCCAGCTACATTGCTATGTTGGACCAACCATGGCTTAGAAGTAGTGTAATCCAATCCATTTACATTGTCATGCTGGAATGACTTTCCTTAGGAGTAGTGTAATTTCTTTCATACGCCCAAGTTGCTGGACCAAAGATGACCTTAGCTCTAATACCTCACTATTTATGCTCACAATCGTTGGATCCTCGAGGATTATCTTTTAAAAGTTTTTATTCTCTTTCATTAATGCAATCCAAATCTTTTTACTCCCGTGTTATTCTAATTGATTAATCTCTGCTATTACAGTAAGAAAAAAGTCTTTTCAGTTGAAATACAAAAATAACTCATTATAATGATAAACTATTCGCTTTACAAATCGCTTGTTTTTTTACACGTGATTGGATAGAGGGCCAAACTATGTAGTGCATGTTTGGAGCATGGAATTGCATTAGGTGGAATTAACTCCATTATTGCATAATTATTATATATCTGAAAATACCATGGTATTTTGACCATCTAATCCCATTCTTAGGATTAAATTCTTCCTTTGAGAAAAAAACATTGTATTAAGTGAATATTTGTTTGGTTGGCCATGGAATTGTAATCAATGAACCAAATTTCCATAATTGATGCTAGTCATCTGTATGCATATGCAACTCGATTCTTATGTGTAAAGGACACATATCGATGAACGACGTGGATAAAACAGGTACCATAATGTGGGGTCCACAAAATAGTGGAATTCGATATCCACCAAAGATCTCGCCATATTCGTTACAATCAATTCAATCAAACTAGACCACTCATGTGATTGAGGGTTATATTTGGTACACATGTGGGTGAGTAGGCTGTGCGGGTGTGCCAGAATTTGCCTGACTCAAGGGTTGATTTGAATTGTTGGTGTTCGCTTCACCGAGATGGATAAATTGTAGACTGGGATTAAAGATCCATAGTCCTTTCAACCACTAAAATTGCACTCCATTAAGGTAATTAGTGAAAGGAAAGGAGGCTAATCCCTCCAAATGAGTTCTTTATGCATTGTGATAATAGATGTGATTTTATGAACTTAAGGACTTATTATTTCACCAATACTTTAAGTTTAGAACAATTCTTAAATGAATAAAGATACACATTCAAATTAAATAAGGCAAAATGTTGTTGATTTCATTAATATTTGAAAGATGGTGTTCATTACAATCGACAAAGTTGTGAGATAACCAAATGAATAAATAAAAGAAAAGGGATAAATACCTGATATGCCTACTGGAATATACGATCGAGGTGAGTGTGATCAACTAAATCAGAACTTCAATGACCATGGTCTACAACTTCAGGTTACAGACAGACTATTTATACTCTTAAGGTGATGTAGCTAGGAAAGATAAATAAAAGATAAGTCGTTGTGTTTGGCATAGGGTCTCGAGCGCTTCTTCGATTGCTCATTTTATAGATTGTCAAGGTGATAAAACCCTTGCTCAGGTTTCCCTGCTATTTCTAAATCCTTCATGCTTACGTCGTTAACTTTTCGAATAAGAAAATCTCCTCGATAAATCCATATCTCTTATAACCAGGAAGGTTTTTGAAAAGTCCGACATTGTTAGGTCTCAAATTTTCACTCCTATACATAAATGCTCTCCTATATGATCTGAATTGGTTAAGAGAGCATCTAGCCCTAAAATCGATCATGACCATTCATCCGAGTGCCTTAGTGTAGATCACTTAGTTCCTGGCCGTAGGAATGGAATTTGACACATGATATTGGCTTCCCGCTAGAGACGGTCCATATCTAACAAATAGAGATATCTCATTCTTTTGATTATAGTGGGAACATGAAAATCTCACTCTCTTCCTATCTCCTTGATGAGTGTTGAGGCATAAAAAATGATGAAAGGATTGAAGTAAAAGAAGATTGGAAAGTAAGACAGTAGAAAGGAAAATAAAAGGAAAAAGAGAAGTGTCTTTGAGGGTGTTTGTGCGGGTCTGCGCAAACGATATCCATTGCGCGGGTCCACGCAATCCAAAGATCAGTTGCGCAGGTTCGCACAGTTGGTTCCAGGACTGATTCTTTGATAAAAGACCTGAAGCATTGAAAGGTGGGTCCCATGGCACCGAATTCGAGGTTTGACATGTGCGAGGGCCTATAAATACCCCCTCCCCTCCTTCATTCGGACAGATTGGAGATTTTAGAGAGGAAGCAGAGCAAGGAGGAAGACTGAAGGTAGGAGAGGAGGTTCCTGTGGTTTGCGTGAGTCCGAGCAACCAATATCCGTTGCACGGGTCCGCGCGACCAGACTACTCTGCAATCTATGAAGCTGAAGGGCCGACATGCTGCTGAAATGGTCAGTCTCCATATTTCTTCTGTTCAAGTTGCCAGAGCAAGAAATAAGTAGAAGAGATCTATGTCATATTCCTCCTAAAGAGATGATCAAATCACAAGATGAAATGCTTCCAGATTTGATATCTAATCTGGATATTTG
Source organism: Magnolia changhungtana (assembly GCA_030180095.1). NCBI lineage: Eukaryota > Viridiplantae > Streptophyta > Magnoliopsida > Magnoliales > Magnoliaceae > Magnolia > Magnolia changhungtana. Next base: position 1,494,159 of record JASAUF010000600.1, read on the forward strand.
AACTTTGTCAATTTGTACATTCTAAATAATCTATCTTAAAATCAAGGGATGTTTGAGGATGTAAATGAACTCAGTATTAACAAGTTGTGATGATTGTCTTTAAATACTCTCTCTTTATTATATTTGAATAAGATATATCCCAAATCCAATACATTTGTTTCTTATTCGAAACAAAATGGCGCTCTGTTGGGGATTTTATCTTATTTAATATTAACATCGAGATAGTTACAAAACTTTCATCATAAGTTTGGCGTCTTTCCGATGCCAAAATGGCGACTCTTAGTGGGAATGTCCTCCCCTTCATCTCTAAGATAGATTATTTTATTCTTTAAATGCTAACTATGGTCATGTTTCATGTTTGAAGGTTTCTGAATTCAACCACAAATTACGACCAATGGCAACTCCTGCAAGAAAAGTGAACTTCCGTTTCACTCTAACCAAATTCGCAATAGAGTACGCACTGAATCAAGCCCCCGCATACATGACTCGACTGCCTGCAAATAAAAATAACATGACTCGAGCGACAGATGAAGTTGTTTTTGCTTCGCCACAATCGTTAGAAGGCAAGGAAGGTGGGACTGTCGTAATGTCTCGCAAAACAAGAGCACGAAATGCGAGAAGCCCCGAGATGGATCTTCCCTCGCCAAGAGTTAGGGGATCGATAACACGTAATACATCAAGAAAGAATCCTGAACTCGCTCCTCTTGCATATCCTGAGTGAGTAGTTCCGCAGTTAGCAGCGCGCGACTTCCCAGCTTTGATCGCACCAAGGGTCAAATGGACGAGAAAGCAGAAAGGTAAAGCATTAATGGCAAGTTCACCTGTATCTGTAGTGCCCTAGACAAGTTCACCGATGTCTGTATCGCCCCAATCGATCAATAGCACCAGAAGTGTGCAGAAGTTGAATGGAACTCCGTACTTCCCTCTCTTTGTAAGTCCTATTACATCGACATATTCCCGCCCCACTCCAACCACGGCTTCGTCAAAGAGTGGAGAAGTTGCGGTACATATGGCCAGGACAAATCAAGACAATACACTTACTACAGAGGATCGTATCAATGAGATGGCAGAAGCACAAAGAGCACTAATGGATGAGTGCAGAAACCTCAGAGAAGCCTTAGCGACTCTTGTGCATAATGTAGCCTAGATAGCGGCTCCTCCAATGATGGGCACAATGAATGGACAAGAAAATCAGCCTGAAAATTCTCAACTACAAGGGGCAGGACGCGAGGGTCTGTTCCAGCTGCAAGAACCGTAAATAGACGAAGTGAGACAAGTCGTTGAAGAAGCTGTTAGGGCAGAAAGAGAACATGAAAATACTGGCCGTTTCAGTTATCGAACACCATATCCAAGGGAGGTAGATGATATCCCCTTTCCAGCCAACTTTAAGCATCCAGATTTTTAGAAGTTTAATGGGGAGGGATCGCCAAAAGAACATCTAATGCACTTCATAACTAGCATGAGGAATTATTCTACAATACCGCAGTATTGCTTGCGGTTGTTCTGGTCGTCCTTGACACACAAAGCATTCCGATGATATTCCAGCCTGGCTCCAGGGTTGATACGTACTTGGGAACAAATGCTAAATGCCTTTATGTCAAACTTCTTCTCTTCAGATCGTGATGTTAATATTACAAAATTGGCTTTTGTGTGGTGGAGAGGGGGAGAACCGGAAGAAAAGTTTATAAATAAGTGGAAGACATTGGGAGCCTCGTGTAGGCAGTCGCCGGAAGAAAGGGAACCGGTCAAGATGTGTCTGAACTCTATGAAAACGGGAATCGCGTTTGGACTCACTAGCGCCGACATCAGAACTTTCCGTGACCTTGCCACTAAAGCTCATGCTTTGGAATTAATGACTTGTAGGATGCCAGCATTTCACCATGAGACAGCTAGGAGAGCACCCAACAGAATGTCTGTAAATACCATCGATCATGACAAGAGAAGCAAAGATACTAGGAACTCCAGGGAAAAGAGGCTAGAACGAAAAGAAGAATGAAACCAATCAAGAAATAGGTACAATGGAAAGAGGCCTAGGATGCTCAATTCTCACAAGGGATTCACGTTCGATAGGGAAGATGTTATTCCTATGATGGACCAACTGCTAAAAGCCGACACAATAGAGTTACCAGAACCTAAACGCCTTGAGGATATGATAAGAACTAGAGAGAGAGATTTTTGCCGCTATCATCACCTGGTGGGACATCCAACGGAAAATTGTTATACATTGAAATGTAGAATACATCAAATGATAGATAGGGGCAAAATAGTAATTAACAAAGAGAAAGAGAGGGGTACGATGGCAATAGTGAATATGTTTACAATCCGGGGAAAGGCCCGAGAGGTGAGAGAGAAAGATGACCGTGAGGCAACGAAGAAGGTAGCAGTGATTACGTTGCGATCGGGAAAGAAGACAACAAGTCCTGCGAAGCAGAAAATAGGGATTACAAAGAAAAAGGTTGCTGAAAGGCAGAATGACAGTGGGAAAGAAAAAATGAGTGAAACAACAAAGGTGTCTTATGATGTAGTAAGTCATTTGAAGGGTATACCGGCTCGGTTAAGCGTTTATGATGCGCTTAAGTTGTTAGAAGAATTTCGGCAGAGCTTGGTCCAGGCGTTGTCCAATCATGAGGTTAGAGAAGCTTTACTAATAGAGTTGGAACACGAAGAGCACGGTGAGCAAGAAAACTGCTTACCAGTCATTTCATTTTCCAATGATGATTTAATCTACGAGACAGAGCATAATAGATCGCTAATGATAGAAGGTCATCTCCGTGGAAAGAAGGTTAAGCGAATTATGATAGATAATGGGTCTGCGGTGAACCTCTTACCTCTCTCGATGTTGAGTAAACTGGGTTATCGTCGTTCAGATCTATGCCCTAGTGGAATGATGATACAGGGCTTCAATCAGGATGGGCACCGTGCTCTCGATAAATTACATTAACGTTAGAAATAGGAGAGCTGACCACTGATGTTGTGTGCCATGTTATAAATGTCGTGACAATATACAATCTTCTCCTAGGAAGGCCATGGATTCATTAGTACAGTATTGTACCTTCTACACTACATCAATGCTTCAAATATTGCAAGAATGGAGTACAATATAAAGCGATGGCCGATGCAAAGCCATATACAGAGGCTGAGTCCTTCTTTGCGGACGCCAGTTACTATAAAGGGTTCGCTAAAGAAGAAAGAAAAAATGATGAGAGTAAAGTCCTAAAGGATAGTCAAGTAAATATGATTAAAGAAATCGAGAAGGCAGAATCATCAAGAACCGTCAAAACCAAGAAGAAATTCTATTTTGTGTCGAAGCACCTAAGACAACCAGGACAGCCGCCGCTGACCCTATTGTCGCCCGAGCAGTTGAAAATTTTATAGTCTAATTATACAGTGCCTCTACCGTATGTTGAAAGAAATAAGTCATTTCCGGTCACTCCAGGAAGATTTCAAGTCAAGGTTAGCATAAAGTACCCAGAACCAATAGAATTTTACAGTGCAGTAGAAACAGAGGCAGGAGAAGAGAACGAGAATAATGTGTACCAGACGTCGCAAGATCTTAAAAAATATAGTCTGACAAGTAAGAAAATCATGAGAAAAATGGGTTTTGATTACGAAGAAGCCACCGGTCTGAATCATGGGAGAGGAATTCAAATCCCTATTGGGATTGGTCAGGAAAAGCGAAAGGAATTTCAAGGACTGGGGGCAGGGTCATCAATGAACATGGTTATAGTCGCACAGTCATTAGAAGAGGATCCTAAGATAATTTAACATCCTGAAATGGTTCCAAAGCAGATAGAAGACAGGGGTAAATTCGAGCCTCAATAGGATGGGTCGTACATAATAACAGAAGTGTACTCCAATGGCGCATATAGAATCGTGGATCAAGATGGGCAAGGCATCAGTATACCGGTCAATGCTCGCTTCATCAAAAGATATCATCCCTGAAGATGCTACTGATTTTGATCCAGAATTTTATCAAGCATAATGATTCTATATCAAAAGGGGGCAAGACTAAATAAGACCATGTCTATGTATCGTCAAATGAATGATTGAAGAAGAAATTCGCACGCATATCAAAACTATGTGTCAATAAGTATTGTGAAAAGAAAGTAATCATCGTCATCATCAAGCGAGCTCTGCGAAATTCTGTTGAAATTGGTACCGTCACGAAGCTGATATATTATGAACAACACAGACGGATCCTCTTGAAGATATTATCAGAAGTGGTGATGTATCAATCTCAACCAAAGATGTCTATCACTCTCGCAGCAACAATGATCACACCTATTATTATCTTTTAAGGCATTTTAAGGCAATCTAGCCAAGCCCTAAAAAGGGCCAAGCCCTAAAAGGGCCAGCTACGCATAAGATGTCAAGCCCTAAAAGGGCCAGCTATGCATAAGACCTATTATTTTCGCCATTCTGGCAGCAATGAGAAGCCAGTGACCCTAAAAAGCCCGTGAAGGCCATCATATGCATACCTATGCGGGCAACTGATGGAGCCAGTGACTAAAAGCCTAAAAGGCCAAAAAGTCCTCAATGGTCAGTCACGCGTAAGACTGATGCCGACTGATGCCGTCTGTATAGCTTTCAGGCAGCGTCATGCCCTCCCATGAATGGGCTCGACCTTGCAGACGAAGGAAAAGTGGGCTGTAGTGTGAGCTCTTTGGCCGTGTCCATAGATAGGCCAACTATGCGTAAGACCCCCCAGATCTTTGGCTTGATTTCAGTATTAACTCATGAGGAAGGGCTTAAACCTACTCATTAAAGGACTGGCGGCCCGAGATTTGGTACCCTAAAGGTTGCCTTGCGAGCTTTGTGAACTGGAGAGTTACCGCAGCCAATCATGTGCATAATTCCAACCGAGTTCACGGCCTCAGTAGCTTCATTGGACCCCTCTGATGGATCGCAGTTTGTGAACTCCCCAGGCTATGAGAAGTTCAGTGAACTCCTAAGAGTTATAGAAACCATCACTTGAGACCCGACTCCACTACTCGAGAGTCTAAAAAACTGCGTGGGCTCCACTACTCAAGAGCTTAAACTGTGTAACTGACTAAATTGAAATTTAGTACCGCCAATTAAAAAAAATCATATAAGAAATCCCGCACTAACAATCGTAGTAGGTTAATGCTTTTATTTTAATTCTTCATTCAATATCATATCAAGATGATTGCACAAATGAATATGCTTGAAATGAATCATTTGAAATATGTCAAAATATGTCGATTGTTTGATTTAATAACATGACTCGCAAAGTTCCTTATGCAGGATGCGTTTCTTTTAAAAGTAAATAAAATCACAATTATATTAAGATTATATCAAAATATCCAATGTTTGGAATCTCTTACTCTGAAGTCAAATATTTTAAAATATGTTTATTCTTCTGAAGAAGATAAGTCTTCAATGATAATATGTTTGCCCTTCTGAGGTGGATGACGATGTCCTGACATTTCTTGCCTTTCTGATGATGAAGGAAGATGATCTTGTAATATCTGCAAAGGTGGAGGAGGATAGAACTGTAAAGAATCATCATTCTTTGCAGTATTTGTCAGGGGAGTGCCGAAAGCTATCCATCCTTTGAGGGTATCAGCAAGCTTCGCTTCATGAATGACGTTTTCTAAAGAGATCTTCGTCCCAAGTTGATCTGGAAAGGGGGGTGGGCTCGTTTCTTTAAAGTAGTCGATACCTTGGTCTTTCTGATAATCCCTGAGGCAAGGAGGAGGAATCCACATGACATGATCTACTGGAAGATAATTGTCTACCAAGTAATGTTGGTGATCCCACCATCGCATCCAGCAGTAAGAAGCGCTAACTGGATAATTAGAGCTAGGAATTATGAAATGTGATTCAGTCTGAACGATCAGGAGCTGCTTCCATATCAAGGCCCAATTATACGGCCCAATGCCATAACTTCTCATCGCTCTTGTGACAATGTCACGAGTCTCAGGTACGGCTTGATCAAAGCCAAACTGGCGAGCAAATCTATTAGGGTAGTATGGTTCGCGCCAGAATACGCTACCTTCTTTGCATAGAAGAGTACTAGATCTGATAGAAACAAGGAAAGAATGTTCACCAAATGAAATAGAATCATCATCAACAGCGTCCACGTCTTCAGGATGGCTAAATAATGGAAAGTGGTGAAAATCAATGGGATCATTGCTTTTTATTCTTCTAGAAATCCATCCACTTGATTCCTTAATTATATCTCTCAGTTGAAAATGTTGAAGAGGAAGTTGATCGGGATTCGAGTATGCCTTCTAGAGTCAGCAAATGTCCAAGGTAAGTATACTCCTAGCCAAACTACGAAGAAATGCCAAGGAGCACAGACAGGAAAGGCTTCAGGAACAGGGTCTTGTGAACCAGAAATAATGTCTTCAAAGGCACGATAGAGAGAACACAGAACTGGAGGAGCTAGCGAATATTTCTGGCCTTCCGCCATTGCTCCTACAACCACGAAGAATGAAGGCCTAATAGTGTGTGCTTGATTGGGATCAGGGAATATCACTAAGTTTAACCAGTAGGCAAGAAAGGCAGCTAATTCACAAGAAGGATTGTATTCTGCAGAATGTTCTATTTTCTTACAAATGTCCTTGAGTTCTAAATGGTTTTGGCCTGCAAAACTGGCAAGACACAGATGCAATACATCAGCAGAATTGTTCAAAAAAAATGATGAGATTACGAAAATGGAAGTTAAGAGGAAAAAGGGTATACCGCAATTTTTGAGAAAAGTGAGCCAACCATTCAAGAGAAGTGATGCAATCAGGATGAGGGAAGGCGGCCAGTGCACTGAAAAGTTCAAGGGTAGTTCTAGAAATTTTGGATATACCTCCTCCCACAGATGCTAGAGCGAGCTCTTCATTAGATGGTATATATGCATCAAAGATATCGCCCATGATGGAAAGACCTGCTATACAAAATAGATCCCATAAAGTGATACTCATTTCACCTAGGGGAAGATGAAATGAATTGGTGAGGGGAGACCAATGATTAAGAAAACATCTGAGGATAGTAGCATTCGCGTGAAAGTGTTCTGATGTGGCTACGATTGTATCAGAAAGTGTAATATGTTCCAGTGTGGCGGTATGTTTCCGGATGATAGCACGAGCCCAGGCACTGTAAAAATCACGGATAGGCAATAGGCTTGCAACTGTGAATCTCCCTGTGCTCTAAGACAATTTCTCAAGAAAGAAGAGTTGTTAAGTTGTTTCGAAATAGTGTGAAGGGGAAGGTTGCTGAGGATCATCGTGCGGACGCAAAAATCTCATCTTGGTTCTCTCGTGAAGGGGAAGGCATACTCGAACCCCTTTTCTCCCGCTCTTTGACAGAGCCCATTTTCTCCCAAATATCTTGTCAGAATTCTTGGTTCTCTCGTGATCCAGTCATTCACTGAGACAAAGATATTCTGTCAGTCAAAGGGTTCGCTGTGTAAAATTGATCAATGACGCGGTAAATTGATAGGAATAATGGTTTGACTACTGGTGAATGAGTGATGGAGATCGAAAGTGTCTTCATTTATTTCCACGTGCTTCTAAGAATAAGGAAGAGGTTGTTTCAACCCAGAAGAGGAGGTATGGTTCTTTCTTCTAGAAGAGGAAGCTTGAGCACAGGACATAATAGAAAAGGGACTTGTACTTGAAGAAAAAGTTTGAAAAGTTGGAAAATTTCACCAAGTTCTGGTTGTGCGGGCTCGTGCAACCGAAGTCAGTTGCGTAGGTTAGCACAAAGGCCAAAAGGCTTTGCGCGAACAAAGAGTTGTTGTGCGGGTTCGCATAAGCGAAGTTCATTGCGCGGGGGAGAATCGCCGAAATAAAGGTTTGCTATGAATTGAAGGGAAGTACAAAATGAGAGAAAATTGGGGTATTTATACTGTACAAGGTCGAGTACGATATGCGGGTCTCGGTTGCGCGAATCCGCGCAAACCTTGCCAGGGTGAGCATTTTTTTATCTTTTTTCTTTGATTTTGAGGAAACAAAGAAAGGATTAAGGGAGCATCTGTTGAAGCATAAAAAATGATAAAAGGATTGAAGTAAAAGAAGATTGAAAACTAAGATAGTAGAAAGGAAAATGAAAGAAAAAAGAGAAGTATTTTTTAGGGTGTTTGTGCGGGTCCGCGCAAACGATATCCATTGCGCGGGTCTGTGCAATCCAAAGATCAGTTGCGCGGGTTCGCACAACTGGTTCCAGGACTGATTTTTGATAAAAGACCTGAAGCATTGCAAGGTGGGTCCTACGACGCCGAATTCGAGGTTCCACATATGCGAGGGCCTATAAATACCCCCTTCCCTCCTTCATTCGGACGGATTGAAGATTTTGGAGAGGAAGCAGAGCGAGGAGGAAGACTGAAGGTAGGAGATGAGGTTTCTGTGGTTTGTGCGGGTCCGCACAACCGATATCTGTTGCGCGGGTCCGTGCAACCAGACTCTCTGCAGTTTATGAAGCTGAAGGGTCAACATGCTGTTGAAATGGTCAGTCTCCAGATTTCTTCTGTTCAAGTTTCAAGAGCAAGAAATCAGTAGAAGAGATCTATGTTATATTCCTCCTAAAGAGATGATCAAATCACAAGACGAAATGCTACCGGATTTGATATCTAATCTGGATATTTGAACTTTGTCAATTCGTACATTTTAAATAATCTATTTTAAAATCAAGGGATATTTGAGGATGTAAATGAACTCAGTATTAACAAGTTGTGATGATTGTTTTTAAATACTCTCTCTTTGTTATATTTGAATAAGATAATATCCCAAATCCAATACATTTGTTTCTTGTTCGAAACAATGAGCGGCCCAGATTTGCTCGATAGTCGATACTAATATGTTATTAGACGGATTATATCCTTCTTCAGGCTCCCCCCGCGTTCTCTTCATTCCAATTGGGGCATGGCTTTGGACCCAATTAGGCTTATGTGACCATTGCTTTTGACCCGAGATGGGTTCACCTAGACATCGGTTCGATCTTCAGATCTTTGAAATATTCTCGAACACTATAGTTTCTTCGAACATCTTTAGGAAATCTCCAATTTTAAAAGGACTGTGAGAGATGACCTCATCAAAAATATCATGGCTAACGATAAGATTTGTTTTCTCGACAGATTTCTTATAGACGTGGTGGGCACGCTGCCTCATTAATGAGCATGATAATCTTGGCCATGTTGCCTATGTTGAAAAGGCATGCTTAAAGGTTCGTAACTTCACATTTATAACAATATACATACAACTCAATGCATGTTAATGACGATACTATGAGGTGAGAGTATGTTTCGTGGCAGTTGCATGGTATCGACATGTAGCGGCCTTTAATCGGGTCAACGTAGGGGCACCAAAAATGGGTGTAAATAGTATCTCTTGTTTGTACTATATGATTAAATAGTATCTCTTGTTTGTACTATATGATATAATACGTAGGTTAATCCAATCCTTCATCTCATTTTCAAACATTTGAGAAAATTTACATTAGACCAAATGTAATTCCATATCACCTAATCCCATGTCCTAAACATGCCATTAGTTTGAGGTCAAAGACTACAACTAACGGTCTACGTATATGGACCCTTGAGATCACATGTGTTTGATTTGGATTGAATTATATTAGGCTATGACAGACCCAATATTGTTTATATACACATATTGTTGATCCTTTAGGTGAAGCTCAACAGCGGGCAGTGGTTCAAAGGTAGGGATAGTACTCAATCTACGTCCAGATGGTCTTGGTGTTACACGACACCAAGGTGAAGTGCGGACGATCTAGATTCGTCGTACCATTTTTCCACACGTGTTCAGTCGTGAAGTGCCAGAAAAAAAAAAAAAACACAGCGTCGCGACGGACCACAACGAGTTTCAAAAGCTCTTCCGTGTCGGCCGCCGCTGCGAGGACCGACCGACCCTTCCCTTCTCTCCTCACTGCATACAAAAATCCAGATAAAGCTATATATAGAGATCCTTTCCCCTCCCTACGATTTTCAGAGAAACAGAGATCCTTTCACCTCCATACGGTTTTCAGAGAGAGAGAGAGAGAGAGAGAGAGAGAGAGAGAGATCGTCTATATCACCTTCTTAGGGCTTAGAGAGGGATTTCATCTATATCACCTTCTTAGGGCTTAGAGAGGGATTTCGTCTATATTAGGGTTTTGAGAGAGAGTGCAATCTCCATTTTAGTGTAGAGAGAGAGAGAGAGAGAGAGAGAGAGAGAGAGAGAGAGAGAGAGAGAGAGAGAGAGAGATTTCGTATTCAGTCGCCATTTTAGGGTTAGTCCGATCCATTACTGTGAGGAATATAGTAATGGGGAAGAACGAGAAATCGGGAGGGGGCCTAGGTAGAGCCCTGGTGAAGCATCACAACCAGATGGTCCAGCAATCGAAAGAGAAGGGCCGTTTCTACAACAAGCAGCATAAGCGGATCCTTGAGTCCGTCACGGAGGTCGGTGACATTGAGGCCGTGGTTGAGCAGTCCGAGGAGGCTGACCTCATCTACTCCTCCGAAAATCCCCTGCCCAATCTCGTCCGTATCAACCTGTAAGATTCTCTCTTTTAGAGAAACGTGCTGTTTTTCCAGAAATTTCGGTTCTTGAATATAGACTTCTCTTTGCAGTTGCAATCTGTTTCGACATCAGAAAACCCTAGTACCGTTGGATTTTGTTGTAGCTCTGTCTACCTACAGAATTTATGCATATTCCCCTCCGATTTTCATATTGAAGGGCGTTTTAGTTTCCCATGGGACTAGCTTAAGTCGTAGTCACCAGAACGGCAATTTGAACTGATCATCTAATTGGGCCCTACTATAGATGGCCCACTGTGCAAGAATCACACATTTCGGCAATCCTAGGCATTCAATTACTGAACTTTTGCTCGCTGGAGGTTAGCATTTGGCCTTCTGCCTTAATCTGTCATTTTGCAGACGTGGTTAATTGTTGGTTTCTTTATTTTTCCACCACAGGCGACCATAATTGGAGCCTGACATATGAATGATTATGGTTCTCGGGGTGGGCCCCATAGTGTAGAGACACCCCGATGGTCACTATTATGTCCTTCCATTTATCAGATGTAGTGTTGGTACCATTATTTTATAACATTTGAATGTGTGTCATCCATTTAGTATTATTTCAATGGCATTTTTTTGTGGTGTTATTCTATATGCTTAGGATCATACTTTGTGATGGGTTGGAATTAAATTCCTTGGTCCAGCCTGGAACAACAAAATTTTAATGATCTAGGGTGCGTTTGGATGAACCATTGAACTGAATAGCAATAATTAGTCGAAGAAAGTGGAAATAACCAAATTTTAATTTATTCCCTTAGCATTGACGCTATGGATCTAATTGGCTCGAAGCTTCCACTTTGCAATTACATTGCTTTCTATTTGGACTTGAAATGACGTAATTGTGATCTGAGGGCTACTTTGCTCATTATGAATACAGGGAAACGTATAAGTTGTCTAACTTCTTCTAGATTAAATCGGGTGCTTTCTATTTGTTTCGCTTGAGCATAACACAACCTTAGGGTGGGTTTAGATGCACTATTGAAACTGAGTTCAAATAACTAGTCTTGTAAAGTGGAAGTAATGAAAAAAAGAATAACAAAATGTACTCTCTCATTAATACCCTAGGGCGGAAACTAAAATTCTTCTCATGGATTGAGTTGTGTGACAAAAGGTTTCAAAGGCGTTTACGCCTTGATTTGGATAGGAGTTGGAATATGTGATCACATTCTTAGAGCCTTGCTTCTCCCTTCCCCCTCTCCCCAGGGACTGGCCGTATGGAGTATAGCCAAGTGGCATAAGACAATTAAAGGGAGCCATTGGAATAGAATGCCATTTATGCCCCACAACTATTTGTTTGGTGAAAGTTTAGTGGGGACAATTGTTCGATGGGGAACCCGGTGTGGTGGATCTTTACAAATGGTGAGGCTAGTCCTTTCAAGGCTAGAGGTAGAATGTTTTGGAGAATGCTTCCTCATGCTATAATTTTGAACATTTGAGGACCAAAAAAATAAAAATAAAAATCAAGAATGTCCTATTGCATTAATGGCCTAAGGCATAAATTAAAATTCTTCTATGGTTTGGGTTTTCGTGATGAAATGTTTTAAGGGTGTTTTTGTTCTTGATTTGGATAGGCATTCAAATTACGCCGAGATGTTCTTCCACTACGTTGGAGGATACGGTTAGAGTGATGGTGATCAACAAGAGCTTGAACAGTTTGTTGGCGAACGAGAGCAAAATGTTGGAAACCTTCAGAATTGCGGTCTGGACTTTGGCATTGCTGGTCGATTTCGAAGATCGATGGACAAAGGGATGCGTAGGAATGGAAGGTTGAGAAGCAGGGGGCATTGGTGGGGGGCATAGGGGCAAGGGTGAGGCGAGGAGTGTGAGGGAAGGGGGAGTTTTAACAGAGGAAAAAGTGTTTGGATAAAAAAAGAGGGGATGGGGAGCGTACCAGAGAGGGGTGAGCATTTTAGAAAAGGGGTAGAGAAGGTAAAGGGGAAGGAAGAAAGGGGGTCACTTGGGGGTAGCTATGTGGGGAGAGAGGAAGACATGGGAATGGGTTGTGAGTAGGTGTTAAGAGGGAGGATAGAGATGAAGGAGCATAGGATGAGGGCGGTGGGAGTTGGATAAAAGTCGGAGTAGAAGGAAGAATTGAGGGAGAGCGTCTTAGCACCACTCCAAGTTCTCAACTCTGTTCGAAGAAAATTTCCCAGCTGAGTGGAACATTCTCAACTTCCCCCGTCTTCAAAAGGGTCGAGGAGGTTAAGGAGGTGGTCATGCCACAGTGCAGGAGATCGGCAGCCTGTTGAGGCCTTGCTTTTGTTTGTATGGCATCTTGGAAGGAGGTGTTCCGTGTGGTGGCTTAGCTGGATGGGAAGAAGCTATTGGTCCAGAGGGCGAAGTATGGACCAAATGCGATTTCCAAAGGCATGTAGGAGAGGTGTGTCGAAGGAAAAGAGACAACAAGGAAGGTAGAGGCTGTGATGGAAGATCGGGAAGATGTAAGGAGTTGGAGGTAGGAGCTTGAGGTTGTATAGGAATGCTATTTCGGGTCAAGATCCAGGTCCGGAGTCGAAGAAGGAAGATGATTCAGAAGCAGAGGAAACAGTCCCATAGGAATAGTGAAGCTAGATCTGGAGGGAGGTTTCGAAGGCAGGTTCTGTGGTGTGGGTGGATCTGAGGGTGCTGGAAAGCGCTGGTAAGATGCGCATTGGTTCTTAGTTTCTCAAACCAGGGAAGGAGCGACGATGGGGGAAATCTTAGCAGTGACTTTCATCCCCAAATTGATAGCCAAACAGAGGTAGTAAATTGAAGTTTGGAAAACTTGCTATGAGCTCTAGCTGGAGAGAAGCCCAACCAATAGGATTTAGTCCTATCCCATCCCGAGTTTGCTTACAATAGATCAATTAATTGATTCACAGGAAAGAGCCCCTCTAAAATTGTGTATGGGAGACTGCCTAATAGTGTATGCTTGATTTGATTCCTTTACTACTTCTGAGTCAAGAGAGTGATAACGCAACAATTATGGTTGAAAGGTTCATGGAACTTCATCAAGAAGTTCAGTAAAATCTTCAAAAAGTAATAAAAACTACAAGGTTGCAACTGATGTGTATAGAAAAGAAGAAGAGTTTGAAGGAGATATCGTTAAGGTCCACTTGCGGAAAGAAAGATTTCCAAAGGGAATGCATAACAAGCTAAAGATTAAGAAGAAAGGACCTTATAAAATTGACATTCCTAAAGGCTATAACATTTCCCCTATCTTCAACACTGCTGATTTATACAAGTACCGTGGCAATCCGGTTTAGTTACCCAATGAAGAAATGTGAATGCCGGTTTTAAAATATGATGAAGAAATTGTGGACAACATACTCGATCATAGGAACATCACCTCTCACGGCAACTCCTGTACAAAATACCTTGTCAAGTGGAAGAATTGTTCGGATGTGGAAAATTCTTGGATATCGGAAACCGAATTGAGAGAGATTGCTCTCACCAAGATGAATCTATACAAGACTGAACTTGAGGTCGAGTACTCTTCAAACTCGGGGAGAATGTGCAAGCTGGCCTAATTCTTCACGTGTTGCACGCCCAATCCAGCTCAAGCAAGCCCAAACCCAAGACCTAATCAAGCCAAGACAAGTCTATATTGAAGCCCAATGACTAGCTCAATTGGACTTAATGCTAATCGGTCAAGCAAGGAAGATTAGAAGAGTCTTGACTAGTCAAGGCTTTGGAAAGACTCATGTGCAATTAAAGCACTTGCACAATGGAAACCCTCTATCTCATTGGAACTCTATTCATGCTCTTGGAAGACGTCACATGCATTTTGAAACTATGGAGACTTTAAAGAATCCTTGAAGAACCATAAAGGCTAGCCTTGCCTTTACTCCCTTCATAGTCCCTATGCTCCTCTCTCATTTTCCTATGCTAATCTTTATTTCTTTTACTTCTCTAGAATATTTCTTAACTCTATATATGGTTCTTGGATGTTAAAGAAAATTAAGTTTTGAGTATTTGAATTAAATTTAGAATCCCTTCCATTGTAGACTCTTTGAGTTGAGACTTGTAGACCTTCATAGGTTGAGTTTGTAGGCTCTCATAGTGCCGAGTTTTGTAAGCCTTGTGGCCGAGAATATGTAGCTTAAGCTACCATTTCAAAAAGAGTGCAACTGTCTTGCTCTCCATCTCTCTATAGAATCATGTGGACTCTTTCAGGTTCATTTTTTTGTTTACATCTATCGTAGAGAGAAGTTATTACTAGTAAGTATGGCACCTAGGATAGGGGATGATGGACTAGGGAATCATCTCAGTATAAGGCTTCGGGCTTGCGGAAAGCTATTTATTTAGTGTTCCCTAAATTCATGGAAGTCTTTTTCCAGTTGGAGGCGGGAGGCACATTCAGTTCTGAGAGGATTCTTGCCGTGGTGGGACACCACTTTGCTAGGAGTTTCGGTGGTAGCCAATCTTGCCCCGAAGACGAAATTAACAATGGGTAGTAGGTGTTTCTTCTTGATAGGTAGATTGGTGGTGCAGTCTTCTCGTTGTAGTAGGGCTCTCGGGGACGATGAAGTGGAAGAATTATTAACAGTTCTAGGAGGATTCTTGCTATGGTGGGAGACCTCTTTGTGAGGAGTTTTAGTGCTAGCCAATTTTGCCCCAAAGAGGAACTTAACAGTGGGTTGGTCTTTTTTCTTGATAGGCGGAGTGATGGTGTGGTCTCCTCCTTGTAGTAGGGCTCTCGGGGACGATGAAGTGGAAGAATTCATAACTCGCTAGATTGAAAGCACAATCCTAAGGTGGGGGAAGGCAACACTTTGGTTTGGCATGTTCCCAGGTTGGGCAAGTTTTGGGTGCGCTACTACAAGCTGGTCAAGAATCATAAGTTTTCAGTGCGCTACTACAAGCTAGTCAAGAATCATAGCCGGTGTGCTCGAGTTGTAATTACTCCTTTTGGCACTAATGCTCGTAAGGTGGCTGGCTGCATTTGTTTGGCTAGTCGGTAGAAAGAAAGTGCTTACTATCGACAATCTCATTAAAAGAGCTATGATCATTCCCAACATTTACGCCATGTGTATGTGTGATGTCGAGTTGATCAATCATCTTTCATTCACTGTTAGTTTGCTAGGATGGTGTGGGTTAACTTCTTCTCTCTTCTCCATACCTTGGGTTGTTAGGATCTATTGAGGGGTAGTCAATAAGGAAGGAAAGTTGGTTTAGAGGATGGTCTTGATGGCAGTTCTTTGGGCCATTTGGGGAGGAACGGAATTTCTGGTGCTTTGTTAGTAGGACCGATTCCGTGGATGGGGTTGTTTGAAAGGCTACAAACCTATTGTCTTGGTAGCTCTTTGGATTTCCAACCTTAAAGGAGCTAGATGATTGTATTATCTTGCCCTCTCTAGGGCTATAATCTCCCGTCTTAGTTTTGCTAAGTTGGGTCTTCTCAATGAAATTTTTGTTAATTCTTAAAAAAAAAAGGCATTTGGATTATGTGGTTAACAATTTTAAAGAGCCACTATAGTGGAATGCCATTTGTGCCACTATAGTGGAATGCCATTTGTGCCCCACCACTATTGGGTTAGCGGAAGTTTAATATGGGTGTTCAATGGGGAACACAAGGTGCTTTGGTGCTGGGAGGATCATCAACAATGAATGAGAGAGGATCAAGCTTGTTTGGATAAGAGTGCAAACTAGGAGAAGTATGTAGTTTACGTTAACGAGACATTTGCACTTGCTTGGGAAGTGGAGGATGCCGTGGCAAACGGTTTGCATTTCCATTGGCCTCTTTGGTAAGGGAGCACCACCTTTTATTTTTCTTCAAAAAGTCAAATGAAGGGAAAAGTGTTTGCCTTTGATGTGACATTTTAATGGCAATTTTAGAGGGAAACTTGTTTTCCTCTGTGCGATTGCAATCCAAACGTTTTCAAATGCAAAGGAAAAGCATTTTCCAAGAAAACAGGTGCAAAGGCTTTACATCCCCTAGCTTTGATGTCACTTTACCTCCTACTTATAGCACATGTTTGCTTTGCTTTCCCTCAACCTGCACTTTATCCAAACAGGCCCTTAGGGTCCTTGATGGGGACATCAGAGGACCTACTCGGGTGTACCAGAGATGAAGACGACCACCCACATCAACACAACTTTATTTGTGGATGGGAGACGAGTTCTAGATGGGGCCTGCTGGGCCTCACATGCATTGGACATACATAAGAAAGACCCCACATTGGAATGATGCATGTGGGTTGCTTAGGAGACCATTTTAGTCATAGTATTTCTATTTCGCGTTGATCCGACCGTTGAATCTTGTCGATCATGCCATTGGGCCACCTAGAAGATCGGGCCCCTTGGACTCCGATATTTCATTCTTTATATTTTTTGTTATTTTTAGGATTTATTTGATGGTTGAGATTGATAATAAATATTTTAGTTTTCTTATTTTGGATGATGGGCTACTGCACTTGAGCGAGTGGCATAGTTGTAATTATAAAACCATAGGGGGTGAAGTTCCAACCATAGTGGAGATTTGAGAAGAAAAAGAAGAAGCTTTCTTGTGTGAAGGAATTTTCCGCCTTGTTTTTTAGGGTTTGTGAGAAACTCTCCCTTCCAATTGAATTGTGGAAGGGTAAAAGCTTGTTTGGTGGTGGATTTTTCAAGGTACATCCTTCATCTTCTTCCTACATCCTTCCTCTTTCTCTTCTTCAAAAGATATTCTTCTTTTTCTTCTCTTATTTTCCTCTTTTCCCTTCCATTACAACCTTCTAAACTCTAGATCCTTTGACTCCCTAAAAACCTCATTCCTAAATTTTCATCCATGAATCCAAAACCCTAATCAAAATCTGAAATTTTTTATTTTTATTTTTGTGAAACTTTTCTCAAACTAGAATTTTGCTTGTATCATTATCTATCTACGTGGTTGTTGCACTACCCACGCTAGATTGGAAGTCTCTACTTCCATCCTTCATCTTCTTCCTACATCCTTCCTCTTTCTCTTCTTCAAAAGATATTCTTCTTTTTCTTCTCTTATTTTCCTCTTTTCCCTTCCATTACAACCTTCTAAACTCTAGATCCTTTGACTCCCTAAAAACCTCATTCCTAAATTTTCATCCATGAATCCAAAACCCTAATCAAAATCTGAAATTTTTTATTTTTATTTTTGTGAAACTTTTCTCAAACTAGAATTTTGCTTGTATCATTATCTATCTACGTGGTTGTTGCACTACCCACGCTAGATTGGAAGTCTCTACTTCCAAGTGGGCCACTCTTGAAACTATTTTATATTTTAATGCACCACGTATGTGAAAACCTATGATCTTCATGTTATGAATCTGAATTTTTAAATATATTATGAGGATATGCTTGATTTTACATGTTGATTGCTAAAATTAATGTGTAATTGATCTCCCATCTTGCATCCTAGGATAGTTTCCATTATCCTACATCAAATTTGGTATCAAAGCATAGGTCTAGCGTAGGGTAGGTGTTCGACAAAATTTCCATACCCATGGTAGAGCATATAGGTCACTATAGCTTGTTGAATTTTATATGGGGTGTTTTCAAAATCCTATATTGCTGGAAATTTTAGATTTAGTGACTTTAAGACACATTGTTGCTGAATTTTTAGTTTTAACCTTATTAGAATCATTCTAGAGTTGTCCATAGGGTTTTAAGGTACATAGGGTCATCATACATGAAGTACATTTGCATCATATAGTGTCACATTAGACGTCGTCAAATCTGATTTTCGCATTGCATTCATCATATAGTGCACACACATCTACGTTGTCTCTCAATCCGCCGGACAAGGTCTGGGTTGGACTCCTTATAGCGGTTATACTGCGACGTGGCTCCATACGGGATACAGTCCACCGAAGGCGCTTCCCAATTATACGCGCGCGCGCACGTGTACGGGCGCGCGTATATAGTACGCGTGCACGTACGCCCGCGCGCGTAGATAGTACGCGCGCTACTTCAACAATTTTTTTTTTTTTTTTTTTGTTCCTCGACGGGTCGTTTAGTGTATGCAAACGCGAACAGGTCGTGGTTTTGGTCTATTCCCCACCATGAATCCGGATCAGATTGCCGAGGCTCTCGAAAATATTAACCGCTGTTTGACGGCCATTGAGACGCACAATAAGACCACTGCTGCACAATTGACTGCCTGCAACCAGCATATCCCGTTGCTAGATAGAGGCTGCGTCTCATGGTACCCCTGTCACCGGGGAAGACCACCAGTCTCAAATAGGAGAGCCAGTAGATGAGGATCCAGTTGAGCAAGGTCTAGTCCCAGTAGAACCCATTAAGGGTTGTAATAGGAACTTTAGTCAGGGAGTAGGTCATGTAGGACCGCGTACTCACTCGCCCCGTAGAGAGTCGCAGGATCGTTACAACCCTCAGGATGGGGTTATGAAGAGCGTCAAAGTCAATGCTCCCAGTTTTGATGTTCGCTTGAACCCGAAGCATTTCCTTGATTGGCTAGCTGACATGGACCACTTCTTCCGGTGGTATGATATATTAGATCGCCATCGAGTGAGGTTCGCTAAGATGAAGTTGACGGGTCAAGCCTAGTTGTTCTGGACCAATACAAAACGGAAGGCAGAGCAATGTGGAGATGAACTCGTTACATCATGGGTTGAGATGAATGAACTTCTTAAAGAAAAATGTCCCGTTCTCCTACTGTGATCGTCTTTTGGACCAGTTGCAGTGCTTGAGGCAAGGGTCGATGTATGTATCGGATTACATCGAGAGATTCGAGGAATACATGATGCGATGTGATGTCGATGAGTCACTTGCTGTGACCTTGTCTCGTTTTAGGACAGGCCTGTGCCCTCAGATTAGGCGTGAGCTCATCCCTCATGATGTTGGTACACTATAGGAGGCCTACCTTAGGGTAGAGGAGCTTGAGCGATACCCAGTGTGACCGACCATGAGGCGGTTTGGGTCTCATGATTCCAATGGCCGGGTTGCTCCTCAGGGAGCCAAACCTAACCTTGGGAGCCAGACGAAAGCCCCAATTGGTGCTCCCACTTATAATAGAGATGTTAAAGGTAGGGATCTAGTCAGCACTAGTTCGAAAGGAAGTGAGTACATGCAGTGTTTCTGTTGTAATGGTTATGGTCGCCTCGCAAAGGAATGCCCAAACAAAGAAAGAGGAAAAGCTCTTATGATAGATAAGACAGATGAGGATGACGAGGACAATTGTGACATAGAGGAACATGAGCCTAATATTGGTGCTAGTGATGAAGAGTTTGATGATCAGGAGACCCACACTCACGCAGCAGTCAGATGCGCTTTTACCCAAGCTAAAAAAAAAAACGATGATTGGCATAGGAACATGATCTTTTACACTTATATCAAGTGTGGAGAAAAGAATTGTAAAGTGATCATGGACAGTGGTGGTTGTGCCAACGTGGTCTTTACTGGCACCATGAGTCGACTGGGCTTGAAGGCTGAGTCTCCCTCAGCCCTACATAGTGTCGTACATAGTGTCGTGGGTTGATGAGTCCATTCCGGTTTCACAGCGATGTTGTCTCCCCATCCAGTTTGGGTCGTAAAAGGATTCATTGTGGTGCGATGTGGTTCCCATGGATGTCGGCCACATCATCTTGGGTAGGCCTTGGTTATTTGATTTGGACGTTACAATATTTGGTCGATATTTGTACATTCATGTTTGAGGGCAATAAAATTAGATTGAGTCCTCTTCCACCCAAGAGCATACCGGGAATGAAGGAGATCACCAAGAAGGGTGATCCTGGAGCTTCGAGGAAGCCTAAACCTAAGTCTCTTCATATTATTAATGCAAAAGAATTTGAAAGAGAGACTAGGGAGGATTTGTTGGTGTATGCACTTGTGACTAGAGAGGCTTCACCCCAGGTTGGTGTAGAGTTGCCTAGTGAGGTGATTTCGGTGATGGATAAGTTCAATGATGTCTTTCCTTATGAACTCCCCTATGAGTTACATCAAGAATGCCATTGATCTTGTCCCTGGGTCGACTCTCCCAAACCTTCCTCATAAAGAATAAACCCCACGGAACATGCATAACTCAAGAAGTAAGTTGATGAGTTTCTTAGGAAAGGGTTCTTTTAGGAGAGTATGAGTCCATTTGAGCTAGTATTTGGGTACAAGCCTATAACGCCTATAGATCTCATACCCATGTCCGTTTCACATAGGTCATCTGAGTTTGCTGACGCATTTGCACGACATATTTATGATTTGCATAGTGAGATCAAGAAACGCATTAAGCCATTAACGCTAGTGATCAACATTATAAAATTTCTGCAGATTCATATCGTAGGTTTAAGGAGTTTCAAGTGGGTGACGACGTCATGGTCCACATTAGGCCCTAACGATTCCCATAGGGAACTGTGAGGAAATTGCATGCCCGTAGTGCAGGTCCATATAAAATTTTGACAAGAGTGGGCCTTAATACGTATGTGGTGGATCTTCCATTTGACATGGGCATTAGTGCAACATTCAACGTAGAGGACCTTGTGCCTTGTTACAGACCCACACATCTATCTTCTTGCCCTCCTACAAACCTTTCTCCTATCCCAGATGACAGTGTCCCTGACCCTGCCATCACCAGACTTTACTTCCCACTCATTGCCTTCTCTTCCATTGCTACCTGGTTGGAAAGAAGAGATCGATGATGTTATGGACCACCAAGCGGTTTCCACCCGCCATGGAGGATATCAGAAATACCTCATGAAGTAAAAGAACCGGCTGGAGTCGGACAACACTTGGATTACAGAGGCAGAGTTCCAGTGCATTGATCCTGACCTCCTCGAGCGTTATCACAACTTTATTTCGCCAGTGGCGAATTCTTCTCAGCTGGAGAGAATTGATGGGGACATCCGAGGAACTACCCGGGTGTACCAGAGATGGAAACAGCCACCCACATTGGCGCAACTTTATTTGTGGATGAGAGACGAGTTTTAGATGGGGCCTGTCGGGCCATTTTGAAGACCCCACATGCATTGGACATGCATCAGGAAGACCCCACTTTG
Organism: Magnolia changhungtana; assembly: GCA_030180095.1. Taxonomy (NCBI): domain Eukaryota; kingdom Viridiplantae; phylum Streptophyta; class Magnoliopsida; order Magnoliales; family Magnoliaceae; genus Magnolia; species Magnolia changhungtana. The sequence goes on from JASAUF010000600.1 coordinate 1,515,630, forward strand.
GGAGATGCATGTGGGCTGCTTAGGAAACCATTTTAGTCATATAATTTTTATTTCGTGTCGATCCGACCGTTGGATCTTGTCGATTATGCCACCAGATCTTCTGGATCTGATCCCCTTGGACTCAGATCTTGATTTTAAAAAATAATAATAAATTTTTAAGGATTTATTTGATGGTTTTTTTTTTCTTTTTAATTTGATGGTTGAGATTGATAATAAATGTTTTAGTTTTCTTATTTTGGTTTTGGATGATGGGCCACTTCACTTATGTGAGTGGCATAGTTATAATTATGCCGAATTTTTAATTCCGCATTGTTAATTATAAAACCACGGGAGTGGAGTTCCAATCCTAGTGGAGATTTGAGAAGAAAAATAAGAAGAGAGAAGCTCTCTTGTGTGAAGGAATTTTCCTCGTTTTTTAGGGATTGTGAGAATCCAATTGAATTGTGGAAGGATAGAAGCTTGTTTGGTGGTGGATTTCCCAAGGTACATCCTTCCTCTTTCTCTTATTCGAAAGATATTCTTCTTTCAACATCCTTCCTTTCTCTTCTTTAAAATGTATTCTTCTTATTCTTCTATTGTCTTCCTCTTTTCCCTTCAATAGCAACCTTCTAAACTCTAAATCCTTTGAATCCTTGAAAATCCCATTCATAAATTTTCATCCATGAATCCAAAACCCTTATCAAAATCTGATTTTTTTTTTTTTGTGAAACTTTTCCTCAAACCAGAATTTTTCTTTCATCATTATCTCTACCCATGCTAGATTGGAAGTCCCTACTTCGAAGTGAGCCACTCTTGAACTATTTTATATTTTCATGCACCGCGTATGTGAAAACTTAGGATCTTCATGTTCTAAATTTGAATATTTGAATCTATTATGAGGATATGCTTGGTTTTACATGTTGATTGCTGAAATTAAAGTGTAATTGATCTCCCATCTTGCATCCTAGGATAGTTTCCATCATCCTACATTAGTCCTTGTGTTGGGGCCTCCAATTGGGTTGAGTTGGATTCTATATAGACCAAATTTGATTTGACCAAAGCTATTATCCCCTTGGATTAACTTCCTATTCACTTTGAGAGCTGTGGTGTGGTATTCGGGTGTAGGCCGACTCTTTTTGGATTGGGGGGGGGGGGAGGAACTCCTTTGCTGATGTTCTGGTGAGGTTTCAACTACCTTAATTGGATAGTCTTTGTTTTTCTCTTAGGGCTTGTTTGGGATTGTGGATTTGGAACCCCCCGGATTTAAAATCCTCCTGTTGTGTTTGACACATTGGATTCAAAATCCACTGTAATCCAAAAGTAGCTATGCATAATATATTTACCAGTGTATTAAATAGCGTTGTAGCGTACGCTACATAGCGTAGTGTACAAAAAACGCTACGTAGCGTATGAAATAGCATAAAAAAAAAAGAAGAAAAAAAAATGGTAAAAAAGAAAAGAAAAAAAACATCCCTTTTTTTTTTTTTTTTCTTTTCTTCTTCTTCTTCTTCTTCTCTTCTTCTGCTGTCATGATTCTTGCCGCAACCGACCTCCTCCTCCTCCTCTCTCTCTCTCTCTCTCTCTCTCTCTCTCTCCCTCTCTCCCTCCCTCTTCTTTCCCTCTTTTTCTTTTCGGTTTCCCTCTCCCGTTTTTTTTTTTTTTTTCTTTTGAAATCGGAAGCGGTTTGACTGGTGTAGTATAGTTGCCGTAGATACGTGTCATGCTAAGACGAGCGCTGACACTCCTTGAGCTCCGAGTTGTATGAAAGGTTCAAAGGAGATCAAAGTTACATGGGCTCCACAACAATGTATTTATTATATCTACACTGTTCATCTAATTTTAAATATCATTTTAGAGCATTAGCCAAAAAATGAATCGTATCCAAAGATCGTCTGGACCACACCAAAATAGCAGTGAGATGATGATTTTTCACCGTTAAAAAATTCGTAGGCCTACCATAACGTTTATTTTCCATCCAATCTGTTCAAGAGGTCAAAAAGACCTGAATGAAGAGTCAAAACAAATTTCATATTGATCCAGAAGTTCTTTGATCCCAAAAAGGGTTTCAATGGTAGACGTTCAATCCCCCATTGCTTTTTGCAGTGTGGTCCACTTGATAATTAGATCTGTATTATTTTTCGTGTCAAGCCTTAAGACAAGCTCTTCAAATGAATAGACGGTTTAGATATAACACATGCCTCATGATCAGACCCACAGGACTTGCTTGCGTCAAATGAAAGGACCGGTACGCGTAACACGTTGCACAATTTAAAAAAAATGTACACGTGCCACATGGGCCCCACCATACTGTATGTATTTTATCCATGTCGTCCATCCATTTTGCCACATCATTTTAGATTATGATTCAAAAAATTAGTAAGATCCAAATCTCAGGTGGACCACAACATAGGAAACAGTGGTTATAAAATGCTCACCATTAAAAATTTCTTAGGGTCCATTGTAATGTTTATTTTCCATCTAACCTGTTAATAGGGTCACACTAACGTGGATGAAGGGAAAACACACATGTCAGCTTGATCTAAAACTTTTGTAGCCCCGATAAATTTTTATTGATAGTCGTTTAATTATCATTGTTTCCTATGGTGTGGTCCACCTGAGCTTTGGATCTGCCTCATTTTTTGGGCTCATGCCCTAAAATTATTTGGCAAAATGGATGGACGGTGTGGATATAACACATTCATCACGAGCGGGGTCCGAAAAACTTTGACACTCGTGTGCTACACTTCACAATCTGAGTCCTACCTAATTCAGGCCCTTAAAAAATTGTACACGAGACATGTATTAACTTTAAATTTACCAATTAAATTATGGACTGTAATTGCTAACTCAAAATGCCAAAATATTTTGTTTTTTCTTACTATTTAATATTTATCATATATATATAATATTTTTTTAAATTAAAAATAGAAGTATTGTGTAGCTTACGCTACGCTATTTCGCTACACGCTACGGAGGGTTGAACGCTAAGCAATACGCTACCGCTATTTAAAACACTGATATTTACAGTGGTTTGAATTTAATCACTAAACAACTTTAATATCTTTAATTAGTATACGTATGTAATGTTTGACACAATGCTTACAATAAGCCCGTTGAAATATATACTTTGCCCGAAAATGATGAAATTCTAAGTCTCAGATGGGCCACAAGCAGAAGATCACATTCAAGTCACTAACCAATGAGTTTTAACTATTGATTTACATGGACAATGTTTAGACGGCGCAGATCATCGTATTAAGGTAATTATAGTGATGCAATTGATAATGTCATCAGTAGGCCATGTGCCCAATAGATTCATAGCCTAGTGACACACATGTTACACATGCAAATCTTGGAAGAATTTAAGATGTAATCCAAGCTCTCACCTTGTGTTTCAAGAGGGGATTTGAAACCCCCATGTACTTTATTGTTCCAAACCTACCAGGGGATATGAAATCCCCTCAACTGGATGGGGGGGAGGGAGGGAGGAAAACTCCTTTGCTGATGTTCTGGTGAGGTTTCAACTACCTTAATTGGATAGTCTCTGTTTTTTCTCTTAGGGCCTGTTTGGGATTGTGGATTTGGAACCCCCTGGACTTGAAATCCTCCTGTTGTGTTTGACACACTGGATTCAAAATCCACTGTAATCCAAAAGTAGCTGTGCATAATATATTTACAGGGGTTTGAATTTAATCATTAAATCAACTTTAATTAGTATATGTATGTAATGTTTGACACCATGCTTACAATTAGCCCGTTGAAATATATACTTTGCCCGAAAATGATGAAATTCTAAGTCTCAAATGGGCCACAAGCACAAGATCATATCCGAAGCACTAACCAATGATTTTTAACCGTTGATTTACATGGACAATGTTTAGACGGCGCAGATCATTGTATTAAAGTAATTATGGTGATGCAATTGATAATATCATTAGTAGGCCATGTGCCCAATAGATTCATAGCCTAGTGACACATGCAACTCTTGGAAGGATTTAAGATGTAATCCAAGCTCTCACCTTGTGTTTCAAGAGGGGATTTGAAACCCCCATGTACTTTATTGTGCCAAACATACCAGGGGATATGAAATCCCCTCAACACCCCCCCCCCCCCCCAAAAAAAAAAAAAAAAAAAAAAAAAAAATAAATAAATAAATAAAATCCATGGTGCCAAACAACCCCTTATAATAAATTGCTGTTGCTAAAAAAAAACAGTCTTAATGTTTTGCCATCCTCGGCTTGCTTTTATATTTCATTTTATCAATTAAACTGTATATTCATGTGATTAGGAATAAATACATAAAAACTCATGTGCCACGTAGCATCTGTTCTGCACCAATCCTAGCTGCAATCCCATCATTAGGCTTTCCCTCTTCTCATTAGGGTCATCTACCTCACAAATTGCATTTTACATTCTTGTTGAATGGTTTTGGTTTTTCTTAGTAGCTAGTTTCTGGAGAACTTTATCTGGTTCTTGGGTTGCTTTTGCATTTCCCTCTAATTCTTAGTCCAATTATCAACATGCTTTTTGTGGCAGTGACACAAGCTCTGCTACAAGTGACCTGTCACCTGAGGAAATGAGAGATCAACAGAAAAGGGAGGAGGCCTTGCATGCGGGCAGCCTTCAAGTTCCTCGCAGGCATGTAGTTTTTCTTTGATGAGGAAATTTGGCTATCATATACTTATGCACCACCAGATGCTGTCCCTTTCCCAATCTGATAAAACTCTAGATGAACGCATGCTTCTAGGATTTTGGCTCTGTTATTTTGTATGCCTGCTTATAGTTCACATTTTGATGATGTCATGCTTGTAGACCACCTTGGAATGCCAAGATGACTGTGGAAGAGCTTGATGCCAATGAAAGACAGGCTTTCTTAATCTGGCGTAGAAGTCTTGCAAGGTCAGGCCTTATCTCAGGAATTATACAGTTTCAGCTTCTGAAATATTACTTGCTGCTATCTTTTTTCTTAATCTAGTGAAATGATATGACTTTGACTAAAATTCAAGTGTAAATTATTTGGTGCTGTCAGAGCCCTATAAGTCATGGTGCTCCTTGTTGCTTGTGGACACTTGGCCAGTCCATTTGGCAGATTTGGACTGTCCATTATGTCAGCATACATTGCATGGGCTACCATGAAAATATCACATGGAGCACATCAGCCAATCCAACTGTAAGTTGGTCTAATTATTATGGACATCTGTTTTTCAGGCCATGGATGTGATTGGTAGGATTTCCTAATAAAAGTGATTTGTTGGAACCATAAGTGATGCATGATGGCCCCAAGCAATAGATGGCTCAATTTGTTGGCTGGACTGGTTTTAGTAAATGATTTTGTCTGTCCATTTTATAAGCTATTGATCCGCTGGTTAGAATCATCCGGTCGCTATGATTTTTTTATACTAGCCTGTAAAACGCGTGATGGACCTAATGGGCAGTCCATATTGGTCAACTACAGGATCCAACTGTCTCAGTGGAACTAGGATCACTATAACGGACGTATTGCTCTTAGACCACTGTAACATTTCTCAAAATCAGGAAAATAATAAAGGCCAAGTTATTTAAATGATTTTATCTTCCTACTATTCCTTTTCTTAATAAAGTTTAATAACTTGCATTGATGTTGAATAACCAGGTTAAAATTCAAGAATCTTGATTAAAATTCTACTCCTTGATGGGTGTTTAGAAAAGATAAGGAAGGCTCCACAGGGGCTTCCTGTGGCGAAGTATGGAAAAGAAGCAAAAATCGCTTGGTGGAGGAAGGAGATTGTGATTGGAGTGGAATAAAGTTGCTGAAACCGTGGATTCACCTTATAAGGAAAATGGCTAAGGTGGTTTGGTGATGAGGGGGATGGGATTTGTGGAAATGCATAATAAGAAATGTCAGATTCATGCATGATGGAAGGTAGATCCTTTTATACTTGCCAAGTTATTGAGGTTGTGGGGCATGGAGATCAATTTAAAGAATGGAAGAGTTGAAGAGAGTTCCTCTTTAGGGATTAGAGCCAGGGTTGGATGTGGGTCTATGATTAGATTTGTAGGATGCTTGGTGTTGTGACCAGTCTTTGCTTTTGTTGTATGACAAAGCCAACATGAGCTGGCTCCAGTATAGATATTAATCGATTGTTACATTGTGAATTGTGATTGAGAAAGTGCCATGCTGCTGATACTTAGAAAAGATGCATCGCATTGGTTTTTAAAAGTACTTGTCCAAAAAAGAAAAGCAAAAAAGGAAAAAAGACGTTGTACTTCTTTTGAACAAATTTATTATTTCTAAAAAAAATTGCTGATATAGTAACTGATTGACTGATATTTATCATGGTAGGCAAGGATCAACTAGGTGTTGACGATTGATCACTGCGGAAGTAGGCAATAATTTTTTTTTTTTTTTGAAGACAAGGTGTCCCCACCTCATTTTCGAAGTGAGACTAATCCCTGCAGATACACGCAATCACCCACAACCACGTGTATCGGGTAAAGCCAAGGAAGGGAATCGAATCCTCACCTATAGGGAGCAAACCTATGGTGAAGACCATTCGCCCAAACCTCGTTGGGTTAATAATGATATTACTAAGTGTGAGTATTTTCTAGAAAAAGGAATGTCATCAGGATGTGATTAAGAAATGCTGATTATATGAATCCCTGTTTATCCATTGTTCTGTCATGGCTTAGAAATGTGTTTTCCTAAACTTCTTCTGTATTGCATGGTCTATATCTGATTGCATCAGCAGTGTGATGGAAGTATGGGAAAATAACCTTGAAGCTTAGGAAATGTTTTCCATGGAACGGATGCAAAGTTATGGTGTTTATAGCCTTCCTGAGTCTACCTAAGAAAATTTTTAGATCTTGGTTATCTTCTCAATCCTATCTAAAAGGTGTACATAGATTACTAGAATACCCTCATTTCTTTTTGATCAGTATGCAAGAATACAAGAAACTATAAGGGTACCCTCACTTTTATCTGATGGTGTAAGGTAGTGGAAAGAGAGATGGAACGGAGAAGAAGAAAGAATGTAGGGAGAGGAGAATGGGCTGAAGTTAGGGTTCACAACCCCCCTCCTTTTATATTATGAAAGTTTCATAATTACAGAAATGCTATTAATAAAAAAAGCAAAACTTTCCTATATGTTCTAGACTAAAATAACCCATCCAAGTGGGTCTATATAAGGCCCATATCACATTCATTAACATTCCCCCTCAAGCTGGAGCATAGATATTATATATGTCATGCTTGGAAGATATATGCGTAGCCCGAGTGGAATGGAGAGCCTTAGTGAACACATCAACAAGTTGGTCTTAAGATCGAACACATGGAGTAGAGATTTTGCCACTGGAAACTTCGTCACACATGAAGTGACAATCAACTTCTATGTGTTTACTTCTTTCGTGATAGACTGGATTGTTTGCTATGTGTGAAGTGTAGCCTGATTGTCACAAAATAAATACATAGGTAGGTACATTGTAAATCCCAATTCTTGCAACAATTCCTTGATCCAAAATTGCAAATTAACTCACAGGAGGTATGAACCATTGCTTTGTGCTTTGCTTTGACACTCGATCGGGCCATCACACTGCTTATTGTTCTTTTATGTGACTAGATTTTCTCCCACAAATGTACAATTTCCAGTAGTGGATTGTCTATCTACTAAGGAACCTACCTAGTTTACATCTAAATATCATGTGACCCAAGATGCCCATTCCGTTTATACAAAATTTCTTGACCTAGTGCTCCCTTGAGATAACACAAAATTCAAATAATTGCTTCCATGTGAGGTACTCTTGGAGAACTCACTTACCATGCTTATTGCATAGTATATGCTTGGTCGAATAATAGTTTAAGTAAATAAGTTTTCCAACCAATCTTCTGTAGATCCTCCATTGCCTTGATGACTTATAAGCTTGTGAATTGCGCTTACTGTCCATTGGAGTGTCAACTGGCTTGGTCCAAAGAAGACCTGTCTTCACGAGTAAATCTAGAACATATTTCTGTTGAGATAGATTGACTCCTTTGGATATTGCTACTTTTATACCAAGGAAGTATTGAAGATCACCCATATCTTTTGTGAGAAAATGGTATTGAAGATAGTTATTTAGTTCTTCAATCTCCTTAATTGTCCCTTCAAGTAACAACAATATCATCCACATATACTATAAGCATAATGAGAATTGAGTGGGATACCCCTCCATTATGAGAATTGAGACTTGGGATACCCTTCCATACAAAAATGGAATGATAAACATGACTTCGAACAAGCCTTGCTGAACTTGTCAAACCATCCACATGGAAATTGTTTTAACGTGTAAATTACCTTTTGCAGTTTACACTGTCAGACTTGTCTTAAGAAATGAATTTGGGAGGTTGCTCCATATAAACTTTCTTTATAATATCACTGTTATGGGTAAAAATGGATTGACTAATAAGATGAAGTTAGGTCGGATATCTGTGCGCCAGTTATGATTAAGGAACTCCTCAACAGCCAGAAAGCAATAACACACTACTGAGGAAGCGGTCTACTCCTCGAGCTCGACCGCCAGAAGATGAGATACCTCTGCCTCCATCAGACGTCGAGCTCTTCAATGGTCCCATACATTTCTGAGCTGCCGCTTGGATCATTTTTTAGGAATAGCTCCTGTCCCGCGCAAAAGGAAGAAGAGGATGGTCATCCCAGATTCCATCTACATTGTGCTAAGGACTTTGGTCTCAGTACTCGGACGAGGGCAGGTCGGCAGGTCGACCATCTGCTTGATACCAAGTGAAAGCCTTGATACCAAGTGAAAGCCACGACCACGGTTCACTAGAGAATTCAGGTCGGCAAGCCGCTCTCCGAAGCGACCAAGCCACCTCAGACTCCCCACCTCGGCCCTCTGCTGCGCGCCTCTGCTGGTTCCGACCTGACTTCGACTGACCTTACCCGAGATCCCAGCCGAGGATCTCGGAAGACTACCGCAACACGGATCTCCCTAAGCTCTCAGCCAAGGATCTCGGGGGATATTCGCGGCATCCTCGGATATGAATCCCTCTACGACTTGGGATTTGAATCTACAATACGTCCCTACTAAGTAGGGAGATCTCCCTTTATGCCATCGCCTTCTCTCAACTGTAAATAGGAACGCCTCTAATGGTGAAAGGTACGCACAATCCTAAGCCTAAAAACCCTACTCTTTACTAGACCCAGATATCCTACTTGACTTGGGCGCCTGAGGATCCCCTGCTGCAGCCAGGGTCTCCTTTCTCTTCTCCGTGTGTAGGTATTCGAAGGTCCAAGGAGGGTTAACTAGATTTCTTCATCAACAGTTTGGCGTTGTTTGTGGGAAGGACATCAAGGCTGTTCTCATCATCTACAATGATTCAACAATGACAAAAGGGAGAAAGAAAACCCAAACCACCATTGCTGTAACCAGTCCTGCACTGCCAGAACAGTCTGTGGATCATCGGGACCATCTTCCCAACCTCAGGCTGATTCTGCACCCGAAGGACCGGTGTAGCAGTCCCGGAACCGGGGAGTCAGCTTGTCTCTCTAGAGCACCAAGTTGAAGCCCTAACCAACAGCATCGATCGGATAAGGCGAATGCTAGAGCGACAAATCCCTCCCCCCGACCAGGGGGCTAAGGAAGTTGTTGATCGGGCAACCACAAGTTTCTGCACCATCTCGGGCACCCACCGACTCTCAAAGGAGTAGATAGGTTGGCGAAGCTCCAAGACGAGCACCTTCCCACGCTTCGGGCATTGCTACGCTGGCTGCCTCCGACTTGCGTCATGAGTTGGAGAAGAAGAGGCGTGGCAAAGCTCCCGAAACTGTGACCAAGACAGTAGTCAAGAACGAGGATTCCTAGGAAGCCTAGCTCAATGAACTGTGAGGCGACATACGATAGGCCTACTGCGCGCATGCTCCGACTTCGATAGAATCCATGTTGGAGGAAACCGAGCCGCCGTTCACCGCCGACATCATGCACGCTCATCTCCTGCCCATATTCTGGATGCTACGGATCACTCCTTATTCCAAGGCCACCGACCCGGCCGAGCATCTGGAATCTTTCAAGGCATGGATGAAGCTTCATGGTGCATTGACTGTGGTAATGTGTCGAGCGTTCTCATTAACCTTGAGGAGTGCAACTCAGAAATGGTTTTGGCAATTGAAACTACAGTCCATCGACTCGTTCACACAGCTCAGTAAGGCCTTCATCACCAACTTCATCGGAGGAAAAGAAAGACTGAAACCAACAACTCACCTCCTCACCATCATCCAGAAAGAAGATAAGCTGTTGAAAGATTACATCAAACGCTTAAACCTGGAAGCGATGCAAGCGGAGGGCTATTTGGATCAGATCGCCCTGGCCGCTATGATGGCCGGCTTGAGGGAGGGGAGATTTCTCTTCTTGCTCGGCAAGAATCCCCCGACGAGATTGGCCGATCTCCTCAACTGAGTCCAAAAATACTCCAACGCTGAGGAACTTTTTAGTTCGCGAAAAGGTACTTGAAACAAGGGAAGCTCGACCAAGGAGAAATGACCTAAGGAAGAACAAGCATCAGCTTCTAGCATCAAGCGAAGAAGAGACGATGATTCGACTAGAGGCCAACGTCCGAGTAGACGACTCGAGAGCAGATTTAGCTCTTACACTCCCCTTAATGCGACGCCCAAGTAGGTTCTCATGGAAGTTTGAGACAAACGACTCGTCAAATGGCTGAACCGGATGAAGACTGACGTCGACAAGCGAGACGAGTGGAAGTACTGCCACTTTCATCACGACCACGACCACTCCGCTAGGATTGCTTCGATCTTAAGGAAAAAATTAAGGCCCTCATCCGCAATGGACATCTGCGAGAGTGTCAGTAGGAGGGAAGAATGGTTGGAGCGGAAGAACGAGCAGCCCAGCAACGGTAACAACAATGAGGCTACAGGAGAGATCCGCACCATCTTCGGCGGGCCTGCAGGAGGAGATTCAATCTGAGCACGCAAAGCTCACACTCGGAGCATCAGCCGTGGCAACTAGGAACATTAGATCCACCTCACATCCCGACCTCTAAAGGAACAAAGAGTAATCCCCTGCGAATTGACCTTCATCGAGGAGGACGCCCAAGGTGTTCACCACCCCCATGACGATGCACTAGTGGTGGCCATGACCATAGCTAACTGCGAAGTGTTTCGGATTCTAGTGGACATCGGCAGTTTGGCCGACATCCTCTTCGTCGACGCCTTCGACAAGATGGGGGTCGAAAGGTCTTGACTCCGACCCGTCAGAACTCCTATCGGGTTCGCAGGGGACAAGGTTACGTTCGAGGGATCCATACTGCTCCCAGTTACCACGGGAGAAGGAGCGAATCAGATGATGACGATGATTGACTTTCTTGTGGTCGATTGCCCTTCTGTCTACAATGCATCCTCGGGCGGCGCTCTCTCAAAACCGTGCGAGCGGTGGTATCGACATACCATCTTACAATGAAATTTTTGACTGAGCATGGGGTCGGGCTGGTCAGAGGAGATCAACAGAAAGTTCACCAGTGCAATTCCACGGCTTTGAGGACGCAACATCGAGCGATGGCCATCACCTCCCTCGATCCCCTGGATGAATCGGTCGAGAGAGGGTCTCCAATAGAAGACTTCATAGCCGTCCCCCTCAGTGGTTCCGACCTGACTTGAACAGTTCAGGTCGGCTCATCACCCGCTCCAGCTTTGTGGGATGAGATCATGGACCTCCTTTGATGACACACCGACGTATTCGCCTGGTCTCATCGGGACATGCCCGACATAAGCCCAAAAGTGATGGTCCACAAACTGAACGTTGACCCCAACCACTAGCCAGTGAGGTAGAAGCGACGGGCGTTCGAACCAGAACGCTACGCCATTATCGGTGAGAAAGTTAGCACGCTCCTCGAAGCAGTTTTTATCGAAGAGATCTGCTATCCTGACTGGATCGCCAACGTTGTCTTGGTGAAAACATCCAATGGGAAGTGACGGATCTGTATTGATTACACTGACCTGAACAAAGCCTGCCCTAAGGATAGTTTTTCCCTCCCACGAATCGACCAGCTGGTCGACAGTACAGCTGAGCATGAGCTCATAAGCTTCGTGTATGCTTATGCGGGCTATAACCAGATCGCCATGCATCCCCACGACAAGCAGAAGACTTTTGTCACCGACAAGGGGCTTTACTACTACGAGGTCGCACCAAATTCTTCTCTTCACATCGCTTCAATAGATTTTTGAGATTTTTCAAGCACTCACTGAAGGATGGACCAAAGACAGAAGTCGTCCATGAAGACCTCTAAATGTTGCCCTACCATATCAGAAAATATACTTAGCATGCATCGCTGAAAAGTGGCAGGGGCATTACAGAGTCCGAATGGCATCCTTCGGTACGCAAAGGTGCCACAGGGGCATGTGAATGTTGCCTTTTCTTGATTTTCAAGGGCTATCTCTATTTGGTTGTAGCCCAAATACCCGTCAAGGAAACAGTAGTAAGAGTCACTAGCTAGCCTTTCCAAAATTTGATCAATGAAGGGTAAAAGGAAGTGGTCTTTCCTTATGACGGTATTCAACTTCCTCTAGTCAATGCACATTTTCCAACCAGTAGTAACTCTAGTTGACACAAGTTCATTATCGGCATTGGCTATGATGATGATTCCGGACTTCTTAGGAACCACCTGAGTTGGACTCACCCATTGACTGTCTGATATAGGGTATATAATACCCACATCCAACAACTTAAGTACCTCTCCTTTAACCATTTCATATTTGGATTTAACCGACGTTATAGTTGTCGGGAGGTCTTCGCATTATCCTCAAGATGAATGCGGTGAGTACAAATTAAAGGATCAATTCCTTTAAGGTCCGTAATCGACCATCCAAGGGCTCCTTTATGCTCAATGAGAGTAGAAATAAACACTCTTGTTCCTTCTCAAGGTGGGAAGAAATCACCACCGAGTATGTCTCATCTTGACCTAAGTAGACATATTTAAGATCAATGGGCAAAGGTTTTAGGTAAAGCTTTGGTGCTTTAAGGCTAGATGGAATAGGCACTGTATCGGTTTGGGGCAACTTTTCAAATTGTGGCCTCCACCGGTACCGGCGTAGCATCAAGCATGACATCTAACTCCCTAATTGTATCATCATCTAAATCAAGGGAGTGTGCCAAGCATGTCTTTAAAGTATCAGAGTATAGAGTCAAAAGTGCTCTTATCTTCCACGAAAGAGTCGATCAGGTTAATGCCATGGGCGTCGTCATAATCCTTTGCCTGTTTACTTATATTGAAAAAGATATTGAGCTCCAATGTCATATTTCCAAAAGATAAATTCATAATACCATTCCTGCAATTGATAATTGCATTTGATGTAGCAAGGAATGGACGACCAAGAATGACGGGAATTTGGGTGCTCATATCCATGTGGGTTGAGTATCCAGGATGATAAAATCTACTGGATAGTAGAATTTGTCAACCTGGACCAACACATCCTCAATTATCCCTCAGTACATGAATTGAGCGATCGGCAAGTTGTAATGTGGTTCGGGTGGGTTTTCATTCACCATGACCCAGTTGTTCGTAAACCGAGTAGGGGATCAAGTTAACATTTGCCCCCAAGTCAAGAAGTGCATGCTCAATCCGGTGGTTCCCAATTACACATGTGATGTTGGGCTACCGGGATCTTTGTATTTTTGTGGCACATCTTGTTTAAGGATGACACTCACTTTTTCTGTCAAAAAGATTTTCTTTTGAATGTTTCGCCGTCTTTTGGTTGTACATAGATTTTTCAGAAATTTGGCATATGAAGGGATTTGTTTAACGACATCCAGTAAAGGGATATTGACCTTCACTTGCTTAAGCACCTCTAGAATAATATCTTGGGAGTTAGATAGAGGTTTTGGTGCAATCGGCTTGTTTTGAGGTTCTGGTGCCATCTCATGTGGGATGTCGCTAAGTCCATCATTCTTAACTTCTTCCGAGTCCGTAGGCTTTTCAGCCCTCGCCGGAATGGTTTTGTCAATTGTCTTTCCACTTATAAGAGTGGTGATAGACTTAGCTTGTTCCACATGTTGATTGGAAGAGCTTGGGTCATTGATTTCACATTGTGACTTTGGATTGGGGAGAGGTTGGGCTGAAAAAGTCCCTTTCTCCCTAGTCGCTTAGTGTGACTCAATCCTTTGAATTGATGATGCAAATATTCTCATTGTTGTTTTGAGATCTTGGAATGCTTGCATTGTGTTCTGGTTGAAGAGAACTTGGTTTTGCATGAATTTTTGAACTGGATCCTCTCGAGGTTGATTTAGAAGTTGAGTAAGGGCCTCTTGAGGATTGACCGTTTACACTTTACAGTAAGCCTATATGAATATGATGGAATTAAACTTTACAGGACATTTCGGTTCTTTCCTGTTTGAAAGTCTATTAAGTTACCTTTCATTGCTTATGGATGAGTTAGCGAGGCATGCGCAAGAAGAGACCCATGGTGTATGTTATTTGTAGATGAAATAGTTTTGATTGACAAGATGAGGGGGGGCAGAAAGTGTTCACAACCCCAAGTGTAGGGTTGCGATGTAGTAATAATCTCAGTGAGATCGAGGTCGAATCCACAGGGACTAAACTTGTGTGTTTCTGAAAATAACTAGAACTAGAAGAAGATCTAAATCTAAATCTGAAATAATAGAGAGAGTAATTGTGAATAATGTAATTGAAACTTGTGAATTTAAAGGTAGGAAGTAGGGTGCCAAGGATCCACTTGTAGCTATCAGGATACTACCTCACTTGATTCAGGAAACACAGCTAGAATCAGAGTCCCATCTTATCCAGTTGGAAGAAGAGATAATCAAATCTCTGAACTTTTCATTGATCTAGTCTCAATGGAGGAGAATTGTGAATATTTGGAAGGGATTCCATCACCCTACCATGCCCAAGAGACGATGGTGAACAACAGGATTTACCAATCACACAATCTCAAATAGGAAAAGAAGATATTCAAAGCTATTGCAGTGTCTATTGTAATTTGAGTCACAATAAACCATAGAAAACTGGAAATATTCTTTAAAATTGACTTCAAATCAATGAATTTCAATATAAACAAGAATCAAAGCAAGATAAACATCCTAATCACACTACATTTTTCACCTCTTAGCCCTACCTAAGAGGTTTCGTTAACCATTGACATGATTAAACTAAAATCTCTTAAACAAAACATGAAAACAAACTAAGAAAAAGAAAAACTCTTGACGGCAACTCTCCACCCTTTAGCTCCACTCCTTGAACCCTAGAAGATACACATCAGCTTGGAATTTCCACAATCCGATCGTGAAACCGTCTTAATTTACGCAGCCGCGTTACGCATCGGTCGGACCTAAGCTACCTTCGATCGGACCGAAGTCGAATCCGGATCGAGAAAGGATTCTGTTTCAGCAGTTGCCCGATTTTGGTTCGATTGAGTTTGGGTTCGGTTGGATCGAACTTAAGTTGTTGGTTGGACCGAATTAATCCTCGGTCGAACAGAAATAACTCCAAAATTCATCGTTCTTCGCTGGAGCTTTTTGTGCACTTTCGGTCGCACCAAATCCCCACTTCGGTCGAACCGAATTAGCCTTTGAATATCATCTTTGGTCGTTGGACTGTTCTGTGCGATTTCAGTCGGACTGAACTTGTCTGTTTTCTGCTGCGTGTTCTGCATTCTTTCAAGTCTTTTCTTCATCTTTTGTACTTGGTTTTCTTGGATCTTTGGTATGTGAACTCTTCGTTCTTGGTCTCCTAAGATCCATCCTTTGCCTTGGTGATTCTTGAGCATCAAATCCATGCTTTTAACATGCTTTTCAATCCAAGCTCTCAGATTCACCTTGCAACACAAACATGTGTAAAATATACCATTAAACATTATCATGTTCCTAAAACCAAGATACAATTTAGGGAAAATATACAATATTTGACACTCAACAGAAAGCCAGAAACACACCTAGATTTATGAAGCGGTGCTTTAGAATTTATAGGATTTAAAGTCAGTGTGGCTAAAACATAGTACGTTGAATGTAATTTTATATTAATAGGAATGGAAACAAGGAATTAGTTATGATTGCTGACCAAGGAGTTCCCAAATGACCATTTTTGATATCTTGGGTCGATAATTCATCAGAGTGAAGAGATTGAGAAGGATGTTGCCCATAGAATTCAAGCTGGATGGAGGAAAGGGAGATGTGTCATTGGAGTTTCTTATGATCGTCGTCTACCACTCAAATTGAAAGGGAAATTTTATAGGATAGATATGAGACCAATTATGGGACACAAAATGTAGGGTAGTTAAGAAACAACATGTTCATAGGCTGAGTGTAGCTAAAATGAGGATATTGAGATGGATGAGTGGTAAGATGAGGTAGGATAGAATTGGAAATGAATGCTTTCGAGGAACTTAGGAGTAACACCAATGGGTAAGTGGGTAACAAGAAGGTGCAAACAGTCGATAATCTCCATAAGAGAAGATGATTCTCCTAAACGTATGTTTCATGTGTTATCAGGATGAGGAATCTACAGATCATCTTTTCATTCATTGCTCTTTTGCTAAGAGGTCGTGGGATTGTTTTTCCATCTTGTTCGGAATACCATGGATGATGCTGAAATCTATAGATCTTCTATACCTTACGTGGCATGGTAGTATGTAAAGGAAAGATTAAGAAAAAAGTTTGGTGCACATGCTTACTCGTGGGTATTTGGTTCTTATGGCTAGAAAGGAATGATCGATGTTTTAGAAATTAGAAGGGGCATGTTGGGGAGGTTTTCAGAAGGGCAAAAGCACTTGTAACAAAATGGGCGATTGCATCAAAGGTTGTTTTTCATTTTCCAGATAATTGGCTTGAGTTGAAATTGTTTCCCTTGACTTTTTATTTCCTTATATTTCTTTAGGTTGCGGCCTTCATCTATAAACTTATCATCAATGTTAAAAAAAGGTAATAAGATGAGAGGAAGTAGACTTAAATGGTTTGGTCATGTGCAATGGTGATCTAGAACTGTGCCGGTTAGGAGCAAGCTATTCCATAATGGTGATGGTGGCTGTAACAGCTGCTGCTGTTACCGTTACCATGGCCGGCTTTTTCTTTCTTTCTTTCTTTCTTCTTCTTCTTCTTTCCTTTTATTTAATTTTTGTTTAAAAAAAAAATTTTAAGAACCTATTTCAGCATCATAATGGACTATTGTGGGGCCGTTACGGGCAGTATTCGAAATATCAGTATCACGTTACGTATTGCATCCTTGGGATACAAATATGTATCGGTTATCGCACGAGATATATCATTTGTATCGGGTAATTTATCACACTTTTTGGGAAACATAGTGAAACATTGGGAAAATGGTTGAATTTTTCAATGAAATTTCAGGATTGTTAAAAAAGACCTTAATACACACTTAAAAATAAATAAATCATAACATCTCATAAAAGAAGTGCACATAATAGATTTCCTTTGTGTATAGGGTCCCAAGCTATGCGTTGTCTAACTGAACTGATGCAACTATATTAAAATTAGTCTCAATTGACATTTGGTTGAAGGAGAATTTCAAAAAAAAAAAAAAAATTGATTTTTAATTAAAAATAGTTTTTAATTTTTGAAAATTGACAAGGACTTCACAAATCAGTAGCTATACATGCTTGATTTCATGTTTGGAGTGCAACATTGCAAGCAATTTGGGAGAAATTGGGGAATTTGGAATTTTCCCCAAATTTCTCCAAAGCGGACCACCTACACTTAAAATTTGAAATTAGAGTATATGTGATGATCATTTTTCACAAATACTCCTAAATACTTCGAAATTCGTCTCAATTGACAGTTAATTGAAGGAAATTTTCGAAAAAAAAAAAAAAAAAACAGGGAGAATATGAAGAACCAATGGATATCGAAATCAAAGCTCCAACTCCATGATTTTTCATGCAAAACATGAAGAACCAATGGATTTGTAACCATTTCACACTGATTTAACATAATTTTAACAAAAAAAAAAGGGACCGGAAATTGAAAATGCTCATCGGATCGAACATGTGGGATATATCGGCACCACTTGTGCGTTTCGTATCGCATAGGCGGGATACAAGATATATCGGCAGATATCGTCGATATTTAAAACATTGGTTACAGGTCGTTTTTTCCTTAATGGCTATTACGGCCCTTATGACCTTGTAATGCATAATGGTTACCACCATTACTATTATGTAATGGCCATTATGGCGTTAAGTAACCATTATGGAATGCCTATGTTAGAAGTGAGTTGGTAGAAGTTGAAGGCTCTAAAAGGGCAAGGGGAAGGCCCAAAAGTATGTGGGTGGAGGTAGTAAGAAAAGACTTGATGACTTGTGGTTTAACTGCAATTATGGCCCTTGAATCAGAGTGGAACACCAGATTGGGATTCATATAGCTGAGCCTAATTAATTGGGATAAGGCTTAGATTATGATGATAATGATGATTGAGTTAGCTTGCACATGAGGCCAAGATCATGCAAATCTGGCATGTTTGATTGAGTGCTAGCTAGATTATAGTAAGCCTATATGATCACGATGGGATTTGAGGGCGTTTTGTCATTTCCCATTAAATTAGCATTTCTTTAGTTGTCGAAAGACTATAAAGGCCCACTTGCTTGTAGCAACCTGTTATGTTGTCTTTTAATAATAAGCTTTTGGAGTTTATCTTGGGTTATAGCATTTGTTGTGTTCCTTTGGCCATGGGTAGTAGATAATAGGGGGTGGGGTGATTGATCGCTATTTTCAACTAGTGGACTGTTGGGAATCCCTCCTGCAGTCTTAGTTTCTTCATTTCTCTACAATAGTTTCAGGTCCAGATCTGAAGGAAAACACAATCGAGGTCAGCCCGGCTTGTGGCCATTTTCATTAGACGGAGATGGCCCATAAGAGTCAATTTTGCTATTTGCAAGGTTTCTTCTGAAGCATGTATACCAAAGCAATAGGGTTCAAATATAACTCCAAACAGCCCCAACGTCCCCAAATGAGTCTTGCCTCTTTTTTTTTTGTCCCCTTCAAAGTTTTCATCATCTAACCCATTTATGGCTTTAAAAAGCCCATTTGTTTCATCTAGCACTAACCCTGATGCTATATAAATCTCTGAACTTGCATTGATAAAATCTTAGCCTTTGAAACTCTTTTAAAAGAGTCCTACATAATAGCAAAAACCTAATTAAGCACTCCCTAACAAATCCCCATGTGATAGCTGCAATAATCCTCACAATCTGGAGTTGCAGTACCAACCCAAACTTACACAAGATTTCCAAGTAAGAAAGCAGGACATCATGCTGACTTCAGCTATGGACTGATGTCGGCATTAGTTTATCCTTTATTATGGCCTCCAAAGCTGCACTGCCATAAGACCCTTCTTCCATAGCTGTTTTGAAGTTTTCTATTGCTGCAATTGTTCAGCTGTATATAAGTCCCCTTTTAGTACGACTTGGGCCCACATCAGAACCCAGAGATTCCCATATGGACTCTTGGATTTACTCCTTTGTCCTCTTCTTAGTTTCTGCTTCAAATCTGCGTCACTTCTTTGGAATTTATAAGTTGTTGGGCCATTTTATAATCTTACTTTCAGATATCCTTGGAGGATGCAGTGGACAGTTTATCATCATCATCTTTAATGTAATGACTAATGAACAGTTTATGTATCACCTTCTGGTTGACATAATAAACTGGTAATTAGATCATTGATTCTTTAGCAAAGAAGGGTATGACAAGATCAGTTTGATGTTCGAAAAAAAGAATAAGAAAAAAAGATTGGTTCTTTTGTATTGGGAATTCCTTTCTGCTGTCTTCATGTTTATCTTTTGTGTTGATTAATAAAATTTGCATGATCCATGTAGGAGTAATTAACCAAAAATTGAAAGCTGTTTCTCAGTACTTGATGCCAAATTTCTTGAGCACTGTGTTATATAGTGGTAGATATGTCATCTTTGGCGTGTATTTCTTATGTTTCTAAAGCTGTTTATTTCAGACTAGAGGAGAATGAGAAGCTTGTCCTAACTCCTTTTGAAAAGAATCTGGATATCTGGAGACAGCTTTGGCGGGTGCTTGAACGAAGTGACCTGGTAACAATTGGAAACACTTATCAAATCTAAGCAGATCTTGTTATATTGTCATGTACAGGCATTGTTACAATTCTTCTTAGCATATAACCTCAGAATGTCATCTCCACTGCATCCTGCATCCTTGAATAATATATTTTTCTCTTACCTTACTGGGCCACTTAAGATACTGACTGCATTTTATCTTTTTTGCTAGCTGGTAATGGTTGTTGATGGCCGAGATCCATTGTTTTACCGGTGCCCTGATCTTGAGGTATCGTACTTTTCATTTTATTATTTTGCAAATTATGATCCATTTGAACCAATATATTTATCATTTTGCATATTATGATCCATTTGAGCCAATAAATTAAGGATATGCTGTCCATTAATCGTCCTTCTTAGTGAATTGTAGTACCCCAGTCACTTTTGTTTTTTTCATGCGCTAGTACATGCAGTCATTTAGGATAAGGCCCAAGGTATTCAAAATCTGTTACGTAACGGTTACGGTCATAACTGTTATGCGTTACGGGGTTGAAACAGCCGTAAAGGCCGTTACAGAAAAACGGGCCATAACGGCCCCGTTACAGCCCCATAATGGTCCAGTAACAGTTTTTTCAAAAAATAAAAAATGGCCGTAACGGCCCGTATCATAACGGTAACGGTGGTGGCCGTTGCGGCCACCGTTACCGTTTTGGAACACCTTGGATAAGACAGTGATCGATGGAAACTGATATCATGCTTCATGGACACATTGTATCAGTGTTTTAAATAGCCATGCTATGTAGCGTATAGCTTACACTACATAGCACAGCTTAGCCTTGACACTACGTAGCTCCTGACAATATCTTTAAGTCACATGTAGCCTACACTGCATGATAATTTACAAATGCAACATCCTACATAGACTGCGCTACACACTATGTAGCTCACATTACAAGTTATTTTCTACTACAACATTAAAATCAATTAATGTTTTCAATGATTTGTTGCATTTTTTTTTTTCAAGAAAAATTAGTTAATCTTTTCAATGCTTTTAGTAAAAATAAATAAGTTATATAAATTTTTCAATAAAAATTAGTTAATCTTTTCAATCTTCTAGTAAAAATAAATAAGTTATATATTTTTTCAATAAAAATTAGTTAATCTTTTCAATGCTTTTAGTAAAAATAAATAAGTTATATATTTTTTTTCAATAAAAATTAGTTAATCTTTTCAATGCTTTTAGTAAAAATAAGTAATAGTATTAAATCAGTTTTGTTGCTCGTTCTTTACCTTTATACTGACTATCCTTTCCTATTACTTTAGGTTGCATTTGGTTGTACAAAACATCATGAAATTTTGTTGAATGTCATTATTAATCAGTTTAATTTGATGAATATTGTGAAATTGGTGCAACCAAGTGCAACCTTCATTAAAAATCTAGAAGTAGCATGTAGCTTATGCTACACGCTATGTAGCTTACGCCTTACGCTTTAGAGGGTCAAACGCTATGCTACACACTATTCGTTATTTAAAACATTGGCTTGTATAAAGAAAAATGTGCTATTATCAATCATGGTGTGCTATTATGAAAATGAGTAAGGGCAAGCTTGGAGGATTCTACTCCCATGAACACATAAAAGTTGTTAAGACGATCGTTAATTTCTATTATTTTATGGTTTCATGATGCAGGACAGATGATCTAATATAAGATGAATCAATGACATCAAATAACGGATTAATTAGAGAAATCAAAGCATGAAATAAGACTAATCTATCACAAATTTAAAGAATTCAAATATTAAATATGCTCAAGTTCGAACCAAACCACAATCCCACTATGAGATCTTGGAAGATATAAATCAATTAGGACCTATGGAAGGTAGACCTTCCATCTAGCATAGGGATTAATCTCAATTCAAAGGGAATCACTTGCTCTGGATTAATTTGGGGATTAGGAATTAGGGAAATTAGGATTTGGGAATTAGGGTTTTAGGATTAATGAAGCTAGGATTCGGGGAATTGGGGTTTTGAGATTTGGGAGATTTTGGGTTAGGGTTTTAGGTTTTGGAGATTTAGGGTTTAGGAATTGGGGATTTAGGGTTTTGGGGCTGAAGGATCAAGGGCCAAAAGAGGGAAGTAAGGGGGAAAGGGGCTGGCTGCGATAAGGGGGTTTAGTCCGTACGGTTGTACAGTTTGGGTACGGTCTAGGTTTAAATGGTTTTGAGATGATGGGTATGAGATTTGGGTGGAAACAAAAGGAAAAGAAAGAAATAGATGGAAGTAGAGAGAAAGAAGAAGAGAAAAGTGAAGAGAATACCTTGAAGGAAGAGAATAAGATAGAGATAAGTTGGAATCATTCCATGGCTTCACACCAACTCCAATCACAGGAGGTTTTTCTTTGCTCAATTTTATTTCAATGAATAATAATCCCTAGGGCTTCACACACCCACCCTTTATAGTCTTTTGGGGTGTTTTTACAAAAATACTCTTATTACTAAAAAATGTCCAAAATACCCTTATTTAAATTTAAACATAAAATAGCCCAAAAGAAACAAAATAAAGTAGAAAGAAAAGCTGTCCACTAATGTCCAAAAATACTCTTATTACTTTATTGTCTTTTGGGGTGTTATTACAAAACTACTCTTATTACTTAAAAATGTCTAAAATACCCTTATTTAAATTTAAACATAAAATAGCCCAAAAGAAACAAAATAAAGTAGAAAGAAAAGCTGTCCACTAATGTCCAAAAATACTCTTATTACTTTATAGTCTTTTGGGGTGTTATTACAAAACTACTCTTATTACTTAAAAATGTCTAAAATACCCTTATTTAAATTTAAACATAAAATAGCTAAAAAGAAACAAAATAAAGTAGAAAGAAAAGCTGTCCACTAATGTCCAACATCCAAAACAGTCCACATGTCCACGATGTATCCATCATCCAATAGTCTAGATGTGTCCAATAAGCTCGTATATGCAACCCCATTGCATCTTCCCAGTGTGGAGCCTTCAAAGAGGCATTAACATACACGTGGGGTCTTCCAACGCGGCTACATATTCGATCCGGGCCCCATATAGTGGTCATCCAACCATAGAGATGCTGGAACTGGGGTGAAAGCTCTCCTCCTCCTCTGGTATACTTTGAATGGTGCTCGGATGTCCTCATCATTTCAGATAGTATTTATATATACCAATGGAATTTTAATTATTTGTATTTAATATGAAACATTTCTTTATATTTGATACTTGTATGAGTTGTGAATTAATGTTGTATGTAAGAAGGGAACTTGTTTATCAGCATTACAGGGGTTGTTTAGAACTCCAATTGGTAGCAATACTCAGCCCTTCCCAAGTGCGGGTAACTCCGGGGGGCTAGTGTGAGGCGGGCTGCCAGTTGTTGAACTTTTGCCAAGCAATTATGAGAAAGCAAACCCCAAATAGTTGGGACAAGGCTACAATGGTGGTGATGTACAAATTCAGGGGTTTTTTTGTGACTGACAACTTCTGTCCATGTAAAAATTTCAGCCTATATGTCATATGTACATTGAATTCTGTAAACTACCTTTCCCAAGAAAAAAAGGGAAAAAAGTACATTGATTTCTACAAACTGTTGATGGTTCTGAGAGAACCCAAATTTAAGCTGTTCAAGTGAATGTTTTCTGATCAGCAATTCGTGCGATGCCCATGATTGTAAGGAGGTTTACACTCTTCCAGATTATCCATTCTCAGCAACTCAGCCAAAATTGCTACCTTCTTGGATTTGATGTTTTTCTTTTGAAAGGTAACACTATCTGGGATTGAACTCTGGATCACTCACACACACTACATCTATACCAGCTCATCTAATGAGCAGGAAGTGACTTCTTCGTGCAAGTACTACAAGTTCTATGTTTGATTCCAGGAAGTGACTTCTTCTCCTTTTATTTTATTTATTTATTTTTTGAAATATTAGGCATATGCACGTGAAATCAATGAGCACAAAAGAACGTTGCTGCTCCTTAACAAGGCCGATCTTTTACCATTTGAAGTCAGGTTAGGAATTGCCAAGTGCCTCTGTTTTATATATATATATATATATATATATATATATATATATATATATATATATATATATACACACGGAAATGCTCACCTGCGAAGCAGTTCGTATACGAACTTTTTTGAGAACCCATCATACGTGATGTGGATCCAAAATCTGAACCGTTCATGTGAAGCAGCACCTCGTGAAACCCCCCGAGCCCAAGTTTTACTTTGATCTAAAACTTTGATGGGCCATGAAAAATGAAAACAGTTTCCTCCCTTGATTTGCATTTCTCTTTGTTGTGGCCCACCAGAATTTTAGATTGGGGCGAAAATTTGTCACATGGGGTTTCATGGGATTCCGCATCACATGGACCGTTCAGATTAGACACCCATGGCACGTGTGCAAAGGTGCGTAGGTGCGCAGGGGAGCATGACTCTATATATATATATATATATATATATATATAGACACACACAGCCATGCAACAGTGATGGTGTTCTCTTATTTCAAAACTTGGTGGCATTTGCAGGCAGAGGTGGGCAAACTACTTTCGCCTCCATGGCATTCTCTTCCTATTTTGGTCTGCGAAAGCCGCTGCAGCTGCTCTGGAAGGCAAGAAGTTGAGCAGTCCCTGGGCACAAGATTCTTCCGTCACCAATGCAGATACGAAAATCTATGGCAGGGATGAACTCTTGGCTCGGTTGCAGACTGAAGCAGAGGCTATAGTGGCAAGTAGGGCTCTGGTCCACAAAAGTAAGGACCCTGCTCATTCTCCAAACTATGGTACAGGGAGTCCATCATCTAAGCATGTCATTGTGGGATTTGTCGGTTACCCCAATGTCGGAAAGAGTTCAACCATCAATGCGTTAGTGGGGGAGAAGCGAACCGGTGTTACCTCGACCCCAGGGAAGACGAAGCATTTCCAGACGCTGATAGTTTCTGATGAGCTTGTCCTTTGTGACTGCCCTGGTTTAGTGTTCCCATCCTTTTCCAGCTCCAGGTATGAAATGATTGCATCAGGGGTGTTGCCCATTGACAGGATGACTGAACACCGGGAGGCAGTGCAGGTTGTCGCCAATCGGGTCCCAAGGCATGTCCTCGAAGCTGTCTATAACATAACATTGCCCAAACCCAAGCCCTATGAATCACAATCTAGACCCCCTCTGGCTGCAGAACTGTTGAGAGCTTACTGCTTATCTCGTGGGCACGTTGGTTCCAGTGGGTTGCCGGATGAAACCAGGGCGGCCCGCCAGATTTTGAAGGACTACATCGATGGGAAGCTGCCTCACTTTGAGATGCCCCCAGGAATATCTGAGGATGGAGATGGGGAGGTTGATGGGCAAGATGTGCATGATAGTTTGGAAAATACTGGTGAATCAGACTCTGATGTTGAGGATCTGTCATCATCAGGTGGTGCAGTTTCCGGCATCGCCAGCCGGCCTGACCTCAGTCATGTGATGAATGACCTAGATTCATTCGATACTGCCAATGGGTTGCCCTCAACTGCTTCTGGAGTTGGTGCTAAGAAGATGAAGCCAGCTGCTGCATCCCATAAGCATCACAGGAAACCCCAAAGGAAGAAAGACCGTTCCTGGAGAGTTAGCAACGATGGGGGTGATGGCATGCCTGTGGTGAGAGTGTTTCAGAAACAGGTAACTGCCGGACCCATAAAGGCTAGCTGACGGTCTCTAAATGCGGTGGGGGTGAAGTCTAATGGTTGCTTGACTGACTTAGATGCCTGCCTGATGATATATGGAAACAAGAGGAGAAATCTAATGGTTTTTATTCATATTCCTACCTTGTCGATAGCCTCTCTCTGTATCTACATGTAGTGCCAGCGTGGCTGACAGGTGCAAATATTAGATGTTGCATCCCAAAAAAAAAATAAAAAAATCTGGTCCATTCACAGGGTGGGCTACAATGTCAGAAGGATATTTAAAAAAAAAAAAAAAACACCTTTGGCAAAGTACTTATTGATCCGTAAATTTGGTTTGTAAAATGTGGCCCACCTGATGGTTGGACTGACCTGATTCCTGGGGAAATTGCATGTATAATGAGCAGCTTTGTACTGGCTGTGTGGGCCAAGTAAAGCTCTATAGTGATTACTTTATTTTATTTTATTTTTGAAAGGCTTTGATGCTGTACTCCTGAGGATTGATTAATGAGAGGATAATCTATTGATACTCTTGAGATGCCATTTCATGTGACCTTGAAAGTGGGTTTTAATGGCTAGTGGCCAATGTGTGAAAGATGACCGTAGGTGCCATGATATGACCAAGGGCATGCTTCTGTCTGCCATGTAGCAAACCATATGGATTGGATGAGTTGTGCTATTTACTTTTTAATGGTGCTGTTACTACCATTATCTTCTACCACCCATTTGTAGGTTACCAATGGGATGATTACAATCTTATCAATTACTATCGAGGTAAATTCTGTGGGGCCCATGAAATGAATGGTTTAGATCATAGACCGCTGTGTTCAGTGTAGAGACAGCAATTTTTAATGCAGCGGTGCAGGTGTGGGACCCAACTTGTAAGTAACCTGGGACAGTATTATCTGCAAGGCTCCATCATGGGATGGGCATGGCCCCATCCCTACAGTGAAGATGGCCAACTAAAACCAATGACCAACGTTAGCAAGGGAAAAAGTTGGACTTGCATTTTTCTTTTTTCTCTTTAATTTTTAATATTTAATAT
The DNA here is from genome assembly GCA_030180095.1 of Magnolia changhungtana. Lineage (NCBI taxonomy): Eukaryota > Viridiplantae > Streptophyta > Magnoliopsida > Magnoliales > Magnoliaceae > Magnolia > Magnolia changhungtana. Next base: position 1,542,332 of record JASAUF010000600.1, read on the forward strand.
TTAATTTTAATATTTAATATTTAATATTTTTTTGAGGGGGCATGCCCACACTCAACGGGCTCACCATACGAACCATTGGTTCTAAAATGTGGGCCAACTTTTATTTTTAAGATCCCTAGTCTCTGTCATGAGAGAGTGTGTGTGTGCAGACAAGTCCGCTCCCTTATCTACTTCCCACCAACCCCATCCGTGAAATGATAACACGATATATATATATATATATATATATATATATATATATATATATATATATATATATATATATATGTGTGTGTGTATATGTGTGTGTGTGTGTGTGTGTGTGTGTGCGTGTGGGAAAAGGTTCTATTAGGTCAAGCTCATGGGAACTCCCATGAGGTTGAGCTGTGGTCCCACCATGATGTATCTCGAACATGAACACCGTGAATTTGATGGGTCCCCTTTAAATTATGGGACATTCCAAAAATTAGCTGGAACTCCGGTGGGCCATACCATCTAAAATCATGTGAAGACATGCCTAAAACATATAAAAGCACTTGGTGGGGCCCACCTGAAATTTGGATGCGCCTGAAACTTGGTCTGACCCCTCATTCAAGGGGGACACACATAATGGATGGGCTGGATTTGTGAACCACATCTTGGTGGGCCCAAAAAATGATTATGAATGTTTTAATGGAGGGTAACCCCTCTCAACTTTTGTATGTGGTGTGGCCCACACAAGTAATGGATTGACTTGATTTTTAAGCCCTAGGCCCACTATGGAATAGTGCATCTGACTAATGTGATAGATGTTCGACATACATCATGGTGGGGCCCACACAGCTTGACCTCATGGGTAGTTCCATGAGCTCGACCATATAGAACCTTTTGATGCGTGTCGAACATCAACACCGTGCATATGATGGGTCCCCTTTAAATTATGGGATATCCCAAAAATCAGCTGTGTATGGAACTCAGGTGGATCATACCATCTAAAATCATGTGAAGGAAGACATGCCTAAAACATATAAAATTACTTGGTGGGGCCCACCTAAGATTTGGATGCATCTGAAACTTGATCTGACCCCTCATCCAAGTGAGACACACATAATGGATGGTCTTGATTTGTGAACCACACCTCGGTGGGCCCAACAAATGATTATGAATGTTTTAATGGGAGGGTAATCCTTCTCAACTTTTGTGCGTGGTGTGGCCTACAAAAGTCATCGATTGACTTAATTTTTAAGCCCGAGGCCCACCATAGAATGGTGCATTTGACTGATGGGGTAGATGTTCAACATGCATCATGGTGGGCCCACACAACTCGACCTCATGGGAAGTTCCCATGAGCTCGACCGCATATATGAAATGAAATGGTTTTATTCCGTCGAGCTCACAGGAACTTCCTGTGCAGGCCCACCATGATGCGTGTCGAACATCTACCCCATCAGTCAAATGCACCATTCCATGGGGGTCCTAAGGCTTAAAAATCAAGTCAATTCGTGACTTGTGTGGGCCACACCACATACAAAAGTTGAGAGGGGTTTCCCTCCATTAAAACATTCCTAATTATTTTTTGGGCCCACCGAGATGTGGTATATAAATCTAGCCCATCCATTATGTGTGTCCCACTTGGATGAGGGGTCAAACTAAGTTTCAAACACATCCAAATTTCAGGTGGGTCCCACCAAGTGCCTTTATATGTTTTAGACATGTCTTCACATGATTTTAAATGGTATGACCCACCTAAGTTCTGTATACGGCTGATGTCTGGGATATTCCATAATTTAAAGGGGACCCATCAAATGCACAATGATTATGTTCGACATATATCATGGCGGGGCCCACACGGCTCGACATACATTTGCCCCCACTATCAGATTAGACACCCATGACACATGTGCAAAGGTGCATACGTGCGTAGGTGTGTATGTGAGCATGACTCTCTCTCTCTCTCTCTCTCTCTCTCTCTCTCTCTCTCTATATATATATATATATATATATATATATATGGAAAAAGGTACTATGCGTTGGAGCTGACAATAAGCTTACCGTGAGGTCGAGCTGTGTGGGCCCCACCGTGATGTGTGTCGACCATCAACACCTTGCATTTGATGGGTACCCTTTAAATTATGAGATATCCTGAAAATCAGCCGTATACGGAACTCAGGTGGGCCACAACATCTAAAATTATGTGAAGACACCGTTAAAACATATAAAAGCACTTGGTGGGGCCCACTGAGTTTTGCATGCGCCTGAAACTTGGTCTGAACCCTCATTCAAGTGGGACACACATAATGGATGGGCTGGATTTGCAAACCACATCTTGGTGGGCCCTCAAAAATGGTTATGAATGTTTTAATGGTATACGGCCCATATATATATATATATATATATATATATATATATATATATAGAGGGAGGGATACACACTGTTACGTTGCTGGTTTTGCACAATATAAAATCCAAGCGTACACTTGTTACGGTTTGATGAAAATTACTCGAATTTTGAGCATAAATGAAAATTTGCAGTCAGAAAATTCAGAAAATTATATGAACAAAAAATATGATATCTGGCTCTGAATTAGATATGTAAGAGAGAAAAACATAGGAAGCCCCTTTCTCCATCTCTTCTACCTCTATTATTCCCCCCTTCATGCCTCCAATGGCAGCAGCCGCCTCTTCTTCCATGTCTGTTGGGAATTACTCCCTTTCTCTCAACAGGCTAACAGCTAATCTCTCCTTTCTTTCTTCTTCTTCATCATCATCTACTGCTGCTACTAAAACAAGAAAACCCAAACCTCACCAGGTCCTCACTCACCCACAACCTCTTCTTCATCATCATCATCATCATCATCATGTCCATCTCCTTCCCTTTTTCAGCACCACCACCACCACCACCAGCAGCTTTGTAGCAGCTTCTGCATATGACGATGCTGCAGTCAATGAGGAAGAAGAAGAAGAAGAAGAAGAGAAGAGGAGATTGTATGTAGGGAATCTTCCCTATTCGATGACCTCCTCCCAACTTGCTGACATCTTCCAAGAAGCCGGCCAAGTCCATGCTGTCGAGGTATCATAATCATCATTATTCATCACTACTAGTACTAGTACTACTACTACTACAAACACAAAAACCTCTATATATTTAAGGCTCTAGGAAGGAAGTTTTACACATTCTAGCTACCAATTCCTCTTTTACAAGTTTCAATTTTTACATTCTGATTTTGGTCTCAACTTGTTATTTCTGTCCCTTTAGAAACAACTAACAATCTTGCTAGATGTGCTTGGGGTCAGTCGATCAGAACTGCTTACTGAAAATCGACAATAGAGATCTATGCTTTTTGGTATCCTGAGAAGGGATTGCTAGTAACCTGAATTGTATATTCAGCCTTATCCGTAGTGGGTGCAAATATTGTTTTAAGATAAGTGAATCTGTAACAAACTTGAAGCCTCTTTCTTAATGCAATTACAGAGTACATAACTAACAATATTAAGACAGTACTCCATTTTATTCTTTTTTTTTTTATTTATGTTGATCTAGAGCAGATCATCAATCAATACTATATGAATGGTTGGGTTGGTCAGATATTTGATCAAACAGCTAGTGTGGCCATTTGGTTGCATCAAAACTACAAACAGTTGGCAGTAAAATATGCATCTAGATGTCAGTACCATTGGAGTTCCATGTGTTCTAGCTACACCAAAGCTATCACCATCAGAGAACAAAACACTTGAGCAAATACCATCTTAAGAAAGTGACTTCATAATGCAACTTGAAGCCGTGCTTTCCTTCTCAACTCAAATCTAGTCTACATAACTAACAAGCCTCCCAGTTACCTTAGGACACCACTCTCAATTTTGCTAGATGGTTCGGTCTTATGCAATGGAGACTTTGAGAGCTATGCTGGTTAGGAGTGAGTGAGTACAAGTTGAATGCTCTAAAAGAGCAAGGGGAAGGCCAAAAAGGATGTGGGTGGAGGTATGTGGAAGAGGCTTGATGACCAATGGTTTAACTAAAGTTATAGCCCCACACCCAGATTCATAGCTCAACTGGCAGACTGAGTGGATATACCTCGTTTCAACACTTGAGGTCTTGGTATCAATCCCTAGTGGGGGTGGCTAACGTGGAGTGTGTGTTTTGACATGGGTGTGTACTAACAAGTTAACCCAAAAAAAAAAAAAAAGTTATAGCCCTTGATAGAATGGAATGGTGGAACATGATTCATGTAGTTGACCCCTATTAGTAGGGATGAGGCTTTGATGACGGTGATGTTGATGATGAAAACTCTGGATTTAGCTATGACTGCAGTACAAGAAGAAAAGTTGCATGAGTCCAGCTTTACCTCGATTCCATGAGAAATACGAGGAAATAACTTATGGAGGTCACTTAGCGCGCAAGGGTCGTAGCAGCAAGAGAACCCACCTCACCACAAGGGATCAAGACTGTTGTCGCCAGATCCCCATAATGTGTTCTCAACACGTCATCAATCCCAGATGGAACATGGCTTCCCAGAAGAGCATCCATCATAGTTTTGTTTGGAGAATCACCCAATTGACATTCTTCCTTGCCATTACTCCCATCTCCCCTACGTGCATCATTAATTCCTCGACTTCCACTTAACAGTCAACAATAAGATTGCAGTGCTAATTCCCGTGGAACTTTGGTCTCGAGCAGGACTAATCAATCATCATGAAGGTAATTCTTCAATTGATCAAATCCATTCCTTTCCACAGCCCCCACATAATGGCATAAGGAGTCATCTCCCAAAGAATGCTTATCCTTGTGTTAAATAGATTGGCTGACCACCTGCTAATCAAATCCTTAATAGAATCATTTGGGATTCCATTTCACCACAAACATTTGGAAAAGATAACCACCCCTTACAGCTCTAGCCCCTTGAAAATGGAGAAATAGATGATGGACAGTTTACTCATCACTGGCATATAGGGCACTTATTAGGGAGAACCATTCTTGAAGAAATGTGGGCCCCTGTGGAATCTACAGACCGACACGTCCTCCTAAAGTGCAACTTGTCACTTTTGTCAACGAGAGAGCGAATTCCTTTTAACAACTCTCCACCTCCCATTGGAAGATTCCTTCCTGCTTCTGCAAAAGTTTTACCCGTGTTTTCCATCCTTACTCTTAAGCACTAAAAATAATTTTACTTATTTTTGTTTGTGCTACTTCCGACAAGAGAATGGTTAGATTCTTTTCTTTTATTTATTCAATTTATTTTCCAGATTGTTTATGATCGGGTGACTGATCGGAGCCGAGGATTCGCATTTGTGACGATGGGCAGTGTTGAAGAGGCCAAACAAGCAATTCGTATGTTCAATGGATCTGTAAGTTGAAGAAGAAATAGATGATGATGATGATAATGTTGGTAATGAGGATTGTTATTTCTCAGAAATACTTAGTGCTGGACTGAACAAATGGGCAACCGCTGTATAGTGGAAAAACGGTTGGTGATGTCATGCAGCAAAAATCTCCTCCTCCATTGGAAGACCTTAACCAACTGATTGGTTTATTTTTCTTAGGCTAACTGTCTATATGCAGGCCACAAATGGGATGGTTAAGATCATCCAGTGGAGATTTATTTTATTTTGTTCGGTGGACAAAGCCCATCCATAATGGAGACCAGCATATGAGCAGCCTGAATTTCCAAAAGCCGGACATGGCCACCTGTACAGTTTGCTGGGGCCAAATAAAAAGAAATTTTCAGCTGAGCAAATATCAAATGTTCAAATCTGTTTCAATGCTTTGGCATGGGAATACTGCCTGGTGCTTGATGTGAAGGAAGCGTTGAGGAGGCATCCTTTAGACAACCTAATTCATTGATATGGTGGGGCCCATCATGGTACTGGTCATGTTAATCCCATATGAAAATGGATAGTTATCACCAATGGTAACTATCCATCAAGAAGAAGATATTCTTGGAGCATTTTCATGTATAACAGGCCCCCACTGTGTAAATAGTTTTGATTGCCAAAAGATGGGGGTGATACACGTACAATTTCTTGGACTGAGTAAATGTTCCATCAGACAGTATGTCTCTTGTTAACTTGCTCTTATCTTTTTTTTTTTTTTTTTTTTTTTTTTTTTCTTCTAATCTTTATGATGCTAACTAGGGAAGGATGTTCCTCTTGTTTATGTTTTTGGTTTTTGATTGTAGCAAGTGGGGGGGCGGAGCGTGAAGGTGAATTTCCCCGAAGTACCACGAGGAGGAGAGAGAGAGATCATGGGGCCAAGAATTCGCAGCAGCTCCAGAGGCTATGTCGACAGCCCATACAAGGTCTATGCCGGCAACCTTGGGTGGAGGCTCACCTCTGAGACCCTCAAGGAGGCCTTTGAAAGCCAGCCTGGCTTGCTGGGTGCAAAGGTAATCTATGAGAGGGACAGCGGCAGGTCAAGGGGATTCGGATTTGTCTCCTTTGCCTCACCAGAAGAGGCAGAGTCTGCAATTGACGCTATGAATGGAGCGGTAAGCTGAGTTCACCTACCTATGAAATTAGAATGTTCATCAAGAAATGTGAAGATCGTGCAATGGATATTGAAGTGGAAGTTTGCAGCATGTGTGGCGATTTAGCAGTACCATGCAAGATCAGAACCACTTACCAGGCAGGGCACCCCACAAGCTTGCCTTGGCTCAAAAGTCATGCCGTCCGATTAATCAGGTGGGTTTGCATACATATGGTAAGAATGGATATGAGAAAATGGCCAGCTGTCCATATTTCAATTACATGTGTGGACCAACCAGATTTTTGGGCCAGGGCATGTTCATGTTGGGTCACTGGATGAATGACCCAAATCTTATATTAATCTTGTCTTTGATCTTCTTTCTCACAAATCTCCTTTCACTTCTCTTTATTGTCTTAGTTTCTTTCTTTAATTTTCTTTTTATTGTGAATTTAGCTTTGATGAATGGGTATGTTATTAGGAGGTGGAAGGACGACCTCTACGGTTGAGCCTAGCTGCTCAGAAAACCACCACGGCCGCGGCTACCCAGACCACCGAAGAAATCAGAACAGATACTGTAGGCAATGAAATGCAATCTACTGTTGCCTATTGATCAACCGTAATGAAGACTTGTCTTGATTTGGCGAGATCGAAACATCTTTCAATTGTAGATTTATCATCACTCTAACCCAACATTGAAGGATCTCTTGAGTCCCTGTCTTGAAATGCTCAAACCATTTCTATCATATGAAGCTTCTTTCAATTATTGAAGTGGTTCTGAATGGAGAGCTGCAACCCCAGACCAGAAGAGTTTTCTGAAGAGTCATCAGATGTTTGTAGCACACTCACTACCCCACATAAAACCCATCAAATTTCCATGATGGTTTATGAATGTTTTTATTGTTTGATGAACAGAATCAATTCCACGTTCATCATATCGATTTTAGAAAATTTCTTTTGGAATGCTGATTGCTGGTGATTCTCTTTTTTACAACATCCTTAACAGTGACAAGTATCAGTAATTTGTTGTCGTCATCATCATTATCATCTTAGCATCTCTTGGAAATTTGCAGTTGGCTCTTAAATGGTAGGATTAGGGAGAGAGAGTAATACAATAGCTGCCAAATGAATATTGAAATTCCTGTTTTAGTCAGGCTGACACTGAAACCATTGGCATGCCGACACAACCCACCCAGTCAGAGAAAGGAGTTAGCAAAATAGGGGGTCATGAAGGGACAGTAGCCAGGCATAATTATGATTAACTACTTCAATTATATTTACTCATTTTTAGCTTTATCGAGAAAGAAAAGAAGAAGAAGAAGAAGAAGAAGAAGAGGGAAATATGTATATTGTTAAAATTAAACACTATGTATTATGATATGTTGTTAACTATTAAATGCTATCATCTGTTGCATTGAGGGCCTTCTCATGTCTGAAATGCTCTTATGATGGTTCGACACCAATTTTGGTGGCTTCATCCCTAGATATGTCACCCATGTATGGCTATCCAGACCATAAAATTTGTAAGTGCTTATATGTTTAGCACACATGAATTGTCAAATTTCGTAAGACAAAAGTGCTTCAAGTCAGATCAACTACTCTACATGCCTGAAGATCAGCTCAAGATCGGCATATTTTCTCAAGTAGTCGAAGCCCGATTTCAAGATAAGTCAATGTTCAAGACAAGTTGTCACATATATTTGCTAAGACATAGGTGGTATAACCCTAGAAAGGCCTTAGGTTAGGTACCTTCAAAAATTCATTGATTTTGGGTTTTTAATAGTGTGCTTTGGAGTTCGGCCGACCTAACTTCCTCGACTAACCTAACTTTAAGTTTAGGTAAAATAACAAATTCTGTTGAAAATTCAGCCAGCCTTAGTTTTGGTTTGACTAGCCTAAGCTTGAAATTCGGCTAGCCCAAGTGAGTTCGGGTCAAATTCCAGCAATGCAAACTTTTGGATTTTGCGGGAATTCGGCCAACCGAATTTGACCCCGGGCCAGCTGAATCTTGGATAAATCTTATCCCGCGCAATCTAATAGCCGTTGGAACGAATCCGATGGAATTCGGTCAGCCGAAGCTATTTTTATACTAGTCGAATTTCTAATCTCTTTCACTATAAATAGAGACATTCTCTTATTCTAAATTACAACAAAAAAATCACTCTAAACCTTTTGCAAGTGATAGAGAAGCTCAAGCCCTCGGCAAGCTATTTGTGTGGTATTTATAATTTATTTTTAGCTTATTCAATTCCCTTTTCTCAAATATCATTTCAATCTTATTCTAGAGAGTAATCTATACTCCTCTTTGAGATTTAAGAGAATTTAATCAAGTAGCATTTGGGTTTTTGATTTCTAAAATAATATAGAACCCTATACTCTTTTGTACGAGTGAACACTGTCTCATCTACATTCAAGAAAGAAGTTTCTCTGCTACAAGCTTCTACTGCGTCTTCGAAAACATTTGAAGATAAATATTTTATTGTATTTCATTTTAGGTTTTCTGAGATAGTTTGTGAAAATCACAACGAGTTTTTATTTGTGATAGCCCGTGAAAATCACGAAGTAATTTTTTATTTGTAATAGCACGTCAAAATCACAAAAGGGGTTTTATTGTGGTGATCTTGTGAAAATCACAAGGAACTGTATTAAGTTGTTAAGGTGAACCTGTGAAAACTATGTTATAGTGAAAGCCAAAATTACGAGGGTCGTAATTTTGGGAGTAGAGTAGGTGTGGTTGTTTTAAGCACCGAACCACTATAACTCCTTGTGTATATGTGGTAAATGTTTATTTCATTTTGGTGGTGGATATTATTTATTTCTTGTGGTGAATGCTGTAATTATTTTATATTTTCTTGCTAGTTTGAAAAATTGATTTTAAAGACATTCGTGAAATAAGGTTGTTCTACGAATTATTTAGAATCAATGTTTCAATATTTAGGCGATTGAGATTTTGTATTATTTATTTATTCTGCTTTTATTTCGATTATTTGGCATTGTGCTATTCACCCCCCCATCGATAGCTCTCCTGTTCAAGTGGTTTCAGAGCGGATTGCTCTTTTTATCATTTGGATTTACCTCATTGAGCTAGATCTAGAGCTATAAGATGTCAAATTTCAAAAGCTTATCCATTATCAAGCTACCTCCCTTTGATGGATCTAACTATTCATATTGGAAAGCCAAGATGATGATTTTCCCCAAATTCATTGATGAAAGTGTGTGGCAAGCTACTGTGACTAAATGGATCCCTCCTATGATGGAAGTAGTAGCTAATGATGAAACCATATCAATGAAAGAAACTGTATACAATTTTTGGAATGTTGTTCAGAAAAGTGAAAGCAGTACAAATGCAAAAGCCTTAAATACAATAACTTGTGCTCTATTGCCAGATGAATTCAAAATAATCATTTCGTGCGATACATCTAAACAAGCATGAGATATTCTTGAAATAACACATGAAAGAACAAACATTGTTAAAAAATCTAAAATTTAAATCATCACAACCAAATTTAAGGAAATACGTATGGAAGAAAATGAGTCTTTTATGGACTTCTATACGAATTAAATGACATAGTAAATTCCATGTAGGGTCTTGGAGATAGAATCCTTGAAAGTAAGGTTTATGCAAAAATATTGCGATCACTTCCTGATATGTTTAATTCAAAAGTTACTGCTATACAGGAATTGAGAGATACAAATACCATGAAAGTTGAGGAGTTAGTTGGTTCTTTTCAAACTTATGAGTTGAATTTCAAAGCTCCTAAAATAAAGTCCATTGCGCTCTTAAATCTTCTAAATCTAATTCGAAGGATTCTAATGTAAATTATGATATTGAAGAAAATGAAAATGATATGACTATGTTAGCAAATAAATTTTATAGAATTTTCGAAAATAAGAAAAGAACATATTTTAAAAAACCATTTGATAAAATAAAAGGAAATTCAAAATTTTGAAAATCTAAAATAAAAGACACTCAATGTTTCAATTGTTCTGAATATGGGCATCTAGCTTCTAAATGTCCTAAAATGATAAATCGAGAAAAAAAGGGCATGATTGGGATGAATAATCAGAATCTGAAACTAATTCAGAAACTGACGAATCAGACCAAGAAAATGCAAATGAATTAAAAGCCTCTATGACTATAGCCAGAATCACTTCTTCAGATGATTGCAATATGTCTGATTATGAAACTCCAAGAAGTGACTCTAAAAATGAAGATGATCTTCAAGATGCATATGATGCCCTATATAGAGAAAGTTGCAAGATTGCTACTAAATTGAAAATTCAAAAAGAAAATTATACTAAACTACAATTAGAACTTGACAAAGTTGTTTTAGAAAAATCTTATTTTTCTGATTGTTTTGAAAAGACTAAGTTAAATTTGAATTTAAAGATTTCTTAATTGCAAAAACTTAAATCTAAAAATGAGAAATTAAAACTTAAAGTTTCCTCCCTTCAGAGTTCAAAGGATACTTGGAAATATACCCTTGGTGACTAGAAACTTGAAAAATTGTTAACCTTATCTCGAAGATGTGGTGACAAGTCTGAATTGGGTTATATTAAAAATAACTCTTTGAAATCTAAGGATTTTGCTCCTACCTTTGTAAAAAAAGAATCCTCGAACTCTAAAGCAGATACTTTAAAAGAATCAAACTATAAAAGGAATGACTTCAAAAATTCAAAACCTTTTCAAGACTCTAATATATATATATATATATATATATATATATATATATATATATATATATATATATAAAAATCGTGTCAATTATCATAAATATCAAAGGAATAATAATAGAAATCCTCCTTTACTTGATAAAATTGTGGACTTGCTTAAAGAGCTATTGAAATCCAACTCTAGTAAGACTAGATTATATAGAATCAGGAGAAATCATAACTGCCAAACATAACAAAAAGCAATAGATCCTCCTAAACCTAGAACCATAATGAAATGGGTTTCAAAGGTTAAGTGTCTTGTAATCCACACAACTTTCAAAGCAAGTAGTCATTGAAGCTGTTAACTGGGCAGTAGATGTTCAAGACACATGACAGGTGATAATGCTATACTCTCAAATATCAACAAAATAAAGGCGGCTTGGTTACATTCGGAAATGGAAGCAACTGCAAGATTATTGGCTAAGGTAATGTACAACTTCCCAACCTATATCTCTTTGAAAATGTTTTATATGTTGAAGGGCTAAAACATAATCTTCTGAGCATATATAAGATCTGTGATAATAAACATAGCGTAAAATTTTTAGATCACGGATATGAGATAATGAGAAAGGACATGTAATATTAAATGGTTGCAAAACTTCTGAAAATTGCTATATAATTAATGACTTTTGCTCAACAAATCATTCATGCTACATGGTTCAAATAGATGAGACTGAACTATGACATCAACGTCTTGGACATGTAAATTATAGAGATCTATATAAATTGAGCAAAAGAGATCACTTACATGGCCTACCCAAACTGAAAAAGATGAAAAAGTATGTGGCGCCTGTCAAATAGACAAGCAAATTAGGGGTAGTTACAAGAAAGTGACTCCTTAGCCACAACAAGGCCCCTTGAAGTTCTCCATATGGATTTAATTGGACTAGGTAGAACGGAAAGTAGAAGCGAAAAGAAATATTTTCTGGTTGTAGTTGATGACTACACTAGATATTCTTGGGTAGCCTTTCTAAGAGAAAAGTCAGATACTCTTGACGAAGTAAGAAAACTTATAAAATGCATTCGGACTAAAAAAGAGATATCTGTGATTAGAATTAGAAGTGATCGTAGAACTGAATTTGAAAATAGCAATTTTGAAAAATATCGCAATGACTATGGAATATTGCATGAATTCTCTGCTCTAAAAATACCTCAGCAAAATAAGGTTGCTGAAAGAAAAAACAGAATTTTGTAAGAAATGACCAGTGTAATGCTAAATAGCATGAATTTACCTAAATATTTATGGGCTAATGCTGTTAGTACTGCATGTTATATAATTAATCGTGTTTACATTAGAAAAGTTAAAAACAAAACAATTTATGAATTATGGTTTAACAAAAAGACCACTGTCAAAAGTGATGAGGGAATATTTCTTGGTTATGCTCTAAATAGTCGAGCATACTGAGTACTTAACAAAAGAACTGAGGTTATATAAGAATTGATAAATGTTGTAATAAATGATTGACTGATCACACCCAATCTTGATCAAGATGATGATGATATCAACTTAGTTAATCTACCTGAATCTTCATCTAAATCTGATAATACTGAGTTAAGGTTAGTCAAAGACCATCCGACTAATGAAATACTTGGTAATTCTCACACTGGTGTTCTGATAAGAAGACAACTTGAAAATATATGTAATCATGTATGCTTTACTTCCCAAATTGAATCGGGTAATGTAAATGACGAACTCACTGATGAAGGTTGGATAATGGCCGTGCAAGATGAATTAAATCAATTTGTTAGAAATGATGTATGATATTTGGTTTCCAGACCTTCCGACAAACATGTGATTGGAACCAAGTAGATTTTTAAAAATAAAACTAATAAAATGATGAATATTATAAGAAATAAGGTATGACTGGTTGTACAAGGTTATACTCAGATTGAAGGTATTGATTACGATGAAACCTTTGCACCAATTGCACGTCTTGAATTAATTAGATTTTTTATTTCCATTGCATGTCATAAAAAATTCAAAATATATCAAATGGATATAAAAAGTGCTTTTTTAAACAGTGATCTAAATGAGGAAATTTACGTTGAACAACCAAAGGGTTTTGAAGATCCCGAACTTCCCGATCATGTTTACCGTCTTAAAAGGCTCTTTATGGTCTAAAACAAGCCCCCAGAACATGGTATGAAAAGTTGACTAAATTCTTACTTAGTCATAATTTTGTTATTGGTAGTGTTGAACAAATCCTGTTTGTCAAGAAATATAATGATAATATCTTGATTGTTCAAATCTATGTTGACGACATTATCTATGGATCTACGTGCACTAATTTATCTACTGAGTTTGCAGATCTTATGAAATCAAAGTTTGAAACGAGTATGGTCGGCGAATTAAACTATTTCCTTGGATTACAAGTCAAACAACTTGAAGATGACATATTCATCTCTCAGACCAAATATGCATTGAACCTTGTAAAGAGGTTTGGTTTTGAAATTGGTAAGAATTTTAGTACTCCTATGAGTACGATTCTTAAATTCTCAAAAGATGAATCAGGTAAAAGTGTAAACTCTTGACTATATCGTAGTATGATTGGTAGTCTTCTTTATTTAACTGCTAGTAGACCTGATATTTTATTTAGTGTTGGCATTTGTACTAGATATCAATCGGATCCTAAAGAATCTCACATATTCGATGTCAAACAGATAATCAGATATGTCACAAGTTTTGCGAACTTAAGCTTATGGTATCCACATGATACGTTTGTACAAATTGCAAGTTATACTGATGCAGACTGGGCAAGTAATGTGGATGATAGAAAATCTACTAGTGGTGAATGTTTCTATGTTGGAAATTGCTTAGTATCATGGCTTAACAAGAAACACAATTCCGTATTACTTTTCACCACGAAAGCTGAATATATTGCTGCAGGGAATGCTTGCACTCAATTAATGTAGATGAAAAGAATGTTAGCTGATTATGTCATTACGCAAGATACGATGATCTTGTATTACGATAATTCTAGTAGAATAAATATCTCTAAAAATCCAATTCAGCATTCTCGTACAAAGCATATTGACATAAGATATCACTACATTCGAGAATTAGTTGAAGATAAGACTATCACGCTGGAATACATTCAAACTGAGAAGCAGCTTGCAGATATACTGACTAAGCCGCTTGACAATGTTAAAATTTTAAATTTGAAGCATGATATTGGACTCTGCATGGTTAAATAATTACTCTTTTCTTTGCCTTTATTTATTTGTAATTAAGAGATGCATGAAAAGAATAATAAAAAATAACAATAAATTAATATATATATATATATATATATATAATTTTTTTGAGGATTTTTTTGGTCAGTCCATTGCTGACCGAAAAATTCGGCCAGCTGAAGTGTGCGCCGCTGAACAAAAAGGGAAAAACCCCTGAATTTTTCATTCTCCTCTTCTTCTTTGGCTAGCCGATGCTCCATTCGATCAACCCATTATCCCAACTCTCTTGTAAGTGGTTTTATTTAATTTTCCTTCAAGATTTAAGTTGTTCATTCCTAGATTTTCAAGTTTATGTAAGTTTTTCTTCATCATGAAACCCTTTTTCTTGTTGGGTTTTCCTCAAAATCTGATCTACATTTTTCATTGTATTTTTCTTGTGCTATCAAATGAAACCAAGAGCTAAAAGAATTGCACGTAAGGCACGTGCTGGTTCATCTTTCTGATCGATCTCTCTTGGTGTACAGTCATTACGTTCATTAGAGGATGACTCGGAAAATTTTTGGGATTTCCACATAAGAAATATTATTATCGAAAGATCAGTGAATGTAAACCATATTGCTCGTTTTGGTCTTGTAGAAATCCTTTCCGAGGTTGGATGGGAAAAGATTTTGCATTGGGGTGGGACGGCTTATCAGTCCATTGTGCAAGGCATGTTTGCCTCGATTTGTGATGTGTCTCTTGATGAATTAATTTTCTCAATTAAATTTTTAGAGGAGACAATCATCATTACGCTTTTCATTATTTTTGCTTTAATGGACATTGACATAGCAGAAGATGGAATACCTATCGCAACACTTTAAGAGAAAATGATTAACTCTGAAAAACAGTCGATTACAAGGGCATTGTGTGGTTTCAATGAGGAATGGTAGTCCGGCAACGCCTTGCCTTCCAACAAATTATTTCCTAAATACTGCGTCCTGCATCACATCTTTACATCAAATGTGTATCCTAGAGTTGGGAATAAGACCGATCTTACTCCTTTTATGCTTCATGTCCATGGCATACATATTTGCTTACCTTCCTTAATATGTTACATCATCATTTAATTTCGTTTGTATCCTAGGCATGGGTGGATTCTATTTGGACACCTTATGTTTTGTTTTGCATTTCACTATAATGTCCAAATCTCTTTGTTTGAAGCGTCAGAATCCGAACTCCCCTTCAATAATTCGAATGTGAATATGATGAACCTCACTCTATTACCTGAACAGAGAGAAGATCAAGAAGAACCTCAACAAGCTGATACCACCATAGATGATATCTTTAATGACTTAGAAGATTCAGAAGATTCAGCTGACTCTGACTATCATCCATCTCAATTTGATGAGAGGTTATCTGCATTAAAGGAGAAAGTTGATGCTCTACAAGTATCTCAGGCATCATTAGCCCAAACCCAAAAATCTACTATGAAGTATATGAAAAAGTACTTCCATCGAATCAATCGGAGTTTACGGATTAATGATCCTTCAATGCCTGCACCATCCTTATCAGGGTCGGAGTAAGCTAAATTTGCTTATTTTCTTTGCTTGGATATGTACTAAACAATATTTGGATGATTTGCTTAGATATTGTGGATGTTTGGATGATTTATCTTTATGCTAGATTGTGGATGTATGGATATTTTATTTACACTGTCTTATACAGTGTTCCTTATTTTAATGTTATATCCTTCTTGAAATTCCTAAGATTTTAATCTTTCTCATTTTTTCTTATTGGTACATCATATGATTTGTTCTTCCTTTGTCAACTTGTGACAAAAAGGGAAGAAATTAGTGTGTGTATGCTATGATTATAGAATTATTTGTGCTACATTTTTTTTTCTTTTTTGCATAGTTTATGTGTATTTCCCAGGGGGAGCTACATGCTACGCTACTGATTAAGGATTACTAGGATTGAGGACAACTTTAATATTATTAATCTTGTGAATGATTGTGATCATGAAAGTTAGTGGATGTATTGTGTATGTTGTGTGTTTTGTCACAAAATTGACAAGGGGGAGATTGTAAGTGTTTATATGCTTAGCACACATGGATTGTCAAATTTCGTAAAACAAAAATGCTTTAAATCAGATCGCAAGTTTGGAATCACAACTACTCTACATGCCTGAAGATCAACTCAAGATTGGCTCAAGATTGCCACATCTTCTCAAGTAGTTGAAGCCCGATTTTAAGACAAGTTGTCACATATATTTTCTAAGACACAGGCGGTATAACCCTAGAAAGACCTTAGGTTAGGTACTGTGAGACCTGACCCGAGTCCGCATGTGTGCATGTGCGTGTGTGAGTATGCATCTCGTTCATCTTGATCTCGCGGTCCTACCTGTCAAATTTTGGTGACCCGCGACTATCGGGTAGTGTTTGCGTCATCCTTGAGTTCTGTAATAGCCTGGATTTTTGCCAACCTAAAATTAGATGTCCTTAGGCAATGGGTCACTCCTAACACCCTATTAACCTGTCAGGACTCAATCCCAAAGTCTAAAACTGCTGTTGAACCCACTTCCTTCACAAATCCCACCCTTCACCACCTCGTTCTTTAAATCCTTCTAAGTACTTTCACATTAGACACTATCTTAAAGTTTAGGTGATGAAGAACAATACTTAAACTAAACATTACTACAAAGGACTGAGTACCACCTCGACCAGAAATCACTTAGGATTAAACCCTTTAGAAATTTGACAAAGTTAACCAAGTGTTAAACTAGATTAGCTACGAAATCCATTTGATCCACTTTAAATACGATCTGTAAGACCCAAAACTTGTAGAATCATTGACGCTAGGTTACCCTAAAATCTAGGATCAATCTCATTACCCGGCTGCTCTCGGGAGCATCTCGAAACTCCGTATCAGTTCTAGACCGCACATCGGGAGTCCGAATAATTCGAGGTTAAGGACTTAGGACCGCCTCGCTGGGCTTGACAACCATCTCGGAAATCAAATCCAGATAGTGTCCCACCACTGTTCGCTTAAGTCCGGAGCGAGAGAGTGTGAGAACACTTGTTTCTTTACAAAATAAATATCTTGAATAGTAATCTGAGACTCGTCGCTTGCGGATCAGTATTAAGCAACCAGATCGTCAGAATCTGACCCAAATACACCCTCGGATCAGGAAAAATTTCATAAACATTTACATGTACTCGGAATCTTCGATCGAGACCCACTGACCGTCGAACTGAAACTAGTCCGCCACGCATGATCTGGAAATCCGACTAAAATGAAAACTTAATGGAACGTAGATCCAGTGTTAGTGAGCTTAAGTCTGACCTTTGGCTCAAGGAGGCCCGCCAGAAGTCCTCCGTTGAGCTGAAACAGGTCCGCTTTGGTTATAACCTAAGTATACTTTGACCTGGAGTCTATTTCGGTGAGTTTTTAGGCTATATAAGGACCTTAAACCCTCTCTCATTATAGCTATACGAATTTGAGAGAAACCCTAGAGAGAGAAGAGAGAAAAGAGAGAGAAAGTGTGAGAGATGTGGGAGAATCTCCCTGCCATGCTTCCCTGCCGCTCCACGAGCTCCACTACTCCGTTTTAATCGCTTTTCCGGCGATTCCAGCTCTATTTCTAGGTAAGAAACCCTAACCCTAATCTGTTTTGGGGTTGTATAGGTTGTAGGTTATGAAATAGCTAACCTATTTCATTCTATAGGTTACCAAACTGCCGTATGCAGAAACTTACCAATTCTATCGACTCCGTTTCGATTCTACGATAAAAGGTGCAGACTTTAGGTGTATAGGTTATGGTTTTCAACGCTTTCAATGTCAGATAATGATAGATTCATGATCTGCATGCAATTGCACATGTACAAAGTGCTTTCTGTTTTCTGTTTCGATTAAAGTTGTAGAATATGGAATTTTACATATTCTAGGTATTCGTAGAAAATACCGTATACGTATATTTTTTGAAAATATGTTTGAAATGATTATTTGTTGTATGAATGTATGATGTATGGATAAAATACTTATTTGGCGAAAGGATTCGCCCTAATGCATGTTTTGCTAATATACACTATGTATGTACAAATACTGTATTGTACAAAGTACCATATACGTATATATTTTAGAGATGTGTTTGCCATGATTATTTGTTGTATAAATATATTATATATGAGTAAAATATTTGCTTGGCGAAAGGACTCGCCCTAATACATGTTTGCTGACATACACTAAGTATGTTGAAATAGTGTATGTTAAGTGTTTGTGAAAATGCTTGTGTGAGTAAGTGTTTGGATGTTGATGCCTTAGGTAGGTGTTGAGATGGGATTCTCAACTACCTTAGAGACATGTATGATTTCCTCCATGTGGTTGTTCACTTTAACCACTTACTTATGAAATATATGTGTTTGTATTCCTATTTATATAGTGCTTCATAACATGCTTTATAATATGCTTTATGATATGCTTGTTAACATGCTCAACTGATTGTATGATTTTATTTATGTAATGCGTATGTTTAAATTCATGTTTATGTTGTATGATCCATCATGGGTGATGGGGGAGTGGTGTAACGATTCCGTGCAACAGCCCTGGCAGCCCTAAACGGATAATACCAGACTTTGATTGTATGATTTGAATCTTGATCTATTACTGCTTTACCTATCTGCAATTGATTGTGTTTGGGGCTATGATTATAGTCCAGACAATCGATACCAGAATTGAATTCGTGGCTGTGATTCATTTGCCACGTGAGGTGTGTTCGACGAACTCGAGTCGTACTTCGGTTGGCGATAGTAGTTAGCCACGCGAAGTGCTTATGCACTTCATGTCGTTCAACTTGTTGTGCGCTCGAGCTAGCCGAGCTCGTCAAGTAACCCGATCTGTCTAATGTATGTTCACCATGTTTGGACGCTACTGCTTGAACCTAGGGTACCAAACTTACCAGTGAAATCCCTTTTAACCATGGTACCTCGATCCGCTAAGACTCATGAGCTGGGCATGGTGGTATGGGACACCGTGGTTGAAATTTGTCGGCATATCTTTGGGGCCACATGTCTCCCCGTAGTGACCAGTGAGCAACCAGACTCGTGAGCCGATTATGGTGGTATGGGACACTATATTCGAGCTGTCGGCCTACACTATTTGATGGGTGATGGGGGAGTGGTACAACGATTCCGTGTAACAGCCCTGACCGTATCCGGTGTAGTGACCTCAAGCATACTCTAAACCTACGGTGAGGCGCCGAACCTTCCCATAGTAACAGAGTATAAACTAGGCTTGTATTGATAAGGTGATGGGGGAGTGGTGCAACGATTTCGTGTAATAGCCCTGGCAGCCCTTACAGCGACCTAGAAACACGCCATCGTATGAGATTGTCTAGGACTGACGACCCTAGAATGGATCATGTTTGGGAATGATACAAGGGAGGTACCTTAGTTTCCCAATACTGTTGTTTGAAATGGACTAATAACTACTCGGTAATCATGCTCATCATCGCACCGCATGTGCCTGGTAGATGTGGGGCACTGAGGGAGGTATGCATCTGCGAACGTAAGATAATGTCGCATAAGGGTGGTTTGGCAAGGGCATACATCATGACCGCATTCATACTTGCATTAATAAGAGTATTTAGAATTGTTTGATTGTACTGCTTTATCATTACTGCTTGACTGAGTTGATAATATGTTAACCTATGCTTTATTGTTCCACTGAGTTAATCACTCACTTCCACATTACGGGACGGTGTTTGCAACACCAACAAATTTGCTGAGTTTCAGGTGATGGCGATGCATATGAAGCAGAGCCGAACTACTACTATGATGTTGAGGAGGAATTCTCCTACATATAATTCTCTGACAGGTCTATGAAGACCTGGTAATGTATTGACGGGGTTATGGTACTCGGGATAGAAGATATTATACTTCCTTACATTTGGTATATTTTAGAATTATACTTGTAATTCTTTAACCTGGTAACATTATCACACTCTGGAGACTCACCAAAGTTTTTATATTATATATGTCTATCACAGTCTTCCGCTTGTAATTTAACTGTTTCTGGAATATGTTATGCTGTTTTGGCTTAATCTCACTCATGTTCAATGCACGAATATAGTCAACATTCAATCATCATTCATTTTGTTGCATAAGTGATGTTCTGGAACTCGGGAATTGAGTTACTACTCGACCTCCGATTTTTGGGATGTTATAAGCTCGGTCATGTAAACCCGACTCGGATTGACCCGAGACCTATGCCATTGCGACCGCATCATCGCCGCGGTTCCAATGTTGCGTCTCGCCCATAAATCCAATAGTAGATCAAAAGTTGTGTACATTTCATTGTATGATCTTTAATCATGTGGCCTACTTAAGTGTCATGCATGTGGACCCCACTCCTCTTGGCACAAGTTTCCATGCAACACTATACACACCACTAAAATTCCATAGCTAACACTGCCCACCCCACACACACCACCCAAAAAGCCTACTCTACCCTACAACCTTATTTTCTCCTCCCATAGGTAATTATTTCTTCTCTTACAAACAAATGATTTTTCTCTCTCTCTCTCCTTATCTCTCTCCCTCCTTCTCATTCTCTCCATGGCCAGAAAATCCCCCATTTTCTCCAGCCCCTTCTTTCCCTAATCTCTCTAAATCCATCCATTTCAATATCATCTCATCCATTGATTTCCCTTCCTTGGAGCTAGAGGAGCAAGGAGACCTAGATTTTTGTAAGGATCAAGGTGGGTGCTCTTAGATCCTTCTTCATTTCTTTCTTATGAGCTTATGGGACCCATCAAGCAGTGATGGAGGTCCCTCATGTCTCCATGGTTGAGGCCAATGGCCCTTTTTCCTTGCATGCATGATCCATGGATGGGGCCATTCTCCATGGACCCCATCATGGCATTTTCCTTTGATGCATGTCATTTTCCTCTCTTATAGCTGGATTATTTTTATTTTCCATTATTCTATTCTTGATTTCCTGATGTGTGTGACCCACTTAGTAGCCCTGGAATATCCAGACCGTTCAAGCAAAGTGGCGCCCATGGCTGTCCATTCCTTGGACATTGGCACTCTATTTGCTCCATTTTGGGCACATGCAATGGGTTTCATGGAGGGGGTATGGTCTGGATGTTTGTGGGGCCCACTGGGGTGGTCCATACCACAATTTTCATGGATTGATTTCCTCTTTTTATAGTGATTATAATTATTTTAATTCAGTATTATGTTGCTGTCCAAAAGCCATCTGGACAGATTTTTGAGTTGTCTTGAGCTCAGTTTTGGGGATGATTGGTGGGGTGTTTGGTCCCATTTGATATATACCTCTTAAAGGTGAGGATCCCACCTAGATGGTCCCCAAATTTCACTCTCATCCATCCCTGTTTGATCACCCAAAGGGTGGGCCAAGAAGGTTGGACGGTCCAGATTTTTCTAGACTATCCAGCCATTCTGCTGTTGTAAAAACATAAATATCAGCTTGTTTTTGAAGTAATGGGCCACCTTTGTGGACCCCACCTTGTTGTATACTTGTATAGGGATGTTAGTCCTACATTTTCTTAAAATTGGCAGACTTGGGCCCACTCTAATGGGGTACACAAATCAGGGGCAGCAGCATTGTTTCAGCAGCAGAATTTTTTTGAAATACCTTATTGTCCATAAATTGTAGGAGTTAAATAAAATACTTTTACTATCCCAAAAATTCTAAAATTTTGCAGAGAGGTGTCCCACCCATGGTAGGGTCTATCTGAAAAATTTTAGGGCCAATGGACCCCATTTGGGCATCCAAATGGGTGGGCCAATATAGTAGGCTACCAGAAATTTCTGTTATGCAATCCAGCAGCATAGTTTCATAAAAATAAATTTTAAAAAAATATTTTCTCATAAGGTAGGCTATATTTATGGGTCTCACCTTATTATAAGCTTGATGAGTAACCTTGGGTTCAAATTTCAGGAAGGCCCAGAACCCACCCATTTGATGGCCCAAATTCAGGACAGTTATATTCCAGCAATATTTCACCCTGTACAGATTGTATTCTTTAAATTAATTAAAATACTTCTGAGTATCCAAAAATTATGAAAATTTACAAGGAGGTGTTCCACTCATGTTATAACCCACCTACAAAATTTTGGGGCCAATGGACACCTGTACAACCATGGTGGTGGCTAGACCGGCCCATTACAATATGGTGTCCAGATTAGTCCGATTTTCAAGAGAGATTAATTTCTTTAAATAAATTAAAATACTTTCAGATGTCCAAAAATTCTGAAATTTTATGGAGTTGTTGTCCACCCATGTTAGGACCTACCTACCAAGTTTCAGAGCCAATGGGCCCCTGTACACACCGTGGCGAGGGCCGGATTGGCCCACCACGTTGGGACGTCCAGGTCTGTCCGATTTTCTGGACAGACTGTTTTGTTTAAATTAATTAAAATATTTAGGAATATCCAAAAATTCTAAAATTTTGTGGGGGTGTGTCCCACCTATGGAAGTATCACTCTGTAAAATTTTAGCCCCAACTGACCCCATTTTGGCATCCAAAAGAATGTGCCAATATAGTTGGCTTGCCAGAATTTTCTGTTGTGCCGTCCAGCAATATGCCTTGATAAAAATTATAATTCAAAAATGTTTCCTCTGATGGTGGGCCACCTTTTTGGGTTTTCTCTTATTATATGCATGATGAGGGACCTTGGCCCTCAATTCCTAGAGTTTTAGAGGCCCTGGACCCACTCCAATGGAGTGCCCAAATTTAGGACAGCAACATGTTATAATTATGTTTGGCCTTTGGGCTGAAATTTTGAGGAGTGGGGCCCAACACATTGTGAAGAATCTTAGAAGTAATAATTTATACCTTTAGTTCCTTGAATGTTGGGCTTAATTAGTGTCCCTTGAGGCCCACCTTTGTGGTGGTTTGTGGGCTAGCCTTAACCAGAATTTTTTTATAGCTTTATAGGCCCAATGGGCTGGAAACCTATCTCTTGAGCCCAAGATTGTGCAAGGGCTGACCTTATTGATTCACGGGCCCAATGGGCCGTCTACAAGCTGATCATGTGTATTTATTAGCCTTGATGTCCTCATAAAATGCTTAATTGTGGGCTGACTTACAAGGCCCACATAAATGTATATTGTGGAGGACCTTGCTAAGTCTTTGGGATGGTGTGGCAAGGCCCACACTGTCAGTATAGGCCTTGCCCATGTGTATTCTTTGGGCTTACGGGCTGCCTTCAAGTCCACCATAATGTATGAATTGGATGGCTTTTGTTTGGGTCATTTCTTTTGGGCCCATTATGTGATCTTGGGTATGCTCGTATTGGTAATGATTATACCATTATGAAAATCCTCCTTGTAGGATCTCAGGATCGAAACCTGCCTCAGGAGCCGAGAATGGGGTACTACGGAGGCTGTTGTGGCCAGAACCGGCCATCGGGTTCTTTATGAGTCCGGTTACCGAGTATGGGGCGTGACAGGTACTTTAAAAAATTCATTGATTTTAGGTTTTTAATAATGTTTTTGCTCAACTTTTGGTTCGGCCAACCTAACTTCAAGTTCGGGGAAAATAACAGATTCTTTTCAAAATTCGGCCAACCTAAGTTTTGGTTTAGCTAGCCTAAGCTTGAAATTCGGCTAGCCAGAGTGAGTTCGGGTCAAATTCCAGCAATGCGAACTTTTGGATTTTGCGAAAATTCGATCATTTGATTGGCTAACCTCGGGCCAGCCAAATTTTGGATAAATCTTATCCGGCGCAATTCCATAGCCGTTAGAACGAATTCGGTGGAATCCGGCCAGCTGAAGATATTATTAGGCTAGCCGAATTTCCAATCTCTTTGGATATAAATAGAGGCCTTCTCTCATTTTAAATTACAATGAAAAATCACTCTAAACCTTCTGCAAGTGAGAGAGAAGCTAAAGTCATCGGCAATCTATTTGTGTGGTATTTATAATTTATTTTTAGCTTATTCAATTCCCTTTCTCAAATATCATTTCAATCTTATTCTAGAGAGTAATCTATACTCCTCTTTAAGATTTAAGAGAATTGAATCAAGTAGCATTTGGGTTTTTCATTTCTAAAATACTATAGAACCCTATACTCTTTTGCTTGAGCGAACACTGTCTCATCTACATTCAAGAAAGAAGTTCCTCTGTTACAAGCTTCTACTGCGTCTTCGAATCTAACATTTGAAGATAAATATTTTACTGTATTTCATTTTAGATTTTCTGAGATAGCCTATGAAAATTACAGTGGGTTTTTATTTGTGATAACCCGTGAAAATCACGAAGTGGTTTTTTATTTGTGATAGCCCGTCAAAATCACAAAAGGGGTTTTATTGTGGTGATCTCGTGAAAATCACAAGGAACTGTATAAGGTTGTTAAGGTGAACCTGTGAAAACCATATTATAGTGAAAGCCAAAATTACGAGGGTAATAATTTTGGGAGTAGAGTAGGTGTGGTTGTTTTAAGCACCGAACCACTTTAACTCCTTGTGTATATGTGGCGAATGTTTATTTCATTTTGGTAGTGGATATTATTTATTTCTTGTGGTGAATGCTATAATTATTTTACATTTTCTTGTTAATTTGAAAGATTGATTTTAAAGACATTCGTGAAATAAGGTTGTTCTGCCGAATATTTTAGGTGAAGCTTGTCTTACGAATTATTTAGAATCAATGTTTCAATACTTAGGCGATTGAGATTTTGTATTTTTTTAGTTATTCTGCTTTTATTTCTATTATTTAGCATTGTCCTATTCACCCCTCCTATAGGACATCGATATCTCTCGTTTTTAAAATTGTTGAGAAAAATCATCCCTAGATTTCTCACCCATGTATGGCTATCCAAACCATCAAATTGATGGGAACATCCTTAATACAGTATATCCCAAATATCACATTTATTAAGCAATCTTGGCCATTCGATTCACAACTATCAACGGAATGTTTAAAAGTAAAATATTGTGGTCTGAATTCCAAAACAAAATCAGATGGTTACAAGCATTTTCTAAGTGTAATGTTTGTGGAAGTGGTTTGGCTACTGGTCGGTGCTCTCAGGGCTCCACCATTATGTATGCGTTTTATCCATGCCATCTTCATTTTTCCAGATCATTTTATGGTCTGAGCCTGAAAACGAGGTAGATAAAAATATCAAGTGGACCGCATCGCAACTAACAGTGTTGATTGACCATTAAAAACTTCTTGGGGGACACAAAAATATTGGATCAAGCTGATATTTGTTTGTTTTCCCTTCATCCAAGTCTGTATGACCTAATTAAAAGGTTGGATGTCAAATAAACATTACAATGCCCCTAGGAGATTTTTAACAGTCGACATTCAATCAATACCGTTTACCTGTGGTGTGGTCCACCTGATATTTAGATCTGCCTCATTTTTGGGGTCAAGACCTAAAATGATTTGGAAAAATGGAAGTACGGTGTAGAAAACACATATATTATTGTGGGCCCCACAGCACCGACCAGTAGCCAGTGGCTACTGGTTGTGTCACTAGCTAAACAACGTCCAATGTTTGTATGATGCTCAAGCACAATTGGGTCAGAGGTTTGGCCGATGTAGATTGCCTTACAACTATGTCATGTGTGCCATTCAAGATTCATCAGCATTTTTAAAGTGGCGGTGAGCCATCATGGTTGGCTAGCCTCAGAACAACTCAAGATGTACAAGCAAATCATCAACAAGTAGCATATGAGAAATAATGTTTCATAAGGACACAAGTACAAAACTTGTTGATTGTAATAAACTTATGTAATACACTACTAGATAACACCCGTTTGTCATTAACCTATGTAATAGTTTATTACAATGTGCATACGGGAGTATTGTGCTCTCGTCCCAGGTTGCCCATAACTTCCATCATAGATCTGAGAAATATGACGATACAACATTCAAAACTCATACTAAGTTGTTAGTTATGACCCTTGATAGAGTGAAATGGAAGAACATGGATCATGTAGCCGACCCTAGTTAGGCTTAGATGATGATGATGATGACAATGATGATGAGAGATACAAATGCAACCTACTCACATGGCCTAGTCAAGTTCAATTTGAAAGTTCGTGCGGAAGAGTGAGCCCTCAAGATCCGACTGTCTAAACGATATGAGACCTCCACAAAGCCGAAGATGAATTGTTCAGATCTAGCGGTCTACCTAACTACTACTGGAGCAAATGGGTCTAATATCCCTTCTGATTCTATGGTATAGATGGCCTTGGATTACGATCTATGGCTTAGATCGTCCCAAGGATAAGCTAAATGGACAAATTTCAATATATTACTTTCCTATTTTTACTCTCGTTGTTGCTTAATATGTTATTCACGAGAGAGTCTCTTCCCATTTATAAGGAAGGATGTGGAGTTTGGATGAAACCAGAAATTATCCGTTCTTATCCCTATCTCCTCATCTAAATCTTCATTTAAAGTTGAATTTAAAATTCAACTTCAAACGGAAGAAAGAAAAATGATTAATAAAAAGAGGCCAAACCTTAAGGGACCCACCCACTAGTGATTCTCCACCAGTGGGCCCCACTGGCCTATGTCCAACATCTCTCACTCAATTACATTGTGGGATAGGCACCAAAAAAATTGTCCATCTAACTCGCCTAATAATAATCAAAACCAAACATCGCAATCAAAAGAATTAGAGGCGTGAGAGCAGCTGGATCACCGTAATCTTCTCACAGGTGTTTAAATACTAACTGACCACCTAAATAGTACTCAATAACCCAAGCTTTACAATGCTTGTTCTAGTCCGCATGACCACACCGGATGGAGTTAACTCTTAATCTGGAGTACTCGGCCAACATACGCACTCATCCAACTTATTGAGTTATTCTGAAAACTCGATTTTCATAAATTTTGACTTAAATTAATTTAAATCAATACTTATATATATACTTTTAAGAAAGAATATCGTTTGCAAAAGTTTATAAAAAAAACTCGATACTACCAGCAGATAAGTCTTCAAGTACGTATTTATAGTTATAGAAACTTGGTGTAGTTGTTACGAGATCTTCCCCACGCAGATGTGTAATTTCGAATCAATCAGGCAGCTTTTCCAGCGGGACTAAGTCTGGCCAATCAAGGACCTTTCGTCATAGTACATTAAAGTAGCGACACTCAATCTCATCCTCCTATACACAAGAGGAGGGTAGCTAAGGACACAAAGAGTCACCTATGGAACTAGCTACTTAATATGCTCGGACTTCTGTTGGTGTTTAGGGTCCTTTGCCAAGTCAATGGCAGAAGTATTGTCTATCTTCAGCGATATAGATTGATGAACGCTCGGTACAACACCCAGACCTAGTAAAAATCTGCGAACCCATACACACTCTTGAACTGCAACATAATATGCAATGTACTCGGCCTCCATATATGAAAGAGCTGCGGATGTCTATTTCTTACTCGACCATGAGATAGCTCCCCCTCCGAGTAAGAAGACATATCCTGAAGTAGACTTTCTCTCGTCAGCGTCATTACTCCAAGCATAATTAGAAGATCCTTTGAGCTCGAGACTTTTGCCTTCATAATACAACATTAGGTCTTTTGTTCATCCAGGATAGCGAAATATACGTTTGATGACTTGTTAATGAGACTGTCCTGGGTTACTCTGATAACAACTGACTATACCAACTACATAACTAATATCCGGTTTGGTGCAAAGCATAACATACATTAAGCTCCCTACTGCTCTTGCATAAGGTCACATAGCCAATTTTTCGGCTTCAGTCTGGGGACATGATTTTCTATCTAACTTGGTAACTTTGTCAATAGGGGTTTCAATAGCTTTTAAATTTTCCATCTTGAACCGCTCTACGATCTTTTGTATATAGGTGGTTTAAGACAAGCTTAAGAATTCCTTAGAGCGATCTATGATGATTTTTATCCTGAGAATAAAGTTGGCTTCACCAAGATCTTTCATCTCAAAGTTCGAGAATAGTCAATCTTTAGTCAACATCAACAATTGCAAGTCATTACCAGCTAGCAGTATATCGTTTACATATAAAGATAGTATCAAAAAAGATCTTCCAAACCGTTTCATGTATACACGATGATCTTCTTCACTCGCTATGAATCCGAAAGTAGTGATGGTTAAGTGGAACCTCATGTACCACTGTCTTCAAGATTGTTTCAACTCATAAATAGATTTCAACAACTTACAGACTTTCTTTGGATGCTTTTTGTTTACATAACCCATGGGTTGTTGCATGGATATTTCTTTATCCAAGTCACCATTTAAGAATGTGGTCTTTACATCCATTTGATATAACTCTTAGTTTAAACTTGCGAGAATGGACAAGGTCATACGAATTGAGGAGAATTTTGTAACAGGTGAAAAAGTCTCCTCAAAATCAATGCCTTCTTTCTGTGTGAAACCTTTAAAAACTAATCGTGCTTTGTACTTGTCCACTGTACCATTTGCCTTTCTTTTGATCTTTAGTACCCACTTATTACCTGGAAGACATTTACAAGTTTCCAGACTTTATTCTTCTATATGGAAGCGATCTCTTCGTTCATAGCAGTCACCCAATCGGCTGAGTTAGAAAATAATAATGCATCCTGATAAGAATTAGGTTCACCATCATCAACCGCAACGCAAGAGAATGACTGCCTCTCAATATCAAAGTATCTTCGAGGAATAAATCATCTTTCACTTCAACGTAACTTAGGAGCCTACTGAGATGTTCTCTCACTGTCCTGACGAACTATAGGAGCATCTTCATTTTGAGAAGCGGAACTCCCGCTTTTCCAAGATACATCAAGAATTTCAAAAAGTTCTATTATAACATTTTGCTTCATTCAGCTGGGGTATCTATCTTCGACGAAGGTCTCGTCCCGAGATTGTATCTCAATCCATCGTCCATGGTCCTCATAAACTAGAACGTATCCCTTTGAATAGTACCTTATGAACATGCATTCAATGGTTTTACTTCCAAGTTTACTTTTATGCGGGGCAGGCAACAAAACATATCCCAAAGATCCCCAAGGGCATAGGTTGGCTAGAGAAGGAATCCTCTCAGACCACATCTCATATGGGGTCTTAGGAATGAATTTGGAAATGACTCTATTAAGGATGTAGACGACTGTTAGTAGTGCGTCTCCCTAGAACGTGGTAAAGAGATTGGCTTGTGCTATCATCGATCTAACCATGTTCAATAGTGTCATATTCCTTCTCTCTGCAACACTATTTTGTTGTGGAGTATAAGCCATTGTGTACTGCTGGACAATATCAATGTTTTCATATATGATTTGAACGTTTCAGATGTATACTCGCCACCTCTATCGGATCGAAGGATTTTAATATTTTTCTTAAATTGATTTTCCACCTCAGCGTTATATTTAAGAAAACAATCAAAAGCCTCAGATTTGTGTGAGATGAAATACATATATCCATAGTGCGAGTAATCGTCAATGAAAGTAACAAAGTATTGACATCCATTTGTAGCATGTATATAAGAAATTGTTTATTCGAAGTCTTCTCGAACACACAATGTTTACAAAATGGCAAATCAACTTTGGATAAGGAATCTAACAGACCGAAACATACTAGTCTTGTCATACGATTCTTTCCAATGTGACCTAACATCGCGTGCCATTTTAGAGATTCATATACTATAGTTTCATTCGACATAGCAAATAAAGCAAGATATACATTATCAATATCTATGTCAAGAATAAATAAATCTGAAATTAAATTTTCTCATACAAAGATGAGGTTATTGAGTCTTAAAGAAACTTGTGTCCTGGAAAAATGAATATCAAAACTTTCAATTAACAACTTAGAAAAAGAAATTAAATTCCGATGCATGTCCGGTGCATAAAGAGTATTACGGATGATTATCGTTTGCCCTATGTGTGTATGGAGATGATAAACGCTAATCTCTAGTACGTCTTCAACAACATTATTTTCCATATACACCTTGTAACCTACCGTAGCTATAGGTCGGAATTCCTTATGTCCTCAACGACTTCGTGTCACGTGCTTTGTTGCGCCTGAATACAAAATTCACTTGTTAGATATAGTATTAAAGAAAAGGATTTCAAAACAAATGCCTACATAAAAAGTATCTAGTGACTTAAGAATTACCTTTATTTTATGGGCACACTGCCAGACATAATGGCCAGCGTTTCCACAAACGAAGCAGATTATGTTTGCCTTTTTATGATTCTTCTTTCAATTCTTCTTCTTGAGATGTGGAGGAGGTATTGCGGACTTCTGTTTTTTGTTATTCTTTTTTCCTTTCTTACGAGCTATATATCATTTCTTGTTAGCTTTTCGCTTTTGGGTCTCTGTTGCAAAGGCCTTGGCCGAACCCGACTGAATTGCATTCATTTCAACCTCTTATACCGAATGACCACAAAAGTCTCTGAACACAGTGATAGAATTAGTATGGTTCAAAATCATTTTGATTGGGGCCCAAGATTCAGACAAGGAACGGTGCATTGCTATTATCTTTTGATTTTCAGTTAATTTACACCCTACATTCCTAAGGGCACATATCATCTGCTCCATTATGATCTTTGATAGGACAGCCGACTGGTATCCTATATTCCTACGTGTCATGCACTTCAGACGCACTTCATACGTCGGTATGAGTTCTTTGTGCATTGTGCTAATTAGGACATTACGGTTAGAACAATTTTGTTTATGCCACTTATTGTAGCGGTTCATTGCAGCCATATGTTCTCCTAAATTTCCGTTCTTAACCAATATAGGTTCCTCTTGAACCTTATCGAGTGTATGCAATATGTTGTCCTTATCCAGAAGGCTTCGCACCACGCAGGACCAATATTCGTAGTTGTTACCGTCGAATTGTTGACCTTTGAATTGTTCAACGATTAACGCTTTGGTGGTCATCTCTACATTGCATCAAGTATCACTACTTAGATATGATCTAAGGTATTGGCACTAATCATCAACATTTCTACGTGTTATTCAAAATTTCAAGGTATAAAAGTAGTAAACTCATTTTAATGAGATTGAAAGTCCACATACCTGAACAGGCAGTGTAGATCAATTAAGCTCTCTTACTTAGGATGTATATGATGCTTTTATAAAAATATATTTGTATAATGTGCAGCCTTCCATTATAGGTTACATGCATCATTTGATAGAGAGGACTTAACTCCCACTCAGGTTATGCATAACCTCTATATATAGGGAGCATTCTAGCACTAAGTTTTCATTTTTTTAATGAAAATCGGGCTTAGATCTAATCGCATCAAGTCTAATTATATCACACATATAAACATTATCATCAGATTATTATTTTTTTTATTTAAAAAAAAAAAAAGTGCTTAGATATAAAGAGAGTTTTATCATCACCAAAGATCATGTCCATTAGCAATGGATTCGATCATTACCGTTAATGATCACCATTGATGATGGATCATCTCATCAACATTGATCATTACGATTTATGATGGTTCTGATCACTAATGGTCCCTTAATCAATAGTGAATTGAAGAATATATCAATGAAACTATATTCACATACACGCATACGTACATGTAATAATCAAGAAATACGTGAGATATACATTTTGTTTGTCTAATTATAAAAATGTGTAGCTCACTTTAAATGATTACATTCATGATACTAATATATCATAATCAAGATTATAAAAATTTATTTATTATTTATTTATTTTAATATATACATCGATCTTTATCATTTCAAGAGATCTTAACCGTTAATCATTAAAACGGATGACACTATAGGTTAGATCTTGCTTAAAAAACCCCAAGTCACTTTCTACTACCTGCTTTAAATCAACCCACAAATGGCTGATTAAAAAACTCTTAGTAAGATATACTTAATCTTTAAAGAAAGTGAATTGGGCTTCTGTTACCACCCATTTGAATTTGTAGATTAATATGGGGTCCATATGAGCTTTTCAACCACTCATGGATTGCTTATTATGGTTCCATATGAGCTTTCTAACCACTCATGGATTGCTTGTTATGGTTCCATATGAGCTTTCCAAACACTCATGGATTGCTTATTATGGTTCCTTTATTTTTTATACAAAAGGCATATTCGGATAGTTTCATAAAAATGCTACTGCATGAATAAAGGTTCCAAGTCCATATATAAGTCTACCTGACTAAGAAGGCTTTAGACAACAATTACTTAGATAAAATTGTTATCTATTGATTTCACTAAATGGGATTTCAGGCCTTCAATAGTTATGGAATAATTTGTGGTAATTTATCTACAGTAATAAATATATATCCCAATCCTTATTATTCAAAACACGGGACCTAAAAACATTATAAAAAAAATGGATTTCACTAAATGGGATTTCAAGCCTTCAATAATTATGAAATAATTAGTGGTAATTCATCTACAAAGTAAATATATACCCCAATCTTTATTATTTAAAACATGGGGCCTAAAAACGTCACCGAAAAATGGATTTTAATTATTGATTATTTAACTTTTGGTTGTCTATTTCGTACCCATCAATTTGATAAGCTAATTTTCTAGGCTATAAAAAAAAAAGATCTCACAATCATAACAGTGCAGATTGATACACATTCCAGCTACATATTCATTAGAGGAACATGATAAACCCACACCGTCATCAGTCCCTTATGATTACCGTATCATAAAAGATAGGTGGTGCCTATTAAAAAGGCTTCCTATAAAAAATGCCTTTTTATTTATTTATTTATTTAATTTGACCCTCAATATCTCCATTATCATTAATTTCTATCTCATATCAATTTATGGTACGCCATTATATTTGAGCTTTATCAAATCTCCAATGTTTGATTTTAAGAATCATTGGGATTGACTCCCTTTAATAAATAAATAAATTTCTTCTCAGGTCAATAGGATGTAAATTCAGATATCATTTATTTGATATTACGATTATTATTATTATTATTATCATTATTTAATCCCCATACCTCAAGAATAAAATAAATAATAATAATAATAAACGAATATTTAAATAATCGATGTTTAATTAAAATAAAACATAGAGTATAATAAAAAGGGCCACTGACCTTTCATAATTAAAACAATAAATCGGAGATTCGTCATTGAATTGCTCTGATACCATTGAAAGTTTGTGCGGAATTGTGAGCCTACAAGATCTGATGGTCTACACGATATGAGACATCCACACAGCCGAAGATGAACAGTCCAGATCTAGCGGTCCACCTAACCACTACTAGAGCAGATGGATCTAATCACCCCTTTGATTCTATGGTATAGATGACCTCGGATAACAATCTATCGCTTAGATCATCTCAAGGACAAGTTAAATGGACAAATTTCAATATATCACCTTCTCCTTTTTTTACTCTCATTGTTGTTTAATATGTTATTCAAGAGAGAGCCTCTTCTACTTATAGGGAAAGATGAGGAGTTTGAATGAGACTGGAAATTATCCAGTCTTATCCCTATCTCCTCATCTAAATCGTCATTTAAAGTTGAATTGAAATTCAACTTCAAACGGAAGAAAGAAAAATGATTAATAAAAAGAGCCCAAACCTCATGGGACCCACCCACTAGTGATTGCCCACCAGTGGACCCCACTAGCCTATGTCCAACACAATTTTTTTGGCAAGAATAGCAAATCAAAATCCTAAGTTGGGTGTTACTATTTGCCCTTTAACCTAAGTACACTGCCTCATGGAGATTACTTCAGCTGGGGCCTTACATGGATGAAAGCCAAACTTATGCAATTATACAATTTTTTATTTTTTTTTCTTTCAAAAATACAGTTTAGGTAACTATGATTCTAACATACTTCCATGTCATTTTTTATCCATCTGCATATTCTTCTTCTTCGTCATCCCTTATTTTGGCATGATATTGTGTTTTACTTGTAGTAACACCACGAGAATATTTAAAAAAACAAGGAAAAAAAATAAATGGAACGGTTTCCATAGCACATTCTACCAATAGAAAAGTTTCTTCCCACTTGGAAGGACAACATCTTTGAAGACATCTTTAGTATTCTGGTTTAAGGGCATTTTAGGATTTCCCATGTTAATTAGGGGGCGTATCATGGAACTCATGAGCAAGCTGACCTATTGGCCCGTCTACTTGATGGAGCTTGTATTTTGTTTCTGGGATTTCGAATGTTGACCTTCTGTTGGTTGTGAATATAATAGTGTTCCCCTCATTGAACTTGCTGTTCAAATGTAAAGAGCTTCCAGCAACTTCGATTTCCCAATCTAGAACCACAAAAATAATACAGCTGATACCAAAGAAAGAGAGACCAGATCTCTAGCTTTCATGGCAAATCTAGGAAGATAAGAATTACATGTCACAACTTCCTCAACAATACCATATGGGAACCATAATGCCTTCCATCGAAAATAAGCAAATCCCAAGTGTTGGTACTACATCAAATCGGTAAAAAAAAGCAACAAGCTTATCACCGGATATCATGGCCACCTACAAGATGAGTGTCTGCTGCCGAGTCCAAGTCATGGATAGAAGCTCATCACTGTATATCATGGCCACTTGCAAGAAGAGCATCCCAGCAACGAGTCCAAGTCATGGATAAAAGCTTATCACTGTATATCATGGCCACTTGCAAGAAGAGCATCTGCTGCTGAGCGCTAATCATGGGGAAAGAACACCCTACAAAACAAAGAGGCCTTGATCAACAGAAATGCAATTTCCTGAATGCTTCAAGAAATAGAAACAACTAGCCACAGCCATGAAAAGAATATTCATCTTGAATGAATGAGACCCGAAAGAATTTCAGAAATTTGACAGAGACTCGCTAAAATATATGGAATCGGTTTTTTGAGTGAACCAAATTGGTTGCTTAGGGGTGAAACCTTTTTGTCAATCACATGCGTTTATGTGCTAGGGAGTTGGTTGAGCCCTTGGAAGCTAAAAACTAAAGACACATAAAGACTGGAACATCAAGGAAGTGATATATATATATATATATATATATATATATATATATATATATATATATATATATATATATATATATATATGAGGTGCCTTGGTGACCCTAACCTCGCCCAAAACAACCCTTGAACTTGTAGATGATCATGGCCCAATAGGTAAACCTTGTTTGATTATTCATTAGCCTTAGAAGCCCCATTTAAACATGCTTAGATAGGCTATAAAGGTTGTGAGCTGCTGTTAAACCAAACCGCCCAAAACAGCAGAATTATAGGTGCCATCGATCGATCCTCAATCAATCAATCGATCGATCAAATTCGAGTGATCAAACATGGCCCAAATCGTCCCACAACAAATTCTCTACAAGCCGGAATTACAACCAATCAGACCAGCCGATTTCTGTCTGTTTTTTTTTTTTTACCGTTGGAACTAGATTCCTTTATAAGGGGCATATAGGCCTTCGGCAAAATGATGGTTTTTGAGTGAGTTTGAAGCCCTAGTGTATCCCAATACTTCATAACAATTTTAGGCTCTCACTTGAAGGGATTTAAATAATCTTGCATGTGTTTAATCACTCTAATGAGCATTCCAAGCTCCTTATAAAGAAGAACTTATTTCCTTGCATTCTTTAGATGATAGATACCAGTCCAATAGGAAAACTCTTCGTCTTTCAAACCTCTAGAATACTCATTTAGGTGAGTTCTCATTTGAAAACCAACTAAGCCTTTAGTCATAGGAGATTCAACCAAGCCTCTCCCATTACCTTGGTAGCCTCATTGGAGCATCAATTGCAAGGTAGTCGATTCAAGGAAGCGGAAGGAGACCGACTTCAATGATTGAGGGAGCATAAGGGGAATTGATTGGAGCACGAGAGAGCATCGATCAAGCAACCTAAGCACAGCGCATCAACAGGCCTCAATCCGACAAGTTGTCAATTAGTGAGTCCATACTCTCTTTCCTTGTGTAGGATTGAGGGTAAGGGTTTGTGACCCAAACTCGATAGGTTCTTGTGTAAGACCTATGCTCTTGTGTATGGCCGAATTCACTGGACAGTGGACACTGTTGTGTACGTGTTAGTGTCCGTAGGAGCCTCCGGCAGGAGTAAACGTAGGTCCTTGAACTAGGACTGAGGTTATTGGTTAACCGATAGAAAACCAACTAAAATCTCTTACGAAAGCCTCAAATGGGAGTGTTTGTTTGGTAGGTCATTGTGTAGGGCTGTATAGGTTAGAGGTGAACTTGACTTAAAACCTCTAATAGTGAATACTGGTACACTAAAGGAGAGTGTCCACCGAGAGTGGAGTAGGGAAACCAAATCACTCTATATGCTTGTTTTTACGATTGTGAATTGCATACATTTCTAATTATACTTAAGTGATTGATTAGTTGAATTATTTGAATGCATGGGTTAGATTGTATGCTAGGTACTCAACTTGTGAAGCACACACAAGTTCACTATCGAATATAGAATAGTTGCTCTAATTGGTATATCATTGGTAGTCTATGTGATTGGACCGACCTTGGCTTGGAAGCATTAATGTTAAGTTGCCTTAGTTTAATTTGGTATATTAGTTTAAGTAAACAACTGTGATTTGAATTGGCATAAATTTTCAGTGGTCATATTCCCTCCTCCTCTAGGACTTAGCTATTCATTCCTTGGCTCCGCCAACCTTTTGCACATGTATGCCGTGGTAGACAATCCAGGCAATTTCAGCGAGTTCATGTATAATAGAGTTGGCCACGCCAGAACATCAGGTGGGTCAATGACAAATTCAGAGGAAACATTGCAAGTTCAGCAATAAAAGTCAACAGAACTTGGTTGCTCAAAGCAAGGGCAGACCATGGTGAATGAATGTGGAAGTGGCAACAAAAATAAACATAAAAAGTAAGATTGTCAAGGTACATCTAAATGAAGTATAATCAAAGAATTCAATGTCTGTATCTAACAAACACTTCCTTAAATAGAGAATCCTCCTCATCATTGGCCTCTACATGCACGACTAAATGACATATTTGAGTGAAAAGAGACTTTGTGGATATCATTAAAGCGAAAAAACAAAGGTTCCATGATTCTGAATTTGACTTTGCTACCAAACCAATACCACGCTAGGAACTAGGGAAATCAAAGAAACAGGCCTGGTTGATTTGGGCCCAGATTTTGAACTGGTCATACTTGGCCCATCAAAGTTTTAGATTTAGAGTGCACCTGGTTTGATTTGGGTGCAGATTTTGAATCAGTCAGACTGGCCTATTCAAAATTTGATTTACTCAGCAAGTGCATTGACAAGTATACTTAGAATACCCTCAACGAAGAGACTACCTGAGAAAAGAAAAATGGTCCTTTGCTTCCATCTTGTTCGAATGCCCCCATCTAACAGGATGCAGGAAGCTTCAAATCACATTTGCATAGAAGAAGAGACCTAAAGTGGGTCCTACTTGATCACTAGTGGCAGAGAAATCCTTTTTGAAAGGAGTGCAGAATAATCTTCACATCAGATTATATGAATGATTGTGCCTAGAAAAAATTACAACAGTGTGCTATTGGGTCATGTTTTAGTTTTAGAGTTACTATTGGAGTTTCTTGCATGATTAGTTACAGTTGTTTTAGGGGAATTTTCCCCTTCTTTAGCTATGCTTTACAATCCAGATTCTGAGCTTGTTTGGAAGCCAGGAGAAAAAATGTTGGAAAACCCATGGAAATGGAAACGGAAATGGAAATGAGATTTTTTTTTTGGTGGAAATGAGTTTTTTTTTCCTTTTTTTTTTTTTTTCTTCTGTTTATCCTCGTAAAGAAGCAACACCCAAAAACGCCAAAAGGAGTGGTGAGAAGGATTTCTTGTGTGAGTGATGTAAGGGGTTACAGCTAGCGACAATAAGGGAAGAAGCGATATCTTCAAAGGATGAAGATGCATCGGGAAGAAGGGAAATGGTATCTGGTAAAAAGAAGATACAAAAAAATGGAAAGAAAATGCATGCGCTTTTGGAATACCCAACCTTGTTTGTAGAAGGTTTTCCAGAAGCGTGGAAACCAGTAAACTTCAAGAGGGTCTTCTCGAGTGCAAGAATAGTTAAGGAAATAGTAATTCCTCGACAAAGAAACTCCAACGAGAGGAGAGCGTTTGCATTCGTCCGAATGAGTTTGGAAGAGGAACTGGTAAACGTAGTCCATGAACTCAATGGAGAGAGTTTTGGGGGGAATAAATTGAGAGTTCAGAAGGTGAGATATGGGATATGGGCCAGAGAGGAACAACGAAGTCGATATAGGGGTCAATATCCTTGAAAGGAAAGATGAAGGTACAAAGAACAGCTATATCGGATAGTTCGGGCCCTTCGAAGATAGTTACAGAAGCGGCAGCAGGAAGATCTTTCAAAGACGCAGTGCTTAACAAAACAGAACAGAGAATCAAGGCAGCAAATGTTTAAGATGATTCAGATAACAGATGGGCTTGGCTTGGAGGGCAGTTACAGAGGAAGGACCAGAAGTAAGGATTCATACGAAAGTTCTAGACAACTCGTGGAAGACCTTCGAGCATTGCTTCACAGTCGTCATAAGACTTGGAACAGGAGAAACGGATCTTCTAGAATGGCTAATCTGCAATTGTGATGGTATAGAGGAAGAAGATTTAATCACTAAAAAGCTACAGGAGAATGCAATGTTAGTATCATTGGGATGCCAGGAACATGCTGAAAAGGTTTCTTCTGTATGCAGATCAAACAGAGATGGTATAGTCACAAAGATTCAGAAATGGGAGAACTGGTCAATTTTTGGTTGGGAGGAACATGTATCAAATATGGTACAAATTTTTTTTTTTTGTTTGGGTTAACATGTTAGTACACACTCCACTGTTAGCCACACCCCGACTTACCAAGACCTCAGTGTTGAAATGAGGTTATCTTCACTCAGTCTACCACTTAAGCTATGGATCTGTGTATATATTGTACATTCCTTTGGAATTTTGGATTGATGACATTATAAGACAAATCGGAGCATGTATTGAATCGGTGGTGGCCATCAATAGTCGCACTGACAGGAGCGAGGAGTTGTGTTTTGCGAGAATCCG
Source organism: Magnolia changhungtana (assembly GCA_030180095.1). Taxonomy (NCBI): domain Eukaryota; kingdom Viridiplantae; phylum Streptophyta; class Magnoliopsida; order Magnoliales; family Magnoliaceae; genus Magnolia; species Magnolia changhungtana. The sequence goes on from JASAUF010000600.1 coordinate 1,581,576, forward strand.
AATTAGAAAGAAAAATTGGAATTGGAAGTTCCTGAACAGGCGGCTGGTATACCACCATAATGAAACTGCCTTTGATTTTTTTGTTTACGGATAGGATTTCTGTTGGCTTCGTCGGGATGCTCGTGTAGTTTGTTAACACAGTACCCGATTTCAATTGGGCTAAAGGTTGGTCCCACAAAGCTTAAGGTGGAAGTGTTACAGGAGCAGGACGATCTACAGAGGACTGAAGGAGAAGAGTGATACTGTCTGTTAATGATAGCTGGTCGAAAGAATGAAGAAGGAAGTCCACATTCCTACTCCAACGGAGCACCATATTTTGAAGGGAAATAGTGTCACTAGATTACTGGCTTTCGAAAAGAGGGGGAAAGCTTTTCGCTGGAAAAGTTGACGCATGGCAAAAATATCAATGATTTTCAGACACGTGGAAACAGTATTAATGAAGGGGCTGAAAGAGTCGTCTTCCCCACTAATAATCTTCTGACAAGTGGAAAGGTAACCAAAGGCATTAATGAATCGATGGTTTTTCAAAGCCCGAGTATACATGCTAATACTCGGCCTCGTGCGGAGAGTCAGACATGTGAAATTTTAAACCTTAGTTTCGCACAGGTGGAAGATTGCTTAAGCCATTCCACATGCGACAACCCTTGTTCTTTTAATCCCGTATACGAATCAAATCGTCCAGAACGCCTGATAGAAAAACAAAAGCCGAGTCCCTCTTCGACTCGGGCAGAGCAAAGAAGTCCCCACCTACAGCTACTTCCTCTCCAAAATGAGGCCGTGCATGATACAAAGCAGGAGAGATCCTCGATGGAGATGGCAACGATGGAGTGCAGTAAGTGCTCGGTCGTGGATGATGATGTGGTTGTATGTGCTAAGAAAAGTTCAGAAGAAAGATATATTGCAAGGTCAGACAATTTCAAGAGTCAAATCCCGGTTGATAGACCTCAGATAGTTCCGTTTGTGGGAAAGGAGAAAGAGCTCTCTACAGGAGAAATCCTCATGACCCAAAAGAAGGGAACCCAAATAATGGAGGAGGATATTTTCAGCGTCAACATGGGCAGACAAGTTGGGGCTGGGAGGGTTCGAAGACCTAGAAACTTTAACCCCTTTAGCAATTGAGCATCAGTCGGGCACAATGGTGGCAGTGGGCAGTAGGTTGTCATGGAATAACCAATTGAGGACAGAAATCTCATACCTGGCTAGCTGCAGACCAGAAGGATTACAGCAGCACAAGGTATGAAAAGAATAAAGTTGGTAATGATGGAGGTTGCGCAGTTAGTGGGGGCACCTTTGGGGACAGACCAGAAGATTATGTGTCCTATTTTGAGTTCGTTGAAGAAAGGGGAAGACTGATAATTCCAAATCAGGTCCAATTTTCTGTCAGAGATATGGTGAGCCTGGAAGAGAGTGGCAGGAAGAGGAAAACACAAATGCGGCCAAAATAGTGGTGAGACAAAGCGGAGCAATTAGTCGTAAAAGAAGATTTTGACTTGGAATGTCAGGGGTTTGAGCGTGCACAAAAACGAAAGCAATTCATAGATGTGTAAAAGACACAAAATACAGTTGGCAACGATTTAAGAAACTAAGATGAAGTGAACCAAGGGCTGATTAATTCAATTTGGTGGGGTCAGCAAAAAGAATGGTTAGCGGTGGATGCGATTGGATCGGTGGGAGGTATATTAGTAATCTGGAATTCGACAATTTGGAGTAAAGAGGACAGTTGGATAGGGAATTTTTTGGTGTCAGTGGTGTTGAAAGAGAGGGGGTCCGGTTTCAGATGGTGTTTCTCAACAATTTATGGGTTGTGCAAGCCAAAACGTCACGACGAGTTCTGGGCAGAATTGGACACATGTCATAGCAAGTAGGATGTTCTGTGGTGTGTGGGAGGCGACTTCAACATAGTTCAAGTTCTTCATGAAAAATCAAATGGGGAGCGGATCTCAAGAAGTATGAAAAACTTTTCTGAGTGGATATTGAAGAATGAGATGATAGACCTTCCATTGGGTAATAAATTCCAGGCTAGACAGATTCCTTATCTCCTCAGAATGGGGAGAGAACTATCTGTTGATTCACCGATGTGGATTGCCTAGATCTTTTTCGGATCATTGCCTGATTCTTCTAGAAATGGATGAGGAGGATTGGGGGCCGCAACCCTTTAGGTTTGAGTTGGAGTGGTGGTCGAAGGGGGCGCCGGTTATTCCTTCTTCCAAAAATTAAAGCGACTGAAACAAAAAATAGGGGAGTGGAAAAAAGAGCAACTAATTCGCTAAAAGGAGGAAAAGACCAAGTTCCTTCTAGAGATTCAAAGAATTGACTCGACAGAAGAGGACCTATCAACAGAGGAAATAGCTTGGAGGGAGGTGCATAGCGCAAAATACAATGCTAGACTGCGAGAGGAAGAGATTAAATGGCATCAAAAGTCTAGGGCAACCTGATTGAAAGCAAGGGACAAAAATACCGAGTACTTTCATGTGATGGCTAGTGCTAGAGTGTGATCTAATAAGATTATATCGTTATTGGTGGACAGGGAAAGGATAGAGAGGAAGTCAAAGATTTGTGAAACCATAGTTAATTTCTAATAGGACCTTTTGTCTAAAGAGAGGAGACATAGGCTGACCCTTGATAACATGCATTTTGAATCAATTACGTCAGAAGCGGCGGATGTGTTGGAATAGGCTTTTCCTGAAGAAGACATCAAGGAAGTGGTGGCAGAGTTGGGCGGTGATAAAGCTCCGGGGCTAGATGGATTTCCTTTGGCATTTTATCAGAAATTTTGGGAGTATGTTAAGGGGGATGTGTTAGGCTTCATGCACGAATTCTATGAGAAGGGCTTAATAGCGACAAAATTAGGGGCTACGTTCATAGCGATGATTCCCAAAAAGAAAGGAGCTGAATGTTTGAAAGATTTCCATCCCATTAGTTTGCCAGGTGGTCCATAAAAGATTTTAACAAAGGTTTTGGCATCCAGATTTCAAAAGGTATTGGGAGATGTTATCTCGGAGTCTCAAGGGGCTTTTGTGGATGGAAGACAGATTGTTGACTGTTTGTTATGGCTAACGAATGCGTCGACTCTTTTTATATTAAAGGGACGAATGCATTGTTTGCAAGCTTGATATGAAAAGGCATATGACGATGTTGATTGGGCATTTCTAGATTACATGCTAGGTAGGCTGGGTTGTGGACCTAAATGACGCTTTTGGATCCAGAAATGCGTGAGATTGACAAAATTTTCGATAATGGTGAACGGTTCGCCGAAGGGGTTCTTTGTCGCTTCCCGTGGGTTACATCAAGGCGACCCTCTATCTCCATTTCTATTCGTAACAATAATTAAGGCTCTTAGTAGAATGATTGATAGAGGTGTTTAAGTCGGTTTAGTTAAAGGTTTTGGGGTGCACAACACAAACTTTCAAATTTCACACATTCAGTATGCGGATGATACGCTTTTACTATGCAAGGCGGACGATTTCTTTGTGCAAAATCTACGTTCCATCATAGTCAGATTTGAGGTGGTCTCCTGTTTGAAGGTCGAGATCTCCAAAAGTGAGATTTTAGGGGTAGGCATCTCCAAAGATGAAGTTCAGGCATTTGCATTACTATTCAGATGTCAGGAAGCTTCCTTTTTTGACAACTTACCTTGGCTTACCGTTACGCATAGGGAGACTAGCGAAACACATGTGGGCCAAAGTTGTCGAACAAAAGATGTCCAAGTGGAAATCTGGGTACTTATCAATGGGCGGGAGAATGGTTCTGATTAAAGCGTCTAAGTCAAATCTTCCGGTCATTTCATGTCTCTCTTTAAATGCCCAAAAAGTCTATTCTAAATATTTTGGAAAAACGGAGGGATTTCTTGTGGAAAGGGTTGAAAGAGAAACAAAACTTCCATCTTTTGAAGTGGGATGAGGTTTGTAAGCCAACGGATCAAGGAGGTGTGGGGTTTAGGAAGTTAGAGGAGATGAATTTAGCGTTGTTGGGGAAATGGGTATGGAGGTTTGGGTCGGAGAGGGAAGCTAAATGGAGAGAGGTCATATCAAGAAAGTATGGGGTTGTGGAGGATCAAGACATCCTCACTGTATCGATCTTCTAACTTGTGGAAATCAGTGATGTCCCTAAAAGAGAGTGTGGGAGGGAATGGTTTTAATTTGGGGGATGGTAAAAGTATTAGATTTTGAGAGGATAGGTGGGTAGGAGATTTCAAGTTGTGTGAAAGATTTCCATCATTAGTGAGACTAGATAGGGAATAAGGGATGAAGGTGAACAATTGTTTTTCAGTTACAGCTGATGTAGTAACTTGGGTTCCTATTCGTGGAAGAAATCTCGCGGACGAAGAGATTGAAGAAATGGTTCAACTCCTTCACTGTTAGCGAAGGTCTTCCCAGTGTTATCAAGGTATTCAAAATCGATTATGTAACGACCATTGTGTAACGGTAACGGTACACACCATTACGCATTACAGATGAGTAACACCCCAGTCTAGAATTTTCGACAATAACAAACCGTTATGATCTCGTAATGGTCAGAGTTTAATGGTTTAAAAACAATTTTATTTTATTTTTAATATAAAAATTGGCATTGCAGATGGTTTTTACAATTTTTCTCGGTTTATTCCATTGTGAGATTGTTTCTAAGTTGATTTTGACCACTCTTGTGCAATCTTTGGAGATCAAAACACTAAATCAAATCATTTTGGAAGAACCAAAGCTCTGGGGGCCACATTAAGGAAATTCGGAAAATAAATAAAAATAAAAAAAATAAAGAAAGAATCCGATTTGTTTTCTTCTTTTTTGCTAGAAATCATTAGATTCAACATTACAACACCAAATCGCCATATCTTTCTAGATTTATGGTCGATTTAGCGCTATTTTTCTAATTTCATTTTTTAATATTTTCAAACTTTTACATAATTTTCAGCAAAAATCTTCTTCTTCTTCTTCTTCTTCTTCTTCTTCTTTCTTTTTTTTTTTTTTTTTTTTTTTTTTTTTTTTTTTTTTTTTTTTTTGAGGAGTGTGGATTGTTGCAATACATGTATAACCTTTAGATCTACACATGTATGTAATAAATAAGAGTTTTTCATCTGATTTTTTATTTTTTGATAATTTTTTATGTCGCTTATTTTTGGAATGAATTGTGCCCATTTCATAGTTTGGTTTTTCTTATAATTATTTGGGAGGAATGATGTTAAATGCTTATGGATATGCATTAGTAGGATGATAGCCATTGATTACATGAATTTGGGGCTAATTTGGGTGCATTCGAGTGGTCCCCTAAATCGGTGTTAGTATACATCCAAATTTAATTTCGATTTTTTTTCTTGTAATTAGTTGGAAGAATTGTGTTAAATGCTTAGGAATATGTATTAGTAGGATGATAGCCATTGATTGCATGAATTTGGGGACATTCAAGCAGTCCTGCAAATCGACAACACTATTCATCTTAATTTAATTTCATTTTTTTTCTTATCTTTTAATTAGTTGGGGGGAATGATGTTAAATGCATAGGGATATGTATCAGTGGGATCCATTGATTGCATGAATTTGGGCCAATTTGGGGGCATTCGAGTGGTCCTCCAAATCGGCTGCAGTATTTGTTTGAGTTTAATTTTGATTTTTCTCATAATTAGTTTAGGGGGGGGGGGGGGGGAGGGATGATGTTAAATGCTTAAGGATATGTATTAGTGGATGATAGCCGATGATTGCATAGATTTGTGGCCGATTTAGGAGCATTTGAGTGGCCCGCTAAATCGAAGGTACTATTTACCCGAATTTAATTTCAATTTTTTTTCTTAATTAGTTGGAGGGAATGATGTTAAATGCTTAAAGATATGTATTAGTGGAATGAAGCATTCGAGTGGTCCCCCAAATTGGTCGCACTATTCGTTCAAGTTTAATTTCGCTTTTTCCCTTAACTAGTCTATTTTTTATTTTTATTATTATTTTTTTTTTTTTTTTGAGGGGGGGGGGGGGGGGGGGCAATGATTGCATACATTTGGGGTCAATTTAGGAGCATTCGAGTGGCCCCCTAAATCAACTGTACTATTTATCTGAATTTAATTTCAAATTCTCTTAATTAGTTGGAGGGAATGATGTTAAATGCTTAGAGATATGTATTAGTGGAATGATAGCTGTTGATTGCATGATTCTGGGGGCATTTGAGCAGGCCCCCAAATCGACCACATTATTCATCTAAATTTAATTTTGTTTTCTTTTTCTTTTTTCTTTTTGGGAGTGGGCGCAACATGTTGTTAAATGTTTGGGGATATGCATTAATGGGATGATAACCATTGATTCCATGAAGTCAAGGCTGATTTGGGGGCATTCAAGTTGTCCCCCAAATCAATGACAATAATTATCTGACTTTAATTTTAAATATCTGGTTTGTATTTGTTTATGATTATGTTGTTTTAACATTATATTTCTATTCTGGTAAGTAAGGAGCTTGGTTCCTTTGGAAGTTGGGTGACTAGCAAGTTGTCGTAGTAGCGACTTTTGTTTTGTGAGCAGAAACAATGGCAGGCCAAGTGAGAAGTGAGGATATTGGATGACAACATTGTGAGAAAGTGGGTGGGAATAGGCACTCAATGTAACTACTATAGCAGATTAATAATTGGAGTCACACGAGTGAAACAACATTTGGCACGTCAAAAGAGGCAAGTCGCAGAATTCACAAGTTTGCCAAGAAAGGTAATGCAAATGATGTGGCAGAATTTGGAAGAGATGAAGGGAATAAGAGCTAGCATGCAAAAGAAAAGGCATGATGCTCTTGATGCGGCCCGACAAGAGGTGTTTGGTCCTGATTATATGGACTTTGGTCATAATGAGAATGTTGAGTCCGATGAAGATTCAAATTGGGAGGTAAGGAGGATGAGGAGATGGTGCATTGCGCACTACTCGTGAAGATGAAAGGCGTGGGCACATGTTTGGAGGGAGGGGATCTGTTCATGACATAGGTAGGGGCAGTGGGAGTGGAGCTGGGGGTGGGAGATGGGGTATGTTTGGTTATTGGCATGCCTTTAACTGGTGAGAGGTTTCACGTGCTCCCCTTGTGACTAATGATGTAGATGTGGTGGAGCCTAGGAAACCTTAAAGTGATCCGATTATACTTAGGAAGGAGACGGGAAAGCAGGAGAGGTTAAAACAAATGTGAGGTAAAAATGCATTTGAGAAGCTTGGTAGGGTTGCGGCTAAGCTATTCATATATGGCAACATAGCCCTAAATGTTGCTAGCTGCCCCTATTGGCAAGTGGAGATAGATGCAGCAACAGAGGCAGGCAAAGGAGTGAAGGCACCCACAGCTCGTGAAATTAGGGAGAAATGAAAAGATGTGTGGAGGCATAACTGGTCCCCTTTTGAACCATATGATAGACTAGAGGATGTGTTATTATGTGTGATGGTTGGATTGAGTCAACTAGACATAGTATGATAAATTTTATGGTGTGTTGCCACTTAGGAACAGTGTTCCATAAATCAATTAGTTTTTTAAAAGATGTTCCGTAAATCAATTGATGCATCGGAGGTAACGAAAAATGCAAATTATATTTTTTAACCTTATGAATAGGGATGAAATTGGAGAGCAAATTGTGGTGTAGATTGTCATCGAGATCAGTGAGAAAAAATGTTGATGGAGAAGAGAATTTATTCTAGTCACCATGTGCCGCACATTGCATCAACCCTATCTTAAAGATATTGGAAATAAAAATAATGTCACAAAATTGGTTGAAAGGGCAAGGCAAGTGATGATATTCATTTATAACCACAACTAGTGTCGAAGTATTGGTATCGCTACAAGTTTCACTGGCCAAGGATACGGAAACAATATCAATATCGACGATAATATCGTTGATAACCAGAAATGTGGGGAAACATGGGAAAACGGTGGATTTTTTCAGTGAAACTTCAAGAGATGCTAAAATACACATATTTGCATATTTAGGAAAAAAAAATTATAAAAAGAATGCATAGATAATAAGTTTCCATTTAATAGGGGCCTAAAAGCATATGTTGTTGTAAGAAACCAGTCCAACGATCCATCCATCCAAATATCTATTGATATTTTAGAATATCAACAACACACGATGCTTCACCAAGAAATCATCAGTAACTGGAAAGGAAATGAAAGATTGTGGTCTAGATATCATCCATGTTGCGATATGATTGATATTATCGTCGACAATTTGAACACTGCATATAACCATGTGCCAATAAAAAAAAAATTGAAATGAAAAGTATTTTAATAAACAATTTTTGACAATATTGATACATTGGTGATATTATCAAAATATCACCAATACACTTGGAATTTATATGGTCGAAAATCTTGGCGATATTGATACATTGGTGATATAAGCAACACCTGGAATTTACATAGTCAAAAATATTGGTGATATCAATACATTGGCAATACTTAGTAATGCATCACTGATACCTAGAATTTCTAAGACTACTAGTGTTACCGGTAACGCTGAGCTAAAGATAGAGATAATATCGGGGATATTGCAATAATATCGAAGATACTCCAAACAATGACCACAACCAAGCAGTCACCGTAATGAGGAAGTTCATGTAGGCTTGTGGTGACTCAATTTGCGACAAGCTTTACTACCCTAGAGAGTTCGTATGAGAATCGGGGAGCGTTGGGCAAGATGTTTGCTTCTCGGGAGTGGCTCAACAAAAAAAAAAAAAAGAACACATGGGCTGAAGACAATAGGGACACAAATTGAGACCATCACGGATAACAAATACTAAAAGAAAGTAATAAATAAAATCCTCTTAACAATGGAACCACTAATGAGAGTTCTTCAACTTGTAAAATCTAACGAGATACCTACCATGGGCTTCCTCTATAATGTCATTGATAAAGTAAAGTGTGCTATTAGTCATGATTGTAATAGCTATAAATATTACTAGAAGATGATTGACAAGCATTGGACGAATCGGCTTCACCACGAACCTCATGTGGCGGGTAATGTCTCATGCACATTCAACATGCAATTGTTGTTAATAGTTATTATTAAGTTATTTTTTGCAAAATTATAGGGAGAAGATTGGAGAAGAGGAGAAGAGAGATGGGGGAAAAGGAAAAGAGTGGGAGAGAGCAACTAAAGAGCTCTCACGCCCCCACCACTTGTATTATTACATAAGGGCTAACAATAATAATATTTAATTACAAAATTGCCCCCTTAATCCATTACAAAACCAAGGTGCATGGGCCTAAAACTTAACCCAAAAAACATGGAACCCAAGCATTAGAAGTGGACCACCTAAATGTGACCACTCATCGCCAAACATGATACATGTGGACCCCACATGTGGTCTACACATGCTCAAGAAAAAAGACAACTAACGATTTTTATGATGTAATCATTAGTCTTTGTTTTCATTATTGTAATGTAGCATACTATTTAAATTCGATATACTGATATACCTCATCAATTGTTGAGGATGAAGAGGTTCGTGCCGGGCTGAAAAACGTGATAAAGAGATTGGAGCTCGACTTGGATTCACGAATAAGGGTGTTGAACGACGTGAGTACAAGTCTTTATTGGTATTTAATTTTGCTATTTTAGTACTTCAAACAATATTAATTCTTTGGCATATTGTCTACAATTGGAAATATATGGACTTTGAATGGGTAACTTCTCCAATGCACTTACACAAAGGGTAATCTTTCAAACACCTCTACGTAAGAAATTAGTGTTTTATTACTATTACATAATCGTCAAAATTGTTTTATTAGTGATGTAGAATGGTGTATAACATAATTTTTTTTTAATTAATTTTTTATATAGTTGATTGGTGACTTCATTTTGGAAAAAAAATGCAAAGGCTTTGAAAATTATTGTAGTGAAAGTTTTGAGCCAAATAACTTCCTCTAGTTGCGAGAGGAACTTGAGTTGTTTTGCACTCACCCATTCAAAGCAAAGGAATAGGTTGCAAGCTAAGACATTGGATCAACTTGTCTACATGCACTACAACATGAAGTTAAGTTTATGAAATGCAAAGCGTGTGGTGAACTTAATTGAAGAAGACGACTTTCGTCCAATAAGCTCTAATAACATTTACGATAAAGAGGATCCAAAAAAAAAAAAAAAAGCTAGAAGAAGACTTAGCAAGTTGATGTGCACGACCTAGTATAATGTGTGGAGTAGCAAGAGAGTCGTGCAATTGTTATGGAGCCAGTGAGGGTTATAGAAGATTTGACCCAAGGAAAAAGTAGCAAAAACAAAACCAAGACGGAATAGAGGAGGCTGAACTTGTGTACTGATTCACGATACAACCAATTAGGGGAGAAGCATCATGGGGAGGCCGGTATTACTTGGTATTGGAGGAATTGAGGCACACATTGGACAACTTATAGAAATGGATATGACCATGGACAACATAGGAAGCCTATTGAGACACTTTCATGTTGGAATAGTCCTAGATATGATCCATATAGAGCAGGTCGATATGGAGGATATAAATATCCATTTCCAGATCCGAGTAATTCTTCGTCGCAATCTCACTCTCAGTCTCGGTAGTATTGAGCAGTATCGCGAGCAGTACGGGTACAACTATGGTGGGGGCTATGACTATGGATCTATTGTTGGCATTAGTAGATACTCTTACTCAGATTCGACACGGCAGATGCCTAGTGGTAGTGATGTTCATGATTAGTCATCCTCGGATTTCATGGACATGGTCTTTCCCTCTAGCTTTGGTTGTTATGGATATGCGGCACATGTTCTATAGCCACAGCCAGATGACGATGACATGGAGGTTTTCATGGCAATTCTAGAAAGATAAGAATTACATGTCTCAACTTCCTCAACCATACTATATGGGGAGCCATGATGTCTTCCATCGAAAATAATCAAATCCCAAGTGTTCGTGCTACATCAAATCGGTAAAAAAAGCAACAAGCTTATCACTGGATATCATGGCCACTTACAAGATGAGCATCTCAACAACAAGTCCAAGTCATGGGTAAAAGCTTATCACTGTATATCATGGCCACTTGCAAGAAGAGCATCTGCTGCTGAGTCCAAGTCATGGGGAAAGAACACCCTACAAAACAGCCTTAATCAACAGAAATGCAATTTCCTGCAATGCTTCAAGAAATAGAAACAACTAGCCACAGCCATGAAAAGAATATTCATATTGAACGAATGAGACCCAAAAGAATTTCAGAAATTCAAAAGAGACTCACTAAAATCTGTGGAATTCAATTTTTAAGTGAACCAAATTGGTTGCAAAACTCAGTTTGCTCAGGGGTGGTACCCCTTGAATGGCTACCAAGATTAGCCACAACACTTTCACTCACACTAGTATCAAGTGAGTTCATGTACAATAGAGTTGGCCACTCAAGAACATCAGGTGGGCCAATGACAAATTCGGAGGAAACTTTGAGAGTTCAGCAATAAAAAATGGACAGAACTTGATTGCTCAAAGCAAGGGCAGACCATGGTGAATGAATGTGGAAGTGGCAACAAAAATAAACATAAAAAAGTAAGATTGTCAAGGTACATCTGCATAAAGTATAATCAAAGAATTATCTGTCTGTATATAACAAACACTTAAAATAGAGAATCCACCACATCAATGACCTCTACAAGCATGAAAAAATGACATATTTGAGTGAAAAGAGACTTTGTGGATCTCATTAAAGTGAAAAAACAAAGGTTCCATGATTCCAAAGTTGACTTTGCTGCCAAACCAATACCACACTAGGAATTAGGGACGTCAAAGGGACGGGCGTGGTTGATTTGGGCCCAGATTTTGAACTGATTAGACTTGGCCCATCAAAGTTTTGCTTAGGAATGCACCTGGTTTGATTTGGGCCCAGATTTTGAATTGATCAGACAGGCCTATTCAAATTTCAATTTGCTCAGTGAGTGCATTGACAAGCCTACTTAGAATACCCTCAACAAAGAGACTACCTGAGAAAAGAAAAATGGTCCCGCTACCATCTTGCTTGAATGCCCACATCTAGAATGATGCAGGAAGCTTCAAACCACACTTGCATAGAAGAAGATACCTAAAGTGGGTCCTACTTGATCACTAGTGGTCAGAGAAATCTTTTTTCTATTTTTGAAAGGAGTGGCAGAGATAATCTTCATATTAGATTATATAAATGATAGTGCCTATAAAAAATTACAACTGTGTGAATGAAGAGCCAGTTATTATTGGGTCATGTTTTAGTTCTAGAGTTACTATTGGAGTTTCTTGCATGGTTAGTTACTATTGACAATCTTTGCAAGAGGAATATGGTCCTTCGGAACATTTGTTTGCTGTGCTATAAAGATGCGGAATCCGTGAATCATCTGTTCATCCATTGCTGCTTTACAAGGGAGGTGTGGAGTCTTCTTCTTCATTCCTTTGGGGTTCTATGGGTTTTCCTCAATCACATAGAATATTTTCTTTCTTCTTGGCACGTGGGGGGATAGGAAAAATGGATAAGAGGAGGTGAAGGCTAAGTTTGTTGGCCATTTTTTGGGCTATTTGGGGTGAAAGAAATGAGCGATGCTTCGGGGATAAGATGAGAGGAGTTCCAGATGTTTGCGGGAGGGCTACTCTTTATGTTAAGGAGTGGGCAGAAGCATAGAGTGGCTTGCGCTTCATTGTCTCATTTTTTGGGAGGCCGTGTATAGTTGTTTTTTAGTATATTTGTATTTTAAGGCTGCGGCCTTTCTTAATGGAATATAATCACAGTTTTTGTAAAAAAAAGTTACAGTTGTTTCAGGAGTGTTTTCCCCCTTCTTTAGCTATGCTTTACAATCCAGATACTAAGCCTGTTTGGAAGGCAGGGAAAAAAAATGTTGCAAAACTCATGGAAATGGAAATGTGCTTTTTTTTTTTTTTCCTGGAAATGAAAGGAAATGAAAATCGTTTCCTCTATTTGTTCTCATTAAAAAGTTTTCCATGGAAATTTTCTTGTGCCCTCTTCCTACACCACTAAAACCACCACAAAACATTCGATTTGGATCATACATCATTTGGGTATAGTGAGAAATGGGCAAGGTTTGGCTAGGGCATCCCTCAGAAGAGACACACTGCAACAATGCTCAGTTGCTGTGAGAAGTTGGCAAGGGTTCTCGGGCCATTCTAGATGTGGGTGGGTAAAGAAGCTAGTCCAGGAGAATAGGATTTGTCTTGCCATATGGAATATAGGAACATTGATAGGTAAAAGCATAGAGTTAGTAGATAAAATGAAACAAAGGAGAGCTAACATAGCTTGCATTTAGGAGACCAAGTGGAAAGGGCCCAAAACCAGAGAAATTGATGGATATAAACTTTGGTATATAGGAAATGACAGTAATAGAAATGGTATAGGGATAGTGGTAGATAAATATTTCAAGGATAAAGGTGTAGATGTTAAGAGAGTAAGTGATGAAATTTTATTAATAAAACTTGTGTTAGAAGAGGGGATAATCGACATTATTAGTGCATATGAATAAAGGGAACGGTTACGAGGATAGAATCAAGAGAATTCTGAGAGGATATGAATAGACTAATGCAAGGAATTTACAATATAGAGAGGAATAAAGGATATCTATAGGAGAAGATTTAAATGGTCACGTAGGAAAAGAAACGAGACAGAGGATGCCATTCCTATGGCATACAATTTAGTTATAGCACACACATTCTTGGCATGAAAATTTTCACTCTTAGTGAAAATGGACCTTCACTCATTTGATGGCAACATTGCACCATCCTAGGACTATCTTTTTTGCCTGCGGTGAAAGTTGGTGACAAGCTTCAACGATTTAAGTGCCAAGCCGATTAGTAACGCTTTTGCACCATGTGCAAAACCCTCTGGGCAAGACTACTAAGATAGGCGCAAAAATCCCACCGTTGAGAAAATCAGGCCCCACAAGCCTATAAATTCCTCGGCACTCATTCCAAGGACAGAGACAGTCAGAGATATAGACACACAGAGAAAAGAGCATTTTTTTGGGACAAAGAGCTTTAAGCGCAAATGCTCACCAAGGTGAGCCTCACATGCCTGAACATTTCGTTATGCTCCAATGGAAGGACCCTGCGCCACACACATGGGTCTTCTAGGGTAGCCATATCACTATGCACCAGGCCAATAAAGGGGGAGAGTTCAGTGTTATGGCACAAACCTATCACGACATCAACTACATATTGTGGAACTCATCCCTAGCTCCTCTAAGGACTAAAGGAATGCAACCTTGAGACCAACCTCTCTCACAACCTGACTCCCTATGCTAGGGCACAAACTTATTGCAACATCTTCTGGAATGAAACTTGGACCTAGCAAGACCAAAACATGGTTAGTGTGGGTATGGGTGTTAGATATGCGTGCCATGGAAAGCCAATGATTTATATGTTGATCAATCTAGTTTATTGATGACCACTTATTTGTATGGAATATTCTTTTCCTATTCATCATTAATTGTGCATGGAACTCTTGGATTAAATATGTTTAGTGGGTAACGGGATGTCCTTATGGAATCTCTTATGGATTCTTGAAGAAAGAATGAAGTGTACACAACGACAACCACTATAGCTACGGGATAGTTGTTTCTCCATGGTTCTTGAGTACCTTAAATTCCATAACCATTGCATCAGATTTTGGGACACGGGATTAGTTTTGTGGTTATCCTCTTTGTGGAACCAATGACAAGTTAGGATGGATTAATATCCACCATCAAGCCTCTTGTAGCCGCTGCCCTTCTCCACAAAAGAGTGTAATTGTTTACTCGTTTTATGAGTAACTGTTGGGTTCGATTGGACATTCGCATTGGTGGATTATATCGACTCTCTTAACTGAGAGACCCATCATGCTCAAATTGGCTTGACTTGATCATGTGCCAGGCTAGTAGCGTTGACTAATCCTTTGACTTGAGGTCATGGAGGGTTGAACATTTTCAATTATTAGATCAATTTCACCATTAAAGGGGTTTGATTAAATTTGATGGAGATACAATGGTTAGATCTATCTGTAAGGGTGCGGAGCACCATACTGGTATTTCACATGAAGCCTTAAGACTCCTTATAAATAGATCTTATCTCCACAATGGAAAGCCTAAGGGCTTCGACCTTCCCCCCAAAGAACAATAATAAAAGAGAGGAAGAGGCAAGGTATTCAAAATCAGTTGTGTAACAACCATTATGTAACAGTAACGATAACAGTACACACCATTACACATTATGATGGAGAAACGCCCCGATTCGAAATTTTTTTTTACTATAATAGAGCATAATGCCCCCGTAATGTTCGAAAAACAATCATGTTTTTAATATAAAAAACTAGCAGCACGAATCCTTTTTAAAAAAAACACTTTTTTCTCAAAATTTTCATTGTGAGATTGTTTCTAAGTTCATTTCGACCTCTTGCGCAATATTTGGAGATTAAAACACTAAATCAAATCATCTTGGAAGAACCAAAGCTATGGGAACCAAATTTGAGGAAATTAGAAAAAAAAAAAGAGCAAAAAAAAAATACTATTTGTTTTGTTCTTTTTGCTAGAAATCATTAGATTCAACATTACAACGCCAAATCACCATATTTTGCTAGATTTATGGTCGATTTGGCGTTATTTTTCTAATTTTCATTTTTTAATATTTTTAAAAACTTTACAGAATTTTCCGCAATTTCTTTTTTGGAGTGTGGGTTTCTGGAATACATGTATATTCTTTAGATCTACACATGTATGTAATAAATAAGAGTTTTTAATTTGATTTTTTCTTTTCAATGAATTATGCCAGTTTTATAGTTTTGTTTTGTTTTTTTTTTTTTTTCTTGTAATCAATTGGGGAAGATGATGTTAAATGCATAGATATATGCATTAGAGGGATGATAGCCACTGATAGCATGAATTTGGGGCCAATTTGGAGGCATTTGAGTGGTCCCCTAAACCGGTGGGAGTATACATCCGAATTTAATTTTGATTTTTTATGATAATTAGTTGGGAGAATGGTGTTGAATGCTTAGGGATATGTATTAGTAGGATGGTAACCATTGATTGCATGAATTTGGGGACATTTGAATTCGTAGATCGATACTAATATTTATCCGAATTTAATTTTGATTTATTTTTTTTTCTTGTAATTGGTCGGGGGGAAAGATATTAAATGCATATGGATATGTATTAGTAATATGATAGCCATTGATTGCATGAAGTTGTGCCAATTTGGGGGCATAGCGATCCCCCATATCGGCTGCACCATTCGTCCGAATTTAATGTCAAATTTTATTTTATTTTCGTATAATTAGTTGGGGGGAATGATATTAAATGCTCAAGGATATGCATTAATGGGATGATAGCCATTGATTGCATGAATTTGGGGACGATTTAGGAGCATTCGTGTGACCCCCTAAACTGACGATACAAATACAATTTATCAGAATTTAATTTCAATTTTCTCGTAACTAGTTGGAGGGAATGATGTTAAATGCTTAGAGATATCTATTAGTGGAATGATAGTCGTTGATTGCATGAATTTGGGGCCGATTTAGGGGCATTTGAGTGCTCCCCCAAATCGAACACATTATTCATCCGAATTTAATTTCATTTATATATATATATATATATATATATATATATATATATATATATATATATATATATATATATATATATATATATGGATATGGGAAATGTTACTATAAGGTCGAGCGCATAGAACCATAATATAAGGTCGAGTCGTGTCTTAGTCCGAACCATTGGATGATAAATTTTCAAAATATACAGCGGAGATGCCATCCCCAAAAAAAAGGCAAAATGGGATAAATCGGCGTTATACAATCTTGGGGTACGTTGCCGTCACCAATTATGTGGTCCTCCATGATATATGTGTTATATCCATACCGTCTATCTATTTTGAGATATCATTTTAGGGCTTGACCGTAAAACAGAGGCAGATCCAAACCTCAAGTGGACCACGGCATATAAAGCAGTGGGGACAATGATGCCCACTGTTGAAACCTTTCTATGGCTTGTCGTGATGTTTATTTTACATCCATCATGTCCGTAACGTCACACAGAACTGAATGAAGGGACTAAACAAATATCATCTTGATCCAAAACTTTTGTGGCCATAAGAAGTTTTCAATGGTAGGCGTTCAATCCCTACTACTTTCTATGTTATGGTCCACTTGAGCTTTAGATCTACTTAATTTTTGTGCTAATTGATGAGGGTCAAATATTGCATATTAGACCCCAGTTATTGCCTGGATTTACGTACATGATGATGCTTAACGTTATATTTTAATCGTGTTTGTGATGTAGGGTTTAATTAGGAGCTTGGGCTGAAAAAGGATACTACAAGCATGGAATTGACGCTTTGAAGTAACCAAGGCAATGGACGGGATTCCAGAGGACCAAGATCGACGGATTTACACGCCAGAGACCCGAGGAAATCGAGAAACTGAAGTTCAAATGGCCCGAAATTGGTCCAGAATGCAAGATCACATGGTTCCAACCATCCATTTGGCTCGAAACTTCATACATGGCTTTGGGGCCATAAATTAACCATACATGTCAAATTTCAGCCATTGGATCCCCCTGGAAGTGGCCCAATGGACAGATCAGCCCCCATATCCCTGATTTGGGACCCGCCTGATAGCTGGATATGCTTCAACTTTGGTCTCAGCCCCTCAAAGAAAATGATACAGCAAATGGACGGCGCAGATGCCTAACACTACATCACCATGGACCCCACCGCGGATGCTATGTACACCTACACAGGTGCACTGGACGTGCACCAAAAAATCCAAAAGTCGGTCAGCATGTGCTGACTGACTCTTCCTCTCAAATTAAAAAACGGCAGTTGCCGTTTGCTGTTTTTAAATAGAGACTTGCGGTCCTCTGTTGTGGGCCACCACCGTACATCAACGGTCCAATCCGGACCATCCATTGGCTTTCCAAGGCCCATGTTACTAGGGCCTAGGTGACAATATTTGAAGAAACAAAGAGGATGGGATCATAACCATTCAAACACAAAACGGACAGTGGCTTTAAAGATTACGTGGGCCGCACCAAAGGATGGCCAAAAATCCCCTTTCCTGACTGGTTTTTCAAGGGGAATTCAATGAACGACACTAATTCTTCAAAAACCAAGGCATGTGAGCCCCACAGCTAATGCAACATCGGTTATAGGAGTCTTTACGCAGGTGTGCGTCTGGAGAAACCCGGATTTTCCGGGCTATTACGCGTTGATAATGACGGTCGGATGGATGATCCAGACCGTTCAGAAGGTTCATCAGTGGGCCAAGACCCCAACCATGGAGTCCAACTCTAAGGACAGGCCACCTTCCATTCCAAAATCCGAGCCAAACACAAGTTGTTTTGCGTTTTCACGGTGCATACGCGAGCTGACTGTGTAAAGAAAGTCGGTTCCGCATCTCCATGCACCGACTCCACTGCACCAGCTCTCCACCGCCTTCCATCAGTCTATAAAAGAGAGTGAAAAAGAGAGGAAAAGAGAGGCTCGGCTTGTGGCTAGACGTGGAGCAGGGAGAGAGTATTTCAAATTTCTTAGATTTTTAATGCTTCTTGTTATTATTTTTTTGATGATATTTAGCCTAATCATGTCTTTGCTAGGCTAAACTCTGTAGCTAGGGCTAAGATGAAGCCCCTAATTTGAATAATTCTTGTTATTTGTTGAATTCATCTAGGTTTAACTGATTTATTTCTTTCTCTATTATGCTTAAATGAAAACTCTGTACTTCTCCATTCTATGAGCTTAACCAAGGTCTAGATGTGGATGTTGTTTGGAATCTTATTTTAGGTGCTTGTGTCTGACCATGAACAGGTTTCTTATAGAGAAAGAAATAGGAATTACATCTCTTCATGCCTGACCATGGATGGAAAGATGTGATCCTTATGCTTTAAGGGATTATACATTCTGTGTGCCCGACCAAGGACATAGAGTGTGCTTTATACATTAAATTTATATCAATCTGAATCAGGGTGAATCAACACGTAAAACAAGGGTTAGGATAATTAGGGGTGGATTCAAAAGTCCTAATGTTTTCCTTGAGTGAATTGTCCTTCTTGTTCTCAGTTATTTTACATTGATTTTTATTAGTTTACTTAATCACTAGCTCAAATATTTGTTGGATTAGTTAAGAAGAATCATCAATTTCGAATTATGACAACCAGTCCTCGTGGGAACGATCTCATAATACGTACCGTATCTACATCTGATTTGTATACTTGCGAGTTTAAAATCATTTAAATCAGATTGGTTTAAATAAAACATCACTAATGCCCTAAAATGATTTTTCCAAATGGATGGACGATGTGGATATAATACTTATATCATGGTGGGGCTCATAGAACTTAGCGACAGCAACACACCACCAAGGTCGGTGACGTGTGGCACACCAGCCTTTCTGCTTCCCACGCGGAAGGGGACGTGAATTAGACACTGACACGTTGAGTAGCGAGTCGGCTACTGAAGTGACGTCACCAAGTTCTGTGGGCCTCACTATGATGTATGTGTTATATCCACACAATCCATCCATTTTTAGATATCATTTTAAGGTATGAACCAAAGAATGAGGCAAATAAAAATCTATAGTGGACCCCACCAAAGAAAACAGTGGGGAGAGTGATTCCCACCGTTGAAACTATCCTAAGGCCCATCATAATGTTTATTTGAAATCCAACCTGTCAAAAAGTTAAAAAGGACATGAAATAAGGGAAAACACAGATATCAGCTTGATCTAAAACTTTTGTGCCCTTTTGAAGTTTTTAATGGTGGTCGTCACTGTCCCACTATTTTCTGTGCTGGGTCCACTAGAGCTTTGGATTTAACTCGTTTTTTGGATATTGCCCTAAAATGATCTCTCAAAATGGATGGAAGGTGTGGATACAAAACATACATCATGGTGAGGCCCACAGAACTTGGTGACGTCACTTCAGTAGCTAGTCTCGCTACTCAACCTGTCAGTAGCTAATCCGCGCCCCGCAGAAGGGAGCAAATTAGGTGCAGCCTCCGCCTAACCTACGACAGTTCGTCCCTCATCGTGGGGCCCAACTTGATCTACATATTGTGTACCCACACGGTCCATCTGTTTTGGAAGATAATTTTAGGTCCTTATTCCAAAAATAAAGATCTAGTTCTAAGGTGAACCATACTATCGAAAACTGTAGTGATTGAATAGTCTACCATTAAAAACTTCCCATGGCCCACTGTAACGTTTAAATCATGCTTATTTTCCATCTAACCTGTTGATACATTACATAAACCTGGATGAAGTAAAATAAACAATACATCAGCTTCATCCAAAATATAAATGGCCCATTAATTGTCAATCACAACCTTTTGCTATGGTTTGGTCCACCAAAGAATTGGATCTGCTTCAGGTTCTAAATCATATCTTAGAATGATCTATAAAGACAGATGGGTGGAGTGGATATAAAATTCATACGTCAATGTGGGCCTACAATAAGGGCCGCATCGTCTTGGGTCAAGCCTGAGTCGCACCTAATACACTCCCATGCAGACATCCTGTCGTCTGGATTGTGTGGGAAGGTATTTTTATCTACACAGATAGGTGGGCCCATTATAATGTTTATGAGAAATCCACCACGTTTATTCATTTTTTCTGGTCATGTTAGGACGTGGGAAAAATAATGAGGTATATCTATAATTCAACTAGGCCACACAACAAGAAAATGTGAGTAGTTAAATGCCTACTGTTGAAACCTTCCTAAGGTCTACCATTATTCTTATATGCCATCCATACTGTTCACAGGGCCATTCTTACTAGGATGAACTGAAAATAAAAAAATATTAGCCCAATCCAGAACTTCTGTAACCCCACCAATGTTCACCAGCAGACATCCATTCCTCACTATTTCCTGTCGTGAACCCACATTATTTTTGGATTTGCCCCACTTTTTGTCTCATATCCTAACGTGACATGAAAAAACAGATGGACGGTGTGGATTTCTCACAACATGATGGTGGGCCTAACTTGCTTCCTATCACATTAAGCTTCCCTGAGAGGTCGCATCTTCCCGTCACACCACGCATTTTGAATGTTTATCATCCAACGACTCACACTAAGACACGACTCGACCTTATGTTAAGGTTGCATGCACTCGACCTTATAGTACCATTTCCCTATATATATATATATATATATATATATATATATATATATATATATATATATATATATATATAGTTGGGGGGAACGATGTTAAATGCTTAGGGATATGCATTAGTGAGATGAGCACTGATTCCATAAATTTGAGGCTGATTTGGGAGCATTCAAGTAGTCCCCCAAATGAGCAACACTATTCATCTGACTTTAATTTAAAAATTTTGTTTGTATTTGTTTAATATTATGTTGTTTTAATATCGTAGATTTATATTCTAGAAGGTAAGGAGCTTGGTTCCTTTAGAAGTAGTTTTGGGTTATGGTGATTAGTGAATTGTTGTAGTAGTGACTTCTGTTTTGTGAGTAGGAAAAATGGCAGGCCAACTGGGAAGTGAGGATATTGGATGGCGGCATTGTGAGAAAGTGAGTGGGAGTGGGCACTCAATGCAACTACTTGGGCGGATTAATAATTGGAGGAATCACACAAATGAAATAACATTTGGCACATCAAAATGGGCAAGACAGGGGATGCGCAAGTGTGCTAAGAGAGGTAATGCAAATGTTGCGATGGAATTTAGAAGAGATGAAGGGGAAAAGAGTTAGCATGCCAAAGAAAAAGCAAGATACTCTTGATGCTGCCTAACAAGAAGTGTTTGGTCCTGATTATATGGACCTTGATCATGATGAGAATGTTGAGTCTGATGAGGATTCAAATTGGGAGGTAAGGATGGTGAGGAGATAGTGTGCGTGCACCACTCATGAAGATGAAGACCGTCGGCGCGTGTTTGGAGGGAGGTGTTTGTTCATGATGTAGGTAGGGGCAATGGGAGTGGCATTTGGGGTATGTTTAGTTGTTGGCGTGCCTTTAGCCGGAGATGTCACATGCTCCCCTCGCAACCAATGATGTATATTTGGCGGAGCCTAGGAAACCCTCAATTGATCCAATTATACTTAGGAGGGAGACGACAAAGTAGAGCGACGTTACAACAAATGTGGGGTAAAAATGCAATTGAGAACCTTGGTAGGGCAGCGGCTAAGCTATTCATATGTGGTAGAATAGCCCCAAATGTTACCAGCTCCCCTATTGGCAAGTGGAGATAGATGTAGCAACAGAGGCAAGCAAAGGAGTGAAGGCACCCACAACTCTTGAGATTAGAGATAAATGAAAAGATATGTGGAGGCATAGTTGATCCCCTTTAAAACCATATATAAAAAGAAGATGCGCTGTTATGTATGATGGTTGGACCAAGTTAACTAGACAACATGATCAATTTTATGGTGTACTACCACTTGGGAATGGTGTTCCACAAATCAATTAACGTTTTTTGAAGGATGTTCTATAAATCAATTGATGCATTTAAGGTAACGAAAAATGCAAATTATATGTTTACTCTTATGAAGAGGGGTGAAATTGGAGAGAAAATTGTGGTGTAGATTGTGACCGACAATGAAACAATGTATAGATCAACGAGAACAAATGTTGATGGAGAAGAGAATTTATTCTGGTCACCACATGCCACACACTGCATCAACCTTATCTTAGAAGATATTGGAAATAAAAAGAATGTCACAAAATTAGTTGAAAAGGGAAGGCAAGTGACAACATTCATTGATAATCATAACCAAGTAGTCACCATAATGAGGATGTTTATGAAGGAGAGAGTTACTTTTAGGCCTGTGACAACTCAATTTGCGAGAAACTTTACTGCCCTAGACAGTTCGAGCTGTGAGCAAGATGTTTGCTTCTTGGGAGTGGCTCAACACAAAACATGGACTGAAGACAATGGTTGAGGTTACGCAGACCATCATTGACAACAAATAATAAAAGAAAGGAAAAGACATACTCTTGACGATGGAACCACTAATGAGAGTCCTTAGGCTTGTAAAATCTGACGAGACACCTACCATGGACTTCCTCTATACTGTCATGGATAAAGTGAAGCTTATTATTCATCGTGATTGTTACAACTATAATGATTATTAGAAGATGATTCGCAAGCATTGGACAAAGTAGCCTCACCATGACCCATGCCGCAGGTAATATCTCATGCACATTCATCATGCAATTGTTGTTATTAGTTATTACTAAGTTATTTTTGTAGAATCGTAGGGAGAAGATTGGAGAAGAGGAGAACAGAGATGGGAGAAAAGGAAGAGAGAGGGAGAGAGCAACTAAAGAGCTCTCATGCCCCCACCACTTGTGTTATTCGATTAGGGCTAACAATAATAATGTTTAATTACAAAATTGCCCCCCTTAATCTCTCACAAAACTAATGCCCATGGGCCTAAAACTTAACCCAAAACACATGGAACCCAAGCATGAGAAGTGAATCACTCATCACCACATCTGGCACGTGTGGTCCACACGTGCTCAAGATTAGGACAAATAACAATTTTTATGATGTAATCATTAGTCTTTGCTTTCATTATTGTAATGTAGGAGAATGTAAATTGGAGATACTAATATGCCTCATCATTTGTTGAGGATGACGAGGTTCATGCCACGCTGAAAAACGTGACAAAGAGATTACAGCCCAACTTGGATTCGCAAAAAAGGCGTTGAATGAAGTGAGTCCAAGTCTTTATTGATCTTTAATTTCGTTAATTTAGTGCTTAAAACAATATAAATGCTTCGGCACATTGTATACAATTGGAAATATATGACTTTGCATGGGGCGACTTCTCCAATGCACTTACACAAAGGGCAACCTTTCAGACACCTTCGCGTAAGAAACTGGTGTTTTATTATGATTATGTAATCGTCGAAATAGTTTTATTAGTGATGTAGTGAAGTGCATAACATAAATTTCTTCTTCTTCTTTTATAAACAGCTAATTTTTGGCTGCATTTTGGATTTGGCTTCATTTTGGAGAAAGTGCAAAGGCTCTGAAAATAATAGCAGTAAAAGTTTTGAGCAGACAATTCCTCTAGTTGCGAGAGGAACCAAAGTTGTTTTGCAATCACCCATTCAAAGCAAAGGAATAGGTTGCAAGCTAAAACACTGGATCAACTCGTCTACATACACTTCAACAAGAAACTAAGTTTACGAAATGCAAAGTGTGTTGTGAACTTAATTGAAGAAGGTGACCTTTGTCCAATAAACTTGGATAACATTTACAATGAAGAGGGCCAAACAAAGAGAGAAACACGTAGAAGAGGACGGAGGAAGTTGATGTGCATGGCCCAGTATTACGTGTGGGGCAACGAGAGAGTCGTGTAGCTGTTATGAGTGAGGGTTAAAGAAGATTTTACCTAAGGAAAGAGTAGCAGTAGTGAAACCGAGATGGAGAAGAGGAGGTCGAACTTATGTTGTACTGATTCACAATATAACCAGTCAGGGGAGGAGCATCATGGGGAAGCTAGTAGCAGCGGTATTGGAGGAGATGCAACACACATCGGACGACTTATGGATATGGATATCGAAATGGATATGACCATGGACAACATAGAGAGCATGTTGAAGTTCTTTCATGTTGGACTAGTCTTGGATATGATCCATATGGAGCAGGTCGATATGGAGGATAAAGATATCCATATCTGGATCTGAGTGTTCTTTGTCACAGTCTCACTCTCGGTCTCAACAATATGAGTAGTATCAGGGGCAATACTGGTATAGTTAGGGTGGTCGCTATAACTATAGGTCTATTGCTGGCATTGGTAGATATTCTTACTCAGGTTCAACCCAACAGATATCTTGTGGTAGTCATGATCATGATTAGTCATCCTCGGATTTCATGGACATTGCCTTTCCCTCTGGCTTTGGTTGTTATGGATATGTGGCACATGTTCTACAGCCATAGTGCGATGATGACGGCATGGAGGTTGAGCAACCACAGGCAACTCGATTTCATTACGCTAGTGACATGATTGGTGTGTATCGTGTAATATTTTTGTAATCATGTTTGTTGTTTGGGCTTCGACATCATTTTCAAACTTATATTTGAACTATTTAAACTTACGAGTTCTCTTTATAGTTTGCACTTCATGTATTAACATCTAATGGTTATCTGTGGTAAAATGGTTATATAAATATAATCAGTTTTCGAATTATCTCCAATATTATCTTTATCTCCAGCTCAGCGACATCGATAACATTGGTAACAATACCAATAACACTAGTAGTATCAGAAATTCCAGGTATTAGCAATGTATCGCTAAGTATCGCCAACGTATCAATATTGCTAATATAATCACTAATATTTTCAACTATGTAAATTCTAGGTGTCACTTGTATTGCCAATGCATCAATATGGCCAATGCATCGCCAATATTTTCGACGATGTAAATTCTGGGTAATGCTTGTATCATAAGTGTATCGACGATATTTCAATAATATCGCCAATGTAATGATATCATCAAAATTTTATTTATTAGAAAATTTTTTATTTCAATTTTTTTCTTGGGCACATGGTTGTATGTAGTGTTCAATTTGTCATTGATAGTATTGATAATATCTCGATCTTATCAATATCACAACATGTGCAATACTGAGACCACAATATTTCTTTTCATTTCCAATTGTTGATAATTTCTTGGTGAAATATAATGTATTGTTGATATTTTGCAATATCGATGGATGTTTGGATGGAAAGTTGGATGGTTAAATAGGCTGGATGGGATGGTTGGACTGATTTCTTACAACAACACATGCTTTCAAGGCCTCATTAAATGGAAGCTTGTTATGTATGCATTCCTTTTGCAATTTATTTTTTTTTTAATTTCCAAATATACAAATATGTACGTTTTAACATCTCCTGAAGTTTCACTGAAAATTTTACTATTTTTCCCATGTTTCCTCACATTATATTGTTTTCGTATCCCTGGCCAGCAAAACTTATAGCAATACCTATACTTCGAACACTGAATATAATATTGTCTTATCACTATATTTGTGCTCATATAATCTTATTTACATTGAATAATTCATAATAGATATTTAGGAAATTAAACGTTGGAGTTTTGTACTCAATCTAAGCTTGTCAGGTTAATAATTTTTTTAGAGAAAGCCAAGAAAATATTCTTACCAAAGAATAGACGGTTACACATCATAAACATGTTTAAAACTAGAAAAACAAACACATATTTAGAACCCTCTCAATATTTGGGAATTTTCCCAATTCTTTTTTTTTTTTTTTTTCTTAAAAGAATTTCAACCGTTATAGGGGTGTAACAATTATCACATCCCCCATAACGGTAATGGTTTAACGGTGACTATTATGGCCAGAATTACTATTACGGAATACCTTCAAAAGAGGCGAGTGAAATCATCCCACCCCCCCCCCCCCCCCTCTTCTCTCTCATCACATGTGGTCCATCCTTGGACGACGCTCATCCTCACACGCCCAAAGCCTTATAATGTGGGCATGTGAAACCTTCAAGGCATCCCTTCGATGGAGATAGATCAAGAAGAGAACTATGTTGAAGGAGAAGCATCGGATCTTCACACCATCAATAGAGGATACGATCACATCACCTTTAGTGGTGCACTGCAGTATTGCTTCTTTCCTTTTAATAAAAATTACAAATTATAGACAAGAAGAGCTGTAGAGACCATAAGATCATGCAGTTGTATATGCATGGTTATTTGAGTTTTTTGAGCTCTTCATTTCGTTTCCTTATTTAGCTTCCTTTATCTCTCATGGAAACTTTAATAAGATGCCTTTTTAAACCAGCCTAGTTCAGTGTGAGCCAATAGGAAATTACATAGGGATTTTATTCTAAGAGGGATTTCCATTGTATCGGAGGCCTATATACATCCTACAATGGCCATATTTCTGAACCATTCTATATATTGAGTCATTAACTATTGTCATAAAGGTATCAACTAGTTTTTGGAGCTCTCTTATACTTGGTAATTTCTGGCTTTTAGAAGGCAACTGGATTTGTATTCAAAGTCCAATATTTTCATCATGTGTGATGCAACTAGGTGTGGGTAGAGCTATACACGAGTCGAGTTAGCTCGCTCGACTCGACTTGGAAAAGCTCGACTTGCCTCAGCTTGAAATTGGATTCGGACCGAGTCAAGCTAGTTTTTGGAGCTTGAAAAATTTTCGAGCCGAGTTCGAGCTTGCCTGAGCTCAACTCAACTCGGATCGAACCTCAACGTGAATCGACTCGGATCGAATTGGCTCGGTGACTAGGTTATTTTAACATCGACGCTACTCACCAAGTGTTTGATGAAATGACTCAACCTAGTGTTGTTTCAGGTGCATACATTCTCTGTGGGATTAGCTGGTGGCAAGGAAGGAATGGACACGGAACAAATCATTACAAAAAATAAAAACTTTACATTATAAAAGATGTTGCCCACCAAGTGTTTGATGAAATACTTGTAAATTGTTGTTATTGTTTTGCATTACGTGAAAAATTGAATATGCACTCTGTGTTTGAGAAAATGTTGCACTGGCTCGAACTCGGCTCGAACTGGTCCGAGTTGTTGACCGAACTGAGCCAAGTTGGCCAGTCAGGCTCGAGGATCAAGCTGAGCCGAGTTCGAGCTGGTGTTAGCTATTGGCCGAGCCAAGCTCGAATTGGTTCGACTCGTGTACAGCTCGAGGTGTGGGATTGATCTTCTTAAAGTGACACGTATATTTTATTCCCTTTAATTAAGTTCAATTCACCTATTTGCTACATCAGTGAGCTTAGCAAAACTTATTGAAAGACCTTGAGCCATGTTTGGAATAGTGGAAACCAAAACATGGATATGGAAAACAAAACATCACATCAAAGGAAAGGGAAATGTGTGGAAAAGAATCATGTTAGCCCATTTGTTTTACCCTATGTTTCAAATTTTCGTGCAATACCATCCGTATTGTCAGGTTAGTGATATCGACACCCCAAGTAATATAGAAAATTCCAAATATCACCGATAATTTTGACATTGTCAGTGATATTTGGCACTACCGGCGATATTTTGGTCTCTGGACATAATACAAGTAACATGATATCGTCGATACTAGCAATAATATCGCCAATACTAGGGATACTTCCGTAAAATGCCGAAAATTTACGAGAAAACCGGAGAAAATCCCAAACCTAAAAAATAAATAAATAATCATAGTTTTTTTGTGAGATTTTGTTCCTTAGGTGATTTCGACCACTCCTTTGGTTTTTGTTGAATCAAAGCATCAATTTGGGAGCAAGGTGTTCCGTAACGGTAACAATGGCCGTAATGGCCACCACCATTACCTTTACGATACGGGCAATAACGGCCGTTACGGTCTCTCTTTTTCATTTTTTTATTTATTTAAAAAAACTCTGAAAAACATATATTTGCCCCGTAATGTTGATTAAAAAGTATGAAAACCCTGTATATGTCCCGTAATAGACCATTACGGGGCAATTATAGCCTTTATAGGGGATGTACCGTGCTGTTAACGGCAATTACAGGTCCATTTTTTCCATAACGGCTGTTACGGCCATTACGACCCCATAACGTGTAACGGTTGCCACTGTTACCTTTACGTAACGGCCTTTGCAGCCACGTAACAGCTTTTACGGAACACCACGTTTGGGAGAGAAATCTCAATTGGAAGCGAAGACGGGTTGGAATGCAAATGTGACAAAAGATCCATAGAAACTTCATTTATTTCAAATTAACTGGATTGCAATGTCTACACACGATTCACATTCATTGACATGGATTTGTAACGAATAAACAACATTTGAGTGGGTGAATGGGGGAAATCCTAATTTCCTCCATATTTACTCCTTAAATTGGGAACAAATGTTTTATTACTCACATTATATGGTATTTGAATGATATGAACACATTTTGGACATAATTGCTTTGTGTTTTTCCAACAACACATGGTGATGGCTCATATAAAATGAAAACTTATTGTGTACAATTGTTTTTGTAATATGTTGATTCCTAAATGCATACACATGCTTTTTAACATCTCCTGAAGTTTCATTAAAAAATTCCACATTTTTCCTAATGTTTCCCTTAGTCACCAATATTTTTCTGACTATCAACAATATCAATATTTGCTTTCGTATCTCCGGCCATCAATACATGTAACGATACCCAAACTCTGAACATTGGTTTTAACACACATGATTTCCATGGAAATGTTACTAAATTGTCAAAAAGTGAGAGCCATCTCCCATATCCGTGGAAATCTAGATTTCACTTCTTCTTCTTCTTTTTTGAGGAAATGAAAGTCGCCAATTTTCAAGGAAAACCATGGAAATGGAATTTGATTTCCCTAGGATAAACTTGTTTTTGCAGACGGGAAACATCACGACTATGGAAACCAATTTCATTTCCATGGTTTTCCAGACGATTCCATTAATCCAAACAGCCCCTAAATTTTGGATGGGTGTGGCAAAGAAGTGTCTAAACCTCTCCAAGACCATTGTAGAGAAACCATTCTAGGTGTAAGCATTTCTATCAGCTACATGCATTACCTACATACAAATTCAAAAGAATGCAAAATCTTTCCAGAAAAGGGGGGCAAAAAAAAAAAACATGAAATCCAATTGCTGAAATTACCTGCAGGTGTTGTGGTATAAAGTCTTACTCAATTGATCTATATCAGCCACTCCTTTGCAGCCTGCCACCACCTCAAGGACTTGCCTGGATAGGATGACCATATCATTAGTCCAATAATAAAAGGGAAATACATTATGCAAACAAAAGTGTCATTTCTTTCTAACATAATTCAAGTAATATTTTGAATGCCATTGCATAACATATGTTGCTACAGGTAAGCTGGCAATTTAGGGGCCATCTCATATTCATGTAGCCTTGTCCTCACATCATGGGACTAAGAACTCACATGTCAATGCATGTGATGGAATGAATGCAAAGGCAGCAACATATAACTATGACAGTTTGATGACCAACCCATATCCATAGAAAAGCATCTACTTCACATGGTAAATTGGCAAGTTCTGGAGTAGGTTATAGTTCTCTAAGACGTGCCAGATGCATATTTGTGTGAGGCATACTTATAGTTGGTTGGCTTGGTTTCACTTCAACTTGAACGAAGTTTCTTATCCACTTACTGAAAAATGTAGGGATAAAACCGAGAGAAATAAATGATTGATTAAGGGTCTAAATGTACCAAAAATTCTTTCACAATAGCACAACTGCAGGGGCAGATCCAACTTCCAAGACAGTATAATGGCATCACCATCATAATCCAAGAGACTTGAACATGATCATTAAAGTCTTTTCAAAAAAGTTTTTGGTACAATAATGGGTATGGTTGACGAAATCGTATGATGTTGGACTTGCTAGAGAAAATGTAGAAGATACGGATGGACAGAAAGAAAGATAGATGTTAGGGTTGGCAACAAGTCAAGTCTTAAGGTCAACCCAATAGGGAAGGATAAGGTATTCACAATTGACCATTTAAGGAATAGAACGAATGATGCCAATGTTTATATCATATACCTGAGCGATGCAGAATCAGTGAATCTTTTGTTAGCGCACTGCAGTTTTTTGAGACAAGTGAGTTCCCAATTACATTAGGCTTGCACCATGGGTCAGCATTAAGCCCATAACTTTTCACATTGGTTATGGAGAAGTTAATGAGGCAATGCAACAAGAGATCCTATGCTGTATGTTATTTGCAGATGACAATTTTGATTGACAAGACAAAGGAGGGCATAAACACAAAGTTAGATTGATGGAGGGGTGCTTCAGAATCTAAAGGATTTAAATTACTTGGACTAAAACAGAGTACATGGAGTGCAATTTTAGAAACAACAGGAGTGGGAACGAGGAATTAGTTAAGATTGTTGATCAAGAAGTTTCCCAAAATAACCACCTCTAATATCTTGGGTCGATAATTCACGAGAGCTGAGAGATTGAGAAGGATGTTGACCATATAACTCAAGCGAGGTGGAAGAAATGGAGCAGTGCCTTTGGAGTCTTATGTGATCACTGTGTACCACTCAAACCGAAAGGGAAATTTTATAGAATAGCTATAAGACTAGCCATGCTTTATGGGATAGAATGTTGAGCAGTTTAGGAACAACATATTCAGAGGATGAGTTCAGCTGGAACGAGGATGTTGAGATGGATGAGTGGCAAGACAAGGGACGGAAGGATTGAATTAGAAATGAATGCATCCAAGGGAATTTAGTAGCACCAATAGCTAATAAGATGAGGGAAAGTAGACTCAGACAATGTTCGAAATATCAGGCAAGTATGTTTCTCATTGTGGTTCACCTTCATATTTTTCGTGGTCTATATCATTCGAGTTATAGCAGTCCTAGGGAATTTGTTCGGTGTCTCGGAGTTGTAATCTTCCTATTAATGATTGTGACAGCTTCTACAGGATACGTACCACCTTGGGGTCAGATGAGCTTTTGGGGAGCTACAGTAATTACAAGCTTAGCTAGCGCCATACCTGTAGTAGGTATCGCATTACGTATCACACCCTTGGGAAATGGATACGTATCGGTTATCCCATGGGATATATCAGTTGTATCGCGTAATGCATCACTGTTGTTGGAAAGATGGGGAAATATTAGGAAATTGGTCGAATTTTTCAATGAAACTTCAGTGATTGTTAAAAAAGACATCAACACACACTTATAAATCAAAACATTACAAAAACAAGTGCACATAATAGGTTTTCTTTGAATGGAATCTTAATCTATGCGCCATCTAACTGAATTGATGCAAGTATATTCAAAAGTCTATTCATATAATTTATAAATGTAAGAAGGCGTGTGGAAACTCAAGCAATACATTCAAAAGAAAAAGAAGAATCACTATCGAGCAACATGTTTGATTTTATATTTGGACACAAATTGCAACCAATTTGAGAGAAATTGGGAAATTTTAATTTTAAAAAAAAAAAAAAATTGCCAACTTGGCCCATCTCCTCCGCATCTTGAAATCAAAGCTCCTAACTAATCCATGATTTTTCATGCAAATCATGAAAAATCATGGATTTATAACAATTTGACACTGATTTAACATAATTTACAGAAAAAATGATCAAAAAACGAAAATGCTCACCGGATCGAATATGTGGGATAAATATCGCTACTTGTGTGTTTCGTATCACACAGGTGGGATACAAGATATATTGTGGGATATATCAGCCAATATCGTCAATACTTAAAACACTAGACTCAGATGGTTTAGTCATGTGCAACGGAGACCAGGAACCGTGCCGGTTAGGAGTGAGTTGGTACAATTTGAAGACTCTAAAAGGGCAAGGGGAAGGCCCAAAAGGACGTGGGTGGCAGTAGTGGAAAAGACTTGACGACCATCCGATGTTACGGTCTAACTGAAGTTATGGCCATTAATAGTTGGTATAAAGCTTAGACGATGATGATGAGTTTTTCAAGCTCAATTAAGCAAAAGTCTTTTGTTCACTTCAGATTTGA
Organism: Magnolia changhungtana; assembly: GCA_030180095.1. Classification (NCBI taxonomy): domain Eukaryota; kingdom Viridiplantae; phylum Streptophyta; class Magnoliopsida; order Magnoliales; family Magnoliaceae; genus Magnolia; species Magnolia changhungtana. The sequence goes on from JASAUF010000600.1 coordinate 1,613,988, forward strand.
GTGGGTAATGCGTAGTTCAGTCAATGCTTATCCAAGCGGAGCACGAGGGATGAACAAGGGAAGGTTCTGTGAATGGTAACTTTGCTTGCCGGTCTTCGGTCTATCTGGCATGAATGCAACAACAGAAATTTCTCGTATAAAAATCAAGTTCCTTGGCCAAGGTTCTTGTGAAAGCTAAGTGGTAGGTGGCAAGTTGGGAAAAATCATGGTAGTTCCTTTTGCTTGGGGAGGCTTTTGAGGTTCCTGAGAGGAGAGAGGGATCTCTGTTGTATCGAGTTGATGATTCCTTGCCATCTGCTCCTTTCTTGCTTCTGTTGTTTTTCGATTCCATTTTCTTTTGACAACAATTTGGTTACCATTCAAAAAGTTGAAAATGGAAATGTTTGCAGGGCCAGCAGTAGTAAGACCTATTTTCCTTCCAAAACCTGTCGCTACAAAGCATAAATAAACATGGTACCCATTTTAGCAAACATAAAACCCCATTCACAGTTAACTTAAAAACATAAAAATGACCAAAACTTCTAAAAATCCCACAATTATTGGAAACAAACTCTGGTTGTCTATAAATCAGACCTAGAAATCAATATTTAACCACTTATTTGTAATAGACAATTAAAAACTGTAGTTTAAAACTGATAATCAGCCCCCTTTTAGGACTTAAACATACAAGTTCATGTGCCGCCTGCTAAACAGGCCATAGGACCCACAATTTGGATCCTTCAAACCCACGTCTTCATCCATCACTTCTTATGGTCATCCCAGTTTGCATTATTATATAGAGGAAAGATCATCCACATGATTGTAAGCATTTTCATAACAACCTTTCAGAGAATATCAGGATGATTTTGCCTCTTCCTTGAGTCAATGCATTCATTTGCAATCAAGACGGACATCAACAAAAAGCCCTTGATGTTGAGAGATATTAAGGCCCAACAACTTAAACTTTTTGGCCAAAGCCTTAGCAAGAATCCTATACAAGCTCGCAGCCAAACTCGTTGGGCAGAATTCTAGGCCCTCTCTTTTTCCCAAAGGATGATGAAGGTAGCAGTTAAACCTCAATTAAGTCTGCGCCTCTTTCATGAAATTTAAAGATGCAACCAAATAGGAAAAAGGAATATCTCAATTTGGATAAGTACCTTTTTCTTGAAGATCAAACCATAATATTTGTAATGCAATGGAAAAAAAGTGTTGTGAATTGATATCCAACCTACTTGCCATGATGCTAGAAATCACAACATTCCTCCTCTTCTTCTACCATAGGTAATACTAGTGTTTCAAATAGCGCCCGTAGCGTAGCCTGGCTGTAGCGCTATGTAGCATCCTAAATAGCGTAAATCCCCTATAACATACGCTACAGGGGTTGTAGCGTATGCTACAACTATATAGTGCGTAGCATACGTAGCGTAAGCTACAATGTATTTTTTTACTATTTTAATTTTTTATTACTTTTTTCCTGTTTTCTTTATATCTAATGTTGAGGAATGTGACACTTGTATTGTACTTGATACTTTTAACCTATGCGATTTTTATTTCTTTTCATAATTGTGACTTATGGTTTCAATTAGACATTATTAATTAAAGTTGTTTGCTTAGAAAATTGTTGATGTGAAGACAACAACATCCACCCCTTCCGAGACAACATGATGCTGAAGCAGGCACGAGTAAATCATCAAAGTTTCTTAAAAATCTCGCAGCATTTTATAAGTGGTTGGGAATCCTGTACAAATCGGATCATAAAAAGCGGCTGAAAAAACTTGTTCAATCTATAAATGAGGAAGATGGGGAGACATCTCCACCATCCGATTCAGCAAAGGTAAACGACCATCTTTTGGACACCTCCAGCTCGGAGTCAGCCCAAAGTTCTCCTGCAATTGAAGCCGTAAAAAGAGAACCAAAGGATGATTCTGGCGACGAAGGTGGAGGTGGAGGAGGGGGTTACTATTACGGACAAGGTCCCTCTGGTTACATGCCACACAGGCATTCATCATACAGAGGTTATTGAATGAATTAAAGTTTTATTTGTCTCATTGTCTGTATGTACATGTTAGGTTTATTTACTTTTGATTTTTGACAGAGTTTATTTACTTTGTTCGTTTTATAGACGTAGTTTAGTTACTTTAGAAGTTGGATCTGTGATATTTTAACATAAATGGTCCAACGTATTGATATCATGCGTCTCACCATAGATGATGCTTCATGAAATCTCCCAAATTGAAAGATCTTACCTTAGATCTCCCAAATAACAGTTGAATGACCCATTGCGTGCCAAGTGTGCAAATGTGTGATGGTTTTAGTTAAAGCTCTCTATATTTGTATGTGTACCACTATTAATCTTCAAGTGCCCAACATATGGCACTTGTGTCAATACACAAGTTAGGGTTGCAACTCGGGTGTGTTGGGTGGAGTTGAGGTCAACTTGAGTCTAATCCGACCTCAATAGGAGCACAAGACCCGACTTGAAAATCCGGCCCAACATTTCTAACCCTTACCCCACCTAAATTCCTTTTTGCTCAACCCACCATAAGAACCCAACATTATTTTGTGATTATTCCTAATTGGACCCAACCCAACGTTAAAATTTAAAATGAGTCAATGACCCATTGACCCGATCCGAATCGTAGCCAACTCAATCCGACTCGGTTTCTCTGACCGAGTTGGACTTGGTTCGGGTCAGCCCAGCCAAGACTCAGTTCGGATCGAGTCAGGCCTGCTGGACTTGGTCCCGAGTCGGATCGAGTTCGGGTCAAGGAGTTGGCAAAACTGGATCGAGTCGAGTTGAACCTAACTCGGTCCGACTCGACTCGATGCCCACCTCTAATCACCATCACCGGACCCATCCGCTGCATCACTCTCTGACTCAGTATTAGTGTCAGACAATGTCTCCCCGCCACGTGTCTCGCATGATAGTGACTGTCGCGGGCTGCCCTCCGGACTCCTCGTCAATGGGCGAATGCCTCATCAAGAGACCTCTGCTGCTCCACACGTGCATCAACATCAATCCCTTGTGTCACTGCCTCCCCCGCAACATGTGGCTCTAATCGCACATCCAAGGTATCCAAGTAATCTGACCCAACCCACTAGTAAATTGGGTCCTCCTCATCCTCAACATATGCATGTTGTCTGACCATCGTTTGGTCCAATGAGCCTTCCTGAGCTTTTCTTCTTCCTTCTGTGCGAAGCAACCTCTCTCGTAACTTCATATTGTAGTGACAATACACTAGCTCCTGAAGCCTCTCATAACCTAGCCTAATGCGCTTATTTATGTGGATGAGGGAGAATGTACTCCAATTCCTTTCATAAGGTGACGAGGACATCGTCTGCACAAGCACACGGACAACCAGTCGCTGTAAAATCTCGCAGTCAGTCTCATACATGGACCACCATTCACTTGTATTGTAAAATTCTTTCGTTAGTTTTAGATTTTCCAAAATAATATGAAATTTAAGTTTACCGCAATAACTTGCATGCCATCATGTAGTTCCTTGACTTCACCGCAAGGGGGGCACCCAAACATTCCAACCGCGTCGCAGAATCTAACAATCTTTTGATGGCATACAACAACCAGGATAAGTATAGAATGGTTGAGATGAAGATAAGGATAATGTCAGAGTGGAACATATTTACCTCACTACTGAATGTGCATTTCCTCGTATAGTCAGAGAATAAGTGATTGTACACCTCATGTACAACCACCCTCTTTAATGAATTGTCTTTCGTAGATATTTCGACTGTAGTGGTATCTGGGATTTAGGAAATATGTTGAAAACCAAAATCTACACATCAATGCAGTTGTCATTTATTATTGCATATAAAAAAATAAATTAAAAAAAAATTCATATAAGTACTTACCAGCCTGATGTAGGGGGTGAGAAAGCGTCATTTCCTAACGGTCGTTTATTATTGCATGCACCCACTTATATGCGTTGGGAGCTTTAGCCTTGATGGCCTCTTTCATCAGTTGTATGGACGGATACAATGACCCCATCGACGGGTTTGTCTTATTGTCCACCATCCTCAACACCACATAAATGGGCTCTAGAATACCCACCACACTATGCACGTGATCCCAGAATGTATTTGTCGATATCAAATCCTCGATTCTCCAAGTTACTCTCTTCACCCTCTTCTATTCTTCGTAGTCATGAGAGGCAAAAAGCTCTCGTAACCTATATTTGTGTTTGAGGATGCTACTTGAGGCGAAATAATTTATGGTGAATCGTTTCGCCTCGGGGCGCACTATATCCCCACCACACCTCTCACGCATTGCAGCTAATAACCATGTATGGTTGTATATGAAGTTTGTGATGAGTCGTGCATCAATAATAACGGTCTTCACCGATGGCCTATCCCCGATCGCCTCCAACATGAGATCAATGCAATGGGCTGTGTAAAGGGTCCAATACATATGATACTTATTCTAAATATTCTTCCCCACCTTGACAAATGCACTCCCATTGTCTATAACAAATTGCGCACTGTTTCTCCTCCCAACATCTTACATGACATTGTGCATTAGTTTGTAAACGTAGTTCGAATCTTTAATCTTATTAATCGCATCTACAGACTTAAGGAACATCGCCCGTCCCCTGCAATAGACCATAAAATTTATGAACGACAACTTCGTCGGTCCGGTCCAAATGTCACACATGACAGTGCATCTGTACATCTCTCATGATTGCTTACATGAATCTATGTATGTCTTCGTCTCTGCATATTCATCATCCAATTATAATATTCATCTCTGCATATTCATATCCACTTATAATATTCATCTCTGCATATTCATCACCCACACTTGTGCTTATTAATCCATGTGTGCCACCCCCTCATGTAAGATGGCCATATGCTTAGTTGTTGTTAGAAGCAACATTGGAGAGGCAGAGGCAGTGCAGTTTATCCTCGTGTGGGAGAATGAGCTGATCCATCAGGGATTCCTTAGATATGACGAGCAATGGCCATGATGGCAGTTGGTGACAAAAGATTGCCTCACAGGAGAATAGGCCAAAGGATGGCCGATGGTGCAGCCATAAGTGCAGGCTTGTATGTAGCTTTTGAGCCTTTTGTCTTCTGATACTCGTTGGGGAATGGGTGCTCCATGGGGATATTAGAAGCCATGAGCGCATGGTGGTCATGATGCTGCTGCAGTTTAGACTTGTGCACAGCTTCGAAGCATTTGTCGATGGGACGATGGTTGATTGATGGATGTCATGTTGTCGTAGTTTAGGCTCATTAAGTAGCTTTGGAGCGATGTGACACATGAGACTAGTTGGTGGTCATTAGGCTGCTGCAGTTTGGGCTTTTGTGGGCCTTTGTAGCATTGTGATACTCATTGGTAGTACCTCTTAAAGAACCATCCATTGACTGGGAAGCTGATGCCAATACCTTCGTGGTTGGTGACTCGATAGGCTCTATTAGAATAGACTTCCTAAACCATGTATGGTCTAGTCCAATTAATGTCAAATTTGCCACCTATTTTGTGAGTGACAATTATTGGTCGCTTGGTGAGCATTATGTCGCCCTTCTTGAAGGAGCAATAACATACTTTCTCGTAGAAAGCTGCAGATGCACTGGCCTAGTATAATTTGAGGCACAGCTGAGCATCAACTCATTTTTGGTCGAGCTCGTCTAGCTTGGCAAGGCAAATCCCAGCGTTCTAGCTGTTGTCAAGCGGTTTCCTGTATCGCAATCCTTAGAGACGACACTTGCACTTCCAAGGGAAATACCTTCAGTTCCATAAACCAAAGTAAAAGGCATGGCCTTAGTGTGCATTTAGTACATCGTCTGGTACACCTAGAGCGCTTCGGGAAGACACTCGTTCTAATCTCGCCTATTCTTGGAGATGATTTCCTTCAGCAGCTTGATAATCATTTTGTTAAACACTTCAACTAGTCCATTGGCCATTGATGATAGCATGTGAAGAATTAATGCTTGATCTTGAACTTCTCGCACAGCTTCTACATGGCAGCGTTTTTTAACAGCATGCCATTGTCTGTGATGATCCATTGAGGAACACTAGAACAGTAGATCTTATGACGGATCAAGCCAATGACATCTCTACCTGACACGTGCTTTAGAGGCATGGCTTCAGCCCACTTGGAGAAGTAGTCCTTGGTGGCTAGTATGTACCAATGATCATGAGATGATACAAGATTTATAGGACCAATGATGCAGAGGCCCCATGCATCAAATAGCCAGAAGGAAACAATCAACTGTAAATCCTCTAGAGAAACATGAATAACATATTCGTGTATCTAGCACTGATGGCCATGCTTCGCAAAGTGCATTGCATCAGCTATCATCATCAATCAGTAATATCCCATGTGCCTGACATGATGATACAAGTTTTGGCAAGCCTAATGCTCACCGCATTCTCCCGAATGGACTTCTCGTAGGACATGCTTGGCCTCCTGCTTGTACAAGCATCATAGGAGCATGTCATCGCAGGAACAACAGTAGAGGATACTGTCGTGGAGGTCGAAAGTGATTGGCTCACCGTCGGGCCTCCATCTGTTGCTTGGGGTTTATCAAGGAGACGCATGTACTTGATGCAATCGATGAAAGGTTGTCACCAATCATCGACTTCAACCTTGAGGCAAGAGATTGAATCTATTGGGAGGACCCCGTCAATTGGATTGACGAGCGATAAGAATCATTTCTCCTCAATCGAAATCTTGAGGCAACTACCCATAGGTTGCACCATTGTTGTGGTGAGGTTGGCCAACATGTTTGTTTGGCATTGTTACGACGAGAGATGTGTTAAATGCAAATATCTTGGAAGCACTCGATAAGTTGTTTAGCCTTTCAATAATAAGGTACAAGCTTAGGTTTGCAAGCCTCGTACACCATTGACAATTGATTGATGATCAACTTGTAGTCATCGAAGACCCTAATCAGGCAGACCATCCCATGTGTAATTTCTAGACTGATAGTAAGCGTGTGGTACTCCACCTCATTATTCGAGCATGCAATACCTAAGGTGGAGTAAGGCATAAGATCCCGTTGAGGACTGAAAAAGGTAATGCCAGCACCAACATCGATTGCGCGCGCAACTTCGTTGAAGACATCTGTCAGAACGTGTGCTTCTTAGCAAGCAACACTTGCTCATTCGGAGGGACCTCTGAGTTCCGGATGGGCTATTAGGAAGTCAGTTAGGGCTTGTCCCTTCACAACCCTCTGAGGAACATACGTGATCCTTAAACTTAAAGAGAAGCAACGACTACTTGGCAAGGTGGCCTGAAAGCATGGGTCGCACCATCAAGAACTTGATTGGATCAGCTCTCGATATCAAGATGATGCCATACACTTACTAGTGATGTAGCGTTTGTGCTGCAAAGACAAGTGTGGGGCATATCCTCTCAATCAACTAGTAGTTGTACTGTGCTCCCACCATGTGTTTGAGATAGTAAAGAGCATTCTCCTTCTCGGCATCACTGTTTTGAGCTAGGAGGGCGCTAAGGGAGTTTCCACAGGTTATGATGTAAAGGATCAAGGGCACCCTTGATCAATGCTGCTAGGATTAGAGCCTACTTAAGCAACTTCTTGATGGTGTCGAAGGCATTCTGGCATACCTCGTCCCACTTGAACGGGACATCCTTCTTCATCAAGTGCAAAAAGGGTTAACGACAATTAGCCAGGTTAGAGGGGAAATGCTGAATGTATGCCCATTTCCCTTAAAGGCTCTTGAGCTTTATGAGCATCCTGGGGTGGCGTTTCCTTGATTGTCTTCATTTCACCAAGTTGATTTTGATTCCAAGTGGCAGATGACAAAATACAAGGAATTTCTTAGAGGAAACCCCAAATGCACACTTCAACAGGTTCATGCGCAATTGCTTCTTGCAAAGTTTGAGAAAAACAGACCGAAGATGTTGACGATGCTTCTCATGTCCGTTGGAGTATATCACTAGGTCATCTACATAGAACTCAATGTATTTGTGCATTGTGTCAGGGAAGATGACTTGCATGGCACATCAATAAGTTGCATTGGTGTTCCTAAGGCCAAAAGGCATTACTTTGTAGCAGAATATGTCAATCAAAGTTCAGAAAGTCGTGGCCTCGTTCACGGGGGCCATCCGAATGTACTCAAAATAGACGTCCATGAAGGACATGGTAGCGTAATCGGTGGTACTATTGATTTAGAAGCTCTATGATCGACAACGAGGTCGTACTTGGGATAAGCTTCGCTGAGGTTGCAAAAGTCTATGTAGACCCTTATATGATCGTTATTCTTCTTGACCAGGAAAAATTTGGAGATCCATTAGGGGCATTTGACATATTGAATGGTTCCGATAGAGTTAAGCTTCTTAACTTCCTCCTCGATCTGCAAGGTTAACTCAGGACGGAATCATCGTTGTGCCTAGTTGACAGGTTTCTTCTCCTTGGAAATATTGAGCCCATGGACAGCCACCTTGGGGTCCAAGCCCAATATTTTTTTAGTATGTCCAGCTAAAGACATCTTTGAATTCTTTCCGGAGATCAACGTATTTGTCAACCTCAACTAGAGGAATGTTGGTGTTGTTGTACGTGAGGCTTGAGAGCTAAGGTTCACCCCTTTCAGATCATCGATGGTAGGCTGGTTATCAACCGGGATTCTTTTCAAAATATCATTGTTATCGATAATATTGGCTAATATAGCCAATATTATAAAAAATATCAACTATATTTGGAAAGTTTTTGACTGTCAGTAGTCTTAGTATCATTGACCTAGTGATACAGATAATATCGGCGATATTATCAATAACATCACGATATTTAGGCACTCCTTACAACATAGGCCCCGCCATCTCTAACCAATCACTATGGTTGGAGGCAATAATATAATTAACCCACTCTAAAACATCTTGTTTTTCCCTCTTAAAAACATCTGCCACCAACCCTTGATTGTCTCGAAAGATATGGTTGTTCCCCTCCCCCACCAAGGGCCACATTATTGCCAACAAAAATAACCTTCATACCACCCGTTCTTTGCTTCCTATTACTCCCATGTACCACGCAAGGAAAAGAGCATTGATAGACACATGCATCACCCAAGAAGTGTTGAAAACAACAAGAAATCTATCCCACACAATCCAAGCAAATGCACGGTGAACGAAAAAGTGGTTCATCAACTCTACGTCCCTCAAACACATTATGCAACAATTGTGATCACCATCCCTCACCAACTCCGTTAATTAGAATGGAGAAAAACTAAACCAATACACTCCCCTATCCACTTACACCATTTGATGTCAAAACTCATCTGCCTCACCATATGGCAAAGGAAGATCCAGTTAGTGTTCGAAATATCGGTATCACGCAATGTAACGCACTCCTGGGATACAGATACGTATCGGTTATCGCATGGGATATATCGTTTGTATCATGTAATTTATCGCACTTTTTGGGAAACATGGGGAGATATTGAGGAAATGATTGAATTTTTTAATGAAACTTCAGGGATTATTAAAAAAGACCTTAATATACACTTTTAAATCATAAAATCTCAAAAAAGAAGTGCACATAATAGGTTTCGCTCTAAGCTATGCGTTGTCCGATTGAACTAAAACAACTATATTCAAATATGATACACAACATTTATAAATGTATCGAGACATGTATGAAAACAAAATTATTATTAGGGCAAAAAAAAAATTAACCTCTAATCAATGGACAATTATTAAAATAAGACCATTAGACACAATTATTATTATGTGGGCCCCACCTCAATGTGTGTGGTATATCTACACGGTCCATCCTTCTTGCCAACTCATTTTAGGGCATGGGCCCAAAAATGAAGCAGATCCAATTCTCAAGTGGACCACACCACAAGAAATAGTGGACCTTAGGAAGTTTTTAATGGTGGACCACACCACATGAACCAGTGGTTAATGACTATTGAAAACCTTTTATGGGCCACAAAAGTTTTAGATCAAGCCGATCTTGCTTTTTCTTTTCATCCGATCTGAATGAGTCACTTTTTCCAGTGGTGTGGTTTACCTGAAACTTGTATCAACTTCATTTTTGGGATCATATCCTAAAATAATATGGAAAAACAGATGGACAGTGTGGATGTATAATACACCTATCGAGGTGGGCCCTATGGTCAGCCCTACGGAGATTAGAGATGAACACAGTCACCACCCATTCCCCCCCCCCCCCCCAAAACTAACTTTTCCTTTAACTTTCTTTGAGACCATTCTACATTCACCTTCAACTTTGCCTCCACCACCACTTCCACTACCATCTCCGCCATTCTCCACTATCTCAGTGAGATCACTCAACTTGAAAAGATCATTTGGGGTTTTCTCAATTCCATGTCTATGTTTGTTGACCGTGGACTCCGTGGGAATTCATTCCACTATTGTAATCTGCTCTTCATGTATTCTTTATTTTGTCCTCTTTCTTTGACAAAGAATTCTTATTCATTAAAAGAAATGCAATCAATGCCACAACATTTTCAGATTATGGACAGAAAAAAAAAAAAGATGAAATAGTACAGGTTCACATTCCTTCACAATCAAAGTAACAGTATAGGCTATCTGATCTGCAATTACAACATCATGGCACGAACTTTGCAAGACATGCCAAAGGAAGGAATGTTTCAAGTTACCTGACCAAACAGGGCTCATTACGACCTTTGACAGTGCAGTCCTGCTCATATTTCTCTTTCTTCTTTGAAGGCCACATAGATTTTACAAAATTTATTCCAGCATGAGTACTCTTAATTTCACAATATGGTGAGTCTGTCTCTATCATCATTCTCTCAATAGGAATACCTTTTAGAACATCAAGATTCTCTGCCATCTTTAAAGAGCAACCGTTGATACCTGTTCATCACCGGAAAAAGAAAAAGGAATATAAATCAAATGAACAAAAGAAACTGAGCCGATTTCTCTTAGCACCCTTATTTCCTCCATCCATGGAGCCAGGTGCCAAGAGATAAGGGGACGAAGAGAGGGCCCAGCTGATGGCAAGATATGGAACACCTTCAATGATCGTCTGGGGCGATTCCTACTAGACAACCTATTCAAACCAAACCATAAAGCACAAACCTCTGCTTCATTGGAATTCCTAACCCCTACAGGACCCGAAAAGGGTCTCAGCACTTCAACATTTTGTTTATTTTGTTATATTTATAATTTAATCCCAGGCTAGAGTTAAGTGTGGATATGCCTTGAGTGGTATTTTTGTCCATTTGTCATTGTATCTTCCATATTGGTCATTTTACCTGAGGGACTGGCAGATGGTTTTCTGCCTTCTCTTATTGTTACATAAGCATCAATTGTATATTGCATCTTTAACAGTAATGGAGGATTTACGCATCATTGTAGTAGAACAGTCTTTAAGTCTACTCAATCTCTGGGATGTTTATTTCCATTTCTTCCCTGATCAGTCATCACTTTAATCTTTATCACTCTTGATAATTTTCTATTGGTAGCAAGCCAACAAATCTAGTTCTACATGTGCTTGTAGCCTTTGCAGAGATGATATGGCATATAAATTCCATCCTGTGTGAGTAGTCTCACCTATAAATAGATTATCAAACAGTAAGAGTTTATCACGATCTGTAGCACTACCAGTAAATGAATGGGCAACCCCAGCAATGATCCTGTTAAACAAAAAGAAGAAATTTTATTATCTCTGTCTACATTAACATGCTATTTAGCCTGAGAAGGCAAAACAAGCTTCATTCAGCACTATAGAATTATCTATTTAGCATATCAGTTCAGCCTTGGAATATGAAAATATGTCACATAACTGGGTATCATAGAAAATAAAGTTTTAAAAAAAAAAAAAAAAGTCCATTCCCAACCAAACACTGATGAATGAACAGAATGTAGCATGGTTTAAAACTTGATGATTGATTTGGATTCAAGTTGCATCGAGTATAGTCAAAACAATTGAGTCAAAGTTGCCTTAATGATGCATCCAGGCCAACCATCAAGCAAACGTACGAAACGTTATACAAGATTGGATCCCACAATTGGTCCAATTGAAGAATGAGAATCCAATTGATTTGTGGACCACACGAGATCAATCAAATTGTCTTTTAGCGGTCTGGTTGGAATGTGGGGCCCACAAATTCAATTTGGATGGGTCAAATACAGGAAATGATTGGACTGTGGGGTCCACAGCCCAATCAAGTGGTTCCTTTAATAGAGAAAGATTTGATGATGATAATGTGAAGAAGAAAGGAAAATATTGAGAGAGAAGAAGAAGGAGAGTTTGGGAGAGATGTTGTGTTAGGCTTGCTTGCCCTAACACATAATATTTTATTATAATAAAGCATATAGTACACCGCAGGAGAAAAGGGAAGTGTGCACATGCACTTACACTAACCACCAAACCACATACACAATACATAGCATTCTATACTCCCCCTCAAGTTGGAGCATAGATGTTGATCATGCCCAACTTGTCACGAACACGATGAAGAGCATCTCGACTCAAGGACTTTGTAAGAACATCAGCAAGTTGATCCCCAGATCGAACAAAAGGAGTGACGATTTCCTTAGAAGCGACTTTCTCCCGAATAAAGTGACAGTCGACCTCAATATGTTTGGTTCGCTCCTAGAAAATTGGGTTATGAGCAATATGAATGGCCGCTTGGTTGTCACAGTGAAGAGGAACAGAATTCGAAGGAGGATAGCCAAGTTCTTCAAGAAGGTTACGAAGCCACACGAGTTCACACGTCACATAAGCCATAGCACGATATTCTGCTTCAGCCGAGGACCGAGCAACAACTGGCTGCTTTTTGCTCTTCCAGGTTATAAGATTGCCACCTAGGAAGGTACAGAAGCCGGATGTAGAGCGGCGATCAAAAGTACTACCTGCACAATCAGCATCGAAATATCCAGAAAGATGAAGATGACCATGGAACTAAAAGTGGAGGCCAAGACCCGGGGCTGATTTTAAATACCGAAGTATGCGGTAGACAGCCGTGAGATGGGAAGTACGGGGAGCTTGCATGAATTGGCTAACAACCCCCACCGCAAATGAGAGATCTGGGCGAGTAATAGTCAGGTAAATAAGCCGGCCTACAAGTCGTCGATACATCTCGGGATCAGTAAGGAGAGCACCATCATCTGGTCGAAGCTTCTGTGAAGTATCTATGGGAGTGGTAGCAAGCTTGCACCATAACATGCCGGTCTCCATGAGAAGATCGAGTGCATATTTTCGTTGTGACAAGACTAATCTGGATGATGAGCGAGCAACTTCAATTCCGAGGAAGTCGCAAAAAGGACCGAGATCCTTGATTTCAAACTTGGTCTTCAAAAAATCTTTGACCTCCCTCATTCCAGCAGAATTACTACCGGACAGAACAATATCATCCACATAGACAATGAGAACCATGATGCCCTTCGATCGTCGACATATAAAGAGAGAATGATTGGCATGACTATGAACAAAGCCAAACTCCAAGAGAGCCTGACTAAATTTTTCGAACCTTGCACGTGGGGATTGTTCGAGTCCTAAAGAGCCTTCTTCAACCGCCAGACAAGTGCAGGGTTGTGAGAAGCAACAAAGCCAGGAGGTTGATGCATATAAACTTCCTCTGCAAGATCTCCATGGAGAAATGGATTCTTAACATCAAGTTGAAACAAGGGCTATGATAAATTAACGGCCAAGGAGAGCACAACGCGAATCGAATAAAGCTTAACCACCGAAGAGAATGTCTCGAAGTAATCCACACCATGAGTCTGTGTGTAACCCTTAGCAACAAGACTGGCTTTATAGCGATCAATTGAGCCGTCTGGAAGAAACTTGATCGTATAAACCCATCGACAGCCAACAGGTTTATGGCCTAAAGGAAGTGGCACAAGGTCCCAAGTATGATTCTTCTCAAGAGCAGACATTTCTTCTATCATCGCCTTCGTCTAATCAGGACTTTAAAGAGCATGTGAGAGAGATCTAGGAATAGTCTGTGATGAAAGGGAAGCTGCGAACGACTGAAAAGACGGTGAAAGATGATCATATGAAACGAAATTACTAATGGGGTGTTGAGTACAAGATCGTGACCCTTTGTGCAAGGCAATGGGAATATCTAAACTCGAGGTAAGAGAGTCACCTGAGCCAACATCCAAAGTGAGCGAAAGGGTGGATGACTGACCGTGTGAAGATTTATCTCGACGATAATACACCTGCAGAGGCTTAGGCTTACCCATATCACCAACAGGATGCTGAATAGAGGGGAGAGGAGTTTTCCCATGATCACTAGTAGAAAGAGGATAAGAGTCATACACCCCCTGACTCGCAAGAGGATCACAAAGGGAATGGCCGGGAGCGGAGAAAAAGAAAATATCTTCAAAGAAAGTTACACCGGCAGAGACATATTTCTTGCGAGTCAATGGGTCAAAGCATTTATACATTTTCTGACTCCGAGGATACCCTAGAAGGACACATTTAATTGCCCTGGGGCTAAGTTTGTCATTACTCTCACCAAATTTTGAACAAAGCATGTACAACCAAAAACTTTAGGTGGTAGAGGAAATGGATTATCATGAGGATACAATAAAGTAAATGAAGATTTGTAAGACAGGATACGTGAGGGTATACGATTAATAAGAAAAGTAGCAGTTAAGAGAGCATTACCCCAAAAATGTTTAGGTAGATGCATACCAAGCAGAAAGGTGCGAGCAACGTCAAGAAGATGACGATTCTTTCGTTTTGCAATACCATTTTGTTGAGGTGTGCAAGCACATGACGTCCGAAACAAAATACCACGGTCCTGCAAGAAGAATAGAAAAACAGTAGACATGTATTCCCCCCATTATCAAAATGGAGGGATTTGATGGAACAATGAAATTGAGTGCACACTTCATGATAAAACACTTTAAACGTATCAAACACTTCACTTTTAGATTTCAAAAGATAAATCCAAGTCATACGTGAATAATCATCAATAAAGGTAACAAAATATCTAAATCCAAAAGTCAAGGTAACCGGAGCTAGTCCCCAGATATCCGAGTGAACCAGATGAAAAGGTTGAGATTTCCTCCCAGAAGAGCTAGGAGGAAACGTAGCGCGATGATGTTTAGACAATTCACAAATATCACAGCATAATGGTTTAGTGACAGATAAGGAGGGAAACAAAAGTCTCAATCTAGCTATGGATGGGTGGCCTAAGCGGCAATGCCACCAAGTCATGGACTCTCGATCTAGAGAAAGGGAACTCGAAGCGGCAACGGGTGTATCATCAAGAAGATAAATGCCTCCTCGCTCATGCCCCCCACCAATCACTCTCTTCGTCTGTAGGTCCTGAAACAAACAATAAGAAGAGAAGAAAGTAATGGAACAACTGAGTGATTTAGTAAGAGAGCTAACAGACAATAAGTTTAATGGAAAATGAGGCACATGCAAGACTGAGGACAAAGACAAGGAGGAAGAGTGAGGAATGGAACCAATTTCAAAGATGGGAGATTGGGTTCCATCTGCAGCTGTGACATACTGAGTGGAAGGAGAAGGAGAATAAGAAGAAAAGAATTGAAACTTACCAGTCTATGGGCTGAAGCTCCAGAGTCGATGACCCAGGAGGTAGGAGAGGATGAAGCGAGGAGGGCAATACCTGACTGGGCCGAAGCTGCGTGAGAAGGCTCAGAAATATCACGAATGTGAAGCCACATAAGGGCATCATATGCAGCCCGAGAAATGATAAGAAACTTCCCTAAAGTAGACTGCTCAGCTGTCGGGGTGGAAGACTGTCTCAGAAGCAACTGTGGATGCAACAGAAGCAGCGACATACGTAGGACGACCATGTATCTGCCAGCAATAATCAACAATGTGATTAGTTCTACTGCAATGTGAACAAATGCAGGAACCATCACGTCCTCGTCCACGTCCGCTACGACCACGAAGACTACGGCCGCCACGACTGCGATCTCCATCGCCGCCTCTAACACAACCACCAAAACCAGAAATGCGCCCTGAACTCAAGGATGGTACCCGAAGACCAAGAGAGGACGGATCGCCAGCAAGATGTGCCGAACACTCGGGCGGCACAAATGAATGAGAAGGAAGAGTAGAGACAGTAGCACGCTGACACATGGCATAGACTGTCGTCAATGGGGGAAGAGGATTCTACATAACAACCTGATCTCGAACATGAAGATAATCAGAACTCAACCCAGCTAGGAACTGCATGATACGAGTATCATCTCGCTACTTATGAGCATGTTCATGATCCTCTTTACATTTGGAAGGAAGAGGTTGATACATATCCAACCCATCCCACATACCCCGAAGCGTCAAATAGTAATCTTTTAAGGATCTTGAGTTTTGTTGGAACCGACCAATTTCTTGAATAAGCTGGAATACCCGTGAAAAATTCTGAGATTCCGAGAGCATGTCATGAAGCATATCCCAAATGCCTTTAGCCGAGGATAAAAACATCACTGAGTGGCTAATCGAGGAATCCATACTATTCAACAACCATGCAATAACTTGATATTTCTCCTTTGCCCAAGACTTGTAAGTAACATTTGTAGAGCTTGGGGGATCATCTAAAATATACGACAACTTATCGCGGGCTCCTAAAAATACTTTTACAGATTGTGCCCATTGAAGATAGTTGTCACCATTCAACTTAGTGGAGGTAATTTGTAACGGGTTGGATTCAAGAGACCCTATGCCAAGAGATGAGGGCCCTTTGTCAGCCATAGAAGAGTCCAAGAGAGATAAATCTATGCCAAGAGAGCCCCTACGCCAAGTAAGATTGATTCAAACAACTCTATCTCACTCAATCCTTCAAGATAATAAGAGATAAACCTCAAACAAATATCAATCATCCAAAAATACCAAGAAACGCAGTCAAAAAAGCCCTAACCGAGTGAAAACGGCCCAGCCGCACGTCCGTTTGAGGTTAAAAACCTCTCAAACAGTGATCTTAAGTAAAAAAATCCACCATGGGTAGCTTGGGGGAAAGATTTCAATCCATCTTAAACAAAGAAACCAAAGAAAAGCTTACCAATTTGAGGTAGATTGAAGAAAAATGGAAGATGGGGCTAATTTTCGAATTTCTCTATTTCGCCCAAAATGTCATGAAAGGAGATCCAATAAATTCTGAAAAAATCATGACAAATCTTCTAAAATCAAGATCTATCAAACCCCTAAACTTTTAGCTTAAACGGAGTCCATGTGTCTGTATAACGCTAACGTTAGTCGTACGGCTGTTGACGTCAGCAAGGTGACTTGTCGCCTCTCAATGTGTTGGATGCGGAATGCCTGGATCTATGCTCTGATACCAAGTAAAGAAAGATTTGATGATGATAATGTGAAGAAGAGAGGAAAATATTGATAGAGAAGAAGAAGGAGAGTTTGGGAGAGATGTTGTGTTAGGCTTGCTTGCCCTAACACATAACATTTTATTATAATAAAGCAAATAGTACACCGCAGGAGAAAAGGGAAGTGTGCACATGCACTTACACTAACCACCAAACCACATACACAATACGTAGCATTCTATACCTTTTTGGGTCTATACGAACTGCTATGCACGTTTAGGGATTTAGTACCAATCGTACAACTCTGTAATGTCATGGTTGAGCATATAGATCTCTTAATTTCCTTTCTTATTACAAATCTCAATGTTAGTTTGAATTAAATGAGTTATAAGAGGTCCAATAAGAAGATCTAGGCTTTGGAGTATGGAAGATCGCTTCTTGGGTGGTTGATCGGACCTCCTGATTTAAGGATTTAGACGCTTTTGTCCTTATTGCCCTTTTGTGTTTGTAATTGCTTTGTTGCTTATTATTATTTTCTGCCTTTGTTTTGAGGTGGGTTCTCGATAAAAGTTGCCTTTCAAAAAAAAAAAAAAACAGTCAAACCCTTAACAAGCATGATGTTATTCTAGGCTATTCTTTCTAGAAAATTGTAGAGAAGGATTGTAGGCAACACAAAGGCAAGAGGGGGCCATATGTATGAGCATACCATGAATGTTGGTTGAATCTATTGGTTATTCATGTTTTCATTGAAAAATCATGGAGTTGGAGCATTGATTTCGAGATCCATTGGTTTATCACGTTCTCCATGTTTTTTACAAAATTTTCCTTCAACCAGCTATCAATTGATACTAATTTCGAAGTATTTAGGAGTATTTGATGAAATAATCATCACATACACTCAAATTTCGAAATTGAGTAAAGGTAGTCTAATTTGGGAAAAAACTGAGAAAAATTCAAAATGTAACATTCAATTTGAATATAGTTGCATTAGTTCAATCAGATAGCACATAGCTTAGGACCCTATACAAAGAAAACCTATTATGTGCACTTCTTTTTTGAGAGTTATGATTTTTAAGTGTGTATTAAGGTCTTTTTTAACAATCCCTGAAGTTTCATAGAACAATTCGACTATTTTCCCAATATTTCCCCATGTTTCCCAAAAAGTGCGATAAATTACCCAATACAAACTATATATCTCGTACGATAACCGATATGTATCTGTATCCCAAGGATGTGATAGGTAACGTGATACCGATATTTCGAACATTGGTTGAATGAAAGTTTTTTTTCTATTTTCTTTTTTAGTTTCCTGAAGTGGGATTCTAGCCTAGGACAGTAGTACTTCTAGAATCTAGTGGTGAGATCCCTTTGGTGCAACTCTTTGGGGGTTTCCTTTGGGGTGTGACTCCACATATTTATCATTATTCTATCTATTGTTATGCTGCAATTGAGATTTTTTTCAAGTTTGTAGCAATTATTTGCAGGATTGATATTCAATATAGGTACATCCTTGCTACATCACGTAAACAAGTTATAGAGATCTACTTCTGTTTCGAATTTTATGCAAGTTCTCCCCAATTCAATCTATTTTTAAGTTCTTGATCAAGTATTCTGACGTTTCCAGAAATCTAGCCAAAACAAGTTAGCGTCTGGTTGTAGGGAGGATCAAGCTTGTGGCTTAACTGACTCAAGTCAACTCATTCAACTTTCTACTCAACTCATTTACAGATGTAGCTAAAAAATATAAGGAAACCAAATGTTAACAGTAAATTTAAAGATATACAGAGACCTGCCACATCCAATTCCAAAATATAAGACAATATAAGCAATCTGGCAAACTCACCTGTTCTTATTTCGTGAAAAAATTTCACCAAAATCTTCAGCAGCAGCACGCATGTGCAAAAACATGGGTAGTTTCACAGCCTCTGCTAATTCAAACTGCTTCTCAAAATACCTGACGGAGAAGTCGTTAATGGATAAACATAAAGATTATCTGCAAACAAGATCTTTTCTTCAAATTATATTCAATACAATAACATACTTTTTCTGGATCTCAGGTTGGCAAAAGTGAAGCCTATCATAGTCCAATCCACATTCACCAATTGCCACCACCTAAAAGTATCAAGCGCAGTTACTAGAAATAAAACATTGGAGTCGTAAGATTTGATGAAAGGAAGAGTATGAGCTATTTGGTGAGGAGAGTGTAGAAAGCATAAGATTCCAAAGTTAAATGGCCATAAATAGAGTATCTATGCAACTACTCGTGAAAGTAGAAGGTTGAGCAATTGACTTTTTAAGTTTAGAACTAAGACACCCCATCATTTCTATTTTTTGTAATAAACTGTAATGAAGATCTGCCCAATTAAAGAATAGAACAAAGCCCCCTAACATTATTACTCAACAGAACACCGCGCCTTGGTGTTCTGTTGAGTAATAATGTCAATAACTCATAGAGTAATGCACAAAGCACTATAGCAGTTTTAAATCTTTCAACAATATCAAAAACCCCCTAACATTTTTATGCCATTTTTGTCAAGACAACTTTTCAAGTCTACACAATTCAGCGCGATCTTTGCAATAGAAATGCAGTATTGTTGGCAAGGGTAGCCAAGAATTCTTCTTCTTCTTCTTTTTTTTGTGTCCACGTGCGTGGGTGGCAGGCGTGCATGGTTGTGGGGGTTGGTGGGTGCATGCATGGGTGTGTGTGCACACGTGTGTGAGGAATGATCACATACAGACATGGTCAACTGTATGCGTTGGGCCCACCATGATATGTGCATGACACCTTGCCCATTGATTGTGCCCCAGTAAATTTAAAATATATATATATATATATCACCACCAAGCCAATAAAACAAGCCAACTGAAAATTCAGGTGGGCCACACCACAAAAGACAACAAAAAAAAAAAAAAAACACACACACACACAAACCTACAAATTCGCATGGTGTCGCACACCTGAGCTTTGGATCAGTCTGATTTTTGGGGCATCCCTTCATCTTGGAGAGGCTCAACCATTGTTCGGACTATCCCCAATATTATCTCCACCTATTCCAACAGCACCTGAGAGAAATGAGGAGGTAATAGACAATTTTGGATGAGCAGGTGGTTTTCACTCGCCATGGTGGACATCAAAAATTTTCTATTTAAATGGAAGAATCGACCTACATCTGACGGCACTTAGATTACAGAGACTGAGCTACAACGGATAGATCCAGACATTCTCAAGCAGTATCAGAGCTTTATTTCGCCATATGCGAATTCTTCCCACCCGAGGAGAATTGATGCAAACATCACACCACCACTCTGTACATATCAAAGACATAGGCATCAACAGGCTACATTGGCACTTTCGCTTTGGCTAGGCAACTTATGGTGATCACCAGTGGTCATCGGCGAGCATTAGAAAAGCATGCATGGCATGGATCATATTTGGAGACCATCCCACCGTTGATCATGGTCTCCATGATCATCCATCCATTGGATCATCTTGTGTCCCATCATGGGGCCATCCGATGGTTAGATTATGTTGGACCCTTTTGTTAGTTAGTTCTTTTATATTATTTGATGATTTGGACATTTTATTTTGTGATTGGACAGTGGACATCTATTTGTTACATTTTTTTTCCTTTGGGAGGGTAGATTAGATTTTTCACCTTTTAGGACATAATGGGTATTTTGCTTCTGTTACTAAAGGGGTAGAATTGTCATTTCAACAATTTTTTGGAATAATATAAACCAAGTGGGGTGGGGACATCCGACCCTAATGTGAGTTTGGAGAAAATCTTGAGGAGGCATTGTGGGAGTCCCTTTCTTCTTCATTCGTTGTTGTGAAGGCTAGATCTTTGGATAGAAGCTTAGAGGGTATGAAGTCATTCTATCCTTCGTCCCTAAGATTCTTCCTCTTCCACTTCATGCTTGATGAATCATAGGTGGTAGGTCTTTTTGAATCTTCAATCCTAAGGTAAGATATTTTCATTGTTTTCACTTGGATCTGATTTTACTTGATCCTACGGGCCACCTAAACCCATCTCCATTATTAACGGACTTGACCCGTGCATGGTCCACACAATCAACCCACACAGGTGGTTGTACACCACCCATGTGACTGC
This sequence comes from Magnolia changhungtana, assembly GCA_030180095.1. NCBI lineage: Eukaryota > Viridiplantae > Streptophyta > Magnoliopsida > Magnoliales > Magnoliaceae > Magnolia > Magnolia changhungtana. Next base: position 1,635,295 of record JASAUF010000600.1, read on the forward strand.
CACATGCATGTGTGGCCACTTGATCTAATTTTGAGTCGGTTGTGTTCCCTTGTCCACAATAGGCAACTCAGTTTCGGTCGTTTGCATTTAATATTCTTAGATCTCAAGATTTTTGCTTTAAAACTACCTTGGTCCAACCCAGGAAACATCAAACTTTCATACGGTTGCTACCCCTAGAGATGGTACCAGCTATACCTTTTCCTTTCACATCTCTAGGGTTAGGCCGAGGCTCCTAGGTTTTGGTTTGGCTCCCGAAATTGGACTTGTTGGCCTGGGTATTGGTCCTGGCAAAAGAAGTACAAGAATCAAACCTCCATCCATACTGTGGTCAGGAATACAACTCAATCTCTTGGGCCACCTGATACGCTTCCTCTAGGGTAGTAATCTGGCTGAGAGGGAAACCTTGTCTTATTTTCGATCGGAGACCCATTCGAAAACGAGACAGTACGCTCAACGGATTCTCCTCAATTTCACACCACATCATAAACTCCTCGAATTTAGTGATGTAATCTGCCACAGACATGGTCCCTTGATGTAGGGAAACCCATTGGTCCATCAACCTCTGACAGTATGTATAAGGTACATACTTCATCTTCAAGATCTCCTTCATCTCTCCCCAATGAGTCATGGGAGCATGTCCTGCCCTTTCCATCCGCCTCTCTGTGATTATCCAAAACATTTTGGCTTTCCCCTCTAGCTTCATCTTTGCAAATCTCACCCGCCAATCGTCGGACATATCATACCACTCAATAGTGGTCCATGCCCGCCATCTAGTCAATGAAAGCTTTTAGGTCAAGGCAACCATCGAAGCTAGAAGCCTCCATTTTCACGCTCTTCATGATCCGCTCATCTGGTTCAAGATGGTCACGTCAATCCGCGGGTGAGAGTGGAACTCGATGAACCACATTCCTCTCACGTGTGCCACCATTACCTTGTCGGACCACATAATGACCATTGCGTGCATCGACTTGATCACCCGCCTGTGAATGGGCGCTGTCCCCGGTGTTGGGGTTTGGCTAATGGGGAACTTCTAAAGCAGCGACTCGACCCGCCAACACAGTAATGCGCTCTGTTGTGGCCTTGTTGTGGGCATCGATCTTCTCAAGGCGCCCCATAACCAATTTAAGGATTTCATTCAATTGCTCTAAACTCATGGTGATGTTTAGTCCAATGTCGCGGCTGAATCGAGTGAGCATTGAAGATTAGGGAACCAGAATGCACCTGCGACTAGTGTTACCATTGTCGACGAAATGTCGATATTATCAGACTAGCGACACAGATACCCCAATTTTTTCTCTCCGGATTATCGATGAAATATCAGAGACATCATCAATAATTGTGTTATTGCCGAGAATTTCGACTGTAGCCACCAACCACGTAACCTATCACGGGAAAACTATAGCCAACAACCACTTTTTCGATAAATAGGTAGAAATCGGGAAATAAAATTGGAAGATCGCTTTGCTTTTGCTATTTTTGTAAATATGTGAGAGTGATCTCATACCTGGTTGATGAAAACTCAGAAGTCGGAAGAATGCCTCGATCGACAACGTCGATCTTCGAACATTGCACACAGAGGTAAGAAAAACCTCAAAATTTCCCTTTCCTTTATCGATTGGAAGCTCAAATTTTCGGCGAAAATCAAGGATTTTAGGAATTTCCTCATGATTTGGGAATCATTTAGGGTTTTGAAACCCTCCCTCAAAAATCCCTTTCTTCGGTGAGAACGCCCCTTCCGAACGAAATTTGAGGGGTTTTTTTTTTGTTTTTTTACTTCGAGCCTTCAACGATATAGGGGACGCGGAATAGGGAAGCGGATTTCCTACGAAAGCCTTTCGCATCAAGTTCCTACGCAAGGATGTTGGGTGGGGCACACTGCGATGTTTGTGAGAAATCCACCCCGCCATCTTTGAGACATAATTTTAGTGTGTTAGACCAAAAATGAGGTGTATCCAACACTCAAATGGACCACACGAGATGCAACAGTGGGAATTCAGTGAGCATCATTGAAGCATTCTTATGGCCATAAAAGTTTTGTATCAAGCTATCTTTTTGGTCTTTTCACTTCATCCCATTGGGAATGACTTTATAAACTATTTGGATAACATATAAACATCAAGGTGGAGCCCAAAAAGGTTTCAACGGTATAAACTTCGTTTCCCAATTTTCCCTATCGTGTGACCCACTTGAGTTTTTTATCCACCTCATTTTTAGTCTCACGTCCTAAAATGAACTCGCAAAACGAATGGACAGAATGGATTTCTCACATACATCGCGGTGTGCCCCACCATTGCGTAAGAACTTCCTACAAAAGGCTTTCACAAGAAATCCATGTCCACGGCCTTAGTAGTGATTCGCTACGTAACCAAGTTTTGTGGACCCCACCATGATATATCCAATATATCCATAACGTCCATCCATTTGGTGAGATCATTTTATGCCATGAGTGATGCGGGACAATTAACCATTTGCTCTAAAAGCTCGAACTGTTAGAGTGTGGCGAATTAATCCCCTTATCTCATAGCCCACGCCCCACATCGCATGGGTTAGGACCTCGGCCAAACCCCCCTCATGGGCCCCAAATCACATGGGTCACCCACCCCGAGTGTGTCCCCGCACCACACAGGCTACCTTACTTGAGCCCGATGCGAAATGCGCATTAATCACCCCCGGTGAGGAGTCTCGAACACGAGACCTCCCCCGTGGGCCCCAAATCACATGGGTCACCCACCCCGAGTGTGTCCCCACATCCCACGGGCTACCCCACTCGAGCCCGGTGTGAAAATGACTCTGCATTAATGAGTCAAAAAATGAGGTATATCCAAAGCTCAAGTGGAACCCACCATAGAAAACAGTGGGGACAGTTACGCCCACCATTGAAACCTTTCGAAGGCCCACAATGATGTTCATTTGAGATCCAACCTATTCATAAGTTCACACATATGGGGAAGAAGGGAAAATCATAAATATCATCTTGATAGAAAACTTTTGTGGCCCTCATGAAGTTTTTAATGGTAGGCGTTCAATCCCCATTGTTTTTTCTATGGTGGGGTCCACTTGAGCTTTGGATCTGCCTCATTCTTCGGGTCGTACCATAAAATGATCTCTCCAAATGGATAAACAGTTTAGATATAACGCATACATCATGGTGGGTCCACATAACTTGGTGACTTCCCTAGATTAACACATTTTTTTACTAAGTAACTTGTACGCTTAATCGTACCGAGTAAACTCTCTTGGGCCCACTGTGAATGTATATTGTTTATCCACACCATCCATCCATTTTCCATATCATTTTAGTGGTTAATCCCAAAAATTGAAGCATATCCAAAGCTCAAGTGGACCACACCGAAGGAAACGGTGAGAATAATGATTCCACTGTTGAAACCTTCCTAGGGCCCACAGTGATGTTTATTTGTCATCAAAATTGTTCATCAAATCATACAGCCATGGATGAAGGTAAAACATAAAAAAATCAGCTTGATCCAAAACTTATGTAGCCCCAAAGAATTTTTCGACGGTATACATTCAATTCACATTGTTTCCATCGATGTGGTCCACTTGATGTTTGGATATGCTTCATTTTTTACATGAATCCCTAAAATTATAGGGTAAAATGGACGGACGGGGTGGATAAAGTACATAAATCACAGTGGGCCCTACAGAGTTTACTCAGTACGATCGACGTACTAAGTTACTCAGTGCGCAATCTGGGATTTTTCCCGATGAAGTCGTGGGCATGCAATTTCCATGGCCTGGTGCTCTGTGGAACCCACTATGATGTTTTTATGCCATCCAACCTCTTGATTAGGTCATACAGACCTGGATGAAACGAAAACACAATTATCAGCTAGATCAAAAACTCACATGGCTCCTAAAAAGTTTTTTAATGGTGGGATTCAATCACTATTGTTTCCATTGGTGTGGTCCACTTGAGATTTGGATCTACTTCATTTTCGGGACCATGCACTAAAATGATTATCTGAAACAGATGAACGGGGGGTGGATTTGTCACAGCGATAAAATTGGGCCCCACATGGTAAAGATAACACGACGTTACCCGGGTAACATCGAGCGGCTTTGGGATCCACCGGGTGCGTGGAACCCTAACTCTGGGGCCATCTTGATGTATGTGACTACATTCATGCCGTCTATTTGTATTGGAAACTCATTTTAGGGCATGATCCAAAAAATTGAAGCAGATCCAAATTTCAGATGGACCATAGTATAGGAAACAGTAGTAATTGACCATTAAAAACTTCCTATGGGCCACAAGCTTTCGATCAAGCTGATATTTGTGTGGTCTCTTCATATAGGTCTTTGTGACCTTATAAACAGGTTGGATGGCGAATAAACATTCTGGTGGACTCTACGAAGTTTTTAGTAGTGGGGATTCAATCACGACTGTTTCTTGTGGTGTGGTGTGGTCCACCTAAGATTTGGGCATGCTTCATTTTTTGGATTATGCCTTAAAATGAGCTTTGAAAATGGTTGGACGGTGTAGATTTAAGGCACATGCATCACTGTGAGCCCCACTGTCAGGGGTCCCACCCACCTCAGTGGATCCAGGGGACCCACCATGATGTTTCTGTCTATCCATGTCGTTCATTCATTTTTTCAGATCATTTTAAGGTATGAGCCAAAAAATTAGGTATATCCAAATCTCGTGTGAAGCACACCACAGGAATCAATGTGATTGAACGCCACCATTAAAAACTTCTTTGGTGTCATAAAAGCTTTGGATGAAGCTGATATTTGTTTTTTTCCTTCAATCACCATTGTTTCATGTCCACTTGAGATGTGGGTCTATCTTATTTTTTAGCCCAAGCCATAAAATAATCTTTAAAAATAGATGGACGGCGTGGATAAAACACATATATCAAATAACTCTCCTTAATGTATACTATACATGTTATCCCACTAGCCTGATTTTTTCATGCCAGAGCACCAAATTAAGGGACCCACCTAATGGACGGCTTTGATCTTATGCTTGATTTAATTTATTCATGCATTCCATACTCAAGTGAATTGGATTGAAAAGAGTTAATTCAATGCTCGGCCCATGGTTCAAGTAATTCAATTTGTTTGTGGATGGCCCATACATAAAAAATCTCCTTAGATGGAAAATACTGATTTGGGCTTATTACACTGAATAGGAGCCGATGTTCTTTTTTTTAGTCGATTATTGCAAATTTGTATGCTACTAAGGAGCAAATTGTCGTCTGGATCGGGAAAAGGAGGAGCAAGGGACATTGGATGGAAACATGGACGGCCAGTGGAGGGAAATAAATATGGAGCCGTATGCAACTAGTGCGGCCAAGTAATATGGAGTGGGGGGTGTCTAGGCTAACGAGCATTTGGCAGGGGGGTATAAGAACGTGAAAGACTGCCCGAGTGTAACAAAAGCCAGTGAGAGAAGAGATGAGAAGAGTTTTGGTTGAGGCAAAGTCACACAAGCTACAACAGAATGATTGTGAGAGGGATCTCAGGGAGCAGTTACGGGGTACTGGACGGGGCCTAGGTGTTGTGACGACAAGGAGGGGATTGCATATCCCGATGATTGTGTTACGACGCTGGATAGGAGAGAGTTCAGACATGTAATCCACGATTCACGGGCATTAGCGTGGGACGGGGAGCAGAGGAGACAACTCGACGAGACTAGGTCGTTGTTTGGAAGATCCCAACATGAGGTTGGTGGGAGTAGCAAAAGGTTTGGAAGAGGCAGCGTGTAGCCTACAATGCACACAAAGCACCCACATTATAGATGAACCCATTGCAGGTGTTAATCAGAAGAGGCTAAAAAATATATGAAACAAGGGGATCAGGGAGAAAGTGGGGATTGCCATATCTAGGTGGTTCATCTCGAACCACATACCGGCCAATGTAGTCGTCAGTCCTCATTTCATAAATATGATTGAGGAGGTGCAGCGACACGGGCCCGGCGTGAAATCTCTGACGCCAACGAAGATTCTTGGGGTCTACCTTGATCAACAGTATGAGGAGATGGGAGCTTGGTTACGTAAACTCAAGCCGAACTGGAAGCGGTATCGGGTCACAGTCATGTGCGATGGGTGGACGGGACCCACAAAAATGTCCATTATCAATTTCATGGTGTCCTATAGAGGGCAACACGTTTTTCTCAAATCTATTAATGCATCCGCCAAAATAAAAGATTACAAATATATATATATATGAACTCCTAGTGGAAGTGATTAGCAATGTTGGGCCCCAGAATGTCATCAAAGTTATCATGAGCAACGGCAATGCATTCATTGAGGGGAAGAAATTGATGAAGAGGTACCATCTCTATTGGACCCCATGCGCGCACACTGCATTGATTTAATGCTAGGCAATAGGCCAGAGGAACTCTATCAGCAAGACCATCGATGATGCAAGAAGAGTGATGAACTTCATATACAATCATTTGTGGTTGTTGTTTGCAATGCGCGAGTGTTGTGGAGGGGACATCATTAGACCAGGTGCAACACAGTTCAACCACGAATTTCATCGCACTCAACAGCTTGTACAGGCACCGTGCAGGTCTTAGAAATTTGTTCAAATCAAAGAAATACTTAAGAGTGGAACCAAAGGAAGATCGATGGTGCAAAGAAGGTTTCGAAAACGGTATTGGTTGATTCCTTCTGGGATAGAGTTCATACCATTGTCTCCATCCTACATCCGATTTACAAGGTCCTATGGGTCATACATAATGAGATGTGGCCTTTGATGGGGTTAATGTACAAGCTTATGAGAATTATAAGAGAAGGGATACAGACTGCAATCCCCACCTCGCATCAGTGGGTGATTGATATCATTGATAATAGATGGACCAAGACCACGAGTATGCACTCTACCAAGCTGGTAAGTTTGTTACGTTTACTTGTATTTTTTATCACTTGCACTCTAAGCATCACTTCTGTTTGCATGTCAACACTTCTGTTTGCATGTCAATGCAACTAAGTAAATAATATTTGAATTTCAACATACTACCTAAATCCCAAATACCATTACAAACGCCGGCTCCACGAAAGAAATTATTTGAAGATGGTTGTCCAAGAAGTGTTTGAAAGGTTGTTCCCTAAATCACCGACACAAGCAAAATTTGGTAACCAGGTAATGCAATTTGAGCAAATTTCATTAATGAGCATATTTCCTTATAGCCTCTAGAAATATGAGTTGTTAAAAATGGTGACCTATGAATCCGTGTTTATAGTTGTTGCGGTTAGGGATGATAGGGGTACGTTCTCATCCGCACTAGTAAGAGCATCAACAAAAACGATGATGTCGTGTGAGTATAATTTTTAATTATGTATTATGGTATATGTTTAGGTAATTGCATTCCCCATTTAAACTTCAAACTAAAACAAGCTCTTCACGGATTTATAGGCGAGCTGTAGGTGATGTACAGAAGCGACACACCCGCACTACGGTTATTGTAATTTCGTGTTCTCGCACAGACTGTAACCTCTTCACCATGTGAGAGGAATTGGAACATGTGGTCACCCATATACACTAGCAAGAGGAATTGGTTAGCATATGAGAAGTTGTAGTAGCTCGTCTACTGCCCGTTGGAGCACAAAATTGGTGAAGGAGCTATGAAAGTAAGAACATTCAAGAAGAAAAGGACGAGAAAAGAGCTAGTGATATAGCAAAATAAGTCATGTTGCACGTGACCGCGCAACAGAGGTACGTTGCGCCGGTCCGCACAACATGGTGTTGATCTGTGATCCATTACACGCGCAAAAGTCTATTGCGCACAGTGGGCCATTCAGCATGAAGTTCGAGACTTCACGCATGTAGAAGCCTATAAATATCCCTCTACCCCTTCATTTGAGACACAAGCAAGTTCGAAGCTCTCGGAGAAAGTCATCTGAATACCCTCCGCAAGGTATTCTGCGAAGGAGAAGGAGAAAGGAGCTGGAGATCGGTGGCGCCTGACCGCGAAACAGGGTTATGTTGCGCCTGCCGAAGCAATAGGGCTCTGTTGTGCGCACGAGATGTGAACAGCACATATATGTTGTCGAGTTTTTACAAAGAGTTTGCAACTCTCATTGGAATTCCATCATTCCCTTCAGGATTGTCATTTCAGATGAATCGAGGGAGAAACAAAGCATTCTCAAACCCACTTAACACTTATTTCATTGAAATGAGTGCATCGCAATCCGGAATGTTGTCAAAATCATCATTTGGATCATTCCATATGCCTTTATTTAATTCAAATGTTTTGTACTTTATATTGGAATCAAGGGAAATATGGGCATGTAAATGAATTCCACAATCAATAAAACATATTCGATGATGAATGTTCTCCTATATTGTTTGTTATTATTGCATGATAATTCCCCTATCGAAATATATTCGTCTCTTGTCGAAACAAAATGGTGACTCTGCTAGGGAATGAACATACAATACTAACTTAAAAATCACCTAGAGAACTTTTATCATTACCTAGCGTCACAATAACGACAAAATGGCGACTCCCAACAGGAACATCCTCCCCTTCATCTCCAAAATAAAGTATAGTTTGATCTAACATATTGTTGAATGTATCAGGAACTGTAACTTTTCTCCAATCGCAATGGCTTTTGCTTCGAATCGGACAGTCATCTACTTCACACCTACAGGCTTCATCATCGACTATGTTTACAATGAACATATGTCATTTGAATCTTCAAATCAAGAAACTCTACCGACCCTGACTAAAGCTGCAGCTGAAGTGATATTTGTATCACCTGTACATCAAGATAATAAAGATAAGTAGACTGTAGTATCACCAAAAAAATCAAAGGCTCGATCTCACACAACTACCAGCCCGGTCCCATTGCAGATGATTAGAGGGCCAATTACGCGCAATGCCGCGAAACGAAATCTAGCACTAGCCCCACCTTCATTATATCCGGGACAACTTGCCAGTTCTTTCACTCCGCAAGATTTTCCGGCTTTGCCTATAGTAGTCGCCCGACAGACCAGAAAAGAGAAAGAGAGATCCCTTGTACAGAATGCATCCTTTTCTCAAAGGCCCGCTGTGTTCACACTATCGCAAACAATTTCGCCATGAATTGTCACAACAAAGCCATCAGAATCATGCGAAAGTGTTAAGGGGTCAAGTCAGAATTCTTTTTCTCTATATTCTCCTTCGACGACATATCCTTCTTCTATCTCAACGACAAAACGATCAGTTAGCAAAGAAGCTATAGTCTACATGGCAGGCACCAGTCAAAATCAAACGCCATCAACAGATGAGAGCCTGGTTGAGATGGCCCATGCACAAACAATTCTGATGGAGGAATGCAAAAACCTCAGGGAAGCACTAGCTACTTTGGCACAAATGTCGCTCAAGTCGTAGCTCCTATCGCGGCTACAGTCAACGGTCAAGAACAACAGTCAGAAGGTTCACAACCACCCAGGGCAAGGTCACATAGGTCAGCCCCTACAACACGAACCAAAACGCAAGAAGAAATACGACAAGCAGTGGCAGAGGCTATTAGAACTGAAAGAGACTAAGGACATCCTGAAACATTCTGATACAGAACGTCGTATCTCCAGGATATTGAAGATGTACCATTCCCCGCAAATTTCAAATACCTAAATTTTCAGAAGTTCAACGGAGATGGCTCGCCAAAAGAACATCTGATGCATTTCATCACTACCATAGGAAACTTTTCGACGGTGCTGCAATATTGCCTACGGTTGTTCGGATCATCTCTTACAGGGAAAGCATTCCGATGGTATTCCAATCTAGCACCCAAATCTATATGAACTTGGGATCAAATGCAAGACACTTTCATGGCAAACTTCTTCTCGTCTGATCGAGATGTCAGCATCACAGAACTAGCGTCCATACGGCGAAAACAAACTGGTAGAGAAATTTATTGATAGGTGGAAGACTCTAGGGCATCATGCGGACAATTGCCTAAAGAGAGAGCAAGTTAAGATGTATACAAACTCAATGGAAATGGGAATCACATTCGGATTAGCAAGCGGCGATATACAGACCTTTCATGATCTTGCTACGAAAGCCCATACACTAGAGATAATGACTAAAAAGATGCCGGCTTTTCAAAACGAGACAGCACAACGAGGTTCAGGTCAACAAACAGCTAATCTGGTTGACCAAGAAAAGAGGGAAGATCCCCATAGTCGACGAAGGGCAGAAAGAAGAGAAGACAGACCGTTATCAAGGTCAGGTAAACGATAAGCGACCCAGACCATATGATTTTCATGAAGGGTATTGTTTCGACAAGAAACGAATGCATTTCGATAGGGGGATTATCATTCAATAATAATGAAGAAAATAGAACAACATTCATCATCTTAAATTTGATTAATTCTAAGTTTCGATTATATCCTCATATTTCCCTTGATTCAAAAACAAAGTACAAGGAAAGAAACAAAAAGCGGTTTAATAATAATTTCGACAGCATTTTAGTTCAACAAGTGTCTATTGTGGTGACAAAGAGTTGCGCGGGCTTGAGATCATTGGTTCTTCACTCATATGCACATAACGTGTATATAGAAGGACAAGTCATGTCAAACTATCTAGCAAATAGACCACTGAAAGCATTATTCATGCAAATCATGGAAGGCTTTCCATTATGCAAGGAACACATGGTGCGGGTGAGTCCATTGCGCAGACATGCCTGTTGCGTGGTGGGGCCTGTTGTGCGATAGGACTTGTTGTGCGGGTGGACTGGTTGCGCAGGTGAAGTGGTTCCCTGTCTTCTCTCCACTCTCTCCACTCCGAACTCTTCTGACCTCCTCCAAATGAGGAGAGGTGGGGTATTTATAGCCCACTTACATGTGCAAAGGCTATTTCCGCGCAACAGGTTGGATTACAACCTGATAAGGGGTGCACAACAGAGCACCCAGCCTGAAAGACTGGGCGCGCAATAGGGGATCCAGTCTGGGAGACTAGCCTCACAATAGAGAATCCAGTCTGGGAGACTGGCCGCGCAACAGGAACCAGGGAGAGAGGGTGTGTGCAACAAGGTTTCCAGGGAGAGGGTGTGCGCAACAGGGTTTCCTGGGAAAGAGAGGGTGTGCGCAACGGGGTTTCCAGGGAGAGAGGGTGTGCGCAACAAGGTTTCCAGGGAGAGAGGGCGTGCGCAGCAGGGTTTCCTGGGAAAGAGAGGGTGCACGCGACAAGGATTCCTAGGAAAGAGAGGGTGCGCGCAACAGGGATTCCAACAAGGGAGGTTGTTTGCACAACAGGGGATCCAGTCTAGGAGATTTGGAGTATTTTTTGTGCCTCAACAGATGCCCCCTCAATCCTTCTTTGATTAGTTTTACAAAATCAAACGGAGGATCGATTTTCTTCTGGACAAAAATCATTTCACGACAGAAAAGAATCACTCGAACGAAGAACTAAATGATCGCGCTGGATCGGAAGACTGAATGGTCATGCGTGAATGGAAGACTGAATGCCCCCAATTAGAAGCATCGAATGAATGCTTCGACAGGGAGGACAATGGCGGCAATGAAAGCATTTTATCTTCATAGCGATCGATCATACAAAACGCCTTTTTATGAACAAAGCCGCAATTGCATCCTCCATAGTTTTGATTCCCTTTGTTTGCGCAATTCTCTTTTTATTGGAACTTGCCGCTGTAACAGCTGTGGCAACTCTATCTTTGAGCAACTTGATTAGAGAACTGTCTTTTAATGCTGCTCCTGCTGTAACGATCTTTTCGATCAGCTCTAGCAACTCTTTCTTTGAGCTCTGTGGCCAGGGAATTGTTCTTTAATGTTTGTTCCTGCTGCAACAATCTTTAAGAATGTCTCCTTTATTCACGGCCTGCATAATCCAAGATTTCGAGTGATAATCTTTCCTGCCAAATTAATTGGAATTAGTATCTCAAGTTATCACAACTTTCCAGTCTAGTATCATGAAGTATTGATAGATTCAATATATATTAATAGATTGAGAATAATTATTGAAAATTCTGAAATAATCATAATGTATTGAAGACTTTGAAGTAATTAGAATGTATAATGATTTGAACTGCATGTTCCCTTTCTTTGCAATATGTAATATGACAATGATTTAGTCATTTCATTTTCCATGCTTGTTAGCGTACTTTGCATTGCATTTGTTGTATTCTTTGTTTTATAATTTAGCCTATGAGATTAATCATATCAATATCAATTTCGGGCCACAGCTTAAGCTCATAAGGTGTTGGAGCGAATGTAACTTTGACTGGGCATACCTTCATTGGACTAACTTTGACTGGACCTGACTTCAACTGGACTTCACTTTGACTTGACTTGATTGGACTTGAGGAGCTCAAGGAGCAATTATAGTTGACTGCCGATTTCGGGCTAGGCTCAAGGAGCAATAATAGTTTACCGCCGATTTCAGGCTGGGCTCGCAATTATAGTTTACCGCTGATTTCGGGCTGGGGTAAGTCGGAGCTTTAGATATAGGTCTCATGTGTGATTGACCTTTTTAGGTGCTCGCCGCTGGCAATAGTATAAAGGTGGCTTTGCTCTCGTGGCTTTGCCTAGCGATAGTATCAAGGTGGCTTTGCTCTCGTGGCTTTGCATGGCGATAGTATCAAGGTGGCTTTGCTCTTATGGTTTTGCCTAACGATAGTATCAAGGTGGCTTTGCTCTTGTGTCTTTGCCTGACGATAGTATAGTATTTTAATATTTCTTCGATCGCAATTTTTCTTTTATCAACAACTGAATTTTGATCTTGAATTGACGATAATGGCGAGAATCAATGATATTTCAATAACTAGCCACGCTTCGTATGAGGCGATAATCCTTTGGCAATTTTGCTAATCGTTATTGTTTACATCATCATTGTCATTATCGGAGATCCTTTCGACTGTTGCTTTACACTAGGCTTTCACGTTGGAGCTTTAGATGGAGTTTTATGCTGGGGCTTTCATGTTGGAGCTTTAGATAGAGCAAGCTTTAAATGGAGCTTTATTGCCACTTAAGATGAATTAGTAAATAAGATGAATCAGTAAATAAAATGAATTAGTAAATCAATCGGTCACAATATCAATATGTTGATAATAGGTAATAATATCTATTTGGCAGCGCTCAACGCTAATAACTGCTAATATTATCTTGTCGAGGCGTATATCAGTTTGGCAATAATAGTGGTAATATCAGTGATGATCTGTAATAATATTCCGCAATAGACAATGTCTTAGCGATGACCAATGATATCTTGATAATCGGCAATGCTTTGTAATGTATATAAGGTGATAATTCTAAGGATGATTCTATCGGTTGACCGATATAATATTCTATCATAAGAATGAAATAAGGTGACTATCGTTTTGTTGCTTGTCCCGAAAGGATCATGCTTATATATTTATTCCTTTATAATCATCGCTTGCAGAAAATAGTTTGCGACTTGATAGGGCTTCAGGCTGTTGCGCGGTAGTGTATAAATGTTACCTGATCTGCCCCCCTTTTGATTGGGTGAGATTTTCTCCAAGAATCTTCACAATTAAAACTATTTTACCTTTCGAGAACAATAATTTTTATAAGATGAATGTCTGCAGGCATTCCAATGCCCTATTCATTCTGATCCATAGCTTGATAAGTTTTGTTGATATAATCTTCAGTGATAATATACTGATTGTCTCATTTAGGATTTGAACTTGGCCCTGGTCTTGTGACTTTCAATAAATCACAGTATATCACTTTTCTTGAAGAATATATTTGTTAAATCTCTTCATGTCTTTAATTGGCATTATAAGCTTGATAATTAGCGATAATCTGGATAAATTGTCACTCAATAAATCTTTGCGGATAACCGGCCAGGGCTCAGAGATAGTTGGCAGTAATCTGAAAATATTTCAAGATATATAATTTCGAAGATACTTTTAAAGGCCGCATCAATAATCCAATTGCAATAATAATCCCGGGCTTGAGTGTCGATATATAATAACTCAACCACAATAATAATTTTGGCCCCAGTGTTGGCCTATAAAAATTAGTATCGACAATTTTCATCTCAAAAAATCAACAATTACCTTATTTGGAATTAGGTGGATTGAGAATTTTGTCCCACTACTTAAAAAGTACATAAACGGATTTTTAAAAATTGTCTTTCTTTGATTCTTCCATTTACTAATCATTCTTCATTTTTTTGCTTCGCAAAGGAATGAAGACCCATAAAGATGTATGACTGAAGATTATTCGACACTAGAATCTTGTTCTCTTTCTCAAAAGATCATCAATGCTTTGGACTTGCCATTCTTCTCTTTCTGTCATGTTCTTTCATCACAATTTCTCCCTTATTAATCATCTTTTGTAGCTTTTTCCTAAGGGCATTACAATTTTCTGTATGACGTCCAAATGTATGGTGATGATGACAATAATCCTTTCCTCGTCTTTTCAATTTCTCCAAGGTGTTTTAGCCGAAGTAATTCGATACTGTTCATACCCAACAATCGATTCATCATAAGAAGTACGTCTTTTCTTGTGAATACATACTTCATATGGTTTTTATATTGTCTGGACCTTTTATATGTCATTGTAATCACACGACCGTTTTTACCTTCTTCATCACTGTTTCTTTCGTCATCCTGATAATCTTCTTTCTTTTCTTCCTTGTAGTGACGTTAGCCGATGTTTTATGAAAACTCTGGCATAGTGAATTTATGTAAAAAGAGGACACATTTTCAACCATTTTTTCAAGAGCATGAGCCTTGGTAGCAAGATCACGAAAGGTCTGTATATCTGCACTAATCAGGTTGAATGCCACTTCTAGTCTTATGGCTCGTAAACATAACTTAACTTGTTCTGATTCTACTGGAAGATATCGACATGATACCCCCAATTCTTTCCATCGACTAATGAATTCTTCGACTAGTTCGTTTTCTCGTTGGCGAGCAGAGCACAGTCAAACTGACTTCTCTATTGGAAGAGAAAAAGTTTGCCATAAAAGCATCTTGCATCTGTTCCTAAGTATGAATAGACTCTGGATTCAAGGCCGAATACCATCTGAAGGCTTTCCCTGTTAGTGATGACCCGAATAATCACAAACAATATTAAGTAACTCTAGAGAATTTTCTCATCCTTGTTATGAAATACATCATATGTTCTTCTGGTGATCCATCCCCATTAAACTTCTTAAAGTCCCGGTGTTAAAATTAGCGGGAAATGACATTTCTTCTATTTCAGGGAGATATGGTGTCTGGTATCAGAACCTTTTATTCTAATTTCATTCTTTTTCTAGATGAATGGTTTCGATGACCATCTATCGGATTTCTTTCTGCGTTATGATTTAAGAAATATTAGGCGCAGGCCCCTGAAATCTAACTGCTTGTGGTTGTGGCCTTTCTACTTCTAGTTCAATGTTGTTCACGGCAGTCGCTATTGGAAGATTAGGGATTTTTTCATCAACATGCTCATCTGGTGAAGGGTGATTACGCTGATTAATATCTGCCGACGAGACTTCTATTTCTTTATTCTTCGATCGTCTTGAGATTGGAGGAAACGAACGTTGCATTGTTGGTGTTGTTAAGGAAGATGAACCGTTGTTTGATTCGAAACCAGCGTATTGTCGCTTCAAATGACTAACTGACTCAGATCGCGGTATTCTTAATGCATGAGTTTGCTTTAAATCTTTTACATAGGGTGCTTCTATCGCTTGGTAGCAAAATAACATCGAGTCGGTTTTGGCGAGCATGCTTGAGCACATGTTGTCCATCCTTCGATACCCGATAAAGGCTGTAGATAAGATCAAGGCCATCTAAAGTTGGTTTCAATGGAATGATAGTGAAGAAAACAAGTTTCATCCAGTGGTCTAGGGCAACGGCTATAAGCCTATCAAGTGCGAGGTCATAGGCTCAGGGGCATTTGAACCACTAACCTTTCATTCCTTGGCAAATGGTGGAGGTTAGGCTCCGATAAGGGCTCTCTTCTCAGAAGTACCCTAATTGAGAAATATGGTCAGGCAAGTAATGGTTGGGTTGTGGTGGTTACCTCCTGTAAAGTTAGGTTGCCAATCTAGAGAGTTGTCTACTGGGCTCTACAATTTTGTTCCAGTCATCTTCAATTCAAAGTCAAAGATAGGTCTAAGGTCCAGGGTTTTGGTAGGACATATGGTGCGCAAAATCTCCTTTGTATGTTCAACTTGAAGATCTCTACGTAGTGCCTTCCAAGTCAATAAAGGGTTTTGGGTGATAGTGCTTTCAGCGAGTTGGGTGTAAGGTGTGGGAGGACTGCTTTTACCAAAGTCAAAAAGCTATGGAGATAGCTAATCTATTGTCTATGTTGGACAAGGATTGAAGTATCGGATTAAACCATCATTCTCATGTCCATACCAAGTGGCTTCTTCATCTTTAGATGTTGGAAAACACAATAATTAGGATAAAAGGTAACACCACAATTCAAGCCCTTGGTTACTTTACTAACTGATAATAGATTACATGAAATTTTAGGCACAAACAAGACATATGACACGGAAAAAGACGGAAAAACAGAGACAGTATCCTTACCTCCAATAGGAGTAAAGAGTACCATATGCCAGTTTCACGTCGTAAACTAGAATTGGGAATAAATGAAAAAAAAGAGCCATAATGCAAACCCTGAAAGGGGAGGCAAATATATCAAAGAAAAGAAGAAAGAGGTTATGGGAAAGGACCCAACAATCCTCTAGCCGAACGCTAGAGACCGCGAATGCAAGGCTGTGAGCAAGCTCAACAGTCCCCTAGTCTTAAACTAAAGATCACTTCCCCCCCCCCCCCCCCCAACAACTACCGTAGAGATATAAGACAACTTACTCAAAAGAAATATCATTCAACTTGTCTTATTCCATAGGCCATTAGACTTATTTATAATCCGTCCTTACAATTTGCAATAGAAGTTATGGAATCTAAAAATAGAATTCCTAGCTAGCCAAGATCTGAGAAAATAGAAAACTACCTAATTAAGAAAGCATTGTAATTAAGAAAGCACCTAAATAAGAAAAATCTAAAATTACTTCTTGCCTAATATAAAGATATGAAGAAAAAGGAAATTTTCTAATCTAAAGATTTGAAAGAAAATGCAAGTAGTGATGGGCTAGAAAGGGAAAGTGGTCCTTTTCTTGTACACACGTGCGAAGCTTACACACATGAGATGTGGGTCTTTTCTTCGAATCTTGATCAATCGGCTTGTGTGGCCATCTGGTTGCATCAATTCCACCCAGCTTTAAAAAAATAATAATAATAAAAATAAAAATAAAAACTTGTCCACGAGTTTAAGTTGGAAGTCATAATCTCCTGCAAAGATCCTCGTTTGTAGCGCGTCTTCTTTGGCTTCGCTGGCAATTGATGGTGGAGACCTACACGCCTGACAAGTAGCTTGTGCATAATATGGTGTTGAAACACAAACCATCTTTTCTTTTGCTTCTTGTTGGTCCTCCACGTTCTAAACGTCGATTGTGGCCCCTTCGTCAGAGTCATCTTTCGATCAGTGAAACTTGATTGAAATTGAGATGGCATTATGGTGATTGTGAAAGTATCCATCTCTTCGACCATCGGATCGTGCATATCTGTTAAACCTTCAATCTCTTCAATTGGGTCATCTGTCAACTGATCTTTTCGGTTGACTTGAACTTCTTTCGATATGGCCATTGATCCATCCCCATCCATGGATCCATCAAGCAATCCAAATGAGGATTCCCCTTAGGTCGCCACATTGTCTACAACCACGCCATCTCTAGGAAATCCAGATAAAATAGATTGAAACCCAAAGTGCTTTTCCTATTCAATCAAGGGCTCAAAGCAAGCTCTCACCAACTCCTTAAGTTCCTTGAATTCTTTTGCAATATCTTCCGCTTTTGAGTAGACAAGATGTGGTTGGCATTGCTCCATGATTTCACGTTGAAGAAAATATATATCATTTAATCTTTTATAAAGAACAAATAAAATAATTTACCTTTTCTAAACAATTCTTAAAGCCCCCAACAATTTAAAAACATAAAATGAAAGCCAAGTTGTTTCGACAAGAAACAAATGCATTCGATTTGGGGGATTTCATTCAATGATAACAAAAAAAGAATGAGAGAACAATGATCACGAAGTATTCTATTCAATCTGAGTTCATTTACATCCTCGTATTCCCTTGATTCTAAGATAGATTACAATGAACCAACAATGAATGAAAGAGAAAGCAGTAGTTTAATAGCAATTTCAGCAGCATTGATCGTCCTTCCATTTATCCTTCCAGTCATACGGACAGACTCTCTTACTCCTGGGGATCTATCTCTGCACCTGCACTTTATGAATCCAGCAATTGAATTGTACAGGTGCGCGATTGAGGAATTTCTATCTCCTCTATGGACTTCTTGAGATCCTCTAACTTCTATCTTTTCTCACTTCTCCTTCTTACTTCTTTCTCTCACTACCCTCTCCAAATGTAAATAGGAGAGAGGTATTCATAGTCATCCAACAGATGTAGAGGCTGTCTGTCTAAAGATAGGAGTGCACAAGCTTAGACAAGGAATGCGGAGTGCATAAGGTTTATATTAGGACCAAAATACTGCAAAAGCCATGTATCAGGACATGTCTCCACCAAAAGTGGCACATGGAGGTTCATTTAGGACACATGCCCATGAGAAGTGGCGTTGGAGCCTTGTGTCAGGACAAAGAAGAGAGAGAAGTGGCGTTGGGGCCTTCCCTCTGGAGAAACCTCCACATGAAATGGCGCATGAAGCAGGGTGTTAAGACATGGGAGAAAGGGAGGTGTTGTGCGCTAATCCCATGGAAGGGGGTTGTGCACTGGATTAAGACAAGATCCCCTTTGAAATGGCGCACAAAGGCCTCCTTTAGGACAAACATCCAACCAAAGTGGCGCACAAAGAGTGGTTGTGCGGACAAGGTTTCCTTTGAAAGTGGCACACAAGGGATGTATTTGGACAATGCTCCATTGGAAGTGGTGCACAAGGGATGTCTTAAGACAGAGTTCCCACCAAAAGTGGTGGACAACAAACATTAGGACAAGTGCCCATTGAAAGGGGCGTTGTGTGCAACCCCTTGTTGTGCGCAACATGTGTTGTGCACCCCATCGAATACCTTGCGCACAACACCAATCTCTCTCCACGGGCGGACAAGTATCTGTAACTTCTCTCCCCTAACTTCTCTCCTTCTTCTCTCTTGTCCAAATGAGGAGTGAGGAGGGGTATTTATAGGCCTCCCAGGCTCCTCCCTTCCTTAAACAGTGGTGATCACCACCACTTCTCCCTTTATATAACTTCCACCCTCCTTCCTTACATAGTGGTGTTCACCGACCTCTTCCTTAAATAGAAGTGTTCAACCACTCTTTCCTTAATACAAGGCTACTTCCATTCCTCCTTTCTTTAAGACAAAGCACAGCCATCCTTTATACCGGGTGGCCCATAAGGCTTCCTTCATTCAAAATAATGCCCATCCATTCTTCTATGCAAGACAACATCCATCCATTCTTCTGCATCAAATGACATCCATTCATTCTTCTGTCCCAGAATGAGATTTCCAGAGAGAGAGAAATGGAATATTTTTGCGCCTCAACACAAGTGAAGCTTAAAATAAACGAGAGCAAGAATAATTTGAATCGTAAATCATTGGATTCAAATCATAGAATTGTAGGATTCATATAAAAAAGGATTCAAGGTGAGATTCAAATTGTTTTGCTTAAGATTCGACTCAATAGGATTTTGACAACACTAACCGTTACCATTATGTAACAGCTGTTATGTAACCGTCTTTGCACACCATGAACTGGGCTTTGTATCACACACATATGTACACCACCTACAAATACTAGGGGAGTGCACATGACAGCCTATAATTTGAGCCAATAAAATCCACGTCAAGCAAAAAATGAAAGAAAGACAACATGAAAACAACAAAGGCGCGCGCTCAACAGCCTATAATTTGAACCAATAAACTCCACAAGCACAAAAAAGAAAAGAAGGTAAAAAAAAAAACGCTACGCCTTATAATTTGAGCCAATAAACTCCAAATAAAGTACAAAATAAAAAAATAAAAAGAAAAAATGCCACGTTATGTTAATGAGAAGACAAAGCATTACCTTTCCTTTTTCAATCCCCTCTTTAGCCAATGACAAGAGTGCTTGGAAGTGTCGTTCGGGATCACCACTTTCTTCAAATTCCTGAAATTTAATGTTAAAGGAAAAACAGTAACAGGTACTAACCAAAAGGAAAAAGAAAGTGCTATGAGACAATTAATTAACTAAAAATAAACTGCATGGGAGAAATCACCTTGCATCTGGTAGGATGCACACCTACAGTGCAGAAGAGCCGCCCTAAATGGTGAAGAAAACAATTGGACACAAAGGCGCTTAGAATATATAGAAGGAATTTAATACTTACACCCCTTATTTTTATTCATAAGCCCATCTTTCTCTTTGGCAATGCTGTGTCTGCACTGCAGAGACGTTTGTGCACCAATAAGAGGGGAAGCATTCATCTCTCAGTAAACAAGGAAGAACAAAATCAACGACAAACCATCAGTTTCTGCAATGGCTAGGGCTTCCTTTGATTCTTCCAGAGACCCGCCAGTAACCTTCTCCAGAAAATGGTGATGGTGTAAGATAATAGAAAATGCAATGTACAAATGCAAAGTCAAAATGGAAAAGAGGATCCCGATGGAGATAACTGACAATGATTCGGTCAACTCCGGCACTCCACGCCCTAGTAAGCACAGCAGGGATGTCCGCCGCATGGCATTGCCTGCCGTTGTAGATACCCTTGAACATGTTGTCTGCACAGGGCCCCGTTTTTTTTTTTTTTTTATGTTTGAGGGAATAGCATATGAGAAAAGGAAAAGTTGGGACAGCAGGTCTTGGTTTAAATGCCTCACCGGTGAAGTTGACGGCTATATCTGATTACCCCATAGATAGTGAGAATACAGAGACAGGGAGTTAGGAAAAGAGCAGAAAAGTCTCTCTCTCTCTCTCTCTCTCTCTCTCTCTCTCTCTCTCTCTCTCTCTCTCTCTGTGTGTGTTTTGTGAGTGTTATGGAGGGTGTGGAGCTTGCCTATCATACGTAGAGACGCCATGGAGAAGCTGTCGAAGCTCTGGAGAGAAAGGGAGAGACTGAAGAGACCGGCCTGCAAGAAAGAGAGACGCTAAAAAGAACGACCCGCGCTATGGTTTATCGCACTTGATACTCCCCGGGGCATGACAGGTGGGGCTCGGACTCCGCAGCAACCCTTCCGATACCGAAATCTGGGGACTTATAGGTTCTGTGAGCCTCACTATTATGTACGTGTTTAATCCATGATGTTCATCCATGTTTTTCAGTTCATTTTAAGATTAAAAAAAATGAGAGGTGAACCACCACAGGAGGGGACAATGACAGCCACCGTTGAAACCTTCTTAGGGCCACGGTAATGTTTAATTGCCACCAGAACTTGTCCATAAAGTGTCATGGAACTGGATGAATGGAAAACACAAACGTCAGATTGATCGAGAACTTTTAAACAGTGGGCGTTCAGTCACCACTGTTTTAGGGGTGCGGTCCACCTGAGCTTTAGATCTACTTCTCCTTTGGTTTAATGCTTTAAAGTGAGCTGGAAATTGGATGGAGGATTATGTTGGAAGGTGAACTTGTTCTCACCGGTTGTAAGTAATCTCGTAAAGTTCAAACCAGTGGAACCTGATGCACTTCATTTTCATCACGCACCGTCCTAATAAGTGGTATGTGATGCACAGGATCCTCATCAATCCGATGTTCTTGAGCCATTCTCTCAGATGAAATTTCAAAAATATTTGAGGATTTTCTAACTTGTCAATGGATTTTTCTACCAAACCTCTTTCTCTCAAAGGTCTCAAAGTATGGTTCCTTACCCGCGTGGGCATGAACTACACCAAATTTTAATTCTATTTTCTAATACCTAAAGCAAGTATGAAAAGCAAGTATAGGGAAGAAATTACCAAAAGAGAAGAACTAGAATTTAAGATCCTACAAAAACAAAACTATGTTAGCAATGTTAGAAGAAGAAAGAAGAAGGAAAGAAAACAATTAAAGATGAATCCTAAAAACTAAAAACCCTAAATTAGAAAAATTCAGAAAAGAAGAAAAATCCTAACCTAAATTAACCCTAATCTTAACCTAATTTTAATACCAATTAATTTTAGAAAAATGCAACTGTAGTCCCCAGCAGCGGCGCCAAAAACTTATTCACAACTCCAAGTGTAGGGTTGCGATGTAGTAATAATCTCGGTGAGACCGAAGTCGAATCAACAGGGACTAATCTTGTACGTTTCTGAAAGTAACTAGAACTAGAACTAGAGAAATATATAAACTATTTGAAATAGGGAAGGAATTGTGAATATTGTAATTAAACTATCAATTTAAAGGTGGGAACTAGGGTGCCAAGGATCCACTTGTGGCAGTTGAGATGCCACCTTGCTTGATTCAAGAGATCCAGTTGGAATCGGAGTCTTATCTTATCCAGTTAGAGAAAAGAGATGATCGAATCTCTGAACTTCTCATTGATCCAGACTCAATAGAATTGTGGAGTTTGGAAAGGATTTCGTCACCCAACCATGCCCAAGGAACGATGGTGAACAACATGATTTACCAATCCAACAATTTCAAATAGGAAAAAAAGATATTTAGAGCTATCGCAGACTCATTTGTAACTGCAATCACAACAAACCATTGAAAATTGAAAATATTCCTTAAAATCAACTAGAAATCACTGAAGTTTAAAATAAACATGAATCAAAGCAAAGTAAACATCTCAATCACGCTATAAGCTTCACTTATTAGCCCTAGCTAAGAGGTTTAGCCAACCATAGACATGATTAAACTAAGAACTCTTAAACAAAACCAAAGGACCAACTAAAGAAGAAGAAGAAAACTCTCAAGCAGTAGCTCCACCCTTTTGTTCCACTCCTTGAACCTTAGATAATGCCTAGGAACGTCCTAGGGACTCCTATTTATAGTTGTGAAATACCTTCTAGGGCACCGACTTGGAATTTCCACAAATCGACCTTAAAACCACTTCACATTTACGCAAAAAGTTACGCTTCAGTCACACTAAAGTTGCATTCGGTCGCACCGAAATCGCATCTGAAATTTATGTGCAAAGTACTTAAGTGGGATCGAAATTGGCTTAGGTGGGACTGAAGTTGTCTTCGATCAGACCAAAGTTGGCTTAGGTCGAACCGAATTAAGCCTGAAAACCTTAATTTCTTGCTGGACTGTTTTGGGTGATTTCAATCGGACCGAAGTTGGCTTAGGTGGGACCGAATTGTTTGATTTGTCTTCTATTTAATTTGTGCTTTTGCTAATCTTTTATCCATCGTTTGTACTTGGTTTCCTTGGATCTTTGGCATGAGAATTCTCTGTTCTTGGTCTCATAATATCCATCCTTAGCTTTGGTGATTCCTGAGTGTTAAATTCATGTTTTTAGCATTCTTTTCAATTCAAGCTCTTGAATTCACCTTGCAACACAAACGTGTATAAAATATAACATTAAGCAATATCATGTTCATAAAACCAAGATATAAATGGGGAAAAATATGCAATATTTAACACTCAACAAAGCTTACTCAATTTCATGTTAGGCTCGCTCAATTTCATGTTAGGCTCGCTCAATTTCATTTGAAGCTCACTCAATTGCATGTTAGGCTCGCTCGATTTCATTTGAAACTCGCTCAATGTCATTGAAGCTCGCTCAATTTCATGTTAGGCTCACTCAATTTCACTTGAAGCTCACTCAATTTCATGTTAAGCTCGTTCAATTTCCTGTTAAGCTCGCGAATATTTTGGTGACTTTTTTTAAAAGCAAAAGGAGCAAAAGGAGACCTACAAAGTACCTCAAAAACAAAATTTCCTAAAACAAATAAAAAATATTTTTTTTTTTAAATGTTACTACACGGAAACAGGAAGCAGTCATCGCTTGTCGTCGTTACCACTAATCTTGGGGCCCTTGGTTTGGGTCTTCTGGGACTTAGCCATCAGCTCTGCCTTCTTCGCTTTCTTTTCATCCTTTGTCTTATTTACCCTTTCTTTGACCTCACTGTTATAAAAATCCCACTCAGTAGCAAGCAACAGAGACTTGCCATTTGCTTGGCATTTTATATACGCCAACTATGTAAATAGTAGGTGTCAGAGGGTGAATGGGGCGCTCAAGAATTTCTACGATACACTCAGGTTGCAAGTGGGGCCCATGGTTTTCCTGATGCAAGCTATTGATATGATTTAAGGGGAATAACTATCCAAAATAGGGGCCGTCACATTAATGGTTTTGGTTCACTGAACCATATGGCCCTAGCTGTAGAAACTCAAAAACTTAACCATACTTTACAAACTCTCAAGCAAATAGTTGTATAGAAACTCCATAAGATGATTGTATGGTTTGAGAAAAAATACATATGGTCTCGAAGAAATGACAGTTATGAACTAAGTCCATAAAAGGAAGAACCAAAATTTTCTATCTTCTGGGTTTCAGCTCATTTTTATATTTTTATTACCACCTTCCAAACTACTCGAACAATCCCTTTGTAACCTCCCATAAGAATACATTCCAATCTTGATTCCATTTCCCTAACCCATCTTTGCCCGTCATTCTTCACCTTAACTCCATCAGAAGACCAATCAATATGAAGATTTTTAAGCATACTGCAGAGAGACCTTCTTTCATGTGAAGCTCGCTCAATTTCATGTTAGGCTCACTCAATTTCATTTGAAGCGCTCTCAATTTCATCAAGCGCTTGATTGATTTAAATTATTTCTGATTTTTTTTACACTATGCTCCACAAAACTAACTATTGAACTTTATTTTTGATATATTTTGCAATTCATTCTTGTAGGTGACGATTCTTTTACTGGATTCCCAATCCCTTCCTCCAAGTGTTCATTGAAATGGTGGTTTGATAAGGTGAAGTGTGGGTTGGAGAAGAACGATAGTAGCAATCCCCATTTTCTTTTTTTGTTACACATTTCATCATTTAGATGTGTAAGGGCTTTATTTCACCTTCTTTTTGTAAGATATGGAGGTGATCTTGTATTTGAGATACGGGGGACACCTTTAAAATTCACGGAGATGGACTTCGCTCTTATAACAGGGCTTAATACTGGAGACCTTATTATACCGAAAATTCATCGCATTACGAAGACAATAAGAGAGAAGTACTTTAAATAATATCTAATTAAAAAAAAAAAAAAAAACACTTAGGAGAGATGTTTGAAAAAATAGTTGATACCAGTAAGCATAAATATGTCATGAAGGTTGCCCTAATTATGGGTGTAGAGTGATTTATTAGGGGAACTGACACCAAAACCT
Organism: Magnolia changhungtana; assembly: GCA_030180095.1. Classification (NCBI taxonomy): domain Eukaryota; kingdom Viridiplantae; phylum Streptophyta; class Magnoliopsida; order Magnoliales; family Magnoliaceae; genus Magnolia; species Magnolia changhungtana. The sequence goes on from JASAUF010000600.1 coordinate 1,660,545, forward strand.
TGTGCAACATAGATTATATTAACTTAATCGACTCTATAGAAGACTTTTATAGCTATCCTAGGGGTAGTTTGGCCTTCTACACAATGTCGCAAGGGGTCGAAGGTGTCGAGATGGCATCAAGTGCGAATCGCTATGATGTATGTGGCTGCGTTTTCCTCTACAAGTAAGGATTCTTTCTTTATTCTACATAATTAGAGTTTATATTGAATTATAGATTTTTAACCTCATGCAATTTCATTGTAATAAATATGGGCCTTAGAGAGAGTACAGACCCTTCAAGAGTGTATTATTTCATATGTTCCCACTCAAATTCCACGCTTCATTCAATATCGAGACTGAAAGGGTTGGAAGTACAACAAAATATATGAAATATTCAAGAGTAAATATGTAAGGCAATATATTTCTCCACCATTCAATTTGCTTAATTTAACATATATGCTTTGTATATTAACATCAAACAAGTTCTTTTGCAAACTATAACAACAATGACCTTGGAACCCACCACTGAATAACTGGAAACGGACGTCGTTCGCTTGGTCCATGATAGGTTTCAGGTGAGATGTTATGAAAGTCTCTTTTTTTTTTTTACATATTTAATTCGGCCGGTCCGTATAACCAATGTCTTGAAAAAAGTATCTCGACTCTTATATATTATTTTTTACATTTTGTAGGTCATTAAAGCTAAGGAAGAGGAGGAGGACGAGAATGATGATGAGGAGGAGGATGGAGCAAAGAATAATTACAAAAGAGACGGAGAGGGAGAGTGAGAGGGGGAGGAGATTATGAAGTCATGTGATTTGATGGATGAACTTAGTGGATGAACTTATGGAGGAGAGGGAAGAGTTGAAGAAGGAGAGGGAGGAGTTGAAGAAGGAGAGGGAAGAGTTAAGAAGGAAGTGAGAGAAGAAGGAGAGGGAAGAGTTAAGAAGGAAGTGAGAGAAGAAGGAGAGGGAAGAGTTGCTGAAAGAGAAGAAAGTGTTGAAGATGAAGTGAGAAGATCTAAATAAGAGAGCGCAATTGAAGATGGAGAAGGAATTATTTTTGAAAGAGAAAGAGGAGTTGAAAAAGTAGATGTGCGAGTTTTCGAAAGAGAGGGAATATTTAAAGAAGGAGAAGGAAGAGTTGAACAAGGAGAAGGAAGATTTTTTTAGACAGAGAGGGCAATTTTTAAAGCAGAGGGAGGAGGAGTTGAAGAAGAAAAAGGAAGTAGAGGATGTGTAAGAGAAAGAACAGGGGGAATGGAGAGTTAGATATTCAACCGTATACTATGGCGGAGGGTATTGTATTAGAGAAAGCACTCATGTCTACTCTTGTTTATCGAAGGAGACCTAAAAGGACCCTGAAGCCGTCTTATTATAAAGTTTCTCTATTCTTGTCCCTGTCTGCAACTGATACAACCCCTAGCACCATGGTCGGATTCGAGGAATTAAACCAAATACTTGCCTAGTTCTCTGATACCCTTTCAGACCCAAATGGATCCATTCAGGATGATATCAGCGGAGGAATTGTAAGAACTAGAGAGCTGATATGAAGCAAACAAAGAGATGACATCGACTAGTTGGTTTAAATCCATATGGGTGAAAGATGAATGGGTTGATAGCGTGGTAAGCATTCTTAATACACACACACACATTGATTTACATATATTTATCTCTTATATTCGATTATGGCTGAATCATACGATTATATGTATTAGGCTATTGACAAATACATCGATTTCCTTGAGGAAAGGCGGTCTGAACTTTCAATAGTATGTCCTCAATATTGCAAGTTTTGTCCCACTTATTTTACGGTAAATGTTTACATCAGATTATCATTAATTTGTTTTCTATTTTTTATTACTTGTAGTAATTTTAATTATGTTTGTAATTGCAATGTCTTGAAGCTACTATGTTGATTTTGAAAACATGTCGGGACTCGAACTGCAACTCAGATCGAACGAAATTACAAATTGAGAAGGTCGCTGTCTACGGAATTGCTAAGCAACGAGAAAATGAAGATGCCAAGACCATGTGGTGCTATGAACGGGTAAGTAATTTGTTGAAAATCATCAACGTTGGCTGTAATGTATTCTATCATGTCTTTAATGATATATTATTTTGTCAAACATAGACAGGTTTATGTACCCATGAACCATGAGAATTCTCATTGGCTTTTGATGGTCATCTATCTAAGAAAACGAGAGATCATTGTTATCGATAGTTTAAATACAAATGTACTCATGAAGTATAAGCAAAAGATTAAAATGATGAGCGAGGGGTTCCCTAAAAAGGGTGAGCTCTTAGTCCTAGAGAGGGGGGGGGGTGAATAGGACTATGCCAAAATTAAAAAATGCTGAACAGAAATAATAAATATAACTGAATCAATCACAAATATGAATCATAATACTATTGAGAAATTGATTCAAACCTTGTTCAAAGGACAACCTTACACCAAAAACAAATGTTTATGGTAGGACAACCTGATTTCTTGAACGTGGTAAAGATCAAGATCGCAAACTAAAAAACAAGAGGCAAATAATGGAAGTTATTTATTACACGTATTCACCACATGTACATGAAAGAAGAAATTACAAACATTTCGCACACATCCATCACATACATCTAGGGGTGTACACAAACCGAGCTAGCTCGGTTAGCTCGCTCGACTCGTCTCGAAAAAGCTCGATTCGACTCGGTTCGAAGCTGAGTTCGAGCCGAGTCAAGTTAATTTTTTGAGCTCGAAAATGAATTCTAGCAGGCCTCATCTCGACTCAACTCGGATCGAATCCAGCTCGAATCGAACTAGTTCGGTGACTCGGTTACTTTGTCATTGATGTTGCTCACCAACTGTTTGATAAAATGACTCAATGAAATGTGGTTGGTGGCAAGGAAGGAAGGTTTCACTTACCTTGTGGAGCCAGTTCTATAGTTCCATACTTCTACTCATTGTATCTTCTTATTCTACTGATATGGAGAGAGAGAGAGAGAAGAGATGAAGCTCGGTGTGCACAGAAGTACAAAGAAGACCGGAAAGAATACTGCAAGATTGGTCCATAGAGGATATTGCCTGACATCTACTATAAATGAACAGTGGGCATCTGCTTGTTATAAAACCACTCGTCATTTTCAAAAGGAATGTCTACATGAATCATATGGATTAGATGTAAGCAACACAGACTTCCTTCCAAGAGAGGTTTTGTAGCTGTAAGAAGAAACATGCAGTTCTTGTTTTATTCTAGCATGTACCTTTGATTGCCGATGTGATCTATATTCATTTATTTTTGGATAATTTCATGAAGCATTCAAAAAACCATTGCCTCTGTTTGTAAAACAGTGGGGTTTTGAAGTTACAGTTCAGGTGTTTGTGGAAATGCCTCAATGGCAAACTCGGCTCGAACTCGGCCCGAGCTGCTGACCGAACCAAGCTGAGATGGCCAATCAGGCTCGAGGATTGAGCCGAGCTGAGTTCGAGCTGAGGTCAACCATTGTTCGAGCTGAGGCCAGCTCGACTCGATGTACACCCCTACATACATCATCACTCACCTCAAACACCAAGAGTTATAGTGGTTCAGTGTGTACACCAACTATTCTCAAATAGCCACACCTACTGTAACGCCCTGAAAATCGGGGGTCGAGCAGGAGCCCACTCCCGAGTTCCAAACGCATCACTTATGCAACATAGATAATAATGATTTAAATATTGTCCGTATTAGTGCATAAAATATGAATGAGATTAAGCTAAAACACCAAAACATACTACAGGGACAGTCGAATTACCCAAGTGGAAGGCTGAGAGAAATACATAAAACGTAAAAACCACTGTAGGTCCTAAAGTATGTATGCGTTGCCAGGTCAAATAGTTACAAGTATTGTTTCAAAATATAAAAGGTCAAAATGTGGTGGTCCACTACAAAGTATAAGCCCTTAAGCCCCACCGATCAGAATGGTCTATATAAACCCGCTTGAATACTGCATATATGAGAATGCCTCCTCATCATCCTCAAAGTCTGACTCCGCCTCGCAGACTGCATCATCATCTGAAACTACAACAGGGTCTGGTTGGTGTTTAAAACACCGTCCCAGAACGTGGGAGTGAGTGATCAACTCAGTGGAACTATAAAGTAAAGGTTAACATGCTATCAATTCAATCAAATAGTAATGATAAAACAATACAATCAAGCATCCCTAAGTACTCTGATTAATGCAAGAATGGTATGTATTAATGATGCAAGCCCTCGCTTGCACTCCCTCTGCGAACTTCATCAGATGGTCGCGACATGCAATCACTTCCTTAGTGCTTAACTCCAACGCCAAAGGCACAAGCAATGCGGTGCATGAGCGTGATTACTAAGTTCTTATTAGTCCTTTTCATATAGCATGATTGGAAAACTAAGGTACCTCCCTTATATCATTTCCCAAACAATAATCCATTTTATGGTCGTCAGTCCTAGTAAATCCCATACGATGTTGCGGTTCTAGGTCACTTACAAGGGATCGTCACCTTGATGCAGGCCTAGCTTATACTCTAGTTGTTACAGAAAGGCTCGTCGCCTCAACGCAGGCTCAAAGTATGCTCGAGGTCACTACGAATGGCTCGTCACTTAGTCGTAGGCCGACGCTCGAATACAGCGTCCCATACCAACGTATTCAACTCACGAGCTTAAGTTGCTCACTGGTCACTACGGGTGGGCTCGTCACCCCGGCATAGGCCAACAACTCGACCACGGTGTCTTATACCACCATGTCTAGCTCATAAGTCTTAGCGGATCGAGGTACCAAGGTTAACGGGGTTTCCACTGGTGAGTTTGGTACCTTAGGTTCAGGAAGTAGCGTCCATACATGGTGAATATACATCAGGTCAATCAGGTTACTTGACGAGCTCGACTGGTACGAGCGCACCTCGAGTTAATCAACATGAGGTGCGTAAACACTTCGTGTGGCCTAACCACTGTCGACAACCAAAGTACAACTCGGATTCATCGAACACGTCTCATGTGGCGAGACAAGCTCAGCCACCCGATTAGAATATGTTACCGATTGCCTGGACTATATCATAGTCCCAACTGTACTTAAATATAACAAGGAATCATATATGAATAGGCACCTCAACAGTAAACTAATCCTTCAAGTAATATCAACCATTTGAGCATTTCATGAAACATAACATAAACATGATTTCACACATATGCATTTCATACGTAAAACGGACAATATAATGTAAGTGGCAAGGAGGGATTTATACACATAGTTAAGGTAGTTGATAATCTTATCTCAACACCCATATCAAGTATAATTTACCAAATACTTACTCATACAGACATTTTTACAAACACTTAGACTACACACTTCGACATACATGGCGTATGTCAACCACAACATGTATTAGGGCAACTCCTTTCACCAAGGAGTTGTCACGCACGCAACCACCATGTATCTATGACAGATAAACATGGAAAGCATAAATACAAATTCCATATTCATTCAAACATTTTTACAAACACTTAGGCTACACACTACAACATACATGACGTATATTAGCCATAACATGCATTAGGGCAAATCCTTTCGCCAAGGAGTTGTCGCATATACAACGATCCTATATCCACGATGGATAATCATGTCAAACACGAATCCAAATTCTACACGCATTCAATCAATTCGACAAACACATGGAATACACTATATTCAACATAGTTCATATATATCCATAAAGTGAATCAGGCATCGCATTTAACATGTGAAATGACACCCACGTCAGTTATAAATCATTAATCGACATTAAAAGTCTTGAAAACTATAACCTAAACGTTTATAGTCCACACCTTTCACCGGTAAACTCGTAACGAACTCAGTTTAAACACTAAGTCGTTGTCTACGACACAAGGACAACCTATAACATGAAATATGTTAGCTATTTCATCACTTACACTATTGGAAACCCTAAAACGGATTAAGGTTAGGTTTTCTTACCCAAGTACGGAGTTAGAATCGCCGGAAAAGCGATACGGGTGCTGTGGTTAAGCACGTGGAGTGATGGGATTGAATCCCAGGAAGAAACGCCGACTCTCTCTCTCACTTTCTCTCTCTTTCCTTCCCTTTTCTCTCCTCTCTCTTAGGGTTTTCTAAATTCGTATGGAATGAGGGAGAGAGGGCTTATGACCTTTATATAGGCCTAGAAGTGATGGGAATGGCCCCAGGGCCATGGTATACTTAGGTTATAGCCAAATAAAGACTGTTCCAATCCAACGGAGCACTTCTGGTGACCCCTTTTCTACCTGCGGTCGGACTTAAGCTCCCAAATATTGGATATAGGTCGAGTTAAGTTTTTGGTCTGATCGGATTTACAGATTGATCGTGGAGGACCTGTTTTAGTTCAACGGTCACCGGTATTTGTCACGCCCCAAACTCGGAAACCGGGCTCACAAAATTCCTGATTGCCGAATTCGGTACCGACAGCCTCCGTAGTACCCTATTCTCGGCTCCCAGCGCCTATACGCCAGACTCCGATCCTGAGATCCTACGAGGAGAATTTTTTTTCCAATGTATATTTAACTTATAATAAGCATAACCACAAGTATACCCAAATTATAAAGGCAACATCATCATCACATATCTACTAATATAATTATTTTAGTACAATGCTGAAAGGAAAATACATCAATCGAAAATCAAGCTCCAAGCTCAACACCGCTGCATCCTAACATCAGTTGCACGCATCTATCGTGCATAAGCTTATAGAAAGCTTAGAGGGTGGTGTAAATGTGTGCACAAGGTAAGTGCCAAGTATTCAATACAATGCCATCATCATACAGTACCAAAAATACTGGTAATTCATAAATCATACAATACCGGAATAAGCAGAATTACTAACAAGATAATGAATTACTAGAGTAAGCAGAAATAATAACAAGAGCAAGAATTATCAGAGTAAACAGAAATACTGGCAAGATCATAAATTATATGATAACAGAATAAGCGAAAATATGGACAAGTCCGTGAGTCAATCAATATCAGAATACGTAATATAAAACAACTATGCAGATAATGAGTCATAAAGAGCCAAATACTAAATGCCGAGGATGCGATACAGTATGTAATTCCTGATGAGTCCACGAACAGCGTCAATCATATCTAGACCATATAAATGCAGAAACACAGTAACCTAAAATACCATATGCCATGGATTTAATGCAATATGCAGTGCGAATGGAATGACCATGCTGAAGTGTGAAGTCGGGATGATAGTACGTAGTATCGCAGGCTATAGGGTCCATCATAAGGGACTTCTATCCAAACCAGTCTCATACCTAAATTTGGATAGTCAGACTCAATTTGGTAAACTCCTGATCTCAGGTTAGTCGCGCGCCCAACCGAAATCCTAGCCATGCGAAAGTACACATAACAAATAGTTACGCACCACCAGCCCGAGTAGATAGTGAATGAATGAAGGAATATGCAATTCTTGCTCAATAAGTCCACATATCAGTACAGTTCATCTCTGGGATCATCACCGGGGTCTAGTGCACTCCAAATGGCACTGCCCCACTCCCAACAGCACAGTCCAAGTGAGCGTAAGAAACTTCACTATTCGACTGGCCAATAGTCTGCCAATACCTATCCGACACGTCAATAGCAGACCCATTCGCGAGCTGGTCAAACTCAACCTAGTATTGCCCCTACCCTCGGGTAGGTAAGGCCACACCCCCTCCCAACCGACCACGACACAGTGGGAGACGTGGCCTCCTGGTATTCGGTATTCGAGCGCTCATGTATCCACTCGATCTCGACGTTGGGGCGTCTCCTGGCCATGGAGGTTCATGGATTTTTACCCAAGGACATCTATGGCTCCCGTATGCTAGAACCAAACATTTCCACTGTCCCGTCTGGCCTTTCACAACATGCCTGTGGAGGCTACGGCCCTAATGTCGCTAGGGCGTACAGTAATCACAACACAATGTAAGATGCATGAGTCATACAATCCAGTCATGCATCAATCTTACGCATGTCGTGTGCTCATGTGAGATAACCTCCGTCTATCATGGAGTCTCATAACAACATGCTCAATGACATATGCAATGATCAACCACATCTCATAACAAACATGCAAATGATGCGTATGGGCATGTATCATGATGCTATGCTGTCACATACTCATAATCGGTATCAATAACCGACATCAACAATCGACCTCGACAATGTGGACATTTAACTAATATTGCCCCCAAGGAATGTCCCACATATAGCCAAACATATCGTGGGCCCATGGCCTCACACAAGGGCCACATACATCAAGTGGGCTGCATCACATGGGCCAGAAATACATCTCAATGGGCCTCATCATATGGGCCTCATATACATCAAGTGGGTCGCATTAACTGGGCCGTAGCAATGGGCCTCATATAAATCCAATGGGCCGCATTAAATGGTCATATACAATCTCAATCGGCCGTATCCCATGGGCCTCAAATATATCATAATGGGCCTCATCATAAGGTCTAATATATATCATAGTGGGTCGAATACACGGGCTTAATATACATCACCATGGGCCACGACCCATGGTCCTCAAATACATCACAATGGGCTACGACTCATGGGCCTCAATATACATCAAGTGGATCGCATTAATAGGTCTCATATACATCAAATGGGCCACATACCTCGGCCTCGAAATACATGAAGTGGGCCACACATCATGGGCCTAATACATATCACAATGGGCCTTGCCTTTAGGCCACGAATACATCACAATGGGCCTCTGACACGGGTTTAATTTACATCATGAGGGGCCACATCCTATGGGCCTTAATTATATCACAATGTGCCATGTCCCATGGGCCTCGAATACATCATAATGGGCCACACCACCTGGGCCTCAAATACTAAACAGGTGGGCTCCATATACATTAAGTGGGCCAAATGGGGCAGTCCATGGTTTAGCAAAATAAATGGACAGCGTGGTTGAAACATATTCATCATGGTGTGCCCCCCATGCCGATGGGTGGCGCGGTGAATACATACATCATGGCGGGTTCCCACACTACCCTGGACAGATGGACGGCTGGAGAACCACATACATTCAAGTGGGGTCCATGTCCTCAAGTGGAAGGACGGTTGGATATAAAAATACATCATGGTGGCCTTACGCCACTCGTCCAGATGGACAGTCGAATATAGAACATGTACGTCAAGGTGGGTCTCACCTGCCATGGACGGAGTGGATATACAACACATCATCAAGGTGGGTCCCAGGAATAGTCTGCCCAATGGTGTATGCTATGATCAGTCACTTCTCACATCATGCATACATATGATGCGTATGATCATGAATTATGGATCTTTACTAAACATGTGTTGTGGTGATGGGCTCTGTTCATAATGAAGATGGGCCTAGGCGGTCTACACACTATAAGTATGAACCTATCATTGGACCCTAGGGAGAGTTACAATGTGGACATTTAACCAACATTGTACTTACAATGTGGACGTCAAACCATCATTGCTCCCAAGGCATAGTCCGCCATAAAGGTTAGCACATAAACCACGGTGGGATCACATTACATGGGCCTCAACCCATGGGCTCCAAATACATCACAATGGGCCTCAACCCATGGGCCCTATACACATCACAGTGGGTCTCAACCCACGGGCCTTTATACATCACAATGGGTCTCAACCCATGGGCCCTAATACATCACAATGGGTTTCAACCTATGGGCCCTAATACATCACAATGGGCCTCAACCCATAGGCCCTAATACATCACAATGGGTCTCAACCCATGGGCCCTAATACATCACAATGGGCCTCAACCCATGGGCCCTAGAATACATCAAAATGGGCGTAATCACATGGTCCTCATATATGTCAAGGTGGCCTCAACAACGGGCCCTCATACACATCAAGGTGGGGTCCACTTGAACTATAGATCTGTCTTATTTTTTAGTCTCAAGCCTATGAGATAAGCTGGCCAAATGTTGGACGGTTTGAATGCAACACATGCATCATGGGTGGGGTCCATATGAGCTATGAATCTGACTCATTCTTTAGCTCATGCCCTGAAATGAGCTTTCAAAGTGGAAGGACGGATTGGATGCAACACATGCATCATGGTGGGTCCCACCATCCAGTGATATGGACGGTGCAGATAAAACACATAAATCAATGGTGGTTCCCACCGTCCACTGCTGTGGATGGTGTGACTACAACACATATATCATAGTGGGTTCCACCGTCCACTACGGTGGACGGTGTGGATAAAACACATACATCTTGGGGTCCCACGTGGGGCCCACCATAATGTTACCTGCCGTCCAACCTACTCATAAGGTCACGCTGACCTGGATGGAAGGAAAAATAAATTTAATATTGATTCAAAACTTCTATCAACCCAAAAGGGTTCCAACGGTGGACGTTTAATCAACACTGTTTCCTGTTGTGTGGCCACCTGATCAATGGCTGGATGGAGTGGATAGAACAAGTACATCACGATGGGTCCCACCGTCCAAACAGTGGACTGTGCGGATCAAACACATAATCATAGTGGGATCCACCAGCCGTCCAGCTGCTGCTAGACGACGCTAATAAAACACATACGTCTGGGTGGGCTCCATCGTCCGCCTGGACGGTGGGAGTAAAACACATGCATCATTGTGGGTCCCACCTTAATGTTTACTGTCCATCCAAACCGTTCATAAGGTCACACGTACCTGGTTTGAAGGGGAAAAACAAATTTCATATTGATTTAAAACTTCTGTGACCCAAAAAGGGTCTCAATGGCAGTCGTTCAATCCAACTATTTCCTCTGCTCCTGAGCTTTGGATGTAGCTGATTTTTGGGGTGGGGTCCACTGCCCTAAGGGCCAACAAGACGAACGATGTGGATATACCATACACACATCATGGTGGGGCCCATGGCTGGGCCGTGGGCTGCTATCCGTCCGCTCACAAAGCACTAGGACGCATTTCGCGCTCGACAAAGAAGCAGCAGTCGATTCTTCGCTATATTATTTTTATTTTTATTATTATTTTTTTTTAAATTGCATTTTCTCGTAGTTTTTCATGTGTGGAGCCTGCATCAGTGGAATCTGACCCTGCCATTAGTCCCCATAGCTCAAGATAAGCCAAATAAGCCCAATATTGAATATATTTTGGGGCACAGAAACATCAGTGTGGATTTTAACGGTAACAAATAATGTTTTCTATGCTATGGCCCGCCGGATAGTCGGATTGGCTTCAATTTTTGGCTCAACGCCTAAAATAATCTGGGAAATAGGATAGACAGTGCAGATTGAATTCATACATCAAGGTGGGGCCTGTAGGAGTAGCCCACTTAAAAACCTTAAACATATATACATTTATATTATTATTATTATTATTTTGCACCCCAACTATCTATTCACAACTTCACAGCACATCCAGCGTCCTTAGGATGGTGTGAATTAAGGTGGGTCCCACACAGATGTGGCCCACTTGGATCAATCTCACATATGTGTCTTTCCATCGCCATAAGGTAGGGCCCTCATGGTTTGGATATAAGGTTTGGATGGCCATGGGGTTCATTTGATGGATGGTTTGGACATCACATAATTTAAGGTGGGTACATCCGGGTGGGCCACACAGCCACATCATCTCACCAAAATATTGAAAGAGAGAGGGGGGAGAGAGAGAGAAAGAAGCACCCACCTTTGATCTTCTTGGACTCCTTCCATCAACACGTTTTATTGCTTCAAAGAATACATTTCAACGGTTAAGATTGATTTTAGAGGTTGGGATTGGGTGTAGGAAGGTGGGCCACACCAAGAGTCTCCATGGAAGCCATGGACGTTGGATCACTCCTTGGGTTGTTTAGTTTAGAGTGAGAAAATGAGAGAGAGGATGGGTTGTTGTAAGGGAGATGGGATGGAGGGTATGGTTTCTTTTGGCTTTTGGTAAGAAGGGAATGGTTAGGTATGAGTGTTGTTGACTTGGTGAAGAGAGAGGTATGGGTAAGTGATGGCTTATGATGGGATGTACTTGACTCATGATTGATGTGATGGATAGGATATGTTGTAGAGATTCTCTTGGACTTTGCAACATGCGGTGTTTTTCCTTGAACTGAACGCCAGCCCACATCTCTTGGCCTGTGTATTGCCTCGACGCGCGAGACGCGGCATTGGAACCGCGGCGACAGCGCGATCGCACTGGTACAAGTCTCGGGTCGAGCAAACTCTAGAATACGGGATACGACTCAAGGTCGCGCACAAACGCCGATAATAGATCTGGGTCGCCGGAATTTGACCGGGAGGACCGCGGAAGCCTATGAAACCGTACAGGCTAGGATACGGGTCTTACAGTATTCGATCAGGGCTACAAGTACACTGACATGTATTGGAAATTTGTCCTGATCCGAGGGTATAATTAGGTCAGATTCTGACGGTCTGAATCCTTAGATTTGGCCTGCAAGTGAAACGACTCAATTCACTTAAATCTGAGTACGTTTCTTAAAGATATTCATGTTTCTCACACACTTCGCTCCAGGCCCAAGTCTTGCATTTTTGGACACTATCTGGATTTGATTTTCGAGATGGTTGTCAAGCCCAGTAAGGTGATCATAACCGTATAGCTTCGCGGTCATCGGACTTTCGACGCACGGTCCAGGTCTGATACGGAGTTTCAATGTGCTCCCGAGAGCAACTGGGCTTTGAGATTGATCCTAGGTTTCAGGGTAATGTAGCGTTAATGATTCTATAAGTTTTAGGTCTTGCAGTTTGTATTGAAAGAGATTCAAGATAATTTTACAGATTATTTAGTTTAGCACTTAACTAAATCATGCCATAATTACGACAGAATAATGTCCTAGGGCAGCTCTACGTCCCTTTCTGACACTTTTAATTTGTATATTATTTTAATTATTTTTTTATTAGTTCATCATCAAGTCTACTTCAACTCTTCCAAATTTCATTAGATTTTGTATTATAGAAAAATTCTAAAAATTTTAGAAGCAGCAGCTGTACAAACTGATGATTTTCGAACAGTTGTCATAACAACCTATATTTAACTATATTAAAATTTTTATTATATATTTCACTTATTTTTATATGAAACTAGACTTTAAATCGGAGTTATAATGAGAGAGATATGACTTTTTGAAGTGGGATGAATATTACAGAAAATGGGGCAGAAAACGGGCCGCTCGGCCCACTGTGGCCCGCTCGACCCCCTGGCCGGCGAGGCCTCGCCGATCAGGCGATGCCATCACCACTCGCTAGATCCTGGGGTGATGGCTCGCCCTAAGGGTGATGGCATCCCCCCCGGGGTGTCAGAAATGTGCTGGACCCACCTCAGGTCCCTCCGATTTGTGTCATTTGCCCCCCCCCCCCCCAACCCGAGTCCGTTTGATATGGTTTCGTCACCCGATATTTTGGAACGTGTGTATTTTTCAATCTGGAATGAGTTATGCGACGTACAATATATGATTTTGGGGTAGGAGAAGCTGCTTTATCCAAATAACTTATTTATTTTATGAGATAAAAAAGGTTAATAGTCAAAAGTCTATTTTATTTATGTATTTACCATTTACAGTAAGTTTTAGTTTAAGTCTTGTTCTTCATCATTTAAACTTTAGGATTAGTGTCTAATGTGAAAGTACTTAGAAAAATTTGAAGGACAAGGTGGTGAAAGGTGAGATTCTAAAGGAAATGGGTCGAAAAGGGGATTTAAGACTTTGAGATTGAGTTCTTAGAAGTTAATAAGGTGTTATGATCGACTCATTGCCTAAGGATGTCTAACTCTAGGTTGGCAAAAATCCGGGGCATTACAATCTACCCCCCTTCCCCCCTCCCTTAAAAATAATTTCATCCCCGAAATTGGCTAAGAGTAATGAGTAAAGATTTTATTATTCCTTTTGCCTAAGTTTTATTGATTTCAAGTTTATATGCGTGGTAGGGTGTATACTATCTATGCTAGTCTGGCTTACTTTAGTCTATCCTCCTTAAAGCCTTTTCGCCCTGAAATTGGCTAAGGCTTCTATTGGGTTCGTATTCAACAAGCACATTTGTGGCTATTGTAATTCAATTCATACCTATTGTTAGGCCTATTCTTTAATATGAATTATTTCAAAACCTCGACCCCTAATTGCTTTCCTTTAAGACTTCATTATTGATATTCTAAGGAATATTCATATCCTATTTAATGACCTAACCTTACGTATAACTTAGATCAATTTTCTTCAATCCAGGGCCAGTAGAGCAGGGGCCCACCACACTTCTGTTGCACCACTTTGGTCAAATGGATGTATTAGTTGACCTAACTAGATTGAGCTCATAATGTTCTACCCCCCTTAAAAATTATTTCTACTCTCAACGCTCAAGATCTATGTCCTGATCCGTATGTTGGAACAAGGTGTAATTTAGGACTTATTCTTAACATGAAATGGCATACGATCTCCCAATACATTGGTCTTCCTCCCATCGATGATGTGTGCTATGGCATTGGTACCTATGGTTATAGAAAGGAGTTAAAATGATGTGTGTTGAGGTTGATTTCTGGGACAGGTGTGAGTTTGTGGTAAGATGCCTAATTCTACCAAAGGACTTTTGCCACGGTCCCGACTTACCTTCTGTAATCATGTCCAGTTTAATACTCTAAGATGGTCTATACATTATTAGTACATAAGGAATTTGGGCAAAATAGGTTAACGGGCAGACTATATTTCTAAGTTCATATACACAATATGTATGTTAGAATGGTCTATGATTCGAGACATAATTCCTAACTGTCTGTTGCCCATTTGAGGAATTTCTTGGGCCTAGATAGAAAAATCTCTATTGGATATATTCTTAACACTTCCTAAAGATGAAGTAATAAACTTTTGCTTGTAAGTGGTAGGGCCAACTTAGAAGGAAAGTTTTGTAGTGAGTCTAAGCTGGATACATAGACCTTCTGCCTAGCTAGGACAAAAAATTATCAGTTCCTAATCCTAGTTGATCTCGATCTTCTGCTTGATCAGAGCATTGAGTTCATTGGTAACTACCAGGATTGAGAATTCGATTCAAACCGTAAATACTTCGCTTATATATATAGTTTCTCTAATCCGTGTTCCTGATTGTAATAAGTCCTTAGGAAGGTAATTTTAAGGGGTGTATTGATTTGACGTAATGTTAAATCCAAGGGATATATAAGTTTTCACTAAGCGTGAATAGTTTCTAAGTTAAAACAACTTTTTTAAGAGTTATTAAAGAAGCCTATAAGTATTAAGGGAATCCAACGAAAGAATAAGGTCTCCCTCCAACCTAATCAAGCCGACTAACTAAGTCTATCATTCAATTATTTTAGCATAATCAGTCTTTTACGTTCCTTAGTATAACCTGTAACCTAGTCTTAACTTATGAGTAGCGGTAATCGACTAGTTGTAATCCAAAGTCTATGTTTATACGCTAGTTGATTTCATACCATTTCTAATACGAGAAACTGTTTTATCGCTTAGGGTCAAAAGTTGTCTGATTGGAATTGAGTTGTCCGAACTTGAATTTAACTGTGCTCAAGCACTTCACATATGCTCATACTAGCTAAGGAGGTCCTCTGGTTCATGTTATTAATTTTATTAGTATTAGATTTCCTAAACTGTCAGATTTTTCAAAATGTAGGAGTACCGACTCTAGGTCCAAAACTCTAAACGCCCCACCATTAATGGTCATTGTGGTTTGTATAATCCTCATTCCCAAGGTCCTGACTCTCATTACTCGGCTATAAATTTATTAGTTTGGGTCCTTAGGCCCGTAGGGTCCTTTTTGTGGTCCAACGTGCCCATATTCGCATCATTTGGATCCATTTCAGGTTTGTAATTTGTCAACTAACGACTCCAACTCATCGACTGACGGCCTAGAGGAGACCTAGGTCGATTCATGTGATCGAAGATACATTGTGGACTAAATTACAGTATTCGATCTCGCTTATTGGCGAAACCTTGGGATCCTAACATCGTCTCTAAATTATATCGCCTCTTTCCTAAATCAGAGTGCGTCAGAGTGCGTCGTATTACCACAACCCAGGTTCAGTTTAATCCAAATCATGCTTTGATACCAACTTTTAATGTCCTGAAAATTGGGGGTCGAGCAGGAGCCCACTCTCGAGTTCCAAACACATTACTTATGCAACATAGATAATGATGATTTAAATGTTGTTCGTATTATTGTATAAAATATGAATGAGATTAAGCTAAAACAACAAAACATACTCTAGGGACAATCGAATTACGCAAGCAGAAGACTGAGAGAAATACATGAAACATAAAAACCACTATATGTCCCAAAGTATGTACGCGTTGCCAGGTCAAATAGTTACAAGTATTGTTTTAAAATATAAAATGTCAAAATGAGGTGATCCACTACAAAGTATAAGCCCTTAAGCCCTGCCGATCAAAATGGTCTATATAAACCCGCCTGAATACTGCATATATGAGAATGCCTCCTCATCATCCTCAAAGTCTGGCTCCGCCTCGCAGACTGCATCATCATCTGAAATTACAACAGGGTCTGGTTGGTGTTTAAAACAATGTCCCAGAACGTGGGAGTGAGTGATCAACTCAGCGGAGCTATAAAGTAAATGTTAACATGTTATCAATTCAGTCAAGTAGTAATGATAAAGCAATACAATCAAGCATCCCTAAGTACTCTGATTAATGCAAGAATGGTATGTATTAATGATGCAAGCCCTCGCCTGCACCCCCTCTGCGAACTTCATCAGACGGTCGCGGCATGCAATCACTTCCTCAGTGCTCAACTCCAATGCCAAAGGCACATGCAATGCGGTGCATGAGCGTGATTACTAAGTTCTTATTAGTCCTTTTCATAAAGTAAGATTGAGAAACTAAGGTACCTCCCTTATATCATTTCTCAAACAATGATCCATTCTAGGGTCGTCAGTCCTAGTAAATCCCATACGATGTTGCGGTTTTAGGTCACTACAAAGGGCTCGTCACCTCGATGCAGGCCTAGCTTATACTCTAGTTGCTACGGAAAGACTCGTTGCCTCAACGCAAGCTGAAAATATGCTTGAGATCACTACAAATGGCTCGTCACCTAGTCGTAGGCCGATGCTCGAATACAGCGTCCCATACCAACGTATTTGACTCACGAGCTTAGGTTACTCACTGGTCACTACGGGTGGGCTCATCACCCCGGCGTAGGCCGATAGCTCGACCACGGTGTCCCATACCACCATGTCCAGCTCATGAGTCTTAGCTGATCGAGGTACCAAGGTTAACGGGGTTTTCACTAGTGAGTTTGGTACCTTAGGTTCAGGTAATGGCATCCATACATGGTGAACATACATCAGGTCAATCAGGTTACTTGACGAGCTCGACTGGTACGAGCGCACCTCAAGTTAATCAACATGAAGTGCGTAAGCAATCCGTGTGGCCTAACCACTGTCGACAACCAAAGTACGGCTCGGATTCATCGAACAGGTCCCGTGTGGCAAGATAACCTCAGCCACCCGATTAAAGTATGTTACCGATTGCCTGGACTATATCATAGTCCCAACTGCACTTAAACATAACAAGGAATCATATATGAATAGGCACCTCAACAGTAAACTAATCCTTCAAGTAATATCAACCATTTGAGCATTTCATGAAATATAACATAAAGATGATTTCACACATGCATTTTATACGTAAAACGGACAATATAATGTAAGTTGCATGGAGGGATTTATACACACAGTTAAGGTAGTTGAGAATCTTATCTCAACACCCATATCAAGTATAATTTATCAAATACTTACTCATACAAACATTTTTACAAACACTTAGATTACACACTTTGACATACATGACGTATGTCGACCACAACATGTATTAAGGCAACTCCTTTCACCAAGGAGTTGTCACGCACGCAACCACCATGTATTCATGACGGATAAACATGGCAAGCAGGAATACAAATTCCATACTCATTCAAACATTTTTACAAACACTTAGGCTACACACTACAACATACATGACGTATATTAGCCATAACATGTATTAGGGCAAATCCTTTCGCCAAGGAGTTGTCGCATATACAACGATCCTATATCTACGATGGATAATCATGTCAAACACGAATCCAAATTCTACACGCATTCAATCAATTCGACAAACACATGGAATACACTATATTCAACATAGTTCATATATATTCGTAAAGCGAATCAGGCATTGTATTTAGCATGTGAAATGGCACCCACGTCAGTTATAAATCATTAACCAGCATTGAAAGTCTTGAAAACCATATCCTAAACATTTATAGTCCGCACCTTTTGCCGGTAGACTCGTAACGAAGTCAGTTTAAACACTAAGCCTTTGTCTACGACACAACGACAACCTATAACATGAAATAAGTTAGTTATTTCATCACTTACACTATTGGAAACCCTAAAACAGATTAGGGTTAGGTTTTCTTACCCAAGTACAGAGTTGGAATCGCTAGAAAAGTGATAAGGGTATGGTGGTTAAGCACGTGGAGTGATGTGATTGAATCCCAGGAAGAAACATTGACTCTCCCTCTCACTTTCTCTCTCTTTCCTTCCCTTTTCTCTCTTCTCTCTCTTAGGGTTTTTCAAATTCGTATGGAATGAGAGAGAGAGAGGGTTTAAGACCCTTATATAGGCCAGAGGTGATGGGAATGGCCCCAGGGCCATGGTATACTTAAGTTATAGCCAAATAAGGACTGTTCCGATCCAACGGAGCACTTCTAGAGGGCCCTTTTCTGCTTGCAGTCGGACTTAAGCTCCCAGACATTAGATCTAGGTCGAGTTAAGTTTTTGGTACGATCGGATTTACAGATCGACCGTGGCGGACCTGTTTCAATTCAACGGTCACCTGTATTCGATCAGGGCCATAAGTATACTGACATGTGTTAGAAATTTTCCCTGATCTGAGGGTGTAATTGGGTCAGATTCTGACAGTCTGAATCCTTAGATTTGGCCTACAAGTGAAACGACTCAATTCACTTAAATCTAAGTACGTTTCCTAAAGATATTCGCGTTTCTCACACACTTCGCTCTAGGCCTACGTCGTACGTTTCTGGACACTATTTGGATTTGATTTTCGAGATGGTTGTCAAGCCCAATAAGGCGATCATAACCGTATAGCTTCGCGGTCATCGGACTTTCGACACGCAGTCTAGGTCTGATACGGAGTTTCAATGTGCTCCTAAGAGCAACTGGGCTTTAAGATTGATCCTAGGTTTTAGGGTAATGTAGCGTTAACGATTCTACAAGTTTTGAGTCTTGCAGTTCGTATTGAAAGTGATTCAAGGTAATTTTACAGATTATTTAGTTTAGTACTTAACTAAATCATGCCATAATTACGACAGAATAAGGTCCTAGGGCAGTTTTACGTCTCTTTCTGATACTTTTAATATGTATATTATTTTAATTTTTTTTCTAGTAGTTCTTTATCAAGTCTACTTCACCTCTACCAAATTTCATTAAATTTCGTCTTGTAGAAAAATTCTAAAAATTTTAAAAGTAACAGCTGTCCAAACCAATGATTTTCGGACAGTTGTCACAACGACCTATATTTAACTATATTAAAATTTTTATTTTATTTTTCACTTATTTTTATATGAAACTAGACCCTAAATCGGAGTTATAACGAGGGAGATATGACTTTTCAAAGTTGGACGAACATTACAGAAAATGGGGCGATGCCATCGCCACTTGCTGGACCCTGGGACGATGGCTCCCCCCCAGGTGCCGGAAATGTTCGGGACCTACATCGGGTCCCCCCAATTTGTGTCGTTTGGCCCCTCCAGTCCGTTTGATATGGTTTCGCCACCCGATATTTTAGAATGGTTGTATTTTTCAATATGGAATGAGTTACGCGACATGCAATATATGATTTTGGGGTAGAAGAAGCTTCTCTATCCAAATAACCTATATATTTCATGAGATTCAAAAATTTTAATAGTCAAAAGCCTATTTTATTTATGTATTTACCATTTACAGTAAGTTTTAGTTTAAGTCTTGCTCTTCATCATTTAAACGTTAGGATTAGTGTCTAATATGAAAGTACTTAGAAAAATTTGAAGGACATGGTGGTGAAATGTGAGATTCTTAAAGAAATGAGTAGAAAAGGGGATTTGAGACTTTG
Source organism: Magnolia changhungtana (assembly GCA_030180095.1). Taxonomy (NCBI): domain Eukaryota; kingdom Viridiplantae; phylum Streptophyta; class Magnoliopsida; order Magnoliales; family Magnoliaceae; genus Magnolia; species Magnolia changhungtana. The sequence continues at coordinate 1,680,644 of JASAUF010000600.1, forward strand.
GGATTGAGTTCTGAGAAGTTAATAAGGTGTTATGATCGACTCATTGCTCAAGGATGTCTAACTCCAGGTTGGCAAAAATCTGGGGCGTTACACCTACTCCACTCCCAATAATCACAACCCACGTGATATTGGCGTTCACAATAAAACAAGGTTTTCTCAGGTTCACCTTAAAACATGTACAATTGTGTTTTCAATTGGGCTATCACAATCAAAGCCCTGGCTGATCTCAGTCAAAATCAATATAGAGATTTTTCTGGCTAATCTCAAATAAAACCAAACAGCAAATAATAAAAGTATTTATCTTCTTTTTGAAGACATTGGTTGTTGTAGCCCGAAGAACCCCTTCGCTTGATGTAGATGTTCAATGTCCAACAAATATAATCAAGGGTTATAGGTTCTAAATAGATTTTAAATTACCTCAAACCTTGGGCTACTTGTTTGAATTCCTTGGATCTCAAAGGGTAGAGTAAAGACTCCCTTTAATCAAATTCACAATACTAAAATCAAGGAATTACAAAAACAAATAAGCTATTTAAAAGATCTAAAATTATCGGACTATAGCTTGATAATGACGGGGACTTTTCTCTCAAAGTGGAAGCTTTTTGTGACTTAATTGAATGATTTGGAATGAGAAAAGACCTCTATTTATAGGCTGAAAAATGGTTCCTTCGACTGGTCTAAGGTCTCCCTGGACTGGTTTTAAAATCAACCAAATTTCAAATTTTCTAGTGCGATCAGATAAAACTAACCTTCAATTGTCGAGCACAGTCCTCGACTGGTCGTGGGATGCAAAAATATGTTACTAGAGTTCGAGTTGAACTCCCCATGACTGGTTAAGCAGATCTCCACGACTAGTCAAACTGGGTGCTCGACTGGTTGAGGATCTACCAAAAAAACTTGAAATTTGGACTGGTCGAAGCAAACCCTGGACTGGTTGAACCAGAGTTTGGACTAGTCAAACATAGGCTAGGACTAGTCAAATTTTAGCTTATTCAAAGTATAATAACACTTAGATAATATGTATAAGAAAGGACGTAAACCTGGGGTCTTTTTAGGGTCACTTATACTTGAACCATTGGACATTAAACTCAAATCTTCAGTAGGTTCATAACTTCTAATTGAGGTAGATTAGCATAAGACGCTTTTAAATACATATTAGAAGCTTGATCTTGAAATAGACTTGCATTAGTAGCTTAATCTTTATGTCTTACACTTTAAATCTTCACATGATGACGATCTTGAAAGCGAACTATCCGCCATACTTCACTTGAAGGTGAACTTTCCATCATATGACAAGTCATACTCTAAATAGTTTTGTTTTATAGAAATTTGACAACAAATGGTGCTTAAAACATCATAACACTTACAATCTCCCCCTTTGTCAAATTTGTGACAAAACAAACTTAGAATATACAAACTTCACAACTTCATAATCATTCACAACATTCTATTATTCACAATACATACTCCCCCTCAATCTACTCTCCGTCAGTCTGAGCTTTGACTAGACTTGTGTAGATTACTTGTATTAAGACATATACATATATCCAAAATATACATTCCATACAATCCACATAATCTAATTCATTTACGCATAAGTTACCATGACAAGCAAATGAGCGAAACATCATAACCATAATAACGAGTCTCTCCCCCCTTTTGTCACAACTTGACAAAGGAAGATAAAAATCTAATTGAAGCACAAATAGGATTAGAGTAATATCAAGGAAGTGTCATAGAGATAATAATTTTTTAAAAAAAGAGTGTTATCCAGAATAATCTCATACAAACCAAGTGAAATAGTGAAAGTAAAGTTAAGTTATACAGATCGAACATAGAAAATTCTAATCAGAACCTGAAGAAGAAGGAAATGGAATGGACGGGTCAATTTGATGAAGTCCCCTGGTAATGCGATAAAAATATTTACACATATAATTCATCGAAGATTTATGACTTTCATTCAAATTGTCCTAAGACATTTTTTATAACACCCTGGATTTTTTGCCAACCTGGAGTTAGACATCCTTAGGCAATGGGGCAATCCTAACACCTTATTAACTTCTCAAAACTTAATCCCAAAGTCCAAAATCTCTTTTTTAACCCATTTTCTCAAAATCTCACCTTTCACCACCTTGTCCTTCAAGGTTTTCTAAGTACTTTCACATTAGACACTAATCCTAAAGTTTAAATGATGAAGAACAATACTTAAACTAAAACTTACTGTAAATGGTAAATACATAAATAAAACGAGCTTTTTACTATTAACCTTTTGGAATATCATGAAATAAATAGATTATTTAGATAGAGAAGCTTCTTCTACCTCAAAAGCGTATATTGCACATTGCGTAACTCATTCCAGATTAAAAAATACACCCATTTCAAATATCGGGTGGCGAAACCACATCAAACAGACTCGGGGGGCCAAACAACGCAAATCGGGGGGACCTGAGGTGGGTTCCGCACATTTTCGGCACCTCAGGGGGGGGGGGATGTCATCGCCCATGGGGTGAGGGCTCGCCAAAAGGTCCAGGGACCAGCGATGCCATTGCCGGATAGGCGAGGCCTCGCCGTCCAGTGGGCCGGGCGGCCCATTTTCTGCCCATTTTTCTACAATTTTCGTCCGACTTCAAAAAGTCATATCTCTCTCGTTATAACTCCGATTTATGTGATTCAAAAGCCAGATTGAAGTTTAATAAGTTTAGTTTAATTTTAAAATAATTGAAAAATATAATAAAATTTTAATATAGTTAAATATAGATCATTGCGACCACTATCTGAAAATTATTAGTTTGGACAGCTGCTGCTCCTAGAATTTTTAGAATTTTTCTACTAAAAAAACCTAATCTTTGGTAGAAATGAATTATACTTGATGATGAACTAAAAAAAAAAGAATTAAAATAATATACTAATTAAAAGTGCCAAAAAGGGGCGTAGAACTGCCCTAGGACCTTATTCTGTCATAATTAGGGCATAATTTAGTTAAGTACTAAACAGAATAATCAGTAGAATTAATTTGAATCACTTTAAATGTGATCTGTAAGACCCAAAATGAGTAAAACCGTTAATGCTACTTTACCCTGAAACCTAGGACCAATCTTTAAACTCGGTTGCTCTCGGGAGCACCTTGAAACTTCGTATCGGACCTGGACAGCGCGTCGAAAGTCCGTTGACCATGAAACTATACACTTATGACCACCTTATTAGGATTGACAACTATCTCAGAAATTAAATCCAGATAGTATCCAGAAATGCATGACTTGGGCCTAGAGCGAAGTGTGTGAGAAATGCGAATACCTTTAAAAATTGAACTCATGTTTAAGTAAACTGGGTCGTTCGCTTGCAGGCCAAGTTTAAGGTTTCAGACCGTCGAAATCTGACCCAATTACACCCTCGGATCAGGAAAATTTTTTAACCCATGTCAATGTTCTTATGGCCCTGATCGAGTACCGGTGACCGTTGAACTGAAACTGGTCCTCCGCAGTTGATCTGTAAATCCGATCGGGCTGAGATCTTAGTCTGACCTAGATCCAAAGTCAGGAAGCTTAAGTTCTACCGCATGTGGAAAAGGGGCCTCCAGAACAGTTCCGTTGGATCGAAATAGCCAAGTTTTGGCTATAACCTAAGTATACCATGACCCTGGGGCTATTCCCATCAGTTCTGGGTCTATATAAGGGCCTTAAACCCTCTCTCTCTCTCATTCCATATGAATTTGGGAAAATTATAAGAGAGAGAAGAAAGAAAAGAGAAGGAAAGAGAGAGAAAGTGAGAGAGAGAGTCGGCATTTCTTCCTGGGATTCAATCCCATCACTTCACGTGCTTAACCACCATACCTGTATCGCTTTTTCGACGATTCCAACTCCGTACTTGGGTAAGAAAACCTAACCCTAATCTATTTTAGGGTTTTCAATAATATAAGTGATGAAATAACTAACCTATTTCATGCTATAGGTTGCCCGTGTGTCGCAGACAAAGGCTTAGTATTTAAACTGAGTTCGTTACGAGTCTACCGGTGAAAGGTGCGGACTATAAACGTTTAGGTTATGGTTTTCAAGGCTTCCAATGTCAGTTAATGATTTATGACTGACTTGATTGTTATCACCTGCTTAGATACGACGTTTCCCGCGCTTTACATATATATATATGAACTATGTTGAATATAGTGCATTCTATGTGTTTGTTGATATGATTGAATGAATATGGAATTTGAATCTGTGCTTGCCATGATTATTAACTATGAATATATGCTTGTTGTGTATGTGGCAACTCCATAAAAAGGGCTTACCAGGTTATATGTTGTAACTAGTTTAATATAGGCATGTTGAAGTGTGTAGTCTAGGTGTTTGTTGAAATGTCTGAATGAACATGAAATTATGATCTGTGCCTGCCATGTCTATGAAATGCTAATACATGAATTGTTGTATACGTGACAACTCCTTGTTGTGAGGATTTGTCCAAATACACATTGTAATCAACATATGTTGTGTATGTTGATATGTGTAGTATAAGCGTTTGATAAAATGTCTGTATGAGAAGTTGTTAGATGAACTGTACTTAATAAGGTTATTGAGATAGGATTCCCAACTACCTTAGTTATATGCATAAATTCCTTCAAGTAGCTGTAATCTAGATAGTGTGGTTTGTGTAGAATATGTATATGTAGAATGACATATTAAATGTGTTTCATTATACATTCAAATGCTTTCCATGTTTGCATTAGTTGATTTAATGTTGTATAATTATTGTATGTACATATTTCTCATATTAGAATGTGTTTGGGACTATGGTATAGTCCAGGCAATCAGTAATCGATCCTAGTTTGGTGGCTGAGGTTGTTTCGCCACATAGGACGTGTTCGATGAATCCAAGCCGTACTTTGGTTGTCGATAGTGGTTAGGCCATGCAGAGTGCTTACACACTTCATGTCGATCAATTCGATGTGCGCTCGTACCAGTCGAGCTTGTCAAGTAACCCGATTGACCCGATGTATGTTCACCATGTATGGATACTATTGCTTGAACCTAAGGTACCAAACTCACCAGTGGATATTCCGTTTAACCTTGGTGCCTCGATCCGCTAAGACTCATGAGCTGGGCATGGTGGTATGGGACACCGTGGTCGAGCTGTCGGCCTACGCTAGGACGACGAGCCTCCCCGTAGTGACCAGTGAGCAACACCGCTTCGTGAGCTGATTACGGTGGTATGGGACACTGTATTCGAGTTGTCTGCCTACACTGATCAGGTGACGAGCCCTTTGTAGTGACCTCGAGCATACTCTGAGACTGCGTTGAGGCGACGAGCCTTTTTGTAGCAATTGGAGTATGAAATAGGCCTACCCCGGCGCAGCCTGGCTGTGGTCCCCAGTCGGGTCGGTGACGAGCCTTCGAAAATAGACTGTCAGTTGGTAGGGCATTGGTGGTAGTGACCTGAACATTTACTAGGACTAATGACCCTAGAATGGATAATTGTTTGGGAATTAATATAAGGGAGGTACCTTAGCTTCCTAATTCTACTGTATGAAAATGTCTAATAAGAACTCGGTAATCACGTTCATGCACCACATTGCATGTGCCTTTGGCGTTGGAGTTGAGCACTGTGGGGGTGCATACCGTGACTGTGAGATAAAGTTCGCAGAGATGATATGTATTAACCAGAGTACAGGCGAGGGCATACATCATTAATACATATCATCTTTGCATTAACCAGAGTACTTAGGAATGGTTGATTGTATTGCTTTATCATTACTGTGTGACTGAATTGATAACATGTTAACCATTGCTTTATAGCTCCACTGAGTTGATCACTCACTCCCACGTTCTAGGACGGTGCTTTAAACACCAACCAGACCCTGTCTTAGCTGCAAGTGATGGCGATGCCTACAAGGAGGAGCCAGACTTCTACGATGATGAAGAGGAGTTCTCATACATGCAGTTATCATGCAGGTTTATGTAGACCTTATTCTGATTCGACGGGATTACAGGGATATATGATTTAGTTGAATACTTTACATTTTGGTATTTTATAGAGTTTGACACAAAACATGTATATATTCAGCCCTATTGCATATTCATACTCTGGGGATTTAAAATCACTTACATACTTTATATATATATCACAGTCTTCCGCTTACTTAATTTAGTCATCCCTGGAGTATAATATGTTGTTTTAGTATAATCCCACTCATGTTCGAATGCACTCATAATAATCATCATAATCTATGTTGCATAAGTGATGCGTTGGAACTCGGGAGTTGGGCTTTGCTCGACCCCCAATTTTCAGGGCGTTACTTTAACTCACCCACCTTCTCCTCCAGTGAGCAAAGATACTCATCAAACTGAGATGGCTGAAAATCAAGGTCAACCTCATCATCAGTCTCCAATTCATCAAAAATATCATCCCTAGTAGTATCATCTGGCAGAGTGTCTTCTTCTTCAACTTCTACTTCCTCCTCAACACGTTGGCCAGGTAAGAACTTTAGGTTCATCTTGTTGATATTGGAGTTGTTGAATGATAGAACCACTATCGGTGCCTCAGCAGGCGGCATGACCACATTACAATGATGTGCTAATGTAGTCATCAGATAGGTGAAAGGTCAGGATGAAGATGGAATTGAATGATAATATAACAGATCAAGGAAGGAAGACAAATAGGTATGCTAGACACGACAGAATGGAGAATGCGACACATAAACGAGGTCAGCTCGTCCTTGTTCCCAAATCTAGGATATACATTAGTAATAAAGATGCGGTGAAGAACCTTGTATTTGGGCAACATCTGATTGGCACGGAGGGCATTACCTGAAGCCCACAAAAATGGATGGGAAAACTCAAATCGACTTTAAGATGTAGCACAATAAGCATACAATGACCTAAATCTAGAAGGAAAACGAAAATGGATCACTTATAATGATCCTTGGTTGATGGGTCCGATGAGTCGAGAGGAGGGCTGAAAGAGGAAGATGAAGAAATGAAGAAAAAGGTGATTTCTCCTCTTTTAAGACACCTACCCGCGCTCCACAACCGGTCGAGTACATTCTCGACCTGTGATGGCTCGACTGGTCGAGTACTTGCTCGACCGGTCGTGATACACTAAAAAATTAAATTTTATTTAAAAATTTTCAAAAATATTTGCAGAAAATAAAATAAAATTAAATATGCAAACATAACATAATCCACTTAATTTGAATTACACATACCAATATAAAGTTTCAATTTGAAAAACCTATTCCTGTCAAGCGGTTTAGTTAAAATGTCAACAAGCTGATTCTCCATCTGAATATATTCTAAAGAAATGCTTTTATCTTCGACCAATTCCTGAATGTAGTGATAACGAATGTCAATATGTTTCGTTCGAGAATGTTGGATGAGATTGTTTAAGATATTAATTGCGCTAGAGTTATCGCAATACGAGATCATAATATCCTGTGCAATTATGTAATCATTAAGCATTCTTTTCATCCAAACAAGCTGGATACATTACCAGCTGCAATGTATTCAGCCTTAGTTGTGGACAATGACACTGAACTCTGTTTCTTACTGTGCTAGGAAACTAAACAATTTCCAACATAAAAACATCCACCATTGGTAGATTTTCTATCATCAATGTTTCCTGCCCAGTCAGCATCTGTATCTACAACTAATTAAACATTTATATCATGCGGACACAAAAGGCCTAAACTAGTAGTACTTACGACGCATCTAATAATGCATTTGACAGCAATAAGATGTGATTCCTTTGGATATGATTGATATCTAGCACAGATACCTACACTAAAAGCAATATTTGGTCTACTTGCAGTTAAGTATAAGAGACTACCAATCATGCTACAATATAATCGAGAGTCTATACTTTTACCTGTTTCATCATTTGAAAGCTTAAGAGTCGTACTCATAGAAATATCGAATTTCTTACTATTTTCAAATCCAAATTTCTTAACCAGACTTAAAATGTACTTGGTTTGAGAAATGAAGATACCATCTTCTAGCTGTTTAACCTGTAAACCTATAAAGTAGTTCAATTGTCCCACCATATTCATCTCGAATTTGGATTTCATGAGTTCTGTAAACTCAATAGATAGGTTAGTGCAAGTAGAACTATAGATAAGATCATCAACATATATCCGTACAATTAGTATGTGTTCATTATATTTTTTAACAAATAGGGTTTTATCAATGCTTCCCATAATAAAATTGTGACTGAGTAAGAACTTAGTCAGCTTCTCACACCATGCTCTAGAAGCTTGTTTCAGACCGTAAAGTGCCTTTTTAAGGCGATAAACATGATTAGAGTATTTAGGGTCCTCAAAGCCCTTAGGTTGTTTAACATAGACCTTTTCGTGTAGATCACCATTTAAGAAAGCACTTTTAATATCCATTTGATATATTTTAAACTTTTTAAAATAGACAATGGATATAAATAATCTGATGGATTCAAGACGAGCTACTGGAGCAAAGGTTCCAGTAAAGGTTTCATTAAAATTAACTCATTTTATTTGAGTGTACCTTTGTACAACTAGTCTAACTTTATTTCTAATTATATTTCCCAATTCATCAGATTTGTTCAGAAAAATCCATTTGGTTCCAATTATGTGTTTATCAGATGGTCTTGGAACCAAATGCCAAACATCATAAACTGATTTAATTCATTTTGCATAGCAACAATCCAATTTTAATCAGTAAGTGCTTCTTTTACATTGGCTGGTTCAACTTGAGAAGTAAAACAAACGTAGTTGCAAATATTTTCTAATTGTTTTCTAGTACGCACGCCAGTGAGATGGTTGCCTAGTATTAGATCAGTAGGAGGGTCTTTGATTGATCTTAGTTCAGTATTGACTGGACTATATGAGGAGTCAAGTTTTTCAATTATATTGACTTCATCATCTTCTGAAGTAGATGAGGGTGTGTTTAGGTGATCATCAATTACCACATTTATAGATTCTTGAATTACACTTGTTCTCTTGTTAAGAACTCGATATGCTCAACTATTCAGAGCATAGCCTAAGAATATCCTTTCATCACTTTTGGCCTCAAACTTCCATAAGTTTTTATGGTCACGTAAGATGAAGCACTTACTTCCAAAAAATTGAAATTATTTGACAGTAGGTTTCTTATTAAACCACAATTCATAAGATGCTTTATCTTTAGATTTTCTAATGTATTTTGCCGTTTATAATATAGCATGCAGTGTTTACAGCTTCAGCCCACAAATTCTTGGGTAGCATTAGCCATCTCTTATAGCACTTTATTTTTTCTTTCAATAACCCCATTTTATTAAAGTGTTTTAGGAGTTGAAAACTCGTGCGATATGCCATGATCGTTACAAAACTTCTCAAAATTGTTATTTTTGAATTCTGTTCCATGATCACTTCTGATCTTAATAACATTCATTTCTTTTTCCATTTGAATTCATTTTAGAATCTTTTTAACTTCATCGAGAGTCTCAGATTTTTCTCTCATGAATGCTACCCAAGTAAATCTGGTAAAGTCATCAATAATCACCAGAAAATACTTCTTACTCCCTCTACTCTCCATTCTGGTTGGTCCAACTAGATCCATATGAAGAAGTTCAAGGGGTTTGGATGTGGCAGAGGAGTTCACTTTCTTGTGACTACTCCTTGTTTGTTTGCCAATTTGGCATGAACCACATATTTTATCCACTTTCTTTAGTGTGGGTATACCTCTAATAAGATCAATTTTGCTCATCTATAGAGATTTTGGTAGTTAACATGTCCAAGGCGTTTGTGCCATAATTCAGTTTCATCAGTTTGGACCATGTAACATGTGAATGTAGACGAACAAGACTCATTAATGATATAGCTATTTTCAGACGTTCTACGACCATTTAATATCACACAACCTTTCTCATTTGAAATCTCGCATCCTTGATTAGTAAATTTAACACTATGTTTGTTATCGCAGATTTGAGATATACTTAAAAGATTGTGCTTAAGACCTTCAATATATAAGACATTTTTGTAAGTGCTACGTTTTCTAGCTCTTATGATTGTCAAATTTTGTAGTGCCAAAACCTCTTGGATTTTTTATCTTGTGTAGCTCATCTTCATGTCAAATACAATTCTTGTACAAGCTCAAGATGATCCATTACAAGGTTGTAACGCCCTGTAAATCGGGGGTCGAGTAACAACTCAACACCCAAGTTCCAAAACATCACTTATGCAACATAAATGCTTATGAATGAATGTTATCTGTGATAGTGCAATAATCATGAGTGAGATTATACCAAAACAGTATTTCATACTCCAGATCAAGTTATAAAATGCAAGCGGAAGACTAAAAGATGTATATAAATGTATAGAAAGCCAAAAACCTCATAATCGGTTTCCAGAGTATGAAAACCTTACTGAGTCACCATATACATGTATTTGTTTCAAAAGTCAAAATGCCAAAAATGGTACAACTAAAATGGTACACCTTGTAGCCCCGTCATCTGAATGGCCTAAGCGTAACCTCCAGAGAACTGCATGTAGGAGAACTCTAGTAATCAGGGTCAGCCTCCTGCGTCTCGTCAATACCTGTATCTAAGACAGGGTCTGGTGGGTGTCCAGAACACCGTCTCGTAATGTGGGAGTGAGTAGCTAACTCAGTGGAACAATAAAGCACAGGTTAACATGTTATCAATTCAGTCAAGTAGTAATGATAAAGCAATACAATCAACATTCCTAAGTACTGTAATTAATGCAAGGATGAGATGCAATAATGATGCATGCCCTCGTCAACATACTCCCTCGTGCGACACTATCTTACGTCCGCGGCATACTTTCATCCCTCAGTGCTCCACATCTTCCGGGCACATGCAGTGCGATATGAATATGATTACCGAGTTGTTATAAGTCCTTTTCATACAATAGTATTGGAAAACTAAGGTACCTTCCTTATATCATTCCCAAACAATGATCCATTCTAGGGTCGTCAGTCCTAGATAATCTCATACGATGATGCGGTTTTAGGTCGCTGTAAAGGGCAGCCAGGGCTGTTACACGCCCTCATTGCACTGCTCCCCCATCACCTTATCAATACAGGCCTAGTTTATACTCTGTTACTATAGGAAGGCCCGTCGCCTCTCCGCAGATTCAAAGTATACTCGAGGTCACTACAAATGGCTCGTCACCAATCAGTGTAGGTCGACAGCTCGAATACAGTGTTCCATACCACCGTATTCTGTTCACGAGTCTTGGTTGCTCACTGGTCACTACGGGGAGGCATGTGGCCCCAGCGTAAGTCGACGGCTTGACCACGGTGTTTCATACCACCATGCCCGGCTCATGAGTCTTAGCGGATCGAGGTACCAAGGTTAACGGGGTTACATTGGTAAGTTTGGTACCCTAGGTTCAAGCAGTAGCTTCCAAACATGGTGAACATATATTAGACAAATTGGGTTACTTGACGAGCCAGACTAGCACGAGTGCACAACCAGCCGAACGACATGAAGTGCATAAGCACTTTGCGTGGCCTAACCACTGTCGCCATCCGAAGTACGACTCGAGTTCGTCAAACACATCCTACGTGGCGAATGAATCTCAACCATGAATTTAAGTCTGTTACCGATTGTCTGGACTATGATTATAGCCATAATCACAATCAATCCTTAACTAGAAGCACGTAGAGTAAAGCAGAATAAACAAAGTAATTCAAGCATGTTAACAAGCATGTCATAAAGCATGTTATAAAGCACAATATAAACAGGAAATACAAACACATATATTGCATAGTAAGCGGTTAAACGAAACAACCAACATGGTGGAAATCATATACATCTTTAAGTTAGTTAAGAATCCTATCTCAACACCTACCTAAAGCACAATTATCTAAGCACTTACTCTTACAAGCATTTTCACAAACACTTAGAATACACTTATTAACATACATAACGTATATTAGCAAAACTTGTGTTAGGGCGAATTCTTTTGCCAAGCAAGTATTACACTGATATATAACATGTACATACAGTGATTTATCATGGCAAACATACTTTCATAATTTATACATATACGGTATTTTCTACAAATATACAGAATACACTATATGCCATAATTCTCATACGTAACTGAAACGCAAAGCGAACATCACATTGTACATGTGAAATCACATCCAGATCATGAATCTATCATTATCTGACATTGAAAGCTTTGAAAACCATAACCTATACGTCTAAAGTCCTCACCTTACGCCATAGAAATGAGTAACGGACTCAGTTAAACACTAAGTCTTAATCACTGGCAGAACGACAACCTAAGACATGAAGTAGGTTAGCTATTTCATCACTTGCAACAATCATAACCCTAGAACGGATTAGGGTTAGAGTTTCTTACCTAGAAACGAAGCCGGAACGCCGAAAAAGCGATTAGATCGGAGTAGTTAAGCACGTAGGATAGTAGGGTAGGGTATCAGGAAGAATCCCCACTTGTCTCACACTTTCTCTCTTCTCTCTCCTAGGTTTTCTCAAATTCGTATGGTGAGAATGAGAGAGGGTTTAAGGTCCTTATATAGGCCTAAAACTCTCCAAAACAGACTCGGGATCAAGGTATACTTAGGTTATGTCCAAAGCGGATCGTTCCAGCTCAACGGAGTACTTCTAGAGACCCCCCTTAAGCCAAAGGTCGGACTTAAGCTCACTGACCATGGATCTAGGTCGAGTTAAGTTTTCATTCTAATTGGGTTCCCAGATCACACGTGGCGGACCAGTTTCAGTTCAACGGTCACAGAGACTTGATCAGGGTTACAAGTACACAGACATATATGGGAAATATTTCCTGATCCGAGGGTGTATTTGGGTCAGATTTCGACATTCTGATTGCTTATATTTAGCCCGCAAACATCAAGTCTCAGATTACTTAAATTTAATTAATTTCTAAAGAAAACCAGGTTTTCTCACACTCCTCGCTCCGGGCTCAAGCGAATAGCCCCGAAATACTATCTGGTTTCGACTTCCGAGATGGTTGTCAAGCCCAGTGAGGCGGTTCTAATTCTATAACCTCGTATCATTCAGACTTTCGATGTGCGGTCCAGATCTGATATAGAGATTCAATGTGCTCCCGAGAGCAGTCGGGTAATGAGTTTGATCCTAGATTTTAGGGTAACCTACCGTCAATGATTCTATAAGTTTTAGATCTTACAGATCGTATTTAAAGTGATTCAAGCAGATTTCATGGCTAATCTAGTTTAGCACTTAGTTAACTTGTTTAATTTCTAAAGGATTTGATCCTAAGTGATTTTTGCCTGAGGTGATACTCGGGCCATTGTACAGAATTTTCTGAGTCGTTACAATCTACCCCCCTTAATGAAAAATTTCATCCTCGAAATTAGTATCTTTTCATACTCCTTGAGAAGCTGAGGGTAGTTCTTTCGGATCTCGGCTTCAGTCTCCCAGGTAGCTTCCTCCTCTGTATGATGCGTCCACAGTACCTTCACGAGTGGGATCACCTTACTGTGCAACACCTGCTCCTTCTTATCTAGGATACTCGTCGGACGCAGTACATATGTAGCATCATCACTCAACTGCACCTGCTCCCAATGGATGATGTGTGAAGGATCAGTGACGTATTTCTTCAGCATAGATACATGAAATACGTTGTGCACACCCGCGAGTGGTGTAGGCAAAGTGAGATGATATGCCACCGAACCCACTCGATCAAGTATCTGAAACGGCCCGATAAACCGCGGCGTAAGCTTTCCCTTCTTCCCATATCGAAGGACTCCCTTCATAGTGGAAACTCTGAGGAACACATGGTCACCAACCTCAAAACTCAAGTGGTCGCCGTCTCGTATCGGTATAACTCTTCTGTCTGCTCTGTGCTGTAAGAAGTCGACGCCCGGTAATGTTGATCTTCTCTAAGGTCGCCTGTACTAATTCTGGGCCAACCAAGCTGCGCTCGCCGACCTCTGCCCAGCAATGTGGTGCTCTGCAAGGGCGCCCATACAAGGCCTCATAAGGAGCCATGCCAATACTCGCCTGAAAAATGTTGTTGTAGGCGAACTCTGCGTACGGGAGGCAGTCATCCCAACTGTCCTTGAAGTCCAAAACACAAGCCCGCAGCATATCTTCTAAAATCTGATTCACCCACTCTGTCTGCCCGTCGGTCTGAGGGTGAAATGCGGTACTGAACTTCAACTTCACACCCATTGCTTCCTGGATACGAGTCCAGAAGATATATGTGAATCGCGTGTCACGGTCCGACACAATCTCCAAGGGAACTCCATGCAGATGCACTATTTCTTTAATGTACAATATAGCCAAGTCGTCTGCAGAGTTCGTCACTCTAATTGGGAGAAAATGAGCTGATTTGGTCAACTGGTCCACGATCACCCAAATAAAATTATAACCCTTTCTCGTCTTCGGCAGCCTCGAGATGAAGTCCATAGAGATAAAGTCCCACTTCCATTTAGCTATGGGCATGGGCTGAAGGAGTCCAGGAGGTCGACGATGCTCAGCCTTGACCTGCTGACACGTGAGACAACGTGAAACATACTCTACGATATTGACCTTCATATTGTCCCACCAATACGATCTCTTCATATCCTGATACATCTTCGTGCTACCATGATGCATTGTAAGCTTCGAATTGTGAGCTGTCTCGAGAAGCTCCTGTCTCAAGTCTTGAATATCCGGGACGCATAGGCGGCTACGGTATCGTAGGCCCCCATCTGTTCTAACTCTCCACTCGGAGTCCACATCATCACTAGCTTGCCCACAAAGCTCAGATAACCGCTCGTCGCCCTTCTGGGCCTCAATAATCCGGTCATCAATAAGCGGTCGCACCCGAATGTGTGCGACACACTCGAATGGCTCCTCCACTGTGAGTTTCTGCTCAAAGTCCCTCATGAACTCCAACATATCCCACTCTTCAATCATCAATGGAGCCACAAATATGATCGCTTTCTTGCGGCTCAACGCGTCTGCCATAAGGTTGACCTTACCAGGATGGTAGGAAACCTTGAACTTGAAGTCCTTCAAGGTCTCCATCCATTGGCGCTACCTCATATTTAAGTTCCGCTGAGTTAATATGTACTTAAGGCTCTTGTGGTTGCAGAAAAGCTCGAACTCCTCTTCGTAGAGGTAATGTCTCCAGAGCTTCAATGCGAATATGACCGCTGCTAACTCAAGGTCGTGCGTAGGGTAATTCTCCTCGTGCTTCCTTAATTGTCTCGAGGCATACGCAATCACTTTGTCCTTCTGCATAAGGACACAACCCAAATTAACGCGAGACACGTCAGTGTATATAGTGTACTTAACCCCTTGCTCTGGCAATACTAGCACAGGGGCGGACGATAGCCTGTCCTTCAGCTCTTGAAAAGCTGCTTCCGCCTTCTCATTCCAGGCGAACTTCAGATCCTTCCATCTCAACTGAGACAATGGTCTGGCTATCTTCAAAAAGTCCCGGATGAATCGTTGGTAATAACCTGCCAGGCTCAGAAAACTCCTCACCTCAGTGACTGAACCAGGCTGTTTCCAGTCCTGCACTGCGGCTGCCTTAGCCAGGTCCACTGCTATCACTTCCTTGGACACTACATGTCCCAGGAACTTGACTTCCTCCTGCCAGAAGTTGCATTTCTTATACTGCGCGAACAACTGGTTTTTACTCAAAGTATCAAGGACTGCCTGTAAGTGTTTCTCATGCTCTTCCCGACTCGTAGAATACACCAGGATGTCATCGATAAACACGATGACGAATCGGTATAGGAATGGCTGAAATACACGGTTCATCAGGTCCATGAACACGGCCAGTGCGTTCGTAAGACCGAACGACATCACAAGGAACTCGTAATACCCAAAACAGGTCCTGAAAGCCGTCTTCTGCACGTCTTCATCCCTGACGCGCAATTGATGATACCCTGACTGTAAATCGATCTTCGAAAAATACTTTGCCCTCCTCAACTGATCAAACAGGTCGTCTATCCTGGGCAAAGGATATTTGTTCTTCACGGTCAGCTGGTTCAACCTACGGTAATCAATACATAACCGTAGCGACCCGTCTTTCTTCTTGACAAATAACACAGGTGCTCTTCAAGGAGACACACTGGGTCGTGTAAAGCCCTTCTCTACGAGCTCGTCAATCTGTTTCCTCAGCTCTTCCATCTCACACGGAGGAATCTGGTACATAGGTAATGAAATGGGGGTTACACCGGGCACAAGGTTAATAGTGAAATCGATCTCACGACGAGGAGGTAATCTAGGGATCATCCTGAACACATCCTCGAATTCCTGAACTACTGGTATGTCTCCTAACATCGGCCCATCAACAGGTTTAAGTAAAATGGCGTAATATCCAACGCGACATGTCCAACTAACCTGTACTGGGAAAGTAAAGACCGTACCGTCAGGTCCGCTGGCTGTCATGACCCGAGTATCGCAATCAATCTCTGCCTTCATCTCGATGAGCCAGTCCATACCGAGGGTAATGTCGTAGTGCTATAGTGGAGCAACAATGAGGTCAACGAATACTGTCCTGCTACCCAAATCAACGGAGCAACCCTCACACACTCGTGTGACATCCGAAAACGTCCTCGTAGCAGTAGTGAGTCTCACTCCCCTCATGAGAGTAGTGTGTAAAGCTAGACACTTAACTGCCGCACATGATATGATGGAAGTAGTGGACCCAGTGTCCACCAATAAAAAGATAGGAGTACCTTGAACATGTGCAGTGACCTCGAAGGCCATAGCTGTTGTCTTCGGCTCTTCTGCTGTGAGCGCATGAATACGTGCCTGCTGTGGTCAGTTGGGCTGAGGCATCATAGGTCACTGTGGCAGCCTAAAGTGAGGTGCAGGTGGTCTGAAGGATGGATGTGCAGGTGCAAGCCGTAGTGGAGGAGCCGATAAGGCCTAAGGGCAAGGATGATCAATCTTCTGCGGCGGTGCAAACCCACTGTCTCTCATCTGGGCAAAATAACTCTCTGCAAGGTGACACGATTTCCCGCAGTAAGTACAGGTCACACCTGGACGCCGCATCGGAACTACTGGCACCGCAATCCTATGAGAAGAGTCCACACGAGGCCTCTTGCTGAGGAACGGCCTGTTCTGGACATCTGGTCGTGGCCTAGGAACCATAGGGCCACGAGCGCATGTCAGTCGCTCTACGTCCTGCTCTGCACACATAGACATATGAACTAACTCGGCATAGGAGGGTATGCTGACACAGCACATCTTCGACCGAATATCAGGTCGCAAGCCCTCAGAAAAACGTCGTATCTGCATCTGCTCATTAGCGAGTATCATAGGGACGTATCTGCCCAGCTCAGTAAATCGATGCTTGTACTCAGTAATTGTCATGCCTCCCTACCTGAGGCGCAAGAACTCATTCTCCCTCTCATGTCGGTAGGTCAGAGGGTAGTACTTCTCGTGAAAATGAAACTCGAAGGCTGCCCAGGTCCATTCGTAGCCAACTGCGACTGTCCGTATGACACCATCCCACCACATACTGGCCTCCTTCTCAAACATAAATGTGGCCAACTCAACCTGCTCTGTCTCGGTGTAATGCAGCATCCGTAGCATCTTGGAGATGCGGTCTAACCAATATTCAGCCTCCTCGGGCCTGTGAGAACCCGTAAAAGTAGGAGGCCTTAAGCGCTGGAATCGCTCGAGAAGGCCATTAGTACCCAAATGCCCCATAGGGTATGCAGTAGGTGCAGGCAGAGGCACATCCTCAGCCTGAGCAAAAGGCTCTGCAGTCTCAGTAGGACGTGTAGACGGTGCAGGTGGAGTCGCACTCCCACCCTGAGATAAGGCCCCTGCAATAGTGGTTAATAGCTGCTGCTGATGTTGCACCTGTTACTATTGGTGCTGCACCTGCTGTTGGTGCATCATCATCAATAACTGCTCCAACCTATCCACAAGCGGGGCAGGCTGAGGCACGTACTACGTCGAGGAAGACGCACGGTTCTGCTCGCGAACCGGTGGTGTATAAGGTGGTAGTCCAGCTGTAGGACTAGTGGAAGGCTGAGATGCAGGTATAGACTCACGATCCGGGTCCAAACTAGGGTCCCTACGACCATCTCTGTGGGAAGGAGCCTGATCCATCATACCTGTGAGTGCGAGGTGTGCCGTGCTTCGCGTATATTTCCGTGGCATGCCCTATACAACATAGGGTGCAACGCATGTAAGATGAAGCATAACAACACAATACACAACTACATAAGCATTCCACACACTTCATAGTAAAAGAGGCTGCATGCATTTCATTTACCAAAATTGTCACAATACATGAAATACAGAATTACATGAATCATGACAGCAAATGCATGAGAGCTATTACAACCAAAGCTTCAACATCTAACACATTCTACCAACTACTACACCCATCAACATGAAAACATAAACATCCTAAGACAATAACCAAAACAAACTACAAGACAACAATATAGATGTCTAGGCATCCGAGTCTGGCGATGGAGAAGGGACACCCTTATCCTTCAGGCAGCACATGATAATTTTCAGCACGTGAGTTACTTTCTTGAACTTGTGCTTCACAAGGGCCCAAAGATCCATGACGTCTTGTCGTAGGACAGCCTGACCCTGTCATAGCTCAGTATGATCCTTCTCTAGTCGAGCAATACGAGCATCTCAAGTAGCCCGATCAGTGCCCTGTGCTGGTACCATAGGAGGGGAGTTTTGGGATGGATAAGCGTGGGTAGGCCCACGACCCCGTTTTGTATTATTTCGGGCAGTTTTGGGATGTTTCTGGTCCATAGCTGTACGTACCGATTTCTAATGGTTGGGATGGGGTGAATTATGATCTAAACCCAACGTTTGATGGTCTAGAAGTGTTTTGGGGTTGACTCATGTGATCTCAGTTGAGTACAGACTCAAACAAAACGACCGATTTCTGTGAACTTCGCCAATTGGCGACATCGGGATATCTAGGACTGTTTTCTACATTTTCTCGCACCCTTCTATGTTGAAATGCGTCAGCGTACGTTGTGTGACCATAACCCAGGTCCGTTTTAATCCAAATCATGCTTTGATACCAACTTGTAATGCCCTGTAAATCGGGGGTCGAGTAACAACTCAACACCCGAGTTCCAAAACATCACTTATGTAACATAAATGCTTATGATTGAATGTTGTCTGTGATAGTGCAATAATCATGAGTGGGATTATACCAAAACAGTATTTCATACTCCAGATCAAGTTATAAAATGCAAGCGAAAGACTAAAAGATGTATATAAATGTATAGAAAGCTAAAAATGTCATAATCGGTCTCTAGAGTATGAACACCTTACTAAGTCACCATATACATGTATTTGTTTCAAAAGTCAAAATGCCAAAAATGGTACAACTAAAATGGTACACCTTGTAGCCCCGTCATCTGAATGGCCTAAGCGTAGCCTCTAGAGAACTGCATGTAGGAGAACTCATCCTGATCATCATAGTAATCAGGCTCAGCCTCCTGCGTCTCGTCAATACCTGCATCTAAGACAGGGTCTGGTGGGTGTCCAGAACATCGTCCCGTAACGTGGGAGTGAGTAGCTAACTCAGTGGAACAATAAAGCACAGGTTAACATGTTATCAATTCAGTCAAGTAGTAATGATAAAGCAATACAATTAACATTCCTAAGTACTGTAATTAATGCAAGGATGAGATGCGATAATGATGCATGCCCTCGTCAACATACTCCCTCGTGCGACACCATCTTACGTCCGCGGCATACTTTCATCCCTCAGTGCTTCACATCTTCCGGGCACATGCAGTGCGATATGAATATGATTACCGAGTTGTTATTAGTCCTTTTCATACAACAGTATTGGGAAACTAAGGTACCTTCCTTATATCATTCCCAAACAATGATCCATTCTAGGGTCGTCAGTCCTAGATAATCTCATACGATGATGCGGTTCTAGGTCGCTGTATAGGGCTGCCAGGGCTATTACACGCCCTCGTTGCACCGCTCCCCCATCACCTTATCAATACAGGCTTAGTTTATACTCTGTTATTACGGGAAGACTCGTCACCTCTCCACAGATTCAGAGTATACTCGAGGTTACTACAAAGGGCTCGTCACCAATCAGTGTAGGCCGACAACTCGAATACAGTGTCCCATACCACCATATTCGGCTCACGAGTCTGGGTTGCTCACTGGTCACTACGAGGAGGCACGTGGCCCCAGCGTAGGCCGACAGATCGACCACGGTGTCCCACACCACCATGCCCGACTCATGAGTCTTAGCGGATCGAGGTACTAAGGTTAACGGAGTTACACTGGTAAGTTTGGTATCCTAGGTTCAAGCAGTAGCGTCCAAACATGGTGAGCATACATTAGACAGATCGAGTTACTTGACGAGCCAGACTAGCACGAGTGCACAACCAGCCGAACGACATGAAGTGCATAAGAACTTCGTGTGGCCTAACTACTGTCGCCATCTGAAGTACGACTTAGGTTCGTCAAACACATCCTACGTGGCGAATGAATCTCAACCACGAATTCAAGTCTGTTATCGATTGTCTGGACTATGATCATAGCCCCAATCACAATCAATCCTTTACTAGAAGCATGTAGAGTAGAGCAGAATAAACAAAGTAATTCAAGCATGTTAACAAGCATATTAGCAAAAACATATGTTAGGGCGAATTCTTTAGCCGAGCAAGTATTACACTGATATATAACATGTACATACAATGATTTATCATGGCAAACATACTTTCACAATTTATACGTATACGGTATTTTTTACAAATATACAGAATACACTATACGCCATAATTCGCATACGTAACTGAAACGTAAAGTGAACATCGCATTGTACATGTGAAATCGCATCCAGATCATGAATCTATCATTATCTGACGTTGAAAGCTTTGAAAACCGTAACCTATACGTCTAAAGTATGCACCTTACGCCGTAGAAATGAGTAACGGACTCAGTTAAACACCAAGTCTTAATCACTAGCAGAACGGCAACCTAAGACATGAAGTAGGTTAGCTATTTCATCACTTGCAACAATCATAACCCTAGAACGGATTAGGGTTAGGGTTTCTTGTAAGTGTTATGGTCTCATGCTTCTTTGGTTGTCAAATTTGTGATGTGTCAAAATATCTATCTGTGTCCTGTGCTTGTATGATGATTTACAGACACTGCATAAATACTTCAAGAAGCTACATATTGAAGTTTAAGAAGCTACATGTTGAAGTCTCAAGAAGCTACATGTTGAAGTCTCAAGAAGCTACAATGTTGATGTTCAAGTCTTAAGAAACAACTCATGACTTCAAGACTAATAAGCAATGCATGAAGTAGTTGTTATGCTGATGAAGATCTCAAGTTTGAAGCTATAACAAGTTCAAGATCTCAAGCCTGATATGGTTCAAACATCTACATTCGTTGAATGGTTGAAGTTCAATGTCCATACGACATGATTCGAGTTTGAATGACCTTAGTTGACCCTTTAAGTAGGTCACTTTGGATACATAAATCAAATATTTATTTTACATAAGTTTGGTCTATTCTACGACAGTCCCTAGCTCTTGTTCGACCAGTCCTGGCATTGGTTCGACTAGTCCAAGAAATTCCATGACTAGTCCTAAGTTGTTGAAGATTTTTCGAAATTTTTGGTACGCCCACGACCAGTCCTGGAGGTCCTTCGACCGGTCGTAGGTGTGGCTTCGACTCGTCCACGACCAGTCGTGGATCTACGACTCAAAGTCCAAGAACTTTATCTATGGTCCTACGACCAGTCGTAGGTATCTACGACCAGTCGTAGGTGACCCACGACCAGTCGTAGGGTACTCACGACCAGTCGTGGAACGACTTTCAAAGATCGCGCTCAATATTTCAAAAATCTGTTAGAGCTACGACCAGTCGAAGGTTTCTAAGACCAGTCGTAGGAACGATTTTTGCTTCTATAAATTGAACACGAAATTTAGAGTTTTCACACTTCAACTCTATTCTATTCAAGAATTTTCAAGTGATCACTCTGAGATAAGTCTGTGTTTATTTTAAGCTACATTGTGCTTATTTAATATTCCTTTTGCTAGCTTATTTAATTTGATTTTGTTTCTATATTCCAATCTTATTTGAAAAGAGGAATTATCTTATTCCTTCTTCTTGGAATCAAAATCAAATATAGCTACGCCCAACGAGTTAAATCTAAAATCTATTAGAATTTAGAACCTTATGAATGTGAGTATTGGATATTGAACTTTGACATTCAATCATCTACTCCGATTGGTTCTACCGGGCTGCTAAGAAAAGGAGAAATCCAGGTATTTTACAATTTTGTAAAATTTATTTGCTTTTGGTTTTGTTTGAGGTTAAGCCAGAAAAATCTCATTGTACTGGTTTTGTTTGAGGTTGAGCCAGAAAAAAAATAATCTCATTGTATTGGTTGTCTGAGGAAAACCAGAAAACTCAGAAAAGAGGGGTTTTTGAATTGTGTAAGCCCAAGTGAAAAAGACACAATTGTAAAGGTTTTTGGTGAACCTGTGAAAACCTATTTGATAGTGAACGCTAATATCCCCTGTGTGAGGATATTAGAGTGGAGTAACTTTCTGTGTGGTGTTGGAAAACAGGTTGGTGTACACACAAAGAACCACTATAACTCTTTGTCTTGTGGATTGAATGCTTGCTTAATTTTCATATCTTTTATCATTCGATTGTATGGAATGTACAAGTGGATGTGAATATTGTAATTATTTACATTTCAAGCAAGTGTGGGGATTGTTGTAATAATTTAGATCTATACTTCTGCATTTAATTTCAATTCCTTACTATTTCATTTACTTATATTAAAATTGAGTCCTTGATCCAAAAGAGGTTCTAGAAATAAGGTTGTCCTACCATAAGCCCTTGTTTATTATGGTGTAAGGTTGTCCTTAGAACTAAATTTGTATCAATCTCTCAATACTTATTTATCAAGGTGATTTAAAATTTAGCATTGTGAATTGATTTATATTGTCAGGCTATTGGTTTAATTTATTTCCGCTAATTTTATTTTAAATTTGGCATAGTCCTATTCACCCCCCCTCTAGGACATATAGCTTGGCCTTTTCAAGTGGTATCAAAGCCTAATAGCTCATTTTTGTTGCTTTTTATTTGGATTTATTTCCTGAGCTAACGTTCTAAGCTATATAAAAAGATGTCAAATTTTGATAGCCTTTCAGTTACTAGGCCTCCACCTTTTGATGGTTCCAACTATGCCTATTGGAAAGCCAGAATGAGGATCTTCCTCAAATCAATGGATGAAAGTGTGTGGCAAGCCACAGTGACTGAATGGAATCCTCCTACCATGGAAGTAACTGGTGTTGATGGTTCAAAATCTATGAAAATTACACCGTATTACCAATGGACCACACTTCAGAAAAATGAGAGTAGTGCTAATGCTAAAGCACTAAATGCAATCACTTGCGCACTATCACCGGATGAGTTCAAAAGAATCATATCCTGTGATACTGCAAAGCAAGCCTGGGATATTTTAGAAATGACACACGAAGGTACATCAATTGTCAAGAAATCTAAAGTCCAACTCCTCACAACTAAATTTGAAGAAATTCATATGGAGGAAAATGAAATGTTTATGGACTTTTTCACTAGATTAAATGACATTGTAAACTCAATGTGGGGTCTTGGCGATAAGATCCCAGAAAGTAAAGTGTGTGCAAAAATACTACGCTCTCTTCCTGAACGGTTCAATTCTAAGGTAACCGCAATCCAGGAACTTCGTGATACGGACAATATGATGGTAGAAGAATTAGTTGGTTCTTTACAAACCTATGAATTAAGTTTTAAAGCTCCTAAAGGTAAATCTATTGCTTTGAAGTCATCTAAAAGTATTACTCAAGAAAATTGATTGAGAAAAGTCTGAAGATGATATGGCCCTTTGGCGAAAAAAATTTTATAAGATTTTCAAAAGTAAGAAAAGAGTCGACTTTCAAAAGGCAAATGAAAAGAAACGTTCTAAACCTAAGTCTAAAACTTGGAAATCATTGAAAGATAGTCAATGCTACAAACATCAAGAATATGGGCATTTAGCAAACAAATGTCCTAAAAGGACAGATCCAAAAGGAAGGGTATGTTGGCTACTTGGGATGAATCATCTGATTTTGAAGCCTCTTCTGAATCAGAAAATTCAGAAACCGAGTCGGGCAGTGAACTTAAGGCCCTTATGACTCTAGCCAAGTTTACCTTTTCCGATCACGATGATTCAACAAGTGAAGAAAATTTGGATAGTGATCATGAAAATGATGAAGATCTTTAAGATGCTTACAATGCCTTATATAAGGAAAGTTGTAAAATTGCTGTCAAACTTAAACTTCAAAAAGAAAAGTTTTTAAACTTAAAGAATGTTTTGAAACCCTTGTTTTAGAAAAATCTCAAATTTCAGATTGTTTTGAAAAATCAAAGTGTGATCTAGAATTCAAAACCTCTCTAATTGAAAATTTGAAATCTGAAAATGAGAAACTTAAAAATGAAGTATCTTCTCTTCTGAGTTTGAAGGACACATGGAGATATGCCCAAGGTGATCCAAAATTAGAAAAATTATTATCCAGATCAAGAAAATGTGGCGATCGATCCGGGTTGGGCTATGATAAAAACACATCTCCTAAAAGAAGAATACTCCTTCCAATTTTGTGAAAGGAGAGACTTCTAACTCAAAAGGAAGAGGTACCAGTCAAGTTTTTTCTAAAAATACAAAAACTTTTCAAAAACACAAAAGCAGTTATATAAATTTCAAAAATCAGATTCGAAACCCACTAGCTGAAAAAATTGTTGATTTACTTAAGGAGCTATTAAAATCTAACTCTCGGTAGGTCACTCTTATAACTATAAACAAAAGAAGACCAATTATTCTCCTAAACCCAAAACAAGATCTTGAAATGGGTTCCTAAGGTTACTGTTTGGTTGCTCACACTGCTTTCAAAGCTACAAGCCATTCAAAATGGTACCTAGACAGTGGATGCTCCAGACATATGACAGGCGACAAAGCTCTATTTACCGATCTTAAAGATATGACTGATGGGTCAGTCACATTTGGTGATGGTAGCAACTGCAAGATAATTGGCAAAGGTACGGTTCAACTCTATAACCTTCCCTTATTTAAAAATGTTTTATATGTTGAGGGTTTAAAACACAACCTGTTGAGCATATCTCAAATATGCGATAACAACCATAATGTTAAATTTTCTAATCAAGGTTGTGAAATTATAAATGAAAAAGGTTCTGTAATATTAACTGGTCGCAGAACTTCTGAAAACTGCTATATAGTAAGCAATGGTAGTTCATCTGAACAAACGTGCTACATGGTCCATACCGATGAGACAGAATTATGGCATAAACGCCTTGGACATGTACACTATCGAAATTTATACAGATTGAGCAAAAGTGAACTAATTAGAGGACTACCTAAGATGCAAAAAGTAGACAAGATTTGTGGTGAATGCCAGTATGGTAAACAAACTAGGAGCTCTCACAAAAAGGTGAACTCCAATATCACCACAAGACCACTCGAGCTTCTCCACATGGATCTTATAGGACCAACAAGAACGGAAAGTCGAGGTGGAAAAAAGTACATCTTAGTTATTGTAGATGATTATACAAGATACACTTGGGTTTCATTCTTGAGAGATAAATCAGAAACCCTTGATGAAGTGAAAAAGATTATAAAACGGATTCAAACTGAAAAATGTTCTCAAGTCAGCAAGATCCGTAGTGATCATGGATCCGAGTTCAAAAATAGCGGTTTTGAAAAATTTTGTAGCGATCAGGGAATATCGCATAAATTCTCTGCACCTAAAACTCCTCAACAAAATGGAATTGTCGAGAGGAAGAATAGAGTGCTTCATGAAATGGGAAATGTTATGTTAAATAGCATGAAGCTCCCTAGGAATCTCTGGGCTGAAGCAGTGAATACAGCCTGCTACATTATTAACCGTGTTTATATTTATAAATCTAATAATAAAACGGCTTATGAAATGTGGTTTGAGAAAAAGCCTTCTGTCAAATACTTTCGAGTTTTTGGCAGCAAGTGCTATATTTTGCGTGACCGTGAAAATTTGGGAAAGTTCGACACTAAAAGTGATGAAGGGATCTTTTTAGGATATTCTTTAAACAGTCGTGCATATCGTGTTCTGAACAACAGGACCGGTGTGATTCAAGAGTCAATAAATGTTGTGATTGACGATCTTTTGAATACACCTGTCCCTAGTTCAGATAATGATGAAGTTCTTATACTTGAAAAATAAGAAATTTCATCAAGTGAAACTAATCCAGAATTAAGGACTGTTAAAGATCATCCAACTTCTCAAATACTTGGAAACCCTCTCACTGGTGTGCGCACTCGTAGACAATTAGAGGACATATGTAACTACGTATGCTTTACATCCCAGATTGAACCGGTTAACGTAAAAGAAGCACTTTCGGATGAAAACTGGATTCTTGCGATGCAAGAAGAACTTAATCAGTTTGTCAGAAATGATGTCTGGCACCTTGTTCCTAGACCTAAAGATAAACATATTATTGGAACAAAATGGTTTTCAAAAACAAATCTGATGAACTTGGAAATATTATTCGAAATAAAGCAAGACTAGTTGTACAGGGGTATACACAAATTGAAGGTATTGACTATAATGAAACATTTGCTCCTGTAGCTCGTCTTAAATCAATCAGACTTTTTATCTCCATTGCATGTTTTAGGAAGATTAAAATTTACCAAATGGATGTAAAGAGTGCCTTTCTGAATGGTGATTTACATGAAGAGGTATATGTTGAACAACCTACTGTGGTTTGAAGATCCTAAATTTTGATCATGTGTATCGTCTTAAGAAGGCTCTCTATGGTCCGAAAAAGCTCCGTAGCATGGTACGAAAAACTGACTAAGTTTTTACTGAGTTATAATTTTCAGATGGGGTGTGTTGATAAGACGCTCTTTGTTAAGAAACATAACGATGATATTCTAATGGTTCAAATATATGTTGACGATATTATTTATGGATCAACCTGTACTAACATGACTGTTGAGTTTGCAGATTTGATGAAGTCTAAATTCGAAATGAGCATGGTTGGAGAATTAAACTATTTTCTAGGGTTACAAGTAAAACAACAACCTGATGGAATTTTTATCTCTCAAACCAAATATGCTCAGAGTTTAATTAAGAAATTTAGATTTGAGAAAGGTAAAAATTTTGATACTCCTATGAGTACAACTTTGAGACTCTCAAAAGACTCTACAGGTAATGATGTGGATCCTAAATTGTATCGTAGTTTGATTGGTAGTTTGCTTTATCGATTCGCTAGTAGACCGATATTGCTTTGAGTGTTGGTATTTGTGCTCGTTATCAATCAAATCCTAAAGAATCTCACTTAACTCATTGTTAAGCGGATTATGCGATATGTCGCAAGTTCTACTAAACCGGGTCTCTGGTATCCACATGAGACTAATGTTCAATTAGCCGGCATGCAGATGTCGACTTGAAATTTGGAAACATTGATGATAGGAAATCAACCAGTGGTGGTTGTTTCTACATTGGAAATTGTCTTGTTTCTTGGTTTAGCAAGAAGCAAAGTTCTATATCGCTATCAACAACTGAGGCTGAATACATTCTTCTTTGAAATGCATGTACTCAACTTGTTTGGATGAAACGAATGTTAAGCGATTATGGAATTACTCAGATTCTATGATTTTATTTTGTGATAATTCGGCAATAAATATATCTAAAAATCCGATTCAAGCATTCACGTACTAAGCATATTGACATTAGATTTCATTACATTCGTGAATTAGTGGAAGAAAAATTAATATATTTGGATTACATTCCAACCGAGACTCAACTTATGGACATTTTCACTAAACCGCTCGACAAAAGGAGTTTAATAAATTAAAGTTTGATCTCGGTATGTGCAATTTAAATTGAATTTGCATGATTTGGTGTATCATAATGTACATAAATTTGATGTTTTATTTGCTTAAATTTGAAAATTATTTAAAAATTGCAAATTTTAAGTCGTACTCGACCGATCGTGAGTGTACACGACCGGTCGTGCCACGACCGGTCGAGCACTTACACGACCAGTCGTGAAACTCGGGATTTCACTTTAATTTGGGGATTTTGACTCTTCTTCTTCATTTCTTTTTACCCTCCAACGGTTCTAGCTACGACCGGTCGAACCCACCTTCATAGTACTTCAAGGTTAGTGGTTCTTTTGCATTTTCTTTGTAGATTCTTGCTATTAGTGTTTCAAATCTCATTCTTGTGGAATCTATTTGGTC
The DNA here is from genome assembly GCA_030180095.1 of Magnolia changhungtana. Classification (NCBI taxonomy): domain Eukaryota; kingdom Viridiplantae; phylum Streptophyta; class Magnoliopsida; order Magnoliales; family Magnoliaceae; genus Magnolia; species Magnolia changhungtana. The sequence continues at coordinate 1,708,848 of JASAUF010000600.1, forward strand.
GTTCATTGCAAGTTTGGGGTTTTATCTTGAAAAATCTATTCTATCTAAACCTCATTTCTTCTATCTTGCATCTTGTTGTTTCCTTGAAATCCTTCTTTGAAAATGGATGCTAGAGGTAAAAAGAAAACTACTCGAGGTCCCTCTTCATCTAGATCAGCTTCTATTGTACAACGTCATCTTCGCTCTCCCGAAAATGATCCTTCTGATGCTCGGGATTTGCGTATGCGCAATGTTATTGTTGAGCGTCATGTTAATATTAATCACATTGCTTCATTTGGTATCCTTCCTCTGTTGGAATCTGTGGGATGGGATAACATCTTACATTGGGGTGGAGCTGCATACCAGTCCATTGCCCAATCCATGTTTGCATGTATCTGTGATTTTTCTCTTGAGAATTTAACTTTTAAAGTTGATACTCAAGAAGGATTATTTTTAGTGGATCGACATTTGATTGCTGACATTATGGAAATACACATCAATGATGAGAGCATTCCAATTAATATTTTACATGACATCTCTCGAATCCGAACGAAAAATGCTTACTAGAGATTTATGTAATTTGGATGTTCATTGGACTCATAAAGGTCATGTACTTCCCTCAAGGTATTTGTTACCTGCATACAGTACTTCATAAGATATTCATCTCAAATCTTTATCCACATTCGGTAATAAACCGAACTCACTTCGCTTTCATGGTTCGTGTTTTGCATTCTGTAGTCTCTGGTGCAAAAATATGTCTACCGTCTTTAATTTGTCATTCCATTATTTTGTCTCGTCACCATCCTGGACACAGTGATATACCCTTTGGTTATTTATTGACTATGCTGGCAAATCATATGCTCGTGGCTATGCCTACTAGAGAAAAACCCATCCATCATCTCCCTTTTAATAATTCCAATCTTAACAAGATGAATTTAGAATTGGCTGATGGCCAAGTGGATGCTGGTAGCAGTGGTGCTGAAGCAGGAAATGCTCAAGCTAGTGATCTTCCTGAAGACGTAAATATGGATGATTTATTTGAAGAACTTGAATCAGACTCAGCTGATGATCCTGATTTTCAGCCTTCTGATTTTGATGAAAGATTGAATTCCCTTCAAGAGCAGGTGGCTCAAATTCGTGTTACCCAAGACACAATTTTCTTATTTACGCAAATATATGAGGCGGGTTGCTAAGGGTTTACATAAAATTGATCCATCTAATCCTGCACCCTCTTCTGGTTCTGACTGAATTTTTAATGGGTCTGTAATATTTTTTTTTACTGAACTTTACATGCTTACTTTTTTTTTAATTATGCACTATGTTCTCTTGAATCAACTCCTATTTTCATTATTATTAATGCTCTTCTTCCTTTGTCATTTTGTGTCAAAAAGGGGGAGAAGTTTTGGTTTTGGAGGTTTTTGATTCATTTGAATTTGATCTTTATGATGTGCTACTATTACTCAGGGGGAGTTAAGCTTCTCAGGGGTAGGCTATTACTCAGGGGGAGTTAAGCTTCTCAGGGGTAGTTATGGGAGAATGATGAGAATGATCCTAGTTATTACTTATCATATCTATATATCTGTGCATGCTTCTCTATTGTGAACCTGTTGTGTTTGTACTTCTCTTATGTTACTTCTCTTATGTCTATTGTAAGTATTATTACTTGGGTGTTTTGTCACAAATTTGACAAAGGGGGAGATTGTAAGTGTTATGGTCTCATGCTTCTTTGGTTGTCAAATTTGTGATGTGTCAAAACATCTATCTGTGTCCTGTGCTTGTATGATGATTTATAGACACTGCATAAATACTTCAAGAAGCTACATGTTGAAGTCTCAAGAAGCTACATGTTGAAGTCTCAAGAAGCTACAATGTTGATGTTCAAGTCTTAAGAAACAACTCATGACTTCAAGACTAATAAGCAATGCATGAAGTAGTTGTTATGCTGATGAAGATCTCAAGTTTGAAGCTATAACAAGTTCAAGATCTCAAGCCTGATATGGTTCAAACATCTACATTCGTTGAATGGTTGAAGTTCAATGTCCATACGACATGATTCAGGTTTGAATGACCTTAGGTTGACCCTTTAAGTAGGTCACTTTGGATACATAAATCAAATATTTATTTTACATAAGTTTGGTCTATTCTACGACCAGTCCTAGCTCTTGTTCGACCAGTCCTGGCATTGGTTCGACTAGTCCAAGAAATTCCCACCGGTCCTAAGTTGTTGAAGATTTTTGAATTTTGAGTACGCCCACGACTGGCCCTGGAGGTCCTTCGACCGGTCGTAGGTGTGGCTTCGACTCGTCCACGACCAGTCGTGGATCTACGATTCAAAGTCCAGCAACTTTATCTATGGTCCTACGACCAGTCGTAGGTATCTACGACCAGTCGTAGGTGACCCACGACCAGTCGTAGGGTACTCACGACCAGTCGTGGAACGACTTTCAAAGATCGCGCTCAATATTTCAAAAATCTGTTAGAGCTACGACCAGTCGAAGGTTTCTAAGACCAGTCGTAGGAACGATTTTTGCTTCTATAAATTGAACACGAAATTTAGAGTTTTCACACTTCAACTCTATTCTATTCAAGAATTTTTAAGTGATCACTCTGAGATAAGTCTGTGTTTATTTTAAGCTACATTGTGCTTATTTAATATTCCTTTTTGCTAGCTTATTTAATTTGATTTTGTTTCTATATTCCAATCTTATTTGAAAAGAGGAATTATCTTATTCCTTCTTCTTGGAATCAAAATCAAATATAGCTACGCCCAACGAGTTAAATCTAAAATCTATTAGAATTTAGAACCTTATGAATGTGAGTATTGGATATTGAACTTTGACATTCAATCATCTACTCCGATTGGTTCTACCGGGCTGCTAAGAAAAGGAGAAATCCAGGTATTTTACAATTCTGTAAAATTTATTTGCTTTTGGTTTTGTTTGAGGTTAAGCCAGAAAAATCTCATTGTACTGGTTTTGTTTGAGGTTGAGCCAGAAAAAAAAAATCTCATTGTATTGGTTGTCTGAGGAAAACCAGAAAACTCAGAAAAGAGGGGTTTTTGAATTGTGTAAGCCCAAGTGAAAAAGACACAATTGTAAAGGTTTTTGGTGAACCTGTGAAAACCTATTTGATAGTGAACGCTAATATCCCCTGTGTGAGGATATTAGAGTGGAGTAGCTTTACGTGTGGTTGTTGGAAAACGGTTGGTGTACACACAGGCGAACCACTATAACTCTTTGTCTTGTGGATTGAATGCTTGCTTAATTTTCATATCTTTTATCATTCGATTGTATGGAATGTACAAGTGGATGTGAATGTTGTAATTATTTACATTTCAAGCAAGTGTGGGGATTGTTGTAATAATTTAGATCTATACTTCTGCATTTAATTTCAATTCCTTGCTATTTCATTTACTTATATTAAAATTGAGTCCTTGATCCAAAAGAGGTTCTAGAAATAAGGTTGTCCTACCATAAGCCCTTGTTTATTATGGTGTAAGGTTGTCTTTAGAACTAAATTTGTATCAATCTCTCAATACTTATTTATCAAGGTGATTTAAAATTTAGCATTGTGAATTGATTTATATTGTAAGGCTATTGGTTTAATTTATTTCGCCCTAATTTTATTTTAAATTTGGCATAGTCCTATTCACCCCCCCCCCCCTCTAGGACATATAGCTTGGCCTTTTCATTTCTTACCTAGAAACGAAGCCGGAATCGCCGAAAAAGCGATTAGATCGGAGTAGTTAAGCATGTAGGATAGTAGGGTAGGGTATCAGGAAGAATCCCTCACTTGTCTCACACTTTCTCTCTTCTCTCTCCTAGGTTTTCTCAAATTCGTATGGTGAGAATGAGAGAGGGTTTAAGGTCCTTAGATAGGCCTAAAACTCTCCAAAACAGACTCAGGATCAAGGTATACTCAGGTTATGTCCAAAGCGGATCTGTTCCAGCTCAACAGAGCACTTTTGGAGCCCCCCTTGAGCCAAATGTCGGACTTAAGCTCACTGACCATGGATCTAGGTCGAGTTAAGTTTTCATTCTAATTGGGTTCCCAGATCACACGTGGTGGACCAGTTTCATTTCAACGGTCACAGAGACTCGATCAGGGTTACAAGTACACAGACATATATGGGAAATGTTTCCTGATCCGAGAGTGTATTTAGGTTAGATTCCGATGGTCTGATTGCTTATATTTAGCCCACAAACATTAAGTCTTAGATTACTTAAATTTAATTAATTTCTAAAGAAAACTAGGTTTTCTCACACTCCTCGCTCCGGGCTCAAGCGAATAACCCCGGAATACTATCTAGTTTCGAATTTCGAGATGGTTGTCAAGCCCAGCGAGGCGGTCCTAATTCTATAACCTCGTATCATTTAGACTTTCGATGTGCAGTCCAGATCTGATACGGAGATTCAATGTGCTCCAGAGAGCAGTCGGGTAATGAGTTTAATTCTAGATTTTAGGGTAACCTAGCGTCAATGATGCTACAAGTTTTGGTTCTTGCAGATCGTATTTAAAGTGATTCAAGCGGATTTCATGGCTAATCTAGTTTAGCACTTAGTTAACTTTGTTTAATTTCTAAAGGTTTTGATCTTAAGTAATTTCTACCTGAGGTGATACTCGGGCCATTGTACGAAATTTTCTGAGTCGTTACAAAGGTGTTCCGTTTTGAGATTCAAGCATCACGAGTATTAAAATTCAAGTAAAACATCAACTGATAGTTCATGCTTTCAAAGATTTAATAGTCTTTATATTGGTACTCAAAGCTCATGGTGAAATACAACTCAAGTACCTCAAGCTTAAGATTCAAGATATTTCAAGTTCAAGCTTCTTAAGGTTACAAATTCAAGTTTCAATATACGTCAAGTTGAAGCTTCAAAATGTCTCAAGTTCAAGCTTCATCATATGTTAAGATAACAAGCTTCGTGATCTTCAAAGAACAACAATCAACCGAAGCAAAAGATGTTTCAATGTTCAAACATCGCTTATAAGGTATGAATGACCCTAAGTTGACCACAGGATAGGTCATTTTGAATACATAATTTAATCGGGTCACTTTATAAGTGCATAGTCTATTTTTCAACTCGTCTTAGACTATGTTCGACTAGTCCTAGCACTGACTCGACCAGTCCAAGAAATTCCTCGACTAGTCCTAAGTTTGTTTATAATTTTCAGAATTTTTTGTTAAAGCCTCGACACCAATCGTGTGAACAGTGCTCGACCTGTGCTCGACTAGTCCTGCAGGCTTGACTCAAAGTCCAACAACTAAACTGAGTCCCACACGACCAGTCCTGGACAGGACTCGACCGGTCGTGGAGGCCACTCGACCGGTCAAGCAGGTCCTACGACCAGTCATGGAACGGTCTGATCTTATTACGCTCAAAATTTCAAAAGTCTGTTGGTCCTACGACCAGTCTAGCCGACCCCTGGGCCAGTCGAGTGGACGATTTTGCACTTATAAATAGAGCACGTTTTCAGAGTTTGGTATCCAATTCAAGCAAAATCAATACACCACTCTGAGAGATTAGTTTGTGTTATTCTTTAGCTATTTAGTGCTCATTTAATATTCTCTTTATTTAGCTTTTTGCATTTAATTTTGTATTCTATATTCCAATCTTATTTGAAGACTGGTTTAAAAATTTTTCATTTCTTGGAATCAAAATCAAATCAAGCTAGCCCAAGGTGATTTAATCTAAAATCCATTTAGAATTTAGAACCATTTCAATACTAATTGTGAACATTGAACATCTACGATTAAACTTCTACTCCGAATTGGTTCTACCGGGCTGTAACAAAGGAGATTATCCAGATAAGTATTTTACAGTTTTGTAAATCTTATTCTTTTGGTTTCTTTGAAATTGTGCCAGAAAAATCTCTTTCTTTTGGTTTATTTGAGGTGATCCAGAAAACTCAAAGTGTGGGGTTTTTGAATTGTGTAAGCCCACTTGAAAGATACAATTGTGAGGGTTTTAGGTGAACCTTGAAAAACCTATTTCATAGTGAACACTAATATCCACTGTGTGAGGATATTAGGAGTGGAGCAGTTGTGTAGCTGTTGTTTAACAGTTGGTGTACACACAAGCGAACAACTATAATTCTTTGTATTTGGTGGATGTGTGATTTATTTCTTTATCTTTTATGATTTAAGATTGTGGAATGTATTTGTGGATGTGAATGTTGTAATCTTTACAATTCAGAATTATGTGGTGAATGTTGTAATAGATTAGTTTCTATTTCTTTCATATCCTCTTCAGTTTGAGTTTTCGATACTCACCCACGTTCTAGTAAGGTTGTCCTGCCATAAACCATTGGTTTTTGGTGTCTGGTTGTCCTTAGAACCAAGTTTGTATCAACCTCTCAATGCTAGATTTTTAAGGTTGTTATTTCCTTTGGATAATTGTAATTCATTTGGTTATCTTATTGCTTATATTCCACTTATTAATTTTTATTTGGCATAGTCCTATTCACCCCCCCTTGGGACATATAGCTAGGCCTTTTCAATTTTTAAAAGGAGGAAGGTTAGAAATTTGTTCAGTACCTTGGCCAATAATCTTGCGGTTGCTTCCATCACCAAAAGTGACTGAGCTGTCAGTCATATCTTTGTAGTTGGTGAACATTTCTTTGTTATCTGTCATGTGTCTTGAACAACCACTGTCTAGGTACCACTTTAAATGGCTAGAAGCCTTGAAGGCGGTATGGGCAACAAGACAAGTAACTTTAGGAACCCATTTCATTGTTGTTCTGTGTTTTGGAGTAGTTTTTCTTGCTTTAGTAGAATTGAAATTTCTCTGTTTATCAAATTTGATATTAGAGTTAGATTTGAGAAGCTCTTTGAGTAAGTCCAGTATCTTTTTAGCTAAGGGGTTATAACTTTGTTTTTGAAAGCTAAAGTTATTTAGATTGACTTTAAAAGCTTGAAAAGGTTTTAAATTTTTAAAGTAGTTTTGGTTATTATTTTTCAAGCTCTTTCCTTTTGAGTTTGACGATTCTCCTTTAATAAATATAGGAGATACATTCTTATGTTTCAGAGGTGTATCTTTGATATAGCCCAAACCCATTTTATCGCCACATTTTCTAGATGCGGTTAATAAATTTTCAAACTTAGGGTTTCCATGGGCATACCTCCAAGTATCCTTAGAACTCAATAGAGAAGAAACTTCAATCTTTAGTTTCTCATTTTCTGTTCTGAATTTTTCAAGTTCAGAAGTTTTGAAACTTAAATCACAATTAGCTTTTTCATAACCATTAGAAAGATGAGATTTTTCCAAAACAAAATTTTCAAGTTCTTCTTTTAATTTAAGAAAATTTTCTTTTTGAAGTTTTAATTTGACAACAATCTTACAACTTTCCCTGTATAGGGCATTATAGGCATCCTGAAGATCTTCTTCATTTTCATTTTCAGGTTCACTCCTGAGATTCTCATAATCAGATGAATTGTAACTATCTGAGGAGGTGACTCTGGCTATATTCATTAAAGCCTTTACTTCATTTGAGGTTTCTTGTTCTGATTCATCTGACTCAGAAGAAATTTCAGAGCTGGATGATTCATCCCAAGTGGCTAGCATGCCTTTTCTTTTTGGCTTGTCCCTTTTTGGACGCTTATTTGCTAAATACCCATATTCATGGCAGTTGAAACACTGACTGTCTTTTAGAGATTTCCAATTGTTAGATTTTCCCTTTATCTTCTCATAGGGTTTTTGAAAATCTACTCTTTTCTTACTTTTGAAAATCCTGTAAAACTTTTTAGCAAGTAAAGCCATATCCTCCTCTGAGTTTTCAAAATTTGAATTAAATCATTATCTTTCGAAATAGATTTGGATGATTTAAGAGCTATGGACTTATCTTTGAGAGCTTTAAAATTTAACTCATAGGTTTGAAGTGAACCAACTAATTGCTCAACCTTCATTTGATCTGTCTCTTAGTTCCTGAATGGCAGTAACTTTGGAATTAAACCTCTTAGGAAGCGATCGCAGTATTGTAGCACAAACTTTGCTTTTTGGGATCCCATCTCCTAGACCCCACATAGAATTGACACTATGTCATTTAGTTTCGTATAGAAGTCCATGAAAGACTCATTTTCTTCCATATGAATTTCCTCAAACTTAGTAGTGAGGATCTGAACTTTAGACCTTTTGATAATAGTCGGTCCTTCATGTGTCATTTCAAGAATGTCTAACGCTTGTTTAACTGTATCACATGAAATGATTCTTTTAAATCCATCAGGTGATAGAGCACATGTAATTACATTTAAAGTCTTAACATTAACACTGCTTTCACTTTTTTTGAGGTATGGTCCATAAATAAAAAGGCATTTCTTTAATGGACTTGGTTCCATCACTGCCTAGAACCTCAGACACTGGTGGTTTCCATTTGGTTATTGTGGCTTGTCACACGCTTTCATCAATAAACTTCAAGAAAACCCTCATTCTGGCTTTCCAATAAGCATAGTTTGAACCATCAAAGGGTGGTGGCCTAGTAATAGACATGCTATCAAAATTTAACATAATGAAAGCTCTAGATCGATAAGCTCAAGGAAATTAATCCAAGAAAATGAGCAACTTATCTCTGATACCACTTGAAAAGGGTGAGCTCTCAGTCCTAGAGGGGGGTGAATAGGACTATGCCAAAATTTAAAAAATACTGAACAGAAATAATAAATATAACTGAATCAATCTCAAATCTCAATCGTAATAGTATTGAGAAATTGATTCAAACCTTGTTCAAAGGACAACCTTACACCAAAAACAAATGTTTATGGTAGGACAATCTGATTTCTTGAACGCAGTAAGGATCAAGATCGCAAACTAAAACAAGAGGGAAATAATGGATCTATCTATTACACGCATTCACCACATATACATGAAAGAAGAAATTACAAACATTCAGCACACATCTATCACATACATCATCATTCACCTCAAACACAAAGAGTTATAGTGGTTTGGTGTGTACATTAACTGTTCTCAAATAGCCACACCCACTCCACTCCCAATAATCATAACCCACATGATATTGGCGTTCACTATGAAATAAGGTTTTCTCAGGTTCACCTTAAAACCTGTACAGTTGTGTTTTCAATTGGGCTATCACAATCAAACCCCGCGTTGAGATTTTCTGGCTGATCTCAGTCAAAACCAATACAGAGATTTTTTTGGCTAATCTCAAATAGAACCAAAAAGCAAATAATAAAAGTACTTGTCTTCTTCTTGAAGACGTTGCTTATTGTAGCCCGAAGAACCACTTCGCTTGATGTAAATGTTCAATGTTCAACAAATATAATCAAGGGTTCTAGGTTCTAAATAGATTTTGAATTACCTCAAACCTTGGGCTACTTGTTTGAATTCCTTGGATCTCAAAGGGTAGAGTAAAGACTCCCTTTAATCAAATTCACAATACTGAAATCAAGGAATTACAAAAATAAATAAGTTATTTAAAAGATCTAAAATTACCGGACTATGGCTTGATAATGACGGGGACTTTTCTCTCAAAGTGAAAGCTTTCTGTGACTTAATTAAATGATTTGGAATAAGAAAAGACCTCTATTTATAGGCTGAAAAATGTTTCCTTTGACTGGTCTAAGGTCTCCCTCGACTGGTCTTAAAATCAACCACATTTCAAAATTTTTGGTGTGATCGGATAAAATTAACCTTCGATTGTTAAGTGGCCTTCTCAACTGGTTGAGCACAGCTCTCGACTGGTCATGGGATCCGAGTCGAGCTCCCCACTACTAGTCGAGCAGATCTCCACGATTGGTTGAGCAAGGTGCTCGACTGGTCGAGGATCTACCAGAAAAACTTGAAATTTGAATTTGAAATTTGGACTGGTCGATGGAAACCCTGGACTGGTCGAACCAGAGCCTGGACTAGTCGAACATAGGCTAGGACTAGTCGAATTTTAGCCTATTTAAAGTATAATAACACTTCGATAATATGCATAAGAAAGGACCTATACCTAGGGTCTTTCTAGGGTCACTTATACCTGAATCATTGGACATTAAACTCAAATCTTCAGTAACTTCATAACTTCTAATTGAGGTAGATTAGCATAAGAAGCTTGATCTTGAATACGTATTAGAAGCTTGATCTTGAAGTAGACTTGTATTAGTAGCTTGATCTTCATGTCTTGTACTTCAAATCTTCACATGATGACGATCTTGAAAATGAACTATCCACCATACTTCGCTTGAAGGTGAACTTTCCATCATATGACAAGTCATGCTCTAAATAGTTTTGTCTCACCGAAATTTGACAACAGAGTGTGCTTAAAACATCATAGTACTTACACTCCCCATACTCTTCCGTGCCACTGGAGACACGACTATACTTGAAGGGAAGGTATGGACTGCAAAATAAGAGAGATAGGTACCGAAGCAAATTAATGGTTATGACTGCGGCATATTTGTAATGAAATATATCAATACATTGTGTAGCGGTCACATCTTGGCAGGAACAAATATGAAAAAATTTACTTCAATTTGGAGGAATTCAATAGCGTATGATTATTTGAGTGTTACATATAAATGATATTTGTCGTAGGTATGGGAGGAAGAGGAAAATTTTGTGAAATATTGTATTCTATTTAGTGATTGATATTTTGTATAAAATTTATAATGAATGAAAATTTGTCCTGAATAAAATTTTTATTGAATGAAAATTCGGTATATTTTGTTTAAATTGCGAGCTTTAAAAGATTGAATGGAGACACTGACCAAGAAGACTTTCGTTTAGTCAATTTCAAGTACTCCTTCAATTTCACAAAGAACTTGATCAATTTCATGTGAAGCTCGCTCAATTTCATTTGAAGCTCGCTCAATGTCATGTTCGGCTCGCTCAAATTCATTTGAAGCTCGCTTAATTTCATGTTAGGCTTGCTCAATTTCATTTGAAGCTCGCTCAATTTCATGTTAGGCTTCCTTAATCTCATTTTTGGCTTGCCCATATTAATTTGAAGCTCCCTCAATTTCATGTTTGGCTTACTCAATTTCATTTGAAGCTCACTCAATTTCATGTTAGGCTCGTTCAACTTCATTTGAGGCTTGCTCAATTTCATGTTAGGCTCGCTCAATTTCATGTGAAGCTTGCTCAATTTCATGTGAAGCTTGCTAAATTTCATGTTAGGCTCGCTCAATTTCATTTAAAACTCGCTCAATTTCATGTTAGGCTTGCTAAATTTCATTTTCAGCTTGCTCAATTTCATTTGGAGCTCGCTCAATTTCACGTTAGGCTCGCTCAATTTCATTTAAAGCTCACTTAATTTCATGTTAGGCTCATTCAATTTCATTTGAAGCTCGCTCCATTTCATTTGAAGCTCGTTCAATTTCATGTGAAGCTCGCTTAATTTCATTTGAAGCTCTCTCAATTTCATGTTCAGCTTGCCAATTTCATGATTCGTGGTAGCCTCACGCCTGCGTCCTTTGATCCGCGGCAGTCTCACGCCTGTGTCCTTTGATCCACGGCAGCCTCACGCCTGCGTCCTTTGATACGCGGCGGCCCCACACCCATGTCCTTTGATACAGGTTGACCCCACGCCTGTGTCCTTTGATAAGCAGCGGCCCCATGCCTGTGTACTTTGATTCGGCCGAGGGACCCCTAACCGTATCACTAATGGTTAATGGTAGATCATCTCAGTAGCGATCGTGCACAAATATCAAATTTAACAATATACTAGTTTTGGCATTTTTTGGAACAGGCATGCATTACTAAGCTAATATTCGCAATTTATGGACGAAATTTGTAACACATAATTTATCACGCAACTTTCAAATTAACAAGTACAAATCATTAACTAAAGCATAAGGTATGATAAGCAATAACCTAAAAATAATAGTCCACACCATTCCCTAGCTCATCCGACTCAGACTTGCCTATAGGGTTAGCTTTTTTTTGGAAAGATTGTCGACCTATTACATGATTTATTCAGGTTTTTTAAGTATTGGATGAAGTCCATTAGAAAACCTACATGTACAAACGAGATTCACAACCTTACCCCTAATCATTGCCATAGAAGTTCTGCTAGCAGTTAGTTTATAGGTCAAGAGGGAAAGGGGCAACATCTTCCAAGTAGCCACACCCTCACTCTTACTCCTCTAACTCATTTCTCTCATTTTCTTCCAAGTATAGGGTTGCAAACTCGGATCGGGAGACAGTGTTGAAATTTGAAAGCTATGTATAGTGCCACTTTGTCTATCATACCTACCCTAGGAGAGGTCATCATTAACTAATGGGTCGATCGTGATGTATGGGACTTATCCACACCGTTCATTTGTTATTTTAGTTGAGTTTAGGGCATTAGTAAAAACATGAGGCAGATCCAAAGCTCAAGTGGACCACACCAAAGGAAAACAACGGGAATCGAATGCCCATCATTTAAAACTACTAAGGAACTTTAAAAGTTTACGATCAAGCTGATATTTGTGTTTTCCCCTTATCCATGCCTGTGTGACCCTATGAACGGTTTAGATTATAAAGATACCACAAAGTGGGCCCAATTTGGGTAAACAAATTAATTATGAAAGTGAAAGCTTCACGATGCCACCGTGGTGTCATGGTGCCACTATGGTTCTCTGTGTCATCCACGGTGGCACCGTAGGATTTATAAAAACATATCGTACGGTGCCACCGTGGCTCTCTGTGTCATCCACAATGGCACCGTGGGATATCTATTTATAAAGCCCATGGTGCCACTGTGGTGTTCATGGTGCCACCATGGACGACATAGAGAGCCACGGTGGCACCGTGGACGACACAGAGAGCCATCGTTGGTCTTTCGATTTTCAATCTATAAATAGATGTAGGGCTCATTTAAGCCCCACTTCTAATTTTCAAAACCCATAAACCCTAAACCCTAGCTACCCATTCCCTCTAAACTTCCCTCCAAACTTTTTCCAACTCCAAACACTCATAGCAATGGCTTTCCTTTCATCCTTTGGTTCATTTTTCTTCATCCATTTGCTTTTATCGCTTATGGGGAAGAAGAGAGTGAGTTGAAAGGAGGATAACTCACAAGTGGAGTGTCATACAAAGAAGAAGCATGATAGAGGGGCATCCACAAGCGAAGCCAGCCCATCTGATAAACTATCGGCCGCCCGAGAAGGTAGATTTGCCGGGCGGGAAGTGATTTTCGAGATGTATGTCGATCACGAATTGTTCAGCGATTATGAATTGTTGGATCGGCTTTCACATCGTGGATGGGAGTCCATTTTCGAGGGTAGCACACCAGCTACTGAAGGGCAAGTTAGGGTGATCTACAACCTTATCTGCAACCCTCACATAGACCCCCTTAGATTCAAAATTTCGTTGGGCAACCATGTCATCAACATCAACATTGATGTAATCTCGGAGGTGCTTTAAATACCGTGAGGTACGGTTTAGATAAATGAAGAAAATATTAAAGTGTTACAAAATCGACAACAGCGGACCCGATACTTGTGCGGGACACTTGTCAATTGAAGGCCGAATGGTAGCCTATTGGCTTCAAATTTGACAACGGATTTTAGGATTCTCCACCAAATCTTCACATTCAATTTGTACCCGAGGACCGGAAACAAGACCATACTCTCGGCCTACATGGTAGAGCTTCTCTACCAAATAGGGGCGGGAGGAGGATGTTTGCTTCCCTTCGGTGGTACTTTACCAGATAGTGAAAGCGGCCACTTACACAGGGAAAGTGGGCCTTTCATTCGGCCAATTTATTTGTAAGCTAGTCCGATTTTACAAACTTAAAGGACCGGCTGGCATCCTTGTGTGACCATTAAGAATATAAGTAAAGACACCATCATTCACATGAAACTCGGTCAGAAGGCCCGAGGAGATGAGGCGGGGGATGAAATTGAGGAAGAAAAGGAGGATGGAGAAGAAGGATGGGAAGCCGCGGAAGATGGTCGGGAGGAGTCAGTAGAGACCCGAAGTTTCGAGGATCGTTTAGCTGCTCTCCAGGACAGAGTGGAAGAGATTAAAGAGGATCAACAGTACTTGAAGCGCAAAGTGTGCAAGATGTATTGTATGCTTAAGACAGTATTGTGATGCGTGCAAAGGGATGAAGCGCCCCCACCCTCTCCTGAGTTGGTCAATCAATAGGTCCTAGATTGTAGATGTTAGTCGTCCTTTAATGTTAATGAAGCACTTTACTAATTATGTACTGAATAATCAACGTCAACATTCAATCTTCAGAGTCGGCACATCACTGATATTTGCAAATTTGCAAACACTCGTGCTAATTAAATTATAGATGAGAAGTTTTATGGGATGAAGATTAGATTGTATGCAGTTGAGATGAACAAGTTGCTCGGTATGAGTGAATGGTCAGCAATACCGCTTGTATTTCCAATGCATCAATATCGCTAATGTATTGCCAATAATTTTTACTATGTAAATTTTAAGTAATGCTTGTATCAAATTTAAGAAGCCTAACATGAAATTGAGCGAGCTTCAAATGAAATTGAACGAACCTAACATGAAATTGAGCGAGCTTCAAATGAAATTGAACGAGACTAACATAAAATTGAGCGAGGTTCAAATGAAATTGAATGAGCCTAACATGAAATTGAGCAAGCTTCAAATTAAATTAAATGAGCCTAACATGAAATTGAGCGAGCTTCAAATGAAATTAAATTAGCGTAACATGAAATTGAGCGAGCCCAACATGAAATTGAGCGAGCTTCAAATGAAATTGAATAAGCCTAACATGAAATTGAGCGAGCCCAACATGAAATTGAGTGAGCTTTAAATAAAATTGAACGAGCCTACAACTGAGTGAGCCTAACATGAAATTGAGCGAGCTTTAAATGAAATTGAGCGAGCCTAACATGAAATTGAGCGAGCTTCATATGAAATTGAGCAAACTTCACATGAAATTGAGGGGGTTCAATCTTCAGTGTCAGTATCCCCATTTAATCTTTCAAAGTCTCGATTGTAGTAGTAACTCCGCAATTAAAAAAAATTCATTCAAACACAAAATATACAGTCATTTTTGAATTAAATCATTCACCATCTTATTACTGAAATTACGCTGGATGGGCCGCAATACATCTAAGTGCAAAATATGGTGGAGCTATAGAATGTAGAATAAGTCCTAGAGGGGCATTGATTAGGACTAATTAAAAATTATACCAATTTAAAATCCTAATTACCAAACTTAAACTAATTTGTAATTGAACTAAGTAAGACAATTTCACTCTATAAGCTTCCAAGCCAATAGAGGGTCCAATCACATAGGCTACACTAGATATAAAGTTAAGCAACTAGCCTATATAAGATAGTGTATATGAGTGTGTGGGATGTGACTCCTATCAATCTTGAACATGCATCTAATCATGCATCATATTTAAACATTCAAGACACATAAGCATAATTAAATAAATGCGCAAAGAGCAATCCTAAACACGATCGTATAAAGTGGTTTGGCTACGTGCCTACTCCACTCCTGGTGGACGCACTCAACCCATGCGTGTACTAGATTTCACTATCGGAGGTTTTAAATTAGGTTAACCTCTAACCTTTATAGCCCTACACAAGGACTCTAAAGTTTATGCCCTATATAAGAGCAAGGGTCTTACATAAGCACTCAAGTTTATGTCCTACACAATGTCAAGGGTCCTAATCTCAAACCCAAGAATTTAGGCTACACAAGCCAAGGTCCTACACAAGAACCTGACAGTTTATGCCCTATATAAGAGCAAGGGTCCTACATAAGCACTTGAGTTTATGTCCTACACAAGGACAGGGGTCTCAATCCAGAACCTGACAATTTAGACCACACAGGCCAAGGTCCTACACAAGAACCTGACAGTTTATCCCCTACACAAGAGTAAGGGTCCTACACAAGCACCCCAAGGGTTTAGGCCACACATGCCTGAAATTGCGGTTTACACCGCTGATACTGAAGAAGGAATCTGAGTAAGGTCCTAGAGGGGGGTGAATAGGACTTTTCAATCATTTCCTCTTATTTAAAAAAACTTAATTGCCTAACTCAAACGATTATTCAATTTAAAGCAAGTTAGGCATTATAACTCTAATGGTTTCCAAGCTAGTTAGAGGATCCAATCACAAAGGCTATTAGAGATGTGCAGATATAATAACTAGCCTAGAGTTGTGTTCTTGTGTGTGGAATGTGCTCCCTATCGATGAATCGCATTCATTCAATCATGTATACTAAATTAAACATTCAAGCATATATAAACATGATTAAACAGATGCGCAAATGACAATTCCAAACACAAGCATTTATAGTGGTTTGGCTACGTGCCTACTCCACTCCCGGCACCACACTCAATCCCAGAGTGCACTGGATTTCACTATCAATGGTTTTAAACAGGTTCACAAATAACCTTTACAATCCTACACTAAGGACACAATTTATGCTCTCCGCAAGAGTAAAGGTCCTACACCCAGAGCTCACGTTTTTGCCCACCGGCCAACGTCCCACACTAGGCACCTACTGTTTAGGCTCACTGGCTAAGGTCCCACATAAGGCACCTACTTTTAGGCCCACCGGCCAAGGTCCCACACAAGGAACCTACTTTTAAGCCCACTGGCCAAGGTCCCACACAAGGAACTTACTTTTAAGCCCACTGGCCAAGGTCCCACACAAGGAACTTAAACGAGTTTGTTGATAGCAAACTCTTAGATTCA
The DNA here is from genome assembly GCA_030180095.1 of Magnolia changhungtana. NCBI lineage: Eukaryota > Viridiplantae > Streptophyta > Magnoliopsida > Magnoliales > Magnoliaceae > Magnolia > Magnolia changhungtana. The sequence continues at coordinate 1,725,455 of JASAUF010000600.1, forward strand.
ATCCTACATGAGGAAATAGACTAAACTTTTAAACTCTTATAATGACACTTACTTGTCGGATTGAGTTCTCTCTTGTACCTTGTCTCGGGTTACTAGATCTTTTCGCTCTCAAGCTTAAATCAACTTCCCGATGCTCCCCCAATCGCGTAGCTTGGATTTACCTGTTGGCTCAACTTCATGATAAAAAACCTTGCTAAGATGTACCTAAAAGGTAACCAAGGTTATGGGAGTTGGTTGAATTTCCTATCTAAGATAATGAGTGGATTTCCTAAGATTCAACCTATGAACGCTTTAAAATATTAAAGAACCAAGGATATTCCTATTAGTTTGGTCTTTGTACTTTAGAGAAGGCACGAGTTCATGTTCTTTATTAAATAAGAGCTTTGAATGCTCATAGGGGTGAAGGATCACAATGAAGAGAACATAAACTCGTATGGAAAGAGTCTAAATGGGCTAGGATAAGCTTGTGATGCACTAGAGACTCTATGGTGCCTATTTTCACTAATTTTGCAAGTTTCTACAAGCTGCTTTTATAGACAAAAGCTTTCAACAGATAGAAAACAGCTAGTTTACGATGCTACTGAAGTGACCTTCAGTATCACCGAACTTGCTTCAGTGGTATCGAATTATTTATCGGTAGTACCAAATTAAATTTTCAAGTTGCTAGTTGAAAACAGTCTATTTCAGTGGCACCGAACTTTATTCGTCAGTGGCAGTCGTGTCACTGAATTAACGTTGTAAGCTTGTTGGACTGTTTTGTGCCCATTCGGTAACACCAATGGTATCTTCGGTGGTACCAAAGGTGTATTCGGTGGTACCTTCGTCCTACTAATAATGGAAAGATATTTCTGTTTTGTCCAATAAATCATTCAACAACTTGGCATATGTAAAAGCAAAGACTATAGGATATAAAATATGAACTTAGGATTGGCTTAGAATAGATGACCTAAGTAGGTATTCCTATTTGGGTTGGGATCATCTATTTGCAAGGTCAAGATCGTAGAAACATTTCTTTGTCTTCAATGTAGCGTTGATGCTTCTGATCCAATTGCGTTGCCAGTCTTCACTTGCTAAGAACTCATCTTACTACAAGACACAACTAATCATGTAATTGACAAACATGGGTGCAAATAAGTGTACAAACAAGGCCAAAGTCCTAATCCCGAACCTAAGTTTATATCCTACACAAGGATAAAGGTCCTACACAAGAACCACAGATTTACGCCCTACTAAAGAACCAAGGTCCTACACAAGAACTTACTCGAGTTTGTGGATAACAAACTCTTAACCTCAATCCTACACAAGGAAGGAGGCTAACTAATGGACTCCTAACAATGACACTTGTCGAATTGAGTCCCTTTTTGTAGTTCTTCTTGGGTTGCTTGATCTTCGCTCTCCCGTGCTTTAATCACCTCTCTGATGCTCTCCCAATCATCTTGTCGCTACTTCGCCAAGGCTTCAACTCCATGATCAATCTCATTACATTTAATGTGTCTTCAAGATGACCAAGGTGATGAGAGTGGGTTGAATCTCCTACAACTAGTGGGTAGTTGTTTATCCTAAGGGATTCAATTATATGGGTCTCCTAGAAGAGTTGGACAATGATTTACCAAGAATGCTTAAGTCCAATCTCTAGAAAATTGAGAAGTCCAAGCACATCTCAATGTTGAGGTTGGAATCCTAATTAGAGTTGTAATTTAAAAGGAGATGGCTTAGAACTCAATAGAATAGAGGCAAAGAATGAGAGATATGAATATGGAAACACCTTACCTTTTATTGCTCCAAAAACCCATAATAATGCCCAAGAACTGACTGCCTTTTATAAAAATTTGAAGCTCCAATGGTAAAAAAAACGGGCAGAAAACGGCTCTTTCGATGTCATCGAAGATTCCTTCGGTGTCAACGAAGGGTTCCTCGATGTCATCGAACAATCTAAAGAAATGTGATGTTTTCTTGCTGGACAGTTCTGTACCATTTTTTGATTTCATAGAACATCCTTCGATGTCATTGAAGGGGCTTTGATGTCATCGAGAAAGTCAAGGAAAAAATCCATTATCTTGCTGGACAAAATCTGACTCTCAATCGATGTCATCGAGGATACTTCGATGTCATCGAAATTCAAGTTTTGATGTCATCGAAGGGACCATGATGCCATCGAGAATTTCAGAGAGAAATTTAGTTTAGTTGCTGGACTATCCCGACTCTCGATGAATGTTATCAAGCAGGTCTTTGATGTCATCGAAGACCGTTCGATGGCAGCTTGATGCCATCGAACATCATAAAGAATCTGCTATTTTTGGCAATCTTGTACACAGTAGATTCGTACCTCTTCTAGCCACCTGTTTACCTGTTCTTACCACCTTGATGCTTATGCTCCGCTGTGTCTTTGATCTTTATTTTTCAAAGGCTCAACTGACTTTACGACACAATGACTCACGCGCGTGATTGACAAACCAGAGTGCACTAACAATTGCATCAAAACATAAAATACATTACAACATAAATCATACAAACACAAAATAAATTACAAAGTATATTATTCCTCGGATATTAGAAACTTGCACCTTCGGCGATTATGCCCCTTTTGTTTGCATGTTCCATACTTTACTGTTTTTCGTTCTTCTCCATGTGAAAGAATTCTTGTCTTTTTCAGTCTTCCAGCTGGCCTCGTCTATTATGGGGTTTAATTCTCGCACAATACTTCCTAAATTTGGCCTATATTTCCCTGTCTCTTGTCACGTACTGGGTACAAGGATTCATTTATGTGATATGGTAATTTTACATCGTGTGGAATGGGAGCAATATCAGTAATGAGGAAGATTATAGTTTATACACTGTGAAAGGACATGCAAACAAGGGAACCCCTTTACGTTAAGCTCACGACATGTACACGAAAGCTCACTGAGCATAACTATATCATTATAATCTCCCACAACATAGTACTCATTGTGAGAAACTGCATGACAACGGACATCTCGCGCCTTTGGTACAAGATTCTTTAACTGTTCCTTGGCCCAAGGTGTCAAATGCCCTACAAATGATGATCCAGATTCTCTTCTATTGTAGAACATATCTTGAATCTTAAATCTTACCGCCTCTATCAATATACTCATGGGGTATTCTCGTGTTTCTTTAAAGAGAGCATTAATGCATTCTGATATGTTTGTAGCGACCAAGTTGAATTTTTTCCTAAAAAGTACGAAGATGCCCATCTTTCGTACCCTATTTCTCTCAATCATGCATGTAATGGGGAGTTGGCCATTTCGATATCATGCATTAACTTTTTGAACTCAGCCTTCCTACTGGTCTTCACGGCCCATCAATAGTACATTTCCAACGACTTGTCTTTAAATGTGTCCACCAAGTTTCTGTATATATAATAGGCGTAGTAGCTATGGATTCCATGTTGGAAGACTTGGGGAACTTCTTTCATTAAACCTTTATGTTGGTCTGATATAATCACGAGACTCGGAAGACCCCGTAACGTACAGTTGAGGTGGGTAAGGAACCAATTCCAACTATTACTATTATCTGATTCTCCGATGCCAAAAGCAATTAGAAAAATATGATTGTCTCCGTCTAAGGCCATAACAACGAATAGAACACCCTTGTATTTACCCTTTAAGTGCGTCCCGTCGAAGGCCAAGACTCTTCCCATAGAATTTTAAAAACTTTGAATACATTGTCCGAGTGCTACAAAACATCTCTTGAACCTACTTATCTTTGGGTTAACAAGAACGACAATCACCATCCCCAGTTTGGCCCTCCTCAACTCATGTAAATATATCGGGAGTTCATTGTAAGAGTATTCATAAGACCCCATAACGCGATTGATTGTAAGCTCCTTAGTGTGCCATTACTTCTTATAACTGATAAGAATATTATATTTCTATTGCATAACGAAGATAATATCACTCAGCCTTAACCCTAGGCGATGCTCAATTCGGTTAACAACTAGCTCACGAGATAACTTATTGATTTCTTGTCAATGATTGCTCTTCATCTATGATATGACACACGTGCGTTTGGACATATAATTCTGTATCTTGAATATCCTCACATCATTCACCCGAGATGCATGAACCCTCCATTCGCATTTATCTTCGAAACACACTATGGTGAATCTCTTGGATGATGAGTACAAGACCCTGTACTGAAAGTTTTTGTGAATTACAAATTGGCTCAAAACATACTCGCACCGACTCTTGTCCTTAAATGTTTGGTCAGCGGTTATATCAATCTACTCATCCAATGAATCCGAATATTCTGATAGATCTGCATTAGTGAATGCAGCATCTTTGAAAGGCACGTTAACTTGACTGGAGATGAAGTTTCATGTTCCAGCAAGCTCGAGCAGCGGAATGTCGCTTACAAGTATAGATTTGGTGGTGGATGATGAAAGAAAATATGCTCTTGTAGATAAAGGTGATGCCATGTATTCATATTTGAGGTTAAGGTCACCCGCCTAGCTCACTTGGCTAGTCATAAAGCTTAATATTTGAAGCGGCTCGAGTAGTGGAGTGTTGCTTAGACTCACTTGTAAAGGTGATGCCATATATTCCAATTTCACGGCATGTTCCTCACCAAAAGGGTTTGTGTATTGTCTCATTAATGTGTTGCACTGTCTCGATGATTAAAGGGATGAATTTATCTGAATGCTCCAGTTGTGCTACCAAGAATGCTCTCACATCTTCATCGTCTTTTATTTCAGTTTGAGGGATTGCTTCGTTTGAGTAAGGGTATAATACTTTCATCCTAATATCACAATCCGTTGGTGTACTCTTAATAATCCTGTATGTTTTAGATACAAGCTCCTCGTATGAAGTCTCGACCCCAACAACAATACTTTTCAACTTTTTATCACTATACGTGTATCGATTGTTTTCACAAACTAACTCCCCACCATAAGAGCATACGATGATTCTCGTAGCCATTATCTGAAAACAAACATAACGACATATCATCAATGAATTGTTAAACAATAGAAGCATACCATAAGATACAACTCGGTTAGATAATATATGACTAAGAGCTCACTAAAATAATAGATGAGGATGATGTAAAGCTAAATGAACTAAAGAATAAGTGGGGCGTTAAAATTTTCAAGTATACAAAACTAGAGCTTGGATATGAATGAATAAAATTTCAGTGGACGATACGTCGTACCGAAGCTATGGAATTTCAATGAGGCAAGGAAGGCAACCTTGAAAGAGGGGATCCAATGCATACTAGAGCAATCGAATGATACTCGTCAACGCAATACATGGCAAAGAGAAAGCAAGTGGTCCCATGTTGCACTCGGTGAATTTCATGTAGTGCTTGTTCAATTGAGCGAGCCCAACATGAAGTTGAGTGACCTTCAAATGAAATTTAGCGAGCGTCACATGAAATTGAGCAAGCTTCAAATGAAATTGAGCGAGTTTCAGCTGAAATTGAGTGAGCCTAACATGAAATTGAGTGAGCTTCAAATGAAATTGAGCGAGCCTAACATGAAATTGAGCGAACTTCAAATGAGATTGAGTGAGCCTAACATGAAATTGATCGAGCTTCACATGAAATTGAGCGAGCTTCAAATGAAATTAAGCGAGCCTAACATGAAATTGAGCAAGCTTCAAATGAAATTGAGCAAGTTTCACATGAAATTAAGTGAGCCTAACATGAAATTAAATGTGCAACACGTGAAATTGACCGAGCTTCACATGAAATTAATCGACCCTAACATGAAATTGACCGAGCCTCACATGAAATTGAACGAGCCTTACATGAAATTGATTGAACTTTGCATGAAATTAAACGAGTAGTCAGTCAATCGTCATCGACTTCTCGTCTCAATTTCAGCAATTTCTCGATAAATTTTTGTGAGTTCTTCATCAATTTTGAGCGAGCACTGGTTAAATTTGACTAAGCACTCTTAGTGAATTACTAGCTGAATTTGCACATGTAGTCGGTGAATTATCGTTGACTGCAACCAAAATACATTCATGATATTTTTCTCATTGTAAACTTGACCTTTAACCCACCAGCTTTTGTAACAGTCGCCATACCGGTGAAATCCAAGTTGATGAAGTAGAAGAAGGGTGCTTTGGAGTGAAACACGATTTAGAACCTTTTAAAAGATTGTAGAAAACCCTTATGGAGATAACCCAAAATATTTGAAGTGTATAAATGCAAACAATTTGAAGGAATGAACATAACCCTAAGCAAGATGGCAAAGGGCATTGCTAATATTTGGAGGTTCAATGGAGATTTTAGTAAGAAAAATGATGAAAATAAGGTGTGTTCGTAGGTTTTGGGTTATAAGGGAGTGAAAGGAATATAACTCATAAAGCAAGGGTATTTTAGTTTGCAAATAGTGTGTCCGTACAAAATTGGTTTAGTCTTGGAAAGTAAAGTTTGGGACCATTCAAAAAAGCCGGTGGGTCAAAGGTGAGATTTAAAGTAGGAAAAATCTCGATTGGTGTGGGTGTCGTGTGGAGACGAGCGCGGCCGCTCCTCCGGTTCAAGTTGTACAAATGGTTCAAAGGAGATCAAAGTTACATGGCCCGAAAATGATGCATTTATTATATCCACACCATTCCATCCATTTTGCAAGTTCATTTTAGAGCACAAACCAAAAAATGATTCATATCCAAAGCTTAAGTGGACCACACCACGAATAGAAGTGGGATAGTGATTCACACCATTAAAACATTTATAGGACCCACCATAACATTTATTTTCCATCCAATCTATTCATAAGGTCACGCAGACCTGGTTGAAGAGGAAAAACAAATATCATATCGATCCAAAACTTCCATGACCCTAAAAGTGTTTTAATGGTAGATGTTCAATCCCCCACTGCTTTTTGCAGTGTGGTCCACTTGATCTTTAGATCTGTCTTATTTTTTCGGTCAAGACTTAAGAAGAGCTCACCAAATGGAAGGACAGTTGGGATATAGCACATACCTAATAATGGGACCCACATAACTTGGTGACATTAGCACACCAGCTAGATAGGTGGTGTGTAGTTCACCAACAAATCACTTCCACTTATGATGGTGGGGCCCTTGATGTGGGGCCACCTTGAAATGTATTATATATCTAGGTTATCCATCCATTTTTACTGATCATGTTTGGGAATGAACCCAAAAATGAAAAAGATTCAAATCTCAAGTGGAGCATACCATAGGTAAAAGGTGAATGAACATTGATGGGCCACATCAGGCTGGATGGAAAATAAACATTAGGAAATGTGATGGTTTGTTGCAAGAAGTTTTGTTTTTCAGTTGGCCATAGGAAATTTTATTTTTCCCTCTATTCCCATTTACGTGACATTATCCAAGGTCATGAGACATGGGATTTCACCACCTATGAGTGCTTGAACCCTTGACCTGGTGTTGAAACTCCAGTGAGGAGTAAGGACTCATGCTTCCCCAAAGCATTAATGGTGGTTGTGTGCTTCAAATTTTCATGGAGTCGTAGAAGTTACCATTGAAACCTCCCTTCAGTCTACTGGATTATCCATCTGGTTCGTTCATAAGGCCACACATGTCTACATGAGGGGAAGCACACATTTTGACCTAATCAAAAGGTTCATTGCCCTAGACATTGTTCACAACCCCAAATGCAAGGTCGCGATGTAGTAAGAACTCGGTAAGACCGAGGTTGAATCCACAGGGACTAAACTTGTATGTATTCTGAAAATAACTAAAACTAGATCTAGAAAAAGATCTAAATTAAAATCTAAATAATTGAGAGTAATGGTGAATAATATTGATTAAAACTAATGAATTTAAAGGTAGGAACTAGGGTGCCAAGGATCCACTTGTAGCTATCAAGATGCTACCTTACTTGATTCAAGGAACACAATTGGAATTGGAGTCCTATCCTATCCAATTGGAGGATAAAGCAATTTAAATCAAATCTGAACTTTCATTAACCGAATTCTCAATGGAAGAGAATTGTGATGAGTGAAAGGGATTCCATCACCCTACCATGCCAAGGAGACGATGGTGAACAACAAGATTTATCAATCTCATAATCTCAGAATAGAAAAGAAGATACTCAAAATTATCACAGCATCTATTGTAATTTGAGTCACAACAAACTATAAAAAACTGAAAATATTTCTTAAATTCAAATTAAAAATCAATGAAGGTTAATAAGAACAAGAATCAAAGAAAAATAAACATCCAAACACGCTACAAGCTTCACCTCTTAGCCTTAGCTAAGAGGTTTAGCCAACCATAGAAATGATTGAAACCAAATCTCTTAAACTAAGCATGAAAAATAAACTGGGGAAGAAGAAAAACTCTTTGGTAGCTGCTCCACCCTTGTGTATGCTCCTTGAGACCTTTTCAAAACCTAGAAGATGCTTTGGAGCATCTTAGAGAGTCCTATTTATAGTTGTGGAACTCCAACTTTCGCACCTAGTTGGAAAAATCTAGAAACTGCCTCAAATTTATGCACTCTGTGCAGTTTTTCAAAATATCTCGGAGTTTAAACCACCTCATATTTACATACTCTGCACAGTTTTCCAAAATATACTTGGAGTTTCATAATATGCTTTTTCAAGATAATTTCAGGAATATGTTTATTTTCAGGACAATTTTAGGATTCCTTTTCTTCACTTCAAATCTTTGATTCTCTTCATTCCTCACTTGATTTTCTTGGATCTTTGACATGTGAATTCTTTATTAATGACTTCAAAATCTCCAATTAATAATCTTTTGAGCATAAATCTTCCTTTTGACATTAATTTTACCTTAAACTCTTGAAATCACTTCGCACATGAAAACATACAAATTAAATTGATTAAGCACTATCATGTTTATAAAACCAAGGTATAAATAAAGGGAAAAATGATATCTCGTATGCTTTTAGGTAGATGTAGGTTGGAGATAAGATCAATTTTTGCTTTATCTACCTCAATTCCTTTGGAAGAGATGATATGTCCAAGAATAATTCCCTTACGAACCATGAAATGACACTTTTCCCAATTTAGTACCAAATTCTTTTCCTCACATCGCTTCAGCACATTTTTCAAATTTTTTAAACATTCGCTGAAGGATGGACCAAAGACAGAGAAGTTGTCCATAAAGACCTCTAAATATTGCCCCACCATGTTAGAAAAAATACTTAACATGCATCGCTGAAAAGTGATGGGGCATTATATAGTCCGAATGGCATCCTTCAGTAAGAAAAGGTGCCAAATGGACATGTGAATGTGGTCTTTTCCTGATCTTTAAGGGCTATCTCTATCCGGTTATACCATGAATATCCGTCAAGGAAGCAATAGTAAGAGTGACCAATTAGCCTTTCCAAGATTTGACTAATGAAGGGCAAAGGAAAGTGGTCCTTCCTCATGATGGTATTCAACTTTCTGTAGTCAATGCACATTCTCCAACCAGTAGTGACTCTAGTTCGCACGAGTTCGTTGTTGGCATTGGCTGCAATGATGATTCCGGACTTCTTGGGAACCACCTGAGTTGGACTCACCCATTAACTATCTGATCTAGGGTATATGATACCCACATCCAATAGTTTAAGAACCTCGGCCTTAACCACTTCCTTCATGTTTGGATTTAGTTTATGACGTGGTTGCCGGGTGGTCTTCGCATTATCATCAAGATGAATGCGGTGAGTGTTCACAACCCCAAGTGTAGAGTTGCGATGTAATAATAACTTGTGAGAATGAGGTTGAATCCACAGGGACTAAACTTGTATGTATTCTAAAAAGAACTAGAACTAGAACTAGAAGAAGATCTAAATCTGAATTTTGGAATAAAAGAGAGTAATTGTGAATAATGTTTAAACTATCAATTAAAGGTGGGAACTAAGGTGTCAAGGATCCACTTATAGCTATTAAGTTTCTACCTTACTTGATTTAATAAACACAATTGGAATTGGACTCTTATCCTATCAAATTGGAAGATAAAGCAATTTAAATCAAATATGAACTTTTCATTGACCTAATTCTCAATGAAGCAGAATTGTGAAGATTGGAAGAGATTCCAACATCCTACCATGCCCAGGAGACGATGGTGAACAATGAGATTTACCAATCTCACTATCTCAAAACAGGAAAAGAAGATATCCAAAGCTATCACAACATCTATTATAATTTGAGTCACAATAAATCATAAAAAACTGAAAATATTCCTTTAATATCAAACTAGAAATCAATGAAGTTCAATAAAAATAAGAATCAAAGTAAAACAAACATCCCAACATGCTACAAGCTTCACCTCTTAGCCCTTGCTAAGAGGTTTAGCCAACCATAGACATAATTGAAACCAAATCTCTTAAATAGAGCATGAAAATAAACTAGGAAAGAAGAAAAACTCTTTGGCGGCTGCTCCACCCTTGTGTTATGCTCCTTAAGACCTTTTCAAACCCTTGAAGATCTTTTGGAGCATCGTAGGGAGTCCTATTTATAGATGTGGAACTCCAACTTTCGCACCTAAGTGGAAAAATCTAGAAACCGCCTCAAATTTACACACTAGCCGCAGTTTGCTAAATTAAACTTTACGTAGTTTTCCAAAATATACTTCACTCGACACAGCTAAATAGACTTCGAGTTTCAGAATATGCTTTTTCAGGATAATTTCAAGAATATGTTTATTTTTAGGACAATTTCAGGATTCTTTTTCTTCACTTCAAATCTTTGATTCTCTTCATTCCTCACTTGGTTTTCTTGGATCTTTGGCATGTGAATTCTTCATTAATGACTTTCAAATCTCAAAATCTTCATTTAGTAATCTTTTGAGCATAAATCTTCCTTTTGGCATCAATTTCACCTTAAGCTCTCGAAATCACCTAGCACATGAAAACAAGCATAATTAAATCGATTAAGCACTGTCATGTTTATAAAACCAAGGTATAAATAGGGAAAAATATGCAATATTTCACACTCAACAAACATGTGTATTTAATGTAAGGCTTAGTACCCTTTGAACCTCTCTGTACCCATTCATACGTCGTCTGATGTCCTCCGTTGGGCCTTAGATTGTGCGCGCAAGTGCGCACTTGGGAGATCAAAACAAATGCCATAGCAATCATCCCGCCGCCATGAGCATGACTTTCGTGCATCAATGCAACAACTCGTTGGGATGATAAGGCACGAAAAACTTAGTGACAGCATGTGCATGAACACCCCGTCTTCCAAGCCCTGCACACTTTGTGTCATGGTTATCTCATCAAAATGATATCATGAGGTGATGCTACCAGGCCACCTTTTCTTTAGAAACCTTTAAGTATATTAAAAACTCTCGTTAGCCTTTAAACCCTTGATTAAGGCTCTTAATCAACCATATTTTTTAAAAGACAGCATTTATATCACTTTTCTTAAATTAATGAGGAGATAAACACCTCGCCTTCTATAAAAACCACTAAGGGGAGCTAAATGCCATTTATTAACCCTAAACCATGATTATTTAACTTAAAGCTAAAATTTACAAAATATCTCTCCAGCTTTTTTCTAAAAGAAAAAAAAAAAAAGAATATGTTCACACCCCACCTAAAACGAGGACAAGCCACTCTTTGAGCTTCAACTTGACTTAAATAAATTGTCTCATATTGACTTAGAAATCATTAAAAATCTAAACAGGCCAAACCGGGAGCATACTTGGTACGTCCCGAAGATAACCAATGGACCGGGTCGGCTATGACCAAACTCAATAGCACCAGTCATGGCCATACATTCGAACTCCAAAATCCCTGAAACTCTATGTACGTGGCAACTGATATGCGAAAAACGATAAAATGAATGTCATTTCCTTAACAAAGCAAAGATGATCAGTAACAATTATAAAAGAGACAAGTTCATGAACACATTCGTTTGAGCTTATTATCTTCATAAGAAATACAACTATGGGAATAATCAATGACTCTCTCAGACGATAATTAACAATAGTAATTGGCAATAATAGCAATACTGTGATATTATCACTAAATGAATATTATCGTCGATTATCGCCAAATTGTTATTATCACCGATTATTACTTTGAGATCCCGGTCTTTCGTAACACCGCTCGTGTGCACACATGTCCCAACTCACACTGTAGACCACACACTGCACCCCATTGCACCAACAACCCCACCCAAGTGATTTGTTCTAGATGACCTTGAGACCTCTATCATGTGGACCGTGTCATCGTTGCATCGCAATAGCAAAAATCGTGCATCAATCCGACGCTCCGTTAGTGAGATATGACCCATTGAATTCATGGCCCAAATTGCGTATCCTACAACACAAGCAACCTTTATTATGTTAGGCCCATTGGACATAGGCCCATGTGGGCCTAAAGTCCACTTTCTAGAACATGGATATTATTATAAGATAGGACAATCACTACATGACAAATAAGGAGCTAGCATATATAAGATAATGCATAATAAGACAAAATTGGATTCTACCCCAAAATCCACATTAACCCTCTCCCCATGCCTTAGAAACTAATCATGGCCCATGTCTACCTCATCATACACATGCATCCTATGCATGTCTTAATTTGTACATCATTACTTCAAATAACTAATTGCAACACACCACTTCATCATTCACCATGCATCACCTACAACCCATAACCCCTATCCATCCATTAGTTAATGCATGCTTAGATTTCTTCCACCTTGGCCAATGCATACTTAGCACCATTCACCTCATCCATCCACTACCCATACCATGCACCACCTTCCACCTCACTTTTAGCACTAATAATACCCCATAAACTTGTCACATCATCTTACCACTTCAACCGCTAATTCCCTATATAAGAGTAGGAGCTCTCTTACACTCATACTTTTGCTACATTTAGAAATTTCTGATATTTTAAGAAAGAGTGAGAGAGAGTGGAGCCAAGGTGTGGCCCACCATCAATCCTAGAGGGAGTGAACCACACATCATCATCCAACCATCCATCCATTTAAGGTGAGTCTACACCCCCTCTCCTTCCATCCTCCTCATCCTCCCATTTCTTCATTTTGTATTTTTTAATGCATGTGAGGCCCAATGGTGTAGAACCCCATGGGTTCATATATTACTAGCTATGGTGGTTAGCAAAGTGGCCTAAGTCAGTATGGTCCACCATGATAAACATTATATCCACACCCTTCACAAGTAATCCCATTTTTGTATCTAGACAGCAACTTCTAAAAATCATATAAAATCAATCAAGCTAAGATCTGAGTTTAAACTTGGTAATAATATGAACCATAATATGAGATAACTCTGGCCCAAATTTCTTAGTCATCTAACAGTCCAATCATACCTGGCATTAACTTTACGTGGTCGATGTCCAACAATACACAGAGGGTTCTAATTTTGCAAAAAGGTGACCTATTTTTGGTCCCTTTATTAAACCCAATAGAAATATATATTATGTTGGCTTCATAGAAAATTGAAGTATCTTTCCAACGGTATATAATACACCTCGATCAGAGTTCGGATGACCAAGATCTTGGCCTCATACGAAAATGTATCTAGGAGGTTGTTATAACCATTTTTGTGTGAGCCATATCTGTGACTCCAACGGTCAGATGTAATTGATATTTTTTCTTAACTTACTTAAGATAGGTAATAATCATATGTTCTGTCCCTATGGTCATATTCTTTCATGATAGAATTTAGAAAACTCTGGATCGATGGATACTCCTATAAGGATAAACCTTGAATTGTTATATGTGGTCTAGATGGATCCAAGGCCCTGCATGGTTGGAAACCTATATATATCCTAAATGATGTATTCCAAAAGCATTTAATGGCTCAAATTTTCTAACAAAGAATCTGAACATAGAGATTTGATCAATACATTTCATGTGCTACTTGATGTGTATGTTGAAATATTATTTGCACTTTCTATTTGCTGAAATATTTCTAAGTACCTAACGGCATTACATATCTTTGACGCCTTGTGGTGGGCCTCGCACTCTGTAGTTAAGGGTCCCACTTTGGGGGATGTTTAATCCTTATATAAGTGAGCTGGGATGTCCCACCTTTTTATCAGGAATGATCCCCAAATGTTTGGAAATTGGGCCCTAAGTTGTGATAGACCCCATTGCTAAAAACTATCTTATTATTTTTATGTTTTGTACCAACTTTGAGCCTCTGTAGTGGATCCCACGTACAAGATATGAGTAGGCTACCACTTGGAAACTTTAAGCTATACTAATGAATAGAGAATTTATAATTTACTTAGGTCAAATCAAACCCCACATGATCAGGGAATGGTCCCAAAATGGGGCAAGACATAGTTGTGCAGAAGATTAAAATACCTATATTTGGCCTTATATCAAATATTATATGTGCACAACCAGTCGGTCCCAACTTATAATTTTTGAATTACATATATAGTACTACTAAGGGAACCTGATGGCACACTGAAAGGTGGTCCCTGTGGATTATGGGACACTCAAAATCAGTCCAAAACTAATTCTGCAGTGTGTTTCCTACACAATTACTCCAAGTACCCATATTTGGGACATCACCGTAAATTGTATACACCCAACCAATGAGACTCGCCTTATACCAGATGGATCCTTCCTTTCACCAAATGTGGGTCCCACATTATCATAAATTTGAATTGAAGATGGCCAGAAATCAACATTGCACAAAAAATTTGTTTGATGCAAAATTTATGTGGGGCCACGTCAGTAGGGTCCACCACCTTACCAAAGCATTTAATACAACATCTAAACTCTGAAAAACAACTCCTAGGTGTTGTTGGGCTCAAAACCTTAAGTGGACCATCTTGTATTGGCTATCTTGTATGGGCCTTACCTTTCATGTAATGAGGTCCACCTAACATGTTTTATAAATGGGTGTTATATAACTTGTAAAATATTTAGTGGAGAGATCTTGATGTCTAAATGTTCTCTTAAGATATAGGTGGCCTTGGGCCCATCTAAATGATGCAACCCTAAAGCCCAAGCAGGTCCAATACTAAGAGAAATTGTTGGAGAGTGAGAAGCCCACAATGGTAACCTTCCTTGAGCATGTTGGTAGGCCCATTGCCTACTGGGCAGCGTGCCTTGCACACTACCTCTAGTCAAGTGGACCACGCTTAGAGAGGCCTATTTTACAATGCATAAACTGGATAATTGAGCTTTTTCTTGGTTTGTTGTGTATGTGGCTAGTGAGCCCAATATGATGTATGACATGAAAAATGTTAGCATATTGTCCTTTATGTTTGAGATTGTGCATTATTTCTAGTTGATAATGGAATGTGTGGGGCCCACTTAATTGTGGAATTAGATCCACACTATTGAAAGCCTTGTGGTTGGAAGTTTATGCCTTTGAGTTGGCCTATTTCTATTGGTTCACCAAGTGGGACTCACACTTGACCTATACAACCCCATGCCTTGTGTGTAGTCTAAGGTCAATGTGGAACTCACACTAGGTGGGATGCACCTAATGATGGTTGAGATGATGATACATGTGTGGTAACATGATAATGATAATGGTCAGTTGTTGGTTGAAATGATAGATAAGATTTAATGGATGGTAAATTATGACATATGCATTGATGATAGATGAGTAATTATTTGTAGTACTTATGACATTTCTTATGTTAATCATAAAGTGAAAATGATCCTCATGGTAATCATGATGATATTATATATATATATATGCATGATGACAAAACATGCTAGTTGACCACCATGCTTGATATCCAAGTGATAATAATGCACGTACTAATTGTCATGATGATAACGTGGATAACATAACCATATTTTACTTGATGCATGGATGATAATAAATAAGTGATGTCGGTGAACGTAAGGATAACCTCATGCATGATAGACACCTAATGCCTAAGGCATATATAATAATAGTGTTGGATGATGGCCTTGATATTAATGATGCATGTGAATCCTTGTATGCTATGTACTCCGTGCACATGCTTGTATAATACATGTTATGAGGATAAATTTGATGTTGAATGATGTCTATGATAATGATGATACATGTGAAAACTTGTGTACTACCTTAACATATGCACCTTATGTATGTGCATGCTATATGAACCCTGGTGGCCATTTGTTAAGTATTTATTCACCAGAGGTGTGGGGCCTTAGTGTGTTACCGAGGACACTTAAATGCATGGGCCTTTGCATAACATTGGCTATTCTTGTGTTGGGCCCAGTGCCTTAGGCTTGTGAAAGCCTACTTGCCCATGAAACTTGGGATGTAAGCTAGTTATAAGTAACTGTTAGATGAGAGGCCAAGTGAGCCCACTTCCACAGTAAAAGGAATGATGTTTTAATTATTGTTAGCTTGTTGGTCTATTTAGCCAATTGACACTATTGTTAAGTGAAGCCCATGAGGGCATGAGATGATTATGGCATGTGATGTAATGTATGGTAAATACATGTGATGTGTTGTGATACGTGGATGATGTGTGATGTGTATCTCATACATAATGATTATGGCATGTGTTATGCAGCCAATATGTGATAGACATGGTATGCATCATGTAGCCTATTATAGACACCCCACTCAGGCTAGCAACTTGATAAGGCATGAATGATCATTAGAAAATGAACCTAAACCCCACACCCTATCTAAAACCACAACCATTTTTCCAAACCTGATCCAAACCCTAATCGAACCTAAGCCATTGCATTACCCCAAACCCTAACTAACTCAAGCCATCACCCAAGCCATAACATAACCAAATCCTTTACCCACAATCAATCTATTTTTTTGAGCCACTTTCAGGTCATAATTGAGTCAATTTTGGGCCATTTTTTTAACCAAATATCCAAAACTGGCTTTGGGCCACTCCCAGGGCTCGAAAAGAGCCCACTTGCTGAACTTCGAAAACAACTGTGCAGGGGCGATAATCGGATTACCGCCGGTGGTAATCCGATTACCGTCTTACCTCGACAGATGTGCCCCCGAGTTCACAACTGTTGCTCCCCTCCGAAGTCAACTATATTGATCTATTTGACCCTAAAATTCACCCTATTTACCATTCTACCAGACCCTATGAACCCATAAGGAAGTGTCATATGACATTCCCCTTTCCTCCACTAATCCCAAGCCGCCACATAATCATTTACCCTTAAAAGTCCCTCAAATAACACAAAAGCCATACCAAGGGGCTATAAATACCCCCCTCTCTTCATTTCAAGAGGAAGAACCAACTAACAACTACTAAGAGGAGCCACCAAGAAACCAAGAGTGAGAAGAAGAGTGAGTAAGAGTGAGAAGGAGTGCTTAAGTTCTAAAGCTCTCTTCCTTTCTAGCCTCCATCAGCCTCATTCAGCCATCCCTTAGCCCCTTACTTCCACTTGAGCCAAACCTTCCAACCATAGTGCACTAAAATACACAAGCCTTTTCAAGTGCAAGCCAAGGATCACGCATTTGTCTTTAGTATTCATATTGCATCATTACTTCCTTTCTTGACCCCCCTGCTTCTCTAGGTTGCTATTTGAACATATGCTCTGTGACTTGCTAGAACCCCAGATCCTATTACATCAAAAACTCATGGTAGCCTAGTCCTTTTAAAATAAATATTTTGGCATCATCACATCTACCCTTAACCTCTTTTCTCCTCTAGACATTCCCTGGACGTATGCTCTGCGGTTTGCCAGAATTTCGGACCCTGCCATATTAGAAATCTGAGTCTGCCTAGTCTCATTTTGATACTTGGCATCTTATCATCTTATCCCTTAAGTGCATCTTATCACACGAAGTAAAGACTGGATGGGGCGAGCTCTCAGTCCTAGAGAAGGGGGGGGGGGGGGGAGGGGGAGGGGGGGAATAGGACTATGCCAATTTAAAATTTAAAGAACTAAAAGGTTAAATAAATCAGAACTAATCAGAGATCTCAACTTTAATAGTATTGTGAAATTGATTCAAACCTTGTTCAAAGGACAACTTTACACCAAAAACAAATGCTTTAGGTAGGACAACCTAATTTCTTGAACGTAGTAAGGATCAAGATCACAAACTAAAACAAAAGGAAAAAGGAAAGAAAGATAACTATTACAAGCATTCACCACATGTACATAAAAAGATTACAACCATTCATCACATATACATCACATACATCATTCACCACAAAATACCAGGAGTTATAGTGGTTCGGTGTATACACCAACTATTATCAAACAACCAAACCTACTCCACTCCCAATAATCACAACCCACGTGATATTGACGTTCACTATTAATTAAGGTTTTCTCATGTTAACCTTGAAACCTATATAGTTGTGTTTTCAAATGGGCTATCACAATCAAAACCTCACACTGAGATTTTCTGACTATCTCAATCAAAACTAATACAGAGATTTTTTGGATATCTCGAGAAACCAAAAATGAATAAAGAATAATACTTATCTTCTTCTGAAGACGCTCTTTGATGTAGCTCATAGAACCGCTTCTCTTGATGTAGAAATGTTCAATGTCCAGTAACACAATCAAGGGTTCTAGGTTCTAAATTGATTTTAAATTAATTCAAACCTTGGGCTACTTGTTTGAATTCCTTAGATCTCATAAAGAAGAGTACAAACTTCATTTATAACATAAGATTCATAAAAGAGATCAAGAAATTACAAAACAAAAAGCTATTAAAAAAGTTTTAAAATTATCGGGTTATAGCTTGAAGAAGATGGGAACTTTTCTCTCTCAAAGTGAAGGCTTTTTGTGGCTTTAATCAATGAATTAGAATGAGAGAAGGCCTCTATTTATAGGTTGAAAATTGATTGCTTCAACTGTTCTAAAGTCTCATTCGACTCGTCTAAGAATCAACCAAATTTCAAATTTTGGGCGCGATCGGATAAAACTGTTCTTTGACTGGTCGAAGGGCCTGCTCGACTAGTCGAGGGCCTTGCTCAACCGGTCGAGCACCGCCTTCGACTGGTCGAGGGTACCAAAAAATGGTTACTAGACTTCGAGTCGAGTACCTTTCGACTAATTGAGGAGGTGCCTTCGACTGGTCGAGCACCCTGCTCGACTAGTCGAGGAACCAATAGAAAAAGTCCGTTTTTAAGTTCGAATCTTGGACTGGTCGAAACTTTCCCTAGACTGGTTGAACCAAAGCCTAGACTAGTTGAACTAAGGCTTAGACTAGTCGAACTAAAGCCTAATCAAAGTATAAAAACCCATATATGTTTAGCATATGAAAGAACCTAAGTCTAAGGTCTCTCTAGGGTCAATTATACCAGAAATTAATGGACATTAAAGTATACACCTTGAAACTTCTACTTGAATCTTCAGTAGCATTCAGTGGATCTTCTACTTGAAGTAAACTTGTAGTTATAGCTTGATCTTGAATTTGAAGTGAAGTAGAGCTTGAATATAATGAACTTGAAGTAACCATCTTCATGTCCTGCACTTTCCAGCTTCATGTGTTGATCTTGAAGGTGAACTTTCCATTTTGATTCACTTGAAGCTGAACTTTCCAACACATGTGTGAGCCACATTATAAGTTGTTTTGTGCCATCGAAATTTGACAAATAAGGGTGCTTTATACATCACAACACTTACAGAGAACGTACACCCGTACGGGCAAAGAGGGTGCCTAACACCTTCCCTCTTTGTAACCGAGGTCCCTTACTTAGAATCACAAGTCACAGATCAGGAGTCAACTTAAAGCAAGGGAGTCCCCAGATTCTTTGGCTTTTACATATTCTGTAAGTTCTAGCCGACTGTGTGATTTTGAGTTATTCAAGTCTATTGCATCATTATCCAAATCAGCCCAACACATCCACATGAAAACAAACATAAATCAGTGTGGGCACAGATTTCCAGCGTTCACAAAATGGTGACTCCACTAGAGAATTGCTAGATCGCAGTAGCTGAGACCCAACTTAAAAGAGTGTGGTAATCCAATCTTAAGGGATATTCTGCTTATAAACATTTGCAGGTTTACTCTGCAGAAAAACATACAATAAAAGGGCATCAATCTTTGGCTCGCACTTGGTTAGGCATCCACTTCCTCCATGACGACCCGATCTTGTGTTGCTATGGTAAGTCAATAAGAAGAACTGATAGCCCTACCAGCTCCCGAAGCACTAAAGCCAACACCTCCAGCAAATTTGCCAGCTACCGTAACCATGAATGAGGTAGCTCAAAATTTCAAGGTAATGCAAGTGTTACTACTCTGCTCATGACAGGAATCATACCAAGCATGCAAGCACCACAACCTAATGCTCAGAACAGCTCAATCTGACAACTTCCCCTTGCTTTTTCCCTCCCTCCAACAACGAATCCAATTCTATCTTTCCCTTCTAAGTCTTCACAAGATCTCCAACATCTTACCACAAACGGGAACAACCTCCCAGCACATCTTCCCGCAGGGGGAACCTTAACCAAATCCCAGCATAAGCTCCCCCTAACGGAAGCCACAAACAATAATTGGTGGATGCCCATGAAGGGGGGCCAATTTCGTGTCCAACATACACCCCTAATGGGAGCCACAATTAGAATCTAACAGATACCCCAAGTGGGAGCTATTTCTGAGTCTCACACCCTCCCCCAAAAGGGAGTAGCGTTCAATTCCAGCTACCTCTCGCAACTGGGAGCCCAGTCTCTTTTCAATAGCCTCCCCCTCATAGGAGCCACAGGGTCGACGAAATAAACCCCTATGATGCAATCTAATCAGAAATGAGGAGTTACATGATACCCTCAAGCAATCTAATTAGAAACGAGGAGTTACATGAACTATTTAATTGCCAGCTCCCATTGATGCATAGTCAGCTGCAAAGGCAACAAGGAGTGGATCATATCCATATGCAAATTTTTTCCAGCTTATTACTGCTGGGGAACAGGTAGAAACCGGAATATTAAGAGCTGAGACCATCTCCCCATGGCTTCATCAAGCTACACCAATCAAACGAAACAAAATCGAGGGAAAACCCATTGGATATGGGAATGGGAACGGCAATATCCCCATACAACGCACGACAGAAGTAAACAATATCGTGGCATCTACTTAAAGAAATCAATATGCCCCCAACAAGAGCGTCAACAAAACCAGCAATACGATCCATAACAACCCGAATAGGGATATTAGCCACAACCACCCCAACAACAACACCGACAGCTAAGGGGGAATGCACAATACCCATACTAAAATAAACAAGTGATGCTAGCCAGGAAGTTTACTCCACTAGCACAAACGTACAGCCAGATCATAGTAACGCTGGTGCAAAAACAACTTCTCATAGCACTCTAACCCAGGCCTTCGCTAAATCCCTTACCACCCAACTACAACGAGAATGAGTACAGTGCATATCATCAATCTCGAGGCCATTCTACGGACTGTTGGTTTGCTTTGAAGTATGTGGTCTAAGATCTAATCGACAGCTAAAAGATTATGATCACCCCCCAAGCCGATGCTACAACTCAGGCTAACATCCTACAAAATCCTCTGCCACCGCATCAAACAAGACCTAGCTCATCGGTCACCTCTACCATCAACAACATTGAGGAGGAACGTCCTTCATATTCCTCTCCTCATCAGTCCATCCATGCGATCGCATCTGACCTGGTAAGTTGGGCATGGGGTTATGAACGAGCACCCTCGCTCGAACTTCAGGTATTCCTGGAAGCAGCACTGACAAGCTCTACAACAGAGCCTCTCATTCTCCAAAGGTCACCCCTAATGCTAAATTCTATTTTTCAACAAAGAGAAAATTCCACCAGGTCAAACTCTGAACCTCTCATCTTGTAAGGGGGACTTACAAACCCTACTCCGCTGGTCCTGCAAGGGGCACCTCCTATCAAGTCACAATCTTCGAACCCTTTCTTCCTACCCCCATCACTTGGCACATGCTGGAAGGGCTCTCCCCGCACAAAACATGCCCCAAGATAGGAGGGTGAGTCCCACCATCGAGCAATCAACCCCCCAAGGAAGCTTGGTTCCTACATGTCAAACGGTTGTGCTCTAAGGAAGACCCCAACATCCACCATAGAATATGCCAAAACCCGTAACGACACCACTATTTCAAACTCCTCAAGGCCAGGTGTTCTTGGAAGGAAAGATAGTCTCTTCCTATGATAAAAAAGCAGTCCCATGGCATTATCTCGAGTGTGCTGAAGTCAGCAATATGAATCCCAACAGAAGGTGTTTCCAGAGAGACAATCAGAACAGAAGCGAAGCCCGAGGAGCTTTGCCAGGATCCGTTAATAAGATTGAAGCCGCCTATGATGTAGCAGCTCAGCTTAAGGCCATTCCTACACAAATCTCCATTTGGGAATTATTATGCACATCGAGGTCACACCGAGAAATATTTGCAAAGACTCTAAATGATGCACACATCTCTTCGGATGTACCACCTGAAATGATTGCACACATGATAGGGCAGCTCCTTGCTCCATAGGCAATTACATTTATTAATGATGAACAACCACCAGAAGGGCACAAACATGTGCGGTCACTCAAGGTAGATGTCCATTACAGGGATCTTAAGGTCCCCTTGGTCCTCATTGATAATGGATCAAGCCTGAACGTCTGCCCTATGAGAATTGCTGATCGTCTAGGGATCGAACCATCCTCCTACAGACCCAGTAACATGAGTGTCAGGGCCTTCGACAATTCCCGGAGACAGGTAGAGGCAGAAATAGACATGGAAGTGCAAATCGGACTGGATATATCAAAAATTGCCATCCAAGTCCTTGGAATTTTTGTCCCTAATCGAAAGTTTTATCTCACACCCTTGTATGGCCTTTGAAAGGTCTTGAATGGTTTGCAATATACTCTGATTGAAAAGCTCTTGATTTTGAAAGTGTTTTAAGACTGGAACCTCTTGAAGGTTCCCTTGATTCAGGAATTGGTTAGGGAATCCTTGAGGAGTAGTAGCTTGTCCATTCCTCCAGCTAGAGTTATATGTATTTGAGGTGGGTCCACTTAAAGATCTTTAGTAGTTGTTCACATCATTTGACTGCTCATTCAGAATTTCTTGAAAAGTAGGTATTGTTGGACAATTTCCAGTTGTATGTATGTTGCAAGCGTAAATACCACAAACTACTTCCTTAGCCTTATCCTTCTGAAGTTCCATGGCCTCGACTCTTCTTGTGAAATTGGCCACCCTTGCACTCAAGTCATCTTCTTCTTTTAAAGCATACGTTTCTCCTCTTTCCTTTGATTGAGTAGGCTTAGAAGTGGTGGGTTTTGGAGAGATGTCCCATGATTGTGTGTTTTCAGCAAATCTGTCTAAATAATCCCACACATCATTGACATCTTTGTTCATGAATTCCCCATTGAACATCGTGTCGACCAATTGGCGCATGGAAGATGTCAGTCCATCGTAGAAGAAATTTTTGATGCGGCACGTTTCAAAACCGTGTTGTGGGCATAAAATGACAAGATCCTTGAACCACTCCCAACATTGGAAGAATGTTTCATCTTCCTTTTGGGCGAAGTTCATGATTGACTTTCTAAGGATGTTCATTTTATGATATGGGAAAATTTTCCTAGTCAACTCCCTTGTCATGTCGTTCCATCTGCCAATTGATCATGGACATAGTGAGTGCAACCACGTCTTAGCCTTTTCTTTAAGGAGAAGGGAGGGAGTTTTAGCCTGACTGTGTCCTCAGACACATTAGGAACGTATAACGTGGCTATTATCTCATCAAACTCTTTTAAGTGTATATATGGATTTTTATATTCAAGTCCATGGAATTTTATAAGGAGTTGGATCACTCCTGGCTTGATATTCATATGCCCTGCATTCTCTAGAAAAATCATGCATGAAGGTGTACTTACCCCCACCGGTTGTAAATAATCTCATAAAGTACGAGGTGGGGGTGCATGATGCACTTCATTCTCATCCTGGGCTTCCTCAACTAGAGGTTGAGGAGGATTTGGAGGGTTACAACCATAACTTTAATTAACTCTGAGGATCTTAAGTGGTGTCTAATCCGGTGATGGATAAAAACCCTTCGACTAATCCTCCTTCACTCAAAAGACGTAGAGTGTTATCACGGACCCACCTGGGTATGAAACACTCTCAGCCCTCAAGTAACTAAGCTAACCTGAACCTAAGAGAGAGACAACTAAAAATATTAAGAAATCTAGAAAACAAAAGAAAGAGAATTGGAAAGAGGTTACCAGGTTGGAGATCTCTATGTTAGAACCCTACAAAACCGAAAATTTAGTTTCTAAAAACAAAGCAGAAAAATCCTAATCTAGAAACCAAAAATCAGTCCTAATCTTAACCTAATTCTAAAACTAATTAATTTCAGAAAAGCACAGCCATTAGTCCCCAACAACGGCACCAAAAACTTGTTCACAACCCCAAGCGTAGGGTCGTGGTGTAGTAATAATCTTGGTGAGACTAGGCTCGAAACCACAGGGATTGAACTTGTGTGTCTGCTTAATTTAACTAAAACTAGAATTAGATGAAGAACTAAAGTAGAAATCTGAATTTAAAGGAGTAATTATGAATAAGGTTTAAATTATCAATTAAAAGGAACTAGGGTGCCAAGGATCCACTTGTAGCTTCTTAGGATGCTACCTTGCTTGATTCAGGAAATCCAACTAAAATTGGAGTCCTATCCTATCCAATTGGAAAAGAGAGATAATTGAATCTCTAAACTTCTCATGAACCTAGTCCCAATGGATGAGAGTTGTGAGGATTAGAAGTGATTCTATCATCCAAATTTCTATGGGACGATGGCAAACAACAGGATATACCAACCCCACAACCAATCATAGGAGAATTGTGAAGATTAGGAAGGATTCCATCACCCTACCATTCCCAAGGGACGATGGTGAATAACGGAACTTACTAATTTCACAATCTCAGATCGGGAAAAGAAGATATTCAAAGCAATTGCAGATCTATTATAATTTGTCACAACAAACCATTAAAAAAACTAAAAATATTCCTTAATAAAGAACTAGAATCCATGAGGTTTAATAAAAACATGAATCAAAGCAAAGTAAACATCCCAATCACGCTACAAGCTTCACCTCTTAGCCCTAGCTAAGAGGTTTAGCCAACCATAGACATGATTGAACTAAAGTCTCTCAAACAAAGTATAAAACAAACTAAAGAACGAAGAAGAGAGCTCTTGGACGGTGGCTCCACCCTTTTGCTCTACTCCTTGAACCCTACAAGATGCCTAGGAATGTCCTAGGGACTCTGCTGATGGTCAAATATTGCATATTATCCCCCATTTATATCTTAGTTTTATGAACATGATAATGCTTAATGTTATATTTTATGCATGTTTGTGTTGCAAGGAGAATCTGAGAGATTGGATTGAAAAAAATGCTAAAAGTATGGATTTAATGCTCAAGAATTACTAAGGCAAAAGTGGGATCTTAGGAGACAAAGAATGAAGAATTTTCATGCCAAAGATCTAATGAAACTAAGTATAAAGAATGGAGAAAAGATTGGCAAAAGCACAAGTTAAACAGCAGAAAAACATGACAGTTTGGTGCCACCTAAGTCAATTTTGGTGCCACCTAAAGTGCACAAAACAGTCCAGCAAGAAAACAACTTAATTTGGTGTCACATAAGCTTAATTCGATGCCACCGAAGCCAATTTCAGTAGCAAGTTCAGTAGCACATTTTACCACATAAGTATTCTGCACATACAATTTTAGATGCAGATACAATTTCGGTGACACCGAACCAACTTCGGTGCCACTGAAATCGCGCAGAGTTGTAACGTAGGGCCGACGTGGATTGCATAAATTGAGGCCTTTCGCAAGCGGTTTCTGGAAATTTTAAGTCGGTGCATAAGAGGGGAATTCACAATTATAAATAGGAGCCCCTGGGACGTTCCTAGACATCATCTAGGGTTTGAGGAGTGGAGCAAAAGCGTGGAGAGCCACCGTCAAGAGCTTTTCTTCTTCCGTTTTAGTTGTTTTTATGCTTTTCTTAAGAGATTTTAGTTCAATCTGTCTATGGTTGGTTCAACCTGTTAGCTAGGGTTAAGAGGTGAAGCTTGTAGTGTGATTAAGATGTTTACTTTGCTTTGATTCATGTTTATGTTTGAATTTCATTGAATTTTAATTGATTCCAAGGAATATTTTCAGTTTTTTATGGTTTGTTATGACTCAAATTACAATAAGTCTGCAATAGCTTTAAATATCTTCTTTTCAAATTGATATTGTGGATTTGGTAAATCTCGTTGTTTGTCATCGTCTCCTGGGCATGGTTGGGTGATGGAATCCATTCTAATTCACCACAATTCTCCTTCCTTGAGGCCAGATCAATGAGAAGTTCAGAGATTTGACCATCTCTTCTTTCAACTAGAGAGGATAGGACTTATTTCTAGTTGGATCTCTTGAATTAAGCAAAGTAGCATCTCAATTGCTAGAAATGAATCCTTGGCACCCTAGTTCCCACCTTTAAATATACAAAGTTTCAATTACGTCCTTCACAATTACTCTTCAAACTTCTTCAGATTTAGATTTACATCTTCTTCTAGTTCGACTTCTAGTTACTTTAAAATACGTACGAGATTAGTCCCTATGGATTCGACCTCGGTCTCACCAAGATTATTACTACATCACGACCCTACACTTGGGGTTGTGAACAAGTTTTTGGCCCCATTGTCTCGGACTAACGATTGCATTTTTCTGAGATTTACTGGTTTTAGAATTAGGTTAAGATTAGAGTTTGTTTACTTTCTATTTTTAGGTTAATGTTTTTCTGATTTATTTTTAGAAACTAGTTTACTTTCCTACTTTGTTCTTAGAAACTTACTTTCTATTTTAAAAAACTTTCTTAATTTATTTTTAGAAACTTTCATAATTTGTTTTTAGAAAATAGGTTGCTTTCTTATTTCTTTTTTTGAAACTAATTTATTTTTCTTTTTCTTCTGCAGGATCCCAATAGAGAAACTTCTAATTTGGTAACTTCTTTCTAATTCTCTCCCTTTCTATGTCTTGATTTCTATCTCTCTCTATCCTTTTAGGCTTAGGTTAGATTCTGAAATTGAGGGTTGAGAGTGTTTCATGCCCAAGTGGGTCCGTGACAACACTCGACATCTCTTGAGTGAATGAGGATTGGTTGATGGGTTATCTATCCATCACAAGATTAGACACCAATCGAAATCCACAGAGTTAACTGAAGTTATGGCTGCCAATCAACTGGCCAATCAACCTCCAAATTCACCTCAACCTAAAGTTGAGGAAATCCAGGATGAGAATGAGGAGCATCAAGCACCCCCACCTCAAACTTTACGAGATTATTTACAACTGGCGGGGGTAAACACGCCCTCATGCATGGTTTTCCAAGAAAATACAAGACATATGGATATTAAGCCTGGGCTGATCCAACTCCTTCCAAAATTTCATGGACTTGAATTTGAAAATCCATATTTACACTTGAAAGAGTTTGATAAGATCATTGCCACTTTATATTTTCCTAACGTGTCCGATGACATAGTCAGGCTAAAAGTATTTCCCTTTTCTTTGAAAGAGAAAGCCAAGATGTGGTTGCATTCGCTACGTCCTCGATCTATTAGTAGATGGAATGATATGACAAAGGAGTTCATAAAGAAAAATTTCCTACGCCATAAAACGAACACCCTCAGAAAGTCAATCATGAACTATCACCCAAAAGGAAGAAGAAAACCTAAAAAGGCACCAAGGGTAAAAAGAGCACAACTGTCAAGGGGCAGGCAAGAGCAAAAACTTGGGACATGGTGAAAATCTGAAAGGATGCCATGGGCAAAAATGACGAGAAAGTCGGTCGTGGTGAAAACCTGAAAAGGCGCTACGGCAAAAAGGGCTAGAAATAAAAAAAAAAAAATAAAAAGTGCAGGAACAGGAGAAGGCAAGGCAACAAGCAAAGTGAAGAAGCACAAGGAAAAGATAAGTCCCGGATCAGAATTCTGTCAGACTCTACCCAAATCCAAGGGGCATGATCCTAGTATGTGCCACTCTCAGGGAATCGGGATCCCTAGCAAACAACTTAGAATACTGGATTCGACGTGTGCTAAGTTCAATATTTTGATTCCACCATCCAGGCACAAGCTCAAACGCAAGCAAACACTGACAAATTTGGCACAAACAAACATTTCCATTCCTTTAAAATAACTTTTTTCCAAGTACATTATTTTCCTTCCTTTAAAAGAACAAAAATAAAAACATACATGCATATACAGGACAAGCAGCCAACAAAGTCGGCGATCCACAAAGTCAAAGTCAAAGCCCTAGAGGCCTACATTTCAAAGCCCCAGAGGCTCACATTTCAAAGCCCTAGAGGCCCACAAGTTCAAAGCCCCAGAGGCCCACAGTTCAAAGCCCCAGATGCCCACATTTCAAAGCCCCAGAGGCCCACAGTTCAAAGCCACAGAGGTCCACAGTTCAAAGCCCTAGAGGCCCATAGGTTCAAAGCCCCAGAGACCCACAGTTCAAAGCCATAGAGGCCCACATTTCAAAGCCTTAGAGGCCCACAAGTTCAAAGCTCCAGAGGCCCACATTTCAAAGCCCACAAGTTCAAAGCCCCAAAAGCCCACATTTCAAAGCCCAGAGGCCCACATTTCAAAGCCCCAAAGGCCCACATTTCAAAATCCACTAGGCCCACAAGTTCAAAGCCTCAAAGGCCCACATTTCAAAGCCCACAAGGCCCACAAGTTCAAAGCCCCAAAGGCCCACATTTCAAAGCTCACATGGTCCACAAGTTCAAAGCCTAAGGGGTCCACATCTCAAAGCCCCCAAGGCCCACAAGTTCAAAGCCCAAGAGGCCCACATGTCAAAAGCCCACCAAGCCCATTGTTCAAAGGCTCATGGTTCAAAGCCCATTTCCTAGGCCCACATATCCAAATCAAGGCCCACTAACAAACCCGATTTCAAGGCCCATGGTCCTAGGCCCACATGTCCAAATCAGTCCCATGTTCCCCAAATGACCCATTAATTTATTAGTGGAGGCCATCTGGCTATTCAATCCAGATCACCGCACAATAAAAACCGAAAAAAACGACACCTTCCTGCGAGATCGAACCGATCTTTCAAAAATTCAAAAATATTTCAAACCGATAGCCCCGCTAGCACATCAATGGAGGCAACGCGACTATTTACTTAATTTGCTCAAATAAAAACCGAACGACGACGCCCACCCACGAGATCGAACGGATATTTTTTCAAAAATTCAAAAATATCTTCAAATAAAATCTCCAGGAGTCTAGCTCCAAAGAGGATAGTTTTCAAAAAAAAAATTTCAAAAACGCATGCGGTGCACAGTACACTAAGGAATCTTTCATATTGTCTAGTTGCGGTCAGTGCAAACAGCTAAATAAAATTCGATCTCTCACGGTTTCCTTGGAGGATGATCGAATCCGTGCATGATACATGTATGATTGGCCATATCTCTATATCTGGACAGTCATACGGATGCTACTAAAATGATTGGATCTATCTTAAGAAAGAATAATCAAACTTGAAGTGACAACCATCCATTGTAATCAAAGTATCAGAATCAGTGGACTACATGACAAAGGATTACCTGCACATACCTAGTTCGGGATGTTCGTAAAATTTGATCGAGTCCAAGTCGGCGTAGTGAGTTCCGCGTAAGGCCGCACCAACGTGAAGGGCAGCTAACCACTTTGACGATCAAATGGAACGAACACTCCTAGGGTGATTACATAGCAAAGGAACTACAAACCAAACAGTACGGGAATCCTCGTAAAGCTGCACCAATGTGCAGAGGCCCTACTTTCAGACCTACCCTCCAATGTACTAACAATCCGACGTGAAAGGGTTGTGATTGGTGACCCGTAAAGCCATGACGAATGCGCAGGGGATAATCACAAAGTTTTCCTCAACCCTCGTGATATGTGCAAGTAATTTCTTTTCCAAACAGTCGACTGACAATGATACAATGGCAGGCAGCGGATTTGAATCGCTATCCTTTCTGACCAGAAGGATGGGGTGTCCACTCGCTTTGGCCTTCGATTGCTTGCAACCTCGACTAAAGAGGGGCATCTGTAGACACCCCACCCAGGCTAATATCTTGAGAAAGCTAAGACCATCTAGGAATCATGATCATACCTTGAACCAAACCCTAAACCCATCCTAGACCTAACCCTAATCCCAATCCTAGCCTACACCAAACCCCAACCCTAGCCGCAGACCCTAATCCAGAATCCCTAAAACTCCCCAGTCGCAACCCGAAACCGTGATCCAAGCCGTTCAGTATACACGCATCCTTACTTATACCCTATATCCTGGCCAGAACCCTCTATTCATACCTAAATCCACCACTTTGAGTCCCAGAAACCCAAAACGGAAACCACCGGACGAACCAGAGCACCACACGAAGCCCACACATGCGAATCCGGCCCGAATGCACCGAGTACCACCGCTAGCGGCCTTCGTGTGGACAGCTGTCCCAGCGTCCAAAAGTCAACTTTTCCTGGAAATTACCCCTCCCATCTCCACTATTTACAGTTTTACCGACCTCAATAGCTAATGGGAGCACGCCACGTGGCATTTCTCTCCTCTCCACCAATCATCACCTGCCACATCAACTTTCACCCTTCCTAAACCCCATATTTACCAAAATACAATTGGAGAAGGCCATAAATGGCCCTCTCCTCTTCTCATTTCAACTGACCCAACAACTAATAGAAAGAGAGTGAGAGAGAGAGAGAGAAAGAGAGTGAAAAAGAAAGGGAAAGAGAGGGTAGGAGCTCCCAGGCCTTCCAAGTTCAAATCTTTCAAAGCCACCCCCTTTAACCTTTCCTCTCGACCTCTCCAAACCATCAAGCATAGCTCAAATTAATTATGGTGCAGTCCATGTCTTAGCTTACTCAAGATCGAGCCAAAGATCAATTCGTTTTACATACAAGCATTCATCATAACATCTATTCCCTTTTCAACCCCCTGCTTCTCTAGATCTCTAGTGAGCGTATGCTTTGTGACTTGCAGTACACCGGATCCTGTCACATCAGAAATTCCTAATGATCTAGTTTATTTTTCTTACCTCTTAACATAAGCATCATCACATCCGCCTTCTAGACACGCCGTTGGACGTATGTTTTGTGGCTTGCCAAAATCTAGGATCTTGCCGCATCAGAAATCTATGTGTGTGCCTAGTCCTATCTCAACCACATCATCTATCCCTTGAGATTGTTTTACCACACAAAGTAGAGACCGTACATTCGTACGGGCAGAGAGGGTGCCTAACACCTTTCCTCTTTGTAACCGAGGTCCCTTATTCGAAATCCTGGATCGCAGACCAGGAGTCAATCTAAGGTAGGAGAGTCATCAGATTTCTCCAACCTTACGTATTCCGTGGGTTCTAGCCGACCGCGGCATTCTGAGATTAATAGGCTAGTGACGACTCCAACATCCACAAATCAGCCTAATCACCCCCACCATCAAAACATAACATACAAATCAGCGTGGGCACCAATTTTCAGTGTCTACAGAATGATGACTCTGGTGGGGACTTGCTAGCTCATACTAGCTGAGACCCGACTTGAAATAGTGGGGTAATATAATCTTAGGGGATATTCTACATTTACATTCATACCTTACATTAAAAAAAATGAGGATCGATCTTTGGCTTGCACCCATTCAAGGCTTTCACTCACCCCATGCTTATCCAATTCAAAGTTGTCATGGCAAACCAAAAGGAAGAAACCATTAGGCCTAAAAGGTACCCTCAGATGACCTGAATTCATGGCTGATAATACCGCATTCACCTCAACCATGGATGAAATAGCCCAAAATTTTAAGACTTTACAGGTCCTTCTTGCCTAATGTGTTCAAAAAGAGACTGTCCAAACCATGCAAGTGTCATCACCTAGTGCACCAGTCATCTCAACTTTCCAACATCCTCCCCATAATGGGAGTCACCTTCAAGGCCAATTTTCTGTAACTGAGAATCCTTTCCAGCAACCTCTCACTGATGAGAACTGCTATCAAATACAATCTCCCACGGTCAGGAATCCTAGCCAGTTCCAACATCTTCCTCCAATAGGATATCCAATCAATTCCAGGAGGCAAAACCCTCCTCGACCGATCTCTCCGAAATTGAAGAGCTCCGGGAGCAATTGCGAGAGGTGCAGAGGAAACTACAAAGGCAGCAAGGAGTGGATCATCCATCCACCAAATTCGGGGACTTATGTCCCTTTTTCGATGCCAGGGTACCTCAAAACTTTGAAGTACCAAAATTCAAGAGATATGATGGTACGGGGTGTCCTATGGACCATTTAAGAGCATTCTTTAGAGAGCTTAATACTATGGCAGGTAATGACAGAGCGTTGATCCGTTTGTTTCAAAAATCCTTGAAAGGAGATGCATTAGATTGGTACACGTCATTAAACTACCATCGAATTAAGACTTGGAAACAACTTTCTCAAGCTTTCATTGATTATTTCGTATACAATCTTAATGTAGCACCCAAAATGGTAGATCTTGCTACCCTAAGGTAGAGGAATGATGAATCATTGTCAGCTTATGTTGGACAGTGGCGGGCAATTGTCGTTAGAATGAAAACACCCATTGATGACGAGGAGCAAATCTACATGATAATCCACTCGGCAAACCTAAGTATCTCTAGATACCTCGTCTCGTATCCATATGCCAATTTTACCCAACTCATCCGCACCGGGGAACAAGTCGAAGCCGGAATAAGGCTGGGACAATCTCCCCCTGGTGGCCTCATCAGGCCTCCCCAGTACAACGGATAGTGGAAGGAATGCTTACTGGATACGAGAATGGTAACAGAAGTGTTCCTTACCTCCATCCAACAGAAGAAGACAATCTTGTCGCCTCTACCCAAGGTTCTCAATTCTCTCCTCAAGAAGGACAATGGCAACAACAACAACAAAGGGAGATTCTTCAGTACCCCGATCATGGTCAGCAAATGAGGATGACCCGGGAACTTAGGCAGTTTACACCAATAGCCCAAACTTACAGTGAGATACTAGCCATGCTAGTCCAAGGGCAAATACTTACTCTGCTACTTCCTAGGTCCCCACCAAAACCCTTTGCCGTCATACTATAATGAGAATGAGTACTGTGCATACCACCAATCCCGAGGCCACACAACGAACCGTTGTTTCACCCTGAAACATGCGTTCCAAGATTTGATTGATAACCAAAGGATTGTGGTTACCCCTCCCGCTATTGCCATCACCAATTACACCCTCCAGAATTCCCTGCCAATGTATCAAGTAAGCCCCATCTTATTGGGCACCCCTGCCACTAATATCATTCGAGGAGAATCGCCTTGTCATCCAGTCCAATGCATCCATTCAATCACTGCCAGCCCAACAACAATTCCCCCAAGTCTACAAGGGGCACACCCTACCAGTCTAATCTCTTCACTCTCAAATATGCAACGGGCATCTCCACCCGGTCCAGTCTCCATGCCCTCAAGTCCACATGGGGCACACCATGCTAGTCCAATCTCTTCGCTCTCAAACATGTTAGGGGCATCTCCATTCAGTCCAACCTCCATGACCCCAAGTCTATAGGAGACACCACCGATCAATCCAATCCATACATCCTTTACCTCACAAGGGGCACCACCTGCCTATCTGGGCCCTACCCCAACCCTCGTGATCCAAGAAAATGCTCATTCTCCGATCAACATACTGCATGCCCTAGCAAAATTAGGGCCCAACTTCAATCATGTGATAATTTTCTAAGAAGGACATTTTGCTACTCGAAGGGATTTGCCTAGCTCTACTCAATCTTCGATCCTTCATGAGAAGAGTCTAGGATGGTTGGTCCCCGCCTCTAGGAAACAAGTTGAGGAAGAGATTGAAGTCAAGATTTTGATTAGTCCCAAAACATCAACCATCACTTTTCAGGCCTTTGACATCACAACTTCATTTCATCTCCTCCCTGATCGGTCTTAGATCCATAGAGTCAAGGCTTTCTCTTCAACTCTTCACCAAAAGGCCAAATACATTTTTGGAGACAAGACGCTGACCGTTCTGGATGATCCCGAACAAATCTTTCCTATAGAAGCAGTCAACCGTCAAGAACTAGATATCCCGATCACAGACATACAATGCTCCAATGAAGATATCCCATAACGTAGTCTTGAATTCGAGACTGTGAATTGCATACCTCTTGCATGTCTCATCGGATCAAACTATATCTTCCCTCCAGTCGAGCACCAACATTTTTATTATCAACTTAAATATCAAGAGAATGCAGGCATGAAAGGACTGGAACATCTGCCTCCTATGGGTGAGATAGCAAAGCACAAATATATCAAAGGAGGGCAAGATCGGCAAGAGGAGGATGATCCCTTCATCCACACATCAATCAAATCCATCAGAGAAGGGACCATCTGTCCGGTGGGCAGGCCGAGATCCACTATGGAGGATCAAATGAACCTAACTGAGCTATTTGAAAATGACTCAGGCAAGAGGCAAGAATTGCCCTTGATTGACAGGACCACAGTCTGGGTCCCACCTAAGCAGGAAGAATCCAAAGACTCGCAATGCATCGGGGATGAGCTGAGAAAAGTGACATCCAACATCAACTCATAACCCAATCTCAAACTCATCACGACATTTGGGCACGACAATGAGGTGTAATGCCCTGAAAATCGGGGGTCGAGTAGCAACTCAATACCTGAGTTCCAAAACATCACTTATGCAACATAGAGAATGATGATTGATTGTTATCTCTGTTAGTATAATAAACATGAGTGAGATTATACCAAAATCGTAATCCATACTCCAGATCAATGTATAAAATGCAAGCGGAAGACTGAAAGATGTATATAGATGTGTATAAAAACAAACGATTTTGATCTGTCACCAGAGTATGATTACTTCGCTGAGTCATCATATACATGTACTGAATCAAAAATAAAATGTCAAAAGAATAGTCCAACTGTCGTGATAGCCCAGTAGCCCCGTAAGTCCGGATAGCCTAAGCAAAGCCACCGGAGAACTGTATGAAGGAAAACTCATCCTGATCATCGTAATAATCAGGCTCAGCCTCCTCTGAATCGTCGGTACCTGCGACTAAGACAGAGTCTGGTGGGTGTCCAGAACACCATCCCGTAACGTGAGAGTGAGTAGCTAACTCAGTGGAATAATAAAGCATAGGTTAACATGTAATCAGATCAGTCAAGTAGTAATGATAAAGCAGTACAATCAACAATCTTAAGTACTCTTGTTATGCATGTATGAAATACAGTCGTGATGCATGCCCCTCGCCTAACCACCCTCATACGGCACCATCTTACGTCCGCAGCATGCGTTCATCCCTCAGTGCTCCACATCTTCCAGGCACATGCAATGCGATGATGAGTATGATTACCGAGTTGTTATTAGTCCTTTTCAAACAACAGTATTGGGAAACTAGGGTACCTCCCTTGTATAATTTCCAAACATGATCCATTCTAGGGTCGTCAGTCCTAGATAATCTCATACGATGGTATATTTCTAGGTCACTGCAAGGGCTGCCAGGGCTGTTACACAGAATCGTTACACCACTCCCCTATCACCTTATCAATATAGGCCTAGTTTGTACTCTTATTTCTACGGAAGGGTCGTCGCCTCCACGCAAACTCAGAGTACGCTTGAGGTCACTACAAAGGGCTATCAGGGCTATTACATGGAATCGTTACACCACTCCCCCATCACCTTATCAGTGTAAGCCGACAGCTCGAATACAGTGTCCCATACCACTGTATTCGGCTCACGAGTCTAGTTGCTCAATGGTCACTACGGGGAGGCTCGTGGCCCCAGCGTAGGCCGACAGCTCGAACACGGTGTCCCATACCACCATGCCCGGCTCATGAGTATTAGCGGATCGAGGTACCACGGTTAATGAGATCCTACTAGTAAGCTTGGTACCTTAGGTTCAAACAGAGGCGTCCAAACATGGTGAACATACATAGGACAGATCAGGTTACTTGACGAGCTCGGCTACTAGAGCGTACGACCAATTAAACGACATGAAGTGCAAGTACTTCGTGTGGCCTAACCACTGTCGCCAACCAAAGTATGACTCGGGTTTGTCGAACACATCTCACATGTCGAATGAATCTCAGCCACGCATTTATTTTCGTTTCCGATTGCCTAGACTATAATCATAGCCTCAAACACAATCAATCCTTGACCAGAAGCATGTAGAGTAAAGTAGAATAAACAAAGTAATTCAAGCATGTTAACAAGCATGTCATAAAACATGTTATAAAGCACAAAATAAACAGGAAATACAAACACATATATTTTATAAGTAAGCGGTTAAATTAAACAACCAACATGGAGGAAATCATATACATCTCTATGTTAGTTGAGAATCCTATCTCAACACCTACCTAAAGCACAATCATTTAAGTACTTACTCTTACAAACACTTTTACAAACACTTAGAATACACTCTTTTAACATACATAGCGTATACTAGCAAAAACATGTATTAGGGCGAATCCTTTCACCGAGTAAGTATTATACATATATATAGCATGTTCATACAGTGATTAATCATGGCTAACATACTTTCAAAATTTGTACGTATACGGTATTTTCTACAATTATACAGAATACACAATACATCATAAATTGTATACGCAACCGAAATGTAAAACGAACATCGGTTTGTGCATGTACAATTATATACAGATCATGAATCTATCATTATCTGACATTGAAAGCGTTGAAAACCATAACCTATTTGTCTAAAGTCTGTACCTTACGTCGTAGAAGTGTAATAAATTTGGTAGGAATGCTAAGTCTTCTTTCACGACAGTATAACGACCTAAAGCACAAGTAGTATTAGCTATTTCGCTAATTGAATCAGTTGAAACCCTAAATCAGATTAGGATTAGGGTTTTCTTACCTAGAAATGAAGTCGGAATCGCCGGGAAAGCGATTAGATCAGGATGGTTAAGCTTAGATAGCGACAGGGTAGAGTATCAGGGAGATCCTCCCACTTCTCTCACACTTTCTCCCTCTTTTCCCTTTATCTCTCCTAAGGTTTCTTCAAATTCGTATGGGCTGAATGTGAGAGGATTTAAGGTCCTTATATAGCCTAAAACATCACCAAAATAGACCCAGGGTCAAGGTATACTTAGGTTATATCCAAAGTGGATTTGTTCCAGCTCAACGGAGCACTTCTGGAGGCCCCCCTTGAGCCTAAGGTCGGACTTAAGCTCACAGACTATGTATCTAAGTCGAGTTAAGTTTTCATTCCAATCGGGCTTTCAGATCACACATGGCAGACCAGTTTCAGTTTAATGGTCATCGAATCTCGATTAGGGTTACAAGTACACGGACATTTATGGGGAAATGTTTCCTGATCCGAGGGTGTATTTGGGTCAGATTCCAACAGTCTAATTGCTTATACTTGACCCGCAAACATCAAGTCTCAGATTACTTAAATTTAATTAAATTTCTAAAGAAAACTAGGTTTTCTCACACTCCACGCTCCGGGCTCAAGCAAATAGCCCCGGGACACTATCTGATTTTGATTTCCGAGATGGTTGTCAAGCCCAGCAAGGTGGTCCTAATTCTATAACTTCGCATTATTCGGACTTCCGATGTGCGGTCCAGATCTAATACGGAGTTTCAATGTGCTCCCGAGAGCAGTCGGGTAATGAGTTTGATCCTAGATTTTAGGGTAACCTAGCGTCAATGATTCTACAAGTTTTAGGTCTTGCAGATCGTATTTAAAGTGAATCAAGCAGATTTCATGGCTAATCTAGTGTAACACATAGTTAACTTTGTCTAATTTCTAAAGGATTTGATCCTAAGTGATTTCTGCCTAAGGTGATACTCGGGCCATTGTACGGAATTTTTCTAGTCGTTACATGAGGGCCCACCTACTGATCCGTCGGGCCCTGCCTCCTGAGGGGACGGAATGCAGGGCAATAGCTGGTTAACAGTTCCCAAGAAGGCACAATAAAAGTAAATAGTGTTTCGCTCCCCGAGCCGACTCAAGCAATCCCTGGTTCACATCATCGTTTTTCTAAAAAAAAAAAATCAGAAAATTCTCAAAAAACCAAAAACACTGGATATTTTCGAAACACCAAAAAAATCATATACTTGTCAAAATTCAAACAAAAGAAAAAACAGAAAATTCCCAAAAGCCAAAAACACTAGATATTTCCGAAATACCAAAAAATTCAAATACTTGTCAAAATCTAAAAAAAATTCAGAAAT
This sequence comes from Magnolia changhungtana, assembly GCA_030180095.1. Taxonomy (NCBI): domain Eukaryota; kingdom Viridiplantae; phylum Streptophyta; class Magnoliopsida; order Magnoliales; family Magnoliaceae; genus Magnolia; species Magnolia changhungtana. The sequence continues at coordinate 1,763,496 of JASAUF010000600.1, forward strand.
TTTTTAAACATAAAAACAATAGAAAATCTTTCAAAACTCACAAGCAATAATGTGTCAAATGCGCCTGTTACAACACCCGAGTTTAAAGTCGACCAATATGATTTCGATCTGGAGTTAGACTTCAAACTCATGGGTTTGAATGAAGCCTAAGATGTGGAAAATGATGATCTGACTCTCGAGCTAGAGGATTCCCTCCGAAAGTTCGAGGCAAAGGCTAATGTCGTCACGGATGATTTTGAAATTGTGAACTTGGGATCCCTTGAGCTCTCTAGAACAGTACGCATCAAGAGATCCTCGTCTCCTGAATACAAGCAGAGGATGACAGAATTCATGAGGCTCGGGGCTTCCAACCTCCCATTCTCCTATGGAAGCCTTACCCAGAGCGAATGAAGAGCTACTCATACACCATCTCCTACGAAGCCAGAAGTCAAGCCCATCAAACAAAGCTGTCAAGATCATGTCTGAAGTCCATGATGGAGTCCTACTAATGAACGATAGAGATAAGCTATTGCAGCATGTCAGGAATTGCTTCAAGTATCTAAAGCTTGTACAACGGATCTATGTGCATGGTTCGAGTCTTTATAACTTGGCAACACTCTAACCCTCCTTCATTATGGGGTGTGGACATCATCGAAAGAATGAACCCAAAGGCATCCAATGGTCATGAGTATATCCTCGTGTCAGATAAAAGCGGGCGACGACAACATCCTACATCATCAATACGAATAAAAAAGAAGTCAAGGAAAAGGATTGGTGGTAAGCTCGACGCAACCAACTACATCTCGCAAACATAAAGCGCATGATGATCGCTAGAACCAACGACAAGCAAGTCTGAAAGAAAGGTTAGCAACATGGTAACAATGCACATCTTATCATTGCGCCTACTAGATCCAAGGGGCAAGTCCAAGTCATCCTAGGATAATTCACTGATCGTTTGTGAAGATTCTTCCCAAAGGTTCTCTTCATCTCAACATCATTAGGGGCAAAGATTTTCCAGAGCCCATCAACGCCGACAATGTGAATATCTATCATGGGTAATCCTACCTGACTATGTCAACAACCACAATCATAAAGCTAAAGTTAAACGATAAGAGGTTAGCATCCTGAGGTACATTCCATCATCATTCCTTCCTTCCAATAAGTGTTCCAAAAAATAAAGGGTTCGAAAAAAAGAGAAGGACAAAAAAAATGGACGAATAAAGCGCGCAATCCTAAAAAGAAAAAAGAAAAAAAAGAAAAAGAAAAGAAAAGAATAGTTGAACCCAATGAGTGAAAACATAATTCACCAACCCATTTCCCCTCAGGATAGTTTAACCCAATGTCAACAGCTTCACGATCGTGATTAAAGACAAAGTCAGGCAGCTCACCAGTCGGCCGGCAATGAATGGAGTTTAGCCTCCTGCCTCTGTACAAGAAAAAGAGAAATCAAAAGAAAAGTAGCGTGCCTAAGCAAAACTGGCAAGGTGGAAATCCGAATGGGCACCTCGAGTAAAAACAGCGGGCATGTAGTGGACATGGTGAAAACTTGAAAAGGCACAAGGGTAAAAAGAGCACAGCTGCCAAGGGACAGGCAAGAGAAAAAACTCGGGACATGGTGAAAATCTGAAACGACGCTATGGGCAAAAATGACGAGAAAGTCGGTCGTGGTGAAAACCTGAAAAGGCGCTACGGGCAAAAATTGCTAGAAATGAAAAAAAAAAAAGAAAAAAAAAGTGCAAGAACAGGAGAAGCCAAGACATCAAGCAAAGTGAAGAAGCACGAGGAAAAGATAAGTCCTGGATCAGAATTCTGTCAGACTCTACCCAAATCCAAGGGACATGATCCTAGTATGTGCTACTCTCAGGGAATCGGGATCCCTAGTAAACAACTCAGAATACCGGATTCGACGTGGGCAAAGTTCAATATTTTGATTCCAACATACAGGCACAAGCTTAAACGCAAGCAAACACCGACAAATTTGGCACAAACAAAAATTTTCATTCCTTTAAAACATCTTTTTTACAAGTACATTGTTTTCCTTCCTTTACAAGAACAAAAATAAAAACATACATGCATATACAGGACAAGCAGCCAACAAAGTCGGGCATCCACGAAGTCAAAGTCAAAGCCCTAGAGGCCCACATTTCAAAGCCCCAGAGGCCCACAAGTTCAAAGCCCCAGAGGCTCACAGTTCAAAGCCTCAGAGACCCAAATTTCAAAGCCCGAGAGACCCACAGTTCAAAGCCCTAGAGGCTTACATTTCAAAGCCCTAGAGGCCCACAGGTTCAAAGCCCCAAGACCCACATTTCAAAGCCCTAGAGGCCCACAAGTTCAAAGCCCCAGAGGCCCACATTTCAAAGCCCGCAAGGCCCACAAGTTCAAAGCCCCAAAGGCCCACATTTCAAAGCCCAGAGGCCCACATTTCAAAGCCCCAAAGGCCCACATTTCAAAACCAACAAGGCCCACAAGTTCAAAGCCCCAAAGGCCCACATTTCAAATCCCACAAGGCCCACAAGTTCAAAGCCCTAAAGGCCCACATTTTAAAGCTCACATGGTCCACAAGTTCAAAGCCCAAGGGGTCCACATTTCAAAGCCCCCAAGGCCCACAAGTTCAAAGCCCAAGAGGCCCACATGTCAAAAGCCCACCAAGCCCATTGTTCAAAGGCCCATGGTTCAAAGCCCATTTCCTAGGCCCACATATCCAAATCAAGGCCCACTACACAAACCCGATTTCAAGGCCCATGGTCCTAGGCCCACATGTCCAAATCAGTCCCATGTTCCCTAAATGCCCCATTAATTCATTAGTGGAGGCCATTTGGCTATTCAATCCAGATAACTGCACAATAAAAATCGGACAACGACGCCTTCTTGCGAGATCGGACGGATCGTTCAAAAATTTAAAAATATTTCAAACCGTTAGCCTTGCCAGCTCATCAGTGGAGGCAACGTGACTATTTATTTACTTTGCGCAAATAAAAACTGAACGACGACGCCCACCCACGAGATCGAACGGATATTTTTTCAAAAATCCAAAAATATTTTCAAATAAAATCTCCATGGAGTCTAGCTCCAAAGAGGATAGTTTTTTAAAAAATAATTTTCAAAAACGCACGCGACGCGTAGTACACTGAGGAATCTTCCATATTCTTCAGTTGCGGTCAGTGCAAATAGTTAAATAAAATTCGATCTCTCCCGGTTTCCCCGGAGGATGATTGGATCCGTACATGATACATGTACGGTTGGCCAGATCTCTATTTCTGGACAGTCGTATGGATGCTACTAAAATGATATAATCAAACTCGAAGTGACAACAATCTATTGTAATCAAAGTATCATAATCAGTGGACTGCATGACAAAGGATTACCTGCACATACCTAGTTCGGGATGTTCGCAAAATTTGATCGAGTCCAAGTCGACGTAGTGAGTTCCCCGTAAGGCCGCACCAACGTGCAAGGCAGCTAACCACTTTGACGATCAAATGGAACGAACACTTCTAGGGTGATTACATAGCAAAGGAACGACATACCAAACAGTACGGGAATCCTCGTAAAGCCACACCAACGAGTAGAGGCCCTACTTTCAGACTTACCCTCCAATGCTACTAACAATCCGACGTGAAAGGGTTGTAATTGGTGACTTGTAAAGCCGTGACGAATGCGCAGGGGATAATCACAAAGTTTTCCTCAACCCTCGTGATATGTGCAAGTAATTTCTTTTTCAAACAGTCGACTGATAGTGATACAATGACAGACAACGGATTTGAATCACTATCCTTTCTGACCAGAAGGGTGGGGTGTCCACTCGCTTTGGCCTTCGGTTGCTTGCAACGTCGGCCAAAGAGGGGCATCTGTAAACACTCCACCCAGGCTAATATCTTGAGAAAGCTAAGACTATCCAGGAATCATGATCATACCTTGAACCAAACCCTAATCCCATCCTAGAGCTAACCCTAATCCCAATCCTAGCCTACACCAAACCCTAACCCTAGTCGCGGACCTTAGTCTAGAATCCCCAAAACTCCCCAGTCGCAACTCGAAACCGTGATCCAAGCCGTTCAGTATACACACAACCTCGCCTATACCCTATACCCTGACCAGAACCCTCTATTCATACCTAAATCCACTACTCTAAGTCCCAGAAATTCAAAACGGAGACCATCGGACGAATCAGAGCACCACACGAAGCCCACACGTGCGAATCCGGCCCGAACGCAGCCCGGGCAGTAGTCTGACTACTGCGGGCGGTACTCCGAGTTCCGCCGCTCGCGGCCCGCGTGTGGACAGCTGTCCCAGTGTCCAAAAGTCAACTTTTCCTGGAAATTACCCCTCCCATCTCCACTATTTACAGTTTTACCGACCTCAATACCTAATGGGAGCATGCCACATGACGTTTCTCTCCTCTCCACCAATCATCACCTGCCACATCAGCTTTCACCCTTCTTAAACTCCATATTTACCAAAATACCATTGGTGAAGGCTATAAATCGCCCTCCTCTTCTCATTTCAATCGACCCAACAACCAAGAAAAAGAGAGAGAGAGAGAGAGAGAGAGAGAGAGTGAAAAAGAAAGGGAAGGAGAGGGAAGGAGCTCCCAGGCCTTCCAAGTTCAAATCTTTCAAAGCCACCCCCTTTAGCCTTTCCTCTCGACCTCTCCAACCCATCAAGCCTAGCCCAGATTAATCATGGTGCGGTCCATGTCTTAGCTTACTCAAGATCGAGCCAAAGATCCATTCATTTTACATACAAGCATTCATCATGACATCTATTCCCTTCTCAACCCCTCTGCTTCTCTAGATCTCTAGTGAACGTATGCTCTGTGACCTTCAATACACCAGATTCTGTCATATCAGAAAATCCTAGTGATCTAGTTCATTTTTCTTACCTCTTAACATAAGTATCATCATATCCACCTTCTAGACACGCCGTTGGACGTATGATCTGTGGCTTGTCGAAATCTCGGATCTTGCCGCATCAGAAATCCATGTGTGTGCCTAGTCCTATCTCGATCACATCATCCATCCCTTGAGATTGTTTTACCACACAAAGTAGAGACCGTACGTTCATACGGGCAGAGAGGGTGCCTAACACCTTTCCTCTTTGTAACCGAGGTCCCTTACCCGGAATCCTGGATCGTAGACTAGGAGTCAATCTAAGGTAGGAGAGTCATCAGATTTCTCCAACCTTACGTATTCCATGGGTTTTAGCCAACCGCGGGATTCTGAGATTAATTGGCTAGTGGCGACTCAAACATCAACAAATCAGCCTAATCAGCCCCACCATCAAAACATAACATACAAATTAGCGTATGCGCCGATTTTCAGTGTCTACAAGTGGTAATCGCCCAAAATGGGGATTATACAAGCCACAATCCACAATATACATACCCAAGACAGTTAAAGTATAAAGCTTTCTGTTTACGCTCAATTCTCCAAAACATAACGGCGTTGGCACAACCTAATATAAGCCTACTTGTCTGAGGTCTCGTTAGTACCTACATCAATCATATGTCTAGTTGATGTTTTAAAACACCGTCCCAAGTGGGAGTGAGTAGCTAACTCAGTGGTTTCATTAGTTCTAAGTTAAACATATTATCAACCCAATCAACGTAGGTAATGATAAAACTAGAAATCAAACAATTCCTAAATACTCTTGTTAAATGCGCATATGAAGATATGACATGATACATGCTCTTTCCAAACAACACTCCCTCCCAAGCAACTTTAACACTTATTTCACATATGCCAATACTCCCTCATCACGCGACTCCAACGCTAAATCGCCACATCTTATCTAATGCAATGCGATTGATGCGTATGTTAGTCGTACAATTATTAAGTTTTATTCATCCAACATATTAACGAAACTAGGATACCGATGTTATATCATAAGTTTTTATCCGGATCACGTGGCTCGTTACAGCCCGTAGTGATTTCTTACCCGTGTCCCTTGATCTAACTTTATGTATTATCTGTTTATCTCATAAATCAACAATTTCAAAAGTACGACATGATACCCAAAGGTATGAGGATTAACTTGGTATGGGTCGTCACTTAAACACCGAGTATGATCACTCAGTTCTGAGGTGCGGGCTTGTCACATAAAACCAAATCACCATTCCGATGTGGGACTCGTACCGTTAGCCAGCACGCTGCCCCGACCGATTGGAGCGCTATTTTCGAAGGGGGTCCGGTCAAATGTCTCACCCCAACCCACGCTCAGACCACATCTCGGATGAACAGTGGCTAGGGCATTACAGCGTGTCACCCAATTCCATTTCCGCCCGAGTCATTTGAACAGTACTCTAGCACGCAACCATCAGCTGGGTAATTTGACGAGAGTTGTTCGAATAATGGTCTATTACCTCCATCAGTGCTCACTGGTTAATATAAGGAGGCTCGTCACCCCAACATCCGCTGACAACTCGAACATGGTGTCCCATACCACCATGCCCAGCTCATGAGTCTTAGTTGTTCACTAGTCACTACGAGGAGGGTCATCACCCCAGCATAGGCTAATAGCTCAGACACGGTGTTCTATACCACCTTGCTCGGCTCAGAGTCTTAGTGGGATTATATCGCACTAACGGTTATAAATGAACACATCCATTAGGAATGAGGTATCCTAGATTATATTTGGTCGTGTCATACATTGTGAACATACATGATCAGTCGGCGAGTGGATCAATTTGATTGACCTAGGAGAACACCGGTGCAACCGACATTGGGTGAAAGCATCCCGTGTAGTCCAACTACTGTCGGCTGTCCGTGTTTAACCCGGGTCGATTGAACAAGCTCATGGTAGCCGACCTAACTCGGGCTGCCCATTGGTTTGTGTGATTTACTGACTGACCCAATATCCTAAGCAATTCTAAACATCGCTAAGGACTAACAATTCATCAAGCAATCACAACAATCTTTCATATGAAATCTAAATTTAATGATGTAACCACCTAAGCATTTCATTGAACATATGAGAATCAATAACATATCATCATCACTTAGGCATTTCATCGACCGTGTGAGCAGTAATAAAATCACACATTTATCTAGGCATTCCATCAAACATGTGAGCATTAATAAAATAACGCATTCAATCACTTAGGCATTTTATCAAACATGTGAGCATTTATAAACAAGTAATCACATATGTTGCAATCAAATTGAAATATGAACATGTTAACATATATCGACCTATCTATAAGCAACAAAATCATTAATTGAGACCCTCAAGAGTCAATAAATGATAACCTAGAGATAATGGTCTGCACTTTAAGAGAGAATTTTCAATATTTGAGCTCCTAAGGTTGGAATTTTGGGGAAAATCACCAATTCCTAATGTAAAGGAATAGAGTATCGTTAATCGCACGTAAAGTAGGTATAAGTTATGTGTTGCAAGGTGAATTTAAGAGCTTAGAGTGAAAAAAGTGCTAAAAGCATTGATTTTACGCTCAAAGATCATCAAGGCAAGGAATGGATCTTAGGAGACAAAGATTGAAGATTTCAAGGTCCCATGATTCAAGAAAACCACGTAGAGAAGGAACGAAGTCGAAAGAACAAGTGCAGAATACACATTGACTGTTTCATTGAACACTGTTCGATGACATCGGGGACACATTAGATGACATCGAACACAGGTCAATGACATCGAATTTATGAAGGAAAATCGAGTTGGTCGCTGGACAAATTGAAAACATTTTTCAATGACTTGAGAACTTGTTCAATGATTCAAAGCTTTGCTCGATGACATCGAAGACCTGCTCGATGACATCGAAGACCTGCTCGATGACATTGAATTTTTCGTGGAATTTCGGCAAAACTTGATGGACACATTAGTCACCATTTTCGATTACCCGAATAATGTTCAATGACATCGAAAGTAGGTTCGATGACATCGAAGGTTATAGAGTCCGGATACCATACGAGTGGACTAAGCAATGCCCGGAAGCTTTCACCAAGCTAAAGGGCATGATAACCACCACACCTATCATGCAACCACCTGATTGAAACATTCCTTTTGAAATTATGTGTGATGCGTCTGACTATGCTCTTGGGGCGGTGTTAGGCCAGAGAAAAGAAAAGAAGTCTTATATTATACACTACGCAAGTAAAACCCTAAATACTGCTCAAGTGAATTACTCTACTACGGAGAAGAAACTCTCACCTGTAGTATTCACTTTGGACAAATTTAGGTCTTACTTGATCGAATCCAAGATCATCATCTACACTGATCATGTGACGCTCAAGTATCTTCTTTCTAAGAATAATGCTAAGCCTCGCTTGATAAGATTAATCCTTCTACTCCAGAAATTTGATTTGGAAATAAAAGATAAAAAATGGAGTAGAGAATGTAGTGGCTGACCATTTTTCCCGCTTCGATCTCTCTGATTCCCTTAAGACGACTCATATAAATGACATGTTTTCTGACGAACAATTGTTTAAAGTCTCCCACTTACCTTGGTTTGCTGATATTGCTATTTATCTTGCCACAGTTTTCACGTCGAAATATCGGACTGCGCAAGATAAGAAGAAAATTTTCGCCAAGGTACGCAAATTCTTCTAAGATGATCCATATTTATTTAAATACTGTCCAGATCAGATTCTAAGGAGATGTGTGTCAGACAAGGAAAATATTCATACCATCTGAATAATCCTTGATCCTATTTACACATTCGAGTGAGTGGGCAATTAATCTTCTGATCTCATCTGATCTCAATCATGTATTGCCTATTTACCTCTATGCTTGGCATAATTATTTGGCTGAATTTAGCCGCATATTCAACTTTGGCACGCCTGTATTTACTAGGCGACCAAATTGCCGAAAACAATGAGCAACAAGGGGCACTTAAGTTTTTGATGAAGCTGATATTCATGTTTTCCTTTGGTAGACCGATGGGACATCCGGTGGGACCAGGAAGTTTTCAACGTAGGAATTCAATCCCCACTGTTTCCTGCGTGTGGTCCACGTCAGTCTTCAATCTGCCTCCTATCTGGGCTCATGGCCTAAAATGATGTGTCAAAATCGATGGACGGCGGGGATAAAACATATATATCAAGGTGGGCCCCACATCCCCTGACAGGACCTTTCGTCTCTGGCTAGGTCCTGGTGGGGGTAGTACCCAATCCGCGCCCTGTTTCTCCTCGGAGTTCGAGGAGAAGGAAGGAAGAAGCATGGCGCAGCTTCGCCCACCCATCAGTCGGGCTCTCCACGTTTCCTCCTCTTGCAAACCTCTCCTCTGCTTAAACCCAAACCCAAACCCTAAGTGGCAAAATCTGCAGCAAGAACTGAAAATCAGAAGCAGATTCTCCTGCCTTTTCGCAGATAACCGCAGGCAGGCAAGCAAGCACTCTCTTTCTCTCAATCTCTCTGTCTCTGTTTTATTTTCTATGACTTTTGATTTTGATTTTTTATTTTTAAATTCTGGCTACTGATGAAATTGCTGTAGAGAAGTTCTTAAATTCTTCGTTAAATGATGGGAAGAGAAAATTCTTGATTAGGGATCGTTCGGATGCCTGTAAATGGGGTTATGATTTACAGGTAAATGGTTTACATTCTGTGTTTGGATGCTGAAAAATGCTGTATTCAGGTTTCAGCCCCATTTGATTTACAGGCTCTCCACTTACAGCCTAACGGCTATAAATGGAAAGATTGGATCTCCATTCACAGGACTCAAAACAATTCACAGCCATCCAAACATAGACAATCCTTTACCTGTAAATCATTTACAGCTTACAACCAAACAGGACAGGCTGCAAATGACCACTTAAACCATTTACAGGCATCCAAATGACCTTATCGATCATGACCACTAATGATTGGCAAAAACAATAAAAAAGAAAAGAAAAGAAAAAAGCAAACAGAATTGATGATAACATTAAAAATAACTGTTATTCATTCTTTCCAGGAACTCTAATCTTTACAATGATTTGTATTAGTCTTCTCATCATGTTTTTACAGACCTGCTAGCTGCTACTCTTACTAAATAACTAATCCCAAAAAGTGTTAAATTCCCTGGAGAAAAAAAAAAAAGAAAAAGAAAAAGAAAGAAAAAAGATAAAAGAAAAGAAACGAAGAAAAAAGAAGATAATCGCGGACATAACAGGACCTGATGGATCAGGTCTCTCCTCAAAAACCGTTTTGGCAGAAACCATTCAAATCATTTCTGGTCCACTGTCCAGGTCAACTAGTCATCTCTTTATTTCTTTCATTATTTATGACTGTTCAAGTCAAAATTCGGACCTATGTTAGACCAGTTTGGACTGGCCTATTCACTGAAGCAGGTTGGGGCCTGGTCTATCTTCTAGAACATTGATCTGATGGACTCTTCTGTGAGTGACTGATAGCACATAAACCACACCAATTGAAGAATCCTACCACCCAGATAAATTCTATTTATTAGTCAAAATGTATAGCAGCAAGATGAAACAATATTCATGTTCAAACTTCAGACAACTTCTGATAACAAAAAGGTAAACTGGAACAAGCACAGTTTGTATCCTCATGGGCGAATCATTTCATTTTGATAAGGTTCTTAATTTTCCTCATAATCCATTGGCTACTCTACGCATCATAATGGCTTCATGTGTGTCTTCACTGTAAACTCAATACATGCTTCAATTTTTGTCTCACAAAAGCGAAGAGCATTTCATCCGGGCTGTAGCAGAACTTACCAACATGGTGGATGCATGTGAAGTTCCATAATATGACAATCCTTCTTTTGTCTTGGGGTCGTACTAGAACTTTTCTTGTATGTTGCCATTACTTTTATCGGTTATATTTTACAATTCTTGGATTGGAAGTCTGGGATTTCAACATGTACAAGTGCGGCCTATTTATCAATAATCCAAACCATTGATACTATGGGACTCGCTGTCGATTGCCAATGCACGGAAGATCTCCCAGATGGAAAAATCCTTACCCTTCAATAGGTGGTCCAACAAATAGAGGGTCAAGAACGAAAATGAAGGAACAGTTCACGTTCATGCCCAAATATTCTATATCTAGGATCTTCCAATCTAGGGCCTTTTTTGTGTGCATGGGCAATCCATATTGAGGTCCATCAAATCAATGGTTCGGATCACTTAACCATGGATCCTGCTTAAATAAATTGAAAACAAAATGTACCAAGGGCTGCCATGAAGATATTTGTGATTAAAGACATTGTAGTCTGTAAGAAGGTTGATATTTTGCTTACCCAGGACACAAAGAACCTTTTTATGCAATGGTTTGGTCTGCTCACAGATCAGGTTGGTTTTCAGTTCACTCCTATTCATTGTTGCAAGCTTCTTCAAGTATTCGGCATGCTCGTTTTCCTTATCATTTGTGGTCGTATGGTGCTCCCCCTTGAGTTACTGCTTTTGTTACAACGGTGGGCTTTTATTCTTCCAAATGTATTGTTGTTTATGGGGGATGTGGAAACAATTGATCATTTATTCATCCACTGTAATTATGCAAGATGAATCTGGGACCATTTTCTTGCCTCTCTTGGTATAGAGTGGTTGATGCCGAACTCAGTTTTTGATCTTTTATGGGCTTGGCATGGGGGGGGGGGGGGGGGGAGGGTGTGGGGGGTGAGGTGAGATTGGTAAATCTACAAAGGCATTATGGCGATTACATATCATGGCTATATTTTGGGTAATTTGGAGAGTTTGAAATGATTGTTGCTTTAACAATATGGCGATTAACCTCTCAAAAATAAATAAATAAAACAATATGGCGATTACAGTGCTGGACTGTATACATAAGATCAATTTCTGCACGTTGGGATGGGCTCCTTGTGTAAATATGATAGATCCTGACCAGCTACATTCAGCTTTTCATTTGTTATTTTCTTTCTGCTTTTATTATTTTGTATTTCTAGCTCACTCGTGACTTTTTAATAAAATTTTACAGTTAACTTTCAAATTAAAAAAAGAACCTTTTTATTTGCCTAGCTGTTGCTGGAAATGTGGGGAAGCAAAAATTTTAGTAACTCTATTTTGCCACTGAGAGAGATCTTGAGGCTGTGTTGACATATGGGGCAACAATGTAGTCAGTACCAGTGTTTGTATTATCGGCGAAAAATCGATAATATCGCCGATATTATCGGTATCGCCGGAGTTGCGATACCGAAACCCACTTTTTTCGTTTCTCTTCCAAATATCGGCGAATATTCGGCGATTTTATCGACTTTTAATGTAAAATACAGTTGTCGCCCAAAAATCGCGTCTACTGTCAAGGATAATCAGAATTGTAGCGACAACTCCGATTCGACGATAAAAGGGACGATAAAATCGGGAGCTGCGTAAATACCAAAAAAAAAAAAAAAAAAGAAAAAAAGGGGAAAAAAGTAACTTTTGGAAGTATGTACCTGTAGAATAGGATCGTTGATCGGAATTAATGGGCAAATCTCGGCGAAGAGCGAAATCAGAGATTTTTCGAGATTTTAGGTTTCCTTCTGGAACCTCTTCTATCCGCGGCTTTTTCTGCGATTTTTTTTGGTTTTGAAACCCTTTTACGAATCGGATTGCGTACTGTGTAGCTTTTATCGTGCTGAGTAAACTCAGTTGCGCTACTGTGAATGTGTGTGGGTTATCCACACCGTCCATACGTGTTTTCAGCTCATTTCAGTGGTTGAGCCAAAAATTGAAGAATTCCCAAAACTCAAGTGGACCACACCACAGGAAATAGTGGGAATAATGACTTCCACCGTTGAAACCTTGTTAGGGCCCACAGTGATGTTTATTTGTCATCCAACCTGTTCATAAGATCACACAGACATGGATGAAGGGAAAACACAAATAAAAGATTCATCCAAAAGTTCTGTGGCCCCAAGAAATTTTGGACGGTAGAATTTCAATTCACACTGTTTCCTGTGGTGAGGTCCACTTGAGATTTGGATGCACTTGGTTTTTCGTTTAGAGCCCTAAAATTATTTTTTAAAAATGATGGACGGAGTGGATAAAATATTTAAATCATGGTAGACCCCACAGACTTTACTCAGTACGCTTAGCGTGCTGAGTTACTCAGTACGCAATCCGCATCCCGCGTCCTACCCCCGCTCAGAAGGTAATCCGTTCGAGCAGGGCTCTGTGGGGCCCACCGTGATGTAAGTATTTTATCCACACCATTCATCGCTTTTCTTAGATCGTTTTAAGATATAATTACAAAAATGAAGCAGGTCCACAGCTGCAGTGGATCACACCAAAGGAAGATACAGTGATAATGACACCCACCGTTGAAACCTTCCTAAGGGCCACCGTGATGCTTTTTACCATCCAACCTATTCATAAGGTCATGTAGACGTTGATGAAGTGAAAAAACAAATATCAACTTAATCCAAAACTTCTCCAGCTTCCAAGAAGGTTTTAATGGTGGACGTCCAATCCCCAGTTTATGGTCCACTTAAGCTTTATCCATTCTCATTTTTTGGCTCATATGTTAAAATGATCTTAGAAAAATGATGAACGGAATGGATAAAACACTTACATCATGGTGGGCCCCAGATCCTGCCTCGGACCGGTGAATCCGTCGGCCGTGGGTAGGACGCAATCAACGCCCCTGGTAAAGAGTGACAATGGTGGGCATGCCGACCTTGGTGGCTTGGATGTCACCAAGTTCCGTAGACCCCACCATGATGTATGTGTTATATCCACACCTTCCATCCATTTGGCGAGATCAATTTAGGTCATGAACCCAAAAATTAGACAGATCCAAAGCTTGGGTGGACCACACCATAGAAAGCAATGGGGACAATGATTCATATTGTTGAAAACTTCCTAGGGCCCACAATGATGTTTATTTGTCGTCCAAGCTGTTCATAAGATCACAGTCATCGATGAAGGTAAAAAACAAAAATTACATGGATCCAAAACTTCTATGGCCCCTAAGAAATTTTCAATGATAGACATTCAAATTCACACTATTTACTGTGGTGTGGTCCACTTGATCATTGGATATGCTTCGTCTTTAGAATCAACCCCTATAATTATATGGTAAAGTGGATGGACGGAGTGGATAAAAGTATATAAATCAGTGAGCCCCATAGAGTTGACTCAGTCCGCATAAAGTATTATATGAACCCATTTTGATTACAATTGGAGCGATTTTGATTACACTGGGCCCCATAAAGTATTATATGAACTCATTTTGATACAATTGGAGTGATTTTGATTATAGTGGGCCCCATAAAGTATTATATGAACTCATTTTGATTATGATTAAAGCGATTTCTTATGGCAACGTATGCTTTTTGGGCTCCATTAAATGAAAACTTATTATTTAGTGTATTGTTTTGTAATTTTTTTTAATTTCTAAATATGCAAATATGTGTATTTAGGCATGCCGTGAAGTTTTACCGAAAAATTCCATCATTTTCTCCATTATTCGCCATTTTTCTTCGCATTTCCAGTTATCGGCGATAACGATATTATATCTTTATCTCCAGTCAGCGAAACTTGTAGCGATACCGACAACTTGAACACTGGTCAGTATGTTGGTGAGCTGATTGGGGAATTCTCCATCTTCAACTAGTTTGTATTGAAAGAGGACGGACTTTTGTGGATAGTCACTAATATTTGCAGTCTGGTGGAACTGTCAGGAGTGAGTCATTAAAGCGTAGGGTGATATGCGATGGCAAGGGATGTGGTGCTTGGGAGGGGACTTAAACACTATCAGATTCTTATTAGAGAAATTGTGGATAGCTATTTAACAAAATGCATGAGAAGGTTCTCTAAAGTGGTAATGAATTAAATTTTATTCCTATACCTCTCATGGGCAGGATTTTCATGTGGTTGAATTGGTACTCAAGGTTTGTTAAATGCAAATTGGACTGATTTTTAGTGTTGAAGGAGTGGAGGAACATTTTTCCAAGATGCTGTCCACCATACTTCTAATGCCGACATCTGATCATCATCTGAATTTGTTGGATTCTGAACGCTTAAGCAAAGGCCCATCCACCCCCTTTGAAATTGGAGAATATGTGGCTTGATCACTCATACTTCCTTAAATTAATGCCGCAGTGGGGGCACAACGATACCTATGAAGATGGGTTAGTTTTGTAGAATCTGCAATATGTTAAATATAAATTAAAGAAGTGGAACAAGGCTCACTTCAGGAGTATTGAGGAGAAAAATAGGGATGATTCTAACTAAAATAGCCATGATCAATGAGGAAGAGGAAATGAAGCCATTTAGCACCTTTCAATGGGAAGAAAGAGAAAAAAATGAGAGTGGAGTACGTTCTCAAAATTGAAGAAATCTTATTGAGGCATAAAGGGCAACGTGGCACAAAGAAGAGGACAAAAGCACAACTTTTCCCCACTGTCATGAGATGAAGGATTACTATGATCTCTAAACACTTGGTGGATGTGTCCATTGAAGATGAATCGGATATCGAAAATATTCATTGAGTTTTATCACTTGTATCGTATGAAATTGAGGCTTATAAAAGGCCTAATATGAATGATATTGGATTTGAGTCGATCCCGTCAGAGGAGAAGGCGGAATGGCTAGAAAGACAGATACTAATGAGGTCTGTACAATAAGCTTGGTTAGTTGTCCATAGGAAAGGAAAGAAACGGGTTGTCTACAAGTTGAATATCGAAAAGGCGTATGACCATGTGGATTGGGGTTTCTTAGACTACGTGTTGGGTTGTTTGGCATGCGGAATAAAATGGCGATCATGGATTCGTGCTTGCGTTCAGCTGAAGAAATTCTCAGTGTTAGTTAACGGCTCTCCTAAATGGTTCTTTCAAGCATCTGGAGGGTTGAGGCAAGGAGATCGATTGTCTCCATATTTGTTCGTGGTAGTAATGTGTAATGCCTCGGTTTTTGAAACCCGAGCGCAACGCTCTTTCGTTTCAACAAACCGAGTGTTATCTTAGAAACGCAACATACGTATAGCAATTTGTAGTAATCAGAGTATGAGGGATAAAATTAAGCATGGTAAACCATCATATAACAAAATATATCAAGATCCTAGCTGGGGACTTTAGTACAAAACCCATAAGTTTCAAATGTTCAAAAGTCAAACCAGTAAGGAAGTAACTGCAACTACCGGTTGAGCCCATAAAATTCTGCCGCCTCCTGGCATGGCTCCTCTTCGTAGAATTCATCCCCCAAACCTGGGGATTCAGCACCTGGGCCTGCTCCATAAGCGTCCTCATCTAAACCTGCATCCTTTGTATGGTTGAATATTCGATGAATGAGTGGCCAGCTCAGTGTGAATTCCCCTCAAGATTACACACCGCCACATTAGTCAAGCATAGTTTTAAACAATAAGGCATTTAAAACAATACACGACGTAGTCTTATTAAATGCATGGATGCATGAGTGCACATCAATTGAGGATGCTCATCTAGTTGGCTTTTGGGTAAAACCCATGCATGTGGCTAGCCACCATCCCGTACGTGCGTGGTGACTAAGCTCACAAAAAGAGGTCAACCACCAGCGAAAGTACATATAGTACGTGCGTAGTGGCCCATGACCAGAAGTACACCTCGTACGTGCGTAGTGACCAGTGGTCAGTCACCAGCGAAAGTACATCTCGTACGTGCGTAGTGACCCGTGGTCAGTCACCAGCGAAAGTACATATGGTATGTGCGTATTGACTCGTGGCCGGTCACCAGCGAAAGTACATATGGTATGTGCGTATTGACTCGTGGCCGGTCACCAGCGAAAGTACATCTCGTACGTGTGTAGTAACCAAGCTCACAAAAAGAAGCTAACCACCAGCGAAAGTACATATAGTATGTGCGTTGTGGTCCATGGCCAATCACAAGCGAAAGTACATCTTGTACGTGCTTAGTGACCAGTGACCAGTTTACCAGCGAAAGTACATATAGTACGTGCGTAGTGACCCGTATGCTATGAATGCATGATTAGCCTAACTGTTATTATTCCAATTGCAACCAACCAATTTAAGAAAGCTCAAAGGTCACGGGGGGGCGCTCGTCACAAAGCATAGACCGACAGCTCGGGCATAGTATCCGATACCACCATCCCTGACCCATGAGACTCCAACACTAGAATGTTTAATGGTTACCTCCTCGACTAGTGCCAATCATAGTTCAACAAGTGGATCTTACCATTGTATGGTTACACAGATAATCTATCAATCTACTTAGGGCAATATCAAACCGAAGCCACATGGGGCCGATATCAAATCAAAGCCACAAAGGGCAAGTACCGAGTTGATGCGATAAAAAAGGGATTATCCCCAAAAGCCACACAGGCACAAAAGCCCATGGATGGTAAGCCTGTATCAATGTTCCATTTAATCCATCGGTCAAAGTAGCCACTAGGTCGAGGGTCCATTTTAATCACAATCCGTCAAGTTACATCCCAAGTCTGGATGTACATATATAAGTGGGATTTTCCACTGATAGATGTAACAATTCAAGTTCTACAAGCAATCCACAAGCAATCCACATGTATGAAAAGGTATACAAGTAAAACATATAGATGTTCATGCAAGATAAATGTTAAACATATAATTTGATAATAAGATTTAATAACTAGCATAAGTAATCGTGAATTAGAGACATTAGTTATCAATTGAAACTAAAATGTAACTATCACTTAAGCTAACATGAAAGTGGAAAGCTCAAGGGGAAGAATCATCACCTCTAGAGGGGGCGTTTCCTGGTTCCAAGGTACTTAGAGTTTAGGATAATCCGGTCACCTATCATTCAAATAAGATTAGGGTTAATTAGGCTTAGGTCTTGGCCGATTCTCTTCTCATTTCATCCCTGGTTAGCTCATAATTATCACTAACCCGCAAGTTTAGCATTCCAAGGGTGATCGAAACCTACAACTCTTTACTCAAAATTAAGAGAAGCGTGACTATGAGGTTACAAAGTAGAAGTTGTTTGGCCCGATTACTTACTAGTTTAAGTGATCCCAACCTTGATGAATTCCTTCTTTCATGAACTCAGTCAAGGGGGCTTAATCGAGCCGATCTGAGTTGACTCGGCCCGAGCCGTTGGCCCACCATTTCTGCCATACCAAAGTCAACAGCGGTGTTGCCAATGCTCAAGCTGAGTTCACCCTTGAGGCAACCCGAAACTCGATGAGTTATCGAGTCGGGCCTAGCTGGAAGTGATGGCTGTTGAGTCGAACTCACTGGAGCCGTGTCTAAGTAGGGGTGCAAGAGTAGCCCAGTAGCTGTAGCTGCTGTCATGACGAGTTGACTCAGCAAGTTGAGCCAACCCCATAGCGATTAATGGTGCAACAACGTCTACCTAATCACAGGAGGGAAGGTAGCACAGTCTGCATCTTGCTCGTCTCTGACTGATGGCCAGGGTTTGTGCGGCGGCTCGACGAGTCAGTGGAGAGAGTTCTCACCGCTGGACTCAGTGAAACAACAGCCAGAGCCAACCCAGGATCCCGGACTCGGCAGCAAGTCACACTCCCCTTTCTCTCTCTCTCTCCCTCTCTTCTGCTTTCTCTCTGTTTCTCTCCTTTTCTCTTTTCTCCTTCCTCTTTCTTCTTCTCCCTCTGTTTCTCTTTCTTACGGTGGTGCTTCTGGCCTGCACTGACCCAACTCGATCCGAGCTGATCGGGTCGACTTCGTGCAGTGCGGCACCGAGTTCAGCACCTATGCCTGCATACTCTCTCTCTCTCTCTCTCTCTCTCTTCCTCTTCTCTCTCTCTCTTTGGATTTTCAGTGGGAATCCCGAGAATAACCTGGTCTATTTATAGTCCTGGGGTTGGCTCCCGATAGTCCTTATTCGTTACCATGAACGACCATGATAAGTGGTCGCATTTCTCGCTCTTCTTTTTGCTTTCTGTTTTGCATGGGAGCAATCCATCAATGGGATGGATTTCCTAACATCATGGCCCATCGGATGAGTGCATTTGATCCAAAAATGGGGCCCACTTCATCACGGCTTGATGGAAAAGATGACGTCGCCACCAATGGCGATTTCTCATTGACGGGTTCAGATGGCAATCGAAGCCATCTGGATGGACCAGATGGGGGTACCGATCCCTGTGGGGCCCACCAATCCCATCGCTACTCGTTGCCACCTTGCATCTCACCAGATTTTCCCTTCCATGGCTGTTTTCTCGCGCCGGGAGATTTTAGCTGAAGGTTGGTCGCCCTAACAGCTGGTTTCGAGGCTGCCCTAGTGTGGATGGTTGAGATCACCTACGGAGCTTGGGCGGAAGGCTCGGATCAAGCCAGCGTGTTTTCCCAAAGGGGAAAACTTCCCACCACCTTTTTCTCGTCAGCAGGCTGCTCCTTTTTCGGCGCTGGACGTAGGGCGGGGATTGACACCGGGAGGGACGACTGAGATTGCAAGATGCAGTATCTCCCGGATTGCCAAGCTGGCAACGAAATTGAACGTGGTTCCCTGTTTCGAAAGGTATAGCATACAGCCAGGTTGTGCCGTGGTTCGTGCACATGCACACGTGTTCCATCGTGCGCGAGTGGGTAGGGTTTGGTCGAGATGGACCTGCCTACACGATGGACGGTTTAGATCATGAGGATGGGACCTGATGGTCGAACGGTCCTCGTGCATTCACTGCTAAACCTAGTTTGACCAGGGTCTAGGTCTAGTGCATCGCGAGTGCACCTCTTGCAGTGTACACACGATGTGCTGTGGGGCCTACAGAGATGATTTTGAAGAATCCGCTCCGTCCTTATTGTTCTATGGGCCCATCTGGGTCATTTGACTGGGGGAGGCATATCTGTCGGGGCACAAAAAAATACACAAGTCAAAAGGAGTTTGGTTTGTTGTGCATCAAGATTCCAAGATAAGCAGCCCTGTCCATCGTGTGGTCCTCTATCATAAATCTCTCGATGAATAGTGCTGCGATGAATAGTTGCGCGGGTGAATAGTTGCGCAGATGAATAGTTGCGTGGGTGAATAGTGTTTGCGTGGATGAATAGTGTTTGCACGAACCCGCTCAAACCATGTTGGTTGCGCGGGACCACGCAAAGGACATGTTGGTTGCGCGCTCCTGCACAACATTGGTGCGGTCAAGATGATTCGAATGGTTGAGATTTGATGAAAGGTGGGCCTCATGGCACAAGGATCGAGGGTTCGCATGTGTGGAGGCCTATAAATACCCCACTCCCTCTCTCATTTGCACACGTTGAAGATTCTAAAGAAGATCAGAGCTCCAGAGAAGAAGAGAAGTCTGAAGGTATCAAGAGGAGAAGGGAGGAAGAAGAGAGGAGCTTTGTGTCAGACTCAAGAGCCGAAATGTTGTCGAGAGCCGGAATGCTATCGAAATGGCTGGATAAAAATGCGATCTTCAATCTTCCTTTTGTACAGGAACATGAGCTTAAGAAAGAGAGATCAAATGATCAGATCAGCACAACATTCCTCTCACTGAGACGATCAAATCACAAGCTGAAATGCTGCCGGATTTGATATCTAGATTTGATATTCACACTCTCAATTCTTGTATTCTGGATATTCTATCTTAGAATCAAGGGAAATCAAAGGATGTAAATGAACTCGGAATAAATAAATATGATGAATGTTCTCTTTCTAGTCTCTCTTTGTTAGGATTAAATAAGATAATTTCCCAAACCAAATGCATTTGTTTCTTGTCGAAACAAAATGACGACTCTGTTGGGGACTCTTATCCTATTTAAGATTGACATTGAGAAGGTTACAGGAACTTTTGTCATAGTTTGGCGTCGAAAGACTCTAAAATGATGACTCTCAATGGGAACATCCTCTCCTTCATCTCTAAGATAGAATGCTTCATCACTTGGATACTAATTGCGATTTTATATTTTGTCCAAAGGTAAAAAGATAAAACCGCGAGTTATGATCGATGACAAACCTAAACAAAGAAGAAAGTACCAGAGAAAGCAAAATCCGCTGTGATCAGGAGTAGGGAATTTCATGTAATAGACGGAATGATCTCTGTTTCACCAGTAGCTCAACAAGACGAGGGAGGATGGAGGATGGTAACATCTAAAAGATGGAAAATTCGATCTACCTCCACAAGAAGCATCATCTCGCCAAGTACAGGGTCGATTCTACAAAGTGTCGTGAGACTCAGTCCTGCCTCGGTCATGCAATCATCTCATTCGAGAAAAACAAAAAGGCTCATCACTCCGAAAGGTCTTCCGGTACCGTTAACTACAACCGCAAAGACATCTTTTACAGAATCATTACGAGTTCAGAAGAATAAAGGGAAAGCCATCCCGACTAGCTAATGTTCGCTCACAGTACCTCTTACAAAAGATTTCAAGCAAACTCATGCATTAAGAATGCCACGATCTGAGTTAGCCAATCGTTCGAAGCGACAGTATGCTGGTTTCAAACCAAACAATAGTTCATCTTCTTCAACAGCGTCAACAGTGTAGCACTCGCTTCCTCCTTCAATATCAAGACGATCGAAGAATAAGAAAATAAAAGTTTTATCGGTAGACATTAATCAGCCTAACCAACTTTCACCAGATAAGCACGTAGCCGAAGGAGTCCCTAATTTTCCAACAGTGGCTGTTGTGAACAACATTGAACCACAAGTAGAAAGGCCACAACCACAAGCGGTTAGATTACAAGAACCGACGCCTAATATTATTCAGAACATAACGCAGGAAGAAATCCGACAGATGGTCATCGAAACCATTCATCTAGAAAAGCAAGGTCAGAATAAAAAATTTCAATACCAGACACCATATCCTCGTGAAATAGAAGAAATGCCGTTTCCCGTTGATTTCTAACACCCAGACTTTCAGAAATTTAATGGGAACGGATCACCAGAAGAGCATATGATGCATTTCATAACAAAGATGAGAAATTTCTCTAGAGTTCCTCAATATTGTCTGCGATTATTCGGATCTTCTCTGACAGGAAGAGCTTTAAGATGGTATTCAGGTTTAATCCCAGGATCTATTCATACTTGGGATCAGATGCAGGATGTTTTTATGTCAAACTTTTTCTCTTTTGACAGAGAAGTTAGTTTGACCGAACTGGCCTCTATTCGCCAAGAAGAAAATGAACCAGTCGAAGAATTCATCAGCCGATGGAAGGACTTGGGGGCATCATGACGACATCCTCTGCAGGAATCAGAACAAGTAAAACTATGTTTAGAAGGCATAAGACCAGAACTGGCATGTAACCTGATTAGTAAAGATTGGAAAACCTTTCGTGATCTTGCTATGAAGACCTATGCTCTTCAAAAGATGATGATTGGAAGAGTGTCTGCTTTTCTACCAACATCAGCCAACATCACTCGGGAAAAAGAAAATAAAGAAGAGTATCAGGATGTTGAAAGAGACAGCGATGAAGAAGATGGAAATGGTCGTGCGGTTATAATGACATATAAAAGGTCCAGGCAAAATAAAGACCATATGAAGTATTTGTTCCCAAGAAAAGACATACTTCTTATGCTGAAACAATTGTTGGCTATGAAGAGTATTGAATTACCTCGGCTAAGACACCTCGAAGAAATTGAAAATACAAGAGGAATGGATTATTGTCATTATCACCATACATTTGGGCATCATACAAAAAGTTGTAATGCCTTCAGGAAAAAGCTACAAAAGATGATCAATATGGGAGAAATTGTGATGGAAGAATATGATAGAAAGAGAAGAATAGCGATTCCAAAACAATGATAATCTCTCGATAAAGGGAACGAGATTTTTTTTTTAGTGTTAGTATGGTTCATCAGGCTTATGCGCAAGAAGAAAAGAGGAAGAGTTATGTAATAGCATAATAGATAGAAAATCCTGATATAGAGTAATCTTCAGTCATATGTCTTTATGGGTTCTCATCCCTCAACAAAGTAAAGATGAAGGGTGTTGATTGCGCAGGTCAGCGTAGACGCCCCTCGCAGTTGTGCACACTTGCACAGAAAATGATTGATAATGGTGAAATTGCCATAAGGAAAGTGTACGATATAAAAGAAGAAATAAGGGTACACAGGCCTGATTAGTTCAAGACTGGGGGTAATACTAATCTCGGATGATCGGTATGAGGTGATGTGGCATCAACATACTTGTTAAAGATCACAACATCGTGATTTTGATTACGAAGATTATCAGAATAATACTTCCTAATCAAAAGGGGGCATGACAAGTAGAAAGATGAAACGACTACAAAAGACAAAGTCATGTATTCCTTTTCATGTGAATGAATAAAAGGGCGCAAATTTTCAAGCAAAGCTTCTCAAGCATATCGGGCATATTAAGATTAAGCACAGAATTGATGATTGCTGTCATGCATCGATGATTGCTGTCGAGCGTCGATGATTGCCATTGACATCAATGGTTGTCGTCGTCAAATTCGTCAAACGTTGATGATTTTCGTCAAATATTGCCACACACTAATGATTTTCTTCATATTCGCCAAGTATCGATGGTTATCGCCAAAATTAGCAACTATTGCTGTCGTCATCAATCGCCCATATAAGATTATCTTATCGAAATTGCTATCATCACTAAGATGATACACTATTTTAAGTATAATATGAATGTTCTTAGAACATTATCAGCAGCGACGAAATATCAATTATTGGTTCACCATTTTTGGCAGTGGAATAAAACTATATGGCCAACCACATATAAAGTTGACGACATCGATGGTAGCTTATCATTTAAGGCAGCCTAGCCAAGCCCTATACGGCCAACTACACATAAGACCTATCACCATCGTCTATATATGACAGCAGTGAGCGCCTGAGCAGGTCTATATACAAAGCTTCAATGACTTAAAGAGCCCGAAATTAGCGGTAATCTATAATTGCTCTTTGAGCTCAGCCCGAAATTGGCGGTAATCTATAATTGCTCTTTGAGCCCAAGTCTTGTCCAGTCAAGTCGTGTCCAGTTTAGTCTAGTCTAGTCAAGTCAAGTTCAGTTTTGTCCAGTCAAGGTGTAGTCAGTTAAAGTGTACTTACTCCATTATTCAAAAGCTTAAACTATGTGCAGCATCAAAATACTACAAAAATACATGATCATTTATCTACTTGAAAAATGCTTGAAAATGCAAACTGCCTGATATGATAACGAAAATCATGAAAATTTCATACTTAGCATAAATGGATATACGATATACAAAATGTGTTTCTTTTGAAACTGGTACAGGTTGCGATTACATCAAATCTGATCAAAATATTCAATATTCTCTATTCTAAAGTTAAGTGCTTCAAAATATGGTTATTCTTATGAAGAAGATGAGTCATCATTTTCGGCAAGAGATTCATGGGTATTCTTCAAAGGCATGCCAAAGGCTATCCATCCCTCGAGAGTATTAGCAGGCTTTATTTCATGAATATTATCTTTCGAAGAAATCCTTATACAAAGTTGACCTGGAAAGGAGGCATGATCTATTTCTTTAAAGTAATCTATGCCTTGGTCTTTCTGATAATTTCTTATACGTGGTGGAGGAATCCATATGGTATAATCTATTGAGCAATAATTGCACGCTAAGTAATATTGACGATCTCATCAACGCATCCAACTATAAGAAATATGAGTTGGATAATTATAGCCGGGAAGTATGAAGCATGATCCGGTGTGAATGTTCAAGAGTTGTTTCTGTATCAAGGCCCAGTTATATGGTCCAATGCTGTAACTTCTTACTGTTCTAGTAATGACATTGCAAGTCTCCAAGTACTGGATCTGATGAAGACAAGGAATATATGTTTTTCAAAAGAGATAGAATCATCATCAATAACTTCTGTCTTCCGGAAAGCTATTAAATGGGAATTGAAAGAAGTCTTATCTATTTTTCTGAATCACCCAAAGGTCCAAGGAAAATACATTCCTAGCCAGCCTATGAAGAAATGCTGAGTATAGACTAGAAAAGACTCAGCGATTGAACCCGTAGAGTCAGAAATGACATCTCCAAAAGCATGATATAATGAGCAAAGAATGCAACAAATGCAATGCAATGCACGCTGACAAGCACAAAGATGAAATGACTAAATCATTATCATATTGCAATTCTTACAATTATTCTAAAAGCTTTCAATATATTTCAAAATTATCAATATTTTATGAAACTAAATTGGAAAATTATGATATCTCGAGATACTAATTCCGATTAATTTGGCAGGAAAGATTACCATTAAAAAACCTGGATTATGCAGACTATGAATAAAAGAGTTGATTGAAGAGATTGTTGCAGCAGGAGCAACAATGCACCAGCCATGGAGTTCAATGAAAGAGTCACCGGAGTTGATCGAAGAGATCGTTATAGCAGGAGCAGCATTGATCGACAGTTCTCTGATCAAGTTACTCAAAGATGAAGTCGCCGTAGCCGTTACAATGGCAAGTTTCAATGAAAAGAAAAGAATTGCACAAACAAAGGGAGTCAAAACTGTGGTGGATGTAATTGCGGTCCTATTCGTAGAAAGACGTTCTATTTGATTAACCGCTATGGAAATAGAGTGCTTTCGTTGCCGCCATTATCTCTCTATCGAGGCATTCACTTGGCACTTCCGTTCGAGCGCGATCATTCAGTCTTCCGTTCGAGCGCGATCGTCCAGTCGTCCTTCAACTGCAATTCATTCGAGCTCGATTCCTTCGACAGTGATTCATTCGATAACAATCTGTTTGAGCATGATCCTCCGTCTGATCTCGACTGTTAAAGTTCTCCGTTCAAGTGATCCTTCTCTACATTCATGAAGAGTCTTTTGCTAGGAAAGGATTTTTGTGTCGAAGAAGATCGATCATCCTCCTTTTGATTTCATAAATCAATCAAAGAAGGACCGAGGGGTAATCTGTTGGGGCACAAAAAAATACACGAGTCAAAAGGAGTTTGGTTTGTTGTGTATCAAAATTCCGAGATAAGCAACCCCGTCCATTGCGTGGTCCTCTCTTTGTCATAAATCTCTCGATGAATAGTGCTGTGATGAATAGTTGTGTGGATGAATAGTTGTGCAGGTGAATACTGTTTGTGCGGGTGAATAGTGTTTGGACGGATGAATAGTGTTGCGTGAACCCGCGCAAACCATGTTGGTTGCGCGGGACCGCGCAAAGGACATGTTGGTTGCGCGCTCCTGCACAACATTGGTGTGGTCAAGATAATTCAAACGGTTGAGATTTGATGGAAGGTGGGCCCCATGGCACAAGGATCGAGGGTTCGCACGTGTGGAGGCCTATAAATACCCCACTTCCTCTCTCATTTGCACACGTTGAAGATTCTAAAGAAGATCAGAGCTCCAGAGGAGAAGATAAGTCTGAAGGTATTAAGAGGAGAAGGGAGGAAGAAGAGAGAGGAGCTTTGTGCCAGACCGTGCAACACCCTTTTGTTGCGCGGGAGTGAACACTCAAGAGCCGGAATACTGTCGAAATGGCTGGATAAAAATGCGATCTTCGATCTTCCTTTTGTACAAGAACATGAGCTCAAGAAAGAGAGATCAGATGATCAGATCAGCACAACATTCTTCTCAATGAGATGATCAAATTACAAGCCGAAATGCTGCCGGATTTGATATTCAAACTCTCTCAATTCTTGTATTCTGGATATTCTATCTTAGAATCAAGGGAAATCAAAGGATGTAAATGAACTCAGAATAAATAAATATGATGAATGTTCTCTTTCTAGTTTCTCTTTGTTATGATTAAATAAGATAATTTCCCAAACCAAATGCATTTTTTTTCTTGTCGAAACATATCCAAACCACAGGCGGGCCTCATTTCATGATCTTGGGTCCTATTTGGGGGCCTCTATTAACCCGACGGTCAAATCACCTTTAGATCTGATCTACGAGGTTAGTATCGGGTCCTAGTCCATTTCGAAGGAAGTTTAGCGATCAGATCGACCAACTGCCATTGGTCAATGGTCAAAAGGGGCTCCAAACTAGTCTAGGTGACCTGTGCATTTCTAGATTACGAGCAACATGGGTTATCGATCACGGCTCTGTGGTCCTATGGGTGATGTGCTCTGATGACCCAGGGTTTAATACCGTAAGCGTGCCATGATGGCCCATCTTGAATGTTAACGAGTGGATTGCTTGGCCTACATGTGGGGGTTTTTTTCTAACGGTCGGATGTAGCCCATAATGATCGTGGATGTTTGCCTTAGATAGGTTTAATTTCATGCTCGGTTAGATTATGCGGTAACACCCAAGTAGCGGAAGTGTGGGGTGTGACATAATGCAAGCCTTGGATAGGATGATTAAGATAAGTGTGGAGGCTGGTTTAGTCAAAGGTTGATAATGCAAGACTTTGTTGGGGGGGGGGGGGGGGAGCTATTTCTGTTTATCGAAGCAAAGCTTATAGTGGCCGAACAGTTTCTCTTCAATGTGGGGAGTTTGCCAGTTCTGTTTCTTGTTCCTTTCCTTTTGTTTCTTTGTATTCTTTCGGCCGTGGCCTTATGCAATAAAATTATCATCGTTTAAAAAAGAAAAAAAAGCAAAATTTTTCATGAGAAGACTCAAGGAGGTAATGAGAAAGGTTACTCTTCATTCCAAGGGCTTTTTATGAATAAGAATGTGTTATTTTCAAAATTGATTTAGAAAAAGGCACATGATAGGTTTTATTGGTCTTTCTCTTGAGTAGAATGAGGATTGGCTATGAAGGAAGTGGATAAAAGTGCACATATCATTGGCCTATTTCTCCATATTCATTCTTTTCATTATAGGGCTAGGGCTAAGGCATTTTTAAATGGATTAGGCCATGGTTTAGGAGACTAGGGCTAGGTTTGGGCCAACCACGACACGATCCTAGCATGATTTATTGCCACCCTATGAACCCCGAAGTGGACATTAACACAAAGATGCATCTTTCTTATTGTAGATGCATGAATAGAATGAAGAGAGAGGAGTTGAGTGAGGAAAGAGAGAAAGGGATTGTCAATCTCTCACCTCTTAGCTTTTTTTAATTTTATTTTGAACGACGATGATATATTAAAAAAGGTCGAGGCCAAAGAAAGCACATATACAAATATGCACGTACAAAAATACTACAACACCAAGTGGAACGCCCCAAAAAGGAGACGAGAAGCAAGAAAAGAACTAAACTTCCACCCAATCCTTCATATTCAGAATTGCCCCATTGAATACTTGCACCTACCCACTCATTTTGCTCCTGAAACAATGCTAGTTCCTTTCCCACCATGCAACCCATAGAGTCGCTAATAGACTTAGTCGCCACTGCCTTTTCTCTTCTTTCCCTATCCCTCGACGTGCCAAGCTATAAGAAACTCCCCTATTGTCTTCAGGAACACCCAAAGAACTTCGAAAAATTGTAAAAGAAGATCCCAAACATCTATGGAAAAATCACAATGAAGGAATAAATGATCCATAAATTCCACATCTTTGAAGCACAATAAGCACATGTTTGGGAGATGCACGTTCCACTTACATAGATTGTCTATTGTTAGCACTTTGTTCTTGCCTACTAGCCAACCAAACGCTGCCACCTTCAATGGAGCACCGTAGTGCCACAGGCCGTTGCCATAATCTTAGAATGATCTTCGCCCGCACACAAAAACCGATAAAATGATCTAACTGAGAAAAAATCGGTCTTCGATTTGCACCATCTCAAGGAATCCACTTCTGAAAGTAGAGGGGCAATCGTTGATAACATATCAAGCAATAGAACCAACTTTTCAATCTCCCCATCCGAAAGATTCCTTCTAAAAATAGGACTTCATGAAACCTCCTCCCCTTCTATAGAATAACATTTGCTCACTACCTCCCCCTCTCCCTTAGCTACCCTATCTAAAGAAGGAAATCTCTCAGCCAAACTCTCATCACCCACCCACCTATCCTCCCAAAATCTAATTCTTTTACCATCCCCCAACTAGAAGCCCATTCCCTCTGATGAAGGACAATTGACCACTTCCTCTAAAAGCTCGAACTAATAGAGCATGATGAATTAATCCCTTTATCTCATAGACTAGGCCCCAAATCCATGGGTTAGGTCCTCGGCCAAACCCTCCTCGTGGGCCCCAAATCCATGGGTTCCGCCTCACACAGGCCCCAAACCATGGGTTCCGTGGGCTGACCACCCCGAGTGTGCCCCTGCATCCCACAGGCTACCCCACTCGAGCTTGGTGTGAAAATGCTTCTGCATTAATCACCCCCTTGTGAAGAGTCTCGAACACGAGACCTCTCACTATGATACCAATTTGATGCACGACAATTAACCACTTGCTCTAATAGTTTGAGCTTTTAGAGCAAGTGGTTAATTGTCCCATACTCTCTCTTTTAAGGATGCTACTGACTTCCATAAGTAAGAAGACTGATACAAGGCTGATTCCTTTGTCCACCACCCTCCTTCCTCTACCCCATATTTTTTCACTATTACCTTCTTCCATCTAGCCTCTCCCTCCATCCCAAACCTCCAAACCCATTTCCCCAAAAGAGCTAAATTCATTTCTTCTAACTTTAAAATCCTTGCTCCTCCTTGAACTGTTGGTTTACGTACTTCCTCCCATTTCATAATATGGAACCTGTGTTTCTCCCTTGACCCCTCCCACAAAAAATCAATTCCTTGTCTCTCCAAAACGTTCAAAATAGATTTTTGACACTTGAAAAGAGACATAAAATAGACCAGAAGATTCGACAAAGATGATTTTATCATTACCATCCTCCCACCCATAGATAAGCACCTTGACTGCCATTTTGATATCTTCCTTTCATATCTCTCAATAACTTTATACCACATGTGCTTCACTAGTCTTCCTATACATAGTGGCAACCCAAGTACGTTGTTGGAAAAGAAGCTTCCCTGCACCCAAATTCCTTTGCAAATGCCCGCACTTTTTCTTTGGAGATGCCTACTCCTAAGATCTTGCTCTTAGAAATATTTACTTTCAGACCAGAAACCACCTCAAAACTAACTATAATCGAGCAAAGATTTTCACAAAAAAAATCATCCGCCTTGCTCAATAAATGAGTATTCATTTGCATCCTAAATATGCGAAATATGAAAATTCGTGTTATCCACCCCAAAGCCTTTTACCAATCCCACCTGTACCCCTCTGTCAATCATTCTACTAAGGGCCTCCATAATTGTGACAAACAAGAAATGGGATAATGGACCGCTCTGCTGCAGTCCTCGAGTGCCGCAAAAAAACCTTTCGGTGAACCATTCACCAGTATGGAAAATTTTGCCAATTTGACACATGTCCGAATCCAATATTGCCGTTTTGGACTACATGAACTCCCAAGATTTCTGACTTTGCCATATTAATTTTTAAGCTAAAGACCGCCTCAAAACACACTGTGATCTTCCTCAAATTTCGAACCGATTCCTCACTTGCCTCACAAAAGAGCGACGTGTCATCCGCATATTGAAGATGACTAAACTATCTTGGCTACCTGCAATCATGAACCAACAAAATAAACCGTTCTCCTCACCCTCACGGAGCATCTGACTTAAATCCTCAGCCACAACCATGAATAAATAGGGCAACAGAGGATCTCCCTGTCTGAGACACGAGAAGCTTAGAAATAACCTTTAGGTGATCCATTAACCAGAATAGAAAATGAAGCATGTTGAATACAGGACTTCATCCAACCCCTCCACTTTGAGCCACAACCTAGTCTCCTGAGCATATAATTGAGAAAAGTCCGATCTACATGATTGTAGGTTTTCTCTATATCTAGCTTGCATATCAACCCGCTCTTCCTCTCTTTATGCTTGAAATCAACGCTCTCATGGTCTATACGGGCGCTATCTAGGATCTGCCTATCGAGAACAAACACCCTTAGGAATTCTGAAATAACTTTAGAAAGATACTTGTTGAATCTCGAAGCTAGGATCTTCGCCATATTCTTGTAAGGACTTCCCAACAAACTAATCGGTTTAAAATTAGGCAATTGCTCGGTCCCTTCCTTCTTAGGAATTAAGGCTATAAAGGAAGCTCCCAATTATGAAGATAATCTACCACGCTCCATAAACTTGCTCAAGAAATCCATCACTTTCTTTTTGATAACATGCCAAAATCTTTGGAAAAAAGAAGAAGATAGGAAAACCATCTGGACCTGGTGCCTTATCTCTACATCTTCGAAGAAAGATGGGAGAAACACAAGTTATCAAGTCTTGGCCTTCACCAATGCTCCCCAAAATATAGCTTCTCATAGAATTAACGATAACTTCACTAATTTGGTTTTTATCTGTAGATTGCAACCCATTGATAAGTAGACTCGAGATTCTGTTTCCACGAGCGTGCACTCTAGCAATACTGTGAAAGAAACGGGTATTCTTGTCTCCTTCTTTGAGCCAAATTGCTCTAGATCTCTGGTGCTACTTAATCTCTTCTTCCCTAACCCTGCTTTTGTTCTTGTTGGATAGGTCCAACCTTTTCAACCTATCTAACTCTGACAAACTACTGACCTCTTCTAACATATCCAACGCATGAATTTCCTCAACCATCTTGTCAAAATCTTGCTCCTTTTGCCTAGAAACTCTTTCTTCCATAATATGTTCTTCTCCTTCAAAATCTGTAGTTTTTTATGTAATCTAAAACCAACGAAGCCTTCCATCGAAAAGGACGACCACCAATTTGCGATAAGCTAATCAAAACCATCAACTTCCAGCCAAGCCTTTTTGAATCTAAAAGGCTTAGGGCCCAAATTGTCCTCCAGAACCTCCAACACAATAGGTTTGTGCTCAAAGATCACCCTGGGCACCCCTTGTTGATTAACCAATGGGAATTTGTCAATCCAATCTAAAGAGACAAGAAACCTATCCAATCGTGCCAACACAGGATCCTCTTGACCATTTGACCAAGTAAATTTGGCCCCTTGCAAAGGTAAATCTAGCAGCTTGTGACGATCCACTCAATCAGAAAAAGAAGCCATACTTCTAGTAATCTTACTACTCCTAGATTTCTCAAAGGAAAAGCGCACCACATTAAAGTCACCCCTTGAACTCTATGGGGCCACCCATCTTTGCCTAACTCTATCCAACACTTCCTAGAAATCCTTCCGCAAATCTGGTTTGCATGGGCCATACAACGCAGTGAACACCCATTGATAACCAGAACCTACGACACACAAAAGCATCGAGACCAAAAACTTCCCAAAGAAAGAATTAGCACATTTCCATCTGTCTGACTTCCACACAACACAAATGCCCCCCGCTGCCCTAATGGAATTCAGAGTCACGCAATCTTTAGAACTATATCCCTAAAGAGAATCAAGCAAACCTCTATCAAATGATTGAAGCTTTGTTTCATGAATAGCTATAATGTCTGCCTTCACCTTGGTACACATTTTCTTCACATGGGCCCTCATGATCTTCCCACCCAACCCTCGAACATTCTAGGAAAGAATAATCATTGGACAATGTCTTTACTCGATCTAACCCTCTTGCTACTAGTAGTCCTAATAGCGAAATCATAATTTATAGAACACTCGAGGTTCAACAACTCCCTCATTCCCTTAGGAGATTTTTTTTTCGATTTCAGATGCTACGTCTCATACCAATACTGAGCAACTCTTTCCTGCGCAAATTGAAAAGGCCTGAACATCTTCATCTCGAACCGCGTATGACATTCCCACGAGGCCTCCCACCCTTTTGAGAACATCCTTAGCCTACTTGTGCTGTTCGGCCGAAATGCATTTGCAATCCCCAACCACAATCGACGCAGCTGGAAGCAACATAGGAGTTGTCGGAGGGAGATGAACCAACATCTTCTCAGCATGGAGATGGGTGACATTTAGGGCTTCCTCGAACAAGTCTCCATTGATAGAGGGACCAACTGCCAAACTCTGATCATCCTCTGAAAAATTATCGATATCCACAGTACCCAACTATTCTCTTCTGCACTCAGAGACAACCAATTATAACTCCTCTTGCAACTCCCCTCTGTCATTGAAGCTTTATAGTGAGGCGTCGGATGAAAGAGAGATAGCATTCTTTGAATAGCTCACCTTATCCTTATCAGACTGAGGGACTCGCCCCTTAAAGAAATTAGAAATAGATGACTTCAGAAGGAATAGACTCACAGAGCCCTGATATCGAAAGGATTGCATGTCGTATAAGGTAGTGAATCCGCACATGCCAACTTAGCCGACACGATATCCGCACGTGCCTCACTAATAAACCCCTGTGGATCCCCACACTTGCTTCCATTAAAAACTAATCCCGCCTCAAGAATCGACCCAACACTGGTGGAATCAAAAGAGCGTGTCTCCTCGTGCCATGTATCTAGCTCTGGATTCCGAACCTGCGATGTGTCCTTGCATAGTAGACTCAGAATAGCCTCAGGCTCGGAACCAAAACCCTAGACTGCATTCGAGCGAGGGAACGCACTAGAAGATGCTCCTGCAATAGATGAAAAGCCACGTGTCACACGATGAGTTGCAAGATCCCCACCTATCTCTTTTTTGCCAACCAACACATGACACGTAACCTCATCCACATTCGCTGGTCCAGGAGAGTAGCAATTTGGTGCTCCTTCGGCCGCCCCGTCTCTGATCTACACAAACATGGTGCATAAATCACGTCCAATCCACAATTGGGTGATAGATGGCACTAGCTTCACAGGATTTAGCCATTGTCCTCTTCATAAATCTGACCACCACATGGAAAGTGATAGAAAGTGAAGCTCACATGTATAGTTGTTGGCCAAATTACATCAATATTTTGCTCATTGAACATGTATGTTTCCTCAGATATCAATTTGGTTTTTTTTAGTTCCAATAATTCCAACAAGTTGATAAAAACAAATAAAAATATAAAGCCCTAAGAGAGGACTTGAAACAATCCCACTATGCCCATGTTTCAAAACGCTCAATTGAAATGTTCATATAAATGTACTCAAGAGAACATTTAGATAACAAAATAAGATTCCTCGTGCACAAGATGAAAATTTCATCACGTGTATGAGTTTCTCACCATTGTTATCCTTGTCATTGGAACAACAACATCCTAAACATCATAACCTAGAATGGATGAGATTACTTGTACATGGAGGATACTTCTCATGCAAGATTAAAAAGAAAAAAAAATGACAAAAAGCAAGCATGTTGACTCAAAATTGAGTAAATAATATATATTTCTCACCATGGGATGCTAGAGTATGATTTTTAGAAAAGTAACCAAGGATGCTTGGAGACAAATTTGAATGTGAACGAGCATTAGAGCTGCCATAACATGCACATTCATAAAATTGATCAACACTAGGAAGCAACATATTATATAATTAAAGCTCTCACTTTTAAACATAGTTAGCGTTGGTACAAGTTGAAGGCTCTAAAAGGGCAAGGGGAAGGTCCAAAAGGAAGTGGATGGAGGTAGTAAGATAAGTGATGCAGGACGGATGTGCATGCTATGTGAATTGAGAGCATAAGTGAAACATAAAAATTCAGCATTCACATAATTGATTAAGGAAATCGAGAGAAAACCATGTTACATCCATCCATATATGCAAGCCACATGCTAGAAACAAAATAACATAAATTTAGGTCCCCATGGAAGTTAGGACTTCCATCTAGCATAGGAATAATTCAATTCTACATGTATTGATCACAAATCATATAAAGGAACCACAAAACCAATAGTTACTTGGCTAAAGGAACGAAGAGATTAGGGTTCAGATTGAGGAATTAGGGTATTTGGGAAATTAGGGTTGGGGTTTCCTAAATTTGAGAATTAGGGTTTATGAAAGTGAGATATAGGACAACGATTTTAGGGGGCTAGGATTATAGAGAGAGAAGAAAGAAGGGGGGAGAAGGGACCTGCATTGTTCACGTGCACTATTCACATGTCGGGTTAGGTTTGGGGTGTGGATTGGCTAAGGGCTTGTTTGAATTTTCAATTCAGTGGTAAATACCCTTTAAATGGGTAATAATTATTTCATCTGGTATTTACAACACTATTCCTGGTGCTTGATTTGACCAGCTGCTCTTTAGACGCAAAGATCGAGAAGCCACAATATTTGTGGGTCCCACCATGATGCATGTTGCTTATCCCACACTGTTCATCCATTAGAACAGCTGAATTTATGGCATGAGCCAAAAAATGAGGCATATCCAAAGCTCAAGTGGACCATGTCATGGGAAAAAGGAAATCGAACACTTACCGTTAAAAACCTCTTGGGGCCACTGTTTCTTTGGTGTGGGCCACTTGAGTGTTGGATTTGCCTCATTTTTCAGATCATGCCTCAAAATATTGTGGTAAATCGGATGGACGGAATGGATATATAATGCACATCACCTTGGGCTCCACAAATTTAAACTAACTCTTTTGAACCGGTTTCCAAGGCAAAAATTTGTTTGATTTTCAAACGGGTGAAATGGTAATAATTACCCATTTACAGGGGTAATTACATAAGCTTTCAAAAATCAAACAGGCCCTAATGTTTTAGGTATGGAGTGATTTTATGGGGTTATTTTAGGGTTTAGGAAGGGTTTAGTAGAAAGGGGATTTGAGGGTTTAGGAAGAAAATACCTTTGAATAGGAATGAATGAAGAAGAAGATAATTCGATATACAGGATTCCCTCCCTTGGCTTCCCACCGATCTCGATGAATACACGAGATTAAAAGAGAAATCACTTCTCAAACTCTCACAAGGGAGATGAAAATTGCATTATATTCAATAGTTCCATAGGGGGGTGGGCGTCCCTCCCTTTATATGTCCAGATTGGACATTTCACAAAACATGCCCCTAACTTAAAGTCATATTTGGACTACCCCCTGCATAAAGTTCAAAACACTATTAATCATAAAATAAATTCTAAACTAATTAACCAACAAAATAGTAAAAAAAACAAATGTCCCGTGGCCCATGGGGTCCACAATCATGATCCTAATCTAGGCCCCTAGTGGGTCAATGGCCCGATGATCATGATCCAATGGTCCAAAACTCCAATAATGCAATTAAAACTCCGATAATGCAACCCACACGCATCTTCCCAATGTAGGGTCTTTCAGATGCACGCACTAATGTGCGTGGGGTCTTCGGTCCATGCTCCAGGAAGTAGTCGTCCATCCAAAGTGACACTGGAGCTCTCCTCCTCCGCCTTTGGTAGACTCGAAAAGGTGTCCGGATGTCCTCATCATCTCCCCGTGGCTGAGAAGAATTCGCCTTTGGCAAAATAAAATTGCGGTACTGTTCAAGAACATCCAGATCTATGCATTGCAACTCGGTCTCTGTGATCCACGTGCTGTTTGCAATATGCCTGTTCCACTTGATCAAGTATCGCTGAGAATCCCCGTGTTGGGTGAAAACGAGTTGTTCATCCAGTATATCTTCTCTCTCTTCTTTTCTCGAAGGTGTTCTAGGTATAGGAGGGACATGCTGTGAAGAAGGATCGAGCAAAGTCCAAGGGTCTGAGGATGGGTTGGGATCATCAATGTCTAGGTCCATGTTAGGGTTATGTGAACCCTTATAAGAGATGGGATCTTCCACATTAAAAGTTGAACTAATTCTGATGGTGATTGGAAGATCCACAACATATGCATTTGGACCAATTTTTTGTATTATTTTGTATGGTCCAGCATTATGGGCTTGCAAAATTTTTTTTTATGGCTCCTTGTGGGAACCTCTCAATTCTAATTCGGACCATAACATAATCCCTGACCTGAAATTCCTTGAACCTGTGATGAGAGTTATTAGAAAGTTTATATTGCTCATTACCAAGGTGTGCCAAAACGGTTACGTATCGGCCGATACGTAACGGTAACGGTTTGGGCCGATATGCGTTTCGGGGTCGTATCAACCGTTACAATTTTTTGTGCCCGTATCGGCCGATACGGGCGTAACGGCCCGCCCGAAACAGTTGAAAAACAGTAACAATTTTTTTTTCATTTTAAGCTCGTTTTTTGTTGTTTTTTTTTTTCAAATTTCTTGCTTCCAAACTGTTTCTCACTCCTACTACCAATTTCGACCAACCTTGGTTGGGTATTTGAGATAAAAACACATTATATTACGGATTTTGTTGAATCGAAGCTCGGTGGGCCATTTTTCAGAAATTTCGAATTCGTCAAAAATAGGTATTTATACTTTTTTTTTTAAAAATATGTTTTGCTATTTTAATCATGCCATATGATGTGTTAATCATAGTAGAACATGTTAATGTGCATTTTTCAGATTTGGGGTGCCATTTAATATTTTTTAAATATTTTTTTCTATTTACGCATGTATTTTGACCCTTTTTTTTTTTAAATTCGAAAAATCAATTTTTAATGGTTGTTTTGCTGTTTTAATCATGCCATATGATGTGTTAATCATAGTAGAACATATTAATGTGCATTTTACAGATTTGGGGTGCCATTTTATATTTTTGAAACATTTTTTTTTCTATATTTACACATGAATTTTGACCCTTTTTTTCAAAATTCGAAAAATCAATTTTTAATGGTTGTTTTGCTGTTTTAATCATGCCATATGATGTGTTAATCATAGTAGAACATATTAATGTGCATTTTACAGATTTGGGGTGCCATTTTATATTTTTTTAATATTTTTTCTCTATTTATGCATGAATTTTGACCCTTTTTTTAAAATTCGAAAAATCAATTTTTAATGGTTGTTTTGCTGTTTTAATCATGCCATTTGATGTGTTAATCATAGTAGAACATATTAATGTGCATTTTACAGATTTGGGGTGCCATTTAATATTTTTTTTCTATTTACGCATGAATTTTGACCCTTTTTTTTTAAATTCAAAAAATCAATTTTTAATGGTTGTTTTGCTGTTTTAATCATGCCATATGATGT
Source organism: Magnolia changhungtana (assembly GCA_030180095.1). Classification (NCBI taxonomy): domain Eukaryota; kingdom Viridiplantae; phylum Streptophyta; class Magnoliopsida; order Magnoliales; family Magnoliaceae; genus Magnolia; species Magnolia changhungtana. The sequence goes on from JASAUF010000600.1 coordinate 1,801,048, forward strand.
GTTAATCATAGTAGAACATATTAATGTGCATTTTACAGATTTGGGGTGCCATTTACTTGACAACCAATCAAGTAAATCCTTAATCAAGTTGCATGGGAGTATATCAGACACTACTATTTATTATTATTATTATTTTTTTAATATTCTTGACTTGAGGATGACAGGTCATAGACATGAATCATAGTCACGTGCACAGGTATGTTCGAGAAATTCCTCAAAAATAATTGCAAACACCTAATGTAAGATATTTTCATATTACATTCATTCTAATATATCTATCATTGATAGTAGATAGTTAGAAAATTAAATATATGAATTTTGTAGTCAAATTCAGGTTATCTGGTTCATAAAATCATCAGACAGTCCGATACAACTCACCAAAGAGTGGACCGTTACACCACCATAAACATGTTCCAATTTATAAATGAATGCATATTTGGAATGCTTAGAATATTCTGGATTTAATCCATATTTTTCATATATTTTTTTTTAAAAAAAAAAAAAAAAATTTCTTGTAAGATTACAATTTATTCGCCCCGTATCCATGATCGGTTTCGGAGGTCACCATTACGCCAACCGATACCGATACGGCACACCTTGCTCATTACTTACATTAATTCTTCTTCTAATCTCACCATGCAAGTCATGAATATGGTGTGCAAATGCATCAACCGACTCAAATGACCTATGGCTAACAAACATGGGAATGAGATCTGTAGGCTTCATAGGTTTATAACCATTTACCGCTTCAAAAGAACTCATACCTGTAGACCTGTTTACTGAACTATTGTATGCCAACTCTGCAACTGGTAAAATAGTGTCCCACGTCCTAACATGATCACCAACCAAACATTGCAACAAATTTCCAAGGCTTCGATTGACTACTTCCGTCTGGCCATCTGTCTGCAGGTGTTAAGCTGACGAGAATTGGAGCCTAGTTCCCATTATGTGCCAAAGTGTCTTCCAAAACTAACTCATGAAACACAATCTTGGTCAGACATAATGGTCTTAGGAAGACCATGAAGACGAACTACCTCTCCAAACAAAAGCTTCGTAATGTTGGAGGCGTCTGACATCTTAAAGCATGGGATGAAGTGGGCCACTTTTAAAAATTGGTCCACTATCACAAAGATGGAATTGTGCTTCCTGAGAGTCTTTGGAAGCCCAAGTGAGAAATCCATGCTAATTTCCTGTCAGGGAGCATGAGGAACTGGCAAAGGCGTATACAACCCAATGTTTTGCTTCTTTTGCTTTGTCAGATGACAAGTCTGACATTGCTCTATAATTTTGGCTACATCTCGCTTGAGACTTGGCGAATAAAATCTATTCTCTATTAAAGCAATGGTCTTATCTCTACCAAAATGTCCGGCGACTCCTTCGGCATTAAGCTCCCGAACAAGGAAATCCCGAAGAGAGCTGCGAGGGATGCAGAGTCTATTTCCTTTAAATAATAAGTCATCATTCAAGACAAAACCCTTTATCACTCTATGATTGACCATCTAACAATGATGAGTATACCTCTCTAAAATCTGGGCATGTAAGATATTCTAACTTTAACTAGATATCTAACTTTAACTGCTCAAACCCAACCACCTCGACACTCATGGACTGCAACAAGGCAATTTGATGACTAAGGGCATCCACTTGTTTGTTTTCAAACCTAGCCTTGTGCTTCAATACGAACGTGTACTCTTGAAGGAACGCCACCAATTTAGCATGCCTTGGGTTTAGCTTCTTCTGAGCATTAAGGTAGTGCAAGGCCTCGTGGTTTGAAAACAAGACGAACTCTTGCGGTAGTAAATAGTGATGCCAATGGCATAAGTACTAAACTATCGCATAGAATTCCTTGTTGTATGTGGAGTAGCATTGCTTGGCTTCATTTAGTTTCTTGCTAAAATAAGCAACGAGGTGCCCCTCTTGGCTAAGCACGCCACCAATACCCACACCTGAAGTGTCACACACCACTTCAAAGACTTTAGAAAAGTCTAGAAGGTGCATAACTGGAGCCTTAGTCATCTTGGCCTTAATGTCTCTAAATGCTTTCGAGGCTGCCTTAGTCCATTTGAACTCCCCTTTCTTTGTGCAATCTGTGATGGGAGTCATAATGGAACAAAATCCCCTGATGAACCGCCTATAAAACGTAGCTAGGCCATGGAAGCTACATATCTTGTGAATGTTCTGCGGTTCGGGCCAATTCACTATGGCCTTGACTTCTTAGGGTCCGCAGACATGCTATCAAACGACACAACAAACCCTATGAAGATGACTGTATTAGACATGAACGTATATTTCTTCAGGTTTGCGAACAATTTCTCTGCTCTAAGGACCCCACTAACGTGCCTCAAGTGGTGGAGGTGTTGTTCTTTAGTAGTACTATAAATAAGGATATCATTGAAATAAACCACCAAGAACTTCTAAATGAAGGGTCTCAACACTTCGGTCATCACCCTCATCAACTTGCTCAAAGCATTAGTCAAACCAAAAAGCATGACCAACCACTCGTAAAGCCCATCCTTTGTCTTGAAGGTCGTCTTCTACCATCTCCTGGGTGAACACGCATTTGGTGGTAGCTACTTTTGAGGTCGATCTTTGAAAAGATTGCGGCGCTGGCCATCATGTCCAACATGTCGTCAAAATGTGGTATGGGAGGCCAGTACTTGACTGTAATTTTGTTGATGACGAATGTGCCATCTTTCTTAGGAGTGCGAAGCACAGGCACGACACATGGACTCATGTTCTCTTGAATGAATCCCTTTCGCAAGAGCTCATCAACTTGTTTCTTTAACTCAGCATGCTCCGTAGGGTTCATTCGGTGGTGTGGGAGTTTTGGAAGAGTTAACCCCGGGACCAAATCTATAGCATGCTGTATGTCCTGCATGGGTGGAAGCTCATTTAGTAGGTCCTTTGGAAACACATTACTAAACTCACCTAGGACTGGACTCACCTCATGTGGCAACTCTATCCTAACCTTAAGTTTAACCTCTCTCACCACGAGGGCATACACTGTCGACTCAACCTCGGTCTCTCTTTCAAATTCTTTTGCATTTATAATATGGAGAGATTTGGGCTGGGACTTCTTCCCACTTCTCGGATCGTTCCTTTTGATGTCCTCTTTCTTTCTTGGAATGCTCTTGGGTGGGAGAGGATTCAACTTGATCCTCTTTCCTTCATACATAAAAGAACGCGTATTCAATTGGCTGAATAGTGTCGCATCTCTATCAAATAACCAAGGCCTACCTAAGATGATGTGCCCTACATCCAAAAGTACTACATCACACCACAATGTGTCCTTATATGATCCGAGCTGGATAGGAACGAGACATCGCTAGGATACTTGAATAAATGACACATCAGTCCATGAGACTCTATAGGGATACGGGTGAGGAACGACTTTAAACCCTAGACGATCCAATGTGCTACTGGAGACCACATTTGTGCAAATGCCACTATCTATAATCACCTTGTAATTTTTTTCTCCACACTTGGCATAAGTATGGAAAATCGTATTATGACGCCCATCATCATTCTCTTTAGCTTGGGCAAGGGCGCATCTAACCATTGCAAGTGGCGCGGTCTCGACAACTTCCTCTTCATCACTAGCACCAACTTCAGGATGATGGTCTTCTTCTTTGCAGTCAGCCTGATCTTCATCTTCTTCGTCCAACTTATGCAGGACAATTAACCATTTGCTCTAAAAGCTCAAACTGATAGAGCATGTCGAATTAATCCCTTTATCTCATAGCCCAGGCCATCCATGGGTTAGGTCTTCGACCGAATCCTCCTCGTGGGCCCTAAATCACATGGGTTCTACCTCACACGAGCTACCTGCATCACATGGGTCGCCCACCCCGAGTGTGCCCCCGCATCCCATAGGCCACCCCACTCGAGCCCGATGTGAAAATGCTCCTACATTCGATGAGGAGTCTTGAACACGAGACCTCCCGCCCTTGTACCAATTTGATGCGAGACAATTAACCACTTGCTCTAAAAGCTCGAATTGATAGATTATGGCAAATTAATCCCTTGATCTCATAGCCCCTGCCTCACATCCATTGGTTAGGTCTTCGGTCGAACCCTCCTCGTGGGCCCTAAATCACATGGGTTCCGCCTCACACGGGCCGCCCACCCCGAGGGTGTCCCTACATCCCACAAACCACCCCACTTGAGCCCGGTGTGAAAATGCCCCTGTATTACCAACTCACCTAGGACAAAGGTAAATGCAGGGTCATTTTCACATTGGGCTCAAGTGGGGTGGCCTGCGGGATGCAGGGGTACACTCGGGGTGAGCGGCTCGTGTGAGGCAGGTGGCTCGCGTGAAGTGGGGCCCACGAGGGGGTTTGACTGAGGTCCTAACCCATAAGATGTGGGGCTTGGGCTATAAGATAAAAGGGATTGATTCGCCATGCTCTATCAGTTCGAGCTTTTAGAGCAAGTGGTTGATTGATGCAGGACATGAATTTAAATATGATATGCAAGATTTCAGGCTTAGATCACGTTAGTTCAGAAACAATTACACAAATTCCATATCCCACATGAAAGTCCAAACATTCAATTAAGGGGAATCTATGTGGGTCTAGGCCTACACATGCTAGGGTTGGATCAATAAAAATTATGAACCAAACGATACTCAAAGATAAGAAATAATCATCCACACATGCATAGTAATCAATCCCTAATCCAAGGGATTTACCAATTTCAAATCAAGGAACCCTAGGGTAAGAAAAAGGGCATATAACTTAGGGAAAACGTAATTTACGGCTAGGTTTCATGAAAAACGGCTATGAGAGGATAAAAGAGGATAAAAACCTGAGCCAAAAGACGATCCCGCACGTGGACAACAACAATGGCCCAGACGGACGTGCGTGTGATCCCTGCCGCACGTGTGTGGGGCCCACTATTCAGAAAAAGGCCACCTTGGCCCTGGTCGGCCAAGGATGGACTCCAAAACCCCCAAATCTCAGCTTGATCCGATGTACGGTTTGTGTGTGGTACTCCGCCGAAGTTTCAGCCATCCTGTAGGGTCAGATTCTGAAATTCTGATGTGGAGAGGAGAATTGCTGCAATAGATGATTGATTCAAAGTGTAGATGATGGGGTGAGATGAGAAGAAGGGATGATAGAAGATGGGTAGTAGAGATGGCGATGGATGGGGGCGAATCGGGATAGATGTGGCTTCGTACCACGGTAGTTAACCCTACGATGAAGGGAGGGCTTCGCACCCAATTAGGCTTCACAACTCAAAGAGTGGGAAAACGCAAAATTTTTATTAATCTTTAATGTCTCTAAAAAGCTACAAGGGGTGCCTATTTATAAGAAAACCCTATACCCCAAAAACTCGCACCATGTGCGCAACCTATTACTTGGCGATGAAGTAAACTAAAATAAAAACCAAACAGAAATCTAAAGCGTTCACAATGTTCTAAATAATAACAATAAGCAAAACCTAAAAAATTAAATCAATCCGAGTGGGCCACGATCATGAGATCCCATGATGGGCTTTTCTTGACTATCGGGCCCACTTTTCTGAACCAAAACTTGTTTTCTAACTAGGAGGCCCTCCCTGGACGTCGTCATTGAGTCAGATCGATGATGGGATCCTCTTGCGTACGAACGTGCGTAGGGGTGGTGGTGTGTGTGCGCGTGTGCGCGACATGTCCCCATCATTAATTGTCCTGCATCAAAGTAGTATCAGAGCGGGAGGTCTTGTGTTCGAGACTCCTCACCGAGGGTGATTAATGCAAGGGCATTTTCACACCGAGCTTGAGTGGGGTGACCTGTGGGATGTAGGGGCATACTTGGGGTGGGCGGTACATGTGAGGCGAGTGGCTCGTGTGAAGTGGGGCCCACGATGGGGGTTTGGCTGAGGTCTTAACCCATAGTATGTGGGGCCTAGGCTATGAGATAAAGGGATTGATTTGCCATGCTCTATCAGTTCGAGCTTTTAGAGCAAGTGGTTAATTGTCCTGCATTAAGGGTCCTACCTTGCAGCTTAGTGGGGCAATCAAATACGAAGTGGCCATATCCTTTGCAGTTGAAACAATGCGCGTGCTCAACTGACCTAGCACTGGTGGTAGCTACCCCCTTACTTTTAACATCCCTGGAACTACTTGGGGCACTAGTAGGTGCTTTAGGCCAACTCCCAAAGTTAGGCTTGGTCCCTTGAGGGCTAGCCCCAACAATAGTATCATGGGAGTCAAATCTCACAACTTGCGGCTTTAGATACCGCTCTAATTCTTGCACCACCTGATCGGCGTGCTCTAATGTGGTGATATCGTGAAGAATGAGCTCATGTTGGATCTCGTATCGGAGGCCCAATGCAAATCTGGAAAGGGTCACTAATGGGTCCTACTTGACGTCACATCGCATTATATACTCGACGAATTTAGCGATGTAGTCTGCCACTAGCATGGTTCCCTGGCAAAGGGAATGCCATTGATCTAAGAGCTTCTGGCGATACGAGAGGGAGATTTCTCACGCAAGAGTTCATTCATCTCGATCCAGAGTGTGATTGGACGATTTCCTGCCCTCTCCATCTTTCGCTCAGTGTTGGTCCAAAAGAGCTTGGCTTGGTCCACCAACTTCATCTTGGCAAACCTAACCCGACTACTATTAGACATATTACGCCACTCAAAGAAGTGGTCCATGTCTGCTAGCCAGTCAATGAAAACCTTTGGATCCAAATGACCATCATAATTAGGGGCTTCCACTTTCATGTGTTTCATCCCCCTGTCATTTGGATCATGGCGATCCTCGTAATCTCTGCGGGATGGTTGCACACGTGCTCCCGTACGGCCTACACCATAGCCCTGATCTCTCTCAAGTCCTCCCACTTGCTCTCCAACCTGGGAATGGCCATCTTCCCCATAGTCGGGGGTTGCCTGTTGGGAGGCCTCCAACTGATTGATGCGATTGGTATGCACGGTCAGTTGGGTCATGGCAGTTCGGTTTTGGGTCTCAATTGCCGCCAAACGGTTATTAATGGCTATGATGGTCTCGGCAATTTGTTCTATGTTCATGGTGGTAGGATGGAGATCAAATCCATGACCAATACGTGTGGGCATACAATAAGACTCCTAAACCGGCTCTAAGGACTCACTAAACCTACCATATGACCTATATGAGGAGAAGGGACACAACCTAGTCCTAAACAATGCAATATGAGGTACCTAGATGCTATGCATGTAAAACGCTAATGGACAGCCCTAGGATGCTTTAAACAAGACTAAAACTGAAAATCCAGCAACTAGGTGTCTCAAGAACCACCAAATCTGGACAATGCCAGCAGCGTGGGGTCTTAAAATACCTAGTCAGAAAATTCAGATAGTCACTCAGAATTTCAGCAACTATGTGGCAAATGTTCTACCTTTATGGACAACCTAAAACTGAATTTCAACACTTGGTAGTTTAAAAACACCAAATTTCTGAAAATTCAGCACTAAAGTGGCCTGAACTACATGCCAAAATTATGCAATCAGGAACACTCAATCTGAAATTTTAGCAACTTAGGGGTTAATAAATTACCACAAAAAATTCAGCAACCTACACCAAGCCCTAATGCACTACGTTAGGTTAGGAATTTTGTCGAACACCTATCCTACGCTAAACTTAGGCTCTGATACCAAAATTTGATGCAGGATGGATGTGCATGCTATGTGAATTGGTGAGGTTAGTTTTCAAATTAAGCATAAGTAAAGTGAAACATAAAAATTCAGCATCCACACCATTGATTAAGGAAATCAAGAAAAAACCATGTTACATACATCCATGTATGCATGCCACATGCTAGAAAAAAATAGCATAAATTTAGGTCCCCATCTAACATAGGAATAATTCAATTCTACATATATTGATCACAAATCACGTAAAGGAATCTCAAAAGCAATAGTTAATTGGCTAAAGGAATGAATGGATTAGGGTTCAGATTGAGGAATTAAGGTATTTGGGAAATTAGGGTTAGGGTTTCCTAAATTTGAGAAATAGGGTTTACAGAAGTGAAATAGGACAAGTGTTGTAGGGGGCTAGGATTATAGCGATAAAGAAGAAAGAAGGGGGAGAAGGGACCCACACTGTTCACGTGTCGGGTTAGGTTTAGGGTGTGGATTGGCTAATGGTTTATGCATGGAGTGGTTTTGTGGGATTATTTTAGGGTTTAGGAAAGGGTTAAAGGAGTAGAAAGGGGATTTAAGGGTTTAGGAAGAAAATACCTTTGAAGAAGAACGAATGAAGAAGAAGATAATTCGATATACGGGATTCCCTTGCTCAACTTCCCACCGATCTCGATGAACACACAAGATTAAAAGAGAAATCACTTCTCAAACTCTCACAAGGGACAAGAAAATTGCATTATATTCAATAGTTCCATAGGGGTGGGCGTCCCCCCCTATATATCCAAATTGGACATTTTACAAAACACCCCCCTAACTTAAAAGTCCTATTTAGACTACCCCTTGCATAATGTTCAAAACACAATTAATCGTAAAATAAATTCTAAATTAATTAACCAACAAAATAGTATAAAAAAAACAAAATGTCCCGTGGCCCATGGGGTCCACAATCATGATCCTAATCTAGGCCCCTAGCGGGCCAATGGCCCGATGATCATGATCCAACGGTCCGAATGACTCAAGATCATGATCCAACGGTCCAAAACTCCGATAATGCAACCAAAACTCCAATAATGCAACCAAAACTCCGATAATGCAACCCACACGCATCTTCCCAATGTGGGGGTCTTCAAGATGTACGCACTCATGAGTGTGGGTCTTCGGTCGATGCTCAAGGAAGTAGTCGTCCTTCCAAGGTGATACTGGAGCACTCCTCCTTTACCTCTGGTAGACTCGAACAGGTGTCCAGATGTCCTCATCAATAAGACTTGATGACCTACAACCTAACTGAAAGCTGGCACTTGATAGAGTGGAATGGTGGAACAGGATTCATGTAGCCAATCTCAATTAATTAGGACAAGGCTTAGATGGTGATGATTTAAGTATAGTCAAAGTATATCATATTCAAGAGTCTAAACATGCAAGTGCTTCGCATTTAAATATATGAAGTAGTATATAGCACCACAAAAATTCCATTGGTAGTTGCTTGGCTACGGTTTCATGGCAGCTAGGATGAAATGCCCCTTTATCCATCAAACTAGATTGTACATTATGAAAGCTTTAACATTGTTGAAACCACTGGTTTGCTTACTGACTATACCTGCAGGATGCTAATATGTTCTATGTCCTCAAATGAAAAAAAAAGGGCAAATACCTTTTTTTTTTTTTGACAACACAGGGTGTCCCTGCCCCCCCTTTTGAGGCAAGACTATTCCCTGCAGATGCACACAATCACCCGCAACCACATGCATCGGGTAATGATGGGGAGAGGAGTCAAACTAGTAGTCAATTTGGTGAAATCGCGTACCTCCGAGCATACAGGAGCTAGTTTTGGAATTTGTGCATAATTCGATATAACCCAAGTCACCAGCTTGCTGGCTGACCATACCTACATGCCAATGTTGATGGTTTATCTTTGATTACCAGAATAAAGTGTAACCAATAGTTAATTGACCAACCTTTAGGTGTGGCCTCATTGGATTGGTATTTATACAAGCTCTAATACTGATGGAATCAGTAGACCATCGACCAACCATACTATGCAAAATTCGATTATTCGTTTTTGCATTAACTGGTGTGTTCAGGTGCCCTTCATGCAAATGGGACCTTGAATTTCCACACAACCACCTTGATGCAGATAACTGCTTAAAAATAATTAATTATAAAATGGGATTCAATAACAATCTAAAATGCTTAATTAATTAAATAAAACAGTAAGTCAACTTATGAAGTTCCATCAGGCAACCCTATTTGAGTATCGTTAATTTCTCTAGGCATGACATTGTTACCTATGTTTACATCAAGACAAGAAGAGGTAATTACATAAGACTGAAAGAATGAAAAATTTAGTTAAAAAAAATATAGTTTTTTCAATGACTAACCTCAAAGGTCTTTACTTGCATCTCCTTTGCTGAGTGTTGGACGACTTCTGGTGTGGTCGCTCATCTTACAGACACCACGTCTTTTTTGCTTCTTTTGACCCTTCTCTAGTTAGGATTTTTGTCTTATAGAGGGTTGTCTTTTGGTTTTCAGATGAAAAGGATCAAGTTTGTGTTCACAACCCCAAGTGTAGGGTCGCAATGTAGTAATAACTCATGAGAACCAGGTCGAATCCACAGGGACTAAACTTGTACGTATTCTGAAAAGAACTAGAAGTAGAAATAGAAAAAGATCTAAATCTGAATTTTGGAATAAAAGAGAGTAATTGCGAATAATGTTTAAACTATCAATTAAAGGTGGGAACTAGGGTGTAAGGATCCACTTGTAGCTATCAAGATGCTACCTTACTTGATTCAAGGAACACAATTGGAATTGGAGTCCTATCCTATCCAATTGGAAGATAAAACAATTTAAATCAAATATGAACTTTTCATTGACCTAAATTCTCAATGGAGGAGAATTGTGATGATTGGAAGGGATTCCATCACCTTACCATGCCCAAGAGACGATGGTGAACAACAGGATTTACCAATCTCACAATCTGAAAACAGGAAAAGAAGATATCCAAAGCTATCACAACATCTATTGTAATTTGAGTCATAATAAATCATAGAAAACTGAAAATATTCCTTTAATATCAAACTATAAATCAATGAGGTTCAATAAGAACAAGAATAAAAGCAAGATAATCATCCAAACACGCTACAAGCTTCACCTCTTAGCCCTAGCTAAGAGGTTTAGCCAACCATAGACATGATTGAAACCAAATCTCTTAAACAAAGCATGAAAAATAAACTAGGGAAGAAAAAAAACTCTTTGGCCGCTGCTCCACCCTTGTGTATGCTCCTTGAGACCTTTCCAAACCCTAGAAGATGCTTTGGAGCATCCTAGGGAGTCTTATTTATAGTTGTGGAATTCCAACTTTCGCACCAAGTTGGAAAAATCTAGAAACCGCCTCAAATTTATACACTCTGTGCAATTTTCCAAAATATGCTCGGAGTTTAAATTGCCTCAAATTTACGCACTCTGCGCAGTTTCCGAAAATAGACCCAGAGTTTCAAAATATGCTTCTTCAGGACAATTTCAGGTATATGTTTGTTTTCAGGACAATTTTAGGATTCCTTTTCTTCACTTCAAATCTTTGATTCTCTTCATTCCTCACTTAGTTTTCTTGGATTATTGGCATGTGAATTTTTCATTAATGACTTCCAAATATCCAAATCTTCATTTAGTAATCTTTTGAGCATAAATCTTCCTTTTGGCATCAATTTCACCTTTAAGCTCTCGAAATCACCTCGCACATGAAAACATACATAATTAAATCGATTAAGGACTATCATGTTTATAAAACCAAGGTATAAATAGGGGGAAATATGCAATATTTCACACTCAACACATCCCCTAACTAGCATTTTGCTAGTCCCGAGCAAAACATGTGTGAAGTGATCTTCAATCTTCAATGTTCAAATCACTTTCAGAAAACAATCTTTTGTGCAATCAATTATGAATGAGTAGAATCTAAAGAAGCGAGAGTGCAATTTTGAAAACCTAGAGTCGAATCACACGAGCAATCAATCAAAAAGTTTCTTTATCAATCATTTAAGAGCATAAGTTCATATATCCAAATTTTCCAATGTGCTTAGTGAATTCTATTTACTTTCCATAACATACTACTATTTCATAATGTTGGCCATGCTCATCACCTCAAGTTTTATTGAATAATCAAGTACTGATTCCGAACTTATCACATTTTCCTTCTTTTTTCAGTTTTTGATTTTATATCGACGGTCCCTTTTATTTATTCATTATTTTCAGTGTTTTCATTCCTTTCCAGTCTTTTCATCATACATGACCTTTTTGTCGATCTCTATATTTTTTAACTGGTTCTTTTCATCTTTTTAAGGTGGATAAAATCCTCCAGACTTAATTCTCAATATCTTTTAATTATATACATACTAACAATCAGAAATTCTAGTACTATTCACAGAAAGCAAATTGAACGTGTCTTGTGACTTAGATTAACATGATATTCAAACTTCCTCATAATCAATTAAATGCAAGAATTTAGATGATAGTTTACTCGGTAGATCAAACTCCGACAATTCAAAGTTTAATCTCCATCTTATCATCATACTCAAAGCATTCTTAATTCCACAAATTATCATTTCCCAAACATGTTTTTAGCTTGAAAAATTGAAAATTTTCACAATTTTTGCTCAAAACTAAGAAAACACTGATTAGTTTACCTAATCCACAAAAAAACTTGTTTATAACCCCAAGTGTAGGGTCGCAATATAGTAATTTGATGCTGGACATGAAAATTAAATATGATATGCAAGATTTCAGGCTTAGATCACACCAATTCAGAAACAATCACACAAATTCCACATCCCACATGAAAATCCAAACATTCAATTAAAGGGGAATCTATGCGGATCCAGGCCTACACACGTTAGGTGCTGGATCAATAAAAATTATGAACCAAACAATACTCGAAGGGAAATCGAAATCAACCCCACATGCATAAGAATCAGTCCCTAATCCAAGGGATTCCCTAATTTCAATTCAAGGAACCCTAGGGTGAGAAAAAGGGGCAAATCAATTAGGGATAATGTATTCTAGGGTTAGGGTTTATGAAATTAGGTATAAAAAGAGGAAATAGAAGAAAAACTTGAACCCGAAATAGCCTTTGCGCGTGTACAGCGAGCCAGGTGCGGGCACACGTGCGCCTGAGGCTGGCCGCATGTGTGAAGGGGGGCTGAACCCAGAAAAAGCCTCCTACGCCTTGGCCGGCCAGGCCTGGGTAGCAAAGCCCCCAAGTCTGACATTGATCCGAGTTTTGGTCTGGGCGTGGTGCTCCGTCGAAGCTTCAGCCCTCCTGCAAGGTTGACATCCGGAATTCTGCTACAAAGAAGAAATCTACTGCAATCAAAGGCGAATTTGAAACCCAGATGATGGTGGAAGATAAAAAGAGAGATGATGAAGGATGTGGGTGAGTTGGGATCGATGTGGCTTCGCACCACGGTAGTTAACCCTTCGAAAAAGGAGGGCTTCGTACCCACTTTTGAATTCTTCCACAACTCACGAAGAGAAGAAAAATAAAGCAGAAATTTTTATTAACTTCAATGAATCAAAAGAACTACAAGGGGTGCCTATTTACAGGGAAAATCGTATACCCCAAAACTCGTACCATGTGCGCAACTTATTACTTGGCGATGAAGTAAACTAAAATAAAAACTAAACAGAAAAATCTAAAGCGTTCACAATGTTCTAAATAATAACAATAAGCAAAATCTAAAATATGAAATCAATTCGACGAGTGGGCCACGATCATGAGATCCCATGATGAGCTTTTCTTGACTATCGGGTCCACTTTTTTTGAACAAAACCTTGTCTTCTAACTAGGAGGCCCTCCCTAGACGTTGTCATCGAGCCAGATCGATGGTGGGGTCCTCCTGCGTATGTACTTGCGTAGGGGTGGTGGTGTGCGGGCGTGCGTGTGCACGATGTCCTCATCAACTCTCCTCGGCTGCGAAGATTTCGCTACTGGCGAAATAAAACTCCTGAACTGCTCTAGGATGTCGGGATCAAGTCTCTGAAGCTCCTCCTTAGTGAGCCACGTGCTGTCTGAAGCTGGGCGTGACTTCCATTTAACTAGGTATTTCTGAAACCCGCCATTCGACGTGGAAATTATCTCATGGTCTAGGATATCCTCTATTTCTTCTCTGGGTGTGTAAAGGCTAGGTATGGGAGGCAAAGGCTAGGATGAAAGGTCGTGAAGAGGCCATGGATCAAAGGGTAAGTTTGGGGCATCAGGATGGGTAGGCGAAGGGCTGGACAAAGTATCAGTGGGTCCTTGAAAAGCAACTAGATCCTCCATATTGAATGTGGAACTAATTCCCATGGAAGGTGGAAGATCTACCTCATATGCATTGAGACCGTTTTGCTTTATAATTTTGAAGGGCTCAGTGCTATGCGCGTGTAACTTACGAACGGCTCCTGGAGGGTACTGCTCGAGCCTGATGCGGACCATCACAGAGTCTCCAATATTGAACTCTTTGAAACGTCTATGTAGCTCTGCAGAAAATTTATAATTTTCATTACTAGTAGTGATCTTTTGCCTGATTTCTTGATGCAATGAATGTTTGTGATGCGCAAAAGACTCTGCAGACTCTAATGGCCTATGGGACAATGACATGGGGATAAGATCAATAGGCTTCCTCGGCTTATAACCAGTAACGACTTCAAAAGGACTTAGACCTGTGGACCTATTGACAGAACTATTGTATGCAAACTCGGCTATGGGTAGTACGACGTCCTATGTCCTGGTATGCTCCCTCACTAAACATCGAAGTAAACTCCCTAGGCTCCTATTAATCACCTTAGTTTGGCCATCGGTCTGAGGGTGGTAGGCAGAAGAAAATTGGAGCCTAGTTTTCATCATGTGCCATAGTGTCTTCCAAAAGTAACTCATAATTCTCACGTCACGGTCAGACACTATGGTTTTTGGTAACCCATGCTGTTTGACGACCTCACTAAAGAACAGCTTGGCAACATGAGAGGCGTCGGAGGTCTAAGAACAAGGAATGAAGTGGGCCATTTTGGAGAAATGGTCCACGACAACAAATATGGAGTCATGCTTTCGAATAGTCTTGGGAAGTCTAAGCACGAAGTCCATACTGATGTCCTGCCAAGGGATGAATGAGATTGGCAAAGGTGTATATGATCCTGCATTCTGTTTCCTCTGCTTTGCCAGTTGACAAGTACGACATTGCCCTATAATTTTGGCCACGTCCCGCTTGAGGCTTGGCCAATGAAATATATCCTCTACTAGGACAATGGTCTTGTCACAACTGAAATGACCCGCGACTCCCCCTGAATGTAACTCCCAGACAAGAAAATCGTGAAGGGAGGTGCGTGGTATGCATAAGCGGTCACTCCTAAACAGATATTCGTCCAAAATCAAATACTCACTGTTAGCTCCTGACGGACTCTCTAATAAAGACGTATACACAACCCCAAAATCCGGACACTCAGAATACTCTTCTTTGATGCGCTCAAGGCCCGTGACTTCAACGCTCATGGAGTTGAGTAATGCGACTCGACGACTCAACGCGTCGGCAGGCTTATTCTCTACACTGCCCTTGTGCTTAAGCACCAAAGTGTACTCTTGAAGGAATTGAACCCACTTAGCGTACCTGGGGCTTAATTTCTTTCGAGAGTTCAAGTATCTTAAGGCCTCGTGATCTGAGAACAAGACGAATTCTTGCGGTAACAGGTAATGTTGCCAATGGCGTAGTGATTGCACTACTGCGTAGAATTCCTTGTCATAGGTGGAATATCTTTGCTTCGCCTCGTTCAGTTTCTCACTAAAAAAGTTGACAGGGTGCCCTTCTTGGCTAAGTACTCCTATGCCAACTCCTGACGCGGCACATGCGACTTCAAAAGCTTTTGAAAAATCTGGAAGTCGCGTGACTGGAGCTTCGGTCATCTTAACCTTTATCTTGAAGGCCTTCGATGCGGCCTTTGTCCATTGAAACTCTTCCTTTTTTATGCAGTCCGTGATGGGAGCCACAATGGAACTGAAGCCTCGAATGAACCGCCTATAAAAAGTAGCTAAGCTATGAAAGCCGCACACCTCATGAATATTGTGGGGTTCAGGCCAATTAACGATGGCCTTGACCTTCTCGGGATTCGCCGATACGCCCTCAGCCGACACAATAAAACCTAAGAAGATCACACTACTAGACAAGAACGCGCACTTCTTTAGGTTGGCGTACAACTTCTCGACCCTAAGGATCCCACAAACCTGCCTCAAATGGTTGAGGTGTTGTTCCTTAGTCATGCTATAAATCAAGATATCATCAAAGTATACGACTAGGAACTTCCCCATGAAGGGTCTCAACACTTGGGTCATCACACGCATGAAAGTGCTTGGGGCATTAGTTAACCCAAAAGGCATAACTAGCCACTCATATAGCCCATCCTTCGTCTTGAAGGCCGTCTTCCACTCATCACCAGGGCGTATACGGATTTGGTGATACCCACTTTTGAGGTCAATTTTTTAGAAGATAGTAGCATTGGCCATCATATCTAGCATGTCATCAAGACGCGGTATGGGAAACTGATACTTGACTGTGATTTTGTTGATGACTCTACTATCAACACACATCCTCCATGTGCCATCCTTCTTAGGCGTAAGAAGGGCGGGCACGGCACACGGACTCATGCTTTTTCGAATGAAACCCTTCTCCAGGAGTTCATCAATCTGCCTTTTCAACTCAGCATGCTCCTTTGGGTTCATTCTGTAATGCGGGAGGTTTGGTAGAGTTGCCCCAGGGATTAAATCAATGGCATGCTGTATATCCCTCATAGGGGGAAGCTCATTCGGTAAATCATCAGGAAAGACATCACGAAACTCATGTACTACCTGAATGGTCTCAGTGGCTAACTCTATGCTAGTCTCTGGTACACTCTCCTTAGCCACAAGGGCGTATATCATCGAGTCTGCCTCCGTCTCTCGCCCAAAGTCTTTGGCATTCACAATATGGAGCGGTTTGGACTTGGACTTCGATTCCTTCACTTCTTTTGGGCCGCTCACACTACTCTGTGGTGAACTCTTTTCCAGTTGTATTCTTGGGTGGTAGAGGATTCAACTTGACCTTCTTGCCCTCAAACCAGAATGTACACACATTTGAACGACCAAATATGGTAACATCCCTGTCATAGAGCCACGGCCTACCCAGAATAATATGGTCCACATCCATAGGAACAACATTACACCAAATTGTGTCTTTATAAGATTCGAACTGAATAAGGACAAGACAGCGGTGCGAGACAGGAATGGATGTTTCATCAACCCAGGAGACTAGGGCTGAGGATGGGCTTCCAGCTTCAAGCCCAAACGACTCACAATGCTAGTCGATGCCACGTTGGCACAACTACCACTATCCACAATCATCTTACAACTCTTTTTCTCACATTTTGCATAAGTGTAGAAGATCGTGTTACAGCGCCAGTCATCAGTGTCTTGGCTTGAGGCAGGGCACAACGCACAATTGCGAGGGTCACAGACTCTTGTGCTCCCTCTTCCTCATTGCTAAGGGTTCCAACTGGCTCATATTCCTCCTCACTATCACTCTCTGGGGGCACTACCTCTACTTGCCCATCAATAAGGAGTACTTTGGTGCCCTCTCTAGTGTCGCACTGGTGAGTAAAATGACCAAACCCCTGACACTTAAAACACCTAGTGGCCCCACTCCCACGTGAACTAGACTCGACAATCTCTTTACCTTTATTATCCTTAGGTCTGGGCTGAACATTAGGGGAATGTTTGTTTTGGAATCCCGTGCTACGTCTAGCCCCAGATGGGTTGGCCTTAACACTGGATTCACGAAAGTCAAACCGCCTTCCTATAAATGCTTTAAAGTATTGCTCGACATCTAACACTACTCGGTACAATTGTTCAATAGTGTCTATGTCTTTGGCGAGCAATTCCCTCCTAATGTCAGGACGGATGCCCGTTTTAAAACGAGCAAGGGTGAGTACGAGGTCCTCATCAACCTCACAGCGGGTCAAGTACTCTTCGAATTTCTCAATATAGTCAGCAACACTCATGGAACCTTGTCGAAGACACTGCCACTCAATCAACCGCAGGCGATAAGAGAAAGGGAAGTACTTCTCTTTCAGCGTTTCTTTCATTTCTCCCCAATGGACTATTGAGAGTTCCATCGCTCTTTCTTTTTTTTCGCTCAACCGTAGCCCAAAACCACTTTGCTTGACCCACAAGCTTCATTTTGGCGAATCGGACTCGTCGAGCATCCGACATGTCATACCACTCAAAATAGTGGTCCATATCCGCCAACCAATATAAGAAGGCTTTAGGGTCTAAGTGGCCATCAAAAGTAGGGGCATCTACTCTAACTCCCTTGAGGAGTTGCACATCTGGGTTATATTGGTCAGGATGTCCCTCACGGGGTGGGTGCACAGGTGCGCACCCATGACCAACTCCTTGGTCGCCTCCATTCCTTGGCCTAATTTCCTGACCACCTGCCTGAGAATGGGCATCTTCCCCAATGGTGGGGTTTGCCCTGAGGGAGGCCTCTATTTAAGTAACGCGATCATCAAATTGGTTAAGGCGTTAATCTATGCGTTGTTTCAAGCGCTTAGACATAGGCTCAACCTACTGGGTTAACTTGGCCATTGATTCTTGTAATTGTTCCATGTTTAGAGCAGGGTGCAAACCAAAACCGCGACCCGTACGTGTGGGCATACACTGGCTAACTCAACCTAAGGACTTTCTATGATGACTATATGCGTCTAAAAACTAAATGACCCTACGAGACTATTTGAAGGAGACTACACACCATTACGAAAATTCAACTATATCTATCAGGGACTACGGTTTTCTAGCAGCTATATACGATGGACTGGATGCATGAAGGACTCAAACGAACTAAATCCTAAATATGTGGTGAATTCCCCTACAAGAACCCTAGGCTTTGATACCAAATTTGATGCAGGACATGAAAATTAAATATGATATGCTAGATTTCAGGCTTAGATCACACCAATTCAGAAACAATCACACAAATTCCACATCCCATATGAAAATCCAAACATTCTATTAAAGGGGAATCTATGCGGATCCAGGCCTACACACGTTAGGTGCTGGATCAATAAAAATTATGAACCAAACAATACTCGAAGGGAAATAGAAATCAACCCCACATGCATAATAATCAGTCCCTAATCCAAGGGATTCCCTAATTTCAATTCAAGGAACCCTAGGGTGAGAAAAAGGGGCAAATCAATTAGGGATAATGTATTCTAGGGTTAGGGTTTATGAAATTAGGTATAAAAAGAGGAAATAGAAGAAAAACTTGAACCCGAAATAGCCTCTGTGCGTGGACAAGGAGCCAGGTGCGGGCGCACGTGCGCCTGAGGCTGGCCGCATGTGTGGAGGGGGGCTGAACCCAGAAAAAGCCTCCTAGGCCTTGGCCGGCCAGGCCTTGGCAGTAAAACCCCCAAGTCTGACGTTGATCCGAGTTCTGGTCTGGGCGTGGTGCTTCGTCGAAGCTTCAGCCCTCCTGCGAGGTCGACATCCGGAATTCTGCTACAAAGAAGAAATCTACTGCAACCAAAGACGAATTTGAAACCCAGATGATGGTGGAAGATAAAAAGAGAGATGATGAAGGATGGGGGTGAGTCGGGATCGATGTGGTTTCGCACCACAGTAGTTAGCCCTTCGAAAAGGGAGGGCTTCGCACCCACTTTTGAATTCTTCTACAACTCACGAAGAGAGCAAAAAAATAAAGCAGGAATTTTTATTAACTTCAATGAATCAAAAGAACTACAAGGGGTGCCTATTTATAGGGAAAATCCTATACCCAAAAACTCGCACCATGTGCGCAACTTATTACTTGGCGATGAAGTAAACTAAAATAAAAATCAAACAGAAAAATCTAAAGCGTTCACAATGTTCTAAATAATAACAATAAACAAAATCTAAAATACGAAATCAATCCGACAAGTGGGCCACGATCATGAGATCCAATGATGGGCTTTTCTTGACTATTGGGCCCACTTTTTTTGAACAAAAACTTGTTATCTAACTAGGAGGCCCTCCCTGGATGTCGTCATTGAGCCAGATCGATGGTGGGGTCCTCCTTCTGCGTACGTACGTGCGTAAGGGTGGTGGTGTGCGGGCGTGCGTGTGCACGATGTCCTCATCATAATAACTCTTGAAAACGAGGTCGAATCCACATGAACTAAACTTGTACGTATTCTGAAAAGAACTAGAAGTAGAAATAAAAGAAGATCTAAATCTAAATTTTGGAATAAAAGAGAGTAATTATGAATAACTATCAATTAAAGGTGGGAACTAGGGTGCCAAAGATCCACTTGTAGCTATCATGATGCTACTTTACTTGATTCAAGGAACACAATTGGAATTGGAGTCTTATCCTATCCAATTGGAAGATAAAGCAATTTAAATCAAATATGAACTTTTCATTGACCTAATTCTCAATGGAGGAGAATTGTGAAGATTGGAAGGGATTCCATCACCCTACCATGCCCAGGAGATGATGGTGAGCAACAGGATTTACCAATCTCACAATCTCAAAAACAGGAAAAGAAGATATCCAAAGCTATCACAACATCTATTATAATTTGAGTCACAATAAATCATAGAAAATAGAAAATATTAATTTAATATCAAACTAGAAATCAATGAAGTTCAATAAGAACAAAAATAAAAGCAAAATAAACATCCAAACACGCTACAAGCTTCACGTCTTAGCCCTAGCTAAGAGGTTTAGCCAACCATAGACATGATTGAAACCAAATCTCTTAAACAAAGCATGAAAAATAAACTAGGGAAGAAGAAAAACTCTTTGGTGGTTGCTCCACCCTTGTGTATGCTCCTTGAGACCTTTCCAAACCCTAGAAGATACTTTGGAGCATCCTAGGGAGTCCTATTCCTCAAATTTACATACTCTGCGCAGATTTCCAAAATATGCTTGGAGTTTAAACCGCCTCAAATTTACGTACTCTGCGCAATTTTTGAAAATAGATTCGGAGTTTCAGAATATGCTTTTTCAGGACAATTTTAGGAATATGTTCGTTTTCAGGACAATTTTAGGATTCCTTTTCTTCACTTCAAATCTTTGATTCTCTTCATTCCTCTCTTGGTTTTGTTGGATCTTTGGCATGTGAATTCTTTATTAATGACTTCCAAATCTCCAAATCTTTCTTTAGTAATCTTTTGAGCAAAGATCTTCCTTTTGGTATCAATTTTACTTTTAAGCTCTCGAAATCACCTCGCACATGAAAGCATGCATAATTAAATCGATTAAGCATTATCATGTCTATAAAACCAAGGTATAAATAGGGGGAAATATGCAATATTTCACACTCAACAGTATGCTCACATGGTTCATCAAATAAACAGCTTGACTCCCTCCACTGAAAATTTCTTGTTGCCCATTCTTCTCGCCAACTTTTTTCTTGTTGAGTTACCATTGTGAGATTCCTTAGGCAAGCTTCAACTTCCCGTAAAACACATTGTAGAGCATCTTCAGTGTCCTTGTAAGTATCGATAGTTGTCGCCCCTTTAGTTGCAATGTTCAAAGCCAGGTGGCAAAGTTCATTATACCATTGACATAGATTCTTGGTAATCACCTCTCATCTCAATGCTATATTTGTCTAGTATTACTCCTGATTTGGCATCCTCTGTCCACCTTTTCAAGATGCAGTTCGATGGTAGTTTCCTAATATTCACCCTCCTAAATACCTCTAGTAAAAATGCCTTCAAACTTGAACATTTGACAGTTAACAATTGGCTTCTGTTTCAGAAGTGTTAAAAGTGACAATATTTGCCCCTTTTCAGTCTTGGTTAAATTGGTATTGTGATATCTACAACTAGTCACCTTAAATGTATAGCTTGTTCCATTGTCTTCAATTTTTTCTGCAATATAGTTATCTCTATCTCTAAAAGTTTCAAACATTGTTCTTATCTATATATTTTTGCCGCTTCTTCCATTAGTTAGTTTGTCTTCAAAACTGAATTTGTATGACTTGTCATAAAGTCTTCTTTATTTTCTTCTTTCAAATTGCTTTACAATTCATGAAGGTTGGTCTTTGTATTATATCCATCAAGGAAAGAGTAAATGCTTTCACTTCTCTTAGATGTCAAAATATTTGCACAGAAGGCATCTTGTAAAAATACCGGGACCCCTTTTTGACAATCATTGTACATTAACTGTAGCCAATGGTTATCCTTTAAATCATAATCTCAAATCAGCTATTCCCTCACATTTCAAATTCATCAATTAATTCTTTTGTATAATTTACTTAGGAGAATTTCATTGCAAAATCTAGAACCTCACAAATGACAAATGTGGTAAATTTTTTGCTTAGTTTTGAAATACATGCCACTACCCACAAGCAATAGCTATGACAGGCTTGTGGAAACACCTTTTCAATTGCTCCGCATATAGCTGCATCTTAATCTGTTATTATGGCTTTTGGATGATATCCACACATATAAATCCATGTCTCAAATAAATGAATCTTCCTTCATGTAATGCACAACCTAGTAACATAGATTGGCGATGATGATTTGCTCCAACATATACAGCAAAAGACGTTATACTTGTTCATCTAATGCATTGTATCAAATGTAATCATGTCAACAAAGTATTCATAATCCATCCTTGACTTGGCATCAACCCAGGAAAAGTTAGACACACTGTCCTCTTGATCAATTTGTATTGCTTAAAAGAAGTTGGGATTTTTAGATTGCATGGACTTGAAATATTCGAGCTCACAATGTCCATCTCCTAATTCCAAATTTTTGTCTAGAACGGATCATAAAAAAGTTTCTATAGTCTTTTTCAGTGAATCCAATATTTCTACTCCCTCCCTTTCTTCACTAAATAACTCCATCACAACATTATTTAAGTCAATCCTTTGGTTTTGTGAAACATGATAAGTTTTCTTTGTGATCCAAGTAGATGCACCTTTGTTGGAGTGACAAGTTCATGATTATATTCTTTTTCAAATTTTCTGATTGCCCACCGCCCACCTTTTTTTTTTTTTTGTTTGTTTATGAGCTAAAAGAAACGCCCAACAACCTACATTTGTAATGACATTTTCTTTCTTTTTTCCTATCAGTTTTGTTTATACACTTTTTACCTCAAAAACGTGTTTCAAACTAGCGTTCTAATTATCGGCAGTATTATCGATAATGTTGCTGATAATATTGGCATTGCTGGGTCAGTGATACCGAAACTTCAAGTAAATAGAAAATTTCCAGATATTTCTGATATCTGGTGATAATATCCATAGTGCTGTTATTTTCGCTTCAGCCTAGCATGTATTTATCGCTGATACCAGGGATACACAAAAATTCCCACAGATGATTTTTTTTTTTCCCATCATTTTTATAGGATTTTTGGGAATTTTTTCTTTAGGTGATTTCAACCACTTCTTTCATTTATGTTTTATTACTTGCATTATATGGTATTTGAATGATATAAAAGTAGGTTTGGGTGAGTTTAGGAAGTGGAAAGAAGAGAGGAAAAAGAAAAGAGTAAGAGAAGAGTGAGAGGAGAGAAATTTGAGAAAGTAGCTTTGTTGTGTGTTAGGGCTACAATCCCCTCCACACCTTTTAGTATAATGCTAGAGGTACAAAAACGTACTCCATAGGAGCACATAATATCATGTACATGCACGCTCCAAAAAGCACATAAAAATACATCACTTGCACTCTCAATAATAAACTTATTTAGTTTCTAACTGCACTGATCGTTTCCGACAACTCTCATTATGTATGGTTATTTTTTGCAATACAATCTTACACATAAGTGTGTTAATAGGTTTGGGCTCAGGCTGGGGTCGGGCTGACTATTAACTCACAGGGTCAGGCTCGGGTGTTCAAATCCAGCTTGTTGACAACCCTTGTCGTGCACGCAATAGAGGGCATGAGAGAAGGGGAGAGGTTTGATTGAGAGAGGGAGATTTTCTAAGTTATTGCAATGAAATGTGTCTGGTTGTCTCTGAGCAAACCTCTAAAAAAATAAAAGATCATCATCATCATCATCATCATTTCATCACCATCTAAGGCTTATCCCAATTAATTTGCATTTGGTTTTTTCATTCATTATGTTAGTAATGGCATAAGTTTGATGCCATACGCCAACCTGACGCATCCCTCCTTTATCTGGGATTGGAACTGGCAATGAGAGCACAAAACTCCCCCGGGCGCAATGTAATAGACTATCACGTGGGTTGATTACAATCAAGCACTATCTAATAGTATAATACATAGATTGATCACAATCAAGAAGTTAACAAAATAAAAATCTTTGTTATAATTTTTTTTTTATAGAAATATTGGTATAAAATAAAATATCTTCTAAATAATTTTTGCATGACATCGTGTTAATTTTTCAATATAATTGAAAAAAATTGAGGACTTCTAAGATTTTGAACATATTGCGATAATATCGTTTGATCAATTTTCTAGGAAAATATTATGAGATTTTCAAAATCTCAATGATATTTGTTACCATGTTTCTTAGTAGGCCTTGCAATGTGTGGGCTTGGGATTGGTTCAAGTTAGGATTTTGCACTAGCTAGGTCAGGCTTCTTCAATTTTTTTCTTCTTCTTCTTCTTGGCTTAGGCCTAGTCTATGGCTAGCCTTATTTTTTTGTTTGTCACATGGTCTGAATAATTATTGTTCATGGCTTTGAGTCTTTGTTATCCATGAATCACACATCTATTTAATTGATGAACTTGAATCTTAATTATTTGCGGATCTCTCATTATCTAAATGTGTATCATCATTATGGGTATCTCACGCAATGATTCAATTGATGAATCTTAGTCATTTGTGGGTTTCTAAGTATCTAAATGTGTATCACCATTAGTGTTCGAGTTGTTGGTATCGCTACAAGTTTCTCTAGCCGGAGATAAAGAAATAATATCGTTATTGCCAATAACTCGAAATCAGGAGAAAATGTGGAAAAACGATGAAATTTTTCAGTGAAACTTTAGGACATGCCTAAATACACATATTTTACATATTTAGGAATAAAAAAATTGCAAAAAGAATACATGGCATCACGGTAGGCCCCACGATTAGGGACCCACATCGTTCGATCAATGGTTAAATACTGGCAAAGTGTTTGTGAGTGTGTGACATGGACAATACACATGCATTTAGAAGTTGCACACATGGCATACAATTAGTCAAATTAAACGGTCCAAGTTATAGTACTCAGTGTAGTTATCCGAGGTCAAACTTTATATATCTTATTATCTCAGTATGAGATTGGTGGACATTTATTGGATGGTTAAAATGAATAAATCAAATGGCCGTATTTTTATAAACAAGCATTCGTGAAATGGGATGGTTTTAATAGCTCATTCCTTTCAATTTCTTTTTTAATAAATATTTGCCACGTGTACTAATAAAACTCCTATTTTAATATTTTTGGTGTGTAAATAGGTCTTTTTACCCTCACATCCTGTCACTGTCAGTGGGGTCCACCATGAAGTTTGTGAGAAATCCACTCCATCCATCCGTTTATCCAGGCCATATTAGGGCCTAAGCCTTAAAATCAGGCAGATCCAAAGCTCAAGTGGACCACATGACATGGAAAAGTTTGCAGGAAAATGCCTACTGTTGAAACCTCCCTAGTCCACCATGTTTATATCCCATCCATACTGTTCATAGGCCCATTCCTGCTGGGATGAATTGAAAACGAAAAAATAATAGCCCCAACAAACGGACCAAACTTTTGTGGCCCCAAGAATATTTTAATGGTGGACGTTTAATCCTCATTGTTTCATGCCGTGCGACCCACTTGAGCTTTGGATCTTCCTGATTTTTGAGCTCATGTCCTCACATTCTCTGGAAAAATGGATGGACCGAGTGGATTTCTCATAAACATCACGGTGGGCCCCACTGACTGGATGGATGTAAAGTCGGTCCCACACGAGCACAACTTGGCTGCCACATGAACCAACAATTTGGGTGGGACCCTGAATGTAGGGCCCACCTTGATATATGCAGTGTATATCCATGCCATCCATCTGTTTTACCACCTTATCTTAGGGGATTGCCCCAAAAATGAAGCATAGGTGGACGTGGACCACTCCACACGAAATAGTGGTTATTAACCATTAAAAACCTTTTGGGGGCCACAAATTTTTTGGATCAAGCTGATATTTGTTTTTTTCCCCTTTCATCCAAGTCTGTATAAACTTATCAATGGGTTGGATAGTCAGTAAGCATTACGGTGGACCCTAGGAAGTTTTTAATGGTGGTCGTCAATGAGTACTGTTTCTTTTGGTGGGGTCCACTTGAGATTTGTATCTGATTCATTTTTAGTCCATGTCTTAAAAACAAATGGATGGTGTGGACGTGTAGTGCATACATCGAGGTGGACCCTATCGACTCCCACCCATGTAGTGGTTCTGGTGTTGTAAGGGGGAGCAGAGTGGATTAGGTGTGGCCTGGCCCCGACCAAGGCGGTGCGACACTTATGGTGGGGCCCACCTTGATATATATTATTGTATATCCATGCGGTTCATCTGTTTTTAAAAATCAATTTAGGGCATGATCTAAAAAATGAAGCAGATTCAAATCTTAGGTGGACCATCACATAAGAAACAGTGGTGATTGACCATTAAAACCTTCTCATGGGTTACAAAAGTTTTGGACCAACCTGATATTTGTTCTTTTCCCTTCATCCAGGTTTACATGACCTTATCAGCAGGTTGGATGACAAATAAACATTATAGAAACATTATTGTGGGCCCTAAGAAGTTTTTATGGTGGAGGTTCAACCACCACTCTTTCTTAGAATATGGTCCACCTTAGATTTCGATCTACTTCATTTTTTGGCTAGTGTCCTATAATCAATGTTTTAAATATCGATGATATCAACCGATTTATCCCAAGATATATCTTGTATACCACCTGTGCAATACAAAACGCACAGGTTGTGCTGATATATCCTACATGTTCGATCCAATGAGCATTTTCAATTTCTAATCCTTTTTTTTTTTGTTGAAATTATGTTAAATTAGTATCAAAAGGTTACAAATCCATTGGTTCTTCATGTTTCGTATGAAAAATCATAGAGTTGGAGCTTTGATTTTGATATCCATTGGTTCTTCATGTTCTCCATGTTTTTTTTTTTTTTTTTCCGAAAATTTCCTTCAACTAGCTGCCAATTGAGACTATTTTGAAGTATTTAGGAGTATTTGATGAAATGATCATCACATATGCTCTAATTTCGAAATTTTGAGTGTAGGTGGTCCGATTTGGGAAAAAATGGGGCAATTTCAAAATTTGCCCAATTTCTCTGAAATTGATTGCAATGTTTCACTCCAAACATGAAATCAAGCATTTATGAGGGCTGATCTACTGATTTGTTAACTCCTTGTCAATTTTCAGAAAATAAATATAATTTTTAATTAAAAATATTAAAATATATTTTTTCAAAATTTCCCTTCAAACAGCTATCAATTGAGACTAATTTCGAAATATTTGGGAGTGTTTGATGAAATGATCATCACATATACTCTAAATGTTATGCATTCGATTTGAATATAGTTGCATTAGTTCAATCAGACAACGCATGACTTGGGACCCTATACAGAGGAAACCTATTATGTGCACTTCTTTTTTGAGATGTTATGATTTAAAAGTGTGTATTAAGGTCTTTTTTAACAATCCCTGAAGTTTCATTGAAAAGTTCAACAATTTTGCCAATGTTTCCCCATGTTTCCCAATAGGTGATAAATTGCCCGATACAAACGATATATCTCTTGCGATAATTGATATTTATTTGTATCCCAAGGGTGCGATATGTAACACGATACCGATATTTCGAACATTGCCTATAATGATATGGAAAAACCTATGGACAACATGGATAAAAAGTAAATACATTAAGGTGGGCCCCGCCGTGAGGGCCGCACCATCTTTTGTAAAGCCAAAGTCGCACCAAGTCCACTCTCTTAAAAGAGAGAGAGCTTTCGTCTCATCTTCTCCGGAAAACCTCAAATGATGATTTTGATCCCTTTTTTTTTTTTGCAAGAAATCTCTCTCTCTCTCTCTCTCTCTCTCTCTCTCTCTCTCTCTCTCTCTCTCTCTCTTTCTCTCTCTCTCTTTTTCAAATACCAACCCAAATCCCCTCAAATCTCGCCGAAATTGGGTTTCTTTCAAGTCTATTCTTTTCAAAGAAAGGGGAGTTTTTAAGGTTTTTCTTACCTCTGATAATCTGGCGCTATTGACCGTGATTGGCCCACCAAATCCAGCTGAAAGCCACTCCCACAGGCAGATTTTGAGAAAAAAAAAGGTAAGAGTTTTTTTTCCTATATTTTTTCTATATTTATTTCAATTTTCTGAAACAGTAGGGAGAGTTGTTGCTGGTAACTATTTTTATTTTTCTGATAAAATCTAAAATATCGCCGATATTTCGTCAACATTAGGAAGAGAAACGAATCTTTGGGGTTTCGGTATTGCCGGTCCAGCGACACTAATAATATTGGAGATATAATCGATTTTTCGTCGACAATGAAAACACTGACGAGCATTATCCATATATGCATTTCGTTGGTAATTCAGAAGGTGATGTGCCATATGAAATCATGCAAAGGAAGTTGGCACACAAAATGGGGCATCACACACATAACAATAATTTGTGCATTGTGTTGAATGGAACAGGCTAATGCCACCAGTGGCATTTTTGCAATCTCTTTTCTGGTCCCAAGCCCGGATAAAGGATCATTGCATCAGGTTGGCAGTCAACATCGAATTTCCACCACAACTTTTTCTCATGAATCCTGACAATCAGGCATTTCGAGCTTATGCTAGGCCTTGTAAGCAACATGCTGCATTGGCACCCGGGTGGAGTGAGAAGTGAGCTAGGGTTGACCTATGGTTTAACTGAAGATATGGTCCTTGATGGAGTGGAATGGTGGAATAGGATTCATGTAGCCAACCCCAATTAGTTGGGATAAGGCTTAGATGATGATAATTGAATGGAACATGCTACTTGCAAATGTAAGCGCACACGAAATTGCAGAAGTATGAGCACTTGCTTGTACAAACTTCAAGGGTCTCAATTTCTCACTTAGTTTTCAAGATTTATCTTCATACGTCTCCTTTTAGGATGCAAGGATTATTTAGAAAGAGCACTATTTAGAAGCTTGCTTGGCCACCCTCATTGTAGCTCTCAGTGATCAAAACTTTCCATCAGGTGGGACTGCAAGCTGATGAGCTGCAGTGCAAAAATTGCAGTACACCAATGATTTTATATGCACCAATTAAAAGAAAATTTGCTTTTCTTTTCAATAAAAAAGCATTTTGTCAGAAAGAAAATGTCTTTCTTAGTTTTAACTATCAATTAGCAGGGGACAGTGGGATAGTTTTAACTATTAATTAGAAGGACACTGGGATCCATCTGAACTTCCAATAGCTGATGAGTGGTTCCGATCATTATGCCCTATCTCCCCAATTATTGTACTGAGCTAAATCATTGCAATGACACATAATACACCAAATCAGGATACTTGCCATACAAAATCTTATGTAAGTTGCTTCAATCAGGTTTAATTTAAAGGACCATATTGTTGTTTAGTTGGTACAGTTCTTTTGACTACAGATTAGAGGGAATGTTGGATCATACTGACTTGTATAATAGTTAGGGCTGTCCTGCGTCATAAATGCTTGTGAATTTTTTAAAACATTAACATCCAGCCCTTATAATTAACAAGGTTGGATTTTTAGCCCACCCAATAAAAACAAGGTTGGATTTTTTTTTTTTTTTCTATCATATATAAGTTCCTTGATGATGTCATTTCAAATTGTGGTCCAAGAGTTTTCTGCATTGGGAATTTTCTCATCTCTCTCTCTCTCTCTCTCTCTCTCTCTCTCTCTCTATGTTTGCCAGGAACAAGCTAGAAAAGCATTAGAGAGTGCTCTTGGTGGAAAGAAATCCGAGTTTGAGAAATGGAACAAGGAAATTAAGAAGAGAGAGGAAGTGGGTGGCGGGGGCAATGCCGGTGGGGGAGGGTGGTTTGGAGGTGGTGGACGGTTCGGAGGGTCCAACGGGGAGCATTTCTGGAAGGAGGCACAACAAGCAAGCCTAGCTGTTATTGGAATTATTCTTGTGGTAAGGTGATGCCATTTCATTTCTGTTGCTTTTTTTTTTTTTTTTTTTGTCGAGGAATTATAGGGTGTCCGGTTGGATCAATGTATATCTGGTGCCTTGATGCCCCCATATTGTATAACTGCAGCTAATGGCTATCCTATGCCCCAACCATTGTTGGAGAATGCTGTGAAACAGATTTGGAAGTCCCTTCCTCCAATCAAAGGGTTAGGATCATCCAATCAGGGGCATTGTCATCCAGAATGTGCACCATCACATCAACAATCTAGATCGTCAAACTCTATTCCCTAGTTTTACAGGGCTGGCCGGCTGGTAGTGCTGGCAATGGGCCGTGCTTGCCCAGATAAAATCAATATTTTTAATAGGCCCAGTCTGATCAGTTCAAAATCTGGACTTCAACCAACCCCAGCCCTGCCCGTTGCCAGGCTTACTGGCTTTCACTTTGAGGGCACCATATACAGCAGGGCTGTCAACAAGACAGGTTTGGGTTGGGTCCTAGTGTACGTATATCTAGACCCGACTAAGGAAATTGGATCCAAATACAATATATGAGGTACCGGCTCTGACCAGATTTGGGTATCCATGGTTTCCAGTAAGGTCTAATTTTGAGCATGAATTAGGATTTGACATGGGGTTTGGATTGAGAATCTAGTCCATATTTAGATTCTGTCCAATTGGATTCATTTACAAAATGGATTACAAAATATATTACTAATTTAGCAAAGGATAAAAAGAAAGAAAGAAAGAAAGAAAGAAAGAAAAAAAACCATGTATTGGGGTACCCAAGTCGTGTAACAGACCTTTCCTACCAGATTTCTCATCTGATATCACTGAATGGACCCAAATCAATTGGGCCCAAAATCTTGATCCAGATCCAGGTGGTTGAGGTCAGGTGCTTTGGTTATTGATGGAACTGGGTACCCATTGACAGCCCTAATAATATATTCCTGAAACTTATGCCCAGGTCTGCTTGTGGGTTTTAGGCCCCAATCCTGTTCTGGAGCAGCAGTAATATTGACTATCTTGACAATAAGCCTTGGCCTGGCCTTCGAGCCTTGAAAAGCCAAGAAAAAAAAAAAAAGAAACGAAAAAGAAAGATGGCAAAAATGCAAGTTGCTGTGGGTGTAAGCTAGATCCAGAAATGGTCCATTTACAGTCCTAATAAACACATCCAGATTCGTGGGGACCCTATAAATCCTCATGGTTGGTGGGCTCTGCATCTAACAGACGACCTCACTAATTTGTTGGCAGTATCTTCTGATTGCTAAGGGCAATATAATGCTTGCTGTTGTCTTCAACTCATTGCTATTTGTACTGCGAAGGACAAGGAGTGGGTTTACATTCATAACATCTCGCATGTCAGGAAAGCTGCCTCAGTCAAGTGCTGTTTTCTATGATTCAATAAGCACAGCAGATGAAACCAAAATGTCATTGGCCAAAGAGAGTGTGGTAAGAAAATGGGGAATAGACTGATGATATCTGCTCTCTCTCTCTCCCTCTCTCTCTCTCTCTCTCTTTTTTTTTTTTTTTAAATTTTAATGCAAGGAACATTTGAACTATGTCTTTTGTTTTATAATATGAGCACAAATATCCAAATTTGTCAAATTCAGCTAGAGCATGCTCTTTTTATGAAAACAAAGTGTGTTCATGCCATTCATTTGAACGCTTTTAGAATTTATGATTGTTCTCGTTTCAATTCAGCTGGCCCCATCCTGTAGTGGGCCAATGCAGGTGGCTTTGCTCCTAGCTCCAACTCAAATGCGATGGTCTACCTCCCTAGGAAGAGGTAGCTTCATCAGCAGCTCACTAGGCATAATGTCCTTGGGCTGAAAAAGGACCACCTCCATCTTCCCCCCCCCCCCCCCCCCCAAATGAGATGCTGCCCATGACTCGGTCAGCAGATTGTTGATTTGATCATCCTTCTTGTGAACGGAGGATGACCCAAAGATCTCAGGTTGGATCTTAATCCTCCAATTGGTGCCCTAGAAGTAAACTGTTAAGAAAAGGAGGGGGAGATTAAGCAAAAGTGCAAGGAAAATGCAATTATTGAATGGCTAGGTGCTTTAAACCTAGACTTTTGGCTAGTCTGAGAAAAATGCCAAATAATGATGGCTAAGATGGTCCAACCTGGTCGGTTTTAGGAATCTCTAATAGTAGCCAGGACTCATCAATTTCAACAGCCTAGCAGATGAGTAGGGGGCTTGATTTCGGGGCCTGCACATGTGAAGTATGGGTTCCATGTAAGAATGGCACCAGACTCTGCATCTCATAAGAATGATTACAATTGGATTTCCTGTTTAATATGGTGTATGTGGACTTTAGGCTACAATGCATACACAATTGGGCCACAAATCGCTTGCATATTCTTGCACCAACTATTATTTTTCTTAAAAATTTGGCTTGCTTTTTTTTTTTTTTTTTTTTTTTTTTTTTTTTTTTTTTTTTTTGCATTTGAACATGGCTTCCCTTGTAAGAAATTGGAACAATAGCAAGCACGACATTATTATTATTATTATTATTTTTCTGTAGGCCACTTTGTCTTTGTGTGTGTCTTTTTTATTTTTATGAATAGGCTTCTTGGACTCCCAAGAGAATGAAACCAAACCTGAGATTGGGCTGGCAATGGATATCCTTTTACCCAATTACCCACAATATTCAACCAGAGAATCAAATATGGATATGAAATTTTTATCTGAGTATCACTAAGCATGGTAGATGGCTTATTAGTTTGAGCCAGCCAATCTCTTTACCACCATCTCTCACCTTCATCAAAATTGCTCATGTTGTGGGAACCACAGAATAACATGCAGCAAAAAACTCTGTCAACGACCACCTTTGCCTATTAGTTGATTGTGGACAGTTACAAAATGTTTCAATAGCTCATCTTCAACTTCAGAAGTCGAATGTCAAAAACTATGTTTTGGATGTAACTAGTGCACTCACAAATTGTTTCGGGAGCGATTGCAGTGTGTAGTATTTGCTGTGCATGTGTTTGTGTCAAGATATGATTGGAAGTCCATATAACATTTATAACTATGGTGTTGCCCATTTAAGTTGTGGATCCGATTGACTTTTGCCCCCCCAAGTCCTATCATTGTACACCCACTGGATGGATGAATTGGATTTCCCACAGACATGTTAGTGGCGGAAAATAGATAAATTCAGTACAACAGACCTGTCAATCCCACGGGACTAGAGTCCTCAGCGATTATGTGGGGCTCGCCATGTTGTATATGTGAATTCCACCCCGTCTATCAGGTTCTGTCCTTTAGAATCTTTGAAACCAAGAGAGAGACAACATCCAAACTTCTATTAGTTAACTTCAGCTCAAATATCTAAGTGGAAAAAAAATGCAAAAGCTAAGTTGAAATGCCTTGAAGGCATTTCTTTGTACCTGTTAGGATAGCTGTTCACTTTGTCCTAGTGGCTCTTTAGTCCATCAGTAACCTCTTCTTTGTCTCTCACTTTTCTGGTTGGGTTGGGGAGTGGTTGCACGATAAAACTAAATTCCATCTATCCCCCCGGTTTCTCCCTGATTTGAATCTCATTGTTGGCACTGTGGACCCTATTAGTAGTGTTATTAGTAGGCTCTACTTTCTTCCTCTTGTCTGGCACCTCTGGTGCTCCATAGTAATCATTCTTAAATTATCCTTGATAAAATAATCAGGTCTATAGCCATCTTTGTTATTGGCCTTAATGTAGGTAGATTTGACCCTAGAGAGCCTCTCATTACTCTTGAAATCTTCCCACTTCCATGACCAATAGATCCTTTGGGCAATCAGGCCATGTCCATTTGAGGTGCTGGTCTCTATTGTTTGCTGGTAATGGGTCTCCTGTGCTTTTCCTCGCACTTGAGGCCCATTTGGGTAGTGATATGTGTTGAAGATGATCATGGCCCTGAAGATAAATGCTTCAAAATCTTTATGCATGGGCTCTAAAAAATTGCTCCGTTAACATTTTAGAATTTATGATTGTTCTTGTTTCAATTTAGCTGGTGTCACGCCACACGCTTTGGATATAGTGTGCACCCTCAAACCCGAGTTACAGTCCATGATTCGTACACCAAGTGTACATAAATTTATCTATCATACGATTGTTAGGAGGCAGTAGTAAAGTAATTCACTTGGGGCAGAATTTAGAGTTTTACTTGCATAGTAAATAACGAGGGCTTCTTTTCTTTTCTCTGGCCTAACACCGCCCCAATAGCTTAGTCAGACGCATCAAAGATAATCTCAAAAGGAATGATCCAATCGGGTGGTTGCATGATAGGTGTGGTAGTCAACATGCCCTTGAGCTTAGTGAAAGCTTCCTGACATTGCTCAGTCCACTCATATAGTACATCCTTTTGAAGTAGATTACATAAAGGATGAGAGAGGTGATTAAATTCCTTTATGAATCGTCTGTAAAATCCAGTGTGTCCTAAGAAGGATCGCACGTCTCGTATGTTCTTGGATGGAGGTAGATTAGAGATAAGATCAATTTTAGCCTTATCTACCTCAATTCCCTTGGACGAGATGATATGTCCAAGAACAATTCCCTTACGAACCATGAAATGACACTTCTTCCAATTTAGTACTAAATTCTTTTCCTCACATTGCTTCAACACAATTTTTAGATTTTTCAAACACTCGATGAAGGATGGACCAAAGATAAAGAAGTCGTCCATGAAAACTTCTAAATATTGTCCTACCATGTCAGAAAATATACTCAACATACATCGCTGAAAAGTGGCGGGGGCATTACACAGTCCGAATGACATCCTTTGGTAAACAAAGTTGCTAAAGGGGCATGTGAAAGTGGTTTTTTTATTTATTTTATTTTATTTTATTTTCAAGGGCTATCTCTATCTGATTGTAGCCTGAATATCCGTCAAGGAAGCAATAGTAAGAGTGACTAGCTAGCCTTTATAAGATTTGATCAATGAAGGGCAAAGAAAAGTAGTATTTCCTCGTGACGGTATTCAACTTTCTGTAGTCAATGCACATTCTCCAACCAGTAGTAACTCTATTTGACATGAGTTCATTGTCGGCATTAGTTACAAAGGTGATTCTGGACTTCTTAGGAACCACCTGAGTTGGACTCACTCATTGGCTATCGGATATGGGGTATATGATACCCACATCCAACAACTTAAGTACTTAAGCCTTAACTACTTCCTTCATGTTTGGATTTAATCGGCGTTATGGTAGTTCCCAACAATGGCACCAAAAACTTGTTCACAACCCTAAGTGTAGGGTTGCGATGTAGTAATAACTCGTGAGAACGAGGTCGAATCCACAAGGACTAAACTTATATGTATTATGAAAAGAACTAGAACTAGAACTAGAAGAAGATCTAAATATGAATTCTGGAATAAAAAAAGTAATCGTGAATAATGTTTAAACTATCAATTAAAGGTGGGAATTAGGGTGCTAAGGATTCACTTGTAACTATTAAGATACTACCTTGCTTGATTCAATAAACACAATTGGAATTGGAGTCCTATCCCATCGAATTGGAAGATAAAGCAATTTGAATCAAATCTGAACTTTACATTGACCTAATTCTCAATTGAGGAGAATTGTGAAGATTGGAAGGGATTCCATCACCTACCATGCCCAGGAGACGATGATGAACAATGGGATTTACCAATCTCACTATCTCAAAACAATAAAAGAAGATATCTAAAGTTATCACATCATCTATTGTAATTTGAGTTATAATAAATTATAAAAAACTGAAAATATTCCTTTAATATCAAACTAGAAATCAATGAAATTCAACAAGAATAAGAATCTGAAAGTGCCCTAGTTTGTCAAGTTACGTGAGTGTTGAGTTAGACTGTCTACAGAGCCTGATAGGAAGATCAATTCAAGCGTTTATCTCAATCGGATGTGTGCAAGCTCGCTATATGTAAATCTAAAGCCTCACATCCCATGTCCCAAAATACTAAGAAAATAAAACCCTTAAAAACAAGTTAGAAAATCATAGGGTTTTAAGGTGAGAAAACTTTTTCAAAACAGGAAAATTTCTAAGTTTTTCTTGCCTTGTCGATTTTATCGAAACACCTTCGATATGATCGACCTGCTCTATCGATGTCCTCAATGCTTAAACGATATCATCGAAAAGAGAACAAAAATGTCCAACAACCACATGTATATCTAGACTGATTTATTTATGTATCGATCTACATATCGATATCATCGATACTTGAATTTCGAGTCCATGGATAATGACTCGATAAGATCGACAGGCAGGTTTTTGGCGCCCCTGTTTCTTAAAGAAAATTTTAAATTCCTTCGATATATCGATGCTCCTTCCGATATGATTTAAAATCAAATATCGATAAGATCGGAAGTCCATCGATGATATCGATCGTGGGCGCGCATTTCTTACAGCAAATATTTCAGGTTGGTTTTTACTTTGATCTGGGGCCATTCGAGGAAATCGATATTCATATGTCGATGATATCGAGGCCGAGTCAATTGGATCGAATCTGGACACAATCTGTCCAGCGAGCTTATTGGTAAATCTATAAGATTTATTGAGCCCATCGACACTGCCTTCGATAGCATCGATATGCAAATTCCGATGACATCGGCTGACCCTCGATCATATCCTAAAAATCTGAAATATTTTAAGTCAAGTCTCTCTCATTTTTCAAGTGTCGATGGATCGATCCTATCATCGATGGAATCGGAGTTCGAAATTCGATGATATCGGCAGTTGTTTCGATTCATTGACCAGCTGACAAAAGGTTTCAACAGCGTATGACTTTGAGTTCGAGTCATCGAGCAGACCATTGATGCTATCGAGAGTATACGCTCGATGATATCGAACTCAGTCATAAATGTGACCGTTTTATATCTGTTGGAACCTTTCCCCTATATATAGAGGACTTGTCTATTGTTGCTGGGAGAGAAAGTAGAGAGAGCTTTTGAGTGTTTAACCTTAGATCATATACCCAAAACCCTTTCTCTCAAAGAAGTTCATCCTCTAATCCATCCTCACCATTGATATTCAATAGAGTGGATTGGGGAATGAACTTCCACATTCAAGGATCCTCCATCTACTACCTTAATGACAAATCATTAAGCTGGGATGCCTTGAATGCCTAGAAGATTGGAATCCCTCTTTCTTCCTGATAGGAAAACACTTTAAGAGTAGGATTCCATCTTGACCTTGACCCAACCCGAAATCGAGTATTGGTATATTATTTTGTGTTGCAGATCAAGGGAGCAGAAGACTCTTCGTCAACAAGGAGGAGGAGATCTTCGGCATTGTGTTTATTGGGACTCATCAACTTATTTGTAAGTATCTAGAGTCCAAGAGGGCACTTGTGATCATTCGTTTGTAGGATTGGGTCTTAAGTGGTTCTCACCCTTTGAAGTCCTCAAGGAGGCCTCCGACAGGAGTGTATGTGGTGGGTGCGTTGTGTGGACCCTTGCTCTGTGGAGAGCATAAACATCTGGTTGAAGGTGAACCAAGAAAACCTTAGGTTTAATGTCAACCGCTGTGAAACCTCGGGTTTGAGGTGAACCATGTAGAAACCTCCAGTAGAGTCTTATGGAAGATCCTTGGCCAGTGTGCCTAAAAGTAGGTGCGTTGTGTTGACCCTTGCTCGTGAGAGCATAAACAGTCAGCCTCAGTGTAGGTTGTAAAGGTTGAAGGTGAACCTGATTTAAAACCTTAGGTTTGAGGTGAACGGCTGTGAAACCTCCTTAGTGAAATCCGGTACACTCAAGGGTTGAGTGCGGTTACCGGGAGTGGATTAGACAAGTAGTTGAACCACTATAAAAATGACTGTGTTTGTGATTGCTCTTCTTCTGTGTTTGTGATTTATGTCAATGCATTCATATTTATATATCTGATCACACCTCACACATATTCACAGTCATATCCATCATAAACTAAGTTATATATATTGCTGCTTCTTGAATAGTTTGTGATTGGATCCTCTACCAGGCTTGGAAGCCAGTAGAGTTACATTTGAGTAATCCTAATATATGTCTGTTGTTAGGATTAGTGTAATAGGATTTTAAAATAAATCATAAAAACTTAAGTCCTATTCACCCCCCTCTAGGACATATTGGCATATTCATTCTTCAACTAGTGCTGTCTTCACCGCCATTTCAATTGGTATCAGAATGGGTCTCTCTTTAAGGGCTTCACCGCCTAGAGAGTGATCTTGACTGAAGTTGGGAATATGGCCAAAGGAGGGCTCATCAGTCACTAGATCTCCAGTATTTGATGGCTCAAATTATGCATACTGGAAGGCTATGATGCAGTACTTTCTGAGATCTTTAGATCATGATGTTTGGGATATAGTTGAAAGTGGATACGTGCCACCAACTGAACAAATTGTACTTGATAGTGGCACAACCATCACAAAACACAAATCCAAAGAAAAATGGACGGCGTTTGACAAAGAAAAACAGACTGCCGAGGCCAAAGCTATGAACGCCATCTACTGTGCCGTGTCCCAGGATATATTCAATCAGATAAGTATGTGTGGCATGTGATCTATTGGAAATAACCCATGAAGGCACAAGCACTATGAAGAGGTCTAAACTTCAACTCCTGACTTCACAGTTTGAAAATCTCAGAACGGAAGAATATGAGACCTTTATGGAGTTTTTCACAAAATTAAATATCATCTGTAACTCCATGGGTGAATTGGGAGAAACAGTTCCTGTAACGCCCTGAAAATCGGGGGTCGAGTATGAACTCAACTCCCGAGTTCCAACGCATCACTTATGCAACATACACAATGATGGTTAAATGTTGTCTGAGTTAGCGCAATAAACATGAATGAGATTATACCAAAGCAGTAATTCATACTCCAGATTAGTTGTATAAAAGCAAGCTAAGACTGACGTGTATATATGTATGTAAAGAAACAAAATAAATGATTCATTATCCAGAGTATGAATCCTTCTGAGTCACAATATACATGTCTGTGTAATAAACAAAATGTCAAAATAACTAAATACAATCTCTGTAAATCCCATCAGTCCGTGACCTAGTCGGCCGCCGGCCGAATGCGCATATACGAGAACTCCTCCGGTCCTCGTCGTAATCGGGCTCCGCCTCCAGAATAGTCGGATCGCCTAAACCTGAGACAGAGTCTGGTTGGTGTGCGCAACACCGTCCCGTAACGTGGGAGTGAGTAGCTAACTCAGTGGAACAGTGAGATATAAGTTATCATGTTACCAATACAGTCAAGCAGTAATGATAAAGCAGTAAATCAACCACTCCTAGTTACTCTGATTAATGCAAGTATGAATGCGGTTATGATGGATGCCCTCTCGACGTACTCCCTCAAGCGACACCATCTCACGTTCGCGCATGCTTACATCCCCACGGTGCTCCACATCTTCCCGGGCACATGCGATGCATGATGAGTATGATTACCGAGTTTTTAATTAATTCATTTCAATCAGCAGGATTGGGAAACTAAGGTACCTCCCTTTATCATATCCAACATGATCCAATCTAGGGTCGTCAGTCCAGTTAATATCAGACGATGGTGTGTTTTCTAGGTCACTTTGCAGAGGTGCTGTGGTACATTACGCACAAAGGTTGCACCACTCCCCATCACCCCTTAAACGATTCATCACGATACAACTATACGTAAACAGCCTAGTTCATACTCTATATATCGCGGCGAACCCTAAGGCACGCCGCAACTTCGAGTATGCTCTCGCGGTCACTACAAAGGGCCGCTGGCCGTACACACAAAGACTGTACCACTCCCCATCACCTTATCGGTGTAGCAAAGGACGGCGCGAATATAGTGTCCCATACCACCATAATCGGCTCACGAGTTGAGTTGCTCACTTTGGTCACTACGGGGAGGCACGTAGCCCCGGGCCAGAGGCCGACGGCTCGACCACGGTGTCCCATACCACCATGCCCGGCTCATGAGTCTTAGCGGATCGAGGTACCATGGTTAACGGGATTTTTCATTGGTAAGTTTGGTACCCAGGTTCAAGCATTAGCGACCAAACATGGTGAACATACATAAACACATCGGTTTGCTTGACGAGCACGACTATCTCGAGCGCACCACAAGTTGAGCGATATGGAGCGCAAAAAAGCACTCCGTGTGGCCAACCACTATCGCCAACCGAAGTACGACTCGGGTTCGCCAGACACGTCCGTTGTGGCGATATGAACCTCGCCCACAACCGTAAATTGTACCGCATGTTTGGACTATAGGCATAGTCCCAAACTCAATCAGTTGTGAAGCATGAAGTAAAGCATAAGGCAAAGCATGTATTATAAAACATGAAATAAAGCATGTTATAAGGCATGTTGTAAAGCATGTTGTAAAGCATGTTATCAAGCATGTTATAAAGCATGTTATTAAGCACTATACACACAGGGATACAAATACCTAGAGTTCATAGGTGAGTGGTTAGAGTGATCAACCACATGGAGAGTGTCATATGTGACACTAAGGTAACCGAGAATCCCATCTCAAGATCTACCTAAGATTCCAACACTTAAGCACTTACACTCACAAGTGATTCCACCAACACTTGGAATGCGATAGTTCAACATACATGACGTATGCTAGGGAAGTGTGTACTAGGGTTGTCCCTCTACCGAGCTAGTATTTTATACATATACATCCTATTCATACAACAAATAAACATAGCAAACACATCGCAGATTTTATACGTATAGGGTACTTTCACGTATACCCAATTTCGACATACATAGTGTTTACAAAGGAACATAGGTTTCGGCGATTCCTTTCGCCAAGCTAGTATTTTAATCATGTATTGTATAATCATACATTAAATACATATGTCAAACATTATTCCAAAAGAAATACGTATACGGTATTTCTACAATACGTATTTTCAACATACTAGGCACATTTACAAAGGAACATATATTTTGGCGATCTCTTTCGCCAAACTAGTATTTTATTCATATAGCATATAATCATACATTAAATAAACATGTCAAACATTTATCCAAGAAAAATACGTATACGGTATTTATACGTATACCTAGAGTATGTGAAATTCCATATTTCACACCGCTAATCAAAACAGGAAACGGAAAGCACTTTGTACATGTGCAATTGCAAGCAGATCATGAATCTACCATTATCTGACATTGAAAGCGTTGAAAACCGTAACTTATAAGCTTAAAGTCCTCACCTTCGCCTTTAGAAACGGAACGAATCAGCAAGGGTGATAGATCTTCCGTCTACGAGACGATTTCTAGCCTAAAGAGCGGAATCGGTTAGTCGGAATACATCCTACCTCGATTCCAACTCAAATCAGACCTAGGGTTAGGGTTTCTTACCTTCAAATGAGGTGGAAAACACCGGGAAAACGCCGAGAATAAGGCGGTGTAGGCCGTGTAGCAATCCAGTGCAGTAAGTGGAGGAAGATCGAACGATCTCCAAGTCCTTTCTCTCTTTTTCTCTCTCTCTCTCTAGGGTTTCCACCAAAATTCGTATGGCTGTGAGAGGGGCTGCTCTAAGCTCCTTTTATAGCCTCAAACATTACGGAAATAGACTTAGGTTCATGGGGTACTGCTTATATAGGATATTCGCCGCTTTTCCGGCTAAAAGGGGAGTTCTGGTAGCCCTCTTTGAACCAAACGTCAGACTTAAGCTCACCACCAATGGATCTACGTGGGATTACGTTTTTGACTCATTCGGATACGTAGATCGCACGTGGCGGACCACTTTCAGTTCGACGGTCAGTGGGCCACGATCAGAAATTCCGAGTACATGTAAATGTTCCTGAAATTTTTCTTAATCCGAGGGTGTAATTTGGCCTGATTCTGACGGTCAGGTTGCTTAATACTGACGCGTCAACGAACGATGCCAGATCACTATTCCAGATATTTATTTCGGCTTGTGAATAGTGTTTTTCACACTACCTCGCTCCGATTCGAAACGAATGGCCGTGGAATATCGGATAAGGCCGATTTTTGAGATGATTGTTAAGCCCAGTGGGGCGGTCCTATTTCCTTAACTTCGGGTTAATCGGAATCCCGATGTGCGATCTAGACCTAATACGAAGTTTCGTTTCATTCCCGAGAGCAGACGGGGAATGAGTTTGGTTCTAAACTTTAGGGTAACCTAGCGTCAATGATTCTGCAAGTTTTGGGTCTTGCAGATCGTATTTAAAGCGATCCTAACGGATTTCATATCTAATTGAGTTTAGTACTTAGTTAACTTTGTTAAATTTCTAAAGGATTTAATCCTATGTGATTTCTGGTCGAGGTGGTACTCGACCCAATGTACGGAATTTTTCAGGTCGTTACAATCTACCCCCCTTAAACAAAAAATTTCATCCTCGAAATTTATACCTGTTCGTACTCCTCGAGAATCTGAGGGTAGTTCTTCCTGACCTCGGCCTCGTCTCCCAGGTAGCTTCCTCCTCGAATGATGTGTCCAAAGTACCTTCACAAGTGGGATGACCTTCTGCTATGCGTGCACTGCTCCTTCCTGTCAAGGATGCGCGTCGGGCGCAACTCATATGTCGCATCCTCGCTCAACTGTACCTGCTCCCATCTGATGATATGCGAAGGATCGTGAACGTACTTCTTCAAAGCATAGATACATGAAATACGTTATGTACGAAGCAAGTGGTGTAGGCAAGGCGAGACGATACGCCACATCACCCACTCGATCCAAGATCTCGAAATGGACCGATGAACCTCGGTGTGAGTTTCCCTTCTTCCCAAACCGAAGGACTCCTTCATAGGGGAAACCCGAAGGAACACATGATCACCAACCTCGAACTCCAGCGGTCGCCGCCTCGTATCGGCGTAACTCTTCGTGCCGCTCTGTGCTGTGAGTAATCGACGCCTGATAATGTCTACCT
Organism: Magnolia changhungtana; assembly: GCA_030180095.1. Lineage (NCBI taxonomy): Eukaryota > Viridiplantae > Streptophyta > Magnoliopsida > Magnoliales > Magnoliaceae > Magnolia > Magnolia changhungtana. The sequence continues at coordinate 1,843,624 of JASAUF010000600.1, forward strand.
TCTCTGTAGTCGCCTGAACCAACTCCGGGCCAATCAGGCTACGCTCTCCAACCTCTGCCCAACAGTGCGGTGCTCTACAAGGTCGACCATATAGAGCCTCATATGGCGCCATGCCAATCGTCGCCTGGAAGCTGTTGTTGTAGGTGAACTCTGCGTACGGAAGACAGTCGTCCCAACTGTCCTTGAAGTCCAACACACACGCTCGCAACATATCCTCCAGAATCTGATTCACTCGCTCTGTCTGCCCATCAGTCTGAGGATGAAACGCTGTACTGAACTTCAACTTCACACCCATCGCCTCCTGGATACGAGTCCAGAAGATGGATGTGAACCGCGTGTCTCTGTCCGACACAATCTCCAAAGGAACTCCGTGCAGACGGACGATCTCCCTGATATACAATCTAGCCAGCTCATCTGCAGAGTTCGTAACTCTGATAGGGAGGAAATGGGCCGATTTAGTCAACCGGTCCACAATCACCCAAATGGAATCGTGCCCCTTCCTCGTCTTGGCAACCCACGATATGAAGTCCATGGAGATGAAGTCCCACTTCCACTCCGCTATAGGCATGGGCTGAAGCAGTCCAGGAGGTCGGCGATGTTCTGCCTTGACCTGCTGGCATGTCAGGCATCGAGACACATACTCAGCAATGTGGGCCTTCATGTTATCCCACCAATACGTCCGTCTCATATCCTGGTACATCTTCGTGCTACCAGGATGCATCGCAAACTTCGAGTTATGGGCAGACTCGAGAAGCTCGCATCTCAAGTCAGGCACATCTGGAACACATAGGCGGCCACCGAACCGTAAACCCCCATCAGATCCAACTCTCCACTCGGAGTCCACGGCGTCGCTAGCCTGCTCTCGAAGCTCAGACAGCCGTGCATCGCCCTCTTGGGCCTCAACAATCCTGTCGTCGATAAGTGGCCGCACCCGAATGTGCGCAACACACTCAAATGGCTCCTCGACAGTGAGTCTCTGCTCGAAGTCCCGCACAAACTCTACCATATCCCACTCGGCTATCATCAGCGGTGCCGCAAATGCAATCGCCTTCTTGCGGCTTAACGCGTCTGCCACAAGGTTCGCCTTGCCAGGATGGTAGGAAACCTCGAACTTGAAGTCCTTCAAGGTCTCCATCCATCGTCGTTGTCTCATATTCAAATCTCATTTGCGTGAATATGTATTTAAGGCTCTTGTGGTCACTGAGAAAAGCTCGAACTCCTCACCGTAGAGGTAATGTCTCCAGAGCTTCAAAGGCAAAGATGATGACCGCCAACTAACCTGTGTCATGTGTAGGGTAATTCTCCTCGTGCTTCCTTAATTGTCTCGAGGCATACGATATCACCCTATCTTTCTCGCATCGACACACAACCCAAACCAACGCGAGACGCGTCAAGTATACACCGTGTACTTCACCCCTTGCTCGCAATACTAGCACAGGGGCGGACGTCAACTTGTCCTTCGGCTCCTAAAAGCTGCCTCCGCCTTCTCATTCCAGCGAACTTCAGTCCTTTCGAGTCGCTGAGACAAGGGCCTAGCGATCTTCGAGAAATCCCGAATGAAACGTCTGTAGTACCCAGCCAGGCCAAGGAAACTCCTCACCTCAGTAACCGATTCAGGCTGCTGCCAATCCTGAACCGCAGCTACCTTAGCAAGGTCCATTGCTATCCCATCCTTGGACACTACATGTCCCAGGAACTTGACTTCCTCCTGCCAGAAGTCGCACTTCTTGTATTGCGCAAACAACTGGTTCTTCTTCAGTGTCTCCAATACCGCTCGCAAGTGCTCCTCGTGCTCCTCCCGACTCGTGGAGTATATCAAGATGTCATCGATAAAGACGATGACGAATCGGTAAAGGAAGGGCCGAAATACCCGGTTCATCAGATCCATGAACACGGCTGGTGCGTTCGTCAGACCGAACGACATCACTAAGAACTCGTAGTGCCCAAAGCACGTCCTGAAGGCTGTCTTCTGCACGTCCTCCTCTCTCACGCGCAACTGGTGGTACCCTGACTGGAGATCAATCTTCGAGAAATACTTCGCCCCTCTCAACTGATCGAACAGATCGTCAATCCTGGGCAAAGGATACTTATTCTTCACCGTGACCTGGTTCAACCTACGGTAATCAATACACAACCGTGGAAGTGCGACCCGTCCTTCTTCTTCACGAACAACACAGTGCTCCCCAAGGAGACACACTAGGTCGAATAAAACCTCTCTCTACAAGTACATCAATACGTGTCCGCGGCTCCTCCATCTCACATGGAGGCATACGATACGTGGCGGCGAGATGGGCGTCGCACCGGCGTAAGATCTATCGTAAAATCAATCTCACGCCGAGGAGGTAAACCCGGGATAGTCTCAAACACGCCTGCGAAGTCTCGAACCACGGCGTACTATCTGCTTGTCGGACCATCGGTCGGCACAAGCAAAGCAAACGACATAACAATCAACTCGACAGGCCAACTGACCCGCACCAGGAAACGTGAAAGGCGTACCGTCAGTCGGGTCCATAGGCCGTCACGATCCGAGTGTCGCAATCTACCTCCGCCCTCATCCCTGGTGAGCCAATCCATGCCAAGTATAACGTCGTAGTGCCGGCGGAGCAACAATGAGGTCGACGAGCACCGTGTCTTTGCTACCCAAAACTACCGAGCAACCCTCGCATAATCGTGTGACATCCGAACAAGTCCCGAGCCGTAGTGAGTCTCATTCCCTTAGTGGGAATCGTATGCAAAGATAGGCGCTTCACCACCCCACAAGAAATAATAGAAGTAGTGGACCCAGTGTCCACCAATAAAGAGACGGGAGTGTCGCGAATAAAAGCCGTACCCTCGAAGGCCGTCGGAGCTGAAACCGACGTCTCGGTGCGCCTCGCCCTACAAGAGTATGAACGCGAGCCTGCTGCTGGCGGTTCGGTGAGGAGCCAAGGGTCGCATTGTGGCGGCTGGCGCGCGCGCACGAGGAGGTCGGAAGGAAGGATGTGCCGGAGCATGCGAGCGGTGGAGCTGATATGGCCTGTGGGCGAGAACGGCCCATCATCTGTGGCGGAGAGAACCCACTGTCCTTCATCCGCGCGAAGCAACTCCCAATCAGATGACCCTGTTTCCCGCAGTACGTGCAGGTCACAACAGGGCGCCTCTCCTGAGCCCCTGGCGCTGCGATCCTAGGGGGCGAGTCAACACGAGGCCTCTTGCCTAAAATAGGCCTGCTCTGTATCTCCTGCCGTGGCCTCGCAACCATAGTGCCACGTGATCGGGCCAACCGGTCCACATCCTGCTCTGCCGTCATAGACATGTGAACCAGTGCTGCATATGTGGGTATAGTGAGGCAGCATATCTTCGACCGTATCTCCGGTCGCAAGCCCAATGAAAATCGACGCATCCGCATCTGCTCGTCCACTAGTATAGTCGGGACAAAGCGGCCCAACTCGGTGAAGCGGTGCTCGTACTCTGTAATAGTCATGCCTCCCTGCCTGAGGCGCAGAAACTCGTCCTCCCGCTCATGTCGGTAAGTCGGCGGGTAGTATTTCTTATGGAACCGGAACTCAAAAGCCTCCCAGGTCCATACGTAGTCTGCTGCGACAGACCGCAACACACTGTCCCACCATAAACTCGCCTCTCTCTCAAACATGAAGGCGGCCAGCTCTACCTGCTCTGCCTCTGAGCAATGCAGCATCCGAAGCATCTTCGAGATGCGGTCAAGCCAAAACTCTGCCTCCTCGGGCCTATGAGTGCCCATGAACGAAGGAGGCCTCAAGCGCTGAAACCGCTCGAGTAGACCGCGCGTGCCGACATCTCCAGTAGGAGGCACCACGGGTGGAGGCAGGGGCACATCCTCACACTGAGCAGGAGGCTCAGGGTGCCCGGCAGGACAAACAGGAGTCGTAGGTGGAGTCGCACTACCACCACGTGACAAGGCCTCAGCGATAGTGGCCATAAGCTGCTGATGCTGCTGCTGCTGTATCTGCTGCTGCTGCTGTCTTTTGCATCTGCTTCTTCTTTCGCTTGCATCTGCTTCTTCTTGCATCTGCTTCGCCGATGCATCATCATCATCAGCTGCTCAAACCTATCAGTCGGCGGAGCGACACTGGGAGTCATCTTCTTGCAGACGATGATGGCGGAAGCGCTCACGGACCGGGGGTGTATGGTGGCAACCCGAAGTAGGACCCGGCAGGGGCCGTCGGATCCCAACCCACGGTCCGTGGGACCACTACTACTAGAAGGTGTCCGGTCCATGGAGCCGGTCAAAAGGAGATGTGCGGTGCTCGCGTATATCTTGTCGCGGCATGCCCTATACAACACTGAGTCTGACATTTGTGAGATACAAAGACATAATACACTCCATAAAGCACTTAAGCATTCCACACATCATCAAACAAAAGAGGCTATATGCTTTTCATTAACTCAAAATTGTCATAATACATGAACTACAGAGTTTACATGAATCATGACGGAAATTACATTATAGCCAATACATCCACACATCAAACACTAACATTCTACTACCTAATACATCATCTGAACGAAAACACAAACCGCCTATCGCGGTAACCAAAGCAAACACAACATATAACAATATGGATGACTAAGCATCCGAAGTAGGCGGTGGAGGAGGAGCATTCTTATCCTGCGCACAGCACAGGATGGCCTTCAAAGTACGGGACATCTTCTTGAAATTCTTCTTCATGTAGGCTTCATTTTCTTCAAGTTTAGTTCGAACTTGACCAATCTCAGCCCGCACTTGTCCAATCTCAGCCCGAACTTGTCCAACCTCTTCTTTGCCGCAGGCGGCTTGCCTCTCCTCAAGGCAGGCAAATCGCGCATCGGATACATCTCGATCCACACACCCCCCGAGCCGCAGGGGTGAACTCTCCTCGGTGTCCGAGCCTCGGGTTCTTCCTCTGTATGTCATCACTGCGCTCCTCATCGCTCTCACACGGAGGTCAACACTCTCCTCACCGGCGCTATCCAGACTCATCTCCGGACTCGTCGAGTCGGGCTTGCCATTGTTGGGGGCCGATCTTCATATTCGAGTGTCGCTTCATTTATGATTCGGACCGGTGCAAGATCCTCCATATTCAATCAGTAGCCTACATCACGAGCCATCCCGAGATCGGTCGGCCAAATGGGAGCGAAAGATCGTTCTGGCGTAACGAACAACATTAACTATCCGGGATAGGATGAATGTGGCGGGCATATGTTTTCCCAGCGTCCCATCTTGTACAGAAAGTCCACCATCACCCTAGTACATTCCGTGCGGTTACCCCACCGTGGGTATACATTGTATGTGAAGATGTGATGGAGCAAATGGAAGTCTTCAGACATCTTTGTCGCCGCAATACAATTTGCTCGCTTCCAAGTAACCCGGCGACCACAGAGAAATCGCGTGCGGCGATCCCTTTCCCGCGCGGTTCTAGAGAAGTCATCACTAGGATGCACTTGACCAAGCGGAATCTTCGTGATTCGAGCCACCTCATCCACAGTGATTGTGCGCCTTCTGCCCCTCACAGAGACAGTAAACTGCAGAGGCTCTACTGATGCGTCTATGATGTGAGCGTAGAAGGCACGAACCGTGTGCTCACATGCGGGGGACTCGCCTTCAAAAATATGATTCCACCCGATATCCACCAAGTGGTCCATCATCGGGTGTAGACCAAACATCCTCTCATCCACATGAGCTTCAAACACAACCTTGCGGCCCGCGAAGCGCCCATATTCCATGCCTATTGGATAAGCATTCCTGGCGGGGTGGTCAGGATCCAGGTCTCGCTTCGACCTAAACTCCCGCACGGTGCTTGTGCCGGCCCCAGCGTCGGATCTTCTTCGGGTATGGGCTGGCCTACTTGGGCCGGCGTCGTCGGCCGCGGTTTTCCTCTTTCCCATGAAAGATAGGATGGAGGAAATGGAGAAAATGGTGGCCACCACACCAAGGAGGGCCATGAAAAATTTCCAAAACGGGGGAACAAAGGGCTGACCTCTTTTATCTTCCACAACCAACAATCCAACAGGTGTGGAATAAGCTCTAGAGATAGGAAATGAAGAAGAAACAAGAAGGAAATGAGATGGGTTAGAATATTACCCGATTTTGAGCTCCAAGGAGGGTTATGAGAGCTCCAACTTGTGGAAATGGGGAAAGGGAGAGGCTAGGGCTGTTGTAGGAGGTAGTGGTGTGTGAGTTATGGAAGAAAATGGAGGGATTGAAGGTTTGGAGGGATGGGTTTTCAGCAAAATCGAAAATGGAGGTGGTGGTGGTTGAAAAGAGGGGAAATGAGAGAAAAGGGAGCTCCAGCCCCTTAAAACCTAATCTAATGCAAAAACCGCACGTGCCATGGGGTATAAGGGACCAAACCGACCACCCTCATGTTTGGAAACACGCCGGAAAATCAATGGGGGTGCGGTCCGCCGCCGGTGCATGGCGCCGCCGCTGTCGGGCTTGGCCGGAACCGCGCCGCCGCGGTCTGGCCTTGTTCGTCAGACTCCCAGGGTGCCAAATCCACCCTGACTTGGTCCAAAATGTTAACGGATTAGTCGTGGGGGCCCACGGACTCAGTTTTGTGCCAAAACGGTCAGTTCCGGGAAAGTTCTGACATAATCTGGTTTTTCCTGATTTTTAACGACTTATTTTTGGTAAATTGTGACCTGGACACGTCAATAGACGGTCTAGGAGTGACTTGGGGTCCATGTGGTCGGGATCGAGTACGCACTCGATCAACCGTCCGTGTAGGTGAATGAACCGCCGAACGGCGAAATCGGGAGACCCTAAGACTGTTGCTATATTTTGCGCACCCTCCTAAGTGTAATGCGTCAGCGTACGTAGTGGGGACATAACTCAGGTCCGGTTTAATCAAAATCATGCTCTGATACCAACTTGTAACGCCCTGAAAATCGGGGGTCGAGTATGAACTCAACTCCCGAGTTCCAACGCATCACTTATGCAACATACACAATGATGGTTAAATGTTGTCTGAGTTAGCGCAATAAACATGAATGAGATTATACCAAAGCAGTAATTCATACTCCAGATCAGTTGTATAAAAGCAAGCGGAAGACTGACTGTGTATATATGTATGTAAAGAAACAAAATAAATGATTCATTATCCAGAGTATGAATCCTCTGAGTCACAATATACATGTCTGTGTAATAAACAAAATGTCAAAATAACTAAATACAATCTCTGTAAATCCCATCGGTCCGTAAGCACCTAGTCGAAGCCGCCCGTGGCCGCATATACGAGAACTCCTCCTGGTCCTCGTCAGTGTCGGCTCCGCCTCCGAGAATAGTCGGATCGTCTAAACCTGAGACAGAGTCTGGTTGGTGTGCGCAACACCGTCCCGTAACGTGGGAGTGAGTAGCTAACTCAGTGTAACAGTGAGATATAAGTTATCATGTTACCAATACAGTCAAGCAGTAATGATAAAGCAGTAAATCAACCACTCCTAGTTACTCTGATTAATGCAAGTATGAATGCAGTTATGATGGATGCCCTCTCCGACGTACTCCCTCAAGCGACACCATCTCACGTTCGCGCATGCTTACATCCCACAAAGTGCTCCACATCTTCCAGGCACATGCGATGCATGATGAGTATGATTACCGAGTTTTTAATTAATTCATTTCAATCAGCAGGATTGGGAAACTAAGGTACCTCCCCTTTATCATATCCAACATGATCCAATCTAGGGTCGTCAGTCCTAGTTAATATCAGACGATGGTGTGTTTTCTAGGTCACTGCAGAGAGGACGCTGTGGTCATTACGCACAAAGGTTACACCACTCCCCATCACCCCTTAAACGATTCATCACGATACAACTATCTGTAAACAGGCCTAGTTCATACTCTATATATCGCGGCGAACCCTAAGGCACTCGCAACTTCGAGTATGCTCGCGGTCACTACAAAGGGCTGCCAGGGCTGTGTACACACAAAGACTGTACCACTCCCCCATCACCTTATCAGTGTAGGCCGACAGCGCGAATATAGTGTCCCATACCACCATAATCGGCTCACGAGTTGAGTTGCTCACTGGTCACTACGGGGAGGCACGTAGCCCCGGCAGAGGCCGACGGCTCGACCACGGTGTCCCATACCACCATGCCCGGCTCATGAGTCTTAGCGGATCGAGGTACCATGGTTAACGGGATTTTTCACTGGTAAGTTTGGTACCCTAGGTTCAAGCATTAGCGACCAAACATGGTGAACATACATAAACACATCGGTTTGCTTGACGAGCCTGACTATCTCGAGCGCACCACAAGTTGAGCGATATGGAGCGCAAAAGCACTCCGTGTGGCCAACCACTATCGCCAACCGAAGTACGACTCGGGTTCCGCTGAGACACGTCCGTTGTGGCGATATGAACCTCAGCCACAACCGTAAATCTGGTACCGCATGTTTGGACTATAGGCATAGTCCCAAACTCAATCAGTTGTGAAGCATGAAGTAAAGCATAAGGCAAAGCATGTATTATAAAACATGAAATAAAGCATGTTATAAGGCATGTTGTAAAGCATGTTGTAAAGCATGTTATCAAGCATGTTATAAAGCATGTTATTAAGCACTATACACACAGGGATACAAATACCTAGAGTTCATAGGTGAGTGGTTAGAGTGATCAACCACATGGAGAGTGTCATATGTGACACTAAGGTAACCGAGAATCCCATCTCAGCATCTACCTAAGATTCCAACACTTAAGCACTTACACTCACAAGTGATTCCACCAACACTTGGAATGCAATAGTTCAACATACATGACGTATGCTAGGGAAGTGTGTACTAGGGTTGTCCCTCTACCGAGCTAGTATTTTATACATATACATCCTATTCATACAGCAAATAAACATAGCAAACACATCAGCAGATTTTATACGTATAGGGTACTTTCACGTATACCCAATTTCGACATACATAGTGTTTACAAAGGAACATAGGTTTCGGCGATTCCTTTCGCCAAGCTAGTATTTTAATCATGTATTGTATAATCATACATTAAATACATATGTCAAACATTATTCCAAAAGAAATACGTATACGGTATTTCTACAATACGTATTTTCAACATACGGCACATTTACAAAGGAACATATATTTTGGCGATCTCTTTCGCCAAACTAGTATTTTATTCATATAGCATATAATCATACATTAAATAAACATGTCAAACATTTATCCAAGAAAAATACGTATACGGTATTTATACGTATACCTAGAGTATGTGAAATTCCATATTTCACACCGCTAATCAAAACAGGAAACGGAAAGCACTTTGTACATGTGCAATTGCAAGCAGATCATGAATCTACCATTATCTGACATTGAAAGCGTTGAAAACCGTAACTTATAAGCTTAAAGTCCTCACCTTCGCCTTTAGAAACGGAACGAATCAGCAAGGTGATGATAGATCTTCCGTCTACGAGACGATTTCAGCCTAAAGAGCGGAATCGGTTAGTCGGAATACATCCTACCTCGATTCCAACTCAAATCAGACCTAGGGTTAGGGTTTCTTACCTTCAAATGAGGTGGAAAACACCGGGAAAACGCCGAGAATAAGGCGGTGTAGGCCGTGTAGCAATCCAAAGTGCAAGTGGAGGAAGATCTGGCAACGATCTCCAAGTCCTTCTCTCTCTTTTCTCTCTCTCTCTAGGGTTTCCACCAAAATTCGTATGGCTGTGAGAGGGGCTGCTCTAAGCTCCTTTTATAGCCTCAAACATTACGGAAATAGACTTAGGTTCATGGGGTACTGCTTATATAGGATATTCGCGCTTTTCCACTCAAAAGGGGAGTTCGGTAGCCCTCTTTGAACCAAACGTCGACTTAAGCTCACCACCAATGGATCTACGTGGGATTACGTTTTGACTCATTCGGATACGTAGATCGCACGTGGCGGACCACTTTCGGGCGGTTTGACGGTCGGTGGGCCACGATCGAAATTCGAGTACATGTAAATGTTCTGAAATTTTTCTTAATCCGAGGGTGTAATTTGGCCTGATTCGACGGTCGGGTTGCTTATCTTGACGCGTCAACGAACGATGCGAGATCACTATTCCAGATATTTATTTCGGCTTGTGAATAGTGTTTTTCACACTACCTCGCTCCGATTAAAACGAATGGCCGTGGAATATCGGATAAGGCCGATTTTTGAGATGATTGTTAAGCCCGGTGGGCGGTCCTATTTCCTTAACCCGGGTTAATCGGAATCCCGATGTGCGATCTAGACCTAATACGAAGTTTCGTTTCATTCAGAGAGCAGACGGGGAATGAGTTTGGTTCTAAACTTTAGGGTAACCTAGCGTCAATGATTCTGCAAGTTTTGGGTCTTGCAGATCGTATTTAAAGCGATCCTAACGGATTTCATATCTAATTGAGTTTAGTACTTAGTTAACTTTGTTAAATTTCTAAAGGATTTAATCCTATGTGATTTCTGGTCGAGGTGGTACTCGACCCAATGTACGGAATTTTTCAGGTCGTTACAGTTCCGGTTCTTAAAATCTGTAGGAAAATACTTAGATCATTGCCGGAACGATTTAATCCCAAAGTAACAACAATTGAAGAGTGTAGGAACATAGATGAGATGAAAGTAGAAGAACTGGTAGGTTCGCTACAAACTTTCGAACTACACCTCAAACAAACCCAAAAATCCAAAACAACTGTCCTAAAAACTTCTAAGAAAACATTACATGAGGATAGTGAGAGCGAAAAGGAAGATGAAGATGAGGAAGTGGCTTTGCTGGCACAACGATTCAGGAAGTTCTTTTAGAAAAATCGTGGCCGGCCTTCCAGAGGAAGAAAGGTGAACAATAAACTTTCTGCAGGCAAATTTGGTAGAAGAACCAAAGAACCACAATGCTATGCCTGTTAGGAGTATGGATACCTATCAACTGAATGCCCAAACAAAAAAAAACTAAGGGTAAGGCAATGGCTGCCACATGGGATGATACAGAAGAGTCAAACTCAGAATCCAATGACTCAGAGAGCGACGGTGACCAGAAATCCTTAAAAATTCTTATGGTCACCACTACTCTAATCATTCCCAGCGAATCTGAGAACGAAGAAGAATAGCAAGCCACAGAATCATTTCCATCTGATAATAAGGAAACTGGAGAAGAAGAAGAAGAAGAAAAGGATAAACTACAAGATACTTATAATTAACTCTATATTCATAGCATAAATATCCTTAAAAGACTCGGAATAGCGGAAAATAAAAGTAAATTGCTGCAAAATGATTTAGATAAAACATTGAAAATCAACACACAATTAATAAATAATCTGCAGCAATATCATATGGATAATGATAAGCTTGAACGAATTAATGCCTTTCTTGAAAACGAGTCTGAGAAATTGAACAAATAGGTCGAGATCTTAAAAGACAAAATTGTGCTCCTTCAAAATGAAAATCATATAATCCTGTTTGACTTAGAGGAATCTCGGAAGATCGCTAAGATAAACTACAAGTTTTCCCAAAGTGGCGAAAAACTAGAAAAACTCTTAGGGATGGGAAGACCTGGAAAGGACAAGAGCAGTCTAGGATATGAAAAATTAAAGGCAAAGGCTGGAAATGTAGCACCTAGAACTGAAAAATCTGCTACTTCTGGAAGCAAAACGAGAACCTCTCCAGTCTGTCATTTGTGTGGTGATACTGGTCATTATAAGTTTGAATGCATAACACCTAGGAGGACTCAACCTAACTCTGGACAGAATCATATTAACGAATTATCAACCAGAGAAATACAGAATTTCAAAAGTCCTCTTAAGGATATGGATAGAAGCAATGCCCTTGTACCACCACCCAAATAGGTTAACAAAATGAAATGGATAAGGAAGAATTAGTTCAGATTGGGCATCAAAGATTTGAACATGTGCTAGAATGAGGATTTTTTTTTGCTGAGCTTAAAATGATATATCTGAGGTTCCTTGCCTCAATCTTTTGTATAAACATTCAAATGTTTATAATTTTGTTGTGTACATATTTTTTTGTTGAGTATACTGTTGATAGATATACGAAAAGTATACTTGGAGAGTCGTCTGAATGCTGAAAATCGAAAATCTTCATCTTCGATTTGACTGTCGATACGACATTCTCGATTTATCGATAAAAGGTCGATATCATCGACTCCCCTTTAGAATACGAATAGTCGTGTGGCCAAGAATGATATCGAAGATAGACTCGATAGAATCAATCAGCAACCTCTCGATGACATCGAAACAATGATCGATAATATCGACAGATGCCGCCCGATAAAAGTTAGCGAAGCAAAAAAGGGAGTTTATTTTCTTAAGGGTTTCGGTCATCTTCTCTGCTCGATCCTCTCGACCAAACCACTAGGAACCACGTCAGACTGCTCTAATCCCTCCACAAATCGGGTAATACCCTTCTAACACGTCAAGAGTCCCTTTTTTTTTTTTTTGTATTTTCAGTTGTCAGTTTTTTTTTTTTGCCTAAATCCTTCAAAAGCTTATTGGTCCACATGGGAAAAGACAAAGGAGTAGCATCCGATCCGGGGGAGTCTTCAAGAACTACCCGACAAAAAGTGCTCGCCTCAAGGGAAAGGACGAGGGCTCCAAAACGTGGAACTCCCACTCGACAAAGATCATGATAGACCTCACATGGTGGGTCCCAGTCTGAACAACCGACACCTTCTCCAATTAGCCAACCTACATGCCCAGCAAAATATACAGGTAGGAAGCTCATTCACGAGAGAAAAATAGATAGGGACTATTTAGCACCTTACAATCTTGAACCCTTGTTTGCTGCAATCGGTTGGCTGCCTGTTCTAGACTTCGGGGGACCATGCCAACTTGAATGGACACGCAAATCCTGGCTGCGTGTCACTCTCCTGTATCTGATCCTCCTTCAATCACGATCTGTCTGGATGGTGATGATTTGTTAATCACCCCTGCCACAATTGCTAATGCTCTCAATCTGCAAATGGCTCCAGAAGGCCTTCCCGAAATGGATCTTGATCTCCCTAATGTTCGATCTATCGTAACTAAGTATCTATGTAATGGTCGTGACATCCCTTGGTATCAAGGGAATGCACTTAAAGCTAGGTACATGGAACCCCGATTTCGGGTTCTGCATGTTATTTTCACTGCCAATCTATATCCTAGAAGTACCAATCGATCCGATCTCACAGGTTTTATGACCATGATAGTATACTCACTTGCCAGGGGGACAAGGATCTGCCTTCCGACTCTACTAGTTAATCAGTTGGTATATGTTGTTCATACCTCCAGGGATCTTCATCTGCCATATCCCTGGATCATAAGCAGGGTATGCGAAACCATTGGGTTCTCATCTACCACTGATCCGGTACTTCCAGTTCAAGTCTTCAATATAAAGAATATTCAAAAAATGGACCTGAGGTTCCACAAGTACCCAGAGAACGAAGAAGAAGGCATCCAAGAAGGGGGAGTAGAAGCTGGTGTTTCTCATGCTGAGGAAATAGAGATGGCGGGAGATGAATCCTCCAGACCCGATCCAGCCCTATCAGCATCAACACCTGGACATGTCAAATGATATAAGCTGGACAGGTTTGGTGCAATTCAGAGGGATATCCACTCTGTGCATGAGCGGCTAACAGTCTTGGAGCGGGTTGTCCATAAAGTGCAACAGTCTGTGTAACGACTGGTTGATTTGATGACCTGTTGATAGGATGACACGACGCCATCCCACTTAGCTCTAGTGCTGATTCTTACAAACTGTTACACACACATCATTCTTAATTCTGCGTATGAACATCAATATCTTTTTGGGTGTTCTACGCTCTCTTGGGTATGTGTGACAGTTTTCTAACTTGAATAGACTGATGTTTCTTTGTGTTGATTATATTTCCCCTGATGTGGGATTGATACTGGTACTTACTTATGGGTGCCCTTACATGGGCTTATTTTTTTTGGGATAAACTATTGAGTAACTGCCGTCTGTGGTAATATATATTTTGAAATTTTGGTATAATTGCCAATCTTGAGCAATTTTGGTATATGGCTGAATATAATTCTACTTTTTATTGCCATTACCATGAGTTTAAATCCACTGGTTTATCAAGTTTCTGACAAATGGTATGCAAGTGTTGTTTTTTATTGATTATTCTATCTGCTATATCAAAGTTTTATCTGATCTGCTATGCATTCATAGGTTCTGCAATTGATGACTGCTTAAACTGAGTTAATTAATACATCAGTTGATCTGCTTCTGCCTGGTCGATTCTCCCATGTAATTCACTCTTCAGTTAATATCAACTGCTATATCTTTGTCAATGACTGAGAAAAAGGGGGAGAACATTTGCAAACACCCCGAATGGGAAATTGTGTATCTGCTTGAATGGTTGTGCAGGTGTTTAGGGGGAGCAGCTGCAACGAGAAAGGGGGAGTTTACAAGTCAGGGGGAGCAGCTACTAGTTGTGTACATGGGCTAAAAATTGTAAAATTGTGTAAAAATATGTACACACAATTTAGGATGTGGTTGTCTAGAGTGCTCTAGGGTGTGTTTGGGATTTTATCACGTAATTGACAAAGGGGGAGATTGAAAGTGCCATGGTTTGTTAAGTTACGTAAGTGTTGAGTCAGACTGTCTACAGAGCCTGATAGGAAGATCAATTCAAGCGTCTGCCTTAACTGGATGTGTGCAAGCTCGCCACAGGTAAATCTAAAGCCTCACATCCCATGTCCCAAAACACTAGGTGAATAAAACCCTTAAAAATAAGTTAGAAAATCATAGGGTTTTAAGGTGATAAAACTTTTTTCAAAACAGGAAAATCTCTAAGTTTTTCTTGCCTTGCCGATTTTATCGAAACACCTTTGATATGAACGACTTGCTCTGTCGATGTCCTCGATGCTTAAATGATATCATCGAAAAGAAGATAAAAATGTCTAGCAACCACATGTATATCTGGACTGATTTATCGATGTATCAATGCACATATTGATATCATCGATACTTGAATTTCGAGTCCATCGATAATGGCTCAATAAGATCAACAGGCAGGTTTTCGGTGCCCCTGTTTTTTAAAGAAAATTTCAAATTCAATCAATATATCGATGCTCTTTCTGATATGATCCAAAATCAAATATCAATAAGATCGGAAGTCCATCGATGATATTGATTGTGGGCGAGCATTTCTTCCACCAAATATTTCAAGTTGGTTATTACTTTGATCGGGGGCCATTCGAGGAAATCGATATTCATATGTCGATGATATCGAGGCCGAGTCGATTGGATCGAATCTGGACACAATCTGTCTAGTGAGCTTATTGGTAAATTTATAAGATTTATCGAGCCTATCGACACTGCCTTTGATAGCATCGATATCCAAATTCCGATGACATCGGTTGACCCTCAATCATATCCTAAAAAGCTGAAATATTTCAAGTCAAGTCTCTCTCATTTTTCAAGTGTCGATGGATTGATCCTTATCATTGATGGAATCGGAGTTCGAAATCCGATGACATCGACAGTTGTTTCGATTCATCGACCAGCTAGCAAAAAGTTTCAAAAGCGTATGACTTTGAGTTCGAGTCATCGAGCAGACCATTGATACTATCGAGAGTATACGCTCGATGATATCGAACTCAGTCATAAATGTGACCGTTTTATATCCGTTGGAACCTTTTGCCTATATATAGAGGACTTGTCTATTGTTGCTGGGAGAGATAGTAGAGAGAGCTTTTGAGTGTTTAACCTTAGATCATATACCTAAAGCCCTTTCTCTCAAGGAAGTTCATCCTCTAATCCATCCTCACCATTGATATTCAATAGAGTGGATTGGGAAATGAACTTCCACATTTAAGGATCCTCCAACTACTACCTTAATGACAAATCATTAAGCTGGGATGCCTTGAATGCCTAGAAGATTGGAATCCCTCTATTTTCCTGATAGGAAAACACTTTCAGAGTAGGATTCCATCTTGAACTTGACCCAACCCGAAATTGAGTATTGGTATATTATTTTGTGTTGCGGATCAAGGGAGCAGAAGACTCTTCGTTAACAAGGAGGAGGAGATCTTCGGCATTGTGCTTATTGGGACTCATCAACTTATTTGTAAGTATCTACAGTCCAAGAGGACACCTGTGATCATTCCTTTGTAGGATTGAGTCTTAAGTGGTTCTCACCCTTTGAAGTCCTCAAGGAGGCCTCCGACAGGAGTGTATGTGGTGGGTGCATTGTGTGGACCCTTGCTCTGTGGAGAGCATAAACATCTGGTTGAAGGTGAACCAGTAAAACCTTACGTTTGAGGTCAACAGCTGTGAAACTTTGGGTTTGAGGTGAACCGTGTAGAAACCTCCAGTAGGGTCTTATGGAAGATCCTTGGCCAGTGTGCCTAAAAGTGGGTGTGTTGTGTTGACCCTTGCTCGTGAGAGTATAAACAGTCAATCTCAGTGTAGGTTGTAAAGGTTGAAGGTGAACCTGATTTAAAACCTTAGGTTTAAGGTGAATCGCTGTGAAACCTCCTTAGTGAAATTCGGTACACTCAAGGGTTGAGTGTGGTTACCATGATTGGAGTAGACAAGTAGTCGAACCACTATAAAAATAATTATGTTTGTGATTGCTCTTCTTCTGTGTTTGTGATTTATGTCAATTCATTCATATTTATATATCTGATCACACCTCATACACATTCACAGTCATATCCATCATAAACTAAGTTATATATATATTACTACTTCTTGAATAGTTTGTGATTGGATCCTCTTCCAGGCTTGGAAGTCAGTAGAGTTACATTTGAGTAATCCTAATATGTGTCTATTGTTAGGATTAGTGTAATAGAATTTTAAAATAAATCATAAAAACTTTTAAAAGTCCTATTCACCCCCCCTCTAGGACATATTGGCATATTCCTTCTTCAACTAGTGTGGTCTTCACTGCCATTTTAGAATCAAAGTAAAATAAACATCCCAACACACTATAAGTTTCACCTCTTAGCCTTAGCTAAGAGGTTTAGCTAACCATAGACATGAATAAAACCAAATCTCTTAAACAAAGCATGAAAATAAACTAGGGAAGAAGAAAAACTCTTTGGCGGCTGCTCCACCCCTTTGTTATGCTCCTTAAGACCTTTCCAAACCCTAGGAGATGCTTTGGAGTATCCTAGGGACTCATATTTATAGTTGTGGAACTCCAACTTTCGCACCTAGTTGGAAAAATCTAGAAATCGCCTCAAATTTACGTACTCTCTACAGTTTGCTAAATTAAACTTCACTCTACGCAGTTTTCCAACATATACTTCACTCTGCACAGTTAAAATAAACTCCAAGTTTTAGAATATGTTTTTTCAGGATAATTTTAGGAATATATTTATTTTCAGGACAATTTCAGCATTCCTTTTCTTTACTTCAAATCTTTGATTCTCTTCATTTCTCACTTGGGTTTCTTGGATCTTTGGCATCTGAATTCTTTATTAATGACTTCCAAATCTTCAAATCTTCATTTAGTAATTTTTGAGCATAAATCTTCCTTTCGGCATCAATTTCACCTTAAGCTCACGAAATCATCTCGTACATGAAAACATACATAATTAAATCGATTAAGCACTATCATGTTTATAAAACCAAGGTATAAATAGGGAGAAATATGCAATATTTCACACACAACAGTGGTTGTTGATGACCATCCTCATGACAAAAGTGGTCCCTCAATTGAAATAGAGGATGATGTGGAACCTTGAATAACATGTAAATCTAATGACAAATCCACTTCTCCTCTTGAACCTCAGCCGTAAAGTAGTATGCCATTCATTAAGGATTATCCTCTAAATCAAATCATTGGAGATCCTAATGAAGGTGTAAAAATTCAACGACAACTTGAGGGTATATACAATCATCTTTACTTCACCTCAAAGATTGAACCAAAGAATGTTGTAGAAGCACTATAAGATGAATATTGGATTGTAGCTATGAAAGATGAACTACAACAATTCGAGAGAAATGAGGTGTGACAACTAGTTCTCAGACCACTAGACAAACATTATTGGAACAAAATAGATTTTTAAAAATGAATAAGATGAATCTAGGAATGTAGTAAGAAATAAGACAAGACTCATAGCACAATGATACTCTCAATCGAGGGCATTGATTTTGATGAAACATTTGCCCCCGTAGCTCGTTTAGAGTCCATACGAATTCTCATGTCCGTTGTATGTGCTCTAAAATTCAAACTATTTCAAATGGATGTGAAGAATGCCTTTCTTAATGGTATACTTGAGGAAAAAAGTATATGTAGAACAACCAAAATGATTTCTAGATCCTAAATTTCCTCAACATGTATATCAATTAAGCAAAGCACTCTACGGTCTTAAACAAGCACCGCAAGCATGGTACGAGCGCTTAACGCAATTTCTGTTCGATCACCAGTTTTGTAGGGGGAGTGTTGATAAAGCACTGTTTACAAAGAACACTGGGAATGCCTTACTAATTGCCCATATTTATGTGGATGATATTGTATTTGGATTCACTTGTAAAGATATTGCTCATGAATTTGCTGAACTAATGAAATATGAATTTGAAATGAGCATGGTAGGTGAGCTAAACTTTTTTCTCGGTTTACAAGTTAAACAAATGTCTAATGGGATTTTTATATGCTAGTCTAAGTATGTAAAAGAATTGATAAAAAGATTTGGTTTTGAATCTGGCCGTACTCATCACACTCCCATGAGCATCACACTCAAACTTTCCAAAGATATTCATGGCAAGAGTGTGGATTAACACTTATACCGAAGCATGATAGGAAGCTTACTATATCTAACTGCAAGTCGGCCAGACATTGCATTTAGCGTTGGTGCGTGCGCCAGATTTCAGGCCAACCCTAAAGAGTCCCATCTATCTACGGTAAATAAAGTTTGTGGTTGGAACTACTGATTTTGGCTTATGGTACCCATTTGACACACTTACCATCATTACTGTACTCAGATGTTGATTGGGCTGGAAATATTCATGACCACCAATCAACCAGTGGTGGTTGTTTCTACATCGAAAATTGTCTTGTATCTTGGCATAGTAAGAAACAGAACTCCATATCTTTATCTACTGTCAAGACCGAATACATTGTAGCTGGTAGTTGTTGCGCACAACTTCTATGGATGAAGCAAATGTTGTCGGATTATGGTATTGATCAATCTATAATGGCACCATTTTGCGATAATACTAGTGCCATTAATATTTCTAAGAATCCATTTCAACACTCTTGAACAAAGCACATTAACATCTAATATCACTTTATACGTGAACTTGTTGAAGAAAACATTATCATATTAGAACATGTGCTTACTGAGCAACAACTTGCTGATATATTGACGAAACCACTGGATACCAACAGATTTGGCAATCTCCAAAAATTTGTTGGAGTCTAAACCTTGTTTAAATAAGCCCACCTATTTTTATTGTCATATTTGAGGACTGTAGCGTCATTATTTTGTTTGTGTATATTCTATACATAATTTTGTTGTCTTCCCTTTGATGTATTTATTTTCTTATGCATTTTTGTTAGTTATTCTTATTTCTCAACTGTTTTCTAACAAACTATTCTAACACAACATGTTAATATGTGGATGATGCATACTGATACAATTTTTTTTTTTTTTTTTTTGGATATTTATGCCCTTAAGGGCTTGTTCTTTTTAATTATGACACTACCCAAGCTTGGGGTAGTTCTTTTGGTGAATGGATGAATGATGATATTTCATTCTCTTTTGAAAGATATTGATGCCATTTATGTTTTCTGTAGGTATAACTCTTTATGGCATGCCTATTTCACATTAAGTTCTTACTTTAAATGCTACCATCTTATGAACTTTTGTGATTATTCTCCCTCTACCCTTAAATATGATTGTAAATTCCATACTTTGGTTTTATTGGCCTATCTCTTTCATTTATTATCATTTGCCAATGACTGACTAAAGGGGGGAGAACCATATATGCTCCCAAGTTTGCTGTTTTTATGTTTTGTGAATCTTAATATAAGAACTTAGGGGGAGTATGAACAAATGGGGAGCTATAAGCAACTCAAGTGTAATTCAGTTATAAAATTATAATGTATTGAGTTGATTGTAATAAACTAGGGTTTGTCAGGATATTTTGTTACGTAATTGACAAAGGGGGAGATTGAAAGTGCCCTGTTTTGTCAAATTACGTGAGTTTTGAGTCAGTCTTCAAGAGAGCCTCAAGATAAAGATTATAAGATCAAGACTCGACCAGGAAAAGCTCGAGTGCTCCAAACAGGTAAATGAAGCCTCATTTCCCTAAGCAAACCCTTGAGGTAAATGATTGTGAGGCTCGTATCCTAGTCCATACTGTTCTGTAGGCTTCCGCGGTCCTCCCGATCAAATTCCGGCGACCTGTGACGCGTAGATAGCATTTGCACGCAACCCTGGGTTGTTCCGATGTCGTGTCCTACGCGCCGAGGTGATACCCAGGCCAGGAGATGTGGGCCTGCGTTCAGTTCAAGGAAAACACCGTGCATTTGCAAACCCAAGAGAAAATATCCCATCAATCACATCAGATGTCAAGTACTCTATTCCATCCCCAAGTACAACCACCCTCCCCAAAGTCAACTCTCTCTCTCTCTCTCTCTCTCCACCCATCAAGTACGCCCATCACTCACTCACCTATCACTCCCCATCACTCCATCACCCATCCGTCTCTCTCTCTCTCCTTACAATCCTCTCTCTCTCTCTCTCAAACCCATCTCCCAAGCAACCCCACCATGAGAGCAAACGTCCAAGGAAGAGAAGCTTTGTGTGGCCCACTCCCTACCACCCAATCCAACCCTTCAAAGTCGATCTCAAGCATTAGATCGACCCCCTTGGAGCTTTAAAGCCTATAGCCGGAAGGAGGAAGGAAGGAATTTGAGGTGGGTGATTTTATGAATTTTCAACCATTGATTATTATGTATTTGAGGGCCCATTTGTGGTGGGACCCATCTTGATGTACACCTTGTATCAATGGGGATCCATAGTGGCGGGGTCCCTCCCATCTCCACCGTTCTCTCTCACTCTCTCTCTCCCTCTCTCTCCCTTTTTGTGATGGAGTGTGGCCCACCTGAACCAGACTGTTCGATCATGAGGCCCACCTTGCTGCTGGATTTCGAAAGGCCCTAGATGAATGAAAATAAAGATATCAGCTTGGTACAAGTTGGTGGGCTACATGTGTGGACCCACCAGATGTATGTATTTTATCCATTTCACTGACCCCATTAGTGTTTTATCTATGCCATTCATCCTGATTATGTGGGACCCACCTTTTATGTATGTGTTTCATACACGCCGTCTGTGGATCCCATCCACGTGGCCCACCCTCACGTGATGTGTGGTTTTGATCCACACCGTCTAAATCGTGGGACCACCACGATATGTGTATCATTCACGCTATCAGTTTGTTTTGAACGCGTGGACCCTAGCTGTGATGTATGGGTTTAATCCACCGTCCACCCTTTTTACAGCATGTGGGGCCCACCCCACACTTGCTGCACGTGTGGGGGTGGGGCTTACCTTGCGCATGCGTTGAATCCATAATGTCTAGCCATTGTAGAGACTGTTTGTCAGGCCCCAAATTCAGGGACGGACAGCTTCCGTGATGCCCTGAATCTGACACTTGACTTCCATACACCAAGTCCTAAATTCGGTGCACCACAAGGAAGATTTTTGACTGATTTTTTTTTATATATATGTACATATAATAATACCTGAGCATGAAGATCCATGATTAAAATACCAAGTAATACTCTCCATTATAAATCCTGATGGTTACAAGTACAATGCTTTCCAAAAGGTACATAACGTCAACATTGCCAAATCGAAAAATAGATACAATGCATCGAGAAAGCTAAGTCTTCTAAGCTACTCCTGCCTTGAAAAAAAGGGAAATAAGAAGCTTAGGCAAAAAGCCTAGTGAGTACACACGTGTGTGTAGTGTGTCCTACATGGAAGCAAGATAAATATGCCACGAAGAAATCATGTATGGTGAAAGGCGTGTAGTATGTAAGGTATGATGTCAATGCCAATGCAATGCATATGCATCATAGTAATACTCTGAGTCAATGCTACCAGCATCACCAAGTCATATTTTCATTTCTCCTATACCATAACTATAACCGTATTATGCGCATCCGTAACCACATCATCATCATCATATTGTCATGCCACATTATAACTGTGTATCTTGGAAAAACACCATAGTCGACACCCATGCACAAGACACTAGCAATTGACCTCGCATACCCACCCTGCGGTGGACTTCCACCCGGCATGCCAGTAGCAGACCTCATTCGCGCTTCTCCTCGCCGGTGAGTCAGATCGGTCCCTATTTGCACCTCAGCCCTTAAGCAGGTTGGACCCACCTCTTCTTAACCTGACCTCGTCAGTGGGAGTCAAATCCATGACCCATGTATCCACTAGGCCCAACGGTGAGGTATCCCTAGCTAGCATCGGGGTTTAGGGACTTTCAACCCAAGGGGCACATCATCCCCTACTATTTCCACACTTTCGGTGTCCCGTCTCTTTTCAGGGATAACCCAAGTCATCATCATAGATGCACATTTCCTCATCAAGATCCAACTCATGTTATACGACATGATTGTGGTATTTTGATCATCATGTATGTCATGATTATGCATGAATTCAAGTAATTATGATAAGACATACATTCAAGTGCATGTGGTTTGCATATAATGCTAAGAGTTTAGGGTCTGCGTAACCGTTAAGCCGAAAATGACATATAATCATCATGTGCCACTATCAACTATATCAATCCATGGTCATGTGACTAAACTGAAGAGGACATATCTTACACATGAACAAATGTATTGAAGTACACTTGTACATACCATCATTCCATGGTGCATGAGTATGATCAATACCAACATGGTTAAGTAGATGAATTTAGTATGCTCGCGATCATACCATCATCCCAAGTTATTTAAACAACATTAATCAAGATATTAAATCACATGCTTCTATCAACCATAATCAATAACATCACTAAATCATCCATAGCTATCATAATCGCTAGCATTAATTGTATTCAGAGTTACACCATATCCTTCGCAAGATAGATATTCCATTAACGGCTTTGACCCGACATAATTTTCTTCTATTGGGACCACATGGATATACCCTAACTGTAAGACCTGTATCCTAGACTGTATCGCTCCATAGGCTTCCCCGGTCCTCCCGGTCGAATTCCGGTAACCCTCGACCTGTATTCGACATTTACATGTGATCCCTAATTGAGTCCCGCATATCAAAGTCGAATCGACTCGAAAATTGTATCCTAATGACCGTGCCATCGCCGCGGTTCCAACGCCGCGACTCGCGCACCGATCTGATACCCAGACCAGGAGATTTGGGCCTGCGTTTATTCCGAAGAAACACTGCGCGTTACAAATTTCGAGAGAAACTCTACAACATGTCCCATCAATCAATCAAGCAATCAAGTCAAGTACACTCCATACCTCAAGTACAAGCAACCATCACTCTTTTTCCCTAAGTCAACTCTCTTTCTCTCTCTACCCATTTCCCTTTTACACAAATTTTCAACCAAGCCCATACCTTTCTTGCAACACCCATATCCCATCCCTTTTCACCCAACTCTTCTCCCTCCCTCTCATTTCCTCTCTTCATTCCCAAGCAACAAAAATATCACATGTCCAAGCCTTCCCAAGCTCTCCCAAAACATGTGTGGCCCACCTTCCTACTCTCTCATTGTCACGCCCCAAACCCGAAAATCGGATTCATAGGAATCTCGATCGCCGAATCCTGTGACGATAACCTTCGTAGTACCCCATTCTCGGCTCCCAATGCTCATACGCCAGATTCCGATCCTGGGATCCTACAAAGAGGATTTTCAACATAAATTTGTCCCATAAGAAGCATAACCACCAGTATACCCAAATTGTAAGAACAACATCATCACCACATATCCACTAATAGCCATTTGAGTATAATACTGAAAAGGAAATACATGCATATAATAAAATCTCCAGAAGCTCTGTCACACGCTCCTGCCCCAGCTTGACTGTGTCCTATTGTCACCTGCACGTATCTATCGTGCATAAACTTATAGAAAGCTTAGAGGGTAGTGTAAGTGTGTGCACAAGATAAGTGTCAAGTATTCAATACAATGCCTTAATCATACAATATCGAAATTACTGGCATGAATCATACGATATCAGAGTAAGCGAAGATACTGCAAGTCTATAAAAAAAATATCATCAACCTCATACAGGATATGTGATGAAAAGGCATAGTAAGCCAATGTCATATACTGAGAAAGTAATGTAAATCGGCTATGTAATGCGGAAAAATAATGAACTAGATATTAGATATCGAGGATAAATACAATATGCAATTCGGAAGAGCTACTAATACCATCAGCTTATCTAGGTCATGTAAATGCAGAAATATAGCAACCCAAACTGCCATATGCCGTGAATGTAATGCGATATGTGGTGCGAATGGAATGACCATGCTGGAGCGTGAAGTCGGGATGATACTACATAGTATTGCAGGCTATGGGGTCCATCACAAAGGGACTTCTATCCAAACCAGTCCCATACCTAAATTTGGATAGTTAGACTCGATGTGGTAAACTTCTGATCTTAGGTTAGTCATGTGCCCCAACTGAAATCCTGGCCATTACGAAGGTACACGTAACAAATAGTTGCGCACCACCAGCTCGAGTGGATAGTGAATGAATGAATGAATGAGTATGCAACTCCTGCTCAATAAGTCCACATATCAGTACAGTTCATCTCTGGGATCATCACCGGGATCTAGTACACTCTACATGCAAACCACCGCCCACTAACGCGCGACCATACAAGTGGAAGAGACCTCACTATCTGCCTGGCCAATAGTCAGCCAATATTTACCCGGCATGTCGATAGCGGACCCATTCATGAACTGGTCAAACTTAGCCTAGCTATGCCCCCTACCCTCGGGTGGGTAAGGCTACACCCCCTCCAAACTGACCATGACACAGTGGGAGATGCGGCCTCTTGGTATTTGACACTCGAGCGCTCATGTATCCATTCGGTCTCAATGTTGGGGTGTCTCCTAGCCACGGAGGTTTAAGGATTTTCACCCAATGACATCTATAGTGCCCGTATGCTAGAACCAAACATTTCTGCTGTCCCATCTGGCCATCCACGATATGCTTGTAGAGGCTATGGTCCTGATATCGCTAGGGCGTACAACAGTCACAACACACAATGCAAGATGTATGAGTCATACAATCCAGTCATGCATCAATCTTGCGCATACTGTGCTCTCATGTGAGATAACCTCTGCCTATCAGGGAGTCTGATAACCTGCCCAATGACATATGCAATGATCAACCACATCTCATAGCAAACATGCAGATGATGCGTATGGGCATGTATCATGATGTTATGCTGTCACATACTCATAATCGGTATTAATAACCGGCATCAACAGTTGGCCTCGATAATGTGGACATTTAACCAACATTGCCCCCAAGGAATGGCCCACATAGAGCCTAACATATATTGGACTTCTAGTCTCACATAAGGGCCATATACACATCGAGTGGGGCATCATCGCAAGGGCCTCTCACACATCACATCGAGCCTCACCATCTGGGCCTCACTCTTGAGCCACATATACAATACAATGGGCCGCACATATGGGCCAAAAATACATCACAATGGGCTTCATCACATAGGCCTTATATTCATCACATTGGGCCTTAAACATGGGCTAAATACGCATCATAACGGGCCTCAAATACGGGCCACATATATATCACATTGGGTCTCAACAATCGGCCTCGATATCCGGCATCGATATTTGACCTCGACAATCGGAATCGGCAATTGGCCATGACAATCGGAATTGATCGATAATCGGCCTCGATAATCGACCAAACAAGGCCTAAGGGAAGGTCATAATGTGGAAATTCAACCATCATCGCCCCTCAATGTGGACATTTAACTAACATTGCTCCCAAGGAGTGGCCCACATAGAGGTGAACATAAGTGGGCCCATGGCCTCGCATAAATGCCTAATACACATCACTATGGGCTGCATCACATGGGCCTCGAATACATCATATGGGCCATAACCCATGGTGTAAGACCCATGTCCAAGCCTGTACTATTCTGTATGCTTCCGCGGTCCTCCCGGTCGAATTCTGGTGACATGCGATTTGTTTTTGGCATTTGTGAGCAGCCCTGAGTCGTGTCCCATATTCCAGAGTCAGCTCAACCCAAGACTTGTACTTTAGCGACCGCGTTGCCGCCGCAGTTCCAACGCCGCATCTCGCGCACCGAGGTGATACCTAGGCCAGGAGATGTGGCCTACGTTTAGTCAGAGGAAAACACTGCGCATTGCAAATTCTGAGAGAATCTTTATGACACATCTCACCAATCCCATCAATCAAGTACACATCACTCCCATCACTCACCCCCATCTCTAAAAGTCAACTTTTCATCACCTCACCCATCCCTCTCCCTATCACCCCATCACTCACATCACCTCTCTCTTTCTCATTCTCTTTCACTCAAGCAACTCCCAAGAGAAGCCAACGTCTAAGGCATTTCCAAGCACCAAGAGAACTTTGTGTGGCCCACTTCCCATCTCCCATCCCCACCCTCTAAAGACCATCTCCATCGTCGAAATGCATCCCTTAGAGCTCTAGGATGTGTTGATGGAAGAAGAAGTCCAAGAAGATAAAAGGTGGGAGATTTATGATGTGATTTTGATGATTTTAGGGCCCACTTATGGTGGGACCTACCTTGATGTACGTTTTGTATTTAGGAGGGGCCCATAGTGGCGGGGTCCCTCCCATTTTCACCATTCTCTCTCTCTCTCTCCCCCCTTTTCTTGGATTGCTGGCGCACTTAGGATCGATCCAGACCATCCAGATGGACTAGACAGTCTGCATGAAGGTATGGTGCAAATACCAGCTTTATTCAAGCTGGTGGCCACACGGTGTAGCCCACCTGATGAATGTGTTTCATCCAACTGTCCAGCTGATTGGATGGTGGACCTCACCATGATTTATGCGTGAATCCATGCTGTCCGTACATGGCATGGCGTGGCCATGATTTGGATGGGCCAGATGGGCCAGGACCGCTGGTCGGGCTGCTGTCTAGACCGTCTAGCGGGCCTGGACAAAGGCAAACCATGAATATCAGCTTCATCAAACTGGCCACTGACGTGGGCCCCACCCCACCTGACGTCGGCATTTGATCCAAACTGTCCATCCCATGGCCAGGGATATGGGGCAGATTCAAATCTCTGGTGGGCAGGCCGTCCGTAGGACCCACCTGATACATGTGTTGTATCCAATCGTCCATGCGTCCGGACGTGGTTGGCTAGTGCAAACCAGCTATTCATCTGCTATAGTTGCATGTGGGGTCCACCTTGATTTGCGTATTCTGTATCCACACCGTCCATCTGCTAAGGACGGTGGGCCCTGATGCAATGGCTCTAATCTAGGCCGTCCGTCCATTTCTGGACGTTGGACGCTGGAGCATCTCGTGATGTTTATATATATATATATATATATATATATATATATATATATATATATATATATATATATATATATATAGTATAACATATATTATAATATAATATTATGGTGGGCCCCACGTGGGACCCACCTTATTGGATGCATTGGCTGGCCAATCGCACACCAGCTATACAGCTGAGTAGATAGGGTCTGATGATCCAGACCGTCCATCTGTTTGAGAATGTGAGACCCCAGCACCGTCCACCTACTTTTATCATATGGGCCATCTCACACGTGTGGCATGTGTGGGATGGGACCCACTTTGATGTATGTGCCTTAGATCCTAAGGCGTCCATCCGTTTGAAAACGGTGGACCCTATAGTGACGTATGTATTTCATACATTCCATCCATCTGTTTTTGACGTGGCCCTGCCCCACACGTGTGACACGTGTGGGCAGGAGGGACCCACCTTGATAATGTATTTTACATCTCCACCGTCCAAAGATTTTTGGACGGTGCTGTGGGACACTGTGATGTATCTGTTCCTATCCACTCCGTCCGTCCGTTTTGACATGGGACGTGGCCCACCATCATGCACGTGGGTAGAATCCACGCCGTCCATATCTGAGGGACGGACCGTGATGAAGGTTAACACCATGGTATAGGCCACACGTGTGTGAGACCACAATGATATATGTATTTATCCCACCGTCCATCTGGACCGTGGGGACCACGCAACGATGCTGCTGTGTTCACGCCAAAAAGCTCTAGGGCCTGATCATTAGCTATGTGTTATATCCATCTATTCATCTGTGTGGGGACCACACGTGTGGACCCACCTTGATGATGCATGGATCCATGTCGACCCTCCATTGAGCAGGATGGCGGGTCCTAGTAGCCTCCGCTGCCCATTGATGTCCGCAAGTTCCATGGGACCCACCATATATGTATGTATCTGATCTGCACCGTCCATCTGGACGGTACTGTGTACTGCCCCACTATGATGCAGTGTTGGATCTGCACCGTCTGTGCAGTGGCCCACCTTAATGCTTGAGTCTACCACGCTGTCCATCCATTTTTCAGGGATGAGGCCCACCTGTGTGTGTGTGTTATGGGGCGCACCATGATGAATGTGTTTCAACCACACTGTCCATCTGTATTGTTAAATCATGGGCTGTCCCATCAGGCCTACTTGATATATATGAGGCCTACCTGTTGTATAAGGTCTGCTTTGATGTATTTATAGCCCATCTGTGGGGCCCACCTTGATGTAATTGCAGTCCATTGTGATGTATATGAGGCCCATTGGTGCGGCCCATTGATGCGGTCCACCTGATGTATATTGGCCCATTAGTGCGGCCACCTGATGTATATTGGCCCATTAGTACGACCCATTGATGTAGCCCAATGTGCATGAGGCCTATTGGTGCGGCCTATTGATACTGCCCACTTGATGTATATTGGCCAATTGGTGCGGACCATGTAATGCGACCCATAGTGATGTGTATTAAGCTCATGTGATGCGACCCATAGCGATGTGTATTAGGCCCAGGTGATGTGACCCACTTGATGTATGAGACCCTTTTGTGAGGCCATGGGCCCACTATATGTTTGGCTTTAGCTCTATGTGAGCCACTGCTTGGGAGCAATGATGGTTAAATGTCCACATTGATGGGCGATGATGGTTAAATGTCCACGTTGTGACCTTCCCTTAGGCCTTGTTCGACCCATTCTCATCAAGGCCGATTATTGATTATCGAGGTCGATTATCGATCGATTTCGATTGTCGTGACCGATTGTCGATTCCAATTATCGAGGCCGATTATTGATCGATTTCGATGGTTATGGTCGATTGCCGATTTTGATTGTCATGGCCAATTGACCGATTAGCGATCGAGGCCGATTATCGTGACCGATTGCCGATTCCGATTATCGAGGGTGATTATCGTGACCGATTGCTGATTTCGGTTATCAAGGTCGATTTCGATTGTCGTGACCGATTGCTGATTCCGATTATTAAGGTCGATTATCGATCGATTCTGATTGTCGTGACAGATTGCCGATTCTGATTGTCATTGCCGATTGAGCGATTAGCGTTCGAGACCGATTATTGTGACTGATTGCCGATTCCGATTATCTAGGCCAATTATCGATCGATTCTGATTGTCGTGGCCGATTGTCGATTCTAATTGTCGTGGCCTATTGACCGATTAGCGATCGAGGCCGATTATCGTGATCGATTGCCGATTCTGATTATCGTGACCAATTGTCGATTCTAATTATCGAGGCTGATTATCGTGACCGATTGCCGATTCCAATTATCGAGGCCAATTATCGATCGTTTCCGATGGTCGTGGCTGATTGTCGATTCTAATTGTCGTGGCCGATTGATCGATTAGCGATCGAGGCCGATTATAGTAACCGATTGCCGATTCCGATTATCGAGGCCGATTATTGATCCATTCCGATTGTTGTGACCAATTGCAGATTTTGATTGTCGTGGCCGATTGACCGATTAACGACCGAGGCTGATTATCTTGACCGATTGCCGATTCCGATTATCGAGGCCGATTATCGATCGATTCCGATTGTTGAGGCCGATTCCGATTGTCGAGGCTGATTGTCAAGGCCGGATATCGAGGCCCAATGTGATGTATATGCGACCTGTATTTGAGGCCCATTGTGATGTGCATTCAGTTCGTGTTTACGGCCCAATGTGATGTATATGAGGCCTATGTGATGAGGCCCATTGAGATGCATTTGAGGACTAGGCGATGGGGCCCATTATGGTGTATGTTAGGCCCATGTAAAAGGCCCATTGTGATGTGTATTAAGCTCTTGAGAGAGGCCCATGGTGTTGTATATTTGGCCATTGTGTGAGGCCATGGGTCCACTATATGTTAGGCTCTATGTGAGCCATTCCTTGGGGGCAATGTTGGTTAAATGTCCACATTGTCGAGGCCGATTATCGATACCAGTTATTGATACCGATTATGAGTATGTAACAGCATAGCAATATGATACATGCCCATACTTATCATCTGCATGTTTGTTATGAGATGTGGTTGACCATTGCCTATGTCATTGGGCAGGTTATGAGACTCCCTGATAGGCAAAGGTTATCTCACATGAGTGCACGGTATGCGTAGGATTGATGCATGACTGGATTGTATGACTCATGCATCCTGCATTGTGTGTTGCGATTACTGTACGCCCTAGCGACATCAGGGCCGTAGCCTCCACAGGTATATCGTGGATGGCCAGATGGGACATCGAAGATGTTTGGTTCTAGAATACGGGCGCCATAGATGTCCCTGGGTGAAAATTCCTAAACCTCTGTGGCCAGGAGATGCCCCAACGTCGAGACCGAGTGGATATATATGAGCGCATGAGGGCCGTATACTAGTAGGCCGCATCTCCCACTGTGTCATGGTTGGTTGGGAGGGGGTGTGACCTTACCCGCCTGAGTGAGGGGGTAATATCTAGGTTGAGTTTCACCAGCTTGAGGAATGGGTCCGTTATCGACGAACCGGGCCCGATAATGGTAGGTGGATAGTGAGGTCTTTTCTACTTACCCAGTTGTGCTCTCGGATAGGGGCGGCAAGCTGGCGTAGAGTGTAATAGACGTCGGTGATGATCCCAGAGAGAAACCGTACTGATATGTGGATTTATCGAGTAGGAGTTGCATATTCATTCATTCACTATCCACTCAGGTTAGTGGTGCGCAACTAATTATTGTGTACCTTCGTAATGACAAGGATTTCGGTTGGGCCCGCGATTAACCTAAGATCAGGAGTCTACTATATTGAGTCTGGCTATCCAAATTTAGGTATGGGACTGGTTTGGATAGAAGTCCCTTGTGATGGACCCCATAGCCCACGATACTATGTATTATCATCCCGACTTCACTCCAGCTTGGTCGTTTCATTCTCACAGCATATTGCATTGCATCATCAGTATCTGATATTTGGCTTACTGTCCCCGCATTGCATAGCTGATCTACATTGCTTCATCAGTATATCATATTATTTTTATTATATTTTTGCATCGTATAGCCTGGATAAGGCTGATGGTATTTATGTGCCTATCAGCATGTTTTCGCATTACTCTGATAATATATGATTTATAATCTTACCAATATTTCTAATATTGTATGATTATGGGCTTACCAGTATATTTTCGCTTACTCTGATTACTCTGATATTGCTTACTTAGCACTAACCTTGTGCACACACTTTCACTACCCTCTAAGCTTTCTATAAGCTTATGCACGATGGATGCGTGTTGGTGGCGTTAGGTTGTAACAGTGTTGAGCTTGGAGCATGCAACTGTCTTCTGGAGCTTTAATTTGAATATATGTATTTCCCTTTCAGTATTGTATTCACATGTTTATATTAGTGGATATGTGGTGATGATGTTGTTCTTGTGATTTGGGTATACTTGTGGTTATGCTTCTAATGAGACAAATGTACGTTGGAAAATCCTCCTTGTAGGATCTCAGGATCGGAATCTGGCGTATGGACGCTGGGAGCCGAGAATGGGGTACTAGGGAGGTTGTCAGCACCGGATTCGACAATCGAGAATTTTGTGAGTCTGGTTTCCGAGTTTGGGACGTGACAGAAGTTGATATCAGAGCATAACTTGGGAATACCTGAAGATAACATCACATATCTGCTGATAGCTAGCCTACACTTTATGATTGTAGAGAACTTAGAATGGTTAGATCCCCGAGTTCAATAACTTAAAGATTTTCTGACATAGCTCCCTACCTTTGAGATTGTGAGGCTGCTTAGTATTCGAGCTTCGATCATTCTGATCCAAGATCCAGTATCAGTGGGGTCATCATAGCGTTGATGAGGCATCCTGAGAGCCCGAGGTTCAGATTAGAGAGAGCTATTTGTTCATATATTTATTATAAGTTGATGCTTCCTCTTACGTTGCTTTGTCCTGTGTGATAGTAAATTTCGAGGATGAAATTTTTATTAGGAGGGGAGAGCTGTAAGACCTGTGTCCTAGCCTATACTGTTCTGTAGGCTTCGGCGGATCTCCCGGTCGAATTTCGGTGACCTGCGATCTGTTTTCGGCATTTGCACGCAGCCCTCAGTCATGTCCCATATTCTAAAGTCAGCTCAACTCGAGACTTGTACTCTAGTGACCGCACCGTTGCTGCGGTTCCGATGAGCGTCTCGCTCGCTGAGGTGATACTCAGGTCAGGAGATGTGGGCCTGCATTTAGTTCGAGGAAAACGCCGCGCATTGTAAATTCCGAGAGAATCTTTACGACACATCTCATCAATCCCATCAATCAAATGCACATCACTCCCATCACTCACCCCCATCCCCAAGTACAATTACCCATCCCCAAAAGTTAACTTTTCATCTCCTCACCTATCCCTCTCCCCATCACTCCATCACTCACATCACCTCTCTCTCTCTCTCTCTCTCTCTCTCTCTCTCTCATTCTCTCTTCACTCAAGCAACTCCCAAGAGAAGCTAACGTCCAAGGCATTTTCAAGCACCAAGAGAACTTTGTGTGGCCCACTTCCTATCTCCCATCCCACCCTCCAAAGACCATCTCCACCGTCGAAATGCATCCCTTGGAGCTCTAGGATGCATTGATGGAAGAAGAAGTCCAAGAAGATAAAAGATGAGTGATTTATGAAGTGATTTTGATGATTTTAGGGCCCACTTATGGTGGGACCTACCTTGATGTATGTTTTGTATTTAGGAGGGGCCCATAATGGCAGGGTCCATCCCATTTTCACCATTCTCTCTCTCTTTCCCTCTCTCTCCCATTTTTCTTGGATTGCTGGCGCACTTAGGATCGATCCAGACCGTCCAGATGGACTAGACAGTCTGGATGAAGGTATGGTGCAAATACCAGCTTTATTCAAGCTGGTGGCCACACGGTGTGGGCCACCTGCTGAATGTGTTTCATCCAACCGTCCAGCTAATTGGATGGTGGACCTCACCATGATTTATGCGTGAATCCATGCCGTCCGTACATGGTGTGGCCATGATTTGGATGGGCCAGATGGGCCAGGACCGCTGGTCGGGCTGCTGTCCAGACCGTCCAGCGGGCCTGGACAAAGGCAAACTATGAATATCAGCTTCATCAAACTGGCCACTGACGTGGACCCCACCCCACTTGACGTAGGCATTTGATCCAGACCGTCCATCCCATGGCCAGGGATATGAGGCACATTCAAATCTCTGGTGGGCAGGCCGTCCGTAGGACCCACCTGATACATGTGTTGTATCCAATCGTCCATGTGTCCGGACGTGGTTGGCTAGTGCAAACCAGCTATTCATCTGCTGTAGTTGCATGTGGGGTCCACCTTGATTTGCGTATTCTGTATCCACACCGTCCATCTGCTAAGGACGGTGGGCCCCTGATGCAATGGCTCTAATCCAGGCCGTCCGTCCATCTCTGGACGTTGGACGCTGGAGCATCTCGTGATATATATATATATATATATATATATATATATATATATATATATATATATATATATATATAATACAGTATAACATATATTATAATATAATATTATGGTGGGCCCCACGTGGACCCACCTTATTGGATGCATTGGTTGGCCAACCGCACACCAGCTATACAGCTGAGTAGCTGGGGTCTGATGATCCAGACCGTCCGTCCGTTTGAGGACGTGAGACCCAGCACCGTCCACCTACTTTTTTCATATGGGCCATCCCACACGTGTGGCATGTGTGGGATGGGACCCACTTTGATGTATGTGCCTTAGATCCTAGGCGTCCATCCGTTTGAAGGACGTATGTATTTCATATATTCCGTCCATTTATTTTTGACGTGGCCCTGCCCACACGTGTGACACGTGTGGCAGGAGGGACCCACCTTGATAATGTATTTTACATCTCCACCGTCCAGAGATTTTTGGACGGTGCTGTGGGACCGACTGTGATGTATCTGTTCCTATCCACTCCATCCGTCCATCTTGACATGGGACGTGGCCCACCATCATGCACGTGGGCCAAATCCACGCCGTTCATATCTGAGGGACGCACCGTGATGAAGGTGTTTTATCACCATGGTGTAGGTCACACGTGTGTGGGACCACAGTGATATATGTATTTATAGATGGATGGTGGGGACCATGCAGCGATCCTTCTGTGTTCACGTCAAAAAGCTCTGGGGCTGATCATTAGCTATGTGTTATATCCATCTGTTCATCTGTGTGGGGACCACACGTGTGGACCCACCTTGATGATGAGTGGATCCATACCGACCGTCCATTGAGCAGGATGGTGGGTCCTAGCAGCTCAGCTGCCCATTGACGTCCGCAAGTTCTATGGGACCCACCATATATGTATGTGTCTGATCTGCACCGTCCATCTGGACGGTGCTGTGTACTGCCCCACTATGATGCAGTGTTGGATCGATGGTGGGTCCTAGCAGCTCAGCTGCCCATTGACGTCGGCAAGTTTCATGGGACCCACCATATATGTATGTGTCTGATCTGCATCGTCCATCTAGACGGTGCTGTGTACTGCCCCACTATGATGCAGTGTTGGGTCTGCACCGTCTGTGCAGTGGCCCACCTTGATGGTTGAGTCTACCACACTGTCGATCCATTTTTCTGGGATGAGGCCCACCTGTGTGTGTGTGTTGTGGGGCACACCACGGTGAATGTGTTTCAACCACACCGTCCATCTGTTTTGTTAAACCTTGGGTTGCCCCATCAGGCCCACTTGATATATATGAGGCCCACCTGTTGTATGAGGTCTGATTTGATGTATTTGTAGCCCATCTGTGGGGCCTACCTTGATGTAATTGCAGTCCATTGTGATGTATATGAGGTCCGTTGGTGCGGCCGATTGATGCGGTCCACTTGATGTATATTGGCCCATTAGTATGGCCCATTGATGTAGCCCATTTGATGTGCATGAGGCCCGTTGGTGCAGCCCGTTGATACTACCCACTTGATGTATATTGGCCAATTGGTACAGACCATGTAATGCGACCCATAACGATGTGTATTAAGCTCATGTGATGCGACCCATAGCGATGTGTATTGGGCCCATGTGATGTGACCCACTTGATGTATGAGACCCTTTTGTGAGGCCATGGGCCCACTATATGTTTAGCTTTGGCTTTATGTGGGCCACTGCTTGGGAGCAATGATGGTTAAATGTCGATATTGATGGGCAATGATGGTTAAATGTTCACGTTGTGACCTTCCCTTAGGCCTTCTTCGACCCATTCTCATCGAGGCCGATTATCGATTCCGATTTCGATTATCGAGGCCGATTATTGAGCGATTCCGATTGTCATGACCGATTACTGATTCTGATTATCAAGGTCGATTATCGATTGATTCCGATTGTCGTGACCGATTGCCGATTCCGATTATCAAGGCCGATTATCGATCGATTCTGATGGTCGTGGCCGATTGCCGATTTTGATTGTCGTGGCCGATTAGTGATCGAGGCCGATTATCATGACTGATTGCTGATTCCGATTATCGAGGCCGATTATTGTAACATCCTGATTCTCGTAACCCGAGGACTGTCGCCCGAGTACGAGAACCCGAAATTGTGACATAAAATAAAAGTACCATTCATCTAATTATCGACAATTCATAGTAACAAGGTGTAACCATAGTATAAACTAACCAAAGGAGTTTTACATGCGTGAATGAAAGTATAAAGCAAAACAAGTAATCACTAGATCCCACAATAGGGGATTTTTAATTACAAATCTTAGAATAAGTCAAAACTAAAATAATGTCTGAAGACATGAAATGAAGACAGTAAATCCTAAGCGCTTAGTAGAGCTCCTGTGGCTCGGCTACATCATCGTATTGGCCTTCCTCTCCATACTCCTCTTCCGCTACGCCAGGAGTGTCGGCATAGACACCATTTTCCTTGGTCAGTCTTGCGTCTATTTGGTGCAACCGCACTATGGGTGAGTGAAAACTCAGTGGGAATTTTCCTCATAGATTCAACTATAACACATCAATCCAGAACAGATTAACGGTTCTAATTCATATATACACTATATATGCATTTACATGAATGTATATATGTTCAAGCCACAGATCTGAGTATGCAATCTAGCTGTCAAAATAAAGGGCCGCCCATGGTAGGTAGACTACCTGGAAAAGGCCATGAAGGTGAGTGCGCCCAAGGACGACCTCCTGGAAAAATACTCGGGGTACGCCTGAGGAGGTATAAAATCCCGGAAAAGCCTCATGTAAAGAAAGAGCGGCCCAAAGTGTGCAAATACACATACCTGATGGTTGAACTTAGGATAAAGAACCTTGGACAACCCAACAAGATGTGACTTACGATAATGTAACACCCCGGATTTTTCCCAACCTGGTATTTGACGTCCTTAGGCGATGGGTCGATCCTAAAACCTTATTAACTTGTCAGAATTGAATCCCACAGTCAAAAATCGCTCCTTAACCCATTTCCTTCACAAATCCCACCCTTCACTACCTTGTTCTTTCAATTTTTCAAAGCACCTTCGCCCTAGACACTATCTTAAACTAGCTAAGTAGTATAACTTGGATCACTTTA
The DNA here is from genome assembly GCA_030180095.1 of Magnolia changhungtana. Lineage (NCBI taxonomy): Eukaryota > Viridiplantae > Streptophyta > Magnoliopsida > Magnoliales > Magnoliaceae > Magnolia > Magnolia changhungtana. Next base: position 1,880,649 of record JASAUF010000600.1, read on the forward strand.
GATACAAACTGCAAAAGGACTAAATACTACCTCAGACGGAAATCACTTAGGATTAAATCCCTTAGAAATTTGACAAAGTTAACTAAGTGCTAAACTAGATTAGCCATGAAATCCATTTGAATCGCTTTAAATACAATCTGCAAGACCCAAAACTTGTAGAATCATTGACGCTAGGTTACCCTAAAATCTAGGATCAATCTCATTACCCGGCTGCCTCGGGAGCATTTCGAAACTCCGTATCGGATCTGGACCGCACGTCGGAAGTCCGATTAACACGAAGTTAAGGAACTAGGACCACCTCGCTGGACTTGACAACCATCTCGGAAATCAAATCCAAAGTGTTCCACGGCTGTTCGCTTGAGTCCGGAGTGAGGGAGTGTGAAAATCACTCTTTCCTTTACAAAATAAATATCTGGAATAGTGATCTGGCACCATTCGGTTGCGGATCATTATTAAGCAACCGGACCGTCGGAATCAGACCAAATTACACCCTCGAATCAGGAAAAATTTCAGGAACATTTACATGTACTTGGAATTTCGGATCGTGGCCCACTGACCGTTGAACTGAAAGTGGTCCGCCCCGTGTGATCTGGGAATCCGATCGAGTCGAAAACGTAATCCTACGTAGATCCATGAGTTGTGAGCTTAAGTCTGACGTTTGGCTCGAGGGGGGCCGCCAGAAACACTCTTTTGAGCTGGAAAAGTGTCGAAATACCTATAATAGTTGTACCTCTTGAACTGGAGTCTATTCCGGGGAGGTTTTTGGCTATATAAGGGCCTTAGAACAGCCCCTCTCACAGCCATACGAATTTGGGATAAAACCCTAGAGAGAGAGAGAGAGAGAGAGTGAGTGAGAGAGAAAAAGGAGAGAAAAGCTTGGGATTTGTGGGAGAATTTTCCTCCTACTGTTGTAGATCATCCAACGGGCTGCACCACTCCTTCCTTGACGTTTTTCCGGTGTCACCGACTCTGTTTTAAGGTGAGAAACTCTAATCCTAGATTTGATTTGTGGTGTATAGGCTTTAGGTTGTGAAATAGCTAACCGATTTCACTCCTTAGGCTAGAAAACTCCCGAATACGGAAGCTCATCCAACTTTGCTGATTCGTTGAGATTCCAAGGTGAAAGGTGAGAACTTTAAGTGTATAGGTTGCGTTTTTCAATGCTTTCAATGTCCGATAATGGTAGATTCATGATCTGTATGCAATTGCACATGTACAAAGTGCTTTCCGTTTTCTATTTCGATTAGAATTGTAGAATTTGGAATTTCACATACTATAGGTATTCGTATAAAATACCGTATACGTATTTTTTATGGAAATGTATTTGACATGTTTATTTGTCGTATGGATATATGATGTATGGATAAAATACTCATTTGGCGAAAGGGTTCGCCTAAATACATGTTTACTAATATACACCATGTATGTAGAAATACGGTATTGTAAGAAGTACCGTATACGTGTATATTTTAGCGATGTGTTTGTCATGATTAATTGTTGTATAAATATATTATGTGCGTATAAATTAATTGCTTGGTGAAAAGAATCGCCGTATTACAAGTTCCCTTGTAAACACTATGTATGTTGAAATTGGGTATCCTAAAAAATACCCTATACGTATAAAATTTGCTAATGTAATTGTCATGATTATTTGCTATATGAATATGATGTATACATATAAAATACTAGTTTGGAAAAGGGACAGCCCTAGTGCACTTTCCTCTAATATACGCCATGTATGTTGAAAAAGTGCATTCCAAGTGTTTGTAAAAATTGCTAGTGTTAGAACCTTAGGTAGGTCCTGAGATGGGATTCTCAACTACCTTAGAGTCACATATGATACCCTCCATGTGGTTATTTACTCTAACCACTCACCTATGAAATATATATATTTGTATCCCTATTTGTATAGTGCTTTACAACATGCTTTTGAACATGCTTTGTAACTTGTTTATTAACATGCTTTATGACATGCTTTATAACATGATTGCTAGCATTCCTGAATTACCTTGTTTATCATACTGTACTTCACATGTTATGGTTAGGAATTGATTGAGCTTGGGACTATGTCCATAGTCCAGGCATCCGGTATCAGACTTGGAATTGTGGTTGAGATTCGTTTCGCCACACATGATGTGTTGGCGAACCTATGTCGTACTTCGGTTGACGATAGTGGTTGGCCACACGAGGTGCTTCTGCGCTTCATATCGTCCAACTTGTTGTGCGCTCGAGCCAGCCGAACACGTCAAGTAACCCGTGTATCTTATGTATGTTCACCATGTTTGGTCGCTAATGTTTGAACCTAGGGTACCAAACTTACCAGTGAAAATCCCGTTAACCATGGTACCTCGATCCGCTAAGACTCATGAGCCGGACATGGTGGTATGGGACACCGTGGCCGAGCCGTCGCCTATCTTTGGGGCCATGTGCCTCCCGTAGTGACCATTGAGCAACCCAACTTCGTGAGCCGAATACGGTGGTATGGGACAACGTATTCGAGCCGTCGATACTACGGCGAGAGCCGAGTACGGTGAGACCCGTACTCGTGCCGACGGGCGACGAGTCCTCTGTAGTATCTTCGAGTATACTTCAAGGTCTGTGATTGACGACGAGTCTTTCACAGCAACTAGAGTATGAGTTGAGCCAAGTACGGTGAGACCTGTATTCGAGCTGACGGCTAGTGATTGAGTCGAGTACGGTGAGACCTGTACTCGAGCTGACGGTCAGCAATTGAGCCGCATACGGTGAGATCTGTATCCGTGCTGACGGGTAACGAGCCCTTTGTGATGCCTTCGCTACGCCTCTCAAACCATAATATCGTATGAGATTAACTAGGATGACGACCCTAGAATGGATCATGTTTGAGAATAATATAAGGGAGGTACCTTAGTTTCCCAATATTACTGTTTGAAACGGACTAATAACAACTCGGAAATCATGCGCATCATTGCACCGCATGTGCCTAGTAGATGTGGGGCACTGAGGGAGTTATGCATTCGCGAACGTAAGATGTTGTCGCATGAGGGTGGTTTGGCAAGGGCATACATCATCATGTCATTTCATTCTTGCATTTATCAAGAGTAGTTAAACTAGTTTGATTTGTACTGCTTTATCATTTCTGCTTGATTGAATTGATAACATGTTAACCTATGCTTTATTGTTCCACTGAGTTAGCTACTCACTCCCACGTTACGGGACGGTGTTTGCAACACCAACCAGATTTGTTGAGTTTCAGGTGATGGCAATGCTTATGAAGCAGAGCCGGACTACTTCTATGGTGATGAGGAGGAGTTCTCCTATCTGTATCTCTTTGGCAGGTCTATGAAGACCTAATACTGTATTGACGGGGCTATGGTACTTGGGATAGAAGACATTACACTTACACGTTTGGTATATTTTAGAACTGTACTTGTAATTATTTAACCTGGTAATGTTATCACACTCTGGAGACTCATCATAGTTTATATATTTTATCTATCTATCACAGTCTTCCGCTTGCAAATTTAACTGTCTCTGGAGTATTATATGTTGTTTTGGCTTAATCTCACTCATGTTCACTACTCTAATACAGTCAACATTCAATCATCATTCATTTTGTTGCATAAGTGATGTTCTGGAACTCGAGAGTTGAGTTACTACTCGACCCCCGATTTTCAGGGCGTTACAGATAAACACTCGGAAAAACTCACATGTCATGCGTGAATGTTATGCACCATGACGCATATGTATTCATTTCTTTGATAGAATAGGAACGACTTTCAACTTTCCAATAGGAAATATCTAGCTATGCATTCCACATTGATGTTCCATAATTTCTTTACATTCACAGAAGGGCTCACCAAGTATTATCATTCTTCATACTCCTCACGATGTATAATGAAATGAGAGTTTGTAAAGCTCGAGTCAGTTTCATTAGAGATATGTCATGGTGTAAAGATAATAAGAGGAACTTTGTCTCATAATAAAACAGTAATAATTATGTAAGTTAGAATCCCAATCATTCCTTTGTACACTACATGTAAATATATTCTCATTTGCCATATCCTAAGGACTATTTACATGGTAGTGTCAACTAATTTAGAGAATGTAGAGGGCTATGAAGGAATTATTATACAATTCACAGATAGTCTGGTATGGAAGCTTTCTTTCCTCAATATGTCTAACAAAGATATATTCATAGGCAAATAATTATCAATGTGACATGGAGTTTATAAGACGATACAACATGAGCATAGTTGTAAGGAAGTATGACATTTAAAATGATACTTCAAGAAGGTCAAGATAGCTAGGAATTAATAATTTCGTAAAACTTCACACATTAGACATTTAATCTACATGGAATTTGTGGAAGGAAGAAGCTATGTGGGATGCTCCTCACCTTGGGAGTATTTTCTTTGACTTGCAATGTTCCTAAGTGGTGAGTGTGATGATTTGGTTTGGACTGATTGAAGGATGGAGTGTCTTCTACGGCAACCAGTTACTGGTTGAACCTGGATGAAACATTGCACGACTTTGGTGAGTTATGACTGAGTTGACTCGATCGGGGTTTACAACCAGTGGCGAGTAAAGCTAGTTACAAGGGTTTAACTCACTTCAAGGCTTTATTCATAATTTAAAAATTTCCCCACCCAGATCAGATCATACACGGATGGTTGGAGTTAAATGAAAAACGGACGGAGCCAACTCGCAACTGAGAATAGAGCTGACTCGACTAATTTAAAATAGTTGGTTTAGCCCTAAAATGGGCATACCTTAGTTGCCACGAGTTGGGGGTTTAGGCTGATAGGGAAACTTGTATCCCAGGTCCTACTGAGTCAGAATTTCTGATCCGGAACCGGTTCCCGGTCACTAACTCAGTAACGACTCGGCCTGAACTCGCCACAACCCGCGCCGCTAATAACATTAGAGCTCAGGTTGGACAAGGCCCGCCTGACTGAGTTGTCTCAGTCAGGGGACTCGTTCATGGGCTCAGTTTGAGTCAGTGTCCAATGCCCAGCACTGCAACTAGAGTCACCAACTCGGTAGTGCCACGATGTAATGGCAATGCACTGTCAGCAGCTGGCGGACCGGAGCTAGACTAGTAGCATCAGTCCCAGTTACAGGAGGAAAACCGACCACCTTCATGGAGGCAGACAAGTCATTCTCATTAGAATGGAGCTTGAATGGGGCTGAGTCACCTAGCTCGGATCCGAGTTAAGCTGACGGTGCAACCAGCTGGCTGGTTGGGTGAACAACAGAGACAGAAACGTATAGGTACCTGACTAGGGATGATGTTTGGACGCTAAAAGAAGCCTGGATAAGGCATGATGGGTCGAGGATTTGAGCAACGCAGTCAGTGAGATGGGTCGGCTATGGACAGATGACCACAACTCACCTCAGCCGCATGCTTTCTCCCTCTCATACCCTCACCTTCTTGCCCTATCCCTCTTTCCTTCTTCCTCAATCTCACTTTCTTCCTCTCTTCCTTAGCAGGAAGACCCAACCGAGCCGAGTTGCTACCAGGCCTGCAACTCGCTCGAATGGTGCCCGAAAATTTTATCTCCCTCACTTTCCATTTCTTAACCTTTTCTTTTCCTTGGGATTCGCCCTAATGTCGGCCATTTATAGCCGTTTCCTTTTCCAGAGACATCCACTGCTAATCACAAGGATTAGTGCAAAGATTATCTATGTTAACTGAAAACAGTTTGGGTCCAGGTTCTCTTATTGTCTTTGATCTTGTGCATGAGCCCATTTAATTATCTTTGATGTACATTAAAGGTGGTCGGCCACACGATGAACGGATCAGATTAGGAGATGGGTCAACTTATAACGAAGTGGGTTCCCCAGTTGGTTCGAGGAAGATGAGGTGTGAAAATGGCAGATTTCGAATGGGTGGCTTATCTATGGATCAGGGCCATTTGGACGGTTCTGATAAGGCTTAAATACGATGTGGGGTCTGCTTTTCGGCACAAGGATGGCCGCTGATTAAGGCAACTCGCTGAGAGTGGAAAATCGGGGCGCAGCTTCAAAATCTCGTTATTTTCTCGGCTGATACGAAAATATCAGGTTACCTTACTTCGGATGCCTAGGATTTGCCTGAGGGAAGCTTCTAGATGACCGGGAACGGACGAGATGCATTGTGGCTATAAGCGGAAAGGTTCTTTCCGCAATCTGGTGAGTAGGTTACTAGTTTTGAAAATGGTAGGGCTGACGGGTCTTTTCCAGGCGTACGTGGCTACCATTCGACGATCCCCAATAGTCGGATTAGCCAGCGGGATGGCGTGTGTGGCAATACATCCCTGTTAGTGTCTTCCACGCACGACCTTCGACTGGTCACGGTTCGTGTTTCTGTGTGTGGTTTTTAATGGATAGTTTTCACATGGACATGGTCGTTGGGGACCACAGGTCGTGGTGAACGGTTTGGATCACCATTCACTATTCGCATGGTGGACATTTACCTTAATGAATCGGACGGCCCGGTTCAAACGACCACAAGGAGGGAGGAGTTTTCGAATTTCCACCCCTATTTGCGATTTTCATAGGGTCAACGCTGCCCTGACTTGTTGGCTTGATCTCGTGCACCGCGTGCGAATGCTGTTGGTGTGCACGTATGATTTGGCCACAGGGTCCACGTCATGATCAACATGATCTGGACCGTCCATTCTTCTTGGTAGGTCCCATAATACCCACATGACTGACAGTTAGTCCGTCTTGTAGTCTTTGGTTGATATATATGAAGATTTATTCAAGATACATATTGGTTATTTTTGTGTTGACGTTTGCCTTAAATCTTTTAAGGTGTATTTTGTAGTTATGGGGTGTGTCATTGTAGGGTAAAGTTCTAGATTTACAATATATAAGCAGTTATATCTCGATTCCTGAACGGGTCATTAAGTGGCAGTTCTAGTTGTGATGATACATGGGGAGTTTTAGTTATTTTGAATTCAAGTCAATGTGTGAGTAGTTACAATTATCGATTGATTCTGATTGTCGTGACCGATTGCCTATTCCGATTATCAAGGTTGATTATCAATCGATTCCGAATGTCGTGACCTATTGCCGATTCTGATTGTCATGGCCGATTGAGCGATTAGCGATCGAGGCCGATTATTATGACCGATTGCCGATTCCGATTATCGATCGATTCCGATTGTCGTAGCCAATTGCCGATTCTAATTGTCGTGTCCGATTGACCGATTAGCGATCGAGGCCGATTATCGTGACCGATTGCCGATTTGATTATCCAGGCCGATTATCGTGACCGATTATCGATTTTGATTATTTAGGCCGATTCTGATTATCTAGGCCAATTATTGTGATCGATTGTTGATTCCGATTATTGAGGCCGATTATCGATCGATTCCGATGGTCGTGGCCGATTGCCGATTCTGATTGTCGTGGCTGATTAACCGATTAGTGATCGAGGCCGATTATCATGACCGATTGTCGATTCTGATTATCGAGGCCGATTATCGTGACCGATCGCCGATTTTAATTATCGAGGCCGATTATTGATCGATTCTATTGTCGTGATCAATTGCCGATTTTGATTGTCATGGCCGATTGACCGATTAACGACCAAGGCCGATTATCGAGACCGATTGCCGATTCCGATTATCGAGGCCGATTATCGATCAATTTTGATTGTCGAGGCGGATTGTTGAGGCCGATTGTTCTGGCCGATTCCAATTCCGATTGTCGAGGCCGATTGTCAAGGCCGGATATCTAGGCCCAATGTGATGTATATGCGACCGGTATTTGAGGCCCATTGTAATGTGCATTCAGTCCGTGTTTAAGGCCCAATGTGATGTATATGAGGCCTATGTGATGAGGCCCATTGGGATGCATTTGAGGACTAGGCGATAGAGCCCATTGTGATGTATGTTAGGCCCATGTGAAAGGCTTATTGTGATGTGTATTAAGCTCTTGAGAGAGGCCCATGGTGTTGTATATTTGGCCATTGTGTGAGGCCATGGGTGCACTATATGTTAGGATCTATGTGAGCCATTCCTTGGGGGCAATGTTGGTTAAATGTCCACATTGTTGAGGCTGATTGTCAATGCCGGTTATTGATACCGATTATGAGTATGTAATAGCATAGCATTATGATACATGCCCATACTTATCATCTGCATGCTTGTTATGAGATGTGGTTGACCATTGCATATGTCATTGGGCAGGTTAAGAGACTCCCTGATAGGCGGATGTTATCTCACATGAGCGCACGGTATGCGCAGGATTGAGGCATGACTGGATTGAATGACTCATGCATCCTGCATTGTGTGTTGTGATTATTGTATGCCCTAGCGACATCAGGGCCGTAGCCTCCACAGGCATATCGTGGATGGCCAGATGGGACACCGAAAATATTTGGTTCTAGAATACGGGCGCCATAGATGTCCTTGGGTGAAAATTCCTAAACCTCCGTGGCTAGGAGACGCCCCAACGTCGAGACCGAGTGGATATATATGAGCGTATGAGGGACGTATACTAGTAGGCCGCGTCTCCCACTGTATCGTGGTCGATTGGGAGGGGGTGTGACCTTACTCGCCTGAGTGAGGGGGCATTATCTAGGTTGAGTTTGACCAGCTTGAGGAATGGATTAGCTATCGATGAGCCGAGCTCGATATTGGCAGGCGGATAGTGAGGTCTCTTCCACTTACCCAATTTTGCGCTCGGATAGGGGCGATAAGCTAGCGTAGAGTGTAATAGACCCCGGTGATGATCCCAGAGAGAAACCGTACTGATATGTGGACTTATCGAGTAGGTGTTGCATATTCATTCATTCACTATCCACTCGGGTTGGTGGTGCGCAACTAATTATTGTGTACCTTCGTAATGACAAGGATTTCAGTTGGGTGCACGACCAACCTGAGATCAGGAGTCTGCTACATTGAGTCCGGCTATCCAAATTTAGGTATGAGACTGGTTTGGATAGAAGTCCCTTGTGATGGACCTCATAGCCCGCGATACTATGTACTATTATCCCGACTTCACTCCATCTTAGTCATTTCATTCGCACAACATATTGCATTGCATCATCAGTATCTGATATTTGGCTTACTGTCCTCACATTGCATAGTTGATCTACATTGCTTCATTAGTATATAATATTGTTTTTATTATATTTCTACATCGTATAGCCTGGATAAGGCTGATGGTATTTATGGGCCTATCAGCATGTTTTCACATTACTCTGATTATGTATGATTTATAATCTTACCAGTATTTCTGATATTGTATGATTATGGGCTTACTAGTATATTTATGCTTACTCTGATTACTCTGATATTGCTTACTTGGCACTTACCTTGTGCATACACTTTCACTACCCCCTAAGCTTTCTATAAGCTTATGCACGATAGATGTGTGCAGGTGGCATTAGGTTGCAGCAGCGTTGAACTTGGAGCATGCAACTGTCTTTTGGAGCTTTGATTTGAATATTTGTATTTCCCTTTGAACATTGTATTCAAATGTTTATATTAGTGGATATGTGGTGATGATGTTGTTCTTGTGATTTGGGTATACTTGTGGTTATGTTTCTAATGAGACAAATGTACGTTGGAAAATCCTCCTTGTAGGATCCCAGGATCGGAATCTGGCGTATGGACGCTGGGAGCCGAGAATGGGGTACTACGGAGGCTGTCGGCACCGGATTCGGCAATCGAGAATTTTGTGAGCCCGGTTTCCGAGTTTGGGGCGTGATACATGGGCTTCAAATACACAATAGGTAAGCTCTACACATGGGCCTTATGCACATCAAGTGAGCTAGATCAATGGGCCTTGATTACATCACAATGGGCTACATCATATGGGTCGAAAATATATCATAATGGGCCATGACATGTGGGTCGGAATTACATTACAATGGGCCTCGCTAATGAGCCATAAATACACAATAGGTGGGCCCCATCTCTTGGGCCAAAAATACAAACAGGTGGGCCTCGCACATGGGCCAAAAACACATCATGATGGGCTGCATCAATGGGCTGCGCCAATGGGCCATCATATACATCAAGTGGGCCGCATTAATGGGCCTAACCTATAGGCTCCAAACACATCTCAATGGGCCTTAACCCATGGGCCACAAATACATCAAATGGGCCGTATCACATGGGTCTCATGTATATATCAAGGTGGGCCTAATACATCCCCAAAAGAATCATATGGAAGGAGCATTTGGACCATACCCAAAGTGACAGTGGAGATAATAATTTTCACTATTTAAACAATTCACAGGGCCCACTGTAAAGTTTATTTTCCAACCAATCTAATCATGAGGTCATAAAGACCTGGATTAAGAGGGAGGACAATTCCCCATTGATCCAGAACTTCTGTGACCCAAATGGATTTCAATGATAGACGTTCAATCCTCCACTATTTTTGTGGTGTGGTCCACCTGATCAATGGATGATCACATCACAGTGTGGGCCACCGTAATGTATTTGAGATCCAACCAATGCATAAGTTAATATAGTGATAGATGAAGTGGAAACAAATATCAACTTAATAGGAAACTACTGTGGCCCTTAGAAATTTTGAACGGTGGATGTCGCTGTCCACATTGATGGTGGGTCCACATGATCCTAAATCTGTCTTATTTTTAGTCTAAAAAATGAGCTTTCAAAATAGTTGGACGGTTTGGATGCAACACATGCATCATGGTGGGCCTGCATAAGGTAGCCCATGTCCCTAAGAATGGATGAACAACTGGTATATAACACATTATGGGGGGCCTCTCAAGTCGGCCCTATCGTGGTCGCTCAATCACCACTATATATAGTATGGTCTACTTGGGACTTGGGCTTGCCTCTCAATGGGGCCCACGGCCCTACATTACTTGGAAATGGATGGCTGGGCAGCGTGAATATACAACACACACACACACACACACACACACACACACACACACACACCACCTTGGGCCTCACAATACAGTCAATGGTGGGACACCCCAAGTGAATAATCTAATCCGTTCACCGCCTTGGCCACCTCGAATGAGGTCAAATAGACTCTTACTAGGACTGGTTTGGATTACAAGGGACTACAAAGAGGGCCCTAGAGTGTTTCAACAGATGGGCGTTAATACCCTTAGTATGGCTCACTTGAGACTCATATTTGCCTCAAAATTTGGCACATGGCCTAAAATTATAAGGAGGAGATGGTGGACGGTGTGGATTAAACAAATTCATCATGGTGGGGTCCACGTGCGGTGGCAGTCCAGTAAGGCTACCACCCTCACCGTCACTGGACAGTAACGTCCAGGGACTTAATTTTTTTTCTTCTTCTTCTCTTTCTTCCTTTATTTTTATTTTATTCTACTATGTGGGGCCCACTAGTGGATAATCCATTCCATTTATTATATCGACCAACTTTCTATGGACCAAAGGAGTCTAATGATGGATAGGTCCACCACTTATACACATAATAGTAGGTATTAGAAAGTTCTAACAATGGAATTTTGTTTCCCTTGGTGTGGTCCACTAAGAACTAAGATTTGTCTCATTTTTTAACTTATAGCCTAAAACTACATGGGGAAGGTGGTGGACGGAAATGTGCCAGAAAATGGACGTATGGTGTGGATCTAAGAAATACATCAATATGGGTCCCATGAGTGAAAACTCACTCCAACCTCCCATGCAAAAAGTAAGAAATGACGTGGTAACCCAACCCCTTAGCATTTGTGGTATGGCCCACCTGGGATTCGGATTAGCTTCATTTTTTGGCTCGACGCCTAAAATGAGCTGGGGAATGGAATGGACGGTGCAGATTAGATCCATACATCAAGGTGGGGCCTGCATGAGCGGCCCTCTCCAAAGCTTGTTGAATCAAGCTAATATTTTTGTTTTCAGTTTACGTCCAACGTCCTTGGACACTGGACGGTTTGGGCGCACACGTATTTAAGGTGGGCCCTGCTCAGGTGGGCCACCAAATGGCTAGATGGTGTGGATGAGACATACATCAAGGTGGGACCCATCCCACAAAACTTGTGGACGTCCACCGTCCAGTAAAACGGACGGATAGCTGGGATGTAAAATACATACTTCAAGGTGGGTCCCATCCCACACGTGCAGCACATGTGGGGTGGGCCCCACACGTGCCAAATGAAAGGACGGTTTAAATATAGCACATACCTCAGGATGGGGCCACTAAACTTGCTATGTTAGCACAACAGCTGGGTGTTGCTGGACGGTGTAGATGCAGAACACATGCATCAACATGTGCCACGTCCAGGGATGAACGGCTGAGATGAAAAACATACATTAAGTGGGTCAACTCGTGTGGGACCCACTAACTAGCATCAAGATGATATTTGTGGGTTCCCTTCTAACAGGGCTTGCCCAAAACCAATAAGAATGAGTTGGTCGACGGTCAGCAGTGTGGGCCTTGCTTGATGAACGGCTTGGACAAAATACATATATCATAGTGGGGCCCACACAGGTGGTCCACATAGCTAGGAATCAAGCCAATTTTTGTGTTTTTCCTTACGTTCGGGCCTGTCCAAATGGTTAGCAGTGTGGGCCCTAGTTGGACAGGGAGAACGTCCCACTGGATGGACGGTTTGGATGTATCATACATCAAGGTGGATCCTATCATGTGCGATCCTACAAATCGACAATCAAGATGGGCCACACATCATAACAACAAAAGAATGGAGAGATCTACCTTATAGATGCACCCACCTTCCTTCTTTTTCCTCCGTAGTGCTCCAAAGCTCCAATGAGGCTCTTTTAATGGTGGAGATGGGCTTCTAATGGTTGGATTGAAGGGGATCTAAGGTGAATGTGGCTGGAAATGGGAGGACTGCCATGGACATTTGTGAATTCTTGTTGTTGGAATGGGAAGAAAGAGAGGGAGAGAGATAAGGAGAGAGAGAATAGACCATTATGGCTAGTAATAGGCTAGCTATGATGGATTGTAAGAGCTTGGTAATGATGGGTTGTAAGAGTTTGTAATAATGAGTTAAAAAAAAAAATGAGAGCATTCATGGGTAGGCTAGGTAGGGGGTAGGTTAGGTTGTAGACTAGGGTGATGTCATCCCTAAGATGACATCATCCTCATTATGATTCTGGGGAAATGTGTACATCATGGTCTACAACGTGCGGTCCACTGCTATGATCATGTATGGGTCATATCTTGGGATCTAGACGTCAGATTGATGCACGAGACCCGGCATTGGAATCGTAGTGACGACATGGTCGCAATGGCATAGGTCTTGGATTGAACCGACTCAGGTGTACAAGGTGTGACTTAGGGTCGAGTGCAAATGAAATCTACAGGTCGCGGGTCGTTGGAATTCAACCGAGAGGATCGCGGAGGCATATGGAACAGTACGGACTAGGATACGGGTCTCAAACTCATCTCCCATCTCAACCTTCCAATCTCCATCAACCTCTATCAAAGTTAAAGGCAAGGAGCATAGGAGTCCAATGAGCTCAAGAAGAAGGCCGATAGGTGGGTGATCTACCGTTGATTTGCATTTGAAGGTCCACTTATAGGTGGTACCCATTTTGATCTATGTGATGTAATCATATGAGGGGCCTATAATGGCGGGGTCCCTCCACTACACCGATCTCTCTCTCTCTCTCTCTCTCTCTCTCTCTCTCTCTCTCTCTCTCTCTCTCTCTCTTTCTCTTTTTCTTTTGGTGATGTTGATGACGAGTGTGTGGCACACCATGAAGTAGGTATCTTATTCATGCCATCCACCTTTGTGGGACCCACCTGATGGATGTGTTAATCTACACCGTTCAGCCTGTTACCAGGCCTAGACGGAAAGGAAAAACACAAACATTATAACATTCAAATCAGGTGGGCCACGTCCGTGTGGGACCCACCATGATGCCTGTGCTATATCCATGCCGTCCAGCATCCCTAGACGCTAGACGTGATGACAGTAAGGTGTGGCTAACATGGAGTGTGTGTATTGACATGGGTGTGTACTAACAAGCTAACTAGAAAAAAATAAAATAAAATAAAAATAATAAAATCCACGCCATTCATCCATGTGGGACCCCCATGTGATGTTTATGGCATCCAGACCGTCCAGACACTGGGTCTAGATGGAGGGAAAACACGAATATCATCTTGATCTAAATCATGGTGTCCCACCCATGTGGCACCACCATGATGCATGTGATTTGCCCTCACCGTACATATGATAAGGACGGTGGGCCTTGATGCGTTGGTCATACATCCAACCGTCCGTCCAGGACGCTGGATGTCTAGCGTGCAATATTAAAAAAAATAAAATAAATTTCTTTTAGTGGACCACGCTCGTGGACCCCACCTTGATGTCTGTGTTTCATATCAACCGTCCATCAAATAATAGCTGGGATGGGCAGGAGATTTGAGTAGCCACTGTGATATATGTATATATCCAACCGTCCATTCATCAGGTCGTTGACACTGCCACCCTCCCACACTCACACGTGTGTGTGTGTCTATATATATATATGATATATGTATTATATTATATAATATAATATTTTATATTAATAATGCTATGGTGGGCCACTCCTACGTGAGGACCCACCATGATTTATGCACTAATCAGCATCGTCCAGAACATCTGGAGGGGTCTGGATGGTGACTTTTTTTAATTTATAATTCATGTATATATGTTATATTATAATATAATATAATATATATATATTATATGATATTATATCATATATATATATATATATATATATATATATATATATATATATATATATATATATATATATATATATATATATATACCTGCATATGGCCCTAGGATGTTAGACAGTTCGGTGGGACCCACAACTAGTGTGCGTATCCCATCTGGACCGTCCATTTGGCGACCGGCCCCACCATGATGCATGTGCCATATCTCTACCGTCCATCAATTTGGTTAGCTTTTCTTAAGCTTAAGACTGGAAATAAGATCGATCTAGTTATCAGGTGGACCACACTATAGGGAGCAGTGGGTTTTGAACGCCTACCATTGAAACCCTTTGGTTTACAGCAGTTTTGGACCAATCTGATATTTGTTCATCCTCTTAGTTCAGGTCTTTATGACCTTATGAACGGACTGGATGGAAAATGAATACTATGGTGGGCCCACTAGAATTTTAACGGTGGAAAATCATTATCACCACTGTTATTTGTGGTATGGTCTAGTTGATCTTTCAATCATCATCTCCGCCACTATTCAGGTTGTGGTTCAGATGATCTTTCGATATGATTCATTCTTGGGAAATGCTCTATGATGATTTATAAAATAAATGAATGGTGTAGTTGGTGCGACCCATTGATGCGGCCCACTTATTGTATATGAGGCCCATTAGTGCAACCCATTGATGCGGCCCACTTGTTGTATATGAGGCCCATTGGTGCGGCCCATTGATGTGGCCCACTTGTTGTATATGAGGTCCATTGGTGCAGCCCATTGATGCGGCCCACTTGTTGTATCTGAGGCCCATGGGTCATGGCCCATTGAGATGTATTAATGGCCCATGTGCAAGGCTCACCTGTGATGTATATTTGCAGCTCACCTGTGATGTATGTGAGACCCATATGGCAAGGCCCGATGTGGTGTGTATATGGCCCTTGTATGAGGCCCAAGTGATGTATACTAGGCCCTTATATGAGGCCATGGACCCACTATATGTTTGGCCCGATGTGGGCCACTCCTTGGGAGCAATGTTGGTTAAATGACCACATTGATGGGCAATGATGGTTGAATGTCCACATTGTGACCTTCCCTTAGGCCTTGATAGTCTCATTCTCATCATTCTCTTGTGGGTTAACCCTAATCAGTGGGCCTCATTCACCATAGACGGATGGATGGCTCCGTGCTATCGGATTTGATACGACCACGGCCGAGGGCCAATCTTTATATTATGGTTGATCGGCTGTTCATCTATGGACCTCGCCTTGTTTCTAGGCTGATTGATAAGGCCGATTTCGTTTGTCGAGGCCGATTGTCGAGGCCGATACAGATTGTCGATTCCGATTGTCGAGGCCCAGTCTGTTTGACAAGGCCGATTCCGATTGTCAAGGCTGATTGTCGAGGCCGATTACAATTGTCGATTATGATATTGAGGCCAATTGTTGAGGCTGATTCCGATTGTTGAGGTTTAGTCCGATTGACGAGGCCGATTCCGTTTGTCGAGGCCGATTGTCGAGGCCGATTGTATAGGCCGATTCTGATTGTTGAAGCCCAATGTGATGTATATGCGGTCCATATTTGAGGTCCATTGTGATGAGTATTTAGCCCGTGTTTGGGGCCCAATGTGATATATATTAGGCCTATGTGATGAGGCCCATTGTGGTGCATTTGAGGGCCAGGCGATGGAGCCCATTGTAATGTATGTTAGGCCCATGTGAAAGGCCCATCATGATGTATATTAAGCTCTTGATTGAGGCCCATGGTGTTGTATATTTGGCCCTTGTGTGAGGCCATGGGTTCACTATATGTTAGGCTCTATGCGGGCCATTCCTTGGGGGCAATGTTGGTTAAATGTCCACATTGTCGAGGTCGATTGTTGATGCCGGTTATTGATACCGATTATGAGTATGTGACAGCATAACATCATAATAAATGCCCATGTGCATCTCTGCATATTTGTTCTGAGATGTGGTTGACCATTACATATGTCATTGGACAGGTTGTTATGAGACTTCCTGATAGGCGGAGGTTATCTCACATGAGCGCATGGTATGCTCAGGATTGATGATGACTGGATTGTATGACTCATACATCTTGCATTGTGTTGTGATTACTGTACGCCCTAGCGACATCAGGGCTGTAGCCTCCACAGGCATATTGTGGATGGCCAGATGGGACACCGAAAATGTTTGGTTAGAGCATCGGGCTGCCATAGATGACCCTGGGTGAAAATCTCTAAACCCTCTTGGTATCAGAGGATGCCCCAACGTCGAGACCGAGTGGATATATATGAGCACATGAGGGCCGTATACCAGTAGGTCGCGTCTCCCACTATGTCGTGGTCGGTTCGGAGGGGGTGTGGCCTTACCCGCCTGAGGGAATAGGCATAGCTAGGTTGAGTTTGACCAGTTCGTGAATGGGTCCGCTATCGACGTGCCGGGTAGATATTAGCCGACTACTGGCCAAGTGGATAGTGAAGTCTTTTCTACTTACCCAGTTGTGCACTAGATGGGGCGGCAAGCTGGTGTAGAGTATACTAGACCTCAGTGATGATCCCAGAGATGAACGGTATTGATATGTGGACTTATTAAGCAGGAGTTGCATACTCATTCATTTATTCATTCACTATCCACTCGGGCTGGTGGTGCGCAACTATTTGTTACGTGTGCCTTTGCAATGGCTAGGATTTCGGTTGGGGAGTGCGACTAACCTGAGATCAGGAGTTTACCACATTGAGTCTGACTATCTAAATTTAGGTATGAGACTGGTTTGGATAGAAGTCCCTTGTGATGGACCCCCATAACCTGCGATACTACGTACTATCATCCCGACTTCATACTCCAGCATGGTCATTCCATTCGCACTGCATATGGCATTACAGCCACGACATATGGTATTTTTGGTTACTATGTTTCTGCATTTATATGATCTAGATATGACATCTGATATTTGTTTCTTTATGACTCCTCATTAGCATAGTGGATTTGTAAAGTGTACTCTGATATTGTTTGACTCATGGTCTTGTCAGTATTTCCGCTTGCTCTGATATCATATGATTCATGATCTTACCTATATTTCTGACTTTGTATGATTGCGACGTTGTATTTGTGTGTTTGACACTTATCTTGTGCACACACTTTCACCACCCTCTAAGCTTTCTATAAGCTTATGCACAATAGATGCGTGCAGGTGATGTTAAGTTGCAGCAGCATGGAGCTTGAAGAATGTAGCTGACTTCTGGAGTTTTGATTTTAATATATGTATTTCCCTTTCAGCATTGTATTTAAATGTTTATATTAGTAGATATGTGATGAGGATGTTGCCCTTGTGATTTGGGTAAACTTGTGGTTATACCTCTTACGAGATAAATGCACATTGGAAAATCTTCCTTATAGGATCCAAGGATTGGAACCTAGCATATGGGCGCTAGGAGCCGAGAATGGGGTACTATGGAGGCTGTCAGCACCAGATTCGGCAATTGGGATTCTTGTGAATTCGATTTCTGAGTTTGGGGCGTGACACTAATTGGGCCTTATGGTTAATGAGTGGTGGTGATGCAGAGTACATGCACCAAGTGGTTATGAGATAAAAGGCATAGATATAACATATAGTAAATGAGCCACAAGATGAATGGTGCTGGTGAAACTCATATAATATAGTGGGCATCACCTTCAAGTGGGCTATTATTAGGTTGGATTGCAAATAATTATCATAGTAGTTCTACAATGGTTTGGAAGGTACAGGTAAACATCATAAGATACAGTGAACTCTAAGTTGAATGACTTGGGTATATAATATACACATAAGATTTAGTCACGGTTGGATGACGTGGGTTTGTCTCATACAATGTAGTGGGTCCTACTTCCAAGTGGTACTGCAAGCAGATGGGTCCACACATAAACATTACGGTGGGTCCCAACAAGTAGATAAAATAGGTAACTCACATACATTAAGATAGTACAAGGAAGAACAGTTTAGATTCGCAAGGCACATGTCAGCGGGCCCCATGATCGAACTGTTTGGTTGGCAAAACGATTGAACAGTGCGGATAAAATATGTACATTGAGTGGGTTCATAAGTGTTCGAAAGTTATACGTTCAATTAACATTATTTCATATGGTCTGACTTATTTAGGAATTAGATCTAGGTCATTTTGGAATCATGTTCTAGAATTGGCTAGCGTAATGGATAAATGGTGAAATATGCAATACGTACATCAATGTAGGGTCTATAATCAATCTGACACACGTCCTAAGTTCACGTACCCAAGAGGTTACACCATCAGCATAGTCCACGAGTCTGAGTAATCACACAATTCTCATATGCCCACATGGTCTTATGGCCACTCCATTATAAGAAGTCCATATGGTTGAGTGGCCACACAAATGTCACTCTACTTGCCATTAATAAAGGGTTTAAGGTCACATGGTTACTCATTTTTACTACACCATAACTCATACATATATGGGCAACCACTTTATTAAGCTCCCACATGGTCAGGTTGTCGATGCCGTAATTTCACTTGGTTGAGTGGACATACAATTAGTATCATGGTCTAGTGACCGCACCTCAAAGCATCCAAGGCACAATCCTAAGCATACCTACCATACTCGGTTACACTACGTTACACGAACTCTTAAACTATGATTGCCCAATACTTCATACGGAGAATGACTCAGATTCGGTGTCACGTGATGAAGAGGCTAAGAACTAACTTCCATCACATCAGATATAGTTTAGTGGCCCCCGCATCTGCCTCCTATAAGAATAATGTAAGGGTTGTATTTATATCGTATGACACCGAATTGAGGGCCACACCATTATCGAGTTGTATAATCCAACCTATATCATAATTCTCATGACTAAGAAAATCTACACGTACAACCCGACTATTCATGGTTTAGGTGACCATGGCTATGCCCAAAAGCATGTGGTCATATCGTTGGGTGGTCACTAATGCCACCTGATTTCATGTAGTTGGTTGGCCTTGTGTGCATTTTGCAATCATACGGTTAGACGACTACATATACTCCACAATTGCATATGATTAGGTGGCCATACATACGTCACATGCCCACATGATTAAGGGGCCAAACACGTATAAGGCACCCTCACACCACTAGAGTCTTCACATTTGTTATAATTGAACATGTTTAGGGGTTTAAACACATATCATATGATATTACTACTTCAGGCTGCTCTCTAACCAAAGTGCCAAGTGTTCAAGGGCTGTCCACTCATTATATAATTATCTAATCTAGGGCAGTAGCCCAATCCCACACAAATTAGGGTAGATAGCACATCACATGATCATGTGGTGGTAGACCACTCATGCTGCACAATTTCACATGGTTTAAGACATCATATACATTACAATTTCATATGGCTTAGAGGTTGCCTGAGCATTACTAAATTTCATGGTTAGGGACCGTAAGTGCACAAGTTAGTGGTCACCTAAGCAGCACATAATCATAGGATTTGGGCTATGCGTTCATCACAATTCTATCAATTTCAGGTTGTTCACACACCACATAGTCTCATGATTGTACGCCGGCAATGTATAGTAATTTTAACAAAGATCTGGGCCATTCGCATATCACATTGCAAACAATCCATTTTTGCATAATTAATGGGCCACCAATTCATGGTGGGCCTAGGGCTTAAAATCAAATCAATCTGTGGCTAATGTGGGCCATACCACACACACAAGTTGAGAGGGTTACCATCCATTAAACATTCATAATCATTTGTTGGGTCACCAAGGCATGGTTCACAAATCCAGCCCATCCATTTTGTGTGTTCCACTTGGTTAAGGGCTCAGTCTAAGTTTCAGATGCATCCAAATTTCAGGTAGACCCCAACAAGTGATTCTATATCCTTGAGCTCTGAGTTGTTCGAAAGGTTCAAGGAGATCAAAGTTACATGGGTCCCAAAGTGATGTATCTATTATATATACATAGTTCATTTATTTTTATTTATTTATTTATTTTTTAGATCATTTTAGAGCATTATCCAAAAATGAATCATATCCAAAGATTATCTGGACCTCACCACAAATAGCAGTGAAGATAATGATTTCACCGTTAAACAATTCACAAGGCCCACCATAATGTTTATTTTCCATTCAATCTGTTCATAAGGTCACAATGACCTAAATTAAGAGGAAGAACAAATTTCATATTTGTCCAAAACTTCTGTGACCCAAAAAGGGTTCCAATAGTAGACGTTTAATCCCCTGCTGCTTTTGTAGTGTAGACCACTTGATAGTTAGGTCTGTCTTATTTTTCTTCTCAAGCCTTAAGACAAGCTCACCAAATGGATGGGCGGTTTGGATATAATACATACCTCATGATTAGACCCATAAATATTGCTGGTTTATCTAGTTTCCTATTTATTTCTATTATTATTATTATTATTACTTTTTTTTTGGTGTGGGCCACCTGAGTTCTGTGTACGGCTGATTTTTGACCCATTTTTAAAGGGGACCCATCAAATGCACAGTGTAGATGGTCGACATGCATCATGGTGGGGCTTGTGGTGGGACCTATGGTTCCTGCCTCTATTCCAAGCAGCAGACGCTGTTTGCTGCAGCGTCCTCTGGACATTAACAGCAACAACGTCAACTATTATATTATTATTATTATTATTTTAATTTTATTTTTTGATGGATTTTCATAGGTGGGGCCCACATCATGACGAACTACTCCATCTACTGGGTTCCTAGGCTCGTAACAAGTCTAAAGAGCCCAATATTCAGTATGTTTCGGTGTATAGAAACATTACAGTGGGCCTTAATAGGTTCAATAGTAAATGTCACTATTAAAAATAATTTTCAATGGTATGGCCTACCAGAGATTTGGATTGGCTTCATTTTTCGGCTCAACGCCTAAAATGAGCTGGGAAATTGAATGGACGATGTGGATTAAATACATACATCATGGGTTGGGCCCGTTGTGGACCCATAGCCCCAACCCCTTTTTATTGAAAATAGCTAGACGTTGCTTGCTGCAGCGTCAAGAGGATGCTGCAACAAGCAGCGTCCACTCTCCTTTTTATTTATTTTAATGTGGTGTGTGTGCATGTGTGTGTATGTGTGAGTGTGTGGCCAGCCCAATGGGCCACACTTTGGATGGTTTGGGTGGCTTACAAAATTCTGGTGGGACCCACTATCAATGAGTCCCACACAAAGTCTATAATAAATTAATTTTTATTATTATTCTTTTTATATGTATTCTCCTATGAATCCACACCATTGATCACACCATTATCATCGTATCATCACCACTATTAATTATCTTTTTATATGTATTCTCCTATACATCTACACCATTAATCACATCATTATCATCAAATTATCACCACTATTAATCATCTAAATAATCAAAAAGAAAATAAACCATAAGAGTGGAGGGGGTATACTCACCTTGATGGATTAGATGGATGGTTGAGATGGATGGAAGGGATGGGATTCATGGAGTTGATGGCCCACTAAGATCACTACTCTCTCTCTCTCTCTCTCTCTCTTTGTGTAGAAAAATGTTGAAATGTTAAGGATTGAAGGGATATATGTAGAGAAATTGTTAAAATGTGGTTAGATTCAATTAATGTGATCTTAGTTAGCTTAGACTAGGATTATGGCAATTAATTCATGATTAGTAATTAATGGTGGATTAAAGGGACATGGGATGGCATGGTGTGATGACATCATGCATAGGGTATGGTATGGAGAAGAGTTGACTTTGGAGAGCACACGAGAGAGGGATGGCATGGGAGGGTGACATCACACACATGGGTAGAGATTCTCTCACCCATATGTGGCATGTACATGTGTGTATGGCATGTGTTGTGCACATGTGTGGATTGGAGTGTATGGCGCCATGCGCACATGATATATTAACCATTTTTAACAGTGTATCTTACTAACGGAGCGTCGTACAGTCACACGGGTCGTACCTACGCAATCGCGGCGATGGGGCGGTCGATATGAAATCAGTTTCGAAGCCTTGGGGATCCGGTTAGTTGGGTGTGCACTATGCATGGATAGTTCAGGTCTGGCCAAGGGCATCGATCACCGTGCACATAGGCATAGAAAGTGGTACGGAATGGATGGGGTGTTACAATATACCCTCCTAATAAAAAATTTTGTCCTCAAAATTTCTAATCACCAATACATTATCAAATTCATAACATGAAAAGCTAAACATACATATCGCCATATACAATACAATCCTCCATCACACAAGTGACAGTATTGCTCACAACTATCTCCCTTATGCCTGGGTGCTAAGTATACTCTCTACTTTCTCAACTAGGGAATCTTGCTTTGACTACGTTCTCAAATTGGGAATCCTAGATTCATGTCTCTAGATTCATACAAATCAGGGGCACTAATAGCATCTAGGTTTTTGATCAATCGCTGTGGAAAACCTAGTTTAAATTCTTTTATGTTTTCCAGTAGCTGACTTTACTTGTAAGTAATCCCAAATCTTATGCTCTGATACCATCTTCTATCACGCCCCAAATTTGGGGACGGATAGCTTCCGTGTTGCCCCGAATCCGACACTCAACTTTTATACACCAAGTCCCGAGTTCGGTGCACCACAAAGAAGATTTTTGATTGATTTTCTTTTTATATATGTACATATAATAATACCTGAGCATGAAGATCCATGATTAAAATACCAAGCAACACTCTCCATTATAAATCCTGATGGTTATAAGTACAATGCTTTCCAAAAGGTACACAACGTCAACATTGCCAAGTCGAAAAATAGATACAATGCATCGAGAAAGCTAAGTCTTCCAAGCTACTCCTGCCCTGAAAAAAATGGGAAATAGGAAGCTTAGGCAAAAAACCTAGTGAGTACACACGTGTGTGTAATGTGTCCTACATGCAAGCAAGATAAATATGCCATGAAGAAATCATGTATGGTGAAAGGCGTGTAGTATGTAAGGTATGATGTCAATGCCAATGTAATGCATATGCATCATAGTAATACTCTGAGTCAATGCTACCAGCATCACCAAGTCATATTTTCATTTCTCCTATACCACAACTATAACCGTATTACGCGCATCCGTAATCACATCATCATCATCATATTGTCATGCCATATCATAACTGTGTATCTCAGGAAAACACCGTGATCGACACCCATGCACCAGACACCAGCAATCGACCTTGCATACCCGCCTTGCGGTGGACTTCCACCCGACATGCCAATAGCGGACCTCATTCGCGCTTCTCCTTGTTGGCGAGTTAGACTGGTCCCTGTTTGCACCTCAACTCTTAAGCAGGTTGGACCCACCTCTTCTCAACCCGACCTCGTCAGTGGGAGTCAAATCCATGACCAATGTATCCACTCGGCCCAACTGTGAGGTATCCCTAGCTAGCATCAGGGTTTAGGGACTTTCAACCTAAGGGGCACATCATCCTCTACTATTTCCACACTTCCGATGTCCCGTCTCTTTTCAGGGATAACCTAAGTCATCATCATAGATGCACATTTCATCATCAAGATCCAACTCATGTTATACGGCACAACTGTGGTATTTGATCATCATGTATGTCATGATTATGCATGAATTCAAGCAATTATGATAAGGCATACATTCAAGTGCATGTGGTATGCATATAATGCTAAGAGTTTAGGGTCTGCTTAACCGTTAAGCCGAAAATGACATATAATTATCATGTGCCACTATCAACTATATCAATCCATGGTCATGTGACTAAACTGAAGAGGACATATCTTACACATGAACAAATGTATTGATGTACACTTGCACATACCATCATTCCATGGTGCATGAGTATGATCAATATCAACATGGTTAAGTAGGTGAATTTAGTATGCTAGGGACTGGAACAACATTAATCAAGATATTAAATCGCATGCTTCTATCAACCATAATCACTAACATCACAAATATCATCCATAACTATCATAATCACGAGCATTAATTGTATTCCGAGTTACATCATATCCTTCGCAAGATAGATATTCAATTAGTGGCTTTGGCCCGACATAATTTTCTTCTATTGGGACACATGGCTATACCCTAACTGGGCCTTATGGTTAATGAGTGGTGGTGACGCAGAGTACATGCACCAAGTGGTTATGAGATAAAAGGCATAAGTATAACATATAGTAAATGAGCCACAGGATAGATGGTGTTGGTGAAACTCATATAATATAGTGGGCTTCACCTTCAAGTGGGCTGTTAGTAGGATGGATTGTAAATAATTCTCATAGTAGTTCTCCAATGGTTTGGAAGGTACAGGTAAACATCATAAGATACAGTGACCTCTAAGTTGAACGACTTGGGTATATAATATACACATAAGATTTAGTCACGGTTGGATGACGTGGGTTTGTCTCATACAACGTAGTGGGTCCTACTTTCGAGTGGTACTGCAAGCAGATGGGTCCACACATAAACATTATGGTGGGTCCCAACAAGTAGATAAAATAGGTAACTCACATACATTAAGGTAGTATAAGGAAGAACAGTTCAGATGCACAAGGCACACATTAGCGGGCTCTAGGATCGAACTGTTTGGTTGGCAAAACAATTGAATAGTGCGGATAAAATACATACATTGAGTGGGTTCACAAGTCTTCGAAAGTTATACGTTCAATTAACATTATTTCATATTGTCTGACTTATTTAGGAATTGGATCTAGGTCATTTTGGAATCATATTCTAGAATTTGTTAGCCTAATGGATAAATGGTGAAATATGCAATACTTACATCAATGTAGGGTCCATAATCAATTTGACACACGTCCTAAGTTCACGTACCCAAGAGGTTACACCATCAGCATAGTCCACGAGTCCGAGTAATCACACAATTCTCATATGCCCACATGGTCTTATGACCACTCCATTATAAGAAGTCCATATGGTTGAGTGGCCACACAAATGTCACTCTACTTGCCATTAATAAAGGATTTAAGGTAACATGGTTACTCATTTTCACTACACCATAGCTCATATATATATGGGCAACCACTTTATTAAGCTCCCACATGGTCAAGTTGTCGATGCCGTAACTTCACTTGTTTGAGTGGACATACAATTAGTATCATGGTCTAGTGACCGCACCTCAAAGCATCTAAGGCACAATCCTAAGCATACCTACCATACTTGGTTACACTACGTTACACTAACTCTTAAACTATGACCGCCCAATACTTCATATGGGGAATTATTTAGATTTGGTGTCACATGATGAAGAGGCCAAGAACTAGCTTCCATCACATTAGATATAGTTAGTGGCCCCCGCATCTGCCTCCAATGAGCATAATGTAAGGGTTGTATTTATGTCGCATGACACCGAATTGAGGGCCACTACATTATCGAGTTGTATAATCCAACCTATATTATAATTCTCATGACTAAGAAAATCTACTCGTACAACCCGATTGTTCATGGTTTAGGTGACCATGGCTATGCCCAAAAGCACGTGGTCATATCGTTGGGTGGTCACCAATGCCGCCTGATTTCATGTAGTTGGTTGGCCTTGTGTGCATTTCAAAATTATACGGTTAGATGACTACATATACTCCACAATTGCATATGATTAGGTGGCCATACATACGTCACATGCCCACATGATTAAGGGGCCAAACATGTATAAGGCACCCTCACTCCACTAGAGTCATCACATTTGTTATAATTGAACATGTTTAAGGGTTTAAACACATATCATATGATATTACTACTTAAGGCCGCACTTTAACCAAAGTGCCAAGTATTCAAGGGCTGTCCACTCATTATATAATTATCTAATCTAGGGTAGTAACCCAATCCCACATAAATTAGGGTAGATAGCACATCACATGATCATGTGGTGGTAGACCACTCATGCCACACAATTTCACATGGTTTAAGACATCATATACATTACAATTTCATATGGCTTAGAGGTTGTCTGAGCATTACTGAATTTTATGGTTAGGGATCGTAAGTTCACATGTTAGTGGTCACTTAAGTAGCGCATAATCATAGGATTTGGGCTATGCGTTCATCACAATTCTATCAATTTCAGGCTGTTCACACACCACATAGTCACATGATTGTACGCCGACAATATATAATAATTTTAACAAATATCCGGGCCATTCGCATATCACGTTGCAAATAATCCGTTTTTGCATAATTAATGGGCCACCAATTCATGATGGGCCTAGGGCTTAAAATCAAGTCAATCTGTGGCTAATGTGGGCCATACCACACACACAAGTTGAGAGGGTTACTATCCATTAAACATTCATAATCATTTGTTGAGTCACCAAGGCATTGTTCACAAATCCTGCTCATCCATTATGTGTGTCCCACTTGGTTAAGGGGTCAGTCTGAGTTTCAAATGCATCCAAATTTCAGGTGGACCCCAACAAGTGATTCTATATCCTCGAGCTCCAAGTTGTACGAAAGGTTCAAGGAGATCAAAGTTACATGGGTCCTAAAGTGATGTATCTATTGTATATACATATTTCATTTATTATTATTATTTTTTATTTTTTAGATCATTTTAGAGCATTATCCAAAAATAAATCATATCCAAAGATTATCTGGACCTCACCACAAATAGCAGTGAAGATAATGATTTCACCGTTAAACAATTCACAGGGCCAACCATAACGTTTATTTTCCATTCAATCTATTCATAAGGTCACAATGACCTGAATTAAGAGGAAGAACAGATTTCATATTTGTCCAAAACTTCTGTGACCCAAAAAGGGTTCCAATGGTAGACGTTCTATCACCCGCTGCTTTTGTAGTGTGGACCACTTGATAGTTAGATTTGTCTTGTTTTTCTTCTCAAGCCTTAAGACAAGCTCACCAAATGGATGGGCGGTTTGGATATAATACATACCTCATGATCAGACCCACAAATATTGTTAGTTTATCCAGCTTCCTATTTATTACTATTATTGTTATTATTGTTATTATTATTATTATTATTTTATTTTGGTGTGGGCCACCTGAGTTCCGTGTATGGCTGATTTTTGGGAGTGATCCATTTTAAAGGGGACCCATCAAATGCACGGTGTAGATGGTCGACATGCATTATGGTGGGGCCTGTGGTGGGACCGATGGTCCTTGCCCTTATCCAAGTAGCAGACGCATTTCATTTCATGGCGTCCTCTGACGCGACAACAATAAATCATTGTTATATTATTATTATTTATTTTTATTTTTTGATGGATTTTCATAGGTGGGGCCCACATCATGATGATCTACTCCGTCTACTGGGTTCCTGGGCTCGTAACAGGTTTAACGAGCCCAATATCCAGTATGTTTCGGTGTATAAAAACATTACAGTGGGCCCTAATAGGTTCAATAATAAATGTCACTATTAAAAACAATTTTCAATGGTATGACCTACCAGTGATTTGGATTGGCTTCATTTTTCGGCTTAACGCCTAAAATGAGCTGGGAAATTGAATGGATGGCGTGGATTAAATACATACATCATGGGTGGGGCCCATTGTGGACCCACAGCCCCAACCCCTTTTTATAGAAAGCAGCTGGACGCTGGAAGCAATCAGCGTTCTCTCTCCTTTTTATTTATTTATTTATTTATTTTAATGTGGTGTGTGTGCACGTGTGTGTATGTGTGAGTGTGTGGCCAGCCCAATGGGCCACACTTTGGACGGTTTGGGTGGCCTACAAAATTCTGGTGGGACCCACTATCAATGGGTCCCACATAAATTCCATAATAAATTAAATTTTGTTATTATTCTTTTTATATGTATTCTTCCATGAATCCACACCATTGATCACATCATTATCATCATATCATCACCACTATTAATCATCTTTTGATATGTATTCTCCTATACATCCACACCATTAATCACATCATTATCATCAAATAATCACCACTATTAATCATCCAAATAATAAAAAAGGAAACAAACTATAAGAGTCGAGGGGGTGTACTCACCTTGATGGATTAGATGGATGGTTGAGATGGATGGAAGGGATGTGATTGATGGAGTTGATGGCCCACCAAGATCACTCTCTCTCTCTCTCTCTCTCTTTGTGTAGAAAAATGGTGAAATGTTAAGGATTGAAGGGATATATGTAGAGAAATTGTTAAAATGTGGTTAGATTCAATTAATGTGATTTTGGTTAGCGTAGACTAGGATTATGACAATTAATTCATGATTAGTAATTAATGGTGGATTAAAGGGACATGGGATGGCATGGTGTGATGATATCTTGCATAGGGTATGGTATGGAGAAGAGTTGACTTTGGGGAGCACATGAGAGAGGGATGGCATGGGAGGGTGAAATCACACACATGGGTAGAGATTCTCTCACCCATGTGTGGCATGTACATGTGTGTATGGCATGTGTCGTGCACATGTGTGGATGGAGTGCATGGCGCCATGCGCACATGATATACTAACGATTCTTCACGGCGTATCTTACTAACGGAGCGTCGTACAGACTCACGGGTGGTAGCTACGCGATCGCGGCGATGGGGCGATCGATATGAATCAGTTTAGAAGCCTTAGGGATCCAGTTAGTCGGGTGTGCACTATGCACGGATAGTCCATCTTTGGCTAAGGGCGTTGATCATCTTGCACATAGGCATAGAAAGTGGTACGGAATAGACGAGGTGTTACACTGTTTTATGGCATTGAGGATGAGATAGATCCAAGTTTCAAGTGGGATCCACCACGTGTACTTGGGGCCTACCATGATGTGTTCTATCCACCGTCCATTGACGGTGAACCCACCTGATGTACCTCCATCCACACCATCCAGGACTGGAATGGTGGGTGGGGCCAGCTTTGACCTGTGTATTGTATACACACCACCCATCTGTGGGGCCCACATGGGATGTATCTATTTTATCCGCGCTGGCCGTCCAGTAGGGACGTAGGTCTCACATGATATATGTGTTTTATCTATCCCATCCGTCCACGGGACGTGGACCCCACTTGATGCATGTGTTGTATCCACTATCTAGATTCCTGGATGGTGGGGTCCGCTGTGATATATGTATGATACCCACCTACCATGTGTGAGGGGCCAGCCATGATATATGTGCTTTATATTTGCACCGTCCATTGGCCTGGGCGGTGGGGACCACCACAATGTATGGGCTTTATAACCACGCCGTCTACCCATTTTTAGACCCACCTGTTGTATGCAGGGCCCAACTGATGTATGTAAGGCCCATGAGCGAGGCCCGTCGTTACATCCCACCTTGATATATGTATTTTAATTACACATCATCCATTTAGACATGCTGTATGGCCTACCATGATGTATATGCTTTGCAGCAACGCCGTCCATCTATTTTGTGGGACGGTGGGCCCCTTGATGCATGCGTTCTATACCCAACCGTCCATTTATTTTGTCATGGGATGGGTGGGGCCCACTTTGAGGTATGTGTTGTATGCACCACCCATCCACATGGGGCCAGTAGTGATGTATAGTCTTATCCACACCGTCTAATACTCTGGACGGGTAGGGCCCATGTAATGCCCTGAATTTCGAGGGTTGAGTAAAGCTCTACTCTCGAGATTTAGAACATCACTTATGTAGTATGGATGATAATATTTAGATTTCTTTAATATTCATGAATTAAGCATGTATGGGATTATACTAAACAACACATCATACTCCGGATTTAATGAAATTAAGCTAAAGCAAAAGTCTAAAACATATCTATTTAAGTATGCAGATGTTTCATAAAACCTCCAGAGTATGAGTATGTAATCGGGTTCAATATATACATGTATTATTTCAAAATGAATAAAATAAATATGTAAAAGTGTTCGACTAAGCCCAGATGTCCCAGTGGTCCCTGCGTATCGGCACGAGGTCTACATCGACCCGCCCGAGAGTTGGAAGTAGGAGAATTCCTCCTCCTCATCCAAGAAGTCCTGCTCTAGAGCAAAGATGTTGTCTATACCTACATTTAAATCAGTGTCTGGTTGGTGTTTTAAAATACCGTCCTAGAGTGGGAGTGAGTGATCAACTCAGTGGTTCTATAAGGCAAAAGTTACACATGTTATCAAGTCAATTAAAGCAATAATGATAAATCAATCATAACAATCACTTCCTAACTACTCTTTTTAATGCAGGAATGAGGTGCAAGTAATGATGCATGCCCTCACATTAAAGCTCCCTCACAAGCGACTTCGACAACCTAATTCGCATATGACAACACTTAGTTGAAACGGTGCAACTCCAACGCCTTCTAGGCACATCTTAACTAATGCAGTGCGATGTATGGTCGTGTTAGCCAAGTAATTAATTAAGCTCATTCATACAGTAAGTTTGGGAAGCTAGTGTACCTCCCTTTATATCATTGACCCAAATCGAACAATCGGCATCGGACAACTGTAGTGGTCCTACTCCTGTGTTCTGGATCCATCTAGGTTCGTCACTCCTAGTTAAACACATACGATAGGCAAGTTGTAGGTTCGTCACTCCTAGTCAAACACATACGATAGGCAAGTTGAAAGTTGTACTCGTGGTCATTACGGGGAGGCTCGTCAACCCAGTGTAGGTTGACAGCGCGAACACGGTGTCCCATACCACCATGCCTGGCTCACGAGTCTTAGTTGCTCACTGGTCACTAAGGGAGGCTCGTCACCCCAGCATAGGCCAACAGCTCGGACATGGTGTCCCATACCACCATGCCTGGCTCATGAGTCTTAGTGGATTGTGGTACCATGGTTAAAGTAGATCTTTACATTGGAGAGGGGTACCTTAGATTCAAGCAGTCGTGTCCATACATGGTAAACACATAATAGGTCAATTGGTTCATTAGGCAAACTCGATTGGTGGGGGCGCACGCTGACTTAATCGACATGGAGCGCGTAAGCACCCCTCATGGCCTAGCCACTGTTGATAATCATTGTGCAACTCGAATTCGTCGAGTTTACCTAAGGTGGTGAGACTAATTCGGCCACCTGAACAAGGACTTTTACCGATTTCCTGGGCTACATTTGTAGCCCCAATCCTATTCAAATGTTGCTTTAACCACGTGTAATATCCATCTCAACATTTAATAAAACAGTTCAAGTGGATTGTCATTTGGGCATTTCATCAAACACATAGACCATGTCAAATCTAACTTGCATTTTATCAATCGATTTCATAGAGGAAAACATGCATATGCATAAGACAACAGGAAATCTTATCTTAATACTTATTGTAAATACAACTCATCAACAATTTCTCATTCAAACATTTTATCAACACATAGACTACATTACTTACAACATAGTTTTATCAATTATTCATACAGAGAAATCTATATGTATATGACAATGATGAATCCTAGATTAGAAATCATAGCAAGCACTAATCATCAACAATTTCCCATTTAGACATTTCAACAAACACATAGGGTGCATCATTTATTTATCACAGTTCATACATGTAACTCATACTGAAATCAACGTATTTACAATAATACGGCAACAATCAAGACAAACATAAATCATTAACTGTCATGAAAGCATTGATAAACCATAACCTAATCGTTTATAGTCCATACCTTTCGTTAGTATGCTCGACTCAGACTCGGTTCAAGTTCTACATTTTCAAAAATGGAATGTCGGGTACCTAAATGATGAAATAGGTTAGCTAGGTTGACGAACAACTATCCTGGATCTTTACAACGATATTAGGGTTAGTATTTCTTACCCAAAATAGTAGTCGAACGAGATTTGGTAGCGTAACGGGGTGATGATTTGGCATGTGGATTCGTGGAAGAAGGTTTTTGCACCGATCTCCAAAAATCCTTCCTCTCTCTTTCCTCTTTTCTCCTCTTTTCTCCTCTCTCTCCCTTAGGGTTTTGTAAAATTCATATATGGGAGAGAGAGAGAGAGAGTGAAATGAGGGCTATATATAGGCCTAGTTGTGATGCAAATGGCCCCAAGGCCACTTTATACATTGTTTATACCCCGGGGGCGGTTGTTTTTGACGAACAGGGCTCATAGGGAGGCCCACGACTCATTTATGTCATAGGGTATGCTCCTTGACAGTGGATCCATGTCAGGACATGATCTCGGTGCGATCGGATGAGTCGATCGACTATGGAGAGCCCGTGTCAGATCAAAGGTCATACATATTCAATTGGGGCCACGGTTATACGGATATGTGCTGGAAAATTTCCTTTCCCCATGGGTGAAGTTTGGTCACAAACTAACGATCAGAAATCCTCAACTTTACGTGAGAGAAAATGACCTAATTCACTTAAGTTTCAGTTCATTTTCTAAAGATATTCGCATTTCTCACGTACTTCACTCATGGCTCAAGTTGGACGTTTTTGGACACTATCTAGGCTTGATTTCCGCGATGGTTGGCAAGACAGACATCTTCCTATAGTTTCGTGGTCATCGGACCCTCGACGTGCGGTCTAGGTCCGTTACCGAGTTTCAATGCACTCCCGACAGGGACAGGTCATTGGGATTTCTCCTAGGTCTTTAGGTGGCATTGAGCCAGTGGTATCCTTGATTCTAGACCTTCCCATTTATGAAAATGGTGTCCTAAGCTTAATCCACCAATTATTTAATACTTAACTAAATCCTATCTAAATTATATGACAGGATGCAGTCCTTGGGTCGTTCTGCTTGAGGTTGTACTTGGGTCTTTGTATGAATTTTTTCGGGACGTTAAAATCTACCCCCCTTAAAGAAAAATTTCAACCCCTAAAATTATACCTTTTCGTACTCCTCAAGGATTTGTGGGTAGTTCTTATAGACTTCATCTTCCATTTCCCAAGTAGTCTCCTCCTCGGTGTGGTGTGTCCATAACACTTTCACGAGTGGGATGACCTTACTGCGCAATACTTGCTCTTTCCTATCTAGAACACTCGTGGGCCGTAATACATAGGTGGCGTCTTCCCTTAGTTATACTTGCTCCCACTTAATAATATGAGTGGGGTCGGGAATATATTTCTTCAGCATTGACACATGAAACATGTTGTGTACGCCTATGAGTGGCGTGGGTAAGGCGAGACGTCATGCCACCACACCCACTCGGTATAAAATCTGGAATGGCCCAATGAACCTAGGTGTGAGTTTTCCTTTCCTGCCAAAACGAAGTACTCCCTTCATTGGGGAAACTTTAAGGAATACATGGTCCCCAACTTCAAATTCCATCTGTCTCTGTCTCATATCAGCGTAACTCTTCTTCCTATTCTGGGCCGTAAGGAGTCGACGCCTGATAATATCGATTTTTTCTGAGGTCACCTAAACCAAATCTGGGCCAACCAAGCTCTTCTGGCCAACTTCTGCCCAACAATGTGGAGCCCGACATGGGCGTCCATATAAGGCTTTGTAAGGAGCCATGCCAATGCTATCTTAGAAACTGTTGTTATAAGCAAATTCGGCATACGGGAGACAGTCATCCCAGTTGTCCTTGAATTTAAGTATACATGCTCGTAACATGTCCTTGAGTATTCGATTTACCAGCTCCATCTGCCCATCAGTCTGTGGGTGGAACGCGATACTAAACTTTAGTTTCACGCCCATCGCCTCTTGTATTTAAGTCCAGAACATAGACATAAATCGTGTGTCTCGGTCTGACACAATCTTAAGAGGAACTCCATGCAGTCGTACTATCTCCTTGATGTATAGCTTGCCTAGGTCATCTGTCGAATTAGAAACTCGAATCGGGAGGAAATGGGTCGACTTTGTTAACCGGTCCACAATCACCAAAATGGAGTCATGCCCCTTTCTCGTCTTTGGTAACCTAAAAATGAAATCCATAGATATGAAATCCCACTTCCACTCTGCTATGGGCATGGGCTGAAGTAAACCAGGGGGTCGGTGGTGCCCGACCTTGACTTACTGACACGTGAAGCATTGGAACAAAAGTCTGCTATTTGAGCTTTCATGTTGTCCCACTGGTATGAATGCTTCACGTCCCGATACAATTTTGTACTACCCGAATGCATCACCAACTTTGAACTGTGTGCCGCCTCTAGAACTTCTCTCATCAAGTCATGAAGGTTTAGGACGCATATGCGGCCATAATACCGCAAACCTCCATCTAAGCCAATCTTCCATTCTGATTTTTCACTGTCGCTTGCATGCTCTCTCATCTTTAACAATAGCTCATCTTCTTTCTGAGCCACAATGATTCGATCATTAATAAGTGGTTGTATGTGGAGGTGTGCGATGCTCTCGAATGGATCCTCCACTGTCAGCCTCTGTTCGAAATCTCGCACGAACTCCACCATATTCCACTCTCTTACCATCAGTGGGGCTGCAAATTCTATAGTTTTCTTGCGGCTCAACGCATCGGCCACAAGGTTGGCCTTGCCAGGATGGTAGGAGAGTTCAAACTTAAAGTCTTTCAAAGTCTTCATCCAACGGCGTTGCCTCATATTTAGGTCCCTCTCTGTAAAGATGTATTTGAGGCTCTTATCACAAAAGAGCTCGAACTCCTCTCCATAGAGGTAATGTCTCCAAAGCTTTAATGCGAAAATGACTGCCGCCAACTCCAGGTCATGAGTGGGGTAATTTTCTTCATGTTTCGTCAACTATCGTGAGGCATAGGCGATCAGCCTATCCTCCTGCATAAGACACACCTCAAACCGACTCGAGAGGCGTCGGTGTAAATAGTATATTTGACCCCTTACTCTAGCAGCACTAGCATGGCCGCAGACGTCAGCTTGTCCTTTAATTCTCGAAAGGCTGCCTCTGCTTTCTCATTCCAAGCAAATTTAAGATCTTTTCGAGTAAGTTGAGACAACAGTCGGGCTATCTTGGAGAAATCATTAACGAATCGGCTATAATAGCTGGAAAGTCCGAGGAAACTCCTCACTTCTGTAACTGAGCCAGGTTGCTCCCAATCTTGTACTGCGGTCACCTTGGCATGGTCCACGATGATTCCTTCATTAGAAATCACGTGTCCTAAGAACTTAACTTCTTCCTTCCAAAAGTCACATTTCCGCTACTATGCAAACAACTGATTCTGCTTAAGAGTATCAAGGACTGCTCGCAGGTCTTCTTCATGATCTTTCCGATTCTTTGAGTATATCAAAATGTTGTCTATGAATATGATGATGAATAGATAAAGATACGGCCGAAACACCCGGTTCATGATATCCATGAATATGACCGGTGCGTTTGTAAGCCCAAACAGCATCATAAGTAATTCATAGTGCCCGAAGCTGGTTCTGAAAGCTGTTTTCTATACATCTTCATTCCTGACGCGCAACTGATGATACCCGGACTGTAAGTCTATTTTAGAAAAATACTGAGCCCACTTGAATTGGTCGAATAGGTCATCTATCCTGGGTAGATGATACTTGTTCTTTACCGTGACGTGATTTAGCCTGAGATAATCTATACATAACTGCGACGATCCATCCTTCATTTTCACAAACAACACAGGTGCTCCCTAAGGAGATATGCTCGACCGTATAAAACTCATGTCCAATAAATCATCAATCTGCTTCCTCAATTCCTCCATTTCACATGGAGGCATGCGGTACGTTGGTAAGGAGATAGGTGTCACACCTGGCACAAGGTTGATGGTAAAGTCAATCTCGTGCTGAGGAGGTAGTCCATGGATCATTCAGAATATGTCCGTGAAATCTTGGACTACTGGCGTGTCCCCAAGTGACGGACCATAAAAATTTTCCAATAGGGAAGCGTAACAATGAATGTGGTAAGCACAACTAACCTGAACTGGGAAGGTGAATGTCATGCCCTAGGGCCCATGTGCTGTCACCAATCTGGTTTCACAGTTAAACTCTGCCTTCATTTCAGTGAGCCAATCCATGCTGAGGATGATGTCATAATGATAAATCTTGCTTACAATCAGGTTAATGCATACCACTCTGCTCCCTAAATTTATCAGATAATTCTTACAAAGCTTAGTGGCGTCTGAGAAGGTTCCTGCTGCAACGATGACTCTCACCCCAATCATAGGGGTAGTGTCCAGCCCTAATCGCTTGATGTAGGGCATGCTATCATAGAAACAGTGGACCCAGTGTCTACTAGTAGGAATAAAGGTGTACCTTGGACGTGGGCAGTGACTTCAAAGGCTAGCGGTACTGCAACTACTGATTTAGATGCTTCGACGGCTAGTGCATGTATGCGAGCTTGTTGCCGGCGGTTAGGAGACATTGTCATAGGCCGTTGAGGCGGTCTATTTTGGGATATAGGAGGTCGGTTGTATGGTTACGCTGGTGCCATAGATCGTAGAGGAGGAGATGAAATAGCTTGTGGTGGCTGGCGGTTGACCCTTCGAGGCAGCATGTAGTTGTTATCCCTCATCTTGGTAAAGCAGAATAGAGTGGCCCACTTTGTTACAGTAGGTACACATGAGATCGGAACACCTTTGTTGAGCCGGCGGAGCTATTGGCCTTGGAGGTGAGTTCATATGTGGCTTCTTACTGAGAAACGACCAGTTTTACAATTTGGGCCTAGGCCTCGGGCCCATTGGCATGCGTGTTTGGGACACTCGCTCATCGTCCTGCTCAGCTCGCAGGGACATGTTCACCAACTTAGCATAGTTGGGGATGCTAGCATAACACATCTTGGTGGGGATGTCAGCCCACAATCCTTCTGAAAATTACCGTATTCTCATCAGCTCATTCGCCAAAATCAAAGGAGCATATCTAGCTAGTTCTATGAAACGGTTCTTATATTCTGCCACTGTCATTCCCCCCTGTCTGAGGCAAAGGAATTCGCCCTCTTTTTCATTATAATAAGTGAGGGGGAAGTATTTCCCCTGAAAACGTGTTTCGAACTCGTCCCACATCGACACAAATCCTGTGGGAATGGTCTGTAGGACACTGTCCCACCATAGGTTGGTCTCCTTCTCAAACATGTATGTAACCAGCTCGACCTGTTCTGTTTCAGTACAGTGTAATGGCTTCAACATCTTAGAAATATGATCCAACTAGTACTCAGCCTCCTCGGGTCTATGAGTACCCGTAAAAGTGGGAGGACGGAGGCGTTGAAACGCTCAAATAGGCCACTTGCAGCCATTGTCCCAATGGCCTGCATGGGTTGCATTGGCGGAGCCACATTCATGTTTTGTGCGATGGCCCCCGCTATAGTCGCCAGGACCTATTGTTGCTGCTGCATTAAGAGGATCATCTGCTCCAATCTATCATGGGGAGGGGCTGCCTGAGGCATATGTAGTGTCGACGAAGACGCACGATTCTGACTTAGAACCAGTGGTGCACTCGGCGTTGGCCCATTTGTGGGGTCAGTGGCCAGTTGTGAATCCGGCATTGTTTCGCTAGCCGGACCCAAACTAGGGCCCTATTGGCTATCATTTGGAAAAGGGGTTCCGTCAACCAACCCGTTAGGTGGGAGACATGCCATGTTCCGAGTGGTTTTAGGAGGCATTCCGTATATACAACATAAGGTACAATATAGATAGAGTTAGGGTAACATCATTGTCATGCCCCAAACTCAGAAACTAGGCTCACAAAATTCCCGATCGCCGAATCTAGCGCTGATAGCCTACGTAGTACCCCATTCTTGGCTCCCGACACCTATACACTAGGTTCCGATCCTGGGATTCTACAAGGAGGATTTCTAACATGATTTTGATTCGTAATGAGCATAACCATAAGCATAACCCACGAACAATAACCACAAGAACACTATCACAAAATTCACTATGATAAAAAACTTTAAAGTACAATGCGTATGAAGGGAAATACAAGATAATAATAATAGAAACTCCTGAAGCTCGACTGCACGCTCCTGCTGCGACTAAGCTACGTCTGCATCCTAGCATCACCTACATATATCAATCGTGCATAATCTTATAGAAAGCTTAGAGGGTGGTGTAAGTGTGTGTGCAATATGAGCGTGCTCAGAATGCAATGACAGAGTAATGTGGAACCATGCTGATGAGTATATGAATGCAATCGGCCGTATCAAGGCTATAGTATGAATGCTATCGGGCGTATCAAGACCATGCGATGCGAGATGCAACTCAAGCATGCCAATCCTCATCCAAATCCACATCAAATATCAATACAGTTCTCGTTCTGGATAATTAACGGGGTTTAGTACACTCCAAATGGCACTACCCCTTTCCCAAGCGCGCAGCCCAAGTGAGCGTAAGAAACCTCACTATCCACCTGGCCAATAGTCTGCCAATACCTATCCGGCACGTCGATAGTGGACCCATTCACGAGCTGGTCAAACTCAGCCTAGTAACGCCCCCTATGCTCAGGCGAGTAAGGCCACACCCATTTCCAACCGACCATGATGCAGTGGGAGACGCGACCTCCTGGTATTCGGCCTTTGTGCGCTCAAGTATCCACTCGGTCTTGACGTTGGAGTCATCCTCTGGTACCATTGGGTTTAAGGATTTTCACCCAGGGACATCTATGGCGCCCCGATGCTAGAAACAATATTTTCGGTATCTAATCCGGTCACCCACGATGTGTCTGTAGAGGCCACAACCATGATGTCACTAGGGCGCACAGTAATCACAATCACACAAATGCAAATGTGCATGAATTACACAGTCCAATCATGTATCAATCCTGTGTATACCGTGCACTCATGTGGGGTAACTCTGCCTATTAGAGAGTCCCATAAATCACCTGCAATATGGTATATGTGTAAGTGCTATAGTCTATATCCCTGTTGGTTGTCAAATTTGTGATACCAAAATCACTGTTATATAACTTGCATAAGTGAAGCTCTCTCAAAGATCAACATTCTTGAACAAGCAAAGCTCACAACAAGTAAATATCACAAGTAGAAAGATCAACCTTGACTGCAAGTATTACTCACAAGACAAGACTCAAGAATGCAAGACTTCAAGAAGAGTACAAGGCAGTTCGTAAAGAACTCAGGACACTTTCAAGGTTGAGCTACATCAAGACTTCAAGGCTTAAACTTCAAGGTCACTTGTTCCTAATATTTTCAATGTCCTTACTTCATGATTGGGGTTTGATTGACCATAGGTTGACCTTAGAAGTAGGCCATTTTGGATACATAAGTCATATGTATATATCACATGAGTTTGGGCAGTTCGAGGACTTGTCCTAGGCTTTCTTCGACTAGTCCTAGCTTTGCTTCGACCAGTCCAAGAAATTCCTCGATCAGTCGTGAGTTTGTTACAAAATTCGGATATTTTCTATTAGGCTTCGACCAGTCCAGGAATCTTTTCGACTAGTCGAAGGAACAGTGTCGACTGCATCTTCGACCAGTCGAAAATCTTTGACTCAAAGTCCAGTGATTAATTACAGGGTCTTCGACCAGTCGTAGAACGGTCAAAGCTTATCGCGCCCGATTTTTTTCAAATCTGTTACTTCTTCGACTAGTCGAAGAGCTCCATAGACCAGTCGAAGGCGCGATCTGCTCACCTATAAATTGAGCACGAATCTCAGAAGAATTAAAAGGAATTAATCAATCTATTCAAACCAATCTTCGTCAAACTTCTGAGTGATAATTCTGTGCTCCATCTAAGCTAAGTGTGCTTATTTTATATTCTCTTTCTTTAGCTTTAATTAATTGATTTTGTTTCTGCTATTCCAATCTAATTTGATAAGAGGAATTGTTATTCCCTTTCTTTGGAATCAAAATCAATTAAGGCAAGCCCTATTTGGTTTAATTTAAAATCTATTAGAACTAGAACCATTGTAATTGAGTACTGGACATTGAACTTGGACATTCAATCATTTACTCTGACTTGGTTCTACCGGGCCACTACAACGAAGGAGATAATCAGGTATTTTACATTTAATTGTAAATTCTTTTCTGTTTTGGTTTCTTTCAAGATTTGCCAGAAAAATCTTATTGTATTGGTTATCTGAGGAGAGCCAGGAAAACTCAGAAGTAGGGTTTTTTTAATTGTGTAAGCCCATAGACAAAGACATAATTGTAAAGGTTTTGGGTGAACCTGTGAAAACCTATTTTGTTAGTGAACGCTAGTATCCCCTGTGTGAGGATATTAGGAGTGGAGTAGCATTCTGTGTGGCTGTTGTTTAACAGTTGGTGAACACACAGGCGAACCACTATAATCCCTTGTGTTGTGATTGAATGATTTACATTTCTAATATTTAATTATTTATTTGTGGGATGTATGTATGGTGGTGAATGTTGTAATCATTTAATTCAAGCATTGTGGGAATTTTGTAATAATTTAGAATTTACTTTCTACTATTCCTTTATCTGCTTGAAATTCAATTTCCTTTAAAAGTTGTTCCAGCAAGGTTGCCCTGCCATTTTTATGGTGTATGGATGTCCCTGGAACAATACATTTGTGATTACAATTTATTTCAGTTTGTGCTTAATTCTGTATTCCTCTTTGGTTTCAGATTTGATACAAGATCTTTCTAGAAATAAGGTTGTCCTACCATAAACTCTGGTTTTTGGTGAAAGGTTGTCCTTAGAACAACATTTGTATCAACCTCTCAAGATCTAATTTTGAGGTTGTTTTACTTTCCTGCATTGTGATTTATTTTGGCTATCATATTCTTTTTAATTCCGTTGTTATAAGTTTTATTTGGCATAGTCCTATTCACCCCCCCTCTAGGACATATAGCTATGCCTTTTCAATATGCAATGATCAATCACATTTCATAACAAACATATAGATGATATGTATGGGCATGCATCACAATGTTATGCTGTCACAAACTCATAGTCGGCAATGGTAGCCGGTATCGACAATCGGCACCGATAATCGGCATCGATAATCAACCTCGACGCAAGGTGGGGTCCATAGATGGACGACCGATGATGGATCAATTAAAAATCTATGGGGGCCCAAGTGTTTGGGTTAACCCACGAGTGAATGATGAGGAAGGGCCTAACAAGGCCTAAGGGAAGGTTACAATGTGGACGTCCAACCATCATTGCCCATCAATGTGGTCATTTAACCAACATTGCTCCCAAGGAATGACGCTCATATGGTCAATTGTATAAAGGGTCCACGGTCTCATATAAGGGTCTAATACACATCATCATGGACCTCGCTTATGGGGCATATATGCATTACGTTGGGCCTCACTCATGGGCCAGTATATATATCATATCGGGCCGATCAAATGGGCCGAATCAATGGGCCTTGAAAATGGGCTGAGTCAAATGGGCCGAATTGATGGGCCGAATCAAATGGGATGAGTCAAATGGGCCGAATCGAATGGGCTGATACAAATGGGCCAAATACACATCACTATGGGCCTCAACCCATGGGCCCTAAATACATCACGATGGGCCTAAACCCATGGGCCTTGATTGCATCATATTAGGCCTCTCAAATACAATAAGT
Source organism: Magnolia changhungtana (assembly GCA_030180095.1). NCBI lineage: Eukaryota > Viridiplantae > Streptophyta > Magnoliopsida > Magnoliales > Magnoliaceae > Magnolia > Magnolia changhungtana. Next base: position 1,922,521 of record JASAUF010000600.1, read on the forward strand.
ACGCTGCACTACTTAGGCCGCACCATTTATCCATCTATAGAGATCATTTTAGAGCATTATCTAAACAATGAATTAGATCAAAAGATCATCTGGACCATACAATAAATAGCAGTGGTGATAATGATTCCCACGGTTAAAAATTTAGAGGGGCCCACCATAACATTTATTTCCTATCCAGACTGTTCATAAGGTCACAAGACCTGAACAGGGAGGGAAAAACAAATATTATATTGATTTAAAACTTCTATAATCCCTAAAAGGGATTTCATTAGTAGACGTTCAATCCCTGCTATTTATTGTAGTGTGGTCCACCTGATACTAGATTTGTCTTATTTTCCCAAGCCTTAGGATTGACCCACCTAATAGATGGACGGTTGGATGAACTATATACATTTAGGGTGGGGTCCACATACGTGGCCCACCAAAGACATGAATTTACTTCCTTTTTAGTCTCAAGCTTAAGACAAGCTAACCACATGGATGGATGGCTGGATGCAGCATGTCTCATCAAGTGGTGGGTCCCACCTGTCCAGCATGCTGGACGGGTGTGACAAAACCCAAACATCACGGTGGCCCCATGTCCACACCCAGATGGACGGTAGGGATACAACACGCGCATCATGGTGGGGTCATACCTGGGACACCAAACCCACCATGATATGTATTTAATATATAATATTATATTAATATGTGTGTGTGTGTGTGTGTGTGTGTGTGTGTGTGGGTGGGGGGGGGGGGGGAGGGTGAGAGTGCCAGCTCCCAGCGTCCAGAGACGCCAGACGGCCTAATGGTAGGCCCCACAAGTACGGATGGTACGTACATCATGGTGGGTGGTTCCCACTATGGATGGACGGTGCAGATATGAACCACATACATCATGGGTGGGGTCCATGTCCCAGTTGGATGGACGGTTGGGATATAATACATACCACATGATGGAATCCCACCCACCTGTTGTTGGTACATCAACTATATATTTGGTGTGAGGTACCCAGCCAATCCACTTCCATTCCACTCCAGATGGGCCCCACAGTTTGGATCAGGCTGTTATTTGTGCTTTCCTTCATCTGGGTCTGTTCAAACAGACTGGCAGCAATCCCGTCCGCTGGACAGTCTAGCAAGGTGGGCCCATTGCGTTGGCGGCATGGATATGATACATAGTTCATAGGTGGGCCATACAATCAAGAAAAAGGAGAGAGAGAGAGAGAGAGAGAGAGAGAGAGAGAGAGAGAGAGAGAGAGAGAGAGAGAGTGATGAAGAGGAGAGACCCCGCCACTATGGGCCCTCCATTTCTTACATTGCAAACTTCAAACGGGTCCCACCACATGTGGTCCCAAAAAAATGAAATTTAACGGTGGATCACCCACCTATTGGCCTTCTTCTTTAGCTCCTTGGACTCATATGCTCCGTGCCTTCAATTTTGATGAAGGTTGATGAAGAATGAATGGTTGAGATGGGAGATGAGAGGGTGGGCTACACTTGGCTTTGGAAGAGAGCTTGGGGAGTTGGACATTGGATTTTTTTTTTTCTTTTTTTTTTGCTTGGGAGTGAAGAGAGAAATGAGAGGGAGAGAGAAGTGATGGGTGATAAGGGATGAGATGATGGGTGATGGGTGGAGTGATGGAGTTATAAGAAAGGGATGGGTGGAGAGAGAGAGAGTTGACTTTGGGAATGGGAGAGAGATGGGTTGCTTATACTTGACTTGTACTTGTGATAGGATATGTACTTGACATTGATTGATTGATTGATGGGATAGGTTGTAGAGATTCTCTTGGAATTCGTAACTCACGGCGTTTTCCTCAAGATGAACGCGGGCCCATATCTTCTGGTCTGAGTATCGGATCGTTGCGCGAGTTGCGGCGTTGGAACTGCGGCGACGACGCGGTTGCTAGGGTATAAGTTTCAGGTCGAGCTGACTTTGATATGTAGGACTCAGCTTAGGATCACCTGCAAACGTCAGATATAGGTTAAGGGTTGCCAGAATTCGATAGGGAGGACTGTGGAAGCCTATGGAACGATACAGTCTAGGATACGGGTTTTACAACTCTCCCCTCCAAATACAAATTTCATCCTTGAAATTTGCACTATCATTATAAGTAAACATAACTCATAATAGAGGAGGAAACAAAGTATCATCATGTAAAATTGGAGACAGTATACAAGATACAACATGTAATCAATCATCAAAGAGATGGGGATAACACTCTCAAATCTCGGCCTCGTGCTGCCAAGATGCCTCATCAACAGAATGGTGACCCCTCTGAATCTTCACTAAGGGAATGACCTTGGTCTGGAGGACTTGCTCCTTCTGATCAAGGATACAAACTGGCTGCTCAATGTAAGAAGCGTCCTCACGAACCTTCAGCATGCTGGACGAGTGTGATAAAACCCAAACATCACGGTGGCCCCACGTCCACACCCAGATGGACGGTAGGGATACAACACCTGCATCATGGTGGGGCCGTACCTGGGATGCTAGACCCACCATGATATGTATTTAATATACAATATTATATACACACACACACACACACACACACATAGAGGCACACACACACACACGCTATGTGTGAGTGCGAGAGGGTGGGAGTGTCAGCGCTGCCAGTGCCCAGCATCTTGAGACGTGCCTGATGGTAGGCCCCACACGTACGGATGGTACGTACATCATGGTGGGTGGTTCCCACCGTGGATGGACGGTGTAGATATGAACCACATACATCATGGGTGGGGTCCAAGTCCCAGTTGGATGGACGGTTGGGATATAATACATACCACATGATGGAATCCCACCCACCTGCTGTTGGTACAACAACTATATATCTGGTGTGAGGTACCCAGCCAATCCACTTCCATTCCACTCCAGATGGGCCCCACGGTTTAGATCAGGCTGTTATTTGTGCTTTCCTTCATCGGGTCTATCCAGACGGACGGGCAACAATCCTGTCCGCTGGACAATCTAGCAAGGTGGGGCCATTGCGTGGGCGGCATGGATATGATACATATTTCATAGGTGGGCCATACAATCAGGAAAATGAGAGAGAGAGAGAGAGAGAGAGAGAGAGAGAGAGAGAGAGAGAGAGAGAGAGAGAGAGAGATGGTGATGGAGAGGAGGGACCCTACCACTATGGGCCCTCCATTTCTTACATCGCAAACTTCAAATGGGTCCCACCACATGTGGTCCCAAAAAAATGAAATTTAATGGTGGATCATCCACCTATCGGCCTTCTTCCTTGGCTCCTTGGACTCGTATACTCCGTGCCTTCAATTTTGATGGAGGTTGATAAAGAATGAATGGTTGAGATGGGAGATGAGAGAGATCTAGATGCATGATCTAGACTTGTTTTTCTCTGCTCAGTACTTCTACGCATCAGTCCTTTCTATACCTCTGATAATGTAGCAGTGGTTGTTTGTGCGATGATCCCTTCATTACTGATTTTCCTGATTGGTTTAGGATTTCGCACTCCTGTCTGCTGAATTTGACCACATGCCCATTATCATAGATTTGAGATATTCTTAGAAGATTATGTGTCAGACCTATGAAGAAAGCATTCTCATTTTTAAGCAACTTAATCCCTTTTATGATTCCCTATCCAATTACTTTAGTAGTGGTTCCATCTTCGTAGGTGACTATTGTAAGTGCTATGGTCTCATGCTCCTTTGATTGTCAAATTTTGTTGTGCCAAAACCTCTATCTGTGTCTTGTGTTTGTATGTTCATATATATATATATATATATGATTCAAGACAAGACATCATAATGCTTCAAGTCAAGTACGATAATCGACTTCAAGAAATGCAAGGTCATGTATTTTGTCCTCTTCTGTAAGCATCAATATTCAGAGCTACATCGATAAGAAGAGTGTTTGTTCAAGACTCAAGTGTAACTCAAGATGAAGTTTAAATTCCAGTTGTAGAAGATCACAAGATCAAGCTACATCAAGTAGAGATCTCAAGCTTCATAAGGTTCAAAGGTTAACCATCATTTGATAGAATGAAGTTTTAATGTTCATACTTCATGTCCCAGGTATGATAGACCTTAGTTTAACCTTAGGGTAGGTCATTTTGTATACATAATTCAAGATGAATCTTTTTACATGAATTTATTCTGTTCTAAGACTAGTCCTGAACCTTGTTCGACCAGTCCAAGAAATTCCAAGACCAGTCCTAAGTTGTTTCAATTTTTCAGAATTTTTTGGTTATTCTACGACCAGTCCTGGAGACTGTTCGACCAATCGTACGAATGGTCACGACTCGTTGTTCGACCAGTCCTAGATCTTCAACTCAAACTCTAGCAACTAAATTTTATGTCTCACGACCAGTCGTGGGTGGTTCACGACTAGTCGTAGAGTGCACACGACCGGCCGTGGACTACCTTCGATCAGTCGTGGAACGGTTTTACCAGATCGTGCTTAAAATTTTAAAATGCAGTTCGTCCTATGACCAGTCGTGGTGGCCACATGACCAGTCGTAGACACAATGTCTGTAACTATAAATAGGGCACGAATTTCAGAGATTTATAGCTCAAATTCAAGAAAATTTAAGGCATCACTCTGAGATAAGTTAGTGTTCATTTTAAGCTACTCTATGCATATTTTATATTCTCTTTTGTTAGCTTTGTATATTTGATTTTGTTTCTATATTCCAATATGAATTGAAAAGCGAAATTGTTGTATTCCTTCTTCTTGGAATCAAAATCAAATCTAGCTAACTCAACTAGATTAATTTAAAATCAATTAGAACGTAGAATAATTTTAAAGTGAGTATTGGACATTGAACTTCTACATTTGAACTTCTACTCCGATTGGTTCTTCCGAGCTGTTACAAAAGGAGAAATCCAAGTATTTTACTTTGTTGTAAATTTTCATCTTTTGGTTTTGTTTGAGGTTAAGCCAGAAAAATCTAAATTTGTGTTGTTATCTGAGGAGAGCCAGAAAAACTCAGAAGTGGAGTTTTTGAATTGTGGAAGCCCATTTGCAAGACACAATTGTAAACGTTTTAGGTTAACGAACCTGTGAAACCTATTTTCATAGTGAATGCTGATATCCCCTGTGTGAGGATATTAGGAGTGGAGTAGCAAGCTATGTGGCTGCTGTTTAACAATTAGTGAACACACAGGCGAACCAATATATATCGGTGTGTTTTGTGATTTGGATGTTTACTTAATTTCTATATCTTTAATCATTCAGATTTGTGGAATGTATATGTGAATGTGAATGTTGTAATATTTACATTTCAAGCAAAGTGAGGAATGTTGTAATAGTTTAGAATTTATTTCTTGTTATTTCCTTTATTTCCTTTCTGTTTGAGTTTTGATATTCAATTTGTTCTAGTAAGGTTGTCCTACCATAAACCCTTGGTTTTTATGGTGCAAAGGTTGTCCTTAGAACAACATTAGTATTAAGCTCTTTATTTAAGGTTGCTTTACATTTCTGTTCATTGATTTATTTAAAGTACTGTCTTTTATTTATCTGTTTATAAGGCAATCTTATTTTCGATTGAATTCCGCTGTTAAATTTTAATTTGGCATAGTCCTATTCACCCCCCCTCTAGGACATATAGCTTAGCCTATTCAAGTGGTATCAAAGCCTAATAGCTTGTTTTAATTGCTTTATTCTTGGATTCATTTCCTGAGCTAATGATCTAAGCTATATATAAGATGTTAAATTTTGATAGCCTTTCAGTCACTAGGCCGCCACCCTTTGATGGCTCCAACTATGCCTATTGGAAAGCCAGGATGAGGATTTTCCTTAAATCAATGGATGAGAACGTGTGGCTTGCCACAGTGAATGAATGGAACCCACCTACCACTGAAGTGACTGGTATCGATGGTTCAAAATCAATGAGAGTAACACCATTTTTTTCATGGACCACTCTTCAGAAAAGTGAGAGTAGTACCAATGCAAAAGCACTAAATGCAATCACTTGTGCACTATCACCGGATGAGTTCAAAAGAATTAGATCCTGTGATACTGCAAAGCAAGCTTGGGATATATTAGAAATGACACACGAGTGTACTTCAATTGTCAAAAAATCTAAATTCCAACTCCTCACAAACAAATTTGAAGAAATTCATATGGAGGAAAATGAAATGTTTATGGACTTCTACACTAGATTAAATGATATTGTAAACTCTATGTTGGGTCTTGGTGATAAAATCCCGAAAAGTAAAGTGTGTGCAAAGATTCTACGCTCACTACCTGAACGGTTCAATTCTAAGGTAACCACGATCTAGGAACTTCGTGATACGGACAATATGAGGGTAGAGGAGTTAGTTGGGTCTTTACAAACCTACGAGTTAACTTTTAAAGCTCCTAAAGGTAAATCTATTGCCTTTAAGTCTTCTAAACATATTTCTCAAGAAAACTCTGATTTAGAAACTTTTGAAGACGATATGGCTCTTTTAGTGAAAAAGTTTTATAAGATTTTCAAAAGTAAAAAGAGGGTTGATTTTCAAAAATCAAATGATAAGAAAAGATCTAAACCTAAATCTAAAACTTGGAAATCTTTGAAAGATAGTCAATGTTACAACTGCCAAGAATATGGGCATTTAGCAAAAAAATGTCCTAAAAAGGACAAACCAAAAAAGAAAGGAATGTTGGCTACTTGGGACGAATCTTCGGGCACTGAAGCCATTTCTGAATTAGAAGATTCTGAAACCGAGTCGGGCAATGAAGTTAAGGCCCTTATAACTCTAGCCAAGTTCACTTTTTTAGATCATAATGATTCAACTAGTGAAGAAAATCTGAATAGTGATAATGAGAATGAAGAAGATCTTGAAGATGCTTACAATGCCCTATACCAGGAAAGTTGTAAAATTGCCGTAAAACTAAAACTTTAAAAAGAAAAGTTTTTAAAACTTAAAGAAAATTTTAAGTCTCTTGTTTTAGAAAAATCTCATATTTTAGATTGTTTTGAAAAGACTAAACGTGATTTAGAATTCAAAACCTCCCTGATTAAAAATCTTAAATCTGAAAATGACAAACTTAAGCTTGAAAACTCTTCACTTTTGAGTTCAAAGGATACATGGAGGTATGCCCAAGGAGATCCGAAGTTTGAAAAACTTTTATCCGGATCTAGAAAATATGGTGATAGATCCTGGTTGGGCTATGATAAAAATATACATTATAAACAGAAGAATACTCCTCCTAAGTTTGTGAAAGGAGAAACCTCTAACTCAAAAGGAAAAAGTATTAATCAAAGTTTTTCTAAAAATGCTAAAACTTTTTAAAAACCTAAAAGCAATTATGTTAACTATAAAACTCAAAACCAAAACCCTTTAGCTGAAAAAATAGTTGATTTGCTTAAGGAGCTCTTAAAATCTAACTCAGTGGGTCACTCGTACATCAATTACAAATACAAGAAGACCAACTATACTTCTAAACCCAAAACAGTAATGAAATGGGTTTCTAAAGTTACTTGCTTGGTTGCCCACACTACTTTTGAAGCTATAAACCTTTCAAAGTGGTACTTAGACAGTGGATGCTCAAGCCATATGACAGGCGACACGACTTTATTTACCGATCTTAAAGATATGACTGATGGGTCAGTCACATTTGGTGATGGTAGCAACTGCAAGATTATTGGCCAAGGTACGGTTCAACTCTATAACCTTCCCTTATTTAAGAATGTTTTATATGTTGAGGGGCTAAAATACAACCTGTTAAGCATATCTCAAATATGTGATAATAATCATAGCGTGAAATTTTCAAATAAAGGCTGTGAAATCTTAAACAAAAAGGGTTCTGTAATATTATCTGGTCGCAGGATTTCTGAAAACTGCTATATTGTAAGCGATAATAGCTCATCTAATCAATCGTGCTACATAGTCCATACCGATGAAACAAAATTATGACATAAACACCTTGGACATGTACACTACCGTAATTTATACAGATTGAGCAAGGGAGAACTAATAAGAGGTCTACCTAAATTACAAAATGCAGACAAGATATGTGGTGAATGCCAGTATGGCAAGCAAACAAGGAGCTCTCACAAAAAGGTGAACTCCAATGCCATATCAAGACCACTCGAGCTTCTCCATATGGATCTTATAGGACCTACCAGGACGAAGAGTCGAGGTGGAAAAAAATACATCTTGGTAATCGTAGATGATTTTTCTAGATTCACTTGGGTAGCCTTCTTAAGGGATAAATCAGAAACCCTTGATGAAGTTAAAAGGATTCTCAAATGGATCCAAACTGAAAAAGGTTCTCAAGTTTGTAAGATCCGTAGTGATCATGGATCTGAGTTCGAGAATAGCAGTTTTGAGAAATTCTGTAATGATCAGGGAATATCGCATGAATTCTCTGCACCCAAAACTCCTCAATAGAATGGAATTGTGGAAAGAAAAAATAGAGTGCTTCAAGAAATGGGAACAATAATGTTGAATAGTATGAAGCTCCTTAAAAATCTTTGGGCTGAAGCAGTGAATACTGCCTGTTATGTTATTAATCCGGTTTATATATGTAAATCTAATAATAAAACCTCTTATGAAATGTGGTTCGATAAAAAGCCTACTGTCAAATACTTTTGAGTTTTTGGTAGAAAGTGTTATATTTTGTGTGACCGTGAATATCTGGGAAAGTTTGACATAAAAAGTGATGAAGGAATCTTTTTAGGATACTCTTTAAACAGTCACGCATATCGTGTATTGAACAAAAGGACCGGTGTTATTCAAGAATAAATTATTGTGGTCATAGACGATCATTTAAATACACCTGCCCCAAGTTCAGATAATGATAAAGTTCTTCTAATTGACAAACCCGATACTTCATCATGTCAAAACAATTTTGAATTAAGGACTGTTAAAGATCATCCAACAGCTCAAATTCTTGGAAACCCTCTCACTAGTGTGAGTACTGTAGACAACTAGAAGACATATGTAATTACATGTGCTTTACATCCCAGATTGAACTGGTAAACGTAAAAGAAGCTCTTTCTGATGAAAACTGGATAGTAGCTATGCAGAAAGAACTTAATCAGTTTGTTCGAAATGATGTTTGGTATCTTATTCCTAGACCTAAAGATAAACATATTATAGGAACTAAGTGGATTTTCAAAAATAAGTCTGATCAACTTGGTAATATAATTCGAAACAAGGCAAGCTGGTTGTATAAGGGTACACTTAAATAAAAGGCATTGATAACGACGAAACCTTTGCCCCTGTTGCTCGCCTTGGATCAATCAGACTTTTTATATCCATTGCATGCTTTAAAAAATTTTTAATTTATCAAATGGATGTAAAGAGTGTTTTCTTAAATGGTGATCTCTATTGTAACGCCCTGAAAATCGAGGGTCGAGCAAAGCTCAGCTCTCGAGTTCCAACGCATCACTTATGCAACATAGATAATGATGATTATGATGAGAGCATTGAAACATGAATGAGATTATACCAGAACAACATATCATACTCCAGAGACAGTTAAATTGCAAGCGGAAGACTGTGATAGATGTATAAAAAATATAAACTATAGAGTGTGACCATGTTACCAGGTTAATTAATTACAAGTACGATTTCAAAATATACTAAAGGTATAGTGTCATCTAGTCAACATCCCTATAACCCCGTCGATCAAGGCACGGCTCACATGAAGCCGTTAGAAAATAACATATACGAGGAAGCATTCTCGTCGTCACAAAAGTCTGGCTCCGCCTCAGGAGTAGCGTCGCCATCTGCAATCAGACAAAGTCTGGTGGGTGTCTGGAACACTGTCCCGTAACGTGGGAGTGAGTGATCAACTCAGTGGAACAGTAAAGCATAAGTTAACATGTTATCAAAACAGTCAAGCAGTAATGATAAAGCAGTACAATCAACAATCCTAAGTACTCTTGTTAATGCAAGTATGAAATGTTGTCATGATGCATGTCCTCGCCAACATACTCCCTCATGTGACACTATTTTACGTCCGTGACATGCTTCATCCCTCAGTGCTCCACATCTTCCAGGCACATGCAGTGCATACGAACATGATTACCGAGTTGTTATTAGTCCTTTTCATACAGCAATATTGGGAAACTAAGGTACCTCCCTTATATCATTCCCAAACAATGATCCATTCTAGGGTCGTCAGTCCTAGATACTCTCATACGATGATGCGGTTCTAGGTTGCTGTAAAGGGCTGCCAGAGCTGTTACACGCACTTGTTGCACCGCTCCCCCATCACCTTATCAATACAGGCCTAGTTTATACTCTATTTACTACGGGAAGGCTCGTCGCCTCGCTGTAGATTCAGAGTATGCTCGAGGTCACTACACCGGGTATGGTCAGGGCTACCAGGTCTGTTATACGAAATCGTTACATCACTCCCCCATCATCCATCAAAACAGTGTAGGCCGACAGCTCGAATACAGTGTCCCATACACCATATTCGGCTCACGAGTCTGGGTGCTCACTGGTCACTATGGGGAGGCACATCGCCCTAGCGTAGGCCGACAACTCAACCACGATGTCCCATACCACCATTCCTAGCTCATGAGTCTTAGCGGATCGAGGTACCAAGGTTAACGGGGTTGCACTGGTAAGTTCGGTACCTTAGGTTCAAGCAGTAGCGTCCAAACATGGTGAATATACATTAGACAGATCGGGTTACTTGACGAGCTCGGCTAGCTCGAGCGTACGACAAGTTAAAGGACATGAAGTGCATAAGCACTTCGCGTGGCCAACCACTATCGCCAACCGAAGTACGACTCGGGTTTGTCGAACACATCTCACGTGGCGAATGAATCTCAGCCACGAATTCAATCCCGTTACCATTGCCTGGACATACATTAGCCCCAATCACATTCAATTACAGATAGTTAAAGCAGTAATGGATCAACATTTCAAACAACACAATCAAAGTCTAATATTGTCCGCTTAGGGCTGTTGCACGGAATCGTTACACCACTCCCCCATCACCCTTCACGGATTTTATGGAATACAACTTAAACATGTGAAGTAGTCAGAGCAGAATTAAATAAACAAGTAATTCAAACATATTAACAAGCATGTTATAAAACATAATGCAAACAGGAAATCCAAACACATATGTTTCATAAACCAGTAAGTGATTAAACTAAACACCGTATATGAAGGAAATCATACACATCACTAAGGTAGTTGAGAATCCTATCTCAACACCTACTCAAGGCACTACTAGATTAAGTACATATCTATACAAGCATTTTCACAAACACTTAGACTACACATTCCAACATACCTATAATATACTAGTTAAAACACAAGTTGTAGTGAATCCTTTCACAAAGGATTACTATATGAACCATGATCATGCATTCACGACCAATAGTCATGGCAAGCATAAATCATAGTTCCATATTCATTCGAACATTTCTGCAAACACTTAGGCTACAACTAGTACGTACACGACGTATGTTAATATAACAGGTGTTAGGCTAATCCGTTCACCCAGAAGTTGATACACATGTATCTAGCATACCTGACAACAATTAATCATAGCAGGCACAAATCCATATTTCATACGTATACGGTATTTTTTACAAATATGAGGAATACAATATATTCAACATAGTTAACGTATAACCGAAAAATGAAACGGACAACACTTTGTACATGTGCGATAGCATCCAGATCATGAATCTATAATTATCTAACATTGAAAGCATTGAAAACCATAACCTATACGTCTAAAGTCCGCACCTTTTGTCGGTAAACTTGAACCGAAACCAGTTTGAACCCAACGCCTTTGTCTACGGCACAACGACAACCTGAATCATGAAATAGGTCAGCTATTCCATCACCTACACTCTTGAAAATCTGAAAACAGCTTAAGGTTAGGTTTTCTTACCTATGAACAAAGTCGGAATCACCAGAAAAGTGATTAGATAGCGATGGTTAAACACGTATAGTAGGGGGATGGAGTATCAGGAAGATGCTCCCACTTCTCTCACACTTTCTCTCTCTTTTCTCTCTTCTCTCTCCTAGGTTTTTCTCAAATTCGTATGGGATGAGAGAGTAAGGGTTTAAGGTCCTTATATAGGCCCAAAACTCACCAAATTAGACCCAGGGCCAAGGTATACTTAGGTTATGTTCAAATACGGACAGTTCCATCTCAACGGAGCACTTCTAGAAACCCCCCTTGAGCCAAAGGTCAGACTTAACCTCACAGACATTGGATCTAGGTCCAGTTACATTTTTGTTCTAGTCGGGTTCCCAGATCACACGTGGTGGACCAGTTTCAATTCAACGGTCACCGGAACTCGATCAGGGCCACAAGTACACTGACCTGTGTATGAAATTTCCCTTGATCCGAGGGTGTATTTGGGTCAAATTCCGACGGTTTGATTGCTTATATTTGTCTCACAAGCGACAAGTCTCAGATTACTTAAAATTGAACTTTATTTCTAATTAATTTTACGTTTCTCACACTCTTCACTCCGGGCTCAAGCGAATAGTACTGGGACATTATCTGGATTTGATTTCTGAGATGGTTGTCAAGCCCAGCAAGGTGGTCCTAACCGTTTAACTTTGTGTTAATTGGACTTCCGACGTGCGGTCCAGATCTGATACGGAGTTTCAATGTGCTCCCGAGAGCAACTGGGTAATGAGATTGATCCTAGATTTTAGGGTAATGTAGCGCTAACTGTTCTACTTGTTTTGGGTCTTACGGATCGTATGTAAAGCGATTTGTGCTAATTTCACAGGTACGCTAGTTTAACACTAGTTAATTCTCGCCTAATTTCTAAAGGATTTAGTCCTGTATGATTTCTGTCTGAGGTGGTACTTAGTCTTGTAAGAATTTTGTCTGAGGTGGTACTTAGGCCTTTGTAGGTTGTATATAAAGTGATCCAAGTTATTAATACTTACTAAAGCACGCCCTAATTACAACAGAAGAAGATCCTAGGGTAGGAGAGGTTGATGTTCCAAATAACCTATTCGTTTTGTGAGATTCCATAAGGGTAATGGTTAAAAGCCCATTTTATTTATGTATTTACTATTTACAGTAATGTTTAGTTTAAGTATTGTTCTTCATCACCTAAGCTTTTAAGAAAGTGTCTAACGTGAAAGTACTTTGAAAAATTTAAAGAACAAGGTGGTGAAAGGTGAGCTTTGTGAAGGAAATGGGTTCAAAAGCGATTTTAGAATTTGGGATTGAGTTCTGACAAGTTAATAAGGTGTTAGGATTGACCCATTGCCTAAGGACGTCTAATTTCAGGTTGGCAAAAATCTGGGATGTTACATCTATGAAGAAGTATATATGGAACAACCTACATGGTTTGAAGACCTTAAGTTTACTGATCATGCATACCATCTTAAAAAGCTCTATATGGTCTAAAACAAGCTCCCAGGGCATGGTATGAAAATTAACTAAGTATTTACTAAGTCATAATTTTCAAATGGGTAGTGTCGAAAAGACGCTTTTTGTTAAGAAACACAACGATGATATCTTAATGGTTCAGATATATATTGATGATATTATTTATGGATCTACTTGTACTAAGATGACTGTTGAGTTTGCAGATTTAATGAAATCTATGTTTGAAATGAGCATGGTTGGGGAATTAAATTATTTCCTAGGGTTGCAAGTAAAATAACAATCAGATGGTATTTTCATTTCTCAAACCAAATATGCTCTGAACTTAATCAAAAAGTTCAGATTTGAGAATGGTAAGAATTTTGATACTCCTATGAGTGCAACTTTAAGACTCTCAAAGGACTCTACAGGTAAAAATAAAGATCCTAAATTATATCGCAGTATGATTAGTATTCTACTTTACTTAACTACTAGTAGACCTGATATTGCTTTAAGTGTTGGGATTTGCACTAGATATCAGTCTGAACCTAAAAAGTCACATCTATCTGTTGTCAAGTGGATCATGCGATATGTCGTAAGTTCTGATAAAATAGGTCTTTGGTATCCATATGATACTAGTGTTCAATTGGCTGGGTACTCAGATGCTGATTGGGCTGGTAATATTAATGATAGAAAATCAACCAATGGTGGTTGTTTCTATATTGGAAACTGTTTGGTTTCTTGGTTTAGCAAGAAGCAAAGTTTTATATCACTCTCAACTACTGAGGCTGAATATATCGCAGTAGAAAATGCATGTACTCAGCTTGTTTGGATAAAACGTATGTTAAGCGGTTATGGAATTGCACAAAAATCAATAATATTATATTGTGATAATTCCAGTGCTATAAATATAAAAAAAACCCAATCCTGCATTCACGTACCAAGCACATTGACATTAGGTATCACTATATTCGTGAATTAGTTGAAGATAAAATAATATCTTTGGAATATATTCTGACCGAGACTCAACTTGCCGACATTTTCACTAAATCACTCGACAAAAGCAGGTTTAATAAATTAAAATTTGATCTCGGTATGTGCATTCTAAACTAATTATTCATGCATATTTGTATCATAATGTATATATATTTGATAATTTGTTGGTTTAAAATTCTAATTTTTATAAAATATGCCTGTTTTTATGGGTACACGACCAGTCGAGGAAATGCTCGACTAGTCGTGGTACGACCGGTCGAGAACGGTCCTCGACCAGTCATGTATCGCGTTGGAAACTTTTAAATTTAGGGAAAATCTCATCTTCTTCATTTCCTTTTTCCTCTCCAACGAGCCGAGGCATGACTAGTCATACCCACTTTCCTAGAACTTCGAGGTTAGTGCATCATTTGTGTTTCTCTTATAGATTCTAGTTTCTATTACTTCATTTTCACTCTTGGAGTAATCTATTTTGAGATTCATTGCAATTTTGGGGCTTGTTCTTGAAAAATCTGATCTAGCAAAACCCATTTTTTCACATCTTTTGTATCTACTTGATCTTTTGATTTTCATACTGATAATGGATGCTAGAGGAAAAAAGAAAACTTCCCTTGGTCCATCTTCTTCTAGATTAGCTCCTATCGTTAGGCACTATCTTCATTCACCTGAGGATGATTCCTCTGATGTACGGGATTTGCGTATGCGCAAAGTCATTGTTAAACGGTCTATCTGTATTGAACACATTGGTCCTTTTGATATCCTACCTATTATCCAAGCTGTAGGATGGGATAACATCTTACTTTAAGGTGAGCCTACATACCAGTCTATTGCTCAATCCATGTATGCTTGCATTTCTGATTTTTCAATTGAAAATTTAACGCTTAAAATTACCACTAGAGAAGGTCCATTTGATGTTGACCGCCATCTGATTTCAGCACTAATGGACATTCCTGTCAATGATGAGTGTATTCCAATTCATAGTTTGACTAAAAACCCTCTGAATCAGAAAAACACATGCTTACTAGAGACTTATGTAAGTTGAATGTGCAATGGACTCATAAAGGGAATGCGCTCCCCTCAAAATACTTGTTACCCAGATATAAAGTTCTTCACCAAATTTTCATTTCAAATGTGTATCCACATTCTGGAAATAAAATAGAACTGACTGCCTTTATGGTTCGTGTTTTGCATTCTGTTATCTTCTGTTATAAAATATGTCTGCCTTATTTAATTTCTCATTTCATTATTCAGTTTCGTCTCCATCCTGGTCATAGTAATATTCCATTTACCTACCTTATGACTATTTTAGCTATTCACATATTCGTGGCTATGCCTGTTTGTAACGCCCCGGATTTTTGCCAACCTGGGATTAGACGTCCTTAGGCAATGGATCAATCCTAACACAGGTTTAACTTTTTAAACGCTCAATTAAAGCCTCAAATCGCTCCTTAAACCATTTTCTTCACAAATCCCACCCTTCACTACCTTGTGCTTTCAATTTTTCAAAGCACATTCGCCCTAGACACTATCTTAAACTAGCTAAGTAGTATAACTTGGATCACTTTATATACAAACTCCAAAGGCCTGAGTACCACCTCGACCAGAAATCACGTAGGATTAAATCCTTTAGAAATTTAACAAAGTTAACTAAGTACTAAACTCAATTAGCTATGAAACCGTTAGGATCGCTTTAAATACGATCGCAAGACCCAAAACTTGCATAACAAGTGACGCTAGGTTACCCTAAAGTTTAGAACCAAACTCATTTCCCGTCCGCTCTCGGGAATGAAACGAAACTTCGTATTAGGTCTAGATCGCACATCGGGAGTCCGATTAACCCGAAGCTAAGGAACTAGGACCGCCCCACTGGGCTTAACAATCATCTCAAAAATCAGCCTTATCCGATGTTCCACGGCCATTCGTTTCGAATCGGAGCGAGGTAGTGTGAAAAACACTATTCATAAGCCAAAATAAATATCTGGAATAGTGATCTCGCATCGTTCGTTGATGCGTCGTATTAAGCAACCCGACCGTCGAATCGAGACCAAATTACACCCTCGGATTAAGAAAATTTCAGAACATTTACATGTACTTGGAATTTCTGATCGTGGCCCACTGACCGTCGAACTGAAAGTGGTCCGCCACGTGCGATCTGCGTATCCGAATGAGTCAAAAACGTAATCCCACGTAGATCCATTGATGGTGAGCTTAAGTCTGACGTTTGGTTCAAGGAGGGCCACCAGAACTTCCCGTTTGAGCTGGAAAAGCGGCGAATATCCTATATAAGCAGTACCCCTTGAACCTAAGTCTAATTTCGGAATGTTTTTGGCTATAAAAGGGGCTTAGAGCACCCTCTCTCACAGCCATACGAATTTGAGTTTTGGGAGAGAGAAAAGAGAGAGAAAGTGAGGGAGAAGTGGGAGGATCTTCCTCCTACTGTTGCAAGTCACCCCACGGGCTGCACCGCCTCTTTCCAGGCGCTTTCCCGCTGATATCAACTCCGTTTTAAGGTAAGAAACCCTAACCCTAGGTCTGATTTGGGGTGGGATCGATGTGGGTTGTGTAACAACTAACCGATTCCGCTCTTTAGGCTAGAAATCGCCCGTAGACGGAAGTTCAATCACCCTTGCTGATTCGTTCCGTTTCCAAAGGCAAAGGTGAGGACTTTAAGCTTATAAGTTACGGTTTTCAATGCTTTCAATGTCAGTTAATGGTAGATTCATGATCTGCTTGCAATTGCACATGTACAAAGTGCTTTCCGTTTCCTGTTTTGATTAACGGTGTGAAATATGGAATTTCACATATTCTAGGTATACGTAGAAATACCGTATACGTATTTTTTTTGGATAAATGCTTGACATGTTTATTTAATGTATAATTATATAACATATGAATAAAATATTAGTTTGGCGAAAGGAATCGCCAAAATATATGTTTACTTGTAAATGCACCGTATGTCGAAATTACGTATTGTAGAAATACCGTATACGTATTTCTTTTGGAATAATGTTTGACATATGTATTTAATGTATGATTATACAATACATGATTAAAATACTAGCTTGGTGAAAGGGATCGCCGAAGTCTATGTTCCTTTGTAAACACTATGTATGTCGAAATTTGGGTATACGTGGAAGTACCCTATACGTATAAAAGTTGCTGATGTGATTGACATGTTTAATTGCTGTATGAATATGATGTATATGTATAAAATACTAGTTTGGCAAAGGGACAACCCTAGTACACACTTCCTTAGCATACGTCATGTATGTCGAAATATTGCATTCCAAGTGTTGGTGAAATCACTTGTGAGTGTAAGTGCTTAAGTGTTAGAATCTTAGGTAGGTGCTGAGATGGGATTCTCGGTCACCTTAGAGTCGCATATGACACTCTCCATGTGGTTGTTCACTCTAACCACTCGCCTACGAAATGTGAGTATTTGTATACTTATTTACATAATGCTTTATAACATGTTTTTGAACATGCTTTGCGACTTGTTTATTAACATGCTTCATGTTATGCTTTATATTATGCTTGCTAGTGTTCTTGAATTACCATGTTATCATGCCGTATTTCACATGCTATGGTTAGAATTTGACTGAGCTTGGGACTATGTTCATAGTCCAGGCATCCGGTATCAGACTTGAAGATGTGGTTGGGATTCGTTCCGCCACGCACGATGTGTTGGTGAACCCGTGTCGTACTTCGGTTGGCGATTGTGGTTGGCCACACGAGGTGCTTCTGCGCCTCATATCGCCCAACTTGTGCGCTCGAGCTAGCCGAACATGTCAAATAAACCGTATGCCTTATGTATGTTCACCATGTTTGGTCACAAATGCTTGAACCTAGGGTACCAAACTTACCAGTGATAATCCCGTTAACCATGGTACCTCGATCCGCTAAGACTCATGAGCCGGGCATGGTGGTATGGGACACCGTGGTCGAGCTGTCGGCCTACGCTGGGGCTACGTGCCTCCCCGTAGTGACCAGTGAGCAACTCAACTCGTGAGCCGATTATGGTGGTATGGGACACTATATTCGCGCTGTCGGCCTACATTGATAAGGTGATGGGGGAGTGGTGCAATCTTTGTGTGTATAGCCCTGGCAGCCCTTTGTAGTGACCGCGAGCATATTCTGAAATTGCAGTGTGCTTTAGGGTTCGCCGCGATATATAGAGTATGAACTAGGCCTGTTTCTGTATAGTTGTATCGTGATGAATCGTTTAAGGGGTGATGGGGGAGTGGTGCAACCTTTGTGCGTAATAACCACAGCGGCCTCTGCAGTGACCTAGAAAACACACCATCGTCTGATATTAACTAGGACTGACGACCCTAGATTGGATCATGTTTGGGAATGATACAAGGGAGGTACCTTAGTTTCCCAATCCTGCTGTTTGAGATGGACTAATTAAAAACTCGGTAATCATGCTCATCATGCATCGCATGTGCCTGGGAAGATGTGGAGCACTTTGTGGGATGTAAGCACGCGAACGTGAGATGGTGTCGCATGAGGGAGTATGTCGGAGAGGGCATCCATCATACCGCATTCATACTTGCATTAATCAGAGTAACTAGGAGTGTTTGATTTACTGCTTTATCATTACTGCTTGACTGTATTGATAACATGATAACTTATGTCTTATCGTTCCACTGAGTTAGCTACTCACTCCCACGTTACGGGACGGTGTTGTACACACCAAACAGATTTGTTGAGTTTCAGGTGATGGCGATGCTTGTGAAGCAGAGCCAGGACTACTTCTATGGTGATGAGGAGGAGTTCTCCTATCAGATCTCTCTGACAGTCTATGAAGACCCGGTATTGTATTGACGGGGCTATGGTATTTGGGATAGGAGACTTTACACGTCATCACATTAGGTATATTTTAGAATTGTCCTTGTAATTATTTAACCTGGAAATGTTATCACACTCTGGAGACTCATCATAGTTTATATATTTTGTCTATCTATTACAGTCTTCCGCTTGCAACTTTAACTGTCTCTGGAGTATGATATGTTGTTTTGGCTTAATCTCACTCATGTTCACTACTCTAATACAGTCAACATTCAATCATCATTCATTTTGTTGCATAAGTAATGTTCTGGAACTCGGGAGTTGAGTTTATGCTCGACCCCCGATTTTCAGGGCGTTACACTGTTGGAGAGACTCCTACCATCATCTTATTTTTAACAATTCAAATATTAACAAGATGAAGTTGGAATTGGTTTATGGCCAAGTGGATGTTGATGGTAGTGGTGCTGAAGCAGGAAATGAGGCAGATGTTGGGAATCTTCCTCCTGACGATGTTGATATGGATGATATTTTTAATGAAATTGGTTCAGATTCTGGAAATGATCCGGACTATCAGCCTTTTGGCTTTGATGAGAGGTTGTGTTCTCTTAGGGAACAGGTGGTTGAAATAGGTGTATCCCAAGCATCTCAGTTTGCTTATATGCGCAAGTATATGCGGTGCATTACTAAGGGTTTGCACAAAATTGATCCATCTAATCCTGCTCCCTCTTCTGGATTTGATTGATTGATTTTCTCTTTTGGTCTGTATTAATTCTAATACTTTTTTACTTTTGTTGGTCTGTTGACATTGATTTTACCTCTGTTTGATTGACTGACTTTTGCTTAAACTAGTTAATGGTATATGGACTTTTGCTTATATCTTGACTAGTTTATCAATATATTACTTTCCTAATTATTCTTCTGTTCCATTTATTTGCTTCCTTTGTCATATTGTGACAAAAAGGGGGAGAAGATTTCTCATGAAGTTTGTTTGAATGGTAATGGAGATAATGGTAGCATTAAATATATGTGTGCTACTCAGGGGGAGTATATAAATAATGAGTTTGTGCTAGTTTTTGTTCTATTTAATGACAACTAGTTCATGATTCTTTAAACCAGGTCGTAACTGTAAGTGTTATGGTCTCATGCTCCTTTGATTGTTAAATTTTGTGGTGCCAAAACCTCTTGTGGTGCCAAAACCTATATCTGTGTGTCATATGTTTGTATGGATTCAAGTCGACATCAATGGTTCAAGGCATGTACAGTGCTCTGCTTCAAGGAATGCAAGGTTATGTACTTTGTCTTCTTCCGTGTGCATCAAAGTTCAGAGCTACATGAATAAGAAGAGTGTTTGTTCAAGACTCAAGTGCAACTTAAGTTGAAGTTTAAATTCAAGCTGTAAAAGATCTCAAGATCAAGCTACATCAAGTAGAGATCTCAAGCTTCAAAGGTTAACCATCATCTGAAAGAATGAAGTTCAATGTTCATACTTCATGTCCCAGGTATGATAGACCTTAGTTTGACCTTAGGGTAGGTCATTTTGTATACATAATTCAAGATGAATCTTTTTACATGAAGTTGGTCTATTCTAAGACTAGTCCTGGACCTTGTTCGACTAGTCCTAGACCTGGTTCGACCAGTACAAGAAATTCCACGACTAGTCCTAAGTTATCTCAATTTTTTGGAAATTTTTGGTTATTCTACGACTAGTCCTGGAGACTGTTCGACCGGTCGTAGGGATGTCATGACTCATCCTTCAACCAGTCCTAGAACTACGACTCAAACTCTAGCAACCAATTCTGATTACCTACGACCAGTCCTGGGTCAGCTACGACCAGTCGTAGGTGGTCTAAGACCAGTCTTAGAACGTAGAACGGATTTTTCATATCACGCTTAAAATTTCAAAATGCCATTGGTGCTACGACCAGTCAAAGGGTTCCTAAGACCAGTCATAGACGTGATCTTTGCATCTATAAATTGAACACGAATTTCAGAGTTTTTCATCGATTAATTTGAGAAAATTCGAGCTTCCACTCTGAGATAAGTTAGTGTTCATTTTAAGCTACTCTGTTCATATTTGATATTCTCTTTTTGTTAGCTTATTTATATTTAATTTTATTCCTATATTCCAATCCTATTTAAAAAAGAGGAATTGCTGTATTCCTTCTTCATTGGAATCAAAATCAAATATAGCTATGCCCAATTTGTTTTAATTTAAAATCAATTAGAACCTAGAACCATTTCTTAAGTGAGTATTAAACATTGAACGTTGATTCGAACTTCTACTCTAATTGGTTCTACCGGGCTGCTACAAAAGAAGAAATCCAGGTATTTTACATTTATTGTAAATTTCCATCTTTTGGTTTTGTTTGAGATTCGCTAGAAAAATCTCATTGTGTTGGTTATTTGAGGAGAGCCAGAAAACTCAGAAAGTGTGGGTTTTTAGATTGTGTAAGCTCAAGTTAAAAGACACAATAGTGAAGGTTTTACGTGAACCTGTGAAACCTATTTTGATAGTGAACGCTGATATCCCCTGTGTGAGAATATTAGGAGTGGAGTAGCAAGCTGTGTGGCTGTTGTTTAACAGTTGGTGAACACACAGGCGAACCATTATATATTGGTGTGTTTTGTAATTTGAATGTTCTTTTAATTTCTATATGTTTAATCATGTAGATTTGTGGAATGTATATATGGATGTGAATGTTGTAATATTTACATTTCAAGTAAAATGGGGAATGTTGTAATAGTTTAGAATTTATTTTTTGATATTTCCTTTATTTCCTTTCTGTTTGAGTTTTGATATTCAATTTGTTCTAGTAAGGTTGTCCTGCCATAAACCCTTGATTTTTATAGTGCAAAGGTTGTCCTTAAAACAACATTAGTATCAAGCTCTTTATTTTGAGGTTGCTTTATATTCCTGTATTGTGGTTTATTTTCTTTATTTTGTTGGCTATCCTATTTCTTATTTTCCACTGTTATATTTTAATTTAGCACAGTCCTATTTACCCTCCCTCTGGGACATATAGCTTGGCCTTTTCAAGTGGTATCAGAGCCTAATAGCTTGTTTTAATTGCTTTATTTTTTTGGATTAATTTCCTAAGCTAACAATCTACGCTATATATAAGATGTCAAATTTTGATAGCCTTTCAGTTACTAGGCCTCCACCCTTTGATGGCTCCAACTATGCCTATTGGAAACCCAGGATGAGGATTTTCCTTAAATCTATGGATGAAAGTGTGTGGCTTGCCATAGTAACTGAATGGATCCCTCCTACCATTGAAGTAACTGGTATCAATGGATCAAAATCAACGAGAGTAACACCTTATACTTCTTGGACCACACTTCAGAAAAGTGAGAGTAGTGCCAATGCAAAAGTACTAAATGCAATCACTTGCGCACTATCACCGGATAAGTTCAAAAGAATTATATCCTATGATACTACAAAGAAAGCTTGGGATATATTAGAAATGACACACGAGGGTACTTCAATTGTCAAAAAATCTAAAGTCTAACTCCTCATAACTAAATTTGAAGAAATTCATATGGAGGAAAATGAAATGTTTATGGACTTCTACACTAGATTAAATGACATCGTAAACTCTATGTGGGATCTTGGCGATAAAATCCTAGAAAGTAAAGTGTGATCAAAGATACTACGCTCACTACCTGAATGGTTCAATTCTAAGGTAACCGCGATCCATGAACTTCGTGATATGGACAATATGAGGGTAGAAGAGTTGGTTGGGTCTTTACAAACCTATGAGTTAACTTTTGAAGTTCCTAAAAGTAAATTAATAGCTCTTAAGTCTTTCAAATGTATTTCTCAAGAAAATTTTAATTTTTAAAATTTCGAAGACGATATTGCTCTTTTAGCGAAAAAGTTTTACAAGATTTTTAAAAGTAAAAAGATGGTTGATTTTTAAAAATCAAATGATAAGAAAAGATATAAATCTAGATCTAAATCTTGAAAATCTTTGAAAGATGGTTAATGTTACAACTGCCAAGAATATGGGCATGTAGCAAACAAGTGTCCTAAAAAGGACAAACCAAAAAAGAAAGGAATGTTGGCTACTTGGGATGAATCCTCTAACACTGAAGCCTCTTCTAAATCAGAAGATTCTGAAAACGAGTCGGGTAATGAAGTTAAGGCCCTTATGACTCTAGCCAAGTTCACTTTTTCAGATCATTATGATTCAACCAGTGAGGAAAATCTGAATAGTGATCATGATAATGAAGAAGATCTTCAAGATGCTTATAATGCCCTATACAAGGAAAGTTATAAAATTGCCGTAAAACTAAAACTTTAAAAAGAAAGGTTTTCAGGGCTTAGAGAAAGATTTGAGTCTCTTGTTTTAGAAAAATCTCATCTTTCAAATTGTTTTGAAAAATATAAATGTGATCTAGATTTCAAAACCACCCTAATTAAAAATCTGAAATCTGAAAATGATAAACTTAAACTTGAAGTCTCTTCCCTTTTGAGTTTAAAGGATACTTGGAGGTATGCCCAAGGTGATCTTAAATTAGAAAAACTTTTAACTCGATCAAGAAAATGTGGCGACTGATCCGGTTTGAGCTACATCAAAAATATTCCTCCTAAACAGAAGAATACTCCTCCCAAGTTTGTAAAAGAAGAATCCTCTAACTCAAAAGAGAAAAGTTTAAGTCAAAAGTTTTCTAAAAATGTTAAAACTCTTCAATCTTTCAAAACCAGAGGTAACTATATCAATTACAAAATCAAAACCAAAACCTTTTAGCTGAAAAAATAGTTGATTTGCTTAAGGAGCTCTTAAAATTTAACTCAGTGGGTCACTCGTACAAAAATTACAAATACAAGAAGACCAACTATACTCCTAAACCCAAAAAAGTAATGAAATGGGTTCCTAAAGTTACTTTCTTGGTTACCCACACTGCTTTTAAAGCTACAAGCCATTCAAAGTGTTACTTAGATAGTAGATGCTTAAGGCATATGACAGGTGACAAGGCTTTATTCACCGATCTTAAAGATATGACTGATGGGTCAGTCACATTTGGTGATGGTAGCGACTACAAGATTATTGGCTAAGGTACGGTTCAACTCTATAACCTCCCCTTATTTAAGAATGTTTTGTATGTTGAGGGGCTAAACCACAACCTGTTAAGCATATCTCAAATATGCGATAACAATCACAGCGTGAAATTTTCTAATAAAGGTTGTGAAACCTTGAACAAAAAGGGTTATCTAATATTAACTGGTCGCAGGACTTCTGAAAACTACTATATTGTAAGCGATGGTAGCTCATCTAATTAATCGTGCTACATAGTCCATACCGATGAAATAGAATTATGGTATAAACGCCTTGACATGTATACTACCGTAATTTATACAGATTGAGCAAGGGAGAAGTAATAAGAGGTCTACCTAAATTACTAAATATAGACAGGATATGTGGTGAATGCCAGTATGACAAGCAAACAAGGAGCTCTCACAAAAAGGTGAACTCCAATGCCACATCAAGACCACTCGAGCTTCTCCATATGGATCTTATAGGACCTACCAGGACGGAGAGTCGAGGTGGCAAAAAATACATCTTGGTAATTGTGGACAATTTTTCTAGATTCACTTGGGTAACCTTCTTAAGGGATAAATCAAAAACCCTTGATGAAGTTAAAAGGATTCTCAAACGAATCCAAACTGAAAAAGGTTCTCAAGTTTGTAAGATCCGTAGTGATCATGGATTTGAGTTCGAGAATAACAGTTTTGAGAAATTCTGTAATGATCAGGGAATATTACATGAATTCTCTACACCCAAAACTCCTCAACAGAATGGAATTGTGGAAAGGAAAGATAGAGTGCTTCAAGAAATGGGAACTGTAATGTTGAATAGTATGAATCTCCCTAAAAATCTTTGGGCTGAAGCAGTGAATACTGCCTGCTATGTTATTAATCGAGTTTATATATGTAAATCTAATAAGAAAACTGCTTATGAAATGTGGTTCGATAAAAAGCCTACTGTCAAATACTTTTGAGTTTTTGGTAGCAAGTGCTATATTTTGCGTGACCGTGAAAATCTGGGGAAGTTTGATACAAAAAGTGACAAAAGAATCTTTTAGGGATATTCTTTAAACAGTTGCGTATATCGTATACTAAACAAAAGGACCGATGTTATTCAAGAATCAATTAATGTGGTCATAGACGATCATTTGAATACACCTACCCTAAGTTTAGATAATGATGTTCTTATAATTGACAAACCCAATACTTCATCCGGTCAAAATAATTCTGAATTAAGGACTGTTAAAGATCATCCAACCGCTCAAATTCTTGAAAACCCTATCATTGGTGTGCGCACTCGTAGACAACTAGAAGACATATGTAATTACGTGTGCTTTACATCTCAGATTGAACCGGTAAACGTAAAAGAAGCTCTTTCTGATAAAAACTGGATAGTAGTTATGTAGGAGGACTTAATCAGTTTGTTCGAAATGATGTCTGGTATCTTGTTCCTAGACCTAAAGATAAACATATTATAGGAACTAAGTGAATTTTCAAAAATAAGTCTGATGAACTTGGTACTATAATTCGAAACAAGGCAAGACTGGTTGTACAATGGTACACTCAAATAGAAGGCGTTGATTACGATGAAACCTTTGCCCCAGTTGCTCGCCTTGAATCAATCAGACTTTTTATATCCATTGCATGCTTTAAAAAGTTTAAAATATATCAAATGGATGTAAAGAGTGCTTTTTTGAATGGTGATCTACATGAAGAAGTATATGTTGAACAACCTACAGGGTTTGAAGACCCTAAGTTTACTGATCATGTATATCATCTTAAAAAAGCTCTATATGGTCTAAAACAAGCTCTCAGGGCATGGTATAAAAAATTGACTAAATGGGCAGTGTCGATAAGACGCTTTTTGTTAAGAAACATAATGATGATATCTTAATGGTTCAGATCTATGTTGATGATATTATTTATGGATCAACTTGTACTAACATGACTGTTGAGTTTGCATATTTGATGAAATATAAGTTTGAAATGAGCATGGTTAGGGAATTAAATTATTTCCTTGGGTTGCAAGTAAAACAACAACCAGATGGTATTTTCATTTCTCAAACAAAATATGCTCTAAACTTAATCAAAAAGTTTGGATTTGAGCATGGTAAGAATTTTGATACTCCTATGAGTACAACTTTAAGACTCTCAAAAGACTCTACAAGTAAAAATATAGATCCTAAATTATATCGTAGTATGATATGTCGCAAATTCTACTAAAATGGGTCTCTGGTATCCATTTGATACTAGTGTTCAATTGGCTGGGTACTCAGATGCTGATTGGGTTGAAAATATTGATGACAGAAAATCAACCAGTGGTGGTTGTTTTTATATTGGAAACTGTTAAGTTTCTTGGTTTAGCAAGAAGCAAAGTTCTATATCGTTCTCAACTGCTGAGGCTGAATACATTGCAACAGGAAATGCATGTACTCAACTTGTTTGGATGAAATGTATGTTAAGCGATTATGGAATTGCACAGGAATCAATGATATTATATTGTGATAATTCCAGTGTTATAAATATATCAAAAAACCCAATCCAGCATTCACGTACCAAGCACATTGACATTAGGTATCACTATATTCGTGAATTAGTGGAAGATAAAATAATATCCTTGAAATATATATCAACCGAGACTCAACTTGCCAACATTTTCACTAAACTGCTCGACAAAAGTAGGTTTAATAAATTGAAATTTGATCTCGGAATGTGCATTCTAAATTGATTATTCATGCATATTTTTATCATAGTGTATATATATTTGATAATTTATTTGTTTAAATTTCAAAAATTTATGGAAAATGCATGTTTTTGTATTTTCACGACCAGTTGAGGACGTGCTCGACTAGTCGTGGTACGACTGGTCAAGAACAATCCTCAACCAATCGTGTAGCGAGTTGGAATCTTTTAAATTTGGGAGAAATCTTATCTTCTTCACTTCCTTTTTCCTCTTCAACGAGTCGAGGCACGACTAGTCATACCCATCTTCCTAGATCTTCAAGGTTAGTGCATCATTTATGTTTCTCTTGTAGATTCTAGTTTCTATTGCTTCATTTTTCACTCTTGGAGTAATCTATTTTTAGATTCATTGAAATTTTTGGGGTCTATTCTTGAAAAATCTGATCTAGCAAAACCCCTTTTTCACATCTTTAGTATCTACTTGATCCTTTGATTTTTATATTGATAATGGATGTTAGAGGAAAAAAGAAAACTTCCCATGGTCCATCTTCTTCTAGATTAGCTTCTCTCTGTAGGCGCTATCTTCGTTCACTTGAGGATGATCCCTCTGATGTACGGGATTTGCGTATGCGCAATGTCATTGTTGAACGATCTGTCTGTATTGAACATATTGCTCATTTTGGTATTCTACCTCTACTCCAAGCTGTAGGATGGGATAACATTTTACATTGGGGTGGGCCTGCATACCAATCTATTGCATAGGCCATATTTGCATGTATCTCAGAGTTCTCTTTTGAGAATTTAACTTTTAAAATTGATACTAGAGAAGGTCTATTTGAAGTTGACTGCCATCTGATTGCAGGGTTAATGGATATACCTATTAATGAGGAGGGTATCCTATTCATACTTTAGCTAAAAAACCCTTAGAATCTGAAAAGCGTATGCTAACCAGAGATTTATGTAATCTGAATGTGCAATGGACTCATAAAGGGAATGCGCTCCCCGCAAGGTACTTGTTACCCAAATACAGAGTTCTTCACAAGATTTTTATTTCTAACCTATATCCTCGTTCTGGTAATAAGACCGAATTAATTGCTTTTATGGTTCGTGTTTTGCACTGTCATTTTTGGTTCTCAAGTTTGCCTCCTTCCTTGATATGTCATTTCATTATTCAGTCTCGTCTCCATCCAGGTCATAATGATATTCCCTTTGCCTATCTCTTGACTGTTTTAGCTAATCACATGCTCGTGGCTATGCCAGTTGGGGAAGCTCCCATCCATCATATTATTTTTAACAATTCAAATATTAACAAAATGAAATTAGAATTGGCTCGTGGCCAAGTGGATGTTGGTAGAGCTGAGGCTGGGGATGAAGAAGCTGGTGATCTTCCTCCTGACGATGTGGATATGGATGATATTTTTGATGAATTTGAATCAGATTCTGAAAATGGTCCGGACTTTGAGCAATCTGTGTTTGATGCTCGTCTTTGCGCTTTAGAAGAGAAGGTAGAGAATATGAACATTGCTCATGATCTTCAGTTTAAGTATATGCGCAAATATCTTAGGCGCTTGAATAAGGGAATGCATAATCTTGATCCTACCATTCCTGTTCCTTCTTCAGGTCTGATTGAGTGTTTTTTACTCTTAGTATGTAATAATTTTCATACTTATGTTGGATTGCGCACTCTATGTGGTTTGATGACTTTTTAGTTATTCTAG
The DNA here is from genome assembly GCA_030180095.1 of Magnolia changhungtana. Classification (NCBI taxonomy): domain Eukaryota; kingdom Viridiplantae; phylum Streptophyta; class Magnoliopsida; order Magnoliales; family Magnoliaceae; genus Magnolia; species Magnolia changhungtana. Next base: position 1,950,986 of record JASAUF010000600.1, read on the forward strand.
TAATTGGTTTATGACCTTTTACTTCCTTATATATTGTCAAGTTACTCCTTCTATCGGTTATTATCCTTTACATTGTTACTTCCTTTGTCATATTGTGACAAAAAGGGGGAGAAGGTTTGATTGCTTATGGATATGAGTGGTTATATTTTGGATGTGTGCTACTACTCGGGGGAGTATTAAATAATGAGTTTGTGCTACTTATTAACAACTGGTTGGTTCTCTTATATAACTGGTGCATGATTCGTTAATGTGCATATTGTGCTTCTCTTATTGGAGTATGTTTTGTCATAAATTTGACAAAGGGGGAGATTGTAAGTGCTATGGTCTCATGCTCCTTTGATTGTCAAATTTTGTGGTGCCAAAACCTCTTGTGTCTTGTGTTTGTATGGATTCAAGTTGACATCAATGGTTCAAGACATGTACGGTGCTCTGCTTCAAGGAATGCAAGGTAATGTACTTTGTCATCTTCCGTGTGGATCAAAGTTCAGAGCTACATGAATAAGAAGAGTGTTTGTTCAAGACTCAAGTGTAACTCAAGTTGAAGTTTAAATTTAAGCTGTAGAAGATCTCAAGATTAAGCTACATCAAGTAGAGATCTCAAGCTTCAAAGGTTAACCATCATCTGAAAGAATGAAGTTCAATGTTCATACTTCATGTCCCAGGTATGATAGACCTTAGTTGGACCTTAGGGTAGGTCATTTTGTATACATAATTTAAGATGAATCTTTTTACATGAAGTTAGTCTGTTTTAAGACTAGTCCTGGACATTGTTCGACTAGTCCTAGACCTGGTTCGACCAGTCTATGAAATTCCACGACCAGTCCTAAGTTGTTTCAATTTTTTGGAATTTTTTGGTTATTCTACGACCAGTCCTGGAGACTATTCGACCGGTCGTAGGGATGTCACGACTCGTCCTTCGACCAGTCCTAGAACTACGACTCAAACTTTAGCAACCAATTCTGGTTACCTATAACCAGTCCTAGGTCAGCTACGACCAGTCGTAGGTGGTTTAAGACCAGTCTTAGAATCCTAAGACTAATCGTAGAACGGATTTTTCAGATGGCACTTAAAATTTTAAAATGCCGTTGGTGCTATGACCAGTCGAAGGGTTCCTAAGACCAGTCGTAGATGCAATCTTTGCATCTATAAATTGAACACGAATTTCAGAGTTTTTCATCGATTAATTTGAGAAAATTCGAACTTCTACTCTAAGATTAGTTAGTGTTCATTTTAAGCTACTCTATTCATATTTAATATTCTCTTTTTGTTAGCTTATTTATATTTGATTTTATTCCAATATTTCAATCCTATTCGAAAAAGAGGAATTGTTGTATTCCTTCTTCATTGGAATCAAAATCAAATAGAGCTACGCCCAATTTGGTTTAATTTAAAATCAATTAGAATCTAGAACCATTTCTTAAGTGAGTATTGGACATTGAACGTTGATTCGAACTTCTACTTTGATTGGTTCTACCGGGCTGTACAAAAGAAGAAATTCAGGTATTTTACATTTATTATAAATTTTCATCTTTTGGTTTTGTTTGAGATTCGCCAGAAAAATCTCATTGTGTTGATTATCTGAGGAGAGCCAGAAAACTCAGAAAGTGTAGGTTTTTGGATTGTGTAAGCCCAAGTTAAAAGACACGATTGTGAAGGTTTTAGGTGAACCTGTGAAACCTATTTTGATAGTGAACGCTGATATCCCCTGTGTGAGGATATTAGGAGTGGAGTAACAAGCTATGTGGCTGTTGTTTAACAGTTGGTGAACACACAGGCGAACCACTATATATCAGTGTGTTTTGTGATTTGAATGTTCTTTTAATTTCTATATCTTTAATCATTCAGATTTGTGGAATGTATATGTGGATGTGAATGTTGTAATATTTACATTTCAAGCAAAGTGGGGAATGTTGTAATAGTTTAGAATGTATTTCTTGCTATTTCCTTTATTTCCTTTCTGTTTGAGTTTTGATATTCAATTTGTTCTAGTAAGGTTGTCCTGCCATAAGCCCTTGGTTTTTATGGTGCAAAGGTTGTCCTTAGAACAACATTAATATCAAGCTCTTTATTTTGAGGTTGCTTTACATTCTTGTATTGTGGTTTGTTTTCTTTATTTTGTTGGCTATCCTATTTCTTATTTTCCGCTGTTATATTTTAATTTGGCACAGTCTTATTCACCCCCCCTCTTGAACATATAGCTTAGCCTTTTCAGTAACTGGTTCTCTTATATAACTGGTGCATGATTCATTATTGTATATGTTGTGCTCCTCTTATTTTATTGGATTATTGAAGTGTGTTTTGTCACAAAGTTGACAAAGGGGGAGATTGTAAGTGCTATGGTCTCATGCTCCTTTGATTGTTAAATTTTGTTGTGCCAAACCTCTATCTGTGTCTTGTGTTTGTATGTTGATATATATATATATATATATATATATATATATATGATTCAAGACAAGACATCACAATGCTTCTAGTCAAGTACGGTAATCGACTTCAAGAAATGTAAGGTCATGTATTTTGTCCTCTTCTGTAAGCATAAATATTCAGAGCTACATCGATAAGAAGAGTGTTTGTTCAAGACTCAAGTGCATTTCAAGACTCAAGTGCAACTCAAGATGAAGTTTAAATTCCAGCTGTAGAAGATCTTAAGATCAAGCTACATCAAGTAGAGATCTCAAGCTTCATAAGGTGCAAAGGTTAACCATCATTTGATAGAATGAAGTTTCAATGTTCATACTTCATGTCCCAGGTATGATAGACCTTAGTTTGACCTTAGGGTAGGTCATTTTATATACATAATTTAAGATGAATCTTTTTACATGAATTTGCTCTATTCTAAGACTAGTCCTGGACCTTGTTCGACTAGTCCTAGCACTGGTTCGACCAGTCCAAGAAATTCCAAGACCAGTCCTAAGTTGTTTCAATTTTTTAAAATTTTTTGGTTATTCTACGACCAGTCCTGGAGACTGTTCGACCAGTCGTAGGAATGGTCACGACTCGTCGTTCGACCAGTCCTAGATCTTCGACTCAAACTCCAGCGACTAAACTTTATGTCTTACGACTAGTCGTGGGTGGTTTATGACAGTCGTAGAGTGCACACGACTGGTCGTGGACTGCCTTCGACTAGTCGTGGAATGGTTTTACCAGATCGCGCTTAAAATTTCAAAATATAGTTCATCCTACGACCAGTCGTGGTGGCTACATGACCAGTCGTAGACGAGATGTCTGCAACTATAAATAGAGCATGAATTTTAGAGATTTATAACTCAAATTCAAGAAAATTCAAGGCATCACTCTGAGATAAGTTAGTGTTCATTTTAAGCTACTCTGTGCATATTTTATATTCTCTTTTGTTAGCTTTGTGTATTTGATTTTGTTTCTATATTCCAATCTGAATTGAAAAAAGGAATTGTTGTATTCATTCTTCTTGGAATCAAAATCAAATCTAGCTAGCCCAACTGGATTAATTTAAAATCAATTAGAACATAGAACCATTTTAAAGTGAGTATTGGACGTTGAACTTCTACATTTGAACTTCTACTCTGATTGGTTCTTTCAGGCTGCTACAAAAGGAGAAATCCAGGTATTTTACTTTGTTGTAAATTTTCATCTTTTGATTTTATTTGAGGTTAAGCCAGAAAAATCTCAATTTGTGTGGTTATTTGAGGAGAGCCAGAAAAACTCAGAAGTGGGGTTTTGAATTGTGTAAGCCCATTTGAAAGACACAATTGTAAAGGTTTTAGGTGAATCTGTGAAACCTATTTTCATAGTGAACGCTGATATCCCCTGTGTGAGGATATTAGGAGTGGAGTAGCAAGCTGTGTGGCTGTTGTTTAACAGTTGGTGAACACACAGGCGAACCACTATATATCAGTGTATTTTGTGATTTGGATGTTTACTTAATTTCTATATCTTTAATCATTTAGATTTGTGTAATATATATGTGAATGTGAATGTTCAATATTTACATTTCAAGCAAAGTGGGGAATGTTGTAATATTTTAGAATTTATTTCTTGCTATTTCCTTTATTTCCTTTCTGTTTGAGTTTTGATATTCAATTTGTTCTAGTAAGGTTGTCCTGTCATAAACCCTTAGTTTTTATGGTGCAAAGGTTGTCCTTAGAACAACATTAGTATCAAGCTCTTTATTTATGATTGCTTTACATTTCTGTTCATTACTTTATTTAAAGTACTGTCTTTTATTTATCTGTTTATAAGGCTATCTTATTTTCGATTGAATTCCGTTGTTAAATTTTAATTTGACATAGTCCTATTCACTCCCCCCCCCCTCTAGGACATATGGATTGGCCTTTTCAACTATCCCTTTATAAAGATTATTATAGTTTGAAATAAGGGACATGTCACCTGTAACATGTCTTGAGTAAACACTGTCTAGGTACCACTTAGTGTCATTGCCTGTTAAGTAATTTGAGTAAGTAGCTAGACAAATTTTCTTTTCTTTAATTATCCACTTTGTGATAGGGTTCTTATTTGTAGTTGATTTAGTTTTCTTATTTGATCCAACTACTTGATTAGTTTCTATGTTGCTACTGGAGGCGTCAGATTTTTCAAGTATTTGTGTTTCATATTCAGTTTTAGCTCTACCTTTCTCATATCCTAAGCCATTTTTGTTATTTCCAGATTTTCCCATACCTAAAAGTTTTTCTAACTTCTCACCACTCTGGGAAAACTTACAGTTTAGCTTGGCAATTTTTCTGGACTCTTCTAAATCAAATAGAAGTGTATGATTTTCATTTTGAAGAAGCATAGTTTTGTCTTTTAATTGCTCAATCTGTTTGTTTAGTTTTTCGGACTCGGATTTAAGAAAGGAGTTAATTCTCTTAAGTCTATCATTGTCAGAGTGATATTGTTGTAAATCATTGATTAGATGTGTATTGATTTCTAGAGTTTTATCCAAATCTTTTTACAGTAATTCCTTTTTGTTCTCAGATATTCCAAGTCTTTTAACTACGTTGATGCTAAGGATATATAGTTGATTGTATGCGTCTTGAAGTTTATCCTTTTCTTCTTCTTCTTCTTCTTCTTCTTCTTCTTGAGTTTCCTCATTATCAGATGGAAATGATTTAATGGCTTGCTGTTCTTTTTCGTTCTCAGATTCTATGGGAATGATTGAAGTGGTGGAGACCATGAGAATTTTCAATGATTTCTGATTTCCATCGCTCTCTGAGTCACTGGATTTCGAGTTTGACTCTTCTGTACATCCCATGTGGTAGCCATTGCCTTGCCCTTAGTTTTTCTGTTTGGGCATTTGGTTGATAGGTGTCCATACTCCTGACAGGCATAGCATTATGGTTCCTTGGTCTTTTTACCAAATTTGCCTGTGGAAGTTTTGTTGTTCACCTTTCTTCCTCTGGAAGGTCGGCCACGATTTTTCTCAAAGAACTTCTTGAATCATTGTGCCAGCAAAGCCACTTCCTCATCTTCATCTTCCTTTTCGCTCTCACTGTCCTCATGTATTGTTTTCTTAGAAGTTTTTAGGACAGTTGTTTTGGATTTTTGGGTTTGTTTGAAGTGTAGTTCAAAAGTTTGTAGGGAACCTACCAATTCTTTTACTTTCATTTCATCTATGTTCCTACACTCTTCAATTGTTGTTACTTTGGGATTAAATCGTTCAGGTAGGGATCTTAAGATTTTTCTACAGATTTTTGGTACCGAAACTTTTTCTCCCAATCCACCCATGGAGTTATAGATGATATTCAACTTTATGAAAAACTCCATAAAGGTCTCATGCTCTTCCATTCTGAGACTTTCGAACTGTGAAGTTAGAGGTTATAGTTTGGACCTCTTCACAGTGCTTGTGCCTTCATGGGTTATTTCCAATAGATCCCATGCTTCTTTGGATATCCCACACATACTTATTTGATTAAAGATGTCTTGAGACACAGCACAGTAGATGTCGTTCATAGCTTTTGCTTCAACAGTCTGTTTTTCTGTATCCAATGTTGTCCACTCTTCTTTGGGTTTGGGTTTTGTGATGGTTGTGCCACTATCAAGTACAATTTGTTCAGTTGGTGGCACGTATCTGCTTTTCACTATATCCCAAACATCATGATCCAAAGATCTCAGAAAGTAATGCATCCTAGCCTTCTAGTATGCATAATTTGAGCCATCAAATACTGAAGGCCTAGTGACTGATGAGCCCTCTCCTTTGGCCATATTCTGAACTTCAGTTAAGATCACTCTCTAAGCCGTAAAGCCCTTAAAGAGAGACCCGCTCTGATACCAATTGAAATAGCAGTGAAGACCGCTTTAGTTGAAGTAAGAATATGCCAATATGTCCTAGAGGGGGGTGAATAGGACTTTTGAAGTTTTTATGCTTTATTTAAAATCCTATTACACTAATCCTAATCAGCTAGTACATATTAGGATTACTCAGAAATAACTCTACTGGCTTCCAAGCCCGGTAGAGGATCTAATCACAAACTATTTAAGAAGTGGACAACATGCAAACTAGTTTATGATGGATATGACTGTGTATGTGTGTGAGGTGTGATCTCAGATATTCAGATATGAAAGTATAAAGGTAAATCATACATTCAGAAAACTAGCTATCTCAAACACAGTCATTTTTATAGTGGTTCGACGATCAGTCTACTTCACTCCCGACAGACGCACTCAACCCTTGAGTGTGCCAAATTTTACTAAGGAGGTTTCACAGCGGTTCACCTCAAACCTAAGGTTTTAAATCAAGTTCACCTTCAACCTTTACAACCTACACTGAGGCTGACTGTTTATGCTCTCACGAGCAAGGGTCAACACAACGCACCCACTTTTAGGCACACTGGCCAAGGATCTTCCATAAGACCTTACCGGAGGTTTTACACGGTTTACCCCAAACCCGAGGTTTCACACGGTTCACCTCAAACCTAAGGTTTTGACTGGTTCACCTTCAACTAGATGTTTATGCTCTCCATAGAGCAAGGGTCCACATAACGCACCCACCACGTACACTCCTGCCGGAGGCCTCCTACAAGGGCTTGAGGGGGTGAGAAACACCTAAGACCCAATCCTAAAAAGGAATGATCGCAAGTCTCCTCTGGACTCTAGATACTTACAGATAAGTGGATGAGTCCCATTAAGCACGTTGACGAAGATCTCCTCCTTTGTTGATGAAGAGTCTTCAGTCTCCTTGATCCGCAACTCAACAGATGTACCAATGCATGACGACGGGTTGGGTCAAGGTTATGATGAAATCCTACTCTCAAAAATTTTTCCTATAAGGAAGATAGAGCGATTTCAATCATCTATGCATTCAAGGCATCCTAGCTTAATGATTTGCCATTAAGGTAGTAGCTGGAGGATCCTTGAATGCGAAAGTTCATTCCCCAATCCACTCTATTGAATATCAATGGTGAGGGTGGATTGGAGGATGAACTCCCTTGAGAGAAAGGGCTTTGGGTATAAGATCTTAGGTGAAACACTCAAAACCTCTCTCTACTTTCTCTCACAGCAATAATAGACAAGTCCTCTATATATAGGTAAAAGGTTCCAATGGATATAAAACGGTCACATTATGATAGAGTTCGATATCATTGAGCGTATACTCTCAATAGCATCGATGGTTCGCTCGATGACTCGAACTCAATGTCATACGCTTTTGAAACCTTTTGCTAGCTGGTCAATGAATCGAAGCGATTGTCGATGTCATCAGATTTCGAACTCTGATTCCATCAATGAGAGATTCGATCCATCGACACTTGAAAAATGAGAGAGACTTGCCTTGAAATATTTTAGGTTTTCATGAGTGATCGAGGGACCTTCGAGATCATCAGAATTTGGATATCGATAATATCAATAGCTGTGTCGATGCATCGGTAAATCAAAAGGATTTTCCATAAAGCTTGCTGGATAGTTTATGTCCATGTTCGATGCAATCGATACGGCATCGATATCATCGATATTTAATATCGATTCTATCGAGAGATCCCCGATCATAGATAAAATCCCTGAAATATGTTGCTGGAGAATTTGGCACCCAAGATCAATATCATCGAGGTTTGAACTTCAATGGTATCGAGGAGACTTCGATATATCAAAGCATATATGATATTCTTTAAGAAAAATAAGGGCGACGAAATTCCGTCTGTCGATACTATCGAATAACTTCCGATAGACTCGAAATTTGAATATTGATAATATCGATAATTCCATCCAGATATGTATAAGGTTGCTAGACATATTTGGTCCTCTTTTCGATGGTATCGATGGAGCATCGAGGACTCGTCAGCGTAGGTCGATCATATTGAGATGTGTATCGATAAAATCGACAGGGCAAGAAAAGTTAGAGAATTTTTCTATTTTGAAAACGTTTTCTTACCCTAAAAAATCCTATGATATTCTAACATTTTAAGGGTTTTAGTATACCTGGTGATTTGGGACAAGGGATGTGAGGCTCAGATTTACCTGTGGCAAGCTTGCACACATCCGGTTGAGGCAGACGCTTGAAATGATCTTCCTATCAGGCTCTGTAGTCTAACTGACTCAACACTCACGCTAATTGACAAACCAGGGCACTTTCATATAGTAGTATGTTAGTATTAAGAATATATTTTTTATATATGTGTATAAGGTTTAAATCATTATAATTATAAGTAATATACTATAGTAATAAAATCTATGTTAATATTAGTATTTGAGCTAACGATATATGATAAAAGACTTGCAAATGGCCCACTAGGGTCTTTTAACCATTGACGTTAAATTTTGAAGCGATCCGACCATCGAAACGATGTAATCAACACCTAAAAAGGGCTAATTGATTAGTACGACCCACCTTGTGCTTACATCTTCTTGATTTTCAGTGAGAGGCCCTGATTTGAGACCTTTAAGTAGAATGGACGGTGTGGATTTCACCCGATCATCACGGTGGACCCCATATCAGGGTGCACGTGCACCACGAGCAGTGTGCATACAGTACACCAGACCGTGGTATGCTGGTTGACCAGCGCTGACTCGCTACTACCTTAAAACAGAGAGTTTCTCTCTCCCTCTCGATTTTGCTTCAAACGGACAGACGTCCGTGTTTTCGATGGTGGCCCACAAACTAAGGTCCACATTCGTGATCTGAACCATCTATTAGCTTCAGGGGAATAGGTTGACCAAAACCCTAGCCATTTCACGCGAAGAGGTACACGCGTGTGGCCACAAATTCAGTCTCAGATGGACTGTTGAAGACCACATTTCTGAAAGTGGAAACTGTCTCCCTGCGCCACGCTGGCGATTCGCGTGATGTTGAAGCCACACGTCTTAGCCGTTCACCCCAATTCCATCCCGACTGTCCATTCATGCTCAGGTGTTAAGGCTTTCCGTGGGAAAACCGATACCAAAACCACCTTGTTTGTAGATGTTTTAAGAAAACCGAATGTTAGGATCAAATCCCAGCCTTTCATTCGCATCTAAGGGACCTTAGATCGTTAAGGCTGCTATAAAGGGAGGGGGGGAAGAATATCTAGGTTTTCTCCTCTAGTTGCGGCTGCCATGAAATATCCGCCGTTTCCTTCCACCAGTAAACTCACCAACCAAACCCTCTTAGAGCTTTGATAGAACCCATCCACAAGCTTCTTAAGACCCATATAAACCGTCTGAAAGGACTAGATTGGGGGAAGAAGCTGTCGTTTACAATCCGCCATTAACAGCAGTTGTCTTCTCCACTGCCGCTAGCACATTTGGTGTGACCGTTTGAGTTGTCTTAGTCCAGATAGAGAGAGAAAGGAGAAGTATGAAAGAAAAGAGAGTAGAAAGCAGGAATAGGGTGAGAAAGAATGAGAGAGAAGAGAGAGTGCAGTCGGGCGTTGCACTAACTCGACCTAAGCCAAGCCAGTTGGGTCGGGTTGTGAGTGTCGGACCTGGTTCGGTCAGAGTTGGGCATCAGTCTGGCCCAGTTTAGACGTTGGTGGATTTTGTAGCATATGGAAAATAGAGAGAAAATGAGAGAAAGGAGAGAAGGAAGAAGAGAAAGAGGGCCAAGGAGAGTGGGACCCATCTTGAGTCAACTCGACTTGGCTGGGACTCGTTTGGTCATGCTGTGTGAGTCAAGCAGGTTTGGTTTAGTCCAGTGACCTGGCTGGGATGTGGGTTTGAGTAGGAGCAAGGGGGAAGAGAGGAAGAAGATATAGGTAGAGGAAGAGAGAGAGTCACCGCTGAGTTGACTCAGCTGAGTCGTAAAGCCTGGTCCAGTCCAGCTCATTACTGGTCATTTCCAGCCGTGGGAGTTGAAGGAAAGAAAAGGAAGAAAAGAAATGGAAAGAAGAAATGGGAGAAGAGTGGTTGTGTTGGGCCTAGTCAACTCGGTTCGAACCGAGTCATCAAGGTGAGTCAACCTTTCCTCCCCATTCTAGCCTTGTTTCGATGCACTGTTATTATTTGTTACTATTATTATTATTAGAATTATTAATATTAGCAAAGATTAGCCATTAGTAGATCATTATGCTAAACAAGTTATTATAAACAAAATGTCATTATTAAATAGTAGCATCTTATCTATCATTCTTAATTATTCATTTTGGATAGTCATTAGTGTCACCATGATGATTTTTTTGCTACATTAACTAATATTAATTATAACACTAATGTTAACAATTATTTTCTAATTATTAAATTAACATTGTTACCATTTCCATCATTATTAGGATTGTTAAATATTAGGATGCATGACCATTAGTAAATTATCTATTATAATGAAAAGTTATTACATACAAGAAATTAAAATGATATCATTATTAAATGACTAATGTATTATTTTTGTCATAAATAATATATCATGATATTAATTGTCATCATAATGATTATTAACTAATATTTATAACACTAATGTTAGTAAATATTTTATAATTATTAAGTCAACATTCTTAAGCTATTACACATCAACTACAATTCAAACCCTAGAGTTAAGACTACAACTAAGCTCTACGATAAGACCCTAATTCTACACTAAAAACCTAAAGATAAGTAATTAAAACCCTAGGCTATGATTTTAAACCCTGGGAAGTTTGTAGGACTTGGATCTAATTGTACGAGTTCCTGATTTATGGTAGGACTTGATTTTAAGGGCACGTGCTTCCTAGCAGCCTTAGTTGGCATTGGTAATTCAACTAGTCAGGTGATGATCCTTCCCCTTGAGCTTTCTATCCTCTCATTAGCTTAAGTTATAGTTTTATTTTAATTTATAAATGATATCTCCATTCTGTAACTACGTGTGTTAATTGTTGGAATTAAATTGCTATATGTGTTAATTGAATAGCTTAATGATTATCTTGCATATTTATTCATGCTTATGGATTATTTGTGGATTGTTTATGGAACTTAAACTAGTACATTAGTGGGAAACCCCCACCTATATATGTACACACATACTTAGGATGTAACTTGACTAGTTGTGATCGTAATGGACCTTCGACTTGGTGGTTATTGAGTGGTGGTCTAGATGGATCATTGATGTGGGCTTACCATCCAGGGTTGTTGTGCCCAATGGTTTTTAAGGATGGTCTTTATCGTATGGTTTTAATGTCAGCCCTATGTGGCATATTTTGATACTTGCCTTATGTGGTTTTTTTTTGGTACTTGCCCTAGATGGGTCCGATGTTTTATACCGTGCAACTATGCAATGGTAAGCCCCATATACTGAAATGATTAGCCACTAGTCGATTGGGTTTCATTAAACATCTTAAGGTGGTAGCCTCATGAGCCAGGGATGGTGGAATGGGACACTATGCCTGAGCTGTCGGCCTACGTTGGGCTCTGAGCTCCCCGTAGTGACCTTTGAGCTTTATTAAACTTGCCGGTTGAAAAATGGAATAATAATGGTTGGACTAATAATGCATTTTTATATATTATGGTCTTTTTCAAGTAATTAAATTCTCCTTGTGCGATCTATGTATTATGGTTTTTTCCGGGTGAGTAAATTCTCCTTGGGCGATCTATGGTCTTTTCTGGGTGATTAAATTCTCCTTGGGAGATTTATGTTTTATGTTCTTTTTCGAGTGATTAAATTCTCCTTTGGCGATCTATATATTATGGTCTTTTTAGGATAGCTGGTTCTCCTCGGGCGTACCTTTGTGTATTTTTTCAGGTGACTAGTTCTCTTAGGGCGACCCTTTATTTCGATAGCGGGATGTGCATCCCCAGGTCAATGATGTATTCACACATCCATGCATTTAATATGACTGCATCATGTATTGTTTTGTATGCCTTGCCATGTTTTTATACTTATGCTTACCTAATGCGATGGTGTGTAATCTTGAGGAGAGTTCACACTGAGTTGGCCACTCATCCATCAAATAAATATAACCGTAGAGGTAGCACCGGTGGTTTAAGTGATTTTCAGGTTCGGGCTGATGAGGAGCTGGGTTCAAGTGCCAGGGTTGCATGACTGTATCTACCTCGAGAAGCTGAGGAGTCTTGCAGCTCAAATTTACTTGCATTCTATTATTTCTCATGTATTGGATCATGTAATTCTTGTATTTGTAAATTTTGGAGACATTGGTTTGTATAAGTCATTATGGGCAACTCTCGCATATTTAAATGATAATGCATACTTTCCTTTATGTTTGATTTGTCCATTTTATGCTCACCTGCTACTCTGATAATTGAAAGATATATATATATATATATATATGGGAAAAGGTACAATGTGCTCGAGCTGACGATAAGCTCCTGTGAGGTCAAGTTGTGTGGACCCCACTGTGATGCGTGTCAACCATCAACACTGTGCATTTTATGGGTCCCCTTTAAATTATGGGATATCCTCAAAATCAGTCGTATACGCAACTCAGGTGGGCCATACCATCTAAAATTATGTGAAGACATCGTTAAAACATATAAAAGCACTTGGTGGGGCCCACCTGAGTTTTTCGTTTGCCTGAAACTTGGTTTGAACCCTCATTCAAGTGGGACACACATAATGAATGGGCTGGATTTGCAAACCACATCTCGGTGGCCCTAAAAAATGGTTATGAATGTTTTAATGGTGCACGACCCCTCTCCACTTCTGTATGTGGTGTGGCCCACACAAGTCACGGATTGACTTGATTTTTGAGACCTAGGCCCACGATGGAATGGTGCATCTAACTGATGGGGTAGATGTTCGAAACGCATCATGGTGGGGCCCACACAGCTAGACCTCATGTGACAGACTCGTGAGGTCGAGCGCGTAGTACCTTTTACCTACACACACACACACACTTGAATTTGACCATCCTTTAAGGGTAACACTCGGGTTTTTAGGAAACGGGTCGTGTACTTGGGTCCTAAAAACTCGGGATGTTACAGTTGGTGTAGGGGATGGTACTCATGAAGGTGCTTACTAAAGTAGCAGTAATTACCCGATGTCTCTAAGTCAAGTCCTGTAAAACTGTGCCTTATGCTTGTACTTCTGTAATGTCCCGAAAAAATCCGTACAAAGATCGAGTACAACCTTAGGCAGAACAACCCAAGGACCACGTCTGGTTATATAACTTAGATGGAATTTAGCTAAGTAATATATGGATTAAGCTTGGGCCACCATTTTCATATTTGAGAAGGCCTAAAACCATGAGTACCATTGACTCAATATCATCTTAAGACCTACGAGAAATCCTAACGGCCTGTCGCTCTCGAGAGTACATTGAAACTCGATAACGAACCTAGACGACACATCGAGGGACCGATGAGCACAAAATTATAGGAAGATGTCGGTCCTGCTAGGCTTGACAACCATCAAGCCCAGATAGTGTCTAGAAACACCCAACTTGAGTCATGAGTTAAGAGCGTGAGAAACATGAATATCCGTAGAAAAATAACTGAAACTTAAGTGAATTGGGCCGTTTGCTCTCACACAAAGTTAAGGAATTCAGACTGTTAGTTTGTGATCAAACTTCAATAATGGGGAAAGGAAATTTCCCTGCACCTATTCGTATAACCGTGGCCCCGATTGGACATGTACGACTGTTGATCTGACACATGCCCTCCACGGTCGATTGGCTTATCCGATCGCACCGAAATTGTGTCCTAGCATGGATCCATTGTCAGGGAGCGTACCCTATGACGTAGATGAGTCGTGGGCCTCCCTATGAGCCCTGTTTGTCAGAAACAGCCGCCTACGGGGTATAAACCGTGTATAAAGTGGCCCTGGGGCCATTTACATCACATTTGTAACGCCCTGAAAATCGGGGGTCGAGCATAAACTCAACTCCCGAGTTCCAACGCATCACTTTTGCAACAAAATGAATGATGATTGAATGTGATCGGTATTAGTGCAATGAACATGAGTGAGATTAAGCCAAAACAGCATATCATACTCCAGAGACAGTTAAATTTGCAAGCGGAAGACTGTGATAGATAGATAAAATATATAAACTGTGGTGGGTCTCCAGAGTGTGATAAAGTTACTGTGTTAAATAATTACAAGTATGATTTTAAATTATACCAAGTTGTGTAGTGTGATCTAGTCAACATCCCTGTAGCCCCGACAATCAAGGCACGGCTCTCACGAAGCCGCCAAAAAACAACATATACGAGGAAGCATTCTCGTCGTCATAGAAGTCCGTCTCGCCTCGAAGTAGCGCGCGCTTATCTCGCAATCGAGACAAAGTCGGTGGGTGTTCGGAACACCGTCCCGTATCGTGGGAGTGAGTGATCAACTCAGTGGAACAATAAAGCATAGGTTAACATGTTATCAATTCAGTCAAGCAGTAATGATAAAGCAGTACAATCAAACAATTTTAACTACTCTTATTTAATGCAAGTATGAAATGACATGATGTATGCCCTTGCCAAACCACCCTCATGCGACATCATCTTACGTTCGCGAATGCATCCATCCCTCAGTGCTTTACATCTACCAGGCACATGCAGTGCGATGATGAGCATGATTACCGAGTAATTATTAGTTCATTTCAAACAACAGTATTGGGAAACTAAGGTACCTCCCTTGTATCATTCCCAAACATGATCCATTCTAGGGTCGTCAGTCCTAGTTAATCTCATACGATATTATAGTTTGAGAGGCGTAGCGAAGGCATCATAAAGGGCTCGTCACCTGTCAGCACGGATACAGATCTCACCGTATGCGGCTCAATTGTTGACCGTCAGCTCGAGTATAGGTCTCACCGTACTCGGCTCAATCACTAGCCGTCAGCTCGAGTACAGGTCTCACCGTACTCGGGTTAACTCATACTTTAGTTGCTGTGAAAGACTCGTCGCCAATCACAGACCTTAGAGTATACTCGAAGATACTATAGAGGACTCGTCGCCCGTCAGCACGAGTATAGGTCTCACCGTACTCGGCTCTCACCGTAAGTATCGACAGCTCGAATACAGTGTCCCATACCACCGTATTCGACTCACGAGTTTGGGTTGCTCAATGGTCACTACGGGGAGGCACATGGCCCCAGCGTAGGCCGACAGCTCGACCACGGTGTCCCATACCACCATGCCCGGCTCATGAGTCTTAGCGGATCAAGGTACCATGGTTAACGAGATTTCACTGGTAAGTTTGGTACCCTAGGTTCAAGCGGTAGCGTCCAAACATGGTAAACATACATAAAACAGATCGGGTTGCTTGACGAGCTCGGCTAGCTCGAGCGCACAATAAGTTGAACGATATGAAGTGCATAAGCACTTCGTGTGGCCAACCACTATTGTCAACCGCAGTACGACTCGGGTTCGTCGAACACATCTCACGTGGCAAATGGATCATAGCCACAAATCCAATTCTGGTACCGATTGTCTGGACTATAATCATAGCCCCAAACACAATCAATTCCTAACCATAGCATGTGAAGTACAGCATGATAACATGGTAATTCAAGAACACTAGCAATCATGTTATAAAGCATGTCATAAAGCATGTTAATAAACAAGTTACAAAGCATGTTCAAAAGCATGTTGTAAAGCACTATACAAATAGGGATACAAATACATATATTTCATAAGTGAGTGGTTAGAGTAAACAACCACATGGAGGGTATCATACATGACTCTAAGATAGTTGAGAACCCCATCTCAGCACTTACCTAAGGCACTAACACTTAAGCACTTACGCTCACAAGCAATTTCACCAACACTTGGAATGCACTAATTCAACATACATGACGTATGTTAGAGGAAAGTGCACTAGGGTTGTCCCTTTACCAAACTAGTATTTTATACGTATATATCATATTCATACAACAAATAATCATGATAATTACATCAGCAAAATTTATACGCATGAGGTATTTTCTAGGATACCCAATTTCGACATACATAGCATTTACAAGGGAACTTGTATTACGGCGATTCCTTTTGCCAAGCAATTATTTTATGCGCACATAATATATTTATACAACAATTAATCACGACAAACACCTCGCTAAAATATACATGTATACCGTACTTCTTACAATACCGTATTTCTACATACATAGTGTTTATTAGTAAACATGTATTTAGGCGAATCCTTTCGCCAAATAAGTATTTTATCCATACGTCATATATCCATACGACAAATAAATATGTCAAACACATTTCCATAAAAAATACGTATACGGTATTTTATACGAATACCTAGAGTATGTGAAATTCCAAATTCTACAATTTTAATCGAAACAGAAAATGGAAAGCACTTTGTACATGTGCAATTGCATGCAGATCATGAATCTACCATTATCTGACATTGAAAGCATTGAAAACCGCAACCTATACACCTAAAGTCCTCACATTTTGTCGTAGAATCGTAACGGAGTCGATAGGTTCACTAAGCTTCCGTATACGGGAGTTTGGCAACCTAGAGAACGAAACAGCTTAGCTATTTCATAACCTACAACCTATACAACCCTAAAACAGGTTAGGGTTAAGGTTTCTTACCTAGAAACAACGCCGGAATCGCTGGGAAAGTGATAAGAATCAGGCGGTGGAGCCGGAATAGCGGCAGGGAACAGCAGCAGGGAGTTCCTCCCACATCTCCCACACTTTCTCTCTCTTTTCTCACTCTCAAATCCAAATTCGTATGGCTGAAATGGGAGAGGGTTTAAAGTCCTTATATAGTCTAAAACTTCACCAAAATAGACTTCTAGACAAGGTTCACCTAGGTTATAACCAAAGCGGAACTTTTTCAGCTCAACGAAGGACTTTTGGCGGGCCTCCTTGAGCCAAAGGTCAGACTTAAGCTCACCGACACCGGATCTACATTCTATTAAGTTTTTGTTTCAGTCGGATTTACAGATCACGCGTGGCGGACCAGTTTCAGTTCAACGGTCAGTGGATCTCGATCGGAGATTCCGAGTACATGTAAATGTTTATGAAATTTTTCCTGATCCGAGGGTGTAATTTGGTCAGATTCTGACGGTCTGGTTGCTTAAAACTGATCCGCAAGCGACGAGTCTCAGATTACTATTTAAGATATTTCTTTTGGAAAGAAAAAAGTGTTTTCACACTCTCTCGCTCCGGACTCAAGCGAACAGCCGTGGGACATCGGCTGGATTTGATTTCCGAGATGGTTGTCAAGCCCAGCGAGGCGGTCCTAATTTCTTAACTTCGTATTATTCGGACTCCCGACGTGCGGTCCAGATTCGATACGGAGTTTTAAGATGCTCCCGAGAGCAGCCGGGTAATGAGATTGATCCTAGATTTTAGGGTAACCTAGCGTCAATGATTTTACAAGTTTTGGGTCTTGCAGATCATATTTAAAGCGATTCAAACGGATTTCGTAGCTAATCTAGTTTAACACTTAGTTACTTTGTCTCATTTCTAAAGGATTTAATCCTAAGTGATTTCCGTCTGAGGTAGTATTTAGTCCTTTGCAGTTTGTATCTAAAGTGATCCAAGTTATACTACTTAGCTAGTTTAAGATAGTGTCTAGGGCGAAAGTGCTTTGAAAAATTGAAAGCATAAGGTAGTGAAGGGTGGGATTTGTGAAGAAAATGGTTTGAAAAGGGATTTGAGGCTTTAATTGAGCGTTTAAGAAGTTAAACCTGTGTTAGGATTGATCCATTGCTTAAGGACGTCTAATTCCAGGTTGGCAAAAATCCGGGGTGTTACAACATCCGAGACTATAAATAACCTTCATTTCATCCCCTCTCCCATATCTAAATTTCACAAACCCTAGAGGGAGAGAGAGGAGAAAAGAAGAAAGAGAGAAGAGAAACGTTGGGAGATGCTCCAAAAACCTTCTTCCACGAATCCACACGCCAAATCACTGCCTCGTTGTGCTACCTAACCTCTTTCGGCTACGATTTCGGGTAAGAAATACTAACCCTAATATCAATGTAGAACTCCCGGATAGTTTTTTGTCAACCTACCTAATCAGTTTCATCATTTAGGTGCCTGACGTTCCATTTTTGGAAACTTATAATTTAGACCGAGTCCGAGTCGAGTATATTAACGAAAGGCGCGGACTATAAATGCTTAGGTTGCGGTTTATCAATGCTTTCATGACAGCTAATGATTTATGTGTCTTAATTGCTGCCGTATTGTCTTAAATGCGTTGATTTCTGTATGAGATACACCTATGAACTGTACTAAATAAATGATGCATCCTATGTGTTTGTTGAAATGTTTAAATGAGCAATATAAAGTGATTAGTGCTTGCCATGATTTCTAATCTAGGATTCATCATTGTCATATGCATGTAAATCTCTCTGTGTAAAGAATTGATAAAATATATGTTGTAACTAACATAGTCTATGTGTTTTATATATTGTCTAAATGAGAAAATTGTTGATGATTTGTATTTACTACGAGTAATAAGATAGGATTTCATTGTCTTATGCATATGTATAATTTCCTCTATGAAATCAATTGATAAATGCATGTTGTATTAGCATGGTGTACGTGTTTGATGAAATGCCCACATGAGAAATCCACATGGATGGCTTATTAAATGCTAGGATAATTATTACACGTGGTTATTAGCCACATTTGAGTAGGATTGGGTCTACAAACGTAGCCTAGGCAATTAGTAAAGGTCCTTGTTCGGGTGGCTGAATTAGTCTCACCACCTTGGGTAAACTTGATAAATTTGAGTCGCACGACGATTGTCGACAGTGGCTAGGCCACGAGGGGTGCTTACACGCTCCATGTCGATTAAGTCAGTGTGCGCTCGTACCAATCGAGCTTCCCTAATGAACCGATTGACCTATATGTGTTTACCATGTATGGACGTGACTACTTGAATCTAAGGTACCCCTCACCAATGTAAAGATCCACTTTTAACCACGGTACCACGATTCACTAAGACTCATGAGCCTGGCATGGTGGTAGAGGACACCGTGTCCGAGCTGTCGGCCTACGCTGGGGTGACGAGCCTCCCCGTAGTGACCAGTGAGCAACTAAGACTCGTGTGCTAGGCATGGAGGTATGGGACCCGTGTCCGAGCTGTCGGCCTACGTTGGGGTGACGAGCCTCCTAGTGACCACGAGCACAACTTCTTACAACTTGCTTATCGTATGTGTTTGACTAGGAGTGACGAACCTACAACTTGCCTATCGTATTTGTCTAACTAGGAGTGACGAACCTCGATGGATCTAGAACATAGGAGTAGGACCACTATTATTGTCCAATGCTAAATGTTCGATTTGGGTCAATGATATAAAGGGAGGTACTCTAGCTTCCCAAACTTACTGTATGAATGAGCCTAATTAACTACTTGGCTAACACGATCATGCATCGCACTGCATTAGTTAGGATGTGCCAAAAAGGCATTGGAGTTGCACCATTTGAGGAAGTGTTGTCATATGCGAAATAGGCTGTTGGAGTCGTGTGTGAGGGAGCATTAATGGGTGAGGGCATGCATCATTACCTGCACTCCATTTCTGCATTAAAAAGAGTAGTTAGGAAGTGATTGTTATGATTTCCTTATCATTATTGCTTTGACGGACTTAATAGCATGTGTCACTTTTGCCTTATAGAACCACTGAGTTGATCACTCACTCCCACTTTGGGATGGTGTTTTAAAACACCAACCAGACTCTAATGTAAATGTAGGTACAAGTGAAGTCTATGCAATGGAGGAGGACTTCATGTATGAGGAGGAATTCTCCTACTTTTAACTCTCGGGCAAGTCGATGTAGACCACGTACCATTACGCAGGGACCATTGGGACATCTAGGCTTAGTTGGACACTTTTATATATCCATATTTTGTTCATTTTGAAACAATACATGTATATATTGAACCCAGTTACGTACTCATACTCTGGAAGAAACCTTGTGAAACATCTATGTACTTATATAAATATGTTTAGAATTTCGTACTTGCTTAACTTAATTAAATCCAGAGTATGATGTTTTGTTTAGTATAATCCCATGCATGATTAAGTCATGAATATGAAAGACATCTGAAAATCATCATTCGTAATGCATACGTGATGTTCGAAATCTCGAGAGTAGAGCTTTGCTCGACCCTCGAAATTCAGGGTGTTACAAGTTGGTATCGGAGCATGAATTGGATTAAACTGGACCTGGGGTTATTGGCCACATGACACACTCTGACTTAGGAAGGGGGCGATGGAATTTAGAGACGACACTAGAATCCCAAGGTTTCGCTGAAAGACGAGACCAAGCACTGCAGTTTAGTCAACGACCTATAATTGAGGGACTTAGATCATGTGCAGTGACTTAAGTCGCTTCTAGGCCGTCAGTCGACGGGTTTGATTTGTCAGTTGACAAATTTCGAACTTGAGACGGACCTTGGTGGCACGAATAAATGCCTGTTGGACCACGATAAGTGGACCCGACCTAATTAAAAACTCAAACCGACGAGTTTAGTGGAGCCCAGGGTGGCCCACAACACGTAAACAACACCGGACGTGGGTGGCCACCTTCGATCGACGGCGCACCGCCAGAATGGCCAGCGGGGCGTGGCGGCACACCGCCGGTCAGTCCAGCCGAGCGCGGCGGCACCACGGGATCGGTTGTGTGCCACTGCTGGTCCATGGGGTGGGCCCCTCCCACGTGTGGGGGTCCACTTGTATGACCCCACAACCCCTCCTTGCTCATTTTTACCTATTTTCAACACCCCTCTAGCCCTCCAAACCCTATCTCTCTCTCTCTCTCAAATCTCCATTTCCATGCTTCTAAATCCCCTTTTCCTTTGCATTCTACACCCCTCACCTCAACTCTCTCCTAATCTCCCTTGCATTTCTTCCCTTTTGCTCATTTGAGCACCAAACCCATCACCTAGGGCTCCCAAAACACCCATTATCTCAAAAATCCCTTCTTTCCATATCCCTTCCATCTCCATGGCCCTTTTCGAGATCATGGTCGCCATCTTCTCCATTTCGACACTCCTTTCCCTTATGGGGAAGAAGTGAGTGGCCTCGGATGAGGCCAGGCTAAGTCGTCCCAGTCGCTCCAAAAAGAAGACAAGTGCCGAGACAAGTGCGAGAGCCGAGTGGAGGTCAAAGTGGGACCTTGACCCCCAAATCCCGATAGAGAGGTCTCTATCAGCGGGCATCAGACTCAGTGAGTTCCGAAATTATAAAGTTATTTTTGAAGCTCATGTGGATGAGAAATTGTTTAGGATATATCCAGTGATCAACCACCTCTTGGAGAACTGATGAGGCCTTATATTTGAAGGAAAAACACATGCTAGTGAGGGCACCATGCGGGCCTTCTATGCATACATAAGGGACCTAACTCTTGATCCCCTCCAGTTTACCATCCCGTTGGGGAGAACAGAAACCAGGGTCAATGTGGATATCATGGCCCGTATCATGGGAGTGGAGCGTGGTGTTCTGCATGCCAGTGAGACTAATCTCACTAGTGGACGGGAGAGAGATTGCTGCACTTGCTTCCTTTGCGGCCAACTCGTTAATTGGAGGCGAGGGAACAACCACCCAACGACACTCATGACGGATGATTACCGCCTGCTCCACCATATATCATGCACAACGTGTATCTCAGATGGAGCAACCGCACGGAGTGCACGAGGTTCATGGTGGACTTCCTGTACCGAGTAGGACAGGGAGATAAGGTGTGCCTGCCCACTCTTGCCTTGACCCAGATAGTTAATGCGGCACAATCCACTCGGGGGGACTCGTCCCTCCCATTTGGCCGACTAGTTTGCAAGATCACCCTTAACTTTAGATTCAGGCTCCACATGGACAATCTCGTCCCTGTGCATTTCATCAACGAGACTACCCTTAACAACATGAAAATAGGTCCCAGACAACTCCAAGCCAGACTTGAAGAATTTGGGGATGAGACTGAGGAGGAGATAGAAGAAGAGGAAGAAAGTGAAGAAGAGAAACAAGAGAAAGAAGTGGAGGCTCAGGACTCCGACTGGGAGCCTCTCACTGCTTGTGACAACTGCCAGGACCGAGCCGCTCAAGACGCCCCCTGGCTAAGATCGAGGAAAACCCTGCCTATCTGAAATGGAAGTTCAAAAGGATGTCCCGCCCCCTGAAAGCCCTCCTGTGCTGCATGTAGGATAAGGGAGCACCTCCACATTCACCAGAATCAGAGGATTAATAGTATAGTTTGTAGTTGCTTTTTTGTTATTATTATTATTATTATTATTATTATTATTATTATTTTGTAATAGCCTTGGATAAACTTAGTTTGGATGCTTGGTTGGTAAATGTTAAAGTCTTTTGTTAGTCAACAGTCATGTATTCTCTGTCATAGTACATGTAATGCCATATCATATGTAACTGTGACAAATTTTGTTTAATGAAATGCATGAAGCTCCTTTTGTTTAGTAATGCATGGAATGTTTGGAAAAAGCTAATGATGTTACCCTAACTTTATAAATATTGTATCCTATGTTGTATATAGGGAATGCCTCCTAAAATCACTCGGAACATGACACATCTCCCACCTGGCAGGTTGGTTGATGGAACCCCTTTTTCGGATGATAGCCAACAGGGCCCTAGTTTGAGTCCAAGTAGTGAAACAATGCCGGATTCACAACTGGCCACTGGCCCCACAAATGGTCCAATACCGAGTGCACTACCGGTTCTAGGTTAAAACCATGCATCTTCATCGATGCCACACATACGTCAGGAAACCCCTCCCCTAGATAGATTGGAGCAGATGATGCTCTTGATGCAACAACAACAATAGGTCTTAGCAACTATAGTGGGGGCCATCGCACAACATGAATGTGGCTCCACCGATGCAACCCATGCAGGCCACTGGGATAATGGCTGCAAGTGGCCTGTTTGAGTGTTTTCAGCGCTCCGTCCTCCCACTTTTGCGGGTACTCATAGACCCGAGGAGGCCGAGTACTGGTTAGATCATATTTCTAAGATGTTGAAGACATTGCACTGTATTTAAGCAGAACAGGTCGAGCTAGTTACATACATGTTTAAGAAGAAGGCTAGCCTAAGGTGGGACAGTGTCCTATGAACCATTCCCTTAAGATTTGCATGGACGTGGGACGAGTTCGAAACACGTTTCCATAGGAAATACTTCCCCTCACTTATCGTAATGAAATAGTAGGTGAATTCCTTCACCTCAGACAAGGGGAATGACAGTGGCAGAATATGGGAATTGTTTCAGGGAACTAGGTAGATATGCTCATTTAATTTTGGCAAATGAGCCAATGAGAATGCGGCAATTTTTGGAAGGTAAGCGGGTGGCCAAATTAGTCACATTTGAGTAGGATTGGGTCTACAAACGTAGCCTAGGCAATTAGTAAAGGTCCTTGTTTGGGTGGCCGAATTAGTCTCACCACCTTGGGTAAACTCGATGAATTCAAGTTGCACGACGATTGTTGACAGTTGCTAGGCCACGAGGGGTGCTTACACGCTCCATGTCGATTAAGTCAGCGTGCGCTCGTACCAATTGAGCTTACCTAATGAACCGATTGACCTATTATGTGTTTACCATGTATGGACGTAACTACTTGAATCTAAGGTACCCCTCACCAATGTAAAGATCCACTTTTAACCACGGTACCACGATTCACTAAGACTCATGAGCCTGGCATGGTGGTAGAGGACACCGTGTCCGAGCTGTCGGCCTACGCTCGGGTGACGAGCCTCCCCGTAGTGACCAGTGAGCAACTAAGACTCGTGAGCCGGGCATGGAGGTATGGGGCCTGTGTCCGAGCTGTCGGCCTACACTGGGGTGACGAGCCTCCCCATAGTGACCGCGAGCACAACTTCTTGCAACTTGCCTATCGTATGTGTTTGACTAGGAGTGACGAACCTACAAATTGCCTATCGTATGTGTCTAACTAGGAGTGATGAACTTAAATGGATCCAAAACATAGGAGTTGGACCACTATTATTGTCTAATGCCAAATGTTAGATTTTGGGTTAATAATATAAAAGGAGGTACCCTAGCTTTCCAAACTTACTGTATAAATGAGCCTAATTAACTACTTGGCTAACACGACCATGTATTGCACTGCATTAGTTAGGATGTGCTAAAAAGGTGTTGGAGTTGCACCGTTTGAGGAAGTGTTGTCATATGCAAAATAGACTGTCGGAGTCTCGTGTGAGGGAGAATTGATGGGTGAGGGTATGCATCATTACCTACACTCCATTTCTACATTAAAAAGAGTAGTTAGGAAGTGATTGTTATGATTGCTTTATCATTACTACTTTGATGGACTTGATAACATGTATAACTTTTGCCTTATATAATCACTAAGTTGATCACTCACTCCCACTCTGGGATGGTGTTTTAAAACACCAATCAGACTCTGATGTAGATGCAGGTACAGGTGAAGTCTATGCAATGGAGTAGGACTTCATGTATGAGGAGGAATTCTCCTACTTTCAACTCTCGGGTGGGTCGATGTAGACCATGTACCATTACGTAGGGACCACTGGGACATCTGGGCTTAGTTGGACACTTTTACATATCCATATTTTGTTCATTTTGAAACAATACATGTATATATTAAACCCATTTACGTACTCATACTCTGGAAGAAACCTTTTGAAACATCTGTGTACTTATACATATATGTTTAAAACTCCGCACTTGCTTAACTTAATTAAATCCGGAGTATGATGTGTTGTTTAGTATAATCTCGCACATGCTTAACTCATGAATATAAAAGAATATGAAAATCATCATTCATAATCATAAGTGATGTTCGGAATCTCGGGAGTAGAGCTTTGCTCGACCCTCAAAATTCAGGGCGTTATAACTTCGCACAATACATGTAATTCCTTACAAAATGTCACTCTTGATTATTTAGCACTGTGATGGAAGCGGTGGTCCATTGCTTCATTTATGACAGTTGCTGCTGAGTAGGTGTTATCCTATTATGATGCTCTCTCATCTAAGTGCGAGTTCGTTCACTATCTTTTTCGGATCACAGGGCATTATCGACAATTTTAAAGTATTTTGTGATATCTATGCAACAAAATTTGGTTTTAACATTCTGACGAAGGTCTTATTCGAATTTCTGAACTTTATATTATACTGTTCGTCTTCCACTACTTTTGAAACATATGGAGATAATTATGCAAATTTTGCCTCGCACTAGGCCATGTCATAAATCATGGCTCTAACTTTGAAAACTCCGCCATCTTTTGAAAACGATATGCTTTGAAAAAGTACTTCTCATGGAACTTGCTTTTAAACTCGCTCCAAGTCCGCACATGAGTTGTCACGACCATCCTTTTTGCTACTCGCCACCATATATCTGCTTCTCCTTGTAGTATAAATGTCTTCATTCGGACTCTCTGGTCCTTTGGGCAGTCCATAGCTTTAAAAATTTTCTCCACTTTCTTTAGCCAATCTTCTTCTATCATTGGGTTTGAAGTTCCATTAAATATCGGCCATTGTAATTTTGCGAATTTCACTCGTAGGCCTACTCCACCGAGTTGCTCGTGCCTTGAAACTAGATTCCTCTGTCCTAGAGGAGCCTGAGTTGTGAGACCCGTATCTTGATTAACCTTCCTTAAGCTTGATTTTTGGTGCCGACCTGCGTTTAAATGGACTGGATTGATGAGTTTCGATCGGTTGCCATGTTTTAGTGCCGTAATGACTCAAGATCTATACCTTAGCGATCACGCGAATGTGGTAATTCCAACACCACATAGTACGCCCCATTTTGATGCCCAGATCGAAAGATGTGCATCCCATTAGAATCAACGGATGACATGCATCGTACATGTGCGAACACGTGATGTAGGGCCCCTTAGTAAAAAATATATGGAATTGTAAAACGTCACTTTCAAATAAAAAAATATCTAACACATTTATGCTTCAACCCA
This sequence comes from Magnolia changhungtana, assembly GCA_030180095.1. Classification (NCBI taxonomy): domain Eukaryota; kingdom Viridiplantae; phylum Streptophyta; class Magnoliopsida; order Magnoliales; family Magnoliaceae; genus Magnolia; species Magnolia changhungtana. The sequence goes on from JASAUF010000600.1 coordinate 1,977,141, forward strand.
TATCGTGCCATGCCTATCCTACGTCTCCTCGCCTTTATATTTAACGATGACCATGCCGTCCTTGCGTATAAAACCATCTCTCATTCATGAAAGAAATTGAAAAGAAAAGAAATGATACAGAGAAAAAATATATAGTTAAACAAGAAATTAGAGGAGATTAGGGAGAAGGAAAGGCGATCTTAATCGTTCATATACACCCCGTTTTCGAATCAACTGTTGAGGTGAGTGCATGGGTCGTTTACCCATTGTCTTGATGTTGAGCCCATCAAATGGACTCCATCTTGACATATATGTGGATATTTATGTCATTTTTCCTTTTTGATAGTAGATGGGACCCACTTGTCCATGATACCCAACTGGCCAATGTTTGGTCCACCTTGATGTGCGTAAGATCTATATATATGGGTCTCAAGGTAGCGGAAGCTCATTCAATGGCCAAAATTCCTTATTTTCTTTTCTATCTCCGTTTTTCATTTCTTTAGTTTTGAGGATATCTAAACTTTAATAGGGCCATCGTGAGCTGGCTAACCTCATAGACAGAGTAAATCACTTAGTGGAACTTACTTATGTATTTACAAAGAATTTAAAAAAAAAAGGGATAGTCACTGCCAAAGACATGCAAAAGGTGTCTACTATCATCAGGTTGAGTGAAGTTTTTCACTCATAGCCACGCCTTAAAGCATGTAGTTAATTCAAACTGTCCATCTTCTTTGCTTGATCATTTTATGGTTGAAAGCCATATGGGGTAGATTCGGACCTCAAGTGGGACACACAGTAGGAAACAGTGGGGACATTAATGCTCACCGTTGAAACCTTCCTAGAGATTTTCCAAGGCATTTATTGACATGCTCGTACGTCCCCGTACGTGACGAAAACAGAAATGGAAAGCGGTGGCTACACTCGTGAAACCCACATATTGTAGGTGTTGCATCCAAGCCATTTATCTATTTTTCTTGGCCATTTTAGGCCTCGATCCAAATAATCAGCCTAAATCGGATCTCGGATGGGCCACACTCTAGGAAATAGTTGGGACAGAGATGTAACATTTAAATCTTTTTAGGTTTGATATCCACCCAACCTAGTTACTTTTGACCCACCATGACATATACATTGTATCCATTCCATTCATTTATCTTGTAAGTTCATTTGAAGCCATGGGTCCAAATCTGAGGAAAATTCAGATCGCTGGTGGACCATACCACTGAAAATTATGTTTTTAACTATCGAACCCTCTAGGGTCATTTTAACCTCAAATCTTCATCAAAATTTATTACTTGCAGGTTTCTTTGGGCTAGCCTTGGGCTATCCAACAATGGACAGACCAGATCATCCAAATCGAGCCCCACGTAGCCTTGGGTTGTCCAACCAGGGGTACCACTCGTGGGACTCACCTTGGTGTATATTTTGTATCTATGTCATCCATCTATTTGCCCCTATTATTTTAGGCTAATAACAAAAAATTAGCCAGATATACTTTCCAGGTGGATTACAACATAAAAAACAGTGGGGATAGTGATGTCCACTGTTGAAATCTTTTTAAGACCCAATTTACTACATGTGTCTCATCCAGCCATTCATCCATTTTGCCAGGTCATTTCTAGGCATGGGCCCGACCAACAGAGAAGGTAGATCCCAATCTTAGGTGGACCCCCTCCACGAAACATCATGGATTGAACGACTACCGTTGGAATCAATTGGGTCCACCATAGTTGCAATATGTGGGGTCCCAACCTAATGCTTATTTACCACCAACCTATTGATAAGGTCACACCGACCTGAGTTAAGGGACCACATATAGTGGGTCCCACCACAAGTACGGAGGAGTGTGGTTTACCACCGTTAAAAACTTTCCTAGCGGATCATCATGTTGTATTTTATTTTATTCATGTTGTACATTCGGTAGCGGGTGTCACGCCCCAAACTCGGAAACTGGGCTCACAAAATTCCCGATCACTGAATCTGGTGCTGACAGCCTCATAGTACCCCATTCTCGGCTCCCAACACCCATATACCAGGTTCTGATCCTGGGATCCTACAAGGAGGATTTTCAATATACTTTTGTTTCATAATAAGCATAACCCATGAACAATAACAAGAACACCATCACAAAATCCATTATAGTCAAAATATTTAAAGTACAATGCCTAAGGGAAATACAATGATAATATCAGGACTCTAAAAGCTCGGCTGCAAGCTCTGCTCCTACTCAGCTATGTCCTAGCGTCACCTGCATGCAACAGTCATGCATAAGCTTATAGAAAGCTTAGAGGGTAGTGAAAGTGTGTGCGCAAGGTAGAAATATAAATATGTAATATCAGAGTAATGTGGAACGCTAGTAAGTCCATGAATGCTATCAGCCATACCAAGGCTATACGATACAAGGCATGAATGCTATCGGCCACACCAAGGCCATGCGATGCAAGGCCTACATGGCCACTATCATATGCGAGATGCAGCTCAAGCATGTCAGTCCTCATCTGAATCCACATATCAATATAGCTCATCTCTGGGATATCATCGGGGTCTGATACACTTTACACCAGATCGCCGCCCCAACTGGACGTGCAACCATGCAAGTGGAAGAGACCTCACTACCCACCTAACTAGTAATCTGCCAATATCTACCAGGCACATCGGGGCACGTCGGTAGTGGACCCATTTATGAGTTGGTCAGACTCAGCCTAGCATTATCTCCTACCCTCGAGCGGATAAGGCCACACCCCCTTCCAACCGACCATGACACAATGGGAGACAAGGCCTAACGGTATTCAGCACTGTGCGCTCTTACGGCCACTTGGTCTTGACGTTGGAGCATCCTCTTGGTACCATAAGGGTTTGGGGACTTTCACCCTAAGACATCTATGACACCCCCGTACTTTAACAAGTATTTCTGGTATCCAATCCTGCCGTCCACGCTCTACCTGCGAAGGCTACATCCCTGATATCACTAAGGTGTATAGAAATCATAACACACAATGCAAGATGCATGAGTTACACAATCTAGTCATGCATCAATCCTGCAAGTACCATGCGCTCATGTGGGACAACTCCACCTATCATGGAGTCTCATAAACAACCTGCCCAATGGCATAATGCTATTATTAGTCACTTCTCGTAATAAACATGCAGATGATGCATATGGGCATGTATCATGATGTTATGCTATCACATACTCATAGTCGGAATCGATAATCGACCTATAGAAAGGCGGGGTCCATAGAAGGACAGCGGATCTGATTTATAATATGAAGATCAACCCTCAATAATGGATATATTAAATCTAATACCACATATTCATCCATCTTCAACAAGGGTGAATCACACAATAAGTGGGCTTCCTTACCCACCCTATTATAAATCCAACTGGGCTATCAATAAGGCCCAAAAGATATAAATGGGCTAGCATTAGTAGGGGCCCAATAATTTGGGATAACCCAAAAAGGTGAGATGGATCATACTTGTACTAGTGGGGGCCGGTCAATTTGGGTTAGCCCACAACAAAGGGAGATGAGAGCGGGCCTAACAATGGGCCCTAGGGAGGATTGCAAGGTGGGGATTTAACCACCATTACTTTTATAATGTGGACATATAACCATCATTGCTCCCAAGGTAAGGCTCGTAGAATCTATCTCATGATGGGGGCCCAAGGCCTTATACTAGCTAGGACAATAGTTGGGCATCATAAACATTACTATATACATCATGGTGGGTTTACACATCATAATGGTCTCACCACGTAGGCCTCTCATATATCACATTGGGCCTCTCATACATAACATTGGGCCTCTCCAAATGGGCCACATATACATCACAATGGGCCTCACTCAAGGGCCTTATACACATCCCATTGGGCCTCATACAAATGCCTCATGTTCATTATAATGGGCCTCACCAAATGGGCCACAAATTTATCATATTGGGCCTCACACAAGGGCCCATGGGTTAGTCACAAGGGATGGGTAGTGTGTGTATCACATACAATATAGTGGGCTTGATGGGACAGCCCACATAGTCTAGAAAATAAATGGACAACATGCTCAATGTACACAACAAGATGGGCTTGACAGGTCAGCCCAAAGGTGTAATGCCCCAACTTTTCAGGACCCGAGTACACAACCCGTTTCCCAAAAACCCGAGTGTTAACTTATAGAGAACCAAATTCCATACTTTTTTTTTTCTTTCATCGAAGTAAGCAGATGAGAGTAGAATGGACAAATCAACATAAGGAAAAATTTCAATTACATTTAGAGAATACAAGAGAGTGCCCATAATGACTTATACAGACCAATGTCTCCATTCTTACAAATACAAAATGAAATAACATTACATGTGAAACAAAGTAAATTACAAAATCTTGAGCTGTGAAATCCTGTAGCAGCCCTTAATAAATATAATCATGCACCCTTGTCAACCATAACCTGAATGTGAACATCATCAGGGCCACCTGTGCTACCTGTAGGGTTGTATATTTGATGGATGAGTGGCCAACTCAGTGTGAACTCCTCTTAAGATTACACACTACCGCATTAGGTAAGCATAGTTGTAAAACAAAGCATACAAAATAATATGTAATGTAGGTCTTATTATGTGCATGGATGCATGAATGCAATCATCGCCCCGGGGATGCTCATCTGTGCGAACAGTGGGCTCGTCACCCATGCAATCATCGACCTAGGAAAAACATCCTGTCGGACAGAGGCTAGTCGTCAGCGAAAGTATACTAAGTGTGACGTAACGACTGCCTTACGTACATCACATACGATAGCAATAGATATTTGTCTGTGCCATGTATGCATGATTAGCCAACCCGTTATTAGTCCAATTACAACCAACAAATTTAAATAAGCTTAAAGGTCACTGAGGGGGCTTGTAACCAGTGTAGGCCGATAGCTCAGGCATAGGTCCCATACCACTATTCCCGGTTCATGAGACTACCATTTTAGGATGTTTAATAAAAACCCGTTGACTAGTGGCCAATCATATTACAGTATATAGGGCTTACCATTGCATGGAACCCATCTAGGGAAAATACCAGAACAAAGCCTCATAGGGCGATACCAAATAGGCCACATAGGGCAAGTATCAAAATAGGCCACATAGGGCGAGTATCAAAACCACGGGATAAAAGACCATCCTTGAAAACTATTGGACACAACAACCCTAAATGGTAAGCCCACATCAATGGTCAATTTAAACCACCATTCAATAACCACTAAGCCAAAGGTCAATTACAATCACAACCAGTTAGGTTACATCCTAAGTATGGGTGTACATTTATAGGTGGAGTTTTTCCACTGATGTACCCGTTTAAGTTCCGTAAGCAATCCACAAAAAAAAATCCACAAGCATGAACAATTATACAGGATAATCATTAAGCATGTAATACAATAATTCAATTTCCACCAGTTAACACATGTGATTATAAAAGGGAGATATCAATTATAAATCAAAATAAGAACTATAACTTAAGCTAATGAGAAGATGGAAAGCTCAAGGGGAAGAATCATCACCTTATACTTTAAATTGCCTCCTAGTATCGCTAAGTGCTTACGCCCTTAGAATCAGGTCTTATCATGAATTATGAAATTGTATAGTTAGATTAAGTTTTACATACTTCTTATGGTTGAGATTATAACCTAGGGTTTAAATTACTTATTCTTAGGATTTTGATGTGAAATTAGGATTTTTACCACAGAGTTTAGCCTTAAACTTAGACTTTATGATTTTAATCCTAAATTATTAATAATATTATTATCATTATTATTGTACAATGGATTGAGTAATATTCCTATTAAGGCGTGTTTGGATTCACGTATAGTATTGTTTTGCACTGTAAATGTGTATGGACACGGAATTCCTCTCACTGTAGCACTGTGTATGTCCTGAACATCGTACACTATCACACTGTTTGTTTTTGTCCCGAATTCATATATGTATTAATTGCGGAATTCATTGTCGCCATTTGCGAACAGAGTCCTCATCGGGCCAAAGATGTGTAATTACGGAGTACAATATATATATATATACTAACACCCTGCATGTTTGTCCATATGAGGTCCACGCTGTATCTGGGACCCACCATTATATGCGTGCTGGGATTGCAACCTTGAACGATCTCACGTGGCGTGGTGCATGTGCCATTTCTAACCGAAAGAGAAGTAACATATGCGTGATATCCATCATCCATGAGTTCTATACTATGGTCCACCTCTAATTTATAATCTTCTGTAACGTCTCAAAAAAATCCGTGCAAAGACCCGAGTACCCCCTCAAGCAGAAATCACTCAGGATCAAATCCTTTAGGGATTAGATGAGGATTAATTAGTGTTAAACTAGATTACATGCGAAATCAGCACTAATCACTTTAAATACGATCTGCAAGATCCAAAACTTGTAAAATCATTGACGCTAGGTTACCCTAAAATCTAGGAATAATCTCATTACCCAGTTGCTCTCGGGAGCACATTGAAACTCCATATCGGATCTGGACCGCACGTCGAAAGTCCAATTACTATGAAATTATATAATTAAGACCGCCTTGCTGGACTTGACAACCACCTCGGAAATCAAGTCCAGACAGTATCCTGAAGCTATTCGCTTGAGCCCGGAGTTAAGTGTGTGAGAAACGTGGATATCTTAGAAATAAAAATCTAAATTTAAGTAATATGAGACTTGTCGCTTGCAGGCCAAATATAAGGATTCAGACCATCAGAATCTGACCCAAATACACCCTCGGATCAGGGGAAATTTCATACACAGGTCAGTGTACTTGTGGCCCTGATCGGTGATTATGGACCGTTGAATTGAAACTGGTCCGCCACGGGCGATCTATAAACCTGATCGGACTGAAAACCCATCTTGACCTAGATCCATCATAAGGGAGCTTAAGTCCAACCTTAGGCTCAAGAGCGGGCTCCGGAAGTGTTCCGTTGAGCTGAAACAGATGCTCTTTGGACATAACCTAAGTATACCTTGGCCCTGCGGCCATTTCCACCAGTTTTAGGCCTATATAAGGGCTTAAAACCCTCACTCTCTCACTCTATACGAATTCTCTAAACCCTAAGAGAGAGAAAAGGAGAAAGAGAAGGAAAGAGAGAGTGTGTGAGAGAGTTAGAGTCACTCTTGGGATTCGATCCTCGCTACTCCACGTGCCTTACCATCACTTTTGTATCGCTCTACCGGCGATACCAATCTTGTTCTTAGGTAAGAAAACCTAACCCTAATCCGTTCTAGGGTTTCAAATAGTGAAATGATGAAATAGCTAACCTAGTTCATGTTATAGGTTGTCATTCTGCTGGTGACAAAGACTACGTGTGTAAAACGACTCCGTTATGCGTTTATCGGCGTAAGGTGCAGACTATAGACGTATAGGTTATGGTGTTCAAGGCTTTCAATGTCGGTTAATGATTTATTCTTGACGTGGGTGCTATTTCACATGCAAAATGTGTCGTTTGTTTCGCTTTACGATTATATATGAGATATGTTGAATATAGTGTATTCTATGTACGTATTGAAATGTTTGAATACATATGAAATTTGGATTTGTGTCTAATATGATTATTTACCGTGACTATATGCTTGTTATGTATGTGACAACTCCCTAGCAAAAGGACTTGCCCTAAATCACGCCACGGCCAATATACGCTATATATGTTAAAGTGTGCAGCCCACGTGCTTGTGGAAATGATTAAATGAGTATGGGAACCCGGATTCATGCATGTCATGATTCTCTGCCTTGGGCATATGCGTGTGGTATACGGGGCAACCCCCTAATGAAAGGAATTGGCCTAATACATGTGTGATCAACCTACATCATGTATGATGATGCATGTAGTCTAAGTGTTTATAGAAATGTTTAACTGACCTGGTCGTTACTAAGGAGTACCTTTTATGAGAGTTGAGATGTGAGTCTCGACTACCTTAATTATGCGTATGATTTCCTCCTTGTACATTACGTTATGATGTCTGTTTTGTTTACAAAATGAATGTGTGTGAAATCACGTTTGGTTTGCACTTCACAACATGCTCATGTAATTGTATGTAACGCCCTGAAAATCGGGGGTCGAGCATAAACTCAACTCCCGAGTTCCAGAACATCACTTATGCAACAAAATGAATGATGATTGAATATTGACTGTATTCGTGCATTGAACATGAGTGAGATTAAGCCAATACAACATATCATACTCCAGAGACAGTTAATTTTGCAAGCGGAAGACTATGATAGATAGATAAAATATATAAACTATGATGAGTCTCCAGAGTGTGATAACATTACCAGGTTAAATAAATACAAGTACAGTTCTAAAATATACCAAACGTGTAAGTTTAATGTCTTCTATCCCCAGTACCACAGCCCCGACAATACAGTACCAGGTCTTCAGAGACCCGCCAGAGGGTTACATGATAGGGGAACTCCTCCTCATCACCATAGAAGTAGTCCGGCTCTGCTTCATAAGCATCGCCATCATCTGAAATTCAACAAATCTGTTTGGTGTGTACAACACCGTCCCGTAACGTGGGAGTGAGTAGCTAACTCAGTGGAACAATAAAGCATAAGTTATCATGTTATCAATACAGTCAAACAGTAATGATAAAGCAGTAAATCAAACACTCCTAGTTACTTTGATTAATGCAAGTATGAATGCAGGTATGATGGATGCCCTCACCGACATACTCCCTCATGCGACACCATCTCACGTTCGTGACATGCTTACATCCCACAGTGCTCCACATCTTCCAGGCACATGCGATGCATGATGAGCATGATTATCGAGTTTTTTAATTAGTTCATATCAAACAGCAAGATTGGGAAACTAAGGTACCTCCCCTGTATCATTCCCAAACATGATCCATTCTAGGGTCGTCAGTCCTAGTTAATATCAGACGATGGTGTGTTTTCTAGGTCACTGCAGAGGCTGCCAGGGTTGTTACGCACAAAAGGTTGCACCACTCCCCCATCACCCCTTAAACGATTCATCACTATACAGAAACAGGCCTAGTTCATACTCTATATATCGCGGCGAACCCTAAGGCACACTGCGACTTCAGAATATGCTCGCGGTCACTACAAAGGGCTGCCAGGGCTGTTATGCACAAAGGTTGCACCACTCCCCCATCACCTTATCAATGTAGGCCGACAGCGCGAATATAGTGTCCCATACCACCATAATCGGCTCACGAGTTAAGTTGCTCACTGGTCACTACAGGGAGGCACGTAGCCCCAGCGTAGGCCGACAGCTCGACCACGGTGTCCCATACCACCATGCCCGGCTCATGAGTCTTAGCGGATCGAGGTACCATGGTTAAAAGGGATTCCACTGGTAAGTTTGGTACCCTAGGTTCAAACATTAGCGACCAAACATGGTGAACATACATAAGACACACGGGTTACTTGACATGTTCGGCTGGCTCGAGCGCACAACAAGTTGGGCGATATGAAGCGCAGAAGCACCTCGTGTGGCCAACCACTATCGCCAACCGAAGTACGACACGGGTTCGCCAACACATCATGTGTGGCGGAACGAATCCCAACCACAACTTCAAGTCTGATACCGGATGCCTGGACAATGGACATAGTCCCAAGCTCAGTCAAGTCTTAACCATAGCATGTGAAATACGGCCTGATACATGGTAATTCAAGAACACTAGCAAGCATGTTATAAAGCTTATCATGAAGCATGTTAATAAACAAGTCACAAAGCATGTTCAAAAGCATGTTATAAAGCATTATGCAAATAGGGATACAATTACATATATTTCATAGGTGAGTAGTTAGAGTGAATAACCACATGGAGGATGTCATATGTGACTCTAAGGTAGTTGAGAATCCCATCTCAGCACCTACCTAAGGTTCTAACACTTAAGCACTTACACTCACAAGTGATTTCACCAACACTTGGAATGCACTATTTCAACATACATGACGTATGCTAGAGAAAAGTGCACTAGGGTTGTCCCTTTACCAAACTAGTAATTTCTACATATACATCATATTCATACAGCAAATAAACCTGACAATCACATCAGCAAATTTTATACGTATAGGGTACCTTCTATTATACCCAATTTCGACATACATAGTGTTTACAAGGGAACTTGTAATACGGCGATTCTTTTCACCAAGCAATTAACTTGTACACACTTAATATAATTATACAACAATTAATCATGACAAACACGTCGCAAGAACATACACGTATACGGTACTTCTTACAATACCGTATTTCTACATACATGGCGTATATTAGTAAACATGTATTTAGGCGAACCCTTTCGCCAAATGAGTATTTTATCTATACATTATATGTCCATACGACAATTAAACATGTCAAACACATTTCCTAAAAAAATACGTATACGGTATTTTATACGAATACCTAAAGTATTTGAAATTCCAAATTCTACACTTCTAATCGAAACAGAAAACGGAAGGCACTTTGTACATGTGCAATTGCATGCAGATCATGAATCTACCATTATCTGACATTGAAAGCGTTGAAAACTGCAACTTATACACTTAAAGTCTGCACCTTTGCCCTTGGAATCAAAACGAATCAGCAAGGGTTGTTGAGCTTCCATATACGGGAGTTTTCTAGCCTAAAGAGCGGAATTGGTTAGTCATTACACAACCTACCACCTATACAGCTCAAATCAGATCTAGGGTTAGGGTTTCTTACATAAAAATGGAGCTGGAATCGCCGGGAAGGTGATGAGAATTAGGCGGTGGAGCTCGAATAGCGGCAGGGAATAGCAGCAGGGAGTTCTCCCACATCTCCCTCACTTTCTCTCTTTTCTCTCTCTCAAATCCAAATTCGTATGGCTAGAATGGAAGAGGAATTAAGGTCCTTTTATAGCCTAAAAATTCCCCGAAATAGACTCAGGTTCAAGGGTTACTGCTAATATAGGTATTTCGTCACTTTTCCAGCTCAAAAGAGTGTTTCTGGTGGCCCCCCTTGAGCCAAACGTCAGACTTAAGCTCACCACACATGGATCTATGTGGGATTACGTTTTCGACTCGATTGGATTCCCAGATCGCACGTGGCGGACCACTTTCAGTTCAACGGTCAGTGGGCCACGATCCGAAATTCCAAGTACATGTAAATGTTCCTGAAATTTTTCTTAATCCGAGGGTGTAATTTGGTCTGATTCTGACGGTCAGGTTGATTAATACTGACGCGTCAACGAATGATGCCAGATCACTATTCCTGATATTTATTTTGGAATAGGAATAGTGTTTTTCACACTCCCTCGCTCCGAATTGAAACAAATGGCCGTGGGACATCGGATGGACCTAATTTTTGAGATGATTGTCAAGCCTAGTGAGGCGGTCCTAGTTCCTTAGCTTCGTTTTAATCGGACTTCCGATGTGCGATCTAGACCTAATACGAAGTTTCGTTTCATTCCCGAGAGCAGCCGGGAAAAGAGTTTGGTTCTAAACTTTAGGGTAACCTAGCGTCAATGATTCTACAAGTTTTGGGTCTTACAGATTGTATTTAAAGCGATTCAAACGGATTTCGTAGCTAATCTGGTTTCGCACTTAGTTACTTTGTCTCATTTCTAAAGGATTTAGTCCTAAGTGAATTCTGGTCGAGGTGGTACTCAGGCCTTTGGAGTTTGTATATAAAGTGATCCAAGTTATACTACTTAGCTAGTTTAAGATAGTGTCTAGGGTGAAAGTTCTTAGAAAAATTGGAAGATCAAGGTGATGAAGGGTGAGGTTTGTGAAGGAAATGAGTTCAAAGGCTGCTTTAGACTTTGGGATTCAGTTCTGACAAGTTAATGAGGTATTAGGATCGACCCATTGCCTAAGGACATCTAATCCCAGGTTGGCAAAAATTCGGGGCGTTACATTGTAAGAATTGAATTATTTGTTCATTACTGCTTTTGTTGTCTCATATGATTACTTGTTGAAATTGGATGAGTTTGGGACTATGATATAGTCCAGGCAATCGGTAATAGCCCTACTTTGGTGGATGAGGTTATTTTCACCACATTGGATGTGTTCGGTGAACCCGAGCTGTACTTCTGTTGGCCACAGTGGTTAGGCCATACGGAGTGCTTACGCACTTCATGTTATTCAACTTGTCGTGCGCTCGGGCTAGTCGAGCTCGTCAAGTAACCCGATTGACCCGATGTATGTTCACCATGTTTGGACGCTACTGCTTGTACCTAAGGTACCAAACTCACCAGTGAAAACCCCGTTAACCTTGGTACCTCGATCCGCTAAGACTCATGAGCAGGACATGGTGGTATGGGACATTGTGGTCAAGCTGTCGGCATACGCTGGGGCGACGAGCCTCTCCGTAGTGACCAGTGAGCAACCCAAACTCGTGAGCCGAATACGGTGGTATGGGACACTATATTTGAACTGCCGACCTCCATTGGTGTAGCTAGGTTATGGTCCCCAATTGGGATGGTGACGATCCTTCGAAAATAGACTGCCAGTTGGTAGGGCATTGGTGGAGTGCCATCGAGTACAAAATAGGCCTATCCTGGCACAACCTGGTTGTGGTCCCCAGTCGGGTTAGCGACGAGCCTTCAAAAATAGATTGCCAGTTGGTAGCGTGTTGGTGGTATGACCTCAACTTGCCTATCGTATGTGATTAATAAGGATTGACGACCCTAGATGAATTATTGTTTGAGAATTGATATAAGGGAGGTACCTTAGTTTCCCAATCCTGCTGTATGAAAAGGATTAATAAAAACTTGGTAATCACGCTCATAACATCGCACTGCATATGCCCCGGGTTGAAGAGCACAGAGGGAAGAAAGCATGTCGTGACCATAAGACGGTGTCGCATGAGGGAGTGTAGGTGAGGGTATGCATCATTATTCATATCATTATTGCATTAATAAGTGTAACACCCTGGCTTTTTGTCAACCTGGAATTAGACGTCCTTAGGCAATGGGTCGATCCTAACACTTTATTAACTTGTCAGAACTGAATCCCACAGTCTAAAATCGCTCCTTAACCCATTTCCTTCACAAATCCCACCTTTCACTACCTTGTTCTTTCAATTTTTCAAAGCACTTTCGCCCTAGACACTATCTTAAACTAGCTAAGTAGTATAACTTGGATCACTTTAGATACAAACTGCAAAGGACTAAATACTACCTCAGACGGAAATCACTTAGGATTAAATCCTTTAGAAATTTGACAAAGTTAACTAAGTGCTAAACTAGATTAGCTACGAAATCCATTTGAATCGCTTTAAATACGATCTGCAAGACCCAAAACTTGTAAAATCATTGACGCTAGGTTACCCGAAAATCTAGGATCAATCTCATTACCCGGCTGCTCTCGGGAGCATCTCGAAACTCCGTATCGGATCTGGACCGCACGTCGGGAGTCCGAATAATACGAAGTTAAGGAATTAGGACCGCCTCGCTGGGCTTGACAACCACCTCAGAAATCAGGTCCAGTCGATGTCCCACGGCTATTCGCTTGAGTCCGGAGTGAGGGAGTGTGAAAATCACTCTTTCCTTTACAAAATAAATATCTGGAATAGTGATCTGGCACCATTCGGTTGCGGATCAGTATTAAGCAACCAGACCGTCGGAATTAGACCAAATTACACCCTCAGATCAGGAAAAATTTTAGGAACATTTACATGTACTTGGAATTTCGGATCGTGGCCCACTGACCGTTGAACTGAAACTGGTCTGCCACGTGTGATCTGGAATCCCGACCGAAACGAAAACTCAATATAACGTAGATCCAGCGTTAGTGAGCTTAAGTCCGACCTTTGGCTCAAGGAGGCCAGCTAGAAGTCCTTCGTTGAGCTGAAAAAGTTCCGCTTTATTTATAACCTAGGTGAACCTTGTCTAGAAGTCTATTTTGGTGAAGTTTTAGACTATATAAGGACCTTAAACCTTCTCCCATTTTAGCCATACGAATTTGGATTTGAGAGAGAGAAAAGAGAGAGAAAGTGTCGGAGATGTGGGAGGAACTTCCTGCTGCTGTTCCCTGCCGCTATTCGGGCTCCACCGCCTCTTTCCAAGCGCTTTCCTAGCAATATCAACTCCGTTTTAAGGTGAGAAATCCTAACCCTAGATCTGATTTGAGGTGTATAGGCTATAGGTTGTGAAATAGCTAACCGATTTCACTCTTTAGGCCAGAAAACTCCCGAATACGGAAGCTCATCCAAGCTTGCTGATTCGTTGAGATTCCAAGAGGCAAGGTGAGGACTTTAGGTGTATAGGTTGCGGTTTTCAACGCTTTCAATGTCAGTTAATGGTAGATTCATGATCTGCATGCAATTGCACATGTACAAAGTGCTTTCCGTTTTCTGTTTTGATTAAAATTGTAGAATTTGGAATTTCACATACTCTAGGTATTCGTATAAAATACCGTATACGTATTTTTTATGGAAATGTGTTTGACATGTTTATTTGTCGTATGGATATATGACGTATGGATAAAATACTTATTTGGCGAAAGGATTCGCCTAAATACATGTTTTACTAATATACACTATGTATGTAGAATATCGTATTGTAAGGAGTGCCGTATACATGTATATTTTGGAAATGTGTTTGCCATGATTATTTGTCGTATGATTATATAATATATGGATAAATTACTTATTTGGCGAAAGGAATCGCCGTAATACATGTTTGCTTGTATACACTATGTATGTTGAAAATGCGTATTTTAGAAAATCGTATACGTATGAATATTGGGAGATGTATTTATCATGATTATTTGCTGTAGTAATATATTATACATGGATAAAATACTCACTTGGCTAAAGGATAGCCCTAATACATGTTTTGCTAACATACACCATGTATGTTGTAATAGTGTATTCTAAGTGTTTGTGAAAATGATTGAATGAGTATAGAATTCTCATTCGTGCTCGCCATGACTAATTGTCATGGATTCGTGATTGTTGTAGTGGCGATACCCCTTTGACGAAAGGATTTGCCCTAAATCACGCCACGGCCAATATACACCATATATGCTAAAATGTGTGGCCCAAGTGTTTGTGGAAATGACTGAATGAATATGGAACTTGGATTCCTGCTTGCCATGACTATCCGTCGTGGGTGTACGCGTGTTATGATTGGGGCAACTCCCTAGTGAAAGGATTTGGCCTAATGCCTATGTGATCGACATATGTCATGTATGTTGATGTATGTTTGTTTAAGTGTTTCTTGAAATGTCTGAATGAGTAGTAGTTAGTAAATTGTAATGTATAAGGGTGTTGAGATATGATTCTCAACCTCTTTTAACTATGTGTATGATCTCCTTGGATAGTTGTGTGATTAGGAATTGAACATGTACAAATTCATGCTTGTGTTGTGTTTCATAACATGCTCAACTGCTTTATGATTTTAACTATGTAATGCATATGTTTAAATTTATATTTACGTTGTATGATCCATCATGGGTGATGGGGGAGTGGAGCAACGAGTGCATGCAACAGCCCTGGCAGCCCTAAACGGATAATACCAGACCTTGATTGTATGTGTTGAATCTTGATCCACTACTGCTTTATCTATCTGCACTTGATTGTGTTTGGGGCTATGATTATAGTCCAGACAATCGGTACCCAAATTGGATTTGTGGCTATGATCCATTTGTCACGTGAGATGTGTTCGACGAACCCGAGTCGTACTTCGGTTGGCGATAGTGGTTGGCCACACGAAGTGCTTATGCGCTTCATATCGTTCAACTTGTTGTGCGCTCGAGCTAGCCGAGCTCGTCAAGCAACCCGATCTGTCTTATGTATGTTCACCATGTTTGGACGCTACCGCTTGAACCTAGGGTACCAAACTTACCAGTGAAATCCCGTTAACCATGGTACCTCGATCCGCTAAGACTCATGAGCCGGACATGGTGGTATGGGACACCGTGGCCGAGCTGTCGGCCTATGCTGGGGCCATGTGCCTCCCCGTAGTAACCATTGAGCAACCCAAACTCGTGAGCCGAATACGGTGGTATGGGACACTGTATTCGAGCTATCGATACTTACGGCGAGAGCCGAGTACGGTGAGACCTGTACTCGTGCTAACGGGCGACGAGTCCTCTGTAGTATCTTCGAGTATACTCCAAGGTCTGTGATTGGCGACGAGTCTTTCACAGCAACTAGAGTATGAGTTGAGCCGAGTACGGTGAGACCTGTATTCGAGCTGACGGCTAGTGATTGAGCCGAGTACGGTGAGACCTGTATTCGAGCTGACGGCCAGCAATTGAGCCGCATACGGTGAGATCTGTATCTGTGCTGACGGGTGACGAGCCCTTTGTGATGCTTTCGCTACGCCTCTCAAACCATAATATCGTATGAGATTAACTATGACTGACGACCCTAGAATGGATCATGTTTGGGAATGATACAAGGGAGGTACCTTAGTTTCCCAATACTGCTGTTTGAAATGAACTAATAATTACTCGGTAATCATGCTCATCATCGCACTGCATGTGCCTGGTAAATGTGGAGCACTGAGGGATGGACGCATTCGCGAACGTAAGATGATGTCGCATGAGGGTGGTTTGGCAAGGGCATACATCATGTCATTTCATACTTGCATTAAATAAGAGTAGTTGAAATTGTTTGATTGTACTACTTTATCATTACTGCTTGACTGAATTGATAACATGTTAACCTATGCTTTATTGTTCAACTGAGTTGATCACTCACTCCCACGATACGGGATGGTGTTCCGAACACCCACCAGACTTTGTCTGATTGCAGATGGCGATGCTACTTCTGAGGCGGAGCCGGACTTCTATGACGACGAGAATGCTTCCTCGTATATGCTGTTTTCTGGCGGCTTCGTGAGAGCCGTGCCTTGATTGTCGGGGCTACAGGGATGTTGACTAGATTACACTACACAACTTGGTATAATTTAAAATTATACTTGTAATTATTTAACCTGGTAACTTTATCACACTTTGGAGACCCACCACAGTTTATATATTTTATCTATCTATCACAGTCTTCTGCTTGCAAATTTAACTGTCTCTGGAGTATGATATGCTGTTTTGGCTTAATCTCACTCATGTTCATTGCACTAATACCGATCACATTCAATCATCATTCATTTTGTTGCATAAGTGATGCATTGGAACTCGGGAGTTGAGTTTATGCTCGACCCCCGATTTTCAGGGCGTTACAAGATGGTATCAGAGCATGATTTGGATTAAACCGGACCTGGGTTATGGTCACACGACGCACTCTAACGCACTCTGACTTAGGAGAGAGTGACGGAATGTAGAAACAGTCTTAGGCATCCCTGTTCCGTCCAACGGCTAGTTCACTGAAAATGAACGCCGAAATCGAGTCTGTATTTAACCATGGTCGCACGGGTCGACCTTAAAACATTCTTAGGCCGTCTATAGATAATTATAGATTACAATCCACTTCACCCCAACCGTTGAAAATCGGTAATAAGAGTGATGATGTTAACTATTCCGAATCCTCGGAGCTTCTCTGGACTCCTCACAGAGACTTCTCGAATCCATGAGGAAGAAAGAAAAAAATAGAAGTAAATTCTAATAAGTTCAAAATTGATTAATGAATGACTAAAAACGAGTTCACAACCCTTTAAATAGGGATACCAAGCAATGGGAAAGAAATCGAAAACAAATCCATAAGGTGGTGATGTCTACTAGTGCGCAAAGTTTCTGGCCAAAAAAATAGCAAGTGTCCTATTTGGCTTTACCAAACCGTTCTCCTAATTATTCTAAGCCCTTTTCGCATTGGGCGCAACTCCTACAGCCCGACAGATGAAGAGTAATTAAACTAAAACTACTATTTTTAGTAAAATGAAATTGAAATGGGGAAACAACCGTCAATCGTTGGGGTTTTTCACAATTTCAATCTACGCAACCCGGCATAACGGGGTTGGTTGGCTTCATTAGCTCGTTCTGCCCCAAAATCATATATTATACGTCAGATAACTCATTCCGGATTACAAGATATGTCCGATTTGACCTGAAACGACTCGAAATGGAGTCGGGGGCTACACGCATCAATCCGGGAGGGAAACAAGTGGACCCAAGGTGCATTTGGCACCTTAGGATGTTGGAGGACACAACCCCACCGCGGCTGCGCAGCGCCGGCCAAGGCGGACGGCGGTGGAACCGCGGTCACCGCGGTCGACCACGGTCAGGTGGGCCCACTCATGTTGGGCCGGGCCTAGTCATGGTCGGCCCGACCTCTTCACACGTGTGGTGCATGCGATTTTGCTGGGGGACCCCTTTTTCATATCATTTTGCCCCCCTCTCTCAAACGCCCCTCCAAGCCCACCTTTCTCTTTCGACTTGCTGTTTTACCTCTCAAACCTTCCCTCTAATCACTCATTTCATCATTTCCTGCCCAACTCATCCTCTTCCAACGTTTACAACATAACCTACCCCCTACCCTTTCCGTTCTCTCTCATTTGAGCTTTTACATGCCCCATTTGTGACTCAAAATCGTGTAGCCTTCTAACCTATCTCATTTCTCCCTTTTACCTTCTTCATTCCCTGCATTTTAGGCCTTTACAATCCCTGATGAGGCTCAAGTCCGTGGAGAACCAAAAACTCTAGCCCCCGTTTCCCCTTATCCTCATTTTCCGTGGCTCTGTCTGAGCTTAGTACGGCCGCTTTTTCGGGATAATAATAAATGTATGTGGGGGATATGGCCCCTAGATTGGGTGTATCCCATGTTTTCCGACACCATGTTTAGAATGTACGCAATTAAGAGTAAATTTCGAGATTTCCTTTCCAATAACAGTTAGAAATTTCCCATCCTGCGATATGGAAATCCCATCTCACGCTTTTCCACACAAGACTCATTTTCCAAAGCCTATACCAATAGTTTTAATCCCCTCCCACCCTCTTACCAAACATGCCATTCCCAATCTCCTCTTGCCACAGACTCACACCTGTCCCTGGAATCAACCACAATACCCATCATCTGTAGCTCTTTTCTATGACTATAGATACCAATGTCACAGTACTCATCATCGATGGAAGGAAGACCATTGTACTGAGGGATTGCTTCCCATTTCGTGTTAAAGATAGGTCCTACATTACACCTTGTTCCGACATACGGAGCGAGACATAGATCCTTGAGCCTTAAGAAATTAAGTTTTTAAGGGAGGTAGAATATTATGAGCCCAATCTAGTTAGGTTGGCTAATACACCTCTTTGATCTGGGTGGCACAGCGAAAGCGTGGTGGACCCTTGCCCCACTGGCCCAGGATCGAAACTGTGCTCGTTGAATACGCACATTATAGAAGCCCTAGCAAGTTCTAATATGAGAAACCGATTTGGCATGATCTAGAAAGATTTGATTCACCATTTCCTTTGACATAGATAATAACGAGGACTCTCTTAGACTAAGACCTAAAGGGCAACCTTAGAATAGACAATTTGAACCTTTCAATGATGGACATTCCCTACGTTTCTAGAGTGATCGGACTACGGAGTTGCTGAAATATACAACTGCAAAACATTCGTGGCTTGACCCAATTCTCAATCCTGGGTGACTGCCAATGGACTCTCTACTGACGAGCAGACGATCAGGATCCACCAGGATTCGGAAGGGATACGATGAGCTTTTTACCCTGGCCCGGTAGATGATCGATGTATCGGGATCAAGCCCACTATAACCGTCTCTCCGTGTTGGTTAAATAATGAAAACAACTATCTTACTCTAAATTGGTGGGAATTATCGTCAAGACTCCAAGTAGGTAAAGAAATAAATTGTAGCAAACCATCAGGGTATGAGAAATGGATAAAGAAATAAGTTTTAAGGGGAGTAGACTAAAATGAACTCGCTAGTACATACCCTACCACGTGTAGAAACTTGGAACCAATAAGTCTTAGGCAAATAAAATAATAGAAATCTTCCCTTATTACCCTTAGCCAATTTCGGGGACGAAATTTTATTTTAAGGGGGGTAGATTGTAACACCCCGGCTTTTTGCCAACCTGGAATTAGACGTCCTTAGGCAATGGGTCGATCCTAACACTTTATTAACTTGTCAGAACTGAATCCCACAGTCTAAAATCGCTCCTTAACCCATTTCCTTCACAAATCCCACCTTTCACTACCTTGTTCTTTCAATTTTCAAAGCACTTTCGCCCTAGACACTATCTTAAACTAGTTAAGTAGTACAATTTGGATCACTTTAGATACAAACTGCAAAGGACTAAATACTACCTCAGACGGAAATCACTTAGGATTAAATCCTTTAGAAATTTGACAAAGTTAACTAAGTGCTAAACTAGATTAGCTACGAAATCCATTTGAATCGATTTAAATACGATCTGCAAGACCTAAAACTTGTAAAATCATTGACGCTAGGTTACCCAGAAATCTAGGATCAATCTCATTACCCGGCTGCTCTCGGGTGCATCTCGAAACTCCGTATTGGATCTGGACCGCACATCGGGAGTCCGAATAATACGAAGTTAAGGAATTAGGACCGCCTCGCTGGGCTTGACAACCACCTCAGAAATCAGGTCCAGTCGATGTCCCACAGCTATTCGCTTGAGTCCGGAGTGAGGGAGTGTGAAAATCACTCTTTCCTTTACAAAATAAATATCTGGAATAGTGATCTGGCACCATTCGGTTGCGGATCAGTATTAAGCAACCAAACCGTCGGAATCAGACCAAATTACACCCTCAGATCAGGAAAAATTTTAGGAACATTTACATGTACTTGGAATTTCGGATCGTGGCCCACTGACCGTTGAACTGAAACTGGTCCGCCACGCGTGATCTGGAATCCCGACCGAAACGAAAACTTAATATAACGTAGATCCAGCGTTAGTGAGCTTAAGTCCGACCTTTGGCTCAAGGAGGCCAGCTAGAAGTCCTTCGTTGAGCTGAAAAAGTTCCGCTTTGGTTATAACCTAGGTGAACCTTGTCTAGAAGTCTATTTTGGTGAAGTTTTAGACTATATAAGGACCTTAAACCTTCTCCCATTTTAGCCATACGAATTTGGATTTGAGAGAGAGAAAAGAGAGAGAAAGTGTCGGAGATGTGGGAGGAACTTCCTGCTGCTGTTCCCTGCCGCTATTCGGGCTCCACCGCCTCTTTCCAAGCGCTTTCCCGGCGATATCAACTCTGTTTTAAGGTGAGAAACCCTAACCCTAGATCTGATTTGAGGTGTATAGGCTATAGGTTGTGAAATAGCTAACCGATTTCACTCTTTAGGCCAGAAAACTCCCGAATACGGAAGCTCATCCAACCTTGCTGATTCGTTGAGATTCCAAGAGGCAAGGTGAGGACTTTAGGTGTATAGGTTGCGGTTTTCAACGCTTTCAATGTCAGTTAATGGTAGATTCATGATCTGCATGCAATTGCACATGTACAAAGTGCTTTCCGTTTTCTGTTTTGATTAAAATTGTAGAATTTGGAATTTCACATACTCTAGGTATTCGTATAAAATACCGTATACGTATTTTTTATGGAAATGTGTTTGACATGTTTATTTGTCGTATGGATATATGACGTATGGATAAAATACTTATTTGGCGAAAGGATTCGCCTAAATACATGTTTTACTAATATACACTATGTATGTAGAAATACTGTATTGTAAGGAGTGCCGTATACATGTATATTTTGGAAATGTGTTTGCCATGATTATTTGTCGTATGATTATATAATATATGGATAAATTACTTATTTGGCGAAAGTAATCGCCGTAATACATGTTTGCTTGTATACACTATGTATGTTGAAAATGCGTATTTTAGAAAATACTGTATACGTATGAATATTGGGAGATGTATTTATCATGATTATTTGCTGTAGTAATATATTATACATGGATAAAATACTCACTTGGCTAAAGGATAGCCCTAATACATGTTTTGCTAACATACACCATGTATGTTGTAATAGTGTATTCTAAGTGTTTGTGAAAATGATTGAATGAGTATAGAATTCTCATTCGTGCTCGCCATGACTAATTGTCATGGATTCGTGATTGTTGTAGTGGCGATACCCCTTTGACGAAAGGATTTGCCCTAAATCACGCCACGGCCAATATACACCATATATGCTAAAATGTGTGGCCCAAGTGTTTGTGGAAATGACTGAATGAATATGGAACTTGGATTCCTGCTTGCCATGACTATCCGTCGTGTGTGTACGCGTGTTATGATTGGGGCAACTCCCTAGTGAAAGGATTTGGCCTAATGCCTATGTGATCGACATATGTCATGTATGTTGATGTATGTTTGTTTAAGTGTTTCTTGAAATGTCTGAATGAGTAGTAGTTAGTAAATTGTAATGTATAAGGGTGTTGAGATATGATTCTCAACCTCTTTTAACTATGTGTATGATCTCCTTGGATAGTTGTGTGATTAGGAATTGAACATGTACAAATTCATGCTTGTGTTGTGCTTCATAACATGCTCAACTGCTTTATGATTTTAACTATGTAATGCATATGTTTAAATTTATATTTACGTTGTATGATCCGTCATGGGTGATGGGGGAGTGGAGCAACGAGTGCGTGCAACAGCCTTGGCAGCCCTAAACGGATAATACCAGACCTTGATTGTATGTGTTGAATCTTGATCCACTACTGCTTTATCTATCTGCACTTGATTGTGTTTGGGGCTATGATTATAGTCCAGACAATCGGTACCCGAATTGGATTTGTGGCTATGATCCATTTGTCACGTGAGATGTGTTCGACGAACCCGAGTCGTACTTCGGTTGGCGATAGTGGTTGGCCACACGAAGTGCTTATGCGCTTCATATCGTTCAACTTGTTGTGCGCTCGAGCTAGCCGAGCTCGTCAAGCAACCCGATCTGTCTTATGTATGTTCACCATGTTTGGACGCTACCGCTTGAACCTAGGGTACCAAACTTACCAGTGAAATCCCGTTAACCATGGTACCTCAATCCGCTAAGACTCATGAGCCGGACATGGTGGTATGGGACACCGTGGTCGAGCTGTCGGCCTATGCTGGGGCCATGTGCCTCCTCGTAGTGACCATTGAGCAACCCAAACTTGTGAGCCGAATACGGTGGTATGGGACACTGTATTCGAGCTGTCGATACTTATGGCGAGAGCCGAGTACGGTGAGACCGTACTCGTCGACGGCGACGAGTCCTCTGTAGTATCTTCGAGTATACTCCAAGGTCTGTGATTGGCGACGAGTCTTTCACAGCAACTAGAGTATGAGTTGAGCCGAGTACGGTGAGACCTGTATTCGAGCTGACGGCTAGTGATTAAGCCGAGTACGGTGAGACATGTATTCGAGTTGACGGCCAGCAATTGAGCCGCATACGGTGAGATCTGTATCCGTGCTGACGGGTGACGAGCCCTTTGTGATGCTTTCGCTACGCCTCTCAAACCATAATATCGTATGAGATTAACTAGGACTGACGACCCTAGAATGGATCATGTTTGGGAATGATACAAGGGAGGTACCTTAGTTTCCCAATACTGCTGTTTGAAATGAACTAATAATTACTCGGTAATCATGCTCATCATCGCACTGCATGTGCCTGGTAAATGTGGAGCACTGAGGGATGGACGCATTCGCGAACGTAAGATGATGTCGCATGAGGGTGGTTTGGTAAGGGCATACATCATGTCATTTCATACTTGCATTAAATAAGAGTAGTTGAAATTGTTTGATTGTACTACTTTATCATTACTGTTTGACTGAATTGATAACATGTTAACCTATGCTTTATTGTTCCACTGAGTTGATCACTCACTCCCACGATAAGGGATGGTGTTCCGAACACCCACCAGACTTTGTCTGATTGCAGATGGCGACGCTACTTCTGAGGCGGATCCGGACTTCTATGACGACGAGAATGCTTCCTCGTATATGCTGTTTTCTGGCGGCTTCGTGAGAGCCGTGCCTTGATTGTCGGGGCTACAGGAATGTTGACTAGATTACACTACACAACTTGGTATAATTTAAAATCATACTTGTAATTATTTAACCTGGTAACTTTATCACACTCTGGAGACCCACCACAGTTTATATATTTTATCTATCTATCACAGTCTTCCGCTTACAAATTTAACTTGTCTCGGAGTATGATATCTTTGTTTTGGCTTAATCTCACTCATGTTCATTGCACTAATACCGATCACATTCAATCATCATTCATTTTGTTGCATAAGTGATGCATTGGAACTCGGGAGTTGAGTTTATGCTCGACCCCCGATTTTCAGGGCGTTACAAGATGGTATCAGAGCATGATTTGGATTAAACCGGACCTGGGTTATGGTCACACGACGCACTCTAACGCACTCTGACTTAGGAGAGAGTGACCGAATGTAGAAACAGTCTTAGGCATCCCTGTTCCGTCCAACGGCTAGTTCACTGAAAATGAACGCCGAAATCGAGTCTGTATTTAACCATGGTCGCACGGGTCGACCTTAAAACATTCTTAGGCCGTCTATAGATAATTATAGATTACAATCCACTTCACCCCAACCGTTGAAAATCGGTAATAAGAGTGATGATGTTAACTATTCCGAATCCTCGGAGCTTCTCTGGACTCCTCACAGAGACTTCTCGAATCCATGAGGAAGAAAGAAAAAAATAGAAGTAAATTCTAATAAGTTCAAAATTGATTAATGAATGACTAAAAACGAGTTCACAACCCTTTAAATAGGGATACCAAGCAATGGGAAAGAAATCGAAAACAAATCCATAAGGTGGTGATGTCTACTAGTGCGCAAAGTTTCTGGCCAAAAAAAATAGCAAGTGTCCTATTTGGCTTTACCAAACCGTTCTCCTAATTATTCTAAGCCCTTTTCGCATTGGGCGCAACTCCTACAGCCCGACAGATGAAGAGTAATTAAACTAAAACTACTATTTTTAGTAAAATGAAATTGAAATGGGGAAACAACCGTCAATCGTTGGGGTTTTTCACAATTTCAATCTACGCAACCCGGCATAGCGGGGTTGGTTGGCTTCATTAGCTCGTTCTGCCCCAAAATCATATATTATACGTCAGATAACTCATTCCGGATTACAAGATATGTCCGATTTGACCTGAAACGACTCGAAATGGAGTCGGGGGCTACACGCATCAATCCGGGAGGGAAACAAGTGGACCCAAGGTGCATTTGGCACCTTAGGATGTTGGAGGACACAACCCCACCGCGGCTGCGCAGCGCCGGCCAAGGCGGACGGCGGTGGAACCGCGGTCACCGCGGTCGACCACGGTCAGGTGGGCCCACTCATGTTGGGCCGGGCCTAGTCATGGTCGGCCCGACCTCTTCACACGTGTGGTGCATGCGATTTTGCTGGGGGACCCCTTTTTCATATCATTTTGCCCCCCTCTCTCAAACGCCCCTCCAAGCCCACCTTTCTCTTTCGACTTGCTCGTTTTACCTCTCAAACCTTCCCTCTAATCACTCATTTCATCATTTCCTGCCCAACTCATCCTCTTCCAACGTTTACAACATAACCTACCCCCTACCCTTTCCGTTCTCTCTCATTTGGGCTTTTACATGCCCCATTTGTGACTCAAAATCGTGTAGCCTTCTAACCTATCTCATTTCTCCCTTTTACCTTCTTCATTCCCTGCCTTTTAGGCCTTTACAATCCCTGATGAGGCTCAAGTCCATGGAGAACCAAAAACTCCATCCCCCGTTTCCCCTTATCCTCATTTTCCGTGGCTCTGTCTGAGCTTAGTACGGCCGCTTTTTCGGGATAATAATAAATGTATGTGGGGGATATGGCCCCTAGATTGGGTGTATCCCATGTTTTCCGACACCATGTTTAGAATGTACGCAATTAAGAATAAATTCCGAGATTTCCTTTCCAATAACACTTAGAAATTTCCCATCCTGGTATATGGAAATCCCATCTCACGCTTTTCCACACAAGACTCATTTTCCAAAGCCTATACCAATAGTTTTAATCCCCTCCCACCCTCCTACCAAACATGCCATTCCCAATCCCCTCTTGCCACAGACTCACACCTGTCCCTGGAATCAACCACAATACCCATCATCTGTAGCTCTTTTCTATGACTATAGATACCAATGTCACAGTACTCATCATCGATGGAAGGAAGACCATTGTACTGAGGGATTGCTTCCCATTTCGTGTTAAAGATAGGTCCTACATTACACCTTGTTCCGACATACGGAGCGAGACATAGATCCTTGAGCCTTAAGAAATTAAGTTTTTAAGGGAGGTAGAATATTATGAGCCCAATCTAGTTAGGTTGGCTAATACACCTCTTTGATCTGGGTGGCACAGCGAAAGCGTGGTGGACCCTTGCCCCACTGGCCCAGGATCGAAACTGTGCTCGTTGAATACGCACATTATAGAAGCCCTAGCAAGTTCTAATATGAGAAACCGATTTGGCATGATCTAGAAAGATTTGATTCACCATTTCCTTTGACATAGATAATAACGAGGACTCTCTTAGACTAAGACCTAAAGGGCAACCTTAGAATAGACAATTTGAACCTTTCAATGATGGACATTCCCTACGTTTCTAGAGTGATCGGACTACGGAGTTGCTGAAATATACAACTGCGAAACATTCGTGGCTTGACCCAATTCTCAATCCTGGGTGACTGCCAATGGACTCTCTGCTGACGAGCAGACGATCAGGATCCACTAGGATTCGGAAGGGATACGATGAGCTTTTTACCCTGGCCCGGTAGATGATCGATGTATCGGGATCAAGCCCACTATAACCGTCTCTCTGTGTTGGTCAAATAATGAAAACAACTATCTTACTCTAAATTGGTGGGAATTATCGTCAAGACTCCAAATAGGTAAAGAAATAAATTGTAGCAAACCATCAGGGTATGAGAAATGGATAAAGAAATAAGTTTTAAGGGGGGTAGACTAAAATGAACCAGCTAGTACATACCCTACCACGTGTAGAAACTTGGAACCAATAAGTCTTAGGCAAATAAAATAATAGAAATCTTCCCTTATTACCCTTAGCCAATT
This sequence comes from Magnolia changhungtana, assembly GCA_030180095.1. Taxonomy (NCBI): domain Eukaryota; kingdom Viridiplantae; phylum Streptophyta; class Magnoliopsida; order Magnoliales; family Magnoliaceae; genus Magnolia; species Magnolia changhungtana. Next base: position 2,004,051 of record JASAUF010000600.1, read on the forward strand.
TCGGGGACGAAATTTTATTTTAAGGGGGGTAGATTGTAACACCCCGGCTTTTTGCCAACCTGGAATTAGACGTCCTTAGGCAATGGGTCGATCCTAACACTTTATTAACTTGTCAGAACTGAATCCCACAGTCTAAAATCGCTCCTTAACCCATTTCCTTCACAAATCCCACCTTTCACTACCTTGTTCTTTCAATTTTCAAAGCACTTTCGCCCTAGACACTATCTTAAACTAGCTAAGTAGTACAACTTGGATCACTTTAGATACAAACTGCAAAGGACTAAATACTACCTCAGACGGAAATCACTTAGGATTAAATCCTTTAGAAATTTGACAAAGTTAACTAAGTGCTAAATTAGGTTAGCTACGAAATCCATTTGAATCGATTTAAATACGATTTGCAAGACCTAAAACTTGTAAAATCATTGACGCTAGGTTACCCAGAAATCTAGGATCAATCTCATTACCCGGCTGCTCTCGGGAGCATCTTTAAACTCCGTATCGGATCTGGACCGCACATCGGGAGTCCGAATAATACGAAGTTAAGGAATTAGGACCGCCTCGCTGGGCTTGACAACCACCTCAGAAATCAGGTCCAGTCGATGTCCCACAGCTATTCGCTTGAGTCCGGAGTGAGGGAGTGTGAAAATCACTCTTTCCTTTACAAAATAAATATCTGGAATAGTGATCTGGCACCATTCGGTTGTGGATCAGTATTAAGCAACCAAACCGTCGGAATCAGACCAAATTACACCCTCAGATCAGGAAAAATTTTAGGAACATTTACATGTACTTGGAATTTCGGATCGTGGCCCACTGACCATTGAACTGAAACTGGTCCGCCACGCGTGATCTGGAATCCCGACCGAAACGAAAACTTAATAGAACGTAGATCCAGCTTTAGTGAGCTTAAGTCCGACCTTTGGCTCAAGGAGGCCAGCTAGAAGTCCTTCGTTGAGCTGAAAAAGTTCCGCTTTGGTTATAACCTAGGTGAACCTTGTCTAGAAGTCTATTTTGGTGAAGTTTTAGACTATATAAGGACCTTAAACCTTCTCCCATTTTAGCCATACGAATTTGGATTTGAGAGAGAGAAAAGAGAGAGAAAGTGTGGGAGATGTGGGAGGAACTCCCTGCTGCTGTTCCCTGCCGCTATTCGGGCTCCACCGCCTCTTTCCAAGCGCTTTCCCGGCGATATCAACTCCGTTTTAAGGTGAGAAACCCTAACCCTAGATCTGATTTGAGGTGTATAGGCTATAGGTTGTGAAATAGCTAACCGATTTCACTCTTTAGGCTAGAAAACTCCCGAATACGGAAGCTCATCCAACCTTGCTGATTCGTTGAGATTCCAAGAGGCAAGGTGAGGACTTTAGGTGTATAGGTTGCGGTTTTCAATGCTTTCAATGTCAGTTAATGGTAGATTCATGATCTGCATGCAATTGCACATGTACAAAGTGCTTTCCGTTTTCTGTTTTGATTAAAATTGTAGAATTTGAAATTTCACATACTCTAGGTATTCGTATAAAATACCGTATACGTATTTTTTATGGAAATGTGTTTGACATGTTTATTTGTCGTATGGATATATGACGTATGGATAAAATACTTATTTGGTGAAAGGATTCGCCTAAATACATGTTTTACTAATATACACTATGTATGTAGAAATACTGTATTGTAAGGAGTGCCGTATACATGTATATTTTGGAAATGTGTTTGCCATGATTATTTGTCGTATGATTATATAATATATGGATAAATTACTTATTTGGCGAAAGTAATCGCCGTAATACATGTTTGCTTGTATACACTATGTATGTTGAAAATGCGTATTTTAGAAAATACTGTATACGTATGAATATTGGGAGATGTATTTATCATGATTATTTGCTGTAGTAATATATTATACATGGATAAAATACTCACTTGGCTAAAGGATAGCCCTAATACATGTTTTGCTAACATACACCATGTATGTTGTAATAGTGTATTCTAAGTGTTTGTGAAAATGATTGAATGAGTATAGAATTCTCATTCATGCTCGCCATGACTAATTGTCATGGATTCGTGATTGTTGTAGTGGCGATACCCCTTTTGACGAAAGGATTTGCCTAAATCACGCCACGGCCAATATACACCATATATGCTAAAATGTGTGGCCCAAGTGTTTGTGGAAATGACGAATGAATATGGGACTTGGATTCCTCGCTTGCCATGACTATCCGTCGTGGGTGTACGCGTGTTATGATTGGGGCAACTCCCTAGTGAAAGGATTTGGCCTAATGCCTATGTGATCGACATATGTCATGTATGTTGATGTATGTTTGTTTAAGTGTTTCTTGAAATGTCTGAATGAGTAGTAGTTAGTAAATTGTAATGTATAAGGGTGTTGAGATATGATTCTCAACCTCTTTTAACTATGTGTATGATCTCCTTGGATAGTTGTGTGATTAGGAATTGAACATGTACAAATTCATGCTTGTGTTGTGCTTCATAACATGCTCAACTGCTTTATGTTTTAACTATGTAATGCATATGTTTAAATTTATATTTACGTTGTATGATCCGTCATGGGTGATGGGGGAGTGGAGCAACGAGTGCGTGCAACAGCCTTGGCAGCCCTAAACGGATAATACCAGACCTTGATTGTATGTGTTGAATCTTGATCCACTACTGCTTTATCTATCTGCACTTGATTGTGTTTGGGGCTATGATTATAGTCCAGACAATCGGTACCTGAATTGGATTTGTGGCTATGATCCATTTGTCACGTGAGATGTGATCGATGAACCCGAGTCGTACTTCGGTTGGCGATAGTGGTTGGCCACACGAAGTGCTTATGCGCTTCATATCGTTCAACTTGTTGTGCGCTCGAGCTAGCCGAGCTCGTCAAGCAACCCGATCTGTCTTATGTATGTTCACCATGTTTGGACGCTACCGCTTGAACCTAGGGTACCAAACTTACCAGTGAAATCCCGTTAACCATGGTACCTCGATCCGCTAAGACTCATGAGCCGGACATAGTGGTATGGGACACCGTGGCCGAGCTGTCGGCCTATGCTGGGGCCATGTGCCTCCCCGTAGTGACCATTGAGCAACCCAAACTCGTGAGCCGAATACGGTGGTATGGGACACTGTATTCGAGCTATCGATACTTACGGCGAGAGCCGAGTACGGTGAGACCTGTACTCGTGCTGACGTCCGACGAGTCCTCTGTAGTATCTTCGAGTATACTCCAGGGTCTGTGATTGGCGACGAGTCTTTCACAGCAACTAGAGTATGAGTTGAGCCGAGTACGGTGAGACCTGTATTCGAGCTGACGGCTAGTGATTGAGCCGAGTACGGTGAGACCTGTATTCGAGATGACGGCCAGCAATTGAGTCGCATATGGTGAGATCTGTATCCGTGCTGACGGGTGACGAGCCCTTTGTGATGCCTTCGCCACGCCTCTCAAACCATAATATCGTATGAGATTAACTAGGACTGACGACCCTAGAATGGATCATGTTTGGGAATGATACAAGGGAGGTACCTTAGTTTCCCAATACTGCTGTTTGAAATGAACTAATAATTACTCGGTAATCATGCTCATCATCGCACTGCATGTGCCTGATAGATGTGGAGCACTGAGAGATGGACGCATTCGAGAACGTAAGATGATGTCGCATGAGGGTGGTTTGGCAAGGGCATACATCATGTCATTTCATACTTGCATTAAATAAGAGTAGTTAAAATTGTTTGATTGTACTACTTTATCATTACTGCTTGACTGAATTGATAACATGTTAACCTATGCTTTATTGTTCCACTGAGTTGATCACTCACTCCCACGATACGGGATGGTGTTCCGAACACCCACCAGACTTTGTCTGATTGCAGATGGTGACCCTACTTCTGAGGCGGAGCCGGACTTCTATGACGACGAGAATGCTTCCTCGTATATGCTGTTTTCTGGCGGCTTCGTGAGAGCTGTGCCTTGATTGTCGGGGCTACAGGGATGTTGACTAGATTACACTACACAACTTAGTATAATTTAAAATCATACTTGTAATTATTTAACCTGGTAACTTTATCACACTCTGGAGACCCACCACAGTTTATATATTTTATCTATCTATCACAGTCTTCCGCTTGCAAATTTAACTGTCTCTGGAGTATGATATGCTGTTTTGGCTTAATCTCACTCATGTTTATTGCACTAATACCGATCACATTCAATCATCATTCATTTTGTTGCATAAGTGATGCATTGGAACTCGGGAGTTGAGTTTATGCTCGACCCCCGATTTTCAGGGCGTTACAATAAGAGTATTCAGGGATATTTAATTTTACTGCTTTATCATTACTACTTGACTGAATTGATAACATGTTAACCTTCGCTGCATAGTTCCACTGAGTTCATCACTCACTCCCATGTTACGGGACGGTGTTTTAAACACCAATCAGACTCTGTCTTGATTGCAGATGATGACGCGACTCCTGAGGCGGAGCCAAACTTTGAGTAAGACGAGGAGGCATTCTCCTACATGCAGTTTTCAGGCAGGTCTATGTAGACAATGTTCTGAATGACGAGGTTATAGGGATGTTTATTAAACGCCATTACACTTATTATTTTGCACTTTTGGAGCACCCATGTATATTCTTTTCATTCATTATTGGAGTATACATGTATATATATAACCTGGTAACATGTTCACACTCTGGAGACTTATAATAGTTTATATATTTTATATATCTATCACGGTCTTTCACTAGTATAATTTAACCGTCTCTGGAATATGAATTACTATTTTGGTATAATCCCACTCATGATTAACGCACTAACATGGACAACATTCAATCATAAGCATATATGTCGCATAAGTGATGTTTTGGAACTCGGGAGTTGAGTTACTACTCGACCCCCGATTTTCAAGGCGTTACATCTTCATAAGAGGTTTTCAATGGTGGATTTCCATTCACAGGTGTGGGCTACCTCTGAATTATACTGTCATGTGGACTAAGATCTGCAGTAAGTGTACATTCAAACAATTAATGATCAGTGGTGAGGTCCACACACTGCAGGTATGCATTTTTGCTAGGAAACAAACACAAATAAATCAAAATCTATAATAGTGTTTTATGCAACAGAAGTCTTATAAAATAACCAAAAAAAAGTTCAAAACAAAATAACAGTTTTAAATCTGTCAAGCAGTTACAGACATCTCCTTCAGTAACAGAAAATGCTTCCAGCAGCAGGCCTATTACGTTTTAAAAACTCCTTTAAGCGAGATGAGGTTTGAAACAATCCATTTGACCACCACATATACTATCAGCCCCCCTATCAGAACTTGAAATATAGGGAAACCATGATCCGATGAATTGGCATCTCCTCTGACATCCGTAATAGCGGCATTGGAGAAACTGTGGCCATCAAACCGATCTTCGTCTATGACCAGAGCATGGGTTAGTGATGATTCATGCTGGCGTCTCATGGAATGTCCCAAATTATGACAATTATGCCTTGTGGCCTACAGTAAATTTGAACAAAAATATATGAGATAGGTGAAAATAATCTAATGAGTGATTTAATGAGTGATTTCAGTGAGAACGAATTATGAGAAAAGAAAAAATAATCTGCGCATCCGACCAAGTACAAATGATTACAGTAATCATAAATTTTAGAGAAAATATAAATGACATGCTGGCCGATAAAATGAGTGATTTCATCTATAAGACATACGTCAGGACAAAGAAACCAATGATGCATCGCCTATCCAGAATTGGAAAGTATAAGACATACCTTAAAGTTCAACCAAGCTGTTGCAGCCTCCTTAAACGATTTGTACGACTGATGTCTATAACCTGAATATTGATGCACTTGCGCTATTGCATCCTCCCATTTCTCATAAACACCCGGAACTCTTCCCACAAAGACAACATAATATTTTTTCCTAATTTTCTGTTAAAAATAAAGTGTGAATTGATATTGTTAAAGCATCATTAAAGATACTGAAGTAGTTTATATGAATAGATCAGTATCCTAAAAGATATCTGATAAAATTAGTATCTGGGTGATGTTTCATAGCAACATTATAGAAAAATTTCTTACAAGTTATGTATTTGTAGTCTCACCTCAACAACTCACACTCATACAGTAACTGAACATTTGAATTCCATGTTAATGTAGAATCTGATATTTTACTGCGGTGGTAGGATTTAAAACTACCCTGCTTACCGATATAAAATGTCTATAAGTTCAATAATCAAAAGAGGGCATTTATATCATCCACGATATTATAAGAATGAAGGAAAGTTAACATAAAAAACACAGTATTTTAAACAAGCATATCACACCGGATGCAAATAGCAGAGCATCTTAGAGGAATCAAATAACCACAACAGTGGCCACATCACAAATCCGAGTTAAGCATTCATTAAGGCTGTGCGACAATGGCCCATGGTGTACCTGCACTGCTGAGAAAAATAGCAATATTATTATGAGTTAGATTATAGAAGAAACTGGAAATCGACGTAGATATATGAATGATGGTCCGACCATCATTAACCAAAGTTTCCTACATGACCTACGAGCAGAGTGTTGGATTCACCATCCAACACCCAAATATCCAACCGCAATCCACATCATGACACAAACCAAACAGTCACCCAACAAAAAAAATAAAAAACAAAATACGGTTTAGTTATTTAAAATTTCCATTCTAGCCAAACAGATCAGTATTAGGCAGGAGGATTGCAGTCCAAGAGCTTCTGGACCTACTCCCTAAGCCTCTCATGTCCCATCTTGATGAAGAAGCCAGCACTGACAATATCCTGTTGCATCAACCTTGCGGCGCGGACCTGATCTTCGTGGCTCAGACCATCAACCTCCTCTAGTATGTCTAGCAACTTCTGTACGCGGGTCATACTTTTTCCCTGTGCCATTATTATGGTAAGGGTCTTGACGGCCTTTGCCATTTCCCCCATTTTATCACCTATGTGATCACTTGGCTTTCCCCTTCTTCCTCAGGATATGCCTATAGCGGTGCTTTGGCTATTTCTAGACCCATTGGAGGTCTCCATAGGCCCTTTGTGGACCCTCTTACACTACTGTTGTGATTCATCATTATCAGGAAATGACACCACTTACATGTTCATCATCCTCATCTAAAGACAGGTGAATAGTTTTTGTTCTATTGTCATCAGAATCGAGTTCGTCTCTACCATGACGTTTGTCGGAAAGCTAAGATGAGTAGGCTGTGCTGGCAAATGCGCCATGAGCGCAATCATTACCAAACATGTAAGCCAAATCATTTTAGCGGTCAATGTGTTTGCCACGCACTCTTTCAGCATATAGATGAGACTGCTAAACACTCATGTATGATTATAAACATGTCTGTAGATAATTTAAGAAATGTACAAGGTAAAAATAACAGCAAAAAGAAGTATTATACAGCTTTTTGGTTAACTGTAATGATCTTGTTACTTACCAAAATATACCCTTCCCAAACATCATCTGTTGCCACAACCATTTTCAGGTCCGCGTCCCATCCGAAACTGCCGGCATTTAACATATCCCTAACTGTCCAATATAATTTTTTCAAAGTTTGCAGGCAGTTGGAAATATCTTTGTTCTCTAACCCCACCCCACAACGATTGAATATTTCAGTGATGCTAGTCTTATAGGCTTCAGGCTTGAAACCAATATCACTCTTACGTCTCAGATTGACTTGCTCAACTAAGCTATCAACCAATGCATTATTCATCGGATCGCTCCATTGAACGCGTTCTGTTTTCATACTATCTCTGGTTAATCAAGTGCATGCACTCGGAGACCTGGATGACGGAGCTTTCTGCATTGTCGATGAGCTTGTCTTTGATGGAGTATCGAACATTTGGCTAGTTAATGCAACAATCTTCTTAGGTGAAACTGTACATTTGGAGGTTGAGGGAGTGACATTCTTGTCTTTCCCCACTTTGTACGAGCTTCTAATAAAATTCATCTTCGTCTAGGGTGCAGTAACAGTTAATGGAAAAACCAATCTCATGATATTAATTAAAAGACGTAAATTACATGTTTACACAGTCAAATAGGATAATATGCGTACATACTGAAATCATATTGAAAAAAGCCATCACATCTTGTATAATCCATATAAAGAGTTCAAAATTGTTATGAAAGAAACACCCCAACAGCACACCAAATACCAAATTCCCCATAAAAAATAATCAAGCTGTTACAATAACAGCTTAAAATAGTTACTAAAAAATAAATCAGGAAATCAATGATGCTGTCGGTTTCAAGGAAGGCTGTCATTCCACATCCTCTTCACAATATCATCTCTCTTTTTTATCCATTCATCTCTCACGCGGTCTGTCACAGTAGACGTTGCGCACTCTTCCTCTGCAAGAGATACGTCATTCGAGGATGGCGAACTTTCCTCCACACTCTCACCAATATCATCCACTATTTCCGAAAATTCATCTTCACCACTCACACAGATGAAGTTGTGCATAACACAGCAAGCTATAACAATTTTGAATTGTGTTTTAAATTTGAATTGTGGTGATATGCGCAGTATCGAAAATCATCCTTTTAAAAGACTGAAACAACGTTTAATTACATTTCGTAATTGCGCATGACGATAATTAAAGAGTTCTTTCTTATTAGCAGGCTTCCTCCCTATACGAAATTCATTCAAATGATATCGTACACCTCGATAAGGTGCCATAAATCCTGGAGAATGGGCATATCTCGCATCGACAACATAGTATTTTTATACAAAAGCAATATTTACATATTAAACAATAGTCAATTTGCATGCAACATCTTTATATGACACATGCAACAAATACTCTTTACCATGAGGCACAAGGAAATAATCAAGGCGTCGAGTTCATGCATTTTACAAAACACTAGCATCGGAGGCAGAATCGTCCCAACCTGCTAGCACATATATGAATTTCATATCAAAAGTATATGCTGCCAATACATTTTGAGATAAGAAACCTTTTCGATTTCGAAAGGTTGCACTTGCTTCTTTCGACAAATAGACCGGTATGTGGGTGCCATCAAGTGCCCCAATGTAGTCCTACAAGAAACATTAAGTTGCCTTTTAGGTTTATATTATACAACCAATAATTTACATATATTATCATTGCCTATTTTTGTAGTGTCTTACCTGAAAATAAGGGCTCCACATTAGATTATCCAATATCTCTTTCAGTGTATGCAATCTTGGAAACTTTATGTATTCCAAATAGAGGCCTATTATAGCATCAAGAACTCTATTGAAATGTCGACTCACGGTTTCGCCAGACCACGCAAATTGATTATCGCTGACACGGTTTCGCACATTGTGGCCAATAATATGAAGGAACATGACGACTTGTTCCTTTAAAGAGCATCTCCTTGTGTTAGACAGCAAATTCCTATCTCTTAACAAAGAACAAAGCTCAAAGAACTTATCATGACTCATTCTTAGTTATGCAAGACAGTCTGCGTCGCTCTTCTTTATGATGCCATCTATAAATCTATTTTAACTTATATGACAATCCCGTGGCAATGACTTCATACAGTAACGATGATAATATTCAGCAGCCCCCATAACACATGCAGAGGCTACAATTGTGGTTAATGCTGCTATAATTTCTGTTTCATTCCAATCACTATTGGAGGAGTCTGCCCGGTTAGAGACCTCACTGTGAGACCCCATTAGTGATATGGGTTCTGACCTGTAGCTTTTTCAAGTTACCCTGTTTTTAATAATTTAGATAACAGAAACAATTCCAAATGTACAGCAATGCGAAAACACTCTTTATAATAATATTGTTACAAGAAATTAGCTAATAGTGAATCTGTTACACAATATGCATTTTATTGAAGATAATAATAATCATTCATGGATCAAACATAACAGAAAATAATTTATCTGCAAATTTATTCAAAATCTTAAACAGTAATCATGCCATGAACATAAGTAATGCAATAATTATAGAAGAAATTCAATAATCTATATGCCACATCATGTTTAATATAAACTGATCAGTTTACCATGGACCTGTTAACAGTTTCAAATGAAAAGTACTGATAACTTTGAAGGTCAGCACTCTTGGAAGACTGGACGGCTACAATTAGTCCTGTTTGAAATGTAGATTTCAGGGTGCTATATGCAAGTGAAGACAGTAAACCATGAGAAGCCCCCATAACACATGATGTGAGTATTCACTTGAAATTACACGAATATATTATAAACACACAACCCGCGTTGAGTTTGGAATATTACCTCCACTGTTCAACAATGGAGGTAATATGAAGAATAGTGATGATCCTATACAAATCTCATTGGCATTGAGATTAAAATATTACCTCCACTGTCCTTTAGCACCTGCAATTTAGGGGAAACCTCAACAATATTTCATAGACAAACGGAAGCTGCTTCAGCATCCGGTGATGAAAATTTACCTTTGATATTAATGACAGATATCATTCGGACTGCCAAAGAATATCATAAACACAAGGCAAATTGACATGCATAAGTCATGTAACAAGTATCTGTAGGTGTATCCATCTATGGAATTTTCTCCTGGATCGTAGTAATGTCATGGTGGTACAACAGACTGTAAAAAGATATAGCGGATGTACTGCATCACCTGCCCACATCGTAGAGGGAGAGAAAATCTTAGGCTAACACCCATAGAGATGCAAGTGCATGTCTTGGGATCATCTCGTGGTGAACAGGGAGATGAGGAAGACCAACATGCAAGTGATAAGGTCCATCAGATGGTGTTTGTTGATCCTCTCCTCCATAAAAAAACAATGACATTCCATTACATGCAAAGGGTATTATACTTACCTTCGCTCAATAACTGGATACCACTGTCCTTTTGTGAGATGATCGGTGTAGCAGTTAAAACTAGGACAGAATCAGGGAAATCTCACAGAGACTCGCCAATCTCACGAGCCTTAGACGTGCACAAAACAACAACACACATCGAAGAGGACTACAGATGAGCATCCATGACGAGGATCTTGAAGAATTGCTATGATATTCTCAGCCAACTAGATCAGTGAGGAAGAAGGGAACGGATGTGGGAGGGATGATATGTGCCCGATGGAGTACATGTGCGTATGATCCACAGGAACGAACCGTAATGAGGCTTGTCTTTCACGCTGCTGGGCGGTGCAGTGCAATGACTGCACTGCATTTATCGATGCGCTATATTCTGACATGATATTATGCGTGGAAGATGAAAACTGGTTCGGGAGCGTACGCGGGTCCCTCCTCCATGACTGGTTTTAATTCGAAATCAAACGTTGCATAACGTACGGCCGACCTTTAAACACAGTGCAACACCATGTGGTCCGTGAATCCAAACACGCCCTTAGGAGTATTAATCTCTCGGTATTAATAATGATGGTTCGTAGGTCCACATTTAGATGTACCAACATTATCCAATATTCTTATAATGACCTACCACTTTTTAAATAATATGTGTAATGTAAGTGCTATGATTTGATTCGTCTTTGATTGTCAAATTTTGTATGTCAAAACTTCTTCATATGTCGTGTGTTTATATCTTGATAAATTTGTTCGAGACACCTTGTCAACACTTGAAGTCTAGCTCAAAGAATTCTTCAAGCTTCATGATAGTTCAAGCTACAATGTAGAAAATATTAAGAGAGAACTCAGGATCAAGACTCAAGTTCAAGTGCAAGTCGAAGTTCAAGATTCAAATCTAAATGCGGGACTCAAGTACAACTTAAAGTAATATTGAAGCTTCTGAAGTAGTCAAGCTACATCGAGAAGAAATCAAGCTTCGTAAAGATCAAAGTCTAAGCAAATGAGGTGTTCAATGACCATACTTCATGTTCCAGGTTTGATAGACCATTAGATTGACCTTAGGGTAGGTCACTTTGGATACATAATTCAAATGAATATTATTACATGATTTTGGTCTACTCTAAGACCAGTCATAGACCCTGTTCGACCAGTCCTAGCACTGTCTCGACCAGTCTAAGAAGTTCCAAGACCAGTCCTAAAATTGTTGCAATTTATCAGATTTTTTGGTTTGCCTACGACCAGTCCTGGAGTCTGCTCGACCGATCGTGAGATGGTCTCGACTCGACCTTTGACCAGTCGTAAGGCTTCGACTCAAACTCCAGCAACTAAGTAAATTGTTGCACGACCAGTCGTATAGGGGTCTCGACCAGTCATGGACTGCCTATGACCGGTCGTACAACGGTCTGATGCAATCGCGCTCAAAAATTTAAAAATCAGTTTATTCCAAGACCAGTCGTGGTGACCCTAGGAACAATCGAAGATGAGCTTCTTCAGCTATAAATAGCACACGAATTTCAGAGTTTTTTATTGAAAAATTAAGTGAATTCAAGGTTCCACTCTGAGATAAGTTTGTGTTTATTTTTAAGCTATTTTGTGCATAATTTCTTTCTCTTTTTGATAACTTATTTAATTTGATTTTGTTTTTGTATTCCAATTTGATTTGAAAAGAGGAATTGACTTATTCCTTCTTCTTGGAATCAAAATTAAATATAGCTACGCCCAACTGGTTTAAATCTAAAATCAATTAGAACTTAAAACCATATTAAAGTGAGTAGTGGACATTGAACTTCTATATTCAAACATCTACTCCAATTGGTTCTTCCGAGCAGCTACAAGAGGAGAAATCCAGGTATTTTACAATTTTGTAAATTCCATTCTATTTTGGTTTTTTGTTTGAGATTCATCAGAAAATCTCAATTTGTGTGGTTATCTGAGGAGAGCCAGAAAACTCAGAAGTGTGGGTTTTTGAATTGTGTAAGCCCAAGTTAAAAAGACACAATTGTAAAGGTTTTGGGTGAACCTGTGAAAACCTATTTGATAGTGAACGCTAATATCCCCTGTGTGAGGATATTAGGAGTAGAGTAGTATTCTGTGTGGCTGTTGAAGAACAGTTGGTGTACATACAGGCGAACCACTATAACTCTTTGTCTTGTGGATTGAATGCTTGCTTAAATTTCATATCATTTATCATTCAATTTTGTGGAATGTACGTGTGGATGTGAATGTTGTAACAATTTACATTTTAAGCAAATTTGGGGAGTGTAATAATAAGTTAGATCTTTATTTCTGCACTTTATTTCAAATCCTTGTTATTCAGTTATTTCTATTCAGATTGAGTTATTGATTCAAAAGACGTTCTAGAAATAAGGTTGTCCTACCATAAGCCCTTGTTTATTATGGTGTAAGGTTGTCCTTAGAATTGAATTTGTATCAACCTCTCAGTACTTATTTGTTGATATTGATTTAATTACAACATTGTATATTGATCTATAATTGTAAGGCTATCTATTTAATTTTATTCTGCTGATTTTATCTTAATTTGGCATAATCCTATTCACCCCCCCCCCCCCTCTAGGACATATAACTTGGCCATTTCAAGTGGTATCAGAGCCTAATAGCTTGTTCTTATTGTTTTTTTTTTTGGATTTATTTCCTGAGCTAACGATCTAAGCTATATTAATAAGATGTCAAATATTGATAGCCTATCAGTCACTAGGCCTCCACTCTTTGATGGCTCCAACTATGCCTATTGGAAAGCCCGAATGAGGATCTTCCTCAAATCAATGGATGAGAGTGTGTGGCAAGCCACAGTGACTGAATGGAGCCCTCCTACCATTGAAGTAACTGGTATCAATGGATCAAAATCAATGAGAGTAACTCCATATACTTCCTAGTCCACACTTTAGAAAAGTGAAAGTAGTGCCAATGCAAAAGCACTAAATGCAATCACTTGCGCACTATCACTGGATGAGTTCAAAAGAATCATATCCTATGATACTGCAAAGCAAGCCTGGGATATATTAGAAATGACACACGAGGGTACATCAATTTAAAAAAAATCTAAAGTTCAACTCCTCACAACCAAATTTGAAGAAATTCATATGGAGGAAAATGAAATGTTTATGGACTTTTACACAAGATTAAATGACATTGTAAACTCAATGTGGGGTTTTGGCGATAAAATTCCAGAAAGTAAAGTATGTGCAAAGATACTACGCTCATTTCTTGAATGGTTCAACTCTAAAGTTACTGCGATCCAAGAACTTCGTGATACGGATAATATGAGGGTAGAAGAACTAGTTGGTTCTTTACAAACTTATGAGTTAAACTTTAAAGCTCCTAAAGGTAAATCTATAGCTTTGATATCTTCTAACAATGTGTTTGAAGAAAACTCAGATTTAGAAAATTCTGAAGATGATATGGCTCTTTTAGCACAAGAATTCTATAAAAATTTCAAAAGTAAGAAAAAGGTCGATTTTCAAAAGATAAATGAAAAGAAACGATCCAAACCTAAGTCCAAAACTTGGAAGTCTTTGAAAGACAGTCAGTGTTACAACTGCCAAGAGTATGGGCATCTAGCAAACAAATGTCCTAAAAAGGACAGACCCAAAAGGAAGGGTATGTTGGTTACTTGGGATGAATCGTCTGATTCTGAAGCCTCTTTTGAATCAGAAAATTCTGAAATCGAGTCGGGCAATGAAGTTAAAGCCCTCATGATTCTAGCCAAGTTTATTTTTTCAGATCACGATGATTCAACAAGTAAAGAAAATTCGAATAGTGATTATGAAAACGAAGAAGATCTTAAAGATGCTTATAATGCCTTATATAAGGAAAGTTGTAAAATTGTTGTCAAACTTAAGCTTCAAAAAGAAAAGTTTTCTAAACTCAAAGAATGTTTTGAAACTCTTGTTTTAGAAAAATCGCATATTTTAGATTGTTTTGAAAAATCAAAATGTGATTTGGAATTCAAAACCTTCTTGATTGATGATTTGAAATCTGAAAATGAGAAACTTAAAAATGAAGTATCTTCTCTTCTGAGTTTTAAGGATACATGGAGATATGCCCAGGGTGATCCAAAGTTAGAAAAATTATTATCTGGATCAAGAAAATGTGGCGATAGATTTGGGTTGGGCTATGAGAAAAATATATCTCCTAAACAGAAGTATACCTCTCCCAACTTTGTGAAAGAAGAAGCTTCTAACTCAAAAGGAAAGAGTACTTGTCAAATTTTTTCTAAAAATACAAAAACTTTTCAAAAACCCAAAAGCAGCTATTTTAAAAATCAGAACAGAAATCCTCTTGCTGAAAAAATAATTGATTTACTTAAGGAGCTCTTAAAATCTAACTCAGTAGGTCATTCTTACAACATCAGACAAAAGAAGACCAACTATGTTCCTAAACCCAAAACAGTTATGAAATGGGTTCCTAAAGTTGCCTGCTTGGTTACCCACACTGCGTTCAAAGCAACAAGCCATTCAAAATGGTACCTAGACAGTGGATGTTCCAGGCACATGACAGGTGACAAGGCTATATTCACCGATCTAAAAGATATGACTGATGGATCAGTCACATTTGGTGATGGTAGCAACTGCAAGATTATTGGCCAAGGTACGATTCAACTTTATAATCTTCCCTTATTTAAGAATGTTTTATATGTTGAGGGATTAAAACACAACCTGTTAAGCATATCTCAAATATGTGACAACAACCATAGTGTTAAATTTTCTAATCAAGGTTGTGAGATTATAGATAAAAAGGGTTCTGTAATATTAACTGGTCGCAGAACTTCTGAAAACTGCTATATAGTATGCAATGGAAGCTCATTTAATCAAACGTGTTACATGGTCCATACTGATGAGACAGAATTATGGCATAAACGCCTTGGACATGTACACTACCGAAATTTGTACAGATTGAACAAAGGAGAACTAATTAGAGGTATACCTAAAGTGCAAAAAGTAGACAAAATATGTGGTGAATGCCAGTATGGTAAACAAACGAGGAGCTCTCACAAAAAGGTGAACTCCAATACCACATCTAGACCACTCGAGCTTCTCCATATGGATCTTATAGGACCAACTAGAATGGAAAGTCGAGGTGGCAAAAAATACATCTTGGTCATCGTAGATGATTATACAAGATACACTTGGGTTTCATTTTTAAGAGACAAATCAGAAACTCTTGATGAAGTGAAAAAGATTATCAAACGGATCCAAACTGAAAAATGTTCTCAAGTCAGTAAAATCCGAAGTGATCATGGATCCGAGTTTGAAAATAGCAGTTTTGAGAAACTCTGTAGTGATCAGGGAATATCACATGAATTCTCTGCGCCCAAAACTCCACAACAAAATGGTATTGTGGAAAGAAAAAATAGAGTGCTTCAAGAAATGGGAAATGTTATGTTAAATAGCATGAAGCTCCCTAGAAATTTATGGGTTGAAGCAGTGAATACCGCCTGCTACATTATCAACCGTGTTTATATTTGCAAATCTAATAATAAAACGGCTTATGAAATGTGGTTTGAGAAAAAGCCTACTGTCAAATATTTTCAAATTTTTGGCAGCAAGTGCTATATTTTACGCGACCATGAAAATCTGGGAAAGTTCGACACTAAAAGTGAGGAAGGGATCTTTTTAGGATACTCTTTAAACAGTCGTGCATATCGTGTTCTGAACAACAGGACCGGTGTGATTCAAGAGTCAATAAATGTAGTAATTGACGATCACTTGAATACACCTACCCCTAGTTCAGATAATGATGAAGCTCTTATATATGAAAAACCAGATACTTCATCAAGTGAAACTAATTCTGAATTAAGAACTGTTAAAGATCATCCAACTGATCAAATTCTTGAAAACCCTCTCACTGGTGTGCGCACTCGTAGACAACTAGAAGACATATGTAATTACGTGTGTTTTACATCTCAGATTGAACCTGTAAACGTAAAAGAAGCTCTTTCTGATGAAAACTGGATAGTAGCTATGCAGGAAGAACTTAATCAGTTTGTCAGAAATGATGTCTAGTATCTAGTTCCTAGACCTAAAGATAAACACATTATTGGAACAAAATGGATTTTCAAAAATAAGTCTGATGAATTGGGAAATATCATTCGAAACAAGGCAAGACTGGTTGTGCAAGGGTACATGCAAATTGAAGGGATTGATTATGATGAAACTTTTGCCCCAGTTGCTCACCTTGAATCGATCAAACTTTTCATATCTATTGCATGTTTTAGAAAGTTTAGAATTTTTCAAATGGATGTGAAGAGCGCCTTTTTAAATGGCGACTTATATGAAGAGATATATGTTAAACAACTGACTGGGTTTGAAGACCCTAAGCTTACCAATCATGTATACCGCCTTAAAAAGGCTCTCTATGGTCTGAAACATGCTCCTAGAGTATGGTATGAAAAATTGACTAAGTTCTTACTAAGTCACAAGTTTCAGATGGGTAGTGTCGATAAGACGCTCTTTGTTAAGAAACATAACGATGATATCTTAATGGTTCAAATCTATGTTGATGATATAATTTATGGATCAACTTGTACTAACATGACTGTTGAGTTTGCAGATCTAATGAAATCTGAATTCGAAATGAGCATGGTTGGTGAATTAAATTATTTCCTAGGGTTGCAAGTAAAACAGCAATCTGATGGAATTTTTATTTCACAAACTAAGTATGCATTAAACTTGATTAAGAGATTCGGATTTGAAAATGGTAAGAACTTTGATACTCCTATGAGTACAACTCTAAGACTCTCAAAAGACTTTACAGGTAAAGATGTAGATCCTAAATTGTATCGTAGTATGATAGGTAGCTTACTTTACCTAACTGCAAGTAGACCTGATATTGCTTTAAGTGTTGGAATTTGTGCTAGATATCAGTATAATCCTAAAGAATCTCACTTAACTGCTGTTAAACGAATTGTTAGATATATCGCAAGTTCAGTTAATCTGGGTCTTTGGCATCCCTATGATACTAGTATTCAATTGGCTGGGTATTCGGATGCTGATTGGGCAGGAAATATATATGATAGAAAATCAACCAGCGGTGGTTGTTTTTTACATTGGAAACTGTCTGGTTTCTTGGTTTAGCAAGAAGCAAAGTTCCATATCTCTCTCAACTGCTGAGGTCGAATATATTGCAGCAGGAAATGCATGTACTCAGTTGGTTTGGATGAAACGTATGTTGAGTGATTATGGAATCGCTCAAGACTTGATGGTGTTATACTGTAACATCCCGAATTTTTGCCAACCTGGAATTAGACGTCCTTAGGTAATAGGTTGCTCCTGACATCTTATTAACCTGTCAGAACTCAATCCCAAAGTCAAAAACTGCTTTTGAACCCATTTCCTTTACAAATCCCACCCTTCACCACCTTGATCTTTCAATTTTTCTAAGCACTTTCACCCTAGACACTATCTTAAACTAGCTAAGTAGTACAACTTGGATCGCTTTATATACAAACTACAAAGGACTAAATACTACCTTAGACGGAAATCACTTAGGATTAAATCCTTTAGAAATTTGACAAAGTTAACTAAGTGTTAAACTAGATTAGCCATGAAATCCATTTGAATCGCTTTAAATACAATCTGCAAGACCCAAAACTTGTAGAATCATTGACGCTAGGTTACCCTAAAATCTAAGATCAAACTCATTACCCGACTGCTCTCGGGAGCACATTGAAACTCTGTATCAGATCTGGACCGCACATCGGGAATCTGAATAATGCGAGGTTAAGGAATTAGGACCGCCTCGTTGGGCTTGACAACCATCTCGGAAATCAGCCCAAGGCAGTGTCCCACGGCTGTTCGCTTGAGTCCGGAGCGAGAGAGTGTGAAAACACATTTTTCTTTCCAAAATAAATATCTTGAATAGTAATCTGAGACTTGTCGCTTGCGGATCGGTTTTAAGCAACCAGACCGTTAGAATAAGACCAAATTACACCCTCGGATCAGGAGAAATTTCATACATATTTACATGTACTCGGCATCTCCGATCGAGATTAGCTGACCGTTGAACTGAAACTGGTCCGCCACGCGTGATCTGGAATCCTGATCGAAACGAAAACTTAATAGAACGTAGATCCAGCATCAGTGAGCTTAAGTCCGACCTTTGGTTCAAGGAGGCCCGCCAGAAGTCCTCCGTTGAGCTGAAAAAGTCCCGCTTTGGTTATAACCTAAGTATACTTTGAACAAGAGTCTATTTCGGTGAGTTTTTTAAGCTATATAAGGACCTTAAACCCTCTCTCATTGCAGCCATCCGAATTTGAGAGAAACCCTAGAGAGAGAGAGAAAAGAGAGAGAAAGTGTGGGAGATGTGGGAGGAACTCCCTGCTGCTGTTCCCTGCCGCTATTCGGGCTCCACCGCTCCGTTCTAATCGCTTTCCCGGCGATTCCAGCTCCATTTTTAGGTAAGAAACCCTAACCCTAATCTGTTTTAGGGTTGTATAGGTTGTAGGTTATGAAATAGCTAACCTATTTCGTTCTCTAGGTTGCTAAACTCCCGTATACGGAAGCTTAGCGAACCTATCGACTCCGTTACGATTCTACGACATAAGGTGCGGACTTTAGGTGTATAGGTTATGGTTTTCAACACTTTCAATGCCAGATAATGATAGATTCATGCTCTGCATGCAATTGCACATGTACAAAGTGCTTTCCGATTTCTGTTTCGATTAAAGATGCAAATTATGAAATTTTACATATTCTAGGTATTCATAGAAAATACCGTATACGTATATTTTTTGGAAATGTATTTGACATGTTTATTTGTTGTATGGATATACGATATATGGATAAAATACTTATTTGGCAAAAGGATTCGCCGAAATACATGTTTTACTAATATACACTATGTATGTAGAAATACTGTATTGTAAGGAGTGCTGTATACATGTATATTTTGGAAATGTGTTTGCCATGATTATTTATCATATGATTATATAATATATGGATAAAATACTTATTTGGCGAAAGGATTCGCCGAAATACATGTTTTACTAATATACACTATGTATATAGAAATACTGTATTGTAAGGAGTGCCGTATACATGTATATTTTGGAAATGTGTTTGCCATGATTATTTGTCGTATGATTATATAATATATGGATAAATTACTTATTTGGTGAAAGGAATCGCCGTAATACATGTTTGCTTGTATACCCTATGTATGTTGAAAATGTGTATTCTAGAAAATACTGTGTATGTATAAATTTTAGAGATGTAATTGTCATGATTAATTGCTGTATGAATATGATATACACGGATAAAATATTCGCATGGCGAAAGGATAACCATAATACATATTTTTCTAACATAAGTCATGTATGTTAAAATAGTGTATGTTAAGTGTTTGTGGAAATGCTAGAGTGAGTAAGTGTTTGGATGTAGATGCCTTAGGAGGGCGTTGAGATGTGATTCTCAACTACCCTAGAGACATATATGATTACCTCCGTGAGGTTGTCTACCTAAACCGCTTATTTACAATATATGTGTTTGTATTCCTACTGATGTAGTGCTTTGCAACATGCTTTATATCCTACTTTATAACATGCCTTATAACATGCCTACTAGCATGCTTGAATTACTTTGTTTATCATGCTTTACTCCACATGCTATGGATGAGAATTGATTGAGTTTGGGACTATGTCTATACTCCAAACAGTCGGTACCAGATTTGAGATCGTGGCTGAGATTCATGTCGCCACGTGGGATGTGTTTGACGAACCCGAGTCGTACGTTAGTTAGCGACAGTGGTTAGGCCACGCGAAGTGCTTATGCACTTCATGTCGTTCAATTGATTGTGCGCTCGAGCTAGTCAGGCTCGTCATGTAACCCGATATGTCTAATGTATGTTCACCATGTTTGGTCGCTACTGCTTGAACCTAGGGTACCAAACTTACCAGTGGAATCCCGTTAACCATGGTACCTCAATCCGCTAAGACTCATGAGCCGGGCATGGTGGTAAGGGACATCGTGGTCGAGCTGTCGGCCTACGCTGGGGCCACGTGCCTCCCCGTAGTGACCAATGAGCAACCAGACTCGTGAGCCAATTATGGTGGTATGTGACACTATATTCGAGCTGTCGGCCTACGCTGGCACAGCCTGGCTGTGGTCCCCAGTTGGGATGTATCTGGGTTCCATTCTCAATAAGCAGACCGGTCGGGCTTCGAAAATAGACTGCCAGTTGGTAGGGTGTCAGTGGAGTGACCTCGAGCATACTTTAATCTGCGGTGAGGCTACAAGCCTTCCCGTAGTAACAGAGTATAAACTAGGCCTGTATTGATAAGGTGATGGGGAAGTGGTGCAACGATTCTGTGTAAGAGCCCTTGCAGCGACCTAGAAATATACCATCGTATGAGATTAACTAGGACTGACGACCCTAGAATGGATCATGTTTGGGAATGATATAAGGGAGGTACCTTAGTTTCCCAATCCTGCTGTTTGAAATGGACTAATTAAAAAAAACTCGGTAATCATGCTCATCATGCATTGCATGTGCCTGGAAGATGTGGAGCACTGAGGGATGAAAGTATGTCCCGAACGAAGAGGGTATCGTATGAGGGAGTATGTCAGTGAGGGCATACATCATACCTGCATCCATACTTGCATTAATAAGAGTAGTTAGGAGTGTTTGATTTTACTGCTTTATCATTACTGCTTGACTGTATTGATAACATGTTAACCTATGCTTTATTGTTCCACTGAGTTAGCTACTCACTCCCACATTACGGGATGGTGTTTTAAAACACCCACCAGGCCCTGTATCAGATACAGGTATTACTGGAGCACAGGAGACTGAGCCCAACATCTATGACGATCAGGAGGAGTTCTCCTACATGCAGCCATTGGAGGCTTCGCATAAGGTCGTCCAGCTTACTGGGGCTGTGGTTGATAATTCAGTTGTACTATTTTGACATTTTGATTCAGAACCAACATATATATATATATATATATACGGTGACTCAGTTGGTGTTCATACTCTGGAGATCGAGAACGTTTTGTTTTATATATATCTATATGTACCTTTCAGTCTTCTGCTTACGCTTTATACATGGATCTGGAGTATGAATTACTGTTTTTGGTAGAATCTCACTCATGTTTATTGTACTAACACAGACAACATTTAACCATCATTATCTATGTTGCATAAGTGATGTTCTGGAACTCGAGAGTTGAGTTATACCCGACCCCCGATTTTCAGGGCGTTACATATACTGTGATAATTCCAGTGCAATAAACATTTCAAAAAACCCAATCTAGCATTCACGTACTAAGCAGATTGATATTTGGTTTCATTATATTCATGAATTAGTGGAAGAAAAAATAGTATCTTTAAAATATATTCATACCGAGACTCAGCTTGTTGACATTTTCACTAAACCGCTTGACAAAAGCAGGTTTAACAAATTGAAATTTGATCTTGGTATGTGCAATTTTAAATGATTGATCATGCATATTTATATCATATTGTATATAATGTTAATATGTTTAAATTTCAAAATTCTGTGAAAATTGCATATTTTTTTCCTGGTCTAAGACCGGTCGAGAACGTGCTCGACCAGTCTTGTTACGACCGGTCGAGTATGTCACAAGACTGGTTGTGCACGCAGTGATCCTTTTAATTTGGGGAAAACTTATTTCTGCTTCATTCTAACCCTCCTCACCAACGAGCTGAGCTTCGACTAGTCGAACCCTTGTGTTCGATTCCTCCAGGTTAGAGTGATTTTTCTTATTTTCTTGGAGAATTTTAATCTTTACTCTTAATTTTCTTGATCATTGTTGTCTATTTCATATAAATCTTCAACTTTTTGGGTTCTTCTTCCTCATTGTTGTCTATTTCATATAAATCTTCAACTTTTTGGGTTCTTCTTCCTTTTTGTTGAATCTAGAGAAACCCATCTCTATTTTTTTGAACTTTCTTTCATTTCTTCAAGAATATGGAATCTAGAGGTAAAAAGAAAATTCATAGAGGTGCTTCTTCTCCTCGTACAAATGCTATCACTAGACGTCATCTTAGAGATCCTGAAGATGATCCACCACATGTTCGAGACTTGCGTGTGCGTAATGTTATTGTTGAAAAAGCTGTTAGTTTAAATCATATTGCTCCTTACGGTCTCCTTCCTCTCCTTCAATCTGTAGGATGGGAAAACATTTTATGCTGGGGCGGGCCGGCATATCAGTCTATTGCATAGGCCATGGTTGCATGCATATCTGACTTTTCTGCTGAGCAACTGACTTTTACTATTGATACTAGAGAAAGGCAGTTTCATGTTGATCGACACTTAATTTCTGGCTTTATGGATATTCAAGTAAATGATGATGGTGTTCATCCTAGTGCACTTACTGAGAAAGTGTCAGAATCAGAAAAACGTATTTTCACTAGAGCATTGTGTAACATGAATGCACCATGGATTGCAAATGGAAATGCCCTTAAAACCAGATACTTGTTACCCAAATACAGAGTTTTGCATCGAATCTTCACTTTTAATCTGTATCCTCGCTCTGGAAACAAGACTGAGTTGACTCTGTTTATGGTTCGTATTTGTACTCTATCGTTACTAGTGCTAATATCTGTTTGCCCTCCTTAATTTGTTCCTCTATCATTCAAATTTGTAGTCATCCTGGTCATGGTGATATTCCATTTGGATATCTGTTAAATGTATTAGCCACTCACATGTTAGTCGCTATGCCCATCGATGAGGCTCCTATCCAACACCTCATATTTAACAATTCCAACCTGAATAAAATGAAGTTGGGTTTCGCTCCTGGTCAAGTTGATGTTGATGCGGGTGATGCTGCTGCTGAAGCTGAGATGGGTGTCGAAGGTGATGAGCTGCCAGCCGATGATATTGACATGGATGATATTTTTAATTAAATTGATTATGATTCTGGAAATGATCCAGACTTTGAACCATCTGATTTCAATGCACGTCTTAGTGCATTAGAGGAAAAGGTAGAATAGAAGAATGTTGGCCACAATCAACAATTTAAAAATATGCACAAATATTTTAGGCGCTTACAGAAGAGCCTTCATCAAAGTGATCTTAACATTCCTGCTCCATCTTCTAGTTTCGAAGATTACTATTTCGAAATGTTGTCTTTGTAGGGCCCTTTTGCACTGGCGTTTGTGTGCACATACGGTCGCACGTACATGCGAGACTCATCAGGTTTTGGTCGAGCCCCAGCTACACATAGGATGGACGGTCCAGATCATCCATTTGATTTGAGACGGTGGCCCATAGCAGGCCTTAAAAGGACGTTATCTGTAGACTGACGAAAAGCAGAGAGAGAGAACCTCTCTGTTTTCGAAAATACACGGGTCGGCTCGTGCTGGCCGGTCTTCCAGGACCCATGTACGCCGAGTGCACATTCCTCCTGTGCACTCGCACCTCAAGGTGGGGTCCACCATGATTGTCATGATAAATCTACTCCGTCCATTCTTCTAGGGAGTTCCAACAAGGATCTTGACCATTATCAGGCTGTTTTAAGGTCTAGGTGGGGTCCACGACTTGCTTTGTAGTCCTAATGGTGGTTCCTGGCCGATCTTACGGTTGGATCTTTTCCAATCTGACCATCAACGGTCAAAATATTCCCAAGGGATCCTTTATATGCTCAAACACACCATCATATGCTTCTATTCACTTAATATATTGATTTTCATTCTTATTCTTATTATATGTAAATATATATATATATGTGTGTGTGTGTGTGTGTGTGTACATCATGTTGTGGGTTAGGTTATTAGGGCCATTTGTCACATGATTTTACATTATTATTATTATATTACCTTTATATGTGCATACATGGATATTGTATTTATTTATTGTTTATTAATAACATTATTATTAACTCGACTTGCCTCTGAGTAGAGTCGCTAATGGATTTAATCATGTCCTAGTGGGCCATGTATCCAATTTTAGACGCAGTCTTACAGTCGATCTTTGCAATTCAATGGCTAATTAGGGAATCAGTTGTTAGATTGATCAATGAAATGTTGTGATCGATCTACAGTTTATTTAGGGAGTCTTAATGCAATTGTAGGGTCCGTCTTAAATGGCTACTAGATCTTCAACCATCTAAGAGATTTATATCCTGAAATAAGTTCTGTAATTATGTGATGGTCCATCTTAAGGATCAATCAAAAGGAAAACTTGATTTATAGGTGAATCCCACTTCTAACGGTCAGGTGTCCTAATATAGGAATGAAGATCGTACTAGTCGGTTAGATGAGTAGATTTGTGGGCCACTCGGTGTGATGCATAAGGTGAGTCACTTGTGTCTCCACACATGTGCGAGCTAACCTAGATCTTTATGGTAACACCCGAGTACCGAAAAGTACGAGGTGTTACAAACTACACCCCTTAAAGAGAATTTTGCCCCCGAAATTCAGCACAATCTATCTTACAGTGCCTGATGCATACGTTAGTTTTCTGCATTAATGTTATTTGTATAAGCGCTCATAACTCACCACTAGATCAAGAGTCATTGCAACCTACCCCCCTTAAAGATTTCAAATTTCCAGTGTTCAGGCTAACACGAATAGATGGTCGCAGTAGGTCTGAGCCTGATACCTCGACCATCTGTTTGCGCAGGATAGAGGAATTTGGTATCCATTCATAGTCCTGTTAGATCTCAATCCTTTGCTTGATTAGGGCATCGAGATCGTTGAGATTTGCTAGGACTTAGAATTTGAGTCAAACAGCGCAACATCACTTAAGTAGGGTTCCATCAACTCGTGATCCTGCTTATTCTAGACTAATGGGAAATATCATGTGATCTTCAAATTCTTCAATGAGAGCGCCTGAAATTTATGTGAATAGACACGAACGACCATCACGCTTCCAATGCGCACTCTGATCATCTAAGCGTAATGTAAAAATTCTAGGACCAAGATTTTCCACACGAAATTTGAGTTCAACATTTTGCTAATTCTATTTAAGATCTTAAATCTAGTTTCGATATGCCCAGCCTAGGGTTGAAATCTTACCTAAAAACCATTCAACTTTTCCTCTAATTATTTTACATGTTGGAAATTGTGGTAAATACTATTCCTAAGTAAAGAGATGTATTATGAAATTCAAATTTCAGTTTCTTGGAACGATTCCTTAGGTTTAGGAAGTGCGCATGGTTAATCTAATGGGTAAGAAAATTTTCTATAATTGTAAGTTTGTTTCATATGCTGAAGAATGTAATGGTATTATGTAACATCCCGAAAATCGGGGGTCGAGAATAAACTCAACTCCCGAGTTCCAGAATATCACTTATGCAACAAAATGAATGATGATTGAATGTTGACTGTATTTGTGCATTGAACATGAGTGAGATTAAGCCAAAACAGCATATCATACTCTAGAGACAGTTAAATTGTAAGCGGAAGACTGTGATAGGTATATATAATATAAAAACAGTGGTGAGTCTCCAGAGTGTGATAAAGTTACCAAGTTAATTAATTACAAGTACAATTCTAAAATATACCAAATGTGAGGAAGTTTAATGTCTTCTATCCAAAGTTCCATAGCCCCGTCAATACAATACTAGGTCTTCATAGACTTGCCAGAGAGTTATATGTAGGAGAACTCCTCAACATCATAGTAGTAGTCCGGCTCTGCTTCATAAGCATCGCCATCACCTGAAACTCAACAAATCTGGTTGGTGTGTACAACACCATCCTGTAACGTGGGAGTGAGTGATCAACTCAGTGAAACAGTAAAGTATAGGTTAACATGTTATCAACTCAGTCAAGCAGTAATGATAAAGCAGTAAAATCAAACACTCCTAACTACTCTTATTAATGCAAGTATGTATGCAGTCATGATGTATGCCCTCACCGACATACTCCCTCATGCTACACCATCTTCGTTCGCTGTATGCTTTCTTTCCTCAGTGCTCCACATCTTCCAGGTACATGCAATGCATGATGAGCATGATTACTGAGTTGTTATTAGTCCATTTCAAACAGCAGGATTGGGAAACTAAGGTACCTCACTTGTATCATTCCCAAACATGATCCATTCTAGGGTCGTCAGTCCTAGACAATCTCATACGATGATATGTTTCTAGGTCACTGCAAGGGCTGCCAGGGTTGTTACACGGAATCGTTGCACCACTCCCCCATCACCTTATCAATACAGGCCTAGTTTATACCCTGTTACTACGGGAAGGCTCGGCGCCTCACCGTAGGTTTAGAGTATGCTCGAGGTCACTACACCGGATACGGTCAAGGCTGCCAAGGCTGTTACACAGAATCATTGCACCACTCCCCCATCACCCATCAAGTAGTGTAGGCCGACAGCTCAAATATAGTGTCCCATACCACCATAATTGGCTCACGAGTCTGGTTGCTCACTGGTCACTACGGGGAGGCACGTAGCCCCAGCGTAGGCCGACAGCTCGACCACAGTGTCCCATACGACCATGCCCGGCTCATGAGTCTTAGCGGATTGAGGTACCATGGTAACGGGATTCCACTAGTAAGTTTGGTACTGTAGGTTTAAGCAGTAGCGACCAAACATGGTAAACATACATTAGACATATCGGGTTACTTGACAGGCCTGACTAACTCGAGCGCACAATCAATTGAGCGACATGAAGTGCATAAGCACTTCGCGTGGCCTAACCACTGTCGCCAACTGACGTACGACTCGGGTTCGTCAAACACATCTTACGTGGCGACATGAAACTCAACCACGATCTCAAGTCTAGTACTGACTGTCTAGACTATAAACATAGTCCCAAACTCAATTAAACCTTATACGTAGCATGTGGAGTAAAGCATGGTAAACGAAGTAATTCAAGCATGTTAGTAAGCATGTCATAAAGCATGTTATAAAGCATGTTGTAAAGTACTACATAAGTAGGAATACAAACACATATATTGCACAAGTAAGTGGTTTAAGTAAACAACCTCATGGAGGTAATCATACATGTCTCTAAGGTATTTGAGAATCCCATCTCAACACCCTCTTAAGGCATCAATATCCAAACACTTACATAAGCATTTTCACAAACACTTAACATACACTATTTCAACATACTTAGTATATGTTAACAAACATGTATTAGGCGAGTCCTTTCACCCAACAAATATTTTACGCATATATAATATATTTATACAACAAATAATCATGGCAAACACATCTCTAAAATATGTATGTATACGGTACTTTCTACAATACAGTATTTTTACATACATAGTGTATATTAGTAAAATATGTATTTGGGCGAATCCTTTCGCCAAATAAGTATTTTATCCATATATCGTATATTCATACAACAAATAATCATGTC
The DNA here is from genome assembly GCA_030180095.1 of Magnolia changhungtana. NCBI lineage: Eukaryota > Viridiplantae > Streptophyta > Magnoliopsida > Magnoliales > Magnoliaceae > Magnolia > Magnolia changhungtana. Next base: position 2,032,168 of record JASAUF010000600.1, read on the forward strand.
AAACACATTTTCAAAAAATATACGTATACGGTATTTTCTATGAATACCTAGAATATGTAAAATTCCATATTCTACAACCTTAATCGAAACAGAAAACGGAAAGCACTTTGTACACGTGTAATTGCATGCAGATCATGAATTTATCATTATCTGACATTGAAAGCGTTGAAAACCATAACCTATACACTTACAGTCCGCACCTTGTGTCATAGAATCGTAACGGAGTCGGTAGGTTTGCTAAGCTTCCGTATTCGGCAGTTTGACAACCTACAGAATGAAATAGGTTAGCTATTTCATAACCTACAACTGTCCACACCCCAAATCAGATTAGGGTTAGGGTTTCTTACCTAGAAATGACACCGGAATCGCCGGGAAAGAGATGAGAATGGTGCGGTTGAGCATGGATAGCAGCAGGGAAGAGTGGCAGAGAAGAATCTCCCACTTCTCTCTCACTTTCTCTCTCTTTCCCTAGGGTTTTTCTCAAATTCAGATGGCTGAAATGGGAGAGGGTTTAAGGTCCTTATATAGTCTAAAATGTCTCCAAAATAAACTTGGGAACAAGGTATACTTGGGTTTTGTCCAAAGGGCATCTGTTTCAACTCAACGGAGCATTTTCGAAGCCCCCCCTTGAGCCAAAGGTCGGACTTAAGCTCACTAACGCCGGATCTAGGTTCCATTAAGTTTTCGTTCCAGTAGGGTTCTCAGATCACGCGTGGCGGACCAGTTTCAGTTTGACGGTCAGTGGGTCTCGATTGGAGATTCCGAGTACATGTAAATGTTTATGAAAATTTTCTTGATCCGAGGGTGTAATTTGGTCAGCTTCTGACGGTCTGGTTGCTTAATACTGATCCGCAAGCGATGAGTCTCAGATTACTATTCAAGATATTTATTTTGTAAAGAAACAAGTGTTCTCACACTCTCTTGCTCCGGACTCAAGCGAACAGTCGTGGGACACTGGCTGGATTTAATTTCCGAGATGGTTGTCAAGCCCAGCGAGGCGGTCCTAAGTCCTTAACCTCGTACTATTTGGACTCCCGATGTGCAGTCTAAAACTGATACGGAGTTTCAACGTGCTCCCGAGAGCAGTCAGGTAATGAGATTGATCCTAGATTTTAGGGTAACCTAGCGTCAATGATTCTACAAGTTTTGGGTCTTGCAGATCGTATTTAAAGCGATTCAAACGGATTTTGTATCTAATCTAGTTTAGCACTTAGTTACTTTGTCTCATTTCTAAAGGATTTAATCCTAAGTGATTTCTGGTCGAGGTGGTACTCAGGTCTTTGTAGTTTGTATATAAGGTGATCCAAGTTATAATACTTAACTAGTTTAAGATAGTGTCTAGGGTGAAAGTACTTAGGAAAATTGAAAGAACAAGGTGGTGAAGGGTTGGATTTGTGAAGGAAATGGGTTCAGAAGTGATTTTATACTGTGGGATTCAGTTCTGACAAGTTAATAAGGTGTTAGGGGCGGCCCATTGCCTAAGGACGTCTAATCCCAGGTTGGCAAAAATCCGGGATGTTACATATTATTTCTAGCTAATGGAATTTTTTTTTAGAGGGTCGGATTTTAGACTTCTTGAAATTGTTCCTTTGAGAGTCAAGTACGAGGAACGTCCCTACCTATTCCTATGTACATCATGGTATGTATTTGTTTCCCTGCGGTACTTATGTTTAGTTTCTACATCTAATGTTTAGACCTGAAGCTTTCAAGGGAGCCTAAGAACATTTCTAAGTTTTACAGTTATCAGAACAATGTTCTAAGGAACCTAAAATCTTGAATTCCTATATTGTCAATTTCTCTAATTCTAAGGGATTTCTACACAAGTCTGGAGTCCAAAGGTCTAACCTACAACTTTTAAGGGCGCCTAAAGTTTAAAGTCTCTATGGTTACAATTTTCCCTTATTCTAAGGGAATTTCTCCCAAGTTCAAATAACTAAACCTAAGATGTTTAAAGGGGCCTAAGAATTTTGAGTTCCTATATTCTCAATTTCTCCTAGCTATGGGGAAAGTTCACATAAGTTCAAATGGTTACTCTAATAATTTCTAAAGGGACCTAAGTTTTGGTTTCTGTATTCTCAAAACTCTTCTAAGTCTAAGGGACATTCACCTAAGTTCAATTTCTAATTTCAAACATCCTAACTTGAGACATTTGAGGCTTGTATAAGATCATTTCCCAAGGCCAAGTTTGTCCAAACTATGCTCTGATACCAACTGCAATGCCCCGACTTTTCAGGATCCGAGTACATGACCCGTTTCTCAAAAACCTGAGTGTTAACTTATAGAGAACCAAATTCCATACCTTTTTTTTTTCTTTCATCAGAGTAAGCAGATGAGCGTAGAATGGATAAATCAACATAAGAAATTTTTTTAATTACAATTAGAGTATACAAGAGAGTGCCCATAATGACTTATACAGACCAATGTCTTCATTCTTACAAATACAAAATGAAATAACATTACATATGAAACAAAGTAAATTACAAAAATCTTGAGCTGTGAAATCCTGTAGCAGCCCTTAGCAAATATTAAAAGTGTCCTGGTTTGTTAATTAACGTGAGTGTTGAGTCAGTTAGACTACAGAGCCTGATAGGAAGATCAATTCAAGCGTCTGCCTGAACTGGATGTGTGCAAGCTCGCCACAGGTAAATTTGAGCATCACATCCCTTGTCCTAAATCACGAGGTATTCTAAAACCCTTAAAAAATGTTAGAATATCATAGGGTTTTTAGGTTAAGAAAACGTTTTCAAAATAAGAAAATTTTCTAAGTTTTCATGCCTTGTCGATTTTATCGATACACATCTCGATATGATCGACCTGCATTGTCGAGTCCTCGATGAGCCATCGATACCATCGAAAAGAGGACGAAATATGTCCAGTAACATTATACACATCTGGACGGAATTATCGATGTATCGATACACCTATCGATATCATCGATATTCAAATCTCGAGTCTATCGAAGTTGACTCGATTATATCAACAGGCTGATTTTTGGTGCCCCTATTTTTTCTTAAGAATATCATATAAGCATCAATATATCGAAGCCTCCTTGATACCATCGAAATTCAAACCTCGATGATATCGGAAGACCTTCGATGATATCGGTCTTGGGCGCCAAGTTCTCCAGCAAAATATTTCAGGGTAATTTATCTATGATCGGGGGTCACTCGAAAGAATCAATATTCAAATATCGATGATACCGATGCCATATCGATTGCATCGAACATGGACATAAACTGTCCAACAAGCTTTATGAAAAATCCTTTTGATTTATCGATGCATCGACACAGCTATCGATATCATCAACATTCAAATTCTCATGATCTCGAAGGTTCCTTGATCACTTATGAAAACCTGAAATATTTCAAGTCAAGTCTCTCTCATTTTTCAAGTGTCGATGAATCGAACCTCTCATCGATGGAATAGGAGTTCGAAATCCGATGACATCAATAATCATTTCAATTTATTAACTAACTGGCAAAAGGTTTCAAAAGCGTATGACATTGAGTTCGAGTCATCGAGTGGACCATCGATGCTATCGAGAGTATACGCTCGATGATATCGAACCTGCTCGATGATATCGAACTCTGTCATAAATGTGACCGTTTTATATCCGTTGGAACCTTTTGCCTATATAAAGAGGACTTGTCTAGTGTTGCTGTGAGAGAAAGAAGAGAGAGCTTTTGAGTTTTTAACCTTAGATCTTATACCCAAAGCCCTTTCTCTCAAGGGAGTTCATCCTCCAATCCACCCTCACCATTGATATTCAATAGAGTGGATTGGGGAATGAACTTCCGCATTCAAGGATCCTTCAGCTACTACCTTAATGGCAAATCATGAAGCTGGGATGCCTTGAATGCATAGATGATTGAAATCACTCTATCTTCCTTATAGGAAAATCTTTTGAGAGTAGGATTTCATCATAACCTTGACCCAACCCTTCGCCATGCATTGGTACATCTTTTGAGTTGCGGATCAAGGAGACTGAAGACTCTTTATCAACAAAGGAGGAGATCTTTGTCAACATGCTTAATGAGACTCATCCACTTATCTGTAAGTATCTAGACTCCAGAGGACACTTGTGGTCATTCCTTTGTAGGATTGGGTCTTAGGTGTTTCTCACCCCTTCAAGCCCTCATAGGAGGCCTCCGGGGGGAGTGTACGTGGTGGGTGCGTTGTGTGGACCCTTACTCTGTGGATAGTATAAACATCTGCTTGAAGGTAAACCAGTCAAAACCTTAGGTTTGAGGTGAACCGTGTGAAACATCGGGTTTGGGGTAAACCGCAGAAAACCTCTAGTAGGGTCTTATGAAAGATCCTTGGCCAGTGTGCCTAAAAGTGGGTGCGTTGTATTAATCCTTGCTCGTGAGAACATAAACAATCAACCTCAGTGTATGTTGTAAATGTTGAAGGTGAACCTGATTTAAAACCTTAGGTTAGAGGTGAACCGCTGTGAAACCTCCTTAGTAAAATCCGGCACACTCAAGGGTTGAGTGCTTCTGCCGGGAGTGGAGTAGACTGATCGTCGAACCACTATAAAAATGATTATTTTTGAGATTGCTATTTTTCTAAATGTGTGATTTACTTTTATACTTCCATATCTGAATATCTGAGATCACACCTTACACACATACACAGTCATATTCATCATAAACTAGTTTGCATATTATTCATTTCTTAAATAGTTTGTGATTGGATCCTCTACCGGGTTTGGAAGCCAGTAGAGTTATTTTTGAGTAATCCTAGTATGTGCTTGCTGATTAGGATTAGTGTAATAGGATTTTAAATAAACCATAAAAACTTTAAAAGTCTTATTCACCCCCTCTAGGACATATTGTCATATTCTTACTTCAACTAAAGCGGTCTTCACCTCTATTTCAATTGGTATTAGGGCGGGTCTCTCTTTAAGGGCTTCACCGCCTAGAGACTGATCTTGATTGAAGTTTGAATCATGTTAAAAAATGTCCAAGAGGGTGTGACAAACCAAAATAATTGCCTTATAATTCATACTGCTCTGAAAGTCGGTAATAATTCAAAGTGGTACCTTGATAGTGGATGCTCTAGACACATGACTGGTGATCAAACTCACTTTTGTGAGTACTCAAACTTTGATGGAGGATCAGTCACATTTGGAGATGGTAGCTCAGCCAAAATTGTTAAACAAGGAACAATAGTTGTACCAGGCCTTTCGAAGATCAAACATGTCCTCTGTGTAGGTCTGAAACATAATTTCCTTAGTATCTCCCAAATCTGTGACAAAGAACATCTTGTCACTTTGTCAAAGGATGTGTGTAGAATTTTAGATCATACTGAAAAATCTCTCATAAAAGGTTTACGCACTAGTGATAACTGTTATGTCATTGAAAGTACAAGTAAGAGTGTGTTATCCATAAAGTGTAATATGGCTATAAAGAATGAATCCAAACTATGACACCGAAGGTTGGGAAATGTTCACTACCGAAATTTAGCAAAGCTCAGTTCAAAAAATTTGGTTAGAGGACTTCCCAAGATTAGAAAAAAATAAAAGTTGTCTGTGGAGAATGTCTAAAAGGAAAACAGATAAAAGTCGGACACAAAAAGACAACCACCATAGTAACAACAAAACCTTTGGATCTGCTACATATGGATCTAGTTGGACCAACTAAAGTGGAAAGCCATGACAAGAAAAGATACTTCCTAGTGGTGGTAGATGACTACACCAGATTTACTTGGGTCACATTTCTTCGAGAAAAATTGGATGCTTTTGAGGAATTTGTGATCCTGACAAAGCGACTCCAAAATGAAAAGGGGTACGACATTAATCACATCAGTCGTGATCATGGTGGAGAGTTTGAAAATGAAAGATTCGAAAAATATCGTAATGAGAAAGGAATTCGTCATGAATTCTCAGCCCCAAAAACCCCTCGGCAAAATGGAGTCGTTGAAATGAAAAATCGAGTATTGCAGAAAAAGGGGTCAGTTATGCTAAATGGGAAGGATATGGTAAAAAGTTTTTGAGCATAAGCTGTCAATACTATCTGCTACTTCATAAATAGAGTATATCTTAGAGCAAGTCTGAATAAAACTCCATACGAACTATGGTATGGGAAATTGCCTAGTGTGAAATATTTTTGAGTCTTTGGTAGCAAATGTTATATCTTGAGAGATAGAGATCACCTAGGGAAATTTGAGTCTAAAAGTGATGATGGTATCTTTTTGGGGTATGCCATGAATAGTCATGCGTATAGAGTATACAATCTACGAACCCTCACTATTCAAGAGTCAATCAATGTGGTAATCAATGACCAACCTCATGAAGAAGATACACCTGTGAATAAATTAGAAGATGATGTAGATTCATGCATACTAGAAAAATCTGATAACAAAACTCCATCACCTAGTGAACCTCAACCATCATCTGACATTCCCATCATAAAGGATCACCATTGAGAACAAATTATTGGAGATCCTAATGATGGTGTAAGAACTCGACGACAGATAGAAAATATCTATAGCCATTTCTGCTTTACCTCAAAGATTGAACCCAAGAACATTGAGGAAGCTCTTCAAGACGAACATTGGATAAATGTTATGCAAGAAGAACTTTAACAATTTTGAAGAAATGAGGTATGACAATTAGTTCCTAGACCACTCGATATAAATTTTATTGGAACCAAATGGGTCTTCAAGAATAAATCTGATAAATTAGGAAATGTGATCAGGAACAAAGCAAGGCTTATAGCTCAAGGGTACTCACAGATAGAAGGCATTGATTTTGATGAAACATTTGCTCCTGTAGCTCACCTTGAGTCTATCAGAATTCTTTTGTCCATTGCATGTGCATTAAAATTTAAACTATTTCAAATGGATGTTAAGAGTGCTTTTCTTAATGGAGATCTCGCTGACGAAGTTTATGTAGAACAACCTAAGGGATTTTCAGATCCTAAGTGTCCTCATTACGTATATCATCTGAATAAAGTCCTCTATGGTCTCAAACAAGCACCACGTGCTTGGTATAAATGATTGACAAAATTTCTTTTGGACCATAAATTCAACAGAGGAAGTGTTGATAAGACTCTATTTACCTAAAGAACAAAAGACTCACTGTTTATTGCACAAATTTATGTGGATGATATAGTCTTTGGTTCAACATGTGAAGATATCGCATACAAATTTGCCGACCTCATGAAATCAGAAATGAGTATGGTTGGTGAACTAAACTTCTTCCTAGGATTACAAGTCAAGCAACTATGCGATGGAATCTTTATCTGTCAAACCAAGTATGCAAACGATCTGGTAAAAAGGTTTGGTCTTGAATTTGGTCGCTCTTATCACACTCCCATGAGTACCACACTCAAACTTTCCAAAGATACAAATGGCAAGAGTGTGGATCAACATCTCTACCGGTGTATGATAGGTAGCCTACTATATCTCACAGCTAGTCGACCTGACATATCTTTTAGTGTGGCGGTATGTGCTCGATATCAGGTAGATCCTAAGGAATCTCACCTAACGGCCGTTAAGAGGATCATTAAATACATAGCAGGAACTACCTCCTTCAGACTGTGGTATCCATTTGAAACATCCACCATCATCGTTGGATACTCTGATGCCGACTGGGCAGGAAATTTGGATGATCGAAAATTAACAATCGGAGGATGTTTCTATGTTAGAAACTGTCTAGTCTCCTGGCAGAGCAAGAAGAAAAATTCAATATCATTATCTACTGCCAAGGCTGATTACATTGCCGCTAGAAGTTGCTGTGTACAATTCCTTTGGATGAAACAGATGTTGTTGGACTACGAGATTGAATAACCCACGATGAGCCTTTTCTGTGATAACACAAGCGCAATCAACATTTCAAAGAATACTGTTCAACACTCTCAGACTAAGCACATTGACATTCGTCATCATTTTATCCGAGAAGTTGTTGAAAACAAAATTATTACATTGGATTATGTTTCCACAGAAAAGCAACTCGCAGATATCCTCACCAAACCTCTTGATGCAAATAGGTTTAGTGACCTTTAAAAATCCATTGGGGTCTGCACTCACTAAATCTCAGTAGAGATGAGCCACATAGGTCATGACATTTTCGATGATATCTGAACAGTGTCGATATCGTCAAAATTTATAAATTAATGATATCGATATTCAATATTGATGAAATTGAAGAAACTTGGGAATGCACGATGATAACTGGTGGTTCTTTCCAATGGTTGGGCTGAAAATATTTCTTTGTTAGGATAAACTATTAAGCTGCTGTTGTCTGTGGCAGTATATGTTTATATATATATATATATATATAATTGCAATCTTAGGCAGTTTATTTTGGATAAATTTGTATATGGCTAATTATAATTCTTATTTTTACTGCCATGACTATGCTTTACGATCCCTTGGCTTATCTAGTCTTGGAATGCATGTGATGCTTGTAATAAATATTCTAACTGCTATATCACTGCATATATCTGATCTGCCATGCATATATATTCACTGCAAATGATGTCTGATTCAGCAATTGTTTGACCATTATACATCTATCTATTATATGCATATTCCTCTGAATGATGGTTCTCCCAAATACTTCAAATCTTCAGTTAATATCAACCACTATATCTTTGTCAATGACTGACAAAAAGGGGGAGAACAGTTCAAACACCCCAAACGGAAAATTGTATATCTGCTTGGATTATGTTGCAGGTGTTAGGGGGAGCAGTTACATCAAGCAAGGGGAGTTTGATTAGGGGAGCGAGAATCTTGAAATTTGTGTACATGGGTTCAATATAAATTGTAAATTTGTGTAAAATGCATGTACACACAATTTAGGATGTATTTGTCCATTACTCTAGAGTGTTTTGGGATTTTGTCATGTAATTGATAAAGGGGGAGATTGAAAGTGCCCTGGTTTGTCAATTAGCGTGAGTGATGAGTCAGTTAGACTACATAGCCTAATAGGAAGATCAATTCAAGTGTTTGCCTCAACCGGATGTGTGCAAGCTCGCCACAGGTAAATCTGAGCCTCACATCCCTGGTTCTAAATCATGAGGTATACTAAAACCCTTAAAAAATGTTAGAATATCATAAGATTTTTAGGGTAAGAAAATGTTTTTAAAATAGGAAATTTTTCTAAGTTTTCTTGCCTTGTTGATTTTATCGATACACATCTCGATATGATCAACCTGCGCTGTCCAGTCCTCGATGCTCCATCGATACCATCGAAAAGAGGACCAAATATGTCCAGCAAACTTATACACATCTGGATGAAATTATCGATGTATCGATACACCTATGATATCATCGATATTCAAATCTCAAGTCTATTGAAGTTGACTCGATTATATCGACAAGCAGATTTCCGGTGCCCCTGTTTTTTCTTAAGAATATCATGTAAGCATCAATATATCAAAGCCTCCTCGATACCATCGAAATTTAAACCTCGATGATATAGGAAGGCCTTCGATGATATCGGTCTTGGGCGCCAAGTTCTCCAGCAAAATATTTCAGGGTAATTTATCTATGATCGGGGGTCACTTGATAGAATCGATATTCAAATATCGATGATATTGATGCTGTATCGATTGCATCGAACATGGACATAAACTATCCAACAAGCTTTATGAAAAATCCTTTTGATTTATCGATGCATCGACACAGCTATCGATCATCGACATTCAAATTCTGATGATCTGGAAGGTCCCTCGATCACTCATGAAAACCTGAAATATTTCAAGTCAAGTCTCTCTCATTTTTTAAGTGTCGATGAATCGAACCTCTCATCGATGGAATCGGAGTTCGAAACCTATGACATCGACAATCGTTTCGATTCATTGACTAGCTGGTAAAAGGTTTTAAAAGCGTATGACATTGAGTTCAAGTCATCGAGCAGACCATCGATGCTATCGAGAGTATATGCTCGATGATAACGAACCTGCTCGATGATATCGAACTCTGTCATCAATGTGAGTATTTTATATCCGTTGGAACCTTTTGCCTATATAAAGAGGACTTGTCTAGTGTTGCTATGAGAGAAAGAAGAGAGAGCTTTTGAGTTTTTAACCTTAGAACTTATACCCAAAGCCCTTTCTCTCAAGAGAGTTCATCCTCCAATCCACCCTCACCATTGATATTCAATAGAGTGGATTGGGAAATGAACTTCCACATTCAAGGATCCTTCAGCTACTACCTTAATGACAAATCATGAAGCTGGGATGCCTTGAATATGTAGATGATTAAAATTGCTCTATCTTCCTTATAGGAAAATCTTTTGAGAGTAGGATTTCATCATAACCTTGACCCAACCCTTCGCCATGCATTGGTACATCTTTTGAGTTGCGGATCAAGGAGACCGAAGATTCTTCATCAACAAAGGAGGAGATCTTCGTCAACGTGCTTAATGGGACTCATCCACTTATCTGTAAGTATCTATAGTCCAGAGGACACTTGTGATCATTCCTTTATAGGATTGGGTCTTAGGTGTTTCTTACTCCTTCAAGCCCTCGTAGGAGGCCTTCGACGGGAGTGTACATGGTGGGTGCGGTGTGTGGACCCTTGATCTGTGGAGAGCATTAACATCTGGTTGAAGGTAAACCAGTCAAAACCTTAGGTTTAAGGTGAACCATGTGAAACCTCAAGTTTGGTGTAAACCGAGTAAAACCTACAGTAGGGTCTTATGGAAGATCCTTGGTCAGTGTGCTTAAAAGTGGGTGCGTTGTGTTGACCCTTGCTCGTGAGAGCATAAACAATCAGCCTCAGTGTAGGTTGTAAAGGTTGAAGGTGAACCTGATTTAAAACCTTAGATTTAAGGTCTATAAAACCTCCTTAGTAAAATCCGGCACACTCAAGGGTTGAGTGCGTTTGCCTGGAGCGGAGTAGACTAATCGTCGAACCACTATAAAAATGATTGTGTTTGAGATTGCTATTTTTCTGAATGTGTGATTTACTTTTATACTTCCATATCTGAATATCTGAGATCACACCTCACACACATACATAGTCATATCTATCATGAACTAGTTTGCATATTGTTCACTTCTTAAATAGTTTGTAATTAGATCCTCTACCGGGCTTGGTAGCCAGTAGAGTTATTTTTGAGTAATCCTAATATGTGCTTGCTGATTAGGATTAGTGTAATAGGATTTTAAATAAACCATAACAACTTTAAAAGTCCTATTCACCCCCCCTCTAGGACATATTGGCATATTCTTACTTCAACTAAAGTGGTCTTCACCGCTATTTCAAATATAATCATATACCCTTGTCAACCATAGCCTGAATGTGAACAGCATCAGGGCCACCTATGCCAACTGTACGGTTGTATATTTGATGGATGAGTGGCCAACTCAGTATGAATTTTCCTCAAGATTACACACTACCACATTAGGTAAGCATAGTTATAAAAAAAAGCATACAAAACAATACTTAATGCAGGTCTTATTATGTGTATGGATGCATGAATGCAATCATTACCCCGGGGATGCTTATCCGTGTGGATAGTAAGGTCGTTACCCATGCAATTATTGACCTAGGAAAAACATCCAGTCGGACAGAGGCTAGTTGTTAGCGAAAGCATACTAAGTGTGGTATAACGACTGCCTTACGTACATCATGTACGATAGCAATAGATGCTGGTCTGTGCCATGTATGCATGATTTGCTAACCCATTATTAGTCTAATTACAACCAACCAATTTAAATAAGCTCAAAGGTCACTACGGGGGCTTGTCACCAGCGTAGGCTGACAGCTCGGGCATAGGTCCCATACCACCATCTTAGAATGTTTAATGGAAACTCGTTGACTAATGGCCAATCATATTACAATATATGGGGCTTACCATCGCATGGTTGCACAGTACAAAACATCAAACCCATGTAGGAAAAATACCAAGACAAGCCACATAAGGCGATATCAAAACAAGCCACATAGGACAATTATCAAAATAGGCCACATAGGACGAGTATTAAAACCACGCAATAAAAGACCATCCTTGAAAACCATTGGACACAACAACACTGGATGGTAGGCCCACATCAATGGTCAATTTAAACCACCATTCAATAACCACTAAGCCAAAGGTCCATTACAATCACAACCAGTCGGGTTACATCCCAAGTATGGGTGTACATTTATAGGTGGGGGTTTTCCACTGATGTACCAGTTTAAGTTCCGTATGCAATCTACAAAAAGAAATCCACAAGCATGAACAATTATACAGGATGATCATTAAGCATGTAATACAACAATTCAATTTCCACCAGCTAATACATGTGATTATAAAAGGGAGATATCAATTATAAATCAAAATAAGAACTATAACTTAAGCTAATGAGAAGATGGAAAGCTCAAGGGGAAGAATCATCACTTTATACTTTGAATCGCCTCCTAGTATCGCTAAGTGCTTGCACCCTTAGAATCAGGTCCTATCATGAATTATGAAATTGTATGGTTAGATCAAGTTCTACATACTTCTTATGGTTGAGATTATAACCTAGGGTTTAGAATACTTATTCTTAGGGTTTTGATGTGAAATTAAGATTTTTACCCCAGAGTTTAGCCTTAAACTTAGACTTTAGGATTTTAATCCTAAATTATTAATAATATTATTATCATTATTATTCTACAATGGATTGAGTAATATTCCTATTAGGAGTATTAATCTGTCAGTATTAATAATGATAGTTCGTAGGTCCACACTTAGATGTACCAACATTATCCAATATTCATATAATGACCTACCACCTTTTAAATAATATGGGTAATAATAATGGAATATTTACCAGTGAAAATATAGTAAGGGCTAATACTAATGATTATATTAACAAGTATTATACTAATCCCATAAGGGAAATCAAGAATATTTTGTAATGCTAATATTAATTGTGATTATTAATGAATCCAGATATTAGGATCTATCATGAATTATGACATTATACAATTAGGCCCAAACCTCAACTTACTATTTACATTTTAAGTATAGGTCTAGGGTTTAGATTAATTAAGTCTAGGATAAGTTATAGGATTTAATATGCCAATTGATGTACGATTATTCACTATACTAATGATATTGATAATTGCAAAACCGCCATTGGTTCTAGTGATTATCATTAGCTAACATGACCTTAATAATTGTTATGATATTAGGTATCATGGTACACTATTAATGCTACTATTTAGGGGCGATAACTACAATAATAACACTTAGTAATTACAGTCTTGCTTATGATATCTAGTTTGTGCATAAATAATCCAACATTGGCTAACTATTTCTAATATTCATAATCTTAATAAAATGGTGGCAACAATGATAACAATACACTGACATGGGTTTGGTTTAGGAAGAAAGTGTTGACTCACCTTGAACCCATCCTCACCCTCATTTACTTCCTTCTCGATTCCCCGAATAACCACAACTAGCAACTTGCTAGGCCCAACCAACTCACAAAGTTAATGAGTCAAAGCCCGGTTGACTCAGCAATAACCAAGGCCTCAACCCCCATCTCCTTCTACTATCTTCTTCTTCCTTATTCCTCTCTCTTTCTTCTTCTGCTGTTGGACTAGGCCAAGCTTACACTCAGCTGAACCTGAACTCAGCTTAGACTCACCAATGAGTTGAACTCGGATCGGTATGAGTCGAGTCTGTGCTGCAATGCACACTCTCCCTCTCTGTCTCCTCTCTACCCCTCTCCTCATATCCTTCTCTTTTCCCTTCAATTTCTCTTCTCCTTGTTAGAACTCTAGCAAACCCCCAGACACGAACTAGATCTGAGCCAACTCGGCTCAGCAGTGAGTCGGGTTGCTACCCGAACCCACCATCTCTCTCTTACTGCCCTGTTTCTTCCTTCCCTTCTTCCTTTCACTCTTTTTCTTCCTATTAGGCTAGAATACCCAGTGGTACTCAAACCAGGCCGAGACCGGCCCTGTTGCTAACATGGATCAGACCTAACTCGGTCTGAAACTAGCCCGAGTTGTCAGGTGCAGCGGCTAGTATGACACTAGCTCGAGTCCTCCTGATTCTCTCTCTTCTCTCCCGTATTCTCTCCTTCTTTCTCTCCTTTCTCTTCTCTACATTGTTCACCACGCTAGGCAATCCAACTCAAAACGATCTTGGCCCGAGTCGAGATAATGTGGCAGTGAGTAATGACGAGGAAAAAGGACAGGCGGTATTGTCAGATCTCTTCCCATTGCCCTTATCTTCAATCTGACAATGTGGAACGATTCCTAAGGATGCATTGGAGCTTGCAGAATGAAGGTTTTGAAGCTTCGCCTTTGTTTGGGTGGTGGGTATGAATGGGGAAGAAACGACTAAGGGAGATCTATTTTCGGTTGTAGGTTTTTGGATCTTATACTTTCCTTGCAAAGCCCTAACGATACGTGGTTTGGATTGCTTGAGAACGGAGGGTTGAGATAGATGGATCCGGCCTCAAGCGGATTATCAAGCTGGCAATGCAGTGGATTGTTATTTCTAGAAATGTTGTGTTTGTAGGGCCCTTTTGCACTGGTGTTTATGTGCACTTACGGTCACACCTACATGTGGGACTCTTCAGGTTTTGGTCGAGCCCCATCTGCGCACAGGATGGATGGTCTAGATCGTCCATTTGATCTGAGATGGTGGCCCATAGCAGGCCTCAAACAGACATTGTCCGTCAGCTGACGTAAAATAGAGAGAGAGAACCTCTCTATTTCTGAAAAAACACGGGTCAGCCCGTACTGACCGGTCTCTTAGGACCCATGTACGGCGAGTGCACGTTCCTCCTGTACACTCGCACCTCAAGGTGGGGTCCACCATGATTGTCGTGATAAATCTACTCCGTCCATTCTTCTAGGGAGTTCCAACAAGGATCTTGACCATTGATCAGGCTATTCTAAGGTCTAGGTGGGGCCCACGACTTGTTTCGTAGTCCTAATGGTGGTTCCCAGCCGATCTTACGGTTGGATCTTTTTCAATCTGACCATCAACGGTCAAAATGGTTCTAAGGGATCCTTCGTATGCTCAAACACACCATCCTATGTTTCTACTCACTTAATATATTGATTTTAATTCATATTATTATTATATATAAATATATATATGTGTGTGTGTGTACATCATGTTGTGGGTTAGGTTATTAGGGCCATTTGTCTCATGATTTTACATTATTATTATTATGTTACCTTTATATGTGCATACATGGATATTGTATTTATTTATCGTTTATTAATATTATTATTATTATCTTGTGTGATTGCCTCTGAGTAGAGTCCCTAATGGATTTAATCATGTCCTAGTGGGCCATGTATCCAATTCTAGATGCAGTCTTACAGTCGATCTTTGCAATCCAATGGCTAACTAGGGAATCGGTCGTTAGATTGATCAATGAAACATTGTGATCGATCTACAGTTTATCTAGGGAGTCTTAATGCGGTTGTAGAGTTCGTCTTGAATGGCTACCAGATCTTCAACCATCTAAGAGATTTATATCCTGAAATAAGTTTAGTAATTACGTGATGGTCCATCTTAAGGATCAATCAAATGGAAAGCTCGATTTATAGGTGAATCCCACTCCCAACGGTCAGGTATCCTAATATAGGAATAAAGATCGTACTAGTCGGTCAGATGAGTATATTTGTGGGCCACTCGATGTGATGCATAAGGTGAGTGATGTGTCTCCACACACGTGCGAGCTAACCTAGATCTTTATGGTAACACCCAAATACCGAAAAGTACGGGGTGTTACAAAAGGTCCAGAAAAATAGATGGACAGGGTGCCTACAATACATATCAAATCTGTATAACTGATATCCGTTGCGCGGGACCGTACAACTAGACCGCCCTACAGTCTGTGAAGGCAAATGGCCATTATGCTGTCGAAATGGTTGAAGTCTTCAAGTTCCTTCTATTCAAGTCTAAAGCAGAATGATCAGTAGAAAAGCATATTCCTCTTAAGTCCTAGGAGATGACTGAAATCATAGACGAAATGCTGCCGAATTTGATAATTGACAATTATACTTATAATATTTCATTTATTCTAAATAATCTATCTTAGAATCAAGGGATGTTAAAAGGATGTAAATGAACTCAGTATTAATAAAGTGTGATGATTGTTTCAGATATTCTTTCTCTGTTATGTTTGAATAAGATAATCTCCCAAATAAAATACATTTGTTTCTTGTTCGAAATAAAATGACGACTCTGCTGGGGAAATTTTATCTTATTTAACATTAGCAGTAAAATTGTTATGAAACTTTCATCATTATTTGGCATCTTTCAGATGTAAAAATGGCGACTCTTAGTGGGAACATCCTCCCCTTCATCTCTAAGATAGATCATTTGATTCTTCAACTACTAATTACAATCATGTTTTGTTTCGAAGGTTTTTTGCATCCAATTCCAACCTACTACTCATGGCAACTTCTGTAAGAAAGGTGAACTTCCGATTCACTTCGACCGGGTTCGTAATAGAATATACATCGAATCAAATTCCAAAGAACATGACTCGAATCCCTACGAGTGGAAACAACACGACTCAGGTAACAGTTGGAGTTGTATCTTCATCACCTCAACCATCGGGGGGTAATGAAGGCTGGATTGTTGTAACATCTCGTAGGATGAGAGCACAGAATGCACAAAACTCTAGAATGAATCAACCTTCGTTAAGAATCAGAGGGCCGATAACACGCAATGTAGTCAGAAGGAATCCCGAACTCGCTCCTCCGGTAATATAGCAGGAACGAATAGCCCCACTATTGATAGTGCATGACTTCCCAGTTCTGAGTGCCTCGAGAGTCAAATGGACGAGAGAGCAGAAAGGAAAAGTGGTGGTATTTAGACCGCTAATGTCTACACCTCTCTAGGTAAGTTCATCAGTATCAGTGTTACCCCAATCGATTAATGATGTCGGGAGCATAGAAAAGCCCGATGAAACCCCGTCCTCCCCCTTCTTTGTAAGTCTCATTACGTTAGCATATTCTTGTTCTACCCCGACTACTGCCTCGTCGAAGAGTGGGGAAGCTACAATACATATGGCTGGAATGAATCCAGAATATAGAATGACTACGGAAGATCGTATTAATGAAATTGCAGAAGCCCAAAGCACATTGATGGAGGAATGCAGAAGTCTCAGAGAGGCCCTGGCGACCCTTGCATGTAATGTAGCCCAGATGGCGGTTCCTCGAAGTACAATGAATGAACAAGAAAACCTGCAGGACAATCTCCAACCACAGGGGGCAGGGTCACTAGGGTCCATCCCAGCAGCAAGAACTGTGACACAGGATGAGGTGAGACAAGTGGTTGAAGAAACTATCAGAGTAGAAAGAGAACACGAAAATACTGTTCATTTCAGGTATCGAACGCCGTATCTAAGGGAGGTAGAAGATATCCCCTTTCTAGCAAATTTCAAACACCTAAATTTTTAAAAATTTAATGGGGAAGGATCTCCAGAAGAACATTTAATGCACTTTATCACTAGCATGGGAAATTTTTCTACAATATCACAGTATTATTTACGATTGTTCGGGTCGTCACTAACATACAAAGCATTTCGATGATATTCCAATTTAGCACCAGGGTCGATATGCACTTGGGAACAAATGCAGGAGGTTTTCATGTCAATTTTTCTCATCAGAGCATGACGTTTGTATTACGGAGTTGGCTTTCATATGGCATAGAGATGGAGAATCGGTAGAAAAGTTCATAGACAGATAGAAAATATTAGGAGCCTCATGCAGACAGTTACTGAAGGAAAAAGAGCAGGTTAAAATGTGTTTGAACTCTATGGAGATAGGAATCGCATTTGGAGTCACCAGTGCCGATATCAGAACTTTTCGCGTCTTGGCTACTAAAGCTCATGCCTTGGAATTGATGACTCGCAAGATGCCAACATTTCACCATGAGATAACTAGGAGGGTATCCAGTAGGATGACTATGAATGCTATCGATCATGACAAAAGAGGCAAGGATGCAAAGGACTTGAGGGAAAAAAGGCCGGACCGAAGGGAGGAATGGAGCTAGTAAAGGAATAAATATAGTGGAAAAAGGCCCAGGATGCTCAATTCTCATGAGGGATTTGCATTTGACAAAGAAGATGTTGTTCCTATAATGAACCAACTATTAAAGGCTGACACGATAGAATTACCAGAGCCCAAACCCCTTGAAGATGTGACAAGAACCAAGGAAAGAGATTTTTACCGCTATCACTGCTTAGTGGGGCATCCAACATAGAATTGTTATACACTGAAATGTATAATACATCGAATGATAGATAGGGGCAAAATAGTACTCGGTAAAGAAAAAGAAAGGGGTACTATGGCGACAGTAAATATGCTTACAATCTAAGGAAAAGCTCAAGCTACGAATAAGAAAGAAGAATATGAAACGTCAAAGAGGGTAGCAGTAATTACATTATGATCAGGTAAGAAGATAACAAGTCCTGTAAAGCAAAAACGAGAAAATACTAGGAAAAAAGTTATTGAAATGCAAAATGGTAATGGCAAGAAAGAAAAGAAAGGCGAAGCGACAAAAGTGACTTACGATGTGGTAAGTCATTTGAAGAGTATACCGGCTCGATTAAGTGTTTATGATGCGCTTAAGCTATTAGAAGAATTTCGACAGAGCTTAGTTCAAGAGTTGTCCGATCACGACATTAAAGAAACTTTACTGGCAGAATTAAAGCATGAAGAACATGATGAACAAGAAAGCTGTCTACCAGTTGTTTCCTTCTCTGATGATGATTTGATTTGCAAAGCAGAGCATAACAGACTGCTGATGATAGAAGGCCATATCTGTGGGAAGAAAGTTAAGAGGATTATGATAGACAATGGGTCTGTAGTGAACCTCTTGCCACTTTCGATATTGACTAAATTAAATTACCGTCGTTCAGATCTACGCCCTAGTGGAATGATGATACAAGGCTTTAACCAGGATGGACAACGCGCACTCGGTAAAATCACATAGCGCTGGATATAGGAGAATTGACAACTGATGTTGTATATCATGTTATAAATGCGATAACAACATACAATCTTCTCCTAGGAAGGCCATAGATACATCAGTGTAGCATTATACCCTCTACTCTGTATCATTGCTTTAAATACTATAAAGATGGAATACAATATAAAGTAATAGCCGATGCAAAGCCATATACAGAAGCCGAGTCCTTCTTTACAGACGCCAGTGATTATAAAGGGTTTACTATAGAAGAGAGAGAATGATGAAAGCAAGGTCTTAAAGGACATCCGAATGAATGTGATTAAAGAAAAAACAGAAAGGGCAGAATCATTCGAAACTGTAGAGGCGAAGAAGAAATTCTACTTTGTGCCGAAACATCTGAGGCAGCCAAGACAACCGCTGTTAACCTTGTTATCAGCAGGACAGTTGAAAATTTTACAGGCTAATTACACAATGCCACTGTCGTATGTTGAAAGAAATAAGCCATTTTTGGCCACCCTAGGGAGGTTTCGGGTTGAAGCAAGTGTAAAATACCCTGAACCAATAGAATTTTATGTTTCAGGAGACGCGAAGACAGGAGAAGAGACCAAGAATAATGTGTACCATGGTAGGCTAACGTCACAAGATCTTAAAAAATATAGTCCGGTGAGTAAAAAGATTATAAAAAACATGGGTTTCGATCATGAAGAACCCACCGGTTTGAACTATGGGAAGGGAATTCAAATCCCTATTGGAATCGGTCGAGATAAGCGAAGAAAATTTCAAGGACTGGGGGCAGATTCATCAGTGAACATGATTACAGCCGTGCAGTCTTCTATGGCAATGCACTGCTTTAATGACTCCAAAGAGAAAGGGTTGATTAAGTAAACGCAAAGGTGATTCCGGCCGGACCTGGTTCCCTAATAGAAGAAGCAATGAATAAGTTGATATAAGTCGATTTTATCAAGAGGATCAAATATACCAAGAGTGCTACATCAATCCTATGGTGCATAAGCATGGATCCTGATTGAAATAAAAGTAACATCAGTACATCAGTTCATGACAAATGATGAAAAATGTGGAAATAAGCCTGAGAGAGCTGAATCTTCTTAATGAGAAATACTTGATCGTCCAGTAGTAATTGTGATCATATCAGGGGGCAAATTCAAGTCCAAGTAGGATAGGATGTACATCATCAAAGAGGAATACTCCAATGGGGCAAATAGAATCGTATATCGATCAATGCTCGCTTTGTCAAAAGGATCGTTCCTGGAAACACTACTGATTTTGATCCAGAATATCATCAGAATAATGATTCTTCTTCAAAAGGGTGCAAGAATAGATCGTGGCTATGTATCATCTGGTGAATAAATAAAGAAGAAGTTCGCAAGCATACTAAGATTACGTAAAAGCAAACATTGCGAAAGGAAAATGAACATCACCATCATCAAGCGAACCTCTACAAAATTCTGTTTGAAATTGATACCGTTACCAAGCTGGTATACTATGAATAACACAAACTCGTATAATCAAAGATATTAATAGAAATGGTGATGTATCAATTTCAGACAGAATAATTGACCATACCTATCATTGTCTTTTAAGACATTTTAAGGCAGCTTAATTAAGCTAATGGCCAATCGGGCATAAGGCCTATCAAGATCGCCATTCGGGCAATGGTGAGAAGCCAATGGCTCTAAAAAGCCCGTGAAGGCCATCGTACGCATACCCATGCGGGCAGCTGACAGAGTCAACGACTAAAAGCCTATAAGGCTAAAAGTTATCAACGGCCGGTCATGCGTAACCCCCATGTCGTCTGTATAGTTTTTCGGCAGCGTCATGGGGAACGGAGGAAAATACCCTCCCGTGAATGGGCTCGACCTTGCAGACGAAGAAAATGAGGGCCGTAGTGTGAGCTTTAGATAGGCCAACCATGCGTAAGACCCCCCAGGTTTACGGTTTGATTCCAGTACTAACTCATGGGGAAGGACTAGACTAAACCTACTCATTGATGGACTGGTGGCCCTAGACTTGGTACCCCAAAGGTCGCCTTATGAGCTCCGTGAACTCTTGAGAGTTACCGTGGCCAACACTGTACGTAATTCCAACCGAGTTCACAGCCTCGGTAGCTTTAATAGGCCCCTTTGATGGATCGCAGTTTGTGAACTCCCTAAGTAGTGAGAAGTCCAGCAAACTCCTAAGAGTTACAAAGACTATCACGTGAGACCCAGATCCACTACTCAAGAGCTTAAACTATGTGTGAAACTGACTAAATTAAAATTTAGCATCGCTGATGAAAGTGTAAATAAGTAAATGAAGTTACATAGGGAATCCCGCACTAACAAGCATAAAGTATTAGTGTTTATATTAATCCATCAGTTAGTGATTATGCTAAGATTACTGCATAGACAATATGTTCGGAATAATGTATGATGTAGAAATGCATGAAAGAGAGTACTGAAAATTATCACTGAAAATAAAAAAAGATTCTTTGTTAAAAAAGCATATACATAAGAGAAATTACATGCTTAAAGTTCCTCTATAATCTCCACTATCCTCATATACTTTTGCAAGTCTTCTTTTAATTACATCTGAGCTGCAATGTGCTTTGACTTTTCCTTAAGTATGATCTTTGATTGGTCAGGAAGATCAGCCAGTTTATCTTCTAAAGATGCAATCATCTCTTCACTCTTGAGTAGCTCAAACTTATTAGTGTTAATAGATTGAATATTGATTTAGATCTTTTCCTCAATCTCCTTTATTGATAATTCCTTCTCGTGACCTTTCAATTCTAGCTGCGAGATCTCTTCCTTCAGAGCAGCGATGCAGTCTCGAATAATCACTCTGTCATCAGTATAGATCTTTAGTTGTTTCTGAAGAGCTAGGTGTTCTTGGTCAAGTTCAGAGATAGTGGAAGCAATGAGAGAAGCCTTTTCCTTAGACAGAGTTAACTGCTTCTCATACTCCAGAACCTCGGGAGCGATTGTGACATTCTCCACCGATGCTAAAGAGATTATTGAATCGCAAAATTTAAGAAGGGAATCGCGTAGGGCAGAACTTTCCAGAATTTCAATGGCAATGTCTAGGTCGGACCACTGTTCAGGATCTTTAAAGATGTGAACTGTCGCTGACAAAGAATTCTTCATTAAAAGCATCTTGTGAGCAGGAATCTTTGCAAAAGATGATAGCTCAGATGCAGTGGCTATGGACTCAGAACTTGCCGCTCCACTGCGTGGAGGAGTCCCTATAATATGAAGAGGGAAGAAAGATAAGATAAGCATCATAAGTTAAAAAATGTACGGTTCCAAAAAAAAATTAAATCAATATATAAATATACCTGCCACGGGAATGTGACCAGCTAGAGGAGAGATTTCTTGGACTGTAGAGGGGCCGACTCTTAACATGTCAGCGAAAGAAGGCGCTCTGGCCTCTGTGCTTGAATCTCGAGTAGTAGGAGTAGGCAAATCAGCAGCCTCTATAGGAAAGATAATTTCACGGACTATCCTTTTCATTGCTATCAATGGAATTAGAGGGACCCTTGGCGAAGTTACTGGTGCAGTTGGAGGAGGATTTAAGGAAAGATTATCGCCCGTTTCAATATTAGTTACATGAGCACCTGAAATGAAGATACGACAATGATGATGAGATAATTATCATTGAATAAACATATGAATATCTAGAGAACTTAATCCATTACTAGATGAATATCCGTATTCCCCATAATCTAAGGGTTCTTCTTCTTCCTCAATTGTTGCAGGAGACTTTGCAGGGATATTGGCACTAGGAAGAGTTTCAGAAGTCACAGGAGGGTGCTCTTCTTCAACATTTTTCACAACTACATCCTCCTCTCTGTCTACATTAACTTCTCCTTCCTCAAAATCATCATCTTTATCCTCACTGCTTTCATCGTCCTCGTCATCATTATATTCCGTAGAAGCGGTACTCTCTGATGAAGAAGCCGAACTTTCATCGCTTAAGCTTTCTTCGTCAACTTCTTCAATCATGACTTGCTTCCCTTTAGAAGAAGTTGCTCGACTACTTTCTGGTTGGGGCTCTCTATCTACAGGGACTGAAGGTGACGTAGATGCCTGTGTACCTGCTTCCTGAGGGATAAGTGGCGACATTTGCATGCACGCTCGAGATCTGTTCATAGGAGACGATAAACAGGGAGGAGTAAACTATGAAGGGAGAGTTGGTTCATTTGGAGCCGGATCATTCTGAAATGCTGCAGTTTCTACCGGAACGGGAGAAGATGTTCCTTCAACATCTTCTGTGGTCCGACCACCAAAATCACGAGGGACTTGTTCAAATTCAGTCAAGACCCCGTGAGCAAACCAGCCATCCAGGGTATTGATGGACTTTGTCTCACGAATTGGTTCTTCTATAAATATCTTTCTGTAAATCTCACCATGGTGGGATGCATGGCTCTTCTCTAGAATAAAACCAATTCCGCTCTTAAATTTTTTGCCTCTCAGACTGTGCAGATGAAGGAAGATGGAGGAATCCCCTGGTAAGCATCTGTTGACCAAGTATGATTGATGATCCCACCACCGCATCTAGCTATATGAAGTGCGAACTATATGGTCACAATTGGGAATTATGAAAGAGGAATTAACACGACCACCCAATAGTTGCTTCCATATCATGGCCCAATTGATAGGAACAGTTCCGTAGCAACGTATTTTTTTGGTAACCAATCCACAGTCTTCCGACATGGCTTCTTTCTGCTACAGTAAGTGTTCCCTGATCCACCATGTCAGTATCCTCAATGTAGTAATGAAGACAGAATTGGAAGAAGTCTATTTGATCATCATCTCGAATCTTATTGGCCACCCATTCGTATGACCTTTTGGCCATAGCTCTCTGCTGAAAGAACCAGAGTGGGAGATGCATGGGATGAATGTATGCCTTCTCTGGTGTTTCAAAGGTCTAGGGGAAGTAGACTCCTAGCCAACCAGTAAAATAGTGTCATGCAGTATATGTCTAGGAAGATCCGATGGTGGGGTTCTTGATGTGCGTTGCTATTTCTCCAAAGGCCCTGTAGATAGAGCATAACACTAGAGGTGCGAGGGAACACTTTTGCCCCTTTATCAGAGCACTGGCAACAACAAAGACTGTGGGACGAACAACATCTGCCCATTTGGAACTTGGAAGTACCATAATGCTTAGCCAATAGGCTAGAAAAGCTGTGAGTTCCCCAAAAGAACTATAATATGCTCTCTCCTTCATGTTATCACAAAGTTCCATTAACTCCTTGCAACTGCAGTTACGGAATCTGTAGGGAAAGATAGAAGGTTGGTGCAGAAGAACGTGTAATAAAAAAGGGAAAGTTGATTTCTAGGTTTGAAAATACTTGAGCATTCTAGAGAAGTGTGCCAGCCATTCCCCATCTCTTTAAAAAGCTCAATGGTAGTTTCTGAAATAGAAGGCTTGCGATCAGGGGAAGATACAAATGCTAGTTCTCTGTTTGACGGAATGAATTCGTCATAGAACTTGCATGTTAAAGGAAGGCCTGCTATTCGATGCAGGTCCCAAAGTGTGATGCTCATTTCTCCAAGTGGTAGATGGAAAGAGTTGGTCGTAGGCGACCAGTATTCCAGAAGGCCCTTGATCACGGTGGGCTCCTTATAGAAGTATTTAGATGTAACTTTATAGCATCATAAAGGCCGATCTTGGCAAGCGTACTTGCATGCTTCTTCAAGATAGCTTTTGCCCAATTAGAATAGTAGTGTCGAGCAGTCAATAGACCTCTTATGTGGAAGTCTTCTAGTCCCCAGAGTTGATCACAATCTCTGAAATGCAGTCCAAGGGTCTCATAAAATACATAGGAAAGAGGTTATGTGGACTATGAAAAGGGGTGAGAAAGATCATTGGGTGTACTTCTTCAATGATTTGTCGCAGCTTGTGTGCTTGTATTCTTCCCTGGAGAATGCGCGGCTCTCTCGTTGCCCATGAAGTAGTGTACATCAACTTTTCCCTATCTATATAATCCTTCGGCTCACAGTCAAGGATGGATTGATGGCGATGAACAATGATGGGGATCACCGTCATACCTTCTGAGTGAGGGTTGTCAAATTTCATAAAACCCTCAATGACTCGGACCGATTCCCATGAGTTTTGGAGTTTTCTTCAAGCGTGAAGTAGGAGGAGTATCTTCTTGAGGAGGGGGCCTTTAGCTATCTGTGTGGATGTGAGCAATGGTTTTCAACCATTCATCCCAGTCATACTCTATACCATGCTTTGGAGGACATTTTATGTCCCCTAGTGCAATCGCTCGGTGAATAGGAGATGGTAGTGATTTAATGCGGTCGGTAAAGTCGAAAGGCGGAAGTACGGGTTCTTTAAAATATGCAGGATTGTGGGTAGTAGTTTTAGTTCGTTTGGTTGGCGGTTGATTGGAAGAAGGGGAAGGATGGAAAGAAGAGGGATCAGGAAGATATGTATGAGAAGGTTGCTCAGATGGTGGGTCCATGAATGGAAAGTACGCTTAATACAAGCCATGTGGATGAAGGGTTAAGGGCTTGAAGGTAATTGAAGAAAAAGTTCACAGAAAAGTTGAAAAGTTGAGAAAATTGGCTAAGTGCTGAAAAAGGACCAAGTTC
Organism: Magnolia changhungtana; assembly: GCA_030180095.1. NCBI lineage: Eukaryota > Viridiplantae > Streptophyta > Magnoliopsida > Magnoliales > Magnoliaceae > Magnolia > Magnolia changhungtana. The sequence goes on from JASAUF010000600.1 coordinate 2,057,650, forward strand.
AGGGAAATTGATCAAGTCTAGGTTGCGTGGGATTGCGCAACTGAAGTCTATTGCGCAGAACGACGCAACACCCAGAAACTTTGTGCAAATAACAAAGTTATTGCGCGGGACCTCGCAATCGATATTGGTTGTGTGGGGAAAATCACAGGAGAGCAAAAGTTCACTACAGAATCACAGGAGAGCAAAAGTTCACTACAGAATCACAGGAGAGCATTAATTGAAGGATTGAGGTATTTATAGGGTATGCGGTCAAGTACGGTGTGAGAGTTTTTGTTGTGCGAACCCGCGCAAACCCTGTTAATGTGATCATTTATGATCCATTTCTTTGATTTTTGGGGAAACGAAGAAAGGATCAAGGGGGCATCTGTTGGGACATAAAAATGGTAGGAAAAAAAGATTGAAACAAGAGAAGATTAAGAGATAGAAAGAAAATTGGAAGACAAGAAGAAAGAAATAACTGTTCTGTAGGTTGCGCGAGTCTATACAACTAAAGATCAGTTGCATGGGTCTGCGCAATTGGTTTCAGGAGGATATTTCCTTTAGCAGTTAAGATTGATGAAAGGCGGGTCCCACGGCACCAAGATCAAGGCACCACACGTGCGAAGGCCTATAAATACCCCCTCCCCTCCTTCATTTGGACACATTGAAGTTTTTGGAGAAGAAGCAGAGCAAAGAGGTAGATTGAAGGTAGGAGAGGAAGTCTTGGTGGGTTGCACGGGACCTCACAACCAGACTGCCCTGTAGTTTGTGAAGGCAAAGGGCCGTTATGATGCCGAAATGGTTGAAGTCTTCAAGTTCCTTCTATTCAAGTCTAAAGTAGAATGATCAGCAGAAGAACATATTCCTCCTAAGTCCTAGGAGATGACTAAAATCACCGACGAAATGCTACCGAATTTGATAATTGACAATTATACTTATAATATTTCATTTATTCTAAATAATCTATCTTAGAATCAAGGGATGTTAAAAGGATGTAAATGAACTCAGTATTAATAAAGTGTGATGATTGTTTCAGATATTCTTTCTCTGTTATGTTTGAATAAGTTAATCTCCGAAATCAAACACATTTGTTTCTTGTTCGAAACACTGTTTGGGTGCTAGATGTTATTGGCCCTATAAATCTACCTTCGTCTAAAGGAAAATAATTTATGTGAGACCCGTATCCTAGCCCGTACCATTCTGTAGGCTTCCGTAGTCCTCTCGGTCGAATTCCGGTAACCCGCGACTTATAATCGATATTTGCGAGCGGCCTTGAGTTGCATCCTGTCGATCTGAGTCAGCTCGACTTAAGACTTGTATCATTGTGACCGTGCCGTTGCCGCGGTTCTAATGCCACATCTGGTGCGCTGAGGCGATACTCGTGCTAGGAGATGTAGGCCCGCGTTCAATTCGAGAAAAATGTCGCGTGTTGCAAATCCGTAGAGAGTCCATCACATCATTCACATCACTTATTAAAGTACACCTATTACTCTATCCCATCTCCAAGTACAAAAGTAACTCTTAAAAGTTAACTCTCCCTTGCACAAGTACGCCCATTCATCCCTCTCTCCCATCGCTCCTCTCCCATCATTTCTCTCTCTTTCATTCTCTCTCTCATTTTTCCTCCCAAGCAACCCACATCCAAGCTCCCCATAAGAGAGCTAGTGTGGCCCACCTTCCTACCTCCCATCTCCACCATTCAAAGTCCATCTCAACCGTCGAAATCATTTCCTTTGGGCTCTAAAGACTATAGGCAGATAAAGGAAGAGAAGATCAAGGGTGGGTACTTCTCTCTCTCTCTCTCTCTCTCTCTCTCTCTCTCTCTTTCTCATTTTTGTGTAATGTGTGACCCACTCGGATGGACCCCACCTTGATGTATGTCTTATCCAAATCATCCAAGTCATGTAGATCCTACCTTATGGTGGTGGAAAAACATAAGTTTCAAATTGATTCAAATTAGGTGGGCCACGTTCATGTGGGACCCACCTTGATGAAATGTGGGCCACGTCCATGTGGGACCCACCACGATGCTTGTGTTATTTCCATGTCGTCCAGTTGTCCAGCGTCCCTGGACGCTGGATAGGGTGCAGCTAACATGGAGTACGTGTACTGACATAGGTGTGTACTGTCAAGCTAATAACAAAAAGGAGCTTTTGGGGTGGGCCGCTCATGCTGGCCCCATCTTGATGTATGTATATAATCAAAGCCATCCATTCCGTTCCCCAGTCCATTTTAGGCATTGAGTTGAAAAATGAGGACAATTCGAGTATTTGGTGGGCCATATTATAGAAATCTGTGGTTTTCATCGTTGAAATCCACTCTGAAGTTTTGATACGCCAAAATATATCGAATATTGGGCTTGTTTGGTCCGTCTCGGGCCATGGAATCCAATTAATGGAACGGATCCAACTGATGTGAGCCCTATTCATGAAAATCCACCTGAAAATAAAAAAAAATCCAACTGTTGCTGTCAATGTCTCTATACGTTGCAGCAAGCAGCGTCCACTGCTTCACGGACGCTTGTCAGTGGGCCCCACCTCAGGCCCCATCATGATGTGAGTCGAACATCACCACCGTGTATTTGGAGGGCCCCTTTGGGCAGTGGGTCCCCCCTCCCAAAAATCAGTTGTATACAGCTCAGGTGGCCCACACGCTGGAAACAGTGTGGATTAAACGTCTGCCATTGGAACCCTCTTGGGTCAGGGAAGTTTTGAATCAAAATGATATTTTTTTTCCTCTTCATACGGGTCTACGTGACCTTACCCACAGGATGGGTGGAAATAAACATTATGGTGGGCCCAGGTCTGTGTGACCTTATCCACAGGTTGGGCGGAAAATAAACATTGTGGTGGGCCCCACATGGGACCCACTGATGTATGTATTGTACCCACACCTCTCATCAATGTGGACCTCCACCATGAGGTATGTGATTTATCTATGCCGTCCATCCCTATGGGACCCACCATGATGCAGGTCTTGCATCCTAACCGTCCTGCCATTTGAAGAGCTCATGGCTCGTGTGGGACCACCCCGCACGTGTGTTAGGGGTGGGGCCCACCTTGATGTTTGTATCAACCGTCTATTTGTGTGGGTTCCACCTTGATATATTTGTCATGTACGTAGACCCCGCGTAATGTATGTATCTCCACCGTCCAGCCCTTAGACGGTGGGACTTGCCTTGATGCATGTGTGGGCTGAATACCATCACTTTAGTTATGTACTTGCTGCATATGCAAGGCCACCTGTGATGTAAATTTAGGGCCCATCCGGATGTATTTGTGGCACATTGGTGTGGCCCATCCGTTTGTGGCCCATTGGTGTGGCCCATCCATTAAGGCCCACCTTGATGCAATTATGGCCATATGATGAGGCCCATAGTGATGTATATGCAGTATAGTTCTGCGGCCCATTGTGATGTCTATGAGGCCCGTGCTATGTGGCCCACTTAATGTCTACAAGGCCCTTGTGTAAGGTCCATTATGATGTTTATGTGGCCTGTGTTCGAGGCCCATGTAATATATTTGAGGCCCATGTAATGGGGCCCACTTGTTATGTATTTGAGGACCATATGTGGGCCCACATGTTGTGTATTTGAGGCCCAAGGGTTGTGACCTAGTTGTGAAGTAATGAGGCCCATCGGTTGTGGCCTATTGTGGTGTATTTATGGCCCATATGACGAGGCCCATTGTGATGTATTTGCAGCCCATTATATTATATATCAAGGTCCATTGGTGTGACCCACCTATTATGTGTATAAGGCCTATTTGGCGAGATCCACATTGATGTATATAGATGGCCCACGTAAGGAGGCCCACTGTGATGTCTTCATGACCTTAGGAGAGGCCCATATGATGTATTTGAGGCCCAGGTGCAGGGTCCACCTGTTATGTATTCAAGGCCTGATGTGATGTGTGATTTTGCCATGATGATTTGCTGATTCTGATTGTGGTGGCCGATTGCCAATTAGCGATCGAGGCCGATTATCATGACCGAGTACCTTTTCCAATTGACGTGACCAATTTGTTGATTCTGATTATCGATCAATTCCGATTGTCATGGCCGATTGACAATTAGCGATCGAGGCTGATTATCATGACCGAGTACCGATTCTGATTGATGTGACCGATTTGCTGATTGTGATTATCGATCAATTTTGATTATTGTGGCCGATTGCCAATTAGGCCGATTATCATGACCGAGCACCAATTTCGATTGACATGACTGATTTGTCGAATTCTGATTATCAATCGATTCTAATCGTCGTGACCGATTGTCGATTCTGATTGCCGATTCCGATTGACGTGACCGATTTGTCGATTCTGATTATCGATCGATTTTGATTATCGTGGCTGATTGTCAATTCTGATTATCGATCGATTTTGATTGTTGTGACCGATTGCCGTTTCTGATTGACGTGACCGATTTTTCGATTCCGATTATCGATCGATTCTGATTATCAAGGCCAATTCTGATGATTTCGATTTGTCGAGGCCAATTGTATAGGCCGATTCTAATTGTCGAGGTTGATTTTAATCTGTCGAGACCGAGTATCAAGGTCGATTCTGATTGTCGAGGTTGAGTATCGAGGCCGATTCCGATTGTTGAGGTCAAGTATCGAGGCCAATTTCAATTGTCAATTTCGATTGTTGAGGCCGAGGCCGATTGTCGAGACTTATATGATGTATATGTGACCTGTAGTTGGGGCCCATTGTGATGTATTTGAGGCCCATGGGCAAGGCCCATTGTGATATGTATTAGGCCCATGATGTATGACCCATTTGTTGTATTTGAGACCCATGTGTAGGGCCCATATGACATGTATTTAAGACCCATGAGCAGGTGTAACATCTCAGTTTTTTGCCAACCTGGAGATAGTCGTTCTTAGGCAATGGGTCGATTCTAACACCTTATTAACTTGTCAGAACTCAATCCCACAGTCTAAAATCACTTCTTAACCCATTTCCTTCACAATCTCCCATTTCCCCTTACACCACAGTGTTCTTTAAATGCTTCTAAGTACTTTCATATTAGGCATGAATCCTAAAGTTTAGGTGATGAAGAACAATACTTTAGAAATCCGTATAAAGACCCGAGTGCCACCTCAGGTAGAAATAGGTCAGGATCAAATCCTTTAGAAATGAGACAAAGTAACTAAGTACTAAACTAGATTAATTACGAAATCTGCTGATCCACTTTAAATATGATCTGCAAGACCCAAAACTTGTAGAATCATTAACGCTAGGTTACCCTAAAATCTAGGATTAATCTCATTACCTGGCTACTCTTGGGAGCACATTGAAACTCTGATTCAGATCTGGACCACACGACGGAAGTCCGATGACCACGAGATTAAGCGTTTAGGACCGCCTTGCTAGGCTTGACAACCATCTCAGAAATCAAATCCAAATAGTGTCCCACGGCTATTCGCTTGAGCCCGGAGTGAAGAGTGTGAGAAAACGTAGATTTCTTTAGAAATCAAATCCCATTTAAGTAATTTGAGACTTGTCACTTGCGAGCCTATAATAAGAAAACAGACCATCAGAATCTGACCCAAATATACCCTCGAATCAGGGGAAATTTCATACACATGTCCATGTACTTGTAACCCTGATCAAGTGTCAGTGACTGTTGAACTGAAACTGGTCCGCCATGGGTAATCTGTAAATCCGATCGGACCAAAAACATAACTCGACCTGGATCCATAGTCGGTGAGCTTAAGTCTGACCTTTGCCTCATGGGGGGGGGGGGGGGGCTCCGAAAATGCTCTGTTGAGCTGAAACAGATGTCCTTTGGACAAAACCTAAGTATACCTTGACCCTAGGTCTATTTTGGAGAGTTTTTGGGCCTATATAAGGACCTTAACACTCTCTCATTCCATACGAATTTGAGAAAACCTAAGAGGGAGAAGAGGGAAAAGAGAGAGAAAGTGTGGGAGATGTGGGAGGATCTCCCTGATACTCTACCTTGCGGCTATCCAAGCTTAACTATCCCGATCTAATCGCTTTTCCGGCGATTCCGACTTCATTTCTAGGTAAGAAAACCTAACCCTAAGCTATTTGAAGGTTTCCAAGAGTGTTGGTGATGTAATAGCTGACCTGTTTCATGATTCAGGTTGCCTAATCACCGTAGACGAAGGCTTACAGATTCTAGCGTATGCGTTACGATTCTACGACAAAAGGTGTGGACTTTAGATGTATAGGTTATGGTTTTCAACGCTTTCAATGTCAAATAATGATAGATTCATGATCTGCATGCAATTGCACATGTATAAAGTGTTGTCCGTTTCATTTTTCAGTTATACGTTAACTATATTGAATATACTGTATTCCTTGTATTTGTAGAAAATACCGTATACGTACAAATTTTGAAAGTATGTTAGCCATGATTAATTACTGTATGAACATGCTATATACATGTATAATACTCACTCGGCGAAAGGATTCGCCCTAATACATGTTTTTGCTAATATACGCTATGTATGTTAAAAGAGTATATTCTAAGTGTTTGTGAAAATGACCGAATAAGTATAGAATTCGCATTCGTGCTCGCCATGACTAATTGTCATGGATATATGATTGTTGTATTGGCAAGACCCCTTTGATGAAAGGATTTGCCCTAAATCACGCCACGACCAATATACGCTATATATGTTAAATTGTGTAGCCCAAGTGTTTGTGAAAATGTTCAAATGAATATGGAACTTAGATTCATGCTTGCCATGATTATCCGTCGTGGGTACACATGTGTTATTCATGGGGCAGCTCCCTAGTGAAAGGATTTGGCCTAATACCTATGTGATCAACATATGTTAGGTATGTTGATGTATGTAGTCTAAAGTGTTTTTTGAAATGTCTGAATGAGTGGTAGTTAGTAAATTGTAATATATAAGGGTGTTGAGATAGGATTCTCAACTACGTTAGTGATGTGTATGATTTCCTTCATGTAAGTTATTTAGTTTAATCACTTACTAGTTTATGAAATGTATATGTTTGGATTTCCTATTTGTATTGTGTTTTATAACATGCTTGTTAATATGTTTGAATTACTTGTTTATTTAACTGTGCTCTGACTACTTCACATGTTTAAGTTGTATTCCGTAAAAGCCATGAAGGGTGATGGGGGAGTGTTGTAATGATTCCGTGCAACAGCCCTGACAACCTTAAGCGAGCAATATTGGATATATGACTGTATGAGTGAAATCTTGATCCATTACTGCTTTGACTCTCTGTACTTGAATGTGAATGGGGCGATGATTATAGTCCAGGCAATCGGTAACAGGATTGAATTTGTGGCTGAGATTCATTCGCCACATGAGATGTGTTCGACGAACTCGAGTCGTACTTCAGTTGGCGATAATGGTTGGCCACGCGAAGTGCTTATACACTTCATGTTGTTCAACTTGTCGTGCGCTCGAGCTAGCCGAGCTCGTCAAGAACCTGATCTGTCTTATGTGTGTTCACCATGTTTGGACGCCTCTATTTGAACCTGAGGTACTAACCTTACCAGTGGAATCCCGTTAACCGTGGTACCTCGATCTGCTAAGACTCATGAGTCGGGCATGGTGGTATGGGACACCGTGATTGAGCTGTCAGCTTACACTAGGGCCGCGAGCCTCCCCGTAGTGACCATTGAGCAACCAGACTTGTGAGCCAATTATGATGGTATGGGACACTATATTTGAGCCATCGGCCTATACTACTTTGATGGGTGATGAGGGAGTGGTGCAACGATTCCATGTAACAGCCCTGACCGTACCCGGTGTAATGACCTCGAGCATACTCTAAATCTGCGGTGAGGTGACGAGCCTTCCCATAGTAACAGAGTATAAACTACGCCTGTATTGATAAGGTGATGAGGGAGTGGTGTAATGATTCCGTGTAATAGCCTTGGCAGCCCTTGTAGTGACCTAGAAACACACCATCGTATGAGATTGTCTTGGACTGACAACCCTAGAATGAATCATTGTTTGGGAATGATATAAGGAAGGTACCTTAGTTTCCCAATACTGCTGTTTGAAATAGACTAATAACAACTCGGTAATCATGTTCATCATTGCATTGCATGTGCCTGGAAGATATGGAGCACTGAGGGTGACAACATGCCGCGGACGTAAGATGGTGCCGCCCGAGAGAGTATGTTGGTGAGGGCATGCATCATAATCGCATCTCATCCTTGCATTAATTACAGTACTTAGGAATGTTTGATTGTACTGCCTTATCATTACTGCTTGATTAAATTGATAATATGTTAACCTATGCTTTATTGTTCCACTAAGTTGATCATTCACTCCCACGTTACGGGACAGTGTTATACACACCAACCAGACCTTGTTGTAGCCATAGGTGATGGCGATGCTTATGAGGTAGAGCCAGACTTTTGCGATGACGAGGATGCCTTCTTGTATGTGCTGTATTCTTGTAACATCCCGAAAATCGGGGGTCGAGTAGTAACTCAACTCCTGAGTTCCAGAACATCACTTATGTAACAAAATGAATGATGATTGAATGTTGACTGTATTCGTGCATTGAACATGAGTGAGATTAAGCCAAAACAGCATATCATACTCCAGAGACAGTTAAATTGTAAGCGGAAGACAGTGATAGACATATAAAATATAAAAACTGTGGTGAGTCTCCAGAGTGTGATAATGTTACCAGGTTAAATAATTACAAGTACAATTCTAAAATTTACCAAATGTGAGGAAGTGTAATGTCTTCTATCCTGAGTACCATAGCCCCGTCAAGACATTACTAAGTCTTCATAGACCTGTTAGAGAGTTATATATAGGAGAACTCCTCCTCAACATCATAGTAGTAGTCCGGCTCTGCTTCATAAGCATCGCCATCACCTGAAACTCAACAAATCTGGTTGGTGTTGCAAACATTGTCTCGTAACATGGGAGTGAGTGATCAACTCAGTGGAACAATAAGGCATAGGTTAACATGTTATCGACTCAGTCAAGCAGTAATGATAAAGCAGTACAATCAAACAATTCTAAGTACTCTTATTAAAGCAAGTATGAAATGACATGATGAATGCCCTTGCCAAACACCCTCATGCGACATCATCTTACGTTCGCGGATGCATACCTCCCTCAGTGCTCCACATCTACCAGGCACATGCGGTGCGATGATGAGCATGATTACCGAGTAGTTATTAGTCCATTTCAAACAGCAGTATTGGGAAACTAAGGTACCTCCCTTGTATCATTTCCAAACATGATCCATTATAGGGTCGTCAATCCTAGTTAATCTCATACGATATTATGGTACGAGAGGCATCGCAAAGGGCTCGTCACTCGTCAGCATGGATATAGATCTCGTCGTATGCGGCTCAATTGCTGGCCGTCAGCTCAAATACAGGTCTCACTATACTCGGCTCAATCGCGAGCCGTCAGCTTAAATACAGGTCTCACCGTACTCGACTCAACTCATGCTCTAGTTGCTGTGAAGGGCTCATCGCCAATCACAGACTTTAGAGTATACTCGAAGACACTACGGAGGACTCGTCGTCCCTCAGCACGAGTACAGATCTCACCGTACTCGGCTCTCGCCGTAGGTGTCGACAGCTTGAATATAGTGTCCCATACCACCATAATCGGCTCACGAGTCTGGTTGCTCACTGGCCACTACGGGGAGGCACGTGGCCCCAGCGTAGGCCGACAGCTCGACCACGGTGTCCCATACCACCATGCCCGGCTAATGAGTCTTAGTAGATCGAGGTACCATAGTTAAAAGGGATTTCACTGGTAAGTTTGGTACCCTAGGTTCAAGCAGTTGCGTCCAAACATGGTGAACAAACATTAGACAGATCAGGTTGCTTGGCGAGCTCGACAAGCATGAGCGCCCGTTGAGTTGTACGACATGAAGTGCATAAATACTTCATGTGGCCTAACCACTGCCGACAAGCAATGCACGACTCGGGTTCGTCAAACATGTCCTACGAGGCGAATGAATCTCAGCCACGAATTTGATCCCATTACCGACTGCCTGGACCATACAATAGCCCCATTCACATTCAATTACAGATAGGTAAAGCAGTAATGGATCAAGATTTAAATCATATAATCAAGTCTGGTATTATCCATTTAGGGCTGCCAGGGCTGTTGCACAGAATCGTTACACCACTCCCCCATCACCCTTCACAGATTTCATGGAATACAACATAAAAATGTGAAGTAAACAGAGCAGAATTAAATAAACAAGTAATTCAGGCATGTTAACAAGCATGTCATAAAGCATGATATACAACATGTTATAAAGCATGTTATAAAGCACTATATAAACAAGAAACACAAACACATATATTTCATAAGTAAGCGGTTAAAGTAATTAACCACATGAAGGAAATCATACCAGTCTCTAAGGTCGTTGAGAATCCTATCTCAACACCTACCTAAGGCATCATCATCCAAACACTTACTCTCTCAAGCATTTTCACAAACACTTAGCATACACTATTTTAACATACTTAGTGTATGTTAGCAAACATGTATTAGGGTGAGTCCTTTCGCCAAGCAAGTATTTTACACATATATATTATATTTATATAACAAATAATCATGGCAAACACATCTCTAAAATATATACGTATACGGTACTTTCTACAATACAGTATTTCTACATACATAGTGTATATTAGCAAAACATGCATTAGGGCGAATCCTTTTGCCAAATAAGTATTTTATCCATACATCGTACATTTATACAACAAATAATCATGTCAAACACATTTCCAAAAAATATACGTATACGTTATTTTCTACAAATACCCAGAATATGTAAAATTCCATATTCTACAACTTTAATCGAAACAGAAAACAGAAAGCACTTTGTACATGTGTAATTGTATGCAGATCATGAATCTATCATTATCTGACATTGAAAGCATTGAAAACCATAACCTATACACCTAAAGTCCGCACCTTGTGTCGTAGAATCGTAACGAAGTCGATAGGTTTGCTAAGCTTCCGTATTCGGTAGCTTGGCAACCTATAGAACGAAATAGGTTAGTATTTCATAACCTACAACCTAAACAACCCCAAAACAGATTAGGGTTAGGGTTTCTTACCTAGAAATGATGCCGGAATCGCTGAAAAAGCGATGAGAATGGTTCGTAGAACGGCAAGGAAAAGTAGCAGGGAGTTTCTCCCACTTCTCCCACACTTTCTCTCTCTTTTCTCTCTTTCTCTCCTAGGGTTTTCTCAAAATTGTATGGTTGTAAGAGAGAGAGTTTTAAGGTCCTTATATAGTCTAAAAAGTCTCTAAAATAGACTTTAGGTCAAGGTATACTTGGGTTATAGCCAAAGTGGGCTGGTTTCAGCTCAACGGAGGACTTCTGGTGGGCCTCCTTGAGCCAAAGGTTGGACTTAAGCTCACTAACACTAGATCTACGTTTAGGTAAGTTTTCATTTCAGTCGGATTTCCAGATCACGCGTGGCGGACTAGTTTCAGTTCGACGGTCAGTGGGTCTCGATCGAAGATTCCGAGTACATGTAAATGTTTATGAAAATTTTCCTGATCCGAGGGTGTATTTGGGTCAGATTCTGACGATCTGGTTACTTAATACTGATCCGCAAGCGACGAGTCTCAGATTACTATTCAAGATATTTATTTTGTAAAGAAACAAGTGTTCTCACACTCTCTCGCTCCGGACTAAAGCGAACAGCCGTGGGACACTATCAGGATTTGATTTCTTAGATGATTGTTAAGCTGTAACAGCCCGAATTTTTTTGCTAATGTGGAATTCAACGTCCTTAGGCAATGGGCCGCTCCTAACACATTATTAACTTGTTAGAACTGAATCCCACAGTCTAAAATCGCTTCTAAATCCATTTCCTTCACAAATCCCACCCTTCACCACCTTGTTCTTACAATTTTCCTAAGTACTTTCACCCTAGACCCTATCTTAAACTAGTTAAGTATTATAACTTGGATCACCTTATACACAAACTACAAAGGCCTGAGTACCACCTCGACCAGAAATCACTTAGGATTAAATCCTTTAAAAATGAGACAAAGTAACTAAGTGCTAAACTAGATTAGCTACGAAATCCGTTTGAATCACTTTAAATACGATCTGCAAGACCCAAAACTTGTAGAATCATTGACGCTAGGTTACCCTAAAATCTAGGATCAATCTCATTACCCGGCTGCTCTCGGGAGCATCCCGAAACTCCGTATCTGATCTGGACCGCACGTTGGAAGTCTGAATGACTCGAAGTTAAGGAATTAGGACCGCCTCGCTGGGCTTGACAACCATCTCGGAAATTAAATCCAGCCAGTGTCCCAAGGCTGTTCGCTTGAGTCCGGAGCGAGAGAGTGTGAGAACACTTATTTCTTTACAAAATAAATATCTTGAATAGTAATTTGAGACTCGTCGCTTGCGGATCAGTATTAAACAACCAGACCGTCAGAATCTGACCCAAATACACCCTCGGATCAGGAAAAATTTCATAAAAATTTACATGTACTCGGAATCTCCAATCGAGACCCACTGACTGTCGAACTAAAACTGGTCTGCCACGAGTGATCTGAGAACCCTACTGGAGCGAAAACTTAATGGAACCTAGATCCAGCGTTAGTGAGCTTAAGTTCGACCTTTGGCTCAAGGGGGGCTCCGGAAATGCTCCGTTAGGCTGAAACAGATGCCCTTTGGACAAAACCCAAGTATACCTTGTTCCCAAGTCAATTTCGGTGAGTTTTTAGGCTATATAAGGACCTTAAACCCTCTCCCATTTCAGCCATCTGAAGTTGAGAGAAACCCTAGAGAGAGAAGAGAGAAAAGAGAGAGAAAGTGTGGGAGATGCGGGAGAGCCTTCCTGCCTTTCTTCCCTGCTGCTATACACTCCGTTCTAATTGATTTCCCAGCGATTCCAGCTCCGTTTCTAGGTTAGAAACCTTAACCCTAAACTGATTTGGGATTTTGATAGTTGTAGGTTATGAAATAGCTAACCTATTTCGTTTTCTAGGTTGTCAAACTGCCGAATACAGAAACTTAGCAATTCTATCGACTCCGTTACGATTCTACGATAAAAGGTGCGGACTTTAGGTGTATAGGTTATGGTTTTCAACGCTTTCAATGTCAGATAATGATAGATTCATGATCTGCATGCAATTGCACATGAACAAAGTGCTTTCCATTTTCTGTTTCGATTAAAGATGTAGATTATGGAATTTTACATATTCTAGGTATTCGTAGAAAATACCGTATACATATATTTTTTGGAAATGTGTTTGACATGATTATTTGTTGTATGAATGTACGATATATGGATAAAATACTTATTTGGCGGAAGGATTCGCCCTAATGCATGTTTTCCTTATATACACTATGTATGTAGAAATACCGTATTGTGGAAAGTACCATATACGTATATATTTTAGAGATGTGTTTTTCATGATTATTTGTTGTATAAATATATTATATATGCATAGAATACTTGTTTGGCGAAAGGACTCACCCTAATACATGTTTGCTAACATACACTAAGTATGTTGAAATAGTGTATGTTAAGTGTTTGTGAAAATGCTTGTGTGAGCAAGTGTTTGGATGTTGATGCCTTAGGAGGGTGTTAAGATGGGATTCTCAACTACCTTAGAGATATGTATGATTTCCTCCATGTGGTTGTTTACTTTAACTGCTAACTTATGAAATATATGTGTTTGTATTCTTGTTTATATAGTGCTTTATAACATGCTTTATAACATGCTTTATAACATGTTTTATGATATGCTTATTACCTTGCTTAAATTACTTTGTTTATTATGGTTGACTCTTCATACTTTGAATAAGGATTGATTGCGTTTGGGGTTATGATTATAGTCCAGGCAATCGGTAATGGGATTAAATTCGTGGCTGAGATTCTTTTGCCACGTAGGATGTGTCTGACGAACTCGAGTCATACTTCGGTTGGCGGTAGTGGTTAGGCCACGTGAAGTGCTTATGGGCTTCATGTCATTCAACTTGTTGTGCGCTCGAGCTAGTCGAGCTCGTCAAGTAACCCAATTTGTCTTATGTATGTTCACCATGTTTAGACGCCTCTGTTTGAACCTAGGGTACCAAACTTACCAGTGAAATCTCGTTAACCGTGGTACCTCGATCCGCTAAGACGCATGAGCCGGGCATGGTGGTATAGGACACCGTGGTCGAGCTGTCGGCCTACGCTAGGGCCACGTGCCTCCCCGTAGTGACCAGTGAGCAACCAAACTCGTGAGCCGATTATGGTGGTATGGGACACTATATTCATGTTGTCGGCCTACATTGATAAGGTGATAGGGGACTGGTGCAACGAATGCGAACAACCACCCTGACAGCCCTTTGTAGTGACCTCGAGCATAATCTGAAATTGCGGTGAGCCTTAGGGTTTTGCCGTGGTATATAGAGTATGAACTAGGCCTGTTTCTATATAGTGATGAATCGTTAAAGAGGTGATGGGAGAGTGGTGTAACCTTTGTGCATAACAGCCCTGACAGCCTTTGCAGTGACCTAGAAAAACACACCATCGTCTGAGATTAACTAGGACTGACGACCCTAGAATGGATCATATTTGAGAATGATACAAGAGAGGTACCTTAGTTTCCCAATCCTGCTGTTTGAAATGGACTAATAAATACTCGATAATCATGCTCATCATGCATTGCATGTGCCTGGAAGATGTGGAGCACTGAGGGATGAAAGCATGCCGTGAACATGAGATGGTGTCGTACGAGGGAGGGTGTGGTGAGGGCATACATCATGACTACATTCATACTTGGATTAATAAGAGTAGTTAGGAGTGTTTGATTTTACTGCTTTATCATTATTGCTTGACTGAATTGATAACCTATGCTTTACTTTCCACTAAGTTGATCACTCACTCCCACGTTACGAGATGGTGTTGTACACACCAACCAAATTTGTTGAGTTTCAGATGATGGCGATGCTTATGAAGAAGAGCCGAACTACTTCTATGGTGATGAGGAAGAGTTCTCCTATCTATATCTTTCTAGCAGGTCTATTAAGACCTGGTATTGTATTGACGGGGCTATGGTACTTGGGATAGAAGGCATTACACTTCCTCACATTAGGTATATTTTAGAATTGTACTTGTAATTAATTAATCTGGTAACATCATCACACTCTGGAGACTCACTATAGTTTATATATGTTATTTATCTATTACAGTCTTCCGCTTGCAATTTAACTATCTCTAGAGTATGATAAGCTATTTTAGCTTAATCTCACTCATGTTCAATGCACTAATACCGACCATGTTCAATCATCATTCATTTTGTTGCATAAGTGATGTTCTGAAACTCCGGTGTTGAGTTACTACTCGACCCCCGATTTTTGGGATGTTATAGTTGGTATCAGAGCATGATTTGGATTAAACCGGACCTAGGTTATGGTCACACGATGCACTCTGACGCACTTTGACTTAGGAGGGAGTGACGAAATGTAGAAACAGTCATAGGTATCCCGATTTTGTCAATTGGAGAAGTTCACTGAAAACGAACGCCAAAATCGAGTCTGTATTCAACCATGGTCGCACGGGTCTACCTTAAAACATTCCTAGGCCATCTATTAATGAGTCTAGATTACAATCCACCTCACCCCAACCGTTGACAATCAGTAGAATACAGGATATGCTGATGAGGATAACTACTCCGAATCCTCGGAGTTTCTCTGGACTCCTCACAGAGACTTCTCGAATCCATGAGGAAGAAAGCAGAAAATAGAAATAAATTCTAACACATTCGAAATTGATTTAATGAATGACTAAAAATGAGTTCACAACCCTTTAAGTAGGAATACCAAGTAATGGGAAAGAAATAAGAAACAAACTACAACTAAAACTCCTAGAATTTACGACTTACTATAGGGTCGTGATGTCTACTAGTGCGCAGGGTTTTCGGCCAAAAAATTAGTAAGTGTCCTATTTGGCTTCACCAAACCATTCTCCTAATTATTCTAAGCTCTTTTCTCAATGGGCGTAACTCCTAAAGCCCAACGGATGAAGTGTAATCAAACTAAAACTACTATTTTTAGTAAAACGAAATTAAAACAGGGAAACGACCATCGATCGAGGGGTTTTTCGCAATTCCGGGCTGCGCAACCTGACATAGTAGGTTGGTTGGCTTCATTAGCTCGTTCTACCCCATAATCATATATTATACGTCAGATAACTCTTTTCGGATTGCAAGATACGTCCGATTGTCCCGAAACTACTTGAAATTGAGCGAAATGGAGTCGGGGGGCCAAACGGAGCACTTCCAGAGGGATCCAGGGTGGGACCCAGGGTTTTTTGGAGCCTAGGGGGCCTGGGGATCACACCCATGGGGGCCCCCTTTGAAAACCAGGGAGTTGGTGGTGAGGCCCTCGCCAGGTCGGCGAGGCCTCACCGTTTTCTTTGCTAGGCCAGGCCCGCAGCTCGGGCCGATCGTATTTGGGGGTTGTGGGACCCCCTTGATGTATGTCCCTTCCATTGAAACTCTCCCAAAACCCTACTTCCTTCACAAACCTCCCCTCCAAGCCATTTTCTCTCTCCACACTTGCTGTTTTCTCTTCGAAATCACCCTTTCAATCATCCTCTCTGCTAGTTCCAACCACCATCCACCCATTCCCATCGTCGACAGCAGTCCTTTCCTCCCTCCCCTCTCCGTTTCTCTCATTTGGACTCCCACACGCCCCTTTTGAAGCTCAAAAATCATGTGAGCTTCCTCACCATCTGATCTCTCCATTTTCCTTCTTCAATCCCTATCATTTGAGCCTCTACAACGTCTGTTAAGGACCCAAGTCTGTGGAGAACCAAAACTCCAGCCCCTTTTCTCCCTTTAGGGCCCGTTCGGCCAAGGACATTAGGCGAGTAAGGTGGATAGAATTGTAAAAGTAACAATAACTGTATGTGTAAGGTATGGTCCTTAGACTGGGTGTATCCCATGTTTTCCAATGCCATGTTTGGAATGTATGCAATGAAAAGTATATCCCGGGTTTTCCTATTACACTTAGAAATTCTGCTTCTTGGGATTTGGAAATCCCATCTCACACTTTTCCAACACCAGGCTCATTTTCCAAAGCCTATACCGTTAATTTTAATCCCTTCCCACCCTCCTACCAACCATGCAACTCCCAATCCCGAAGTGGGATTAGCAATGCAGTCCCATTTAAAACAATAGGCCCTAGAGTTTTGGACCTAGAGCGGTGCTTCGATAAACCTGACAGTATAGGAAATCCAACAAATTAAGAACGTGAACTTTAGAACCCCCTTAGTTGGTTTGAGCATATGTGAAGTGCTCGAGCGTAGCTACATTTAAGTTCGGGGAACTCAATTCCAAACAAACAAACAAACAATTTCCTTTATTAAAAGTGGTGTAAAAATCATCTAGTGTATAGGCATAGACTTTGGATTACAACTAGGGGATTACGCTACTCATACGTTACGACTAGGCACTAAAGAATGTAAAGGATTCATTATGCTAAGATGCTTGAAAGATAGATTTAGTTAGTAGGCTTAAGTAGGTTGGAGCGAGGCCCCATTTTTTGTTGAATCCCCTTAATACTCACAGGCTTCTTTGATAACTCCTAGGAAAGTTGTTTGACATAGAAACTATTCACGCTTAAAGGAAACTTATATATCCATTGTATTTAATGTTAGGTCAAATCAATACAACCCTTAGAATTGCCTTCTCAAGGACTTAGTACAATCGGGAACACGGAGCAGAGAAACTACATATAAGCGAGGTATTCGCAGTTTGAATCGAATTCTCAATCCTGGTAGTGACCAATGGACCCTATGCTCTGATCAAGCAGAAGGTCGGGATCAACAAGGATTAAGAACTGATACGACGATTTTCTATCCTAGCTAGGTAGAAGGTCCATGTATCCGATTCTGACCCACTGCACAACTGTCCTTCCGTGTTGGCTCGACCACTTACAACCAAAAGTTTATAACTTCGTCTTTGAGAAGTGTAAGAATATATAGCCAATAGAGATTTTTCCTTTTAGGCCTAAGGAATTTCCCAAGTGAGCAACAGACAGTTAAGAATCAGGTCCCAAATCACATGCCATGTTGGCATACATATTGTGCATATGAACGTAGAAAAATAGCCTGCCTGTTAGGCTTGACATGAGTACATAAGGTAGGTCGGGACCGTGATGATAGTCCTCCTTTGGTAGACTTAGGCATCTGGCCTCAAACTCACACCTGCCCCTGAAATCAACCACATTACCCATCATTTTTAGCTCCTTTCGATACCCATAGGTACCAATGCCATAATACACATCATCGATGAAAAGAAGACCAACGTAGTGGGAGATCGCATCCCATTTCATGTCAAGGATAGGTCCTAAATTACACCTTGTTCCGATATACGGAGCAGGACATAAATCTTGAGCCTTGAGGGTGAAAATAAAGTTTTAAGGGGGGTAGAACATTATGAGCCCAATCTAGTTAGGTCACCTATTACACCTCTTTGATCTGGGTGGCACAGCGGAAGCGTGGTGGACCCTTGCCCAACTAGCCCAGGATCGAAACTGTGCTCGTTGAATACGAATATTATAGAAACCCTAGCAAGTTCTACTATGAGAAACCTCTTTAGGATGATCTAGTAAGATTTGATTCACCATTTCCTTGGACATAGATAATAACGATGACTCTCTTAGAATAAGACCTAAAGGGCAACCTTAGAAATAGACAATTTGAACCTTTCAATGATGGACATTCCCTACGTCTCTAGAGTGATCGGACTACGGAGTTACTGAAATACACAACTGCGAAACATTCGTGGCTTGACCCAATTCTCAATCCTGGGTGGCTACCAATGGACTCTCTGCTGATGAGCAGACGACCAGGATCCACCAGGATTCGAAAGGGATACAATGAGCTTTCTACCCTGGCCCGGTAGATGATCGATGTATCAGGATCAAGCCCACCATAAACGTCTCTCCGTGTTGGTCAAACATTGAAAACAACTATCTTACTCTAAATTGTTGGGGATTGTCGTTAAGACTACAGATAAGTAAAGAAATAAATTGTAGCAAACCATCAGGGTATGAGAAATAGATAAAGAAATAAGTTTTAAGGGGGGTAGACTAAAATGAACCAGGCTAGTATATACCCTACCACACGTAGGAACTCAAAATCAATAAGTCTTAGGCAAATGAAATAATAGAAATCTTTCCTTATTACCCTTAGGCAATTTTGGGGACGAAATTTTATTTTAAGGGGGGTAGATTGTAACAGCCCAGATTTTTTGCCAACCTGGAATTCTACGTCCTTAGGCAATGGGCCGCTCCTAACACATTATTAACTTGTCAGAACTGAATCCCACAGTCTAAAATCGCTTCTGAACCCATTTCTTTTCACAAATCCCACCCTTCACCACCTTATTCTTTCAAATTTCCTAAGTACTTTCACCCTAGACCCTATCTTAAACTAGTTAAGTATTATAACTTGGATCACCTTATATACAAACTACAAAGGCCTGAGTACCACCTCGACAGAAATCACTTAGGATTAAATCCTTTAGAAATGAGACAAAGTAACTAAGTGCTAAACTAGATTAGCTACGAAATCCGTTTGAATCACTTTAAATACGATCTGCAAGACCCAAAACTTGTAGAATCATTGACGCTAGGTTACCCTAAAATCTAGGATCAATCTCATTACCCGGCTGCTCTCGGGAGCATCCCGAAACTCCATATCTGATCTGGACCGCACGTCGGAAGTCTGAATGACTCGAAGTTAAGGAATTAGGACCGCCTCGCTGGGCTTGACAACCATCTCGGAAATCAAATCCAACCAGTGTCCCATGGTTGTTCGCTTGAGTCCGGAGCGAGAGAGTGTGAGAACACTTGTTTCTTTATAAAATAAATATCTTGAATAGTAATCTGAGACTCGTCGCTTGCGGATCAGTATTAAACAACCAGACCGTCAGAATCTGACCCAAATACACCCTCGGATCAGGAAAAATTTCAAAAACATTTACATGTACTCGGAATCTCCAATCGAGACCCACTGACTGTCGAACTAAAACTGGTCCACCACGCGTGATCTGAGAACCCTACTGGAACGAAAACTTAATGGAACCTAGATCCGGCGTTAGTGAGCTTAAGTCCGACCTTTGGCTCAAGGGGGGGCTCCGAAAATGCTTCGTTGAGCTGAAACAGATGCCCTTTGGACAAAACCCAAGTATACCTTGTTCCCAAGTCTATTTCGGTGAGTTTTTAGGCTATATAAGGACCTTAAACCCTCTCCCATTTCAGCCATCCGAATTTGAGAGAAACCCTAGAGAGAGAAAAGAGAAAAGAGAGAGAAAGTGTGGGAGATGCGGGAGAGTCTTCCTGCCTTGCTTCCCTGCTGCTATACACTCCGTTCTAATCGCTTTCCAGGCGATTCCAGCTCTGTTTCTAGGTTAGAAACCCTAACCCTAAACTGATTTGGGGTTTTGATAGTTGTAGGTTATGAAATAGCTAACCTATTTCATTCTCTAGGTTGCCAAACTGCCGAATATGGAAACTTAGCAATTCTATCGACTCCGTTACGATTCTACGATAAAAGCTGTGGACTTTAGGTGTATAGGTTATGGTTTTCAACATTTTCAATGTAAATAATGATAGATTCATGATCTACATGCAATTGTACATGAACAAAGTGCTTTCCGTTTTCTGTTTCGATTAAAGATGTAGATTATGGAATTTTACATATTCTAGGTATTTGCAGAAAATACCGTATACATATATTTTTTGAAAATGTGTTTGACATAATTATTTATTGTATGAATGTACGATATATGGATAAAATACTTATTTGGCGGAAGGATTCGCCCTAATGCATGTTTTCCTTATATACACTATGTATGTAGAAATACTGTATTGTGGAAAGTACCATATACGTATATATTTTAGAGATGTGTTTGCCATGATTATTTGTTATATAAATATATTATATATGCGTAGAATACTTGCTTGGCCAAAGGACTCACCCTAATACATGTTTGCTAACATACACTAAGTATGTTGAAATAGTATATGTTAAGTGTTTATGAAAATGCTTGTGTGAGCAAGTGTTTGGATGTTGATGCCTTAGGAGGGTGTTGAGATGGGATTCTCAACTACCTTAGAGACATGTATGATTTTCTCTATGTGGTTGTTTACTTTAACCGCTAACTTATGAAATATATGTGTTTGTATTCTTGTTTATATAGTGCTTTATAACATGCTTTATAACATGTTTTATGATATGCTTATTACCTTGCTTAAATTACTTTATTTATTATACTTTACTCTTCATACGTTGAATAAGGATTGATTGCGTTTGGGGCTATGATTATAGTCCAGGCAATCGGTAATGGGATTGAATTCGTGGCTGAGATTCTATTGCCACGTAGGATGTGTCTGACGAACCCGAGTCGTACTTCGGTTAACGGTAGTGGTTAGGCCACGCGAAGTGCTTATGCGCTTCATGTCATTCAACTTGTTGTGCACTCGAGCTAGTCGAGCTCGTCAAGTAACCCGATTTGTCTTATGTATGTTCACCATGTTTGGATGCCTCTGTTTGAACCTAGGGTACCAAACTTACCAGTGAAATCCTGTTAACCGTGGTACCTCGATCTGCTAAGACTCATGAGCTGGGCATGGTGGTATGGGACACCGTGGTCGAGCTGTTGGCCTACGCTGGGGCCACGTGCCTCCCTGTAGTGACCAGTGAGCAACCAAACTCGTGAGCCGATTATGGTGGTATGGGACACTATATTTGTGCTGTCGGCCTACATTGATAAGGTGATGGGGGAGTGGTGCAACGAATGCGAGCAACCGCCCTGACAGCCCTTTGTAGTGACCTCGAGCATAATCTGAAATTGCGGTGAGCCTTAGGGTTTTACCGCGGTATATAGAGTATGAACTAGGCCTGTTTCTGTATAGTGATGAATCGTTAAAGAGGTGATGGGGGAGTGGTGTAACCTTTGTGCATAACAGCCCTGACAGCCTTTGCAGTGACCTAGAAAAACACACCATTGTCTGAGATTAACTAGGACTGACGACCCTAGAATGGATCATGTTTGGGAATGATACAAGGGATGTATCTTAGTTTTCCAATCCTGCTGTTTGAAATGGACTAATAAATACTCGATAATCATGCTCATCATGCATTGCATGTGCCTGGAAGATGTGGAGCACTGAGGGATGAAAGCATGCCGCAAACGTGAGATGGTGTCGTACGAGGGAGGGTGTGGTGAGGGCATACATCATGACTGTATTCATACTTGCATTAATAAGAGTAGTTAGGAGTGTTTGATTTTACTGCTTTATCATTATTGCTTGACTAAATTGATAACATGTTAACCTATACTTTACTGTTCCACTAAGTTGATCACTCACTCCCACGTTACGGGACGGTGTTGTACACACCAACCAGATTTGTTGAGTTTCAGATGATGGCGATGCTTATGAAGCAGAGCTGGACTACTTCTATGGTGATGAGGAGGAGTTCTCCTATCTGTATCTCTCTGGCAGGTCTATGAAGACCTGGTATTATATTGACGAGGCTATGATACTTGGGATAAAAGGCATTACACTTCCTCACATTAGGTATATTTTATAATTGTACTTGTAATTAATTAACCTGGTATCATCATCACACTCTGGAGACTCACTATAGTTTATATATGTTATTTATCTATCACAGTCTTCAGCTTGCAATTTAACTGTCTCTGGAGTATGGTATGTTGTTTTGGCTTAATCTCACTCATGTTCAATGCACTAATACCGACAACATTCAATCATCATTCATTTTGTTGTATAAGTGATGTTCTAGAACTCGGGTGTTGAGTTACTACTCGACCCCCGATTTTCGGGATGTTACACAAGCCCAGCGAGGCGGTCCCAAGTCCTTAACCTCGTATTATTCGGACTCCCGATGTCTGGTCTAGAATTGATACAGAGTTTCGTGATGCTCCCGAGAGCAGCCGGGTAATGAGATTGATCCTAGATTTTAGGGTAACCTAGCGTCAATGATTCTACAAGTTTTGGGTCTTGCAGATCATATTTAAAGTGGATCAAATGAATTTCGTAGCTAATCTAGTTTAGCACTTAGTTACTTTGTCTCATTTCTAAAGGATTTAATCCTAAGTAATTTCTGGTCGAGGTGGTACTCAGGCCTTTGTAGTTTGTATATAAGGTGATCCAAGTTATAATACTTAACTAGTTTAAGATAGTGTCTAGGGTGAAAGTACTTAGGAAAATTGAAAGAACAAGGTGGTGAAGGGTTAAATTTGTGAAGGAAATGGATTCAGAAGCGATTTTAGACTATGGGATTCAGTTCTGACAAGTTAATAAGGTGTTAGGAGCGGCCCATTGCCTAAGGACGTCTAATTCCAGGTTGGCAAAAATTCGAGCTGTTACAATTCTGGCGGCTTCATATGAGCTCTGTCTTGATCGACGGGGTTACAGGGATGTTGACTAGAGGACCTTACGCATTTGGTATATTTTAGAATTGTACTTGTAATGAATTAACCTGGTAACATTATCACACTCTGGAGACTCACCACAGTTTATATATTTTATATATCTATCACAGTCTTCTGCTTACAAATTTAACTATCTCTGGAGTATGATATGCTGTTTTGGTATAATCTCATTCATGTTTCAATGCTCTCATCATAATCATCATTATCTGTGTTGCATAAGTGACGCGTTGGAACTCGGGAGCTAAGCTTTGCTCGACCCCTGATTTTCTGGGCGTTACAAGATGGTATCAGAGCATGATTTGTATTAAACCAGACCTGGGTTATGGCCACACAACTTACGCTGGCGCATTTCGACATAGGAGGGTGCGAGAAACATGTAGAAACAGTCATAGGTATCCCGACTTCGCCAAGTGGCGAAGTTCACCGAAATCGGTCGCTTTGTTTGAGTCTGTACTCGACCGTGATCGCACGAGTCAACCCTAAAACACTTCTAGACCGTCAAACAACAGGTTTAGATCACAACTCACCCCATCCCAACCGTTGAAAACTGAAAAATGCAAGTAGACATCAGAAATTTACCTGAATGGTCCCGAAACGACTCGAAACGGAGCCGTGGGCCAAAGGATGCAATCTGGGGGGACCCACGGTGGACCGGGGGTATCATTGGCACCCTAGGAGGGGGGTGGCCACCGCCCTACCCCGGCGGAACCGCGCCCGATCCAGAGGACCACGGCGGCATCGCGCTCACCACTGTCCCCTTTTCCTGGGCTGGTCGGGCTGGTGCGGGTCAGTGTCGACCCGACCCCTGGACACGTGTGGGGCCCACGAAATTGCATGGGGGCCCCTATTTCAGGTCCTTTTTTCTCCCTCTTTCTCAAACACTCCTCTAAGCTCTCCATTTCCTTCAATATTTTCTGTTTTCTCTCTCAAACTGTCCCTCCAATTGTCCATTCAGTCGTTTACTGTCACAACATATACCCCTCCATCGTTCACAGCAATAGTTATCCCCCTACCCTCTCTATTCTCTCTCATTTGAGCTCTCATACACCCCTACATGAGGCTCAAATTTGTGTAGTACCCGTTAGCCATCTCATCCTTTCATATTTCTTTCTTCAACCCCTTTCATTTGAGCCTACACATCCCCTTTTGTAGCTCAAGATTCCAAAACCCAACAATCCCTCTTCTAATCTTCTTTATTTCTTCAACTCTCTGCATTCCTCCTTGTTTGTGAATACACACATACCATAGTGTGCTTCAACGATCTTGTGTCCCATAACCTTCACAACCTCCAAATGTTTGGGACATTTAGGGCCCGTTCGGCCAACTGCATTAGGTGAGTAAGGTGGATGGAATTGTAAAGGTAACAATAAAGGTAGGTGTGAGGTATTGTCCTTAGATTGGGTGTATCCCATGTTTTCCAATACCATGTTTGGAGTGTATGCAATTAAGAGTAAATCCCAGAATTTTCCTTTCCAAGTACACTTAGAAAATCGTCATCACGGGATTTGGAAATCCCATCTCATACTTTCCAACACAAGGCTCATTTTTCAAAGCCTATGACGTTAATTTTAATCCCCTCCTACCCTCCTACCAAACATGCCACTCCCAAATCCCGAAGTGGGATTAGCAATGCAATCCCATTAAATACAACTTAAGACCACTGGCCAAATAGGCCCTTGGAGTTTTGGACCTAGAGCGGTGCTCCTAGATTTCGACAGACCTAACAGTATGGGAAATCCACTAAATTGATAACGTGAACCCTAGGACCTCCTTCATTGGTGTGGTCATGTGTGAAGTGCTCGAGCGTAGTTACATTCTAGTTCGGGCAACTTAATTTCGATCAGACAACTTTGACCCTAAGCGATAAGACAATTTCTTATATTAGAAAGGGTATAAAATCATCTAGTGTATAAGCATAGACTTTGGAGTATAACCAGTGGATTACCGCTACTCCTAAATTAAGACTAGACTACTGGTTAGGTTAAGGAAGGTAAAAGACTAATTAATTATGCTAACT
The DNA here is from genome assembly GCA_030180095.1 of Magnolia changhungtana. Lineage (NCBI taxonomy): Eukaryota > Viridiplantae > Streptophyta > Magnoliopsida > Magnoliales > Magnoliaceae > Magnolia > Magnolia changhungtana. The sequence goes on from JASAUF010000600.1 coordinate 2,083,090, forward strand.
CAATTGAAGGTAAACTCACACCTGTCCCTGAATCAACCACAATACCCATCATCTTTAGCTCCTTTCTATAACCATAGGTATCAATGCCATAGCACATATCATTGATGAAAAGAAGACCAATGTATTGTTAAATCGCTTCCCATGTCATACTAAAGATAGTTTCAAATTTCAACTCATTCTGACATACAGATCGATGCATAAATTCTTGAACCCTGAGAATAGAAATAATTTTAAGGGGGGTAGAACATTATGAACCCAATCTAGTTAGGTCACCTAATACACCTCTTTGATCTGGGTGGCGCAGCGAAAATGTGGTTGGCCCTTGCCCCATTGGCCTAGGATCGAAAGAAATTACTCCCAGTTATACGCAAGGTTAGGTCATTAAATAGGATCTAAATTTTCCTTAGAATGCTAATAATGATGTCATGGAATTACTCACCGTTTCCTTGGACATAGATAATATCGAGGACTCTCCTAGACCAAGACCCAACGAGCAACTTTATAGATAGGAAATTTGAGCCTTTCAATGATGGACATTCCCTACGTTTTTAGAGTGATCGGACTACGGAGTTACTGACATATACAACTGTAAAGTATTCGCGGCTTGACCCAATTCTCAATTCTTGGAGACTACCAATGGACTCACTGCTTGGCCGAGCAGAAGACCAGGATCTATCAGGATTAGGAAGGGATACGATGAGCCTTCTACCCTAGCCAGGTAATGATCGATGTATCGGGATCGAGCCCAATACAATTGTCTCTCCGTGTTGGTCAAACATTGAAAACAACTATCTTACTCTAAATTGTTGGGAATCGTCGTCAAGACTCCAAATAGATGAAGAAATCCATTGTAGCAAACCATCAGGACATAGGTAAGAGATAAATAAATAATTTTTAAGGGGGGTAAAGACTAAAATGTACTAGACTAGCATGGACAAGATACACCCGACCACGCATATAAATTTGAAACCAATAAGTCTTAGGTAATGAAATAATAGAATCCTTACTTATTACCCTTAGCCAATTTCGGGGACGAAATTATTTTTAAGGGGGGTAAATTGTAACATCCTGGATTTTTGCCAACTTGGAGATAGTTGTTCTTAGGCAATGGGTCGATTCTAACACCTTATTAACTTGTCAGAACTCAATCCCATAGTCTAAAATCGCTTCTTAACCCATTTCCCTCACAATCTCTCATTTCCCCTTTCACCACCGTGTTCTTTAAATGCTTCTAAGTACTTTCATATTAGGCATGAATCCTAAAGTTTAGGTGATGAAGAACAATACTTTAGAAATCCGTACAAAGACCCGAGTGCCACCTCAGGCAGAAATCGCATAGGATCAAATCCTTTAGAAATGAGACAAAGTAACTAAGTACCAAAATAGATTAGCTACGAAATCCGCTTGATCTACTTTAAATATGATCTGTAAGACCTAAAACTTGCAGAATCATTGACGCTAGGTTACCCTAAAATCTAGGATTAATCTCATTACTTGGTTACTCTCGGGAGCACATTGAAACTCCGTTTCAGATCTGGACCGCACGTCGGAAGTCCAATGACCACGAGATTAAGTGTTGAGGACCGCCTTGCTGGGCTTGACAACCATCTCGGAAATCAAATCTAAATAGCGTCCCACGGCTATTCGCTTGAGCCCGGAGTGAAGAGTATGAGAAAACGTAGATTTCTTTAGAAATCAAATCCCATTTAAGTAATCTGAGACTTGCCATTGCGGGCCTGTTATAAGAAAACAGACCGTCAGAATCTGACCCAAATACACCCTCGGATCAGGGGAAATTTCATACATATGTCTATGTACTTGTAACCCTGATGGAGTGTCAGTGACCGTTGAACTGAAAATAGTCCGCCACGGGCGATCTGTAAATTCGATCGGACTGAAAACGTAACTCGACCTGGATCCATAGTCAGTGAGCTTAAGTCCGACCTTTGCCTCAGGGGGGGTGGCTTCAGAAATGCTCCGTTGAGCTGAAACAGATGTCTTTTGGACAAAACCTAAGTATACCTTGACCCTGGGTCTATTTTGGAGATTTTTTGGGTCTATAAGGACCTTAAACCCTCACTCTCTCAATACGAATTTGAGAAAACCTAAGAGGGAGAAGAGAGAAAAGAGAGAGAAAGTGTGGGAGATGTGGGAGGATCTCCTTGATACTCTACCCTACCGCTATCCAAGCTTAACTATCCCGATCTAATCGCTTTCCTGGCGATTTCGACTTCATTTCTAGGTAAGCATACCTAACCCTATGCTGTTTGAGGGTTTTCAAGAGTGTTGGTGATGTAATAGCTGACCTGTTTCATGATTCAGGTTGCCTAATCACCGTAGATGAAGGCTTAGAGATTCTAACGTATTCGTTACGATTCTACGACAAAAGGTACGGACTTTAGATGTATAGGTTATAGTTTTCAACGCTTTCAATGTTAGATAATGATAGATTCATGATCTGCATACAATTGCACATGTACAAAGTGTTGTCCGTTTTGTTTTTCGGTTATGCGTTAACTATATTGAATATACTGTATTCCTCTTATTTGTAGAAAATACCGTGTATGTACAAATTTTAAAAGTATGTTAGCCATGATTAATTACTGTATGAATATGCTATATATATGTATAATACTCACTCGGCGAAAGGATTCACCCAAATATATGTTTTTGCTAGTATACGTTATGTATGTTAAAAGAGTGTATTCTAAGTGTTTGTGAAAATGATCGAATGAGTATAGAATTCGTATTCGTGCTTGCTATGACTAATTGTCATGGATATATGATTGTTGTATTGACGAGACCCCTTTGACGAAAGGATTTGCCCTAAATCACGCCACGGCCAATATACGCTATATATGTTAAATTATGTAGCCCAAGTGTTTGTAAAAATGTTCAAATGAATATGAAACTTGGATTCATGCTTACCATGATTATCCATTGTGGGTACACGCGTGTTATCCATGGGGCAGCTCCCTAGTGAAAGGATTTGGCCTAATACCTATGTGATCAACATACGTCACGTATGTTGATGTATGTAGTCTAAAGTGTTTGTTGAAATGTCTGAATAAGTAGTAGTTAGTAAATTGTAATATATAAGGGTGTTGAGATAGGATTCTCAACTACCTTAGTGATGTGTATGATTTCCTACATGTAAGTTGTTTAGTTTAATCACTTACTGGTTTATGAAATGTATGTGTTTGGATTTCCTGTTTGCATTGTGTTTTATAACATGCTTGTTAATATGTTTAAATTACTTGTTTATTTAACTCTGCTCTGACTACTTCACATGTTTAAGTTGTATTCCATAAAATTCATGAAGGGTGATGGGACAGTGGTGTAACGATTCTGTGCAACAGCCCTAGCAGCCCTAAGTGGGCAATATTGATATATGACTGTATGAGTGAAATCTTAATCCATTACTGCTTTGACTCTCTGTACTTGAATGTGAATGGGGCTATGATTATAGTCTAGGCAATCGGTAACGGGATTGAATTCGTGGCTGAGATTCATTCACCACATGAGATGTGTTCGACAAACCCGAGTCATACTTCAGTTAGTGATAATGGTTAGCCACGCGAAGTGCTTATACACTTCATGTCGTTCAACTTGTCGTGTGCTCGAGCTAGCCGAGCTCGTCAAGTAACCCGATCTATCTTATGTATGTTCACCATGTTTGGATGCCTCTATTTGAACCTGAGGTACTAACCTTACTAGTGGAATCCCGTTAACTGTGCTACCTCGATTTACTAAGACTCATGAGCTGGTCATGGTGGTATGGAACACCGTGGTTGAGCTGTCGGCCTACACTGGGGCTACGAGCCTTCCCGTAGTGACCATTGAGCAACTAGACTCATGAGCTGATTATAGTGGTATGGGACACTATATTCGAGCTGTCGGCCTACATTGCTTTAATGGGTGATGGGAGAGTGGTGCAACGATTCCGTGTAACAGTCCTGGCAGCCCTGACCGTACCCGGTGTAATGACCTCGAGCATACTCTAAATCTGCGGTGAGGCAACGAGCCTTCCCATAGTAACAGAGTTAAACTAGGCCTGATTGATAAGGTGATGGGGGAGTGGTGTAACGATTCCATGTAATAGCCTTGAGAGCCCTTGCAGCGACCTAAAAACACACCATTGTATGAGATTGTCTAGGACTGACGACCCTAGAATGGATCATTGTTTGGGAATGATATAAGAAAGGTACCTTAGTTTCCCAATACTGCTGTTTGAAATGGACTAATAACAACTCGGTAATCATGCTCATCATCGCATTGCATGTGCCTGGAAGATGTGGAGCACTGAGGGTGACAGCATGCCGCAGAAGTAAGATGGTGCCACACGAGGGAGTATGTTGGCGAGGGCATGCATCATAATCGCATCTCATCCTTTCATTAATTACAGTACTTAGGATTGTTTGATTGTACTGCCTTATCATTACTGCTTGACTGAATTGATAACATGTTAACCTATGCTTTATTTTTCCACTGAGTTGATCACTCACTCCCACGTTACGGGACGGTATTGTACACATCAACCAGACCCTATTGTAGCCGCAGGTGATGGCGATGTTTATGAGGCGGAGCCGGACTTTTGCGATGACAAGGATGCCTTCTTGTATGTGCTATATTCTGGCGGCTTCATGTGATCCGTGTCTTGATCGACGGGGTTACAGGGATGTTGACTAGAGGACCTTACACATTTGGTATATTTTGGAATTGTACTTGTAATGAATTAACCTGGTAACATTATCACACTCTGGAGACTCACCATAGTTTATATATTTTATATATTTATCACAGTCTTCCGCTTGTAAATTTAACTGTCTCTGGAGTATAATATGCTGTTTTGGTATAATCTTATTCATGTTTCAATGCTCTTATCATAATCATCATTATCTGTGTTGCATAAGTGATGCGTTGGAACTCGGGAGCTGAGCTTTGCTCGACCCCCGATTTTCAGGGAGTTACAGCAGGGCTCACTTGTTATGCATATGTGACCCTCGGGTAAGGCCCACTGTGTTGTATATTAGGCCTTTGTATGAGGCCATGGGCCCATTATATGTTTGGCTCTATGTAGGCCAATCCTTGGGACAATGTTGGTTAGATGTCTACATTGTCATGGTCGATTGTTGATGCTGGTTATGGATACCGATTATGAGTATGTGACAGTATAGCATCATGATACATGCCCATACGCATCATCTGCATGTTTGTTATGAGATGTGGTTGACCATTGCATATGACATTGGGCAGGCTATTATGAGACTCCCAGATAGGCGGAGGTTATCTCACATGAGCGTATGGTATGTGCAGGATTGATGCATGACTGGATTGTATGACTCATGCATCTTGCATTGTGATTACTATATGCCCTAGCGATATCAGGGCCGTAACTTCCACAGGCATATCGTGGATGGCCAGATGGGACACCGAAAATTTGTTACTAGCATCGGACTGCCATAGATGGCCCTGGGTGAAAATTCCTAAACCCTCTTGGTACCAGAGGATACCTTAATGTCGAGACCGAGTGGATATATGAGCGCCTAAGTGCCGAATACTAAGAGGCCGCATCTCCCACTGTGTCGTGGTCAGTTGGGAGGGGGTGTGGCCTTACCCGCCCAATCTTAGGGGGCATATCTAGGCTGAGTTTGACCAGCTCATAAATAGGTCCGTCATCGACATGCCGGATAGGTATTGGCAGACTATTGGCCAGGTGGATAATGAGGTTTCTTACGCTCACTTGGACTGTGCTGCTGGGAGAGGGGCAGTGCGATTTGGAGTGTACTAAACCCCGGTGATAATCCCAGAGATGAACAGTATTGATATGTGGACTTATTGAGTAGGAGTTACATACTCATTAATTCATTCATTCACTATCCACTCGGGCTGGTGGTGCGCAACTATTTGTTATGTGTACCTTCGCAATGGTCAGGATTTCGGTTAGGGTGCGTGACTAACATGGAATAAGGAGTTTACCACATTGAGTCTGACTATCCAAATTTAGGTATGGGACTGGTTTGGATAGAAGTCCCTTGTGATGGACCCCATAGCCTGCGATACTACACACTATCATCCTGACTTCACACTCCAGCATGGTCATTCCATTCTCACTGCATATTGCATTACATTCGCAGCATATGACATTTTGGGTTACTTGTGTTTCTGCATTTATATGGTTTAGATATGGCATCTGATATTTGACTCTTTATGCCTCCTCATTTGTATAGTTGATCTGTATCACGTATTCTGATATTGTTCCTCATTTATATAGTTGATCTGTATTACGCATTCTAATATTGCTTGACTCATGGACTTGTCAGTATTTTCGCTTACTCTGATAACATATGATTCATGACCTTGTGCCTATTTCGACATTGTATAATTATGACATTGCGTTGAATACTTGGCACTTACCTTGTGCACACACTTACACTACCCTTTAAGCTTCTATAAGCTTATGCACAATAGATGCGTGTAGGTGATGTTAGGTTGCAGCAGTGTTGAGTTTGGAGATGCAACAGTTTTTTCTAAAGCTTAATTTTTTATTTATGTATTTCCTTTTTAGTATTGTACTCAAAATATTATATTAGTGGATATGTGATGATGATGTTGCCTTTGTGAATTGGGTAATCTTGTAGTTATGCTTATTACGAGTTAAACATACAAAAAAAACCTCCTTGTAGTATCCCAGGATCGGAATCTGGCGTATGGTTGCTAGGAGCTAAGAATGGGGTACTACGGAGGCTGTCGGCACCGGATTCGGTGATCAGGATTCCTGTGAATCCGATCTCCGGGTTTGGGGCGTGACAATATATACTGGCTGCAACAGACTCTTTCTCTAAGTGGACGAAAGTGATCGCATTGCGTAATGTCAAAGAAAAGGATGTTGTCAATTTTATCCAACATGCAATAATATATCGCCACGGTATCCCAAAGAAAATCATTACTGACAATGGTACCCCTTTCAAGAATAAAGGCATGGAAAAGCTGTGTCAGAATTTCAGTATTCACCACTCGTTGTCAACACCTTACTATCCACCGGCCAATGGATTGGCAGAGGCATTTAATAAGATGATAGTGAAGATAGTGAAGAAGACAGTGATTGGAAATAAGCGTGATTGAGACGAAAAGTTGCAAGAAGCATTGTGGGCTTATAGGACTACCCACCGAATGACAACGAGAGCAACATCGTATTCATTGGTTTATGGTGTAGAGGCCATCATCCCGATTAAAACACAGGTTGCATCACTCAGAGTGGCAGTGCATCAGTTAATTACAGATGATGAAAATGCAAAAATAAGGGTGGAAGAACTGGAGCTACTTAATGAAAAACAATTGGCAGCTCTGCAACTGTTACAGTTATACCAGGCAAAAATATCAGCGACCTTTGATAAAAGGGTCAAGTATCGCTCTTTCAAGAAAGGTGATATGTACTGATGTTGAAAAGACCGATAGTAGTCACTCGCAGGACAGGGGGCAAGTTTAAGCCCAAATGGGTTGGGCCATACATAATTAAAGAGGTATATTCCAATGGAGCATACAAAGTTGTAGATCAAGATGGATAGGGTATTAGTATACTGGTCAATGCTTGCTTCATCAAAAGATATTGTCCTTGAGGATAGTTACAATTTTGATCCAGAAGATTATCAGAATAATGCTTCTATATCAAAAGGGGGCAAGAACAAGTGAAGCCATGTATTCTTCTTCAGATGAATAAATAAAGAAGAAATTGGCAAGCATATCAAGATTACATATCAGTATTATTATAAAGAAAGTAACCATCTCTATCATCATCAAACAAGCTTTGCAGGAATTTCGTTGAAATTGGTATCATCACCAGGCTGATATATTATTATAAATATGGCATGAATATCATCAAAGACATTATCAACAGTGGTGATGTATCAATCAAGACATCTATAATTATCACGACAGCAATGACAACTTATCATTTAAGGCAGCCTAGCCAAGCCTATACGACCAACTACACATTAGACCTATCACAATTATTATTAGAGCAGCAGTGAGAAGCCAGTGACCCTAAAAAGCCCATATAGGCCATTATATGCATACCTATGCGGACAGCGGACAGATCCAGCAACTAAAAGCCCTAAAAGGCCAAAAAGTCTTCAACGGCCAGTCACGTGTGAGACCAATGTCGTATGTATAACTTTCTGACAGTGTCACAGGAAATGGATGAAAGTGCCCTCCCATGAATGGGTCCGACCTTGCAGATGAAGAAAAAGCGGGCTGCAACGTACTCTCTTTGGCATTGTCCATAGATAGGCCAACCATGCGTAAGACCCCCCAGATTCCTGGCTTGATTTCAATAGTAACTCATGAGGACAGGGCTTCTATAAAATACCCCCCCCCCATTGATGGACTGGTGGCCTTGGATTTGGTACCCCAAAGGTAGCCTTGCGCGATCCGTGAACTCTAGAGAGTTACTGCGGCCAACTATGTGCATAAATCTAACTAAGTGTACGGCCCTGGTAGCTTCACTGGGCCCCTCTGATGGATCGCAGTTTATGAACTCCACAGGCTGTGAAAAGTTCAGCGAACTCATAAGAGTTATAAAGACCATTCACATGAGACCCGACTCCAACTACTTATGAGTCTAAAAAACTGTGTTGCTCCACTACTCAAGAGCTTAAACTGCATGGCTATCTGACTAAACTAAAATCTAGTTCTGGCTATTAAAGCAAAGTCATATAGGAAATCCTGTACTAACAAGCATGAAAAAAAACTCTCGGAAGAAATTAGTATTCCAAAACATTGAGATGCATTTATGTCTTGTAGTTCAAAAGAAAAATTGCATCTGACCATAAAAGAAAAAAGGAGCAAAGTCTTTACAACTCTTCTGCCATACCTAGTGCTGCCAAATATTTTTGCAAATCTTCTGAGTTGAACCTGAGCTGCAACGTGTTTTGTTTAACCTCAAAGATAATTTTTGCATGATCAGGAACACAGCTAGTTTCCTCTCCAAAGAGGCAATTAGTTCTTCATTTTTAATCAGCTCAGATCGTTCGACATCTGCAGAATGAATATTCGCCGGCATCTTCTCTTGGATATTCTTTATATTCAACTCCTCTTGCTGAATTTCCTTATTTAGAAGAGTAATCTGATTCTGAATATTTGTTATGTTATCGGTAGAGGCTTTTAGTTGATCTTGGAGGGATAACTATTCTTGATCATATCTAGAGATGACAGAAGCAATTTGGGAAGCTTTCTCCTTGGAAGATGCCAGCTGTCTTCCATATTCCAGAATCTTCGGAGCAACAACTGTTCTTTTTACTGATTTTAACGCGATAACCGAATTATGAAATCTTAAGAGAGAATCGCATAAAGGAGAAACATTAAGTTTGGCCATCCTTACGACACTATTCAAGACCTCTATAGTAATGTTTAGATTCGACCATTGATCGGGATCTTTAAACATATGGACAGCTGTCGACATGGAATTCCTCATTAATGTTAACTTATATGATGGGTTGTTCTCAAAAGGCAATAGATCGGAAACTATGGTTGTAGAATCAGAGCTAGTTGTGCCACTCCGAGGAGGGTTTCCTACAAAATAGTAAAGGGGAGAAGTTATAATAAAGCTATGAAAGTAAATGACAAAGAATCACAAAATGAAGAAGAAAATGAATTATACCTTCTGCAAGAACTTGAGCAGTAGGATATTGTGTCTCTTTGGTAGAAGAAGGACACGGTTCCCTCATATCTACGAAAGAAGGGGCTCTAGCTTTGGTACTTGAATCAATAGTTGCTAGAGTCGGTAAGTTAGTGGGTTCCACTGGAAAAATAATCTCACGGGCTACCACCTTCGGTGTTACAAGGGGAACCAAGGAAATTCTCGTCGGAGCCGATGGTGCTTCAGGAGGAGTACCGCCTGTTTTGCCATCAATAGCATGAATACCTTAAAAAATAACAATAATGATAAAGTAGTAATTGCAAGTAGAAGATTAAATGATAAAATTGTAGGAAAATTTTACCTGGTGAATATCCATATTCACTGTAATCCAAAGTTTCCTCATCTTCCTCTTCTATTGTTGAAATTTTTGTAGGAACATTAACAGTAGAAGGACCTTCAGTTTTGACATTTTGAGGAATCAATGAGGGATGCCCTTCATCAATAGGAACACCTTCCATAACAACATCAACAGCATCTTCATCATCGATATTAACTTCACCTTCTTCAAAATCATCATCATCATTATCAGCTTCTTCGTCATCTTCCTCAATGTCATATTCAACAGAAGCAGTATCTTCAGACGACGAGGCTGAGCTTTCTTCATCTAGTTCTCCTTCCTCTATTTCTTTAATTACGACCTGTTTCCTTTAGAAGGTGAAATCTTACTGCTTCCTGGTCGAAGGTTTTTATCGATTGGGATTGGAGAGGCCGAGGCAACAACTCCTTCTTGAGGAGAAGGAGGAGAAGCCTGAGAATGCGTTCGAGACCTCGTCATTGGAGAAGATGGACAGGATGAATGGGTCAAGGAGAAGGAGCAAGAACTGAATTATCTTGAGAAGTAGCAACATTCTCTTCAGTAGGAGAAGGAATTTCCGCCACCTCTTCAACTACTCTATCAGAACGATCCCGAGGGACCTTTTCAAAGTCCATAACAACCCCAAGAGCTATCCATCCTTCTAGGGTGTTAACAGGTTTTCGCTCGCGAATTAGATTATCCACAGATTGCTTCCTGCAGAGGTGACCAGGAAAGGGGGCATGGCTTGTCTCTGGCACAAAGCCTATTCCTTCTTTAAATTTATGACCTTTAAGCTTCGGCAGTGAAATCCAGAATGGCTCAGTCACAGGTAAGCATTTATTAATAAGATATGATTGATGCAGTCACCACCTCATGTGTAAGGCCCGTATCCTAGTCCGTACCGTTCCTTAGACTCTTGACATCCTCCTCGTTGAATTTCGGCGACTAGCAACCTCTAACCGGTGTTTGTGCGCGACTCTAAGTCGCATCCTGTATATCTGATTCGGCTTGACCCGAGACTTATACCCTAACGACTGTGCCGTCACCGCGGTTCCAATGCCGCGTTTCGCGCACCGATGCGATACCTAGGCTAGGAGTCGTGGGCTTGTGTTTATTTTGAGGAAAACGTCGTGCGTTGCAAATCCCAAGAGTGTCATGCTCCAAATCCAGAAATCGGATTCACTGGAATCCCGATCACTGAATCCAGTGCCGACAGCCTCCGTAGTACCCCATTTCGATCCTAGGATCCTACAAGGAGGATTTTCCAATGTACATTTAACTCATAATAAGCATAACCACAAGATTACGCAATTCACAAAGGCAATATCATCACCACCTATCCACTAATATAATCATTTGAGTACAATGCTGAAAGGGAAATATATAAATAAAAAATCAAGCTCTAGAAGACCATTGTACGCTCCAAGCTCAATGTTACTGCAACCTAACGTCACCTGCACGCATCTATCGTGCATAAGCTTATAAAAAGTTAAGTGAGTAGTGAAAGTGTGTGCACAAGGTAAGTGCCAAGTAAGCAATATCAGAGTAATCAGAGTAAGCAGAAATACTGACAAGCCCGTAAATCATATAATATCAGGAATACTGGCAAGTTCATACATCATACGATATCAGAGTGATGCGAAAACATGCTGATAGGCCCATAAATACCATCAGTCTTATTCAGGCTATGCGATGCAAAAATATAATAGAAACAATATCATATACTGATGAAGCAATGTAGATCACTTATGAAATGCGGAGACAGTAAGCCAAATATCAGATGCCAATGATGCAGTGCAATATGTGGTGCGAACGAAATGACCAAGCTGAAGTAAAGTCGGGACGATAGTACGTAGTATCGCAGGCTATGGGGTCCATCACAAGGGACTTCTATCCAAACCAGTCCCATACCTAAATTTGGATAGTCAGACTCAATGTGGTAAACTCCTTATCTCAGGTTAGTCGCGTGCCCCAACCGAAATCCTGGCCATTGCAAAAGTTCACATAACAAATAGTTGCGCACCACCAGCCCAAGTGGATAGTGAATGAATGAATGAATGAGTGTGCAAATCCTGCTCAATAAGTCCATATATCAGTACGGTTCATCTCTGGGATCATCACCGGGGTTTAGTACACTCCAAATGGCACTGCCACTCTCCCAGCCGCACAGTCCAAGTGAGCGTAAGAAACCTCACTATTCACCTGACCAGTAGTTTGCCAATACCTATTCAACACATCGATAGCAGACCCATTCCTCGAGCTGGTTAGACTCAGCCTAGCAATGCCCCCTACGCTCGGGCAGGTAAAACCACACCCCCTCCCAACCGACCACGACACAGTGGGAGACGCGGCCTCCTAGTATTCGGCACTCGGGCGCTCATGTATCCACTCGGTCTCGAGGTTGGGGTGTCCTCTGGTACCAAGAGGGTTTTAAGAATTTTCACCGAGGGCCATCTATAGCAACCCGATACTAGAACAAATTTTTGGTGTCTCATCTAGCCATCCACGATATGCCTGTGGAGACACGGCACTGATGTCGCTAGGGCGTACAGTAATCATAATGTAAGATGCATGAGTCATACAATCCAGTCATGCATCAATCCAGCGCATGCCGTGCGCTCATGTAAGATAACCTCCGCCTATCAGGGAGTCTCACAATAACATGCTCAATGACATATGCAATGATCAACCGCATCTCATAACAAACATGCAGATGATGCATATGGGCATGTATCATGATGCTATACTGTCACATACTCATAATCGGTACCCATAACCAGCATCGACAATCGACCTCGACAATGTGGACATTTAACCAACATTGCCCCCAAGGAATGACTCACATAGAGCCTAACATATAGTGGACCCATGGCCTCACACAAGGACCTAATATACAACACCATGGGCCTTACTTAAGGGTCACATATACACAACAGGTGGGCCCTGCTCATGGGCCTCAAATACATGTCATGTGGGCCCTACACATGGGTCCCGAATACATCAAAGGGTCGTGCATCATGGGCCTAATACATATCACAATGGGCCTTGCCCATAGGCCATAAATACATCACAATGGGCCTTGCCCGTAGGCCATAAATACATCACAATAGGCCTCAACTACAGGTCGTGTATGTATCATATAGGTCTTGACAATCAACCTTGCCAGTCGAAATTGGCCTTAACAATTGGAATCGACACTTGGAATCGGCCTCGATACGTGGACTCATATACATCAAATAGGCTATGAAAATCGGAATCGGTAAATCGGCCACGTCAAACAAAATCAACAATCGGTCATGACACAGGCGGGGTCCATAGATGGACGACCGATGATGGTCTAAGCAATATCAATGAGGGCTCATTCGTTTGGGTTAACCCATTAGAGAATGACGAGGATGGGCCTAACCAGGCCTAAAGGAAGGTCATAATGTGGATGTTTAACTATCATTGCCCATCAACGTGGACCTTTAACCAACATTACTTCCAAGGAGTGGCCCACATAGGGCCAAAAGTATAGCGGGCCCGTGGCCTCACACAAGGGCCTAATATGCATCACCATGGACCTCGCTCAAGGGCCAAATATACACCACAACGGGTCGCGTTACATGGGCCTTATACACATTACAATAGACCATAACATATGGGCCGAAAATATATCTCAGTAAACCTTGCCCGTAGGCCACGAACATGTCACAATGGGCCTTAGATACATCTCAATGGGCCTCGCCCATGGGCCTCGAATACATCACATTGGGTCATAACCTATGGGCCTAATATACATCACGATGGGTCTTGCCCTTAGGCCATGAATACATCACAATGGGCCTTGCCCATAGGCCTTGAATACATTACAATGGGCCTCATATAAGGGCTACATACACAACAAGTGGGCCCTGCGTAAGTAGCAAGTGGGCCTACCATCGGCCCAGCCAAAGAACAACCTAGATAACATACAATAGGCCCCTTATACAACAAGTGGGCCGCATCAATGGGCCGCACTAATGGGCCCCATAAATATATCAAGGTAAGCCTCACAGATGGGTCACAAGTATATCAAAGTGGGCCTCATAACATGGGCCTCATATATATCAAAGTGGGCCTCAACGACGGGCCATAATTACATCAGGATGGGCCTAATCACGTGGGCCTTATAAATATCAAAGTGGACCGAATTAATCATATGGGCTAAATCAATTAAATAGGCCGACACGAGCGGGCCAATCAAATAGGCCGATTCAAATGGGCCGGGTCAAATGGGCCAATTCAAATGGGTCAAATCAATGGGTCAGATCAAGTGGGCCAATTCAAATGGGCTGAATCAATGGGCCAATTATGGATCAAGTGGGCTACATCAATGAGTTGCACTAATGGACGGTCATAGATGTAAAATAGATAAGTGGCATGGAATACACCACATAAATCAAGTGGGCTCCACGGAACTTGTTAATATCAATTTCTCAGCTATCAAGCGAGTGTGAAGTACTCCAGTTAATCCGCATCCACCGTCCATGGGTTGGACCGTGTGGATGCAATACATTAAATCAAGGTGGGCCCCACATACAGCCATGGTCGGGCCACGTCCAATGAATGGACGGGGTGGAGAAACGCATACTTCATGGTGGAATTCCATCGTGCTTGCGCTGGATGATGAGGATACAACACATACCTTGTATGTGGGCCCCATAAAAACTTGCTGACATTATACAGTGGGACCCACAAAGCTTACTAGATGGACGATGTTGATAAAACACATCTCAAGGTGGCTACCACCATTTAGTACCTCTGGACTATGTAAATCAGATACATAAATCGAGGTGGAATCCACGTGATGGCTCACAAGATATACACCGACAATATATATATATATATATTATATAATAATAGAATATGTTATTATATTATAAACAACATCAATATAGCTGGTGTAAACATACACCAGCCAAGCCTCTTTCACAAAGGTGGGTCCACATGAAGGCCCATCATCAAGTATATATTATATATAACATAATATATAATCTATATATAATATATACAATATTATATATAATATAATACAATATTGTATATAATATAATATAATATAATATATACACACACACACACACTGCACACACACACCACACACAGACATACCGTCCCACACATGGGAGTGGGACCCACCGTCCAGTGTGGACGGTGCGGATAGAACACGTAAATCATGGTGGGATCCACTGTCCACCATCAGTGGACAGTGTGAGTGAAACACATACATCATTGTGGGTCCCACGTGGGGCCCACCATAATGTCTATATGCCATCCAATCCGTTCATAAGGTCACACATACCTGGGTGAAATGAAAAAAAAATAATTTCATCTTGATCCAAAACTTTTGTGGACCTAAAAATGGGTTTAAAGGGTAGTCATTCAATCTCACTGTTTCCTATGATGTGGGCTAACTAAGATTTGGATGTGGTTGATTTTTGGATGGGGCCCACTGCCCTAAGGGGCCTACAAAATGAACGGCGTGGATGGTAACACACATCATGGTGGGGTCCACGGCTGGGGCCGTGGGGCCCTGGCTCGTCTGCCTACACGCATGGACGCCTGGCATCCTTTCTCTGACAGTAGCAGCAGCTGCTGCTACTGTTTTTTTTTTCTTTTTTTGAAAAACTAGAAATCCTGGGTTTTTCCTACTTGGGGCTCATTCCAAGTGAATCTAACCCAGCCGTTGCGTCCCATGGCTCAAGACAAGCTAAACAAGCCCAATATTGAGTAATTTTCGGTGCATAAAAATATCAGGGGAGATTTCAATGGTGAAAACCATTATTTGCTATGCTATGGCCCACCAAAACCTCGGATTAACTTCATTTTTCGGCTCAACGCCTAAAATGATCTGAGGAACAGAATGGACAACTTGGATTTACAACATGAATCAAGGTGGGGCCTGTATAAGTGGCACGCCAAAAAGCTTGCCAATCAAGCTAATATTTGTGTTTTCATTACACGTCCAGCATCCTTGGACGCTGGATGGTTGGGTGCAACGCATTCATACGAGGTGGGCCCTACTCGGTGGGCCACCAAATGATGGATGGTATGGATAAAACATACATTAAGGTGGGGTCTAACCAAGTGGGCCACACATCACACAAAAAACAAAAAAGAGAAAGAGAGAAGCACCTACCTTAGATCTTGGACTTCTTCTTCCACCGATGTAATCTAGAGCTACAAGGGAAAAAGATTCAATGGTCAGGATTGATTTTGGAGGGTTGGATTTAGGGGTGGAGAGCTTGCAAAGGGTTGTAAATGGAGAGCTCTTATGGATGTTGGGAGCTCTCTCTTGCTAGGGGAGGAAAAATGAAGAAGAAGAGAGAGAGAGAGTAGAGAGGTGAGAGAGAGTGAAATGATGGGTTTGTAAGAGGGTGATAATGGGTTATAAGAGCATGGGGAAGAGAACCTCATAATGACTTGTAAGAGAGGGTTGACTAAAGCTCTCATGGGAAATGGTACTCCTAGGGTAGGTCCACCTAGGGAAACGTGTGCACCCCTTCAAAGTGGACCCCACATCAATCAATGCTCAAATATTGTAAACGGACTTCTTTTGATCTACCCATTGGATCGGCGCACGAGACACGGCGTTGGAATTGCAGCAACGATGCGGTCGCAATGACATAGGTCTTAGGTCAAGTTGACTTGGAATTACAGGATGACACTCAAGGTCATGCACAAATGCTATCTATGCGACATAGGTCATTGAAATTTGACCGGGAGGGCCGTGGGAGCCTATGGAACGGTACAGGCTAGGATACGGGTCTTACAAAGAGATCTCTACCATCCATCACATCAATCAATTAATCATAAGTTAAGTACACAACCATTCCTCTCTTACCAACAATGCATGACACCCATCTATCTCCCATTCCGAAAGTCAACTCTCTCTCTCTCTCTCCACCCATCCCTCTTACACAACCCATATCTCTCATCCCATCCTTCTTACAACACCATTTCACTCCATCCCTCTCTCATTCTCTCTACCATTTCCAAGCTTCCATGAGAGAAAAATTCTAAGGAGAGAAAAGAGAAGGCCTACTTCCTACCCCTTCATCTCACCATCCAACCCTTCAATCTTCATCATCCACCCTTAAAGAAGAAGCTTAGGAGTTAAGGATTCCAAAGAGCTAAAGAAGAGGACTATCGGTGGGAGTTTTATAGGATTAGATTTTAATTTTTATAATGGACCAAGTGGGGCCTATCGATTGATGGTATGGATCCTATTTGAGACCCATTTGATATATGCTTTATATCATGTATAGGGAGGGATCATAGTGGCGGTGTAACGACTCACAAATTTCCGTACAAAGACTCGAGTATCACCTCAGGCAGAAATCGCTTAGGATCAAATCCTTTAGAAATTTGACAAAGTTAACTAAGTGCTAAACTAGATTAGCCATGAAATCCGTTTGAATCACTTTAAATATGATCTGCAAGACCCAAAACTTATAGAATCATTGACGCTAGGTTACCCTAAAATCTAGGATCAAACTCATTACTCGACTGCTCTCGGGAGCACATTGAAACTCCGTATCAGTTCTGGACCGCACATTGGGAGTCCAAATAATACAAAGTTATAGATTAGGACCGCCTCGTTGGGCTTGACAACCATCTCGAAAATCAAATCCAGACAGTGTCCCACGGCTATTCACTTGAGTCCGGAGCAAGGAGTGTGAGAACACTTATTTTTCTTTACAAATAAATATCTCAAATAGTAATCTGATACTTGTTACTTGCGGACATTTGTAAGCAACCAGACCGTCAAAATCTGCCTAAATACACCCTCGGATTAAGAAAAATTTCATAAACATATCCATGTACTTGGAATTTCAGATCGAGATCCACTAACCGTTGAACTGAAACTGGTCCGCGAATCCGACCGAAACAAAAACTTAACTCCACCTAGATCCGAAGTCTGTGAGCTTAAGTCCGACCTTTGGCTCAAGGGGGGCCGCCATAAGTCCTCCGTTGAGCTGAAACTAGCTCACTTTGGTTATAACCTAAGTATACCTTGACCATAAGTCTATTTCGGTGTGTTTTTAAGCTATATAAGGACCTTAGAACCCTCTCTCATCCAGCCATACGAATTTGAGAAAAACCTTAGGAGAGAAGAGAGAAAAGAGTGAGAAAGTTAGAGAGTTGTGGGAGGATCCTTCCTACCCTCTTTCCCTGCTATTCTACAAGCTAGTCTTATTGCTTTCCCGACGATTCCGACTTCGTTTCTAGGTAAGAAACCCTAACCCTAATCTGTTTTGGGGTTATGAAGGTTATAGGCTATGAAATATCTAACCTATTTCATTCTATAGGTTACCAATCTGCCAAATACGGAAGCTTAGCAAACCCATCGTATTCGTTACGATTCTACGATAAAAGGTGAGGACTTTAGGTGTATAGGTTATGGTTTTCAATGCTTTCAATGTCAGATAAAGATAGATTCATGATCTGTATGCAATTACACATGTACAAAGTGTTGTCTGTATTCCGTTTCGATTAAAGACGTGGAATATGAAATTTTACATATTCTAGGTATTTGTAGAAAGTACCGTATATGTATAAATTTTGAAAATGTGTTTGCCATGATTATTTGCTATATAAATATATTATATATGGATAAAATACTTATTTGGCGAAAGGGCTCACCCTAATATATGTTCTACTAATATACACTATGTATGTTGAAATAGTGTATTCTAAGTGTTTGTGAAAATGCATGTGAGAGTAAGTGCTTGGATGATGGTGCCTTAGGTAGGTGTTGAGATAGGATTCTCAACTACCTTAGCGATGTGTATGATTTACTCCATGTTGGTTGTTTACTTTAACCGCTTACTTATGAAATATATGTGTTTGTATTTCCTGTTTATATGGTGCTTTATAACATGCTTTATAACATGCTTTATAACATGTTTGTTAACATGCTTGAATTACTTCATTTATTATGCATTACTCCACATGCTTTGAATAAGGATGGATTACGTTTGGGACTATGATTTTAGTCCAGACAATCGGTATCAGACTTGAGTTCGTGGTTGAGATTCATTTCACCACGTAGGATGTGTTTGACGAACCCGAGTCGTACTTCCATTGGCGACAGTGGTTAGGCCACGCGAAGTGCTTATGCACTTCATGTCGTTCAGTTGATTGTGCGCTCGAGCTAGTCAGGCTCGTCAAGTAACCCGATATGTCTAATGTATGTTCACCATGTTTGGACGCTACTGCTTGAACCTAGGGTACCAAACTTACCAGTGAAATCCCGTTAACCATGGTACCTCGATCCGCTAAGACTCATGAGCCGGGCATGGTGGTATGGGACACCGTGGTCGAGCTGTCGGCCTACGCTGGGGCCACGTGCCTCCCCGTAGTGTCCATTGAGCAACTAGACTCGTGAGCCAATTATGGTGGTATGGGACACTATATTCAAGCTGTCGGCCTACACTGATTGGTGACGAGCCCTTTGTAGTGACCTCAAGCATACTCTGAAATTGCGATGAGGAAACGAGTTTTGCCGCGGTGTATAAAGTATAAACTAGGCCTGTATCAATTTAGTGATGAACCGTTAAGAAGGTGATGGGGAAGTGGTGTAACCATTGTGTGTAACAGCCCTGGCAGCCTTTGCAACGACCTAGAAACACACCATCGTATGCGATTAACTAGGACTGATAACTCTAGAATGGATCATGTTTGGGAATGATACAAGAGAGGTACCTTAGTTTCCCAATCCTGCTGTTTGAAATGGACTAATAACAACTCGATAATCATGCTCATCATCGCATTGCATGTGCCTGGAAGATGTGGAGCACTGATGAATGAAAGCATGCCGCGAACGTAAGATGGTGTCGCATGAGGGAGTATGTGGTGAAGGCATACACCATGACTGCATTCATACTTGCATTAATAAGAGTAGTTAGGATTGTTCGATTGTACTGCTTTATCATTACTGCTTGACTGCATTGATAACATGTTAACCTATGCTTTATTGTTCCATTGAGTTAGCTACTCACTCCCACGTTACGGGATAGTGTTGTACACGCCAACCAGACTCTGTCTTAGGTACAAATGAGGTGACGACTCAAGAGGCTGAGCCGGACTACGACGAGGACCAGGACGAGTTCTCGTATATGCAGTATTCTGGTGGCTTTGACTAGGCTGCCTGGATTGACGGGACTTGCAGGGCTTATTTCTCTAGTTGTATTTTTGACATTTTGATCGTAAAATAGATACATGTATATGGTGACTCAGTTGGGTTCATACTCTGGAGATTGAGATGGTTTTGTTTCTTTTACCTACACATATATACAGTTTCAGTCTTCCGCTTGCCTTTATACAGTTGATCTGGAGTATGAATTACTGTTTTGGTATAATCTCACTCATGTTTATTGTACTAACATAGACAACATTTAATCATCATTATCTATGTTGCATAAGTGATGTTCTGGAACTCGAGAGTTGAGTTGCTACTCGACCCTCGAATTTCAGGGTGTTACAGGCGGAGTCCCTCCCCTCCACACACATCTCTCTCTCTCTCTCTCTTTCCTATTTTCGTGGACCCCACCTTGATCTGATGTGCGTGTGGTGCATCCATACCATCCAGACTTGACGACCGGATGGGCAAGGGACTGCTTGACGGTTGTTGTCCAGACCGTCCAGCAGGCCTGGACAAAGGGAGGAAATAAATATCAGCTTGATCTGGACCCCGGTGGCCCACCCATGTGGCACCACCTGGACGCGTGTATTCTCTCCACACCGTCCATCTATGTGGACCCACCTTGATGATGAGTTTCATCTAGGTCGTCCGTCCGCCGGACGTCCAGACGCCTGGATGAAGGAAAATACAGATATCTGCTTGATTTAAAACTTTTTGGTGGGCCATACTTGTTTCATCCACACCATCCATTGCCTGGATGGTGGGACCCCCCCAACGTCAGCGAGTTCTGTGGGTCCCGCAGGATGTATATGTTTTATCTCTATCGTCTAGGGGATTTTGGACGGTTGGGATCCAACTGATGCACGTACCGACCGCATGTGGCCCCACCATAATGTAAGTGTTTTATCAACACCGTCCATTTGCTGGTGGGCTAGTAACCCACCAGCTATATAGCTACTGTACTGACGTCACTGAGGCCTATGGGCCTGATCATGAAGTATGTGTTATATCCCAGTCGTCCACATGTGTGGGACCCACCGTGATATATGTATTGTATCCTCCACGTTGTCCATCTGTGGAAACCCCACCTTGATGTGTCCTGGATCCACACCGTCCAGACCCTGGACAATGGGTCCCAGTAACTTTCGCTGGTGTATTGAAGTCAGCAAGTTCTATAAGGCTGACCATGAAATATGTTCTATACATGCACACTGTCCATCTTGGCGGTGCTGCGTGGGCCACCCCATGATGCATGTGTTCTTCTAAACCATCCATCCTCTTTGCAAGCTCGTCTTAAGGCTTGAGGTGGAAAATAAGACAGATCAATCTATCAGGTGGACCACACTGTGAAAATCAGTGGAGGATGATCGTCTACCATTGAAACTCGTTTGGGATCTCAGAAGTTTTGATTAATATGAAATTCATTTTTCCTCTTAATTCAGGTCTTTGTGACCTTATGAACAGATTGGATGGAAAATAAATGTTAGGGTGGGCCCTGTGAATTTTAAACAGTGAAAATCATTATCTCCACTGTTATTTGTGGTATGGTCCAGATGGTCTTTCAATCATTATCTCTGCTACTATTTATGGTGTGGCTCATGTGATGTGGTCCACTTGATGTATATGAGGCCCATGTAATGTGGCCCGTTATGATGAATATGAGGCCCATGCAATGCGGCCCAATGTGATGCATGTCAGGCCCTTGCATGAGGCCCAATATGATGTATTTATGGCCCTTGTGTGAGGCCTAACATGATGTATATGTGGCCTATGGGATTTGGCCCAATGTGATGTATATGAGGCGCTTGTATGAGGCCTAATGTGATGCATCTGAGGCCCATGAGTGAGGCCTAATGCAATGTATGTGAGGCCCTTGTGTGAGGCCCAAAGCGATGTATATGAGGACCGATGTGATGTGTGATTCCACCATGATGTATGTGATGATGTTTATGATGGGCTATGCCTTGAGAGTAATGATGGTTTGATGTCCACATTGTAAGAGCAATGATGGTTAAATGTTCATATTGTAACTCACCCTAGGGCCCATTGTTAGGCCCATTCTCACCTCCCCATAGTGGGCTAACCCAAACCGTTGGGCCCCCATGATTATTAGGCCCATTCTTGATATGAGTAGGCCGTCTAGGCCCATCCTTAATATGAGGAGAGTACATCATCATCATATAACATGCTTAATATAGTTCCACGATCCATGCCCATGCGCATCATATGTATGCTTGATATGAGGAGTGATCGATCATCACACATGCCTTTGGACAGATTATTATGAGACTCCCTGATAAGAGGAGTTGCCCACATGAGCACGCGGTACGCACAAGATTGTTGCATGACTGGATAGTATGATTCCTACATTTCGCATTTGTCTGATATGATTTCTGTATGCCCTAATGACATCAGGGCCATAACCTTTACAATCACATCGTGGATGGCAGGTTGGACACCGAAAATACTGTCATTAGCATTGGGGCGCCATAGATGTCCCTGCGTGAAAATTCTTAAACTCAATGGTACCAGAGGATGACTCCAATGTCGAGACCGAGTGGATACATGAGCACACAAGGGTTGTATACCAGTAGGACGCATCTCCTACTGTGTCGTGGTCGATTGAAAGGGGGTGTGGCCTTATCCACCCGAGGGTAGGGGGCATAACTAGGCTGAGTTTGACCAGCTCATAAATGGGTCTACTATCGATGTGCGGGGCCGATATTGGTAGGTGGATAGTGAGGTCTCTTCCACTTGCATGGTTGCACGTCCAGTGGGCGGCGATTTGGTGTATAGTGTACTAGACCCCAGTGATATATATATATATATATATATATATATATATATATATATATATAGTCTAGAGATAAACTATATTGCTATGAGGATTCAGATGAAATTTAGTATGCTTGATTTGCACATCGCATGTGACATTGGACCTGTAGGCCTTGCATCACATAGCCTTGGTATGGCTGATGGCATACATGGACTTACTAGCATTTTCACATTACTCTGATATTGCATACTTGTATTTCTATCGTGCGCATAGACTTTCACCATCCTTTAAACTTTTTATAAGCTTATGCATGACCATTGCGTGTAGGTGACGTTAGGCCGTAGCTGTCCAGGAGCAGGAGTGTGCCGCAGAGCTTCTGGAGTTTTGTCATTATTATCATTGTATTTCCCTTTATGCGTATTGTACTCAAGTTTTGATCATAGTGGATTTTTGTGATGGTGTCCTCGTTA
Source organism: Magnolia changhungtana (assembly GCA_030180095.1). Lineage (NCBI taxonomy): Eukaryota > Viridiplantae > Streptophyta > Magnoliopsida > Magnoliales > Magnoliaceae > Magnolia > Magnolia changhungtana. The sequence continues at coordinate 2,106,496 of JASAUF010000600.1, forward strand.
TTGTTTTTGGGCTTTGTTTATAGTTATGTTTATTACGAATCAAATTCATGTTCAAAATCCTCCTTATAGGATCACAGGATCGGAACCTGGTATATGGGTGTCGGGAGCCGAGAATGGGGTACTATAGAGGCTGTCGGAGCGGAATTCGGCAATTGGAAATTTTGTGAGCCTGGTTTCTGAGTTTGGGGCATGACATCATGTGAATGTACGAAGCGCGAGTGATGCGATTACTACCCAGAATTATGAAAATAAATCTTACTCGACCACCCAGTAGTTGCTTCCATATCATTGCCCAGTTATATGGGCCAATTCTGTAGCTTCACATTCTCCTTGTTACTAATCTGTAGTCTTTTGGCACAACTTGATTAAAACCAAACTGACGAGCGAACCATCTTGGATAATAAGGTTCCCTTCAAAACTCTACTCCCTCTCTTAATGGGAGGCTGCAGGATCGAATCGAAAGGAAAAATGCTCTCTCCTGAATTAAGCAATCCGGTGTCTACCTTATATGTATTCTCTGTGTAGCGATATAAGCAAAATTGGAAGAAATCAATTTTATCAGTGTTCAAGATGGTGTTGACAACCTAATCGTATGCTCTTTTAGCCATAGTCCTCTTTTGAAAGAACCATAGTGGGAGATGTGAAGGGTGAACGTATGCCTTCTCCGGAGCATCTAAAGTCCAAGGAAAGTAGATACCCAGCCAGCCTATGATATAGTGCCAGGGAGTATAAATGGAAGAAGCACCGACAGCAGGATTTTTTATATGAGATGCTATCTCTCCGAGAGCCCTATAAATCGAGCACAGGACTGGAGGGCAAGAGAATGCTTGTGGCCTTCCGCCATGGCACCAGTAGCAATAAAAACTATAGGGTGGATAGCATCTGCCCATTTTGAACTTAGAAGAACCACCACGTTCAACCAATAAACGAGGATAGTTACAAGTTCTCCATCGAGGCTATATTCTGGACGCTCTGTTATCTTCTCATGGAGATTTGTCAACTCTTGTGAATGGCAACCATTGAATCTAAGAAAAGGGAGAGAAAAAGAACATATAGTGAGAAGTATGGAAATAAAGATGCAATGAAAATGATTGGTTTACGAAGAAGAAGATTACCGAAGGGCCCTAGTGAAATGGGCAAGCTAAGATCTTGTGAATGTTTGGAAACTTAGACATCTCTTTAAAGAGTTCTATGGTTGTTTTTGAAATCGAGGCCACTCGGCCGGGTGAAGAAATGAACGCCAATTCTGCATTTATATGTACGAATTCATCGTAGAATTTTTCTGTCAGTGGAAGACCAGCAATTCGATGAAGATCCCAGAGGTTAATGCTCATCTTGCCTACTGAAAGATGAAAGGAGTTGGTTGTGGGACACCAATAATTAAGGAAGCCTTTCAGGATGGAGGTCTCCCTATAAAAATGCTAAGAAGTGACCTCTATTGCATTATATAGGTCAATCTTGATTAACACTTTGGAATGCTTGGCCAAAATTGTCGTCGCCCTGTCAAGTAGTAGTCAAGAGATGTCAAGAGGCCTCTGGTTCTGAACTCTTTGCTGCCTCAAAGTGATTTACGATCCCTGAAATGCTACTGAAGTGTTTCATAGAAATGGGTCGTAAATAGGGGATGAGGATTGTGAGAGGGAGTAAGGAAGATCATTGGATGGATGTCGCCAATTTGTTGTCTTGGCTTCTTCGCTAGCAAGACCCCTTCCAAGATTCTCAGTGTCACGCCCCGAACTTGGAAACCGGGCTAACAAAATTCTCGATTGCCGAATCCATTACCGACAGCTTCCGTAGTACCCCATTCTTAGCTTCCAGTGCCCATACGCCATATTTCGATCCTGGGATCCTATAAGGAGGATTTTCAACATACATTTGATTCATAAAAGCATAATCACAAGTTTACCCAAATCACAAAGGCAACATCATCATCACATATCCACTAATATAAACATTTGAATACAATGCTGAAAGGGAAATACATATGTCGAAAATCAAAGCTCCAGAAGTCCGCTGCATGCTCTAAGCCCAACGCTGTTGTGACCTAACACCACCTGCACGTATCTATCGTGCATAAGCTTATAGAAAGCTTAGATGGTGGTGAAAGTGTGTGCACAAGGTAAGTTCCAAGTAAGCAATGTCAGAGTAATAAGAGTAAGGGAAAATACTGACAAGCCCATAAATAATGTAATATCAGAAATACTAGTAAGTTCATAAATCATACAATATCAGAGTAATGCGAAAACATGCTGATAATCTCATAAATACCATTAGCTTTATGCAGACTATGAGATGTAAAAATATAATAAACCAATATTATATACTGAGGAACCAATGCAGATCAGCTATACAATGCGGAGACATAGTAAGCCAAATATTAGATACCCAGTCCACGAATACTGTCAGCCACAATTAGGTTATGTAATACAGAAGTACAGTAAACCAAATGCTATGTGCTGAGGATGCAATGTGATGATTTATTTAAACCAACATGATTTAAATGATTTATAAACTCGCAAGTATACGAATCAGATGTAGATATGGTACGTATTACGAGATCGTTCCCACGAGGACTGGACGTCACAATTCAAATCTATGATTCTCCTTAACTAATCCAACAAAGAATGGAATGAACTGCTAAGCACAATTCTATAAAAAAAATAATTAAGAACAGGGAAGAAAATTCAATCAGAGAGAGAGCACTAGGACTTTCGAATCCACCCCTAATTATCCTAACCCTTGTTTTGTCTGTTGATTCACCTTGATCTAAATTGATACCACTTATACAGAGAAAGCACAATCTGTGTCCTGACTCGGTCATACAGACTGTATAATTCCTTTAAGCAATGCCATGAACAACATATTCCATGTCCTTGGTCGGGCACATGGAATGTACATTCATTAAAGCATCCCGTTTCTTTCTCTCTAGGAAACCTGTTCTTGATCAGACCCAAGCACCTGTAATAAGCATCCATACAACGTCCATATATATACTTTGGTCAAGTTCATAGATGGAGAAGTATAGAATTTAAACCCATAAAGCCCACTTAGAGAAAGAAACAAATTAATTAATATTCAAAGTAAATCAACCAATACAAGAGCTAATCAAATTAGGGGCTTCATCTCAGCCCTAGCTGAGAGATTAGTGACCCATGAAATCCATAAAAAAATATTAAATAAAATTCATAAAAATAAAACGTCAAACCGATCAATCTCTCTCTCTCTCTCTTCTTTCTTCTCTTTCTTCTCTCCCTGGCTCTGGATCTCGAATTCCCTGGTTCTGAATACCTTTCCCACGTCCAAAAGCGTCCTTTTATAGCTGCTTGGATAGCTGGAATCGGTGGCAGAGTCGTAGACGGACTCGGAGTACAAATTTTCGCAACAGTGATCGGTGGGCCCCATAGAGGTGTTTTCTGAAAAATCCACCCCGTCCATTGGATTCAGGACGAAATTTCAGTCAAGAATAAGTGGTTTTGAAGGTCCATTAACGTGGCCCACAGAAGAAAATACGAAAAGATCAGTTTTGAACGTCGCCGGGCATCCCTTTTGTGGCCTCTGTATCACGCACGTGTGTACGCATAGGAGTGAACTATTAGCATGGTTTTGTAGTATTCATGGCCCTCTACACGATGGACGGATCAGATTGTCCGTACAGCTGACATGTGGAGCCCACTGATCTTCGCAAAAAATGGCCAGCGGCTGAGTTACGCTGACGCCAAACCGGCGCTGACGTGATGGTGGGTCCCACTTCGCAACGGCTTTGAGAAATCTACTCCGTTCATGAGATTCACGTCGAGAAACCGTCCAGGAAGGGTCAGTTTTGAGTGAAATCAGTGCGGCCCACTTGATCTTTCGTTCCGCCGTCCATCCTGCGATTTTCATCAATCCACATCTGTACACATGCATGGACTAAACTTCCACCTAGGCGTGGGGTATGTCTGCCCCAGGAAACGGATGGACGGCTTGGATTGTCCATTTGGACATAAGGTGGGGTCCACAACCGAAGACCGTGGGCCGGTTCCGCGGACGCTGCAACGGCGAGAGCCGTTTTCGAGTTTTTAATGAAGAAGGCGCGGTCAGCGTCTCGCTGACCGCGTTAGCCGGTACGGTGCACGGCGGTAGCTGTGCACGCATGGTGTACATGCGTCATATATGGGGCCCACTGTGATGTTTTTGAGAAATCTGCACCGTCCATCCTTTTTCCCATATTATTTAATCCGCCCAAATCAAATTTCAGGCAGTTCCAGATATCGTGGGCCCAGAATCGATGGTTTGTGGGCTAATCTGTCAGTTGGCCCACTTCTCGAGATCTTTAATGGCTAAAATTTAATATGTACGGTTAATTTACGGCCCCCATCACATGTATGAAGTTTCGATTTGATCGGATGGCGGGAAACATGTGATCTTGCATTCTGGACCCTTTTCGGGCCTCTTTATCGTGCTTTCCTCAAATCCCAGGCGTGTATATTCTTCACCATTGGTTTTCTTGAGTTCATCCCGTGCTCTGGTGACTTCAGAACGTCAAATCCATGCCTTTAACATCAAATTCCAATTAACGCTCCTGATTTCGTCCTGTAATAAAAACACGAGAAAAATCTGGCATTAAACATTATCATGTATGTAAAATTAGGCAATTGCTGGGGTCTGATATGCAATATTCGACCCTGATCACAACCCCCAACCAGCATTTTACTAGTCCCGAGCAAAACATGCGAAAAATATAATTCAAAAATAAAAGACAATTCCTGTAAATTCAAGTGACAAGTGAACAGATAGCTGAGATGTGAAAATTCTAAGATTCATGATCGGTGTGTGGAATTTTTCTCTTGGAATCAAGCTTACAGTAAACTTCATACTCAAGTTCAAAATATTAATCCATCAATTAGAGCATTCCTAAACATTGAGTTCCACTAGTGTAAAGTATAATCTCGACTTACAATCAGTAAAAGATCCAATTGTCAATTTCATGATATCATTAGTAATTCGTGACAACCAAGCTTGAAACCAACACTTATCTCACAGATTAACTTTTCATCTTACCAGCCTTTGATTTTCTTTATGAGCAGTAACGCAAATGAGGGGAATCAAATTCTCACCTATAGGGAGCAAACCTATGGTGAAAACTTGTCACATAACTCTTTTTTTTTTTTTTTTATATATATATATGTCAACTATGGAGAATCAAATCTACACGTATAGGGAGCAAACCTATGGTGAAGATTTAGCCTTTTAATTCTTCTTTTTACCAAGTTAATCATTCAGTTATCGAACCAACACTTAATGTGTAAGCGAGATGTGATATGTGAAATCATGGCTCAATTAATGCTTACAACTTCTAATCATGGATTAACAATTCAAAATTGACTGTGAAATCAAGCAGATGGCCGAATCCAAGAGTCATAAGTTACCAACATCACGTATCTTATAATGTTAAAATCACAACTATCCTTCAAAATCACGTTGAATTTAATAGAAATTCCAGAAAAATTTTTAAAATTTTCACAAATTTTTGCTCAAGACCAAGAAAATACTGATTAGGTAACCTAATCTCCCACCCCCAACCTAAAATCTACATTGTCCTCAATGTAAAAGAAATAAGCATACAATGCATATGGGACAACGAAAGTAAAAGAGGAATGAGGGAAAGATAGTACCTGGATGGAGAATCAAGAAGCTTTCTCAAAAAATTTCATCATAAAAGCGAGTTAGCACAAGAGAGAGATCAACAGAAGTAAAAATAACAAAAAGAAAACAAAAGAAGATCCTATCTATACTACTTTCGCAGGTGCTCTCGATTGCATTTAGCGCATGCAACAAGCCTTTAAACCCCTAGGTTACCCCTAGTGGACGAGTTGTAGTCTCGTGAGGGTTTGCAGTAATGTTACCCACAAACATTGAACTAACTAACTAAGAAGAGTAAATGGAATGAAAAGCTGGGTTGCCTCCCAGGAGCGCTAAGTTTACCGTATATCTTAAAATAATCATAAAGGAAACTACCCTAGTCCTAAGAAAGAAGGGAAAACTACTCAGTTATGCCGCAAGTTTCCTCTTCCGGCCAGTATCTTGATAAGTTTCTCAGTAGATTTCTCAACAGGATCATCCAAAAGCCATTTTTGTAATAGGCTTGGATGCCCTGGAGCATGACATTCCAGAGAAACTTATGTACCTCATCAAAAAATTTTCGTTGATTCGCCTGAGGTATCCAGAGTATATATGATTCACCTGCGACAGAAGAAATTTCGAAGTTAGTATCCCATGGTGAATCAGAGACTACACATAGATGAAAGTCAGAAAAATTCTCAGAAAGTGACGTAGTCTCAACACATTCCGAAGTAGCAGACTTCGGTTCAATTTTTAGCTCCTCCTCCCTTAATGGTAAATAGTGAGGATCTGTGGAAGGAGGGGCTTCAGAGTAAGGGTCATCTTGGTCAGTGATAACTACCGAGATTTTGTTTTGCAAGGCATTCACTATGTCTCTTAACATGGGATCGTCTGAATCTGCAAAGTGTGCCAAGCAATCATCCAAAGAGTTGGGACATTCAGCTGAGAGTGACTCATTATCCACATTAGAGCTCGTGATGATCTGCCCAAGGAATCCATCATTTTTTAAGGTAAACGGAGGTGTGCTCTCTTGCTCCAGCCCTGCACAGACAGATTGAGGATCAGTATACGTAGCATTGATGTGTGGACTCTGTTCATTGATACTACTCAGAAGAGGCGATGAATCGTCATTATTCAACAGTTCAAATGGTGGCCTCAACTGGGTGGTTTCAAATTCAAGAGTCATATCGAGTAGCTCGTCCATCTCCCGAATCATATCATCATGAAATTCAGAGGAGTGGTCCAAATACGTTTCACAAGAGTTAGAAAGGTCGGTTGTGAGGGGCCCGTCCTCTACCTTTAAATCAGACATGTTAGAGGAGGGGAGTGGCTCATTATGACCGACCACTTTGTGTACGTCTTGATCATTGACTTGGACCAAATTTGAGATTGATGCGAAGGGAATTTGGGTTGCACATTCATAATCATCTTCCCAATATGCATCATCATCTACTTCCATGCAGTGCACACTTGGGATGAGATCGCTTTCCTCACATTCTATTTCCAGATTGTATTGAGGTTCGTATAAACTAACCTCTTCCTCTTTATTGAACTCAAGTGTGTCATGTGAGTGGGGTGTGTCATCATCATTATATTTGAAAGACAACCATGTTTCTTCCCCATCCTTTTGAATAGTCATTGAGATTGACTCATCGGGGAATTGAACCGTATGCTCATTAATGGAATCCAACTCCTCATTCCAAATTCCAGATTTCATCAAAAGCGAGTGAGGGTCACTTTCTTCGCATTGTATTTCTGGATTGGATTGTAGTTGGGATGAGCGAGCTTCCTCTATCCTTTCAATGCGCGAATTGAGTGCTTCTAATGATTTCATCAATTTTGCAATATGCTGGTTTAATTGTTCTAGATCAAAACATGAATCCTCTTGGATCGTTTCTGGTTGGATCTCAAAGGTATGGGATCCAAGAGAATAATTATTACAATATGTTGGTGGTTCATCTTCCCAGTTTTGATGGTTCCACTGGTTATAGTCATACTGATCATACATGGGAGAATATGATGGTTGATAATAGTCCTCATTCCCATAATTATGATCGTATACGGTCCTATTAACCGATGGAACATAACTTTCTAGTCGGTTCTCAATGTCAGTTCTCGATGGAGAGAAATCTTGAGGTATATGTTGAATTCCACAACCTTCAGGCATTTCCCAATAAAACCTATCCAACTCAGCATATGCATGTACCCACGATTCCATGGTAGAACCTTAACTCTGAGTCTAATCCTAGAAGAAAGCAAAATCCTACAGCAATACCGAAAGTAAAGGAGAAGTTAGAAAGATGTTACCAGAGTAGAAGTTCCTATGTTAAAAACCTGCACAACAAAACAAACAAGTTAGTATCTAGGGGATAAAACCTAATCTAGAAAAAAAATAAAGAAAGTAACGAAATTAGGACGAAGTTACCAAGTTAAAATATCTATCAACGACCCTACAAGACAGAAAGGTTAGTTCTAAAAAATAAAAAAAATTCCAAAACTAAAGTTAGTAAAATCCTAAGACTATGAATTATGATAAGAGAGAATCCTAAATTCAATTTGGAACGAAACAGTCCCTGGCAACGGCGCCAAAAACTTGATGTTTTATTTAAACCAACATGATTTAAATGATTTATAAACTCGCAAGTATACGAATCAGATGTAGATATGGTACGTATTACGAGATCGTTCCCACGAGGACTGGACGTCACAATTCAAATATATGATTCTCCTTAACTAATCCAACAAAGAATGGAATGAATTGCTAAGCACAATTCTATAAAAAAAATAATTAAGAACAGGGAAGAAAATTCAATCAGAGAGAGCACTAGGACTTTCGAATCCACCCCTAATTATCCTAACCCTTGTTTTGTCTGTTGATTCACCTTGATCTAAATTGATACCACTTATACAGAGAAAGCACAATCTGTGTCCTGACTCGGTCAAACAGACTGTCTAATTCCTTTAAGCAATGCCATGAACAACATATTCCATGTCCTTGGTCGGGCACATGGAATGTACATTCATTAAAGCATCCCGTTTCTTCCTCTCTAGGAAACCTGTTCTTGATCAGACCCAAGCACCTGTAATAAGCATCCATACAACGTCCATATATATACTTTGGTCAAGTTCATAGATAGAGAAGTATAGAATTTAAACCCATAAAGCCCACTTATAGAAAGAAACAAATTAATTAATATTCAAAGTAAATCAACCAATACAAGAGCTAATCAAATTAGGGGCTTCATCTCACTCTAGTGAGAGATTAGTGACCCATGAAATCCATAAAAAAATATTAAATAAAATTCATAAAAATAAAACGTCAAACCGATCAATCTCTCTCTCTCTCTCTTCTTTCTTCTCTTTCTTCTCTCCCTGGCTCTGGATCTCGAATTCCCTAGTTCTGAATGCCTTTCCCACGTCCAAAACTCTCCTTTTATAGCTGCTGGATGGCTGGAATCGGTGGCAGAGTCGTAGACGGACTCGGAGTACAAATTTTCGCAACAGTGATTGGTGGGCCCCATAGAGGTGTTTTCTGAAAAATCCACCCCGTCCATTGGATTCAGGACGAAATTTCAGTCAAGAATAAGTGGTTTTGAAGGTCCATTAACGTGGCCCACAGAAGAAAATACGAAAAGATCAGTTTTGAACGTCGTCGGGCATCCCTTTTGTGGCCTCTGTATCACGCACGTGTGTACGCATGGGAGTGAACTATTAGCATGGTTTTGTAGTATTCATGGCCCTCTACACGATGGACGGATCAGATTGTCCGTACAGTTGACGTGTGGAGCCCACTGATCTTCGCAAAAACGGCCAGCGGCCGAGTTACGCGGACGCCAAACTGGCGCTGACGTGATGGTGGGTCCCACTTCGCAACGGCTTTGAGAAATCTACTCCGTTCATGAGATTCATGTCGAGAAACCGTCCAGGAAGGGTCAGTTTTGAGTGAAATCAGTGCGGCCCACTTGATCTTTCGTTCCGCCGTCCATCCTGCGATTTTCATCAATCCACATCCGTACACATGCATGGACTAAACTTCCACCTAGGCGTGGGGTATGTCCGCCCCAGGAAGCGGATGGACGGCTTGGATTGTCCATTTGGACACAAGGTGGGGTCCACAACCGAAGACCGTGGGCCGGTTCCGCGGACGCTGCAACGGCGAGAGCCATTTTCAAGTTTTTAACGAAGAAGACGCGGTCAGCGTCTCGCTGACCGCGTTAGCCGGTACGGTGCACGGCGGTAGCTGTGCACACATGGTGTACATGCGTCATATATGGGGCCCACTGTGATGTTTTTGAGAAATCTGCACCGTCCATCCTTTTTCCCATATTATTTAATCCGCCCAAATCAAATTTCAGGCAGTTCCAGATATCAGGTGGGCCCAGAATCGATGGTTTGTGGGCTGATCTGTCAGTTGGCCCACTTCTCGAGATCTTCAATGGCTGAAATTTAATATGTACGGTTAATTTACGGCCCCCATCACATGTATGAAGTTTCGAGTTGATCGGATGGCGGGAAACATGTGATCTTGCATTCTGGACCCTTTTCGGGCCTCTTTATCGTGCTTTCCTCAGATCCCAGGCGTGTATATTCTTCACCATTGGTTTTCTGGAGTTCATCCAGTGCTTTGGTGACTTCAGAACGTCAAATCCATGCCTTTAACATCAAATTCCAATTAACGCTCCTGATTTCGTCCTGTAATAAAAACACGAGAAAAATCTGGCATTAAACATTATCATGTATGTAAAATTAGGCAATTGCTGGGGTCTGATATGCAATATTAGACCCTAATCACAATGCAATATGCTGTGCGAATGAAATGACTAAGCTGGAGTGTGAAGTCTGGATGATAGTACGTAGTATGCAAGCTACGGAGTCCACCACAAGGGACTTCTATCCAAACTAGTCCCATACCTAAATTTAGATAGTCAGAGTCAATGTGGTAAACTCCTGATCTCAGATTAGTGGCACGCCCCAATCGAAATCCTGGCCATTGCGAAGGTACATGTAACAAATAGTTGTGCACCACTGGCTCGAGTGAATAGTGAATGAATGAATGAATGAGTATGCAACTCCTGCTCAATAAGTCCACATATCAGTATGGTTCCTCTCTGGGAAATCACCGGGGTCTAGTACACTCCAAACCAGATTGTTATCCCATTGCGCGCAACAAGGTGAGTGAAAGAGACCTCACTATCTGCCTACTAATATCGGGCCCGGCTCGTCGATAGCCGACCCATTCCTCGAGCTGGTCAAACTCAGCCCAGCTTTTCCCCCTCCTCTCGAGTAGGTAAGGCTGCACCCTCATCCAACCGACCACGACACAGTGGGAGACGCGGCCTAACAGTATACAGCCCTCATGCGCTAATGCATCCACTCGGTCTAGACGTTGGAGCAACCTCTGGAACCAAGAGGGTTTAGGAAATTTCACCCAGGGACATCTATAGAACCCCATGTAGAACAGATTTTCGGTGCCCATCTGGCCATCCACAAAATGCCTGTGAAGGCTACAACCCTAATGTCACTAGGGCGTACGGTGGTCATATCACATAAATGTGAGATATATGAGTCATACCATCTAGTCATGCATTAAACCTGCATGTACCGCATGCTCATGTGGAGTAACTCTGCCTATCAGGGAGTCCCATAAATATCTCAGCCCTATGACATATGCAATGATCAACCATATCTCATAACAAACATGCAGATGATGCGTATGGGCATGTACATTAATGTTATACTGTCACATACTCATAATTGACATCGATAATCGGTCTTGGCAATTGGCCTCGACAATTAGAATCGGCCTCGATAATTGGAATTGACAATCAGAATTGGCCTCGACAATCAGAATCGATCTCGACAATTGGAATCGCCATCGACAATCAGAATCGTCCTTGATAATCGGAATCGACAATCAGAATCAGCCTAATAAAGGGCCTAAGGGAAGGTCACAATGTAGACATTTAACCATCATCGCCCATCAATGTGGACATTTAACCATCATTGCACCCAAGGAGTGGCCCGCATAGAGCCAAACGTATTGTGGGCCCATGGCCTCACACAAGGGCCTAATACACATCACAATAGGCCCCATACAATCTTAATGGGCCGCATACAAGTCTCAATGGGCCACCTATAATCACAATGGGCCATATATAATCATAATGGGCCACATACAATCTCAATGGGCCTTTCATAAGGGTCTCATACCATCAAGCGGGCCACATCCCATGAGCCTTATACATCACATCAGGCCTCATCATATGGGTCTTATATACAATAGATTGGCTACATCACATGGGCCTAAAATACATCATTATGGGTCACTCACATGGGCCTAATACACATCATTGTGGGCCGCATCACATGAGCCTAACACTCATCACTATGGGCCACATCGCATTGGCCTAATATACATCACTATGGGCCGTTCACACGGGCCTAATACACATCACTATGGGCCGCATCACATGAGCCTAACACACATCACTATAGGTCGCATCACATGGGCCTAACACACATCACTATAGGCCACCTCACATGCGCCTAACACACATCACTATGGGCCGCTCACATGGGCCTAATACACATCACTATGGGCCTCATCATATGTGCCTTACATATACATCAAGTGGGCCGCACCATAGGCCTCATGTACATCAAGTTGGGCCTTATCGCATGGGCCACACAAACATCTCATTTGGGCCGCACATATGGGCCATACAAACATCAAATTGGGTCGCACATATGGGCCATACAAACATCTCATTGGGTTGCACATATGGGCCATACAAACATCTCATTGGGCCTCCTATATGGGCCACAAAATGCACCACAATAGTCCTTACATACATCACTTTGGGCCTTAGCAATCAGGCCACATAAACACCATGTTAAGGTGGGCCCTGCACATCCTAGATGGGCCTCACCAAAATGGACAGCTTGGGTCAACCTATACATCATGTGGGGGCCACATGGATGGGCGGCATGAATATACAATACCTCACAAGGTGGGCCTCACGTTAGCAGCCAAGACAGGTGGATGGCGTGGCTGCAAGGTTCATCAAGGCGGGTCCTACCATCAGGACGGTGAGATCACATCGCATACATCATGGTGGGCCACACCTGTCCAGCAAACAGGGTGGACGGCGTGGCTGGATTCACATACATCAAGTGCGGCCACGTGCCACACGTCCAGACGGACAGTGTGAATAAAACATATAGATTAAGGTGGGTCCCACTTGCCCACACGTGTCACACGTGTGGGGTGGGCCCACCATACAAAACAGATGGACAACATGTATGAAATACATACACCATGGAGGGCCCCACCCATCCACTGTCCAGACGGGTGGCATGGGTTACAGAATACATAAATCTAGGTGGGTCCCACCTACCCACACGTGTCACACTTGTGGGGTGGGCCCACTCCATCCACAGATGGATAACATGAATAAAACATATACAGTAGGGTGGGTTCAACGTCCCTCACCAGGGACAGTGTGGATATAATATATAATATATATAAATCAAGGTAGGTCCCACCTGCCACACGTGTCAACGTGTGGGGTGGGCCCACTCCATCAATAGATGGACTGCGTGAATACACAACATACATCATGGTAGCCCACATCACACCGTCCAGACGGACAGTGTGGATAAATACATCACGGTGGTCCTCACAACAGCACCATCCAGCACTCTGGACGGTGCAGGTATAAAATACATAAATCAACGTGAGGTCCATGTGTACAACGGATACCTTAAGGTGGGCCCCACACAGGTGGCCGTAAAATACATACATCATGGTGCCACCGAGCTTGCTGACGATGATATAGCAGCTGGACGCTGCTAGATGGTTTAGATAAAATACACGTCATCAAGGTGGGCCCCACCCCACATGTGTAGCACGTGTAGGTGGGTCCCACGTCCATCAAATGGATGAACAACGTGGCTATAGATCACACACATTGAGGTGGGGTCCCATCATCCAACAACTGGATAGTGAGGATGAAACCCATACCCACATCCTAGCGGGTCACACACCGTCTAGGTGGACAGGTAGATAAAACACAAAATCAAGGTGAGTCCTATCCCACACGTGTAACACGTGTGGACTGGGTCCCACATGTTGCAATGGATGGAGGTTACACATACATCGAGGGGTCCTACAGAACCTGCTGCGTTAGTATAGCAGCTATTGCTACTGGGCAGCAACATATGGATGGTGCAGATTGGGTGGGTCCACATGCGTGGACACCACATATCATCAAGGCGGACCCCACAGCTGATGACCAGCATGGGTAAAACACATACATCACATGGCCTCAAGGCCTGGACAGTGTGGATTTCACACATACATCGCTTGAGGTCCACAAATCAAGCTAATATTTATGATTCCCTTCATCCAGGGCCTACCGAAATCCAGCAGCAAGGTGGGCCCATGATCAAATGGTCTAGTTTAGGTGGGCCACACTCCATCACAAAAAGGGAGACAGAGAGAGAGAAAATGGTGGAGATGGGAGGAGCTCCGCCACTATGAGCTCCTCCATAAACATGCATACATCAAGATGGGTCCCAAATTAGGTGGGCCCTACATAAAAAAAAACCACAATCTACAACTACAAAAACCTACCTTTGATCTCCTCTTCCTTCTTCCACCGATGCATCCTAGAGCTTCAAGGGAACGATTTCAACGGTTGAGATGATCTTTGGATGGTGGGATTAGGTGGTAGGGAGTGGGCCACACTAGTTTCTCATCTCCTTAGAAAACCATAGACGTTGGGTGCTTGGGTTGCTTGGGAGAATGAGAGAGAGATGAGAGAGAGAGAGAGGTTATAAGAGAGAGAGGGATGGGTGAGTGATGGGGTGTGATGGGTGAGAGATGGGTGATGGGTGATGGAAGCGTACTTGGTTGTAAGAGAGAGTTGACTTTGGGGTGGGTGGTTGTACTAGGGGATGGGTGTTGTACATCGACTAGTGATGTGATTGATGGGATTGATTTGATTAGATATTCTCTTGGGTTTGCAAATGCACTGTGTTTTCCTCACACTGAACGTGGACCCACATCTTCTTGCCTGGGTATTACCTCGGTGCGCGAGACACGGCATCAGAACCACGGCGATGACGCGGTCGCAAGGGTAAAAGTCTTAGGTCGAGCCGACTTTGAAATACGAGATACGACTCAGGGTCACCCGCAAATGCCAATAACAGATTGTGAGTCTCCAGAATTCGACCGGGAGGACCATAGAAGCCTATAGAATGATACGGTCTAGTATATGGGTCTTACACTCGGTTCCCTTGATGACCAGGATTCTGTGTTGGCCAATTTTTCCACGTCCATTTGGTCTGAATGCTCGCAATTAAGAATGGACTGGTGACGGTGAAGACTTAGATGGATTATCATCATACCCTATCTATGAGGGTTATCAAATTTCATAATACCCTCAATGACTCGGACTCCTTCCCAGGAGTTCTGGAGTTGCTTCTTATTATGCTCTTTGATCTTCTCCTAAAAATCCTCAGCCTTGTTGCGATGGGTCTTCTTTGATCTAGATGGTAGGGAAGTGTCTTCTCTCATTGGCGGTTTCTGACTCATTGTCGGCAAATGAGTTGTCGTCTTCGGCCATTCATCCCAGTCAAAATCTCAGCCATGTCTTGGCAGCCGTTCAATCTCACCCAGAGATATAGCCCTATGGATGGGAGAAGGCAGTGTGGCGATCCGATCTACAAAATTGAGAGCGGGGAGTATGGGCTCCTTTATATAAGCAGGACGCTTGCTGGTAGTCTTGAAGCGCTTGCTTGGAAATTGATCAGGAGATGGTGATGGATCAGTGACATGGGCAAATGAAGGGTTTGGCAGGTCCTGGTGAGAAGGTTGTGCAGTAGGTGGTTCGACGAGGTGGTAAGTCCTCTTGGTGAGGGCCATAGTGGAGAGGAGGTTGCTATTTCTAGAAGAAAAAGGGTTTGAAAAAGTTAAGTCCAAGATATTTTATAAGGGGTCATTTGCATGGGCTAACGCAAACAAAATCAGTTGTGCGGAGTAGCGCAATGTCCAGAAAGCTTGTACGAACAGAAAGCCTGTTGCGTGGGGTCTCGTAAGGGATATCGATTGCGAGAGGAATTAGCGGAAGGGCAAAACTTTGCTAGAAGAAAACCGAAGGTGGGAAATGAAGAAAGGCTTCTGATATTTATAGGGCGTATGGCCCAAGTACAGTACTCAGGAGCCCTTTACGCGGGTGCGCGCAATAGATAGCAAGAGGATTGATCCTGATTCTTTGATTCTGAAGAACAAAGGAAGGATCAAGGGGGCATCTATTGAGGCATAAAAAAATAAAGATATAAATTAGAAGAAATATGTAAGTAAAGATGGAATGGAGTGTATGATCATATGATTGCTCGGGTCCGTGCAAACCATATCAGTTGCGCGGGATAGCACAAACAACCATATTGATTGTGCAAGCCGCGTAAAGGGGCGTATGTGTTGTTTTACATGAATGGTTAGATTTGATGCAAGGTGGGCCCCATAGCACAAAGATCTCAGGTTCACACATGTGGAGATCTATAAATACCCCACTCCCCCTCTCATTTGAGAGGTTGAAGATTTTGAAGAAGGTTAGAGCTCTGAAGAAGAAGAGAAGACTTGTCACACCCTAAACTCGAAAACTGGGCTCAAAGAATTTCCGATCGTCGAATCTAGCGCTGACAGCCTCCGTAGTACCCCATTCTCTGCTCCTGACACCCATATGCCAGATTCCGATCCAGGGATCCCATAAGGAGGATTTTCAGTCTGATTTTTTTTTGTAAAGGAGCATAACCATGAGCATAATGAAGTCACAAAAATAACATCACCACATATCCACTATATCAAAAACTTTGAGTACAATGTGGAAAGGGAAATACGAGATGATAAAAAAGCTCTAAAATAATCTGCCACGTGTTCCTACCTCAGCGCTACTGCGATCCGACACCACTTACATGCAATGGTCATGTATAAGCTTATGAAAAGCTTAGAGGGAGGTGTAACTGTCTACGCAAGGCAAGTGTCAAGTATGCAATATCAGAGTAATATAAAAATATGTTGGTAAGTCCATGAATACTATCAGCCATACCAAGGCTATGCAATGCAAGGCATGAACGCTATCTGCCATACCAAGGCTATGCGATGCAAGTCATGAATGCTGTCAGCCATACCGAGGCCATGCGATGCGAGGCCATGCATAGCCAAATGTCATATGCAAGATGCAACACAAGCATGCCAGTCCTCATATTAAGTACATATATTAATACAGTTCCTCTATGGAATAACACTGGGGTCTAATACACTCCACACTGGCTGCCGCCTCCCTAGCTGCACAACCTAGCGAGTGGAAGAGGCCACACTATTTGCCTGACTAGTAGTTTGCCAATACCTACCCAGCTCGTCGATAGCAAACCCATTTGCAAGCTGGTCAAACTCAGCCTGCTTACAACCCCCTTACTTAGGTGGATAAGGCCACACCCCATTCCAACCGACCACGACATAATAGGAGACACAGCCTACTGGTATTCAGAACTCGTGCGCTCATGTATCCACTCGGTTTAGACATTGGAGCATCTCCAGGTACCAAAAGGTTCTGAGACTTTTACCTAAGGACACCCTATATACCCACAGTGCTAGAATCAAGTATTTTCGGTATCTAATCCGGCCATCCACGATGTGCCTGTGGAGGCCACGGCCTTGATGTCGCTAGGGCGTATGTGATCATGTCACACAAATACGAGATGCATGAGTCATACCATTTAGTCATGCATTAAACCTACATGCACCACGCGATAATGTGGGGCAATTCCATCTCATAGGGAGTCCCATAAACATCTTAGCCCAACGGCATATGCTATGATTAATCATTCCTCATATCAGGCATACAAATTATGCGTATGGGCATGTATTATAATGTTATACTAAGCATATTCTTAGTGTGTCCTACTAGATTAAGTACACTAGCATGGTTATCAGATATAAACAATAATTGGCCTAAATACATGATGGGGTCTACAGAGGGACGACAGATCTAGCCTGTAACACCCCGGTTCTCGGAACTCGAGTACACTACTCATTTTCTAAAAACCCGAGCATTAACTTTTAACGGTGGCTCAAATATCACGTACATTTTTTGTCTTATCAGAGTTAACAATTTTAGCGGGATAGAAACAATTCAAGTGTAATAGGGAGTCAAAATATACATAACCCAGATTTCAAGTGGTTATCCAAAAACTTATACAAACCAATGTCTTAACTTATTACAAAATATGATAGTACAAATTAAAATAAACTAAAATCAGGAAAGAGAGTCGCAAGGTCCTTTGACTCCTAATCTACATGAACATAGTATGTACATCATCTATGTCTCTTGCACACTGAATACGGTTTGATAGCGTCAATGGCTATCGCAATGAGGTATACCCCTCAAGATTTATCGTATCATCAAGATAATTAAGCACAGTTAACAAGGGCAGTGAAAAATAAATATTACACAATGATTATCATGGAAATCAGATAAGGTTCATCAGATGGACATTCGTTAAATAAATTTCACCAAGATAATCTTATTTAAATGTATGGATGCATGCACATGCTCACAGACCTGGGGATGCACATCCAGGTGGTAAAAAAAGTTTCCTAAGGAGAACTAGCCACCCTGAAAAGTACTCAAAGGTACGTTTAAGGAGAATCAGTCACCCGAAAAAGACTATGATATATAGATCGCCCAAGGAGGACTAGTCACCCAAGAAAGTATACAAAGGTACTCCCAAGGAGAACTAACTACTCGAAAAAAACTAAAATACTATATAGATCGCCCAAAGAGATCTAGCCATCCGAAAAAGACCAAAATACTATATAGATCGCCCAATGAGATCTAGCCACCCGGAAAAGTACTCAGGGTATGCCTAAGGAGAACTAGTCACCCGGAAAAGACCATGATAATATATAGGTCGCCCAAGGAGATCTAGCCACCCGGAAAAGTACTCAAGGTATGCCTAAGGAGAACCAGTCACCCGAAAAAGACCACATGTCATGAAAATGCATGATTAGCCCAACCATTATTATTCAAATTTCAGACAATCGATTTAGGAAAGCTCAAAGGTCACTATGGGGGGTTTGTCACCCAGCATAGGTCGACATCTCAGGAATAATGTCCCATTCCACCATCCCTGGCTTATGAGACTAACAAATAGGATATTTTAAAGGTAACCTACACAATTAGTGGCTAATTATAGTTCTACAAGTGGGACTTACCATCGCAAGGTTATACGAAGATGATTTATTAAAGCCTCATAGGGCAAGTATCCCAATAAGCCGCATAGGGCAAACAGTCCATCCCAAGGATGTGATAAAAAGGGATTTTCCCTAAAGCCACTTAGGCAACAAATGATCCATAAATGGTAAGTCCATCGTATAATTTCATTTAATCCATTTAACAAATGGCTACTAATTCGAGGACCTTTAAATACACCATATAATACTCACAACTGGTAAAACAAGTCATGTACGATATCAATAGTATTACACATATAACGTGAGATATTTGAGATCTGTCACATGTTCAAATAATTGAAAGTAAATCCAATGATCAATCATTTATGAAGAATCATTCAATTAGAAATTAACATTAATAGCAATATATTACGCAATCAATGAAATAAATAGACTAAGTTAACTATTAAGATATAAAGAAGCTTGAAGGGTGGTCCTCACCTTAAGATGCGGATTCATTCCTTGCTTGATTAGGGATCACTAAGGGGCACTAAATGTCCACTTTAGCCTAAAATACCATAATTAACTGGTTAGGGTCTAATGAATGTAAATGTACTCCGACGGTTATGTATCTAAATACAGAAATTAGGAAACCCACTTTCCACATTTAATTCAGCAATTTAACATATATTTGTTGGTGGAAAGCTTAATTAGATGGTTCAAGAGATCATATACCTTAACACTTCAAGATGACCCAAGAGTGCACTCAAGTTAGGTTCTAAGAGGATCCAATTAATTAGAGTTGTACAAGGAATTCAGAAATCCTACATTCAATCCAAAGATGGCTCAATAGTGTCAATTAAACTACAATTGATACTCTAATTTGGGGATATATGACTAACTCATCTCAAACAAGATGATCACTCCGTTGATTGAAAGAGGTAAATTCTAATGAGGAGAAGAATGATTTTACCTACAATCAAAACATTAATGATTAAAAATATCCCTAATTCAACTCTTAATTTAGCTTAGAGGAAGCATGGAGTTAACTCACTGAGTTGACAACTCAGCCCACTTGGCGTGTCCTTCGAGATGATCTCCCTCTTTTCTCTCAATCTCTCTTTCTTATCTTCCCGGTTCTTTTATTCTCCGTCTCCTTCCTTCTTTGTTGGGATGACTATGTGAAGCCCTAAACTCAACCAAAATAGGGCCGATATTAGGGTGACTCGGTCTAGACTCAACTTTACAACTCGCTTGGGTTGAGCTAGTGCGGCGGACGTCACTTCCCGACTTCCTTCTCTATATTCTTTTTTTTTCCTCTTTCCTCTTCATTTTCCTCTCTTCTTCTCCTCTGTTTCCTGTTGAAATGAACCATCCAACCAATTGGCTAGACTTAGTAAGACCCGACTCGACGACAACTTCCCGAGTTAGCTCTACCTTTCTATGTTTCTCTTCCCTTCTCTCTTCTCCTTCCTCTATCTTCCTTTTCTTCCTCCTTAAGTTCCTGCATGATCAAGCGAGTCGGAACTCGCCTCAACGCTCCTCAAACTCGGTAGATTCGGACTGAGTCTCGGTGCAGCATGATAATGGTGGCCCTACTCTCTCTCTCTCTCTTGTCTCTATCTTCTGATCTTCTTTCTCTCTTTCTTCTATTTCTTCCTTCTTCTTCACTCTTTCTCTTACTCCGTTAGGGAGATAGACGCAGTGCTGGACTTGGCCAGGGCTCGCAGCAACTCGAATCGAGTCAACTGATCTCGGTTCAGCGGCGTGAAGCTCAATCCCCTCTCTTTTCAAATTTTCTTTCTATCTTTGGAATGGCTGCCCTAAAAGGCAGCCTTTTATAAGGCTTTATTAAGCTACTTCTAGATGTTTCTTCTCTACTAATCGTTTAATTAGTTACGAGTTGGTGTGTTAACTTGCAAGCACTTTCAGGAGATAATCATGGCCGCTGATCACATGGTAAAAGAATTTGATGTTACAGATGGCTATCTGATGTGTTGGGCCACCAGATGAATGGCTTAGATAAGGGGAAATGGCCCATGATCGGATGGTGGGTTTGCTAGCCAGATGGGGAAGATAACTCCACCGTCAATGGCAGATTCTCAAAGGTTGGATGATCTTATAATCTGATGCATATGGATGGTCTTGATATGCTTAGTGATTGTCATGGGAATGGTTGAGATTGTGCTAGCGCACGATGGTTTACATGGAGGCGAGATTCTTTTCGCCCCACTCTTTTGTAGTTGAAAGAGAAAAATCTTAGGGACACTTAGGTTGTGTGGCTGAGATCACTCATAATGGAGGGTGCAGATAGAAGGAAAGCTTTCCATGTGATTTGCCAGCTCGAAAGTAACAGAGAGTTTCCATTTTCGAAAACCACGTACATGACCCATTTGCACCAGCAATTGTGCACATGTACATGTGTTTCGCGGTGCGGGAAAATCTCTATTTTGGTCAGATTTCCTGACCGGACTAGATGGATGATTCAGATCATCCGTCCGATCTCATATGGTGGCCCAAAATCAGAATCCCAAATGGTGTTTTTTAAACGTCGTTGCAGGCGGGAAAAGAGAGAAAAATCTCTCCTTTTTCCTATTTTAATCGGGTCACACGGTTTGACCATGCTGACGAGTTCGGTGAGTTGCAGGAGCACCACCCTTGGTGTACACAACACACTTTGTGGGGTCCACTGTGATGTATTTGATCAATCCACTCCTCCTAAATGTTTTTAACTAATCATTTTAATGAGATATGCTAAGGGTGGGACAGATTTGAAGCTTTGGTGGGTCACACTAAGCGATTTCGTCTTACTTTGTTTGTTTATATTGATCCTGTAACGCCCCGGATTTTTGCCAATCTGGGATTAGACGTCCTTAGGCAATGGGTCAATCCTAACACAGGTTTAACTTCTTAAACGCTCAATTAAAGCCTCAAATCGCTCCCTAAACCATTTTCTTCACAAATTCCACCCTTCACTACCTTGTGCTTTCAATTTTTCAAAGCACATTCGCCCTAGACACTATCTTAAACTAGCTAAGTAGTATAACTTGGATCACTTTATATACGAACTCCAAAGGCCTGAGTACCACCTCGACCAGAAATCACGTAGGATTAAATCCTTTAGAAATTTAACAAAGTTAACTAAGTACTAAACTCAATTAGCTATGAAATCCGTTAGGATCGCTTTAAATACGATCTGCAAGACCCAAAACTTGCAGAACAAGTGACGCTAGGTTACCCTAAAGTTTAGAACCAAACTCATTTCCCGTCTGCTCTCGGGAATGAAACGAAACTTCGTATTAGGTCTAGATCGCACATCGGGAGTCCGATTAACCCGAAGCTAAGGAACTAGGACCGCCCCACTGGGCTTAACAATCATCTCAAAAATCAGCCTTATCCGATGTTCCACGGCCATTCGTTTCGAATCGGAGCGAGGTAGTGTGAAAAAGACTATTCATAAGCCAAAATAAATATCCGGAATAGTGATCCGGCATCGTTCGTTGACGCGTCAAGATAAGCAACCTGACCGTCAGAATCAGACCAAATTACACCCTCGGATTAAGAAAAATTTCAGGAACATTTACATGTACTTGGAATTTCTGATCGTGGCCCACTGACCGTCGAACTGAAAGTGGTCCACCACGTGCGATCTGCGTATCCGAATGAGTCAAAAACGTAATCCCACGTAGATCCATTGATGGTGAGCTTAAGTCTGACGTTTGGTTCAAGGAGGGCCACCAGAACTTCCCGTTTGAGCTGGAAAAGCGGCGAATATCCTATATAAGCAGTACCCCTTGAACCTAAGTCTAATTTCGGAATGTTTTTGGCTATAAAAGGGGCTTAGAGCACCCTCTCTCACAGCCATACGAATTTGAGTTTTGGGAGAGAGAAAAGAGAGAGAAAGTGAGGGAGAAGTGGGAGGATCTTCCTCCTACTGTTGCAAGTCACCCCACGGGCTGCACCGCCTCTTTCCAGGCGCTTTCCCGCTGATATCAACTCCGTTTTAAGGTAAGAAAACCTAACCCTAGGTCTGATTCAAGGTGGAATCGAGGTGGGATGTATACCGACTAACCGATTCCGCTCTTTAGGCTAGAAATCGCCCGTAGACGGAAGTTCCATTACCCTTGCTGATTCGTTCCGTTTCCAAAGGCAAAGGTGAGGACTTTAAGCTTATAAGTTACGGTTTTCAACGATTTCAATGCCAGATAATGGTAGATTCATGATCTGCTTGCAATTGCACATGTACAAAGTGCCTTCCGTTTCCTGTTTTGATTAACGGTGTGAAATATGGAATTTCACATATTCTAGGTATACGTAGAAATACCGTATACGTATTTTTTTGGTCAAATGCTTGACATGTTTATTTAATGTTTAATTATATAACATATGAATAAAATACTAGTTTGGCGAAAGGAATCGCCAAAATACATGTTTACTTGTAAATGCGCCGTATGTTGAAATTACGTGTTGTAGAAATACCGTATACGTATTTCTTTTGGAATAATGTTTGACATATGTATTTAATGTATGATTATACCATACGTGATTAAAATACTAGCTTGGCGAAAGGAATCGCCGAAATCTATCTTCCTTTGTAAATACTATGTATGTCGAAATTGGGTATACGTGGAAGTACCCTATACGTATAAAATTTGCTGATGTGATTACTATGTTTAATTGCTGTATGAATATGACGTATATGCATAAAATACTAGTTTAGTAAAGGGACAACCCTAGTGTACACTTCTCTAGCATACGTCATGTATGTTGAAGTAGTGTATTCCAAGTGTTGGTGAAATCACTTGCGAGTGTAAGTGTTTGAGTGTTAGAACCTTAGTTAGGTGCTGAGATGGGATTCTCCGCTACCTTAGAGTCACATATGACACCCTCCACGTGGTTGTTCACTCTAACCACTCACCTATGAACTCCAAGTATTTGTATCCCTATGTGTATAGTACTTTATAACATGCTTCATAACATGCTTGATAACATGCTTTACAACATGCTTTACAACATGCCTTATAACATGCTTTACTTCATGCTTTATAATACATGCTTTGCCCTATGCTTTACTTCATGTTTCACAACTGACTGAGCTTGGGACTATGTTCGTAGTTCAGGCATCCGATATCGACTTGAAGATGTGGTTGGGGTTTCGTTCCGCCACGCACGATGTGTTGGTGAACCCGTGTCGTACTTCGGTTGGCGATAGTGGTTGGCCACACGAGGTGCTTCTGCGCCTCATATCGCCCAACTTGTTGTGCGCTCGAGCTAGCCGAACATATCAAGTAAACCGTATGCCTTATGTATGTTCACCATGTTTGGTCGCTAATGCTTGAACCTAGGGTACCAAACTTACCAGTGAAAAATCCCGTTAACCATGGTACCTCGATCCGCTAAGACTCATGAGCCGGGCATGGTGGTATGGGACACCGTGGTCGAGCTGTCGGCCTACGCTGGGGCTACGTGCCTCCCCGTAGTGACCAGTGAGCAACTCTACTCGTGAGCCGATTATGGTGGTATGGGACACTATATTCGCGCTGTCGGCCTACACTGATAAGGTGATGGGGGAGTGGTACAATCTTTGTGTGTACAGCCCTGGCAGCCCTTTGTAGTGACCGCGAGCATACTCTGAAGTTGCAGCGTGCCTTAGGGTTCGCCGCGATATATAGAGTATGAACTAGGCCTGTTTCTGTATAGTTGTATCGTGATGAATCGTTTAAGGGGTGATGGGGGAGTGGTGCAACCTTTGTGCGTAATGACCACGGGCGAGCCTCTCTGCGGTGACCTAGAAAACACACCATCGTCGATATTAACTAGGGTGACGACCCTAGATTGGATCATGTTTGGATATGATACAAGGGAGGTACCTTAGTTTCCCAATCCTGCTGTTTGAAATGAATTAATTAAAAACTCGGTAATCATACTCATCATGCATCGCATGTGCCTGGAAGATGTGGAGCACTGTGGGATGTAAGCATGCGCGAACGTGAGATGGTGTCGCTTGAGGGAGTACGTCGGAGAGGGCATCCATCATACCTGCATTCATACTTGCATTAATCAGAGTAACTAGGAGTGTTTGATTTACTGCTTTATCATTACTGCTTGACTGTATTGATAACATGATAACTTATGACTTATCGTTCCACTGAGTTAGCTACTCACTCCCACGTTACGGGACGGTGTTGTACACACCAAACAGATTTGTTGAGTTTCAGGTGATGGCGATGCTTATGAAGCAGAGCCGGACTACTTCTATGGTGATGAGGAGGAGTTCTCCTATCTCAGTATCTCTCGACAGTCTATGAAGACCTGGTATTATCGACGGGGCTATGGTATTTGGGATAGGAGACTTTACACGTCATCACATTAGGTATATTTTAGAATTGTCCTTGTAATTATTTAACCTGGAAATGTTATCACACTCTGGAGACTCATCATAGTTTATATATTTTGTCTACCTATTACAGTCTTCCGCTTGCAACTTTAACTGTCTCTGGAGTATGATATGTTGTTTTGGCTTAATCTCACTCATGTTCACTACTCTAATACAGTCAACATTCAATCATCATTCATTTTGTTGCATAAGTGATGTTCTGGAACTCGAGAGTTGAGTTACTACTCGACCCCCGATTTTCAGGGCGTTACAAGATGGTATCAAAGCATGATTTTGATTAAACCGGACCTGGGTTATGGTCACACGACACACACTGACGCACTCTGACTTAGGAGGGAGCGACGAAACGTAGAAACTGACTTAGGATTTTCTAAATTCGCCGAACTGCAAAACTGACCGAAATCGGCCGCTGATTTTGGGCCCGCACGCACCCATGATCACGCAAAACAATCCCGATCATTTCTAGGCCATCAGTCGATAGGTTTGAGTCGTTCCTTAGAGACGAATGTTCTTAGGTTGCGGGTCAATCACAACACCAAAGCCTAAAACCTTTTTTGCTCAATTTCTTCAAAATCTCTCCTTGCACCACTTCATTCTTAAAAATTTTTTTTTTTACATCCTTTCATACCAGATATAAATTCTAATGTATAAATGATAAAGAATAATACTTAAACAAAAAGTTGCTATAAATAGTAAATATATGTATATATTGGACTTTTGACAGTTCAAACTTTGGAATATAACCAAATAAATAGGTTATTTGGATAGATTAGCTCGTTTTACCCCAAAATCATATATTATATGTCAGATAACTCATTCCGGATTGCAAGATACGTCCGCTTTGACCCGAAACGACTTGAAACGGAGTCGTGGGCCATACGCATCAATCCGGGGGGACCCGAGGCTGACCCGGGGTACCATTGGCCCCTTGGGAGGGTGGAGAACACCCCCCAGCTGCGGTGGTGCGGCACCGGACAAGTTGGACCGCGGTTCCACCGCGGTTACCGCGGCAGACCGCGGCCCAACGGGCCCGGTCGGGCCGCAGTTCATTGGCTGGCCCGTTTTCGGCCACTTATTTTCTGCGATTTTGGTCCGATTTCAAAAAGTCATATCTCCCTCGTTATAACTCCGATTTAGGTGATTCAAAATCCAGATTTAAGCTTGATAAGTATAGTTTCATATAAAAATAAGTAAAAAATATAATAAAATATTTAATATAGTTAAATATGGATCGTTGTGTCAACTGTCCGAAAGTTATTAGTTTGGACAGCTGCTGCTTCTAGAATTTTTAGAATTTTTCTACAAGACAAAATATAATGAAATTTGGTAGAGATGAAGTATACTTGATGATGAACTACTAAAAAAATAATTAAAATAATAGACTAACTAGAAATACCAGAAAAGGCGTAGAACTTCCCTAGGCCCGTATGGTGCCTACCAAATTTTACGGGGACCCCTTTTTCACGTCGTTTTTCCCCCTCTCTCTCAAACGCCCCTCCAAGCCCACCTTTCTCTTTCGACTTGCTGTTTTACCTCTCAAACCTTCCCTCTAATCGCTCATTTCATCATTTTCTGCCCAACTCATCCTCTTCCAACGTTTACAACATAACCTACTTCCTACCCTCTCCATTCTCTTTCTTTTGATCACTTACATGCCCCATTTGGAGCTCAAATTCGGGTAAGCTCTCAACCCATCCCATCTATTCATTTTCCTTCTTCAAACCCTATCTATTGGGCCTCTACGACGTCTGTTGAGACTCCAATCCGTGGAGAACCAAAAACTCCAGCCCTCCATTTCCCCTTATCCTCATTTTTCATGGCTCTATCCGAGCGTGTACGGCCATTTTCTTGGAGGCCTAATCATCCATACTATGTTTGGGATGTAGGTAGTTAAACGCAAATCCCGTGTTTTCCTTTCAAATTATACTTAGAAATTCCTCATCCTGGGATTTGGAAATCCCATCTCACACTTTTCCAACACCAGACTCATTTTCCAAGGCCTATAAAATTAATCCCCTCCCACCCTCCTACCAACCATGCCACTCCCAATCCCGATGAGGGATTAGCAATGCAGTCCCATTTACTACAACTTAAGACCATTGGCCGAATAGACCCTTACAGTTTTGGACCTAGAGCGATACTCCTAGTTTTTGACAGACCTGACCATATAGGAAATCCAACAAATTAATAATACAAACCCCTGGATCTTCTTAGCTGGTGTGAGCATGTGTGAAATGCTCGAGCGTCAAGTACAGACAACTCAATTCTAATCAGACAACTTTGCCCCTAGGCGATAAAATAATTTCTTTATTCAGAAAGGGTATAAAATCATCTGGTGTATAAGCATAGACTTTAGATTACAACTAATGGATTATCGCTGCTCATAAGTTGAGCCTAGGCTGCTGATTAGACTAAGAAATGTAAACGACTAACAATGTTAAGATAATTGAGTGATAGACGTAGTTAATTGGTTTGAATAGGTTGGAGCGAGACCCCGTTCCGTTGTTGAATCCCCTTAATACTTTAGGCTTCCTTAGTAACTCTTAGGGAGCTTGTTTGACGTAGAAACTATTCACGATTAGAGGAAACCTATATATCCCTTGGATTCAATGTTAGGTCCAATTAATACATCCCTTAGAATTTTCTTCTCAAGGACTTAGTACAACCGGGAACACGGAATAGAGAAACTACATATAAGCGAGGTATTCGCGGTTTGAATTGAATCCTCAATCCTGGTAGTGACCAATGAACCCTATGCTCTGATCAAGCAGAAGGTCGGGATCAGCTAGGATTAAGGACTGATACGATGATTTTCTGTCTTCGCGAGGTAGAAGGTCTATGTATCCGGCTCAGACCCACTACGCAACTTTCTTCCGTGTTGGCTTGACCACTTACAACCAAAAGTTTATAACTTTGTCTTTGAGAAGTGTGAGAATATATAGCCAATAGAAATATTTCCTTTTAGGCCTAAGGAATTTCCCAAGTGAGCAACTGACAGTTAGGAATTAGGTCCCAAATCGCATGCCATGTCGGCATACATATTGTGCTTATGAACGTAAAAAGATAACCTGCCTATTAAATAGGATAAGTCTGGACTGCGACAAATTCCTTGGTAGAATTAGGCATCTCGCCACAAACTCACACCTAACCCCGAATTAACCACAATACCCTTCATCTTTAGCTCCTTTCTATGACCATAGGTATCAATGCCATAATACACAACGTTGATGAAAAGAAGACCAATGTAGTGGGAGATCGCATCCCATTTCATGTCAAGGATAGATCCTAAACTACACCTTGTTCCGATATACGGAGCAGGACATAAATCTTGAGCCTTGAGGGCGAAAATAAATTTTAAGGGGGGTAGAACATGATGAACCCGCTCTAGTTAGGTCACCTAATACACCTCTTTGACCTGGGTGGCGCAGCGAAAGCATGGTGGACCCTACTCCACTGGCCCAGGATCGAAACGGTGCTCGTTAACATGCGCACATTATAAAAGCCCTAACAAGTTCTACTATGAACATGTTTTAGGATGATCTAGTAAGATTTGATTCACCCTCCCCTGGGACATAGATAATATCAAGGACTCTCTTAGACTAAGACCTACAGGGCAACCTTAGAATAACCAATTTGAACCTTTCAATGATGGACATTCCCTACGTTTCTAGAGTGATCGGACTACGGAGTTACTGAAATATACAACTGCGAAGCATTCGCGGCTTGACCTAATTTTCAATCCTGGGCGACTACCAATGGACTCACTGCTTGGCCGAGCAGAAGACCAGGATCCACCAGGATTCGGAAGGGATACGATGAGCTTCCTACCCTGGCCCGGTGGATGATCGATGTATCGGGATCGAGCCCACTATTACCGTCTCTCCGTGTTGATCAAACAATGAAAACAACTATCTTACTCTAAATTGTGGGAATTGTCGTTGAGACTCCAAATAGGTAAAGAAATAAATGGTAGCAAACCATCAGGGTATGAGAAATGGATGAAGAATTAAGTTTTAAGGGGGGTAGACTAAAAGGAACCAGACTAGTATATACCCTACCACGCGTAGGAACTCGAAATCAATAAGTCTTAGGCAAATGAAATAATAGAAATCTTTCCTTATCACCCTTAGGCAATTTCGGGGACGAAATTTTGTTTTAAGGGGGGTAGATTGTAACGCCCCGGATTTTTGCCAATCTGGGATTAGACGTCCTTAGGCAATGGGTCAATCCTAACACAGGTTTAACTTCTTAAACGCTCAATTAAAGCCTCAAATCGCTCCCTAAACCATTTTCTTCACAAATCCCACCCTTCACTACCTTGTGCTTTCAATTTTTCAAAGCACATTCGCCCTAGACACTATCTTAAACTAGCTAAGTAGTATAACTTGGATCACTTTATATACGAACTCCAAAGGCCTGAGTACCACCTCGACCAGAAATCATGTAGGATTAAATCCTTTAGAAATTTAACAAAGTTAACTAAGTACTAAACTCAATTAGCTATGAAATCCGTTAGGATCGCTTTAAATACGATCTGCAAGACCCAAAACTTGCAGAACAAGTGACGCTAGGTTACCCTAAAGTTTAGAACAAAACTCATTTCCCGTCTGCTCTCGGGAATGAAACGAAACTTCGTATTAGGTCTAGATCGCACATCGGGAGTCCGATTAACCCGAAGCTAAGGAACTAGGACCGCCCCACTGGGCTTACCAATCATCTCAAAAATCAGCCTTATCCGATGTTCCACGGCCATTCGTTTCGAATCGGAGCGAGGTAGTGTGAAAAACACTATTCATAAGCCAAAATAAATATCTGGAATAGTGATCTGGCATCGTTCGTTGACGCGTCAAGATAAGCAACCCGACCGTCGAATCGGACCAAATTACACCCTCGGATTAAGAAAAATTTCAGGAACATTTACATGTACTTGGAATTTCTGACGTGGCCCACTGACCGTCGAATTGAAAGTGGTCCACCACGTGCGATCTCGCGTATCCGAATGAGTCAAAAACGTAATCCCACGTAGATCCATTGATGGTGAGCTTAAGTCTGACGTTTGGTTCAAGGAGGGCCACCAGAACTTCCCGTTTGAGCTGGAAAAGCGGCGAATATCCTATATAAGCAGTACCCCTTGAACCTAAGTCTAATTTCGGAATGTTTTTGGCTATAAAAGGGGCTTAGAGCACCCTCTCTCACAGCCATACGAATTTGAGTTTTGGGAGAGAGAAAAGAGAGAGAAAGTGAGGGAGAAGTGGGAGGATCTTCCTCCTACTGTTGCAAGTCACCCCACGGGCTGCACCGCCTCTTTCCAGGCGCTTTCCCGCTGATATCAACTCCGTTTTAAGGTAAGAAAACCTAACCCTAGGTCTGATTCAAGGTGGAATCGAGGTGGGATGTATATCGACTAACCGATTCCGCTCTTTAGGCTAGAAATCGCCCGTAGACGGAAGTTCCATTACCCTTGCTGATTCGTTCCGTTTCCAAAGGCAAAGGTGAGGACTTTAAGCTTATAAGTTACGGTTTTCAACGATTTCAATGTCAGATAATGGTAGATTCATGATCTGCTTGCAATTGCACATGTACAAAGTGCCTTCCGTTTCCTGTTTTGATTAACGGTGTGAAATATGGAATTTCACATATTCTAGGTATACGTAGAAATACCGTATACGTATTTTTTTGGTCAAATGCTTGACATGTTTATTTAATGTTTAATTATATAACATATGAATAAAATACTAGTTTGGCGAAAGGAATCGCCAAAATACATGTTTACTTGTAAATGCGCCGTATGTTGAAATTACGTGTTGTAGAAATACCGTATACGTATTTCTTTTGGAATAATGTTTGACATATGTATTTAATGTATGATTATACCATACGTGATTAAAATACTAGCTTGGCGAAAGGAATCGCCGAAATCTATCTTCCTTTGTAAATACTATGTATGTCGAAATTGGGTATACGTGGAAGTACCCTATACGTATAAAATTTGCTGATGTGATTACTATGTTTAATTGCTGTATGAATATGACGTATATGCATAAAATACTAGTTTAGTAAAGGGACAACCCTAGTGTACACTTCTCTAGCATACGTCATGTATGTTGAAGTAGTGTATTCCAAGTGTTGGTGAAATCACTTGCGAGTGTAAGTGTTTGAGTGTTAGAACCTTAGTTAGGTGCTGAGATGGGATTCTCTGCTACCTTAGAGTCACATATGACACCCTCCACGTGGTTGTTCACTCTAACCACTCACCTATGAACTCCAAGTATTTGTATCCCTATGTGTATAGTACTTTATAACATGCTTCATAACATGCTTGATAACATGCTTTACAACATGCTTTACAACATGCCTTATAACATGCTTTACTTCATGCTTTATAATACATGCTTTGCCCTATGCTTTACTTCATGTTTCACAACTGACTGAGCTTGGGACTATGTTCGTAGTCCAGGCATCCCAGACGACTTGAAGATGTGGTTGGGGTTTCGTTCCGCCACGCACGATGTGTTGGTGAACCCGTGTCGTACTTCGGTTGGCGATAGTGGTTGGCCACACGAGGTGCTTCGCGCTCATATCGCCCAACTTGTTGTGCGCTCGAGCTAAGCCGAACATATCAAGTAAACCGTATGCCTTATGTATGTTCACCATGTTTGGTCGCTAATGCTTGAACCTAGGGTACCAAACTTACCAGTGAAAAATTCCGTTAACCATGGTACCTCGATCCGCTAAGACTCATGAGCCGGGCATGGTGGTATGGGACACCGTGGTCGAGCTGTCGGCCTACGGGGCTACGCGCCTCCCCGTAGTGACCAGTGAGCAACTCTACTCGTGAGCCGATTATGGTGGTATGGGACACTATATTCGCGCTGTCGGCCTACACTGATAAGGTGATGGGGGAGTGGTACAATCTTTGTGTGTACTGCCCTGGCAGCCCTTTGTAGTGACCGCGAGCATACTCTGAAGTTGCAGCGTGCCTTAGGGTTCGCCGCGATATATAGAGTATGAACTAGGCTGTTTTCGTATAGTTGTATCGTGATGAATCGTTTAAGGGGTGATGGGGAGTGGTGCAACCTTTGTGCGTAATGTACCGGGCAACCTCTGCGGTGACCTAGAAAACACACCATCGTCGATATTAACTAGGATGACGACCCTAGATTGGATCATGTTTGGATATGATACAAGGGAGGTACCTTAGTTTCCCAATCCCATTTGTTTGAAATGAATTAATTAAAAACTCGGTAATCATACTCATCATGCATCGCATGTGCCTGGAAGATGTGGAGCACTTGTGGGATGTAAGCATGCGCGAACGTGAGATGGTGTCGCTTGAGGGAGTACGTCGGAGAGGGCATCCATCATACCTGCATTCATACTTGCATTAATCAGAGTAACTAGGAGTGTTTGATTTACTGCTTTATCATTACTGCTTGACTGTATTGATAACATGATAACTTATGACTTATCGTTCCACTGAGTTAGCTACTCACTCCCACGTTACGGGACGGTGTTGTACACACCAAACAGATTTGTTGAGTTTCAGGTGATGGCGATGCTTATGAAGCAGAGCCGGACTACTTCTATGGTGATGAGGAGGAGTTCTCCTATCTGTATCTCTCTGACAGGTCTATGAAGACCTGGTATTGTACTGACGGGGCTATGGTATTTGGGATAGGAGACTTTACACGTCATCACATTAGGTATATTTTAGAATTGTCCTTGTAATTATTTAACCTGGAAATGTTATCACACTCTGGAGACTCATCATAGTTTATATATTTTGTCTACCTATTACAGTCTTCCGCTTGCAACTTTAACTGTCTCTGGAGTATGATATGTTGTTTTGGCTTAATCTCACTCATGTTCACTACTCTAATACAGTCAACATTCAATCATCATTCATTTTGTTGCATAAGTGATGTTCTGGAACTCGAGAGTTGAGTTACTACTCGACCCCCGATTTTCAGGGCGTTACAGATCCGGCGGTCAAATTACTTCTAGCTTAGACCTCAATTATCTTGGAAGTCGTTCAAATGATCGGACCACTTATTCTACAAATTGTGGTTATTATAGTGTTTTCCATATTGTAATTTACTTATTTATTTATTATTATTATTTATCCCTATATTTAACATGTGGGACCTACACTTCATGGTAGGTACCTTAAGTTTTAGGATTCTTATTATATAAACGGGCAACATTTCATGATTATGAATTTTATTATAATTTGTTATGGAAATTGTGGTTATACCTGTCTATCAAAGTGGTTGAGATCTTAGAAATAAATTTCTTTAAGGATGCGATGGTCCATCTTAATATCAACTAATGGACGGTTTAATCGGTGGATACAAACTACTTTTGATGGTTAGATTGTTGCACAGTTGAGTTTATAGGTTGATCTCGAAGTAGTTAGGTGCGATATCACATGCCTCAATGGTTGGATTATTGTATGATTAAGTATATAGGTTGATCTCGAAGCCAATTATGTGATTGACCTTGTTTCATGGCTAAGATGAGAATTGTTCATATTACTTTTATGTTATACACACGTCATACATCTGTGTTTAGACCCACACTTAGGATGGTTGTGCATGATCGTGAGTTACACTAAGATCTAGGTCAATGGTCAACTATTTGTATGATTTAGATTATCACGAACATCTTCATTTGATTGACATGAATTAGGGGAACTAGACTTGTTTTGATCTATGGTTAATGATCATATAGTACTAAAGTTTTAAGTAGCCCGTAGGGCTTTTACGACTAATTAAGTGATGGTGTATGACAGGTTGTTATTAACCACGATCAGACAATTGAGATGGGAGAATTAATGGTGGTGGACAACATAGTTTATGTGCTAACCTTCGCATAACTATGCCTATTTAGGTTATAATAGTAACACTCGAGTATTGGAAAGTACGGGGTGTTACATAACCCAACCACCAAGATAGGCTCTAAGCAGTGGAAATACCAACCTGATACTACGCATTCTTCCATCTACGGCTAGGGTAATAGGTAAGGTGAAACTAGGTACAACAAGTGGGCTTCTTCACCCTAAATCATGCAATGAACCGGGCCTTTCTATGGGTCCGATCTGTGAATAAGGTGGACTCAAGGTTAGGATAATTACTACACGACATGGTGGAAAGCTCCATCATCAATGGGGGCCCAACAGTTTGGGTTAGCCCAATGGGTATTACTGACTTAAGCGGGGGTCCAACAGTTAGGGATAGCCCAATGGGGTAAAGGTGGAAGTGGGCTTACAGTGGGCCCTAAGGAGGTTTACAATGGTGGAGTTTTAACCACTATTGTTTAGGTGCAATCCATTTGGAAATCAGAATCGTAATGGGGCCTTCGACCCTCCAAATACCTAGGAAATGGATAGGTCGCAGGCGGTGGGGTCCATGGCCTAAAATGGATATATGGCGTATATATAACACTTACATCATGGCGGGCTTCATACAATCGCAATGGGACCACATACATCATGTTGGGCCTCATACATGGGCCGCATATACATCACAATGGACCTCAAACATGGGCCTCAAATACATCACTATGGGTCTCACCACCTGGGCCTCAAACACATCATAATGGGCCTCATATACGGGCCTCAAATACATCACAATTAGACTCATCACCTGGGCCTCAAACACATCATAATGGGCCTCATATACAGGCCTCAAATACATCACAATTGGCCTCATTACATGGGCCTTAAACTCATCGCAATGCGCCACATCCATGGGCCTCAAATGCATCACAATGGGCCGACAAGATGGGTCCTACCAAATGGACAGTGTGTATGCAACACACACATCACAATGGCCTGCTAGACGTCCAACCCATTATTTCCTGCAATGTGGATCATTTGAGATTTGGATCTATCCCGTTTCCCGGCCCATGGCCTAAAATGATATGGAAAATTGGATGGATGATGTGAATACAACACCTACATCATGGTCCCACTGTCCACGTCCAGCAATGGATTGGACGACGTGGATGAAACACTTATATCATGGTGTGCACCACTGTCTAGCTGCTGGATGGTGGATGCAACACGTGCAACATCCAGATGGGGGGGGGGGTTGCACGTCCCATGGATGGACGGTTTAGATATAACACATACCTCTGATCAGACCCACAAAACTTACTGACATCCATGCAGATGGACGGTTTGGATATAGAACATATACATCAACGGTGGGTCCCACCGTCCAGCCATCTGGACGGTGTGGATATAAAGCATATACATCAACGGTGGGTCCCACAGAACTTGCTGACATTAATACACCAGCTATATAACTAGTGTACACTAGCTAATCAACATCCAGGCAGGTTGGTCCCACATGGGGCCCACCAGATATACATATATATGTATGTATGTGATGTATATTATATATATATATATATATATATATATATATATATATATATATATACTGAAAGATCCAGCTTTCGGGACATCCATTTAATCGACGGTCTAGATATGAATTCCATTGGGACCAACCGTCCTTGTTACTAGACGGTGGAGTCACATGTGGAGATCAAGTGGTTCCACATGATCTGGATGGTTTGGATATAACGCATGATCAGACCCACGTAGCTTGCTGACATTAATACAACAGCTATATAGATGTTGTAGGATACACCAACCAATCGGCTTAACAGCATGGTGGGTCCCACGTGTGGCCCACCAGCTTGGAAAAGGCTAATATTTGTGCTTTCCTATCCAGGCCTGCCATCTGGATGGTCAGGATGAACTCGTCCAGCAGGTGGGGTCCATACAGGTGGACGACATGGATAAAATACATACATTATAGTGGGTCCACATGGTGGCCCACCAATGCCTGGATTAAGCAGATATTTATATTTTCACCTCCTCCAGGGCCTGTAAAAAAAGGCGCAGCAATAAGGTAGGCCTCACATTCGGATAGTGGTGGATCTAATCCATTCATCAAGGTGGGCCGCAACAGGGAAGAGAGAGAGAGAGAGAGAGAGAGAGAGAGAGAGAGAGAGAGACGTGCGGTGGAGGGGAGGGGCTCCGCCACTATGAGCCCTGCCTAGGTGGGCCATGTAAATACAATACATACATCAAAATGGGTCCCAAATCATATGGGCCCTAAATCATAAAAAGATCAACGATGAAGATCCCTTCCCACCAAAAATGCAAGGTCTAGATGACCTTTCCTCAATAGAAAATAAACATCATGATGGGGTCCATTGAGAATGTCCCCATCATGGGATGAACATATGAGTCATGGTGGGCCATCGGCCACACCTAGGGTTCAAAGTGAGATTTATACCATCAATCGGTAGGCCCCACTTGGCCTATCATCAAAACACAAATCTAAACTTATAAAACACCCACTGATTGCTAATCTTCATGGTTCCTTAGCTTCCTTAGCTCTTAAGCTCAACTTTTAATGGTGGAAGATGAGAATTGAAGGGTTAGATTGAGAGTTTTGAGGATAGGAAGTGGGCCACACCTAGGTTCTCCTTAGCTCTTCTATCCTTGGACCGTTGCTTCTCTTAGGTTCCTTGGGGAATGGGTAGAGAATGTGAGAGAGAGAGGGGGATGTTGTAAGAGGAGGTGACATGGAGGGTATGGGCTCTCTTGACTTTTGGGGGCATGAGGTGGCATGGGGTATGGGTTGCCTTGACTTGTTGTAAGAAAGGAATGGCTAGGTATGGGTTCATTTGACTTGGTGAATAGAGAGGTATGGGTGAGTGATGGGTTGTGATGGGATGTACTTGACTTCTGATTGATTGATTAATGTGATGGATTGTAGAGATTCTCTCGGGATTTGCAACGCACGTCGTTTCCTCAAATTAAACGTGGGCCCACAACTCTCAGCTCGGGTATCACATCGGTGCGCAAGATGCGGCATTAGAACCACGGCGATGGTGCGGTCACATTGGTACAAGTCTCGGGTCGAGTTAATTCAGATTTACAGGATGCGACTTAGGGTCATGTGCAAACACTAATTACAGGTCGTGGGTCGACGGAATTCGATAGGGAGGATTGCAAAAGTCTAATGAATGGTACGGTCTAGGATATGGGCCTTACAAGACTGAAGGTATAAAAGACAATGGGTGTAAGGGTTTGCGATGACCTGCGCAATAGCATGTTGTTGCGCAAGCTCGTGTAACAGTGCTATTACACGAACAATAATGATCAAGAGTTATCATGATGATGAAATCATTGATCTTCAGTTCTCCTTTTGCACAAGAATATGAGCTCAAGAAAGAGAAATCAGATGATCAAATCCATACAATATTCCTCTTAAAGAGATGATCAAATCACAACTCGAAATGCTGTCGGACTTGATATTCGGATTCAATATTCGAACTCTATCAATTTCTGTACTCTAAATAATCTATCTCAGAATTAAAGAATATCCGAGGATGTAAATGAACTCATTATTAATAATACGATGATTGTTCTTTATATGCTCTCTTTATTACATTTGAATAAGATAATCTCCTAAATCAAATGCATTTGTTTCTTATTCGAAACACCCACGCACCACCGTCCAAGGACGGACGGTGTGAATGTACAACACATATGTTGAGGTGGGTCTCACTGTCCAGAGTGTTAGACGGTGTGGATAAGACCCATACATCATAGTTGGCCCCACATAGCACCGTCCAGAGATGGACGGTGTGAATATACAACACATACCTCAAGGTGGGCCCACCCTCACATATGCAACACGTGTGGGGTGGGTCCCACGTCTTGAAAATGAACGAGTAGCATGGGTAAGACCCATACATCGTGGTGGGGTCCACACATCCTCATGGACGACTAGAAATAGAATACATACAACATGGTGGGTCCCACTGTCCAGTAGGCTGGACGGTGTGGATTCCCCTCCCCAATAGGGCCACGTCCAGGGATGGACAGCCTGGATGAAAAACATACATCAGGTGGGTTCACACATGTGGCCCACTTGCTTAGGATAAGCTGATATTTGTATTCCCTTAATGCAGGCCCGTCCAGATGGACAGGCAGTAAGCCTGTCCGCTGGCCAGTCCAGCAAGGTGGGCCCATCTCGAGAACGGCATGGATATGATACATACATCACACGGCCCCGGAATTATGCCGATATTTGTGTTTTCCCCCTCATCCAGGCTAGCCCGAAATGGACACAAGGTGAACTCCACCAACTGGACGTCCATCCCATCTAAAATTTGTTGGATGTCCAGAAAATTTTGGATGGTGGATGTCCCATACATACATCATCAGGTGGGCCACACATCACCATGAAAGAAAGGGTGTAAGGCCCATATCCTAGTCCGTACTGTTCCGTCAATTCCCGCAATCCTTTCCGTCGAATTCCGACAACCTCCGACCTATAATCAATGTTTGCGCACGACCTTAAGTCATATCTAGTAGATTTGAGTTAGTTTAATCCGAGACTTGTACCCTAGTGACCGCGTCGTCGTCGCAGTTCCGGTGCCACGTCTCTCGCCCTGAGGCGATACCCAGACTAAGATATGTGGGTCTGCGTTCGATGCGAGGAAAATGTTGCGCATGCAAATTCTGAGAGAATCTCTACGACTTGTC
This sequence comes from Magnolia changhungtana, assembly GCA_030180095.1. Lineage (NCBI taxonomy): Eukaryota > Viridiplantae > Streptophyta > Magnoliopsida > Magnoliales > Magnoliaceae > Magnolia > Magnolia changhungtana. Next base: position 2,145,304 of record JASAUF010000600.1, read on the forward strand.
ACATTAATCAATCAATCAATCAATCAATCCCATCATGTCAAGTACACATCACCTCTCACCCTTCTCTAATACCTTTCCCTAAGCAACCCCTAAAGTCAAAAGTTTCTTACAAGTCCATACCCCTTCTTACACAATCTACCCCAAAGTCAAAAAAATGCTCTTACACCCATCACTCACCAAATCCATTAGTCCATCACCCATCTCTCTTCCTTTCTCTTTACAACCCTCTCTCTCATTCCTCAAATCACTTTTCCAAGAAACAAAAAAATATCCCACATATGAGCTTCCAAGTTCTCATGGAGAAACTCTAGTGTGGCCCACTTCCTACCCCCCTCATCTCCCATCTCAACCAAACTCCATCTCCTCCGTTGGGATCGAAGCTAAGGAGCATAGGAAGCCAAGGGAGCAAGAAGAAGGCGATGGGTGATTTTGGATTTTTGTCTTCCACCTTGATTACGCCTTGTAACAAGAGGGGTCCATAGTGGCGGGGCCCCTCCATTATCTCTGATCTCTCTCTCTCTCTCTCTCTCTCTCTCTCTCTCTCTCTCTCTCCCTCCCTCTCTCTATGATCATGGCCCACCTATGATATGTATTTTACCCATGCCATCCAAATAGTGGGCCACCTTGATCCCTTTTTGGGGCCTACATGACCGGGCGATCACACAGGCCCAGATGAAAGGGAAACACAAATATTAACTTGATCCAAAGCAGGTGGTCCATGTGGGACCCACCTTGATGGGGTGCATACCCGCACCGTCTGTCACCAGTGGAGGGTGCACTGACGCTGGGGGTGTACTAACAGTGAAGTGTTAACTGACAGTGGGTGCACTAACGTGGGTGTACCAACAGTGAAGTGTGTGTAGACGGTGGGGTCCATGTGACCCACCCACGTCATCCATCCATTTTGGTGGGCCACCTCTTAGTGCATGTGTTTTATCCTAACCATCCATCATTCAGGGACGGTGGGACCCATGTCCATGTGGGGTCCTCCTTGGTGCGTGTGCATGCCCAGATCTATAGCTCAACTAGCAGACTGAGTGGAGACACCTCGTTTCAACGGTTGGACCCATCGCTCCAGTGGTAGGTTGAGTGAAAGATACCTCATTTCAACGCTGAGGTCTTGGTATGATTCCCTAGTGCGGGTGGCTATCTGTGAAGTGTGTACAACGGTGGGGTCCATGGAACCCATCTACGTTGTCCGTCCATTGGGGTGGGCCACACATCATGTAGGTGTTGCATCCACCGTCCCTGAACAGTAGGACCCACCCCCCATGTGTGGGGCCTCCCTTAATATATGTGCATGTCCAGGCGTGGACGGCCTAGACGTGGCATGTTATAATATTATATATTAATATATTATATTAATATATACATATATACTATATATAGATTTTATATTATATTATATATAGTATATATGATGGTGGGCCTTCATGTGGACCCCCCACCCTTGATGTCTGTGTTATATCCAAACCGTCCATCACATGGTGGGTCACGTGTGTGGACCCTACCATGATGCATGGGTTGCATCCAATTTGTCCATCCATTTTAAAAGCTCATTTTATGGCATGAGTTAAAGAATGAGCCAGACCCATAGTTCAAGTGTATGTGAATGAGGCTCATCTTGATTTATCTGTGGTTGTAACATCCTAGATTTTTGCCAACCTAGAATTAGACGTCCTTAGGCAATGGGTCGCTCCTAGCACCTTATTAACTTGTTAAAACTGAATCCCACATTCTAAACTCGCTTCTTAACCCATTTCCTTCACAAATCCCACCCTTAACCACCTTGTTCTTTCAATTTTTCTAAGTACTTTCACCCTAGACACTATCTTAAACTAGCTAAGTAGTATAACTTAGATCACTTTATATACAAACCACAAAGGACTAAGTACCACCTCAGACATAAATCTTATAGGACTAAATCCTTTAGAAATGAGACAAAGTAATTAAGTGCGAAACTAGATTAGCTACGAAATCCGCTTGATACACTTTAAATACGATCTGCAAGACCTAAAACTTGTAGAATCATTGACGCTAGGTTACCCTAAAATCTAGGATCAATCTCATTACCCGGTTGCTCTCGGGAGTACATGGAAACTCTGTATCAAATCTGGACCGCAAGTCGGAAGTCCGATTAACATGAGTTAAGGAATTAGGACCGCCTTGCTGGGCTTGACAACCATCTCGGAAATCAAATCCAAACAGTGTCCCAGCACTATTCGCTTGAGCTCGGAGCGGGGAGTGTGAAATCACTTATTTTTTTAAAAAAATAAATATCTCAAATAGTAATCTGACACTTGCCGCTTGCGAGTCAGTATTAAGCAACCTGACCGTCAGAATCAGACCAAATTACATCCTCGGATCAGGAAAAATTTCATACACGTGTCAGTGTACTCGAAATCTCTGATCGAGGCCCACTGACCATTGAACCGAAACTGGTCCGCCATATGTGATCTGGGAACCCGATTGGACTGAAAACGTAACTCCACTTGGATCCAATGTCTGTGAGCTTAAGTCCGACCTTTGGTTCAAAGGGAGGGGGGCTCCGGAAATGCTCCGTTGAGCTAAAACAGGTGCCCTTTGGACAAAACTCAAGTATACCCTGACCTTAAGTCTATTTTGGTGAGATTTTAGGCTATATAAGGACCTTAGAACCCTCTCTCTCACAGCCATACGAATTTAAGAGAAACCCTAGAGAGAGAAGAGAGAAAAGAGAGAGAAAGAGTGAGAGAAGTGGGGGAATCTCCCTGCCACTTTACCCTGCCGCTACACAAGCTACACTACTCCATTCTAAGCGATTTCCCAGCAATTCCGACTTTATTTCTAGGTAAGAAACCCTAACCCTAATCTATTTTGGGGTTGTAAAGGTTGTAGGTTATGAAATAGCTAACCTATTTCATTCTATAGGTTACCAAACTGTCGTATACAGAAGCTTAGCAATTCTATCGACTCCGTTACGATTCTACGACAAAAGGCGCAGACTTTAGGTGTATAGGTTATGGTTTTCAATGCCTTCAATGTCAGATAATGATAGATTCATGATCTGCATGCAATTGCACATGTACAAAGTGCTTTCTGTTTTCTGTTTCGATTAAAGACGTAGAATATAGAATTTTACATATTCTAGGTATTCGTAGAAAACACCGTATACGTATATATTTTGGAAATATGTTTGACATGATTATTTGTGGTATGAATATATGATATATGGATAAAATACTTATTTGGCGAAGGGATTCGCCCTAACACATGTTATGCTAATATACACTATGTATGTAAAAATAGTGTATTGTAGAAAGTACCGTATACGTATATATTTTGGAAGTGTGTTTGACATGATTATTTACTATATGAATATATCATATGTGCGTAAAATACTTTCTTGGTAAAAGGACTCGCCCTAATACATGTTTTGCTAACATACACTATGTATGTTGAAATAGTGTATGCTAAGTGTTTGTGAAAATGTTTGCGTGAGTAAGTGTTTGGATGATGATGCCTTAGGTGGGTGTTGAGATGGGATTCTCAACTATCTTAGAGACCTGTATGGTTTCCTCCATGTGGGTCGTTTACTTTAACCACTTACTTATGAAATATACGTGTTTGTATTCCTATTTATGTAGTGCTTTATAACATGCTTTATAACATGCTTTACTCCACATGCTATGAATAAGGATTGATTGAGTTTGAGACTATGTTTATAGTCCAGACAATTGGTACCAGACTTGAGATCGTGGTTGAGATTCATTTCGCCATGTAGGATGTGTTTGACGAACCCAAATCGTACTTCAGTTGGCGACAGTGGTTAGGTCACGCGAAATGCTTATGCACTTCATGTCGTTCAGTTGATCGTGCGCTCGAGCTAGTCAGGCTCGTCAAGTAACCCGATATGTCTAATGTATGTTCACCATGTTTGGATGCTACTGTTTAAACCTAGGGTACCAAACTTACCAGTGAAATCCCTTTAACCATGGTACGTCGATCCGCTAAGACTCATGAGCCAGACATGGTGGTATGGGACTCCATGGTCGAGCTGTCGGCCTACGCTGGGGCAACGTGCCTCCCCGTAGTGACCATTGAGTAACCAGATTCGTGAGCCGAATACGATGGTATGGGACACTGTATTCGAGTTGTCTACACCTACAGCGAGAGCCGAGTACGGTGAGACTTATGCTCGTGCTGACGGGTGACGAGCCCTTCGTAGTGTCTTCGAGTATACTCTAAAGTCTGTGATTGGCAATGAGCCCTTCGTAGCAACTAGAGCATGAGTTGAGCCAAGTACGGTGAGACCTATATTCAAGCTAACGGCTAGCGATTGAGCCGAGTACGGTGAGACCTGTATTCGAGCTGACCGCCAGCAATTGAGCCACATACGGTGAGATCTGTATCCATGCTGACGGGTGACGAGCCCTTTGCGATGCCTTCGCAATGCCTCTCGAACTATAATATCATATGAGATTATCTAGGTTTGATGACCCTAGAATGGATCATGTTTGGGAATGATACAAGGGAGGTACCTTAGTTTCCCAATCCTACTGTTTGAAATGGACTAATAATAACTCGGTAATCATGCTCATCATAACATTGCATGTGCCTGAAAGATGTGGAGCACTGAGGGATGAACGTATTCGCGAACGTAAGATGGTGTTGCATGAGGGTGGTTTGGCAAGGGCATACACCATGTCATTTCATACTCGCATTAAATAAGAGTAAGAATTGTTTGATTATACTGCTTTATCATTATTGCTTGACTGAATTGATAACATGTTAACCTATGCTCTATTGTTCCACTGAGGTGGCCACTCATTCCCACATTATGGGATGGTGTTTTAAAACACCTACCAGACCCTGTATCAGATGCATGTATCACTGGAGCACAGGAGACTGAGCCCTACTTCTATGATGATCAGGAGGAGTTCTCCTACATGCAGTTCGCTAGAGGCTTCGCATAGGCTATCCAGTGCTACGGGGCTATAGGGTTGATAATTTCAGTTGTATTATTTTGACATTTTGATTAAGAACCAACATGTATATATACGGTGACTCAGTTAGTATTCATACTCTGGAGATCGAGAATGTTTTTTTTTATATATATATCTATATACACCTTTCAGTCTTCCGCTTACGTTTTATACATGGATCTGGAGTATGAATTACTATTTTGGTTGAATCTCACTCATGTTTATTGTACTAACATAGACAACATTTAATCATCATTATCTATATTGCATAAGTGATGTCCTGGAACTCGAGAGTTTAGTTACTACTCGACCCTCAATTTTTTGGGATGTTACAGTGGTAGTCCATTGGGGCCCACTTTGATGTAGATGTAAAGCCCATGTTACGAGGCCCATTTTGATGCATTTTAAGGCCCACGGGTTATAGCCCATTGTAATGTACATAAGGCCCATTGGTGCGGCCCATTGATGGGGTCCACTTGATGAATATAAGGCCCATGTGATATGGCCTATTTGATGTATTTAAGGCCCAATGGGATGTACCTAAGGTCCATTGCAATGTGTGATCCCAACATAGTTTATGTAATGATGTTTATGACAGCCGTGCCTTGGGAGTAATGTTGGTTTGACATCCACATTGTAAGAATAATTTTGGTTAAACGTCCGCATTATAATTCTCCCTAGGGCCCCATTGTTAGGCCATACTTGTAAACCGTCTAGGCCCATCTTCGTTATGAACAACATCCATCACCATATAACATGTTTAGTATAGTTCTATGATTCGTGATCATACGCATCATATGTATGCTTGACTTAATATGAGGAGTGACTGATCATAGCATATGCCTTCGGGCGGATTGTCTAGGGGCTCCCGGTTAGGCGGTGTTGCCCAACATGAGCGCACGATACGCGTAGGATTACTGCATGACTGGATAGTGTGATTCATGCATTTTGCATTGTGTGACATGGTTACTGTATGCCCTAGCGACATCAGGGTCATAGTGTAGCGCCCTAAAAATCGGGGGTCGAGCATAAACTCAACTCCCGAGTTCCAACGCATCACTTATGCAACAAAATGAATGATGATTGAATGTTGTCTGTATTAGTGTAATGAACATCAGTGAGATTAAGCCAAAACAACATATCATACTCCAGAGACAGTTAAATTATAAGCGGAAGACTGTGATAGATATAAAAATATATAAACTATAGTAAGTCTCCAGAGTGTGATAAGGTTACCAGGTTAATGAATTACAAGTATAATTTCAAATATACCAAATTGTGGAAGTATAATGTCTTCTATCCCAAATACCATAGCCCCATCAATGCAATTCCAGGTCTTCATAGACCTGTCAGAGAGTTACATGTAGGAGAACTCCTCCTCAACATGATAATAGTAGTCTGGCTCTGCTTCATAAGCATTACCATCACCTGCAGCTAAGACAATCTGGTTGGTGTTACAAGCACCGTCCCGTAACGTGTGAGTGAGTAGCTAACTCAGTGGAACAATAAAGCATAGGTTAACATGTTATCAATGCAGTCAAGCAGTATAATTAAACACTCCTAACTACTCTTATTAATGCAAGTATGAATGCAGTCATGATGGATGCCCTCACCACACCCTCCCTCGTGCGACAACATCTTACGTTCGTGGCATGCTTGCATTCCTCAGTGCTCCACATCTTCCAGGCACATGCAATGCATGATGAGCATGATTACCAAGTTGTTATTAGTCCATTTCAAACAACAGTATTGGGAAACTAAGGTACCTCCCTTGTATCATTCCCAGACATGATCCATTCTAGGGTCGTCAGTCCTAGTTAATCTCATACGATGATATGTTTCTAGGTCACTGCAAAGGCTGCCAGGGCTGTTATGCACAATGGTTACACCACTCCCTGTAAGTGTTATGGTCTCATGCTCCTTTGGTTGTCAAATTTTGATGTGTCAAAACATTTATCTGTGTCCTATGCTTGTATGATGATTTATATGAATTCAAGACACTGCATAAATACTTCAAGAAGCTACAAGTTGAACTTATCAAGAAGCTACATGTTGAAGTCTCAAGAAGCTACAATGTTGATGTTCAAGTCTTAAGAAACAATTCATGACTTCAAGACTAATAAGCAATGCATGAAGTAGTTGTTATGCTGATGAAGATCTCAAGTTTGAAGCTATAACAAGTTCAAGATCTCAAGCCTGATATGGTTCAAACATCTACATTCGTTGAATGGTTGAAGTTCAATGTCCATACGACATGATTGTGTTTGAATGACCTTAGGTTGACCCTTTAAGTAGGTCACTTTGGATACATAAATCAAATATTTATTTTACATAAGTTTGGTCTATTCTACGACCGGGTCTAGCTCTTGTTCGACCAAATTCCTGGCATTGGTTCGACTAGTCCAAGAAATTCCACGACCGGTCTTAAGTTGTTGAAGATTTTTCAGAATTTTTGGTACGCCCACGACCAGTCCTGGAAGTCCTTCGACCGGTCGTAGGTGTGGCTTCGACTCGTCCACGACCAGTCGTGGATCTACGACTCAAAGTCTAGCAACTTTATCTATGGTCCTACGACCAGTCGTAGGGATTTACGACCAGTCGTAGGTGACCCACGACCAGTCGTAGGGTACTCACGACCAGTCGTGAAACGACTTTTAAAGATCGCGCTCAATATTTCAAAAATCTGTTAGAGCTACGACCAGTCGAAGGTTTCTAAGACCAGTCGTAGGAACGATTTTTGCTTCTATAAATTGAACACGAAATTCAGAGTTTTCACACTTCAACTCTACTCTATTCAAGAATTTTCAAGTGATCACTCTGAGATAAGTCTGTGTTTATTTTAAGCTACATTGTGCTTATTTAATATTCCTTTTTGCTAGCTTATTTAATTTGATTTTGTTTCTATATTCCAATCTTATTTGAAAAGAGGAATTATCTTATTCCTTCTTCTTGGAATCAAAATCAAATATAGCTACGCCCAACGAGTTAAATCTAAAATTTATTAGAATTTAGAACGTTATGAATGTGAGTATTGAAAATTGAACTTTGACATTCAATCATCTACTCCGATTGGTTCTACCGGGCTGCTAAGAAAAGGAGAAATCCAGGTATTTTACAATTCTGTAAAATTTATTTACTTTTGGTTTTGTTTGAGGTTAAGCCAGAAAAATCTCATTGTATTGGTTGTCTGAGGAAAACTAGAAAACTCAGAAAAGAGGGGTTTTTGAATTGTGTAAGCCCAAGTGAAAAAGACACAATTGTAAAGGTTTTTGGTGAACCTGTGAAAACCTATTTGATAGTGAACGCTAATATCCCCTGTGTGAGGATATTAGGAGTGGAGTAGCTTTCTGTGTGGTCATTTGGAAAACAGTTGGTGTACACACAAGGTAACCACTATAACTCATTGTCTTGTGGATTGAATGCTTGCTTAATTTTCATATCTTTTATCATTCGATTGTGTGGAATGTACAAGTGGATGTGAATGTTGTAATTATTTACATTTCAAGCAAGTGTGGGGATTATTGTAATAATTTAGATCTATACTTCTGCATTTAATTTCAATTCCTTGCTATTTCATTTACTTATATTAAAATTGAGTCCTTGATCCAAAAGAGGTTCTAGAAATAAGGTTGTCCTACCATAAGCCCTTGTTTATTATGTGTAAGGTTGTCCTTAGAACTGAATTTGTATCAATCTCTCAATACTTATTTATCAAGGTGATTTAAAATTTAGCATTGTGAATTGATTTATATTGTAAGGCTATTGGTTTAATTTATTTCCGCTGATTTTATTTTAAATTTGGCATAGTCCTATTCACCCCCCCCCCCCTCTAGGACATATAGCTTGGCCTTTTCAAGTGGTATCAGAGCTTAATAGCTCATTTTTGTTACTTTTTATTTGGATTTATTTCTTGAGCTAACGATCTAAGCTATATAAAAAGATGTCAAATTTTGATAGCCTTTCAGTTACTAGGCCTCCACCTTTTGATGGTTCCAACTATGCCTATTGGAAAGCCAAAATGAGGATCTTCCTCAAATTAATGGATGAAAGTGTGTGGCAAGCCACAGTGACTGAATGGAATCCTCCTACCATGGAAGTAACTGGTGTTGATGGTTCAAAATCTATGAAAATTACACCGTATTACCAATGGACCACACTTCAGAAAAATGAGAGTAGTGCTAATGCTAAAGCACTAAATGCAATCACTTGCGCACTATCACCGGATGACTTCAAAAGAATCATATCCTGTGATACTGCAAAGCAAGCCTGGGATATTTTAGAAATGACACACGAAGGTACATCAATTGTCAAGAAATCTAAAGTCCAACTCCTCACAACTAAATTTGAAGAAATTCATATGGAGGAAAATGAAATGTTTATGGACTTTTTCACTAGATTGAATGACATTGTAAACTCAATGTGGGTCTTGGCGATAAGATCCCAGAAAGTAAAGTGTGTGCAAAAATACTACGCTCTCTTCCTGAACGGTTCAATTCTAAGGTAACCGCAATCCAGGAACTTCGTGATACGGAAAATATGAAGGTAGAAGAATTAGTCGGTTCTTTACAAACCTATGAATTAAGTTTTAAAGCTCCTAAAGGTAAATCTATTGCTTTGAAGTCATCTAAAAGTATTACTCAAGAAAATTCAGATTCAGAAAAGTCTGAAGATGATATGGCCCTTTTGGCGAAAAAGTTTTATAAGATTTTCAAAAGTAAGAAAAGAGTCGACTTTCAAAAGGCAAATGAAAAGAAACGTTCTAAACCTAAGTCTAAAACTTGGAAATCATTGAAAGATAGTCAATGCTACAACTGTCAAGAATATGGGCATTTAGCAAACAAATGTCCTAAAAAGGACAGATCCAAAAGGAAGGGTATGTTGGCTACTTGGGATGAATCGTCTAATTGAAGCCTCTTCTGAATCAGAAAATTCAGAAACCGAGTCGGGCAGTGAACTTAAGGCCCTTATGACTCTAGCCAAGTTTACCTTTTCCGATCACGATGATTCAACAAGTGAAGAAAATTTGGATAGTGATCATGAAAATGATGAAGATCTTCAAGATGCTTACAATGCCTTATATAAGGAAAGTTGTAAAATTGCTGTCAAACTTAAACTTCAAAAAGAAAAGTTTTTTAAACTTAAAGAATGTTTTGAAACCCTTGTTTTAGAAAAATCTCAAATTTCAGATTGTTTTGAAAAATCAAAGTGTGATCTAGAATTCAAAACCTCCCTAATTGAAAATTTGAAATCGAAAATGAGAAACTTAAAAATGAAGTATCTTCTCTTCTGAGTTTGAAGGACACATGGAGATATGCCCAAGGTGATCCAAAATTAGAAAAATTATTATCCGGATCAAGAAAATGTGGCGATCGATCCGGGTTGGGCTATGATAAAAACACATCTCCTAAACAGAAGAATACTCCTTCCAATTTTGTGAAAGGAGAGACTTCTAACTCAAAAGGAAAAGGTACCAGTCAAGTTTTTTCTAAAAATACAAAAACTTTTCAAAAACACAAAAGCAGCTATATAAATTTCAAAAATCAGATTCGAAACCCACTAGCTGAAAAAATTGTTGATTTACTTAAGGAGCTATTAAAATCTAACTCAGTAGGTCACTCTTATAACTATAAACAAAAGAAGACCAATTATTCTCCTAAACCCAAAACAGTACTGAAATGGGTTCCTAAGGTTGCCTGTTTGGTTGCTCACACTGCTTTCAAAGCTACAAGCCATTCAAAATGGTACCTAGACAGTGGATGCTCCAGACATATGATAGGCGACAAAGCTCTATTCACCGATCTTAAAGATATGACCGATGGGTCAGTCACATTTGGTGATGGTAGCAATTGCAAGATAATTGGCAAAGGTACGGTTCAACTCTATAACCTTCCCTTATTTAAAAATGTTTTATATGTTGAGGGTTTAAAACACAACCTGTTGAGCATATCTCAAATATGCGATAACAACCATAATGTTAAATTTTCTAATCAAGGTTGTGAAATTATAAATGAAAAAGGTTTCGTAATATTAACCGGTCACGTAACTTCGAAACTGCTATATAGTAAGCAATGATAGCTCATTTGAACAAACGTGCTACATGGTCCATACCGATGAGACAAAATTATGGCATAAACGCCTTGGACATGTACACTACCGAAATTTATACAGATTGAGCAAAAGTGAACTAATTAGAGGACTACCTAAGATGCAAAAGTAGACAAGATTTGTGGTGAATGCCAAGTATGGTAAACAAACTAGGAGCTCTCACAAAAAGCCGAACTCCAATATCACCACAAGACCACTCGAGCTTCTCCACATGGATCTTATAGACCAACAAGAACGGAAAGTCGAGGTGGCAAAAAGTACATCTTAGTTATTGTAGATGATTACACAAGATACCTTGGGTTTCATTCTTGAGAGATAAATCGAAACCCTTGATGAAGTGAAAAAGATTATAAAACGGATTCAAACCGAAAAATGTTCTCAAGTCAGCAAGATCCGTAGTGATCATGGATCCGAGTTCGAAAATAGCGGTTTTGAGAAATTTTGTAGCGATCAGGGAATATCGCATGAATTCTCTGCACCTAAAACTCCTCAACAAAATGGAATTGTCGAGAGAAAGAATAGAGTGCTTCAAGAAATGGGAAATGTTATGTTAAATAGCATGAAGCTCCCTAGAAATCTCTGGGCTGAAGCAGTGAATACAGCCTACTACATTATTAACCGTGTTTATATTTGTAAATCTAATAATAAAACGGCTTATGAAATGTGGTTTGAGAAAAAGCCTTCTGTCAAATACTTTTGAGTTTTTGGCAGCAAGTGCTATATTTTACGTGACCGTGATAATTTGGGAAAGTTCGACACTAAAAGTGATGAAGGAATCTTTTTAGGATATTCTTTAAACAGTCGTGCATATCGGGTTCTGAACAACAGGACCGGTGTGATTCAAGAGTCAATAAATGTTGTGATTGACGATCTTTTGAATACACCTGTCCCTAGTTCAGATAATGATGAAGTTCTTATACTTGAAAAACAAGAAATTTCATCAAGTGAAACTAATCCTGAATTAAGGACTGTTAAAGATCATCCAACTTCTCAAATACTTGGAAACCCTCTCACTGGTGTGCGCACTCGTAGACAATTAGAGGACATATGTAACTACGTATGCTTTACATTCCAGATTGAACCGGTTAACGTAAAAGAAGCACTTTCGGATGAAAACTGGATTCTTGCGATGCAAGAAGAACTTAATCAGTTTGTCAGAAATGATGTCTGGCACCTTGTTCCTAGACCTAAAGATAAACATATTATTGGAACAAATGGATTTTCAAAAACAAATCTGATGAACTTGGAAATATTATACGAAACAAAGCAAGACTAGTTGTACAGGGGTATACACAAATTGAAGGAATTGACTATAATGAAACATTTGCTCCTGTAGCTCGTCTTGAATCAATCAGACTTTTTATCTCCATTGCATGTTTTAGGAAGATTAAAATTTACCAAATGGATGTAAAGAGTGCCTTTCTGAATGTTGATTTACATGAAGAGGTATATGTTGAACAACCTACAGGGTTTGAAGATCCTAAATTTACTGATCATGTGTATCGTCTTAAGAAGGCTCTCTATGGTCTGAAACAAGCTCCCAGAGCATGGTACGAAAAACTGACTAAGTTTTTACTGAGTCATAATTTTCAGATGGGGTGTGTTGATAAGACGCTCTTTGTTAAGAAACATAATGATGATATTCTAATGGTTCAAATATATGTTGACAATATTATTTATGGATCAACCTATACTAACATGACTGTTGAGTTTACAGATTTGATGAAGTCTAAATTCAAAATGAGTATGGTTGGAGAATTAAACTATTTTCTAGGGTTACAAGTAAAACAACAACCTGATGGAATTTTTATCTCTCAAACCAAATATGCTCAGAGTTTAATTAAGAAATTTGGATTTGAGAAAGGTAAAAATTTTGATACTCCTATGAGTACAACTTTGAGACTCTCAAAAGACTCTACAGGTAATGATGTGGATCCTAAATTGTATCGTAGTTTGATTGGTAGTTTGCTTTATCCGATCGCTAGTAGACCGGATATTGCTTTGAGTGTTGGTATTTGTGCTCGTTATCAATCAAATCCTAAAGAATCTCACTTAAGCACGTTAAGCGGATTATGCGATATGTCGTAAGTTCTACTAAACTGGGTCTCTGGTATCCACATGAGACTAATGTTCAATTAGCCAGGTACGCAGATGCTGACTGGGCTGAAAACATTGATGATAGGAAATCAACCAGTGGTGGTTGTTTCTACATTGAAAATTGTCTTGTTTCTTAGTTTAGAAAGAAGCAAAGTTCTATATCGCTATCAACAGCTGAGGCTGAATACATTGCTGCTGGAAATGCATGTACTCAACTTGTTTGGATGAAACGAATGTTAAGCGATTATGGAATTACTCAGGATTCTATGATTTTATTTTGTGATAATTCAAAGGCAATAAATATCTCTAAAAATCCAGTTCAGCATTCACGTACTAAGCATATTGACATTAGATTTCATTACATTCGTGAATTAGTGGAAGAAAAATTAATATATTTGGATTACATTCCAACCGAGACTCAACTTGCGGACATTTTCACTAAACCGCTCGACAAAAGCAGGTTTAATAAATTAAAGTTTGATCTCGGTATGTGCAATTTAAATTGAATTTGCATGATTTGGTGTATCATAATGTACATAAATTTGATGTTTTATTAAATTTGAAAATTATTTAAAAAATTACAAATTTTAAGTCGTACTCGACCAGTCGTGAGTGTACACGACCGGTCGTGCTATGACCGGTCGAGCACTTACACGACCAGTCGTGAAACTCGGGATTTCACTTTAATTTGGGGATTTTGACTCTTCTTCTTCATTTTCTTTTTACCCTCCAACGGTTCTAGCTACGACCAGTCGAACCCACCTTCATAGTAATTCAAGGTTAGTGGTTCTTTTGCATTTTCTTTGTAGATTCTTGCTATTAGTGTTTCAAATCTCATTCTTGTGGAATCTATTTGGTCGTTCATTGTAAGTTTGGGGTTTTATCTTAAAAAATTTGTTCTATCTAAACCTCATTTCTTCTATCTTGCATCTTGTTGTTTCCTTGAAATCCTTCTTTGAAAATGGATGCTAGAGGTAAAAAGAAAACTACTCGAGGTCCCTCTTCATTTAGATCAGCTTCTATTGTACAACGTCATCTTCGCTCTCCCGAAAATGATCCTTCGATGCTCTGGATTTGCGTATGCGCAATGTTATTGTTGAGCGTCATGTTAATATTAATCACATTGCTTCATTTGGTATCCTTCCTCTGTTGGAATGTGGGATGGGATAACATCTTACATTGGGGTGGAGCCGCATACCAGTCCATTGCCCAATCCATGTTTGCATGTATCTGTGATTTTCTCTGAGGATTTAACTTTTAAAGTTGATACTCAAGAAGGATTGTTTTTAGTGGATCGACATTTGATTGCCGACATTATGGAAATATACTGTCAATGATGAGAGCATTCCAATTCATATTTTACATGACGATCTCTCTAATCCGAACGAAAAATGCTTACTAGAGATTTATGTAATTTGGATGTTCATTGGACTCATAAAGGTCATGTACTTCCCTCAAGGTATTTGTTACCTGCATTACATAGTACTTCATAAGATATTCTTCTCAAATCTTTATCCACGTTCTGGTAATAAAACCGAACTCACTGCTTTCATGGTTCGTGTTTTGCATTCTGTAGTCTCTGGTGCAAAAATATGTCTACCGTCTTTAATTTGTCATTCCATTATTTTGTCTCGTCACCATCCTGGACACAGTGATATACCCTTTGGTTATTTATTGACTATGCTGGCAAATCATATGCTCGTGGCTATGCCTACTAGAGAAAAACCCATCCATCATCTCCCTTTTAATAATTCCAATCTTAACAAGATGAATTTAGAATTGGCTGATGGCCAAGTGGATGCTGGTAGCAGTGGTGCTGAAGCAGGAAATGCTCAAGCTAGTGATCTTCCTGAAGACGTGAATATGGATGATTTATTTGAAGAACTTGAATCAGACTCGGCTGATGATCCTGATTTTCAGCCTTCTGATTTTGATGAAAGATTGAATTCCCTTCAAGAGCAGGTGGCTCAAATTCGTGTTACCCAAGACACACAATTTTCATATTTACGCAAATATATGAGGCGGATTGCTAAGGGTTTACATAATATTGATCCATCTAATCCTGCACCCTCTTCTGGTTCTGACTAATTTTTTAATGGGTCTGTAATATTTTTTACTAAACTTTTCGTGCTTACTGACTTTTTGAATTATGCACTATGCTCTCTTGAATCAACTCCTATTTTCTTTATTATGCTGCTCTTCTTCCTTTGTCATTTTGTGTCAAAAAGGGGGAGAAGTTTTGGTGGTTTTTGATTTATTTGCATTTAATCTTTATGATATGCTCCTATTAATCAGGCTATTACTCAGGGGGAGTTAAGCTTCTCAGGGGTAGTTATGGGAGAATGATGCTAGTTATTACTTATCATATTTATATATCTGTGCATGCTTCTCTATTGTGAACCTGTTGTGTTTGTACTTCTCTTATGTCTATTGGAAGTATTATTACTTAGGTGTTTTGTCACAAATTTGACAAAGGGGGAGATTGTAAGTGTTATGGTCTCATGCTCCTTTGGTTGTCAAATTTTGATGTGTCAAAACATCTATCTGTGTCCTGTGCTTGTATGATGATTTATATGAATTCAAGACACTGCATAAATACTTCAAGAAGCTACAAGTTGAACTTATCAAGAAGCTACATGTTGAAGTCTCAAGAAGCTACAATGTTGATGTTCAAGTCTTAAGAAATAATTCATGACTTCAAGACTAATAAGCAATGCATGAAGTAGTTGTTATGCTGATGAAGATCTCAAGTTTGAAGCTATAACAAGTTCAAGATCTCAAGCCTGATATGGTTTAAACATCTACATTCGTTGAATGGTTGAAGTTCAATGTCCATACGACATGATTCAGGTTTGAATGACCTTAGGTTGACCCTTTAAGTAGGTCACTTTGGATACATAAATCAAATATTTATTTTACATAAGTTTGGTCTATTCTACGACCAGTCCTAGCTCTTGTTCGACCAATCCTGGCATTGGTTCGACTAGTCTAAGAAATTCCACGACCAGTCCTAAGTTGT
Organism: Magnolia changhungtana; assembly: GCA_030180095.1. Lineage (NCBI taxonomy): Eukaryota > Viridiplantae > Streptophyta > Magnoliopsida > Magnoliales > Magnoliaceae > Magnolia > Magnolia changhungtana. The sequence continues at coordinate 2,161,489 of JASAUF010000600.1, forward strand.
TGAAGATTTTTCGGAATTTTTGGTACGCCCACGACCAGTCCTGGAAGTCCTTCGACCGGTCGTAGGTGTGGCTTCGACTCGTCCACGACCAGTCGTGGATCTACGACTCAAAGTCCAAGAACTTTATCTATGGTCCTACGACCGATCGTAGGGATCGACCATTGTAGGTGACCCACGACCAGTCGTAGGGTACTCACGACCAGTCGTGGAACGACTTTCAAAGATCGCGCTCAATATTTCAAAAATCTGTTAGAGTACGACCAGTCGAAGGTTTCTAAGACCAGTCGTAGGAACAATTTTTGCTTCTATAAATTGAACACGAAATTCAAAGTTTTCACACTTAAACTCTATTATATTCAAGAATTTTCAAGTGATCACTCTGAGATAAGTCTGTGTTTATTTTAAGCTACATTGTGCTTATTTAATATTCCTTTTTGCTAGCTTATTTACTTTGATTTTGTTTCTATATTCCAATCTTATTTGAAAAGAGGAATTATCTTATTCCTTCTTCTTGGAATCAAAATCAAATATAGCTACGCCCAACGAGTTAAATCTAAAATCTATTAGAATTTAGAACCTTATGAATGTGAGTATTGAAAATTGAACTTTGACATTCAATCATCTACTCCGATTGGTTCTACCGGGCTGCTAAGAAAAGGAGAAATCCAGGTATTTTACAATTCTGTAAAATTTATTTACTTTTGGTTTTGTTTGAGGTTAAGCCAGAAAAATCTCATTGTATTGGTTATCTGAGGAAAACCAGAAAACTCAGAAAAGAGGGGTTTTTGAATTGTGTAAGCCCAAGTGAAAAAGACACAATTGTAAAGGTTTTTGGTGCACCTGTGAAAAGCTATTTGATAGTGAACGCTAATATCCCTTGTGTGAGGATATTAGGAGTGGAGTAGCTTTCTGTGTGGCTGTTGGAAAACAGTTGGTGTACACATAGGCGAACCACTATAACTCATTGTCTTGTGGATTGAATGCTTGCTTAATTTTCATATCTTTTATCATTCGATTGTGTGGAATGTACAAGTGGATGTGAATGTTGTAATTATTTACATTTCAAGCAAGTGTGGGGATTGTTGTAATAATTTAGATCTATACTTCTGCATTTAATTTCAATTCCTTGCTATTTCATTTACTTATATTAAAATTGAGTCCTTGATCCAAAAGAGGTTCTAGAAATAAGGTTGTCCTACCATAAGCCCTTGTTTATTATGGTGTAAGGTTGTCCTTAGAACTGAATTTGTATCAATCTCTCAATACTTATTTATCAAGGTGATTTAAAATTTAGCATTGTGAATTGATTTATATTGTAAGGCTATTGGTTTAATTTATTTTCGCTGATTTTATTTTAAATTTGGCATAGTCCTATTCACCCCCCCTCTAGGACATATAGCTTGGCCTTTTCACTCCCCCATCACCTCTTTAACGATTCATCATTATACAGATACAGGACTAGTTCATCTCTATACACCGCGGCAAAACTCGTCGCCTCACCGCAAATTCAGAGTATGCTCGAGGTCACTACAAAGGGCTGTCAGGGCTGTTACGCACAAAGGTTACACCACTCCCCCATCACCTTATCAATGTAGGCCGACAACACAAATATAGTGTCCCATACCACCATAATCGGCTCACGAGTCTGGTTTCTCACTGGTCACTACGGGGAGGCACGTGGCCCTAGTGTAGGCCGACAGCTCAACCACGGTGTCCTATACCACCATGCCTGGCTCATGAGTCTTAGCGGATCGAGGTACCATGGTTAACGGGATTTTCACTGGTAAGTTTGGTACCCTAGGTTCAAGCAGTAGCGTCCAAACATGGTGAACATACATTAGACATATCGGGTTACTTGACAAGCCTGACTAGCTCGAGCACACAATCAACTGAACGACATGAAGTGCATAAGCACTTCGCGCGGCCTAACCACTGTCGCCAACTGAAGTACAACTCGAGTTCGTCAAACACATCTTACGAGGTGAAATGAAACTCAACCACGATCTTAAGTTTGGTACCGATTGTCTGGACTATAAACATAGTCCCAAACTCAATCAATCCTTATTTAGACATGTAGAGTAAAACATATTAAACAAAGTAATTCAAGCAAGTTAACAAGCATGTTATAAAGCACTATATAAACAGGAATACAAACACACATATTTCATAAGTAAGCGGTTAAAGTAAACAACCAACACGGAGGAAATCATACACGTCTCTAAGGTAGTTGAGAATCTCATCTCAACACCTACCTAAGGCACCATCATCTAAACACTTACTCTCACAAGCATTTTCACAAACACTTAGAATACACAATTTCAACATACATAGTGTATGTTAGCAAAACATGTATTCGGACGAATCCTTTCACCAAGCAAATATTTTATGCATATATAATATATTCATACAATAAATAATCATAGTAAACACATCTCCAAAATTTATACGCATACGGTACTTTCTAGAATACACTATTTCTACATACATAGTGTATATTAGCAAATCATGTATTAGGACGAATCCTTTCACCAACTAAGTATTTTATCCATATATATTATATTCATACAACAAATAATCATGGTAAACACATTTCTAAAATTTATACATATACGGTATTTTCTACGAATACCTAGAATATGTAAAATTTCATATTCTACGTCCTTAATCGAAACGGAAACAGAAAGTACTTTGTACATGTGCAATTGCATGTAGATCATGAATCTATCATTATCTGACATTGAAAGCATTGAAAACCATAACCTATACACCTAAAGTCCTCACCTTTCGTCGTAGAATCGTAACGGAGTCGATAGGTTTGTTAAGCTTCCGTATTCGGCAGTTTGGCAACCTATAAAATGAAATAGGTTAGCTATTTCATAACCTACAACTGTCAGAACTCCAAAAAAAATTAGGGTTAGGGTTTCTTACCTAGAAATGAAGCCGGAATCGCTGGGAAAGTGATTGGAATGGAGTAGGTAAGCACTAATAGCAGCAGGGAAGCAAGGCAGGAAGAATCTCCCACATCTCCCACACTTTCTCTCTCTTTTCTCTCTTCTCTCTCTAGGGTTTCTCTCAAATTTGTATGGCTGTGAGAGAGAGAGTTCTAAGGTCCTTATATAGTCTAAAAAGTCACCGAAATAGACTTATGGTCAAGGTATACTTGGGTTATAACCAAAGCGGGTCCCTTTCAGCTCAACGGAGGACTTCTGACGGCCCCCCTTAAGCCAAAGGTTGGATTTAAGCTCACTGACATTGGATCTAGGTTTAGTTAAGTTTTCATTTTGGTTAGATTCCCAGATCGCACGTGGCGGACCAATTTCAGTTCAACGGTCAGCGGATCTTAATCAGAAATTCTAAGTACATGGATATGTTTATGAAATTTTTTCTAATCCGAGGGTGTATTTGGGTCAGATTCTGACGGTCAGGTTGCTTAATACTGACCCGCAAGTAACAAGTCTCAGATTACTATTTGAGATATTTATTTTGTAAAGAAAACAAGTGTTCTCACCCTCTCACGCTCCGGACTCAAGCGAACAACCGTGGGACACTGTCTGGATTTGATTTCTGAGATGGTTGTCAAGCTCAGCGTAGCGGTCCTAATTCCTTAGCTTGGTATTATTTGGACTTCTGACGTGTGGTCTAGATCTGATACGGAGTTTCAACGTGCTCCCGAGAGTAATCGGGTAATGAGTTTAATCCTAGATTGTAGGGTAACCTAGCGTTAATGATTCTACAAGTTTTGGGTCTTGCAGATTGTATTTAAAGCGATTCAAACAAATTTCATGGCTACTCTAGTTTAACACTTAGTTAACTTTGTCTCATTTCTAAAGGATTTAGTCCTATAAGATTTCTGTCTGAGGTGGTACCTAGGCCTTTGTAGTTTGTACATAAGGTGATCCAAGTTATAATACTTAGCTAGTTTAAGATAGTGTCTAGGGTGAAAATACTTGGAATAATTGAAAGAACAAGGTGGTGAAGGGTGGGATTTGTGAAGGAAATGAGTTCAGAAGTGGTTTTAGACTTTGGGATCGAGTTCTGACAATTTAATAAGGTGATAGGATCGACCGATTGCCTGAGGACGTCTAATTCCAGATTGGTAAAAATCTGGGATGTTACACATAGCCTCCACAGGCGTATCGTGGTTAGCAGGATTGGATACCGAAAATCTTATTCTACATGGGGTGCTATAGATATCCCTCGGTGAAAGTCCCTAAACCATTATGGTACCAAGAGGTTGCTCCAATGTCTAGACAGAGTGGGTGCAGGAGCGCCGAGTGCCGATAACTTAACGGCTGCGCTTTTCACTGTGTCGTGGTTGGTTGGAAGGGGGTGTGGCCTTACCCGCCCGAGAGGAGGGGGCAATGCTAGGCTGATTTTGACCAGCTTGAGGAATGGGTCCGCTATCGATGAGCCTAGCCCGATATTGGCAGGCGAATAATGAGGTCTCTTCCACTTACCTTATTACGCGCTATGAGGTGGTAATCTGGTTTAGAGTATACTAGACCTCGGTGATATTCCAGATTTGAGCTGTATTGATATGTGGATATAGATGAGGATTTGGATGCTTAAGTTGCATCTCGCATCGCATGGCCTTGGTATGGCCGACATCATTCATGCCTTGCATCGCATAGCCTTGGTATGGCTATTGGTATTCATGGATTCATCATTATGTTCTGCATTACTCTGATACTGCATATCTATATTACTACCTTGCACACACACTTTCACCACCCTCTAAGCTTTCTATAAGCTTATACAAGACTGCTGAGGTAGGAGTGCTTTGCAGATCATCTTGGAGCTTTCTGTTCATCATCATTGTATTTCCCTTTATGCTCATTGTACTTGTAAAGTTTTTTATTATAGTGGAAATGTAATGGAGTTTTTGGTTATTGTTTGTGGGTTATGCCTTTGGTTATGCTTATTACGAATTGAACTGATGTTGAAAATCCTCCTCGTAACATCCCAGGATCGAAACTGGCCAATGGGCGCTGGGAGCCGAGAATGGGGTTCTACGGAGGCTGTTGGCGATGGATTCGGTGATCGGGAATTTTGTGAGCCCGATTTTCGAGTTTGGGGTGTGACAATATATTATATGTTATATTATAATATTATATAATACCAGGCATTATCTAATAAGGGTGGGCCCTACGTGGGACCCTTCTCTCTCTTTAAAGCATAAAGCTGCACAGCAGCAGCTAGACTTATAAATATATTATATATTTTATATATGCTTAAAGCTGACAACAACTATATTAAATATATATTATGTATAATATGTATGCATTGTATCCATACCGTTCGACCATTTGTGACCCACCATCATGGTTGTTTGGGTGGTGGGACCCACCATGATGCATGTGTTATATCCATGTCATTTAACCATTTGCGAGATCACTGTACGGCACGGGAAAAAGAGTGATGTCAGATTTAAAGTTCAGGTGGACCCCACCATTTGAATAGTGTACCGTGACATCCACCATTCAAAACTTCCATGGGCCACCGTAGTTCCCAATATTACTTCCACTTCATTTATCTCTATGTTAACTTGTGAATAGGTCAGATCTCAAATATACATAAGGGTGGGCCCAATTTGATATACATGAGGCCCATCGGTGTGACCTATTTGATGTACATGAAGCTCGTTGGTGTGGCCCATATAGTGTGGCCCATGTGATGTGGACTGCTTGACATAAGAGGCCCATTGAGATGTATCCGAGGCCCATGGGCGCGGCCCATTGAAATGCATTTACGGCCCATGGGCGAGGTCCATTGTGATGTATTCGAGGCCCATGGACGTGGCCCATTGTGGTACATTTGAGGCCCTTGTATGAAGCTCGATGCGGTGTAGTGAGGCCCATGAGCAGGGCCCGGTGTGATGTATGTGTGACTATTATGTTGTGTATGAATCCCTTATGTGGGCCACTCATTGGGAGCAATGTTGGTTAGATGTCCACATTGATGGGCAATGAAGGTTAGATGTCCTCATTGTGACCTTCCCTTAGGCCTTGTTAAGCTCATTCTTACCGATTCCAATTATCATGACCAATTGCCGATTCTGATTGACATAACCGACTTGCCGATTCTGATCATCGATCGATTTCGATTGTCATGACCGATTGCCAATTCTGATCGACGTGACCGATTTGCGGATTCTGATTATCGATTGATTCCAATTGTCACGACTGATTGCCGATTCCGATTGACATGACCGATTTGCCAATTCTGATTATCGATCGATTCCGATTATCGTGACCAATTTGTCGATTTCAATTGTCGTGGCCGATTGCCGATTCTGATTGACTTGGCCGATTGCCGATTAGTGATCGAGGTCGTTTATCATGACCGATTGCCGATTCCGATTGTTGTGACTGATTTGCCGATTCCGATTGTCGTGGCCGATTGCCGATTTCGATTGACTTGACCGATTGCCAATTAGCGATCGAGGCCATTTATCATAGCCGATTCCTGATTCCAATTGACTTGACCGATTGCCGATTAACGATCGAGGTCGTTTATTATGAACGATTGACGTGACTGATTTGCCGATTCCGATTATTGACCGATTCCGATTGTCGTGGCCGATTGTCGATTAGCGATCGAGGCCAATTATCATGACCGATTGCTGATTTCCAATTGATGTGACCAATTTGCTTATTCTGATTATCGATTGATTCTGATGGTCGTGACCGATTTGCCGATTTTGATTGTCGTGGCCGATTGCCGATTCTGATTGTCAAGGCTGATGGTATAGGCTGATTTTGATTATTGAGGCCAAGTATCGAGGCCGATTCCCAGTGTCGATTCTAATTGTTGAGGCCAATTCTGATTGTCGAGGCCCATTGTGATGTATTCGAGGCCAATGGGACGTGGCCCATTATGATATACTTTCGGCCCATATGGTGAGGCCTGACTTGATGTATATTAGGCCCGTGGGAGTGGCCCATTGCGATGTATGTTAGACCCATGAGATGCGACCCACTTGATGTATATGTGGTCCATGAGTGAGACCCATCGTGATGTGTATTAAGCTCTTGAGTGAAGCCCATGGTGTTGTATATTTGGCCCTGGTGTGAGGCCATGAGTCCATTGTATGTTGGCTCTATATGGGCCATTCCTTGGGGGCAATGTTGGTTAAATGTCCACATTGTCGAGGTTGATTATCGATGCCAGTTATTGATACCGATTATGAGTATGTGACCACATAGCTTCATGATACATGCCCATACGCATCATCTGCATGTTTGTTATGAGATGTGGTTGACCATTGCATATGTCATTGGGCAGGTTCTATGGATTCCCTGATAGGCGAAGGTTATCTCACATAATCGAATGATATAGGCAGGATTGGTGCATGACTGGATTGTATGACTCATGCATCTTGTATTGTGTGTTGTGATTACTGTACGCCCTAGCGACATCAGGGCTGTAGCCTCCACAAGCATATTGTGGATGGCCAGATGGGACACCAAAAATGTTTGGTTCGAGCATTGGGTTGCCATAGATGGCCGTGGGGGAAAATCCCTAAAACCCTCTTAGTACCAGAGGACGCCCCATTATCGAGATAGAGTGGATGTACATGAGCGCTCGAGTGTCGAATACCAGGAGGCCGCATCTCCCATTGTGTAGTGGTCGGTTGGGAGGGGCTGTGGCCTTACCCACTTGAGGGAGTGGGCATAGCTAGGCTGAGTTTGACCAGCTCAAGGAATAGATCCTCTATCGATAAGCCAGGTAGGTATTGGCAGACTATTGGCCAAGCGGATAGTGAGGTCTCTTTCACTTACCCAGTTGTGTGCTTGATAGGGCAGTGAAAAGGCTAAGCTATATGTCCTAGAGGGGGGGGGGGGTGAATATGACTATGCCAAATTAAAATAAAATCAGCGGAATAAAATAAATCAATAGCCTTACAATTATAAATCAATTTACAATGCTGAAATCAAATCACCTTAATAAATAAGTATTTATAGATTGATACAAATTCAGTTCTAAGGACAACCTTACACCATAATAAACAAGGACTTATGGTAGGACAACCTTATTTCTAGAACGTCTTTTGGATCAAGAACTCAATTTTAATAGAAATAAATGAATAACAAAGAATTGAAATTAAATGCAGAAATGTAGATCTAATTTATTACAACAATTCCCACACTTGCTTGAAATGTAAATTGTTACAACATTTACATCCACATGTACATTCCACACAATTGAGTGATAAAATATATGAAAATTAAGCAAGCATTCAATCCACAAGACAGAGTTATAGTGGTTCGCCTGTGTGTACACCAACTGTCTTTCAACAGCCACACAGAATGCTACTCCACTCTTAATATCCTCATACAGGGGATATTAGCATTCACTATCAAATAGGTTTTTACAGGTTCACCCAAAACCTTTACAATTGTGTCTTTTTCACTTGGGCTTACACAATTCAAAAACCCCTCTTTTTTGAGTTTTCTGGCTCTCCTCAGATAACTAATACAATGAGATTTTTCTGGCTTAACCTCAAACAAAACTAAAAGAAATGAAATTTTACAGAATTGTAAAATACCTGGATTTCTCTTTTTTGTAGCATCCCGGTAGAACCAATCGGAGTAGATGATTGAATGTCAAAGTTAGTTCAATTTCCAATACTCACTTTAATATGGTTCTAAGTTCGAATAGATTTTAGATTTTAACCAATTGGGCGTAGCTATATTTGATTTTGATTCCAAGAAGAATAAATAAGGTAATTCCTCTTTTCAAATAAGATTGGAATATAGAAACAAAATCAAATTCAATAAGCTAGCAAAAAGAGAAAGCAATTATGCACAAAATAGCTTAAAAAATAAATATAAACTTATCTCAGAGTGGAGCCTTGAAGATATTATTAATTAAATAAAAAACTCTGAAATTCGTGTTCAATTTATAAAAGCAGAAATCGCATCTACGACTGGTCTTAGGAACTTTCGACTGGTCGTAGCTCTGACGGATATTTGAAATAAGGAGCGCGATTTTTTAAAGTCGTTCCACGACTGGTCTTAGGGAATCTATGACCAGTCATAGGTCACCTACGACTGGTCGTAGCTCTCTACGACTGGTCATAGGACCATAGAATTGCTTGCTGGACTTTAAGTCATAGACTTACGACTGGTCGAGATCGAGTCGAAGTCACTCTTATGACCGGTTGAAGGACCACTAGGATGGTCGTAGGTGTACCAAAAAATTCTGAAAATTCTCAACAACTTAGGACTGGTCGTGGAATTTCTTGGACTGGTCGAGTCAATGCCAGGACTGGTTGAACAGGGACTAGGACTGGTCTTAGAACAGACCAAAAACCTATTAAAGATATAATTGAGTTATGTATTCGAAATGACCTACTCTAAGGTCAACTTAATGGTCATTCAAACCTAAAACATGTCGTATGGACATTGAACTTCAACAATTCAACGAATGTAGACATTTGAACCTTATCAAGCTTGAGATCTTGAACTTGTTGTAGCTTTAATCTTAAAATCTTCATCAGCTTGAAAACTACTTCATGCGTTGCTCTTGAGTCTTGAAGTTGTTTCTTGAGTCTTGAACTTCAACATTGTAGCTTTGAACACTGATAGGATGATGAAGTACACTTTGTATTTCTTGAAGACATCTAATGTCTTGAAGTGTTGATGCAGTGTCTTGAACACATATAAATCACCATACAAACACAAGACACAGATAGATGTTTTGATACATCAAAATTTAACAACCAAAGGGCATGAGACCATAGCACTTACAATCTCCCCCTTTGTCAAATCTGTGCACCCAAATAATAATACTTCCAATAAGAATAAGAGAGATATAAGCACAACAGGTTCAATAGTGAATCGTGTACCAGTTATATAGACATCATAAGCAACATCCAGCTTACTCCCCCTGAGTAACTGCACATCCAAACTACTCTACAATCCCATAATCATAATCATTAAATCCAGCCAAAACTTCACCAAACTTCTCCCCCTTTTTGACACAAAATGACAAAGGAAGAAAAAATAAGGGCAAGCTAAGGTTAAGGAAAGTAGGAGATGGAATATAGATGCAAGAGATAAAAAGTTCAAAGTGCATAGTACATAATTCAACAAAAGTCAGTCAAGCAAGCATAATGCAGCCATAGAGCAAAGTAAAATACCAGTTATTACAGACCAAACGTAAAATTGTCAGTCAGAACCAGAAGAGGGAGTAGGATTAGATGGATCACTTTTGTGTAAACCCCTAGCAACACGCCTCATATATTTGCGTAAATAAGAAAATTGAATGTCTTGGGTAACACGAATTTGAGCCACCTGTTCCTGAAGAGAATTCAACCTCTCATCAAAATCAGAAGGCTGAAAGTCAGGATCATCAGCCGAGTCTGACTCAAGGTCTTCAAATATATCATCCATATTTATGTCTGCAGGAAGATCACCAGCTTCATCTGCATTCCCTGCTTCAGCACCACTGCTACCAACATCCACTTGGACATGAGCCAATTCTAAATTCATCTTGTTAATATTGGAATTATTAAAAGGGAGATGATGGATGGGTTTCTCTCTAACAGGCATAGCCACGAGCATATGATTGGCTAACATAGTCATTAGATAACCAAAGGGACTATCCCTATGACTTGGATGGAGACGAAACTGAATAATGGAGTGACAAATTAACGAAGGCAGACAGATTTTCGCACCAGAGATGACGGAATGCAAAACACGAACCATGAATGCAGTGAGTTCGGTTTTATTAGCAGAACGCGGATATAGATTTGAGATGAAAATCCTGTGAAGCACTCTGTGTTTAGGTAACAAATACCTTAAAGGAAGTGCATTACCTTTATGAGTCTAGTGAACATCCAAATTACATAAATCCCTAGTAAGCATTTGTCTTTGAGATTCTGAGATTTTATCAGATAATATATGAATCGGAATGCCCTCATCATTGATAGGGATTTCCATAAGGTGATTTATCAAATGGTGATCCACAGTAAATAAGCCTTCTTGAGTATCAATTTTAAAAGTTAAATTCTCAAGAGAAAAATCACAGATACATGTAACCATGGATTGGGCAATGGACGGGTATGCAGCTCCACCCCAATGTAAGATGTTATCCCATCCCACAGATTGCAACAGAGGAAGGATACCAAATGAAGCAATGTGATTAACATTAACATGATGCTCAACTATAACATTGCGCATACACAAATCTCGAGCATCTGATGGATCATTTTCAGGAGATCGAAGATGACGTTGCATAATAGATGTTGATCGAGATGAAGAGGGACCATAGGTAGTTTTCTTTTTACCCTTAGCATCCATTTTCAAAGGAGGAATCAAGGAAACTACAAGATTCAAGAAAGAAGAAGTGGGGTTTTGATAGAACAACTTTTTAAGAGAAAACCCCAAACTTGAAATGAAGGAGCAAATAAATTCTACAAGAGTAAAATTTGAAGCACCAATAACAAGAATCTACAAGGAAATTGCAAAAGAACCACTAACCTTGAAGTATCATGAAGGTGGGTTTGACCGGTCGAGGCTAAGCTTGTTGGTGAGACAAAAGGAAATGAAGAAGAAGAGTCAAAACCCCAAAATAAAGTGAATTCACAAGTTTCACGACCGGTCGTGGATGTGCTCAACCGGTCGAAACAAGACCGGTCGTGTACACTCATGACTGGTTGAGTACCGACCAAAATTTACAATTTTTCAAATAATTTCAAAATTTAAGCAAATAAGCCATCAAATATATGTACATTATGATACATCAAAGCATGCAAATTCAATTTAAATCGCATATACCGAGATCAAACTTTAATTTATTAAACCTGCTTTTGTTGATCAGTTTAGTGAAAATGTCCGCAAGTTGAGTCTCGGTTGGAATGTATTCCAAAGATATTAATTTTTCTTCCACTAATTCACGAATGAAATGAAATCTAATGTCAATATGCTTAGTGTGTGAATGCTGAACTGGATTTTTTGAGATATTTATTGTACTGGAATTATCACAATACAAAATCATAGAATCCTGTGTAATTCCATAATCGCTTAACATGCGTTTCATCCAAATAAGTTGAGTACATGCATTTCCAGCTGCAATGTATTCAGCCTCAGCTATTGATAGCGATATAGAACTTTGCTTCTTGCTAAACTAAGAAACAAGACAATTTCCGATGTAGAAATAACCACCACTGGTTGATTTCCTATCATCAATGTTTCCAGCCCAGTCAGCATCTGAGTACCCGGCTAATTGAACACTAGTCTCATGAGGATACCAAGACCCAGTTTAGCAGAACTTGCGACATATCGCATAATCCGCTTAATAGCAATTAAGTGAGATTCTTTAGGATTTGACTGATAACGAGTACAAATACCAACACTCAAAGCGATATCTGGTCTACTTGCAATCAAGTAAAGCAAACTACCAATCAAACTACGATACAATTTAGGATCCACATCTTTACCTGTAGAGTCTTTTGAGAGTCTTAAAGTTATACTCATAGGAGTATCAAAATTTTTACCATTCTCAAATCCAAACATCTTAATTAAGTTCAGAGCATATTTGGTTTGAGAGATAAAAATTCCATCAGGTTGTTGTTTCACTTGCAACCCTAGGAAATAATTTAATTCCCCAACCATGCTCATTTTGAAAATAAATTTCATTAAATCTACAATCTCAACAGTCATGTTAGTACAGGTTGATCCATAAATAATATCATCAACATATATTTGAACCATTAGAATATCATCATTATGTTTCTTAACAAAGAGTGTCTTATCAACACTTCCCATCTGAAAATTATGACTCAGTAAAAACTTAGTCAATTTTTCATACCATGCTCTGGGAGCTTGTTTTAGACCATAGAGAGCCTTTTTAAGACGATACACATGATCAGTAAACTTAGGGTCTTCAAACCCTGTAGGTTGTTCAACATATACCTCTTCATGTAAATCACCATTCAAAAAGGCACTCTTTACATCCATTTGGTAAATTTTAATTTTCCTAAAGCAAGCAATGGAAATAAAAAGTCTGATTGATTCAAGACGAGCTACAGGGGCAAAGGTTTCATCATAGTCAATACCTTCAATTTGTGTGTACCCCTGTACAACTAGCCTTGCTTTATTTTGAATAATATTTCCAAGTTCATCAGACTTGTTTTTGAAAATCCATTTTGTTCTAATAATATGTTTATCTTTAGGTCTAGGAACAAGGTACCAGACATCATTTCTGAGAAACTGATTAAGTTCTTCCTGCATCGCAACTGTCCAGTTTTCATCAGAAAGTGCTTCTTTCACGTTAACCGGTTCTATCTGGGATATAAAGCATACGTAGTTACATATGTCCTCTAATTGTCTATGAGTGCGCACACCAGTGAGAGGGTTTCCAAGTATTTGAGAAGTTGGATGATCTTTAATAGTCCTTAATTCAGAATCAGTTTCACTTGATGAAGTTTCTAGTTTTTCAAGTATAAGAACTTCATCATTATCTGAACTAGGGGCAGGTGTATTCAAATGATTATCAATTACAACATTTATTGACTCTTGAATCACACCGATCCTGTTGTTCAGAACACGATATGCACGACTGTTTAAAGAATATTCTAAAAAGATCCCTTCATTACTTTTAGTGTCGAACTTTCCTAAATTTTGATGGTCAAGCAAAATATAGCACTTGCTGCCAAAAACTCGAAAGTATTTGATAGAAGGCTTTTTCTCAAACCACATTTCATAAGCCGTTTTATTATTAGATTTACAAATATAAACATGGTTAATAATGTAGCAGGCGGTATTCACTGCTTCAGCCCAGAGATTCCTGGGAAGCTTCATGCTAGTTAACATAACATTTCCCTTTTCTTGTAGCACTCTATTTTTCCTCTCGACAATTCCATTTTGTTGAGGAGTCTTAGGTGCAGAGAATTCATACGATATTCCCTGATCACTACAGAATTTCTCAAAACTACTATTTTCAAACTCGGATCCATGATCACTACGGATCTTACTAACTTGAGAACATTTTTCAGTTTGGATCTGTTTTATAATCTTTTTCACTTCATCAAGGGTTTCTGATTTGTCCTTCAAGAATGAAACCTAAGTGTATCTTGTATAATCATCTACGATAACCAAGATGTATTTTCTGCCACCTCGACTTTCCGTTCTCGTTGGTCCTATAAGATCCATGTGGAGAAGCTCGAGTGGTCTTGTGGTGGTATTGGAATTCACCTTTTTGTGAGAGCTCCTAGTTTGTTTACCATACTGGCATTCACCACAAATCTTGTCTACTTTTTACATCTTAGGTAGACCTCTAATTAGTTCTCCTTTGCTCCATCTGTATAAATTTCGGTAGTATACATGTCTGAGGCGTTTATGCCATAATTCTGTCTCATTGGTATGGACCATATAGCACGTTTGGTTAGATGAGCTACCATTGCTTACTATATAGCAGTTTTCAGAAGTTCTGCGACCAGTTAATATTACAGAACCCTTTTTGTTTATAATTTCACAACCTTGATTAGAAAATTTAAATCTATGGTTGTTATCGCATATTTGAGATATGCTTAACAGGTTGTGTTAAACCCTCAATATATAAAACATCTTTAAATAAGGGAAGGTTATAGAGTTGAACCGTACCTTTGCCCATTATCTTGCAGTTGCTACCATCACCAAATGTGACTGACCCATCATTCATATCTTTAAGATCGGTGAATAGAGCCTTGTCGCCTGTCATATGTCTGGAGCATCCACTATCTAGGTACCATTTTAAATGGCTTGAAGCTTCGAAAGCAGTGTGAGCAACCAAACAGGCAACCTTAGGAACCCATTTCAGAATTGTTTTGAGTTTAGGAGTATAGTTGATCTTCTTTGGTTTATAGTTGTAAGAGTGACCTACTGAGTTAGATTTTAAGAGCTCCTTTAGTAAATCAATTATCTTTTCAGCTAGTGGGTTTCTGATCTGATTTTTAAAATTTATATAGCTGCTTTTAGGTTTTTAAAAAGTTTTTGTATTTTTAGAAAAAACTTGACTAGTACCTTTTCCTTTTGAGTTAGAAGTCTCTCCTTTCACAAAGTTAGGAAGAGTATTCTTCTGTTTAGGAGATGTATCATAGCCCAACCCGGATCGATCACCACATTTTCTTGATCCGAAAAATAATTTTTCTAAATTTGGATCACCTTGGGCATATCTCCATGTGTCCTTCAAACTCAGAAGAGAAGATACTTCATTTTTAAGTTTCTCATTTTCAGATTTCAAATCTTCAATCAGGGAGGTTTTAAATTCCAAATCACACTTTGATTTTTCAAAACAATCTGAAATTTGGGATTTTTCTAAAACAAGAGTTTCAAAACATTCTTTAAGTTTAAAAAACTTTTCTTGTTGAAGTTTAAGTTTGACAGCAATTTTACAACTTTCTTTATATAAGGCATTATAAGCATCTTGAAGATCTTCTTCATTTTCATGATCACTATCCAAATTTTCTTCACTTGTTGAATCATCGTGATCTGAAAAAGTAAACTTGGCTAGTGTCATAAGGGCTTTAACTTCACTGCTTGACTCGGTTTCAAAATTTTCTGATTCAGAAGATGCTTCAAAATCAGACGATTCATCCCAAGTAGCCAACATACCCTTCCTTCTGGGTCTGTCCTTTTTAGGACATTTGTTTGCTAAATGCCCATATTCTTGGCAGTTGTAACATTGACTATCTTTCAAAGACTTCCAAGTTTTGGACTTAGGTTTAGATCGTTTCTTTTCATTTGCCTTTTGAAAGTCAACCCTTTTCTTGCTTTTAAAAATTTTATAAAACTTTTTCGCCAAAAGAGCCATATGATCTTCAGAATTTTCTAAATCTGAGTTTTCTTGAGAAATACCTTTAGATGATTTCAAAGCTATAGATTTACCTTTAGGAGATTTAAAATTTAATTCATAGGTTTGTAAAGAACCAACTAGTTCTTCTACCCTCATATTATCCATATTACGAAGTTACTGGATCGCGGTTACTTTAGAATTGAACCATTCAGGAAGTGAGCGTAGTATCTTTGCACACACTTTACTTTCTGAAATTTTATCACCAAGACCCCACATTGAGTTTACAATGTCATTTAGTCTAAACATTTCATTTTCCTTCATATGAATTTCTTCAAATTTGGTTGTGAGGAGTTGGACTTTAGACTTTTTGACATTTGATGTACCCTCATGTGTCATTTCTAGTATATCCCAGGCTTGCTTTGTAGTATCATAGGATATAATTCATTTAAATTCATCTGGTGATAGTGCACAAGTGATTGCATTTAGTGCTTTAGCATTGGCACTATACTCACTTTTCTAAAGGGTAGTCCATAAATAATAAGCAGGTACAGACACAGTTTTTGAACCATCGGATTCAGTTACTTCAATGGTAGGAGGGTTCCATTCAGTCACTATGGCTCGCCACACACTCTCATCCATTAATTTGAGGAAGATCCTCATTCTGGCTTTCCAATATGCATAGTTGGAGCCATCAAATGGTGGAGGCCTAGTGACTGAAAGGCTATCAAAATTTGACATCTTTTTATATAGCTTAGATCATTAGCTCAGGAAATAAATCCAAATAAAAAGCAATAAGAACGAGCTATTAGGCTTTGATACCACTTGAAAAGGCCAAGCTATATGTCCTAGAGGGGGGGGGGGTGAATAGGACTATGCCAAATTAAAATCAAATCAATGGAATAAAATAAATCAATAGCCTTACAATTATAAATCAATTCACAATGCTGAAATCAAATCACCTTAATAAATAAGTATTAAGAGATTGATACAAATTCAGTTCTAAGGACAACCTTACACCATAATAAACAAGGGCTTATGGTAGGGCAACCTTATTTCTAGAACGTCTTTTAGATCAAGAACTCAATTTTAATAGAAATAAATGAATAACAAAGAATTAAAATTAAATACAGAAATATAGATCTAATTTATTACAACAATTCCCACACTTGAAATGTAAATTGTTACGACATTCACATCCACATGTACATTCCACACAATTGAATGATAAAAGATATGAAAATTAAGCAAGCATTCAATCCACAAGACAAAGAGTTATAGTGGTTCACCCGTGTGTACACCAACTGTCTTTCAACAACCACACAGAATGGTACTCCACTCATAATATCCTCACACAGGGGATATTAGCGTTCACTATCAAATAGGTTTTCACAGGTTCACCCAAAACCTTTACAACTGTGTCTTTTTCACTTGGGCTTACACAATTTAAAAACCCCTCTTTTCTGAGTTTTCTGGCTCTCCTCAGATAACCAATATAATGAGATTTTTCTGGCTTAACCTCAAACAAAATCAAAAGAAATGAAATTTTATAGAATTGTAAAATACCTAAATTTCTCCTTTTCGTAGCAGCCCGGTAGAACCAATCGGAGTAAATGATTGAATGTCAAAGTTCAATTTCTAATACTCACTTTAATATGGTTCTAAGTTCCAATAAATTTTAGATTTTAACCAGTTGGGCGTAGCTATATTTGATTTTGATTCCAAGAAGAAGGAATAAGGTAATTCCTCTTTTCAAATAAGATTGGAATATAGAAACAAAATCAAATTAAATAAGCTAGCAAAAAGAGAAAGCAATTATGCACAAAATAGCTTAAAAAATAAACACAAACTTATCTCAGAATGGAGCCTTGAAAATATTATGAATTGAATAAAAAAACTCTGAAATTCGTGTTCAATTTATAGAAGAAGAAATCGCATTTACGACTGGTCTTAGGAACCTTCGACTAGTCGTAGCTCTAACCGATATTTGAAATAAGGAGCGCGATTTTTGGAAGTTGTTCCGTGATTGGTCTTAGAGAACCTACGACCGGTCGTGGGTCACCTACGACTAGTCGTAGCCCTCTACGTCTAGTCATAGGACCATAAAATTGCTTGCTGGACTTTAAGTCATAGACTTACGACTAGTCAAGATCGAATCGAAGTCACTCCTACGACCGGTCGAAGGACCACCAGGACTGGTCGTAGGTGTACCAAAAAATTCTGAAAATTTTCAAAAACTTAGGACTAGTCGTGGAATTTCTTGGACTAGTCGAGTCAATGCCAGGACTGGTCGAACAGGGGCTAGGACTGGTCTTAGAACAGACCAAAAACCTATTAAAGATATAATTGAGTTATGTATCCAATATGACCTACTCTAAGGTCGACCTAATGGTCATTCAAACCTAAAACATGTTGTATGGACATTGAACTTTAACCATTCAACGAATGTAGACATTTGAACCTTATCAAGCTTGAGATCTTGAACTTGTTGTAGATTTAATCTTAAAATCTTCATCAGCTTGAAAACTACTTCATGCGTTGCTCTTGAGTCTTGAAGTTATTTCTTAAGTCTTAAACTTCAACATTGTAGCTTTGAACATTGATAGGATGATGAACTACACTTTGTATTTCTTGAAGATATCCAATGTCATGAAGTGTTGATGCAGTGTCTTGAACATATATAAATCACCATACAAACACAAGACACAGATAGATGTTTTGACACATCAAAATTTGACAACCAAAGGAGCATGAAACCATAGCACTTACAGGCAGTAGGTGGCATGGAGTGTACTAGACCCCGGTGATGATCCTAGAAAGGAATCGTACTGATATGTGGACTTATTGAGTAGGAGTTATATACTCATGCATTCGTTTCATTCACTATCCACTCGAGCTGGTGGTGCGTAACTAATTATTGTGTATCTTCGCATGGCCAGGATTTCGGTTGAGCGCGCGACTAACCTGAGATCAGGAGTTCACCACATTGAGTCTGACTATCCAAATTTAGGTATGGGACTGGTTTGGACAGATGTCCCTTGTGATGGACCCCATAGCCTGTGATACTATGTATTATCATCCTGACTTCACTCCAGCTTGGTCGTTTCATTTGTACTGCATTACATTGCATCCACAATACTTAGCATTTTGGGTTGTCATGTTTCTGCATTGATATGGCCATTAGTATTCATGCCTTGCATCGCATAGCCATGGTACGGCTGATGTCACTCATAGACTTATCAGTATATTTTCACTTATTTCGATATTGTATGATTTATGGCATTATATCTTTGACATTTAATATTTGGCTCGCTTTGATTCCTCATTTGCATAACTAATTTGCATTGCATACCCTGATATTGTATGACTTATGGACTTGTCAGTACTTCTGCTTACTCTGATATTGCTTATTTGGCACTTACCTTGCACACACACTTTCACCACTCACTAAGCTTTCTTTAAGCTTATACATGATAGATGTGTGTAGGTGGCGTCAGGTTGCAACATCATTGAGCCGGGGAGCATGCAGCGACTTATGAAGAGTTGATTTTTGGCATATGTATTTTCCTTTCAACATTGTATTCAACTGTTTATATTAGTGGATATGTGATGATGATGTTGCCTTTGTGACCTGGGTAAACTTGTGGTTATGCTTATTATGAGTTAAATGTACATTGAAAAATCCTCCTGTAGGATCCTAGGATCGAAATTTGGCATATGGACACTGAGAGCCAAGAATGGGGTACTACGGAGGCTGTTGGCACTGGATTCGGTGATCGGGAATTTTGTGAGCCCAGTTTCCGAGTTTGGGGCATGACAAAGGGAGGGAGGAAGGGAGAGAGAGAGAAAAGAGAGAGAGAGAGAGAGAGGTAGCCATGGGAGGGAGGAGCTCCGCCACTATGAGCTCCTCTCCTAACATTACAACATATACATCAATGGGGCCCAAAAATAGGTGGGCCATACACTAGAAAAAATTGGTGGGGAAATCCTATTTCCACCACATAAATCAGGGCCTAGGTGACCTTCATGCACTAGGAAATTAAATAACACATCATGGTGGGGTCCATGGAGAATGGCCCCACCATGAATTCATGCATGTAAGCTAAGATGGGCAATCGCCGCACCTAGAGGTCGAGGTAGGATCCTCACCATTGATTAGTGGGTCCTAACTGCCTCATGCTACAAAATTAGAAAATCCATGCAAGAAAACACAAATCTAATCCTAGAAAAGCACCCACCTTAGATCTTGATCTCCTTCTTCCACCACCATGTTCTAGAGCTCTAAGGGATGAGATTTAATGGTCGAGATAGGGTTTAGAGGGTTGGATTGGGGGTACTAAAGAGAGGGAGTTGATGGATTTTTGGAGAAGGGTGGGACATTGGGAGCTCTCTCTCTTGCTAGAGAATGAGAAAATGAGGAAGAAAGGGAGGGAAAGAGATAAGAGAGAGAGAAAAGGGGGTAATGATTGCTAGCTCTCTTAGCTAGGCAATCAATAGATGTGTAAGAAGCATGAGAGAGAAAGGGCATCATTACTAGCATGCTTGGGGCTATGGGCTAGGGTACGGTGGCTATAGCTAGGGTGACGTCATCACCCTCATGATTACGTAGGGAATGGTGCCATATAGGACAGGTGGATCCCGTAACGTGAGGTCACGACCATTAGAATGTGTGGTCCACATCTAATGATCTAAGAGTCGGATTGGGGCACGAGATGCAGTGTCGGAACCGCAACGATGATGCGGTCATAATTGCATAGGTGTTGGGTTGAGTTAGCTTGGGTTTAAAGGATGCAACTTAAGGTCACGGGCAAACAATATCTACAGGTCACGGTCACCGGAATTCGACCAGGAGGACCACGGGATCCTACAGAATGACGAGATGCTAGGACACAAGCCTGACAGCTCTCCCCTCCTAATATAAATTTCGTCCTTGAAATTTACTATCGTGAAGAACAAAACAAGAAAGGAGAGAAAACATGGCATCACATATATAGATATATCAATCAGTATAATACAAAGCACGATACAAGCACAATCAATATACAAAAAGATGGGGATATCGCTATTTAATTAGCCTTGCGCTCCCGAGACGCCTCATCAACAGAATGGTGACCCCACTAGACTTTCACCAAAGGAATGAGCTTGGTCCGGAGGACCTGCTCCTTCTGATCAAGGATGTAAACTGGCTACTTAATGTAGGAAGCATCCTCAAAGACCTCAAGAGGCTGCCAATCAATCACAGGAACGATGTCTGACCCACACTTCCGCAGCATCGAAACATAGAAAATGTTGTGGATGACAGACAACTGAGAAGGTAAGGCAAGCCTATAGGCCACGGCGCCAATGCGTCCAGTGATCTTAAAAAGTACAATAAATCTTGAGGCAAGTTTACCCTTCCCTCCAAATTGAACTATGCCCATCATGAGCAAGACCTTGAGATACACTCTGTCCCTAGCAATGAACTCCAAGGGACGACTTCGGCGATCAGCAAAACTCTTCTACTGGCTCTGAGTTGTGCGCATCCTCTGCTAGATGATGTCGATAACCTCTGATGCCTGCTGCACAAGCTCGGGGCCTAGGAGATGGTGCTCCCCAACCTCAGCCCAACAATTGGGAGATCTACAAGGCCTATCATACAAGTCCTCGAAGGGAGCTATACTAATAGTCACCTGACAGCTGTTATTATATGCGAACTCAGCTAGGCGTAAATGTTCATCCAAGTTACCCAAGAAATCGATTATGCAAGCCCGAACCATATCCACAAGAATCTGGTTGACCCTCTCGGTCTGCGGATGATATGCGGGTGCTAATCTACAAGGCAGACCCCATAACCTTCTAGAAGCTCCTCCAAAATTGAGATGTGAACCTCAGGTCTCGGTCGAAAATGATCGAAACCCGAACACCGTGTAATCTCATAATCTTATCAATAAACAATCTGGCAAGCTAGTCCATAGACCAAGTCGCACGAATCATGAGAAAATGTGCCGAATTCATCAGACGATCAATGACAACCCAGATGGAGTCATGACCCCACTGAGTCCTCGGTAAGCCCATGATCAAATCGGTAGATACGTGCTTTGTAAATGCTATGGTTATTTGCTCCTTTGATTGTCAAATTTTGTTGTACCAAAACCACAGTATGTGACTTGTGTAGCACATTGATATATATGTTCAAGACAATGCATCACATGTACAAGGACAATGCTTCAACTCAAGAACAAAGATCTACTTCAAGAAATGCAAGGTCAAGTATTCACTCCTTTAAGCTTCAAAGTTCAATGATTGTAAAGCGACATTGAAAGACAAGTCAACTGTTCATACTTAAGACTCAAGGTAAAGTTCAAGCTCTATGACAAATTCAAGCTTCAAAAGATCTCAAGTTCAATCTCCATCATATGTCGAGATCTCAAGCTTCATGAACTTCAAAGACTATCTAACATTTGAAGAAAAGAAGGTTCAATATTCATACATCGTGTCCGAGGTATGGAAGACCTTAGATTGACCATAGGGTAGGTCATTTTGAATACATAATTCAAATTGAATCATTTTATAAGTATTTGGTCTGTTCTTCGACTAGTCCTGGACTCTGTTCGACTAGCCCTAGCACTGACTCAACTGATCTAAGAAATTCCACGACCAGTCCTAAGTTGTTACAAATTTTTAGAATTTTTTGGTTGTGCTATGACCAGTCTTGGAGACTACTCGACCGGTCGTGTGAATAGTCACGACTCGTTCACGACCAGTCCAGCAGCTACGACTCAAACTCCAACAACCATTCCGGGTAACACACAACCAGTCGTGGACAGGTCACGACCAGTCATGGAGGTCCCTCGACCGGTCGTGGATGGCTTACAACCAATCGTAGAATGGTTTTATCCGATCGCGCTCAAAATTTCAAAATGTTATTGGTTCTACGACCAGTCATAGTGTCATTACAACAAGTCGTGAACGCGAATTGTTCAACTATAAATAGAGCATGATTTTCAGAGTTTAATAATCTAATTCAAGTATAATCAAGTCATCACTCTGAGAGATAAGTCTGTAATCCTTTAAAGCTAGATTGTGCATATTTAATATTCTTTTTTAATAGCTTTGTATATTTAATTTTTTTCTGCATTCCAATCTGATTTGAAAGAGGAATTGTGATATTCCACTTCTTGGAATCAAAATCAAATAGAGCTAGCCCAACTTGGTTTAATTTAAAATCATTTTAGAATCTAAAACCATTTTATAAGTGAGTATTGGACATTGAACTTCTATTCGAATTTCTACTCTAATTTGGTTCTTCTGGGCTACAACAAAAGGAAAAATTCAGGTATTTTACATTTGTGTAAATCTTCTGTTTTTGGTTTCTTTTGAGATTAAGCCAGAAAAATCTCATTGTTTTGGTTTATCTGAGGTGATCCAGAAAACTCAGAGTGTAGGGTTTTTGAATTGTGTAAGCCCACTTGAAAGACACAATTGTGAGGGTTTTAGGTGAACCTGAGAAAAACATATTTCATAGTGAACACTAATATCCACTGTGTGAAGATATTAGGAGTGGAGTAGCAAGCTGCATGGCTGTTGTTTAACAGTTGGTGTACACAAGAGTTAACCACTATAATTCTTTATGTTTTGTGGATGTGTGGTTTAATTTTTATATCTTTTATCATTCAATGTTGTAATCTTTTACATTTCAAGCATTGTGGGGAATGTTGTAATAACTTAGATTTCATTTCCTTGTTATTTATCTACTTATTCCTCTGTATCAAGTTTGAGTTTTTGATACAAAGATCTTTCTAGGAATCAGGTTGTCCTACCATAAACCTTAGTTTTTGGTGTAAGGTTGTCCTTAGAACAACATTTGTATCAGCCAGTCAATATTCATACATTTGAGGTTACTTTACATTTTCATATTGTGGTTTGTTTAAAGTGTTATCTTTCATTTATTTGTTTATAAGGCTATCTTATTAATTAAATTCCATTGTTATCAATTTTAATTTGGCGTAGTCCTATTCACCCCCCCCCCCTCTAGGACATATAGCTGGCCTTTTCAAGTGGTATTAGAGCCTAATAACTCTTTATTTTTTTTTATATTTGGATTTATTTCCTGAACTAATCGATCTAAGCTATTTATAAGATGTCAAATTTTGATAGCCTTTCAGTCACTGGGCCTCCACCATTTGATGGCTCCAACTATGCTTATTGAAAAGCAGAATGAGGATTTTCTTAAAATTCATGGATGAAAGTGTGTGGCTAGCTACAGTGACTGAATGGACCCCTTCTACCACTGAAGTGACTGCTATCGATGGATTAAAATCTATGCGAGTTACTCCTTATTTTTTTTGGACCAATCTTCAGAAAAGTGAAAGTAGTGCCAATGCAAAAGTACTAAATGCAATCACTTGCGCACTATCACCAGATGAATTTAAAAAAATTATATCCTATGATTCTACAAACAAGCTTGAGATAGTTTAGAAATGACACATGAGGGAACATCAATTGTCAAAACATCTAAAGTCCAAATCCTCACAACCAAATTTGAGGAAATACATATGGCAGAAAATGAAATGTTCATGGACTTCTATACAAGATTAAATGATATTGTGAACTCTATATGTGGTCTTGGTGATAAAATCCCAGAAAGCAAAGTATGTGCAAAGATACTACGCTCACTTCCTGAATGGTTCAATTCTAAGGTAACTGCGATCCGAGAGCTTTGTGATACAGATAATATGAGGGTTAAAGAATTAGTTGGTTCTTTACAAACCTATGAGTTAAACTTTAAAGCTCCTAAAGGTAAATCTATCAGCCTTAAATCTTCTAAATATATTTCTCAAGAAAATTCTGATTTAGAAAATTTCGAAGATGATATGGCCCTTTTAGCTAAAAAGTTTTACAAAATTTTCAAAAGTAAAAAGAGGGTTAATTTTCAAAAATCTAATGATAAGAAAAAATCTAAATCTAAAACTTGGAAATCTTTAAAAGAGAGTCAATGTTACAACTGCCATGAATATGGGCATTTAGCAAATAAGTGTCCTAGAAAGGACAAACCTAAAAAGAAAGGTATGTTATCTACTTGGTATGAATCTTCTGGCATAGAAGCCTCTTATGAATCAGAAGATTCTGAAAACGAGTCGGGCAATGAAGTCAAAGCCCTTATGACTCTAGCCAAGTTCACTTTTTTCAGATAATGATGATTCAACTAGCTAAGAAAATCTGAATAGTGATCATGAAAATGAAGAAGATCTTCAAGATGCTTATAATGCCCTTTACAGGGAAAGTTGTAAATTTGTTGTTAAACTAAAACTTCAAAAAGAAATGTTTTTTAAGCTAAAAGAAAATTTTAATTTTCTTGTTTTAGGAAAATCCCACATTTCAGATAGTTTTGAAAAGACAAAATGCGATTTAGATTTCAAAACCTCCCTTATTGAAAATCTTAAATCTGAAAATGAAAAACTAAAACTTGAAGTCTCTTTACTTTTGAGTTTGAATGATACTTGGAAGTATGTCCAAGGTGATCCTAAATTAGAAAAACTTTTATCCGGATCCTAAAAATGTGGTGATCGATCCGGTTTAGGCTACGACAAAAATGTTCCTCCTCAACAGAAGAATACTCCTCCTAAGTTTGTGAAAGGAGAATCTTCAAACTCAAAAAGGAATAGTTCAAATCAAAACTTTTCTAAAAATACTAAAACTTTTCAATTTTTTAGCAACCATATCAACTATAAAAATCAGAACCGAAACCCTTTAGCTAAAAAGATAGTTGACTTACTTAAGGAGCTCTTAAAATCTAACTCAGTAGGTCATTCTTACAACTACTACAAACATAAGAAGACCAACTATACTCTTAAACCCAAAACAGTTATGAAATGGGTTCCTAAGGTTACTAGCTTGGTTGCCCACGCTGCTTTTAAAGCTTCAAACCATTCGAAGTGGTACCTAGACAGTGGTTGCTCCAGGCATATGACAGGTGATAAAGGTTTATTCACCACTCTTAAAGATATGACTGATGGTTCAGTCACATTCGGTGATGGTAGCAACTGCAAGATTATTGGCCAAGGTATGGTTCAACTTTCTAACCTCCCTTTATTTGAGAATGTCATATATGTAGAAGGTTTAAAACATAACTTGTTAAGCATTTCTAAAATATGCAATAAAAATCATAGCGTAAAATTTACTAATCGAGGTTGTGAAATTTTAAACAAAAAGGGTTCTGTAATATTAACTAGTCGCAGAACTTCTGAAAATTGCTATATTGTAAGTGATTATAGCTCATCTAATCAATCATGTTACATGGTCCATACCAATGAGACTGAGTTATGGCATAAACGCCTTTGACATGTACACTACTACAATCTGTATAGATTGAGTAGAAGAGAACTGATAAGAGGTCTACCTAAATTACAAAAAGTAGACAAAAATGTGGCGAATGCAAGATTGTCAAGCAAGCTAGGAGTGCTCACAAAAAAGTGGACTCCAATGCCACATCCAAACCGCTCCAACTTCTCCACATGGATCTTATAGGACCAACCAGGTCGGAGAGTCGAGATGATAAAAAATATATACTGGTAATCGTGGATGACTATACCAGATTCACTTGGGCAGCCTTCTTAAGGGATAAATCAGAAACCCTTGATGAATTAAAAAAGAGTTCTCAAATGGATCCAAACGAAAAAAGGTTCTCAAGTCTGTAAGATCCTTAATGATCATGGATCGGAATTTGAGAATAACAGTTTTGAGAAATTCTGTTGTGATTAAGGAATATCATATGAATTCTTCGCGTCCAAAACACCACAATAAAATAGAATTGTTGAAAGAAAAAATAGAGTGCTTTAAGAAATGGCAAATGTAATGTTGAAAGTATGAAGCTCTCTAAAAATCTTTAGGCTGAAGCTGTAAATACTGCCTACTATACAATCAACCAGGTTTATACAAGTAAGTCAAATAATAAAATGGCCTATGAAATGTGGTTTGATAAGAAGCCTACTGTCAAATACTTTCGAGGTTTTGGCAGCAAGTGCTATATTTTACGTGACCGTGAAAATCATGGCAAGTTTGACACTAAAACTGATGAAGGGATCTTTTTAGGATATTCTTTGAACAGAGCATATCGAGTACTGAATAAGAGAACTAGTGTTATTCAAGAGTCCATCAATGTGGTCATTGACGATCACTTGAATACACTTGACTCAAGTTCAGATAACGATGAAGTTCTTCTAATTGACAAACCGAATATTTCATCAAGTCAAAATAACTCTGAACTGAGGACTGTTAAAGATCATCCAAACACTTAGATTCTTGGATACCCTCTCACTGGTGTGCGCACTCGTAGACAACTGGAGGATGTATGTAATTATGTGTGCTTTACATCTCAGATAGAACCGGCTAACGTAAAATAAGCTCTTATCGACGAAAACTGGATTGTTGCGATGCAAGAAGAGCTTAATCAATTTGTTAGAAATGATGTTTGGTGCTTAGTTCCTAGACCTAAAGATAGACATATTATCAGAACTAAGTGAATTTTTAAAAATAAGTCTGATGAACATAGTAATATAATTCGAAACAAGGCTAGACTGGTTGTACAAGGGTACACTCAAATTGAAGGCATCGATTATGATGAAACCTTTGCCCCAGTAGCTCGTCTTGAATCAATCAGACTATATATATATATATATTGCTTTCTTTAGAAAATTCAAAATTATTAAATGGATGTAAAGAGTGCTTTCTTAAATGGCAATCTACATGAAGAAGCTTATGTTGGTCAACCAACGAGTTTTGAAGACCTTAAGAATGCTGATCATGTATACTGCCTAAAAAAGGCTCTCTACGGTTTGAAACAAGCTCCCAGGGCATGGTACAAAAATTGACTAAGTTTCTACTAAGTCATAATTTTTTAATGGGAAGTGTTGATATGACTCTTTTTGTTAAGAAACATAACGATCATATCTTAATAGTGCAGATCTATGTTGATGATATTATTTATGAATCTACCTGTACTAACATGACTGTTGAGTTTGCAGATCTTATGAAATCCAAATTCGAAATGAGCGTGGTTGGAGAACTGAATTATTTCCCATGGTTGTAAGTAAAATAACAACTTGATGATATCTACATTTCTCAAACCAAATATGCTCTGAACTTAGTGAAAAAGTTTGGATTTGAGAATGGGAAAATTTTTGATATTCCTATGAGCACAACATTAAGACTCTCAATGGACTCTGCAGGTAAAAGTATAGATCCTAAATTATATCGCAGTATGATAGATAGTTTGCTGTATTTAACTGCAAATAGACCTGATATTGCTTTTAGCGTTGGAATTTGCACTAGAAATCAATCTGACCCTAAAGAGTCACATTTAATTATTTTTAAGCGGATTATACAAGCAAGTTCTGCTAATCTGGGTCTCTGGTATCCACATGATACTAATGTTCAATTAGCTGGGTACACTGATGCTGATTGGGCTGGTAATGTTGATGATAGGAAATAAACCAGTAGTGGTTGTTTCTATATTAGGAACTGTTTAGTTTCTTGGCAAAGTAAGAAACAAAGTTCCGTATCGTTCTCAACAGCTGAGGCTGAATACATTGTAGCTGGAAATGCATGTACTCAGCTTGTATGGATGAATAGAATGTTAAGCGATTACGAAATTGCATAGGATTCAATGGTTTTATATTGTGATAATTCCAGTGCAATTAATATATCTAAAAACCCAATCCAGCATTCACGAAGCAAGCACATTGACATTAAATATCATTACGTTTGTGAATTGGAATACATTCCGACCGATAATCAGCTTACTGACATTTTCACTAAACCGCTCGATAAAAGTAGGTTTGATAAATTGAAATTTGATCTTGGTATGTGCAATTTGAATTGATCATTTATGCATTTCTGTGTCATATTGTATATATTTATTATTTTACATGATTAGAATTTTAAATTATGTGAAAAATGCATATTTTTAGATGTGCACGACCAGTTGAGGACGGATTTGACAATCGTGGCACGACCGGTCAAGGACGTTCCACGACCAGTCTTGTAACGTGCTGGTGCTTTTAATTTGGGGGAAAATCACTTTTCTTCTTCATTTGCTTTTCCTCTCCAACGAGTCTAAGCTCGATTGATCGTACCTAACTTTTTTATTCTTTAAGGTTAGTCCATTATTTCAATTTTCCTTCTAGATTCTTCATTTTCTTACTTGGAGTGATTTATTTCTTGTTTCCTTGAAGATTTTGGGGTTTTCTTTCCAAAAATCTATTTTTGAAGAAACCCTCTTTACACCTTTTACAACTTTTTGATTCCTTCATTTCTTTGTTGTAAATGGATGCTAGAGGGAAAAAGAAAACTTCCCAAGGTGCTTCCTCATCTAGATCGACACCTTTAACAAGGCGCCACCTTTGGTCACACAAAGGTGATCCCTCCTATGTGTGGGATTTACGATTGTGTAATGTTATTGTTGAGTGTCCTGTGGATATTGATTATAATGCTCCATTTGAACTCCTTCTACTTCTCTAATATGTAGGATGGGCTAACATTCTACATTGGGGTGGGCCAGCATACCAGTCTATTGCGTAGGCTATGTTTGAATGTATTTCTGAATTTTTGACTGAAAATTTAACGTTTATAATTGCAATTAGAGAAGGTCCATTTCAAATAGACCATCATTTGATTTCTTCTTTAATGGACATACCTGTTAATGATGGGGGTATTCCTATTCACACTCTAGTTGACAAACTATCAGAATCAGAAAAACGTGTGTTAACTAGAGTTTTATGTAATATAGATGTGCAATGGACTCATAAAGGGAATGTGCTTGCTTTCAAGTTTTGTTACCCAGATATAGGGTTCTTCATAGAATCTTTATTTTAAATTTGTATCCACGTTCTAGTAACAAAATCGAACTCACCTCTTTCATGGTTTGGATTTTGCATTCCATCATATCTGGTACTAAAGTTTGTCTTCCTTCTTTGATATGTCATTCTATCATTTAATTTTGTATCCATCCTGGACACAGTGATATTCCTTTCGCATTTCTTATGATTGTGTTAGCCACTCATATGTTAGTAGCTATGCTTGTTGGAGGGGCTGCTATTTATCATCTTATTTTCAACTACTAAATATAAACAAGATGAAATTGGGATTGGCTCCTGGACAAGTGAATGTGGGTGGTGGTGGTGCTAATGAAGTGAATGAAGAAGAAGGTGGCGATTTACCTCCAGATGATATAAACATGGATGATATTTTTAATGAGATTGGATCAGATTCTGAGGCTGACTCTGATTATCAGCCTTCTGATTTTAATGAGAGGTTGCATTCTCTTGAGGAACAGGTGGCTCAGATACATGTAACCCAAGATACTCAGTTTGCTTATATGTGCAAATATATGAGGCACATGAACAAGGGTTTGCACCAAATTGATCCATCTATTCCTGCTCCTTCTGGATCTGATTAAGTACTTTCTTATTTGGCTTGTAATAACTCTTATGATACCTTGTTTTCTTTTAGTTTGTGAGACTGACTTTGGATGAACTTAGTTTATGTTGGTTACTTTTATGAACTTGGTTTATGATGCTTTATGTTGGATGAACATTATTTGCTTATATCTTTCATATCTTGATTTATTTGCTCCTTTTTTTCCTCCTCCATATCTTTGTTACTTCATTTGTCATATTGTGACAAAAAGGGGGAGAATGTTTTATTATGCTTGCTTATGGATATGGATAGATATGGTTATATAGATTATGGGTAGTAAATTATTTTTTTTGTGTTATATGGAGTAAGTAAGAAGTGTGCTTTGACTATTTCATGATGATGTGTTCTGGTTATTGTAACTAGTGCATTATACTCTCTTGTGTATATATGATGCATGATTCTTTGTTGAGCATGTAATGCTTCTCTTATTTCTAATGGTGTGTTTTGTCGCAAATTGGACAAAGGGGGAGATTGTAAGTGTTATGGTTATTTGCTCCTTTGATTTTCAAATTTTGTTGTGCTAAAACCATAGTATGTGACTTGTGTAGCACATTGATATATATGTTCAAGAAAATGCATCCTATGTACAAGGACAATGCTTTAAATCAAGAACAAAGATCTACTTCAAGAAATGCAAGGTCAAGTACATTGTTCACTCCTTTAAGCTTCAAAGTTCAATGATTGTAAAGCGACATTGAAAGACAAGTCAACTATTTATACTCAAGACTCAAGGTGAAGTTCAAGCTCTACTACAAATTCAAGCTTCAAAAGATCTCAAGTTCAAGCTACACCATATGTCGAGATCTCAAGCTTCATGAACTTCGAAGACCGTCTATCATTTGAAGAAAAGAAGGGTCAATGTTCATACATCATGTCCGAGGTATGGAAGACCTTAGATTGACCTTAGGGTAAGTCATTTTGAATATATAATTCAAATTAAATCGTTTTATAAGTATTTGGTCAATTCTTTGACTAGTCTTGGACTCTGTTCGACTAGTCCTAGTACTGGCTTAACTAGTTGAAGAAATTCCACTACCAGTCCTAAGTTGTTGCAAATTTTCAAAAATTTTTGGTTGTGCTACGACTAGTCCTGGAGACTGCTCGACCGGTCATGTGAACAGTGCACGACTCGTTCACGACTAGTCCAGCAGCTACGACTCAAAATCCAGCAACCATTCCAGGTTCCACATGACTAGTCATGGAGGTCCCTCGACCGGTCGGGGATGGCTTACAACCAGTCGTGGAACGGTTTTATCCAATCGCGCTCAAAATTTCAAAATGATGTTGGTTCTATGACCAATCGTAGTGTCCTTACGACCAGTCGTGGACGCGATTTGTTCAACTATAAATAGAGCACGATTTTCAGAGTTTGATAATCCAATTCAAGTATAATCAAGTCATCACTCTGAGATATAAGTCTGTAATCTTCTTAAGCTAGATTGTGCATATTTAATATTCTTTTTTAATAACTTTGTATATTTGATTCTGTTTCTGCATTCCAATTTGATTTGAAAGAGGAATTATGATATTCCACTTCTTGGAATCAAAATCAAATAGAGCTAGCCTAACTTAGTTTAATTTAAAATCAATTTAGAATCTAGAACCATTTCATAAGTGAGTATTGGACGTTGAACTTCTATTCAAACTTCTACTTCGATTTGGTTCTTTCGGGCTGCAACAAAAGGAGAAATTCAGGTATTTTACATTTGTGTAAATCTTCTGTTTTTAGTTTCTTTTAAGATTAAGCCAGAAAAATCTCATTATTTTAGTTTATCTGAGGAGATCCAGAAAACTCAGAGTGCGGGGTTTTTGAATTGTGTAAGCCTACTTAAAAGACACAATTGTGAGGGTTTTAGGTGAACCTGAGAAAAACCTATTTCATAGTGAACGCTAATATTCACTGTGTGAGGATATTAGGAGTGGAGTAGCAAGCTGTGTGACTGTTGTTTAACAGTTGGTGTACAAATAGACGAACCACTATAATTCTTTGTGTTTTGTAGATGTGTGGTTTAATTTCTATATCTTTTATCATTCAATGTTGTAATAACTTAGATTTCATTTCCTTGTTATTTATCTACTTAATAATCTGTATCAAGTTTGAGTTTTTGATACAAAGACCTTTCTAGAAATCAGGTTGTCCTACCATAAACCTTAGTTTTTAGTGTAAGGTTGTCCTTAGAACAACATTTGTATCAGCCTCTCAATACTCAAACATTTGAGGTTGCTTTACATTTTTGTATTGTGGTTTGTTTAAAGTACTATCTTTCATTTATTTGTTTATAAGGCTATCTTATTGATTAAATTCTGTTGTTATCAATTTTAACTTGGCATAGTCCTATTCACCCCCCCTCTAGGACATATAGCTTGGTCTTTTCATGCTCCCACTTCCACATCGGGACACTCAACGGCTGCAATATACTTGAGGGTCTCTGATGATCAGCCTTGACACGCTAGCATGTGTCATACTCGGTCACAAAATTAGTGATCTGGCGCTTCATCCCTTCCCAAAAATACCGACGCCTCATATCGCGGTACATCTTCGTTGAGCCAAGGTGGATAAAAAACCTCAATCGATGTACCTTGGTTATAAGATCTCTGCGCGACTCTAGAATATTCGGGACACATAATCGGCCTCTGAAGCGAAGTCCACCATTAGAACCAACCTGCCAATCTGACGGACTCTCAGATGTCGCATCTGCTCGATAACTCTGAAGTGACTCGTCTGACTGCTGAGCCTCGATCACCCTTACTACAAGAGAGGGTTAAATCAACATGCTCGATAACTGAATGATAGAAGACTGCCAGTCAAAATCGAAGTCATACGCTACAATATCCTCGAGCATCTTCCACTCCTAAAATCATCATATGTACCACTAGGCCTCATGGCTGACAGTTGAGGGCATCCACCACCATGTTCACCTTGCTCAGGTGGTACTGAAGATCAAAATCATAGTCCTTTAGGAGCTCCATCCAACGTCTCTACCCCATGTTCAACTCAGATTGAGAGAATAGATACTTCAAGCTCCTGTGGTTAGAGAAGAACTTGAACCTGACCCCATAGAGATAGTGCTTCCACACCTTCACTGCGAAGACGACTGCTGCCAGCTCCAAATCATACATAGGGTAATTCAGTTCATGGACTTTGAGCTGGCGAGATGTATAAGATACCAACTTCCCGTGCTGCATTAGGATAGCACCCAAGCCAACATGGGAGACATTGATAAACACTACAAATCCATCACTCCTAGAGGGAAGAGTGAGGACATGAGCGGACGTGAGGCGGTCCTTCAGCTCCACAAATACTTGCTCACAGGCGTCACTCCACACAAACTCTGTGCCCTTCCAGGTCAACTTGGTCAGCGGTGCTGCGATATGGGAGAATCCCTTAATAAAGCGTCGATAATATCCCACTAAACCAAGGAAATGGCAGATCTCGAACGTGTTAGTGGGCTGGCCCCACTGACACACTGCATCAATCTTCGAGGGGTCCACTGAGACACCCTCCCTCATCACCACGTGACCGAGGAATTTATCTCCTCCTGCTAAAACTCACACTTCTCTAGCTTCGCATATAGCTGGTGGGCACAGAGGGTCTGTAACACAATATCCAAATGTTGCTTATAGTCCTCGAGGGTCCTCGAATAAATTAAAATGTTGTCGATGAAGACCACAACAAACTTATCAAGATAAGGACGAAAGACCTCATTTATCAACTGCATGAAAACGACAGGCGTATTGGTGAGTCAGAAGGACATGACCTGAAACTCAAAGTGACCATAGTGCGTCTTGAAAGTCGTCTTCGGGATATCCTCCTCTCGGACTTGATTCTGATGATAACCGAATCGCAGGTCAATCTTTGAAAAGAACTGCGCACCCTACAGCTGATCAAATAAATCATCAATCCTCGGGAGCGGATACTTGTTCTTGATCGTGACCTGGTTGAGATCGCGGTAATCCACGCAAAGCCTTAACGAGTCATCTTTCTTCCTGATGAATAGTACCGATGCTCTCCATGGTGAACTGTTCGAATGAATGAAACCCAACTCACGAAACTCGTCCAACTGCTACTACAGCTCCCATAACTCCATTAATGCCATACAATACAGGGCCTTCGTAATAGGCGCGGTACCGGGCACAAGATCAATCTGAAACTCAATATGCCGATGCAGCGGCAATCCTGGAATCTCCTGGAATACATCTGAAAAATCACAAACCACTGGCAACTGATTAACGCTCACTGCTATGGGTTCCTCTACTGTACACGATGATGTTTTATTTAAACCAACATGATTTAAATGATTTTTAAACTCGCAAGTATACGAATCAGATGTAGATATGGTATGTATTACGAGATCGTTCCCACGAGAACTGGTCGTCACAATTCAAATCTATGATTCTCCTTAACTAATCCAACAAATAATGGAATGAACTACTAAACACAATTCTAGGGAAAAAAATAATTAAGAACAGGGAAGAAAATTCAATCAGAGAAAGAGCACTAGGACTTTCGAATCCACCCCTAATTATCTTAACTCTTGTTTTGTCTGTTGATTCACCTTGATCTAGATTGATACCACTTATATAGGGAAAGCACAATCTGTGTCCTTAATCGGGCATACAGAATGTCTAATTCCTTTAAGCAATGCCATGAATAACATATCCCATGTCCTTGATCGGGTACATGGAATGTGTAGTTCATTAAAGCACCCTGTTTCCTCCTCTATAGGAAACCTGTTCTTGATCAGACACAAGCACCTATAATAAGCATCCAAACAACATCCATATATATACTTTGGTCAAGTTCATAGATAGAGAAGTATAGAATTTAAACCAACCAAGCCCACTTAGAGAAAGAACAAATTAATTAATATTCAAAGTAAATTCAACCAATACAAGAGCTAATCAAATTAGGGGCTTCATCTCAGTCCTAGCTGAGAGATTAGTGACCCATAAAATCCATTAAAAAGATGAATAACCAAAATTCATAAAAAGGAACATCAAACCAATCGATCTCTCTCTCCCTCTTCTTTCTTCTCTTTCTTCTATTTCTTCTCTCCCTTGCTCCGGATCTGGAATTCCCTGTTTCTAAATGAATTTCCCACGTCCATAATTCCTCTTTTATAGGCTTTGGAGGGATTTGAGTCGATAAGAGCTTGAGTTGTAGCAGGACATGGAGTGTAACTTTTTGCAGCCATGATCGGTGGGCCCCACAGAAGTATTTTCTGGAAAATCCACCCCGTTCATTGGATTCAGGATGAAATTTCAGTCAAGAATGGGTGGTTTTGAATGTCCATTGACGCGGCCTAGAGAAGAAATCACGAAGAGATCAGTTTTGAACATTGCAGAGCAGTCCGTTTGTGGCCTCTATATCACGCACGTGTGCACGCATGGACACAAAATATCAACATGGTTTTGTAGCTCTCGAAGCCTTCTACACGATGAACGGCTTGGATCGACCATACGGTTGACGGGTGGGGTCCACAAACTCCCCCAAAACTGGCCAGCGGCCGTCCGTTACGCGGATGCGAAAACAGCTGCTGCTGTGATGGTGGGGTCCGTGATCGGAATCTACAGCGAAATCCACTCCGTTCACCGAATTTCTATCGAAATTTCGGTCGAAAACCCATGATTTTTCTTCATTTTTGTGTGGCCCACAGAATGTTTCATTACACCGTCCATTCTATGTTTGAACGGCTGGATTCCACTCTTGATGATCATTCACGATTCTTCCACCTAGGTAGTGTTAACAGCCTTCATTTAGTCCTAATAGACGGCCCGGATCACATATTTGGGCAATGTGTGGGGCCCACAACTGAGGACCGCAAGTCGGTTTGCGGGACGCTGGACGGCAGCTTTGGATTTTTGAATTTAAGAGATAAAGAGTCGGTCAGCGCTTGCGCTGACCGTCTCAGCCGTCCGGTGCACGGCTCGAGTATGTATGCATGGTGTACATGCATCGCATATGGGGTCCACAATAATGTTTATGAGAAATCTGCACCGTCCATCATTTTTCCCATATTATTTAACCCGTCACTACTCAGTTAAGGCAGTTTCAGATGTCAGGTGGGCCCCAAAATTGGAGGTTAATGGGCTGATCTGTCCGTTGGCCCACTTTCTGAGATCTTTAATGGATGAAATTTAATATGTACGGTTAATTTATAGCCCTCATCCCATGTATGAAGTTTCGAACTGATCAGATGGTGGGAATCATGTGATCTTGCATTCTGGACCCTTTTCGGGCCCCTTTGGCTTGCTTTCCTCAGATCCCAGGTGTGTGAAATCTTCATTATTGGTTCTCTGGAGTCCATCCCGTGCTCTGGTGACTTTGGATCATGAAATCCATGCTTTTAATTCTCTTTTCAGTCTAACGCTCATTATTACGTCCTGCAATGAAAATACGATTAAAACACTCCATTAAACCTTATCATGTACGTAAAATTAGGCAATTACTGGGGTCTGATATGCAACATTCGACACTCATCACACGACATCAAACAAGACAACAACTCTCCTCTAGGCTCGGCAATGAACTGGAACTGTGGCAAGCCTGGTATACAGAACGTGACTGTCCTCGCTGATCAATCCAAGAAAGCATGGTACTTGGTGAGTCAATCCATGACCAGGATGACGTCGAACTCCAACATCGGTAATATAAGAAAATCGACGGGAAAGAAGGTCTCCTCGACCAATACGGGGCAAGACAAACAACATCGGCTTAGCACAGAGGTCTTCCCCATGGGTGTTAATACGGACAGACCCTCACTAGTGGACTCTGTCGGAAATACAGTTGAACGGCAGGAATCCTCAGACATAAAGGAGTGTGAAGCAATGGAATCAAACAAAACTTGAACGATGTATGCAAAAATGGGAAGAATACCCTTAATGACCCCTCTTGAAGACTGCAGGTCCTACTGAGTCGTGTAGAATCTAGCCTAAGATGGATGGGGAGGTGCATGTCCCCTCTAAGGTCCCTGCTACTGCTGCTGCTATGGTTGCCTATACTGCTGTCTAGGCTGCGGTTGGGGCCTCTGCGGTGGAGGTGGCTATGGTCGCTACTGCTGCGGTGGGGGCTGCTGTGGTGCTCTGGACTGCTGCTGCTACTGAGGATGGGGGCACTCCTTCCTACGATGTCATACCCCACCGCACCCAAAATAAGTCCCTACAAATGGCCTTTGGGGTGGCACTGGAGGTGTCGCTGGTACTTGGCGGGTCGGGTGCCTCTGCTGCTGTCGACGTTGCTGCTGCTGGGAGCCACCGGAGGGGGCTGCCTCTTCCGGTCTCTCCTCTGATCACGATCGCCGTGCGTGCCGGCTTACTCAGCCTCATAAATATGGGCCCTCTGTACTACCTGGTCAAAAGTTGGGAGCTCATCCCAACAACATAGCCTCGGAGACCGTAACACAAGTCGTTCTTGAAATGACGAGCCTTCCACCCCTCATCATCAACTAAGTACGGCGTAAATCTAGATAGCGCGACAAAGCGAGCCACGTACTGAGCCATAGACATATCTCCCTTCACAAGGGTCTTGAACTCTAATGCTTGCTGTCGTCGAATGTGGTCGGGGAAATACTGCCGGTCAAACCGGTCCACAAAATCTTCCCATGTCCAAATGAAATCAGGCCCTGCAGCATGGGCAATTGAGGTCCACCAATGCTCGGCCTCACCCTCAAGTATATACATTACTAATAGGACCCGCTGCTAGGTTGTCATCTCATGGTCTTGAACATCTTCTCCACTTGGAACGCCACCTCTCTGCTGTAGTCGGATCGGGCTCTCCCTAGAATTGCGAGGGATTGAGCCAAAGAAAATCTCGTAATAGGCTGCTCACGTGCTCCTGCTCTGCCTACTCTGGTGTCTCAGCGGGGCACTTGCCCTGTCCCGTGAGGACGGGTTCATAACTTGGAGCATCTGTTATAATTGATCGGCACCAACTGGCACGGTAGGGACTGCGCTGGTCTTGATGGAGGCGAATGATCTACAGGGGTCTCACATGTGGGAGTAGGAAGCTCAGGTGGGGGAACGGAAATTGCAGATGTCAGCATAAGAATCTCAGGTGGGGGAATGGGAATTGAGGATGGTGGAATAAGAATCTCAGGTAGTGGATCGGGAGTCGCTTGAGTCTCTCGGGTGCCTCAGGTGCCTCACCTATGAAGCATAGTCTACAGAAAAGAACAAAGGGCACCTATCAACCTTGAGAACCCTCGAAGGCTCAGACGTTAGGAAACCAAACCAAAATATTATGCACTCGGAACCTAATTGTCCTAAGCTTATAGTAGACATGTGATATTGTTCGCAATTATTCCCAAGTTATGCTATAATACCAACTCCTGTCACGCCCCAAACTCGGAAAGCGGGCTCACAAAATTCTCGATCGCCAAATCCAGCGCTAACAGCCTCCGTAGTACTCCATTCTCGGCTCCCGACACCCATATACTAGATTCCGATCCTAGGATCCTACGAGGATTTTCAATATAATTTTGTTTCATAATAAGCATAACCCACGAACAATCACAAGAACATCACAAAATCCACTATAATCAAAATCTTTAAAGTACAATGCATAAGGAAAATACAATGATAATATCAGGACTCCAAAAGCTTGGCTACACACTCCTACTCTTGCTCATCTATGTCTTAGCGTCATACATACAACGGTCGTGCACATGCTTATAGAAAGCTTAAAGGGTGGTGAAAGTGTGTGCACAAGGTAGAAATGTAAGTAAACGCTAGTAAGTCCATAAATGCTATCAACCGTACCGAGGCTATACGATACAAGGCATGAATGCTATCGGCCACACCAAGGCCATGCGATGCAAGGCCTACATGGCCACCATCATAAACTAGATGCAGCTTAAGCATGTTAGTCCTCATCTAAATCCACATATCAATACAACTCATCTCTAGGATATCACCGGGGTCTAATACACTCTACACCAGATTACCGCGCTAACTAGATGCACAACCATGTAAGTGGAAGAGACCTCACTACCCGCTTGACTAATAGTCTGCCAATATTTACCCGACACATCGGTAGCGGACCCATTTACGAGCCGGTCAGACTCAGCCTAGCATTGCCCCCTACCCTCGGGTATGTAAGGCCACAGTCCCTTCCAACCGACCATGACACAATGGGAGACACGGCCTAATGGTATTCGACACTCGTGTGCTCTTACCTCTACTCAATCTCGACGTTGGAGCATCCTCTTGGTACCATAAGGGTTTGGAGACTTTCACCCTGGGACATCTATGGAGCCCCCGTGCTTTAACAAGTATTTCTGGTATCCAATCCTGTCGTCCACGCTATAACTATGGAGGCTATAGCCCTGATGTCATTAGGGCGTATAGAAATCATAACACACAATGTAAGATGCATCAGTCACACAATCTAGTCATGCATAAATCTTTTGTGTACCGTGCGCTCATGTGAGACAACTCCGACTATCAAGGAGGCCCATAAATAATGTGCCCAATGACATAATGCTATGAGTAGTCGCTCCTCATAACAAGCATGCAGATGATGTGTATGGGCATGTATCATGATGCTATTTTATCACATACTCATAGTCGGAATCGATAATCGGCCTATAGACAAGGCAGGGTCCACAGAAAGAGCGGATTTAATCTATAATGTGAAGATCGGTCCTCAATAGTGGATATACTAAATCAGATACCACATATTCATCCATCTTCAGCAAGGGTGAATCACACAATAAATGGGCTTTCTTACCCACCCTATTATAAAGCCGGTCGGGCTATCAATAGGGCCCAAAAGATATAAATGGGCTAGCATTAGTGGGGGCCCTATAATTTCAGATAACCCAATGTAACACCTCGAATTTTTGCCAACCTGGAGATAGACGTCCTTAGGCAATGGGTCGATCCGAACACCTTATTAACTTGTCAGAACTCAATCCCAAAGTCTAAAATCGCTTTTTAACCCTTTTCCTTCATAAATCTCACCTTGCACCACCTCGTTCTTTAAATCTTTCTAAGTACTTTCACATTAGACACAAATCTTAAAGTTTAGGTGATGAAGAACAATACTCAAACTCAAAATTACTGTAAATAGTACATACATAAATAAAATGGGCTTTTGACTATTAACCTTATGGAATCATCGACGAATAGGTTATTTAGAAACATCAGCCTCTTCTATCCTAGGACCTTCTTCTGTTGTAATTAGGGTGTGATTTAGTTAAGTATTAATTACTTGGATCACTTTATATACAAACTACAAAGGCCCAAGTACCACCTCAGACAGAAATCTTACAGAACTAAATCCTTTATAAATTAAACAAAGTTAACTAAGTACTAAACTGGATTAGCTATGAAGTCTGCTTGAATCACTTTAAATACGATCTACAAGACCCAAAATGTGTAGAATCATTGACACTAGGTTACCTTAAAATCTAGGACCAATCCCATTACCCAGTTGCTCTTGGGAGCACATTGAAACTCTGTATCGGATCTAGATCGCACGTCGAAATTCCGATTACTACGAAATTATATAATTAGGACCGCCTTGCTAGGCTTGACAACCATCTCAGAAATCAAATCCAGATAGTGTCCCGGGGCTATTCGCTTGAGCCCGGAGTGAAGAGTGTGAGAAACGTGAAATTAATTAGAAATAAATTCTAAACTTAAGTAATCTGAGACTTGTCGCTTGCAAGCCCGATATAAGCAATCAGACCGTCAGAATCTGACCCAAATACATGCTCGGATCAGGAGAAATTTCATACACGGGTCAGTGACTTGTGGCCCTGATCGAGTTCCGGTGACCGTTGAACTGAAACTGGTCCGCCACCGGTGATCTGTAAATCCAATCGGACCGAAAATGTAACTCGACCTAGATCCAATGTCTATGAGCTTAAGTCCGACCTTTGGATCAAGGGGGGCTTCTAGAAGTGATCCGTTAAGACAGAACAGTCTCCCTTTAGCTAAAACCTAAGTATACCTTGGCCCTAAGTCAATTTGGTGAGTTTTTAACCTATATAAGGACCTTAAACCCTCTCTCATTTAGCCCATACGAATTTGAGAGAAACCCTAGGAGAGAGAAGAGAGAAAAGAGAGAGAAAGTGTGAGAGAAGTGGGAGAATCTTCCTGCTATTCTACCCTGCAGATTTATGTGCCAACCATCACTATCTAGTCACTCTTCTAGCGATTCTGACATCATTCTTAGGTAAGGAAACTCTAAACCTAACTTGTTCTAGGGTTTCAAAGGTTGTAAGTTGCGAAATAGCTGACTTAATTCATGCTATGGGTTGATATAGCATCGTTGAAGAAGACTTAGCATTTCTACCAAATTCGTTACGTTTCTATGGCGTAAGGTGCGGACTTTAGACATATAGGTTATGGTTTTCAACGCTTTCAATGTCAGATAATGATAGATTCATGATCTGGGTGTTATTATACATGCACAATGTGATGTTTGTTTTACGTTTCAGTTGCGTATGCAAATTATGGCATATTATGTATTCCGTATATTTGTAGAAAATACCGTATACGTACAAATTTTGAAAGTATGTTTGCCATGATAAATTATTGTATGAACATGATATATATAAGTGTAATACTTACTCAGCGAAAGAATTCGCTCTAATACTTGTTTTGGCTAATATACGTTATGTATGTTAATAAGTGTATTCTAAGTGTTTGTGAAAATGCTTATATGAGTAAGTACTTAGATGATTGTGCTTTAGGTAAGTGTTAAGATAGGATTCTCAACTACCTTAGTGATGTGTATGATTTCCTTCATGTAAGTTGTTTAAGTTAATCGCTTACTTATGAAATGCATGTGTTGTATTTCCTATTTATATTGTGCTTTATAACATGCTTGTTAACATGTTTGAATTACTTTGTTAATTCTTCTTTGACTATTATACAAGCTTTCTGGTTACGACTTGTATGTGATTGGGGCTATGTGATAGTCCAGACAATTGGTAACAGGCTTGAAGTCGTGGCTGAGATTCATTTCGCCACGTGGGATGTGTTGGACGAACCCGAGTCGTACTTTGGTTGGCGACAGTGGTTAGGCCACGCGAAGTGCTTATGTACTTCATGTCGTTCAACTTGTCGTGCGCTCGTGCTAGTCGAGCTCGTCAAGTAACTCGATCTGTTTAATGAATGTTCACCATGTTTGGACGCTACTGCTTGAACATAAGGTACCAAACTTACCAGTGTAACCTCATTAACCTTGGTACCTCGATCTGCTAAGACTCATGAGCCGGGCATGGTGGTATGGGACACCGTGGTCGAGCTGTCGGCCTACGCTGGGGCCACGAGCCTCCCCGTAGTGACCAGTGAGCAACCCAGACTCGTGAGCCGAATACGGTGGTATGGGACACTGTATTCAAGCTGTCAGCCTACACTGATAAGGTGATGGGGGAGTGGTGTAACGATTACGTGTAACAGCCCTGACAGCCCTTTGTAGTGACCTCGAGCATACTCTGAATCTGCGGAGAGGCGACGAGCCTTCCCATAGTAAATAGAGTATAAACTAGGCCTGTATTGATAAGGTGATGGGGGAACGGTGTAACGAGTGCGTGTAACAGCCCTAACAGCCCTTTACAGCGACCTAGAACCACATTATCGTATGAGATTATCTAGGACTAACGACCTTAGAATGGATCATAGTTTGGGAATGATATAAGGGAGGTACCTTAGTTTCCCAATACTGCTGTATGAAAAGGACTAATAATAACTCGGTAATCACGCTCATAGCATAGCACTGCATGTGCTTGGAAGATGTGGAGCACTAAGGGATGAACGCGTGCCACAGACGTAAGATGGTGTTGCACAAGGGTGGTTTGGCAAGGGCATGCTTCATGACTGTATTCCATACTTGCATTAATAAGAGTATTTAAAAGTGTTTGATTGTACTGCTTTATCATTACTGCTTGATTGAATTGATAACATGTTAACCTATGCTCTATTATTCCACTGAATTGATCACTCACTCCCACGTTATGGGACGATGTTTAAACACCAAACCAGACCCTGTTTGAGTTTCAGATGATGGCGATGCTTGCGAAGCGGAGCGGGATTTTTTTATGATGATGAGGAGGGTTTCTCCTTACACAGCTATCAGGTGGGTCTATGTAGACCATCTTCTGATCGATGGGGTTTACAAGGTTGCTGATTAAATGCCATTACACTTTAGTTTTCTCTTTTGGAGCACCCTTGTATATTCATTTTTTCCATTTTTGGAGTATACATTGATATATTTAACCTGGTAACATGTTCACACTTTGGAGACTTACAATAGTTTATATATATTTTATACATCTATCACAGTCTTTCGCTTGCATAATTTAACTGTCTCTGGAGTATGATATGTTGTTTTGGCTTAATCCCATTCATCTTTAATGCACTAATACGAACAACATTCAATCATCATTCTTCATGTTGCATAAGTGATGTGTTGGAACTCGGGAGTTGAGTTTATGCTCGACCCCCAATTTTCAGGGCGTTACACCCAAAAAGGTGAGATGGATCATACTTGTACTAGTGGGGGCCCATCAATTTGGGTTAGCCCACAACAAGGGGAGATGAAAGCGGGCCTAACAATGGGCCCTAGGGAGGATTACAAGGTGGGCATTTAACCACAATTGCTTTTACAATGTGGACATCTAACCATCATTGCTCCCAAGGTAAGGCCCGTAGAATCTATCTCATGATAGGGGCCCAAGGCCTTATACTAGCTAAGACAATAGTTGGGCATCAGAAACATTACTATATACATCATGGTGGGTTTACACATCATAATGGCCTCACCACATAGGCCTCTCATATATCACATTGGGCCTCACCATATGGGCCTCTCATACATAACATTGGGCCTCACCAAATGGGCCACATATACTTCACAATGGGCCTCACTCAAGGGCCTTATACACATCCCATTGGGCCTCACACAAAGGCCTCATATTCATCATAATAAGCCTCACCAAATGGGCCACAAATTTATCATAATAGGCCTCACACAAGGTGTCACGCCCCAAACTCAGAAATCGGGCTTAAAGAAATCCCGATCGCCGAATCCGGTGCCGACAACCTTTGTAGTACCCCATTCTCGGCTCTCAGCGTCTATATGCCAGGTTCCAATCCTGAGATCCTACAAGAAGGATTTTTTAACATACATTTTTCTCGTAAGAAGCATAACCACAAGTTTACCCAAATCACAAAAGCAACATCATCATCACATATCCACTAATATAAACTTTGAATACAATGCTGAAAGGGAAATACATATGTTAAAATAAAATCAAAGCTCTAGAAGACCGTTGCATGCTCCATGCTCAACGTTGTTGCAACCTAATGCCAGCTGTACGCATCTATCGTGCATAAGCTTATAGAAAGCTTAGAGGGTGGTGTAAGTGTGTGCACAAGGTAAGTGTTAAGTATTCAATACAATGCCATAATCATACAATATCAGAATTACTGGTAAGATCATGTATCATACGATATCAG
The DNA here is from genome assembly GCA_030180095.1 of Magnolia changhungtana. Lineage (NCBI taxonomy): Eukaryota > Viridiplantae > Streptophyta > Magnoliopsida > Magnoliales > Magnoliaceae > Magnolia > Magnolia changhungtana. The sequence continues at coordinate 2,206,189 of JASAUF010000600.1, forward strand.
AGTAAGCGAAAATACTGACAAGTCTATAAATCATACAATATTAGAGTACGCAATACAGATCAGGTATGCAAATGAGGAGTCATAGAGAGCCAAATATCATATGCCGAGGATACAATGTAATATGTAAGCCCTACTAAGTCCATCTAGGCAATATAAGTGCAGAAACATAACAACCCAAAATGCCATATGCCTGCGGATGTAATGCAATATGCAATGCGAATGAAATGACTAAGCTGGAGTGTGAAGTCGGGATGATAGTACGTAGTATCACAGGCTACGAGGTCCACCACAAGGGACTTCCATCCAAACCAGTCTCATCACTAAATTTGGATAGTCAGACTCAATGTTGTAAACTCCTAATCTCATGTTAGTCATGCGCCCCAACTGAAATCCTGGCCATTGCGAAGGTACACGTAATAAATAGTTACACACCACCAACCCGAGTGGATAGTGAATGAATGAATGAATGAATATGTAACTCTTGCTCAAGAAATCCACATAATAATACCGTACATCTCTGGGATCATCATCAGGGTCTATTATACTCTACGCCAGCTTGCCGCCCCTATCCGAGTGCACAACTGGGTAAATGGAAGAGACCTCACTATCCGCCTGCCAATATTGGGCCTGGCTCGTCGATAGTGGATCCATTCCTCAAGCTGGTCAAACCCAACCTAGATATTGCCCCCTCACTTTAGCGGGTAAGGTCACACCCCCTTCCGACCAACCACGACACAGTGGGAGATACGGCCTACTAGTATGAGGCCCTTATGCGCTTATATATATCCACTCGTTTAGACGTTGGAGTGCCCTTTGGTACCAAGAGGGTTTAAAGATTTTCACCCAGGGCCATCTATGACAGCTCGATGCTAGTAATAGATTTTTAGTGTCCCATCTGGCCATCCACAATATGCCTATGGAGGTTATGGCCCTGATGTCGCTAGGGCGTATAGTAATCACAACACAATGTAAGATGCATGAGTCATACGATCCAGTCATGCATCAATCCTATGCATACCGTGTACTCATATGAGATAATCTCCGCCTATTAGGGAGTCTCATAACAACATGCTCAATGACACATGCAATGGTCAACTACATCTCATAACAAACATGCAGATGATGCGTATGTGGGCATGTATTATGATGCGTATGCTATCACATACTCATAATCGACATCGATAATCGGCCTCAAAAATTGGACTTGGCCTCGATAATTGGCCTCAACAATTAGAATTGGCCTAATAAAGGGCCTAAGGGAAGGTCACAATGTGGACATTTAACTATCATCGCCATCAATGTAGACATTAAACCAACATTGCTCCCAAGGAGTGGCCCTCATAGGGTCAAACGTATATAGTGGGCTCATGGCCTCACACAAGGGCCTCATAAACATCAAGTGCATCGTATCAACGGGCCTCACCAATGGGCCTCATAAACATTAAGTGGGTTGCATCAATGGGCCTCACCAATGGGCCGATAAACATCAAGTGGGGCACATCAATGGGCCACACCAATGGGCCGATAAACATCAGTGCGCCTCATCCTATGGACCTCATGTACATCACATTAGGCCTCACACATGGCCATATATGCATTGCATTGGGCCTTACTCAAATGGGTCGTAATACATCATGTTGGGCCATAACGAATGGGCCGCAAATACAATAAGTTGGGCCTCATATAAGGGCCTTATACATCACATCGGGCCTTTTCAAATGGGCCCCAAGTACATCACATCGGGTCTTACCAAATGGGCCCCAAATACATCACATCGGACCTAATCAAATGGTCCCCAAGTACATCACATTGGGCCTAATCAAATAGGCAGAATCAATGGGTCGAATCAAATGGGACAAGTCGAATGGGCTAAGTTGAATGGGCCAATTCAAATGGGCTGAACACAACTCATTTATTTTTAGAGATCAATATAAAGTATTATATAAAAATGAATCATATTAAAAGATCAACTGGACCGTACCATATCTAACAGTGGTGATAATGATTTCCACGGTTAAATTCCAGTGGATCCCACCATAGGGTTTATTTCCCATCTAGCCTATTCATAAGGTCACAAAGATCTAGATTTAGAGGAAAAACAAATATCATATTGGTTTAAACTCTGTAGCCCAAGGGTTTTAATGGTGGACGTTTAAACCCACTATTTTCTGTAATATGGTCCACCTAATAACTAGATCTGTCTCATTTTTAGTCTCAAGCCTTAAAGCGAGCTCACTAAATGAATGGACGGTTTGGATGGAACACGTCCATCATGGTGGGGCTATTGGTCGTCCAGCAGATGGACTGCCCAGATAAAACACTACATCAGCTGGGTCCCACAACCCTACTGAGTCACAACAGTGAGACCCACGGAGCTGGTGGCGTGCAGTTGCTACTGTCTAGGCCCTTGGACGGCTTGGATATAAAACACATATATCAAGGTGGTCCCCCACCGTCCAGACGTTTGGATGGTGTGGATGTAAACCATACATCATGGTGGCTACTTAAAGCTCCTGCCCATCCCAGTAAGATGGATGGATGGTTTGGCTGGAAAACATCCATCATGAAGGTCCACGTGCTGCACTCAGCACATCACCAGGGTGGGCCCCACGTCCCCTTGCAAAACGGACGGATTGTACGGATTAAACTTGCCATAAGTGGGGGTCCCACGTCTAATTCACACGGACGGAGGGTGTGGATTACAACACATCCATCGAGGTGAGGCCCCACGTGGTGGAGGTGGGCCACCCCACATCTCTCAGCATATATATAAATATTATTTTATATTATTTATTATATATATATAATCATGTATTCAACGTCCAGTCGTCCTTTTGATGGACGGTCAGGATATGGATTGCATACATCAATGTGGGCCCATCTCCACACTGCAACACATGTGGAGTGGGTCCCACGAAGGTGGACAGCATGGGTAAGACACATGCATTCTCAAGTGGGCCATGCATCAAGAGAGAGAGAGAGAGAGAGATGTGAGAATGGGAGGGACCTCACCACTATGGGCCCTCCCTATACAATGGATACATCATGATGGGTCCCACCATATGTGGGCCCTCAAATCATCAAAATCAATAAATAAAACACCCACCGCTAGATCTCCTCTTCCTTCTTCCACCAATGCATGCTAGAGCTCTAATGGATGGACTTTAATGGTTAAGATCGATCATGGAGGGTGGGATTGGATGGTAGGAGGGTGGGCTACACCTAGCTCTTTCTCATGGAGAGCTTGGACGTCCACCTCCCATGGTTGCTTGGGAGAATGATTTTGAAATTAGAGAGAGGATAGGATGTAAGAGAGAGAGGGATGGGTGAGTGAGTGATGGGTGATGGAGAGAGTTGACTTTAGGGTACTTGTGTAAGAGAGAGGTAAAGGTTGGTTATACTTGAGGATGGGATGTAGTACTTGACATTGATTGATGGATTGATGTGATGTGTTGTAGAGATTCCCTCAGTATTTGCAACGCGCAATGTTTTCCTTGAACTGAACGCGGGCCCACATTTCTTGGCTTTGGTATCACCTCGGCGCGCGAGATACGGCGTCGGAACCTCTGCGACGGCGCGGTCGCTAGGGTACAAGTTTCGAGTCGAGCCGACTTTGATATACGACACATGACTCAGAATCGTGTGTAAACACCAATAACAGATTGCAGGTCACTGGAATTCGACTGGGAGGACTGTGAAGGCCTACGAATGGTACGGGCTAAGATACAGGTCTACACCAGGGCCCATGGGTTAAGCACAAGGGATGGGTAGTGTGTATCACATACAACATAGTGGGATTGATGGGGCAGCCCATATAGTCCAAAAAATAAATGGACAGTATGCTCAATGTACACAACAAGGTGGGCCTGATGGGTTAGCCCAAAGGTCTAGAAAAATAGGCAGATAGGGTGCCTACAATACGTACATCAAGATGGGCCTGTCGCATCACAAAGTAGGCCTTAGCTGGATGTCTTGGATACAATATACACATCATGGTGGGCTCGCATAGTGCAGATGGGGCCCTGCATGTCCAACAATTGGACGGATGGCGTGGGTAAAATGTACATCGCGGTGGACCCCACATCCCATGGATGGTGTGGATATACATCATGGTGGCGTCCACATCCAGCTGGACTGGATGGTGTGAATGAAACACCTACGCCATGGTGGGCCCACGTACCACCGTCTAAGGATGGACGGTGTGAATGTACAACACATATGTTGAGGTGGGTCCCACTGTCCAGTGTTGGACGGTGTGGATAAGACCCATACATCATAGCTGGCCCCACGTAGCTCCATCTAGAGATGGGCGATGTAAATATACAACACATACCTCAAGGTGGGCCCACCCCCACATGTGCAACACGTGTGGGGTGGGTCCCACGTCTTGAAAACGGAAGGGCAGCATGGCTAAGACCCATACATCGTGGTGAGGTCCACATGTCCTCATGGACGGCTGAATATAAAATACATACAACATGGTGGGTCCCACAGTCCAGCAGGCTGGATGGTGTGGATTCCCCTCCCTAATAGGGCCACGTCCAGGGATGGATGACCTGGATTAAAAACATACATTAGGTGGGTCCACACGTGTGGCCCACCTGCTTAGGATAAAATGATATTTGTATTCCCTTCATGCAGGCCTGTCCAGATGGACAGGCAACAAGCCTGTCCACTGGATAGTCCAGCAAGGTGGGCCCATCTCGAGAACGACATGGTTATGATACATACATCACAGTTGGGTCCATCAGGGTGGGCCACACGGCCCCGGAATCATGCCAATATTTGTGTCCCCCCCCCCCTAATCTAGGCTAGCCCGAAATGGACAACAAGGTGGACTCCATAAACTGGATGTCCTGCCCATTTGAAATTTGCTGGATGTCCAGAAAATTCTGGACGGTGGATGTCCCATACATACATCATCAGGTGGGCCACACATCACCATGAGAGAAAGGGAAAGAGAGAGAGAGAGAGAGAGAGAGAGAGAGAGAGAGAGAGAGAAACGGTAGCCATGAGAGGGAGGAGCTCTGCCACTCCTAACATTACAACATATACATTAATGGGGCCTAAAAATAGGTGGGCCATACATCAGAAAAATCTAGTGGGGAAATCCTATTTCCACTACATAAATCAGGGCCTAGGTGGCATTCATGCATAAGGAAATTAAATCACACATCATGGTGGGGTCCATGGAGAATAGCCCCACCATGGATTCATGCATGCAAGTTAAGATGGGTCATTGGCCACACCTAGAGGTCGAGGTAGGATCCTCACCATTGATTGGTGGGTCCTAGTTGCCTCATGCTAGAAAAATTAAAAAATCCATGCAAGAAAACACAAATCTAATCTTAGAAAAGCACCCACCTAGGATCTTGATCTCCTTCTTCCACCACTATATTCTAGAGTTCCAAGGGTTGAGATTCAATGGTTGAGATCGGGTTTGGAGGGTTGGATTAGGGGTACTAGAGAGAGGGAGTTGCTAGATTTTTGGAGAAGGGTGAGACGTTGGTAGCTCTCTCTCTCTCTCTTGCTAGAGAATGAGAAAATGAGGAAGAAAGGGAAGAAAACAGATAAGAGAGAGAGAGAGAGAGAGAGAGAAAAGGGGGTAATGATTGCTAGCTCTCTTAGCTAGGCAATCATTAGATGTGCAAGAAGCATGGGAGAGAAAGGGCATCATTACTAGTATGCTTGGGGCTATGGGTTAGGGTAGGGTGGCTATAGCTAGGGTGATGTCATTGCCCTCATGATTACCCAGGGAATGTTGCCATATGGGATACACTACGTGAAAAATAGAAAAAAATGACGGATTTAGAGACGGTTCTGGACCGTCTCTAAAATTGCCTGGTTTAAAGACGCTTTCGAGACGGCCGTAAACCGTCTCTAAACTTTTAGATGGCCCTTAACCGTCCTTTATATTGTCTTAAAAATTTGAACGTCCACAAATCATTTAAGATGGTCAAAAACCATCGTTAACTGCAGATAAAAGATTGCCATTGATCATCTGGAATAAGAGACGGTCTCTGACTGTCTAATATGGGGTCATTTGAGACGGTAAAAGATCGTCCGTATTAGAGACGGTCATTGGCCGTCGCTTACTGGTAATCTGAGACTGTCAAGGATCATCTCAATTAGAGACGGTCATTAGCCGTCTTTTCCTGTAATCTGAGACTGTCAAAAATAGTCCGTATTAGTGACGGTCGTTAGCTATCTCCATTTGAGACGGTCAAAGACTGTCCGTATTAGAGACAGTCATTGGCCGTCTTTTATTGGTAATCTGAGACTGTTAAGAACCGTCTCAATTAAAGACGGTCATCGACCGTCTTTTACTGGTTATCTAAGACAATAAAAAATACTCTGTATTAAGGACAGTCCTTAGCTATCTCCATTTGAGACTGTCAAAGACCGTCTCTATTAGAGATGGTCATTAGCCGTCTTATAGTGGTCATTTGAGACTGTCAAACACCGTCTGCATTAGAGATGGTCCTAAACCGTCTCTAATGCTCAGGTCAAAAATTAAGAAAAAAAAAATTTATGAATTTCAAAAAAAATAAGTTAAAAAGCTTTTTAAAAAATTAACAATGTTTAAAAAAAAAAATTTAGATTTTGAAAAAAAAATGTAATTTTATAAAAATATAGATTTTGAAAAAAAAATTAAAACTTTAAATAATGTTGATAATTTTGAAAAAAAAAAAGATTTCGATAAAAACAATGATATTTTGAAAAAAAAAAAATTTATAAGATTAAACAAAATTGTTAAAAAATTGACAAATTGTAAATATATATATATATATATATATATATATATATATATATATTAAAAAGAAAACTAGATTTTGTATTTTGATAAGAAAATTTAAGAAGTTATATAACAAGATTTCGATTAAAAAAAAAAAACCATAATTTGAAAAAAAAAAATTAAAAATTAAACAAAATTGTAAAAAAATTGAGAAATTGTAAAAAAAAAAAAAATATTTTTTTTTAAAAAAAGAAAACTAGATTTTGTATTTTCAAAAGAAAAATTGAAAAGTTATATAACAAAAGTGAGATTTAAAAAATGATAATTTTGAAAAAAAAATTCGATAAAAAATTGTAATTTTATAAAAATCTAGATTTTGAAAAAAAAAATTAAGAACTTTGAATAATGTTGATAATTTTGAAAAAAAAAATTTGATAAAAAAATCATATTTTGAAAAAGAAAATTTAAAAAATTAAACAAAATTGTGAAAAAATTGACAAATTATATATTTTAAAAAAGAAAACTAGATTTTTTATTTTGACAAGAAAAATTAAAAATTTATATAACAAAAGTGAGATTTAAGAAATGATATATTGAAAAAGAAAATTTAAAAAATTAAAAAAAATTATGAAAAAATATATATTTTTTAAAAAAGAAAACTATATTTTGTATTTTGACAAGAAAAATTAAAAAGTTATATAACAAAAGTGAGATTTAAAAAATGATATTTTGAAAAAGAAAATTTAAAAAATTAAACAAAATTGTGAAAAAATTGACAAACTGTTAAAAAATATATATTTTAAAAAAGAAAACTAAATTTTGTATCTTGACAAAAAAAATTGAAAAGTTAGATAACAAAAGTGAGATTTTGATGATGTGTTGTATATCCTTGTTGCCCCTATGTTTCTCCAACCCATTTTTGGGCCAGGTATAAAAAATTGTGTAGATTTAAATCTTCAGTGGACCACACCACTGGAAAGAATGATAATATAGTACCTTGCCATTAAAAATTATAAAGAGCCCATCGTAAGGTTTTAGTAATGTTTATTTGCAATCCAACTTGTTGATAATGTAAAGAAGATCTAGATGAGGGTAAACTACAAAGATCAAATTGATCCAAAACTTTTGTGGCCTTCAAAAGGTTTTTAATAGTTATTCATCATTGTTTTGATTGGTATGACCCACCTAAGATTATTGAGTTCTTATTATTTGAAATCACATCCTAAAATATGATGGAAAAATATATGGACAGTGTCGATATACATAAAATATATCAAGGAGGGCCCTACACGGTTAGAGTAACACCCATGAAGGAGTTATCTAAATAGTGAAATGGTACTATAAGGTCACCTCATGGGAACTTCCCATGAGGTTAATCTGTGTGCGCCCCACATATAAAAGCATTAGGTGGGGCCCATATGAGTTTTGGATGTGTATGAAACTTGGTTTGAGTACTCATCCAAGTGGGACACACATAATGAATGGACTGGATCTATGAACCACATCTAGGTGGGCCCAATAAATAATTATGAAATGTTTTAATGGGAGGGTAACCCTCTCAACTATAGTATGTGGTGTGGCCCACCCAAGTCATGTATTGACTTTATTTTTAAGCTCGTGGCCCACCATGGAATGGTGCATCTGACTGACGGGGCAGATCCAAAGTTCAAGTGGACCCACCATAGAAAAGAGTGGGATAGTGACACCCACTATTGAAACCTTCTTAGGGCCCACCGTGATGTTTATTTAAGATCTAACCTGTTTATAAGTTAATACAGACATGGATGCAGTTGAAAATTAGTTCGACCCCTCATCCAAGTGGGACACACATAATGAGTGGGTTGGATATGTGAATCACATTTAGGCAGGCCTAATATATGATTATGAATGTTCTAAGGAAACCCTTCCATTATATCATGTGGTGTGGCCCACATACAGGCTGATGTTTGTGTTTTCCCTTCATTCTTTTTTTTTTTGATATTATGAACATGTTGGACGACAAATAAACATTACTGTGGGCCCAAGGAAAGTTTCAACGGTGGAAATCATTATTTGACACTGTTTTGTGTGGCATGGTCCACTTGGGTTTTGAATTTACCCAAAATTTAGGATCAACCCACACCGTTCATCCATTTTTTGAGATCATTTTATAGAATTATCCAAAAAAGATTAAATGGACCACACTACAAATAAGGAGAACTGTAACGCCCTGAAATTCGAGGGTCGAGTAGCAACTCAACTCTCGAGTTCCAGAACATAACTTATGCAACATAGATGATGATGATTGAATGTTGTCTGTGTCAGTGCAATAAACATGAGTGAGATTATACCAAAACAATAATTCATACTCCAGATCAATTGTATAAAGGCAAGCGGAAGACTGAAACTGTATATATAAGGTATGTAAGGAAACAAAACCATCATGATCTCCAGAGCATGAACACTAACTGAGTATCCATATACATGTACTGTTTCTGAATCAAAAGGTCAAAATACAACTAAGAGATAGATCCTGAAATCCCCGCGATCCAGTCGGCCTAAGCAAAGCCGCCAGAGTACTGCATGTATGAGAACTCATCCTGGTCCTAATAGTAATCTGGCTCCGCCTCCTGAATCGACATATCATCTATACCTGAGACAGAGTCTGATTGGTGTGTACAACACCATCCCGTAACGTGGGAGTGAGTAGCTAACTCAGTGGAACAATAAAGCATAGGTTAACCTGTTATCAATTCAGTCAAGTAGTAATGATAAAGTAGTATAATCAAACAATCCTAACTACTCTTATTCAATGCAAGTACGAAATGACATGATGAATGCCCTTGCCAAACCACCCTCATGCGACACCATCTTACGTTCACGAATGCGTTCATCTCTCAGTGCTCCACATCTACCATGCACATGCAGTGCGATGATGAACATGATTACTGAGTAGTTATTAGTCCATTTCAAACAGCAGTATTGGGAAACTAAGGTACCTCCCTTGTATCATTCCCAAACATGATCCATTTTAGGGTCGTCAGTCCTAGTTAATATCATACGATAGTGTGTTTTTAGGTCGCTGCAAAGGCTGCCAGGGCTGTTACGCACAAAGGTTACACTACTCCCCCATCACCTTTTTAACGGTTCATCACTATATAGATACAGGCCTAGTTCATACTCTATACACTGCGGCAAAACTCGTCACCTCACCGCAAATTCAGAGTATGCTCGAGGTCACTACAAAGGGCTGTCAGGGCTGTTACGCACAAAGGTTACACCGCTCCCCCATCACCTTATCAATGTAGGCCGACAGCACGAATATAGTGTCCCATACCACCATAATCGGCTCACGAGTCTGGTTGCTCACTGGTCACTACGGGGAGGCACGTGGCCCTAGCGTAGGCCGACAGCTCGACCACAGTGTCCCATACCACCATGCCCAGCTCATGAGTCTTAGCAGATCGAGGTACCATGGTTAACGGGATTCCACTGGTAAGTTTGGTACCCTAGGTTCAAGCAGTAGTGACCAAACATGGTGAACATACATTAGACATATCGGGTTACTTGACGAGCTTGACTAGCTCGAGCGCATAATCAATTGAACGATATGAAGTGCATAAGCACTTTGCGTGGCCTAACCACTGTCACCAACTGAAGTACGACTCGGGTTCGTCAAACACATCCTACGTGGCGAAATGAATCTCAACCACTATCTCAAGTCTGGTACCGATTGTCTGGACTATAGACATAGTCCTAAACTCAATCAATCCTTATTATAGCATGTGGAGTAAAGCATAATAAACAAAGTAATTCAAGCATGTTAACAAGTATTTCATAAAGCATGTTATAAAGCATGTTATAAAGCACTACATAAATAGGAATACAAACACATATATTTCACAAGCGGTTTAAGTAAACAACCTCATGGAGGAAGTCATAAATGTCTCTAAGGTAGTTGAGAATCCCATCTCAACACCCACCTAAGGCATCATCATCCAAACACTTACTCACACAAGCATTTTCACAAACACTTAATACTATTTCAACATACTTAGTGTATGTTAGCAAAACATGTATTAGGGCGAGTCCTTTCACCAAGCGAGTATTTTCACCAAGCGAGTATTTTACGCACACATTATATATTCATACAATAAATAATCATGCCAAACACACTTCCAAAATATATACGTATACGGTACTTTCTACAATACACTATTTCTACATACATAGTGTATATTAGCATAACATGTATTAGGGTGAATCCTTTCGCCAAATAAGTATTTTATCCATATATCATATATTCAAACAATAATTAATCATGTCAAACACATTTCCAAAATATATACGTATACGGTATTTTCTATGAATACCTAAAATATATAAAATTCCATATTCTACGTCTTTAATCGAAACAAAAAACAGAAAGCACTTTGTACATGTGCAATTGCATGCAGATCATGAATCTATCATTATCTGACATTGAAAGTGTTGAAAACCATAACCTATACACTTAAATTCCTCACCTTATACCGTAGAATCGCAACGAATCAGCTAGGTTTGCTAAGCTTCCGTATTCGACAGTTTGGTAGCCTAAAGAATGAAATAGGTTAGCTATTTCATAACCTACAACTTTCACACCCCAAAATAAATTAGGGTTAGGGTTTCTTACCTCAAAACAAAGTCGGTATCGCCGGGAAAGCGGCAAGAACGGAGTGGTGGAGCTTGTGTAGCGGCAGGGAATGGTAGTAGGGAGATTCTCCCACTTCTCTCACTCTTTCTCTCTCTTTTCTCACTTCTCTCTCTAGCGTTTCTCTCAAATTCGTATGGCTGTGAGAGAGAGTTCTAAGGTCCTTATATAGCCTAAAAACACTCCAAACTAGACTTGTGGACAAGGTATACTTAGGTTATAACCAAAGCGGCACTTTTCCAGCTCAGCGAAGGACTTCTGGCCGACCTCCTTGAGCCAAAGGTCAGACTTAAGCTCATCAACCTTAGATCCATGTAAAGTTAAGTTTTCATTTCAGTTGAACACCCAAATCATGCGTGGCAGACCAGTTTCAGTTCAACGGTTAGCGGATCTCGATCCGAAATTCCAAGTACATAGAAATGTTTATGAAATTTTTCCTGATCCGAGGGTGTATTTGGGTCAGATTCTGACAGTCTGGTTGCTTACAAATTGAACGCAAGTAACAAGTCTCAGATTACTATTCAAGATATTTATTTAGAAAGAAAATTAAGTGTTTTCACACTCCCTCGCTCCGGACTCAAGCGAACAACCGTGGGACACTTTCTGGATTTGATTTCCGAGATGGTTATCAAGCCCAGCGAGGCGGTCCTAAGTCCTTAACCTCGTATTATTCGGACTTGCGATGTGTGGTCCAGACCTGATACGAAGTTTCAATGTGCTCCCGAGAGCAGACGGGTAATGAGTTTGATCCTAGAATTTAGGGTAACCTTGCGTTAATGATTCTACAAGTTTTGGGTCTTGTAGATCGTATTTAAAGCGATTCAAACGGATTTCATGGCTACTCTAGTTTAACACTTAGTTAACTTTGTCAAATTTCTAAAGGATTTAATCCTAAGTGATTTCTGGTCGAGGTGGTACTCGAGCCATTGTATGAAAATTTTTGAGTCGTTATAGGAATGAATTGACTCCTCCCCCTACACCATCCAATGGCTTGTGGTTGGTGTTGTGTGGACCCAACCATGATGCATGTGTTTAATCCATGCCATCCATCTATTTTTAAAGATCATCTGATGGCATGAGACTAAAAATGAGGCATATCCCAATTTGAAATGGACCACATTACAAGAAATAGCGTTGAATGACCGTCAACCATTTAAAACATTCTGGGGGCCATAAAAGTTTTGAATTGAGATGATTTTTGTTTTTCCCCTTCATCTAAGCTTGTATGACTTAATAAACAGATTGGATGCCAAATAAAGAGTACGATGGGCCTTACATAGGATTTTAATGATGGATATCCAATCACTATTGTTTTCATGTGGTGTGGTCCACCTGATATTTATATACCCCTCAATTTTGGGACCTACCATGATGTATGTTTTATATCCACACGTTCCATCCATTTGGAGAGATCATTTTAGGGCAATATCCAAAGATAAATCAAAAGCTCCAGTGGATCCCAGCACAGAAAACAATGGGGATAGTGACACCCATCATTAAAAATTGTTTAAGGGCCATGAAAGTTTTAGATCAAGCTGATATTTGTGTTTTAATTTATTTCATGTTTTTTAAACTTTTGAATAGGTTGAATTTTAAATAAAAATTATGGATGCATTCCCACAGTATTTTAAGTGTTACCCTTATGTTGGAGCCCACCTTGACGATTTGATAAATATCCATCCTATCCATCTTTTTTTTCTAGCTCATTTTAGGATGTGGTCTCAAAAATTAGACAAATCCACTGTTAAAAAATTTGTAGGGCCCACCATAACAAATTTCTTATTGATTCAAAACTTCTATCACCCCCAAAAGGGTTTCAATGGTAGACATTCAATCCTTCACTGCTTTTGATCGTGTGGTCCACTTAATAGTTAGATTTGTCTTATTTTTCGTCTCAAGCATTACGACGAGCTCGTCATATGGACGGATGGTTTGGATATAACACATACCTCATGATGGGATGCACAAAACTTACTGATGTCACCCACCCATTTTCATCGGGACGTGGATTAACTACTGACAAGTTGAGCACAGAGACTTGCTACTTAAGTGACGTCACTAAGTTATGTGGGGCCAACTATGTTGTATGTTTTATATCCACACCGTCCATCTACTTGGAGAGATCATATTAAGGGATGATCCAAAGAATTAGTAAGATCAAAATCTTGAGTGGACCCCACTGCAGAAAACAGTGGGGAGAGTGATGCCCACCATTAAAAAATTATAAGGTCCACAAAAGTTTCAGATCAAGCTAATATTTGTGTTTTCCCATCTTCTATGTCTTCGCTAACACATGAATGGGTTAGATCTAAAAAAAAACGTCATGATGGAACTTTGGAAGGTTTCAATGGTAGGCATCACTCTCCCCACTGTTTTTTGTCGTGGGGTCCACTCCAGCCTTGGATCTGCATCGTTCTTTGGTTAATACCCTAAAATGATCTCTAAAAATGTATGAACGGTGTGGATACAAAACATACATCATGGTGGGGCCCACGTAACTTGGTGATGTCACTTCAATCGCTACGCACCTATAAGTAGCTGATCCGCGTCCGATATCAGGGTTGGTTAGGGTGCCGGCCCTAACCACTCCCTCTCCCTCCATCTCTCCTTCTCTCTCTGCGCCTCTCCCTCTCTTCGTCACGCCTCTCCCTCTCTCTTTGTCTACGCCTCTCCCTCTCTCTCTCCTCGATCTCTCTCTCTCCCCGCTTGATCTCTCTCTCTCTCTCTCCATCTCCACTCTTGAACCCTCCCCTCTCCCTCTCTCTCTCCATCTCCACTCTTGAACCCTCCCCTCTCCCTCTCTCTCTGTCTATGACTCTCCCTCCCTCTCTCTCTCTCAACCCTGTCGCAGCTAATCCGCATCCCCCTCTCCTCTCTCTCTCTCTCACCCTCCTCTTTCTACTCCAAACCCTAACCCATCATCCACCGACAATGTCCACAGTCTTCCTCATCGGCGATAGCAGCGAATCTCGTCCCAATGCATGGCCGCCCGACCTCCATCAACAACAGCTACCGTCAAATCGAAGGTACTCTCTCTCGATTTCTCTTCCTTCATCTCTGTCTATCTCACTTCCCATTTCGATTTGGGGATTTTAGGTCTTACAGATTTGGGGATTCTAGGGCTTACAGATTTGAGAATTTTAGGGCTTACATATTTTAGGGATTTTAAGGGCTTACAGATTTGGGGATTTTAGGGCTTATAGATTTTAGGGATTTTAGGGCTTACAGATTTGGGGTTCATAGATATATGAATTTGAATGATTTTCGACTGTTATTGGATTTTGATTTTGTTTTTATATCATGATGATATTCTATTGAGGTTGAATCATTAAGAGTCTGATGCATTAGATGTGAATATGTCCTGATTTAGCCATACTCCACAAGCGTTGTCCATGGTTCATTGACCCAGACTGTTGTTCTAGAGGCATCTCTTGCTCACTTGGAAATCACATCATTAATCTCTGGAGAGGTGAAAATTTCTCTGACTTGCAACTCTGCCATTGATCGGTCAAATTTCCATATGCCAAATCTAGATGCAGTTTAAAAACTGGTCAAGGATAAATGTCTCAGACCTTACAAATCTATTAAGTCCACTTTTTCAGTCATGAAAGTCATGCTAATATGATGAAGATAGGCTTTGTTGCCATTAAAAGCTTTCCTTGATTGATTTGAATTTGTGGGTCTGATCTGATATGTTATTCTGTGCATGCATATTATTAGTGCTAAGTTACTTTTGGTTTCTATATTTTTCTGAAACATTTTCCTTTATCTGACTTTCTTATCTCCCATTAATCTTATGCATTTGCTAATGTTTTGTGGATGTGATAGTTGGAAACACTCCTAAAGTTCTTTTTTTATAGGAATCTTATTCTCCTATGTTTACCATTTGAAAGAATCCATTTCACAGTTCAATAGAAATCTATATTTTACCATTTTTCTTTGTTAAGTAGTGATTGTTCTATGTTTCCTAATGTCATGATGTTCACAGGTTTCCTCCCTTCAATTTGAAGATTACTATGACATGCAATATGTTAAAATGTACACTATGTTCATGATGCAACTACCGGTATCATTCTGTTATCATTGCATACTTGCATGTGTATTAGTTCTATATCCAAAATTGCTATTTGTTTCCTTGAGTGTGCTCAATGACACATCGTCTAATGTTCCATAGAGTATTCTCCCACTTGGAAAGAATACTCCTAATTCTTATGCAAATGGGAAGAGCAGGTACTTCTTCATTGCATGGAATTGCTGCATGCATGTAAACTCATGATGCCTCTGCTGCATCTTCATACTGAGATTCTGATGTGCCATTGAGCATGTCTGATATGCTTCTTTTGGTTCATTCAGGCATTTATTCAAAATCTAGCCCTTTTTTTTCACTTCATTTTACAAGGCAAGTTCCTCGGCTGTATAGTGAATAGATAATATGAATGCCAAGATTTAAAAGGTGAGGAGTACATGATGTATATTGAGCAATACTGATTGAACATGTCCTATTGAGTTTAGTCAAGTTTAGTTCAAAACTAAATATACTGACAGGTCATACTTGTTTTGAGATATCCCAAAAATCATTCGTGCATTTTAGAGAACCACTTACAATGAACCAGCGTAATTGAATTCTAGCAACAACAAAGTGCTTATAACTTTCATGTTTTGAGATGGAAATTGATGTTCTGATTTAACTTCATTGCAGATTATAGAAGTTAGGAGCCCTTGAGTGGAACAAAGTGGTATTGAGTATTGAGTACAATACCATTCCAACAAGGCGAGTACTGATTACAATCATTGCATTTTTCATGCAGTGATTGCACCATTCATGGGATTTTAGCTGCATTTATTTAGTCCATCCATCTTGTTATCACAGTGGTTTTGAATAGTTGGGTAAGTGTTGGTGTATGTATTTCAGTTGGTATATTTATAGGATTAAAAAAAACAAAAAGTTGTCATTTATTTTTTATTAACCAAGTCACTAAAGGATTTCAATTTCAAATGTAACTGAAGTATTGACAGAACGTTGTCTCTTGTTGTAGTACGAGATGTAACAAGAATATACATTGATTGTGTATTTGAAATTTATTTTTTTAAATGCACCAACCAGAAACGATTTGAGACGACGTTCAATGATACTTTGTTAAATATGAAATTTATGACCTTTAGTAACTTGGTTAATTAAAAAGAACTACGTAGTGGCTTGATCCCAATCTGACTTTTTGGGTACGTAGGCAGCCATTCGTAATGTACTAGAATATCGGTGCAGCAACAAATCTTTTTTCTCCTTTAAATTGTAACAGACTGTATCGGTTGCATTTTTCTTTGTCATACAGGTTGTGGCTATCAAAGATATAATATCACCTCCTTATAGGGAAACATTTAATGATGTGTACAGGTAAATTCATTTTTTTCTTATTACTTATATTGTTTCCCAGTTATATTTGTGTTGGTTTTAGAGTACAAGTAGCGATAGAAATTGTTGGTCGATTGTGGCTTGCAGACAAAGGGATGAGGAACCAACCATATAAATATGGGAGGCCTTCCCCAGGTATCCAGATGCTTTTAGATATATTTATGTTGTTTTTAAATGTATTAGCTCAAAAATGATGGAGTAGACCCGGATGTGCGTCGGAGCTATCCGGATGTTGAGCGGGGGTCCCTGGAAGATGAGAACTGCTGTTATGACCATGATGAAGCCGTCCATTTCCTATAGACAGCATTGGAGGGGCCTGGCCATTTGGACAGGCCGTGTTTATGTATTTGTTCGAATTTAATGGAGCAGACCCGGATGTGCGTCGGAGCTATCCAAATGAGTGGGGGACCCTGGAAGGTGGGAACCACTTTGTTATGACCATGATGAAGTCATTCCATTTTCTGTGAACAAGATTGGAAAGGGCTCACCATTTGGACGACAGGCCGTGTTTATATCTGTATTTGCAGGTACCACACCCTTAATCTAAACCATACCCTAAACCTATAACCTAAACCTATTCTCAATCACCTAAACTTATTACCTATAACCTAAACCCAAACCTATAACCCGAACCTATTCTCAAATGCCAAAAGCTATACTTATAACCTAAACCTTAACTTAAACCTAAACCTAAACCTAAACCTATAACCTATAACCAAAACTTAAACCCAAAACCTAGATGTATTCTCAAATCCCTAAACCTAAACCTACACCTAAAACTAATCTCAACTCCTAAACCTAAACTTAAACCCAAAACCTAGATGTATTCTCAAATCCTTAAACCTAAACCTACACCTAAGCCTAATCTTAACTCCCAAACCTAAACTTAAACCTAAACTTGAAGACCCAAGCCTAAACACGATCCCGAACCAGGAACCCGATTTCCTAAACCTAAACCTTAACCTATTCTAAATTCTAAACCAATAGCTTATAACCTAAACCTAAACCTAAACCTTAACCTAAACCTATATCCTTAACCTAAACCAAAACCTATGACCTAAAACTTAAACGCATTCTCAAATCTCTAAACCTAAACCTACACCTAATCCTAATCTTAACTCCCTAACCTAAACCTAAACCTAAACTTGAAAACCCAAACCTAAACCCGATCCCGAACTCAAACCCGAACCTAATTTCTAAACCTAAACCAAAACCTATTCTCAAATCCCTAAACCTAAATCTACACCTAATCCTAATCTCATCACCCTAACCTAAACCTAAACCTAACTTGAAAACACAAACCTAAACCCGATCCCGAACCTAAACTCGATTTCCTAACCTAAACCTTAACCTATTCTCAAATCCCTAAACCTAAACCCACACCTAATCCTAATCTCAAGTCCCTAACCTAAACCTAAACCTAACCTGAAAACCTAAACCTAAAACCCGATCCGAACTCAAACCCGATTTTCGAAACCTAAACCTTAACCTATTCTCAATCCTTAAACCTAAACCTACACCGAATCCTAATCTAAACTCCCTAACCTAAACCTAAAACTAAACTTGAAAACGCAAACCTAAACCCGATCTCGATCCCAAACCCGAACCTGAACCCGAATTCCTAAACCTAAACCTTAACCGACTCTCAAATCCCTAAACCAAAACCTACACCTAATCCTAATCTCAACTCCCTAACCTAAACCTAAACCTAACTTAACAAACCTAAACTCGATCCGAACCCGAACCCGATTTCCTAAACCTAAACCTTAACCTATTCTCAATTCCCTAAACCTTAACCTATAACCTAACTTAAACCTAAACCTATAACCTACACTCATAACCTAAACTTAAACCTATAACCTAAACCTAAGCCTAAAACCTAAACCTCGACCTAAAACTAAAATGTATTCTAAAATCCCTAAACCTAAACCTACACATAATCCTAATCTCAACTCCCTAACCTAAACCTAAACCTAAACTTGAAAACCCAAACCTAAACCCAATCCCGAACCCGAACCCGATTTCCTAAACCTAAACCTTAACCTATTCTCAATTCCCTAAACCTATAGCTTATAACCTAAACCTAAACCTAAACCTTAACCAGAAAGCCATATCCTTTACCTAAACCAAAACCTATGACCTAAAACCAAAATGTACTCTAAAATCTCTAAACCTAAACCTACACCTAATCCTAATCTCAACTCCCAAACCTAAACCTAAACCTAAACTTGAAAACGCAAACCTAAATCCGATCCCGAACCCTAAACCTTAACCTATTCTCAAATCCCTAAACCTAAACCTACACCTAATCCTAATCTCAACTCCCTAACATAAACCTAAACCTAACTTGAAAACCCAAACCTAAACCCGATCCCGAACCCGAACCCAATTTCTAAACCTAAACCTTAACCTATTCTCAATTCCCTAAACCTTAACCTATAACCTAAC
Organism: Magnolia changhungtana; assembly: GCA_030180095.1. Lineage (NCBI taxonomy): Eukaryota > Viridiplantae > Streptophyta > Magnoliopsida > Magnoliales > Magnoliaceae > Magnolia > Magnolia changhungtana. The sequence goes on from JASAUF010000600.1 coordinate 2,225,452, forward strand.
TCGAACCTAAACCTATAACCTACACTTATAACCTAAAACTAAGACTCAAACCTAAACTTTTGACCTAAAACCTAAATGTATTCTCAAATCCCCAAACCTAAACCTACACCTAATCCTAATCTCAACTCCCTAACCTAAACCTAAATCGAAACTTGAAAACCCAAACATAAACCCGAACCCGTTTTTCTAAACCTAAACCTTAACATATTCTCAATTACCTAAACCTAAACCTACACCTAATCCTAATCTTAACTCCCTAACCTAAACCTAAACCTAACTTGAACACCCAAACCTAAACCCGATCTCGAACCCAAACCCGATTTCCTAAAGCAAAACCTTAACCTATTCTCAAATCCCTAAACCTAAACCTACACCTAATCCTAATCTCAACTCCCTAACCTAAACCTAAACCAAACTTGAAAACCCAAACCTAAACCCGATCTCAAACCCCCAACCCGATTTCCTAAACATAAACCTTAACCTATTCTCAACTCCCAAAACTATAGCTTATAACATAAACCGAAACCTAAACCTTAACCTATAACTATATCCTTAACCTAAACCAAAACCTATGACCTTAAACCTAAATGTATTCTCAAATCTCTAAACCTAAACCTACACCTAATCCTAATCTCAACTCCCTAACCTAAACCTAAACCAAAACTTAAACTTGCAAAACCCAAACCTAAACCAGATCTCGAACCCGAACCCATTTCCTAAACCTAAACCTTAACCTATTCTCAAATCCCTAAACCTATACCTACACCTAATCCTAATCTCAACTCCTTAACCTAAACGTAAACCTAACTTGAAAACCCAAACCTAACCCAATCCCGAACCCAAACTCAATTTCCTAAACTAAACCTTAACCTATTCTCAATTCCCTAAACCTTAACCTATAACCTAACCTAAACCTAAACGTATAACCTACACTTATAACTTAAACCTAAGCCTAAAACTTAAACCTATGACCTAAAACCTAAATGTATTCTCAAATCCCTAAACCTAAACCTACACCTAATCCTAATCTCAACTCCCATACCTAAACCGAAACCTAAACTTGAAAACCCAACCTTAAACCGTAACCCAAACCCAAACCCGATTTCCTAAACCTAAACCTTAACCTATTCTCAATTACCTAAACCTAAACCTACACCTAATCCTAATAAATCTCAACTCCTTAACTAAACCTAAACCCGATCCCAACCCAACCCGATTTCCTAAACCTAAACCTTAACCTATTCTCAAATCCTAAACCTACACCTACACCTAATCCTAATCTCAACTCCATAACCTAAACCTAAACCTAACTTGAAAACCCGAACCTAAAACCCGATCCGAACCCGAACCCGATTTCCTAAACCTAAACCGTAACCTATTCTCAAATCCCTAAACCTAAACCTACACCTAATCCTTATCTAAACTCCCTAACCTAAACCTAAACCTAAACTTGAAAACCCGAACCCAAACCCTAATCCCGAACCCGAACCCGATTTCCTAAACCTAAACCTTAACATATTCTCGGTTCCTAAACCTTAACCTATAACCTAACCTAAACCTAAACCTATAACCTACACTTATGACCTAAACCCAAACCTATAACTTAACCTAAGCCTAAAACCTAAACCTATGACCTAAAACCTAAATGTATTCTCAAATCCCTAAACCTAAACCTACACCTAATCCTAATCTCAACTCCCTGACCTAAACCTAAACCTAAACTAGAAAACCCAAACCTAAATCCGATCCCGAACCCGAACCCTGGGTTTCTAAAAATAAACCTTAACCTATTCTCAATTCCTAAACCTATAGCTTATAACCTAAGCCTAAAACTAAACCTAAACCAAAACCAATGACCTAAAACCTAAATATATTCTTAAATCTCTAAACCTAAACCTACACCTAATCCTAATCTCAACTCCCTAACCTAAACCTAAACTGTAAAGCCCAAACCTAAAACTCGATCCCGAACCCGAACCCGAACCTGAGCCCGATTTCCTAAACCTAAAGCTTAACCTATTCCCAAATCCCTAAACCTAAACCTACACCTCATCCGAATCTCAACTCCCTAACCTAAACTTAAACCTAAATTGAAAACCCGAACCTAAACCTGATCCCGAACCCGAACACGATTTCCTAAACCAAAACCTTACCCTATTCTCAAATCCCTAAACCTAAACCTACGCCTAATCCTAGTCTCAACTCCCTAACCTAAACCTAAACCTAACTTGAAAACCCAAACCTAAACCCGATCTCGAACCCCAACCCCATTTCCTAAACCTAAAGCCAAACCTTAACCTATTCTCAACTCCTAAAAACTATAGCTTATAACCTAAACCGAAACCTAAACCTTAACCTATACATATATCCTTAACCTAAACCAAAACTTATGACCTAAAACCTAAATGTATTCTCAAATCTCTAAACCTAAACCTACACCTAATCCTAATCTCAACTCCCTAACCTAAACCTAAACGAAAACTTGAAAACCTAAACCTAAACCCTACCCCCAAACCCGAACCCAATTTCCTAAACATAAACCATAACCTATTCTCAAATCCCAAAACCTATACCTACACTTAATCCTAATCTCAACTCTCTAACCAAAACCTAAACCTAACTTGAAAACCCAAACCTAAACCAGATCCCGAACCCGAACCCGATTTCCTAAACCTAAACCTTAACCTATTCTCAATTCCTAAACCTATAGCTTATAACTTAAAGCTAAAACTAAACCTAAACCAAAACCTATGACCTAAAACCTAAATGTATTCTTAAATCTCTAAACCTAAACCTACACTAATCCTAATCTCAACTCCCCCAACCTAAACCTAAATCTTAAAACCCAAACCTAAAACCCGATCACGAACCCGAAGACAATTTCTAAACCGAAAGCTTAACCTATTCTCAAATCACTAAACCTAAACCTACACCTAATCATATTCTAAACTACCTAACCTAAACCTAAACCTAAACTTGAAAACCTAAACCTAAACCCAATCCCGAACCCGAACCCAAACTCGAACCTAAACCTAAACCTAAACCTAACCTATTCTAAATCCCTAAACCGAAACATATACCTAATCCTAATCTTAACTCCCTAACCTAAACCTAAACCTCACTTGAAAACCCAAACCTAAACGCGATCCCGAACCCGAACCCGAACCCGATTTCCTAAACCTAAACCTTAACCTATTCTCAATTCCCTAAACCTTAACCTATAACCTAACTTAAACCTAAACCTACAACCTACACTCATAACCTAAACCTAAACCTATAACCTAAACCTATGCCTAAACCTAAACCTATGACCTAAAACCTAAATCTATTCTCAAATCCCTAAACCTAAACCTACACCTCATCCTAATCCCAACTCCTCGACCTAAACCTAAACCTAAACTTGAAAACCCAAACCTAAACACGATCCCGAACCCGAACCCAATTTCTAAACCTAAACCATAACCTATTATCGATTCCTTAAACCTTAACCTATAACCCAACCTAAACCTAAACCAATAACCTACACTTATAACCTATAACGTAAACCTATAACATAAACCTAAGCCTAAGACCTAAACCTATTACCGCCCTAAACCTTAACCAATAACCTACACCTAAACCTAAAACCCAAATGTATTCTCAAATCCTCTAAACCTAATCCTAATCTCAACTCCATAACCTAAACCTAAACCTAAACTTAAAACCTAAACCTAAACCCGATCCGAACCCGAACCCGATTTCTAAACCTAAACCTTAACCCATTCTCAAATCCCTAAACCTAAACCTACACCTAATCCTTATCTAAACTCCCAACCTAAACCTAAACCTAAACTTGAAAACCCAAACCCAAACCCGATCCCTAACCCGAACCCGATTTCTAAACCTAAACCTTAACATATTCTCGGCTTCCCTAAACCTTAACTTATAACCTAACCTAAACCTAAACCTATAACCTACACTTATGACCTAAACCCAAACCTATAACCCAAACCTAAGCCTAAACCTAAACCTATGACCTAAAACCTAAATGTATTATCAAATCCCTAAACCTAAACCAACACCTAATCCTAATCTCAACTCCCTCGACCTAAACCTAAACCTAAACTTGAAAACCCAAACCTAAACCCGATCCGAACCCGAACCCAATTTCCTAAACCTAAACCTTAACCTATTCTCAATTCCTAAACCTATAACTTATAACCTAAACCTAAAACTAAACCTAAACCAAAACCTATGACCTAAAACCTAAATGTATTCTTAAATATCTAAACCTAAACCTACACCGAATCCTAATCTCAAGTCCCTAACCAAAACCTAAATCAGTAAAACCCAAACCTAAACCCAATCCCGAACCCGAACCCAATTTCTAAACCTAAAGCTTAACCTATTCTCAAATCCCTAAACGTAAACCTACACCTAATCCTAATCTCAACTCCTAACCTAAACCTAAACCTAACTTGAAAACCCAAATCTAAACCCGATCCCGAACCCGAACCCGATTTCCTAAACCTAAACCTTAACCTATTCTCAAATCCTTAAACCTAAACCAACACCTAATCCTAATCTCAACTCCCTAACCTAAACCTAAACCTAACTTGAAAACCCAAACCTAAACTCGATCTCAAACCCCAACCCGATTTCTTAAACCTAAACCTTAACCTATTCTCAACTCCCAAAACTATAGCTTATAACCGAAACCTTAACCTATACCTATATCCTTAACCTAAACCAAAACCATGACCAAAAACCTAAATGTATTCTCAAATCTCTAAACCTAAACCTACACCTAATCCTAATCTCAACTTCCTAACCTAAACCTAAACGAAAACTTGAAAACCCAAACCTAAACCCGATCCCAATCCCGAACCCACTTTCCTAAACCTAAACCTTAACCTATTCTCAAATCCCTAAACCTATACCTACACCTAATCCTAATCTCAACTCCCTAACCTAAACCTAAACCTAACTTGAAAACCCCAACCTAACCCGATCCCGAACCCGAACTCAATTTCTAAACCCAAACCTTAACCTATTCTCAATTCCCTAAACCTTAACCTATAACCTAACCTAAAACTAAACCTATAACCTACACTTATAACCTAAACCTAAGCCTAAAACCTAAACCTATGACCTAAAACCTAAATGTATTCTCAAATCCCTAAACCTAAACCTACACATAATCCTAACTTCAACTCCCGGACCTAAACCAAAATGTAAACTTGAAAACCCAATCCTAAACAAGATCCCGAACCCGAACATGATTTCTTAAACCTAAACCTTAATCTATTCTCAATTCCCTATACCTAAACCTACACCTAATCCAAATCTCAACTCCCTAACCTAAACCTAAACCTAACTTGAAAACCCAAACCTAAACCCGACCCCGAACCCGAACCCGATTTCCTAAACCTAAACCTTAACCTATTCTCAAATCCCAAAACCTAAACCTACACCTAATCTCAATCTCAACTCCCTAACCTAAACCTAAAAGTAACTTGAAAACCGAAACCTAAACCCAATCCCGAACCCAAACCCGATTTCCAAAACCTAAACCTTAACCTATTCTCAATTCCCTAAACCTTAACATACACCTAATCCTAATCTCAACTCCCTAACCTAAACCTAAACCTAACTTAAAAACCCGAACCTAAACCCGATCTCGAACCCGAACCCAATTTCTAAACAAAAACCTTCACCTATTCTCAATTCCTAAACCTTAACCTATAACCTAACCTAAACCTAAACCTATAACCTACACTTATTACCTAAACCCAAACCTATATAACCTAAACCTAAGCCTAAAACCTAAACCTATGACCTAAAACCTAAATGTATTCTCAAATCCCTAAACCTAAACCTACACCTAATCCTAATCTCGACTCCCTAACCTAAACCTAAACCTAAACTTGAAAACCCAAACCTAAACCCGATCCCGAACCCGAACCCGATTTCCTAAACCTAAACCTTAACCTATTCTCAATTCCTAAACCTATAGCTTATAACCTAAAGCTAAAACTAAACCTAAACCAAAACCTATGACCTAAAACCTAAATGTATTCTCAAATCGCTAAACCTATACCTACACCTAATCCGAATCTCAACTCCCCAACCTAAACCTAAACTGAAAAAACCAAACCTAAAACCCGATCCCAAACCCGAACCTGATTTCCTAAACCTAAAGCTTAACCTATTCTCAAATCCCTAAACCTAAACCTACACCTAATCATATTCTAAACTACCTAACCTAAACCTAAACTTAAACTTGAAAACTCAAACCTAAACCCGATCCCGAACCCGAACCCGAACATGAATTCCTAAACTAAAACCTTAACCTATTCCTAAATCCCTAAACCTAAACCTATACCTAATCCTAATCTCAACTCCCTAACCTAAACCTAAACCTAACTTGAAAACCCAAACCTAAATGCGATCCCGAACCGAGCCCAATTTCCTAAACCTAAACCTTAACCTATTCTCAATTCCCTAAACCTTAACCTATAACCTAACTTAAACCTAAACCTATAACCTACACTCATAACCTAAACCTAAACCTATAACCTAAACCTATGCCTAAAACCTAAACCTATGACCTAAAACCTAAATCTATTCTCAAATCCCTAAACCTAAACCTACACCTCATCCTATTCTCAACTCCCTGACCTAAACATAAACCTAAACTTGAAAACCCAAACCTAAACCCGATCCCAAACTCGAACCCAATTTCTAAACATAAACCCTAACCTATTATCGATTCCCTAAACCTTAACCTTTACTGAGCTTATAACCTATAACATAAACCTATAACCTAAAAACTAAGCCTAAGACCTAAACCTATGTCCCACCTAAACATTAACCAATAACCTACACCTAAACCTAAAACCCAAATGAATTCTCAAATCTCAAAACTTAATCCTAATCTCAACTCCATAACCTAAACCTAAACCTAAACTTAAAAACCCAAACCTAAAACCCAATCCCGAACCCGAACCCGATTTCCTAAACCTAAACCTTAACCTATTCTCAAATCCCTAAACCTAAACCGACACCTAATCCTTATCTAAACTCCTCAACCTAAACCTAAACCTAAAGTTGAAATCCCAAACCCAAACCCGATCCCGAACTCAAACCCGATTTCCTAAACCTAAACCTTAACATATTCTCGGTTCCTAAACCTTAACCTATAACTTAACCTAAACCTAAACCTATAACCTACACTTATGACCTAAACCCAAACCTATAACCTAAACCTAAGCCTAAAACCTAAACCTATGACCTAAAACCTAAATGTATTCTCAAATCCCTAAACCTAAACCTACACCTAATCCTAATCTCAACTCCTCCGACCTAAACCTAAACCTAAACTTGAAAACCCAAACCTAAACCCGATCCGAACCCAAACCCGATTTCCTAAACCTAAACCTTAACCTATTCTCAATTCCTAAACATATAGCTTATAACCGAAACTTAAAACTAAACCTAAACCAAAATCTATGACCTAAAACCTAAATGTATTCTTAAATCTCTAAACCTAAACCTACACCTAATCCTAATCTCAAGTCCCTAACCTAAACCTAAATCTTGAAACCCAAACCTAAACTCCCGATCCAGAACCCGAACCCGATTTCCTAAACCTAAAGCTTAACCTATTCTCAAATCCCTAAACCTAATCCTAATCTCAACTCCCTTAGCTAAACCTAAACCTAATCCTAATCTCAACTCCCTTACCTAAACCTAAACCTAACTTGAAAACCCGAACCTAAACCCGAACCTGATTTCCAAAACCTAAACCTTAACCTATTCTCAAATCCTTAAACCTAAACCTACACCTAATCCTAATCTCAACTCCCCTTAAACCTAAACCTAACTTGAAAACCCAAACCTAAACCCGATCTCAAACCCCAACTTGATTTCCTAAACCAAAACCTTAATTTATTCTCAACTCCCAAAAACTATAGCTTATAACCTAAACATTAACCTATACCTATATCCTTAACCTAAACCAAAACCTATGACCAAAAACCTAAATGTATTCTCAAATCTCTAAACCTAAACCTAAACCTAATCCTAATCTCAACTCCCTAACCTAAACCTAAACGAAAACTTGAAAACCCAAACCTAAACCCAATCCCGAACCCGAACCCAATTTCTAAACATAAACCTTAACCTATTCTCAAATCCCTAAACCGATACCTACACCTAATCCTAATCTTAACTCCCCTAACCTAAACCTAAACCTAACATGAAAACCCAAACCTAACCTGTTCCCAAACCCGAACTCAAATTCCTAAACCCAAACCTTAACCTATTCTCAAATTCCCTAAACCTTAACCTATAACCTAACCTAAACCTAAACCTATAACCTACACTTATAACCTAAACCTAAGCCTAAAACCTAAACCTATGACCTAAAACCTAAATGAATTCTCAAATCCCTAAACCTAAACCACACATAATCCTAACCTCAACTCCCCGACCTAAACCGAAACCTAAACTTGAAAACCCAATCCTAAACCCAGATCCGAACCCGAACATGAATTCCTAAACCTAAACCTTAACCTATTCTCAATTCCCTAAACCTTAACCTATAACCTAACCTAAACCTAAACATATAACCTACACTTATAACCTAAACCTAAGCCTAAAACCTAAACCTATGACCTAAAACCTAAATGTATTCTCAAATCCATAAATCTAAACCTACACATAATCCTAACCTCAACTCCTTGACCTAAACCGAAACCTAAACTTGAAAACCCAATCCTAAACCCGATCTCGAACCCGAACATGAATTCCTAAACCTAAACCTTAACATATTCTCAATTCCCTATACCTAAACCTACACCTAATCCTAATCTCAACTCCCTAACCTAAACCTAAACCTAACTTGAAAACCCAAACCTAAACCCGATCCTCGAACCCGAACCCGATTTCCTAAACCTAAACCTTAACCTATTCTCAAATCCCTAATCCTAAACCACACCTAATCTAATCTCAACTCCCAAACCTAAGCTTAAACGTAACTTGAAAAAACGAACCTAAACCCGATCCTGAACCCGAACCCGATTTCCTAAACCTAAACCTTGACCTATTCTCAATTCCCTAAACCTTTACCTACACCTAATCCTAATCTCAACTCCCTCACCTAAACCTAAACCTAACTTGAAAACCCGAACCTAAACCGATCCCAAACCCTAGCCCGATTTCTTAAACAAAATCCTTCACCTATTCTCATTCCCTAAACCTTAACCTATAACGTAACCTAAACCTAAACCTATAACATACACTTAAGACCTAAACCCAAACCTATAACCTAAACCTAAGCCTCAAACCTAAACCTATGACCTAAAACCTAAATATATTCTCAAATCCCTAAACCTAAACCTACACCTAATCCTAATCTCAACTCCCTGACCTAAACCTAAACCTAAACTTGAAAAGCCAAACCTAAACCCAATCCCGAACCCGAACCCAATTTCCTAAACATAAACCTTAACCTATTCTCAATTCCTAAACCTATAGCTTATAACCTAAACCTAAAACTAAACGTAAACCAAAACCTATGACCTAAAACCTAAATGTATTCTTAAATCTCTAAACCTAAACCTACACCTAATCCTAATCTCAACTACCTAACCTAAACATAAACCGTAAAACACAAACCTAAACCCGATCCCAGAACCCGAACCGGATTTCCTAAACCTAAAGCTTAACCTATTCTCAAATCCCTAAACCTAAACCTACACCTAATCCTATTCTAAACTACCTAACCTAAACCTAAACCTAAACTTGAAAACCCAAACCTAAACCCATCCCGAACCCGAACCCGAACCCGAATTCCTAAACCTAAACCTTAACCTATTCTTAAATCCTAAACCTAAACCTAAACGTAATCCTAATCTCAACTCCCTAACCTAAACCTAAACCTAACTTGAAAACCCAAACCTAAACGCGATCCCGAACCCGAACCCGATTTCCTAAATCTAAACCTTAACCTATTCTCAATTCCTAAACCTTAACCTATAACCTAACTTAAACCTAAACCTACAACCTACACTCATAACCTAAACCTAAACCTATAACCGAAACGTATGCCTAAAACCTAAACCTATGACCTAAAACCTAAATGTATTCTCAAATCCCTAAACCTAAACCTACACCTCATCCTAATCTCAACTCCCTAACCTAAACGTAAACCTAAACTTGAAAACCCAAACTAAACCCGATCCAGAACTCCGAACCCAATTTCTAAACCTAAACCTTAACCTATTCTCAATTCCCTAAACCTTAACCTATAACCTAACCTAAACCAAACCTATAACCTACACTTATAACCTAAACCTAAAGCCTAAACCTAAACCTATGACCTAAAACCTAAATGTATTCTCAAATCTCTTAACCTAAACCTACACCTAATCCTAATCTCAACTCCTTGACCTAAACCTAAACCTAAACTTGAAAACCCAAACCTAAACCTGATCCCGAACCCGAACCCGATTTCCTAAACCTAAACTCAACTCTCGACCTAAACCTAAACCTAAACTTGAAAACCCAAACCTAAACCCGATCCAGAACCCGATTTTCTAAACCTAAACCTTAACCTATTCTCAATTCCCTAAACCTATAGCTTATAACATAAACCTAAACCTTAACCTAAACCCAAACCTATAACCTTAACCTAAACCAAACCCTATGACCTAAAACCTAAATGTATTCTCAAATCTCTAAACCTAAACCTACACCTAATCCTAATCTCAACTCCCTAACCTAAACCTAAACCTAAATCAGAAACCCAAACCTAAAACCCGATCCCGAACCCGAACTCGATTTCCTAAACCTAAACCTTAACCTATTCTCAAATCTCAAACATAAACCTTCACCTAATCCTAATCTAAACTCCCTAACCTAAACCTAAACCTAAACTTGGAAACCCAAACCTAAACCCGATCCCAAACCCGAACCCGAATTCCTAAACCTAAACCTTAACCTATTCTTAAATCCCTAAACCTAAACCTACACCTAATCCTAATCTCAACTCCCTAGCCTAAACTCCGAACCTAAACTTGAAAACCGAAACCCAAACCTGATTTCCTAAACCTAAACCTTAACATATTCTCAATTCCCTAAACCTATAGCTTATAACCTAAACCTAAACCTTAACCTAAACCTATAACCTTAAAACCAAAACCAATGACCTAAAACCTTTACCTATAACCTATAACCTAAACATATAACCTATAACCTAACCTTAACCTAAACCTAAAACCTAAACCTTAACCAATAACCTAAAACCTAAACCTAAACCTAAAACCTAAATGTATTCTCAAATCCCTAAACCTAAACCTACACCTAATCCTAATCTCAACTCCCTAACCTAAACCTAAACCTAAACTTGAAAACCAAAACCTAAACCCGATCCTCAACTCGAACCCGAACCCGAACCCGATTTCCTAAACCTAAACCTTAACCTACTCTCAATTCCCTAAACCTATAGCTTATAACCTAAACCTAAACCTTAACCTAAACCTAAACCTAAACCTAAACCTTAAACTTAACCTAAACCTATTACCTTAACCTAAACCAAAAAATATGACCTAAAACCTAAATGTATTCTCAAATCTCTAAACCTAAACCTACACCTAATCCTAATCTCAACTCCCTAACCTAAACCTAAACCTAAATCGTAAAACCCAAACCTAAAACCCGATCCCGAACCCGAACCCGATTTCTAAACCTAAACCTTAACCTATTCTCAAATCCTCAACGTAAACCTACACAATCCTAATCTAAACTCCCTAACCTAAACCTAAACCTAAACCCTGAAACCCAAACCGAAACCCGATCCCCAACCCGAATTCCTTAACCTAAACCTTATCCTAATCTCAACTACCTAACCTAAACCTAAACCTAACTTGAAAACCCAAACCTATACCCAATCCCGAACCCAAATACAATTTCCTAAACCTAAACTTTAACCTATTCTCAATTCCTTAAACCTTAACCTATACCCTAACTTAAACCTAAAGCTATAACCTACACTTATAACCTATAACGTAAACCTATAACCTAAACCTAAGCCTAAAACCTAAACCTATGACACGCCCTAAACCTTATCCAATAACCTACACCTAAACCTAAAACCCAAATGTATTCTCAAATCTCTAAACCTAATCCTAATCTCAACTCCATAACCTAAACCTAAACCTAAACTTAAAAACCCAAACCTAAACCCGATCCCGAACCCGAACCCATTTCCTAAACCTAAACCTTAACCTATTCTCAAATCCCTAAACCTAAACCTACACCTAATCCTTATCTAAACTCCCTAACCTAAACCTAAACCTAAACTTGAAAACCCAAACCTAAACCCGATCCCGAACCCGAATTCCTAATCCTAAACCTTAACCTATTCTCAAATCCCTAAACCAAAACCTACACCTAATCCTAATCTCAACTCCTTAACATAAACCTAAAACTAACTTGAAAACCCAAACCTAAACCGGATCCCGAACCCGAACTCGATTTCCTAAACCTAAACCTTAACCTATTCTCAATTCCTAAACCTTAACCTATAACCTAACTTAAACCTAAACCTATAACCTACACTTATAACCTACACCTAAGCCTAAAACCTAAACCTATTACCTAACCTAAACCTAAAACCTAAACCTTAACCAATAACCTAAACCTAAACCTAAAACCTAAATGTATTCTCAAATCCCTAAACCTAAACCTACACCTAATCCTAATCTCAACTCCCTAACTTAAACCTAAACCTAAACTTGAAAACCCAAACCTAAACCCGATCCCAAACCCGAACCCAATTTCCTAAATCCAAACCTTAACATATTCTCAATTCCCTAAACCTATAGCTTATAACCTAAACCTAAACCTTAACCTAAACCTATAACCTTAAAACCAAAACCTATGACCTATAACCTATATAACCTATAACCTAACCTTAACCTATAACCTAACCTTAACCTAAACCTAAAACGTAAACCTTAACCAATAACCTAAAACCTAAACATAAACCTAAAACCTAAATGTATTCTCAAATCCCTAAACCTAAACCTACACCTAATCCTAATCTCAACTCTCTAACATAAACCTAAACCTAAACTTGAAAACCCAAACCTAAACCCGATCCCGAACCCGAACGCGATTTCCTAAACCTAAACCTTAACCAATTCTCAATTCTCTAAACCTATAGCTTATAACCTAAACCTAAACCTTAACGTTAACCTAAACTTAAACCTATAACCTTAACCTAAACCAAAACCTAACCTATAACCTATAACCTAAAGTTATATCCTATAACCTAACCTTAACCTAAACCTTAACCTATAACCTATAACCTAAACCTAAACCTAAACCTAAATGTATTCTCAAATCTCTAAACCTAAACCTACACCTAATCCTAATCTCAACTCCCTAACCTAAACCTAAACCTAAACTTGAAAACCCAAACCTAAACCCGATCCGTAACCCGAACCCGATTTCCTAAACCTATACCTTAACCTATTCTCATTCCCTAAACCTTAACCTATAACCTAACCTAAACCTAAACCTATAACTCGCACTTATAACCTAAACCTATAACCTAAACCTAAGCCTAAAACATAAACCTAAACCTAAAACCGAAATGTATTCTCAAATCCTTAAAACCTAAACCTAATCCTAATCTCAACTCCCTAACCTAAACTTAAACCTAAATTTAAAACCCAAACCTAAACCCGAACCCGAACCCGATTTCCTAAACCTTAGCCTTAGCCTTAACCTATTCTCAATTCCCTAAACCTATATACTATAACCTATAACTTAAACCTAAACCTTAACCTAAACCTATAACTTAAACCTTAACCTTAACCTAAACCTAAACCAAATCCTATAACCTAAACCTTACCTAAACTTATAATCTATTACCTAACCTGAACCTAAACCTAAAACCTAAATGTATTCTCAAATCCCTAAACTTAGACCTACACCTAATCCTAATCTCAACTCCCTAACCTAAACCTAAACTTGAAAACCCAAACCTAAACCTGATCCCGAACCCGAACCCGATTAGCCCAATCACATGACAACAAACAAGAATGTATCCTTTTTAACACATGCCCCTTTTTACAAACCTTTAATTTTTGTTGTTGTTTTTATTAATTGAAACACTTTTTTTGCATTGTTTGCTCGTATTAGTTTTATTTTAATGATCAGTTTTATTTTAAAAAAGTGCTCACTTTTTTGGAAGAAGTTTCTGCAATTCTTCATGATTCTGAATTATAATGTTTTGTTGGTTGAATATTTTTTTATTAAATGAAAGACAAAAAGAAAATTATTGCTGATTTTTTATTTTTTTATTTTTTTACTTATGATGTTAAAATTATATGTATTATGCGTGGATGAATGTAATGTGGGTAAGATTGTTTGTGTTTGGATGGATGTAGTTTATGTTTGGATGGATTTACGTAGTTTGGGTTTAGATGGATGTGAATGTGAATATGATGAAATATATTGTATAACAGGTGTATATCAGGAAGAATACGATGAAATATATTGTAACAGGTCAAATTTGAAAATGTCCTTTTAAGGGTCACAAGGGACGGCTCATAGTAGTCCTTTTAAAGGACGGTCCATGACTGTCCTTTTAAAGGACGATCGATAACCGTCCTTTGAGGGCTAATAAGAGAAGGTTCATAGCAGTCTTTTTAAGGACGGTCCATGACCGTCCTTTTAAAGGACTGTCCATAACCGTCATTTGAAGGCTCATAAGAGATGGTTCATAGTAGTCCTTTTTAAGGACAGTCCATGACAGTCCTTTTCAAGGACGGTTCATGGTCATCCTTTGAAGGCTCATAAGAGACGGTCCATGACAGTCCTTTTTAAGGATGGTCATGGACCGTCCTTTTTTCATCAATAAGAATGATGGTTTTCAACCGTCCTTTAAGTAATAGGACACATCAAACTTTGACGGCCTATGCGACGGTCCATGACCGTCCTTTTTGGTCATTTGAGATGGTTTTGGATCGTCCTTTTTTGCTGTTTTGGTGTAGTGATAGTTGGGTCCCACAACGTGCGGTCCACGACCATTATAATGCGCAGTCCACATCTAATAATTTAAGTATCGGATTGGCGCACAAGATGCGGCGTCGGAACCGTAGCGATGACATGCTTGCAATGGCATAGGTCTCGAGTTGAGTAGGCTTGGGTTTGTAGGATGTATTAGTGCTATGATTTCATATTCCTTTGGTTATCAAATTTTATAGTGTCAAAACCTATGTCTTGTACTTCTTGTGTTTCTTGTTTGTGACTACACACTGCTTCAAGACAAGATCATGAATGAAGAATGTTTTCAAGACAAGATCATAAATGAAGAATGCTTGCAAGACATGTCATGAATGAAGTCTACAAGAATAGAAGACTCCAAGTCCGCTTCTATCAAGTTCAAGATTAGAAGACTTCATCAAGACAAGTCAAGAATGTACCAAGCTCGAGAAAGACCATCAACTCGACTCAAGCTTCTACTTCAAGATCATCTGAGAATACAGACCTTCAAGACTTCAATGTCCATCTCACTCAAGGTTTGTTTGACCTTAGATTGACCTTAGGTTGGTCTAGATGATAGGTCATTCTGGATACATAATCCGAATATTTTAATTTACTTGGTGTGACTATTCTAAAACCAGTCCTAGAAATCTTAAGACCAGTCCTAGCTTTGCTTCGATCAGTCTTAGGTTTCTCAGACCAAGCCCTAGGTTGTTATAGATTTTTGAATTTTCTGGTTGTCCTTCGACTCAGTCCCCGACTTTCTTCGACTACCGGTCCGAGAAGTCCACGACTCATCCTTCGACTGGGTCGTAGTTCTACAACTCGAACTCCAGCGACTTATCTTGAGTATCTCGACCGGTCGTAGGTGTCTCACGACCAGTCGTAGGTGGTCCACGACCGGTCGTAGACTACCTAAGACCAGTCGTGAGTATAACAAATCTAATCCCGCGGAAATCTTTCAAAATCTTTGACGCTATGACCAGTCCTAAGACTCTAAGACCAGTCGAAGATGGGATTTTTGAGGCTATAAATAGTGCACGAATTTCAGAGTTTATTCATTCAATTCCATTTCATTTAAGCGATTTAAGGCTATACTCTGAGATAAGTAGCGATTATTTTTTAAGCTATTGTGCATATTTAATATTCCTTTTGTTAGCATTTTTCTATTGTGATTTTGATCCATATTCCAATCTTATTTAGAAAAGAGGAATTTGTGATATTCCTTCTTCAGGGATCAAAATCAAATAGACCTTGCTCTTCTTGATTTAATCTAAAATCAATTAGACTTAGAACCATTCTTTATGTGAGTATTGGACATTGAACGACGTATCATTCATCTACTCCGATTGGTTCTACTGGGCTACTTCAAAAGGAGATCCAGTATTTTACTTTGTAATTTACTTTCTCTCTGGTTTTGTTTGAGATTTGCTAGAAAAATCTCATTGTTTTGTTATCGAGGAGAGCGAAAACTCAGACATTGTGGGGGTTTTTGGATTGTGTAAGCCCGAGATAAAAAGACACAATTGTGAAGGTTTTGGGTGAACCAAATGAAAACCTATTTTGATAGTGCATGCTAATATCCCTGTGTGAGGATATTAGAGTGGAGTAGCATTCTGTGTGGTTTTGGCACCGCAGATTGGTGAACACACAGGCAAACCACTATATATCGTTGTGTTGTGGATGTGCTTGATTTCTTTATTCATTTATTCCTTTATTATTGTGGATTGCTTTTGTGGATGAATGTTGTAAGTTTCATTTCAAGCAAGTGTGGTCGAATGGTGTAATAACTTAGGATTTATTTTTTTAAGTTATTCTTGATTTATTTTCCATATCATTTGTGTTTTCTATATCGTTCTAGAAATAAGGTTTTCCTACCATAAGCCATTGGTTTTTGGTGTAAGGTTGTCCTTAGAACTGATTTAGTATCATTCTCATATTTCATATGCTTTGAGATTGTTATTATTTCAGCATTATCTTTTATTATTCCGCTGTTTTAAGTTTTATTTGGCATTGCCCTATTCACCCCCCTCTAGGGCATATAGCTTGGCCCTTTCAAGTGGTATCAGAGCCTAATAGCTCGTGCTTATTACTTATTTATTGGATTTATTTCCTGAGCTAACGATCTAAGCTATATTAAGATGTTAAATTTTGAAAGCCTATCTGTCACTAGGCCACCACCCTTTAATGGCACAAACTATGCCTATTGGAAAGCAAGGATGAGAATCTTTCTCAAATCCATGGATGAAAGTGTGTGGTCACACAGAGAATGAGATGGAAACTACCTATCACTGAAGTAACTGATGAAGATGGTTCAAAATCAATGAAAGTAATATCTTATGCTCTTTGGACCACACTTCAGAAAAGTGAAAGTAGTGCCAATGCAAAAGCACTAAATGCAATTACTTGTGCATTGTCACCAGATGAATTCAAAAGAATCATCTCGTGTGAAAATGCTAAACAAGCATGGGATCTTTTAGAAATGACACACGAGGGTACATCAATTGTCAAGAAATCTAAAGTCTAACTCCTCACAACTAAATTTGAAGAAATTCATATGGAGGAGAATGAAATGTTTATGGACTTTTATACTAGATTGAATGACATTGTAAACTCAATGTGGGGTCTTGGTGATAGAATCCCAGAAAGTATAGTATGTGCAAAGATACTACGCTCACTTCCTGAACGGTTCAATTCAAAAGTAACCGCGATTCAGGAACTTCGTGATACAGATAACATGAGGGTTGAGGAACTAGTTGGTTCTTTACAAACCTACGAATTGAACTTTAAAGCTCCAAAAGGAAAATCAATTGCTCTCAAGTCATCTAAAAATATTCCACAAGAGAGCACTTCAGACTTTGAAAATTCTAAAGATGATATGGTACTTTTTGTAAAAAGGTTTTATAAAATTTTGAAAAATAAGAAAAGAGGAGATTTTCAAAAATCAAACGATAAGAGACAATCTAAACCTAGAGCTCGAAAATCTTTGAAAGATAGTCAATGTTACAACTGTCAAGAGTATGGGCACTTGGCTAACAAATGTCCTAAAAAGGACGAATCAAAAAGGAAGAGTATGTTGGCTACTTGGGATGAATCATCTGATTCGGAATCCTCTTCGAAATCAGAAGATTTTGAAAACGAGTCGGGAGATGATGTTAAAGCCCTTATGACTCTAGCCAAAGTCACTTTTTCAGATTATGATGAAGTAACTAGCGAAGAGAATCTGAATAGTGATTGTGACAATGAAGATGATCTTCAGGATGCATACAATGCCCTTTATAAGGAGAGTTGTAAAATTGCTGTCAAGCTTAAATTATAAAAGGAAAAATTTTCTAAACTTAAAGAAGATTATGAGTCTCTTGTTTTAGAAAAATCTCATATTTTCAATTTTTTTGAAAAGACCAAATGTGATTTAAAAATCAAAACCTCCCAAGTTGATGATTTGAAAACCGAGAACGAGAAACTCAAAAATGAAGTAGCTTCTCTTTTGAGTTTAAAAGACACTTGGAGATATGCCCAAGGTGATCCTAAATTGGAAAAATTATTATCCGGATCGAGAAAATGTGGCAATAGATCCGGGTTGGGCTATGATAAGAATACTTCTCCTAAACAAAAGAATACTGCTCCTAAGTTTGTGAAAGGAGAGTCTTCGAACTCAAAAGTAAAGTATACTTATCGAGGTTTTTTAAAAAATTCAAGGACCTTTCAAAAATCTAAAAATAGCCATGCCAACTTCAATCTTCAAAACCAAAATCCTTTGGTTGAAAAGATTATTGATCTTCTCAAGGAACTATTAAAATTTAACTCTATAGGTCATTCATATAACAATAGACATAAAAAGTTCAACTATACTCCTAAACCCAAAACAGTACTAAAATGGGTTCCTAAAGTTGACTGCTTGGTTGCCCACACTGCTTTCAAAGCTACAAGCCATTCAAAGTGGTACCTTGACAGTGGATGCTCCAGACATATGACAGGCGACAAAACTTTATTCACCGATCTTGAAGACAGGACTGATGGGTCAGTCACTTTTGGTGATGAAAGCAATTGCAAAATCATTGGCCAAGGTACGGTTCAGCTTTATAACCTTCTTTTATTTAAAAATGTATTATATGTTAAGGGCTTGAAACACAACCTACTGACTATATCTCAGATATGCAACAACAATCATAATGTAAAGTTTTCTAATCAAGGTTGTGAGATTGTTAATAAAGAAGGTTCTGTTATATTAACTGGTCGCAGAACATCTGAAAACTGCTACATCGTTAGTAATGCAAGTTCATCTACTCAATCGTGTTACATGGTCCATATTGATGAGACTGAATTATGGCATAAACGCCTTGGACATGTACACTACCGGAACTTATTTAGATTGAGCAAAAGAGAACTTATAAGAGGTCTACCCAAATTACAAAAAGTAGAAAAAATATGTGGTGAATGCCAGTTGGGCAAACAAATTAGGAGCTCTCACAAGAAAGTGAACTCCAATACCACATCTAGACCTCTCGAGCTTCTCCACATGGATCTCATTGGACCAACTAGAACGGAGAGTCGAGGTGGCAAAAAATACATCTTGGTTATCGTAGATGACTTTACTAGATTCACTTGGGTATCGTTCTTAAAAGATAAATCTGAAACCCTAGATGAGGTAAAGAAGATCATCAAACGAATCCAAAATGAAAAAGGTTCTCAAGTTTATAAGATCCGTAGTGATCATGGTTCTGAATTCGAAAATAGCAGTTTTGAGAAAGCGATCAGGGAATATCACATGAATTCTCTGCGCCCAAAACTCCTCAACAAAATGGTATAGTTGAGAGAAAAAATAGAGTGCTTTAGGATATGGCTAATGTCATGTTAAATAGTATGAAGCTCTCCAAAAATCTTTATGGAAGCAATTAATATCACCGCTACATTATTAATCGTGTTTATACTAGTAAATCTGAAAATAAGATCGCTTATGAGTTATGGTTCGAAAAGAAACCTCATGTCAAATACTTTCAAATTTTTGGCAAAGAAGTGTTACATTTTACGAGATCGTGAAAATTTGGGAAAATTTGATACTAAGAGTGATGAAGGTATTTTTCTTGGATATTCTTTAAACAAATGAGCCTATAGGGTTATAAATAAAGAATGTGTGTGATTCAAGAGTCCATCAATGTGGTCATTGATGATCATTTGAATACACTTGCCCGAAGTTCAGATGATGATGAAATTCTTATAATCGAAAATCAAGATACCTCTTCATCTCAATCAACATAGGACTGCACAAAGATCATCCAACTAATCAAATCCTTGAAACCCTCTCACCGGAGTTCGTACACTCAAACAACTTGAAAACATATGCAATTATGTTTGTTTTACATCTCAAATAGAATCGGTCAATGTAAAGAAGCTCTTTCCGACTAAAAATTGGATAGTAGCTATGCAGATGAACTTAATCAATTTGTTCGTAATGATGTCCGGTATCTTGTTCCTAGACCTAAAGATAAACACATTATTGGAACAAAATGGATCTTTAAAAATAAGTCCGATGAACTTGGAAATGTTATACTAAACAAGGCTAGATTGGTTGTACAAGGGTATACTCAGATCAAGGTATCAATTACGATGAAACCTTTGCTCCCGGTCCGTCCTTGAATCTATTAGACTTTTTATTTTCATCGCTTGCTTTAGAAAGTTTAAAATTTATCAGATGGATGTAAAGAGTGCCTTCTTAAATGGCGATTTACATGAAGAAGTTTATGTAGAATAACCCTCAGGGTTTGAAGACCCCAAGCTTTCTGATCATGTATTTCATCTCAAAAAGGCTCTCTATGGTCTGAAACAAGCGCCCAGGGCATGATATGAAAAATTGACTAAATTCTTACTTAGTCATAGTTTTCAAGTGGGAAGTGTCGATAAGACATTATTTGTTAAGAAACATAATAATGAGATTTTAATGGTTCAGATCTATGTAGACGATATTATTTATGGATCAACCTGTTCTAACATGTCTATTGAGTTTGCAGAGTTGATGAAATCAAGATTCGAAATGAGCATGGTTGGTGAACTAAATTACTTCCTAGGGTTACAAGTAAAACAACAACCTGATGGAATCTTCATTTCTCAAACCAAGTATGCTACAAACTTGGTTAAAAGGTTTGGATTTGAAAATGGTAAAAAATTTGATACTCCTATGAGTACAACCTTGAGACTCTCAAAAGACTCTACATGTAAAGATGTAGATCCTAAGCTATATCGTAGTATGATTGGTAGTTTATTATACCTAATCAAGCTAGTAGACTGATATCGCTTTTAGCGTGGGTATTTGTGCGAGATATCGCCTAAACCTAAAGATTCACATCTTATCGTTGTCAAACGGATTATTAGATATGTCGCAAGTACAACTAATTTGGGTCTTTGGTATCCTTTTGATACTAATGTTAAATTAGTTGGTATATCTCGATGCTTGATTGAAATTTTGGTAATATTGATGATAGAAAATCAACCAGGATGGTTGTTTTTACATTGGAAATTGTTTGGTTTCTTGGTTTAGTAAGAAGCAAAGCTCAATATCGCTTTCCACTGCTGAGGCTGAGTATATCGCAGCAGGATATGCATGTACACAACTCGTATGGATGAAACACATGTTAAGCGATTATGGAATTAATCAAGATTCAATGATCTTACATTATGATAATTCCAGTTCTATCAATATTTCCAAAAATCCAATTCAGCATTCGCGTACTAAGCATTTGACATTAGGTATCATTACATTCGTGAATTAGTTGAAGAAAAAGCTATCTCTTTGAAATATATTCCAACTAATGTCTAACTTGCTGATATATTTACTAAACCGCCGATAAAAAGGGTTTACTAAAATGAAATTTGATCTTGGTATGTGCATTTTAAATTGAATATACTTGTCTGCATGTATCATAGTGAATAAATTTTTATGTGAATAAATTTCAATTTCTGCATAAAAATATTTATTTTTGTCGATGCTCGACCGGCCTTTGCCATACACGACCGGTCCTAACTCGACCGGTCGTAGAGATCGTGAGCATCATATAATTTGGGGAAAATCACTTTGTTCTTCATTTCCTCTTCTTCTTTCGACGAGTCGTGGCTCGACCAATCTTGAAAGTTCATGATTTTCTTCAAGATAAGTTGTTTTTCTTCATTTTTATTGAAGATTTATGCTTTCTATGCTTTGATTTGTTTATTCCATAAGTTAGATCTCGTCTTTTGTTGATTGTTTAGGGTTTCCTCTCTAAAAATCTGATCTAGTGAAACCCATCACTTCTAGTGTTCTTTGTGATTGGTCCTTGGTAAATCTTGTTAAAAATGGATGTTAGAGGGAAAAAGAAAACATCCCGTGGTCCATCTTCATCTAGATCTACATCTATAACAAGACGGCACCTTCGGTCACCCGAAGATGATCCCAATGATGTACGGGAGTTACGTAACCGTAAAGTTATCGTTGAGCGCCCCTGTAAGTCTCTACCACATTGAACAATTTGAGATTACACCTCTCCTTGAATCTGTTGGTGGACTAATATTTTGTTTTGGGGTGGGCCCAGCATACCAGTCCATTGCACAATCTATGGTTGCATGTATCTCGATTTTTCCTTGATAATTTAACGTTCTCAATCTGCTACTAGAGAAGGGAAATTTTTGATAGATCGACATTTGATATCAGGTATTATGGATATACCTGTCAAAGATAAAGGTATTCTGTTTCATACATTATATGACAAACCATCAGAATCGGAAAAACAAATGTTGACATGAGATTTATGCAATATGGAAGTGCATTGACGCATAAAGGAAATGTGCTCCTTCAAAATTTTTATTACCCAGATACGTGAGTTTTGCACCGGATCTTCACTTCAAACGTGTATCCTGGTCGTGCAATAAAACCAGTCAATCCGCCTTCATGGTTCGTGTATTGCACTACTGTTGTGTCCCAAGCATGGTTGTCTGTTTACCTTCTTTAATATGTCATTTTATCATTCAGTTTCGTCTTCATCCGGGTCATAGTGATATTCCATTTGGTTATCTTATGACTTGTTTAGCCACAAATATGCTCGTTGCTTTACCTAAGAATGAGGCACCAATTCATCATCTTTTATTCAATAATACAAATTTAAATAAGATGAAGTTGGATTTGCTTCCTGGTCAATTCTATGAAGGTGGTGGTGAAGGTGCTGAAGTTGGAAATGAAGGGGAAGTCTTGATCTTCCTCCACAGGCTGATATAAATATGGATGATATATTTGAAGACATTGAAACTGACTCCCAAAATAATTCTGATTACGATCCATCTTCTGGTTATGATGCACGTCTAAGTGCATTGGAGGAGAAGGTTGATAACCTGAGTGTAGCCCATGATATGCAATTTAAATATATGCGAAAATATCTTCGTCGCATTAATAGGGGTTTACATCAGATTGATCCAACCATCCCTGCTCCTTCATCTGGATCTGATTAAGTGAATTTTTATTTTTTAGTTTGAATATGATGGTTTCTGTATTATTATTAAGTTTAGTGACTTTGGTTGTATGGTTTGGATTGATGACATTGAAGTGTTGTAGTAATTTGATAATTAAATCTTGACTCTTCATATGGTGTTCTCTTCTCTCCTTTGGCCTTCCCTTGTCATTTTGTGACAAAAAGGGGGAGTAGTATGGAAGGGAGAATAGGAGAATAGTATGGAAAGGGGGAGAATGGGAGAAAGGAAGAAAGTGATTACTTGAAAATGGTTGATTGTTTCTACTCACTTAGGGGGAGTAGAGTATTTCTTTTTCTCACTCTAATTGCTCATGATTCTTTCTTTATTTTACTCTTATATTTATAAATGTGTTTTGTCACAAATTTGACAAAGGGGGAGATTGTTAGTGCTATGATTTCATATCCCTTTGGTTGTCAAATTTTGTAGTGTCAAAACCTATATGTCTTGTACTTCTTGTGTTTCTTGTTTGTGACTACACACTGCTTCAAGACAAGATCATGAATGAAGAATGTTTTCAAGACAATATCATAAATGAAGAATGCTTGCAAGACATGTCATGAATGAAGTCTACAAGAATAGAAGACTCTAAGTTTGCTTCTATCAAGTTCAAGATTAGAAGACTTCATCAAGACAAGTCAAGAATGTACCAAGCTCGAGAAAGACCATCAACTCGACTCAAGCTTCTACTTCAAGATCATCTGAGAATACAGACCTTCAAGACTTCAATGTCCATCTCACTCAAGGTTTGTTTGACCTTAGATTGACCTTAGGTTGGTCTAGACGATAGGTCATTCTGGATACATAATCCGAATATTTTAATTTACTTGAGTGTGGATCGTTTCTAAGACCCACCCTAGAAATCTTAAGACCAGTCCTAGCTTTGCTTCGACCAGTCTTAGGTTTCTCAGGACCAGTCTTAGGTTGTTATAGATTTTCAGATTTTCCTGGTTGTCCTTCGACCAGTCCTGAACTTTCTTCGACCAGTCCTGAGAAGTCCTACGACTCATCCTTCGACCAGTCGTAGTTCTACGACTCGAACTCCAGCGACTTATCTCGAGTATCTCGATCGGTCGTAGGTGTCTCACGACCAGTTGTAGGTGGTCCATGACCGGTCGTAGACTACCTAAGACCAGTCATGAGTATAGCAAATCTAATCCCGCGGAAATCTTTCAAAATCTTTGACGCTACGACTAGCCGAAGATGGGATTTTTGAGGCTATAAATAGTGCACGAATTTCAGAGTTTATTCATTCAATTCCATTCCATTCAAGCGATTTAAGGCTATACTCTGAGATAAGTAGTGATTATTTTTTAAGCTATTGTGCATATTTAATATTCCTTTTGTTAGCATTTTTCTATTGTGATTTTGATCCATATTCCAATCTTATTTAGAAAAGAGGAATTTATGATATTCCTTCTTCAGGGATCAAAATCAAATAGACCTTGCTCTTCTTGATTTAATCTAAAATCAATTAGACTTAGAACCATTCTTTATGTGAGTATTGGACATTGAACGACGTATCATTCATCTACTCTGATTTGTTCTACTGGGCTACTTCAAAAGGAGATCCAGGTATTTTACTTTGTAATTTACTTTCTCTGGTTTTGTTTGAGATTTGCTAGAAAAATCTCATTGTTTTGGTTATCTGAGGAGAGCCAGAAAACTCAGATTGTGGGGGGTTTTTTGGATTGTGTAAGCCCGAGATAAAAAGACACAATTGTGAAGGTTTTGGGTGAACTCCGTGAAAACCTATTTTGATAGTGCATGCTAATATCCCCGTGTGAGGATATTAGAGTGGAGTAGCATTCTCGTGTGGCTATTGGCAATAACAGTTGGTGAACACATGTGCAAACCACTATATATCGTTGTGTTGTGGATGTGCTTGATTTCTTTATTCATTTATTCCTTTATTATTGTGGATTACTTTTGTGGATGAATGTTATAATTTTCATTTCAAGCAAGTGTGGTTGAATGGTGTAATAACTTAGGATTTATTTCTTTAAGTTATTCTTGATTTATTTTCCATATCATTTGTGTTTTCTAGATCGTTCTAGAAATAAGGTTGTCCTACCATAAGCCATTGGTTTTTGGTGTAAGGTTGTCCTTAGAACTGATTTAGTATCATTCTCATATTTCATATGCTTTGAGATTGTTATTATTTCAGCATTATCTTTTATTATTCCGTTGTTTTAAGTTTTATTTGGCATTGCCCTATTCACCCCCCCTCTAGGGCATATAGCTTGGCCCTTTCAGGATGCGACTTAACGTCGAGCGCAAATGATATCTATAGGTCACGGGTTGCTGAAATTTGACCGGGAGGACCGCAGGATCCTACAGAACGACAAGATGGCAGGACACAGGCCTGAAAGTAGACTCACCATAATGTATCTATTTAATCTACACCATTCATCTATTTGGTGTGATCATTTTAGGCCATGAACCCAACAATCAGGCCGACCCATAGTTGAGATGGGTCATGCCATAGGAAACATTAGTGTCAATGATGCATATTGTTGAAACCTTTCTATGGCCACTTTAATGTTTATTTTCCATCAACCTGTTGATGAGGTGGTGCGACTTGAACCGTGGCTTGACCCATACATAAAAAGTAGATCTATGGCTCTAATGGACCTCACCATGTGAAGCAACGGTAGCAGAATACCTACCATTGAAATTCATTTCTAAGGGTTTTCCATGATGTTGGTTAGCATCCAGCTTGCTGAAGAGGTCTCTCAACCTATGTGAAAAGATCATACGAACACCAGCTTGGTGGAATTAGTAGCTGGGCCCATATGTTACATGTGTACCATCTCCACTTTGCCGTTGTGTTGTACATATTTGATCCACACCCTCCATCTAATGGCTAAGTCTACTGTGCAGCATGGGCTTATCCTCACTATCCATCCCTATTACAAACTCATGTTAGGCATGAGCCCATGAGTAAGACAGATCTAAGGGATAAAAGTGGGTCCCACCATTTAAAACAGTGGTGACTGTGGCAACCACTTTTGCAAACAAGCCAGAGTCCGTGGTAAGCCTACCATGTCCATTTGTCTTGGACAGAACTTGACCCACCGTGATGTATATGTTTTATCTAAACCCTACATCTGTTTTACTAGCTCATTTTACGTGCATATGCCCAAGTACTGGGCCGATGCAAGTCTCAAAGAGGATCATGCCACATGGATATTTAAATTTTCACTAGGACCGTCATTTGGGTCTACGCTTCTTACCTTAAGCTATTTAATGCGGATTATTACATATATTATGCACCTTACATTATATACATGAATGAGAATATGTGTGTATGTGTCAGGATGGTAACATGCTAGAATATTCAGCTCTGATAAGGTCGACACTAATAATATGCTTAATACAAATCATACCATGCTAATTCATATACTACATGCATCATCTGTATACCTGTTATGGATTCTAATTGATCATAGCATACGCCTTTCAGACTGATATACTTAGAGGACCTGTATGAGACACATTACCTGCATGATCATCATATAACTTGATGCATGACTTGAAAGTGTGATTCATGTATGCCGCATTATGTATGGCATGTTGCATCTACTCCCTAGTGACGCCAGGGATGTAGTCCTGCAGCCAAGATGTGGCTAGCGTATATGAGTATGGACACCAAAAACTATTAAGGTTACATGGCGTTACAGGCGTCCCTGGGTGAAAGTCCCTAAACCTTGTGGTACCAGTAGGATGCTCCAAAGTGTATACCGAGTGGATTCATGAGTGCATGAGGCTAGATACTGGTAGGACGCGTCTCCCACTGTGTCAAGGTTGATTGGAAGGGGGTTTGACCTTACCCACCCGGGTGAAGAGGGCTATATGCTAGGTTGAGTTTGACCAGCTCATGAAATGGGTTCTCTATCGGTGAGACGAGTGAGCTTTTGTATACCATTGACGAGGCGGATAGTGATGTCTCTTGCACTCGCTTGGTCTTGCGCATGATGGGCTGCAACTAGTGTTGGAAGTGTACTAGACCCTGGTGATGATACAATTGTGAACTGTTATGAGATGTTGATTAGACACCAGGATTGGTGTGTGACATATGGTAACCATACATTCATGTAGCACTTGAGATTGTAGATGTGTAAATATAATTTGGTGTTATACAATCGTGGGCCCTATCCCCAATAGGTATGGGACTATTCGGGATCAAGAGTCTATCATCCTGGAATTACTTTACATGTTAGGTATGGGACTGGCATGTGTTGTAACCCCGGGTGTGAGGCCCCTATCGGCATACGATACTACGCACTATACCTCGTTCTTTCATCATGCATTTTCATATTGCATATCTGTATATGATAATTGGCTCGATAGGCGTTTTACATTGTATAACCTTGGTATGACCGTTAACATTCATGGACTTGACAGCATAGCTCTCCATCATTTTTGCATACTTTGATATTGTTATAATTGTCATACCTATTGTGCACGCTCACACGCACTCTCTAAGCTTCGTAGTAAGTTTACTCACGTTGTTTATATGCAGGTTCTGCTAGACAACAGCAGTAGTGAGCAGGAGCAAATGCCTAACCTTTTTGAGTTTTTTTTATATATTTATTGTATTTCCCTTCCAGTATTGTACTCAAATCATTTTACAATGGATGTATGTGATGATGTTTGACTTATGGTACATTCATGATTATGCTTCCTTAAAAAAATCACCCTGAAAATCCTCCTTGTAGGATTCTAATTTCAAAACTTGGTGTAAGTTAGGAACTAAAATTAGGGTGCCACGGAGGCTGTTAGCACCGAATTCGGTTTATGGTGAATGAGCGCCAAAAATCAGATTTAGGGCGTAACATGACCCATATTAGATATCATTTCATTTGAATCATAATATGCTCTTCTTGCTGCTTCATCATGATTGCCAATTGAGTAACTAATCCAAATCAGCATCCCATGAATGGGAACTAGGTCTAATAAAATTTGTGCATGTAATGGTTGGTGAAGTGGAAGTTACTCATTCAATCCAGCACTACCTGAATTTCTTGCTGGAGGGTCATGACTTTTCTGTCTCCTCTCCTTTTTCCGCATTTTCGTCTTGTTCTCTTGCCGATATTTTAGATTTTAGTAGTGTATTTAGGTCAGCTGTTGGTTTATAATGAATAACTTTGCCAGTCTATGTGGCTATATCTCGGTGTTGGGGCATAAAATCAGAGGGAAAAGAAGTGGAAAGAGTAAGAAATTGAAGCGGGAAAGAAGAGAGGAGAGAAATGTTCAAGAAAAAAGAGAAAGATCAATTGCATGCGCACAATGGATGTGTTACGCGGGCCATTGCGCGGTGTAATGAGTCCCTGCTTAGGGGAGAGTAATGGAGGAAGGTGGCACGTGGATCGAGGCCACACGTATGAAATGCCTATAATACCCCTTCACCCCCTTCATTTCATTCATTCGTAAGTGCTGAGCTCTAGAAGACTTCTGAAGACCTCTGAGATTTCGCCCGAAACAGTTCAAGTATCTCATAGGGGAAGAAGAAGGAGAAGTGCAGGGAAATTCCTTATCGCACGAGGGGTGTGCAACAAGGAGTCAAGGCGCGCCGCACAATGACTCTGTTATAGGCACAGTCACCCATAAGGACTGTGCATGTTTTATTATTCATGCATTGTTCGCAGTGATCCACTACGAAAATCCAATATATATCCCTCAAGATCATTATTTCAGGCGAACCAGAGAAGAAATAAAGGATTTCTGAAGGATTCTTTTATTTGTGCAATCCCTCTTTCATAGTGATGAATACGTCGTGAGTCAGAATGCTGACAAAGTCATTATTCGTTCGCTTGATATACTTTGTATTGGAATCAAGGGAAAGATGAGGATGTAAATGAACCTTTGAATCAATAAAATATCCGATGATGATTGTTCTCTCATTCTTTCTTTGTTATTATTGAATAAGATCCCCTAATCGAAATACATTCTTTTCTTATCGAAATAAAATGGCGACTCCACCAGGGATTCATTTATTCAATACTAACTTAGAAACTATTTAAAGGACTTTCATCATCACTTGGCTTCATTATGACACCAAAATGGTGACTCTCAACGGGAACATCCTCCCCTTCATCTCCAATATAAAGTATAATTTTTCTTAGCCTCCGTCATTAATATGTCATTGTTCGCCTCAAGAACTTCAGCTTCTCGTTGATCGTAATGGCTTTTATCTATAATCAAATAGTTTTCTACTTCACTCCGACTGGGTTTGTCATCAACTATATGCACGATGAGCCAACGTCACCCAAATCTTCGAATCGGAAGATTCAGTTAGTTTCGATCGCAAACAACAAACCACCGGTCATGACCAGGGTAGTCTTTGCATCACCACTACCATAGGATGATAAGGAGGGATGGATTTTAGTACCACCGAGAAGTTCTAAGACTCAGTCTCCCACAACCATAAGTCCGATATTATTACAGACAATTCAAGGGCTAGTAACACGTAACATAATTAAATGAAACCCTGCACTATCCCCACCATCATTATACCCGGGGTAAAACAAAGCCGTTTCTTTTACCCCACGAGACTTTCCAGCTCTCCCGGTCATCGTTACTCAGTGGACCAAGAAGGAGAAATGAAAATCACCTATAATAAGTAAAGAACTCTCTACGAAATCTTGTACATCTATGCATCACAAACACCATCGCTGTGAGCCCACACGCCAAAGTCATTAGAATATTGTGAAAGCATTAAGGGATCTAATCGGGATTTATTTTCTCTAAATTCTCCTGGAACAACGTATTGTTTGTCCACTCCCATGATGGGACAGTCAGTAAGCGGAGAAGCTACTTCTATATGGCAGGTATAAGCTAGAATTAAGTGCCATCTACAGATGAGTGTTTGGCCGAGATGGCTCGTGCATAGACGATTCTTATGGAAGAGTGCAGGAATCTTAGAGAAGCACTAGCTACTTTGGCTCACAATGCCCAAGTTGTAACCCCTTCTGTAATGGCCATTATTAATGGTCAGGAATAGCAGCCAGAAGGTTCATAACCACCGAGGGCCGGGTTGCATGGGTCAACCCCTGTAACACAAGCCATAACACAAGAAGAAATATGACAGGTGGTGGCAGAAACTGTCAGGATTGAAAGAGGCCGAGAACACCCTAGGAGATTTCGGTATAAATGTAACGCCCTGAAAATCGGGGGTCGAGTGTAACTCAACTCCCGAGTTCCAACGCATCACTTATGCAACATGTTTAATGATATTTGGATGTTGCCTGTGTTAGAGCAGTAAACATGAATGAGATTATACCAAAGCAGTAATTCATACTCCAGATCAGTTGTATAAAAGCAAGCGGAAGACTGACTGTATATATATGTATGTAAAGAAACAAAATAAATGATTCATTATCCAGAGTATGAATCCTTCTGAGTCACAATATACATGTCTGTGTAATAAACAAAATGTCAAAATAACTAAATACAATCTCTGTAAATCCCATCGATCCGTGCACCTAGTTTGCCGTTAAAGCCGAATCGCATATACGAGAACTCCTCCGGTCCTCGTCGTAATCGGGCTCCGCCTTCCGGTAATAGCCGGATCGCTAAACCTGAGACAGAGTCTGGTTGGTGTGCGCAACACCGTCCCGTAACGTGGGAGTGAGTAGCTAACTCAGTGGAACGATAAGACATAAGTTATCATGTTACCAATACAGTCAAGCAGTAATGATAAAGCAGTAAATCAAACACTCCTAGTTACTCTGATAAATGCAAGTATGAATGCAGTTATGATGGATGCCCTCTCCGACGTACTCCCTCAAGCGACACCATCTCACGTTCGCGCATGCTTACATCCCTGGTGCTCCACATCTTCCATGCACATGCGATGCATGATGAGTATGATTACCGAGTTTTTAATTAATTCATTTCAAACAGCAGGATTGGGAAACTAAGGTACCTCCCTTGTATCATATCCAAACATGATCCAATCTAGGGTCGTCAGTCCTAGTTAATATCAGACGATGGTGTGTTTTCTAGGTCACTGCAGAGGTCGCTGTGCCGCATTACGCACAAAGGTGCACCACTCCCCATCACCCCTTAAACGATTCATCACGATACAACTATACTGTAAAAACAGCCTAGTTCATACTCTATATATCGCGGCAAACCCTAAGGCACGCCGCAACTTCGAGTATGCTCGCGGTCACTACAAAGGGTCGCTGTGGCCGACATTACACAAAGATTGCACCACTCCCCATCACCTTATCGGTGTAGTCGACAGCCGCGAATATAGTGTCCCATACCACCATAATCGGCTCACGAGTCGAGTTGCTCACATCGGTCACTACAGGAGGCACGTAGCCCGGCCGTAGGCCGACACTGGCTCGACCACGGTGTCCCATACCACCATGCCCGGCTCATGAGTCTTAGCGGATCAAGGTACCATGGTTAACGGATTTTTCACCTGGTAAGTTTGGTACCCTCAGGTTCAAGCATTAGCGACCAAACATGGTGAACATACATAAGGCATACGGTTTCATCGACATGTTCGGCTAGCTCGAGCGCACAACAAGTTGGGCGATATGAGGCGAGAAGCACCTCGTGTGGCCAACCACTATCGCCAACCGAGGTACGACACGAGTTCACCAACACATCGTGCGTGGCGAACGAAACCCCAACCACATCTTCAAGTCTGATACCGGATGCCTGGACTACGAACATAGTCCCAAGCTCAGTCAAATCCTAACCAAAGCATGTGAAATAAGGCATGATAACATGGTAATTCAAGAACACTAGCAAGCATAATATAAGCATAACATGAAGCATGTTAACAACAAGTCACAAAGCATGTTCAAAAACATGTTATAAAGCATTATGTAAATAAGTATACAAATACTTACACTTCGTAGGCGAGTGGTTAGAGTGAACAACCACATGGAGAGTGTCCTATGCGACTCTAAGGCAACCGAGAATCCCACCTTAGCACCTACCTAAGATTCTAACACTTAAGCACTTACACTCACAAGTGAATTCACCAACACTTGGAATGCAATAGTTCAACATACATGACGTATGCTAGGTAAGTGTGTACTAGGGTTGTCCCGTTACCGAGCTAGTATTTTATACATATACAACATATTCATACAGCAAATAAACATAGCAAACACATCAGCGAATTTTATACGTATAGGGTACTTTCACGTATACCCAATTTCGACATACATAGTGTTTACAAAGGAACATAGGTTTCGGCGATTCTTTTCGCCAAGCTAGTATTTTAGTCATGTATTGTATAATCATACATTAAATACATATGTCAAACATTATTCCAAAAGAAATACGTATACGGTATTTCTACAATACGTAATTTCGACATACAGTACATTTACAAGTAAACATATAATTTGGCGATTCCTTTCGCCAAACTAGTATTTTATTCATATGTTATATAATTAAACATTAAATAAACATGTCAAGCAATTGTCCAAAAAAATACGTATACGGTATTTCACGTATACCTAGAATATGTGAAATTCCATATTTCACACCGTTAATCAAACAGAAACGGAAGGCACTTTGTACATGTGCAATTGCAAGCGATCATGAATCTACCATTATCGACATTGAAAGCGTTGAAAACCGTAACTTATAAGCTTAAAGTCCTCACCTTTGCCTTTGGAAACCGGAACGAATCAAAGCAAGGGTGATGGATCTTCCGTCTACAGAGCGATTTTAGCCTAAAGAGCGGAATCGGTTAGTCGGAATACATCCTACCTCGATTCCAACTCAAATCAGACCTAGGGTTAGGGTTTCTTACCTTCAAATGAGGTGGAAAACACCGGGAAATCACTTAGAACGGAGCGGTGAAGGCCGTGTGGTGAGCCAATGCAGGTGGAGGAAGATTGGCAAAAATCTCCAAGTTCTTCTCTCTCTTTTCTCTCTCTTCCTCTAGGGTTTCTTGAAAAATTCGTATGGCTGTGAGAGGGGCTGTTCTAAGCCCCTTTTATAGCCTCAAACATTACGGAAATAGACTTAGGTTCATGGGGTACTGCCTATATAAGATTTTCGACGCTTTTCCAGCTCAAAAGGGGAGTTTTGGTAGCCCTCTTTGAACCAAACGTCAGACTTAAGCTCACCACCAATGGATCTACGTGGGATTACGTTTTTGACTCATTCGGATACGTAGATCGCACGTGGCGGACCACTTCGCCCGATTCGACGGTCATGGGCCACGATCGAAATTCCAAGTACATGTAAATGTTCTCGAAAATTTTCTTAATCCGAGGGTGTAATTTGGTCCGATTCTGACCGGTCAGGTTGCTTATCTTGACGACGTCAACAAACGATGCCGATCACTATTCAGATATTTATTTTGGCTTATGAATAGTGTTTTTCACACTACCTCGCTCCGATTCGAAACGAATGGCCGTGGAATATCGGATAAGGCCGATTTTTGAGATGATTGTTAAGCCCGGTGGGCGGTCCTAGTTCCTTAACTTCGGGTTAATCGGAACCCGATATGCGATCCGCACCTAATACTGAAGTTTCGTTTCATTCCCGAGAGCAGACGGAAATGAGTTTGGTTCTAAACTTTAGGGTAACCTAGCGTCAATGATTCTCAAGCAACTTTTGGGTCTTGCAGATCGTATTTAAAGCGATCCTAACGGATTTCATAGCTAATGGAGTTTAATACTTAGTTAACTTTGTTAAATTTCTAAGGGATTTAATCCTACGTGATTTCTGGTCGAGGTGGTACTCGACCCAATGTACGGAAATTTTCAGGTCGTTACAATAAAACACCGTACCCTCGGGAACTCAAAGATGTACCATACCTTGTAAACTTCAGAGATGGATCCCTAGAAGAACATCTCATGCACTTCATCACTACCATGGGCAACTTTTTAACGGTTCCACAATACTGTTTGTGGTTGTTCAAATCATCTCTAATAGGGAAAGCATCTCGGTGGTACTTTAGCCTAGCGACCGAATCTATACGTACTTGGGACCAAGTGCAGGATGCTTTTATGGAAAACTTTTTCTCATCCAACCGGGATGACAGTATTACCGAATTAGCTTCCGTGTGGCAAAGAGCAAAGGAATCGGTGGAAAAGTTCATTAATAGATGGAAGACTTTGGGGGCATCATGTAGAAAGTTACCCGAAGAAAAGGATCAAGTTAAGATGTGTTTAAATTTGATGAAAATGGTAATTGCATTTGGCCTGGTAAGTGGTGATATACGTACTTTTCACGATCTTGCTACAAAAGCTCATACACTTGAAATTATGACTAAGAAAATGCCAGCCTTCTAAAAGGAAACGATGTGGCGAGGCTTAGGTCAGCTAATGGAAAATGTAGTTGACTAAGAGAAGAGGAGGGAAGACCCCCATAACCAATGAAGGATAGAAAGAAGAGAAGATACAAATCATTATAGGGGTTGGGAAAATGATAAGCGGCCCAAACCATATGACTTTCACGAAGGGTATGCGTTCGAAAAAGAAGACATTTTGCCAATGATGAAGCAACTATTGATGTTGGGACAATCAATTTACCCTAGTCTAAACGACCAGAAGAAGCTATGATGACAAAAAAAAAATACTGTCATTATTTGTAACATCCCGAACTTTTCAATACCCGAGTATTGTTCTCGAATGTCACCATGAAGTTTAACTTAGTATGTACATGTGTATGATACCAATTTAGATATCTTAACCTTACATCTATTCTCCAACATGAATCTGATCATTGAGAATGATCTTTATCCATAAATTAAGCTATCCAACCGTTGATTTTAAGACAAGATCATCATATGTCCAAGTATTCTCACTTGTCTATCATAACTAACTATTCAGTCAACTATCTACTGATAGGTAAAGATATCTGACCGTCCACTTTTAGTTTGGACCACCCGATCATAGTAAACTAACTACTTGATATCTATATCCGCTCGTACACATATCAAATTAAGATTCTGATCCTTTCATCTTGTTCACCACATATGAATATGCTTAATCCACCATTAAAACTACAATATGAGAAACTTACACATGTGAACAAGTCACTTGAATCTAATGGTATACATGTTTTGTCATTGGATCACTCTAAAAACTCACTTGTGATCATTCGTTTACAAAACTGACTATATACTCACTTACATACATGATCAGAGTACTATCCATCAAGTTTTTCTATTTTTAACATGTGATCCAACTATCCTTTATATTGGTTGATATATGTACATTCCCTTAATTAATTTGGTGAATAATTATTTATTCATATTCATTTAGATATAAGTTCTTTTGTAAGAAATACTTAGAAACGTGCCTATAACTATGTAAACCATTAGATTTCCCAAAACTCTCATATCAGCAATAATTACGAAAATGTCATTAACCTAGACCCTTGAATTGTAGATCACATGGTTCTCATGATCCGTTTGATGTGAAATTTTATACCACGCTTATGTATCATAAATTAACTATACATGTCAAAATTTAGCACTTAAATCATTTGAAAAAGTGACCCAATTGACAAATCAGCCCCTTAATCGCTGATTTTGGTGTCCATCGAGTGAAGAAACCCCGTGGGTAGTTGCAGTAAGATATTTTCCTTCATATGAATGACTTAGATTACCCATAATATGGACCAAGTGTGAAATATGAAGACCCCACTTTAGTAGGCTTTTCCTTAAGCGCCAAGAAACTTACCAACTCATAAATATGTATCTTTTGATTTAACCACTTCCTGTCGTCCATCGTAATTCAAATTTGGACAACATTTTGGTCTCATATAGTACAAGGTTATACAAAATTTAGACCTCGATCTATGATCCTACACCGTTGAATGTTGAAGCCAGCTCCTTCCTTGTGGTACAAAAGGTGAAATTTTAGATTTAGGCTTTTTCCACCATCGATCAACCACCAAATTTTGTCCAACCATTTGCATATCTTGAATACACATTTCTCCCTAAATTGGGCCCTAATCATTAAGTGTGGACCGTTAATTAAGATCAGGTTCATTATAGCACTCGTTAGGAGAATTTTCAAGATAAGCCAATCTAAATTTTAGATCACTAAGAAAATCATATACCCCACCCCTATTCTGAAGTTTTATTTTCAAAATCTCAATTTTTCCTAAAATCTTTTGTTTTTTCGTGAAACATAACAATTTATTCAAACTTCGCAAAAATTTCAGGATGTCAACTTTATTTTATTATCTCAAAAGCACCATTTTATTTTCAACTTTTAATTTTCTTTTTCAAAATGATACTTTTTTGGTCAAAATCTCAGTGTTTTTTTAAATCAATATGTCAATTTTTCTTGAACATTTTCGATTTTTTTTCCCAAATTATATATATATATATATATATATATATATATATATATATATATATATATATATATATATATATATATATTAACTTCTAAATTTCCCATTTCAAAATGTCGATTTTTGGTCAAAATCTGATTTTTTAATCTCATTTTTTATCTTCAAAATTTCAATTCTTTCGAGCTTCACCAGTTTCTTTTTAAAAATATTTTTTCCAAAACACTCATTTCTGTTTCAAAATATTTTCTTTTTTGAAGTTGTCAAAATTTTCACAAAATTTTTAATCGTTTTATTTTAATTTTTCAAAGTATAATTTTTTCGATATCTTCTTTTTTTTTTCAAAATTGTCAAATTTACTCAATTTTTTTCTTCAAAATCTTTATTTTTATTAAATCACAGTTTTTTTTTTCTTTTCAAAATCTTAAAACTTCTCAAACATTGTTAATTATTATTTTTAATTCTCGATGATTTTTTTTCAGAATCATAATTTTTTTTTTAAACCTCTCAATTTTCTTTTTCAAAATGTTAATTACATATCAAAATATTTATTCTTTTTAACCATAATTTTTTTCAAACTTCATTTTGTAAAATATAAAGGACGTATGGTAGAATTTTTTGAGTATATTCCAAAGCATTTAAACATCAATTTTAAAGCAAAAAAAGAAAAATTAATAATAGTTTCCACTCATTTGATATAAAAACAAAACAAAAAAATAATGTTGCATTCAATCAATTGATACAAAAATAATCTTAAATACAAATAAATACAATTAAAGCATTGAAATTCTATTAACAAACACTTCTTAAATTACAATAAAACAATTTACCACCATATTCTATTTTAAAAAAGTGCAAAAGCCAATTTACGATAGACCCTTATCCATTACAAAAGCAAATAAAATAAGGGCCGCACTTTGTGACGGACCAAAATCCGTCCACAAAAAAAAATATAGCAGCAAAAGTCAATTTACGACAGACCTTGATCCGTCACAAAAGAAAATAAAATATGTTGCTAGGGGCGGTACTTTGCGACTGCCATGCCCCAAACTTGAAAATCTGGCTCACAAAATTCCCGATCGCCGAATCTAGTACTGACAGCCTCCGTAGTACCACATTCTTGGCACCCAGCCTCCATACGCCAGATTCCGATCATGAGATCCTACAAGGAAGATTTTTCAATGTACATTTAACTCATAATAAGCATAACCACAAGTATACCCAAATCACAAAGGCAACATCATCATCACATATCCACTAATATAAGCATTTGAATACAATGCTGAAAGGGAAATACATATATCGAAGTCAAGACTCCAGAAGAACGCTGCATGCTCCATGCTCGACGCTGCTGCAATCAAACGCCACCTACATGCATCTATCATGCATAAGCTTATGGAAAGCTTAGTGGGTGGTGAAAGTGTGTGCGCAAGATAAGTGTCGAGTATGTAATACAATGCCATAAATGATACAATATCGAAATAAACAAAAATACTGACAAGATCATGAATCATACGATATCAGAGTAAGCGAAAATATACTGATAAGTCCATGCGTTCCATCAGCCATACCAAGGCTATGTGATGTAAGACATGAATGCCAACGACCATATTAATGCAGAAACATGGCAACCCAAAATGCTAAATGTTGCGGGTGTAATGCAATATGCGGTACGAATGAAATGAACAAGCTAGAGTGAATTCAGGATGATAGTACGTAGTATCACAAGCTATGGGGTCCATCACAAAGGACTCCTATCCAAACCAGTCGCATACCAAAATTTGGATAGTCAGACTCAATGTGGTAAATTCCTGATCTCAGGTTAGTCCCGTGTCCTAACTGAAATCCTGGCTGTTGTGAAGGTACACGTAACAAATAGTTACACACCACCAGCCCGAGTGAATAGTGAATAAATGAATGAGTATGCAACTCCTGCTAAATAAGTCCATATATCACCACCGTACATCTCTAGGATCATCACCGGGGTCTAGTACTGCAAGCTGGCTACCGCCCTAGCCGGCCACGTAGCCCAGTGAGTGGAAAAGACCTCACTACTCGCCTGTCAGTAGCATATCAATGCCTACCCGGCTTGTAGATAGCGGACCCATTTGGGAGCTGGTCAAAGTCAGCGTAGATTATAACCCCCTCACTCAGGCGGATAAGGCCACACTCCCTTCCAACCGACCATGACATAGTGGAAGACATGGCCTACTGGTATTCGGCACTCGAGCGCTCATGTGTCCACTCGGTCTAGACTTTGGGGCATCTCCTGGCCTTGGAGGTTTAAGGACTTTCACCCACGGACATCCAAAGTGTTTAGATGCTCGAACCAAACATTTTCAATGTCCTGTCTTGCCATCTATGATATGCCTGTAGAGGTCACAGCCCTAATGTCGCTAGGGCATACAATAATCACAATCACACAATGCAAGATGCATGAGTCATGTAGTCTAATCATGCATCAATCCTGGGCATACCGTGTGCTCATGTGGGATAACTCCACCTATCAGGGAGTCTCATAAACCATCTGTACTATGGCATATGCAATGGTCATCACATCTCACAATAAACATGCAGATGATGCATATGGGCATGTATCATGATGTTATACTGTCACATATGCATAATCGGTATCAATAACCTGTGTCAACAAATGGCCTCGACAATGTGGACTTTTAACCAACATTGCCCCCAAGGAATGGCCCACATAGAGCCTCACATATAGTGGACCCATTGCCTCACACAAGGACCTAGTATACAACACCATAGGCCTCACTCAAGAGCTTAATACACATCACGATGGGCCTCATATATATCACAATGGACTCCATCGCCTAGCCCTCAAATGCATCACAATGGGCCTCATCACATAGACCTCATATTCATTACATTAGGCCTTAAACACGGGTTGCATATACATCACACAGGCCGAATACACATTACAATGGGCCTCAACTATGGGTCGCATATGCATCATAGAGGCTTGACAATTAGCCTTGGCAATCGAAATCGACCTCAATAATTGAAATCGGCCTCAACAATCGGAATTGACATTCGGAATCGGCCTCGATACTCATCCTTGACAATCAGAATCGGCCTCGATAAATCGGAATCAGCCTCGATACTCGGCCTCAACAATCGAAATCGACCTATACAATTGGCCTCGACAATCAGAATCGACCTCGATACTTAGCCTTGACAATCAGAATCGGCCTATACAATTGGCCTCGACAATCGGAATCGGCTTATACAATCGGCTTCGACAAATCAGAATCGGCCTATACAATCAGCCTCGACAATCAGAATCGGCCTCGATACTCGGCCTCGACAATCAAAATTGGCCTATACAATCGGCATCGATACTCGACCTCAATAATCGGAATCGACGTATACAATCGGCCTAGACAAATCGGAATCGGCCTCGATACAGCCTCGACAATCGGAATTGGCCTATATAATTGGCCTCAATAATCGAAATCGGCCTCGATACTTGGCTCGATAATCGAAATCGGCTTATACAATCGGCCTCAATAAATCAGAATTAGCTTTGATACTCGGCCTCAACAATCGGAATCGGCCTCGATACTCGGCCTCGACAATTAGAATCAGCCTTGATAATTGGCCTTACAAAGGGCCTAAGGGAATGTCACAATGAGGACATTTAACCATTATTGCCCATCAATGTGGACATTTAACCAACATCGCTCCCAAGTAGTGGCCCACATAGAACCAAACATATAATGGGCCCACGGCCTCACACAAAGGCCTAATATACAACATAATGGGCCTTGCTCAAGGGCCACATATACATAATAGGTGGGCCCTGCTCATGGGCCTCAAAAACATGACATGTGGGCCCTACACATGGGTCTCATATACATCAAATGGGCCATTTATCTGGGCCTAATACATTAAATGGGCCATGCATCATGGGCCTAATACATATCACAATGGTTCCATCATATGGGCCTTAAATACAATGCAGGTGGGCCCTATCACATGGGCCTCAAATATACATCATGATGGGCCTTATGGATGAGCCGCACCAATGGGCCTCAAGTGGGCTACAAATATATCAAGGTGGGCCTCAAAGATGGGCCACATAATACATCAAGGTGGGCCTCATTAACGTCAATTCAGCCCCACTGTTTTATGTGAGTAACCTACACCATACGTCTATTTTTAGAGATCATTTTAAAGCGTTATCCAAATGAATCATAATGGGAGATCATCTGGGCCATACCATAGATAACTGTGGAGACAATGGTTCTCACTGTTAAACTAATCATAGGGCCCACCATAAAGTTTATTCCTCATCCAATCTGATCATAAGGTCACAAAGACCTGGATTAGGGGGGAAAACAAATATCAATATTGATCCAAAAACCACTGTGACCAAAAAAGGTTTCAATGGTGGACGTTCAATCTCCACTGTTTTCTGCAGTGTGGTCCACATGATCACTAGATCTATCTTATTCTTCTTCCCAAGCCATAAAATTATCTCTCAAAATGGTTGGACGTTGTAGATAAAACACCTGCATCATGGTGGGCCCCACCGTCCAAACAGTGGATGGTGTAGATAAAACACATATATCATTGGGGGCCTACATAACTTGCTGACGTCGTACAACAATAGGACCCACAGAGCTTGGTGGCATCAATACACCAGCTATATAACTGGTGTGAGGTACCTAGCCACTCATTCCCACAGCTGGTGGGTCCCACCGTCCCAATCTGATGAACGGTGGATACAACACATACATCATGGTGGGCCCCATCTAAATAGATGAATGACGTGGATGTGGTCCACGCAGCAAATGGGTCTCATAGACCCTGCTGACATCAATACAGCAGCTATATAGTTGCGGTATAATGCAGCGTTAGCTGCTTTAAGCAGAACAGGTGGGTCCCACGTAGGGTCCACCGTCATATATATATATGAATATAATATATTGTATTATATTATATTATATTATATTATATTATATTATATTAATTATTATTATTATTATTTTATTCTCTTTTTTTAAGCTAGTCAACACACCTCACTGTTAGTTTAAACTACACTGTTAGTCCACGTCCAGTGTCCCCTGGACACTGGATGGACGGTGTGGATTCATATACTTCAAGGTGGGTCTCACATGGACATGGCCCACCTGATGTTTGGATCAATATGATATTTGTGTTTTTCCTTCCGTCCTGACCCAGTAACGGGCTAGACGATGTAGATCCAACACATCCATCGGGTGGGTCCCACGAAGGTGGCGTGGATAGTTACATACTTCATGGGGGCCATCAATAAGGGAAAAAGAAAGAGAGAGAGAGGAGAGTGATGGAGGGACCCCGACACTATGGGCCCTTCCTCCCATGATTTACACATACATCAAATGGGTCCCTTTACATGTGGGCCCACCAATCAAAATCAATGGTGGAGATCCTTTCTTCACCAAAATGCAAGGTCTAGATGACCCTATCATATAAGGAAAATAAAAATCATGATGAGGTCCATGGAGAATGGCCCCATCATGGAATGATCATAGAATCATGGTGGGCCATTGGCCACACCTAGGGTCTAAAGTGGGATCTATACCATCAATCAGTGGGCCCCACTTAGCCCATCATGAA
The DNA here is from genome assembly GCA_030180095.1 of Magnolia changhungtana. Classification (NCBI taxonomy): domain Eukaryota; kingdom Viridiplantae; phylum Streptophyta; class Magnoliopsida; order Magnoliales; family Magnoliaceae; genus Magnolia; species Magnolia changhungtana. Next base: position 2,267,902 of record JASAUF010000600.1, read on the forward strand.
AAAATGAATTCTAGGCATATAGAAGCACCCACCTTTGATCTTCTCCTCCTCCTTCCGCCAAAGCATCCTAGAGCTCCGAAGGACGAACTTCAACAGTTGAGTTTGGTTTTGGAGGGTGAGGATGGGAGATAGGAAGTGGGTCACATAAAGCTCTCTCTCATGGAGCTCGCTTGGACGTGGGTTGCTTCAGAAGAAATGAGAGAGAGAGAGAGTGATGAGAGAGAGAGGTGTAAGAGAGAGGGATGGGTGAGTGATGGGGTGTTATGGGTAAGTGATGGATGTGTACTTGTGTAAGAGAGATGTTAACTTTTGGGGAGGGTGGTTGTACTTGGGGATGGGATGGAGTGATGAGTTGTACTTTGATTGATTGATGTGATGTGCTGTAGAGATTCTCTAGGAATTGCAACGCGCAATATTTTCCTCGAATTGAATGTGGACCCATATTTCCTGGCCTGGGCATCGTCTTAGCGCGAGAGACGTGGTGCCAGAACTACAGTGACGGTGCGGTTGCACTGGTACAAGTCTCTAAAATTGCGGTAATGACCGCTTTAGTTGAAGTAGGAATATGCCAATATGTCCTAGAGGGGGATAAATAGGACTTTTTATTAATTTTATAAAAATTTAAAATCCTATCACTCTATTCTTAACAGCAAGCATACATTAGGATTACTCAAGAGTAACTCTACTGGCTTCCAAGCCCGGTAGAGGATCCAATCACAAATTATTTGAGAGATGAACAATATATAAATTAGTTTATGATGGTTATGACTGTGTGTATGTGAGGTGTGATTTCAAATAATCAAATATGAAAATGCTTAAGGAAATCACATAAGTAATGATAGACAATAGCAATCTCAAACACAGTCATTTTTATAGTGGTTCGACTACTTGTCTACTCCACTCCTGGCAACCGCACTCAACCCTTGAGTGTATCAGATTTCACTAAGGATGTTTCACAACAGGTTCACCTCAAACTAGATGTTTTAAATCAGGTTCACCTCTAACCAGTACAACCTACACCTAGGGTGATAGTTTATGCTCCCACGAGTAAGGGTCAACACATTGCACCCGATTTTAGGCACACTGGTCAAGGATCCACTCGAGGAACCTCACTTGTTTATGCTCCCACAAGCAAAGGTTAACGCAACGCACCTAACTTTTAGACCACCTTGGTTAAGGACCCACACAAAGGACCTAACGTTTATGCTCTACATAGAGCAAGGGTCAACACAAAGCACCCACCACGTACACTCCCGCCAGAGGCCTCCAAGAGGACTTACAAGGGGTGAGAAACACCTTAGACCACTACAAAGGAATGATCACAAGGGTCCTCTGGACTCTAATAACTTATAGATAAGCAGATGAGTCCCTTTTAGCGCATTGTTGAAGATCTCCTCCTTTGATGAAGAACTTCAGCTTCCTTGATCTGCAACTCAAAAGATATACCAATACATGGTGACGAGTTGGGTCAAGGTTGTAATGGAATCCTAATCTATTGAATGTTTTCCTATAAGGGAAATAGAGCGATTCCAATCATTTATGCATTCAAGGCATTCCAGCTTAATGATTTTCCATTAAGATGGTAGCTGGAGGATCTTTGAATGCGGAAGTTCATTCCTCAATCCACTCCTTTGAATATCAATGATGAGGGTGGATTGGAGGATGAACTTCCATGAGAGAAAGGGCTTTAGGTATATGATCTAAGGTTAAACACTCAAAAGCACCATCTTCTTTCTCTACCAGCAACTAAGGACAAGCTCTCTATAAATATGTAAAAGGTTCTAACGGATATAAAACAGTCACATTTATGACAAAGTTCGATATTATCGAGCAGGGTCGATATCATCGAGCGTATACTCTCAATTACAATGACTGGCCGCTCGACGACACAAACTCAAATGTCAAAGCTTTTGAAATATTTTCCAGTTGGTCGAGGGAATTGAACCTGCGTCAATGTTATTGGATTTCAAACTCCAATTTCGTCGACACGAGGATCAATTCCTCACCATTTGAAAATGAGAGAGACTTGCCTTTGAAATATTTCAGGTCAAAAGAATGATCGAGGTACACTCGATATCATCAGAATTTGAATGTCGATGATAGTGTTGATGCATCGATAAATCCAAAGGATTTTCCAGTAAGCTTGTTGGATAGGTTATGTCCATTCTCGATGCAATCGACTTAGCCTCGATATCTCGATATTTAAATATTGATTCTATCGAGTGACCCTCGATCCAAGAACCTGAAAATATTGCTGGTTAACTAAGTGTCCAAGACCGATATCATCAAAGGCCTTCCTTTATCATCGAAATTTGAATTCCAAGGATATCGAGGAGAACTTTGATATATCAAAGATTTTATGATTTTCCTTTAGAAAAATAGGGACACATTATCTCTGCTGTCGATTTTATCGAGTCAACTTTGATAGACTTGAGATTCAAATTTCGATGAGATCGATACAACTATCAATACATCGATAATTCTGTCCAGAAGTAGATGCGGTTGCTGGACAACTTATGTCCTCATTCGATACTATGGAGTGAGCTTCGAGGACATCGACAACACTGTTCGATAACATCGACCAATCTATTGATAAATCGACAGAGGTAGAAAACTTAGAGATTTTTATTAAGTTTGAAAAAGTTTTCTAACCAATAAACCCTATGATATTCTAACCAATTTTAAGGGTTTTAATTACCTGGTGTTTTGGGACATGGGATGTGAGGTTAAGATTTACCTGTGGGGAGTTCGGACCCACATCCGATTGAGGCAGACGGTTGATTGATCTTCCCATGAAGCTTCTCTGTCTAGTCAACTCAACACTCACGCTAATTGACAAACTAGGGCACTTTCAATCTCCCCCTTCGTCAATTACATAACAAAATACCAAAACACTCTAGAACAACATCTAGAAAAACACCCTAAATTGTGTGTACATGCACTTTACACAATTTTATAATATCTAGTGAACCCATACACAATCAGTAGTTGCTCCCCCTAACAACATTCTCCCCTATCTTGGTGCAACTGCTCCCCCTAACGCCTGCATCACCATTCATAAACAAATATACATAATTTTTCCATCGGGGTGTTTGTTTTGTTCTCCCCCTTTTTGTCAGTCATTGGCAAAGGAAAAGACTATAGTTGATATTGATTGAAGTTGAAGTAAGTGGGGAAAACCAACATTCAGAGGGCACATGCATAAGATAGATAGATATAACTAGCAGTTCATTCCAAAGAATATGTATGCATCATAGAAGATCAAATAGGGCAGAATAATAAGTAGATAATATAAAGAGCACAACAGCACATGCATTTCACACCATTAGAGCTATAACTAGGTAAAACAGGGGATGATAGTAAGGCAAATATGAATTATAACCAATCATAACCCAAAATATCCAAATATAAATCGCCCAAGATTGGCAGTAATATAACAGTTATCCCAACCCCCCCCCCCCCCCAAAAAAAAAAACAAGCCCATTCAAGGGCACCCAAAATCAACCATAAGTATTTAGCCCATCCATGGGCATATACACACCAAAAAAAAAAAAAAAAAAAAACCGTTAGACTCTGCAGGTTAGGAAGTCATCACATACACTCATGTAAACGTAGGGCATACAAAAAGATACCCATACCCTAACGTTGAGATGAAAGTAGGGTGTATGTGATGACACACAGACTATCTTTTCATTATAGAGGTGCAGAGGAGGATGGTGCAGTATCATCACGTTGGCAGTTGAGTAGATCCACCAGTTGTTGCACTCCATTTACCAGGCGTTCTAAGACAGTAAACCGTGTATTCACAGACTCCTTGAGTTGGGCGACATCTCGCTGTACTGCTCCAATCCTGTCTTGATGGAGCTTAAACCTTTTCACATGCCCGGGCTCTGATGTGGATGGAGCTTGATGGGGCACAGGAGGTTCATTCCCAGCCATTCCAGCCCCTTCAGTGGGAGCATTGCCTTCACCTCTTTCTCCTTCTTCACGAATTCCTTCCATTGGTGGATCCTCTAGAAACTTGTGAAATTTTAAGTCCATCCTTCGAATGTTGTTCTTGTTGAAGACACGAAGGGGAAGTTCTGGATCATTGGAAGTTGGAAAGCCGATGACATTGCACACAGTGTGTATTATCCAGGGATAGAGCAAGTGAACATTCCTAGACGTATGAATGGCATAGACTAACTGGTGCACAATAAGAGTAGGCAGACAGACTTTGATCCCTGAGGCTATGGAATATACTATCATGGTCATGAACCCAGTGAGATCGGAACGGTTGGTTCTTCTAAGATAGATGTTTGAGGCAAAGATACCATGCAAAATCCAAAATCATGGTTCCATTAACTTGACTTTTAATACATTGCCTTGGTACCAAGGAATGTCACGACCATGATAGAGAAACTTAGTGACCATGGATCGAGTTTCAATATTTTCAAGATCCATATCTGGAAGACCAACCGGTGACAGGGTAAGACCAAAGATTCTTGCAACAGACTCAGGTGTGATTTCCACATCGTCACCACCAACAAACATAGTGATGGAGGGTGGATCAGACACAGGAGAATGACAAGAAGCGAAAAAATTGTACGTCCATTCATAGTGGCATGGCCCACCAAAGTCAAGAATAGGCGACCAGTCAATTTTACCAAAAAGAGATTCCAGATTATACGGTATTAGACAGTCCCTGTCAACTTTTCTCTTATGGATAAGCTTTCTACCAGTATATTTGGCTAAAGCTGGATTCACCTTAGGCGGAGGAGGTGTCTGTGCCTCGGATTGGGACCCGCCATGTGACGCCTGTCTAGTTCGTTGGCGTGTAGGGGTCCCCGTTTAGGAGCCCTTGCTCTTTCTTTCAAAGCAAGAACTTTTTGTCGAGAGGCTCTAGAAGACTCTCCAGGACCGGACACCTTTCCTTTGTCCTTTCCCATTTGATGACACTCACAGACAGAAACTTGAGATATTTGGGGGGAATCAGACAAATTTCTTCTTAAAAATCTGAAAATACCCAATCTAAAAGTAAGATGGAATCTTGAAAAGAAGGAATGGAAGGGGTAATACCAGTTTTGAGGAACTTCAATGGTTCTTTGATTACAAACGGACGGAAGGAGACGAGCAAGAAGAAGGTAAAATGACTTTTTGATGAAAAATGTGATTTTTCCCGCTCGGCCGCCTTATATCGATCGGCAATCTTCGATATCATCGACCAATGTTTCAATGATATCGAGAGACCCCACTCGATGTTATCGAAACTATCTTCGATATCATTCTCGATCATATGACTCTTCCCATTCCAAAGAGGCGTCGATGATATCGACCCTTGATCGATTAATCGAGATCCACATGACTTATCGACAGACATATCGAAGGTGAATAATTTTTCATTTTTTCCACAGTTCGACAAACTATCGTGTATAGTATAGTATATCTTTGAATTAATAGAATACACAGTAAAATTTTGTACAAGCATTGTACAAATCAAAATTATAAACATTAGAATGTTTATATACAAAAAGATTGAGGTGAGAGACCTTAGATGTATTATTAGGAGCTCAGTAAAAATTGCATCATTTCAGCAAATATCCAGATCTCGATGCATGACCTGGACTTGTTTTTCTATGATCAATATTTCTAAGCATAAGGATCATCCCTTCCTTTAACTTTAATGACATAGCAGTGGTTATTTGTGCGACAACCCTTCATCATTGATTTACCTGATAGGTTAAAGATTTCGCATTCTTGATTGTTGAATGTAACCACATGCCCATTGTCACATATTTGAAAAATGCTCAGAAGATTATGTGTTAATCCTTTTATGAAAAAGGTATTCTCATTTTTGAGCAATTTTATTCCTTTGATAATTCCCTGTCCAATTACTCTAGCGGCGCTTCTGTCTCCATAGGTGACTATCCCATCACTAAGATCTGAATAGTTTGATAGAAGGAACTTGTCACTCGTGACATGTCTTGAGCAACTGCTATCCAGGTACCACTTAGTATCATTCCCTGGTATATGGTTTGAATGAGTAACCAGATAATTCTTATTTTCTTTTGGAACCCATTTTGTGGTAGGATTTTTTATTGTGGTAGATTCAGCCACTTGATTCAGTACTTCCTTCACCCTGCCATTCATTTCAAGTGGTGATGGGTGTGTATTTTTCATATTCCTAGGTGGACACTTGATGTCTTGTATTTTCTTGACTGGTTTGAATTTTTGTCCAGAATTATGTTGTGTCTTCCTAGGTGATAAGCATTCAAACTTATAATGACCCGAATCACCACATAAGTGACAAACTGGAGTAGTTCTAGTATTACTTCCCAAAGCAGCAGATTTTTTAGTCATTTGTACTACATTTCCAGATTTTGTTTTATCATATCCTAAGCCACTCTTGTCCTTTCCGGGTCTTCCCATACCTAAGAGTTTTTCTAACTTCTCACCACTCTGGGAAAACTTATAGTCTAACTTAGCGATTTTTTTGGATTCTTATAAATCAAACAGGAGTGTATGATTTTCATTTTGAAGAAGCATGTTTTTGTCTTTTAATTGCTCAACCTGTTTGTTTAGTTTTTTAGACTCGGATTTAAGGAAGGTGTTAATTCTTTCAAGTCTATCATTATCTGAATGATATTACTCTAAATCATTGATTAGATGTGTATTAATTTCCAGAGTTTTTTTCCAGATCCTTTTGCAGCAATTCCTTTTTGTTTTAAGATATTCCAAGTCTTCTAATAATGTTGATGCTATGGATGTAAAGTTGATTGTAAGCACCTTGTAGTTTATTCTGTTCTTCTTATTCTTCCTTTTCAGTTTCTTCATTGTCTGATGGAAATGATTCAGTAGCTTATGGTTCTTCCTCATTCTCAGTTTCAATGGGATTGATTGGAGCAGTGGGGACCATAAGGATTTTCAAAGATTTCTCATCTCCATCACTCTCTGAGTCGCTAGATTCTAAGTTTGACTCTTCCGTGTCATCCCATGTGGCAGTCATTGCCTTACCCTTAGTTTTTCTATTTGGGCATTCAGTGACAAGTGTCTAAACTTCTGACAGCCATAACATTATGGTTCTTTAGTCTTTTTACCAAATTTACCTGCAAAACGCTTGTTGTCCACCTTTCTTCCTTTAAATGGACGGCCACGATTTTTCTGAAAGAACTTCCTGAATCGTTGAGCCAACAAAGCCACTTCTTCATCTTCATTTTCTCTTTCACTTTTAATGTCCTCATTTGTTGTATTCTTTGATGTTTTGAGGACAGTGGTTTTGGATTTAGGGGTTTGTTTGAAGTGTAGTTCAAATGTTTGTAGGAAACCTAATAGTTCTTCTACTTTTATTTCATCTATGTTTCTACACTCTTCAATGGTTGTTACTTTAGGATTGAACCGTTCCGGTAATGACCTTAGTGTTTTCCTGCAAATTTTTAGGACCGAAACCTTCTCACATAATCCATCCATGGAGTTGCAAATGATATTTAGTTTTGTGAAAAACTTCATGAAGGTCTCATGCTTTTCCATTCTGAGACTTTGAAACTGTGATGTCGGGAGTTGTAGTTTGGATCTCTTCACAGTGCTTGTTCCTTCATGGGTTGTATTCAACAAATCTCATACTTCTTTGGTAGTCCCACACATACTGATTTAATTTAAAATATCTTGGGACACAGTACAGTACATAGCATTCATAGCTTTAGCCTCAACAATTTGGTTTTCTTTATCGAATGTTGTTCATTTGTCTTTGGATTTTGGTTTGGTGATAGTTGTGCCATTTTCAAGTACTATTTGTTTGGATGGTGACACATATCATCTTTTAACTATATCCCAAACATCATGATCCAAAGATCTCAGAAAGTAGTGCATTCTAGCCTTCCAGTATACATAGTTTGATCCATCAAATACTGGCGGTCTAGAGACCGATGAGCCCTCTCCTTTGGCCATATTTCCAACTTTAGTCAAGATCACTCTCTAGGTGGTGAAGCCCTTCAAGAGAGACCCGCTCTGATACCAATTGAAATTGTGGTAATGACTGCTTTAGTTGAAGTAGGAATATGCCAATATGTCCTAGAGGGGGTGAATAAGACTTTTTAATAATTTTATAAAAATTTAAAATCCTATCACTCTATTCCTTATAGTAAGCATACATTAGGATTACTTAAGAGTAACCCTACTGGCTTCCAAGCCCGGTAGAGGATCTAATCACAAACTATTTGAGAGATGAACAATATGTAAATTAGTTTATGATGGATATGACTCTGTGTGTGTGAGGTGTGATCTCAAATAATCAAATATGTAAATGCTTAAGGAAATCATATAAGTAATGGAAGACAATAACAATCTCAAACACAGTCATTTTTATAGTGGTTCGACTACTTGTCTACTCCACTCCTGGCAACCGCACTTAACCCTTGAGTGTACCAGATTTCACGAAGGAGGTTTAAGAACAGGTTCACCTCAAACCAGAGGTTTTAAATCAGGTTCACCTCTAACCAATACAACCTACACCTAGGCTGACAGTTTATGCTCCCATGAACAAGGGTCAACACATAACACTCGATTTTAGGCACACTAGCCAAGGATCCACTCAAGGAACCTCACTTGTTTATGCTCCCACGAGCAAGGCTCAACACAACGCACCCAACTTTTAGACCACTTTGGTCAAGGACCTACACAAAGGACCTAACATTTATGCTCTCCACAGAGCAAGGGTCAACACAAAGCACCCACCACGTACACTCCCGCCGGACGTCTCCAAGAGGACTTGCAAGGGGTGAGAAATACCTTAGATCCAATCCTACAAAGAAATGATCACAAGGGTCCTCTGGACTCTAATAACTTACAGATAAGTAGATGAGTCTCATTTAACGCATTATTGAAGATCTCCTCCTTTGATGAAGAACTTCAGCTTCCTTGATCCGCAACTCAGAAGATGTACCAATACATGGCGACGGGTTAGGTCAAGGTTATAATGGAATCCTACTCTATTGAAGGTTTTCCTATAAGGGAAATAGAGTGATTCTAATCATTTATGCATTCAAGGCATCCCAGCTTAATGATTTTCCATTAAGATGGTAGATGGAGGATCCTTTAATGTGGAAGTTCATTCCCCAATCCACTCCTTTGAATATCAATGATAAGGGTGGATTAGAGGATGAACTTCCATGAGAGAAAGGGCTTTGGGTATATGATCTAAGGTTAAACACTTAAAAGCACTCTCTTCTTTCTCTACCAGCAACTAAGGACAGGCTCTCTATAAATAGGCAAAAGGTTCCAACGGATATAAAACGGTCACATTTATGATAGAGTTTGATATCATTGAGCGGGGTCGATATCATGAAGCGTATATGTAACATCCTGGATTTTTTCCAACTTGGGATTAGACGTCCTTAGGCAATGGGTCGATCCTAATACCTTATTAACTAGTCAAAACTCAATCCCAAAGTCTAAAACTACTGTTGAACCCATTTCCTTCACAAATCCAACCCTTCACCACCTTGTTCTTTCAATTTTCCTAAGTACTTGCACCCTAGACACTATCTTAAACTAACTAAGTAGTATAAAATGGATCACTTTATACACAAACTACAAAGGCCTAGGTACCACCTTAGACAGAAATCTTATAGGACTAAATCCTTTAGAAATGAAACAAAGTAACTAAGTGCTAAATTAGATTAGCTACGAAATCCGCTAGAATCGCTTTAAATACGATCTGTAAGACCCGAAACTTGTAGAATCATTGATGCTAGGTTACCCAAAAATCTCCGATCCAACTCATTACCCGACTGCTCTTGGGAGCACGTTGAAACTCCATATCAGATCCGGACCGCACATCGGGAGTCCGAATAATACGAGGTTAAGGACTTAGGACCGCCTCGCTGGGCTTGACAACCATCTCGGAAATCAAACTCAAACAGTGTCCCATGGCTGTTCGCTTGAGTCCGGAGCGAGAGAGTGTGAAAACACATGTCTCTTTACAAAATAAATATCTTGAATAGTGATCTAGCATCTCTCGTTTGCGGATCAGTTTTAAGCAACCAGACCGTCAGAATCAGACCAAATTACACCCTCGGATCAGGAGAAATTTCATACACATTTACATGTACTCGGAATCTCCGATCGAGATCCGCTGACCTTTGAACTGAAACTGGTCTGCCACGCGTGATCTGGAATCCTGACCGAAACGAAAACTTAATAGAACGTAGATCCGGTGTCGGTGAGCTTAAGTCCGACCTTTGGCTCAAGGAGGCCCGCCAGAAGTCCTCCGTTGAGCTGAAAAAGTTCCGCTTTGGTTGTAACATAAGTATACCTTGACCTTAGGTCTATATCGGTGAAGTTTTAGGCTATATAAGGACCTTAAACCCTCTCCCATTTCAGCCATACGAATTTGGATTTGAGAAGAGAGAAAAGTGAGAGAAAGTGTGGGAGAAGTGGGAGGATCTCCCTGATGTTCTTCCCTGCTGCTACACAAGCCCAACCACTTCATTCCAATCGCTTTCTAGGCGATTCCAGCTCCGTTTCTATGTAAGAAACCCTAACCCTAACCTGATTTGGAGTGTTGATAGTTATAGGTTGTGAAATAGCTAACTGGTTTCACTCTTTAGGCCACAATATCGCCGAATATGGAACCCTAACAAACCTAGCTGTTTCGTTGCAATTCCAAGGAGCAAGGTGCGGACTTTAGGTGTATAGGTTATAGTTTTCAACGCTTTCAATGTTAGATAATGATAGATTCATGATCTGCATGCAATTGCACATGTACAAAGTACTTTCTGTTTTCTGTTTCGATTAAAGTTGTAGAATATGGAATTTTACATATTCTAGGTATTCGTAGAAAATACCGTATACGTATATTTTTTGGAAATGTGTGTGACATGATTATTTGTTGTATTGATATACGATATATGGATAAAATACTTATTTGGCGAAAGGATTCGCCTAAATACATGTTTTACTAATATACACTATGTATGTAGAAATACTGTATTGTAAAAGTACCGTATACATGTATATTTTAGAGATGTGTTTGCCATGATTAATTGTTATATAAATATATTATGTGTACATAAAATACTTGCTTGGCGAAAGGATTCACCCTAATACATGTTTGTTAACATACTCGATGTATGTTGAAATAGTGTATGTTAAGTGTTTGTGAAAATGCTTGTGTGAGCAAGTGTTTGAATATTGATGCCTTAGGAGGGTGTTGAGATGGGATTCTTAACTACCCTAGAGACATATATGATTACCTCTGTGAGGTTGTCTACTTAAACCGCTTATTTGGAATATGTGTGTTTGTATTCCTACTGATGTAGTGCTTTCAACATGCTTTATATCATGCTTTATAACATGCCTTATAACATGCCTACTAGCATGCTTGAATTACTTTGTTTATCATGCTTTACTCCACATGCTATGGATGAGAATTGATTGAGTTTGGGACTATGTCTATAGTCCAGACAGTCGGTACCAGATTTGAGATCGTGGTTGAGGTTCATGTCGCCACGTGGGATGTGTTTGACGAACCCGAGTCGTACGTCAGTTGGCGACAGTGGTTAGGCCACGTGAAGTGCTTATGCACTTCATGTCGTCTAATTGATTGTGCGCTCGAGCTAGTCAGGCTCATCAAGTAACCCGATGTGTCTAATGTATGTTCACCATGTTTGGTCGCTACTGCTTAAACCTAAGGTACCAAACTTACCAGTGAAAACCCTTTAACCATGGTACCTCGATCCGCTAAGACTCATGAGCCGGGCATGGTGGTATGAGACACCGTGGTCGAGCTGTCGGCCTACGCTGGGGCCACGTGCCTCCCTGTAGTGACCAGTGAGCAACCAGACTCGTGAGTTGATTATGGTGGTATGAGAACTATATTCGTGCTGTCGGCCTACATTGATAAGGTGATGGGGGAGTGGTGCAATGAATGCGAGCAACAGCCCTGGCAGCCCTTTGTAGTGACCTCGAGCATACTCTAAAATCGCGGTGAGCCTTAGAGTTTGTCGCGGTATATAGAGTATGAACTAGGCCTGTTTCTGTATAGTGATGAATCGTTTAAGAGGTGATGGGGGAGTGGTGTAACCTTTGTGCGTAACAGACCTGGCAGCCTTTGTAGTGACCTAGAAAACACACCATCGTCTGATTTAACTAGCACTGACGACCCTAGAATGGATCATGTTTGGGAATGATACAAGGGAGGTACCTTAGTTTCCCAATCCTGCTGTTTGAAATGGACTAATAACAACTCGGTAATCATGCTCACCATGCATTGCATGTGCCTGGAAGATGTGGAGCACTGAGGGAAGAAAGCATGCCGCGAACGTGAGATAGTGTCACACGAGGGAGGGTGTGGTGAGGGCATACATCATGTCATTCATACTTGCATTAATAAGAGTAGTTAGGAGTGTTTGATTGTACTGCTTTATCATTACTGCTTGACTGAGTCGATAACATGTTAACCTACGCTTTATTGTTCCACTGAGTTAGCTACTCACTCCCACGTTACGGGACAGTGTTTCGAACACCCACCAGACATTGTCTGATTTCAGATGGCGACGCTACTTTTGAAGCAGAGCCGGACCTTTGCAATGACTACGATGCCTGCTTGTATTGGTTGTCATCTGACGCCTTCCTGTGAGCCGTGTCCTGATCGACGGGACTTTCTAGGATATTGACTAGAGGACCTTACACATTTGGTATATTTTAGAATTGTACTTGTAATTATTTAACCTGGTAATGTTATCACACTCTGGAGACTCATCATAGTTTATATATTTTATATATCTATCACAGTCTTCCGCTTGCAAATTTAACTGTCTCTAGAGTATGATATGCTGTTTTGGCTTAATCTCACTCATGTTCACTACTCTAATATAGTCAACATTCAATCATCATTAATTTTGTTGCATAAGTGATGTTCTGGAACTCGAGAGTTGAGTTACTACTCGACCCTCGATTTTCGGGATGTTACAGATGGTATAAAGCATGATTTGGATTAAACCGGACCTGGGTTATGGTCACACGACACACACTGACGCACTCTGACTTAGGAGGGAGCGACAGAATGTAGAAAGAGTCTTAGGCATCCTTGTTCTGTCCAACGGCTAGTTTGCTGAAAATAAATGCTGAAATCGAGTCCGTATTAACCCTTGGTCGCACGGGTCGACCTTAAAACATTCCCAGGCCGTCTATTAATGAGTCTAGATTACAATCCACCTCACCCCAACTGTTAATAATTGGTAGCATACAGGATAGGCATGAAGAGGATAATTACTCCGAATCGTCGGAGCTTCTCTGGACTCCTCACAGAGACTTCTCGAATCCATGACGAAAGAAAGCAGAAACTAGAAATAAATTCTAATAAATCTAAAATTGATTAATGAATGACTAAAAAAATGAGTTCACAACCCTTTAAATAGGGATACCAAGCAATGGGAAAGAAATCAGAAACAAACTACAACTAAAACTCCTAAAATTCGCGACTTACCATAAGGTGGGGATGTCTACTAGTGCGCCAAGTTTCCAGCCAAAAAATAGAAAGTGTTCTATTTGGCTTCACCAAACCGTTCTCCTAATTATTCTAAACTCTTTTCGCGTTGAGCGCAACTCCTATAGCCCAACGGATAAAGAGAAATCAAACTAAAACTACTATTTTTAGTAAAACGAAATTGAAACAGGGAAACGACTTTGATCTAAGGTCTTTTTGCAATTCCGGGCTGTGCAACCCAACATAGCAGGGTTGGTTGGCTTCATTAGCTCGTTCTACCCCAAAATCATATATTATATGTCAGATAACTCATTCTGGATTGCCAGATACGTCCGATTTGATCCGAAACGACTCGAAACGGAGTCGGGGGCCACACGCATCAATCCAGAGGGGAAACAAGTGGACCTAGGGTGCATTTGGCACCTTGGGATGGTGGTGGACACAACCCCACCGCGACGGCGCAGCGCCGGGCAAGGCGGACCGCGGTGCGCCGCGGTCAGGTTGGCCCACTCGGGTTGGGCCGGTGCTGGTCATGGTCGGCCTGACCCCTAGGTATGCGTGGTGCATGTGAAATTGTGGGGGGATTCCTATTTCACGTTGTTTCGCCACCCTCTCTCTCAAACGCCCCTCTAATCTCTCTTTTCCTCCTATTCTTGCTGTTTTCTCTTCAAATCGCCACTCCAATCGTCTCATTTCCCATTTTTGGTCATCACCCACTCCCTTCCATCGTTTACAGCCACACCTACCTTCTACCTTTTCCGTTTCCCTCATTTGGACTCCCACACCACGCTTCCACGCTTCCGTTTCCCTCATTTGCAACGAATGTGAGCAACAGCCCTGGCAGCCCTTTGTAGTGACCTCAAGTATACTCTGAAATCGCGGTGAGCCTTAGAGTTTGTCACGATATATAGAGTATGAACTAGGCCTGTTTCTGTATAGTGATGAATCGTTTAAGAGGTGATGGGGGAGTGGTGTAACCTTTGTGCGTAACAGCCCTGACAGCCTTTGCAGTGACGTAGAAACACACCATCGTCTGATATTAACTAGGACTGACGACCCTAGAATGGATCATGTTTGGGATTGATACAAGGGAGGTACCTTAGTTTCCCAATCCTGCTGTTTGAAATGGACTAATAACAACTCGGTAATCATGCTCACCATGCATTGCATGTGCCTGGAAGATGTGGAGTACTGAGGGAAGAAAGCATGCCACGAACGTGAGATGGTGTCGCATGAGGGAGGGTGTGGTGAGGGCATACATCATGTCATTCATACTTGTATTAATAAGAGTAGTTAGGAGTGTTTGATTGTACTGCTTTATCATTACTGCTTGACTGAGTCGATAACATGTTAACCTATGCTTTATTGTTCCACCGAGTTAGCTACTCACTCCCACGTTACGGGACGGTGTTTCGAACACCCACCAAACATTGTCTGATTTCAGATGTCGACGCTACTTCTGAGGCGGAGCCGGACCTTTGTAATGACTACGATGCCTGCTTGTATTGGTTGTCATCTGACGGCTTCCTGTGAACCGTGTCTTGATCGACGGGACTTTCTAGGATATTGACTAGAGGACCTTACACATTTGGTATATTTTAGGATTGTACTTGTAATTATTTAACCTGGTATTGTTATCACACTCTGGAGACTCATCATAGTTTATATATTTTATATATCTATCACAGTCTTCCGCTTGCAAATTTAACTTGCTCTACGGAGTATGATATGTCAGTTTTTGGCTTAATCTCACTCATGTTCACTACTCGAATACAGTCAACATTCAATCATCATTCATTTTGTTGCATAAGTGATGTTCTGGAACTCGAGAGTTGAGTTACTACTCGACCCTCGATTTTCGAGATGTTACAGTATACTCTCGATTGCATCGACTGACCACTCGATGATACAAAATCAAATGTCAAACGCTTTTAAAAATTTTGCTAGTTGGTTGAGCAATTCGAACCTACATCGATGTCATCAGATTTCGAACTCTGATTTTATCGACAAGAGGATCGATTCCTCGACATTTGAAAATGAGAGAGACTTACCTTTGAAATATTTCATGTCAAAAGAATGAGTACACTCGATATCATAAAAATTTGAATGTCGATGATATCGATGGTAGTGTCGATGCATTGATAAATCCAAAGGATTTTACAGTAAGCTTGCTGGACTAGTTATGTCCATTCTCGATGCAATCGACCCAGCCTCAATATCATCGATATTTGAATATCGATTCTATCGAGTGACCCTCGATTCAAGATAAAAACCACCTGAAAATATTATTGGTTAACTAAGTGTCCAAGACCAATATTATCGAAGGCCTTGTTAGGACATAAAAAATGGTAAGGAAGAAAGGATTGAAGCAAGAGAAGATTGAGAGATAGAAAGAAAATTGGAAGACAAAAAGGATGAAATAACTTTTTATAGGTTACGCGGGTTTGCCCAACCGATGTCCATTGTGCTGGACCGCGCAACCAAGGATCAGTTGCATGAGACTACACTATCAAAGATTAGTTGCACAGGTCTGCGCAGTTAGTTTCAGAAGAAGATTTCCTTGAACGATTAAGATTGATGCAAAGTGGGTCCCATGGCACCGAAATCGAGGTACCACACATGCGAAGGCCTATAAATAACCCCTCCCCTCCTTCATTTGGACGAATTGAAGATTTTGGAGAAGAAGCAGAGCAAGAAGGAAGATTGAAGGTAGGAGAGGAAGTCTCGGTGGGTTGCGCGGGTCCGCATAACCGATATCCGTTGCGTGGGTCCGTACAACTAGACTGCTCTGCAATCTGTGAAGGCAAAGGGCCATTATGCCGCTAGAATGGCTGAAGTCTTCAAGTTCCTTCTGTTCAAGTCTAAAGCAGAATGATCAGTAGAAGAGCATATTCCTCCTAAGTATTAGGAGATGACTGAAATTACTAACGAAATGCTGTCGAATTTGATATTTGACAATTGCACTTATAATATTTCCTTTATTCTAAATAATCTATCTTAGACTCAAGGGATGCTAAAAGGATGCAAATGAACTCAGTATTAGAAAAGTGTGATGATTGTTTCAGATACACTTTCTTTATTATGTTTGAATAAGATAATCTCCTAAATCAAACACATTTGTTTCTTGTTCAAAACAGGCCTTCCGATATGATCGAAATTTGAATTCCGAGGATATCGAGGAGAACTTCGATATATCGAAGATTTTATGATTTTCCTTTAGAAAAACAGGGACACATTATCTCTGCTGTCGATTTTATTGAGTCAACTTCGATAGACTCGACATTTAAATTTCGATGAGATCGATACAACTATCGATACATTTATAATTCCGTCCAGAAGGAGATGCGGTTGCTGGACAATTTATGTCCTCATTCGATACTATCGAGTGAGCTTCGAGGACATTGACAGCAATGTTCGATAACATAGACTAGTCTATCGATAAATCGACAGAGGTAGAAAACTTAGAGATTTTTTTGAATTTTGAAAAAGTTTTCTAACAAATAAACCCTATGATATTCTAACCAATTTTAAGAGTTTTAATTACCTGGTGTTTTGGGACATGGGATGTGAGGCTAAGATTTACCTGTGGCAAGTTCGGGCCCACATCCGGTTGAGGCAGACCGTTGATTGCTCTTCCTATGGAGCTTCTCTGTCTAGTCAACTCAACACTCGATAATTGACAAACTAGGGCAATTTCAGTATCGGGTCGAGTCGACTCAAATATGTAGGACTCGGCTTAGGCTCGTGCATGAATGTCGGTTATAGGTCGTGGGTTGCCGGAATTCGACCGGGAGGACCGTAGGAGTATATGGAATGGTACGAACTAGGATACGGGTCTTATAGCGACAGACCAAAATCTGTCACAAAATCTTAATATGTGACGAACCGTATCCATCAAAAATTTCATTTTAGCGATGAATTTTGGTCTGTCACTAAATCCTGCCACTTTTAAGCACCACAATTTTTGCCAAAAAAATGGGCACAACGAACTTTTTCATTAGCGACAGAGTCAGCCGGTTGGTAAACCAAGCCTTTTTTTACGACGAACCAAATCCGTCGTAAATTTGCGATTTGGTGTAGTGGCAAAGGCAATTTATCATTTAAGGCAACATTGAGAGACCAAACGGGCCAACCATGTGTAAGACTTATGCTATAGTGTCAATTCACCAAATATTATGCAGCCAGCTGTAGAAGCTAGTGGCCCTAAAAGCCCATGAAGGCGATCACATGCTTAAACCCATGCGGGCAGCGGAGAGAGCCAGTGACTAAAAGCCAAGGCGGCCAAAAGTCTATGAAGGCCAACCACACATGAGACCAATGTTGTCTGTATAGTCCTATGACAGCACCATGGGGATGGGTGAGAGAAAATGCCCCTCCATGAATAGGTCAGGCCTTGCGGGTGAAGAAAAAGTGGGCCGCAATGTGAGCTCTTTGCTTCATCCATAGATAGGCCAACCATGCGTAAGACCTCCTAGGTTCCTGACTTGATTTCAGTAGTAACTCATGAAAAAAGGTTGACCTCTAAATGAGCTCCCCCTCATCGATGGATCAGCGGCCTTGGATCTGGTACCCAGTCAGGTAGCCTTTTGAGCCCCGTGAACTCTAGAGAGTTACCGTGGCCAACCCTCTGTGTAAAACCTATCAAGTTCACTACCCCAGTAGCTTCACTCGGCCCCTTTAATGGATCGTGGTTCGTGAACTCCCCTACTGCTATGGTTTAACGAACTCTTAAGATTATATAGACCATTTGCATAAGTCCGCCCACTCCAACTACTGAAGAGTTAAAATTGTGTGTGCTCTAACTACTCAAGAGCCTAAACTATGTGTGGCGCCTTAAATACTAACTGAACTCCAAAATAGTTCCACCCATTAAAAATAAATACCACATAGAGCATACTAACAAGAATGCACTACTATATTATATTTCCAAGTCTCGGAATATATCAAAGAATACAGTCAGAATGTGACATGTGAAATATTTTACATGCGTAAACATTTGTAAGACATTCATGAACATGTGCTGATATGAAACATTCATAAACATCTTCTATTATAAAGCATTTATACTTAGAATCTTCTATGAAAATGACACTAAAACCATGAAAAGAATACTGAAATTTCATGTATAAGGAAATGTCAATACACATTAACCACAAAAAGCATAACAACTCTTCATGAACACCTAATGCAGTCATATATCTTTGCAAATCCTATTTGAATTGCAATTGAGCAGCCACAGAATTTAATTCGGTATTAACAATGAGTTTAGGTTGATTAGGGGCATCAACCAATTCCTGTTCTAAAGAAACTATGACTGCTTCATTATTCAAAAGCTCTAATTTTTCAAGATCGGTTATCCGGGCATTATCATCAATGTCAGCTTCAATTCTAATTGCCCTTAATTTCACCTCTTGCTTCTAGGCTTCAAGATTAAGTATCTGCTCCTTGGGGCTGGCTATATGTCCGTTGATGGTTATTGAAGTATGCTTTGAAATTTTCAGTTGCTCCTGAAGAGAATCACGTTCTTTATCACAACCTAAAATTATTATTGTGGTCTTCAAGGTCTTATCTTTGAGTAACAACAACTCCTTTTGGTAATCCAATATCTCTTGAGAAATAATGTCACGCCCTAGACTCGGTGATCGGACTCCCAAGGAACCCGATAGCAGGTTCCAGCCATAACAACCTCCATAGCACCCCATTCCTGGCTCCTGAGACAGGATTTTGATCCTGAGATCCTACAAGGAGGATTTCCATATCACAATCCCAATCCAATAGAGCATACCTAAGATCATAGCAAGTAATTCTCAGAAATAAACCAAGGAACACACTACAAAATCCATTAAGAATTTAAACTTTATAGGTACAAGGTTCAAAAGAAAATACATAATATAGAAAGAGGGAAGGAAAGGTCTACAACAGGTCCTCAGCTTGCGCTAACCAAATCTACAACTCCTCCGCTACTACGCTGACCTAGGGTCTCCTGCACGCATCAGTTGTGCATAAGCTTATAAAAAACTTAAAGGGTGGTGAAAGTGTGTGACAATGGTGTGCAGAAGAATAATAGGGGATGCAGAAGGGTAACATGATCAATACGAATATCACTAGCCTTACCCAAACTAAGCCATGAATGCAAGAAGCCATACCAAGGCTATACAATGCAATAAGGCTTATACAACCAATACAAATGCAATGCGAAGTAATGTCAATGATCATAACCAGTCCACATATCACATACAATTCCATCATAAGGAATATCACCGGGGTCTAATGCACTACAAGATGACTGCCGCTCTCAAGACCGCACAGTCAAATGAGCGTAAGAAACCACACTACCCGCCTGTGGACAACCAATCACTAGCGAGGCTTGATGGTAGCGGACCCACTCACGAGCTGGTCAGACTCAGCCTAGTAATGCCCACTAACTCAGGTAGATAAGGCCACATCCCATCTCAATAAACTACATGATAGTGGGAGATGCGGCCTAATGGTGTAAGGCACTTGGGCGCTCATAATTTTCACTCGGTCACAGCATTAAGGCGTCCTCTAAGTACCTTGAAGGTTTATGGGCTTTCACCTAGGGATATCCTATGCACCCCAAATACTCAAATAATATATTTTCGGTGTCCACATATGCCTATCCCGAATACCCTGTGGAGGAAAGGCCTTGATGAAGCAAGGGCGATAATATCCATGAGATGTGATGCCAAATGCATGAATTACACATACCAATCTTGCACTTGCTCCAAGCACTCAATGTGCACAAGAGGGGAAAACTCCATCCCTCTATCATATCAACCCAATGACCACACACGAATGCAATCCAACCACTCAATGATGTATATGGGTCATGAGGGTGAAATAGGTGCAACATATGGCGATGATGACGTAGAGTACACTCCTTCCCGAGGAGGGATCAAGTCTAGATGTATAGATAGATACTCTAAGGAGAAATCCTCGAGTGGGGGCCCAATAGATTAGGGTAGCCCACAAGGCTAAGGAATACAATATATGAGCCTCGAAGGATAAGCCATCCTATTAAGGGTCTACGGTGGGCCTTTAACCACATATAAAAACCCATGAGCCTACCTTAGGATCACCAAGGAGGACATGCAACCTCAACTGGTTCCCAAGAGGTATCCCTCCTCTAACTAAATACGAATTAAGGCCCAAGGCCTATACCAATCATGGGCCTAGTGGACAATCATACAAAGCCCAACTCATAGGCAACATTGTGGGCCCATAAGCAAGGTTTGGGCCCAAACATAAGGGTCATAAACCCACATATTTTGATGGGCCTAATGGGTATCCCAGTAATCCAACCATAAGGGCAATCCTTATACTTAATTCAAGTGAGTTGGGCCTCACAACTTGGCCCAAGTACAACATTATTTTGGTGGGCAACCAAGGGCCCAACTACTTGCATATTACAGCCCACAAACCCATCATAATAAGTAGTAAATATAGGCCTAAAGTTCAAGGGGCCTATCTAGAAAGTTCCAGGACAAAAGGACCTAGGGAAATCCAATAATTAACTATGAACATTAATCTAATAAAAACACAACTGGAGTGGGCCTCAAGTGTGCATTAATTTAGCTGAAAGGCACATTAGGAAAAAGACATGATATATGTTTAAAACATTCCCAAATCTGGTGGGCTATGCTGCCCCAAAACATACAATTTATGGGTAGCAAGTTTGGGCCTATTGCTGGAATTCTTACCCACCTCCTTCTGGGCCTGCTGGAGTCCAGCAATAAACCTTAATTTATAAGATTATAATTCCCTGGTGACCCACACACATCACTATGGGCTCCACCAGATAAATGGAGTGCATAAAAGACCTAAATCAGGTGGGCCATGCTACTAGACTGGATGTCCAGCAGTAGCCTAATGGGCCTGGGCGTCCTTACTTGGGCAGTCCATGGGGCCATGGACGACTCCCCCATTGGACATTAAAGTGGGTCCCATATGTGGATGTCCCATAGGGAAGTGGGCCACGTCCCGTGTGGACCACAATCTAGATGAACGGCATATGTGAACTCTAGAACCCCCTTAGTTGGTTTGAGCATACGTGAAGTGCTCAAGCGTAGCTACATTCATGTTCGGGCAACTCAATTCCAAAAAAACAAACAATTTTCTTTATTAGAAAGGGTATAAAATCATCTAATGTATAAGCATAGACTTTGGATTACACCTAGAGGATATCGCTACTCCTAAATTAAGACTAGACTACTGATTAGGCTAAGGAAAGTCAAATTAATTATGCTAAGCCAATTAAATGATAGACTTAGTTAGTCGGCTTAAGTCAGTTGGAGCGAGACCCTTTTATGTCAAGGATAAGTCCTAAATTACACATTGTTCTGATGTACGGAGCAGGACATAAATCTTGAGCCTTGAGGGTGAAAATAAATTTTTAAGGGGGGTAGAACATTATGAACCTAATCTGTTTAGGTCACTTATTGCATCTCTTTGATCTGGGTGGTGCAGCGGAAGCGTGGTGGACCCTACTCCACTGGCCCAGGATCGAAACTGTGTTCGTTGAATACGAACATTATAGAAGCCCTAGCAAGTTCTGCTATGAGAAACCATTTTAGGATCATCTAGTAAGATTTGATTCACCACTTCCTTGGACATAGATAATATCACGGCTTCTCTTAGCTAAGACCTAAAGGGTAACCTTAGACATAGACAATTTGAGCTTTTCAATGATGGACATTCCCTACGTTTTTAGATTGATCGGACTATGGAGTTACTGAAATATACAACTGCAAAACATTCGCGGCTTGACCTAATTCTCAATCCTGAGTGACTACCAACGGACTCACTGCTTGACCGAGCAGAAGACCAGGATTCACCAGGATTCGGAAGAGATACGATGAGCCTTCTACCCTGGTCAGGTGGATGATCGATGTATCGGGATCAAGCTAACTATTACCGTCTCTCCGTGTTGGTCAAACAATGAAAACAGCTATCTTACTCTAAATTGTTGGGAGTTATCGTCAAGACTCCAAATAGGTAAAGAAATAAATTGTAGTAAACTATCAGGGTATGAGAAATGGATAAAGAAATAAGTTTTAAGGGGGGTAGACTAAAATGAACCAGCTAGTACATACCCTACCACGCGTAGAAACTTGGAACCAATAAATCTTAGACAAATGAAATAATAGAACTCTTTCCTTATTACCCTTAGCCAATTTCGGGGACGAAATTTTATTTTAAGGGGGGTAGATTGTAACATCCCGGATTTTTTCCAACTTGGGATTAGACGTCCTTAGGCGATGCGTCGATCCTAACACCTTATTAACTTGTCAGAACTGAATCCCCCAGTCTAAAATCGCTCCTTAACCCTTTTCCTTCACAAATCCCACCCTTCACTACCTTGTTCTTTCAATTTTTCAAAGCACTTTCGCCCTAGACACTATCTTAAACTAGCTAAGTAGTATAACTTGGATCACTTTAGATACAAACTGCAAAGGACTAAGTACCACCTCAGACGAAAATCACTTAGGATTAAATCCTTTAGAAATGAGACAAAGTAACTAAGTGCTAACCTAGATTAGCTACGAAATCCGTTTGAATCGCTTTAAATACGATCTGCAAGACCCAAAACTTGTAGAATCCTTAACGTTAGGTTACCCTAAAATCTAGGATCAAACTCATTACCCGACTGCTCTCGGGAGCACGTTGAAACTCCATATCTGATCTGGACCGCACATCGGGAGTCCGAATAATATGATGCTAAGGACTTAGGACCGCCTCATTGGGTTTGATAACCATCTCGGAAATCAAATCCAGCCAGTGTCCCACGGCTGTTCACTTGAGTCTGGAGCGAGAGTGTGTGAAAACACTTGTTTTCTTTAAAAATAAATATCTTGAATAGTAATCTTGCATCTCTCGTTTGTGGATCAGTATTAAGCAACCAGACCGTCAGAATCAGACCAAATTACACCCTCGGATCAGGAAAAATTTCAGGAACATTTACATGTACTTGGAATTTCGGATCGTGGCCCACTGACCCTTGAACTGCAATTGGTCTGCCACGTGTGATCTGGAAATCCGACCGAGACGAAAATGTAATCCCACGTGCCTCCCCGTAGTGACCAGTGAGCAACCAAACTCGTAAGCCAATTATGGTGGTATGGGACACTATATTCATGTTGTCGGCCTACATTGATAAGGTGATGGGGGAGCAATGCAACCTTTGTGCGTAACAGCCCTGGCAGCCCTTTGTAGTGACCTCGAGCATACTCTGAAATCGCAGTGTGCCTTAGGGTTCGCTGCGA
Organism: Magnolia changhungtana; assembly: GCA_030180095.1. NCBI lineage: Eukaryota > Viridiplantae > Streptophyta > Magnoliopsida > Magnoliales > Magnoliaceae > Magnolia > Magnolia changhungtana. The sequence continues at coordinate 2,291,647 of JASAUF010000600.1, forward strand.
TATATAGAGTATGAACTAGGCCTGTTTCTGTATTGTGATGAATCGTTTAAGGGGTGATGGGGGAGTGGTGTAACCTTTGTACGTAATGTGCCACTGGCGACCTCTGCTGCAGTGACCTAGAAAACACACCATCGTCGATATTAACTAGGATCGACGACCCTAGAATGGATCATGTTTGGGAATGATACAAGGGAGGTACCTTAGTTTCCCAATCTCTGTGTTTGAAATGGACTAATTAAAAACTCGGTAATCATGCTCATCATGCATTGCATGTGCCTGGGAAGATGTGGAGCCTTTGTGGGATGAAAGCATCTTTGCGAGCGTGAGATGGTGTCGCATGAGGGAGTATGTCAGTGAGGGCATCCATCATACCTGCATTCATACTTGCATTAATAAGAGTAGCTAGGAGTGTTTAATTTTACTGCTTTATCATTACTACTTGACTGTATTGATAACATGTTAACCTATGCTTTATTGTTCCACTGAGTTAGCTACTCACTCCCACGTTACGAGACGGTGTTGTACACACCAACTAGATTGTTGAGTTTCAGATGGCGACGCTACTCCTGAAGCAGAGCCGGACTATTACTATGATGTCGAGGAGGAGTTCTCCTACATGTAACTCTCTGATGGGTCTTTGAAGACCTGGTACTGTATTGACGGGGCTATGGTACTTGGGATAGAAGACATTACACTTACACATTAGGTATATTTTAGAACTGTACTTGTAATTAACTAACCTGGTAACTTTATCACACTCTGGAGACTCACCACTATTTTTTTGTATTATATATATCTATCACAGTCTTCCGCTTACAATTTAATTGTCTCTGGAGTATGATATGCTGTTTTGGCTTAATCTCATCATATTCAATGCACAAATACAGTCAACATTCAATCATCATTCATTTTGTTGCATAAGTGATGTTCCGGAACTCGGGAGTTGAGTTTATGCTCGACCCTCAATTTTCAGGGCGTTACACTAGGTGAGCCACATGATCATGATTAAGATGCACACAACTTATGATCTACACATCGGATGGATGCACAAGACGCGTCATCGAAACTGCAATGACGATGTAAATAAGATGGCATAGGTTTCGGCTCGATCTGGGTCGGGTCTACATGACTGGACTTAAGGATGACGCAAACATTATCCGAGGGTCGCAGGTTGTCAGGATTCGACCGGTAGAACCACGGGACCAAGATAAATGAAATGCACACACATACACACACCTGCACTCGGGTCAAGTCGTACAACCCTCTCCACCAACAAAGAAATTTAGTCCTCGAAATTGACCAAATCTGGGACAAAATGCAAGGCAGAGCACCACCATCATATAGCAATCATTAAAGAGAAGATAATACAAACAATCATATATCAATCAATCATCAAACAAATTGGGATAACGCTCTCTAATCTTGGCCTCGTGTTCCAAGATGCCTCGGCCTCCGAATGATGACTCCACTACACCTTCACCAAGGGAATGACCTTGGTCGTGAGAACCTGCTCCTTCCGATCAAGAATATGAATCAGCTGCTCAATGTAAGAAGCATCCTCACAGACCTCGAGGGGCTGTCAATCAATCACAGGAATGGTGTCCGACCCACACTTCCATAACTTATAAACATGAAACACATCGTGGATCGCAGATAACTCAGAAGGTAAGGAAAGCCTGTAGGCCACAACGCCTACGTGCTCCGTAATCTTGAAAGGCCCAATAAATCTCGGGGCAAGCTTGCCCTTCACACCAAATCGAACCACGCCTTTCATAGGCGAGACCTTGAGATATACCATGTCCCCAACTGCAAACTCGAGGGGTCGACGTCGATAATCAGTAAAACTCTTCTGTCAGCTCCGAGCTATGCACATCCTCTGTCTGATAACTCAATAATCTCTAACGTCTGTTGCATAAGCTTGGGACCTAAGAGATCTGCACGGTATACCATAGAGTGCCTTAAAACGAGCCATGCCGATAGTCGCTTGATAGCTATTGTTGTACGCGAACTCGGCGAGGCACAAATGCTCATCCCAACTGCCCGTAAAGTCAATCACATAAGGTCTGAGCATATCCTCAAGGATCTGGTTGATCCTTTCGGTCTGCCCATCTATTCGTGGATGGTAAGCGGTGCTGAGATGCAGAGTGGACCCCATCACCTACTGAAAACTCCTCTAAAACTGAGACGTAAATCTAGAGTCTCGGTGAGAAACGATCGAAACTGGAATGCCGTGCAGTCTCACTATATCCTCAATGAAGATCCTCGCTAACTAGTCCATAGTTCAAGAAGCATGCATCAGAATGAAATGCGCCGACTTCGTTAGACGATTAACGACCACCCATATGGTATTATGACCACGCCGAGTTCTCGACAAACCTGTGATGAAATCTGTTAACACATGCTCCCATTTTCACACTAGAACGCTCAACTGCTGCAAGAGACCAGGGGGTCTCTGGTGATCGGCCTTGACACACTGGCACGTGTCACACTCGGCCACGAAGCTACCAATATAGCGTTTCATCCCTGACCAAAAGTAATGCCTCCTTATATCTCTATATATCTTCATGGAGCCCGGGTGAATAGTAAGTCTTGATCGGTATGCCTCAGTCATTAGATCATGACACAACTCTATCATGTTCGGGACACACAATCGCTCTCCGAAGCATAGTCCACCATCGGAACCAATCTGCCAGTCTGACCTCCACGGATGCTGCCTCTGTTCGGTACTCTTGAAGTGACTCATCTGTCTGCTGAGCCTCGATCACCCTAGCAACCAAAGAGGGTTGAATAGACAAGATCGAAAGCTGAATAATGGAAGAATGCAGACCGAACTTAAAGTCAAACTCCAAAACATCCTCGAGCATCTACCACGGTTGAACCATCATCTGTGCCACCAGGCCTTGTGACTAACGGCTGAGTGCATCCGCCACTACGTTCGCCTTACCCGGGTGGTACTGAAGGTCGAAGTCATAATTTTTCAACAACTCCATTCATTGCCTCTGTTGCATGTTCAACTCAGACTGTGAAAATAGATACTTCATGCTCTTATGATTCGAGAAGAGCTCGAACCTAACTCCATAGAGATAATGCCTCCACACCTTCAATGCGAAGACAATTGCTGCTAACTCCAAATCATAGGTGGGGTAGTTCAACTCATGGACCTTGAGCTGGCACGAGGCATACACCACTGGCTTCCCGTGCTGCATCAGGATGCACCCAAGCCAACGCTGGGGGCATCGATAAATACGACAAAACCCTCACTCTCATCAGGAAGAGTGAGAACAGGAGCAGACGTGAGGCGGTCCTTCAACTCCATAAATACCTCCTCACGGGCATCACTCTAGACAAACTCGGCTCCCTTTCCCGTCAACCGGGTCAGCAATGCTGCAATACAGGAGAAACCCTCGATAAATCATCAATAATATCCCGCTAGAACAAGGAAGCTACGGATCTCGGACGTGTTCGTGGGCTAGCCCCACTGACGCACTGCATCAACTTCCGAGGGATCCACAATGACACCCTCCCTCATCACCACATAACCGAGGAACTTCACCTCCTCCTGTCAGAACTCGCACTTCTCTAGCTTAGTATACAACTGGTGGGCACGGAGGGTCTCTAGCATAATCTGCAAATGCTCTATATGGTCCTCCCAGGTCCTCGAATACACAAGAATATCATCAATAAACACCACCATGAACAGATCAGGGAAGGACCGGAAGACCTCGTTCATTGGTTACATAAATATGGCGGGCACATTGATCAGTCTGAACGATATGACTAGGAACTCAAAGTGACCATAGCTTATCCGGAATGCCATTTTTGGAATGTCCTCCTCCCGGACCTGAATCTAATGGTAACTAGACCGCAAGTCTTATCTTTGAAAAGAACTGTGCACCCTACAGCTGGTCGAACAAATCATCAATACGAGGAAGTGGGTATCAGTTCTTGATAGTGACTCTGTTGAGCTCACAGTAATCCATACAAAGCCTCAACGAGCCATCCTTCTTCTTCATGAATAATACCGGGCTCCCTAAGGTGAACTGCTGGGATGAATAAAACCCAACTCCCCAAGCTCATCCAACTGCTCTTGCAGTTCCCTCAAGTCCAACTGTGCCATCTGGCAGGGGGCCTTCGAGATAAGCGCAGTATTGGGCACCAAATCCATCTAAAAGTTAACTTGTCGACACGGCGACAAACCTGGAATCTCCTAGAACACATCCGAATACTCACAAACAACTGGCAACTGCTCAATACACCCTGTCACGAAATCCTCGACCACACAAGCTAATAAACTCGACAACGGCTCTCCTCTAGGCTCAGCAATGAACTGAAACACTAGCAAGTCGAGAATATGAAACGTGACTATCCTCGCGGCACAGTCTAAGATGGCATAATACTTCGTAAGCCAGTCAATACCCAAGATAACATCGAACTCCACCATCGGAAATATAAATAAATCAGCAGGAAGGAACATCTTGCCACTAGCACAGGGCAAGAAGGGCAATGATGGTTCAACACAATAGACTTCCCCATGGGAGTCGAAATGGGCAAGGTCTTAGATGCGGACTCCAATGAAATACCGATTGATCTGCAAAACTGCTCGGCCACGAAGGAATGAAAAGCGCCAGAATTAAATAAAACATGGGCTACACAAGCAGAAACCAAAAGAATGCCCTCGACAACTCTGCTGGTTGATGACTGATGGTCCTAGCTCTGCGCCTGCTATGCGGAATTGAATCTTCCTTGAGCTGGAGATGGAAGTAAGCCTGAAGACTGTGGATCCTGAGTCTGCGCCTGCTGAGCGGTAATGTATACTCGACCCAAGGACTGGGGTGGTGCATATCCCCTCGGCTGCTGCTATTGTCTCTACTGCTGTTGTTGTAGCCACTGTGGAGGCCTTCTTGGCTACCTCTGCTACTGAGGAGGAGCCCTAAGAGTGGGAGCTGGAAGCTGTGCTTGCTGCTGATACTGCTGCTACTGACGCTGAGGAGGATGAGGAGGTGGCAACTACGGTGGCCTCTACTACTACAAGGGGAGAGGGCAATCGTGCCTTCAATGCCCAGTTTACCCACAACCCTAGCAAACGCCAGAAAAAGGGCCAGAAGATGGAGCGGCTAGCTGCACTGATGATGATGAAGTTGATATCTGAGCCGCAAGCTGTCTAAACTTGGATATACCTCTCCATCTCTGCTGACGGTACTGACGGGAACTCCCGGCTGATGCTCTCCTCTTCTGGACTCCACCGGAACTCTGCTTTCGCGATCCCTGGGTCATGGCCTAGTCCTCCTCCTACACTAAGGCCATGGACACAACCTCATCAAACGTCCTCAAATAATGGCCCGCTACTAGGCTATGGAGCATGGGACGCAAGCTGTTCTGGAAAAGGCGAGCCCTCATCTTCTCGTCACTGATGAGATAAGGAGCAAACCTAGACAAAGCTAAGAAACAGGCCTCATACTGGGACACCGTCATATCACCCTGGACCAGAGTCTCGAACTTCATGGCCCTCTGCTCCTAAACATGCTTAGGGAAGAACTTCTGGTCAAAGCGGACCACAAATTCCTCCCACGTCCAAACGAAATCGGGCCCGACAATCCTCGACACGGACGACCACCAATGATGGGCCTCGCCCTGAAGAATAAAGGTAGCCAAGGAAATTCGCTAATCAGCTGAACACTGCATAGTATCGAAAATCCTCTCTATCTCTGTGTGACATGCCTCAGCGGCAGAAAGGACAGGCTCAACCCTGAACCTCGGGGGATCATGTTGTGGGAACTCTCTGGAAATCATGCTCGCACATGGCAAATTGGTCTGCTCGGGAACCTGGGAAGCAACAGGCTGACGGGTCTGTAATACAGTAGTGATAGCCTGCATCAACTGCTGGAAATGCTCAGCACCGACTGGCACTATCGGAAACATGAGAGTGGCACTCGCCTCAGGCGGAGACACCGATGCAGTTGAAGGAGCTGGGGCCTCTGTAACCAGAACAACAGGCTCAGACGGGGGAATCGATGCTACAGGTGGCGAAATCGGGACCTCAGGAGCAGGGTCCTCAATATCGGGAGCTGGATGCGCTCGGGTAGAACAGGTCACTGGAGCAGGATGAGAACCGCGGCTAGGGGCACCACGTCCATGAGCACCCCAGTTAGGCGGCATCGTCTACAGAAGAACAAGGACGACAACGCATAGGGTCAGAATATTACAAGTTTAAATGAAGGAAAGGCTCTCGGGACACTACTTGTCCTAAGATCGCAGCAGATAAGCAATGTTCCCAAGTTACTCCAAAATTGTTTGCCATGCTCTGATACCAACTCCTGTCATGCCTCAGCCTCAGTGATTGGACTCCTGAGGAACCCGATTGCCGGTTACAACCGTAACAGCCTCCGTAGCACCCCATTCTCGGCTCCTGAGATAGGATTCCGATCCTGGGATCATACAAGGAGGATTTTCATATCACAATCCCAATCCAATAGAGCATACCCAAGATCAAAGTAAGTAAATCTCAGAAATAAACCAAGGAACACACTGCAAAATCCACTAAGAATTTAAACTTTATATGTACAAGGTTCAAAAGGAAATACATAATCTAGAGATAGGGAAGGAAAGGTTTGTAACAGGTCCCTAGCTCGCGCCAACCAAATCCAAAGCTCCTCTGCTACTACAATGACCTAGGGTCTCCTGCACGCATCGATCGTGCATAGGCTTATAGAAAGCTTAGAGGGTGGTGAAAGTGTGATAATGGTGCACAGAAGAATAATAGGGGATGCAGAAGGGTAACATGATCAATGCCAATACCACTGGCCTTACCCAGACTAAGCCATGAATGCAGGAAGCCATACCAAGGCTATGCAATGCAATAAGGCTTATACAGCCGTTACCAATGCATGCGAAGTAATGTCAATGCTCATAACCAGTCCACATATCCCATACAGTTCCATTATAATGAATATCACCGGGGTCTAATGCACTACAGGATGATTGCCGCTCTCAAGACTGCATGGTCAAACGAGTGTAAGAAACCACACTACCCACCTGTGAACAACTAATCACTAGCGAGGCTCGATGGTACAGACTCACTCACGAGCTAGTCAGAGTTAGCTTAGTAATGCCCACTCACTCAGGCAGATAAGGCCACATCCCATCTCACCAACTACATGATAGTGGGAAACGCGGCCTAACGGTGTAAGGCACTCGGGTGCTCATAATTTTCACTCGGTCATGGCATTGATGCATCCTCTAGGTACCTTGAAGGTTTAAGGGCTTTCACCCAGGTATATCCTATGCACCCCAAATGCTCAAATAATATATTCTCGGTGTTCACATACGACCATCCACGAATACCACTGTGGAGGCAGAGCCCTGATGAAGCAAGGGCGATAATATCTATGAGATGTGTTGCCAAATGTATGAATCATACATACCAATCATGCACTAGCTCCAAGCACTCAATGTACACAAGAGGGGAAAACTCCAACCCTCTATCATATCAACCCAATGACCACACAGGAATGCAATCCAACCACTCAATATTGCATATGGGTCATGAGGGTAAAATAGGAGCGTCATACGGCAATGATGATGTGGAATACACTCCTCCTTCCCAAGGAGGGATCAAGTCTAGATATATAGACAGATACTTTAAGGAGAAATCCTTAAGTGGGGGTCCAGTAGATTGGGGTAGCCCACAAGGTTAAGGAATTCAATATATGAGCCTAGAATGATAAGCGGTCCTAATAAGGGTATACGGCGGGCCTTTAACCACCTATAGAAAACCCATGGGCCTACCTTAGGATCACCAACAAGGACATCCAACCTCAACTGGTTGCTAAGAGGTAGCCCGCCTCTAACCAAATATGAATCAAGGCCCAAGGCCTATACTAATCATAGGCCTAGTGGGTAATCATACAAAGCCCAACTCATAGGCATCATTGTGGGCCCATAAGCAAGGTTTGGGCCCAAATATAAGGGTCATAAACCCACATATTGTGGTGGGCCTAATGGGCAGCCCGACAATCCAACCATAAGGCAATCCTTATACTTAATTCAAGTGAGTTGGGCCTCACAACTTGGCCCAAGTACAAGATTATTTTGGTGGGCAACCAAGGGCCCAACTACTTGCATATTATGGCCCACAAACCCATCACAATAAGTAGTAAATATAAGCCTAAAGGTTAAGGGGCCTATCTAGAAAGTTCTAAGACAAAAGGGCCTAGGGAAATCTAACAATTAACTATGAACATTGATCCAATAAAAACCCAACTCGAGTGGGCCTTAAGTGTACATTAATTTAGCCCAAAGGCACATTAGGAAAAAGACATGATATGTATTTAAAACATTCCCAAATCTGGTGGGCCTTGCTGCCCCAAAACATACAATTTATGGGCAGCAAGTTTGGGCCTATTGTTAAAATCTAACCCACCTGCTTCTGGGCCTGGTGGAGCCCAACAATTAATGTTATTTTATAAAATTATAATTCCCTGGTGACCCACACACATCACTGTGGGCCCCACCAGATAAATGAAGTGCATAAATCACCTAAATCAGGTGGACTATGCTGCTGGACTAGACGTCCAGCAACAACCCAATGGGCCTAATCGTCCTTGCTCGGGCAGTCCATGGGGCCATGGACGGTTACCTCAATAGACATCAAAGTGGGTCCCTATGTGGACGTCCCATAGGGAAATGGGCCATGTCCCATGTGGACCACAATCTGGATGAACGGCGTAGATGCAAAATACATCATGGTGGGCCGTTTGGGTTAGGACGACGACCATGGTTGACGCCTTGACCCTAACCGAAACGCATCAGTATATGGTACATCCCATCCGATAATTTCTCCCATTTTAGTTGGAAGGGTGGTGACCCACACCCCCTAGAAGGGTCCCAATATTCTTGTAACGTCTCGAAAAAATCCGTACAAAGACCCGAGTACCACCTTGGGCAGAGGTCCCTAAGAACCATATTCTGTAGAAATTAGACAAAAATTAATTAAGTACTAAACTAAATTAATTGGTGGATTTAGCTGGACCACTATTTATACAAATGGCAAGACCCAAAACCATCAAAATCGCTAACTCAGCACTACTTAAAAACCTAGGAAAAATACCAAAAGCCTATTGCTCTTGGGAGTATATTGAAACTCTGTATCGGACCTAGACCGCACGTTGAAAGTCTAATGATCGTGAAACTAAAGGGTTATGACCGTCTTATTAGGCTTGACAACAATCATAGGAATCGAGGCCAAATAGTGTCCACAAACGCACAACTTGAGCCCCGAGTAAGGTGTGTGAGAAACGTGAATACCTTTAGAAAATGTATTGAAACTTAAGTGAATTGGGCCTTTCACTCGCAGGCGAAATTGAAGATTTCAAACCATCAGTTTCTGACCAAACTTCACCCATGGGAAAAGGAAATTTCCCTACTCTTATCCATATACTTGTGGCCCCGATTGAATAAGTACGACCGTTGAACTAACATGGGTCCCCAGCGGTTGATCAGCTAATCCAATCATGCTGAAATCGCATCCTGGCATAGATCCATTGTCAGGGAACTTACCCTATGATGTATATGAATAATGAACCTCTAGATGAGCCCCGTTTGCCCGAAACAGTCGCCCTTTGGATATAACTTAAGTATATCATGGCCCTGGGGCAGTTTGAATCAGTTCTGGGCCTATATATAGCCCGTAAACCACCTCACTTCCATTACATACGAATTTCTCTAACCCTAGGAGAGAGAAGAGAGAAAAGAAGAGAAGAGTAAGGAGAGAAGAGAGAAACAGGGAGATCGTTGCTCGGATTCTTTTCCATGACTCCATGCCACGGATTCACCTCCCCACTTCACTACATAATCATTTTCGGTTATGATTTGTGTAAGAAATCCTAACCCTAATCTCAATTTAGAAATCCAAATAGAGTAATCGATGAAATAGCTAACCTATCTCATTGTTTAGGTGCCCGTCATTCCGTTTTTAGGAACGTTGTGTTTGAACCGAGTTCAAATCGTGTATTCCGACGAAAGGTGCAGACTATAAACGTTTAGGATATGGTTTTCAATGCTTTCAATGTCAGTTAATGATTTATGTCTAACTTGATTGCTATCATATCGTCTTAGACACGTCGATTTCGATGTATTATGCATGTATGACCTATGTTGGACAAATATGCCCCCTATGTGTTTGTTGAAATGTTTGAATGAACATGTAAACATGATTTGTGTTTGCTATGCCTACTAATCTAGGATTCATTGTTGCCATATGAATGTTGACCTCTTTGTATAAGGATTTTCTAAACTATATGTTGTAACTAACCTAGTCTATATATTTGGTGAGGCCTAGCCTAAGTGTTTGATAAATTATCTGAATGAGAAAATGTTAATGATTCGTATGTATTAAGAGTATTAAGATAATATACCTTGCCCATATGTATTGATTCTTTCATGTAATCATATTTGCCGCTACGGAATCTATGGATAAAATGCAAGTGTTTGGTAACATGTTCAGTGTGTTTGATGAAATGCTTTAATGAAGGATTCACTTGAATTATTTGTTAAATGCTGATATGATTACCACATGTACTTACCTACCACATCTGAGTAAGATTGGGGCTACAACATAGTCCAAGCAATTGGTAACAATTCCCGTTTGAGTGGCCGAACTAGTCTTGCCACATTGGATACGTTCGATGAATCTGACTTGTACGACAATTGTTGACAGTGGTTAGACTACGTAGAGTGCTTATGCACTCCATGTCGATTAAGTCGGCGTGTACTCGTACCAATCAAACTTATCAAATAAACCAATTAGCCTATTGTGTGTTTATCATGTATGAACGCCACTGCTTGAATCTAAGGTACCCCTTACCAATGTAAAGGCCTGTTTTAAGCATGGTACCATGATCTGCTAAGACTCATGAGTAAGACATGGTGGTATGGGATACCGTGTTCAAGCTTTCGGCCTACGCTGGGGTGACAAGCCCCCCCCGTAGTGACCAATGAGCAACCTAAACTCGTGAGCCGGACATGGTGGTGTGGGACACCGTGTTCGAGCTGTCGACCTATGCTAAGGTGACGAGCCTTCCCTTAGTGACTGCTAGTATAAACCTTTAAATTTGCCTATTGACTGCTTTTCATTAGGGATGATGCCCTACAACTTGCCTAGTATATGTGGTTGACTAGGATTGACGATAGATGGATCATTCGTTTGGGGTAATGATATAAAGGGAGGTACCTTAGCTTCCTGAACCTGCTTTATGAATAAGCTTAATTACGTACTTGGCTAACACGACCACGCACTGCATTGCATGTGCTTTGGCGAGAAAGTTTCACTTTAGGGAGTTTGTCATGTGCAAACTTATTTGTCGGAGTCGCTTGTGAGGGATCTTTATGCGAGGGCATGCATCATTTGCACTCCATTCCTGCATTAACAAGAGTAGTTAGGAAGTGATTGTTGTATTGCTTTAACATTACTGCTTGATTGACTTGATAACATGTTAACCTCTGCCTTATAGTACCACTGAGTTGATCACTCACTCTCACCCTGGGATGATGTTTGAAAACACTAACCAGACTATGGTTTAGATGCAGGTGACAATGTAGTCTACGTAACAGAGCCAGACTTCACGGACGAGGAGGAGGAATTCTCCTATGTTCAGCTATGTAACGACTCGAAAAATTCCATACAAAGACTCGAGTACCACCTCAGGCAGAAACCACTCAGGACCAAATCCTTTGGAAATTAAACAAGTTTAACTAGGTGCTAAACTAGATTAGCTGTGAAATCCGCTTGATCTACTTTATATATGATTTGCAAGACCCAAAACTTGTAGAATCATTGACGCTAGGTCACCCTAAAATCTAGGATCAATCACATTACCCAGTTACTCTCGGGAGCACATTGAAACTCCGTATCGGATCTGGACCGCACCTCGAAAGTCCGATGACCACAAAATTATATACTTAGGACCGCCTTACTGGGCTTGACAACCATCTCAGAAATCAAATCCAGATAGTGTCCCGGGGCTATTTACTTGAGCCCAGAGTGAAGAGTATGAGAAAACGTGGTTTTCTTTAAAAATTAAATCTAATTTAAGTAATCTGAGACTTGTCACTTGCATGCCAGATATAAGCAATCAGACCGTTAGAATCTGACCCAAAAATACCCTCGGATCAGGGGAGATTTCATACACAGGTCAGTATACTTGTAATCCTGATCGTGTTTCGGTGACTGTTGAAACTGGTCTGCCACATGCAATCTGGAAATCTGAGTGGAACGAAAACTTAACTCAACCAAGATCCACGGTCAGGGAGCTTAAATTCGACCTTTGGCTCAAGGGGGGCTCCGAAAGTGCTCTGTTGAGCTGAAACAGACTCCCTTTGGCTATAACCTAAGTATACCTTGGTCGTGGGGCCATTTCCATCAGTTTTAGGCCTATATAAGGACCTTAAACCCCCTCTCATTCACTCCATACGAATTTGAGAAAACCCTAGGAGAGAGAGGAGAGTAAAGAGAGGGAAGGTGTGAGAGAAGTGGGAGAAGATTCCTTGTACTCAATCCTGCTATTCTACGTGCCTATTAATCGTTATCTAATTGCTATTCCGGTGATTCTGACTTCGTTCCTAGGTAAGAAAACCTAACCCTAATTTGCTCTAGGGTTTCAATTGTTACAAGTGGCGAGATAGCTGACTTAACTCGTGTTATAGGTTGTCATTCCATCATTGACGAAGACTTGGAGTCTCTATCGAATTCGTTACGCTTCTACGGCGTAAGGTGCGGATTATAGATGTATAGGTTATGGTTTTCAAAGCTTTCAATGTCGGATAATGATATATTCCTGATGTAGATGTTATTTCACATGCATAAAGTGATGTCCATTTCATTTTTCAGTTATACGTTAACTAGGTTGAATATACTGTCTTCTTCGTATTTGTAGAAAATACCGTATATGTATGAATTATGAAAATGTGTTTGCCATGATTAACTACTGTGTGTATATGCTAGATGTATGTGTAACAACTCCTCGGTAAAAGGATTCGCCCTAATACATGTTTTGACTAATATACGTTATATATGTTAAATAAGTGTAGTTTAAGTGTTTGTGAAAATGCTTGTATGAATAAGTACTTAGGAGATAGTGCTTTAGGTGGGTGTTGAGATAGGATTCTCAACTACCTTAGAGATGTGTATGATTTCCTCCATGCAAGTTGTTTAGTTTAATCGCTTATTTCTGAAATGTATGTGTTTGAATTTCCTGTTTAAGTTGTGTTTTATAACATGCTTGTTTACATGTTTACACTACTTGGTTAATTCTACTCTGACTACTCCACATGCTTACCAGTTAAGGATTGAATGTGTTTGGGACTACGGTTAGTCCAGGCAATCGGTAACAGGCTTTGAGTTCGTGGCTGAGATTCATTCGCCATGTAGGACGTGTTTGACGAACCCGAGTCGTGCGTTGGTCATCGGCAGTGGTGAGGCAACACGAAGTGCTTACGCAGTTCATGTCGATCGATACAATGTGCGCTCGTATTAGTCGAGCTTATCCAGTAACCCGATTTGCCCTATGTATGTTCACCATGTTTGGACGCTACTGCTTGAACCTAAGGTACCAAACTCACCAGTGAAAATCCCGTTTAACCTTGGTACCTCGATCCGCTAAGACTCATGAGCTAGACATGGTGGTATGGGAGACCGTGGTCGAGCTGTCGGCCTACGCTGGGGTGACGAGCCTCCCCATAGTGACCAGTGAGAAACATCACCTCGTGAGCCGAATACGGTGGTATGGGACACTGTATTCGAGCTGTCGGCCTACACTTATTTGGTGACGAGCCCTTTGTAGTGACCTCAAGCATACTCTGAGTCTACGTAGAGGCGACGACCCTTTCGTAGCATCTAGAGTATAAACTAGGCCTGCACTGATTTGGTGACGAGCCCTTTGCAGCGACCTAGAACCGTAACATCGTATGAGATTTCCTAGGGCTGACGACCCTAGAATGGATCATTGTTTGGGAAATGACATAAGGGAGGTACCTTAGTTTCTCAATCCTATTGTATGAGATGGACTAATAAGAACTTGGTAATCACAATCATAACATGGCACTACATGTGCCCCGGGTTGAAGAGCACAGGGGGAAGAAAGCATGCTGTGACCGTAAGATGGTATCGCACGAGGGAGTGTAGGCAAGGGCATGCATCATTATTCATATCATCCTTGCATTAATAAGAGTAATTAGGGATGTTTGATTTTACTGCTTGACTGAATTGATAACATGTTAACCTTTGCTCTATGATTCCACTGAGTTGATCATTCACTCCCACGTTACGAGATGGTGTTTTAAACACCAACCAGACTCTGTCTTGATTTCAGATGATGACATGACCCCAAAAGCAGAGCCTGATTATTATGAAGATCAGGACGACTTCTCTTATATGAAGTTCTTCAGCGGCTTCGCTTAAGCTATCCGGATCGACGGGGCTACAAGGATTATTCTGGTAGTTGTACTATTTTGACATTTTGATTTTTTTTTAGACTACTACGTGTATATGGTGACTCAAATTCGTGTACACCCACTAACCCATCCTCTTTCTTCATCTTCCCTCTTTATTCCCTTTCATTTGAACCTTTACACACCCCTTGGAGGCTCAAATTTGTGGAGACCCAAAGATCCCATCCCTTTCCTCCCTTTTCTTCACTTTTCCATGTCCCTATTCGAGTTTATTACGACCATTTTTTCACTTTCCACCATTCTTTCTCTCATGGGAAAGAGAAAGGGTGTCGTGGATGAAGCCGGGCCTAGTCGCCCCACTCATTCAAGGAGATCGAGAGGCGCTACCTCAAGCACGAGCGTTGAACAAGAGGTGCGGACCAAGCGGGATCTCGATCCCCAAGCTCCTCTCCTAAGAGCTCTACTGGTGGAGTTATCCCATGGAAGATATGCGGACCGTAGGGTCCTTTTTGAAGCCTAGGTGGATGGGCGACTCTTTAGGGAGTATCTATTATTGGAGCGTATGGCTGAAGCTAGTTGGGGCACTGTGTTTGGGGGAAAATATCGTGCGAATGTGGGTACTGTCCGAGCTTTCTATGCCCACATTCAAGAGCCTATATTGGAGCCTTGTAATTCAAGATTCCCGCGGGAAGAGGTCGGGAGGCCACAATTGACGCTGGCCTGATAGCTCGACTCATAGGAATACAATTTGGCTAAGTTCACGCGAGGAAGAAGAATCTTAAGATTGCACGGGAAAGGGATTGCTGCACACGGTTCCTTTGCGATCGACTGGTGCAATGATAGCCAAATAATAGGCTCCGGCGTCACACATGATGGATGATTTTTGCCTACTCCACCATATTTGCACGTTTAACGTGTATCCCAGGTGGGGCACCTCCCCAGAGTGATGGTCGTACTGACCCTGGTTTGGGCCCGGTTCATGAAACTATGCCTGAGTCTTAGCCTTCTATTGGTCCTATAGTTGGACCGTCACCGTACACACCACCGGTTCGTGAGAAGAATCGTGCGTCCTTTTCAATGCAGCATGTGCCTCAGTCAGCCCCACCTGCAGATTGGTTGGAGCAGTTGTTGATGATGATGCACCAAAGCGGCAGTGAAAAGCACCGGAAGAAATAGATGCAAAGATCGACTGACAACTTTTGGCCACTATTGTAGGGGCCCTAGCTCAGGGTGGGAGTACGACTCCACCTTCACCATCCGTACACCCTACTGAGACTGTAGGGCCTTCTAATTAGGATGAGGGTGTGCCTCCCCCTGCACCTGCTGCATATCCTATGGGGAATCTGGGTACGAGTGGTCTCCTCGAGCGATTCCAGTGCTTGAGGCCTCCTACCTTTACGGGTTCTCACAGACCTGAGGAGGCCGAATATTTGCTCGACCGCATCTCCAAGATGCTAAGGATGCTACATTGTACAAAGCAGGAGCAGGTTGAGTTGGCCACCTTTATGTTTGAAAAGGAGGCTAGCTTGTGGTGGGATAGTGTTTTGCGGATAGTTACAGTTGGCTATATATAGACATGGGCAGCTTTTGAGTTCCACTTTCATGAGAAATACTATCCCCAGACGTACCGGCACGAGAAAGAGAATGAGTTCTTACACCTCAGACAGGGAGGCATGACAGTGATAGAGTACGAGCACCGGTTTACAGAGTTAGGCAGATACGTCCCTACTATACTTGTTGACGCACAAATGCGGATGCGGCATTTCTCCGAGGGCCTACGACTTGATATTCGGTCGAAGATGTGTTGTACTAGTATACCCTCCTATGCTGAGCTAGTACACATGTCTATGCGGGCAGAGCAGGACGGGGGCCGATTGACACGTTCTCGTGGGGCTATGGTTACTAGACCATGACCTGATATGCTGAGCAGGCCTTTCTTTAGCAAGAGGCCCTGTACCAACTCTCCTCCCAGGATTGCAGTGCCAATAGTTCCGATCAGATGCCCGGGCATGACTTGCACTTATTGTGGGAGACCAGGTCATGCTGCAGCGAGTTGCTTCCCGCGTATGGGAGATAGTGGGTTCTCGCCACCGCAGAGGATCAACCGCCAGGTTCCCTAGGCCATTTCAGCACCACCCCTACGGACAGCACCTGCACATCCATCCTTCAGGTCCCCTGTACCTCGATTTAGGCCGCCTCAGCGACCTATGGTGCCTCAGCCCAACCGACCTCAGCAGGCACGCGTTCATACAGTTATAGCGGAAGAGCCAGAGACAGCACCTATGGCCTTCGAGGTCACTGTACATGTCCAAGGTACTCCTGTCTTCTTATTAGTAGATACTGGATCCACTACCTCCATCATTTCCTGTGCTGCGGTTAAGCGTCTAGCTTTATATACTACTCCCACGAAGGGAGTGAGACTCACTACTGCTACAAGGACTTTTTTGGATGTCACATGGACGTGTGAGGGTTGCTCAGTAGATTGGGGTAGCAGGACAGTATTTGTTGACCTCATTGTCGGCCCACTATGACACTACGACATTATCCTCAGTATAGACTGGCTCACCGAGATGAAGACAAAGATTGATTGTGATAATCGGGTCATGACAGGCAACGAACCTGACGACACGGTCTTTACTTTTCTAGTGCAAGTTAGTTGGCCATGTCGTGTTAGATGTACGCTGTTTTACTAGAGTGTGTTGGTGGGCAAACGTTAGGGAACATGACAGTAGTTCGGGAATTTGAGGATGTGTTTAGGACGATCCCTAGATTACCTCCTCGGCGCGAGATAGATTTTACTATTGATCTTGTACCTGGTGCGACCCCCATTTCATTACCTATGTATCGGATGCCTCCATGTGAGATGGAGGAACTGAGGAAACAGATTGATGAGTTATTAGAGAAGGGCTTCATATGACCCAGTGTGTCTCCTTGGGGAGCACTTGTGTTGTTTGTCAAGAAGAAGGATGGTTCGCCACACTTATGTATTAATTACCGCAGATTGAACTAATTGATAGTGAAGAACAAGTATCCTTTGCCTAGGATCGATGACCTGTTTGATCAGTTGAAAGGGGCGCGATATTTCTCAAAGATTGATCTACAGTCAGGGTATCATCAGTTGCGCGTCAGGGATGAGGAAGTGCAGAAGACGGCCTTCAGGACTAGTTTTGGGCATTACAAGTTCCTCGTGATGTCATTCAATCTTACGAACGCGCTGGCCTTGTTCATGGATTTGATGAACCGGGTCTTCCGGCCATTTCCATACTAATTTGTCATCGTATTTATCGATGACATCCTGATATAGTCTGCGAGTCAGGAAGAGCACGAGAAACACCTACGAGCAGTCTTAAATACTCTGAGGAAGAACTAATTGTTCGCACAGTACAAGAAGTGAGACTTCTGGAAAGAGGAAGTCAAGTTCCTGGGACATGTGGTGTCTAAGGAAGGGATAGCGGTGGACCTTGCTAAGGTAACCACAATTCTGGACTGGAAGCAGCCTGGTTCAGTTATTAAGGTGAAGAGTTTTCTGGGACTCGCTGGTTACTATCGATGATTCATTCGGGACTTCTCCAAGATAGCTAGACCTTTGTCTCAGTTAACTCAAAAGGATCTGAAGTTTGCCTGGAATGAGAAGGCGAAAATAGATTTTCAGGAACTGAAGGACAGACTGACGTCTGCCCCTGTGCTAGTATTGCCAGAACAAGGGGTTAAGTATACGATTTACACCGACGCGTCTCAAGTTGGTTTGGGTTATGTCCTTATGCAGAAGGATAGGGTAATCGCATATGCCTCGAGACAGTTGAGGAAACACGAGGAGAATTACCCTACGCACGACCTTGAGTTAGCAGCGGTCATCTTCGCATTGAAGCTCTGGAGACATTACCTTTACGGAGAGGAGTTTGAGCCTTTCTGCGACCACAAGAGCCTTCGCTATATATTCACTCAGCGGGACGTAAATATGAGGCAGCGCCGATGGATGAAGACCTTGAAGGACTTTAAGTTCGAGGTTTCCTACCATCCTGGCAAGGCCAACCTTGTGGGCAGATGCGTTGAAATGCAAGAAGGCTATAGCATTTGTGGGTCCGCTGATGGTTGAAGAATGGCACATGGTAGAGTTCGTGCGAGACTTCGAGCAGAAACTCACCGTGCAGGAGCCATTCAAGAGTGTCGCGTACATTCGGGTGCGGTCACTTATTGATGATAGGATTATCGAGGCCCAGAAAGGCGATGTGGGATTGTTTGAGCTTTGAGAGCAAGCTAGCGATGACGAGGACTCCGAGTGGAGAGTTGGCATAGATGGGGCCTACGATACCGTGGCCGCCTATGCTTCCCAGACATTTATGACTTGAGACAGGAGATTCTTGAGGCTGCCCACAGGTCAAAGCTTGCGATGCATCATGGTAGCACGAAGATGTATCAGGACATGAAGAGGTCGTATTGGTGGGACAATATGAAGGTCCATATTGTAGAATATGTTTCCCATTGTCTCACATGTCAGCAGGTCAAGGTAGAGCATCGCCGACCTCCTGGATTGCTTCAGCCCATGCCCATAGCAGAATGGAAATGGGATTTCATTTCCATGGATTTCATCTCAGGGCTACCGAAGACGAGGAAGGGACATGATTCCATTTAGGTGATTGTGGACTGGTTAACAAAATTGGCCCATTTCCTCCCTATCAGAGTTTTGAACTCAGCAGACGACTTGGCCAGATTGTACATCAAAGAAATAGTGCATCTACATGGAGTTCCTTTGGAGATCGTGTCGGACCGAGACACGTGATTCACATCTATCTTTTGGACTTGTATCCAGGAAGTGATGGGTGTAAAGTTGAAGTTCAGTACCGCGTTCCATCCATAGACCGACGGGCAGACTGTGCGAGTGAATCAGATTTTGGAGGATATGCTGCAGGCTTATGTTTTGAACTTCAAGGATAGTTGGGATGACTGTCTCTCATATGCAGAGTTCGCCTAGAATAATAGTTTTCAGGCGAGTATTGGCATGGCTCCTTACGAGGCCTTGTACGGGCGCCCCTGTCGAGCACCTCACTGTTGGGCAGAGGTTGGTGAGAAAAGTCTGATTGGCCCAGAGTTAGTACAGGCGATCTCAGAGAAGATCGATATTATCAGGCGTCGACTTCTGATGGCCCAGAACAGACAGAATAGTTATGTTGATATGAGGCGGTGACCACTAGAGTTCGAAGTTAGGGACCATGTATTCCTCCGAGTTTCCCCCATGAAGGGATTCCTGCATTTTGGCAAGAAAGGGAACCTTACGTCGTGGTTCATTGGCCCATTCCATATATTAGACCGAGTGGGTGTGGTGGCATACCGTCTTGCCTTACCCACACCACTTACGGGCGTACACAATGTATTTCATGTATCTATGCTAAAGAAATACGTTCCTGACCCTTCCCACATTATCAAGTGGGAGTAGGTACAGTTGAGTGAGGACGCTACATATGTACTGCCTCCGATGCGTATTCTAGACAAGAAGGACCAGGTGTTACGTAGTAAGGTTATTCCACTTGTGAAAGTATTATAGACGCACCACACTGAGGAAGTGGCTACTTGGGAGACAGAGGCTGAGGTCAGAAAGAACTACCCTCAGATTCTCAAGGAGTACGAAAGGTACTAATTTCGATGACGAAATTTTTCTTTAAGGGGGCTAGATTGTAACGACTCGAAAAATTTTGAGTTGTACAACGATCGTTGATAGTGGTTAGGCTACATAGAGTGCTTATGCGCTCCATATCGATTAAGTCACCGTGCGCTCGTACCAATCAAACTTGTCAAATAAACCAATTGGCCTATTGTGTATTTATCATGTATGAACGCCACTGCTTGAATCTAAGGTACCCCTTACCAATGTAAAGGTCTGTTTTAAGCATGGTACCACAATCCGCTAAGACTCATGAGTCAGGCATGGTGGTATGGGACACCGTGGTCAAGCTGTCGGCCTACGCTAGGGTGACGAGCCCCCCATAGTGACCAATGAGTAACCCAAACTCGTGAGCCGGACAAGGAGGTATGGGACACCGTGTTCGAGCTGTCGACCTATGCTAAGGTGAGGAGCCTTCCCGTAGTAACCGCTAGTATAAACCTTTAAATTTGCCTATTGACTATTTTTCATTAGGGTTGATGCCCTACAACTTGCCTATTGTATGTGGTTGACTAGGATTGACGATAGATGGATCATTCGTTTGGGGTAATGATATAAAGGGAAGTACCTTAGCTTCCCAAACCTGCTTTATGAATAAGCTTAATTAAGTACATGGCTAACACGACCATACACCGCATTGCATGTGCTTTGGTGAGAAAGTTACACTTTAGGGAGTTTGTCATGCGTGAACTTGTTTGTCGGAGTCGCTTGTGAGGGAGCTTTATGCGAGGGTATGATCATTTACACTCCATTCCTGCATTAACAAGAGTAGTTAGGAAGTGATTGTTGTATTGCTTTATCATTACTGCTTGATTGACTTGATAACATGTTAACCTCTGCCTTATAGTACCACTGAGTTGATCACTCACTCCCACCTTGGGACGGTGTTTTAAAACACCAACCAGACTATGGTTTGATGTAGGTGACGATGTAGTCTACGCAACAGAGCCAGACTTCATGGACGAGGAGGAGGAATTCTCCTATGTTCAGCTATGTAACAACTTGGAAAATTCCGTACAAAGACCCAAGTACTACCTCAGGCAGAAACCACTCAGGACCAAATCCTTTGGAAATTAAACAAGTTTAACTCAGTGTTAAACTAGATTAGCTACGAAAATCACTTGATCCACTTTAAATACGATTTGCAAGACCCAAAACTTGTAGAATCATTGACGCTAGGTCACCCTAAAATCTAGGATCAATCTCATTACCCAGTTGCTCTCGGGAGCACATTGAAACTCTGTATCAGATCTGGACCGCACGTCAAAAGTCCGATGGCCACAAAATTATATACTTAGGACCGCCTTGCTGGGCTTGACAACTATCTTAGAAATCAAATCCAGATAGTGTCCCGGGTCTATTTGCTTGAGCCCGAAGTGAAGAGTGTGAGAAAACGTGGTTTTCTTTAGAAATTAAATCTAATTTAAGTAATCTGAGACTTGTCACTTGCGTGCCAGATATAAGCAATCAGACCGTCAGAATCTAACCCAAATACACCCTCAGATCAGGGGAAATTTCATACACAGGTCAGTGTACTTTGAACCCTGATCGAGTTTCGGTGACCGTTGAACTGAAACTGGTCTGCCACATGTGATCTGGAAATCTGATTGGAACATTAACTTAACTCAACCGAGATCCACGGTCAGGGAGTTTAAGTCCGATCTTTGGCTCAAGGGGGGCTCCGAAAGTGATCCGTTGAGCTAAAACAGATTCCCTTTGGCTATAACCTAAGTATACCTTGGCCCTAGGGCCATTTCCATCAGTTTTAGGCCTATATAAGGACCTTAAACCTTCTCTCATTCACTCCATACGAATTTGAGAAAACCCTAGGAGAAAGAAGAGAGTAAAGAGAGGGAAGGTGTGAGAGAAGTGGGAGAAGATTCCTGGTTCTCTATCGTACTATTCTACATGCCTATTCATCGTTATCTAATCACTATTTCAACGATTCTGACTTCATTCCTAGGTAAGAAAACCTAACCTTAATCTGTTTTAGGGTTTCAATTGTTGCAAGTGGCGAGATAGATGACTTAACTCATGCTATAGGTTGTCATTCTATCGTTGACGAAGACTTGGAGTCTCTGTCGAATTCGTTACACTTCTACGGCATAAGGTGCGGATTATAGACATATAGGTTATGGTTTTTAAAGCTTTCAATGTCGAATAATGATAGATTCCTGATGTAGTGCTATTTCACATGCATAAAGTGATATCCGTTTCATTTTTCAGTTATACGTTAACTATGTTGAATATACTGTATTCTTCGTATTTGTAGAAAATACCGTATACGTACGAAATATGAAAATGTGTTTGTCATGATTAAATACTGTGTGTATATGCTAGATGTATGTGTAACAACTCCTCGGTGAAAGGATTTACCCTAATACATGTTTTGACTAATATACGTTATGTATGTTAAATAAGTGTAGTCTAGGTGTTTGTGAAATTGCTTGTATGAGTAAGTACTTAGGAGATAGTGCTTTAGGTGGGTGTTGAGATAGGATTCTCAACTACCTTATAGATGTGTAAGATTTCCTTCATGCAAGTTGTTTAGTTTAATCGCTTATTTCTGAAATGTATGTGTTTGAATTTCCTGTTTAAGTTGTGTTTTATAACATGCTTGTTTACATGTTTACACTACTTGGTTAATTCTGCTCTGACTACTCCACAAGCTTACCGGTTAAGGATTGAATATGTTTGGGACTACGGTTAGTCCAGGCAATCGGTAACAAGCTTTGAGTTCGTGGCTGAGATTCATTCGCCACGTAGGACGTGTTTGACGAACCCGAGTCGTGCGTTGGTCATCAGCAGTGGTGAGGCCACATGAAGTGCTTACGCACTTCATGCCGATCGATACAATGTGCGCTCTTATTAGTCGAGCTTATCCAGTAACCCGATTTGCCCTATGTATGTTCACCATGTTTGGACGCTACTGCTTGAACCTAAGGTACCAAACTCACCAGTGAAAATCCCGTTTAACCTTGGTACCTCGATCCGCTAAGACTCATGAGCTAGACATGGTGGTATGGGAGACCGTGGTCGAGCTGTCGGCCTACGCTGGGGTGACGAGCCTCTCCGTAGTGACCAGTGAGAAACATCACCTCGTGAGCCGAATACGGTGGTATGGGACACTGTATTCGAGCTGTCGGGCTACACTGATTTGGTGACGAGCCCTTTGTAGTGACCTTGAGCATACTCTAAGTCTACGTGGAGGCGACGACCCTTCCATAGTATCTAGAGTATAAACTAGGCCTGCACTGATTTAGTGACGAGCCCTTTGCAGCGACCTAGAACCGTAACATCATATGAGATTTTCTAGGACTGACGACCCTAGAATGGATCATTGTTTGGGAAATGACATAAGGGAGGTACCTTAGTTTCCCAATCCTGTTGTATGAAATGGACTAATAAGAACTCAGTAATCACGATCATAACATCGCACTGCATGTGCCCCTGGTTGAAGAGCACAGAGGGAAGAAAGCATGCCACGACCGTAAGATGGTGTCGCATGAGGGAGTGTAAGCGAGGGCATGCATCATTATTCATATCATCCTTGCCATTAATAAGAGTAATTAGAGATGTTTGATTTTACTGCTTTATCATTGCTGCTTGACTGAATTGATAACATGTTAACCTTTGCTCTATGATTCCACTAAGTTGATCACTCACTCCCACGTTATGGGACGGTGTTTTAAACACCAACCAGACTCTGTCTTGATTTCAGATGACGACGTGACCCCAGAGGCGGAGCCTGATTACTATGACAATCAGGACGAGTTCTCTTATATGCAGTTCTCCGACGGCTTCGCTTAGGTTATCCGGATTGACGGGGCTACAGGGATTATTCTTGTAGTTGTATTGTTTTGACATTTTGATTTTTTTTTAGGCTACTAAGTGTATATGGTGACTCAGTGATGTATTCATACTCTGGAGATCGAACGTGATCTTTGACTTATACATGTTTATTTATGTCTTTCATTCTTCCGCTTGCATTTTATAACTTGATCTGGAGTATGCATTACTCTTTTGGTATAATCCCACTCATGATTAATGCACTAACATAGACAACATTTAATCGTAAGCATATATGTTGCGTACGTGATGTTTTGGAAGTCAGGAGTTGAGTTGATACTCGACCCCCAATTTTCAGGGCGTTACAAGCTATCAGGCGGGTCTACATAGACCTTGTACTGATATGACGGGATTACGAGGTCTCATGGATTAGTTGGACACCTACATTTTTACATTTTGTATATTTTGAAACAAAACATGTATATATTCAGCCCAGTAACATACTCATACTCGAGAGGTTGTGAAACATGTACATACTTAATATATTTATTTCAGTCTTCCGCTTGCTTAATTACATTATCTCTCGAGTATGATATGCTGATTTAGTATAATCTCACTACCTTGATATGGAAAACATTTAAACATCATTATCCATGTTGCATAAGTGATGCGCTAGATCTCGGGAGTTGAGCTTTTCTCGACCCTCGAAATCCGGGGTGTTACAAGTTGGTATCAGAGCATGATTTAGATTAAAATGGACCTGGGTTATAGCTAACATGATGCACTCTGACGCACTCTAACTTAGGAAGGGAGAGATGGAATTTAGAGACCACGTTAGGATCCCAAAGTTTCGCTGATAGGTGAGACCAAACGTTGTGGTTTAGTCCATAATGCATCTTAGACCACGTGAATTGACCCAAGTCACCTCTGACCAAAGATAACAAATCAAGTCGACTTGAGTTCGACTCAATCGTAGTACAGTGGGACTTGGCGCAAATAGCTAATAAGGCCAAGACGGCCTAAACGTTGAACTTCGTCGTTCAAACTGAGTATAGATCTTCACTAAATTAAGTCCTGAATAAGTAAAGAAGCTCCCAAATAACCTTGGCGATCTGGGTCATCAATTGATGGATTTCTGGATCAAAAATGGATCCAGAACACACCATGAAACACCCTCATTTTCACCCATTTCCATCCCTTTCCAACTCACCTCCTTCAAAAATCTCACCTTTCGCCACTTTATTCTTCAAATCTTTCTAGGTACTTTCATATTAGACACAAATCCTAAAGTTCAAAGGATGAAGAACTATAATTAAACTAAAATTTACTATAAATAGTAAAAATACTAATCAAATGGACTTTAGTCCATTAACTTGATGGAATCTTGGGAAATAACTAGGTTATTTGGATAGCTTAGCTTATCCTACCCCAAAATTATATATTGTACGTCGAATAACTCATTCCGGTTTGTAAGATACACTTGTTTCAAAAATGAACTGGCAAAACCACCACCAGGACCACCAGAGCGGCGCCACCGCCAGTGTTGGAGCATAAAAATCATGAAGAAAGATTGAAGGTCAGAAATCTAACATTGAGTGAAGGAGAAAGAGCTAAGTGTTATGTGTAAGTGCTATAGTTTATATCCCTTTATGTTGTCAAATTTGTGGTGCTAAAGACACTGTTATGTAACTTGCTGCTCCACTCAAGATCAACTTTGATGAACAAGCAATGCTCACAAGTATAAAGTACAAAGATCCACTCAAGATCAACTTTGATGAACAAGCAATGCTCACAAGTATAAAGAAGAAAGTTCTACTCAAGTTCAACTGTGATTGATAAGTATTGCTCTCAAGACAAGACATTGGAAGATATTAAGAAGCTTACAAGTTCGATCGTAAAGAACTCAAGATACGTTCAAGGATTAGCTACAACAAGACTTCAAGGTTTACTACTTTCAAAGATACTTTCAAAGGTCACTTATCCTTAAGTTTCAATGTCCTTACTTCACGATTAAGGTTTGACTGACCTTAGGTTAACCTTTAGAGTAGGTCATTTTGGATACATAAGTCATATGTTTGATTTACGTGAGTTTGGTCAGTTCTAAGACTAGTCCTAGACTTTGTTCGACTAGTCCTAGCACTGCTTTGACCTGTCTAAGAAATTCCTGGATCAGTCGTAAGTTTGTTACAAAATTCGGATATTTTCTGTTAGTCTTCGACTAGTCCTGGGGACTGTTCGACTAGTCGAAGGAACAGTGTCGACTGCATCTAAGACCAGTCGTAAACCTTTGACTCAAAGTCCAGCGTTGAAATTAGGAATCCTACGACCAGTCGAAGGAAACCTACGACCAGTCGAAGGAGACCTATGACCAGTCA
Organism: Magnolia changhungtana; assembly: GCA_030180095.1. NCBI lineage: Eukaryota > Viridiplantae > Streptophyta > Magnoliopsida > Magnoliales > Magnoliaceae > Magnolia > Magnolia changhungtana. The sequence goes on from JASAUF010000600.1 coordinate 2,317,912, forward strand.
AAGGATACCTTCGACCAGTCGTGAAATGCTCAAATCTTATCGTGCCTAAATTTTCAAATATCTGTTGGTTCTACTACCAGTCAAAGAATCCCTTAGACCAGTCGAAGACATGATTTGCTCACCTATAAATAGAGAAAAAATCTCAGAAGAAAAATATCAATTCAACCAAATTTAATTCGGTCTTTTGAGAGATAGTTCTGTGCTCTATCAAAGCTAAGTGTGTTTATTTAATATTCTTTTTCTTTAGCTTTATTTGATTGATTTTGTTTCTAGCATTCTAATCTTATATGAAAAGAGGAATTGTTGTTTTCCTTCTTTTGGAATCAAAATCAATTAAAGCTAGCCCATTGTTTTTAATTTAAAATCAATTAGAACCTAGAACCATTATAAAGTGAGTATTGGACATTGATCTTGGACATTCAAATCTCTACTCCAATTTGGTTCTTCCGGGCTGCTACAATGAAGGAAATAATCAGGTATTTTACATTTGTTTTAAATCCTGTTTAGTTTTCTTTTGAAATTTGCCAGAAAAATCTCATTGTATTGGTTATTTGAGGAGAGCCAGAAAACTCAGAAGTGGGGTTTTTTAATTGTGTAAGCCCACAGATAAAGACACAATTGTGAAGGTTTTTAGGTGAACCTAGGAAAACCTATTTTTATTAGTGAACGCTAATATCCCCTGAGTGAGGATATTAGGAGTGGAGTAGCTGTGTGGCTATTGTTGCACAATTGTTGTACACACATACGAACCACTATAATCCCTTGTGTTTTGTGGTTGTTTGATTTCATATCTTTAATTATTCAGTGTGGGATGTATGTGTGAATGTGAATGTTGTAATCATTTCATTTCAAGCTCAGTGGTGAATGGTGTAATAGTTAGATTTATATTTCTACAATTTATTGCTTACTATTACTTTATTGGTTTGAGCTTCTGTTTCTATATTTGTTCTAGAAATAAGGTTGTCCTACCATAAACTTTGGTTTTTGGTGTAAGGTTTCCTTAGAACAATTTTTTATTGCTTTCCATTCCTATATTGCAATTGAAGTTTAGTGATTTAAATTCTTATTCTTATTTCACTGTATCTTTTATTTAAATTTGGCATAGTCCTATTCACCCCCCCCCCCCCCCCCCCCCTCTAGGACATATAGCTTGGCCATTTCAAGTGGTATCGAGCCTAATAGCTCATTCTTATTACTTTCTATTTGGACTTATTTCCGAGCTAATGATCTATATATATATATATATATATATATATATATATATATATATATATATATATAATGTCAAATTTTGATAGCCTATCAGTCACTAGGCCTCCACCTTTCGATGGCTCTAATTATGCCTATTGGAAAGCCAGGATGAGAATCTTCCTCAAGTCCATGGATGAAAATGTGTGGCTATCCATATTGAATGGTTGGACCCCTCCTACCACAGAAGTAACTGGAGTTGATGGTTCAAAAACAACAAAAATAACGGCTTATTTTTCTTGGACCACACTTCAGAAAAGTAAGAGTAGTGTAAATGCTAAAGCACTAAATGCAATTACATGTGCACTATCACCGGATGAATTCAAAAGAATTATATCTTGTGATTCTGCAAAACAAGCTTGGGATATATTGGAAATGACACACGAGGGTACTTCAATTGTCAAGAAATCTAAGATACAAATTCTCACAACTAAATTTGAGGAAATATGTATGGAAGAAAATGAAATATTCATGGACTTCTATACCAGATTGAATGACATTGTAAACTCTATGTGGGGTCTAGGTGATAAAATCCCGGAAAGCAAGATATGTGCTAAAATACTATGCTCACTTCCTGAACGGTTCAATTCTAAAGTAACCGCAATCTAGGAACTTCGTGATACGAATAATATGAAGGTTAAGGAGTTAGTTGGATCTTTACAGACTTATGAGTTAAATTTTGAAGCTCCTAAAAGTAAATCCATTGCTCTCAAATCTACTAAAGGTATTTCTCAAGAAAACTCGGATTTAGAAAATTCTGAAGACGATATGGCTCTTTTAGCAAAGAAATTTTATAAGATTTTCAAAAGCAAGAAAAGGGTAAATCTTCAAAAATCAAACGATAAGAAAAGATCTAAACCTAGATCCAAAAATTGGAAGTCTTTGAAAGATAGTCAATGTTACAACTGCCAAGAGTATGGACACTTAGCAATCAAATGTCCTAAAAAGGACAAACCAAAAAAGAAAGGGTATGTTGGCTACATGGGATGAATCATCGGATTCTGAAGCTTCTTCTGAATCAGAAGATTCTGAAACTGAGTCAGGCAATGAAGTTAAAGCCTTTATGACTCGAACCAAATTCACATTCTCAGATAATGATTCAACAAGTGAAGAAATTTTGAATAGTGAATGTGAAAATGAAGAAGATCTTCAAGATGCTTATAATGCCCTATACAAGGAAAGTTGTAAAATTACTGTCAAACTTAAACTTCAAAAAGAAAAAAAATTTTAAACTCAAAGAATGTTTTGAATTACTTGTTTTAGAAAAATCCCAAATTTTAGAGTGTTTTGAAAAATCAAAATGCGATTTAGAATTCAAAACCTCCCTGATTGAAAATCTGAAATCTAAAAATGAGAAACTTAAAAATGAAGTATCTTCTCTTTCGAGTTTAAAGGACACATAGAGATATGCCCAAGGTGATCTAAAGTTAGAAAAATTATTATCCGGATCAAGAAAATGTGGCGATCGATCCAGGTTGGACTATGACAAGAATATATCTTCTAAACAAAAGTATACTTCTCCTAAGTTTGTGAAAGGAGAGTCCTCAAATTCAAAAGGGAAAAGCACTTACCAAGGTTTTTCTAAAACTTTTCAAAAACCTAAAAGCAGCCATGTTAATTTTAAAAATTAGAACCGAAACCCTCTTGCTGAAAAGATAGTTGATTTACTCAAGGAGCTCTTAAAATTTAACTCAGTAGGTCATTCTTACAACATCAGACAGAAGAAGACCAAATATACTCCTAAACCTAAAATAGTTATAAAATGGGTTCCTAAAGTTGCCTGCTTGGTTGCTCACACTGCTTTTAAAGCAACAAGCCATTCAAAGTGGTACCTAGATAGTGGATGCTCCAGGCATATGACTGGTGATAAAAGTTTGTTCACCGATCTCAAAGACATGACTGATGGTTCAGTCACATTTGATGATGGCAGTAGCTGCAAGATTATGGGCCAAGGTACGATTCATCTCTATAACCTTCCTTTGTTTAAAAATATTTTATATGTAGAACCTTTGAAACATAACTTACTTAACATATCTCAAATATGTGATAATAATCATAGTGTACGATTTTCTAATCAAAGCTGTGAGATTCTAAACAACAAGGGTTCAGTAATACTAACTGGACGTAGAACCTCTGAAAACTGCTATATTGTTAGCGAATCCAACTCATCTAATCAATCATATTACATGGTCCATACAGACGAGACTGATTTATGGCACAAACGTCTTGAACATGTACACTACCAAAATCTATATAGATTGAGCAAACGGGAACTTATAAGAGGTTTACCCAAATTACAAAAATTAGATAAAATATGTGGTGAATGCCAGATTGCAAACAAACTAGGAACTCACACAAAAAGGTGAATTCCAATATCACATCAAGACCACTCGAGCTTCTCCACATGGATTTAGTAGGACCTACCAGGACCGAAAGTCGAGGTAGCAAAAAATATATCTTGGTAATTGTTGATGACTTTACTAGATGTACGTGGGTAATCTTCTTAAGGGACAAATCTGAAACCCTTGAAGAAGTAAGAAAAGTTCTCAAAAGGATTCAAATTGAAAAAGGTTCTCAAATCAGTAAGATTTGTAGTGATCATGGATTTGAATTTGAGAATAGCAGTTTTGAGAAGTTCTGTAATGACCAGGGAATATTACATGAATTCTCAGCACCCAAAACTTCACAACAAAATGGTATAGTGGAAAGGAAAAATAGAGTATTTCAAGAAATGGCTAATGTCATGTTGAATAGCATGAAGCTCTCTAAGAATCTTTGTGCTGAAGTAGTCAGTACAGCTTGCTATATTATTAATCGAGTTTACACTAGTAAAAGTAATAATAAAACGGCTTATGAAATGTGGTTCGATAGAAAGCCTACTGTCAAATATTTTCAAATTTTTGGCAGCAAGTGCTATATTTTACGAAATCGTGAAAATCTAGGAAAATTTGATACGAAGAGCGATGAAGGGATATTTTTAAGATATTCTTTAAACAGTCGTGCTTATAGAGTACTAAACAAAAGGACTAGTGTGATTTAAGAGTCCATTAATGTGGTCATTGATGATCACATAAACACACCAGTCTCAAGTTCAGATCATGATGAAATTCTTATAACAAATAAACCTGATACTTCATCTAACCAGACTGATTTTGAACTAAGGACTGTTAAAGATCATCCAACTACACAGATTCTTGGAAATCCTCTCACTGGTGTTCGTACTTGTAGACAACTTGAGGATATATGTAACTACGCATGTGTTACATCCCGATAGAACCATCTAACGTTAAAGAAGCTCTTGCTGATGAAAACTGGATTATTGCAATGCAAGAAGAGCTTAACCAATTTGTGAGAAATGATGTTTGGTATCTCGTACCTAGACCTAAAGATAAACACATCATTGGAACCAAATGGATTTTTAAAAATAAGTCTGATGAGCTTGGTAATATAATTAAAAATAAGGCTAGGTTAGTGGTACAAGGTTACACTCAAATTGAAGGTATTGACTATGATGAAACCTTTGTACCAGTAGCCCGTCTTGAATCAATTAGACTCTTTATATCTATTGCATGTTTCAGAAAGTTCAAGATTTACCAAATGGATGTAAAAAGTACATTTTAAAATGGCGATTTGTATGAGGAAGTCTATGTTGAACAACCAATGGGTTTTGAAGACCCCAAGAATGCCGATCATGTTTATCGACTTAAAAAGGCACTTTACGGTTTAAAACAAGCTCCTAGGACATGGTTCGAGAAACTAACAAAGTTTTTATTAAGCCATAATTTTCAAATGGGATGTGTTGATAAAACTCTGTTTATTAGAAAACATAATGAGCATATCCTATTAGTATAGATCTATGTTGATGATATCATTTATGGATCTACTTGCACTGATATGACTATTGAGTTTGTAGATTTGATGAAATCTCAGTTTGAAATGAGCATGGTTAGGGAATTGAATTATTTCCTTAGGTTGCAAGTAAAGCAACAACCTGATGGAATGTTCATATCTCAATCTAAGTATGCTATGAATCTAATTAAGAGATTTGGATTTGACAATGATAAGAATTTCGATACTCCTATGAGTACAACTTTGAAACTCTCAGAAGATTCTGCTGGTAAAAATGTAGATCCAAAATTATATCGAAGTATGATTGGTAGTTTACTATATTTAACTGCTAGCAGACCTGATATTTCTCTAAGTATTGGTATTTGCGCTAGATACAATCTGATCCAAAAGAATCGCACTTGACTGCTGTCAAGCAGATTATTAGATATGTCGCAAGTAGTGTTAATCTTGGCCTCTGGTATCTTCATGAGACTAATGTTCAATTAGCTGGATACTCGGATGCTGACTGAGCTGATAACTAGATGATAGAAAATCAACCAGTGGCGGTTACTTTTATATCGGAAATTGCTTAGTTTCCTGGTTTAGTAAGAAATAAAATTCTATATCACTTTCTACAGCTGAAGCTGAGTATATCGCAGCTGGTAATGCCTGTACGCAACTTGTTTGGATGCAACGGATGCTAAGTGATTATGAAATTAAACAGGATTCTATGTTATTACATTGTGATAATTCCAGTGTCATAAATATTTCGAAAAATCCTATTCAACATTTTCGTACTAAGCATATTGACATTAGATTTCATTATATTAGGGAATTAGTAGAAGAAAAAGTGATATCTTTGGAATATATCCCTACCGAGGATCAACGAGCTGACATTTTCACTAAACCGCTCAACAAAAGCAGGTTTAACAAAATGAAATTTGATCTTGGCATGTGCATTTTAAAATGATTATTTATACCTACTTGTATCATAGTGTATATTTTTGCTAGTTTGAATTTCAATTTTTGGTCATTACGTAAGAAATCTGAATTTTTGGCCGGTACTCAACCAGTCGTAGATATCCACGACCAGTCGTAGTTCGACCGGTCGTACATATCCATGACCAGTCGTAGATCACGGTAAAACTCTTAAAATTTGGGGATTTCACTTTCTTCCTCATTTCATTTTCACTCTCTAAGGAGCCGAGCCTCGACTAGTCGAACCCATTGTTACTTTTCTTTAAGGTTAGTGCTCCATTTATGTTTTTCTTGCAGATCCGTGTCTAGATTACTTTCCTTTCTCTGTTGGAGCTTTCTATTTTGAATTTCATTGTGATTTGAGGTTTTTCATTTGCAAAATCTGTTTTGAGCAAACCCACTTCTCAAAATCTTTGTAACTTCTTCTTTTCTTGAAATCTTTGTTGCAAATGGCTTCTAGAGGAAAGAAAACAACAACTCGTGGTCCATCTTCTTCCAGATCATCCCCGATTTCTGAACGGCATCTTCAGCCTCCCGATGATGATCATCTTATGTTCGGGACATCAGATTATGCAATGTTATTGTTGAACTCCCTGTTTTCATTGATCATGTTGCACCTTTTGATATCCTTCCTATGCTTAAATTTGTAGATTGGGATAACTTATTACATTGGGGTGGGCCAGCATACCGGTCCATTGCCCAATCCATGTTTGCAAGTATTAGTGATTTTTTGTTGTATGAGTTAACTTTTAAAATATCTACTAAAGAAGGGCATTTTGACGTTGATCGTCATTTAATTTCTGCTCTTATGGACATTCCAGTAAATGATGAGGGTATTCCTATCCATAATTTGACTAATAAACCCTCAGTTTCTAAAAAACCTATGCTCACTAGAGACTTGTGCAACATGGATATTCATCGGACTCGTAAAGGGAATGCGCTTCCCGCACGGTATTTATTACCTAAATACAGAATTCTCCAAAAAATCTTTATGTCTAATCTGTATCCTCGTTCGGGTAATAAATCCGATTTGACTTCTTATATGATTCATGTTCTTTATGTTGTTGTCAGTGATACTCAGATTTGTTTACCATCCTTAATCTGTCATTTCATTCTTCAGTTTTGACTCCATCTAGGTCACAGTGACATTCATTTTGCCTATTTGATGACTATGTTAGATAAACATATGTCAGTCGATATGCCAGTTGGAGAGGCACCTATCCATCATCTGATTTTCAACAATACTAATATCAATAAGATGAAGCTGGATTTTCATCCTGAGCAAGGTGGTGGTGGTGGTCATGTTGAGCATGGGGAAGAAGCTAGTGATCTTCCTTCTGATTACATAAATATGGATGACATCTTTGAAGAACTTGAATCTGATTCTACAAATGATTCAGATTTTGTACCATCTAATGTTGATGCACGTCTGAGTGCATTGGAGGATAAAGTTGATAATATAAATATAAAGATGGAAAACATGTCTGTTGCTCATGATTTACAATTCAAGTACATGCGCAAATATCTTAGGCACTTGAATAAGAGGATGCATACACTTGATCCATCTATCCCTGCTCCTTCTTCTAGTTCAGATTACTGTTAAAGTTGTTTAAGTTGTAATATCTTTACTACTATGGTGTTAGCTTTGCTTAAACTCAGTATTTGATTTCTGTGAGTTAATTATGCTTTTATCTCATATCTTATCTATCTGTTCCTTATTTTCCTTTGTCCTCTTATGACAAAAAGGGAGAGAATGGATATGTTTCATTTCTTTATATATGTTTTATTCAGGGGGGAGTGTTGTACGTTTTATAAAAACATAAACATGTATGGAGATTGGATATGTTAAATATTTACATATTTGCAGGTTCATATTAACCGTGACAGTTGATGACAACTGATGCATGATTCGTTATTGACAACTGGTGCATGATTCATTATATTCTGTGTTCTGTAAAACATATCTTGGTAGTGTGTTTTGTCACTAATTTGACAAAGGGGGAGATTGTAAGTGCTATAGTTTATATCCCTTTGTGTTGTCAAATTTGTGGTGCCAAAGACACTGGTACGTAACTTGCTACTCCACTCAAGATCAACTTTGATGAACAAGCAATGCTCACAAGTATAAAGTACAAAGATCCACTCAAGATCAACTTTAATGAACAAGCAATGCTCACAAGTGTAAAGAAGAAAGTTCTACTCGAGTTCAACTGTGATTGACAAGTATTGCTTTCAAGACAAGACATTGCAAGATATCAAGAAGCTTACAAGTTCGATTGTAAAGAACTCAAGATACGTTCAAGGATTAGCTACAACAAGGCTTCAAGGTTTACTAATTTTAAAAATACTTTCAAAGGTCACTTGTCCTTAAGTTTCAATGTCCTTACTTCATGATTGAGGTTTGATTGACCTTAGGTTGACCTTTAGAGTAGGCCATTTTGGATGCATCACCATCTTTGAATTGTGAGCAACTTCGAGAACTTCCCTTCTCAAGTCATGAAGATTCGGGAAGCATAGGCGGTCACAATAACGTAACCCCCATCCGTACCAACTCTCCATTCAGAGTCTACATTGTCACTAACCCGCTCTCTCATCTTCGCCAATAGCTCATTGTCTCCCTAAACCACAATAATCCTGTCATCAATTAGTGGCTGAAGCCGAATATGTGCGATGCTCTCAAACGGCTCCTCTACCATAAGTTTCTCCTCAAAGTCTCGCACAAACTCTACCATATCCTACTTTGCTATCATCAGCGAAGCCACAAATGATATTGTCTTCTTGCAGCTCAACATGTCTGCCACAAGGTTGGCCTTGCCAGGATGGTAGGAGACCTTGAACTTGAAGTCCTTTAAGGTTTTCATCCACCATCGCAGCCTCATATTCAAGTCTCTTTGTGTGAATATATATCTAAGGCTCTTGTGGTCACAAAAGAGCTCGAACTCCTCTGCAGAGGTAATGCCTCCAGAGCTTCAGTGCAAAGATGACGACCGCTAATTCCAGGTTGTGTGTAGGGTAATTTTCCTCGTGTTTTCTCAACTGCCATGATGCATAGGCAATCACCCTGTCCTTCTGCATAAGGACGCCACCCAAACCAACACGAGATGCTTCAGTGTATATCATATACTTGACCCCTTGCTCTGGCAATACTAGCACAGAGGCGGACGACAACTTGTCCTTCACCTCCTTAAAAGCTACTTCTGCCTTCTCATCCCAGGTAAACTTGAGATCCTTCCAAGTTAGTTGAGACAATGGTCTGACTATCTTGGAAAAATCCCTAATGAAGCGTCGATAGTAACCCATTAGGCTAAGAAAACTCCTCACTTCAGTAACCAGACCGGGCTGCTCCCAGTCCTGGACTGCGGCTACCTTTGCAAGGTCTACTGTTATGCCTTCCTTGGACACCACATGTCATAGGAACTTGACTTCCTCTTTCCAGAAGTCACACTTCTTCTACTGTGCGAACAACTGACTCTTCTTGAGTGTATCGAAGAATGCTCACAGATGCTCCTCGTGATCTCCCCGACTCTTGGAGTATATCAGGATGTCATTTGTAAATACGATGAAGAATCGGTACAGGTACGGCTGACACACCCGGTTCATCGGTCCATGACATGGTCAGCGCATTTATGAGTCCAAAGGACATTACAAGAAACTCGTAGTGCCCAAAGCTGGTTCTGAACGCTATCTTCTGCACATCCTCTTCCCTAACACACAATTGGTGATACCTCGATTGTAAGTCGATCTTCGAGAAATACTATGCCCCCTTCAACTGATCAAACAGATCATCTATCATGGGAAAAGGGTACTTGTTCTTCATCGTCAACTGGTTCAGTCTACGATAATCAATACACAATCGCAGTGACCCATCCTTCTTCTTTACAAACAACACAGGTGCTCCCCAGGGGGATACACTCTGTCGTATGAAGCCTGCCTCTAACAGATCATCAATCTGTCTCCTCAGTTCCTCCATCTCACATGGAGGCATGCGGTAAGTCGGTAGCGATATAGGGGTCACACCAGGTGTAAGGTCGATAGTAAAGTCGATCTTGCGTTGAGGAGGTAATCCAGGTATCTTTCTGAACATGTCCGTAAAATCTTGAACCACAGGCATGTCTACAAGGGTCAGTCCATCAACACTCTTCAATAAGGAAGCATAACAACTTAAGTGGCAAGGGTAACTGACCTGAACAAGGAAAGTAAAGGCCTGACCCTCAGGTCTATGGGTTGTCACTAGTCAGGTATTGCAATCGATCTCTACCTTCTTCCTCACTCTCCTCCTCTATATCAATACTTTACTCCTCCTCACTTTCTGACTCCTCCCCGTACTCGTTAAGTCGGGCTTAACGTTGTCGAGGGCCGATCCCCATGTTGTTAAGCGTAGTATCATTTATGAAGTGGATCGGTGTAACATCATCCATGTTAAGTCTATAGTCGAACTCTCAAGCAATTTTGCATACCAATCGGCCAAATGGAAGTGAGACATCATTCCTAACATAGCGTACGGTTTGAATTATCTGTAGTAGGACGAACGTGAGCAGACACAGCTTGTCCCCTTGCCCAACTCTGTACAGGAAGTCTACCACAATTAAGTGCATTCAGTACGGTTGCCCCACCGTGGATACACATTATACGTGAAAATTTAGTGAAGTAAGTGGAAATCATCTACCAATTTCGTCGATGGGAGGCAATTGCCTCGCGTCCAGGGAACCAATCGGCTACAAAGATATCACGTATGGCGATCTCTTTCTCGCACACACTTGAAATAATTTTCACTGGCATGTACCTCACCATATGAAATTCCCATAATTCGGGCCACCAAATCCACATTAATTGTGTGTTCTCGCCTTCCTACGGAAATATTGAACTATAGAAGCTTCAGCGATGGGTCTCGTATATGGGCGTAGAAGGCTCGAACAGTATTCTCACATGCGTGAGACTTGCCCTTGAACATGGGACCCCACCCGGCATCCACCAGGAGGCCCATTATCAGATGTAGCCCAAACAACCTCTTATTTACGTGATCTTCAAGTACAACCCTACGGCCACCAAACCGACCATGTTCGATGCCCGTCGGAAGTTCTCTTTAGATTGGAATTCTGGGATCTAGATCCCGCTTCGACCTACGCTCCTGGGCGGCGCTTGTACTAGCTTCGGTGCCCCCCTTCCGCCTTGGACGGATAGGGCGGCTAGGCTCGGCTTCATCCGTAGGAGCCCTCTTCTTCCCCATAAGAGAAAGAAGTGTGGAAAGTGAAAAGATGGCCGCCACAAGCTTAAAAAGAGCCATGGAAGTGAAATAAAAGGGAAGGATAGGATGGGTTGTTGAACCTTGAAGTTTTTGAGACACAAAGGAGGGTTTATTCACTCAAATGAGAGGGATTTAGGGAGATGGGTGGTTATAGAAGATGGATTAAAGAGAGGGGTAGAGGTGGTGTAAGAAGAAAGAAGAAAATGGGATTGGAGGGGTGATTTGAGAGGGAAAAATGAAGATTTGAGGGATTTGGAAAACTTAGGGGTGTGCAAGAGAGGAAAGGAAGTAAATGGGAAAGAAAAGGGGGTCCCCACATGTTTTTGTGGGCCCCATAACACCGTGCACGAGACAACCTGACCAGCCCTCCGCGGCCCGATAGGCCCGGCGGAAGCCAGGCACGGTGCACCGCGGTAGGCACGGCGCCGCCGCGGTAGGGCGATGACCACACCCTCCCGGGGTGTAGATGATGTACGGGGGAGATTTGCGTGATTCAGGCCCCCTTGGCCGTTTGAAGCAGATTCGGATCCCATTACGCGTATATTCATGCCTTTCAGATTGTTTGGATGTGGAATGGGTTGAATTTTCATCTAAACACGTCGACTGACTATCTGAAAAGGATTTAGGATCACCTCGCATGATCACAGATGCCTACGGGTTCGATGTCAATGGTCAGTTTCAGTCTGTTTCATCGACGGGTGAAAACTTGAAATCCTAGGATTGTTTCTACGTTTTATCGCTCCCACCTAAGTCAAAGTGCGTCAGTTTGTTTCAGGTTACCATAACCCAGGTCCAATTTAATCCAAATCATGCTTTGATACCAACTTGTAAAACACCGAAAATCGGGGGTCGAGCAGGAGCCCAACTCCCAAGTTTCAACGCATCACTTATGGAACATAGAAAGTGATGATTTAATGTTGTCCGTGTTAGTTGTTAGTGCAATGAAACATGAGTGGGATTATACCAAAACAACATATCATACTCCAGAGATTGTTAAATTTCGCAAGCAGAAGACTATGATAGATATATATATAAAGCCGATAAGTGGTAGTGCGTCTCCGGAGTATAATTATGTTCCATGTTAAACAATTACATGTATCATTTTAAATTACAAAACATCAAAAGGTGTAGGTCTTCTACATCATGAAATCCCTGTAGCCCAGACGATCAAATGTGGCCCACATGAACCCGCCTAAATACTGCATATACGAGAACTCCTCCTCATCGACATCAAAATCAGGCTCCACTTCATAAGTCATGCCTCATCTGCAACTAAGACAGTCTGGTTGGTGTTTTAAAACACCGTCTCAGAGTGGGAGTGAGTGATCAACTCAGCGGATCTATAAGGTAAAGGTTAACATGTTATCAATTCAGTTAAGCAGTAATGATAATGCAATACAACAATCATGTCCTATATTACTCTTGTTAATGCAAGCATGGTATGTGATAATGATACATGCCCTCGCCTACACTCCCTCAGCGACTTCATCTCACGTTCATGCATGACATCCTCTCGAAACGTGCGCTTCCTCGCCAAAGCACATGCAATGTGGTGCATGATCATATTAGACAATACTTAATTAGGTTTATTCATACAACAGGATTGGGAAGCTAAGGTACCTCCCTTATATCACTTCCCAAATAATGATCCATCTAAGGTCGCCATTCCTAGTTAGTCTTATATGATAGGCAGTTCCAGGTCGCTACGGAGAGGCTCATCACCATCAACGCAGGCCTGGTTTATACTTAAAGTTACTACGGAGAGGCTCGTCGCCTTAGCATAGTCCTAGTATATACTCAAGGTCACTATGGGCTCGTCACCTGATCGTAGGCCGACAGCTCGAATACAGTGTCCCATACCACCGTATTCGGCTCACGAGTTGGTTTGCTCACTGGACACTACGGGGAGGCTCGTCTTCCCAGCGTAAGCCGATAACTCGACCATGGTGTCTCATACCACCATGCTCAGCTCATGAGTCTTAGCGGATCGACATACCAAGGTTAAACAGGCTTTTCACTAGTGAGTTTGGTACCTTAGATTCAAGCAGTAGTGTCCATACATGGTGAACATACATTGGGCTAATCGAGTTACTTGACAAGATCGACTAGTATGAGCGTACGTTAAATTAGTCGACATGGAGTGCATACGCACCCCTTGTGGCCTAACTACTGTCGGTAATCACCGTAAGACTCAGATTCATCGGACGTATCCGTCGTGGCTAAAACAGCTTGGCCACCGACAGTGAACCATTACTGATTGCCTGGACTACATCGTAGTCCCAATCACACTTCAAGCATTGGCATTCACATGTGACAGTCAAAGACAGCATGTGAGAACCAATTTCAGTATCTATCTCGTTTAAGCATTTCAACAAACACGTTATACACATGTTATCATACATAGGCATTCAATACATAAATCACATAGTAGCAAGATAGAGTACATAAAGGAAACTTTAACTATAGATAAGAGAGTTGAGAATCCTATCTCCACACCCTCATTAAATACATCGCATAAAGCATTTTCTCATTCAAGCATTTTATCAAACACTTAGACTACACATATTACATACATGTAATAAGTTAGTTAATATACATTATAGGAAATCCTTCCACAAAGGAGTTGCCACACATACAACAATCATGTATTTGCAATCAATAATCATGGCATGCACAAATCATAATTCCACATTCATTCAAACATTTCAACAAACACTTAGAATGCATTAAAAACAACATAGTTTACATATATGTGTAACATAGGGGAAACATCGTATCTAAGTAGATGTGATAGCAATCAAGTCAGTCATAAATTATTAACTGACATTGAAAGCCTTGAAAACCATAACCTAAAGATTTATGGTCTGCACCTTTTACTGGTAAACTCGTAATGAACTCAGTTTAAACACTAAGTCCTTGTTTATGGCACAACGACAACCTATAGTATAAAATAGGTTAGCCACATCATCATTTGGTCCATTTAAAAGCCTAAAACAGATTAGGGTTAGGTTTCCTTATCCAATAACAAAGTCGGTATCACCGGTATAGCGACACAGAAGCAGTAGAGCACGTGGAGTGGCGGGATTAAATCCCGTGAACGATCTCTAACTCATACTCTCACTTCTCCACTTTCTCCTTCACTTTCTCTCTCTTTTCTTTCTTAGGGTTTAGAATTCGTATGGAATGAGAGAGGGGTAGGTTAAGGGCCTTATATAGTCTCAGAACTGACCTCAATGTCCCCAGGGCCATGGTATACTTAGTTTATAACCAAAAGTCATCTGTTTCGGCTCAACGGATCTCATCCGGAGGCCCCTATTCTATATACGGTCTGGGGAAGGTTCCCTGATATTGGATCTAGGTCAGGTTAAGGTTTCTATTTGATCAGATTTATGGATTGACCGCGGAGGATCAGTTTCAGTTCAACAGTCACCGACACTTGATCAGGGCTATAAGTACACTGACATGTGTATGAAAATTTCCCTGATCCGAGGGTGTAATTGGTTCAGATTCTGATGGTCTGAAACCTTAAATTTGGCCCCTAAGAGAATGGTTCAATTCACTTAAATCTATGTTCCTTTTCTAAAGATATTCATGTTTCTCATACACTTTGCTCCGGGCCAAAGTTGTGCGTTTCTAGATACTATCAAGACTTAATTTCTGAGATGGTTTTCAAGCCCAGTAAGGCAGTCATAAGAATATAGTTTTGCGGTAATCAGACTTTTGACGTGTGGTCCAGATCCGATACGGAGTTTCAATGTGCTCCCGAGAGCAACTGGGTTTAGAGGTTGATCCTAGATTTTTAGGTAATGTAGCGTATGTTAGTTTTGGGTCTTGCAGTTCATATTTAAAGTAGTTAGTGCTAATTTCATGAGTAATCTAGTCTAGCACTTAGTTAATTTTTGCCTAATTTCTAAAGGATTTGATCCTTTGTGATTTCTACCTGAGGTGGTACTCGGGTCTTTGTACGGATTTTTTCGAGACGTTACAGTATCGCCCCAATTGATCAATGGCACCGAAAGCGTAGAGAAGTCAAACGAAACTCCATCCTCTCCTCTTTTTGTAAGCCCTATTACGTCGATGTAGTCTCTTCCCACTCCAACTATAGCTTCGTCGAGGAGTAGAGAAGCCGCAGTACATATGGCCGGGACAAATCAGGACCATGTGTCGACTACAGAGGATCGCATGAATGAAATGGTAGAAGCACAAAGAGCATTAATGGAAGAATGCAGAAACCTTAGAGAGGCCTTAGCGACCCTTACACATAATGTAGCCCAGATAGCAGCTCCCCCGATGATGGGCACAATGAATGGACAAGAAAACCAACCGAAAGGCTTTCAGCTGCGAGGGACAGGATCATTGGGGTCTGTCCCAGCAGTAAGAACCATAACACAAGGCGAGGTGAGGCAAGTCGTCGAAGAAGCTGTCAAAGTGGAGAGAGAGCGTGAAAATATTGGCCGTTTCAGATACCAAACGTCGTATCCAAGGGAGGCAGAAGATATCCCCTTTCCAGCCAACTTTGAACATCCAGATTTTCAGAAGTTCAATAGGGAAGGATTGTCAGAGGAACAGTTGATGCACTTCATTACTAGCATGAGAAATTTTTCTACGATACCACAGTATTGCTTGCGATCATTCGGATCATCCCTGATGAACAAAGCATTTTGATGGTATTCTAGTCTAGCCCCGGGGTTGATACATACTTGGGAGAAAATGTAGGACACCTTTATGTCCAACTTCTTCTCTTCAGAACGAGATGTTAGTATTACGGAATTGACTTCTGTGCGACAAAAGGGAAGCGAACTAATAGAGAAGTTTATAAATAGATGGAAGACATTGGGAGCCTTATGTAGGCAGCTGCCGAAAGAAAGAGAATAGGTCAAGATGTGTTTGAACTCTATAGAGACGGGAATCGCATTTGGACTCAGCAGTGCTGACATCAGAACTTTTTGTGACCTGGCCGCTAAGGGTCATGCTTTGGAATTAATGACTCGGAAGATGACAGCGTTTCACTATGAGATAGCTAAGAGGGCACCCAGCAGGATGGTTGTAAATACCATCGATCGTGACAAGCGAAGCAAAGATACAAGGGATTCAAGAAAAAAGAGGCCGGAACGGAAAGAAGAATCGAATTAGCCAAGAAATAGATACAGTGGAAAAAGGCCTAAGATACTCAATTCTCATGAGGGGTTCGCTTTCGATAGAGAAGATGTTGTTCCCATGATGAACCAACTGCTAAAAGCTGGCACGATAGAATTACCAGAACCCAAACGGCCTGAAGATGTGACAAGAACTAGGGAGAGAGATTTTCGCCTCTATCATCGCCTGGTGGGGCATCTGACAGAGAATTGTTATACATTAAAATGTATAATACAACGAATGATAGACAGGGGTGAAATAGTAATTGGAAAAGAAAAGAAAAGGGACACGACAGTGATAGTAAATATGCCCATGATCCGGGAAAAGGCCCGAGAAATGAAAGAGAGAGAGGACCATAAGACGACAAAGAAGGTAGTGGTAATCACGTTACGATCGAGAAAGAAGACAACAAGCCTGTAAAAACAGAAAGCAAGGATTATAAGGAAAGAAGTCGCTGAAAGGTAGAGCGATGATGATGAGAAAGAAAAGAAGAGTGAAACGACGAAGGTGACTTATGATGTAGTAAGTCATTTGAAAGGCATACCGGCTCGATTAAGCGTTTATGATGCACTTAAGTTGTTAGAGGAATTTTGGCTGAACTTAGTTCAAGCATTGTCCAATCATGATGTCAGGGAAACTTTGGTAGAAGAGCTGGAACGTGAAAAGCACGATGAGAAAAAAGATTGCCTACCAGTCGTTTCCTTTTCTGACGATGATTTGATCTGCGAGACAGAGCATAACAGGTTGCTGATGACAGAAGGTCATATCCGTGGGAAGAAAGTTAAGTGGATTATGATAGATAATGGGTCTGCGGTGAACTCTTGCCTCTCTTGATGTTGAGCAAATTAGGCTATCGTCGTTCTGATCTATGCCTAGTGGAATGATGATACAGGGCTTTAATCAAGAGGGGCAACGTGCACTTTGTAAGATTACAGTGACGCTGGAAATACGAGAGTTGACTACTGATGTCATGTGGCACGTTATAAACGTCATGACGACATACAATCTCCTCCTTGGAAGTCCATGGATACATCAGTATGGCATTGTACCCTCTACTCTGCATCAATGCTTCAAATACTGTAAAAATGGAATGCAATATAAAGTAATGGCCGATGCAAAACCATATACGGAGGCCGAGTCCTTCTTTGTGGATGCTAGTTATTATAAAGGGTTCATCAAAGAAGAAAGAAAGAATGAATGATAAAAGCAAAGTCCTAAAGGACATTCAAGTAAACGTGATTAAAGAAGAAACAGAAAATGCAGAATCATCCAGGACTACAAAAGCAAGGAAGAAATTCTATTTTGTGCCAAAACATTTAAGACAGCTAGGGTAGCTGCCACTAACCCTATTATCGCCTAAACAGTTGCAAATTTTACAATCCAATTACATAGTGCCATTGTTGTATGTTGAAAGGCACAAGCCATTTTTTACTGCTCTAGAAAGATTTCAGATCGAGGCTAGCGTAAAATACCCGAAGTGTAACGACCCGTAAATTTCCGTACGTTGGCTCGAGTACCACCTCGACCAGAAATTAATTAGGATTAAATCCTTTAGAAATTTAACAAAGTTAACTAAGTGCAAAACTCGATTAGCCATGAAATCTGTTGGGATCGCTTTAAATACGATCTGCAAGACCCAAAACTTGCAAAATCAGTGACTCTAGTTTACCCTAAAGTTTAGAGCCAAACTCATTACCCGGCTGCTCTCGGGAATGAAACGAAACTTCGTATTAGGTCTAGATCGCACATCGGAAGTCCGATTAACACAAAGTTAAGGAACTAGGACCGCCTCACTAGGCTTGACAGTCATCTCAAAAATCAGGTCCAGCCGATGTCCCACGGCCATTCGTTTGGATCCGGAGCGAGGGAGTGTGAAAAACACTATTCCCTTTGAAAAATAAATATCGGAATAGTGATCGGCACCATTCGCTTAGCATCAATATTAAGCAACAGCACCGTCGAATCGACCAAATTACACCCTCGGATCAGGAAAAATTTCAGGAACATTTACATGTACTTGAAATTTCGGATCGTGGCCCACTGACCGTTGAACTGAAAGTGGTCCGCCACGTGCGATCTGGGAATCCGATCGAGTCGAAAACGTAATCCCACATAGATCCATGTGTGGTGAGCTTAAGTCTGACGTTTGGCTCAAGGGGGGCCACCAGAAATACTCTTTTGAGCTGGAAAAGTGATGAAATACCTATATAAGCAGTAACCATTGAACCTGAGTCTGTTTTGGAGAGGTTTTTGGCTATAAAAGGAGCTTAGAACAGCCCATCTCATAGCCTTACGAATTTGGGATAAAACCCTAGAGAGAGAGAGAGAGAAAAGGGAGAGAAAGCTTTGGATTTGTGGGACCACCTTCCTCCTACTGCTTTCAATCATCACACGCCTACACCGCCTCTTTCCAGGCACTTTCCCGGCGGTATCCACTCCGTTTGAAGGTAAGAAACCCTAACCCTAGGTCTGATTTGAAGTATATAGGTTGTAGGTTGTGAAAAGGCTAACCGATTTCACTCTTTAGCCTAAAAAACGCCCGTATACGGAAGCTCAACAACCCTTGCTGATTCGTTGTGATTTCAAGGGCAAAGGTGAGGACTTTAAGTGTATAAGTTACGGTTTTCAATGCTTTCAATGTCAGATAATGATAGATTCATGATTAGCATGCAATTGTACATGTACAAAGTGCTTTCCGTTTCCTGTTTCGATTAACGTTGTAGAATATGGAATTTCACATACTTTAGGTATACGTAGAAATACCGTATACGTATTTTTTTTGGGAAAAGGTTTGACATGTTTATTTAATGTATGATTATACAATACATGGATAAAATACTAGTTTGGCGAAAGGAATCGCCATAATATATGTTCGCTTGTAAACACTATGTATGTTGAAATTGTGTATTCTAGAAATACCGCATATGTGTAAATTTTGGAAGTGTAATTGTCATGATTATTTGTTGTATGAATATGGTATACGCGGATAAAATAACCACTTGGCGAAAGAATAGCCCTAATACGCATTTGCTAACATACATCATGTATGTTGGAATAGCGTACTCTAAGTGTTTGTGTAAATGCTTGTGTGTGTAAAAGCTTGAGTGTTAGTGCCTTAGATAGGCACTGATATGGAATTCCCGACTACCTTAGAGACATGTAGGATCCCCTCCATGTGATGGTTCGCTATAACCACTCACTTGTGATGTGTATGTAATTGTATCCCTACTTGTATAATGCTTTATAACATGCTTTATAACATGCTTTACTTCATGCTTTATTTCATGCTTTATAACATGCCTGCTAACATGCTTGTACTACTTTGTTATCATACTTTACTCCACATGCTATTAATGAGAACTGTTTGAGTTTGGGACTAAGTCTATATTCCAAACATTTGGTACCAGACTTGAGATTGTGGCTGAGACTCATGTCGCCACAAAGGATGTGTCTGGCGAACCTGAGTCGTACTTCGGTTGGCGATAGTGGTTGGCCACACGAAGTACTTTTGCGCTCCATATCGCCCAACTTGTGGTGTGCTCGAGCTAGTCAGGCTCGTCAAGTAAACCGATATGTGTACGTGTGTTCACCATGTTTGGTCGCTACTGCTTGAACCTAGGGTACCAAACTTACCAGTGGCGATCCCGTTAACCATGGTACCTCGATCTGCTAAGACGCATGAGCCGGGCATGGTGGTATGGGACACCGTGGTCGAACTGTCGGCCTACGCTAGAGCCATGTGCCTCCCCGTAGTGACCATTGCGCAACCAAACTCGTGAGCCGAATACGGTGGTATGGGACACTGTATTCGAGCTGTTGATACTTACGGCGAGAGCCGAGTACGGTGAGACCTGTACTCGTGCTGACGGGCGACGAGTCCTCCGTAGTATCTTCGAGTATACTCCAAGTGTCTGTGATTGGCGACGAGTCTTTCACAGCAACTAGAGTATGAGTTGAGCTGAGTACGGTGAGACCTGTACTCAAGCTGACGGCTAGTGATTGAGCTGAGTATGGTGAGACCTGTACTTGAGCTGACGGCCAGCAATTGAGCCGCATACGGTGAGATCTGTATCTGCGCTGACGGGTGATAAGCCCTTTGCGATGCCTTCACTACGCTTCTCAAACCATAATATCGTATGAGATTAGCTAGGATTGACGACCCTAGAATGGATCATGTTTGGGAATGATACAAGGGAGGTACCTTAGTTTCCCAATACTGCTGTTTGAAATGGACTAATAATAACTTGGTAATCATGATCATCATCGCACCGCATTTGCTTAGTAGATGTGGCGCACTGAGGGAGTTAAGCATTCGCGAACGTAAGATGATGTCGCATGAGGGTGGTTTGGCAAGGGCATACAGCATCATGTCATTTCATTCTCGCACTTAATAAGAGTAGTTAGAATTGTTTGATTTGTACTGCTTTATCATTACTGCTTGATTGAATTGAGAACATATTAACCTATGCTTTATTATTCCACTGAGTTAGCTACTCACTCCCACGTTACGGGACGGTGTTTGCAACACCCACCAGACTCTGTCGCAGGTATAGATGGCTCCTCGGTTCAGGAGCCAGAGCCCGACTTCGATGAGGATCTGGAGGAGTTCTCCTTTATGCAGTACTTTGACGGCTTTGCTTAGGCCGGCTGCATCGCGGGGATTTCAGGGCTTCTCTTGGGAGTTGTATTTTGATTTTTGACTTAGAAACAATACATGTATATTGGTACTCAGTTAATACTCATACTCTGGAGTTCATAAAATTTTGTTACTTTACATACTTTGAATATAAAATTTCAGTCTTCCGCTTGCCTTTATACAATTGAACTGGAGTATGATTACTGTTTTGGTATAATCTCATTCATGTTTATTGCTCTAACTCAGACAACATTTAACCATCATTGTGTATGTTGCATAAGTGATGCGTTGGAACTCGGGAGTTGAATTCATACTTGACCCCCGATTTTCAGGGTGTTACGTGAAGCCAATAGAATTTTACACCTAAGTGGAAGCAAAGGCAGAAGAAGAGACCAAGAATAACGCGCACCGCGGTAGGCTGACACTGCAAGATCTCAAAAAATATAGTCCGGCAAGTAAGAAGATCATGAAGAACATGGGTTTTGATTACGAAGAACCCGCCGAATTGAATCATGGGAGAGGAATTCAAATTCCTATTGGGGTCGGTCAGGAAAAGCGAAGGAGATTTCAAGGATTGGGGGTAAAGTCATCGGTGAATATAGTTATGGTTGAACAGTTATCGGAAGATAATCCTAAAACAGTCAAGCATCCTGAAATGGCTCTTAAGCAGCTGAAAGACGGAAGGCAGCCGACGATGGACAATTCACGAGAGATAAACCTATGAATAGAGGAAGAGCCAAGTGAACAAAAGCAGTGGCTGAAATAGCGGTGAAGACCGCTTGAGTTGAAGTTGGAATATGCCAATATCTCTTAGAGGGGGGTGAATAGGACTTTTTTAAAGATTTAAGATTTATTAAAAATTCCTATTACACTAATCCTAATAACATGTACAAATTAGGATTACTCAAAATTAACTCTACTGGCTTCCAAGCCTTGTAGAGGATCCAATCACAAACTTCTTGAAAGATAAACAAATTGCAAACAAGATTGTGATGGATATGACTGTGTGTGTATGAGGTGTGATCTCAGGCAATCAGATATAAAAACATATAAGGAAATCACATAATTGAAAGACAATAACAATCTCAAACACAGTCATTTTTATAGTGGTTCGACTACTTGTCTACTCCACTCCCGGCTGCCGCACTCAACCCTTAAGTGTACTGGATTTCACTAAGGAGGTTTCCGAGGGTTCACCTCAAACCTAAGGTTTTAAATCAGGTTCACCTTCAACTTTTACACAGAAGTTTCTACTCGGTTCACCTCAAATCCTAGAGTTTTACTGGTTCACTCCGAACCAGACGTTTATGCTCTCCATAGAGCAAGGGTCCATACAACGCACCCGGATGTTTATGCTCTCCACAGAGCAAGGGTCCACACAACGCACCTAGTGTTTATGCTCTCCACAGAGCAAGGGTCCACACAACGCACCCACTACATACACTCCCACCGGAGGCCTCCTTGAGGACTTTAAGGGTGAGAACCACTTAAGACCCAATCCTAGAAAGGAATGATCACAAGTGTCCTCTTGGACTCTGGATACTTACAAATAAGCTGATGAGTCCCGTTTAGCATGTAGCTGAAGATCTCCTCCTCCTTGTTAATGAAGAGTCTTCTGCTCCCTTGATCCACAACATAAAAGATGTACCAGTACTTAGCTTCGGGTTGGATTAAGGTTATGATGGAATCCTACTCTCTAAAGATTTTCCTATAAGGAAGATAGAGTAGTTTCAGTCATCAAGGCATTCAAGGCATCCCAGCTTAATGATTTGCCATTAAGGTAGTAGCTAGAGGATCCTTGAATGCGAAAGTTCATTCCCCAATCCACTCTATTGAATTGTCAATGGTGAGGGTGGATTGGATGATGAACTCCCTTGAGAGAAAGGGCTTTAGATATAAGATATAAGTTGAAACACTCAAAAGCTCTCTCTTCTTTCTCTCACAGCAACAAAAGACAAGTCCTCTATATATAGGCAAAAAGTTCCAACAGATATAAAACAGTCACATTTATGACAGAGTTCGATATCATCGAGTAAGTTCGATATCATCCAGCGTATACTCTCGATAGCATCGATGGTCTGCTTGATGACTCGGACTCAATGTCATACGTTTTTTAAATTC
Source organism: Magnolia changhungtana (assembly GCA_030180095.1). Classification (NCBI taxonomy): domain Eukaryota; kingdom Viridiplantae; phylum Streptophyta; class Magnoliopsida; order Magnoliales; family Magnoliaceae; genus Magnolia; species Magnolia changhungtana. Next base: position 2,341,104 of record JASAUF010000600.1, read on the forward strand.
TTTGCCAATTGGTCGATGAATCAAAACTATTATCGATATCATCGGATTTCGAACTTCGATTCCATCGATGACAGGTTCGATCCATCGACACTTAAAAAATGAGAGATACTTGACTTTGAAATATTTCAGGTTTTCATGGGTGATCGGGAAATCATCGAGATCATCGGAATTTGAATGTCGATGGTATCGAGATTAGAGTCGATGCATCGATAAATCCAGTGGATTTGTCTTTAAGCTTGCTGGACGATTTATGACTTTGTTCGATGCAATCGACCAGGTGTCGATATTATCGATATTTGAACATCGATTCTATCGAAGGGCCCCCGATCATAGTTAAAAACAGCCTGAAATATCTGTTGTAAGAAATGTGCGCCCTCGATCGATATCATCAATGGACCTCTGATCTTATCGATATTTGAATTCAGATCATATCGGACAGTCATCGATATATCGAAGGAATTTGAGATTTTCATTAAAAAATAAGGGCGCCGAAAATCTACCTGTCGATCTTATCAAGCCACTCTCGATGGACTCGAGATTTGAATATCGATGATATCGATATGTGTATCGATATATCGATAATTCATCCAGATATGTTGTGAAGTTGATGGACATATTTAGTGCTTATATCGATGATATCGATAGATACATTAATACATCGATAAATCCGTCCAGATGAATATTTAGTTGCTGGACACTTTTGGTCCTCACATCGATAATATCGTTAAGGTATCGAGGACATCGACAGAGCAGGTCGATCATATCGAGGGTGCTTCGATAAAATTGACAAGGCAAGAAAAACTTAGAGATTTTCCTATTTTGTAAAAAGTTTTCGCACCCTAAAACCCTATAATTTCTAACTTTTTAAAGGGTTTTAATCAGCTGGTGTTTTGGGACATGAGATGTGAGGCTATGATTTACCTATGGCGAGCTTCCACACATCCGATTGAGGCAGACGCTTGAATTGTTCTTCCTGTGAGGCTCTGCAGTCCGACTAACTCAACACACATGGTAATTGACAAACTAGGGCACTAGCAGGTGCACTTTCAATCTCCCCTTTTGTCAATTACATGACAAAATACCCAAAACACCCTAGGATAATATCTAGACAGACACATCCTAAATTGTGTGTCGATGCTTTTACACAATTTTACAAATTCTAGGAAACCCATGTACACGACATATTATCTGCTCCCCCTGACTTGTAAACTCCAACTCCCCCTTGCTTGATGCAGCTGCTCCTCTTAACACCTACAACAATATAGATAGATGCATATTTTTCCATTCGGGGTGTTTGCAAATGTTCTCCCCATTTTTGTCAGTCATTGACAAAGATATCCTAGTTGATATTGACTGAAGAGTGAATTGCATGGGAGAACCGAACAGGCAGAGGCAGATGAATTTGATGTATAAGAGTTAGCTTAATTTCAACAAGCATCAATTTTAGAACCTATGGATGCATTTTAGAGCAGTTATATGGCAGTTTTCAATCACATGCAATCCATAACTTGATAAACTAAGGTAATCATAACAAAAATATGGCAAAAAAAATTGAGCATTATATTCAGCCATAAAAGAACCAAAACTACCCCATACAGCAGTAAATCCCAAGACCAAAAAAAATGTTCAGTCCAACCCAAAAAAAATAAACTGCTTCACACAGCAGTAACCAAAAATTATCAAGCCCATATATGGGCACCCAACAACATCCATCAACATTAGCCCAGCTGTGGGCATATACAACCAAAAAAAAATTTTACACATCTAGGAGGCTGTCATACACACCAATGATACCGAAGAATATCCAAAAAGATACTGATGTTCAAACGCGAGATAAGAGTAAAGTGTGTATGATAACATGCATGGACCAGCCTCACGGGGTAGAATGAGATGGCATCGTGTCATCCTGTCGACACGTCATCAAATCTACCAAATGTTGAACCGTGTTCTGTACTCCTTGAACCATTCTTTCCAGGACTGTGAGCCTTTCTTTTACTGAGTGCATGTTCTTCTGAATCGCTCCAATCCTGTCCAACTTAAACCTTTTGCCATACTCAGTTGACGATGTGGACGGAGCTGGATCAGGTCCAGGAGGTGCATCTTCAGCCATTGTAGCCTCTTCCATGGGATCGCCACCTTCTCCTTCAACTTCTCCAGCATGAATTTCTTCCTTAAGGTTCTCCTTGTACTCGTGAAACTCCAAATTCATTTTTTAGATATTTCTTTTATTGAAAACTTGGAGTGGGAATACCGGATTAGTAATCGATGGGAACCCAATTTTGTTGCATATCATGTTGATAATCCAGGGGTACGGTAGATGGAGGTCCCTAGATGTGTGGATGACGTTTACCAACTGACAAACAATTAGAGATGGAAGGCAGATCTTTGACCCTCTGACAACTGAGTATACGATAATGGTCATGAGGCCGGTGAGATCGGACCTGTTGGTACTTCTGGGATAGATGTTAGTAGCGAAGATACCATGCAAGATTCGAAATCTGGGATCCATATACCTGACTTTTAATGCATTCCCTTGATGCCAGGGGATGTCCCTACCATTGCAAAGATGCTTAGTGACCCTAGATCGAATGTCCATATTATCAAGATCCATCTCTAGGATACCTTCCTGGACCATGATGAGTTCGATAGTTTCAGTTATTGTAGCCAGCGTGATAAACACATCATCACCACCCAAAGATACCATGAACGAAGGAGGGTCAGCCACCAGTGAATGACATGCAGCAAGGTTGCGTGTTCTCTCAAGTTGGCATGGCCCACCAAAGTTCAGAACAGGCAGCCAATCTATTGCAACAAACGGGGGTTTCAATTTGTATGGTTTGAGGCATTCCAGTCTACCCTTCTTTCATGAATAAGCTTCATGCTCATGTATTTGGATGGTCATGAACTTGCTCCAGTTGGAGGAGGTGGTGCCAGAGATTTGGTATGGGACCCACCATGTGGGGTCTGTCTTGTTCTTTGCTGTGTGGGGAGCCCACTTTCGGGGCCCTCGCCCTACCTCTCGAGGCGAGTACCTTTTGTCGAGTGGCTATTGAAGATTCACCAGGGTCGGATGCTACCCCTTTGTCCATTTCCATGTGACAGATAGAATATTGAACGATTTGGGAAAGACGATAAAAAAACTGACAAAAATGACAAATACCCAAAAGAGAAAGGACTCTTGACGTGTTAGAAGGGTATTATCGAATTTGTGGAATGATTTGAGTAGTCCGACGTAGCTCCAACTAATTTGGTGGAGAGAATCCAGCAGAGAAGGTGACAGTGAAACCTTTGAGAAAATAACCCCCTTTTTCGTTTCGTTGGCTTTTATCGGGCGGCATCTGTCGATATGATCGACCATTGTTTCAATAATATCCAGAGGTTGCTTATCAATTCTATCGAGTCTGTCTTCGATATCATTCTTGGCCACCCGACGATCAATATTCTAAGGAACCGTCGATAATATTGACCTTCTATTGATAAATCGAGAATGTCATTTCAATAGTCATATCGAAGATGAAGGTTTTTAGTTTTCAGCATTCAGACAAATCTTCAAGTATACTTTCCATATCTATATCATCAGTATACTCAGCAAAAAATTATGTACACACATTGCACACAACAAAATTATAAACATTTGAATGTTTATACAAAAAATAATGGAGGTGAAGTACCTCAGATATATCATTTGAAGCTCAGCAAAAATATTTCCTCAGTTTAGTACTGGTTCAGATTCTGATATATGATCTGAACTAATTCTTCCTTACCCATTTTACTTTGTTAATTGATTTGGGTGGTGATGCAAGGGCATTGCTTCTATCCAGATCCTTAAGAGGACTCTTGAAGTTTTGTATTTCTCTAGTTGACAATTTGTTAACATGATTCTGATCAAAGTTAGGTTAAGTCCTCCTAGGAGTTATGCATTCAAAATTATAATGACCTAAATCACAACACAAATAACATGTTGGAGTTATTTTGGTTTTGCTTCCAGAAGTAGCAGATTCTTCAGTTCTGGGAGCTACATTTCCAATCTTTGATTTATGTTTTTCATATCCAAGACCGCTTTTATCCTTTCTAGGTCTTCCCATTCCTAACAGTTTTTCTAACTTTTAGCTACTCTGGGAAAACTTGTAATTTATCTTGGCTATCTTCTTGGATTCTTCCAGATCAAATAGGAGTGTATGATTTTCATTTTGAAGAAGCATATTTTTGTCTTCTAATTGCTAAACTTGTTTGTTCAGTTTTTCAGACTCATTTTTAAGATGGGTATTGACTTGTTCAAGTGTATCATTATCCATATGATATTACTACAGATCATTTATCAATTGTGTGTTGATTTCCAATGCTTTATCCAAATCTTTCTGCAGTACCTTACCTTTATTTTCTGATATTCCAAGTCTCTTGAGGATATTGATGCTATGAATATAGAGTTGATTATACGCATCTTATAGTTTAACCTTTTCAATTTCTTTTTCTTCTTTTCCATTGTCGGATGAAGATGATTCCATGGTTAGCTATTCTTTCTCGTTCTCTGATTCGGTGGGAATGATTGAAGCAGTGGAGAACATAAGTATTTTCAATTAATTCTGATCTTCATTACTTTCTGAGTCACTAGATTTTGAATTTGACTCATCTGTATAATCCCACGTAGCAGCCATAGCCTTGCCCTTAGTTTTTCTATTTAGGCATTTAGTAGATAGGTGTCCATACTCGTGACAGGCATAACATTGTGGTTCTTTGGTTCTTCTACCAAGTTTGGCTACAAAGGGTTTGTTGTTCACCTTTCTTCCTCTGGAAGGCCGACCATGATTCTTTTGAAAGAATCTTCTAAATTTTTGTGCCAGCAGAGCCACTTCTTCATCTTCATCTTCCTTTTCACTTTCACTATCCTCATGAATTGTTTTCTTTGAGGTTTTTAAGACTGTGTTTTTAGATTTTTGGGGTTGTGTGAAGTGTAGTTCAAAAGTTTGTAGGGAACCTACCAGTTCTTCTACTTTCATTTCATATATATTCCTACACTCCTTAATTATTGTAACCTTGAGATTAAATCGTTCCGGTAGGGATCTTAAAATTTTCCTACAAATTTTTGGTACCGAAACTTTCTTTCCCAATCTACCCATGAAGTTGCAAATTATATTTAACTTTGTGAAAAACTCCATAAATGTCTCATGCTCTTCCATTATGAGACTTTTGAACTGTGAAGTCAGGAGTTGAAGTTTGGATCGCTTCACAGTGCTTGTGCCTTCATGGGTTGTTTCCAATATATCCCATGCTTCCTTGGATGTCCCACATAAACTTATCTAATTGAATATATCCTGGGACACGGCACAGTAGATAACATTCATAGCCTTGGCTTCAGATGTCTGCCTTTCTTTGTCGAATACTGTCCACTTTTCTCTGGATTTGGGCTTTATGATTATTATGCCACTATCAAGTACAATTTGTTCAGTAGGTGGCACATATCCACTTTCAACGATATCCTAAACGTCATGACCCAAAGATCTCAGAAAGTAGTGCATCCTAGCCTTCCAGTATGCATAGTTTGAGTCATCAAATACTCGAGGTCTAGTGACTGATGAGCCCTCTCCTTTCACCATATTCCTAACTTCAGTCAAGATCACTCTCTAAGCGGTGAAGCCCTTAAGGAGAGACCTGCTCTGATACCAATTGAAATAGCGGTGAAGACCACTTGAGTTGAAGTCGGAATATGCCAATATCTCCTAGAGGGGGGTGAATAGGACTTTTTCAAAGATTTAAAATTTATTAAAAATTCCTATTACACTAATCCTAATAACATATACAAATTAGGATTACTCAAAATTAACTCTACTGGCTTCCAAGCCTTGTAGAGGATCCAATCACAAACTTCTTAAAAGATAAACAAATTACAAACAAGATTGTGATGGATATGATTGTATGTGTGTATGAGGTGTGATCTCAGGCAATCAGATATAAAAACATATAAGAAAATCCCATAATTGAAAGACAATAACAATCTTAAACACAATCATTTTTATAGTGGTTCGATTACTTATCTACTCCACTCCCGGCTGCTGCACTCAACCCGTGAGTGTACCAGATTTCACTAAGGAGGTTTTCCATGGTTCACCTCAAACCTAAGGTTTTAAATCAGTTTCACCTTCAACCTTTACACAGAGGTTTCTACTCGGTTCACCTCAAAACCTAGAGTTTTACTGGTTCACTCCTAACCAGATGTTTATGCTCTCCATAGAGCAAGGGTCCACACAACGCACCCGGATATTTATGCTCTACACAGAGCAAGGGTCCACACAACATACCCAGATGTTTATGCTCTACACAGAGCAAGGGTCCACACAACGCACCCAGATGTTTATGCTCTCCACAGAGAAAGGGTCCACACAACGCACCCACTACCTATACTCCCGCCGGAGGATTCTTTGAGGACTTCAAGGGTGAGAACCACTTAAGACCCAATCCTAGAAAGGAATGATTATAAGTGTCCTCTTAGACTCTGGATACTTACAAATAAGCTGATGAGTCCCGTTTAACATGTAGCCGAAGATCTCCTCCTCCTTGTTGATGAAGAGTCTTCTACTCCCTTGATCCGCAACACAAAAGATGTACCAGTACTTGGCTTCGGGTTGGGTTAAGGTTATAATGTAATCCTACTCTATAAAGATTTTACTATAAGAAAGATAAAGTAGTTCTAATCATCAAGGAATTCAAGGCATCTCAGTTTAATAATTTGCCATTAAGGTAGTAGCTGGAGGATCCTTGAATGCGAAAGTTCATTCCCCAATCTGCTCTATTGAATTGTCAATGGTGAGGGTGGATTGGAGGATGAACTCCCTTGAGAGAAAGGGCTTTAGATATAAGATATAAGTTGAAACACTCAAAAGCTCTCTCTTCTTTCTCTCACAGCAATAAAAGACAAGTCCTATATATATAGGCAAAAAGTTCCAACCGATATAAAACGGTCACATTTATGACAGAGTTAGATATCATCGAGCAGGTTCGATATCATCCAGTGTATACTCTCGATAGCATCGATGGTCTACTTGATGACTCAGACTCAATGTCATATGCTTTTGAAATTCTTTGCCAATTAGTCAATGAATCGAAACTATTATCGATATCATCCAATTTAGAACTTCGATTCTATCGATGACAGGTTTGATCCATCGATACTTAAAAAATGGGAGAGACTTGACTTTGAAATATTTTAGGTTTTCATGAGTGATCGGGGAATCGTCGAGATCATCGAATTTGAATGTCGATGATATCGAGATCAGAGTCGATGCATCGATAAATCCAGTGGATTTGTCTTTAAGGTTGCTGGATGATTTATGACTTTGTTCGATGCAATCGACCTGGTGCTAATATCATCGATATTTGAATATTGATTCTATCGAAGGGCCCCCGATCATAGTTAAAAATAACCTGAAATATCTGTTGTAAGAAATACGTGCCCTCGATCGATATCATTGATGGACCTCCGATCTTATCGATATTTGAATTTAGATCATACGGACAGTCATCGATATATCGAAGGAATTTGAGATTTTCATTAAAAAACAACGGCGCCGAAAATCTGCCTGTCGATCTTATCGAGCACTCTCGATGGACTCGAGATTTGAATATCGATGATATCGATATATCGATAATTTTTCCAGATATGTTGTGAAGTTGCTAGACATATTTAGTGCTTATATCGATGATATTGATAGATATATCGATACATCGATAAATCCATCCTGATGAATATTTAGTTACTGGAAACTTTTGGTCCTCACATCGATAATATCGTTAAGGTATTGAGGACATCGACAGAGCAGGTCGATCATATCGAGGATGCTTCGATAAAATCGACATGGTGAGAAAAACTTAGAGATTTTCCTATTTTGCAAAAAGTTTTCTCACCCTAAAACCCTATGATTTCTAACTCATTTTTAAGGGTTTTAATCACCTGGTGTTTTGGGACATGTGATGTGAGGCTATGATTTACCTATGGCGAGCTTCTATACATCTGGTTGAGGCAGACGCTTGAATTGTTCTTCCTATGAGGCTTTACAGTCCAACGAACTCAACAAACATGGTAATTGACAAACTAGGGCACTAGCAGGTGCACTTTCAGTGGCATTATGTAATGTCAAAGAAAAAGATAATATACCGTCATGGTATTCTAAAGAAAAAAGGGGATATGGTGCGATGTTGAAAAGACCTATAGTAGTCACCCGTCGAACAGGGGGCAAATTCAAGCCCAAATGGGATGGGTCGTACATAATAAAAGAAGTATACTCCAATAGCGCATACAGAGTCATGGATCAAAATAGACAAGGTGTCAGTATACTGGTCAATGCTCGTTTCATCAAAAGATACCGTCCCTGAAGATGCCACTAAGTTTGATCCAAAATATTATCAGAATAATGGTTTTACATCAAAATGGGGCAAGAATAAACAAGACCACGGCTATGTGTTGTTAGATGAATGAATAAAGAAGAAATTTGCGAGCATATCGAGATTATATACCAACAAGTATTGTGAAAAGAAAATGAACATTGTCATCATCAAGCGAGCCCTATAAAATTCTGTTGAAATTGGTATCGTCACCAAGCTGATATATTATGAATAACACAAGCTAATGTATTATGAATAACATAGACAGATACCGTTGAAGATATTAGTAGAACTGGTGATGTATCAATCTCAATCAGAGATGTCTATCATTCTTGCAGCAATGATGATCACACCTAGTATTGTCTTTTAAGACATTTTAAGGCAGCCTAGCCAAGCCCTAAAAGGGCTAGCTATGCATAAAGCCTATCATTTTCACCATTCGGGCAACAATGAGAAGCGAGTGGCCCTAAAAATCCTGTGAAGGCCATCATATGCATACCCATACGGACAGTTGACGGAGTTAGTGACTAAAAGCCTATAAGGCCAAAAAGTCCTCAACGGCCAGTCACGCATGAGACCAATGTCGTCTGTATAGCTTTTAGACAGCGTCATGGGGAACGGAGGAAAATACCATCCTGAAAATGGGTTTGACCTTGCAGACGAAGAAAACGCGAGCTGTAGTGTGAGCTCTTTGGCCATGTCTATAGATAGGCCAACCTTGCGTAAGACCCCCCAGATCTCCAGCTTGATTTCAGTATTAACTCGTGAGAAAGGGCTTAAACTACTCATTGATGGATTGGCGGCCCTAGATTTGGTACCCCAAAAGTTGCCTTGCGAGCCCCGTGAACTCTAGAGAGTTACTGCGGCCAACCCTATGCATTATTCCAACTGAGTTCACGGCCCCAGTAGCTTCACTAGGCCCCTCTGATGGATCGCGATTTGTGAACTCACCAGGCTGTGAGAAGTCCAGTGAACTCCTAAGAGTTATAGAGACCATCACGTGAGACCCGACTCCACTACTCGAGAGTTTAAAAAACTGCGTGGGCTCCACTACTCAAGAGCTTAAACTGTGTGTAACTGACTAAATTAAAACTTAGCACCGCCAATCAAAAATAAAAAATCATATAGGAAGTCCCGCACTAACAAGCATAAAATGTTGGTGTTTTTATAATTAGTTCTCATTAAATGTTATGTCAAGATTATCGCATAGATAAATATGTTTGAAATGATCTGTGATGTAGAAATGCATAGAAGAATAAAATATCTCGAAAAGTATTATCATATCTTCATAAATTGAGAATCAAAAGAAATTACTTGTTCAAAAAGAATATACACAAAAGAAATTACATGCTTAAAGTTCTTCTATAATTCCTACTATCCCCATATATTTTTGCAAGTCCTCCTTTAATTGCATTTGAGCTGCTGCATGTTTTGACTTTTCCTTGAGAATGATCTTTGCTTGATCAGGAATGCCAACCAGCATATCTTCCAATGATGCGATCATCTCTTCACTCTTGAGCAGTTCAGACTTATCAGTATTAACAGACTGAATATTGACTTGTATCCTTTCTTCAATCTCCTTTATGGATGATTCCTTCTCATGATCCTTCAACTCTAGCTGTGAGATCTCCTCTTTCAGAGCAGCAATGTGGTCTCGAATAACCACTCTATCATCACTATAAGTCTTCAGCTGTTCTTGAAGAACTAATTATTCCTGGTCAAATTTAGAAATAGCGGAAGCAATAAGAGAAGCCTTTTCCTTATACAGAGTCAGTTGCTTTCCATATTCCAAGATTTTAGGAGCAATTGTAACATTTTTTGCTGAGGCCAAAGAGATTATTGAATCACGGAACTTGAGAAGGGAGTTACGCAAAGTGGAGATGTTGATCTTTGCCATTCTTCCAGAACTTTCTAGAATTTCAATAGCAATGTTCAGGTCTAACCATTATTCAGGGTCTTTGAAGATGTAAACTATCGCTGATAAAGAATTCTTCATCAAAAGCATCTTGTGGGTGGGGACCTTCGCGAAGGACGACAGTTCAGATGCAGTGGTCATGGACTCAGAACTTGTCGCTCCACTACGAGGAGGGATTCCTATAGTATAAAGAAGGAAAGAATTTAGAAATAGTGATAGAAAGTTAGAAGATGTATAGCTCTTAATAAAGCAACCAATATATACCTGCCGCAGAGGTATGACTAATGGGAGGAGGGATTTCCTAAACCGTAGAAGGACCAGCCCCTAGCATGTCAGCAAAAGAAGGCACTATGGCCTTTGTACTTGAATGTCTAGTGGTCGGAGTAGTTAAATCAGTTGGCTCCACTGGAAAAGTAATTTCGTGTGTTACCGCTCGCGGAGGGATTGAAAATCTTGGTGAGGCTGTTGGTGCAATGGGGGTAAATCTAGAGGAGAAGTATTATCGGCCTTCGTATTCATAGCATAATCACCTGAAATAGAATGTGTAAGACAAGAAAGGAGAAAAGAACAAAAGCAAACAACAATAGTAAAGACTTTCTTACATGGTGAATAGTCGTATTCCCCATAGTCCAGAGGTTCTTCTTCTTCTTCCCCTGCAATAGGTGAAGCTTTTGCAGGTACAGCCTTAGAGGTAGGGAGGATATGTCCCTCATTAGCAGGAACATCTTCTGTAATTATATCATCTTCACCGTTGATATCGATTTCTCCCTCCTCATAATCACCATCTTGATTTTCTCCCTCTATCTCGCTTTCATCAGAAATAGTCCATCTAGACGAAGAAGGTAGACTTTCACCGTCTGAATCTCCTTCGCTGGACTCTTCAACAACAACCTGTTTTCCTTTGGAAGGAAGAGACTGATGACTCTTCGGTTGAGTATACGTGGTAGACAAAACTAGAGAAGTAGTAGTAGTGGTCCCTTCCTGAGGAGAAACCTAGGCGCGTGTTCGAGACCTCGTCATCGGAGCAGAAGTTAGTTGCTATTGAGGTCAAACAGTCTTAGAGACGGGAGAAGAAGTTGGCTGTTGTTGAGGTTGAATAGTCTTAGAGACGGGAGAAGAAGTCGGCTGTTGCTGAGGATAGGTAGAAGAAGATGGCTAATTTTGAGGATTGGTGATATTCTCCGACTGAGGGGGAGAGTCTTCTGTAATCTCTTCTCTTCGTGGATGATGGAAAGAAATTTGTTCAAATTCACGAATATCACCGTATGTTATCCATCCTTCGAGAGTGTTATCGGGCTTCACTTCACGAATAGGTTTGTCCACAAATATCTTGATGTCGTTATGACCAGTAGAAGGGGCATGACTAGTCTCTGCAATGAAATCGACTCCTGCTTCAGTGGTGCGACCCTTAAGCCCAGGAGGTGGAAGCCATAGGGGCCTAGTCACTGACAGACCTTTTCTAACCAAGTATGATTGGTGCACCCACCATCTCATATGGTTGTATGACGCCCTAGGAGTACGATCGCAGCCTGGAATAATGAAGGAAGAATTAGCTCGGCCTAATAATTGCTTCCAAATCATTGCCCAATTAAATGGGCCAGTTCCGTAGCTCCGCATTCTTCGAGTAACTAGCCCACAATCTTCTGGCACTGCCTGATTGAAGCCGAATTGATGGGCAAAATGACTAGGATAATACGGTTCACGCCAGAACTCTATCCCTTCCCTCAGTGGGAGACTACATGATCTAATTGACAGAAAAAATCTCCTTTCTGCTGAAGTAAGCGATCCCGTGTCTGATTTCTCCGTATCTACAATGTAACGAGGTAGGCTGAAATGGAAGTAGTTTATCTTGGTATCAGAGAAAATGGTATCTTTTGCCAATCGTAAGATCTCTTTGCCATGAATTTCTTTTGAAAAAAGTAGAGAGGGACTTAGGAAGGGTGGACGTAAGCCTTTTTCGATACTTCGAAAGTCCATAGGAAGTAGACACCAAGCCAACCAAGAAAGTAATGCCACGGCATGTAAGTTAAAGCAGAACCAATAGAAGGGCTTTTTACATGGCATGCAATTTCTCTAAAGCCTCTGTAGATCGAGCAAAGGGCGGGAGGAGTAAGAGAATACTTGACTCCCTCAACCATAGCATCCGCTACAACAAACAACGAAGGGCGACTAACATCTGCTGACTTAGAACTTGGGAAGACCACTACACTTAGCCAATAAGCAATGAATGCTGCGAGATCCCCATAAACGGAATACTCAGCACGATCTTTTATACCCTTTCGAAGACGTTCAAGTTCTTGCGAATGATTGCCATTAAATCTGGAAGAAAAAGGAGATAAGCGAATGAAATCAAGATTATATATCAATGTATAATAAAGGAGATTAATTAAAGAGGAAGAAAATTACTTAAGAGCCCTGTTGAAGTGAGCCATCCATTGCATAGGTTGAATCTTATGGATGTTCGAAAATTTAGACATTTCCTTAAAAAGTTCTGTGGTTGCTTCCGAGATAGAGGGGATGCGGTCAGGCGAAGAGATGAAGGCGAGTTCTTCATTAGTGGGGACAAATTCATCAAAGAATTTTTCGGTTATCAGCAAACCAGTGATCCTGTGAATGTCCCAAAGTGTGATACTCATTTCACCTTCAGGAAGATGGAAAGAATTGGTTGAAGGACACCAGTAGTTGTGGAAAGCCTTCAAAATAGAAGATTCCTTGTAAAAGGGATATGATGTCGCTTCAATTGCGGTGAAAATATTAATATTTGACAAAGTCCCTGCATGTTTTGCGAGAACTGCAGTGGCCCATTTGGAATAGTAGTGGCGATGAGTTAGAAGGCCTCTCGCTCTAAATTCCTTTGGACTCCAGATGAGGCGGCGATAGCTGAAACGTTGCCGGAGCGTTTCATAAAAGAAAGTCGGATATGGACTATGAAGGTCATAAGAGGGGACAAGGAAAATCATGGAATGAATGCTACCAATTTGCTGTCTTGGTTTCGGCGGCGGTAGGATACCTTCAAATAGTCTTGGTTCCCTGAACGACCAAGACTCTGTGTAGGCAAATCTTTCTACGGTCAGATGATCCTTGGGCTCGCAGATCAGCATGGAGTGATGACGGTGAATACTGATTGGAATTACTACGAAGCCCTGCTTATAGGGGTTGTCAAATTTTATGACATCCTGAATACCACAGATCGATTCCTAAGAATTGTGGAATTTCTTCCTGTTGTGTTCTTTAATCTTTTCTTGAATCTCCTGGACCTTGTTTCGACGATGCTTCTTTGGTTTAGATGGGGGAGGGGTATCCTCTCTAGTAGGTGGTTTCTGGCTGATCGTCTAATGATGCGCCGTCGTCTTCAGTCATTCATCCCAATTGTATTCACGACCGTGCTTTGGAGGCCTTTCAAGATCGCCCATGGCAATGGCCCTATGGATGGGAGATGGCAGTGTCTCAATACGCTGAGTGAAGTCAAATGTGGGGAGTATTGGTTCCTTTATGTAAGTGGGGCACCTAGCGGTCGTTTTGAATCGCTTACGTGAGGCTTGAGCCAGAGATGATGGGGATTCTGTTGCTTGAGATGCCACAGCTTGAAAAGGTTCAGTGTTTGGCAGTTCCTGGTGGGAAGGTTGATCGGAAGGAGGGTCAACAACAATGAAAGTTCTCTTTATACGGGACACACTGAAAAAGGTGGGAATTTGATTAAGTTTGGGAAATTTGTCAAAAAAGTTGTTGCGCGGGTCGCGCAACGCCTTCTGTGTTGCACTGGTCGCGCAACACTAGCAATTCGAAGTCTTGCATGAACGAGGATTCGTTGCGCGGATCGCGCAATGCATTCTGTGTTGAGCGGACAACATAACAATTCGAAGTCTTGCGCAACTAGAATCAGTTGCACGGGGGAAAAAACCAAAGGGATGGGGTCTAGTTGTAAAAGGGGTCGAGATGCTGCCGAAATCTTCCATGTCATCCAGTTCGACCTTTATTGCTCCAAGGACAAGCTAAAAAAGGGAAGGAGTTAATCGATATAACATTAATCCTATGGAGACGACTGAAAAGGAGTTGAAGTGCTGCCGAATTTGACATCCGGCTTGGATATTAGAACTTTATCAATTTCTGTATTCTAAATAATCTATCTTAGAATCAATGGATATCTAAGGATGTAAATGAACTCAGTATTAATAATATGATGATTGTTCTTAATGAACTTTGTCTCTGTTATATTTGAATAAGATAAAATCCCAAAATTAATGCATTTTTTTCTCGTTAAAAACAGCTAGATCAACGGCGCATTGCCGGTGCACCGAATTTCAGTGGACCCTCACTGAAATTTTCTGTTATTTTCTACGTTTTCTTGCCGACTTCAAAAAGTCATATCTCTCTCAATATAACTCCAATTTAGGTGATTCAAAAGCCATATTGAAGCTTGATAAGTTTGGTTTTATAAAAAAATAAGTGAAAAATAAAATAAAAATTTTAATATAGTTAAATCTTGGATGATTTGACAACTATCTAAAAATTATTTGTTTTGGATAGCTATTACTTCTAGAATTTTAATAATTTTTCTACAACTCCAAATGAACTGAAATTTTGTGGGATAACTTTAAAATTAATGAAAAACCATCATAAAAAGTTTAAAAGTAGTTTACTAACTAAAAATATAGGAAATGTTATAAGGAATAAAGACATTATGGAATCATATAGAAAATCGTTGGTCTTGGACAATTGGTACTTCTTCAGTTTTTATAATTTTTATGGAACTTCGAATGAAATAAAATTTTATGAAATAAAATTAAACTTAAGAATGGATTACTATAAAAATTATAAAAATAATATGATAACTAAAGGTGACAAATATGTTATAAATATTAGAAGGGTTGAAAATAAAAATTTCTACAACTTCGAATTGCCAATAGACTAGTCGTATCTTTTCATATTAAAGTTTAGTATTTGGTGTCTATTTAGAAATTATTTATAATTATACTAGGAACCATCATGTGTTAAATTTGATTATACATATATATATATATATATATATATATGTATGTATACACATTTTTGTTTAAGTTGTTTTTGTGCAATTAAATTAGGACCCTTGAGTAGGATTGAGTTTCATAGTTTAATACTCCGTAAGTTCATATTAGATGCAGACTACAATAAATTATTATAAGTTTTTTTTTTAATTCTCTTGTGAATTCAAGATTCATACCGAGTTAAGGAGATGTCCCTCATTTTTCCTTTTCCGCGGCCTTAGGTTGCTAACATTCCAAACCTCTGAAATATTTTAGGATTCTCGATTCTTCCTTCCCTCTCGAAGTTAATGAAGCTAAAGTACAGTCTACTCATAACTCACTAGTCATAAGATCGAAATGGTGATATACATATAAAATTTTATACTATTAGAAACCATTTTAGGATGATCTTTAACAATAGGCATATTAAGATATTTATTAACCCCTACATTGGACATAAATTAAAACAAGGACTCTCTTAGACCGAGACCCAAAGGATCAATCGTCAGCCACCGCACACTATTTCAGCTCCACCTCTATGATCTATACCACCGGCACAGCCATTCAACCGACCCCTTGTACCTCGAAATAGGTCGCCTCAACAACTTATGACAGTGCAACCAAAATGTCCACAACAAGCTCGTGTACATGCACTTGTAGCTGAAGAACTGAGTTAACAACTACAGTACCATTAGCTTTCGAAGTCACTGCCCACATCCAAGGTACACCCATATTTCTATTGGTGGATACTGGGTCCACTATTTTAATAATAGCATGCTCAGCAGTCAAGCGACTGGGGTTGGATACTGCCCCTATGATTGGGGTGAGAATCTTTACCGCAACAGGGACCTTCTCCGATGCTACTAAGCTTTGTAAGGATTGCCCGATAGACCTAGGAAGCAGAACAGTGTACATTGACCTGATTGTCACCCCACTATATCATTACGACATCATCCTCGACATGGATTGGCTCACCAAAATGAAGGCAAAGAATGACTATGAAACCAGATTGGTGACAGCCCATGGACCCGAGGGCACGACCTTCACTTTCCCAATTCAGGTCAGTTGGCCCTACCGCATTAGTTGTTACACTTCTTTGTTGAAAAATGTTGATGGTCCGTCTCTTGGGGACATGCCAGTAGTCCAAGATTTCATAGACGTGTTCAGAACGATCCTTGAACTAACTCCTCAGCGCGAGATCGACTTTACCATCTACCTGGTGCCGGGTGCGACACCTATCTCTTTGTCGACGTATCGTATCCCTCTGTGTGAAATGGAGGAATTGAGGAGGCAGATTGATGATCTGTTGGATCAGGTTTCATACGACTAAGCGTATCTCCTTGGGGAGCACCTGTACTGTTTGTGAAGAAGAATGATGGATCATTGCAGATGTGTATTGATTATCGCTGGCTAAACCACATCATAGTCAAGAACAAATATCCTCTACCCAGGATAGATGACCTGTTCGACTAGTTGAAGGGGGCACAGTATTTCTAAAAAATTGACCTACAGTCCAAGTATCATTAGTTGCACGTCTGGAATGAAGACGTGTAGAAAACAGCATTCAGAACTAGTTTTGGGCACTACGAATTCCTCGTGATGTCGTTTGGGCTTAGAAATGCACCGACCGTGTTCATGGACCTCATAAACTGGGTGTTTCGGCTGTATTTGTACTGATTCGTCATCGTATTTATAGATGACATTTTGATATACTCCAAGAGTAGAAAGGATCACAAAGAATAGTTAAGATTAGGGTTTATTTTCTGCTGTGTTTTTAGTTTAGGATTTTTTTCTGAAATTATTTTTAGAAACTAACGTTGTTTTTAGTTTTGTAGGATCTTAACATAGTAACTCCAATCTTGTAACCTCTTTCCAATTCTTTATTTCTTTTCTAGATTTCTTATTTGTTGTAGGTTTATTTTTCTTTTTCTTAGGTTTAGTTTTTTTAGTTACTTGAGGGCTACGAGTGTTTCATGCCCAAGTGGGTTCGTGACAATACTCAATGTCTCTTGAGTGAATGAGGATTAGTCAAAGGTTTGCCTATCCATCATAGGATTAGACACTACTTGAGATCGATGGCTGCAAATCAACCTCAACCTCCAGTTGAGGAAGTTTTATATGAAAATGAGGTGCATAATGCACCCCCATCTCGTACTCTATGAGATTATTTACAACTAGCAGGGTGAGCACACCTTCCTACATTATATTTCGATTGAATGCAAGAACTATGGATGTTAAACCGAGGGTGATTCAACTCCTCCCTAAGTTTCATGGACTTGAACATGAAAGTCCATACTTGCATATGAAAGAGTTTGATGAGATCATATCTACATTACACTTCCCAAACGTGTCTGAGGACATGATAAGATTGAAATTATTTCCTTTCTCTTTGAAAGAAAATGTTAAGTCGTGATTACATTCCTTAAGACCACGGTCCATTGGCACATGAGCTGAGATGACAAGGGAGTTCCTTAAAAAGTTCTTCCCATATCATAAAACGAATACCTTAAGGAAATCAATCATGATTTTTGCATAAAAAGAAGATGAGACCTTCTTCCAATGTTGGGAGCGATTTAAGGATCTCATAAATTCATGTCCACAACATGGCTACGAAACATGGCATATAACTAGCTTTTCTATGAGGGATTGACCTCATCCATGTGCTAATTTGTGGAGATGATGTGTAATGGAGAATTCATGAACAAGAAAGTTGATGATGCCTGAGATTATCTTAATAAACTTGCTGAAAATGCGCAATCATGGGATACCTCCTTAAGAACTACCACTTCTACGCCTACTCAATCAAAGAAAAGGGGAGAAATTTATGTCTTAAAAGAGGAAGATGATATAAATGCAAGATTGGCCAAACTTACAAGAAAAGTCGAGGCCATAGAACATAAGAAGGTAGAACCCGAAAAGGCTGTGGAAGTTATTTATGGTATTTGTGCTTGTGACATACATACAACTGAGAATTGCCCAACAATTCCTGCTTTTCAAGAGATATTGAATGAGCAATCAAATGTTGTAAATAACTACCAAAGACCATTCA
This sequence comes from Magnolia changhungtana, assembly GCA_030180095.1. Taxonomy (NCBI): domain Eukaryota; kingdom Viridiplantae; phylum Streptophyta; class Magnoliopsida; order Magnoliales; family Magnoliaceae; genus Magnolia; species Magnolia changhungtana. Next base: position 2,359,447 of record JASAUF010000600.1, read on the forward strand.
GTGGACCCACTTCAAATACTTATAACTCAAGTTGGAGAAGCCATCCAAATTTCAGTTGGAGGAATGGACAAACTGCTACTCCTCAAGGGATCCTAACCAATTTCTGAATTAAAGGAAACCTCAAGAGGATCTGGTCTTAAAACATATTCAAAGCCAAGAACTTTTTAATTAGGGTATGCTACAAGCGTTTTAAGACCTTACAAAGGCCATACAAGGGCTTAAGACAAAAAATTCAATTGGGGAGAAAAGAAGCCTTCCGGCCCAACCTCTTCTTAATCCAAAACTGCAATATGAAATAAGTGACCCAAGCTCTTCAAATTAGATGGAATAGGCTAATTCTATCATTACTCTTAGGAGTGAGAAGATTATTGACAAAACTATTCTGGCAAGGGCTGAAAATCCTAAGGACCCAGGAGGAGCTGAGAATGGTATACTTAGCAATACTCCATATGGTTTAGAACTGGAACCTTAAAGTAAGCTGATTGCGCCATTCCCTTAACGGTTGATTGCACCAAAACTTCTACCTAACTCACAGGATATTCTAGTGGTGTTAAAACAAGTGAAGGTCAACATACCTCTACTAGATGTCGTTAAACAAATTCTTTCATATGCCAAATTTCTGAAAGATCTATACACTACCAAAAGATGGCAAAACATACAAAAGAAAAATTTTCTAACAAAAAAGGTGAGTTCCATCCTTAAGCAAGATGTGTCACAAAAATATAAATATCCTAGTAGCCCAACTATCACCTATATAATTAGGAATCACCAGATTGAGCATACACTTCTTGACTTGGGGGAGAGTGTAAATCTGATCCCTTACTAGGTTTACAAATAATTAGTTCTAAGTGAGATGTATATCGATAAAATCGACAAAGCAAGATGTATATCGATAAAATCGACAAAGAAAGAAAACTTAGAGAATTTTCCTATTTTGAAAAAAGTTCTCTTAACTAACAAACCCGATGATGTTCTAGTTTGTTTTAAGGGTTTTATATACTTGGTGTTTTGGGACAAGGGATGTGAGGCTAGATTTACCTGTGGTGAGTTTGCACACATCCCGATTGAGGTAGACACTTGAGTTGATCTTCCTATAAGGCTCTACAGTCTAATAGACTCAACACTCACGGTAATTGATAAACCAGGGCACTTTCAATCTCCCCCTTTGTCAATTATGTGACAAAATATCAAAACACCCTAGAACAGTATCTAGACAAACACATCCTAAATTGTGTGTACATGCATTTTACACAATTTTACAATTTCTAGTGAACACATGTGCACAACCTAGTATATGTTCCCCCTGACTTCAAACTCCCCTAATCTTGGTGCAGTTGTTTCCCCTAACACCTACAACACCATTTAAGCAGATATACAATTTTCTATTTGGGTGGTTTTAACTATTCTCCCCCTTTTTGTCAGTCATTGACAAAGATATAGTAGTTGATATTGACTGAAGTTAAAATAACATGGGAGAACCATCATTCAGAAGAATATGCATATAACAGATAGATATAAAATGTTTAAACAGTTGATTAACAGACATCATTTGCAGTAGGTATGTATGCTAGCAAATTAGATAAAGCAGTGATATAGTAGATAGGATAATGATTAAGAGACATCACATACATTCCACATATAAACTAGATAAACTAGGGGATCTGAGAACTGAATTATGGTAGTAAAGATGAGAATTACATTCAGCCATATAAAAAATATCCAAAAATATATACTGCCCCAGACTGTGGTAGATTAACAGTTATCCTAAAAAATACCAAGCCCATTCATGGGCAATTAAGATCAAACATCAGTTTTTAGCCCATCCATGGACAACACATGCAAAAAACAAAAAAACTATTTAGACTGTGCAGGTTAGCAAGTTATCACATACACTTATTAGAGCGCAGAACATCTAAAAAGATATTAATGTTCATATGCGGTAATAAGAGTGAAGTGTATGTGATAGCATTCAGAGACCAGTACTTATGGAGCCGAGGAAGATGGTTCCATATCATCACGACGACAAGTGAACAGCTTAACCAACTATTGTACTGTCTGCTACACTCCTTGGACTAACCGTTCCAAAGCGGTAAGCCTCTTGTGCACCGAGTGGATATCCCTCTGAATTGCTCCAATCCTGTCCATCTTGAAACGTTTGGCATACCCGAGCATTGACGTTGATGCTGCCGGATCAGGTCCATGTGGTTCTTCTTTGGCCATTTATGTCAATTCAGTGGGTGCGACACTTGCTCCTCCTTCTTCTACTTAAATATCTTCCTCTGGGTCCTCAGGGTATTTATGAAACTTCAAATCCATCTTTCGAATGTTACTTTTGTTGAATGTTTAGAGAGGAAGTACAGGATCACTTATAGTTGGAAAGGCTATGGCATTGCATATTCTATGTATGATCCAAGGATATGGTAAGTGGACATCTTTTGCCATATGAAAAGCATAAACTAACTGATGCATGATGAGGTAGCCAGACAAATCTTGATCCCAGAGGCGATTGAATAGATTATCATAGTAATGAAGCCTGTGAGATCTACCTAGTTGGAACCCCTATAGTAGATGTTTGAAACAAGGATACTATGCAAGATCCGATAGCGTGGTTCCATAAATCTGGCTTTTAGGGCATTCCCTCAGTGCCACTGAACATCACGGCCATGACATATGAATTTGGTGACCTCGGACCGAACCTCAATGCTTTCCATGTCCATATCTAGGAGTCCTATAGGTGATAGAGTAAGATTGAAAATTCTTGTGATAGACTCAGGAGTGATCTGCAGATCATCACCATCGACGGTCATGGTGATGGACAGAGGGTCAGACACTGGAGAATGACAGGCGCCAAAGAAATTGTATGTTCGTTCGAGTTGATATGGTCCCCCGAAGTCGAGAACTGGTAACCAATCTATGGTTGTAAATAGAGGTTCCAGATTATATGGAATCAGACAACGTTTGTCGACTTTCCTATCTGGAATAACTTTTCTCCCAGTGAACTTTGCCAAGACCGGATTGACCTGCACCGGTGGAGGTGCCTGCGCCTTAGACTGGGACCCACTATGTCTCGTGCGTTGCCTTGTGGGGGTCTCATGTTTCGAGGCCCTTGTACTTCCTCTTGAAGCAACAAATTTTTGTCGAGTAGACCTTGATGACTCACTCGGACCAGATGCCTTGCCTTTGTCCTTACCCATAACGACAGATTTTGGAAGAACAAACAAAATTCTTCTTTTATAGAAACTGAAAGTACCCGACCAAAATGATAAAATAGACTCTAAAATGGAAAGGTTGGAAGGATAATACCAGTTTTTGAGGAGCTTTCGAGACCCACGATGTACTTCCGGCTGAGGATTTGAGCAAAAAGAAAATGGAAAGCCTTTTTCAGAAAGAAAATAAAATTTTTCTGCTCGACCGCCTTTTATTGGGCGTCAATCTTCGATATCATCGACCAGTGATTCGATGATATCGATGTAACTCCCCCAGTGTTATCGAGACCATCTTTGATATCATTCTCGATCATATGGCTCTTTACATTCCAAAAAGGTGTCGATGCGATCGACGCTTGATCGAGAATGACTTATCGAGGGATATATCGAAGATGAATATTTTCCCTTTGCAGCATACAGACGACCTTTTAAGTATACTTTTAGTGTTTCTATGAGTCAATAGTATACTCAGCAAAATTATGTACAATTACTATACACATCAAAATTATAAACATTTGAATGTTTATATACAAAATATGGAGGTGAGGACCTCAGATATATCATTTGAAGCTCAGCAAAATTTGTATCATTTCAGCAAATATCCAGACTTAGATGCATGACCTGGACTTGTTCATTTCATATTTTAACATTTTAGGCATAAGAATTAGCCCTGTCTTTGCCTTTGATGACATAGCAATGGTTATTTGTACGACAACCCTTCATAACTGTTTTTCCTGATAGGTCTAAGATTTCGCATTCGTCTTTGTTGAATGTAACCACATGCTTATTATTACAGATTTGAGATATGCTTAGTAGATTATGTGTCAATCCTTTTATGCAGAAAGCATTTTCATTTTTGAGTGAATTAATTCCTCTTATGATTCCTTGTCCAATTACTTTGGCAGTAGTTCCGTCTCCATAGGTGACTAACCCATTATAAAGATCTTTATAGTTTGAAAGAAGGAATTTATCACCTGTGACATGTCTTGAGCAAGCACTGTCTAAGTACCACTTAGTATTCTTGACTGTCAAAAGATTTGTGTGAGTAGTAAGGCAATTTTTCTTATCTTTAATTATCCATTTTGTAACAAAATTTTTTGTTGTGGTAGTTTTAGCTTTCTCATTTGATTCACCCACTTGCTTTAATGGTTCATTCATCCTGTTAGTTCTTGTATTTCTTTTGGCAGCACCAGATTTTTCTATTTGTGCTCCATATCCAGTTTTTGCTTTAGCTTGTTCATATCCTAAGCCATTTTTGTCTTTTTCATATGTTCTCATACCTAAAAATCTTTCTAACTTCTCACCATTTTGGGAAAACTTATAATTTAGCTTGGTAATTCTTCTGGACTCTTCTAGATCAAATAGGAGTGTATGATTTTCATTTTGAAGGAGTATATTTTTGTCTTTTAATTGCTCAACCGGTTTATTTAGTTTTTCAGACTCGATTTTAAGGAAGGAGTTAATTCTCTTGAGTCTATCATTATTTGAGTGACATTACTGTAAATCATTGATTAGATGTGTATTAATATTTAGAATTTTATCCAAATCTTTTTGTAGCAATTCCTTTTTGTTCTCAGATATTCCAAGTCTTTTAACCACTTTGATGGTATGGATATAAATTTGATTGTAAGCATCTTGTAGCTTGTTTTGTTCTTCCTCTTCTTTTTTTTTTTTTTTAATTTCCTCATTATCTGACAAAAATGATTCAGTGCTTTGCTGTTCTTTCTCGTTCTTGAATTCGCTCGGAATGATTGGAGTAGTGGAGACCATACATAATAATTTTCAAGGATTTCTGGTCTCTATCACTCTCTGAGTCACTAAATTCTGAGTTTAACTCTTCTGTATCATCCCATGTGGCAGCCATAGCCTTGCCCTTAGTTTTTCTGTTTGGGCATTCAGTAGATAGATGTTCATACTTCTAACAAGCATAACATTGTGGTTCTTTAGTCTTTTTACCAAATTTGCCTGTAGAAGGTCTGTTGTCCATCTTCTTTCCTCTAGTAAGACGGCCACGATTCTTCTGAAAGAATTCCTGAATCTTTGTCCCAGCAAAGCCACTTCCTCATCTTCATCATCTTTCTCACTTCCACTATCCTCGTTTGTTGTTTTCTTTGAAGTTTTTAAGACAGTTGTTTTGGATTTAGGGATTTGTTTGAAGTGTAGTTCAAAAGTTTGTAGGGAACCTACCGGTTCTTCTACTTTCATTTCATCAATATTCCTACACTCTTCAATGGTTGTTAATTTTGGATTAAATTCTTCCAGCAGTGATCTCAGTATTTTCCTACAGATTTTAGGAACCAGAACTTTTTCTCCCAATCCACCCATGGAGTTGCAAATGATATTCAGCTTAGTGAAAAACTCCATATAGGTCTCATGCTGTTCCATTCTGAGACTTTCGAACTGTGAAGTCAGGAGTTAAAGTTTAGATCTCTTCACAGTACTTGTGCCTTCATGGGTTGTTTCCAAGAGATCCCATACTTCTTCGGATGTCCCACACATACTTATTTGATTGAAAATATCTTGGGACACGGCACAGTAGATGGCGTTCATAGCTTTAGCTTCAACAATCTGTTTTTCTTTATTGAATGTCGTCCACTTTTCTTTGGGTTTGGGTTTTATGATGGTTGTGCCACTATCAAGTAAATTTGTTCAATTGGTTGCACATATCCACTTTCAACTATATCCCAAACATCGTGATCCAAAGATCTCCGAAAATAGTGTATCCTAGCCTTTCAGTATGCATAATTTGATCCATCAAATACTGGAGGTCTAGTGACTGATGTGCCCTCTCCTTTGGCCATATTCCCAACTTCAGTCAAGATCACTCTCTAGGCAGTGAAGCCCTTAAAGAGAAACCTTCTCTGATACCAATTAAAATAGTGATGAAGACCGCTTTAGTTAAAGTAGGAATATGCCAATGTGTCCTAAAGGGGGGTGAATAGGACATTTTAAAGTTTTTATGGTTTAATTAAAATCCTATTACACCAATCCTAACAACAAGCACATATTAGGATTACTCAAAAGTAACTCTACTAGCTTCCAAGCCTGATAGAGGAGTCAATCACAAACTATTTAAGAAGTGAACAATATGCAAACTAGTCTATGATGGATATGACTGTGTATGTGTGTGAGGTGTGATCTCAGATATTTAGATATGAAAATATTAAAGTAAATCACACAAACAGAAGAATAGTAATCTCAAACACAGTCATTTTTATAGTGGTTTAACTACTTACCTACTCCACTCCCGGTAACCGCACTCAACCCTTGAGTGTACTAGATTTCACTAAGGAGGTTTCACAACTGTTCACCTTAAACCTAAGGTTTTAAATCAGGTTCACCTTCAACCTTTACAACCTACACTGAGGCTGACTGTTTATGCTCTCACGAGCAAGGGTCAACAAAACGCACCTACTTTTAGGCACACTGGCCAAGAATCTTCCATAAGACCCTAACGAAGGTTTCACTCAGATCACCTCGAACCTAAGGTTTTAGATAGGTTCACCTTCAACCGAAAGTTTATGCTCTCCACATAGTAAGGGTCAGCACAACGTACCCACCATATACACTCCTGCCGGAGGCCTCCTACGAGGACTTGCAAGGGTGAGAAACACCTAAGACCTAATCTTAAAAAGGAATGATCACAATTGTCCTCTGGACTCTAATAACTTACAGATAAGTGGATGATTCCCATTCAGCACGTTGACAAAGATCTCCTCCTTATTGATGAAGAATCTTCGGCTTCCTTGATCCGTAACACAGATGATGTACCAATACGAGGCTTCGGGTTTGGTCAAGGTTAAGACGGAATCCTACTCTATAAAATGTTTTCCTATAAGAAAGGTAGAGTGATTCTGATCATCTATGCATTCTAGACATCCCAGCTTAATGATTTGCCATTAAGGTAGTTGCTGGTGGATCCTTGAATGTGGAAGTTCATTCCCCAATCCACTCTATTGAATATCAATGATGAGGGTGGATTGGAGGATGAACTTCCCTGGGAGAAAGGGCTTTGGGTATATGATCTAAGGTAAAACACTCAAAAGTACTCTCTTCTTTCTCTACCAGCAACACTAGATAAGTCCTCTTTATATAGGCAAAAGGTTCCAACGGATATAAAATGGTCACATTTATGACAGAGTTTGATATCATCGAGCGAGTTCGATATCATCGAGCCTATACTCTCGATAGCATAGATGGTCCGCTCGATGACACAAACTCAAATATCGTACGCTTTTGAAACCTCTTGCCAGCTGGTCGATAGAATCGAAACAGGTGTCGATCTCATCGGATTTCGAACTCCGATTCAATCGATACAGTGTTGATTCGTCGACATTTAAAAATGAGAGAGACTTGACTTGAAATATTTCAATTTTATAAGAATGATCAAGGGACCTTCGAGATCATCGAAATTTGAATGTCATTGATATCGATAGATGTGTCGATGTATTGATAAATCCAAAGGATTTTTCATTAAGCTTGCTGGACTGTTTCTGTCTCAGTTTGATGCAATCGATATCATTAATATTTGAATATCAATTCTATCGAGTGACCCCCGATCATAGATATACAATCCTAAAATATTTTACTGGAAGAACTTGGCGCCCATGACCGATATCATCGAGAGCCTTCCGATATCATCGAGATTTAAATTTTGATGGTATCGAGGAGGCTTCGATATATCGATGCACATATGATATTCTTAAGAAAAAATAGGGGTGCCGGAGATCTGCCTATCGATATTATCGAGTCACCTTCAATGGACTAGTAATTTGAATATCGATGATATCGATAGTATGTCAATGTATCGATAATTCCGTCCAGATGAGTATGTGGTTGCTGGACGTATTTTGTCCTCATATCGATGATATCATTTAGGTATCGAGGACATTGACAGCGCAGGTCGATCATATTGAGATGTGTATCGATAAAATCAACAAAGCAAGAAAACTTAGAGAATTTTCCTATTTTGAAAAAAGTTTTCTTAACTAACAAACCCTATAATGTTTTGTTTATTTTAAGGATTTTATATACCTGGTGTTTTGGAACAAGGGATGTGAGGCTAGATTTACCTATAGCGAGTTTGCACGCATCCCACTTGAGGTAGACGCTTGAGTTGATCTTCCTATGAGGCTCTATAGTCTAACAGACTCAACACTCACGCTAATTGACATACCAGGGCACTTTCACCGTACATAACATCGGGACTTGCCATCTGGGCCGGAAATACATCGCATTGGGCCATAACCCATGAGCCTTAATACACAACGGGTGGGCCCTACACATGGGCCTAATATACATCGCAGGTGGGCCCTACACATGAGCCTCATACACGTCAAGTGGGTTGCATCAATGGGCCGCACTAATGGGCCTAATACACATCACAATGGGCCTCGTATACATCAAGTCGGTCCTCATCATATGGGCTTCGAATACAAAATAGGTGGACCCCATCACACGGGCCAAAAATACAAACAGGTGGGCCCCTACACTTGGGCCAAAACTACATCATGATGGGCCTCATAGATGGGCCGCACTAATGGGGCTCATGTGGACTTGGACCACACCAAAAATCATTTCAATGGTGGTAGGTGTAACATGTGTATCACTGTGCACAATCATTCTATGGGGCACATGGCACTTTAATGATGATCAGCACTTTTTAAACATTATCCATGTAAATCTGCACCGTCCAAACATTTCCCATGTAAATCAGCACCATCCAAACATTGTCTATGTAAATCAGTACTATCCAAACATTGTCTAGCACCATCCAAACCCTGTCCAACACCGTCCAACATTGTCCAGCACCGTCAAGCACAATCTAGACGGTGTGGATGAAATAAATATATCATGGTGGTCCCATACTGGCAAAACAGGTGGACGACTTGGATCAAAAACACATCAAAGGTGGGTCCACCACATGAATCATCTAGATGGATAGCTAAACACATAAATCAAGGTGGGGCCCCACACGTGTGGATGCAAGGCATTCATCAAGGTGGACCCCATGTCCGTGTATATGAACGGAGAGATTGGATGGCAAATACATCACGGTTGGCCCCACAGCATGTGGATTCCCACGTGGGGTCACCAGATATGTGTAATATATATATATATATATATATATATATTATTTAATTAGGAACCAGGCCTGCTGGCCACCGTCCAGATGGATGGTCTAGATGTAAATCACATACATTACATGGGTCCCACCATCCTTTATATGGACGGTGAGGATATAAATTACTTACATTAAGGTGGGTCCTCAATGGGCGGTTGGATCACATGCATCGTGATGGGCCCACAGAACTGTTGACACCTATAGCAGTTATATGCCTAGCGGGTGAACTGGTGCACCGTCTAGATGATGGACGGTGGGATATAACGCATGCATCATGGGGTCCACACACGTGGCCCACCAGCGAAATTGGGCAGACGGTCTGGATCTAAGCCCCACTTGTTGGCATCTGTATACTAGCTATATAGCTAGTGTGCGACCAGGCCTGCCATTCCACTTAAAATCAGTAGGTGGGTCCCACGTCGTGCCCACCAGATATATATGAATATATTATCATATACATATATTATATTATATAATATTTATATATCTGTATATATTATCAAATGCTTGCAGCTAACGTCCAGGGATTGGACACTTGCCTGACGGACAGTGTAAATGGGGTCCACATGCCATGTGGATGGCCTAGATCAAGGATGTACATCAAAGTGGTCCCACGTCCAGGCTATCTAAATAGTGGGGATGAAAACACTTACATCATGGTGAGCGTCCACGTCCATCTTGTCTAGACGGTGGACGGTGTACTCCACCTAAGACTTGAATCTGCCTCATTCTCCCTAGGGTTGGATGGATGGAGGAGATCACACCTGCATCACAGCAAGCCCATTGTCTTGGACGGTCAGGGGTAAAATAGATACATCGTGTGGGGCCCTTGGATGGCAAGGATAAAACACATATATCACATGGGCCCCTTGGATGGAGGGTGTAAATACAACACACGCATCATGGTTGGCCCCACATCATCTGGACGGTCTAGATTAGACACGCCAGTAGGTGGGTTTCCACTTAGACAACAATGTGGCCCACAAAAAGGACAGCTTGGATCATCCATCAAGGTGGGCCACATGACATCAAAAAAGGAGAGAGAGAGAACGATGATGATGGGAGGAGCTCCGCTACTATGAGCTCCTCCATGATACAATGCATACATCAAGATGGGTCCCACCACAAGTGGGCCCTATCACATCGAAATCACACAAATCAAAACCTAAAAAAACACTCACCTTTGATCTCCTCTTCCTTCTTCCGCCAATGTGATCTAGAGCTCTAAGGGGTACGATTCAATGATCGAGATGGACTTTGGATGGTGGGGATGGGAGGTAGAAGGTGGGCCACATTAGCTTCTCTCATGGAAGCTTGGACATCCACCTCTCATGGGGTTGCTTGAAAAATGGAGAGAGAGAGAGAGAGAATGAGAGAGAAAGAGAGATGATGGGAGAGAAGTGATGAGGGAGAAGGATGATGAGTGATGGATAAGTGTACTTTGTTGTAAGAGAAAGTTGACTTTAGGGGAGGGGTGGTTGTACTTGGGGATGGGATAGAGTACTTGACACTAGATGTGATTGATGGGACATTCTCTTGGGATTTTTAACGCGCGTTGTTTTCCTCGAACAGAACGCGGCCCACATCTCTTAGTATGTGTATCGCATCAGCGTGCGAGACGCTGCATTGAAACCGTGGTGACGACGCAGTCGTAAGGATACAAGTCTTGAGTCAAGCTGACTCTAATATACGGGACATGATTTAGGATTGCGTGCAAACACCAATAATAGATCGCGAGTCACTGAAATTCGACCGGGAGGACCAATGAAGCCTACGGAACAGTACAGTCTAGGATACGGGTCTCATAATATTGGTTTTCAAGGAAAAATGAGAGAGAGTGAGGGGGGGAATGCGGCTAAGGGACAGGGAGAAGGTGAGGGAGAGCAGGAGATCGAGAGAGGGAGAGGGTAAGTGCGAGAGAGAGAGAGAGAGAGAGGATGAGGGAGCCTGGGAGATGGAGAGAGGGCAAAGGAAAGGTCGACGAAGAACATGTGTGTTTTAGGAGGTATGCACGTGGGAGAAAAGGGCGGACAAAAATTCCATTTTGTGGGAGGGGCGCATGACGGATGACCCTTTAAGACTATGTGTTTTAGAACTGTGGGGCCCACCGTGATGTATGTTATATATCCACTCTGTCCATTAATTTTAAAGTATTATTTTAAGTGTTGATGCAAAAAATGAGTCAGATCGAATTTGTAAGAAGACCACAAAACATATTAACATTAAAATTTTAATTTTTATTATTTCTTATGGTGTGGTCCACTTAGACCTTTAATCTACATAAATTTTGGGCTCATCCACTGAAATTATATATAAGAATTGATGGGCGGCCTAGATTAAACACATATTCTAATGGACCCCATGGAGCCCCTTAAGCATCATTAATATCTAATAAGGTTCTGGTGAGGATGTAGGTTTTAGCTACACACCAATTAGGTTTTAGCTACAGATTAAATTTGTAGTATAATTGCTACAAATTTAATCCGTAGCCAAAAACTTTCAAAGTCTATAGCCTTTGCTCGATTTTTTGGTAGTGCAATGTGTGTAATAAAGTTTAGATCACTCAACACATTGTCCACTTCTATTCTATACATCTTTGTGTATATATCTTCATAAAGAAAACAAAATGTCTAAAAAGGTATCCCCTTAACATCATCTTTAAATTATTATTTCCACGTACTCTTAAGCAATATCCCACGCTTTATCTAAAACTTATGTATCTCTTAAGAACTTAAGGCCACATGAAGCTGTAGGCAATCTATGGACTATGACAACTCCTTTTGATTAAACTGCCCAACTGCCTAGATAACCTTTTGATTGCAGCCCATATGAATATTAATAGTAGAGATAGTTTAGTCTGGACAAAGCTTGTATCACTTAGGGCATAACTAGAGAGCTTGGACTGTCCTAATTTGACTTAGACGAGTTTGATGCATCTACCCATTGATAGATCTGTTATACTGTTTCAACCTTGCAATTAATGACTTATTTTTTTAATTCATTTAGTCTATTTTTGTGGAATGCTACTTTTTAACTTTTTTTTTTCCTTGTGTGCAGGATTTTAATCAATTCCGCCTAAACTTAGGCTTACAAGCACTTCAACCTTTTGACACCACTCTTGTTAGGAGTGGACTAGATGGAGGGGTTTTTTTTTTTAAATAATAATAAAATTTAAGACAGTTTTCAACTTGTTGTAAATATTATATTTTATTGTTTGAAGTAATATAATTTTTGTTTAATATTCATTATAAATTGTATTGCAACATTTTTATGTTTTAAATATTAAAAAAATAGAGGTTTCAATTGAATTATATATTCATATATATATCAAAATTTAATGACCTACGCTGGGGCCTCTCAAATATATACAGCTATTTAAAAGACTTTTATCGGAGTTGGAAACCGTGCTTTGGAATACTTTTACCGGCTCTTGGATAGAATTTTGTTGGTGCTTCTTTAGAAGTACCAGCGGCCACCAGAAGTGTCAGTGAAATGAGAATGAGTGTCGAAAAAGTATATCCCATTACCAGTGCGCCGGTAAATGTTGTAGGCGCCGACAAAATATTTTCCAACACGCCCTTTTACCTGCGCTTGTTTGAGCGCCAATAAAAGCTATGTCAGTGCTTTCTTGGGCTTTTACAGGTGCTTCTGACTACCGGTAAAAGTTCATTTTCTTGTCGTGACATCTATCAAAATAGACCCAAGATGAGACTGAATTAAATGCAAGTGAGGGCTTTTGTTAAATCAATAAAATTATCAAATTAACTTTACTAATGAGGAATCCCTCTCCTTTAAATTATGTACATGTATGATTAAGATATACCGCCATATTAATTATGGAATGAATGACATGTCCACATAGGATTCATGTTTATCATGATTTATGGATAAGATCATAAATTAACGGTTATGATCAACGCATTGAATTTGCAGGGCACACAACACTGGTTTTAAGTTGAGCAACACGATTTGTGTTCTTGAAACTAGATAAAAGTTTCCAAGGGAAATATAGGATATGTAGTTTTGTAACTTAGGTGTAAGGAATATCCTCTTGCATTCAAAGTTTTCAGGATTTTTATCATCCCATACCATGCATATTTCACACATTTATGATGATTGGACTGTCACCATATATATACACCATGACACAAAAATTGGAGATGGTACTGCTGGGTTTTTTCAAAATAAGAAGAAAAGAAATTTTATTTTGGGAAAAAAATGGTTGTGGCTTTGGTGATTGTGGGTGTGAATGGTGATGTCTCTTGGTAAAGGGCGCATCTTTTAAATTTGAAATGGAGGGGTGTCATTGTTGGAAAGACACTACCATTGATGAAAAGACACCATGGAAGAAGATGTCTTTTCATGAAAAAGGCCTTAAACATCTCTTGTGATTCTATATAAACCCATCTTTAGGTCAATCCGAATTCATAATTCCAACATCTCCTCTCCATTTTCTTCTTCTTCACAATTTTCATTTTTGGAAGGTTTTTGGAAAGATACAGTTTTCAAGCGCTAAACTATAAATAATTTTCAGGCAGTAAATTACAAACAGTTTTTAGGGGGTAAATTATAACATTATAGAAGTCAGGGTTGTAAGCTGTAAAAGTGTATTTGGGTTGCAGTTTTTCAGTTTTGTAGGCCGAAACCCACATTTCTCTGGTCTTGGAGAAGAGGCTTTTTGTATCATAGAGGCGGATTTATTGTAACCCTCTCACAAATTGGTTTAATCACCAGTAGAGTGCGAATATCACCTTAAAGATAAAGACATTATAACTCACCTTAAGTCTATCTTCAAGTGATTCATTTTCTCCCCTCTAAAATAACAATTTTAAGGCGATATTATGACCTCTTCTATGAGCCATCCTGACTTTGTTCGAATTACACCATTCGACAGCTCAAATTTTCTTCGATGGCAATCGAGGGTCCATCTCTTCCTCACACCATTCAAGTTTGATCACATGCTCACTCAAGATCCTCCTTCACCACCATCTGACAATGATACGTTAGAACAAATTTAAAAGAGACAAAATTGGGAGCGTAACGACTACCTATGCAAAGGTCATATTTTCAATGCTATTTCTAACTCGTTATATGCTGTTTACCATCAAAAGAAGACTGGTAAGGATTTGTGGCAGGCGTTGCTCACCAAATACACATCAGAGCATGAAGGCAACAAAAAATTCCTTGTAAGTCAATTTTTAGAATTCAAAATGTTGGATGAAAAACTATCTTTGATCAAGTACATAAGTTACAGGTCATCATCTAACAGATTATTGTCGATGACACTAAACTCGACAAATCTTTCTAAGTATCTACAATTATTGCTAAACTTCCACCTAAATGAAAGGATAGTAGAAAATCATTGAAATAGAAAAAAGAGAAAATGTCCTTAGAGGACCTCCTAATGTTTCTTCGTAGAAGAAGAATCTAGGCTCCATGATAAAAATGAAGAACAACAGGAGGCCCTAATTAACGCTAATGTAGTCGAGAATAGTGTGAATAGGGAATTAGAGAAGCCACCTTTCAATAAAGATGATAAAATCAAACCTAATAACCAAGGGTTCAAAAAGAACACATCCAAGAAGGGTCCATGCTTCTTTTGCAAAATCCATGGTCACTTTAAGAAAGGTTGCCGAAAATACAAAAAGAAAATGTAAGAAAATAAACGACAAGTCAATATGACGGAAGGCATGAATCTGGCAATTGTCGTCTCTGAAGTTAATATTAAAAGTGCC
Organism: Magnolia changhungtana; assembly: GCA_030180095.1. NCBI lineage: Eukaryota > Viridiplantae > Streptophyta > Magnoliopsida > Magnoliales > Magnoliaceae > Magnolia > Magnolia changhungtana. Next base: position 2,374,512 of record JASAUF010000600.1, read on the forward strand.
CTGGTTTGTCAAGTTACGTGAGTGGTAGGTCAGACTGTCTACAGAGCTCAATAGGAAGATCAATTCAAGCGTCTGCCTCATCAGGATGTGTGGAAGCTTGTCACGGGTGAATCCAAAGCCTCATATCCCATAACCCAAAACACCAGGTAAAGAAAAACCCTTAAAAATGAGTTAAAAATCATAGGGTTTTGAGGTGAGAAAACATTTTCAAAACAGGAAAATCTCTAAGTTTTTCTCACCTTGTCGATCTTATCGGAACACCCTCGATATAATCGACCTTCTCTGTCAATGTCCTCGATACCTTAACGATATTATCGATATGAGGACCAAAAATGTCCAGCAACTAAATATTCATCTGGACGGAATTATCGATGTATTGATACACCTATCGATATCATCGATATAAGGACTAAATATATCCAGCAACTTCACAACATATCTGGACGAATTATCGATGTATCAATACACCTATCGATATCATCGATATTCAAATCTCGAGCCATTGAAGAGTGTCTCGATAAGATCAACAGGCAGATTTCCGACGCCCTTGTTTTTTTAATGAAAATTTCAAATTCCTTTGATATATCGATGACTGTCCGATATGATCTGAATTCAAATATCGATAAGCTCGGAGGTCCATCGATGATATCGATCGTGGGCGCGCATTTCTTATAGCAAATATTTCAGGTTATTTTTAACTATGATCAGGGGCCCTTTAATAAAATCAATATTCAAATGTCGATGATATCGGCACTATGTCGATTGCATCGAGCAAGGTCATAAATCGTCTAGCAAGCGTAAAGACAAATTCGTTGGATTTATCGATACATCAACTCTGATCTCGATATCATCGACATTTAAATTCTGATGATCTCGACGGTTCCCCGATCATTCATGAAAACATGAAATATTTCAAAGTCAAGTCTCTCTCATTTTTCAAGTGTCGATGGATCGATCCTGTCATCGATGGAATCGGAGTACGAAATCCAATGATATCGACAATAGTTTCGATTCATCGACCAATTGGCAAAGAGTTTCAAAAGTGTATGATATTGAGTCCGAGTCATCGAGCAGACCATCCATGCTATTGAGAGTATACGCTCGATGATATCGAACCTACTCGATGATATCAAACTCTGTCATAAGTGTGACCATTTTATATCCATTGAAACTTTTTGCTTATATATAGAAGACTTGTCTTTTGTTGCTGTGAGAGAAAGTAGAGAGTGCTTTTGAGTGTTTCAACTTACATCTTATATCTAAAGCCCTTTCTCTCAAGGGAGTTCATCCTCCAATCCACCCTCACCATTGACATTCAATAGAGTGGATTGGGGAATGAACTTCCGCATTCAAGGATCCTCCAGCTACTACCTTAATGGTAAATCATTAAGCTGAGATTGCTTGAATGCATAAGATTGGAATCACTCTATATTCCTTATAGGAAAATCTTTAGAGAGTAGGAATCCATCATAACCTTGACCTAACCCAAAGCCAAGTATTGGTACATCTTTTGTGTTGCGGATCAAGGGAAGCGAAGACTCTTCAACAACAAGGAGGAGATCTTCATCATTGTGCTAAATGGGACTCATCATCCGTAAGTATCCAGAGTCCAAGAGGACACTTGTGATTATTCATTTCTAGGATTGGGTCTTAAGTGGTTCTCACCCTTTGAAGTCCTCAAGGAGGCCTCCGGTGGGAGTGTACGTAGTGGGTGCATTGTGTGGACCCTTGCTCTGTGGAGAGCATAAACATCCGGGTGCATTGTGTGGACCCTTGCTCTATGGAGAGCATAAACATCCAGGTGCATTGTGTGGACCCTTGCTCTATGGAGAGCATAAACATCTGGTTAGGAGTAAACCAGTAAAACTCCAGGGTTAGAGGTGAACCAAGTAGAAACCTCCGTGTAAAGGTTGAAGGTGAACATGATTTAAAACCTTAAGTTTGAGATGAACCCTAGGAAACCTCCTTAGTGAAATCTAGTACACTCAAGGGTTGAGTGCGGCAGCTGGGAGTGGAGTAGACAAGTAGTCGAACCACTATAAAAATGACTGTGTTTGAGATTGTTATTTTTCATGATTGTGTGATCTGCTTTAAATTCTACCTCATCTGAATATTTGATCACATCACACGCACCTACACAGTCATATCCATCATAAGCTAGCTTGCATACTGCTTACTTCTAAAATAGTTCGTGATTGGATCCTTTACCAGGCTTGGAAGTGTAACACCCTGAAAATCGAGGGTCGAGTAGCAACTCAAATCCCGAGTTCCAAAACATCACTTATGCAACATATATGCTAATGATTCAATGTTGTCTGAGTTAGTGCATTAATCATGAGTGGGATTATACCAAAATAGTAATTCATGCTCCAGATCAAATTATAAAACGTAAGTGGAAGACTGAAAGATATAATTAATCGTATACAAAACAAAATATCACGATCGGTCTCTAGAGTATGAATATAACACTGAGTCACCGTGCACATGAAATATTATATGTAATATTATAAAAGTCAGAAGTCTCAAAAATAGTTCAACTGTAATAAACCCTGTAGCCCCGTCGACCAGGAAAGCCTAAGCGAAGCCATCCGAGAACTGCATGTAAGAGTACTCGTCCTAATCGTCGTAATAATCAGGCTCTGCCTTTGGAGTCACGCCATCATCTGAAATCAAGACAGAGTCTGGTTGGTGTTTAAAACACCGTCCCATAATGTGGGAGTGAGTGATCAACTCAGTGGAACAATAAAGCATAAGTTAGCATGTTATCAATTCGGTCAAGTAGTAATGATAAAGCAGTAAATCATACATTCCTAAGTATTGTTGTTAATGTAAGAATGGTATGGATATATGATGCATGCCCTCGCCTACGCTCCCTCAGTGACTTCATCTCATGGTCGCACATAACAACACTATCTCAGTGCTTGACCTGCAATCCCTGAACGCACGTGTAATGCGGTGCATGCATATGATTACCAGGTTCTTATTAGTCCTTTTCATACAGCAGGATTGGGAAACTAAGGTACCTCCCTTATTTCATTTCCCAAATAATGATCCATTCTAGGGTCGTCAATCCTAGGAAATCTCATACAATGTTATGGTTCTAGGTCGCTGCAATGGGCTCATCACCAAATCAGTGCAGGCCTAGTTTATAGTCTAGATGCTACGGAAAGGCTCGTCGCCTCTACGCAGACTCAAAGTATACTTGAGGTCACTACAAAGGGCTTGTCACCAATCAGTGTAGGCCGACAGCTCGAATACAGTGTCCCATACCACCGTATTTGGTTCACGAGTATGGGTTGCTCACTAGTCACTACGGGGAGGCTCGTCGCCCTTGCATAGGCCGACAGGTCGACCACGGTGTCCCATACCACCATGTCCGGCTCATGAGTCTTAGTGGATTGAGGTACCAAGGTTAAACGGAATTTCACTGGTGAGTTTGGTACCTTAGGTTCAAGTAGTAGTGTCCATACATGGTGAACATACAAGGGCACATCGGGTTACTTGATGGGCTCGACTAATACGAGCACACATTGTATCGATCGACAGGAAGTGCATAAGCACTTCGTGTGGCCTAACCAGTGCCGACGACCAACACACGACTCGAGTTTGTCAAACACGTCCTACGTGGTGAATGAATCTCAGCCATGACTTCAAGCCTGCTACTGATTGCCTGGACTATAACATAGCCCCAATCACACTCAATCCGTAACCAGAAAGCATGTATAGTAATCAAAGCAGAATTAACAAAGTAATTCAAATATGAGAATAAGCATGTTATAAAGCACAATATAAACAAGAAGTATAAACACATACATTTCATTAGTAAGCGATTAAATTAAACAACTTACATGGAGGAATCATATACATCTCTAAGGTAGTTGAGAATCCTATCTCAATACCTACCCTAAGCACTATCATCTAAGTACTTACTCTTACAAGCATTTTCACAACCACTTAGAATACACTTATTAACATACATAATGCATATTGGCCAAAACATATATTAGGGTGAATTCTTTCGCTGAGTAAGTATTATACACATATATAGGATATACATAAAGTAATTAATCATGGCAAACACACTTCCATATTTTATACGTATACGGTATTTTCTACAAATATACAGAATATACTAAACGCCATAATTTTCATACGTAACTGAATCGCAAAACGAACATCGTATTTTGCACGTGAAATAACACCTAGATCATGAATCTATCATTATCTGACATTAAAAGCTTTGAAAACCTTAACCTATACGTCTATAGTACGCACCTTATGCCGTAGAAGTGAGTAACGGACTCATTTTAATACCAAGTCTTTATCAATGGTAGAACGACAACCTATGGCATGAAATAGGTTAGCTATTTCATCACTTATACTAGTTGGATCTCTAGAACTGATTAGTGTTAGGATTTCTTACCCAAAAACGGAATCAGAATCGCCAGAAAAGTGATACGGTAGTGATTGATAGGGACGGAGAACAGCAGGGATCGATTCCCAGGAATGACTCCAACTTCTCTCTCCTAGGGTTTTCTCAAATTCGTATGAAGTGAATGAGAGAGGGTTTAAGGTTCTTATATAGGCCTAAAACTGATGGAAATGGCCCCAAGGCCAAGGTATACTTAGGTTATGTCCAAAGGGCATCTGTTTCAGCTCAACGGAGCACTTTCGAAGCCCTCCCTTGAGCCAAAGGTCGGACTTAAGCTCATTGACTATGGATCTAGGTCGAGTTAAGTTTTCATTCTAGTCGGATTCCCAGATCACACGTGGCGGACCAGTTTCAGTTCAACGGTCACCGGAACTCGATCAGGGTTACAAGTACATGACATGTGTATGAAATTTCTCCTGATCCGAGGGTGTATTTGGGTCAGATTCTGACGGTCTGATTACTTATATCAGGCCCGCAAGCGATAGGTCTTAGATTACTTAAATTAGATTTAATTTCTAAAGAAATTCACGTTTTCTCACACACTTCACTTCGGGCTCAAGCGAATAGCCCCGGGACATAATCTGGATTTGATTTCTGAGATGGTTGTCAAGCCCAGCAAGGTGGTCTTAAATATATAACTTCGTAGTAATCAGACTTTCGACATGCGGTCCAGATCCAATATGGAGTTTCAATGTGCTCCCGAGAGCAACTGGGTAATGAGATTGATCTTAGATTTTAGGGTAACCTAGCGTCACTGATTCTACAAGTTTTGAGTCTTGCAGATCATATTTAAAGTGGATCAAACAGATTCGTAGCTATTCTAGTTTAGCACTTAGTTAACTTTGTCTAATTCCTAAAGGATTTGATCCTGAGTGATTTCTGCCTGAGGTGGTACTTGGGTCTTTGTATGGAGTTTTCTGAGATGTTACAGGAGCTAGTAGAGTTACTTTTGAGTAATCCTGATCTTGCATGATCAAAGGATTAGTGATGGATAAAACTTAATTCTTTTAAAAAGTCCTATTCACCCCCCTCTAGGAGATATTGGCATATTCCGACTTCAACTAGTGCGGTCTTTACTGCCATTTCAAATATGGTAAATGTGGATGTTGAATGGTGGGTAGATTCTGGCACTACCAGACATGTTTGTAGAAATTACAACATGTTCAATTCCTATGAAATAGTTGGGGATAATCAAGAACTATATATGGGGAATGACTCCACATGCATCCAAGGTTGAAGGAAAAGGGAAGGTATGTCTTAATCTAACTTCTGAAAAAGTCATTACTCTGAACGATGTGCTACATGTATCGGATATTAGGAGGAATTTTATATCAACTAGTCTACTGACTAAGTTTGGATTTAGACTCCTATTTAAATCCGATAAATTAATTATTCTAAAAATGGGGTATATGTAGGGAAGGGATATGTATCTAATGGAATGTTTAAATTGAACCTCATAAATGAAAATTCTTCTTTCATTTATATGCTTGGTTCACATGATGTTTGACATGCTAGATTATGATATATCAGTTATCATGGTATGGATAATATGTTTAATCTTAATCTAATCCCTAAGTATACAAAACCTAATGTAAATGTAGTATTTATGTACAATCCAAAATAACTAGAAAACCATTTTCAATGGTGGAAAGAGAATCACAACTCCTAAACCTAGATCATAGTGACATATGTGAAATAAGTGGTTTAATAATAAGAGGGGGGAAAGGTATTTCATAACCTTTATATATGATTTCTCATGTTATACCTTAGTATACCTATTGAAGAATAAAGATGAGGCATACAAAAATTCAAGATATACAAAGTAAAAGTTGAGAACCAATTAGACCGAAAGATTAAAATTCCAAGGTCGGACAGGGGAGGAGAATATCTATCCTTAAAATTCTTGGAGTTCTGTAAAACTCATGGTATAATTTACCAAATTATAGCTCCTTATTCACCCCAACAAAATGAGATAGCAGAACGGAAAAATAGGTCTCTCATAGACATGGTAAACTCTATGCTCAATAATGCAGGTTTATTGTAACATCCCGGATTTTTCCCAACCTGGGATTAGACATCCTTAGGCGATGGGTCGATCCTAACACCTTATTAACTTGTCAGAACTGAATCCCACAGTCTAAAATTGCTCCTTAACCCATTTCCTTCACAAATCCCACCCTTCACTACCTTGTTCTTTCAATTTTTCAAAGCACTTTCGCCCTAGACACTATCTTAAACTAGCTAAGTAGTATAACTTGGATCACTTTAGATACAAACTACAAAGGACTAAGTACCACCTCAGACAGAAATCTTATAGGACTAGATCCTTTAGAAATGAGGTGAGGATTAGCCAGTGCGAAACCAGATTAGCCACGAAATCCATTTGAATCGCTTTAAATACGATCTGCAAGACCTAAAACTTGTAGAATCATTGACGCTAGGTTACCCTAAAATCTAGGATCAATCTCATTACCCGGCTGCTCTCGGGAGCATCTCGAAACTCCGTATCAGATCTGGACCGCACGTCGGAAGTCCGAATAATACAAAGTTAAGGAATCAGGACCGCCTCGTTGGGCTTGACAACCATCTCAGAAATCAAGTCCAGACGATGTGCCACGGCCATTCGCTTGAGTCCGGAGCGAGAGTGTGAAAATACTTATTTCTTTCCAAAATAAATATCTTGAATAGTAATTTGGCATCTCTCGTTTGTGGATCAGTTTTAAGTAACTAGACCGTCAGAATCAGACCAAATTACACCCTTGGATTAGGAAAAATTTCAAGAACATTTACATATACTTGGAATTTCGGATCGAGGCCTACTGACCGTTGAACTGAAAATGGTCCGCCACGCGTGATCTGGGAATCCGACCGAGACGAAAACATAACCCCACGTAGATCCAGCGTTAGTGAGCTTAAGTCTGACCTTTGGCTCAAGGAGGCCCGCCAGAAGTCCTCCGTTGAGCTGAAACCAGCCCCCTTTGGCTGTAACCCAAGTATACTTTGAACAGGAGTCTATTTTGGTGAGTTTTTAGGCTATATAAGGACCTTAAACCCTCTCTCATTGCAGCCATCCAAATTTGAGAGAAAACCTAGATTGAGAGAGAGAAAAGAGAGAGAAACTGCTATGGATGACAATTGATTGTGTTTGGGGCTATGATTATAGTCCAGACAATCGGTACCAGATTGGAGATCGTGGTTGAGTTTCATGTCGCCACGTGAGATGCGTTCGATGAACTCGAGTCGTACTTCGGTTGGCGATAGTGGTTGGCCACGCGAAGTGCTTATGCACTTCATGTCGTTCAACTTGTTATGCGCTCGAGCTAGCCAAGCTCGTCAAGTAACCCGATCTGTCTAATGTATGTTCACCATGTTTGGTCGCTACTACCTGAACCTAAGGTACCAAACTTACCAGTGAAAACTCTTTTAACCATGGTACCTCGATCCGCTAAGACTCATGAGCTGGGCATGGTGGTATGGGACATCGTGGTCGAGCTGTCGGCCTACGCTGGGGCCACGTGCCTCCCCGTAGTGACCAGTGAGCAACCAAACTCGTGAGCCGATTATGGTGGTATGGGACACTATATTTGTGCTGTCGGCCTACATTGATAAGGTGATGGGGGAGCGGTGCAACCTTTGTGCGTAACAGCCCTGACAGCCCTTTGTAGTGACCTCGAGCATACTCTGAACTCGCAGTGCGCCTTAGGGTTCGCCACGATATATAGAGTATGAACTAGGCCTGTTTCTGTATTGTGAGGAATCGTTTAAGGGGTGATGGGGGAGTGGTGTAACCTTTGTGCGTAATACCTCGGGCTCTCTGCAAAGTGACCTAGAAAACACACCATCGTTTGATATTAACTAGACCGACAACCCTAGAATGGATCATGTTTGGGAATGATACAAGGGAGGTACCTTAGTTTCCCAATCCTCGCTATTTGAAATGGACTAATTAAAAACTCAGTAATCATGCTCATCATGCATTGCATGTGCCCGGGAAGATGTGGAGCACTGTGGGATGAAAGCATGCCGCGAGCGTGAGATGGTGTCGCATGAGGGAGTATGTCAGTGAGGGCATCCATCATACCTGCATTCATACTTGCATTAATAAGAGTAGTTAGGAGTGTTTGATTTTACTGCTTTATCATTACTGCTTGACTGTATTGATAACATGTTAACCTATGCTTTATTGTTCCATTGAGTTAGCTACTCACTCCCATGTTACGGGATGGTGTTTCGAACACCCACCAGACATTGTCTGATTTCAGATGGCGACGCTACTTCTGAGGCGGAGCTGGACCTTTGCAATGACTACGATGCCTGCTTGTATTGGTTATCTTCTGACGGCTTCCTGTGAGCCGTGTCCTGATCGACGGGGTTTTCTGGGATATTGACTAGAGGACCTTACACATTTGGTATATTTTAGGATTGTACTTGTAATTATTTAACCTGGTAATGTTATCACACTCTGGAGACTCATCATAGTTTATATATTTTATCTATCTATCACAGTCTTCCGCTTGTAAATTTAACTGTCTCTGGAGTATGATATGCTGTTTTGGCTTAATCTCACTCATGTTCACTACTCTAATACAGTCAACATTCAATCATCATTCATTTTGTTGCATAAGTGATGTTCTGGAACTCGAGAGTTGAGTTACTACTCGACCCTTGATTTTCGAGATGTTACATTTATATTCAGGATTTTGGGGAGAAGCCCTATTGACTTTCTGTCATATCTTTAATAGGATACCTCACTCTAAGACTTGTAAGACTCCATATGAACTATGGAAGAATAAGATTCCTAACATCTCATACTTTAAGATTTGGGGTTGTAGAGCCTTAGTTAGGCGAACTGATTCTAAAAGACCCAAGATAGGGTTGAGATCTCTTGAGTGTATTTTCATAGGATATGCGTAAAATAGCAAGGCTTATATATAGGTTTCTAGTTGTAAAATCTAATCATGTGATCCCGATAAACAACACAATAGAATCTAGAGATGCCGAGTTTTATGAAAACTCATTATCTTCTATAACTAGAAAAAAGATAAGATCTCAAGATCCTAATACAAGTAGTTCTCAGATACCCGATCAAGATATCAGAAGTCTCAATAAAGTGGACATCGAACCTAGAAGAATAAGAGGATCAGAACAAGTACATCTTTCGGACCCGATTTCTACCTTCTGTTAATAGAAGGAGATAAATATAGTATAACAAAGGAAACCATGTTGATTTGTAACATAGAAAATGATCCAGTAACAATAGATGATGCACTTAGGTCTCAGGATGCTTCTTTTTGGAATGAAGCTATAAACGATGAGATGGATTCTATATTACAAAATGAAACATAGAAACTTGTGGATATGACCCTAGGATCAAAACTAATAAGTTGTAAATGTATTTTTAAAAGAAAATTAAGACCAGATGAAACTACAGAAAGGTTTAAGGCCAGATTAATGGCTAAAGAATTTACATAAGAAGAAGGTATTGATTTTTTTATACCTATGTTATAGTAGCAAGGATATCAACTATCTGAGTTTTAGTTGCTCTAGCATCCATTCATAAGTTATAAATCTATCAGATGGATATGAAGACAGCTTTTTTAAATGGTGACCTCAATGAAGAGGTTTATATGGAGCAACCAGAAGTTTTTATAGTTCCAAGATAAGAAAATAAAGTGTGTAAATTGATCAAGTTGCTATATGGACTTAAATAAGCACCTAAGCAATGACATGAAAATTTTGATAAAGTAGTCACCTCATATGGCTTTAAGATTAATGAATATGATAAATGTGTATATTCAAAATTCTCTGATAATAAAAGAGTAATTATATGTCTCTATGTAGATGATATGTTAATATTTGGTACACGTTTAGAAGTTATAAATAACTCTAAAAGATTCTTATCATCTAGTTTTGAAATGAAGGATATGGGTGAAGCTAATATGATTTTAGGTATCAAGCTATTAAGAAAAATGATGATATAACTATATCTCAATCATATTATATTGAAAAGATACTTAAAAAGTTTGATCACTATGATAAGAATTTAGTTTCTACTCCTTTTGATTCTAATATTAAGTTAATTAAAAATGAAGGTCATAATGTATCCACATAGAGTATTCCAAGGTAATTGGCAGTCTTATGTATACTATGATTTATACTCAACCTGTTATTACTTTTGCAATAGGTAAATTGAGTAGGTTTACAAGTAATCCAAGTTTAGATCATTGGAATATTGTCTCTAGAGTACTCAGATACTTACGAAAAACTATTAACTATGGTTTACATTTTTCTGGTTACCCTAGTATACTTGAAGGGTATAGTGATGCAAATTGGGTCACTGATTCTAATGAATCCAAGTTACCAGTGGATGAATTTTTAGACTTGGAGGACCTGCCATTTCTTGGGGATCCAAGAAGCAAACTTGCATATCTCACTTTACCATGGAATCTGAATTTATAGCTTTAACCACTAGTATTAAAGAGGCAGAATGGTTAAGAAATCTGTTATTCTAATTACCATTATTGGGAAGACCTTTACCACTGGTCTCTATTTACTGTGATAGTAAAGAAACATTATCAAAGGCATATAACAAGACTTATAATGAAAAATCCAGATAGATTAGTCTACGCATAGTTTTGTGCGGCAACTACTTAGTGACGATGCTATAACAATACAATATCTACGATCTATCCAGAATCTACCGGACTTGTTCACCAAGGGACTGACAAGGGATATTGTCAGTAGAACATCAAGAGGAATGTGACTTAAGCTAATTTCATGAATACCGGATGAGGGAAACCCAACCTAAGTTAATAGGTTCAATGGGCAAAGTACCTCACAGGAAGTATCTGAAGCAGCATTATACGTGTTATATATGTTTCATTCCTATATGTATGTATAGTGTTGGGTACCTGTAATGATAAAAAGGAGGATGAGCTACTGCTCTTAATGAGTTCCTTCAAGGGTGCTATAGTTACAGGGGCATTCATAGGGACTCACCAATATGAGTATTGGAAGTGGGGCCGCTTCCTGATGTTCGAGAGTTTTTGGCTACTCTAATGAACTTATGAATCTAGGATAGGGCACAAGGTCATTAATGTACTATAATTTTAGAACACATGACAATTGAAATATATGTGTGTAACATGTCTGGTTGTGTCATATAGAATAATTAGTTCAAGACTATAGTCACTAAGGATTCTGATTCAATTTTGATTTGTTTACACTAAGTGAAGGTTCAAGTCCATACGACATCTTCTCCTATGCACATATTTTCCTTACATACACTAACCTCTATATTTTGAAAAATAGTGGGGGATTGTTGGGTTTTTTCAAAATAAGAAGAAAAGAAATTTTATTTTGGGAAAAGAATGGTTGTGGCTTTGGTGATTGTTGGTGTGAAGGTGATGCCTCTTGGTAAAGGGGGAATCTTTTGAATTTAAAATGGAGGGATGTCATTATTGGAAAGACACCACCATTGATGAAAAGACACTATGGAAGATGTCTTTTCATGAAAACAGCCTTAAACATCTCTTGTGATTCTATATAAACCCATCTTTGGGTCAATTCGAATTCATAATTCTAACAATCTGCTCTCCATCTTTTTCTTCTTCACCATGTTCATTTTTGGAAAGATACAGTTTTCAGGCGCTAAACTGTAAATAATTTTCAGGCAGTAAATTATAAATAATTTTTAGGCGGTAAATTTTAACAGCACAAAAGTCAGGGTTGTACGCTGTAAAAGTGTGTTCGGGGTGCGATTTTTTGATTTTGCATGCCAAAACCCACATTTCTTGGGTCTTAGAGAAGAGGCTTATTGTATCCTAGAGGCGGATTTGCTGTAACCCTCTTGCAAATTGGTTTAATAACCAGTAGGGTGCGAATATCGCCTTAAAGATAGCGACATCGTAACGCGCCTTAAGCCTATCTTTAAGTGATTCATTTTCTATTTTTTTGCCTTTAAAATAACAGGAACATTCCGCAGTATCTGATCATTTTGTGTTTTGCTGGTAGAACATTTGACTATTTGACTTGTTTCCTGGAGGTAGTGGTTAGATAGTTATCACAATCTTTTCACTTATTTCCTGGACAATGTGAAATCAATATTACGTCCTAGCAACCATCTTGATCGTCTGATTATGTGTGGTCCATACATCTGAAGAGACAGACACTTGAAGTCAAACAATCTTCGAAATTAGGGAAATTGACCGTACTCGCCTCGAAGTTTAGGTAAATTACCTAAAACACTACGACACTCCATATATTCCCAAAAGGGCCTTCTAATAGCTTTTGGACTTTATTTTGAACGAAAATGCCCCTGACCTTGGTTCAGGACTTGTACGATCCTAGAGTGAAGCAGAAGTCACCTGCTATTCTAACCCCTGAGAAACGGACGGATCGGCTACTCCCCAGGACACCGGCCAATGGCTGATGCTCGGCGCTCTGTGGGCCCCACCACCACGTATGTGTTTCATCCATGTTGTCCATATATTTCTACAGATCACTTTATGGTAGGGTCCAAAAATGACCATAATCCAATCACGGTGGGCCCTAGGAGGATTTTAATGGTGGATATCTAATACTTATAATTTTTCGGCAGTGTGGTCCACCGAAGAGTTATATCACTCTCATTTTTCGGTTCACTAGATGAACGGCATGGACAAAAGCACATACATCATGGTGGGGCCCACAGACCACCGATCACCAGCACCACGAGCTTTGAAAGGGGCAAATGTCGCACTTATGTACATTTGAAAGACCCTCTTCTTCTTCTTCTTCTTTTATTTATCTAGAGAAGCCAAGATCTAGGGACCAACAGCCAAATAGCGATGTTGTTTCTCCTCTTCACTTCTCTCGTCTTAAAGCCTCTTCCACTACGAGGTTAGTATTTTATTTTGTTTCAACTATAGGTAGGCATTTGCCAAGGTAAAAGAATGATAGAGTTGAGAAGCCGAGGGTTCTTTGGTGGTCATGTGAAATAGAGTGTAACGTAGGGCACACCTTGATCAAACCTCCACCATTGGATGGTAGACAACCACAGCATCATGTTTGTGATGGTATTTGGATCGTGGCTGCCACTTGTCACGACCACGGTTGTGATGTTATATAGATCGTGCTCATCAGGGATATAACACTGGATATAACTACGACCCAGTGTTCTTCATTACCACGACCTAACGTATACGACAACCACGATCCAGTGTGATTCATTACCATAAGATTACGACCCAGTGTGCTTCATTACCATAATATTACGAAGATTGCATTGGTTGAATTCAATTTGATAATTAAAGTTGTGTACGGTGATGGAACTTGGAAGTGCGAAAGACACAATGTGTCGCGATTTCAACGGATGAGTTCCAAGTGACCGCACATGGGGAATGACCGATGTAATGAATCTAAGAGAAATGAAGTGTACATGCGGTCAATTTACACAGTGCTTGAGAAGACGTAAAGGGACATTTCAGACGAAGTGAAGGTTTTATGTAAGAATATGAAGCCTCCATAAGCTAGAAGATTTGATGGGAGACCCAAAATGGTTCGAATTATGTCCCAACAAGAAGATAGGCCAACATTCAGATGCTGGAGATGCAAACGAATAGGTGACAACCGACGTTGATGCACTTTTGTCCCTACTGGTTGAGTAGGAGGTCAAGGCTGATGATGACTTATTGTTTAATTTCCCTTTTATTGCTTGTGATAAGGTAATGTGAACTGTAATATACTTATTGATTCATGAACTTTGGTGCATGTTAACCACTTTCCAATGTGGATGTTAACCATGACCCATATAGGAAAACATGAACTTAACAACGGGTCATGGTTGTCACTACATAAGGACTGTGATTAAAATGTTATATGGGTCTTGTTTCTCATTAAGGTCGTGGTTGTTAATGCTGGATCAACAAAGACGACAACCATGATCCATTACAACTGTGACCACGACCTATTTAACATGACAGCCACGACCCATATGAACTACGACCAATGATTAACGTATACCATGACCCATATAACACGACAACAACAACCCACATATCATCCAGGGTCCATGTATCATGACAACCACGACCTATACAAACTCATAACCCTGACTTATATACAATGACAGTGGAGACCCATGTATCATGACAAACACGACCCAATGTGGATGATAATCAAGAGCCTTTATGTATATGAACCACGAACCTAAAGATCGGAATAGTGTACAAAACATAGGTTGTGGTTTTCATGGTATATGGATTGTGGTTGTCATGTTAATCGGTTGTGCTTTACTCAGTGTCGTGGTTGTTAACATCAATCCGGTACGGATGATAACCACGATCCATTACAAATATGACAACCACGACGCATGTGAATCGTTAACCACATTCCATGTAACACGACAACCACGACCCTTATAACATGACATACAGGATCCATATTTCATGACAATCATGACCTAAACAACATTACAACCATGATCCATATTCCAGGCTGATGTGAAATGGCCTATTCTAGCTTCCAGGAAAACGAACTCGATATTTTGTAACATGACAATAGCGATATATAAAGCACGACAACCACGATCCATAAAACATGAAAAACCACGATCCATATGACATGACAACAACGATCTGTATAATACGACAATAACAAGACATAAAACATGAAAACCATGACCCTAATGAGACCGACACCACGACCCATGTAACTTTGACAACCACAATCCATTTTACATGAAAACCACGAAAAAAATATAAAAACATAAAGAGTCAACAATGATCCTCTGCTAACATGAAGGATTGTGGTTGTCATCTATGAGGGGTCATGTTTGTCATTATGTAAGGTAGAGATGACTTTGATAAAGTCGTGACAACGAAAGCCCTCACCATATCCACTTTGAAGCCCAAGTCTTTGGCCCATGACTCTGTACTGTGGTTATTATGTTATATGGGTCGTGGTGTCAATGTTCAATGGGTCGTAGTTGACATGACGATATATGTTGTGGTTTTCATTGTTGTATATATCGCGTAGTTGATCACACCGAAATAAACGGTTAGAAGGTGTTGAGAACTACGTGGGCCATACATCCACCTGATAAAACTTATTTTCATGATATGCCTTTATATACTTACATTACATACGATGGTCAGTTTAGATGACATTTATATATCACTGTGGACCCCATATATCTTAGTTTGTACTGAATTAATATGTCGCATATACAAACATTAAAGATGGCGTGCTATAGGCAGAAAGTTCGCTTATGATTCCAAATGCAGAACATCAATCGTCGATCATCTAGTTCAAGTCTATAGCCTATCATAAATCGAATCTAATCCGTTGGAATTGTTCATGGATGATAGATTCATTCAAAAATGTTTTTAGTGACACGTATTGAGCCATCAGTGCCCCACACCACTTAAAGATGACAGATTATGGGTTTTTACGAAAAATTATTGGTTGAAACCATTGCGGTCATTTGGATTTGAATATACTGACCATTCTTTCAGTAATTCTGTTTCTTGATGTTACGAATAGAATGGACGGTGCAGATCAGAGAATATCTGCAGTTCGATGGGACTTACGGAACACCGACTATATCTTGGATGCTTACGGACGCTTATAATTTTAAACGCAAAACATCAGTAGACGCTTTTACGGACACTTATGATTCCAAACGCAGAACATCAACGGATGCTTTTACAGATGCTTACGATTCCAATCGCAGAACATCAATGGACACTTTTACGGATGCTTACGATTCCAATCGCTGAACATCAACGGACGCTTTTATGGACACTTATGATTCCAAACGCAGAACATCAACGGACGCTTACGATTCCAATTGCAGAACATTAACGGACACTTCTACAGACACTTACGATTCCAAATGCAGAATATCAACGGACGCTTTTATAGATGCTTACCATTCCAAACGCAGAACATTAACCGCTTGTGCCTGTACCGAACGCCGACTATATATTGGAGCTTCTTCTGTGGGACCCCTTCACTTTTTATCCCTAACCCTATTTTTTTACAGGTTTTAAATCTTCTTCACTGAGCCCCTCCATCACCACTCAACAAGTACATTTACAAGTTCAGTGCAGCTCAATCAATATAAATGGCAAAGGAAGGTAATGGTTGATAGGGACGGTGTATGGTGGTTATTATGTTATGCGGGTCGTCGCTGTGAACCACGACCCAATGTATATGACTATAACGATATGTACAGCATGACAATCACGAATGTTGTTGTGATCGGTGTCGATATGCTGAACGAATCGTGGTTGATAGGGTCAGTGTATCATGGCCCACATGTTAGTGGGTCGTGGCTGTGAACCACGAGTCACTGCAGATGACGTCAATGATATATATGGAATGACAACGACGATCATGGTCATGATTATGGTTAGTCACAATATGGATCGTAGTTGATGGATAACATGTTATGTGGGTCGTGACTGTGAACCACGATTCAACGTAGATGACAAAAATGATCTTTATGCCATGACAATCACGATCGTTGTAGCGATCGTGGTTGGTTTGCCTAACGGATCATTGTTAACAGGCATATAAATGACATCGATGAACCGTGTAGTACGACTGTCAACCACGACCTAACACAAATGATAATCACGATCCGACGTAGAAGAGAACAATGAGCCGTGTAGCATGATAACCACGGTCCTTTAGAACTCATGATAAACATGACCCTTCGTGGATTACAACCCTAATCCACTGTCTATTACAATTATGACCCATGTTAGATTTTGCAAGACCATGTTATTATTAATTAACAATCCACGACCATATTGGAATGCGGGTCGAAAGAAGTTAATCATGACCACATGCTTGGACTTTGAAAAAGGCACAAGTCTCACCCAAGTCCTCCGTCAGTTTTCTAAAAGTCTTGGTTGAAGATATGGAGAAGGAACCTGATAGAAAGAAACTATTTAGAGACACCTGTTATGGATTTCTGCTTGACTTTTCACTGGCCAAGTGGATGGCATAGTCTCTGAAACGCCTCGAACTTTTCAATACTCGAGTATTGAAAGTCCTCGAGCATTACCATAAGACTCAATGTAACATACACGTGTGTATGTTACCAATCTAGCTATTCTAGCCCTATGTCCTTACCCTGACACTAACCTAACTATTAGGGACGAGCTCCATTTATAGATCAAGCCATCTGACCATTGATTTTGTGACAAGACTATCCACCATGGAATTTGACGGGCGTACATTCCTTTAGATGAATAGACAAATAACTCCTTAGCCATAAGGATTTAGATGCAAGTTCTTTTATAAAAATCATTTAGAAACATGGCCTCAGCCATGCAGAACCATTAGATTTTCCCAAAACTTACAGATCAGCAATAATTACAAAAATTCAAGTGACCTAGACCCCTGAATCCTAGATCATGGAGTTTTCACTATCCGAGTAACATGAAATTTTACACAATGCTCAATTATCTTAAATTAACCGTACACGACAAATATCAGCCCTTAGATTAGGGTTAAAGTGACTCAATTGATAGATCAGCTATTGACCGCCGATTTGGGGGCCACCTAATCTTTGGATATACTTCAATCTTGGGCTCAACGCCTTAAATTACATGGAAAAATGAATGGACGAAATAGATTTCTCACAAGAAGCACCGTGGGCGAGCGAACATGTGGTGTGCGTTCAACCACTACACACCGGACCGGGAGACCCAATCAAACACGGACGACCCGACTCCCGCTCGAACACGGAGAGTTCTCTCCCTGCCTGTGCAATGAGCAGAACCTGACCATTTTGAGAGGGACTATGGGCCACCATCATGGCCCACATAGATGATCCAGACCGTTCATCATGTATGGAAGGAAAAAATGATAAAACCCACTTCACTACCTTCATATCCAGATCAGGAAACAACATGAGAGGTCTCTCCATAGATTCTGGATTATAAACAAACCTGCGCCTGACCACTGGGATGAATCTTGGGACCCACCATCGTCCATAGGAATGATTGAAACTGTCCATCATACTTCTATGACGATTTCCATTAGATCCTAGTATATTCCATTACCAACCAAAACACGTCTGCACCCGCATGCCACGTCGAAAGGAACAGTGGTGGTTCTTGATTCTCGGCACAAGAGAAGATGACGAGTGATAATTGAGCCAATTAGGGCCATTCAAACCTGAGCAAGGGAGGGCCCGACCACTCCCAAGAAGACGGATTAGGAGATTTGGTCGGTATGTATGCCAATTCCAATTATAGTGCAAGTCACTTTTGGAATTCGCTGCGCAAGAGAGAGACGGACTGCGAACAACAGTGCAAGTTTTCATAGAGTATTCTGGAAAGTGCGCTGCACACTATAAAGGACAGCACACGTCCAGGAGGAAGGAGAGAAAGGAGAAAACGTGAGAAAGAGAAAGAGGGAGAGAGAAGACGTGCAGCCGAGCCACAGTTCGGTCAGGCAGGCCTGTTGTCGTCCCATCCAGCAGGGGAGGAAGAAAAGAAGAAAAAGAGAATAAGAAAGAAAGAAAGAAAGGAAAGAAAGAAAGAGGAGGAAAGAAAAGAGAAAGAAAGAAAAGAGAGAAAGAAAGAAAGAAAAAGGAAGAGTGAAAGAAAAGAAGAAAAGAAAGAAGAAGATGAGCTTTGACTCGCCGAGTCAACTCGGTTGAGTTACTATGACTCTAGAAAGCTGGAGTGTCGATTCAGTTATCCTACCCAAGTTCAGCCATCTCCTTAACGTTCAGATCTTAACAATCCAAAAGAAGGAAGAGAGAGAGAGAGAGAGAGAGAGAGAGAGAGAGAGAGAGAGAGAGAGAGATGAAAGGGATTGTATTGTCCTTGTCGAGTTCAGATAAAGGTAAGATTTCCATCTTTTAATTTAAAAGGGTTACAACTATTAGATCTAATTCTAACATCAACATAAACCGAACCCTAAATAAATCCTAATTGTTCAAACCATGTTATTTAGGATATAGTCTGATATACATGTGTATACATGGACATCTAGCCTCGATTGAGGACGATTCGATTTAAAGGTGAGGGTTTTATCCTTTAAGCTTACACTAATTTAAGTCATTATATTTCTCATACCTTTTTTATGCCTCTAAAGATGTGAATTATCTTGCCTTTTCATACTTTTCATGATGAGAATTATCTTGCATTTTCTTACCTATAATGATATGAATTGTCTTGCCTTTTCGTACCTTTAATGATGTGAATCATCCTACCTCTATTGTTTATATGTTTTTGGGAATTATCCTATCAATTGATTCAGTTATTATCATTACCATTATTGGCCCTACTGGGAATTATGACATTATGTCAATTATAAGGGATTTCTCTGAATTTATGTGAGGCTATGGATACAAGCCTGCCCATGCCTCATCAATTTATTGAGTTGGCTCTGCCACTCATCGCTTTATTTGAGTTGGCCATTGCCACTCTTCGTATTATAGAGTTCACCATTGTCACTCTTTTCTTATTATGTTGGCCATTGCCACTTTTGTTGAGTTAACCATTGTCACTCTTTGTTGTATTATTTTGGCCTCGTGCCGTCCATATTTATGGCTTGGGCATGTATCTTGTTATTCTAGGACCTCCATAATTCTGTTTATATCCTTCATGATTCAGATTCAGTTATATGTTTTAAGATTCAATTTATCTCTGTAAGTGCAAGTGATGTGTAAGATGTCTCACAACTAGTAATTCAAATATTCTATCATGGACGTAATGTGCTCTGGGTAGAGACCCTCTTAGAGCACGTAAGTCCTTAAGCCTTTGGGTAGTGGTGCACAAATCGATGTGTGTAAGTCGCAACAACGTCACATCACCCCATGATTGGATGTCGCAAATAGTCGCTCCATGAACAAGTTGTGTCATGTAAATCACCTAGCCCATGTGTTGTGCACTCTGAGGTATTCTCGTAAATCCACGGTAGCGTTGGCCATGCCAGCGAATATCTGTAGTTATGGGATGCAGGTCGTGCCGGTTATCTATAAATTGTATTCCACAATGTGATGATCACTAATATGATGAGCCCCACATACTTTGCTAGGCATGCATCTCATGTAGGTTGTTTGCACATTTTGATATCCTCATATTAGTGGACTACTTGACATATCAGAACCATTTTCATTATCTGTTATGAATCTCTGGAATTATTGTTAATCTTAAAGGATAACCTTCACTATGAGTAGGGCATTGACCCTCTCCCAACCGTACAGTTGATCTAGGTGACGTTCAGATTGAAGACTTAGAGAATTACTTTCCTATAAAAGATTACACTTAAGGAATATGAAGATAAATTAATTACCTAGTTTTATACTTCTGCTATGAACTCTGATGTTGTAATAAACCTCCCATTATAAGACCTTGATTATTCCTTTTACTCTGATGATATATAATCAATACAGTTGATTTTATTCTTGTGAATGTTACCTTCATAAATGTATCTGGATGTAAACAAACGAAAAAAATAGGGTGCGATTTCAGAGCATCCAGTTGTACATTATTAACATCCGATTTCCTCAGGCACGAGTACATACTCTGGCCATGGAAATTTCGAGCTATTACATTCTCAGATCATGCATTGCCTAATGCAAAAGCACGTTGGCGATCTGAAATTTGATGTTCAGGGCACCAAGATAAAATTTACAAAGCTCGATTTTGTGCTGATAATGGGTCTTAAGTTTGGACCACTTAGGATAGATGGTGGTGGTCGTGCCAAGGTTAGAAGAGTAGAGGCAGGAAAAGGCATTAGGGAGACCTACTTGAGAGTAGGGGGTTAGTAAAGAAAAACTAAAAGAAGTCTACTTGTCACTCGCCAATAAAGACGAACATATGGACGTGGTGAAGCTGGCTCTAATAATTTGCGTTAAGAGTCTATTCGTTGGATCTCCGCAAAAGAATAACTGTGTTAATACGTTTATCGACATGGTTGATGACTTAAATTATTTTAATAACTACCCTGGGGTAGTGTGGGGTATGATTATTTGAAGAATGGGGTTAACACTGCGTCTGGCACTATTCGGGAGGAAAGGGTGACTGGCTAGTACCCCAAATCATACAATATATGCGGATTTGCGTTTGCCCTACAAGTACGTGATTCTTGTCTTGATTCATACTTTGAGTTCAAATTTTTCCTTTTTCCTCCATACATGTCAACCAATATGTAATGCATGATAATTGTTCTTATACAGATTTGGGCCTACGAATGGTTCCCTCAACTCACTGGTGACCGTAGGTGGGCCGTTAGAAGACTGCCTACAAGGATTCCTTGAATACTAAACTTGGGTCAGAAGAAAAAAGGTAGATATGAAACCATATCCGTCATCTTCACAGTTGTGCTGGTAAGATTTATTCAATTAGTATTGTAATTTGAATCATGTAGTATGTTTATAATTAATAAATCAATTATGCTCCTACAGGTGGTGTTAGCTCCAGAGCTTCAACCAACAATCGAAGAAGTAGAGAGTGAGGTTATCAGGAGTATTACTGACAACGACATTCATACGAAGGACAAGGCTCTATGGTCAACACCCACGGCAGAGACAACGGAAATGAAAAGTATAATTAAGCTTGATGGGAAATCTGCTGATTTTGGGAATGAATTGAAAGACAAAAAAAAAATCCACAATAAGAAAATTTAATAAGTGGATTGATTTCCTCACCACTGAAGTGCAAGGAATAAAGGGTGAATTGAAGTGGATTAATGAGCTTAGAGTAGAAATAAAGCACCTCAAGGAGGATTATGCTTCTTTACGAGAAGTGACATAGAAGAGAGATGATATGAATACAAAACAGGTACGTGAAATCACCTTGCTTTATCTAACCTATTTGTAAATAGCTCACTGTGAGGGAAAATGAAAAATGGATCGTAGTTGTTGTCCACATAGGATTGTTGTTATAATTTAGGAAGGGTCGTGGTTTTCATGCACCTAGGGTCGACGACCCAACTTTGATGGCCTAGGGTCGTGGTTTCCGTGTAACGTGGTTCGTGGTTTAAATGGAATATGGATCCTTGTTATTGAAAGTGCGCTGTTGATAAACCCTAAGTATTGTTAAATTTTGGTGTGCCAAACCAATTCAAGTTTGTATCTTGATTTGTATCAAGCTTGTGCATCTGTTCACATTCAATCTTTGACGTTCGTTCTGTTCGTGCTGAATAAATCTATCTTATCTACGACGAACTCACCAAGATCTTCAAACTGGAAGAAAGTGAAGACTTTCATATATTGAGTGAAGACTTAGTTTTCAAGAACAATGTGGTTCAAGATCTGGAACCAGAAAAGTCCAAGAACTCAAGACCTAGTTGAAGATTATGTTTGGTATGTCGAGTTCAAACTTTGAAGATCACAAGAATTAAAGCTACTGAAGTGATCGATATATTAAGTGTTCATATGTTCTATCTCACAAGAAAGGAATGATTGACCTAGATTGACCTTAGATCATGATTAGACCATTTCATGCTTTCGATCGATCATTTTATAAGTGTAAAATTTTGTTCTTTCAACTAGCCCTAGCACTGGCTCAACCAGTCCTAGAAATTCTTCGACCAGTCCAGGATTTGTTATGAATTTTTGAAATTTTCCTGTTGGTCTATGACCAGTCCTGGAAATTGCTCGACCAGTCGTATGAATAGTACTCGACTGGTCGTACAGTGCTCGACTCATTTTCCAGCGTGTAATCTGGACTCACATGACCAGTCGTGTGGTGTCCACAACCAGTCGAGTAGGCCACTCGACCAGTCGTGGGACCCACAAGGCCAGTCGTGTAACTAAAAAATGTTATCGCGCTAGAATTTTTGAAAATCTGTTTGGATAAGGTCGGTCGTAGCTATCCAAAGGCCAGTCGTGCGAACCGATTTTTCGCCTATAAATAGTGCTCAAATTTTAGAGTTTCACATTCAATTCTTATCATTCTTAAGCAATTACTCTGAGTTTATTTTGAGTAAATTCTAGGCTATTTTGTACATATTTAAGATTCTTTAAAGTAGCTCTTGTAATTTGATTTTGATTCTCTATTCCATTCTTATATTGAAAAGGGATATCCGATTTACCCTTTCTTGAGATCAAAATCAATACAAAGCCCTTACTGATTTAATTAAAAATCATTTAAACTTAGAACCTTATACAATTGTGAGACTAAACGTTGAACATCTACGTCGTCATCAAGTTAGTTCTACCGGGCCGCTTTAGAATCGTCATACAGATAAGTTTTTACTTTTTTTGTAATTCAATTCCTTTTTAGTTTGTGAGATTGTTCCAGAAAGTCTCCATTTTTTGGTTTATCTGAGGTGATCCAGAAAACTCAAAGAGTGGGGTTTTTGAAATGTATAAGCCCACTTGAAAGACACAATTGTGAAGGTTTTAGATGAACCTTGAAAAACCTATTTTGAATTAGTGAACGCTAATATCCTTAAGGAGTGGATATTAGGAGTGGAGTAGTTGTGTGGTTGTTGTTTAACAGTTAGTGTACACATAAGAAAACCACTATAATTCTTTGTGTTTGGTGGATGTGTGATTTATTTCTTTATCTTTTAAGATTGTGGGATGTATTTGTGGATGTGAATGTTGTAATCTTTACATTTCAGCATTATGTGGTGAATGTTGTAATAGATTAATTTTTATTTCTTTCATATCCTCTTCAGTTTGAGTTTTTGATACTCACCCACATTCTAGTAAGGTTGTTCTGCCATAAACCGTTGGTTTTTGGTGTTAGGTTGTCCTTAGAACCAAGTTTGTATCAACCTCTCAATACTCAATTTTTTAGGTTGTTATTTCCTTTGGTTATTTGCAATTCATTTGGTTATCTTATTATTTATATTTCGCTTGTTAATTTTTATTTGGCATAGTCCTATTCACCCCCCTCCCCCCTCTAGGACATATAGCTCGGCCTTTTCAGTTGTCATACATAGTGGATCGTGGTTTTCATCCACGATGGTTCGTGTAGTTGAACCATGACCTAACATGGATGACAACCACCCCCCATTAGTCATAATAACCACAACCCTATTCTTGATCATAGCTGTCACCCATATCTATTCCAACCACAACCCAATATGGTCGAGAAACACGATCCACTGTTTGTAATAACCACGACACTTAGTTTGTCGTTGTTGTCATCCACAGTGTGTCATGGTTCATATACATGATATCATGGATGGGTTCCTTATAGAAAGACATATTGAAATACATATTAATAGTGATTTTATTATAGGACATTAGCTCTTCGATCAACAGTGAAGCAACATAGAAAGGAGATAAATGCTTCACTATAGGAAAAGGTGAACCGGCATAGAAAGGAGATCAATGCTTCACTGCAGGATTAGGTGAAGCAACTCAGGGAGGAGATCAATGCTTCACTGCAGGAGCAGGTTAAGCAAATTAGAGAGGATATCAATGCTTCACTGTAGGAGCAGATGAAGCAACTCAGAGAGGAGATCAATTCTTCACTACAGGAGCAGGTGAAGCAACTCAGAGAGGAGATCTAGGCAATGAAGGTACATGAAGTTGAATCTATCCTGAGTCGTTGTTATCATACACATGCACACTGGATCATGGATTCGTGATCAATACAACGTGATAGTCTTCTATCTAGACAAGGGATGTGGTTTCTACGAAATGTGGAATGTGAATATCGTTCAGTGTGGATTGTTATTATCATCCGTCATGATCCTTATTCTCATCCAATGTGGATTGTGAGTATCATACATAGTGATCGCTGTTGACATCCACGAACCTCCATGATGTGAACCATGACCCATTATGGATGACAACCTGGCTCCAGTGGCCGTAATAACCATTTATGATATACGATTTCATTACAAGACAATGTTCCTTCGACTAGCCCTCTAATCGTAGAGAATGCTTCATTGCTGGAGCAGATGAGGCAGCTTGGGGAGGAAATGCAAGGAATAAAGGTATATAGAATTGAAATTTTTCCTTGTCATATTTGGTCATTGTTGTGTTCCTTTTTTGGTCATTGGTTATCATCCACCATGGATCGTGGTTAATGTCAATGCTGGAACGTTGTTATCATGTGTGATTGGTCGTGGTTATCATCCACCATGGGTCGTGGTTAACGCATGACCCAAAGCGGACGAGATAGGATATACATATAAAATATGTACGTGATTTATCTTTGGGTTAATAGTTAACAAGTCATTATGTATGTAATGTCTTCTAGAAAATAATATGATTTTATAACAGGTCAACAGCTCCAATTTCGAGGTTGGGATCAACCAGCTCTCTAGTTTTGAAGCTAGGATGACCCATCTTAAAGATGAGAATGTTGCGCTACAGGTGCAAATGAAGCAGGAGATGAACCTACTAAAGGATGAAGTTAATAAGACAATTGTTGTAACGTCTCAGAAAAAACCCTACAAAGACCCGAGCACCACCTCAGGCAGAAATCACTAAGGACTAAATTCTATGGAAATTAAATAAAAATTAATTAAGTATTAAACTAAATAATCAATGGAATTAGCTTGGACCACTATCTATACGAACTGCAAGACCCAAAACCATTAGAATCACTAACCCAACATTACCTAAAAACCTAGGAGCAATCTCAAAACCCAGTTGCTCTTAGGAGCACATTGAAACTCTGCATCGGACCTGGACCGCGCGTCGAAAGTCCAATACCGTGAAACTATATGGTTATGACCGCCTTACCGGGCTTGACAACAATTGCGGAAATTGTGCTTGAATAGTACCCAGAAACGCATAACTAGAGCCCTGAGTAAAGTGTGTGAGAAATACGAATATCTTCAAAAAATGAGCTTAGATTTAAGTGAATTGGGTCGTTCGCTTGTAGGCCAAATTGAAGATTTCAGACTGCCAGTTTCTGATCAAACTATACCCTTGCATCAGGGAAATTTCCCTGCTCATATCTGTATACTTGTGGCTCTGATCGAGTGACGATGACCGTTAAACTGAAACAGGTCCTCCACGGTCAATCCACTAATCCGATCAGACCGAAATCATATCCTGGCCTAGATCCATTGCCAGGGAACTTACTCTGTGATGTAAGTGAGTAACGAACCTCCAGATGAGCTCTGTTTGCCCAAAACAGACACCCTTTGGCTATAACCTAAGTATACCATGGCCCCGGGGCCATTTACACTACTTTTAAGCCTATATAAGACCCTTAACCCACCCCTGTCTCATTCCATACGAATTTATCTAACCCTTGGAGAGAGAAGAGAGAAAAGAGGAGGAAAGAGTGAGGAGAAGAGAGTGAGATATGGAGATCGTTGCTGGGATTCACTCCCACTACTCCACGTATTGAATCACCACCTCACCGTCGATTCTAGTTTCGATTTGGGTAAGAAATCCTAACCCTAATCTCATTTTAGGAATCCAAATAGAGGAATTGGTGAGATAGCTAACCAATTTAAATGTTTAGGTACCAGTTGTTCCGTATTCGGGAACGTAGGATACGAACTGAGTTCTAAACGAGCAAACCGACGAATGGTACAGAATATAAACATTTAGGTTATGGTTTTCAAGGCTTTCAATGTCATCAATGATTTATGACTAACTTGTTTGCCACCATATGATCTTAGTTAGGATGTATTCGATAGATTATACATGTGTGTGAACTATGTGAATATATAATGCATTTTATGTGTTTGTTGAAATGTATGAACGAAATTACTATCATGATTTGTACTTGCCATTACTATTAATCTAGAATACATGTTTGTTGTATGTATGACAACTACTTTATGAAAGGATTTGCTATAATATATGCTATAACTAAATTAGGGCATGTATGTAGTAATGTATAGGCTAAGTGTTTGATAAAATGTCTGAATGAGTAATTATTTGTTAAATTGAAATTATTAAGGGTGTTAAGATAGGATTCTCAACTACCTTATCTATGTGTATAAATTCTTTCATGTAACCTTAATTTCACACATGTGATTTATATATAAAAATGCCTATGTATAGTAGCATGCTTTATGTGTTTGATAAAATGTTCAAATGATTATTGTATTACGATTATTTGTTAAATGTTGTTATAACTATCACATGTGATTACTTATTGCAATTGAATGCGATTGGGACTACTACGTAGTCCAGAAAATAGGTAATAGATCCCGGTTGAGTAGCCGAACTAGATTTACCACATTGGATACGTTCGATGAATCTGAGTCGTATGATGATTGTCGACAGTGGTTAGGCTATGTGGAGTACTTACATGCTCCATGTCGATTAATTCAACGTGTGCTCATACTAATCGAACTTGTCAAATAACCAGATTGACCCATTATGTGTTTACCATGTACAGACGCTACTGCTTGAATCTAAGGTACTACTTACCAATGTAAAACCTGTTTTAACTATGATACCACGATCCGCTACAACTCATGAGCCGAGCATGGTGGTATGGGACACCGTGGTCGAGCTGTCGACTTACGTTGGGGTGACAAGCCTCTCCAGAGTGTCCAATGAGTAACCCAAACTCGTGAGCCCAATACGGTGGTATGGGACACTGTATTCGAGCTGTCGGCCTATGCTAAGGTGACGAGCCTTTCCCTAGTTACCTCGAGTATAAACTAGTCCTACGTTGAGGTGACGAGCCTCCCGTAGTGAGCTAAACTTGCCTATCCACTACATTTAAATTAGGGGTGATGTTGCCCTATAACTTGCCTATCGTATATGATTTACTAGGATTGACGACCCTAGATGAATCATCGTTTGGGTAAATGATATAAAGGGAGGTACCTTAGCTTCCCGAATCTTTTGTATGAATAAGTCTAATTAAGAACTTGGCTAACACGACCATGCACTGCATTGCATGTGCTTTGGCTAGGAAGGCGCATGTTTAGGGAGTTTGTCATGCACGACTGTAAGATGAAGTCGCTATGGAAGTGGAGGAGAGGGCATGCATCATTACAGTATACCATTTCTGCATTAACAAGAGTACTTAGGACATGATTGTTGTATCGCTTTATCATTGCTGCTTAACTGAATTGATAACATGTTAACCTTTGCCTTATAGTACCACTGAGTTGATCACTCACTCCCACTCTGGGATAGTGTTTTAAAACACCAACTAGACTATATTGTAGATGTAAGTGACAATGATGTTTACGCTATTGATTGGGATTTCATATACGAGGAGGAAGAATTCTCCTACATTCAGCTATCAGCTTGGTCTATGTAGACCATGTACTGATCGATGGAAGTACAGGGACTATAAGGATTAGTTGGACATTTACATTTTTATTTTTTGTAAATTTTGGATCAACATATGTATATATTTAGCCTAATATCATACTCATACTCTAGGGATTGAGAAACACTTATATACATTATATACCTATCTCAGTCTTCTACTTGCTTAACTTAATTATCTCTGGAGTATGATATATTATTTTAGTATAATCCCACCCATGTTTAATGTGCTAATATGGATAACATTTAAACATCATTATCTATGTTGCATAAATGATGCGTTGGAACTCGAGAGTTGAGCTTCTGCTCGACCCCCAATTTTCTGGGCGTTACAAGTTGGTATCAGAGCATGATTTGGATTAAACTGGACCTAGGTTATGGTAACATGACACACACTAACGTACTTTGACTTAGGTGGGGGCGATAAAATGTAAAAATGATCATAAGATTCCCAGTTTCACTGATGGGCGAAACCGACAGCTGAAATGCACCCTTGACGTGTCCGAGATCGCATGAAATGATCTTAATTCCTCCTTAGGCAATCAACGATGAGTTTAGACCATTATCCAGTAAATTCAAAACTCGAAAACACACCAAAGGAGTGAATATGTGCGGGATAGGGCGATAAAATGCACCTCATAGTCATAGGAGCCCAAACCATGAAAAACGGTGGGACCCGGGGGGTCCCCTGCACATTTTTGACACCCCAGGACGGGGGTGGCCACCGCCCTAGGGCGGCGCACCACGGCCCACTCCAGCGGGCCCGTGGGTCCGGTGGCCTGCTACCCTTCACACACTTTTGGTGGGTCCCTCTCACGTGTGGGACCATCCTATATGCTTTATTTGCCCCTTTTTCACTCCATTTCACCCCTCCAAGCTCTCAAAATCTCTCGAAATCTGATTTTTCTCTCTCAAATCGTCATTCCATACTCCATCTTCTTCTTCCTCCTTAATATACATACACCCACCACCATTTCCCTCAAAACCCATCTCCTATCACCTTTTATCTCCCTTATTTCCTCACATTTGAGCACACAAATCCATCTTTGTGTCTCATAAATCCAAAAATCCTCTAACTCATCTCATCTTGCAACCTCTCTTAACCTCATGGCTCTTTTTGAGCTTGTGGCTGCCATCTTTTCCCTTTCCACACTCCTTTTCCTCTTGAGAAAGAAGAGGGCACCCGCGGATGAAGCCGGGCCTAGCCAGGCCTAGCCGCCCTACACGTTCAAGGAAGCAGACAAGTGCTAAAGTGAGCATCGAGTGAGAGTGAAGGACAAAGCGGGATCTCGATCCCCTAATTTCTCTCGAAAGAGCTCTACTGACGGGCGTCGGACATGGTAGGTTTCAGGGCCGTAAAGTTGTCTTTGAAGCGCATGTTGCCGAAAGACTATTCAGGCTATATCCGATGATGGACCCCCTGTTAGAAGCCGGGTGGGGTCCCATATTTAAAGGCAAGTCCCAAGCGTGTGAGAGCACTATCTGTGCCTTTTATGCCGACATTCGGGATTCACTGCTGGAGCCTCTACAGTTCACTATCCCCGTGGGAAGGTGGGAAGCCACAGTCGATGTAGGTGTGATGGCCCGGATTATGGGAATTGGACGTGGTGAGGTACATGCTAGTGAAGCTCATCTCAATAGTTCCCGGGAAAGAGATCGTCGCACATGGTTTCTTTGTCGCCGACTGGTTCAATGGAAGAGAGGAAATTACCTCCCATCGACCAAACTGATGGCAGACTTCCGCCTACTCCACCACATATTCACATATAATGTGTATCCTAGGTGGGGCAACCATACCGAGTGTACACATTTGATGGTGGACTTCCTGTATAGAACCAGGTAGGGAGACAAGCTGTGTCTTCTTACGTTCGCCCTGCAACAAATAATCCAAATCGCATGTGCTGTTAGGAGATATGGTTCACTCCTATTCAGCCGACTTATATGCAAGATTGCTCATGATTTCAGTTACATACTTAACGCGGATGAGCATGCACCGATCCACTTCAACAATGACACTACGCTTAACAACATGAGAATTGAGTCACGACAACGTCAAGCCCGTCTTGATGAAGAGGGAGATGAGATTAAGGAAGAGGAAGAAAGTAGTGAAAAAGAGGAGGAAGAAGAAATAGAAGAAGGAAGTGTGGGGAAAGGAAGTGGTGAAGAAGGAAGTGATGAGGAAGAGCAGGAAGAAGAAGAAGAGGAGGCCCAAGACTCTATTAGGGGCCCTCCTACTACTACACGTGAACACCACCGTGATTGGGCTACCTTAGAAGCCCGTTTGGCTTAGATTGAGGAAAGTCAGTCCTCCCTGAGACACGAGGTCAGAGAGACCCAGGCCGAAGTAAAGTAAAAGCTTGAAGAAAATCAAGCTTACCTGAAGAAGAACTGCAAGAAGATGTTTTGCACCCTTAAGGCCCTCCTGTGATGTATGGAGGACAAGGGCGCTCCTCCGCCTTCACCGGAGTCTGACAACTAGTTGTATGTTGTAGTCATATTTTGGTTTATTTTGTTCTTTGCTTTCTATGTTATAGCCCTTATTGGCTTAGTTGGATATTAATAGTTAGTTTTAAAGCTTTTGTTATGTGAGCTCACATGCATCTTCTGTCATGATTCATGTAAGACTACATCTCATGTATTGTGACAATTTTGGTTAAATGAAATGTGTGAAGCTTCTTTTGATTTGGAATGTGTAAAATGCTTGGAAAAATTTTGAATGTTATCGATTAAAATCTTACATGGGTTACACCCTATGTTGTATATAGGGAATGCCACATAAGAGCACTCGGAGTATGACGTCTTACACTTGGCGAATCGATTGATGGGGCATCTCCCCTAAGCGATAGCCAGACGGACCCCAGTTTGGGCCCGAATCACGAGACTATGCCAGATTCTCAGCCGGCCACTGGCCCCACAAATGAGCCAACACCTTTTGCACCACCGGTTCCAGAACAGAACCGTGTGTCTTCATCGACGCCACATGTACGTCAAGCGGTCCCTCCTGATAGGTTAGAGCAGATGATGCTCCTGATACAGCAACAATAGCAGATTTGGACCAGATTGTAGGGGCCCTTGCCTAGAACATGAATATGGTCCCGCTTGCACCACCTGTACACCCGGCTAGAAACATGAATGTCAGCGGTTTATTTGAGTACTTTCAGCATTTCTGATCTCCCACTTTTGTGGGTACTTACAGACCCAAGGAGGCTGAGTACTGGCTAGATCGCATCTCTAAGATGCTGAAGCCACTACACTACACTGAAGCAGATCAGGTCAAGTTAGTTACATACATGTTCGAGAAGGAGGCTAGTCTATGGTGGGATAGCATCCTACGGACAGTTGCTTCTGGGTACATATGGACGTGGGACGCTTTTGAGACCCGCTTTCATGGGAAGTACTTCCCCCTCACTTACCATAATGAAAAGGAAGAAGAGTTTCTTCGCCTCCGACAGGGAGGGATGACTATGTCAGAATATGAGAACAAAATTACAGAGCTAGCCAGATACGCTCCTTTGATCCTAGCAAATGAGC
Organism: Magnolia changhungtana; assembly: GCA_030180095.1. Lineage (NCBI taxonomy): Eukaryota > Viridiplantae > Streptophyta > Magnoliopsida > Magnoliales > Magnoliaceae > Magnolia > Magnolia changhungtana. The sequence goes on from JASAUF010000600.1 coordinate 2,406,650, forward strand.
CGATGAAGATGCGGCGTTTCTCAGATGGCCTGTGGCCAGATATCCGTACAAAGATGTGTTGCACTAGCATTCCCAACTATGTTGAGCTAGTGAACATGTCCCTGTGAGCTGAGCAAGATGGGGAAAGACTGTCCCGTACATGTGTGTCCATGGGTCCGATGCCTCGACCTGATTTGTTGAACAGATCGTTCCTTGACAAGAGGACACGTGCAGATTCGTCTCCCAGCCTTACGGCTCCACCGACACAGCCTAGGCGATTAGATTTGTGGTGCACCTACTGTAAGTGGTAGGGCCATACAGATACTTATTGCTTCACCAAGATGAGGAACAACGGCTTCACGCCTCCTCAGAAAATCAACCGTCAGATGCCATATGCTATCTTGGCTTCACCCCTACTATCAGCACAACTGGCATAACCTTTCTATAGGCCAAATGTACCTCGTAATAGGCAGCCTCAACGACCTATGGCAGTGCATCCGAATCATCCTCAACAGGCTTATGTGCACTCACTTTCAGCTGAGGCATCCGAGACAGCAGCCGTAGCACCATTGGCTATCGAGGTCACAACACATATCCAAGGTACACCAGTCTTACTATTGGTGGACACCGGGTCCACTATTTCAATAGTTTCATGCGCAACAGTCAAGCGACTAGTGTTAGAAACTACTCCTACGATTAGGGTGAGGTTTCTTACCACCACAGGAACTTTCTCAAACTCTACCAAGATTTGTAAGGGTTGCTCGATAGACTTAAGAAGTAGAACAGTAAACGTTAACTTGATCGTTACCCCGCTATGTTATTACGATGTCATCCTCGGTATGGGTTGGCTCACCGAGATGAAGGCTCACCGAGATGAAGGCCGAGATCGATTGCGATACCAAAGTGGTGACAGCCCATGAACCTGAGGGCATGACCTTTACTTTCCCAGTTCAAGTCAGTTGGTACTATCACATTAGTTGTTACGCTTCCTTGTTGGACAATGTTGATGGCCCGACACTTGGGAACACGCTAGTAGTTCAAGAATTCACGGACGTGTTCAAAAAGATACCTGGACTACCTCCTTAATACGAGATTGATTTTACCATTGACCTGGTGCTTGGTGCGGCACCTATATCTCTACCGATGTAACGCCCTGAAAATCGGGGGTCGAGCAAAGCTTAGCTCACGAGTTCCAACGCATCACTTATGCAATATAGATAATGATGATTATGATGAGAGCATTGAAACATGAATGAGATTATACCAAAACAGTATATCATACTCCAGAGACACTTAAATTGCAAGTGAAAGATTGTGATAGATATATAGAAGATATATACTATGGTAAGTCTCCAGAGTGTGATAATGTTGCCAGGTTAATGAATTACAAGTACAATTTCAAAATATACCAAAGGTGTAGTGTCATCTAGTCAACATCCCTGTAACCCCGTCGATCAAGGCACGACTCACATGAAGCCGCCAGAAAACAACATATACGAGAAAGCATTCTCGTCGTCACAAAAGTCCGGCTCCGCCTCAGGAGTAGCGTCGCCATCTGCAATCAGACAAAGTCTGGTGGGTGTCCGGAACACCGTCCCGTAACGTGGGAGTGAGTGATCAACTCAGTGGAACAGTAAAGCATAGGTTAACATGTTATCAAAACAGTCAAGCAGTAATGATAAAGCAGTACAATCAACAATCCTAAGTACTCTTGTTAATGCAAGTATGAAATGCTGTCATGATGCATGCCCTCGCCAACATACTCCCTCATGCGACACCATCTTACGTCCGCGGCATGCTTTCATCCCTCAATGCTCCACATTTTTCAGGCACATGCAGTGCGATATGAACATGATTACTGAGTTGTTATTAGTCCTTTTCATACAACAGTATTAGAAAACTAAGGTACCTCCTTATATCATTCCCAAACAATGATCCATTCTAGGGCCATCAATCCTAGATAATCTCATACGATGATGTGGTTCTGGTCGCTGCAAGGACTGTCAAGGCTGTTATACGGAATCATTGCACCACTCCCCCATCACCTTATCAATACAGGCCTAGTTTATGCTCTGTTACTACAGGAAGGCTCGTTGCCTCTCTGCAGATTCAGAGTATGCTCGAGGTCACTACACCGGGTATGGTCAGGGTTGCCAGGGCTGTTACACGGAATCATTGCAACACTCCCCCATCACCCATCAAAGCAGTGTAGGCCGACAGTTAGAATACAGTGTCCCATACCACCGTATTCGGCTCACGAGTCTGGGTTGTTCACTGGTCACTATGGGGAGGCACATCGCCCCAGCGTAGGCCGACAGCTTGACCATAGTGTCCCATACCACCATGCCCGGCTCATGACTCTTAGCGGATCGAGGTACCAAGGTTAACGAGATTGTACTGGTAAGTTCGGTACCTTAGGTTCAAGCAGTATCGTCCAAACATGGTGAACATACATTAGACAGATTGGGTTGACGAGCTCGGGTAGCTCGAGCGCATGACAAGTTGAACGATATGAAGTGTATAAGCACTTCGCATGGCCAACCACTATCGCCAACCGAAGTATGACTCGGGTTCGTCGAACACATCTCATGTGGCGAATGAATCTCAGCCATGAATTCAATCCCGTTACCGATTGCCTGGACTATACAATAGCTTCAATCACATTCAATTATGGAACAGTTAAAGCAATAATGGATCAAGAGTTCAAATCATACAATTGAATATCTAATATTGTCCGCTTAGGGCTATCAGGGCTGTTGCATGGAATCGTTACACCACTCCCCCATCACCCATCACGGATTTTATGGAATACAACTTGAACATGTGAAGTAGTCAGAGTAGAATTAAATAAACAAGTAATTCAAACATATTAACGAGTAGGTTATAAAACACAACGCAAATAGGAAATCCAAAAACGTACATTTCATAAACCAGTAAGTGATTAAACTAAACACTTACATGAAGGAAATCATACACATCACTAATGTAGTTGAGAATCCTATCTCAACACCCTTATACATTACAATTTACTAACTACTACTCATTCAGACATTCCAACAAACATTTTGGATTACATACATCAACATACCTGACGTATGTTGATCACATAGGTATTAGGCCAAATCCTTTCACTAGGGAGCTACCCCATGGATAACACGCGTGCACACACGACGGATAATCATGGCAAGTATGAATTCAAGTTCCATATTCATTTGAACATTTTCACAAACACTTGGTGTAACATCCCGAAAAATCGAGGGTCGAGTAGTGACTCAACTCTCGAGTTTCGGAACATCACTTATGCAACAAAATGAATGATGATTGAATGTTGTCTGTATTAGTGCATTGAACATGAGTGAGATTAAGCCAAAACAACATATCATACTCTCGAGACAGTTAAATTGCAAGTAGAAGACTGTAATAGATAAATAACATACATAAACTATGGTGAGTCTTCAGAGTGTGATAATGTTACTAGGTTAAATAATTACAAGTACAATTCTAAAATATACCAAATGTGAGGAAGTGTAATGCCTTCTATCCCAAGTACCATAGCCCCGTCAATACATTACCAGGTCGTCATAGACCTGTTAGAGAGTTATATGTAGGAGAACTCCTCAACATCATAGTAGTAGTCCGGCTCTGCTTCATAAGCATCGCCATCACCTGAAACTCAACAAATCTGGTTGGTGTTGCAAACACCGTCCCGTAACGTGGGAGTGAGTGATCAACTCAGTGGAACAATAAGGCATAAGTTAACATGTTAACAATTCAGTCAAGCAGTAATGATAAAACAGTACAATCATACAATCCTAACTACTCTTATTAAATGCAAGTATGAAATGACATGATGAATGCCCTTGCCAAACCACCCTCATGCGACATCATCTTACGTTCGCGGATGCATACCTCCCTCAGTGCCCCACATCTACTAGGCACATGCGGTGCGATGATGAGCATGATTACCGAGTAGTTATTAGTTTATTTCAAACTGCAGTATTGGGAAACTAAGGTACCTCCCTTGTATCATTCCCAAACATGATCCATTCTAGGGTCGTCAATCCTAGTTAATCTCATACGACAATGTGTTTCTAAGTCGCTGCAGAGGCTGTCAGGGCTGTTACATGGAATCGTTGCACCACTCCCCCATCACCTCTTAAACGATTCATCACTATACAGATACAGGCCTAGCTCATACTCTATACACTGCGGCAAAACTCGTTGCCTCACCGCAAATTCAGAGTATGCTTGAGGTCACTACAAAGGGCTGTCAGGGCTGTTACACGAAATCGTTACACCACTCCCCCATCACCTTATCAATGTAGGACGACAACACGAATATAGTGTCCCATACCACCATAATCGGCTCACGAGTCTGGTTGCTCACTGGTCACTACGGGGAGGCATGTGGCCCCAGCATAGGCCGACAGCTCGACCATGGTGCCCCATACCACCATGCCCAGCTCATGAGTCTTAGCAGATCGAGGTACCATGGTTAACGGGATTCCACTGGTAAGTTTGGTACCCTAGGTTCAAGCAGTAGCGACCAAACATGGTGAACATACATTAGACAGATCGGGTTACTTGATGAGCTCGGCTAACTTGAGCGCACAACAAGTTGAACGATATGAAGCGTAAAAGCACTTCGTGTGGCCAACCACTATCGCCAACCGAAGTACGACTTGGGTTCGTCGAACACCTCTCACATGGTAAATGAATCTCAGCCATGAATTCAATCCCGTTACCGATTGCCTGGACTATAATCATAGCCCCAATCACATTCAATTACAGATAAGTAAAGCAGTAATGGATCAAGATTCAAATCATATAATCAAAGTCTGGTATCATCCGTTTAGGGCTGCTAGGGCTGTTGCACGGAATCGTTACACCACTCCCCCATCACCCATGACGGATCATATAACGTAAACATGAATTTAAACATACGCATTACATAGATAAAATCATACAATCAGTTGAGCATGTTACGAAATACAACACAAGCATGAGTTTGTACATATTAAATTCTTAATCACATAGATTTCTAAAGAAAGCATATACATAGTTACAGGAGTTGAGAATCATATCTCAACACCCTCATACATTACAATTTACTAACCACTACTCATTCAAACATTTCAACAAACACTTTAAACTATATGCATCAATATACACCACCTATGTTGATCACATGGGTATTAGGCCAAATCCTTTCACTAGGGAGTTGCCCCATTTATAACACGCGTGCACCCATGACGGATAGTCATGGCAGGCAGGAATCCAAGTTCCATAATCATTCAGCCATTTCCACAAACACTTGGACTACACATTTTAACGTATGTAGCTTATAGTGGTTGTGGCGTGATTTAGGGCAAATTCATTCGTCAAAGGGAGATCGTCAATACAACAATCATATATCCATGACAATTAGTCATGGCGAGCATGAATGAGAATTCTATACTCATTCAGTCATTTTCACAAACACTTAGAATACACTATTTTAACATACATAGTGTATACTAGCAAAACATGTATTAGGGCGAGTCCTTTCGCCATGCAAGTATTTTACGCATATATAATATATTTATACAACAAATAATCATGGTAAACACATCTCTAAAATATATATGTATACGGTATTTTCTACAATACAGTATTTCTACATACATAGTATATATTAGTAAAATATGTATTTGGGCGAATCCTTTCGCCAAATAAGTATTTTATCCATATATCGTATATTCATACAACAAATAATCATGTCAAATACATTTCCAAAATTTATACGTATACGGTATTTTCTACGGATATCTAGAATATGTAAAATTCCATAATCTACATCTTTAATCGAAACAGGAAACAGAAAGCACTTTGTACATGTGCAATTGCATGCAGATCATGAATCTATCATTATCTGACATTGAAAGCATTGAAAACTATAACCTATACACCTAAAGTCCACACCTCGTGTCGTAGAATCATAACGGAGTCGATAGGTTTGCTAAGCTTCCGTATTCGGCAGTTTGGCAACCTATAGAACGAAATAGGTTAGCTATTTCATAACCTACAGCCTAAACAACCCCAAAACAGATTAGGGTTAGGGTTTCTTACCTAGAAACGAAGCTGGAATCGCCGGAAAAGCGATTAAAATGGAGTGGTGGAGCTCGTGGAGCGGCAGGGAAGCATGACAGGGAGATTCTCCCACATCTCCCACACTTTCTCTCTCTTTTCTCTAGGGCTTTTCTCAAATTCGGATGGCTGAAATGGGAGAAGGTTTAAGGTCCTTATATAGCCTAAAAACTTACCGAAATAGACTTGGGAACAAGGTATACTTGGGTTTTATCTAAAGGGCATCTAGTTCAGCTCAACGGAGCATTTCCGGAGCCCCCCTTGAGCCAAAGGTTGGACTTAAGCTCACCGACACCGGATCTACATTTAGTTAAGTTTTCGTTTTAGTCGGATTTCCAGATCACGCATGGCAGACCAGTTTCAGATCGACGGTCAGTGGGTCTCGATCGGAGATTCCGAGTACATGTAAATGTTTATGAAATTTTTCCTGATCCGAGGGTGTATTTGGGTCAGATTCTGACGGTCTGGTTGCTTAATACTGATCCACAAGCGGCGAGTCTCAGAATACTATTCAAGATATTTATTTTGTAAAGAAACAAGTGTTTTCACACTCTCTCGCTCCGGACTCAAGCGAACAGCCGTGGGACACTATCTGGATTTGATTTTCGAGATGGTTGTCAAGCCTAGTGAGGCGGTCCTAAGTCCTTAACCTCGTATTATTCGGACTCCCGATGTGCGGTCCAGATCAGATACGGAGTTTCGAGATGCTCCCGAGAGCAGCCGGTAATGAGATTGATCCTAGATTTTAGGGTAACCTAGCGTCAATGATTCTACAAGTTTTGGGTCTTGTAGATCGTATTTAAAGCGATTTTAGCAGATTTCATAGCTAATCTAGTTTTGCACTTAGTTACTTTGTCTCATTTCTAAAGGATTTAGTCCTATAAGATTTATGTCTGAGGTGGTACTTAGTCCATTGTAGTTTGTATATAAAGTGATCCAAGTTATACTACTTAGCTAGTTTAAGATAGTGTCTAGGATGAAAGTACTTAGAAAAATTGAAAGATCAAGGTGGTGAAGGGTGGGATTTGTGAAGGAAATGGGTTCGAAAGCAGTTTTAAACTTTGGGATTGAGTCCTGACAGGTTAATAAGGTGTTAGGATCGACCCATTACCTAAGGACGTCTTATTCCAGGTTGGGAAAAATCTGGGCTGTTACACTTGGGCTACACAGTTTAACATATATAGTGTATATTGGCCGTGGCGTGATTTAGGACAAATCCTTTCGTCAAAGGGGTATCACCTATACAACAATCATATATCCATGACAATTAGTCATGGCAAGCACGAATACGAATTCCATACTCATTCGGTCATTTTCACAAACACTTAGAATACACTCTTTTAACATACATAACGTATACTAGAAAAAACATGTATTAGGGTGAATCCTTTCGCCGAGTGAGTATTATACATATATATAGCATGTTCATATAGTAATTAATCATGGCTAACATACTTTCAAAACTTGTACGTATACGGTATTTTCTATAAATACGAGGAATACAGTATATTCAACATAGTTAACGTATAACCGAAAAATAAAATGGACAGCACTTTGTACATGTGCAATAGCATCCAGATCATGAATTTATCATTATCTGACATTGAAAGCATTGAAAACCATAACCTATACATCTAAAGTCCGAACCTTTTGTCGGTAAACTTGAACCGAAACCAGTTTGAACCCAACGCCTTTGTCTACGGCACAACGACAACCTGAATCATGAAACAGGTCAGCTATTCCATCACCTACACTCTTGGAAATCCTAAAACAGCTTAGGGTTAGGTTTTCTTACCTACGAACGAAGCCAGAATCACCGGAAAAGTGATTAGATAGCGATGGTTAAACACGTATAGCAGGGGGATGGAGTATCAGGAAGATGCTCCCACTTCTCTCACACATTCTATCTCTTTTCTCTCTTCTCTCTCCTAGGTTTTCTCAAATTCGTATGGAATGAGAGAGTGAGGGTTTAAGGTCCTTATATAGGCCCAGAACTCCCCAAATTAGACCCAGGGCCAAGGTATACTTAGGTTATGTCTAAATATAGACAGTTCTGTCTCAACGGAGCACTTCTAGAAGCCCCCCTTGAGCCAAAGGTCGGACTTAAGCTCACAGACATTGGATCTAGGTCGAGTTACATTTTCGGTCCGATCGGATTCCCAGATCACACGTGGCGGATCAGTTTCAGTTCAACGGTCACTGAAACTCGATCAAGGTTACAAGTACATGGACATGTGTATGAAATTTCCCCTGATCCGAAGGTGTATTTGGGTCAGATTCTGATGGTCTGATTGCTTATATCAAGCCCGCAAGCAACAAGCCTCAGATTACTTAAATTTAGATATTTAGTTCTAAAATATCCATGTTTCTCACACACTTCACTCCGGGCTCAAGCGAATAGCACTGGGACACAATCTGGATTTGAATTCCAAGATGGTTGTTAAGCCCAGCAAGGCGATCCTAACCATTTAACTTCACATTAATTGGACTTTCGACGTGCGGTCCAGATCTGATACGGAGTTTCGTGATGCTCCTGAGAGCAACCGGGTAATGAGATTGATCCTAAATTTTAGGGTAACCTATCGTAACTGATTTTACAAGTTTTGGGTCTTGCAGATTGGATTTAAAGTGATTAGTGCAGATTTCGTATGTGATCTAGTGTAACACTTAGTTAACTTTGTCTAATTTCTAAAAGATTTAGTCCTATAAGATTTCTGTCTGAGGTGGTACTTGGGCCTTTGTAGTTTGTACATACAATGATCCAAGTTATTGATACTTACTAAAGCATGTCCTAATTACAACAGAAGAAGATCCCAGGGCAGGAGTGGCTAATGTTCCAAATAACCTATTCATTTTGTGAAATTCCATAAGGGTAATGGTTAAAAGTCTATTTTATTTATGTATTTACTATTTATAGTAATGTTTAGTTTAAATATTGTTCTATTATATTTATGTTTAGTGTCTAATGTGAAAGTACTTTGAAAATTTTAAAGAACAAGGTGGTGAAAGGTGAGCTTTGTGAAGGAAATGGGTTCAAAAGTGATTTTAGACTTTGGGATTGAGTTCTGACAAGTTAATAAGGTGTTAGGATCGACCTATTGCTTAAGGACGTCTAATTCTAGGTTGGCAAAAATCCGGGATGTTACAATCTACCTCCCTTAAAAATAATTTCGTCTCCGAAATTGGCTAAAGGTAATAAGTAAGAATTCTATTATTTCATTTATCTAAGACTTATTGATTTCGAGTTTATATGCGCGGTAGGGTGTATATTGTGCATGCTAGTCTAGTACATTTTAGGCACCACCCCCCTTAAAAATTAATTTCTTTATCCCTTACTTATTCCTTAATAGGTTGATACAATTTATTCCGTTATCTATTTGACGTCTTGACGACAATTCCTATCTATTTAGAGTAAGATAGTTGTTTTCAATGTTTGACCAACACGGAGAGACAGTTATAGTGGGCTTGATCCCAATACATCGATCATCTACCTGGCCAGGGTAGAAAGCTCATCGTATCCCTTCCTAATCCTGGTAGATCCTGGTCTTCTACTCGGCCAAGCAATGAGTCCATTGGTAGTCGCCCAGGATTGAGAATTGGGTCAAGCTGCGATTACTTCGCAGTTGTATATGTCAGTAACTCCATAGTCCGATCACTCTAAAAACATAGAAAATGTCTATCATTGAAAGGCTCAAATTTTCTATCTATAAAGTTGCTCATTGGGTCTTGGTCTAGGAGAGTCCTCGATATTATCTATGTCCAAGGAAACGGTGAGTCAAATCTTACTAGATCATCCTAAAATGGTTTCTCATAGTAGAACTTACTAGAGCTTCTATTATGTTCATATTCAACGAGCACAATTGTAGATGCATTGACCTTGGCTATTGTAACTTAGTTCGCACCTGGCCTATTCTGTACTATGAATTTGTTTAATACTTGAACCCTAATTGATTTTCTTCCATGACTTCATTATTGGCATTCTAAGGAAGATTTAGATCATATTTAATGACCTAACCTTGCGTATAACTGGGAGTAATTTCTTTCAATCCTGGGCCAGTGGGGAAGAGGCCAACCATGCTTCCACTGCTCCTATGAGCGGGTAGACGTGTATACCTACTTAACTCAACTAGGTTCATAACTTGTCTACCCCCCTTAAAATTGTTTCTATTCTCAAGGTTCAAGAATTTGTACATCGATCTGTATGTCAGAACGAGTTGAAATTTGAAACCTATCTTTGGTATGACATGGGAAGCGATTTAACAATACATTGGTCTTCTTTTCATCGATGATGCGTATTATGACATTGGTACCTATGATTATAGAAAGGAGCTAAAGATGATAGGTATTGTGGTTGATTTCAGGCGCAGGTGTGAGTTTGAGGCTAGATGCCTAATTCTACCAAGGAGTTTTGTCATGGTCCAGACTTATCCTATTTAATCATTTCTAGCTTAACAGGCAGGCTATCTTTCTATGTTCATATGCATAATATGTATGCCGACATGACATGTAATTTGGGACCTAATTCCTAACCGTCTGTTGTCCATTTGGGCAATTCCTTAGGCCTAAGAAGAAAATCTCTATTGGCTATATGTTCTTAACACTTCTCGAAGACGAAATAATAAACTTTGGGTGTAAATGGTAGGGCCAACACAGAAGGAAAATTGTATAGTGGGTCTGAGCCAGATAAATAAATCTTCTGCCTCGCGAGTACAGAAAATTTGTCGTATCAGTTCTTAATCCTAGTTGATCCCGACCTTCTGCTTGATCAGAGCATAGAGTTCATTGGTAACTACTAGGATTGGGAATTCGATTCAAACCGCGAATACCTTGCTTATATATAGTTATCTACTCCGTGTTCCCATTTGTAATAAGTCTTTGGGAAGGTAATTTTAAGGGGTGTATTGATTTGACCTAAAATTAAATCCAAGGGATATATGGGTTTCCTCTGAGCGTGAATAGTTACTAATCAAACAACCTTCCTAAGAGTTATTAAAGAAATCTATGAGTACCGAGGGGATTCAACAAAGGAACGGAGTCTCGCTCCAACCTAATCAAGCCAACTAACGAAATTTATCTTTCAATTATCTTAGCATAATGAATCTTTTAAATTCCTTAGTCTAACCAGTAGCCTAGTCACAATGTATGAGTAGCGGTAATCCACTAGTTGTGATCTAAAGTCTATACGTCTACACTAGATGATTTCATACCATTTTAAATAAGGGAAATTGTTTTATCGCTTAGAGTCAAGCATTATCTGATTGGAATCGAGTTGCCCGAACTTGAATTTAACTACGCTCGAGCACTACACACATGCTCATACTAGCTAAGAAGGTCCTAAGGTTCACGTTATCAATTTATTGGATTTCCCATACTGTTAGGTCGTTCGAATCTAGGAACACCACTCTAGGTCCAAAACTCCAAGGGCCTATTTGACCAGTGATCTTAAGTTATATTAAATGGGACTGCATTGCTAATCCCACCACGGGATTGGAAGTGGCATGTTTTGTAACGACCTGAAAAATTTCCGTACGGTCGAGTACCACCTCGACCAGAAATCACGTAGAATTAAATCCTTTAGAAATTTAACAAAGTTAACTAAGTACTAAACTCAATTAGCTATGAAATCCGTTAGGATCGCTTTAAATACGATCTGTAAGACCCAAAAGTTGCAGAATCATTGACGCTAGGTTACCCTAAAGTTTAGAACCAAACTCATTTCCCGTCTGCTCTCGGGAATGAAACGAAACTTCAGTATTAGGTCTAGATCGCACATCGGGATTCCGATTAACCCGAAGCTAAGGAACTAGGACCGCCCCACTGGGCTTAACAATCATCTCAAAAATCAGCCTTATCCGATGTTCCAAGGCCATTCGTTTCGAATCGGAGCGAGGTAGTGTGAAAAATACTATTCATATGCCAAAATAAATATCCGGAATAGTGATCTGGCATCGTTCGTTGGCAGCGTCAGTATTAGGCAACCGACCGTCGAATCGGACCAAATTACACCCTCGGATTAAGAAAAATTTCAGGAACATTTACATGTACTTGGAATTTCTGATCGTGGCCCACTGACCGTCGAACTGAAAGTGGTCCGCCACGTGCGATCTGGGTATCCGAATGAGTCAAAAACGTAATTCCACGTAGATCCATCGATGGTGAGCTTAAGTCTGACGTTTGGTTCAAAGATGGCTACCAGAACTTCCCTTTTGAGCTGAAAAAGCGGCGAAAATCCTATATAGGCAGTATCCCATGAACCTGAGTCTATTTTCATAATGTTTGAGGCTATAAAAGGAGCTTAGAGCAGCCCCTCTCACAGCCATACAAATTTTGGAGGAAACCCTAGAGGAAGAGAGAGAAAAAAGAGAGAAGGACTTGGAGATTGTTGCCAATCTTCCTCCTCCTGCTTTGGCTTGCTACACGGCCTACACCGCCTTATTCTAGGCGTTTTCCCGGCGTTTTCTGTCTCATTTGAAGGTAAGAAAACCTAACCCTAGGTCTGATTTGAGGTGGGATCGATGTAGGATGTATACCGACTAACCAATTCCGCTCTTTAGGCTAGAAATCGCCCGTAGACGGAAGTTCCATTACCCTTGCTGATTGGTTCCGTTTCCAAAGGCAAAGGTGAGGACTTTAAGTATATAAGTTAAGGTTTTCAACGCTTTCAATGTCAGATAATGGTAGATTCATGATCTGCTTGCAATTGCACATGTACAAAGTGCTTTCCGTTTCCTGTTTTGATTAGCGGTGTGAAATATGGAATTTCACATATTCTAGGTATACGTAGAAATACCGTATACGTATTTTTTTTGGATAAATGCTTGACATGTTTATTTAATGTATAATTATATAACATATGAATAAAATACTAGTTTGGCGAAAGGAATCGCCAAAATATATGTTTACTTGTAAATGTCTTAGTATGTTGAAATTACGTATTGTAGAAATACCGTATAACGTAGTTCTTTTGGAATAATGTTTGACATATTTATTTAATGTATGATTATACAATACATGATTAAAATACTAGCTTGGCGAAAGGAATCGCCGAAATCTATGTTCCTTTGTAAACACTATGTATGTCGAAATTGGGTATACGTGGAAGTACCCTATACGTATAAAAGTTGCTGATGTGATTGCCATGTTTAATTCTTTGTATGAATATGATGTATATGTATAAAATACTAGTTTGGTAAAGGGACAATCCTAGTATACATTTCTCTAGCATACGTCATGTATGTTAAAATATTGCATTCCAAGTGTTGGTGAAATCACTTGTGAGTGTAAGTGCTTAAGTGTTTGAACCTTAGTTAGGTGCTGAGATGGGATTCTCCGCTACCTTAGAGTCACATATGACACTCTCCATGTGGTTATTCACTCTAACCACTCACCTATGAACTCTAAGTATTTGTATCCCTATGTGTATAGTGCTTTATAACATGCTTTACAACATGCTTTACAACATGCCTTATAACATGCTTTACTTCGTGCTTTATAATACATGCTTTACCTCATGCTTTACTTCATGCTTTACAACTGATTGGGTTTGGGACTATGCCTATAGTCCAAACATTCGGTACCAGACTTATGGTTGTGGCCGAGATTCATATCGCCACGATGGACGTGTCTGGCGAACCCGAGTCGTACTTCGGTTGGCGATAGTGGTTGGCCACACGGAGTGCTTTTGCGCTCCATATCGCTCAACTTGTGGTGCGCTCGAGCTAGTCAGGCTCGGCAAGCAAACCGATATGTGTATATGTATGTTCACCATGTTTGGTCGCTACTGCTTGAACCTAGGGTACCAAACTTACCAGTGGTAATCCCGTTAACCATGGTACCTCGATCCACTAAGACGCATGAGCCGGGCATGGTGGTATGGGACACCGTGGTCGAAATTTGTCGCCTACGCCGGGGTCATGTGCCTCCCCATAGTGACCATTGCGCAACCGGACTCGTGAGCCGATTATGGTGGTATGGGACACTATATTCGAGCATCGATACTTACGGCGAGAGCCGAGTACTGGTGAGACTGTGCTCGTCTTGTGGCGACGAGTCCTCCGTAGTATCTTCGAGTGTACTCCAAGTGTACGTGATTGGCGACAGTCTTTCACAAGTAACTAGAGTATGAGTTGAGCCGAGTACGGTGAGACACGTACTTGAGTGACGGCTAGTGATTGAGCGGGTATGGTGAGATATGTACTTGAGTGACGGCCAAGCAATTGAGCCGCATACGGTGAGATCTGTATCCGCGCTGACGGGTGACGAGCCCTTTGCGATGCCTTCACTACGCTTCTCAAACCATAATATCGTATGAGATTAGTTAGGATTGACGACCCTAGAATGGATCATGTTTGGGAATTATACAAGGGAGGTACCTTAGTTTTCCAATACTGCTTGTTGAAATGGATTAATAAAAACTTGGTAATCATGAGCATCATCGCACCGCATGTGCTTTGTAGATGTGGCGCACTGAGGGAGTTAGCATTCGCGAACGTAAGATGATGTCGCTTGAGGGTGGTTTGGCAAGGGCATACAGCATCATGTCATATCATTTTTGCACTTAACAAGAGTAATTAGAAATGTTTGATTTGTCTTGCGTTATCATTCTTGCTTGATTGATTTGATAACATGTTAACCTATGCTTTAATGTTCCACTTGAGTTAGCTACTCACTCCCACGTTACGGGGACGGTGTTTGCAACACCCACCGGACTCTATCGCAGTGTAGATGGCGCCTGTTCGGAGAGCGGAGCTCGACTTCGAGGAGGATCGGGAGGAGTTCTCCTTTATGCAAGTACTTTTGACGGCTATACTTAGGCCGGTGCATCGCGGATTTCTGAGGCCTCTTTGAGGATTGTATTTTGATTTTTGACTTAGAAACAATACGTGTATATTGGTACTCGGTTAGTACTCATACTCGAAGTTCACAAAATTTTGATACTTTACATATTTTGAATATAAAATTTGAGTCTTCCGCTTGCCTTTATACAATTGAACTGGAGTATGAATTCTTGTTTTTGGTATAATCTCATTCATGTTTATTGCGCTAACTCAGACAACATTTAACCATCATTGTGTATGTTGCATAAGTGATGCGTTGGAACTCGGGAGTTGAGTTCATACTCGACCCCCGAATTTCAGGGCGTTACAAGTTGGTATCAGAGCATGATTTTGATTAAACCGGACCTGAGTTATGTCCCCACTACGTACGCTGACGCATTACACTTAGGAGTGTGCGCAAAACCTAGCAACAGTCTTAGGGCCTCCCGGTTTCGCCGTTCGGCGAAGTTCATTGCAAATGGACAGTTTGATTGAGTGCGTACTCAATCCCGACCACACTTATGGACCCCAAGTCACTCCTAGACCGTCTATTGACGTGTCCAGGTCACAATCCACCTAAATTTAGTCGTTAAAAATCAGGAAAAATCAGATTATATCAGAAATGTTCCGGAACTGACCGTTCTGGAACTGAAATGAGTCCGTGGGCCCCCATGATTAATCTAACAACGTTTTGGATCAAGCCAGGGTGCATTTGGCACCCTGGGAGTGTGGCGAACAGGGCCAGACCGCGGCGGCGCGGTTCCGGCCAAGCCCGACCACGGCGGCGCCGCGGCACCGGCGGCGGACCGCGGTCCGGTTGGTTTTCCGGTGGATTTTCAAACGTGGGGTCGGTCGGCCTGACCCCCTCTACCCCATGGCACGTGCCAAATGGCTGTTTGGTTAGGATTTAAGGGGCTGGAGTTCCCTTTTCTCTCATTTCCCCTCTTTTCAAGCACCCTCACCTCCATTTTCGATTTTGCTGAAAACCCATCCCTCCAAACCTTCAATCCTTCCATTTCCTTCCATAACTCATACACCCCTACCTCCCACAACAGCCCTAGCCTCTCCCTTTCCCCATTTTCACAAGTTGGAGCTCTCATAACCCTCCTTGGAGCTCAAAATCGGGTAATCTCCTAACCCATTCCACTTTCTTTTTGTTCCTTCTTCATTTTCTACCTCTTGAGCTTCTTCCACACCTATTGGATTGTTGATTGTGGAAGATAAAAGAGGTCAGCCCTTTATTTCCCATTTTGGAAATTTTTCATGGCCCTCCTTGGTGTGGTGGCCACCATTTTCTCCATTTCCTCCATCCTATCTTTCATGGGAAAGAGGAAAACCGCGACCAATGACGCCGGCCCAAGTAGGCCAGCCATACCCGAAGAAGATCCGACGTTGGGGCCGGCACAAGCACCGTGCGGGAGTTTAGGTCGAAGCGAGACCTGGATCCTGACCACCCCGCCAGAAATGCTTATCCGATAGGCATGGAATATGGGCGCTTCGCGGGCCGCAAGGTTGTGTTTGAAGCTCATGTGGATGAGAGGATGTTTGGTCTACACCCGATGATGGACCACTTGGTGGATATCGGGTGGAATTATATTTTTGAAGGCGAGTCTCCCGTATATGAGAACACGGTTCGCGCTTTCTACGCTCACATCATGGACTCATCACTAGAGCCTCTCCAGTTTACTGTTTCTGTGAGGGGCATAAGGCGCACAATCACTGTGGACGAAGTGGCTCGAATCACGAAGATCCCGCTTGGTCAAGTACAGCCTAGTGATGACTTCTCTAGAAGTGCGTGGGAAAGGGATCGCCGCACGCAATTTCTCTGTGGTCGCCGGGTTACTTGGAAGCGAGGAAATTGTATTGCGGCGACAAAGATGTACGAAGACTTCCATTTGCTCCATCACATCTTCACATACAATGTATACCCACGGTGGGGTAACCGCACGGAATGTACTAGGGTGATGGTGGACTTTACGTATAAGATGGGACCCATTTGGGAAAACATATGCACCGCCCACATTCATCCTATCCCGGATAGTTAATGTTGTTCGTTACGCCAGGAACGATCTTTCGCTCCCATTTGGCCGGCTGATCTTGGGATGGCTCGTGATGTAGGCTACAGATTGAATATGGAGGATCTTGCACCGGTCTGAATCATAAGTGAAGCCACACTCAGGAATATGAAGATCGGCCCCCAACAGCGGCAAGCCCGACTTGATGAGTCTGGAGATGAGTCGGATAGCGCCGGTGAGGAGAGTGTTGACCTCCAGGCTGAGAGTGATGAGGAGTGCAGTGATGACATACAGGAGGAAGAACCTGAGGCTCAGGACACAGAGGAGAGTTCACCCCCTGCGACTCAGGGGCAGGGTGTGGATCGGGATGTATTTGATGCGCGATTGGGCCGTCTTGAGGAGAGGCAAGCCGCCCTGCAGCAAGAGGTTGGACAAGTTCGGGCTGAGATTGGTCAAGTTCGAACCAAACTTGAAGAGAATGAAGCCTACATGAAGAAGAATTTCAAGAAGATGTCCCGTACGTTGAAGGCCATCCTGTCTTTGTGCGCAGATAAGAATGCTCCTCCTCCACCGCCTACTTCGGATGCTTAGTCATCCATGTTGTTGTATGTTGTGTTTGCTTTGGTTACCGCGATAGGCGGTTTTGTGTTTTAAATGCGGATGTTGTATTAGGTAGTAGCATGTTTAGGTGTTTGATGTGTGGATGTATTGGCTATAATGTGATTTCGACATGATTCATGTAAACTCGTAGTCCATGTATTATGACAATTTTGAGTAAATGAAAAGCATATAGCCTCTTTTGTTTGATGATGTGTGAAATGCTTAAGTGCTTTATGGAGTGTATTATGCTGTATCTCACAAATGCTGTACCCTGTGTTGTATAGGGCATGCCGCGACAGTATACACGGAGTACGGCACATCTCCTCTCGGCGCTCACATGGACCAGACTCCTTCTGGTAGTAGTGGTCCTGCGGACCGTGGATTGGGATCTGATCAGCCTCCTGCTGGTCCTATCGGTGGACGACCACCTTATACGCCCCGGTCCGCGAGCGCAGTAGGCCTACTTCTTCGCGCTAAAGCATGACTCTCAGGCTGCTCCGTCGACTGATAGGTTTGAGCCGATGATGATGATGCATCGAGCGGCAGATCTGACGGCAGCAGCGAAGACCAGCGGCTTATGGCCACTATCGCCGAGGCCTTGTCCCGTGGTGGTAGTGCGACTCCACCTACGACATCTACACATCGATGAGCATTCCGGGCCTCTGCTCGGGTTGAGGATGTGCCTGCTCGCCCCATCCGTCGTACCTCCTACCGGAGAGGTCGGTACACGCGGTCTACTCGAGCGATTCCGGCGCTTGAGGCCTCCCTCATTTATGGGCTCTCACGGCACCCGAGGAGGCGGAGTTACGGTTAGACCGCATCTCTAAGATGCTACGGATGCTTCACTTGTTCGGAGGCAGAGCAGTCGAGCGGCTTCCTTCATGTTTGAGAGGGAGGCCAGTTTATGGTGGGACAGCGTGCTGCGCACTGTCGCAGTAGACTTCGTGTGGACCTGGGAGGCTTTCGAGTCTCGGTTCCACGAGAAGTACTACCCGCAGACTTATCGGCATGAGCGGGAGGAAGAGTTTTGCGCCTCAGGCAGGGAGGCATGACGATCACGGAGTACGAGCACCGCTTCACGAGTTGGGCCGCTTTGTCCCAACTATGCGGTGGATGAGCAGATGCGGATGCGTCGTTTCTCCTTGGGTTTGCGACCGGAGATTCGGTCGAGGATATGCTGCCACAGTATTCCTACATATGCGGCGTTGGTCCACATGTCTATGACGGCCGAGCAGGATGTGGACCGTTTGGCTAGATCACGTGGTACTATGGTTGCGAGACCGCGATAGGATTTACAGAGCAGGCCTATTTTAGGCAAGAGGCCTCGGGCTGATTCTCCCCCCAGGGCCGCAGCGCCAGCAATTCCTATGAGACGCCCGTTGGTGGCCTGCATGTTTTGCGGGAAACCTGGACACCCTGCTGAGAGCTGCTTCTCGCGCATGAGGGCTAGCGGTTTTGCGCCACCACAGAGATTGGGTCGCCCTTATCCACAGGCCATATCAGCTCCGCCGCTACAGCCGTTCTCGCACATCCTTCATTCCGACCTCCAAGCACTGAGTCCTTCAGGCCGCCACAGCGACCCTTGGCTCCTCAGCCGAACCGCCAGCAGCAGGCTTGCGTTCATACTCTTGTGGCTGAGGCACCTGAGACGTCGGTTTCAGCTCCGACGGCTTTCGAGGGTACGGCTTTTATTCACGACACTCCCGTCTCTTTATTGGTGGACACTTGGGTCCACTACCTCTATTATTTCTTGTGGGGCGGTGAAACGCCTATCTTTGCATACGATTCCCACTAAGGGAATGAGACTCACTACGGCTACCGGGACCTGTTCGGATGTCACACGATTATGCGAGGGTTGCTCGGTAGTTTTGGGTAGCAGCACAGTGCTCGTCGACCTCATTGTTGCTCCGCTATGGCACTACGACGTTATCCTTGGCATGGATTGGCTCACCAGGATGAGGGCGGAAGTAGATTGCGATACTCGGATCGTGACGGCCTATGGACCTGACGGTGCAGCTTTCACGTTCCCGGTGCAGGTCAGTTGGCCCTGTCGAGTTGATTGTTATGCTGCTTTGCTTGTGCCGATTGATGGTCCGACAGTAGATAGTACGCCGGTGGTTCGAGACTTTGCAGGCGTGTTTGAGACTATCCCTGGTTTACCTCCTCGGCGTGAGATTGATTTCACGATTGACCTTACGCTGGTGCGACGCCCATCTCGTTGCTACTTATCGTATGCCTCCATGTGAGATGGAGGAGCTGCGGACACGTATTGACGTACTTGTAGAGAGAGGTTTTATTCGACCTAGTGTGTCTCCTTGGGGAGCACTGTGTTGTTCGTGATGAAGAAGGACGGGTCGCTACGGTTGTGTATTGATTACCGTAGGTTGAACCAGTCACGGTGAAGAACAAGTATCCTTTGCCCGGGATTGACGATCCGTTCGATCGGTTGAGGGGGGCGAAGTATTTCTCGAAGATTGACCTTCGGCAGGGGGTACCACCGGTGCGCGTGAGAGAGGAGGACGTGCGAGAGACGGCCTTCGGGACGTGCTTTGGGCACTACGAGTTCTTGGTGATGTCGTTCGGTCGACGAACGCACCGGCCGTGTTCATGGATCTGATGAACCGGGTATTTCGGCCCTTCCTCTGGATGTCGTCATCGTCTTCATCGATGACATCTTGATATACTCCACGAGTCGGGAGGAGCACGAGGAGCACTTGCGAGCGGTATTGGATACACTGAAGAAGAACCAGTTGTTTGCGCAATATAAGAAGTGCGACTTCTGGCAGGAGGAAGTCAAGTTCCTGGGACATGTAGTGTCCAAGGATGGTATAGCAGTGGACCTTGCTAAGGTAGCTACAGTTCAGGATTGGCAGCAGCCTGAATCGGTTACTGAGGTGAGGAGTTTCCATGGCCTGGCTGGGTACTACAGACGTTTCATTCGGAATTTCTCGAAGATCGCCAGGCCATTGTCTCAGCTGACTCGGAAGGACCTGAAGTTCGCCTGGAATGAGAAGGCGGAGGCAGCTTTTAAGGAGTTGAAGGACAAGTTGACGTCCGCCCTGTGCTAGTATTGCAGAGCAAGGGGTGAAATACACGGTGTATACTGACGCGTCTCGCGTTGGTTTGGGTTGTGTGTTGATGCAGAAAGATAGGGTGATATCGTATGCCTCGAGACAATTAAGGAAGCACGAGGAGAATTACCCTACACACGACCTGGAGTTGGCGGCTGTCATCTTTGCATTGAAGCTCTGGAGACATTACCTCTACGGTGAGGAGTTCGAGCTTTTCTGCGACCACAAGAGCCTTAAATACATATTCACGCAGCGAGATTTGAATATGAGGCAATGTAATGATGGATGGAGACCTTGAAGGACTTCAAGTTCGAGGTTTCCTACCATCCGGCAAGGTGAACCTTGTGGCGGACGCGTTGAGCCGCAAGAAGGCGATTGCATTTGCGGCACCGCCGATGATAGCCGAGTGGGATATGGTAGAGTTTGTGTGGGACTTCGAGGAGACTCACCGTCGAGGAGCCATTTGAGTGTGTTGCGCACGTTCGGGTGCGACCACTTATTGACGACAGATTGTTGAGGCCCGGGAGGGCGACATACGTATGCTGTCCCGAGCTCGAGAGCAAGCTAGCGACGCCGTGGACTCCGAGTGGAGAGTTGGTTCTGATGGGGGTTTACGGTTCCGTGGCCGCCTATGTGTTCCAGATGTGCCTGACTTGAGACGCGAGCTTCTCGAGTCTGCCCATAACTCGAAGTTTGCGATGCATCCTGGTAGCACGAAGATGTACCAGGATATGAGACGGACGTATTGGTGGGATAATATGAAGGCCCACATTGCTGAGTATGTGTCTCGATGTCTGACGTGCCAGCAAGTCAAGGCAGAACATCGCCGACCTCCTGGACTGCTTCAGCCCATGCCTATAGCGGAGTGGAAGTGGGACTTCATCTCCATGGACTTCATATCGGGGTTGCCGAAGATGAGGAAGGGGCACGATTCCATTTGGGTGATTGTGGACCGGTTGACCAAATCGGCCCATTTCCTCCCTATCAGAGTTACGAACTCCGCAGACGAGCTGGCTAGATTGTACATCAGGGAGATCGTCCGTCTGCATGGGGTTCCTTTGGAGATCGTGTCGGACAGAGACACGCATTTCACATCCATCTTCTGGACTCGTATCCAGGAGGCGATGGGTGTGAAGTTGAAGTTCAGTACAACATTTCATCCTCAGACTGATGGGCAGACAGAGCGGGTGAATCAGATTCTGGAGGATATGTTGCGAGCATGTGTGTTGGACTTCAAGGACAATTTGGGATGATGACTGCGTCTTCCGTACGCAGAGTTCGCCTACAACAACAGCTTCCAGGCGACTATTGGCATGGCCCCATATGAGGCTCTATATGGTCGACCTTGTAGGGCACCGCACTGTTGGGCAGAGGTTGGAGAGCGTAGCCTGATTGGCCCGGAGTTGGTTCAGGCGACTACAAAGAAGGTAGACATTATCAGGCGTCGATTACTCACAAAGCAGAGAGCGGAAGAGTTACGCCGATATGAGGCGGCGGCCGTGAGTTCGAGGTCGGTGATCATGTGTTCCTTCGGGTTTCTCCTATGAAGGGAGTCCTTCGGTTTGGGAAGAAGGGAAGCTCACACCGAGGTTTATCGGTCCATTTCGAGATCTTGGATCGAGTGGGTGATGTGGCGTATCGTCTCGCCTTGCCTACACCACTTGCTTGCGTACATAACGTATTTCATGTGTCTATCTTTGAAGAAGCACGTTCTCGATCCTTCGCATATCATCGGATGGGAGCGAGTACGGTTGAGCGAGGATGCTACATATGAGTTGCGCCGACGCGCATCCTTGACAGGAAGGAGCAGTGCTTGCGTAGCAAGGTCATCCCGCTTGTGAAGGTGCTTTGGACACATCATTCTGAGGAGGAAGCTACCTGGGAGACGATGCCGAGGTCAGGAAGAACTACCCTCAGATTCTCGAGGAGTACGAACAGGTATAAATTTCGAGGACGAAATTTTTTGTTTAAGGGGGGTAGATTGTAACGACCTGAAAAATTTTAGTACATTGGGTCGAGTACCACCTCGACCAGAAATCACGTAGGATTAAATCCTTTAGAAATTTAACAAAGTTAACTAAGTACTAAACTCAATTAGCTATGAAATCCGTTAGGATCGCTTTAAATACGATCTGTAAGACCCAAAAGTTGCAGAATCATTGACGCTAGGTTACCCTAAAGTTTAGAACCAAACTCATTTCCCGTCTGCTCTCGGGAATGAAACGAAACTTTGTATTAGGTCTAGATCGCACATCGGGATTCCGATTAACCCGAAGCTAAGGAACTAGGACCGCCCCACTGGGCTTAACAATCATCTCAAAAATCAGCCTTATCTGATGTTCCACGGCCATTCGTTTTGAATCGGAGCGAGGTAGTGTGAAAAACACTATTCATATGCCAAAATAAATATCTGGAATAGTGATCGGCATCGTTCGTTGACGCGTCGTGATAGGCAAACCGTCGAATCGGACCAAATTACACCCTCGGATTAAGAAAAATTTGGGAACATTTACATGTACTTGGAATTTACGATCGTCCCACCGACCGTCGGGCGAAAGTGGTCCGCCACGTGCGATCTGGGTATCCGAATGAGTCAAAAACGTAATCCCACGTAGATCCATCGATGGTGAGCTTAAGTCTGACGTTTGGTTCAAAGAGGGCTACCAGAACTTCCCTTTTGAGCTGGAAAAGCGGCGAAAATCCTATATAGGCAGTACCCCATGAACCTGAGTCTATTTTCATAATGTTTGAGGCTATAAAAGGAGCTTAGAGCAACCCCTCTCACAGCCATACGAATTTTGGAGGAAACCCTAGAGGAAGAGAGAGAAAAGAGAGAGAAGGACTTGGAGATTGTTGCCAATCTTCCTCCTCCTGCTTTGGCTTGCTACACGGCCTACACCGCCTTATTCTAGGCGTTTTCCCGGCGTTTTCCGTCTCATTTGAAGGTAAGAAAACCTAACCCTAGGTCTGATTTGAGGTGGGATCGATGTAGGATGTATACCGACTAACCGATTCCACTCTTTAGGCTAGAAATCGCCCGTAGACGGAAGTTCCATTACCCTTGCTGATTCGTTCCGTTTCCAAAGGCAAAGGTGAGGACTTTAAGTGTATAAGTTAAGGTTTTCAACGCTTTCAATGTCAGATAATGGTAGATTCATGATCTGCTTGCAATTGCACATGTACAAAGTGCTTTCCGTTTCCTGTTTTGATTAGCGGTGTGAAATATGGAATTTCACATATTCTAGGTATACGTAGAAATACCGTATACGTATTTTTTTTGGATAAATGCTTGACATGTTTATTTAATGTATAATTATATAACATATGAATAAAATACTAGTTTGGCGAAAAGAATCGCCAAAATATATGTTTACTTGTAAATGTGGCGTATGTTGAAATTACGTATTGTAGAAACACCGTATCGTAGTTCTTTTGGAATAATGTTTGACATATTTATTTAATGTATGATTATACAATACATGATTAAAATACTAGCTTGGCGAAAGGAATCGCCGAAATCTATGTTCCTTTGTAAACACTATGTATGTCGAAATTGGGTATACGTGGAAGTACCCTATACGTATAAAAGTTGCTGATGTGATTGCCATGTTTAATTCTTTGTATGAATATGATGTATATGTATAAAATACTAGTTTGGTAAAGGGACAATCCTAGTATACATTTCTCTAGCATACGTCATGTATGTTAAAATATTGCATTCCAAGTGTTGGTGAAATACTTGTGAGTGTAAGTGCTTAAGTGTTAGAACCTTAGTTAGGTGCTGAGATGGGATTCTCCGCTACCTTAGAGTCACATATGACACTCTCCATGTGGTTGTTCACTCTAACAACTCACCTATGAACTCTAAGTATTTGTATCCCTATGTGTATAGTGCTTTATAACATGCTTTACAACATGCTTTACAACATGCCTTATAACATGCTTTACTTTATGCTTTATAATACATGCTTTACCTCATGCTTTACTTCATGCTTTACAACTGATTGAGTTTGGGACTATGCCTATAGTCCAAACATTCGGTACCAGACTTGCGGTTGTGGCCGAGATTCATATCGCCACGATGGACGTGTCTGGCGAACCCGAGTCGTACTTCGGTTGGCGATAGTGGTTGGCCACACGGAGTGCTTTGCGCGCTCCATATCGCTCAACTTGTGGTGCGCTCGAGCTAGTCGGGCTCGGCAAGCAAACCGATATGTGTATATGTATGTTCACCATGTTTGGTCGCTCTTGAACCTAGGGTACCAAACTTACGGTGGCAATCCGTTAACCATGGTACCTCGATCCACTAAGACGCATGAGCCGGCATGGTGGTATGGGACACCGTGGTCGAGTTGTCGGCCTACTGTTGGGGTCATGTGCCTCCCGTAGTGACCATTGCGCAACCGGACTCGTGAGCCGATTATGGTGGTATGGGACACTATATTCGAGTCTGTCGATACTTACGGCGAGAGCCGAGTCACGGTGAGACCTGTGCTCGTCTTTGTTGGGCGACGAGTCCTCCGTAGTATCTTCGAGTGTACTCCAAGTGTCTGTGATTGGCGACGAGTCTTTCACAGTAACTAGAGTATGAGTTGAGCCGAGTACGATGAGACCTGTACTTGAGTTGACGGCTAGTGATTGAGCCAGGTATGGTGAGATATGTACTTGGTGACGGCCAAGAATTGAGCCGCATACGGTGAGATCAGATCCGCTCCATGACGGGTGTGAGCCCTTTGCGATGCCTTCACTACGCTTCTCAAACCATAATATCGTATGAGATTAGCTAGGATTGACGACCCTAGAATGGATCATGTTTGGGAATTATACAAGGGAGGTACCTTAGTTTCCCAATCCGCTGGTTGAAATGGATTAATAAAACTTGGTAATCATGAGCATCATCGCACCGCATGTGCTTTGTAGATGTGGCGCACTGAGGGAGTTAGCATTCGCGAACGTAAGATGATGTCGCTTGAGGGTGGTTTGGCAAGGGCATACAGCATCATGTCATATCATTTTGCACTTAACAAGAGTAATTAGAAATGTTTGATTTGTCTTGCGTTATCATTCTTGCTTGATTGATTTGATAACATGTTAACCTATGCTTTAATGTTCCACTGAGTTAGCTACTCACTCCCACGTTATGGGACGGTGTTTGCAACACCCACCAGACTGTCGCAGGTGTAGATGGCGCCTCTGTTCAGGAGCCGGAGCTCGACTTCGAGGAGGATCGGGAGGAGTTCTCCTTTATGCAAGACTGACGGCTATGCTTAGGCGGCATTGCATCGCGGGATTCTACAGGGCCTCTTTGAGGATTGTATTTTGATTTTTGACTTAGAAACAATACGTGTATATTGGTACTCAGTTAGTACTCATACTCTGAAGTTCACAAAATTTTGATACTTTACATATTTTGAATATAAAATTTCAGTCTTCCGCTTGCCTTTATATAATTGAACTGGAGTATGAATTACTGTTTTGGTATAATCTCATTCATGTTTATTGCGCTAACTCAGACAATATTTAACCATCATTGTGTATGTTGCATAAGTGATGCGTTGGAACTCGGGAGTTGAGTTCATACTCGACCCCCGAATTTCAGGGCGTTACATGTTTGGTAGGAGGGTGGGAGGGGATTAAAATTAATTTTATAGGCTTTGGAAAATGAGCCTTGTGTTGGAAAGTGTGAGATGGGATTTCCAAATCCCATGATGATGAATTTCTAAGTGTAATTTGAAAGGAAATCTCAGAATTTACTTTTAATTGCATACATTCCAAACATGGTGTTGGAAACCATGGGATACACCCAATCTAGGGACCATACCCTACACATACATTTATTGTTACTTTTACAATTGTATCCACCTTAAACTCACCTAATGCAGTTGGCCGAACAGGCCCTAAATGTCCCAACATTTGGAGGTTGTGAAAGTCATGGGACACAAAAATGTGGATCGTTGTGCCCATATGGGTGTGAAATGCTGAGGCCAAGAGGAGTAAGAGATGGGTTTAGAGAAGTAATGGTGGGTGGGTGGAAGGAGTTCACAATGGTAAGTACAACTCCAACTTGTCAAGCAGTCAACACCTTTAATAACAAAAGGAGCTTCATGCATTTCATTTAACTAAAAAGAAAAAAAATATCGTCACAATACATGGGATGTAACCTTACGTGGTCCGTGACAGAAGATGCCTGTGAGCTAATACAACAAAGCTTCAAACACTTATATCATTCTACCAAACATTACACTACTAGGCCTGTCGACATGAAATCACAAACATATCCTAAAGCAGCAACCAAAACAAGCTGCAAACATCGGCATGGATGACTAGGTATCCGAGTCTGACAATGGAGGAGGGGCACCCTTTCTCTTTCCCATGAGAGAGAGAAAAAGGTTGAAATCAAGAAAATGGCCATAATGATCTCGAAAAAGGCCATGGGAAGGGAAGAAAAGAGAGAGGAGGGGCTGGAGTTTTGGGTTCTCCACGGATTTGAGCCTCAACAGAGGTTATAAAGGCCTAAATAACAGTGAATGAAGAAGGAAAATGAAGAAACGGGATGAGTTAAGAAGCTTACACGATTTTGAGCCACCAATGAGAGATGTATAGGCTCAAATGAGAGAGTATGGAGAGGTTGGAAGTTGGCTATTGCAGAAAACAGTGATGGTGTGCGTGTTTGGCCAGGGAATGACGAAATGGGTGGACGGAAGGGAGATTTGAGAGAGGAAACAATAACTTGGAAGAGAAAAGAGAGCTTGGGGGTGGAGTTTGTGAAGGAGGTGTGCATTTAGGGGGGTTTTAACGAACGACCCATATACCAGGGGGTCCCACTAGACCCCAAAGGCCATCGGGCCGAGCGGCCCGCCCAGCCGGGCCCACTAACCAGCGAGACCCCACTGACCTGGCGAGGGCCTCACTACCCCCTGGACCAACTGGTGAGGGCTCGCCATTCCCGCGAGGCCCTCCTCCCCCTACGTCCCAAAAATGTGTGGGGCCCACCCTGGGTCCCGCAGCAAGTACTCCGTTTAGCCCCCGACTCCATTTGAGGCATTTTCGGGGTCAATTTGCAAACCGGAATGAGTTCATGTGATATGTAGCATATGATTTTGGGGTAGGAGGCACTAATCTATCTAAATAACCTGTTTATTTGGTTATATTCCAAAAGGTTAAGGGTCAAAATCCATTTTATCCATTCATTTCCTATTTATGGTAAGTTTCAGTTTCGGTATTATTCTTCATCATTTATACCCTAAGATTGTGTGTATTATGAATGTGCTTAAAAGAAATGAAGAGTAGTGGTGGAGGGTGAGATTTTGAAGGAATTGGATAAAAAGGGTGTAACGCCCTGAAAATCGGGGGTCGAGCATAAACTCAACTCCCGAGTTCCAACGCATCACTTATGCAACAAAATGAATGATGATTGAATGTGCTCGGTATTAGTGCAATGAACATGAGTGAGATTAAGCCAAAACAGCATATCATACTCCAGAGACAGTTAAATTTGCAAGCGAAAGACTGTGATAGATAGATAAAATATATAAACTGTGGTGGGTCTCGAGTGTGATAAAGTTACTGGGTTAAATAATTACAAGTATGATTTTAAATTATACCAAGTTGAGTAGTGTGATCTAGTCAACATCCCCGTAGCCCCGACAATCAAGGCACGGCTCTCACGAAGCCGCCGTAAAACAAACATATACGAGAAAGCATTCCGTCGTCATAGAAGTCCGGCTCCGCCTCAGAAGTAACGTCGCCATCTGCAATCAGACAAAGTCTGGTGGGTGTTCGGAACACCATCCCGTATCGTGGGAGTGAGTGATCAACTCAGTGGAACAATAAAGCATAGGTTAACATGTTATCAATTCAGTCAAGCAGTAATGATAAAACAGTACAAATCAAACAATTCTAACTACTCTTATTAAGTGCGAGAATGAAATGACATGATGCTGTATGCCCTTGCCAAACCACCCTCATGCGACATCATCTTACGTTCGTAAATGCTTAACTCCTTCAGTGCGCCACATCTACTAAGCACATGCGGTGCGATGATGATCATGATTATCGAGTTATTATTAGTCCATTTCAAACAGCAGTATTGGAAAACTAAGGTACCTCCCTTGTATCATTCCCAAACATGATCCATTCCAGGGTTGTCAATCCTAGTTAATCTCATACGATATTATGGTTCGAGAAGCATAGCGAAGGCATCGCAAAGGGCTCGTCACCCGTCAGCGTGGATACAGATCTCACCGTATGCGGCTCAATTGCTGGCCGTCAGCTCGAGTACAGGTCTCAACGTACTTGGCTCAATCACTAGCTGTCAGCTCGAGTACAGGTCTCACCGTACTCGGCTCAACTCATACTCTAGTTGCTGTGAAAGACTCGTCGCCAATCACAGACCCTTGGAGTATACTCAAAGATACTACGAAGGACTCGTCGCCCGTCAGCACGAGTACAGGTCTCACCGTACTCGGCTCTCGCCGTAAGTATCGACAGCTCGAATATAGTGTCTCATACCACCATAATCGGCTCACGAGTCTGGTTGCTCACTGGTCACTACGGGGAGGCACGTGGCCCCAGCGTAGGCCGACAGCTCGACCACGGTGTCCCATACCACCATGCCCGGCTCATGAGTCTTAGCGGATCGAGGTACCATGGTTAAAAGGGATTTCACTGGTAAGTTTGGTACCTTAGGTTTAGGCAGTAGCGACCAAATATGGTGAACATAAATAAGACAGATCGGGTTACTTGACGAGCTCGGCTAACTCGAGCGCACAACAAGTTGAACGACATGAAGTGCATAAGCACTTCGCGTGGCCAACCACTATCGCCAACCGAAGTACGACTCGGGTTCGTCGAACACATCTCACATGACAAATGAATAGCAACCACGAATTCAATTCTGGTACCGATTGTCTGGACTATAATCATAGCCCCAAACACAATCAAGTGCAGATAGATAAAGCAGTAGTGAATCAAGATTCAACTCCCCCATCACGCATGACGGATCATACAATGTAAATATAAATTTAAACATATACATTACATAGTTAAAATCATAAAGCAGTTGAGCATGTTATGAAGAACAACACGAGCATGAATTTGTACATGTTCAATTCCTAATCATACAACTATCCAAGGAGATCATACACATAGTTAGAAGAGGTTGAGAATCATATCTCAACACCCTTATACATTACAATTTGCTAACTACTACTCATTCAGACATTTCAAGAAACACTTAAACAAACATGCATCAACATACCTGACATATGTCGATCGCATAGGCATTAGGCCAAATCCTTTCACTAGGGAGTTGCCCCAATCATAACACGCGTACACCCACGACGGATAGTCATGGCAAGCAGGAATCCAAGTTCCATATTCATTCAGTCATTTCCACAAACACTTGGGCCACACATTTTAGCATATATGGTGTATATTGGCCGTGGCGTGATTTAGGGCAAATCCTTTCGTCAAAGGGTATCGCCGATACAACAATCATGAATCCATGACAATTAGTCATGGCAAGTACGAATGAGAATTCGATACTCATTCTCAATCATTTTCATGAAACACTTAGAATACACTATTACAACATACATGGTGTATGTTAGCAAAACATGTATTAGGGCTATCCTTTAGCCAAGTGAGTATTTTATCCATGTATAATATATTACTACAGCAAATAATCATGATAAATACATCTCCCAATATTTATACGTATACAGTATTTTCTAGAATACGCATTTTCAACATACATAGTGTATACAAGCAAACATGTATTACGGCGATTCCTTTCACCAAATAAGTAATTTATCCATATATTATATAATCATATGACAAATAATCATGGCAAACACATCGCTAAAATATACACGTATATCGGTACTTTTTACAATACCGTATTTCTACATACATGGTGTATATTAGTAAACATGTATTTAGGCGAACCCTTTCGCCAAATGAGTATTTTATCCATACATCATATATCCATACGACAAATAAACATGTCAAATACATTTCCATAAAAAATACGTATACGGTATTTTATACGAATACCTAGAGTATGTAAAATTCTAAATTCTACAATTCTAATCGAAACAGAAAACGGAAAGCACTTTGTGCATGTGCAATTGCATACAGATCATGAATTTACCATTATCTAACATTGAAAGCGTTGAAAACCGTAACCTATACACCTAAAGTCCTCATCTTTTGTCGTTGAATCTTAACGGAGTTGATAGGTTCGCTAAGCTTCCGTATACGGGAGTTTGGCAACCTAAAGAACGAAACAGGTTAGCTATTTCATAACCTGTAGCCTATACACCTCAAAACAGGTCTAGGGTTAGGGTTTATTACCTTAAAACGGAGTCGGTATCGCCGGAAAAGTGTCTGGAAAGAAGCGGTGCAGCCCGTGGAGCGGCAGGGAAGTACGGCAGGGAGAAGCTCCCACTTCTCCCTCACTTTCTCTCTCTTTTCTCTCTCTCAATCTCAAATTCGTATGGCTGCCATGAGAGAGGGTTTAAGGTCCTTATATGGCCTAAGAATTCCACAAAACAGACTCCAGGTCAAAGTATACTTATGTTATAACCAAAGCGGACCTGTTTCAGCTCAACGGAGGACTTCTGGCGGGCCTCCTTGAGCCAAAGGTTGGACGTAAGCTCACTAACGCTGGATCTACGTTTTATTAAGTTTTCATTTCGGTCAGGATTCCAGATCACGCGTGGCGGACCAGTTTTAGTTCAACGGTCAGCGGATCTTGATCGGAGATTCCGAGTACATGTAAATGTGTATGAAATTTTTCCTAATCCGAGGGTGTAATTTGGTTAGATTCCGACGGTCTAGTTGCTTAATACTGATCCGCAAACAAATGATGCCAGATCACTATTCAAGATATTTATTTTGTAAAGGAAATGGTGGTTTTCACACTCCCTCGCTCCGGACACGATCGAATGGCCATGGGACATTGTCTGGACTTGATTTCCGAGATGGTTGTCGAGCCCAGTGAGGCGGTCCTAATTCCTTAACTTCGAGTTATTCAGACTTCCGACGTGTGGTCCAGATCATACGGAGTTTCGATGTGCTCCCGAGAGCAGCCGGGTAATGAGATTGATCCTAGATTTTAAGGTAACCTAGCGTCAATGATTCTACAAGTTTTGGGTCTTGCAAATCGTATTTAAAGCGATTCAAACGGATTTCGTAGCTAATCTGGTTTCACACCTAGTTACTTTGTCTCATTTCTAAAGGATTTAGTCCTAAGTGATTTCTGGTCGAGGTGGTACTCAGGCCTTTGTAGTTTATATATAAAGTGATCCAAGTTATACTACTTAGCTAGTTTAAGATAGTGTCTAGGGTGAAAGTTCTTAGAAAAATTGGAAGATCAAGGTGATAAAGGGTGAGATTTGTGAAGGAAATGAGTTCAAAGGCGGCTTTAGACTTTGGGATTCAGTTCTGACAAGTTAATGAGGTATTAGGATCGACCCATTGCCTAAGGACGTCTAATCCCAGGTTGGCAAAAATCTGGGGCGTTACAAAGGAGTTTTAGGCTTTGAGATTAAGTGTAAGGTGTTGTGGTTGACCCACAACCTAAGGACATTCGTTTTTAGGGAACGACTCAAACCCGTCGACTGACGGCCTAGAGGCGACTTAGGTCGTTTCGGGTAGTTTTGGGATGTTTTTTATATATACCTATATGTACCGATTTCTAATAGCTGGGATGGGGTGAGTTGTGATCTAAACCGTCGTTTGACAGTCTAGAAGTGATTCGGGATCATTTCGTGTGAGGGTGTGTACGGGCCCAATCTCAGCGGTTGATTTCGGTCCGTTTTACCGTTCGGCGAATCTGAAAAATCCTAAGTCGGTTTATACGTTCCGTCACTCCCTCCTAAGTCAGAGTGCGTCAGAGTGCGTCGTGTGACCATAACCCAGGTCCGGTTTAATCCAAATCAGGCTCTGATACCATCTTGGAACGCCCTGAAAATCGGGGGTCGAGCAAAGCTCAGCTCCCGAGTTCCAATACATCACTTTTGCAACATAGATAATGATGATTATGATGAGAGCATTGAAACATGAATGTGATTATACCAAAACAGCATATCATACTCCAGAGACAGTTAAATTGCAAGCGGAAGACTGTGATAGATGTATAAAAGTATATACTCTGGTAAGTCTCCAGAGTGTGATAATATTGCCGGGTTAATGAATTATAAGTACAATTTCAAACTATACCAAAGGTGTAGTGTCATCTAGTCAACATCCCTGTAACCCTGTCGATCAAGGCATGACTCACATGAAGCCGCCAGAAAATAACATATCCGAGAAAGCATTCTCGTCGTCACAAAAGTCCAAATCCGCGTCAGGAGTAGTGTCGTCATCTGCAATCAGACAAAGTCTGGTAGGTGTCTGAAACACCGTCCTGTAACGTGGGAGTGAGTGATCAACTCAGTGGAACAGTAAAGCATAGGTTAACATGTTATCAAAACAGTCAAGCAGTAATGATAAAGCAGTATAATCAACAATCCTAAGTACTCTTGTTAATGCAAGTATGAAATGCTGTCATGATGCATGCCCTCGCCAACATACTCCCTCATGCGACACCATCTTACGTCCGCGACATGCTTTCATCCCTCAGTGCTCCACATCTTCCAGGCACATGCAGTGCGATATGAACACAATTACCGAGTTGTTATTAGTCCTTTTCATACAGCAATATTAAGAAACTAAGGTACCTCCCTTATATCATTCCCAAACAATGATCCATTCTAGGGTCGTCAATCCTAGATAATCTCATACGATGATGTGGTTCTAGGTCGCTGCAAGGGCTGCCAGGGCTGTTACACAGAATCATTGCATCACTCCCCCATCACCTTATTAATACAGGCCTAGTTTATACTCTGTTTACTACGAGAAGGCTCGTCGCCTCTCCGCAGATTCAGAGTATGCTCGAGGTCACTACACCGGGTACGGTCAGGGTTGCCAGGGCTATTACATGGAATCGTTGCACCACTGCCCCATCAACCATCAAAGCAGTGTAGGCCGATAGCTCGAATACAGTGTCCCATACCACCGTATTCGGCTCATGAGTCTGGGTTACTCACTGGTCACTACAGGGAGGCACATCGCCCCAGCATAGGTCGACAGCTCGACCATGGTGTCCCATACCACCATGCCCGGCTCATGAGTCTTAACGGATCGAGGTACCAAGGTTAACGGAGTTACACTGGTAAGTTTGGTAACTTAGGTTCTACCAGTAACGTCCAACATGGTGAACATACATTAGACAGATCGGGTTACTTGACGAGCTCGGCTAGCTCGAGCGCAAGACAAGTTGAACGACATGAAGTGCATAAGCACTTCGCGTGGCCAACCACTATCGCCAACAGAAGTACAACTCGGGTTCGTCGAACAGATCTCACATGGCGAATGAATCTCAGCCACGAATTCAATCCCGTTAGCGATTGCCTGAACTATACAATAGCCCCAATCACATTCAATTACGAAATAGTTAAAGCAGTAATGGATCAAGAGTTCAAATCATGCAATCAAATATCCAATATTGTCCTCTTAAGGCTGTCAGGGCTGTTGCACGGAATCGTTACACCACTCCCCCATCACCCATCACGGATTTTATGGTATACAACTTAAACATGTGAAGTAGTAAGAGCAGAATTAAATAAACAAGTAATTCAAACATATTAACAAGCAGGTTATAAAACACAATGCAAACAGGAAATCCAAACATGTATGTTTCATAAACCAGTAAGTGATTAAACTAAACACTTACATGAAGGAAATCATACACATCACTAAGGTAGTTCAGAATCCTATCTCAACACCCTTATACATTATAATTTACTAAATACTACTGATTCAGACATTCCAACAAACATTTTAGATTACATACATCAACATACCTGACGTATGTTGATCACATAGGTATTGGGCCAAATCCTTTCACTAGGGAGTTGTCCCATGGATAACACGCGTGCACCCACGACGGATAATCATGGCAAGCATGAATCTAAGTTCCATATTCATTTGAACATTTTCACAAACACTTGGGCTACACAATTTAACATATATAGCGTATATTGGTCGTGGCGTGATTTAGGGTAAATCCTTTCATCAAAGGGGTATCGTCTATACAACAATCATATATCCATGAAAATTAGTCATAGCGAGCATGAATGCGAATTTCATGCTCATTCGGTCATTTTCATAAACACTTAGAATACACTCTTTTAACAAACATAACGTATATTAGAAAAAGCATGTATTAGGGCGAATCCTTTCGCCGAGTGAGTATTATATATATATATATAGCATGTTCATACAGTAATTAATCATGGCTAACATACTTTCAAAACTCGTACGTATACGGTATTTTCTACAAATACGAGGAATACAGTATATTCAACATAGTTGACATATAACCGAAAAATGAAACGGACAGCACTTTGCACACGTGCAATAGCATCCAGATCATGAATCTATTATTATCTGACATTGAAAGCGTTGAAAACCATAACCTATACATAAAAAGTCCACACCTTTTGTCGGTAAACTTGAACCGAAACCAGTTTGAACCCAACGCCTTTGTCTACAGCACAGCGACAACCTGAATCATGAAACAGGTCAGCTATTACATCACCTACACTCTTGAAAATCCTAAAACAACTTATGGTTAGGTTTTCTTACCTACGAATGAAGCCGGAATCGCCGAAAAAGTGATTAGATAGCGATGGTTAAACATGTATAGTAGGGGGATGGAGTATTAGGAAGATGCTCCCACTTCTCTCACACATTCTCTCTCTTTTCTCTCTTCCCTCTCCTAGGTTTTCTCAAATTCGTATGGAATGAGAGAGTGAGGGTTTAAGGACCTTATATAGGCCCAAAACTCCCCAAATTAGACCCAGGGCCAAGGTATACTTAGGTTATGTCCAAATACGGATAGTTCCATTTCAATGGAGCACTTGTAGAAGCCTCCCTTGAGCCAAAGGTTGGACTTAAGCTCATAGACATTGGATCTAGGTTGAGTTACGTTTTCAGCCCGATTGGATTCCCAGATCACACGTGGCAGACCAGTTTCAGTTCAACGGTCACCGAAACTCGATCAGGGTTACAAGTACATGGACATGTGTATGAAATTTCCCCTGATCCGAGGGTGTATTTGGGTCAGATTCTGACGGTCTGATTGCTTATATCAAACCCGTAAGCGACAAGTCTTAGATTACTTAAATTTAGATATTTAGTTCTAAAATATCCACGTTTCTCACACACTTCACTCCGAGCTCAAGCAAATAGCACTGGGACGCTATCTGGATTTGATTTTCGAGATGGTTGTCAAGCCCAGCAAGGCAGTCCTAACCGTTTAACTTCGAGTTAATCGGACTTTCGACGTGTGGTCCAGATCTGATATGGAGTTTCGTGATACTCCCAAGAGCAACCGGGTAATGAGTTGATCCTAGATTTTAGGGTAACCTAGCGTCACTTATTTTACAAGTTTTGAGTCTTGCAGATCGGATTGAAAGTGATTAGGGGAGATTTCGTATGTGATCTAGTGGATGTAACGCCCTGAAAATCGGGGGTCGAGCATAACCCAACTCCCGAGTTCCAATGCATCACTTATGCAACATAAATAATGATGATTAAATGTTGTCTATGTTAGAGTAATAAACATGAGTGAGATTATACCAAACAGTAATTCATACTCTAGATCAATTGTACAAAAGCAAGCGAAAGACTGAAACTGTATATATAAAGTATGTAAAGGAACAAAAACCATCTCGATCTCTAGAGTATGAACACTAACTGAGTATCCATATACATGTATTGTTTCTGAATAAAAAGAGTCAAAATACAACTAAAGTTAGATTCTGAAACCCCCGCGATCCAGTTGGCCTAAGCGTAGCTGTCAGAGTACTGCATATATGAGAATTCATCCTGGTCCTCATCGTATTCCGGCTCTGCCTCCTGAATCAACGCCTCCTCTATACCTGCGACAGAGTCTGGTTAGTGTGTAAACACCATCCCGTAACGTGGGAGTGAGTAGCTAACTCAGTGGGACAATAAAGCATAGGTTAACATGTTATCAATTCAATCAAGCAGTAATGATAAAGCAGTACAATCAAACAATTCTAACTACTCTTATTAAATGCAAATATAAAATGACATGATGAATGCCCTTGCCAAACCACCCTCATGCGACATCATCTTACGCTCACGGATGCATACCTCCCTCAGTGCTCCACATCTACCAGGCACATGTGGTGCGATGATGAGCATGATTACTGAGTAGTTATTAGTCCATTTCAAACAGCAGTATTGGGAAACTAAGGTACCTCTCTTGTATCATTCCCAAACATGATCCATTATAGGGTCGTCAATCCTAGTTAATCTCATAAGGTATTATGGTTCGAGAGGCATCGCGAAGGCATCGCAAAGGGCTCGTCACTCGTCAGCACGAATACAGATCTCACCGTATGTGGCTCAATTGCTGACCGTCAGCTCGAGTACTGGTCTCACCGTACTCAGCTCAATCGCTGGCCGTCAGCTCGAATACAGGTCTCACCGTACTCGACTTAACTCATACTCTAGTTGCTGTGAAGGGCTCGTTGCCAATCACAGACCTTGGAGTATACTCGAAGACACTACAGAGGACTCGTCGACCATCAGCACGAGTATTGGTCTCACCGTACTCGGCTCTCGCCGTAAGTATCGACAGCTCGAATACAGTGTCCCATACCGCCGTGTTCGGCTCACGAGTTTGGGTTGCTCAATGGTCACTACGGGGAGGCACATGGCCCCAGCATAGGCCGACAGCTCGGCCACTGTGTCCCATACCACCATGTCTGGCTCATGAGTCTTAACGGATCGAGGTACCATGGTTAACGGGATTTCCACTAGTAAGTTTGGTACCCTAGGTTCAAGCAGTAGTGACCAAACATGGTGAACACACATTTTGACATATCGGGTTACTTGACGAGCCTGACTAGCTCGAGCGCATAACAAGTTGAGCGATATGAAGCGCAGAAGCACTACGTGTGGCCAACCACTATCGCCAACCGAAGTACGACTCGGGTTCGTCAAACACATCCTTCGTGGCGACATGAATCTCAACCACGATCTCAAGTCTGGTACCGAACGTCTGGACTATAGACATAGTCCCAAACTCAATCAATTCTCATCCATAGCATGTGGAGTAAAGCATGATAACCAAAGTAATACAAGCATGCTAGTAGGCATGTCATAAGGCATGTTATAAAGCATGCTATAAAGCATGTTGTAAAGCATGTTAAAGAGCACTATACAAATAGGGATACAAGCACATACACTTCATAAGTGAGTAGTTAGAGTAAACAACCACATGGAGGGAATCATACATGCCTCTAAGGTAGTTGAGAATTTCATCTCAGCACCTACCTAAGGCACTAACATCTAAGCGTTTACTCTCACAAGCATTTACACAAACACTTAGAGTACACTATTTCAACATACATGACGTATGTTATTAAAATATGTATTAGGGCTATCCTTTTGCCAAGCGAGTAATTTATCCATGTATATCATATTCATACAGTAAATAGTCATGACAATTACATCTCCAAAAGCTATACATATACGGTATTTTCTAGAATACACAATTTCAACATATATAGTGTATATAAGCAAACATGTATTACGGGGATTCCTTTCACCAAATCAGTATTTCATCCATAAACTATATAATCATACAACGATTAATCATGGCAAACACATTTCCAAAATTTGTACGTATACGGTATTTCTACGTATACCTAGAGTATGTAAAATTCCATATTTTGCATCTTTAATCGAAATAGGAAACGGAAAGCACTTTGTACATGTGCAATTGCATGCAGATCACGAATCTATCATTATCTGACATTGAAAGCGTTGAAAACCGTAACCTATACACCTAAAGTCCTCACCTTGCACCTTAGAATCACAACGAATCAGCTAGGTTCGTTAGGCTTCCCTATTCGGCGATATTGTGGCCTAAAGAGTGAAACTGGTTAGCTATTTCACAACCTATAACCTATACACCTCAAAATAGATCTAGGGTTTAGGTTTCTTACCTTAAAACGGAGTCGGTATTGCCAGGAAAACGTCAAGGAAGGAGTGGTGCAGCTCGTGTGGTGATTGGAAACAGTAGGAGGGAGTTTCTCCCACAACCCTCAAGTTTTCTCTCTCTTTCTCTCTCTTCTTCTTAGGGTTTTATCCCAAATTCGTATGGCTGTGAGAGAGGCTGCCCTAAGGTCCTTATATAGCCTAAAAACTCTCTGGAATAGACTTATGTTCAAGGTTTACTTACATTATAATCAAATCGGCATTGTTTCAGCTCAAAAGGGGGTTTTTGGCGGCCCCCCTTGAGCCAAACATCGGACTTAAGCTCACCAACCTTAGATCTACATGGAGTTATGTTTTCGTCTTGGTCGGATTCCTAGATCACGCGTGGCGGACCATTTTCAGTTTAACGGTCAGTGAGCCACGATCCGGAATTTCGAGTACGTGTAAATGTTCCTAAAATTTTTCCTGATCCGAGGGTGTATTTGGGTCAGATTCTAACGGTCTGGTTGCTTATAAATCGATCGCAAGTTTCAAGTCTCAGATCACTATTCCAGATATTTATTTTCTAAAGGAATAGTGTATTTTCACACTCCTTCGCTCCGGGCTCAAGCGAACAGCCGTGGGACTCTGTTTGGACTTGATTTCCGAGATGGTTGTCAAGCCCAGCGAGGCGGTCCTAAGTCCTTAACCTCGCATTATTCGGACTCCCGATGTGCGGTCCAGACTCACTGTGGAGTTTCAATGTGATCCCAAAAACAGACGGGTAATGAGTTTGATCCTAGATTTTAGGGTAACCTAGTGTCAATGATTCTACAAGTTTTGGGTCTTGCAGATTGTATTTAAAGCGATTCAATTAGATTTCATGGCTAATCTAGTTTAGTACTCTGTCAACTTTGTCAAAATTTTAAAGGGTTTAACCCTAAGTGATTTCTGGTCGAGATGGTACTCGAGCCATTGTACGGAAATTTACGGGTCGTTACAATCTACCCCCCTTAAACAAAAATTTTATCCTCAAAATTTGTACCTTTTCATATTCTTCGAGAATCTGAGGGTAATTCTTTCTGACCTCGGCCTCAGTCTCCCAAGTAGCTTTCTCCTCTTAATGATGCGTTCATAATACCTTCACAAGTGGTATGACCTTGCTACGCAGTACCTGCTCCTTCCTGTCATAGATACGCGTCGGGCGCAACTCCTACGTAGCATCCTTACTCAGCTATACCTGCTCCCATCTGATGATATGTGAAGGATCAGGAACGTACTTCTTCAGCATAGATACATGAAATACGTTGTGTACAGCTGCAAGTGGCATGGGCAAAGCGAGCCGATACGCCACATCACCCACTCGATCCAGTATCTGAAACGGACCGATAAACCTCGGTGTGAGCTTCCCCTTCTTCCCGAACCGAAGGACTCCCTTCATAGGGGAAACTCTGAGGAACACATGGTCACCAACCTCGAACTCAAGTGGTCGCCGCCTCATATCGGCGTAACTCTTCTGCCTGCTCTGTGCTATAAGAAGTCGACGCCTGATAATGTCGACCTTCTCTGTAGTCGCCTGTACCAACTTCGGGCCAATCAGACTACGCTCGCCAACCTCAGCCCAACAATGCAGTGCTCTGTAAGGACGACCATACAGGGCCTCATATGGCACCATGCCAATACTCTCCTGGAAGCTGTTGGTGTAGGCGAACTCTGTGTAAGGAAGGCAGTCATCCCAGCTGTCCTTGAAGTCCAACACACATGCCCGCAACATATCCTCTAGAATCTGATTCACCCGTTCTGTCTGCCCATCAGTCTGAGGATGAAACGTCGTACTAAACTTCAACTTCACACCCATCGCTTCCTGGATACGAGTCCAAAAGATAGATGTGAACCGAGTGTCTCTGTCCGACACAATCTCCAAAGGAACTCCATGCAGACAGACGATCTCTCTGATGTACAATCTAGCCAGCTTGTCTGCAGAGTTCATAACTCTGATAGGAAGGAAATGGGCTGATTTGGTCAATCGATCCACAATCACCCAAATAGAATCGTGTCCCTTCCTCGTCTTCGGCAGCCCTGATATGAAATCCATGGAGATGAAGTCCCACTTCCACTCTGCTATGGGCATGGGCTGAAGTAGTCCAGGAGGTCGGCGATGTTCTGCCTTGACCTGCTGGCACGTCAGGCATTGAGAAATGAACTCAGCGATGTGGGCCTTCATGTTATCCCACCAATACGACCGTCTCATATCCCGGTACATCTTCGTGCTACCAGGATGCATCGTAAGCTTCAAGTTATGAGCAGACTCGAGAAGTTCATGTCTCAAATCAGGCATGTCAGGAATGCATAGGCGGCCACGGAATCATAGACCCCCATCAGAACCAACTCTCCACTCGGAGTCCTCAGCGTCACTAGCTTGCTCTCGAAGCTCAGACAACTGCACATCGCCCTTCTGGGCCTCAACGATCCTATCATCAACAAGTGGTCGTACCCGAACGTGCGCAACACACTCAAATGGCTCCTCCACGGTGAGTCTCTGCTCGAAGTCCCGCATGAACTCCACCATGTCCCACTCTGCTACCATCAACAGAGCCGCAAATGCTATAGCCTTCTTGCGGCTCAACACATCTGCCACAAGGTTCACCTTGCCCGGATGATAGGAAACCTCAAACTTGAAGTCGTTCAAGGTCTCCATCCATCGGCATTGTCTCATATTCAAGTCTCGCTGCGTGAATATATACTTAAGGCTCTTGTGGTCACAGAAAAGCTCGAACTCTTCTCCATAGAGGTAATGTCTCCAGAGCTTCAAAGCAAAGATGACAGCTGCCAACTCCAGGTTGTGGGTAGGGTAATTCTCCTCGTGCTTCCTTAATTGTCTCGAGGCATACGCAATCACCTTGTCCTTCTGCATAAGGACACAACCCAGACCAACGTGAGACGCGTCAGTGTATATCGTGTGTTTCTCCCCTTGCTCTGGTAATACTAGCACAG
Organism: Magnolia changhungtana; assembly: GCA_030180095.1. NCBI lineage: Eukaryota > Viridiplantae > Streptophyta > Magnoliopsida > Magnoliales > Magnoliaceae > Magnolia > Magnolia changhungtana. Next base: position 2,448,314 of record JASAUF010000600.1, read on the forward strand.
GGGCGGACGTCAACCTGTCCTTCAGCTCCTTGAAAGCTGCTTCTGCCTTCTCATTCCAGGCGAACTTCAGATCCTTCCGTGCCAACTGAGACAACGGCCTAGCAATCTTCGAGAAATCTCGAATGAAGCGTCTGTAATACCCTGCCAGACCAAGGAAACTCTTCACCTCGGTAATCGAGCCAGGTTGCTGTTAATCCTGCACCACGGCTACCTTGGCAAGGTCCACTGTGATCCCATCCTTGGACACCACATGTCTGAGAAATTTAACTTCCTCCTGCCAGAAGTCGCACTTCTTATACTGCGCGTATAACTGATTCTTCTTCAGCATATCCATCACCGCTCTCAGGTGCTCCTTGTGCTCCTCCCGACTTGTAGAGTATATCAGGATGTCATTAATAAAGACGATGACGAATCGGTATAGGAATGGTCGAAGTACTCGGTTCATCAGGTCCACGAACATGGCTGGTGCGTTCGTAAGACCGAACGACATCACTAAGAACTCGTAGTGCCCAAAGCATGCCCTGAAAGCCATCTTCTGCACATCCTCATCTCTGACGCGCAACTGGTGGTACCCCGACTGTAGATCAATCTTCGAAAAATATTTCACCCCCCTCAACTGATCAAACAGATCATCTATTCTGGGTAAAGGATACTTGTTCTTCACCGTGACCTGGTTCAACCTACAGTAATCAGTATATAACCAAGTGACCCGTCCTTCTTCTTCACAAATAGTACAGGTGCTCCCCAAGGAGACACACTAGGTTGTATAAAACCCTTCTCTACAAGCTCGTCAATCTGCTTCCACAGCTCCTCCATCTCACATGGAGGCATACGATAAGTCAGCAATGAGATGGGTGTCGCACCAGGCGTAAGATCCATTGTAAAATTGATCTCGCGCCGAGGAGGTAAACCATGAATAGTCTTAAACACATCTATAAATTCCTGAACCATCGGCGTATCTTCCAATGTCAGACCATTGATCGGCACTAATAAAGCAGTATAACAGTCAACATGGCAGGGCCAACTGACCTGCACTGGAAACGTGAAAGTTGTGCCATCAGATCCATAGGCAGTCATGATCCGAGTCTCACAATCTATCTCTACCCTCATCTTAGCGAGTCAGTCCATACCGAGGATGATGTCGTAATGTCATAGTGGAGCGACAATGAGGTCAACGAGCACGGTCCTGTTACCCAAATCCACGGAACAACCCTCACATACCCGTGCGATATCCGAAATAGTCCCAGTAGCCGCAGTGAATCTCATTCCCGTCATGGGAATAGTGCGTAAAGCTAGACGCTTGACTGCCCCATATGAAATAATAGAAGTAGTGGACCCGGTGTCCACCAATAAGGAAACAGAAGTACCATGAATATGAGTTGTACCCTCAAAAGCCGTCGGGGCTGAAATCGACGTCTCAGGTGCCTTGGCAACAAGCTTATGTACTCAAGCCTGCTGCTGACAGTTCGGCTGTGGAACCAAGGGCCATTGAGGTGGCCTGAAGCGTGATACAGGAGGCCTGAAAGAAGGATGAGCAGGAGCAGTTTGTAGAGGTGGAGCTGATATGACCTGAGGGTAAGGGCGATCCAGCCTCTGCGGTGGTGAGAATCCGCTAGCCCTCATACACGAGAAACAACTCTTAGCAGGATGCCCCAGTTTCCCGCAATACGTGCAGGTCACAATAGGGCGCCTCATAAGAACTACGGGTGTCGAGGCCCTGGGAGGCGAATCAGCACGAGGCCTCTTGCCTAGGATAGGCCTGCTCTATAACTCCTGTCGTGGTCTCACAACCATAGCATCATGAGAACGGGCCAACCGGTCCACATCCTGCTCGGCCGTCATAGATATGTGAACCAGTGCCGCATAAGTAGGTATACTGAGGCAACATATCTTCGACCATATGTCAGGTCGCAAACCTTCAGAAAAGTGACGCATCTGCATCTGCTCGTTGACGAGGATAGTCGGGACAAAGCGGCCCAACTCTGTGAAGCGGTGCTCGTACTCGGTAACCGTCATTCCTCCCTGCCTGAGGCATATAAACTCATCCTCCCGCTCATGTCTATAAGTCTGCGGGTAATATTTCTCATGGAACCAGAACTCGAATGCCTCCCAGGTCCACACATAACCCTCTGCGACAGACCACAGCACGCTATCCCACTATAAACTAGCCTCCCTCTCGAACATGAAAGAGGCCAACTCGACCTGCTCTGCCTCAGTACAGTGCAGCATCTGTAGCATCTTGGAGATGCGGTCAAGCCAAAACTCTGCCTCCTCGGGTCTGTGAGAACCCATGAATAAGGGAGGCCTCAAGCGCTGAATTGCTCGAGTAAACTGCGGGTACCAACATCTCCAGTAGGAGATGCGACGGGTGTGGGCAGAGGCACATCCTCAAATTGAGCAGGAAGCTCTGAATGCTCAGTAGGACGTGCAGATGTCGTAGGTGGAGTCGCACTACCACCCTGGGATAAGGCCTCAGCAATAGTGGGCATAAGCTGCTGGTGCTACTGCTGCATCTGCTGCTGATGCATCATCAACATCAACTGCTCTATCCTATCCATAGGCGGAGCAGCCTGTGAGTCATGCTGTGCAGATGATGATGCCCGGTACTGCTCACGAACCGGGGGCGTGTAAGGTGGCAGTCCACCGGTAGGACCAGTAGGAGGCTGATCAGGATCTAACCCACGGTCCACAGGACCACCACTACCAGAAGGAGTCTGGTCCATCGAGCCAGTAAGACAGAGGTGTGCCATGCTCCGCGTATACTGTTGCAGTATGCCCTATACAACATAGGGTATAACATTGGTGAGATAAAGCATAGCAACGCATTATACAAGCACTTTAAGCATTCCATACATCTCATAGCAAAAGAGGCCACATGCTTTTCATTTACCCAAAATTGTCATAATACATGGAATACAGAGTTACATGAATCATGACAGAACTTACATGTAAGCTAATACATCCACAACATCAACCACTTAAAACATATAACTAACTACTACATCAACAACATGAAACATAAACCTACTACAGAGGAAACCAAAACAACTACAAGCAGCAGTATAGATGGCTAGGCATCCGAATCAGGCGATGGAGGAGGGGCATTCTTGTCCTGTAGACAACACAGGATGGCATTCAAGGTGCAAGACACCTTGCTGAGCTTGGTTCGGACCCGCCCGACTTCCTGTTGTAGGGCAGCTTGACCCTCCTCAAGACGGGCTAAACGAGCATCTATGGCAGCCCGATCCATGTCCTACTCCTGTGCCGCAGGAGGTGAACTCTCCTCTGTGTCCTGGGCCTCAGGTTCCTCTTCCTCTTCTTCAGATTCACTCCCATCATCACTCTTGTCTTCTTCGCTCTCAATCTCATCCTCACTCTCCCCCTGTCAGGCCCGTTGTCGCTGTGCCCCAAGTTTCATCTGCTTGAGAGTATTCTCGTCGATTTAGTGGACCGGTACTGGCATTTCCACCCCCAGACTATAGCCATACGCCCGTGCAATCCTACAAACGAGTCGGCCGAAAGGAAGCGAATCAGAGCTCCTGGTGGAGTGTGCAACATTCACGATCTGTCGCAACATGAATGTGGGTACACACAAGTTTGTCCTTTGCCCCACTTGGTACAGAAAGTCAACCATAAGGCGCGTGCACTCGCTGCGATTACTGTATCTGGGGTAGATGTTGTATGTGAAGATGTGATGTAATAGGCGGAAGTCGTCTGACATGTGGGACTCTAGCAGGCTTTTGTTTGGCTTCCACTCAGCTAGTCGGCCACCACAAAGGTATCGTGTGCGACGATCCCTTTCACGAGCAGTCCCCAAATTCAGCTCACTAGCATGTACGTCACCAAGGGGCATATTCATAAGTTGTGCGATCACCCTCACATCAATGGTGACGAACAGATCCACCCCAACTAAGAGCCGAAACTGTAAAGGTTCTAGTGTAGGCTCATGAATGTTGGCATAGAAGGGTTTGACAGTGCTGGAATTGGCGCGACCTTCGACCTCAAATAGCGGACCCTAGAGGGCCGCCTCCACTTGCTCGAACAAATAGTATTCCCTAAATAGCCGACCATCCACATGGGCTTCAAAAAGAACTTTGTGGTCCTCATAAACTCCATGAGGTAGTGCTGCCAACTGTACCCGTTCAGCAGGGATCCGAGGATCAAGGTCCCGCTTCGTGCGAAACTCCCCGGCAAAGCTCGAGCTAGCGGCAGAGTCTCTCGGCCGCCTTGATCGTGTAGGGCGACTAGGCCCGGCCTCATCAGTGACACTCTTTCTCTTGCCCATCAGAGAGAGGATGGTGGAGATGGAGAAAATGGCCGTCACAACTTCAAAAAGGGCCAAGGAAAATGACAGAATAGGGGAGAAAGGGCTGAGAATATGGTTTCTCCACGGATTTAGGGCCCAACAGATCTTGTAAGGGCCCAAAAGAGGGGATTAAAAAGGAGAATGGAGAAAACAGGCGGAGATGGAGACTCCCACGAGTTTTGGAGCTCCAATGGCGTGTGGGGGGTCCAAAAGAGGGAAATAAAGAGGGAATGGAGAAGGGGGCTGCAATACACGATGGAGGAGGGTAGGGTGTGGTCGAAAACAGTAGAGAAGAGGGTTGGAGAGGCGATTTACGAGAGAGGGCAGCAATGTAAGAGGAAAAACGGCTAGGAGAGGGCGTTTGTGAAAGGGATGCACTTTTAGGTGATGGGAGTGAGATAGCGTGGGCACTAGGGGGTTTATAAAACCCCCAAACATGATCGGCCCAGCCCGCTGGCCAGTCCCAGCCAGAAAATCGGCAAGGCCTCGCCGACCCGGCGAGGGCCTCGCCAAAAATTTTTGAGATTTCAAAAAGGGGCGCCATGGCCCTGTTCGTACAGCCCCCTGGGCCCCATAAATCACTGGGTCCCACCCTACGTACCCCTGGATTAGCGTGGGTAGGCCCCGGACCCCGATTCGCTCTATTTCGGGCACTTTCGGGCACTTTCGGACACACACTGACATTTGTAGATTTTTAACTGCTGGGTTAGGGTGTAGTGTGATCTAGACACGTCAATAGACGGTCTAGAAGTGATTTGGGATCGATACGTGCGGTCAGGATCAAGTACGAACTGGATCAAAATGTCTATTTTCGATGAACTTCGCCGAATGGCGAAGTCGGGAAAACCTAGGACTGTTTTTATGTTTTTCTCGCACCCTCCTAGGTTGTCATGCGTCAGCGTACGTAGTGGGAATATAACTCATGTCCGGTTTAATCAAAATCATGCTCTGATACCAACTTATAACGCCCTAAAAATTGGGGGTCAAGCATAACCCAACTCCGGAGTTCCAATGCATCACTTATGCAACAAAAATAATGATGATTAAATTTTGTCTATGTTAGAGTAATAAACATGAGTGAGATTATACCAAACAGTAATTCATACTCCAGATCAATTGTACAAAAGCAAATGGAAGACTGAAACTGTATATATAAAGTATGTAAAGGAACAAAAACCATCTCGATCTCCAGAGTATGAACATTAACTCAGTATCTATATACATGTATTGTTTTTGAATAAAAAGAGTCAAAATACAACTAAAGTTAGATTCTGAAACCCCCGCGATCCAGTCGGCCTAAGCGTAGCTGTCAGAGTACTGCATATATGAGAACTCATCCTGGTCCTCATCGTATTCCGGCTCTGCCTCCTGAATCAACGCCTCCTCTATACCTGCGACAGAGTCTGGTTGGTGTGTAAACACCGTCCCATAACGTGGGAGTGAGTAGCTAACTTAGTGGGACAATAAAGCATAGGTTAACATGTTATCAATTCAATCAAGCAGTAATGATAAAGTAGTACAATCAAACAATTCTAACTACTCTTATTAAATGCAAATATAAAATGACATGATGAATGCCCTTGCCAAACCACCCTCATGCGACATCATATTACGTTCGCGGATGCGTACCTCCCTCAGTGCTCCACATCTACCAGGCACATGCGGTGCGATGATGAGCATGATTACCGAGTAGTTATTAGTCCATTTCAAACAGCAGTATTAGGAAACTAAGGTACCTCCCTTGTATCATTCCCAAACATGATCCATTATAGGGTCGTCAATCCTAGTTAATCTCATACGGTATTATGGTTCGAGAGGCATCACAAAGGCATCGCAAAGGGCTCATCACCCATCAGCACGAATACAGATCTCACCGTATGCTGCACAATTGCTGACCATCAGCTCGAGTACAGGTCTCACCGTACTCGGCTCAATCGCTGGTTGTCAGCTCGAATACAGGTCTCACCGTAATCTGCTCAACTCATACTCTAGTTGTTGTAAAGGGCTCGTCGCCAATCACAGACCTTGGAGTATACTCGAAGACACTACAGAGGACTCGTCACCCATCAGCATGAGTACAGGTCTCACCGTACTCGGCTCTCACCGTAAGTATCGACAGCTTGAATACAATGTCCCATACCACCGTGTTCGGCTCACGAGTTTAGGTTGCTCAATGGTCACTACGGGGAGGCACATGGCCCCAGCATAGGCCGACAGCTCGGCCACGGTGTCCTATACCACCATGTCCGGATCATGAGTCTTAGCGGATCGAGGTACCATGGTTAATAGGATTTCTATTGGTAAGTTTGATACCCTAAGTTCAAGCAGTAGTGACCAAACATGGTGAACACACATTTTGACATATCGGGTTACTTGACGAGCCTGACTAGCTCGAGCGCACAACAAGTTGAGCGATATGAAGCGCAGAAGCACTCCGTGTGGCCAACCACTATCGCCAACCGAAGTACGACTCGGGTTCATCAAACACATCCCTCATGGCGACATGAATCTCAACCACGATCTCAAGTCTGGTACCGAATGTCTGGACTATAGACATAGTCCCAAACTCAATCAATTCTCATCCATATCATGTGGAGTAAAGCATGATAACCAAAGTAATACAAGCATGCTAGTAGGCATGTCATAAGGCATGTTATAAAGCATGATATAAAGCATGTTGTAAAGCATGTTAAAGAGCACTATACAAATAGGGATACAAGCACATACACTTAGAGCACTATACAAATAGGAATACAAGCACATACACTTCATAAGTGAGTAGTTAGAGTAAACAACCACATGGAGGAAATCATACATGCCTCTAAGGTAGTTGAGAATTTCATCTCAGCACCTACCTAAGGCACTAACATCTAAGCGTTTACTCTCACAAGCATTTACACAAACACTTAGAGTACACTATTTCAACATACATGACGTATGTTATTAAAACATGTATTAGGGCAATCCTTTTGCCAAGCAAGTAATTTATCCATGTATATCATATTCATACAACAAATAGTCATGACAATTACATCTCCAAAAGCTATACATATACGGTATTTTCTCGAATACACAATTTCAACATACATAGTGTATATAAGCAAACATGTATTACGGCGATTCCTTTCGCCAAATCAGTATTTTATCCATAAACTATATAATCATACAACAATTAATCATGGCAAACACATTTCCAAAATTTGTACGTATACGGTATTTCTACGTATACCTAGAGTATGTAAAATTCCATATTTTGCATCTTTAATCGAAACAGGAAACGGAAAGCACTTTGTACATGTGCAATTGCATGAAGATCATGAATCTATCATTATCTGACATTGAAAGCATTGAAAACCATAACCTATACACCTAAATTCCTCACCTTGCACCTTGGAATCGCAACGAATCAGCTAGGTTCGTTAGGCTTCCGTATTCGGCGATATTGTGGCCTAAAGAGTAAAACCAGTTAGCTATTTCACAACCTATAACCTATACACCTCAAAACAGATATAGGGTTTAGGTTTCTTACCTTAAAATGGAGTCGGTATTGCCAGGAAAATGTCAAGGAAGGGGTGGTGTAGCCCGTGTGGTGATTGGAAACAGTAGGGGGAGTTTCTCCCACAACCCTCAAGTTTTCTCTCTTTCTCTCTCTTCTTCTTAGGGTTTTATCCCAAATTCGTATGGCTGTGATAGAGGCTGCCCTAAGGTCCTTATATAGCCTAAAAACTCTCTGGAATAGACTTATGTTCAAGGTTTACTTACATTATAATCAAATCGGCATTGTTTCAGCTCAAAAGAGGGTTTTTGGTGGCCCCCCTTCAGCCAAACGTCGGACTTAAGCTCACCAACCTTGGATCTACATGGAGTTATGTTGTCTTGGTCGGATTCCCAGATCACGTGTGGCGGACCATTTTTAGTTCAACGGTCAGTGGGCCACGATCCGGAATTTCGAGTACATGTAAATGTTCCTGAAATTTTTCTTGATCCGAGGGTGTATTTGGGTCAGATTCTTACGGTCTGGTTGCTTATAAATCGATCGTAAGTTTCAAGTCTCAGATCACTATTCCAGATATTTATTTTCTAAAGGAATAGTATATTTTCACACTCCTTCGCTCCGGGCTCAAGCGAACAGCCGTGGGACTCTGTCTGGACTTGATTTCCGAGATGGTTGTCAAGCCCAGCGAGGCAGTCCTAAGTCCTTAACCTCGCATTATTCGGACTCCCGATGTGCGGTCCAGACTCACTGTGGAGTTTCAATGTGAGCACGAAAACAGACAGGTAATGAGTTTGATCCTAGATTTTAGAGTAACCTAGCGTCAATGATTCTACAAGTTTTGTGTCTTGCAGATCATATTTAAAGCGATTCAATTGGATTTCATGGCTAATCTAGTTTAGTACTCTGTTAACTTTGTCAAATTTCTAAAGGGTTTAACCCTAAGTGATTTCTGGTCGAGATGGTACTCGAGCCATTGTACGGAAATTTATGGGTCGTTACAGTGTAGCACTTAGTTAACTTTGTCTAATTTCTAAAGGATTTAGTCCTGTAAGATTTCTGTCTGAGGTGGTACTTAGGCCTTTATAGTTTGTACATACAATGATCCAAGTTATTAATACTTACTAAAGCATGCCCTAATTACAACAGAAGAAGATCCTAGGGCAGGAGAGGATGATGTTTCAAATAACTTATTCGTTTTGTGAAATTCCATAAGGGTAATAGTTAAAAGCCCATTTTATTTATGTATTTACTGTTTACAGTAATGTTTAGTTTAAATATTGTTCTATTATATTTATGTTTAGTGTCTAATGTGAAAGTACTTTGAAAAATTTAAAGAACAAGGTGGTTAAAGGTGAGCTTTGTGAAGGAAATGGGTTCAAAAGCGATTTTAGACTTTGGGATTGAGTTCTAACAAGTTAATGAGGTGTTAGGATCGACCCATTGCCTAAGGACGTCTAATTCCAGGTTGACAAAAATTCAGGATGTTACAACCGTCGTATCGCATGCCTCCATGTGAGATGGAGGAACTGAGGAGACAGATCGATGATCTGTTGGATGCAGGCTTCATACGACTGAGTATATCCCCTTAGGGAGCACCCGTGTTATTTGTAAAAAAGGACGGAATGCTGCGATTGTGTATTGATTATCACAGGTTAAACCAAGTCACAGTGAAGAAGAAGTATCCTTTGCCAAGGATAGATGATTTGTTAGACCAGTTGAAAGGGGCACGGTTTTTTCAAAGATCGACATATAGTCAAGGTATCACCAGTTGCGCGTCAGGGATGAGGACGTGCAGAAAATAGCATTCAGAACCAGTTTTGGGCACTACGAGTTCCTTGTGATGTCATTTGGACTTACGAATGCACCGGCTATGTTCATGGACCTTATGAATCAAGTGTTTCGGTCGTATCTGTACCGATTCATCATTGTATTTATAGATGACATCCTGATATACCCCAAGAGTTGGGAAGATCATGAAGATCACCTATGAGCTGTCTTTGATACTCTCAGAAAAAACCAGTTGTTTTCTCAGTACAAGAAGTGCGATTTCTGGAAAGAAGAAGTCAAGTTCCTAGGACATGTGGTGTCCAAGGAAGGAATAGTTGTGGACCTTGCTAAGGTGACTATAGTTTAGACTAGGAGCAACCCAGTTCGATTACCAAAGTGAGGAGTTTTCTGGGACTTGCTGGCTACTACCACCGATTCATCAAAGACTTTTCCAAGATAACCAGACCGTTGTCTCAGCTCACTCGAAAAATCTTAAGTTTTCCTGGAACGAGAAGGCAGAAGTATCCTTTCAGGAATTGAAGGACAAGCTGACGTCTGCCCCTGTGCTAGTATTGTCGGAGTAAGGGGTCAGATATACGATATACACTGACGTGTCTCGTGTTGGTTTGGGCTGTGTTCTTTTGCAGAAGGACAGGGTGTTTGCCTATACCTTGCGATAGTTGAGGAAACATGAAGAAAACTACCATACGCATGACATGGAATTGGCGGCCGTCATCTTTACATTAAAGCTCTGGAGACATTACCTCTACAGAGAGGAGTTTGAGCTCTTTTATGACCACAAGAGCCTCAGGTACATATTCACATAGAGAGACTTGAATATGAGGCAACGACGATGGATGGAAACCTTGAAAGACTTCAAGTTTGAGGTCTCCTACCATCCTGGCATGGCCAACCTTGTGGTAGATGCGTTTAGCCGCAAGAAGATAATAGAATTTGCAGCTCAACTAATGATAAAAGAATGGAATATGGTGGAATTTGTGCGAGACTTTGAGCAGAAACTTATGGTAGAGGAGCCGTTCGAGAGCATCGCGCATATTCATGTACAATCACTTATTGATGACCAACTAGTTTACTTCAGCCCATGCCTATAACTGAATGGAAATGAAATTTCATCTCTATGGATTTCATTTTAGGATTACCGAAGATGGGGAAGGGACACGACTCTATTTGGGTGATTGTGGACCAATTGACGAAATTGACTCATTTCCTTCTGATTAGAGTCTCAAACTCAACAAACGATTTTGCCAAGCTGTACATTAAGGAGATAATACGTCTGCATGGAGTGCCTATGGAGATTGTGCTAGATCGAGACACGTGATTCACGTCCATCTTCTGGACTCAAATCTAGAAAGAAATGGGGGTGAAGCTGAAGTTCAGTACCGCGTTCCACCCACAGACCGATGGGCAGATGGAACGGGTAAATCAGATGTTGGAAGATATGTTGCGAGCATGTGTGCACGATTTCAAGGATAGTTGGGATGGCTGTCTACCTTATGCTGAGTTCACTTATAACAACAGCTTGCAAGCGAGCTTTGGTATGGCTCTCTATGAAGCACTATATGGGCGTCCATGTCTAGCACCGCATTGCTGGGTAGAGGTTGGCAGGAAGAGTTTGATTGGCCCAGATTTAGTGTAGGTGATCTCAAAGAAGATCGACATTATCAGGCGTTGACTTTTTGCAGCACAGAGCAAACAAAAGAGTTACGCCGATACCAGAAGAAGACAACTAGAGTTTGAAGTTGGGGACCATGTGTTTCTTAAAGTTTCCCCCATGAAGGGAGTCCTTCGATTTGGCAAGAAGTGGAAACTCATGCTGTGATTTATCTGGTTGTTCCAGATTCTAGACCGAGTGGGTGTAGTAGCATACCGCCTTGCTTTGCCCACACCACTCGCTGGAGTGCACAACGTATTTCACGTATCGATGTTGAAGAAATACGTTCCTAATCCTTCCCATATTATCAAATGGGAGAAGGTACAATAGAGTGAAGACGCTACTTATGTACTGCGACCAACACGTATCCTTAATATGAAAGAACAAGTGTTACGCTGTAAAGTGATTTTGCTCGTGAAAGTATTGTGGACTCACCACACTGAGGAAGAGGCTAGTTGGGAAACAGAACCCGAGGTCCATAAGAACTACCCTTAAATTCTCGAGGAGTATGAAAAGGTACTAATTTCGAGGATGAAATTTTTCTTTAAGGAGGTAAGATTGTAACATCTCGGAAAAATCCTTACAAAGACCTGAGTACCACCTCTGACAAAAATCACTATGGACCAAATTCTATGGAAATTAGACGAAAATTAATTAAGTACTAGACTAAATAATCAGTGGAATTAGCTTGGACCACTATCTATACAAACTGCAAGACCCAAAATCATTAGAATCGCTAACCTAGCATTACCTGAAAACCTAGGAGCAATCTCAAAACCCAGTTGCTCTCGGGAGCACATTGAAACTCCGTATCGGACCTGGACTACGCGTCAAAAGTTTGACTACCGCGAAACTATACGGTTATGACTGCCTTATTGGGCTTGACAACCATCGGGGGAATTAAGCCCAAATAGTACCCAGAAATGCACAACTAGATCCCTAAGTAAAGTGTGTGAGAAACACGAATATCTTCAGAAAATGAGCTCAGATTTAAGTAAATTGGGTCGTTCGCTTATAGGCCAAATTGAAGGTTTCAGACTCTCAATTTCTGATCAAACTTTACCCTTGGATTAGGAAAATTTTCCTGCTCATATCTGTATACTTGTGGCCCTGATCAAGTGACGATGACTGTTGAACTAAAATAGGTCCTCCACGGTCGATCCACTAATCCGATCAGACCGAAATCATATCCTGACCTAGATCCATTGCCAGGGAACTTACTCTGTGACGTAAGTGAGTAACGGACCTCCATATGAGCTCTGTTTGTCCAAAACAGACACCCTTTGGCTATAACCTAAGTATATCATGGCCCTAGGGCCATTTGCACCACTTTTGAGCCTATATAAGACCCTTAACCCACCCCTGTCTCATTCCATACGAATTTCTCTAACCCTAGGAGAGAGAAGAGAGAAAAGAGGAGGAAAGAGTGAGGAGAAGAGAGTGAGATAGGGAGATCATTACTGGGATTTACTCCCTCTACTCCACGTATCGAATCACCACCCCACTATCGCTACATCGTCAATTCTAGCTTCGATTTGGGAAAGAAATCCTGAACCCAATCTCATTTTAGGAATCCAAATAGAGGAGTGAAATAGCTAACCTTTTTTTATAACACACGCACACACACCCCCACACACTCACAACGTAGTGGGCTTTCACCACCTATGGATACTCGAACCCTTGACTGGGTGTTGAAACTCCTGAGAGTCTACCACCCCATCAAGAACAAGGATCCATGAAATAGCTAACCTATTTCAATGTTTAAGTACCAGTTGTTCCGTATTCAAGAATGTAGGATACGAACCGAGTTCAAAATGAGTAAACCGACGAAAGGTGCGGACTATAAATGTTTAGTTTATGGTTTTCAAGACTTTCAATGTCAGTAATGATTTATGGCTAACTTGTTTGCCACCATATGATCTTAGTTACGATGTATTCGATAGATTATACATGTGTGTGAACTATGTGAATATATAATGCATTCCATGTGTCTGTTGAAATGTTTGAATGAAATTACTATCATGATTTGTACTTGCCATTACTTTAATCTAGAATACATGTTTGTTGTATGTATGACAACTCCTTTACGAAAGGATTTGCTATAATATATGGTATAACTAAGTTAGGGCATATATGTAGTAATGTGTAGGATAAGTGTTTGATAAAATGTCTGAATGGGTAATTATTTGTTGAATTGAAATTATTAAAGGTGTTGAGATACGATTCTCAACTACCTTATTTATGTGTATAAATTCTTTCATGTAACCTTAATTTCACATACGTGATTTATGTATAAAAATGCCTATGTATAGTAGCATGCTTTATGTGTTTGAGAAAATGCTCAAATGATTATTGTATTTGGATTGTTTGTTAAATGTTGTTATGACTATCACATGTGATTACTTATTGCAATTGAATGCGATTAGGATGCTACGTAGTCCAGAAAATCGGTAATGGATCCCGATTGAGTGGCCGAACTAGATTCACTACATTGGATACATTCGATGAATCTGAGTCATACGATGATTGTCGACAGTGGTTAGGCCACGTGGAGTGCTTACGTGCTCCATGTCGATTAGTTCAGCATGCGCTCATACTAATCGAACTTTTCAAATAACCCAACTGGCCCATTGTGTGTTTACCATGTACAGAAGCTACTGCTTGAATCTAAGGTACCACTTACCAATGTAAAACCCATTTCAACCATGGTACCACGAACCGCTAAAACTCATGAGCCGGGCATGGTGGTATGGGACACTGTGGTCAAGCTGTCAGCCTACGCTGAGGTGACGAGCCTCCCCATAGTGTCCAGTGAGCAACCCAAACTCGTGAGCCAAATACCATGATATGGGACACTGTATTCGAGCTGTCGGCCTACGCTAAGGTGACGAGCCTTTCTGTAGTGACCTCGAGTATAAACTAGGCCTACGTTGAAGTGATGAGCCCTTCATAGCGACCTAAACTTGCATATCCACTGTTTTTAAATTAGGAGTGATGTTGCCCTATAACTTGCCTATCGTATGTGATTAACTAGGATTAACGACCCTAGATGGATCATCGTTTGGGTAAATGATATAAAGGGAGGTACCTTAACTTCCCAAATTTCCTGTACGAATAAGCTTAATTAAGAACTTGGCTAACACGACCATGCACTGCATTGCATGTGCTTTGGCAAGGAAGGCACACGTTTAGGGAGTTTTCTATGCACGACCGTGAGATGAAGTCATTGGGGAAGTGGAGGAGAAGGCATGAATCATTACAGCATACCATTTGTGCATTAACAAGAGTACTTAGGACATTATTGTTGTATTGCTTTATCATTATTGCTTGACTGAATTGATAACATGTTAACATTTGCCTTATAGTACCACTAAGTTGATCACTCACTCCCACTCTGGGACGTTGTTTTAAAACACCAACCAGACTCTATTGTAGATGCAGGTGGCAATGATGTCTATGTTAGTGATTGGGATTTCATAGACGAGGATGAAGAATTCTCTTACGTTCAGCTATCAGATGGGTTTATGTAGACCATGTACTAATGATGGGATTACAGGGACTATAAGGATTAGTTGGACATTTACATTTTTGTATTTTATAAATTTTGGATCAACACATATATATATTCAGCCTGGTAACATACTCATAATCTAGGGATTGAGAAACACTTATATACATTATATACCTATCTCAGTCTTTCGCTTGCTTAACTTAATTATTTCTAGAGTATGATATGCTGTTTTAGTATAATCCCACTCATGTTTAATGCACTAATATGGATAACATTTAAACATCATTATCTATGTTACATAAGTGATGCGTTGGAACTCAGGAGTTTAGCTTCTACTCGAACCCAATTTTTGGGGCATTACAATTGTACGTGAAATTATGTTTGGATCATTCAGATATTATATTATGAACTCCATAGATAATATGTCATTTTATTATAGCTCAACACTATTACCTCACAACTAAGTGAGGAAGGGAGACCATGTTGCGATACAACGAATCCCGACAAGGCTCTAATTGTAAAAGTGCCTTGTCGGGGGCTCAGTGAACTCCACCGAGATCTAACCGATGTCGAAGAGGACGAGTTGAGAGTCGTCAGAGAGTCAGGTTCACTCGTCTGGTTGAAAAGTGTCTATGACCTAAATTCATGGGTCGACTCTGAGGTAAGTTTCTACCATTTCTCCTTCATTATTTCATATCAGTTTATGAATATTATAGTTACATCACACATTTTCCTCATTACGTAGGTCATATACCTATACCTAAGATACCTATCAACACGCCAGGACAATCAAGCATGAGGTAGACAGGACTGCACATTCGTCTCATCTCTATTTACGGTAACGTGAATTTGAGGGCCATATTTATCTTTAAAACGTCATTAATTATTTCTATTTCTAACAATATTCAATATATCAATAGCAATACATGGAATAAACTTGACCTGCTACGAACTTATGGCACTGGGAACCATAAGGATCTTAGGACCATAAAGTCTGAAAGTTTGTGTGAAGTGCTTATAAAAATAGTCGATTGTAAACCGAAACCTCTATTGAAGCATGATGTGGTAAGATCTTAGTTTCTTGCACGTGTACATGGAATTAAATGATTAGGTCCATTTTAGAAGGGCAATGCTTTAACTATTATTTTATTTCTTGTGCTTCATAGGTGTACATCCCTCTTAATGCGAGGGGTAGTACTGGCTGATGGCTGCTGTTTATCTGAGGAAGAAAGAGGTCACTTTGTACGATAGGTTAAGTACCGAATTGGAAGAGAAAAATCAGCTGGTCATCGCACAGGTAATGGATGGACTGAGGTGGTTATTCCATGTTCTTGATGACAAATTAGTTAGGTGGGAGAAGCCATGGAATGTGAAGCCATCCGCTGACAGGCCTACGCAACAGAACTCAGATGATTGTGGCGTATACATGCTGAAATATATAGACTTCTTGTGTAGTATGAGTGCAATTGACTTTACGCATGTAAGTATATATTTATTAGTCTACATTCAATCTTGATTGCTTTGTACTTTGTTTTAATATTAATTCATTCTATTTCTGTAGGAGGAAATTCCAAATTTTAGAAAGACGATTGCATATGACTGTCTGCGGCAGACAAGAGCAGATGCAGTTGCCTTCCCAAAAAAACAAGGAGAAGAGGCGTCAGGTAGACCAGTGAAGAGAGCCAAACTCTGATTTAATGTTGAATGATGAATGGATTAGTGTATTTGATGTTTATTCTTCTTATTATGATCTATAATGGGTTGGTGAATGAGATGGGTCGTAATTGTCCGTGAACAATTCGAAGTTGTATTGCACTTTGGCTGCCAGCCACATTTGTTGACATGCACAATGGATCGTTGCTGTATACGTGTGGTTGAAGGTGCATGCCAAACATGATCCATATATGGGGATAAACACGACCCCTGTAACACTAGAACCATGACACATATCATCTTACAACCACGATCCTTTTAACATCATAACCACGACCCATCTAAAACAATAACCACGGTCCATAAGAACAACGACACAGTCTGTATGACAACCACGAAACTGTCATGTGATCTGATCTCATGGTTCACATGATTGTTAGATCATGATTATTGTCCACGTTGGATCGTGGTTGTCACGCATGTTTATTTGTGGTTCACAACCACGACCCTAATCCGATCCCCTGAAAAGCCTGCATGATATATGCACATTATGGGAAGTCATGGAACTGAGTGCAGTACCGCGACCCCTAAGCATGAAAACCATGACTCATATGACACGAGAACGATGATGAGTAACAGCCTTCAAGCCATGATCCATATACCGTCACAACAACGGCCCATGTAAGCGGACAACCACGGATTATGTACATGACATGGCTCATGGACGGCTCGGTGCTTAAGTGTTTCATCCATGGCGTACATAATTCATTCCATGTCGTACACGTTGAAACAACAATAACGATCCAGGTAACATGACAAACATGATTCGTATAACATGGCAAATACAACCCATATAACACATCAAGGTTACTCTCTCTCTTTCCCTCTGAAGGGTGGAGAGTTTTCTACCCGCCGTCGTATTTATTAATAAAGAGGTGTGGTTGAGAACTTATCTTATGAGCTATAAGTGTATGAAAATTGTCCATCAAAGTTAGGACATAACATACGTAGATATAAAAAATCCCATGTGTGTGTGTGTGTATATATTGGACGTTTGAGAAATTTGCAAAAAGAACAAATGGATCGCTGGTCATGTTAATATTGGTCATTGTTGTCGTGTTAATATTTTCAAAGTTCATATATGTAATCGTTCGTGGTTGTCATCCATGTTGAATTGTCGTTGACAACCACAAAACTAAGAGAAACACGATCCATACGTCATGGAAACTAAGATCAATACGTCATGGAAGCTACGATCCCCATGTCATGGCAACCACGACCAGTTAAAGTGGTTATAAGGGCTGCATTTTCTTGTTATATTGTAAGCTTAAGTGGAAGAAACTAGCAGAGTCTTGCATATCACCGACCTTCACTTCTAGCAGTTACTGTGTTATATGGGTCGTGGTTGTAATGTTATAAGGGTCGATGTTTCCATGTTATATTATCGTGATTGTAATGTTATATGGGCTGTAGTTACCATGTTATATGGATCATGGTTGTCATGTTGACTTGATCGTAGTTGTGGTGCGCAAGATTCTGCAAGTTATATGGGTCGTGGTTCTCATGACACAATGAGTGGTTTCCATATTGTATGGGTCGTGTTCCTCATAAGGTCGTGGTTGTCGAATACGATCCTACATTGACGAAAACCACAATCCACGACAACTGTGCACCACAACAAATTTAACAAGTACATTGTTATCATGGTGTTATAATATGTATATGGATCGTGGTTATGGTGTTATATGGGTCGTGGTGCTAATGTTGTATGGGTCGTGGTTTTAGGGTAATATGCATCATGGTTTTCATGTTTTTATTCACAATCCAACATGGATAAAAACCATGATCCATTGTGCACATTATTCACGATCACACAATAGGGTCGTGGTTGTCATACACACTGGGTCGGTTATATGTGTCCTCATATCCACGACCCTTCCCTTCGGAATCAGAGCTACCCTTCGAAATCAGTGCCACACTCTTTTTTAGGAAATCGCATTACGTTACTTCCCCATAATCCCTGTGGAAAAAGCATGACCCTTCGGAATGTTTGACCAGCCTATAAAAGTGGTACTTGGGTTTCAAACGTTATCTTCTCATCTGGCATGTTTCATGGGTCGTGGTTGTTACGTTATATGGTCGTGTTTGTCAGCAGCTTTAGCTTTTCTCCTGGCAGTGATAAAAGTGAGAGTACAACGTTACCTTCTCATCTGGCAGTGACTGTGTTTTATGGGTCATGGTTTACATGGGTCGTAGTTATCATGTTATATGGATCGTTGTTGTTACGTTACATGGTCATGTTTGTCATGGGTCATCGTTGTAATGGGTCGTGGTTGTCATGTAACATGTGTCGTTGTTGTAAAGTAATATTGGTCGCGGTTGTTGCATGTTCACCACAACCCATATTGTATTGTAATTATGGTCATGGAGGACAACTCTGTACTTCTAATTGAAGTACTCAATGAAATTTATGATACATGGTGAAAATATGATTCCTTGTCAGATGGATGGAATGGATCCCATATAAACATGTTCCATCATTATCTTTTGCTTAATTCCAGGTTTTCTTCTTATAATCACGATCCCTCAAACACAATCATAACCTAATGCGTAAAAGAACCATGATCACACAGAACGATCGTTGTTGCCATACAAATTGGGTTGTGATTCCTAACCACTATCAATGTGGAAGACAACCACGACCCTTTGCTCGTCCCATCCACGGCCATTCCCTTGGAATTCGATGCGACCCTCCCAAAACAACGCCACATTCTTCTTCTTCACGCAATCACACTAAAGTCGCTACTTCCCCGTAATCCATTGGGCACCAAGCGCGACCCTTCGTTAACCATGCGACCGTACCGAATCAGCGCGACCCTTCGGATTAGCACCTTGACCATTGAATGGTCAGCCTATAAGAGTGGTACTTTGGTGATACTTCCACAAGCCAATTCATGAATTTCTTTGCCCTATCATTAAAAAAAATGGAGTGGATATTCGAAGAAACAATAGGGCCCCTATAACGTTCTTCCCTTATTCGTGATCCCTTCTCCTTCCTCAGGTATGTTCATGATCTTCATGAAGCTTAACGACCTCCACTGGAAGTTCTAAAGACAATTTCTGAACTCCGCCAACTCGGCAATTTCAATGGGCACCAACCAGTGGAAAATAGTTAGGACATGACATACATAGATATCAAAAATCCCATGTATATATATAGGTTGTTTAAGAGATTTGTAAAAAGAACAACTAGATCGCTGGTCATGTTAATATTGGTCATTGTCGTGTTAATAATTTCATGGTTCATATATGTAATAGTTCGTGGTTGTCATACAAGTTGGATCATCGTTGACAACCACGGCCTTAAGAGAAACACGATCCATACGTCGTGGAAACCACGATCAATACGTCAAGGCAACTATGATCCCCATGTCATGGCAACCATGATCCATTAAAGTGCTTACAAGGCTTGCGTTTTCTTGTTATATTGTAAACTAAAGTGGAAGAAACTAGTAATATCTTGCGCATCACCGAGCTTCTCTTCTAGCTGAAACTGTGTCATATGGGTCGTGGTTTTAATGTTATAAGGGTCGATATTTTCATGTTACATTGTCATGATTGTAATGTTATATGGGTTGTAATTGCGATTTATACAGATCATGGTTGTCATGTTGCCTGGATCGTTGTTGTGGTGCGGAAGGCTCTGCAACTTGAATGGGTCGTGGTTGTCATCAACAATGGATCATGAACTTATTAACGGGTCATGGTTCTGATGACACATGGATCGTGGTTTTCATCTTATATGGGTTGTGTTCCTCATACGCTCATTGTTGTCGAATACGATCCAACATGGTCGAGAACCACGATCCATGTGTCATGAGAACCACAACAATTTAACATGACAACCCAACTCATATCAACTACGACCCTCTCATCACGTATATCACGATCCAATGTGCATGTTTACCATGATCACATGACAGGGTCGTGGCTGTCATACACATTGGGTCGTGTTATATGCGTCGTCATATCAATAACCCTTCCCTTCGAAATCAGCCTGACCCTTAGGAATCAGCCCCACAATCTTTCTTCAGGAAATCGCATTAATGTCGCTACTTTAATCCCTTTGGAATCAGAACGACCTTTTGAAATGTTTGACCAGCCTATAAAGGGTTTCAAACTATTATCACAAGCCAATCCGAACCAGAATCCTATTGCAAGGCCTATTTGGATGGTAAGATTAGAAGGGATTAGGTGGGATGGTTTTAAGAAAGGTGATAATGGTTGTTGTCAGAGAATTGTCTTAATACCATGGGTTTTCTAATTTCATCGGCTCCCGTGCCATGGTGTTTGGATGTCATGGGAATGAAAGGTGTTTACAACTCCTATTCCGCATGATGTTTGGATGAGCGGTTTTTACTCCCATCCCATAAGATGTTTGGATGGGAGGTTTTCTATAACTCCCATACCGTACGTAGAATATAAACTTAAAACGAATGTGGTGTGTATATAGTTATATATAGATATAATTGTTGGGGCTATGTGGGGCCCACAGAGATGGGCGTGACAAATACACTTCGTTCATCTTTTTTTACAATCTGACAATCGGTCGAGACTTTAAAACTTTGGTGGGCCACATAAAATGAAATACTAGGAATAGAAACATCCACCATTGTAAGCTTCTTGAAGCTAACAATGATGTTTATAGGAAATCTGAATAGTTCATAGGGTTATTCCAGTCAAATAAACGGTAGGCATAAATATCAGTCTTTCAAAACGAATGGACGGAGTGGATTTGTCATTAGAAGGGGCAGTAATCTAATAGGAAAGCGGGCAATTGCTGGGAGGGTTGTGAAAGAAAGCTATGGTGCAGCCAAGTAGCAGCACACTTTCACTATAAGACTGATTGCACTGAGCCAAAGATATTGTCTTTAACCCATATTCATTTGGTTATCATTATTTTTGTGATTGAGAATGTAGAAATAATGTGAGGCAAAGGAGTCCAGACATTACCACCATTATTTCTCTGCTCGTGAAGGGTCATAACCTTTACAGATTGAAGACCATCTGACAGGTAGGAATTGGTCATTTTTAGATGACCCAGCAGTTTTGGCCTAGGCCTTATTATGTGTCCTTGTGCTCTAATCTTTTGGCATGTCAGTGTTGGAATGATGAAGCAGAGAGATTAGTTTTGGCCGAGAAGCACAAAAGAGGAGCAACAACAAGGTGAATAAGAGCAATCAAGAAAGCAAGATCTGCAAACGGAGGTTCGGCGCAAGATTGTCGGTTTAAGGGAGATCTTCTTCCTACTGTAAATGTCATCATGGTCATAGTTGTCATGTTAAATCGGTCGTGGCTTTTCTTTATATAGCTAAAATTAGAACAATGGAGTTATGTTCCCTATTGTATGTTAAATGGGTCATGGCTTGTATGCTACATGTGGCACTTATTCCGGACACTCGCTTTGAATCCGAAGGAAATGGTCGTAGTTTTTAACCATCGAAGATGAGTGATTTTTAGTTAAATCGGTCGTGGCTGTCTTACAATGTTCATAGTTGTCAGGTTAAACAGGTCGTGGTTGTTACGTTACATGGTCGTGTCTGTCAGCAATTGTAGGTTCTCTTCTGGCAGTGATAAAAGTGAGAGTGCAAGTTCATGTTCATGGGTCATGGTTATATTATTCGTGGTTGTCATGTAATTTATGTCGTTGTTGTAATGTAATATGCGTCGTGGTTGTATATGTTCACCACGACCCATATTGTATTATAATTATGGTTGTGGAGGACAACTCTGTACTTCTCTTTGAAGTACTCAATGAAATTTATGATACATGGTGAAAATATGATTCCTTGTCAGATGGATGGAATGGATCATATATAAACATGTTTCCTCATCATCTTTTGCTTGATTCCAGGTTTTCTTCTTACAATCACGATACATCAAACACAATCACGACCCAATGTGCAAGAGAACCACACGGAACGATGGTCGTTGCCATACACATTGGGTTGTGATTCCCAAGCACTATCAATGTGGAAGATAACCACGACCCTTTGCTCATCCCATCCACGACCATTCCCTTCGAATTCAACGCGACCCTCTAGAAACAGCGCCACATTCTTCTTCTTCACGCAATCACACTAAAGTCGTTACTTCCCTGTAATTCATTGGGCACCGAGTGCAAACCTTCGTTATTCATGCGACTGTACTGAATAAGCGCGACCCTTCAGAATCGGCACCTTAACCATTGAATGACCAGCATATAAGAGTGGTACTTTGGTGATACTTCCACAAGCCAAATCATACATTTCTTTGCCCTATCATTCAAAATAATGGAGCAGATATTCGAAGAAACAATAGAGTCCCTGTTGTGTTCTTCCTTTATTTATGATCCCTTCTCCTTCCTCAAGTACGTTCACGATCTTCCTGAAGTTCAACAGCCTCCACTAGAAGTTCTGAAGACAACTTCCGAACATCGCAAACTCGACAATTCAATGGGCACCTAGCCCGCGGAAAAAACGTTTACTACTCCATTTCCTTCTGCCTCGTCTTTGGTAGTGGACAATTTCGTACTTCTCGTTATTGTAATGTTGTTTATGTCTTGGCTATTATGATATTTGGATCATGCATGTAAGTGTTATAGGGTCGTGGTTGTCTTGTTATACTCATCGTGGTTGTCATGAAATATGGTTTGTAGTTGATGTGAGGCATTGATCGTAGTTGTCATTTGGTAAGATCTTAGTTTCTTGCACTGATCATGAAGCAATGGTCGTAGTTGATCTAGGTCATGGTTGTCACGTTAAATCCATCATGGTTCTAATTTTTATGGTTCGTGGTTGCTGTCCATGTTGGATCGTCGTAAACAACCACGATATAATGAGAAACACGACCCATACAACATGACAACCATGGTCCACTTGTCATGAGTGCCACCACCCGTTGTTAAGCTCACCATGTCTTCTATGGGTCATGGTTCAAATGCTCAAGAATTCGTGGAGCGTGGTTAACATGCACCAAGGTTCATAAATCAATAGGTATATATATTACAGTGCCAAGATCGGTTACGTTCACCATTTCTGCTATGGGTTGTGGTTCAAAAGCACAAAAATTCGTGGTTATTCTCCACATTGGATCGTGGTTAACATGCAATCAGGTTCATGAATCAATAAGTATATATATATATATATATATATATATATATATATATATATATATAACAGGCCAAATTACATTATCGTGGGCAATAAATTTTTAAAATAAACCAACATATTAAGCCTCGGCCTCAGTCAGAAGAGACGAAAGTGCATCAACACCGATTGTGACCTATTCGCTTACATCTAAAGCATCTAGGTGTTGTCCTATCTTCTCCCTGGGATGTAATGCGAACCTTTTTCAGTCTCCCAGCAATCTTCTTGTTTCCAGAGGCTTCATATTCTCGCATAAAACCTTCACTTCCTCCAAAGTGTTCCATTATGTTCTGTCAAGCACTAGGTGAACTGACTCTTGGTATGTTTTATGATATATTTCATTGAAGTAGAATGGAGAGCAGTATTTATACATTTCAAGCTGATACTTATCACATGCCGCTATCACATGAACACAAAGCAGCAATATTTCTCCAAACTCATTGCATGTACACTTCATTTCTCTTAGATTCACTATATCAGTCATTCTCTGTGCGGTCACTTGGAACTCATCCATTGAAATCGCAATGCATTGTGTCTTTCACACCTCCGAGTGATAAAGTTCGAACAATCTTTTTTATGCCCAAGGAGTCAAAATTTTGTTACAAGCCAAGGCCTCGTCCCGTCGGTGGAGGAAGAACTGTTGGATTTTACTCCTTATTGATTCAAGAAGTTTAGTGACAGGGTAATCTCGTGCATCTATGAACAATGCATTCATGTTTTCCATGATGTTGGTGGTGACGATTTTATACTGCATGCTAGGAAAGAAAGCGGTTGCCAATCTTTCTTTTTCTATACCATTGAGGAACTGATACGCAGTGGGATTCAACATTTGAATGCATCGCATCATCTCCCAATACGTGGATGTCCGGTATGTCTCAACAACACCCTAAAAGTATTCCCTCATGGAATCATCTGAACATGCCTTCTTCATGTTTCCAAGTATATGCTGAGCACAATATCCATGGATCGCATGCTGGAACATGTTAGGGACTTCACTAACCAACCCTTTGTGACGATCTTACACTATCACTAGTCCTGGAAGATTCCCAATTGACTTGGATAAAATCCCAAGGAACCACCTCCAGCTAATATTGTTCTCAGATTCTCTGATCCCATACACCACAGGGAGGATGTGATTGTTTACATCCAATGCAGTAGCTATGAAGAGAACGCCCTTGTACCTTCCTGTCAAATGTGCGGCATCAACACACAACACCCTCTGAACATGTAAATTTAGGCTTCTGATGCATTGTCCAATCACAATAAAGCATCGTTCGAAACTATTTGCCCCCTCATTCACCTGCAACTCCGTCACAGTCCCTAAATTGGCCTTTTTCAACTCATGAAGATACGCCGGGAGCTCATTATAAGAACCCTTGTAGGATCCCAAGACTTGTTTGGTTGCCATCTCTTTACCCTTCCACGCTTTCTTATAACTGATCTCAACACTATACATCTCACTCATACAATATTGAATTTCCTTTGTCATGCAGGTCAGCCCCGAACTCATATGACCAACACCAAATTCGCTACTCATCAAATTAGTGGCTTGGCGATGATCTCTCCCCTTCCTCTTCGAGGTCACTATATCAGTACGGTCATCCGTGATCGTGGTCTCAGATTAGCATATCACCTCAAACGATAAGGTAAAGGTATGCTTCGAGTTGTAAGTCTTGATCTTGAACATCCTTGTGCCATTAAGTTTTGAAGCATGCATCCTCCAACTACTATTTTCCACAATGCAGCCAATCGTATATATCAGCTTGTTAGACTTCAAGACCTTATACTGAAACTTGTAGCGCTTCGCATATTTACATAGACAATATTGTAGTCAACCTTTATCCTTGAACACTTGCCCGACTGATATTTTGTTTGGATCCTCCACAAAATTTAGGTATCCTTGATGATCTGAATTGACAAAAGCATCATCGGATGGATCAACAGACGGATCATTGATGGGTAGGGTTTGGAGATCGCACTGGTCAGCTGTTCCTCAGTCATGATATCTATCATTACTTGATGGGCCAGGTATGTCGCAGTCATCATTCCCTAAATCATGATGTGTATCGCTAGCTGAAGGGCTACTTATATCGCAGTCATTAAGGACCTTATCATGATATCTATCACTACTGGATGGGCCAGGTATGTCGCAGGCATCATTCCCCAAATCATGTTGTGTACGTTGGCTAAAGGGCCGCCTATATCGCAATCATCAAGTTCCCGATCGTCATATCTATCACTACTTGATGGGCTAGGTATATCACAATCGTTATCATTCCCCAAATCATAATGTGTATCGTTATACGAAGGGCCGTGTATATTGCAATCATTGACTCCTCGATCTTGGATAACATTACTTGAAGGGTCCGGTATATCAGAATCATCGACTATCTGATCATTGCCTGAAGGTTATGAATGAAGAGACGATGGGTTCGAATGTAAGGTATAATCTCTGTTGTAATCCTCAATGATAGGACAACACCTCACTTTCTCCACATATAATGGTATTTGTGTTGAAAGAGTCTGTCCACGGAATGACATGTATGCTTCGAGATCTTCATCGGCTTTGATTGTATGTGGGCGTAGGAATCCACGAATTGCATCACCGTACACAACTTTAATTATCAAATCGAATTCATCCGATGCAATCTTCGTAATTTGATGCATTTTATCTACCAATTGTCGATAAGTGATATCATCACTTACAACAAATCCCTTTAAGTCTCCACCGTTGTAGGTAAACATTCCCTTATCATACACACTCTCTCCATCGTAATAGCATAATATAGCCCTGCGACCCATACTCATTCCAATATTGGTTATTCTGTAAAAAAAAAATGAATGGGTCTAACTTGTGAGTAATGCAGGATACTGGTTGTCAATTAAATGGGTCGTGGTTATCATCCACATTGGTTCGTAATTGTAATCCACAATGGGTCATGGTTGACGACAATTGCCCATTGTGAATGACAACAATGAACCACGACAAAGGGTCGTGGTTTTGACCCAATAACAACAAAGAACCACTCAAGGGGTCATGGTTTTGACCCACAATGGGTCGAGGTTGTGTTGTTATAAGGGTCGTGCCGTTCACTGGACTGTGCAATGCCCAAATTGTTGGGGCGTGGTCTTCATGTTATATGGCTCATGGTTTTTAAGCTAGAGGGATCGTGGTTGTCAGCTGATGTAACGCCTCGAATTTTTGCTAACCTGGAATTAGACGTCCTTAGGCAATGGATCAATCCTAACACAGGTTTAACTTCTTAAACGCTCAATTAAAGCCTCAAATCCCTTTTCAAACCATTTTCTTCACAAATCCCACCCTTCACTACCTTGTGCTTTCAATTTCTCAAAGCGCATTCGCCCTAGACACTATCTTAAACTAGCTAAGTAGTATAACTTGGATCACTTTAGATACAAACTGCAAAGGACTAAATACTACCTCAGACGGAAATCACTTAGGATTAAATCCTTTAGAAATTTAACAAAGTTAACTAAGTGTTAAACTAGATTAGCCATGAAATCCATTTGAATCGCTTTAAATACGATCTGCAAGACCCAAAACTTGTAGAATCATTGACGCTAGGTTACCCTAAAATCTAGGATCAAACTCATTACCCGACTGCTCTCGGGAGCACGTTGAAACTCCGTATCTGATATGGACCGCACATCGGGAGTCCGAACAATACGAGGTTAAGGACTTAGGACCGCCTCGCTGGGCTCGATAACCATCTCGGAAATCAGGTCCAGTCGATGTCCCACGGCTATTCGCTTGAGTCCGAAGTGAGGGAGTATGAAAATCACTCTTTCCTTTACAAAATAAATATTTGGAATAGTGATCTGGCACCATTCGGTTGCGGATCAGTATTAAGCAACCAGACCGTCAGAATCTGACCAAATTACACCCTTGGATCAGGAAAAATTTCATACACATTTACATGTACTCGACATCTCCGATCGAGACCCACTGACCGTCGAACTGAAACTGGTCCGCCGCGCGTGATCTGGAAATCCGACTGAAACGAAAACTTAATAGAACGAAGATCCAGTGTCGGTGAGCTTAAGTCTGACCTTTGGCTCAAGGAGGCCCGGCAGAAGTCCCCCGTTGAGCTGAAAAAGTTCCGCTTTGGCTATAACCTAGGTGAACCTTATCCAGAAGTCTATTTTGGTGAAGTTTTAGACTATATAAGGACCTTAAACCCTCTCCCATTTCAGCCATACGAATTTGGATTTGAGAGAGAGAAAAGAGAGAAAGTGTGGGAGATCTGGGAGAAACTCCCTGCTGCTGTTCCCTGCCGCTATTCGGGCTCCACCGCCTGATTCTTATCGCTTTCCCGGCGATTCTGACGTCGTTTGTAGGTAAGAAACCCTAACCCTAACCTGTTTTAGGGTTGTATAGGTTGTAGGTTATGAAATAGCTAACCCGTTTCGTTCTCTAGGTTGCCAAACTCCCGTATACGGAAGCTTAGCGAACCTATCGACTTTGTTACGATTCTAAGACAAAAGGTGAGGACTTTAGGTGTATAGGTTGCAGTTTCCAACGCTTTCAATGTCAAATAATGGTAGATTCATGATCTGCATGCAATTGCACATGTACAAAGTGCTTTTTATTTTCTGTTCCGATTAAAATTGTAGAATTTGGAATTTCACATACTCTAGGTATTCGTATAAAATACCGTATACGTATTTTTTATGGAAATGTGTTTGACATGTTTATTTGTCGTATGGATATATGACGTATGGATAAAATACTTATTTGGCAAAAGGATTCGCCTAAATACATGTTTTACTAATATACACTATGTATGTAGAAATATTGTATTGTAAGGAGTGCCGTATACATGTAGATTTGGGAAATGTGTTTGCCATGAGTATTTGTCGTATGATTATATAATATATGGATAAATTACTTATTTGGCGAAAGGAATCGCCGTAATACATGTTTGTTTGTATACACTATGTTGAAAATGCGTATTCTAGAAAATACTGTATACATATAAATATTGGGAGATGTATTTATCATGATTATTTGCTGTAGTAATATATTATACATGGATAATATACTCACTTGGCTAAAGGATAGCCCTAATACATGTTTTGCTAACTTACACCATGTATGTTGTAATAGTGTATTCTAAGTGTTTGTGAAAATGATTGAATGAGTATAGAATTCTCATTCGTGCTCGCCATGACTAATTGACATAGATTCATGATTGTTGTATTGGCGATACCCCTTTGACGAAAGGATTTACCCTAAATCACGCCATGGCCAATATACACCATATATGCTAAAATGTGTGGCCCAAGTGTTTGTGGAAATGACTGAATGAATATGGAACTTGGATTCCTGCTTGCCATGACTATCCGTCGTGGGTGTACGCATGTTATGATTAGGGCAACTCCCTAGTGAAAGGATTTGGCCTAATGCCTATGTGATCGACATATGTCATGTATGTTGATGTATGTTTGTTTAAGTGTTTCTTGAAATGTCTAAATGAGTAGTAGTTAGCAAATTGTAATGTATAAGGGTGTTGAGATATGATTCTCAACCTCTTTTAATTATGTGTATGATCTCCTTGGATAGTTGTGTGATTAGGAATTGAACATGTACAAATTCATGCTCGTGTTGTGCTTCATAACATGCTCAACTGCTTTATGATTTTAACTATGTAATGCATATGTTTAAATTTATATTTACATTGTATGATCCGTCATGGGTGATGGGGAAGTGGAGCAACGAATGCGTGCAGCGGCCACAGCTAAAACCTAAACGGATACTACCAGACCTCGATTGTATGAGTTGAATCTTGATTCACTACTGCTTTATTTATCTGCACTTGATTGTATTTGGGGCTACGATTATAGTCCAGACAATTGGTACCAGAATTGAATTCGTGGTTGCGATTCATTTGCCACGTGAGATGTGTTCGACGAACCCGAGTCATACTTCGGTTGGCGATAGTGGTTGGCCACGCGAAGTGCTTATGCACTTCATGTCGTTCAACTTGTTGTGCACTCGAGTTAGCCGAGCTCGTCAAGTAACCCGATCTGTCTAATGTGTGTTCACCTTGTTTAGTCATTACTGTTTGAACCTAGGGTACCAAACTTACCAGTGAAATCCCTTTTAACCATGGTACCTCGATCCGCTAAGACTCATGAGCCGGGCATGGTGGTATGGGACACCATGGTCGAGCTGTCGGCCTACGCTGGGGCCACATGCCTCCCCGTAGTGACCAGTGAGCAACCAAACTCGTGAGCCGATTATGGTGGTATGAGACACTATATTCGAGCTGTCGACACCTACGGCGAGAGCCGAGTACGGTGAGACCTGTACTCGTACTGACGGGCGATGAGTCCTCTGTAGTGTCTTCGAGCATACTCTAAGGTCTGTGATTGGCGACGAGCCCTTCACAGCAACTAGAGCAGGAGTTGGGCCGAGTACGATGAGATCTGTATTCGAGCTGACGTCTAGCGATTGAGCCGAGTACGGTGAGACCTATATTCGAGCTGACGGTCAGCAATTGAGCTGCATATGGTAAGATCTATATCCGTGCTGACGGGTGACGAGCCCTTTGTGATTCCTTCGCTACGCCTCTCAAACCATAATATCGTATGAGATTAACTAGGACTGACAACCGTAGAATAGATCATGTTTGGGAATGATACAAGGGAGGTACCTTAGTTTCCCAATACTGCTGTTTGAAATGAACTAATAATTACTTGGTAATCATGCCCATCATCGCACTGCATGTGCCTGGTAGATGTGGAGCACTGAGGGATGGATGCATTCGCGAACGTAAGATGATGTCGCATGAGGGTGGTTTGGCAGGGGCATACATCATGTCATTTTATACTTGCATTAAATAAGTGTAGTTAAAATTGTTTGATTCTACTGCTTTATCATTACTGCTTGACTGAATTGATAACATGTTAACCTATGCTTTATTGTTCGACTGAGTTGATCACTCACTCCCACGATACGGGACGGTGTTCCGAACACCTACCAGACTTTGTCTGATTGCAGATGGCGACACTACTTCTGAGGCGGAGCCGGACTTCTATGACGATGAGAATGCTTTCTCGTACATGCTGTTTTCTGGCGGCTTCGTGAGAGTCGTGCCTTGATTGTCGGGGCTACATGGATGTTGACTAGATCACACTACACAACTTGGTATAATTTAAAATTGTACTTGTAATTATTTAACCTAGTAATGTTATCACACTCTGGAGACTCACCACAGTTTATATATTTTATATATCTATCACAGTCTTCCGCTCGCAAATTTAACTGTCTCTGGAGTATGATATGCTGTTTTGGCTTAATCTCACTCATGTTCACTACTTTAATTTAGACAACATTCAATTATCATTCATTTTGTTGCATACGTGATGCGTTGGAAATCGGGAGTTGAGTTTATGCTCGACCCCCGATTTTCAGGGCGTTATAGCTGATGAGGGTCGTGATTCTCACGTTACATGGATCATGGTTGTCACGGTATATGGATCGTGGTTGTTAATCACGTTCAACGGCCCATTGCAACACCTTAATCATTCATGGATTTCGTTGCTCTTATAGCCAAGATAATGGAGAAGATATTCGATGAAGGGTTCGAGTCCTCCCCGCGTTCTTCCTTTATGGCAACCACGTTCAATGACCGATATACAACTACGATCCATTGTTTATCGTAATCACATCCTCATTTGATGGTAACAACGATCAATTGTACATGTGAACCATGATCACACGTTAGAGGGGTCGTGGTTGTTAGCTGATATGGGTCGTGGTTCTCATGTTACATAGGTCGTAGTTTTCTCATATGTTATATGGGTCGGGGTTGACACGTTATATGGGTTGAGGTTGACATGTTATATAGGAACCACTCAAAGGGTCGTGGTTTTCAACCAAAATGGGTTGTGGCCCACAGGGCAGTGAAAAGCACGACCCTTATAACACGATGAACACCACCCACCTGCCATGACAACCATGACCCATAACATCTGCCAACCACGACCCATGTAACATGATCTAATGTGCATGGGAATCCGATCCTTATAGCTTGACAACCAAGATCCAATGTGCATGGGAATTCGGTACCACGATCCTTCGCATGAGAACCTTCTCGACTCTACCTTAACCTTAGCAAACTGACCTCCTAGTGGAAGAGGATTACAAACAAGGACAAACAACGTGCCTCTCTGGAAATGGGGACCCATGGATCTCCTCTTTTCTTCTTTTTCTATATAAAAAAATGAAAAAAGAAGAAGGTTTGTAAAAGTTGCATGTGAAATGCTACATTTGGCCCTTCCAACGCTCATATATTCTTCCGTTTAGTCTGCGGGATAACAGATTGGCTACTCCCCTGTCACCAGCCATGGGCTCAACCATGATGTATGTCTTACATCTGCTCCCTTCATCTGAATCTACAGTGAAAGGCACGATCGTTCATTAGCTTTTACAGATCATTTATGGGCTTGATTCCAAAAATGAGAGGGATCATTTTAATGGTCTACGACAGTCAATCATCATTGTTTCATGTAAGGTCCACTGCTTGTGATTGAGGTATCATTCGTTTTTACATTCCTACCATTAAATCATCTAGAGAAACATATGGACGGCATGGATGAAACACATACGTGGTGATGGGGCCCACAGAGCGCCGAGCACTAGCCATTGGCCTGTGTCTCGGGGAGTAGCCAATCCGTTCGTGGCTCAGGGGCTGCAACAGCTGGTGACCTCTGCTTCACTCTAGGTCCGTACGTCTCCTGAACCAGGCTTAAGGGCATTTTCATCTAAAACAATCGCAAAAAGGTATCAGAAGGCCTACATGTATGGACGCGGATTACGTACTACCCCAGCAAGATCCTAACTCCGAACGGGCAGTTCTGTGGGCGGGCTCACCGTGATGTATTTGTACATCCGAGTCGTTTATCCCTTTTCTCAGATTATTTTAAGGTATCGAAACTAAAATGGAGTAGATCCAACGGTCAACTGGATCACACCATAAATGACTCTTGCAATTAATGCAGCTGACATTTAATGCTTTATGGATTTTAATGCAACCAAACTTATTATTTGGTGTGGTCCACTTGAGCGTTGGATCTGCCACATTTTTGTGCTCATTCCTTCTCCATCATGCATATATTTCATCCATGCCATCCATATATATTTCAATATCATTTTATGGTAACCATAAAAATGAGCTATATCCTAATAGAAAGTGGACCACATCACAGGAAACATTGGTGAATGAGCGTCGTCGGTGATCCCTCTCATTTTTTGGATCGTTGCCCTAAAATGTTCTGTCAGAATAGATAAACCATCGTTCCTGACGAAATGCTCTTGACCTCGGTTCAGGAGACACACAGACCTGAAGTGAAGCAGAAGTTACCTCCGGTTTTAACCCCCGAGAAATTGACCGATCGGCTACTCCCCGGAGCACTGGCTAATGGCTGGTTCTCGGCGGTTTGTGGGCCCCACCACCACATATGTGTTTCATCCATGCCATCCATATGTTTGTCCAGATCATTTAATGGTAGGAGTCCAGAAATGAACGATACTCCAATCACAGGCAGTGGACATTACATGGAACAGTGATGATTGACCGTCGCAAACCATTAAAATGATCACTCTCATTTTTGGGATCAAGCCCACAAATGATCTATAAAAGCTGACGAACGATCGTCCCTTTCACTATAGATGCAGATGAATGGAATGGATGTAACACATACGTCATGGTTGGGCCCATGGCTGGTGATAGGGGCCATAATAGAAAATAATGGGGACAATGGAACCCACTGTTAAAAGTGGACATGTAACAACTGCGAACCATATAAAATGACAACCGCGACCCATATGAACCCGGATTGAAGTGTGATTAGTGTCCGTGTCGCCCATCCATTTGTCTTACGATTTTAGGGCTATTACCCATTTCACATTAGAACTACGATCCATTTAACATGACAATCACGATCCATATTACATGAAAACCACGATGCATATTACATTACAATCACGACCCATATTACATTGACAACAACAATGCATGTTACATTACCGCCACGACCAATATTACATGATAACAACGACCCATATTACATTATAACCACGACCGATTTCACCACAACCCAAATAACGAGATAACTATGACCAATGAGCACCATGAAAAACATAGCAATATTATGAAAGGCTACGTTTATTACATGTTCACCACGAATCATAACATGGGATTTTCGATATCTACGTATGTCAGGTCCTAACTTTGATGGGCATATTTCCATACACTTCAACGAGAACAGATCAAAATATACGTGGAAGGACACATTTCCAGACACTTATAGCTCATAAGACCATTTCTCAACAACACCTCTCTATAAATACGATGGCGGGTAGAAAACTCTACACCCCTTCAGAGGGAGAGGGAGAGTAACCTTGCTGTGTTTTTCATAGTGCTCCATCCTTAGCCATCCGTGTGATCAACTCGTTGACCATTGAATGACCAGAGTGTTGAATGACCATTGAAATACCACGACCCATATTTCATGATAACCACGACCTACAAAACATGACAACCACGACCATAATTAAAAAACAATGTGAAGAACTATACTCTTCATTGTGATAGGCCCATGTCCATTTAGTGGGAGATCTCAAGGAAGAGAATGCGTATATGAATGAGCAGATGAAGCATATTGAAGAGGAGATACTAGTAATAAAGGTATATGAAATTGAATTTTGGTCATAGTTGTGTTCCATGTTTAATCATGGTCATTATGAAGGTCAGATAGTTTTTATCATGTGTGATTGGTCATGTTTATCGTCCATATGGGTCGTGGTTGACGTTATGCCAATGTTGACAATGTAGGATAATATGTATGTGGTTTGCCATTGGATTATTAATATTTAAAAGATCACTATGACTCTAATGTCTTATACTATACAGGTTTATAACAGGTCAACAGCTCCACTGTTGAGGCTGAGATGAGCTAGTTCACTAGTGGATCGTGGTTTCCAGCCACAGTGGGTCGTGAGTGGTTGATGCATGACCCAATTTGGATAACAAACATGATCCAATGAGGACTGTTTTGTTATGCCCACATTTCGGGTCATTGTTATCGTCTATTGGTCGTGGTTAACATGTAATAATTTGTCGTGGATATCGCCCAGGGTAAATCATGTATGAACAGCGACACAGTATGGATGACGGGCACGATTCACGAACTAGGTCATTGTGAAGCTCGACCTTATGTGGACAATAACCACGATCCACATCACTGCATGGATGACAGCATGACTTCACTACATGGCGTGTTGAAATACGTAAAAATCAAATAATATGCTTGTGTTACAGGAGAAAATCACTTCAGTGCAAAGCAACGAAGAAGAAATTCTGAATCCGAAGGAGCTCCATGCTATGCTGAGCCAGGACATGAATCTACTAATGGATGAAGCTAATAAGAAAACTGTACGTGAAATTACATTTAGATCGTGGTTTTCAATGGACATTATGCTATGAATTGCATAGATAAGATATCATTTTATTACAACTCAACATCGGTACTTCACAAGTGTGTGAGGAAGGGAGACCACATCGCCATGCAACAGAACCCCACCGAGCTCTACCTGTAAAGGAGAGTCGTCAGGGGTACGTAGATCCGCACCGAGCTCTAACTAAAGCCGAAGACAACGAGTTGAGAGTTGTCAGAGTATCATCAGATTCACCTGTCTGGCTGAAGAGCATCTATGACATAAAATCATGGGTCGACTCTAAGGTAAGTTTCTAAATACATTCAGATTCTTTATTTATTTATTTAATATTGATGTATGAAAATTATATCAAATGACTTCTTCATTGTGTAGGCCATCGATATATACCTACGCTACTTATCGGTGCATCAAGAAAAGAGACCATGAGGTAGACAGGACTACGCATTCGTCCTGTCAATATTTACGGTAATGTGAATTTGAGGACCATAGTTATCTTTAAAACATCATTAATTATTTATGTTTCTGACCCTTTCCAATATATCAGCAACAAATCATGGAAGTCCAACTCAGTGATTTGTAAACTTATGGAGCTAGAAACCATAAGGATCGAAACCATCATTAAGAATGGAAAATTAAATGAAATGCTTATAGAAATAGTCAACGCCTCTATGGAAGTATGAAGTGGTGAGAGCTTATTTACTTGCACATATACATGAACTTAAATGATATTATTCGTTTTGGAAAGGTAAGTCTTTTAATTGTCATCATATTTCTTATGCTTGATAGTTATACATCCCACTTAATGCGAGGGGCCAGCACTGGTTCTTGGTTGTTGTTAATCTAAAGAAGAGAGATGTCACTTTGTAAGACAGCCTGAGTACCGAGTTAAAAGAGAACAATGAGTTGATTGTCAGGCAGATAATGGATGAACTGAGATGGTTATTCCATATTCTTGATAATAGATCTAAGAACTGGGAGAAACTATAGAGTTTGAAGACAAGCAGTGACAGACCTGGGCAAGACAACTCAGATGATTGTGGTGTACTCATGCTAAAATATATAGACTTCTTGAGCAGCATGGGCAAAATTGACTTCACGAAGGTCAGTGTATATATATATATATATATATATATATATATATATTCATCTACATTAAATCTTGATTGCTCTATCCTTTGATTTAATATTACTTTGTTCTTTTTCCTTAGGAGGACATTACTAAATTTCGAAAGACAATTGCATACGATTGTCTGCAGCTCACGAAGTCAGAAGATGAGGTTGTGTAACGCCCTGAAAATCGGGGGTCGAGTGTAACTCAACTCCCGAGTTCCAACGCATCACTTATGCAATATAATTAATGATGATTAAATGTTGTCTGTGTTAGAGCAATAAACATGAGTAAGATTATACCAAAACAGAAATTCATACTCCAGATCAATTGTATAAAAGCAAGCGGAAGACTGAACTATATATATATATGTATGTAAAGAAACAAAATAATCGTTTCATTCTTCAGAGTATGAATCCATCTGAGTCACCATATACATGTCTGTTTTATAAACAAAATGTCGAAAATGAAACTAAGTAACAATCCCTGTAAAACCCGTCGGTCCTGGCAGCCTAGTCGAAGCCGCCAGAGAACTGCATATACGAGAACTCCTCCTGGTCCTCGTCATAATCAGGCTCCCCCTCCAAAGTCGTCGGCTCGCCTACACCTGAGACAGAGTCTGGCTAGTGTGCGCAACACCGTCCCGTAACGTGGGAGTGAGTAGCTAACTCAGTGGAACCATAAAGCATAGGTTAACATGTTATCAATGCAGTCAAGCAGTAATGATAAAGCAGTAAATCAAACACTCCTAATTACTCTTATTAATGCAAGTATGAATGTAGGTATGATGGATGCCCTCACCGACATACTCCCTCATGCAACACCATCTCACGCTCGCGGCATGCTTTCATCCCACAGTGCTCCACATCTTCCAGGCACATGCAATGCATGAT
Source organism: Magnolia changhungtana (assembly GCA_030180095.1). Lineage (NCBI taxonomy): Eukaryota > Viridiplantae > Streptophyta > Magnoliopsida > Magnoliales > Magnoliaceae > Magnolia > Magnolia changhungtana. The sequence continues at coordinate 2,485,392 of JASAUF010000600.1, forward strand.
GAGCATGATTATCGAGTTATTAATTAGTCCAATTCAAACAGTAGGATTGGGAAACTAAGGTACCTTCCTTGTATCATTCCCAAACATGATCCATTCTAGGGTCGTCAGTCCTAGTTAATATCAAACGATGGTGTGTTTTCTAGGTCACGCAGAGGTCGCTGTACATTACGCACAAAGGTTACACCACTCCCCCATCACCCCTTAAACGATTCATCACTATACAGAAACAGGCCTAGTTCATACTCTATATATCACGGCGAACCCTAAGGTGCACTGCGATTTCAGAGTATGCTCGCGGTCACTACAAAGGGTTGCCAGGGCTGTTCCGCACAAAGGTTGCACTGCTCCCCCATCACCTTATCAATGTAGGCCGACAGCGCGAATATAGTGTCCCATACCACCATAATCGGCTCACGAGTTAAGTTGCTCACTGGTTACTACGGGGAGGCACGTAGCCCCCGCCAGAGGGCCGACAGCTCGACCACGGTGTCCCATACCACCATGCCCGGCTCATGAGTCTTAGCAGATCGAGGTACCATGGTTAACGGGATTCTCACTGGTAAGTTTGGTACCCTAGGTTCAAACATTAGCGACCAAACATGGTGAACATACATAAGACACACAGGTTACTTGACGTGTTCGACTGGCTCGAGCGCACAACAAGTTAGGCGATATGAAGCGCAGAAGCACCTCGTGTGGCCAACCACTATCACCAACCGAAGTACGACACGGGTTCGCCAACACATCATGTGTGGTGAAATGAATCTCAACCACAACTCCAAGTCTGATACCGGATGTCTGGACTATGGACATAGTCCCAAGCTCAATCAATTCCCAACCATAGCATGTGAAGTAAAGCATGATAAATAAGGTAATTCAAGCACACTAGCAATCATGTTATAAAGCATATTATAAAGTATGTTATGAAACAAGTTACAAAGCATGTTATAGAGCACTATACAAATAGGGATACAAATACATATATTTCATAAGTGAGTGGTTAGAGTGAATAACCACATGAAGGGTATCATACATGACCCAAAGGTAGTTGAGAACTCCATCTCAGCACCTACCTAAGGTACAAACACTTAAGCACTTACACCCACAAGCAATTTCACAAATACTTAGAGTGCACAATTTCAACATACATGACGTATGTTAGCAAAATGTGTACTACGGCTGTCCCTTTACCAAACTAGTATTTTATACGTATATATCATATTCACACAACAAATAATCATGACAATTACATCACCAAAATTTATACGTATGGGGTATTTTCTAGGATACACAAATTCAACATACATAGTGTATACAAGGGAACCTGTATTACGACGATTCTCATCGCCAAGCAAATATTTTATACGCACATAATATATTTATACGACAATTAATCATGACAAATACATCGCTAAAATATACATGTATACGGTACTTCTTACAATACCGTATTTTTACATACATGGTGTATATTAGTAAACATGTATTTAGGCGAACCCTTTCGCCAAATAAGTATTTTATCCATATATCGTATATCCATACGACAAATAAACATGTCAAACACATTTTCAAAAAAAATACGTATACGGTATTTTATACGAATACCTAGAGTATGTGAAATTCCATATTCTACAATTCTAATCAAAACAGAAAACGGAAAGCAGTTTGTACATGTGCAATTGCATGCAGATCATGAATCTATCATTATCTGACATTGAAAGCGTTGAAAACTATAACCTATACACCTAAAGTCCTCACCTTACTTCTTGGAATCTCAACGGATCGACAAGGGTTGAGGAGCTTCCGTATTCGGGAGTTTTCTAGCCTAAAGAGTGAAATCGATTAGTTATTTCATAACCTGTAGCCTATACACCTCAAAACAGATCTAGGGTTAGGGTTTATTATCTTAAAACGGAGTCGGTATCGCCGGGAAAGCACCAAGGAAGGGGTGGTGCAGCCCGTGTGGTGATTTGAAACAGTCAAGCAGTAATGATAAAGCAGTAAATCAAGCACTCCTAGTTACTCTGATTAATGCAAGTATGAATGCAGGTATGATAGATGCCCTCACCGACATACTCCCTCATGCGACACCATCTCACGTTCGCGCATGCTTACATCCCATAGTGCTCCACATCTTCCAGGCACATGCGATGCACGATGAGCATGATTACCGAGTTTTTAATTAGTCCATTTCAAACAGCAGGATTGGGAAACTAAGGTACCTCCCTTGTATCATTTCCAAACATGATCCAATCTAGGGTCGTCAGTCCTAGTTAATATCAGACGATGGTGTGTTTTCTAGGTCACTGCAGAGGCTGCCAGGGCTGTTACGCACAAAGGTTGCACCACTCCCCCATCACCCCTTAAACGATTCATCACTATACAGAAACAGGCCTAGTTCATACTCTATATATCGCGGCGAACCCTAAGGCACGCTGCAACTTCAGAATATGCTCGCGGTCACTACAAAGGGTCGCAGTGGCATTACGCACAAAAGGTTGCACCGCTCCCCCATCACCTTATCAATGTAGTCCGACAGCACGAATATAGTGTCCTATACCACCACAATCGGCTCACGAGTTAAGGTGCTCACTGGTCACTACGGGGAGGCACGTAGCCCCAGCGTAGGCCGACAGCTCGACCACGGTGTCCCATACCACCATGCCCGGCTCATGAGTCTTAGCGGATCGAGGTACCATGGTTAAAAGGGTTTTCACTGGTAAGTTTGGTACCCTAGGTTCAAGCAGTAGCGACCAAACATGGTGAACATACATTAGACAAATCGGGTTACATGACGAGCTCGGCTAGCTCGAGCGCACAACAAGTTAAACGACATGAAGTGCATAAGCACTTCGCGTGGCCAACCACTATCGCCAACCGAAGTACGACTCGAGTTCGTCGAACACATCTCACGTGGTGACATGAAACTCAACCACGATCTCCAATCTAGTACCGATTGTTTGGACTATAATCATAGCCCCGAGCACAATCAATTGTCATCCATAGCATATGGAGTAAAGCATGATAGACAAAGTAACTCAAGCATGATAAATAAAGTAATTCAAACATGCTAGTAGGTATGTTATAAGCATATTATAAAGCATGATATAAAGCATGTTGCAAAACACTACATTAATAGGAATACAAACACATGTATTGTAAGTAAGTGGTTTAAGTGATCAACCTCATGGAGGTAATCATACACGTCGCTAGGATAGTTGAGAATCCAATCTCAACACCCTAAAACATTACAATTTACTAACTACTTCTCATTCAGACGTTTCAACAAACACTTTAAAATACAGGAATCAACATAGATGACATATGTTGATCACAGAGGTATAAGGCCAAATCCTTTCACTAGGGAGTTGCCCCAATCATAACACGCATACACCCATGACGGGTAGTCATGGCAAGCAGGAAACCAAGTTCCATACTCATTCAGTCATTTCCACAAACACTTGGGCCACACATTTTAGCATATATAGTGTGTATTGGCCGTGGCGTGGTTTAGGGTAAATCCTTTCGTCAAAAGGGTATTACCAATACAACAATCAATTATCCATGACAATTAGTCATGGCGAGCACGAATGAGAATTCTATACTCATTCAGTCATTTTCACAACACTTAGAATACACTATTACAACATACATGGTGTATGTTAGCAAAACATGTATTAGGGCTATCCTTTAGCCAAGTGAGTAATTTATCCATGTATAATATATTACTACAGCAAATAATCATGATAAATACATCTCCAGAATTTATACGTATACAGTGTTTTCTAGAATACGCATTTTCAACATACATAGTGTATACAAGCGAACATGTATTACGGCGATTCCCTTCACCAAGTAAATATTTTATACACACATAATATATTTATACGACAATTAATCATGACAAACACATCGCTAAAATATACATGTATACGGTACTTCTTACAATACCGTATTTCTACATACATAGTGTTTATTAGTAAACATGTATTTAGGCGAATCCTTTCGCCAAATAAGTATTTTATCCATACGTCATATATCCATACGACAAATAAACATGTCAAACACATTTCCATAAAAAATACATATACGGTATTTTATACGAATACCTAGAGTATGTGAAATTCCAAATTCTACAATTCTAATCGAAACAGAAAACGGAAGGCACTTTGTACATGTGCAATTGCATGCAGATCATGAATCTACCATTATCTGACATTGAAAGCGTTGAAAACCGCAACTTATACACTTAAAGTCCTCACCTTTGCCTTTGGAAACGAAACGAATCAGCAAGGGTAGTAGAACTTCCGTATATGGGAGATTTCTAGCCTAAAGAGAGGAATCGGTTAGTCGTTACACAACCCACATCGATCCCACTTCAAATCAGACCTAGGGTTAGGGTTTCTTACCTTCAAATGGGATGGAAACCGCCGGGAAAACACCTGGAATGAAGCGGTGTAGGCCGTGTAACAGTCCAAAGCAGTAGGAGGAAGATCTCCCACAAAACCCAAGCTCTTCTCTCTCTTTTCTCTCTCTCCCTCTAGGGTTTTTCTCCAAAATTCGGATGGCTGTGAGAGGGGCTGTTCTAAGCTCCTTTTATAGCCAAAAACATTCCGAAATTAGACTCAGGTTCAAGGGGTACTGCTAATATAGGATATTCGTCGCTTTTCCAGCTCAAAAGGGAAGTTCTGGTGGCCCTCCTTAAACTAAACGTCAGACTTAAGCTCACCATCTATGGATCTACGTGGGATTACGTTTTTGTCTCGATCGGATTCCCAGATCACACGTGGTGGACCACTTTCAGTTCGACGGTCAGTGGGCCACGATCAGAAATTCCAAGTACATGTAAATGTTCCTGAAATTTTTCTTAAACCGAGGGTGTAATTTGGTCTGATTCTGACGGTCAGGTTGCTTAATACTGACGCGCAAGCGAAAGGTGCCAGATCACTATTCCTGATATTTATTTTGGAATAGGAATAGTGTTTTTCACACACCCTCGCTCCGAATCGAAACGAATAGCCGTGGGACATCGGATGGAGCTGATTTTTGAGATGATCGTTAAGCCCAGTGGGGCGGTCCTAGTTCCTTAGCTTCGGGTTAATCGGACTCCCGATGTGCGATCTAGACCTAATACGAAGTTTCGTTTCATTCCCGAGAGCAGACGGGAAATGAGTTTGGTTCTAAACTTTAGGGTAACCTAGCGCCAATGATTCTGCAACTTTTGGGTCTTGCAGATCGTATTTAAAGTGATCCTAACGGATTTCATGGCTAATCAAGTTTAGTACTTAGTTAACTTTGTTAAATTTCTAAAGAATTTAATCCTAAGTGATTTTCATCTAAGGTGGAACTTAGTCCATTGTAGTTTGTATATAAAGTGATCCAAGTTATACTACTTAGCAGATAGTGTCTAGGGCGAAGGTGCTTTGAAAAATTGAAAGCACAAGGTAGTGAAGGGTGGGATTTGTGAAGAAAATGGTTTAAGGAGCGATTTGAGGCTTTAATTGAGCGTTTAAGAAGTTAAACCTGTGTTAGGATTGATCCATTGCCTAAGGACGTCTAATCCCAGATTGGCAAAAATCCGGGGCGTTACAATCGTGGGACATTGTCTGGACCTGATTTCCGAGATGGTTATCGAGCCCAGTTAGGCGGTCCTAGTTCCTTAACTTCGTGTTAATCGGACTTCCGATGTGCGGTCTAGACCTAATACGGAGATTCAATTCGTTCCCGAGAGCAGTCGGGTAATGAGTTTAATCCTAGACTTTAGGGTAACCTAGCGTCAATGATTCTACAAGTTTTGGGTCTTGCAGATCGTATTTAAAACGATTCTAACGAATTTCATGGCTAATATAGCTTAGCACTTAGTTAACTTTGTTAAATTTCTAAAGGATTTAATCCTAAGTGATTTCTGGTCGAGGTGATACTCGAGCCCTTGTACGGAAATTTACGGGTCGTAACAGGTTGATAACCCAAAAAAATAAGAAGAGATGATGTGTAGACCACCGAAGAGGGTCAAATATTGATTAATAATTAAATGTTGAATGAATTGGTGTATTTGATGTTTCTTCTACATATTTTCCATTATGGTTTAGTGAATGAGATGGGTCGTGGATATGACGACCAATGTATCGTGTTTAACATCCACAATGGATCGTGATTAGAAACCATCACCAAGCTTGTATGACAACAATGACCCTCTTATGTGATCGTGACTCAAATGCACAATGGATCGTGCTTGTCAGCCAGGTTGGTTGACATCCACAATGGATCGTTGTTGTATACGGGTGGTTGAATGTGGATGCAAGCACGATCCATATATCGTGATAGCCACGACCCACGTAGCATTAGAACCACGACCCATAGCAACCACAACAAACTTGAATGTTCGTGGATGTGACGAATATTGGGTGGTGATGTAATGCATGAAGGATAGTTGTTGGAAAACACAATCCATTGTCTATGTCAACCACAACCCTGTCATTGGATCGCGTGGTACACAAGAACAACGCAGTGTGGTTTTCATCCACGTTGGAACGTGGTTGTCATCCACAATGGATTGTTGCTCACAACTATGACCATGTAGTTGGATCTCGTGGTTGACAAGCACAACGGATTGTTGTTGTGAATATATATGGGAAGTAGTTATTATCACGTGGTGAGCTACCAAAGAGAAGGTAGTTAGTTTGTCCTGTTCTTCAACAACATTTTTCTACTAGCTGGGTGCCAATTGAAATTTTCATGTTGCCGGAGCTCAAAAATTGTCCTCAGAACTTCCTATGGAGGCAGTTGACCTTCGTGGAGATCATTAAAGAAAGGGAAGGGATCACCCGTGAAGGAAGAAATCGAGGTGGACTCGATGCCTTCTCCGAATATCGAGCAAAGCAATCCGGTAAAAAAATATGCGTTAGGTGTTACAATAAGATAAGGTTTTGATAGTGGTTTTATACATAGTGGATCGTGGTTATCATCCAACATAGGATCGTGGATCAGAGTAAAGAGGAAAGGCAACCACGACGCATATAAGATGAGAACCACGACCCATTTCAATGGGTCGTATTTGTTAAGTTATATGGGTCATTTTCTAGTGTTATATGGTAGTTGTTGTCATGTTATGTGGGTCGTGGTTGTTACGTTACATTTCCTTGGTTGTCGACAGATTTCCTATGGTTTGACCAACATATAAGGTGTAACACACCACATGAACTCAGCAGACAGTGATGACCCATGTAGGGTAACAAACTTGACCCACATAACATGACAAGCACGACCAATATAACACATCAACCACGACCCATATAGGTTGGTCGCACCACATGAAATAAGCAAATAACCACGACCCATGTCATCTTCACGACACTTCTGCCATTCAAACCACGACCAATATCGGCTGACAACCACGATCCTTATAATTTCATAACATTTTTAGTGTATATTGCCATGTAAAATTACAAACAAGGACCAATATAACATGAAAATCACAATCACTATAGCATTAAAACAACAATCCATGACAAGTACAATCCATATAACATAGTTACTACCAGAAAAGAAGCTCAGTGATGCACAAGATCTTCCACTTAACCTTGCACATGGGGATATTATCATCCTCCTCACTCTCATCATCACTAGTTAATAACTACAACCTTTCCTTTGGATTCAGCACAACCACTCCCTTCGTATTCACTATGACCCTTCGCAATAAATGCCATATGCGACATGTAAGCCACGACCCATTTAACATGACAACCATGGTAAATGAATCATCAGACTACTTCTTTTCCAGTATGACAACCACGACAGATTTAACATGACAACCACGACCATATTCACATTGATAATCTGAAGAAAAGATCTCTTCAATGGGCACACAACCAACGGAAAAACTCTATCGAGAATGTCTTGTTTTAGCCTGATCTAAAACTCTTGTGAGAAGGTCAGTCTTAAACAAGACATTTTTGCCAGTGTTTTTCAGCTAGCTGGGTCCCATTGAAGAGACTGTACTTCCTATTGTGTTATGATTATGGTCCTGATTGTCATGTTATAGCGGTCGTGGTTGTCATGTTGTATGGGAAGCAGTTATTATCATGTGACACGCTGATTACTAAGGGTCGAAAGAGCTGCGAAGATCATCTTCAGAACTTCCTGCGGAGGTGGTTGAGCTGCAGGAAAATTATCAAATCTTTACGGAAAGAGATGAAATCACCATTAAAGGAAGGAGGCGATAGGGAAGTGATGGCTTCTTCGACTTTCTCCATCAGTATGAATGAAAGAGCAAATATAATACATTAATGCAAAAGTTGTTGTAATAAGGTTCAGATTAGTTTATGGAAGAAATACCACTCTTATAAGGTCATCATTCAACGGTCAAGGCGCCAATTCCGAAGGAGAGCGTTGTATTCTGAACGGTCTCACGGATTCCGAAGGATCGCGCTCGGTGCCCAACAGGTTGCCAGGAAGTAGCAAGTCATTCAATGGTCAAGGCACTGATTCTGAAGGGTCGTGCTGATTCTGAAGGATCGCACTCGTTGCCCAACGGATAGCGCGGGGAAGTAGCAAGTTAATGTCCTCTCCTGAAAAAGTAGAATGTGGCACTATTTCTGGAGGATCACACTCATTTTGCAGGGAATGGTTGTGGATATGTACAGTAATTGATCATGGTTATCTTCCATGTTAGATCGTGATTCATATGCACATTAGATCGCATTTTTTATCACATTGGATCGTGGTTATCATCCAACTAGGTTATGGATCGTGGAAAAAAGGAATGGCAATGACGACCCATATGACGTTCTAACCATGACCGATATAACACGAGAACCACGAACCATGTTATATGGGCCGTGGTTGTTACTTTATATGTGTCGTGGTTTTATGTTATGACATCCCCACGTAATTTGATGGTGACACAGTGTGACACTTAAGAATTCGCGTGACCCTTCAGATTCAACGCGACCCTTCGGAATCAGCACCTTGACCATTGAATGACTAGCTTATAAAAGTGGTACTTGGGCTTCATATTACTTCCATAAGCCAATCCGAAGCAGAATCCTTATTTAGCATCACCTTACACATCTATGGACTTCGTTGCTCTTTCATTTAAGATAATGGAGGAGATATTCAAAGAAGCCATTGAGTCCCTCTTGTGTTCTTCCTTTATTAGTGATCCCTTCTCTTTCATCAAGGATGTTGATGATCTTCCAGAAGCTCAACTGCCTTTACGAAGAGTTCAGAAGATAACTTCCGAACTCTGGCTACTCGACAATTTCAACGGGCACCCAACCAGCGGAAAAATGTTTTTGAAGAATAGTTTTCTGCAATGACATGGGAATACTTACCTTTTCTTCTACTTAGCTTCTCTATCGCAGCAACGCTACACTTTAGAATCAGCACGCCGCATGATAAATTTTATTATTGTGCCCTAAACATTGAGAGGGTCGGAGCTTGCATGCTGAATGTGGTACCGATTCTGAAGGGTCGCACTGAATACAAAGTGGAAGGAATAAAGTATCATAATATCCCCATTTGCAAACTTAAATGGAAGAAACTTCCAGCGTCTTGCGCATCACCGAGCTTCTCTTCTGGTGGTTACTATGTTAAATAGGTCGTGGTTGCAATTTTGTAAGGTCACATTTTTCATGTTATATGGGTCGTGATTGTAATGCTATATGGTTTGTAGTTCCCATGTTATATGGATTGTGATTGTCATGCTTTCTTGCTCGTGGTTGTGGTTTTTAACGTGTTCTCTTCTTTTTTCTACCAAACCATTTGTACCAATTCATCCACCTTATATTTTTAATGTCGTGTCCGCACTCAATCTGAAGGGACAGGTCCTGCATATGATGAAGAATTTGACATGGTTATCTAAATGTTGGATCATGTTTCACATGCATAATGGATCGTAGTTTTTATCAACTTTACATTGTGGTTGTCATCCAACACTTGATTGTGGACCGTTGGAAAGAGGAGTGGCAACCATGACCAATATAACATTCTAACCGTGATCATTATAAGACGATAACCATGAACCATGTTATATGGACCTTCTCAGCAGTGTTTGTCAGCTCCCTGGGTTCTCGTTGAAGCGACCCATTATTCATATTATATTATAATAATGGTCGTGGTCATCATGTTATATGGGTCATTGTTCTTACTTTATATGTGTCGTGGGTTTATGCTATGACACTATCGACCCATACGGCGTAACAACTGCGATCCATATAACAAAACAACCACGACCACTGTAACCTGACAGCCACAACCGCCACAGTCTTCGCAGGAAATCGCATTAATATCGCTTCCTCCACGCAATCCATTGGGAACCAGCGACCGTTCAGAATCATGTGCAACACTTAGACCATTGAATGACAAGACATAGATGTTGTAATTGTGTTTCAAACCATTTCGAACCAAAAACTGTACCGATCGTGGTTCACATGCACACTGGATCGTGTTTTTTTATCCACGTTGCATAATGGGTGTCATCCAACGCTTGATCGTGGATCGTTGGATGAAGAAATGGCAATCACGACCCATAAAACTATATAACAACAACCAATATATCACGAGAACCACGATCCATGCTATATGGATCGTGGTTATTACTTTATATGCGTCTTCTTTTATGTTATGACACCCACAACTCATATAACGTGACAACCACAATCTATAGTACATAACAACCACGATCCATATAATGTGACAACCACGATCCATAGTTTCATAAAGCTTAAAAAAATAAACATGACCCATTTGTACTGTATGGTTCGGGGTATATGTGAAGCATTGGTCGTGGTTGATATGGGTCGTATTTATCATGTTAAAATTGTCATGGTTCAGAGCTGTATAAGGTTTTAATGGTGGGTTTACACATAGTGGACCGTGGTTTTATCCAGTTGGATCATGGTTGTCATCCAACCCAGGATCGGGGATCGGAGTAAAGAGGAAAGGCAACCATGACGCATATAAGACAAGAACCATGACCCATTTAAATGGGACATATTTGTTAAGTTATATGGGTCATTTTCTAGTGTTATATGGTAATTTTTGTCATGTTGTGTGGGTCGTGGTTGTTACATTATATTTCCTTGGTTGTCGGTAGATTTCCTGTGGTGTGACCAGCATATAAGGTGTAACACACAACATGAAGTCAGCAGACAGTGACGACCTATGTAGGGTAACAAACCTGACCCACATAACATGGCAAGAATGACCAATATAACACATCAATGATGGCCCATATAGGTTGGTCGCACCAAAAAAAATAAGCAGACAACCATGACCCATGTCATCTTCAAGACCATTCTGCCATTCAACCCATGACCAATATCGGCTGACAACCACGATCCTTATAATTTCATAACATTATCAATGTATACCTGCCATGTAAAATTACAAATAAGGACCAATATAACATGAAAATGCTGACCATTATAGCATTAAAACAACAATCCATGACAAGTACAATCCAAATAACACAGTTACTACCAAAAGAGGAGCTCAGTGATGTATAAGACTCTTCCACTTAACCTTGCAAATGGGGTTATAATCACCATCCTCACTCTCATCATCATTAGTAAATAAGTACGACCTTCCCTTCGGATTCGGCACGACCATTCATAATAAATGCCACATGCAACATGCAAGCCACGACCCATTTATCATGACAATGATGGTAAATGAATCATCGAACTACTTCCTTTTCAGGATAACAACCACGACAAATTTAACATGACAACCACGACCATATTCACATTAACAATACAAAGAGCAGAACTCTTCTACGGGTACCCAACCAACAGAAAAACTCTGTCAAGAATGTCTTATTTTAGCCTGATCTAAAACTCTGTTGAGAAGGTCAGGCTTAAACAAGACATTCTCACCAGTGTTTTTTAGCTCACTGGGTCCCACTGAAAAGACTGTACTTCCTCTTGTGTTGTGATTATGGTCATGATTGTCATGTTATAGCGGTCGTGGTTGTCATGTTGTATGGGAAGCAGTTATTATCATGTGGCGCGCTGATTACTAAGGGTCGAAAGAGCTGTGAAGATCATCTACAGAACTTCCTGCGGAGGCGGTTGAGCTATAGGAAAATTGTCAAATCCCTTCAGAAAGAGACGAAATCACCATTAAAGGAAGAAGGCGATAGGGAATTGATGGCTTCTTCAACTTTCTCCATCAGTATCAATGGAAGAGTAAATATAATACATTAATGCGAAAGATGTTGCAATAAGGTTCAAATTGGTTTGTAGAAGAAGTACCGCTCTTATATGGTGGTCATTCAATGGTCAAGGCGCCGATTCCGAAGGGTCGCGCTGATTCTGAACAGTCGCACGGATTACGGGGAAGTAGCAAGTCATTCAACGGTTAAGGCACTGATTTCGAAGGGTCGTGCTGATTCTGAACGGTCACGTGGATTTTAAAGGATCGCGCTCGGTATCCTCTCTTGAAAAAGTAGAATGTGGTGCTGTTTCAGGAGAATCGCGCTCAGTCTGAAGGGAATGGTCGTGGATATGACCAATATTTGGTCGTGGTTATCTTACATGTTGGATTGTGATTCACATACACACTAGATCCATATTTTTATCCATGTTGGGTCATGGATCATTAAAAAAAGGAATGGAAACGACGACCCACATAGCATTCTAAACACGACCGATATAACACGAGAATCACGAACAATGTTATATGTGTCGTGGTTGTTACGTTATATGTGTCGGGGATTTATGTTATGACATCCCCGACACATACAACGTAACAACCACAATCCATATAACTAGCCACAACAGCCCCAGTCATTTAAGAAAATCGTATTAATGTCGTTTCCTCTACGCAATCCGTCGGGAACACAGTGCGAGCATTTGAAATCCGCGTGACCGATCAGATTCAGCATGACTCTTCAGAATCAGCGCCTTGACCATTGAATGACCAGCCTATAAAAGTGGTGATTGGGCTTTATATTACTTTCACAAGCCAATCTGAACCAAAATCCTTATTTAGCATCACCTTACGCATCCATGGACTTCTTTGCTCTTTCATTCAAAATAATGGAGGAGGTATTCGAAGAAGCCATTGAGTCCCTTTCCCATTCTTCCTTTATTAGCGATCCCTTTTCTTTCCTTAGGAATGTTGACGACCTTCCAGAAGCTCAATGGCTTTTTCAGAAAGTCCCGAAGATATTTTTCAAAAACCTGCAACTCAACAATTTTAACGGGCACCCAACCAACGGAAAAAATGTTGTTGAAGATTAGTTCTCTGCAATGAAATGCAACTACTTACCTTCTCTTCTACTTAGCTTCTCCTTGGAATTAGCGCGGTCATTAGAATCAGCGCACCGCATAATAAATTTTATCATGGTGCCTGGAACATTGAGTGGGTCGTGGCTTACATGCTGCGTGTGTCATTGATTCCGAAGGGTTGCATTGAATCCGATGTGGAAGGAATAATAAAGTATGATGATATCCCAATTTGCAAACTTAAGTGTGAGAAACTTGTAGATTCTTGCGCATCACTGCGCTTCTCTTCTAGCAGTTATTGTGATAAATATGTCATGGTTGCAATTTTGTAAGGGTCACAGTTTTCATTTTATATGGGTCATGACTGTAATTCTATATGGTTTTTAGTTGCCATGTTATATGGATCGTGGTTGTCACGTTTTCTTGATTGTGCTTATAGTTTTTAACGTGTTCTCTTCCTGTTCTACTAAACCGTTTGAACTGATTCATCTACCTTGTCGGCTATCTTGTTGTGGCACCAAAACCGTCCTTGCTTGGGAAGTAATCCACCTTGTCTCCACCTGTTAATAGCTATGACACATATATACATAGAATTTTTGAAATCTACGTATACCATAACCTAACTTTCATAGGTTATTGTCCATATAACAGTATAACCATAACCTAAATATGGTTGTTATGTCATGTTTGTCGGGGTTGTTACACTACATGGGTCGTGGGAGAAGTACCGCTCTTATAGGGTGGTCATTCAATGATCAAGGCACCGATTTCAAAGGGTCACACTGATTCTGAGCGGTCGCGCTGATTCCGAAGGATCACGCTGATTCTGAACAGTTGAGTGGATTACGAAGGATCGCCCTCAATGCCCAAGGGATTACGGGGAGTAGCAAGTTTTAATGTCCTCTCTTGATAAAGTAGAGTGTGTGGCACTATTTTCAGAGGATCTCGCTCAATCTTAAGGGACGGGTCGTGGATATGACTGAGAATTTGTCGTGGTTATTTGCGCATTGGATCATGGTTCACACGCACACTGGATCATGATTTTTATCCATGTTGCATCATTGTTGTGATCCAACGCGGGATCGTGGACGGTTGGATCATGAGAACCACATCCCTTGTTATATAGACCTTCTCAATAGTGTTTGTCAGCTCACTGGGTTCCCATTGAAGTGACCTATTATTCATATTGTATTGTAATAATGATCGTGGTTGTCATGTTATATGGGTCATGGTTGTTATTTTATATGTGTCGTGGTTTTATGTTGTGACACAGTCGACCCATATAGCGTTGAAAGTGCCCTGGTTTGTCAATTAGCGTGAGTGTTGAGTTTGTGAGATAGAGAAGCTCCATAGGAAGATCAATCAACTATCTGCCTCAACCGAATGTGTGCCCGAACTCGCCACAGGTAAATCTAAGCCTCACATCCCATGTCCCAAAACACCATGTGAATAAAACCCTTAAAATTGGTTAAAATATCATAGAGTTTTTAAGTTAGAAAACTTTTTCAAAATTCAAAAAATCTCTAAGTTTTATAACTCTGTCGATTTTATCAATATACTGATTGATATTATCGACATGCGTTATCGATGTCCTCGATGACTAAACGATATCGTCGAAATAAGGATAAAATATGTCCATCAACCACATACTCATCTGGATGGAATTATCGATGTATCGATATACCTATCGATATTCAAATCTCGAGTCTATTGAAGTTGACTCGATACAATCGACAACAGAGAAAACAAGTCCTTGTTTTTACTAAGAAATATCATAAGATCATCGATATATCGAGGTCATCTTCAATATCATCGAAATTCAAATCGCGATGATATCGGAAGGCCTTCAATGATATCGGTCTTGGACTCACAAATATCCAGTAAATATTTTAGGATAATTTATCTTTGATCGAGGGTCACTCGAGAGAATCGATATTCAAATAACGATGATATCGATACAGTATCAATTGCATCGAATAAGGACATAAACTGTCCAACAAGCTTAATAGAAAATCTGTTAGATTTATCGATTCATTGACACTGCTATCGATATCATCGACATTCAAATTCTGATGATTTCGAAGGTCCCTCGATCATTCCTTTGAACCTGAAATATTTCAAGGCTAGTCCCTCTCATTTTCAAATATTGAGGAATCGATCCTCGTCTCGATGAAATCGGAGTTCAAAATCTAATGACATCGACACTTGTTTCGATTCCATCAACTAGCTGGCAAAAGGTTTCAAAAGCGTATGACATTGAGTTTGTGTCATTGAGTGACCCGTCGATACAATCGAGAGTATATGCTCGATAATATCGAACCCGCTCGATGATATCAAACTCTATCATAAATGTGACCGTTTTATATCCGTTAGAACTTTTTGCCCTTATAAAGAGGACTAGTCTATTGTTGCCGGTAGAGAAAGAAGAGAGTGCTTTTGAGTGTTTAACCTTATATCATATACCAAAGCCCTTTCTTTCTTGGAAGTTCATCCTCCAATCCACCCTCACCATTGATATTCAATAGAGTGGATTGGGGAATGAACTTTCACATTCAAGGATCCTCTAGCTACTACCTTAATGGTAAATCATTAAGCTAGGATACCTTGAATGCATAGATGATTGGAATCACTCTATCTTCCTTATAGGAAAATATTTAAGAGTGTAGGATTCCATCATAACCTTGACCCAACCCGTCGCCATGTATTAGTACATCATCTGAGTTGTGGATCAAGGAAGTAGAAGATTCTTCATCAACAAAGGAGGAGATCTTCGACAACGTGCTAAAATGGACTCATTTACTTATTTGTAAGTTATTAGAGTCCAGAGGACCCTTGTGATCATTCCACTGTAGGATTAGATCTAAGGTGTTTCTTACCCTTGCAAGTCCTCTAGGAGGCCTCCAACGGGAGTGTACATATTGGGTGCGTTGTGTTAACCCTTGCTCGTGAGAGCATAAACAGTCAGCTTAGGTGTAGGTTGTAAAGGTTAAAGGTGAACCTGATTTAAAACCTTGGGTTTGGGGTGAACCATGTGAAACCTCGACCATATGAAACTTCCTTAGTGAAATCCGGTACACTCAAGGGTTGAGTGCGGTTACCAGGAGTGGAGTGGACAAGTAGTCGAACCACTATAAAAATGACTATGTTTGAGATTGTTATTGTCTTCCATTTGCTCTTGTGATTTCCTTAAATACTTTCATATCTAATTATATGAGATAACACCTCACATACACTTACAATCATATCCATCATAAACTAGTTTGCATATTGTTCATCTCTCAAATAGTTTGTGATTGGATCCTCTACCTGGCTTGGAAGCCAGTAAAGTTACTCTTGAGTAATCCTAATATATGCTTGTTGTTAAGATTAGTGTGATAGGATTTTAAATCGGTATAAAATTATTAAAAAGTCCTATTCACCCCCCTCTAAGACATATTGGCATATTCCTACTTCAACTAAAGTGGTCTTTGAAAGGGCCAAGCTATATGCCCTAGAAGGGGGGTGAATAGGGTAATGCCAAATAAAACTTAAAACAGTGGAATAATAAAAGATATAAATAACAATGCTGAAATAATAACAACCTCAAAGCATATGAAATATGAAAATGATACTAAATCAGTTCTAAGGACAACCTTACACCAAAAACCAATGGCTTATGGTAGGACAACCTTATTTCTAGAACGATCTAGAAAACACAAATGATATGGAAAATAAATCAAGAATAACTTAAAGAAATAAATCCTAAGTTATTACACCATTCAACCACACTTGCTTTAAATGAAAATTTGTAACGCCCCGGATTTTTGCCAACCTGGGATTAGACGTCCTTAGGCAATGGGTCGATCCTAAGACCTTACCAACTTGTCAAAACTCAACCCCACAGTCTAAAATCGCTCCTTAACCCATTTCCTTCGCAAATCCAACCCTTCACTACCTTGTGCTTTCAATTTTTCAAAGCACTTTAGCCCTAGACACTAATTAAACTAGCTAAGTAGTATAACTTGGATCACTTTATATACAAACTCCAAAGGCCTGAGTACCACCTCGACCAGAATTCACTTAGGACTAAATCCTTTAGAAATGAGACAAAGTAACTAGGTGTGAAACCAGATTAGCTACGAAATCCGTTCGAATCGCTTTAAATACGTTCTGCAAGACCCAAAACTTGTAGAATCATTGGCGCTAGGTTACCCTAAAGTTTAGAACCAAACTCATTTCCCGTCTGCTCTCGGGAATGAAACGAAACTTCGTATTAGGTCTAGATCGCACATCGGGAGTCCGATTAACCCGAAGCTAAGGAACTAGGACCGCCCCACTGGGCTTAACAATCATCTCAAAAATCAGCTCCATCCGATGTTCCACGGCCATTCGTTACGATTTGGAGCGAGGGAGTGTGAAAAAAACTATTCCTATGCCAAAATAAATATCTGGAATAGTGATCTAGCATCATTCGTTGACGCGTCAGTATTAAGCAACCTGACCGTCAGAATCAGATCAAATTACACCCTCGGATTAAGAAAAATTTCAGGAACATTTACATGTACTTAGAATTTTCGATCGTGGCCCACTGACCGTCGAACTGAAAGTGGTCCGCCACGTGCGATATGGGAATCCGATCGAGTCAAAAACGTAATCCCACGTAGATCCATAGATGGAGAGCTTAAGTCTGACGTTTGGTTCAAGGAGGGCCACCAGAACCTCCCTTTTGAGCTGAAAAAGTGGCGAAATGCCTATATAAGCAGTACCCCTTGAACCTGAGTCTAATTTCGAAATGTTTTTGGCTATAAAAGGGGCTTAGAACAGCCCCTCTCATAGCCATACGAATTTTGGAGAAAAACCCTAGAGGGAGAGAGAGAAAAGAGAGAGAAGAGCTTGGGTTTTGTTGCCGATCTTCCTCCTACTGTGTTGGACTGTTACACGGCCTACACCGCCCTATTCTAGGCGCTTTCCTGGCGGTATCCATCCCATTTAAAGGTAAGAAACCCTAACCCTAAGTCTGATTTGAAGTGGGATCGATGTGGGTTGTGTAACAACTAACCGATTCCGCTCTTTAGGCTAGAAAACTCCCGTATACGGAAGATTTGCTACCCTTGCTGATTCGTTTCATTTCCAAAGGCAAAGGTGAGGACTTTAAGTGTATAAGTTGCGGTTTTCAATGCTTTCAATGTCAGATAATGATAGATTCATGATCTGCATGTAATTGCACATGTACAAAGTGCTTTCCGTTTCCTGTTTCGATTAACGTTGTGAAATATGGAATTTCACATATTCTAGGTATACGTAGAAATACCGTATACGTATTTTTTTTGATAAATGTTTGACATGTTTATTTAATGTATGATTATATAATATATGAATAAAATACTAGTTTGGCGAAAGGAATCGCCAAAATACATGTTCACTTGTAAATGCGACGTATGTTGAAATTGTGTATGTTAGAAATACCGTATACGTATTTCTTTTGGAATAATGTTTGACATACTTATTTAATATATAATTATACAATATATGAATAAAATACTAGCTTGGCGAAAGGAATCGCCGTATTACAAGCTCCCTTGTAAACACTATGTATGTCTAAACTGGGTACACTAGGAAGTACCCTATACGTATAAATTTTCTGACATGATTGTCAAGTTTATTTGCTGTATGAATATGATGTATATGTATAAAATATTAGTTTGGCAAAGGGACAACCCTAGTACACATTTCTCTAGCATACGTCATGTATGTTGAAATAGTGCATTCCAAGTGTTGGTGAAATCACTTGTGAGAGTAAGTGCTTAAGTGTTAGAACCTTAGGTAGGTGCTGAGATGGGATTCTTAGCTACCTTAGAGTCACCTATGATATCCTCCATGTGGTTATTCACTCTAATCACTCGCCTATGAAATATAAGTATTTGTATCCCTATTTGCATAAAGCTTTATAACATGCTTTTGAACATGCTTGTGACTTGTTTATTAACATGCTTCATGATATGCTTTATAATATGATTGCTAGTGTTCTTGAATTACCATGTTATCATGCCGTATTTCACATGCTATGGTTAGGATTTGACTGAGCTTGGGACTATGTTCATAGTCCAGGCATCCGGTATCAGACTTGAAGATGTGGTTGGGATTTGTTCCGCCACACATGATGTGTTGGCGAACCCGTGTCGTACTTCGGTTGGCGATAGTGGTTGGCCACACAAGGTGCTTCTGCGCTTCATATCGCCCAACTTGTTGTGCGCTCGAGCCAGCCGAACACGTCAAGTAAACCGTGTGTCTTATGTATGTTCACCATGTTTGGTCGCTAATGCTTGAACCTAGGGTACCAAACTTACTAGTGAAAATCCCGTTAACCATGGTACCTCGATCTGCAAAGACTCATGAGCCGGGCATGGTGGTATGGGACACCGTGGTCGAGCTGTCGGCCTATGCTGGGGCCACGTGCCTCCCCGTAGTGACCAGTGAGCAACTTAACTCGTGACCCGATTATGGTGGTATGGGACACTATATTCGCGCTATCGGCCTACATTGATAAGGTGATGGGGGAGTGGTGCAACCTTTGTGCGTAACAGCCCTGACAGCCCTTTGTAGTGACCGCGAGCATATTCTGAAGTTACAGCGTGCCTTAGGGTTCGCCGCGATATATAGAGTATGAACTAGGCTGTTTTACGTATAGTGATGAATCGTTTAAGGGGTGATGGGGAGTGGTGCAACCTTTGTGCGTAACACCCCTGGCAACCTCTGCAGTGACCTAGAAAACACACCATTGTCTGATATTAACTAGGACTGACGACCCTAGATTGGATCATGTTTGGAAATGATATAAGGGAGGTACCTTAGTTTCCCAATCCTGCTATTTGAAATGGACTAATTAAAAACTCGGTAATCATGCTCATCATGCATCGCATGTGCCTGGAAGATGTGGAGCACTGTGGGATGTAAGCATGCGCGAACGTGAGATGGTATCGCATGAGGGAGTATGTCGGTGAGGGCATCTATCATACCTGCATTCATATTTGCATTAATCAGAGTAACTAGGAGTGTTTGATTTACTGCTTTATCATTACTGCTTGACTGTATTGATAACATGATAACTTATGCCTTATTGTTCCACTGAGTTAGCTACTCACTCCCACGTTACGGGACGGTGTTGTACACACCAAACAGATTTGTTGAATTTCAGATGATGGCGATGCTTATGAAGCAGAGCCGGACTACTTCTATGGTGATGAGGAGGAGTTCTCCTATCATGTAACCTCTCGATGGGTCTCTCAAGACCGATCATTTGTATTGTCGGGGCTGTGGTACTGGGGATAGAAGACATTAAACTTACACATTTGGTATATTTTAGAACTGTACTTGTATTTATTTAACTTGGTAATGTTATCACACTCTGGAGACTCATCATAGTTTATATATTTTATCTATCTATCATAGTCTTCCGCTTGCAAAATTGTCTCTGGAGTATGATATGCTGTTTTGGCTTAATCTCACTCATGTTCAATGCACGAATATAGTCAACATTTAATCATCATTCATTTTGTTGCATAAGTGATGTTCTGGAACTCGGGAGTTGAGTTTATGCTCGACCCCCGCTTTTCAGGGCGTTACAAGATGGTATCAGAGCATGATTTTGATTAAACCGGACCTGGGTTATGGTCACACTATGCACTCTAATGCACTCTGACTTAGGAGGGAGTGACGGGATGTAGAAACAGTCATAGGTACCCCGATTTCATCAATTGGCGAAGTTCATTGAAAACGAACGCCGAAATCGAGTATGTATTCAACCATGGTCGCACGGGTCGACCTTAAAACATTTCTAGGTTGTCTAGTGAAGGGTCTAGATCATAATCCACCTCATCCCAATCATTGAGAATCAGTAAAATGTGCGATAGGCGTAATGAGGATAACTACTCCGAATCCTCGAAGCTTCTCTGGACTCCTCGCAGAGACTTCTGAATCCATGAGGAAAGAAAGCAAAAACTAGAAATAAATTCTAATAGATCCACAATTGATTAATGAATGGCTAAAAATGAGTTCACAACCCTTTAAATAGGAATACTAAGCAATGGGAAAGAAATCAGAAACAAACTACAACTAAAACTCCTAGCATTCGCGACTTACTAAGGTCATGGTGTCTACTAGTGCGCAAGGCTTTCAGCCAAAAATAGTAAGTGTCCTATTTGACTTCACTAAACCATTCTCCTAATTATTCTAAGCTCTTTACGCGATGAGCGTAACTCCTAAAGCCCAACAGATGAAGAGTAATTAAACAAAAAATACTATTTTGGTAAAACAAAATTAAAACAGGAAAATGGCCGCCAATTGGAGGGTTTTCTCGCAATTCCGGGCTGCGCAACCCGACATAGCTGGGTTGGTTGGCTTCATTAGCTCGTTCTACCCCAAATTCATATATTTTACATCAGATAACTCTTTCCGGATTGCAAGTTATGTCCGATTATCCCGAAACTACCCGAAATGGAGCGAATCGGATTCGGGGGCCCCTCCACGTTAATACGCTAAGCCTCTAGATCGAACCAGGTGCATTTGGCACCCTGGGTATGTGGGAAACAGGTCCCCACCGCGACGGCGCGGTTCCGGCCAAGTCTGACCGCGGCGGCGCCGCGGCATCGGCGGCGGACCGCGGTCCGGTCGCTTTTCCGGCGAGGTTCCAAGCATGGGGTTGGTCGGCCTGACCCCCTCTACCCCCTGGCACGTGCCATTTTGGCAAATGGTTGGGTTTTAAAGGGTTGGAGCACCCCACTCTCCCATTTCGTCATTCCAAACGCCGAAACCTCCATTTCTGATTTTTCTCTCTCAAACCTCCACTCCAATCGCCCATTTTGTTGTTTCATATCCAACCATACATCCTCCTCTAACGATTACAACATAACCTACCCCCTACCCTCTCCATTCTCTTTCATTTAAGCACTTACACGCCTCATTTGGAGCTCAAATTCGGGTAAGCTCTCAACTCATCCCATCAACTCATTTTCCTTCTTCATTCCCTACCTTTTGGCCTTTACAATCCCTGTTGAGGCTCAAGTTCATGGAGAACCAAAAACTCCAGCCCCCCCCATTTCCGTTATCCTCATTTTCCATGGCTCTATCTGAGCTCATCCATATGTTGTCTTGTAGTTTGCATGGGCTACTATCTTAGGGTGGTTATGTTTTCCTGTTGATAGGTGTAGTAGTTGGTAGAATGTTTTAGGTATTTGAGAACGTTTAGGGTCCGTTCGGCCAAATTCCATTAGGTAAGTTTATGGTGGATAGAATTGTGAAAGTAATAATAAATGTATATGTTGGGTATGGCCCCTAGATTGGGTGTGTCCTATGTCTTTCGACACCATGTTTAGAATGTACGCAATTAAGAGTAAATTCCGAGAATTCCTTTCCAATAACACTTAGAAATTTCACCATCGTGGGATATGGAAAATCCCATCTCATGTTTTTCCAACACCAGGCTCATTTTCCAAGGCCTATAAAATTTAATCCCCTCCCACCCTCCTACCAACCATGTCACACCCAATCCCAAGGTAGGATTAGTAATGCGGTCCCATTTAATATAACTTAAGGCCACTGGCCAAATTGTGTTGAAGTGATAAAGTCCCTTGATATACATTAACCCATTGCACTCTGATAGCTTAAGCTTTTGGAGTAAATGGTTGTTTGATAAATAGGCCCATAGAGTTTGGACCTAGAGCAATACTCCTAGTCTTGACAGACCTGACCATATAGGAAATCCAACAAATTAATAATACAAACTCCAGGATCTTCTTAGCTGGTGTGAGCATGTGTGAAAAGCTCGAGCGTCAAGTACAGACAACTCAATTCCACTTAGACAACGTTTGACCCTACACGATGAATAATTTCTTGTATTAGAAATAATCTGAAATCATCTAGTGTGTAAGCATAGACTAATAGATTACCACTATTCATAAATTGAGACTAGGCTACTGGTTCTACTACGGAACGTAAAAGACGGATTATGCTAAGATAATTGCAAGATAGTTGAAAGATGGACTTAGTTAATAGGCTGGGTTAGGTTGGAGTGAGACCTCACTCCTTCGTCGAACCCCTTAATACTCATAGGCTCCTTTAATAATTCTTAGAAACGTTGTTTGATTAGAAACTATTCACGCTCATAGAAAACTTATATATCCATTGGATTTAATGTTAGATCAAATCAATACACCCTCAGAATTGCCTTCTCAAGGACTTAGTACAATCGGGGACACGGGGCAGAGAAACTACACATTAGCGAGGTATTCGCAGTTTGAATCGAATTCTCAATCCCTGGTAGTGACCAATGAACCCTATGCTCTGATCAAGCAGAAGGTCGGGATCAGCTAGGATTAAGGACTGATACGATGATTTTCTGTCTTCGCGAGGCAGAAGGTTTATGTATCCGGCTCAGACCCACTACGCAACTTTCTTCCGTGTTGGCTTGACCACTTACAACCAAAAGTTTATAACTTTGTCTTTGAGAAGTGTGAGAATATATAGCCAATAGAAATATTTCCTTTTAGGCCTAAGGAATTTCCCAAGTAAGCAACAGACAGTTAAGAATCAGGTCCTAAATCACATGCCATATCGGCATACATATTGTGCTTATGAACGTAGAAAGATAGCATGCATATTAAGCTAGACATGATTAAATAGGATAAGTCTGGACCGCGATAAAAACCCTTTGGTAGAATTAGGCATCTCGCCACAAACTCACACCTGACCCCGAATCAACTACAATACCCTTCATCTTTAGCTCCTTTCTATGACCATAAGTATCAATGCCATAATACACAACATTGATGAAAAGAAGACCAATGTAGTGGGAGATCGCATCCCATTTCATGTCAAGGATAGATCCTAAACTACACCTTGTTCCGATATACGGAGCAGGACATAAATCTTGAGCCTTGAGGGCGAAAATAAATTTTAAGGGGGGTAGAACATGATGAACCCGCTCTAGTTAGGTCACCTAATACACCTCTTTGACCTGGGTGGCACAGCAGAAACGTGGTGGACCCTACCCCACTGGCCCAGGATCAAAACGGTGCTCGATAAATATGAACATTATAGAAGCCCTAGTAAGTTCTACTATGAGAAACCGTTTTAAGATGATTTAGTAAGACTTGATTCACCCTTTCCTTGGACATAGATAATATCGAGGACTCTCTTAGACTAAGACCTAAAGGGCAACCTTAGAATAAACAATTTGAGCCTTTCAATGATGGACATTCCCTACTCTTAGAGAGTGATCGGACTACGGAGTTACTGACATCTACAACTGCGAAGTTTTCGCGGCTTGACCCAATTCCCAATCCTGGGTGACTACCGATGGACTCTCTCTGTGACGAGCGGACGACCAGGATCCACCAGGATTTGGAAGGGATACGATGAGCTTCCTACCCTGGCCCGGTAGATGATCGATGTATCGGGATCGAGCCCACTATTACCGTCTCTCCGTGTTAGTTAAACAATGAAAACAACTATCTTACTCTAAATTGTGGGAATTGTCGTCGAGACTCCAAATAGGTAAAGAAATAAATGGTAGCAAACCATCAGGGTATGAGAGATGGATAAAGAATTAAGTTTTAAGGGGGGTAGACTAAAATAAACCAGCTAGTATATACCCTACCACGCGTAGGAACTCAAAATCAATAAGTCTTAGGCAAATGAAATAATAGAAATCTTTCCTTATTACCCTTAGACAATTTCGGGGACGAAATTTTGTTTTAAGGGGGGTAGATTGTAACGCCCCGGATTTTTGCCAACCTGGGATTAGACGTCCTTAGGCAATGGGTCGATCCTAAGACCTTACCAACTTGTCAAAACTCAATCCCACAGTCTAAAATCGCTCCTTAACCCATTTCCTTCGCAAATCCAACCCTTCACTACCTTGTGCTTTCAATTTTTCAAAGCACTTTAGCCCTAGACACTAACTTAAACTAGCTAAGTAGTATAACTTGGATCACTTTATATACAAACTCCAAAGGCCTGAGTACCACCTCGACCAGAATTCACTTAGGACTAAATCCTTTAGAAATGAGACAAAGTAACTAGGTGTGAAACCAGATTAGCTACGAAATCCATTCGAATCGCTTTAAATACGTTCTGCAAGACCCAAAACTTGTAGAATCATTGGCGCTAGGTTACCCTAAAGTTTAGAACCAAACTCATTTCCCGTCTGCTCTCGGGAATGAAACGAAACTTCGTATTAGGTCTAGATCGCACATCGGGAGTCCGATTAACCCGAAGCTAAGGAACTAGGACCGCCCCACTGGGCTTAACAATCATCTCAAAAATCAGCTCCATCCGATGTTCCACGGCCATTCGTTTCGATTCGGAGCGAGGGAGTGTGAAAAACACTATTCCTATGCCAAAATAAATATCTGGAATAGTGATCGCATCATTCGTTGACGCGTCAATATTAAGCAACCTGACCGTCAGAATCAGATCAAATTACACCCTCGGATTAAGAAAAATTTCAGGAACATTTACATGTACTTAGAATTTTCGATCGTGGCCCACTGACCGTCGAACTGAAAGTGGTCCGCCACGTGCGATATGGGAATCCGATCGAGTCAAAAACGTAATCCCACGTAGATCCATAGATGGAGAGCTTAAGTCTGACGTTTGGTTCAAGGAGGGCCACCAGAACCTCCCTTTTGAGCTGGAAAAGTGGCGAAATGCCTATATAAGCAGTACCCCTTGAACCTGAGTCTAATTTCGGAATGTTTTTGGCTATAAAAGGGGCTTAGAACAGCCCCTCTCACATCCATACGAATTTTGGAGAAAAACCCTAGAGGGAGAGAGAGAAAAGAGAGAGAAGAGCTTGGGTTTTGTTGCCGATCTTCCTCCTACTGTGTTGGACTGTTACACGGCCTACACCGCCCTGTTCTAGGCGCTTTTCCGGCGGTATCCATCCCATTTGAAGGTAAGAAACCCTAACCCTAGGTCTGATTTGAAGTGGGATCGATGTGGGTTGTGTAACAACTAACCGATTCCGCTCTTTAGGCTAGAAAACTCCCGTATACGGAAGATTTGCTACCCTTGCTGATTCGTTTCATTTCCAAAGGCAAAGGTGAGGACTTTAAGTGTATAAGTTGCGGTTTTCAACGCTTTCAATGTCAGATAATGATAGATTCATGATCTGCATGTAATTACACATGTACAAAGTGCTTTCCGTTTCCTGTTTCGATTAACGTTGTGAAATATGGAATTTCACATATTCTAGGTATACGTAGAAATACCGTATACGTATTTTTTTTGGATAAATGTTTGACATGTTTATTTAATGTATGATTATATAATATATGAATAAAATACTAGTTTGGCGAAAGGAATCGCCAAAATACATGTTCACTTGTAAATGTGACGTATGTTGAAATTGTGTATGTTAGAAATACCGTATACGTATTTCTTTTGGAATAATGTTTGACATACTTATTTAATATATGATTATACAATATATGAATAAAATACTAGCTTGGCGAAAGGAATCGCCGTATTACAAGCTCCCTTGTAAACACTATGTATGTCGAAACTGGGTACACTAGGAAGTACCCTATACATATAAATTTTGCTGACATGATTGTCAGGTTTATTTGCTGTATGAATATGATGTATATGTATAAAATATTAGTTTGGCAAAGGGACAAACCTAGTACACATTTCTCTAGCATACGTCATGTATGTTGAAATAGTGCATTCCAAGTGTTGGTGAAATCACTTGTGAGAGTAAGTGCTTAAGTGTTAGAACCTTAGGTAGGTACTGAGATGGGATTCTTAGCTACCTTAGAGTCACCTATGACATCCTCCATGTGGTTGTTCACTCTAATCACTCGCCTATGAAATATAAGTATTTGTATCCCTATTTGCATAAAGCTTTATAACATGCTTTTGAACATGCTTGTGACTTGTTTATTAACATGCTTCATGATATGCTTTATAATATGATTGCTAGTGTTCTTGAATTACCATATTATCATGCCGTATTTCACATGCTATGGTTAGGATTTGACTGAGCTTGGGACTATGTTCATAGTCCAGGCATCCGGTATCAGACTTGAAGATGTGGTTGGGATTTGTTCCGCCACGCATGATGTGTTGGCGAACCCGTGTCGTACTTCGGTTGGCGATAGTGTTTGGCCACACGAGGTGCTTCTGTGCTTCATATCGCCCAACTTGTTGTGCGCTCGAGCCAGCCGAACACGTCAAGTAAACCGTGTGTCTTATGTATGTTCACCATGTTTGGTCGCTAATGCTTGAACCTAGGGTACCAAACTTACCAGTGAAAATCCCGTTAACCATGGTACCTCGATCCGCAAAGACTCATGAGTCGGGCGTGGTGGTATGGGACACCGTGGTCGAGCTGTCGGCCTATGCTGGGGCCACGTGCCTCCCCGTAGTGACCAGTGAGCAACTTAACTCGTGACCCGATTATGGTGGTATGGGACACTATATTCGCGCTATCGGCCTACATTGATAAGGTGATGGGGGAGTGGTGCAACCTTTGTGCGTAATGTACCACACTCGGCCCTTTGTAGTGACCGCGAGCATATTCTGAAGTTACAGCGTGCCTTAGGGTTCGCCGCGATATATAGAGTATGAACTAGGCCTGTTTCTGTATAGTGATGAATCGTTTAAGGGATGATGGGGGAGTGGTGCAACCTTTTGTGCGTAACAGCCCTGGCAGCCTCTGCAGTGACCTAGAAAACACACCATCGTTTGATATTAACTAGGACTGACGACCCTAGATTGGATCATGTTTGGAAATGATATAAGGGAGGTACCTTAGTTTCCCAATCCTGCTGTTTGAAATGGACTAATTAAAAACTTGGTAATCATGCTCATCATACATCGCATGTGCCTGGAAGATGTAGAGCACTGTGGGATGTAAGCATGCGCGAACGTGAGATGGTGTCGCATGAGGGAGTATGTCGGTGAGGGCATC
The DNA here is from genome assembly GCA_030180095.1 of Magnolia changhungtana. Taxonomy (NCBI): domain Eukaryota; kingdom Viridiplantae; phylum Streptophyta; class Magnoliopsida; order Magnoliales; family Magnoliaceae; genus Magnolia; species Magnolia changhungtana. The sequence goes on from JASAUF010000600.1 coordinate 2,513,571, forward strand.
CATCATACCTGCATTCATACTTGCATTAATCAGAGTAACTAGGAGTGTTTGATTTACTGCTTTATCATTATCACGATCGTATTGATAACATGATAACTTATGCCTTATTGTTTCACTGAGTTAGCTACTCACTCCCACGTTACGGGATGGTGTTGTACACACCAAACAGATTTGTTGAATTTCAGATGATGGCGATGCTTATGAAGTAGAGAGCCGACTACTTCTATGGTGATGAGGAGGAGTTCTCCTATCATGTAACCCTCGACGGGTCTCTCAAGACCGACACCGTATTGTATTGTCGGTTGTAGTCTGGGGATAAAAGACATTAAACTTACACATTTGGTATATTTTAGAACCGTACTTGTATTTATTTAACCGGTAATGTTATCACACTCGGAGACTCATCATAGTTTATATATTTTATCTATCTATCATAGTCTTCCGCTTGCAAAATTAACTGTCTCTACGGAGTATGATATGATATGTTGTTTTGGCTTAATCTCACTCATGTTCAATGCACGAATACAGTCAACATTCAATCATCATTCATTTTGTTGCATAAGTGATGTTCTGGAACTCGGGAGTTGAGTTTATGCTCGACCCCCGATTTTTAGGGCGTTACAAAATTACAACATTCATCTACAAAAGCAATTCACAATACTGAAGGAATAAATGAATAAAGAAATTAAGCACATCCACAACATAACGATATATAGTGGTTCGCCTGTGTGTTCACTAACTGTTAGCCAACAGCCACACAGAATGCTACTCCACTCCTAATATCCTCACATAGGAGATATTAGCATGCACTATCAAAATAGGTTTTCACAGGTTCACCCAAAACCTTCACAATTGTGTCTTTTTATCTAGGGCTTACACAATCCAAAAATCCCCACAATCTGAGTTTTCTAGCTCTCCTCAGATAACCAAAACAATGAGATTTTTCTGGCAAATCTCAACAAAACCAGAGAAAGTAAATTACAAAGTAAAATACCAGGATCTCCTTTTGAAGTAGCCCAGTAGAACCAATCGGAGTAAATGAATGATACATCGTTCAATGTCCAATACTCACATAAAGAATGGTTCTATGTCTAATTGATTTTAGATTAAATCAAGAAGAGCAAGGTCTATTTGATTTTGATCCCAGAAGAAGGAATATCACAAATTCCTCTTTTCTAAATAAGATTGGAATATAGATCAAAATCACAATAGAAAAATACTAACAAAAGGAATATTAAATATGCACAATAGCTTAAAAATAATCACTACTTATCTCAGAGTATAGCCTTAAATCACTTGAATTGAATGGAATGGAATGAATAAACTCTGAAATTCGTGCATTATTTATAGCCTCAAAAATCCCATCTTCGACTGGTCTTAGAATCCTAGGACTGGTCGTAGCGTCAAAGATTTTGAAAGATTTCCGCGGGATTAGATTTCGTATACTCACGACTGGTCTTAGGTAGCCTACGACCGGTCGTGGACCACCTACGACTGGTCGTGAGACACCTACGACTGGTCGTGATACTCGAGAAAAGTCACTGGAGTTCGAGTCGTAGAACTACGACTGGTCGAAGGATGAGTCGTAGGACTTCCTAGGACTGGTCGAAGCAAGTCCAGGACTAGTCGAAGGACAACCAGGAAAATCTAAAAATCTGTAACAACCTAGGACTGGTCCTGAGAAACCTAAGACTGGTCGAAGTAAAACTAGGACCGGTCTTAAGATTTCTAGGATTGGTCTTAGAACAGTCACACCAAGTAAATTAAAATATTCAGATTATGTATCCAGAATGACCTATCATATAGACCAACCTAAGGTCAATCTAAGGTCAAACAAACCTTGAAGTGAGATGGACATTGAAGTCTTGAAGGTCTGTAATCTCAGATGATCTTGAAGTAGAAGCTTGATTCGAGTTGATGGTCTTTCTCGAGCTTGGTACATTCTTGACTTGTCTTGATGAAGTCTTCTAATCTTGAACTTGATAGAAGCAAACTTGGAGTCTTCTATTCTTGTAGACTTCATTCATGACATGTCTTGCAAACATTCTTCATTTATGATATTGTCTTGAAAACATTCTTCATTCATGATCTTGTCTTGAAAACATCCTTCATTCATGATCTTGTCTTGAAGCAGTGTGTAGTCACAAATAAGAAACACAAGAAGTACAAGACATATAGGTTTTGACACTACAAAATTTGACAACCAAAGGGATATGAAATCATAGCACTAACAATCTCCCCCTTTGTCAAATTTGTGACAAAACGCATTTATAAATATAAGAGTAAAATGAAGAAAGAATCATGAGCCATCAGAGTGAAAAAAAATACTCTACTCCCCTTAAGTGAATAGAAACAATCAACCATTTTCAAGTAATCACTTTCTCCCTTTCTCCCATTCTCCCCCTTTCCATACTATTCCATACTACTCCCCCTTTTTGTCACAAAATGACAAGGGAAGGCCAAAGGAAAGAAGAGAACACCATATGAAGAGTCAAGATTTAATTATCAAATTAGTACAACACTTCAATGTCATCAATCCAAACCATACAACCAAAGTCATCAAACGTAATAATAATACGGAATCCATCATATTCAAACAAAAAAAAAAGATAATCCACCTAATCAGATCCAGATGAAGGAGCAGGGATGGTTGGATCAATATGATGTAAACCCTTATTAATGCGACGAAGATATTTTTGCATATATTTAAATTGCATATCATGGGCTACACTCAGGTTATCAACCTTCTCCTCCAATGCACTTAGACATGCATCATAACCAGAAGATGGATCGTAATCAAAATCATTTTGGGAGTCAGTTTCAATTTCTTCAAATATATCATCCATATTTATATCAGCCTGTGGAGGAAGATCAGCAGCTTCTCCTTCATTTCCTGCTTCAGCACCTTCACCACCACCTTCATAGAATTGACCAGGAAGCAAATCCAACTTCATCTTATTTCAATTAGTATTATTGAATAAAAGATGATGAATTGGTGCCTCAGTCTCAAGTAAAGCAACGAGCATATTTGTGGCTAAACAAGTCATAAGATAACCAAATGGAATATCACTATGACCCGGATGAAGACGAAACTGAATGATAAAATGACATATCAAAGAAGGTAAACAGACAACAATGCCGGACACAACAAAGTGCAATACCCAAATCATGAAGGCAGTTAACTCAGTTTTATTGCCTGACCGAGGATACACATTTGAAGTGAAGATCCGGTGCAAAACTCTGTATCTGGGTAATAAAAATTTTGAAGGGAGCACATTTCCTTTGTGCGTCCAATGCACTTCCATATTGCATAAATCTCTTGTCAACATTTATTTTTCCGATTCTGATGGTTTGTCATATAATGTATGAATCGAAATACCTTCATCTTTGACAGGTATATCCATAATACCTGATATCAAATGTCGATCTATCAAAAATTTCCCTTCTGTAGTAGCAATTGAGAACGTTAAATTATCAAGGGAAAAATCAGAGATACATGCAACCATAGATTGTGCAATGGACTGGTATGCAGGCCCACCCCAAAACAAAATGTTAGTCCAACCAACAGATTCAAGGAGAGGTGTAATCTCAAATTGTTCAATGTGACTGAGACTTACAGGATGCTCAATGATAACTTTACGGTTACGTAACTCCTGTACATCATTGGGATCATCTTCGGGTGACCAAAGGTGCCGTCTTGTTATAAATGTAGATCTAGATGAAGATGGACCACGGGATGTTTTCTTTTTCCCTCTAACATCTACTTTCAACAAGATTTACCAAGGAGCAAGCACAAAGGACACTAGAAGTGGTGTGTTTCTCTAGATCAAATTTTTAGAGAGGAAACCCTAAACAATCAACAAAAAGACGAGATCTAGCTTATGAAATAAACAAATCAAAGCATAGAAGGCATAAATCTTCAATAATAATGAAGAAAAACAACTTATCTTGAAGAAAATCACGAACTCTCAAGACTGGTCGAGCCACGACTAGTTGAAGGAAGAAAAGGAAATGAAGAACAAAGTGATTTTCCCCAAATTATATGATGCTCACGATCTCTACGACCGGTCGAGTGCAGTCCACGACCGGTCGAGTCAGGACCGGTCGTGTATGGCAAAGGCCGGTCGAGCATCGACAAAAATAAATATTTTTATGCAGAAATTGAAATTTATTCACATAAAAATTTAAAATATAGTACACTATGATACATGGAGACAAGTATATTCAATTTAAAATGTACATACCAAGATCAAATTTCATTTTAGTAAACCTGCTTTTATCGAGCAGTTTAGTAAATATATCAGCAAGTTGGACATTAGTTAGAATATATTCCAAAGAGATAGCATTTTCTTCAACTAATTCACGAATGTAATGATACCTAATGTCAATATGCTTAGTACGTGAATGCTGAATTGGATTTTTGGAAATATTGATAGCACTAAAATTATCACAATGTAAGATCATTTAATCTTGATTAATTCCATAATCGCTTAACATGCGTTTCATCCATACGAGTTGTGTACATGCATATCCTGCTGCGATATACTCAGCCTCAGCAGTGGAAAGCGATATTGAACTTTGCTTTCTGCTAAACCAAGAAACCGAACAATTTTCAATGTAAAAACAACCACCACTGGTTGATTTTCTATCATCAATATTACCACCAATCAACATCGAATACCCAAGCTAATTTAACATTAGTATCAAAAGGATACCAAAGACCCAAATTAGTTGTACTTGCGACATATCTAATAATCCGTTTGACAGCAGTAAGATGTGAATCTTTAGGATTAGACTGATATCTTGCACAAATACCAACACTAAAAGCGATATCAGGTCTACTAGAAGTTAGATATAATAAACTACCAATCATACTACGATATTGCTTAAGATCTACATCTTTACATATAGAGTCTTTTGAGAGTCTCAAGGTTGTACTCATAGGAGTAAAATTTTTTTTACCATTTTCAAATCCAAACTTTTTAACCAAGTTTGTAGCATACTTGGTTTGAGAAATGAAGATTCTATCAGGTTGTTGTTTTACTTGTAACCCTAGGAAGTAATTTAGTTCACCAACCATGCTCATTTCGAATCTTGATTTCATCAACTCTGCAAACTCAATAGACATGTTAGAACAAGTTGATCCATAAATAATATCGTCTACATAGATTTGAACCATTAAAATCTCATTATTATGTTTCTTAACAAATAGCGTCTTATCGACACTTCCCACTTGAAAACTATGACTCAGTAAGAATTTAGTCAATTTTTCATACCATGCCCTGGGCGCTTGTTTCAGACCATAGAGAGCCTTTTTGAGACGAAATACATGATCAGAAAGCTTGGGGTCTTCAAACCCTGAGGGTTGTTCTACATAAACCTCTTCATGTAAATCGCCATTTAAGAAGGTACTCTTTACATCCATCTGATAAATTTTAAACTTTCTAAAGCAAGCGATGGAAATAAAAAGTCTGATAGATTCAAGGCGAGCGACTGGAGCAAAGGTTTCATCGTAATCGATGCCTTCAATCTGAGTGTACCCATGTACAACCAGTCTAGCCTTGTTTCGTATAACATTTCCAAGTTCATCAGACTTATTTTTAAAGATCCATTTTGTTCCAATAATGTGTTTATCTTTAGGTCTAGGAACAAGATACCAGACATCATTATGAACAAATTGATTAAGTTCATCCTGCATAGCTACTATCCAATTTTCGTCAGAAAGAGCTTCTTTTACATTGACCGGTTCTATTTGGGATGTAAAGCAAACATAATTACATATGTTTTCAAGCTGTTTGCGTGTACGAACTCCAGTGAGAGGGTTTCCAAGGATTTGATTAGTTGGATGATCTTTGACAGTCCTAGGTTCAAATTGAGATGAAGAGGTATCTTGATTTTCGATTATAAGAATTTCGTCATCATCTGAACTCGGAGCAGGTGTATTCAAATGATCATCAATGACCACATTGATGGACTCTTGAATCACACCTGTTCTTTTATTTAGAACCCTATAGGCTCGACTGTTTAAGGAATATCCAAGGAAAATACCTTCATCACTCTTCGTATTAAATTTTCCCAAATTTTCACGATCTCGTAAAATGTAACACTTACTGCCAAAAATTTGAAAGTATTTGACAGTAGGTTTCTTTTCGAACCATAACTCATAAGCAGTCTTATTTTCAGATTTACTGGTATAAAAACAATTAATAATGTAGCAGGCAGTATTAATTGCTTCGGCCTAAAGATTTTTAGAGAGCTTCATACTATTTAACATGACATTAGCCATATCCTGAAGCACTCTATTTTTTCTCTCAACTATACCATTTTGTTGAGGAGTTTTGGGCACAGAGAATTCATGTGATATTCCCTGATCGCTACAGAATTTCTCAAAACTGTTATTTTCGAATTCAGAACCATGATCACTACGGATCTTATAAACTTGAGACCCTTTTTCATTTTGGATTCATTTGATGATCTTCTTTACCTCATCTAGGGTTTCAGATTTATCTTTTAAGAACGATACCCAAGTGAATCTAGTAAAGTCATCTACGATAACCAAGATGTATTTTTTGCCACCTCGACTCTTCGTTCTAGTTGGTCCAATGAGATCCATGTGGAGAAGCTCGAGAAGTCTGGATGTGGTATTGGAGTTCACTTTCTTGTGAGAGCTCCTAATCTGTTTGCCCAACTGGCATTCACCACATATTTTGTCTACTTTTTGCAATTTGGGTAGACCTCTTATAAGTTCTCTTTTGCTCAATCTAAATAAGTTCCGGTAGTGTACATGTCCAAGGCGTTTATGTCATAATTCAGTCTCATCAGTGTAGACCATGTAACATGATTGAGTAGATGAGCTTGCATTACTAACAATGTAGCAGTTTTCAGATGTTCTGCGACCAGTTAATATAACAGAACCCTCTTTATTAACAATCTCACAACCTTGATTAGAAAACTTTACATTATGATTGTTGTCGCATATCTGAGATATACTTAGTAGGTTGTGTTTCAAGCCCTCAACATATAATACATTTTTAAATAAGGGAAGGTTATGAAGCTGAACCGTACCTTGGCCAATGATTTTGCAATTGCTTCCATCACCAAAAGTGACTGACCCATCAGTCCTATCTTCAAGATCGGTGAATAAAGCTTTGTCGCCTGTCATATGTCTGGAGCAACCACTGTCAAGGTACCACTTTAAATGACTTGTAGCTTTGAAAGCATTGTGGGCAACCAAGCAGTCAACTTTAGGAACCCATTTCAGTACTGTTTTGGGTTTAGGAGTGTAGTTGGACTTTTTCTGTCTATTGTTATATGAATGACCTATAGAGTTAAATTTTAATAGCTCCTTGAGAAGATCAATAATCTTTTCAACCAAAGGATTTTGGTTTTGAAGATTGAAGTTGGCATGACTATTTTTAGATTTTTGAAAGGTCCTTGAATTTTTTGAAAAATCTTGATAAGTATACTTTACTTTTGAGTTCGAAAACTCTCCTTTCACAAACTTAGGAGCAGTATTCTTTTGTTTAGGAGAAGTATTCTTGTCATAGCCCAACCCGGATCTATCACCACATTTTCTTGATCCGGATAATAAATTTTCTAATTTAAGATCTCCTTGGGCATATCTCCAAGTGTCTTTTAAACTCAAAAGAGAAGCTACTTCATTTTTGAGTTTCTCATTCTCAGTTTTCAAATCATCAACTTGGGAGGTTTTGATTTTTAAATCACATTTGATTTTTTCAAAAAAATCAGAAATATGAGATTTTTCTAAGACAAGAGACTCATAATCTTCTTTAAGTTTAGAAAATTTTTCCTTTTGTAATTTAAGCTTGACAGTAATTTTACAGCTTGACAGCAATTTTACAACTCTCCTTATAAAGGGCATTATAAGCATCCTGAAGATCATCTTCATTTTCACAATCACTATTCAGATTCTCTTCGCTGTTACTTCATCATAATCTGAAAAAGTGACTTTGGCTAGAGTCATAAGAGCTTTAACATCATCTCCTGACTCGTTTTCAGAATCTTCTGATTTCGAAGAGGATTCCGAATCAGATGATTCATCCCAAGTAGCCAACATACTCTTCCTTTTTTATTTATCCTCTTTGGGACATTCGTTAGCCAAGTGCCCATACTCTTGACAGTTGTAACATTGACTATCTTTCAAAGTTTTTCGAGCTCTAGGTTTAGATTGTCTCTTATCGTTTGATTTTTGAAAATCTCCTTTTTTCTTATTTTTCAAAATTTTATAAAACCTTTTCACAAAAAGTGCCATATCATCTTCAGAATTTTCAAAGTCTGAAGTGCTCTCTTGTGGAATATTTTTAGATAACTTGAGAGCAATTGATTTTCCATTTGGAGCTTTAAAGTTCAATTCGTAGGTCTGTAAGGAACCAACTAGTTCCTCAACCCTCATGTTATCTGTATCACGAATCGCGGTTACTTTTGAATTGAACTATTCAGGAAGTGAGCGTAGTATCTTTGCACATACTTTACTTTCTGGGATTCTATCACCAAGACCCCACATTGAGTTTACAATGTCATTCAATCTAGTGTAGAAGTCCATAAACATTTCATTCTCCTCCATATGAATTTCTTCAAATTTAGTTGTGAGGAGTTAGACTTTAGATTTCTTGACAATTGATGTACCCTCGTGTGTCATTTCTAAAAGATCCCATGCTTGTTTAGCATTTTCACACGAGATGATTCTTTTGAATTCATCTGATGACAATGCACAAGTAATTGCATTTAGTGCTTTTGCATTGGCACTGCTCTCACTTTTCTGAAGTGTGGTCCAAAGAGCATAAGATATTACTTTCATTGATTTTAAACCATCTTCATCTTAGTTACTTGGTGATAGGTAGTTTCCATCATTCACTGTGTGGCTGACCACACACTTTCATCCATGGATTTGAGAAAGATTCTCATCCTTGCTTTCCAATAGGCATAGTTTGTGCCATTAAAGGGTGGTGGCCTAGTGACAGATAGGCTTTCAAAATTTAACATCTTAATATAGCTTAGATCGTTAGCTCAGGAAATAAATCCAATAAATAAGCAATAAGCACGAGCTATTAGGCTCTGATACCACTTGAAAAGGCCAAGCTATATGCCCTAGAGGGGGTGTGAATAGGGCAATGCCAAAAAAAACTTAAAACAGCGGAATAATAAAAGATATAAATAACAATGCTGAAATAATAATAATCTCAAAGCATATGAAATATGAAAATGATACTAAATCAGTTCTAAGGACAACCTTACACCAAAAACCAATGGCTTATGGTAGGACAACCTTATTTCTAGAACGATCTAGAAAACACAAATGATATGGAAAATAAATCAAGAATAACTTAAAGAAATAAATCCTGAGTTATTACACCATTCAACCACACTTACTTGAAATGAAAATTACAACATTCATCCACAAAAGCAATTCACAATACTGAAGGAATAAATTAATAAAGAAATCAAGCACATCCACAACACAACGATATATAGTGGTTCGCATGTGTGTTCACCAACTGTTAGCCAACAGCCACACAGAATGTTACTCCACTCCTAATATCCTCACACAGGGGATATTAGCATGCACTATCAAAATAGGTTTTCACAGGTTCACCCAAAACCTTCACAATCATGTCTACACAATCTAAAAACCCCCACAATCTGAGTTTTCTGGCTCTCCTCAGATAACCAAAACAATGAGATTTTTCTGAAAAATCTCAACAAAACCAGAGAAAGTAAATTACAAAGTGAAATACCTGGATCTCCTTTTGAAGTAGCCCAGTAGAACTAATCGGAGTAGATGAAGGATACGTCGTTCAATGTCTAATACTCACATAAAGAATGGTTCTATGTCTAATTGATTTTAGATTAAATCAAGAAGAGCGAGGTCTATTTGATTTTGATCCCAGAAGAAGGAATATCACAAATTCCTCTTTTCTAAATAAGATTGGAATATAGATCAAAATCACAATAGAAAAATGCTAACAAAAGGAATATTAAATATGCACAATAGCTTAAAAATAATCACTACTTATCTCAGAGTATAGCCTTAAATCACTTGAATTGAATGGAATGGAATGAATAAACTCTGAAATTCGTGCATTATTTATAGCCTCAAAAATCCCATCTTCGACTGGTCTTAGAATCCTAGGACTGGTCGTAGCGTCAAAGATTTTGAAAGATTTCTGCGGGATTAGATTTCGTATACTCACGACTGGTCTTAGGTAGCCTACGACCAGTCGTAGACCACCTACGACTGGTCGTGAGACACCTACGACTGGTCGTGATACTCGAGAAAAGTCACTGGAGTTCGAGTCGTAGAACTACGACTGGTCGAAGGATGAGTCGTAGGACTTCCTAGGACTGGTCGAAGCAAGTCCAGGACTAGTCGAAGGACAACCAGGAAAATCCAAAAATCTGTAACAACCTAGGACTGGTCCTGAGAAACCTAAGACTGGTCGAAGTAAAACTAGGACTGGTCTTAAGATTTCTAGGACTGGTCTTAGAACAGTCACACCAAGTAAATTAAAATATTCGAATTATGTATCCAGAATGACCTATCATATAGACCAACCTAAGGTCAATCTAAGGTCAAACAAACCTTGAAGTGAGATGGACATTGAAATCTTGAAGGTCTGTAATCTCAGATGATCTTGAAGTAGAAGCTTGAGTCGAGTTGATGGTCTTTCTCGAGCTTGGTACATTCTTGACTTGTCTTGATGAAGTCTTCTAATCTTGAACTTGATAGAAGCAAACTTGGAGTCTTCTATTCTTGTAGACTTCATTCATGACATGTCTTGCAAACATTCTTCATTTATGATCTTGTCTTGAAAACATTCTTCATTCATGATCTTGTCTTGAAGCAGTGTGTAGTCACAAACAGGAAACACAAGAAGTACAAGACATATAGGTTTTGGCACTACGAAATTTGACAACTAAAGGGATATGAAATCATAGCACTAATAGTCTTCACCGCAATTTCAATTGGTATCAAAGTAGGTCTCTCTTTAAGGGCTTCACCGCCTAGAGAGTGATCTTGAATGAAGTTGGAAATATGGCTAAAGGAGAGGGCTCATCAGTCTCTAGACCTCCAGTATTTGATGGATCAAATTATGCATACTGGAATGCTAGAATGCACTACTTTCTGAGATCTTTGGATCATGATGTTTGGGATATAGTTGAAAGAGGATATATGCCACCATCTAAACAAATAGTACTTGATAATGACACAACTATCACCAAACCGAAGTCTAAAGAGAAGTGGACAGCATTCGACAAAGAAAACCAAACTGCTGAGGCTAAAGCTATAAATGTTATCTACTGTGCTGTGTCCCAAGATATTTTTAATCGAATAAGTATGTGTAGGACATCCAAGGAAGCTTAGGATTTATTAGAAACAACCTATGAAGGAACAAGCACTGTGAAGAGATCAAAACTGCAACTCCTGACATCACAGTTCGAAAGTCTCAGAATTGAAGAGCATGAGACCTTATGGAGTTTTCACAAAATTAAATATCATTTGAAACTCCATGGATGGACTGGGTAAGAAAGTTCCGGTACCAAAAATCTGTAGAAAAATTCTAAGATCACTACCGAAACGGTTCAACCCTAAAGTAACAACCATTGAAGAATGTAGGAACATGGATGAAATGAAAGTAGAAGAACTGATAGGTTCCATACAAACATTTGAACTACACTTCAAACAAACCCAAAAACCCAAAAATATTATCCTCAAAACTTTAAAGAAAACAACAAATGAGGACATTGAAAGTGAAAGAGAAAATGAAGATGAGGAAGTGGCTCTGTTGGCTCAACGATTCAGAAAGTTCTTCAAAGAAATCATGGCCATCCATTTAAAGGAAGAAAGATGGACAACAAAACTTCTGTAGGTAAATTTCGTAAAAAGCCTAAAGAACCACAATGTTACGCTTGTCAGAAGTTTAGACATCTTTCTACTGAATGCCCAAGCAGAAAAACTAAGGGTAAGCAATGGCTGCCACATGAGATGATATAGAAGAGTCAAACTCAGAATCTAGCGACTCAGAGAGCGATGGAGACCAAAAATCTTTGAAAATTCTTATGGCCTCCACTACTCCAATCATTCCCAGTGAAACTGAGAACAAGGAAGAACTGCAAGTCACTGAATCATTTCCATTAGATAATGAGAAATCTAAAAGAGAGGAAGAGGAAGAGCAAAACAAACTACAAAATGCCCACAATCAACTTTACATCCATAGCATCAACATAGTTAGAAGACTTGGAATATCTGAAAACAAAAGGGAATTACTGCAAAAAGATTTGGATAAAACTCTAAAAATTAATACACATCTAATCAATGATTTACAGCAATATCATTCAAATAATGATAGACTTGAACGAATTAACACCTTCCTTAAATCCGAGTCTGAAAAATTAAACAAACAGGTTAAGCTCTTAAAAGACAAAAATCTGCTCCTTCAAAATGAAATTCATACACTCCTATTTGATTTAGAAGAATCCAGAAAAATTGTTAAGCTAAACTATAAGTTTTCCCAGAGTGGTGAAAAGTTAGAAAAACTTTTAGGTATGGGAAGACCTGGAAAAGACAAGAGCGGCTTAGGATATGAAAAATCTAAAACAAGATCTGGAAAAATAGGACAAATGACTAAAAAATCTATCACTTAAGGAAGTAACACTAGAACCACTCCAGTTTGTCATTTATGTGGTGATTCGGGTCATTATAAGTTTAAATGGTTATCACCTAGGAAGACTCAACATAGCTCTGGTCAGAATCATATTAGAAAATTCAAATCAACCAGAGAAATGCAAAATGTCTAGAGTCAACCTAGGAACATGGATAAAAGAGATTCACATCTACCACCATCTAAAATGACTAATAAGGAGTTATTGAATCAAGTGGTCAAATTAAGCAAGAATAGAAAATCTACCACAGTAAAAAATCCTGTTACAAAATGAGTTCCAAAAGAAAAGAAGAATTGTCTTGTTACTCATTCAAACCATATACCAGGCAATGAAACAAAGTGGTACCTGGATAGTGGATGTTCAAGACATGTCACGGGTGACAAATCCATTCTTTTAAACTATTCAGATCTTAATGATGGGATAGTCACCTATGGAGACGGAAGCACCGCTAAGGTAATTAGAGAGGGAATCATCAAAGGAATTAATTCGCTCAAAAATGAGAATGCTTTCTACATAAAAGGATTGACACATAATCTACTGAGCATATCTCAAATCTGTGACAATAAGCATGTGGTTACATTCAACAAGGATGAATGTGAAATTTTAGACTTATTAGGAAAAACAGTAATGAAGGGTTCTCGCACAAATAACCACTGCTATGTCATCAAAGGTAAAGGAAAGGATGATCCCTATGCCTAAAATTATTAAGCATAGAAAAAAAGTCCAGGTCATGCATCGAGACCTGGATAGCTACTGAAATGATGCTATTTTTGCTGAGCTCAAAATGATACATCTGAGGTCACTCACCTCAATCTTTTTGTATATAAACATTCTAATGTTTATAATTTTGATTTGTACAAAATTTTGCTTTGTAAATGATTAATTCAAAGATAGTTTATACTATACACGAAAGTCTGTCGATCTGTGAAAAATGAAAAATATTCTCCTTCGATATGTCTGTCGATAAGTCATGTCCTTTCTCGATCAAATCGATCAATAGTTGATATCATCGACACCTCTTAAGAATTTGGAAAGTCACTTGATTGAGACTATTATCAAAGCCATTATCGATAACATCGAATGAGGATCATCGATATAATCGAAACTAAGTTCGATGAAATCGAAGGATGCAACCCGATAAAAGGCGATTGAGTGGGAAATTTTTTATTTCTTCGAAAAGGCATTTCACTTTTTCTCTGCTCAGCCGGAAGTTCATCGGTAGGTCCCGGAAGCTCTACAAATCAGGTAATATCCCTCTATACATCAAGATTCCATCTTCTTTTTAGGTATCTCCTTTTCAAGTTGGGTTTTGTCCGTCTTTCCCAAAACTTTCAAATCCTCTTTTTGTTCACATGGGAAAAGACAAAGGGAAAGTGTCCGGTGTGGGAGAGTCTTCTAGAAACTCTCAACAAAAAGTGCTTACCTTTAAAGAAAAAGTAAGAGGCCCAACAACGCACAAGATTGCATGGTGGGTCCCAGTCCGAGGCACCGACACTTCCACCTATTAAAGTAAATCCGATCTTAGCAAAGTTCACTGGGAGAAAAGTTATTCATGAGAGAAAAGTTGATAGGAGTTGTCTAATTCCATATAACCCGAACCTCTGCTTCTTGCCATAGATTGGATCCCCGTTCTTGATTTTGGCGGACCTTGTCATCTTGAACGAACTTATAATTTCTTCACCGCCTGTCATTCTCCAGTATCCGATCCACCATCCATCACTGTGGCCATCGATGGTGATGATTTGCAGATCACTCCTAAGTCTATCGCAGGAATTTTTAATCTTACCCTATCGCCTGTTGACTACCGGATCTGGATCTGGAAAATATTGAGACTCGGTCCATGGTCACTAAGTTTCTCTGTCATAATCGTGACATCCCGTGACACCAAGGCAATGCTCTAAAAGCCAAATTCATGGAACCTTGATTTCAGATTCTGCATGGTATCTTTGCCTCGAACATCTATTCTAGAGGTTCTAACAGGGCTGATCTTACGGGGTTCATGACTGCGATAATTCATTCAGTTTCCTCTAGAGTCAAGGTTTGCTTGCCTACTCTTATTGTGCACCAATTGGTCTATGCCTTTCATATGGCTAGGGATGTCCACCTGCCCTACCCCTGGATCTACACACAGTGTGCGACGCCATTGATTTTCTGACTACGAGTGATCCGGAACTTCCACTTCAAGTGTTCAACAAAAGCAACATTCGAAGAATGGACTTGAAGTTCCATAGGTATCCTGAGGATCCTCCAGAGGAAGGCATTCAAGCAGAAGGAGAAGGAGGTGCAGGTGACGCTCCCACTGAAGGGACTGAGACGGTTGGAGATGAAGTCGCTGGACCCCATCAAGCACCATCGACATCAACTCCCGGGCATGCTAAATGATTTAAGCTCCATCAGGATCAGATTAGAGTGATTCGGCAAGATGTCTCCCAGTTCAGGGAATTGATGAATGAGCGGCTTACCGTCTTGGAACGGCTGGTCCACGGAGTACAGCAAACTGTATAACAATTAGTTGATCTAATGACTTGCCGTCGAGATGACATGACAACATCTACCTTTGCTCCTCTGTCGTAGTACGATTCTCTGAATGCTATCACATTCACCCTCTCTTATCTCTCCATACGAGCATAAGTATCTTTTTGAATGCTCTACGCCCTCATGAGTGAATGTGATAACTTCTTAACGGTTTGACATTTTTTTTATATGTTGTATATGCCCATGAGCGGGTTTGCTACTGATGGTTACTTCTAGGTGCCCATGAATGGGCCTTTTTTTTGGATAATTATTTCTACTGCCAAGGTTGGGCAGTATGCGCTTTGGCTATTTTGGATGCGGCTATATATTAATCACCATTCCTCACTGTCATATTTATATATGTGATCTCCTGTTTTCTCTGATTGTATATGGTTTGTGTTTATATCGCAAATGGTAAGTGATGCTTTTAATGTTGTGTTTATCCTATTTACCTATCTCACTACCTTACTTAATCTGCTCTGCATACATTGGATCCAAATATGAGATGTCCAAATTCACTGTTTTAATCATTATGCATCTATCTTTTTTATATGTATGCTTTCTGAATGGTAGTTCTCCCTAAAGCTTCAAACTTCAGTCAATATCTACTCTCATGCTATCCTTTATCAATGACTGACAAAACGGGGGAGAACGATTCAAACACCCTGACAGGAAATGTGTCCTTGCTTGTGTATGCTGTTGCAAGTGTTAAGGGAGCAGCTGCACCAAGATAGGCGGAGTTTGCAGATAGGGGTACAACTTTCAAATCCTTCTGAATGATTATGTGTGTGCCCACTAGATTAAATTGTAAAATTGTGTAAAGTGTATGTGCACACAATTTAGGATGTCAGTATAGAAGCTATTCTAGGGTGTTTTGGTATTTTTCCACGTAACTGACAAAGGGGGAGATTGAAAGTGGTTTGTCAATTAGCCGAGTGTTGAGTCGGCGAGATAGAGAAGCTCCATAGGAAGATCAATCAACTGTTTGCCGTAACTAGATGTGCGCCCAAACTCACCACAGGTAAATCTAAGCCTCACATCCCATGTCCCAAAAAACCAGGTGAATAAAACCTTTAAAATTGGTTAGAATATCATAGGGTTTTTGAGTTAGAAAACTTTTTCAAAATTCAAAAAATCTCTAAGTTTTTTAACTCTATCGATTTTATCGATATTATCGACATGCGTTGTCGATGTCCTTGATGACTAAACGATATCATCGAAATGAGGACAAAATATGTCCAGCAACCACATACTCATCTGAACAAAATTATCAATGTATCGATATCATCAATATTCAATTCTCGAGTCTATTTTTACTAAGAAAAATCATAAGATCGTCGATATATCGAGGTCATCCTCGATATCATCGGAATTCAAATCGCGATGATATCGGAAGGCCTTTGATGATATCGGTCTTGGACTCACAAATATACAAATATTTCAGGATAATTTATCTTTGATCGAGGGTCACTCGAGAGAATCGATACTCAAATATCGATGATATCAATACAGTATCGATTGCATCGAATAAGGACATAAACGGTCCAGCAAGCTTAATAGAAAATCCATTGGATTTATTGATGCATCGACACGAATATCGATATCATCGACATTCAAATTCTAATGATTTCGAAGGTCCCTCGATCATTCTTTTGAACCTGAAATATTTCAAGGCTAGTCCATCTCATTTTTAAATATCGAGGAATCGATCCTCGTCTCGATGAAATCGGAGTTCGAAATCCGATGACATCAACACTTGTTTCGATTCCATCAACCAGCTAGCAAAAGGTTTCAAAAGCATATGACATTGATTTTGTGTCATCGAGCGGCCCATCGATACAATCGAGAGTATACGCTCGATGATATCAAACTCTGTCATAAATGTGACCATTTTATATCCGTTGGAACCTTTTGCCTATATAAAGAGGACTAGTCTATTGTTGCTGGTAGAGAATGAAAAGAGTGCTTTTAAGTGTTTAGCCTTAGATCATATACCCAAAGCCCTTTCTCTCATGGAAGTTCATTCTCCAATCCACCCTCACCATTGATACTTAGTAGAGTGGATTGGGGAATGAACTTCTGCATTCAAGGATCCTCCAGCTACTACCTTAATGGCAAATTATTAAGTTGGGATGCCTTGAATGCATAGATGATTGGAATCACTCTATCTTCCTTATAGGAAAATATTTAAGAGTGTAGGATTCCATCATAGCCTTGACCCAACCCGTCACCATGTATTGGTACATCATCTGAGTTGCGGATCAAGGAAGCAGAAGATTCTTCATCAATAAAGGAGGAGATCTTCGACTACGTGCTAAAAGGGACTCACCTACTTATCTGTAAGTTATTAGAGTCCAGAGGACCCTTGTGATCATTCCTTTGTAGGATTGGGTCTAAAGTGTTTCTCACCCCTTGCAAGTCCTCTAAGAGGCCTCCGACAGGAGTGTACGTAGTGGGTGTATTGTGTTCACCCTTGCTCTGTGGAGAGCATACACAGTTAGGGTCTTATGGAAGATCCTTGGCCAGTATTCCTAAAAGTGGGTGCGTTGTGTTGACCCTTGCTCGTAAGAGTATAAACAGTTACGGTCTTATGGAAGATCCTTGGCTAGTGTGCCTAAAAGTCGGTGCTTTGTGTTGACCCTTGCTCGTAAGAGCATAAACGGTCAGCTTAGGTGTAGGTTGTAAAGGTTAAAGGTGAACTTGATTTAAAACCTTGGGTTTGGGGTGAACCGTGTGAAACCTCCTTATTGAAATCCAATACACTCAAGGTTTGAGTGGGGTTATCATGAGTGGAGTAGACAAGTAGTCGAACCACTATAAAAATGATCGTGTTTGAGATTGTTATTGTCTTCCATTTGCTCCTGTGATTTCCTTAAATACTTTCATATCTGATTACACCTCACACACACTCACAATTATATCCATCATAAACTAGTTTATATATTGTTCATCTCTCAAATAGTTCATGATTGGATCCACTACCGGGCTTGGAAGCCAGTAGAGTTACTCTTGAGTAATCCTAATATATACTTGTTGTTAGATTAGAGTGATAGGATTTTAAATCAGTATAAAATTATTAAAAAGTCCTATTCACCCCCCCTCTATGACATATTGGCATATTCCTACTTCAACTAAAGCGGTCTTCACCGCAATTTCAAGCGTAACACCGCGATCCATATAAAAAAACAACCACGACCCTTGTAACGCAACAACGACAACCGCCACAATCTTTTCAGGAAATCGCATTAATGTTGCTTCCTCCACGCAATCCGTTGGGAACCAACAACCATTCAGAATCATGCGTGAGCCTTCGTAATGAGAGCCTTGACCATTGAATGATAAGACAAAGATGTGGTAATTGGGTTTTGAGCCAATTCAGACCAGAAACTGAACCGATCGTGGTTCACATGCACACTGGATCGTGGTTTTTATCCATGTTGCATCGTCGTTGTCTTCCAACACTTGATCGTGGATCATTGAAAAAAATGGCAGACACGACCCATATCACATTATAACAATGACCAATATAACACGAGAACCACGAACCATGTCTTATGGATCATGGTTGTTACTTTATATGTATCGTGTTTTATGTTATGACATCCCTGACTCATCTAACGTAACAACCACGATCCATATAACATAACAACAACAACCTTGTAACAAAGTAGCCACAACCACCACAATCATTTCAGGGAGTCATATTAATGTCGCTTCCTCCACCCAATCCGTTGGGAACCGAGCGCGACCTTTCGGAATCCCTGTGACCGTTCAGAAAATGCGCGACCCTTCCGAATCGGCATGTTGATCCATCTATCTGATCAGCCTATAAAAGTGGTACTTGGGTTTCAAGAATCCTTTAAAAAAATCATGAAGGAGGTATTCAAAGAAGGCATCGAGTCTTTCTGGCGTTCTTCATTTACATGTGATCCATTCCCTTTCCTCAGGGATGTTTACAATCTTCCTGACGCTCAACGGCCTCTGTAGGAAGTTCTAAAGACATCTTCCAAACTCTGGCATCTCGATAATATCAATGGGCACCCAGCCAGCAGAAAAGAAACCATTTCCTTTAGAGATATGCAGAGAGGGAAAAGGAAGCTTCATAGTATAAAATTCTTCATTGGATTTAGAAAGTGAGCAACTAAAAGTGGAGATTCCATACACTTCTTACTCATAAATAATTTATCAGCCTAGCTTTCTATAAATATGATGTCAGGGGAAGAAATTGTACCAGAAACAGACATTGGATTTGGAAAGTGAGTGAGGTAACCTAGAACATACGGGTCGTGGTTTCATGTTATATGTGTTGTAGTTCTCATGTATCATGGTTATCATGTTATAGGGGTTGTGGTTCTCACCTGATTTCCTACATTACTGTCCTATGAATGAGTAGTGTAATATATACTAAATTTACCTCTGTTACTGTCGTATGTATGTGCACGTTACATTTGCTGATTTGTATAGTATGGTTTAGGGTATATGTGGAGCATTGGTCGTGGTTGATATGGGTCATGCTTTTCATGGTAAAATTCTCATGGTTCACAGTTGTAATGGATTGTGGTTGTCATCCATGTTGGGTCGTTGTTGACAACCACGACCTTTAGAGAAGCAACCAATATCGTGGTTGTCATGATATACGGTTCGTTATTGGGATCTACGTTGGCATAACCATGACACATATAGCATTACTGCCATGATTCACAGCCACGACCCACATGAGATGTGAGCAACGATATATTGTGCATGTCAACCATGAACCATATTTGTATGACTACTACGATCGTGATTGTCATGACATACATATCGTTGTAGTCATATACATTGGGTCGTGGTTCATAGCCACTACCCACATGACGTGGATCATGTTACACTGTGTCTGTCAACTACAATCCATTAGACAAACCAACGATGATCAAATTTGAGCCGAGTTCGAGTAAGTTTTCGAGCCGAGTAACGAGTTATGAGTTCGAGCTTTGAGCCGAGTTCGAGTTATAAATTGAGATTCATTTGAACATTGGTGATGGGAGATGCATGTATCCTAAAATAATAATCATTTGTATCACATCATAAGGAAAACCACCGTAGATTTATTGAAGATGGATTGTGGCAAATAACCACGACCCATTATTCATCGTATCCATGACCATTTCCCTTTGGATTCAGTGCACCCTCGGGAAATAACGCCACATTCTTCTTCTTTTTTCATAAAATCAAATTAAACATATATATCAGATGAATCAACTTCCTATTAACAACTACGATCCATTGTTCATCGTAAACACGATCCAAATTGCATGACAACCACGATCAATTGCGCGTGTGAACCACGATCGCACGATAGGGCCATGGTTGTCATATAAGAGTGGTACTTACATTTCAAATTACCCTTCATAGGCCAATTCCAAACCAGAACCCTTATTGCAAGGCCCAACACATTTGGGTCATGGTTGTCATGTTATATGGGTCATGGTTGTTACGTTAGACGGGTCGTGCTTGTCCACTGATTTGGAGCGTGGTTCTCATGCTATGTAAATCATGGTTTTCATGGTATATGGATCGTAGTTGGAAACCATGTTGTATGACCCATGTACAATATTGATCCATTGTTCATTAAGACCACGATCTAATGTGTATGCGAACCATGATCGATTGTGGATGATAACCACGACCCATTGTTCGTCAAATCCTCCACCCATTCGGAAATAGCGTCACATCCCTTTTCAAGAAATCGCATTCATTTCACTATTTCAGCGTAATCCTGAAAAATGATATTTCTAACATCAAAAAACCAATAGTCGCATGACTTCCTGCTCACATTAACAACTCGTTCACAAGCCTATAAAAGTGGTACTTGGGTTCAATTACTTTCTTTAATGTCGCTACTTTCCCTTAATCCCTTTGGAATCAACATGACCCTTTGGAATATTTGACCAGCCTATAAAACTGGTACTTAGGCTTCAAATTTTCACAAGCCAATCCGAACCAGAATCCTTATTGCAAGACCTTAAGCATTCATGGATTTCTTTGTTATTTCAATCAAAATAGTGGAGGAGATATTTAAAGAAGGCATCAAATCCTTCTCGTGTTCATCCTTTCTGAGAGATCTCTTCCCTTTCCTCAGGGACGTTCACAATCTTCCTGAAGATCAACGGCCTCCACAGGAAATTCTGAAGATAATTTCAGAACTCTGACAACTCGCAGAGAATTTTTCTATGACGAACAGAGAAATCGAGAGGTGTTGTTCCACTTGGTCTTGCGATCAGGACTTTAGCGAGAAAAGGCTGCACTAGATTGAGAGGTACGATGCGACAAAGAAAGTAAAAGTTAGGGCCGCTAAAAGATTTGAAGAACTGAAATTGGCCCACCTGTAGCTCCCATCCACTCACTACTCTTCTTCCTTGTCCTATTATTCTTGTAATTAAATGAAAGTTCACTTGTTGATTTTATAGTCATCTTGCGGAGTTCACAAGTAATGTGATTTTGGATGCAGTAGAATGTCATGTATGGACAACAAGGATCCATAAGGGTCGTGGTTTTCAGGTTATGTGGGTCGTGATTGTAATACTATGTGGTTTGTAGTTGCAATGTTAAAAACGGTATTTCTAACATCGGAAAACTAATAGTCACACGACATCCTACTGACATTAACCACTCGATTGTGGAATTCGAAGTTGAACAAAGCGATATAATATATATATATATATATATTTCATAATTTATGATTTAAAAACTTCCATAATTACATATTTACATTATTCAAAATGACAATTTACAACTAATAACCTCCATAAGAGGAGTGCTTTCTTGTATTGTCATATGATCCATTGGAACTGTATCTATTTTTTCATATACATATTGGTTCACCTCCTCTGAGTCAGAAGGCGAAGAGATATTTCCTTCGTGCTCTTTTACACATTGAACTAGATTTTTTAAACTTTCTTTATGTGAAGAGTTGTATGTAGTACCCAATGCCCTATAAAAATTCACCGAGATGGGTCAAGAATTTGAATTTGTTACTCTTTTTCTTCTTCTTGTTTGTCGTACTCGATCTAGCTTCAACATTGTGTTGTCTTTGACTCGAATATCGCTGAAGTCTATAAACTTCTTCCATACTGCATTTTAAGGCGAGTTGGAATTATTCTTCCTCCAAAGCTCTTAATCTAGCATCCTCCTCTGCATCTTTTGTGGATGTCATTCGTGTACTAGATCCAGAAGCAGATGGTTTGGATGGAGTGGAAGGTTTTCTATTCGAATCTAACAGGGATTGAAAAAGATTTCAGACATCCCTCGGGGCATTGGGGCATGGTTTTACATTACCACCTCGACATGATAAGTGTAACCGAAACCGATTAGTATTGCATCACAAACTTTGCACCACACAAACTACACTTAATCTTTATTTTTCCAGACCTAGGTGGTGATTCAACTAAGGAAGCGCAGTCCCAAATGTCTGACGATGGGTAAGACGACGACATATCTACAATCAATTTTTAATAATTAAATAAAATCAGAATATTGATAAATAATTACAACAACGATATTGTGGCTGTTATTGTGATATATGTTGGCATAACCATGACCCATATAGTATTACTACCATGATTCACAGCCACGGCCCACAGAAGATGGGACTACACCCAAATGCTCTAGATGTAAATGAATAGGTCACAATCAGTGTCGATGCACTTTTGTCCCTGCTGGCTGAGGCCAAGGCTGACAATGACTTAATATGTTAATTTATATTTTACATTATTTGCAATAATGTCATTTGAACTGTAATATATATACTTCATGGTACATGAACCTTGGAGCATGTTAACCACGATCCACGAATTATTATGCATTTAAACCATTACCCATAGAGGAAATGGTGAGCTTAACAACGGGTCATGTCACTCATGACAGGTGGACTGTGGTTGTCATGTTCTCATAAGATCATGGTTGTTTGCGACGATACAACATGGACGGCAACCACAAACAATTACAACTGCCAACCACGACCAATTTAACATGACAACGATGACCTAGATCAACTATTACCATTACTTCACATATAACACAACAACAACAAAAAAAATGACAACAACGAGCTATGTATCAATCCATTTCAGGATCCATGTATCATGACAACCATGACCTATCTAATGACAGTCAAGACCCATGTTTCATGTCAAACACGACCCAACGTGCATGATAATCATGGGCCTTTATGCATCTGAGGTCGTGGTTTTCATGATATAATGATCGTGGTTGTAAACGAATAGTGCAAAAAAAAAAAAAAATCAGTGCAAGAGACTAAGATCTTACCATATCAAATGACAACTATGATCAATGTTTCACATCAACTACCAACCATATTACACGACAACCACATTCGCTATAAGAAGATAACCACAACCATCTGATACTTACATTCAGGATCTAAATTTCATCACAACCAAGACATATACAACATTACAATAACGACCCATATCAAACGTTACCAAGATCCACAAAACTTTAATTAATAGTGGGTCACGATTGTCCCTTGCATTGTGTCGTGGTTATGATGAATAGTGGATCCATATGCCGTGACAGTCACGACCCATTATTCATGTGAAACATGACCAATGTCATCTTCACGACCAATCCGCGATGCAAACCATGACCAAACCTCACTAGGTGCCCGTTAGAGACAATTGTAAATGGTAAGACAGCCACAACCGGTCTAACATGACAAATACATCCCATATTACATTACAAACCACTACCCGTGTAACATGAAAATCACGATCCATTGTAAGACACCCACGACCGATTTAACATGACCAATACGACCATAATCACATTTACAGTGGGAAGAAGATTTCTTTTCAGCCGACAACCAGCGATGCAAAAAAAACTCTATAAGAGGATGACTTTTTTTAGGCAGAACAAAAACTCTATTAAGAAGGTCAGGCTTAAACAAGACATACTCGCAAGTGTTTTTCATCAGATCTCCTTGGGTCCTAATGAAGAGACTGAATATGATCTAGCTGTCATGTCACATGGGTCGTGGTTGTCATGCTGTATAGGGAGTATTTATTATACGCGTGATTATCCAAAAGAAACGCAAGAGCTGGCAGAGACGAGGCAGAAGGAAATGGAGTAGTTAATGTGTTTCCACTGGCTAGGTACCCATTGAAATTGTCGAGTTGGCAGAGTTCGGAAGTTATCTTCAAAACTTCTAGTTGAGCTTCAGAAAGATCATGAACGTCCCTAAGGAAGAAGAAGGGATCACGAATAAAGGAAGAACGCGATAGGGGCTTTATTGTTTCTTCGCATATCTGCTCCATTATTTTGTATGAAAGGGCAAAGAAATGCATGAATTGGCTTGTGAAAGTATCACCAAAGTACCACTCTTATAGGCTGGCTATTCAATGGTCAAGGCGTCGATTCCGAAGGGTCATGTAGATTCGGTACGGTCGGACGGATAACGAAGGGTCGCGCTTGGTGCCTAATGGATTACGGGGAAGTAGCGACTTTAATGTGGTTTCGTGAAGTAGAAGAATGTGATGTTGTTTCCAGAAGGTCACGCTGAATTCCAAGGGAATGGTCGTGGATGGGACGAACAAAGGGTCGTGGTTGTCTTCCATAATGGATCGTGTGTGGGAATCACAACCCAATATGTATGACAACAACGATCGTTTTGTCTGATCATGGTTCGCTTGAACATTGGGTCGTGATTATGTTATATGGATCGTGATTGTAAGAAGGACACCTGGAATTAAGCAGAAGATAATGAGGGATGGAATGGAGACGTTTAACTTTAATGTCAATGAGCACTGGATTGCTTGGGTCATGGGTTTTATGTTATAAGCCTCGTGATTTTTCATGTTATATGGGCCGTGGATTGCTTGGGTTGTAGTCTCATGATGCGTGAATCATGTTTGTCATGTTATGTGGGTCGTGATTGTAATGTTGCATGGGTTGTATTTGCCATGTTATACGAATCGTGTTTGTCATGTTGCCTGGATCACTATTGTTGTTTCAACGTGTACGGCAGGGCATGGATTATGTATGCCATGGGCGAAATATATAAGCACTGAGCCTTTCATGAGCCATGTTGTGTACACATATCATGCAGGCTTTTCAGTGGACCGGACTAAGGCCATGGTTGTGAACCACGAACTAGGACAATAACCATGATCTAACATGCATGTGAACGACGGGATCAGATCATGTGGCAGTTTCGTGGTTGTCATACAGACTGTGTCGTTGTTGTTATGAACCATGGTTTTCGTTTTAAATGGGTCGTGGTTATGATGTTAGACGGATCGTGGTTGTAAGATGTTAAGTGTCGTGGTTCTGATGTTACAGGGGTCGTGGTTGTCACGATATATTGTAACGCCCTGAAAATCGGGGGTCGAGTATAACTCAACTCCCGAGTTCCAATGCATCACTTATGTAACATAATTAATGATGATTAAATGTTGTCTGTGTTAGAGCAATAAACATGAGTGAGATTATACCAAAATAGCATATCATACTCCAGAGACAGTTAAATTTGCAAGCGGAAGACTGTGATAGATAGATAAAATATATAAACTACGATGAGTCTCCAGAGTGTGATAACATTACCAGGTTAAATAATTACAAGTACAATCCTAAAATATACCAAATGTGTAAGGTCCTCTAGTCAATATCCCAAAAAGCCCCGTCGATCAGGACACGACTCACAGGAAGCCGTCAGAAGATAACCAATACAAGTAGGCATCGTAGTCATTGCAAAGGTCTGGCTCTGCCTCAGAAGTAGCGTCGCCATCTGAAATCAGACAATGTCTGGTGGGTGTTCGAAACACCGTCCCGTAACGTGGGAGTGAGTAGCTAACTCAGTGGAACAATAAAGCATAGGTTAACATGTTATCGATTCAGTCAAGCAGTAATGATAAAACAGTACAATCAAACACTCCTAACTACTCTTATTAATGCAAGTATGAATGACATGATGTATGCCTTCACTGACATACTCCCTCATGCGATACCCTCTTCGTTCGGGGCATGCTTTCATCCCTCAGTGCTCCACATCTTCCAGGCACATGCAATGCATGATGAGCATGATTACCGAGTTTTTAATTAGTCCATTTCAAACAGCAGGATTGGAAAACTAAGGTACCTCCCTTGTATCATTCCCAAACATGATCCATTCTAGGGTCGTCAGTCCCAGATAATCTCATACGATGGTGTGTTTCTAGGTCGCTGCAAGGGCTGCCAGGGCTGTTACACGGAATCGTTGCACCACTCCCCCATCACCTTATCAATACAGGCCTAGTTTATACTCTGTTACTACAGGAAGGCCCAACGCCTCACCGTAGGTTTAGAGTATGCTCGAGGTCACTCCACTAACGTCCTACCAACTGGCAGTCTATTTCGAAGCCCGACCAGTTCACTTATTGAGAATGGGACCCGGATGCAACCCGACTGAGGCCCACAGCCAGGCTACGCTAGTGTAGGCCGACAGCTCAAATATAGTGTCCCATACCACCATAATTGGCTCACGAGCCTAGTTGCTCACTGGTCACTACGGGGAGGCACGTGGCCCCAGTGTAGGCCAACAGCTCGACCACGGTGTCCCATACCACCATGCCCGACTCATGAGTCTTAGCGGATCGAGGTACCATGGTTAAAGGATATTTCACTGGTAAGTTTGGTACCCTAGGTTCAAGCAGTAGCGACCAAACATGGTGAACATACATTAGACAAATTGGGTTACATGACGAGCCTGACTAGCTCGAGCGCACAATCAATTGAACGACATGAAGTGCATAAGCACTTCGTGTGGCCTAACCACTGTCGCCAACTGACGTACGACTCGGGTTCGTCAAACGCATCCCACGTGGTGACATGAATCTCAGCCAGAAATCTCAAATCTGGTACCGATTGTCTGGACTATAGACATAGTCCCAAACACAGTCAACTCTCATCCATAGCATGTGGAGTAAAGCATGATAAACAAAGTAATTCAAGCATGCTAGCAGGCATGTTATAAGACATGTTATAAAGCATGATATAAAACATGTTGTAAAATATTACATCAATAGGAATACAACCACACATATTGCAAGTAAGCGGTTTAAGTAAGCAACCTCATGGAGGTAATCATACATGACGCTAGGGTAGTTGAGAATCCCATCTCAGCACCCTCCTAAGGCATCTACATCCAAACACTTACTCACTCTAGCATTTCCATAAACACTTAACATACACTATCTCAACATATATAGTGTTTGTTAACTAACATGTATTAAGGCGAGTCCCTTCGCCAAGCAAGTGTTTTATGCACACATAATATATTTATACAACAATTAATCATGGCAAACACATCGCCAAAATATACATGTATACTGTATTTCTTACAATACAGTATTTCTACATACATAGTGCATATTAGTGAAACATGTATTTAGGCGACTCCTTTCGCCAAATAAGTATTTTATCCATATATCGTATATTCATACAACAAATAAACATGTCAAACACATTTCCAAAAAAAATACGTATACGGTATTTTCTACGAATACCTAGAATATGTAAAATTCCATATTCTGCAACTTTAATTGAAACAGAAAACGGAAAGCACTTTGTACATGTGCAATTGCATGCAGATCATGAATTTATCATTATCTGACATTGAAAGCATTGAAAACCATAACCTATACACCTAAAGTCCGCACCTTACATCGTAGAATCGTAACGGAGTCGATAGGTTTGCTAAGCTTCCGTATTCGGCAGTTTGGCAACCTATAGAATGAAATAGGTTAGCTATTTCATAACCTACAACCTATACAACCCCAAAATAGATTAGGATTAGGGTTTCTTACCTAGAAACGGAGCTGGAATCGCTGGGAAAGCGATATGAATTGAGCGGTTAAGCATGGATAGTAGCAGGGAAGAGTGGCAGGGAGATCCTCCCACAACTCCCACACTTTCTCTCTCTTTTCTCTCTCTCAAATTCAAATTCGTATGGCTGAAATGGGAGAGGGTTTAAGGTCCTTATATAGCCTAAAACTTCACCGAAATAGACCTAAGGTCAAGGTATACTTGGGTTATAGCCAAAGCGGAGCTGTTTCAGCTCAACGGAGGACTTCTGGCGGGCCTCTTTGAGCTAGAAGTCGGGCTTAAGCTTACTAACACCGGATCTATGTTTCATTAAGTTTTCGTTCCAGTAGGGTTCTCAGATCACGCGTGGTGGACCAGTTTCAGTTCAACGGTCAGCGGATCTCGATCGGAGATTCCGAGTACATGTAAATGTGTATGAAATTTTTCCTGATCCGAGGGTGTAATTTGGTCGGTCGATGGTCAGTTGCTTATCTTCGATCGCAAGCGACGAGTCTCAGATTACTATTCAAGATATTTATTTTGGAAAGAAATAAGTGTTTTCACACTCTCTCGCTCCGGACTCAAGCGAACAGCCATAGGACACTATCTGGATTTGATTTCCGAGATGGTTGTCAAGCCCAGCGAGGTGGTCCTAAGTCCTTAACCTTATATTATTCAGACACACGATGTGCGGTCCAGATCAGATACGGAGTTTCGAGATGCTCCCGAGAGCAGCCGGGTAATAAGTTTGATTCGAGATTTTAGGGTAACCTAGCGTCAATGATTCTATAAGTTTATGGTCTTGCAGATCATATTTAAAACGATTCAAATGGATTTCGTAGCTAATCTAGTTTAGCACTTAGTTACTTTGTCTCATTTCTAAAGGATTTAGTCCTGTAAGATTTTTGTCTGAGGTGGTACTTAGTCCTTTGTAGTTTGTATATAAAGTAATCCAAGTTATACTACTTAGATAGTTTAAGATAGTTTCTAGGGTGCAAGTACTTAGGAAAATTGAAAGAACAAGGTGGTGTAGGGTGAGATTTGTGAAGGAAATGGGTTCAAAGGCGACTTTAGACTTTGGGATTCAGTTCTGACAAGTTAATGAGGTGTTAGGAGTGACCCATTGCCTAAGGACGTCTAATCCCAGGTTGCAAAAATCTGGGATGTTACATATATGGATCTTGTTTGGTATCCATGTTCAACCACCCATATACAACAACGATCCATTGTGCATGTCAACAAAATTTGAATTATTCACGAACAATTAGAACCCTAAGTGCAACACAACTTCGAATTGTTCACGAACACTTACGACCCATCTCATTCACCAACCCATTATAGACGATAACAAGTAGAAGAAACATTGAATGCACCAATCCAATCATCATTCAACGTCAAATCAGTGTTTGGCTTTCTTCGTTGGTGTACCCGACGCCTCTTCTGTGAACCACAATTTATTATGCAACAAACCACGATCACGACCATGATCGTGGTTGTCATATCATACATATCGTTGATGTCATATACATTAAGGCGTGATTCACAGCCATGACCCACATAACATGTGGGCCACGATACATTAACCATGTCAACCACAATCCATTTGGTGTTGATTGTCATGCTATACAATTCGTTATAGTCATATGCATTGGGTCGTGGGTGTGTAACATAATAACCACCATACACCGACCCTGCTAACCATTACCTTACTTTGCACTAAGATGCACTGAAGTTGTGGATGTGCTCGCTAAGTGGCGATGGAGGGGCCCAGCGAAGAAGATTCAACACCAGTAAAAAAGAAAACAAGGATTTAGGAAAAAAAGTGAATGGGTAAAGTGAAAGGGTCCTATAGAAGAAGCTCTAAGATATAATCGGTGATACGTATGGGGACAGCTTGTTGATTTCCTTCGTTTGGAAACGTAAGCATCCATAAAAGCATCTGTAAGCGTCCAAGGTATAGTTGGTGTTCCGTAAGTCATATCGAACTGCAGATATTCTTTGATCTACACCGTCCATTTAATTTGTAACATCAACAAACCTAAACAATGGACAAAATATTTGAATCTAATGGACCACAACAGTTCAACCAATAGTTTCCGTAAAAACTCATAATTTGTCATCTTTACGCAGTGTGGGCCACTAATGGTTCGATACGTGTCACAAATTTTTTTTTGAAGGAATCCATCATCCATAAACAATTCCAACAGATTATATTCGATTTATGATGGACCCATAGACTTGAACTAGATGATCGACAATTGATCTTCTGCGTTTGGAACCGTAAGAGAACTTCCTACCTTTAGCTCGCATAATGTATGAACATTCAACATATTCGGTGCAAACTAAGATATATGGGGTCCACAGTGATATATATGTCATCTAAACTGACCATCGTATGAAATGAACGTGTATAAAGGCATAACATCAAAATAAGTTTGATCAGGCAGATGTACAGCCCACATAGTTCTCAACGCCTTATAACCATTTACTTCGATGTGATCAACTATGCTTGTAAGGTTCAAATTTTTGGATAAAGATTAGTACATACTCTAACAACTAACAATCGGTGTAGATTGAAAATTTATATAAGATCTGTCCCACAGTCGAGAGATAACCAAAATCTTATGAGACATACAAGCACAACACAAATATGGCACCTCATTGTTACCTCTGTTTAGGTGTCGAGGGCATACTGGTCCGTAAAATTCGAATACGAAAATCCATAACTGCAGCGATCCATATATAATGAAAACCACGATATATATCATCATGTTAACAACGATACATCAAACATTAACACCGCAACCCGTATAAGATAATAACCACGATACAAAGTTGTGGGCCAAGGACTTGGGCTTCAAACATGATATGGTGAGGGCTTTCATTGTCACAACTTGCTCAAAGTCATCTCTACCTTGCAAAATGACAAACACTGAAAGTGCCCTGGTTTGTCAATTAGCATGAGTGTTGAGTTAGTTAGACTACAGAGCCTGATAGGAAGATCAATTTAAGTGTTTGCCTCAACCGGATGTGTGTAAGCTCGCCACAGGTAAATCTGAGCCTCACATCCCTTATCCCAAATCACCAGGTATACTAAAACCCTTAAAAATGTTAGAATATCAGAGGATTTTTAGGGTAGGAAAATATTTTCAAAATAGGAAAATTCTCTAAGTTTTCTTGCCTTATCGATTTTATTGATACGCATCTCGATATGATCGACCTGCGCTGTCGAGTCCTTGATGCTCCATCGATACCATAAAAAAGAGGACCAAATATGTC
Organism: Magnolia changhungtana; assembly: GCA_030180095.1. NCBI lineage: Eukaryota > Viridiplantae > Streptophyta > Magnoliopsida > Magnoliales > Magnoliaceae > Magnolia > Magnolia changhungtana. Next base: position 2,544,882 of record JASAUF010000600.1, read on the forward strand.
CAACAACCTTATACACATCTAGACGAAATTATCGATGTATTGATACACCTATCGATATCATCGATATTCAAATCTTGAGTCTATTGAAGTTGACTCGATAATATCAACAAACAGATTTCTGGTGCCCCTGTTTTTCTTAAGAATATCATATAAACATTGATATATCGAAGCCTCCTCGATACCATCGAAATTCAAACCTCGAGGATATCGGAAGGCCTTCAATGATATCGGTCTTGGGCGCCAAGTTCTCTTGCAAAATATTTTGGGGTGGTTTATCTATGATCGGGGGTCACTCGATAGAATCAATATTCAAATATCGATGATATCGATGCTGTATCGATTGCATCGAGCATGGATATAAATTGTCCAGCAAGCTTTATGAAAAATCCTTTTGATTTATCGATGCATCGACATAGCTATCGATATCATCGACATTCAAATTTCGATGATCTCGAAGGTCCCTTGATCATTCATGAAAACATGAAATATTTTAAGTAAAGTCTCTCTCATTTTTCAAGTGTCGATGGATCAAACCTCTCATCGATGGAATCGGAGTTTAAAATCCGATGACATCGACAATCATTTCGATTCATCGACCAGCTGGCAAAAGCTTTCAAAAATGTATGACATTATGTTCAAGTAATCGAGCGGACCATCAATGTTATCGAGAGTATACGCTCGATGACATCGAACTCCGTCATAAATGTAACCGTTTTATATCCATTGGAACCTTTTGCCTATATAAAGAGGACTTGTCTATTGTTGCTGTGAGAGAAAGTAGAGAAAGCTTTTGAGTGTTTAACCTTAGATCTTATACCCAAAGCCCTTTCTCTCGAGGGAGTTCATCCTCTAATCCACCCTCACCATTGATATTTAATAGAGTGGATTGGGGAATGAACTTTCGCATTCAAGGATCCTTCAGCTACTACCTTAATGGTAAATCATGAAGCTGGGATGCCTTAAATGCATAGATGATTGAAATCGCTCTATCTTCCTTATAGAAAAATCTTTTGAGAGTAGGATTTCATCATAGCCTTGACCTAAGCCGTCGCCATGCATTGGTACATCTTTTGAGTTGCAGATCAAGGAGACCGAAGACTCTTCATCAACAAAAGAGGAGATCTTCATCAACATACTTAATGGGACTCATTCACTTATCTGTAAGTACCTAAAGTCCAGAGGACACTTGTGATCATTCCTTTTTAGGATTGGGTCTTAGGTGTTTCTCACCCCTTCAAGCCCTCGTAGGAGGCTTCTGGCGGGAGTGTACGTGGTGAGTGCATTGTGTGGACCCTTGCTCTGTGGAGAGCATAAACATCTGATTGAAGGTAAACTAGTCAAAACCTTAGGTTTGAGGTGAACCGTGTGAAACCTCGAGTTTGGGGTAAACCGTGTAAAACCTCCGTTAAGGTCTTATGGAAGATCCTTGGCCAGTGTGGCTAAAAGTGGGTGCGTTGTGTTGACCCTTGCTTGTGAGAGCATAAACAGTCAGCCTCAGTGTAGGTTGTAAAGGTTGAAGGTAAACTTGATTTAAAACCTTAGGTTTGAGGTGAAACACTGTGAAACGTCCTTAGTGAAATCCGGCACACTCAAGGGTTGAGTGCGTCTACCAGGAGTGGAGTAGACTGATCGTCGAACCACTATAAAAATGACTGTGTTTGAGATTGCTATTTTTTTGAATGTGTGATTTACTTTTATATTTTCATATCTGAATATCTGTGATCACACCTCACACATACACAGTCATATCCATCATAAACTAGTTTACATACTGTTCACTTATTAAATAGTTTGTGATTGGATCCTCTACCAGGCTTGGAAGCCAGTAGAGTTATTTTTGAGTAATTCTAATATAAGCTTGTTATTAAGATTAGTGCAATAGGATTTTAAATAAATCATAAAAACTTTAAAAGTCCTATTCACCCCCCTCTAGGACATATTGGCATATCCCTACTTCTATTAAAGCGGTCTTCACCGCTATTTCAAACACGACCCTTCGTAGATGACAACCACGATCCTTCACGTTGGCAAGACATGACCCAGGTAAAGGATCGTTGTTGACTCTGTTTTTTTTTTTAATCATGGTTTTCATGTAAAATGGATTATGGTTGTTGTAATATACGGATTGTGGTTATCAACATTACATAGGTCCTGGTGTCGGTTGCTATGGGTCATGGTTTTCATGTTTTATGGATAGTTGTTCTCGTATTATATGGATCGTTGTTGTCATGCTACAAAATAATGAGTTCTTTTGTAGAGCTTTCACTTTAGGCTGGAACCCGGAAGAAGACGGATTACAGTAGCCTGGAATCCTGAAGAAGTCATTACACACCAGGTCCGCCAACTCCGAGTAGGTGCTCATAGACAAAATATCAAGTTCTTTTGTAGGGCTTTTACATCAGCCTGGAACTCAGAAAAGTTGGGACGGCAGGATTAAGATTATATGGTCGTACTCAGACGGAGACAAGCCCTATGATCGCGCTATAGACACGATATATGGGTCATGACTGTCATTCTATATGGATCATGGTTGTAATGTCGTATGGGTCATGGTTGTCATGAAATATGGATCCTGAATGTAATGATATATGGATTGGGGTTGTCATGTAATAAAAATTGTGGTTGATGTCTTATATGGTTTGTGGTTGACGTGAAGCATTGGTCGTAGTTGTCTTTCGATATGGGTTCGTGGTTGTCATGTTATACGGGTCGTGGTTGTCGCAATGATTAGGTTGTGATTTATTTTTTTAATGTTTGGGATCATATGATTTAAACTGTAATATATATACTTATTGATTCATGAACCTTGGCGAGTGTTAACCACGATGCAATGTGAATGATAACCACGGATTCTTGTGCATTTGAACCGCGACCCATAAAGGAAATGATGAGCTTAGCGACGGGTCATGGCACCCATGATAGGTGGATCGTGGTTCTCATATTGCCTGGGTTGTGTTTCTCTTAAGATCGTCATGTTTGCGACAACCACGAACCATTACAACTGTGAAGCATGACCATTTTAACATGACAAACTCGACCTAGATCAACTACGACCATTGCTTCACATATATTTTAAAACGACAACAACGACATACGTATCAGTCCATCGCAAGTTCCATGTATCATGACAACCAATACCTATCCAATGTCAGTCACGACCCATCTTTTATGACACCCACGACCCAAGGTGGATGATAGTAGCGAGCTTTATACATCTGAGCCACAAACATAGATGTCAATCATGTACATACAATAGGTAGTGGTTTTCATGATATAATGATCGTGATTGTCATGTAAATGGGTAGTGCAAAAAAATAGTGTCATGGTTATCAACAACGACACATGAAATAAGGCAACAACGACCATGCAAAATGATTAACACGAACCCATTTCAAATGACAACTATGATCAATGCTTCACATCAACTACAAACCATATTACACGAAAACCACGGTCCGTATAATAGGACAACCGCGACCATTTAATAATTGCATTAAGGATCCAAATTTCATCACAACCAAGACCTATACAAAATTACAACCACGACGCATATCAAAGGATACAACGACCCATGAAACTTTGATCAATAGTGGGTCATAATTGTGCATTGCGTTGTGTCGTGGTTATTATGAATAGTGGATCGTTGATGTTAAATTAGAACCACGACCCATATGTCGTGTCAAACACAACCCATTGTTCATGTGAACCACGACCCATGTCATCTTCATGACTAACCTGCCATGCAAACCACGAGCAAACCTCGCTGGGGCCCGTTCGAGAATATTGTTGTTATTCATATGACATGACAAATACATCCCATATTACATTACAAACCACGACCCCCTTGGGAATGAAGATACTCTCACCCGGCTATCATGTGTCTCTCCTAGTCGACTGGGCGGCAAATCAATCACCAATACTCTTACTCGCCTTCCTGAGTCATTCATCAACGAGTACGCCTCAGTCTGTTTTACGGTAAGCTCTCAAGCTTACTCAATTTGTTGGCTCTGATTGTCATTTTATACTTTCTAACTTTTTTTTTTCTCAAGCGCAGCCGATGTTTCTGTTGATTCGGGAGAGGCTAAAGGCAATGACTAAGATTGAAAGGAGAAAGTCAGGCTGGAAGAGCTCCTGAAGACTTCTGCGAGGAACAGGAGAAGCTAAAGGGCCTGGTAGGAGAAGGTCAATTAAGGGACATGATGCTCTAGATGAAGGCCAATTCAGTCTCATTTGGACTCGGCTGAGTCCGAACTGACAACCACAAAGGCTCGTCTTGAACGGGCGGAGGAGGAGAATATGCGGCTGGTGGCTAAACTGGGGCAAGCTACGCTTGACCCATATAACCTGAAAATCATGATCCATTGCAAAATTAAACAAATGATCCATGACAACTACAATCGATACAACATGACAACCACAACCCATATAATACAGTGACTTTCATAAGAGAAGCTCGGCATGCAAGCCAAGACTCTGCAAGTTTCTTCCACCTAAGTTTGCAGATGGAGATATTATCATCCTCCTCACTCTCATCTTCGGTGGTTAAAAACTACGACCCTTTCCTTCTGATTCAGAGTATCCATCCAAAATAAGCGCCACATGCAGCATGCAAGCCATGACCCATTTAACATAATATACACAATAAATGCATCTTTGCCTCCTTTCCAGCAAGACAGCCACGATCGATTTAACATGACTACTATGACCATGATGACATTTACAGTAGGAAGAAGATCCCCCTTCAGCCAGTAAGCAGCGATGGTTGACAAGACTGTTCTTCCTATTGTGTTGTGATTATGGTCTTGGAAGTCATGTTGCAGCGGTCGCGGTTGTCATGTTGTGTGGGAAGTATTTCAGCTCAACTGCGATGATTCCGAAGAAACACAAGAGCAGTGAAGGACAGGGCAGAAGGAAATGGAAGTAGCTAACATTTTTCCACTGGCTGGGTACCCGTTGAAATTGTCGATATGGCGTACTTCAGAAATTATCTTCAGAACTTCTTGTGGAGGCCGTTGAGCTTCAGGAAGATCGTGAATGTCTTTGAGGAAACAGAAGGGATCACGAATAAAGAAAGAACGCGATAGGGGCTCTATGGTTTCTTCGAATATCTGCACCATTATTTTGAATGAAAGAGCAAATAAATGCATGAATGCGGATTGGCTTGTTTCGCGTGACCACCAAACAACCCTCGGCTTCTCGAATCTGTCCTTCCTTTACCTTGGCAAATGCCTACCTATAGGTGAAAGAAAATAAAATACTAACATTGCAGTGAAAGAGGCTCTAAGATGAGAGAAGCAAAGGGGAGAAACAATGTTGCTCTCTGGCTGTTGGTTCGTGGATCTTGACTTCTCTAGATAAATAAAAGAAGAAGAAGAAGAGGGTCTTTCAAATGTACATAAGTACGACATTTGCCCTTCCGAAGCTCGTGGTGCTAGTGATCGGCGGTCTATGGGCCCCACCATGATGTATGTGCTTCGTCTATGCCGTTCATCCAGTTTAAAATATCATTTTATGATTAAATCGAAAAACGAGAGTGATATACCTCTCCGGTGGACCACACTGCGAGAAAATTATAATTATTGGATATCCACCATTAAAATCCTCTTAGGGCCCACCGTGATTAGATTATGCTCGTTTTTGGACTCATACCATAAAGTGATATGTAGAAATGTATGGACAACATGGATGAAACACGTACGTGGTGGTGGGACCCACATAACGCCGAGCACCAGCCATTGGCCGGTGTCCTGGGGAATAGCCGATCCATCCATTTCTCAGGGGTTGGAATAATAGGTGACTTCTTCTTCACTTCAGGACCGTACAAGTCCTGAACCAAGGTCAGGGGCATTTTTGTCACGCCTCGAACTCAGAAACTGGGCTCACAAAATTCTAGATCGCTGAATCCGATGCCGACAGCCTCTGCAGTACCACATTCTCGGCTCCCAGCACCCATATACCAGGTTCCGATCCTAGGATGCTAGAAGGAGGATTTCTAATAATCAATTTGATTCGTAATGAGCGTAACCATAAGCATAACCCATGAACAATAACCCCAAGAACACCATCATAAAATCCACTATGATAAAAAACTTTTGAGTACAAGGCGTATGCAAGGAAAATATAATATAATGGAGGTAACAAAACTCCAGAAACTCAGCTGCACACTCCAACTGCGGCGAGATTACGGTTACGTCCTGATGTCACCTGCATGCATCAATCATGCATAAGCTTATAGAAAGCTTAGAGGGTGGTGTAAGTATGTGCACTGTATAAGCGTGCACAGAATGCAAAGTCAGAATAATGTGAAATCGTGCTAATGAGTACATGAATGCAATCAGCCGTACCAAGGCTATACGGTGCACGATATGAATGTTATCGGCCATAACACGACCATGCGATGCAGAATGCAAGTCAAGCATGCCAATCCACATCCATATATCAATACATCTCCTCACTAGATCATCAAATCAGTATGGTTCTTAGTATAAATAATCACCGGGGTCTAGTACACTCTACGCTAGCTTGTTGTCCCTATCCGAACGCACAACTAGGAGAGCGGAAGAGACCTCACTATTCACCTGCCAATATCGGGCTCGGCTTGTCAATAGCGGACCTATTCCTCAAGTTGGTCAAACTCAACCTAAAAATTGCCCCCTCACTTAGGCGGGTAAGGTCACACCCTTTTTCAACCGATCATGACACAGTGGGAGACGCGGCCTACTGGTATACGGCCCTCTCGCGCTCGTGTATCCACTTGGTCTTGACATTGGAGTCATTCTCTGGTACCATTGGGTTTAGGAATTTTCACCTAGGGACATCTATGACGCCCGTATACTAGAACCGAACATTTTTGGTATTCAATCCAACCACCCACGATGTGTCTGTGGAGGCTATGGCCCTGATGTCGCTGGGGCATACAATAATCATAATCACACAAATGCAAGTGCATGAATCACCCTACCAAACATGCAACAATCCTGCACGCGCCGCGCGCTCATGTAGGGCAACCCTGCTTATTAGGGAGCCCATAAACAATCCACCCGAAGGCATATGCTATGATCAGTAACTCGTCATATCAGACATACATATGATGCGTATGATCATGAATCATGGATCTATATTAAACATGTTAGAGGGTGACGGGCTTGTGCATAATGGATATGGGCCTAGACGGCCTACTCACTACAAGTATGGGCCTATCAGTGGGCCTTAGGGAGAGTGACAATGCAGACATTTAACCAACATTATCCCTACAATGTGGGCGTCAAACCATCATTGCTCCCAAGGCATAGCCCACTATAATAGTCAACACATAAACCATGGGGAATCACACTACAATGGGCCTTATGTACATCTCATTGGGCCTTGACCCATGGGCCTTCAATACATCAAATGGGCCTCACTTACATGGGTCTTGTATATATCAAAGTGGGCCTCAGTGGATCGGCCACAATTACATCAAGTTGGGCCTCAACAATGGCCTTAAAATAATCTCCAAAATGGTTGGACAGTTTGGATGAAACTCATGCATCATGGTGGATCCCATAGTGATTGAAAGGATTGACGGCATGGATGAGGTACATACTCATGGTGGGGTCCACACTAATGGGAGGTGTGGATTACAAAACATACATCAGTGGGTCCCATGTGGGGCCTACCATAATGTTTATTTTCCATTCAACCCATTGATAAGGTCACTTAGACCTGGGGCCCACAGTAATGTTTATTTTTCACCCAACCTGTGCCCACTGTAATGTTTATTTGCATCCAAGCAGTTCATAAGGTCATGTGGACCAGGGGGCCCACCGTGATATTTTTCTGCCATCCAAATTGTTTATAAGGTCACGTGGACCAGGGTCTACTGTAATATTTATTTATCATCCAGCCTATTGGTGAGGTCACACGGACTAGGGGCACACCGCATTGTTTATTTCCCATCCATCCCGTCGAGAAGGTCACACGGGCCTTAATGGAGAAGAAAAACAAATTTCAAAATAATTCAAAACTCCTGTGGTCCCAAAAGGGGTTTTCAATAGTAGACATCCAAGCCTCACTATTTCCTACCGTGCGGGCCACCTGAGTTCCAGATGAGACTGATTTTTGGGGTGGGGCCCACTGCCTTAACGGACCATCAAATGCATGGTGGGGATGTGGGGTCCACATCACGGTGGGGCCGTGGTCCCAGCCTCTTCTACCCACGCAGCCGCAGGTAGTGCCTGCATCCTCTGACAGCGGCAGCAGCAGACACTGTTGTTGTTGTTTTTTTTTTTTGAAAAGTAAAATTTTTGTTGGGGTTTTTCTTGGGTGGGGCCCGCATTAGGAAAATCCGCCCCGCCCATTGCACTCTACAGCTCAAGATCGACCAAATGAGTCCAATATGCGGAATGATTTGGCGAGTAAAAAGATTAAGATGAGTTTCAACTGTAAACACCATTATTTCCTACAGTATGACCCGTTAGAAAATGGGATCAACTTCATTTTTTGGCTCAATGCCTAAAATGAGCTGGAGAATAGAATGGATGACATGGATTAAATTTATACATCAAGGTGGGGCCTACATGAGCAGCCCACCCCAAAACTTTAAAAAGACTTCCTTTTTTTGTTAGCTATTACTACACGCCCATGCCAGTACACGCACTCCACGTTGTTACACGTCCAGCGTCCAGGGATGTTAGACGGCATAGATATAACACGTGCGTCATGGTGGGTCCCACATGGACGTGGCCCACACATCAAGGTGGGTCCCACATGAACGTGGCTCACTTGATCAATTCGATGTTTGTGTTTCCTTTGATCAGGCATGTCTAAATGAACGGCCATGTGGGCCACTCGGTGGACGGCCTAGATAGAATGCATTGCTTCATGGTGGGCCATCACAAAGAAAGGGGAAGAGAGAGATAGATAGGGAGAAGGAGAGAGAGACCGGCATAGTGGAGGGGGCCCGCCACTATGGGCCCCTCATATGACTACATCACATACATTAAATTGGGACCCATCACAAGTGGGCTATCAAATTGAAAATCAACGGTGGATCACCCACCTATCTTCCTTCTTCTTGCTCCCCTAGCCTCCTTAGCTCCTTGCCTTCAAGTTTGATGGTAGTAGATGATGAATGAACGGTTGAGATGTGAGATGAAAGAGTACGGAAAGTGGGCCACACTTGTTGTTTGGGAGGGAGAAGCTTGGACGTGTGAGAGTTTGTTGCTTGGAGAGATTTTTGAGAAATGAGGAAGAGAGAGATGTGATGGTGAAAAGGGATGGGGTGAGGTGTGATGGGTGATGGATGGAGTGATGTGTTGTAAGAAAGGGATGGGTGGAGAGAAAAAGAGAGAGAGAGAGAGAGTTGGCTTTGGGAATGGGGAGAGATGGGTGGTTGTACTTGGGGTATGGAGTGACTTGACTTGACTTGACATGAGTGATTGATTGATTGATAGGATATTTTATAGAGATTCCCTCGAAATCCGCAATGTGCGGCGTTTCTCTCGAAATGAATGTGGGCCTACATCTTTTACCCTAGGTATCGGATCGGTACACAGGTCGCGGCGTTAGAACCGCAGCGACGGCGTGGTCGCTATGATACAAGTTTCAGTTTGAGCTGACTTTGGTATGGAGGACTCGGCTTAGGATCGTGCTCAAACGTCAGAAACGGGTCAAGGGTTGCCTGAATTTGACCGGTAGGATCGCGGAAGCCTACGGAACTGTACGGACTAGGACACGGGTCTTATAACTCTCCCCTCCAAATAAAAATTTCATCCTCAAAATTTGCATAATCATCGTCAGAAAACATAACTCATAATAGAAGGGGAAACAAGGCATCGTCATATAAAATCGGAAACAGTATACAAGATACAATATATGATCAATCATCAAAGAGATGGGGATAGCGCTCTCGAATCTCGGCCTCGCGCTCCCAAGACGCCTCATCAACAGAATGGTGACCCCACTGAACTTTACCAAGGGTATAACCTTAGTCCGAAGGACCTGCTCCTTTCGATCAAGGATACAAACTGGCTGCTCAATGTAAGAATTGTCCTCACGAACCTCCAACGACTCCCAATCAACAACAGGAACCACATCTGATAGTTCGTATTAGTACACGCAGATTATCCCTACAATGTGGGCGTCAAACCATCATTGCTATTAGTACACGCCCATGCCAGTACACGCACTCCATGTTGTTACACGTCCAGCATCCAGGGATGTTAGACGGCATAGATATAACACGTGCGTCATGGTGGGTCCCACATGGACGTGGCCCACACATCAAGGTGGGTCCCACATGAACGTGGCTCACTTGATCAATTTGATGGTGGGTCCCACACGTCCAGCCGACTTCCTTTTTTTGTTAGCTATTAGTACACGCCCATGCCAGTACACGCACTCCACGTTGTTACACGTCCAGCATCTAGGGATGTTAGACGGCATAGATATAACACGTGCGTCATGGTGGGTCCCACATGGATGTGGCCCACACATCAAGGTGGGTCCCACATGAACGTGGCTCACTTGATCAATTCGATGTTTGTGTTTCCTTTGATCAGGCATGTCTAAATGAACGGCCATGTGGGCCACTCGGTGGACGGCCTAGATAGAATGCATTGCTTCATGGTGGGCCATCACAAAGAAAGGGGAAGAGAGAGATGGATAGGGAGAAGGAGAGAGAGATCGGCATAGTGGAGGGGGCCCGCCACTATGGGCCCCTCATATGACTACATCACATACATTAAATTGGGTCCCATCACAAGTGGGCTATCAAATTGAAAATCAACGATGGATCACCCACCTATCTTCCTTCTTCTTGCTCCCCTAGCCTCTTTAGCTCCTTGCCTTCAAATTTGATGGTGGTAGATGATGAATGAACGGTTGGGATGTGGGATGAGAGAGTAAGGAAAGTGGGCCACACTTGTTGTTTGGGAGGGAGAAGCTTGGACGTGTGAGAGTTTGTTGCTTGGAGAGATTTTTGAGAAATGAGGAAGAGAGAGATGTGATGGTGAAAAGGGATGGGGTGAGGTGTGATGGGTGATGGATGGAGTGATGTGTTGTAAGAAAGGGATGGGTGGAGAGAGAGAGAGAGAGAGAGAGAGAGAGAGAGAGAGAGTTGACTTTGGGAATGGGGAGGGATGGGTGGTTGTACTTGGGGTATGGAGTGACTTGACTTGACATGAGTGATTGATTGATTGATAGGATATTTCATAAAGACTCCCTCGAAATCCACAATGTGCGGCATTTCTCTCGAAATGAATGTGGGCCTACTTCTTTTACCCTAAGTATCGGATTGGTACACGGGTCACGGCGTTAGAACCGCGGCGACGGCGCGATCGCTAGAATACAAGTTTCAGTTTGAGCCGACTTCGGTATGGAGGACTCGGCTTAGGATCATGTGCAAACGTCAGAAAATGGGTCAAGGGTTGCCTGAATTTGACCTGTATGATCGTGGAAGCCTACGGAACTGTACGGACTAGGACACGGGTCTTACAACTCTCCCCTCCAAATAAAAATTTCATCCTCGAAATTTTTATAATCATCGTCAGAAAACATAACTCATAATAGAAGGGGAAACAAGGCATCGTCATATAAAATCGGAAACAGTATACAAGATACAATATATGATCAATCATCAAAGAGATGGGGATAGCGCTCTCGAATCTCTGCCTCACGCTCCCAAGACGCCTCATCAACAGAATGGTGACCCCACTGAACTTTCACCAAGGGTATGACCTTAGTCCGAAGGACCTGCTCCTTTCGATCAAGGATACGAACTGGCTGCTTAATGTAAGAATTGTCCTCACGAACCTCCAACGACTCTCAATCAACAACAGGAACCACATCTGACCCACACTTTCTCAACATATAGACATGAAAAATGCTGTGGACGCCAGACAATTGAGGTGGTAAGGCAAGCTGATAGGCCACGACGCCAATGCGCTTAGTGATCTCTAAAGGTCCGATGAATCTAAAGGCAAGCTTACCCTTTGCTCCAAATCAAACTACGCCTTTCATGGGCAAGACCTTGAGATACACATGGTCCCCTACATCACGCCGACGATAAGCAAAACTCTTCTACAAGCTCTGAGCTGTGCGCATCCTTTGCCTAATGATATCAATAGCCTCTAATGTATCCTGCACAAGCTCGGGACCTAGGAGACGCCGCTCTCCAACCTCAGTCCAACAACTCGGTTATCTGCACGGTCTGCCATACAATGCCTCAAAAGGATCCATGCCAATGGTTGCTTGATAACTGTTGTTGTATGCGAACTCAGCCAATCACAGATACTCATCCCAGCTACCCCTGAAATCAATCGCGCAAGCCCGAAGCATATCCTTAAGTATCTGATTGACTCTCTCAGTCTGGCCATCGGTCTGCGGATGATACGCGGTGCTGAGCTGCAAATCAGTGACCATTGCTCTCTGAAAGATCCTCCAAAATTGAGACGTGAACCTCGTGTCTCGGTAAGAAATGATTGAAATTGGAATGCCGTGCAGTCTCACAATCTCCTCAATGAATAACCTCGCAAGCTAGTCCAAAGGACAAGTCGCACGAATCGCAAGAAAATGTGCTGACTTCGTCAGACGATCAACGGCAACCCAGATGGCGTCATGACCACGCTGAGTCCTCGGCAAACCCATGATAAATTCGGTAGATACGTGCTCCCACTTCTACATCAAGACGCTCAATGGCTATAATAGACTAGGGGGTCTCTGATGATCTGCCTTGACACACTGGCATGTGTCACATTTGGCCACAAAATTGGCTATCTGATGCTTCATCTCCGTCAAAAAATACTGTCTCCGCATATCATGATACATCTTCGTCGAGCCAGGGTGGATAGAAAACCGTGATCGATGTGCCTCGGTCATAAGATCTCTGCACAACTCAGGAATATCCAGGACATATAATCGGCCTCTAAAGCGAAGTCCACCATCAGAACCAATCTGCCAATCTGTCTAACTCTCAGATGCTGTCTTTACTCGGTAATCCTGTAACGACTCATCTGCCTACTGAGCCTCGATTACCCTTGCAACAAGAAAGGGTTGAATCGACCGGCTCGATAGCTGAACGATAGAAGACTGCAGACCAAAATCAAAGTTGTACCCTGCTATATCCTCGAGCATTCTCCACTCCGAATCATCGTATGTGCCACCAGGCTTCGTGGCTAATGGGTGAGGGCATCCGCCACCACATTCACCTTACCTGGATGGTACTAGAGGTCAAAATCATAGTCTTTCAGAAGCTCCATCCAGCGTCTCTATCTCAGGTTTCGAACGGACTGAGAGAATAGATACTTCAAGCTCTTGTGGTCGGAGAAGAACTCGAACCTGACCCCATAAAGATAGTGTCTCCACACCTTCAGTGCGAAGACGACTACTGCCAACTCCAAATCATGCATGGGGTAATTCAGCTCATGGACCTTGAGCTAATGAGACACGAAGGCTACAAGCCTGCTCTGCTGCATCAGGACAACACCCAAACCAATACGTGAGGCATCGGTAAATACAACAAATCCATCACTCCCAGAAGGAAGAGTGTAACATCCTGGATTTTCACTGTTTTGGATTTTCAAAAATCCTTAATTTTTAATTAACTTATATTATCACGTACTGACCATTAGCACTCAACGTTAGCATATACACGAGTTAATTAATCCAAGATTAGCCCAATTTAATAGATCAGACAGGTCGTGATAAGGCCTAGTGCAGGCCGCTAAGCCAGATGGCTATTTACACTTAAAGACGGCCCATGTGGGCCACCCAGTGACCGTGAAGGGTCAGAAAAATCTAAAAATTTAGGAAACTGAAGATCTCACTGGGCTTGTGGCCCATCGCGAACTATGGACCCAGTGGACACCCAGAACTGGGATCTGGCACTAGCCGAATGCACCCCACCAATGCTAGAATTAGAATCTGGTACTTGTAAATAAAACCGGGATACCAGGCGTTCCAGCCGTCAGATTCCTTTCAAATTTATGGTGATGGTTTAATATATTTTTCTACACCTGTCCACCAAATCTGGGACCTGATCGTGGAACGGTGACCGTTGATCGTAAATCGGACCCGTACGACCAAACTCCGCATCCGTTCGTTCCCAAATTTTGTAAGGCCCCTCATCGGGCCATGGACCACTTATCCTATAAATTTCATGGCCAGAGGGTCATCAGAAATGCTTCAATCACCAAAATGGCCCCAGGTCAAAAACGCTTTCTCAGATCATATATCCGTTCATCCGTTCGTCCTCAATTTTTGTATGGGCCCTAATCGGGACATAAGGCACCTACACGCCGAATTTGGTGGCCAGAGAGGTGTTAGGGCCACCCCAACACCAATAGGGAGTCCTATAAGTCTATTTTAGGAAATTGTGGAAGCTTGGGGCTATTTGCACCAAATCTAGAATTATAAAAAAGGGCCTCATTTGGGCACCCCTCTCCCCATACGAATTTTACCCTAGAAGAGAGAAAAGGGAGAAGGGAAAGAGGAGAAAGGAGAAGAAAGAGAGAGGGAAGAAGACAAGGTGGACCCTAAATCAAGGTGGGGCCTAAGGGAATCAATCTCTCCTCTCCCTACACCTTCTCCAAGGGGAAACCCATCCGAAAATCGTCCTCTTCATCTCGTGGATCGTTTAGGTAAGATCCAACCCTCTTTTCTTTGAAAACCCTTGTAAGAATGGGGGTTTTGCTTATAAATGTAACATGTGAAGTTATTTTAGGGATTCCGGCAGATCTACAGTAAAGCCCTCTTTCCTAGGACGTTTTTCCCAAGCCTCCAACAATCCTAGGTATGGACTATTGATCTTAGGTGGCCTAGCACCATTTATAGTATGGGTCTAATGATTTTGGTTGCTTGGTTGTGGTATTGAAAAAATATAGAGGAATCTAGGAATGGGTGTTTGTTGAAACTACATGGATTTACATGCTTAACTCTTGTTGATGTTGATCTTGTCCCTCATATGTTATTTTGGCTTATGATGACTTCATGTTCTTGTTTGTGATTGTTTTCCACAATGAGTTACTTCATAGTGCATAGTAATCTTGACTCTTGTGTGTGGTTGATCCCTTGAAATGTTGGAAGTGCCTAGCTTCCTCTCTAACCCACGGCACACACATACACTTGTTTCTACTAATTTATCATGCTTGTTAGGTAAATAGACTTGTATGGTGGAATGTATGCAACATGACACTGGAATGTTGGTTGATAAGCTTGATGTTGGTATGCTATATCTCATCGTCAAACCCTTGGATTGTCGGGAACTTGAGGTTAGACGGTAGTCCCATTGGTTGGGCTACCCTAAGACTAACCACGCAAGTCGGACGAGTGCGTATGGGCGGCAGCAGTTCGACTGCATGGGTCTAGCACCCGATGTCGTTCATCTCGTGCTCGCTTGACTCGTGCGGTTTAGTCTACTTACTGACAAATCCTGTTTGTTAACCCTATATGCTCACATATGTATGGAACCTGAACTACCCTGCA
This sequence comes from Magnolia changhungtana, assembly GCA_030180095.1. Lineage (NCBI taxonomy): Eukaryota > Viridiplantae > Streptophyta > Magnoliopsida > Magnoliales > Magnoliaceae > Magnolia > Magnolia changhungtana. The sequence goes on from JASAUF010000600.1 coordinate 2,560,344, forward strand.
ACCATTATAGCCCGTTGATAATCCACTTGTAACTGGTCCACAGCCTCGTGAGCTGGGCACGGTGGAGCTGGGCGCGGTTTAGTCTACTTACTGACAAATCCTGTTTGTTAACCCTATGTGCTCACATATGTATGGAACCTGAACCACCCTGCAACCATTATAGCCCGTTGATATCCACTTGTAACTAGTCCACAGCCTCGTGAGCTGGTCCACACTGTATCCGAGCTGTCAGCCTACGCTGGGGTACCGCGCCTCCCCGTAGTGACCGCGAGCGATTCCTTCCTTTTGGCACTCCTCATGTGCATGGAGTCAGGGATAAGGAACCCGACGGGATCACGGATCGCGGTGCCCTAGCCTCGTGCATTGAGGGGTCTCGCACTGCAACTAGTTGAGGGCATTGATACGTGGGGTGAATCAGTTTCCCAAACCTGCTGGATGAATGGAATTAACTAAGAACTTGGCTAACATATCATTGTATCGCATTAGTTAGGGTGGCGACTTGGCAGTAGAGGTCGCTCTGAGGGAGTGTTGTCATATGCGATCGTAAGATGGAGTCGCTTGAGGGAGAGTTGTGGCGAGGGCATGCATCATTTCATCCATCATGCATGCACATTAATAAGATTAGTTTAGTGACTGTGAATGATTGTTTTTCATTAAATCCGTAATATAACTGATGTTTGTGACAACTTGAGACTAATAGTTCACACTGAGTTGATCACTCACTCCCACTCTGGGACGGTGTTTTAAAACACCAACCAGATTCGCTCATAGATGCAGGTGATGCAGAATTTGGAGCTGAGCGATGTGGGCCTCGAGGAGGACGACGAGCAGACTCAGCTCTACTCTTGTGGACATGATGTTGTTGTGATTTTGTTGAGTAACGCCTTATGCGACCCATTTATTTTCCTTTGAACCTGTATATTTTGATCTTTTCATTTCAGCAGACTGGTTGTGGTTGTGTTTCATGCTCCAAGAAATTCCAGGCTGCGCATTTAAACTGGATTAATCATAAAATTATAAAACTGATGATAAGTGACACTCGAGGACTCAGGAGTCGAGTCTATGCACGACCTCCGATTTTTCGGGGCGTTACAGATGGTATCAGAGTAATAGTTTGGAATCCCTTGGGCCATGGGTCATGAACACACCAACGCATCCGCTAACATTAGGGTAAGCACAGTAGAAACTTTGAATGGTAGGAACCCTCCTAGAACCGGAACTGGCAATCTTAGATGGATGGTAAGACTTCTAAGAAATTAGTATTGGGGAGTGAGAGAGGGTAGTGGCGATAAGAAAGGAGTCCGAGAGACTTACAATACCTTGGCCCGATGGTAGGAACAAATCGAAATTGAGTGATTAGACGTCACAACCATAGATTTAGACCAAATGGGCTAATGTCGGGCCGAACATGATAGTTCAAACCTATTCGGGGACAATTAAGTAGGGGTGAACGAAATTCTACGAGAAATAGAGAAAATATAGAACCAAAACTGAGGGATTAGACGGTTAAAACTATAGTCTTAGGCCAAATTTGATAGTTCCAACCCATTCTGGGATAAAGACTTGAGGGTGAATGAAAATTCACCAGAAATAGTGAAATTATAGAAAAATCAGGTTTTTACCTCTAACCGGGAGGAATCTCATGAAATAGATAGGCCCATTGCGTAGATCAGCTCGTTCTACCCCAAAATCATATATGGCACTTCCTGGGGAGCTTTTCCGACGCCCGGGAATGTCGAGGGACCTCCAAGCTAAAAATCAGGGGAGTCACCCCGCCGCCCGCGGGCTCACCCCGCCACCCACGTGGCCACCCCGCCGACCCGCGTGGCCGCCCCGCCAGTGGTCTAGAGGGCCGCGTGGCCCCCGCCGCTCACCCCGCCGCCGGCGTTGTCACCCCGCCGAAATTCCTGTAATTTTAGATTAACTTTAAAAATTCATATCTCCCTCGTTACAACTCCGATTTAGGTGATTCAAAAGCCAGATTGAAGCTTGATGAGTCTAGTTTTATATAAAAATAATAAAAAAATAAAATAAAAATATTAATATAGCTAAAATTAAGCTGTTCTGTCAACTATACAAAATTTTTTTAATTTCAGATAGCTGTTGCTCCTAGAATTTTAATAATTTATTTACAACTCCAAATGAGATGAAATTTTGTGTGATGTCTTTAAACTCAATGATAAAACATTATAAAAATTTTAAAAATAATTCAATTACAGAAAGTATAAGAAACCTTACAAGAAATAGAGCCCATTTCCCACTACTCCCACTCCAACATCTTCACTCTTCCATACTCAAACCCATCTCTTCAAAATTCATCTTCTCCTCCTACAAACTCCCCATCTCCTCTTCTTCACCTTCAAACCACTTTCCCAAACCCTTTCTTAACCATTTTCTTTTCTCAACCCCGTTCTCAAGTCCATCCACAGAATCTCATTCACAAAGCCAACATCAAACCCAATCTCTCCAACTAACTCCCATTTTTTCTCATACCCAACCCAAACCCTTCAACCCCTCTTACTTGACCCTTCCCCAAAACCCAACCTCACACCTCATTCTCAAATGCCTTGCCAAACCCTCTCCAAATTTCACCCACAAATCCCATTTAAAGCCCATCCACCAAGTTCCACCATTCACTCTCAAACCCACTTCCAACCCACCTTCCCATCTCTCATTCTTAAACAAATCCTCAAACCCACCTTCTCTTTCTTCCAACCACATATCACACTTCAATCATCCATTCTTGATTTTAAACCCATTATTCAAATCCCTCCCTTCCAACCAACTCCCACCAACATTCACACCCTTTCAACATTCTTTAAACCCCTCCAACTTCATTTTCACAATCCACCAAACTCATTCCTTCCTACAAGACCTTCACTCCATTTCATCCCACTCCATCACTTTCAAAACTCAACTCCAATCCCAAACCCATCAAACCCATTCATTTCTCATTACACAAAACCCATTCTCAATATCACTCTAAACTTCATTCCCAAACCCCTTTACATCAAACCCATTCTCAACACCTTTCCCTTCAACAAACCCATTGCCTTCAAAACCCATTCATAAGACAAACTCCAAACCCATTCCCAGCCTCATTTCTCATAAACCAATCTCAATCCCTTCTCGAATCCCATATCTTCAACTCATCTTCAAGTTCATTTCTTCAAACCCACACTCAACTCATTTTCCCCAAACCACATCCTTAAGGTCCATCTTCCTTAAGAAACCATCATTCTCCCATTTCACTTCCATCTCCCTAACCCATCTCCACCCTCTCATTTCCAAAAATCCCACATCACAAAACCAAACGACAACCATCCACATTCAAATCCATTCCTCCCCATTCCAAGACCATACTTAACTTCAAATTTCTAAAACCCATTCCATTCTCATTTCCCCAAGCCCCCTTCAACAAATCCATTTCAAACCCATTTCCCTATTTGCACATTCTCAACAACTATCCATTTCCTTGCCGAGGGGAATGACATTCCTAGCAACCGTTGCCTTCTTCTTCTCCATTCCGGTGATTCTTTTCCTCAAGGGGAAGAAGTATCCCCATCTTTCCCCGATCCGGAAGAGTAGTAGCATAACCTTTCCGATAATTAGTAGTTTGCTTTAAGTCGATTAGGTCTACCTGCTTGTGTTGAAGGATAGTTAGGACGTTTGCTTGACTAAGTTGTTTTTTTTCCCCTTATGTTTGGAATGTCTAGAAAACTATGAAATCCATGTTGTATGATGTAACAAGCCATACTAATGGCACTTTGAATTTAATGTGAATGTATAGATTGTTTTTGAATTTTCTTGTCGCCTCATAAATGCTTGTATGTATGATTGCCTTACTGCGTTCTTGTTTGCGTTATTAGCACTTCCAACCACCAGGATACCTTAGAACCTCGACTATTCCTTCATTCTTGAAATTTAAGAAACCAAAGTGTAGTCTGAGATTAACCCACTAGCCATAGGATTGAAATGGTAATTCATATACAAATTTGTGTCTTTAAAAACTTTTTAGGATGATCATTGCCCATAAACATGTTGAGAGAATTATTAAACCCCAAATTAGATATAAATTAAAACAAGGACTCCCGTAGGCCAAAACCCAAAGGACAACCTTATAAATAGGAGATTTAAACTTTTCAACGAGGGTCGTTCCCTAAACATTTAGGATAATCGGACTACGGAATGACGGAAGTACACATCTGCGAAGTACTCGTGGCTTAACCCAATTTTCATTCCTGGGTGAATACCAATGGACTCACTGCTTTGACCGACCAGAAGACCAGGATCTACCAAGACTAAGAAGGAATGCAACGATCTTTCTGCCCTGGTCAGACAAATGATCGACGTATGGGATCAAAGCCTACCACAACTGTCTTTCCGTTTTAGCCCAATCATAAAAGAGTAAAATATACCACCATTAGGTAATCTTTACCAACAACCACTTAATATAATAATAATGATTTTGACATTTGTTTTCAAACCTCAAGTGTGAAAACTTTTAAGGGGGGTAGAATATAATAAGGAAGACTAGTACAGTTAGTATGTACCCTACCATGTATATAAACCTCAAATCAATAAAATTTAGGCAAACGAAATGATAATATCTTTATTTATTACCCTTAGGCAATTTCGGGGACGAAATTATTTTTAAGGGGGGTAGATTGTAACATCCCGGATTTTCACTGTTTTGGATTTTCAAAAATCCTTGATTTTTAATTAACTTATATTATCACGTACTGACCATTAGCACTCAACATTAGCTTATACACGAGTTAATTAATCCAAGATTAGCCCAATTTAATAGATCAGACAGGCCGTGATAAGGCCTAGTGCAGGCCGCTAAGCCAGATGGCTATTTACACTTAAAGACGGTCCATGTGGGCCACCCAGTGACCGTGAAGGGTCAGAAAAATCTAAAAATTTAGGAAACTGAAGATCTCACTGGGCTTGTGGCCCATCGCGAACTATGGACCCAGTGGACACCCAGAACTGGGATCTAGCACTAGCCGAATGCACCCCACCAATGCTAGAATTAGAATCTGGCACTTATAAATAAAACCGGGATACCAGGCGTTCCAGCCGTCAGATTCCTTCTAAATTTATGGTAACGGTTTAATATATTTTTCTACACCTGTCTACCAAATCTGGGACCTGATCGTGGAATGGTGACCGTTGATCGTAAATCAGACCCGTACGACCAAACTCCGCATCCGTTCGTTCCCAAATTTTGTAAGGCCTCTCATCGGGCCTGGACCACTTATCCTATAAATTTCATGGCCAGAGGGCCATCAGAAATGCTTCAATCACCAAAATGGCCCCCACAGGACCACTTAAAGGTCAAAAACGCTTTCTCAGATCATATATCCGTTCATCCGTTCGTCCTCAATTTTTGCATGGGCCCTAATCGGGCCATAAGGCACCTACACGCCGAATTTGGTGGCCAGAGGGGTGTTAGGGCCACCCCAACACCAATAGGGAGTCCCATAAGTCTATTTTAGGAAATTGTGGAAGCTTGGGGCTATTTGCACCAAATCTGGAATTATAAAAAAGGGTCTCATTTGGGCACCTCTCTCCCCATACGAATTTTGCCCTAGAAGAGAGAAAAGGGAGAAGAGAAATAGGAGAAAGGAGAAGAAAGAGAGAGGGAAGAAGACAAGGTGGACCCTAAATCAAGGTGGGGCCTAAGGGAATCAATCTCTCCTCTCCCTACACCTTCTCCAAGGGGAAACCCATCCGAAAATTGTCCTCTTCATCTCGTGGATCGTTTAGGTAAGATCCAACCCTCTTTTCTTTGAAAACCCTTGTAAGGAGGGGGGTTTTGCTTGTAAACCTAACATGTGAAGTTATTTTAGGGATTCCGGCCGATCTACCGCAAAGCCCTCTTTCCTAGGACATTTTTCCCAAGCCTCCAACGATCCTAGGTGCGGACTATTGATCTTAGGTGGCCTAGCACCATTTATAGTATGGGTCTAATGATTTTGGTTGCTTGGTTGTGGTATTGAAAAAATCTAGAGGAATCTAGGAATGGGTGTTTGTTGAAACTACATGGATTTACATGCTTAACTCTTGTTGATGTTGATCTTGTCCCTCATATGTTATTTTGGCTTATGATGACTTCATGTTCTTGTTTGTGATTGTTTTCCACAATGAGTTACTTCATAGTGCATATTAATCTTGACTCTTATGTGTGGTTGATCCCTTGAAATGTTGGAAGTGTCTAGCTTCCTCTCTAACCCACGGCACACACATACACTTGTTTCTACTAATTTATCATGCTTGTTAGGTAAATAGACTTGTATGGTGGAATGTATGCAACATGACACTGGAATGTTGGTTGATAAGCTTGATGTTGGTATGCTATATCTCATCGTCAAACCCTTGGATTGTCGGGAACTCGAGGTTAGACGGTAGTCCCATTGGTTGGGCTACCCTAAGACTAACCACGCAAGTCGGACGAGTGCGTATGGGCGGCAGCAGTTCGACTGCATGGGTCTAGCACCCGATGTCGTTCATCTCGTGCTCGCCTGACTCGTGCAGTTTAGTCTACTTACTGACAAATCCTGTTTGTTAACTCCGTGTGCTCACATATGTATGGAACCTGAACCACCCTGCAACCATTGTAGCCCGTTGATAATCTACTTGTAACTGGTCCACAGCCTCGTGAGCCGGGCACGGTGGAATGAGACACTGTGTTCGAGCTGTCGGCCTACGCTTGGGTACCGCGCCTCCCCGTAGTGACCGCGAGCGATCCCTTCCTTTTGACACTCCTCATGTGCATGGAGTCGGGGATGAGGAACCCGACGGGATCACAGATCGCGGTGCCCTGGCCTCGCGTATTGAGGGGTCTCGGCACCGCAACTAGTTGAGGGCATTGATACGTGGGGTGAATCAGTTTCCCAAACCTGCTGGATGAATGGAATTAACTAAGAACTTGACTAACATATCATTGCATCGCATTAGTTAGGGTGGCGACTCGGCAGTAGAGGTCGCTCTGAGGGAGTGTTGTCATATGCGATCGTAAGATGGAGTCGCTTGAGGAAGAGTTGTGGCGAGGGCATGCATCATTTCATCCATCATGCATGTTCATTAATAAGATTAGTTTAGTGACTGTGAATGATTGTTTTTCATTAAATCCGTAATATAACTGATGTTTGTGACAACTTGAGACTAATAGTTCACACTGAGTTGATCACTCACTCCCACTCTGGGACGGTGTTTTAAAACACCAACCAGATTCGTTCATAGATGCAGGTGATGCAGAATTGTGGAACTGGGCGATGTGGGCCTCGAGGAGGACGACGAGCGGACTCAGCTCTACTCTTGTGGACATGATGTTGTTGTGATTTTGTTGAGTAACGCCTTATGCGACCCATTTATTTTCCTTTGGACCTGTATATATTGATCTCTTCATTTCAGCAGACTAGTTGTGGTTGTGTTTCGTGCTCCAAGAAATTCCAGGCTGCGCATTTAAACTGGATTAATCATAAAATTATAAAACTGATGATAAGTGACACTCGGGGACTCGAGAGTCGAGTCTATGCACGACTCCCGATTTTCTGGGGCGTTACAAAGAGTGAGGACAGGAGCGAATGTCAGAGGGTCCTTCAGGTCGACGAGCGTCAGTCTAAACAAAATCTGTGCCCTTTCGAGTCAACTTGGTCATCGGGGCTGCAATAGGGGAGAAGCCCTCAATGAAACGCCGATAGTAGCCCGCTAAACCAAGGAAACTGCAGATCTTAGACGCATCGTGGGTTGGCCCCACTGACGCACTGGCTCAACCTTCGAGGGGTATACCATGACACCCTCCCTCATGACCACGTGACCAAAGAATCTCACCTCATCCTGCTAGAACTCGCACACTTCTCCAACTTTGTATACAGATGGTGGGCACGGAGAGTCTATAAAGCGTCTCCAGATGCTGCATATGGTCCTCACAGGTCCTTGAATATATCAGAATGTTGTCGATGAAGACCACAATAAACTGATCAATATATGGGCGGAAGACCTCGTTTATCAACTGCATGAAGACCGGGGGTGCATTGGTCAGTCCGAAGGACATGACCTGAAACTTAAAATGACCATAATGTGTCCTGAAAGTCATCTTCGGGATGTCCTCCTCTCGAACACGAATCTGATGATAACCAGAACGTAGGTCAATCTTCGAAAAGAACCGTGCACCCTGCAGCTGATCAAAAAAATCATTTATCATCGGGAGCGGGTACTTGTTCTTAATCATGACCCAGTTGAGCTCGAGATAGTCGACTCAGAGCCTTAACGAGCCATCCTTCTTCCAGACGAAGAGTACATGCGCTCCCTAAGGTGAACTGCTCTGACGAATAAATCCCAACTCACGCAACTCGTCCAACTGTCGCTGCAGCTCATGCAACTCCATCAGTATGATATGGTATGGGGCCTTCAAGATAGGCGCGGTACCAGGCACAAGATCGATCTGGAACTCAATATGACGACGCGATAGCAATCTCGGAATCTCCTGGAATACGTCGGGGAAGTCACAGACCACCTGCAACTGATCAATACACAAGGCAACAGGCTCCTCGACTGTGCAGGACATCAAACATGACAATGGCTCTCCTCTAGGCTTGGCGATGAATTGAAACTGCAGCAAGCCTGGTATGCAGAACGTGACTATCCTCGCACAACAATCCAAAATAGTGTGGTACTCGACAAGCTAATCCATGCCCAAGATAACGTCAAAATCTGTCATCAGCAGCATAAATAAGTCAGTGGGCAAAAAGATATCACCGACCAGAACAGGGCAAGATGAACATAAACAGCTTGATATTGTGGTCTTCCCTAAGGGTGTCGATACGGTCAATCCCTCACTAGCAGACTCTATCAGCAATCTAGTCGATCGACAGAAATCCTTAGACATGAATGAGTGCGAAGCATTGAAATCAAATAATACTCAGGTGATGCATGAAGAGATAGGAAGTATACCCTCAACGACTCCTCCAGATGACTGCGGGTCCTCCTTAGCTGCGTAGAATCTAGCCTGAGCTGGCTGGGGAGGCTCCTGTCCCTTCGGAGGATACTGCTGCTGCTAATGTCGCTGAGGCGCTCGAAACTGATGTCTCTGCTGCTGTGGCCTTGGAGGCTGGTGCTGCTGCTGAGGGGGGCTCGGTGGTGAAATCTGCTGTAGTTGCTGCTGTGAAGGCTGCTGCGGTGCTCTCGGCTGCTGCCGCCGAGGTCGGGGACACTCCCACCTACGGTGTCCTATCCCACCGCATCCATAGTAAGTGTCAGAAAGTTGTTTCTGAGGTGGTACCGCTGGGGGTGCCGACGGTGCTACTAGTGCTCTGGCGGATGGGTGGTTCTTGTATCTCTATGGTCGTCGATGATGCTATGAGCTACTGGAGTGGGCCTGCCTCTTCTGACCCCTCCTCTGATCTCGGTCGGCCTATGTGCCGGCCCACTTAGTCTCATAAATCTGAGCCCTCCGTACTACTGCCTGAAAATTTTGGAGCTCATGTCGAATGACATGGCCTCGAAGATTGTAACGTAAGTCGTTCTCAAAACGGCGGGCCTTCCGCCCCTCATCATTAACCATATACAGTGCAAACCTCGATAGTGCCATAAAACGAGATGCATACTGTGCCACGGTCATGTCCCCTTGCACTAGGGTCTTGAACTCTAATGCTCTCTAACGATAAATATGGTCAGGGAAGTACTGCTCCTTGAATCGGTCAATAAATTCCTCCCATGTCCAGACGTAATCAGGTCTTATAACGCGGGTAATGGAGGTCCAGCAATACTCGACCTCGCCCTAGAAGAGAAATACTTCTAACCGGACTCGTTGTTGGGTCGTGCATGTCATAGTATCGAAGATCTTCTCCACATTGAAGCACCATCTCTCAGTTGCTGTCGGATCTAGCTTGCCCTGGAAACGTAGAGGATCAAGCTGTTTGAATTCTCGAAGAAGGGCACTCGCGCGCTCCTGCTCTTCCTGAGCTAGAGAAACAACTGGGTGCTTGCCTTGCCCCTGAAGCGCAACAGTCACAGCCTGCAACATCTGTTGTAACTGCGAGGCACTCACAGGCATGGTCGGATTCGCACCAGCACCAGGTGGAGGAACATCATCCTCAGGCAGGGGAGTAGGGATCTCTAGCAGTGGAATGGGAGGTGCAGGTTGTAAAGCTGGAGTCTCAAGTAGTGAAGCGGGGTGCGCTCGGGTCACTCTCCTAGGCGGCATGTTCTATAGGAAGAATAATGACGCCAATCAACCTTGAGAATCATATGTTAGGGAACTCAATAGTAAGGCTTCACACTAGGAACGTAATCGTCCTAAACTCATAGCAAACATGTGATGTTGTTCTCAGTTATTCCCAAGTTATGCTCTGATACCAACTTTTGTGACGCCCCGAACTCAGAAATCGGGCTCACAAAATTCACGATCTCCGAATCCGGCACCGACAGCCTCTGTAGTACTCCATACTCAGCTTCCGGCACCCATATACCAGGTTCCGATCCTGGGATGCTATAAGGAGGATTTCTAATAATTAATTTAATTTATAATGAGCATAACCCATGAATAATAACCACAAGAACACCATCACAAAATCCACTATGATAAAAAACTTTTAAGTACAAGGCGTATGAAAGGGAAATATAATATAATGAAGGTAACAAAACTCCAGAAGCTCGGCTACACATTCTAACTGCAGCAAGACTACGGCTGTGTCTTGGTGTCACCTGCACACATCAATCATACAGAAGCTTATAGAAAGCTTAGAGGGTGGTGTAAGTGTGTGCACCGTATAAGCGTGCTCAAAATGCAAGGTCAAAATAATGTGGAATCGTGCTGATGAGTACATGAATGCAATCAGTTGTACCAAGGCTATGCGATGCAGGATAAGAATGCTATCAGCCAAAATACGGCCATGCAATGCAGAATGCAAGTCAAGCATGCCAATCCACATCCATATATCAATGCAGCTCCTCACTAGAGCATCAAATCAGTATGGTTCTTAGTATGGATAATCACCGGGGTCTAATACACTCTACGTCAGCTTGTCGTTCCTATCTAAATGCACAACTGGGAGAGCAGAAGAGACCTCACTATTCACCTGCCAATATCAGGCCCGGCTCATCAATAGCGGACCTATTCCTCAACCTCAACCTAAAAATTACCTCCTCACTCAGGCGGGTAAGGTCACACCCCTTTCCAACCGACCACGACACAGTGGGAGTCGTGGCCTATTGGTAAACGGCCCTCACGGGATTGTGTATCCACCCAGTCTCGACGTTGGAGTCATCCTCTAGTACCATCGGGTTTAGGGATTTTCACCTAGGGACATCTATGGCGCCCGTATGCGATAACCAAACATTTTCGGTATTCAATCCAACCACCCACGATGTGTCTGTGGAGGCTATAGCCCTAATGTCGCTGGGGCATACAATAATCATTATCACACAAATGCAAGTGCATGAATCACCCTACCAAACATGCAACAATCCTGCACGCGCCGTGCGCTCATGTAGGGCAACTCCACCTATCAGGGAGCCCATAAACAATCCGCCCGAAAGCATATGCTATGATTAGTTACTCATCATATCAGACATACATATGATGCGTATGATCATGAATCATGGATCTATACTAAACATGTCATAGGGTGACGGGCTTGTACATAATGGATATGGGCCTAGACGGCCTACTCACTACAAGTATGGGCCTATCAGTGGGCCTTAGGGAGAGCGACAATGCGGACATTTAACCAACATTATCCCTATAATGTCAGCGTCAAACCATCATTGCTCCCAAGGCATAGCCCACTATAATAGTCAACACATAAACCATGGGGAATCACACTACAATAGTCCTTATGTACATCCCATTGGGCCTCGACCCATGGGCCTTCAATACATCAGATGGGCGTCATGTACATGGGTCTTGTATATATCAAAGTGGGCCTCAGTGGATGGGCCACAATTACATCAAGTTGGGCCTCAACAATGGCTTTAAAATAATCTCCAAAATGGTTGGACGGTTTGGATGAAACTCATGCATCATGGTGGATCCCATAGTGATTGAAAGGATGGATGACATGGATTAGGTACATACTCATGGTGGGGCCCACACTAATGGGAGGTGTGGATTACAAAACATACATCAGTGGGTCCCATGTGGGGCCTAACATAATGTTTATTTTCCATCCAAGCCATTGATGAGGTCACTCAGACTGGGGCCCACAATAATGTTTATTTTCCACCCAACCTGGGTCCACAGTAATGTTTATTTACATCCAATCTATTCATAAGGTCACGTGGACTAGGGGGACCACCGTGATATTTGTCTGCCATCCAAACTGTTTGCAAGGTCACGTGAACCAGGGTCCACCGTAATATTTATTTATCATCCAACCTGTTGGTGAGGTCACACGGACCAGGGGCCCACCGCGTTGTTTATTTCCCATCCATCCCATTGAGAAGGTCACACGGGCCTTAATGGAGAGGAAAAACAAATTTCAAAATAATCCATAACTCCTGTGGCCCCAAAAGGGGTTTTCAATGGTAGACATCCAAGCCTCACTGTTTCCTGCCGTGCGAGCCACCTGAGTTCCGGATGAGACTGATTTTTGGGGTGGGGCCCACTGCCCTAATGGGCCATCAAATGCATGTTGTGGATGTGGGGTCCATTACATCAGGGAAATCCGCCCCGCCCATTGCACTCTACAGCTCAAGATCGATCAAATGAGTCTGATATGCTAAATGATTTGGCAAGTAAAAAGATCAAGGCGAGTTTCAACGGTAAACACCACTATTTCCTATGGTATGGCCCGTCAAAAAATGGGATCAACTTCATTTTTTGGCTCAACGCCTAAAATGAGCTGGAGAATAGAATAGACGGCGTGGATTAACTTTATACATCAAGGTGGGGCCTGCATGAGCAGCCCACCCCAAAACTTTAAAAAGACTTCCTTTTTTTGTTAGCTATTAGTACACACCCATGCCAGTACATGCACTCCACGTTGTTACACGTCCAACATCCAGGGATGTTAGACGGCATGATATAACACGTGCGTCATGGTGGGCCCCACATGGACGTGGCCCACACATCAAGGTGGGTCCCACATGAACGTGGCTCACTTGATCAATCCGATGTTTGTGTTTCCTTTGATCAGGCACGTCCAAACAGATAGCCATGTGGGCCACTCGGTGGATGGCTTAGATTGATGCATTACTTCATAGTGGATCATCACAAGGAAAGGGGAAGAGAGAGAGAGATAGGGAGACGGAGAGAAAGATCGGCATAGTGAAGGGGCCCTACCACTATGGGCCCCTCATATGACTATATCACATACATTAAATTGGGTCTCATCATAAGTGGGCCATCAAATTGAAAATCAACGGTGGATCAGCTACCTATATTCCTTCTGCTTGCTCCCCTAGCCTCATTAGCTCCTTGCCTGATGGTGGTAGATGATGAATGAACGGTTGAGATGTGAGATGAGAGAGTAAGGAAAGTGAGCCACACTTGTTGTTTGGGAGGGAGAAGCTTGGACATGTGAGAGTTTGTTGCTTGGAGAGATTTTTAAGAAATGAGGAAGAGAGAGATGTGATGGTGAAAAGGGGATGGGGTGAGGTGTGATGGGTGATGGATGGAGTGATGTGTTGTAAGAAAGGGATGGGTGGAGAGAGAGAGTTGACTTTGGGAATGGAGAGGGATGGGTGGTTGTACTTGAGGTATGGAGTGACTTGACTTGACTTGACATGAGTGATTGATTGATTGATGGGACATTTTGTAGAGATTCCCTCGAAATTCGTAACACGCGGTGTTTCTCTTGAAATGAACGTGGGCCTACATCTTCTACCCTGGGTATCGGATCGGTACGCTGGTCGCGGCGTTAGAACCGCGGCGACGGCGCGATCGCTATGATACAAGTTTCAGTTCAAGCCAACTTTGGTATGCAGGACTCGGCTTAGGATTGCGCGTAAATGTCGGAAACGGGTCGAGGGTTGCCTGAAATTGACCAGTAAGATCGCAGAAGCCTACGGAACGATACAGACTAGGGCACGGGTCTTATAATTTTCATCTGAAACAAAGTCCAAAAGCTGTCAGATGGCCCTTTTGGGAATATATGGAGCGTCGTAGCGTTCTAAGCAATTTGCCCAAACTTCGAGGCGATACGGTCAATTTCTCTCGAAATTATCATACCTGTTTGACAAGCGCTCCGAAACACCAACAATAGTGGAAGCATGATTATTGAGTTGATTATCTTCTTCATGCTTTTACATACGAGTTTGTGAATATTTTATACATGCAGTGATGATGAATGTACTCTATGGTCAATATAATGGGGTGTTGTTGTCGTTAATTGTTAACTAAAGGTTTATTCTACCTGTTGCACATTGTAGACTTTTATATGGGTATGTGCAATATAGTGCATGATAAGATGCAAGTATATTAGTACCTCTGTCCAGACCTATGAGATGATTATTATAATCTACGTGCCTAACAAGGTTCTGTAGGACTACAAGTTGGAATGGGGATAGTCATTAGTTGACATGCAAATCTCGTTCACGATGATGATGATGAGAATAACAATCACTTAATAATCGATCACAATGTGTTAATAGAATGGCACATGCCCAGAGGCCATTTATCTACAAGTAATAAGTTGATTATAATCTTATTTCTTTTCAAGTTTGCTAAGTTTATATTGACTCATTTTTCATTATTACTATACACTAAGTGACAAGGTTGCAATAAGGTGACGTTACTTTAGTATGCATTATCAAGGTAATGTATATGCATTTGAGTAGGTCAAAAGCATCCTATAAATGTGGCCAAATATATATCAGATCACGGTGATGGGTTAGATGAAGATTGTAAATTATCAAATGTTGGTGATGATGCATAACAGACTTATTGAGCTGTTAGATTGAACACACTAACATAGTTTGTAAAATGTAGAAAACTTGCATGAATTTTCTGTATTACTACCATACACATATATACAAGTTTGAGATCCTCTAATTTAGGATCTATATTATTACAACATCTATTAGATTTTATCTTTTAGATTATATAATATCTTATCTATTAAATTTTATAATATCTTATCTATTAGCTTCTATAATATCCCCAATCAAGGAAACGGATAGAGGAAGATGTGTATTTGAGGGATTTGAGGGATTTGAATGTATTCTGCATTCATGCAGAGAATATGATAGTTGTGCTTTATTACCCCTCCTCAAGATAAGAGGGGTCTCGACCACATGAAGCTTGCTCAATAAGTAAGAGAAACACGGTGAAGATAAAGGCTTTGTAAATATGTCTGCCAATTGATCCTGGGTGGCAATATATTGGATTTTGATGTGTCCTTGGGTAACTTGCTCCTGTATAAAATGGTGATTGACATCAATATGCTTCGATTGTTGATGTAATACCAGATTGGACGCAAGATAGGTGGCACTTATATTATCACAGAACAGAACCGGTGCACCCAAATGTGTGTAATGAAGATCGCGAAGTAATAGTTTGATCCAAACAGCTTCAGCCATGGCATTAGCAAGTGACCTGTATTCCTCCTCAGTACTAGATCTGGATACCACCGGCTGCTTCTTCGCTAACCACCCAATGAGCTTGTGTCCATGGAAGACACAAAACCCCGACGTAGAGCGTTTATCATCTTTGTCGATGGCCCAATCAGCATCAGAGAAAAGCGAAATAGCTTGCGGAGACTAAGATAAATATAACAGACCTTTATGGAGAGAGCCTTTGATATATCAGAGTATATGCTTCACAGCAGCCATGTGTGGAGCTCGAGGAGTCTGCATGTGTTGACAGACCTGATTGACTGCGTAGGATATGTTTGGTCTTGTGATAGTTAGGTACTATAAGGCACCAACTATGCTCCGATATTCTGTAGCATCGGAAAGAACATTACCTTCATATTTTGATAAATTGTAGTAGTAGACAATGGAGTGGAACTAGGCTTTGCTTTCAACATTTTGGCCTTGGAGAGAAGATCTAAAATGTACCTCTGCTGACTAAGAAACAGACCTTCGGAAGAATATTAAGCTTGAATTCCAAGGAAAAAGTTGAGTGGTCCAAGATCTTTAAGATCAAATTCTTGTGACAAGAGAGTGATAATGTGTGAAATATGATCAGAATTGGTACCTGTCACTAATATATCGTCTACATAGATGAAAAGGATGGTGAGATAGGGCTCGGTACGATAGACGAACATAGAGGATTCTGCAACACTGAGAAAAACCATGCTTGATGAGAGCCGGGCTTAACTTGTGAAACCAAGCCCATGGAGCATGTTTAAGACCATATAGAGCCTTTTGTAACTTGCAAACATGATGAGGGTGGTGTAACATCCTGAAAATCGGGGGTCGAGTAGTAACTCAACTCCCGAGTTCGAGAACATCACTTATGCAACAAAATGAATGCTGACTGAATGTTTACTGTATTCGTGCATTGAACATGAGTGAGATTAAGCCAAAACAGCATATCATACTCCAGAGACAGTTAAATTGTAAGCAGAAGACTGTGATAGGCATATAAAATATAAAATCTGTGGTGAATCTCCAGAGTGTGATAATGTTACCAGGTTAAATAATTTAAAGTACAATTCTAAAATTTATTAAATGTGAGGAAGTGTAATGTCTTCTATCCCAAGTATCATAGCCCTGTTAATACAATACCTGGTCTTCATAGACCTGCCAGAGAGATACAGATAGGAGAACTCCTCCTCATCATCATAGAAGTAGTCTGGCTCTGCTTCATAAGCATCGCAATCACCTGAAACTCAACAAATCTGGTTGGTGTGTACAACACCGTCCCGTAACGTGGGAGTGAGTGATCAACTCAGTGGAACAGTAAGGCATAGGTTAACATGTTATCAACTCAGTCAAGCAGTGATGATAAAATAGTAAAATCAAATACTCCTAAGTACTCTTATTAATGCAAGTATGAAATGACATGATGAATGCCCTTGCCAAACCACCCTCATGCGACATCATCTTACGTTCGTGGATGCATACCTCCCTCAGTGCTCCATATCTACCAGGCACATGCGGTGCGATGATGAGCATGATTACCGAGTAGTTATTAGTCCATTTCAAATAGCAGGATTGGGAAACTAAGGTACCTCCCTTATATCATTCCTAAACATGATCCATTCTAGGGTCGTCAGTCCTAGACAATCTCATACGATGGTGTGTTTCTAGGTCACTGCAGAGGCTGCTAGGGCTGTTACACGGAATCGTTGCACCACTCCCCCATCACCTCTTTAACGATTCATCACTATACAGATACAGGTCTAGCTCATACTCTATACATTGCGGCAAAACTCGTCGCCTCACCGCAAATTTAAAGTATGCTTGAGGTCACTACAAAGGGTTGTCAGGACTGTTACACAGAATCGTTGCACCACTCCCCCATCACCTTATCAATGTAGGCCGACAGCACGAATATAGTGTCCCATACCACCATAATCGGCTCACGAGTCTGGTTGCTCACTGGTCACTACGGGGATGCACGTGGCCCCAGCATAGGCCGACAGCTCGACCACGGTGTCCCATACCACCATGCTCGGCTCATGAGTCTTAGCGGATCGAGGTACCATGGTTAACGGGATTCCACTGGTAAGTTTGGTACCCTAGGTTCAAGCAGTAGTGACCAAACATGGTGAACATACATTAAACAGATCGGGTTACTTGACGAGCTCGGCTAGCTCGAGCACACAACAAGTTGAACGATATGAAGCGCAAAAGCACTTCGTGTGGCCAACCACTATCGCCAACCGAAGTACGACTCAGGTTCGTCGAACACATCTCACGTGACAAATGAATCTCAGCCATGAAATCAATCCCGTTACCGATTGCCTAGACTATAATCATAGCCCCAAACACATTTAATTACAGATAAGTAAAGCAGTAATGGATCAAGATTCAAATCATACAATCAAAGTCTGGTATCATCTGTTTAGTGTTGCTAGGGCTGTTGCACGGAATCGTTACACCACTCCCCCATCACCCATGACAGATCATACAACATAAACATGAATTTAAAGATACGCATTACATAAATAAAATCATACAATCAGTTGAGCATGTTAACAAGCATATCATAAAGCATATTATAAAGCATGTTATGAAGCACTATATAAATAGGAATACAAACACATATATTTCATAAGTAAGGGTTAAAGTGAACAACCACATGGAGGAAATCATACATGTCTCTAAGGTAGTTGAGAATCTTATCTCAACACCTACCTAAGGCATCATCATCCAAACACTTACTCTCTCAAGCATTTTTACAAACACTTAGCATACACTATTTCAACATAGTGTATGTTAGCAAACTGTGTTAGGGTGAGTCCTTTCGCCAAGCAAGTATTTTATACATATATAATATATTTATACAACAAATAATCATGGCAAACACATCTCTAAAATATATACGTATATGGTACTTTCTACAATACAGTATTTCTACGTACATAGTGTATATTAGCAAAACATGCATTAGGGCGAATCCTTTCACCAAATAAGTATTTTATCCATACATCGTACATTCATACAACAAATAATCATGTCAAACACATTTCTAAAAAATATACGTATATGCTATTTTCTACGAATACCTAGAATATGTAAAATTCCATATTCTACAACTTTAATCGAAATAGAAAACAGAAAGCACTTTGTACATGTGCAATTACATGCAGATCATGAATCTATCATTATCTGACATTGAAAGCGTTGAAAACCATAACCTATACACCTAAAGTCTGCACCTTGTGTCGTAGAATCGTAACAGAGTCGATAGGTTTGCTAAGCTTCCGTATTCGACAGTTTGGCAACCTAGAGAATGAAATAGGTTAACTATTTCATAACCTACAACCTATACAACCCTAAAATAGATTAGGGTTAGGGTTTCTTACCTAGAAACGAAGTTGGAATCGCCGGGAAAGCGATTTGAACGGAGTGGTGGAGCTCGTGGAGCAGCAGGGAAGCATGGCCGGGAGATTCTCCCACATCTCTCACACTTTCTCTCTCTTTTCTCTCTCTCAAATCTCAAATTTGTATGGCTGTGAGAGAGAGGGTTCTAAGGTCCTTATATAGCCTAAAACTTCACCGAAATAGACTCTAGGTCAAGGTATACTTAGGTTATAACCAAAGTGAGCTGGTTTCAGCTCAACGGAGGACTTCTGGCGGCCCCTTTTCTGTGTGCAGTCGGACTTAAGCTCACTACGCTGGATCTATGTTTAGTCAAGTTTTCATTTTGTTCGAATTTTCAGATCACGCGTGGCGAACCAATTTCAGTTCGACGGTCAGTGGGTCTCGATCGGAAATTCCAAGTACATGTAAATGTTTATGAAATTTTTCCTGATCCGAGGGTGTATTTGGGTCAAATTCTGACGGTCTGGTTGCTTAATACTGATCCGCAAGTGACGAGTCTCAAATTACTATTCAAGATATTTATTTTGTAAAGAAACAAGTGTTTTCACACTCTCTCGCTCCGGACTCAAGCGAACAGGCGTGGGACACTATCTGGATTTGATTTCCGAGATGGTTGTCAAGCCCAGCGAGGCGGTCCTAAGTCCTTAACCTCGTATTATTCAGACTCATGATGTGCGGTCTAGACCTGATACGGAGTTTCAATGCGTTCCGGAGAGCAGTCGGGTAATGAGTTTGATCCTAGATTTTAAGATAACCTAGCGTCAATGATTCTACAAGTTTTGGGTCTTGTAGATCATATTTAAAGTGGATCAAGTGGATTTCGTAGCTAATCTAGTTTAGCACTTAGTTAACTTTGTCGAATTTCTAAAGGATTTAGTCCTAAAAGATTTCTATCTGAGGTGGTACCTAGGCCTTTGTAGTTTATATATAAAGTGATCCAAGTTATAATACTTAGCTAGTTTAAAATAGTGTCTAGGGTGAAAGTACTTAGTAAAACTAAAAGAACAAGGTGGTGAAGGGTTGGATTTGTGAAGGAAATGGGTTCAGAAGCGATTTTAGACTGTGGGATTCAGTTCTGACAAGTTAATAAGGTGGTAGGAGTGGCCCATTGCCTAAGGACGTCTAATTCTAGGTTGGCAAAAATTCGGGCTGTTACAGGTGGTCTCTATCCACAAAGCCTTGGGGCTGGCTCATGTGAACAACCTCAGTCAAGTTGCCTTGTAAGAAGGCGTTCTTGACATCTAGTTGGCATATAGACCATCCTTGAGATGTTGTTAGGCTGAGAATGAGGCGAATGGTAGTGGGCCTAACAACAGGAGAGAACGTCTCCTCATAGTCTAGACCATACTGCTAATTGAAGCCTTTTGCGACCAAGCGTGCTTTAAAGCATTCAATAGAGCCATCAGATTTCTGCTTAATTTTGTACACCCATTTTGAACCAATGATGTTCATATCCGGCATGGCTAGAATAAGAGTCCAAGTGTGATTCTTGAGAAGGGCATTGAACTCTTCTAATATAGCATCACGCCAAGCATGATCCTTGGAGGCTTCAATGAAAGTCTTGGGCTCGGCTAGTGGCCATGTTTCTAATATGGCATAGCAGGAGGGTAAGGGATGACGTAGGGTTAGGAGATGTAGATACCGAGATGGGGGTGGAGGGAGGGTGCCATCATGATGTCTGGCGATCATTTTATGTGAGGGTGGTAGATGGTGGGGAGGGGGAGAAGGGGGAGATGAGAGAGAGAGAGAGAGAGATGTGGGAGATGGGCTGAGTTTAAAGGTAAGAGAAGAAGAATGTTGTGGCCAATTTGTAGAGGGAGGAGAAAAAGGAGAGGATAATTATGGAGGAATTGGTGGAGTCGATGAGATGGGTACTATGAGAGAGGAATTAGCAAAGTAGGAGATGGATCAAGTAGGTTAGAGGGTTGTGGACCTATAGCTTCAATTCCTGCAAAAGGAAATATAGTCTCATTAAAAGTAACATGTCGAGATGTGATAAACTTTCCCCCAGACATATCATAACAGATATAGCCTTTTTGATTCACTGGATAGCCCAAAAAGACACGAGGTTAGGATTTATCTTCGAATTTGTTGGAATTCATAGGTCGGGTCCAAGGAAAGCATTGACACCCAAAAACCTTTAGGGATTCATAATCCGACAGCCTATGGTACAGTGCTTCAAGTGGGGATCTGTTTTTCAAAACCGGAGTAGGCATTCAATTAATTAAGTAAACAGCGGAGTGGAATGCCAAATGCCAAAACCTCTTTGGTATGGATGCATGAGCCATCATGGTAAGTACTGTCTCTACAATATGTTTATGCTTACGTTCAGAGATGTCATTCTGCTGGGGCGTATATGGGCATGTAGTACGATGTTGGATGCCATTGGTGGTAAGAAAATTCATAAAATCATTGTTAACATACTCTCCACCATTATCAGTTTGAATCGTACAAATTGGAGTAGAAAATTGATGTTCCATAGCTTTTTTGAAAGTAAGAAAATGAGATAAAACCTCAGACTTATGAAACATAGGGAAAATCCAACAAAACTGTGAAAAAACATCAATAAAGATAACAAAGAACCTATGACCAACAGAGGACATACAAGGGCTGGACCCCCACATGTCAGAACAAACTAATTCTAGAGGACGAGAAGTAGTAAAATCAGAAGAAGAAAACAACAGTCTATAAGCCTTTCCAAGAGGACATGAAGTGCAGAACGATGAAGGTGGACCAGAAGAAGTGATGGAGGCGGTTGCAAAAATTTGACGCATGACCCGAAGAGAGGGGTGTCCCAGTCAATGGTGTCAAACGTTAGAAGAAGCATGGGTGGCAAGACACTAGAGTGTAAGAGATGATGGGCTGTCAAACTAATAGAGGTTGTCCTTAATCTGTCCCCGAGCCAAGATGTTCTTCGTTTGACAATCCTTAACCAAAAAACCCCATGAGTGGAATTCAAAAAGACATTATGTTTCTTAGTAAATTGAGAAACAGAAAGAAGATTTTTACGAATGGAAGGAATATGAAGAACTCTACGAAGAGAAAAAGAATAAGTAGTACGGAGAGACATGTTACCAATGTTACGAATTTCAATACCAATGTCATTGCCCACATAGACCTGGTCATCACCTGTGTACGGAGTATACTGTAGAAAGTGACTGTCATCAGAGGTAACATGACATGTCACTCCAGAATCTGGATACCATGCCGGATCGTGCACATCAGGAGCTGTCATTACTGTATGCACCTGAATATGTGGTTTGTAGGACTGATTAAGACGATGAGGACAAGCTGGTGCGGTGTGATCAACACTATTGCAAATTTGACAGAGGGTGGGACGGGGCCCCATGAGCCCAAGTTGCATTTATCGATGTAAGGCTGGGCGCGGAGAGGAAAAACGTCCACCGAAAGAATGAGGACTTGTAAAACTGGGAAATTGCATCTCTGTTCTATGAAAGGAGGGATATTGTGGTGGGAAAAATTGAGGGTGATGAGAGGAGTACTGATGGCGATTTTTAGGTTTGTAATTGTTGAGGTGAGAGGTAGAGGAGGATGGGCGGCCCTGAGAGGTCATTAACACCTCAGATTTGGAGTTAGTCTTAGCCTGAAAAAGCTCAAGCTGTGACTCATGACTTAATAATAAGCTATAAAGAGCTCTTTAAAGCTATGCTTGCGTCCTTGAGTCATGATAGCCATGACAAACTGAAGATATTCACTAGATAAACCGCCAAGAATGTAATTGAATAATTCGGAATCACTAAGAGGTTGGTTAATGAAGGCAAGTCGATCAGCGATCGAGTGGATCTTTTGGAAATAGTCCAAGATAGAGCTGTCACCTTTGACGGTATCTTTCAAGACGTGTCGAAGGTGTAGTGCATGAGCATAAGTCTCAACAGAGAACATCTTTGCAAGAGAGCTCCAGAGAGCATGAGAAGTAGGAGAATTGACGATGAAAGCAAGGAGAGGCTCAGAGGGAGTGGCGAGGAGCTAGCTCATGATGAGTTGATCCATGCGAAACCACTCAGAATATTGAGGGTTATGAATGCCATCAGGAAGTGTCTGACTGGGAGGAGGGATAGAGCCATGTAAATAACTTGTAAGAGCATGGCTATTGAAGACCGGAAGTAAGGTTACATGCCAAACAAGGTAGTTCTCTGGGGTCAATTTGATGCTAGTGATCTTTGTAAGTGCTATAGTTTATATCCCTTTGTGTTGTCAAATTTGTGGTGCCAAAGACACTGGTATGTAAATTGCTATGTGAAGATCCACTCAAGATCAACTTTGATGAACAAGCGATGCTCACATGTGTAAAGAAGAAAGTTCTACTCAAGTTCAACTGTGTTGACAAGTATTGCTCTCAAGTCAGACATTGCAAGATATCAAGAAGCTTATAAGTTTGATCGTAAAGAACACAAGATACTTTCAAGGATTAGCTACAACAAGACTTCAAGGTTTACTATTTTCAAAGGTCATTTGTACTTAAGTTCAATGTCCTTACTTCACGATTGAGGTTTGACTGACCTTAGGTTGACCTTTAGAGTAGGCCATTTTGGATACATAAGTCATATGTTTGATTCACGTGAGTTCAGTTCTAAGACTAGTCTTAGACTTTGTTCGACTAGTCCTAGCACTGCTTCGACCTGTCTAAGAAATTCTTGGATTAGTCGTAAGTTTGTTACAAAATTCGGATATTTTCTGTTAGGCTTCGACTAGTCTTGGGGACCGTTTGACTAGTCGAAGGAACATTGTCGAGTCCAGCGCTAATCTTCGGATCTTACGACCAGTCGAAGAAAACTTACGACCAGTCGAAGGAGACCTACGACCAGTCGAAGGATACCTTAGACCAATAGTGAAACGGTCAAATCTATCGCGCCCGAATTTTTAAATATCTGTTGGTTCTACGACCAGTCGAAGAACTCCTTAGACTAGTCGAAGACGTGATTTTCTCACCTATAAATAGAGCACGAATCTCAGAAGAAATCACTGAATTCAAGCTAATTTAATTCGGCCTTCTGAGAGATAGTTTTGTGCTCCATCAAAGCTAAGTGTGCTTATTTAATATTCTCTTTCTTTAGCATTATTTGATTGATTTTTTTTCTAGCATTCCAATCTTATATGAAAAGATGAATTGTTGTTTTCCTTCTTTTGGAATCAAAATCAATTAAAGCTAGCCCGTTATTTTTAATTTAAAATCTATTAGAACCTAGAACCATTATAAAATGAGTATTGGACATTGATATTGGACATTCAAATCTCTACTCCAATTTGGTTCTTCTGGGCTACTACAACGAATGAGATAATCAGGTATTTTACATTTGTTATAAATTCTATTTGGTTTTCTTTTGAGATTTGCCAGAAAAATCTCATTGTATTGTTTATATGAGGATAGCCAGAAAACACAGAAGTGGGGTTTTTTTTTTATTATGTAAGCCCACAGATAAAGACACAATTGTGAAGGTTTTTAAGTGAACCTGGAAAAACCTATTTTTATTAGTGAACGCTAATATCCCTTCTGTGAGGATATTAGGAGTGGAGTAGTTGTGTGGCTGTTGTTGAACAGTTGGTGTACACACAGGCGAACCACTATAATCCCTTGTGTTTTGTGGTTGTTTGATTTTCATTTCATATCTTTAATTATTCAGTGTGGGATGTATGTGTGGATGTCAATGCTGTAATCATTTCATTTCAAACTCAGTGGTGAATGGTGTAATAGTTAAATTTATATTTATACAATTTATCGCTTACTATTACTTTATTAGTTTAAGCTTCTGTTTCTATATTTGTTCTAGAAATAAGGTTGTCTTACCATAAACTTTAGTTTTTGGTGTAAGGTTGTCCTTAGAACAATTTTTTATTGCTTTCCATTCCTATACTGCAATTCAAGTTTAGTGATTTAAATTTATATTATTTATTCCACTGTATCTTTTATTTAAATTTGGCATAGTCCTATTCACCCCCCCTCTAGGACATATAGCTTGGCCATTTCAAGTGCTATCAGAGCCTAATAGCTCTTTCTTATTGCTTTATATTTGGATTTATTTCCTGAGCTAATGATCTAAGGTATATATAATTGTAACGACCTGAAAATTTCCGTACATTGGGTCGAGTACCACCTCGACCAGAAATCACGTAGGATTAAATCCTTTAGAAATTTAACAAAGTTAACTAAGTACTAAACTCAATTAGCTATGAAATCCATTAGGATCGCTTTAAATACGATCTGCAAGACCCAAAACTTAGAACAAGTGACGCTAGGTTACCCTAAAGTTTAGAACCAAACTCATTTCCGTCTCGCTTCGGGAATGAAACGAAACTTCAGATTAGGTCTAGATCGCACATCGGGAGTCCGATTAACCCGAAGCTAAGGAACTAGGACCGCCCCACCGGGCTTAACAATCATCTCAAAATCAGCCTTATCCGATGTTCCACGGCCATTCGTTTCGAATCGGAGCGAGGTAGTGTGAAAAACACTATTCATAAGCCAAAATAAATATCCGGAATAGTGATCTCGCATCGTTCGTTGACGCGTCACAAGATTAAGCAACCCGACCGTCGAATCGACCAAATTACACCCTCGGATTAAGAAAATTTCAGGAACATTTACATGTACTTGGAATTTCTGATCGTGGCCCACTGACCGTCGAACTGAAAGTGGTCCGCCACGTGCGATCTGCGTATCCGAATGAGTCAAAAATGTAATCCCACGTAGATCCATTGATGGTGAGCTTAAGTCTGACGTTTGGTTCAAAGAGGGCCACCAGAACTTCCCTTTTGAGCTGGAAAAGCGGCGAATATCCTCTATAAGCAGTACCCCATGAACCTAAGTCTATTTTCGTAATGTTTGTGGCTATAAAAGGGGCTTAGAACAGCCCCTCTCACAGCCATACGAATTTTGGAAGAAACCCTAGAGGGAGAGAGAGAAAAGAGAGAGAAGGACTTGGAGATCTTTGCCGATCTTCCTCCCCCTGCATTGGCTTGCTACACGGCCTACACCCCTCTATTCTAGACGTTTTCCCGGCGTATTCCGCCTCATTTGAAGGTAAGAAAACCTAACCCTAGGTCTGATTTGAGGTGGAATCGAGGTGGGATGTATTCTGACTAACCGATTCCGCTCTTTAGGCTAGAAATCGCCCGTAGACGGAAGATCCATCACCCTTGCTGATTCGTTCCGTTTCCAAAGGTAAAGGTGAGGACTTTAAGCTTATAAGTTACGGTTTTCAACGCTTTCAATGTCAGATAATGGTAGATTCATGATCTGCTTGCAATTGCACATGTACAAAGTGCTTTCCGTTTCATGTTTTGATTAACGGTGTGAAATATGGAATTTCACATATTCTAGGTATACGTATAAATACCGTATACGTATTTTTTTTGGATAAATGCTTGACATGTTTATTTAATGTATAATTATATAACATATGAATAAAATACTAGTTTGGCGAAAGGAATCGCCAAAATATATGTTTACTTGTAAATGCGCCGTATGTTGAAATTATGTGTTGTAGAAATACCGTATACGTATTTCTTTTGGAATAATGTTAGACATATGTATTTAATGTATGACTATACAATACATGATTAAAATACTAGCTTGGCGAAAGGGATCGCCGAAATCTATGTTCCTTTGTAAACACTATGTATGTCGAAATTGGGAATACGTGAAAGTACCCTATACGTATAAAATTTGCTGATGTGTTTGCTATGTTTATTTGCTGTATGAATATGATGTATATGTATAAAATACTAGTTTGGTAAAGGGACAACCCTAGTACACACTTCCCTAGCATACGTCATGTATGTCGAAAGATCGCATTCCAAGTGTTGGTGAAATCACTTGTGAGTGTAAGTGCTTAAGTGTTAGAATCTTAGGTAGGTGCTGAGATGGGATTCTCGGCTACCTTAGAGTCACATACAACACTCTCCATGTGGTTGTTCACTCTAACCACTCGCTTACGAAATGTGAGTATTTGTATACTTATTTACATAATGCTTTATAACATGCTTTTAAACATGCTTTGTGACTGTTATTAACATGCTTCATGTTATGCTTATATTATGCTTGCTAGTGTTCTTGAATTACCATGTTATCATGCCGTATTTCACATGCTATGGTTAGGATTTGACTGAGCTTGGGACTATGTTCGTAGTCCAGGCATCCGGTATCAGACTTGAGGATGTGGTTGGGGTTTCGTTCCGCCACGCACGATGTGTTGGTGAACCCGTGTCGTGCTTCGGTTGGCGATAGTGGTTGGCCACACGAGGTGCTTCTGCGCCTCATATCGCCCAACTTGTTGTGCGCTCGAGCTAGCCGAACATGTCAAGTAAACCGTATGCCTTATGTATGTTCACCATGTTTGGTCGCTAATGCTTGAACCTAGGGTACCAAACTTACCAGTGAAAATCCCGTTAACCATGGTACCTCGATCCGCTAAGACTAATGAGCCGGGCATGGTGGTATGGGACACCGTGGTCGAGCTGTCGGCCCACGCCGGGGCTACGTGCCTCCCGTAGTGACCGGTGAGCAACTCAACTCGTGAGCCGATTATGGTGGTATGGGACACTATATTCGCGCTGTCGGCCTACATTGATAAGGTGATGGGGAGTGGTGCAACCTTTGTGCGTAATGCCACAGTAGCCCTTTGTAGTGACCGCGAGCATACTCAAGTTGCGGCGTGCCTTAGGGTTCGCCGCGATATATAGAGTATGAACTAGGCCTGTTTCTCGTATAGTTGTACCGTGATGAATCGTTTAAGGGGTGATGGGGAGTGGTGCAACCTTTGTGCGTAATACAGCGCAAACCTCTGCAAAGTGACCTAGAAAACACACCATCATCTCGATATTAACTAGGACCGACGACCCTAGATTGGATCATGTTTGGATATGATACAAGGGAGGTACCTTAGTTTCCCAATCCCGTGTTTGAAACGAACTAATTAAAAACTCGGTAATCATACTCATCATGCATCGCATGTGCCTGGAAGATGTGGAGCACTGTGAGATGTAAGCATGCGCGAACGTGAGATGGTGTCGCTTGAGGGAGTATGTCGGAGAGGGCATCCATCATACTTGCATTCATACTTGCATTAATCGAGTAACTAGGAGTGTTTGATTACTGCTTTATCATTCTGCTTGACCGTATTGATAGCATGATAACTTATGTCTTATCGTTCCACTGAGTTAGCTACTCACTCCCACGTTACGGGACGGTGTTGCGCACACCAACCAGACTCTGTCTCAGGTTTAGGCGATCCGGCTATTCTGGAGGCGGAGTCCGACACGACGAGGACCAGGAGGAGTTCTCGTATATGCGATTATTTGGGCGGCCGACTAGGCTGCCGGACTGATGGGATTTACAGAGATTGTACCTAGTATTTTGACATTTTGTTTATATAGACAGACATGTATATTGTGACTCAGAAGTATTCATACTCTGGATAACGAATCGTTTATTTTGTTTCTTCACATACATATATATACAGTTCAGTCTTCCGCTTGCTTTTATACAACTGATCTGGAGTATGAATTACTGCTTTGGTATAATCTCATTCATGTTTCTCGCTTCTAACACAGACAACATTCAAATATCATTAAACATGTTGCATAAGTGATGCGTTGGAACTCGGGAGTTGAGTTACCCTCGACCCCCGATTTTCAGGGCGTTACAAGTTGGTATCAAAGCATGATTTTGATTAAACCGGACCTGAGTTATGTCCCCACTACGTACGCTGACGCATTACAATTTAGGAGGGAGCGACAGAATATAGAAACAGTCATAGGTATTCCGATTTCGCCAAACGGTGAAGTTCCCTTAAGTCGAACGCCGAAATCGAGTCCGTAATCAACCATGGTCGCACGGGTCGACCTTAAAACATTCCTAGACCATTCACAACCCTTTAAATAGGGATACCAAGTAATGAGAATGAAATCAGAAACAAACTACAACTAAGACTCCTAGAATTCGCGACTTACTATAAGGTCGTAATGTCTACTAGTGCACAAGGTTATCAGCCAAAAAATGATAATAATAGTAATAAATATATATATAATAGTAAGAGTCCTATTTGGCTTCACCAAACCGTCCTCCTAATTATCTTAAGTTCTTTGCGCGATGAGCGCAACTCCTAAAACCCAACGGATGAAGAATCATTAAACTAAACTACCATTTTTAGCAAAATGAAATTGAAACGGGAAAATTACCGTTAATCGGAGGGTTTTCTCGCAATTCCGGGCTGCGCAACCCGACATAGCGGGTTGGTTGGCTTCATTATCTCGTTCTACCCCAAATTCATATATTTTACATCAGATAACTCATTCCGGATTACAAGTTACGTTCACTTATTCCGAAACTACCCGAAATGGAGCGAATCGGGATCGGGGGGCCAAACGAAACACTTCCGGAGGTATCTAAGGTAGGACCCAGGGATTTTTGGGGCCCAGGGGACTGAAGGATCACAACCATGGAGCCCCATTTCCCAAGTTCCACAATTTTTTGGCGAGGCCTCGCCGGTTATTGGGTTGGGCCGGGCCCGCGGTTCGGGCCGGTCGACTTTGGGGGTCCCTACAACCCCCTGCCCTATCTCCCTTCCTAAAACCCTTTCGAAAATACCCACTTCCTTCACAAACCCCTCCCTTGGCCGTTTTTTTTCCTTCCACCTTGCTGCCCTCTCTTGTAAAACGCCTCTCCACCTCTCTTCTCTACTGATTTTGGCCACTCCTTACCATCCTCCATCGTGGTACGCTGCCCTCTCCTCCATTTCTTCTTCTTCCCACTCGTTTGGACCCCCTACACGTGGTTGGAGGTCCCAAAAACCGTGAGAGTCATCTCCCAAACCGTCCTTCCCATCTTATTTCTCCATTTCCCTGATCCTTTTCACCTCCCACGCCTGTTAGATCTGCTGATCGTGAAGAACTTGGGAGATCAGCCCCCTTTTTCCTATTTCGTCGATTTTCTATGGCCCTTTTGGGTGTTGTGGCGACCCTTTTCTCCATCTCCACCATCCTCTCTCTGATGGGCAAGAGGAAGAGTGCCGCTGATGAGGCCGGGCCTAGTCGCCCTACACAATCGAGGCGACCGCGAGGTGCCGCCGCTAGCTCGAGCTCTGCCCGGGAGTTTCGCACGAAGCGGGACCTTGATCCCCGAATCCCTGCCGAGCGGGTGCAGTTGGCGGCGCTACCTCATGGTGTCTATGAGGACCGCAGGGTTCTTTTCGAAGCCCAGGTGGATGGTCGGCTATTTGGGGAGTATTACTTGTTTGAACAAGTGGAGGCGGCCCACTGGGGTCCGTTATTTGAGGCCAGGGGTCGCGCAAATTCCGGCACTGTCAGAGCCTTCTACGCCAACATTCGCAAGCCTACACTAGACCCTTTGCAGTTCCAGCTCATAGTTGGGGTGGATCTGTTTATCACCGTTGATGTGAGGATGATTGCGCGACTTATGAATATGCCCCTTGGTGACGTACATGCTAGCGAGCTGAATTTGGCGACTGCTCGTGAAAGGAATCGTCGCACTCGATACCTTTGTGGTGGCCGACTAGCTGAGTGGCAGCCGAACAAAAGCCTCCTAGCGTCCCACATGTCTGACGATTTCCGCCTACTGCATCACATCTTCACATACAATCTTTACCCCAGGCACAGTAATCGCAGCGAGTGTACGCGACTTATGGTTGATTTTCTGTACCAAGTGGGGCAGCGGGCGAACTTGTGTGTGCCCACTTTCGTGTTGCAACAGATCGTGTGTTGCACGCTCCACCAGGAGTTCTGATTCGCTTCCTTTCGGCCGACTCATATGCAGGATCGCACGGGAGTATGGCTATAGTCTGGGGGCAGAAATGCTAGTACAGGTCCACCAGATTGACGAAAATACTCTCAAACAGATGAAACTTGGGGCACAGCGACAACGGGCCCGACAGGTTGAGAGTGAGGATGAGATTGAGAGCGATGAAGATACGAGCGAAGACGGAAGTGAAGCTGAAGAAGAGGAAGAAGAACCTGAGGCTCAGGACACTGAGGAGAGTTCACCTCCTGCGGCTCAGGAGCAGGGCGTGGATCGGGATGCCTTTGATGCACGTTTGGCCCATCTTGAGGAGGGTCAAGCCGCCCTACAGCAGGAAGTCGGACGAGTCCGAACCAAGCTTAGCAAGGTGTCTCGTACCTTAAAGGCCATCTTGTGTTATCTGCAGGACAAGAATGCCCCTCCTCCATCGCCTGATTCGGATGCTTAGTCGTCCATGTGGTTGTGTGTTGTTGTTTGTTTTGGTTGCCGCGATAGGCGGTTTATGTTTTCATGTAGTGGATGTAGTAGATAGTAGCGTGTTCTAAGTGTTTGATGTTGTGGATGTATTGGCTATCATGTGATTTCCGTCATGGTTCATGTAAACTCTGTAATCCATGTATTATGACAATTTTGAGTAAATGAAAGGCATGTAGCCCCTTTGGTTTTAATTATGTGTGGAATGCTTAAAGTGCTTTATGATGTGTGTTATGCTGTATCTCACTAATGCTGTACCCTGTGTTGTGTAGGGTATGCCGCGACAGTATACGCGGAGCACCGCACATCTCCGTCTGACTGGCTCCATGGACCAGACACCTTCTAGTAGTAGTGGTCCTGCAGACCGTGGGTTGGGTTCCGATCAGCCCCCACCGGTCTCCGCCGGCGGGCCGCCACCATACACGCCCCGGTCCGTGAGTTTCGGCCATCATCTCGCGGCATGACTCCCGTGCCGCTCCACCGACCGATAGATTTGAGTACCGATGTTGATGATGCATCAAGACAGCAGCAAAGAAGACTGCCAGCTTATGGCCACTATCGCTGAGGCCTTGTCACATGGTGGTAGTGCGACTCCACCTACGACTCCTGCTTGTCCTGCCGGGCACCCTGAGCCTCCTGCTCAGCGTAAGGATGTGCCTCTGCCTTCACCCGTGGTGCCTCCTACTGGAGATGTCGACACGCGCGGTCTACTCGAGCGGTTTCAGCGCTTGAGGCCTCCTTCGTTCATGGGCACTCATGGCCCGAGGAGGCGAAGTTTTGCTTGACCGCATCTCGAAGATGCTTCGGATCTTTGCATTGCTCGAGGCGAGCGTGTAGAGCCGGCCGCCTTCATGTTTGAGAGAGAGGCGAGTTTATGGTGGGACAGGTGTGTTGCGGTGCTCGTCGCACAGACTACGTATGGACCGGGAGGCGTTCGAGTTCCGGTTCCATGAGAAATACTACCCGCCGACTTACCGACATGAGCGGGAGGACGAGTTTCTCGCGCCTCGGGCGGGGAGGCATGACTATGCTGCAGTACGAGCACCGCTTCACCGAGTTGGGCCGCTTTGTCCCGACTATACTAGTGGACGAGCGATGCGGATGCGTCGATTTTCATTGGGCTTGCGGCCGGAGATACGGTCGAAGATATCTTGCCTCACTATACCTACATATGCAAAGACTTGGTTCACATGTCTATGACGGCAGAAAGGTGATGTGGACCGGTTGGCTCGATCACGTGGCACTATGGTTGCGAGGCCACGACAGGAGATACAGAGCGGGCCTATCCTGGCAAGAGGCCTCGTGTTGACTCGCCTCCTAGGATCGCAGCGCCAGGGGCTCAGGTGAGGCGCCCTGTTGTGACCTGCACGTACTGCAGGAAACAGGGTCATCTTATCAGGAGTTGCTTCGCGCGGATGAAGGACAGTGGCTTCTCTCCGCCACAGATGATGGGCCGTTCTCGCCCACAGGCCATATCAGCTCCACCGCTACAGACGGCTCCTACACATCCTTCCTTCCGACCTCCTGTGCCGCGCTTCAGGCCGCCACAGCGACCCTTGGCTCCTCAGCCTAACCGCCAGCAGCAGGCTCGCGTTCATACTCTTGTAGCTGAGGCACCTGAGACGTCGGTTTCAGCTCCGACGGCCTTCGAGGGTACGGCTTTTATTCACGACACTCCCGTCTCTTTATTGGTGGACACTGGGTCTACTACTTCTATTATTTCTTGTGGGGCGGTGAAGCGCCTATCTTTGCATACGATTCCCACTAAGGGAATGAGACTCACTACGGCTATCGGGACCTGTTCGGATGTCACACGAGTATGCGAGAGTTGCTCAGTAGTTTTGGATAACAGTACAGTGCTCGTCGACCTCATTGTTGCTCCACTGTGGCACTACGACGTTATCCTTGGTATGGATTGGCTCACCAGGATGAGGGCGGAGGTAGATTGCGATACTCGGATCGTGACGGCCTATGGACCTGACGGTGCAGCTTTCACGTTCCCGGTGCAGGTCAGTTGGCCCTGTCGAGTTGATTGTTATGCTGCTTTGCTTGCGCCGATTGATGGTCCGACAGTAGATAGTACGCCGGTGGTTCGAGACTTTGCGGGTGTGTTTGAGACTATCCCTGGTTTACCTCCTCGGCGTGAGATTGATTTTACGATAGATCTTACACCTGGTGCGACGCCCATCTCGTTGCCTACTTATCGTATGCCTCCATGTGAGATGGAGGAGCTGCGGACACAGATTGACGTGCTTGTAGAGAGAGGTTTTATTCGACCTAGTGTGTCTCCTTGGGGAGCACCTGTGTTGTTCGTGAAGAAGAAGGACGGGTCCCTACGGTTGTGTATTGATTACCGTAGGTTGAACCAGGTCACGGTGAAGAACAAGTATCCTTTGCTCAGATTGATGATCTATTCGATCAGTTGGGGGCGAAGTATTTCTCGAAGATTGACCGGCCGGGGTACCACCAGTTGCGCGTGAGAGAGGAGGACGTGCAGAAGACAGCCTTCAGGACGTGCTTTGGGCACTATGAGTTTTTGGTGATGTCGTTCGGTCTGACGAACGCACCAGCCGTGTTCATGGATCTGATGAACCGGGTATTTCGGCCCTTCCTCTACCGATTCGTCATCGTCTTTATCGATGACATCTTGATATACTCCACGAGTCGGGAGGAGCACGAGGAGCACTTGCGAGCGGTATTGGATACACTGAAGAAGAACCAGTTGTTTGCGCAATACAAGAAGTGCGACTTCTGGCAGGAGGAAGTCAAGTTCCTGGGACATGTAGTGTCCAAGGATGGGATAGCAGATGGACCTTGCTAAGGTATGCTGCGGTTCAGGATTGGCAGCGACCTGAATCGGTTACCGAGGTGAGGAGTTTCCTTGGCCTGGCTGGGTACTACAGACGTTTCATTCGGGATTTCTCGAAGATCGCCAGGCCCTTGTCTCAGCTGACTCGAAAGGACCTGAAGTTCTCCTGGAAGGAGAAGGCGGAGGCAGCTTTTAAGGAGCTGAAGGCAAGTTGACGTCCGCCCCTGTGCTAGTATTGCCAGAGCAAGGGGTGAAATACACGGTGTATACTAACGCGTCTCGCGTTGGTTTGGGTTGTGTGTTGATGCAGAAAGAGGGTGATATCGTA
The DNA here is from genome assembly GCA_030180095.1 of Magnolia changhungtana. Classification (NCBI taxonomy): domain Eukaryota; kingdom Viridiplantae; phylum Streptophyta; class Magnoliopsida; order Magnoliales; family Magnoliaceae; genus Magnolia; species Magnolia changhungtana. The sequence continues at coordinate 2,594,676 of JASAUF010000600.1, forward strand.
TGCCTCGAGACAATTAAGGAAGCACGAGGAGAATTACCCTACACATGACCTGGAGTTGGCGGCTGTCATCTTTGCATTGAAGCTCTGGAGACATTACCTCTATGGTGAGGAGTTCGAGCTTTTCTGTGACCACAAGAGCCTTAAATACATATTCACGCAGCGAGATTTGAATATGAGACAGCGCCGATGGATGGAGACCTTGAAGGACTTCAAGTTCGAGGTTTCCTACCATCCTGGCAAGGCGAACCTTGTGGCAGACGCGTTGAGCCGCAAGAAGGCGATTGCATTTGCGGCACCGCTGATGATAGCCGAGTGGGATATGGTGGAGTTTGTGCGGGACTTCGAGCAGAGACTCACTGTCGAGGAGCCATTTGAGTGTGTTGCGCACGTTCGGGTGCGACCACTTATTGACGACAGGATTGTTGAGGCCCAAGAGGGCGATACACGGCTGTCTGAGCTTCGAGAGCAGGCTAGCGACGCCGTGGACTCCGAGTGGAGAGTTGGTTCAGATGGGGGTTTACGATTCCGTGGCCGCCTATGTGTTCCAGATGTGCCTGACTTGAGACGCGAGCTTCTCGAGTCTGCCCATAATTCGAAGTTTGCGATGCATCCTGGTAGCACGAAGATGTACCAGGATATGAGACGGACGTATTGGTGGGACAACATGAAGGCCCACATTGCTGAGTTTGTGTCTCGGTGTCTGACGTGCCAGCAGGTCAAGGCAGAACATCGCCGACCTCCGGGACTGCTTCAGCCCATGCCTATAGCGGAGTGGAAGTGGGACTTCATCTCCATGGACTTCATATCAGGGTTGCCGAAGACGAGGAAGGGGCACGATTCCATTTGGGTGATTGTGGACCGGTTGACCAAATCGGCCCATTTCCTCCCTATTAGAGTTACGAACTCCGCAGACGAGCTGGCTAGATTGTACATCAGGGAGATCGTCCGTCTGCACGGGGTTCCTTTGGAGATCGTGTCGGACAGAGACACGCGGTTCACATCTATCTTCTGGACTCGTATCCAGGAGGCGATGGGTGTGAAGTTGAAGTTCAATCTGCGTTTCATCCTCAGACTGATGGGCAGACTGAGCGAGTGAATCAGATTCTGGAGGATATGTTGCGAGCATGTGTGTTGGACTTCAAGGACAGTTGGGATGACTATCTTCCGTACGCAGAGTTCGCCTACAACAACAACTTCCAGGCAACTATTGGCATGGCGCCATATGAGGCTCTATATGGTCGACCTTGTAGAGCACCGCACTGTTGGGCAGAGGTTGGAGAGCGTAGCTGATTGGCCCGAGTTGGTTCAGGCGACTACGAGAGAAGGTAGACATTATCGGCGTCGATTACTCACAAAGCACAGAAAGCGTGAAAGATTACGCCGATACGAGGCGGCGGCCGTGGAGTTCGAGGTCGGTGATCATGTGTTCCTTCGGGTTTCCCTATGAAGGGAGTCCTTCGGTTTGGGAAGAAGGGGAAGCTCACACCGAGGTTCATCGGTCCATTTCAGATACTGGATCGAGTGGGTAATGTGGCGTATCGTCTCGCCTTGCCTACACCGCTTGCTTCCGTACACAACGTATTTCATGTATCTATGCTGAAGAAGTACATTCCTGATCCTTCGCATATCATCAGATGGGAGCAGGTATAGTTGAGCGAGGATGCTACATATGAGTTGCGCCCGACGCGCATCCTTGACAGAAAGGAGCAGGTACTGCGTAGCAAGGTCATCCCACTTGTGAAGGTGCTTTGGACACATCATTCTGAGGAGGAAGCTACCTGGGAGACTGAGGCCGAGGTCAGGAAGAACTACCCTCAGATTCTCGAAGACTACGAAAAGGTATAAATTTCGGGGATGAAATTTTTTGTTTAAGGGGGGTAGATTGTAACGACCTGAAAATTTCCGTACATTGGGTCGAGTACCACCTCGACCAGAAATCACGTAGGATTAAATCCTTTAGAAATTTAACAAAGTTAACTAAGTACTAAACTCAATTAGCTATGAAATCCGTTAGGATCGCTTTAAATACGATCTGCAAGACCCAAAACTTGCAGAACAAGTGACGCTAGGTTACCTTAAAGTTTAGAACCAAACTCATTTCCCGTCTGCTCTCGGGAATGAAACGAAACTTCGTATTAGGTCTAGATCGCACATCGGGAGTCCGATTAACCCGAAGCTAAGGAACTAGGACCGCCCACCGGGCTTAACAATCATCTCAAAAATCACCTTATCCGATGTTCCACGGCCATTCGTTTCGAATCGGAGCGAGGTAGTGTGAAAAACACTATTCATAAGCCAAAATAAATATCCGGAATAGTGATCTCGCATCGTTCGTTGACGCGTCAATATAAGCAACCCGACCGTCGTCGAGAATCGGACCAAATTACACCCTCGGATTAAGAAAAATTTCAGGAACATTTACATGTACTTGGAATTTCTGATCGTGGCCCACTGACCGTCGAACTGAAAGTGGTCCGCCACGTGCGATCTGCGTATCCGAATGAGTCAAAAACGTAATCCCACGTAGATCCATTGATGGTGAGCTTAAGTCTGACGTTTGGTTCAAAGAGGGCCACCAGAACTTCCCTTTTGAGCTGGAAAAGCGGCGAATATCCTATATAAGCAGTACCCCATGAACCTAAGTCTATTTTCGTAATGTTTGTGGCTATAAAAGGGGCTTAGAACAGCCCCTCTCACAGCCATACGAATTTTGGAAGAAACCCTAGAGGGAGAGAGAGAAAAGAGAGAGAAGGACTTGGAGATCGTTGCCGATCTTCCTCCCCCTGCATTGGCTTGCTACACGGCCTACACCCCTCTATTCTAGACGTTTTCCCGGCGTATTCCGCCTCATTTGAAGGTAAGAAAACCTAACCCTAGGTCTGATTTGAGGTGGAATCGAGGTGGGATGTATTCTGACTAACCGATTCCGCTCTTTAGGCTAGAAATCGCCCGTAGACGGAAGATCCATCACCCTTGCTGATTCGTTCCGTTTCCAAAGGCAAAGGTGAGGACTTTAAGCTTATAAGTTACGGTTTTCAACGCTTTCAATGTCAGATAATGGTAGATTCATGATCTGCTTGCAATTGCACATGTACAAAGTGTTTTCCGTTTCCTGTTTTGATTAACGGTGTGAAATATGGAATTTCACATATTCTAGGTATACGTATAAATACCGTATACGTATTTTTTTTGGATAAATGCTTGACATGTTTATTTAATGTATAATTATATAACATATGAATAAAATACTAGTTTGGCGAAAGGAAATCGCCAAAATATATGTTTACTTGTAAATGCGCCGTATGTTGAAATTATGTGTTGTAGAAATATCGTATACGTATTTCTTTTGGAATAATGTTAGACATATGTATTTAATGTATGACTATACAATACATGATTAAAATACTAGCTTGGCGAAAGGGATCGCCGAAATCTATGTTCCTTTGTAAACACTATGTATGTCGAAATTGGAAATACGTGAAAGTACCCTATACGTATAAAATTTGCTGATGTGTTTGATATGTTTATTTGCTGTATGAATATGATGTATATGTATAAAATACTAGTTTGGTAAAGGGACAACCCTAGTACACACTTCCCTAGCATACGTCATGTATGTCGAAAGATCGCATTCCAAGTGTTGGTGAAATCACTTGTGAGTGTAAGTGCTTAAGTGTTAGAATCTTAGGTAGGTGCTGAGATGGGATTCTCGGCTACCTTAGAGTCACATACAACACTCTCCATGTGGTTGTTCACTCTAACCACTCGCTTACGAAATGTGAGTATTTGTATACTTATTTACATAATGCTTTATAACATGCTTTTGAACATGCTTTGTGACTGTTATTAACATGCTTCATGTTATGCTTATATTATGCTTGCTAGTGTTCTTGAATTACCATGTTATCATGCCGTATTTCACATGCTATGGTTAGGATTTGACTGAGCTTGGGACTATGTTCGTAGTCCAGGCATTCGGTATCAGACTTGAGGATGTGGTTGGGGTTTCGTTCCGCCACGCACGATGTGTTGGTGAACCCGTGTCGTGCTTCGGTTGGCGATAGTGGTTGGCCACACGAGGTGCTTCTGCGCCTCATATCGCCCAACTTGTTGTGCGCTCGAGCTAGCCGAACATGTCAAGTAAACCGTATGCCTTATGTATGTTCACCATGTTTGGTCGCTAATGCTTGAACCTAGGGTACCAAACTTACCAGTGAAAATCCCGTTAACCATGGTACCTCGATCCGCTAAGACTCATGAGCCGGGCATGGTGGTATGGGACACCATGGTCGAGCTGTCGGCCTACGATGGGGCTACGTGCCTCCCCGTAGTGACCAGTGAGCAACTCAACTCGTGAGCCGATTATGGTGGTATGGGACACTATATTCGCGCTGTCGGCCTACATTGATAAGGTGATGGGGAGTGGTGCAACCTTTGTGCGTAATGCGACACAGCGGCCCTTTGTAGTGACCGCGAGCATACTCTACGAAGTTGCGGCGTGCCTTAGGGTTCGCCGCGATATATAGAGTATGAACTAGGCCTGTTTTACGTATAGTTGTACCGTGATGAATCGTTTAAGGGGTGATGGGGGAGTGGTGCAACCTTTGTGCGTAATGACCCACAGCGACCTCAGATGACCTAGAAAACACATCATCGTCGATATTAACTAGGGTGACGACCCTAGATTGGATCATGTTTGGATATGATACAAGGGAGGTACCTTAGTTTCCCAATCCTGCTTTGTTTGAAACGAACTAATTAAAAACTCGGTAATCATACTCATCATGCATCGCATGTGCCTGGAAGATGTGGAGCCTTTGTGAGATGTAAGCATGCGCGAACGTGAGATGGTGTCGCTTGAGGGAGTATGTCGGAGAGGGCATCCATCATACTTGCATTCATACTTGCATTAATCGAGTAACTAGGAGTGTTTGATTCTTGCTTTATCATTCTTGCTTGTATTGATAGCATGATAACTTATGTCTTATCGTTCCACCGAGTTAGCTACTCACTCCCACGTTACGGGACGGTGTGCGCACACCAACCGGACTACTGTCTCGAGTTTAGGCGATCCGGCTATTCTCGGGAGGCGGGCCCAGGTCTGACGAGGACCGGGAGGAGTTCTCGTATATGCGATTATTTGGCGGCTTCGACTAGGTCCGGGGATCGATGGGATTCTGAGAGATTGTACCTAGTATTTTGACATTTTGTTTATATAGACAGACATGTATATTGTGACTCAGAAGTATTCATACTCTGGATAACGAATCGTTTATTTTGTTTCTTCACATACATATATATACAGTTCAGTCTTCCGCTTGCTTTTATACAACTGATCTGGAGTATGAATTACTGCTTTGGTATAATCTCATTCATGTTTACTGCTCTAACACAGACAACATTCAAATATCATTAAACATGTTGCATAAGTGATGCGTTGGAACTCGGGAGTTGAGTTACCCTCGACCCCCGATTTTCAGGGCGTTACAAGTTGGTATCAAAGCATGATTTTGATTAAACCGGACCTGAGTTATGTCCCCACTACGTACGCTGACGCATTACAATTTAGGAGGGAGCGACAGAATATAGAAACAGTCATAGGTATTCCGATTTCGCCAAACGGTGAAGTTCCCTTAAGTCGAACGCCGAAATCGAGTCCGTAATCAACCATGGTCGCACGGGTCGACCTTAAAACATTCCTAGACCATTCACAACCCTTTAAATAGGGATACCAAGTAATGAGAATGAAATCAGAAACAAACTACAACTAAGACTCCTAGAATTCGCGACTTACTATAAGGTCGTAATGTCTACTAGTGCACAAGGTTATCAGCCAAAAAATGATAATAATAATAATAAATATATATATATATATATATAATAGTAAGAGTCCTATTTGGCTTCACCAAACCGTCCTCCTAATTATCTTAAGTTCTTTGCGCGATGAGCGCAACTCCTAAAACCCAACGGATGAAGAATCATTAAACTAAACTACCATTTTTAGCAAAATGAAATTGAAACGGGAAAATTACCGTTAATCGGAGGGTTTTCTCGCAATTCCGGGCTGCGCAACCCGACATAGCGGGTTGGTTGGCTTCATTATCTCGTTCTACCCCAAATTCATATATTTTACATCAGATAACTCATTCCGGATTACAAGTTACGTTCACTTATTCCGAAACTACCCGAAATGGAGCGAATCGGGATCGGGGGGCCAAACGAAACACTTCCGGAGGTATCTAAGGTAGGACCCAGGGATTTTTGGGGCCCAGGGGACTGAAGGATCACAACCATGGAGCCCCATTTCCCAAGTTCCACAATTTTTTGGCGAGGCCTCGCCGGTTATTGGGTTGGGCCGGGCCCGCGGTTCGGGCCGGTCGACTTTGGGGGTCCCTACAACCCCCTACCCTATCTCCCTTCCTAAAACCCTTTCGAAAATACCCACTTCCTTCACAAACCCCTCCCTTGGCCATTTTTTTTCCTTCCACCTTGCTGCCCTCTCTTGTAAAACGCCTCTCCACCTCTCTTCTCTACTGATTTTGGCCACTCCTTACCATCCTCCATCGTGGTACGCTGCCCTCTCCTCCATTTCTTCTTCTTCCCACTCGTTTGGACCCCCTACACGTGGTTGGAGGTCCCAAAAATCGTGAGAGTCATCTCCCAAACCGTCCTTCCCATCTTATTTCACCATTTCCCTGATCCTTTTCACCTCCCACGCCTGTTAGATCTGCTGATCGTGAAGAACTTGGGAGATCAGCCCCCTTTTTCCTATTTCGTCGATTTTCTATGGCCCTTTTGGGTGTTGTGGCGACCCTTTTCTCCATCTCCACCATCCTCTCTCTGATGGGCAAGAGGAAGAGTGCCGCTGATGAGGCCGAGCCTAGTCGCCCTACACAATCGAGGCGACCGCGAGGTGCCGCCGCTAGCTCGAGCTCGCCGGGAGTTTCGCACGAGCGGGACCTTGATCCCCGAATCCCCGCCGAGCGGTACGGTTGGCGGCGCTACCTCATGGTGTCTATGAGGACCGCGGGGTTCTTTTCGAAGCCGGGTGGATGGTCGGCTATTTGGGGAGTATTACTTGTTTGAACAAGTGGAGGCGGCCCACCGGGGTCCGTTATTTGAGGCCGGGGGTCGCGCAAATTCCAAGCCTTGTCGAGCCTTCTACGCCAACATTCGCAAGCCTACACTAGACCCTTTACAGTTCCCACTCATAGTTGGGGTAGATCTGTTTATCACCGTTGATGTGAGGATGATTGCGCGACTTATGAATATGCCCCTTGGTGACGTACATGCTAGCGAGTGAATTTGGCGACTGCTCGTGAAAGGAATCGTCGCACTCGATACCTTTGTGGTGGCCGACTAGGCGAGTGGCGGCCCAGAACAAAAGCCTCCTGGCGTCCCACATGTCCGACGATTTTTGCCCTCGCATCACATCTTCACATACAATCTTTACCCCAGGCACAGTAATCGCAGCGAGTGTACGCGACTTATGGTTGATTTTCTGTACCAAGTGGGGCAGCGGGCGAACTTGTGTGTGCCCACTTTCGTGTTGCAACAGATCGTGAGTGTTGCACGCTCCACCAGGAGTTCTGATTCGCTTCCTTTTGGCCAACTCATATGCAGGATCGCACGGGAGTATGGCTATAGTCTGGGGGCAGAAATGCTAGTACAGGTCCACCAGATTGACGAAAATACTCTCAAACAGATGAAACTTGGGGCACAGTGACAACGGGCCCGACAGGTTGAGAGTGAGGATGAGATTGAGAGCGATGAAGATACGAGCGAAGACGGAAGTGAAGCTGAAGAAGAGGAAGAAGACACGAGGCTCAGGACACTGAGGAGAGTTCACCTCCTGCGGCTCAGGAGCGGGCGTGGATCGGGATGCCTTTGATGCACGTTTGGCCCGTCTTGAGGAGGGTCAAGCCGCCTACGACAAGGGAAGTCGGACGAGTCCGAACCAAGCAGCAAGGTGTCTCGTACCTTAAAGGCCATCTTGTGTTGTCTGCGGGACAAGAATGCCCCTCCTCCATCGCCCGATTCGGATGCTTAGTCATCCATGTGGTTGTGTGTTGTTGTTTGTTTTGGTTGCCGCGATAAGGCGGTTTATGTTTTCATGTAGTGGATGTAGTAGATAGTAGCGTGTTCTAAGTGTTTGATGTTGTGGATGTATTGGCTATCATGTGATTTCCGTCATGGTTCATGTAAACTCTGTAATCCATGTATTATGACAATTTTGAGTAAATGAAAGGCATGTAGCCCCTTTGGTTTTAATTATGTGTGGAATGCTTAAAGTGCTTTATGATGTGTGTTATGCTGTATCTCACTAATCTTTGTACCACTGTGTTGTGTAGGGTATGCTTGCATGACAAGATACGCGAGCACCGCACATCTCCGTCTGACTGGCTCCATGGACCAGACACCTTCTAGTAGTAGTGGTCCTGCAGACCGTGGGTTGGGTTCCGATCAGCCCCCTACTGGTCCTGCTGGCGGGCTGCCACCATACACGCCCCCGGTCCGTGAGCAGTTTCGGCCATCATCTTCTGCGCAGCATGACTCCCAGGCTGCTCCACCGACCGATAGATTTGAGCAGCTGATGTTGATGATGCATCAGCAGCAGCAGCAGCACCAGCAGCTTATGGCCACTATCGCTGAGGCCTTGTCACATGGTGGTAGTGCGACTCCACTTACGACTCCTGCTTGTTCTGCCGGGCACCCTGAGCCTCCTGCTCAGCGTAAGGATGTGCCTCTGCCTTCACCCGTGGTGCCTCCTACTGGAGATGTCGACACGCGTGGTCTACTCGAGCGGTTTCAGCGCTTGAGGCCTCCTTCGTTCATGGGCACTCATAGGCCCGAGGAGGCAGAGTTTTGGCTTGACCGCATCTCGAAGATGCTTCGGATCTTTGCATTGCTCGAGGCGAAGCGGTAGGCGGCCGCCTTCATGTTTGAGAGAGAGGCGAGTTTATGGTGGGACAGTGTGTTGCGGTCTGTCGCGGCCCGGACTACGTATGGACACGGGAGGCGTTCGAGTTCGGTTCCATGAGAAATACTACCCGCCGACTTACCGACATGAGCGGGAGGACGAGTTCTGCGCCTCGGGCGAGGGAGGCATGACTATTACAGTACGAGCACCGCTTCACCGAGTTGGGCCGCTTTGTCCCGACTATACTAGTGGACGAGCGGATGCGGATGCGTCGATTTTCATTGGGCTTGCGGCCAGGAGATACGGTCGAAGATATCTTTGCCTCACTATACCTACATATGCGGCCTTTGGTTCACATGTCTATGACGGTAGAGCAGGATGTGGACCGGTTGGCTCGATCACGTGGCACTATGGTTGCGAGGCCACGACGGGGAGATACAGAGCGAGGCCTATCCTAGGCAAGAGGCCTCGTGTTGACTCGCCTCCCAGGATCGCGGCGCCGGGGGCTCAGGTGAGGCGCCCTGTTGTGACCTGCACGTACTGCGGGAAACAGGGTCATCTTATCAGGAGTTGCTTCGCGCGGATGAAGGACAGTGGCTTCTCTCCGCCACAGATGATGGGCCGTTCTCGCCCACAGGCCATATCAGCTCCACCGCTACAGACGGCTCCTACACATCCTTCCTCCAGGCCTCCTGTGCCGCGCTTCAGGCCGCCACAGCGACCCTTGGCTCCTCAGCCCAACCGCCAGCAGCAGGCTCGCGTTCATACTCTTGTAGCTGAGGCACCTGAGACGTCGGTTTCAGCTCCGACGGCCTTCGAGGGTACGGCTTTTATTCACGACACTCCCGTCTCTTTATTGGTGGACACTGGGTCTACTACTTCTATTATTTCTTGTGGGGCGGTGAAGCGCCTATCTTTGCATACGATTCCCACTAAGGGAATGAGACTCACTACGGCAACCGGGACCTGTTCGGATGTCACACGAGTATGCGAGAGTTGCTCAGTAGTTTTGGGTAGCAGTACAGTGCTCGTCGACCTCATTGTTGCTCCACTGTGGCACTACGACGTTATCCTTGGTATGGATTGGCTCACCAGGATGAGGACGGAGGTAGATTGCGATACTCGGATCGTGACGGCCTATGGACCTGACGGTGCAGCTTTCACGTTCCCGGTGCAGGTCAGTTGGCCCTGTCGAGTTGATTGTTATGCTGCTTTGCTTGCACCGATTGATGGTCCGACAGTAGATAGTACGCCGGTGGTTCGAGACTTTGCGGGTGTGTTTGAGACTATCCCTGGTTTACCTCCTCGGCGTGAGATTGATTTTACGATAGATCTTACACCTGGTGCGACGCCCATCTCGTTGCCTACTTATCGTATGCCTCCATGTGAGATGGAGGAGCTGCGGACAGATTGACGTGCTTGTAGAGAGGTTTTATTCGACCTAGTGTGTCTCCTTGGGGAGCACCTGTGTTGTTCGTGAAGAAGAAGGACGGGTCCCTACGGTTGTGTATTGATTACCGTAGGTTGAACCAGGTCACGGTGAAGAACAAGTATCCTTTGCCCAGGATTGATGATCTATTCGATCAGTTGAGGGGGGCGAAGTATTTCTCGAAGATTGACCTTCAGTCAGGGTACCACCAGTTGCGCGTGAGAGAGGAGGACGTGCAGAAGACAGCCTTCAGGACGTGCTTTGGGCACTATGAGTTTTTGGTGATGTCGTTCGGTCGACGAACGCACCAGCCGTGTTCATGGATCGATGAACCGGGTATTTCGGCCCTTCCTCTACCGATTCGTCATCGTCTTTATCGATGACATCTTGATATACTCCACGAGTCGGGAGGAGCACGAGGAGCACTTGCGAGCGGTATTGGATACACTGAAGAAGAACCAGTTGTTTGCGCAATACAAGAAGTGCGACTTCTGGCAGGAGGAAGTCAAGTTCCTGGGACATGTAGTGTCCAAGGATGGGATAGCAGTGGACCTTGCTAAGGTAGCTGCGGTTCAGGATTGGCAGCAGCCTGAATCGGTTACTGAGGTGAGGAGTTTCCTTGGCCTGGCTGGGTACTACAGACGTTTCATTCGGGATTTCTCGAAGATCGCCAGGCCCTTGTCTCAGCTGACTCGAAAGGACCTGAAGTTCGCCTGGAATGAGAAGGCGGAGGCAGCTTTTAAGGAGCTGAAGGACAAGTTGACGTCCGCCCCTGTGCTAGTATTGCCAGAGCAAGGGGTGAAATACACGGTGTATACTGACGCGTCTCGCGTTGGTTTGGGTTGTGTGCTGATGCAGAAGGATAGGGTGATATCGTATGCCTCGAGACAATTAAGGAAGCACGAGGAGAATTACCCTACACATGACCTAGAGTTGGCGGCTGTCATCTTTGCATTGAAGCTCTGGAGACATTACCTCTATGGTGAGGAGTTCGAGCTTTTCTGCGACCACAAGAGCCTTAAATACATATTCACGCAGCGAGATTTGAATATGAGACAAGCCGATGGATGGAGACCTTGAAGGACTTGTTCGAGGTTTCCTACCATCCTGGCAAGGCGAACCTTGTGGCAGACGCGTTGAGCCGCAAGAAGGCGATTGCATTTGCGGCACCGCTGATGATAGCCGAGTGGGATATGGTGGAGTTTGTGCGGGACTTCGAGCAGAGACTCACTGTCGAGGAGCCATTTGAGTGTGTTGCGCACGTTCGGGTGCGACCACTTATTGACGACAGGATTGTTGAGGCCCAAGAGGGCGATACACGGCTGTCTGAGCTTCGAGAGCAGGCTAGCGACGCCGTGGACTCCGAGTGGAGAGTTGGTTCTGATGGGGGTTTACGATTTCGTGGCCGCCTATGTGTTCCAGATGTGCCTGACTTGAGACGCGAGCTTCTCGAGTCTGCCCATAATTCGAAGTTTGCGATGCATCCTGGTAGCACGAAGATGTACCAGGATATGAGACGGACGTATTGGTGGGACAACATGAAGGCCCACATTGCTGAGTTTGTGTCTCGGTGTCTGACGTGCCAGCAGGTCAAGGCAGAACATCGCCGACCTCGGACTCCTTCAGCCCATGCCTATAGCGGAGTGGAAGTGGGACTTCATCTCCATGGACTTCATATCGGGTTGCCGAAGACGAGGAAGGGGCACGATTCCATTTGGGTGATTGTGGACCGGTTGACCAAATCGGCCCATTTCCTCGCTATCGAGTTACGAACTCCGCGAGACGAGGCGGCTGGGTGTACATCGGGGAGATCGTCCGTCCGCACGGGGTTCCTTTGGAGATCGTGTCGGACGGAGACACGCGGTTCACATCTATCTTCCGGACTCGTATCCGGGAGGCGATGGGTGTGAAGTTGAAGTTCGATCTGGCGTTTCATCCTCGGGCGATGGGCGGACGGAGCGAGTGAATCGGTCTGGAGGATATGTTGCGAGCATGTGTGTTGGACTTCAAGGACGGTTGGGATGACTATCTATCTTCCGTACGAGTTCGCCTACAACAACGGCTTCCGGGCGACTATTGGCATGGCGCCATATGAGGCTCTATATGGTCGACCTTGTAGAGCACCGCACTTGTTGGGCGAGAGGTTGGAGAGCGTAGCACGATTGGCCGAGGAGTTGGTTCGGGCGACTACGAGAGAAGGTAGACATTATCGGCGTCGATTACTCACGGCGAGAGAGAAGCGGAGAAGAGTTACGCCGATACGAGGCGGCGACCGCTGGAGTTCGAGGTCGGTGATCATGTGTTCCTTCGGGTTTCCCCTATGAAGGGAGTCCTTCGGTTTGGGAAGAAGGGGAAGCTCACACCGAGGTTCATCGGTCCATTTCAGATACTGGATCGAGTGGGTAATGTGGCGTATCGTCTCGCCTTGCCTACACCGCTTGCTTCCGTACACAACGTATTTCATGTATCTATGCTGAAGAAGTACGTTCCTGATCCTTCGCATATCATCAGATGGGAGCAGGTACAGTTGAGCGAGGATGCTACATATGAGTTGCGCCCGACACGCATCCTTGACAGAAAGGAGCGGGTACTGCGTAGCAAGGTCATCCCACTTGTGAAGGTGCTTTGGACACATCATTCGAGGAGGAAGCTACCGGGAGGCGAGGCCGAGGTCGGGAAGAACTACCCTCGATTCTCGAAGACTACGAAAGGTATAAATTTCGGGACGAAATTTTTGTTTAAGGGGGGTAGATTGTAACGACCTGAAAATTTCCGTACATTGGGTCGAGTACCACCTCGACCGAGAAATCACGTAGGATTAAATCCTTTAGAAATTTAACAAAGTTAACTAAGTACTAAACTCAATTAGCTATGAAATCCGTTAGGATCGCTTTAAATACGATCTGCAAGACCCAAAACTTGAGAACAAGTGACGCTAGGTTACCCTAAAGTTTAGAACCAAACTCATTTCCGTCTGCTCTCGGGAATGAAACGAAACTTCATATTAGGTCTAGATCGCACATCGGAGTCCGATTAACCCGAAGATTAAGGAACTAGGACCGCCTTGGGCTTAACAATCATCTCAAAAATCAGCCTTATCCGATGTTCCACGGCCATTCGTTTCGAATCGGAGCGAGGTAGTGTGAAAAACACTATTCATAAGCCAAAATAAATATCCGGAATAGTGATCGGCATCGTTCGTTGACGCGTCAAGATTAAGCAACCCGACCGTCGAATCGAGACCAAATTACACCCTCGGATTAAGAAAAATTTCGGGAACATTTACATGTACTTGGAATTTTCGATCGTGGCCCACGACCGTCGAACTGAAAGTGGTCCGCCACGTGCGATCTGCGTATCCGAATGAGTTAAAAACGTAATCCCACGTAGATCCATTGATGGTGAGCTTAAGTCTGACGTTTGGTTCAAAGAGGGCCACCAGAACTTCCCTTTTGAGCTGGAAAAGCGGCGAATATCCTATATAAGCAGTACCCCACCTAAGTCTATTTTCGTAATGTTTGTGGCTATAAAAGGGGCTTAGAACAGCCCCTCTCACAGCCATACAAATTTTGGAAGAAACCCTAGAGGGAGAGAGAGAAAAGAGAGAGAAGGACTTGGAGATCGTTGCCGATCTTCCTCCCCCTGCATTGGCTTGCTACACGGCCTACACCCCTCTATTCTAGACGTTTTCCCGGCGTATTCCGCCTCATTTGAAGGTAAGAAAACCTAACCCTAGGTCTGATTTGAGGTGGAATCGAGGTGGGATGTATTCTGACTAACCGATTCCGTTCTTTAGGCTAGAAATCGCCCGTAGACGGAAGATCCATCACCCTTGCTGATTCGTTCCGTTTCCAAAGGCAAAGGTGAGGACTTTAAGCTTATAAGTTACGGTTTTCAACGCTTTCAATGTCAGATAATGGTAGATTCATGATCTGCTTGCAATTGCACATGTACAAAGTGCTTTCCGTTTCCTGTTTTGATTAACGGTGTGAAATATGGAATTTCACATATTCTAGGTATACGTATAAATACCGTATACGTATTTTTTTTTGGATAAATGCTTGACATGTTTATTTAATGTATAATTATATAACATATGAATAAAATACTAGTTTGGCGAAAGGAATTGCCAAAATATATGTTTACTAAATAAATGCGTGCCGTATGTTGAAATTACGTGTTGTAGAAATACCGTATACGTATTTCTTTTGGAATAATGTTAGACATATGTATTTAATGTATGACTATACAATACATGATTAAAATACTAGCTTGGCGAAAGGGATCGCCGAAATCTATGTTCCTTTGTAAACACTATGTATGTCGAAATTGGGAATACGTGAAAGTACCCTATACGTATAAAATTTTGATGTGTTTGCTATGTTTATTTGCTGTATGAATATGATGTATATGTATAAAATACTAGTTTGGTAAAGGGACAACCCTAGTACACACTTCCCTAGCATACGTCATGTATGTCGAAAGATCGCATTCCAAGTGTTGGTGAAATCACTTGTGAGTGTAAGTGCTTAAGTGTTAGAATCTTAGGTAGGTGCTGAGATGGGATTCTCGGCTACCTTAGAGTCACATACGACACTCTCCATGTGGTTGTTCACTCTAACCACTCGCTTACGAAATGTGAGTATTTGTATACTTATTTACATAATGCTTTATAACATGCTTTTGAACATGCTTTGTGACTGTTATTAACATGCTTCATGTTATGCTTATATTATGCTTGCTAGTGTTCTTGAATTACCATGTTATCATGCCGTATTTCACATGCTATGGTTAGGATTTGACTGAGCTTGGGACTATGTTCGTAGTCCAGGCATCCGGTATCAGACTTGAGGATGTGGTTGGGGTTTCGTTCCGCCACGCACGATGTGTTGGTGAACCCGTGTCGTGCTTCGGTTGGCGATAGTGGTTGGCCACACGAGGTGCTTCTGTGCCTCATATCGCCCAACTTGTTGTGCGCTCGAGCTAGCCGAACATGTCAAGTAAACCGTATGCCTTATGTATGTTCACCATGTTTGGTCGCTAATGCTTGAACCTAGGGTACCAAACTTACCAGTGAAAATCCCGTTAACCATGGTACCTCGATCCGCTAAGACTCATGAGCCGGGCATGGTGGTATGGGACACCGTGGTCGATCTGTCGGCCTACGCTGGGGCTACGTGCCTCCCCGTAGTGACCAGTGAGCAACTCAACTCGTGAGCCGATTATGGTGGTATGGGACACTATATTCGGGCTGTCGGCCTACATTGATAAGGTGATGGGGGAGTGGTGCAACCTTTGTGCGTAATGTGCCACAGCGGCCTTTGTAGTGACCGCGAGCATACTCAAGTTGCAGCGTGCCTTAGGGTTCGCCGCGATATATAGAGTATGAACTAGGCTGTTTACGTATAGTTGTACCGTGATGAATCGTTTAAGGGGTGATGGGGAGTGGTGCAACCTTTGTGTGTAATAAATACAGCGTCTCTGTGAGTGACCTAGAAAACACACCATCGTCGATATTAACTAGATGACGACCCTAGATTGGATCATGTTTGGATATGATACAAGGGAGGTACCTTAGTTTCCCAATCCTGTTGTTTGAAACGAACTAATTAAAAACTCGGTAATCATACTCATCATGCATCGCATGTGCCTGGAAGATGTGGAGCACTGTGGGATGTAAGCATGCGCGAACGTGAGATGGTGTCGCTTGAGGGAGTATGTCGGAGAGGGCATCCATCATACTTGCATTCATACTTGCATTAATCAAAGTAACTAGGAGTGTTTGATTTACTGCTTTATCATTACTGCTTGACTGTATTGATAGCATGATAACTTATGTCTTATCGTTCCACTGAGTTAGCTACTCACTCCCAAGTTACGGGACGGTGTTGCGTACACCAACCAGACTCTGTCTCAGGTTTAGGCGATCCGGCTATTCTGGAGGCGGAGCCCGATTACGACGAGGACCAGGAGGAGTTCTCGTATATGCAGATTCACTGGCGGCCGACTAGGTCACGGACTGATGGGATTTACAGAGATTGTACCTAGTATTTTGACATTTTGTTTATATAGACAGACATGTATATTGTGACTCAGAAGTATTCATACTCTGGATAACGAATAGTTTATTTTGTTTCTTCACATACATATATATACAGTTCAGTCTTCCGCTTGCTTTTATACAATTGATCTGGAGTATGAATTACTGCTTTGGTATAATCTCATTCATGTTTACTGCTCTAACATAGACAACATTCAAATATCATTAAACATGTTGCATAAGTGATGCGTTGGAACTCGGGAGTTGAGTTACCCTCGACCCCCGATTTTCAGGGCGTTACAATAATATGTTAAATTTTAATAGCCTATTAGTCACTAGGCCTCCACCTTTCGATGGCTCCAATTATGCTTATTGGAAAGCCAGGATGAGGATCTTCCTCAAATCCATGGATGAAAGAGTATGGTTAGCCACAGTGAATGAATGGACCCCTCCTATCATGGAAGTAACTGGTGTTGA
This sequence comes from Magnolia changhungtana, assembly GCA_030180095.1. Taxonomy (NCBI): domain Eukaryota; kingdom Viridiplantae; phylum Streptophyta; class Magnoliopsida; order Magnoliales; family Magnoliaceae; genus Magnolia; species Magnolia changhungtana. The sequence continues at coordinate 2,611,542 of JASAUF010000600.1, forward strand.
TGGTTCAAAATCTATGAAAATTACACCGTATTATTCATGGAACACACTTCAGAAAACTGAGAGTAGTGCAAACGCTAAAGCACTAAATACAATTACTTGTACACTATCACCGGATGAATTCAAAAGAATTATATCCTGTGATTCTGCAAAACAAGCTCGGGATATATTAGAAATGACACACGAGGGTACATCAATTGTCAAGAAATCTAAGATACAAATCCTCACAACTAAATTTGAGTAAATATGTATGGAAGAAAATGAAATATTCATAGACTTCTATACCAGATTGAATGATATTGTAAACTCTATGTGGGGTCTAGGCGATAAAATCCCGTAAAGCAAGATATGTGCTAAAATACTACGCTCACTTCCTGAACAGTTCAATTCTAAAGTAACCGCAATCCAGGAACTTCGTGATATAGATAATATGAAGGTTGAGGAATTAGTTCGATCTTTACAGACTTATGAGTTAAACTTTAAAGCTCCTAAATGTAAATCCATTGCTCTCAAATCTACTAAAGGTATTTCTTAAGAAAACTTGGATTCAGAAAATTCTGAAGACGATATGGCTCTTTTAGCAAAGAAATTTTACAAGATTTTCAAAAGCAAGAAAATGGTAGATCTTTAAAAATCAAATGATAAGAAAAGATCTAAACCTAGATCCAAAAATTGGAAGTCTTTGAAAGATAGTCAATGTTACAACTGCCAAGATTATGGACACTTAGCAAACAAATGTCCTAAAAAGGACAAACCAAAAAGAAAGGGCTTGTTGGCTACATGGGATGAATCATCTGATTTTGAAGCTTCTTCTGAATCAGAAGATTCTGAAACTGAGTCGGGTAATGAACTTAAAGCCCTTATGACTCTAGCCAAATTCACATTCTCAGATAATGATTCAACAAGTGAAGAAAATTTGAATAGTGAATGTGAAAATGAAGAAAATCTTCAAGATGCTTATAATGCCCTATATAAGGAAAGTTGTAAAATTGCTGTCAAACTTAAACTTAAAAAGGAAAAATATTTTAAACTCAAAGAATGTTTTGAATCACTTATTTTAGAAAAATCCCAAATTTCAGATTGTTTTGAAAAATCAAAATGTGATTTAGAATTCAAAACCTCCCTGATTGAAAATCTGAAATCTGAAAATGAGAAACTTAAAAATGAAGTATCTTCTCTTCTGAGTTTAAAAGACACATGGAGATATGCCCAAGGTGATCTAAAGTTAGAAAAATTATTACCTGGATCAAGAAAATGTGGCGATCGATTCGGGTTAGGCTATGACAAGAATATATCTTCTAAACAAAAATATACTTCTCCTAAGTTTGTGAAAGGAGAGTCCTCAAACTCAAAAGGGAAAGGCACTTACCAAGGTTTTTCTAAAACTTTTCAAATACCTAAAGCGGCCATATTAATTTTAAAAATCAGAACCAAAACCCTCTTGCTAAGAAGATAGTTGATTTACTCAAGGAGCTCTTAAAATCTAACTCAGTAGGTCATTCTTACAACAACAGAAAGAAAAAGACCAACTATACTCCTAAACCCAAAACTGTTCTAAAATGGATTCCTAAAGTTGCCTGCTTGGTTGCTCACACTACTTTCAAAGCAACAAGCCATTCAAAGTGGTACCTATATAGTGGATGCTCCAGGCATATGACTGGTGATAAAAGTTTGTTCACCGATCTCAAAGACATGACTGATGGTTCAGTCACATTTGGTGATGGCAGCAACTGCAAGATTATGGGCCAAGGTACGATTCATCTCTATAACCTTCCTTTGTTTAAAAATGTTTTATATGTAGAAGGTTTGAATCATAACTTGCTTAGCATATCTCAAATATATGATAATAGCCATAGTGTACGATTTTCTAATCAAAGTTGTGAGATTCCAAACAACAAGGGTTCAGTAATACTAACTGGATGTAGAACCTCTGAAAACTGTTATATTGTTAGCGAATCCAGCTCATCTAATCAATCATGTTACATGGTCCATATAGATGAGACTGAGTTATGGCACAAACATCTTGGACAAGTACACTATTGAAATCTATATAGATTAAGCAAATGGGAACTTATAAGAGGTTTACCCAAATTACAAAAATTAGATAAAATATGTGGTGAATGCAGATTGGCAAACAAACAAGGAACTTACACAAAAAGGTGAATTCCAATACCACATCAAGACCACTCGAGCTTCTCCATATGGATCTAGTAGGACCTACCAGGATGGAAAGTTGAGGTAGCAAAAAATATATCTTGATAATTGTAGATGACTTTGCCAGATATACTTGGGTAATCTTCTTAAGGGACAAATCTGAAACCCTTGAAGAAGTAAGAAAAGTTCTCAAAAGGATTCAAATTGAAAAAGGTTCTCAAATCAGTAAGATTCGTAGTGATCATAGATCTGAATTTGAGAATAGTGGTTTTGAGAAGTTTTGTAACGACCAGGGAATATTACATGAATTCTCAGCACCCAAAACTCCACAACAAAATGGTATAGTGGAAAGGAAAAACAGAGTATTGCAAGAAATGGCTAATGTCATGTTGAATAACATGAAGCTCTCTAAGAATCTTTGGGTGAAGCAGTCAATACAGCTTGTTATATTATTAATCAAGTTTACATTAGTAAAAGTAATAATAAAACAGTTTATGAAATGTGGTTCGATAGAAAGTCGACTGTAAAATACTTTTGAATTTTTGGCAGCAAGTGCTATATTTTATAAGATTGTGAAAATCTGGGAAAGTTTGATACGAAGAGTGATGAAGAGATATTTTTAGGATATTCTTTAAACAGTCGTGCTTATAGGGTACTGAACAAAAGGACCGGTGTGATTCAAGAGTCCATCAATGTGGTCATTGATGATCACTTAAACACACTAGTCTCAACTTCAGATAATGATGAAATTCTTGTAACAGATAAACCTGATACTTCATCTAACCAAACTGATTCTGAACTAAGGATTGTTAAAGATCATCCAACTACACAAATTCTTGGAAACCCTCTCACTGGTGTTCGTACTCGTAGACAACTTGAGGATATATGTAACTACGCATGTTTTACATCCTAGATATAACCATCTAACGTAAAAGAAGCTTTTACTGATGAAAACTGGATTGTTGCAATGCAAGAAGAGCTTAACCAATTTGTGAGAAATGATGTTTGGTATCTCGTACCTAGACCTAAAGATAAACACATCATTGGAACCAAATTGATTTTTAAAAATAAGTCTGATGAGCTTGGTAATATAATTAGAAATAAGGCTAGGTTAGTGGTACAAGGTTACACTCAAATTGAAGGTATTGACTATGATGAAACCTTTGCACCAGTAGCCCGACTTGAATCAATTAGACTCTTTATATCCATTGCATGTTTTAGAAAGTTCAAGATTTATCAGATGGATGTAAAAAGTGCATTTTTAAATGGCGATTTGCATGAGGAAGTCTATGTTGAACAACCAATGGGTTTTGAAGAACCCAAGAATGCCGATCATGTTTATCGACTTAAAAAGGCACTATACGGTTTAAAACAAGCTCCTAGGGCATGGTACGAGAAACTAACAAAGTTTCTATTATGCCATAATTTTCAAATGTGATGCGTTGATAAAGCTCTGTTTATTAGAAAATATAATAAGCACATCTTATTAGTACAAATCTATGTTGATGATATCATTTATGGATCTACCTGTACTGACATGACTATTGAGTTTGCAGATTTGATGAAATCTTGACTTGAAATGAGCATGGTTGGGGAATTGAATTATTTCCTTGGGTTGCAAATAAAGCAACAACGTGATGGAATGTTCATATCTCAATCTAAGTATGCTATGAATCTAATTAAAAGATTTGAATTTGAGAATGGTAAGAATTTCGATACTCCTGTGAATACAACTTTGAAACTCTCAAAAGATTCTGCAGGTAAAAATGTAGATCCGAAATTATATCGAAGTATGATTGGTAGTTTACTATATCTAACTGCTAGCAGACCTGATATTTCTGTAAGTGTTGGTTTTTGCGCAAGATATTAATCTGATCCAAAAGAATCGCATTATTAGATATGTCGCAAGTACTGTTAATCTCGGTCTCTAGTATCCTCACGAGACTAATGTTCAATTAGCTGGATACTCAGATGCTGACTGGGCTGGTAATCTAGATGATAGAAAATCAACCAGTGGTGGTTACTTTTATATCAAAAATTGTTTAGTTTCCTGGTTTAGCAAAAAATAAAATTCTATATCACTTTCTACAGCTGAAGTTGAGTATATCGCAACTGGTAATGCATGTAAGCAGCTTGTTTGGATGCAACGAATGCTAAGTGATTATGGAATTAAACAGGATTCTATGTTATTACATTGTGATAATTCTAGTGCCATAAATATTTCGAAAAATCCTATTCAGCATTCTCATACTAAGCATATTGACATTAGATTTCATTATATTAGGGAATTAGTAGAAGAAAAAGTTATATCTCTGGAATATATCCCTACCGAGGATCAACGAGCTGACATTTTCACTAAACCTCTTGACAAAAGCAGGTTTAACAAAATGAAATTTGATCTTGGCATGTGCATTTTAAAATGATTATTTATGCCTACTTGTATCATAGTGTATATATTTGCTAGTTTGAATTTTAATTTTTGGTCATTATGCAAGAAATCTGAATTTTTGGCCGGTACTTGACCAATCATAAATATCTACGACTAGTTGTAGTTCGACCGGTCGTACATATCCACGACCAGTCGTAGATCGTGGTAAATCACTTAAAATTTGGGGATTTCACTTTCTTCCTCATTTCGTTTTCACTCTCTAAAGAGCCGAGCCTCGACTAGTCGAACCCGTTGTTAGATTTCTTCAAGGTTAGTGCTCCATTTACGTTTTTATTACAGATATGTGTCTAGATTGCTTCCTTTTCTCTCTTAGAGCTTTCTATTTTGGATTTCATTGTGATTTGAGGTTTTTCTTATGCAAAATCTGATTTGATCAAACCCTCTTCTCAAACCTTTGCAACTTCTTCTTTTCTTAAAATCTCTATTGCAAATGGCTTTTAGAGGAAAAAAAATCTCTACCCATGGTCCATCTTCTTCTTCCAGATCAGCCCCGATTTCTAAACGGCATCTTCAGCCTCCCGATGATGATCCATCTTATGTTCGGGACATCAGTTTACGCAATGTTATTGTTGAACTCCCTGTTTTCATTGATCATGTTGCACCTTTTGACATCCTTCCTATGCTTAAATCTGTAGGTTGGGATAACTTATTACATTAGGGTGGGCCAGCATACCGGTCCATTGCCCAATCCACGTTTGCAAGTATTAGTGATTTTTCATTGGATGAGTTAACATTTAAAATATTTACTAGAGAAGGGCCTTTTGACGTTGATCGTCATTTAATTTCTGCTCTTATGAACATTCCAGTGAATGATGAGGGCATTCTTATCCATAATTTGACTGATAAACCCTCACTTTCTGAAAAACGTATGCTCACTAGAGACTTGTGCAACATGGATGTTCATTGGACTCGTAAAGGGAATGCGCTTCCCGCAAGGTATTTGTTACCTAAATACAGAGTTCTCCACAAAATCTTTGTGTCTAATCTGTATCCTCGTTCAGGTAATAAAACTAATTTGACATCATATATGGTTCGTGCTCTTTATGTTGTTGTCAGTGGTACTCAGATTTGTTTACCATCCTTAATCTGTTATTTCATTCTTCAATTTAGACTCCATCCGAGTCACAGTGACATTCCTTTTGCCTATTTGATGACTGTGTTGGCTAAACATATGTCAGTCGATATGCCGGTTGGAGAGGCACCTATCCATCATCTGATTTTCAACAATTCTAATATCAATAAGATGAAACTGGATTTCCATCCTGAGCAAGGTGGTGGTGGTGGTCATGCTGAACATGAGGGAGAAGCCAGTGATCGTCCTTCTGATGACATAAATATGGATGACATCTTTGAAGAACTTGAATCTGATTCTACGAATGATTCAGATTTTGTACCATCTGATGTTGATGCACGTCTGAGTGCATTGGAGGATAAAGTTGATAATATCAATGTTAAGATGGAAAACATGTTTGTTGCTCATGATTTACAGTTCAAGTACATGCGCAAATATCTTAGGCGCTTGAACAAGGGGGTGTATACACTTGATTCATCTATCCCTGCTCCTTCTTCTAGTTCAGATTAGTGTTTAAGTTGTTCAAGTTGTAATAACTTTACTACTATGGTGTTAGCTTTGCTTAAACTCGGTATTTACTTTCTGTATGTTAATTATGCTTTTATCTCATATCTTATCTATCTGTTTTGTGTTTTCCTTTGTCCTCTTTTGACAAAAAGGGGGAGACTGGATATGTTTCACTTCTTTGGATATGTTTTATTCAGGGGGAGTGTTGTATGTCTTATAATGACATGTATGGAGAATTGATATGTTGAATATTTGCATATTTGCAGGTTCATATTAATTGTGCCAGTTGTTGACAACTGGTGCATGATTCGTTATATTCTGTGTTCTGTAAACATATCTTGGTAGTGTGTTTTGTCACTAATTTGACAAAGGGGGAGATTGTAAGTGCTATAGTTTATATCCCTTTGTGTTGTCAAATTTGTGGTGCCAAAGACACTGGTATGTAACTTGCTATGTGAAGATCCACTCAAGATCAACTTTTATGAACAAGCAATGCTCACATGTGTAAAGAAGAAAGTTCTACTCAAGTTCAACTATGTTTGATAAGTATTGCTCTCAAGTCAAGACATTGCAAGATATCAAGAAGCTTACAAGTTCGATTGTAAAGAATACAAGATACTTTCAAGGATTAGCTACAACAAGACTTCAAGATTTACTACTTTCAAAGGTCACTTGTCCTTAAGTTTCAATGTCCTTACTTCACGATTGAGGTTTGACTGACCTTAGGTTGACCTTTAAAGTAGGCCATTTTGGATACATAAGTCATATGTTTGATTCACGTGAGTTTGGTCAGTTCTAAGACTAGTCCTAGACTTTGTTCGACTAATCCTAGCACTGCTTCGACCTGTCTAAGAAATTCCTGAATCAGTCATAAGTTTGTTACAAAATTCGGATATTTTTTGTTAGGCTTCGACTAGTCCTGGGGACTGTTTAACTAGTCGAAGGAACAGTGTCGACTGCATCTAAGACCAGTCGTAGACCTACGACTCAAAGTCCAGCGTTGATCTTCAGATCCTACGACCAGTCAAAGGAGACCTACGACCAGTCGAAGGATACCTTCGACCAGTCGTGAAACGGTCAAATCTTATCGCGCCCGAATTTTCAAATATCTGTTGGTTCTACGACCAGTCGAAGAACTCCTTAGACCAGTCGAAGACGTGATTTGCTCACCTATAAATAGAGCACGAATCTCAGAAGAAATCATTGAATTCAAGCTAATTTAATTCGGCCTTCTGAGAGATAGTTCTGTGCTCCATCAAAGCTAAGTGTGCTTATTTAATATTCTCTTTCTTTAGCTTTATTTGATTGATTTTGTTTCTAGCATTCCAATCTTATATGAAAAGAGGAATTGTTGTTTTCCTTCTTTTGGAATCAAAATCAATTAAAGCTAGCCCGTTGTTTTTAATTTAAAATCTATTAGAACCTAGAACCATTATAAAGTGAGTATTGGACATTGATCTTGGACATTCATATCTCTACTCCAATTTGGTTCTTCTGGGCTACTACAACGAAGGAGATAATCAGGTATTTTATATTTATTGTAAATTCTGTTTGATTTTCTTTTGAGATTTTCCAGAAAAATCTCATTGTATTGGTTATCTGAGGAGAGCCAGAAAACTCAGAAGTAGGATAATTTTTTTTATTGTGTAAGCCCACAGATAAAGACACAATTGTGAAGGTTTTTAGGTGAACCTGGAAAAACCTATTTTTGTTAGTGAACGCTAATATCCCTTGTGTGAGGATATTAGGAGTGGAGTAGTTGTGTGGTTGTTGTTGAACAGTTGGTGTACACACAGGCGAACCGCTATAATCCCTTGTGTTTTATGGTTGTTTGATTTTCATTTCGTATCTTTAATTATTTAGTGTGGGATGTATGTGTGGATGTGAATGTTGTAATCATTTCATTTCAAGCTCAGTGGTGAATGGTGTAATAGTTAAATTTATATTTCTGTAATTTATTGCTTACTATTACTTTATTGGTTTGAGCTTCTGTTTTTATATTTGTTCTAGAAATAAGGTTGTCCTACCATAAACTTTGGTTTTTGGTGTAAGGTTGTCCTTAGAACAATTTTTGATTGCTTTCCATTCCTATACTACAATTCAAGTTTAGTGATTTAAATTCATATTCTTTATTCCGCTGTATCTCTTATTTAAATTTGGCATAGTCCTATTCCCCCCCCCCCCCCCAGGACTTATAGCTTGGCCATTTCAATCTTAAGGGCGGGAAGAGTTGAACTAGCTTGATAAGTATTTTGCGAGAGAGTCTGATTCTTGTTGGAAGAGGCTAAGTTAGAGAGAGGAATCAGTTGATGCCATTGCAGTAGAAGGAAGAAGAAAAATAGAGAAAAAAGGGGATCGTTCTATAGGAGGCTGGATTGCTCTGATACCATAACAAAGTTTGTAAAATGTAGAAAACTTGCATGGATTTTCTGTATTACTACCATACACATATATACAAGTTTGAGATCCTCTAATTTACAATCTATATTATTACAACATCTATTAGATTTTATCTTTTAGATTATATAATATCTTATTTATTAAATTCTATAATATCTTATCTATTAGATTCTATAATATCCCCAATCAAGGAAACAGATAGAGGAAGATGTGTATTTGAGGGATTTGAATGTATTCTACATTCATGCAGAGAACATGATAGTTGTGCTTTATCACACACTACCAGATTTTACAATGAATGATTTCAGAAAATTATTTATATTATACATTAAATAATTTCAATGGGCTTTGATTGATTGAGCGTGTAAAACAAAATCAGTTCAGTATCAAAAGTAGGTAAGTGCGTATTGTAATTGTACCTAGCATTGAGATTTGTGAATCAAATGTGGTTGATTCAATGTTATCGTATTAACAGTCAAGGAAATGCTATGAGAAAATTGGATAAAAGCTTATGGTCGCTTATGGATTTGGCATGATGGCATCTCCCCAGGGTGTAATATTAATATAATTTTAGAGCATTTTACATTCAGGATCCTAGCAGTTCATTAGATCACATTTCTATATTTGGCCAATGGCCAGCGACCCAACATTGAAACTCTGGATCATTTGTTCATTGGCTTTCTTGCTTCTGCGGTTTGGCGCTTAACTTTGCCACCCACCGCTCAACTCAAGAAAGGATGGCCCAATGGTGGGAGGTGATGACACCGGGTGTCTTCTTATTCCAGCTCCGCAATTTGACCCCTTGCTTTATGCTTTGGGAAATTTGGAAAGCTAGGTTTGATGGCAAGAATATCTCCTCTCGGGCTGTCATAGCGCATATTAACTAGTGGCTGGGATGGGTCAGTAAAGGGGTCTCTCAAGCCAGATCGGAATCCTGGATGGGTCGTCTCCAGCTTAGGAATCTGGGTATCAATGCACCTCCTCTCCCCGCTAAGCATTTTGAAGTGGTGAAATGGGTGAGGCCTGAGAGTAACTGGGTCAAGGTTAATGTGGACGGGTCGGCCAAGAGGAACTCGGGGATGACGGGAGGAAGCGGCATTTATAGGAGGGCTGACGGCAACATAGTCTTTGCCTTTTCCAATGGTTATGGGCTAGGTACAAACAACGGCGCAGAATTTACAGTAGTCTATGAGGGCCTTGCTATCTGCACAAGCCTGGGGCTGTGGAAGGTGGTAGTTGAATCGGGCCCGCATTTCCAGCCTCAATAGGTTGAGTTATGTCCATTTTGTTCACATCAAGAGAGAGGGAAATGGCCCGGCAAATGGGCTGGCATGTGAGGGCAGTGAGCTCCAAGGTAATCGCTGCTACAAGGCTGCGCGGGATCTTCCCCTTGCCATCCAGGGGATGGTCGTGTTAGATAAGGTAGAGCTCGGTGCCATTAGGGAGTTGGACGATCATGTATAGGTTTTTATGATAGGTTGCTCTGGAGATGTTTTTTCGGTGCTCCATGGGCAACCCGAAGTACATTCCCCATCGTGTTATCTTAACACTTTGAAATGAATTCCAGGCTAGAATTTAGACTTTTTCTTTTCTTTTTTTTTTTTTAAAAAATAATAATAATTCTCGGCCCAACTTTAGATAGGGTATCAAAATTATTTCCATGACGGGACACTTGTTTGTTGAATTTGGATTATTGAAATGTTTTCCATCGTAATGATCCATTTGATGGACACCCTTTGTCTAACTGTTTGTCTTGTGTTGTGATATACCTGCAATGGGGCCCAAGATTTGGACAGTTTCGTTCAGGGTGGAAATGAACGCGGTATGGCAGCAAAGGAAGCTTAGAGAGTTGGGGTAAATGGAGCCTACTGGGGATCGCTTGCGGTGATGGAGAGTCCAATCCTTAAACAAATTGCAAACGCTAGGGGAAAATCTATTGCTCAGGTTTCTCTAAGGTGGTTGTATGAACAAGGAGTGAGTGTGGTGGTGAAAAGCTTTAACAAGGAGAGAATGAAAGAGAACCTTCAGATCTTCCATTGGGCATTGAGTGAGCAAGATTTGCAAGAAATCAGTCATATTCCACAGCATAGGGGATTTTCAGGAGAATTCTTCGTTTCACCAGGTGGGCCATTTAAAACGATAGAGGAGCTGTGGGACGAGGAGGAATAACACACCTCTAACTATTTCTCCCAGTGTGTCATGATGGAACGGTTTGCTAAATCCTCATATATGTGCAGATATGGAACACGTGTAAGATCTGGGCTTTCATTAACTTTTTAGATTTTATGACCTAAATTTGCCATCGCACACCTCATAAGAGACGTAACATATAAAACAAATGGATGGCAAGATATAATGATTTTAATCCCCAATTAAATTTTTTTTTTTAAAAAAAAAAAGAAAAGAAAAAGATCTCATTTCTATAGAAACCTAAAATGGAAAAAGGAGTTGTTCTCAATTTTGAATTTTTAGGAATGAAGCCTACAAGTATAGGTGTCAGGATTTGGAGACGACAACCATAAAGAATCTAATCCCATCCTTAAAAAATCGTCCAACATATCTAAAGATCCTATAGTACGTATAATGTTTTCTATAGTACGTGCTTGTCTTTAATCCTTCTTTGTACAAAGAAGGCTCTTTTAGTTATGTGTTCAAGGATGTTTCCGGCTTTCACTAATTACTATATACCAGTGTCAATGTGTTCCATAAGATGTTTGGTGTGCACCTTGATGGAACTCCCAGGCAACATAGCTCAAAAATAGAGGAGACTTGTTTCTATTTTATTCTTGACCTCGGGATCACTTGTACATGACTCTACAAGGATATTTCACGTAAGTTTGAAGAGGATAATTGGGGTGCATGCAATCGATATATATATATATATATATATATATATATATTTAAAAAAAAATTTAAGGGAGGAGGAATGTCCTTGAGGTTAGAACGAGTATCTAAGATGTCTCATCAAACGCTAGTTAATGGATGGGAGACATGCTCAAAACACTGCTCGAAGGGGACTGGCCCTGCAGTCTGATCGAAGTAAGTTGATACACCCTCTTCTTGGAATTCAATGCTGGGCACGACATCACCACTCAAAGAACAAACATATGGGATGTCCGCAATCCCATTGTAGAAGATCCGGCAAAATTCATCGTCACTAGCCAAATGTTGTCGATTATGACTTGTCTCATCCCCTTTGATGGTTTGATTATCTGTAGGATTCGAGTTCTTCTCCACCAGTTCTCTAAATATTGATGATCGGAAGAGGAGACTAAGCGCAGTAGTTGTGGATGACCTGCTGTTCCCATATGGTATTTGCAGAGGGTGATATTCTTGCTTCTGAGGGGAGCCCATGTTGTCCATGGCAAAGATGTTGCGGTGCAAGAACGGCTCAGGTTCTTCACCGGGAAATATGGTGGACGGGGATGGGTTTGGTCGAGTTTCACTGCTGGATCGTGGTTCTTGGAGAGGAGTGGAAGTGCTCACACCAGGCCGTAGCCATCTGATGTATGTGCTCAGGTCGAAGTTGGTCACTGCATTGATACCTCTGTATTCTATGGCTGCTATGTCATAAGCTGCAGCAGCCTCCTCTTGGGTACCTGAAAGAAGACACTCAAGTCATCCCCACATATCTACATCTCCACTGAGGAGTGAGTTTACTACACTATAAAGGAGATTTGAGGTGACAATGTCATCATCACCCCACAAGGCTATTGATATCGATGTTGCAGTAGTTGTTGCATTCCCAAGGAGGACCACATTTTTTGGTGTTGTATTGGCTTCCCAATAGTCTAGTGAACTCACACAATATCTGTCAAAATGATTAAAAGGCTCGTTGACTCTCTGATTGTATCTCAATTTAGACCTGAGTCGAGGCTGAATCAGTCTGATTAATTGCCCTAGTCGATGGGGGTGACTATGGGTATTAAACCATATCAGTTGGATTAGTCTGTATCGGACTTGTCCAAGTCTTATAACAGTGGGAAAAGATTGATTATATATTAAAGAAATAACACTCACCGTAAGTTCCAAGGTAAAGGTACTTGTTTCCGAAAACCCTTCCTATCCTTGCTTCCCATCTGCCATTGTGATGGTGCCTGTATTGTATCGAAAAAGCAACAAGTTTCTGCCCATAAATCTCGGGGCGATAGATGTTAGGCAGATAGTGTATACAACATTATTCAGTGTATATCCCACTTTCACAGTCCATTCCTGATGGGAGTTGAGATGATAGGTACATGTCTTCTCATTTGAGAGAATGGAAAGGCTAGCGGCTTATCGACGGAAACGGATTGGCTACTCCCCCTGACACCAGCTCCGTGGCTGGTGTTCGGTGGAAACGGATTGGCTACTCCCCCTGACACCAGCCCCAGGGCTGGTGTTCGGTGCTCTGTGGGCCCCACCATGATGTATATGTGTCATCCATTCCGTTCATCCATTTTTACAGATCATTTCATGGCTTTATCCCAAAAAATAGAGGTATATAAATCTCAGGTGGACCACACCACATGAAAACAATAGTGGTTGGATATCCATCATTAAAATCCTCCTAAGGCCCACTGTACTATTTATTTGACATCTAATATGTTTATTAGGTCATACAGGACCAAATTAAGGGAAAAAACAAAAATAATCTTGATCCAAAACTTTTATGGCCACAAAATGTTTTTTAATAGTCGACGCTCATTCGACACTGTTTCATGTACTGTGGTCCACTTAAGATTGAGATATACATAATTTTTGGTCTCATACCGTAAAATGATCCCTAAAAATAGATGGATGGCATGGATGAAACACATACATCATGGTGGGTCCCACGTAGCACCGACCACCAGCCATTGGCTGGTGTCAGGGGGAGTAGCCAATCCGCGTCCGTGTTCGGTGGTCTGTGGGCTCCACCATGATGTATGTGTTTCATCCATTTTTTAAGATCATTTTATTGGTTAATCCAAAAAAAATGAGAGGGATATAAAGCTCAGGTGGACCACACCACATGCAAACAATAGTGATTGGATACCAACCATTAAAATCCTCCTATGGCCCACTATACTGTTTATTTGACATCCAATCAGTTGATTAGGTCATACAGGCCAGATGAAGAGAAAAAACAAATATCAGCTTGATACAAAACTTTTATGGCCCCCAAAATGTTTTTAATGGTCGACCCTCATTCAACACTGTTTCCTGTAATGTGGTCCAATTGAGATTTGGATATAGCTCATTTTTGGATTTATACTGTAAAATGATCTGTAAAAAACATATGGATGACATGGATGAAACACATACATCATGGTGTGGCCAACATAGCACCGACCACCAGCCATTGGCTGATGTCAGGGGGAGTAGCCAATCCGTTCCCCTTATTGACGAGCCGCGGTTTGGCTGATGATCTCAACACTAGCCAGATAGCTGATTTCAAAGCTCCATGGGCCCTACCAATATGCGTGTAATTTATTCATTCTGTCCACTCATTTTGCCAGCTCATTTCAGGGAATCAGTCCAAAAGTGAGGCGGATCCAAAGCTCAAGAAGACCACACCACAGGAAACAATTGGGAGAATAATGTCTACCTTTGAAACCTTCCGAACCCTAAAGTGATGTTTTTCAACATGTTCATAAGGTCACAAAGACCTTCGAAGGTTGAACACAAATATCAGCTTGATCCTAAACTTTTCCGGCCCACAAAAACTTTTCAATTGTAAGCGTTCAATGTCCATTGTTTTCGGTAGTGTTGCTTGAGCTTTTGATCTGCCTCATATTTTGGATCATGCTGGTCCACATAGCATTGACAACGGCTAGCTGGCTGGTGCTGGGTCACGGGTTATTGACCGGAAGTCACTTGCATGGTGTACCACACTCTACTAACCTTCACCAAGTTTTATGGGACCCGGCATAATTTATATGTTTAATCCACACTGTCCATTCATTTTATGAGATCATTTTATGGTGAGGGCCAAAAAATGAGGCAATCTAAAGCTCTATTGGACCACACCCACAGAAAACATAGGGTATTAAATGCTTACCCATTGAAAACTTTTGGGGTGTTACAGAAGTTTTTTTAATCAAGCTTATATTTGTGTTTTCTCTTTATCTCGGCCTGTGTGACCTTCCGAACAAGTTGGATGGCAAATAAACATCATGGGCCCTAGGAAGGTTTCAATAGTGGGCCTTATTCTCTCCAGTGCTTTATATGGTTTGGTCTGCCTTATATCTAACTCATTTTTTGGCCCATGCCCTAAAATAATCTCTCAAAATGGGTGGACTACATGGATATAACACAAACATTATGGCAGAGCCCACAAAATTTGGTGACATCAAGACACTACTTAGGTGCACACTACACAATCCGATTCCACACCTAAGAAAGCAGTTGAAACCTTCCTAGGGCCCATGATGATATTTATTTGCCACACAATCTGTTGGTAATGTCAAACAGGTTTGGATTAAGGAAAAACACAAATATCAGCTTGATCTAAAACTTTGGTGGCCTTAAACAAGTTTTCAAATGTAAGCCTTCAATCCCTATTGCTTTTTGTGGTATGGTTGACTCGAGCTTTGGATCTACCTCATTTTTATCCCTTTGCCCTAAAATGATATTGCAAAATGGATAGACGGTGTGGATATATCTGATACATCATGGTGGGACCCAGAACTTGTGACGTTATACGCACGACCCGGTGTGTGCTGTGCTACCTTGTTCCTTTTATCCATGAGAGCAATATAAAGGAGACCACCAAATATATTTACCGTGCCACTCCACGGTACTTGGATACACCTCGGGAGAAGCCACTGCTTTTCCTGAAAGAGAGAAGAAGAGGAGAAGAGAAAGGAGAAAATTTAGAATAAAAAAGAAAGAAGAAAAAAATTAAAAAATAAAAATAAACAAACAAAAGGATTTAGCACAAATAGATCCAAATCTTCTATGTAAATACCTTCTTAAAGTGGCTAAGTACTCTTCTTTTGTCACATTTTGCATTATTTGGATTTCAGTCTCATAATCAGACACCTGGTCCACAATCAACAATGTTACATAAATACATTAGAAATTTACTAACCGATGATAAACATGTTGACTTTTGTCTCACCAACTTTCACATTCACTCAGCTAATTAGAATTTTTAATTCCTAATTTTCTCAATTATACTTAGCAATTACATAGTTTTCTAATTCCCTCTTTAAAATCAAAATAAATAAATAAAAAACACTCACCCCTCCCTCACATACTCACAAACACCCACCCCCACACACTCTTGCACTCACACCACGGGTGGTGCTTAAACTTGTGACTTCATGTTTTCTAATTCCCAGTTTTTCTTGAAATAATTAGTTTTCTGGGTTTGGTTGTTGTAACTTGGATAAGGTCGGGTATGGCTTGGTTGTTGATTTTGGGAGATCCCAATTACACCCTGATCCATAGCTCAAGTGGTAGACTGAGTGAAAGATAGCTCATTTCAATACTGAGGTCTTGGTATGATTTCCTAGTGGGGGTGGCTAACAGTGAAGTGTGAACTGACAGTGAGTGTACTAACAAGCTAAGCAAAAAAAAAAAAAAATTAAAAAAAATAAAAATTACACCCATTTCATAATCCGGTTAAAACTTTGGACCCAAACCCACTACTATGATCAACATTGGATTTCAGATTGGATCTAGTGACATATCGAGTGAGAGTACCGGGAAATTTGTGAATGTGGTGGTCCCCCAATATTTGAGTGCAGCCAGATCATAAGCCCTTGCTGCAGATTCTTCCTCATCGTAAGCCCCTGTTTAGCAAAAGCATGGAGCACTTCCCCTTAGTTTAAAATAACATTGTATCAAATATAGATGAAATTTTATAAATCAAACAACTGCTCACCTAAATAGACTGTTTCGTTCGTTGATGAAAGATGAACATGGCACACATACAACAAGATTGTGAAATGATCAGGAAAGTATTAATATATATATATATATATATATATATATATATATATATATATATATATATATATATATATATATATATATATGATCATATATGATCTAGAGAACTGAAAGATATCGAAGAAAGATCAAATGCTATCTTCTATACCTTGTTTTCCTTTCTTCTTCTGTGTTGCATTCCAGGAACCCTTGTCCCATAGATGTGCTTCATAACGTCCTGTCCATCTATGCCTGCATTTTTTAAATCAATTTCAAAGCTAGCATCATTATCCAAATTATTGTTTTTTTTTTTTTTTTTTTTTTTTTTTTTTTATTTAAGGAAAAAAAAAAGAAAAAACTCAGCAAACTTTTCATTCAATGGCAACTATGTTGTACAACCATCAGGAGCAATTCGGGAACCCTGCAGCAGCATAAGAAATTGGGGGCTCTTATCGTAAACACAGCTAGAAAAAAATCAACTTCCCCTATACAAAAAAACAAGCTAGGGACCCACCGGGAAGACCCGAATGGAACCTATGCCAACTTTATCGAAGAAGACCAAGCCCTGAATATGAGACGGGAGGTCATTTGCACTGTCGAAGAAGGTGAACGATTGCAACTCACTTCCCATACGGCCCATTCCATCAGCCAAGGCCGTTCCCCTCCCTCTGAATGAGCCTGAGAGAAATATTACCCTACCCATGAGCTTACCAATCCTGGCAGCCCATGGTCTCCATTGCCAAGAAGGGGTCGATCTCCCTAAGAGGAGGTCAATAATGAATTTCGAATCTGATTCTAACTCGATCTAGAACAACCCCTTGTTTAGTGACAGCAGAAGACCATCATACGCCGCTCTCAGTTCCGCTCTGTTGTTGGAGCCGAGCCCATAACTTGACCCAAAGGCTTATAGAAATTCCCCTTTGTCTCCTCTCACGATTCCTCCACCTCCCGACTTTCCCGGGTTGCCTATAGCAGAGCCATCAATATTCAGTTTAATTTACCCAGTTGTTTGCTGGTCTAACCCACCTAATGAAGGCATGTTTAGTTGCAACTAAAAATGCATTTTAATTTCTCCACACATGCTATTCGAATAAAACCTAATATAAAATTGTGGTCTTCTAGTTAGGTATATATGCAACCCCCTATTATTTGATCTACATCTTGTAATACAATGGAACAAAGTTGCACTATTCTAATACTAAACTTAGAAAAGCAGTGTGTATCCACGGAATCTCGTGAGAGTAAACAACTAGGACGAAGGATAAGATCATACACCTAGGTGGAATGTAAGCACACCCACGGCTTCCCTGAAAAGTGAACCAACCTCACCTGCAGCCTACATAAAGTTGGCCCCACCACGCGGATTGGGTACTACCGAGCTCGGCATAGGATGGTGCTCTGAGGGGCCCACCGTGATGCATGGGTTAATCCACACCATCCATTCAATTTTCCATATGGTTTTACAGTACAAGACAAAAAAAAAATTGAGTCAGATACAACGCTCAAGTGGACTAGACAGTGGGGATTGGACAACCACCATTAAAAAAAATTCTTGGGAAAGTTTTGGAACTAAGCTGATTTAAAAAAAAAAAAAAAATTTATTTTTTCCTTCCTTTCATCCAGGTCCATGTGACTTTATGAACAGATTAGATGAAAAATGAACATCACGACGGGCCCTAGGAAGGTGTCAACGGTGTGACTCATTATGACAACAGCTTACTGTACGTGGTGTGGTATGGTGTGGTCCATGAGCCCTGGATCAGCCTCATTTTTGGATGGACGGTGTGTCCACACATCACGATGGCCCCCCTCAGAGCCCCAGCCTGTGCCAAGCTCGGGACAGTTGCGGGTAATACTCAATCCATGTGATGCCAACGGTGGGGCACGTTGACATATCTGCTGGGTGGAGAATATGTTACTAGTGATATGCAATAATTGCTCATAAATGATCATAGTAATAATAATCAATCATTTATCGCTTTCTCTCACCTAATTGGGCAGCTACACAAATGGTTTTATGCCAAACCATTCCACTATTCGATCAGGTTCATCTTTTTTTCTTTTATTTTTTCTTTCTTTTTTTAATTAACGATATCATCTGTTAAATGATAGGTCATTAGGTCTTTCCTTACTACCGCTACTTACAATCTCTTAAGCCTTTCCATTACCCTTTGAAAACAAGAACAAGAAGAAGAAAAAAGAAAAAGAAAAGGACCTGCTAACGCCTCGAAACTTAGAGCTCCTCTTGACAGTTGAGGTTGTTGAAGAAGGGTCGAGCTGTTCTTTGTTATCGTCCCCCACCATGACGGCCACCTCCCTTCTCCTCCTCTTTATGCACTTGGCTTTGGGGAGTGCTATCTCTCCTTCACTGCCCAAACGACGCTTTCCACCATTCTCCTCCTTAACCATTACCATCTCCATCTCCATCCTCTCACTGACTCTCTCAAAGGAATGAATGAAATTTTGTTGGGTGCAAACCATAAATTATATATGCAAGTAAAACTAAAAACCATGACCTCTTCCTTCTTCTTTTGTTTGCTGGGAATGTTGGAAGGTAGTTATTAAGACAAGGGGAGCGATGATTTCTGTACCCATACTGACAAAACTCTTTTGTCCCACGCTGCCTGGCCTAACATCTGGCTGCAGCTCCCCCCCCTTCCGGTTCGGACACGAATCGTCTACCACACCTGTTTTATGCTGCTTAAAACATCCAAGCACTGTGGGCCCCAACATGGTGTATTTGTAAAATCCAATCCGTCCATCACGTTTAAAAAACTTATTTACAGCGAACGTATTAAAAACTCAAAAGGGTTGAGTACCCATAGGTGGTGAAATCCCACTACTGCCTGAGTATGTGTGTGTGTGTGGCGCGTGTGTGCGTGAGAATAAAAAATAAACAAATAAAAGAGTGTGGTAGAGGATTCTGGTCCTCCCGGTCCGGTTCGGTTTGAGCTTTTTCCCAAATGAATGTGCAGTCTACACGAGGGTTACCTCCTGATGCACGGAGTAGGGAGTAGCTTTTAGACGTACAATATGGGATCTCAAGGAGCTTGGTCCTTTAGTGTAAAAACAGGTGTTGTTTGGAATAATTGCTTACACGCTACTGTTTGACTCATTTGGAGAAATTGTACCAAAATGTCATCCGGGTGTGGCTGTTGCAAGAAAATTATCTTACTTTTATTTTTATTTCCCGGGACTCTTTTAGATTTTATAAGAACCAAAACGCTCCTTGCCTTTGGAGCTCTCTTCTTACCTTTGATTACTTGAGAAATTTGGACCAAATCCCCCATACTGATACATGAAGTGCTCATTATGTGGCGGTTGAACCCGCTTGAAGGTAAATCTAATCCGTTCATTCTTTTCTTAGCCCCTCTTTTCAACGGGAAAACATTAATTTTAACCTGATATGAGTTTTTTATGGCTCACAACAACCTATAACGATGGTAGTTCACTCCCAACTATTTCCTGTGTGGTCTACCTTATCTACAGATTTGGCTCATTCTTTGGCCCATGCCATTTTGTGAAAATCCTTCTACAATGGATTGAGAGGATTCGACCCATACCCAAGATGAATACGTTGAGAGATCTCATTCTACATTTTGCAACCTTTTTTCCAGAGGGCTTTTTCTTTCTTCCATTGAAACTTCCTTTGTTGGGACTCACCACCACTCTCTTGTCGACTCTGGTCTTACAATTTCTGATGTTATTTACGCCAAAAAAGTTCTTCTTCAAAGTTTTCTTAACAAAATCTACTACCACACTCCTACACATTATTTTCTAACCGGTCATTCTCATTAGTTACATTCTCAAGCGTGTGAATCGAGCCAGGTGCACATTCCTCTCCTTAACACATGACAACAATGGCCCTTAACACATGAAACTACGACCCTTAACACATGACAACTGCGCCCTGATGTTGAATGTGAAATATTACATTATTTACCTATAAGTTTGCATTGGTTTTGTAAGGCCCGTTTGTTTGACAAGAAAACAAATGTATTGGATTTGGGGAATTTGTCTTATTCAAAACATAACAGAGAAAAGTATAAAGACAATCATCACACGTTATTTATTCTGAGTTCATTACATCCTTTAATATCCCTTAATTTTAAGATAGATTACTTGGTGTTCACTCCCCAAGTGCAGGGTTGTGATGTAGTGATAAACTCGGTAAGACCGAGGTCGAATCCCAAAGGACTGATACTTGTACGTTTTCTGAAACCAACTAGAACTAGAACTAGAATGAGATGAAATCTAATTTGAGTATAATTTGAAGAATAATGGTAAAATATTTATCTAAACTAAGAAGAAAATTCAGAGAAGGGAAACTAGGGATTCAGAAGATCCACTTGTAGAGATCAGGGAGATCTAATGCCTGGATTAAAAATTAAAGAAATTAACCGAACTTCCATTTATTATAGTTTTCAAGAGATAAAAGGTATATGAATTAGAATGGATTCCATCACCAACCATGCCCAGGAGATAAAGCAAACAACAGAATTAAACTAATTACCAACCAATCAACATGCTATGAAGGTTAGGAAGGGTACCGACATCCAACCATGCCCAGGAGACGATGGTGAACAACAGGGCTTCCTGACGTCACAAACATAAAGAGGAAACGGAAATACTCAAAGCCATCGCAGACCCATTGTAATTTCAGTCACAACAGACCATTGAGAACTAAAAATATTCCCTTAATTAAAACCAAAATCAACATCAATTTAGTCCAAATAAAAGCATAAGCAAAGAGGCATTCCATTACGCTACAAGCTTCACCTCTTAGCCCTAGCTAAGAGGATTTAGCCACACATGATTGGGCTAATCATCTTTGAAAGAAAAATACCTGAAAAGAAACAAAAACAAATAAAAAGAAAAAGAAAAGAAAAAAAAAACTCTCTCGTTGAGAAAACCTCCCAGCCGTGGAAACTTCTCCCAATTAAGATCCTGCTCCAATCTCTCTCTCTCTCTCTCTCTCTCTCTCTCTCTCTCTCTCTCTCTTTTATAACAAGAGTAAGGGACTGTGGAAGGGAGCAGCTCGTCCGTAGCAGAGCCAAACAAACGGAAAGCCTTGATCTGCGTAATATGAGCCTGGGGACTGCACTAACTGTGAGTCCCAAAATTGACATCCCCAGAGCAATCCAAACCGTCTATTCAATGCAGAACGAAAAACCAGCCAAGGAAGTGAATTTATCTTGCGTTTGGTGTGGTCCACCTGATTGTTTCGATTCACCGTCCGACTGCATTTGACCACGACTCTCTTGAGTGTGCGTGCATGGATTTAGTGAAACTTAGTGTTTACGGTCGATTCGACCTTCTGGAGAGGATGGACGGTCCGGATTGACCACTTTCAGCCCTGATGGTGACCCACAGATCCCGTCCGCAAGTCCCTGTTGCGAAACGGAGTTACGGACCGCAAGCGCTGACGATCGGTGAGTTTAAAAAACAATGATGTATGTAAGATCCACTCCGTTCATTGTCTTCAAGACAAAAAACCGTTTGGAGAGCCTAAAACCCGATTGATTTCAGCGTGGCCCACTAGGCTTTCTGCTCTACCGTCCGTTTGCTTTTGAACGGATGACATCCCCAATAACTTCACTTCTTAAATTTCTGTCAGCTAGGCATAGGTTGTAGCTGCCCTAGGAAATGGATGAACAATTTCGATCGTCCGTTTGGACAATGGATGGGGCCCACAACTGTGAACCGCAAGTCTCCTTCGCGAAACAGAGGCTTCGCACGCGCCTGCTGCCGTGATTGTTGAAGCTACGATCGATATATTCGGAGAATCCATCCCGTTCATTCGACTCAGGATGAAAAATCACCCGAGACTCTGTATTTTTGGAGCGAAATAAGTGCGGCCCACTTGATCTTCTATTCCGCCGTCCATTCACCGTTGGGTCACCATTTACCTGTGCGTACATGCATGGAAGATATTTAAAACCTTGGCGAGGGTCTTCACCACCCCCTGGAATGATTGGACGGTTCGGATCATCCGATTGGATGATGTGTGGGGTCCACTATCAAAACCCAACGGGCCAGCGTTCGTCCGCCTGACGCTGGCGGCATGAGAGAGAAGGTCGGGTCTGCCCACTTTGACCAAAAGTTCTAGTCCAGTGCACGTCGAGTGCACTTGTGCACTGTGCACTGGCACTGCTAGTGGGGCCCACTCATGATGTGTGTACAAGATCTGCACTGTCCATCTGTTTTAGAACCTCATTTAAGGGGTTGAGACTAAAAATGAAGTATATCTAGATTTTGCTCGTTGAGACACTTCCACATGGATCCATGGGCTCAACTTTGAAATGTACGGTTAATTTATAGTCTTCAGGCCCTGTATGAAGTTTCGACCCGATCAGATGGTGATAACCCTGTGATCTTGCATTCTGGCTAACTTTCAGGCCACTTAGCTTCAGTTTCTCGATTTTTTTTCGGATCTCGGCTATGTAAAATCGTCGATCCCAATCCCCAGGAGTCCGTTCCCTGCTTTTGTGACATCGGAGTGCCAAATCCACGCTTTTAATACCCAATTTCAGTTTAAGCTCCTAAATACATCCTGCATCGAAAACACGATTAAATTAATCCGTTAATCAGTACTATGTTCGTAAATTCAGGCAATAAATAGGGTCTGATATGCAATATTTGACCCTTAACACAACCCCCAACCAGCATTTTGCTAGTCCCGAGCAAAATATGCAAAAAATAAGTTGAGAATTACAGAGCAACTTCTATGTAACCGAGTGAAATCTTGAAAAATGATTCAGATACGAGAAATCCAAGATTCATGAATGTTGGGCATTATTCTCTCCTAGACTCAAGCATATGGTAAACTTCGTAATCAAGTTCAAAGTATTCATTCATCAATTAGAAAAATTCAAAACATTGAGTTCCATGAGTGTATGGTGTAATCTCGGCTTATCAATCAGTAAGATTCAATCCGTTATTTCTTGATATCATTGGTAACCAACAAGAGAAATCAGGACAACCAAAACCTTACTTAAAACTTTCCTCACAGATCATCATTTCATTCTTTTAGCTTTTGATTTATTTTTTTTATTTTTTTTATTTTTTATTTTTTGCCAAGAAGGGGAATCACATCCTCACCTGTAGGGAGCAAACCTATGGTGAAGACTGTACACCCATCCTTTTTCACATATTATCCATGTGGAATTAAATCTACACCTATAGGGAGAAAACCTATAGTGAAGACCATTCGCCCAATCCTTTCAATTTCTCAGGTTAGTTCCTTTCAAGCTTAGTGGTCACCAAGTTAATCCTTTAATATTGAATTGAACTTTAATGTAAGCAAGATATGTCTTGTGAAATCATGACTCAATCAATGTTTAAAACCTCTAATCATGGATTAACAATTCAATTTTAACTGTGAAATCTAACAAAGAACGGAATCTAAGAGTCACAAATTACCAACATCACTTATCTTGTAATTTTAAATCCAAGATGGCTGTCAAAATTACTTCGAAGTCACTAGAAAGTCCAGAAAAAATTTTAAAAAATTTAAAAATTTTCACAATTTTTGCTCAAGACAAAGAAAACACTGATTAGGAAACCTAATCTCCCACCCCCAACCTAAAAGTTACATTGTCCTCAATGTAAAAGATATAAGCATGCAATGCACATGGGACAACAAAAGTAAATGAGAAGGTGATGAGAAGATAGTACCTGGATGATGAATCGTGAGAGACATTCCAAGAGATCGCAGCATGGAATCCTAATCAACACGAGAGAGAGAGAGCAACACAAAACTAACAAAATAAAATTCTATCTATACCACTTTCGCAGGTGCTCTCGATTGCATTTAGCGCATGCAACAAGCCTTTAAACCCCTAGGTTGCCCCTAGTGGACGAGTTGTAGTCTCGTGAGGGTTTGCAGTAATGTTACCCACAAACATTGAACTATCTAACAAGGAAAATGAAATAAATGGAAAAACTGGGTTGCCTCCCAGGAGCGCTAAGTTTAATGTCTTTAGCCAGACCAAAGCAACTATCCTAATCCTATGAAAGCAATAACCCACCTATACCTCCATCAGACTAGGAGATCAGTCCTGGTAGACAGGATCAATCAGATGCATGGACATGTCCTCTGAATCAAATGTCTCGACAAATGGCTTTAAGTGATGTCCATTTACTTTAAATTCCTTACCATTGTCGGGATCTCTTATCTCAACGGCCCCATGAGGATAAGCAGTAACAACAATGTAAGGGCCGGTCCAACGAGATCGAAGCTTACCCGGAAAGAGATGCAATCGAGAATTATACAAAAGGACTTTCTGGCCTGGCGTGAATGATTTTCGTAGAATATGTTGGTCATGAAACGCCTTCATCCTGTCCTTGTAAATTCTCGAGTTCTCGTATGCGTCGTTCCGAATTTCTTCAAGTTCATTTAATTGAAGTTTGCGTAGCGAGCCAGCGTTGTTCAGATTGAAATTTAAATTTTTGATCGCCCAGTAGGCTCTATGTTCGAACTCCACAGGTAAGTGGCAAGCCTTTCCATAGACAAGTCTAAAGGGAGACATTCCAATAGGGGTTTTAAAAGCAGTACGGTAAGCCCATAAGGCATCGGTTAATCGAATTGACCAATCCTTACGGTCAGGGTTAACCGTTTTCTCCAAAATGTGTTTGATCTCCTTATTAGAAATCTCAGCTTGCCCACTTGTCTGTGGGTGGTATGGGGTGCTCACCTTATGAGAGATACCGTATTTCTTCATTAAACTCTCGAATGGCCTATTACAAAAGTGTGAGCCCTCATCGTTAATGATGGCTCGAGGCGTTCCGAATTGGGAAAGGATGTTTTCTTTCAGGAATTTAATGACCGTGCGATGGTCATTAGTTCGACACGGAATCGCTTCGACCCATTTAGTGACATAGTCTATGGCAAGCAAAATATATAAATTTCCAAAAGATTGGGGAAATGGCCCCATGAAATCGATGCCCCAACAATCAAATGCCTCTATGATAAGAATGGGATTTAAAGGCATCATATTTCGATGGGACAATGCTCCCAATTTCTGACAACGGTCACAAGCTTTGCAAAACTCATGAGTGTCCCTGAACATAGTGGGCCAATAGAAGCCACACTGCAGAATCTTGGCCGTGGTCTTTTTTGCAGAAAAGTGACCACCACAGGCCTGTGAGTGACAGAAGGAGATGACACTCTGATGCTCATCGTCTGGCACACATCTCCTCAAGATTTGGTCTGGGCAATATTTAAACAAGTATGGATCATCCCAGAAGAAGTTGTGCACCTCGGTGAAAAATTTCTTCTTATCTTGAGCAGTCCAATGTGTCAGTAATGAACCTGTAGCAAGATAATTAGCAATATCAGCGAACCAAGGTGAATGGGAGACTCTGAACAGTTGTTCATCAGGGAACATGTCATTGATATGGGTCGCCTCAAGGGAATCAGAGGTATTAAGGCGAGAAAGGTGATCGGCCACTACGTTCTCTACTCCCTTTTTATCTTTAATTTCCAAATCAAATTCTTAGAGTAGAAGGATCCATCGTATGAAGCGGGGCTTAGAATCATTCTTAGAAAGAAGATACTTCAGTGCCGCATGATCTGTATAAATAATGATCTTGGATCCGATTAGGTAGGACCTAAATTTGTCCAAGGCGAACACTACGGCTAAGAGTTCCTTTTCCGTAGTCGAGTAGTTCACTTGGGAAGGATTTAAAGTCCTACTCGCATAATGGATGACGTAGGGCTTCTTATCTTTTCTCTGGCTTAGAACCGCTCCAAGAGCATAATCAAAAGCGTCGCACATAGGCTTAAAAGGAAGGCTCCAGTTGGGTGGCTGCATGATGGGTGTAGTGGTTAACATGCCTTTAAGCTTGGTGAAAGCTTCCTGGCATTGCTCAGTCCACTCGTATAGAACACCCTTTTGAAGAAGATTACATAAAGGACGAGAGAGGAGACTAAAATCCTTTATGAATTGCCTGTAAAATCCTGCGTGTCCTAAGAAGGATCGCACGTCCCTGATGTTCTTAGGTGGAGGTAGGTTAGAGATAAGATCGATTTTTGCCTTATCTACCTCAATTCCCTTGGACGAGATGATATGTCCAAGGACAATTCCCTTATGAACCATGAAGTGGCACTTCTCCCAATTAAGTACCAAGTTCTTTTCTTCACATCTTTTCAGCACACATTTAAGACTTTTTAAGCACTTGCTGAAAGATGAGTCATAGACAGAGAAATCGTCCATGAAGACCTCTAGATATTGCCCCACCATATCAGAAAAGATACTCAGCATACATCGCTGAAAGGTGGCAGGGGCATTACATAGTCCAAATGACATCCTTCGGTAGGCAAAGGTGCCGTAGGGACATGTAAATGTGGTCTTTTCCTGGTCCTCAGGGGCGATTTCAATCTGATTGTAGCCCGAATACCCGTCAAGGAAACAGTAATAGGAATGACCAGCTAGCCTTTCCAAGATTTGATCGATGAAGGGCAAAGGAAAGTGATCTTTCCTTGTGACGGTATTCAACTTTCTGTAGTCAATGCACATTCTCCAACCAGTAGTGACTCTAGTTGGCACGAGTTCATTATTAGCATTGGCTACGATGGTGATTCTGAACTTCTTAGGAACCACCTGAGTTGGACTCACCCATTGACTATCAGATATAGGGTATATGATACCCACATCCAATAGTTTAAGAACCTCGGCTTTGATCACTTCCTTCATGTTTGGATTTAGTCTACATTGTGGTTGCCGAGCGGTCTTCGCATTTTCCTCAAGATATATGTGGTGAGTACAAATCGAGGGGTCGATTCCCTTGAGGTCCGCGATCGTCCATCCTAGGGCTCCTTTATGCTCAATGAGAGTAGATATGAGCATACTCTCCTGTTCTTTCTCCAGGTGGGCAGAGATCACCACCGGGTATGTCTCATCTTGACCTAAATAGGCATATTTCAAATCAGAGGGCAAAGGTTTTAGGTCAAGCTTCGGTGCCTTGAGGTTAGACGGTAGAGGCACTACATCAGTTTGTGGCAATTCTTCAAATTGTGGCCTCCACATAGGTTAACTTCAATCTTGGTGCGATTATCAAGCAAGGCACACGTCTTCCTAATCATATCATCATCAAACTCATGGGAGTGGGCTAAGCACGTCTCTAGAGGATCAAAGGATAAGGTAAGGGGTGTCCTATCTTCCACGAAAGTATCGATCATGTTAATGTCGTGGACATCGTCATCATCCTCTGCGTTGCTGCCGTTATTGAAAAAGATGTTTGACTCCAATGTCAAATTTTCAAAAGACATAGTCATGACACCATTCCTGCAATTGATGATTGCATTTGACGTGGCAAGGAATGGGCGACCAAGAATGACGGGAATCTGAGTGCTCATGTTATTGATGGGTTCGGTGTCCAGGATGATAAAATCTACAGGGTAGTAAAATCTATCGACTTGGACTAACACATCCTCAATAATCCCTCTTGGTACACGAACAGTTCGATCGGCAAGTTGTAGTGTGGTTAGGGTAGGTTTTAACTCACCCAATCCTAACTGTTTGTATACCGAGTAGGGAATTAGATTGACACTCGCTCCCAAGTCAAGAAGTGCGTGATCAATTCGATAGTTCCCGATTACACATGATATGGTTGGGCTACCGGGATCCTTGAATTTCTGCGGCACGTCTTGCTTCAGGATGACACTCACTTTCTCAGTCAAGAAGATCTTCTTTTGAATACTCTACCGTCTTTTAGTCGTGCATAGGTCTTTCAGAAATTTTGCATATAAAGGAACCTGTTTTACGACATCAAGTAGAGAAATGTTTACTTTCAATTGTTTCAACACCTCCAGAATATCTTGAGAGTTAGAAAGACGTTTTGGTGCAACCAACCATTAGGGGAACGGAGCAACTGGCTTCTCTAAAAGTTCCGGTTCTAATTTTTG
Source organism: Magnolia changhungtana (assembly GCA_030180095.1). Lineage (NCBI taxonomy): Eukaryota > Viridiplantae > Streptophyta > Magnoliopsida > Magnoliales > Magnoliaceae > Magnolia > Magnolia changhungtana. The sequence goes on from JASAUF010000600.1 coordinate 2,639,928, forward strand.
TGGGACATCACTAGATCCATCATTATTGTCCTCTTCTGGTTCTTGAGACTTTTCGGGCCTAACTGGAAGGGTTTTATCAATGATCTTCCCACTCCTAAGAGTGGTGATGGATTTAGCGTGTCCCATTTGATTTGAAGAGCTGGGATCATTTATCTGGTATTGCGGTTTAGGATTGGGAGCGGTTGTGCGGGAAGCATCCCCTTTTCTATAACCGTCATACGTGAATCTATTTTTGCATAAAGTCTGTAAGTCCACGCACTGCCTGAGTCAGCTCTTGTATGGAATTTTGAACCGGTTCTTCTTGAGGTTGCCCCTGATTTGGATTTTGATTGAAGAAACTTTGAGGGGTAGCAGTTTGTCCATTCCTCCAACTAAAATTTGGATGATTTCTCCAACTAGGATTGTATGTATTGGAGGTAGATCCATTGAAAGGTCTTTGATAGTTATTTACGGCATTAGCTTGCTCATTCAACACTCCTCGAAAGGCAGATATGGTAGGACAATTTTCAGTTGTGTGAATGTTGCAATCACAGATGCCGCAAACAATTTCATTAACCTTATCCTTCTTTCCTTCCATGGCCTCTACTCTTTGCATGAGATTAGTCACTTTAAAATTTACATCATCCTCTTCTTTCAGGAGATATACTCCACCTTTCTCCTTAGATTGAGTTGGCCTAAGCGTGGTGTGTGATGTTGGGTAATGGTCCAATGATTGTGCATTCTCGGCAAGTCTATCGAGGTAATCCCATACCTCATCGACTTCTTTATTCATGAATTCTCCATTACCATTGTCTCGACCAGTTGGCGCATGGAAGATATCAGTCCATCATAGAAAAAATTTGTAATGCACCACATTTCAAAACCGTGTTGTGGGCATGAACTGACAAGATCCTTGAACCTTTCCCAACATTGGTATAATGTTTCATCTTCCTTTTGGGCGAAGTTCATGATTGCTTTTCTGAGGGTAATCGTTTTATGGTGTGGGAAAATTTTCTTTATGAATTCCCTCTGCAAATCATTCCATGTGCCAATGGATCTAGGACGCAGTGAATGTAACCACGTCTTAGCCTTTTCTTTCAAGGAAAAAGGAAAGAGTTTCAGCCTTATTGTATCCTCGAATACATTAGAAAAGTATAAGGTGGCTATAATCTCATCGAACTCTTTCAAATGTAAGTATGGACTCTCTGATTCAAGCCCATGGAATTTAGGAAGGAGTTGGATAACTCCTGCCTTGATGTCCATCTGTCCTGTGTTTTCAGGAAAAATCATGCATGAGGGCGTGCTCACCCCCGCCGGTTATAAATAATCTCGTAAAGTACGAGGCGGGGGTGCTTGAAGCACCTCATTCTCATCATGTACTTCCTCATCCATCTGTTGAGGTAGTGGTTGAGGTTGATTTGCAGCCATAACCTCAATTAACTCAGGGAAATTCGAGCGGTGTCTAATCTGCGATGGGGATCAACCCTCAACTAATCCTCCTTCAGTCAAGAGACGTCGAGTGTCGTCACGGGCCCACTTGGGCATGAAACACTCGCAGCCCTCAATCAAATCCTAAACCTAATCCTAAGAAAGAAAATATGAATCTAGAAAGAAAGAGAGGGTTGGAAGGAAGTTACCAAAATGGAGTCCCTAAGCTAAAGACCTGCAAAACAAAACAAAATAAGTTAGTTTCTAAATAGAAGAAATTTCTAAAGCAAACCAAATCTAAAGAGTTAGAAAATCTAGAAAATCAGAAAGAGTTTACCAAATTAGAAGTTCTATCTTAACAACCAACAAAATAGAAAATATGTTAGTTCTATGAATCAAAAAAGAAAACAAAATTAAAAATAAAAATTAGTAAAATCCTAATCTTAAACTAACTCTAAATCCAATTAATTTCAGAAAATCGTAGCCGTCAGTCCCCGGCAACGGCGCCAAAAACTTGTTCACTCCCCAAGTGCAGGGTTGTGATGTAGTGATAAACTCGGTAAGACCGAGGTCGAATCCCAAGGGACTGATACTTGTACGTTTTCTGAAACCAACTAGAACTAGAACTAGAATGAGATGAAATCTAATTTGAGTATAATTTGAAGAATAATGGTAAAATATTTATCTAAACTAAGAAGAAAATTCAGAGAAGGGAAACTAGGGATTCAGAGGATCCACTTGTAGAGATCAGGGAGATCTAATGCCTGGATTAAAAATTAAAGAAATTAACTGAACTTCCATTGATTATAGTTTTTAAGAGATGAAAGGTATATGAATTAGAATGGATTCCATCACCAACCATGCCCAGGAGACAAAGCAAACAACAGAATTAAACTAATTACCAACCAATCAACATGCTATGAAGGTTAGGAAGGGTACCGACATCCAACCATGCCCAGGAGACGATGGTGAACAACAGGACTTCCTGACGTCACAAACATAAAGAGGAAACGAAAATACTCAAAGCCATCGCAGACCCATTGTAATTTCAGTCACAATAGACCATTGAGAACTAAAAATATTCCCTTAATTAAAACCGAAATCAACATCAATTTAGTCCAAACAAAAGCACAAGCAAAGAGGCATTCCATCATGCTACAAGCTTCACCTCTTAGCCCTAGCTAAGAGGATTTAGCCACACATGATTGGGCTAATCATCTTTGAAAGAAAAATACATAAAAAGAAATAAAAACAAATAAAAAGAAAAAGAAAAGAAAAAAAAACTCTCTCGTTGAGAAAACCTCCCAGCCGTGGAAACTTCTCCCAATTAAGATCCTGCTCCAATCTCTCTCTCTCTCTCTTTTATAACAAGAGCAAGGGACCGTGGAAGGGAGCAGCTCGTCCGTAACAGAGCTAAACTTACAGTAGACAGCGATCTGCAGAATAGAGCCGGACTGCACTAACCGTGAGTCCCAAAATTGACGTCCCCAGAGCAATCCAAACCGTCTATTCAATGCAGAACGAAAAACCAGCCAAGGAAGTGAATTTATCTTGCGTTTGGTGTGGTCCACCTGATTGTTTCGATTCACTGTCCGACTGCATTTGACCACGACTCTCTTGAGTGTGCGTGCATGGATTTAGTGAAACTTAGTGTTTACGGTCGATTCGACCCTCTGGAGAGGATGGACGGTCCAGATTGACCACTTTCAGCCCTGATGGTGACCCACAGATCTCGTCCGCAAGTCCCTGTTGCGAAACGGAGTTACGGACCGCAAGCTCTGACGATCGGTGAGTTTCAAAACAATGATGTATGTAAGATCCACTCGTTCATTGTCTTCAAGACAAAAAACCGTTTGGAGAGCCTAAGACCCGATTGATTTCAGCATGGCCCACTAGGCTTTCTGCTCTACCGTCCGTTTGCTTTTGAACGGATGACATCCCCAATAACTTCACTTCTTAAATTTCTGTCAGCTAGGCATAGGTTGTAGCTGCCCTAGGAAATGGATGAACAGTTTTGATCGTCCGTTTGGACAATGGATGGGGCCCACAACTGTGAACCGCAAGTCTCCTTCGCGAAACAGAGGCTTCGCACGCGCCTGCTGCCGTGATTGTTGAAGCTACGATCGATATATTCGGAGAATCCATCCCGTTCATTCGACTCAGGACGAAAAATCACCCGAGACTCTGTATTTTTGGAGCGAAATAAGTGCGGCCCACTTGATCTTCTATTCCGCCGTCCATTCACCGTTGGGTCACCATTTACCTGTGCGTACATGCATGGAAGATATTTAAAACCTTGGCGAGGGTCTTCACCACCCCCTGGAATGATTGGACGGTTCGGATCATCCGATTGGATGATGTGTGGGGTCCACTATCAAAACCCAACGGGCCAGTGTCCGTCCGCTTGACGCTGGCTGCATGAGAGAGAAGGTCGGGTCTGCCCACTTTGACCAAAAGTTCCAGTCCAGTGCACGTCGAGTGCACTTGTGCACTATGCACTGGCACTGCTAGTGGGGCCCACTCATGATGTGTGTACAAGATCTGCACCGTCCATCTGTTTTAGAACCTCATTTAAGGGGTTGAGACTAAAAATGAAGTATATCTAGATTTCAGGCGGGCCTAAAATCGACCATTTATGGGCTGATTTGCTCGTTGAGACGCTTCCACATGGATCCACGGGCTCAACTTTGAAATGTACGGTTAATCTATAGTCTTCAGGCCCTGTATGAAGTTTCGACCCGATCAGATGGTGATAACCCTGTGATCTTGCATTCTGGCTGACTTTCAGGCCACTTGGCTTCAGTTTCTCGATTTTTTTTCGGATCTCGGCTATGTAAAATCGTCGATCCCAATCCCCAGGAGTCCGTTCCCTGCTTTTGTGACATCAGAGTGCCAAATCCACGCTTTTAATACCCAATTTCAGTTTAAGCTCCTAAATACATCCTGCATCGAAAACACGATTAAATTAATCCGTTAATCAGTACTATGTTCGTAAATTCAGGTAATAAATAGGGTCTGATATGCAATATTTGACCCTTAACACTTGGCATAAAGAAACTATCATAAGTTCAACCGTCATAGTTAAACATAAATTCTGTGAGCATAACAGCAGTAATCTCAGTCATCCCCTAGGACTTGGGAGGAATTGACGAATTGATCAACAATCTTCAAGGAGATAGAAATTCTGGTAGCATTCTGACTCTATTTTAATCATCTCCTAAGACTCAGGAAGATCTTGAAGATCTTGAACAGGAATATGCATTTCTGTCGATGATTCTCCATTTTTCTTGGACAGGAAGATCTTGAAGACTTGGAGGCTTCAAGCATTTTGACAGCATGACAGCCCTTTGTTGTTACAGACTGCAGAGCAATCTGTTTACGCAGTCCCACGCAAAGCATATTGTTTGCGCGGTCCCATGCAAAGCATATCATTTGTGTGGTCCTGCGCAAATGGAAGGAGCCCTTTGCTCCTACCTTCGATCTTCTTCTTCTCTCTTCTTTCGCTCTGAAATCTTTGAATCCCCCCTTTATGAAGGAGGGGAAGGGGTATTTATAGGCATTCACATGTGTGAAACCTCAATCTTAGTGATGTGGGACAAAACTACTTGAGATTCTTCGTTGAACATTCGTTAGACACTTTACGGGGACCCGCGCAATCGATATACTTTGCGCGGACCCACGTAATCGGTATTCTTTGCGGGGACCCGCGCAAAGTGCTCTTTAAGCCTTTCTATCATTCCCTTCCTTCATCTCTTTTTCTCGATATTTTGATCTTCCTTTGCCTCAATTCTTCTCTTACTTTTATACCTCAACACCCGTATCCTAGACAGCACCGTTTCGTAGACTCCCGCGGTCCTCCCAATTGAATTTCGGTGACCTAGGATGCGTAGATAGAATTTACGTGCAACCTTGAGTCATATATCGTATTTTTAAGTTGGCTTGACCCGAGACTTGTACCCTTGCGACCGCGCCATCGCTGCGGTTCCGACGCCGCGTCTCGCATGTCGATGCGATACTCGGGCTAGGAGATGTGGGTTCGCGTTCAGTTTGAGAAAAATACCGTGCATTTGTAAATTCAAGAGAATTTCACATTAATCAATCAAGTACACATCATATCTCTAGTCAAGTACATGTCCTATCCTCAAAAGCAACCCCTAAAGTCAACTCTCTTTCTCTCTCTCTCTCTCTCTCTCTCTCTCTCCACCCATACATGTCAAGTACACACCACCCATCACTTCCCATCATTCCATCACTGACTCACACCCATCCCTCTCTCTCTCTCTCTTACATCCCATCCTCTCTCTCTCTCATTTCTCCAATTTTCAAGCACCCAAGAGAAACGTCAAAGCTACCAAAGAGGAGCTAGTGTGGCCCATCTTCCTACCTCCCATCTCCACCATCCAACCATCCAATCTCCATCATCCTCGGTTAAAATCGAAGCCGAGGAGCTAGGGATTTCATCGGACCGCATAGAAACGAAAATGGTGGGTGTTTATAACATTAAAATTTTTGATTTTGATGATTTGAGGGCCCACATATGGTGGGAACCATTTGATGTATGGTTTGTATAGCTTAGAGGGGCCCATAGTGGCGGGACCCCTCCATCACACCGTCCTCTTTTTTTTTCTCTCTCTCTCTCCCTCTCTTTTCCCTTGAATGATGGCCCACCTTGTGGTGTGTATTTTACCCACGTTGTTCATCCAGTGGACCATCCATGTTATCCATCAAGTGGGCCCACATAGGTGGTGAAATCCCACTACAACGTGAGTGTGGTGGTGTGTGTAACGAACACTGCAGCAAGCAGCATCCCAACACTCTTTTTGTACAGAGGAGTGTGGAGCCCATAACAAGCCCCACCAAGATGTATGTATCTGATCCTTACCGTCCATCTAATTTCTCAGCTCATTTTAGGTGTTAAGCCGAAAAATGAAGCCAATCAGAATCTGTGGTGGGCCTTAATGTAGAAAATAGTGGTTTTGGGTGATTTAAACTGTTAGGGCCCGCTGTGATGTTTCTACATGCCAAAATATATCTGATATTGGGCTTGTTAGGCCTGTCATGAGCCTGGGGACCCAACCGGCGGAGTGGATCCTTCTGATGTTGGCCCCACCTGTGAAAAACCTTGCAAATATATATATATATATATATATATATATATATATATATTAAATAGCAGACGCTGTTGCTGCCAGCGTCCAGAGGATGCTGCAGCAAGCAGCGTCCGCTGCTTGGTTGGACGTAGGGTCAGTGGGCCCCACCACAGGCCCCACTTGATGTGTGTTCAACATCAACACTGTCCATTTGATGGGTCCCCTTTAATTATTGTAACATCCCAAAAATCAGCCGTTCATGGCACTCAGGTGGTCCACACCACTCAGCTGCAGGGGATTGAACGTCTACCATTAACACCCCTTTTTGGGTCATAGAAGTTTTAGATCGATATGAAATTTGTTTTTCCTCTTTATTCAGGTCGTTATGACCTTATAAACAGATTGGATGGAAAATCAACATTATAGTGGGCCCCACGTGGGACCCACCTACCTGGACGTTAGATGACATGGTGTACACCAGCCATCTAGTTGCTGTATACAGTGTCAACGGCCCTGTGAGCTCCTAGATGTATGTGTTTTCCATGCTGTCCGTCCATCCAGACCGTCCAGCGGTTTGGACGTGCTGGTGGGCCCCTTCACGATGGGCAGTGCTGTGTTGGTCCCCACCAGATCATGAGGCATTTATTATATAATAACCGTCCATTTATTTGATGTGGACCCCACCATGGCAACGTGTGGGGCCCACCTTAAATTATTGCGTTACATCCACACCGTCGAATCCATGGATGGTGGATGTAGATTGGCTGGTGTACCGGGCAGCTAAATAGATGTTGAATGGACGTCAGCAACCTCAGTGGGTCTGATTATGCGGTATGTGTTTTATCCAACTGTTCATCTGGTTGGAACCCATGTGTTGCAAGTGTTTTAACCACATGTGTGGGTCCCACCTTGATGTGTTACATATATCCACACCGTCCATGTGTATGAGACGGTGGGCCCTGATGTATATGGCTTGCCTGGTGTATGTATTACATCCACGCCATCCAGTTGATGGATGTGGGGTCCACCATGATGTAAGTGTTTTATCCACTCCAACTAGTCCATGAACGTGAACTCCACTATATGTATGTGTTCTATCTGCACATTGTCCATCCACAATGGGCCCAACCTTGATGATATGTTGTATATCCACACTGTCCGGACCTTGGACGGTGGGGATTGGGTTAACTAGCGTACCTCACTCCAGTTATGAAGCTGTTGTACCACATCAGCAAGTTCTGAGGGCCACCGTGATGTATTTGTTTCATGGCCCAATGATGCGAGCCACTTGATGTATATGATGGCCGATTGGTGCGGCCTATTGATGTGGCCCACTTGTTGTATATGAGGCCCATTGGTGTGGCCCATTGATGCGACCCACTTGATGCATATGATGGCTTAGGCCCATGTTATGTGGCCCATTGTGATGTATAATAGGCTCATGTCATGTGGCCCATTGTGATGTGTATTAGGCTCATGTCATGCGGCCCATTGTGATATATGTTAGGCCCATGTTATGTAGTTCATTGTGATGTGTATTAGGCCCAGGTATGTGGCTCGTTGTTTTGTATTTGTGGCCCATTTGATGTATTTATGACCCGTATGGCAAGGCCTGATGTGGTGTATATGTGGCCCTTGAGTGAGGCCCAATGCGTTGAATGTACGGACCAATGTAATTTATGATTTCATTATAATGTATGTAATGATGTTTATGTGAGCCACTGCTTGGGAGTGATGTTGGTTAAATGTCCACATTGATGGGCAATCATGGTTAGATGTCCACATTGTAAACTTCCCTTGGGCCCATTGTAAGGCCCATTCTTATTATGAGTAGGCTATCTAGGCCTATCCTTGATATGAGAAGAGCACACCATCATCATATGTATGCTTGATATGAGGAATGATTGATCATATCACATGCCATTGGGCAGATTATTATGGGACTCCCTGATAGGAGGAGTTATTCACATGAGCGCACGGTACGTGTAGGTTTGATACATGACTAGATGGTATAACTCATGCATCTCGCATTTTATGATATGACCACCATACGCCCTAGCGACATCAGGGCCGTAGCCTCTACAGGCATATCGTGAATGGCTAGATGGGACACCAAAAATCTGTTCTACACGGGGTGCTATAAATATCCCTGGGTGAAATTCTCTAAACCCTCTTGGTTCCAGAGGTTGCTCCAACATCTAGACCGAGTGGATGCATGAGCGCATGAGGGTCGTACACCGTTAAGCAGAGTCTTCCAATGTGTCATGGTCAGTTGAAAGGGGTTGCGGCCTTACCTACCTGAGAGGAGGGGGTAAAGCTAAGCTGAGTTTGACCAACTCAAGGAATGGGTCCGCTATGGACGAGCCGGGCCCGATATTAGCAGGGGATAGCGAGGTCTCTTCCACTCACCTTGTTGCGCGCGATGGGGCGGCAATCTGGTTTGGAGTGTACTAAACCCCGGTGATGATCCCAGAGATGTACGGTACTGATATATGGACTTATCAAGTAGGAGTTGTATATTCAGCATTTTACTCATTCATTCATTCATTCACTATCCACTCGGGTTGGCGGTGCGCAACTAATTTGTTGTATACCTTCGCAATGGCCAGGATTTTGGTTGGGATGTGAGACCAACCTAAGATCAGGAGTTTACCACAGTGTGTCTGACTATCTACATTTAGGTATGAGACTGGTTTGGATAGAATTTCCTTGTGATGGACCCCATAGCCTGCGATATACGTACTATCATCTTGACTTCACTCCATCTTGGTCATTTCATTCACATCGCATATTGCATTACATCTGCGGCATATGACATTTTGGGTTACTATGCTTCTGCACTTATATGGCCTAGACGGACTTAGTAGGATTTGCATATTGCTTTGCATCCTCAGTATATGATATTAGCTTATTATGTTTTTGCATTGCATAGCCTCGATATGACCGTTAACATTTATGCTTTGCATCGCATATCCTTGGTACGGCTGATAGCATTCATAGATTTACTAGTATGTTTCCACTTACTCTGATATTGTATGATTCATGATCTTGCCAGTATTTCCAACATTGTATGATTATGGCATTGTATTTGTGTGTTTGACACTTAGCTTATGCACACACTTATCTCGGTATAACTTTAAAGGCTATGAGGTGAAGCTTTTAGTTGTTTTTAATGTTATGGTCTACTTTGATTGAAGTTTTATGGTTTGAATGTTGAATAATTCATTGATTTTTTTTTAAAAAATAAAGCTTTGGTTTTTGTTTACTTTAATCCATTGTCGAGTTCGGGCATTTTAGATAATTAGGAAGGCTAAGATTGTTTAGTTATCTATTTTGTAATGGATTGATGTATAAAATTCATGAATTTATCATAGACTACGGGTACGATACATACTTTAGATTCCCTGCGATGAACAACTTGGTACTTCATGTGGGAACTGAATCAATTGAAGTTCATATCTGTTTTAGTTTGTGAATTTTGAATCGACCACTCTATTATTCGGCGGGATAGGATAAGACTTCGATTCTAGTTGTGTTATCTAATTGAATTAAGTAAATTATACATTAAGAATGGCTAGAAGTATATCATTGATGCTCTAGTGTTTACTTTTATTTATTTTCTTTATATAATACTTAGATTTCTATTATTGCTTCCTCTAATTCAAATTTCATAGTTAGTTCTACTTTGAATTATAGGTCTAAAGTGTTTTGAGAACATACCAATATAAGTACCTAAGGATTTGATCTTAGCCTCACCAAGTTAAAAACTACATCATAGCCTTGCACTTGTGGTTTTCATCCTTCTAAATCAATCAAGTTTTTGGCACCATTGCTGGGGACTTCAGTTGCATTTTTCTGATATACTTTAGGGTTAGAGTGTTTAGGATAAGGAATAGTTTTTATTGCGTTTCTAGGTTAGGGTTTTTTAAAATTCAGATACTAACATCGTTTTGATTATTTTGTTCTTCTGTTTTACAAAATCTAACCTGGAAACATCAATCGGGTACTACACTTCCAACCCTCTTCCTTTAGATCATTTCTGAATTTTTCTTTCATTATATAGATTTTAATTGTTTACCTCTAGGAGTAAAAATACGTTTAGAACTAGGCTCGAGTGGTTCATGTTCAAGTGAGTCCGAGATCACACTCTTTATCTTCTAAGTGAGGGAGGACTAGTTGAAGGATTGTCTATTCACCACCTTGTTAGAAAATACATGAGATCCTCTGAATTGGTTAAGAATATGGCTGATAACTAACCCAATGAGCGTGTTATTGTTGAAGAACAAACACAAAAAGATGATACTGATGTGCGCAATGGTCCATCGATTAGAACTTTACGTGACTATTTACAACCAGCTAGGATGTGCACCCATACCTGCATGATTTTTCCACATGATGCAGGAAACATGGATTTTAAACCGAGAGTGATCCAACTACTTCTAAAATTTCATGGACTATACTCTTAAAGTTCATATCTACATCTCAAAGAGTTTGATGAGATTGTAGCCACTATGCACTTTAATAACATGTCTGACAACATCTTGATTGAAGGAGAAGGCCAAGTCATGGATCCTCTCCTTAAAGCCGAGATTAATAACATGGGTTGACATGACCTGAGAGTTCCTTAAAAATTTCTTTACCCTTAGAAGAGACATAATGAAATTTTCACAAAAAGAGGAGGAAACTTTCTTCTAATATTGAGAGAGGTTTAAGGAATTCTAAATGCCTATCAACATCATGGCTACGAGATTTAGCGGGTAATAAGTTTTTTCTATCGACTTCACCCATGCACGAATTCATAAAATGATGTGTAATGGGGACTTTATCAACAAGGATCCCAATGATGCGTGGGATTATTTGGAATTGTTATATGAAAACGTGCAATCTTGGGGAACTTTGAATAAGTCGACCAATCCCAAGTCGACTCAGCCCAAGGAAAAATGAAGAATTTATGTCTTAAGGGAAGAAGACGATGTTAGTTTTAGGGTAGCTAGCCTCACAAGAAAAGTCGAGGCCCTTGAGTTGAAGAAAGTGGAAACGGTCAAACCCAATGACACCGTTAAAACTATTTGTGATATTTGCACAAGTAACGTGCACTTGACGCAAGTTTGTCCCACAATTCCTATATTCTAAGAGTTGTTATATGAGCACTCTAATGCCATATATAATTATCAATAACCTTTCAGTGCTCCAATTTTAAAAACATATAATTCTAGCTGGTGGAACCACCCAAATCTCAGTTGGAGGAATGGACCAATGACTAACGCTGATAATGTAACACCCTGTACTTTTCAGTACTCGGCCCTGTATTTTTCAATACTCGGGTGTTACCTGCTAACCCAACTTATGGAACTGCTCATCTTCATTTTGACTAAATCTAACCATTTTAAGTAATCTCCATCTATAGGTTAAGCCACCCATCTATTGGCCCTCGAGATGAATCGTTAAATCAGTAGATCCACCGTTCATCAGGGTTACAATGTTCTGTTGTACGATCCACTCTTTGAAAACACATAATGAATTATATGGTCTTCATATCCAACTTCCATATCACGCCTAAACATACTTAGGATCCCTAGGATTACGATGGCTAAATGCAAGTTAATCCAACTGTTGGATGATTGGAGTGGTCTGGATGTTGGGAATTGGTAATTCGACGTTCGTGTGGTGTGGCCCACTTAATAGTTAAAAGTGTGGCACACCTAACGGTTTAAATACTTTAAGAATTAGATTCACGACTCATACATGTTGATCCACCATAAGGGTGGCTCTGCTTAGAAGCAGACCCTACAATTTTAAAACTTAGATGATAATATTAATAATAATAATAATAACTTATATTATGGATAATGCTATAATAAAGACATTAGAATTGAAAGTTCATAGAATAAGTGGTCCCAATCAATCTAAACAATCTCCAAAACAGTTGAAGTCCAGACTCGAATCAATCTGATCACTAAATCGACCAAAATGATCAATTAGACACATAAATTGATAGATGTATGCCACCTAAGGTTTTTTTAATCTACCCCATCTCCGGTCTAAGACCTTAGAATAACTGGCCAAGATAGACAGACAGAATAGATCCCACAAATACCTCATGGTGGATCCCACCTTGGGACTGAGTGTGTACAAAATGTGTGTACATTCGCCGTGCATCGAACCGGTCAATGACTCAAATCAAGCGCTGACCTGATAAGAAAAAAAAAAAGAAAAAACAAAAAAAGGAGATATTTTCTCTCCTTTTTGTTCCTGCCTGAGCTCAATCTGAACGGGCACCATTCGCGCACGTGGGCTATGGCCCACCATCAGCAATCACTCGAGAAATCCAAGCCGTTATCTTGTTCAATAGGTAATTTTGACTAGACCCTGGTGTTTCCAACAGTGTCCATGCCTGCACGTGAAAGTGCCCTGGTTTGTCAACTTACGTGAGTATTGAGTCAGATTGTCTACAGAGCCTGATAGGAAGATCATTTTAAGCGTATGCCTCAACTAGATGTGTGCAAGCTCGCCACAGGTAAATTTAAAGCCTCACATCCCATGTCCCAAAACACTAGGTGAATAAAACCCTTAAAAACAAGTTAGACAATCATAGGGTTTTAAGGTGAGAAAACTTTTTCAAAACAGGAAAATCTCTAAGTTTTTCTCACCTTGTTGATTTTATCGAAACACCCTCAATATGATCGACCTGTGCTGTCGAGTCCTCGAGGCTTCATCAATATGATCGGAAAGAGGACCAAATATGTCCAGCAACCTCATAACATATCTGAACGAATTATCGATGTATCGATACACCTATCGATACCATCGATACTCAAATCTCGAGCCCATCGAAAGTTGCTCGAAAAGATCGACATGCAAATTTCTGGCGCCCCTGTTTTTTAGAGAAAATTTTGAATTCCTTCGATATATCAATGCGCCTTCCGATATGATCTGAAATCAAATATCGATAAGATCAGAAGTCCATCGATGATATCGATCGTGGGCACGCATTTCTTTCAGCAAATATTTTCAGGTTGTTTTAACTTTGATCAGGGGCCATTCGAAGAAATCGATATTCATATGTCGATGATATCGAGGCCGAGTTGATTGCATCGAAACTGGACACAAACTGTCCAGTGAGCTTACTGGTAAATCTATTGGATTTATCGATGCATCGACACTGCCTTCGATATCATCGATATACAAATTTCGATGATATCGGCTGACCCTCGATCATATCCTAAAAACCTGAAATATTTCATGTCAAGTCTCTCTCATTTTTCAAGTGTCGATAGATTGAACCTACCATCGATGGCATCGAAGTTCAAAATCTGATGATATCGACAGTGGTTTCGATTCATCGACCATCTGGTAAAAGGTTTCAAAAGTGTATGACTTTGAGTTCAAGTCATCGAGTAGACCATCGATGCTATCGAGAGTATACGCTCGATGATATCGAACTCAGTCATAAATGTGACCATTTTATATCCACTGGAACCTTTTACCTATATATAGAGGACTTGTTTATTGTTGCCGGGAGAGAAAGTAGAGAGAGCTTTTAAGTGTTTAACCTTAGATCATATACCCAAAGCCCTTTCTCTCAAGGAAGTTCATCCTTCAATCCACCCTCATCATTGATATTCAATAGAGTGGATTGGGGAATGAACTTCCGCATTCAAGGATCCTCCAGCTACTTAATGGCAAATCATTAAGCTGGGATGCCTTGAATGTATAAGATTGGAACTACTCTATCTTCCTTATAGGAAAACCTTTAGAGAGTAGGATTCCATTTTGACCTTGACCCAACCTGAAGCCGAGTATTGGTACATTATTTTGTTGCGGATCAAGGGAGCAGAAGACTCTTCGTTAACAAGGAGAAGGAGATCTTCGACATTGTGCTAAACGGGACTCATCAACTTATTTGTAAGTATCTAGAGTCTAAGAGGACACTTATGATCATTCCTTCGTAGGATTGGGTCTTAAGTGGTTCTCACCCTTTGAAGTCCTCAAGGAGGCCTCTAGTGGGAGTGTACGTGGTGGGTGCATTGTGTGGACCCTTGCTCTATGGAGAGCATAAACATCTGGTTAGGAGTGAACTAGTAAAACTCTGGGTTTGAGGTAAACCGTGCAAAACCTTACGTTTGAGGTGAACTACATAAAAACCTCGGGTTTGAGGTGAACCGTGTAGAAACCTCCGGTAGGGTCTTATGGAAGATCCTTGGCTAGTGTGCCTAAAAGTGGGTGCGTTGTGTTGACCCTTGCTCGTGAAAGCATAAATAGTTAGCCTCAGTGTAGGTTGTAAAGGTTGAAGGTGAACCTGATTTAAAACCTTAGGTTTGAGGTGAACCACTGTGAAACCTCCTTAGTGAAATTCGGTACACTTAAGGGTTGAGTGCGGTTACCGAGAGTGGAGTAGACAAGTAGTCAAACCATTATAAAATTGGCTGTGTTTGTGATTCATGTCGATGCATTCATATATATATATATTTGATCACACCTCACACACGTTCACAGTCATATTTATCATAAAGTAAGTTATATATTGCTACTTCTTGAATAGTTTGTGATTGGATCCTCTACCAGACTTGGAAGCCAGTAGAGTAACATTTGAGAAATCCTAACATATGTCTGTTGTTAGGATTAGTGTAATAGGTTTTTAAAATAAATCATAAAAACTTTTAAAAGTCTCATTCACCCCCCTCTAGGACATATTGGCGTATTCCTTCTTCAACTAGTGCAGACTTCACTGCAATTTCAACGCGGACTCACAACCTCAACCGCAAATCGAGTTGTGTGCGGTTGGGTGTTTTGAAAGTGGAAATTCCGCTCTTAGTCGAGCTGGCAAACCACGCGAAAAACCTTCTTCGATCTCAACCTTCCGTTACAAACCATCTTAACCCTTTATTCATCCCATTTTTAGGGCTTCCTTAGCAATGAAAGAGCACCGCCGCAAGAAACGCTAGGAAGTTACTGTTTTCTTCCAAGCTCGAATCCACTCTCCAATCTCCTCCAAGTTTCGAAAAAGCTTGTTTAGAAGCTTCCTAGGGCCTTTGCGGACAGTCCATAAGCACTGGATGAGAGATAGACAAATCGAGCTTGAAGCGCCATTAATGGCAACCATCTTCTTCCTCGTTCGAAGCTAAACTGAGTTCTATTCGGTCCAGGTCAGCAACCCTGCTGCCATATGGGTCGGGTCAATTGTGAAAAGCCATGAAAGACAAGAAGAAGAAGAAGAATATAGAGAGTGTGTTGTCACCATGCCGCACCGAAACACGGTCCAAAGCTGTCGAGTTTGGGCTGCGGCCAGACTCCTTGCCGGCCAATTCAGGAAGGAGAAATGGAAGACGATCAGAGAGGAAAGCAGGAAGAGAGGAAGAGGGAGAGCAGAGAGAAGGAGGAGAAAGAGGAGGACGCGAGTTGCTGACTCGACTTGCCTGAGTCACGGATTGGGTCTGATGTGTTTGTAGCAAGTCCAGAGGGTGCTGGGCTTGCATGAGGAAACAAAGAAGAAAAAAAGGAAAATGATTAAACAAAGAAGGAGAAAGAGAAAGGGAGAAGAGAGAAACTAGGAAGAATAGTGAGTCGTGTTGACTTAATCGAGTCAACAAGATCTTCACAACTAAGGCGTTTACAATTGACCCTAACATCATCAAGAGACGCACCAACTCTTGAAAGGTGAGGATCACCCTTCAAGCTTTTCTATATCTTGATAATTAGCCTTGCTCACTTATCTTTGTTCACTTACTTTTTTGCTTAATGCGGTTCATCGCTCTTATTGATTTTGATTCCTTATGATGATGGATATATTAGATTTAAATTTAATATTCGAATGTGCCGTAAGATCTAATTACCTCTATTTTGATTTGAAATGAATGCTTTAGTTATGCATGTGCTATATCGATAATATACATGATTTGTCATACATGATCACTTGATGGAATGATTGGAAGTCCTAGAACTAGTGGCCATTTTGTCTAATAAATTAAATGAAACATTTGATGTGGGCTTATCATTTTGTAGAATGTATGTTGTCTAAGTGACTGTTGGGATAATTCCTTTTCATTACATCCTTGGGATGGATTGTTTGCCCTATGCGGATCGATTTGATATTTGCCCTATGTCGCTTTAAGGAACCATCTTCATATAACCTTGCGATGATAAGTCTCACTTGTATAACTATAATTGACCACTAGTTAAATAGGTTACTCTTAAACATCCTGTTGTTAGTCTCATGAGCTAGGGATGGTGGAATGGGACACTATGCTTGAGCTATTGGCCTATGCTGGGTGACAAACCCTCCATAGTGACCTTTGAGCTTTCTTAAAATGATTGTTTGAAATTGGAATAGGGCTAATCATGTATTTTTATAGCATATATTATGGTCTTTTCCGAGTAGTTAGTTCTCCTTTGGCGTACCTTTGTGTATTTTTTTGGGTGACTAATCCTCCCTATGCAATTTATATATTATTAGGGTCTTTTCCGGGTGGTTAGTTCTCCTTGTACGTACCTTTGCGTATTTTTCCGGGTGACTAATTCTCCTTGGGTGATTTATGTATTATTACGGTCTTTTTCCGGTGGTTAGTTCTCCTTGGGTGTACCATGTATATTTTTTCGGGTGACTAATTCTCCTTGGTCGATCTATATTATATGGTATTTTTCGGGTAGCTAGTTCTCCTTGGGTGTACCTTTGTGTATTTTTTCAGTTGACTAGTTCTTCTTGGGCGACTTTTTACCAGCTGGATGTGCATCTCCAGGTCTGTGAGCATGTGCATACATCCATGCATTTAAACAAGATTATTTCGTGTGATTTATTTAATGAATGTGTATTCGATGAACCTTACCTGATTTCCATTATAATCATTGTGTAATAATTGTTATACATTATCTATAATAACTATGCTTAATTATCTTGATGTTACGATAAATCTTAGGAGTTATACCTCACTGGATAGCCATTGACGTTATCAAACTGTACTCAGTATGCAGGAGACTCAGAAGATGCGTACGTTGGTGTTCAAGAGGAATGGGAGGAGCCAGACTACCTTGCGACTCTCTATCCTCAATTACATTTGTGTTTAATTTGTACTGTCATATTCTGTAAATGTTAAGACATTAATTTGTATAAGTTTTTAGGTAACCACTTGAAACCTTGGTTATGTATATTTGGACTCCCTCTTATACTTGATTGCTCATATTCTACTAGATTATTAACTCTGATAATAAAGAAAAAAAAATGTATGTGAAATTTGAGTTACAATTAAAGGTTAACACTCGGGTTTTTTGGAAAATGAGTAGTGTAATCGGGTTTTGAGAACCGGGGTGTTACAAGATGGTATCAGAGAGAGTCTAGACAAACCTTGCCTTTAGGAAACAAACATATACAAACATTTAATGCCTCAAGTTGAGATGTTGGAAATTAGAGACTTAAACTTAGGCAAATCCTACGTAGACCTAGAGAAAGTTTGCGAACATAGAAATCTAAACTTAAGTTCCCATAAGAATTATTAGAATGTCATTCGAACATATGTGAAAATTCCTTTAAATTAACAAAAATTGAGAATGTAGGGATCCAAGATTTTAGGTTCCTTAGAAAGTCTTTTGGATAATCGTAGAACTCAAAACAAAGCCTTAGCTCCATCGTAAACTACCAGAATAATTGCTTGAACTTAGAAACAAAACTTAGGTCCCCACTATGAACTACTATGGTAGTTATTGAACTTTGGTAGCGTGGATGAACAAATATCCATTATAAGGTAGTTGAGGTCAAATGAGAATTTTCCTTAGGCCTAACTTCCAAGAAATAATTTTTAGAAACTCACAATTTGAACTTTTTCAAAATTTCTTAGTTAGAAACAACATTGTCATAACATTCGACAAATGAAATGAACTTGAACAAACTCAAATGACTCAAAGTTATGTTGACGAAAATTTGAGATTTCAACTTGTATTTCCCTTAGCATCAGGTTGTTTTATGAATATAGAGACTCAAATTGTAGGCTCCCTTGAAATCTTTTGAATAGCCGTTGAACTTAGAGATTGAATTTAGATACCGTGGAGAATAAATTCTCACCATGATGTGCATGAGATCAAATAAGAATAATCTTTAAACTTAATTTCGAAAGAATGATTTTTAGATATTTATAATTTAATTTTTTCTCAAAATTTTCCTTAGTTTGAAATAACATTATCTCACATTCAACCAATGATAACAATTAGTGTGGGCCCATAAACCACAGGTCATAGGATCGAAACCATGGTTTTTAACATGGGAAGACGCTCGTTAAATTTAAGAACCTAAATCTAAAAGTTGTTGTAGTGGAGTCAATAGGTGATTATTTCAAAGATTTTCTTTTATTAAATAGATGAATTTGAAAGGCTGTCAGGATGTAGCATTTTGACTACTTTCATCTCTCAAATATTTGATTACACTTAGGATCGAGTTTAATTAAGAACGACTAATTAGGGTCTATGTCTCATGGATCTGAGGGAAATTTTCTAGTAAAAAAAAAGAAAGAAAAAAAAAAGGGGGATTTCTAGTATTTAATGGAACCTATATATGCTAGTGGATTTATTATGATGGAAATATAGGAGTTTTAGTAAAATTTAAATATAGATTGACAAAATCTAGGTTATAATTGAACAATTGAGAAGATTTGTTATAAAGTACACCAACAGGACAACCTTGTTGTCTGGAATGGTAATTGGGATGTACGCTATCGAATCTCGAGGACGAGAGTAGATTGTAACAACGCCAAATTCAATAATTAGTCACGTATAGGTATATAAACATACAACCTTTAAAATAATAAATAAATAAATAAAAATAGTGAATTCTTAGAAATACTACAAAAATAGATTGTCCTTACCCCATTCATGATAAAAGTGTTGAATTTCAGGGATGAAATTCTCTTTAAGGGGGGTAGATTGTAACACCCTATACTTTTCAGTACTAGGCCCTGTACTTTTCAATACTCCGGTGTTACCTGATAACCCAACTTATGGAGCTGCTCATCTTCATTTTGACTAAATCTAATCATTTTAAGTAATCTCCATCTATAGGTTAAGCCACCCATCTATTGGCCCTCGAGATGAACCGTTAAATCAGTAGATCCACCGTTCATCAGGGTTACAACGTTCTGTTGTACGATCCACTCTTTGAAAACACATAATGAATTATATGGTCTTCATATCCAACTCCCATATCACGCCTAAACATACTTAGGATCCATAGGATTATCGATGGCTAAATGCAAGTTAATCCAACTGTTGGATAATTTGAGTGGTCTGGATGTTGGGAATTGGTAATTCGACGTTCGTGTGGTGTGGCCCACTTAATAGTTAAAAGTGTGGCACACCTAATGGTTTAAATACTTTAAGAATTAGATACACGACTCATACATGTTGATCCACCATAAGGGTGGCTCTGCTTAGAAGCAGACCCTACAATTTTAAAGCTTAGATGATAATATTAATAATAATAATAATAACTTATATTATGGATAATGCTATAATAAAGACATTAGAATTCAAAGTTCATAGAATGAGTGGTCCCAATCAATCCAAACAATCTCTAAGACTGTTGAAGTCCAGACTCGAATCAATTCGACCACTAAATTGACCAAAATGATCAATTAGACACAAAAATTGATAGATGTAGGCCACCTGAGTTTTTTTTAATCTACACCATCTCCGGTCCAAGACCTTAGAATAATTGGCCAAGATAGACAGACGGAATAGATCCCACAAATACCTCATGGTGGACCCCACCTTGGGATTGTGTGTGTACACAATGTGTGTACATTCACTGTGCATCGAACTGGTCAGCGACTCAAATCGAGCACTAACCCGATAAGAAAAAAAACAAACAAAAAAAGGAGATATTTTCTCTCCTTTTTGTTCCCGCCCGAGCTCAATCTGAACGAGCACCGTCCGCACACGTTGGCAATGGCCCACCATCAATAATCACTCGAGAAATCCAAGCCATTTATCTTATTTAACAGGTAATTTTGACCAGACTCTGGTGTTTCGAATGGTGTCCATGCCCGCGCATACTGACAACCTCAACCGCAAATTGAGTTCTGTGCGGTTGGGTGTTCTGAAAGCTGAAATTCCGCTCTTAGTCGAGCTAGCAAACCATGTGAAAAACCTTCTTCCATCTCAACCCTCCGTTACAAACCATCTTAACCCTTTATTCATCCCATTTTTAGGGCTTCCTTAGCAATGAAAGAGCACCGCCACAAGAAACGCTAGGAAGTTGCTATTTTCTTCCAAGGTCGAATCCACTGACCAATCTCCTCCAAGCTTCGAAAAAGCTTATTTAGAAGCTTCCTAGGGCTTTTGCGGACAGTCCGTAAGCACCAGATGGGAGATAGACTAATCGAGCTTGAAGACACCATTAATGACAGCCATCTTCTTCCTCGTTCGAAGTTGAACTGAGTTCGGTCCAGTACAGGTCAGCAACCCTGCTGCCATATGGGTCGGGTACATTGTGAAAAGCCAGGAAAGAGAAGAAGAAGAAGAAGAAGAAGAATAGAGAGAGTGCTTGAGAGAAGGGTTGTTGTCGCCATGCCGCACCAAAACACGGTCCAAAGCTGTCGAGTTTGGGCTGCAGCCAGACTCCTTGTCGGCCGATTCAGGAAGGAGAAATGGAAGATGATCAGAAAGGAAAGCAGGAAGAGAGGAAGAGGGAGAGCAGAGAGAAGGAGAAGAAAGGAGGAGAAAGAGGAGGACGCGAGTTGCTGACTTGACTCGCCCGAGTCACGAGTCGGGTCTGATGTGTTTGCAGCGAGTCCAGAGGGTGCTGGGCTTGTATGAGGAAACAAAGAAGAAAAAAAGGAAAATGATTAAACAAAGAAGGAGAAAGAGAAAGGGAGAAGAGAGAAACTAGGAAGAATAGTGAGTCGTGTTGACTCAACCGAGTCAACGAGATCTTCACAACTAAGGCATTTACGATTGACTCTAACATTATTAGGAGACGCACCAACTCTTGAAAGGTGAGGATCACCCTTCAAGCTTTTCTATATCTTGATAATTAGCCTTGCTCACTTATCTTTGTTCACTTACTTTTTTGCTTAATGCGGTTCATCACTCTTATTGATTTTGATTCCTTATGATGATGGATATATTAGATTTAAATTTAATATTCTAATGTGCCGTAAGATCTAATTACCTCTATTTTGATTTAAAATGAATGCTTTAGTTATGTATGTGCTATATCGATATTATATATGATTTGTCATACATGATCACTTGATGGAATGATTGGAAGTCCTAGAACTAGTGGCCATTTTGTCTAATATATTAAATGGAACATTTGATGTGGGCTTATCATCTTACAGAATGTCTGTTGTCTAAGTGACTGTTGAGATAATTCCTTTTCATTACATCCTTGGGATAGATTGTTTGCCATATGCAGCTCGATTTGATATTTACCCTATGTGGATTTAAGGAATTATCTTCATATAACCTTGCGATGATAAGTCCCACTTGTATAACTATAATTGACCACTAGTTAAATAGGTTACCCTTAAACATCCTGTTTGTTAGTCTCATGAGCTAGGGATGGTGGAATGAGATACTATGCTTGAGCTGTCGGCCTATGCTGGGTGACAAACCCCCCATAGTGACCTTTGAGCTTTCTTAAAATGATTGTTTGAAATTGGAATAATAATGGTTGGGCTAATCATGCATTTTGATTGCATATATTATGGTCTTTTCTGGGCGGTTAGTTCTCTTTGGGCGTACCTTTGCGTATTTTTCCGGGTGAGTAATCCTCCCTGGGCAATCTATGTATTATTACTGTCTTTTCCGGGTGGTTAGTTCTCCTTGGGTGTACCTTTGCGTATTTTTTTGTGTGGCTAATCCTCCTTGGGTGATCTATGTATTATTACGGTCTTTTCCGGGTGGTTAGTTTTCATTAGGTGTACCTTGTGTATTTTTTCAGGTGACTAATTCTCCATGGCCAATCTATATTATATGGTCTTTTCCGGGTAGCTAATTCTCCTTGGGTGTACCTTTGTGTAATTTTTCAGGTGGCTAGTTCTCCTTGGGCGACATTTTAACTGCTAGATGTGCATCCCCAGGTCTGTGAGCATGTGCATACATCCATGCATTTAAACAAGATTATTTTGTATGATTTACCTGATTTCCATGATAATCATTATGTAATAATTGTTATACATTGTCTATAATAACTATGCTTAATTATTTTGATGTTAAAATAAATCTTGGGGGTTATACCTCACTGGATAGCCATTGACGCTACGGATTGTATGCAGTGTGCAGGAGACGCAGATGATGCAGACGCTGGTTTTCAACAGGAATGGGAGGACCTAGACTACCTTGCGATTCTCTATACTCGATTACATTTGTGTTTAATTTGTATTGTCATGTTCTATAAAAGTTAAGACATTAATTTGTATAAGTTTTTAGGTAACCACTTGAAACCTTGGTTATGTATATTTGGACTCCCTCTTATACTTGATTGCTCATATTCCGCTAGATTATTAACTCTGATAATAATAATAATAATAATAATAATAATGTATGTGAAATTTGAGTTATAGTTAAAGGTTAACAATCGGGTTTTTTGGAAAATGAGTAGTGTACTCGGGTTTCGGGAACCGGGGTGTTACAGATAATGTAAGTGCTATATTATCTAAAGCACACCTTTGTTTATCAAATTTTGTTTAAGACAAAATAACTTATGAAGTGGTCCGTCTAATGTGGATCAAGATGGAAAGTTCAAGACCTTATTTCAAGTTCAAGACCTAACTTCAAGTCAAGATAGTTCACAATCTACTTAGTTCAAGACTCTATTGAAGTTCATGTCATGAAGTAGATCAAGATGAAAAGTTCAAGCTTTACTAAATTCAAGTTCTACTACACTTCTAGTAGAAGATCAAGCTCCATCTTTAACTTCTAACTCTATTGAAGATTCAAGTAGAAGAAGAAGTTCAGAAAAATTCAAGCTACTTCAATGTTCAGTCATTTTAGGTATAATAGACCGTAGAAAGACCTAAGGCTTAGGTTCTTTCAATACATAAACTTATATGGGTTTTTTAGGATATAGTTTGACTAGTCTAGGCTTAGGTTCAACTAGTCTAAGTTGTGGCTCAACTAGTCTAAAGAAATCTTCGACTAGTCCAAGTTTAAATTCAACAAAAAAAATGTATTTTTCCGTTACTTCCTCGACTAGTCAAGCAGGCTGCTCAACCAGTCAAAGAGAGGCCTTCGACTAGTCGAGGGTTTCTCAATTCGAAGTCCAGTAACTAAAAACTAGCACCCTCGATCAGTCGAAGTTCAGTTTTATCCGATCGCGATCAAAATTTGAAAATTTGTTAGTTCTTAGACGAATCGAAGCAACAACTTTTCAAACTATATAAATAGAGGCATTCTCTTAATTCGAAATTACTAATTCAAGCTGATAAAAGCCTTCATCAAGAGAGAGAAGTCTCCATTATTGTCAAGCTATTGCATGGTATTTTTAATATTTCTTTAATAACTTTTTGTTTCAATTTCTAGTTCTCATGTTTTATGAATTTTATTCTATAAAGAGAGTAGATACTCTTCTTTGAGATCTTGAGGAATTCAAACAAGTAGTATTTAGTTTGAATCAATTTAAAATCAATCTAGAAACTAGAACCCTTTTTTATATGATTGGATATTGAACAATATACTTCAAGAGAAGTGGTTCTACATGAAAGTGCCCTGGTTTGTCAATTAGTATGAGTGTTGAGTTCATAAGTCAAGTGGGCCCTATATGAAGATCGTTCAAGACATTGCCTTAACTGGATGTGTGTTCAGAGCTCGTCACAGGTAAACTTAGCCTCACATCCCATGTCCCAAAACACCCAGATATATAAATCCTTAAAACGCTTAGAAAACATAGGAGTATTAAGTATGAAAACTGATTTTGCTATATAGGAAAACTCTCTAAGTTTTTAGCTTTCTTCGATGAATCGGGATTGGATTGATGATATCGAATAAATGTTTTCGATAGCATTGATACATCCTCAATAACATCGAATTGAGGTTATTCATGTCCAGCAACCAAAATGATATTTGGACAATATTCCCGATGAATCGACCGTGCTTCGATGACATCGGAATTCAAATTCCGATGACATCGAGCAAGGGTCGATGTCATTGAATATAGGCTAGTTTATGTCCAGCAAGCTTCAAAGGTAAATCAAAAATTTCGTCGATAACTCAAAATGAGCTTCGCTGACATCGGAATTCATATCCCGATGACATTGAGGGAGATTTGATATCATTGAATTCGGACAAAACATGACCAGCAAGTTTGATATAGGCAAATCATCTGGATATGATTGACGAATTGAGCTACCCTCGATAACATCAAAATTTGATCATATCGAAACTATGTCGATGACATCGATTTCAGACAAAGGAATGTCCAGCATTCTTGCAAGGAAAATCTTGTGAAAAGATCGATGTATCGAACTAGGGTTTGATATCATCGACATTTGAAATCCAATAATATTGAAGTAGGCCCAATGACATCGAATCCAGCTTGTTCATGACCAGCAAGTTTTCTTAAAATATTCATTGAAAAGATCGTTGTATCGAAACCAATGTCGATGATATCGAGATTCAAAATTTGATAACATCGACGAATGTTCGATGTCATCAATCTCCAGTCAAAAAGGTCTAGGTATATGAAAAGGCCAAGCTATACATCATAGAGCGGGGGGGGGGGAGTGAATAGGACTATGCCAAATTAAAAATTAACAGTGGAATTCAACCTAAAATAAGATAAACTTATAAACAAATAAATAAAAGACTACACTTTAAATAAATCAAAGAACAGAAATGCAAAGCAATCTTAAATAAAGAGCTTAATACTAATGTTGTTCTAAGGACAACCTTTGCACCATAAAAACCAAGGGTTTATGGCAGGACAACCTTGCTAAAACAAATCGAATATCAAAACTCAAACAAAAAGGAAATAAAGAAAATAACAAGAAATAAATTCTAAACTATTACAACCGTCCCCACTTTGCTTGAAATGTAAATATTACAACATTCACATCCACATATACATTCTACAAATTTGAATGATTAAAGATATAGAAATTAAAGGAGCATTCAAATCACAAAACACACCGATATATAGTGGTTTACCTATGTGTTCACCAACTGTTAAACAACAGCCACACAACTTGCTACTCTACTCCTAATATCCTCACACAGGGGATATCAGCGTTCACTATGAAAATAGGTTTCACAGGTTCACCTAAAACCTTTACAATTGTGTCTTTTTAACTTGGGCTTACACAATCCAAAAATCCACTCTTTGAGTTTTCTGGCTCTCCTCAGATAACCAACACAATGAGATTTTTCTGGCAAATCTCAAACAAAAACCAAAAGATAGAAATTTACAATAAATGTAAAATACTTGGATTTCTCCTTTTGTAACAGCCCGATAGAACTAATTAGAGTAGAAGTTCGAATCAACGTTCAATGTCCAATACTCACTTAAGAAATGGTTCTAGTTTCTAATTGATTTTAAATTAAACCAAATTAGGCTTAGCTCTATTTGATTTTGATTCCAAGAAGAAGGAATACAACAATTCCTCTTTTTCAAATAAGATTGGAATATAGGAATAAAATCATATATAAATAATCTTGCAAAAGAAAATTATTAAATAAGCACAGAGAAGCTTAAAATGAACACTAACTTATCTTAGAGTGGAGGCTTGAATTTTCTCAATTTAATCAATGAAAAACTCTGAAATTCGTACTCAATTTATAGTTGCAGAGATCGCGTCTACGACTGGTCGTGTGGCCACCACGACTGGTTGTAGGATGAACTGCATTTTGAAATTTTAAGCGCGATCTGAAAAAACCGTTCCATGACTGATCGAAGGTAGTCCACGACCGGTCGAGTGCACTCTACGACTGGTCGTGAACCACCCACGACTGGTCGTGAGACACAAAGATTAGTCACTGGAGTTTGAGTCGAAGAACTAGGACTGGTCAAAGGACGAGTCGTGACTATTCCTACGACTGGTCGAACAGTCTCCACGACTGGTCATAGAATAGCTAAAAAATTTTGAAAATCTTCAACAACTTAGGACTGGTCATGGAATTTCTTGGACTGGTCGAACCAGTATTAGGACTAGTCGAATAAGGTCCAGGACTAGTCCTAGAACAGACCAAATTCATGTAAAAAGATTCATCTTGAATTATGTATGCAAAATGACCTACCCTAAAGTCAAACTAAGGTCTATCATACTTGGGACATGATGTATGAACATTGAACTTCATTCTTTTAGATGATGGTTAACCTTTGAACCTTATGAAGCTTGAGATCTCCACTTGATGTAGCTTGATCTTGAGATCTTCGAAAGCTTGAAATTAAACTTCATCAATACACTTTGAGTTTTGAAATGTACTCTTGAGTCTTGAAATGCACTTGAGTCTTGAAATGTACTTGAGTCTTGAAATGCACTCTTCTTATCGATGTAACTCTGAACCTTGATGCTTTCAGAAGAAGACAAAGTACATAACCATGCATTTCTTGAACCAGAGCACCATACATGTCTTGAACCATTGTGATATAGTGTCTTGATCAAATATATATCAACATACAAACACAAGACACAGATAGAGGTTTCGGCACAACAAAATTTGACAACTAAAGGAGCATGAAACAATAGCACTTACAATCTCCCCTTTGTCAAATTTGTGACAAAACACACTTAAATAATTTAATAAAATAAGAGAAACACAACATGGACAACATGTACAATAATGAGTCACGCACCAGTTATATAAGAGAACCAGTTACGACCTGGTTTAAAGAAACATGAATCATGAACCAGTTGTCATTAAGCACAAACTCATTATTTATATACTCCCCCTGAGTAACAACACACATATCCAAAATATAACTACTCATATCCATAAGCAATCAAACTAAAAGTTTCCAAAAGCCTTCTCCTCCTTTTTGTCACAATATGACAAAGGGAGCAACAATATAAAGGATAATAAATGGAGTAATAGATGGAGTAACTCGACAATATATAAGAAAGTAAAAGTTCACAATCCATTTACTAGTATAACTAAAAAATCATC
Organism: Magnolia changhungtana; assembly: GCA_030180095.1. Lineage (NCBI taxonomy): Eukaryota > Viridiplantae > Streptophyta > Magnoliopsida > Magnoliales > Magnoliaceae > Magnolia > Magnolia changhungtana. The sequence continues at coordinate 2,667,509 of JASAUF010000600.1, forward strand.
AAACCAAATATAGTGCACAATCTAACATAAGTATGAAAGATATTACATACCAAGAATGAAAACACTCAATTAGATCCTGAAGGAGTAGGAATGGTAGGATCAAGATTATGCATGCCCTTGTTCAAGCGCCTAAGATACTTGCGTATATATTTAAACTAAAGATCATGGGCAACATTCATATTCCCTACCTTTTCTTCTAAAGCACGAAGACGAGCATCAAATTCAGATGGCTCATTGTAACGCCCTGAAAATCAGGGGTCGAGTAGCAACTCAACACCCGAGTTTCAAAATATCACTTATGCAACATAAATGCTTATGATTGAATGTTGTCTGTGTTAATGCAATAATCATGAGTGTGATTATACCAAAACAGTAATTCATACTCCAGATCAAGTTATTAAATGCAAGCAAAAGACTGAAAGATGTATATAAATCTATATAAAGCCAAAAACGGTCACAATCGGTCTCTAGAGTATGAACACCTTACTGAGTCACCATGTACATGTATTAGTTTCAAAATTCAAAATGCCAAAAAAATAGTACAACTATAATGGTAAACCCTGTAGCCCCGTCATCTGAATGGCCTACGCAAAGCCTCCAGAGAACTGTATGTAGGAGAACTTATCCTGATCATCGTAGTAATCAGGCTCAGCCTCCTACGTCTCGTTGATACTTGCATCTAAGATAGAGTCTGGTGGGTGTCCAGAACACCGTCCCGTAACGTGGGAGTGAGTAGATAACTTAGTGGAACGATAAAGCAGAGGTTAACATGTTATCAATTCAGTCAAGCAGTAATGATAAAGCAGTACAATCAAACACTCCTAAATACTCTTATTAATGCAAGTATGGAATGCAGTCATGATGTATGCCCTCTCCGAACCTCCCTCGTGTGACACCATCTTACGTCCGCGGCATGCGTTCATCCCTCAGTGCTCCACAACACCAGGCATATGCAGTGCTATGTTATGAGCGTGATTACCGAGTTGTTATTAGTCTTTTTCATACAGAAGTATTGGGAAACTAAGGTACATCCCTTATATCATTCCCAAACAATGATCCATTCTAGGGTCGTGTAACATCCCGGATTTTTGCCAACCTGGGATTATACGTCCTTAGGTAATGGGTCGATCCTAATACCTTATTAACTAGTCAGAACTTAATCCCAAAGTCTAAAACTACTGTTGAATCCACTTCCTTCACAAATCCCACCCTTCACCACCTTGTTTGTTCAATTTTCCTAAGTACTTATACCCTAGACACTATCTTAAACTAGCTAAGTAGTATAAGTTGGATCACTTTATATACAAACTACAAAGGACTAAGTACCACCTCAGACAAAAATCTTACAGGACTAAATCCTTTAGAAATGAGATAAAGTAACTAAGGGCTAAACTAGATTAGCTACAAAATCCGTTTAAATCACTTTAAATACGATCTGCAAGACTCAAAACTTGTAGAATCATTGACGCTAGGTTACCCTAAAATCTCGAATCAAACTCATTAGCCGGCTGCTCTCGGGAGCATCTTGAAACTCCGTATCAGATCTAGACCGCACGTCGAAAGTCCGAATAATACCAAGTTAAGGACTTAGGACCGCCTCGCTGGGCTTGACAACCATCTCGAAAATTAAACTCAAACAGTGTCCCACGGCTGTTCGCTTGAGTCTGGAGCGAGGGAGTGTGAAAACACTTATTTCCTTACAAAATAAATATCTTGAATAGTAATCTGGCATCTCTCGTTTGCGGATCATTTTTAAGCAACCAAACCGTCAGAATCAGACCAAATTACACCCTCGAATCAGGAGAAATTTCATACACATTTACATGTACTCGGAATTTCCGATCGAGACCCACTGACCGTCGAACTAAAACTGGTCCGCCACGCGTGATCTGAGAACCCTACTGGAACGAAAACTTAATAGAACCTAGATCCATAGTCAGTGAGCTTAAGTCCGACCTTTGGCTCAAGAAGGCCTGCCAGAAGTCCTCCGTTGAGCTGAAAAAGTTTCGCTTTGGTTATAACCTAAGTAAACCTTATCCAGAAGTCTATTTCGGTGAAGTTCTAGGCTATATAAGGACCTTAAACCTTTTCTCTTTTCAGCCATCCGAATTTGAGATTTGAGAGAGAGAAAAGAGAGAGAAAGTGAGGGAGAAGTGGGAGAATCTCCCTACTATTGTTCCCTGCCACCACACGGGCTGCACCATCCCTTTCTTGACGCTTTTCCGGCGATACTGACTCCGTTTCTAGGTAAGAAACCCTAACCCTAATCTGTTTTAGGGTTGTATAGGTTGTAGGTTATCAAATAGCTAACCTATTTCGTTCTCTAGGTTGCCAAACTCCCGTATACAGAAGCTTAGCGAACCTATCGACTCCATTATGATTCTACGACACAAGGTGCGGACTTTAGGTGTATAGGTTATGGTTTTCAACACTTTCAATGTCAGATAATGATAGATTCATGATCTGCATGCAATTACACATGTACAAAGTATTTTCCGTTTTCTGTTTCGATTAAAGTTGTAGAATATGGAATTTTACATATTTTAGGTATTCATAGAAAATACCGTATACGTATATTTTTTGGAAATGTGTTTGACATGATTATTTGTTGTATGGATATACGATATATGGATAAAATACTTATTTGGAGAAAGGATTCGCCTAAATACATGTTTTACTGATATATACTATGTATGTAGAAATACTGTATTGTAAAAGTACCGTATACATATATATTTTAGAGATGTGTTTGCCATGATTAATTGTTGTATAAATATATTATGTGTACATAAAATACTTTCTTGGCGAAAGGATTCGCCTTAATACATGTTTGTTAACATACTCTATGTATGTTAAAATAGTGTATGTTAAGTGTTTGTGAAAATGCTTGTGTGAGCAAGTGTTTGAATGTTGATGCCTTAGGAGAGTGTTGAGATGGGATTCTCAACTACCCTAGTGACATGTATGATTACCTCCATGAGGTTGTTTACTTAAACTGCTTACTTGCAATATATGTGTTTGTATTCCTATTGACGTAGTGCTTTACAACATGCCTTATATCATGCTTTATAACATGCTTTATAACATGCCTACTAGCATGTTTAAATTACTTTGTTTATTATGCTTTACTCCACATGCTATGGATGACAATTGATTATGTTTGGGGCTATGATTATAGTCCAGACAATTGGTACCAGAATTGAATTCGTGGCTGTGATTCATTTGCCACGTAAGATGTGTTTGACGAACTCGAGTCGTACTTCGGTTGGCGATAGTGGTTGGCCACGCGAAGTGCTTATACACTTCATGTCATTCAACTTGTTGTGCGCTCAAGCTAGCCGAGCTCATCATGCAACCCGATTTGTCTAATGTATGTTCACCATATTTAGTCGCTACTGCTTGAACCTAGGGTACCAAACTTACCAGTGGAAACCCTTTTAACCATGGTACCTCGATCCGCTAAGACTCATGAGTCGGGCATGGTGGTATGGGACACTGTGGTCGAGCTATCAGCCTACGCTGGGACCACGTGCCTCCCCGTAGTGACCAGTGAGCAATCAGACTCGTGAGCCGATTATGGTGGTATGGGACACTATATTCATGTTGTCGGCCTACATTGATAAGGTGATGGGGGAGTGGTGCAACGAATGCGAGCAACAGCCCTGACAGCCCTTTGTAGTGACCTCGAGCATACTCTGAAATCGCGGTGAGCCTTAGAGTTTTGCTGCGGATATAGAGTATGAACAAGGCCTGTTTCTGTATAGTGATGAATCGTTTAAGAGGTGATGGGGGAGTGGTGTAACCTTTATGCGTAATGTACCAAGGGCAAGCCTTTTTTGCGTAAAGTGACCTAGAAAACATACCATCGTCTTATATTAACTAGGACTGACGACCCTAGAATGGATCATGTTTGGGAATGATACAAGGGAGGTACCTTAGTTTCCCAATCCTGTTGTTTGAAATGGACTAATAACAACTCGGTAATCATGCTCACCATGCATTGCATGTGCCTAGAAGATGTGGAGCACTGAGGGAAGAAAGCATGCCGCGAACGTGAGATGGTGTCGCACGAGGGAGGGTGTGGTGAGGGCATACATCATGTCATTCATACTTGTATTAATAAGAGTAGTTAGGAGTGTTTGATTGTACTGCTTTATCATTACTGCTTGACTGAGTCGATAACATATTAAGCTATGCTTTATTGTTCCACTGAGTTAGCTACTCACTCCCACGTTACAGGACCGTGTTTCGAACACCCACCAGACATTGTCTGATTTCAGATGGCGACGCTACTTCTGAGGCGGAGCCGTACCTTTGTAATGACTACGATGCCTGCTTGTATTGGTTGTCTTCTGACGGCTTCCTGTGAGCCGTGTCCTGATCGACGGGGCTTTCTGGGATATTGACTAGAGGACCTTACACATTTAGTATATTTTAGGATTGTACTTATAATTATTTAACCTGGTAATGTTATCACACTCTGGAGACTCATCATAGTTTATATATCTTATCTATCTATCACAGTCTTCCGCTTACAAATTTAACTGTCTCTGGAGTATGATATACTGTTTTGGCTTAATCTCACTCATGTTCACTACTCTAATACAGTCAACATTCAATCATCATTCATTTTATTGCATAAGTGATGTTCTGGAACTCGAGAGTTGAGTTACTACTCGACCCTCGATTTTCGGGATGTTACAGGTCGTCAGTCCTAGATAATCTCATACAATGATGCAGTTCTAGGTCGCTATAAAGGGCTGTCAGGGCTGTTACACGCACTCGTTGCACCGCTCCCCCATCACCTTATCAATACAGGCCTAATTTATACTTCATTTACTACGGGAAGGCTCGTCACCTTTCCGCAAATTCAGAGTATGCTCGAGGTCACTACAAAGGGCTGTTAGGGATGTTACACACACTCATTGCACCACTCCTCCATCACCTTATCAGTGTAGGCCGACAGCTCGAATACAGTGTCCCATACCACCATATTCGGTTCACGAGTCTGGGTTGCTCACTAGTCACTACAGGGAGGCTCGTGGCGCTAGCATAGGCCGACAGCTCAACCACGGTGTCCCATACCACCATGCCCGGCTCATGAGTCTTAGCGGATCGAGGTACCAAGGTTAACGAGGTTACACTGATAAGTTTGGTAACTTAGGTTCAAGCAGTAGCGTCCAAACATGGTGAACATACATTAGACAAATCGGGTACTTGACGAGCTCGACTAGCATGAGCGCACAACCAGCTGAACGAGGCCTAACCACTGTCGGCAACTGAATACGACTCGGGTTCATCAAACACATCCTACATGGTGAAAGAATCTCAGACATGAATTTAATCCCGTTACCGATTGTTTGGACTAAATCATAGTCCCAACTTCATTCCATTTTAACGAGAATCATATGAGATGGTCAAAACAGGAATAAACAAGTAATTCAATTCTTACAATCAAAGAAGCATGTTATGAAATACAACACAAACAAGATTTCACACACATTCACTTCATGAAATAAAATAGACATTACAATATAACGTACATGTAGAAAATCATACACATAATTGAGGTAACCGAGATTCATATCTCAATCCTCCTATAGAGTATTCTAGGTGATCACTAGTACATTCAGACATTTTCCCAAACACATAGACTACATACATCACCTTACATGATGTATGAGGATTACGCATGTGTTAGGCCAAATCCTTTCACTAGGGAATTGCCCCGCATACCACGTGCATATACCCACGACGGATAACCATGGTGTGTATGAATCCGAGCTCCATGTTCATTCAAACATTTCTACAAACACTTGGGCTACACACATAGTCACATATAACATATATTTACCGTGACGTGATTTTGGGCAAGTCCTTTCGCTAAGGAGTTATCGCACATGTATTAGGCATATATTCACGACAAATAAACATGTTAAGCACAAATCCAAATTCCAAACATATTCAAATATTTCTACACATACATAGAATACACTATATTACACAGTTAATATATAACTGAAACATGAAATGGACGACGCATTTTGCATGTGAAATAGCACCCATAACAAGAATAAATCATTAACCAACATTGAAAGCCTTGAAAACCATAACCTATATGTCTAAAGTCCGCACCTTACACCGTAGAAGCGTAACGAACTTGACAGAAGTGCTAAGTCTTCGTCGAGGTTGATATGACGACCTAAATCACGAGTTGAGTCAGCTATTTCGCTACTTGCAACATTGGAAACCTTAGAACATATTAGGGTTAGGTTTTTCTTACCTAAGAACGAAGACAGAATCGCCGGAATAACAATTAGATCGTGATGGTTGAGCACGTAGGATAGCAGGGTAGAGTATCAGGAAGAATCTCTCACTTCTCCCACACTTTCTCTCTTTACTCTCTCTCTCACCTAAGGATTTCTCAAATTCGTATGGGATGAGAGAGTGAGGGTTTAATGTCCTTATATAGGCTTAAAACTCATTAAATTAGACTCAGGGCCATGGTATACTTAGGTTATGTCCAAATACGGACAGTTCCTTCTCAACGGATCAGTTCTAGAGCCCCCCCTTGAGCCAAAGGTTAGACTTAAGCTCACTGACCTTTGATCTAGGTCGAGTTAAGTTTTCGTTCTAGTCGGGTTCCCAGATCACACATGGCGGACTAGTTTCAGTTCAACGGTCACTGACACTCGATCAGGGTTACAAGTACACGGACATGTATGGGAAATGTTCCCTGATCCGAGGGCGTATTTGGGTCATATTCCGACGGTCTGATTGCTTATGTTTGGCCCACAAGCAACAAGTCTCAGATTACTTAAATTAGATTTAATTTCTAAAGAAAACCATGTTTTCTCACACTCCTCGCTCCGGGCTCAAGCGAATAGCCCAAGGATACTATTTGGTTTTGACTTCTAAGATGGTTGTTAAGCCCAGCAAGGCGGTCCTAATTCTATAACCTTATATTATTCAGATTTCGATGTGCGGTCCAGATCTGATACGGAGTTTCGTGATACTCCCGAGAGGAGCCGGGTAATGAGTTTGATCCTAAATTTTTAGGTAATGTAGTATCAACAAGACTACAAGTTTTGGGTCTTGCAGATCGTATTTAAAGTGATTAGTGCAAATTTCATATGTAATCTAGTTTAACACTAGTTAATCCTCGTTTAATTTCTAAAAACTTTGGTCTTGAGTGCTTTCTACGTGAGGTGGTACTCGGGCCTTTGTACGGGAATTTTCAAGTCGTTACACTCATAGTCAGGATCATTTCCAGAATCAGATTCAAGTTCATCGAAAATATCATCCATATCCACATCGTCAGGAGGAAGATTCCCAGCATCTGCCTCATTTCCTGCTTCAGCACCACTATCAACATCCACTTGGCCATGAGCCAATTCCAATTTCATTCTGTTAATATTCTTATTGTTAAATTAAGATGATGGATGGGAGCCTCTCCAACAGGCATAGCCACGAGCATGTGATTAGCTAAAACAGTCATGAGATAGGCAAAAGGAATATCACTATGATCTGGATGAAGACGAGACTGAATAATGGAATGACATATCAATGAAAGAAGGCAAATTTTAGAACCAGAAATGACAGAGTGCAAAACACGAACCATAATGGCAGTTAATTTTGTCTTATTACCAGAATGAGGATACTGGTTAGAAATAAAAATCCTGTGAAGTACCCTGTATTTGGATAACAAGTATCTTGCGGGGAGCGCATTCCCTTTATGAGTCCATTGCACATTCATATTACACAAATCTCTGGTTAGCATACGCTTTTTAGATTATGAGGGTTTTTCAGCTAAAGTATGAATAGGAATACCCTCCTCATTAACAGGTATATCCATTAACCCGGCAATCAAATGGCGGTCAACTTCAAATAGACCTTCTTTAATATCAATTTTAAAAGTTAAATTCTCAAAAGAGAACTCTGAGATACATGCAAACATGGCCTGTGCAATAGATTGGTATGCAGGCTCACCCCAACGTAAGATATTATCCCATCCTACAGCTTGGAGAATAGGAAGAATACCTGTAACGACCCGTAAATTTTCGTACGTTGGTTAGAGTGCCACCTCGACTAGAAATCAATTAGGATTAAATCCTTTAGAAAATTAACAAAGTTAACTAAGTACTAAACTCGATTAGCCATGAAATCCATTGGGATCGCTTTAAATACGATTTGCAAGACCCAAAACTTGCAAAACAAGTGACGCTAGGTTACCCTAAAGTTTAGAACCAAACTCATTTCCCGGCTGCTCTCGGGAATGAAACGAAACTTCGTATTAGGTCTAGATCGCACATCGGAAGTCCGATTAACACAAAGCTAAGGAACTAGGACCGCCTCACTGGACTTGACAATTATCTCAAAAATCAGGTCCATCCGATGTCCCACGGCCATTCGTTTCGATTCGGAGTGAGGGAGTGTGAAAAACACTATTCCCATCCTAATAAAAATATCAGGAATAGTGATCTGGCATCGTTCGGTTGCACGTCAATATTAAGCAACCGACCGTCGAAATCGAGACCAAATTACACCCTCGGATTAAGAAAAATTTCAGGAACATTTACATGTACTTAGAATTTCTGATCGTGGCCCACTGACCGTTGAACTGAAAGTGGTCCGCCACGTGTGATCTGGGAATCCGATCAAGTCGAAAACGTAATCCCACGTAGATCCATAGATGGTGAGCTTAAGTCTGACGTTTGGCTCAAGGAGGGCCACCAGAACCTCTCTTTTGAGCTGGAAAAGTGACGAATATCCTATATTAGCAGTAACCCTTGAACCTGAGTCTATTTTCAGAATGTTTTTGGCTATAAAAGGAGCTTCAAACAGCCCCTCTCACAGCCATACGAATTTGGGAGAAAAACCCAAGAGGGAGAGAGAGAAAAGAGAGAGAAGAGCTTGGGTTTTGTGGGAGATCTTCCTCCTACTGCTTTCGGTTGTCGCTCGGCCTACACCACTCCATTCCAGGTGTTTTCCCGGCGGTATCCATTCCGTTTGAAGGTAAGAAACCCTAACCCTAGGTCTGATTTAAGGTAGGATCATTGTGGGTTATGAAAAGGCTAACCGATTCCGCTCTTTAGGCTAGAAATCTCCCGTATACGGAAGCTCTTCTACCCTTGCTGATTCGTTGGAATTCCAAAGGCAAAGGTGAAGACTTTAAGTGTATAAGTTGCGGTTTTCAATGCTTTCAATGTCAGATAATGGTAGATTCATGATCTGCATGCAATTGCACATGTACAAAGTGCCTTCCGTTTTCTGTTTCGATTAGAAGTGTAGAATTTGGAATTTCACATACTTTAGGTATTCGTATAAAATACCGTATACGTATTTTTTTTGGGAAATGTGTTTGACATGTTTAATTGTCGTATGGACATATGATGTATAGATAAAATACTCATTTGGCAAAAGGGTTCGCCTAAATACATGTTTACTAATATACGCCATGTATGTAGAAATACGGTATTGTAAGAAGTACCATGTACGTGTATATTTTTGCACCGTGTTTGTCATGATTAATTGCTGTATAAATATATTAAGTGCGTATAAATTAATGGCTTGGCGAAAAGAATCGCCGTATTACAAGTTCCCTTGTAAACACTATGTATGTCGAAATTGGGTATACTAGGAAGTACCCTATACGTATAAAATTTGTTGATGTGATTGTCAGGTTTATTTGCTGTATGAATATGATGTATATGTATAAAATACTAGTTTGGCAAAGGGACAACCCTAGTGCACATTCCTCTAGCATACGTCATGTATGTTGAAATAGTGCATTCCAAGTGTTGGTGAAATCACTTGCGAGTGTAAGTGCTTAAGTGTTAGAACCTTAGGTAGGTGCTGAGATGGGATTCTCAGCTACCTTAGAGTCATATATGACATCCTCCATGTGGTTATTCACTCTAACCACTCACCTATGAAATATATGTATTTGTATCCCTATTTGCATAATGCTTTATAACATGCTTTTGAACATGCTTTGTAACTTGTTTATTAACATGCTTCATGATATGCTTTATAACATGATTGCTAGTGTTCTTGAATTACCATGTTATCGTGCTGTATTTCACATGCTATGGTTAGGACTTAATTGAGCTTGGGACTATGTCCATAGTTCAGGCATCCGGTATCAGACTGAAGTTGTGGTTGGGATTCGTTCCACCACCCATGATGTGTTGGCGAACCCGTGTCGTACTTCGGTTGGCGATAGTGGTTGGCCACACGAGGTGCTTCTGCGCTTCATATCGCCCAACTTGTTGTGCGCTCGAGCCAGCCGAACACGTCAAGTAACCCGTGTGTCTTATGTATGTTCACCATGTTTGGTCACTAATGTTTGAACCTAGGGTACCAAACTTACCAGTGAAAATCCCATTAACCATGGTACCTCGATCCGCTAAGACTCATGAGCCGAGCATGGTGGTATGGGACACCGTGGTCGAGCTGTCGGCCTACGCTGGGGTTACGTGCCTCCCCGTAGTGACCAGTGAGCAACTTAACTCGTGAGCCGATTATGGTGTTATGGGACATTATATTCGCGCTGTCGGCCTACATTGATAAGGTGATGGGGGAGTGGTGCAACCTTTGTGCGTAACAGCCCTGGCAGCCCTTTGTAGTGACCCCGAGCATATTCTGAAGTTGCAGTGCGCCTTAGGGTTCGCCGCGATATATAGAGTATGAACTAGGCCTGTTTCTGTATAGTGATGAATCGTTTAAGGGGTGATGGGGGAGTGGTACAACCTTTGTGCGTAACAGCCCTGACAGCCTCTGCAGTGACCTAGAAAACACACCATCGTCTGATATTAACTAGGACTGACGACCCTAGAATGGATCATGTTTGGGAATGATACAAGGGAGGTACCTTAGTTTCCCAATCCTGCTTGTTTGAAATGGACTAATTAAAAACTCGTAATCATACTCATCATGCATCGCATGTGCCTGAAGAATATGTGGAGCAGCGTGGGATGTAAGCATGCCGCGAACGTGAGATGGTGTCGCATGAGGGAGTATGTCGGTGAGGGCATCCATCATACCTGCATTCATACTTGCATTAATCAGAGTAACTAGGAGTGTTTGATTTACTGCTTTATCATTACTGCTTGACTGTATTGATAACATGATAACTTATGCTTTATTGTTCCACTGAGTTAGCTACTCACTCCCACGTTACGGGACGGTGTTGCGCACACCAACCAGACTCTGTCTCAGGTTTAGGCGATCCTACTACTCTGGAGGCGGAGCCTGATTATGACGAGGACCAGGAGGAGTTCTCGTATATGCAGTTCTCTGGCGGCTTCAACTAGGTTGCCAGGATCGACGGGTTCTACAGGGATTGTACCTAGTTTATTTTTGACTTTTTGATTATAAACAGAAATGTATATGGACTCAGATGGATTCATACTCTGGAGAATGAAACGTTTATTTTGTTTCTTTACATACATATATATACAGTTCAGTCTTCCTCTTACTTTTATATAATTGATCTGGAGTATGAATTACTGTTTCGGTATAATCTCATTCATGTTTATTGCTCTAATACAAACAACATTCAAATATCATTAAATATGTTGCATAAGTGATGCGTTGGAACTCGGGAGTTGAGTTACACTCGACCCCAGATTTTCAGGGCGTTACAAGTTGGTATCAGAGCATGATTTTGATTAAACCGGACCTGAGTTATGTCCCCTCTACGTACGCTGACGTGTTACAACTTAGGAGGGTGCGCAAAAAAATATAAAAACAGTCTTAGGGTCTCCCGATTTTGCCGTTCGACGAAATTCACTAAAAATGGACGCGTTGATCGAGTTTGTACTCGATCCTGACTGCACATACGTACTCTAAATCGCTCCTAGATCGTCTATTGACGTGTCCAGGTCACAATCCACCAAAAATTAGTCGTTAAAAATCAGGAAAAATCAGATTAGATCAGAAATTTACCGGAACTAACCGTTCTGGAGCTGAACTGAGTCCGTGGGCCCCCCACGTTAATCCATCAAGGGTTCAGATCAAACCAGGGTGCATTTTACACCCTGGGAATGTGGGAAACAAGGTCCCACCGCGGCGGCGCGGTTACGGCCAAGTCCGACAGTGGCGGCGCCACGGCGCCGGCGGCGGACCGCGGTCCGGTCGCTTTTCCGGCGTGGGTCCAAGGCCCAGGTTGGTCGGCCCAGCCTCCTACACCCCCTTGCACGTGCCATTTTGGCAATGGGTTGGGTTTTAAAGGGCTGGAGCACCCTTCTTCCTCATTTCACCCCCTTTCAAGCTCTCCAAACCCCGTTTTCGATTTTTCTCAAAAACCCATCCTCCAAACCTTCAAATCTTTCATTTTCTTTCATAACTCACACACCCCAACCTTCCACAACAGCCCTAGCTTCCTCCTTTCCCCACTTTCTCAAGTTGGAGCTCTCATACCCCTCCTTGGAGTTCAAAAATCGGGTAATCTACTAACCCATTTCATTCTCTTCTTGTTTCTCCTTCATTTCCTACCTCTAGTGCTCCTTCCACACCCATTGGATTGTTGTTTGTGGAGTATCAAAGAGATCAGCCCCTTGTTCCCCCATTTTGGCAATTTTCCATGGCCCTCCTTGGTGTGGTGGCTACCATTTTTTCCATTTCCTCCATCCTATCTCTCATGGGAAAGAGGAAAACCGCGGCCGATGACGCCGGCCCAAGTAGGCCAGCCCATTCCCGAAGAAGATCCGATGTTGGGGCCGGCACAAGCACCGTGTGGGAGTTTAGGTCGAAGCGAGACCTGGATCCTGTCCATCCCGCCAGAAATGCTTATCCGATAGGCATTGAATATGGGCACTTTGCGGGCCGCAAGGTTGTGTTTGAAGCTCATGTGGATGAAAGGATGTTCGGGCTACACCCGATGATGGACCACTTGGTGAATATCGGATGAAATTCTATATTTGAAGGCGAGTCTCCTGCATGTGAGAACATGGTTCGCGCTTTCTACGCTCACATCGTGAACTCATCAGTAAAGCCTCTTTAGTTTACTGTCTCTGTGAGGGGCATAAGGTGCACAATCACTGTGGATGAAGTGGTTCGAATCACGAAGATCCCGATTGGTCAAGTGCAGCCTAGTGATGACTTCTCTAGAAGTGCGCGGGAAAGGGATCGTCGCACGCGATATCTCTGTGATCGCCGGGTTACTTGGAAGCGAGGAAATTGTATTGCGGCGACAAAGATGACCGAAGACTTCCGTTTACTCCATCACATTTTCACATACAATGTATACCCACGGTGGGGTAACCACGCGGAGTGTACTCGGGTGATGGTGGACTTTCTGTACAAGATGGGACGCGGGGACAACATATGCCTACCCACATTCATCCTATCCCAGATAGTTCATGTTGTTCGTTCTGCCAGGAACGACCTTTCGCTCCCATTTGGCCGTCTGATCTCCCGGATGGCTCGTGATGTCGGCTATAGACTCAACATGGAAGATCTTGCACCAGTCTGAGTCATAAGTGAAGCGACACTCAAGAATATGAAGATCAGCCCTCAACAGCGGCAAGCACGACTCGACGAGTCTGGAGATGAGTCAGATAGCGCCGGTGAGGAGAGTGTTGACCTCCAGGCAGAGAGTGATGAGGAGCGTGGTGATGACATACAGGAAGAAGAATCTGAGGCTCAGGACACCGAGGAGAGTTCACCCCCTACGGCTCAAGAGCAGGGTGTGGATCGAGATGCTTTTGATGCGCGATTGACCCGTCTTGAGGAGGGACAAGCCGCCCTGCAGCAAGAAGTTGGACAAGTTCGGGCTGAGCTTGGTGAGACCCGAGCCAAGCTTAAAGAGACCGAAGCCTACATGAAGAGGAGCTTTAAGAAGGTGTCTCGTACGTTGAAGGCCATTCTGTGCTATGTGCAGGACAAGAACGCTCCTCCTCCACCGCCTACTTCGGATGCTTAGTCATCCACGTTGTTGTAGTTGTTGTTTGTTTTTGGTTGCCGCGATAGGCGGTTTATGTTTTCATGTAGTTGATGTAATAGATAGTAGCGTGTTCTAAGTGTTTAATGTTGTGGATGTATTGGCTATCATGTGATTTTCGTAATGATTCATGTAAACTCTGTATTCCATGTATTATGACAAATTTTGGGTAAATGAAAGGCATGTAGCCCCTTTTGTTTTGATTATGTGTGGAATGCTTAAAGTGCTTTATGATGTGTGTTATGCTGTATCTCACAATGTTGTACCCTATGTTGTATAGGGCATGCCGCGATAGTATATGCGGAGCACGGCACATCTCCGTCTGACTGGCTCTATGGACCAGACTCCTTCTAGTAGTAGCGGTCCTGTGGACCGTGGGTTAGGTTCTGATCAGCCCCCTGCTGGTCCTGCCGGTGGATTGCCACCTTACACGCCCCCGGTCCGTGAGCAGTATCGGCCGTCTTCTTCTGCGCAGCATGACTCCCAGGCTGCTCCGCCGACTGATAGGTTTGAGCAGCTGATGTTGATGATGCATCAGCAGTAGATACAACAGCGAGACGGAAGAAGACCAAGCAGACTTATGGCCACTATCGCCGAGGCCTTGTCCATGGTGGTGGTAGTGCGACTCCACCTACGACATCTGCTTGTCCTACCGGGCACCCGGAGCCTCCTGATCAGTGTGAGGATGTGTCTCTGCCCTCACCCGTGGTGCCTCCTACTGGAGATGTCAGTACACGAGGTCTACTCAAGCGATTTCAGCGCTTGAGGCCTCCTTCATTCATGGGCACTCATAGACCCGAGGAGGCAGAGTTTTGGCTTGACCGCATCTCTAAGATGCTTCGGATGTTGCAATGCTCAGAGGCAGAGCAGGTGGAGCTGGCCGCTTTCATGTTTGAGAGGGAGGCCAGTTTATGGTGGGATAGCGTGTTGCGGTCTGTCGCAACAGATTACGTGTGGACCTGGGAGGCTTTCGAGTTCCGGTTCCACGAGAAATACTACCCACAGACTTATCGACATGAGCGGGAGGATGAGTTTCTGCGCCTCAGGCAGGGAGGCATGACGATTACGGAGTACGAGCACCGCTTCACAGAGTTGGGCCGCTTTGTCCCGACTATACTGGTGGATGAGCAGATGCGGATGCGTCGTTTTTCCTTGGGCTTGCGACCGAAGATACGGTCGAAGATATGCTGCCTCAGTATACCTACCTATGTAGCACTGGTTTACATGTCTATGACGGCAGAGCAGGATGTGGACCGGTTGGCCCGATCTCGTGGTGCTATGGTTGCGAGGCCACGACAGGAGATACAGAGCTGGCCTATCCTAGGCAAGAGGCCTCGTGTTGACTTGCCTCCCAGGATCGCAGCACCAGTGGCTCAGGTGAGGCGCCCTATTGTGACCTGCACGTACTGCGGGAAGTAGGGTCATCTTATTGGGAGTTGTTTCGCGCGGATGAAGGATAGTGGTTTCTCTCCGCCACAGATGTTGGGCCGTTCTCGCCCACAGGCCATATCAGCTCCACCGCTACAGACTGCTCCTGCACATCCTTCCTTCCGACCTCCTGTGCCGCGCTTCAGGCCGCCACAGCGACCCTTGGCTCCTCAGCCGAACCGCCAGCAGCAGGCTCGCGTGCACACGCTTGTTGCTGAGGCACCAGAGGCATCGATTTCGGCACCGACGGCTTTTGAGGGTACGACTCATGTTCATGGTACTCCCGTTTCTTTATTGGTGGACACTGGGTCCACTACTTCTATTATTTCTTGTGGGGCGGTGAAACGCCTATCTTTGCATACGATTCCCACTAAGGGAATGAGACTCACTACGGCTACCGGGACCTGTTCTGATGTCACACGGTTGTGCGAGGGTTGTCCGATAGTTTTGGGTAGCAGCACAGTGCTCGTCGACCTCATTGTTGCTCCACTATTGCACTACGACGTTATCCTTGGTATGGATTGGCTCGCCAGGATGAGGGCGGAGGTAGATTGCGATACTCGGATCGTGACGGCCTATGGACCTAACGGCTCAGCTTTTACGTTTCCAGTGCAGGTCAGTTAGCCCTGCCGTGTTGATTATTACGCTACTTTACTTGTGCCAATTGATGGTCCGACACTGGAGGGTACGCCAGTGGTTCGGGAGTTTGTTGGAGTCTTTAAGACTATCCCTGGTTTACCTCCTCGGCTTGAGATTGATTTTACGATTGACCTTACGCCAATCTCGTTGCCGACTTATCGTATGCCTCCATGTGAGATGGAGGAGCTGCGAAAACAGATTGATGAACTTGTAGAGAGAGGTTTTATTCGACCTAGTGTGTCTCCTTGGGGAGCACCTATGTTGTTCGTGAAGAAGAAGGACGGGTCGCTATGGTTGTGTATTGATTACCGTAGGTTGAACCAGGTCACGGTGAAGAACAAGTATCCTTTGCCCAGGATTGATGATCTGTTCGATCAGTTGAGGGGGGCGAAGTATTTCTCGAAGATTGACCTTCAGTCAGGGTACCACCAGTTGCGCGTGAGAGAGGAGGATGTGCAGAAGACAGCCTTCAGGACGTGCTTCGGGCACTATGAGTTTTTGGTGATGCCGTTCGGTCTGACGAACGCACCAGCCCGTGTTCATGGATCGATGAACCAGGGTATTTCGGCCCTTCCTTTACCGATTCATCATCGTCTTTATCGATGACATCTTGATATACTCCACGAGTCGGGAGGAGCACGAGGAGCACCTGCGAGCAGTATTAGGTACGTTGGAGAAGAACCAGTTGTTTGCGCAATATAAGAAGTGCGACTTCTGGCAGGAGGAAGTCAAGTTTCTGAGACATGTAGTGTCCAAGGATGGGATAGCAGTGGACCTTGCTAAGGTAGCCGCGGTTGGGGTAGCGGCGACTGAGTCGATTCTCGAGGTGAGGAGTTTCCTTGGTCCGGTGGGTATTACGGATGTTTCATTCGGGATTTCTCGAAGATCGCCTGGCCATTGTCTCGGATTGACTCGGAAGGACACGAAGTTCGCTGGAATGAGAAGGCGGAGGCGGACTTTTAAGGAGTGAAGGACAAGTTGACGTCCGCCCTGTGCTAGTATTGCCAGAGCAAGGGGTGAAATACACGGTGTATACTAACGCGTCTCGCGTTGGTTTGGGTTGTGTGCTGATGCAGAAGGATAGGGTAATTTCGTATGCCTTGAGACAATTAAGGAAGCACGAGGAGAATTACCCTACACATGACCTGGAGTTGGCAGCTGTCATCTTTGCATTGAAGCTCTAGAGACATTACCTCTACGGTGAGGAGTTCGAGCTTTTCTGCGACCACAAGAGCCTTAAATTCATATTCACACAGCGGGATTTGAATATGAGACAGCGCCGATGGATGGAGACCTAGAAGGACTTCAAGTTCGAGGTTTCCTACCATCCTGGCAAGGCGAACCTTGTGGCAGACGCGCTGAGCCGCAAGAAGGTGATTGCATTTGCGGCACCGCTAATGATAGCCGAGTGGGACATGATGGAGTTTGTGCGGGACTTCGAGCAGAGACTCACTGTCGAGGAGCCATTTGAGTGTGTTGCGCACGTTCGGGTGCGACCACTTATTGAGACAAGATTTTTGAGGCCCCGGAGGGGCATTTACGGGGTCTCTAGCTTTCGGAGCGAGGGCTAGCGACGCTGTGGACTCCGAGTGGAGAGTTGGTTCTGATGGGGGTTTACGATTCCGTGGCCGCCTATGTGTTCCAGATGTGCCTGACTTGAGACGCTAGCATCTCGAGTCTGCCCATAACTCGAAGTTTGCGATGCACCCTGGTAGCACGAAAATGTACCAGGATATGAGATGGACGTATTGGTGGGATAACATGAAGGCCCACATTGCTGAGTATGTGTCTTGATGTCTGACGTGCCAGCAGGTCAAGGCAGAACATCGCCGACCTCCTGGACTGCTTCAGCCCATGCCTATAGCGGAGTGGAAGTGGGAGTTCATCTCCATGGACTTCATATTAGGGTTGCCGAAGACGAGGAAGGGGCACGATTCCATTTGGGTGATTGTGGACCGGTTGACCAAATCGGCCCATTTCCTCCCTATCAGAGTTACGAACTCTGCAGACGAGCTGGCTAGATTGTACATCAGGGAGATCATCCGTTTGCACGGGGTTCCTTTGGAGATCATGTCAGACAGAGACACGCGATTCACATCTATCTTCTGGACTCGTATCCAGGAGGCGATGGGTGTGAAGTTGAAGTTCAGTACAGCGTTTCATCCTCAGACTGATGGGCAGACAGAGCGGGTGAATCAGATTTTGGAGGATATGTTGCGAGCATGTGTGTTGGACTTCAAGGACAGCTGGGATGACTGTCTTCCGTACGCAGAGTTCGCCTACAACAACAGCTTTCAGGTGACTATTGGCATGGCGCCATATGAGGCTCTATATGGTCGACCTTGTTGGGCGCCGCACTGTTGGGCAGAGGTTGGCGAGCGTAGCCTGATTGGCCCAAAGTTGGTACAGGCGACTACAGAGAAGGTAGACATTATCAGGCGTCGATTGCTCACAGCGCAGAGCAGACAGAAGAGTTACACCGATACGAGGCGACGACCGTTGGAGTTCGAGGTCGGGGATCATGTGCTCCTTCGGGTTTCCCCTATGAAGGGAGTCCTTCGGTTCGGGAGGAAGGGGAAGCTTACACCGAGGTTTATCGGTCCATTTCAGATACTGGATCGAGTGGGTGATGTGGCGTATCGTCTCGCCTTGCCTACACCACTTGCTTCCGTACACAACGTATTTCATGTATCTATGCTGAAGAAGTACGTTCCTGATCCTTCGCATATCATCAGATGGGAGCAGGTACAGTTGAGTGAGGATGCTACATACGAGCTGCGCCCGACGCGTATCCTTGATAGGAAGGAGCAGGTACTACGTAGCAAGGTCATCCCACTTGTGAAGGTGCTTTGGACACATCATTCCGAGGAGGAAGCTACCTGGGAGACTGAGGCCGAGGTAAGAAAGAACTACCCTCAGATTCTCGAGGATTACGAAAAGGTATAAATTTCGAGGACGAAATTTTTTGTTTAAGGGGGGTAGATTGTAACGACCCGTAAATTTTCGTACGTTGGTTCGAGTACCACCTCGACCAGAAATCAATTAGGATTAAAACCTTTAGAAAATTAACAAAGTTAACTAAGTACTAAACTCGATTAGCCATGAAATCCATTGGGATCGCTTTAAATACGATCTGCAAGACCTAAAACTTGCAAATCAAGTGACGCTAGGTTACCCTAAAGTTTAGAACCAAACTCATTTCCCGGCTGCTCTCGGGAATGAAACGAAACTTCGTATTAAGTCTAGATCGCACATCGGAAGTCTGATTAACACGAAGCTAAGGAACTAGGACCACCTCACTGGACTTGACAATCATCTCAAAAATCAGGTCCATCCGATGTCCCACGGCCATTCGTTTCGATTTGGAGCGAGGGAGTGTGAAAAACACTATTCCCATCCTAATAAAAATATCAGGAATAGTGATCTGGCATCGTTCGGTTGCACGTCAGTATTAAGCAACCTGACCGTCAGAATCAGACCAAATTACACCCTCGGATTAAGAAAAATTTCAGGAACATTACATGTACTTAGAATTTCTGATCGTGGCCCACTGACCATTGAACTGAAAGTGGTCCGCCACATCTGATCTGGGAATCCGATCAAGTCGAAAACGTAATCCCACGTAGATCCATAGATGGTGAGCTTAAGTCTGACGTTTGGTTCAAGGAGGGCCACCAGAACCTCTCTTTTGAGCTGGAAAAGTGACGAATATCCTATATTAGCAGTAACCCTTGAACCTGAGTCTATTTTCAGAATGTTTTTGGCTATAAAAGGAGCTTAGAATAGCCCCTCTCACAGCCATACGAATTTGGGAGAAAAACCCTAGAGGGAGAGAGAGAAAAGAGAGAGAAGAGCTTGGGTTTTGTGGGAGATCTTCCTCCTACTACTTTCGGTTGTCGCTCGGCCTACACCGCTCCATTCCAGGTGTTTTCCCGGCGGTATCCATTCCGTTTGAAGGTAAGAAACCCTAACCCTAGGTCTGATTTAAGGTAGGATCGTTGTGGGTTATGAAAAGGCTAACCGATTCCGCTCTTTAGGCTAGAAATCTCCCGTATACGGAAGCTCTTCTACCCTTGCTGATTCGTTGGAATTCCAAAGGCAAAGGTGAGGACTTTAAGTGTATAAGTTGCGGTTTTCAATGCTTTCAATGTCAGATAATGGTAGATTCATGATCTGCATGCAATTGCATATGTACAAAGTGCCTTCCGTTTTCTGTTTCGATTAGAAGTGTAGAATTTGGAATTTCACATACTTTAGGTATTCGTATAAAATACCATATACGTATTTTTTTTGGAAATGTGTTTGACATGTTTAATTGTCGTATGGACATATGATGTATAGATAAAATACTCATTTGGTGAAAGGGTTCGCCTAAATACATGTTTACTAATATACGCCATGTATGTAGAAATACGGTATTGTAAGAAGTACCGTGTACGTGTATATTTTTGCGCCGTGTTTGTCATGATTAATTGTTGTATAAATATATTAAGTGCGTATAAATTAATGGCTTGGCGAAAAGAATCGCCGTATTACAAGTTCCCTTGTAAACACTATGTATGTCGAAATTGGGTATACTAGGAAGTACCCTATACGTATAAAATTTGCTGATGTGATTGTCAGGTTTATTTGCTGTATGAATATGATGCATATGTATAAAATACTAGTTTGGCAAAGGGACAACCCTAATGCACATTCCTCTAGCATACGTCATGTATGTTGAAATAGTGCATTCCAAGTGTTGGTGAAATCACTTGCGAGTGTAAGTGCTTAAGTGTTAGAACCTTAGGTAGGTGCTGAGATGGGATTCTCAGCTACCTTAGAGTCATATATGACATCCTCCATGTGGTTATTCACTCTAACCACTCACCTATGAAATATATGTATTTGTATCCCTATTTGCATAATGCTTTATAACATGCTTTTGAACATGCTTTGTAACTTGTTTATTAACATGCTTTATGATATGCTTTATAACATGATTGCTAGTGTTCTTGAATTACCATGTTATCATGCTGTATTTCACATGCTATGGTTAGGACTTAATTGAGCTTGGGACTATGTCCATAGTCTAGGCATCCGGTATCAGACTTGAAGTTGTGGTTGGGATTCGTTCCACCACGCATGATGTGTTGGCGAACCCGTGTCATACTTCAGTTGGCGATAGTGGTTGGCCACACGAGGTGCTTCTGCGCTTCATATCGCCCAACTTGTTGTGCGCTCGAGCCAGCCGAACACGTCAAGTAACCCGTGTGTCTTATGTATGTTCACCATGTTTGGTCGCTAATGTTTGAACCTAGGGTACCAAACTTACCAATGAAAATCCCGTTAACCATGGTACCTCGATCCGCTAAGACTCATGAGCCGGGCATGGTGGTATGGGACACCGTGGTCGATTTGTCGGCCTACGCCGGGGGGCTACGTGCCTCCCCGTAGTGACCAAAGTGAGCAACTTAACTCGTGAGCCGATTATGGTGGTATGGGACACTATATTCATTTGTCGGCCTACATTGATAAGGTGATGGGGGAGTGGTGCAACCTTTGTGCGTAACAGCCCTGGCAGCCCTTTGTAGTGACCGCTAGCATATTCTGAAGTTGCAGTGCGCCTTAGGATTTGGCGCGATATATAGAGTATGAACTAGGCCTATTTCTGTATAGTGATGAATCGTTTAAGGGGTGATGGGGGAGTGGTGCAACCTTTGTGCGTAATGTACCCGACATGACCTCTGCAGTGACCTAGAAAACACACCATCGTCGATATTAACTAGACCGATGACCCTAGAATGGATCATGTTTAGGAATGATACAAGGGAGGTACCTTAGTTTCCCAATCCTGCTGTTTGAAATGGACTAATTAAAAACTCGGTAATCATACTCATCATGCATCGCATGTGCCTGGAAGATGTGGAGCACTGTGGGATGTAAGAATGCCGCGAACGTGAGATGGTGTCGCATGAGAGAGTATGTCGGTGAGGGCATCCATCATACCTGCATTCATACTTGCATTAATCAGAGTAACTAGGAGTGTATTGTTCCACTGAGTTATCATTACTGCTTTATCATTACTGCTTGACTGTATTGATAACATGATAACTTATGCTTTATTGTTCCACTGAGTTAGCTACTCACTCCCACGTTACGGGACGGTGTTGCGCACACCAACCAGACTCTGTCTCAGGTTTAGGCGATCCTACTACTCTGGAGGCGGAGCCTGATTATGACGAGGACCAGGAGGAGTTCTCGTATATGCAGTTCTCTGGCGGCTTCAACTAGTTTGCCAGGATCGACGAGTTCTACAGGGATTGTACCTAGTTTATTTTTGACTTTTTGATTATAAACAGAAATATATATGGACTTAGATGGATTCATACTCTGGAGAATGAAACGTTTATTTTGTTTCTTTACATACATATATATACAGTTCAGTCTTCCACTTGCTTTTATATAATTGATCTGGAGTATGAATTACTGTTTTGGTATAATCTCATTCATGTTTATTGCTCTAACACAGACAACATTCAAATATCATTAAATATGTTGCATAAGTGATGCGTTTGAACTCGGGAGTTGAGTTACACTCGACCCCCGATTTTCAGGGCGTTACAATACCAAAAGGAGCAATGTGTTCAATACGGACAGACCGTTCAACAATGACTTTGTGCATACGCAATTCCCGTACATCAGAGGGATCATCCTCCGGTGAACGAAGATGGCGCCTAGAGAGATGAGCTGATCTATAAGAAGATGGACCACAGGAAGTTTTCTTTTTCCCCCTAACATCCATTTTCAGTATGAAAATCAAAGGATAAAGTAGATACAAAAGATGTGAAAAAGGGATTTTGCTAGATCAGATTTTTTAAGAAAATGCCCCAAAATTGCAATGAATCTTAAAATAGATTACTCCAAGAGTGAAAATGAAGTAATACGAACTAGAATCTACAAGAGAAACACAAATGATACACTAACCTTGAAGATTTAGGAAGGTGGTACGACTAATCGTGTCTCGGCTCATTGGAGAGGAAAAAGGAAATGAAGAAGATGAGATTTCTCCTAAATTTAAAAGATTTCAATGCGATACATGACTGGTCGAGGACCGTTCTCGACTGGTCATACCACGACTGGTTGAGCACTTCCTCGACTGGTCGAGCACCAATAAAAACAGGCATATTTCATAAAAATTGGAATTTTAAACCAACAAATTATCAAATATATATACATTATGATACAAATATGCATGAATAATCAATTTAGAAAGCACATACCAAGATCAAATTTCAATTTATTAAGCCTGATTTTGTCGAGCGGTTTAGTGAAAATGTCAGCAAGTTGAGTCTTGGTCGGAATATATTTCAAGGATATTATTTTATCTTCCACTAATTCACGAATATAGTGATACCTAATGTCAATGTGCTTAGTACGTGAATGCTGGATTGGGTTTTTTGATATATTTATAGCATTGGAATTATCACAATATAATATCATTGATTCCTGTGCAATTCCATAATCGCTTAACATACGTTTCATCCAAACAAGCTGAGTACAAGCATTTCCTGCTGCAATGTATTCAACCTCAGCAGCTGAGAGCGATATAGAACTTTACTTCTAAACCAAGAAACTAAACAGTTTCCAATACAGAAACAACCACAACTGGTTAATTTTCTGTCATCAATATTTCCAACCCAATCAGCATCTGAGTACCCAGCCAATTGAACACTAGTATCAAATGGATACCAGAGACCTATTTTAGCAGAACTTGCGACATATCGCATAATCCACTTGACAGCAGATAGATGTGACTCTTTAAGATCAGACTGATATCTAGCATAAATCCCAACACTTAAAGCAATATCAGGTCTGCTAGCAGTTAAGTAAAGTAGATTACCAATCATACTATGATATAATTTAGGATCTATATTTTTACCTGAAGATTCCTTTGAGAGTCTTAAAGTTGTACTCATAGGAGTATCAAAATTCTTACCATTCTCAAATCTAAACTTTTTGATTAAGTTCAGAGCATATTTTGTTTGAGAAATGAAAATGCAATCTGGTTGTTGTTTTACTTGCAACCCAAGGAAATAATTTAATTCTCCAACCATGCTCATTTCGAACTTAGATTTCATCAAATCTGTAAACTCAACAGTCATGTTAGTACAAGTTGATCCATAAAATAATATCATCAACATAAATCTGAACCATTAAGATATCATCGTTATGTTTCTTAACAAAAAGTGTCTTATCGACATTGCCCATTTGAAAATTATAACTTAGTAAAAACTTAGTCAATTTTTCATACCATGCTCTAGGAGCTTGTTTTAAACCATACAGAGTTTTTTTAAGACGATATACATGATCAGAAAACTTAGGGTCTTCAAATCCTGTAGGTTGTTCAACATATACCTCTTCATGAAGATCACCATTCAAAAAAGCACTCTTTACATCCATTTGATAAATTTTAAACTTTCTAAAGCATGCAATGGATATAAAAAGTCTGATTGATTCAAGGCGAGCAACTGGGTAAAAGGTTTCATCGTAGTCAATTCCTTTTATTTGAGTGTACCCTTGCACAACCAGTCTTGCCTTATTTCGAATTATATTACCAAGTTCATCAGACTTATTTTTGAAAATCCACTTAGTTCATATAATATGTTTATCTTTAGGTCTAGGAACAAGATATCAGACATCATTTCAAACAAAATGATTAAGTTCTTCCTGCAAAGCTACTATCCAGTTTTCATCAGTAAGAGCTTCTTTTACGTTTACCGGTTCAATCTGAGATGTAAAGCACATGTAATTACATATATCTTCTAGTTGTCTACGAGTGCGCACACCAGTGAGAGGATTTCTAAGAATTTGAGCGGTTGGATGGTCTTTAACAGTCCTTAATTCAGAATTATTTTGACTCGAGGAAGTACCGGGTTTGTCAATTAGAAGAACTTCATTATTATCTGAACTTGGGGCAGGTATATTCAAATGATCGTCTATGACCAAATTAATTGATTCTTGAATAACACCGGTCCTTTTGTTCAGTATAAGATACGCACGACTGTTTAAAGAGTATCCTAAAAAGATTCCTTCATCACTTTTTGTGTCAAACTTTCCCAGATTTTCACGGTCAAGCAAAATATAGTACTTTCTACCAAAAACTTGAAAGTATTTGACATTAGGCTTTTTATCGAACCACATTTCATAAGCGGTTTTATTATTAAATTTACATATATAAACCCGATTAATAATATAAAGAAAAGTATTCACGCTTCAAATTCAAAGATTTTTAGGGAGCTTCATACTATTCAACATTACAGTTCCCATTTCTTGAAGCACTCTATTTTTTCTTTCCATAATTCCATTCTGTTGAGGAGTTTTAGGTGCAGAGAATTCTTATGATATTCCCTGATCTTTACAGAATTTCTCAAAACTGCTATTCTCGAACTTAGATCCATAATCATTACGGATCTTACAAACTTAAGAACCTTTTTCAGTTTGGATCCATTTGAGAATCCTTTTAACTTCATCAAGGGTTTCTAATTTATCCCTTAAGTAGGCTACCCAAGTGAATCTAGAAAAATCATCCACGATTATCAAGATGTATTTTTTGCCACCTCGACTCTCCGTCCTAGTAGGTCCTATAAGATCCATATGGAGAAGCTCGAGTGGTTTTGATGTGGCATTGGAGTTCACCTTTTTGTGAGAGCTCCTTGTTTGCATGCCATACTGGCATTCACTACATATCCTGTCTACATTTTGTAATTTGGGTAGACCCCTTATTAGTTCTCCCTTGCTCAATCTGTATAAATTACGGTAGTGTACATGTCCAAAGCATTTATGCCATAGTTCTGCTTCATCGGTATGGACAATGTAACACGATTGATTAGATGAGATACCATCGCTTACTATATAGCAGTTTTCAGAAGTCCTGCGACCAGTTAATATTACAGAACCCTTTTTGTTTAAGATTTCACAACCTTTATTAGAAAATTTCACACTATGATTATTATCACATATCTAAGATATGCTTAACAGGTTGTGTTTTAGCCCCTCAACATATAAAACATTCTTAAATAAGGGAAGGTTATAGAGCTGAACCGTACCTTGGCCAATAATCTTGCAGTTGCTACCATCACCAAATGTGACTGACCCATCAGTCATATCTTTAAGATCGGTGAATAAAGCCTTGTCGCCTGTCATATGCCTTGAGCATCCACTATCTAAGTACCACTTCGAATGACTTGTAGCTTTGAAAGCAGTGTGGGCAACCAAGCAAGTAACTTTAAGAACCCATTTCATTACTGTTTTGGGTTTAGGAGTATAGTTGGTCTTCTTGAATTTGTAATTGATATACGAGTGACCCACTAAGTTAGATTTTAAGAGCTCCTTAAGTAAATCTACTATTTTTTCAGCTAAAGGATTTTGGTTTTGAGTTTTATAGTTGACATAATTGCTTTTAGGTTTTGAAAAGTTTTAACATTTTTAGAAGAACTTTGATTAATACTTTTCCCTTTTGAGTTAGACGTTTCTC
Source organism: Magnolia changhungtana (assembly GCA_030180095.1). Lineage (NCBI taxonomy): Eukaryota > Viridiplantae > Streptophyta > Magnoliopsida > Magnoliales > Magnoliaceae > Magnolia > Magnolia changhungtana. Next base: position 2,694,037 of record JASAUF010000600.1, read on the forward strand.
CTCTCACAAACTTAGGAGGAGTAATCTTCTCTTTAGAATGTATATTCTTATCATAGCCCAACCCGGATCTGTCGCCACATTTTCTAGATCTGGATAAAAGTTTCTCAAACTTCGGATCTCCTTGGGCATACCTCCATGTATCCCTTGAACTCAAAAGTGAAGAGTTTTCAAGCTTAAGTTTGTCATTTTCAGATTTAAGATTTTCAATCAGGGATGTTTTGAATTCTAAATCACATTTAGTCTTTTTAAAACAATCTGAAATGTGGGATTTTTCTAAAATAAGAGACATAAAATTTTCTTTAAGTTTTAAAAACTATTCTTTTTGAAGTTTTAGTTTTACGGCAATTTTACAACTTTCCTTGTATAGGGCATTGTAAGCATCTTGAAGATCTTCTTCATTTTCATGATCACTGTTCAGATTTTCTTCACTAGTTGAATCATCATGATTTGAAAAAGTGAACTTGGCTAGAGTAATAAGGGCCTTAACTTCATTGCCTGACTCATTTTCAGAATATTTTGATTCAGAAGAGGCTTCAGATTCAGAGGATTCATACCAAGTAGCCAACATACCCTTCTTTTTGGGTTTATCCTTTTTAGGACACTTGTTTGCTAAATGCCCATATTCTTGGCAGTTGTAACATTGACTATCTTTCAAAGATTTCTAAGTTTTCGATTTAGGTTTAAATTTTTTCTTATCATTTGATTTTTGAAAATCAACCCTCTTTTAACTTTTGAAAATCTTGTAAAACTTTTTTAGTAAAAGAGACATATCGTCTTCAGAATTTTCTAAATCGAAGTTTTCTTGAGAAATATGTTTAGATGACTTAAAGGCAATAGATTTACCTTTAGGAGCTTTAAAAGTTAACTCGTGGGTTTGTACAAACCCAACTAACTCTTTTACCCTCATATTGTCCATATCACGAAGTTCCTGGATTGCAGTTACCTTAGAGTTGAACCATTCAGGAAGTGAGCGTAGTATCTTTGCACACACTTTACATTCTGGGATTTTATTGCCAAGACCCCATATAGAGTTTACAATGTCATTTAATTTAGTGTAGAAGTCCATTAACATTTCATTTTCCTCCATATGAATTTCTTCAAATTTGGTTGTGAGGAGTTGGACTTTAGATTTTTTGACAATTGAAGTACCCTCATGTGTCATTTTTAATATATCCCAAGCTTGCTTTGTAGTATCACAGGATATGATTCTTTTGAACTCATCCGGTGATAGTGCGCAAGTGATTGCATTTAGTACTTTTGCATTGGCACTACTCTCATTTTTCTGTAGAGTGGTCCATGAGAAACATAATGTTACTCTGATTGATTTTGAACCATCAATACCAGTCACTTCAATGGTAGGTGGGTTCCATTCAGTCACTGTGGCAAGCCACATACTCTCATCCATTGGTTTGAGGAAAATCCTCATCCTGGCTTTCTAATAGGCATAGTTGGAGCCATCAAAGGGTGGAGGCCTAGACACTGAAATGCTATCAAAATTTGACATCTTATATATAGCTTAGATCATTAGATCAGGAAATGAATCCATGAATAAAGAATTAAAAATAAGCTATTAGGCTTTGATACCATTTGAAAAAGCCAAGCTATATGTCCTGGAGGGGGGGGGGGGGGGTGAATAGGACTATGCCAAATTAAAAATTAACAGCGGAATTCAACCTAAAATAAGATAGCCTTATAAACAAATAAATAAAAGACTACACTTTAAATAAATCAAAGAACAGAAATGCAAAGCAATCTTAAATGAAGAGCTTGATACTAATGTTGTTCTAAGGACAACCTTTGCACCATAAAAACCAAGGGTTTATAGCAGGACAACTTTACTAGAACAAATTGAATATCAAAACTCAAACAGAAAGGAAATAAAGGAAATAGTAAGAAATAAATTCTAAACTATTACAACATTCCCCACTTTACTTGAAATATAAATATTACAACATTCACATCCACATATACATTCCACAAATTTGAATGATTAAAGATATAGAAATTAAAAGAACATTCAAATCACAAAACACACCAATATATAGTGGTTCGCCTGTGTGTTCACCAATTGTTAAACAACAGCCACGTAGCTTGCTACTCCACTCCTAATATCCTCACACAAGGGATATCAGCATTCACTATGAAAATAGGTTTCACAGGTTCACCTAAAACCTTTACAATTGTGTCTTTTTAACTTGGGCTTACACAATCCAAAAACCCACACTCTCTGAGTTTTCTGGCTCTCCTCAGATAACCAACACAATGAGATTTTTCTGGCGAATTTAAAACAAAAACCAAAAGATGGAAATTTATAATAAATGTAAAATACCTGGATTTCTCCTTTTGTATCAGCCCGATAAAACCAATCAGAGTAGAAGTTCGAATCAACGTTCAATGTCCAATACTCACTTAAGAAATGGTTCCAGTTTCTAATTGATTTTAAATTAAACCAAATTGGGCTTAGCTTTAAGAAGGAATACAACAATTCCTCTTTTTCAAATAAGATTGGAATATATGAATAAAATCAAATATAAATAAGCTTGCAAAAGAAAAATATTAAATAAGCACAGAGAAGCTTAAAATGAACACTAACTTATCTCAGAGTGGAGGCTTGAATTTTCTCAATTTAATCAATGAAAAACTTTGAAATTCGTGCTCAATTTATAGTTGTAGAGATCGCGTTTACGACTGCTCTTGTGACCACCATGAAAAACCATTCAAACTGTATTTTGAAATTTTAAGCGCGAACTAGAAAAACCATTCCACGACTGGTCAAAGGTAGTCCATGACCGGTCGAGTGCACTCTACGACTGGTCGTGAACCACCCACGACTGGTCATGAGATACAAAGATTAGTCACTGAAATTTGAGTTGAAGAACGAGGATTGGTCGAAGGATGAGTCATGACTATTCCTATGACTGGTCGAACAGTTTCCACGACTAGTCGTAAAATAACCAAAAAATTCTAAAAATCTTCAACAACTTAGGACTGGTCATGGAATTTCTTAGACTGGTCGAATCAGTGCTAGGACTAGTCGAACAAGGTCTAGGACTAGTCTTAGAACAAACCAAATTCATGTAAAAAGATTCATCTTGAATTATGTATGCAAAATGACCTACCCTAAGGTCAAACTAAGGTCTATCATACCTGGGACATGAAGTATGAACATTGAACTTCATTCTTTCAGATGATGGTTAACCTTTGAACCTTATGAAGCTTGAGATCTCCACTTGATGTAGCTTAATCTTGAGATCTTCGAAAGCTTAAAATTAAACTTCATCAATATACTTTGAGTCTTGAAATGTACTCTTGAGTCTTGAAATGCACTTGAGTCTTAAAATGTACTTAAGTCTTGAAATGCACTCTTCTTATCGATGTAACTCTGAACCTTAATGCTTTTAGAAGAGGACAAAGTACATAACCATGCATTTCTTGAACCAGAGCACCATACATGTCTTGAACCATTGTGATGCAGTGTCTTGATCAAATATATATTAGCATACAAACACAAGACACAGATAGAGGTTTTGGCACAACAAAATTTCACAACCAAAGGAGCATGAAATAATAGCACGTACAGTATATACTTCAGTTAGGTTCGCATAATCGAACCTTGATTCGATGGAATCAATAGTATATGTTTAATGAAATCGATGCGGGTCCAATGATATCAAACTTAGTCAGAAATTGACATCTTTATTACTGTTGGTTCTTTTTGCCTATATAAGGGAAGCATGCCCTTGGTTGCTTGTGAGAGAAAAAGAGAGAAAGAGCTTTGAGAGAGTAACTGCATATCACCTACCCTAAGCCCTTTTTCTCATAGGGAGTTCATTCCTCAATCCACCCTCATCATTGATATTCAATAAAGTGGATTGGTGAATGAACTTCCTCATTCAAGGATCTTCCAGCTACCACCTTAATGGTAAATCATTGAGCTGGGATCCCTTGAATGCTTAACCAACTTGGAATATCTCCATCGCCTTAATAGGTAATATTTATTAGAGTAGATTCTAAGATAACCTTGACCCAACCCATCGCCTTTATTGGAGCATCATCGAGTGTTGCGGTTCAAGGGAGCTGAAGAATCTTCATCATCAAGGAGGAGATCTTAATCAATGTACTTAGTGGGGCTCTCCTACTTATCTGTAAGTCATTAGAGTTCAGAAACCCTGTTGATCATTCCTTATGTAGGGTTTGGGTCACAAGTGCTTCTCACCCTTTCAAATCCTCATAGAAGGCCTCCGACGGGAGAGTACATGTGGGTGATGTGTATTGACCCTTGCTCTTGTGTATGATATAAACTCTAGGTTCCTTGTGTGGATCTTTGGCCTGTGTGGCCTTAAACTTAGGTTCCTTATGTGGATCCTTGGCCTGTGTGGCCTAAAATTAGTTTTTTTTGTGTGGATCCTTGGTCTGTGTGGCCTCAAAACTTAGGTTCCTTGTGTGGATCCTTGGCCTGTGTGGCCTAAAATTAGTTTCTTTGTATGGATCTTTAGTCTGTGTGGCCTCAAAGCTTAGGTTCCTTGTATGGATCCTTGGCCTGTGTGGCCTAAAACCCTAGGTTCCTTATATGGATCTTTCGCTCTTGTGTAGGGCATAAAAGTGTGCCTTTGTGTAGGCACGTTTAGGTACCTTGTGTAGGTCCTAGAGTCAACCTTGTGTAGGTTATAAAGGTTAGAGGTGAACCTGATTTAAAACCTCCGTTAGTGAAATCTGGTACACTCAAGGGTTGAGTGCGTCTGCCGAGAGTGGAGTAGGCACGTAGCCGAACCACTATAAATGACTGTGTTTGAGATTGTTATTTGCATATTACTCTATTGTGTTTACTTTAAATGTTCTCATGAAGCATATTAGCATGATTATTTAGAATTGATAAGAATCACATCCCACACACGGTCACATTGTTCAACCATCATAGACTCAATTTATATATTGGTTAAATATTGAATAATCTTGTGATTGGATTGTAAGACCCGTATCCTAGTCAGTACTATTCTGTCGAGTCCCACAATCCTTCCTGGCGAATTTCGGCAACCTACGACATATAATCAATGTTTGCACGTGACCCTAAGTCGTATCCTGTAGATCTGAGTTGGCTTAATCCAAGACTTGTACCATTGCGACTGCGCCATCGTTGCGATTCCAACACCTCATCTCGTGCGCCAATCCAACGCTTAGATCATAAGATGTGGACCATGCATTATAATGGTTGTGGACCACATATTGTGGGACCCACCTACTCCATGTGGCACCAATCCCTAGGAAATCATGAGAGTGATGACATCACCCTATCTATAGCCACCCTACCTTAGCTATAGCCACCCTACCTACCCCTACCCATTCTTATAAGCACTTATAGCTAGCCACCCTAGCCCTAGCCCTTCTTAAAAGCATTTATTGCTAGCCAACCATACCTCTCTTACAAGTAATCATGGCCTACCTAAGCTACTCTCTCTCTCTCTCTCTCTTTACAACCTCTCTCTCTCTCTCTCATTTCTCAAACCCACATTCCCAAGCAAGGGAAAATCCCACGTCCAAGCTATTCTATGTGAGAAAAGAGTGAGTGTGTGTGGCCCACTTTCCACCCTAAGAACCATCATCCTAGCCATTCAAACCTCATCACCCTCCATCAAAGTGAGACACAAGGAGATTGACTTTCCAACGGACCAAGAAGATCGGACGATGGGTGCTTCTATAGGTGGGCCTTCTTAGGATGTATCACCATGATGTAGGTGTTGCATCTAAACTGTCCTAACCATTTGGAAAGCTTGTCTTACAGGCTTGAGACTAAAAATAAGACAGATCTATAGTTCAAGTGGACTCTACCTTGGTATACATATAAGACCCAGGTGCTTAGGACCATCTTGATGTATTTGTGGCTCGTTGTTGAGGCCCACCTTGATATATATGAGGCTCATGTTATGTGGCCCATTTGATGTATCTAAGGCCAATGGGTCGAGGCCCAATGGGATGTACATAAGGCCCATTTCAATGTGTGATTCCACCATAGTTTGTGTAATAATGTTTTATGGCAGGTCATGCCTTGGGAGTAATGATGGTTTGACGTCCACATTATAAGAATAATGTTGGTTAAATGTCCGCATTATGACTCTCCCTTGGGCCCATTGATAGGCCGATACTGGTTACGTATAGGCCGTCTAGGTCCATCTTCATTGTAAGGACAGTTCATCACTTTATAACATGCTTAGTATAGTTCCATGATTCATGCCCATACGCATCATTGTAAGTGCTATGATCTCATGCTCCTTTGGTTGTCAAATTTTGATGTGTCAAAACATCTATCTATGTCTTGTGTTTTGTATAATGATTTATATGTGTTCAAGACACTACACCAACACTTCATGACATTGAATGTCTTCGAGAAATAAAAAGTGTACTTCATCATCCTATCAATGTTCAAAGCTACAATGTTGAAGTTCAAGACTCAAGAGCAACGCATGAAGTAGCTTTCAAGCTGATGAAGATTTTAAGATTAAAGCTACAACAAGTTCAAGATCTTAAGCTTGATAAGGTTCAAATGTCTACATTCATTAAATGGTTGAAGTTCAATGTCCATACGACATGATTCATGTTTGAATGACCATTAGGTTGACCTTAGAGTAGGTCATTTCGGATACATAACTCAATTATATCTTTAATAGGTTTTTGGTCTGTTCTAAGACCAGTCCTAATACCTGTTTGACCAGTCCTGGCATTGACTCGACCAGTCTAAGAAATTCCACGACCAGTCCTAAGTTGTTGAGAATTTTTAGAATTTTTTGGTACACCTACGACTAGTCCTAGTAGTCCTTCGACCGGTCGTAGGAGTGACTTCGACTCGATCTCGACCAGTCGTAAGTCTATGACTTAAAGTCCAGCAAGCAATTCTACGGTCCTACAACCAGTCGTAGAGATCTACGACCAGTCGTAGGTGACCCACGACCGGTCATAGGTTCCCTAAGACCAATTGTGGAATGACTTTCAAAAATCGCGCTCCTTATTTCAAATATCTGTTAGAGCTACGACCAATCGAAGGTTCCTAAGACCAGTCGTAGATATAATTTCTGCTTCTATAAATTGAACATGAATTTCAGAGTTTTTCAATTCAATTCATAATATTTTCAAGGCTCCACTCTGAGATAAGTTTGTGCTTGTTTTTAAGCTATTTTGTGCATAATTGCTTTCTCTTTTTGCTAGCTTATTTAATTTGATTTTGTTTCTATATTCCAATCTTATTTGAAAAGAGGAATTACCTTATTCCTTCTTCTTGGAATCAAAATCAAATATAGCTACGCTCAACTGGTTAAAATCTAAAATCTATTAGAACTTAGAACCATATTAAAGTGAGTATTAGAATTTTACTTTGACATTCAATCATCTACTCCGATTGGTTCTACTGGGCTGCTACGAAAAGGAGAAATCCAGGTATTTTACAATTCTGTAAAATTTCATTTCTTTTGGTTTTGTTTGAGGTTAAGCCAGAAAAATCTCATTGTATTGGTTATCTGAGGAGAGCCAGAAAACTCAGAAAAGAGGGGTTTTTGAATTATGTAAGCCCAAGTGAAAAAGACACAATTGTAAAGGTTTTGGGTGAACTTGTGAAAACCTATTTGATAGTGAACATTAATATCCCCTATGTGAGGATATTAGGAGTGGAGTAGCATTCTGTGTGGCTATCGAAAGACAGTTGGTGTACACACAGGCGAACCACTATAACGCTTTGTCTTGTGGATTGAATGCTTGCTTAATTTTCATATCTTTTATCATTCAATTGTGTAGAATGTACATGTGGATGTGAATGTTGTAACAATTTACATTTCAAGCAAGTGTGGGGATTGTTGTAATAAATTAGATCTATATTTCTGTATTTAATTTCAATTCTTTGCTATTCATTTATTTATATTAAAATTGAGTTCTTGATCCAAAAGACGTTCTAGAAATAAGGTTGTCCTACCATAAGCCCTTGTTTATTATGGTGTAAGGTTGTCCTTAGAACTGAATTTGTATCAATCTCTCAATACTTATTTATTAAGGTGATTTGATTTCAGCATTGTGAATTGATTTATAATTGTAAGGCTATTGATTTATTTTATTCTGCTGATTTTATTTTAATTTGGCATAGTCCTATTCAACCCCCCCCCCCCTCTAGGACACATAGCTTGGCCTTTTCAAGTGGTATCAAAGCCTAATAGTTCGTTCTTATTACTTTTTATTTGGATTTATTTCCTGAGCTAACGATCTAAGCTATATAAAAAGATGTCAAATTTTGATAGCCTTTCAGTCACTAGGCCTCCACCATTTGATGGCTCCAACTATGCCTATTGGAAAGCCAGAATGAGGATCTTCCTCAAATCAATGGATGAAAGTGTGTGGCGAGCCACAGTGACCGAATGGAACCCTCCTACCATTGAAGTAACTGAATCCAACGGTTCAAAAACTGTGTCTGTACCTCCTTATTATTTATGAACCACCCTTCAGAAAAGTGAGTATAGTGCCAATGCTAAAGCACTAAATGCAATCACTTATGCACTATCACTGGATGAGTTCAAAAGAATTATATCCTGTGATACTGCAAAGTAAGCCTAGGATATACTAGAAATGACACACGAGGGTACATCAATTGTAAAAAAGTCTAAAGTCCAACTCCTCACAACCAAATTTGAAGAAATTCATATGGAGGAAAATGAAATGTTTATGGACTTTTACACTAGACTAAATGACATTGTAAACTCAATGTGAGGTCTTGGCGATAAAATTCTAGAAAGTAAAGTGTGTGCAAAGATACTACCCTCACTTCCTGAACGGTTCAATTCTAAAGTAACCGCGATCCAAGAACTTCGTGATACGGATAATATGAGGGTAGAAGAACTAGTTGGTTCTTTACAAACCTATGAATTAAATTTTAAAGCTCCTAAAGGTAAATCTATAGCTTTGAAATCATCTAACGGTATTTTTCAATAAAACTTAGATTTAGAAAATTCTGAAGATGATATGGCTCTTTTGGCGAAAATGTTTTATAAAATTTTCAAAAGCAAGAAAAGGGTCGACTTTCAAAAGACAAATGAAAAGAAATGATCTAAACCTAAGTCCAAAACCTGGAAGTCCTTGAAAGATAGTCGATGTTACAACTGCCAAGAATATGGGCATTTAGCAAACAAATGTCCTAAAAAGGACAGACCCAGAAGGAAGGGTATGTTGGCTACTTGGGAAGAATCGTCTGATTCTGAAGCATCTTCTGAATCAGAAAATTCTGAAACTGAGTCAGGCAGTGCAGTTAAAGCCCATATGACTCTAGCCAAGTTTACTTTTTCAGATCACGATGTTTCAAAAGTGAAGAAAATTTGGATAGTGATCATGAAAATGAAGAAGATCTTCAAGATGCTAATAATGCCTTATATAAAGAAAGTTGTAAAATTGCTGTCAAACTTAAACTTCAAAAAGAAAAGTTGTTTAAACTTAAAGAATGTTTTGAAACTCTTGTTTTAGAAAAATCTCAAATTTCAGATTGTTTTGAAAAATCAAATTGTGATTTGGAATTCAAAACCTCCCTGATTGAAGATTTGAAATCAGAAAATGAGAAACTTAAAAATGAAGTATCTTCTCTTCTGAGTTTGAAGAACACATGGAGATATGCCCAAGGTGATCCAAAATTAGAAAAATTATTATCCGGATCAAGAAAATGTGGTGATCGATCCGGGTTGGGCTATGATAAAAATACATCTCCTAAACAGAAGAATACTCCTCCCAACTTTGTGAAAGGAGAGACTTCTAACTCAAAAGGAAAAGGTACTAGTCAAGTTTTTTCTAAAAATACAAAAACTTTTTAAAAACCTAAAAGCAGCTATATAAATTTTAAAAATCAGATCAGAAACCCACTAGCTGAAAAGATAATTGATTTACTAAAAGAGCTCTTAAAATCTAACTCAGTAGGTCACTCTTACAACTATAAACAAAAGAAGATCAACTATACTCCTAAACCCAAAACAATTATGAAATGGGTTCCTAAGGTTGCCTGTTTGGTTGCTCACACTGCTTTTAAAGCTTCAAGCCATTCAAAATGGTACCTAAATAGTGGATGCTCCAGACATATGATAGGTGACAAGGCTTTATTCACCGATCTTAAAGATATGACTGATGGGTCAGTCACATTTGGTGATAGTAGCAACTGCAAGATAATTGGCAAAGGTACGGTTCAACTCTATAACCTTCCCTTATTTAAAGATGTTTTATATGTTGAGGGTTTAAAACACAACCTGTTAAGCATATCTCAAATATGTGATAACAACCATAGTGTTAAATTTTCTAATCAAGGTTGTGAAATTATAAACAAAAAGGGTTCTGTAATATTAACTGGTCGCAAAACTTCTGAAAACTGCTATATAGTAAGCGATGGTAGCTCATCTAACCAAACGTGCTACATGGTCCATACTAATGAGACAGAATTATAGCATAAACGCCTCGGACATGTGCACTGCCAATATTTATACAGATTGAGCAAAGGAGAACTAATTAGAGGTCTACCTAAGATGTAAAAAGTAGACAAGATTTGTGGTGAATGCCAGTATGGGAAACAAATTGGGAGCTCTCATAAAAAGGTGAACTCCAATACCACCATAAGACCACTCGAGCTTGTCCACATGGATCTTATAGGACCAGCGAAAACGGAAAGTCGAGGTGGCAAAAAATACATCTTGGTTATCGTAGATGATTATACAAGATACACTTGGGTTTCATTCTTAAGGGATAAATCAGAAACCCTTAATGAAGTGAAAAAGATTATAAAACGGATCCAAACTGAAAAATGTTCTCAAGTTAGTAAGATCCGTAGTAATCATAGATCCGAGTTTGAAAATTGTAGTTTTGAGAAATTCTGTAGCGATCAGGGAATATCACATGACTTCTCTGCACCTAAGACTCCTCAACAAAATGGAATTGTCGAGAGAAAAAATAGAGTGCTTCAAGAAATGGAAAATGTTATGTTAAATAACATGAAGCTTCCCAGGAATCTCTGGGCTGAAGCAGTGAATACTGCCTGCTACATTATTAACCGTGTTTATATTTGCAAATCTAATGATAAAATGGCTTATGAAATGTGGTTTGAGAAAAAGCCTTCTGTCAAATACTTTCAAGTTTTTGGCAGCAAGTGCTATATTTTGCGTGACCGTGAAAATTTGGGAAAGTTCGATACTAAAAGTGATGAAGGGATCTTTTTAGGATATTCTTTAAATGGTCGTGCATATCGTGTTCTGAACAACAAGACCGGTGTGATTTAAGAGTCAATAAATGTTGTAATTGATGATCATTTGAATACACCTGCCCCTAGTTCAGATAATGATGAAGTTCTTATACTTGAGAAACTAGAAACTTCATCAAGTGAAACTAATTCTGAATTAAGGACTATTAAAGATCATCCAACTTCTCAAATACTTGGAAATCCTCACACTGGTGTGTGCACTCGTAGACAATTAGAGGACATATGTAACTACACATGCTTTACATCCCAGATAGAACCGGTTAACGTGAAAGAAGCACTTTTTGATGAAAACTGGAGAGTTGCGATACAGGAAGAACTTAATCAGTTTGTCAGAAATGATGTCTAGTACCTTGTTCCTAGACCTAAAGATAAACATATTATTGGAACAAAATGAATTTTCAAAAACAAGTCTGATGAACTTGGAAATATTATTCGAAATAAAGCAAGGCTAGTTGTACAGGGGTACACACAAATTGAAGGTATTGACTATGATGAAACCTTTGCCCCTGTAGCTCGTCTTGAATCAATCAGACTTTTTATTTCCATTGCTTGCTTTAGGAAAATTAAAATTTACCAAATGGATGTAAAGAGTGCCTTTTTGAATGGTGATTTACATGAAGAGGTATATGTTGAACAACCTACAGGGTTTGAAGACCCTAAGTTTACTGATCATGTGTATCGTCTTAAAAAGGCTCTCTATGGTCTGAAACAAGCTTCAGAGCATGGTACAAAAAACTGACTAAGTTTTTACTGAGTCATAATTTTCAGATGGAAAGTGTTGATAAGACGCTCTTTATTAAGAAACATAACGATGATATTCTAATGGTTCAAATATATGTTGATGATATTATTTATAAATCAACTTGTACTAACATGACTGTTGAGTTTGCAGATTTAATGAAATCTAAGTTCGAAATGAGCATGGTTGGGGAATTAAATTATTTCCTAAGGTTGCAAATGAAACAACAACCTGATGGAATTTTTATCTCTCAAACCAAATATGCTCTGAACTTAATTAAGAGTTTGTATTTGAGAATGGTAAAAATTTTGATACTCCTATGAGTACAACTTTGAGACTCTTAAAAGACTCTACAGGTAAAGATGTGGATCCTAAATTATATCATAGTTTGATTGGTAGTTTGCTTTACTTGACTGCAAGTAGACCAGATATCGCTTTGAGTGTTGGTATTTGTGCTCGTTATCAGTCAAATCCTAAAGAATCTCACTTAACTGCTGTTAAGTGGATTATGCGATATGTCACAAATTCTGCTAAACTGGGTCTCTGGTATCCTCATGAGACTAGTGTTCAATTAGCCGGGTACTCATATGCTGACTGGGCTAGAAACATTGATGATAGGAAATCAACCAATGGTGGTTGTTTCTACATCATAAATTGCTTGTTTCTTGGTTTAGCAAGAAGCAAAGTTCTATATCGCTATCAACAGCTGAGGCTGAATACATTGCAGCTGGAAATGCATGTACTCAGCTTGTTTGGATGAAACGCATGTTAAGCGATTATGGAATTACACAGGATTCTATGATTTTGTATTGTGATAATTCCAGTGCAATAAATATCTCAAAAAATCTAGTTCAGCATTCACGTACTAAGCATATTGACATTAGATTTCATTTCATTCATGAATTAGTGGAAGAAAAATCAATATCTTTGGAATACATTCCAACCGAGACTCAACTTGTGAACATTTTCACTAAACCGCTCGACAAAAGTAGGTTTAATAAATTAAAGTTTGATCTCGGTATATGCAATTTAAATTGAATTTGCATGCTTTGGTGTATCATAATGTACATATATTTGATGACTTATTTGCTTAAATTTTGAAATCATTTGAAAAATTGCAAATTTTGGTCGGTACTCGACCAGTCGTGAGTGTACACGACCGATCTTGCTTCGACCAGTCAAGCACATCTACGACCGGTCTTGAAACTCGTGAATTCACTTTATTTTGGAGTTTTGGCTCTTCTTCATTTCCTTTTGTCTCACCAATGAGCCTAGCCTCTACCGGTCGAACCCACCTTCATGATACTTCAAGGTTAGTGGTTCTTTTACAATTTCCTTGTAGATTCTTGTTATTGGTGCTTCAAATTTCATTCTTGTAGAATCTATTTGCTCTTTCATTACAAGTTTGGGGTTTTCTCTTAAAAAATATGTTCTATCAAAACCCCACTTCTTCTTTCTTGAATCTTGTAGTTTCCTTGATTCCTCCTTTGAAAATGGATGCTAGGGGTAAAAAGAAAACTACCTGTGGTCCCTCTTCATCTCGATCAGCATCTATTACGCAATGTCATCTTCGATCTCCCGAAAATGATCCATCAGATGCTCGGGATTTACGTATGCGCAATGTTATAGTTGAGCATCCTGCTAATATTAATCACATTGCTTCATTTGGTATCCTTCCTCTGTTGCAATCTGTGGGATGGGATAACATCTTACATTGGGGTGGAGCTGCATACCAGTCCATTGCCCAATCCATGGTTGCATGTATCTGTGATTTTTTTCTTGAGAATTTAACTTTTAAAATTGATACTCAAGAAGGCTTATTTACTGTGGATCACCATTTGATAGCTCACCTTATGGAAATTCCTATCAATGATGAGGGCATTCTGATTTATATATTATCTAATAAAATCTCAGTATCTGAAAGACGAATGCTTACTAGGGATTTATGTAATTTGGATGTTCACTGGACTCATAAAGGTAATGCACTTCCTTTAAGGTATTTGTTACCCAGACACAGAGTGCTTCACAGGATTTTCATCTCAAATCTATATCCGCGTTCTGGTAATAAAACCGAACTCACTACCTTCATGGTTCGTGTTTTGCATTCCGCCATCTCTGGTGCGAAAATCTGTCTGCCTTCGTTAATTTGTCACCCCATTATTCAGCTTCGTCTCCATCCAGGTCATAGGGATATTCCCTTTGGTTATCTGATGACTATGTTAGCCAATCATATGCTCATGGCTATACCTGTTAGAGAGAAACCCATCCATCATCTCCCTTTTAATAATTCCAATATTAACAAGATGAATTTAAAATTGGCTGATGGCCAAGTGGATGTTGGTAGCAGTGGTGCTGAAGCAGGGAATGCAAATGAAGCTGGTGATCTTCTTGCAGACATAAATATGGATGATATTTTTGAAGACCTTGAGTTAGACTCAGCTGATGATCCTGACTTTCAGCCTTCTGATTTTGATGAGAGGTTGAATTCTCTTCAGGAACAGGTGGCTCAAATTCGTGTTACCTAAGACACTCATTTTCTTATTTACGCAAATATATGAGGCGTGTTGTTAGGGGTTTACACAAAAGTGATCCATCTAATCCTGCTCCCTCTTCTGGTTCTAACTGACAATTTTATGTTTAGTCTGTAATAATTGGTATTTAACTTTACTCTATGGCTGCACTATGTTTGCTTGACTGACTTTTGTTGAATTATGCACTATGCACTTCAAACTTTTTATCTCTTACATCTATATTCCATCTCCTACCTTCCTTAACCTTAGCTTGCCCTTCTTTTTTCTTCCTTTGTCATTTTGTGTCAAAAAGGGGGAGACGTTTGGTGAAGTTTTGGCTGTATTTAATGATTATGATTATGGGATTGTAGAGTAGTTTGGATGAGCTGTTACTCAGGGGGAGTAAGCTGGATGTTGCTTATGGTGTCTATATAACTAGTGCATGATTCACTACTGAACTTGTTGTGCTTGTATCTCTCTTATTCTTATTGGAAGTATTATTATTTGGGTATTTTTTCACAAATTTGACAAAGGGGGAGATTGTAAGTGCTATGATCTCATGCTCCTTTGGTTGTCAAATTTTGATGTGTCAAAACATCTATTTGTGTCTTGTGTTTATATGATGATTTATATGTGTTCAAGACATTGCATCAACACTTCATGACATTGGATGTCTTCAAGAAATACAAAGTGTACTTCATCATCCTATCAATGTTCAAAGCTACAATGTTGAAGTTCAAGACTCAAGAAACAACTTCAAGACTCAAGACCAATGCATGAAGTAGCTTTCAAGCTGATGAAGATTTTAAGATTAAAGCTACAACAAGTTCAAGATCTCAATCTTGATAAGGTTCAAATGTCTACATTCATTAAATGGTTGAAGTTCAATGTCCATACGACATGATTCAGGTTTGAATGACCATTAGGTTGACCTTAGAGTAGGTCATTTCGGATACATAACTCAATTATATCTTTAATAGGTTTTTGGTCTGTTCTAAGACCAGTCCTAGTCCCTGTTCGACCAGTCCTGGCATTGACTCGACCAGTCCAAGAAATTTCACGACCAGTCCTAAGTTGTTGAGAATTTTTAGAATTTTTTGGTACACCTACGACTAGTCCTAGTAGTCCTTCGACCGGTCGTAGGAGTGACTTCGACTCGATCTCGACCAGTCATAAGTCTACGACTTAAAGTCCAGCAAGTAATTCTATAGTCCTACGACCAGTCGTAGGTGACCCACGACTGGTCATAAGTTCCCTAAGACCAATCGTGGAACGACTTTAAAAAATCGTGCTCCTTATTTCAAATATCCGTTAGAGCTACGACCAATCGAAGGTTCCTAAGACCAGTCGTAGATGCAATTTTTGCTTCTATAAATTGAACATGAATTTCAGAGTTTTTCAATTCAATTCATAATATTTTCAAGGCTCCATTCTGAGATAAGTTTGTGTTTATTTTTAAGCTATTTTGTGTATAATTGCTTTCCCTTTTTTGCTAGCTTATTTAATTTCATTTTGTTTCTATATTCCAATCTTATTTGAAAAGAGGAATTACCTTATTCCTTCTTCTTGGAATCAAAATCAAATATAGCTACGCCCAACTGGTTAAAATCTAAAATCTATTAGAACTTAGAACTATATTAAAGTGAGTATTGGAAATTGAACTTTGACATTCAATCATCTACTCTGATTGGTTCTATTGGGCTGCTACGAAAAGGCGAAATCCAGGTATTTTATAATTCAGTAAAATTTCATTTCTTTTGGTTTTGTTTGAGGTTAAGCCAGAAAAATCTCATTGTATTGGTTATCTGAGGAGAGCCAGAAAACTCAGAAAAGAGGGGTTTTTGAATTGTGTAAGCCCAAGCGAAAAAGACATAATTGTAAAGGTTTTGGGTGAACCTGTGAAAACCTATTTGATAGTGAACGTTAATATCCCCTGTGTGAGGATATTAGGAGTGGAGTAGCATTTTGTGTAGCTGTTGAAAGACAGTTGGTGTGCACACAGGCGAATCACTATAACTCTTTGTCTTGTGGATTGAATGCTTGCTTATTTTTCATTTCTTTTATCATTCAATTGTGTGGAATGTACATGTGGATGTGAATGTTGTAACAATTTACATTTCAAGCAAGTGTGGGGATTGTTGCAATAAATTAGATCTATGTTTCTGTATTTAATTTTAATTCTTTGCTATTCATTTATTTATATTAAAATTGAGTTCTTGATCCAAAAGACGTTCTAGAAATAAGGTTGTCCTACTATAAGCCCTTGTTTATTATGGTGTAAGGTTGTCCTTAGAACTGAATTTATATCAATCTCTCAGTACTTATTTATTAAGGTGATTTGATTTCAGCATTGTGAATTGATTTATAATTGTAAGGCTATTAATTTATGTTATTCCGCTGATTTTATTTTAATTTGGCATAGTCTTATTCACCCCCCTCTAGGACATATAGCTTGGCCTT
This sequence comes from Magnolia changhungtana, assembly GCA_030180095.1. Classification (NCBI taxonomy): domain Eukaryota; kingdom Viridiplantae; phylum Streptophyta; class Magnoliopsida; order Magnoliales; family Magnoliaceae; genus Magnolia; species Magnolia changhungtana. The sequence goes on from JASAUF010000600.1 coordinate 2,711,000, forward strand.
TTTAATCATATGTATGCTTGATATGAGAAATATTTGATTGTAACGTAAGCCGTTGGGCTGAGACATTTACGGGACTCCTTATGAGACAGAGTGCCCCCACATGATCGCGCAGTACGTGCAAGATTGCTACATGACTAACGGTGTGACTCATGCATTTTACATTGTGTGTCGTGATCACTGCACGCCCTAGCGACATCAGGGTCGTGGCCTCCACAGGCACATTGTGGATGGTCGTATCGGATATCGAAAATATTGCCTCTAGCATTGCGGGTACTTAGGACGCCCTTGGGTGAAAATACCATAACTGTTTTGGACTAAGAGATGCTCCAACGTCTAGACCGAGTGGATACACGAGCACCCGAGTGTCGAATACCAGTAAGCCGTGTCTCCCACTGTGTCGTGGTCGGTTGGAAGGGGGTGTGGCCTTTTTCGCCTGAGTGAGGGGACTATAAGCTAGGCTGAGTTTGACCAGCTCGTAAATGAGTCCGCTATCGATGAGCCGGGTAGGTATTGGTAGACTACTGGTCAGGAGGATAGTGTGGTCTCTTCCACTTGCTTGGTTGTGCAGCTAGGGAGGAGGCAGACAGTGTGAAGTGTATTAGACCCCGGTGATATCCAAAGAGGAACTATACTGATATGTATACTTGATGATGACTGACATGCTTGCTTTGCATCTCGCATATGACATTTGGCTACATAGGCCTCGCATCGCATGGCCTTGGTATGGCCGATAACATTCATGCCTTGCATCACATAGCTTTGGTACAACTGATAACATTCATGGACTTACCACATATTTTTGTATTACTCCGATATTATACACTTAGCACTTGCCTTGCACACACACTTACACCACCCTCTAAGCTTTTGTAAACTTATACATCACTGTTACGTGCGGGTGTCGTTGGACAACAACAGCGCTGAGGCAGGAGCACGCATCTGAACATTTTAGAGCATTTTGATCACCTTGTATCTACCTTCCCACTTTGTACTAAAAAGTTTTTGATATAGCGAATATGTGGTGATGTTTTTTTGTGACTTGGTTATGCTTGTGGTATTGCTTCATTACAAAAAAAAATCATCCTGAAAATCCTCCTTGTAGGATCTTAGGATCGGAATCTGGCCTATGGGTGCCGAGATCCGAGAATGGGGCACTATAGAGGCTGTTGGCACTGGAGTCGGCGATCGGGAATTTTGTGAGCCTTCTTTCCTAGTTTGGGACATGACATAAGTTGGTATCAGAGCATAACTTGTGAATACCTAAGGATCACATCACATATCTACTATGAACTTTGAATGAATTGAAAAGGCTAAGCTATATGTCCTAGAGGGGGGTGAATAGGACTATGCCAAATTAAAATAAAATCAGCTGAATAAAATAAATCAATAGCCTTACAATTTTAAATCAATTCACAATGCTGAAATTAAATCACCTTAATAAATAAGTATTAAGAAATTGATACAAATTCAGTTCTAAGGACAACCTTACACCATAATAAACAAGGGCTTATGGTAGGACAACCTTATTTCTACAACGTCTTTTGGATCAAGAACTCAATTTTAATAGAAATAAATGAATAGCAAAGAATTGAAATTAAATGCAGAAATATAGATCTAATTTATTACAACAATCCCCACACTTGCTTGAAATGTAAATTGTTACAATATTCACATCCACATGTACATTCCACACAATTGAATGATAAAAGATATGAAAATTAAGCAAGCATTCAATCCACAAGACAAAGAGTTATAGTGGTTTGCCTGTGTGTACACCAACTGTCTTTCAATAGCCACACAGAATGCTACTCCACTCCTAATATCCTCACACAGGGGATATTAGTGTTCACTATCAAATAGGTTTTCACAGGTTCACCCAAAACCTTTACAATTGTGTCTTTTTCACTTGGGCTTACACAATTTAAAAACCCCTCTTTTCTGAGTTTTCTGACTCTCCTCAGATAACCAATACAATGAGACTTTTCTGGCTTAACCTCAAACAAAACCAAAAGAAATGAAATTTTACAGAATTGTAAAATACTTGGATTTCTCCTTTTCGTAGCAGCCCGGTAAAACCAATAGAAGTAGATGATTGAATGTCAAAGTTCAATTTTCAATACTCACTTTAATATGGTTCTAAGTTCTAATAGATTTTAGATTTTAACAAGTTTGGCGTATCTATATTTGATTTTGATTCCAACAAGAAGGAATAAGGTAATTCCTCTTTTCAAATAAGATTGGAATATAGAAACAAAATCAAATTAAATAAGCTAGCAAAAAGAGAAAGCAATTATGCACAAAATAGCTTAAAAACAAACACAAACTTATCTCAGAGTGGAGCCTTGAAAATATTATGAACTGAATAAAAAACTCTGAAATTCGTGTTCAATTTATAGAAGCAGAAATCGTATCTATGACTGATCTTAGGAACCTTCGACTGGTCATAGCTTTAACGGATATTTGAAATAAGGAGCGTGATTTTTAAAAGTCGTTCCACGACTGGTCTTAGAGAACATACTACCAGTCGTGGGTCACCTACGACTGGTCGTAGATCTCTACGACTGGTCGTAGGACCATAGAATTGCTTGTTGGACTTTAAGTCGTAGACTTACGACTAGTCGAGATCGAGTCGAAGTGACTCCTATGACCGGTCGAAGGACCACCAGGACTAGTCGTAGGTGTTCCAAAAAATTCTGAAAATTCTCAACAACTTAGGACTGGTCGTAAAATTTCTTAGACTGGTCGAGTCAATGCCAGGACTGGTCGAACAGGGTTAGGACTAGTCTTAGAACAGACCAAAAACCTGTTAAAGATATAATTGAGTTATGTATCCGAAATGACCTACTCTAAGGTCAACCTAATGGTCATTCAAACTTGAATCATGTCGTATGGACATTGAACTTCAACCATTCAACGAATGTAGATATTTGAACCTTATCAAGCTTGAGATCTTGAACTTGTTGTAGCTTTAATCTTAAAATCTTCATCAGCTTGAAAGCTACTTCATGCGTTGCTCTTAAGTCTTAAAGTTGTTTCTTGAGTCTTGAACTTCAACATTGTAGCTTTGAACATTGATAGGATGATGAAGTACACTTTATATATCTTGAAGACATCCAATGTCATGAAGTGTTGATGCAGTGTCTTGAACAAATATAAATCATCATACAAACATAAGACACAAATAGATGTTTTGACACATCAAAATTTGACAACCAAAGGAGCATGAGATCATAGCACTTACATGTATAGGTTCCAAGCCCGAATAACTTAGCCATTTTCTGATATAGACCCTTAATGTTTATGCCTTCGAGAATTCTCAAGGTTGATAGGCCCTTGTTCCTTCCTGTAGGTCGTGATGCCTAAAAGAGCGACCCGAGCGAATCCCACACCACCATCTGTGAATCTCACTCCACCACCTGTGACTCCTGCTCTACTACCAGCTACTTCAGCTCCACCACCGGATATTCCTACTTTTCAGCCTGAGGATGCCACTCCTCTACCTGAGATCGGTGCGGATCCTACCGTACCTATGAGTACCGCCCAGATTCAGCAGATGCTGCAGGCGATGATCGCTATTCTTCAGGGGCAGAGCAGGTGTCCCACGGTTCGACCAGCCGAGGCAGAGCAGGAGCGTGCGAGCGCCCTTCTCAAGGACTTCTGACAGTACGAACCTTCGCATTTCTGGGGTGAGCCAGACCCTACTGCAGCAGAGATATGGTGCTTCGAGGTGGAGAAGATATTCTGCACCATGAGATGTACACCCTGCAGCGAGTCCCTTAGCTATATTTCTTCTTCAGGGTGAGGTTCAGCATTGGTGGGCATCTGTCATCTGATCAGTAGCTGCAGATTTTGAGTGGACCTGGGAGGACTTTGTGGAATGGTTTGACCGGAAGTTCTTTCCCGAGCATGTGCGACAGTAGTGTGCACTAGAGTTTTAGACTCTGGTCAAGGGAGACATGGCAGTGTCCTAGTATGAGGTATGTTTCATCACACTATCAAGATTCACGACATACCTTGTCGATGATGAGGGGCGGAAGACCCGCCGTTTTGAGAACGGTTTGTGTCTTGGCCTCAGGAGCCGTGTGATCGGACACATGTTTCCGACATTTGAGCAGATTGTGAAGAGGGCCCAGATCTACGAGATTGATTGGGCTGGTTTGCAGAGGGCCCATGACCAGAGAGGAGATTAGAAGAGGAAGGCGCCCTCTGGTGGTTCCCAGCAACACTAGCATCGTTCATAGCAGCGACGCACGACCCGCCTAGCATTCCAAGCACTAGTGGCACCCCTAGCACCACCTCCTGGACCATTTTCAGGTACTTACTTTGGGTGCAGTATGACCAGACATCGTGTGCATGAGTGTCCCCATCTGCAGTGGCCACAGATGAGGACACCGCATTAGCCTCCACATCAGCCACTACAGCACTAGCCTTCAGGGCATCCCCCATAGCAGCAGAGGTAATAGATCAGGCCGCCACAGCGGCAACAGCATCACCAAAGACCTCAGAGGGGACCTGCACCTCCCCATCAAGCCCAGGGCAAATTTTATGTAGCCTAGCAGGACCCTCAGTCATCAGGAGGGCTCGTCGAGGGTGCTCTCCCTATTTCTGCATGCATTGTATATGTATTGTTTAACTCTGGTGCATCACATTCCTTTGTGGCCGATGATTTCTACTGATCGACCAATTTGCTGATAGAGTTGCCCGCGAGGGTTTGTCAGTATCGACGCCCTTGGGGAAGACTGCAGTATTAGACCGATTTTGCTCATCTTGCACCGTTCTGATTGGGGATATCTTTTTTCCTGTCGACCTGTTTGTATTGGTGATGTCTGAGTTTGATGTCATCCTGGGCATGGATTGGCTCGTCGAGTACCACGGCATATCGGATTACTCGGTAAGGACAGTCACGTTCTGTATACCCGATGTGACTAAGTTCCAGTTTGTTGCCAAGCCCAGAGGAGAGCAGCTTTCTTGCCTGTTGTCATGTGCCGTTGAGGAGTCAGCTGCTTTGAGTATCGACCAACTGCCAGTTGTTTGTGGTTTTTCCGATGTGTTCCAGGAGATTCTGAGGTTACCACCTCGTCGGCACGTTGAGTTCTAGATTGATCTTGTGCCTGGTACCACGCCTATTTCGAAAGCCCCATATCGTATGGAACCATTGAAGTTATGGGAACTGCAAAAGCAGTTGGTTGAGTTGTGTGAAAGAAGAAGGATGGCTTTTTGAGGCTTTGCGTAGATTACAGAGAGCTTAACAAGGTCACGATCAAGAACAAGTACCTGCTCCCGAGGATCAATGATTTGTTTGATCAGCTGTAGAAGGTGCAGTTCTTTTAGAAGATAGACTTGCGGTCCGGTTATCACCAAGTTCGGGTTTGAGATGAGGATATCCCGAAGATAGCCTTTAGGACGTGTTATGGTCATTTTGAGTTCCAGGTCATGTCCTTTGGACTGACCAATGCGCCTGCAGTATTCATGCAGTTGATGAACGATGTCTTCCGTCCATATCTCGATCAATTTGTTGTGGTGTTCATTGACAACATTCTGATATATTCGAGGACCCGTGGGAGCATGAGCGGCATCTGGAGATTACCTTACAGACTCTCCATGCACACCAGCTTTACGCAAAGCTGGAAAAGTATGAGTTCTGGCAGGAGGAGGTGAAGTTCCTCGGTCATGTGGTGACGATGCAGGGCGTCTCAGTGGACCCCTCAAAGATTGATGTTGTGCGTCAGTGCGGCCAGCCCACGAACGCATCCGAGATCCACAGTTTCCTTGGTTTGATAGGTTACTACCAACGTTTCATTGAGGGATTCTCTCGTATTGCAGCCCGTTGACTAGGTTGACCCGGAAGGGTGCCGAGTTCGTTTGGAGTGATGCTTGGGAGCAGGCCTTTATGTGGCTGAAGGACCGCCTCATGTCTGCTCCTATCCTCACTCTTCCCTCTGGGAGTGATGGATTTGTTATATTCACCGATGTCTCACGAGCTGGTTTAGGTGCTGTCCTAATGCAGCACGGGAAGCCGGTGGCTTATGCATCTCGTCGGCTCAAGGTCCATGTGCTGAAATACCCTACACATGATTTGGAGCTAGCAGTAGTTGTCTTCGCCTTGAAGGTGTGGGGGCAATATCTCTATGGGGTGAGGTTTGAACTCTTCTTCGACCACATGAACTTGAAGTATCTGTTCTCTTAGTCTAAGCTGAACACGAGGCAGAGGCATTGGATAGAGCTCCTAAAAGACTATGATTTTAATCTCCAGTACCACCCGGGCAAGGCAAACGTGGTGGCGGATACCCTTAGCCATTAGCCACGGGGCCTGGTGGCACACATAATGATTCAGGAGTGACGGATGCTCGAGGATGTAGCAAGGTATGACTTCAAGTTTGGTCTGCAGTCTTCTATTGTGCAGTTATCGAGCCTTTCGATTCAACCCTCTCTTGTTGCTAGGGTGATCGAGGCTTTGCAGACGGACGAGTCACTACAGGATTACCGAGTAGAGGCAGCATCTGAGAGTCAGACAGATTGATAGAATGATTCTGATGGTGAACTTCATTTCAGAGGCTGATTATATGTCCCGGATATTCCTGAGTTACGCCGAAATCTTATGACCAAGGCACATTGATCGTGGTTCTCTATCCACCATGGCTCGACGAAGATGTATCGCGATATGAGGCGTCAGTATTTTTGGGTGGCGATGAAGCACCAAATGCCAGTTTTGTGGCCAAGTGTGATATGTGCCAGCGTGTCAAGGCCAATCATCAGAGATCCCCTAGTCTATTGCAGTTGTTGAGCATCCCAATATGGAAGTGGGAGCACATATCTACCAATTTTGCCATGGGTTTGCAGAGGACAACGCAGTCATGATGTCATTTGGGTTGTCATGGACCATCTGACAAAGTCTGCACATTTTCTTGTGTTTCGTGAGACTTGGCATACGGACCGGCTCTCTAAGATGTTTATTGATGAGATCGTGATAATACATGGTGTTCCTATCTCGATCGTTTCAGATCGAGACTCGAGGTTCATGTATCAATTTTGGAGGAGCTTCTAGAGAGTGATGGGCACTGATTTGTAGCTCAGTACCGTGTATCATCCGCAGATTGATGGGCAGACCGAAAGGGTCAACCAAATCCTTGAGGATATTCTTCGGGCCACGCGCTTGATTTCTCGGGTAGTTGGAACGTGCACCTACGATTGACTGAGTTCGCGTACAACAACAGCTATCAGACGACTATTGATATGGCTCCTATTGAGGCATTATACGGCAGACCATGCAGATCTCTGAGTTGTTGGATCGAGGTTGGAGAGCAGCGTGTCTTAGGTCCCAAGCTTGTGCAGTAGACATCAGAGGCTATCGACATCATCAGGCAGAGGATGTACACAACTCAGAGCTAGCAGAAGAGTTTTGCTGATCGTCAGCGCCGTCATTTGGAGTTTGCCATTGGGGACCATGTGTATCTCAAGGTCTCACCCATGAAGGGTGTAATTCATTTTAGAGTGAAGGGCAAGCTTGCCCCGAGTTTTATAGGACCTTTCGAGATCACTGGGCTCGTTGGTGTTGTAGCCTATCGGCTTGCCTTGCCATCTCAGTTGTCTGACGTCCACAATATTTTTCATCTTTCTATGTTGAGGAAGTGTGGGTTAGACATCGTTCCCGTTATTGATTGGCAGTCGTTAAAAGTTCATGAGGACGCTTCTTATATTGAGCAGCCAGTTCGTATCCTCGATTGGAAAGAGCAGGTCCTCCAGACCAAGGTCATTCATTTGGTGAAGGTGCAGTGGGGCCATGATAGTGTGGATGAGGCGTCTTGGGAGCTCGAGGAGGAGATTCGTGACCGCTATCCCCATCTTTTCAATGTTTGATTGTATGATGTATGGTGTTTTATTATATATGATGTTATGTTTCCTATTCCTTTATGAGTTATGATTAGTTGTGATGGTAGTATAAATTTCAAGGACAAAATTTTTATTAGGTGGGCAGAATTGTAAGACCCGTATCCTAGTCCGTACAGTTCCGTCGAGTCCTGCATCCTTCTCGGTGAATTCTGCCAACTTGTGACGTATATCAACGTTTATGCGCGACCCTAAGTCGTATCCTATACATCTGAGTTGGCTTAATCCGAGACTTGTACCATTGCGACCGCGCCGTCACCGTGATTCTAACACCACATCTCATGCGCCAATCTAACGCTTAGATTATAAGATATCGACTGTGCAATATAATGGCCGTGGACCACATATTGCAGGACTCACCTACTCGATGTGGCACTAATCCCTAGGAAATCATGAGAGTGATGACATCACCCTAGCTATATCCACCCTACCATAGATATAGCCACCATACATTAGCTATGGCCACCCTACCTACCCCTAGCCCTTCTTACAAGCACTTATGGCTAGCCACCCTACCCCTAGCCCTTCTTACAAGTATTTATTACTAGCCACCCATATCTCTCTTACAAGTAATCATGGCCTACCTAAGCTACTCTCTCTCTCTCTCTCTCTCTCTCTCTCTCTCTCTCATTTCTCAAAACCACATTCCCAAGTAAGCAAAAATCCCATGTCCAAGCTCTTCCATGTGAGAAAAGAGTGAGTGTGTGTGACCCACTTCCCACCCCAAGAACCATCATCCTAGCCATTCAAACCTCATCACCCTCCATCAAAGTGAGACACAAGGAGATCGACTTTCCAACGGACCAAGAAGATCGGATGGTGGGTGCTTCTATAAGCTAGTTTTCATGTTTTTATGATGGGCCAACTAAGGCCTACCGATCGATGGTATGGATCTCACTTTGGACCCTAAGATGTGGCCGATGACCCACCTTCATCCTCATGATCATTCCATGATGGGGCCATTCTCTATGGACCCCATCATGATGTTTATTTTCCTTGCATAAATAGGGTCATCTAGACCGTGCATTTTGGTGGGGAAAGGATCTCCACCGTTGATTTTGATCGGTGGGCCTACATGTATTGGGACCCACATGATGTATGTACGGAAGGGAGGGCCCATAGTGCCGAGGTCCCTCTATCACTCAATCTTTCTTTCTTTCTCTCTCTCTCTCTCTCTCTCTCCTTTTCTTTTATGTGATGATGTAGTTGAGTGGCCCACTCGGATGGACCCCAACATGAAGCATGTATTTGATCGAAGTCATTTGTAGGTGGGTCCCACTTTGTATATATGTTGTTCCACATCACCCAGCCATGTGGTGGCCCACCTAAGCAGGGCCCACCTTAAATGTATTTGTCTTGTCCAGAACCGTCCAGCGTCCAGGGACATCCCTGGACGTGAAATGAAAACACAAATATTAGCTTTGTTTAAAAGGTTTGGGGAAGGGTTGTCCATGTAGGCCCCACCTTGATGTATGTTTTTAATCCAAGTCATCCATTGCATTCCTTAGATCATTTTAGGCATTGAGCCGAAAAATGAATTTGATCTGAATTTCTAGTGGGCCATAGCATAGCAAACGGTGACTTTTACCATTGAAAAATCACCTGATGATTTTATACACCAAAGTGCGTCGAATATTGGGCTTGTTTTGAGCCATGGGAGCCAATGGACGAGGTGGATTCCCTTGATGTAGGTCCTACCATAGAAAAACCTCAAGAAAACCAATTTTTCAAAAAAAAAATAAAAATAAAAAATAGGTAGCCACATCTGCTGCCGCTGATAGAGTAGCAGGTGCTGTTGTGCCATGGGCGGGCAGACAAGGACCACGGTCCCATGTGTGGGCCCCACCATGATGTATCCTGACCATCCACATCGTGCATTGGTGGGCCCCTTAGGCTAGTGGGGCCCCCACCAAAATCCAGCCGTATACACAGCTCGGGTGGCCCACATCATAGGAAACAGCGTGATTGAACGTCTGCCATTGAAACCATTTTTGTGGTCATAGAAGTTTTGAATCAATATGAAATTTGTTTTTACTCTTCATCCAAGTTTGTGTGACCTTATGAACGGATTGGATGGCTTATAAACATTATGGTGGGCCCCACGTGGGACCCACAGTGATATATGTGTTTTATTCACACGTCCATAGTCGTGGACGGTGGAACCCACCTAGATGTACGTGTTTTATCAATGCCGTCCAGCCATTCGGTGGGGTTGCTGGATAGCAGGGGGACCCCACCATGAGGTATATGTTTCATCCATGCCGTCCATCTATATGGGACCCACCCCACGTGTGGGACTGCACCTAATGTGTGTGTGTGTATATATAGTATATTATATTATATTATATTATATTGTATAAATTATATATATTAAATTATATAATATATACATGATGGTGGGCCTTCATGGGATGTATCACCATGATGCATGTGTTGCATCTAAACTGTCCTAACCATTTGGCAAGCATGGCTTGAGACTAAAAATAAGACAGATCTATAGTTCAAGTGGACCCCACCTAGGTATACATATAAGGCCCAGGTGATTAGGACCATCTTGATGTATTTGTGGCCCATTGTTGAGGCCCACCTTAATATATATGAGGTCCATGTTATGCGGCCCATTTGATGCATCTAAGGCCCATGGGTCGAGGCCCAATGGGATGTACATAAGGCCCATTTCAATGTGTGATTCCACCATGGTTTGTGTAATAATGTTTTATGGCGGGTCATGCCTTCGGAGCAATGATGGTTTGACGTCCACATTGTAAGAATAATGTTAGTTAAATGTCCGCATTATGACTCTCTCTTGGGCCCATTGATAGGCCCATACTGGTTACGTATAGGCCGTCTAGGCCCATCTTCATTGTAAGGACAGTTCATCACTTTATAACATGCATAGTATAGCTCCATGATTCATGCCCATACGCATCATATGTATGCCTGATATGAGGAATGTTTAATCATAGCATAAGCTATTGGGCTGAGACATTTACGGGACTCCTTATGAGATGGAGTGCCCCCACATGATCGCGCGGTACGTGTAAGATTGCTGCATGACTGACGGTGTGACTCATGCATTTCGCATTGTGTGCCGTGATCATTACATGTCCTAGTGACATCAAGGTCATGGCCTCCACGGGCACATCATGGATGGTCGTATCGGATACCGAAAATATTGCCTCTAACATTGTGGTCACTTAGGATGTCCTTGGGTGAAAATTCTAGAACCTTTTTGGTACCAGGAAATGATGCAATGTCTAGATCGAGTGGATACATGAGCACCTAAGTGCCAAATACCAGTAGTCCGCTTCTCCCATGGTGTCGTGGTCGGTTGGAAGGGGGTGTGACCTTATCTGCCGAAGTGAGGGGGCTATAAGCTAGGCCGAGTTTGACCCACTTGCAAATGAGTCTGCTATCAACGAGTTAGGTAGGTATTGGTAGACTACTAGTCAGGCGGATAGTGTGATCTCTTCCACTTACTTGGCTGTGCAGCTAGGGAGGAGGCAGTCAGTGTGAAGTGTATTAGACCCGGTGATATTCAGAGAGGAACTGTAATGATATGTGTACTTGATGAGGACTGGCATGCTTGCTTTGCATCTTGCATATGACATTTAGCTACTTAGGCCTCGTATCGCATGACCTTGGTATGGCCTATAGCATTTATGCCTTGCATCACATAGCTTTGGTACAACTGATAGCATTCATGGACTTACCGCATATTTCTGCATTACTCTGATATTATACACTTGGCGCTTGCCTTGCCCACACACTTACACCACCCTCTAAGCTTTTGTAAGCTTATGCACGACCGTTGGTGCAGGTGTTGTTGGAAAGCAGCAGCGCTGAGGCAGGAGTGCGCATCTGAACAGTTTGGAGCTTTTTGATCACATTATAGTTCTCTTCTCGCTTTGTGCTTAAAAGTTTTTGATATAGTGGATATGTGGTGATGTTGTTTCGTGACTTGGTTATGCTCCATTACCAAAAAAAAAAAGATTCATCCTGAAAATCCTCTTTGTAGGATCCCAGGATCGGAATCTGGCCTATGGGTGCCAGGATCCGAGAATGGGGCACTATGGAGGCTATCGTAGCTGGATTCGACGATCGTGAATTTTGTGAGCCTGGTTTCTGAGTTTGGGATGTGACAGGATCCTCTATTTGGCTTGGAAGCCATTAGAGTTAAGTTGAAGCTCTCTTAATAAGTTCCATATTAGACCAAGATTAGGTTAATAGGATTTTAAATTATCATAAAATTTTATAAAGTCCTATTCACCCTGCTCTAGGACACTTTGACCTATTCTTACTTCTACTAGAGCGGTCATTACCGTAATTTCACTTGGTATCAAAGCAGGTCTTTCTTAAGGGCTTAACTGCCTAGAGAGTGATCTTGACTGATGTAAGGCTCATATCCTAGTCCGCATCGTTCCATAGACTCCCGCGATCCTCCCTATCGAATTCCAGCAACCCACGACTTATAATTGGTGTTTGCACATGACCTCAAGTCGCATCATGTGAATCTGAGTCGGTTCGACTCAAAACTTGTACCATCACGACCATAATGTCACCGCGGTTCCAACACAGTGTCTTGTGCATCGATGCGATACCCAGGCTAGGAGTTGTGGGCCCGCGTATTTTCAGAAGAAATGCTGCGTGTTGCAAATTCCGAGAGAATCTCTATAACCCATCATATCAATCAATCAAGTACACAACCCATCACTTAATCCATCACACCCATACCTCACATGTCACCTCTCTTACACGACCCATACCTCTCCTAAATAAGCTACCCCAAAGTCAACCCTTACATCACTCCATCCATCACTCCACCCATCACCTCTCTCTTACAACCACCCTCTCTCTCTCTCTCTCTCTCTCTCTCTCTCTCTCTCTCTCTTTCCTCTACCCATTTTCTAAGCAAGCAAGAGGTTGGTCATCCAAGCATTCCTAAGGAGTGAGAGAGCTTTGTGTGTGGCCCACTTCCTACCCCTCTCATCTCCCATCTCAACCCTCCAATCCTCATCATCTTCCATCAAAGAGAAAGCCAAGGAGTTTGGCATTCCATCGGACCAAGAAGATTCAATGGTGTGTGTTTTTATAGGCTTAGATTTATGTTTTGATGATGGGCCAAGTGGGGCCTATTGATTGATGTTATGGATCTCACTTTAGACCCTAGGTGTGGCTGATGGCCCACCATGATTCACATGATCATTCTATGATGGGCCATTCTCCATGGACCCCATCATGATGTTTACTTTCCTAGTTTGAAAAGGTCATCTAGACCTTACATTTTGGTGGAGAAGGGATCTGCACCGTTGATTTCAATTGGTGGACCCAATGTAATGGGACCCACTTGATGTATGTTGTAATGCATGGAAGGGAGGGCCCATAGTGCTAAGGTCCCTTCATCACTCGTTCTCTCTCTCTCTCTCTCTCTCTCTCTCTCCTGATTTACTAGCCCACCTGGGGGGATCCAAACCATCCAGCAGGTGGGGTGGCCCTACTGTCCACCCTGCTGGACTGGTGGTCCAGTTGGACGGCCTGGATGATGGGAAACACAAAATGCCAGCTTGATCCAGAAATCTTGGTGGGCCACTCACATGGACCCACCTTGCTACAAGTGTGACAAATCCAAACCATCCATATGGGAGGCCCACATGTAATGAATGTGTTTTGTCCATGCTGGCTGTCTAGCTGGGACGCTGGATGCTGGACTTTTTAAAAAAAAAAAGATAATAATAATAATATATATAATATTTAATAATATACATATGATGGTGGGCCCCACATGAGACCCACCTAGATTGGAAGGGATTGGCTGGTGTCAGCGCACCGTCCAGATGGTTGGATGGTGGTATAGATCACATCCACATGGGGGTCCACCGTGTAGTATGTGTTTCATCCACACCGTCCATTGTTAGGATGGTGGGACCACCTGATGTGTGGATTTCATCCACGCTGTCCGTCCATCGATCTGGACCATGGACCACACCATGATATATGCGCTTTATCTCCACCTTCCAGATTGCTGGACGGTGGGTTACTCGGTGATGCAAGTGTTTCATCAACATCGTCCATTTGAGGGTGGACCCCACCATAATGTAAGTGTTTTATCTGTGTCGTCCATCCATGCAGGACCCACATGATATATGTGTTTATTTTTACCATCCATTTGGGGACCCCGCCAGTCATAACTGCTAATGACATCAGTAAGTTCGATGGGACCCACTGCTGTGATATCGTGAACAAGTTCTGTGGGTCCCGATGATACTTGTGTTATATCCAAACCGTCCATCCAATTGGCAAGCTCGTCTTAAGGCCTGAGACTAAAAGTGAGACAGATCTATCAGGTGGACCACACTGCAGAATTCAGTGGAGAGTTGAATGCCTACCATTGAAATCCTTGAGGGTTCATAGAAGTTTTGGATCAATATGATATTTGTTTTTCCTCTTGATTCAGGTCTTTGTGACCGTATGAACAGATTGGATGGAAAGTGAATGTGATGGTGGGCCCTATGAAGTCTTAACTATGAAAATCATTATCTCCACTGCTATTTGTGGTATGGTCCAGATGATCTTCAGATATGATTCATTTTTGGGGTAATGTTCTAAAATAATCTCTAAAAATAAATGAATGGTGTAGATGGTGCGGCCCATTGATGCAACTCACTTGATGTATATAAGGCCCATTGGTGCGGCCCGTGGATGTGGCCCACTTGATGTATATGAGGCTCATTGGTGCGGCCCATTGATGCGGCCCACTTGATGTAAGAGGCTCATGAGATGCGGCCCATTGTGATGTATTTGCGACCGGAGTATGAGGCCCATTATGATGTATATGCGGCCCGTATTTAAGGCCCATTGTGATGTATGTGCGGCCCGCATTTGAGGACCAATTGTGATGAGTGATTCCACCATGATGTATGTGTTATATTCACATCGTTCATCCATTGCCTTGAGAGGCCCCCCCTGATTTATGGGCCATATGCCCACCTTGGGGCTACCTTATGAGGCCCATCATGATGTATGTGTTACATACACGATGCCCATCCATTTTCTTGACTTGTATAAGGGTCGTGAGCCCCATAGAGAGTTAAATTCAATCCCATGTGGACGGCTCTATAGGGGGCAATAGTGGTTAAATGTTCACCGTTGAAATCCTCCCTAGGGCCCGTTGTTTAGCTCATTACCTTGGGAGCAATGATGGTTAAATGTCCACGTTGTAATCTCCCTGAGGCCCATTGTTAGGCCCATTCTCATCTCCTCTAATTAGGCTTACCCCAAACCATTGGGCACCCCTTGATGATTATATTACCTTAATTATGCTATCCTAACCCTTTGGCCCCCCAGTCGATGATGGTGCTTTCCACCATACCTTGTAGGATTATCCAAACCTTGGAGCCCACCTTGTATTCATACCCGGCCTTCCAATAGAGATGTGACCCACTTAAATGCATGTGACTACCCAAAATTTAGTGTCTACGCCCAAGACCCACTTAGACAATGAGCAGGACCATTTATAGGGTTACATGTCCTGGATGTGTGGATCCTACTAAGTCATGCCTTGTATTCTTATCGGGCCCTCATAGGAAAGCCCAGTTGTTCATGATAAAGGAAGCAAGGAAGCCCACTTGTTGTATACCTGCTTAACTTACCCCGTGAGATGTATTCTACCTTGTAATCAATTGTTAGGACCTCGTATTATGTATGTATCATCCCCACTGTCCATTTACCTTCTTAGGATGAGTGTGAGGCCTATCTTTGACATTAGTACATCATCTTCACCTCCCTTGCCTAGATGGAAGAATATGCGGGACCAGATTTAGTATATCCACCGTGTAGAGCCTATCTCAACGTATGTGTTAGATCCATTGTCCCTCTGTGGACCCTGCCTTAGGATATATGATATGTTAGTACCTTGAATAGGTTAGGATAGTTTATCGCGGACCATTCCATATTGACTTCTGCATGTCTAGTAGGGCGTATCGTTTAGCCCCTACTCTTGTAAGCGACATACTGGTTAAGATCGGTTGTCGCCTATTATATCTGATAATCATGCTAGTATACTTAGTCTAGTAGGACACACTGAGACCATGCTTAGTATTACATCATGATACATGTCCATACGCACCATTTGTATGCTTGTTGTGAGGAATGGTTGATCATAGCATTGTCATTGGGTTGAGTTACTTAGGGGACTCGTTAAGAGACGGAGTTGCCCCACATGATCGCACAGTATGCACAGGTTTGATGTATGACTGGATGATATGACTCATGTATCTCGCATTTGTGTGACATGATTACTTGGTGCCTTAGCGATATCAGGGTTATGGCCTCCACAGGTTCATCGTGGATGGCCAGATGGGATACCGAAAATATTTGGTTCTAACACTATAGGCACATAGGATGTCCTTCAGTGAGAGTAGAAAAATCCTCTGGTACCAGAGGAGACTATAACGTCTAGACTGAGTGGATACATGAGCGCATGGGTGCCGAATACTAATAGGCAGTGTCTCCCACAGTGTCGTGGTTGGTTAGAAGGGGGTGTGGCCTTATCCGCCTGAGTGAGGGGGCTATAAGCTAGGCTGAGTTTGACCAACACCCAAATGAGTCCACTAGCGACAAGCCGGGTAGGTATTGGTAGACTACTGGCTAGGCGAATAGTGAGGTCATTTCCACTCACTGGTTGTACGGCTAGGGAGGCGGTAGTCATTATGGAGTATACTAGACCTCGGTGATATCCCAAAGATGAACCATACTGACATGTGGATGTACTGAGTACGGGGTTACGTACCCACCATTTGACTCATTCATTCACTATTCACTTAGGCTGATGGTGCATAACTAGATCATTACGTTCACTATCTTAATGGCCATGGATTTGGTTGGGCGCGCGACCAACTTGAGATCAGGAGTTTACCACATTGAGTCTATCTATCCAAATTTAGGTATGAGATTGGTTTGAATAGAAGTCCCTTGTGATGGACCCCATAGCTTGCGATACTACGTACTATCATCCTAACTTGACACTCTAGATTGGTCATTTTATTCGCACTGCATATTGCATTACATCCGAGGCATATGACATTTTGGGTTACTATGTTTTTGCATTTATATGGCCTAGATGAGGTTGACGGCACTCGTGGACTCGTCAGGATTTGCATATTGCATTGTACCCTCAGTATATGATAATTGGCTTATTATGCTTTTGCATCGCATAGCCTGGATAAGGCTAATGATATTTATAGACCTGTTAGCATGCTTCTACATTACTCTAATATAGCATACTCTGATATTGTATGACTCTTGGACTAGCTAGTATTTCCAACATTGTATGATTTATGGATTTATATTGTATACTTGACACTTACCTTGTGCACACACTAACACCACCCTCTAAGCTTTCTATAAGCTTATGCACGATAGATGCATGTAGTTGGCATTAGGTCACATCAGCGTTGAGCTTGGAGCGTGCTCCTGTCTTCTTGGGCTTTGATTTTCGATATATGTATTTCCCTTTCAGCACTGTAGTCAAAAGATTTATATTAGTGGATATGTGATGATGATGATGTTGCCTTTGTGATTTGGCTAAACTTGTGGTTATGCTTTTAATGAGATAAATGTACGTTGGAAAATCCTCCTTGTAGGATCCCAAGATCAGAATCTGGGGTATGGGTGCTGGGAGCTGAGAAAGGGATACTAAGGAGGCTGTCGACACTAGATTCGTTAATCGGGAATTCTGTGAGCCCGGTTTCCCAGTTTGGGGTGTGACAACTGAAGTTTGGAATCATGGTAAAGAATGTAGAACTAGAGGTAGTAGTTGATATCAATGCAAATACACAAAACAACTACATTTTGAATCTCTCAATTTACTGAGCCTTATCAAAAATAAAAACAGGCAAAACAAATGTCTAGTAATTCATACTACTCTTAAGGTTGGAAATAGCTCCAAGTGGTATCTTGACAGCGGGTGCTCCAGACACATGATTGGTGACCAAACTCACTTCTGTGACTACTCAGAATTTGATGGTGGGTTTGTTATGTTTGGAGATGGGAGCTCTGCCAAAATAATTGGGCAAGGAACAATAGTTGGACCAGGGCTCTCCAAAATTAAAAATGTTCTTTGTGTGGAAGGTCTAAAACATACTTTCCTTAGTATCTCACAAATCTGCGACAAAGAACACTTGGTCACCTTCTCGAAAGATCCGTGTTGAATCTTAGATCGTACAGAAAGAACTATCATGAAAGGTTTACGCACAAGTGACAACTGTTACATTATTAAAAGTAGTAATGAGAATGTATTGTCCACAAAATGTCATATGGCTACAAAAAGCAAGTCCAAACTATGGTGTTTCGAACAAGAAATAAATGCATTCGATTTGGGGGATTTCATTCAATGATAACAAAGAAAGAATGAGAGAATAATTATAACAAAGTATTATATTTATTCTGAGTTCATTTACATCCTTTGATTTCCCTTGATTCTAAGATAGATTACAATGAATAGACAAAATGAATGAAAGAGAAAGATAGTTCAATGGAAATTTTAGTAGCAATTCCACGCTTTTGTTGTTCATCGCAAAGGTAGATGAGTCATGCAGACTTAAAGCCCTTGATTTGGTTGTGCGATAGGCATTGATCGTTCTTTTACTTATCCTTTTAGTTATATGGACACACTCTTCTTTCTCCTCTAGCACTTTCTCTGTACTTCACATTTCCTCTACTTTCCCTTTATGAATCTGGCAACTGGCGCACTTGATCAAGGAAAGGGCATCTTGGGCAAGCATACTGGTGCACAAGAAGAGATGAAAACTTCATGAACTTGGGTTGTGCCATATTTCCATTTTGCCATAATTCTGTTGTGCTATAATTCTATTGTGCCATAATTCCGTTGTGCTATAATTCCGTTATGCGGATCTTTCATCATGCTCCACTTTTCTCTCTCCTCTGGGAGTTCCTTGAGACTCTCCAACTACTGTTCGTCCAAATGAAGATGGGAGAGGGGTATTTATAGGCGTCTCGCACCTACGAGAGGGCTGTTTGCACACAACAGCTTCCAGCGTATAGTATTTTCCAGCGCACAACAACTTCTAGCATGCAACAGCTTTTGGCGCACAATAGCTTCCAGCGTGCAACAGCTTCCAGTGCGCAACGGCCTCCAACGCACAACAACTTCCAGCGCGCAACAGCTTCAAGCGCATAGTAGCTTCCAGCTCATAGCAGTTTCCAACGCAAACAGCTTCCAGTAACCAACAACTTGCAATGCACAGCAGCTTCCAAAGCGCAACAGCTTTTAACCCACAACAACTTCCAATGAGCAACAACAGCTTCCAGCGCACAGCAATTTCCATCGTGCAACAGTTTCCAGCGCACAACAACTTCCACTGCACAACAGCTTCCGGTGCACAACAGGAATCTAGGTAGGGGAGCACAATAGGAATCTAGGTAGGGGCGCACAACAGGAATCTAGGTAGGAGCGCACAACAAGAATCTAGGTAGGGGGTGCACAACTAGGAGTGCACAACCCTGGGTGCACAACTAGGGGCGCACAACTAAGGGCTTCTCAGCAAGGGCCTCTACACTCTAACAAGGATCACAATGGAATTTCCACACTGAGGCGATGGATGCACATTGTGACTTCTAAAGAGAGAAATATATATTTTTGTGCCCCATTAGAAGCCCCCTCGATCCTTCTTTGATTGATTTATGAAATCAAATGGAGGATCGATTTTCTTCGAAGAACCGAATGAATTACAACTAAAGGATGACTGAATGACCTTGCTTGCATGGAGGACTAAATGATCACACTCGACCAGAAGATTAATTGCCCCCAGGCAGTAGTGTCGAGCAGATGCTTGAATAGGGAGGGTAAATTCTCTTTTCATCAAAACCCGTCACTGTAACAGTTGTGACGACTTCGTCTTTGAGTATCATGGCTAGAGAACTATCTGTCAATGTTGCTGCTGCAACAGTTTCTTTGATTAATTTCTTTAACTCTTTCTTTGAACTCTACGTTTAGAGAGTTGTTCTTTAATGCTACTCCTACTACAACAACTTTTTCGATTGTCTCCTTTATTCATGATCTGTGCAACCCAAGCTTCCAAATGGTAATCTTTCCTGCCAAATTAATCAGAATTAGTACTTCACAATATCATAATTTTTCAATTTAGGTTCATGAAGTATATATTGAAAAACTTTTTAGAATATTTGTAATTTTGTAATAGGATAATGAATTGTCTTCTCTTTGTGCTTGTCATCGTGCTTTGCATTATATCGTGCTTTTGGAGATGTTATTTCTAGCTCTATAAATTCAATTACTGAGTCTTTCCTAGTTTATGCTTCCTTAGCATTTCTTCATAGACTGACTAAGAGTATATTTTTCTTGAACCTTTGCTAATTTAGAAAAATAGATAAGACTTCTCTCGATTTCATTTAATAACTTCCGAAGGCCATAGAAGTTATTGATGATGATTCTATCTCTTTTGATAGACATTTGTTCCTTATCTCCATCAGATCTGATACTTGGGGTCTTGTAATATTATTATCAGAATAGCAAGAAGTTATGACATCAGACCATATAACTGGGCCTTGATATAAGGAAAAAAAACAACTCTTGAAAGTTCATGCTAGATCATACTTCATTATTCTCGGCATAATTCTCTAGTTCATACTTCTTATAGTTGAGTGTGTTGGTGGGGTTGTTAATATTACTTAGTGTGTGATTATTGCCTAGCTGATTGTGTCATATTGATTCCTCCGTCATGTATAAGAAATTATCAAAAAGACCAAGGTATAAATTACTTTAGGGAAATATATCATGCCCCCTATCCAGGCCAATCTTCATATAAAGATTTCTTCAGAAGATAATATTTCTGAAGTAAAGCTTGCTAATACCCTTGAAGGATGGCTAATCTTTGCTGCTTCTTTAACAAATCTAAAAAATATGACTGAATCTTTAAATCAACCAAAAGAGAACAATAACTCTTCACTAGTTTATTCTCTGCCGCCTTTGAGAATTTTGTGAGATAATATTTCTTTATTATCAAGAAGGCAAATGACCTCACGACTCTTGTCAGAAGAATAAATATATTGCAATTAAAGACTAGTAGTTGATCTCAAAGATTTGAACTTTTGAGTAGATAATTGCCAATATCGAAGATTTGAACTTTGATAATTGCCAATATTCTGAAGGCATTTGTTGTTGTTGTTATTTGAACTTGATTCAAGAGAAAAGCAATTTTGTATGTTGTTTACTCAATATTTGAAATTTTCATCAGGCAATTGCATATTTGAGTATATCTAAAGTGAAATATATATCTGTAGCATTTTGATGCACACATAGTTCATGCTTTTGAGTAGTGGATCTAGTATACTTTTGACTGATCATACTTTGACTCAACATGACTTGACTGAACTTGACCTGACTAAACTGGACTAAATTGGACACAACTTGACTAGACAAGACTTGTGCTCAAAGAGCAATTATAGTTTATTGCCGACTTTGGGCTGGACTCAAAGAGCAATGGCTCAAGAGAGCAGGGCTCAAAGAACAAAGGCTTAAGAGAGCAGGGCTTAAAGAGCAAAGGCTCAAGAGAGCATACGTAGATTTTATCTTCGCTTACAAGGTCGGACCCATTCACGGGAGGGTATTTTCATCCTTCCCCGTGACGCTGTCGGAATCTTTACAGGCAGCATTGGTCTCACACGTGACTGGCCATTGTGGACTTTTTGTCATTGGATTCGTCCGCTGCCTAGATGGGTATGCATGTGATGGCCTATATGGGCTTTTTAGGGCCATTGGCTTCTCGCTGCAGCTCGAACAATATATATAGGGCCGATGATGATAGGTCTTGTGCGAGTTAAATACTAAGCGCTTGGCTAGGCTGCCTTAAATAATGATAAGCTACCATCACCGTCGTCAATTTTATATGTGGTTGGCCATATAGTTTATTCCACTGCCAAAATTGGTGAATCAATAATTGATATTTCGCCACTACTGATAATGTTTTGAGAACATTCTTATCATGTTTAAAATAGTGTATCACCTTGGCGATGATAGCAATTTTGATAAAATGAGTTTATATGAACGATTAATGATGACAACGATAGTCGCTAATTTTGGCGATAATCATCGACACTTGGCAAATTTGATGAAAATCATCAACGTCAATGGCAATCGTCAGTGCTTAGTAAGAATCATCAATGCTTGACCTTGATATGTCTGATATACTTGAGAAGCTTTGTTTGAAAATTTGCATCTTTTATTCATTCACATGAAGAGGAGCACATGACTCGCATTTTGCGGCATTTTCATTCTTCTATTTGTCATGCCCCCTTTTGATTAGGAAGCATTGCTTTGGTAATCTTCGTAATCAAAACTATTTTGTTGCAATCTTTAACAAGTATTCTGATGCCACATTACCTCATACCGATCATTCGAGATTAGTATTGCCCCCAGTTTTGAACTAATCAGGCGTGTGTAGCCTCATTTCTTCTTTTATATTATATACCTTCCTTATGGAAATTTCGCCATTATCAATCATTTTCTATGCAAGTGGGCACAACTGCGAGGGGCGTCTATGCTGACTTGCACAATCAACCCCTTCACCTTTGCTTTGCTGTCATATTCTTTCATCACAATTTCTCCCGTATCAATCATCTTTTGTAGCTTTTGCCTGAGGGCATTACAATTTTTTGTATGATGTCCAAATGTACAGTGATAATGACAATAATATATTCCTCTTGTATTTTCAATTTCTTCGAGGTGTCTTAGCCGAGGTAATTCACTACTTTTCATAGCCAACAATTGTTTCAGCATAAGAAGTATGTCTTTTCTTGCAAACGAATACTTCATATGGTCTTTATTTCGCCTGGACCTTTTATATGTCATTATAATCGCATGACCATTTCTATCCTCTTCATCGCTGTCTCTTTCAACATCCTGTTAATCTTGTTTATTTTCCTTTTTTCGAATGATGTTGGCTGATGATGGCTAAAAAGCATACATTCTTTCAATTATCTTTTCAAGAGCATAGTCCTTCGTAGCAAGATCATGAAAGGTTTTCCAATCTTTACTAATCAAGTTGCATGCTAGTTTTGGTCTCATGCATTCTAAACATAGTTTTACTTGTTCTGATTCCTGCAGTGGATGTCGACATGATGCCCCCAAGTCCTTCCATTGACTGATGAATTATTCGACTGATTCATTTTCTTCTTGGCAAATAGAGGCCAGTTCGGTCAAACTAACTTCTCGGTCAGAAGATAAAAAGTTTGACATAAAAACATCCTGTATTTGTTCCCAATTATGAATGGATCCTAGGATTAAACTTGAATATCATCTGAAAGCTCTTCTTATCAGAGAAGATCCGAATAATCACAGACAAAATCGAGGAACTCTAGAGAAATTTCTCATCTTTGTTATGAAATGCATCATTTGTTCTTCTGGTGATCCGGTCCCATTAAATTTCTGAACATCTGGATGTTTGAAATTGGCGAGAAATGACATTTCTTTTATTTCACGAGGATACGGCGTCTGATATTGAAAATTTTGATTATGACCTCGCTTCTTCTCTGGATGAATGGTTTCGATGACCATCTATCGGGTTTCTTTCTGCATTATATTCTGAGTAATATCAGGCGTCGGTTCTTGAAATCTAACCACTCATGGTTATGGCCTTTCTACCTGTGGTTCAATGTTGTTGATAACAATCACTATTGGAAAATTAAGGACTTCTTCATCTATGTGCTTATCTGGTGAAGGTTGGTTAGGCTAATTGATATCTGTAAAAAAAAATTTATTTTCTTATTCTTTGACTATCTTGATATTGAAGGAGGAAGTGACTGTCGCGCTGCTGACGCTGTTGAAGAAGACGAACTATTGTTTGCTTCGAAGTGTACTGTTGCTTCGAAGAACTAGTTAACTCAAATCGTGGTATTCTTAATGTGTGAGTTTGCTTGAAATCTTTTGCAAGTGGTGCTGTGAGCGAACATTCGCTAGTCGTGATGGCTTTCCCTTTATTCTTCTAAACTTGTAATGATTTTGTAGTAAATGGTTGTTCGGTTGTAGTTAACGATACTGGAAAATCTTTTGGAATGGTGGACCTTTCAGTTTTTATCGAATGAAATGATTGCATGACTGATGCAGGAGTGCTTCTCATGACATTCTGCATAATCGACCCTGTACTTGGCGGGATGATGCTTCTTATGGAGGTAGATTGGACTTTTCACCTTTTGGATGTTACTATCCTCCATCATCCTTCGTCTTGTTGAGCTACTGGTGAAACAGAGATCATTCCATCAATTACATGAAATTCTTTACTCTTGATCACAATGGATTTTACTTTCTCTGGTGCTTTCTTTCTTATTCTTTAGACAAAATTACAAAATTGCAATCAGTATCCAGGTGATAAAACATTTTATCTTAGAGATGAAGGGGAGCATGTTCCCATTGAGAATCATCATTTTGGCGTCTATACAGACGCCAAAAAGTGATAAATGTTCTCTGAATATTTTTTAAGTTATCATTGAAAAAGATTCCCCAGCAGAGTCACCATTTTGTTTCAAACAAGAAACAAATGCATTCGATTTGGGGGATTTCATTCAATGATAACAAAGAAAGAATGAGAGAACAATGATCACAAAGTATTCTATTTATTATGAGTTCATTTACATCCTTTGATTTCCCTTGATTCTAAGATATAAAATAATGAATAGACATAATGAATGAAAGAGAAAGATAGTTCAATGACAATTTTAGTAGCATTTCGACGCTTTTGTTGTTCATCGCAAAGGCAGATGAGTTATACAGACTTAAAGCCCTTGATTTGATTGTGCGATAGGCATTGATCGTTCTTTAACTTATCCTTTCAGTCATATAGACATACTCTTCTTTCTCCTGAAGCATTTTCTTTGTGCTTCACATTTCCTTTACTTTCCCTTTATGAAAACTGCAATTGGTGCACTTGATAAAGGAAAGGGCATTTTGGGAAAGCATACTGGTGCACGATCTAAGAAGAGATGGAAACTTCATGAACTTGGGTGTGCCATAATTCCGTTGTACTATAATTTCATTGTGTCATAACTCTGTTATGCCATAATTCTGTTGTGTTATAATTTCGTTGTGCCATAATTCTGTTGTGTTATAATTCCATTGTACCATAATTCCGTTGTGCTATAATTTTATTGTGCAATAATTCCATTGTGTTATAATTCCGTTGTGCCATAATTTCATTGTGTTATAATTCCATTATGTCATAATTCCATTGTGCTATAATTCCGTTGTGCGAATCTTTCATCATGCTCCACTTTTCTCTCTCCTCTGGGAGTTCCTTAACACTCTCCAACTTCTGTCCATCCAAATGAAGATGGGAGAAGGGTATTTATGGGCATCTCGTACATGTGATAGGGCTATTTGCCCACAACATCTTCCAGAAAACAGCAGGTTTTAGTGCACAACAGCTTCCAGTGCACAATAGCCTCTAACGTGCAACAACCTCTCCAAGACACACAATGCCTCCAACACAAGAACCTCTATAAGAGCGGCGAATTTTCCTAGCACAATAGCTTCCAGCGCATAACAGCTTCCAGCGTGCAACAACTTGCAGCGCACAACAGCTTCTAGCGCGCAACGCTTTCTAAGACGTTAAATGCCTTCCAAAGACGCTTCCGCGCGGCCTTCGGTGCACAACAACTTCCAGTGCGCAATAGCCTCCAGGCGCAATAGCCTCCAAAGACACACATGACGGCCTCCAAGACACAATGACTCTCCACCAGAATGCCTCTCCAGTGCGCAATAGCTCCCAGCACAATAGCTTCCAGTGCATAATGTAACACCCTGGATTTTTGCCAACCTGGAATTAGATGTCCTTAGGCAATGGGTCGATCCTAAGACCTTATTAACTTGTCAGAACTAAATCCCACAGTCTAAAAATCGCTCCTTAACCATTTTCTTCACAAATTCCACCCTTCACCACCTTTTTCTTTAAAATTTTTAAAGTACTTTCATCCTAGACACTATCCTAAACTAGCTAAGTAGTATAACTTGGATCACTTTATATACAAACTACAAAGGCCTAGGTACCACCTCAGACAGAAATCTTACAGGACTAAACCCTTTAGAAATTAAGTGAGATTTAGCTAGTGTTAAACTAGAGTGCCTGTGAAATTAGCACCAATCGCTTTAAATACGATCTGCAAGACTCAAAACTTGTAGAATCATTGACGCTAGGTTACCCTAAAACTTAGGATCAATCTCATTACCCGACTGCTCACGGGAGCATCTCGAAACTTCGTATTAGGTTTAGACCGCACATCGGAAGTCCGATTAACACGAAGTTAAGGAACTAGGACCGCCTCACTGGGCTTGACAACCACCTCAGAAATCAGGTCTAGTCGATGTCCCACGGCCATTCGCTTGAGTCCGGAGCGAGGGTGTGTGAAAAACACTATTCCCTTTACAAAATAAATATCTGGAATAGTGATCTGGCACCATTCGCTTGCCCATCAGTATTAAGCAACTAGACCGTCAGAATCAGACTAAATTACACCCCCAGATTAAGAAAAATTTCAGGAACATTTACATGTGCTTGGAATTTCGGATCGTGGCCCACTAACCGTTGAACTGAAAGTGGTCCGCCACGTGCGATCTGGGAATCCAATCAAGTCGAAAACGTAATCTCACATAGATCCATGTGTGGTGAGCTTAAGTCTGACGTTTGGCTCAAGGGGGGCCACCAGAAATACTCTTTTGAGCTGGAACATCGCCGAAATGCTTATAATAGCAGTAACCCTTGAACCTGAGTCTATTTTGGGAAGGTTTTAGGCTATAAAAGGACCTTAAACCCTCTCCCATTCCAGCCATACAAATTTGGACTTGAGAGAGAGAAAAGAGAGAGAAAGTGAGGGAGATGTGGGAGGAACTCCCTACTGCTGTTCCTTGCGCTATTCGGGCTCCACCGCCTGATTCTCATCGCTTTCTCGGCGATTCCGGCGTCGTTTCTAGGTAAGAAACTCTAACCCTAATCTGTTTTAGGGTTGTATAGGTTGTAGGTTATGAAATAGCTAACCTGTTTCGTTCTTTAGGCTGCCAAACTCCCGTATACGGAACCTTAGCAAACCTATCGACTCCGTTACGATTCTATGACATAAGGTGCGGACTTTAGGTGTATAGGTTATGGATTTCAATGCTTTCAATGTCGGATAATGATAGATTCATGATTTGCATGCAATTGCACATGTACAAAATGCTTTCTGTTTTCTGTTTCGATTAGAATTGTAGAATTTGAAAATTCACATACTCTAGGTATTTGTATAAAATACCGTATACGTATTTTTTTTGAAAATTTGTTTGACATGTTTATTTGACGTATGGATATATGACGTATGGATAAAATACTTATTTGGCGAAAGGATTCGCCTAAATACATGTTTACTAATAAACACTATGTATGTAGAAATACGGTATTGTAAGAAGTACCGTATACATGTATATTTTAGTGATGTGTTTGTCATGATTAATTGTCGTATCAATATATTATGTGTGTATAAAACATTTTCTTGGCGAAGGGAATCGCCGTAATACAAGTTTGCTTGTATACACTATGTATGTTGATGTATGTTTGTTTAAGTATTTCTTGGAATGTCTGAATGAGTAGTAGTTAGCAAATTGTAATGTATAAGGGTGTTGAGATGTGATTCTCAACCTCTTTTAACTATGTGTATGATCTCCTTGGATTGTTGTGTAATTAGGAATTGAACATGTATAAACTCATACTTGTGTTGTGATTCATAACATGCTCAACTGCTTATGATTATAACTATGTAATGCATATGTTTAAATTTATATTTACGTTGTATGATCCGTCATGGGTGATGGGGGAGCGGAGCAACGAGTGCGTGCAATGACCACAGCGACCCTAAACGGATAATACCATACCTTGATTGTATGAGTGGAATCTTGATCCATTCATCGCTTTATCTATCTCGCAAGTTATCATGTTTGGGGCTATGATTATAGTCCAGACAATCGGTACTAGAATTGAATTCGTGGCTGCGATTCATTTGCCACGTGAGATGTGTTCAATGAACCCGAGTCGTACTTCGGTTGGCGATAGTGGTTGGCCACGCGAAGTGCTTATACACTTCATGCCGTTCAACTTGTTGTGCGCTCGAGCTAGCCGAGCTCGTCAAGTAACCCGATCTGTCTTATTTATGTTCACCATGTTTGGTCGCTACTGCCTGAACCTAGGGTACCAAACTTACCAGTGAAATCCCTTTTAACCATGGTACCTCGATCCGCTAAGACTCATGAGCCGGGTATGGTGGTATGGGACACCGTGGTCGAGCTGTCGGCCTACGCTGGGGCCACGTGCCTCCCCATAGTAACCAGTGAGCAACCAGACTCGTGAGCCGATTATGGTGGTATGGGATACTATATTCGAGCTGTCGATACTTGCGGCGAGAGCCGAGTACGGTGAGACCGTGCTCGTGCTGACGGCGACGAGTCCTCCGTAGTATCTTCGAGTATACTCCAAGGGTCCGTGATTGGCAATGAGTCTTTCACAAAGAACTAGAGTATGAGTTGAGCCGAGTACTGATGAGACACCGTACTCGAGCTGACGGCTAGTGATTGAGCCGAGTACGGTGAGACCTGTACTCGAGCTGACGACCAGCAATTGAGCCGCATACGGTGAGATATGTATCCGCGCTGACGGGTGACGAGCCCTTTGCGATGCCTTCACTATGCTTCTCGAACCATAATATCGTATGAGATTAACTAGGATTGACGACCCTAGAATGGATCATCTTTGGGAATGATACAAGGGAGGTACCTTAGTTTCCCAATACTGCTGTTTGAAATGGACTAATAATAACTCGGTAATCATGATCATCATTGCACCGCATGTGCTTAGTAGATGTGGCGCACTGAGGGAGTTAAGCATTCACGAACGTAAGATGATGTCGCATGAGGGTGGTTTGGCAAGGGCATACAGCATCATGTCATTTCATTCTCGCACTTAATAAGAGTAGTTAGAATTGTTTGATTTGTACTGCTTTATCATTACTGCTTAATTGAATTGATAACATGTTAACCTATGCTTTACTGTTCCACTGAGTTGATCACTCACTCCCACGTTACGGGACGGTGTTGTACACACCAACCAGATTTGTTGAATTTCAATGATGACAATGCTTATGAAGTAGAGCCGGACTACTTCTATGGTGATGAGGAGGAGTTCTCCTATCATGTAACTCTCTGACGGGTCTCTCAAGACCTGTTGCATGCATTGACGGGGCTATGGTACCTGGGATAGAAGATATTACACTTACACATTTGGTATATTTTAGAACTCTACTTGTAATTATTTAACCTAGTAATGTTATCACACTCTGGAGACTCATCACAGTTTATATATTTTATCTATCTATCATCGTCTTCCGCTTGTAATTTAACTGTCTCTGGATTATGATATGCTGTTTTGGCTTAATCTCACTCATGTTCAATGCACGAATACAGTCAACATTCAATCATCATTCATTTTGTTGCATAAGTGATGTTCTGGAACTCGGAAGTTGAGTTTATGCTCGACCCCCGATTTTTAGGGCGTTACAAGTTGGTATCAGAGCATGATTTGGATTAAACCGGACCTGGGTTATAGTCACACGACGCACACTGACGCACTCTGACTTAGGATGGAGCGACGGAATGTAGAAACAGTCTTAGGCATCCCTGCTCCGTCCAATGGCTAGTTCGTTGAAAGCAAACGCCGAAATCGAGTACGTATTAACCCTTGGTCGCACGGGTCGACCTTATAATATTCCTAGGCCGTCTATTAAAGAGTCTAGATTACAATCCACCTCACCCCAACCGTTGAAAATAGATAGAATACGGGATAAACGTGATGAGGATAACTACTCCGAATCCTCGGAGCTTCTATGGACTCCTCACAGAGACTTCCCAAATCCACGAGGAAAGAAAAGCAGAAAGTAGGAATAAATTCTAATTAATTCAAATTGATTAATAAATGACTACAAAAAAATTGAGTTCACAACCCTTTAAATAGGAATACCAAGCAATGGTAAAGAAATCAGAAACAAACTACAACTAAAACTCCTAGAATTCGCGACTTACTATAAGGTGGTGGTGTCTACCAGTGCGCAAAGTTTTCAGCCAAGAATAATAAGTGTCCTATTTGGCTTCACCAAACCATTCTCCTAATTATACTAAGCTCTTTACGCGATGAGCGCAACTCCTAAAGCCCAATGGATGAAGAGTAATTAAACTAAAAATTACTATTTTAGTAAAACGAAATTAAAACAGGGAAATAACTGTCAATCGGAGGCTATTTTCACAATTCTAGGCTGCGCATCCCAGCATAATTGGGTTGGTTGGCTTTATTAGCTCGTTCTACCCCAAATTCATTATTTTACATCAGATAACTCATTTCGGATTGCAAGTTACGTCCGATTATCCCGAAACTACCAGAAATGGAGTGAATCGGATTGGGGGGCCTTCCCACTTAGATCCGATGGGACCCAGGGTCGAACCAGGGTGCATTTGGCACCTTGGGACCACAGAGAACATGACCTCACCACGGCGGTGCGGTTTTGACCAAGATGGACCGCGGTCCGATGGCCCATCTGAGGTGGCTCCAAGGCTGGGATTGGTCGGCTCAACCTCCCCTACCCCCTGGTGCGTGCAGTTTTGGCAAATGATTGGGATTTTGGGGGCTAGATCACCCCACTCTCTCATTTCACCCATCCAAGCCCTCCAACTTGTTGTTTCTCTCTCCAATCTCCCTCTTAATCCTACATTCCACCTTTTTCGACCACCATCCATCCTTCCACAATGTTTACAGTAATACCTACCTTTCCCCCCTCTTCATTCTCTCTCAATTGAGCTCCTACACCCCCCATTTGAGGCTCAAATTCCTGTAAACTCTCAAACCAGCCCATCTCTTCACTTCCTTTCTTTAAACCCTGTCTGTTGGGCCTCTACAACGTCTGTTGAGACCCCAATCCATGGAGAACCAAACCCCCAGCCCTATCTCTCTCTCTCCATCACTTTCCATTCACTTTTCTATTGCTCTATCCGAGCATGTATGGCCATTCTCTTGGATGTCTAATCATCCATACTGTTGCCTCGTGGTTCGCATGGGTTACTGTCTTAGGGTGCTTATGATTTCATGTTGATGGTTGTAGTTGTTGGTAGAATATTTTAGATATTTGAGGGCGTTTAGGGCCCGTTCGGCCAATTGCATTAGGTGAGTTTAAGGTGGATAGAATTGAAAAGGTAACAATAAAGGTATGTGTAAGGTATGGCCCTAGATTGGTTGTATCCCATGTTTTCTAATACCGTGTTTGGAGTGTATGCCATTAAACGTAAACTCTGTTGTCCTTTCAAATTACACTTAAGAATTCATTATCTTGGGATTTGGAAATCCCAACTCACACTTTCCAACACAATCCTCATTTTCCAAAGCCTATAAAGTAAATTTTAATCCCCGCCCACCCTCCTGCCAAATATGTCATTCCCAATCCTGAAGTGGGATTAGCAATACAGTCCCATTTTAATACAACTTAAGACCATTGGCCAAGTAGTGATGCAGTGATAAAGTCCCTTGATATACAGTAACCCACCACACTCTGACAACTTGATTAGGCTGGAGAAAGACTCCATTCCTTCGTTGAATCCCCTTAATACTTTAGGCTTCCTTAGTAACTCTTAGGGAGCTTGTTTGGCGTAGAAACTATTCACGATTAGAGAAAACCTATATATCCCTTGGATTCAATGTTAGGTCCAATCAATACATCCCTTAGAATTTCCTTCTCAAGGACTTAGTATAATCGGGAACACGGAGTAGAGAAACTACATATAAGCGAGGTATTCACGGTTTGAATCGCATTCTCAAATCCTAGTAGTGACCAATGAACCCTATGCTCTGATCAAGCAGAAGGCCGGGATCGACTAGGATTAAGGAATGATATGGCAACTTTCTGTTTTAGCTAGGCAGGAGGTCCATGTATCCGACTCCGACCCACTACACAACATTCCTTCCGTGTTGGCCCGACCACTTACAACTAAAAGTTTATAACTTCGTCTTCGAGAAGTGTTAAGAACATATAGCCAATAGAGATTTTCTTTTAGGCCCCAAGGAATTACCCAAATGGGCAACAATTAGTTAGGAATTAGGTCTCAAATCGCATACCACATCGGCATACATATTGTGCTTATGAACGTAGAAAGATAGCCTGCCTGTTAAGCCGGACATCATTAAATAGGATAAGTCTGGACCGCGACAAAAATCCCTTGGTAGAATTAGGCATCTTGCCTCAAACTCACACCTGCCCCTGACATCAACCACATTACCCATCATTTTTTTTGCTCCTCTCGATCCCCATAGGTATCAATGCCATCGTACACATCGTCGATGAAAGGCAGACCAATGTATTTCCCATTTCATGTCAAGGATAGGTTATAAATTACACCTTGTCCCGGCATACGGATCAGGGCATAGTTCTTGAGCCTTGAGGGTGAAACTAAAATTTTAAAGGGGGTAGAACATTATGAGCCCAATTTAGTTAGGTCACCTGACACGCCTCTTTGATCGGAGTGGCGCAGCGGAAACGTGGTGGACCCTACCCCACTGGCCCAGGATAGAAACGGTGCTCGTCGAATACGAACATTATAGAAGCCCTAGCCTGCCCTACTATGAGAAAATGTTTTAGGATGATCTAGTAAGATTTAATTCCCCATTTCCTTTAACATAGATAATAACGAGGACTCTCTTAGGCTAAGACCTAAAGGGCAACCTTAGAATAGACAATTTGAGCCTTTCAATGATGGACATTTCCTACGTTCTAGAGTGATCAGACCACGGAGTTACTGAAATATACAACTGCGAGACATTTGCGGCTTGACCCAATTCTCAATCCTGGGCGACTACCAATGAACTCACTGCTTGGCCGAGCAGAAGACCAGGATCTACCAGGATTCGGAAGTGATACGATGACCTTCCTACCCTGGCCCGGTAGATGATCGATGTATCGCTATCGAGCCCACTATTACCGTCTCTCCGTGTTGGTCAAATAATGAAAACAGCTATCTTACTCTAAATTGGTGGGAATTATCGTCAAGACTCCAAATAGGTAAAGAAATAAATTGTAGCAAACCATCAGGGTATGAGAAATGGATAAAAAAATAAGTTTTAAGGGTGGTAGACTAAAATGAACCAGCTAGTATATACCCTACCACGCGTAGAAACTTGGAACCAATAAGACTTAGGCAAATAAAATAATAGAAATCTTCCCTTATTACCCTTAGCCAATTTCGGGGACGAAATTTTGTTTTAAGGGGGGTAGATTGTAACACCCCAGATTTTTGCCAACCTGGAATTAGACGTCCTTAGGCAATGGGTCGATCCTAAGACCTTATTAACTTGTCAGAACTAAATCCTACAGTCTAAAAATCGCTCCTTAACCATTTTCTTCACAAATTCCACCCTTCACCACCTTTTTCTTTAAAATTTTCAAAGTACTTTCATCCTAGACACTATCCTAAACTAGCTAAGTAGTATAACTTGGATCACTTTATATACAAACTACAAAGGCCCAGTACCACCTCACATGTAAATCTTACAGACTAAACCCTTTAGAAATTAAGTGAGATTTAGCTAGTGTTAAACTAGAGTGCCCGTGAAATTAGCACCAATCGCTTTAAATACGATCCGCAAGACTCAAAACTTGTAGAATCATTGACGCTAGGTTACCCTAAAACTTAGGATCAATCTCATTAACCAGTGCTCACGGAGCATCTCGAAACTTCAGATTAGGTCTAGACCGCACATCGGAAGTCCGATTAACACGAAGTTAAGGAACTAGGACCGCCTCACTGGGCTTGACAACCACCTCAGAAATTAGGTCCAGTCGATGTCCCACGGCCATTCGCTTGAGTCCGGAGCGAGGGTGTGTGAAAAACACTATTCCCTTTACAAAATAAATATCTGGAATAGTGATCTGGCACCATTCACTTGTGCATCAGTATTAAGCAACCAGACCGTCAGAATCAGACTAAATTACACCCTGAGATTAAGAAAATTTCAGGAACATTTACATGTGCTTGGAATTTCGGATCGTGGCCCACTGACCGTTGAACTGAAAGTGGTCCGCCACGTGGGATCTGGGAATCCGATCGAGTCGAAAACGTAATCCCACATAGATCCATGTGTGGTGAGCTTAAGTCTGACGTTTGGCTCAAGGGGGGCCACCAGAAATACTCTTTTGAGCTGGAACATCGCCGAAATGCTTATAATAGCAGTAACCCTTGAACCTGAGTCTATTTTGGGAGGTTTTAGGCTATAAAAGGACCTTAAACCCTCTCCCATTCCAGCCATACGAATTTGGACTTGAGAGAGAGAAAAGAGAGAGAAAGTGAGGGAGATGTGGGAGGAACTCCCTGCTGCTGTTCCCTGCCGCTATTCGAGCTCCACCGCCTGATTCTCATCACTTTTCCGGCGATTCCGGCGCCGTTTATAGGTAAGAAACTCTAACCCTAATCTGTTTTAGGGTTGTATAGGTTGTAGGTTATGAAATAGCTAACCTGTTTCGTTCTTTAGGCTGCCAAACTCCCGTATACGGAACGTTAGCAAACCTATCGACTCCGTTACGATTCTACGACACAAGGTGAGGACTTTAGGTGTATAGGTTATGGTTTTCAATGCTTTCAATGTCAGATAATGATAGATTCATGATCTGCATGCAATTGCACATGTACAAAATGCTTTTTGTTTTCTGTTTCGATTAGAATTGTAGAATTTGAAAATTCACATACTCTAGGTATTCGTATAAAATACCGTATACGTATTTTTTTTGGAAATTTGTTTGACATGTTTATTTGACGTATGGATATATGACATATGGATAAAATACTTATCTGGCGAAAGGATTCGCCTAAATACATGTTTACTAATAAACACTATGTATGTAGAAATACGGTATTATAAGAAGTACCGTATACATGTATATTTTAGTGATGTGTTTGTCATGATTAATTGTCGTATCAATATATTATGTGCGTATAAAACATTTGCTTGGCGAAGGGAATCGCCGTAATACATGTTTGCTTGTATACACTATGTATGTTGAAAATGCGTATTCTAGAAAATATTGTATATGTATAAATATTGGGAGATGAATTTATCATGATTATTTGCTGTAGTAATATATTATACATGGATAAAATACCCACTTGGCTAAGGGATAGCCCTAATACATGTTTTACTAACATACAGCATGTATGTTGTAATAGTGTATTCTAAGTGTTTGTGAAAATGATTGAATGAGTACCGAATTCTCATTCGTACTCGCCATGACTAGTTGTCATGGATTCATGATTGTTGTATTGGCGATACCCCTTTTGACGAAAGGATTTGCCCTAAATCACGCCACGGCCAATATACACCACATATGCTAAAATGTGTGGCCCAAGTGTTTGTGGAAATGATTGAATGAATATGGAACTTGGATTCCTGCTTGCCATGAATTCCATCGTGGGTGTACGCGTGTTATGATTGGGGCAACTCCCTAGGGAAAAGATTTGGCCTAATGCCTATGTGATCGACATATGTCATGTATGTTGATGTATGTTTGTTTAAGTGTTTCTTGGAATGTCTGAATGAGTAGTAGTTAGCAAATTGTAATGTATAAGGGTGTTGAGATGTGATTCTCAACCTCTTTTAACTATGTGTATGATCTCCTTGGATTGTTGTGTGATTAGGAATTGAACATGTATAAACTCATGCTTGTGTTGTGATTCATAACATGCTCAACTGCTTATGATTATAACTATGTAATGCATATGTTTAAATTTATATTTACGTTGTATGATCCGTCATGGTGATGGGGGGCGTGAAGCAACGAGTGCATGCAATGCCCAGCGAACCTAAACGGATAATACCATACCTTGATTGTATGAGTGGAATCTTGATCCATTACTGCTTTATCTATCTGCAAGTTATCATGTTTGGGGCTATGATTATAGTCCAGACAATCGGTACTAGAATTGAATTCGTGGCTGCGATTCATTTGCCACGTGAGATGTGTTCAACGAACCCGAGTCGTACTTCGGTTGGCGATAGTGGTTGGCCACGCGGAGTGCTTATACACTTCATGTCGTTCAACTTGTTGTGCGCTCGAGCTAGCCGAGCTCGTCAAGTAACCCGATCTGTCTTATTTATGTTCACCATGTTTGGTCGCTACTGCCTGAACCTAGGGTACCAAACTTACCAGTGAAATCCCTTTTAACCATAGTACCTCAATCCGCTAAGACTCATGAGCCGGGCATGGTGGTATGAGACACCATGGTCGAGCTGTCGGCCTACACTGGGGCCACGTTCCTCCCCGTAGTGACCAGTGAGCAACCAGACTCGTGAGCCGATTATGGTGGTATGGGATACTATATTCGAGCTATTGATACTTACGGTGAGAGCCGAGTACGGTGAGACCTGTACTCGTGCTGACGGGCGACGAGTCCTCCGTAGTATCTTCGAGTATACTCCAAGGGTCTGTGATTGGCAACGAGTCTTTCACAGCAACTAGAGTATGAGTTGAGCCGAGTACAGTGAGACCTGTACTCGAGCTGAGGGCTAGTGATTGAGCCGTGTACGGTGAGACCGTACTCGAGCGACGGCCAGCAATTGAGCCGCATACGGTGAGATCTGTATCCGCGCTGACGGGTGACGAGCCCTTTGCGATGACTTCGCTATGCTTCTCGAACCATAATATCGTATGAGATTAACTAGGATTGACGACCCTAGAATGGATCATCTTTGGGAATGATACAAGGGAGGTACCTTAGTTTCCCAATACTGCTGTTTGAAATGGACTAATAATAACTCGGTAATCATGATCATCATCGCACCGCATGTGCTTAGTAGATGTGGCGCACTGAGGGAGTTAAGCATTCGCGAACGTAAGATGATGTCACATGAGGGTGGTTTGGCAAGGGCATACAGCATCATGTCATTTCATTCTCGCACTTAATAAGAGTAGTTAGAATTGTTTGATTTGCACTGCTTTATCATTACTGCTTGATTGAATTGATAACATGTTAACCTATGCTTTACTGTTCCACTGAGTTGATCACTCACTCCCACGTTACGGGACGGTGTTGTACACACCAACAAGATTTGTTGAATTTCAAATGATGGCAATGCTTATGAAGCAGAGCCGGACTACTTCTATGGTGATGAGGAGGAGTTCTCCTATCATATAACTCTCTGACGGGTCTCTGAAGACCTGGTACTGCATTGACGGGGCTATGGTACTTGGGATAGAAGATATTACACTTACACATTTGGTATATTTTAAAACTGTACTTGTAATTATTTAACCTAGTAATGTTATCAAACTCTAGAGACTCATCATAGTTTATATATTTTATCTATCTATCATCGTCTTCCGCTTGCAATTTAACTGTCTCTGGAGTATGATATGCTGTTTTGGCTTAATCTCACTCATGTTCAATGCACGAATACAGTCAACATTCAATCATCATTCATTTTGTTACATAAGTGATGTTCTGAAACTCGGAAGTTGAGTTTATGCTCGACCCCCGATTTTCAGGGCATTACACATAACAACTTCCAGCATGCAACAACTTGCAGCGCACAATAGCTTCCATCGCATACAGCGGCTTCCAAATACAAGAACAACTTGCGGCGCACAGACGACTTCAGCGCTAGCAAGTTTCCAAATAAGACAACGGCTTCTTCCGGCTCACAAGTAGTTTCCAAAGGCGGAATAGCTTCCAACGTGCAAAGAACTTCCAAGGTGCACAATAACCGCTTCGGCAAGATATAGCAACTTCCAAAGATGCACTGTGACTTCTAGCATATAGTAACTTCCAGTGCACAACAGGAATCTAGGTAGAGGCTCACAATAGGAATCTAGGTAGGGGGCACACAACTAGGAGCGCACGACCCTGGGCGCACAACTAGGGGTGCACAACCAGGGGCTTCTCATCAAGGCCCTCTGCACTAACAAGGATCACAATGGAATTTCCACACTAAGGCGATGAATTCACATTGAGACTTCTAAAGAGAGAAATATATATATATATTTTTATGCCCCAACATATGGCACCAAATGTTGGGACATGTTCATTATCGAAACTTAGCCAAGTTAAGTTTGAGGAATTTGGTAAGAGGCCTTCCCATGAGTAAAAATGAAGAAAAGATTGTATGTGGTGACTGTCTAAAGGGTAAACAGATAAAAGTCGGATACAAAAAGATAACCACCATAACAACATTAAAGCCATTGGATTTACTACCATGGACCTAGTAGGTCCCACTAAAGTTGAAAGTCATGGCAGAAAAAGATACTTCTTGGTAGTAGTGGTGTAAGTGCTATGTTTTCTAGCTCCTATGATTGTCAAATTTTGTAGTGCCAAAACATCTTGGAATTTGTGTCTTGTGTAGCTCATCCTCATGTTCAATACAATTCTTATACAAGTTCAAGATGATCCATTACAAGGTGTTCCGTTTGGAGATTCAAGCATCACAAATATAAGAATTCAAGTACAACATCAACTAATAGTTCGAGCTTTCAAAGCTTCATCTAATTCAAGACAATAGTCATTACTTTAGTACTCAAAGCTCAAGGTGAAATACAACTCAAGTACCTCAAGCTCAAGCTTCAAGATATTTCAAGTTCAAGCTTCAAAAGGTTACAAATTCAAGTTTCAAAGTATTTCAAGTTGAAGTTTCAAAATGTTTCAAATTCAAGCTTTATGTTCGTCAAGATAACAAGCTTCATGTTTGTCAAGATCAACAATCAACCGAAGCAAAAGAAGATTTAATGTTCGTATATCGCTTATAAGGTATGAATGACCCTAGATTGACCATAGGATAGGTCATTTTGAATACATAATTTAACTGGGTCACTTTATAAGTGCATAGTCTATTTTTTGACTAGTCTTAGACAATGTTCGAGTAGTCCTAGCACTGGCTCGACCAGTCTAAGAAATTCCTAGACCAGTCGTAATTTTGTTACTAATTTTCAGAATTTTTTATTAAAGCCTTTACCAGTCCTGAAGACTGCTCGACCGGTCGAGTGAACAGTGCTCGACTAGTCCAGCAAGCTCGACTTAAAGTTCATCAACTAAAATGAGTCCCACACAACCAGTCGTGGATAGGACTTGACAAGTCGTGGAGGCCACTCGACCGGTCGAGCAGGTCCTTCAACCAGTCGTGGAACGGCCTGATCTTATCGCGCCCAAAATTTCAAATGTTTGTTCGTCCTTCGACCAATCGAGCCGACCTTTGGGCTAGTCGAGTGAACTATTTCTACACTTATAAATAGAGCATGATTTTCAGAGTTTGGTATCCAATTCAAACAAAATCAAGACACCACTTTGAGAGATAAGTTTGTGATATTCTTTAGCTATTTAGTGCTCATTTAATATTCTCTTTAGTTAGCTTTTTGCATTTGATTTTGTATTCTACATTCCAATCTTATTTGAAGAAGGGATTGAAAATTTTCCATTTCTTGGAATCAAAATCAAATCAAGCTAACCCAAAGTGATTTAATCTAAAATCCATTTAGAACTTAAAACTATTTCAAAGTGAGTGTGAACATTGAACATCTACGATTGAACTTTTAGTCCGAATTGGTTCTACCGGGCTGCAACAAAGGAGAATATCCAGATAAGTATTTTATAGTTTTTGTAAATCTATTCTTTTGGTTTCTTTGAGATTGTGCCAGAAAAATCTCTTTCTTTTGGTTTGGCTAAGGTGATCTAGAAAACTTACAGTGTGGGATTTTTGAATTGTGTAAGCCCACTTGAAAGATACAATTGTGAGGGTTTTAGGTGAACCTTGAAAAACCTATTTCATAGTGAACGCTAATATTCACTGTGTGAGGATATTAGGAGTGGAGTAGTTGTGTGGCTATTTTTCTAAACATTTGGTGTCCACATAAGCGAACCACTATAGCTTCTGGTCTTGTAGTGATTGATTGATTGATTATTACATTGTGTGGATGTTGTAATTTTTCCTTTACGTATTTGTGGAGAATGTTGTAACCCTTTTTATGCAAGTGTGAGAATGTTGTAATATCTTAATTTCTTTCTTTGCTATTCTTTTTTTTATTCCTCCATATCGGTTTGAGATTTTGATACACAGACCGTTCTAGGAATCAGGTTGTCCTACCATAAGCCATTGGTTTTTGGTGTAAGGTTGTCCTTAGAATAAAATCTGTATGAACCTCTTAATACTTTTACATTTGAGGTTGTTTTACATTTCTGCATTGTGGGATGTTTAATTGCTATCTTTATTTATATTTGTTTAAATTCTGTATTTAATTTTTAATTTGGCATAGTCCTATTCACCCCTCCCTCCCTCTACGACTCTTAACTCGGCCTTTTCAAGTGGTATCAGAGCCTAATAGCTCGCTTTATTTTATTTTTGGATTAATTTCCTGAGCTAATCGATTTGAGCTTTTTAAGATGTCAAATTTTGATAGCCTTTCAGTCACTAGGCCTCCACCTTTTGACGGCTCCAATTATGCCATTGGAAAGCCAGAATGAGGATTTTTCTAAAATCTATGGATGAGAGCGTGTGGCAAGCCACAGTGACCAATTGGACACCTCCTACCACTGAAGTAACTGGCACTGATGGATCTAAAACGATAAAAGTCTCACCTTATTTTTCTTGGTCCGCTCTTCAGAAAAGTGAGAGTAGTGTCAATGCAAAGGCTCTAAATGCAATTACTTGCGCACTATCACCAGATAAATTCAAAAGAATTATATCCTGTGATACTGCAAAGCAAGCCTGGGATATTTTAGAAATGATACAAGAGGGAACAACAATTGTCAAGAAATCTAAAGTCCAAATCCTCACAACCAAATTTGAGGAAATACGTATGGAAGAAAGTGAAACCTTCATGGACTTCTATACAAGATTGAATGACATTGTCAACTCTAAGTGGGGTCTCGGTGATAGAATCCCAGAAATTAAAGTCTGTGCAAAGATACTACGCTCACTACCTGAATGGTTCAATTCAAAGGTGACTATGATCCAGGAACTTCGTGATACAGATAATATGATGGTAGAAGAACTAGTTGGCTCATTACAGACCTATGAGTTAAACTTTAAAGCTCCTAAAGGTAAATCCATCGCCCTTAAATCTTCTTAAGTTATTTCTCAAGAAAGTAACAATTCTGATTTAGAAAATTCTGAAGATGATATGGCCCTTTTAGCTAAAAAGTTTTATAAGATTTTAAAAAGTAAAAAGAGGGTTGATTTGCAAAAACCTAATGAAAAGAAAAGATTTAGATCTAAAACTTCAAAATCTTTAAAAGACAGACAATGTTACAACTACCATGAATATGGGCATCTAGTGAACAAATGTCCTAAAAATGACAAACCGAAAAAGAAAGGTATGTTGGCTACAAGGGATGAATCTTCTTGCTCTGAAGCTTCTTCTGAGTCAGAAGATTTTGAAACTGAGTGGGGTAATGATGTTAAAGCCCTTATGATTGTAGCCAAGTTCACTTTTTCAGATAACGATGATTCAACCAGTGAAGAAAATCTGAATAGTGATCGTGAAAATGAAGAAGATCTTCAAGATGCTTATAATGCCCTATACAAGGAAAGTTGCAAAATTGTTGTAAAGCTTAAACTTTAAAAAGAAAAGTTTTCTAAACTTAAACAAAATTTTGATAATCTAGTCTTAGAAAAATCACACATTTCAGATTGTTGTAAAAAAAAAAAAAACTAAATACGATTTAGATTTTAAAACCTCCATTGTTGAAAACGTAAAATCTGAAAATGAAAAGCTAAAACTAGAAGTCTCTTCACTCTTGAGTTTAAAAGACACATGAAGGTATGCCCAAGGTGATCCTAAGTTAGAAAAACTCTTATCCGGATCCAGAAAAATGTGGCAATTGATCTGGATTGGGCTACGATGAAATTGTTGTTAAGGCTACGAAAACTGGATTGTTGTGATGCAAGAAGAGCTTAATCGATTTGTTAGAAATAATGTTTGGTACTTAGTTCCAAGACCAAAAGATAAACACATTATCAGAATAAAATGGATTTTCAAAAATAAGTCTAATGAACTTGGTAATATTATTAGAAATAAGGCTAGGCTGGTTGTACAAGGGTACACTCAAATTGAAGGCATCGATTATGATGAAACCTTTGCCCCAGTAGCTCATCTTGAATCAATCAAACTATTTAAATCCATTGTGTGCTTTAGAAAGTTCAAGATTTACCAAATGGATGTAAAGAGCGCATTCTTCAATGACAATTTGCATGAAGAAGTGTATGTTGAACAACTTTCAGGTTTTGAAGACCCTAAGCATGCTAATCATGTCTATCGCCTAAAAAAGGCACTTTATGGTTTGAAACAAGCTCCCAGGGCATGGTACAGAAAGTTGACTAAGTTTCTA
Organism: Magnolia changhungtana; assembly: GCA_030180095.1. Taxonomy (NCBI): domain Eukaryota; kingdom Viridiplantae; phylum Streptophyta; class Magnoliopsida; order Magnoliales; family Magnoliaceae; genus Magnolia; species Magnolia changhungtana. The sequence goes on from JASAUF010000600.1 coordinate 2,753,328, forward strand.
CTAAGTCATAACTTTATAATGGGAAGTGTTGATAAGACATTGTTTGTAAAGAAACATAATGATCATGTACTAATAGTGCAAAATTATGTTGATGATATTATTTATGGATCTACCTGTGCTAATATGACTATTGTGTTTGCAGATCTTATGAAGTCTAAATTTGAAATGAGCATGGTTGGATAGTTGAATTATTTTCTAGGCTTACAAGTTAAACAACAACCTGATTGTTTCTTTATCTCTCAAACTAAATATGCTCTGAACTTAGTTAAAAAGTTTAGATTTAAGAGTGGTAAAAATTTTGATACTCCAATAAGTACTACTTTAAAACTATCAAATGACTCTACAAGTAAGAATGTGGATCCTAAATTGTATCGCAGTATGATAGGTAGTTTACTCTATTTAACTACGAGTAGACCTGATATTACATTTAGTGTTGGAATTTGCGCTAGATATCAATTTGACCCTAAAGAGTGTCATTTAATTATTGTTAAGCGAATTTTGCGATATGTCGCTAGTTTAGTAAATCTTGGTCTCTGGTACCCACATGATACTAGTGTGCAATTAGCTAGTTACATGGATGCTGATTAGGCTGGTAACATTAATGATAAAAAAACAACCAGTGGTGATTTTTTTATGTAGGGAACTGTTTAGTTTCTTGGCTAAGTAAGAAACAAAGTTCCATATCGCTCTCAACAACTGAGGCTGAATACATTGCTACAGGTAATGCATGCACTCAGCTTGTTTAGATGAAAAGAATGCTAAGCGATTACGGAATTACGCAAGATTTTACGGTTTTATATTGTGATAATTCAAGCACAATTAATATCTCCAAAAATCCAATCCAGCATTCACAAACTAAGCATATTGACATTAGATATCACTACATTCGTGAATTAGTGGAAGAGAAAACAATTTTCTTGGATTATATTCCTACCGAGAATCAACTAGATGACATATTCACAAAACCGCTCGATAAAAACAGGTTTGCAAAATTAAAATTTGATCTTGGTATGTGCAATTTGAATTGATAATTCATTTCTTTCTATATCATAATGTATATATTTATTCATTTGAAATGTTTAAAATTCAAATTTTATGAAAAAATTGCACATTTTGGGCTGTGCACAACCAGTCAAGTACATACTCGACCAGTCGTGGCACGACCGGTCGAGGTTGTACTCAACCAGTCATGAATCGTTGGTTTGGCCTTTTATTTGGGAAAAAATCACTTTTTCTTCATTTGGGTCTTCTTCTCCAATGGCTCCTACGTCGACCGGTCGAACCCATCTTTGATTCTTTCATGGTTAGTGCATTGTTTTCATTTTTCTTGTATATTCAAGTCCTTTGCACTTCCTTTTCCTCATTTGTGTGGTTTATTTCTTGATTTATGTTAGTTTTAGGGGTTTTCTTCTCAAAAATCTGATCTATTGGAAACCCACTTTACCTCTTTTGTAATATCTTTATTCCTTTTTTTCTTTATTACAAATGAAAGGTAAAACAAAAAAGAAAGGATCTCGTGGTCCCTCTACATCTCGTTCGGCTCCTATCACAGTGCACCACCTTCGGTTGCCCGAGGATAATCCCGCTTATGTGCAGGATATTCGATTATGCAATGTAATAGTAGAATGAACTGTCAATCTTGTTCATGTGGCATCATTTGATATTGTATCTCTCCTTCAATCTATAGGATGGGATATGTTGAGGCATAAAAAATGATGAAAGGATTGAAGCAAAAGAAGAATGAAAAATAGAAAGGAAATAGGAAAAGAGGAAGAATAAGATGCTTTTAGGATAGTTTGCGCGAATCCGCACAAACGATATCCGCTGCGCGGGACTGCACAACCGAAGTATCGGTTATGCAGGTTCGCTCAACTGACTACAGGACTGATTCATTGTAAAGAGCTTGAAACATTGAAAGATGGGTCCCATGACACTAAAATCGAGGTGTCACATGTGCGAAGGCCTATAAATACCCCCTCCCCCCTTCATTTGAACCGATCGAAGATTTTGGAGAGGAAGCAGAGCGAGGAGGAAGACTAAAGGTAGGAGAAAGGAGGCTTCGATGGTTTGCCCGAGTCTGCGCAACTAGACTGCCCTGCTGTCTGTGAAGTTAAAGATCCAACATGCTACAGAAATGACCGTCTCCAGATTCTTTCTGCCCAAGCTTCGAGAGAAGGAATCAGTAGAAGAGACCTATGTTATACTCTCTTAAAGAGATGATCAAATCACGAGTTGGAGTGCAGCCAGATTTGATATCTGACTTGGATATTTGAACTTTGTTAATTCCTACATTCTAACTAATCTATCTTAGAATCAAGGGATGTTTGAGGATGTAAATGAACTCAATTGATATAAAATATGATGATTGTCTTTAATACTCTCTCTATTATGTTTGAATAAGATAATATCCCAAATCAAATGCATTTGTTTCTTGTTCAAAACAAAATGGCGACTCTGCTAGGGACATTCTATCTTATTTGAACATTAATATTGAGAGAGTTAAGAACTTTCATCATAGTTTGGCATCTTTCTGATGCCAAAATGGTGACTCTCAATGGGAACATCCTCCCCTTCATCTTTAAGACAGATTATTTGATTCTTCAAATGCTAATTATAATTATGTTTTATGTTCGAAGGTTTCTAAATTCAACTACAAGTTACAACTAATGACAACTTCTGCAAGAAAAGCGAGCTTCCGTTTCACTCTGACTTGATTCATGATAGAATAAGCACCAAATCAACCTTTGGAATACATGACTCAACTTCCTACGAGCAATGACAACCAGACTTGAGTGATAGCCAGGGTTGTCTAAACCGTTGGAAGACGATAGGGCTGAACTGTTGTAATGTCTCGTAGGATGAGAGCACGGAACGCAAGAAACCCTAGAATGGATCTACCTTCGCCAAGAGTTAGAGGGCCGATAACGGGCAATGCAGCTAGAAGGAATCCCGAACTCGTCCCTCCTGCGATATATCCTGAGCGAATAGTCCCGCAGTTAGTGTCGGACAACTTTCCGGCTTTGATCGCCCTGAGGGCCAGATGGACGAAAGAGCAGAAAGGTAAGGCATTATTAGTGAATTCACCTGTGCCTGTATCGTCCCAATCGATTGATGGCACCAGAAGCATATAGAAGTCGAATGAAACTCCATCATTTCCTCTCTTCGTAAGCCCTATTACGTTGACATATTCACATCCCACTCCAACTACAGCCTCATCAAAAAGTGGGGAAGCTGCAGTAGATATGGCCAGGACAAATCAGGATGATGTGCCGACTACAGAAGATCATATGAATGAGATAGCAGAAGCACAAAGAGCACTAATAGAAGAGTGCAGACCCCTCAGAGAGGCCTTAGCGACCCTTGCACGTAACATAGCCCAGATAGCGGCTCCACCGATGATGGGCACGATGAATGGACAAGAAAAGCAGCCTAAAGGCTCTCAACCTCAGGGGGCAGGATCACGAGGGTCTGTTCCAGCCACGAGAACCATAACACAAGATGAAGTGAGGCAAGTCATCGAAGAAGCTCTCAGAATAGAAAGAGAACGTGAAAATACTAGTCGTTTCAGGTACTGAACGGCGTATCCAAGAGAAGTAGAAGATATCCCATATCCAGCCAATTTCAAGCACCTAGATTTTTAGAAGTTCAATGGGGAAGGATCGTTAGAAGAACACTTAATGCACTTCATTACTAGCATGAGGAATTTTTCTACGATACCGCAGTATTGCTTGGATTATTCGGGTCGTCACTGACACACAAAGCATTCCGATGGTATTCCAATTTGGCCCCAGGATTGATACGTACTTGGGAACAAATGCAGGAAGCCTTTATGTTAAATTTCTTCTCTTCAGAGCGTGATGTTAGTATTACAGAATTGGCCTCCGTGTGGCAGAGAGAAAGTGAACCAGTAGAAAAGTTTATAGATAGATGGAAGACATTGGGAGCCTGGTGTAGACAGCTGCTGGAAGAAAAGGAACAGGTTAAGATGTGTCTGAATTCTATGGAGATGGGAATCACGTTTGGACTCACAAGCGCCGACATCAGGACTTTCCGTGACCTAGCCACTAAGGCTTATACTTTGGAATTGATGACTCGGAAGATACCAGTGTTTCACTATGAGACAGTTAGGAGGGCACCCAACAGGATGGCTATAAATACCGTCGATCGTGACAAGCGAAGCAAAGACACAAGAGTTTCAAGGGAAAAGAGACCAGAACGGAAAGAAAAATCGAATAAGCCAAGGAACAAATACGTTGGAAAGAGGCCTAGGATGCACAATTCTCACGAGGGGTTCGCGTTCGACAGGGAAGATGTTGTTCCTATGATGAACCAACTGCTAAAAGTTGGCATGCTAGAATTACCAGAACCTAAACACCCTGAAGATGTGATAAGAACAAGAGAGAGAGATTTTTGTCATTATCATTGCCTGGTAGGGCATCCAATGGAGAATTGTTATACATTGAAATGTATAATACAACGAATGATAGACATGGGCAAAATAGTAATTTGCAAAGAAAAAGAAAGGGGTACGATGGAGACGGTGAATATGCTTACAATCCAGGAAAACGCTCGAGATATGAAAGAGAAAGAGGACTATAAGATGAAAAAGAAGGTAGCGGTGATTAATTACGATCAGGAAAGAAGATAACAAGCCCTGTGAAGTAGAAAGCAGCGATTATCAGAAAAGAGGTCGTTGAAATGCAGAGCGATGATGATGCGAAAGAAAAGAAGAATGAGACAGTGAAGGTGACCTGTGATGTAGTGAGTCATTTGAAGGGCATACCGGCTCGATTAAGCATATATGATGCACTTAAGTCGTCAGAGGAATTTCGGTAGAGCTTGGTCTATACATTGTCCAATCATGATGTTAGAGAAACTTTACTGGCAGAGCTAGAGCGCAAAGAGAACGATGAACAAGAAAACTGCTTACTAGTCATTTCCTTCTACGATGATGATTTAGTCTGCGAGGCAGAGCAAAATAGGCCACTAATAATAGAGGTCATATCCGTGGAAAGAAGGTTAAGCGGATTATGATAGATAATGGGTCTGCGGTGAACCTCTTACCACTCTTGATGTTGAGTAAACTAAGTTATCGTCATTCTAACCTACGCCTTAGTGGAATGATGATACATGACTTTAATCAAGATGGGCAACGTGCACTTGGTAAGGTTGCAGTGATGCTGGAAATAGGAGAGCTAACTACTGATGTCGTGTGGCACATTATAAATGTCGTAACGACATACAATCTTCTCCTAAGAAGGTCATGGATACATTAGTACAACATTGTACCCTCTACGCTGCATCAATGCTTCAAGTACTGTAAAGATGGAATACAGTATAAAATAATGACAGATGCGAAGCCATATATAGAGGCTGATTCTTTCTTTGCAGATGTCAATTACTATAAAGGGTTCGTTGAAGGAGACAGAAAGAATGATGCAAACAAAGTCCTAGAGGACATTCAAATAAATGTGATTAAAGAAGAAATGGAAAAAAGCAGAATCAACCAGAACTGCAGAAACAAAGAAGAAATTCTATTTTGTGCTGAAACATCTGAGGTAACCGGGGCAGCTGCCGCTAACCCTGTTATCACCCGAGCAATTAAAAATTTTGCAGTCCAATTATACAGTGCCACTACCGTATGTTGAAAGAAATAAGCCATTTTCGGCTGCTCCAGGAAAATTTCAGGTCAAGGCTAGCACAAAATACCCGGAACCAATAGAATTTTACACTGTAGTGGAAGTGAATGTAGGAGAAGAGACCGAGAATAATGTGTACCGTGGTAGGCTGACGCCGCAAGATCTCAAAAAATATAGTCTAGCAAGCAAACGAATCATGAGAAAAATGGGTTTTGATTACGAAGAACCCACTGGTTTGAATCAGGGGAGAGGAATTCAAGTTCCTCTTGGGGTCGGTCAGGAAAAGCGAAGAAAATTTCAAGGACTAGGGGCAAAGTCATCAGTGAACATGGTTACAGCTATGCAGTTATCAGAAGACAATCCTAAAACAGTCGAGCATCCTGAAATGGCTCCGAAGTAGATGGAAGACAGGGGGCAACTGACAATAGACAGTTTACGGGAGATAAACCTGGGTATGGAAGAAGAGCCAAGGAACACATTTGTCAGTGCCGGTCTTTCTGAATAGGAGTTTGAAAAATACGTTCAACTTCTCAAAGAAAATAAAGACGACTTCTCCTGGACATATACAGAAATGCCTGGTTTGGAGCCTTCTGTAAAAATGCACTGATTAAATTTTCTAAAGAGAAAAGGCCGGTTAAATAAGCGCAAAGGAGATTTTATCCAAATTTGGTTCCCCTAATAGAAGAAGAAGTGAATAAGTTGATAAAGGTCTGGTTTATTAGAGAGGTCAAATATCCCAAGCGGATATCGAACATTGTCTCCGTGAAGAAGAAAAGCGGACAAGTCAGGGTGTGCGTTGACTTCAGAGATCTGAACGAGGCCTGTCCAAAAGATGATTTTCCCCTCCCGATAACTGAATTACTGATTGACAGTATGACTCAATATGCTATCATGTCCTTCATGGATGGTTGTGGGGTATAATCAGATTCGAATGGTACCTGAAGATGAAGAAGCAATGACATTCAGAATGTCGCTGGGAATTTATTGTTATAAAGTTATGTCGTTCGGCCTAAAAAATGCTAGAGCGATGTATCAAAGGGCAATGTAGAACATCTTCCAAGACATGATGCACAAGCATGTTGAGTGTTACGTCGATGACTTGGTGGTCAGGTCAGGAGATCATCAAGAGCATCGAAAACATTTGGCATCGGTATTCCGTCGACTCAGAAAGAAACAACTGAAGATGAATCCAGCTAAATTTGCATTTGGGATGTCTTCGGGTAAATTTCTCAGTTTTATCGTATGACATAGGGGCATTGAGATCGATCCAGGGAAAGTTAAAGCTATTCAAAATATGTTGTCACCAAAAAACATTAAAAGAATTGAAAAGTTTACAAGGAAAGCTGGCATACATTTGTCGTTTCATTTCAAATCTAGCAGGGAGATGTCAGCCATTTTTCCATTTGATGAAGAAAGGTACAGAGTTTGTGTGGGACCATGCCTGTTAGAATGCGTTTGACTCAATAAAGGAATTGTTGAAACAGCCGCCGGTACTAACAACTCCGATAAAAGGGAAGCCGCTTATTTTGTATATATCTACAGCCAAAAATTCTGTAGGAGGTTTGTTGCCTCAGGTGAATAAATCTGGGAAAGAGACTGCCCTTAACTATTTAATTTGAACTCTGATGGGCGCGGAATGCAACTACTCTCCAATCGAGAAAGAATGTCTGGCACCAATATTTACAGTACAAAAATTGAGACATTATTGTCTCTCATGACATAACCCTAATCTCAAGAGCAGATCTGATAAAGTTTTTTATGACAAGGCTAATGTTGTCTGGGAGATTGGCCAAGTGGATGCTATTACTTTTGGAATATACTATCACGTATGGGCCGATAAAAGTGGTAAAAGGACAAGTAGTGGCGGACTTCCTTGCTACGTATCCTATAGCAGAATATGAAGCCATCAGTGATGACTTTCCAGATGAGCAAGTTATGTCGGCGAAATCACAAAGCCCGTGGCAAATGTATTTTGATGGTGCTTCTCGAGCATCAGGAGCGGGGACAGGAGTGATATTCATTACTCCCCAAGGTGACTTGTTAAGCTTTTGCCATATTACCAGAAAGCACAACAGTTGCTAGAGCAGTTTTGTCATGTCGAAATCAAGCATGTACCATGGTCTGAAAATGCAAGGGTGGATGCCTTGGTCAGCTTGGCAGCGGCTCTATCCTGCCCAAATCAAAGCCCTCTCCAAGTAACCATAGAAGAAAGAAGATTTTTGCTGCCTTCAGAAGTTATAGAAGAAATCGTTGAAACACTTCCTGTCTCATGTTTAGAGATAACGACAGATGATTGGCATCAGCTTTTCATAAATTATCTTAAATATAATATCCTGCCAGAGGATCCAGCGTAGAGACAACAAATCAAGCAACAGTCAAGCAGATTCATCATACGCAGCGAAGTGCTATACAAAAAATCTTACAATGGAATGCTGCTATATTGCTTAGACGAATAAGAAGCAAGTCAGACATTGCAAGAAGCACACTCTGGAGAATGCTGAGCGCATCAAGCTGGCTGAAATTTGTTCCATCGAATACATCGAATGGGGTATTATTGGCCTACTATGTTCAAAGATGCGATAGATTATGTGAAGTTGTGTCATGAATGTCAGATTCATGGAGATGTTATACACATTCCTCCAGAAGACCTGCATCAGTCGATCACCTCTTGGGCCTTCTCAACCTGGGGACTTGACTTCATTGGTCCTATAAATCTACCTTCGTCCAAAGGAAAGCAATATATCTTGGCAGCGACAGATTATTTCTCCAAATGGACGGAAGCAGTGGCACTACGCAATGTTAAGGAAAAGGATGTGGTTAATTTCATCCGGCACGCCATAATATACCGCCATGGTATTTCGAAGAAAATTGTCACAGATAATGGCACTCCCTTCAAAAATAGAGGCATGGAAAAGCTATGTCAGAAATTCAGCATTCATCATTCATTCTCAACACCTTACTATCCACTGGCCAATGGATTAGCAGAGGCATTTAATAAAGTGATAGTCAAGATACTAAAGAAGACAGTGATCGGGAACAAGAGTGATTGGGATGAAAGGTTATAAGAAGCATTATGGGCATATAGAACTACTCATCAGAGGACAACAAGAGTGACACCATATTCGTTGGTCTATGGTGTAGAAGCAGTAATCCTGATCGAAATACAAGTAGCGTCACTCAGAGTGGTAGTACATCAGTCTATAACAGATGATGAAGATGCAAAAATAAGGCTGAAAGAGCTGGATTTACTCGAAGAGAAATGTCTAACAGCCCAACAGTAATTGCAATCGTATCAAGTAAGGATATTGGTCGCCTTTGATAAACAAGTTAAATATCTTTCTTTCAAAAAAGGGGATATGGTGCTGATGCTAAAAAGACCTATAGTGGTCACCCATCGAACAGGGAGAAAATTTGAACCTAAATGGGATGGGCTGTACATAATAAAAGAAGTATACTTCAATGGTGCATACAGAGTCATGGATTAAGATAGACAAGGTATCAGTATACCGGTTAATGCTTGCTTCATCAAAAGATACCGTTCATGAAGATGCTACTGATTTTAATCCAAAATATTATCAGAAAAATGATTCTATATCAAAAGGGGGTAAGAATAAACAAGACCACGTCTATGTATTGTCAAATGAATGAACAAAGAAGAAATTCGCGAGCATATCAAGACTAAGTATCAACAAATATTGTGAAAAGAAAGTGACCATCGTCATCATCAAGTGAGCCCTACAAAATTCTGTTGAAATTGGTATCGTCACCAAGCTGATATATTATGAACAACACAGATGGATACCGTGGAAGATATTAGCAGAAGTGGTGATGTATCAATCTCAGGCAGAGATGTATATCATCCTCACAACAATGATGACCACCTACTATTATCTTTTAAGGCAGCCTAGCCAAGCCCTAACAGGGCCAACTACGTATAAGGCCTATTATTTTAGTCATTCGGGCAGCAATGAGAAGCCAATGACCCTAAAAAGCCCGTGAAGGCCATCATATGCATACCCATGTGGGCAGCTAACGGAGCCAGTAACTAAAAGCCTAAAGGTCAAAAAGTCCTCAACGGCCAGTCACGCGTGAGACCAATCCATCTGTATAGCTTTTCGATAGCGTCACGGGGAATGGAGGAAAATGCCCTCTCATGAATGGGCTCGACCTTGTAGACGAAGGAAACGTGGGCCGCTGTGCGAGCTCTTTGGCCATGTCTATAGATTGGCCAACCATGCATAAGACCCCCAAGATCTTTGGCTTGATTTCAGTACTAACTCACAAGGAAGGACTTAAACCTACTCATTGATGGATTGGCGGCCCTAGATTTGGTACCCCAAAGGTAGCCTTGTAAACCCCGTGAACTCTAGAGAGTTATTGCGGCTAACCCTTTGAGTAATTTCAACCGAGTTCACGGCCTCGATAGCTTCACTGGGCCCCCCTGATGGATTGCAGTTTGTGAACTCACCAGGCTGTGAGAAGTCTAGTGAACTCCTAAGAGTTAGGAGTTACAGAGACCATCACGTAAGACCCGACTCCACTACTAAAGAGTAAAAAAGATTGTATGGGCTCCACTAATCAAGAGCTTAAACTGTGTGTAACTGACTAAATTGAAACTTAGAGCTACCAATTAGAACAAAAATCATATAGGGAATCTCACATAACAAGCATAAAATGTTGGTGTTTTATATTAGTTCTTTGTTAGATGATTTGTCAAGATTATTGCATAGATAAATATGTTTGAAATGACTTGTGATGTAGAAATGCATAGAAGAATAAAATATCTCAAAATATTATCATGTCTTCATAAATTGGGAATCAAAAGAAATTACTTGTTCAAAAAGCATATATACAAAAGAAATTACATGCTTAAAGTTCTTCTACAATTCCTACTATCCCCATATATTTTCGTAAGTCCTCCTTTAATTCCATCTGAGCTGTGACATGTTTTAACTTTTCCTCGAGAATGATCTTTGCTTGATCAGGAATGCCAGCCAGCTTATCTTCTAATGATGCAATCATCTCTTCGCTCTTGAGCAGCTCGAACTTCTTAGCATCAACAGACTGAGTATTGACTTGTATCCTTTCTTTAGTCTCCTTTATAAATGATTCCCTCTCGCGATCCTTCAACTCCAGTTGCGAAATCTCCTCTCTCAGAGCAGCGAAACGGTCTTGAATAACCACTCTGTCATCAGTTTAGGCCTTCAGCTGTTCTTAAAGAACTAATTGTTCTTAGTCAAATTCAAAAATAACTGAAGTAATAAGAGAAACCTTTTCCTTGGACAAAGTCAGCTGCTTCCCATATTCCAGGATTTTAGGAGCGATTGTAACATTCTCCGCCGATGCCAAAGAGATTATTGAATCACGAAATTTGAGAAGAGAATCACGCAAAGTGGAAATGTTAATCTTCGCCATTTTTGCAGAGCTTTCTAGAATTTCGATAACAATATCCAGGTCTGACCATTATTCAGGGTCTTCGAAGATGTGAACTATTGCTGACAGAGAATTCTTCATCAAAAGCATCTTGTGGGCGGGGACCTTCGCGAAGGACAACAGTTCAGATACGGTGGCCACAGACTCAGAACTTGCCGCTCCACTGCGAGGAGGGGTTCCTACAGTATAAAGAAGGAAAGAGTTCAGAAGTAGTAATAGAAAGTTAGAAGATGTACAACTCTTAATAAAGCAACTAATATATACCTGTGGTAGAAATATGACAAACGGGAGGAGGAATTTCCTGAACTGTAGAAGGACCAACCATGTCAGCGAAAGAAGGCGCTTTGGCCTCTATACTCGAATCTTTAGTTGTTCGAGTAGGCAAATCTACTGTAAATATAATTTCATGGGCCACCACTTTAGGTGCCACAAGATTTAGAGGAGTATCACCTGTCTTGACATTAGCAACATGAGTGCATGAAACAAAAATATGATGATGATAATGAGATAACTATCACTAGATATGCATATAAATACATATGAAATTAAACTTTCCTTACCTGGTGAATATCCATATTCTCCGTAATCTAAAGGTTCTTCTTCCTCCACTATTGTCGCAAGAGACTTTGCAGGAATATTGGCACTAGGAAGAGTTTCAGAAGCCACAGGAGGGTGTTCTTTTTTTACATTTTCTGCAACTACATCCTCCTCTCCATCTACATCCACCTCTCCTTCCTCAAAATCATCTTCTTTATTCTCGCCACTTTCATCGTCCTCATCATCTTCATATTCCATAGAAGCAGTACCCTCTGATGAAGAAACTGAACTTTCATCTCTTAAGCTTTCTTCGTCTACTTCTTCAATCATAACTTGCTTTCCTTTAAAAGAAGTAGCTCGGCCACTTTCTGGTGGACGTTCCCTGCTAGCCGGGACTGAAGGGGATGTAGATGCCTGTCTACCTCCTTCCTGAGGAATAGATGGCTATGATTGCAAGCGTGCTCGAGATCTGGTCATAGGGGGTGATGAATCGGGAGTAGGCTGTGCAGGAGGAGCTGGTTCATCTTGAGCTACCACAGTCTCTGCCAAAATAGGAGAAGATGTTCCTTCGACATCATTTATGACCTGATAAAAAAAGTCACGAGGGACTTGCTTAAATTCCATCAAGACTCCGTGAGCAATCCAGCCGTCTAAAGTATTAATGAGCTTCCTCTCACAGATTGGATCTTCTACCGATATCTTTCTGCAAATTTCACCATGATGAGATGCGTGGCTCTTCTCCGGTATATAACTAATTCTGTCTTCAATTTTTCTACCCCTCAGCCTAGGCGGATGAATAAAGATGGGTGAGTCCACTGGTAAGCAATTATTGACCAAGAATGACTGGTGATCCCACCTCCGCATCCAGCTATAAGAAGTATGAACTGTGTCGTTGCAACCGAGGATTATGAAGAAAGAATCCACACAGCCGCCTAACAGCTGTTTCCATATCATGACCCAATTAATAGAGCCAGTTCCGTAGCAACGCATTTTCTTAGTGACCAATTCGTAGTCTTCTGGCACAGCTTGGTTATAGCCAAATTGGTGAGCGAAGTGACTGGGATAATAAGGCTCTCTCCAAAACTTTGTCCCTTCTCGAAGAGGTAGACTGCAGGAGTGAATAGAGAGAAAGAAAGCTCTTTCTGCTACTATGAGTTTTGCCTAGTCCACCATGTTTGTATCTTCGATATAGCGATGGAGACGAAATTGGAAGAAGTCCACTTGGTCAGTATCCCTGATTTTGTTAATCACCCAATTGTATGACCTTTTGGCCATAGCACTTTATTGGAAGAACCAAAGAGGATGATGCGCAGGGTGAACATATGCCTTCTCTGGCACCTCGAAAGTCCAAGGAAAGTAGACTCCCAGCTAGCCAGTGAAGTAATGCCATGAAGTATGCCTTGATGAAGCTCCGATGGTAGGGTTCTTGACATGGGTGGCTATTTCTCCGAGGGCTCTGTAAATAGAACATAGCACTGGAGGTGCGAGAGAATACTTGTGTCCTTCTATCAAAGCACCAACAACAACGAAGACTGTAGGGCGAATAACATCCACCCATTTTGAGCTTGAGAGTACCATGATGCTCAACCAATAAGCTAGGAAGGCCGCAAGCTCCCCAAATGAACTATACTCTAGTCTCTCCTTGATATTTTCATGAAGTTCTATGAGCTCTTTAGATCGATAATCATGGAATCTGCAAGGAAAGGTGAAAGATTGATACGAGGAAATGTATAATAGAACGAAGGAAAAGGGAAGTTGAATCCAAGATTCGAAAATACCTGAGGGCCCTAGAGAAATGTGCCAGCCACTGCAGAGGAGAAAGTTTATGGACGTTTGGAAATTTTCCCATATCTCTGAAAAGTTCAATGGTGGTCTTAGAAATGAAGGTTGTTCTGAAGAGGGAGAAGGGCAGAAGGAAGATGGGTCAGGCAAATCTGGGTGAGAAGGTTGTTCAGACGGTGGGTCTATGGGACAAAAAGTTCGTTTGATGCGAGCCATGAGGAAGGAGTCGAGAATTTTCCCAAGTCCTGGAAAAAAGTAAGAAATTTCACTAAGTTCTAATTGCGTGTTGCCTCACAATCGAGGTTAATTGTGCGGGTCAGCACAAAAGCTACAATGCTTGCGCAAACAGAAGGCTGTTGGGCAGGCCTACGCAAATAAAGTTCGTTGCATGGGAAATCGCAAAAGGGCAAGAGTTTCGCTGCAACAAGAGAAGTGGAGAATGAATGAAGGGTCAAGGTATTTATAGGATGAACGGTCGGATACGGTACACGGGTTTCAGTTGCGCGGACCTGCGCAAACCTCGTCAAAGTGAAAATTTTGATCCTTTTTCTTTGATTTTGGGGAAACAAGAAAGGATCAAGGGGGCATCTGTTGAGGCATAAAAAATGATGAAAGGATTAAAGCAAAAGAAGAATGAAAAATTGAAAGGAAATAGGAAAAGAGGAAGAACAAGATGCTTTTAGGATGGTTTGCACGGGTCCGTGCAAATGATATCCATTGCACGGGACCATTGCGCAGGTTCGCTCAACTGACCGCAGGGCTGATTCATTGTAAAGAGTTTAAAACATTGAAAGATGGGTCCCATGACACCAAAATTGAGGTGCCATACGTGCGAAGGCCTATAAATACCCCCACCCCCTCATTTGAATCGATTGAAGATTTTGGAGAGGAAGCAGAGCGAGGAGGAAGACTGAAGGTAGGAGATAGGAGGCTTCAATGGTTTGCGTGGACCCGCGCAACCCATATCGGTTGTGCGGGTCCGCGCAACCAAACTACCTTGTAGTCTGTGAAGTTAAATATCCAACATGCTACAAAAATGACCATCTCCAGATTCCTTCCGCCCAAGCATCTTGTAACTCCCTGAAAATCGGGGTCGAGCATAAACTCAACTCCTGAGTTCTAACGCATCACTTATGCAACATAAAGAATGATGATTGAATGTTGTTCGTATTAGTGCATTAAAGATGAATGGGATTAAGCCAAAACAACATATCATACTCCAGAGACAGTTAAATTATGCAAGCGGAAGACTGTGATAGATATATAAAAATATATATGAACTATTATAAGTCTCCAGAGTGTGAACATGTTACCAGGTTAAATATATCAATGTATAGTCCAAAAATGGACAAAATGAATATACAAGGGTGCTCCAAAAGAGAAAACTAAAGTGTAATGGCATCTAATCAGCAACCTTGTAACCCTGTCGATCAGAAGATGGTCTACATAGACCCACCTGATAGCTGTGTAAGGAGAAACCCTCCTCATCATCATAAAAGTCCGTCTCTGCTTCGCAAGCATCGCCATCATCTGAAATTTAAACAGGGTCTGGTTTGGTGTTTAAACACCATCCCATAACGTGGGAGTGAGTGATCAACTTAGTGGAACAATAGAGCATAGGTTAACATGTTATCAATTCAGTCAAGCAGTAATGATAAAGTAGTACAATCAAACACTCATAAATACTCTTATTAATACAAGTATGTAATGCAGTCATGATGCATGCCCTTGCCAAACCACCCTCGTGCGACACCATCTTACGTTTGCGGCATGAGTTCATCCCTCAGTGCTCCATATCTTCCAGGCACATGCAGTGCTATGTTATGAGCGTTATTGCTGAGTTATTATTAGTCCTTTTTATACAGCAGTATTAAGAAACTAAGGTACCTCCCTTATATCATTCCTAAACAATGATCCATTCTAGGGTCGTCAGTCCTAGATAATCTCATATGATGATGCGGTTCTAGGTCACCGATAGCTCGACCACAGTGTCTCATACCACCATGCCCGGCTCATGAGTCGTAGCGGATCGAGGTACCAAGGTTAACGGGGTTACACTGGTAAGTTTGGTACCTTAGGTTCAAGCAGTAGCGTCCAAACATGGTGAACATCACTAAGGTAGTTGAGAATCCTATCTCAACACTGACCTAAAGCACAATCATCTAAGTACTTACTCATACAAGCATTTTCATAAACACCTAGAATACACTTATGAACATACATAACGTATATTAGTCAAAACAAGTATTAGGGCGAATTCTTTCACCAAGTAAGTATTACACTCATATATAGCATGTTCATACAGGAATTTATCATGGTAAACACACTTTCAAAATTTGTACATATACGGTATTTTCTACAAATATACAGAATACACAATATGCCATAATTTGCATACGTAACTGAATCACAAAACGAACGTCGCATTGTGCATGTACAATAACACCCAGATCATGAATCTATCATTATCTGACATTAAAAGCTTTGAAATCCTTAACCTATACGTCTAAAGTCCGCACCTTACATTGTAGAAGCGTAACGACCTTAATGGAAACTCTACGCTTTCGTCAACGTCGATACGATGACCAATAACACAAGGTAAGTCAGCTACTTCGCTACTTGTACCAATAGAAACCCTAAAACAAGTTAGGGTTAGGGTTTTCTTACCTAGAAATGAAGCCGGAATCACCGGAATTGTAATTAGATCGGGATGGTTAAGCAGGTATGATAGTAGGGTAGAGTAACAGGAAGATGCTCCCACTTCTCTCACACTTTCTCTCTCTTTTCTCTCTTCTCTCTCCTAGGGTTTCTCTCAAATTCATATAGGCTGAATGAGAGAGGATTTAAGGTCCTTATATAGGCTAAAAACTCACCAAATTAGACTCAAGGCCAAGGTATAGTTAGGTTATAGCCAAAGTAGGTCTGTTCCGTCTCAACGGAGCACTTCTAGAGCCCCCCTTGAGCCAAAGGTCAAATTTAAGCTCACTGACTATGGATCCAGGTCAAGTTAAGTTTTCATTCCAATCGAGTTCCCAGATCACACGTGGCAGACTAGTTTCAGTTCAACGGTCACCGAAACTTGATCAGGGTTACAAGTACACTGACATGTGTATGAAATTTTCCTTGATCCGAGGGTGTATTTGGGTCAGATTTCGACGGTCTGATTGCTTATATCAGGCCCACAAGTGACAAGTCTCAGATTACTTAAATTTGGAATTTATTTCTAATTATTTTCACGTTTCTCACACTCTTCACTTTGGGCTCAAGCAAACAGCCCCGGGACACTATCTGGATTTGATTTCCGAGATGGTTGTCAAGCCCAGCAAGGCGGTCCTAATTATATAACTTTATATTATTCAGACTTTCGACGTGCGGTCCAGATCCGATACGGAGTTTTGTGATACTCCCGAGAGCAACCGAGTAATGAGAATGATCCTAGATTATAGGGTAACTTAGCGTCAATGATTCTACACGTTTTGGGTCTTGCAGATCGTATTTAAAGTGATTCAAGCAGATTTCATAGCTAATCCAGTTTAGCACTTAATTAACTTTGCCTAATTCCTAAAGGATTTGAGGTTTGAGAGGTTCATAAGGGGTTAGGATATACCCTTTGCCTAAGGACATCTAACTCCAGGTTGGTAAAAATCTAGGGCGTTACAATCTACCCCCGTTAAAAATAATTTCGTCCTCGAAATTGCCTAAGGGTGGTAAGTAAAGATTTTATTATTTCCTTTGCCTAAGTTTTATAGACTTCAAGTTTATGTGCGTGGTAGGGTATATACTATCTATACTAGTCTGGCTTACTTTAGTTTATCCTCTAAACTTCTTCGCCCTAAAATTGGCTAAGGCTCCTATTAAGTTCATATTCAACGAGCACATCTATGGATACATTGATTGTAATTCAGCTCATACCCATTGTTCGTCCTATCCTTTAATACGAATTGGTTTAATGCTTAAACCCTAATTACTTTCCTTTAAAGACTTCATTATTGACATTTTAAAGAAGATTCAGATCCTATTTGGTGACCTAACCCTATATATCTCCTGGATCAATTTCCTTCGATTCCGGGCCAGTGGGGCAGGGGCCAACCACGCTTCCACTGCGCAATTTTGATCCAACGGATGTATTAGCTGACCTAACTAGATTGGGCTCATAATATGATACCCCCCCCTTAAAAATAATTTCTAGCCTCAAGGCTTAAGAATCTGCGTCCTAATCCGTATGTCGGAACAAGGTGTGATTTAGAACCTATCCTTGACACGAAATGGGAAATACATTGGTTTGCCTTTCATCGATGATGTGTACTATAGCATTGATACCTATGCTTATAGAAAGGAGCTAAAGATAATGGGCATTGTGGTTGATTTCAAGGACGGGTGTGAGTTTGTGGCAAGATGTCTAATTCTACCCAAGGAAGACCCTTTTTGTTAAGGTCCCGACTTACTTTCTTTAATCATGTCTAGTTTAACACTGTAAGATAATCTATACGTCATTAACACATAAGGGGTTGGGACACAAGAAGTTAACGGACAGGCTATCTTTCTAAGTTCATATGCACAACATGGATGCCTGAATGGTCTATGACTGGGGACCTAATTCCTAACTGTCTGTTGCCCATTTGAGAAATTTCTTGGGCCTAAAAAGAAAAGTCTCTATTGACTATACTTTCCTAACACTTCTCAAAGACGAAGTTATAAACTTTTGGTTGTAAGTGGTAGGGCCAACAAGGAGGGAAAGTTATGTAGTGGGTCTGAATCAGATACATAGATCTTCTGCCTCGCGAGGACATAAAATTTGTCGTATCAGTTCTTAATCCTAGTTGATCCCGACCTTCTGCTTAATCAGAGAAGTGAGTTCATTGGTAACTACCGGGATTGAGCATTCGGTTCAAACCGCGAATACTTCGCTTATATATAGTTCTCTACTCTGTGTTCCCGATTGTAATAAACCCTTGAGAAGATAATCCTAGGGGGTGTGTTGTTTTGATCTAACGTTCAATCAGAGGGATATATAACTTTTCTCTAAGCGTGAATAGTTTCTAAGTTAAAACACCTTTTCTAAGAGTTATTAAATAAGCCTATAAGTATTAGGGGGATTCAACGAAGGAATGAGATCTCACTCCAACCTAATCAAGCCAACTAACTAAATCTATCTCTCAGTTGTCTTAGCATAATCAGTGTTTTACATTCCTTAGTATAACCAACCAATAGTTGTAATCCAAGGTCTATGCTTATACGCTAGATGATTTCATACCCTTTCTAATACAAGAAATTATTTATCGCTTAGGGTCAAACGTTGCCTGAACTTGAATTTAACTGTGTGCAAGCACTACACATATGTTCATATTAGCTAAGAAGGTCCTAGGGTTCACATTATTAACTTGTAGCATTTCCTATACTGCTAGATGTGTTAGTAAAATCTAGGAGCACCAACTCTAGGTCCAAAACTCTAAGGGACTGTTTGGCCAGTGGTATGAAGTTGTATTAAATGGGACTGCATTGCTAATCCCACCTCGGGAATTGGAGTGGCATGTTTAGTAGGAGGGTGGGAGGGGATTAAAATTAATTTTATAGGCTTTGGAAAATGAGCCTTATGTTTGAGAGTGTGAGATGGGATTTCCAAACCCCATGATGATGAATTTCTAAGTGTAATTTGAAAGGAACTCCCGGGATTTAATTGTAATTGCATACATTCCAAACATGGTGTCAGAAACCATGGGATACACCTAATCTAGGGACAATACCTTACACATACATTTATTGTTACCTTTACAATTCCATCCACCATAATCCCACCAAATGTAGTTGGCCGAATGGGCCCTAAATGTCCAAAGATGTGGAGGTCATGAAAGTTATGGGACACAAAAATGTGGATTTTGTGCTCATAAGAGTGTGATGTGGTGAGGCCAAGAGGAGTGAGAGATGGGTTTAGAGGTGTAATGGTGGAGGGTGGAAGGAGTTCGCAATTGTCAAGTACAACTCCAACTTGTCCAGCATTCTACACGTTTGATAATAAAAGGAGTTTCATGCATTTCATTTAACAAAATTTGTCACAATACAGGGAATAAAGTTCTAAATGAATTATGACAGGACCGCATGCGGCTATACTAAGCACGAACCACCAAGCACAAATACACTTTCTACCTACTACACTACTAAGCACATGAATCATTTAAACACAAACATCCTAAAACAACAACGAACAAGCTACAGAACGACGGTATGGATGACTAGGCATCCGAGTCTGGCGAAGAAAGAGGGCACCCTTTCTCTTTCCCATGAGAGAAAGAAAGGTGGAGATCGAAAATATGGCCGTAATGAACTTAAAGAAGGCCATGGAACAAGAAGACAAGGGGGAATAGGGGCTGGAACTTTTGATTCTTCACGGATTTGAGCCTCAACAGGGATTGTAAAGGCCCAAATAATAGGGATTAAGGAAAGAAGATGAAGAGATGGGATAGGTTGAGAGCTTACATGATTTTGAGCTTCAAATGGGGGGTGTTGGAGCTCAAATGAAAGACAATGGAGAGGGTAGGGGAGTAGGTGTTGTTGTAAATGATGGAGGTGCATGGATTACGATGGGAAATGATGGAATAGGCGATTTGAGGGGAGGTTGAGAGAGAAAACCGAAATTTCGAAGGAAAGGGAGAGCTTGGAGGTGGGTTTTATGAAGGAGGTAGGTGTTTGGGGTGGTTTTAAGCTATGGCCCACACATCACGGGGTTACCGTAGGCCCCAAAGACCATCGGCCTAAGCGGCCCGCTCGGGCCAGCCCGTTAACCAGCAAGGGCCTCGCCACCATCTGGACAAAGTGGCGATGCCTCACCACTTGGGCAAAGACCTCCTGCCACTAGGCCCCAAAAAAGTCTTGGTCCCACCCCGGGTCCCTCTAGATGAGCGTGGGTAGGCCCATGACCCCGATTTGCTTCTTTTCGGGTCCTTTCGGGCGGTTTCTGATACATATCCGTGTTACCGATTTCTAACAGCTGGGATGGGGTGAGTTGTGATCTAAACTCGTTGTTTAACGGTCTAGAAGTATTTTGGGGTCGACTCGTGTGATCACGGTTGAGTACGGACCTGAACTCGGCAATCGATTTCAGTCGGTTTCGCTGTTCAGCGAATTTGAAAAATCCTAAGTATGTTTCTACATTCCGTCGCTCTCACCTAAGTCAGAGTACGTCAATGTGCATCGTGAGACCATAACCCAGGTCCAATTTAATCCAAATCATGCTCTAATACCATCTTGTAACGCTCTGAAAATCGGGGGTCGAGCATAAACTCAACTCCCGAGTTCCAACGCATCACTTATGCAACATAAAGAATGATGATTGAATGTTGTTCGTATTAGTGCATTAAAGATGAATGGGATTAATCCAAAACAACATATCATACTCCAGAGACAGTTAAATTATGTAAGTGGAAGACTGTGATATATATATAAAAAATATATATAAACTATTGTAAGTCTTCAGAGTGTGAACATGTTACCAGGTTCATTATATCAATGTATAGTCCAAAAATGGACAAAATGAATATACAAGGGTGCTCCAAAAGAGCAAACTAAAGTGTAATGGCATCTAATCAGCAACCTTGTAACCCCGTCCATCAGAAGATGGTCTACATAGACCCAACTGATAGCTGTGTAAGGAGAAACCCTCCTCATCATCATAAAAGTCCGGCTCCACTTCGCAAGCATCGCCATCATCTGAAATTCAAACAGGGTCTGGTTTGGTGTTTAAATACCATCCTGTAATGTGGGAGTGAATGATCAACTCAGTGGAACAATAGAGCATAGGTTAACATATTATCAATTTAGTTAAGCAGTAATGATAAAGCAGTACAATCAAACACTCATAAATACTCTTATTAATGCCAAAATGTAATGCAGTCATGATGAATGCAGTCATGATGCATGCGTTCATCCCTCAGTGCTCCACATCTTCCAGGCACATGCGGTGCTATGTTATGAGCGTGATTACCGAGTTATTATTAGTCCATTTCATGTAGCAGTATTAGGAAACTAAGGTACCTCCATTATATCATTCCCAAATAATGATCCATTATAGGGTCGTCAGTCCTAGATAATCTCATATGATGATGCGGTTCTAGGTCACTGTAAAGGGCTGTCAGGGCTGTTACACGCACTCGTTGCACCGCTCCCCCATCACCTTATCAATACAGGCCTAGTTTATACTTTGTTTACTATGGGAAGATTCGTCGCCTCTCCACAGATTCAGAGTATGCTCGAGGTCACTACAAAGGGCTGCCAAGGTTGTTACACGCAATCGTTACACCACTCCCCCATCACCTTATCAGTGTAGGCCGACAGCTCGAATACAGTGTCCCATACCACCATATTCGGCTCACGAGTCTGGGTTGCTCACTGGTCACTACGGGGAGGCTCGTGGCCCCAGCGTAGGCCGACAGCTCGACCACGGTGTCCCATACCACCATGCCCAGCTCATGAGTCTTAGCGGATCGAGGTACCAAGGTTAACGGGGTTACACTGGTAAGTTTGGTACCATAGGTTCAAGCAGTAGCATCCAAACATGGTGAACATACATTAGACAGAGCGAGTTACTTGACAAGCTCGACTAGCACGAGCGCACAACCAACTGAACGACATGAGGTGCATAAGCACTTCGCATGGCCTAACCATTGTCGCCAACCAAAGTACGACTCATTAAACACATCCTACGTGGCAAAATGAATCTCAGCCATGACTTCAAGCCTGTTGCCAATTGTCTGGACTATCACATAGCCCCAATCACATTCAAGTCGTAACTAAAAAGCATGTATAATAGTCAAAGTAGAATTAACAAAGTAATTTAAACATGTTAACAAGCATGTTATAAAGCACAATATAAACAGGAAATACAGCACATGTATTTCATAAGTAAGCGATTAACTTAAACAACTTACATGAAGGAAATCATACACATCACTAAGGTAGTTAAGAATCCTATCTCAACACCTACCTAAAGTACAATCATCTAAGTACTTACTCATACAAGCATTTTCACAAACACT
This sequence comes from Magnolia changhungtana, assembly GCA_030180095.1. Classification (NCBI taxonomy): domain Eukaryota; kingdom Viridiplantae; phylum Streptophyta; class Magnoliopsida; order Magnoliales; family Magnoliaceae; genus Magnolia; species Magnolia changhungtana. The sequence goes on from JASAUF010000600.1 coordinate 2,775,748, forward strand.
TAGAATACACTTATTAACATACATAATGTATATTAGCTAAAACAAGTATTAGGGCAAATTCTTCCACCGAGTAAGTATTACACTCATATATAGTATGTTCATACAGTAATTTATCATGGCAAACACACTTTCAAAATTTATACGTATACAGTATTTTTTACAAATATACAGAATACACAATATGACATAATTTGCATACGTAACTGAATCGCAAAACGAATATCGTATTGTGCATGTACAATAACACGCAGATCATGAATCTATCATTATCTGACATTGAAAGCTTTGAAAACCTTAACCTATACGTCTAAAGTCTACACCTTACGCCGTAGAAGCGTAACGAACTTAGTAGAAACTCTACGCTTTCATCAACGTCGATACGACGACCTATAACACAAGGTAAGTCAGCTACTTCGCTACTTGTAGCAATAGAAACCCTAAAATAAGTTAGGGTTAGGGTTTTCTTACCTAGAAATGAAGCCGGAATCACCGAAATTGTGATTAGATTGGGATGGTTAAGCAGGTATGATAGCAGGGTAGAGTAACAGGAAGATGCTCCCACTTCTCTCACACTTTCTCTCTCTTTTCTCTCTTCTCTCTCCTAGGGTTTCTCTCAAATTTGTATGGGTTAAATGAGAGAGGGTTTAAGGTCCTTATCTAGGCTAAAAACTCACCAAATTAGACTCAGGGCCAAGGTATAGTTAGGTTATGGCCAAAGTAGGTTTGTTCCGTCTCAACGAAGCACTTCTAGAGCCTCCCCTTGAGCCAAAGGTTAGACTTAAGCTAACTGACTATGGATCCAAGTCGAGTTAAGTTTTCATTCCAATCGGGTTCTCAGATCACACGTGGCGGACCGGTTTTAGTTCAACGGTCACTGAAACTCGATCAGGGTTACAAGTACACTGACCTGTGTATGAAATTTCCCCTAATCCGAGGGTCTATTTGGGTCAAATTCCGACGATCTGATTGCTTATATCAGGCCTGCAAGTGACAAGTCTCAGATTACTTAAATTGAAAATTTATTTCTAATTATTTTCACGTTTCTCACACTCTTCACTCTGGGCTCAAGCGAACAGCCCCGAGACACTATCTGGATTTAATTTCTAAGATGGTTGTAAAGCCCAGCAAGGCAGTCCTAATTATATAACTTCGTTTTATTCAGACTTTTGACGTGCGGTCCAGATCCGATACGGAGTTTCGTGATGCTCCCGAGAGCAACCGGGTAATGAGATTGATCCTAGATTATAGGGTAACGTAGCGTCAATGATTCTACACGTTTTAGGTCTTGCAGATCGTATTTAAAGTGATTCAAGCGGATTTCGTAGCTAATCCAGTTTAGCACTTAATTGACTTTGTCTAATTCCTAAAGGATTTGAGGTTTGAGAGGTTCATAAGGGGTTAGGATCTACCATTTGGCTAAGGACATCTAACTCCAGGTTAGCAAAAATCTGGGGTGTTACACATCAAGAGAAGGAATCAGTCGAAGAGATCTATGTTATACTCTCTTAAAGAGACGATCAAATCACGAGTCAGAGTGCTGCTAGATTTGATATCTGACTTAGCTATTGAACTTTGTTAATTCCTACATTCTAAATAATCTATCTTAGAACTAAGGGATGTTTGAGGATGTAAATGAACTCAGTTGAGATAAAATATGATGATTGTCTTTAATACTCTCTCTCTCTCTGTTATGTTTGAATAAGATTATCTCAAATTGAATGCATTTGTTTCTTGTTTGAAACAAGATAACATACTACATTGGGGTGGGCCTGCATATTGCTCCATTGTGCAGGCTATGTATGCTTGCATTACTAATTTTTCAACTGAAAATCTAACATTCACTATCTCAACCATAGAAGGTCCAATTGATGTGGACCGTCATCTTATCTTTAGATTAATGGATATACCTATCAATGACAAAGGTATTCTCCTTATCACTCTAGTGGCAAAACCATATGAAATTAAGAAGCGAATGCTCACTAGAGATTTATGTAATATAGATGCAGAATGGAATAATGCTGGAAATGCACTTGCCTCAAAGTTTTTGTTACCCAGATACAGAATCCTTTATAGGATTTTCATTTCTAATGTTTATCCTTGATCTGGTAACAAAACGAAACTTACTGCGTTCATGGTTCGTATTCTTCATTCCATCTTTTCTGGAACCTCTGTATGTCTTCCTTCTCTAATTTTTCATAACATCATTGAATTCCGTCTCCATCCAGGTCACATTGACATTCCCTTCGCTTATCATATGACTTTGTTAACCACCCATAGTTTAGTGGCTATGCCTATTAGAGAGGCTCCCATTTCTCAACTCCCTTTTCTGGAACCTCCATATGTCTTCCTTCTCTAATTTGTCATAGCATCATTGAATTCCATCTCCATCCAGGTCACAGTGACATTCCCTTCGCTTATCATATGACTTTGTTAGCCACCCATAGTTTAGTGGCTATGCCTATTAGAGAGGCTCCCATTTCTCAATTCCCTTTCAACAACACTAACATTAACAAGATGAATTTATAGTTGGCCCCTGGCCAGGTTGATGTGGGTGTTGGTGGAGCTGCAGTTGGAAATGAAGAGGAAGTCAGTTTGCCTCCAGATGATGTAAATATGGATGACCTTTTTGATGAAATTGAATCCGATTCACCTGTTGATCTTGACTATCAGTCATCTGACTTTGATGTGCATTTGCGCTTACTTGAGGAGAAGGTTGAAAACTTGAATGTGTCCTATGATATGCAATTTAAATATATGCGCAAATATCTTAGGCGCATTAATAAGGGACTTCATCAAATCGACCCTTCCATACCTACTCCTTCATCAGGTTCAGATTAGTGTTTGAATTTGTGGTTTGTAATAACTTTTAAGATACTTGAATTTCTCTTGTTTTATGGGCTTGAACATGCTTGAACATGCTTTCTTATGGATTTTGTTAACTTGGTTACCTTACTTGCGAACTTCTCTTGATAATTGTTCTCCTTTTTTTTTTTTTTCTCTTCTATTTACTTCTTTAGTGATCTACTTCCATTATTGCTCTTTCCTTTGTCATATTGTGACAAAAAGAGGGAGAATTTATGATAATGTGTGGATAGGTAGACAAATTTTTCGTTGCATGAAGTTGGTAGTAAGGGGGAGTAAGTAAGGGGGAGTATTGTTGGGAGAATATTGATGCATATTTCTGTAAGTGCTATGGTCTCATGCTCCTTTAATTGTTAAATTTTGTGGTGCCAAAACCTCTTGTGTGCCAAAACTTCTATCTGTGTGTCTTGTGTTTGTATGTTTATATTTATATGTGATTCAAGACGACATCACAATGGTTCAAGACATGTACGGTGGTCGACTTCAAGAAATGCAAGGTTATGTTCTTTGTCCTCTTCCGTATGCATCAATGCTTAAAGCTACATCAATAAGAAGAGTGTTTGTTCAAAGACTCAAGTGCATTTCAAGACTCAAGTACTACTCAAGTTGAAGATTAAATTCAAGTTATAGAAGACCTTAAGATCAAGCTACATCAAGTAGAGATCTCAAGCTTCAGAGGTTAACCATCATCTGAAAGAATGAAGTTCAATGTTCATACTTCATGTTCCAGGTATGATAGACCTTAGTTTGATCGTAGGGTAGGTCATTTTGTATACATAATTCAAGATGAATCTTTTTACATGAATTTGGCATGTTCTAAGACTAGTCCTGGACCTTCTTTGACCAGTCCTAGACCTGGTTCGACCAGTCCAAGAAATTTCACAACCAGTCCTAAGTTGTTGAAGATTTTCAGAATTTTTTAGTTATTCTTCAACCAGTCCTGGAGATTGTTCGACCGGTCGTAGGGATGTCACGACTCGTCCTTCGACCAGTCATAGAACTACGACTCAAACTCAAGCAACCAAATTTGGTTTCCTACAACCAGTCCTGGGTTTGCTTCGACTAGTCGTAGGTGGTCTACGACCAGTCGAAGGGTCCCCACGACCAGTCGTAGAACTGAATTTTCAGATCGCGCTTAAAGTTTCAAAATGACGTTGGAGCTACGACCAGTCGAAGGTGCCTCCACTCTTAGATAAGTTGTGTTCATTTTTAAAGCTACGCTGTACATATTTAATAATCTTTTGTCAGCTTTTCGTATTTAATTTTATTCCTATATTCTAATATTATTTTGAAAAGAGGAATTGCAGTATTCCTTCTTCATTGGAATCAAAATCAAATACAGCTACGCCCAATTTGGTTTAATTTAAAATCAATTAGAACCTAGAACCATTTCTTAAGTGAGTATTGAACATTGAACGTTAATTCGAACTTTTACTCTAATTGGTTCTACCGGGCTGCTACAAAAGAAGAAATCCAGGTATTTTACATTTATTGTAAATTTAATTTTTTTGGTTTTGTTTGAGATTCACCAGAAAAATCTCATTATGTTGGTTATCTGAGGAGAGCCAGAAAACTCAGAAAGTGTGGGTTTTTGGATTGTGTAAGCCCAAGTTAGAAAGACACAATTGTGAAGGTTTTAAGGTGAACCTGTAAAACCTGTTTGATAGTGAATGCTAATATCTCTTGTGTGAGGATATTAGGAGTGGAGTAGCAAGCTGTGTGGTTGTTGTTCAACAGTTGGTGAACACACAGGCAAACCACTATATATTGGTGTGTTTTGTGATTTGAATGCTCTTTGAATTTCTATATCTTTAATCATTCAAATTTGTGGAATGTATATGTGGATGTGAATGTTGTAATATTTACATTTCAAGTAAAGTGGGGAATATTGTAATAGTTTAGAATTTATTTCTTGCTATTTCCTTTATTTCCTTTCTGTTAGAGTTTTTAATATTCAATTTGTTCTAGTAAGGTTGTCTTGCCATAAACCCTTGGTTTTTTATGGTGTAAAGGTTGTCCTTAGAACAACGTTAGTATCAAGCTCTTTATTTAAGATTGATTTACATTTCAGTTCTTTGATTTATTTAAAGTATTATTCTTTATTTTATAAGGCTATCGTATTTCAATTCCGCTGTTAAATTTTAATTTGGCACAAGATACTATTCCCCCCCCCTCTAAGACATATAGCTTGGCCTTTTCAAGTGGTATCAGAGCCTAATAGCTCAGTTTTTTAATTCTTTATTCTTGGATTCATTTCTTGAGATAACGATCTAAGCTATATATAAGATGTCAAATTTTGATAGTCTTTTAGTCACTAGGCCTTCACCCTTTGATGGCTCCAACTATGCCTATTGGAAAGCCAGGATGAAGATTTTTCTCAAATCAATGGATGAGAACGTGTGACTTTCCAAAGTGACTAAATGGAACCCACCTACCACTGAAGTGACTGGTATCAATGGTTTAAAATCAATGAGAGTAACACCATTTTTCTCATGGACCACTCTTCGGAAAAGTGAGAGTAGTACCAATGCAAAAGCATTAAATGCAATCACTTGTGCACTATCACCAGATGAGTTTAAAAGAATCATATCATGTGATACTGCAAAGCAAGCTTGGGATATATTAGAAATGACACACGAGGGTACTTCAATTCTCAAAAAATCTAAAGTCCCACTCCTCACAACCAAATTTAAAGAAATTCATATGGAGGAAAATGAAATGTTTATGGACTTCTACACTAGATTAAATGACATTGTAAACTCTATGTGGGGTCTTGGTGATCAAATCCCAGAAAGTAAAGTGTGTGCAAAGATACTACGCTCACTACCTGAACGGTTCAACTCTAAGGTAACCGCGATCCAGGAACTTCGTGATATAGACAATATGTAACATCCCAGATTTTTGCCAACCTGAAATTAGACGTCTTTAGGCGATGGGACAATCCTAACTTCTGTTTAATTTCTTAAACACTCAATTCAAGAGTCTTAAATCCCTTCTTCAAACCATTCTCTTGAAAACCTCACATTTTCTTCACAAATCTCACATTTCAATACCTCGTCCTTCAAAATTTTCTAAGTACTTTCATATTAGACAAAAATCTTAAAGTTTAGGTGATATTGATCAATACTTAACCTAAAAATTACTATAAATAGTAAATAAATAAATAAAATGGGTTTTTAACCATTAACCTTTTGGAATCTCATGAAATAAGTAGGCTACATGGATAGATCAGCTTCTCCTACCCCAAAAACATATATTGCACATCGAATAACTCATCCCGGTTTGTAAAATACATCCATTTTACATATCAGATGAAAAAAAATCACCCCAAATAGGTCAGTGACTGGCGAGGGCATCCCCCAGTTGGCGAGGCCTCGCCAAAAGGCGGGCCTGGCAGGGCCGCAGCGGGTCAGTGGCCCGTTTTCGTCCACTTTTCCTACAATTTTGGTCTGACTTCAAAAAGTCATATCCCCTTCGTTATTACTCCGATTTAGGTGATTCAAAAACCAGATTGAAGCTTAATAAGTCTAGTTTTATATAAAAATAAGTAAAAAATATAATAAAGTAATTAATATAGTTAAATATAGGTCATGGTGACAACTATCTGAAAGTCATTAGTTTGGACAGTTGCCGCTTCTAGAATTTTTAGAATTTTTTTATAATATTAAACCTAATAAAATTTGGTGGTGATGAAGTAGACTTGATGATGAACTACAAAAAAAATAATTAAAATAATAAACTAACTAGAAATGCCAGAAAGAGGCGTAGAACTTCCCTAGGATCGTATTCTGTCATAGTTAGGGCGGAATTTGGTTAAGTACTGAACTAAACAACCAATAGGATTCCCTCGAATTATTTTAAATATGATCTGTAAGATCCAAAACTTGTAAAATCATTGATGCTAGGTTACCCTAAAATCTAGGATTAATCTCATTACCCGGCTGCTCTCGGGAGCATCTCGAAACTCCGTATCAGATCTGGACCGCATGTCGGAAGTTCGATTAATACGAAGTTAAGGAATTAGGACCGCCTTACTGGGCTTGACAACCATCTCGGAAATAAAATCTAGATAGTGTCCCATGGCTGTTCGCTTGAGTCCGGAGCGAGAGAATATGAAAACACTTGTTTTCTTTCCAAAATAAATATCTTGAATAGTAATCTGAGACTTGTTACTTGTGGATCAGTTTTAAGCAACCAGACCGTCAGAATCTGACCCAAATATACCCTCGGATCAGGAAAAATTTCATAAACATATCCATGTACTCGGAATCTCCGATCGAGATCCACTGACCGTTGAACTGAAACTGGTCGGCCACATGCGATCTGGAAATCTGACCGAAACAAAAACTTAACTAAACATTGATCCGGTGTTAATGAGCTTAAGTTAGACCTTTGGCTCAAGGGGGGCCGCCAGAAGTCCTCCATTGAGCTAGAAAAGTGTCGCTTTGGTTATAACCTAAGTATACCTTGATCTTAAGTCTAATTTGGTGACTTTTAGGCTATAAAAGGACCTTAGAACCCTCTCTCTCACAGCCGTACAAATTTGAGAGAAACCCTAGAGAGAGAAGAGAGAAAAGAGAGAAAGTGAGAGAGAAGTGGGAGCATCTCCTTGCCATGCTTCCCTGCAGCTGCACGAGCTTAACCACTCCATTCTTATCACTTTCCCGGCGATTTCAACATCTTTTCTAGGTAAGAAACCCTAAACCTAATCTGATTTGGGGTGTTGATAGTTGTAGGTTATGAAATAGCTAACCTATTTCATTCTATAGGTTACCAAACTGCCGAATACGGAAGCTTAGCAAACCTATCGACTCCGTTACGATTCTACGACACAAGGTGATGAATTTAGGTGTATAGGTTACAGTTTTTAACGCTTTCAATGTCAGATAATGATAGATTCATGATCTACATGCAATTGCATATGTGCAAAGTGCTTTCTGATTTTTGTTTCGATTAAAGACGTATAATATGAAATTTTACATATTCTAGGTATTCGTAGAAAATACTGTATACGTATATATTTTGGAAATGTGTTTGGGATGATTATTTGTTGTATGAATATATGATACTTGGATAAAATACTTATTTGGCGAAAGGATTCGCCCTAGTACATGTTATGTTAATATACACCATGTATGTAGAAATAGTGTATTGTAGAAAATACCGTATACGGATATATTTTAGAAATGTGTTTGACATGATTATTTGTTGTATGAATATATGATATATGGATAAAATACTTATTTGGTGAAAGGATTTGCCCTAATACATGATTGGCTAACATACACTATGTATATTGAAATAGTGTATGCTAAGTATTTGTGAAAATGCTTATGTGAGTAAGTGTTTGAATGATGATGCCTTAGGAGGGTGTTCAGATGGGATTCTCAACTACCTTAGAGACATGTATGATTTCCTCCATGAGGTTGTTTACTTAGACCGCTTACTTGTGCAATATATGTGTTAGTATTCCTATTTATGTAGTGCTTTATAACATGCTTTATAACATGCTTTATGACATGCTTACTAACATGCTTGAATTACTTTATTTATCATGCTTTACTCTACGTGCTACGAATAAGGTTTGATTGAGTTTGAGACTATGTCTATAGTCCAGACAGTCGGTACTAGAATTGAGATCGTAGTTGAGTTTCATGTCGCCACGTAAGATGTGTTTGACGAACCCGAGTCGTACGTCAGTTGGTGATAATGGTTAGGTCACGCGAAGTGCTTATGCACTTCATGTCGTCCAATTGATTGTGCGCTAGTCAAGATCTTCAAGTAACCCGATATGTCTAATGTATGTTCACCATGTTTGGTCGCTACTGCTTAAACCTAGGGTACCAAACTTACTAGTGGAATCTCGTTAACCATGGTTCCTCGATCCGCTAAGACTCATGTGCCGGGCATGGTGGTATGGGACACCGTGGTCGAGCTATCGGCCTATGCTAGGGCCACGTGCCTCCCCGTAGTGACCAGTGAGTAACCAGACTCGTGAGCTGATTATGGTGGTATGGGACACTATATTCGTGCTGTCGACCTACATTGATAAGGTGATGGGGGAGTGGTGCAACAAATGCGAGCAACAGCCCTGACAGCCCTTTGTAGTGACCTCGAGCATACTCTGAATTTGCGGTGAGGCGATGAGTTTTGCCGCAGTGTAGAGAGTATGAACTAGGCCTGTTTCTGTATAGTGATGAATCGTTAAAGAGGTGATGGAGGAGTGGTGTAACCTTTGTGCGTAACAGCCCTTGCAGCCTTTGCAGTGACCTACAAAATACACCATCGTCTGAGATTAACTAGGACTGACGACCCTAGAATGGATCATGTTTGGGAATGATACAAGGGAGGTACCTTAGTTTCCCAATCCTGCTGTTTGAAATGGACTAATAAAAACTCGGTAATCATGCTCATCATGCATTGCATGTGCCTGGAAGATGTGGAGCACTGAGGGATGAAAGCATGCCGCGAACGTAAGATGGTGTCGCACGAGGGAGGGTGTGGTGAGGGCATACATCATGACTGCATACATATTTGCATTAATAATAGTAGTTAGGAGTGTTTGATTATACTGCTTTATCATTACTACTTGACTGAGTCGATAACATGTTAACCTATGCTTTATTGTTCCACTGAGTTAGCTACTCACTACCACGTTACGGGACGGTGTTTGGAACACCAACCAGACTTGTTGAGTTTCAGGTAATGGCGATGCTTATAAAGCAGAGCCGGACTATTACTATGATGTTGAGGAGGAGTTCTCCTATATGTAACTCTCTGACAGGTCTATGAAGACCTGGTATTGTATTGACGGGACTATGGTATTTGGGATAGAAGACATTACACTTCTACAAGTAGGTATAATTTGAAATTGTACTTGTAATTCATTAACCTGGTAATCTTATCACACTCTGGAGACTCACCACAGTATATATATTTTATCTATCTATCACAGTCTTCCGCTTGCAAATTTAACTGTCTCTGGAGTATGATATGCTGTTTTGGCTTAATCTCACTCATGTTCACTACTTTAATACTGACAACATTCAATCATCATTCATTTTGTTGCATAAGTGATGCGTTGGAACTCGGGAGTTGAGTTTATGCTCGACCTCCGATTTTCAGGGCGTTACATAATATGAAGGTAGAAGAGTTGTTTGGGTCTTTATAAACCTATGAATTAAATTTTAAAGCTCCTAAAGGTAAATCTATTGTGCTTAAATCTTCAAAATGTATTTGTCAAGATTCTGATTTAGAAAATTTTGAAGATGATATGACCCTTCTTGCTAAAAAGTTTTACAAGATCTTTAAAAGTAAAAAGAGGGTTGATTTTCAAAAATCAAATGATAAGAAACGTTCTAAACCAAAACCTAAATCTTGGAAATCTTTGAAAGATAGTCAATGTTACAACTGCTAAGAATATGGGCATTTAGCAAATAAATGTCCTAAAAGAGACAAACCTAAAAAGAAAGGTATGTTGGCTACTTGGGATGAATCTTCTGGCACTGAAGCCTCTTTTGAATCAGAAGATTCTCAAAACGAGTCGGGGAATGAAATTAAGGCCCTTATGACTCTAGCCAAGTTCACTTTTTCAGATCATGATGATTCAACTAGTGAAGAAAATCTGAATAGTGATTATGAAAATGAAGAAGATCTTCAAGATGCTTATAATGCCCTATACAAGGAAAGTTGTAAATTTGTCGTAAAACTAAAACTTCAAAAAGAAAACTTTTTAAAACTTAAAGAAAATTTTGAGTCTCTTGTTTAGAAAAATCCCATATTTCAGATTGTTTTGAAAAGACTAAAAGTGATTTAGAATTCAAAACCTTCCTGATTGAAAATCTTAAATCTGAAAATGACAAACTTAAGATTGAAAACTCTTCGCTTTTGAGTTCAAAGGATACATGGAGGTATGCCCAAGGAGATCCGACGTTTGAGAAACTCTTATCTGGATTTAGAAAATGTGGCGACAAATCCAGATTGGTCTATGAAAAAAATGTACCTTCTATACAGAAGAGTACTCCTCCTAAGTTTGTGAGAGGAGAAGCCTCTAACTCAAAAGGGAAAAGTATTAATCAGAGTTTTTCTAAAAATGCTAAAACTTTTCAAAAACCTAAAAGCAATTATGTCAACTATAAAACTCAAAACTAAAACCATTTAGCTGAAAAATTAGTTGATTTGCTTAAGGAGCTCTTAAAATCTAACTCAGTGGGTCACTCGTACAAAAATTACAAATACAAGAAGACCAACTATACTCCTAAACCCAAAACAGTAATGAAATGGGTTCCTAAAGTTACTTGCTTTCTTGCCCACACTGCTTTCAAAGCTACAAGCCATTTGAAGTGGTACTTAGACAGTGGATGCTCAAGGCATATGACAGGCGACAAGGCTTTATTCACCGATCTTAAAGATATGATTGATGGGTCAGTCACATTTGGTGATGGTAGCAACTACAAGATTATTGGCCAAGGTACGGTTCAACTCTATAACCTTCCCTTATTTTAGAATGTTTTATATGTTAAGGGGCTAAAACACAACTTGTTAAGCATATCTCAAATATGCGATAACAATAACAGTGTGGAATTTTCTAATAAAGGTTGTGACATTTTGAACAAAAAGGGTTCTGTAATATTAACTGGTCACAGGACTTTTGAAAATTGCTATATTGTAAGCGATGGTAGCTCATCTAATTAATCGTGCTACATTGTCCATACCAATGAAACTGAATTATGGCATAAACACCTTGGACATGTACACTACCGTAATTTATACAGATTGAGAAAAGGAGAACTAATAAGAGGTCTACCTAAATTACAAAATATAGACAAGATATGTGGTGAATCTCAGTATGGCAAGCAAACAAGGAGCTCTTACAAAAAGGTGAACTCCAATGTCACATCAAGACTACACGAGCTTCTCTATAAGGATCTTATAGGACCCAATAGAACGAAGAGTCGAGGTGGCAAAAAATACATCTTGGTAATCGTGGATGATTTTTCTAGATTCACTTGGGTAGCCTTCTTAAGGAATAAATCAGAAACCCTTGATGAAGTTAAAAGGATTCTCAAATGGATCCAAACTAAAAAAGGTTCTCAAGTTTGTAAGATCCGTAGTGATCATGGATCTGAGTTCGAGAATAGCAATTTTGAGAATTTCTGCAATGATCAGGGAATATCGCATGAATTCTCTGCACACAAAACTCCTCAACAGAATGGAATTGTGAAAAAAAATAGAGTGCTTTAAGAAATGGGAACTGTAATGTTGAATGGTATGAAGCTCCCTAAAAATCTTTGGGCTAAAGCAGTGAATGCTGCTTGTTATGTTATTAATCGGGTTTATATATGTAAATCTAATAATAAAATCACTTATGAAATGTGGTTCGATAAAAAGCCTACTGTCAAATACTTTCGAGTTTTTGGTAGCAAGTGCTATATTTTGCGAGACCGTGAAAATTTGGGAAAGTTTGACACAAAAAGTGACGAAGAAATCTTTTTAGGATACTCTTTAAATAGTCGCACAAATCGTGTTCTGAATAAGAGGACCGGTGTTATTCAAGAATCAATTAATGTGGTTATAGACAATCATTTGAATACACCTGCCCCAAGTTCAGATAATGATGAAGTTCTTCTAATTGACAAACCTGATACTTCATCAAGTCAAAATAATTCTGAATTAAGGACTGTTAAAGATCATCCAACCACTCAAATTCTTGGAAATCCAATCACTGGTGTGTGCACTCGTAGACAACTAGAAGACATATGTAATTACGTGTGCTTTACATCTCAAATTGAATCAGTAAATGTAAAAGAAGCTCTTTCTGATAAAAACTGGATAGTAGCTATGCAGGAAGAACTTAATTAGTTTGTTTGAAATGATGTTTGGTATCTTGTTCCTAGACCTAAAGATAAACATATTATAGGAACTAAGTGGATTTTCAAAAATAAGTCTGATGAACTTGGGAATAAAATTCAAAACAAGGCAAGACTAGTTGTACAAGGGTACACTCAAATAGAAGGTATTGATTATGATGAAACCTTTGCTCTAGTTGCTCGCCTTTAATCAATCAGACTTTTTATATCCATTGCATGCTTTAGAAAGTTTAAAATTTATTAAATGGATGTAAAGAGTGCCTTTTTGAATGATGATCTACATGAAGAAGTATATGTTGAACAACCTACAGGGTTTGAAGACCCTAAGTTTACTGATCATGTATATCATCTTAAAAAAGCTATATATGGTTTAAAACAAGCTCCTACAGCATGGTACAAAAAATTGTCTAAGTTTTTACTAAGTCATAATTTTCAAATGGGCAGTGTCGATAAGACACTTTTTGTTAAGAAACATAATGATGATATCTTAATGGTTCAGATCTATGTTCATGATATTATTTATGGATCAACTTGTACTAACATGACTGTTGAGTTTGCAGATTTGATGAAATCTAAGTTTGAAATGAGCATGGTTGGGGAATTAAATTATTTCCTTGAGTTGCAAGTAAAACAACAACCAGATGGTATTTTCATTTCTCAAACAAAATATGCTCTAAACTTAATCAAAAAGTTTGGATTTGAGAATGGTAAGAATTTTGATACTCCTATGAGTACAACTTTAAGACTCTCAAAAGACTCTACAAGTAAAAATATAGATCCTAAACTATATCGTAGTATGATTGGTAGTCTACTTTACTTAATTGCTAGTAGACCTGATATTGCTTTAAGTGTTGGCATTTGCGCTAGATATCAGTCTGATCCTAAAGAGTTACATTTTTCTGCTGTTAAGCGATTATGTGATATGCCACAAATTCTGCTAAAATGGGTCTCTGGTATCCATTTGATACTAGTGTTCAATTGGCTGGGTACTCAGATGCTGATTAAGCTGTAAATATTAATGACAGAAAATTAACCAGTGGTGGTTGTTTCTATATTGGAAACTATCTAGTTTCTTGGTTTAGCAAGAAGCAAAGTTCTATATCGATCTCAACTGCTAAGGCTGAATACATCACAACAGGAAATGCATGTACTCAACTTGTTTGGATAAAACGTATGTTAAGCGATTATGGAATTGTACAGGAATCAATGATTTTATATTATGATAATTCCAGTGCCATAAATATATTAAAAAATCCAATCCAATGTTCACGTACCAAGCACATTAACATTAGGTATCACTATATTCGTGAATTAGTGGAAGATAAAATAATATCCTTGGAATATATACTGAACGAGACTCAACTTACCGACATTTTCACTAAACCGCCCGACAAAAGCAGGTTTAATAAATTAAAATTTGATCTCGGAATGTGCATTCTAAATTGATTATTCATGCGTGTTTGTATCATAGTGTACATATATTTGATAATTTATTTGTTTAAATTTTAAATTTTTATGAAAAATGCATATTTTTGTATTTTCACGACTAGTCGAGGACGTGCTCGACCAGTCATGGTACGACTAGTCGAGAACGGTCCTCGACCAGTCGTGTAGCGCGTTGGAATCTTTAAAATTGGGGAAAACCTTCATCTTCTTCATTTCCATTTCACTCTCCAACGAGCCAAGGCACGATTAGTCGTACCCACCTTCCTAGATCTTCAAGGTTAGTGCATCATTTATATTTCTCTTGTAGATTCTAGTTTCTATTACTTCATTTTCACTCTTTGAGTAATCTATTTTGAGTTTCTTGACATTTTGGAGCTTTTTCTTGAAAAATCTGATCTAGCAAAACCCATTTTTTAATTCTTTTATCTCTACTAGATCTTTTAATTTTCATTCTGATTATGGATACTAGAGGGAAAAGGAAAACTTCTCGTGGCCCATCTTCTTCTAAATCAACTCCTCTTGCTAGGCGCCATCTTCGTTCACCTGAGGATGATCCCTCCGATGTACAGGATTTGTGTATGCGTAATGTCATTGTTGAACAGTCTGTTTGTATTGAACATACTGCTCCTTTTGGTATTCTACCCATACTCCAAGCTGTAGGATGAGATAACATTTTACATTGGGGGGAGCCTGCATACCAATATATTGCATAGGCCATGTTTGCATGTATCTCACTATTCTCTTTTGAGGATTTAACTTTTAAAATTGATACTAGAGAAGGTCTATTTGAAATTGACTGTCATCTGATTGCAGGGTTGATGGATATACCTGTTAATGAGGAAGGTATTCCTATTCATACTTTAGCTGAGAAACACTCAAAATCTGAAAAGTGTAAGCTAACTAGAGATTTGTGTAATTTGAATGTGCAATGGACTCATAAAGGGAATGCGCTCCCCGCAAAGTACTTGTTACCCAAATATAGGGTACTTCATAGGATTTTTACTTCTAACCTGTATCCTCGTTCTAGTAATAAGACTGAATTAACTGCCTTTATGGTTCGTGTTTTGCACTCTGTCATTTCTGGTGCTAAAATTTACCTTCCTTGATCTGTCATTCCATTAGTCATTCTTGTCTCCATCCAGGTCATAGTGATATTCATTTTGCCTATCTCTTGACTATTTTAGCTACTCACATGCTTGTGGCTATGCCTGTTGGTGAAGCTCCTATCCGTCATCTTATTTTTAACAATTTAAATATCAACAAAATGAAATTAGAATTGGCTCGTGGCCAAGTGGATGTTGGTAGAGCTGAAGTTGGGGATGGAGAAACTGGTGATCTTCCTCCTGACGATGTGGACATGGATGATATTTTCAATGAACTTGCTTCTGATTCTGGAAATGATCCTAATTTTGAGCCTTTTGATTTTGATACTAGTCTTCATGCTTTAAAAGAGAAGCTATAAAATATGAATATTGCTCATAATCTTTAGTTTAAATATATGCACAAGTATCTTAGGCACTTGAACAAATGAATGCATAATCTTGATGTTACCATTCCTTCTCCTTCTTCAGGATCCGATTAAGTGTTTTCATTCTTGGTATGTAATAAAGTTCATACTTAGTTAATCAAGTACTTGAGTTGTGACTGTTTACTTTCTTATATATCATCCCATTCCTTCCTCCAATTACTTTCCTTTCCTTTGTCATATTCTGACAAAAAGGGGGAGAAGGTTTGCTTATGGATATGAGTATTTTTGGACATGTGATATGTGCATATGTTATATGTGCTGCTACTCAGGGGGAGTAGTATATAATGAGTTTGTGCTACTTAATGACAACTGGTGTATGATTCATTAATATGCATGTTGTGCTTTTTATTATACTTGTTGTGCTTCCCTTATTGCAATATGTTTTGTCAGTAATTTGACAAAGGGGGAGATTGTAAGTGCTATGGCCTCATGCTCCTTTGATTGTCAAATTTTGTAGTGCCAAAACCTCTTGTGTGCTAAAACTTCTATCTGTGTGTCTTGTTTTTGTATGTTGATATTTATATGTGATTCAAGACGACATCACAATGGTTC
This sequence comes from Magnolia changhungtana, assembly GCA_030180095.1. Lineage (NCBI taxonomy): Eukaryota > Viridiplantae > Streptophyta > Magnoliopsida > Magnoliales > Magnoliaceae > Magnolia > Magnolia changhungtana. Next base: position 2,792,005 of record JASAUF010000600.1, read on the forward strand.
AAGACATGTACGTTGCTCGACTTCAAGAAATGCAAGGTTATGTTCTTTATCCTCTTCTGTATGCATCAATACTCAAAGCTACATCAATAAGAAGAGTGTTTGTTCAAAGACTCAAGTGCATTTCAAGACTCAAGTACTACTCAAGTTGAAGATTAAATTCAAGCTATAGAAGATCTCAAGATTAAGTTAAATCAAGTAGAGATCTCAAACTTCAAAGGTTAACCCTCATCTGAAAGAATGAAGTTCAATGTTCATACTTCATGTTCCAGGTATGATAGACCTTAATTTGACCTTAGGTAAGGTCATTTTGTATACATAATTCAAGATGAATCTTTTTACATGAATTTGGTCTGTTCTAAGACTAGTGCTGGACCTTCTTTGACCAGTCTTAGACCTGGTTCGACCAGTCCAAGAAATTTCACAACCAGTCCTAAGTTGTTCGACCGGTCGTAAGGATGTCACAACTCGTCCTTCGACCAGTCCTAGAACTATGACTCAAACTCCAGCAAACAAATTTGGTTTCCTACGACCAGTCCTGGATCTACTTTGACCAGTCGTAGGTGGTCTACGACTAGTCGGGTCCCCACGACCAGTCGTAGAATTGAATTTTTAGATCGCGCTTAAAATTTCAAAATGCCGTTGGAGCTACAACCAGTTGAAGGCGCCTAAGACCAGTCATAGACGCGATCTTTGCATCTATAAATTGAACACGAATTTCAGAGTTTTTTCATCAATTAATTTGAGAAATTCAAGCCTCCACTCTGTGATAAGTTGTGTTCATTTTTAAAGCTACACTGTGTATATTTAATATTCTTTTGTCAGCTTTTCGTATTTGATTTTATTCCTATATTCCAATATTATTTTGAAAAGAGGAATTGCTGTATTCCTTCTTCATTGGAATCAAAATCAAATAGAGCTACGCCCAATTTGGTTTAATTTAAAATCAATTAGAACCTATAACCATTTCTTAAGTGAGTATTGGACATTGAGCATTGATTCGAACTTCTACTCTGATTGGTTCTACTGGGCTGCTATAAAAGAATAAATCCAAGTATTTTACATTTATTGTAAATTCTTTTTTTTTTTTTTGGTTTTGTTTGAGATTTGCCAGAAAAATCTCATTGTGTTGGTTATCTGAGGAGAGCCAGAAAACTTAGAAAGTGTGGGTTTTTGGATTGTGTAAGCCCAAGTTAAAAAGACACAATTGTGAAGGTTTTAAGGTGAACCTATAAAACCTGTTTGATAGTGAATGCTAACATCCCCTGTGTGAGGATATCAGGAGTGGACTAGCAAGCTGTGTGGCTGTTGTTTAACAGTTGGTGAACACACAGGCGAACCACTATATATCGGTGTGTTTTGTAATTTGAATGCTCTTTGAATTTCTATATCTTAATCATTCAGATTTGTGGAATGTATATGTGGATGTGAATGTTGTAATATTTACATTTCAAGCAAAGTGGGGAATGTTGTAATAGTTTAGAATTTATTTCTTGCTATTTCCTTTCTGATAGAGTTTTTGATATTCAATTTGTTCTAGTAAGGTTGTCCTGACATAAACCCTTGGTTTTTATGGTGCAAAGGTTGTCCTTAGAATAACATTAGTATCAAGCTCTTTATTTAAGATTGCTTTACATTTCAGTTCTTTGATTTATTTAAAGTACTGTTCTTTATTTTTTAAGGCTATCGTATTTCAATTTCACTGTTAAATTTTAATTTGGCACAGTCCTATTCACCCCCCTCCCCCCTCTAAAACATATAGCTTGGCCTTTTCAAGCTTTAATCTGTTTATAACTGGTGCATGATTCTTTGACCGGGCTAAAACTGGTGCATGATTCCTTATTGAGCATGTTATGCTTATCTTATTATTATGAAGTGTGTTTTGTCACTAATTTGACAAAGGGGGAAGTTGTAAGTGCTATGTTTTCTAGCTCCTATGATTGTCAAATTTTGTAGTGCCAAAACATCTTGGAATTTGTGTCTTGTGTAGCTCATCTTCATGTTCAATACAATTCCTGTACATGTTCAAGATGATCCATTATAAGGTGTTCCATTTTGAGATTCAAGCATCACAAGTATAAGAATTCAAGTACAACATCAACTGATAGTTCAAGCTTTCAAAGCTTCATCTAAGTCAAGACAATAGTCATTACTTTAGTACTCAAAGCTCAAGGTGAAATACAACTCAAGTACCTCAAGCTTAAGCTTCAAGATATTTCAAGTTCAAGCTTCAACAGGTTACAAATTCAAGTTTCAAAGTATTTCAAGTTGAAGCTTCAAAATGTTTCAAATTCAAGCTTCATGTTCATCAAGATGACATGATTCATGTTTGTCAAGATCAACAATCAACCGAAGCAAAAGAAGATTCAATGTTCATATATCGCTTATAAGGTATGAATGACCCTAGATTAACCATAGGATAGGTCATTTTGAATTCATAATTTAATTGGGTTACTTTATACGTGCATAGTCTGTTTTTTGACTAGTCTTAGAGTATGTTCGACTAGTCCTAGCACTGGCTTGACCAGTCCAACAAATTCCTCGACCAGTTCTAAGTTTGTTACTAATTTTCAGAAGTTTTTGTTAAAGCCTCGACCAGTCCTGGAGACTGCTTGACCGGTCGAGTGAACAATGCTCGACCAGTCCAACAGGCTTAACTAAAAGTCAAACAACTAAAATGAGTCCCACACGACCAGTCGTGGACAGGACTCGACCGGTCGAGCAGGTCCTTCGACTAGTTATGGAACAGCCTAATCTTATCGCACCCAAAATTTCAAATGTTTGTTGGTCCTTCGACCAGTCGAGCCGACCTCTGGGCCAGTCGAGTGAACGATTTCTGTACTTATAAATAGAGCATGATTTTCAGAGTTTGGTATCCAATTCAAGCAAAATCAAGACAACACTTTGAGAGATAAGTTTGTGATATTCTTTAGTTATTTAGTGCTCATTTAATATTTTCTTTAATTAGCTTTTTGCATTTGATTTTGTATTCTACATTCCAATCTTATTTGAAGAAGGGATTGAAAATTTTCCATTTCTTGGATTCAAAATCAAATCAAGCTAGCCCAAAGTGATTTAATCTAAAATCCAATTAGAACTTAGAACTATTTCATAAGTGAGTGTGAACATTGAACATCTATGATTAAACTTCTACTCCGAATTGGTTCTACCGGGCTGCAATAAAGGAGAATATCCAGATAAGTATTTTATGATTTTTATAAATATATTCTTTTGGTTTCTTTGAGATTGTGCCAGAAAAATCTCTTTCTTTGGGTTTGTCTAAAATAATCCAGAAAACTCAGAGTGTGGGGTTTTTGAATTGTGTAAGCCCACTTGAAAGACACAATTGTGAAGGTTTTAGGTGAACCTTGAAAAACCTATTTCATAGTGAACGCTAATATCCACTGTGTGAGGATGTTAGGAGAGAAGTAGTTAACCACTATAACTTCTAGTATTGTGGTGATTGATTGATTGATTATTACATTGTGTGGATGTTGTAATTTTCTCTTTACGCATTTGTGGAGAATGTTATAATCCTTTTTATGCAAGTGTGGGAATGTTATAATAGCTTAGTTTCTTTCTTTACTATTCTTTTCTTTAATCCTCTATATCGTTTGAGATTTTAATACACAGACCGTTCTAAGAATCAAGTTGTCCTACCGTAAGTCATTGGTTTTTGGTGTAAGGTTGTCCTTAGAACAAGATCTGTATTAACCTCTCAATACTTGTACATTTGAGGTTGTTTTACATTTTTGCATTGTGGGATTGTTTAATTGATATCTTTATTTATATTTGTTTAAATTCCACATTTAATTTTTAATTTAGCAGAATCTTATTCCCCCCCCCCCCCCCCGCTCTAGGACTCTTAGATTACTCCAGATTTACTTATGTCGCCTTTCTTCGAGAAAAATTTAATGCTTTTGATGAATTTGTAATTATGGCAAAGCAACTCCAAAATGAGAAAGGATACTACATAAATCGTATCAAAAGTGATCATGGTGGTGAATTTGAAAATGAGCGATTTCAAAGATATTGTGATGAGAAAGGAATTCGCCATGAATTCTCAGCCCCAAAAACTCCACAGTAAAATGGAGTTGTTGAAAGAAAGAATCGAGTACTACAGGAAATGGGCTCAGTTATGCTGAATGGAAAGGATATAGCCAAAAGCTTCTGGGCTGAAGCAGTTAATACTGCCTGCTTCATAATCAATCGAGTATATCTAAGAGCAAGCATATGAGCTATAATACAGAAAATAACCTAGTGTGAAATACTTCCGTGTCTTTCGCAGTAAATGTTATATCCTGAAAGACAGAGAACACCTGGGAAAGTTTGAGTCTAAAAGTGACGATGACATCTTTCTTGGGTATGCCTTGAATAGTCGTGCTTATAGAGTATACAATCTAAGGACCCTCACCATTTAAGAATCAGTTAATGTGGTGGTTGATGACCAACCTCATGAAGAAGAAAGTCCCTTGAATGAATTAGAAGATGAAATGGATTCATGCATTCTAGGTAAATCAGATAACAAATCTTTCATATCTAATGAACCTCAACCATCATCTAACATACCCATCATTAAGGATCACCCTATAAATCAAATCATTGGAGATCCTAATGATGATGTAAGAACTTGTCGTCAGATAGAAAGCATTTATAGTCATTTTTGCTTCACCTCAAAGATTGAGCTCAAGAATATTGTGGAAGCTCTTCAAGATGAATATTGGATAAATGTTATGCAAGAAGAACTTCAATAATTTCAGAGAAATGAGGTATGACAACTGGTTCCCAGATCACTTGATACAGACATCATCGGAACCAAATGGATCTTCAAGAATAAATCCGATGAATCTGGCAATGTGATTAGAAAGAAAGCAAGATTGGCAACTCAAGGATATTCACAGATAGAAAGGATTAACTTTGATGAAACATTTGCTCCTATAGCTCGCCTTGAGTCAATCAAGATTCTCACGTCTATTGCATGTGCGTTAAAATTTAAACTACTTCAAATGGATGTCAACAGTGCATTTCTCAACGGGGTACTTATGAAGAAGTTTATGTAGAACAACCTAAGGAATTTTCAGACCCTAAGTATCCCTAACATGTCTATCAATTGAGCAAAGCACTTTATGGCCTCAAACAAGCACCACGTGCTTGGTATGAACGTTTTACGCAATTTCTTTTGGATTACAAATTCTATAAGGGTAGTGTAGATAAAACACTATTCACGTAAAAGATAGAGAATTCATTATTCAATGCCTAGATCTATGTGGATGACATAGTCTTTGGTTTTACATGTGAAGATACTACTCATAGCTTCGCTGAACTCATGAAATCTGAATTTGAAATGAGTATGGTCGGTGAGTTGAACTTCTTCTTATGACTATAAGTGAAGCAATTGCACAATGGGATTTTTGTATGTCAGACCAAGTATGCAAAAGATCTAGTAAAAAGATTTGGACTTGAATTTGGCCGTACCTATCATACTTCCATGACCACCACACTCAAACTCTCCAAAGATCTAAATGGCAAGAGTGTGGATCAACACCTGTACCGTAGCATGATAGGAAGCCTACTGTATCTCACAACAAGTCGTCCAGATATATCATTTAACGCATGAGCATGTGCTGGACATCAGGCTGATCCTAAGGAATCACACCTAATAACAGTTAAAAGAATCATCAAATATGTGGCTAGAGCATCCACTTTCAGACTATGGTATCCTTTTGAAAATCTACCATCATTGCTGGATATTCAGATGCCGATTAGACTGGAAATTTAGATGAATGCAAATCAACCAGTGGCAACCGTTTCTATATTGGAAATTGTTTAGTATCTTAGCAGAGCAAGAAATAAAATTTGATATCTATGTCCACTACCGAGGCTGAATACATCGCTGCAGGTAGTTGCTGTGCACAACTCCTCTGGATGAAACAAATGCTGCTGGATTATGGGATTGAGCAATCCACGATGACTCTCTTTTGTGACAACACTAGTGCTATCAACATTTCAAAAAATCTTGTTCAACATTCTCGGACTAAGCATATTAACATTTGACATCATTTTATCCAAGAACTTGTTGAAGAAAAGATCATGTACTGGACTATGTGTCTACAAAAAAATAACTCGCTGATATCCTAACAAAGCCTCTTGATGCAAATAGGTTTAGTGATCGTTAGAAATTGATTGGATTATGTGTAAATTGATGGAAAGCTCAGTCAAGTATAAACTAAATAGGCATATCTAAGGACTTTGGTCCTCATTTTTGTTGGCTGGTTAAACCTACATGTGCAATATAGGTATATCCTCATGTACTAACCATGATTTATACGTTGGGAGAAATGAAATTATTTTTTTTTTCTGACATACTCGATGCAATCGAGTCAAATTCAATATCATCGACGGCTCTCAAGAAGAAAAAGTCTTAACCGTTGGTCCTTTCCAACGGACATTGGAAATAACTGTTGATTCTTCCCAACAGTCATCGACACAGTCTTCTATGTCATTATGAGCCCAAGTTCGATGACATCGAATCTAGTTCGATGTCATCGACACTCTCTGTTATAAAAAGGGAATGAGAGCATGAAACATTTCACAGCTTGGTTCTATTTTTATTTTTTATTTTTGGTTTCTCTCTATCCTCCAGCCTTACAAGCTCAAGAAAATGGTGAAAGGCAATGGTAAGGAACTTCTTTGCTCTAAATCTTCGAAAACCCAGAAACCCAAGAATAAGAAACCGACAGCAAATAGCTCTCCTCCTAACCGATCGGATTAGGAGTAAGTAATGATAGCAGAATGTAATTGAAATTGTGGTAATGACCACTTTAGTACAAGTGGGAATATAACAAGATGTCCTAGAGGGGGGTGAATAGGACTTTTTAAAATTTTATGATGATTTAAAACCTATCAACCCTATCCTAAACTAGTATACAATATCAAGATTTCTTCAATGTAACTCTAATGGCTTCCAAGCCAAATAGAGGATCCAATTATAAGACTCTTCAAAACATAAATAAGATGTAAAACATAGTTCATGATGGATGTGACTGTGTGTGAGATGTGTTTCTAATTAGTTCATGTAAATATACATTATGAGAACATTCAAAGAAATCACACAAGCAGTAAGAGTAAATATCAATCCCAAACACAGTCGTTTTTTAGTGGTTTGACTATATGTCTACTCCACTTCCGGTGGACGTACTCAACCCATGATTGTACTGGATCTCACTAACGGAGGTTTCAAATCAGGTTAACCTCAAACCAGTACAACCTACACAAGGCTGACTCTAGGACCTACACAAGGTACTTAACATGTCTCCACAAGATACAAGTTTATGCCCCACACAAGAGCAAGGGTCAACACACAACACCCAGATTTTAGGCCACACAGTTTAAGGATCCACACAAGGAATCTAGAGTTTATGCTCCCATGAGAAAGGGTTAACATATAGTATCCACATGTATTCTCTCGTTGGAGGCCTCCTATGAGCACTTAAAAGGGGTGAGAATCACCTGTGTCCCAATCCTACACAAAGGAATGATCAGCAGGGTCTACATATTCTAATGACTTACAGATAAGTAGATGAGCCCCATTTAGCACGTTGATGAAGATCTCCTCCTTTGATGATGAAGAATCTTCGGCTCCCTTGGTCCACAACACTTATGATGCTCCAATGTATGGCAATGGGTTGGGTCAAGGTTATGTTTAAATCCTACTCCATTAAATGTTTTCCTATATTAGAAATAGAGTGATTCCAAGTTTCTATGCATTTAAGGTATCCCAACTTAATGATTTTCCATTAAGGTGGTAGTTAGAGGATCCTTGAATGAGGAAGTTCATTCACCAATCCACTCTATTGAGTATCAATGATGAGGGTGGATTGAGGAATGAACTCCCATGAGAGAAAAGGGCTTAGGGTAGGTAATCTGAATTAAACACTTAGAAGCTCTACCTATTTTCTCTGCAAACAACCTCAAGCAAGCTCTCATTAAATAGGCAAAAAGTTCCAACGAAAATAAAACAGTCATTTTTTTTATAGAGTTTTATATCATCAAGCAAGATTCGATATCATCAAGCGTATACTCTCGATAGCATCGAATGGCTGCTCGATGACACATACTCAATCTATCAAACACTTTAAAACCTTTTTACCAATAGATCGAGGAAATCGAGTAGCTTCGATGTCACCGAATTTTGAACTCCAATAACATCGATCCATGGATCGATTCCTCAATATTTGAAAAACCTGAGAGCAAACTTGTCTTTGGAAATGAATAGGCATCGATATGATCGAGTATCCCTCGATATCATCTGGTTTTGAATATCGATGATATCGATACCAGTCTCGATTCATCGATCCTTTTAAGGATTTTTCCTATAAACTTGCTGGACAATTTTGTGTCCCACTTCAATGCCATTGACCTGGTCTTGATATGATCGATATTCGAATATCGATATCCTCGAGTGATTCTCGATACTTCGAACATTTTGAAAGATTTTACTTGAAAGCATGCTAGACAGATTTGTGTCCCAATCCGATATCATTGAAGATTCGTCGATATCATCGAGGTTTGAATTTTGAGGATATTGAGGTTCTTTTCGAGATATCAAAAATCACGTGATTTTCCTTAACTGCATATTGGACACAAACTGACCAGATGTCGATTTTATTGAGCCGTCTCAATGAACTCGAGATTTGAAAGTCGATGATATCGAACCTGCCATCGATTCATCGATAATTCAGTCCATTATTTATCGTGGATTGCTAGACATTTGAAGTCCTCATTTCGATAAAAGAATCCAATTCCATCGAACCACTTATCGATAAATTGACAAAGGCTGAAAACTTAGAGATTTTCCTGATTTTGCAAAACAGTTTTCACACCTTAAACTCTAAGTTGTTCTATCCATTTTTAAGGATTTTTTATACCTGGTGTTTTGGGTCAGGGGATGTGAGACTAAGTTTACCTTTGACGAGTTCGGGCACACATCCTGTTGAAGTAAACGCTTGAATGATCTTCCTACGGGGCTCACTTGTCTTGCTGACTCAACACTCATGCTAATTGACAAACCAGGGCACTTTCAATCTCCCCCTTTGTCAATTACATGACAAAACACCTGAAATCCTAAAACAACATCTAGACCAACACCCTAAATTGTGTGTACATAACTCTTTACACAATTTTACAATGCTACTGCAAATTGAAATATACAAATATGCAGTTGCTCCCCCTGTCTTCATGTAGCTGTTCCCCCTAACACTTGTACCACCATTTATACATAGATACACATAATTTTCTCCATGGTGGATTTGTTCTCTCCCTTTTTGTTAGTCATTGGTAATGGGCAATATCGTAATATTAGGCAACTGATGTTGTAGCATAAAGATAGGAGAGAATCAATATAGATCCAGATATTTCAATGCATACCAGATACATATCTAAAATGCATAATCAGTAAGAGACAGATGTATAACAGATAACGACATCTCTATTCGTATGGAAACCATTCATGCATACCAGGTTAAAGGAGAGCTGTGATTTTAATAGAAAATAGTAGTATAGCTTTGTAACGTCCCGAAAAAATCTGTACAAAGACCCGAGTACCACCTTAGGCAGAAATCACTAAGGACCAAATCCTTTAGAAATTAGATGAAGATTAATTGAGTGCTTAACTAAATCACCTATCGAATTAGCTTGGATAGCTTTCAATACGAACTGCAAGTCCAAAAATCAGTAGGATCGCTGACGCTACGTTACCCTAAAACCTAGGATCAATCTCTAAACCCAGTTGCTCTCGGGAGCGCATTGAAACTCCGTATCGGACCTGGACCACACGTCGAAAGTCTGATTACTGTGAAACTATACGGTTATGACCGCCTTACTAGGCTTGACAACCATCTCAGAAATCAAGTGCTAATAGTATCAAAAAATGCACAACTTAGCACGGAGTAAGTGTGTGAGAAACGTGAATATCTTTAGAACAGGAACTCAAATTTATGTGATTTGAGTAATTCACTTGTAGGTCAAATCTAAGTATTCAGACCATCAGAATCTAACCCAACCACACCCTTGGATCAGGAAAAATTTTCAACACACGTCAGTGTACTTGTGGCCCTGATCGAGTACCGGTGACTGTTGAATTGAAACTAGTCCCCTTTGGTCGATCTATAAATCCAATTGGACCGAAAACTTAGCTTGACCAAGATCCAATATCATGAGATTTACTCCCGACCGTATGCAGAAAATGGGCCCCCAGATACGCTCCGTTGGGCCGAAACAGACGAGTTTTGGCTATAACCATGGCCCTAGGGCCATTCCCATCAATTCTAAGCCTATATAAGGACCTAAAACCCTCTCTCTCCTATTTCATACGAATTGCAAACCCTAGGGGAGAGAAGAGAGAGAAAAGAGAAGAAGAAAGTGAGGAGAAGCGAGAGAGAGAGAGTGAGAGTTTGTTCCTGGGATTCGATCTCACCCCTCCACGTGCTTAACCATCGCTACTGTATCGCTATACCGGTGATTCTGATTCCATTTTCAGGTAAGAAATCCTAACACTAATATGTTTTAGGGATTCAAATAGAGTAAATAGTGAAATAACTAACCTATTTCATACTGTAGGTTGCAGTTGTGTCGTAGACGAAGAGTTAGAGAACGAACTGAGTTCGTTAAGTGTCTACCGGCGAAAGGTACAGAGTATAAACGTTTAGGTTATGGTTTTCAAGGCTTTCAATGTCAATTAATGATTTATGATTGACTTGATTGTTATCACATGCTTAGATACGATGTTTCCCGTGCTTTACACATATATATAAACTATGTTGAATATAGTGTATTCCATGTGTTTGTTGATGTGATTGAATGAGTATGGAATTTGGATTAGTGCTTGCCATGATTATTAACTATGAGTATATGCTTGTTGTGTATGTGGCAACTCCTTTGTAAAAGGGCTTTCCAGTATATATATTATAACTAGTCTAATACATGTATGTTGAAGTGTGTAGTTTAAGTGCTTGTAAAAATGTCTGAATGAATATGGAATTTGGATCTGTGCTTGACATGATTATTAACTATGAATATATGCTTGTCGTGTATGTGGCAACTCCTTTTTAAAAGGGCTTACCAGGATATATGTTATAACTAGTCTAATACATGTATGTTAAAATGTGTAGTCTAAGTGTTTGATAAAATGCCTGAATGAGGAAATGCTTGTTGGAATGTATTTAATGAGGGTGTTGAGATAAAATGTGTATTATGTGTTTGTTGAAATGCTCAACTAAGATTTATATTTAGATTTGGTTGTCGCATGCTGTCATTGATTATCACTTATGAGTGCTATCATTTGAAGTGTGATTGGGGCTACGATGTAGTCTAGGCAATCGGTAATGATTCTCGAGTACTGGCTGAGGTCATGTCGCCACACAAGACATGTTCGATGAATCCAAGGCGTACGATGATTGTCGACAGTGGTACCATGTCGATTAATTCGGCGTACACTCGTACCAGTCGAACTTGTCTAATAAACTGATTGGCCTATTATGCGTTTATCATGTATGGACACTACTGCTTGAATCTAAAGTACCACTTACCAATGTAAAGTACGTTAAACCTTGGTACCACGATCCACTAAGACTTATGAGCCGGGCATGGTAGTATGGGACATTGTGGTCAAGTTGTTGGCGTACGCTGGGGCGACAAGCCTCCCCATAGTGACCAGTGAGCAACCTAAACTCGTGAGCATAATACGGTGGTATGGGACACTTTAATCGAGCTGTCGGCCTACACTGGTGCAGCCTAACTATGGTCCCCAGTCGGGTCGGTGACGAGCCTTTGAAAATAGACTACCAGTTGGTAGGCCGTTGGTGGAGTGACCTCGAGTATGAAATAGGCCTACCCCGGCGCAGCCTGGCTGTGGTCCCCAGTCAGGTTGGTGACAAGCCTTCAAAAATAGACTAACAGTTGGTAGGGCATTGGTGGGGTGACCTCGAGTATGAATTAAGCCTACGCTGACGGTGATGAGCCTCTCGTAGCGACCTATGGTGTAAACTCACGAACTTGTCTATCGCATGTGATTAACTAGGATTGACGACCCTAGATGGATCAATGTTTGGGTAAATGATATAAAGGGAGGTACCTTAGCTTTCCAAACCTGCTGTATGAATGATTTTAATTAAGAATTTGGCTAATCACGCTCATGCACCGCATTGCATGTGCCTTTGGCATTGGCGTTGAGCACAGAGGAAGGGGTGCATGCTATGACTGTAAGAGGAAAATCGCAGAGGGAATGCAGGCGAGGGAATGCATCATTAATACATATCATGTTTACATTAACCAGAGTACTTAGAGATGTTTGATTGTATTGCTTTATTATTATTGCTTAATTGAATTGATAACATGTTAACCTTTGTTTTATAGCTCCACTGAGTTGATCACTCACTCCCACGTTCTGGGACGGTGTTTTAAGACACCAACCAGACTTTGTTGTAGTTTTAGGTGATGACGAGGTTTACGAGGTGGAGCCTGTCTTTTATGATGATGAGGATAAGTTCTCCTACATGTAACTCTCTAACGGGTTTATATAGACCTGGAGTTGCGTATCGGGGCTACAGGGACAGGGATAAATGACATTTCACTTTATTATTTTATATTTTTTTAAAATTATACCTGTAATTATTTAACCTGGTGACGTTTATACTCTGGGGACTTACAATCACTTATATGCTTCATATATCTATCACAGTCTTCCTCTCACGTAATCTAATTGTCTTTGGAGTATGACATGTTGTTTTGGTATAATCCCATTCATGTTTAACACACTAATACGGATGACATTTAATCATCATTATCTATGTTGCATAAGTGATGCATTAGAACTAGGGAGTTGAGCTTCTGCTCGACCCTCGATTTTCAGGGCGTTACAAGCTTTAAACTACAGAAATCACAATCCAATTCGCAATCGTTAAGGAATATGCAGGAGAAAGAGGTCACAGTTTATACCTGCAATTTATGGAATCAGGGAAGAATTGAGAGCAGATAATCATGGCAGTAAAGATATATGAATTATCAAACAGCTATTAAAAAATTCACAGTGAAAACTGTCCAAGCTTGGCAGTATGACTTCATCCATCCCAAACCAACACAACCAAATATCTAGCCCAACCATGGGCTGACAAAAATATAAGCATTTTCCTCATGTAGAGGATATCCATAAACCACAAAAAAACTATTAGACTTTTCTTGTTAGCTAGCCACCACATACACACACAAGAACATAGAGCATTCAAAAAAATGTTCATGCTTGTCCGTTGAGATGAGTATCTAGTGTGTGTGATGGCATGAAGGCTATTGATACTACGATGGAGGGGTTGATGAAGATGGTGCGGTGTCGTCTCGTCGGCCGATCATCAAATCAACCAGTTGTTGCACCGCTTGCTGCACCCTAGCCACTAATCTTTCCATGATAGTGAATCGTGCATTTATTGTTTCCTTCATCTGGGTTACTTCTCGCAACGTCATCCAGATCTAATCTTGATGTAATTTGAATATTTTGGTTTGCACAGGGTCGGTTGGAGGTGGATCCTGCTGCAGTTCGAGTGGTTCTCCTTCAGCCGTGTTGCTCCTTCACCCATTTTAACTTCTTCATGAATCTCCTCCTTGGGTTGATCTTCGGGATATCAATGAAAATTTAAATCCGTCTTCTTAATATTGATTTTGTTGAAATGTTGGAGAGGTAATTCCTGATCATTCGTCAATGGAAGACCGATCGTATCACTTAACACATGAACAATCTGAGGGAAGGGTAGATGGACGTCTCTAGAAGTGTGGATGGCATACACCAACTGGTGAAGTATCCCAGAAGGAAGACATACTTTGATTCCAGTAGCCACACAATACACAATCATAACCATAAATCCTGTAAGGTCAGATCGGTTTGTACCTCTAGGGTACACATTGGTGGTGAATATCCCATGCACAATTCAGTACTTGGGAGCCATATACACTGCCTTTAATGCATTACCCTGGTAGCAAGAAATATCCCTACTCTGGCATTGGAATGACGTAATCTTAGATCGAGTCACTGGATTTTCAAGATCCAGATCAGAGAGACCGACAGGAGAGAGTGAGAGCAAAAATACTTTCAATAGATTCTACGGTAATTTCGACATTGGTATCCCCAACAGAGATAGTGATGGAGGGAGGATCTAGTGTTGGAGAATGACAATATGTAAGAAAGCGGTAGGTCCACTCATCATGACATGGACCCCCAAAATCAAGGAGAGGCAGCCAGTCGATTGCCTCTAACAGAGTTTCTACATTGCAGGGTTTGATGCATTCCCTGTCAATCCTACGCTCATAGACCAAGCACCTCCCTAAGTACTTTTTAAGAATATGCGGAGGAGCGCCCACAACTGTATGTGGAGGTGCAAGTGCCGCAGTCGGAGCTTCCCTACGTGATGATTGCCAAGTAGAGGAGCTCCGTCGGTGTGCAGGAGATCGTTAAGACTGAGCCCTTCCCCTTTCTTTTGAGGTCACGGTTTTATTTATGGTAGGCCTGGACAACTCACTGATGACCAGAGATTTTCCTTTGTCCTTACTCATTTGGACCACAAATAACTCAGACGGGAAAGTCAAAGGAAAGAGAATTTGATAAAACTGAAGATTATGAGGGCTAAACTGAGATTTCCAACTAAAGGTTGTCAATCAATCTAGAAAGACCCAAACATAATGAAGTATACTTTGAGGAATCAAGAGAGTCTGCAAGAGATTACCTGATTTGAATCACCTTAGACGTTTGACGGTAGACAAAGGAGAGAAACAAAGAAGAAACGACCAGAGAAAGAAAAAAGAATTTTTCCTGCTCGCCGGCTTTTTATTGGGCGGAGACCTTCGATATCATCGAGTATTATTTCGATGATATCGATAAGCATCATTCATTGTTATCGAAATAGGAGTTCGATAATAGATCCCTTAGTCCAACATATCAGATTCTATGAAGTTGCCGATGATATTGATGTGTGGTCGATGATATCAACGGGTCATTCAATTTGATCATTTCTCTATCGAGGAGAAGAGTTTGACATTTTATTTCCAGATTTTAATAGACAGACAGACATGCATATCACGCAGTATATTCTTATCAGCTTGTATACCCAACAAAATTTGTACAAACAGTTGTTCCATCCAATATTATAAACATCAATAATGTTTATACATAAAAAGGAGTGTTTGAGGTGTAACAACCTTAGATAAATCATGAAAACCAACTGAAATGCATCATTTCAACTATCCATTCAGGTCTAGATGCTATGACCTGGACTTGTTTTCTATGCTCGATTATTACTGAGCATATGGAATAACCTTTCCATTATGTTTGATGACATAATAGTGGTGTAACACCCCGAATTTCGAGGGTCGAGCAAAGATCAACTCCCGAGATCCATCACATCACTTATGCAACAAAGATAATGGTAATTAAATATTGTTTGTATTAGTGCATTACACATGAATGAGATTACACTAAATCAGCATATCATACTCCAGAGTTAATATAATTAGGCAAGCGGAAGACTGAGATAGATATAAAAGTATGCAAGTGTTTATCAATTTCCAGAGTATGAATATGTTGCTAGGCTAAATAAGTACATGTATGGTTCCAAAATTTACAAAATATCAAGTGCAAAGGTTCAACTAATCCATAGTCTCGTAATCCCGATGACGCAACTCTAGGTCTACATAGACCCACCTGAGAGTTGCATGTAGGAGAACTCCTTGTCTAAGAATTTTGGCTCTATCGCGTAAGCCACATCGTCATCTGCAACTAAAACAGGGTCTCGTTGGTATTTTAAAATATGTTATCAATTCAGTCATGCAGCAATGATAAAGGAATATAACAATCATATCCTAAGTACTCTTGATAATGCAGGAATGGTATGCTGTAATGATGCATACCCTCGCCTGCACTCCCTCAACGACATCATTTCATGATCGCGCATGGTAAACTCCCTAAACATGTGCTTCCTCGCCAAAGCACATGCAATGCATTGCATGGTCGTGTTAGCCAATGCTTAATTAGGCATATTCATATAGCAGATTCGGTAAGCTAAGGTACCTCCCTTTATATCATTAACCCAAACAGAGATCCATTTAGGCCCGTCAGTCCTAGTTAGTCACATACGATAGGCAAGTTGTAGGGCGTCACCCCTAATGCAAGCAATGGTCAGGTAAGTTCAATTGATTATACTAGAGGTCACTACGGGAGACTTGTCACTTGAACGTAGGCTGACAGCTCGAATACAGTTCCTATACACCACCATATTTGGCTCACGAGTTTGGGTTGCTCACTGGTCACTATGGGGAGGCTTGTCACCTCAGCGTAGGCCGACAGCTCGACCACGGTGTCCTATACACCACCATGCCCGACCATGAGTCTTAGCGGATCTTGGTACCATGGTTTAAATGGGTTGTTACATCGGTAAGCGGTACCTTAGATTCGAGCAGTAACGTCCATATATGATAAACACACATTAGGCCAATCGAGTTATTTGATAAGTTCGATTTTTACGAGAGCACGTTAAATCAATCGACATGGAGCACATAAGCACTCCACGTGGCCTATCCACTGTCAATAATCACCGTACGACTCGAATTCATCGAACGTATCCCTTGTGGCGAGACCAGTTTAGCCACTCGATCAGATGCTGTTACCGATTGCCTAGACTAAGTAGTAGCCCCAATCACACTCAAATGTAATAGGTAGTAACATGTGATAATCATAATAGCATTTAACAAATAATTCAAACACGAATCTCATTTGAGCATTTTATCAAACACATAGAACATGTTATTATACATATGCATTTTTTACATAAGTCACATAGTTGCAATTAAAGTTACATAAAGGAATTTATACATATAGCTAAGGTAGTTGAGATTCCCATCTCAACACCCTTAATAAATGCAATTCATCAAACAATTACTCATTCAGACATTTATCAAACAATTAGCCTACACATTACTTCATACCTGAACTAAATTATTTAAAGCATATATTAAGGCAAATCCCTTCATAAAGGAGTTGTCATACATACAACAATCATGTATTCTAAGTTAATAGTTGTTGAGGCATAAAAAATGGTGAGGAGGAAAGGATCGAAGCAAGATAAGATTGAGAGATAGAAAGAAAATTGGAAAACAAGAAGAATGAAATAACTAATGGTAGGTTGTGCGAATCCGCGCAACCGATGTCCGTTGCACAGGACCGCGCAACCGAAATATCAGTTGCGCCAGTTTACACAACAGAATTCAAAACTGGTTCTTTATGAAAGGGTTTGAGGCATTGAAAGGTGGGTCCCATGGCACCAAGAACGAGGCACTACACGTGCGAAGGCCTATAAATACCCCCTCTCCTCCTTCAATTAGATGGATTGAAGATTTTTTAGAGGAAGCGAAGTAAAGAGGAAGATCGAAGGTGAGAGAGAAGACAACGATGGTTTGCGCGGGTCCGCACAACCAACATCTGTTGTGCGAGTCCGCGCAACCAAACTGCCTTGCAGTCTGTGAAGGCAAAGGGCCATTATGCTGCTTAAATGGTTGAAGTCTTCAAGCTCCTTCTGTTTAAGTATAAAGCAGAATAATCAGCTGAAGAGCATATTCCTCCTAAGTCCTAAGAGATGACTGAAATCACTAACGAAATGCTATCGAATTTAATATTTGACTATGACAATTGCACTTATAATATTTCCTTTATTCTAAATAATCTATCTTAGAATCAAGGGTTGCTAGAAGGATGTAAATGAACTCAGTATTAATAAAGTGTGATGATTGTTTTAAATACTCTTTCTCTGTTATGTTTGAATAAGATAATCTCCCAAATTAAACACATTTGTTTCTTGTTTGAAACAAAATAGCGACTCTGCTGGGGACTATTTATCTTATTTAACATTGCAGTGAAATTGTTATGAAACTTTCATCATAGTTTGGCGTCTTTTAGAAGCTAAAATGATGACTCTCAATGGGAACATCCTCCCCTTCATCTCTAAGATAGATTATTTAATTCTTCAGCCACTAACTACAATCATGTTTCGTGTTCGAAGGTTTCTGCATCCGCTTCCAACCTACTACTCATGGCAACTTTTGTAAGAAAGGTGAACTTCCGATTCACTCTGACCGGGTTCGTAATAGAATACACACCAATTCAAATTCCGAAGCACATGACTCAAATCCCTATGAGTGGAAACAACATGACTCTAGTAACAGCTGGGGTTGTATCTGCATCACCTCAACCATTGGGGAGTGATGAAGGCTGGATTGTTGTAACGTCTCGTAGGACGAGACTAGAATGAATCAGCTTTCGCTAAGAGTCAGAGGGCCGATAACACGTAATGTAGTTAAAAGAAATCCCGAACTCACTCCTCTAACAATATATCCTGAACAAATAACCCTGCAATTGACAGCGCGTGACTTCCCAGCTTTGAGTGCCCCGAGAGTCAAATGGATGAGAGAACAGAAAGAAACAGCACTGGTAGTCAGTTCACCAATGTCCCCCAGACAAGTTCACTAGTATCAGTGTCACCCCAATCGATTAATGATATTAGGAGCATAGAAAAGTCTAATAAAACCCCATTCTCTCCCCTCTTCGTAAGTCCTATTATGTCAGCATATTCTTGCTCTACTCCAACCACTGCTTCGACAAAGAGTGGAGAAGCTACAGTATATATGGCCGGGACGAACCCAGAATGTAGAGCGATTAGAGGATCGTATCAATGAAATGGTAGAAGCCCAAAGCACATTAATGAAAGAATGCAGAAACCTCAGAGAGTCTTGTTTCGACAAGAAAGCAATTTGTTTGATTTGAGGGATTAATTCAATGATAACAAAGAATTCAATAAGAGAACATTGATCACATTTATTCTGGTGTTCATTTACATCCTCGGGTTCCCTTGATTCTGAAAACATAGTACAATCAATCAAAGAACTTAATGAAAGAAAAGATAGTCTGATGGCAATTATAACAGCATTTCGGTGCTTTTAATGTTCATCACAGAGACAGAAGGGGGTGTGGGGTCTTAAAGAGACTTGATTTGGTTGTGCAATAAGCATTGATCATCCCTTCAATCATGCGGATGAACTCTTCTTCCTCCTGGAACTCTCTTTCTAGGCTTCACATTTCCCTTCCTCTTTATGAATCTGGTAATTAGAGCGCTTGATCAAGGACAGGGCATTCTGGGCAAGAACACTAGTGCACATTCTAACTTGGAAATTTCATGAAATTGGGTTGTGCCATATTTCCATTGTGCTATACTTTCGTTGTGCAATACTTTCATTGTGCTGTATTTTCATTGTGCTGGAGCTTTGTGCGCTGGAGCTTTGTGGGTTGGACGATGCACACAGGAGGCTTTGCGCAAAAACTATTGCGCGTTGGCCTTTGCATGGAAACTGTTGTGCGTTAGTGCTTTGCGTGCTGGAGGGCTTTGCGTGCTAGCAGTTGCACACTGGCCGTTGCGTGCTAGCCATTACGTAGAATGGCGTTGTGCGGAACGGCGCTGTGCAGAAATCCTTTGAAGACGCTTTGTGCAGAGATTCTTTATGCGGAGAATCTCCTTGTGCGGACAATGTGTTGTGCACTGCACAACACTCCTAGCGCACAACATGGTGCGCACAATGCTCTCCCTCTCTTGTCTCCTTCTCTCTCATTTCCTCCCCCACCAACTGATCCTCTCCCTTCAAATAAAGCAGGGAGGGGTATTTATAGGCCCACCACTCTTATAAAGTGGTGATCACCACCACTTATCCCTTCACACATATACATATTATTCTCTTAAACCACGGTGTCCACCAAGCTTTCCCGTAAATGGTGGTGTACAACCTCTTTCCATTAAAATGACACCTGTGCACCCCTTTTTACCAAACTATCCTTTTTAATGCCTTTTACTAAAATACTAAAACTACCCTTGGATATCTAAACTACCCCCGGACATGGATTTTTACCAAAATACCCCTGGACGGGATTTTTGCTAAAATACCCCCGGACAAGATTTTTACTAAAGTAGCCCCAGACGAGATTTTTACTAAAATACCCCTGCACATGGATTTTTACCAAAACACCCCATACGGGATTTTTACCAAAATACCCCCGGACTAGATTTTTACCAAAATACCCCCCGGATAGGATTTTTACCAAAATACCTGGACGGGATTTTTACCAAAACACCCCGGACAGGATTTGTATCATGGAATTCTCTGACCACTGCAATGAGATATTTTTTTGTGCTTCAACAGATGCCCCCTCGATCCTTCTTTAATTGATTCCTGAAATCAAATGGAGGATCGATCTTCCTCCTCCCGAAGAACTTGAATGAACTGCAACTGAAGGATGAATGGATGATCATGCTTGCATGGAAGACTGGATGATCATTCTTAACCAGAAGATTGAATGATCATGTTCGATCAAAAGGCTGGAATGCTCGCGTGCGAAATGAAAGGCTTGAATGATCACGTTCAAACGGAAGGCTTGAATGCTCACGTTTAAACGGAAGATTTGAACAATTGCACTCGAATGGAAGACTTGAATGATTGCGCTTGAAAGACTTGAATGATTGTGCTCAAACGAAAGACTTGAATGATTGCGCTCGAAAGACTTGAATGATTGTGCTCGAAAGACTTGAATGATTGTGCTCGAACGGAAGACTTGAATGCCCCCTGCTAACAGTATCAAGCAGATGCTTCACTAGAGAAGATGACATTCTCTTTTCATCGAAACTTGCCACTATAACAGCTGTGACGACTTTGTCTTTGAACAACTTGATCAGAGAACTATCTTTCAACACCATTGCTGCTACAACGCTCTCTTTGATCAACTCCAGCGATTTTTTCTTTCAATTTTATGTCTAGAGAGTTGTTCTTTAATGTTACTCTTGCCGCAACAACCCTTTATTCATGATCTGCATAATCCGACCTTTCAAATGATGATCTTTCCTGCCAAATTAATCGGAATTAGTATCTCAAGACATTATAACTTTCTAATTTAGCTTCATGAAGCATTGATAATTATGAAATATATATTGAAAACTTCTCTTCTCTTTTTAAATTGTTTGTCATATTCGTAATATGATAATGATTTAATCATTTCATCTTTGCACTTGTCATCGTGCTTCGCATTGCATTCTTTATATTCTTTATATTGCGCTCTTAGAGATATCATTTCCAACTCTAAAGGTTCAATCGCTGAGTCTTTTCTAGCTTGTGCTCCTTGGCATTTCTTTATAGACTTTTCCTTAGATCTTTGCTGATTCTAAACAATATACAAAAGTTCTTTCAATTTCTCTTTAATAATTTTCCAAAGACCATAGAAGTTACTGATGATGATTCTATTTGTTCATTGTCTCCGTCAGATCTTTTACTTGGAGTCTTGCAATATCATTACTAAGATAACGAAAAGTTACAACATCGGCATATAACTGGGCTTTAATATAGAAGCAACTTTGAACGTTCACATTGAATCATGATTCATGATTCTCGGTATATGAATTCCTTCATTGTGCATAAAAATTATCAGAAAGACCAAGGCATGGTTTAGAGAAGTATATCATGCCCCCTTTCTAGGTCAATCTTCCCATAGAGATTTCTTCAGAAGATAATATTTTTGATTTAAAGCCTGCTGATACCCTTGAAGGATGGATAATCTTTATTGCTCCTTTAACGAATCCAAAGAATATATCTGAATCTTTAGATTGTCCGGAAGAGAATGATAATTCTTCACTAGTTCATTCTCTGCCCCCTTTCGAAAATCTTGTGCGATAATATTTCTCTATTCATCAAGAAGGCAAGAGACGAAAAGACCTTATGGCTTTTGTCAATATACCAATTGACCTTGAAGACTTGAACTTTTGAGTAAATAATTGCCAATATCTTAAAGACTTGAACTTTAGAGTAGATAATTGCCAATATCTTGAAGACTTGAACTTTAGAGTAGATAATTGTCAATATCTTGAAGGCATTTACTGTTGCTATAATTTGAACCTGATTCAAGATAAACACACTTTTGCATGTTGTTAACTCAATATTCAAAATTTCATTAGGCAATTGCATATTTGAGAGCATCTAATATGTATCTGCAGCATTTTGACTGCTAAACTTACTTTATGCTTTTCATATTTGAGCATCTCTAATACGTATCTGCCACATTTTGATGCTACACATAGTTTATGGTTTTGAGTATTGGAGCGAGTGTACTTTGACTGACCATAAGTAACCGGACAAGACTGAACTTGACTCGACTAGACTTGACTAAACTAGACAACTAGATTTGACTGAACTGGACTTGACACTGGGCTCAAAGAGCAAGATGATTTACCGCCACTTTCGGGCAGGGCTCAAGGATCAATTCTAGTTTACCACTGATTTCGGGCTGCCAATTTCAGGCTTTGTATTATGCGTAGTTGGCCATATAGGCTTGGCTAGGCTGCCTTAAATGATCATAGGTCTTATGCGTAGTTGGCCATATAGGCTTGGCTAGGCTGCCTTTAAATGATAAGCTACTATCGCTGTCATCAACTTTATATATGTGGTTGGCTGTATACTTTATTCCACTGCCAAAAGATGGTGAATTGATAATTGATATTTCGCCACCGTTGATAATGTTCTATCAATATTCATGTTATATTTGAAATAGTTTATCAGCTTGGTGATAATAACAATTTTGATAAGTTAAGCTTGTATGAACAATTAATGATGACCGTGATAGTTGTTTATTTTTGCGACAATCATCGGCGTTTGGTGAATTTGGTGATATCATCGACGCTTGACGATTTTAGCGATAATCTTCGACGTCGGTGACAATCGTGAATGCTTGATAACAATCATCAATGCTTGGCCACGATCAGCCATACTTAGCAGCGATCATCAACACTTTTCATTTGGCGATGACTTGATGTGCTTGAAAGCCTGCATTTTATTCATATACACAAAAGAAATACATTTTATGGTGAGAAACATATTTCACAACTTTTTATTCACTTGTCTTGTTTTTACTCACTTGTCTTGCCCCCTTTTGATTAGGAAGCATTGCTCTAGGAATCTTCGTAATCAAAATCACGATGTTGCGACCTTTAACAAATATGCTGACGCCACATCATTTCATACTTTTGCTCAAGATTAGCTTTGCCCCTAGTCTCGAACTAGTCAAGCCTGTGTACTCTTATTATTATTTTTTTCTCTCTTACGTCGTACACCTTAACAATTTTGCTTTTATCAACCGTCTTCCGTAACTTGTTCTTCAAGCCATTTACTTTTCTTTCTTCTTTAATTGTATCTCCTGAATTTCTCCTGAAATTCGAAGTCAATTGAAAATTTGTGCTTTTATTCATTCGCATAAGGGAGAGTGCATGACCATGTCTTTCATAATCCTTTTGCTCCTCTACTTGTTGGCGATAATCGTCAATGCTTGATAGAAATCATCAATGCTTGCTATCTCAGTGCTTTCTTTTGCCCCAACTTTGACCTGCAAAAATCGATATAGACAATTATCATATCGGGGAATCAATGATTACCTTATTTGGGATTCTGAGATTTCGGCATTCTGAGACTTTGCTGGCATTCTGAGACCGCTTCTCTTGCCTCCTCAATAATTGTGCAATGAATCTTCTGAGTCAAAATGTTGTAATTCTTCCTGGTCAAAAATTTGTGAATCTTCTGAGTCAACATGTTGTCTTGCTTTCTTCTTGTCTGTTCTTCATTTCTTCTTTGTTTTATTTGCTTTAATACTTTAACCATGGCAATTCAATTTTACCCAAAACTAGCAATCATAAGGAGTATGTCGTCTTCTTCAAATGTATATTTCATGTAGCCTTTGAATTATCTGAACCCTTTCTTTACTTTCTCGTTTGTAAAATCGCCAATGTTCTCTTCAACAGAATTTTATCTATTTACCTTTGACAATCCTTTGTTTTGCTTTCTTTCTTCAGCAATATTTGCTGGTACTCTTTTAAGACTTTCAAGCCACTGATTCATATGAGAGTTGAGCAACTTCACTTTGACCCTTTTCAAATTACAAATTTGACTTGTTCTTCTACTTTGTTAAGTTGTGTCGATGCCCCCAGGGTTCTCTAATGACCGATGGATTCGTTAGTTTGTTAACTGATTCATCTGCTTATTGGCGAGCAACTTTGATTCAATCGAATTAACTTTTCATCTGAGGGTTTTCTGCAAGGTTTGTTGTTGGAAGAGTAAAGGTCTTCGGTAACACGTTCATTTGGTGAAGGATGATGAACACCTTGTTGGCGATTTTTCAATTTTCTGCACACTTCGAATGTACTGATATCCGTACTCGGCAGGATGATATTCCTCATAAAAGAAGATTGAACCCTTCATTTTTCAGAGATCACTATGTTCCCTTTTTTTTTAAGACTTCCATACGTACGGACTCTTGATATACATGTCATGGGCCCACCTTTCACCAAATCTCAGCCGTCTCTGTTAACTTTATCTAATCACCATTGTCCCTGTACGCATAGTACCCTATAACTTTTGCGCAGGTCTCATTCTTCTTTACATATCATTTCTTTCTAATCTTCTTTCTTTCCTATCTCCAACATCCTCTCTTTTCTCAAAAGCATTGTATGATGAAAACTTCGTATATTTTGTGCATCAACACACTATCATCCTTTCTTCATTCTTTTGTTGCGTTACTAGTGAAACAAAAACTACTCTAGATGTTACCTGGCACTGTCTGTCCTTGATCACGACTAATTTGATCTTCTTTGATACTTTCTGGTAGAATTTCGTTGGATGTGAAGTAGGCCACTATGTTAATCTGGAGAAAGAACGATGCGGTATATCTCATTCAAAACAGAGTGTTAGTTAATTTATTAAATAAAAATGTACTTTGTTTTTAGAGATGAAGGGGAGGATGTTCCCACTGAGAGTCGCCATTTTGGCGTCTATACAGATGCCAAAAAGTGATAAATATTCTCTGAATATTTTCTAAGTTACCTGTAACGCCCTGAAAATCGGGGGTCGAGTGTAACTCAACTCCCGAGTTCCAACGCATCACTTATGCAACATATTTGATGATATTTGAATGTTGTCTGTGTTAGAGCAGTAAACATGAATGAGATTATACCAAAGCAGTAATTCATACTCCGGATCAGTTGTATAAAAGCAAGCGGAAGACTGACTGTATATATATGTATGTAAAGAAACAAAATAAATGATTCATTATCCAGAGTATGAATCCTTCTGAGTCACAATATACATGTCTGTGTAATAAACAAAATGTCAAAATAACTAAATACAATCTCTGTAAATCCCATCGATCCGTGACCTAGTCGAAGCCGCCGCCGAATCTGCATATACGAGAACTCCTCCTGGTCCTCGTCGGACTGCCCGCCTCCAGAATAGCCGGATCGCCTAAACCACGAGACAGCAGTCTGGTTGGTGTGCGCAACACCGTCCCGTAACGTGGGAGTGAGTAGCTAACTCAGTGGAACAAGAAGATATAAGTTATCATGTTACCAATACGGTCAAGCAAGAATGATAAAGCAAGAAATCAAACACTCCTAGTTACTCGATTAATGCAAGTATGAATGCGGGTATGATGGATGCCCTCTCCGACATACTCCCTCAAGCGACACCATCTCACGTTCGCGCATGCTTACATCCCACAAAGTGCTCCACATCTTCCGGGCACATGCGATGCATGATGAGTATGATTACCGAGTTTTTAATTAGTTTATTTCAAAAACGGCCAGGATTGGGAAACTAAGGTACCTCCCTTGTATCATATCCAAACATGATCCAATCTAGGGTCGTCGGTCCTAGTTAATATCGACGATGGTGTGTTTTCTAGGTCACTGCGAGAGGTGCGCTGTGGTACATTACGCACAAAGGTTGCACCACTCCCCATCACCCCTTAAACGATTCATCACGATACAACTATACGTAAACAGGCCTAGTTCATACTCTATATATTGCGGTGAACCCTAAGGCTCGCCAAGCAACTTCGAGAGTATGCTCGCGGTCACTACAAAGGGACGCTGTGGGCTGTACACACAAAGATTGTACCACTCCCCCATCACCTTATCAGTGTAGGCCGACAGCGCGAATATAGTGTCCCATACCACCATAATCGGCTCACGAGTAGAGTTGCTCACTGGTCACTACGGGGAGGCACGTAGCCCCAGCGTAGGCCGACAGCTCGACCACGGTGTCCCATACCACCATGCCCGGCTCATGAGTCTTAGCGGATCGAGGTACCATGGTTAACGGGATTTTCACTGGTAAGTTTGGTACCCTAGGTTCAAGCATTAGCGACCAAACATGGTGAACATACATAAGGCATACGGTTTACTTGACATGTTCGGCTAGCTCGAGCGCACAACAAGTCGAGCGATATGAGGCGCAGAAGCACCTCGTGTGGCCAACCACTATCGCCAACCGAAGTACGACACGGGTTCACCAACACATCGTGCGTGGCGGAACGAAACCCCAACCACATCTTCAAGTCTGATATCGGATGCCTGGACTACGGACATAGTCCCAAGCTCAGTCAGTTGTGAAACATGAAGTAAAGCATAGGGCAAAGCATGTATTATAAAGCATGAAGTAAAGCATGTTATAAGGCATGTTGTAAAGCATGTTGTAAAGCATGTTATCGAGCATGTTACAAAGCACTATACACATAGGGATACAAATACCTAAGAGTTCATAGGTGAGTGTTTAGAGTGAACAACCACATGGAGAGTGTCATATGTAACTCTAAGGTAGCGGAGAATCCCATCTCAGCACCTACCTAAGATTCTAACACTTAAGCACTTACACTCACAAGTGAATTCACCAACACTTGGAATGCAATAGTTCAACATACATGACGTATGCTAGGGAAGTGTGTACTAGGGTTGTCCCTTTACCGAGCTAGTATTTTATACATATACAACATATTCATACAAACAAATAAACATAGCAAACACATCAGCAAATTTTATACGTATAGGGTACTTTCACGTATACCCAATTTCGACATACATAGTGTTTACAAAGGAACATAGGTTTCGGCGATTCTTTTCGCCAAGCTAGTATTTTAATCATGTATTGTATAATCATACATTAAATACATATGTCAAACATTATTCCAAAAGAAATACGTATACGGTATTTATACAATACGTAATTTCGACATACGGCGCATTTACAAGTAAACATATAATTTGGCGATTCCTTTCGCCAAACTAGTATTTTATTCATATGTTATATAATTAAACATTAAATAAACATGTCAAGCAATTGTCCAAAAAAAATACGTATACGGTATTTCTACGTATACCTAGAATATGTGAAATTCCATATTTCACACCGTTAATCAAAACAGGAAACGGAAAGCACTTTGTACATGTGCAATTGCAAGCAGATCATGAATCTACCATTATCTGACATTGAAAGCGTTGAAAACCGTAACTTATAAGCTTAAAGTCCTCACCTTTGCCTTTGGAAACGGAACGAATCAGCAAGGGTGATAGATCTTCCGTCTACGGGCGATTTCTAGCCTAAAGAGCGGAATCGGTTAGTCGGTATACATCCCACCTCGATTCCACCACAAATCAGACCTAGGGTTAGGTTTTCTTACCTTCAAATGAGTTGGATACCGCCGGGAAAACACCGAGAATAAGGCGGTGTAGGCCGTGTAGCAATCTAGTGCAAGTGGAGGAAGATCGGCAACGATCTCCAAGTCCTTCTCTCTCTTTTCTCTCTCTCTCTAGGGTTTCCACCAAAATTCGTATGGCTGTGAGAGGGGCTGCTCTAAGCCCCTTTTATAGCTTCAAACATTACGGAAATAGACTTAGGTTCATGGGGTACTGCCTATATAAGATTTTCGACGCTTTTCCAGCTCAAAAGGGGAGTTCTGGTAGCCCTCCTTGAACCAAACGTCAGACTTAAGCTCACCACCAATGGATCTACTTGGGATTACGTTTTTGACTCATTCGGATACGTAGATCGCACGTGGCGGACCACTTTCAGTTCGACGGTCAGTGGGCCACGATCAGAAATTCCGAGTACATGTAAATGTTCCTGAAATTTTTCTTAATCCGAGGGTGTAATTTGGTCTGATTCTGACGGTCAGGTAGCTTAATACTGACGCGTCAACGAACGATGCCAGATCACTATTTCAGATATTTATTTCGGCTTGTGAATAGTGTTTTTCACACTACCTCGCTCTGATTCGAAACGAATGGCCGTGGAATATCGGATAAGGCCGATTTTTGAGATGATTGTTAAGCCCGGTGGGCGGTCCTAGTTCCTTAACTTCGGGTTAATCGGAATCCCTATGTGCGATCTAGACCTAATACTGAAGTTTCGTTTCATTCCCGAGAGCGACGGGAAATGAGTTTGGTTCTAAACTTTAGGGTAACCTGGCGTCAATGATTCTCAAGTAAGTTTTGGGTCTTGCAGATCGTATTTAAAGCGATCCTAACGGATTTCATAACTAATTGAGTTTAGTACTTAGTTAACTTTGTTAAATTTCTAAAGGATTTAATCTATGTGATTTCGGTCGAGGTGGTACTCGACCCAATGTCGAAATTTTTCGTGTTGTTACAATCTACCCCCTTAAACAAAAAATTTCGTCCTCGAAATTTATACTGTTCGTACTCCTCGAGAATCCGAGGGTAGTTCTTCCCGACCTCGGCCTCGGTCTCCCGGTAGCTTCCTCCTCGAATGATGTGTCTAAAGTACCTTCACAAGTGGGATGACCTTGCTACGCGAAGCACTGCTCCTTCCTGTCAGGATGCGCGTCGGGCGCAACTCATATGTCGCATCCTCGCTCAACTGTACCTGCTCCCATCTGATGATATGCGAAGGATCAGGAACGTACTTCTTCAGCATAGATACATGAAATACGTTATGTACAGAAGCAAGTGGTGTAGGCAAGGCGAGACGATACGCCACATCACCCACTCGATCCAGTATCTGAAATGGACCGATGAACCTCGGTGTGAGTTTCCCCTTCTTCCCAAACCGAAGGACTCCCTTCATAGGGGAAACCCGAAGGAACACATGATCACCAACCTCGAACTCCAGCGGTCGCCGCCTCGTATCGGCGTAACTCTTCTGTCTGCTCTGCGCTGTGAGTAATCGACGCCTGATAATGTCTACCTTCTCTGTAGTCGCCTGTACCAACTCTGGGCCAATCAGGCTACGCTCTCCAACCTCTGCCCAACAGTGCGGTGCTCTACAAGGTCGACCATATAGAGCCTCATATGGCGCCATGCCAATCGTCGCCGGAAGCTGTTGTTGTAGGCGAACTCTGCGCGTACGGAAGACAGTCGTCCCAACTGCCCTTGAAGTCCAACACACACGCTCGCAACATATCCTCCAGACCGATTCACTCGCTCTGTCCGCCCATCGGCCCGAGGATGAAACGCCAGTATCGAACTTCAACTTCACACCCATCGCCTCCCGGATACGAGTCCGGAAGATGGATGTGAACCGCGTGTCTCTCGTCCGACACAATCTCCAAAGGAACTCCGTGCGGACGGACGATCTCCCGATATACAATCTAGCTAGCTCATCTGCAGAGTTCGTAACTCGATAGGGAGGAAATGGGCCGATTTGGTCAACCGGTCTACAATCACCCAAATGGAATCGTGCCCCTTCCTCGTCTTCGGCAACCCTGATATGAAGTCCATGGAGATGAAGTCCCACTTCCACTCCGCTATAGGCATGGGCTGAAGCAGTCCAGGAGGTCGGCGATGTTCTACCTTGACCTGCTGGCATGTCAGGCATCGAGACACATACTCAGCAATGTGGGCCTTCATGTTATCCCACCAATACGTCCGTCTCATATCCTGGTACATCTTCGTGCTACCAGGATGCATCGCAAACTTCGAGTTATGGGCAGACTCGAGAAGCTCGCGTCTCAAGTCAGGCACATCTGGAACACATAGGCGGCCACGGAACCGTAAACCCCCATCAGATCCAACTCTCCACTCGGAGTCCGCGGCGTCGCTAGCCTGCTCTCGAAGCTCAGACAGCCGTATGTCGCCCTCCTGGGCCTCAACAATCCTGTCGTCGATAAGTGGTCGCACCCGAACGTGCGCAACACACTCAAATGGCTCCTCGACAGTGAGTCTCTGCTCGAAGTCCCGCACAAACTCTACCATATCCCACTCGGCTATCATCAGCGGTGCCGCAAATGCAATCGCCTTCTTGCGGCTCAACGCGCCCGGCTGCACAAGGTTCGCCTTGCCGGGATGGTAGGAAACCTCGAACTTGAAGTCCTTCAAGGTCTCCATCCATCGGCTACTGTCTCATATTCAAATCTCACATGCGTGAATATGTATTTAAGGCTCTTGTGGTCGCAGTAAAAGCTCGAACTCCTCACCATAGAGGTAATGTCTCCGAGCTTCAATGCAAAGATGACACCGCCAACTCCTGTGTCATGTGTAGGGTAATTCTCCTCGTGCTTCCTTAATTGTCTCGAGGCATACGATATCACCCTATCTTTCTCGCATCGCACACAACCCAAACCAACGCGAGACGCGTCGATACACCGTGTATTTCACCCCTTGCTCGGCAATACTAGCACAGGGGCGGACGTCAACTTGTCCTTCGGCTCCTTAAAAGCCGCCTCCGCCTTCTCATTCCAGGCGAACTTCGGGTCCTTCCGAGTCGGTGAGACAATGGCACGGCGATCTTCGAGAAATCCCGAATGAAACGTCTCGTAGTAGCCGGCCTGAGGCCAAGGAAACTCCTCACCTCGAACCGATTCAGTGCCGCCGCCAATCCCGAACCGCAGCCTACCTTAGCAAGGTCCATCTGCTATCCCATCCTTAGACACTACATGTCCCAGAACTTGACTTCCTCCTGCGAAGTCGCACTTCTTGTACTGCGCAAACAACTGGTTCTTCTTTAGTGTCTCCAATACCGCTCGCAAGTGCTCCTCGTGCTCCTCCCGACTCGTGGAGTATATCAAGATGTCATCGATGAAGACGATGACGAATCCCAGAGGAAGGGCCGAAATACCCGGTTCATCAGATCCATGAACACGGCTGGTGCGTTCGTCAGACCGAACGACATCACTAAGAACTCGTAGTGCCCAAAGCACGTCCTGAAGGCTGTCTTCTGTACGTCCTCCTCTCTCACGCGCAACTGGTGATACCCTGACTGGAGATCAATCTTCGAGAAATACTTCGCCCCTCTCAACTGATCGAACAGATCGTCAATCCTGGGCAAAAGATACTTGTTCTTCACCGTGACCTGGTTCAACCTACGGTAATCAATACACAACCGTAGCGACCCGTCCTTCTTCTTCACGAACAACACAGGTGCTCCCCAAGGAGACACACTAGGTCGAATAAAACCTCTCTCTACAAGTACGTCAATCTGTGTCCGCAGCTCCTCCATCTTACATGGAGGCATACGATAGGTAGGCAACGAGATGGGCGTCGCACCAGGCGTAAGATCTATCGTAAAATCAATCTCACGCCGAGGAGGTAAACCAGGGATAGTCTCAAACACGCCCGCACCGCAAAGTCTCGAACCACCGGCGTACTATCTACCGGACCATCGGTCGGCACAAGCAAAGCGACATAACAATCAACTCGACAGGGGCCGAGCCCGGCACCGGAACGTGAAAGGCGTGCCGTCAGTCCATAGGCCGTCACGATCCGAGTGTCGCAATCTACCTCCGCCCTCATCCCTGGTGAGCCAATCCATGCCAAGGATAACGTCGTAGTGCCACGGAGCAACAATGAGGTCGACGAGCACCGTGCCGCTACCCAAAACTACCGAGCAACCCTCGCATAATCGTGTGACATCCGAACAAGTCCCGGTAGCCGTAGTGAGTCTCATTCCCTTAGTGGGAATCGTATGCAAAGATAGGCGCTTCACCGCCCCACAAGAAATAATAGAAGTAGTGGACCCAGTGTCCACCAATAAAGAGATGGGAGTGTCGCGAATAAAAGCCGTACCCTCGAAGGCCGTCGGAGCTGAAACCGACGTCTCAGGTGCCTCAGCCACGAGAGTATGAATTCGAGCCTGCTGCTGGCGGTTCGGCTGAGGAGCCAAGGGTCGCTGTGGCGGCCTGAAGTGCTGCACAGGAGGTCGGAAGGAAGGATGTGCGGAGAGCCGTCGTCAGCAGCGGTGGAGCCGATATGGCCTGTGGGCGAGAACGGCCCATCATCTGTGGCGAGAGAACCCACTGTCCTTCATCCGCACGAAGCAACTCCCAATAAGATGACCCTGTTTCCCGCAGTATGTGCAGGTCACAATAGGGCGCCTCGCCTGAGCCCCTGGCGCTGCGATCCTAGGAGGCAAGTCAACACGAGGCCTCTTGCCTAAAATAGGGCCTCGCTCTGTATCTCCGCCGTGGCCTCGCAACCATAGTGCCACGTGATCGGGCCAACCGGTCCACATCCTGCTCTGCCGTCATAGACATGTGAACCAGTGCTGCATATGTGGGTATCGTGAGGCAGCATATCTTCGACCGTATCTCCGGTCGCAAGCCCAATGAAAATCGACGCATCCGCATCTGCTCGTCCACTAGTATAGTCGGGACAAAGCGGCCCAACTCGGTGAAGCGGTGCTCGTACTGTAATAGTCATGCCTCCCTGCCTGAGGCGCAGAAACTCGTCCTCCCGCTCATGTCGGCAAGTCGGCGGTAGTATTTCTCATGGAACCGGAACTCAAAAGCCTCCCGAGGTCCATACGTAGTCCGCTGCGATGCACCGCAACACACTGTCCCACCATAAACTCGCCTCCCTCTCAAACATGAAGGCGGCCAGCTCTACCTGCTCTGCCTCTGAGCAATGCAGCATCCGAAGCATCTTCGAGATGCGGTCAAGCCAAAACTCTGCCTCCTCGGGCCTATGAGTGCCCATGAACGAAGGAGGCCTCAAGCGCTGAAACCGCTCGAGTAGACCGCGCGTGCCGACATCTCCAGTAGGAGGCACCACGGGTGGAGGCAGAGGCACATCCTCACACTGAGCAGGAGGCTCAGGGTGCCCGGCAGGACAAGCAGGAGTAGTAGGTGGAGTCGCACTACCACCATGTGATAAGGCCTCAGCGATAGTGGCCATAAGTCTTGGTCGGTCCGCTGCCGGTGTCAGACTTGTCGCTGGCGATGCATCATCAACATCAGCTGCTCAAATCTATCCATCGGCGGAGCAGCCTGGGAATCCTGCTGCGTAGAAGATGACGGCCGAAACTGCTCACGGACTGGGGGCGTGTATGGTGGTAACCCGCCAGCAGGGCCAGTAGGGGGTTGATCGGAACCCAACCCACGGTCCGCAGGACCACTACTACTAGAAGGTGTCTGGTCCATGGAGCCAGTCAGAAGGAGGTGTGCCGTACTCCGCGTATACTGTCGCGGCATACCCTATACAACACAAGGTTCAGCATTGGTGAGATACAGCATAACACACATCATAAAGCACTTTAAGCATTCCACACATAATTAAATCCAAAGGGGCTACATGCCTTTCATTTACTCAAAATTGTCATAATACATGGATTGCAGAGTCTACATGAACCATGACGGAAATCACATGATAGCCAATACATCTACTACATCAAACCCTAAACATACTACTACCTAATACATCATCTGAACGAAAAAACACAAACCGCCTATCGCGGTAATCAAAGCAAACACAACAAACAACGATATGGATGACTAAGCATCCGAAGTAGGCGGTGGAGGAGGAGCATTCTTATCCTGCGCACAGCACAGGATGGCCTTCAAAGTACGGGACATCTTCTTGAAATTCTTCTTCATGTAGGCTTCATTCTCTTCAAGTTTAGTTCGAACTTGACCAATCTCAGCCCGAACTTGTCCAATCTCAGCCCGAACTTGTCCAACCTCTTGCTGCAGGGCGGCTTGCCTCTCCTCAAGATGGGCAAATCGCGCATCAGATACATCTCGATCCACACCCTGCCCCTGAGCCGCAGGGGGTGAACTCTCCTCAGTGTCCTGAGCCTCAGGTTCTTCCTCCTGTATGTCATCACTGCGCTCCTCATCGCTCTCACTGGAGGTCAACACTCTCCTCACCGGCGCTATCCGACTCATCTCCGGACTCGTCGAGTCGGGCTTGCCATTGTTGGGGCCGATCTTCATATTCCTGAGTGTCGCTTCATTTATGATTCGCACCGGTGCAAGATCCTCCATATTCAATCTGTAGCCTACATCACGAGCCATCCTGCAGATCAGTCGGCCAAATGGGAGCGAAAGATCGTTCCTGGCAGAACGAACAACATTAACTATCTGGGATAGGATGAATGTGGGCAGGCATATGTCTTCCCAGTGTCCCATCTTGTACAGAAAGTCCACCATCACCCTAGTACATTCCGTGCGGTTACCCCACCGTGGGTATACATTGTATGTGAAGATGTGATGGAGCAAATGGAAGTCTTCAGACATCTTTGTCGCCGCAATACAATTTCCTCGCTTCCAAGTAACCCGGCGACCACAGAGAAATCGCGTGCGGCGATCCCTTTCCCGCGCAGTTCTAGAGAAGTCATCACTAGGATGCACTTGACCAAGCGGAATCTTCGTGATTCGAGCCACCTCATTCACAGTGATTGTGCGCCTTATGCCCCTCACAGAGACAGTAAACTGAAGAGGCTCTACTGATGAGTCTATGATGTGAGCGTAGAAGGCACGAACCGTGTGCTCACATGCGGGGGACTCGCCTTCAAAAATATGATTCCACCCGATATCCACCAAGTGGTCCATCATCGGGTGTAGACCAAACATCCTCTCATCCACATGAGCTTCAAACACAACCTTACGGCCCGCGAAGCGCCCATATTCCATGCCTATTGGATAAGCATTCCTGGCGGGGTGGTCAGGATCCAGGTCTCGCTTCGACCTAAACTCCCGCACGGTGCTTGTACCGGCCCCAACATCAGATTTTCTTCGGGAACGGGCTGGCCTACTTGGGCCGGCGTCATCGGCCGCGGTTTTCCTCTTTCCCATGAGAGATAGGATGGAGGAAATGGAGAAAATGGTGGCCACCACACCAAGGAGGGCCATGGAAATTTTCCAAAATGGGGGAACAAAGGGCTGACCTCTTTTATCTTCCACAATCAACAATCCAACAGGTGTGGAAGAAGCTCTAGAGGTAGGAAATGAAGAAGAAACAAGAAGAAAATGGGATGGGTTAGTAGATTACCCGATTTTGAGCTCCAAGGAGGGTTATGAGAGCTCCAACTTGTGGAAATGGGGAAAGGGAGAGGCTAGGGCTGTTGTAGGAGGTAGGGGTGTGTGAGTTATGGAAGGAAATGGAGGGATTGGAGGTTTGGAGGGATGGGTTTCCAGCAAAAATCGAAAATGGAGGTGGTGGTGGTTGGAAAGAGGGGAAATGAGGAAGATGGGTGTTTCAGCCCTTTAAAACCCAATCTAATGCCAAAATGGCACGTGCCACGGGGTAGGGCATGCTGGGCCGACCCATCCCACGTTTAGAAACTCGCCGGAAAGCTGACGGAGGCGCGGTCCGCCGCAGGTGCCGCGGCGCCGCCGCGGTCGGGCTTGGCCGGAACCGCGCCGCCGCGGTCTGGCCCTGTTCATCAGACTCCCAGGGTGCCAAATGCACCCTGTCTTGGTCCAAACCTTTAACGGATTAATCGTGGGGGCCCACGGACTCAGTTTTGTGCCGAAACGGTTAGTTCCGGCAAAGTTCTGATATAATCTGGTTTTTCCTGATTTTTAACGACTCATTTTTGGTAAATTGCGACCTGGACACGTCAATAGACGGTCTAGGAGTGACTTGGGGTCCATAAGTGTGGTCGGGATCGAGTACGCACTCGATCAAACTGTCCGTGTGTAGCGAACTTCGCCGAACGCGAAATCGGGAGACCCTAAGACTGTTGCTATATTTTTGCGCACCCTCCTAAGTGAAATGCGTCAGCGTACGTAGTGGGGACATAATTGAGGTCCGGTTTAATCAAAATCATGCTCTGATACCAACTTGTAACGCCCTGAAAATCGGGGGTCGAGTGTAACTCAACTCCCGAGTTCCAACGCATCACTTATGTAACATATTTGATGATATTTGAATGTTGTCTGTGTTAGAGCAGTAAACATGAATGAGATTATACCAAAGCAGTAATTCATACTCCAGATCAGTTGTATAAAAGCAAGCGGAAGACTGACTGTATATATATGTATGTAAAGAAACAAAATAAATGATTCATTATCCAGAGTATGAATCCTTCTGAGTCACAATATACATGTCTGTGTAATAAAAAAATGTCAAAATAACTAAATACAATCTCTGTAAATCCCATCATCCAAGGACTTAGTCGAAGCCGCCAAATGAATCGCATATACGAGAACTCCTCCTGGTCCTCGTCGTGTCGGGCTCGCCTCCAGAATAATAGCCGGATCGCCTAAACCCGAGACAGTCGGTTGGTGTGCGCAACACCGTCCCGTAACGTGGGAGTGAGTAGCTAACTCGGTGGAACAAGAAGATATAAGTTATCATGTTACCAATACGATCAACAAGAATGATAAAGCAAGATAAATCAAACACTCCTAGTTACTCGATTAATGCAAGTATGAATGCGGTATGATGGATGCCCTCTCCGACATACTCCCTCAAGCGACACCATCTCACGTTCGCGCATGCTTACATCCCACAAAGGTGCTCCACATCTTCCGGGCACATGCGATGCATGATGAGTATGATTACCGAGTTTTTAATTAGTTTATTTCAAACAAACAGGATTGGGAAACTAAGGTACCTCCCTTGTATCATATCCAAACATGATCCAATCTAGGGTCGTCACCCTAGTTAATATCGACGATGGTGTGTTTTCTAGGTCACTGCAGAGGCCGCCTGTGTCACATTACGCACAAAGGTTGCACCACTCTCCCATCACCCCTTAAACGATTCATCACGATACAACTATACGTAAACAGCCTAGTTCATACTCTATATATCGCGGCGAACCCTAAGGCTCGCTGCAACTTCGAGTATGCTCGCGGTCACTACAAAGGGTCGCTGTGGTACACACACACAAAGATTGTACCACTCCCCATCACCTTATCGGTGTAGGCCGACGGCGCGAATATAGTGTCCCATACCACCATAATCGGCCACGAGTAGAGTTGCTCACTTGGTCACTACGGGAGGCACGTAGCCCCGGCAGAGGCCGACGGCTCGACCACGGTGTCCCATACCACCATGCCCGGCTCATGAGTCTTAGCGGATCGAGGTACCATGGTTAACGGGATTTTCACTTTGGTAAGTTTGGTACCCTAGGTTCAAGCATTAGCGACCAAACATGGTGAACATACATAAGGCATACGGTTTACTTGACATGTTCGGCTAGCTCGAGCGCACAACAAGTCGAGCGATATGAGGCACGAAGCACCTCGTGTGGCCAACCACTATCGCCAACCGAAGTACGACACGGGTTCACCAACACATCGTGCGTGGCGGAACGAAACCCCAACCACATCTTCAAGTCTGATACCGGATGCCTGGACTACGGACATAGTCCCAAGCTCAGTCAGTTGTGAAACATGAAGTAAAGCATAGGGCAAAGCATGTATTATAAAGCATGAAGTAAAGCATGTTATAAGGCATGTTGTAAAGCATGTTGTAAAGCATGTTATCGAGCATGTTACAAAGCACTATACACATAGGGATACAAATACCTAAGAGTTCATAGGTGAGTGTTTAGAGTGAACAACCACATGGAGAGTGTCATATGTAACTCTAAGGTAGCGGAGAATCCCATCTCAGCACCTACCTAAGATTCTAACACTTAAGCACTTACACTCACAAGTGAATTCACCAACACTTGGAATGCAATAGTTCAACATACATGACGTATGCTAGGGAAGTGTGTACTAGGGTTGTCCCTTTACCGAGCTAGTATTTTATACATATACAACATATTCATACAGCAAATAAACATAGCAAACACATCAGCAAATTTTATACGTATAGGGTACTTTCACGTATACCCAATTTCGACATACATAGTGTTTACAAAGGAACATAGGTTTCGGCGATTCTTTTCGCCAAGCTAGTATTTTAATCATGTATTGTATAATCATACATTAAATACATATGTCAAACATTATTCCAAAAGAAATACGTATACGGTATTTATACAATACGTAATTTCGACATACGGCGCATTTACAAGTAAACATATAATTTGGCGATTCCTTTCGCCAAACTAGTATTTTATTCATATGTTATATAATTAAACATTAAATAAACATGTCAAGCAATTGTCCAAAAAAAATACGTATACGGTATTTCTACGTATACCTAGAATATGTGAAATTCCATATTTCACACCGTTAATCAAAACAGGAAACGGAAAGCACTTTGTACATGTACAATTGCAAGCAGATCATGAATCTACCATTATCTGACATTGAAAGCATTGAAAACCGTAACTTATAAGCTTAAAGTCCTCACCTTTGCCTTTGGAAATGGAACGAATCAGCAAGGGTGATAGATCTTCCGTCTACGGGCGATTTCTAGCCTAAAGAGCGGAATCGGTTAGTCGGTATACATCCCACCTCGATTCCACCACAAATCAGACCTAGGGTTAGGTTTTCTTACCTTCAAATGAGTTGGATACCGCCGGGAAAACGCCGAGAATAAGGCGGTGTAGGCCGTGTAGCAATCCAGTGCAAGTGGAGGAAGATCGGCAACGATCTCCAAGTCCTTCTCTCTCTTTTCTCTCTCTCTCTCTCTAGGGTTTCCACCAAAATTCGTATGGCTGTGAGAGGGGCTGCTCTAAGCCCCTTTTATAGCTTCAAACATTACGAAAATAGACTTAGGTTCATCGGGTACTGCCTATATAAGATTTTCGACGCTTTTCCAGCTCAAAAGGGGAGTTCTGGTAGCCCTCCTTGAACCAAACGTCAGACTTAAGCTCACCACCAATGGATCTACGTGGGATTACATTTTTGACTCATTCGGATACGTAGATCGCACGTGGCGGACCACTTTCAGTTCGAGGTCAGTGGGCCACGATCAGAAATTTCGAGTACATGTAAATGTTCCTGAAATTTTTCTTAATCCGAGGGTGTAATTTGGTCTGATTCTGACGGTCAGGTAGCTTAATACTGACGCGTCAACGAACGATGCCAGATCACTATTCCAGATATTTATTTCGGCTTGTGAATAGTATTTTTCACACTACCTCGCTCCGATTCGAAACGAATGGCCGTGGAATATCGGATAAGGCCGATTTTTGAGATGATTGTTAAGCCCAGTAGGGCGGTCCTAGTTCCTTAACTTCGGGTTAATCAGAATCCCTATGTGCGATCTAGACCTAATACGAAGTTTCGTTTCATTCCCGAGAGCAGACGGGAAATGAGTTTGGTTCTAAACTTTAGGGTAACCTAGCGTCAATGATTCTGCAAGTTTTGGGTCTTGCAGATCGTATTTAAAGCGATCCTAACGGATTTCATAACTAATTGAGTTTAGTACTTAGTTAACTTTGTTAAATTTCTAAAGGATTTAATCCTATGTGATTTCTGGTCGAGGTGGTACTCGACCCAATGTACGGAATTTTTCAGGTCGTTACATTACCATTGAATAATAAGTCCCCAGCAGAGTCTCCATTTTGTTTCAACAAGAAAACAAATCCTTTTGGTTTGAGGGATTTATTCAATGATAACAAAGAATTCGATTAGAGAACATTGATCACATTTATTCTGGTCTTCATTTACATCCTTGGATTCCCTTAATTCTAAAAACAAAGTACAATTAATCAAAGAACTGAATGAAAGAAAAGACAGACTGATGGCAATTCTATAAGCATTTTGACGCTTTTAATGTTCATCACAGAGACAGAAGGGGTTGTGGGGTCTTGAAGAGACTTGATTTGGTTATGCAATAAGCATTGATCATCCTTTTAGTCATGCGGACGAACTCTTCTTCCTCCTGGAACTCTCTTTCTAGGCTTCACATTTCCCTTACTTCCTCTTTATGAATCCGGTAATTGGAGCGCTTGATCAAGGACAGGGTATTCTGGGTGAGAACATTGGTGCACATTCTAAGAGAACTTAGAAATTTCATGAACTTGGGTTGTACCATATTTCCATTGTGTCATACTTTCGTTGTGCCATACTTTCATTGTGCCGTATTTTCATTGTGTTGGAGCTTGTTGTGCGCCGGAGCTTTGTGCGCTGGCCACTACACGTTGGAGGCTTTGCGCACTGGCCGTTGTGCAGAAACTGTTTCGCGCTGGAGCATTGAGCACTGGAGGCTTTGCGCACTAGCCTTTGCGCAGAAACTGTTATGCGCTAATGCTTCGCGCACTAGAGGACTTTCTGTGCTAGTCGTTGCCGCTGGTTGTTGCGCGTTGGCCATTGCGTGGAATGACGTTGTGCGGAATGGCGTTGTGTGAAAATCCTTTGAAGACGTTTTGTGCAGAGATGTTTTGTGCAGAGAATCTCCTTGTGCGGAGAATGTGTTGTGCGCCGCACAACACTCCTAGCGCACAACATGGTGCGCACAACTCTCTTCCTCTCTTGTCTCCTTCTTCTCTCTCATTTCTTGGCCCACCAACTGATCCTCTCCCTTTAAATGAAGCAGGGAGGGGTATTTATAGGCCCCATCACTCTTACAAAGAGGTGATCACCACCACTTATCCCTTCACACATATACATATTCTTCTCTTAAACCACGGTGTTCACTAAGCATTACCTTAAATGGGGGTGTACAACCTCTTTCTATTAAAGTGACACCTGTACACCCCTTTTTACCAAACTACCCCTTTTAATGCCTTTTACCAAAATACCAAAACTACCCTTGGATATCTAAACTACTCCTGGACATGAATTTTTACCAAAATACCCCCGGACGGAATTTTTACCAAAATACCCCCGAACAGGATTTTTACCAAAATACCTTGGACAAGATTTTTACCAAAGTAGCCCCGGATGGGATTTTTACCGAAATACCCCCGGACATGGATTTTTACTAAAATACCCCCATACATGGATTTTTACCAAAATACCTCTAGATGGGATTTTTACCAAATTAGCCCCGGACTGGATTTTTACTAAAATACCCCCAAATATGATTTTTACCAAAATACCCCTGGACGGGATTTTTACCAAAATACCCCCGGACAGGATTTTTACCAAAATATCCTAAATAGGATTTGTATCATGGAATTCTCTGACCACTACAATGAGATATTTTTTTGTGCTTCAGCAAGGCCCTGACGACCCTTGCATGTAATGTAGCCTGGATGGTGGTGCCCCAAAGTACAATGAATGGATAGGAAAACCAGCTAGATGACCTCTAACCACAGGGGGCAGGGTCACTGGGGTCCATTCCAACTGCAAGAAATGTGACACAAGATGAGGCGAGACAAGTGGTTGAAGAAGCTGTAAGAGTAGAAAATACTGGTTGTTTCAGGTATCGAACGCCATATCCAAGGGAGGTACAAGATATCCCCTTTCCAGCTAATTTCAAGCATCTGAATTTTCAAAAGTTTAACGGGGCAGGATCTCCAGAGGAACATTTAATGCACTTCATCACTAACATGGGAAATTTTTCTACGATACCACAGTATTGCTTACGATTGTTCGAATCGTTACTAACACATAAAGCATTTTGATGGTATTCCAATTTGGCACCAGGATAGATACGTACTTGGGAGCAAATGCAAGAAGTTTTCATGTCAAACTTTTTCTCGTCAGAGCGCGATGTTAGAATTATGAAGTTGGCTTCCATATGGTAAAGAGATGGAAAACCAGTAGAAAAGTTTATAGACAGATGGAAAACATTAGGAGCCTCATGCAGGCACTTACCAGAGGAAAAAGAGCAGGCTAGAATGTGTTTGAACTCT
The DNA here is from genome assembly GCA_030180095.1 of Magnolia changhungtana. Lineage (NCBI taxonomy): Eukaryota > Viridiplantae > Streptophyta > Magnoliopsida > Magnoliales > Magnoliaceae > Magnolia > Magnolia changhungtana. The sequence continues at coordinate 2,833,822 of JASAUF010000600.1, forward strand.
ATGGGGACAGGAATCACATTTGGACTCACCAGCGCCGATATCAGAACTTTTGGCGACCTGCCTATTAAAGCTCACGCTTTTGAATTGATGACTCGTAAGATGCCAGCATTCCACCATGAGATGGCTAGGAGGGTATCCAGCAGGATGGCCGTGAATGCTATCGATCATGACAAAAGAGGCAAAGATACAAGGGACTTGAGGGAAAAGAGGTCGGACCGAAAGGAGGAGTGGAGCCAGTCAAGGACTAGATACAATGAAAAAAGGTCGAGGATGCTCAATTCTCATGAGGGACTTGCATTTGACAAAGAAGATGTCGTCCCTATGATGAATCAACTGTAAAAGGCTAGCACGATAGAATTACCAGAGCCCAAACGCCCTGAGGATGTGACAAGAACTAAGGAAAGAGATTTTTGCTGCTATCACCGCTTGGTGGGACATCAAACAGAGAATTGTTATACATTGAAATGTATAATATAGCGGATGATAGATAGGGGCGAAATAGTACTCGGTAAAGAAAAGGAAAAGGGTATCATGGCGACAGTAAATGTGCTTACAATCCAATGGAAAGCTCGAGATGCGAATGAGAAGGAAGAGTGTTAAACGCCAAAAAAGGTAGCAGTAATTACATTATGATCAGGTAAGAAGATAACAAATCTTGTAAAGAAAAAACTAGAAAATACTAGGAAAGAAATCATTGAAAGGCAAAATGGTAATGGTGAGAAAGAAAAGAAGGGTGAAGTGGCGAAAGTGACTTATGATGTGGTAAGTCATTTGAAGGGCGTACCGGCTCGATTGAGTGTTTATGATGCACTTAAGATATTAGAAGAATTTCGACAGAGCTTGGTTCAAGCGTTGTCCGATCACGACATTAGAGAAATTTATTGGTAGAATCAGAGCATGAAGAACATGATGAACAAGAAAATTGTCTACCAGTCGTTTCCTTCTCTGATGACGATTTGATCTGTGAAGTAGAGCATAACAGACCGCTGATGATAAAAGGTCATATCCATGGGAAGAAAGTCAAGTGGATCATGATAGACAATGGGTCTATGGTGAACCTCTTTCCACTCTCGATGTTGAGTAAATTAAACTACCGTCGTTTAGATCTATGCCCTAGTGGAATGATGATACAGGGCTTTAAACAAGATGGACAACGCGCGCTTGGTAAGATCATAGTAGCGCTGGATATAGGAGAACTGACTACTGATGTCGTGTTTCATGTTATAAATGTAGTAACAACATACAATCTTCTCTTAGGAAGGCCATGGATACATCAGTATAGTATTATACCCTCTACTCTGCATCAGTGCTTCAAATACTATAAAGATGGAATACAATATGAAGTAATGGCCGATGCAAAGCCGTTTACAGAGGTCGAGTCCTTTGCAGACGCCAGTTACTATAAAGGGTTTGCTATAGAGGAGAGAAAGAATAATGAAAGCAAGGTCCTAAAGGACATTCAAATGAATGTGATTAAAGAAAAAACCGAAAGGGCAGAATCATTCGAAACTGCAGAAGTGAAGAAGAAATTCTACTTTGTGCCGAAACATCTGAGGCTGGCAGGGCAACTGCCATTAACTTTGTTATCAGCCGGACAGTTGAAAATTTCACAGTCTAATTACACAATGCCACTGCCGTATGTTGAAAGGAATAAACCATTTTCGGCTGCTCCAGGGAGGTTTCGGGTTGAAGCAAGTGTAAAATACCCTGAACCAATAAAATTTTATGTTTCAGAAGAAGCGAAGACATGAGAAAAGATCGAGAATAATGTGTACCATGGTAGGCTGACGCCGCAAGATCTTAAAAAATATAATCCGATAAGTAAGAAGATTATGAAAAACACGGGTTTCGATTATGAAGAACCAACCAGTTTGAACCATGGGAAGGGAATTCAAATCCCTATTGGAATTGGTCAGGATAAGTGAAGAAAATTTCAAGGACTGGGGTTAGACTCATCAGTGAATATGATTACAGTCGTGCAGTCTTCCGCGGCAATGCACTGCTTCAATGACTCCGAGGAGGAGTTGATTAAACAAACGCAAATGCGATTCCGTCTGGACTTGGTTCCCTGATAGAAGAAGCAATGAATTAGGTGATACAGGTTGAATTTATCAGGGGGATCAAATATACCGAGAGTGCTACATTGATCCTATGGTGCATTGACATGAATCCTGATCGAAATAAAAGTAACGTCAATACATCAGTTCGTAACAGATGATGAAAATGTGAAAATAAACCTGGAAGAGTTGGATTTGCTTGATAAGAATTACTTGACCGCCCAATAATAATCGCAATCATATAATGGGGCAAATTCAAGTCTAAATAGGACAGGCTGTACATTATAGAAGAAGTATACTCTAATAGGGTAAAAAAAATCGTACATTGATCAATGCTGGCTTTATCAAAAGATGTCACCTGAAGACACTACTGATTTTGATCCAGAATATCATCAGAATAATGATTCTGAATCAAAAGGGGCAGAATAGATCATGACCATGTATCATTTGATGCATGAATAAAGAAAAAGTTCGTAAGCATACCAAGATTATGCAATAGCAAACATTCCAAAAGGAAAGTGAACATCGCCATCATCAAGCGAGCCTCTCCAAATTCTGTCTGAAATTGATACCAAGCTGGTATATTATGAATAACACAAGCAGGTATAATCGAAGATATTAGTAGAAATGGTGGTGTGTCAATTTCAAATAGAGATGTCTATCATTCTCACAACAACTGACCATACCTATCATTGTCTTCTAAGACATTTTAAAGCAGCCTAATCAAGCCAATGGCCAATCGAGCATAAGGCCTATCAAGATCGCCATTCGGGCAGCGGTGAGAAGCCAGTGGCCCTAAAAAACTCGTGAAGGCCATCGTACGCATACCCATGTGGGCAGCTGACGGAGCTAGTGACCAAAAGTCTAAAAAGGCCAAAAGTCCTCAATGGCCAGTCATGTGTAACCCCCATGCCGTCTGTATAGTTTTCCGGCAGCGTCACGGGGAATGGAGGAAAATGCCCTCCCGTGAATGAGCTCGACCATACAGGCGAAGAAAATGAGGGCCGTAGTGTGAGCTTTAGATAGGCCAACCATTCATAAGACCCCCCAAGTTTATGGTTTGATTTCAGTACTAACTCATGAGGAAGGGCTTAAACCTACTCATTGACGGACTGACGACCTTAGACTTGGTACCCCAAAGGTCACCTTGTGAGCTCTGTGAACTCTAGAGAGTTACTGCGGCCAACCATGTGTGTAATTCCATCTGAGTTCATGGCCCTGGTAGCTTCACTGAGCCCCTCTGATGGATCCCGGTTTGTGAACTCCCTAGGCAATGAGAAGTCCAGTGAACTCCTAAGAGTTACAGAGGCCATCGCATGAGACTCGGCTCCACTACTTAAGAGCTTAAACTGTATGTAACTAACTGAATCAAAATCTAGCACCGCTAATGAAAATATATAAGTAAATGAAGTCATATAGGAAATCCCACACTAACAAGCATAAAATACTAGTGCTTATATTAATCCTTTAGTCAATAATTATGCTAAGATTACTGCATAGACAATATGTGCGGAATAATGTGTGATGTAGAAATGCATGAAAGAGGTTACTGAAAATCATCACTGAAAATTAAAAGAGATTACTTGTTCAAAAAAAAAAACATATATACAAAAGGAATTACGTGCTTAAAGTTATTCTATAATTCCCACTATCCTCATATACTTTTGCAAGTCTTCTTTTAATTGCATCAGAGCTGCAACATGCTTTGACTTTTCCTTGAGTATGATTTTTGCTTGGTCAGGAAGATCAGCCAGTTTATCTTCCAAGGATACAATCATCTCTTCGCTCTTGAGCAGCTTAGACTTTTTAATGTTGACAGACTGAATATTAATTTGGATCTTTTCCTCAATCTCCTTTATTGATAATTCCTTCTCGTGACCTTTCAATTCTAGCCGCAAGATCTCTTCCTTCAGAACAGCGATACAGTCTTGAATAATCATTATGTCATCAGTATAGATCTTCAGTTGTTTCTGAAGAGCTAAGCGTTCCTGGTCAAATTCATAAATAGTGGAAGCAATGAGAGAAGCCTTTTCCTTAGATAGAGTTAACTGCTTCTCATACTCTAGAATCTCGGGAGCAATTGTGACATTCTCCACCGATGCCAAAGAGATTATTGAATCGCAAAATTTGAGAAGGGAATCGCGTAGGGGAGAGATATTAATTTTTGCCATTCTCACAGAACTTTCCAGAATTTCAATGGCAATGTCCAGGTCTGACCACTATTTAGGATCTTTAAAGATGTGAACTATTACTGACAATGAATTCTTCATTAAAAGCATCTTGTAGACGGGGATCTTCGCAAAAGATGACAGCTCGGAAGCAGTGGCTATGAACTTGGAACTTGCTACTCCACTGCGAGGAGGAGTCCCTATAATATGAAGAAGGAAGAGAGCTACGATAAGGACTACAAGTTAAAAGATGTACGGTTCCTAAAAAAATCAATATATAAATATACCTGCCACGGAAGCGTGACTACCGAGAGGAAGGATTTCTTGGACTGTAGAGGGGCCGACTCCTAACATGTTAGCGAAAGAAGGTGCTCTGGCCTTTGTGCTTGAATCTCAGGTAGTAGTAGTAGGCAAATCAGCAGCCTCTACAGGAAAGATAATTTCACGAGCTATCCTTTTTGGTACTGTCAATGGAATTGGAGGGACCCTTGGCGAAGTCACTGGTGCAGTTGGAGGAGGGTTTAAGGAAAGAGTATCGCCGGTTTCAATATTAGCTACATGAGCGCCTAAAATGAAGATACGACAATGATGATGAGATAATTATCGCTAAATATGCATATAAATATCTAGAGAAGTTAAAAAATCCATTACCAGGTGAATATTCGTATTCCCCATAATCTAAGGGTTCTTCTTCCTCAATTGTTGCAGGAGACTTTGCAGGGATATTGGCACTAGGAAGAGTTTCAGAAGTCACAGGAGGGTGTTCTTTTTCAACATTTTCCACAACTATATCCTCCTCTCCGTCTACATCAACTTCTCCTTCCTCAAAATCGTCATCTTTATCCTCACCACTTTCATCGTCCTCGTCATTGTCATTTTCCATAGAAGTGGTACCCTCTGATGAAGAAGCAGAACTTTCATCTTCTAAGCTTTCTTCATCTACTTCTTCAATCATGACTTGCTTTCCTTTAGAAGAAGCTGCTCAGCTACTTTCTGGTTGGGGCACTCTGTCAGCCGGGACTGAAGGGGATGTAGATGCCTGTCTACCTCCTTCCTGAGGGCCAAGTGGTGACACTTGCATGTGCGCTCGAGATCTGGTCATAGGAGATGATGAACTGGGAGGAGTAGGCTGTGAAGGGAGAGTTGGTTCATCTAAAGCTGGCACATTCTGAAATGCCGCAGTTTCTACTGGAATGGGAGAAGATGTTCCTTCAACATCTTCTGTGGCCCGGCCACCAAAGTCACGAGGGACTTTTTCAAATTCCGTCAAGACCCCGTGAGCAAACCAGCCATCCAGGGTATTAATGGGCTTCTTCTCACGGATCGACTCTTCTATTGATATTTTGCTACAAATCTCACCGTGATGAGATGCACGGCTCTTCTCCGGAATAACGCTAATTCCGCTCTCAAATTTTCTGCCCCTCAGCCTGGGCGGATGAAGAAAGATGGGGGAGTCCACTAGTAAACATTTGTTGACCAAGAATGACTGATGATCCCACCACCGCATCCAGCTATATGAAGTGTGAACTATGCGGTCACAATTGGGAATTATGAAAGAAGAATTAATGCGACCACCCAGTAGTTGCTTCCATATCATGGCCCAATTGATAAGACTAGTTCCTTAGCAATGCATCTTTTTGGTAACCGATCCGCAGTCTTCCGCCACGGCTTGCTCATAGTCGAATTGGCGAGCAAAGCGGCTGGGGTAATAGGGCTCTCGCCAAAATTCCGTCCCTTCTTGGAGAGGTAGGCTACAGGAGCGAATAGAAAGAAAGAAAGCTCTTTCTGCTACAGTAAGTGTTCCCTGATCAACCATGTCAGTATCCTTAATGTAATGATGAAGACGGAATTGGAAGAAGTCTATTTGATCATCATCTCGAATTTTATTGGCCACTCATTTGTATGACCTTTTGGCCATAGAGATCTATTGAAAGAACCAGAGTGGGAGATGCACGGGATGAATGTATGCCTTCTTTGGTGCTTCAAAGGTCGAGGGGAAGTAAACTCCTAACCAGCTAGTAAAATAGTGTCATGCAGTATATGCCGAGGAAGATCCAATGGTGGGGTTCTTGATGTGTGTTGCTATTTCTCCAAAGACCCTATAAATAGAGCATAGCACTGGAGGTACGAGGGAATACTTTTGCCTCTCTGCCAGAGCACCGGTAACAACAAAGACTATGGGAGGAATAACATCTACCCATTTGGAACTTGGAAGTGCTATGATGCTTAGCCAATCAGCTAGAAAAGCTGTGAGTTCCCCAAAAGAACTATAATTTGCTCTCTCCTTCATGTCATCACAACGGCAGTTACAAAATCTGTAGGGAAAGATAAAAGGTTGGTGCGAAGGAATGTGTAATAGAAAAGGAAAAGTTGATTTCTAAGTTTGGGAATACCTAAGCATTCTGGAGAAGTGCGCTAGCCACTGCAAAGGAGAAAGCTTATGAAAATTCAAAAAATTTCCCATCTCTCTAAAAAGCTCAATGGTAGTTTTAGAAATAGAAGGTTTGCGATCGGGGGAAGATACAAATGCCAGTTCTTTATTTGACGAAATCAATTCGTCATAGAATTTGATGCAAATCCCAAAGTGTAATGCACATCTCCCCAAATGGTTGGTGGAAAGAGTTGGTAGTAGGCGACCAGTATTCAAGAAAGCCCTTGCGCACGGTAGGCTCCTTATAGAAGTATTTAGATGTAACTTCTATAACATCATATAGGCCAACCTTGGCCACTGTAGTTGCATGCTTCTTCAAGATGGCTTCTGCCCAATCAGAATAATAACATTGAGAAATCAACAAACCTCTTGCTCAAAAATCTTCCGGTCCCCAGAGTTGATCGCGATCTCTGAAGCGCTGTTTAATGGTCTCGTAAAAATATGTAGGAAAGAGGCTATGCGGACTACAAAAGGGGTTAGAAAGATCATGGGGTGGACTTCCTCAATGCTTTGTCGTTGCTTGTGTGCTTGTAATCTCCCCTGGAGGATGCACGGTTCTCTCGTCGCCCACGAAGCAGTGTACATTAGCTTTTCTCCATTTATATAATCCTTCGACTCGCAGCCAAGGATGGACTTACACATTGATGGGAATCACCGTCATACGTTCTGAGTGAGGGTTGTCAAACTTCATAATACCCTCAATGACTTGAACCAATTCCCATGAATTTTGAAACTTCTTCTTATTGTGCTCCCTAATTTTCTCTTTAAATTCCTTCGCATTGGTTCGGCGAGTCTTCTTTGAGCGTGAAGCAGGAGTACCTTCTTGGGGAGGGGGCCTTTGGCTATCTGTGCGGATGTGAGCAGTTGTTTTCAAGCACTCATCCCAATCATATTCTTTACCATGCTTTAGAGGACATTTTAGGTTTCCTAGTGCAATTGCTCGATGAATGGGAGATGATAGTGATTCAATGAGGTCAGTGACGTCAAAGGTTGGAAGTACGGGCTCTTTAAAGTATGCGGGATTACGGGCAATGGTTTTGGTTCATTGAGTTAGCGGTTGATCGGAAGAAGGGGAAGGGCCATAAGAAGATGGATCATGCAAATCAGGATGAGAAGGTTGGTCAGTAGGAGGATCTACGGGACGATAAGTTCGTTTAATACGAGCCATGATGGACAGGGAGTTAAACATTTGAAGATAATTGAAGAAAAGGTTCAAAGAAAAGTTGAGAAACTGACTAAGTTTTAGAAAAAGTGACCGAGTGCAGAAAATTTGGCTAAGTCCAGGTTGCGCGGGACCGCGCAACCAAAGTCTGTTGCGCGGAATATCGCAACTCCAGGAAGGCTTACGCGAATAACAAAGTTGTTACGCAGGACGGCGCAATCAATATAGGTTGTGCGGGAAAAAATTGCAGGAGAGCAAAATGTTCGCAACAATACAAGGATATGAAGAGTGACTGAAGGATTGGAGTATTTATAAGGTGAACGGTCGAGGACAATATGCGGGTTTCTGTTGCGTGGACCCACACAACCCTGTCAGGGTGATTATTTTTTATCATTTTCTTTAATTTTTGGGGAAACAAAGAAAGGTTCAAGGGGGCATCTGTTGAGGCATAAAAAATTGTGAGGAGGAAAGTATTGAAGTAAGAGAAGATTGAGAGAAAAAGAAAATTGGAAGAAATGAAGAATGAAATAACTTATGGTAGGTTGCGCGGTCCCGCGCAATGGACATCCGTTGCGCGGGACCGCGCAACTGAAATGTCAGTTGCGCGGGTTCGCGCAACAGAATTCAGAATTGGTTCTTTGTGAAAGGGTCTAAGGCATTAAAAGGTGGGTCCCATGGCACCAAGATCGAGGTACCACACGTACGAAGGACTATAAATACCACCTCCCCTCCATTTAGACGGATTGAAGATTTTCGATAGGAAGCGGAGCAAAGAGGAAGATCGAAGGTTAGAGACAAGACAGTGATGGTTTGCACGGGTCCACACAACCGAAATCCATTGTGCAGGTCCGCGCAACTAGACTGCCATGCAGTCTGTGAAGGCAAAGGGTCGTTATAATGCCGAAATGGTTGAAGTCTTCAAGTTCCTTCTGTTCAAGTATAAAGCAAAATAATCAGCAGAAGAGCATATTCCTCCTAAGTCCTAGGAGATGACTGAAATCACTGATGAAATACTGCCGAATTTGATATTTTTCTATGACAATTGCACTTATAATATTTCCTTTATTCTAAATAATCTATCTTAGAATCAAGGGATGCTAGAAGGATGTAAATGAACTCAGTATTAACAAAGTGTGATGATTATTTTAAATACTCTTTCTCTGTTATGTTTGAATAAGATAATCTCTCAAATCAAACACATTTGTTTCTTGTTCGAAACAATAGCTATGGCGAGCACATATCATGATTTCATATTCATTCGAATATTTTAACAAACACATGGAATGCATTATATATTCACATAGTTCATACACATGTATAAATTATCGAATACATTGTAACTAAGATCATATGGTAGCAATCGAGTTAGACATAAATCATTGCCGACATTGAAAGCCTTGAAAACCATAACCTAAATGTTTATAGTCTGCACCTTTCGTCGGATTGCTCGTTTCGAACACGGTTTGAATCCTACACTTCCATCTACAGAACAACGGCTACTTAAATCACGAAATAAGTTAGCTATTTCATTGATTCCTTTATTTGGATTCCTAAAACGAGATTAGGGTTAGGATTCCTTACCCAAATCGGAATCGAAACAAGTTGAGTAGCGTAGTAGAGAGGCGAAACGGTGTGTGGAGTTATGGGAAAAGATCCCAACAATGATCCCTAAGAATCTCTCCTTCATTCCTCTTTTCTCTCCTTCTCTCTCTCTCCCTCTCTCTCTCTTCTAAGGTTTTTAGGAAATTAGTATGAGGGAGAGAAGGGGTGGTTTAAGGGCCTTATATAGGCTTAGAAGTGATGTAAATGGCCCAGGGCCATGGTATACTTAGGTTATAGCCAAAGGGCATCTGTTCTCGACGAATGGGGCCCGTCTGGAGGTCCAATACTCGCATGCGGCATGAAGTAAGTTCCCTGATGATGGATCTAAGACAGGTTATGATTTCGTTCCGATCGGATCTGTGGATTGACCGTGAAGGACCTGTGTTAGTTCAATTATCTTCGTCACTCGATCAGGGCCACAAGTATACTGACATGTGTAAGGAAATTTCCCTAATCTATGAGTATAGGTTGGTCATAAACTAACAGTTTGAAACCTTTAATTTCACCCGCAAGCGAACGGTCCAATTCACTTAAGTTTTAGTACACTTTCAAAAGATATTCGTATTTCTCACACACCTCACTCAGGGATCTAGTTGTGCATTTTTTTATACTATTCAGGCTCGATTCCTGCGATGGCCATTAAGCTAAATAAGGCGGTCATATTCTTATAGTTTCGCGGTCAACGAACTTTCGACAAATGGTCGAGGTTTGATACAGAGTTTTAATGTGCTCCTGAGAGCAACTGGGTTTTGAGATTGCTCCGAGGTTTTTAAGTAATGTTGAGTTAGGGATTTTAATCATTTTTGGTCTTGCCATTCATATAGATAGTAGTTCAAGCTAATTCCACAGATTATTTAGTTTTGTACTTAATTAATTTTCATCTAATTTCTATAGAATTCGGTCCCTGGTGATTTCTGCCTGAGGTGGTACTCGAGTCTTTGTATGAATTTTTCCGAGACGTTACAATCTACCCCCCTTAAAGAAAAATTTTGTCCCTGAAATTAGTACCTTTTCATACTCCTCAAGGATCTGAGGGTAGTTCTTTTGGACTTCGGCTTCTATTTCCTAAGTAGCCTCTTCCTCAGTATGGTAAGTCCACAATACTTTCACAAGTGGAATAACTTTGCTACACAACACTTATTCCTTCCTATCTAGAATACGGGTTGGTCGCAGCACATAAGTAACATCTTCACTTAGCTGTACCTGCTCCCATTTGATAATGTAAGTAGGATCAAAATGAATTTCTTCGGCATCGATACATGAAATACGTTGTGCACGCCAGCAAGTGGTGTGGGCAAAGCAAGACGGTTTGCTACCACACCCACTCAGTCTAAAATTTGAAATGAGTCAATGAATCTTGGCTTGAGCTTTCCCTTCTTGCCAAATTGAAGGGCTCCCTTCATGGGGGAACCTTAAGGAATACGTGGTCCCCAACCTCAAATTTCAGTTGTCGTCGTCTCGTATCGGCGTAACTCTTTTATCTACTCTGTGTTGTAAGAAGTCAACGCTTGATAATGTCGATTTTCTCTGAAGTCGCCTGTACTAAATCTGGGCCAATCAAACTCTTCTTTCCAACCTCTGCCCAATAATGCGGTGCTCGAGATGGACGCCCATACAAGGCCTCGTAAGGAGTCATGTCAATGCTCTCTTGAAAGCTGTTGTTATAAGCGAACTCAGCATAGGGAAGATAGTCATCCCAACTATCTTTGAAATCAACCACACATGCTCGTAACATATCTTCTAATACCTAGTTCATCCATTCCATCTGCCCATCCGTCTATAGGTGGAACGCAGGACTGAACTTCAGTTTCACTCCCATTGCTTCCTGGATTCAAGTCCAGAAAATGGACATGAATCGTGTGTCTCGATCCGACACAATCTCCACAGGCACTCCATGCAGCTATACAATCTCCTTGATGTATAGCTTGGCTAAATCGTCTGCTGAGTTTAAAACTTTAATCGGGAGGAAGTGAGCCAATTTCGTCAATCGGTCTACAATCACCCAAATGGAGTCGTGTCCCTTCCTCATCTTCGGTAATCCAGAAATGAAATCCATAGATATGAAATCCCATTTCCTTTCAGCTATGGGCATAGGTTGAAGTAATCCAGGAGGTATGCGATGTTCGGCCTTGACCTGCTGGCACGTGAGACAACGGGATACAAAATCTGTTATGTGGGCCTTCTTGTTATCCCACTAGTACGAACGGTTCATGTCTCGGTACATCTTCGTACTGACAGGATGCATTGCCATCCTCGAATTGTGAGTGACTTCTAGAACTTCCTTCCTCAAGTCAGGGAGATTCGGTATGCCTAGGCGACCATGATAACGTAAATCCCCATCCGAACCAACTCTTCATTAAGAGTCTTTATTGTCACTAGCTCGTTTCTCATCTTCACCAACCATTTATCTTCTCTTTGAGTCACAATGATTCGGTCATCAATAAGTGGCTGAAGACGAATATGTGCGACGCTCTCGAACGGCTCCTCTACTGTAAGCTTTTGTTCGAAGTCTCGCACAAACTCTACCATATTCCAATCTTCTATCATGAGCGGAGCTGCAAATTCTATTATCTTCTTACTGCTCAATGCGTCTGTCATAAGGTTAGCCTTGCCAGGGTGGTAGGGAACCTCAAACATGAATTCTTTCAAGGTTCCCATCCAACGTCGTTGCCTCATATTCAGGTCTCTCTGTGTGAATATGTACTTGAGGCTCTTGTGGTTGGAAAAGAGCTCAAACTCCTCTCCGTAGAGGTAATGCCTCTAGAGCTTTAATGCAAAGATAACTGCTGCCAATTCCAGGTCATGCGTAGGGTAGTTTTCCTCGTGTTTCCTCAACTATCGCGATGCATAGGCAATCACTTTGTCCTTCTGCATAAGAACACAGTCCAAACTAACACGAGATGCATTAGTGTATATCGTATATCTAACCCCTTGCTTTGGCAATACTAGCATAAGGGAGGACGTCAGTTTGTCCTTCAGTTCCTGAAAGGCCGCTTCTACTTTCTCGTTCCAGGCAAACTTAATATCTTTTCAAGTGAGCAGAGACAATGGTCTAGCTATCTTGAAAAAGTCTTTAATGAATCAATTATAGTAACCTGCCAAGCCAAGGAAACTCCTCATTTTATAAACCAAATCGGGCTGCTCCCAGTCCTGAACTGTGGTCACCTTATAAAGGTCCATAGCGATACCTTCCTTGGACACCACATGTCCCAAGAACTCGACTTCTTCTTTCCAGAAGTCGCATTTCTTATACTGAGCAAATAACTTGTTCTTCCTGAGAGTATCGAAGACTGCTCGTAGGTGCTCTTCGTGATCTTTTCGACTCTTGGAGTATATCAGAATGTCATCTATAAATACGATGACAAATCGGTACAGATACGGCTGAAATACCCTATTCATGAGGTCCATGAATACATCTGGTGAGTTTGTGAGTCCAAATGACATCATAAGGAACTCGTAGTGCCTAAAACTAGTTCTGAATGTCATTTTCTGCAAGTCTTCATCCCTTACACGCAACTGATGGTACCGAGACTGTAAGTCGATTTTCGAGAAATACTGTGACCCTTTCAACTGGTCAAACAGATCATCTATCCTGGGCAAAGGATACTTGTTCTTCACTGTCACTTGGTTTAACCTGCGATAATCAATACACAATCGCAACGATCCGTCCTTCTTCTCCACAAATAGCACAGGTGCTCCCCATGGGAATACACTCAGTCGTATGAAACCTGAATCCAACAGATCATCAATCTGTCTTCTCAACTCCTCCATTTGACATGAAGGCATGCCATACATTGGTAGAGAAATGGGCATCGCACCAGGCACAAGGTCGATAGTAAAGTCGATCTCACGCCGAAGAGGTAGTTCAAGTATCGTTCTGAACACGTCCGTGAAATCTTAAACTACAGGGGTGTCCCCAAGTATTGGACCATTAACATTCTCTAGCAAGGTAGCATAACAACTAATGCGGTAGTACCAACTGACTTGAACTGGGAAGGTAAAGGTCGTGCCCTCGGGACCATGTACCGTCACTAATCTGGTATCATAGTTGATCTCGACCTTCATCTCAATGAGCCAATCCATACCAAGGATGACATCATAATGACGTAGCAGGGCAACAATCAGGTCAACGAGTATTGTTTTGCTCCCTAAGTCTATCTAGCAACCCTTATAAATCATGGTAGTGTCTGAGAAGGTCCCTGTGGTGGTAAGGAGTCTCACCCCAACCATAGGAATAGTTTCCAATACTAGTCGCTTGACTACTGCACATGATACTATCGAGATAGTGGACCCGGTGTCCACCAATAAGAAGACTGGTGTACCTTGGATATGTGTTGTGACTTCAAAAGCCAATGGTGTTGAGCTTGCTGTCTCGGAAGCCTCAGCTGCAAGTGAGTGCGCATAAGCTTGTTGAGGATGATTCGGCTGTGCTGCCATAGACTGTTGAGGTGGCCTATTTTGAGGTACATTTGGCCTATAAAAAGGTTGTGCTGGCGGTGCTGAACGTAGAGGTGGAGTTGAGATAGCTTGAAGAAGTTGGCGGTTGATCTTCTGAGGAGGCGTGAAGCCGTTGTCCCTCATCTTGACCAAGCAATAAGTGTTTGTATAGCCCAACCTCTTACAGTAGGTGCACCACATATCTAATCACCTCGGCTGTGTCGATGAAGCCGTAAGCCTGGGAGGCAAATCTGCACGTGGCCTCTTACCGAGGAATGGTCGGTTTGACAAGTCAGGTTAAGGCCTCGTGCCCATGGGTACACGCGTATGGAATAGTCTATCTCCATCCTGCTCAACTTAAAGGGACATGTTCACTAGTTCAGCATAGTTGGGAATGCTAGCGTAACACATCTTCGTGCGAATTTCAGGCCGCAAACCCTCAGAAAATCGCTGCATTCTTATCAGCTCATCTACTAGGATCAAAGGAGTGTACCTGGCTAGCTCCGTAAACCTGTTCTCATATTTAGCAACGGTCATACCTCCATGTTGGAGGCGAAAGAACTCACTCTCCTTTTCATTACGATACGTGAGGGGGAGATACTTTCCATGAAAGCGGGTCTCAAATGTGTCCCTCATCCATACATATCCTACAGGGACTGTTCACAGGATGCTGTCCCACCATAAACTAGCTTCCTTCTCAAACATATATGTAACAAACTCTACCTGCTCTGTCTTAGTGCGGTGCAGTGGTTCAACATCTTAGAGATGTGATCTAGCTAGTATTCGGCCTCCTCAGGCCTGTGAGTGCCTGTAGAGGTGGGAGGTCAGAAACGCTGAAAGCACTCAAATAAACCACTAACATTCACATTTCTAGCAGGGTGCACAGGTGGTGTAGGTGGGACCATATTCATGTTTTGGGCAAGGGCCCTCGCAATAGTGGTCCAAACTTGTTGTTGTTACTGTATTAGGAGCATCATCTGCTCCAACCTATCAGGAGGAGGGGCCGCCTGAGGCATGTGTGGCGTCGATGAGGACGCACGGTTCTGTTCCAAAACCGGTGGTGCACTAGGTGTTGGCCCATTGTTGGGGCCAGTGGCCCAGCTGTGAATCCGGCATTGTCTCAAAATTTTGACCCAAGCTAGGGTTCGACTGACTATCGTTCAAGGGAGGTGCCTCGTCAAACGATCTATCAAGTGAAAGACATGTCATATTCTGAGTGATTTTCGGAGGCATTCCCTATACACAACATAAGGTGCAACACGTGTAAGATTTAGTGTAATAACATTCAATTTCTCAAACATTTTACATATTCTAATTCAAAAGAAGCTTCATGCATTTCATTACCCAAAATTGTCACATACATGAGATATAGTCCTATATGGATCATGACAGAAGATGCATGTGAGCTAACCTAGTACAAGTTTCACACCAACTACTCTAACATATTACCAAGCCGACCAAGGCTATTACATAAAAAGTAAGAAACAAAGCAAACCAAAAGACGATTGCAACATGTGTCTAGTCCTCTGACTCTGGTGATGGCGGAGGCACACCCTTATCCTTCATATAGTACAGGAGGGCCTTTAGGGTGCGAGACATCTTCTTACATTTCTTTTTCAGGTAAGCTTGATTTTTTTCAAGCTTTTGGTTCAATTTGGCCTGGGTCTCCTTGACCTGCTGTCTTAGGGCGGCCTGACTCTCCTCAAACTGAGCCATGCGGGCTTCTAAGGCGGCCCAATCATAGCGATGCTCATGTATAGCAGGAGGAGGGCCCCTATCAGAATCTCGAGACTCCTCTTCTTCATCACTCCCTTCTTCCTCACCACTTTCCTCTTCACTACCTTCTTCACCTTCACTTCCTTTCTCTTAGCCACTTCCTTCTTCATTATCACTTCCATTTTCCTCTTTACTTTCTTCCTCTATCTCATCCCCATATTTAACAAGACGGGCTTGTTGCTGCCTGAGGCCTATGCCCATATTGTTGAGCGTAATGTCACTGATGATATGGATCGGGGCTAGGTTATCCTTGTGGAGTCGAAAGCCAAAGTTTCGGTCGATCTTACATATAAGTCGACCGAAGGAAAGTGAGGCATCTCCCTGTACAGACCGTGCAATACTCACAATCTGAGACAAGGCATATGTAGGCAGGCATAGTTTGTCGCTGTGACCGACTCGATATAAGAAATCCACCATGAGTCGCGTACATTCCGTGTGGTTACTCCACCTGTGATATACGTTAAACGTGAATATGAGGTGGAGTAGGTGGAAGTCATGCGTTATTTTGGTAGGTACAAAGATATTTCTTCACCTCCACCGCTCAAGCTGGCCGCATAGGAAACATGTGTGACGATTTCTTTCTCGTTCACTAGTGAGGTTCCTCTCACTAGCATGTA
This sequence comes from Magnolia changhungtana, assembly GCA_030180095.1. Classification (NCBI taxonomy): domain Eukaryota; kingdom Viridiplantae; phylum Streptophyta; class Magnoliopsida; order Magnoliales; family Magnoliaceae; genus Magnolia; species Magnolia changhungtana. The sequence continues at coordinate 2,850,072 of JASAUF010000600.1, forward strand.
CGATTCCATGCTCAATACCCATGATTCGAGCCACCATATCTACATTGACTATGTCTCTTCCTCCCACCCCAAAGGGATAGTAAACTGAAGTGGCTTCAATTGTGGGTCCCGTATATGAGCGTAGAAGGTTTGTACTGTGCCTTCACTTGCATGTGTATTTCCCTCAAATATGGGACCCCACCCATTTTCCAGGAGCATGTCCATCACTGGGCACAGTCAAAATAACTTCTCATCAACATGATCCTCAAATACAACTTTACGGCTATGGAACTTACCAAGTTCGATGCACGGTGGTAGAGACTTTCAATGGGGATCCGCGGGTTAAGATCCCGCTTTGATCTTCTCTCTCGCTCGGCGCTTGTGCTTGCTTTGACACCCATTTTCTTCCTTGAACGGATTGGGCGGCTAGGCCCAGCTTCATCTGCAGGCACCCTTCTCTTTCCCATGAGGGAAAGGAGTGTGAAAAGTGAAAAGATGGTAGCCACTAGCTCAAAAAGAGCCATGGAAGTGAAGAAAGTTTGAAGGAGGAGATGAGTTGGTGGGTTTTGGGGTTTATGAGACACAAAGAGGGATTTGTGTGCTCAAATGAAAGGAAATAAGGGAGATAGAAGGTGATAGGAAATGGGTTTTGAGGAAAATGGTGGAGGATGAGTGTGTAATGAAGAAAAAGAAGAAGATTTGAGTATGGAATGAAGACTTGAGAGGGAAAATTAGATTTTTGAGGGGTGTGAAGAGCTTGGATGGAGTGAAATGGAGGAAAGTGAGGCAAAGGGGTGTAAATAGGGTGGCCCCACACGAAATGCAGGCCCCACACATGTGGGAGAGGGCAGCGGATTGCCGGAACTGCGGGCCAGCTAGAGACCTGGGCGACTGTTAGTGCTATGATTTCATATCCCTTTGGTTGTCAAATTTTGTAGTGTCAAAACCTATATGTCTTGTACTTCTTGTGTTTCTTGTTTATGACTACACACTGCTTCAAGACAAGATCATGAATGAAGAATGTTTTTAAGACAAGATCATAAATAAAGAATGTTTGCAAGACATGTCATGGATGAAGTCTACAAGAATAGAAGAATTCAAGTTTGCTTCTAACATGTTCAAGATTAGAAGACTTCATCAAGACAGGTCAAGAATGTACCAAGCTCGAGAAAGACCGTCAACTCGACTCAAGCTTCTACTTTAAGATCATCTGAGAATACAGACCTTCAAGACTTCAATGTCCATCTCACTTCAAGGTTTGTTTGACCTTAGATTGACCTTAGGTTGGTCTGTATGATAGGTCATTCTGGATACATAATGACGAATATTTTAATATACTTGGTGTGATTGTTCTAAGACCGGTCCTAGAAATCTTAAGACCAGAATCCTAGCTTTGCTTCGACCAGTCTTAGGTTTCTCGGGACCGATCCTAGGTTATTCTGATTTTTAGATTTTTCTGGTTGTCCTTCGACCCTCCTGGACTTACTTACTGACCGGTCTTTGGGAAGTCCTACGACTCATCCTTCGACTAGTCGTAGTCCTACGACTCGAACTCCAGTGACCTATCTCGAGTCCCACGACCAGTCGTAGGTGTCTCAAGACCAGTCGTAGGTGGTCCACGACCGGTCGTAGGCTACCTAAGACCAGTCGTGAGTACAGCAAATCTTATCCCGGGAAAATCTTTTAAAATCTTTGATGCCACGACCAGTCCTAGGGATCCTAAGACCAGTCGAAGATGGGATTTTTGAGGCTATAAATAATGCATGAATTTTAGAATTTATTTATTTCATTCCATTCAATTCAAGCGATTTAGGGCTATACTCTGAGATAAGTTGTGATTATTTTTTTAAGCTATTGTGCATATTTAATATTCCTTTTGTTAGCATATTTCTATTGTGATTTTGATCCATATTCCAATCTTATTTAGAAAAGAGGAATTTGTGATATTCCTTCTTCTGGGATCAAAATCAAATAGACCCTGCTCTTCTTGATTTAATCTAAAATCAATTAGACATAGAACCTTTCTTTAAGTGAGTATTGGACATTGAACGACGTATCATTCATCTATTCCGATTGGTTCTACTGGGCTACTTTAAAAGGAGATCCAGGTATTTTACTTTCACTGGTTTTGTTTGAGATTTGCCAGAAAAATCTCATTGTTTTGGTTATCTGAGGAGAGCCAGAAAACTCAGATTGTGGGGGTTTTTGGATTGTGTAAGCCTGAGAAAAAAAAGACACAATTGTGAAGGTTTTGGGTGAACCTATGAAAACCTATTTTGATAGTGCATGTTAATATCTCCTGTGTGAGGATATTAGGAGTGGAGTAGCATTCTCGTGTGTTTGGCATGTTGGTGGCTATGAGTTGGTGAACACACAGCGAACCACTATATATCGTTGTGTTGTGGATGTGCTTGATTTCTTTATTTATTTATTCCTTCAGTATTGTGAATTGCTTTTGTGGATGAATGTTGTAATTTTTATTTCAAGCAAGTGTGGTTGAATGGTGTAATAACTTAGGATTTATTTCTTTAAGTTATTCTTGATTTATTTTCCATATCATTTGTATTTTCTAAATCGTTCTAGAAATAAGGTTGTCCTACCATAAGCCATTGGTTTTTGGTGTAAGGTTGTCCTTAGAACTGATTTAGTATCATTCTCATATTTCATGTCCTTTGAGATTGTTATTATTTCTGCATTATTATTTATATCTTTTATTATTCCATTGTTTTAAGTTTTATTTGGCATTGCCCTATTCACCCCCCCCCCTCTAGGGCATATAGCTTGGCCCTTTCAAGTAGTATCAGAGCCAAATAGCTCGTGCTTATTGCTTATTTATTGGATTTATTTCCTGAGCTAACGATCTAAGCTATATTAAGATGTCAAATTTTGAAAGCCTATCTGTCACTAGGCCACCACCCTTTAATGGCACAAACTATGCCTATTGGAAAGCAAGGATGAGAATCTTTCTCAAATCCATGGATGAAAGTGTGTGGCTGGCCATAGTGAATGGATGGAAACTACCCATCACTAAAGTAACTGATGAAGATGGTTCAAAATCAATTAAAGTAATATCTTATGCCCTTGGGACCACACTTCAGAAAAGTGAGAGTAGTGCTAATGCAATAGCACTAAATGCAATTACTTGTGCATTGTCACCAGATGAATTCAAAAGAATCATCTCATGTGAAAATGCTAAACAAGCATATGATCTCTTAGAAATGACACACGAGGGTACATCTATTGTCAAGAAATCTAAAGTCCAACTCCTCACAACTAAATTTGAAGAAATTCATATGGAGGAGAATGAAATGTTTATGGACTTCTACACTAGATTGAATGACATTGTAAACTCAATGTGGGGTCTTGGTGATAGAATCCCAGAAAGTAAAGTGTGTGCAAAGATACTACGCTCACTTCCTAAACGGTTCAATTCAAAAGTAACCGCGATTCAGGAACTTCGTGATACGGATAACATGAGGGTTGAGGAACTAGTTGGTTCTTTACAGACCTACGAATTAAACTTTAAAGCTCTAAAAGGAAAATCAATTGCTCTCAAGTCATCTAAAAATATTCCACAAGAGAGCACTTCAGACTTTGAAAATTCTGAAGATGATATGGCACTTTTTGTAAAAAGGTTTTATAAAATTTTGAAAAATAAGAAAAAAGGAGATTTTAAAAAATCAAACGATAAGAGACAATCTAAACCTAGAGCTCAAAAATCTTTGAAAGATAGTCAATGTTACAACTGTCAAGAGTATGGGCACTTGGCTAACAAATGTCCCAAAAAGGACAAATAAAAAAGGAAGAGTATGTTGGCTACTTGGGATGAATCATCCTCTTCGAAATCAGAAGATTCTGAAAATGAGTCGGGAGATGATGTTAAAGCCCTTATGACTCTAGCCAAAGTCACTTTTTTAGATTATGATGAAGTAACTAGCGAAGAGAATCAGAATAGTGATTGTGACAATGAAGATGATCTTCAGGATGCATACAATGCCCTTTATAAGGAGAGTTGTAAAATTGCTGTCAAGCTTAAATTACAAAAGGAAAAATTTTCTAAACTTAAAGAAGATTATGAGTCTCTTGTCTTAGAAAAATCTCATATTTTTTATTTTTTTGAAAAGACCAAATGTGATTTAAAATCAAAACCTCCTAAGTTGATGATTTGAAAACCGAGAATGAGAAACTCAAAAATGAAGTAGCTTCTCTTTTGAGTTTAAAAGACACTTGGAGATATGCCCAAGGTGATCCTAAATTAGAAAAATTGTTATCCGGATCGAGAAAGTGTGGCGATAGATCCAGGTTGGGCTATGATAAGAATACTTCTCCTAAACAAAAGAATACTGCTCCTAAGTTTGTGAAAGGAGAGTCTTCGAACTCAAAAGTAAAGTATACTTATCAAGGTTTTTCAAAAAATTCAAGGACCTTTCAAAAATCTAAAAATAGTCATGCCAACTTCAATCTTCAAAACCAAAATCCTTTAGTTGAAAAGATTATTGATCTTCTCAAGGAGCTATTAAAATTTAACTCTATAGGTCATTCATATAACAATAGACAGAAAAAGTCCAACTACACTCCTAAACCCAAAACAGTATTGAAATGGGTTCCTAAAGTTGACTACTTGGTTGCCCACACTGCTTTCAAAGCTACAAGGCATTCAAAGTGGTACCTTGATAGTGGTTGCTCCAGACATATGACAGGCGACAAAGCTTTATTCACCGATCTTGAAGACAAGACTGATGGGTCAGTCACTTTTGGTGATGGAAGCAATTGCAAAATCATTGGCCAAGGTACGGTTCATCTTTATAACCTTCCCTTATTTAAAAATGTATTATATGTTGAGGGCTTGAAACACAACCTACTGAATATATCTCAAATATGCGACAACAATCATAATGTAAAGTTTTCTAATCAAGGTTGTGAGATTGTTAATAAAGAGGGTTCTGTTATATTAACTGGTCGTAGACATCCGAAAATCTGCTACATCGTTAGTAATGCAAGCTCATCTACTCAATCGTGTTACATGGTCCATACTGATTAGACTGAATTATGGCATAAACGCCTTGGACATGTACACTACTGGAACTTATTTAGATTGAGCAAAAGAGAACTTATAAGAGGTCTACACAAATTACAAAAAGTAGACAAAATATGTGGTAAATGCCAGTTGGGCAAACAGATTAGGAGCTCTCACAAGAAAGTGAACTCCAATACCACATCTAGACCTCTCGAGCTTCTCCACATGGATCTCATTGGACCAACCAGAACGGAGAGTCGAGGTGGGAAAAAATACATCATGGTTATCATAGATGACTTTACTAGATTCACTTGGGTATCGTTCTTAAAAGACAAATCTGAAACCCTAGATGAAGTAAAGAAGATCATCAAACGAATCCAAAATGAAAAAGGTTCTCAAGTTTATAAGATCCGTAGTGATCATGGTTCTGAATTTGAAAATAGCAGTTTTGAGAAATTCTGTAGCGATCAGGGAATATCACATGAATTCTCTGCGCCCAAAACTCCTCAACAAAATGGTATAGTTGAGAGAAAAAATAGAGTGCTTCAGGATATGGCTAATGTCATGTTAAATAGTATGAAGCTCTCCAAAAATCTTTGGGCCGAAGCAATTAATCTTGCTGCTACATTATTAATCGTGTTTATACTAGTAAACCGAAAATAAGACTACATATGAGTTATGGTTGAAAAAGAAACCCATCTTGTCAAATACTTTCAATTTTTAGCATTAAGTGTTACATTTTACGAGATCGTGAAAATTTGGAAAAATTTGATACGAAGAGTGATGAAGGTATTTTCTTAGATATTCCTTAAACAAGTCGAGCCTATAGGGTTCTAAATAAAAGAACAGGTGTGATTCAAGAGTCCATCAATGTGGTCATTGATGATCATTTGAATACACTTGCTCAAGTTGAGATGATGATGAAATTCTTATAATCGAAAATCAAGATACCTCTTCATCTCAATCGAACCTATGATCACAAAGATCATCCAACTAATCAAATCCTTGGAAACCCTCTCACTTGGAGTTCGTACCACGCAAACAACTTGAAAACATATGCAATTATGTTTATTTTACATCCCAAATAGAACCGGTCAATGTAAAAGAAGCTCTTTCTGACGAAAATTGGATAGTACCTATGCAGGATGAACTTAATCAATTTGTTCGTAATGATGTCTGGTATCTTATTCCTAGACCTAAAGATAAACACATTATTGGAACAAAATGGATCTTTAAAAATAAGTCTGATGAACTTGGAAATATTTTACGAAACAAGGCTAGACTGGTTGTACAAGGGTACACTCAGATTGAAGGCATCGATTACAATGAAACCTTTGCTCCAGTCGCTCGCCTTGAATCTATCAGACTTTTTATTTCCATCGCTTGCTTTAGAAAGTTTAAAATTTATCAGATGGATGTAAAGAGTGCCTTCTTAAATGGCGATTTACATGAAGAAGTTTATGTAGAACAACCCTCAGGGTTTGAAGACCCCAAGCTTTCTGATCATGTATTTCGTCTCAAAAAGGCTCTTTATGGTCTGAAACAAGTGCCCAAGGCATGGTATGAAAATTTGACTAAATTCTTACTTAGTCATAGTTTTCAAGTGGGAAGTGTCGATAAGACGTTATTTGTTAAAAAACATAATAATGAGATTTTAATTGTTCAAATCTATGTAGACGATATTATTTATGGATCAACTTGTTCTAACATGTCTTTTGAGTTTGCAGAGTTGATGAAATCAAGATTCGAAATGAGCATGGTTGGTGAACTAAATTACTTCCTAGGGTTACAAGTAAAACAACAACCTGATGGAATCTTCATTTCTCAAACCAAGTATGCTACAAACTTGGTTAAAAGGTTTGAATTTGAAAATGGTAAAAAATTTGATACTCCTATGAGCACAACCTTGAGACTCTCAAAAGACTCTACATGAAAAGATGTAGATCCTAAGCTATATCGTAGTATGATTGGTAGTTTACTATATCTAACTGCTAGTAGACCTGATATCGCTTTTAGCGTTAGTATTTGTGCGAGATATCAGTCTAATCCTAAAGATTCACATCTTACTGCTGTCAAACGGATTATTAGATATGTCGCAAGTACAACTAATTTGGGTCTTTGGTATCCTTTTGATACTAATGTTAAATTAATCTGGATATTCTGATGCTGATTGGGCTGGTAATATTGATGATTAAAAATCAACCAGTGATGGTTGTTTTTACATTGGAAATTGTTTGGTTTCTTGGTTTAGGAAGAAGCAAAGTTCAATATCACTTTCCACTGCTGAGGCTGAGTATATCGCAGCAGGATATGCATGTACACAACTCGTATGGATGAAACACATGTTAAGCGATTATGGAATTAATCAAGATTCAATGATCTTATATTGTGATAATTCCAGTGCTATCAATATTTCCAAAAATCCAATTCAGCATTCGCGTACTAAGCATATTGACATTAGGTATCATTACATTCGTGAATTAGTTGAAGAAAAGCCATCTCTTTGGAATATATTCCAACTAATGTCCAACTTGCTGATATATTTACTAAACAGCCGACAAAAAGCGGGTTTACTAAAATGAAATTTGATCTTGGTATGTGCATTTTAAATTGAATATACTTGTCTGCATGTATCATACTGTACTATATTTTAAATTTTTATGTATATAAATTTCAATTTCTGTATAAAAATATTTATTTTTGTCGATGCTCGACTGGCCCTTGCCATACACGACCGGTCGTGGACTGCACTCGACCAGTCGTAGAGATCGTGAGAATCATATAATTTGGAGAAAATTACTTTGTTCTTCATTTCCTCTTCTTCCTTCGACGAGTCGTGGCTCGACCTGTCTTGAGATCTCATGATTTTCTTCAAGATAAGTCGTTTTTCTTCATTTTTTCTTGAAGATTTATGCCATCATGCTTTGATTTGTTTATTCCATAAGCTAGATCTCGTCTTTTGTTGATTGTTTAGGGTTTCCTCTTTAAAATTTTGATCTAGAGAAACCCACCACTTCTAGTGTTCTTTGTGCTTGCTCCTTGGTAAATCTTGTTGAAAATGGATGTTAGAGGGAAAAAGAAAACATCTCGTGGTCCATCTTCATCTAGATCTACATCTATAACAAAAAAGGCACCTTCGGTCACCCGAAAATGATCCCAATGATGTACGGGATTTACGTAACCGTAAAGTTATCGTTAAGCGTCCTGTAAGTCTTAGTCACATTGAACAATTTGAGATTACCCCTCTCCTTGAATCTGTTGGCTGGACTAACATTTTGTTTTAGGGTGGGCCTGCATACCAGTCCATTACACAATCTATGGTTGCATGTATCTCTGATTTTTCTCTTGATAATTTAACGTTCTCAATTGCTACTAGAGAAGGGAAATTTTTAATAGATCGACATTTGATATCAGGTATTATGGATATACCTGTCAAAGATGAAGGTATTCCGATTCATACATTATATGACAAACCATCAGAATCGGAAAAACAAATGTTGACAAGAGATTTATGCAATATGGAAGTGCATTGGACGCACAAAGGAAATGTGCTCCCCTCAAAATTTTTATTACCCAGATACAGAGTTTTGCACTGGATCTTCACTTCAAACGTGTATCCTCGGTCAGGCAATAAAACCGAGTTAACTGCCTTCATGGTTCGGGTATTGCACTCTGTTGTGTCCGGCATTGTTGTCTGTTTACCTTCTTTGATATGTCATTTTATCATTCAGTTTCGTCTTCATCCGGGTCATAGTGATATTCCATTTGGTTATCTTATGACTTGTTTAGCTGCGAATATGCTCGTTGCATTACCTGAGAATGAGGCACCAATTCATCATATTTTATTCAATAATACTAATTTAAATAAGATGAAGTTGGATTTGCTTCCTGGTCAATTCTATGAAGGTGGTGGTGAAGGTGCTGAAGCAGGAAATGAAGGGGAAGCTGCTAATCTTCCTCCACAGGCTGATATAAATATGGATGATATATTTGAAGAAATTGAAACTGACTCCCAAAATGATTCTAATTACGATCCATCTTCTGGTTATGATGCACGTCTTAGTGCATTGGAGGAGAAGGTTGATAACCTGAGTGTAGCCCATGATATGCAATTTAAATATATGCGAAAATATCTTCGTCGCATTAATAGGGGTTTACATCAGATTGATCCAACCATCCCTACTCCTTCATCTGGATCTGATTAGGTGGATTATCCTTTTTATTTTTATGGATTCTGTATTATTATTACGATTGATGACTTTGGTTGTATGTTTTGCATTTATGACATTGAAGTGTTGTACTAATTTGATAATTAAATCTTGACTCTTCATATGGTGTTCTCTTCTCTCCTTTGGCCTTCCCTTGTCATTTTGTGACAAAAAGGGGGAGTAGTATGGAAAGGGGGAGAATAGGAGAAAGGGAGAGAGTGAGTACTTGAATATGGTTGATTGTTTCTACTCACTTAGGGGGAGTAGAGTATTTTTTTTTACTCTGATGGTTCATGATTCTTTCTTCATTTTACTTTTATATTTATGTGTTTTGTCACAAATTTGACAAAGGGGGAGATTGTTAGTGCTATGATTTCATATCCCTTTGGTTGTCAAATTTTGTAGTGCCAAAACCTATATGTCTTGTACTTCTTGTGTTTCTTGTTTGTGACTACACACTGCTTTAAGACAAGATCATGAATGAAGAATGTTTTCAAGACAAGATCATAAATGAAGAATGTTTGCAAGACATGTCATGGATGAAGTCTACAAGAATAGAAGAATTCAAGTTTGCTTCTAACATGTTCAAGATTAGAAGACTTCATCAAGACAAGTCAAGAATGTACAAAGCTCGAGAAAGACCGTCAACTTGACTCAAGCTTCTACTTTAAGATCATCTGAGAATACAGACCTTCAAGACTTCAATGTCCATCTCACTTCAAGGTTTGTTTGACCTTAGATTAACCTTAGGTTGGTCTGTATGATAGGTCATTCTGGATACATAATCCGAATATTTTAATATACTTGGTGTGATTGTTCTAAGACCAGTCTAGAAATCTTAAGATCAGTCCTAGCTTTGCTTCGACCAGTCTTAGGTTTCTCAGGACCAGTCCTAGGTTGTTACAGATTTTTAGATTTTTCTGGTTGTCCTTCGACCAGTCCTGGACTTCCTTCGACCAGTCCTAGAAAGTCCTACGTCTCATCCTTCGACCGGTCGTAGTCCTACGACTCGAACTCCAGCGACCTATCTCGAGTCCCACGACCAGTCGTAGGTGTCTCACGACCAGTCGTAGGTGGTCCACGACCAGTCGTAGGCTACCTAAGACCAGTCGTGAGTACAACAAATCTTATCCGGGGAAAATCTTTCAAAATCTTTGATGCTACGACCAGTCCTAGGGATCCTAAGACCAGTCGAAGATGGGATTTTTGAGGCTATAAATAATGCACGAATTTCAGAGTTTATTCATTCCATTCCATTCAATTCAAGCGATTTAGGGCTATACTCTGAGATAAGTTGTGATTATTTTTTTAAGCTATTGTGCATATTTAATATTCCTTTTGTTAGCATTTTTCTATTGTGATTTTGATCCATATTCCAATCTTATTTAGAAAAGAGGAATTTGTGATATTCCTTCTTCTGGGATCAAAATCAAATAGACCTTGTTCTTCTTGATTTAATCTAAAATCAAGTATTGGACATTGAACGACGTATCATTCATCTACTCCGATTGGTTCTACTGGGATACTTTAAAAGGAGATCTAGGTATTTTACTTTGTAATTTACTTTCTCTGATTTTGTTTGAGATTTGCCAGAAAAATCATATTGTTTTGGTTATCTGAGGGGAGCCAGAAAACTCAGATTGTGGGGGTTTTTGGATTGTGTAAGCCCGAGAAAAAAAAAACACAATTGTGAAGGTTTTGGTTGAACCTGTGAAAACCTATTTTGATAGTGCATGCTAATATCCCCTGTGTGAGGATATTAGGAGTGGAGTAGCATTCTGTGTGGCTGTTGGCTAACAGTTGGTGAACACACAGGTGAACCACTATATATCGTTGTGTTGTGGATGTGTTTGATTTCTTTATTCATTTATTCCTTCAGTATTGTGAATTGCTTTTGTGGATGAATGTTGTAATTTTTATTTCAAGCAAGTGTGGTTGAATGGTGTAATAACTTAGGATTTATTTCTTTAAGTTATTCTTGATTTATTTTCCATATCATTTGTGTTTTCTAGATCATTCTAGAAATAAGGTTGTCCTACCATAAGCCATTAGTTTTTGGTGTAAGGTTGTCCTTAGAACTGATTTAGTATCATTCTCATATTTCATGTGCTTTGAGATTGTTATTATTTCAACATTGTTATTTATATCTTTTATTATTCCGCTGTTTTAAGTTTTATTTGGCATTGCCCTATTCACCCCCCTATAGGGCATATAGCTTGGCCCTTTCACCTCCCCGTAGTGACCATTGAGCAACTAGACTCGTGAGCCGATTATGGTGGTATGAGACACTACATTCAAAAGTTTATCGACACCTACGGCGAGAGAGCCACCTCCTTTTGACGGTGAGATCTATACTCGTGCTGACGGGCGACGAGTCCTCCGTAGTGTCTTCGAGTATGCTCTAAAGTCTGTGATTGGTGATGAGCCCTTCGCAGCAACTAGAGTATGAGTTGAGCCGAGTACGGTGAAACTTGTATTCGAGCTGACGGCCGCGATTGAGCCGTGTACGGTGAGACCTGTACTCAAGCTGACGGCCAGCAATTGAGCCGCATACGGTGAGACTTGTATCCATGCTGACGGGTGACGAGCCATTTGTGATGCCTTCACAATGCCTCTCGAACCATAATATCGTATGAGATTATCTAGGTTTGACGACCCTATAATGGATCATGTTTGGGAATGATACAAGGGAGGTACCTTAGTTTCCCAATATTGCTATTTGAAATGGACTAATAACTACTCAGTAATCATGCTCATCATCGCACCGCATGTGCCTGTTAGATGTGGAGCACTGAGGGAGGTATGCATCCGTGAACGTAAGATGATGTCGCATGAGGGTGGTTTGGCAAGGGCATACATCATGTCATTTCATACTTGCATTAAATAATAGTAGAATTGTTTGATTGTTATCTTGCTTTATCATTCTTGCTTATGAATTGATAACATGTTAACCTATGCTTTCTTGTTCCACCGAGTTGATCACTCACTCCCACGTTCGGGACGGTGTTGTACACACCAACCAGATTTGTTGAGTTTGGTGATGGCAATGCTTATGAAAAAGAGGACCACTACTATGTTGACGAGGAGGAGTTCTCCTATTTGGCTCTCTAGAATAAAGTCTTTCAAGACCTGGTTTTTTGATAAAGAAAAAGGGCTATGATACTTGGGATAGAAGACATTACACTTCCTCACATTAGGTATATTTTAGAATTGTCTTGTAATTATTTAACCTGGTAACTTTATCATACTCGAAGACTCACCACAGGTTTTTATATGTTATTTATCTATCACAGTCTTCCGCTTGCAATTTAATTGTCTCTGGAGTATGATATGTTGTTTTGGCTTAATCTCACTCATGTTCAATGCACAAATACAGTCAACATTCAATCATCATTCATTTTGTTGCTTAAGTGATGTTCTGGAACTCGGGAGTTGAGTTTATGCTCGACCCCCGATTTTCGGGATGTTACAGAAAGTGCCCTGGTTTGTCAATTAGTGTGTGTTGAGTTCATAAGTCAAGTGGGACCCATATGAAGATCGTTTAAGACATTGCCTCAACCGGATGTGTGTTCAGAGCTTGTCACACGTAAACTTAGCCTCACATCCCATGTCCCAAAACACCCAGGTATATAAATCCTTAAAAAGCTTAGAACAACATAGGAGTATAAGTATGAAAACTGATTTTGCAAAATAGGAAAATTCTTTATGTTTTTAGCTTTCTTCGATGATTTAGGATTGGATCGATGATATCGAACAAATGTTTTTTATAATATCGATACATCCTCAATAACATCGAATTGAGGTTATTCATGTCCAACAATCAAAATGATATTTGGACAATATTCCCGATGAATCGACCATGCTTCGATGACATCGGAATTCAAATTCTGATGACAACGAATAAGGGTCGATATCATCGAATATAGGCTAGTTTGTGTCTAGTAAGCTTCAAAGGTAAATCTAGAATTTCGTCGATAACTCGAAACAAGCCTCAATGACATCGGAATTCAAATCCCAATGACATCGAGGGAGATTCAATATCATTGAATTCATACAAAACATGACTAGCAAGTTTGATAGGCAAATCATCTGGATATGATCGAAGAATCAAGCTACCCTCGATAACATTGAAATTCAAATATTGATCATATCGAAACTATGTCGATGACATCGATTTCGGACAAAGGAATGTCCTGCAATCTTTCAAGGAAAATCTTCTGAAAAGATCGATGTATCGAACTAGGATTTGATATCATCGACATTTGAAATTTGATAATATCGAATTAGGCTCGACGACATCGAATCCAGCCCGTTCATGACCAGCAAGCCTTTTTAAAATATTAATTGAAAAGATCGATGTATCGAAACCAGTGTTGATGATATCAAGATTTAAAATTTGATAACATCGACGAATGTTCGATGTCATCTGTAAGACCCGTACAGTTCCATAGGCTCATGTGGTCCTCACGGTCGAATTTCGACAACCCGTGACCTATAATTGGCGTTTGCGCATGACTCTAAGTTGCATCCCAAAGACCTAAGTCTGCTCAGCTCAAAACTTATACCCTAGCGACTGTGTCATCACCGCGGTTCAAAAGCTGTATCTCGCGCGCCGATGCGATTCCCAGGCTAGGAGTTGTGGGCCTGCATTTATTTTGAGAAAAATGTCACCCGTTGCGAATTCCGAGAGAATCTCTATAGCCCATCACATCAATCAATCACAAGTCAAGTACAACCCATCCCTCTCTTACCAACAAGGCATGGTTCCCATCTCTCTCACATTCTCAAAGTCAACTCTCTCTCTCTCTCCACCCATCTCTTTCTTACAACACCATCCCTCTCTCTCATACATCACTCCATCCTATCCCATTCTCCATCAAATCCCAAGCTTCCATGAGAGAAAATCCTAAGGAGAGAAATATCTAAGAGAGGACCCATCTTCCTACCCCCTCATCTCGCCATCTAACCCTTTAATTCTCATCTTCCACCATTAAAGAAGAAGCCGAGGAGCTAAGGAAGCCAAGGGACTAAGAAGATTAGCAATCGGTGGGTGTTTATAGGATTAGATTTGTATTTTGATGATGGGCCAAGTGGGGCCTATCGATCAATGGTATGGTCTCACTTTGGACCCTAGGTGTGGCTGATGGCCCACCATGACTCATATGTTCATTCCATGATGGGGCCATTCCCCATTGACCCCATCATGGTGTTAATTATTCCTAGTATGTAAAGGGTATCATCTAAACCTTGCATTTTGGTGGAGAAGGGATCTCCACCGTTGATTTTGATTGGTGGGCCCACATGTAATGGGACCCACTTAATGTATGTTGTAATGAATGGAAGGGAGGGCCCTTAGTGCCGTGGTCCCTCCCATCACACACGACTTTCTCTCTCTCTCTCTCTCTCTCTCTCCTTTATGATGGAGTGGGCCCCATCAATATATGTGTTATATCTACTCCATCCATCGGATGGTGTGGCCCACCGTTCTGCATGTGATGATCCACACTGTACACTGTTGGGACCGTGGGAATCCCACCTAGACGTTGGACAGTTTTACAAAAAATATAATAAATGATATATATATATATATATTATGTATTGGAGGTGGGATCCACGTGGGACCCACCCATCTAGAAATGGATTGGCTGGTGTACCTTACACCAACAAATAGTTGGTGTAATTGACGTTAGTAAGTTTTGTGGACCCCACCGTGATGTAAGGGTCTCATCCACACTGTCTAGCACTCTGGACGGGTGGGGCCCACCTGCATTGAAGTTGATGGGCTAGTGTATTCCACAACAGCCATGTAGCTGTGTATTGACGTCAGCAGGTCCGTGGGACCCCTAACCATATTGTATGTGTTCATCTAAGTTTACTTCCTACTGACGGGGACGGCCCATTTTGGTGTGTGGTATATGCACACTGTCCATCTGACATGCTGCATGGGCCACCCTTGGTGTATGCGTTGAACCACACCATCTACCAAATGGACCACACTGCAAAAAATAGTGGAGCATTGAACGCCTACCATTGAAATCCTTTTGGGGAGTGCAGAAGTTCTGGATCAATGTGAAATTTGTTCTTCCTTTTAATTCAGGTCTTTGTGACCTTATGAATAGATCAGATGGAAAATAAACGTTATAGTAGGCCCTTGGAAATTTTAAGGGTGGAAATCATTATCTCCACTGTTATTTGTGTATGGTCCAGATGATCTTCCGATGTGATTCATTTTTGGGTAATGCTTTAAAATGATCTGTTAAATAGATGAATGGTATAAATGGTGCGGCCCATATGATGCGGCCCACCTTAATGTATTTGTGCCCCATCCATTAAGGCCCACCTTGATGTGATGCATATTAGACACATATGAGAGGCCCATTATGATGTATTCGGGGCCCATGAATTGTGGCCCATTTGATGCATATGAGGCCCATGTATTGCGGCCCATTTGATGTATATGAGGCCCATATGATGAGGCCCAACGTGATGCATATGTGGCCCATGAGTGGGCCCATCATGATGTGTATTAGGCCCATGAGTGAGGCCCATGACGATGTATATTAGGCCCTTGTGTGAGGCCATGGGCCCACTATACGTGTGGCTCTATGTGGGCCACTCCTTAGGAGCAATGTTGGTTAAATGTCCACATTGATGAGCAATGATGGTTAAATGTCCACATTATGACCTTCCTTTAGGCCTTGATAGGCCCATTCTCATCATTCTCTTAGTGCATTAAATTAAATTATTGGGCCCCATTGATGTTGCATGGTTCATCCTCACCGTAGACTCCATGCAACCGGAATTGATATATCCACGGCCAAGGGTCGATCTTCATATTATGGTTTAAATCAGTTATTCATCTATGGACCCCAACTTGCATGTAGGTTAATTATCGAGGCCGATTGTCGATGCTGATTATCGATGTCGGTTATCTACACCGATTACGAGTATGCTTAGCATATCATCATGATACATGCCCATACGCATCATCTATGTGCTTGGTATGAGATGTGGTTGACCATTGTATATGCCATTGGGCAGGTTGTTATGAGACTCCCTGATAGGCAAAGATTGTCTCACATTAGTGCACGGTATGGGCAGGTTTGATGCATGACTGGATTGTATGACTCATGCATCTTGCATTGTGTGTTGTGATTACTATGTGCCCTAGCGACATCTGGGTCGTAACCTCTACAGGCATATCGTGGATGGAAGGATCGAACACTGGAAATACTGTTATTAGCATCGGGGTGCCATAGATGTCCCAGGGTGAAAATTCCTAAACCTGACGGTACTGAAAGACGCTCCAATGTCGAGGTTAAGTGGATACATGAGCGCATGAGGGCTGAATACCGGGAGGCCACGTCTCCCACTATGTCGTGATCGGTTGGAAGGGGGTGTGGCCTTTCCCGCCCGAGAGTATGGGCAATTGATAGGCTGAGTATGAGCAACTCATCAATGGGTCCACTATCGACGTGTTGGATAGGTATTGGCAAGCTATTGGCCAAGTGGATAGTGAGGTTTCTTACGCTCAGTTGGACTATGCGCCTAAGGAAGGGGCAGTGCCATTTAGAGTGTACTAAACCCCGGTGATTATCCACTGAAAACTGTATTGATATATGATGCTCCAGGGATGAGCTGGATTGATATATGGATTGGTATGCTTGAGTTACATCTTACATATGACATTGGCTATGTAGGCCTTGTATCGTATGGCCTTGGTATGGCCGATAGCATTCATGCCTTGTATATGCATAGCCTTGGTATGGCTGATTGCATTCATGGACTCATCAGCATGATTCTGCATTACTCTAATATTGCATTCTGGGCACGCTCATATTGCGCACACACTTACACCACCCTTTAAGCTTTTTATAAACTTATGCACGATTGATGCATGGAAGTGACGCCAGGACACAACTGTATCTTAGTAGGAGCAGGAGCGTGCAGTCGAGCTTTAGGAGTTTTTGTTATTATTATCATTGTATTTCCCTTTATGTGCATTGTACCTTAAAGTTTTTTATCATAGTGGATTTTGTGATGATGTCTTGGTTATTGTTCATAGGTTATGCTTATGGTTATACTTATTACGAATCAAATTCATGTTAAAAATCCTCGTAGGATCACAGGATCAGAACCTGGTATATGGGTGTGGGGAGCTGATAATGGAGTACTTCGAAGGCTGTCACTGCCGGATTTGGCAATCAGGAATTTTGTGAGCCCAGTTTTCGAGTTTAGGGCGTGACGTCATTGATCTTTAGTCTAAAAGGTCCAGGTATATACTTCAGTTAAATTCGCATAATCAAACCTTTATTCGATGGAATCGAAAGTATATGTTCGATAAAATCGAAGCAGGTTTGATGATATCAAAATCAGTCAGAAATGGACATTTTTATTATCGTTGGATCTTTTTGCTTATATAAGGGAATCTTGCCCTTGGTTGCTTGTGAGAGAAAAAGAGAGAGAGTGCTTTGAGAGAGTAATTGCATATCACCTACCCTAAGCCCTTTTTCTCATAAGGAGTTCATTCCTCAATCCAACCTCATTATTGATATTCAATAGAATAGATTGGTGAATGAACTTCCTCGTTCAAGGATCTTCCAGCTACCACCTTAATGGAAAATCATTAAGCTGAGATGCCTTGAATGCTTAACCAACTTAGAATCTCTCCATCGCCTTAATAGGTAATATTTATTAGAGTAGATTCCAAGATAACCTTGACCCAGCTCGTCACCTTTATTGGAACATCATCAAGGAGGAGATCTTCATCAACGTGCTTAGCGGGGTTCACCTACTTATCTGTAAGTCATTAGAGTTCAGAGACCTTGTTGATCATTCCTTGTGTAGGTTTGGGTCACAGGTGCCTCTCACCCCTTTCAAGTCCTCATAGGAGGCTTCAGACGGGAGAGTATGTGTGGGTGTTGTGTGTTGACCCTTGCTCTTGTGTAAGGCATAAACTCTAGGTTCCTTGTGTGGATCCTTGCCCTGTGTGACCTAAAACTTAGGTTCCTTGTGTAGATTCGTGGCCTGTGTGGCCTAAAACCTTAGGTTCCTTGTGTGGATCCTTGGCCTGTGTGACCTAAAACCCAAGGTTTCTTGTGTGGATCCTTTGCTCTTGTGTAGGGCATAAAAGTGTGCCTTTGTCTAGGCACGTTTAGGTACCTTGTATAGGTCCTAGAGTCAACCTTGTGTAGGTTGTAAAGGTTAGAGGTGAACCTGATTTAAAACCTCCATTAGTGAAATCTGGTACACAAGGGTTGAGTGCGTCTGCCGGGAGTGGAGTAGGCATGTAGGCGAACCACTATAAATGACTGTGTTTGAGTTGTTATTTGCATATTACTCTATTGTGTTTACTTTGAATGTTCTCATGAAGCATATTAACATAATTATCTAGAACTGATGAGAATCACAACCCACACACAGTCACATTGTTCATCCATCATAGACTAAGTTTATATATTGGTTAAATATTGAATAGTCTTGTGATTATATCCTCTATTTGGCTTGGAAGCCATTAAAGTTAAGTTGAAGCCATCTGGATAAGTTCCATATTAGATCAAGATTAGATTAATAGGATTTTAAATTGTTATAAAATTTTATAAAATCCTATTCACCCCCCTTTAGGACACTTTGACCTATTCCTACTTCTACTAGAGCGGTCATTACCATAATTTCACTACATGCTACATTAAGAAATATGTCTTCAAGGTGAAGACAAGTATATTCTATCTTTTATATTTTGGTTTTATTGAGATAGTCTGAAAATCTCATTTGTTGATTTTTCTAAGATAACCAGAAAATCTCAGTGAGGGGTTTTTGTTTGTGATAACCCTTTAAAATCATAATTATATTAGGTTTTAAGGTGACCTTATGAAAACCTTATTTTTAGTGAAAGCCAATATGACGTGGATAGTGATTATTGAGAGTGGAGTAGGTGTGGCTATTTGAGAATAGCTGTTGTACACACCGAACCATTATAACTCTTGGTGTTGTGGTGAATGTTTACTTTTTATAATTACGGAGAATGGTTGTAATTTTATTTATGCAAAAGTGGTGAAAGATTGTACTAGATAGCTTTATTATCTCTTGCTTAGTTTGAAATCTTGATCTTTACGATCATTTGTAAAATAAGGTTGTCCTACTTAAACTTTGTTTTGGGTGTAGGTTGTCCAACGAACTAAGTTTGAATCAATTTTCAACACTAGTGCGATTGAGTTTTCTGATTTATTTATTACTTCGGCTCTTAAATTTTTATTTGGCATAGTCCTATTCACCCCCCCCTAGGACTGTTTAGCTCGCCTTTTTCAAGTGGTATCAAAGCTAAGTTGCTCATTTTTATTATGATTAATTTCCTTGAGTTAAAAGATCTAGAGCTTTCATTAAGTCAATTTTCGTTAGCTCTATTATCAGGCCACCACCTTTTGATGGCTCTAACTATGCATACTGGAAAGCCAGAATGAGGATTTTTCTAAAATCCTTAGATAAAAGCATGTGGCAAGCCATTGTAACTAAATGCAAACCTCCTATGTCTTAAGTATTAAGCAGTGATGGAACTAAATCAATGAGAGAAATTGCATTCTTTTTATGGACTGCAACTCAGAAAAGTGAAAGTAGTGCTAATGTTAAGGCCTTAAATGCCATAACTTATGCTCTATCAACTGATGAATTCAAGAGAATTATTTCATGTGATACAGCCAAACAAGCTTGTGATACTCTTGAAATGACACATGAAGGAACTTCTATAGTCAAGAAATCAAAAGTTCAAATCCTCACTACTAGATTTGAGGAAATTCGTATAGAAGAAAATGAAACTTTCATGGACTTCTATATGAAACTAAATGATATAGTAAATTCCATGTGGGATCTAGGAGATGGAATCCCAGAAAGCAAGGTCTGTGCTAAAATACTGCAATCTCTTCATGAAAGATTCAATTCTAAAGTAACTGCCATTTAGGAATTAAGAGATACTGATGATATGAAGGTTGAGGAGTTAGTTGGCTCTCTTCAAACATATGAGTTAAATTTTAAAGCTCCTAAAGGTAAATCCATTGCTCTTAAATCGTCTAAATCTATTTCAAAAGATAATTGTGTTAATTCTGATGTTGAAGATACAAAAGATGATATGACTTTACTTGCTAAGAAATTTTATAGAATTTTCAAAAATAAGAAAAGATCAGATTTTTAAAAACCATCTGAGAAAAGAAAAGGAAAATCTAAATCTTGGAAATCAGTAAAGGACAGTCAATGTTTCAACTGCCATGAATACGGGCACTTGACGAATAAATTCCTAAAAGGGATAAGTAAAAAAAAAAAAAGGGCATGAGAGCTACTTGGGATGAATCATCCAACTCTAAAAGTTCTTCTGAGTTTAATGAGTTAAAATAAGAAAATACAAATGATGTAAAAGCCCTGATGACTATAGCTAGAGTCATCCCCTCAGATAGCTGTAACTTATCTTATTATGAAAATCTCATAAGTGACCCTGAAAATGAGAACGAAGATGATCTTTAAGATGCCTACAATGCCTTATACAGGAAAAGTTGTAAAATTGTTGTTTAACTAAAAATTCAAACAGAAAAATATTTTAAATTAAAACAAGAACTTGAAAATAATGTTTTAGAAAAATCTCATCTTTACGATTGTTTTGAAAAAAATAAAACTAGATTTAAATTTCAAAACCCCAGAGTTAGAAAAACTCAGAATTGAAAATGAGAATCTAAAACTTGAAGTTTCTTCTCTTTTGAGTTGTAAGGATACTTGGGGATATGCCCACGGAGACCCAAAAATGGAAAAACTGTTAACCTCATCCAGAAAATATGGTAACAAATCAAGTCTGGACTATATCAAAGATAATTCTCTAAAAAATAATTCATCTCCTATATTTGTAAAAGGAGAATCCTCAAACTCAAAAGGTAAGAATTTGAGAAATTATGGTCAAAATGATTTTAAAAATCCAAAACCTTTTCAAGTTTCTAAGATTAATTCTAATGCCATCAGCTATTGAAATCAAAGATATAACAAACCTCCTTTAACTGAAAAAATAGTGGACTTTCTCAAAGAGCTTCTAAAATCCAACTCAGATGGAATCAAAGTTAATAGAAAGGGGAGAAATTCCAACTCCTAGAAACAAAGAAAATCTAATCGAACTCCTAAACCCAAAACCATAATGAAATGGGTTCCAAAGGTTACATGTCTTATTGCCCACATAGCCTTCAAAGCCACTAACCATTCAAAATGGTACCTGGATAGTGGATGTTCCAGACATATGACCGGTGACAGAGCAATATTCACTAACTTCAAAGAAGTAAACGACAACTCCATTACTTTCGGTGATGGAAGCAACTGCAAAATCATATGCCAAGGTATTGTTCAACTCTCCAATCTTCCTCTTTTTTAGAACGTACTGTACGTTAAAGGTCTGAAACATAACCTCCTAAGTATTTTTCAAATATGCGATAACAAACACAATGTAAAATTTACAAATAACGAATGTGAGATTTCAAATGAGAAGGGAAGTGTGATATTAAATGGTTATAGGACTTCTAAGAATTGCTACATTATTAATGACTCATGATCTTCTAACTTTTCATTTTACATGGTTCAAACAGACGAAATAGAACTATGACATAAATATCTCGGACATGTTAACTTTAGAGATCTTTATAGATTGAGCAAAAGAGATCATATTCGTGGCTTACCCAAATTAAAAAAAGGTAGAAAAGATTTGTGGCGCATGTCAGATTGACAATTAAATTAGGAGTAGTCACAAGAAAGTGAACTTCTTAGTCACAACCAAACCTTTTGAACTACTCCATATGGACTTGGTAGGACCAATGAGAATGGAGAATAGAGGTGAAAAAAAGTATTTTCTGATTATTATTGATGATTTTACCATATATACTTGGGTAGCCTTCTTGAGAGAGAAATTAGAGACTGTCGATGAAGTCAGAAGAATTCTAAAACGAAATAAGACTGAAAAAGAAGTACATGTGATCAAAATCAGAAGTGATCATAGTACTAAGTTTGAAATAGCAATTTTGAGAAGTATTATATAGACCATGGTATATCACATGAGTTCTCTGCTCCTAAAACACCTCAACAAATGGGGTAGTTGAAAGAAAGAATAGAGTATTATAGGAAATGGCCAATGTAATGTTAAATAGCATGAACTTATGAAAAGGCCGAGCTAAGAGTCCTAGAGGGGGAGAGGGGGGTGAATAGGACTATGCCAAATTAAAAATTAAATAGAAAATTTAACAAATATAAATAAAGATAGCACTTAATCAATCACACAACCCATAAATGAATAACAACCTCAAATGTACAAGTATTGAGAGGTTGATACAGATGTTGTTCTAAGGGCAACCTTACACCAAAAACCAATGGTTTAAGGTAGGACAACCCGATTCCTAAAAAGGTCTATGTATTAAAATCTCAAATTGATACAAAGGAATAAATAAATAAATAAAAAGCAAAGAATTAAACTAAACTGTTACAACATTCCGACACTTGCATAAAAAAATTACAACATCCACACAATGCCACAATCAATCATCCAACACAAGACCAGAAATTATAGTGGTTCGCTTGTGTGTACACCAACTGTTTAGAAAAACAGCCACACAACTACTTCACTCCTAATATCCTCACACAATGGATATTAGTGTTCACTGTGCAATAGGTTTTTCAAGGTTCACCTAAAACCTTCACAATTGTGTCTTTCAAGTGGGCTTACACAATTCAAAAAAAACCCCACGCTGAGTTTTCTGGATCACCTCAGACAAACTAAAAGAAAGAGATTTTTCTGGCACAATCTCAAAGAAACCAAAAGAAAGAGATTTATAAAACAGTAAAACACTTATCTGGATTTCTCCTTTGATGCAACCCGGTAGAACCGATTCGGAGTAGAAGTTCAATGTTGATGTTCAATGTCTGCACTCACTTATGAAAAGGTTTTAATTTCTAAATGATTTTTAGGTTAAATCACCTTGGGCTTGCTTAATTTGATTTTGATTCCAAGAAAGGGGAAAACAAAAATCTTTTTTTTAAAATATGATTGGAATATAAAATTACAAAATCAAATACAAAAAACTAATTAAAGAGAATATTAAATGAGCACTAAATAGCTTAAGAATATCACAAACTTATCTCTTAGAGTGGTGTCTTAATTTTGCTTGAATTCGATACAAAACTTTGAAAATTGTGCTCTATTTATAAGTGCAGAAACTGCTTACTCGACTGGCCTAGAGGACAACTAGACTAGTGGAAGGACCAATAAACTTTTGAAAATTCAGGTGCGACAAGATAAAACTGTTCCACGACTGGTCGAGTGGCTTTCACAATCGGTTAAGTGTCCTGCATGACCGGTCGAACCCTGCTCTCGACTGGTCATGTGGGACCCATTTTAGTTGTTGGACTTTAAGTCGAGACTACTTGATTGGTCGAGCACTGTTCACTCGACTGGTCGAACAATCTCCAAGACTGATCGAAGATCCAACATAAAAAACCGGAAAATAAGTAACAAACCTTGGACTGGTCGAGGAATTTCTTAGACTAGTCGAGCCAGTACTAGGACTAGTCGAACATAGGTTAAGACTAGTCCAGAAAACAATCTATACACCTATAAAGTGACCCAATGAAAGTATGTAATCAATATGACCTAACTTATGGTCAATCCAGGGTCATTCATACCTTATAAATGAAATATGAACATTGAATCTTCCTTTGCTTCGGTTGATAGTTGTTCTTGACGTACATGAAGCATGACATCTTGAAGTGTGTTAAAGCTTAAACTTGTAACTCTTTGAAGCTTGAATTTAAAACGCTTTGAAGCTTGAACTTGAGATGCTTAACTTGTATTTCATCTTGAGCTTTAAGTACCAAAGCAAAGAACTTTATCTTGACATGGATGAAGCTTTAAAACCTTTAACTATTGAAGCTTGAAAGATTGAACTAACACTTGGTGTTGATGTTGAACTTGAACTTGTATATCTCTTGATCTTGCATTTGAAGTTCTTGAGGTAAAGACCTTTGTTCTTGTACATGAGATGCATGATCTTAAATATGTAGATGAGCTACACAAGACACATATTCCAAGAGGTTTTGGCACTATGAAATTTGACAATCATAGGATCTAGAAAACATAGCATCTACAATCTTCCCCTTTGTCAAATTTATGACAAAACACGCTTCATTAACATAAGATAAGCATAACATGCACAATAAGGAATCATGCACCAGTTATAAACAGGTTAAAGAAATATGCATCAATACAACAATATTCTCCTAATAATACTCCCCCTTACTTACTCCCCCTTATAAAACAAAAAATAATGGTGGTTACCTATCCACAACCACAATCCACAATCAACATATCACAAGCATAATAAAATTCTCCCCCTTTTTCTCACAATATCACAAAGGAAGGAACCAATAAAAAGATAATGGAAGTAGATAAACAAGTAAAAGAAGAGTAATGAGGAAGAAGAAGGTAAATGAACAAGATAATCAAGATAACTAAATCCAAAAGCAAGCATGTTCAAGCTTGTCCAATCCCATAAAATAAGAGAAATTCAAGTAGTTTAAAAGTTATTACATACGTAAAATTTAACTACTAATCCGAACCCAAAGAAGGAGCAGGTATGAAAGGATCAATTTGATGAAGTCCCTTGTTAATGCGCTTCAGATACTTGCGCATATATTTAAATTACATTTCATGGGACATATTCATCCTTTCAACGTTCTCCTCAAGAGAGCGCAA
This sequence comes from Magnolia changhungtana, assembly GCA_030180095.1. NCBI lineage: Eukaryota > Viridiplantae > Streptophyta > Magnoliopsida > Magnoliales > Magnoliaceae > Magnolia > Magnolia changhungtana. The sequence goes on from JASAUF010000600.1 coordinate 2,875,036, forward strand.
ACGCGTATCAAAGTTAGATGGCTGATAATCAGGATCAGTGGCAAAATAAGATTCGATTTCATCAAAGAGGTCATCCATATTCATATCATCTGGAGGCAAACCACCCTCCTCTTCATTTGGAGCTGCAGTACCACCAACACCCACATCAACCTAGCCTGAGGCCAAGTTCAAATTCATCTTGTTAATGATATAGTTGTTGAATGGTAGTTGGGTAATGGGAGCCTCTCCAACAAGCATAAGCACTAAGCTATGGGTGGCTAACACAGTCATAAGATAAGAGAAGGGTATGTCACTGTGACTTGGGTGGAGATGGAACTGAATAATGCTATGACAAATCAAAGAAGGAAGACATATAGAGACTCCAGAAATGACAGAATGGAGAATACGAACCATGAATGTAGTAAGTTCATTTTTATTACCAGATCGAGGATAAACATTTGAAATGAAAATCCTATGAAGGATTCTATATCTGGATAACAGAAACTTGGAGGCGAGCACATTGCCAGTACTCCATAAATCCTTAGTAAGCATTCGCTTTTCAGTTTCAAAGGGTTCTGCCACTAGAAAACTAATGGGAATACCTTCATCATTAAAAGGAAGGTCCATTAAACTAGAAATAAGATGACGGTCCACATCAATCGGACCTTCTCTGGTCATAATAGTAAATGTCAAATTTTTAGTAGAAAAATTAGTAATGCACACATACATAACCTATGCAATGGAGCGGTATGCCGGCCCACCCCAATGTAGTATGTTATCCCAACCTACAAACTGAAGGAAAGGAAGGATATCAAAAGGAGCCAAATGATCAACATCGATAGTTCGTTCTACTATCACATTATGCAATCGAATATCCTTCACATAACTAGGAACTTCCTTGGGTGACCGAAGGTGGCGCACCATGATAGGAGCCGAATGAGATTAAGATGGACCACGAGAGATCCTTTCTTCTTAGTTCTACCTTCCATTTGCAATTAAAAAATAAAGCAAGGAATAAAGAGATTGCAAAAGAAGCAAAGTGGGTTTCTAGTATATCAAATTTTTGAGTAGAAAACCCTAAAAACCAACATAAAACAAGAAATAAACTACAAAAATGATGAAAAGGAAGTGCAAATGACTTGAATCTATAAGAAAAATGAAAATAATGTACTAACCATGGAGAAATCGAAAATGGGTTCAACTGGTCGAGGTAGGCCTCGTTGGAGAAGAAGACCCAATTGAAGAAAAAGTAATTTTTCCCCAAATAAAAGGCCAAACCCGCAATTCACGACTGGTCGAGTACATGCTCGACCGGTCGTGCCATGACTGGTCGAGTATGTACTAGACTAGTCGTGCACCTCATAAATTTTACAATTTTTCATAAAATTTAATTTAAAAATAAAATAAAATTCAAAAGAATAAATATATACATTATGATACAGAAAGACATGAATTATCAATTCACATTGCACATAACAAGATCATATTTTAATTTTGCAAACCTGCTTTTGTCGAGCGATTTTTTTGAATATGTTAGCTAATTGATTCTCGGTTGGAATATAATATAAAGAAATTGTCTTGTCTTTCACTAATTCACAAATATAGTGATATGTAATGTCAATATGCTTAGTTCATGAATGCTGGATTAGATTTTTAGAGATATTAATTGCGCTTGAATTATCACAAAATAAGACCATAGAATCTTGCGCAATTCTGTAATCGCTTAGCATTCTTTTCATCTATACAAGGTAAGTGCATGCATTACTTGCAGCAATGTATTCAGCCTCAGCTGTTGGAAGCGATACAAAACTTTGTTTCTTACTTAGCCAAGAAACTAAGCAGTTCCCTACATAGAAACAACCATCATTAGTTGACTTTCGATCATCAATGTTACTAGCCCAATCAACATCTGTGTAACCAGCTAATTGCACACTATTATCATGTGGATATCAGAGACCAAGATTTGTCGAACTAGCGACATATCGCATAATCCGCTTAACAACAATTAGATGTGACTCTTTAGGCTCAAAATGATATATAGCACAAATACGTATGCTAAAAGCAATATCAGGTCGGCTCGCAATTAAATAAAGTAAACTACCTATCATACTGCGATACAACTAAGGATCCACACTCTTACCTGCAGAGTCCTTTAAGAGTTTTTAAGTAGTACTCATTGGAGTATCAAAATTTTTCCCACTCTCAAATTCGAACTTTTTAACCATGTTCAGAGCATATTTAGTTTGAGAGATAAAGAAACTATCAGGTTGCTATTTGACTTACAACCCTAGGAAATAGTTTAGTTCTCCAACCATGCTCATTTCAAATTTAGACTTCATAAGATCTGCAAGCTCAACAGTCATGTTAGCACAGGTAGATCCATAGATAATATCATCAACATTGATTTGCATTATTAGTATGTGATCATTATATTTCTTTACAAATAATGTTTTATCAACACTTCCCATTATAGAGTTATGACTTACTAGAAACTTAGTCAACTTTTCATACCATGCCTTGGGAGCTTGTTTCAAACTGTAGAGTGCCTTTTTCAGGTGGTAGACATGATTAACATGTTTAGGATCTTCAAAACCTATTGATTGTTCAACATACACTTCTTCACGTAAATCGCCATTTAAGGATGCACTCTTTACATTCATTTGGTATATTTTGAACTTTCTAAAGCAAGCAATGAATATAAATTGTCTGATTGATTCAGGACGAGCTACTGGGGCAAAGGTCTCATCATAATCGATGCCTTTTATTTGAGTGTACCCTTGTACAACCAGCCTAGCCTTGTTTCTTATAATATTTCTAAGTTCATCAGACTTATTTTTAAAAATTAATTTTGTTCTGATAATGTGTTTATGTTTTAGTCTTGGAACTAAGTACTACACATCATTTCTTATAAACTGATTGAGCTCTTCTTACAATCCAGTTTCGTTAGTAAGAGCTTCTTTTACGTTAGCCGGTTCTATCTGAGATGTAAAGCACATATAGTTATACATATCTTCAAGTTGTCTACGAGTGCGCACACCAATGAGAGGGTTTTCAAGGATTTGATTAAAAGGATGGTCTTTAACTGTCCTCAGTTCAGTATTATCTTAACTTGATGAAGATTTTGGTTTATCAATTAAAAGAACTTCAACATTTTCTGAACTTGGGACATGTGTATTCAAGTGATCATCTATAACCACATTAATGGACTCTTAAATCACACCAGTCCTCTTGTTAAAAACCCGATACACTCCACTTTTTAGAGCATACCCTAAAAATATCCCTTCATCACTTTAGGTGTCAAATTTACCCAAATTTTTTCGGTCACGTAAGATGTAGCACTTGCTGCTAAAAATTCGAAAGTATTTGACAGTAGGCTTCTTATCAAACCACATTTTATAAGCCGTTTTACCATTAGATTTTCTAATGTAAATGCAGTTAATTATATAATAAGTATTATTTACGGCTTCGGCCCAAAGATTTTTAGGGAGCTTCATACTATTTAACATTACATTTGCCATTTCTTGAAGCACTCTATTTTTTCTTGCCACCTCGACTCTCCGTTCTAGTTGGTCCAATGAGATCCATGTGGAGAAGTTCGAGTGGTTTAGATGGGGCATTGGAGTTCCCCTTTTTATGAGTACTCCTGATTTGTTTGCCAATTTGGAATTCACCACATATTTTGCCAACTTTCTGTATTTTGGGTAAACCTCTTACCAACTCTCTTTTACTCAATCTATACAAGTTGCAATAGTGTACATATTCGAGGTGCTTATGCAATAATTCGGTCTCATTGGTATGGACCATGTATCATGAAAGATTGATGAGCTTGAATCACAAACAATATAGCAATTTTCATAAGTTCTGCGACCAGTTAATATTACAGAACCATTTTTATTTAGAATTTCACAACCTTACTTATAAATTTTACACTATGATTATTATTGCATATTTGAGAGATGCTTAATAAGTTGTGTTTTAACCCTTCTACATATAAAACATTCTCAAATAGAGGGAGGTTAAAGAGTTGAACCATACCTTACCCAACAATTCTGCAATTGCTACCATCACCGAATGTGACTGAACCATCAGTCATGTCTTTAAGATTGGTGAACAGACTCTTGTCACCTGTCATGTGTCTGGAGCATCCACTGTGTAGGTACCACTTTAAATGGCTCAAAGCTTTGAAAGCGATGTGGGCAACCAAGCACGTAACCTTAGGGACCCATTTCATTACAGTCTTGGGTTTAGGAGTATAGTTGGTCTTCTTATGTTTGTAGTTGTTATAAGACCAACCCATTGAGTTAGATTTTAAGAGCTCCTTAAGTAAATTAACAATTTTCTTAGCTAATGGATTACGATTCTGATTTTTATAGTTGAGGTGGTTGCTTTTAGGTTTTAGGGTTTGAAAAGTCTTAGCATTTTTATAATAATTTTGATTTAAACTTTTCCCTTTTGAGTTTGAAGACTCCCCTTTCACAAATCTGGGTGGAGTATTCCTATGTTTGGGAGGAATACTTTTGCGTAGCCCAATCTAGATCGATTGCCACATTTTCTAGATAAGGATAAGAGTTTTTCTAACTTAGGATCACCTTGGGCATACCTCCATGTGTCTTTTAAACTCAAAAGTGAAGAGACTTCTAGTTTTAACTTTTCATTTTTAAATTTTAGGTTTCAACAAGGGATGTTTTGAAATCTAAATTGCATTAGTTTTTTTAGAACAATCTGAAATATGTGATTTTTCTAAGACTAGATTATCAAAATTTTCTTTAAGTTTAAAAAACTTTTCTTTTTGAAGTTTAGTTTTACAACAATTTTGTAACTTTCCTTGTATAGGGCATTATAAGCATCTTGAAGATCTTCTTCATTTTCATGATCACTATTCAGATATTCTTCACTAGTTGAATCATCATAATCTGAAAAAGTGAATTTGGCTAGAATCATTTGCGCTTTAACATCATTAGTCGACTCAATTTCAGAATCTTCTGACTTAGAAGAAACTTCAGAGCAGGAAGATTCATCCCATGTAGCCAACATACCTTTCGTTTTCGGTTTGTCCTTTTTAGGACACTTGTTTGCAAGATGCCTATATTCATGGCAGTTGTAACATTGGCTATCTTCTAAAGATTTCTAAGTTTTACATCGAGATCTTTTCTTTTCATTAGGTTTATACAAATCAACCCTCTTTTTACTTTTGAAAATCTTATAAAACTTTTTAGCTAAAAGGGCCATATCATCTTCAGAATTTTCTAAATCAGAATTGTTATTTTCTTGAGAAATAATTTTAGAAGATTTAAGGGTGATGGATTTACCTTTAGGAGCTTTAAAGTTTAACTCATAGGTCTGTAAGGAACCAACTAATTCTTATACCCTCATATTATCCATATCACGAAGTTCCTGTATCGCAATCACCTTTAAGTTGAACCGTTCAGGGAGTGAGCATAGTATCTTTGCACAGACTTTACTTTTTGGGATTCTATCACCAAGACCCCACATAGAGTTGATAATGTCATTCAATCTTGTATTGAAGTCCATGAAAGTTTCACTTTCTTTTATACGTATTTCCTCAAATTTGGTTGTGAGGATTTGGACTTTAAATTTCTTAACAATTGTTGTTCCCTCGTGTGTCATTTCCAAAACATCTCATGCTTACTTTGCAGTATCACAGGATATAATTCTCTTAAATTCATCCGGTGATAGTGCGCAAGTAATTGCATTTAGAACCTTTGCATTGGCACTACTTTCACTTTTCTGAAGGTTGGTCCAAGTAAAATAAGGTGTTACTTTTACAGTTACGGATCCATCGGTACCAGTCACTTCAATGGTAAGAGGGGTCCAATTGGTCACTATGGCTTGCCACTTGCTCTCATCCATGAATTTCAAGAAAATCCTCATTCTGGCTTTCCAATATGCATAATTGGAGCCATCAAATGGTGGAGGCCTAGTGACTGAACGGCTATCAAAATTTGACATCTTAAAAAGCTCAGATCGATTAGCTTAGGAAATTAATCCAAAAATAAATAAAGCGAGCTATTAAGCTCTGATACCACTTGAAAAGGCCGAGCTAAGAGTCCTAGAGGGGGAGTGAATAGGACTATGCCAAATTAAAAATTAAATACGGAATTTAACTAATATAAATAAAGATAGCACTTAATCAATCACAAAATGTAGAAATGAATAACAATCTCAAATGTACAAGTATTGAGAGGTTGATACAAATGTTGTTCTAAGGACAACCTTACACCAAAAACCAATGGTTTATGGTAGGACAACTTGATTCTTAGAAAGGTCTGTGTATCAAAATCTCAAACTGATATAGAGGAATAAATAAATAAATAGCAAAGAATTAAACTAAGCTATTATAACATTCCCACACTTGCATAAAAAGAAATTACAACATCCACACAATGCCGCAATCAATCATCCACCACAAGACCAGAAATTATAGTGGTTCGCTTGTGTGTACATCAACTGTTTAGAAAAATAGCCACACAACTACACTCCTAATATCCTCACACAGTGGATATTAACGTTCACTATACAATAGGTTTTTCAAGGCTCACCTAAAACCTTCATAATTGTGTCTTTCAAGTGGGCTTACACATTTCAAAAAAAACCCCACACTCTGAGTTTTCAGGATCACCTCGGACAAACCAAAAGAAAGAGATTTTTCTGAAACAATCTCAAAGAAACCAAAAGAAAGTGATTTACAAAACTATAAAATAGTTATCTGAATATTCTCTTTTGATACAACCCGGTAGAACCGATTCGGAGTAGAAGTTTAATGTTGATGTTCAATGTCCACACTCACTTATGAAAATGTTCTAAGTTCTAAATGATTTTTAAATTAAATCACCTTGGGCATGCTTGATTTGATTTTGATTCCAAGAAAGGGGAAAACAAAAATCCCTTCTTCAAAATATGATTGGAATATAGAATCACAAAATCAAATACAAAAACCTAATTAAAGAAAATATTAAATGAGCACTAAATAGCTTAAGAATATCACAAACTTATCTCTCAGAGTGGTGTCTTGATTTTGCTTGAATTCGATACAAAACTCTGAAAATCGTGCTCTATTTATAAGTGGAGAAACTGCTCACTCAACTGGCCTAGAGGACAGCTAGACTGGTCGAAGGACCAACAAACTTTTGAAAATTCGGGCGCGACAAGATAAAACCGTTTCACGACTGGTCAAGTGGCTTCCACGACCAGTCGAGTGGCCTGCACGACCAGTCGAACCCTGCTCTCGACTGGTCATGTGGGACCCATTTTAGTTGTTGTACTTTGAGTCGAGCCTTCTCGATAGGTCGACTAGTCTCCAGGACTGGTCGAAGATCCAATAAAAAAACCCGAAAATAAGTAACAAACCTTGGACTGGTCGAGAAATTTCTTAGACTGATCGAGTCAGTAGTAGGACTAGTCGAACATAGGCTAAGACTAGTCGAGAAAATAGTCTATGCACCTATAAAGTGACCCAATTAAAGTATGTAATCAATATGACCTAACCTATGGTCAATCTAGGGTCATTCATACCTTATAAGCGATATATGAACATTGAATCTTCTTTTGCTTCAGTTGATTGTTGTTCTTGACGTACATGAAACATGAAATCTTGAAGTGTGTTGAAGCTTAAACTTGTAACTATTTGAAGCTTGAATTTGAAACACTTTGAAGCTTGAACTTGAGATACTTAACTTGTATTTCATCTTGAGCTTTAAGTTACAAAGTAAAGAACTTTGTCTTGACATGGATGAAACTTTGAAACCTTTAACTATTGAAGCTTGAAAGATTGAACTAACACTTGGTGTAGAACTTGAATTTATACTTGTATATCTCTTGATCTTGCATTTGAAGTTCTTGAAGTAAAGACCTTTATTCTTGTACATGAGATGCATGATCTTGAATATGTAGATGAGCTACACAAGACACAAATTCCAAGAGGTTTTAGCACTACAAAATTTGACAATCATAGGAGCTAGAAAACATAACACTTACAACTTACCGAAAAACTTATGGGCTAAAGCTGTTAATACTGCTTGCTACATTATAAATCGTGTATATGTTAGAAAAGCCAAAGATAAAACAACATATGAGTTATGGTTCAACAAGGAGCCAACAGTCAAATACTTTCGAACTTTTGGAAGTAAATGTTTCATTTTATGTGACTGGATAAATTTGGAAAAGTTCAAAGCCAAGAGTGAAGAGGGAATATTCTTGGGTTGTGCTCTGAATAGTTGAGTATGTAAATGATATCTTATCTAGCTCCTAGAATTGTCAAATTTTATAGTGCAAAAAACCTCATGGAATCTGTGTAGCTCAACTCTATATCATCCTTGCCTACATTCAAGTACAAGTTCAAGAAGTTCAAATTCAAGTTCAAGAAGCTCAAGTACAAGATTAAGAAATTCAAGTATAATACCAAGAAGGGCAATTACTAGATCAAGTTTTCAAACTTCAACTATATCAAGACCGTGTGCATTACTTAAGAATTCAAGCTTAAGTAAAGCTTAAGCCCATATACTCAAGTTGATACTCAAGTCACAAGGTCACTAGTTCAAGCTTATCTTCAGGTATTCATGGACAAGCTTCATGTACCTCAAGATAAACTATCAATCGAAGCAAACGATGTTTCAATGTTCAATTTTCACTTATAAGGTATGAATGACCCTAGATTGACCATAGGATAGGTCATATTAATTGTATACTTAATTTGGGACAATATATAATTTTATAGGCTTTTTCTCGAATAGTCCTAGCCTATGTTCGACTAGTCCAGACACTAGGTCGTTCAGTCTAAGAATTTTCTCGACCAGCCCAAGGTTTGTTGTGAATTTTCAAAATTTCTGTTAGACCCTCGACCAATCCTGGAGACTACTCGACCAGTTGAGTGAATAGTGCTCGACCAGCCGAGCAGGCTCGACTCAAAGTCTAGTAACTTTTCTGGGTCCCACTCGACCAGTCGAGTACAGGGTTCGACCAGTTGAGTAGCGATCTTATCTTAGCGTCCCCGAACCAACCACTTGGTCAGTCGAGTAAACAGTATTTTTACCTATAAATTGAGGACGATTTTTAGAGTTTTTCATTCCATTCCAAGATATTCAAGTCACAACTCTGAGAGAACTTGTCCCCACATTTGAGAAGCTAATTGGTTAGTATTTAAGATTCTTTTAATAGTTTTTTGCATTTGATTTTGTGATCTTTATTCAATTCTATTTCTTTTAAAAGGGAATATTACTTTTACCATTTTCGAGATCAAAATCAAATCAAGCTAGCCCAGGTCAATTTAATCTAAAAATCATTTAGATATAAAAACCCTTTCATATGTGAGTTTGTACATTAAACATCAACATTGAACATCTACATCGAATTGGTTCTACCGGGCTTCATCAAAAGAAGAATCCTCAGATAAGCACATTTCAATTTTCTGTATTTAGTTTGTAAGATTGCCAAAAAATCTTTCATTTTTGGTTTTGACTGAGATAGCTAGAAAATCTCAGTGAGTGGGGTTTTTAATTGTGGTAACACTTTTTGAAAACACAATTGTGAAGGTTTTGGGTGAACCTTGGAAAACCTATTTCATAATGAAAGCCAATATCCAAAGGGTGAGGATATTGGCAGTGGAGTAGTTGTGTGGTTGTTTTCTAATAGTTGGTGTACACACAAGCAAACCACTATAATTGCTGGAGTTGTGATGGATGGTTGAATGTGCTTAAGTGTGTGAATGTTGTAATTTACTTTCTGCACATGTAGTGAATGTAGTAATAGCAGTAGAAATTTATTTCTGTTTTATTCTTTATTCCTCTGTATTTGTTTGGGATTTTGATACACAGACCGTTCTAGAAATCATGTTGTCCTACCATAAGCCATTAGTTTTTGGTGTAAGGTTGTCCTTAGAACAACATATGTATCAATTACTCAATACTTGTACATTTGAGGTTGTTATTCATTTCTGCTATTTGAATTAATAAGTGCTATCTTTATTTCTTTGTTTCTTATTCTGCATTTAATTTTTTAATTTGGCATAGTCCTATTCACCACCCCCCCCCCCCCCATCTAGGACCCTTCGCTTGGCCTTTTCAAGTGGTATCAGAGCCTCATAACTCGATTTATTTTTTGTTATTTGGATTAATTTCCTGAGCTAATCGATCTGAGCTTTTTAATATGTCAAATTTTGATAGTCATTCAGTCACTAGGCCTCCACCATTTGATGGCTCCAATTATGCCTATTGGAAAGCCAGAATGAGAATTTTTAAAAAATTCATGGATGAGAACGTGTGGCAAGCCACAGTGACCAATTGGACCCCTCCTACCACTGAAGTGACTGGTACTGATGGATCTAAAATTGTAAAAGTCATACCTTACTTTTCTTAGATCGCTCTTCAAAAAAGTGAGAGTAGTGCCAATGTAAAGGCTTTAAATGTTATTACTTGCACACTATCACTGGATGAATTAAAGAGAATTATATCCTGTGATACTGCAAAGTAAGTCTGGGATATTTTGGAAATGACACACGAGGGTACAACAATTGTCAGGAAATCTAAAGTTCAAATCCTCACAACTAAATTTGAGAAAATACGTATGGAAGAAAGTGAAACTTTCATGGACTTCTATACAATATTGAACGATATTGTCAACTCTATGTGGGGTCTTGGTGATAGGATCCCAGAAAGTAAAGTCTGTGTAAAGATACTGCGCTCATTGCCTGAACGATTCAATTCAAAAGTGACCGCGATCCAGGAACTTCGTGATACGGATAATATGAGGGTTGAAGAACTGGTTGGTTCTTTATAAACCTACAAGTTAAACTTTAAAGCTCTTAAAGGTAAGCCCATCACCCTCAAGTCTTTTAAAAGTATTTCTCATGAAAATAGTAATAATTCTGATTTATAAACTTCTGAAGATGATATAGCTTTTTTAGCCAAAAAGTTTTACAAGATTTTCAAAAGTAAAAAAAGGGGGTTAATTTGTAAAAACCTATTAAAAAGAAAAGACCTAGATCTAAAAATTGTAAATCTTTAAAAAACAGCCAATGATACAATTGTCATGAATATGGCCATCTAACAAACAAATGTCCTAAGAAGGAAAAGTCTAAAAAGAAAGGTATATTGGCTATACGGGATGAATCTTCCTGCTCTGAAGTTTCTTTTGAGTCAGAAGATTCTGAAACCAAGTCGGCTAATGATGTTAAAGCCTTAATGACTCTAGCCAAGTTCACTTTCTTAGATAATGATTATTCAACTAGTGAAGAAAATATGAATAGTGACCATGAAAATGAAGGAGCCCTTTAAGATGCTTATGATGCCCTATCTAGGAAAAGTTGCAAAATAGCTATAAAGATAAAACTTCAGAAAGAAAAGTTTTTAAAAATAAAAGAGAATTTTAATAATTTAGTCTTAGAAAAATCACACATTTCAGATTGCTTTGAAAAACCTAAGTGTGACTTAGATTTCAAAACGTCCCAAGTTGAAAACTTAAAATATGAAAATGAAAAACTAAAAGTTTGAAGGACACATGAAGGTATGCCCAAGATGATCCTAAATTAGAAAAGCTTTTATCCGGATCCATAAAATGTGGCGATCGATCTGGATTGGGCTATGATAAAAGTATTCCTCCCAAACATAAGAATACTCCACCGAAATTTGTTAAAGGGGAGTCTTATAACTCAAAAGGGAAAAGTCTGAATCAAAAAAATTCTAAAAATACTAAAACTTTTTAGACTTTAAAACCTAAAAGCAACCATATCAACTATAAACATCAGAATCATTATCCTTTAGCTGAGAAAATTGTTGACTTGCTTAAGGAGCTCTTAAAATCTAACTTAGTGGGTAGGACTTATAACAACTATAAACATAAGAAGTCTAACTATGCTCTTAAACTAAAACTGTAATGAAATGGGTCCTTAAGGTTACTTATTTGGTTGCCCACACCGCTTTCAAAGCTTCAATCCATTCAAAGTGGTACCCAGACAGTGGTTGCTCCAGACATATGACAGGTGACAATGGTCTATTTACCAGTCTTAAAGACATGACTGATGGTTCAGTCACATTTGGCGATGGTAGCAACTGCAGAATTGTTGGCCAAGGTACGGTTCAACTCTTTAACCTTCCTTTATTTGAGAATGTTTTATATGTAGAAGGCTTAAAACATAATTTATTAAGCATCTCTCAAATATGTGATAATGATCATAGCGTAAATTTTACGAACCAAGGGTGTAAAATTTTAAATAAGAATGGTTCTGTAATATTAACTGGTTGCAGAACTTCCGAGAACTGCTACATTATTAATTATTCAAGCTCATCTAAGCTATCGTTTTACATGGTCCAAACCGATGAGACCGAATTATGGCATAAGTGCTGTAACGCCCTGAAAATCGGGGGTTGAGCATAAACTCAACTCTCGAGTTCCAGAACATCACTTATGCAACAAAATGAATGATGATTGAATGTTGACTGTATTCATGCATTGAACATGAGTGAGATTAAGCCAAAAACTGACATATCATACTCAGAGACAGTTAAATTGCAAGCGGAAGACGATGATAGATAGATAAAATATATAAACTGTGATGAGTCTCCAGAGTGTGATAACATTACTAGGTTAAATAAGTACAAGTACAGTTCTAAAATATACCAAATGTGTAAGTGTAATATCTTCTATCCTAAGTACCATAGCCCCGTCAATGCAGTACCAGGTCTTCAGAGACCCGTCAGAGAGTTACATGATAGGAGAACTCCTCCTCATCACCATAGAAGTAGTCCGGCTCTGCTTCATAAGCATCGTCATCATCTGAAATTCAACAAATCTGGTTGGTGTGTACAACACCGTCCCGTAACGTGGGAGTGAGTGATCAACTCAGTGGAACAGTAAAGCATAGGTTAACATGTTATCAATTCAATCAAGCAGTAATGATAAAGCAGTACAAATCAAACAATTCTAACTACTCTTATTAAGTGCGAGAATGAAATGACATGATGCTGTATGCCCTTGCCAAACCACCCTCATGCGACATCATCTTACGTTCGCGAATGCTTAACTCCCTCAGTGCGCCACATCTACTAAGCACATGCGGTGCGATGATGATCATGATTACCGAGTTATTATTAGTCCATTTCAAACAGCAGTATTGGGAAACTAAGGTACCTCCCTTGTATCATTCCCAAACATGATCCATTCTAGGGTCGTCAGTCCTAGTTAATCTCATACGATATTATGGTTTGAGAGGCATAGCGAAGGCATCACAAAGGGCTCGTCACCCGTCAGCACGGATACAGATCTCACCGTATGCGGCTCAATTGTTGACCGTCAGCTCGAGTACAGATCTCACCGTACTCGTCTCAATCACTAGCCGTCAGCTCAAGTACAGGTCTCACCGTACTCGGCTCAACTCATACTCTAGTTGCTGTGAAAGACTCGTCGCCAATCACAGACCCTTGGAGTATACTCGAAGATACTACGGAGGACTCGTCGCCGTCAAGACGCAGTAGCACGGGTCTCACCGTACTCGGCTCTCGCATGAAGTATCGACGGACTCGAATATAGTGTCCCATACCACCATAATCGGCTCACGAGTCTAGTTGCTCACTGGTCACTACAGGGAGGCACGTAGCCCGAGCATAGGCCGACAGCTCACCACAGTGTCCCATACCACCATGCCCGGCTCATGAGTCTTAGCGGATCGAGGTACCATGGTTAAAAGGGATTTCACTGGTAAGTTTGGTACCCAGATTCAAGCGATGCGACCAAACATGGTGAACATAAATAAGATAGATCGGGTTACTTGACGAGCTCGGCTAGCTCGAGCGCACAACAAGTTGAACGACATGAAGTGCATAAGCACTTCGCATGGCCAACCACTATCGCCAACCGAAGTATGACTCGGGTTCGTCGAACACATCTCACGTGGCAAATGAATCGCAGCCATGAATTCAATTCTGGTACCGATTGTCTGGACTATAATCATAGCCCCAAACATGATAACTTGCAGATAGATAAAGCAGTAATGGATCAAGATTCCACTTATACAATCAAGGTATGGTATTATCCGTTTAGGGCTGCCAGGGCTGTTGCACGCACTCGTTGCTCTGCTCCCCCATCACCCATGACGGATCATACAACGTAAATATAAATTTAAACATATGCATTACATAGTTATAATCATAAAGTAATTGAGCATGTTATGAATCACAACACAAGCATGAGTTTATACATGTTCAATTCCTAATCACATAACAATCCAAGGAGATCATACACATAGTTAAAAGAGGTTGAGAATCATATCTCAACACCCTTATACATTACAATTTGCTAACTACTACTCATTCAGACATTTCCAAAAAAACACTTAAACAAACATACATCAACATACATGACATATGTCGATCACATAGGCATTAGGCCAAATCCTTTCCCTAGGGAGTTGCCCCAATTATAACATGCGTACACCCACGACAGATAGTCATGGCAAGCAGGAATCCAAGTTCCATATTCATTCAGTCATTTCCACAAACACTTGGGCCACACATTTTAGCATATATGGTGTCTATTGGCCATGGCGTGATTTAGGGCAAATCCTTTCGTCAAAAGGGTATCGCCAATACAACAATCATGAATCCATGACAATTAGTCATGGCGAGCACGAATGAGGATTCTATACTCATTCAATCATTTTCACAAACACTTAGAATACACTAATACAACATACATGGTGTATGTTAGCAAAACATGTATTAGGGCTATCCTTTAGCCAAGTGAGTATTTTATCCATGTATAATATATTACTACTCTGACAAATAATCATGATAAATGCATCTCCAAAATTTATACGTATACAGTATTTTCTAGAATACGCATTTTCAACATACATACTGTATACAAGCAAACATGTATTACGGCGATTCCCTTCGCCAAGCAATTTTTTTATACACACATAATATACTTATACGATGATTAATCATGACAAACACATCGCTAAAATATACATGTATACGGTACTTCTTATAATACCGTATTTCTATATACATAGTGTTTATTAGTAAACATGTATTTAGGCGAATCCTTTCGCCAAATAAGTATTTATCCATACGTCATATATCCATACGTCAAAAAAACATGTCAAACAAATTTCCAAAAAAAATACGTATACGGTATTTTATACGAATACCTAGAGTATGTGAATTTCTAAATTCTACAATTTTAATCGAAACAGAAAACGGAAAGCATTTTGTACATGTGCAATTGCATGCAGATCATGAATCTATCATTATCTGACATTGAAAGCGTTGAAAACTATAACCTATACACCTAAAGTCCGCACCTTGTGTCGTAGAATCATAACGGAGTTGATAGGTTCGCTAAGCTTCCGTATACGGGAGTTTGGCAACCTATGGAACGAAATACGTTAGCTATTTCATAACCTACAACCTAAACAACCCTAAAACAGGTCAGGGTTAGGGTTTCTTACCTAGAAACGACGTCGGAATCGCGGGAAAGCGATGAGAATCGGGCGGTGGAGCCGAATAGCGGAGGGAACGTACGGCGGCGGGAGTTCCTCCACATCTCCCTCACTTTCTCTCTCTTTTCTCTCTCTCAAATCAAATTCGTATGGCTGGAATGGGAGAGGGTTTAAGGTCCTTTATAGCCTAAAACCTTTCCAAAATAGACTCGAGTTCAAGGGTTCTTGCGCATTTAAGCATGTTCGGCTCAAAAGAGTGTTTCGGTGGCCCCCTTGAGCCAAACGTCAGACTTAAGCTCTCCACACATGGATCTACGTGGGGTTACGCTTTCGACTCGATCGGATTCCCAGATCGCACGTGGCGGACCACTTTCAGTTCAACGGTCAGTGGGCCACGATCCGAAATTTCAAGTACATGTAAATGTTCTTGAAATTTTTCTGATCCAGGGTGTAATTTGGTCCGATTCTGACGGTGCAGTTGCTTAATATCGATGCGCAAGCGAATGGTGCAGATCACTATTCCAAATATTTATTTTGTAAAGGGAATAGTGTTTTTCACACTCCCTCGCTCCGGACTCAAGCGAATGGCCGTGGGACATCGGCTGGACCTGATTTCTGAGGTGGTTGTCGAGCCCAGTGAGGCGGTCCTAGTTCCTTAACTTTGTGTTAATCGGATTTCTGATGTGCGGTCTAGACCTAATACGAAGTTTCGAGATGCTCCCGTGAGCAGCCGGGTAATGAGATTAATCCTAAGTTTTAGGGTAACCTAGCGTCAATGATTCTATAAGTTTTGAGTCTTGCAGAACGTATTTAAAGTGATTGGTGCTAATTTCACAGGCACTCTAGTTTAACACTAGCTAAATCTCACTTAATTTCTAAAGGATTTAGTCCTGTAAGATTTTTGTCTGAGATGGTACTTAGGCCTTTGTAGTTTGTATATAAAGTGATCCAAGTTTTACTACTTAACTAGTTTAAGTTAGTGTCTAGGGCTAAAGTGCTTTGAAAAATTGAAAGCACAAGGTAGTGAAGGGTGGGATTTGTAAAGAAAATGGTTTAAAAAGGGGTTTGAGGCTTTAATTGAGCGTTTGGGAAGTTAAACCTGTGGGAAGTTAAACCTGTGTTAGGATTGACCCATCGCCTAAGGACGTCTAATTCCAGGTTGGCAAAAATCTGGGATGTTACAATCTACCCCCCTTAAAACAAAATTTCATCCCCGAAATTGGCTAAGGGTAATAAGGGAAGATTTCTATTATTTCATTTATCTAAGACTTATTAATTCCAAGTTTCTACGCGTGGTAGGGTATATACCAGCTGGTTCATTTTAGTCTACCCCCCTTAAAACTTAATTCTTTATCCATTTCTCATACCCTGATGATTTGCTACCATTTATTTCTTTACCTATTTGGAGTCTCGACGATAATTCCCACAATTTAGAGTAAGATAGTTGTTTTCATTGTTTGACCAACACGGAGAGACAGTAATAGTGGGCTCGATCCCGATACATCGATCATCTACTTAGGGCCAGGGTAGGAAGCTCATCGTATCCCTTAGAATCTGGTGGATCTGGTCGTCCGCTCGTCAACAGAGAGTCCATCGGTAGTCACCCGGGATTGGGTGGGTCAAGCCGCGAAAACTTCGCAATTGTAGATGTCAGTAACTCCGTAGTCCAGATTACTCTCTAAGAGTAGGGAATGTCCATCATTGAAAGGCTCAAATTGTTTATTCTAAGGTTGCCCTTTAGGTCTTAGTCTAAGAGAGTCCTCGATATTATCTATGTCCAAGGAAAGGGTGAATCAAATCTTACTAGATCATCCTAAAACATTTTCTCATAGTAGAACTTACTAGGGCTTCTATAATGTTCGTATTTATCGAGCACCGTTTCGATCCTGGGCCAGTGGGGTAGGGTCCACCACGTTTCCGCTGCACCACCCAGGTCAAAGAGGTGTATTAGGTGACCTAACTAGAGCGGGTTCATCATGTTCTACCCCCCTTAAAATTTATTTTCGCCCTCAAGGCTCAAGAGCTATGTCCTGATCCGTATGTCGGAACAAGGTGTAATTTATAACCTATCTTTGACATGAAACGGGAAATACATTGGTCTGCCTTTCATCGACGATGTGTACTATAGCATTAATACCTATGGGTATCGAGGAGCTAAAAATGACGGGTAATGTGGTTGATGTCAGGGGCAGGTATGAGTTTGAGGCAAGATGTCTAATCCTACCAAGGGGTTTTATCACGGCCCAGACTTATCCTATTTAATCATGTCTAGTTTAATAGGCATGCTATCTTTCTACGGTCATAAACATAATATGTATGTCGACATGGCATGCGACTTAGGACCTAATTCCTAACTATTTGTTGCCCATTTGGGTAATTCCTTGGGCCTAAAAGACAGAGTCTCTATTGGCTATATGTTCTTAACACTTCTCGAAGACGAAGTTATAAACTTTTAGTTGTAAGTGGTCAGGCCAACACGGAAGGAATGTTGTGTAGTGGGTCTCAGTCGGATACATGGACCTCCTGCCTAGCTAAAACAGAAAGTTGCCATATCATTCCTTAATCCTAGTCGATCCCAGGCCTTTCGCGCTGATCGAGCATAGGGTTCATTGGTCACTACCGGGATTGAGGATTCGATTCAAACCGCGAATACCTCGCTTATATGTAGTTTCTCTACTCCGTGTTCCCGATTGTACTAAGTCCTTGAGAAGGAAATTCTAAGGGATGTATTGATTGGACCTAACATTGAATCCAAGGGATATATAGGTTTTCTCTAATCGTGAATAGTTTCTACGTCAAACAAGCTCCCTAAGAGTTACTAAGGAAGCCTAAAGTATTAAGGGGATTCAACAACGGAACGGGGTCTCGCTCCAACCTATTCAAGCCAACTAACTACGTTTATCACTCAATTATCTTAACATTGTTAGTCATTTACACTTCTTAGTCTAATCAGTAGCCTAGGCTCAACTTATGAGCAGCGATAATCCACTAGTTGTAATCTAAAGTCTATGCTTATACACCAGATGATTTTATACCCTTTCTAAATAAAGAAATTATTTTATCGCCTAGGGTCAAAGTTGTCTGATTGGAATTGGGTTGCTGGAACTCGAATTTAACTACGCACGAGCATTTCACATATGTTCATACTAGCTAAGAAGATCCTAAGGGTCACATTATAAATTTGTTGGGTTTCCTATATGGTCAGGTCTGTCGAAATTTAGGAGCAACGCTCTTGGTCCAAAACTCTAAGAGTCTATTTGTCAAACAACCATTTACTCTAAAAGCTTAAGCTATCAGAGTGTGGTGGGTTAATGTGTATCAAGGGACTTTATCACTGCATCACTACTTGGCCAATGGTCTTAAGTTGTATTAAAATGGGACTGTATTGCTAATCGCACTTCAGGATTGGGAATGGCATATTTGGCAGGAGGGTGGGCGGGGATTAAAATTACTTTATAGGCTTTGAAAAATGAGGATTGTGTTGGAAAGTGTGAGATGGGATTTCCATATCACATGATGAGGAATTTCTAAGTGTAATTTGAAAGAAAATTCTGGGATTTATGTTTAACTGCCTACACTCCAAATATGGTATTGGAAAACATGGGATGCACCCAAATCCCATGAGATCGAGAAAATGGCCGTAACCAATTCGAATAGGGCCATGAAAAGTGAATGAAAAGTGAAGGGGAGAGAAAGTAAGGGTTGGAGGTTTGTTCCTCCATGAGTTTGAGCCTCAACAAAGATTGTAAAGGCCCAATGGCGAGGGGATTGAAGGAGGAAAATGAGTAGATGGGATGGGTTGAGAGCTTACCCGAATTTGAGCTCCAAATGAGGCATGTAAGTGCTCAAATGGAAGAGAATGGAGAGGGTAGGGGGTAGGTTATGTTGTAATCATTGGAGGAGGATGTATGGTTGGACATGAAACAACAAAATGGGCGATTGGAGTGGAGGTTTGAGAGAGAAAAATCAGAAATGGAGGTTTGGGCGTTTGGAAGGGGTGATGTGAGAGAGAGGGGAGCTCCAGCCCCCAAAATCCTAAACCTTAGGCCAAACCGCACGTGCCACGTGGTAGGGAGGTCGGGCCGACCAACCCGACCCAGGCCCCACACGGATGGGCCCGGACCGCGGTCCACCGCCGGAACCGCGGGTCCACCGCGGTCCGCCTTGGCCGGAACCGCGCCGCCGCGGTGAGGCCCTATTCAGCATGCTCCCAGGGTGTCAGAAACACCTTGGTTCGACCCTGGGTCCCATCAGATTTAAGTGGGGAGACCCTCGACTCCGATTTGCTCCATTTCGGGTATTTTCGGGATAATCAGACATATCTTGCAATCCAGAGTGAGTTATCTGACATAAAATATATGAATTTGGGGTAGAACGAGCTAATGAAGACAACCAACCCAGCTATGCAGGGTTGCACAGCCCGAAATTATGAGAAAACCCTCCGATTGACGGTCATTTCCCCGTTTCAATTTCTTTTTGCTAAAAAAAGTAGTTTCAGTTTAATTACTCTTCATCGGTCGAACTTTAGGAGTTACGTCCATAGTGAAAAGGGCTTGGAATAATTAGGAGAACGGTTTGGTGAAGCCAAATAGGACGCTTACTATTTTTGGGTGAAAGCCTTGCGCACTTAGTAAACATCACGACCCAATAGTAAATCGCGAACTCCAGGAGTTTTAGTTGTAGTTTGTTCCTGATTTCTTTACCATTACCTGGTATCCTTATTTAAAGGGTTGTGAACTCGTTTTTTTTTTTTTAGTCATTTATTAATCAATTTGAATTAATTAGAATTTATTCCTACTTTCTGCTTTTCTTTTCTCGTGGATTTGGGAAGTCTCTTTGAGGAGTCCAGAGAAGCTCCAAGGATTCAGAGTAGTTATCCTCATCACGTTTATCGCACATTTTACTGATTCTCAATGATTGGGATGAGGTGGATTGTGACCTAGACCCTTCACTAGACAACCTAGAAATGTTTTAAGGTCGACCCGTGTGACCATGGTTGAATACATACTCGACTTCGGCATTCGTTTTCAGTGAACTAGCCGTTGGACGGAACAGGGATGCCTAAGACTGTTTCTACATTCCGTCACTCCCTCCTAAGTCAGAGTGCGTCAGTGTGCATCGTGTGACCATAGCCCAGGTCCGGTTTAATCCAAATCATGCTCTGATACCAACTTGTAATGCCCTGAAAATCGGGGGTCGAGCATAAACTCAACTCCCGAGTTCCAGAACATCACTTATGCAACAAAATGAATGATGATTGAATGTTGACTGTATTCGTGCATTGAACATGAGTGAGATTAAGCTAAAAACGACATATCATACTCGAGAGACAGTTAAATTGCAAGCGGAAGACGATGATAGATAGATAAAATATATAAACTGTGATGAGTCTCCAGAGTGTGATAACATTACTAGGTTAAATAAGTACAAGTACAGTTCTAAAATATACCAAATGTGTAAGTGTAATATCTTTTATCCCAAGTACCATAGCCCCGTCAATGCAGTACCAGGTCTTCGAGAGACCCGTCGAGAGTTACATGATAGGAGAACTCCTCCTCATCACCATAGAAGTAGTCAGGCTCGCTTCATAAGCATCGCCATCATCGAAATTCAACAAATGGTTGGTGTGTACAACACCGTCCGTAACGTGGGAGTGAGTGATCAACTCGGTGAGAACAATAAAGTATAGGTTAACATGTTATCAATTCAATCAAGCAGTAATGATAAAGCAGTACAAATCAAACAATTCTAACTACTCTTATTAAGTGCGAGAATGAAATGACATGATGTTGTATGCCCTTGCCAAACCACCATCATGCGACATCATCTTACGTTCGCGAATGCTTAACTCCCTCAGTGCGCCACATCTACTAAGCACATGCGGTGCGATGATGATCATGTTACCGAGTTATTATTAGTCCATTTCAAACAGCAGTATTGGGAAACTAAGGTACCTCCCTTGTATCATTCCCAAACATGATCCATTCTAGGGTCGTCAGTCCTAGTTAATCTCATACGATATTATGGTTTGAGAGGCATAGCGAAGGCATCACAAAGGGCTCGTCACCCGTCAGCACGGATACAAATCTCACCGTATACGGCTCAATTGTTGACCGTCAGCTCGAGTACAGGTCTCACCGTACTCGTCTCAATCACTAGCCATCAGCTCGAGTACAGGTCTCACCGTACTCGGCTCAACTCATACTCTAGTTGCTGTGAAAGACTCGTCGCCAATCACAGACCCTTAGAGTATACTCGAAGATACTACGGAGGACTCGTCGCCCGTCAGCACGAGCACAGGTCTCACCGTACTCGGCTCTCGTCGTAAGTATCGACAGCTCGAATAGTGTCCCATACCACCATAATCGGCTCACGAGTCTAGTTGCTCACTGGTCACTACGGGGAGGCAAGTGGCCCAAGCGTAGGCCGACAGCTCGACCACGGTGTCCCATAACACCATGCCCGGCTCATGAGTCTTAGCGGATCGAGGTACCATGGTTAAAAGGGATTTCACTGGTAAGTTTGGTACCCTAGGTTCAGGCAGTAGCGACCAAACATGGTGAACATAAATAAGAAAGATCGGGTTACTTGACGAGCTCGGCTAGCTCGAGCGCACAACAAGTTGAACGACATGAAGTGCATAAGCACTTCGTGTGGCCAACCACTATCGCCAACCGAAGTACGACTCGGGTTCGTCGAACACATCTCACGTGGCAAATGAATCGCAGCCACGAATTCAATCTCAGTACCGATTGTCTGGACTATAATCATAGCCCCAAACATGATAACTTGCAGATAGATACAGCAGTAATGGATCAAGATTCCACTCATACAATCAAGGTATGGTATTATCCGTTTAGGGCTTGCTAAGGTTTGCAGACGCACTCGTTGCTCTGCTCCCCCATCACCCATGACGGATCATACAACGTAAATATAAATTTAAACATATGCATTACATAGTTATAATCATAAAGCAGTTGAGTATGTTATGAATCACAACACAAGCATGAGTTTATACATGTTCAATTCCTAATCACACAACAATCCAAGGAGATCATACACATAGTTAAAAGCGGTTGAGAATTATATCTCAACACCCTTATACATTACAATTTGCTAACTACTACTCATTC
Source organism: Magnolia changhungtana (assembly GCA_030180095.1). NCBI lineage: Eukaryota > Viridiplantae > Streptophyta > Magnoliopsida > Magnoliales > Magnoliaceae > Magnolia > Magnolia changhungtana. Next base: position 2,897,599 of record JASAUF010000600.1, read on the forward strand.
AGACATTTCCAAAAAAACACTTAAATAAACATACATCAACATACATGACATATGTCGATCACATAGGCATTAGGCCAAATCCTTTCCCTAGGGAGTTGCCCCAATCATAACACGCGTACACCCACGACGGATAGTCATGGCAAAGGAATCCAAGTTCCATATTCATTCAGTCATTTCCACAAACACTTGGGCCACACATTTTAGCATATATGGTGTCTATTGGCCGTGGCGTGATTTAGGGCAAATCCTTTCGTCAAAAGGGTATCGCCAATACAACAATCATGAATCCATGACAATTAGTCATGGCAAGCACGAATGAGGATTCTATACTCATTCAGTCATTTTCACAAACACTTATAATACACTAATACAACATACATGGTGTATGTTAGTAAAACATGTATTAGGGCTATCCTTTAGCCAAGTGAGTATTTTATCCATGTATAATATATTACTACAGCAAATAATCATGATAAATGCATCTCCAAAATTTATACGTATACAGTATTTTCTATAATACGCATTTTCAACATACATACTGTATACAAGCAAACATGTATTACGGCGATTCCCTTCACCAAGCAATTTTTTTATACGCACATAATATACTTATACGATGATTAATCATGACAAACACATCGCTAAAATATACATGTATATGGTACTTCTTATAATACCGTATTTCTACATATATAATGTTTATTAGTAAACATGTATTTAGGCGAATCCTTTCGCCAATAAGTATTTTATCCATACGTCAAATAAACATGTCAAACAAATTTCTAAAAAAAATACGTATACGGTATTTTATACGAATACCTAGAGTATGTGAATTTCCAAATTCTACAATTCTAATCGAAACAGAAAACGGAAAGCATTTTGTACATGTGCAATTGCATGCAGATCATGAATCTATCATTATTTGACATTGAAAGCATTGAAAACCATAACCTATACACCTAAAGTTCGTACCTTGTGTCGTAGAATTGTAACGGAGTTGATAGGTTCGCTAAGCTTCCGTATACGAGAGTTTGGCAACCTATGGAACGAAATACGTTAGCTATTTCATAACCTACAACCTAAACAACCCTAAAACAGGTTAGGGTTAGGGTTTCTTACCTAGAAACGACGTCGAATTACGTAGGAAAGCGATGAGAATCGGGCGGTGGAGCCGAATAGCGGCGAGGAATGAGCAGAGGGAGTTCCTCCCACATCTCCCTCACTTTCTCTCTCTTTCTCTCTCTCAAATCCAAATTCGTATGGCTGGAATGGGAGAGGGTTTAAGGTCCTTTTATAGCCTAAAACCTTTCCAAAATAGACTCAGGTTCAAGGGTTACTGCGCATTTCGGCGATGTTCCAGCTCAAAAGAGTGTTTCTGGTGGCCCCCCTTGAGTCAAACGTCAGACTTAAGCTCTTCACACATGGATCTACGAGGGATTACGCTTTCGACTCGATCGGATTCCCAGATTACACGTGGCGGACCACTTTCAGTTTAACGGTCAGTGGACCACGATCTGAAATTCCAAGTGCATGTAAATGTTCCTAAAATTTTTCCTGATCCGAGGGTGTAATTTGGTCTGATTCTGATTGTCTGGTTGCTTAATACTGATGCGCAAGCGAATGGTGCTAGATCACTATTCCAGATATTTATTTTGTAAAGGGAATAGTGTTTTTCACACTCCCTCGCTCAGGACTCAGCGAATGGCCGTGGGACATGGTGGACCTGATTTCGAGGTGGTTGTCAAGCCCGGTGAGGCGGTCCTAGTTCCTTAACTTCGTGTTAATCGGATTTAGATGTGCGGTCTAGACCTAATACGAAGTTTCGAGATGCTCCATGAGCGGTAGGGTAATGAGATTGATCCTAAGTTTTAGGGTAACCTAAGCGTCAATGATTCTACAAGTTTTAAGTCTTGCGAGAACGTATTTAAAGCGATTGGTGCTAATTTCACGAGGCACTCTAGCTTAACATAGCTAAATCTCACTTAATTTCTAAAGGATTTAGTCTGTAAGATTTACATCGAGATGGTACTTAGGCCTTTGTAGTTTGTATATAAAGTGATCCAAGTTTTACTACTTAGCTAGTTTAAGTTAGTGTCTAGGGCTAAAGTGCTTTGAAAAATTGAAAGCATAAGGTAGTGAAGGGTGGGATTTGTGAAGAAAATGGTTTAAAAAGGGGTTTGAGGCTTTAATTGAGCGTTTGGGAAGTTAAACCTGTGTTAGGATTGACCCATCGCCTAAGGACGTATAATTCCAGGTTGGCAAAAATTCGGGATGTTACAAGCGCCTAGGACATGTACACTACAACAACTTGTATAGATTAAGCAAAAGAGAATTGGTAAGAGGTCTACCCAAAGTAAAAAAAGTAGATAAAATATGTGGCGAGTGCCAGATTGGTAAATAAACTAGGAGTGCTCATAAAAAGGTAACTCCAAAGCCAAATCTAAACCACCCGAACTTCTCCACATGGATCTCATTGGACCAACTAGAACGGAGAGTCAAGGTGGCAAGAGGTATATTCTGGTGATTGTAGATGACTTTACTAGGTATATTTGGGTAGTCTTCTTAAGAGAGAAATAAAAAACTCTTGATGAAGTAAAAATGGTACTTAAACATATCCAAATTGAAAAAGAATCACAAGTCACTAAGATCCGTAGTGATCATGGTTCTGAATTTGAAAATAGCAAATTTGAGAAATTTTACAGTGATCGGGGAATATCGCATGAATATTCTGTACCCAAAACACCACAACAAAATGGTGTAGTGGAAAGGAAAAATAGAATGCTTTAAGAAATGGTAAATGTAATGCTAAATAGTATGAAGCTTCCTAAAAAACTTTGGGCTGAAGCCATAAATACTGCTTATTATATAATTAACCACGTTTATACTAGAAATTCAGATAGTAAAATGGCTTATGAAATGTGGTTTGATAAGAAGCCTATGTCAAATACTTTCAAGTTTTCGGCAGCAAGTGCTGCATCTTACGTGATCGAGAAAATCTAGGTAAATTTGACAGCAAAAGTGATGAGGGATATTTTTAGGGTATGCTCTGAATAGTCGAGCGTATCGGGTTCTTAATAAGAGGATTGGTATAATTCAAGAGTCCATTAATGTGGTTATAGATGATCACTTGAATACACCTATCTTAAGTTCAGAAAATGATGAATTCCTTTTATTTGATAAACCAGAATCTTCATATAGTCAAAATAATACTGAACTGTGAACAGTTAAAGATCCTCCATCTGATCAAATCCTTGGAAACCCTCTCTCTAGTGTGTGTGCTTGTAAACAACTTGAAGATATGTGCAACTACGTTTATTTTACATCTCAGATAGAATCGGCTAACGTAAAAAAAACCCTTACTAATGAAAACTGGATTGTAGCAATACAAGAAGAGCTCAATCAGTTTGTTAGAAATGATGTTTGGTACTTAGTTCCTAGACCAAAAGATAAACACTTATCGGAACAAAATGAATTTTTAAAAATAAGTCTGATGAATTTGGTAATATTATTAAAAATAAGGCTAGGCTAGTTGTACTAGGGTACACTCAAATTGAAGCCATTAATTATGATAAGACCTTTTCCCTAGTAGCTCGTCTTGAATCAATCAGACTATTTATATCCATTGCATGCTTTAAAAAAATTAAAATATACCAAATGGATGTAAAGAGTGCGTTCTTAAATGACAATTTGCATGAAGAAGTGTATATTGAACAACTAAAGGGTTTTGAAGACCTTAAGCTTGTTAATCATGTCTATCGCCTGAAAAATGTACTCTATGGTTTGAAACAAGCTCCTAGGGCATGGAACGAGAAGTTGACTAGGTTTCTACTAAGTCATACTTTGTGTGGGGAGTGTAGATAAGACATTGTTTGTAAAGAAACATGATGATCACATTTTAATAGTGTAAATCTATGTTGATGACATTATCTATGGATCTACCTGTGCTAACATGACTGTTGAGTTTACAGATCTTATGAAATCTAAATTTGAAATGAGCATGGTTGGAGAACTAAACTATTTCCTAGGGTTACGAGTCAAACAGCTCCCTGATGGTTTCTTTATCTCTCAAACCAAATATGCTCTGAACTTAGTTAAAAAGTTCGGATTTGGGAGTAGGAAAAATTTTGATACTCCAATGAGTGCTACTCTAAAACTCTTTATGGATTCAACAGGTAAGAGAGTGGATCCTAAGTTGTATCGTAGTATGATAGGTAGTTTACTTTATTTAACTACGAATCGACCTGATATTTCTTTTAGTGTAAGAATTTGTACTAGATATCAATTTGACCCTAAAGAGTCACACTTGATTGTTGTTAAGTGGATTTTCCGATATGTTGCTAGTTTTGCTAATCTTAGTCTCTGGTATTCACATGATACTAGTGTGCAATTAGCTAGTTACAAAGTTTCTGATTGGGCTGGTAACATTGATGATTGTAAATCGACCAACGGTGGTTGTTTCTATGTCGGGACTGTTTGGTTTCTTGGCTAAGTAAGAAACAAAGTTCCGTATCGCTCTCCACAGTTGAGGCTAAATATATTGCTACTGGTAATGCATGCACTCAGCTTGGGTGGATGAAGAGGATGTAAGCGATTAAGGAATTGCGTAAGAATCCGTGGTTTTATATTGTGACAATTCAAGCGCAATTAATATTTCTAAAAATCCAATTCAGCATTCACGAACTAAGCATATTAATATTAAATATCATTATATTCGTGAACTAGTAGAAGACAAGATAATTTCATTAGAATATATTCCGACCGAGAATCAACTTGTAGACATATTCACAAAATCGCTTGACAAAAACATGTTTGTAAAATTGAAATTTGATCTTAGTATGTGCAACATGAACTGATGATTTGTGTCTTTTTGTATCATAATGTATATATTAATTATTTTAAAAATTTTAAAATTCAAATAGATGAAAAGTTGCAAATTTTCAATGTTACGCGACCAGTCGAGTACACACTCGACTAGTCATGGTTAGACCGATCGAGTATGTACACGACCGTCAGTCATGAAACTCGGGTTTTACTTTTTATTTGGGGAAAAACACCTTTTTCTTCACTTGGTTCTTCTCCTCCAACAAGCCCTACCACGACCGGTCGAACCCATCTTCGATTCCTCTTTGTTTAGTGCTTCATTTTCAATTTCCTGATAGATTTGAGTTGTTTGATCTTCCATTTCCTTAATTTTGTTGTTTATTTTAAGGTTTATGGTAGTTTGTTGGGTTTTCTAGCTTAAAATTTAATTTTCTTAAAATCCTTCTTTCCTCTATTACATTCCTTGTATTCCTTATTTTTCTTATTGCAATGGAGAGTAGAAACAAGAAGAAATGATCTTGTGGTCCCTCTTCTTCTCATTCCGCTCCTATCACGGTGTGACATCTTTGGTTACCCGAAGAAGATCCTGAGTATGTGTGGGATATTCGATTACGCAATGTGATAGTTGAACGGATAGTTAACACAGATCATTTGACACCTTTTGATATCCTTCCACTCCTTCAATCTGTAGGATGGGATAACATTTTATGGGGCGGTCTGGCATACTGTTCCATTACGCAGGCTATGTATGCTTGCATAACTGACTTCTCTTCTGAGAATCTTACGTTCACAATTTCCACTAGAGAAGGTCCAATTGATATGGACTGTCACCTAATTTCTGGATTAATGGACCTTCCAGTTAATGATGACGGTATTTTCATTAGCTCTCTTGTAGCAAAATCGTCTGAATCTGAGAAAAGATTGCTCATTAGAGTTCTATGCAACATGAATATGGAATGGAGTTCTGGGAATGCGCTCGCTTCCAAGTTCAAGTTACCTAGATATAGGGTTCTTCGTCGAATTTTCATTTCTAATGTCTATCCACGATCTGGTAACAAAATTGAGCTCACGACTTTCATGGTCTGTATTCTACACTCTATTGTCACTAGTGTATCTGTGTGTCTTCCTTCACTTATCTGTTACATCATGATTCAATTTCATCTCCATCCAAGGCATAATGATATACCATTTGTATATCTTATGACTGTATTAGCCACCCATAGTCGAGTGGCTATGCATGTTAGAGAAGCTCCAATTCGTCATCTACCCTTTAACAACTCGAACATTAATAAGATGAATTTAAGGTTGGCTCCAGGCCAAGTTAATGTGGGTGTTGGTGGAGCAGCTGAAGTAAATGAAGAGGAGGATGTTTTGCCTCCAGATGATGTCAATATGGATGACATTTTTTATGAGATTGAATCAGACTCTGCAGCTGATCCTGATTTTCAGTTGTCTAATTTTGATGATCATTTGTGTTCTCTTGAGGAAAAGGTAGAGGGTATGCATGTGTCCCAGGAAGCTTAATTTAAATACATGTGCAAATATTTGAAGCGTATTAACAATGTTTTTTAATCTGTAATAACTTTTATACTTGGATTTCTCTTAACGTTATATGCTTGGACATGTTTTCTTCTTGTTGTGGACATGTTTGAATGGTTATCTTGCAATAATTTATGTTATCTTGAACTTCTTTCTATCATTACTAATTCCTCTTTTGTTTCCATCATCATTTATAGGTTCTTTCCTTTGTCATATTGTGACAAAAAGGGGGAGAATTTGTGTTGAGATATGCTTATTTCATAATGATATGTGGAAATGTAGAGAAGTTGTTATGTAGGAAATTTAACAAAATTTTAAATTCTCCTCTCGGATTATATAGTGTAATGTATTAATGAGTATTGGTTTCCAGTTTGTAACTGGTGCATGATTCTTTATTGTGCATATATGATTCTTTACTATGTGTATTATATATCATATTATTTATTTGGTTTTGTCACAAATTTGACAAAGGGGAAGATTATAAATGCTATCTTATTTAGCTTCTAGATTTGTCAAATTTTATAGTGCCAAAAACCTCTTGGAATCTGTATCTTATGTAGCTCAACTCTATATCATCCTTGCCTACATTCAAGTACAAGTTTAAGAAGTTCAAATTCAAGTTCAAGAAGCTCAAGTACAAGAACAAGAAATTCAAGTATAACATCAAGAAGGGCAATTACTAGATCAAGTTTTCAAGCTTCAACTATATCAAGACCGTGTGCATTACTTAAGAATTCAAGCTAAAGTAAAGCTTAAGCCCATATACTCAAGTCACAAGGTCACTAGTTCAAGCTCATCTTCAAGTATTCATGGACAAGCTTCATGTACTTCAAGACAAACTATCAACCAAAGCGAACGATGTTTCAATGTTTAATTTTCACTTATAAGGTATGAATAACCCTAGATTGACCATAGGAGAGGTCATATTAATTGCATACTTAATTTGGGTCATTATATAATTATATAGGCTTTTTCTCAACTAGTCCTAGCATATGTTCGACTAGTCCAAACACTAGCTCCATCAGTCTAAGAATTTTCTCGACCAGTCCAAGGTTTGTTGTGAATTTTTAGAATTTACATTTAGAGACCCTCGAGATCTGGAGGCCGACCTCGACCGGTCGGCGAGGCTCGACTCAAAGTCCAGCACCCTTTCTGAGTCCCACTCGACCAGTTGAGTGTAGGGCTCGACCAGTCGAGTAGGCCACTAGACTAGTTGAGCAAGCCACTCGACCAGTCGAGTAGTAATCTTATCTTATCCCGCCCGAAATTTTGAAATATTGTTAGTCCTTCAACCAGTCAAACCGACCACTGGGTCAGTCGAGTGAACAATATTTTTACTTATAAATTAAGGACGATTTTCAGAGTTTTTCATTCCATTCTAAGATATTCAAGTCACAACTCTGAGAGAACTTGTCCCCACATTTGAGAAGCTAATTGGTTAGTATTTAAGATTCATTTAATAGCTTTTTGTATTTAATTTTGTGATCTCTATTCAATTTTATTTCTTTTGAAAATGAATATTGCTTTTACCCTTTTTGAGATCAAAATCAAATCAAGTTAGCCCAGGTCAATTTAATCTAAAAACCATTTACATCTAAGAACCCTTTAATATGTGAGTTTCTACATTGAACATCTACGTTGAACATCTACATTGAATTGGTTCTACCGGGCTTCATCAAAAGAAGAATCCTTAGATAAGTACATTTCGATTTTCTGTATTTGGTTTGTAAGATTGCCAGAAAATCTTTCATTTTTTTATTTTGATTGAGATAGCCAAAAAATCTCAGTGAGTGAGGTTTTTAATTGTGGTAGCCCTTTTTGAAAACACAATTGTGAAGGTTTTGGGTGAACTTGGAAAACCTATTTCATAGTGAAAGCTAATATCCCAAGTATGAGGATATTGGGAGTGGAGTAGTTATGTGGCTGTTTTCTAACAGTTGGTATACACATAAACGAACCACTATAATTACTGGAGTCGTGATGGATGGTTGAATGTGCTTAAGTGTGTGAATGTTATAATTTACTTTCCACACATGCGGTGAATGTTGTAATAGCAGTAGAAATTTATTTCTATTTTATTTTTTATTCCTCTATATTTATTTAGCATTTTGATACATAGACCGTTCTAGAAATCAGGTTGTCCTACCATAAGCCATTGGTATTTTGTGTAAGGTTGTCCTTAGAACAACATCTGTATCAACCTCTCAATACTTGTACATTTGAGGTTGCTATTCATTTATGCTATTTGAATTGATAAGTGCTATCTTTATTTATTTCTTTCTTATTCCGCATTTAATTTTTTAATTTGGCATAGTCTTATATAGCCCACCCCCCCCCTCTAAGACTCTTAGCTCAGCCTTTTTAGAGCATATCGTATTCTTAACAAAAGAACAGGAGTGATTCTGAAATCTATTAACATTGTAATTGACGATCACCTGAACAAACCCACACCAAGTCAAGATGATGATGAAGTCAACATTATTGATAAACCTAACTCTTCATCAAATAAGATAATACTAAATTAAGATTAGTCAAAGACCATCCGACTGATCGGCTATTAGGTAACCCTCATACTGGTGTTCAAACAAGAAAACATCTATAATTACATCTGTTTCACTTCTCAAATTGAACCGACTAATGTAAATGAACCACTTACAGATGAAAGTTGGATTGTAACGCCCTGAAAATTGGGGGGTCGAGTATAACTCAACTCCCGAGTTCCAACGCATCACTTATGCAACATAGATAATGATGATTAAATGTTGTCTGTTTTAGAGCAATAAACATGAGTGAGATTATACCAAAATAGTAATTCATACTCCAGATCAATTGTATAAAGGCAAGCGGAAGACTGAATTGTATATATATGTATATAAAAGAAACAAAATCATTTCATTCTCCAGAGTATGAACCCATCTGAGTCACCATATACATATAACCATTTTATGTTGAAAAAGTCAAAAATACAACTAGGGAAGTAATCTCAGCAAATCCCGTCGATCCGGCAGTCTAATCAAAGCCGCCAGAATACTGCATAAATGAGAACTCGTCCTGGTTCTCGTCATAGTCCAGCTCAGCCTCCTGAGTCGTCAACTCATCTAAACTTGAGACAGAGTCTGGTTGGTGTGCACAATACCGTCCCGTAACGTGGGAGTGAGTAGCTAACTCAGTGGAACAATAAAGCATAGGTTAACATGTTATCGACTCAGTCAAGCAGTAATGATAAAGCAGTATAATCAAACACTCCTAACTACTCTTATTAATGCAAGTATGAATGCAGTCATGATGGATGCCCTCACTGACATACTCCCTCATGTGACACCATCTTACGTTTGCGGCATGCTTGCTTTCCTCAGTGCTCCACACTTCCAGGCACATGCAATGCATGATGAGTATGATTACCGAGTTGTTATTAGTCCATTTCAAACAACAGGATTGGGAAACTAAGGTACCTCCCTTGTATCATTCCCAAACATGATTCACTCTAGGGTTGTCAAACCTAGTTAATCTCATACGAAGTTATGGTTCGAGAGGCATCGCAAAGGCATCGCAAATGGCTCGTCACCCGTCAGCACAGATACAAATCTCACCGTATGCGGCTCAATTACTGGCCGTCAGCTTGAATACAGGTCTCACCGTACTCGGCTCAATCGCTGGCCATCAGCTCGAATACAGGTCTCACCGTACTCGGTTCAACTCATGCTCTGGTTGCTGCGAAGGGCTCGTCGCCAATCACAGAGTTCAGAGTATAGTTGAAGACACTACGAAGGACTCGTCGTCCATCAGCACGAATACAGGTCTCACTGTATTCGGCTCTCGCCGTAGGTGTTGATAGCACGAATACAGTGTCCCATACCACTGTATTTGGCTCACAAGTCTGGTTGCTCACTAGTTACTACGGGGAGGCACGTGGCTCTAGCATAGGCCGACAGCTCGACCACGGTATCCCATACCACCATGCCCGACTCATGAGTCTTAGCGGATCGCGGTACCATGGTTAACGGGATTCCACTGGTAAGTTTGGTACCCTAGGTTCAAGCAGTAGCGACCAAACATGGTAGACATACATTAAACATATCGAGTTACTTGACGGGCCTGATTAGCTTGAGCCCACAATTAACTAAACGACCTGAAATGCATAAGCACTTCGTGTGGCCTAACCACTGTCGCCAACTGAAGTACGACCCGAGTTCGTCAAACACATCTTACATGGCGAAATGAATCTCAACCACGATCTCAAGTCTTGTACCGATTGTCTGGACTATAAACATAGTCACAAACTCAATCAATCCTTATTCATAGCATGTAGAGTAAAGCATATTAAACTAGGTAATTCAAGCAAGCTAACAAGCATGTCATAAAGCATGTTATAAAGCACTATATAAACAGGCAACACAAACACATATATATCATAAGTAAGCGGTTAAAGAAATCAACCACATGGAGGAAATCCTACAGGTCTCTAAGGTAGTTGAGAATCCTATCTCAACACCTACCTAAGGCACTATCATTTAAACATTTACACTCACAAGCATTTTCACAAACACTTAGAATACACACTTCAACATACATAGTGTATGTTAGTAAAACATGTATTAGGGCGAGTCCTTTCACCAAGCAAGTATTTTATGCATATATAATATATTTATACAGCAAATAATCATGGCAAACACATCTCCAAAATATATACGTATACGGTACTTTCTACAATACACTATTTCTACATAGTGTATATTGGCAAAACATGTATTAGGGCGAATCCTTTCGCCAAATAAGTATTTTATCCATAAATCATATATTCATACGACAAATAATCATGTCAAACACTTTTCCAAATATATACGTATACGGTATTTTCAACGAATACCTAGAATATGTAAAATTTCATATTCTACATCTTTAATTGAAACAGAAAACAGAAAGTACTTTGTACATGTGCAATTGCATGCAGATCATGAATCTATCATTATTTGACATTGAATGCATTGAAAACCGTAACCTATACACCTAAAGTCCTCACCTTTTACCGTATAATCGTCACAAATCTGATAGGTTTGCTAATCCTTCGTATTCGTCAGTTAAGTGACCTATAGAATGAAATAGGTTAGCTATTTCATAACCTACAACCTCCACAACACCCAAACAGATCAGGGTTAGGGTTTCTTACCTAGAAATAAAGTCGGTATCGCCGGAAAAGCGATAAAATTTGGGTGGTGTAGCTTCTGTAGCGACAGGGAATGGTAATAGGGAGATTCTCTCACTTTTCTCACTCTTTCTCTCTCTTTTCTCACTTCTATCTCTAGGGTTTCTCTCAAATTTGTATGGCTATGAGAGAGAGGGTTCTAAGGTCCTTATATAGCCTAAAAACTCTCCAAAGTAGACCTAAGGTCAAGGTATACTTAGGTTATAACCAAAGTGACAGCTTTCCAGCTCAACGGAGGACTTCTGGCGGGCCTCCTTGAGCTAAAGGTCGGACTTAAGCTCACCAACCTTGGATCCAGGTGGAGTTAAGTTTTCGTTTCAGTCGAATTCCCAGATCAAGCGTGGCAGACCAGTTTCAGTTCAGCGGTCAGCGGACCTCGATTTGAAATTCCAAGTACATGGATATGTTTATGAAATTTTTCCTAATCCGAGGGTGTATTTGGGTCAGATTCTGACGGTCTAGTTGCTTACAAAATGACCGCAAGTAACAAGTCTCAGATTACTATTTCAGATATTTATTTTAGAAAGAAAACAAGCGTTTTCACACTCCCTCACTCCGGACTCAAACGAACAGCCGTGGGACACTGGCTGGATTTGATTTCTGAGATGGTTGTCAAGCCCAGCGAGGTGGTCCTAAGTCCTTAACTTTATATTATTCGGACTCCCGATGTGCGGTCTAGACCTGATACAGAGTTTCAATGTGCTCTCGAAAGCAGTCGGGTAATGAGTTTGATCTTAGACTTTAGGGTAACCTAGCGTCAATGATTCTACAAGTTTTGGGTCTTGCAGATCGTATTTAAAGCGATTCAAATGGATTTCATGGCTAATCTAGTTTAGCACTTAGTTAACTTTGTCAAATTTCTAAAGGATTTAATCCTAAGTGATTTCTGGTCGAGGTGGTACTCGAGTCATTGTACGGAAATTTTTGAGTCGTTACATGGATATTGGCTATGCAAGAAGAGTTAAATCAATTCGTCAGAATTGATGTTTGGTATTTGGTTCCTAGACCTTCTGATAAACATATAATCGGAACTAAATGGATTTTAAGAACAAATCTGATGAAATGGGAAATATCATTAGACATAAGGCACGACTAGTTGTACAAGGCTACACTCAGATAAAAGGAATTGGCTATGATGAAACCTTTGCACTAGTTGCATGCCTTGAATCCATTAGATTATTTATTTCAATTGCTTACTATAAGAAATTTAAAATATATCAAATGAATGTTAAAAGTACATTTCTAAACAGTGATTTACATGAAGAAGTGTATGTTGAACAGCCTAAGGGTTTTGAGGAACCTAAACTTTCAGATCATATATACCATCTTAAAAGGGCACTTTATGGTCTAAAATAAGCTCCCAGGGCATAGAACGAAAAGTTGACTAAATTCTTACTTAGTCACAATTTTATCATTAGTAGCATTGATAAAACATTATTTGTGAAAAAATATAATGAACATATATTGATTGTACAGATCAACGTTGATGATATTATTTACGGATCTACATACACTAACTTGTCTATTGAGAGTTTGCAGATCTGACGAAATCCAAGTTTGAAATAAGTATGGTTGGAGAATTGAATTACATTCTTGGATTACAAGTAAAACAATAGGAAGATGGTATTTTCATCTCTCAAACCAAATATGTTTTATATTTGGTAAAGAAATTTGGCTATGAGAATGGAAAAAATTTTGATACCCCTATGAGTACAACTCTCAAACTTTCTAAGGATGAATCGGGTAAAAGTATAGACTCTCGTTTATATCGAAGCATGATTGGTAATCTTCTATACTTAACTGTTAATAGACCTGATATTGGTTTTAGAGTTGGAATATGTGCTAGATATCAATCTAATCCTAAGGAATCACTTTTAATTGTTGTTAAACAGATAATCAGATATGTCGCAAGTACAGCTAATTTTGGTATATGGTATTCGCATGATACAATTGTACCACTTGCCAAAATACCGATGCAAATTGGGCAGGAAACATCGATGAAAGAAAATCAACCAGTAGTGGATGTTTCTACGTAGGGAATTATGTAGTTTCCTGGCTCAACAAGAAATAAAATTTTGTATCTCTCTCAACAGCTGAAGTTGAATATATTACAACTGGCAATGATAGCACCCAGCTGATCTGAATGAAAAGGATGTTAGCTAATTATGAGATTGTGCAAGATACAATAATATTATAATGTGATAACTCAAGCACAATTAATATTTTAAAAATTCCTATTCAACATTCTCGTACGAAACATATCGACATTTGATATCATTATATTCGAGAATTAGTTGAGGACAAGAGCATTTCATTAAAATATATTTAGACTGAAAAACAACTTGCTGACATTATGACTAAACTGCTTTATAAGAATAGATATTCCAAATTAAAACATGATATTGGTTTGTGTACTTTTAATTAATTAAATCATGTTGTTTATACATTTTTTTATTGTATGTTTATAATTGTTAAAATGTAAAACATTTAAATTTTAAATAAAAAAATGAGATTTTTTTAAGCTGCTCAACGGGTCGAGCATGTCCTCACCAGTCGACCTTCGACGGGTCGAGGATCATACTTGACCGGTTGATATGCACGAGTTTGCTCTTTAAAAGAGGGAAAAACACATTTTTTTCTTCAATTTTGCTTTCTTCCTCGACTAGCCGTGGCTTCACTCGTCGAACCCATCTCCATTTCTTCATTGTAAGTGGTTTATCTCAAATTTCCTTTTATATTTGGGTTTCTATTTGCTAGTTAATCTTGCATTTGTGGTTTATTTTGTGATTTACATTCTTTCTATAGTGGGTTTTGTGTGAAAATCTGATCCTAACTAAACCCATCTATTCTCTTTAATACTCTCTATTGCAATATCTAAATGGAGCATCACACTAAGAGGAAGGTGCTCACAACCCCAAGTGTAGGGTCACGATGTAGTAATAATCTTGGTAAGACTGAAGTCGAATCCACAAGGACTAATCTCATACATTTCTGAAAGTAACTAGAGCTAGAACTAGAAGAAGATGTAAACCTAAATCTGAAATATTTGAGAGTGATTTTAAATAAGGTAATTAAAACTTGTAAATTTAAAGGTGGTAACTAGGGTGTCAAGGATCCACTTGTAGCAATTGGGACAATACCTTGCAAGAGATCTAACTGGAATCGGAGTCATATCTTATCAAGATGGAGAAAGGAGAGAAGGTCAGATCTCTGAACATCTCATGAACCTAGTCTTAACGGATGAGAGTTGTGAAGATTAGAAGTGATTCTATCATCCAACCATGCCCAGGAGACAATGACAAACAATAGGATATACCAATTCCACAACCAATCATAGGAGAATTGTGACGATTGGAAAGAATTCCATCACCCTACCATGCCCAAGGGATGATGGTGAACAATAGGACTTGCTAATTTCACAATCTCAATTCAAGGAAAGAAGATATTCAAAGCAATCATAGATCCATTGTGATTTAAGTCACAACAAACCATTAAACACTAAAAATATTCATTAATAAAGAACTAGAATCCATAAGAGTTCAACATAAAAACCATGAATCAAAACAAAACAAATATCCCAATCAGGCTACAAGCTTCACCTCTTAGTCCTAGCTAAGAGGTTTAGCTAACCAAAGACATGATTGAACTAAAGACTCTTAAACAAAATATCAACAAGGAGGAAGAAGAAAAACTCCCAAACGGTGGCTCCACCCTTTTGATCCACTCCTCAAACCCTAGAAGATGCCTAGGAACATCCTAGGGATTCTTATTTATAGTTGTACAACTCCAACTTTTGTACCGACTTGGAAAAATCCCGAAACCGTCTCAAATTTAAGCAGTTTGTGCAACATTTGCGTAACCCTCAACTAGTTAAGGATAACCTTTAACTTGTTGAGGGTCACCTCGACTGGTCGAAGATTGCACGAATTAAAAAAATCATGTTGCTGGAGTTCGAGTCGAAGTTTTCTTGACTAGTCGAGCAGGAGCTTAGACGAGTCGAAGCAGTGTTTAGACTAGTTGAAGCTCGATTAGTTGAGCTAGATCTTAGACTAGTCGAAGCATACACAAATTCACTTCAAATCTTCGATTTTCTTCATTCCTCACTTGGTTTTCTTGGATCTTTGGCATGTGAATTCTTCATTTTTAGTCTCGTAAGATTCATCCTTGGTCTGGTGATTATTGAGTATTAAATCCATGCTTCTAGCATCATTTTCAACCAAGCTCTTAAATTCACCTTGCGACACAAACATGATTAAAATAAGACATTAAGCATCATAATGTTCATAAAACAAAGTAATAAATAGGGTCCAATATGCAACATTTGACCCTCAACAGAAGACTACTCTCAAGGGCCTTAGCGGCTCCTCCTCCAAGTCGACTCTAGTTAGGGTGAGAACCCTAAGATCTCCCGAAGAATATTCAGAGCATGTTAGGGATTTTCGTTATAGGGAAATTATCATTGAAAGGAATGTGAACGTAGACCACATTGCTTCATTCTATCTCTTGCCTATCCATATTGCCATTGGTTGGGAAAATATTCTTAGTTGGGGTGGAACGACATATCGCTCAATACCGTAAGGCATGTATCCGTCAATAGGTGAATTGTCCATTGATAATTTGACATTCTCTATTAATTTTAGAGAAGGGACAGTTCTGATTGATCAGCACCTGATCTCAAGTTTACTTGATGTTAATGTCAATGATAAAGGCATACCCATTGCCACCCTTGCTAGAAAAAATGACTGAATCAGAGCAACAGGTCATTACTCATAAATTTGTCGATTTAATGCTGAATGGAGTTCTGAAAATGCCCTTCGTGCCAACAAGATGCTTCTTAAATACTGAGTCATTTATCGCATTTTCACATTTAATGTCTATCCACAATTTGGGAATAATATGAACTTGCTCCCTTTATGACTCGTGTCCTTCACGCTTTGTGTCTGGCATTCCTATTTGTCTTCCCTCATTGATGTATTTTTTTATTATCCAATTTCATATCCATGCTGGCCATGAGTTGATCCCTTTTGCTTATCTCATGACAAGCCTTGCTATTTATAACAATGTTGTTATTCCATCGACCGAGGCACCAGAGTCAGTCCTCCCATTTTATAATACAAATATCCATAAGATGAACCTGGCATTCCTTCCCAGCCAGGGAGATGAGGATGAAGAAGAGGAAGAAGATGCACCTTTACCCGAGGACACGTCCATGGATGACATCTTTGCAGAGCTAGATAAATTGAATGATGAAGCTGATCCTGACTATTAACCTTCCCATGTTGATGATCAACTCAAGTCATTGGAAGAGAAAGTTGTTGAGTTGAAGGCATCCCAGGATACTGTAACGCCCCGAATTTCGAGGGTCGAGCAAAGCTCAACTCCTGAGATCCGTCGCCTCACTTATGCAACATAGAAAATGATGATTAAATGTTCTCATATTAGTGCACTAAACATGAATGGGATTATACTAAATCAACATATTGTACTCCAGAGTTGATTAAATTTAGCAACAGGAAGACTGTGATAAATATATACGGTGTATAAGTGGATATGAACCCTAAAGTATGATCATGTCACCAGGCTGAATAATTACATGTGTAGTTCTAAATTTTAGAAAATGAATAAGTGCGATGTTCAACTAGTCTGTATTTTTGTAACCCCAGCGATGCAACTCTAGGTCTACATAGGCCCGCTAGAGAGTTACATGTAGGAGAACTCCTCGTCGTCGTCGTAGAAGACCGGCTCCAACTTGTAAGCCGCATCATCATCTACAATTACAACAGAGTCTGGTTGGTGTTTTAAAACACCATCCCAGAGTGGGAGTGAGTGATCAACTCAGTGGAGCTATAAGGCAAAGGTTAACAAGTTATCAATTCAGTCAAGCAGTAATGATAAAGTAATATAGCAAGCATTCTTAAGTACTCTAATTAATGCAAGGATGATATATATTAATGATGCATGCCCTCGCCTGTACTCCCTCTGCGACATCATCTTATGGTCGCGCATATTAAACTTCCACTGTGCGCAACTCCCACGCCAAAGGCACGTGCAATGCAGTGTATGGTTGTGTTAGCCAAGTTCTTAATTAGACCTATTCATATAACAGATTCGGGAAGCTAAGGTACCTCCTTTTATGTCATGTACCCAAATGATGATCTATATAGGGTCGTCAATCCTAGTTAATCATATACGATAGACAAGTTATAGGGCAACGTCACCCCTAATTTAAAAACAGTGGACAGGCAAGTTCAAGTCGCTACGGGAGGCTCATCATCTCGGCGTAGGCCTAGTTTATACTCGAGGTCACTACGAGAAAGGCTCGTCACCTTAGCTTAGGCTGACAGCTCGAATATAGTGTCCCATACCACCATATTCAGCTCACAAGTTTGGGTTGCTCGCTGGTCACTACAGGGAGGCTTGTCACCCCAGCGTAGGCCGACAGCTCGACCATGGTGTCCCATACCACCATGCCCAGTTTATGAGTCTTAGCGGATCATGGTATTAAGGTTAAGCAGGCTTTTCATTAGTAAGTGGTACCTTAAATTCAAGCAATAACATCCATATATGGTAAACATACATTAGGCCAACCGAGTTACTTAACAAGTCTGATTGGTACGAGTGCACGCTAAATTGATCGACATGGAGCACATACGCACTCCTTGTGGCCTAACCACTGTCGATAATCACCGTACGACTCAGATTCATCAATCGTGTCAGTGGTGGCGAAACTAATTCGGCCACTCGATTGAAAACTATTACCGATTGCTTGGACTATGCGATAGTCCCAATCATACTCAGTTCCAATAAGCATTCATATGTGACAGTCAAACAACATTTAACAACTAAACCACATATAAATCTCATTCGAGCATTTTAACAAATACATAGTACACATGTTATCACACATAGGCATTTCATATATGAATCAAGTAGTCAAATGTAAATTACATGAAGGAATCTATTCATATATCTAAGGTAGTTGAGAATCTCATCTCAACACCTTAACAAATGCATTTCATCAAACAATCACCCATTCAGACATTTTATCAAACACTTAGATGACATGTTTCAAACATACATATAATGAATTAATCGTAACATATATTATGGTAAATCCTTTCATAAAGGAGTTGTCACGCATACAACGATCATGTATTCTCAATTAATAATCATGGCAAGCACAAATCGAAATTCCATATTCATTCAAACATTTCAACAAACACATGAAATGCATAGTTAATAAGCACAGTTCATACATATGTAATATATGGAAAGCATCGTATCTAAGGGGTCTGGTGGCAATCAAGTCAGTCATAAGCCATTACTGGCATTGAAAGACTTGAAAACCATAACCTAAACGTTTATAGTCCACACCTTTCGTCAGTACACCAATTACGAACTCAGTTCATACACTACGATATTGTTTACGGCACAACAACTACTTATAGCATGAAATAGGTTAGTTATTTCACTGATCTACCTATTTGGATACCTAAACAGATTAGGGTTAGGATTCCTTACAGATTAGGGTTAGGATTCCTTACCCAAAAATGAAGTCAAAATCGCCGGTATAGTGACAAGGAAGAGGGGATTCAATATATGGAGTGGCAGGAATGAATCCCAGCAACAAACCACAACTCTCTCTCACTTCTCCTCACATTTTCCTTCTCTTTTCTCTCTTCTCTCCCCTAGGGTTTAGAAAATTCGTATGGAATGAGAGAGGGGTGGGTTTAGGGTCTTATATAGGCCCATAAATGAAGTGAATGGCCCAGGGCCATGGTATACTTAGGATATAGCCAAAAGACATCTGTTTCAAGCCAACAGAGCTCATCTGGAGGTCCATTGCCTGCATACGATCTGGGGAAAGTTCCTTGATAATGGAGCTATATCAGGTTAAGATTTCGGTTCGATCGAATTTGTGGATCGACCATGGAAGACCAGTTTTAGTTCAACGACTATTGTCACTCGATTAGGGCCATAAGTACACTTACATGTGTAGAGAAATTTTCCTGATCTAAGGGTGCAGTTGGGTCAGAATCTGATGGCCTGAAACCTTAAATTTAGCCTGCAAGTGAACGGCCCAAATCACTTAAATCTGAGTTCATTTTCTAAAGATATTTGCATTTCTTACACACTTCGCTCCAGGTTCAAGTTGTGCGTTTCTGGACACTATTTAGACTTGATTCCCGCGATGGTTGTCAAGCCCAGTAAGGCGGTCATAACCGTATAGTTTCGCGGTAATCGGACTTTCGAAGAGCGGTCCATATCTGATACAGAGTTTCAATGTGCTCTCATGAGCAACTAGGTTTTGAGATTGATCCTAGTATTTTAGGTAATGTAAAGTTAGTGATTCTATTAGTTTTGGGTCTTGCAGTTCGTATAGAAAGCGGTTCAAGCTAATCTACCGATTAATTCAGTTTATTACTTAATTCATTTTCCACCTAATTTCCAAAGGATTTGGTCCTTAGTGATTTTTGCTTGAGGTAATACTCGGGTCCTTGTACAGATTTTTTCAAGATGTTACAATCTACCCCCCTTAAAGAAAAATTTCATCTACGGAATTAGTACTTTTTCGTACTTCTCGAGAATCTGAGGGTAGTTCTTACAGACTTTGGCTTCTGTTTCTCAGGTAGCCTCTTCCTTAGTGTGATGCGTCCATAATACCTTCACAAGTGGGATAACCTTACTGAACAGCACCTGCTCCTTCCTGTCTAAAATGCGCTTCAGTCGCGGTACGTAAGTAACATCTTCACTTAACTGTACCTGCTCCCATTTGATGATGTGGGAAGGATCAGGAATGTATTTCTTCAGCATCGATACGTGAAACACGTTGTGCACGCCTGCAAGTGGTGTGGGCAAAGCAAGGCAGTACGCTACCACTCACTCGATCTAGAATTTGGAATGGACCAATAAATCGAGGCGTGAGTTTCCCCTTCTTGCCAAATCAAAGGACTCCCTTCATGGGGGAAACCTTAAGAAACACATGGTCCCCGACCTCAAACTCTAGCTGTCACCGTCTCATATCGGCGTAACTCTTCTGTCTGCTCTATGCTGCAAGAAGTCGACGCCTATTAATGTCGATCTTCTCTGAGGTCGCTTATACTAACTCTGGGCCAATCAAACTCTTCTCACCAACCTCTACCCAGCAATGTGGTGCTCTACATGGATGCCCATACAATGCTTCGTAGGGAACCATACCAATGCTCGCATGAAAGCTGTTGTTATAAGCGAACTCAACATAAGGAAGACAGTCATCCCAACTGTTGTTGAAATTAATCACACAAGCTCGCAACATATTCTCTAACACCTAATTTACCCGTTCAGTCTGTCCATCTGTCTGTGGGTGGAATGCGGTACTGAACTTCAGTTTCACACCCATTACTTCCTGGATACGAGTCCAAAAGATAGATGTAAATCGCGTGTCTCGATCCGACATGATCTCCATAGGAACTTCATGCAGACGTACTATCTCCTTGATGTACAGCCTGGCCAAATCGTTTGTTGAGTTTGAGACTCTAATTGGGAGGAAATGAGCCAATTTCGTCAACTGGTCCACAATCACCCAAATGGATTCATGTCCCTTCCTCATCTTCGGTAACCCTGAGATGAAATTCATAGAAATGAAATCCCATTTTCATTCAGCTATAGGCATGGGCTGAAGTAATCCAGGAGGTCGACAATGTTCGGCCTTGACCTGCTGGCACGTGAGACAATAGGACACATAATCTGCTATCTGGGCCTTCATGTTGTCCCACCAGTACGAACGCTTCATATCTTGATACATCTTCGTACTACCAGGATGCATCGTCATCTCTGAATTGTGAGCAGCTTTTAGAACTTCCTTCCTTAAGTCATGAAGATTCAAGACGTACAGGCGGCCACGATACCTCAAACTTCCATCTAAGCCGACCCTCCATTCCGAGTCTTCACTATCGTTCACCTGCTCTCTCATCTTTGTTAATACTTTATCGTCTTTCTGAGCCGTAATAATCTTGTCATCAATGAGTGGCTGCACACGAATGTGTGCGATGCTGTAGAACGACTCCTCTACCATAAGCTTATGCTCGAAGTCTCATACAAATTCTACCATGTTCCACTCGTCTATCATTAGCGGAGCCACAAACGCTATCGTCTTCTTACGGCTCAATGATTCTGCCACAAGATTAACCTTGTCAGGATGGTAGGAGACCTTGAACTTGAAGTCTTTCAAGATTTTCATCCATCGCCACTGCGTCATATTCAGGTCCCTCTACGTGAATATGTACCTAAGGCTCTTGTGGTCGCAAAAGAGCTCAAACTCCTCTCTATAGAGGTAATGTCTCCAGAGCTTTAATGCAAAGACGACGACTTCTAACTCCAGGTAGTGCATAGGGTAGTTTTCCTCGTGTTTCCTCAACTGTCGCAATGCAGAGGCGATCACCTTGTCCTTCTGCATAAGGACACAACCCAAACCAACATGAGACGCGTCGGTGTATATCGTATATTTCACCCCCCACTCTGGCAATACTAGCATGGGTGCGGATGTCAGCTTTTCCTTCAATTCCTGAAAGGCCGCTTCTGCCTTCTCATTCCCGGCAAACTTGAGATCCTTCCGAGTGAGCTGAGACAATGGTCTGGCTATCTTGGAAAAGTCCCTAATGAATCGACGATAGTAACCTGCCAGGCCAAGGAAACTCCTTACTTCAGTAACCGAACCAGACTACTCCGAGTCTTGAACTGTGGTTACCTTAGCAAGATCCATAACTATTCCTTCCTTGGACACCACATGTCCCAGGAACTTGATGTAACGCCCTAGTTTTCGAGACCCGAGCATACCACCTGTCTCTTGGAAACCCAGGTGTTAACTGATAAGCCAAAAAGGATAATCAATCTAATCAAAGTGTGATTTAACGGAACCATGCGTAGTATAGGCAAAACCCAAGTAGTAACAATTTTCTGGGTCACTCAGCTGGTACCCACACACAAAACCTCAAATTCTTGAATGAATTGAAATGATAATAAGCAAGTAATCTACTGATTTAATCAAAAATAAGTAGCCGCTTCCTGCTGCAGCTCCTCATCATAATGCCCATCCTCGACCGCCACATCTTCCAAGCCTGCTGGATACTCATCAGCTCCTGTACCTACGTCCTCTGTACGGTTGAATATTGATGAATAAGTGGCTAGCTCAGTGTAATCTCCCATCAAGATTTCACATCGTCGCCCTAAACAAGGAATAACATAAAAACATATAGATAATCCAAAACATAATAGATGCAGCTTTATTAAGTGCATGGATGTATGGAATGCAATCTTCGCCCCGGGGATGCTCATCCGTGTGGACAGTGATCTCGTCATTGAACCCGGGACACATCATCCAGACGAAACAATACGTACCTCACCTATCCAATCATTAAACCTGGGACACATAATCCAGATGGAACAATACGTACATCACCCTTGCAATTATTGAACCCGAGACACATTATCCAGACAAAACAATATATGCATCACGTACGATAGCAATAGTTGTTGGTCTGTGCGATGTATGCATGATTAGTCAGTCCATTATTAATCCAATTACACTCAGCCATTTTAATATAAGCTAATGGTCACTACGAGGAGCTTGTGGCCCAGTGTTGGCCGACGGCTCGGGCATAGTACCCCATGATTACCATCCCCGGCACATGAGACTACCGTCTTGGGGTGTGAGTAGGACCCACCAATCGGTGGTCAATCAACCGACTTCCATACCAGGGGCCTACTGATATCACAACTAGGCTAGTTACACCCCAAGCGCGGACTCTCCTACTAGCGGACTTTCTATAGAGATTTCAACAATATGTGTGTCCTGCCATCATATCAGTATCATTGATCTTATCATAAATGGGGAAATGGAAAGCAATGCATGCATTTTCATTAGTACATATTAACTGTATTTCATGAGATATGTAATAGTAAGCATGAGAATCATTTAAACAGATATGTCCAGTGAAAGCAGTCCATTTCTACAAAATTTATCCTTAATCCAGCTATCCATTAAACTTCACAGAATTACTATTTCTTGTTTAGTTAGGAATGGAAAGCTAAAGGAGAAGAAATCATCACCAGACAATGCGTAGAATGCTCTTAAAGGCAAATTTTCTTGAGAAGATGGTGAATTTACACCACTCGCGTCATTCCCTGAAAATTTCATTTATAACAGACAATGAGTCATAAGGTTACTTGGGTTGAAATCATAGGCCGATCAAGCTCACCAAGCATGAGCCTTTATTTTAAATCAAACTGAGTCCAGTTAGGGCCCACTTGATCGCTACCTCATTTTCTTCTCAACCCTTAGGACGAGTTCACCCACTAGATGGATGGGGTGGATGAATTTCATACATCAAGGTGGGGTCCACATGGTGCTGCAGTGGATGCAGCAACTGCTACAGCTGTAGTGGCACGTCGGCCCATCAAGTTAAACAAATGTACGGTTTGGCTCAGCTGGCAATGGTGTAGCCAAAGGCAGGTGGGTTTATGTATGCATATATGTGTATATACAAATCAACGTGGGCCCCACAAGGGGCCCACCATGTATACACCTATTTATGTACGGTGTATATAAAACATAACGTTGTGTTTATTGTATTTATTATTTAATACACATGTATATATCTAGATTGTTAAAGGGTCCACCATCTAGGTTTTCTGGACGGTCTAGGTGCACTACACCAAAATCGTTGGATTGGAACGGTTGGGATTTTGGTTCAAAAACGGTTTCAAGCCGTGTTTGATTTGAAACGGTTATAAACTGTGTTGGCATTTATACCTATTTTAACACTCAACATTATTATTTCTGATATTTTGTTGGTGTGTCCCACTTGCGTTTTGGATGTTCCTAATTTTTAGGATTATGTTCTATTGTTATATTTTAAAACATATGGACGGATTGGATTTGATTTGGAGACCTCTCTGGACCCCACTCAGCCATAGAGGTACAGTATTTTCTATTTACCATAGACTACCGAATCCATTACCTTTTATTGGGCTGAAACGTCATTCGCACTGTCAGTATGTCACACGAGCCCTCTCCCTCTCGCTCTCCCGATCTCGATCCTCTCTCTCTCTCTCTCTCTCTCGATCTCCCTCTTCCTCTCCCGATCTCGACCCTCTATCTCTCGATCTTTGTCTCTCTTAATCTCCCTCTTCCTCTCCCGATCTCGACCCTCTCTCTCTCGATCTTCATCTCTCTCAATCTCCCTCTCCCTATCCTTCCATCTCTCTTGATCTCCCTCTCCCGATCTCGACCCTCTCTCTCTCTCTCTCTCTCTCTCTCTCTCCCCCTCTCTCTCGATCTCCCTCTCCCTGTCTGACTCTCGATCTGCAACATCCACCAGCCGCTGCAACCCTGCCGCATCTCCGGTCATCAACAACAATAGACCATTGTTAAGCTCCCACATGAAGAGGCAATTTTCATCTTTTAATACCTTCTTACGTTGTGAGTATTTTGTTTTAATTACATAATGATTATTTGGTTGTTGTGCCCCTCCGACAATCCTAACCTTCTGAAAGGTTTTTGTGAGAAATCTTTTGTATGAGTGGATTTGTCCGATCACTATTGTTTCTATTCCATGGTCGTTTTAGGGATCTCTATGATGAATTAATGGTTTCGATTTCACCATACTTGCTACGAGGAATGGATCTTTATGATGGAAACATGTAATGAATGAATGGTTCAAGTTATTATGTAGATTTTCTGGTAGCCCTCTTTTATTATTGGTACTGTTATTGTTATTGTTGTTTAATGCAGAATCCTAAAACCTAAATTAGTAAATGGGTTGTGTTTGTCAACAAGGGAGGGTTTAAATGTTGCCACCCTTCTGTTTTTTTTTTTTTGGGGTTTAATATCTCTTTTTTTTTCTTCTATTTATTTATTAATATTATTATTTTTCTCTCAGAGCCAACACCAATATAGTCTGAGAATCCTTGCACTACCTTGTGTTGATTTTATTTCTTAAAGAGTTGGAAGAGCTGTTGCAACCGTAGATCAGGTACTTCTCTTTCCACAGTATTTGATTTTCTTATATGAGTCAGGTTGGGTTAAGAGGGGTCCAGATCCCATGCATTTAAGAATCACATTGCAATTTTGAGCCCAGGTCTAACTCATTCAAATGAGGCTTCGAGGGATTGGACACATGTATTAGCATGAGAGGATTGATGAAGGGTAAGTGGATAAGGAAGACTTATGGTTGTAATTCAATCAAGGTTTATGGTCTTATTCATGAATTTCTAGCTGAAATGAAGTTCATCATCTAAGTGAGGAAATTTGTTCAATGATGTGAAAGATTGGAAGTAGTGTTGTTCTTGGTTAAGTGAGTGCAGTTGTGGATGTAGGCCAGCAACTCACTTAGAACAATTGGCCAGATGGTTCCTAGCAGGTATAGATTTGGGAACTCTTCCTTGGATGATTTTTGTTTTTTATGACGATTTTGGTGTAGTGGTTCTCTCACCACACTTTTTGCTGTTGAACACCATTCTTAGGATTGTGATGGACCAATATGTTAAATCCAGCCATTGTGATGCTTGGTGCATTAACTGGTCATGATATTGGTTTTGATGGAATGTTTTTTTTTTCCATCTGGCATCCATTTGTTTCATAAACTGTGGCCCATCTGACGAGGTAGATCAAAAGCTTAAGGGAGTGTGTGTCTGGCCTTTGGAAGCCAATCAATGTCAACCAATCCGATAGTCACATAATCAAATGAGTATAACATTTAATTCATGATACATCTAGATGCGACCCGTTACTTAGACAGTTTAATTTTGAAGTACTTGTAAGCCACTTATGCAATTTCTAAGTAATTTTAAAATGCCTGTGTATCATCACATAACAAATATAAGCATGGGTCCTTGGTTTAGTCATCAAGTCTTGTTGCATGTTTGATGATATGCCTGACAGAAACAATCTCTTTAGAAAAAGCCTATTTACGAGATGTGGAGGGAAAGTATTCAGTTGAATGGTTTTTTTTTTTCCCTTGTGAATTGGCTTCAAGGTGTTTATTGTCTGACATGGAGTAATTCTATTGGCGTCTGACTAAACGTCTTTTTTTTTTTTCCCTTGAAACAACATCTTCTGTATTTGGGCAGAAGCCTAGCTTTGGAGTCTTTTGATCAACTCCAACTCAAACAAGTCCTTCTGGTAGTGCATTTCAACAAACACAATCAGCATTTGGAAGATTTATTTCCTTCTCATCTTAAGGTTTTCTTTGGTCTTTATGTGGTCACAACAAGGGATACAGATTGTTCTTTCTTTCAGATTCAAGATCTAGTGGATGATACCCAGAAATGGAAAGTCTAACAGTGATGTTCCTGTCAAATCTCAGATGCTCCTCTTGGAATCAAGGGAATATTCTTCACTTAATGACAAAACCATCGACTCATTTGATCAGAACACATTCTGCATACTATTAATGCCTGTGTTTAATGGTGATTTTCAAACCAGCTTGCAGGGGAATTCTACCACCAATCTTTAGTTCTTTGTTGAAGGTGGTTTGTATGTTAGATTAGTACTTCTATATTAGTTTAAGCTTTTCTGGTATTGATTTCCAGGCTCATAAAGTTCTAAAGTTAATATCCAATGATGGTTCCATGCTTCAACTGACCCCACCATTCAGTCCAAACAGGTTCTACAAGTCGTTTTCATCAATTTAGGGAACAACCCATTTGATCTTTTTAGGGATTCTATCTAGTTGGTTTGCCTTGAAAATTAGGCTGTTTTCGCGGATACATCTAAGAACAATTGTTCCTTCAAATCAGAGGTCAGTCTTAGAGATCACTTTGGAGCTTGATTTATCAATCAACTTGGAGAGAAGTTTGGAATTTTGATTGGAGCTAAATATGAAATCAGTTTTGAAAAATCTCATTGATTAGCTCAGAACTGAGCTAAATATGGTTTCTGTCTAGTCATTTGATACTTCTTTTGACCTTAGTTGCATGATCCTTCTAACTAGATGCACTTCTGCTTTGGGCTCACACTCCACTTCCTCTTGTTTATACTTAGCTAACATTTAAACAGATCCTTCGGCCTTCTCCCATTCCCGCACCTGAATATGTTGTGTTGATTCTTCTTGCCATTATTGTTGTGTAGAGAGGATCTGAGGACAGTGAAAAACTGGCTTTACCTATAGCGGGTGAGGTATATGACCAAGAGTTTGATGAGCCACCACCCCGTGGACTTGAAGAGGAATCTCGACCACTCAATCTTCTTCATCATAACAAATTTTGACCAGTGATATCGAATGAGGGTAAGAGATCAGGCTGATGACTTCAACTAAAAAAAAATAATCCAAACATTACTGATGGAAGGCCTAAAAATCTGGAGAAATGGAAAATAGAACAAGTCCACAAATAGTTTTTTCACCAACCCAAGAAAGATGCTAGTAATGGATATGGAAATGGAAGTTCATATCAAATAAATAAACAAGGGAAGTACACTAATGCAGAAGTGCTTACAAGAATAGATCTGAAGAAATTAAATTCCAAGGAAAGAAAAGATTTGCAATATGAAAAGCCAAGTACCAGATTTTGATGCCCAAGATAAACAGAAGGATAATTTTATGGAATCACTACACACAAAGCCAGGAGTTGCATTGATGTTTTCTAGCGCATTGCACCTCTAGAGGAAAAATCCCATTACAAGCAAAGATAAAAAAACATCTTCTTTCATAAAATCATAGAATCTAGTTCATATGCAGGAGTTGCAAGGATGTTTTCTAGCGTATTGCACCTCTAGAGGAAAAATCCTATTACAGGCAAAGAAAAAAAAAAATCTTCTTTCATAAAATCACAGAATCTAGTTCATATGCAGGAATTACTAGCCTATTCATAGGTTGAATCATGTAGGCTTCCAAGTGAGACTTGAACCATTCCTAATTGGTGAAAACACCTCATCATAAACACTCTAATCATATCCAACTACTAATAACATACAGTTTTCTTGAAGAAAATAGAAAACCAATTGATATTTAATACTAAGACTCCAAACTAAAATAGGACTCAATAAAGGCCCTGCTCATATCACTATAGGAGCCTATAGAGTTATTGTAGTACCCAATCAGATCAATGTCAGCAGAACACTACAAGATCCGCACCATAAGACACTTGTGAAAGGCCTATCCTCGGTTGCAACAGGGCACTTAGCAAATGTCCTTCATGCCCAAATTATGTTGGAATGGATATATCAAACTGATAAATAGTTAGTATTTAAACTGGCCAAAGTTGACATCATTAAGTTCAAAAGAATTAGAACAGGCACCAAAATGCCCATCCTAAAGGCCTTTTTAGCCCTATTTCAAATTTGAACTCTAAATAAAGGAACTTTGATGCCTATTCTTGAGATGTATAGCACTCTTTTCAGGTTAAGATTATTGAAAAGGGCACTTAGAAAATTGCCAGATGCATTAACTGTATTTGATCACGGAGGTGGTTTAGTAACAGCCTCTAATTGATGCAAAAAAGTGTTCTCTCTTGATGTGTTTGTGGAGAAGATCTGTCTCCTGTTTTCATGAGCCTTGAGGTTCTGTAGAAAGGGTATTTTTTAAAAAATGAAAATAGAAATAAAGAAATCTATGTTCAGTACTGAACGAGCATTCAGTATTCCAGAAAGGATTTGTAACCTCTGTCCTTATAGTCAACACATCCTTAAACTGTTTTGTAGTTCCCATAAGTTTGTTCTTTAAATCATCACAAATAGTTGTTGCATGAACGACCCTGTCCTTGGAACAGTTCCCATCAGCTACTTCAAGGTTTTGAAGGGTTTGCAAATCTGAAACTGCTGCATTAAGTGCCGTAATGTCATTTTTTATCAAGGTAGTAAGTTCCTGTATTTCCATGACAGGATCATCGAACATTATGTTGGAAATTAGGATCATGACACTATTCACCTGAGCAAAACTGTCTGTTTTTTATGAGAAACCAGTTTACAAGCATTTCCGATACGCTTTTGGGACAGCTTCGGATCTGGATTGTTGGTTTAGCGTAATCAATTTAAGTACTTCTGATATAGACCCGCATTCTTTGGACATGGGTTCATCTAGATTGTTGGTTTATTTGTTTCAATCTTATTTTATAAAGACTGTCTCTGCATTCATATTCTGCATGTATTTCTAGGTGATAAGGTAAAGAGACACCGTTTGCAGATTTTATGTGCTGGAGTTGCATGCTAGCAAGCGATATATTAGGACATCACATTGACTTGTGTCTTTTCCTCAACTTTTCATGCAGATTGATCAGCTATATCTAGCTTTATCATCTAGCATGCCTTATGATTGTGTTTTTTCAGTGATTTACTCTTGAAAAATTAATTAATGATAACTATAATGCTCCCAGCATTGCCAAGAACAGGCAGATGGATACAATCTTGGAACCCATGTCCAACCGAATCGATGATTAAATCAATAACTTAGGCCCTCCAACTTGACAAAGACAACTCTGACCAAAATAATGGAAGTCACTAACATCAAGTGCATGCAAAATAAAGACAATAAGAAACATATTAGCCGATAAAAATAAAATCATGTCCTAATGAAACAAATAAATCCCACAATAGAAACATAAGGACAGAGAAAAAAAAAAACCCTAAACATGACAAAGCAAAAGGCATGACAATCTAATAAGGGAAAAGTAATTCAGAAAAAATGCTTTTCAAGTGCAATGAAATGCATACATAAAAATGACCAAGCAAGAGTTTTTGATCCTATAGTGAGTCAAATTCAAATCTTCAACATGATCCATTTCACCCCTGTAATGGCCGTTATGTCCATTTCACCCCTGTAACTCGTAATGGTAAAACCGTTACCGTTATGTACTCATTTTGGCATAAAATGAACCTGATCCCAACCGACCCAGGTAGGTTGCACTCTGGTTTAGGCCAAGGGAATTCCCACTGAACCCGATCAGATATTATCTATATATGATGCTATTTTTATGTCAAACATACATGCTATAAACTTTAAATCATGGCCTGCATGGAAATATATATTTTTTACAATAATCTGTAGTTCTGTTGTGTTTTTATATAGCTACTAGCCTGCTACTAAAACTTTAGATTTAAGAGAACTAGTTCATTCATTATTAGATTTTATGTTTTTATTTTATAAAAAAAATTAGGTTTGCTTTTTTCAGGAAGTGGAGAATGGCTTAATGGAGGGCGGTCTAGGAAAAATAGAGGATTTCCCAGGCCGCTTTGTAGCTTCAACACCGTAAAAGGATTGTCTTCAGAAAGAGAGTTCAACAAATTCACAACCAAGGACAGACTACTCTTCTAGGTATTACACTGTCTTAGTATGCATTTGGGTTAAATTACAAAATATTGTGGAATGACTTTTTAGATTTCCTTACTTTAATATTACTGTGTCTCGTAGTCGTTTGTGGGCTAGAAGGAGATTAGTGAGTGCCTCACTATGCTAAACTTGTTTAGTCCATGGAGATCCTGGCAAAGAATAAAGGACAAGGTTTGGTCTACCGGACTTTCCACTTCAATTGCCATTAGCGTCATATTTCATTACATCGAAGTCATGCCTTTGACTTGCGGTGTTGAACTAACTGTTGTGGAACTAGAATCTCTTCATTCAGAAATTGTTGCCATGGAAGAGAGAAGTTCATCTGAAAGCCCAGTAAGATCAACTGGATGGGTTGTTTTCTGTTTCTTCCATTTATCCATCTTGTACTGTTGGTTTTATGCTTTCTGTTGTGCATATATGGTTCTTATGAGGAATCTGTATGTATGTTTAGTCATGCTATACTAATATGTCAAAGGAGGTTTCAAAATGGAACGAAAAGGAAGCTGGGAGAATACTTTTCTAGCTTGTGTTTTTTTCGACTTTTGTTATCAGGCTGTCGTAATTGGTGGTTGCCATGTGTGAGCCAATTTGCTACTGGTTGGTTTTAGCCTTCTACATTTAAGTAATTGTGACTAGGATGAACTATATATTGTATGTGTTGTGTCTTCACACAGTATACATGGGTTTCTAATTCTTGCAAGTGGGGCCCATGGTTCGGTAATCTGGGCCATCAGTTTGCCAATTCCCACCTTGGATGGACCATACCCCAAAATCTCCAAGATCAGAAGATCCCAATGATTAATCTTGGGACTTATTGAGGAGATTTGTGAGGAATAATGCATCCATGGTGGGATCCAACATACTAATGGTCTAGATTAGCGGACAATATCCCCTGCTCTTTAGAACTGAATATCCACATTTTTGTGGCTTAATTGATATGGAAAATAAAAGTAAAAGCCTTATTTTTTAGATTATTTCAATCAATTTTAATGTATGGTTTTACTTCTCAAAATTTTTTTAGATTAGAAAAACAACAATGACAAGGTTTGATTCTTCTACAAGTCTTTTACCAGTAATCTTATTTTATAATTGATTTATCTACATGTTGTAGTCAGAATTTCAATTCTCAAATTTCTATCAACCTTTTTTTTTTTTTGGTGGACCAATGGGCAGGCCTGATTTTGCTGCCTATAAAACGGATCCTGCATGATTGCATGTATGGAGATCTCGGCTTTTTTTATTTTTTGGTGGGGGGTGGGGGACTGGATTGCATTTTATGGAAATGGAGTTGAATTCTATAGAAAATGAATTTTGTTGCTTTAGAATCATCAATTCTCATACAGATTATCAAAATCAATCATGTGAATATTTACATATTGAAAGGTTTCAAAGCTTGTTTGTAATCTATGACTTTTCATCATTCCTCATCACCATCATTGTTTCTGATTTTTCTTTCCTGCTAACTGCTTAATCAATTAACAGTTTGTTGGGTATCTCTCATACATGAAACAATTATTCAACTTGGATAGCCTTGTTTATCATATGGGTGGTTCAGTTAGAAGAAATTAGAGGGTCCACAAATGTGAAGTCTGCTAAGGCTTTCAGTTTTGTATGTGGACAGTGACCTGTACTTTTGATCTAGTGGCAACCCTCAACCCTTCGTTGATAGTGTGAGAGATGCAGATCTCTATGATTTCACGAATTCTGAAAAAGCAGCAGTAGTTACCAAGGAAGTTGTTGTGAAGATGACTGAAATAACCAAGCAGCTCATGGTAAGGGATTTTATTATTAAATCTTAAACGATATTGCATTTATCTGGGAATTCTTACTGAAATCACTCCAAGCCATTTGGTTTTGGGTCTTTCCTTATCTCTTAAGAATCCAAATTGCAGAAATTCTCAATTCCAGGAGCTATAAATCTCCATCTTTGATTGACAGAATCCAAGAAGCCCATTTGTCATTACCAAGCACACTAAAAAAATGGATTACTTGTTGGAAGAAGTTTTGGGTAATTCTACCTTACCTAGTTAATTCCCTGTTGTTTATGAAGTTTTAGCCGCTTGAGTCCAATCAGAACTCATGTCACAGTAACATCTTGCTTGGAGTTCTGTCACTCTTTGTTTCTTTTCTTGCTTCTTCTTTTTCTTTATTTATTATATATTATTTTTAAGTGAACACTGAAGCCTCATTGTGGGAAACAGAGTATTAAATGTAGAAGAAAATCAGGAAAATCTTAGAAACTCAATAAACAAAAATAGGAAGGAGACTGCTTGAGTTTATTATATCGCAGTTCATATATTCCTTTGTTCTCTCTAATTTTGGTTTTTCTTTATTCATTTAATCAAACCAAATGGTAATCTTCTTTGTAATCTTACGGTATATAAGTTAAATGCAGGATATGTAGCGGTATTAGGGAAGCCGAATGTTGGTAAAAGTACACTATCAAACCAGATGATAGGCCAGAAGCTTTCAATTATTACAGATAAACCTCAAACTATGCGCCATCGAATCCTTGGTATTTGTTCTGGCCCTGAGTATCAGGTACAATGCTTTCCATAGTCTGAATGCTCTCTTTATAATTTTCCTTCTCAGCCAATCTCAAATGTTGTTGTTTAAGATAACAAATGGGTAATAATCACTGAAAACTGGGTAGAAGTTTAAGGAGCTTGTCCATATATTTATCTAAGTAATCGGTTAGTTTGCAGATGATACTATGATACACCTGGTGTTATTGAGAAGAAAATGCATAAGTTGGATTCTATTGTGATGAAAAATGTCCGCAGTGCTGCTATTAATGCTGACTATGTTCTGGTATTTGTTGATGCATGCAAGGTACCCCAGCAGGTATGAATTTATTTATTTCTATATTTATTTATTTATTTATTGTGAGAAGGAATACGTGGAATAAAATGCACAAGGGCCTGTTTGGGAGCTTGGGAAATATTTGTGCGGAAAATACTTTCCAAGAAACGAGATTTTTCCCCTTATTGGGAGTTCACTTTGAAAGAAAATGTTACTTTCACCTTTTATTTTCCAAGCTCCCAAACACCACCTAGTAGGATTGGGTTTCTCCACCTGAAATCAACATCTATTACGTTTCAGGCCAGATCTGACCATCCATCATCCGGAAAACAACAGATATTGATTTGGGCATGGAAGGATTCTGCGCCTCACCTTCCTGGTGAATCAAACCGAATATTGGAGTTGACTGGGTCAAGAACCCCACGAATTCGAATCGGGAACCAAACATGAGCCGACTAAACAACCAAGGTGCAATTGTTTGATTCTCTCGGTCTCTTTTTCTCTCTGGTGCTTGTTTTCGTATTTAGCTGCATTTAGATGCACAAGCAAATTGAATCTCAAACATTTATTTTAATCAAGAGGTAATGGCAAAATTTAGTGGTCTACTAGTATACTCACAATGATGAAGTAGCCCTGTTTTCCTTCCGAGTCCAATCATAGTAACGTAATTGCCTTCACTGTACACATTTATATGTGCATATGTACGTATGCAAGAGGGGAGGGGAGGCATGAAACACCAACACAAAGAACATGTTTACATCCACATCTTCAACATGATCTTTCATGCTACAGATGGTGGTAAATTATAGAAGATGGAAACATCCCTTGCCCCGATGGAATCATGGTCGCCGTAATCTGTAGCATGGGCAGTTTAGTCGGTGTTTTAACACCTAGTATCTATAATCTTGTCGGTTGTAGATACTTAAGTCTGCATTGCAGGTCACTGGTATTAAAATGTCAGGTTTACTCATGTGTCCTATGTAAAACCAGTGATACTGTGCTAGTGGGTTCTAGAATCCTGATATTATCAATCTCTCTGTACATGGGTGATGTTCTTTCCGTCCAAACGGACTATTATTTTTGTAATGACCCTTTTCACCTTATGTTGTTTTTTGTGTTAACTTTAATGGCCTGAATGTTTGGTTTTTTTGTTTTAGGCTTCTGGGAAAGGTGGTGGCCCATCTAATTCTAAATCTCATGTATCTTCATCAGAGAACACTACTTTTAGCACCAAAGCATGGAACACCAAGCAAGCCTTTTACCACCCACCTACTGGCTTCTATGGTTACTATTACTCAGGTTTGCTTTGAAGTGTTCCAAGTTGAATGCTTTTCTTCCAAAAAAATGCCCTCCTCATTTCAATTTTCTGGTACTTGAAATGAATAAAATACTATTTTAGGGTGGAAAAGAGATATTGAACCATTCAGGTTTCATCTGTTGCACTGTCCCAAACACTCAGCCCTAATTAATGTCACCCACCAAGAAATTCAAATAGAAGTAGATTTTGGGTTGAATAAGTTGATTTTGCATGATGTGGCTCACAGGATGGCGGTTATGTGGACAGTTGGGTGATGTGGCTATTATGTGGAGTGTTGGACTGAGTAATGTTGTAGGGAGGCTTGACTGTTTGACCAATGAAAGCAGTTGCCAAAGTGTTAAAGGGTGTTTCCAACTGTCATGTGCCTGTTTAGAACAAGCATATGACCCACCCAAACGGATGCCAAAACCTTTATAAATAGAGGATCCAAGAGAGGGTTTTGCATATTCTAGCAATCGTTGTCTCTAATTCAATTCTAAAAACTCTTATTTTGTTCATGTTTTCTAGCGCGGTATTCATAATTTTCAGGTTGTTATTCTGTTCCTGTAGAAACAAAAGGATGTTTCTGGTTTGGTTCATTGCTAGAGGTGTACAAGATCAATCGACTAGCACTGCTTGTTGAAGAGTGACAACAAAATTTTGGGTTTCATTGAATCCAAGGTACAACTATTTCTTTCTTATAGTGTGATGAGATGCCATGAAAATCCCCATTGGAGTGATTCCATGTGATTATCCCTCTAATAGATCAATGGTCTAGACAACTGAAACTTCTACTTTCATGATTTCACTAAATTTGAATTTGATACCTTTTTATTTTTCATGTACACCACCAGTTCATGTGTCCCAAATGGCCAGAAATCAGTACTCGCTAGCTATGTGGGCCACAATGATAATCAGGTGGGATAGCTTGACCATACATGCCTAAAGTTCCTCTTCAAATGAATTTTTACTATTATTATTACTGTTTGTGCATGACACAATGACTTTTACTTAAAATACCCTATTTCAAATTGAGCTTCTACTTCAAGGTGACCATTTCAAATTGAACAAACAATGACTTTTAATACCTGAGCCAGTTGCACTCCAAAATCTAGTTTTAATTCCTTGTTTAGGAATTACATTTTTCCTCTGCTTTTTCGCAAGTGACTAAACCTCAACCGTATATAGTTAATATCTTGATTTATGGTTTTGATAGTATTCTAACAAAAGAAACATACAACCATGTGTGTTTAGCTTGAAACTAAAATCACCAAACTAAGAGAGATGCAACTGGAATTAGATTCTTGGCACCTCCAAACATAACCAATGTAGTCTGAGGAGTGATTGATCTGAATTGTTGAAATTGTAGTTCAATTTTACTGGAAGGAATGATCTGGTGAAATTCATCAAGATAGTGTGGAAGCAAGGCTTGTAATATGTGACCCTCAAGATCGGTCCCTTCATTGAGGCTGAATGGAACTTTGGGTATCCAATATTTTCTTTCTAATCATATGATTGTTTTCTCTTCAAATCAGTTGTCTTTCAAGAAAAAAAAAAAAGCTTTTCTTTAAATGTTCTAATATTGTCGGATGCACACCAGAGGATTCCCTTTCTGGCTAAAAGAGGTTGAGAACATTATGTTTCGTACCGATAATCCACCATTCAAGGTAGTTTTCTTCCTCATGATTCTTCTTTTCCATTATTGATATGAAATGAATACATAAGTTTACATGCACATTCAATGACCTCTTACTGAAAATTTTCAATATTCAGTATCATATGGAGAAGTTTACAAAGATGATTGTGAACATGATGAAGAGAGAGAATTATATGCATCTCATGGAGTGCCATGGGTGATGTGTAAGCAAAGAGATGCCCCTGATCCAGTGATCATCTCAAGGAGTGCCATGGGTGATGTGTAAGCAAAGAGATGCCCCTGATCTAGTGATCAACTCATGCAATGAAAGGAACTGTGGAGATACTTTTGTTGGCCCAAATTAACCATACAAGCTTGTGTTATGGACTGAGAACTGGACTGCTCAGTACAGAGTGTTTGGTGACCCACCAACTCAGAGATCAGCTGAAGATCTTGCATTCTCAGTTGCTCGCTTCTTCTCCAATTGGTGGATGCACAGGTAAATGAATTGTGGTCAACAGTACAAATTCAAGTAGATATCAGATGGCTAAACTCTATTGACCATTGTGATTTTCTAGAATGTTACGATTGGTCTAGAATTTCATAGATATGTGCCACGTGCATGGTGGATGAGCCGTCCTTATTTTTCTAAATGGTTGGGAACTTTTGGAGTAAATTGAATATTTGTGGCAACTTCTCTTAAGCATGTAGTTCTGTGAATGAATGTGACTGTAAATCAGTAGTGGGCCTGTGGATGAATGAATATCTTTAATTCTCAAAATTATAATGATAATATATATATATATATATATATATATGCTTCTATGCGGTAGACCTCATGGGAACTTCCCATGAGGTTGGGTTGTGTGGCCCCACCATGATGTGTTGAACATCAACACCTAGCTGGGTTTCCTTTAAATAATGGGATATCCCAAAAATCACCCAAATATAGGCATGCCATTAAAAATTCCATCATAAAATCTAACCATTGGCAACATTAATATGCATTCAAAACACTTCTAAAATTGTGTCGAAAATGTGACCGTTGGCACCAGAACGGTTTAAAACCATTCCAAAAACTCCGTTTCTAAAAATTGAAACGGTACCCAAAACGGTTCTGAACCATTCCCATTTTTCTGCAACGCCTCATTTAGGAACGGTTTTAAACCGTTCCTGAAGCATTTAGGAACGGTTTTAAACCGTTCTTAAATGACGATTTTAGTGTAGTGGTGGGTCCACCCAACTAGTAAAATAGTGGACGGTGTGGATATGCAGTAAGGTGGATCGTTCCCAGACTTTAGACGGTCTATGTTTAACAGACGTACAACATGGTCTCACACGTACGTGGTTCCCCATGGACCATTATATACATGATATACATGTCATCGTGGGTCCCACATGGAGCCTATCACGCACATATACTGTATGGCAAATATGTGTTGAGTCCTTGGACTCTGACGTTTGCTTGGGACGTTCCCCAACATGGAGCCTATTTGATGTTTGAATTGGGCTCACCTGCGATTTTTCAGGGCTATATTGGCAAGGGGTGGCCCACTGTACTTTACATGGGAGTGGCCCGCCTTGTCTGAGAAACAAAGCTATTGTGCAGCTGTCAGGCTGATGCAGGGTGTGGCCCACCTACTGTTGCAGGATGCGACCCACCTGCATTTTTGTAGGGCCTAAACCCAAGTAGCTCATCCATACAGCCCACTTGTTGTTGCATGCACGTTGCAGGCCATCTTCTAGCTGAAACTTCAGCTGTTTTGCAACCCATTTTTATGGTAGCACCGGAGTTGAGCCTTAGCTATTTCTTTTAGTGGAATGATTGACTGTTTGTGGCTCCGTTAATGGTCTAGTTTTTTGCCCAAAAAATGACCATTGATTGGCAGTTCTTCCTAGCTCAAAACAGAGCTTGACAAGACCTTGTTTTCTGTATGGTTGATGGCCACCATTTGGCCTAATTTTGGCCTAAACAGACCCCACCGTTGGGTCTGATCTTAGTTCCAAGGTACTGTCACCTGCATGGCCTGCTTTTAGCCTAAACAAGGACCAAGCTCCCTGCTTCCTCGGACTAACTCATAGCCATTGATCGGTTGTTCTTCCGTCCGAACTTGAGCTAGTGTCAAAGCTCTACTGAGAGCTCAAAATAGAGCTCCAAATGGGTCTGTTTGAAACACATTTCCCATTCTAAAACAGAGCCTCGCATGGTCATCATTTAGCCCTGGTTCCAGTCCATACGGAGTCTGGATAAAACCTGGTTTCTCAGCCCATACCGCGGCCATTTAAAAGGCCGGTTGGGGCAGGAATGTAGGTGTTATTGGTCTGGTAGCGGTCTAAGAATCATGGCCATTACTTGGCCCGTCATCAGTCTTTAAATGTTGCCATTGCTGGGCCGATTCTCAACCATTGCTTGACATGATTTCGATTCAAACAATGCTACCCCATCTTAGCTAAAACTCCTAAGAAGAGAGAAGAAGAAGGATCAC
Organism: Magnolia changhungtana; assembly: GCA_030180095.1. NCBI lineage: Eukaryota > Viridiplantae > Streptophyta > Magnoliopsida > Magnoliales > Magnoliaceae > Magnolia > Magnolia changhungtana. The sequence continues at coordinate 2,936,684 of JASAUF010000600.1, forward strand.
CTGAGGTGGGTGGATGCCCGTACTCGAACTACAACAAGAGAGAACGACCCCCTATTCTTCTCTTTCTCATACTCTCTTTCTTCCTTCTCTCTTCATGCAAATCCCTAGGGTTATAGGGCCCTTTATATAAAGGGAGTGAGAGATGAGGGACGACTGAGATGGCTCTTACGGCAGACGACTGGGATTCGTCCTTCCCAAGGAGGAAGTGCGGTCTTCTCTCTCATCCCTTCACATGCTCTCGGTCGAACCATTTTTGGCAAGATGGATGGTGGTAATCTTTCTCACTCGTCCACTTTTAAGGGGGCAAATGACTATACGGTTTTGTTATGCCGGGCCCCACAGAGAAACTGAATGGATCAAATGGTCTAAAAATATCCATGGTGGGCCACCTAGGACTTCAAAGGCGGTCGGTTTAAATCTCCAGGTGGCAGGAGATTTTTCATTTGCAGGAGGGTCGGTCAAGACTCGTTTGACTGAGCTAGAGAATTCGGTCCACTTCGCACATAAGTGCCTTTGGTGTACATGTGTCGAGTAGGGGCCCACTGTGACGTTACCATCGTAATCTACCCCATCCATTTCCATTGGGGAACACTACACCGGGACCCTGCCCATTTTGGATCGATGGTGAGCCCTAGGTGGGCCATTACATACCCCCTTAGGCCATTATTGGCCCATGAGGCATGATCTGTTGGTCGGGTGGGCCTGATATTTGTTTTCAACGATTAATATATGATACTGATTACGATGAAGGGCCATTTTTTCACCAACCGATTCTCAAGTGTTGGTGACAAGTGTGTCGTACCACTCTAAACTGTTTATAATGGCTTCAATTCAGAGTACTCGAATAGCCACACCTTCCTGACGGTCGTAAAGCGTGTTCTGGATTTTAGGTACCTGATGGATGGCTTTATTATCGACTAGAATCCCCCTCCTGTATATGTCGAGTTAAGTTTTAATTAACCCAAACTGATTTAGGTTAATGTGGGTTTAAAAGGTAACACCCATGTACTGAAGGTATGGGGTGTTACACTTGACTTATTCTTTCCAGAAGTCACACTTCTTGTACTGAACAAACAACTGGTTCTTCCTAAGACTATCAAAGACTGCTCGCAGGTGCTCCTCGTGATCTTCCCAACTCTTAGAGTATATCAGGATGTCATCTATAAATACGATGACGAATCGGTACAGATACGGTCGAAACACCTAGTTCATCAGGTCCATGAACACAGTCGGTGCATTTGTAAGTCCAAATGACATCGCAAGGAACTCGTAGTGCCCTGGTTCTGAATGTTGTCTTCTGCACGTCCTTATCCCTGACAGCAGCAGGTGATACCTTGACTGTAAGTCGATCTTAGCAAAATATTGCACCTTCAATTGGTCAAACAGATCATCTATCCTGGGAAAAGGATACTTGTTCTTCACCGCCAGTTGGTTTAACCTACGATAATCAATACACAATAGCAGTGATCCATCCTTCTTCTTCACAAACAACACCAGTGCTCCCCAAGGAGACACACTCGGTCGTATGAAGCTTGCATCCAATAGATCATCGATCTGTCTCCTCAGTTCCTCCATCTCACATGGAGGCATGCGATATGTCGGAAGAGATATAGGTATCGTCGCACCAGGCATTAGAATGATGGTGAAATCAATCTCGTGTTGAGTAGGTAATCTAGGTATCTTCCTGAACACGTCTGTAAAATCCTAAACTACTGGCGTGTTCCCAAGTGTCAGACAATCAACATTCTCTAGCAAGGTAGTATAACAACTAATGTGGTAGTACCAACTGACCTGAACTAGAATGTAAAGGTCGTGCCCTCAGATCCATGGGCTGTCACCACCCTAACATCACAATCGATCTCTGCCTTCATCTAGGTGAGCCAATCCATACCAAGGATTACATCGTAACGACATAGCGGGGCAATAATTAGGTCAACAAGTACTGCTCTGCTCCCTAAGTCTCGGTGAGCCAATCCATACCGAGGATTGGCTGTCACCACCCTAACATCACAATCGATCGCTGCCTTCATCTCGGTGAGACAATCCACACCGAGGATTACATCATAATGACATAGCGGGGCCATAATCAGGTCGACGAGTACTGTTCTGCTCCTTAAGTCTATCGAACAACCCTTACACATCTTGGTAGTGTCTAAGAAAGTCGTTGTGGCAGTAAGGAGTCTCAACCTAACCATAAGACTAGTTTTCAACCCTAGTCGCTTGACTATTGCGCATGATATTATAGAGATAGTGGACTCGATGTCCACCAATAAGAAGACTGGTGTACCTTGGATATGTACCGTGACTTTAAAAGTCATTAGTGCTGCAATTGTTGTCTCGGATGCCTCAGCTACAAGTGAGTGCACCCGAGCCTGTTGAGAATTGTTCGATTGTGGTGCCATAATTCGCTGAGGCAGCCTAAATCGAGGTGCAGATGACCTGTAAGAAGCCTGTACAGGTGGTGCTGATCATAAAGGTGGAGCCGAGATAGCTGGTGGCATTTGACGATTAATCTTTTGAGCGGGCATGAAGCCGTTGTCCCTCATCTTGGTGAAACAGTAAGTGTCAGAATGGCCCAATCTCTTGCAATAGGTTCACCATACATCCGGTCACCTCGGCTGTGTCGATAGAGCCATAAACCGAGGAGAATCTACACGTGGCCTCTTGTCGAGGAACGGTCTGCTTGGCAAATCTGGTCGAGGCCTCGGAACCATGGGCATGCGCGTGGATAATCTGTCCCCATCCTAATCAGCTCGCAGAGACATGTTCACTAGCTCAGCATAGCTGGGTATGCTAGCGCAATACATTTTCAAGCATATCTCAGGTCGCAGACCCTCAGAAAATCTCCGCATTCACATCAGCTCGTCTGCTAATATCAACGGAGTATATCTGGCCAGCTCTATGAACCTATTCTCGTATTCTTCCATAGTCATCCCTCCTTGTCGGAGGCGAAGGAACTCTCCCTCCTCATTACGGTAGGTAAGAGGGAAATACTTCCCATGGAAGCATGTCTCAAAGGCCTTCCATGTCCATACGTAACTAGGAGCAACGGTCCAAAGGATGCTGTCCCACCGGAGACTGGCTTCCTTCTCGAACATGTACGTGACTAGCTCAACCTACTCTACTTCAGTACAGTGCAGCGGCTTAGCATCTTAGAGATGCAGTCAAGCCAATACTCGACCTCCTTGGGTCTATGAGTACCCGTAAAAGTTGAAATGGTGATGAAGACCACACTAGTTGAAGAAGGAATATGCCAATATGTCCTAGAGGGGGTGAATAGGACTTTTTAAAGTTTTTATGAGTTATTTAAAAATCTTACTTTACTAATCCTATGATCATGCAATTCTCAAGATTACTCAAATGTAACTCTACTGGCTTCCAAGCCTGGTAGAAGATCCAATCACAAACTGCTTAACGAGTGAACAATATGCAATCTAGTTCATGATGGATATGAGACTGTGTAGATGTGTGAGGAGTGATCAAATAATCAGATATGGAAGTATTAAAATAAATTAATTAATCAAAATAACAATCTCAAACACAATCATTTTATAGTGGTTCGACGATAAGTCTACTCCACTCCCGGTAACCGCACTCAACCCTTGAGTGTACCGAATTTCACTAAGGAGGTTTTATAATGGTTCACCTCTAACCTAAGGTTTTAAATCAGGTTCACCTTCAAACTTTACAACCTATACTGAGGCTGACGGTTTATGCTCTTACGAGCAAGGGTTAACACGACATACCCACTTTTAGGCACACTGGCCAAGGATCTTCCATAAGACCCTACTGGAGGTTTCTACACGGTTGACCTCAAACCCTAAGGTTTTACCAGGTTCACCTAAAGCCCAGAGTTTTACTGGCTCACTCCTAACCAGATGTTTATGCTCTCCACAGAGCAAGGGTCCACACAACGCACCCACCACGTACACTCCTGCCGGACACCTCCTTAAGGACTTCAAAGGGTGAGAACCACTTTAGACTCAATCCTAGAAAGGATTGATTACAAGTGTCCTCTTGGACTCTGGGTACTTACAAATAAGCTGATGAGTCCCGTTTAGCTCAATGTCGAAGATCTCCTCCTCCTTGTTGACGAAGAGTCTTCTGCTTCCTTGATCTGCAATACAAAATGATATACTAATACTCAGCTTCAGGTTGGGTCAAGGTGAAGATGGAATCCTACTCTAAAAATATTTTCCTATCAAGAATGTAGAGTGATTCCAATATTATGCATTCAAGGCATCCTAGCTTAATGATTTGCCATTAAGGTAGTAGCTGGAGGATCCTTAAATGTGGAAGTTCATTCTCCAATCCACTCTATTGAATGTCAATGGTGAGGGTGGATTGGAGGATGAACTCCCTTGAGAGAAAGGGCTTTAGATATAAGATATAAGTTAAAACACTCAAAAGCTCTCTCTACTTTCTCTCACAACAACAAAAGACAAGTCCACTATATATAGGCAAAAATTTCCAATGTATATAAAACGGTCACATTTATGACAGAGTTCGATATCATCGAGCATATACTCTCGATAGCATCGATGGTCTGCTCAATAACTAGGACTCAATGTCATACGCTTTTGAAACTCTTTTCCAATTGGACGATGAATCGAAACTATTGTCGATGTCATTAAATTTCGAACTCCGATTCCATCGATGACAGGATCGATCCATTGACACTTGAAAAATGAGAGAGACTTGACTTTGAAATATTTCAGGTTTTTATGAATGATCGTGGAACCATCAAGATCATCAAAATTTGAATGTCGAAGATATCAAGATCGGAGTCAAGGCATCAATAAATCCAGTTGATTTGTCTTTAAGGTTGTTAGACAGTTTATGACCTTGTTCGATGAAATTGACTTAGTGCTGATATCATCGATATTGGAATATCGATTCTATTGAAGTGCCCCCCATCATAGTTAAAAACGACCTGAAATATCTGTTGTAAGAAATGCGCGCCCTCGATTGATATCATCGATGGACTTCCGATGTTATCGATATTTGATTTTAGATCATATCGGAAGAGCATCGATATATCAAAGGAATTTGAGATTTTCATTAAAAAACAGGGGCGCCAGAAATCTGCCTGTCGATCTTATCGAGCCACTCTTGATGGACTCGAGATTTGAATATCGTTGATATCGATAGGTGTATCGATACATCGATAATTCGTCCAGATATGTTGTGAAGTTGCTGGACATATTTAGTGCTTATATCGATGATATCGATAGATGTATCGATACATCGATAAATCCATCCAGATGAATATTTAGTTACTGGACACTTTTGGTCCTCACATCGATAATATTGTTAAGGTATCGGGGACATCGACAGAACAGGTCGATCATATCGAGGGTGTTCTGATAAAATCGACAAGGCAAGAAAAACTTATAAATTTTCCTATTTTGAAAAAAAGTTTTCTAACCTTAAAACCATATGATTTCTAACTTGTTTTTAAGGGTTTTATTCACCTAGTGTTTTGGGTTATGAGATGTGAGGCTTTAGATTTACCTGTGGCAAGCTTGCACAAATCCGGTTGAGGCAGACGCTTGAATTGATCTTCCTATCAAGCTCTGTAGACACTCTAACTCAACACTCACGTAACTTGACAAACCAGGGCACTTTCAATCTCCCCCTTTGTCAATTACGTGACAAAATCCCAAAACACCCTAGAATTCTCTAGACAAACACACCCTAAATTGTGTGTATATGCTTTTACACATTTTTACAATTTATACCCCATGTACATAACCAGTAGCTGCTCCCCCTGACTTGTAAACTCCAACTCCCCCACGCTTGTTGCGGCTGCTCCCCCTAACACCTACAACAACATCTAACAGATATACAATTTCCATTCGGGGTGTTTACAAATATTCTCCCCCTTTTTGTCAGTCATTGACAAAGATATCTCAGGTGATATTGACTGAAGCTAGAAATACTTTGGAGAACCAATCAGATAGAGGCAGATCAAGTGATGTATAATAGTTAATACTATTTAAGCAAGCATCAATTTCAGAACCTATGGATGTATTTTAGAACAATTAAATAGCAGTTTTTAATCACATGCAATCCATAACAGAAACTTGATAAACCAGGGGAACGTAACACAAATATGGCAAAAGAAAAAATGAAGCATTATATTTAGCCATATTAAAAAAAAAAAAAAAACTGCCCCAGATAGTAGTAGATCCCAAGCCAAAAAAAAATAACTGTTCAGTCCAACAAAAAAAAATATACTGCTCCACATAACAGTAACCGATCAACCATCAACCAAAACATCAAGCCCATGAATGGGCGCCCAAAAGTAACCATCGTTAGCCCAATTGTGGGTAAAAACAACAAAAAAAAACTTTGCATGTTTAGAAGGCTATCATACACACCAATGATAGCGAAGAACATTAAAAAAAAAAAAAAAACTGATGTTCAAACACGAGACAAGAGTAGGGTGTGTATGATAGCATGCATGAACCAGCATCACGGAGCACAATGAGATGACATTGTGTCGTCCTGTCGGCACGTCATCAGATCCACTAATTGTTGAACCGTGCTCTGCACTCCTTGGACCATTCTTTCCAGGACTATAAGCCTTTCTTTAAATGAGTGGATGTCCTTCTGAATCACCCCAATCCTGTCCAGCTTGAATCTTTTGCCATACCCCGCTGTTGACGTGGACGGAGCTGGATCAGGTCCAGGAGGTGCCTCTTCAGCTGTTACAGTCCCTTTCATGGGATCACCACCTTCTCCTTCAGCTTCTTCTACCTGAATTTCTTCCTTAGGGTTCTCCTTGTACTCGGGAAACTCCAAATACATTTTTTGGACATTTCTTTTATTGAAAACTTAGAGTGGGAATATAGGATCAGTAGTCGATGGGAACCCGATTTTGTTGCATATCATACTGATAATCCAGGGGTACGGCAGATGAAGGTCCCTGGATGTGTGGATGACATTTACCAACTGAGAAACAAGAAGAGTTGGAAGGCAGATCTTCGACCCTTTAGCAACTGAGTATACGATCATGGTCATGAGGCCGGTGAGATCGGACCAGTTGGTATTTCTAAGATAGATGTTAGTAGTGAAAATACCATGTAGAATCTGAAATCTGGGATCCATATACCTAGATTTTAATGCATTCCCTTGATGTCAGGGGATGTCCCTACCATTGCAAAAATACTTAGTGACCCTGGATCGAATGTCCATGTTATCAAGATCCATCTTTGGGATACCTTCCGGGACCATGTTGAGTCCGATAGTATTAGTTACTGTAGCCGGCATGATAAACACATCATCACTACCCAAAGATACCATGAACAAAGGAGGGTTGGCCACTGGTGAATGGCACGCAACAAGGAAGTTATGTGTTCTCTCAAGTTGGCATGGCCCGCCAAAGTTCAGAATGGGCAGCCAATCTATTGCGGCAAACAGGGGTTCCAATTTTTATAGTTTAAGACACTCCCTGTCTACTCTTCTCTCTTGAATAAGCTTCCTGCCCATGTATTTGGGTGGTCGTGAACTTTCTCCAGTTGGAGGAGGTGGTGCCGGATATTCGGTGTGGGACCCACCACGTGAAGTCTGTGATCTTTGCCGAGTGGGAATCCCACTTTTTGGGGCACTCGCTCTTTCTCTAGAGGTGAGAACTTTTTGTTAGGTAGTTCTTGAAGAATCCCCCTGACCAGATGCTACACCTTTGTTCTTTCCCATGTGATAGATAGAATATTCAACGATTTAGGAAAGACGACAAAAAACTGACAAAAATGAAAAATACCCAAAAGAGAATGGACACTTGACGTGTTAGAAGGGTATTACCAGATTTGTGGAATGATTTGAGTGGTCCGATGTGGCTCTAATTGATTTGGTCAAGAGAATCGAGCTGAGAAGGTGACAGTGAAACCCTTGAGAAAGTAACCCCCTTTTTCGTTTCGCTGGCTTTTATCGAGCGGCATCTGTTGATATGATCGACCATTGTTTCAACAATATCGAGAGGTTGCTTATCGATTCTATCGAGTCTGTCTACGATATCATTCTTGGCCACCCAACAATCCATATCCTAAGGAACCATCGATAATATCGACCTTCTATCGATAAATCAAAAATGTCATATCGATAGTCATATCGAAGATGAAGATTTTCAATTTTCAGCATTCAGACGGATCTTCATGTATACTTTTCGTATCTCTATCAACAGTGTACTCAGCAAAAATTATGTACACACACTGTACACAACAAAATTATAAACATTTGAATGTTTATACAAAAATAATGGAGGTGAAGTACCTCAGATATATCATTTGAAGCTCAGCAAAAATATTTCCTCATTTTAGCACCGGTTCAGATTCTGATACATGATCTGAACTAATTCTTCCTTACCCATTTTACTTTGTTAATTGATTTGGGTAATGATACGAGGGCATTGCTCCTATCCATATCCTTAAGAGGACTCTTGAATTTCTGTATTTCTTTGGTTGAGGATTTGTTAACATGATTCTGACTAGAGTTAGGTTGAGTCCTCCTAGGAGTTATGCATTCAAAATTATAATGACCTAAATCACCACACAAATAACATGCTAGAGTTGTTCTGGTTTTGCTTCCAGAAGCAGCAGATTTTTCAGTTCTGGGAGTTGCATTTGTAGTCTTTGATTTATGTTTTTCATATCCAATACCACTTTTATCCTTTCCAGGTCTTCCCATTCCTAACAGTTTTTCTTGCTTTTCGCCACTCTAGGAAAACTTGTAGTTTATCTTGGCTATCTTCTTGGATTCTTCCAGATCAAATAGGAGTGTATGATTTTCATTTTGAAGAAGCATATTTTTGTCTTTTAATTGCTCAACCTGTTTGTTCAGTTTTTCAGACTCATTTTTAAGAAAGGTATTAATTCGTTCAAGTCTATCATTATTCATATGATATTGTTGTAGATCATTTATTAATTGTGTGTTAATTTCCAATGTGTTATCCAAATCTTTTTGCAGCAACTTACCTTTGTTTTCTGTTATTCCGAGTCTCTTAAGGATATTGATGCTATGAATATAGAGTTGATTATAAGCATCTTGTAGTTTATTCTCTTCGATTTCTTCTTCTTCATTTCCATTGTCGGATGAAGATGATTCCGTGGCTAGCTGTTCTTTCTCGTTCTCTGATTCGGTGGGAATGATTGAAGCAGTGGAGACCATGAGTATTTTCAATGATTTTTGATCTCCATTACTTTCTGAGTCACTAGATTCTAAATTTGACTCCTCAGTATCATCCCACGTGACAGCCATAGCCATGCCCTTAGTTTTTCTATTTGGGCATTCAGTAGACAGGTGTCCATACTCGTGACAGGCGTAGCATTGTGGTTCTTTAGTTCTTTTACCAAATTTGCCTCCAGAAGGTTTATAGTTCACCTTTCTCCCTCTAGAAGGACGGTTGTGATTCTTCTGAAAGAATCTTCTAAATTTTTGTGCTAGCAAGGCCACTTCTTCATCTTCATCTTCCTGTTCACTTTCACTGTCCTCATGAATTATTTTCTTTGAAGTTTTTAGGATAGTGTTTTTAGATTTTGGGGATTGTTTGAAGTGTAGTTCAAAAGTTTGTAGGGAACCTACCAATTCTTCTACTTTCATTTCATCTATGTTTCTACACTCATCAATTATTGTAACCTTGGGATTCAATCGTTTCGATGGGATCTTAGAATTTTCCTATAAATTTTCGGTACCGAAACTTTCTCTCCCAATCCGCCCATGGAGTTACAAATTATATTTAACTTTGTGAAAAACTCCATAAATGTCTCATGCTCTTCCATTATGAGAATTTCGAATTGTGAAGTCAGGAGTTGAAGTTTGGATCGCTTCACAGTGCTTATACCTTCATGGGTTATTTCCAATAACTCTCATGCTTCCTTGGATGTCCCACACATACTCATCTGATTGAATATATCCTGGGACATGGCACAGTAGATAACATTCATAGCCTTGGCTTCAGATGTTTGCCTTTCTTTGTCGAATGTTGTCCACTTTTCTTTGGGTTTGGGCTTTGTGATTGTTGTGCCACTGTCAAGTATGATTTGTTTAGTTAGTGGCACATATCCACTTTTAACTATATCCCAAACGTCATGATCCAAAGATCTCAGAAAGTAGTGTATCCTAGCCTTCCAGTATGCATAGTTTAAGCTGTCAAATACTGGAGGTCTAGTGACTGATAAGCCCTCTCCTTTGGCCATATTCCCAACTTCAGTCAAGATCACTCTTTAGGCGGTGAAGCCATTAAAGAGAGACCCGCTCTGATACCAATTGAAATGGCAGTGAAGACCGCACTAGTTGAAGAAGGAATATGTCAATGTCCTAGAGGGGGTGAATAGGACTTTTTAAAGTTTTTTAAGAGTTATTTAAAAATCCTACTTCACTAATCCTATGATAATGCAATTCTCAGGATTACTGAAATGTAACTCTACTGGCTTCCAAGCCTGGCAAAGGATCCGATCACAAACTGCTTAAGGAGTAAACAATATGTAATCTAGTTCATGATGGATATAACTGTGTAGGTGTGTGAGGAGTGATCAGATAATCGGATATGGAAGTATTAAAGCAAATCACTCAATCAAAATAACAATCTCAAACACAGTCATTTTATAGTGATTCGACGATAAGTCTACTCCACTCCCGGTAACTGCACTCAACCCTTGAGTGTACCGGATTTCACTAAGGAGGTTTCACAATGGTTCACCTCTAACCTAAGGTTTTAAATCAGGTTCACCTTCAACCTTTACAACCTACACTGAGGCTGACTATTTATGCTCTCATGAGCGAGGGTCAACATAACGCACCCACTTTTAGGCACACTAGCCAAGGATCTTCCATAAGACCCTACTGGAGGTTTCTACACGGTTGACCTCAAACCCTAAGGTTTTACCAGGTTCACCTAAAACCTAGAGTTTTACTGGTTCACTCCTAACCAGATGTTTATACTCTCCACAGAGCAAGGGTCCACACAACGCACCCACCACGTACACTCCCGCCGAACACCTCCTTGAGGACATCAAAGGGTGAGAACCACTTAAGACCCAATCCTAGAAAGGAATGTCACAAGTGTCCTCTTAGACTCTGAATACTTAAAAATAAGCTGATGAGTCCCGTTTAGCTCAATGCTGAAGATCACCTCCTCCTTGTTGACGAAGAGTCTTTTGTTCCCTTGATCCACAACACAAAATGATATACCAATACTCAGCTTCGGGTTGGGTCAAGGTGAAGATGGAATCCTACTCTCAAAATATTTTTCGATAAGGAATGTAGAGTGATTCCAATCTTATGCATTCAAGGCATCCCAGCTTAATGATTTTCCATTAAGGTAGTAGTTGGAGGATCCTTAAATGCGAAAGTTCATTCCCCAATCCACTCTATTAAATGTCAATGGTGAGGGTGGATTGGAGGATGAACTCCCTTGAGAGAAAGGGCTTTAGATATAAGATATAAGTTGAAACACTCAAAAGCTCTCTCTACTTTCTCTCATAGCAATAAAAGACAAGTCCTCTATGTATAGGCAAAATATTCCAACGGATATAAAGCGGTCACATTTATGACAGAGTTCGATATCATCGAGCAGGTTCGATATTATCGAGCGTATACTCTCAATAGCATCGATGGTCTGCTCGATGACTCAGACTTAATGTCATACACTTTTGAAACTCTTTGCTAATTGGTCGATGAATCGAAACTACTGTCGATGTCATCAGATTTCAAACTCTGATTCCATCGATGACAGGATCGATCCATCGACACTTGAAAAATGAGAGAGACTTGACTTTGAAATATTTCAGGTTTTCATGAATGATCGTGAAACCATCAAGATCATCGGAATTTGAATGTCGATGATATCAAGATCAGAGTCGAGGCATCGATAAATCCAGCTGATTTATCTTTAAGGTTGCTGGACAGTTTATAACTTTGTTCAATGCAATTGATCTAGTGCCGATATCATCGATATTTGAATATCGATTCTATCGAAGGGCCCCTATCATAGTTAAAAACGACCTGAAATATCTACTGTAAGAAATGCACGCCCTCGATCGATATCATCGATGGACTTCCAATGTTATCGATATTTGATTTCAAATCATATCGGAAGAGCATCGATATATCGAAGGAATTTAAGATTTTCATTAAAAAACAAGGGGGCCGAAAATCTGCCTATCGATCTTATCGAGCCACTCTTGATGAACTCGAGATTTGAATATCGATGATATCGATAAGTCTATCAATAAATCGATAATTCGTCCAGATATGTTGTGAAGTTGTTGGACATATTTAGTGCGTATATCGATGATATCAATGATGTATCGATACATCGATAAATCCATCCAGATGAATATTTAGTTGCTGGACACTTTTGGTCCTCACATCGATAATATCGTTAAGGTATCAAGGACATCGACAGAGCAGGTCGATCATATCGAGGGTGTTCCGATAAAATCGACAAGGTGAGAAAAACTTAGAAATTTTCCTATTTGGAAAAAGTTTTCTCACTTTAAAACCCTATGATTTCTAACTTATTTTTAAGGGTTTTATTCACCTAGTGTTTTGGGTTATGGGATGTAAGGCTTTAGATTTACCTATGGCGAGCTTGCACACATCCGGTTGAGGTAGACGCTTGAATTAATCTTTCTATCAGGCTCTATAGACACTCCGACTCAACACTCACGTAACTTGACAAACCAGGGCACTTTCAAAAGTAGGAGGTCGGAAGCGCTAAAATCGCTCTAATCAGCCGCTGACACCCATGTTTCCAGCAGGGTGCACAGGTGTTGCAGGCGGAACTACATTCATGTTCTGGGAAAGGGCCCCTGCTATGGTGGTCTAAATCTACTGCTACTATTGCATAAGGAACATCATCTGCTCCAGTCTCTCAGGGGGAGAAGCTGCCTGAGGCATGTGAGGCGTCGAGGTAGACGCACGGTTCTACTATGGAACCGGTGGTACAAAAGGTGTTGGCCCATTGGTGAGGCTAGTGGCCAGTTGTGAATTCGGCATAATGTCACTATTAAGGCCCAAACTGGGTTCGTGTGGCTATTGCTTAGGGGAGGTGCCCCGTCACTCGACTCGCTAAGTGCAAGACGTGCCATGCACTGAGTGTTCTTAGGTGGCATTCCCTACATACAACATAGGGTGCAACACGCGTAAGACTTAGCATAAGAACATACACTCATCTAAGCATCATTCATATTCCAAACCAAAAGAAACTTCATGCATTTCATTTACTAAAATTGTCACAATACATGAGATATAGTCTTACATGGATCATGACAGAAGATGATGTGAGCTAATTTAAACAACTTTAACCACTAAAACACATTAACAACCAACCAAGCCTAACAAGGCTAGTACAAAAGAGTTATTAACAAAGCAAACTAAAAGACAACTACACAGATGACTAGTTGTCCGAATCTGGTGATGGAGGAGGGGCACCCTTGTCCTGCATGCAGCACAGGAGAGCCTTCAAGGTGTGAGACACCTTCTTGAATTTATGTTTCATGTAGGCCCTATTCTCCTCAAGTTCGGCCCGGGTCTCTCTAACCCCTTATCACAGGGCAACTTGGCCCTCCTCGATCTGAGCCAAACGGGCTTCTAAAGCAGCCCGATCACTATGGCGCTCATGTGTAGTAGGTGAAGAGCCCTCATCAGAGTCTTGGGCCTCATCTTCTTCCTCTTCCTGTTCTACCTCATCACCACTACCCTCTTCATTACTCCCTTCTTCCTATTCACTTTCTTCCTCTTCCTCATCACTATACTCATCAGAACTGGCTTGGCGTTGTCGTGACCCAATACCCATGTTGTTTAGTGTGGTGTCATTGATGAAGTGGATCGGCGCAAGCACATCAGTAAGCTTGTAGCCGAGCGAGCGATCTTGCATATTTGATTGCCAAAGGGGAGTGAAATATCTGTCCTAACAGAACGTGCAGTCTAGACTATCTGTATAAGGACAAAGGTAGGCAGGCACAACTTACCTCTCTGGCCAGCTCTGATATGAAGTCCACCATCAACCGCGTGCATTCGTAACGATTGCTCCACCTATGATACACATTGTGCGTAAATATGTGGTGGAGTAGGCAGAAGTCATGGGTCATCTTGGACGCTGGGAGGCAGTTGCCTTGATTCCAGTGGACCAATCGGCCACAAAGAAATTACGTACGACAATCTCTTTCACACGCACTCCTGAGATTCTTCTCGCTAGCATGAACCTCACAACGCTCCATCCCCATAATCCAAGCTATCAAACCAACATCAACTATGGCTTCCCGCCTTCCCACGGGAATGGTGAACTATAAAGTCTCCAACGATGGGTCTCGTATGTGGGCATAGAAGGCTCGGACAGTGTTCTCACACGCACGTGACTTGCCTTCAAATATAGGGCCCCATCCGACGTCCGCTAGGAGGTCTATCACCGGATAAAGCCCAAATAGTCATCCATCCACGTGTGCTTCAAAGAGAACTCTTCGACCTTGGAACCTCCCATGAGCGATGCCCACTGTAGGGCTCTTTTAAGTGAAACTTGAGGAGCGAGATCCCGCTTCGTCCTCCGCTCTCGTGCGGCGCTTGTACTAGCTTCGGTGCCCAATTTCTTCCTCGGACGGGTTGGGCGACTAGGCCCAGCTTCATCTGTGAAAGCCCTCTTCTTTCCCATGAGAGAAAGAAGGGTGAAGAGAGAGAATATAGCAGTCACGAGCTCGAAAAGAGCCATGAGAGTGAAGCAAGATGGAGGGATAGGATGGATTGGTGGACTTTGAGATTTTTGAGACACAAAGGAGGGTTTGTGTGCTCAAATGGGAGGGAATGAGGGAGATAGGAGACAGGTTTTAAAGGAATGGTGGGAGGTGGGTATGTAGTGATGAAGAAGATGAAGATTTGAGAATGGAGGGGAGATTTGAGAGAGAAAAATGAAAATTTTAGGAGATTTGGAAAGCTTGAAGGGGTGAAAATAGAGGAAATGAAGCAAGTGGGGAAGATATAAGGGGTCCCACACAATTTCGTGGGCCCCACACGCGTGTACAATGGCATGCCCGCCTGGCCTACTACGGGCCGACCGGCCTGCTGTCCGTGGACCTCGAGGCCTCGCGGTAGGGCGATGCCATCGCGGTTTGCTGGACATGTGGGCGATGGGTCGCCCTAGGGGCGATGACATCCCCCTCCCGGGGTGCAGGAAATGTGCAGGGCCCACCTCGGGTCCCACCGTTTTATGCAGTTTAGGCCCCTGCAATCGTTTGGTGCGGTTTTGAGTTCCATCTCGCGTATATTCATGCTTTTCAGGTTATTTGAGTGTGGAATACACCAAATCATCATTTAAGCCTGTCGATGGATAGTCTGGAAAAGAATTGGGATCATTCACATGATCATAGATGCCTGCAGATCTGATTTCAACGGTCAGTTTCACCCGTCAGTGAAACTTGGAATCCTACATTTGTTTCTACATTTCATCAGCCCCTCTTAAGTCAAAGTACATCAGTGTGCGTCATGTTACCATAACCCAGGTCTAGTTTATTCCAAATCATGCTCTGATACCAACTTGTAATGCCCCGATTTTGGAGGGTTGAGCAAAGGCTCAACTCACGAGATCTGTCGCATCACTTATGCAACATAGAAAATGAAGATTAAATGTTGTCCGTATTAGTGCACTAAACATGAATGGGATTATACTAAATCAGCATATCGTACTCCCGAGTTAATTAAATTTAGCAAGCGAAAGACTATAATAAATATATAAGGTGTATAAGTGGATATAAACCCCAGAGTATGATCATGTTACCAGGCTGAATAATTACATGTATAGTTCCAAATTTTAGAAAATAAATAAGTGCGATGTTCAACTAGTCTGTATTTCTGTAACCCCAACGATGCAACTCCAGGTCTACATAGGCCCGCCAAAGAATTGTATCTAGGAGAACTCCTCATCGTCATCGTAGAAGACCGGCTCCAACTCATAAGCCGCATCATCATCTGTAACTATAATAGAGTCTGATTGGTGTTTTAAAATACCATCCTAGAGTGGGAGTGTGTGATCAATTCAGTGGAGCTATAAGGTAAAGGTTAACATGTTATCAATCCAGTCAAGTAGTAATGATAAAGTAATACAGCAAGCATTCCTAAGTACTCTAGTTAATGTAAGGATGATATGTATTAATGATGCATGCCCTCACCTACATTCTCTCTACGACATCATCTCACGGTCGCGCATGCTAAACTCTCACTGTGCTCAACTCCCACGCCAAAGGCACGTGCAATGCGGTGCATGGTCGTGTTAGCCAAGTTCTTAATTAGATCTATTCATACAGTAGAGTTGGGAAGCTACGGTACCTCCCTTTATATCATGTACCCAAACGATGATCCATATAGGGTCATCAGTCCTAGTTAATCACATATGATAGGTAAGTTATAGGGCAACATCACCCTTGATTTAAAAATAGTGGACATGCAAGTTCAGGTCGCTACGGGAGGCTCGTCACCTCGGCATAGGCCTAGTTTATACTCGAGGTTACCACGGGAAATGTTCGTCACCTTAGCATAGGCCGATAGCTTGAATATAGTGTCCCATACCACCGTATTTAGCTCATGAGTTTGGGTTGCTCATTGATCACTATGGGGAGGCACGTCACCCCAGCGTAGGCCGACAGCTCGACCACGGTGTCCCATACCACAATGCTCGGTTCATGAGTCTTAGCGGATCGTGGTACTAAGGTTAAATGGGCTTTTCATTGGTAAGTGGTACCTTAGATTTAAGTAATAGCGTCCATACATGGTAAACACACATTAGGCCAATCGGGTTACTTGACAAGTCTGATTGGTACGAGCGCACACTAAATTAATTAACATGGAGCGCATATGCACTCCTTGTGGCCTAACCACTGTCAATAATCACCGTACGACTTGGATTCATCGAACGTATCCGTGGTGGCGAAACTAATTCGGCCACTCAATCGAAAACTATTACCGATTGCTTGGACATGCGATAGTCCCAATCATACCCAGTTGCAATAGGCATTCATATGTGATAGTCAAACAACATTTAACAACTAAATCACATATAAATCTCATTTGAGCATTTTAACAAACACATAGTGCACATGTTACCACACATAGGCATTTCATACACGAATCACGTAGTTAAATGTAAATTACATGAAGGAATCTATTCATATAGCTAACATAGTTGAGAATCTCATCTCAACACCTTAATAAATGCATTTCATCAAACAATCACCCATTCAGACATTTTATCAAACACTTAGACTACACGTTTCAAACATACATGTAGTGAATTAATCATAACATATATTATGGCAAATCTTGTCATAAAGGAGTTGTCAGGCATACAATGATCATGTATTCTCAATTAATAATCATGGCAAGCACAAATCGAAATTTCATATTCATTCAAACATTTCAACAAACACATGGAATGAATAGTTAATAAGCATAGTTCATACACATGTAATATATGAAAATATGGAAAGCATCGTATCTAAGGGTATATGGTGGCAATCAAGTCAGTCATAAATTATTACTGACATTGAAAGCCTTGAAAACCATAGCCTAAACGTTTATAGTCCGCATCTTTCATCGGTATGCCGATTATGAACTCGGTTCATACATTACGCCTTTGTTTACAGCACAACGGCTACCTATAGCATGAAATATGTTAGTTATTTTACCGATCTACTTATTTGGATACCTAAAACATATTATGGTTAGGATTTCTTACCCAAAAATGAAGTCAAAATAGCCGGTATAGCGACACGAAAGAGGGGATTCGGCACGTGGAGTGGCAGGAATGAATCCTTGCAACAAACCACAATTCTCTCTCACTTCTCCTCACCTTCTCCTTCTCTTTTCTCTCTTCTCTCTCCTAGGGTTTGGGAAATTCGTATGGAATTAGAGAGGGGTGGGTTTAGGGCCTTATGTAGGCCCAAAAGTGAAGTCAATGGCCCTAGGGCCATGGTATACTTAGGATATAGCTAAAAGACATCTGTTTCGGGCTAACGGAGCTCATCTGGAGGTCCATTGCCTGCATACGGTATGGGGGAAGTTCCCTGACAACGGTCTATGTCAGGTTAAGATTTCGGTCCGATCGGATTTGTAGATCGACTGTGGAAGACCAGTTTCAGTTCAACGGCTATCGTCACTCGATCAGGGCCACAAGTACACTGACATGTGTAGGAAAATTTTCCTAATCCAAGGGAGTAGTTGGGTCAAAATCTGATGGTCTAAAACCTTATATTTGGCCTACAAGTGAACGACCCAAATCACTTAAATCTGAGTTCATTTTCTAAAGATATTCGCGTTTCTCACACACTTCGCTCCAGGTTTAAGTTGTGTGTTTCTGGACACTATTTGGACTTTATTCCCGTGATGGTTGTCAACCCAAGTAAGGCGGTCATAACCGTATAGTTTCACGATAATCAGACTTTCGATGCGTGGTCCATGTCCGATACGGAGTTTCAATGTGCTCCCATGAGCAACTGGGTTTTGAGATTGATCCAAGGTTTTTAGGTAATCTAGAGTTAGTGATTCTATTTGTTTTGGGTCTTGCAGTTCATATAGAAAGAAGTTTAAGCTAATATACAAATTAATTTAGTTTAGTACTTAATTCATTTTCTACCTAATTTCCAAAGGATTCAGTCCTTGGTGATTTTCACCTGAGGTGATACTCGAGTCTTTGTACAAATTTTTCTGAGACGTTATAGATACTCTGGCTGAAAGTCACATAGCATCTATGAAATATATGTGAAAATATTTTCATCGCATTATAAAATGACTTCATCAGATTGATCCTTCCATACCTTCTCCATCTTCCATTTGATCCGATTAGTTTGTTTTTCATTTATCTTTGGATTGTATAAACTTTAACGTTGTGTGTGCTTGGTGATTATTCTCAAACTCTACTCTCTTAATGCTTCTTAATGACATTGTGATAACTCCTTTTAATTAACATGTTTCTATGCATTTTATTCTTATTATTCCACAGATTCTACTATGGTTTATTTATTAAAATCTCATGAATGATCTTCCCTTGTCATTTTGTGACAAAAAGTGGGAGAGAATTGCTAATTTTATTAGTAGAAAGTAGAATGTATGAATAAAGATGCGCATTATATGAATAATGATATATGGTTGGAATGAAAAATGTTGGTTATTGGAGTTTTGCATTAGAATGGTATGTCATAATAAAGGGAGAAGCTCACATTGAGGGGGAGTAGCAAAATCTTTGTACATTCATTAAAGCTGCACCTTCTACAACATGGAATTCAAGATGCTATTCTAGTTGTTATATTAAGTGTTTTGTCACGAATTTGACAAAAGGGAAGATTGTAAGTGCTATATTGTATAAAGCTTGTTTGTCAAATTTTGTTTAAGACAAAACAACTTATGTGGTCCATCTAATTTGGATTAAGATGGACAGTTTGAGACCTTAATTCAAGCCAAGATAGTATACAATCTACTAATTTCAAGACTCTACTGAAGTTCATGTTATGAAGTAGATCAAGATGGAAAGTTCAAGCTTTACTAAATTCAAGTTCTACTACACTTCTAGTTGAAGATCAAGCTCTATCTTCAACTTCTACCTCTATTGAAGATTCAAGTAGAAGAACAAGTTCCGAGAAATTCAAGCTACTTCAATGTTCAGTCATTTCAGGTATAACAAACCCTAGAAAGACCTAAGGCTTAGGTTCTTTCAATACATAAACTTATATGGTTTTTTTTTAGGCTAGTTCGACTAGTTTGGGCTTAGGTTTAACTAGTCTAAGCTGTGGCTCAACCAATCTAAAGAAATCTTCGACCAGTCCAAGTTTGAATTCAGAAAAATGGATTTTTCCGTTACTTCCTCGACCAATCGAGTAGGCTACTCAATTAGTTGAAGAGAGGCCTTTGACTAGTCGAGGGTTGCTCGACTCGAAGTCCAGCAACTAAAAACTAGCACCCTTGACCAGTCGAAGCCCATGCTCGACCAGTTAAATAGGGTTCAATCAGTCGAAGTTCTATTTTATCTGATCGTGATCAAATTTTAAAAATTTATTACTTCTTAGACGAGTCAAAGAATACCTCAGACTAGTCGAAGCAACAACTTTTCAGCCAATAAATAGAGGCATTCTCTCAATCCAAAATTACCAATTCAAGCTAATAAAATCCTTCATCAAGAGAGAGAGAGAGAGAGAGAGAGAGAGAGAGAGAGAGAAGTCTCCATTATTGTCAAGCTATTGCATGATATTTTTTATATTTCTTTAATAGCTTTTTGATTCATTTCCTCGATCTCTTTTTTATAAATCTTATTTTATAAAGAAAGTAGATACTCTTAGTTGAGATCTTGAAGAATTCAAACAAGTAGCCTTGAATCGATTTAAAATCAATCTAGAAACTAGAACCCTTGTTTATATGACTGGACATTGAACAATCTACTTCTAGAGAAGCGGTTCTACAGGCTACATCAAGAAATACGTCTTCAAGGTGAAGATAAGTATATTTTATCTTTTGTATTTTGATTTTGTTGAGATAGCCAAAAAATCTCATTTGTTGATTTTTTTGAGATAGCCAGAAAATCTCAGTAAGGAGTTTTTTGTTTGTGATAGCCCTTTAAAATCACAACAGTATTAGGTTTTAAGGTGACCTTATGAAAACCTTATTTTTAGTGAAAGCCAATATCACGTGGATAGTGATTATTGGGAGTGGAGTAGGTGTGGATGTTTGAGAATAGTTTTTGTACACACCAAACCACTATAACTCTTGGTGTTATGGTGAATGTTTACTTTTTACATTTATGGAGAATGATTGTAATTTTATTTATGCAAAAGTGGTGAATGATTGTAATAGATAGCTTTATTGTCTCTTGCTTGGTTAGAGATCTTGATCCTAATGATCGTTCGTAAAATATGGTTGTCCTACCTAAACTTTGTTTTGGGTATAGGTTGTCCTATGAATTACGTTTGAATCAATTTTTCAATACTAGTGCGATTGAGTTTTCTAATTTATTTATTATTTGAGCTCTTTAATATTTATTTGGCATAGTCATATTCACCCCCCTCTAAGACGGCTAAGCTCGCCTTTTTAGATAAGAATCCTCAAGGGCCTCTTTCTTTTATTCTTATGCCGTTTTTAGTGCTGAAGAATACCTAAGAGGATCTGGTTGAAAGGTTTGTGGATGATCAAGAGAAATTTAATAAGTATGTCATGCAAACATTCTAAGACATAAAAACATCATTAGGGAGGTTTGCATCCTCCATTCAAATCTTTGAGTCACAATTGACTGTTAGGGAGAAGGGGACTCTTCCAACCCAACCTGTACTTAACCCAAAACCTCAATGCGAGATAAGTGACCCTAATTCTTCTAGTCAACATGTGGAGCAAGCCAAGTCTATCACCACTTTTAGAAGTGAAAAAATAATTGACAAGATGATCCTAACAAGGGTTGATAAGCTTAAGGACTCGAAAGAATCTAAGCATGATGGTGAACCTAAGAACACCCCACATGAAAAGGAACTAGAACAAGAGTATAACCCTATAGCTCCATTCCCACATCGATTAATCTCACTCAAACCTTTACCCAGTACTCAAGATATCTTAAAGGTTCTTGAAAAGGTTAAAATCAACATTTCCTTATTGGATGTCATAAAACAAATTCCATCATATGCCAAATTCCTTAAAGACCTTTGTACGATCAAGATATGGGCAAATGTTGAAAAGAAATTTTTTTTACATAGAAAGTGAGTATCATCATCAAACGGGTTGTGCCCTCAAAAATATAAAGATCCTAGTAGCCCAAATATCTCATGTGTGATTGGGAATCACTAGATTGAGCATGCCGTACTTGATTTGTGAGCGAGTGTAAATCTAATTCCCTATTTAGTTTACAAACAATTTGGTCTAGGTGAATTAAAACCCACACTCCAAGTAAGTGATTGTTCAATTAGTATATTGACATGGGTGATAGAAAATGTGCTTGTGCAAGTCAATAAGTTCTACTTCCCACTAGACTTTATTATTTTGAACATGCAACAGATTATTGATGCTAGCACTCAAATTCTTATCATCTTTAGTTGTCCGTTCCTAACTACATCAAACACCATAATCAATTTGTAGGAAAGGGATCATGAAGTTGCCCTTTGGTAATGTGACTATTGTGTTTAAGATGTGCAAGCTACGGGAGAATGGTGATAAGGTCCACGAAATTAATTTGATTGTTTCATTTGTGGGGGACAAGTTTCTTTTGACTTTGTACTCTGATACCTTAAAAGCATTGTTAGCTCACTCCCTTAATCTTGATGATGATAAGGAGATTGATGCCTTAGTTGATGCAATGCTAGTATTTGAAACTACCCGGTGGAGGCCTCAAATTAAGCCATTACCCCTAACTAACTCAAAGCCTCTACCATTCAGTGTCAAGCACCGAAGCTTGACCTAAACTGATATATATATATATATATATATATATATATAGGTCAACATGAGACATATCCAGTGGTGATTTCTTCTCACTTGGATAAATAATATGAGATTAAGTTGATTTCTACTCTCAAAGAGCACAAGAGAGCCTTGGATGGACTATTGTGGACCTCAAAAGAATCGACCCCCTGATTTGTACTCACTGCATTCACCTCAAAGATAATGTTAAAACATCTGGACAACCACAACGCTGTCTAATCTAAACATAAAAGACGTGGTTAAGGCTGAACCAATCCATATAATATCCCTTTGGGAGATAGAGTAAATTATTGTTTTCAGTTTTCTGTATTTGGTTTGAGAGATTCAACCAGAAAAATTTCCATTTGTGGTTTTGACTGAGATCAGCCAGGAAAATCTCAGCATGAGGTTTTTGATTGTGTAAACCCAATTGAAAAACACATCTGTAAAGTTTTTAAGGTGAACCTTGGAAAACCTTTTTTCTTAGTGAAAGTGAATACCACGTGGGTTGTGGATATTGGGAGTGGAGAAGGTGTGGCTGTTTGTAAACAATTGGTGTACACACCGAACCACTATAATTCTTGGAGTTGAGGTGGATGTTGTATTTGATTTATATGTGTGAATGCTTGTATTTCTTTTATGTATTTATGGTGAATGTTGTAATAGCCAGATTTATTTCTTTTGCCTCTATATCGGTTGGAGTTTTTGATACTTACCGAAGCTCTAGAAATCAGGTTGTCCTACCATAAACCTTGGTTTTTAGTGTAAGGTTGTTCATAGAATAACGTTTGTATCAACCTCTCAAGACTTGTGCATTTGTGGTTGCTATTAAATTTTGTTATTTAGGTTTATTTTACGTATTTTATTTTTATTTGTCATAGTCCTATTCACCCCCCTCCTTTAGGACTTAGAGCTCGCCCTTTTCAATTAGAAAGATTACAAAGTCCACAACAGAAAAACAGTCCCGTTCGGTCCGACCGAAATCGCACAAAACAGTTTAGTAAGAAATTGTGATTGTCAGAATTAATTTGGTTCGACTCAATCCTACCAAAGCCAACTTCAGTCTGACCTGGGCCAAGTTCAGTCCAAATGAAATTGCACAAAATAATCTAGTAAGATATTCTGATTTTCAGAATTAATTAAGCTCGACCTTCAGTTCGACTCAGTCCGACTGAAGCCAACTTTGGTCTGAACTAAATTTGACAGATTTTGTACAGATTTTTCAAACGCGACTTTGGTCCAACCGAAATGTAACAGAAGTACGTAAAACCAAGGTCGGTTTGTGAAATCACGAAGTCGGTGCGAAAGTTGGAGTTCTAAAACTATAAATAAGAGGGACATTCCAAAACATCTTATAGAGTTTGGAAAGGGAGAGAATGCCTATGTGGAGTGCTGACAATGTTCTTCCAATTCAATTTCTTCACGTGTTCTAGTAGATCGTTTTGGTTTTTCTTCTAAGATGTTAGTCTTGTTAGACTAATCTCTTAGTTAAGGCCAAGGGATGAAACCTATAGTTTATTTTGATGTTTATCTTACTTTGAGTCAAGTTTATGCTGAACTTCATTGATTTCTAGTTTGATTTAAGGCACATTTTCAATTTTCTATGGTTTAATGTGACTTCAATTACTGTAGATGTTGTGAGAACTTTGAATATTTTCTTACTTATTTTAAATTGTGTGATGTGTATAAGTCGTTGTTCACCATCATCTCCTGGGCATGGTGGATGTTTGAATTCCCTGCCATCAATGCAATTAGACGGATATTTGGGAACTAATCAAATGAAAGTTCAGATTTTGTTTTAACCGCTCCACCATTTGATTGGATTAGATAGGACTTCGATTCCAATCGAGTTATCGTTGAATCAAGTAGATTGAATATTGAAATTTTTATAAGTAGATTCCTGGATCCTTAGTCTTTTATCTTTATTATTTCAAAACTTTTTTCTAAATCACTGGATTAAAAACCTAGACCGACTAAGTTAGACTTAGATTAGTTCTAGACCGTGTTCCTCATTCCTTATGGATTCGATCTCGATCTCACCGAATTATTACTACATTGCGACCCTATACTTGGGGTTGTGAACAAGTTTTTAGCACCATTGCTGGGGAGTGGAGTTAAACACGATTCGGTTTAGGTTTTTCTAGGTTTGATTTTTGTTTTAGGTTAGATTTTTCCTATTTTCTGAATTTTTCTAATCTAGCATTTTTAGAACTTTCCAATTTCATAATTTTATTTTTAGGATTCATCTTTTTTTTTTTTCTTCTTCTCTTTATTCTTCTAATATTACTAACAAAGTTTGATTATTTCTATTTTGTAGGATCTTCTATCCTAATCCTCTTTTAGTAACTTCTTCTGTTTACATACTTTCTATATCACTGTAGGAAATTTTTTTAAGAATAGATTTAGAATTAGAGTTTCACCATGTACATGCAAGAGTAGAGATGTAAGTATACTAATCTACTTCTAAAAGATGAGAGATATCGTGAAGGACTATCAGATGATTATGTTACGATAAAACATGTCTCAAAAATTTTCTAAAATCATTATTGAGAACTGACCAGAAAATAATGATCCACCAGTTAAGAAGTCCATACGCGACCATATGCAGGAGAATAATTACACTCCACTGACTAAGAAAACATTACTTGATTATTGGAGTGAGAACAATTGTCTCCCATCCAATAAGAAGAAAATAATGGTTGATTATATTATGGGTGATAACACGTACCAACAACCATCAAACTCTCCTGCATATGACCCATATAATTATGATCAGTGGACACATCAACATTGGAGAGATGAACCAACAATTGATTCTAGTGACTATCCTCTTGGATCCCCTATCTTTGAGATCCAACCAGAAACAACCCAAAAGAATTCAATTTAGAAATTCATGGATGCTCAAGGGAAAATTAATCATTACATCGTGTAATCATTCACAAAAATTAGAATATCATTGGAATTGCTTGAAGCCTCAATTTAAAGAATTCAGTCACACCTTATTGATGAGGAAGAGGATAGGTTATCCCAGCTACAACCCAATCTAGAAACATAATGTGAGGAAAGTGATCCTGACTCGCTTGTGGAGAATACTAAAATTGAGAATGAGGAGTTGAATTGTGTTAATGAGTATAAGGTTTAATTTTCCGAAGAGTTGATCTCGACGACTGTCAAAGTTAATGATCAAGAGACATGGGTATTTTTCAAACATAGTGATATTGACCCACTTCACCTACATAACACGCTTGATTCCAATGTGGATGATAATTCCCTTTCAACTGAATGTCTCAACGTTTTAGAAGTTTGCTTGGCCCACTTTGCAGATTCAAAAGATCCTATGATACAAGTGATACACCCCAAAATTTTTAATACCTGAGTATTTAAAGTTCTCGAGTGTTACCATGAAATTTAACTTATAATGTACATGTGTACGATACCAATCTAACTACCCTAACCTTACATTTATTCTCTAGCACGAATATGACTGCTGAGAATAATCTTCATTCATAGGTCAAGCTATCTAACCGTTGATTTTAAGATAGGATCATCTTATACCTAAATATTCTCACTCATCCATCATAACCAATCGTTTAGTTAAATATGCACTTCTAGATAGAGACATATAACCGTCAACTTTGATTTTGGACCACCCGATCGTAGTAAACTAGCTACTTAATATCTACATCCGCTCGTACACACATCAAGTTGATATTCTGATCCGTTCATCTTGTTCATCACCTATGAATATGCTTAACCCACAATTAGAATTACAATATGAGAAACTTATATATGTGAATAAGATATTCGAATCTAATGATACACATGTCCTACCCCCTAATCACTCCAGAAACCTACCTTGTGTTCTTATGTTTACAAAACTGGTCGTACATATACTTATACACACTGTTAGAGTACCAACCATCAAGTTTTCCTTTTTTAAACATGTCATCTAACTATCCATTATGTGGTTTGATATATGTACATTCCCTAATTAATTTGGTGAATAACTCTTTATTCATAATGATCTAGATATAAGTCCTTTTGTAATAATTACTTAGGAACGTGCCTATAACTATGTAGAACCATTATATTTCTCAAAACTCTCATGTCAGCAATAATTACGAAAATGCCATTAACCTAGACCCCTAAATTCTAGATCACATGGTTCCTACGATTCGTTTGATGTGAAATTTTATAACATGCCTATATATCATAAATTAACCATACATGTCAAATTTCAGCCCTTCGATCATTGTAAAAGTGATTCGATGACAAATCAGACCCTTAATCGTTGATTTTGGTGTCCATCGAGTGAAGAACCTCGTGAGTAGTCGTAGTAGGATATTTTCTATCATATGAATGACTTGGATTACCTATAATATGGACCAAGTGTGAAATATGAAGACCCGACTTTGGTAACATTTTTCTTAGGCGCGAAGTTATCCTTTCTAAGCCTATTGACTCATAAATCTGGATCTTCTAATTTAACCACTTCCTTCTGCCATCACAACTCAAATTTGGACCACACTCTGGCCTCATGTGACTACGAGGTTATATAAAATTTAAACCTCGATCCATGATCTTGCACCGTTGTACGCTGAAGCCGGTTCCTTCCATTTGATGCAAAAGTTGATACTTTAGATCTAGGCCTTTTCCACCATCTATCAACTACCAAAATTTTTCCAACCGTTTGTCTATCCTAACAACACATTTCACCCAAAATTGGGCCCTGATCATTATGTGTGGACCGTTAATTGAGATCAAGTTCATTTTGGCACCTGTTAGGGGAATTTTCAAGATTGCCTAATCTAAATTTCAGATCACCAAGAAAATTATATACCTCGGTTCTATTCGACGACCCTAACACAATAGATAAATTATATTTAAAGAAAGATTGTCAGAAAAGGGAAATTTGGAGAAACTCAATACAAGTGTGATGTAAAACACACCCCTCTCATACGCCCACTCCCTTTTAAAAAGGGGGCGTATGTTCCCCTCTCCATTCACACGCCCACCTCTTAAACGTCCAAGGAGAGAGAGAGAGAGAGAGAGAGAGAGAGAGAGAGAGAGAGAGAACAAAAGAGAAAGAAAAAGAAAGAGAAAGAAATGAAAAGAAAGAAAGAAAAGAAAAGAAAAAGAAAAGAAAGAGAGAGAAATAGAAGAAGAAAACATGAAGGCCAGGATAGTTGCATGACGAGCTATCACTGAGGCCTGGTTCGAGTCCTAACCTTCTTTTCTTTCTATCGTCCTCTTCCCTTTCCAAATTTAATCTATCCCTCAACAATGGAATTCCGTTTTTGAGTCATTGATAAGAAGGGCCTAAACACGATAAGTTGAAAACTTATCATCTTAGGCAACATGTAAACTTGTATAAGGAATGGTTTAGGTCGAGTTTTCCTCAATTCTAATCTGACATCTAAATCAATTTGAAATAGGCGGATTATAGTTGAACCTGATCGTATGCCTCTGATCATTTAACTTAGTAAGAGACTACGCCACCACCCGAGGTGAGGGTTTTCTCCTTTAAGCTTACTTAATTTAGAGATGATATTATCTTGACATTTACATGCTATCATGACACTGCGAACTTCCCTGTGTTTGTTTAATTTACGAACACCAATTATTTATCCTTTGGGAATAATGGTTAAAGTGTGATGTTAATCATTCATGGCCTTTTTGAATTTATGTGAGGAAATCCTTTAAGCTCACCTTATATAGATATGAATTATTTTCCTTTTATCTGTTCTCATGATTCTCTCTCTGTAATTGCTTATTTTGCCTCCATTAATTACTAGTCGCATGAGAGAAAATGGTTAAGGATAATGTTAGTTATGCATAATCTTTCTGAAGTTACATGAGAAATTTCTTTAAGTTTATATTAATGTGATCGATTTAACTTATTCTACTTCCTCACGCACTTTAAACCTTCCCTTCAAACATTTTACCTTTAATTATTTAGCCTTTGAAAGTAAAGGTTAATATATGAAATTTATTATGCATGACCTTTAGTATGAGGATTATTCTCCTTCAAATATTGATTGGATTACTTACTCGTATCTCACATGCTGCAAGTCTTTAAATCCATTGACAAGTAATGTTACAAAATCTAAAACATGATGTCACCACCTTGCATGCAAGTATTATACTGGAAATCCCCCTCTAGCGATCGAATAAATATAGTGGACGTAATGGTTTTCGATAGCAGCCCCTGGGACAACTCGTAAATCCATGTTTCATGGGTGTGGTGCATAAATTGATGTAAGTAATTCGTAATGCGTGTTACATCACTTCTGATATTGGATATTACAAATAGTCGCTCCATGAACAAATCGTGTCACATAATTCATCCAGTCATGTATTGTGTTCATCTTGGAATAACTGTGTAAATTCATGTTAAACATGAGACACGTCGGCTGTCAGGCCTGTGTCCTAGTATTTCATCGTTCCATAGGATCCCACAATCCTCCCTATCAAATTTTGGCAACCCGCGACCTGTAGACAGTGTTTGCGCGTGACCTTAAGTCGCATCCTATAAACCCGAGTCGACTCAACCCGAAACTTATACCATTACAACCACGCCACAGCCGCGGTTCCAACGCCGTATCTCATGCGCCAATGTGACACCTAGACTAGGAGAAATGGCCCACACATAATCTTGGCCATAGATTGCGCATTGCAGGGCCATAACATTCCAGATAAACTAGATTCTCGAGCAAGCCATCATGAGGATGACATCATCCTAAGTTACCTAGGCTAGGGTGACATCACCCTAGCCCTCCCTATGCTTGCTAGTCATAATGACAATCATGCCATGCCCTCTTACACAAGAAATTATCACCTTATAAACCCATCATTGTTCTCATATACCACTCCCTCTCATCTTCCTCATTTGCTAGCAAGAGAGCCCTTGGACGTCTATGAGAGACTCATCCCTCCAGCTCCTTTCTAGCTAGATTCCTTCCAATCAAACCCTTTAAAACCCATCTCCACCATTGAAGGAGCTCCATAGAGCATACAAGGAAAGAAGAAGTAAGAGAGGTGGGTGTATTCTAGGACTAGATCTTATTTTCTAGCATGAGGCAAGTGGGACCCACCAATCAATAGTGGGTGTGGGGATCCTATCTTGACCTCTAGGTGTGGCCAATGGCCCACCTTGGCTTACATGTATGTTTTGATTATCTTGAGGGGCTCATAATGGTGGAGCCCCTCCTTTAACCATTCTTCTCCCTCTCTCTCTCTCTCTCTCTCTCTCTCTCTCTCTCTCTCTCTCTCTCTCTCTCTCTCTCCCCCCTCTCCATCTTTTCCCATGATGTGTGGCCCACCTGATGTGCACAACACATCTAAACCGTGCAGTAGGGTGGGACAACCCTGCCGTCAAGAAATTTGGACACAGGCTGGTCCATCTTGTTGTCCTGTTTTGCATGCAAGGAAAGACAAAAAGAGGGGCTTGATCTAATGTGTGTGGCTCATCCAGGAGGGCCCTACCTTGATGTATATGATGAATATCCACTCATCCAACAACTTATGGGCTGCACTATGTAGCAGCATGTTGTTGTCCAGTTTTCAAGCCCATGGTGCTGACCGTTTGGATGGATTAATATCGTCATTTCAGTTTGATTATTTGATGGGAGTGGGGTGGCCCACTGGTGTGAGAACCCCACTTTGATGTACGTCCATGTCCACACCTTCCAGCTATGTGTAAATGCCCCTGGGCTGGGCTCAGGATGCTGGACGATCCATTATGCTGGCACTGTCCAGTAGGCCTAGATGTTAGGAGATAAATAAATATCATCTTGATTAAAAACTGGTGGGCCACTCATGTGGGCCCCATGATTAGGCATGCCCTGGGCCCAATCTAGAGACAAGTTCAATGCCTAAACTAGGCTAGGATGCTGCTGGACTGACTGTCCAGCAGATGCCCATCCTTGATGTATGTATTTTATCTTCCCCATTCACCTCATTTGTGGCCCACCTAACTGAGACCCACCTCAGGTATATTTGTAGCATCCAAGTTGTCCATCTATGGGACACCATAAGCAGGGCCAGCTGCCCATCTGTTGGACATCCAGGCAGGCCCAGTGTCTAACATGGGCTGGCCATCCATGGCCATAAGCCCGCCTTGATGTTGTGTTGTATCCACGCCATCCTCCAATTTCATGGTCCACCTGGATGTGGCCCACCTTCAAGTGGGATGTCTACAAGTGGGGCCCACCTTGCTCATGTATTCTCCAGGCCCTCCAGTCCTTTTGGATCGTCCAGCAGGGTTGGAACGCTGCTGGACTGGCTGTCTAGTAACATGCCCACCCTAATATATGTGTCATAATCATGCCATTCATCTGGTGGGGCCCACTGAGATATATATGGGCCACTAAGAGTTGTGTATTTCACCCAATTGTACATCTGTTAGACGTCCAGTAGGCCCAGAAAGCTAGGTGGGCTGGACGTCCAGTAAGGGTCTTATATTGCTGTATATAGTTGTATATTATAAAGTTGTGAGGCCCACCAGATTGAAGGCATAATGCATACACACAATATGCATCTATTTTTCTGAGATCATAGGCCCCATTAGTGCTTTGTAAGGCCGACCTTCCATCTGTATAAATTAGAACCATGCTGTCCAAATTTTTGGACATCCAACAGGCCCAGATTGGTTGGACGTGGAGCCATTGGAGCCCACCTTGTTGAATGTGATATGCATGCTACCCATCTATTTTACTGGATTATATGGCTGCCCTATGAGGCCCATTATGATATATGTGTTGTATATGTTCCCCATCTATTTTGCTGATTATATGGGTTATCCCATGAAGCCCACAATGATGAATGAGGTTTATGGGCTGACCCAAGAGGCCCACCATGATGAATGAGGTTTACGGGCTAACCCAAGAGGCCCACCATGATGAATAAAATAATATGTATACTGCCCATTCATTTTCTAGCTAGTTTAAGGGCCATAGGTCACATTGTGAGATAGTTTCTATAGCGGGCCGCACTATACGAGGCAATGGTGGTTAAATGTCCACGTTTTAAACCTCCCTAGGCCCATTGTTAGGCCCGTTCTCATCCTCTCTTAGTGGGCTAACCAAAACTGTTGGGCCTCCATTATTGATAGTGCTTCCACCATGACTTGTAGATTTATCTAAGCTATAAAGCCCATCTTGTGCTTATTGGGCCCCATAGGAAGCCCAGTTACTATGTGATGGAGAGGGTGAGGAAACCCACTCTTTGTACTTAGGCTCATCCTAGATATAAGTATGTCATTTAGGCCATCGATTGATTATAGGAGAGTATAACATCACCATTGGATATGCCTAGTAGAACATCATAATACATGCCCATATACATCATTTGCATGCTTTTTATGAGGAGTGATTGATCATAACATGGGCCATTGGGCTGGTTGCTTTTGGGACTCCCTGAGAGATGGAGTTGCCTCACATGAGCATGCGGTGCACGAAGGATTACTGCATGATCGGATAATATGATTCATGCATCTTGCATTTGTGTGACACGATCACTATATGCCCTAGCGACATAAGGGTTGTGGCGTCCACAGGCACATTGTGGATGGTAGGATTGAACACCGAAAATATTTGGTTCTAGCACTGTGAGCAATTTGGATGTCCTTGGGTGAAAGTCCCAGAACCCTTATGGTACCAGGAGGATGCTCCAACGTTGAGACCGAGTGGAAGCATGAGCGCCCGAGGGCCAGATACCAGTAGTTCACGCTTCCCACTATGTCGTGGTAGATTAGAAGGGGGTGTGACCTTACTCGCCCTGGTAAAGGGGGCATAGCTAGGTTGAGTTTGACCAGCTCGATGAATGGGTCCACTACTGACGAGTCAGGTAGATATTGGCTGACTACTGGTTAGGCGGGTAGTGAATTCTCTTACATTCACTTAGCTGCACGCCTAGGGGAGGGGCAGTCATTGTGGAGTGCACTAGACCCTAGTGATATCCCAAAGAGGAACTGTACTGATATGTGTGTTTCAAATAAGAAACAAATGCATTCGATTTGGGAATTTCATCCACTTAATGATAAACAAAAGAAGATGAAGAAGATAATCACCTCATTTATTCATTCCAAATTCTTTTATGTCCTTTTTTCTTCTTTGATTCTAATATAGAATATTCATGAATTGTAATATAAAATAGATATTTGGCAGCATTGTGCATAGGGACGTCATGCACTAGGACACTATGTGCTGGAGGCTATTGTGCGCTGAAGTCTATCGCGCGCTGAGCACTGTTGTGCATTAGGCACTTTGTGCGCTCGACAGTGTTGTGCGCTCCCTCTTGTTGCGTGCCTACAGTGTTGTGCGTCGCACAACGTTTGTTTTGCATAATGAGTGCGGACTCTACCCCTCTCTCCTTTCGGGATCTTCTCCTCTTCCTCAATTGGATGCTCATGACCTCCTTGAGGGGTCATGGGGTATTTATAGACCCCTCACATGTGTGAACTTGCCATGTAGTCATTGTGCGGTATCCCTCATGTGCTAATTCCCCTTCGTGCAATCTCCTCTGTGCGCTCTCCATTGTGTGATCTCTAGTGTGCGAACTCCTTTGTGCAATCTCTAGTGTGCAAACTCCTTTATGCGATCTCTAGTGTGCGATCTCAAGTGTGCAAACTCCTTTTTATTGTGCAGACTGACTCTCTTCGGTGCATAATGCTTCTCTGCGCACAACGATCATCCGTGCACAACGATCATCTGCGCACAACGATCATCACACAATAGTAGTTTTTGCTGTATTTTTCTCTCTTTTTATGCCTTAATAGATGCCCCCTTGATCCTGTATTTTTTATTTTTTACCTACAAAATAAACAATGCAGGATCAATTTTTCAATTATTCTAACCAAATTTTCCTTTCTTTTTCTTCGTTGTGCGATTCATATAATTTTGGGGCACAACATTCTGGCGCATAATGAGTTGCGCTCATCAAGTTGCGCACAACAACAGGCGAGTGCCAGTTTATAAATACAGGATCACCACTCTTCGCCTTTACTTCATTCTCCTCCTGCCTCACCCTTTTTGTACGTCGAACCTTCTTGTGCATAAGGAACTCTTGCGCACAACGCTTCTCTATGCACAACACTTCTCTGCACACAACCGGACTTAGCGCGTAAGAACAGGTAGCGGACAACATCTCGCGATCAACTATTTGCGCACAACACCCTACACATAATGGTTTGTGCACAACACTCTGTGTACAATGTAGACTTAAACTTTATTTCAAATTCTCTTGCCCTTTTCTCAGTAAGCTTTCATACTTCTCCTTCAATTTTTTGAAACTTAACAAACTTCTTTCCTTGATTTTAACTTCTTTACTGACTCTTGTGTATATTTCTGATAGCTAGCTCAAAAAGACCTCACACCTCCCCAAGTACTGCTGGACCCTCTGACTCGCAACTAGCTGAAACCGATAATCAGAAAAGACTCAGGCCTGCTGAAGGTTACTCTTCCTTCTTCAAAGAACTGACTCCTACCATTATCAACTTTGTTGATCTCATCTAGCGCATGTACGACCACATCCGCATAGCCGTGTAAATGAGGGAGATAGAGGGACCCCCTACTACAGGACAAGAATCTGATTGGGACAACTGGTTGAAGTCCTCTACCAATTTTTGCACAGAAGACACTCGTCTTTCTACTGCTAAAGCTTCTCCCGTTCCTGCGCTTTCAAAGAAAAAAAGAGAAAAGAGTAATGATGAACCCTTTCTGGAAAAGATTCAAGAACACAACCAAAGGCGTTTCCAAAATGCCTGGGATTCGATCAAATCAAGTGCCGATGCGATCAAATTCTGCAACCCCTACAAAGATGAGACTATTAGTATTCCTTTCCATCTCTAGCGCCACCGATCCATAATCCAAATTGAATCGACCAATTATATGACACAAAGTAGACTTCTGTACATGTTAAATTGGGTGATTAAAGAGCCGCAACTCCTCGAAGGTTACCTCACGGAGAAAGGCTTAGTCCAAAAGACCAGGAAGATAACATACATGCGCTTCCTGACACCATGTTACAACCCCTACGCCTTATACCCCACTCATTTCTTAGAAAAGATTCAACATCATTTTCATGATTGTGACTCTCTGTGGGGTAGAGAAGATTTCAGGACACGGGGTCTTTGGACTGATCGTCCATATTACAGCACATAGACTAAGGTGATCTTGAAGAAATACGAAGATGTCCTTATTACAACAAAGATATATCATGCTATAAAAGCCACCTCAGAGTTCTTCCAAACTGACACGATGATTTACAAGGGCTTTCTGAAGTACTGGTCCTCCACCACGAATTCTTTCCACCTTCCAATCGAGGAAGTAAGCATCACTTTGTGGGATCTATATAGGATGGCTAGCTTACCTATCTCCAAATCTTTCTTAGATGAATACGTTCCTACAAACGATGAATTCGAAATTGCAGTAATGACCGCTTTAGTTGAAGTAGGAATAGGTCAAAGTAAGCTAGAGGGGGCATTATAAAATTTTATGACAGTATAAAATCCTATCATCACTATCTCGATCTAATATAACAATTTATCAAGATATTTGTATCTTAACTCTAATGACTTTCAAGCCAAATAGAGGATCCAATTATAAGACTATTCAATATCTAAGCAATTCATAAATTTAGTAT
Source organism: Magnolia changhungtana (assembly GCA_030180095.1). Taxonomy (NCBI): domain Eukaryota; kingdom Viridiplantae; phylum Streptophyta; class Magnoliopsida; order Magnoliales; family Magnoliaceae; genus Magnolia; species Magnolia changhungtana. Next base: position 2,971,739 of record JASAUF010000600.1, read on the forward strand.
ATGATGGATGGACATAATGCCTATGTGTGAGATGTGATACTTATCAGTTCTAAATAATCATGTATCATGTGATCATTCAAAGTATACATAATAACAGAATATGCAAATAACAATCTCAAACATAATCGTTTTATAGTGGTTCAGCTATATCCCTACTCCACTCCTGGTGGACACACTCAACCCTTGAGTGTACCAGATCTCACTAACGGAGGTTTCAAATCAGGTTCACCTCAAACTAGTACAACCTACACAAGGTACCTAACATATCTCCACGAGAGATAAGTTTATGCCCCACACAGTAGCAAGGGTCAACACACAACACCTAGATTTTATACCCTACACAAGCGTAAAGGATCCACACAAGGAACCTAGGGTTTTAGGCCACACAAGCGACGGATCCACATAAGGAACTTAGAGTTTATGCCCTACATAAGAGCAAAGGTCAACACACAGCACCTAGGTTTTAGACCACATAGGTCAAGGACTTACACTAAGGACCTAAGTTTATGGCCTACACAAGAGTAATGGTCAACACACAACACTCAGGTTTTAGACCACAGAGGTCAAGGACCTACACTAAGGACCTAAGTTTATGCCCTATATAAGAGCACGGGTCAACACACAACACCCACATGTACTCTCTCGTCGGAGGCCTCCTATGAGGACTTGAAGGGGTGAGAAGCACCTGTGACCCAATCCTACACAAAGGAATGATTAACAGGGTCTCTAGACTCTAATAACTTACAAATAAGTAGGTGAGCCTCATTAAACACATTGATGAAGATCTCCTCCTTTGATAATGAAGATTCTTCAGCTCCCTTAATCCGCAACACTTGGTGATGCTCTAATAGATGCGACGGGTTGGGTCAAGGTTATGTTGGAATCCTACTCTATTAAATATTTTCCTATTTTAGAGAAGGAGTGATTCCAAGCTTTCAAGCATTCGAGGTATCCCCACTCAATGATTTGCCATTAAGATGGTAGTTGGATGATCCTTAAATGGGGAAGTTAATTCCTCGTTCCACTCTACTAGATATTAATGATGAGAGTGGGTTGAGGGATGAACTCCCTGGAGAAAATGAGCTTGGGGTAGATGCTATGCAATAACTCTCTCAAAGCTCTCTCTGTTTTCTTAATCCAGGGTTTGTGCATTCAAGAGATTCCATCCTAATGATTTTTCATTAAGAGGTTGCTGGAGAATCCTACTCTATTAAATATTTTCCTATTTTGGAGGAGTGATTCCAAGCTTTCAAGCATTTAAGGTATCCCAGCTCAATGATTTTCCATTAAGGTGGTAATTGGATGATTATTGAATGGGGAAGTTCATTCCTCAATCCACTTTATTAGATATTAATGATGAGAGTGGGTTGAGGGATGAACTCCCTCGAGAAAATGAGCTTGGGGTAGATGATATGCAATAAGTCTCTCAAAGCTTTCTCTATTTTCTCAATCCAGGGTTTGTGCATTCAAGAGATTCCAGACTAATGATTTTCCATTAAGAGGTTGTTGGAGAATCCTTAAATGCTGAAGTTCATTCTCTAATCCAATCTATAGAGTATTCAATGAATAAGAAGGGATTAGGGACTGAACTTCCATGAGAAAAAGTTTAATGATGGTAGGTAAGAATTTACCTCCTTGGAACTCTCTCTCTTTTTCTCACCAAACAATCTAAGGCAAGCTCTCATTAAATAGGCAAAAAGTTCTAAGGGAAATAAAACAGTCATATTTTTTGACAGAGTTTGATATCATCGAGTAGGCTTCGATATCGTCGCGCGTATACTCTCGATAATGTCGAATGGCCGCTCGATGACACAAACTCAATCTATCAAACGCTTTTGAACCTTTTTGCCAACTGATCGATGATATCGAACATGCTTCGATGTCATCGAATTTCGAACTCCGATTTCATCGACCCATGGTTCGATTCCTCGACATTTAAAAACATGAGAGCAGACTTGCCTTTGGAACTGAACAGGCATCGATATGATCGAGCATTCCTCGATATCATCTGGTTTTGAATATCGATGATATCGATACCAGTTTCGATTCATCGATCTTTTCAAGGAATTTTCCTATAAACTCGTTGGACAGTTTTGTGTCCCAATTCGATGACATCGACCTGGTCTCGATATGATCGATATTTGAATATCAATATCATCGAGTGATTCTCGATACCACGAACATTTAAAAGAATTTACCTAAAAACTTGCTGGACAGATTTGTGTCTCAATCCGATATCATCGAAGGTCCATCGATATCATCGAAATTTGAAATTCGAAGATATCAAGGCTCTCTTCGAGTCATCGAAAATCACATGATTTTCCTTAACTGCTTACTAGACACAAAGTGACCAGATGTCGATTTTATCAAGTCGTTTCGATGAACTCGAGATTCGAAAGTCGATGATATTGATCCTATCATCGATTCATTGAGAATTCAGCCCAAGATTCATTTTGGTTGCTGAACATCTAAAGTCCTCATTTCGATAATATCGAGTGAGTTTCGAGGACATCGATAGCAGAGTCCGATTTCATTGAAGCACTATTGATAAATCGACAAAGGCTGAATACTTAGAGATTTTCCTGATTTTGCAAAATAGTTTTCACACCTTAAACCCTATGTTGTTCTAACCAGTTTTAAGGGTTTTATATACCTAGGTGTCTTAGGACATTGGATGTGAGGGTAAGTTTACCTTTTGACGAGTTTTGGGCACACATCCAGTTGAGGCATATGCTTGAATGATCTTCATATAGGGCTCACTTGTCTTGCTAACTCGACACTCACACTAATTGACAAACCAGGGAACTTCCAATCTCCCCCCTTTGTCAATTACGTGACAAAACACCTGAAATCCTAGAACAACACCTAGACCAACACCCTAAATTGTGTTTACGTGAACTTTACAAAAATTTTCAAATATGCTATTTGAGTTCACACACAAGATTGCAACATTCAGTACTAGCTTCTCCCTCTATCTTCTTGCAGCTACTCCCCCTAACACCTATACCACCATACATACATATATACACACAATTTTGTCCATGGTGGGATTTGCTCTCCCCCTTTTTGCCAATCATTGGCAAAGGGCAATATATATCAATATGAGTTGACTGAAGTTGAAGCATAAAAACATGGGAGAACCAAGACAATAGGAGGGCCATGTAGGGAAGCTTCATAACATAAAGGCGACAGACTTCACTTTATAATATGAAACCATATTTTTAAAATGCATAATATAGATATTAGAGTATACGGTATTCCATAAGAGACATGATAAGCACATATGCATTTGAAAATAGAGCATTGAAATCATCATTTAACAATCGAAATTAAACCTTACCACAAGCATAATCAAAAAAGTAATTACCATTCTATAACCATTCAGCATTCAATCCAGATGGGCATAAAATATGCAATATTTAGCATCCTGCAAACATGATTCATTCTCATAGACAACTTAATTTAGAAATATCACCATTCACTAAAGCGCAGAAACTGCCCAATCTTGGTAGAGAACAAGTGTTTAAACCATCCAAAAAAAAAATCATCTAGCCTATCCATAGGCACATTTACCCAAAAAAAATTCCAATCATTTTGCCCATCCATGGGCAATATCATATTACCATGTGCGATGCTTATAATTTTGAGAGATCTTCGATGACATAGAACTTTGATCAATGTCATCGAGGAGTCATTCAATTCATTGACTAACTCATCAAAGTGAAAATTGTGGCATTGATCTGAGTACTTCGATAGACTCTCGGAGATGCATATCATAAAATATTTCCTTTATAGCTTGTACACACAGCAAAATTTGTACAAAATATTGAGAGACCCAAAATTATAAACATTTGATATGTTTATATTCAAAAAGAATTTCTTGAGGTATAGAAACCTCAGATATACCATAATTGAAATAGCGGTGAAGACCGCTTTAGTTAAAGTAAGAATATGCCAATATGTCCTCGAAGGGGGTGAATAAGACTTTTAAAGTTTTTATGGTTTATTTAAAATCCTTTTGCACTAATCCTAATCAACAAGCACATATTAGGATTACTCAAAAATAACTCTATTGGCTTCCAATCACAAACTATTTAAGAAGTGAACAATATGCAAACTAGTTTATGATGGATATGATTGTGTATGTGTGTGAGGTGTGATCTCAGATATTTAGATATGGAAGTATTAAAGTAAATCACATAAACAGACGAATGACAATCTTAAACATAGTCATTTTTATAGTGGTTCGACGATTAGTCTACTCCACTCCCGGTAAACGCACTCAACCCTTGAGTTAGCTGGATTTCACTAAGGAGGTTTCACAGCGGTTCACCTCAAACCTAAGGTTTTAAATCAGGTTCACCTTCAACCTTTATAACATACACTAAGGCTGACTGTTTATGCTCTCATGAGCAAGGGTCAACATAACGCACCCACTTTTAGGCACACTAGCCAAGGATCTTCCATAAGACCCTACCGAAGGTTTTACGCGGTTTACCGTAAACCCGAGGTTTTGCACGATTCACCTCAAACCTTAGGTTTTGATTGGTTCACCTTCAACTAGATGTTTATGCTCTCCACAGAGCAAGGGTCCACACAACGCACCCACCACGTACACTCCTGCCGGAGGCCTCCTATGAGGGCTTGAAGGGGTGAGAAACACCTAAGACCTAATCCTAAAAGGGAATGATCACAAGTGTCTTCTGGACTCTAGATACTTATAGATAAGTGGATGAGTCCAATTAAGCACGTTGACGAAGATCTCCTCCTTTATTGATGAAGAATCTTTGGTCTCCTTGATTAGCAACTCAAAAGATGTACCAATGCATGGCGACAAGTTAGGTCAAGGTTATGATGAAATCCTACTCTCAAAAGATTTTCCTATAAGGAAGATAAAACGATTTCAATCATCTATGCATTCAAGGCATCCCAGCTTCATGATTTGCCATTAAGGTAGTAGCTGAAGGATCCTTGAATGTAGAAGTTCATTCCCCAATCCACTCTATTAAATATCAATGGTGAGGGTGGATTGGAGGATGAACTCCCTTGAGAGAAAGGGCTTTAAGTATAAGATCTAAGGTTAAAAACTCAAAAGCTCTCTCTTCTTTCTCTCACCGCAACACTAGACAAGTCCTCTTCATACAGGCAAAAGGTTCCAATGGATATAAAACGGTCACATTTATGACAGAGTTCAATATCATCGAGCAGGTTCGATATCATCGAGCGTATACTCTCAATAGCATCAATGGTCTACTCGATGACTCAAACTCAATGTCATACGCTTTTGAAACCTTTTGCCAGTTGGTCAATGAATCGAAACAATTGTCGATGTCATATGATTTCGAACTCCGATTCATCGATGAGAGGTTCGATTCATTGACACTTGAAAAATGAGAGAGACCTGACTTGAAATATTTTAGGTTTTCATGAATGATTAAGGGACCTTCGAGATTATCGGAATTTGAATGTCAATGATATCGATAGCTGTGTTGATGCATCGATAAATCAAAAGGATTTTTCATAAAGCTTGCTAGACAGTTTATGTCCATGCTTGATGCAATCGATATGGCATCGATATCATTGATATTTGAATATCAATTCTATTGAGTGACCCCCGATCATATATAAACCACCCTGAAATATTTTGTTGGAGAACTTGGTGCCCAAGACCGATATCATCGAAGGCCTTCCGATATCATCGAGGTTTGAATTTCGATGGTATCGAGGAGGCTTCGATATATCGATGCTTATATGAAATTCTTAAGAAAAAACAAGGGCACCAAAAATCTGCCTGTTGATATTATCGAGTCAACTTCGATAGACTCAAGATTCAAATATTAATGATATCGATAGGTGTATTGATACATCGATAATTCCGTCCAGAAGTATATAAGGTTACTGGACATATTTGGTCCTCTTTTCGTTGGTATCGATGGAGCATCGAGGACTCGACAGCGCATGTCGATCTTATCGAGATGTGTATCGATAAAATCGACAAGGTAAGAAAATTTAGAGAATTTTCTTATTTTAAAAACTTTTTCTTACCGTAAAAACCCTATGATATTCTAACATTTTAAAGGGTTTTAGTATACTTGGTGATTTGGGACAAGGGATGTGAGGCTCAGATTTACCTGTGGTGAGCTTGCACACATCCAGTTGAGGAAGACGCTTGAATTGATCTTCCTATCAGGCTTTGTAGTCTAACTAACTCAACACTCACGCTATTTGACAAACTAGGGCACTTTCAATGATAACCAAAAAAGTGCATCATTTCACACACACATCCAGGCCTAGATGCAATGACCTGGACTTATTATCTATGCTCACGTGATATTAGGCAGATGGATCATTCTTTCTATTGCCTTTAACGATATAGCATTGGTCACTAGTGCGAGGACCCTTCATAATTGATTTTCCTGATAGGTCCGAGATCTTGCACTATTGTTTGGAGAATGTCACCGCATGCTTGTTGTCACATATTTAAGAGATGCTTGGAAGATTGTGTGTTAACCCTTCTACGCATAGAGCACTCTCATTTTTTAGCATTTCCAATCCAACTATAGTTTCATGCCCCATTACCTTAGCAGTGTTTCCATCTCTAAAGGTGACCACCCCATCATCAAGATGAGAAGGAATTTGTCACCAGTTAAGTGTCTTGAGCACTCGCTATCAAGGTACCATTTAGCACTATTGCCTGTTGTTATAGAGGAATGAGTTACAAGGCAATTTTCTTATTTTTAGCTACACATTTTTTTAACAGTTTTTCACTATGGGCTTGTCTAGGCATGTCTAGGCATGTTGGGTAACTGAATCACATTTCCTTGTTTCATTAATTCCTTTGTTTTCTAATTCAGTTGAGCCACTTTACTTAATAGCTCCTCCATTCTCTTTGTCATTCTAGGTGGAGACGGATGTTTCTTATCTCTTGGCATGAACCTTCGTGGACTCTTGACATTCTGCATTGTTCTTCTGGTTGGTTTATATTTACCAGTAAAGTTCAAACCGAAATCGAGTTGAGTCCTGCGAAAGGTAAGGCATTCAAATTTATATTGGCCTGAGTCTCCACATGTAACGCCCCGTGTTTTCAGGACCCGAGTATATGACCCGTTTTCTAAAAACCCAAGTGTTAGCCTATAAAATTCAGTGCAAATTTGAACCGCTCATCAATAATCAGAGTTAATAGCAACGAAGCTAGATTAAACCATACATTGTATAAAAACATTCTGATCATTACAAAATTCCAAATGTACCGCCCATACAGGACTTATACAATTCCAAATACAAAGTTCATTAAACAGGAACAAAATGTATCATTTAATGATGGAGCTCTATATGGGCCGCATGGACCCCGTCTAACTTCCCAGCTACTCGATCTGCCCTAGCACCCAGTGAACAGCATTGGCTCGCTCTACACCTGCATCAACTATTACGGTTTAATAACGTCAATGGCTATCGTAGTGACGAACACCCTCTAAGATTGCACACTCATCATTCATAATCCAATATAGATTGCGAGTCATGAAATTACATGTATTAAACAGGACATTTTATAATCATATACATGTTCTCAAAAATTAAGCCAATTAATAGAATCTCATCATAAGCAAAATATAATGACAATCGCTATATAAGGGAATACATCCAGAAAATCAAATAACCAATCATACAACTTTCTATTACACTCGAAATCACATTGTACGTGAACTCCGCAAGATGGCTAGAAAATCGATAAGCGAACTTCAGCTCCACCCAGAAATTATGGTACAAGTGAAATCTATGAGGTGAATAGAAAATCAACCTTTAAATCTCTACTTCACTAGAGAATCATGTCGTATGTGAACTCCACAAGATGGATAGAAAATCGATAAGTGAACTTCAGCTCCACTTGAAAATCATGGTACGACCGGACTCCATATGATGAAGAGACAATCAACATACAAACTTTAGACCACCCGAAAATAATATCGTACATGAACACCGCAAGATGGCTAGAAAATCGATAAGCAAACTTCAGCTCCACCCGAAAATCATGGTACGACTGAACACCACAAGATGGCTAGGAAATCATAAGGAGAACACCCGCTCCACCCGAAAATCAAGGTATGACTGAACACCGCAAGATGAAGAGACAAACAACACACAAACTCTAAACCACCCCAAAATCATATCGTACATGAACACCACAAGATGACTAGGAAATCGCTAAGTGAACACCCGTTCCACCCGAAAATCATGGTACGATTGAACACCGTAAGATGGCTAGGAAACAACAGGGTATGCGAACATAACCAACAAGCCACAAAAGGGCACCAATAGACCATCAAACCTATGAGGGCAAATATATCATCTAACCCATATAAGGCAATGTGCGGTCCGAGCCATATAAGGCAGATGTGCGATCCAAGCCACGTAAGTCAATTATGGACCACAAGATAATAAGATCACAATAAGTTCCATTCAATCCAACAAATGATCACAAATGACACTCACACAATTAACTAGCATGTGTACAACTAAAGAAAACATGCTATCACCAATCATTTATAATTACCAAAATTAGAACAACATGTTCATTAAGATAAGTACTTCATTAAGAGGAATCAAGGCATCACATTTGTCTAGAATAATGAATTTAAGTTGGAAGCTCAAAGGGTGAGTCCTCACCTTTGATCAATTATTAGATGTAATCAACTTGAATCCAATCGCAATGTCCACACCTACTTGACTTCAACGAGAGTGATCTAAGGTAGCCTCTACTACATACCTACACTCAACCAACACAAGAAGATAAATAACATAGTTTATTATTATTATTTATTTATTTATTTATACTAATAAAAGGGGACTAGAGAGTTAACTCACCTTGGCCCAACTTAGGTATGATTTGATTTTACTTGATCAAGTAGGCATGTCTCGACGTGGAAATTTTGGAGCTTTGAGATAATCGGTCAGATAATCATACCTGCCCTCAAGGCAAGGTGTAACGCCCCAGATTTTTGACAACCTGGGATTAGACGTCCTTAGGCAATGGGTCGATCCTAATACTTCATTAACTTGTCAGAACTGAATCCCAAAGTCTAAAGCCGCCTTTGAACCCATTTCCTTCACAAATCTCACCCTTCACCACCTTGATCTTCCAATTTTTCTAAGAACTTTTACCCTAGACACTATCTTAAACTAGTTAAGTATCATAACTTGGATCACCTCATATACAAACTCCAAAGGCCTGAGTACCACCTCGACCAGAAATCACTTAGGACTAAATCCTTTAGAAATTTGACAAAGTGAACTAGGTGCTAAACTAGATTAGCCATGAAATCCATTTGAATCGCTTTAAATATGATCTGCAAGACCTAAAACTTGTAGAATAATTGACGCTAGGTTATCCTAAAATCTAGGATCAATCTCATTACCCGGCTGCTCTCGGGAGCATCTCAAAATTTCGTATCTGATCTGGACCGCACATCGGGAGTCCGAACAATACGAAGTTAAGGACTTAGGACTCGCTTGGGCTTGACTATCATCTCAAAAATCAGGTCCAGCCGATGTCCCACGGCCATTCGTTTGGATCCGGAGCGAGGGTGTGTGAAAAACACTATTCCCATTCCAAAATAAATATCTGGAATAGTGATCTGGCACCATTCGCTTGCGCATCAGTATTAAGCAACCAGACCGTCAGAATCAGACCAAATTACACCCTCGGATCAGGAAAAATTTCAGGAACATTTACATGTGCTTGGAATTTCAGATCGTGGCCCACTGACCGTTGAACTGAAAGTGGTCCGCCACGTGCGATCTGGGAATCCGATCGAGTCGAAAACGTAATCCCACATTGATCCATGTGTGGTAAGCTCAAGTCTTACGTTTGGCTCAAGGAGGGCCACCAGAACCTCTCTTTTGAGCTGAAAAAGTGACGAAATACCTATATTAGCAGTAACCCTTGAATAGGAGTCTATTTCGGTGAGTTTTGAGACTATATAAGGACCTTAAACCCTCTCCCATTCCAGCCATACGAATTTGGATTTGAGAGAGGGAAAAGAGAGAGAAAGTGAGGGAGATGTGGGAGGAACTCCCTGCCGTACTTCCCTACCTCTCCACGGGCTGCACCGCCTCCTTCTAGACGTTTTCCCGGCGATACCGACTCTGTTTTAAGGTAATAAACCCTAACCCTAACCTATTTGGGGGATTAGACAGTTGTAAGTTATGAAATAACTAACCTGTTTCGTTCTTTAGTCGCTAAACTCCAGTATACGGAAGCTAGACAAACCTATCGATTAAGTTGCGATTCTACGACAAAGGTGCAGACTTTAGGTGTATAGGTTATGGTTTTCAACGCTTTCAATGTCGGATAATGGTAGATTCATGATCGTATGCAATTGCACATGTACAAAGTGCTTTTCGTTTTCTGTTTCGATTAAAATTGTAGAATTTGGAATTTCACATACTCTAGGTATTCGTATAAAATACTGTATACGTATTTTTTTATAGAAATGTGTTTGACATGTTTATTTGTCGTATGGATATATGACGTATGGATAAAATACTTATTTGGCGAAAGGATTCGCTAAATACATGTTTACTAATAAACACTATGTATGTAGAAATACTAAGATTGTAAGAATACCGTATACATGTATATTTTAGCGATGTGTTTGTCATGATTAATCGTCGTATAAATATATTATGTGCGTATAAAATAATTGCTTAGCGAAGGGAATCGCCGTAATACATGTTTGCTTGTATACAGTATGTATGTTGAAAATGCGTATTCTAGAAAATACTGTATACGTATAAATTTTGGAGATGCATTTATCATGATTATTTGTTGTAGTAATATATTATACATGGATAAAATACTCACTTGGCTAAAGGATAGCCCTAATACATGTTTTGCTAACATACACTATGTATGTTGTATTAGTGTATTCTAAGTGTTTGTGAAAATGATTTGAATGAGTATAGAATCCTCATTCGTGCGTTCGCCATGACTAATTGTCATGGATTCATGATTGTTGTATTGGCGATACCCTTTTGACGAAAGGATTTGCCCTAAATCACGCCACGGCCAATATACACCATATATGCTAAAATGTGTGGCCCAAGTGTTTGTGGAAATGACTGAATGAATATGGAACTTGGATTCCTGCTTGCCATGACTATCCGTCGTGGGTGTACGCGTGTGATGATTAGGGCAACTCCCCAGGGAAAGGATTTGGCCTAATGCCTATGTGATCGACATATGTCATGTATGTTGATGCATGCTTGTTTAAGTGTTTCTTGAAATGTCTGAATGAGTAGTAGTTAGCAAATTGTAATGTATAAGGGTGTTGAGATATGATTCTCAACCTCTTTTAACTATGTGTATGATCTCCTTGGATTGTTGTGTGATTAGGAATTGAACATGTATAAACTCATGCTTGTATTGTGATTCATAACATGCTCAACTGCTTTATGATTATAACTATGTAATGCATATGTTTAAATTTCTATTTACGTTGTATGATCCGTCATGGGTGATGGGGGAGTGGAGCAACGAGTGCGTGCAACAGCCCTGGCAGCCCTAAACGGATAATAACATACCTTGATTGTATGAGTGGAATCTTGATCCATTACTGCTTTATCTATCTGCAAGTTATCATGTTTGGAGCTATGATTATAGTCCAGACAATCGGTACCAGAATTGAATTCGTGGTTGCGATTCATTTGCCACGTGAGATGTGTTCGACGAACCCGAGTCGTACTTCGGTTGGCGATAGTGGTTGGCCACGCGAAGTGCTTATGCACTTCATGTCGTTCAACTTGTTCTGCGCTCGAGCTAGCCAAGCTCGTCAAGTAACCCGATCTGTCTTATGTATGTTCACCATGTTTGGTCGCTTCTTTGCTTGAACCTAGGGTACCAAACTTACCCAGTGAAATCCCTTTAACCATGGTACCTCGATCCGCTAAGACTCATGAGCCGGGCATGGTGGTATGGGACACCGTGGTATTTGTCGGCCTACTCTGGCTGAGCCACGTGCCTCCCCGTAGTGACCGGTGAGCAACTAGACTCGTGAGCCGATTATGGTGGTATGGGACACTATATTCGAGCCGTCGATACTTACTGGCGAGAACCGAGTATGGTGAGACCCGTACTCGTCTTTGACGGCGACGAGTCCTCTGTAGTATCTTCGAGTATACTCCAAGCTGTCCGTGATTGGCGACGAGTCTTTCACAAAGAATCTGGAGTATGAGTTGAGCCGAGTGCACTGGTGAGACTTGTATTCGAGCTGACAGCTAGTGATTGAGCCGAGTACGGTGAGACCTGTACTCGAGCTGACGGTCAGCAATTGAGCCGCATACGGTGAGATCTGTATCCATGCTGACGAGTGACGAGCCCTTTGTGATGCCTTCGAGATTAACTAGGACTGACGACCCTAGAATGGATCATGTTTGGGAATGATACAAGGGAGGTACCTTAGTTTCCCAATATTGTTGTTTGAAATGGACTAATAATAACTTGGTAATCATGAGCATCATCGCACCGCATGTGCTTTGTAGATGTGGCGCACTGAGGGAGTAAGCATTCGCGAACGTAAGATGATGTCGCTTGAGAGTGGTTTGGCAAGGGCATACAGCATCATGTCATTTCATTTTCGCACTTAACAAGAGTAGTTAAAAATGTTTGATTTGTACTGCTTTATCATTACTGCTTGGTTGAATTGATAACATGTTAACCTATGCTTTACTGTTCCACTGAGTTGATCACTCACTCCCACGTTACGGGACGGTGTTTGCAACACCAACCAAATTTGTTGAGTTTCAGGTGATGGCGATGCTTGTGAAGCAGAGCCGGACTACTTCTGTGATGATATGTAACGACCTGAAAATTTCCGTACATTGGGTCGAGTACCACCTCGACCAGAAATCACGTAGGATTAAATCCTTTAGAAATTTAACAAAGTTAACTAAGTACTAAACTCAATTAGCTATGAAATCCGTTAGGATCGCTTTAAATACGATCTGCAAGACCCAAAACTTGCAGAACAAGTGACGCTAGGTTACCCTAAAGTTTAGAACCAAACTCATTTCCCGTCTGCTCTCGGGAATGAAACGAAACTTCATATTAGGTCTAGATCGCACATCGGGAGTCCGATTAACCGAAGCTAAGGAACTAGGACCCCCACTGGGCTTAACAATCATCTCAAAATCAGCCTTATCCGATGTTCCACGGCCATTCGTTTCGAATCGAGCGAGGTAGTGTGAAAAACACTATTCATAAGCCAAAATAAATATCCGGAATAGTGATCCGCATCGTTCGTTGACGCGTCAAGATAAGCAACCCGACCGTCGAATCGACCAAATTACACCCTCGGATTAAGAAAATTTCAGAACATTTACATGTACTTGGAATTTTCGATCGTGGCCCACCGACCGCCGAACCGAAAGTGGTCCGCCACGTGCGACCTGCGTATCCGAATGAGTCAAAACGTAATCCCACGTAGATCCATTGATGGTGAGCTTAAGTCTGACGTTTGGTTCAAAGAGGGCCACCAGAACTTCCCTTTTGAGCTGGAAAAGCGGCGAATATCCTATATAAGCAGACCCCATGAACCTAAGTCTATTTTCGTAATGTTTGTGGCTATAAAAGGGGCTTAGAACAGCCCCTCTCACAGCCATACGAATTTTGGAGGAAACCCTAGAGGGAGAGAGAGAAAAGAGAGAGAAGGACTTGGAGATCGTTGCCGATCTTCCTCCCCCTGCATTGGCTCACCACACGGCCTACACCGCTCCGTTCTAAGTGATTTCCCGGCGGTATCCAGCCCATTTGGAGGTAAGAAACCCTAACCCTAGGTCTGATTCAAGGTAGAATCGTTGTGGGTTGTGTAAAAGCTAACCGATTCCGCTCTTTAGGCTAGAAATCTCCCGTATACGGAAGCTCTATTACCCTTGCTGATTTGTTGGAATTCCAAAGGCAAAGGTGAGGACTTTAAGTGTATAAGTTAAGGTTTTCAACGCTTTCAATGTCAGATAATGGTAGATTCATGATCTACTTGCAATTGCACATGTACAAAGTGCTTTCCATTTCCTGTTTTGATTAGCAGTGTGAAATATGGAATTTCACATATTCTAGGTATACGTAGAAATACCGTATATGTATTTTTTTTGGATAAATGCTTGACATGTTTATTTAATGTATAATTATATAACATATGAATAAAATACTAGTTTGGCGAAAGGAATCGCCAAAATATATGTTTACTTGTAAATGCGCCGTATGTTGAAATTACGTATTGTAGAAATACCGTATACGTAGTTCTTTTGGAATAATGTTTGACATATTTATTTAATGTATAATTATACAATACATGATTAAAATACTAGCTTGGTGAAAGGAATCGCCAAAATCTATGTTTCTTTGTAAACACTATGTATGTCGAAATTGGGTATACGTGGAAGTACCCTATACGTATAAAAGTTGCTGACGTGATTGCCATGTTTAATTACTGTATGAATATGATGTATATGTATAAAATACTAGTTTGGTAAAGGGACAATCCTAGTATACATTTCTCTAGCATACGTCATGTATGTTAAAATATTGCATTCCAAGTGTTGGTGAAATCACTTGTGAGTGTAAGTGCTTAAGTGTTAGAACCTTAGTTAGGTGCTGAGATGGGATTCTCCGCTACCTTAGAGTCACATATGACACTCTCCATGTGGTTGTTCACTCTAACCACTCACCTATGAACTCTAAGTATTTGTATCCCTATGTGTATAGTACTTTATAACATGCTTTACAACATGCTTTACAACATGCCTTATAACATGCTTTACTTCATGCTTTATAATACATGCTTTACCTCATGCTTTATTTCATGCTTTACAACTGATTGAGTTTGGGACTATGCCTATAGTCCAAACATTCGGTACCAGGCTTGCGGTTGTGGCCGAGATTCATATCGCCACGATGGACGTGTCTGGCGAACCCGAGTCGTACTTCGGTTGGCGATAGTGGTTAGCCACACGGAGTGCTTTTGCGCTCCATATCGCTCAACTTGTGG
Source organism: Magnolia changhungtana (assembly GCA_030180095.1). NCBI lineage: Eukaryota > Viridiplantae > Streptophyta > Magnoliopsida > Magnoliales > Magnoliaceae > Magnolia > Magnolia changhungtana. The sequence continues at coordinate 2,986,780 of JASAUF010000600.1, forward strand.
TGCGCTCGAGCTAGTCAGGCTCGTCAAGCAAACCGATATGTGTATATGTATGTTCACCATGTTTGGTCGCTACTGCTTGAACCTAGGGTACCAAACTTACCAGTGGCAATCCCGTTAACCATGGTACCTCGATCCGCTAAGACGCATGAGCCGGGCATGGTGGTATGGGACACCGTGGTCGAGCTGTCGGCCTACGCTGGGGTCATGTGCCTCCCCGTAGTGACCATTGCGCAACCAAACTCGTGAGCCGATTATGGTGGTATGGGACACTATATTCGAGCTGTCGATACTTACGGCGAGAGCCGAGTACGGTGAGACCTGTGCTCGTGCTGACGGGCGACGAGTCCTCCGTAGTATCTTCGAGTGTACTCCAAGTGTCTGTGATTGGCGAGGAGTCTTTCACAGTAACTAGAGTTGAGTTGAGCCGAGTACGGTGAGACCTGTACTTGAGCTGACGGCTAGTGATTGAGCCAGGTATGGTGAGATATGTACTTGAGCTGACGGCCAGCAATTGAGCCGCATACGGTGAGATCTCAGTATCCGCGCTGACGGTGACGAGCCCTTTGCGATGCCTTCACTACGCTTCTCAAACCATAATATCGTATGAGATTAGCTAGGATTGACGACCCTAGAATGGATCATGTTTGGGAATTATACAAGGGAGGTACCTTAGTTTCCCAATCCGCTGGTTGAAATGGATTAATAAAACTTGGTAATCATGAGCATCATCGCACCGCATGTGCTTTGTAGATGTGGCGCACCGAGGGAGTTAGCATTCGCGAACGTAAGATGATGTCGCTTGAGGGTGGTTTGGCAAGGGCATACAAAGATCATGTCATATCATTTTTGCACTTAACAAGAGTAATTAGAAATGTTTGATTTGTACCTTGCGTTATCATTATCGCTTGATTGATTTGATAACATGTTAACCTATGCTTTAATGTTCCACTTGAGTTAGCTACTCACTCCCACGTTACGGGACGGTATTTGCAATACCCACCGACTGGCCGGCAGTGTAGATGGCGCCTCCGCTCAGAGCCGGAGCTCGACTTCGAGGAGGATCAGAGGAGTTCTCCTTTATGCAAGACTGACGGCTATGCTTAGGCCGGCCGCATCGCGGATTTACAGGCCTCTTTGAGGATTGTATTTTGATTTTTGACTTAGAAACAATACGTGTATATTGGTACTGGTTAGTACTCATACTCAAGTTCACAAAATTTTGATACTTTACATATTTTGAATATAAAATTTCAGTCTTCCGCTTGCCTTTATACAATTGAACTGGAGTATGAATTACTGTTTTGGTATAATCTCATTCATGTTTATTGCGCTAACTCAGACAACATTTAACCATCATTGTGTATGTTGCATAAGTGATGCGTTGGAACTCGGGAGTTGAGTTACACTCGACCCCCGATTTTTAGGGCGTTACAAGTTGGTATCAGAGCATGATTTTGATTAAACCGGACCTGAGTTATGTCCCCACTACGTACGCTGACGTGTCATAACTTAGGAGGGTGCTCAAAAATATAGCAACAGTCTTAGGGTCTCCCGATTTCGCCGTTTCGGGCGAAGTTCGCTACACACGGACGGTTTGATCGAGTGCGTACTCGATCCCACCACACTTATGGACCCCAAGTCACTCCTAGACCGTCTATTGACGTGTCCAGTCACAATCTACCAAGAATGAGTCGTTAAAAATCAGAAAACCAGATATATCGAACTTTGCGGAACCAACCTGCTTTGGCACAAAACTGAGTCCGTGGGTCCCCACGACTAATCCGTTAAAGGTTCGGACCAAATCAGGGTGCATTTGGCACCCTGGGAGTGTGATGAATAGGGCCAGATCGCGGCGGGGCGGTTCCGGCCAAGTCCGACCGCGGCGCCACCGCGGCACCGGCGGCGGACCGTGCTCCGGCGACTTTTCCTGGAGGTTTCGAACGTGGGCTTGGTCGGTTCAGTCCTCTCTACCCCATGGCACGTGCCATTTTGGAATTAGGTTGGGTTTTAAAGGGCTGAAGCACCCATCTCTCCCATTTCCCCTCTTTTCAAGCACCTCCACTCCCATTTCGATTTTTGCTGAAAACCCATCCCTCCAAACCTCCAATCCCTACATTTCCTTCCATAACTCACACACCCCTACCTCCTACAACAACCCTAGCCTCTCCCTTTCCCCATTTCCACAAGTTGGAGCTCTCATAACCCTCCTTGGAGCTCAAAATCGGGTAATCTACTAACCCATCCCATTTTCTTCTTGTTTCTTCTTCATTTCCTACCTCTAGAGCTTCTTCCACACCTGTTGGATTATTGATTGTGGAAGATAAAAGAGGTCAGCCCTTTGTTCCCCCATTTTGGAAATTTTTCATGGCCCTCCTTGGTGTGGTGGCCACCATTTTCTCCATTTCCTCCATCCTATCTTTCATGGGAAAGAGGAAAACCGCGGCCGACGACGCCGCCCAAGTAGGCCACCCATACCCGAAGAAGATCCGACGTTGGGGCCGGCACAAGCACCGTATGCGGGAATTTAGGTCGAAGCGAGACGGATCCCGACCACCCCGCCGTAAATGCTTATCCGATCGGCATGGAATATGGCGCTTCGCGGGCCGCAAGGTTGTGTTTGAAGCTCATGTGGATGAGAGGATGTTTGGTCTACACCGATGATGGACCACTTGGTGGATATCGGGTGGAATTATATTTTGAAGGCGAGTCTCCCGCATGTGAGAACACGGTTCGCGCTTTCTACGCTCACATCATAGACTCATCACTAGAGCCTCTTCGCCATCGCTTCGTGAGGGGCATAAGGCGCACAATCACCGTGGATGAGGTGGCTCGAATCACGAAGATCCGCTTGGTCAAGTGCATGCCCTAGTGATGACTTCTCTAGAAGTGCGCGGAAAGGGATCGCCGCACGCGATTTCTCCGTGGTCGCCGGTTACTGAAGCGAGGAAATTGTATCAAGGCGACAAAGATGTCCGAAGACTTCCATTTGCTCCATCACATCTTCACATACAATGTATACCCACGGTGGGGTAACCGCACGGAATGTACTAGGGTGATGGTGGACTTTCTGTACAAGATGGGACGCTGGGACAACATATGCCTGCCCACATTCATCCTATCCCAGATAGTTAATGTTGTTCGTTCGCCAGAACGATCTTTCGCTCCCATTTGGCCGACCGACCGCAGGATGGCTCGTGATGTAGGCTGATTGAATATGGAGGATCTTGCACCGGTCCGAATCATAAGTGAAGCGACACTCAGAATATGAAGATCGGCCCCCAACAAGGCAAGAAGCCCGACTCGACGAGTCCTGAGATGAGTCTGATAGCGCCGGTGAGGAGAGTGTTGACCTCCAGGCTGAGAGTGATGAGGAGCGCAGTGATGACATACAGGAGGAAGAACCTGAGGCTCAGGACACAGAGGAGAGTTCACCCCCTGCGGCTCAGGAGCAGGGTGTGGATCGAGATGTATTTGATGCGCGATTCTGCCTGCCTGAGGAGAGGCAAGCCGCCCGGCAAAGAAGAGGTTGGACAAGTTCGGGCTGAGATTGGTCAAGTTCAAACTAAACTTGAAGAGAATGAAGCCTACATGAAGAAGAATTTCAAGAAGATGTCCCGTACGTTGAAGGCCATCCCGTGTCTGTGCGCAGGATAAGAATGCTCCTCCTCCACCGCCTACTTTGATGCTTAGTCATCCATGTTGTTGTATGTTGTGTTTGCTTTGATTACCGCGATAGGCGGTTTGTGTTTTTGTTCAGATGTTGTATTAGGTAGTAGTATGTTTAGGTGTTTGATGTGTGGATGTATTGGCTATCACGTGATTTCCGTCATGATTCATGTAAAATCTGTAATCCATGTATTATGACTAAGTTTGGGTAAATGAAAGGCATGTAGCCCCTTTTGTTTGATTATGTGTGGAATGCTTAAAGTGCTTTTATGATGTGTGTTATGTCAGATCTCACCAATGTCAGACCGTGTTGTATAGGGCATGCCGCGACAGTATACGCGGAGTACCGCACATCTCCTTCTGACTGGCTCTATGGACCAGACTCCTTCTGGTAGTAGTGGTCCTGCGGACCGTGGATTGGGATCCGATCGCCCCCCGCTAGTCCCCCGGTGGGTGGACCACCTTACACGCCCTGGTCCGCGAGCAAGTATGGGCCGTTCTTCTTCGCGCAAGAAGATGACTCTCGTGTCGCTCCGTCGACCGATAGGTTTGAGCACCGATGATGATGATGCATCACAGAAGACATAGATGAAGAAGAAGAAGACCACCAGCAGCCTTATGGCCACTATCGCCGAGGCCTTGTCCGTGGTGGTAGTGCGACTCCACCACGACATCTATACATCCCGATGAGCATTCCGGGCCTCCCGTCGTGTGAGGATGTGCCTCTCGCCCCCATCCGTCGCACCTCCCGCCGGAGAGGCTCAGACACGCGGTCTACTCGAGCGATTCCTGGGCGCTTGAGGCCTCCCTCATTTATGGGTTCTCACTGCACCCGAGGAGGCTGGAGCTGTTAGACCGCATCTCCAAGATGCTACTGATGCTTCGCATTGCTCGGGAGGCAGAGCAGGTCGAGCTGGCTTCCTTCATGTTTGAGAGGGAGGCCACTTATGGTGGGACAACAGTGCGCGCACCTATCGCAGAGACTTCGTGTGGACCCGGGAGGCTTTCGAGTCCCTGCCCATGAGAAGTACTACCCCAGACTTATCGGCATGAGCGGGAGGAAGAGTTTTTGCGCCTCGTGCAGGAGGAGGCATGACGATCACGGAGTACGAGCACCGCTCACGAGTTGGGCCGCTTTGTCCCAACTATACCGGTGGATGAGCAGATGCGATGCGTCGTTTCTCCTTGGGTTTGCGACGGAGATCTCTGGCCGAGGATATGCCGCCACAAGATTCCTACATATGCGGCGTTGGTCCACATGTCTATGACGGCCGAGCAGATGTGGACCGTTTGGGCCGCATCACGTGGTACTATGGTTGCGAGACCGCGACAGATTTACAGAGGTGCCTATTTTAGGCAAGAGGCCTCGGCCGATTCTCCCCCTGGCCGCAGCCGCCGCCTATTCCTATGAGACGCCCGTTGGTGACCCGCACGTTTGCGGGAAACCCGGACACCCCCGAGAGCCGCGAGAGCCTCGCGCATGAGGGCTAGCGACTTTGCGCCACCACATAGATTGGGTCGCCCTTATCCACAGCCATATCGCCCGCCGCCATGCACCGTTCCTCGCACATCCTTCATTCCGACCTCCGTACCGTCCTTCAAGCCGCCACGCCGACCCTTGGCTCCTCACCGAACCGCCAGCAGCAGTGCTCGCGCTCATACTCTTGTGGCCGAGGCACCCGAGACGTCTGGCCTGGGCCCGACGGCTTTCGAGGGTATGGCTTTTATTCACGACACCCCGTCTCTTTTTGGTGGACACCGGGTCCACTACCTCTATTATTTTGTGGGGCGGTGAAACGCCTATCTTCGCATACGATTCCCACTAAGGGAATGAGACTCACTACGGCCACCGGGACCCTGTTCGGATGTCACACGATTATGCGAGGGTTGCTCGATAGTTTTGGGTAGCAAAGACACACGTTGCTCGTCGACCTCATTGTTGCTCCACTATGGCACTACGACGTTATCCTTGGTATGGATTGGCTCACCAGATGAGGGCGGAGGTAGATTGCGATACTCGGATCATGACGGCCATGGACCCGACGGTGCGCCTTTCACGTTCCTGCAAGGTGCCGCCTTGGCCCCGTCGAGTTGATTGTTATGTCGCTTTGCTTGGCCGATTGATGGTCCGACAAGAGATAGTACGCCGTGGTTCGAGACTTTGCGGTGCGTGTTTGAGACTATCCCCGGTTTACCTCTTCGGCGTGAGATTGATTTCACGATTGACCTTACGCCGGTGCGACGCCCATCTCGTTGCCTACTTATCGTATGCCTCCATGTGAGATGGAGGAGCCGCTGGACACGTATTGACGTACTTGTAGAGAGAGGTTTTATTCGACCTAGTGTGTCTCCTGGGGAGCACCCGTGTTGTTCGTGAAGAAGAAGGACGGTCGGCTCCTACTGGTTGGTATTGATTACCGTAGGTGAACTGTGTCACGGTGAAGAACAAGTATCCTTTGCCCATGATTGATGATCCGTTCGATCGCTGAGGGGGGCGAAGTATTTCTCGAAGATTGACCTTCACCGCCGGGTACCACCCGGGCTGCGCGTGAGAGAGGAGGACGTGCGTAAGACAGCCTTCAGACGTGCTTTGGGCACTATGAGTTCTTGGTGATGTCGTTCGGTCTCGACGAACGCACCCGCCCGTGTTCATGGATCCGATGAACCGGTATTTCGGCCCTTCCTCTACCGATTCGTCATCGTCTTCATCGATGACATCTTGATATACTCCACGAGTCCAAGGAGCACGAGGAGCACTTGCGAGCGTATTGGAGACACTGAAGAAGAACCGCTTGTTTGCGCAATACAAGAAGTGCGACTTCTGGCAGGAGGAAGTCAAGTTCCTGGGACATGTAGTGTCCAAGGATGGGATAGCAGTGGACCTTGCTAAGGTAGCCGCGGTTCAGGATTGGCAGCAGCCTGAATCGGTTACTGAGGTGAGGAGTTTCTTGGCCTGGCCGGGTACTACAGACGTTTCATTCGGGATTTCTCGAAGATCGCCTGTGCCATTGTCTCACCGACTCTAAGGACTCAAGTTCGCCCGGAATGAGAAGGCGAGGTAGCTTTTAAGGAGCCGAAGGACAAGTTGACGTCCGCCCCGTGCTAGTATTGCTGAGCAAGGGGTGAAATACACGGTATACCGACGCGTCTCGCGTTGGTTTGGGTTGTGTGTTGATGCGTAAAGATAGGGTGATATCGTATGCCTCGAGACAATTAAGGAAGCACGAGGAGAATTACCCTACACATGACCTCGGAGTTGGCACCGTCATCTTTGCATTGAAGCTCGGGAGACATTACCTCTACGGTGAGGAGTTCGAGCTTTTTCGCGACCACAAGAGCCTTAAATACATATTCACGCAAATGAGATTTGAATATGAGACAAATACGATGGATGGAGACCTCAAGGACTTCAAGTTCGAGGTTTCCTACCATCCCGGCAAGGCGAACTCAGGGCAGACGCGCTGAGCCGCAAGAAGGCGACAGCATTTGCATGCACCGCCGATGATAGCCGAGTGGGATATGGTAGAGTTTGTGCGGGACTTCGAGCGCAGACTCACCGTCGAGGAGCCATTTGAGTGTGTTGCGCACGTCGGTGCGACCACTTATTGACGACAGATTGTTGAGGCCCAGGAGGGCGACATACGACTGCCCGAGCTTCGAGAGAGCAAAGCAGTGACGCCGTGGACTCCGAGTGGAGAGTTGGTTCGATGGGGGTTTACTGCCCGTGGCCGCCTATGTGTTCCAAATGTGCCCGACTTGAGACGCGAGCTTCTCGAGTCCGCCCATAACTCAAAGTTCATGATGCATCCCGGTAGCACGAAGATGTACCAGATATGAGACGGACGTATTGGTGGGATAACATGAAGGCCCACATTGCCGAGTATGTGTCTCGATGTCCGACGTGCCAGTCAAGGCGTAACATCGCCGACCTCTCGGACCGCTTCACCATGCCTATAGCGGAGTGGAAGTGAGACTTCATCTCCATGGACTTCATATCGGGTTGCCGAAGACGAGGAAGGGGCACGATTCCATTTGGGTGATTGTGGACCGGTTGACCAAATCGGCCCATTTCTCCCTATCGTAGTTACGAACTCCGCAGACGAGCCGGCTAGATTGTACATCGTGAGATCGTCCGTCCGCACGGGTTCCTTTGGAGATCGTGTCGGATGAGACACGCGGTTCACATCTATCTTCCGGACTCGTATCCAGGAGGCGATGGGTGTGAAGTTGAAGTTCGATAGCGCTTCATCCTCGACCGATGGGCGTACAGAGCGGTGAATCGATTCGGAGGATATGTTGCGAGCATGTGTGTTGGACTTCAAGGACGCTGGGATGACCGTCTTCCGTACGCAGAGTTCGCCCACAACAACAGCCTTCCAGCGACTATTGGCATGGCGCCATATGAGGCTCTATATGGTCGACCTTGTAGGGCACCGCACCGTTGGGCGTAGGTTGGAGAGCGTAGCCCGATTGGCCCTGAGTTGGTTCAGCGACTCACAGAGAAGGTAGACATTATCGCGTCGATTACTCACAAGCACAGAGCAGCAGTAAGAGTTACGCCGATACGAGGCGGCGACCGCCGGAGTTCGAGGTTGGTGATCATGTGTTCCTTCGAGTTTCCCCTATGAAGGAGTCCTTCGGTTTGGGAAGAAGGGGAAGCTCACACCGAGGTTTATCGGTCCATTTCAGACATCGGATCGAGTGGGTGATGTGGCGATCGTCTCGCCTTGCCTACACCACTTGCTTCGTACACAACGTATTTCATGTATCTATGCCGAAGAAGTACGTTCTCGATCCTTCGCATATCATCGATGGGAGCAGTACGAGAGCGAGGATGCTACATATGAGTTGCGCCCGACGCGCATCCCGACAGAAGGAGCAGTGTATTGCGTAGCAAGGTCATACCACTTGTGAAGGTGCTTTGGACACATCATTCTGAGGAGGAAGCTACCTGGGAGACTGAGGCCGAGGTCAGGAAGAACTACCCTCAAATTCTCGAGGAGTACGAACAGGTATAAATTTCGAGGACGGAATTTTTTGTTTAAGGGGGGGTAGATTGTAACGACCGAAAATTTCAGACATTGGGTCGAGTACCACCGACCGTAAATCACGTAGATTAAATCCTTTAGAAATTTAACAAAGTTAACTAAGTACTAAACTCAATTAGCTATGAATCCGTTAGATCGTTTAAATACGATCCGCAAGACCCAAAACTTGCAGTAACAAGTGACGCTAGGTTACCCTAAAGTTTAGAACCAAACTCATTTCCCGTCTCGCTTTCGGGAATGAAACGAAACTTCAGATTAGGTCTAGATCGCACATCGGAGTCCGATTAACCCGAAGCTAAGGAACTAGGACCGCCCACCGGGCTTAACAATCATCTCAAAAATCGCCCTTTATCCGATGTTCCACGGCCATTCGTTTCGAATCTGAGCGAGGTAGTGTGAAAAACACTATTCATATGCCAAAATAAATATCTAGAATAGTGATCTCGCATCATTCGCTGACGCACAAGATAAGCAACCCGACCGTCGAATCGACCAAATTACACCCTCGGATTAAGAAAATTTAGAACATTTACATGTACTTGAATTTTCGATCGTGGCCCACCGACCGTCGAATCGAAAGTGGTCCGCCACGTGCGATCCGGGATCCGAATGAGTCAAAAACGTAATCCCACGTAGATCCATCGATGGTGAGCTTAAGTCCGACGTTTGGTTCAAAGAGGGCCACCGTAACTTCCCTTTTGAAATGGAAAAGCGGCGAATATCCTATATAAGCAGACTCCCATGAACCTAAGTCTATTTTGTAATGTTTGTGGCTATAAAAGGGGCTTAGAACAGCCCCTCTCACAACCATACGAATTTTGGAGGAAACCCTAGAGGAGAGAGAGAAAAGAGAGAGAAGGACTTGGAGATCGCCGATCTTCCTCCCCTCGCATTGGCTCACCACACGGCCTACACCGCCTCCGTTCTAAGTGATTTCCCGGCGGTATCCAGCCCATTTGGAGGTAAGAAACCCTAACCCTAGGTCTGATTCAAGGTAGAATCGTTGTGGGATGTGTAAAACTAACCGATTCCGCTCTTTAGGCTAGAAATCTCCCGTATACGGAAGCTCTATTACCCTTGCTGATTTGTTGGAATTCCAAAGGCAAAGGTGAGGACTTTAAGTGTATAAGTTAAGGTTTTCAACGCTTTCAATGTCAGATAATGGTAGATTCATGATCTCGCTTGCAATTGCACATGTACAAAGTGCTTTCCGTTTCCGTTTTGATTAAGCGGTGTGAAATATGGAATTTCACATATTCTAGTTATACGTAGAAATACCGTATACGTATTTTTTTTGGATAAATGCTTGACATGTTTATTTAATGTATAATTATATAACATATGAATAAAATACTAGTTTGGCGAAAGGAATCACCAAAATATATGTTTACTTGTAAATGCGCCGTATGTTGAAATTACGTATTGTAGAAATACCGTATACGTAGTTCTTTTGGAATAATGTTTGACATATTTATTTAATGTATGATTATACAATACATGATTAAAATACTAGCTTGGCGAAAGGAATCGCCAAAATCTATGTTCCTTTGTAAACACTATGTATGTCGAAATTGGGTATACGTGGAAGTACCCTATACGTATAAAAGTTGCTGACGTGATTGCCATGTTTAATTGCTGTATGAATATGATGTATATGTATAAAATACTATTTTGGTAAAGGGACAATCCTAGTATACATTTCTCTAGCATACGTCATGTATGTTAAAATATTGCATTCCAAGTGTTGGTGAAATCACTTGTGAGTGTAAGTGCTTAAGTGTTAGAACCTTAGTTAGGTGCTGAGATGGGATTCTCCGCTACCTTAGAGTCACATATGACACTCTCCATGTGGTTGTTCACTCTAACCACTCACCTATAAACTCTAAGTATTTGTATCCCTATGTGTATAGTGCTTTATAACATGCTTTACAACATGCTTTACAACATGCCTTAAAACATGCTTTACTTCATGCTTTATAATACATGCTTTACCTCATGCTTTGTTTCATGCTTTACAACTGATTGAGTTTGGGACTATGCCTATAGTCCAAACATTCGGCACCAGACTTGCGGTTGTGGTCGAGATTCATATCGCCACGATGGACGTGTCTGGCGAACCCGAGTCGTACTTCTCGGTTGGCGATAGTGGTTGGCCACACGGAGTGCTTTTGCGCTCCATATCGCTCAACTTGTAGTGCGCCGAGCTAGTCGTGCTCGTCAAGCAAACCGATATGTGTATATGTATGTTCACCATGTTTGGTCGCCATCGCTTGAACCTAGGGTACCAAACTTACCAGTGGCAATCCCGTTAACCATGGTACTCGATCCGCTAAGACGCATGAGCCGGCATGGTGGTATGGGACACCGTGGTCGAGCCGTCGGCCACGCCGGGGTCATGTGCCTCCCGTAGTGACCATTGCGCAACCAAACTCGTGAGCCGATTATGGTGGTATGGGACACTATATTCGAGCCTGCCGATACTTACGGCGAGAGCCGAGTACGGTGAGACCCGTGCTCGTGCCGACGGGCGACGAGTCCTCCGTAGTATCTTCGAGTGTACTCCAAGTGTCTCGTGATTGGCGAGAGTCTTTCACAAGAACAGAGTATGAGTTGAGCCGAGTACGGTGAGAGACCGTACTTGAGCCGACGGCTAGTGATTGAGCCAGTATGGTGAGATATGTACTGAGCCGACGGCCCAATTGAGCCGCATACGGTGAGATCCGTATCCGCGCTGACGGTGACGAGCCCTTTGCGATGCCTTCACTACGCTTCTCAAACCACAATATCGTATGAGATTAGCTAGGATTGACGACCCTAGAATGGATCATGTTTGGGAATTATACAAGGGAGGTACCTTAGTTTCCCAATACTGCTGGTTGAAATGGATTAATAAAACTTGGTAATCATGAGCATCATCGCACCGCATGTGCTTTGTAGATGTGGCTCACCGAGGGAGTTAGCATTCGCGAACGTAAGATGATGTCGCTTGAGGGTGGTTTGGCAAGGGCATACAGTATCATGTCATATCATTTTTGCACTTAACAAGAGTAATTAGAAATGTTTGATTTGTACTGCGTTATCATTACTGCTTGATTGATTTGATAACATGTTAACCTATGCTTTAATGTTCCACCGAAGTTAGCTACTCACTCCCACGTTACGGGATCTGTTTGCAACACCCACCGGACTGTCGCAGTGTAGATGGCGCCTGTTCGGGAGCCGGAGCTCGACTTCGAGGAGGATCGGGAGTTCTCCTTTATGCAAGACTCGATGGCTATGCTTAGGCCTACTGCATCGCGGATTTACGGGGCCTCTTTGAGGATTGTATTTTGATTTTTGACTTAGAAATAATACGTGTATATTGGTACTCGTTAGTACTCATACTCGAAGTTCACAAAATTTTGATACTTTACATATTTTGAATATAAAATTTCAGTCTTCCGCTTGCCTTTATACAATTGAACTGGAGTATGAATTACTGTTTTGGTATAATCTCATTCATGTTTATTGCGCTAACTCAGACAACATTTAACCATCATTGTGTATGTTGCATAAGTGATGCGTTGGAACTCGGGAGTTGAGTTACACTCGACCCCCGATTTTCAGGGCGTTACATGATAGGAGGAGTTCTCCTATCTGTATCTCTCTGGCAGATCAATGAAGACCTGATATTGTATTGACGGGGCTATGGTACATGGGATAGGAGGCATTACACTTCCTCACATTTGGTACATTTTAGAACTGCACTTGCATTTATTTAACCGGTAATGTTATCACACTCACGGAGACTCATCATAAGTTATATATTTTATCTATCTATCAAGGTCTTCCGCTTGCAAATTTAACTGTCTCTGGAGTATGATATGCTGTTTTGGCTTAATCTCACTCATGTTCAATGCACGAATACAGTCAACATTCAATCATCATTCATTTTGTTGCATAAGTGATGTTCTGGAACTCGGGAGTTGAGTTTATGTTCGACCCCCGATTTTCAAGGAGTTACAAGATGGTATTAGAGCATGATTTGGATTAAACCGGACCTGGGTTATGGTCACACGACGCACACTGACGCACTCTGACTTAGGAGGGAGCGACGGAACGTAGAAACAGTCTTAGGTTCTCTAATATCACTAAATAACACAATGGGTTGAGATCAACCGTAGAGATTGGACCCGTAGGCCTCAATGATTACACGAAACGATCTCGAATCACCTCTAGGCCGTCAGTTGACGGGTTTGAGTCGTTCCCTAGAAACGAATACCCTTGGTCGCACGGGTCGACCTTAAAACATTCCTAGGCCGTCTATAGATAATTTTAGATTTCAATCCACCTCACCCCAACTGTTGAAATGTTAACTACTCAGAATCCTCTGAGCTCTCTGGACTCCTTATAGAGACTTCTCGAGTCTACGAGAAAGGAAAGCAGAAAGTAGAAATAAATTCTAATAAATTTAAAATTGATTAATGAATGACTGAAAACAAAAAAAAAGAAAAAAACGAGTTCACAACCCTTTAAATAGGAATACCAAGTAATGGGAAAGAAATCAGAAACAAACTACAACTAGAACTCCTAGAAGTCGCGACTTACTATAAGGTCGTGATGTCTAGTAAGTTTATGTCAATTAGTGTGCGGGGTTCTCACCAAAAATAATAAGTGTCCTATTTGGCTTCACCAAACCGTTCTCCTAATTATTCTAAGCCCTTTTCACGATGAGTGCAACTCCTAAAACCCAACCGATGAAGGGTAATTAAACTAAAACTACTATTTTTAGCAAATGAAATTGAAAGTTAGGGGAAATGACCGTCAATCGAGGGTTTTCTAGCAATTAGGGCTGCACAACCCAAAGCATAGCAAGGTTGGTTAGCTTCATTAGCTCGTCCTACCCCAAATTCATATATTTTACGTCGATAACTCATTCCGGATTGCAAGATATGTCTGTTTGTCCGAAACTACCCGAAAATAGAATTATCGGAGTCGGGGGCCTCCCCACTTAAATCTGATGGGACCCAGGGTCGAACCAAGGTGCATTTGGCACCTTGGGACCATGGAGAACATGGCCCCACTGCGGCGGCGCGGTTCCGGCCAAGGTGGACCGCGGCGGAGCCGCGGTTCCGGCGGTGGACCGCGGTCCGGTGGCCCACCTGGTGTGGGGCCGGGGCTGGGGTTGGTCGGCCCGACCTCCCCTACCCCTTGGCACGTGCGGTTTTGGCTGGGGTTTGGGATTTTTAGGTCTGGAGCCCCCCTCTCTCTCAAACGCCCCTCCAATCTCTCTTTTCCTCCTATTCTTGCTGTTTTCTCTTCAAATCGCCACTCCAATCGTCTCATTTCCCATTTTCGGTCATCACCCACTCCCTTCCATCGTTCACAGTAACACCTACCCTCTACCCTTTCCGTTTCCTTTCATTTGGGCTTTTACATGCCCCATTTGGAGCTCGAAAACGTACATACCTCTCAACCCATCCATTTCTCCCTTTTTTTCCTCCTTCAATCCCTGTCCGTTGGGGCCTTTACAATCTTTGTTGAGGTTCAAACTCATGGAGGAACAAACCTCCAGCCCTATCTCTCTCTCTTCATCACTTTTCATTCGCTTTTCCTTGGCTCTATCGGAGCTTAGTTCGGCCACCTTCGCGGATGTCTAGCTATCCACACTATTGTTTGAAGGTTGCATGAGTTACCGTCTTTGGATGTTTATGTTTTCATGATCGATGGGTGTAGTAGTTGGTGCGATGTTCTAGATGTGTGAGGACGTTTAGGGCCCGTTCGACCAACTGCATTAGGTGAGTTTCAGGTGGATAGAATTGTATAAGTAATAATAAATGTACGTGTAAGGTATGGTTCCTAGATTGGTGTATCCTATGTTTTCCAATACCATGTTTGGAGTGTGTGCAATTAAAAGTAAATTCCGAGATTTCCTTTCAAATAACACTTAGAAATTCCGATTCTTGGGATTTGGAAATCCCATCTCATGCTTTCCCACACGAGGCTCATTTTTCAAAGCCTATACCATTAATTTTAATCCCCTCTCACCCTCCTACCAATCATGTCACTCCCAATCCCGAGGTAGGATTAGTAGCAATCCCATTTAGTACAACTTAAGACCACTAGCCAAATAGTGTTGAAATGATAAAGTCCCTTGATACACATTAACCCACCACACTGACAGATTAAGCCTTTATAGTAAAGGGTTGTTTGACAAATGGGCCCATAGAGTTTGGACCTAGAGCAGTGCTTCGACAGACCTGACAGTATAGGAAATCCAACCAATTAAGAACATGAACTCTAGAACCCCCTTTGTGGTTGGTTTGAGCATGTGTGACATGCTCGGGCGTAGTTAAATTCGACTTTAGGCAACTCAATTCTAATTAGACAACTTTGACCTTAAGTAATAAAACCATTCCTTGTATTAAAAATGAAGTGAAATCATCTAGCGTATAAGCATAGACTTTGGACTCACCTATGGATTCCCGCTACTCTTAAATTAAGACTAGACTACTGGTTAGGCTAAGGAAAGTAAAAGACTAATTAATTATGTTAAGCCAATTGAATAATAGACTTAGTTGTTCGGCTTAACCGACTCAGACCTACTACACAATTTTCTTTCCGTGTTGGCCCAACCATTTACAACTAAAAGTTTATAATTTTGCCCTTGACAAGTGTTAGGAGTATATAGCTGATAGAGACTGTCTTTTAGGCCTAAGGAATTGCCCAAATGGGCAACAGACAGTTAGGAATTAGGTCTCAAATCGCATGCCACGTCGGCATACATATTGTGCTTATGAACGTAGAAAGATAGCCTGCCTGTTAAGCCAGACATCATTAAATAGGATAAGTCTGGACCGCGACAAAAACCCCTTGGTAGAATTAGGCATCTTGCCTCACACTCACACCTGCCCCTGACATCAACCACATTACCCATCATTTTTAGCTCCTCTCGATCCCCATAGGTATCAATGTCATCGTACACATCGTCGATGAAAGGCAGACCAATGTATTTCCCATTTCATGTCAAGGATTTACACCTTGTTCCGACATACAGATCAGGGCATAGCTCTTGAGCCTTGAGGGTGAAACTAAAATTTTAAGGGGGGTAGAACATTATGAGCCCAATCTAGTTAGGTCACCTGTTACGCCTCTTTGATCCGGGTGGCGCAGCATAAACGCGGTGGACCCTACCCCACTGGCCCAGGATCGAAACGGTGCTCGTTGAATACGAACATTATAGAAGCCCTAGTACGCCTAG
This sequence comes from Magnolia changhungtana, assembly GCA_030180095.1. Classification (NCBI taxonomy): domain Eukaryota; kingdom Viridiplantae; phylum Streptophyta; class Magnoliopsida; order Magnoliales; family Magnoliaceae; genus Magnolia; species Magnolia changhungtana. Next base: position 3,002,734 of record JASAUF010000600.1, read on the forward strand.
TAAGATTTGATTCACCATTTCCTTGGACATAGATAATAATGAGGACTCTCTTAGACTAAGACCTAAAGGGCAACCTTAGAATAAACAATTTGAACCTTTCAATGATGGACATTCCCTACGTTTTTAGAGTGATCGGTCTACTGAGTTACTGAAATATACAACTGCGAAACATTCGTGGCTTAACCCAATTCTTAATCTGGGCGACAATGGACTCTTGTTTTTGGTGAAGAGCGAAGACCGGGATTCACCAGGGCTAGGAGGGGATACGACGAGCCTTCTACCCTAGTCGGGTAAATGATCGATGTATCGGGATCAAGCCTACTATGTCTCGTCTCTCCGTCTTTGGTCAAACAATGAAAACAATTTATCTTACTCTAAATAATTGGGGATTGTCATCGAGACTCGGATAGGTAAAGAAATAAATTAATTGTAGCAAACCTTCCGGGTATGAGAAATGGATAAAGAAATAAGTTTTAAGGGGGGTAGACTAAAATGAACCAACTAGTACATACTCTACCATGCGTAGAAACTTGGAACCAATAAGTCTTAGGCAAATGAAATAATAGAAATCTTCCCTTATTACCCTTAGCCAATTTCGGGGACGAAATTTTGATTTAAGGGGGGTAGATTGTAACGCCCCGGATTTTTGCTAACACTGGGATTAGGACGTCCTTAGGCAATGGGTCGATCCTAATACTTCATTAACTTGTCAACTGAATCCCAAAGTCTAAAGTCGCCTTTGAACCCATTTCCTTCACAAATCTCACCCTTCACCACCTTGATCTTCCAATTTTTCTAAGAACTTTTACCCTAGACACTATCTTAAACTAGTTAAGTATCATAACTTGGATCACCTCATATACAAACTCCAAAGGCCTGAGTACCACCTCGACTAGAAATCACTTAGGACTAAATCCTTTAGAAATTTGACAAAGTGAACTAGGTGCTAAACTAGATTAGCCATGAAATCCATTTGAATCGCTTTAAATACGATCTGCAAGACCCAAAACTTGCAGAATCATTGACGCTAGGTTATCCTAAAATATAGGATCAATCTCATTACCCGGCTGCTCTCGGGAGCATCTCAAAATTTTGTATCTGATCTGGACCGCACATCGGGAGTCCGAACAATACGAAGTTAAGGACTTAGGACCGCCTTGCTAGGCTTGACTATCATCTCAAAAATTAGGTCCAGCCGATGTCCCACGGCCATTCGTTTGGATCCGGAGCGAGGGTGTGTGAAAAACACTATTCCCATTAAAAAAATATCTGGAATAGTGATCTGGCACCATTCGCTTGCGCATCAGTATTAAGCAACCAGACCGTCAGAATTAGACCAAATTACACCCTCGGATCAGGAAAAATTTCAGGAACATTTACATGTGCTTGGAATTTCGGATCGTGGCCCATGACCGTTGAAGTGAAAGTGGTCCGCCACGTGCGATCTGGGAATCCGATCGAGTCAAAAACGTAATCCCACATTGATCCATGTGTGGTAAGCTTAAGTCGACGTTTGGCTCAAGGAGGGCCACGGAGAACCTCTCTTTTGATTTTGGAAAAGTGACGAAATATCTATATTAGCAGTAACCCTTGAACAGGAGTCTATTTCGGTGAGTTTTGAGACTATATAAGGACCTTAAACCCTCTCCCATTCCAGCCATACGAATTTGGATTTGAGAGAGGGAAAAGAGAGAGAAAGTGAGGGAAATGTGGGAGGAACTCCCTGCCGTACTTCCCTGCCACTCCACGGGCTGCACCGCCTCCTTCTAGACGTTTTTCCGGTGATACCGACTCTGTTTTAAGGTAATAAACCCTAACCCTAACCTATTTGGGGGATTAGACAATTGTAGGTTATGAAATAACTAACCTGTTTCGTTCTTTAGGCTGGCAAACTCCCGTATACGGAAGCTAGACAAACCTATCGATTCCGTTGCGATTCTACGACAAAAGGTGTGGACTTTAGGTGTATAGGTTATGGTTTTCAACGCTTTCAATGTCAGATAATGGTAGATTCATGATCTGCATGCAATTGCACATGTACAAAGTGCTTTCCATTTTCTGTTTCGATTAAAATTGTAGAATTTGGAATTTCACATACTTTAGGTATTCGTATAAAATACCGTATACGTATTTTTTATGGAAATGTGTTTGGCATGTTTATTTGTCGTATGGATATATGACGTATGGATAAAATACTTATTTGGCGAAAGGATTCGCCTAAATACATGTTTACTAATAAACACTATGTATGTAGAAATACGGTATTGTAAGAAGTACCGTATACATGTATATTTTAGCGATGTGTTTGTCATGATTAATCGTCGTATAAATATATTATGTGCGTATAAAATAATTACTTGGCGAAGGGAATCGCCGTAATACATGTTTGCTTGTATACAGTATGTATGTTGAAAATGCGTATTCTAGAAAATACTGTATACGTATAAATTTTGGAGATGAATTTATCATGATTATTTGTTGTAGTAATATATTATACATGGATAAAATACTAAAGGATAGCCCTAATACATGTTTTGCTAACATACACTATGTATGTTGTATTAGTGTATTCTAAGTGTTTGTGAAAATGACTGAATGAGTATAGAATCCTCATTCGTGCTCGCCATGACTAATTGTCATGGATTCATGATTGTTGTATTGGCGATACCCTTTTGACGAAAGGATTTGCCCTAAATCACGCCACGGCCAATATACACCATATATGCTAAAATGTGTGGCCCAAGTGTTTGTGGAAATGACTGAATGAATATGGAACTTGGATTCCTGCTTGCCATGACTATCCGTCGTGGGTGTACGCGTGTGATGATTAGGGCAACTCCCTAGGGAAAGGATTTGGCCTAATGCCTATGTGATCGACATATGTCATGTATGTTGATGCATGTTTGTTTAAGTGTTTCTTGAAATCTCTGAATGAGTAGTAGTTGGCAAATTGTAATGTATAAGGGTGTTGAGATATGATTCTCAACCTCTTTTAACTATGTGTATGATCTCTTTGGATTGTTGTGTGATTTGGAATTGAACATGTATAAACTCATGCTTGTGTTGTGATTCATAATATGCTCAACTGCTTTATGATTATAACTATGTAATGCATATGTTTAAATTTCTATTTACGTTGTATGATCCATCATGGGTGATGGGGGAGCGAAGCAACGAGTGCGTGCAACAGCCCTGGCAGCCCTAAACGGATAATAACATACCTTGATTGTATGAGTGGAATCTTGATCCATTACTGCTTTATCTATCTGCAAGTTATCATGTTTGGGGCTATGATTATAGTCCAGACAATTGGTACCAGAATTGAATTCGTGGCTGCGATTCATTTACCACGTGAGATGTGTTCGACGAACCCGAGTCGTACTTCGGTTGGCGATAGTGGTTGGCCACCCGAAGTGCTTATGCACTTCATGTCGTTCAACTTGTTACTCAACGCTCGAGCCAGCCGAGCCTCGTCAAGTAACCCGATCTGTCTTATGTATGTTCACCATGTTTGGTCGCATCTTGCTTGAACCTAGGTACCAAACTTACACCGGTGAAATCCCTTTTAACCATGGTACCTCGATCCGCTAAGACTCATGAGCCGGGCATGGTGGTATGGGACACCGTGGTCGAGCTGTCGGCCTACGCTGGGGCCACGTGCCTCCCCGTAGTGACCAGTGAGCAACTATACTAGTGAGCCAATTATGGTGGTATAGGACACTATATTCGAGCTGTCGATACTTACGGCGAGAGCCGAGTATGGTGAGACCGTACTCGTGCCGACAGGCGACGAGTCCCTCCGTAGTATCTTCGAGTATACTCTAAGGTCTGTGATTGGCGACGAGTCTTTCATAGCAACTGGAGTATGAGTTGAGCCAAGTACGGTGAGACCTGTATTCGAGCTGACGGCTAGTGATTGAGCCGAGTACGGTGAGACCTGTACTCGAGCTGACGGTCAGCAATTGAGCCGCATACGGTGAGATCTATATCCGTGCTGACGGGTGACGAGCCCTTTATGATGCCTTCGCTACGCCTCTCAAACCATAATATCGTATGAGATTAACTAGGACTGACGACCCTATAATGGATCATGTTTGGGAATGATACATGGGAGGTACCTTAGTTTTCCAATATTGCTGTTTGAAATGGACTAATAATAACTTGGTAATCATGAGCATCATCGCACCGCATGTGCTTTGTAGATGTGGCGCACTGAGGGAGTAAGCATTCGCGAACGTAAGATGATGTCGCTTGAGGGTGGTTTGGCAAGGGCATACAGCATCATGTCATTTTATTTTCGCACTTAACAAGAGTAGTTAGAAATGTTTGATTTGTACTGCTTTATCATTACTGCTTGGTTGAATTGATAACATGTTAACCTATGCTTTTCTTGTTCCACCGAGTTGATCACTCACTCCCACGTTACGGGACGGTGTTTGCAACACCAACCACATTTGTTGAGTTTCGGGTGATGGCGATGCTTGTGAAGAGCCGGGGCGGGACTACTTTCGTGATGATAGGAGGAGTTCTCCTATCTCAGTATCTCTTTTGAGTCAATGAAGACGATATTGTATTGACGGGGCTATGGTACATGGGATAGGAGGCATTACACTTCCTCACATTTGGTACATTTTAGAAGCGCACTTGCATTTATTTAACACAGTAATGTTATCACACTACGGAGACTCATCATAAGTTATATATTTTATCTATCTATCACAGTCTTCCGCTTGCAAATTTAACTGTCTCTGGAGTATGATATGCTGTTTTGGCTTAATCTCACTCACGTTCAATGCACGAATACAGTCAACATTCAATCATCATTCATTTTGTTGCATAAGTGATGTTCTGGAACTCGAGAGTTGAGTTTATGTTCGACCCCCTATTTTCAGGGCGTTACACAAGGCCTCCTACAGTGCTGGAACCTTAATGAAGCTCGATAGATCGGGTCTCCTCAATACCTCGCAAAGTGCACTGAGTTGGCAAGTTTGTTAGTTGGTACAATACGAGTATGACTTAGCTCAACCCAATCCCAAAACTCAAGTCTGATTCATAAACCAATTATCTATACCATCTCCATTGAGAAACCTAACCTAAGGACATCCCAAAAATGAGTCAAACTCTACTTTAAATAAGCCCAAGTGCACTGGGTTGATGATCTAGTGACTGGATAGAGCTCTAGGTGCAAAATGGCTCATAAACTCAGTTTTAGATGGAGTTTGCTAAACTGATGGCTAACCACACACGATTTAATTAACTCATCACAACCAAGGGTCATTTAAAGCCCATGCCCTAGCTAAGTTAACTAAGTGTAGATACAGGGAATCAGTAATGCATACAGGCCAAGAGCTAAGTGGAAAGGGAAACAACTTACTGAGTTCTCGAAACTCGCCCTCTTCTCTCACCCCTCTGCTGAACTAGAGAGGATCATTCTCACCTTGGCTCGAACTGAGTCGGACTCAGCAACTTCCAGGGGCGAGCACACAACTGCCAATGCGGCATCTCTTGCACTTAATGGTAGTGTAATGTCACCCCACTCTTTGTCTCTCTCTCTCTCTCTCTCTCTCTCTCTCTCTCTTCTTCTTCTTCTTCTTCTTCTCTTTCTTGCTCTCCCTTTCTTCTCACTTTCCTGGAATGTCCAGCAGGATTGCTCGACCTAAACCCAACCAACACTTAGACCAGCGAGTCAATGGTGAGTTGGCTCATCGAGTCAGTTTCCCACCAACTGAAACTTATTTCTTCTTCCATTCTCCTCTCTAGTTTTCTATCACCCTCTCCATCTCTCTCTCTCTCTCTCTCTCTCTCTCTCTCTCTCTCTCTCTCTCTCTCCCTCAGTTGTTGGAACGTCCAAGCCAATAACGCTGCACCGACCGACTCGAGCACAACTCAACCGAGTCAAGTGGTGCATCATCCAGCCGCACTTTCCTTCTCCTTCTCATTTCTCTTCATTTATTTTCTTCCTTATTCTTTTGTTGTAGGTCCAACAACAGAAGAAGGAGCTACAAGGGGGGCTGCACGAACCTAGACTTGGTCAGACCGAGCATGAGACCCGGTGCGGCAACCGGTGGGAGTGTCGCGTCTTCTCCTTCCTCTATCTTCTTATTTTTCCTTTTTTCCTTCCTTTCTTCTCCGATCTGCATAGACCACTGCAGAGATGGTCCACCTAGCAACTGATCTGGGATTAGGTGTTGCAACAGGAACTAACAGCTGAGTTTCCAACAAGGAAGACAACCCGCCATTAATGGTAGATCATGAATGTTCGCACCTTTCTTCAAAATGGTGCCTAGGGATGGTGCAAATAGGCTAATGGGAGCTTGGAGTATGATAAAAATGAAGCTCGGTGGAGGTTTTCTAGGTGGGTTCGAGCTCGGAAGGAAACGAGCGAGTTTTCATTAAAAGACTATGAGCAACGGATAAAACCTACTGTTCCTCAACCCTTTCTGATTTAAGTGTGCCTCAGACTCTCCCAGATCCGTTAGATTGAGATTGGACGGCCTGGATTCATTCAGTGGCAGAGAGAAACTGTTGGCGCAATAAAAATCAACTTCGGTTTTCCACTGACAGCCCTAATCCGTAGGAAGAGAACAGATGGCTAGGATGGATTTACTCCAACGGTCGGGATGCAGAGCCTTACCTTCACGCGGATTGCCAGCGTGGAGGAAAAATGCGGCTTTCCATTTTTGGAAAGAGAAGAAGCACAAACAGTCTTTTTCTGCTAGCGTTTGTGATCGTGTGGGTGGGATCCAATATTGAAACTATCTGGGGTCGGATGGACCATTGTCCTGGAATTTATGAATGGTTTAGATCAGCTAAGTGTCCGCTGATGGTGGGCTACAGATCCATGTACAGTAACGGCTGTTTCAAACAGTGTGGGCGGGAAGTAAAGAGAGAAATCTCCTTTTTTTGGCGGAACACGGGTTAGCTCGCACCGACCATTTTGACAGATATAGTGCACTTTGAGTGCACATGTGTTGCCTCAAAGTGGGGCCCACGAGACGTTTTGATGAAATCCATACCGACCATTCAATCCATTGACCTATGTAAGGCCATCTGACTATGGGTGGTGCAAGATCAAAACACAAGTGGTCCATGCTAATGTGGTACACCCCAAATCTAAAATACAGATCGTTACACAGATGGTTTTCATGGGCATTGCTATAGCGTGTGAGAGAGTTTCTTTTCCAAATTGGTTCTTGAGTTAGCGGGGTCCACTGATGGTAGGGATCATCCCATATGGAGTGGTGAGATCCGTTGATGCTAATCCTAGTTGGGACGTGCTTGTTTTAGGAGGAAGAAACGGAGGTAGTTTGTTTTGAATTTGAACACAAACTTAATACGGAAGGGTTGCTAGCTTGGAGAATTGTGACTTACTATACCATTAAGTGGGGTCCACTTGTGATGAACTATTTGGAGGTTTCATAGGGTCACATTAGGACATAGTTGCGAATAAGGAGATGATCGAAAGCTCGTCTTAAAAGTTTTCTTAACGAACACCAATCTGGACTTGATCTTAATTGACAGTCCACGTTCAATGATAGAGGCCCAATTTTGGGAAAAATGTGTAGTCAAGATAGGTGAATGGTTGGACGAAACTTGGTGGTTGATCGATGGTGGGAAAAGGCTAGATCTGAAATATCACCTTTTGCGTCAAAATGAATGAACTGGCTTTAGCGTTCAATGGTATAGGAACATAGATTGGGGTCCAAACTTTTTGTGACGTCGTAGTCATGTGAGGCCAAGGTGTGGTCAATTTTTGAGGTTCGATGGATGGCAGAAAATGGCTAGATTTGAATATCTGGATTTTTAGGGAGTTGATAAGCTCGAAAAGATAACTTCTCACCTAAGAAAAGGCTTACCAAGTTGGGGTTCTCATACTTCACCCTTGGTCCATGTGATGGGCAATCCAACTCGTTCTTATGAAGGGAAATATCTAACTACAACTACCCATGAGGTTCATTCACTCAATGGACACCAAAATGAACGGTTAAGGGGCTAATTTGTCGATTTAGTCACTTTTACAATGATCTAAGGACTGAAATTTGACATGCATGGTTAATTTATGATACATAGGCATGGTACAAATTTTTAAATTAAATGGATAATGGGAACCATGTGATATAAGATTCAGGGGTCTAGGTTAGTGGCATTTTCATAATTATTGTTGATCTAGGAGTTTCGTGAAATATAATGGTTCTACTTGGTTCTATGTCCATTTATAAACAATTATTATAAAAGAACTTGCATCTAAATCATTATGGTTAAAGAGTTATTCACCGATTTAGTTAAAGGAAGGTACATGTATCAGACCACAGGATCAATGGTTGGATGACTTGATTTATGGATGGAGATCATTCTTAATTGGTCTGATTCATATTGGAGGATAGATGTAAGGTTAGGTTGGCTACATAGGTACCATATATGTGTACATAATAGGTCAAATTCATGGTAACACTTGAGTACTGAAAGTGTGGGGTGTTACAATCTACCCCCATTAAAGAGAATTTCGTCCCTGAAATTCAATACTTCTATAAATGGGACGAAGACAATCTGTTTTTTGTGTCTCTAAGCGTTAACGATCAACTATTAGGATTGGGGTTGTTACAATCTACTCCCCTTAAAGAAGAATCTCGCTCGCAAGATTCAGTCATGCTCATCCCAACTTCCTCTAGCATCAATTTAGATCAAGAGTTTTGCTCACATGAGGAAATGAAGATTTTTACAACTATTCTATATTCATGTGAGTGTGTGTATGTTTGAAATTTACAATGATTGTTCCCCATCATCTAAAAGAAGGATAAGAATAGTGGTTTATGCTTCCAATGTTTAGGTTAACAAGAACAGATAGTTATGGTTGGTCTGAGCCTGATACAACGATCTTCTGCCTGATCAGGGCAGTGAGTTCCTTGGTATCCCTTCCTAATCCTAATGGATCTTGACCTTCTGCTTGATCAGGGCATCGAGGTCGTTAGAATTTTCTAGGATTTAGAATTAAGATCAAACCGCGTACACTTCATTTAAATATGATTCTGTCAGTCCGTGAACCCAATTATTCAGAATTTATGTGAAACATTGTATATATATAGTTTTCTATTTTAACAAAGGACAAGTCTATGATGGCTTAGCACGCTTTCATGCGCACTCTGATTATCTAAGCATTATGAAAATTTAAATTATAGTTCATATTTGTATTTTTTGGTTCAGAGAGTGCATATGTCCGATCTAGTGTACAATGCGGTGGTTAATTGTTTCCCTATGATACCAGAGTTTAGTTCCTAATTTCAAACAACTATAGTTTACAAGGGAGCCAAGGTTTTTGTTTCTAAGTTCAAATGGCTAACCCTACAAAATTCAGGGGAGCCTAAAATTTATATTTCTAGATTCACAAAGCACCCTAAAAATAAGGGAATGAAACCTAATTTCAGGTTTCTAATTTCATTAATGAAACTTTGGAGTATTTGAAGTCGTACAAGTCTTATTTTTCCTCAAGGCATAGTTAATCTAAACTCACTCTGATACTAACTGTAATGCTCCGCATTTCTAGGACCTGAGTATATGACCCGTTTCCCAAAAACTCGAGTGTTAGCCTATAAAATTCAGTGCAAATTTGAACCGCTCATCATTAATCGGAGTTAACAGCAACAAAGCTAGATTAAACCATGTAATGTATAAAAACATTCTGATCATTACAAAATTCCAAATGTACCGCCCATACCGGACTTATACAATTCCAAATACAAAGTTCATTAAACAGGAACAAAAAAGTATCATTTAATGATGGAACCCTATATGGGCCGCATGGACCCCGTCTAGCTTCCCAACTACCCAATCTGCCTTAGCACCCAGTGAATAGCATCAGCTCGCTCTACACCTGCATCAACTGTTACAGTTTGATAATGTCAATGGCTATCGTAGTGAGGAACACCCTCTAAGATTGCACACTCATCATTTATAATCCAATATAGATCGTGAGTCATGAAATTGCATGCATTAAATATGACATTTTATAATCATACATATGTTCTCAAAAATTAAGCCAATTAATAGAATCTCATCATAAGCAAAATGTAATGGCAATCGCTATATAAGGGAATACATCCAGAAAATCAAATAACCAATCATACAACTTTCTATTACACTCGAAATCACATTATACGTGAACTCTGCAAGATGGCTAGAAAATCGATAAGCAAACTTCAGCTCCACCCAAAAATCATGGTACAAGTGAAATCCATTAGGTGAATAGAAAATCAACCTTTAAATCTCTACTTCACTCGAGAATCATGTCATATGTGAACTCTGCAATACGGCTAGAAAATCGATAAGCGAACTTCAGCTCCACCCAGAAATCATGGTACGATCGAAATCCATAAGAAGAAGAGACAATCAACATACAAACTCTAGACCACCCGAAAATCATATCGTATGTGAACACCGCAAAATGCTAGAAAATTGATAAGCGAACTTCAGCTCTACCTGGAAATCATGGTACGATTGAACACTGCAAGACGGCTAGGAAACAACAGTGTATGTGAACATAACCAACAAGCCACAAAAGGGGACTAATAGCCCATCAAAGTCATGAGGGCAAATATATGATCCAAGCCATGTAAGGCAATGTGCGGTCCAAGCCATATAAGGCAAATGTACGATCTAAGCCACGTAAGTCAATTGTAGACCATAAGATAGTAAGATCACAACAAGTTCCATTCGATCCATCAAATGATCACAAATGACACTTATACAATTAGCTAACATGTGTAGAACTAAAGAAAACATGCTATCACCGATCATTTATAATTACCAAAATTTGAACGACATGTTCATTAACTAACACGGAAATCAAGTACGCAACAAATTAGCATATTCATATGGTAAGATAAGTATTTCATTGAGAGGAATCAAGGCATCACATTTGTCTAGATTAATGAATTTAAGTGGGAAGTTCAAAGGGTGAGTCCTCACCTTTGATCAATTATTAGATGTAATCAACTTGAATCCAATCGCAATGTCCACACCTACTTGACTTCAACGAGAGTGATCTAAGGTAGCCTCTACTACATACCTACACTCAACCAACACAAGAAGATAAATAACATAGCTTACTATTATTATTTATTTATTTATTTATACTAATAGAAGGTGACTAAAGAGTTAACTCACCTTGGTCCAACTTACGAATGATTTGATTTTACTTGATCAAGTAGGCATGTCTCGACGTGGAAATTTTGGACCTTTGAGATAGTCGGTCAAATAATCATACCCACCCTCAAGGCATGGCCTCTTACAGTGTTGGAACCTTAATGAAGCTTGATCGATTGGGTCTCCTCAAGACCCCGCGAAGTGCACTGAGTTGGCAAGTTTGTTATTTGGTGCAATACGAGTGTGACTTAGCTCAACCCAATCCCAAAACTCAAGTCTAATTCATAAACCAGTTATCCATACCATCTTCATTGAGAAACCTAACCTAAGGACATCCCAAAAATGAGTCAAGCTCTACTTCAAATAAGCCTAAGTGCACTAGGTCAATGATCTAGTGACAGGATAGAGCTCTAGGTGCAAAATGGCTCATAAGCTCAGTTTTAGACGGAGTTTGTTGAACTGATGGCTAACCACACACGATTTAATTAACTCATCACAACCAAGGGTCATCTAAAGCCCATACCCCACCTAAGTTAACTAAGTGTAGATACAGGGAATCAGTAATGCATACAGGCCAAGAGCTAAGTGGAAAGGGAAATAACTTATTGAGTTCTCGAAACTCGCCCTCATCTCTCACCCCTCTATTGAACTAGAGAGGATCATTCTCACCTTGGCTTGAACTGAGTCGGACTCAGCAGCTTCCAGGGGTGAGCACACAACTGCCAATGTGGTATCTCTTTCACTTAATGGGAGTGCAATGCCACCCCACTCTATGTCTCTCTCTCTCTCTCTCTCTCTCTCTCTCTCTTTTCTCCTCTTTCTTACTCTCCCTTTCTTCTCACTTTCCTGGCATGTCCAGCAAGATTGTTGGACCTAAACCTAACCAACACTCACACCAGCGAGTTGATGGTGAGTTGGCTCATCGACTCAGTTTCCCACCAAGTGAAACTTCTTTCTTCTTCCCTTCTCTCTCTCTCTAGTTTTCTATCACCCTCTCCATCTCTCTCTCTCTCCTTTACCTCTAACTGTTGGAACGTCCAGCAATGCCTGCACCGAATCTGACTCGAGCATGACTCAAGCGAGTCAGGTGGTGCATCATCCAACTGCATTTTCCTTCTCCTTCTCATTTCTCTTCATTTCTTTTCTTCCTTATTCTTCTATTGTAGGTCCAACAATAGAATAGGGCTCTGTAAGGGGGGCTGCACGAACCCAGAGTCGGTCAGGTCGAGCTCTACCTGGTGCAGCATCAAGCGGGAGTGTCGCGTCTTCTCCTCCATTTATCTTCCACCTAGTAACCGATTTGGGATTAGGTGCTGCAACAGGAACTAACAGCTGAGTTTCCAACAAGGAAGACGACCCGCCAGTAATGGCAGATCATGAACGTCCGCACCTTTCTTCAAAACGGTGCCTAGGGATGGTGTAAATAGGCCTATGGGAGCTTGGAGTATGATAAAAATGAAGCTCGGTGGAGGTGTCACACCCCGAAATCCGGCATCTGGGTATATCCGACCCCGATTCCGTACCCGAAGGCATGACTTATGTTTTGTATGTTTACACATCATAATCCACGCATATATTGACAAAATGATCTCACTCATAAAATATAACAATCCAAAAATTGAATAATTAAACATTTATTTAAAGAAGAAGAAAAATGTCCATGTTCTGACTATTCAAGATTATTATCAAACACATGTCATCGTAATGTTGTCATACTAAATGTTTATTACACTTATTTTGAAAATGATAAAGAAACAAAAATAAATAAAAGAAATCTCTTTAAGCTCCTCCATGTGATCCCGATCCTGAAATTTTAAAATCCCAACAGGGTAAGCTGCGAAGCCTAGTGAGTAATCTCAACACAAGTTTCAAAATAACCTCATATAACATGAATAAAAGTATTAAAAGATACAATACCTATTTAGGCAAAACAACAAATGAGGAGATTTAATAAACAAAATATTTCAATGTAAATTCAAAGAAAAATGAATGAATGAAATCAATATATGCTATACTCCATAATAACGTGTGCGAATTATACTTTTTAACACCAGGGCCAGTTTACATCGGTTGGCCAACACCCGCGCCAATAGAACACCTAGCCTGGAAATGGGAACCTCTCGCATAACATGCTCACCCATCCAAAGGGCACTTGGTGAGGGACCCATTTGTACGTTAGCTGGTCAGACTACTACCCTACCGAACCTGGCAGTGGGAACCTTTTGCAATCCTAACATGCTCACCCACTCAAAGGGTACGGTAGAGGTTCCAAAAGGTACCAGTTGGGTTTCTGGGACTTTCAACCCAAGGGTCTTGATCGCCCCACCTGTTTACGCTTTAGGGATTTTCAACCCAGAGGACTTGATCACCCCACCTATTTTCTGGTGTTCCAAACTATTCGAAGTATATATAATTTTAATATTTCATGAGAAAAATATTTCTAAGGACAATTTGTTTCTAATCATTGTAGGTTGTTTGTACATGATTTAAAGTTCTACGTAAAAATATATTTATGCAATCCAATCCATCAGATCCGATCTGATAGTCTGAAAATGTATATTGAACTTGAAGTTTCTAAAATAATGCTTTAAATTCTGATAAAAAATAATAATAATAAAAGAATTATTGATGCATGGATAAATAATAATCTAAATTTAAAGTTGATTCAAGGCTTGCTAATTAAAATAAAGAGAACTATAAGAAAAATCATGTTAAATAAACACAACAACTATGAATCAAATGAATAAATCAATAAGAGAAAATGCACCATTATTGAATTATTTGCATAATAATAAAAATAAAAGGAAATAAAGTGGAATTTATTATAAGATAAATAAATAAATAAAAATATCAAGTGAGAGAAAAACTCAACTTTTTCTTTAAAAAAATATTTTCTTTTTTTTTTCTTCCCCTCTCTTCCTTTTTCTCTCTCCTCTTTTCTTCCTTCCTTTTTCTCTCTCTTCTCTCTCTCCCTCTCTTTCCAACGTAATGTCCAGCAATCTCTTTTATCTCTCTCTCTCTCTCTCTCTCTCTCTCTCTCTCTCACCTCACCTCACGTCCCACTTCCACATTTCACGACTTCACGATGCATGATCTCTCTCATGCCTCCCCTTTTTATAAGCTCCTTTCACACATGTGGCATGTGTGAAAGAGAGCCTTTAATCTCTTAACGTTTTTAAGTTTTTCTTTTGTCTTGCCATTCAAAGCACGTGTTCCACGTTGCTTTCATTCAATGCACTTGTTATGCACTAAACGTGTGCCATGTGTGTACCACATGTGTGCATGTGATGTATGTGATGTATTTGATGTATTATGCCATGTGTGAAAGGTATGTATGCATGATGTGTTTGGTGCATGTGTGTGGTTGGGATGTGTTTGATGGTACATGGATGATGTAGATGGATGGATGGATCAATGTATAATAGATGGACGGATGGATGTATGGCTTAGATGAATGGATGTGCATGATGTGTTTGGTGCATGCGTGTGGTTGTGATGTACTCAATGGTGCATAAATGGATGGATAGATTGATGTATACATAAATGGATGAATGGATGTATGGATAGATGGATGGATAAATGTACGTTTGGATGAGTTCATGTGTGATCGGGTGGATGGACGGTTTGATGGTTGTATTGTTGGATGGATTTATTAGTTAATGAACAGTTGGATCGGATATGTCCAAATTAATGGTTGAGATTGAACCAGTTGATCATGTAGATCGATGGTCACATAGGACTAATTGGGTATGTCGATCGATGGTTAAAATTCGACGGTCAAGATTTATTTGGGTTATTACAGGAGGTTTTCCAGGTGGGTTTGAGCTCGGAAGGAAACGGACGAGTTTTCATTGAAAGACCATGAGCAACGGATAAAACCTATTGTTGCTTGATCCTTTCTTATTTTAAGCGTGCCCTAGACTCTCCCAAATCTGTTAGATCGAGATCGGATGGCCCGTATTCATTCAGTGGTAGAGAGAAACTGTTGGCGCAATAAAAATCGGCGTCGGTTTTCCATTGACAGCCCTAATTCATAGGAAGAGAATGGATGGCTAGGATGGAATTACTCCAATGGTTGGGATGCAGAGCCTTACCTTCATGCAGATTGCCAGCATGGAAGAAAAAATGCGGCTTTCTGTTTTTGGAAATAGAAGAAGCACATACAGTCTTTTTCCACTGGCATTTGTGATCGTGTGGGTGGGACCCAACGGTTGAAACTATCTGGGGTTAGTTGGACCATTGTCCTAGAATTTATGAATGGTTTGGATCAGCTAAGTGTCCGCTGATGGTGGGCTACAAATCCATGTACAGTAACGGCTATTTCAAACAGCGTGGGTGGGAAGCAAGGAGAGAAATCTCCTTTTTATGGCAGAACACGGGTCAGCTCGCGTTGACCGTGTCGACAGGTATAGTGCACTTCGAGTGCACGACCTCTATGCACACACGCTGCCTCAAGTGGGGCCCACGAGACTGTTTTGATGAAATCCATACCGACCATTCAATCGATTGACCTATGTCAGGCCATCTGACTATAGGTGGTGTTAGATCAAAACTCAAGTGGTCCATACTAATGGGGTACACCCCAAATCTAAAATACAGATCGTTACACAGACAGCTTTCACGGGCATTGCTATAGCATGCGAGAGAGTTTCTTTTTCAAATCGGTTCTTGAGTTAGCGGGGTCCAATGATGGTAGGGAACATCCCATATGGAGTGGTGAGATCCATTGATGTTAATCCTAGTTGGGACATGCTTGTTTTAGGAGGAAGAAATGGAGGTAGTTTGTTTTGAATTTGAACACAGACTTAATACGAAAGGGTTGGTAGCTTGGAGAATCGTGACTTACTGTATCATTAAGTGGGGTCCACTTGTGATGAGTTATTTGGAAATCCATTCCCTCCATTGGTTTCATAGGGTCACGTTAGGGCATAGCTACGAATGTGGAGATGATCGGAAGCTCATCTTAAAAGTTTTCCTAACAGACACCAATATGGACTTGATCTTAATTGACGGTCCACGTTCAATGATCGGGGCCCAATTTTGGGGAAAATGTGTAGTCAAGATAGATGAATGGTTGGACAAAACTTGGTGGTTGATCGATGGTGGGAAAAGGCTAGATCTGAAATATCACCTTTTAAATCAAAAAGGAATGAACTGGCTTTATCGTTCAATGGTATAGTATCATAGATTGGGGTCCAAACTTTGTGTGACATCGTAGTCATGTGCGGCCAAGGTGTGGTCAATTTTTGAGGTTCGATGGATGGCAGGAAATGGCTAGATCTGAAGATTTAGATTTTTAGGGAGTTGATAAGCTCGAAAGGATAACTTCTCACCTATGAAAAGGCCTACCAAGGTGGGATTCTCATAATTCACCCTTAGTCCATGTGATGGGCAATCCAAGTCATTCTTATGAAGGGAAATATCCAACTACAACTACCCATGAGGTTCATTCACTCAATGGACACCAAAATCAATACTTAAGGGGCTAATTTGTCGATTATGTCACTTTTACAATGATCTAAGGGTTGAAATTCGACGTATATGGTTAATTTATGATACATAGGCATGATACAAATTTTTAAATTAAATGGATAATGGGAACCATGTGATATAGGATTCAGGGGTCTAGGTTAGTGGCATTTTCGTAATTATTGCTGATCTAAGAGTTTCGTGAAATCTAATGGTTCTACTTGGTTTTATGTCCATTTCTAAACAATTATTACAAAAGAACTTACTTCTAAATCATTATGGTTAAAGAGTTATTCACCGATTTAGTCAAAGGAAGGTACATTTATCAGACCATAGGATCAATGGTCGAATAACTTGATTTATGGATGAAGATCATTCTTAATTGGTCTGATTCATATTGGAGGATAGATGTAGGGTTAGGTTGGCTACATAGGTACCATATACATATACATAATAGGTTAAATTCATGGTAACACTCGAGTACTGAAAGTGCGGGGTGTTACAATCTACCCCCCTTAAAGAGAGTATCGTCCCCGAAATTCAATACTTCTATAAATGGGACGAAGACAATCTATTTTTTGTGTCTCTAAGCATTAACGATCAACTATTAGGACTGGGGTTGTTACACCACATGAGTGATAAATAGGGTAGCCCTTGTATTACTTCTTGATGCATAAGTTTTCTTAATCATTGGTGCTGTAGAGGTGAGACTTGGTTTGAAATTTTCGTATCCCAATCCTCTCTTTTCTTTTTGTGATCTCCCCATCCCAAGGAGTTTTTCTAGTTTTTCACTACTTTGGATAAATTCGTAACTAAACTCAACAATTTTTTTTTTCGCATAAAAAATAAGTGTGTGATTTTCATTCTTAAGATGCATGTTTTCATCTTTCAATAATTCAATCTGTTTGTTTAGTTTCACTGACTCAGATTTGAGAAATGAATTGATTCTTTCCAACCTATCATTTTCTTAGTGGTATTGCTGAAGGTCATTAATCAATTGTGTATTGATCTCTAAGGTTTTATCTAGATCTATTTTCAGCAATTTATTCTTATTTTCATTGATACTAAGTCTTTTAAGGATATTGATGCTATGTATGTAGAATTGATCATAAGCATCATGTATATTATCATTTTCTTCCTCTTCTTCATCTTCTTTCTCATAATCTGATGGAAATGTCTCCTCGACTTGTGATTCATCAATTTCCTCAATTATCTTGGGAATATCAGAGGATGTGGAGGCCATAAGTATTTTCAAGGATTTTTTTTTTTATCTCCATCACTTTCTAATTTACTGAATTCTGAGTTTGATTCTTCAGTGTCATCCTAGGTGGCTGCCATAACCTTTCCCTTGGTCTTCTTTTTGGGGCATTCAGTGGACAAGTGCCCAAAATTTTGGCAATGTAACATTGAGGCTCTTTGGACTTCATGATAGATTTACCTAGATGACGCTTGTTGTCCACCTTTTTCCCTTTGAATGGTCAGCCACAATTTTTGTGGAAGAATTTTTTGAACCGTTGAGCCAAGAGGGCCACTTCCTCATCTTCATTTTCCCTTTCACTTTCCTTGTAATGCCCTGAAAATCGGGGGTCGAGTAGCAACTCAACTCTCGAGTTCCAAAACATCACTTGTGTAACATATATGCTTATAATTTGATGTTGTCTGTGTTAGTGCATTAATCATGAGTGAGATTATACCAAAACAATAATTCATACTCCAAATTAGTTGTAAAATGCAAGTGGAAGATTGAAAAATATAAATAAACGTATATAAGTCAAAAGATCACAAACGGTCTCCAGAGTATGAATATAATACTAAGTCACCGTGTTCTTGAAATATTACATGTAATATTACCAAAGTCAAAATATCAAAATGGTTCAACTGTAAATAAACCATGTAGCCCCGTCGAACAGGAGAGCCTAAGCGAATCCATCAGGGAACTGCATGTAAGAGTACTCATCTTGATCGTCGTAATAATCAGGCTCCGCCTCGGGAGTCACACCATCATCTGCAATCAAGGCAGAGTCTGGTTTGGTGTTTAAGCACTGGCCCGTAACGTGGGAGTGAGTGATCAACTCAGTGGAATAATAGAGCATAGGTTAGCATGTTATCAATTCAGTCAAGAAGTAATAATAAAGCAATTCATCACACATTCCTAGTACTGTTGTTAATGCAAGAATGCATGGATGTATGATGCATGCCCTCACCTACGCTTCCTCAGCGACTTCATCTTACGTTCGTAATGACAACACTACCTTAGTGCTTGACCTGCAATGCCTGATTGCACAGGTAATGCAGTGCATGTATATAATTACCAAGTTCTTATTAGTCCTTTTCATACAGCATGATTGGGAAACTAAGGTACCTCCCTTATTTCATTTCCTAAATAATGATCCATTCCAGGGTTGTCAGTCCTAGGAAATCTCATATGATGTTACGGCTCTAGGTCGCTGCAAAGGGCTCGTCACCAATCAGTGCAGGCCTAGTTTATACTTTAGATCCTACGGAAAGGCTCGTCGCCTCCATGTAGACTCAGAGTATACTCGAGGTCACTACAAAGGGCTCGTCACCAATCAGTGTAGGCCGACAGCTCGAATATAGTGTCCCATATCACTGTATTCGACTCATGAGTCTGGGTTGCTCACTGATCACTACGAGAAGGCCCGTCGCCCCAGCATAGGCAGACAGCTCAATCACGGTGTCCCATACCACCATGTCCGGCTCATGAGTCTTAGCGGATCGAGGTACCAAGGTTAAACGAGATTTCACCAGTGAGTTTGGTACCTTATATTCAAGCAGTAGCATCTATACATGGTGAACATACATCGGCACATCGGGTTACTTGACGGGCTCGACCAGCACGAGCACACATTGCATCAATCTACATGAAGTACATAAGCACTTCGTGTGGCCAAACCACTACCGACGACCAACATACAACACGGGTTTGTCAAACATGTATGGCGAATGAATCTTAGCCACGACTTTAAGACTGTTACCGATTGCCTAGACTATCACATAGCCCCAATCACATTCAAGTCCTATCCCGAAAGCTTGTATAGTAGTCTAAGCAGAATTAACAAAGCAATTCAAACATGTGAATAAGCATGTTATAAAACATAATATAACAGGAAATACAAACACTTACATTTCATAAGTAAACGATTAAATTAAACAACTAACATGGAGGAAATCATATACATCTCTAAGGTAGTTAAGAATCCTATCTCAACACCTACCTAAAGCACAATCATCTAAGTACTTACTCTTACAAGCATTTTCACAAACACTTAGAATACACTTATTAACATACATAATGTATATTAGCCAAAACATGTATAAGGGCGAATCCTTTCACCGAGTAAGTATTACACATATATATATATATATATAGCATGTACACACAATGATTAATCATGGCAAACACACTTTCATAATTTGTACGTATACGGTATTTTCTACAAATATACAGAATACACTAAATGCCATATTTTACATACGTAATTGAATCGCAAAACGAACGTCGTATTTTACATGTGAAATAACATTTAGATCATGAATCTATCATTATCTGACATTGAAAGCTTTGAAAACCGTAACCTATACATCTATAGTCCGCACCTTATGCCGTACAAGCAAGTAACGGACTCAGTTAAACACTAAGTCTTTATCACTGTCAGAACGGCAACCTATGACACGAAATAGGTTGCTACTTCATCACTTACACTCATCGGATCTCTAGAAATGATTAGGGTTAGGATTTCTTACCCAAAAACGGAATCAGAATCGTCGAAAAAGTGATACAGTTGTGATGGATAAACACGGAGAACGGCAGGGATTGATTCCCCAGAATAACTCTAACTTCTCTCTCACTTTCTCTCTTTACTCTCTTCTCTCTCCAAGGGTTTTCTCAAATTCGTATGGTGAGAATGAGAGAGGGTTTAAGGTCCTTATATAGGCCTAAAACTGATGGAAATGGCTCCAGGGCCAAGGTATACTTAGGTTATGTCCAAATGACATTTGTTTCAGCTCAACGGAACATTTTCGGAGCCCCCCCTTGAGCCAAAGGTCAGACTTAAGCTCAGAGACTATGGATCTAGGTCGAGTTAAGTTTTCATTCCAGTCGGGTTTCCAGATCACACGTAGCGGACCAGTTTAAGTTCAACGGTCACCGGAACTCGATCAGGGTCACAAGTACACTGACCTGTGTATGAAATTTTCCCTGATTTGAGGGTGTATTTGGGTCAGATTCTGACGGTCTGATTGCTTATATTAGGCCCGCAAGTAATAAGTCTCAGATTACTTAAATTAAATTTAATTTCTAAAGAAATCTACGTTTTCTCACACTCTTCACTCCGGGCTCAAGCGAATAGCCTCAGAACACTATATGGATTTGATTTTCGAGATGGTTGTCAAGCCCAACAAAGCGGTTCTAATTATATATTTTTATAGTCATCGGACTTTTGACGTGCGGTACAGATCCGACAGGGAGTTTCAATGTGCTCCCGAGAGTAACTGGGTAATGAGATTGATCCTAGATTTTAAGGTAACATAGCGTCAATGATTCTACAAGTTTTGGGTCTTGCAGATCGAATTTAAAGTGGATCAAGCGAATTTCATAGCTAATTTGTTTAACACTTAGTTAACTCTGTCTAATTTCTAAAGGATTTAATCCTAAGTGATTTCTGCGTGAGGTTGCACTCGGGTCTTTGTATGAAATTTTTAGAGTCGTTACAATCTACCCCCCTAAAAGAACAATTTCATCCTCGAAATTAGTACCTTTTCGTACTTCTCGAGAATCTGAGGGTAGTTCTTTCTGATCTCTGCTTCAGTTTCCCAAGTAGCCTCTTCCTCTGTCTGATGTGTCCATAGTACTTTCACAAGTGGGATGACCTTGCTACGCAACACCTGCTCCTTCCTGTATAGGATACGTGTTAGATGCAATACATACGTAGTGTCCTCGCTCAACTGCACTTGCTCCCATTTGATGTATGGAAAGGATCAGGAACTTACTTCTTTAGCATGGAAACATGAAACACGTTATGCACACTTGCAAGTGGAGTGAGCAAAGCCAGGAGGTATGCCACCACACCCACTTGGTCTAATATCTGGAAAGGGCCAATGAACCACGATGTAAGTTTCCCCTTCTTGCTAAACCGAAGGACTCCCTTCATGGGGGAAACTCGAAGGAATACATGGTCTCCAACCTCAAAGTCAAGCGGATGCTGCCTCGTATCAGCATAACTCTTTTGTCTGCTCTGTGTTGTAAGAAGTTGTCGCCTGATAATATCGATCTTCTCTGAGGTCGCCTGTACTAATTATGGGCCAATCAAACTGTGCTCACCGACCTCTACCCAACAATGTGGTGCTCGGCAAGGGCGCCCATACAAGGCCTCATAAGGAGCTACACCAATACTCGCCTGAAAACTATTATTGTAGGCGAACTCTGCATATGGGAGACAGTCATCCCAACTGTCCTTGAAGTCCAAAACACAGGCCCGCAACATATCCTCAAAAATCTGATTCACTCGCTCCGTCTGCCCATCGGTCTGTGGGTGGAATGCAGTACTGAACTTCAACTTCACACCCATCGCTTCCTGGATACGAGTCCAGAAGATAGATGTGAATCGCGTGTCTCTGTCCAACACAATCTCTAAGGGAACTCATACAGACGCACTATCTCCTTAATGTACAATCTGGCCAACTCGTCTGCAGAGTTCAGAACTCTGATAGGAAGGAAATGAGCCGACTTTGTCAATCGGTCGACGATCACCCAAATGGAATTGTGTCCCTTCCTCATCTTCGACAGCCCCGATATGAAAACCATAAAGATGAAGTCTCACTTCCATCTTGCTATGGGCATGGGCTGAAGCAGTCCAGGAGGTCGGCGATGTTCAGCCTTGACCTGCTAGCATGTGAGACAACGGGAGACATATTCTGCTATGTGGACCTTCATATTGTCCCATCAGTAAGACCTCTTCATGTCCTGATACATCTTCGTGCTACCACGATGCATCGTAAGCTTCAATCTGTGGGTAGTCTCGAGAATCTCCTGTCTCAAGTCATGAATGTTTGGGACGCATAGGCAGCCACGGTATCATAGGCCCCCATCTATGCCAACTCTCCACTCGGAGTCCTTGTCATCGCTAGCTTGCTCTCGAAGCTCAGACAGTCGCGCATCGCCCTTATGGGCCTTGATAATCTTGTCATCCATAAGTGATCGCACCCAAATGTGCGTGACACTCACGAATGGCTCCTCCATGGTGAGTTTCTGCTCGAAGTCCCGTACGAACTCAACCATATGCCATTTCTCACCATCAGCGGAGCCACAAATACTATCGCCTTCTTGCGGCTCAAAGCGTCTGCCACAAGGTTGGCCTTGCCAGGATGATAGGAAACCTCAAACTTAAAGTCCTTCAAGGTTTCCATCCATCGACGCTGCCTCATATTCAAGTCTCGCTGAGTGAATATATAGCGAAGGCTCTTGTGGTCGCAGAAAAGCTCAAACTCCTCTCCGTAGAGGTAATGTCTCCAGAGCTTTAATGCAAATATGATCGCTGCCAGTTCTAAGTCGTGTATAGGGTAATTCTCCTCGTGTTTCCTCAAGTGTCTCGAGGCATATACAATTATCCTGTCCTTTTGCATAAGGACACAGCCCAAACCAATGCGAGACGTGTTGGTGTAAATTATATACTTGACCCCTTGCTCTGACAATACTAGCAGAGGGGCGGACGTCAGTCTGTCCTTCAGTTCCTAAAAAGCTACTTCCCCCTTCTCATTCCAGGCGAACTTCAGATCCTTCCATGTCAACTGAGACAACGGTCTGGCTATCTTCGAGAAATTTCGAATGAATCGTCGGTAGTACCCCACCAGACTAAGGAAACTCCTCACCTCAGCAACCGAACCAGGCTGCTTCTAGTCCTGAACCGTGACTACGTTAACAAGGTCCACTGCTATCCCTTCCTTGGACACCACATGTCCTAGGAATTTGACTTCCTCCTTCCAGAAGTCGCACTTCTTGTACTGTGCAAATAACTGGTTCTTCCACAGAGTATCTAAGACTGCTTGTAAGTGTTTCTCGTACTCTTCCCTACTCGCCGAGTATATTAGGATGTCATCGATAAACACGATGACGAATCGATATAGAAATGACCGAAATACCTGGTTCATCAAATCCATGAACAATGCTGGTGCGTTCATAAGACCGAATGACATCACAAGGAACTCGTAATGCCCAAAACTGGTCCTGAAGGCCGTCTTCTGCACGTCCTCTTCCCTGACGTGCAACTGATGATACCTTGACTGTAGATCAATTTTCAAAAAGTAGCGTGCCCCTTTCAACTGATCAAATAGATCGTCTATCTTAGGCAAAGGATACTTGTTCTTCACGGTCAATTGATTCAACCTACGATAATCAATACATAATCGTAGCGATCCATCCTTCTTCTTGACAAATAACACAGGTGCTCCCCAAGGAGACACACTGGGTCATATGAAGCCCTTCTCTTCAAGCTCGTTAATCTGTTTCCATAATTCTTCCATCTCACATGGAGGCATCCGATACATAGGTAATGAAACGGGGGTCGCACCAGGCACAAGATCAATAGTAAAATCGATCTTGCGCCGAGGAGGTAATCCAGGGATTGTCCTAAACACATCCTCAAATTCTCGAACTACTGGCATGTTTCCTAACGTCGGCCCATCAACATGCTCAAGTAAAGCGGTATAACATCCAACCCGACATGGCCAACTAACCTGTACTAGAAAAGTAAAGACCGTGTCGTCCGGTCCACTGGCTGTCACGACCCGATTATCGCAATCAATCTCTGTCTTCATCTCGGTGAGCTAGTCCATACTGAAGATAATGTCGTAGTGCCATACGGGAGCGACAATGAGGTCAACGAATACTGTCCTGCTACCTAAGTATACTGAGCAACCCTCACACGTCCATGTGACATCTGAAAAGGTCTTAGTAGCAGTAGAGAGTCTCACTCCCTTCATGGGAGTAGTATGTAAAGCTAGACGTTTAACAGTCTCATATGAAATGATGGAGGTAGTGGACCCTGTGTCCACCAATAAAAAGACAAGAGTACCTTAAACATGTGCAGTGACCTCGAAGGCCATAGGTGCTGTCTCTGGCTCTTCTACTGTAAGTGCATGAACGCGTGCCTGTTGTGGTCGGTTGGGCTGAGGCACCATAGGTCACTGAGGCGGCATAAATCGAGGTGTAGGGGGTTGGAAAGATGGATGTCCAGGAATAGTACGCATGGGTGGTGCTGAAATGGCTTGGGGACGAATGCGGTCGATCTTCTACGATGATGAGAATCCACTGTCTCTCATATGCATGAAACAGTTTTTCGTTAGGTGGCTTGGCCGCCCACATTAAGTACAAGTCACGCCCGGTCGCTGCATCGGAGCTAGTGGTGTTGAACTCCTGGGAGGAGAATTTGTACGATGCCTCTTGCCTAGGAATGGCCTGCTCGACATATCTGGTCGAGGTCTAGGGACCATAGGCCCACGAGTACGTGTCAATTGATCCCCGTCCTGCTCTGCCTGAATGGACATGTGTACTAGCTCGGCATAGGAAGGTATACTAGCACAACACATCTTCCAGCGAATATCAGGGCGCAGGCCCTCAAAGAAGCGTCATATCCGCATCTGTGCGTCGGCGAGAATCGTAGGAACATAGCGGCCCAACTTCGTGAATCGATGCTCATACTCAGACATTGTCATGCCTCCCTGTCTGAGGCGTAAGAACTCATTCTCCTTCTCGTGCTGGTATGTCTGGGGATAGTACTTCTTGTAAAAGCGGAACTCGAAATCTGCCCAAGTTCAGATATATCCGACCGTAACAGTCCGCAATACATTATCCCACCACAGGCTAACCTCCTTTGCAAACATAATGGCGGCCAACTCGACCTACTCCTGCTCAGTATAATGTAGCATCCGCAGCATCTTGGAGATGTAGTCGAGCCAATATTCTGCCTCCTCGGGTCTGTAAGAACTGGTAAAAATAGGAAGCCTCAAGTGCTGGAATCGCTCCAGTAGACCACATGTACCCAAATTCCTCGTAAGGTATGGAGCAGGTGCAGGAGGAGGCACACCATCATCCTAATCAGAAGGCCCTACTGTCTCAGCAGGACGTACAGATGATGAAGGTGGAGTAGCACTTCCACCCTGTGCTAGGGCCTCTGCAATGGTAGCCAAGAGTTACTGGTGTTGCTGCTGCATCATCATCAACAACTACTCCAACCTATGAGCAGGTGGGGCAGGCTCAGGCACATGTTGCATCGAAGATGACGCACGGTTCTGCTCATGAACCGGTGGTGTGTACGGTGGCGGTCCAACTATAGGACCAGTAGATGGTTGAGACTTAGGTATCGTCTCGCGAACAGGGCCCAATCCGGGGTTTGTATAACCATCCCTCTGGGGAGGTGCCTGATCCATCGTATCAGTCAGTGCAAGACGTGTCGTGCTTCGCGTGACCTTTCGTGGCATGCCCTATATGACATAGGGTGCAACTTAGGTCAGATTTGGCATACACACAAACTCATTACGCAACATTCATACACATAAACTCATTACGCAGCATGCATTTCATTAACCAAAATTTGTCATAATACATGGAGTATAGAGTTTACATGAATCATGACAGAAAATGCATGTTAGCTAACACAACCCAAGTTTCAAACACTGAAAACATTCTACTACTACTGCACTACTAGGTCTATCAATAGGAACACAAACATAACTTAAAGCAGGAACCAAATAAGTTGTAAGATAACTGCAGGGATGACTAGGCATCTGAGTTTGGCGAAGGAGGAGGGACACCCTTATCCTGCAGACAACACAGGATAGTCTTCAGCGTACGAGTCACTTTCTTGAACTTGTGTTTCACAAGGCCCCGAAGATCCATAATATCCTGTCATAGGACCTCCTGACCCTCCTCAAGTTGAGCGATTTGAGCATCCCTAGCATCCCGATCAGGGTCCTGCTCCGGTGGCATAGGAGGGGAGCTTTCCTCTGTATCATGGGCCTCTTCTTCTTCCTCGCTCTCTTCCTCTTCTATTTTCACTCCGCCTTCATCCTCACTTTGCTCTTCTTCACTCGCTGTCTCATCCTCACTCTCCTCAAGTCGGGCTTGTCGCTGTCGTGGCCTGATTTCCATCTGATTAAGAGTAGTCTCATTGATGAAGTGTTGCGGCACTGGAAGTTCTGTGCCAAGACTGTAACCAAACTCGCGTGCAATCTTGCATATAAGCCGGCCGAAAGGGAACGAATCAGTCCTTCTGTTTGAGCGTGTGATTAGAACGATCTGTCGTAAAACATATGTAGGCAAGCATAACTTCTCACCCAGCCCCACTTGGTATAGAAAGTTAACCATCAGACGCGTACACTCACTGCGATTGCTCCACCTGGGGTAGATATTAAACGTGTAGATATGGTGGAGTAGGCAAAAATCATCCTTCATGTGGGTTGCTAGAAGGTAATTGTTGGGCTGCCAGTGAACTAGTCGACCACAAAGGAATCGTGTGTGGCGGTCCCTTTCACGTGCACTCCTCAAATTCGTCTCGCTCTCATGAACTTGGCTAAAAGATTTTCCCATGAGTCGAGCTATCAAGCCAGCGTCAATTATGGCCTCCCGACCTCGTCATGAGGGAATCTTGAACTGCAAGGGCTCTAGTGTCGGCTCTTGAATATGGGCATAGAATGCATGGACAATACCCACATTCGCATAATAGGTGCCCTCAAACACAGGGCCCCAACCGGCCTCATCTAGGCACTCCAACAACAGATACTCTCCAAAGAGTCGTCCGTCTACCTGAGCTTCAAAAAGGACCCGACGGCCCTCATAAACTCCATGGGACAACTCCGCCAGTAGAGCTCGTGGGAGAGGAGCCTGGAGATCGAGGTCCCGTTTCATCTGTATCTCACGCTCGATGCCCGTGCTTGCGGTGGTGCCTCGCGGTCTCCTTGCACGAGTGGGGCGACTAGGCTCGGCTTCATCCGCGGCACCTTTCCTCTTTCCCATGAGGGAAAGAATGGTGGAAAATGAGAAAATGGCCACAATAACTTCGAAGAGGGCCATGGAGAAAGTTAAGAATAGGGGAAAAGAAGATGGAGTCGTTAGATCTCCACGAATTTGAGTCTCCAAGGGGCGTATAAAGGCTCAAATGAAAGGGATTAAAAAGGGAAAATGAAGAAAGAGGGTGGGTAGTGGGGGTACACAAATTTGAGCCTCAAATGGGAGATTCAAGAGCTCAAATCAGAGAGAATGAAACGGTTGTAAGGTGGGCGTTGCTGAAAACAGTGGAGATGAGTATGCTCAAAAGGGAAATGACAAAATGGGTGATTAGAGGGGTGGTTTTTTGAAAAATTGGAAGTTTGGGAGAGAAAGGAAAGCTTGAGAGGGTGATTTGTGAAGGAGGGGTGTGTTTGGGGAAGTTTTAAACTAAAAACTCTAGACAAGTGGGCCATACAAGACCCCACATGTGATCGGCCCGAGCGGCCCGCCCAGCCTGGCCCATTAGCCGGTGAGGCTCGCCGACCTCTGGAGTGTTTGGAGAGGGCTCGCCCAAGGGGCGAGGTCCTCCCCTCCCCCTTGGTCTGAAAATGTGTGGGGCCCACCCTGAGTCCCACCGATTTGGTCATTTTGACCCCCCGACTCCGATTCGAGTCATTTCAGGGCCTTTTAGGTGGTTTCTGATGTATATTCGCATTTAGCGATTTCTAACGGCTGGGATGGGGTGAATTACTATCTAAACTCGTCGATAGATGGTCTAGGATAGGTCCGGGGTCACCTCAAGCAATCACGGAGGTGCATGAACTCGATCTCGGCGATCGATTTCGATGAACTTCACCAATTGGCGAAACTGGGAAATCCTACTTTTGTTTCTATATTTTTCTCGCACCCAGCTAATTCGAAATGCGTCAACATATGGTGTGTTACCATAACCCAGGTCTGGTTTAATCCAAATCGTGCTTTGATACCAACTTGTAACGCCCTAAAAATCGGGGGTCGAGTAGCAACTCAACTCCCGAGTTCCAAAACATCACTAATGCAACATATATGCTTATGATTTAATGTTGTCTATGTTAGTGCATTAATCATGAGTGGGATTATGCCAAAACAGTAATTCATACTCCAGATCAGTTGTAAAACGCAAGTGGAAGACTGAAAAATATAAATAAACGTATATAAGTCAAAAGATCACAATCGGTCTCCAGAGTATGAATATAATACTGAGTCACTGTGTTCTTGAAATATTACATGTAATATTACCAAAGTCAAAATATCAAAATGGTTAAACTATAAATAAACCCCATAGCCCCGTCAAACAGGAGAGCCTAAGCGAATCCATCAAAGAACTGCATGTAAGAGTACTCATCCTGATCGTCATAATAATCAGGTTCCGCCTCAGGAGTCACGCCATGATCTGTAATCAAGACAGAGTTTGGTTTGGTGTTTAAACACCATCCCGTAACGTGGGAGTGAGTGATCAACTCAATGGAACAATAGAGCATAGGTTAGCATGTTATCAATTCAGTCAAGCAGTAATAATAAAGCAATTCATGACACATTCTTATTACTGTTGTTAATGAAAGAATCCATGGATGTATGATGCATGCCCTCGCCTACACTCCCTCATCGACTTCATCTTACGTTCGTAATTACAACACTGCCTCAGTGCTTGACCTGCATTGCCTGATTGCAGGCGTAATGCAGTGCATGTATATGATTACGAAGTTCTTATTAGTCCTTCTCATATAGCAGGATTGGGAAACTAAGGTACCTCCCTTATTTCATTTCCCAAACAATGATCTATTCTAGGGTCGTCAGTCCTAGAAAATCTCATATGATGTTGTGGTTCTAGGTCGCTGTAAAGGCTCGTCACCAATCAGTGCAGGCCTAGTTTATACTCTAGATGCTACTGAAAGGCTCGTCACCTCCACATAGACTCAGAGTATACTCAAGGTCACTACAAAGGGCTTGTCACCAATCAGTGTAGGCCGACAACTCGAATACAGTGTCCCATACCACCGTATTCGGCTCACGAGTCTGGGTTTCTCACTAGTCACTATGGGGAGGCTTGTCACCCCAGTGTAGGCCGACAGCTAGACCACGGTGTCCCAAACCACCATGTCCGGCTCATGAGTCTTAGCGGATCGAGGTACCAAGGTTAATCGGGATTTCACTGGTGAGTTTGGTACCTTAGGTTCAAGTAGTAGCTTCCATACATGGTGAACATACATTGACACATCAGGTTACTTGACGGGCTCGACCAGCACGAGCGCACATTGCATCGATCGACATGAAGTGCAAAAGCACTTCGTGTGGCCTAACCACTGCTGACGACCAACATACGATACGGGTTTGTCAAACACGTCCTACGTGGTGAATGAATCTCAACCACAACTTGAAGCCTATACCGATTGCCTAGACTATCACATAGCCCCAATCACATTCAAGTCCTATCCAGAAAGCATGTATAGTAGTCTAAGTAGAATTAACAAAGCAATTTAAACATGTGAATAAGCATGTTATAAAACACAATATAAACAGGAAATACAAACACATACATTTCATAAGTAAGCGATTAAATTAATCAACTAACATGGAGGAAATCATATACATCTTTAAGGTAGTTGAGAATCCTATCTCAATACCTACCTAAAGCACAATCATCTAAGTACTTACTCTTACAAGCATTTTCACAAACACTTAGAATACACTTATTAACATACATAACGTATATTAGCCAAAACATGTATTAGGGCGAATCCTTTCACCGAGTAAGTATTACACATATATATAGCATGTACACACAATGATTAATCATGGAAAACACACTTTTATAATTTGTACATATACGGTATTTTCTACAAATATACAGAATACACTAAATGCCATATTTTACATACGTAATTGAATCTCAAAACGAATGTCACATTTTACATATGAAATAACACGCAGATCATGAATCTATCATTATCTGGCATTGAAAGCTTTGAAAACTGTAACCTATACGTCTATAGTCTGCACCTTATGCCGTAGAAGAGAGTAACGAACTCAGTTAAACACCAAGTCTTTATCACTGGCAGAACGGCAACCTATGACACGAAATAGGTTAGTTACTTCATCACTTATACTCATCGGATCTCTAGAACTGATTAGGGTTAGGATTTCTTACCCGAAAACAGAATCAGAATCGCCGGAAAAGTGATACATTTGTGATGGATAGACACGGAGAACGACAGGGATTAATTCCCTATAATAACTCTAACTTCTCTCTCGCTTTCTCTCTCTTTACTCTCTTCTCTCTCCTAGGGTTTTCTCAAATTCGTATGGTGAGAATGAGAGAGGGTTTAAGGTCCTTATATAGGCCTAAAATTGATGGAAATGACCCTAGGGCTAAGGTATACTTAGGTTATGTCCAAAGGGCATCTGTTTCACCAATGAGCATTTCCGAGCCCCCCCCCCCCCGCCTTGAGCCAAAGGTTGGACTTAAGCTCACAGACTATGGATCTAGGTCGAGTTAAGTTTTCATTCCAATCCGATTTCCAGATCACACGTGGCGGACCAGTTTCAGTTTAACGGTCACCGGAACTCAATCAGGGTCACAAGTACACTGACCTGTGTATGAAATTTCCCCTGATCTGAAGGTGTGTTTGGGTCAGATTTTGACGGTCTGATTGCTTATATCAGGCCCGCAAGTGACAAGTTTCAGATTACTTAAATTAGATTTAATTTCTAAAGAAATCTATGTTTTCTCACACATTTCACTCCGGGCTCAAGCGAATAGCCTCAAAACACTATCTGGATTTGATTTTCGAGATGGTTTTCAAGCCCAGTAAAACGGTCCTAATTATGTAATTTCATAGTCATCGGACTTTCGACGTGCGGTCCAGATCTGATACGGAGTTTCAATGTGCTCTCGAGAGCAACTGGGTAATGAGATTGATCCTAGATTTTAGGGTAACCTAACGTCAATGATTATACAAGTTTTGGCTCTTACAGATCGAATTTAAAGTGGATCAAGTAGATTTCATAGCTAATCTAGTTTAGCACTTAGTTAACTTTGTCTAATTTCTAAAGGATTGGATCCTAAGTGATTTCTGCCTGAGGTGGTACTCGGGTCTTTGTACAGAATTTTCACAGTCGTTACATTCCTCTTCCTCATTGGTGGAAATGTGTTTTGAGGTTTCAAGGGCATTATTTTTGGATTTGGGAGTTTGTTTGAATGTAGTTCAAATGTTTGTAGGGAACCTACTAGTTCTTCTACTTTCATTTCGTCTATGGTCCTACATTCTTCAATGGTTGTTACTTTTGAGTTGAAACATTCCTATTGGGATCTCAGAATTTTCCTACAGATTTTTGGGATGGAACTCTCTCCTAATCCACCCATGGAATTACAGATGATGTTCATCTTTGTAAAAAAATTCTATGAATGTCTTATGCTCCTCCATTCTGAGATGTTCAAATTATTAAGTTAGAAGCTACAGCTTGGATCTTTTCACTGTGTTAGTTCCCTCATGGGTTGTTTCCAACAAATCCCATGCTTCTTTAGAAGTGCCACACATGCTGACTTGATTAAAGACTTCTTGGGACACAGCACAGTAAATAGCATTCATTGCTTTCACTTCAGCAATTTGTTTCTCTTTATCATATGTAGTCCACATCTCTTTGGATTTAGGTTTGAAGATAGTTGTGCCATTTTTAAGTACCACTTGATCAGCTAGGGGCAAGTATTCGTTTTCAACGATGTCCCAAACATCATGATCCAAAGATCTCAGAACGTAGTGCATCGTAGCCTTCCAGTAAGCATAATTTAAACCATCAAATACAGGATGTCTAGTTACAGATGAGCCCTCTCCTTTGGCCATGATTCCAACTTCAGTCAAGATGACTCTCTAGGCAGTTAAGCCCTTAAGAGAGACCTGCTCTGATACCAATTGAAATTGCAATAGTGACCACTTTAGTTGAAGTAGGAATAGGTCAAAGTGTCCTAGAGGGGGTGAATACAACTTTATAAAATTTTACAACAGTTTAAAATCCTATCATCATTATCTTGATCTAATATAACAATTTATCAAGATATTTGTATCTTAACTCTAATGGCTTCCAAGCTAAATAGAGGATCCAATCATAAGACTATTCAATATCTAATCAATTCATAAATTTAGTCTATGATGGATGGACAGTGTGACTATGTGTGAGATGTGATATTATCAGTTCTAAATAATCATGTATCATGTGATCATTCAAAGTATACGCAATAATAAAATATGCAAATACCAATCTCAAACACAGTCGTTTTATAGTGGTTCGGCTATATGCCTACTCCACTCTCGGTGGATAAACTCAACCCTTCAGTGTACCGGATTTTACAAACGGAGGTTTCAAATTAGGTTCACCTCAAACCAGTACAACCTACACAAGGCTGACTCTAGGACCTACACAAGGTACCTAACATGTCTCCACAAGACATAAGTTTATGCCCCACACAAGAGTAAGGGTCAACACACAGCACTCGAATTTTATGCCCGACATAAGAGCAAAGGATCCACAAAAGGAACCTAGGGTTTTAGGCCACACAAGCCAAGGATCCACACAAGGGACCTAGAGTTTATGCTCTACACAAAAGCAAAAGTCAACACATAGCACCTAGATTTTAGACCACACAGGTCAAGGACCTACACTAAGGACCTATGTTTATGCCCTACATATGAGCAAGGGTTAACACACAGCACCTAGGTTTTAGACCACACAGATCAAGAACCTACACTAAGGACCTAAGTTTATGCCCTACACAAGAGCAAGGGTCAACACACAACAGCCACACGTACCCTCCCATTGGAGGCATCCTATGAGGACTTGAAGGGTTGAGAAGCACCTGTGACCCAATCCTACACAAAGGAATGATCAATAGGATCTTTGGACTCTAATGACTTATAGATAAGTAGATGAGCCCCATTAAGAACTTTGATGAAGATCTCTTCCTTTGATGATGAAGATTCTTCAGCTCCCTTAATCCGCAACACTTGATGATGCTCCAATAGATGCGACGGGTTGGGTCAAGGTTATGTTGGAATCCTACTCTATTAAATATTTTCCTATTTTAGAGGAGTGATTCCAAGCTTTCAAGCAGGTATCCCAGCTCAATGATTTGCCATTAAGATGGTAGTTGGATAATCCTTGAATGAGGAAGTTCATTCCTCAATCCACTCTATTAGATATCAATGATGAGAGTGGGTTGAGGGATGAACTCCCTTGAGAAAATGAGTATGGGGTAGATGATATGCAATAACTCTTTCAACGCTCTCTCTATTTTCTCAATCTAGTGTTTGTGCATTCAATAGATTCCATCCTAATGATTTTCCATTAAAAGGTTGCTGAAGAATCCTTGAATGTTGAAGTTCATTCTCCAATCTAATTTATAGAGTATTCAATGAATAAGAAGGGATTGAGGAATGAACTTCCATGAGAAAAAGTTTAATGATGGTAGGTAAGAATTTACCTCCTTGGAACTCTCTTTCTACTCACCAAACAAGATAAGGCAAGCTCTCATTAAATAGGCAAAAATTTCCAATGGAAATAAAACATTCATATTTTTTTTACAGAGTTCGATATCATTGAGCAGGCTTTGATATTATCGAGCGTATACTCTCAATATCGTCGAATGGCTGATCGAAGACACAAACTCAATCTGTCAAACGTTTTAAAACCTTTTTACCATCTGATCGATGATATCGAACATGCTTCGATGTCATTGGATTTCGAGCTCCGATTTCATCGACCCATAGTTCAATTCCTCGACATTTAAAAACATGAGAGCAGACTTGCCTTTGGAACTGAACAGGCATCGATATGATCGAGCATTCCTCGATATCATCTGGTTTTAAATATCGATGATATCGATACCAATTTTGATTCATCGATCTATTCAAGGAATTTTCCTATAAACTCGCTAAACAGTTTTATGTCCCAATTCAATGACATCGACCTGGTCTCGATATGATCGATCTTTGAATATCGATATCATCAAGTGATTCTCGATACCATGAACATTTAAAAGAATTTACCTAAAAGCTTGTTAGACAGATTTGTGTCTCAATCTGATATCATCGAAGGTCCATTGATATCATCGAGATTTGAAATTCGAAGATATCGAGGCTCTCTTCGAGCTATCGAAAATCACCTGATTTTCCTTAACTGCTTACTGAAAGTGACCAGATGACGATTTTATTAAGCCGTTTCGATGAACTCGAGATTTGAAAGTCGATGATATCGATCCTGTCATCGATTCATCAAGAATTCAGCCCAAGATTCATTTTGGTTGCTGGACATTTGAAGTCTCATTTTGATAACATCGAGTGAGTTTCGAGGACATCGATAACAGAGTCTGATTTTATCGAAGCACTATCGATAAATCGACAAAGGCTGAAAACTTAGAGATTTTATTAATTTTGCAAAATAATTTTCACACCTTATTAACAGATTTGAAAAAAATCGGGCACGATAAGCTTTGACTATTCTACGACTGGTCGAAGGTCTCCTTCGACTGGTCGTAAGTCACCTTCGACTGGTCAAAGACCCTGTAATTATTCGTTGTTCTTTGAGTCAAAGACTTTCGACTGGTCGAAGATGCAGTCGACACTGTTCCTTCGACTGGTCGAACAGATTCCTGGACTAGTCGAAGGCTAACAGAAAATATCCGATATTTGTAACAAACTCACGACTGATCGAGGAATTTCTTAGACTGGTCGAAGCAAAGCTAAGACTAGTCGAAGAAAGCTTAGGACAAGTCTTCGAACTGCCCAAACTCATGTAACATAAACATATGACTTATGTATCCAAAATAGCCTACTCCTAAGGTCAACCTAAGGTCAATCAAACCCCAATCATGAAGTAAGGACATTGAAACATTAGGAACAAGTGACCTTGAAGTTTAAGCCTTGAAGTCTTGATGTAGTTCAATCTTGAAATCTTGATGTAGCTCAACCTTGAAAGTGTCTTGACTTTTTTACGAATGGCCTTGTACGCTTCTTGAAGTCTTGCATTCTTGAGACTTGTCTTGTGAGAATTACTTGCAGTCAAGGTTGATCTTTGTACTTGTGAGCTTTGCTTGTTCATGAATGTTGATCTTTGAGAGAGCTTTACTTATGCAAGTTATATAACAGTGATTTTGGCACCACAAATTTAACAACCGATAGGGATATAAACTATAGCACTTACAATCTCCCCCTTTGTCAAATTAGTGACAAAATACATAACCAAGATAAACATAAAGTAAAACAACTGGTTTAAAGAATCATGAATCAGTTAGTATCAACTGGCTTACCTGTAAATCAATATTCAATATTCAACATTCAACCAGTTCATTCAACTAGTTCAATCATACTCCCCCTGAGTAACATAACCAATGCTACTCCTCTCACAATCACATCGTTAAGAATAAACCATTCTCCCTCCTTTTGTCACAATATGACAAAGGAAACAACAATAAAGGAGAACTAAATAAAGGGATATATGAGAGTAAACATGAGGAGTTACGAGATTATAGCAGAAAAACAGATAGTATCCAACTCAAAATCAGCATAGTTTCACATAGAACAAATACCCAGCATAAAACAAAGATAGTATCCAACTCCAAATCAGTCAACCTAGTGCTAAGTTATAAAGTTATTACAGACCAGAAAATCCCATATAAACTAATCAGAACTAGAACCAGATGACGGAGCAGGAATAGAGGGATCAAGTTGGTGCATGCCTTTGTTCAATCGCCTAAGATATTTGCGCATGTACTTGAATTGTAAATCATGAGCAACCGACATGTTTTCCATCTTTACATTTATATTCTCAACTTTATCCTCCAATGCACTCAGATGTGCATCAACATCAGATGGTTCAAAATCTAGATCATTTATTGAATAAGAATCCAGTTCCTCAAAAATGTCATCCATATTAATGTCATCACCAGCTTCTTCATGACCACCACCACCACCACCACCTTGTTTAGGAAGTAATTCCAGCTTCATCTTATTGATATTAGAATTGTTGAAAATCAGATGATGGATAGGTGCCTCATTAACCTATATATCGACTAACATATGTGTAGCCAATACAGTCATTAATTAGGTAAAAGGAATGTCACTATGACCAGGATGGAGTCTAAACTGAAGAATGAAATGACAGATTAAGGATGGTAAACAAATCTGAGTACCACTAGCAATCGCATAGATAACACGAACCATAAACGAGGTCAAGTCAGTTTTATTACCCGAACGAGGATACAGATTAGACACAAAGATTTTGTGGAGAACTCTGTATTTGGGTAACAAATACCTTGCGGGAAGCGCATTCCCCTTTTTTTGTCCGGTGAACATCCATGTTGCGCAAGTCTCTAGTGAGCATACGTTTTTCAGAAACTGAGGGTTTATCAGTCAAATTATGAATAGGAATACCCTCATCATTCACAGGATGTCCATAAGGGCTGAAATTAAATGACGATGAATGTCAAAAGGCCCTTCACTAGTAGATATTTTAAAAATTAAATTATCCTGTGAGAAAGCACTAATACATGAAAACATGGATTGGCCAATGGACCGGTATGCTGGCCCACCCCAATGTAATAAGTTAACCCAACCTACAGCTTCAAGCATAGGAAGGATGTCAAAAGGTGCAATATGATTAATATCAACAGGATGTTCAACAATAACATTACATGATCTAATGTCCGTAACATAAGATGGATCATCATTAGGAACAAGAAGTTGACGCTTGGTCATCTAGATGGGAAGTAGTTTTTCTACCTCTAGAAGCCATTTGCAACAACGATAACAAGGAAATAAGAAGTTGCAAAGGATTGAGAAGTGGGTTTACTCAAAACAGATTTTTCTTAATCCAAACCTCAAATCTCAATGAAATCCAAAATAGAAAGCTTTAAGATAGAAAAGGAAACATTCTAGACACAGATCTGCAAGAAAAATGTATATGGAACACTAACCTTGAAGAACAAGAACAGTGGGTTCTACAAGTCGAAGCTCGGCTCCTTGGAAAAAAAAGGAATGAGGAAGAAAGCAAAATTTCTAAATTTTTAAGTGATTCCCGAGATCTACGACTGGTCATGGGTATCTATGACCGGTCAAAGGTCGACTGGTCGAGTATACTCATGACTGGTCGAAGAATGTCCAAAAATTCATATTTCTTGCAAATTATACAAAAATTGGAATTCAACCTAATAAATATATACACTATGATACAAGTAGGCATAAATAATCATTTTAAAGTGCACATGCCAAGATTAAATTTCATCTTTTTGAACCTGCTTTTATCGAGAGGTTTTGTGAAAATGTCAGCTCGTTGATCTTCGGTAGGAATATATTCCATAGATATACCTTTTTCTTCTACTAATTCCCGAATGTAATGAAATTTAATGTCAATGTGCTTAGTACGAGAATGCTGAATATGATTTTTTTAAATATTTATCGCACTGGAATTATCACAATGTAATAACATGGAACCCTGTTTAAGTCCATAATCACTTAACATTCATTGCATCCAAACAAGCTGTGTACATGCATTACCAGTTGCGATATACTCAGCTTCAGCTGTTGAAAGTGATATAGAATTTTGTTTCTTACTAAACCAGGAAACTAGACAATTTCCAATGTAAAAGCAACCACCACTGGTTGATTTTCTATCATCTAGATTACCGGCCCAGTCAGCATCCGAGTAACCAGCTAATTGGACACTAGTCTCAGGAGGATACCAGAGACCGAGATTTATAGTACTTGCGACATATCTAATAATCCATTTGACAACAATTAAGTGTGATTCTTTTGGATCAGATTGATATCTTGCGCAAATACCAACACTTAGAGAAATATCAGGTCTACTAGCAGTTAAATATAACAAACTACCAATCATACTCCGATAAAGTTTTGAATCAACATTTTTACCATTAGAGTCTTTTGAGAGTTTTAGGGTAGTACTCATGGGAGTATCAAAATTCTTGCCATTCTCAAATCCAAATCTCTTGATTAGATTCAAAGCATACTTAGATTGAGAAATGAATATTCCTTTAAGTTGTTACTTTACTTGCAATCTAAGGAAATAAGTCAATTCCCCAACCATGCTTATTTCGAACTGTGATTTTATCAAATCTGCAAACTCAGTAGTCAAGTCAGTACAAGTTGATCCATAAATGATATCATCAATATAAATCTGTACCATTAAGATATGATCATTATGTTTTTTAACAAACAGAGTTTTATCAACAGATCCCATTTGAAAATCATGACTTAAAAGAAATTTTGTTAGTTTCTCATACTATGCCCTAGGTGCTTGTTTTAATCCATAAAGTGCCTTTTTAAGCCGATACACATGATCAGTATTTTTGGAATCTTCAAAACCCATTAGCTGTTCAACATAGACTTCTTCATGTAAATCACCATTTAGAAAAGCACTTTTCACATCTATTTGATAGATCTTTATCTTTCTAAAACATGTAATGGATATAAATAGTCTGATAGATTAAAGACGTGCTACTAGTGCAAAAGTTTCATCAAAATCAATTCCTTCAATTTGAGTATAACCTTGTACCACTAGTCTAGCCTTGTTTCTAATTGTATTTCCACGCTTGTCAGACTTATTTTTGAAAATCCATTTTGTTCCAATGATATGTTTATCTTTAGGTCTTGGTACGAGATACTAAACATCATTTCTTACTAATTGGTTAAGTTCTTCTTGCATCGCAACAATCCAGTTCTCATCAGCAAGAGCTTCTTTTACATTAGATGGTTCTATTTGGGATGTAAAACATATATAATTACATATATCCTCAAGTTGTCTACGGGTGCGAACACCGGTGAGAGGGTTTCCAAGAATTTGTGTGGTTGGATGATCTTTAACAGTCCTCAACTCAAAATCAGTCTGATTCGATGAAGTATCAGGTTTATCAATGATTAGAACTTCATCATTATCTGAATTAGGGATTGACGTGTTTAAGTGATCATCAATGACAACATTGATGGACTCTTGAATCACACCAGTTCTTTTGTTCAGAACCCTATAAGCTCAACTGTTTAAGGAATATCCTAGAAAAATCCCTTCATCACTCTTTGTATCGAAATTTCCCAAATTTTCACGATCTCGTAAAATATAGCACTTGCTACCAAAAACTCGAAAGTATTTGACAGTAGGCTTTTTATTGAATCACAATTCGTAAGCCGTTTTATTATTATCTTTGTTAGTGTAGACTCGGTTAATAATATAGCAAGCTGTGTTGACTACTTCAGCCTAAAGATTTTTAGAGAGCTTCATGCTATTCAACATGACATAGCCATTTCTTGAAGCACCCTATTCTTTCTTTCCATAATTTCATTTTGTTGTGGAGTTTTGGAAGCTGAGAATTCATGTAATATTCCTTGGTCGGTATAGAACTTCTCAAAATTGCTATTCTCAAATTCAAATTCATGATCACTACGAATCTTACTGATTTGAGAAGATTTTTCAGTTTGAATCCTTTTGAGAACTTTTCTTACTTCTTCAAGGGTTTCAGATTTATCCCTTAAGAAGACTACCCAAGTGAATCTGGTAAAGTCATCAACTATTACCAGGATATACTTTTTCCCACCACGACTTTCCATTCTGGTAGGTCCTATTAGATCCATGTGGAGGAGTTTGAATGGTCTTGATGTGGTATTTGAATTCACCTTTTTATGTGAGTTCCTTGTTTGTTTGCCTATCTGGCACTCACCACATATTTTATCTAATTTCTGAAGTTTGGGTAAACCTCTTATAAGTTCTCATTTGCCCAATCTATATAAATTTCGATAATGTACATGTCCAAGACGTTTGTACCATAAATCAGTCTCATCTTTATGGACCATGTAACATGTTTGATTAGATGAGCTGGATTCACTAATAATATAGCAATTTTCAGACGTTCTACGTCCAGTTAATATTAGAACCCTTATTGTTTAGTATCTCACAGCTTTGATTAGAGAACCGAACACTATGGTTATTATCACATATTTGAGATATGCTAAGCAAGTTATGTTTTAAGCCTTCAACATATAAAACGTTTTTAAACACAGGAAGATTAAAAAGTTGAACCGTACCTTGTCATATAATCTTGCAGTTGCTACCATCACTAAATGTGACTAAACCATCAGTCATATCTTTTAGATCCGTGAATGAAGCTTTGTCACCTGTCATATGCCTAGAGCATCCACTGTCTAAGTACCACTTTGAATGACTTGTTGCTTTGAAAGCAGTGTGAGCAACCAAGTAGGTAACTTTAGGAACCCATTTCATAACTGTTTTGGGTTTAGGAACATAGTTGGTCTTCTTTTGTTTATAGTTGTAAGAATAACCTATAGAGTTAGATTTTACGAGCTCCTTGAGTAAATCTGCTATCTTTTCAGCTAGTGGATTTCATTTCTGATTAATGTTGACATGGCTGCTTCTAGGTTTTTGAAGAGTTTTTGAATTTCTAGAAAATCCTTGATAAGTACTTTTCCCTTTTGAGTTTGAGGACTCTCCTTTCATAAACATAGGAGGAGTATACTTTTGTTTAGGAGATAAATTTTTATCATAGCCAACCCGGATAGATCGCCACATTTTCTTGATCCTGATAAAAGTTTTTCTAACTTTGGATCACCTTTGGCATATTTCCATGTGTCCTTTAGACTCAGAAGAGAAGATACTTCATTTTTTAATTTCTCAATTTCATATTTCAAATCAACAATTAGGGAGTTTTTGAATTCCAAATCGCATTTTGATTTTTCAAAACAATCTGAAATTTGTGATTTTTCTAAGACAAGTGATTCAAAACATTCTTTGAGTTTAGAAAACTTTTCTTTTTGAAGTTTAAGTTTGACAGCAATTTTACAACTTTCCTTATATAGGGCATTGTAAGCGTCTTGAAGATCATCTTCATTTTCACATTCACTACTCAGATTTTCTTCACTTGTTGAGTCATTATCTGAAAATGTGAATTTGGCTAGAGTCATAAGAGCTTTAACTTCATTGCCCGACTCAGTTTCAGAATCTTCTGATTCAAAAGAAGCTTCAGAATCAGATGATTCATCCCATGTAGCCAACATACCCTTCTTCTTGGGTTTGTCCTTTTTAGGACATCTATTTGCTAAGTGCCCATATTCTTGACAGTTGTAACATTGACTATCTTTCAAAGATTTTTGAGGTTTGGGTCTAAACTTCTTTTTATCATTCGATTTTTGAAAATCAACCCTTTTCTTGCTT
Source organism: Magnolia changhungtana (assembly GCA_030180095.1). Lineage (NCBI taxonomy): Eukaryota > Viridiplantae > Streptophyta > Magnoliopsida > Magnoliales > Magnoliaceae > Magnolia > Magnolia changhungtana. The sequence goes on from JASAUF010000600.1 coordinate 3,044,609, forward strand.
TTGAAAATCTTGTAAAATTTCTTAGCTAAAAGAGCCATATCATCTTTTGAATCAGAATTTTCTTCTGAATTACATTTAGAGGATTTTAGTGCGATAGATTTACCTTTAGGAGCTTTAAAGTTTAACTCGTAGGTTTATAAAGAACCAACTAGTTCTTCTACCCTCATATTATCCGTATCACGAAGTTCCTGGATCGCGGTTACTTTAGAATTGAATCGTTCAGGAAGTGAGCGTAGTATCTTTACACACACTTTACTTTCTGGAATTTTATTGCCAAGACCCCACATTGAGTTTACAATGTCATTTAGTCTAGTGTAAAAGTCCATAAACATTTCATTTTCCTCCATATGAATTTCTTCAAATTTGGTTGTGAGGAGTTGGACTTTAGACTTTTTAACAATTGTTGTACCCTCGTGTGTTAATTCTAGTATATCCCAGGCTTGCTTTGCAGTATCACATGATATAATTCTTTTGAACTCATCCGGTGATAGTGCGCAAGTGATTGCATTTAGTGCTTTAGCATTGGCACTATACTCACTTTTCTGAAGGGTGGTCCATAAATAATAAGCAGGTATAGACATAATTTTTAAATCGTCGGATTCAGTTACTTCAATGGTAGGAGGGTTCCATTCGGTCACTGTGGCTCGCCACGCACTCTCATCCATTGATTTTAGGAAGATCCTCATTCTGGCTTTCCAATAGGCATATTGGAGCCATCAAATGGTGGAGGCCTGGTGACTGAAAGGCTATCAAAATTTGACATCTTTTTATATAGCTTAGATCTTTAGCTCAGGAAATAAATCCAAATCAAAAGCAATAAGAACGAGCTATTAAGCTTTGATACCACTTGAAAAGGCCTAACTATATGTCCTAGAGGGGGAGGGGGTGAATAGGACTATGTCAAATAAAACTTATAACAGCGGAATTAAAAAGAATATGATAGCCAAAATAAATCACAATGCGGGAAAGTAAAACAACCTCAAAATTCAGATCTTGAGAGGTTGATACAAATGGTGTTCTAAGGACAACCTTACACCAAAAACCAGAGTTTATGGTAGGACAACCTTATTTCTAGAAAGATCTTTGTATCAAATCTCAAACCAAAGAGGAATACAGAAATAAACACAAACTGAACTGAAATAAATCGTAATCACAAATGTATTGTTCTAGGGACAGCCATACACCATAAAAATGGCAGGGCAACTTTGCTGGAACAACTTTAAAGGAAATTAAATATCAAGCTGATAAAGAAATAGTAGAAAATAAATTCTAAACTATTACAAAATTCCCACAATGCTTGAATTAAATGATTACAACATTCACCATCATACATACATCCCACAAATAAATAATTAAAGATTAGAAATATAAATCATTCAACCACAACACAAGGGATTATAGTGGTTCGCCTGTGTGTTCACCAACTATTAAACAACAGCCACACAGAATGCTACTCCACTCCTAATATCCTCACACAGGGGATATTAGCGTTCACTAACAAAATAGGTTTTCACAAGTTCACCCAAAACCTTTACAATTGTGTCTTTGTCTGTGGGCTTACACAATTAAAAAAAAACCCCACTTCTGAGTTTTCTTGGCTCTCCTCAGATAACTAATACAACAAGATTTTTCTGGCAAATCTTGAAAGAAACCAAAACAGAAAGGAATTTACAATTAAATATAAAATACCTAATTATCTCCTTCGTTGTAGCAACCCGGTAGAACCAAGTCAGAGTAGATGATTGAATGTCCAAGTTCAATGTCCAGTACTCAATTACAATAGTTCTAGTTCTAATAGATTTTAAATTTAACCAAATAGGGCTTGCCTTAATTGATTTTGATTCCAAAGAAAGGGAATAACAATTCCTCTTATCAAATTAGATTGGAATAGCAGAAATAAAATGAATTAAATAAAGCTAAAGAAAAGAGAATATTAAATAAGCACACTTAGCTTAGATGGAGCACATAATTATCTCTCAGAAGTTTGACGAAGATTGACTTGAATGGATTAATTAATTCACATTTTCTTCTGAGATTCGTGCTCTATATATAGGTGAGCAGATCACATCTTCGACTGGTCTAGGAAGCTCTTCGACTAGTCGAAGAATTAACAGATTTGAAAAAAATCGGGCGTGATGGTCGTAGGTCACCTTCGACTGGTCGAAGACCCTGTAATTATTCGCTGGACTTTGAGTCAAAGACTTTTGATTGGTCGAAGATGCAATCAACACTGTTCCTTCAACTGGTCGAACAGATTCCTAGACTAGTCGAAGGCTAACAGAAAATATCCAAATTTTGTAACAAACTCATGACTGATCGAGGAATTTCTTAGACTGGTCGAAGCAAAACTAAGACTAGTCAAAGAAAGCGTAGGACAAGTCTTCGAACTGCCCAAACTCATGTAACATAAACATATGACTTATGTATCTAAAATGGCCTACTCCTAAGGTCAACCTAAGGTCAATCAAACCCCAATCGTAAAGTAAGGACATTGAAACGTTAGGAACAAGTGACCTTGAAGTTTAAGCCTTGAAATCTTGATGTAGTTCAATCTTGAAATCTTAATGTAGCTCAACCTTGAAAGTGTCTTGAGTTCTTTACGAACGGCCTTGTACGCTTCTTGAAGTCTTGCATTCTTAAGACTTGTCTTGTGAGCAATACTTTCAGTCAAGGTTGATCTTTGTACTTGTGAGCTTTGCTTGTTCATGAATGTTGATCTTTGAGAGAGCTTCACTTATGCAAGTTATATAACAGTGATTTTGGCACCACAAATTTGACAACCGACAGGGATATAAACTATAGCACTTACAGATCTTCCTATGGGGCTCACTTGTCTTACTGATTCAACACTCATGCTAATTGACAAACTAGGGCACTTTCAAAATTCGCCTATGTTGCTCCCAACAGAACGCCCAAGATTTCAGCATCAATAATCGAACTTTTCTGTGAAATGTCTTGTTTCCCTGATGTCCATAAGATTTCCCCTCTACAATGGCTTGAACCCTTTTCCCGATACTTGCTATAAGTGTTCTAACATTTTTCTTTTCTCTAAGACGACATTTTCCTATAGATATAAATTGTTAATCCATCTTTCTTCCCTTTTTTCATGTTCCCTAGCAGCCACTGTGCCAAATTGGAAGTCGATTGCAAAAAGATAAAGGGCCCGACTGAATTCACCACTGAAACTGAGTTAGCTGCTTTCTTGACTTACTAGTTAAGCTTACTCATGCTTCCTTGTTCGAAAAGCTCATACTCCATTCGACCAACCTTACTTGTGGCGGCAGGCACAATGGCGGAAGGCAGAAAAAATATTCTCTGGCCCCTCTTGTGTTATGGTCGTTATATACAGCTTTTGGTCATGCTGTGGCACACTGCTCAAGCCCAGCAATAGGAGTTTCATCTTCTTTTACTTCATGACACTATTTCTCTGGATGGCTTGGCATTTATTTCCCCTAGACTTATAGTGACCCGGAGAAGGCTTATGTCCATCCCGATCATCTACCTTTATGGCATTTCTTAAAGCGAAAGATGATAAAGAAGGGGTTTGACTAAATAGTGGATAAAATTGACAACACAGAATCCATTGACTTCTTTCCTTTCTATTTGGATTTCAAGCTGAAGATCGGGATGTTGAGGATAACAATAACTTGGAACCCATTGAGAGAACCTTCTTTCTTTGTATTTGTTCTTGCAGCCTTCCCATGTGAGAAGGAGTTGAGTTCTAGAGAGAACCGTACTATCCGAGTCGATTTGCCAGACAATTTGGGTCTGATCAAGTTATGCCCCAGGCAGGGGAGGAAGTCATGCAGACAATGAGAAGTTATGGAGTCAGCGCTATAATTGGGCTTTAATATGGAAGCAGCTCTTAACAAGAAATTTTGGCTCTCGATTTATACTCCCATGGTATAATCATTGAGTGACGGCTTCATATTTCTTAATGCGGTGGTGGGCGCATCATTACTACTTGGTGTGCAACTATTTTCTGATGGATCGGCCTGTCTGGGTTCCTCCTCTACACTTAAATAATTATAGACCAAAGCAAGGGATCAGATATTTTACCAAAAAAGACCAGGCCACTGTTCCGAGACCACTTCGTCGCAAAATTTCTGTAGAAGAGCACATTAGAGAAATAAAGCCGCCGAATACTCTAGAAGGATGGATTGCTTTCGGCTCTCCTTTGGATTTAATAAAGCGGGAAGAAAGACTGGCCACTCCTCTTGATGAATTTGAAACTGCATGTGGTATTTTGGCTTCCCCTACTCCTGAACAAGGAGATCAGCCTACACACCCTGCTCCCATCATTCCTCCTACTAAAGAGCCCGTCACTTATACAATTTCTCCTACTATTGAACATGTAGCCACCATAGCTATCCTTGCCATGGGTCATGCAACAACTATAACAAGTCGTACTACAGCCACAGCTTCTCTTGTTGCGAATCAGATTACTATCACTACATCTCCTATGACCCATTCGTGTGCCAAGTCATTATCTCCTAAAGTTTTGGCACAACAGGTTCCTTCTCCTACTCAGTGTGCATGTCTTCTCCCCGTGAAGACTACTTATAAGGGAAAATAAATTATATCGGAGGAAGACATTTTGTCAAAATATTCAGCCAATACTGTAAGCGATGATACATCTTCTCCCACGAGCTTAACCGATGAGGGAGATGCTTTATTAAATGAAGATACTGATGCTGAAATGGATATTGGAGAAGAAGATGATGTTAGAGTCAAGTCTCAGCTTCTTAATGTTTCAATCACTTATCCAGATGCCTCTCATCCGATCACAGTGACCTCCCTAGAAGAGAAGCAACTCGATTATGTAGAATCTAGCTATTCTCCTGGGGCGAATATCTTCCTTTCTTTTGATGCCTCCTATTCTCCATGTATCATGGAAGCTACCGATGTAGTTGCTCGTGAAACATCAACATTAAGAAAGACAGAGGCTCAATCATCAGAAATCGAGGCAATAATGGGAAATGTACTTCTTCCTCACAGCACATGAGAAACCTTGCCAATAGTCACCATAACATCTGATGCCCCCATTCAGACTGATAAATCCCCTATTGCGCGTCCTCCTATCCAGCCAGTAGCCTGAAGTTTAGAATTCTTATTCGATCTGGTTGATATCCCAACTCCGACGACTCTTAACTCGAGTACTGTAGGGGCTCAGGAGCTTTCTTTCAATGTTGCTATGACTACAGACACACCTAGATCTATAGCTCTCAAAAATTGTTCTGTTTAAGCTACTTCCATGTTGCCCTTAGATAGGGTATGTATCTTCTTTTTCTTCTTTTCTTACTTTATATCTTCTTTTGAACTCCTAATCTCTTCTCTCACTTTTTTTTAAAGCCTTGGTTGTGCCGAATCCAAGCAGGTCTGAGGGGTTAACTCAGTAGCCACAGTTTTTGATAGACTTTCATTGGAAAAGGTGTCCCCTCTTATGCTGGGATTCTTCAAGAGCACAATCTTTGTTATCATCAGTGCTTTTAAAGATCTAGCCCAGTGGCCCTTTTTGGACAGTGCCTTAGCCGTTCTTACCCATTCAGCGCATCTGGCTCACGTCAATGTTCAGTCTCTTCACGACTCCTTGTCATAGTACTATGACTCCACCAAAAACTTAGAAGCAGCACGAAGTATAGTCATTGCTCTAGAAATTCTGAATCATCAGAAATAATTGGCATTACTTAAGGAAAAACTTTCTCATTCAGACGATGTCCTTGCTAATTGCGATGCTGTTAGTCAATCTCTTCACAAGCAGTTGAAAGTTTTTGATATAAATAAGTCCATTATTGATGATCAATTTGTTAATCTCGAGTGAGAGATTCTGCTACTCAAGGGTCAGAAAGAAGCAGAAGATTTAACTATTTTTCAAATCAAAGAGGAGCTTGAAACAAATACTTAAGTTGTCGGTATCGAGCAAGCTGAATAAACGAAGAATAGGGAAGCTGCTGCCCTTTTGAAATCAGAACTGGTTGGCGTTCCTGATCAAGCTAGGATTATTCTTGACGCTGAATGCATGACTGCTGCAGCACAATTTCGGTTAAAAGAATAATTACAGCGTCACGTAGTAGTATTAAGCATAGCTGAAGATCTGTAAGGATTGTACTTTTCATATAAATTCCTTTTGCGTTGTGATACATAAACAAATTGTGGTGTTTTATTCGAAGTAAATGCATTCTTGATAATACAATCATTGATTTTGGGATACATGTTGATGCAATACTTACATTTCCACTATTTACATTCATGCATTGTACGACGATCCTATGTGATGTTTTATTTCAATAGGAGGAACTATTTTATTTCAAAGTCAATTTAATTAGCTTTGTACACAGTTTAAGCTCTTGAGTAGTGAAGTAATCACAGTTTTTAGATTCATAAGTAGTTGGACTTGGGTCTTATGCAAATGTCTCTCTAACTCTCATGAGTTCTCTGGACTTATCATGGCCGAGGAGTTCATAAATCGTGGTCCATCAGAGGGGCCCAGTGAAGTTGACGAAGCCATGAACTCAATGGGATTTACGCGCATGGTTGGCCACAGTAACTCTTTAGAGTTCGCGGGGCGCATAAGGCTACCTTCGGCACCAAGTCCAGGGCCGCCAGTCAATTAATGAGGAGGTGTTTTTATTGAGACCCTGTCCTCATGATTTAATACTGAAATCGAGCCAAAGACCTGGGGGGCCTTATTCTATTCCCCATTTTCCTTCATCTGTAAGTTCGGACCCATTCACAAGAGGGTATTTTCATCCTCGTCTATGAAGCTTTTAGAGAGCTTACAAATGGCATTGGTCTCATGCGTGACTGGCTGTTGAGGACTTCTAGCCTTTGAGGCTTTTTGTCACTGGCTTCGTCTGCTGCCCGCATAGGTATGCACATGATGTGGCCTATATGGACTTTTTAGGGCTGCTGGCTCCGCACTGCTATCCCGGATAATATATAGGTCATATGCATAGTTGGCCGTATAAGGCTTAGCTAGGCTGACATAGACGGTGAATCAATAATTGGTATATTACTATTACTTGTTGTTGCCCATGATAATCAAATGATATCTATTCTTTATATCCAATTAGCTTGGCGATAATAACAATTTTGATAAGTAACCAGTAGTGATAGAGATGGCTGGGACTTCGACAATAGTGATATGCTTGAAATTCGCCTGACTTCGACAATAGTGATATGCTTGAAAATTCACCTTTTATTCATCATTCATGAAGAAAGAATACAAGGCTCCGCCTTTAAAGGTTGTTTCACCATTTCATCTGTGATTGCCCCCTTTTGATGTAGAAGTATTATCCTAATAATCTTCTAGATCAAAATCTCTCCCACTGTTAGGGATGATATTTCTTAATGAAGCGAGCATTGACCGATATATTGATGCATCATCCATCTTGATTTGTTACTCTGTATGCTCCATTGGAATAGACTTCAGTTATGATATACAGTCCATTCCATTTGGGATCAAACTTGCCCCCTGTTCTTCGAGTGACCACTAGTGGCCTTTTTAATATCAGAACCATATCCCCTTTCTTGAAAGATCAGTGTTTAAACTTTTTATCGAAGATGGCAGAAATCCTGGCCTGATATAACTACAATCTCTGCTGAACTACCAATCTTTTTTCATCAAGCAATCCAACTCTGTCAGCCGTATTCTTGTGTTCTCATTATCTATAATTGATTGATGCACTGTTACCCTTAGCGAAGTGACTTGTATTTCAATTAGCACGACGACTTCTACACCATAAACTAACGAATACGAGGTAGCTTGTGTCGTTGTACGATGAGTGGTCCTGTAGTCCCATAGAGCTTCCTACAATTTTTCATCCCAATGATGCTTATTCCTGTTCACCGTTTTCTTCAGCATTTTTACAATCATTTTATTGAACGCTTCTGCCAACCCATTGGCTGGTGGATAATAGGGTGTTGAGAACGACTGGTGAATTTTGAACTTAAGACATAACTTCTTCATGCCCTTGTTCTTGAAAGGAGTACCATTGTCGATAATGATTTTCTTCGGATGTCATGGCGATATATTATTGCGTACCAAGTGAAATTAATAACATCTTTCTCTTTAACACTTCGTAGCACAATCACTTCTATCTATTTGGAGAAATAGTCCGTTCCTGCTAGTATATACTGTTTTCCTCTGGACGACAGTGGATTTATGGGGCCAATAACATCGAGTCCCCATGTGGCAAAAGGCTAGGAAGTAGCTGACTGATGAAGATCTTCAGGGGGTACATGTATAATGTCCCCATGGATCTGACACTCATGGCATCATTTTGCATAGTCTATTGCATCTTTAAATATTGTCGGCCAGTAATATCCCATCCGGTGTACTCGGTGGAACAAATTCCTCCCAGTTTGATGCACCCCACATTCCCCAGAATGTGCCTCTTACAGCACTTGACCTGCCTCCTCTTCACTTAGATATCACAACAGTATTTCATTATAAGACCTTCTATATAGTCCCTCATTACACATAATGAATCTTTTCGCTCTCTGCTTAATCTGCAACTTCACCTCTGGATCTTCTAGTAGGATATCGTACTTGAGATAATCAATGAAAGGCAGGTGCCAATCATCTATTGTCATTTCTTAGCATGATATAGGGAGTGTTTCCATTGTTTCACTGATTATTTCTGCTAAATGTAAGAATCTCCTTTCTTCGATTGTCACTTGTAGGGGGCTTCGATCTAGGCAAGTGTAACATCCCAGATTTTTGCCAACCTGGAATTAGACGTCCTTAGGCAATGGGTCGATCCTAACACCTTATTAACTTGTCAGAACTCAATCCCACAGTCTAAAATTGCTTTTTAACCCTTTTCCTTCACAAATCTCACCTTTCACTACCTTATCCTTCAAAAGTAACTAAGTGCTAAACTAGATTAGCTACGAAATCCACTTGATCCACTTTAAATACGATCTGCAAGACCCAAAACTTGTAAAATCATTGACGCTAGGTTACCCTAAATCTAGGATCAATCTCATTACCCGGCTGCTCTTGGGAGCATCACGAAACTCCATATTAGATCTGGATCGCACATCAAAAGTCCAATTAACGTGAAGTTAAACGGTTAGGACCACCTTGTTGGGCTTGACAACAATCTCGAAAATTAAATCTAAATAGTGTCCCACGGCTATTCGCTTGAGCCCGGAGTGAAGAGTGTGAGAAAACGTAGATTTCTTTAGTAATTGGGTATCATTTAAGTAATCTGAGACTTGTCGCTTGCGGGCCAAATATAAGCAATCAGAGCGTCAGAATCTGACCCAAATACACCCTCGGATCAGGAGAAATTTCATACACATGGTGGTGTACTTGTGGCCTTGATCGAGTTCCGGTGACTGTTGAACTGAAACTGGTCCGCCACGGGCGATCTGTAAATCCGATTGGACTAAAAACGTCACTCGATCTAGATCCAATGTCTGTGAGCTTAAGTCCGACCTTTGGCTCAAGGGGACTTCCAGAAGTGCTCCGTTGAGGCGGAACTGTTCGTATTTGGACATAACCTAAGTATACCTTGGTCCTGAGTCTATTTCGGAGAGTTTTAGGCCTATATAAGGACCTTAAACCCTCACTCTCTCATCCCATACGAATTTGAGAAAAACCTAGGAGAGTGAAGAGAGAAAAGAGAGAGAAAGTGTAAGAGATGTGGGAGCATCTTCCTGATGCTCTACCCTGCTATCCTACGTGATTAATCATCACGATCTAACCACTTTTCCGGCGATTCCGGCTTCGTTCGTAGGTAAGAAAACCTAAACCTAAGTTGTTTTAGAGTTTTCAAGAGTGTAGGCGATGTAATAGCAGACCTGTTTCATGATTCAGGTTGCTTAATCACCGTTGACGAAGGCTTAGAGATTCTAGTGTATTCGTTACGATTCTACGACAAAAGGTACAGACTTTAGATGCATAGGTTATGGCTTTCAACACTTTCAATGTTAGATAATGATAAATTCATGATCTGAGTGTGACTGTACATGACAAACCGGTGTTCGTTTTGCATTTCGATTGCGTATACAAATTATGGTATATTGTGTATTCTGTATAATTGTAGAAAATATTGTATACGTATAAATTTTAAAAGTATGTTAGCCATAATTAATTACTGTTTGAACATGCTATATATATGTATAATACCCACTCGGCGAAAGGATTCGCCCTAATACATGTTTTTGCTAGTATACGTTATGTATGTTAAAAGAGTGTATTCTAAGTGTTTGTGAGAATGACCGAATGAGTATAGAATTCACATTCGTGCTCGCCATGACTAATTTTCATGGATATATGATTGTTGTATAGGCGATACCCCTTTGACGAAAGGATTTTCCCTAAATCACGCCACGGTCACTATACGCTATATATGTTAAAATGTGTAGCCCAAGTGTTTGTGGAAATGACTGAATGAATATGGAACTTGGATTCCTGCTTGCCATGACTATCCATCGTGGGTGCACGCGTGTTATAAATGGGGCAGCTTCCAGACTGGGGCAATGTGCCTCCCCATAGTGACCAGTGAGCAACCTAGACTCGTGAGCCGAATACAGTGGTATGGGACATTGTATTCAAGCTGTCGGCCTACACTGCTTTGAAGGGTGATGGGGGAGTGGTGTAACGATTCCGTGTAATAGCCCTAGCAGCCCTGACTGTACTCGGTGTAGTGACCTCGAGCATACTCTGAATCTGCGTAGAGGCGACGAGCCTTCCTGTAGTAAACAAAGTATCAACTAAGCCTGTATTAATAAGTGATGGGGAAGTGGTGCAACGATTTCGTGTAACAGCCCTGACAGCCCTTGCAGTGACCTAGAACTGCATCATCGTATGAGATTATCTAGGATTGACGACCCTAGAATGGATCATTGTTTGGGAATGATATAAGGGAGGTACCTTAGTTTCTCAATCCTGCTGTATGAAAAGGACTAATAACAACTTGGTAATCATGCTCATCATAGCACTGCATGTGCCTGGAAGATGTGGAGCACTGAGGGATGAACGTATGCCATGGACGTAAGATGGTGTCGCATGAGGGAGTATGTTGGTGAGGGCATGCATCATGACAACATTTCATACTTGCATTAACAAGAGTACTTAGGATTATTGATTATACTGCTTTATCATTACTGCTTGACTATTTTGATAACATGTTAACCTATCCTTTACTATTCCACTGAGTTGATCACTCACTCCCACGTTACGGGACGGTGTTGTACACACCAACCAGACCCTATTGTAGCTGTAGGTGATGGCGATGCTTATGAGGCGGAGCAAGACTTTTGCGACGACGAGGATGCCTTCTTGTATATGTTGTATTCTGGCGGCTTCATGCGAGCCGTGTCTTGATCGACGAGGTTACGGGGATGTCGATTAGATGACCTTACACAACTTGGTATATTTTAGAATTATACTTGTAATTAATTAACCTGGTAACATTATCACACTCTGGAGACTTACCATAGTTTATATATTTTATACATCTATCACAGTCTTCCGCTTGCAATTTAACTGTCTCTGGAGTATGATATGCTATTTTGGTATAATCCCATTCATATTTTAATGCTCTCATCATAATCATCATTATCTGTGTTGCATAAGTGATGCGTTGGAACTCGGGAGCTGAGCTTTGCTCGACCCTCAATTTTCAGGGCGTTACAGCAAGATAGCACTGCTGCTAAACTAGTCAAAGCATCAGCCTTTGCGTTCTCGTACAGTGGTATATCCTTGATTTCAACGTTTAGGAATTGTTCCAATAAAAGTTGTGCCCTTCGACAATATGGTAGAAGTTCTTGTTTCCTTGTTTCAAACTCAATCGTCAACTGATTTATGACCAACTTAGAATCCCCATAAATTCACAATGCTTTTATCTTTAGCTCGCTAGCTATTTCCATCCCAATGATAAGCGCATCATATTCAGCTTCGTTATTTGTACATGCGGTGCCCAATGTGAAAGAGTAAGGCAACAAATCGCCTTGGGGGGTGATGAATATCACCCCGACACCTACTCTTGTCGCTCGGGCCACTCCATCAAAGAACATTTGCCACATGCTTGGCAATTTTGTCATCATGACCTGTTCATCGGGAAACTTGTCGAAGATGGCTTCGCAGTTCATCACAGGATGGGCCGCTAGAAAATCTGCCACTGCTTACCCTTTTACTTCTCTCTCCAGCTCATATGTAATCGCGTATTCTAACAACAGCAACATCCACTTCTCTAGCCTTCCTGACAATATCGGCCTTGTCATTAAAATTTTGTGTAATGCCCTGAAAATCAGGGGTCGAGAATGAACTCAACTCCCGAGTTCCAACGCATCACTTATGCAACATACACAATGATGGTTAAATATTGTCTGAGTTAGAGCAATAAACATGAATGAGATTATACCAAAACGATAAATCATACTCAGTTCAATTGTATAAAGGCAAGCGGAAAATGAAATTTTATATTCAAAGTATGTAAAGTAACAAAATTTTATGAACTCAGTATGAGTACTAAGCGAGTACCAATATACATGTATTGTTTCTAAGTCAAAAAAAAATAAATCAAAATACAATCCTCAAGAGAGGCCACGAAAATCCGCGATGCGGCCATTGACCTAAGCATAGCGTCAGTCTTGCATAAAGGAGAACTCATCTGATCCTCCCGAAGTCGAGACTCCGGCTCACGAACAAGGCGCCATCTACACACGTGATGAGTCCGGTGGGTGTTGCAACACCGTCCCGTAACGTGGGAATGAGTAGCTAACTCAGCGGAACAATAAAGCATAGGTTAACATGTTATCAAATCAATCAAGCAGTAATGATAAAGCAGTACAAATCAAACATTTCTAACTACTCTTGTTAAGTGCAAAAATGATATGACATGATGCTGTATGCCCTTGCCAAACCACCCTCAAGCGACATCATCTTACGTTCGCGAATGCTTACTCCCTCAGTGCGCCACATCTACAAAGCACATGCGGTGAGATGATGCTCATGATTACCAAGTTTTTATTAGACCATTTCAACCAGCAGTATTGGGAAACTAAGGTACCTCCCTTGTATCATTCCCAAACATGATCCATTTTAGGGTCGTCAATCCTAGTTAATCTCATACGATATTATGGTTTGAGAAGCGTAGTGAAGGCATCGCAAAGGGCTCATTACCCGTCAGCGCGGATACAGATCTCACCGTATGCGGCTCAATTCTGTGGCCGTCAGCTCAAGTACAGGTCTCACCGTACTTGGCTCAATCATTAGCCGTCAGCTCAAGTACAGGTCTCACCGTACTCGACTCAACTCATACTCTAGTTGCTGTGAAAGACTCGTCGCCAATCACAGACACTTGGAGTATACTCGAAGATACTATGGAGGACTCGTCGCCCGTCAGCACTAGCACAGGTCTCACCGTACTCGGCTCTGGCCGTAAGTATCGACAGCTCGAATATAGTGTCCTATACCACCATAATCGGCTCACTAGTTTAGTTGCGCAATGGTCACTACGGGGAGGCACATGGCCCCAGCGTAGGCCGACAGCTCGATCACGGTGTCCCATACCACCATGCCCGGCTCATGCAACTTAGCGGATCGAGGTACCATGGTTAAACGGGATCGCCACTGGTAAGTTTGGTACCCTAGGTTCAAGCAGTAGCGACCAAACATGGTGAACACACATACACATATCGGTTTGCTTGACGAGCCTGACTAGCTCGAGCGCACCACAAGTTGAGCGATATGGAGCACAAAAGCACTCCGTGTGGCCAACCACTATCGCCAACCGAAGTAAGACTCGAGTTCGCCAGACACGTCCGTTGTGGCGATATGAATCTCAGCCACAACCGCAAGTCTAGTACCGAATGTTTGAACTATAGACATAGTCCCAAACTCAAACAGTTTTCATCAATAACATGTGGAGTAAAGCATGATAAACAATCAAAACAAGCATGTTAGCAGGCATATTATAAAGCATGAAGTAAAACATGATGTAAAGCATATTGTAAAGCATGTAGTAAAGCACTATCCACATAGGGATACAATTACATACACATTACAAGGGAGTGGTTCTAGCGAACCACCGCATGGAGGAGATCCTACATGTCTCTAAGGGAGTCAGGAATTTCCATATCAGCACCTTTCTAAGGCACTAATACACAAGCCTTTACACACACAAGCACTTACACAACACTTAGAGTACGCCATTCCAACATACATGACGTATGTTAGCAAATCGCGTGTTAGGGCTATTCTCTCGCTAAGCGGTTATTTTACCCGCGTATATCATATTCATACAACAAATAATCATGACAATTACACTTCCAAATTTTACACATATGCGGTATTTCTAGAATACACAATTTCAACATACTAGGCATTTACAAGCGAACATGTAATTCAGCGTTTCCTTTCGCTAAACTAGTATTTTATACATATACTGTATAATCATACATTAAATAAACATGTCATACATTTTCCCAAAAAATATACATATACAGTATTTCTAGAATACACAATTTCAACATACGTAGCATTTACACATGAACATGTATTTCAGCGATTCCTTTCGCCAAATTAGTATTTAATCCATATATCATATAATCATACATTAAATAAACATGTCAAACATTTTCCTAAAAAAAATACGTATACGGTATTTCTACGTATACCTAGAGTATGTGAAATTCCATATTCTACAACGTTAATAGAAACAGGAAACGGAAAGCACTTTGTACATGTGCAATTGCATGCAGATCATGAATCTACCATTATCTGACATTGAAAGCGTTGAAAACCGTAACTTATACACTTAAAGTTCTCACCTTTGCCCTTGGAATTCCAACGAATCAGCAAGGGTGGTAGAACTTCCGTATACGGGAGTTTTCTAGCCTAAAGAGCGGAATCGGTTAGCCTGTACATAACCTACAACGATCCTACCTCAAATCAGACCTAGGGTTAGAGTTTCTTACCTTCAAATGGAATGGAAACTGTCGGGAAAACACCTGGAATGGAGCGGTGTAGGCCGTGTGACAACCCAAAGCAGTAGGAGGAAGATCTCCCATAAATCCCAAGCTATTCTCCATTTTTTTCTCTCTCTCTCTCTAGGGTTTTAATCCCAAATTCGTATGGCTGTGAGAGGGGCTGTTCTAAGCTCCTTTTATAGCAAAAAACATTTCGAAAATAGACTCAGGTTCAAGGGTTACTGCTAATATAGGATATTCGTCACTTTTCCAGCTCAAAAGGTAGGTTCTGGTGGCCCTCCTTGAGCCAAACGTCAGACTTAAGCTCACCATCTATGGATCTACGTGGGATTACATTTTCGACTTGATCGGATTCCCAGATCGCACGTGGCGGACCACTTTCAGTTCAACGGTCAGTGGGCCACGATCAGAAATTCTAAGTACATGTAAATGTTCCTGAAATTTTTCTTAATCCGAGGGTGTAATTTGGTCGATTCGACGGTCGGGTTAATATCTTGACGTGCAACCGAAGCGATGCGGATCACTATTCACGATATTTTTATTAGGATGGGAATAGTGTTTTTCACACTCCCTCGCTCCGAATCGAAACGAATGGCCGTGGAACATCGGATGGACCTGATTTTTGAGATGATTGTTAAGTCCAGTGAGGCGGTCCTAGTTCCTTAGCCGTATTAATCGGACTTCCGATGTGCGATCTAGACCTATCTGAAGTTTCGTTTCATTCAGAAATGACGGAAATGAGTTTGGTTCGAAACTTTAGGGTAACCTAGCATCACTTATTTTGCAAGTTTTGGGTCTTGCAGATCGTATTTAAAGCGATCCCAATGAATTTCATGGCTAATCGAGTTTAGTACTTAGTTAACTTTGTTAATTTTCTAAAGGATTTAATCCTAATTGATTTCTGGTCGAGGTGGTACTCGACCTAATGTATGAAAATTTACAGGTCGTTACATTTTGATGGGGTCCGCTCGAGATATCAAGGTTATGTCATGGGACAAACAATAATGTCTTAACTTCTGGACTTCAAATACCAATGCCAAGCATATTTTTTCAATCGATGTATAATTGTATTCCACACCTATCAAAGTTCGACTTAAATAATAGAGTGCTGCTTCTTTCCCATTTTCGTTCACTTGTGCCAACAGGGCTTCTAATGAATTCTCGGCTACTGATATATATAAGATGAGAGGTCTTCCTTTCACTAGGGCTGTTAATACTGGAGGCTGTTTTAACAGTTCTTTTATCGAATCGAAGATGTTCTGGCAGGATTTATCCCATGTGAATTATGTTCCTTACTTCATCAAATGAGAAAATGGCTAACATCTTCCCACTAGGTTTGAGATAAAGTAGCGGATATATGATAACTTTCCTTGCAAGCTCTTCAACTCTTTCAACATTTTCGGCGGTGGCATATCTCGAATAGCTCTAACTTTTTCTAGATCGATCTCAATGCCTTTATGTCTTACCATGAAACTAAGGAATTTTCCTGACGATACTCTAAATGCACATTTGGCTAGATTCATCTTTAACTGTTTCTTTCTGATTTGGTGGAAAACTGAAGTCAAATGCTTGTGATGTTCCTCATGATGGTTTGACCTGACCACCAGATCATCCACATAACACTCAACATGCTTATGCATCATGTCTTGAAATATATTTGCATCGCCCTTTAGTACACCGCACCCACATTCTTGAGACCAAACGATATAACTTTATAACAATATCTTCCCAAGGGAGTTCTGAAAGTTGTTGCTTCCTCGTCTTCAAGTGCCATCCTTATTTGATTGTAACCAGCGTAGCCGTCCATGAAGGACATGACAGCATATTTCGTGGTACTATCCACTAGCATTTCGATGATCGGTAATGGAAAATCATCTTTCAGACATGCTTCGTTTAAATCTTTGAAGTCGACACAAACCCTAGTCTGCCCATTTTTTATCGGGACTATACTCAATATCGATTTGGGGTATTTGACTTCTCTGATGAATCCGACCTTTATTGGTTTGCTTATTTCTTCCTCTATCTTAGGGACCAGATCTGGGTGAAACCGCCTCTGTGTTTGCTTGATGAGTCTTTTTTCTTTAAAAATATTTAATCAGTGCATTGCTACTATCGGCTCCAGACCCGACATTTTTGCATATGTTTAAGCAACAACGTCTTTGTTTTCTTTCAAAAGATTGACATACTGATTAGGTTCTTCTTCTGATAAACTGACACTTATGAACGTATTCCATGGTTCTTCTTTTGTTCCCAAATTTATCTCTCTCAAATTATCATTTGTCAGCTGCCCTCTGTCCTCCATCTGTTTTGGAGCTGTCTCAGGCTTGCTGATCATTTCAAGGTCTGTTTCTTTTATTTGGTCAACTGTTACCATGTTCACTGAAGCCTTTGCCCCCAGTCCTCAGAATTTTTCTCACTTCTTCTGATTCACCCCAATCGAAACCTGAATTCCTTTTCCATAATTAAGTCAATGGGTTCTTCATGATCAAAGCACATTTTCTTCATGATTTTTCCACTCGTCGGGCTATATCTTTCGAGCTATTTGTGTGTTAATCTTCCATTTCTCACACCACTATCTACTGCTCCCTCCGTCTTCACTTCTGAGGCAGTGTTTCGAACAAGAAACAAATGCATTCGATTTAGGAGATTATCTTATTTAAACATAACAGAGAAAGAGTATTAAGGACAATCATCATATTTTATTAGTACTAAGTTCATTTACATCCTCACACATCCCTTGATTCTAAAATAAATTATTTAGAATGTAGAAATTGACAAAGGTCAAATATTCAAATCAGATATCAAATCTGGCAGCACTTTGACTGGCGATTTGATCATCTCTTTAAGAGGGATATGACATAGATATCTTCTACTCATTTCCTTTCTTAAAGCTTGGTCAGAAGAAATCTGGAGACTTGATTATTCCAGTAGCATGTTAACTTCTTAGCTTTACAGACTGTAGGGTTGTCTAGTTGCACGGGTCTGCGCAACCTATATGATCTGCGCAGACCCGCGCAAGCCATAAGTGTTTCCTTTCTCTTACCTTCAGTCTTCTTCCTTGTTCTGCTTATTCTCCAAAATCTTCAATCGGTCCAAATGAAGGGGGGAGGGGGCCACAAGTGTTTCTTCTCTCCTACCTTCAGTCTTCTTCCTTGCTCTGCTTCTTCTCCAAAATCTTCAATCAGTCCAAATGAAGGGGGGAGGGGGTATTTATGGGCCCTCGCACGTGTGGTACCTCGAATTTAGTGCCATGGGACCCACCTTTCATCAATCTTAGTTGTTCATGAAAATAACTTCTTAAAATCAATTGCACGATCCTGTGCAACGGATATCGGTTGCATGAACCTGCGTAAACCACTTCAAAGATACTTTTTGCTCTTCTTTTTCCATTTCCTTTCTACTTTTTCAATCTTCCTTTACTTTAATCTTTTCTTCTCATTTTTATGCCTCAACAGATGCCCCCTTGATCCTTTCTTTGTTTCTCCAAAAAAATCAAAGAAAATGATCAATTTTTAGACCCCTTCGTAGGGTTTGTGTGGACCGCGCAACCAAGGCCCGCTTATCGTACTCGGTCGCCTATCTTATAAATACCCAAACTCACAACATTCTCCACTTTTCTCCCATTGTAGCAACTCCTTGTTTCGCTGTGATTTTCTTTCTGCGCAACTGACTTCGCTTGTGCGAACCCGTACAACAATCCCCTGTTCGCGCAAGTTCTTGTAGGAGTTGTGCTACTTCGCGTAACAGACTTTGGTTGCATGAGTCTGGGGAACCCAATACTTAGCAGAATTTTTCAGCTTTTGATCCTTTTTTTACCAGGACTTAGAAAAATTCTCGATCTTTCTTCCTCATGGCTCATATCAAGCGGACCTTTCGTCCTGTAGACCCACCATCTGAACAACCTTCTCACCCGAATTTTCCATATCCATCTTCTTTTGGCCCTTCTCCTTCAGACCAACTGCCAACAAAATGCACTAAAACTACTGCCCGTGATCCCTCATATTTCAAAGAGCCAGTACTATCAACCTCCAACTTCACTGATTGTATTTCATCATTACCTTCTCCCATTCATCGGGCAATCACGATGGGATACGTAGAGCGGCCTCTGAAGCAGGGCCAAGAATATGATTGGGACGAATGGTTAAAGCCAACCGCCCACATTTATACGGACAGTCAAAGACCACCTATTCGAGAAGACACTCCTCCTACTTCTCGTTCAAAGAAGACTCACCGAAACAAGGCAAAGGAGTTCGAAGAGAAGATTAAGAAGCACAACAAGAAGAAGCTCCAGAACTCCTGGGAATCGGTCCAAGTTATCGAGGGTATCATGAAGTTCAATAATCCTCACTCGGAGGGTATGACGGTGATTACCATCAACGTCCCATGCTCGATTGCGGGCCAAGAGATTACATAGACGGAGAGAAGCTGATGTACACTTCCTCGTGGTTAACACGAGAGCCGCACATCCTTGAGGAGATACTGCAAGCACATAAGCCATGACAAAGTATTGGTGAAGTCCACCCCATGATTTTTCTTACCCCTTTTCACAGTCCTCATAACTTATTCCCTACATATTTCTATGAAACCATCAGACAACGTTTTTGAGATCACGAGCAACTTTGCGGACAGGAAGAATTCCGAACAAGGGGTCTGTTAACTTCACGGTGTTATTATTCAGACTGGACAGAAGCCATCTTACAGAAGCACGTGGGCATGCTTGCTATGATCAACTTATATGACGCTATAGAAGTTACATCTCAGTACTTCTATAAGGAACCAACTCTGATAAAGGGTTTCCTCGAGTACTAGTCTCCCAGCACCAACTCTTTCCACTTGCCTATAGGGGAGATGAGTGTCACACTTTGGGATCTCCATCGAATAACAAGTCTTCCATTGATAGAAAAGTTTTATGATGAATTTGTCCCATCTAATAAAGAGATGTCCTTCATATCTTCTACTTATCGCAAACCTTCCATCTCTGAAACCACCATCGAAGTCTTCAGAGAGCTGAGAAATTTTCCAAACTTTCATAAGCTCTCTCCTCTGTAGTGGCTGACACACTTTTTTAGGGCCCTCAGGTATCTTCAAATCCAGGAATCAACTTCCCTTTTTTTTTTTTCTTCTTTCCCTTTTTTTATACATTTCATCACATCAATCTTTTACCTTTCCTTACAGATTCCTCAATTGTCGATCTAAAGAGGTAAAAGATCTTCACGACAGTATTAAGGAAAAAGCGGAGTACAGCTTATATGGAGAGCTCACGGGCTTCTTAGCCTATTGGCTAGCATCATAGTACTTCCCAGCTCGAAATGGCTAGACGTTATTCGCCCTATAGTCTTTGTCGTTGTCGGCGCTTTGGTAGAAGGCCACAAGTATTCACTCGCCCCTCCGGTATTGTGTTCTATTTATAGAGCCCTCGGAGAAGTAGCCACCGATGTCAAGAATCTTACAATCGGAGTTTCCTCAGCACATACTCCATGACACTATATCACTGGTTGGTTGGGAGTCTACTTTCCTTGGACCTTTGAAGCGCCAAAGAAGGCATATATTCATCGTGCGCATCTTTCACTCTGGTTCTTCCAACAAAGGGTTATGGCCAAAAGGTCATACAACTGGGTGGCTAACAAAATCCGGGATACTGATCAAGTGGATTTCTTCTAATTTCGTCTCCATCGCTATATCAAAGATACCAACATGGTGGACCAGGCAGCACTCACCGTAGCAGAAAGAGCTTTCTTCCTCTCTATACACTCTTGCAGCCTACTGCTTCGAGAAGGAACGAAGTTTTGGCAAGAGCCCTATTATCCCAGCCGCTTTGCTCACCAATTCGACTATGACCAAGCTGTTCTAGAAGACTGCGGATTGGTCACTAAAAGAATGTGTTGCTATGGAACTGGTCCTATCAATTGGGCCATGATATGGAAACAGCTGCTAGGTGGTCCTGTTGATTCTTTCTTCAAAATCCTCAGTTGCGACCGTATAGTTTATACTTCTTATAATTGGATGCGATGGTGGGATCACCAGTCGTTCTTGGTCAACAATTGCTTACCAGTGGATTCACCCATCTGGCTTCACCCGCCCAAGCTGAGGGGTAGAAAACTTAAAGATGGAATTGGCTACATACCAGAGAAGAGCCACAATCTCATCACGGTGAAATTTGCAGAAAAATATCGCTAGAAGATCCAATCCATGAAAAGAAATCCATCAATACTTTAGAAGGTTGGATTGCTCACGGACTCTTGACAGAATTCAAGCAAGTCCCTCGTGACTTTGGTGGCCGAGTGACAAATGATGTTGAAGGAACATCTTCTCGTATTCAGATAGAAACCGCTGCAGCTCATGATGACCCAGTACCTCCTTCGCAGCCTACTCCTCCTGGTTCATCATGTCTTATGACCAGGACTCGAGCACGCTTGCAAGTGTTGCCATCTGTTCCTCGAGAAGGAGGTTGATAGGCCTCTACATGCTCTTCAGTCCCAGCTAGCAGAGAACCTCAACCCAAAAGCAGTCGAGTTGCTTCTTCTAAAGGAAAGCAAGTCATGATTGGAGAAGTAGACGAAGAAAGCCTAAGGGATGAAAGTTCAACTTCTTCATCGGAGGGTACTGCTTCTGCTGAACACGAAGATGATGACGACGATGAAGATGGTGAAGATAAAGATGATGACTTCAAAGAAGGAGAAGTCAATATAGATGGAAAGGAGAATGTTGTTGCGAAAAATGCTGACAAAGAACACCCTCATGTAGATTTTGAACTCTTCCTGGTGCCAATATTCCTGTAAAGTCTCCTGCGATAATAGAGGAGGAAGAAGAACCTTTAGATTATGAGGAGTATGGATATTCGCCAGGTAAATGAATTTCTAATTCTGTATATATTTATGTGTGTATTTTTTGATAACTATCTCATTATTATTGTCATATCTTTATTTCAGGTACTCATGTTATTAATGCTAGGACAGGTGATACTCCTCCCATGAATCCTCCTACAGCTGCACTGGTAACTCACCGAGAGTGCCTCTGGTTCCTCTGGTAGTGCCAAAAGTAGTGGCCCGTGAAATCATCTTCCGGTAGTGGCCACTGATTTGCCCACTCCCACTACTAGAGATTCAAGTACAGAGGCCAGAGCGCCTTCTTTCGCTGACATGTTAGGAGTTGGTCCTTCTACGGTTCAGGAATTCCCACCTCCTATTGGTCATACTTCTGCGGTAGGTATATATATATTGATTGCTTTATCAAGATCTGTACATCTTCTAATTTTTATCACTATTTTGAACCCTTTCCCCTTTTTACTACAGGAACTCCTCCTTGCAGTGAGCCAGCAAGCTCTGATTCTGTGGCCACTGCGTCTGAACTATTGTCCTTGACAAAGATTCCCATGCACAAGATGCTTCTGATGAAGAATTCTTTGTCAGCAATAACTCACATTTTCAAAGACCCTGAACAATGGTCAGACCTGGATATTGCCATTGAAATTCTAGAAAGCTCTATAAGAATGGTGAAGATCAACATTTCCACTCTACATGATTCTCTTTTCAAATTCCGTATTCAATAATCTCTTTAGCATTAGCCGAAAATGTCATAATTGATCCTGAGATCTTGGAATATGGGAAGCAGCTAACTTTGTCCAAGGAGAAAGCTTCTATTATCGCTTCCTCTATTTCTGAATTTGATCAGGAACAATTAGCTCTTCAAGAAAAGTTGAAGGCTTATACTGATGACAAAGTGGTTATTCGAGACCGTATCGCTGCCCTGAAAGAGGAGATTTCACAGCTGGAGCTGAAGGATCACGAGAAGGAATCATCCATAAAGGATATTGAAGAAAGGATACAGGTCAATATTCAGTCTGCCAATGCTGAGAAATCTGAGCTGCTTAAGGGCGAAGAGATGATCACATCATTGGAAGATAAATTGGCAGGCATTCCTGATCAAGAAAAGATTATCCTTGAGGAAAAGTCAAAACATGCCGCAGCTCAAATGCAATTAAAGGAGGATTTGCAAAAGTATATGGGGATAGTAGGAATTATGGAAGAACTATGAGTATGTAATTTGTTTGTGTATATGTTTTTGAATAAGTAATCTCTTTTGATTCTCCACTTATGAATACATGATAATATTTTGAGATATTTTATTCTTCTATGAATTTCTACATCACAAATCATTTCAACGTATTTATCTATGCAATAATCTTGACATAACATTTAATGAGGAACTGATATAAAACACCAACATTTTATGCTTGTTAGTACGGGATTTCCTATATGATGATGATTTTTATTAATTAGTTGTGCTAAGTTTCATTTTAGTCAGTTACACATAGTTTAAGCTCTCGAGTAATGGAACCCACGCAGTTTTTTAGACTCTTGAGTAGTGGAGTCAGGTCTCACGTGATGGTCTCTGTAACTCTTAGGAGTTCACTGGACTTCTCACAGCCTGGTGAGTCATAAACTATGATCCATTAGAAGGGCCCAATGAAGCTACTGGGGCCGTGAACTTGGTTGGAATTAAGCACAGGGTTAGCCGCAATAACTCTCTAGAGTTCACGGGGCTCGCAAGGCGACCTTTGGGGTACTAAATCTAGGGTCGCCAGTCCATCAATGAGCAGGTTTAAGCCCTTCCTCATGGATTAATACTGAAATCAAGCCGGATATCTGGGGTGTCTTAGGCACGGTTGGTCTATCCATGGACATGGCCAAAGAGCTCACACTGCAGCCCGCATTCTCTTATTTTGCAAGGTCAAACCCATTAACGGGAGGGCATTTTCCTCCATTCCTGGGAGGGCATTTTATTCTTCTATGAATTTCTACATCACAGATCATTTCAACGTATTTATCTATGCAATAATCTTGACATAACATTTAATGAGGAACTGATATAAAACACCAACATTTTATGCTTGTTAGTAAGGGATTTCCTATATGATGATGATTTTTATTAATTAGTGGTGCTAAGTTTCATTTTAGTTAGTTACACACAGTTTAAGCTCTTGAGTAGTGGAGCCCACACAATTTTTTAGACTCTTGAGTAGTGGAGTCAGGTCTCATGTGATGGTCTCTGTAACTCTTAGGAGTTCACTGGACTTCTCACAGCCTGGTGAGTTCACAAACCGTGATCCATCAAAAGGGCCCAGTGAAGTTACCGACGCCGTGAACTTGGTTGGAATTAAGCACAGGGTTAGCCACAATAACTCTTTAGAGTTCACAGGGCTCGCAAAGCGACCTTTGGGGTACCAAATCTAGGGTCGTCAGTCTATCAATGAGTAAGTTTAAGCCCTTCTTCATTGGTTAATACTGACATCAAGCCAGAGATCTAGGGTATCTTAGGCATGGTTGGTCCATCTATGGACATGGCCAAAGATCTCACACTGCAGCCCGTGTTCTCTTCGTCTGCAAGGTCAAACCCATTCATGGGAGGGTATTTTCCTCCATTCCCCGTGATGCTGTCTGAAAGCTATACCGATAGCATTGGTCTTATGCGTTGACTGACCGTTGAAGACTTTTTATCCTTTTAGGCTCTTAGTCCTGGCTCTGTCAGCTGCCCGCATGGGTATGGACATGATGGCCTTCAGAGGCTTTTTAGGGCCACTGGCTTCTCACTGCTGCTCGAATGGCCAAAATGATAGGCCTTATGCATAGCTGGCCCTTTCTTAGGGCTTGGTTAGGCTGCCTTAAAGGACAATAGTAGGTGGCCATCGTTATTGTAAGGATGATAGACATCTCTGACTAAGATTGATACGTCACCACTTCTGCCAATATCTTCAATGATATTCATACGTGTTGTTCATGATATATCAGCTTGGTGACGATACTAATTTCAACAAAATTTTGGAGAGCTCACTTGATGATGACAATGATCGCTTTCTTTTAGCAACACTTGTTGGTACATAGTCATGGTCTTGTTTATTTTTGCCCCCTTTTGATATTGAATCATTATTGCTGATAATATTCTGGATCAAAACCAGATGTATCTTTAAGGACGATTCTTTTAATAAAACGAGCATTAATCGGTAAACTGATACCTTGTCCATCTTGGTCCACCACTCTGTATGCTCTATTGGAGTATCTTCTTTTATTATGTACGGCTCGTCCCATTTAGGCTCGAATTTGCCCCCCATTTGATGGGTGACCACTATAGGTCTTTTCAACATCAGCACCATATCCCTTTTTTGAAAGAGCGATATTTAACTCATTTATCAAAGGCGACCAATATCTTTTCCTATAACAGCCCGAATTTTTTCCAACTTAGAATTAGACGTCCTTAGGAAATGGGTCGTTCCTAACGCCTTATTAACTTGTCAAAACTCTTTCCCTAAGTCAAAACTCATTTTTTACCCTTTTCCTTCACAAATCTCACCTTTCACCACCTTGTTCTTTAAATTTTCTAAGTACTTTCACCCTAGACACTATCTTAAACTAGTTAAGTGTTATAACTTGGATCACCTTATATACAAACTACAACGGACTAAGTACCACCTTAGACAGAAATCTTATAGGACTAAATCCTTTAGAAATGAGACAAAGTAACTAAGTGCAAAACTAGATTAGCTACGAAATCCACTAGAATCGCTTTAAATACGATCTGCAAGACCCAAAACTTGTAGAATCATTGACGCTAGGTTACCTTAAAATCTCGAATCAAACTCATTACCCGACTGCTCTCGGGAGCACGTGGAAACTCCGTATCAGATCTGGACTGCACATCGGGAGTCCGAATAATACGAGGTTAAGGACTTAGGACCGCCTCGCTGGGCTTAACAACCATCTCGGAAATCAAATCCAGTAAGTGTCCCACGGCTGTTCGCTTGAGTCCGAAGCAAGAGAGTGTGAAAACACTTATTTTCTTTCCAAAATAAATATCATGAATAGTAATCTGAGAATTGTCAGTATTAAGCAACCAGACCATCAGAATCTGACCTAAATACACCCTCGAATCAGGAAAAATTTTATAAACATTTACATGTACTCGGAATCTCCGATCGAGACCCACTGACCATCGAACTGAAACTGGTCCGCCACGCGTGATCTGGAAATCTGACTGAAATGAAAACTTAACTAAATGTAGATCCGGTGTTAGTGAGATTAAGTTCGACCTTTGGCTCAAGGAAGCCCGCTAGAAATCCTCCGTTGAGCTGAAACAAAGCCACTTTGGTTATTACCTAAGTATACCTTGCCACAAGTCTATTTTAGAGAGATTTTAGACTATATAAGGACCTTAGAATCCTCTCTCTCATAGCCATACGAATTTGAGAGAAACCCTAGAGAGAGAAGAGAGAAAAGAGAGAGAAAGTGTGAGTGAAGTGGGGGAATCTCCCTGCCACTTTACCCTGCCGCTGCACAAGCTACACCAAACATTTCTAATCATTTTCCTGGCGATTCCAGCTCCGTTTCTAGGTAAGAAACCCTAACCCTAATCTGTTTTGGGGTTGTATAGGTTGTAGGTTATGAAATAGCTAACTTATTTCATTTTATAGGTTACCAAACTGCCGTATACAAAAACTTAGCAATTCTATCAACTCCATTTCGATTATACGATAAAATGTGAGGACTTTAGGTGTATAAGTTATGGTTTTCAACACTTTCAATGTCAGATAATGATAGATTCATGATCTGCATGCAATTGCACATGTACAAAGTGCTTTCCGTTTTCTGTTTCGATTAAAGATGCAGATTATGGAATTTTACATATTCTAGGTATTCGTAGAAAATACCGTATACGTATAAATTTTGAAAATGTGTTTGACATGATTATTTGTTGTATGAATATACGATATATGGATAAAATACTTATTTGGCGAATGGATTCGCCCAAATACATGTTTTACTAATATACACTATGTTTGTAGAAATATTGTATTGTAGAAAGTACTGTATACATATATATTTTAGAGATGTGTTTGCTATGATTATTTGTTGTATAAATATATTATATGTGCGTAAAATACTTGCTTGGCGAAAGGACTCGCCCTAATACATGTTTGCTAACATACACTAAGTATGTTGAAATAGTGTATGTTAAGTGTTTGTGAAAATGCTTGTGTGAATAAGTGTTTGGATTTTGATGCCTTAGGTAGGTGTTGAGCTGAGATTCTCAACTACCTTAGAGACATGTATGATTTCCTCTATGTGGGTGTTCACTTTAACCACTTATGATAAATATGTGTTTGTATTCCTATTTATCTAGTACTTGATAACATGCTTTATAACATGCTTTATAATATGTTTTATGATATGCTTGTTAACATGCTCAACTGATTGTATGATTTTATATATGTAATGCGTATGTTTAAATTCCTGTTTAAGTTGTATGATCCGTCATGGGTGATGGGGGAGTGGTGTAACGATTCCGTGCAACAGCCCTGCCAACCCTAAACGGATAATACCAGACTTTGATTGTATGATTTGAATCTTGATCCATTACTGCTTTACCTATCTGCAGTTGATTGTGTTTGGGGCTATGATTATAGTCCAGACAATCGGTACCAGAATTGAATTAGTGCCTGTGATTCATTTGTCATGTGAGATGTGTTCGATAAACTCGAGTCGTACTTCGGTTGGTGATAGTGGTTGGCCATGCGAAGTGCTTATGCACTTCATGTCGTTCAACTTGTTGTGCGCTCGAGCTAGCCGAGCTCGTCAAGTAACCCGATCTGTCTAATGTATGTTCACATGTTTGGACGCTACTGCTTGAACATAGGGTACCAAACTTACCAGTGAAATCCCTTTTAACAATGGTACCTCGATCCGCTAAGACTCATGAGCCGGGCATGGTGGTATGGGACACCGTGGTCAAGCTTTCGGCCTACGCTGGGGCCACATGCCTCCCCGTAGTGACCAGTGAGCAACCAGACTCGTGAGCCGATTATGGTGGTATGGGACACTATATTCGAGTTGTCGGCCTACACTACTTGATGGGTGATGGGGGAGTGGTGCAACGATTCCGTGTAACAGCCCTGACAGCCCTGACCATATCCTGTGTAGTGACCTTGAGCATACTCTAAACCTACGGGTAGGCGCCGAGCCTTCCGTAGTAACAGAGTATAAGCTAGGCCTGTATTGATAAGATGATGGGGGAGTGGTGCAACGATTCCGCATAACAGCCCTGACAGCCCTTGCAGTGACCTAGAAACACACCATCGTATGAGATTGTCTAGGACTGACGACCCTAGAATGAATCATGTTTGGGAATGATATAAGGAAGGTACCTTAGTTTCCCAATCCTGCTGTTTGAAATGGACTAATAACAACTCGGTAATCATGCTCAGCATGCATTGCATGTGTCTGGAAGATCTGAAGCACTGAGGGATGAAAGCATGCCGCGAATGAAGATGGTGTCGCATGAGGGAGTATGTCAGTGAGGGCATCCATCATAACTGCATCCATACTTGCATTAATAAGAGTAGTTAGGAGTGTTTGATTTTATTGCTTTATCATTACTGCTTGACTGAATTGGTAACATGTTAACTTATGCTTTACTGTTCCACTGAGCTGATCACTCACTCTCAAGTTACGGGACGGTGTTGTATACACCAACCAGATTTGTTGAGTTTCAGGTGATGTCGATGCTTATAAAGTAGAGCCGGACTACTACTATGATGTGGAGGAGGAGTTCTCCTATCTGTAACTCTCTGGCAGGTCTATGAAGACCTGGTATTGTATTGGCGGGGCTATGGTACTTGGGATAGAAGACATTATACTTCCTCACATTTGGTATATTTTAGAATTGTACTTGTAATTAATTAACCTGGTAACTTTATCACACTCTGGAGACTCACCACTGTTTTTATATTATATATATCTATCATAGTCTTCCGCTACAATTTAACTGTCTCTGGAGTATGATATGCTATTTTGGCTTAATCTCACTCATGTTCAATGCACGAATACAGTCAACATTCAATCATCATTCATTTTGTTACATAAGTGATATTCTGGAACTCGAGAGTTGAGTTTATGCTTGAACCCCGATTTTCGGGATGTTACATTTCCTAGTAAGATTGCAATCGCTATTGGGCTGCCAGACGTTTCTCATCGAGTAAATCTAGTTCTTTCAGCCTTATTTTTACATTTTCATCATCTGTAATGGACTGATGTACTACCACTCTGAGTGACGCTACTTGTATTTCAATCAGAATCACTGCTTCTACACCATAGACTAGCGAGTACGGTGTTGCTCTTGTTGCTATCCGGTGGGTGATTCTCTATGCCCATAATGCTTCTTGTAATCTGTCATCCCAATTACGCTTATTACCTATCACTATCTTCTTCAGTATCTTGACTATTGTTTTGTTAAACGCCTCTACTAATCCATTGGCCGGTGGATAGTATGGTTTTGAAAACGAATAATGAATGCTGAATTTCTGACATAGCTTCTCCATGCCTCTGTTTTTGAAAGGGGTGCCATTATCTGTAACAATTTTCTTTGGGATACCATGACGGTATATTATTGCATGCCGGATGAAATTAACAACATCTTTCTCCTTGACATTGTGTAATGCAACTGCTTTTATCCATTTGGAGAAGTAATCTGTAACTGTTAAGATATACTACTTTCCTTTGGACGAAGGTGGATTTATAGGACCGAAGACGTCGAGTCCCCAAGCAAAGAAGGGCCAAGAGGCGACTAACTGATGCAAGTCTTCTTGAGGAATGTGTAGGCATCCCCATGAATTTGGCATTCGTGACATCACTTTGCATAATCTATTACATCTTTGAACATAGGAGGCCAGTAATACCCCATTCGATGTATCCAATGGAACAAATTTCGGCCAGCTTGATGTGCTCCGCATTCTCCAGAATGTGCCTCTCACAATAGCTGGCCTTTTTCTTTTTCATCTTAGTAGCGTAGTAGCATTCCATTGTAAGATTTTCTGTACAGCACTTGTAACGCCCTGAAAATCGGGGGTCGAGCATAACTCAACTCCCGAGTTCCAACGCATCACTTATGCAACATAATTAATGATGTTTAAATGTTGTCTGTGTTAGAGCAATAAACATGAATGAGATTATACTAAAACAGTAATTCATACTCTAGATCAATTATATAAAAGCAAGCGGAAGACTGAACTATATATATATGTATGTAAAGAAACAAAATAAACGTTTCATTCTCCAGAGTATGAATCCATCTGAGTCACCATATACATGTCTGCTTTATAAATAAAACGTCAAAAATAAAACTAAGTACAATCCCTGTGAAAAGCCCGTCGGTCCTGGCAGCCTAGTCGAAGCCGCCAGAGAACTGCATATACGAGAACTCCTCCTGGTCCTCGTCATAATCAGGCTCCGCCTCCAAAGTCGTCGGCTCGCCTAACCTGAGAGTCTGGTTGGTGTGCGCAACACCGTCCTGTAACATGGGAGTGAGTAGCTAACTCAGTGGAACAATAAGGCATAAGTTATCATATTATCAATGCAGTCAAGCAGTAATGATAAAGCAGGAAGTCAAACACTCCTAGTTACTCTTATTAATGCAAGTATGTATGCAGGTATGATGGATGCCCTCACCGACATACTCCCTCATGCGACACCATCTCACGCTCTCGGCATGCTTACATCCCACAGTGCTCCACATCTTCCAGGCACATGCGATGCATGATGAGCATGATTACCGAGTTTTTAATTAATCCATTTCAAACAGCAGGATTGGGAAGCTAAGGTACCTTACTTGTATCATTCCCAAACATGATCCATTCTAGGGTCGTCAGTCCTAGTTAATATCAGATGATGGTGTGTTTTTTAGGTCACTGCAGAGGCTGTCAGGGCTGTTACACACAAAGGTTGCACCGCTCCCCCATCACCCCTTAAACGATTCATCACAATACAGAAACAGGCCTAGTTCATACTCTATATATCGCGGCGAACCCTAAGGCGCACTGCGACTTCAGAATATGCTCGCGGTCACTACAAAGGGCTGCTAGGGCTGTTACGCACAAAGGTTGCACCACTCCCCCATCACCTTATCAATGTAGGGCCGACAAACGCGAATATAGTGTCCCATACCACCATAATCGGCCACGAGTTAAGTTGCTCACTGGTCACTACGGGAGGCAGTAGCCCCACAGAGGCGGCCGACTCGACCACGGTGTCCCATACCACCATGCCCGGTTCATGAGTCTTAGCGGATCGACGTACCATGGTTAACGGAATTTTCACTGGTAAGTTTAGTACCCTAGGTTCAAACATTAGCGACCAAACATGGTGAACATACATAAGACACACGGGTTACTTGACGTGTTCGGCTGGCTGAGCGCACAACAAGTTGGGCGATATGAAGCGCAGAAGCACCTCGTGTGGCCAACCACTATCGCCAACCGAAGTACGACACGGGTTCGCCAACACATCATGTGTGGCAAAACGAATCTCAACCACAACTCCAAGTCTGATACCAGATGCTTGGACTATGGACATAGTCCCAAGCTCAATCAATTCCTAACCATAGCATGTGAAGTACCGCATGATAACATGGTAATTCAAGAACACTAGCAATCTTGTTATAAAGCATGTCATAAAGCATGTTAATAAACAAGTTACAAAGCATATTCAAAAGCATGTTGTAAAGCACTATACAAATAGGGATACAAATACATATATTTCATAAGTGAGGGGTCAGAGTAAACAACCACATGGAGGGTATCATACATGACTCTAAGGTAGTTGAGAACCCCATCTCAGTACCTACCTAAGGCACTAACACTTAAGCACTTACACTCACAAGCAATTTCACCAACACTTGGAATGCACTATTTCAACATACATGACATATGTTAGAGGAAAGTGCACTAGGGTTATCCCTTTACCAAACTAGTATTTTATACATATATATCATATTCATACAGCAAATAATCATGATAATTACATCAGCAAAATTTATACGCATGGGGTATTTTCTAGGATACCCAATTTCGACATATATAGTATTTATAAGAGAACTTGTATTACGGCGATTCCTTTCGCCAAGCAATTATTTTATGCGCACATAATATATTTATACAACAATTAATCATGACAAATACCTCGCTAAAATATACATGTATATGGTACTTCTTACAATACCGTATTTCTACATACATAGTGTTTATTAGTAAACATGTATTTAGGCGAATCCTTTTGCCAACTAAGTATTTTATCTATACGTCATATATCCATATGACAAATAAACATGTCAAACACATTCTCATAAAAAATACGTATACGGTATTTTATACGAATACCTAGAATATGTGAAATTCCAAATTCTACAATTTTAATCGAAACAGAAAACGGAAAGCACTTTGTACATGTGCAATTGCATGCAGATCATGAATCTACCATTATCTGACATTGAAAGCGTTGAAAACCACAACCTATACACTTAAAGTCCTCACCTTGCCTCTTGGAATCTCAACGGATCAGCAAGGTTTGATGGGCTTCCGTATTCGGGAGTTTTCTAGCCTAAAGAGGGAAATCGGTTAGCTATTTCATAACCTGCACCTACACTCCTCAAAATAGGTCTAGGGTTAGGATTTATTACCTTAAAACTAGTCGGTGTCGCCGGGAAAACGTCAAGGAAGGGGTGGTGCGGCTGTGGAGTGATTTGCAATGATAGGAGGAAGATTCTCTCACTTCTCCTAAGCTTTCTCTCTTTTTCTCTCTCTAGGGTTTTATCCCAAATTCGTATGGCTGTGAGAGGGGCTGTTCTAAGGCCCTTATATAGCCTAAAACCTCCCCGGAACAGACTCCGGTTCAAGAGGTACAACTATTATAAGCAATTCGGTGCTTTTCCAGCTCAAAAGAGTGTTTCTGGCGGCCCCCCTTGAGCCAAACGTCAGACTTAAGCTCACAACTCATGGATCTATGTGGGATTACATTTTTAACATGATCGGATTCTCAGATCACACAGAGCAGACCACTTTCAGTTCGACAGTCAGTGGGCCACGATCCGAAATTCCAAGTACATGTAAATGTACCTGAAATTTTTCCTGATCCGAGGGTGTAATTTGGTCTGATTCTGACGGTTTGGTTGCTTAATACTGATCCGCAAACAAATGGTGCCAGATCACTATTCAAGATATTTATTTTGTAAAGGAAATGGTGGTTTTCACACTCCCTCGCTCCGGACGCGATTGAATGGCCGTGGGACATTGTCTGGACTTGATTTCCGAGATGGTTGTCGAGCCCAGTGAGGCGGTCCTAGTTCCTTAACTTCGTGTTAATCGGTCTTCCGATGTGCGGTCTAGACCTAATACGAAGTTTCAAGTCATTCCCGAGAATAGCCGGCTAATAAGTTTGATCCTAAACTTTAGGGTAACCTAGCGTCAATGATTCTATAAGTTTTGGATCTTGCAGATCGTATTTAAAGCGATTCTAACGGATTTCATGGCTAATCTAGTTTAGCACTTAGTTAACTTTGTTAAATTTCTAAAGGATTTAATCCTAAGTGATTTCTGGTCGAGGTGATACTCGAACCCTTGTACGGAAATTTACGGGTCGTTACAGCACTTCACTACACATGATGAATTTTCTTGATCTTTGCTTGATTTGATGTCTTTGTACCGAATCTTCTGGCAGAATATCATATTTGAGATAGTCTATGAAAGGCTGACGCCAATCATCTATCGTTACCTCTAAACACGATATAGGGAGTGTTTCAACAATTTCGTCATTGACCTCTGAAGGCGGTAAAAATATTCTTTCTTCTATAGTTACTTGGAGAGGGCTCCGATTTGGGCAGGTAGAGCTGCTACCAAGCTGGCCAAAGCGTCTGCTCTTGCGTTTTCAGATCGTGGTATATGTGTAACGCCTTGAAATTCGAGGGTCGAGTAGTAACTCAACTCTCAAGTTCCAAAACATCACTTATGCAACATAGATAATGATGATTAAATGTTGTATGTGTTAGTGGAATAAACATGAGTGAGATTATACCAAAACAGTAATTCATACTCCATATTAATTGTATAAAGGCAAGCGGAAGACTGAAACTGTATATAATTGTATATAAAAGAAACAAAACCATCTTAATCTCCAGAGTACGAACCCAACCGAGTCACCATATACATGTATTTGTTTTACAATCAAAATGTCAAAAGTACAACTAGAGAAGTAAGCCCTGTAAGTCTCATCGATCCAGACAGTCTAGGCAAAGCCACCAGCATACTGCATATACGAGAACTCGTCCTGGTCCTCGTCGTAGTCCGGCTCAACCTCCTGAGTTGTCACCTCATCTGCACCTAAGACAGAGTCTGATTGGTGTGTACAATACCGTCCCGTAATGTGGGAGTGAGTAGCTAACTCAGTGGAACAATAAAGCATAGGTTAACATGTTATCAATTCAGTCAAGCAGTAATGATAAAGCAGTACAATCGAACAATCCTAACTACTCTTATTAATGCAAGTATGAATGCAGTCATGATGCATGCCCTCACCGACATACTCCCTCATGCGACACCATCTTACGTCCGTGGCATGCGTTCATTCCTCAGTGCTCCACATCTTCCAGGCACATGTAGTGCGATGATGAACATGATTACCGAGTTATTATTAGCCCATTTTAAACAGCAGGATTAGGAAACTAAGGTACCTCCCTTGTATCATTCCCAAACATGATATATTCTAGGGTCATCAAACCTAGATAATCTCATACGATAGTTTGGTTCTAGGGCACTGCAAAGGCTGCCAGGGTTGTTACACGCAATCATTACACTACTCCCCCATCACCTTTTTATCGGTTCATCACTAAATTGATACAGGCCTAGTTTATACTCTATACACCATGGCAAAACTCGTCGCCTCACCACAAATTCAGAGTATGCTCGAGGTCACTACAAAGGGCTCGTCACCAATCAGTGTAGGCTGACAACTCGAATATAATGTCTCATACCACCGTATTCGGCTCACGAGTCAGGGTTGCTCACTGGTCACTACGGGGAGGCACGTGGCCCCAGCGTAGGCCGACAGCTCGACCACGGTGTCCCATACCACCATGCCCGACTCATGAGTCTTAGCAGATCGAGGTACCATGGTTAACTGGATTTCACTGGTAAGTTTGGTACCCTAGGTTCAAGCAGTAGCGTCCAAACATGGTGAACATACATTAGACATATCAGGTTACTTGACGAGCCTGACTAGCTCGAGCGTACAATCAACTGAACGACATGAAGTGCATAAGAACTTCGCGTGGCTTAACCACTGTCACCAACGAAAGTACAGCTCGGGTTATTCAAACACATCCTACCTGGCGAAATGAATCTCAACCACGAACTTATGTCTGGTACCGATTGTCTGGACTATAATCATAGTCCCAAACGCAATCAATCCTTATTCAGAGCATGCGAAGTAAAGCATAATAAACAAAGTAATTCAAGCATGTTAACAAACATGTCATAAAGCATGTTACAAAGTACAATGTAAACAAGAAATACAAACACATATATTTCATAGTAAGCGATTAAATTGAACAACCATCATGGAGGAAATCATATACGTTTCTAAGGTAGTTGAGAATCCCATCTCAAAACCTACCTAAAGCATGACTATCTAAGCACTTACTCTTACAAGCACTTTCACAAACACTTACAATACACTATTTAACATACATAGTATATATTAGCAAAAACATGTATTAGGGCGACCCTCTCGCCAAGTAAGTGTTATACACATATATAATATGTTCATACATCAAATAATCATGGCAAACACATTTTCAAAATTTATACGTATACGTATAATCATGGCAAACACATTTACAAATACTAGGAATACAATATATTCAACATAGTTATTGTATAACCGAAAAGCGAAACGGACAACACTTTGTACAAGTGCAATTACATACAGATCATGAATCTATCATTATCTGACATTGAAAGCGTTGAAAACCATAACCTATACACCTAAAGTCCACACCTTTTGTCATAGAATCGAAACGAATCTGATAGGTTTGCTAAGCTTTCGTATTCAACAGTTTGGTAACCTATAGAATGAAATAGGTTAGCTATTTCATAATCGACAACTATCAAAACCCCAAAACAGGTTAGGGTTAGGGTTTCTTACCTAGAAACGAGGTCGAAATCGCTGGGAAAGTGATAAGAATGGTGTGGTTGAGCTTGTAGAATGGCAGAGGAGAATAGCAGGGAGGTTCTCCCACTTCTCTCACACTTTCTCTCTCTTTTCTCTCTTCTCTCTCCTAGGGTTTTTCTCAAATTCGTATGGCTGAATGAGAGAGGGTTTTAAGGTCCTTATATAGCCTAAAATCACACCAAAACGGACTTAAGGTCAAGGTATACTTAGGTTATAACCAAAGTGAGTCAGTTTCAGCTCAACGGAGGACTTCTGGCGTCCCCCCTTGAGCCAAAGGTCGAACTTAAGCTCACAGACTCTGGATCTAGGTGGAGTTAAGTTTTCGTTTCAGTCGAATTCCTAGATCACGCGTGGCAGACCTGTTTCGACAAGGAAACAAATGTATTTGATTTGGGAGAACTATCTTATTCAAACATAACAATGGAATAGTTACAAAGACAATCATCACACTTTATTGATTCTGAATTCATTTACATCCTCTGGTATCCCTTGATTCTAAGATAGTTTACAAAGAATTCATTATAAGTGACAATTATTATCATTAAATATAATTTTTGGCAGCATAACGGCAATGATGTCGATCATCTCCAATGACTTAGGAGGAATAGACAAGTCGATCAATTGTCTTCAAGAGAACGGAGATTCCGGCAGCATTTCGGTGCTATTTCAGTCATCTCCTGAAACTTAGGAGGAATACGCCTCTTTATCGATGATTCTTCCTTTTCTCCCGAACAAGAAGAACTTGAAGATTTGAAGACTCTAGCCATTCCAACAGCATAACAGCCCATTGCTGTTAAAAAACTGCCAAGCAACAGGTTTGCGCGGGTCCGCGCAAACTATATAAACCCCATGCTGCTTTGCGCGGGTCGGCGCAAACTTCAGGAGTCCAATACTCCGCACCTTCTGTCTTCTCTTTCGTCTTTCTTTCACTCTGAAATCTTCCAACCCCTTTTGAGAGAAAGAACGGGGTATTTATAGACATTTTCACAAGTGGAAATCTCTGTTCTGGTCGATGTGGGACAAAATAACATCTAACCATTTTTATTCCACCGTCATGTACTTTGTGCGGACACGCACAAACGACATGCTTTGCTCGGTCTCATGCAATCTATCAGTCCCGCACAGTCTGTCTTCCTTAGCAACCCGCGCAATCCATTTACTTTGCGTGGTTCAGCGCAATCTATTCACTTTGTGCGAACCCGCGCAAAGTGGCCTTGAAACTTATTTCTTTGATCTTCAAACTGATTTCTTGATCTTTCTCTTCTCCACTTCTTTGCTAATTTTATGCCTCAACAGATGCCCCCTTGATCCGTTCTTTATTTTTTCAGAAAATCAAAGAAAAATGATCAAACCACTTATTTTATAGGGTTTGCGCGACCTCGCGCAAAGCTCGTCGAGTACCGTACTCGGCCAGAAATACTATAAATAGTCCAACGACTTCATCATTTTCACGAACTGCTCTCTGCTGAAACTCTGCTCTGGCGATATTTCCCCGCGCAAAGCATTTCACTTTGCGGGAAGTCCTTTGAACTTGGAGATTTTCCACACAATCCATATACTTTGCGCGACCTCGCGCAAAGTACTCTGTACTTAGGCAATTTCCTTCGAACTTTTTCCAACACTTAACCATTTCTTCTTTCTTCCTTTCTTGCTCTATCATCTATCATCCTTCCTTTGTCTTTTTCATGGCTCGTATTAAACAAACAACCCGTCTTGTAACTCCTTCTGACTCGCCTTCTTCTGATCAACCACCTGCTAAGCGGACAAAGACTACTTCCAGAAATCCCGCTTATTTTAAAGAAACCTGTTCTTCCCACATTTGACTTTCTCGACCGTATTAGATCTTTGCCTTCCCCCATTCACAGATCTATATCTTTGGGAGATATCAAATGTCCGCTTAAGCATGGCAGAGAGTATGACTGGGATGAATGGTTGAAGACCACCTCTCATATTCGTACTGATAGTGAGAGACCACCTCTCCGTGAAGATACTCCCCCTGCTTCTCGTCCGAAGAAAACTCGCCGCAATAAGGTGAAAGAATTTGCAGAAAAGATCGAGGAACACAAGAAGAAACGGCTTCAAAACTCGTGGGACTCAGTACGAGTTGTTGAAGGTATCATGAAATTTGACAACCCTCATGCGGAGGGCATGACAATTATTCCAATCAAGGTATATCGCCATCAGTCCATGCTAGACTGCGAATCTAACGACTACATTCATGGCAAGAGATTAATGTATACCGAATCATGGGCCTCAAGAGACCCTCGGATTCTGGAGGGAATCATTTAAACTTCAAAGCCGTGACAGAGGATAGGAGAAGCTCATCCCATGATCTTCTTAGCTCCTTTCCACAGTCCTCATGATTTTTTTCCTTCTCATTTTTATGAGACAGTACGACAACGCTTCAAAGATCGAGAACAACTCTGGGGCCAAGCAGAATTCCGCATCGGAGGCCTGTTAACTGCTCGCCGCTACTACTTTAAATGGGCAGAGGCTATATTGCTGAAGCATACAAGCACTCTTGCAAAGATTGGACTTTATGATGCAATAGAAGTGACCTCCAAATACTTCTATAGGGAACCCAATATTTTGAAAGGCTTCCTTGAATATTGGTCGCCCACAACCAACTCTTTCCATTTACCCTATGGTGAAATGAGCATATCACTCTGGGACCTTCATCGTATAGCCGGTCTCACGATAACAGGCAGATTTTATGATGAATTCATTCCTACAAACAGTGAATTGGCCTTTGTATCCTCTCCAGACCGTAAGCCTTCCATTTATGAGACTACCATAGAATTATTCAAAGAGATGGGCAAATTTCCCAGCTTTCACAAAATTCCCCCTCTACAATGGCTGGCTCATTTCTCTGGGGGTCTCAGGTATTTATCAATCTGATCATTATTTTCCTTCTTTATATTCTTACTATTTAGCCATTCCTGCATATTAACCTCCTTAATTTTTTCTTTGAAGGTTTCGTGACTGCCGCTCTAAAGAACTAACGAAGCTTCGGGATGTAGTAAGAGGAAAGCCAGAATATAGCTCTTTCAGAGAACTTGCAGCGTTCTTAGCTTATTGGCTAAGTTTGGTCGTATTGCCCAACTCCAAGTGGGCAAATGCTGTTCGTCCAAGCGTCTTCGTTGTGGGCGGTGCTTTAGTGGATGGCCATAAATATTCTCTTGCTCCTCCCGTATTATGTTCTATTTACAGGGCCCTTGGAGAAGTAGCTACTCACATAAAACACCCTATTCTTGAAGCTTCATCTGCACATACGTCTTGGCATTATATTACGGGGTGGCTTGAAGTTTATTTTCCTACTTTTGAGGCTTCAGAGCAAGTGTATACTCATCCTTCTCACCTTCCACTCTGGTTCTTTCAGCAAAGAGCAATGGCAAAAAGAGCATATGAGTGGGTTGCTAATAAAATTCGAGATGATGATCAGATAAACTTCTTTCAATTCTGCCTTTATCGCTACACTGAAGATACAGATATGGTGGACAATGAAACACTTACTGCAGCAGAGAGAGCTTTCTTCCTTTCTATTCGCTCATGCAGTTTACCTCTTCGGGTAGGGACGGAATTCTGGAGAGAACCTTACTACCCCAGTCGCTTTGCTCATTAATTTGGTTATGATCAAACTGTGCCACAAGACTGCGGGCTAGTTACTAGAAAAATGCACTGTTATGGAACTGGTCCTCTTAACTGGGCCATGATATGGAAACAGTTGCTGAATGGCTGCGTTGGCTCCCTCTTCATAATTCCAAGCTGTGATCGCATAGTTCGTACATCATATAGCTGGATGCGATGGTGGGATCACCAATCATACTTGGTCACTAAATGCTTGCCAGTGGATTCCTCTATCTTTCTTCATCCACCCAGGCTAAGGGGCAGAAATTTAGAGAGTGGAATCGGCTATATTCTGGAGAAGAGCCATGCATCTCATCCTGGAGAAATTTGTAGGAAGATATCTTTGGAAGACCCCATTCGTGAAATCAAGCCTATCAACACTTTGGATGGCTGGTTTGCCCACGGAGTTTTGAGAGAATTCGAGAAATCTCGTCGAGACTTTTCAAACCAAGCCGCAGACAATGCTGAAGGTACATCTTTCCCAATTCCTACAGAGACGGTAGCGGTTCCAGAAGGACCAGTTATTGGTACTTCCATATCTTCTCCACAACCCCTTAGTCCTAGTCCATCTTCCCCAATGACTAGATCAAAAATGCGTTTGCAAACATCATCCCCTATTCTTCCAGAAAGAACCCGCCAAGCATCTGCTTCCCCTATGGTCCAAGAGTCTGCACCGGAGAGCAGCCAACCCGTTTCTTACAAAGGGAAGCAAGTTATCATTGAAGAAGTTGATGAAGAAATTTTGGAAGATGAAAGTTCAACTTCATCATCAGATACTACTGAATCTTCTCAATATGAAGACAGCGGAGATGGCGACAGTTATGAAGATAAAGATGATGACTTTGAAGAAGGTGAAGTTGACATTGACGGAGATGAGGAAACAGCTGCGAAAGAAGTTGAGATGGTATCTTCCCCTGCACCTGCTAAGGCTTCTCCTAGCATTAATGTTCCCGTTAAATCTCCTGCAGCCGAGGAAGATGAAGAGGAGCCTTTAGATTATGGAGAATATGGGTATTCACCAGGTAAAGGAAATTTAATTTTCATATGCATATATTTTATATTTTAACAACTATTATTTATTTAAAATCATCGTGTCTCCCTTTTTTAGGTGCCCAAGTTGCAGAAATAGGTGCTATCTCTTCAGTGAGCCCTCTTATGGTATCTTCACCAAGAGCACCCGTAGTTCCATTGGTAGTATAGAGAGTAGTGGCTCGTGAAATCATATTTCCAACAGAAACTGCGGACTTGCCAACTCCGGCTACTAGAGATTCAAGTACGGAAGCTAGAGCACCATCTTTTGCTGATATGGTGGAACTTGGCCCTTCCATAACTCAGAGAGCTTTTCCTTCTGTTAGTCATATTTCAGTGATAGGTATATATATACGCTGAATATGTTTGCTCCAGACTATATATTTTATAATAATATATTGAATATCTTTCTTCTTTTGCTATAAGAACTCATTCCTGCAGCGGTGCGGTTAGTTCTGATTCTGTAGCCACTACTTCTGAACTGTCATCCTTTGCGAAAATCCCTGTTCATAAAATGCTTATGGTGAAACATTCTTTGTTAGCAATAATCCATATCTTGTAAATCGACCAATGGTTGGACTTGGATGTTGCTATAGAGATTTTGGAGAGCTCTGCCAAGATGGCCAGAATCAACATATCTCCTTTGCGGGATTCACTCCTCAAATTTCATGATTCAGTAATTTCTTTGGCATCTGTAGAGAATGTTACAATTGCCCCTGAGATTTTAGAGTGTTGAAAGCAGTTGGCTTCATCGCAAGAACAAGCCCTTCTGACAGCTTCATCAATTTCTAAGCTTGAACAAGAGCATATAATTCTTCAGGACCAATTAAAGATTCATGTTGATGAAAGCAAGACTATTCAAGATCGCATTGCAGCTCTGAAGGAAGAAATCTCTCAGCTGGAGAGGAAGAATCATGAACAAGTCTTAATCATTCAAGATGTCGAAGAGAAGATACAGGTGAATATTCAATCCATTGATATCGAAAAATCTGCACAACTTCAAGGTAAAGAAATGATTGCTTCTTTGGAGAATAAGCTTGCTGGTGTTCCTGATCAGACAAGACTTATTTTTGAAGAAAAATCTAAACATGATGCAGCTCGGGCACAATTGCAGGAAGATTTGTGCAGATATTCAGAAGCAATAGGAATTAAAGAAGATCTTTAAACATGTAATTTTGAACATGTAATCTTTGCTTTCATGTTTCTTGGACATATAATTCATTTGGCTTCACATATGTTTTTATGAAAGCATTTTTGAAATGTTTATAATAGCATTTTCTTATTGCGTGTTGCATGTTGATGACATTTATGCTAATATTATCAAATTATATTTATACTTTATATAATCATTTCATTACATCCTTTACAATTTCTAAACCTTTTATGCTTTGTTAGTGCGGGATTCTCTATGTGAGTATTTAAATTAGCGGTACTAAGTTTCAATTTAATTAGCCACACACAGTTTATGCTCATGAGTAGTGGAGCGTGCGCACACACACAGTTTAAGCTCATGAGTAGTGGAGCATTTATGGGTCTTACGTGATGGCCACTGTAACTCTCTAGAGTTCTCTTTTGGGCTTCTCACTGCCTTGAGCTCACAGCCAAGGTCCATCAGAGGGGCCCATTGACGCTACCGGGCGGTGAACTGTTGATTTTACGCACAGGGTTGGCCACGGTAACTCTCTAGAGTTCGCAGGGCTCACAAGGCTACCTTTGGGCACCAAATCTAGGGTCGCCAGTCCATCGATGAGTAGGTTTAAGCCCTTCCTCACGAGTTACTATTGAAATCAAACCCTAGACCTGGAGGGTCTTATGCACGGTTGGCATAAAGCTCGCACTGCGGCCCCTGTTTTCTTCATCTGCAAGGTCGAGCCCATTCATAGGAGGGCATTTTCATCCATTCCCCGTGGCGCTACCGGAAGCTATACAGACGGCATGGGAGTTACGGTGACTAGTCTTTGCAGATTTATGGCCTTTTAGGCTTTGAATCCTTGACTTCGTCAGCAGCCCGCATGGGTGCACACGATGGTCTTCGTGGGCTTTTTAGGGCCACTGACTCCTCGCCGCTGCCCGAATGGCGATCTTCATAGGTCTTACGTATAGTTGGCCGGCTCTTTTAGAGCTTGATCCTTTGAGAGCATTTTTTTTTTAGCTTGATCTTTTTGATTTGGCTCAATTTGGCTCTTTTAGGATTTGGCTTGGCTATACTGCCTCTTTGACTGAGATTGATGTATCCTTGCTTTTGATAATATCTTTAGGAAGACCCGTGCCTTGTAAGGCAATAATATTTATGATCATCACCATTGCCAGTATAGTAGATATTTCCAACTGGGATAATATCTTCAAGAAGATCCATGCCTTGTAAGGCAATATATCAATTTTATCAATATCTTCAAGAAAATCCGTGCCTTGTAAGGCAATATATCAGTCTTGTCAATATCTTCAAGAAAATCCTCAAGTTTATTTAGTGATGATGATCATATATATTTTTCAGATTTGATGCTTGATAATTGACATACTGGTGAACTTCTTCTTTATAGCTTCTTTTGTTGACATATAAACATGCTCTTATTCATCCTTGCCCCCTTTTGATACAGGATCATTATGCCGATAATATTCTGAATCAAAATCCATATATGTATCTTCAGGGATAGTATCTTTTGATGAAACAGGCGTTGACAAGTACACTGATACCTTGTCCCTCTTGATTTGTGATTCTATATGCCCCATTAGAGTATACTTCTTTTACCACATATGGACCGTCCCATTTAGGTTCGAACTTGCCCCCTGTCCGGCGAGTAATCACTATTGGTCTTTTCAACATTAACACCATATCTCCCTTTTTGAAAGAGCAGTATTTAACCTATTTATCAAAGGCTGCCGATATCCTAGCCTGATATGACTGCAACCGCTGCTGAGCTTCAAGACGTTTCTCATCAAGCAGATCTAATTCTTTCAGCCTTATTTTTACATTTTCATCATCCGTTATAGATTGATGTCTTCGCTATTCGAGTGATGCCACCTGCATTTCAATTGGGATAACTGCCTCCATACCATAGATTAATGAATACGGTGTCACCCCTTTTGCTGTACGATAGGTGGTTCTGTAGGCCCATAATGCTTCTTGTAACTTTTCATCCCAATCGCGCTTATTACCTGTCACCGTTTTTTTCATTATCTTAACAATCGTTTTGTTAAACGCCACTGCTAATCCATTGGCCGGAGGATAGTAAGGTGTTGAAAAAGAATGTTGGATGCCGAACTTCTGACATAACTTTTCCATACCTCTATTTTTAAAAGAGGTGTCATTATCAGTGACGATCTTCTTCGGAATACCATGACGATATATTATAGCATGCCGGATGAAATTGACCACGTCTTTCTCTTTAACATTACGCAAGGCGACTGCTTCGGTCCATTTAGAGAAATAGTCTGTTGCTGCCAGAATGTACTGTTTTCCTTTAGATGAAGGGGGATTTATAGGACCAATCACGTCGAGTCCCCATGCTGAGAAAGGCCAAGAAGCAATAGACTGATGTAATTCTTCTGGAGGAACATGTATTACATCTCCATGTATTTGACATTCATGACACCGCTTTGCATATTCTATCGCATCTTTAAACATAGTAGGCCAATAATAACCCATTCGATGCACTCTGTGGCATAAATTTCGGCTGGCTTGATGTGCTCCACATTCACCTGAATGTGCCTCCCGCAGCATTTGGTTTGCTTCTTGCTTGTCTAAGCACCTTAACAACATTCCATTATAAGATTTTCTATATAATACTTCACTGCATATGACAAATTTTCCTGATCGCTGCTTAATCTGTTGTCTTTGTGCATTAT
This sequence comes from Magnolia changhungtana, assembly GCA_030180095.1. Lineage (NCBI taxonomy): Eukaryota > Viridiplantae > Streptophyta > Magnoliopsida > Magnoliales > Magnoliaceae > Magnolia > Magnolia changhungtana. The sequence continues at coordinate 3,089,101 of JASAUF010000600.1, forward strand.
CTTCTGGCAAGATATCATATTTAAGATAATCAACAAAAGGCTGACGCCAATCATCTGTCATTACCTCCAGACAGGATATAGGAAACATTTCAACAGTTTCTTCAATAACCTCTGTAGATGGCAGGAATCTTCTTTCTTCTATAGTTACCTGAAGAGGACTTCGGTTTGTGCAAGATAAAGCCACTGCCAAGCTGGCTAAAGCATCTGCTTTTATATTCTCTGACCGCGGTATGTGTTTAATTTCCACATAACAAAACTGTTCAAGCAATTGTTGTGCCTTCCAATAATAAGGTAGGAGTTCTTCTTTCCTTACTTCAAATTCTGTTGTCAACTGATTTATAATCAATTTAGGATCTCCGAAGATATGCAATAATTTTATTTCCATTTGCTGGGCTATTTCCATTCCGATGATAAGAGCTCTGTATTCAGCTTCATTGTTTGTGCATGCGACACCCAACGTGAAGGAGTATGGTAACAAATCGCCTTGAGGAGTAATGAATATCACTCCTGCCCCCGCTCCCGTTATTCGAGCAGCACCATCAAAATACATTTGCCAGAGATTTTGAGATTCAGCCAACATAACCTGTTCGTCTGGAAATTTGTCATTGATTTCCTTATTTTCTGCTATAGGATGTGCTGCTAGAAAATCTGCCATAGCTTGTCCTTTTACTGCTTTCGCTAGCTTATACAAAATAGTATATTCTGATAACAATAACATCCACTTGGCTAGTCTTCCCGATAACATTAGCCTGGTCATCAAGAATTTTATTGGATCTGCTCTTGAGATTAGAGTTATATCATGGGAGAGACAATAATGCCTCAACTTTTGCACTGCGAATACCAACGCCAAACATTCTTTTTCGATCAAAGAATAATTACATTCTGCCCCCATTAGTGTTCGACTTAGATAATAAAGAGCAGTCTCTTTTCCGGCTTCATTTACCTGTGCCAACAAAGCACCCAAAGAATTTGTAGCTGCAGATGTATATAAGATAAGTGGCTTACCTTTCACTGGAGCTGTTAACACCGGCGGCTGTTTCAATAATTCCTTAATCGAATCAAAGGCATTTTGGCAGGCGTGATCCCATACGAAATTTGTATCTTTCTTCATTAACCGGGAAAATGGCTGACACCTTCCTGCAAGGTTCAAAATGAAGCGGTGAATGTATGCCAATTTTCCTTGTAAGCTTTTTAATTCTTTCAACGTTGTTGGTGGCGGCATATTTTGAATAGCTTTAACTTTTTCTGGATCAATTTCAATTCCTCTGTGTCGTACAACAAAGCCGAGGAATTTGCCAGAAGATACTCCGAATGCACATTTAGCAGGGTTCATCTTTAATTGCTTCTTTTTGAGCCGTCAGAAGACTGATGCTAAATGTTCGCGGTGTTCTTGATGATCTCCAGATCTGACCACCAAGTCATCAACATAACATTCGACATGTTTATGCATCATATCTTGAAAGATATTCTTCATTGCCCTTTGATATGTTGCCCCAGCATTTTTGAGACCGAAAGGCATAACCTTATAACAATAAATTTCAAGCGGTGTTCTGAAGGCCATCACTTCTTCACCTTCGGGTGCCATCCTGATTTGATTATATCCTGCATATCCATCCATAAAAGATAGGATAACATACTAAGTAGTGCTATCAATAAATAATTCTGTTATCGGGAGAGAAAAATCATCCTTTGGACATGCTTCATTCAGATCTCTGAAGTCAATACATACTCTAATCTACCCATTCTTCTTTTTTACCGGAACAATGTTTAATATCCACTTGGGATATTTAACTTCTCTAATAAACCCAACCTTTATTAGTTTATTTACTTCTTTTTCAATTAATGGAATCAGATCTGGATGGAATCGCCTTTGTGCTTGCTTCACTAGTTTCTTTTCTTTGGAAACATTTAATCGATGCATTGCCACAGAAGGTTCCAGTTCCGGCATTTCTTCATATGTCCAGGCAAAGACGTCTTTATTTTCTTTGAGAAGTTGACCATATTTCTCAGATTCCTAATCTGAAAGGCTGACGTGATGAATATGTTCCTTAGCTCTTCTGCTGTTCCTAAATTTATTTCTCTCAGGCCATCTATCGTCGGTTGCCCCCCGTCTTCTATTTGTCTTGGAGAGGTTTCAGGATACTCGACTACCTTAGCATCTTTTTTCAAATACTGTAGTCATGTTAATCGACACCGTGTTTATCTTAATTTGCTCCCAATCCTTGGAATTTTCTTCGCTTTTCGATTAACCCGAGGGGATTTGAATTCCTTTCCCATGATTCAAGCCGGTGGGTTTGTCACTATCAAAACCCATATTTCTCATGATTTTCTTACTTACTGCACTGTACTTTCTTAAATTCTGTGGCGTTAACTCTCCATGATATACATTGCTTGTATTTTCATCCTTCACTTCTGCTGCAGCGTGAAACTCTATTGGTTCAGGATATTTAGCACTGGCTTTGACTTGAAATGTTCCTGGAGCGGCTGCAAATGGCTTACATCTTTCGATATTGGGTAAGGGCATTGTATAATTAGACTGTAAGACTTTCAGCTGTTCTGTCGACAATAATGTTAACGGCGGTTGTCCGGGTTGTCTCAGGCGCTTTGGTATAAAATAGAACTTCTTTCTTGCTTCTGTAGTCCCAGAAGATTCTGCCCTTTCTTCTTTAACTTTATTTATCCTGACATCTTTTACGATTCTCTTCCCATCATCATTTCCCACTTCTTCGGAGAAACATTTATAATAGCTAGCATCCGCAAAGAAAGACTCAGCTTCTGTATAGGGTTTTGCATCAGCCATTACTTTACACTGCATCCCGTCCTTACAGTACTTGAAACATTGGTGTAGAGTAGAAGGTACAATATTGTATTGGTGTATCCACGGCCTTCCCAAGAGAAGGTTATATGTCGTCACAGCATTTATAACGTGACATACAACAGTAGTGACTAATTCTCCCACCTCCAATGTTACTGTAATTTTACCGAGTGCGCGTTGTCCATCTTGATTAAACCCTTGTATCATCATTCCGCTGGGGCGTAAGTCTGAACGGCGAAAACCCAATTTAGTAATCATGGATAGTGGCAAAAGATTTACTGCGGACCCATTATCTATCATAATCCGTTTTATCTTCTTTTCGCAAATGTATCCTTCTATCATCAATGGCCTGTTATGTTCCATTTCGCCAATTAAATCGTCATCCGAGAAAGATATTACTGGTAGACAATTCATCTTTTCATTGTTTCTTTCATCCTTCATTTCTGTCAGCAACGTTTCTCTCACATTGTGATCAGACAGTGCTTGAATCAAACTCTGCCGAAATTCTTCTGACAACTTGAGCGCATCATAAATACTTAGACGTGCCGGTATACCCTTCAAGTGACTAACTACATCATAAGCCACTTTTGTCGCTTTGTCTTCATTTCTACTTCTATCCTCAGTGTTTTGTCTTTCAGTCACTTCTTTCCTGATAATTCTCGCCTTTTGCTTTACCGGACTTGTTATCTGTTTTCCCGATCGCAACGTAATCATTGGTGCATTCCTTATTGTCTTTCGATCTTCCTTCTCTTTTATTCCCCGAGTCTTTTCTTGAATTGATAATACATTTACTATCGCCCTTGTATTCTTTTCTTTGCTTTCACTGGTTATTATATCACCTTTATTTATCATTCGCTGTATGATGCATTTTAACGTGTAACAATTTTCAGTCGGATGTCCCATTAGGCGATGATAACGGCAAAAGTTTCTTTCTCGAGATCTTGTCACATCTTCAGGGCGTTTTGGTTTGGGTAATTCCAAGGTTCCTGCTTTTAACAATTGTTGCATCATAGGCACCACGTCCTCTTTATCGAACTCAAATCCTTCATGAGAATCGAGCATTCTGAGCTTTTTTCCACCATATCTATCCCTTGATTGATTCCAGCCTTCTTTTCCTTCCGGCCTTTTGTCTCTTGAGCCCCTTACATCTTGATTTTTCTTATCTCGGTAAATGGTGTTGACAGTTGTCCTGCTAGGTATGCTCCTAACAGTTTCATGATGAAAAGCCGGCATCTTACGCGTCATCAATTCCAATGCATGGGCTTTGGTTGCCAAATCGCGAAAGGTTCCGATATCAGCGCTGGTGAGTCCGAACGCAATTCCTGTCTCCATAGAGTTCAAACACATTTTGACTTGTTCCTTTTCTTTTGGCAATTACCTACACGATGTCCCCAGTGTCTTCCATCTGTCTATGAATTTTTCAACTGGTTCTCCTTCTCGCTGTCATACTGAAGCTAATTCTGTGATGCTAACATCGCGCTCTGACGAGAAGAAGTTTGACATGAAAGCATCTTGCATTTCTTCCCATGTGCGTATAGATCCTGGTGCTAAATTTGAATACCATCTGAAAGCTTTACTTGTCAATGATGACCCAAATAATCGTAAACAATATTGAGGTGTCGTGGAGAAATTCCCCATGCTAGTGATGAAATGCATCAGATGTTCTTCTGGTGATCCTTCCCCATTAAACTTCTAGAAATCTGGGTGCTTAAAATTTGCTGGAAACGGAACATCCTCTACCTCTCTTGGGTAGGGCGTTCGATATCTGAAACGACCGGTGTTCGCATGCTCCCTTTCTATTCTGACTGCTTCTTCGACGACTTGTCTCACGTCATCTTGTGTTATAGCTCTTGTTACTGGGATTGACCCTCGCGATCCTATCCCCTACAGACGAGAACCTTCAGGTTGGTTCTCCTGTCCATTTGTTGCTCCCATCATGGGTGGAGCCACTATCTGGGCTACATTATGTGCCAGAGTTTGCAGAGCTTCTCTGAGGTTCCGGCACTCATCCATTAGCACTCTTTGTGCTTCTGCCATTTGATCAACATGTTCTTCAGTAGTTGGTCTATTTCCTTGACCCGTTTCTGCCATATATACCGCAGCCTCTTGATTGTTTGTCGAAGCTGTCTTTGGAGTAAAACGAGAGTATGTTGATGTAACAGGGCTTATAAAGAGGGGAGAAATTGGAGTCTCGTTTGACTCTTTTGTACTTTCCGTGTTTTCAACAGATCGAGGTGATATAGTTATGGGCAAGCTGATCTGGGGTGATACAGGCATCGGTGATCCTATCATCAGTGCTTTACCTTTCTGTGCTTCTGTCCATTTGGTCTTTGGGGCGACCAAAGCTGGAAAGTCATGCGATGAGAAGCTATGATAAATGACTTGTTCAGATAAATCACGGAGGAGCCGCCTGTGTTTTTTCTTCTTCTACGCTTACGCGTGATTGGTCCTTCAGCTCTTTGTACAAGCAATTTCGCCTTGCGGTTCTTTAGGGTCTTCATTTTTGTCTTTTTGGACAAGACCAGAGTCCAATTCTCATCACTTTCTTGTGGTTGGGGTGAGACGGAAATAACTCCCGCTGTTACTCGAATCACTTTATGCTTGCTTGTAGTGCTTGCCTTCGTATACTCAGGAGTTTGGCTTGACGCATATTCAATTACAAACCCAGTAGCGGTGAATAGGAAGTTCACTTTTCTCACAACGTTAGCCATTAACAATGTTAGGTGATTGAAATTGGGTACCTTTAATAATAAAACATACATGCAATTAGTATGCGAAAGATTAAGTAAACTATTTTAGAGATGAAGGGGAGGATGTTCCCACTGAGAGTCGCCATTTTGGCGTCTAATAGACGCCAAAAACAGTAATGAGAGTTTCGCAACTTTCCCAATGTTAGTGTTAAATAAGATAAGTTCCCCAGCAGAGTCGCCATTTTGTTTCGACAAGGAAACAAATGTATTTGATTTGGGAGAACCATCTTATTCAAACATAACAATGGAATAGTTACAAAGACAATCATCACACTTTATTGATTCTGAATTCATTTACATCCTCTGGTATCCCTTGATTCTAAGATAGTTTACAAAGAATTCATTATAAGTGACAATTATTATCATTAAATATAATTTTTGGCAGCATAACGGCAATGATGTCGATCATCTCCAATGACTTAGGAGGAATAGACAAGTCGATCAATTGTCTTCAAGAGAACAGAGATTCCGGCAGCATTTCGATGCTATTTCAGTCATCTCCTGAAACTTAGGAGGAATACGCCTCTTTATCGATGATTCTTCCTTTTCTCCCGAACAAGAAGAACTTGAAGATTTGAAGACTAGCCATTCCAACAAAGATAATGCCCATTCATTTGTTAAAAGATCGCTAAAACAACAACGGTTTTGCGCAGGGTCCGCGCAAACTATATAAACCCCATGTTGCTTTGCAAGGGTCGGAGCAAACTTCAGGAGTCCAATACTCCGCACCTTCTGTCTTCTCTTTCGTCTTTCTTTCACTCTGAAATCTTCCAACCCCTTTTGAGAGAAGAAATGGGGTATTTATAGACATTTTTACAAGTAAAATCTCTGTTCTGGTCGATGTGGGACAAAATAACATCCAACCATTTTTATTCCACCGTCATGTAATTTGCTGTAACGCCCCGGATTTTTGCCAACCTGGGATTAGACGTTCTTAGGCAATGGGTCGATCCTAATACCTCATTAACTTGTCAGAACTGAATCCCAAAGTCTAAAGCCGCCTTTGAACTCATTTCCTTCACAAATCTCACCCTTTATCACCTTGATCTTCTAATTTTTCTAAGAACTTTCACCCTAGACACTATCTTAAACTAGCTAAGTAGTATAACTTGGATCACTTTATATACAAACTAAAAAGGCCTGAGTACCACCTCGACCAGAAATCACTTAGGACTAAATCCTTTAAAAATGAGACAAAGTAACTAGGTGTGAAACCAGATTAGCTACAAAATCCATTTGAATCGCTTTAAATACGATCTGCATGACCCAAAACTTGTAGAATCATTGACGCTATGTTACCCTAAAATCTAGGATCAATCTCATTGCCCGACTGCTCTCGGGAGCACATCGAAACTCCGTATCAGATTTGGACCGCACGTCGGAAGTCCGAATATCTCGAAGTTAAGGAATTAGGACCACCTCACTGGGCTCGACAACCATCTCGGAAATCAAGTCCAGACAATGTCCCATGGCCATTCGATCGTGTCCGGAGCGAGGAGTGTGAAAACACTATTCCCTTTACAAAATAAATATCCGGAATAGTGATCGCACCATTCGCTTTATGATCAAGATTAAGCAACTAGACCGTCAGAATCAGACTAAATTACACCCTCGGATTAAGAAATATTTCAGGAACATTTACATGTGCTTGGAATTTCAGATCGTGGCCCACTGACCGTTGAACTAAAAGTGGTCCGCCACGTGCGATCTGGGAATCCGATCGAGTCGAAAACGTAATCCCACATAGATCCATGTGTGGTGAGCTTAAGTCTGACGTTTGGCTCAAGGAGGGTCACCAGAACCTCTCTTTTGAGCTGGAAAAGTGACGAAATACCTATATTAGCAGTAACCCTTGAACCTGAGTCTATTTTGGGGAGGTTTTTGGCTATAAAAGAGGCTTAGAACAGCCCCTCTCACAGCTATACGAATTTCGGATAAAACCCTAGAGAGAGAGAGAGAAAAGAGAGAGAAGAGCTTGGGATTTGTGGGAGAACTTCCTCCTGCTGCTTTCGATTATCGCACGGCCTACACCGCCTCTTTCCAGGCGCTTTCCCGGCGGTATCCACTCTATTTGAAGGTGAGAAACCCTAACCCTAGGTTTGATTTGAAGTAGATAGGCTATAGGTTGTGAAAAGGCTAACCGATTCCGCTCTTTAGGCAAGAAAACTCCCGAATACGGAAGCTCACCAAACCCTACAGATCCGTTGTGATTCCAAGGGCAAAGGTGCGGATTTTAGGTGTATAGGTTATGGTTTTCAACGCTTTCAATGTCAGATAATGGTAGATTCATGATCTACATGCAATTGCACATGTACAAAGTGCTTTCCGTTTTTAGTTTCGATTAGAATTGTAGAATTTGGAATTTCACATACTCTAGGTATTCATATAAAATACCATATACGTATTTTTTATGGAAATGTGTTTGACATGTTTATTTATCGTATGGATATATGACGTATGGATAAAATACTTATTTGGCGAAAGGATTCGCTTAAATACATGTTTACTAATAAACACTATGTATGTAGAAATACGGTATTGTAAGAAGTACCATATACATGTATATTTTAGCGATGTGTTTGTCATGATTAATTGTCGTATAAATATATTATGTGCGTATAAAATATTTGCTTGGCTTAAGGGAATCGCCAGTAATACATGTTTGCTTGTATACACTATGTATGTTGAAAATGCGTGTTCTAGAAAATACTGTATACGTATAAATTTTGGAGATGTATTTATCATGATTATTTGCTATAGTAATATATTATACATGGATAAAATACTCACTTGGCTAAAGGATAGCCCTAATACATGTTTTGATAACATACACCACGTATGTTGTAATAGTGTATTCTAAGTGTTTGTGAAAATGTCTGAATGAGTAGTAGTTAGTAAATTGTAATGTTTAAGGGTGTTGAGATATGATTCTCAACTCCTTTAACTATGTGTATGATTTCCTTGAATAACTGTGTGATTAGGAATTGAATATATACAAACTCATGCTTGTGTTGTGCTTTTTAACATGCTCAACTGCTTTTATGATTTTATCTATGTAATGTATATGTTAAATTCATGTTTTCGTTGTACGATTCGTCATGGGTGATGGGGGAGTGGAGCAACGAATGCGTGCAACAGCCCTGGCAGCCCTAAACGGATATTATCAAACTTTGATTGTATGGTTTGAACCTTGATCCATTACTGCTTTACTATTTGAAATTAATTGTGTTTGGGGCTATGTTTATAGTCCAGACAATTGATACCAGAATTGAATTCGTGGCTGTGATTCATTTGCCACATGAGATGTATTCGACGAACTCGAGTCGTACTTCGGTTGGCGATAGTGGTTGGCCACGCGAAGTGCCTATGCACTTCATGTCGTTTAACTTATTGTGCGCTCGAGCTAGCCGAGCTCGTCAGGCAACCCGATCTGTCTTATGTATGTTCACCATGTTTGGACGCTACTGCTTGAACCTAGGGTACCAAACTTACCAATGAAATCCCTTTTAACCATGGTACCTCGATCCGCTAAGACTCATGAGCCGGGCATGGTGGTATGGGACACCGTGGTCGAGCTGTCGGCCTACGTTGGGGCCACGTGCCTCCCCGTAGTGACCAGTGAGCAACTAGACTCGTGAGCCGATTATGGTGGTATGAGACACTATATTCGAGCTGTCGATACTTACGGCGAGAGCCGAGTACGGTGAGATCTGTACTCGTGCTGACGGGCGACGAGTCCTCTGTAATATCTTCGAGTATACTCTAAGGTCTGTGATTGGCGACGAGTCTTTCACAGCAACTGGAGTATGAGTTGAGCCGAGTACGGTGAGACCTGTACTCGAGCTGACGGCTAGTGATTGAGCCGAGTACGGTGAGACCTGTACTCGAGCTGATGGCCAGCAATTGAGCCGCATACGGTGAGATCTGTATCCGCGCTGACGGGTGATGAGCCCTTTGCGATGCCTTCGCTATGCTTCTCGAACCATAATATCGTATGAGGTTAACTAGGATTGACGACCATAGAATGGATCATGTTTGGGAATGATACAAGGGAGGTACCTTAGTTTCCCAATACTGCTGTTTGAAATGGACTAATAATAACTCGGTAATCATAATCATCATCGCACCACATGTGCTTAGTAGATGTGGCGCACTGAGGGAGTTAAGCATTCGCGAACGTAAGATGATGTCGCATGAGGGTGGTTTGGCAAGGGCATACAGCATCATATCATTTCATTCTCGTACTTAATAAGAGTAGGTAGAATTGTTTGATTTGTACTGCTTTATCATTACTGCTTGACTGAATTGATAACATGTTAACCTATGCTTTATTGTTCCACTGAGTTGATCACTCACTCCCACGTTTCGGGACGGTGTTCCGAACACCCACCAGACTTTGTCTGATTGCAGATGGCGACGCTACTTCTGAGGCGGAGCCGGACTTCTATGACGACGGGAATGCTTTCTCGTATATGCTGTTTTCTGGCGGCTTCGTGAGAGCCGTGCCTTGATTGTCGGGGCTACAGAGATGTTGACTAGATCACACTACTCAACTTGGTATAATTTAAAATCATACTTATAATTATTTAACCTGGTAACTTTATCACACTCTGGAGACCCACCACGGTTTATATATTTTATCTATCTATCACAGTCTTCCGCTTGCAAATTTAACTGTCTCTGGAGTATGATATGCTGTTTTGGCTTAATCTCACTCATGTTCATTGCACTAATACCGAGCACATTCAATCGTCATTCATTTTGTTGCATAAGTGATGCGTTGGAACTCGGAAGTTGAGTTTATGCTCGACCCCCGATTTTCAGGGCACTACAAGTTGGTATCAGAGCATGATTTGGATTAAACCAGACCTGGATTATGGTCACACGACGCACTCTGACACACTCTGACTTAGGAGGGAGCGACGGAATGTAGAAACAGTCATGGGTATCCCGACTTCACCAATTGGCGAAGTTCGCTGAAAACAAACGCCGAAATCGAGTCCGTATTAACCCTTGGTCGCACGGGTCGACCTTAAAATGTTCCTAGGCTGTCTATAGATAATGCTAGATTACAATCCACCTCACCCCAACCGTTGACAATCGGTAGAATATAGGATAGGCGTGATGAGGATAACTACTCCGAATCCTCGGAACTTCTCTGGACTCCTCGCAGAGACTTCTCGAATCCATGAGGAAAGAAAGCAGAAACTAGAAATAAATACTAATAAATTCAAAATTGATTAATGAATAAAAAAAATGAGTTCACAACCCTTTAAATGGGATACCAAGTAATGGGAAGGAAATCAGAAACAAACTACAACTAAAACCCCTAGGTTGTGATGTCTACTAGTGCGCAAGGCTTTCAGCCAAAAATAGTAAGTGTCCTATTTGACTTCACCAAACTATTCTCCTAATTATTCTAAGCTCTTTACGCAATGAGCACAACTCCTAAAGCCCAACAGATGAAGAGTAATCAAACAAAAATTACTATTTTAGTAAAATGAAATTAAAACAGGGAAATGACTGTCAATCGGAGGCTTTTTTCACAATTTCGGGCTACGCAACCCAGCGTTGCTGGGTTGGTTGGCTTCATTAGCTCGTTCTACCCCAAATTCATATATTTTACGTCAGATAACTCATTCCGGATTGCAAGATATTTCCGGTTTACCCGAAACGACTCGAAACGGAGTCGGGGGGCCACACGCGTCAATCCGGAGGCAAACCAAGTGGACCCAGGGTGCATTTGGCACCTTGTGATGGTGGGGGACACAACCCCACTGCAGCGGCACGGCGCCGGGCAAGGCGAACCGCGGTGGAACCGCGTTCACCGCGGTCGGGTTGGGCCGGGCTAGTCGGGCCGGGTCTGGTCATGGTCGGCCTGACCCCCTGGCACGTGTGGTGCGTGCGGAATTGCTGGGGGACCCCTATTTTGTGTCGTTTTGCCCCCCTCTCTCTGTAACCCCCCTCCAAGCCCACCTTTCTCTTTCGACTTGCTGTTTTCCCTCTCAACCCTTCCCTCTAATCACTCATTTCATCATTTCCAACCACAATCCATCCACCTCCATCAGTTATAACAATCCCTACCCCTCTACCCTCTCCGTTCTTTCTCATTTGGGCATTTACATGCCCCATTTGTGACTCAAAATCGTGTAGCCTTCTAACCTATCTCATTTCTCCCTTTACCTTCTTCATTCCCTACCTTTTGGCCTTTACAATCCCCGTTGAGGCTCAAGTCCATGGAGAACCAAAACTCCACCCCATTTCCTTATCCTCATTTTCCATGGCTCTATCGAGCTCATCCATATGTTGTCTTGTAGTTTGCATGGGCTACTATCTTAGGGTGGTTATGTTTTCTGTTGATAGGTGTAGTAGTTGGTAGAATGTTTTAGGTATTTGAGAACGTTTAGGGTCCGTTCGGCCAAATTACATTAGGTAAGTTTACGGTGGATAGAATTGTAAAAGTAATAATAAATGTGTATGTAGGGTATGGCCCCTAGATTGGGTGTATCCTATGTCTTCCGACACCATGTTTAGAATGTACGCAATTAAGAGTAAATTCCGAGAATTCCTTTCCAATAACACTTAGAAATTTCCCCATCGTGGGATATGGAAAATCCCATCTCACGTTTTTCCAACACTAGGCTCTTTTCCAAGGCCTATAAAATTAATCCCCTCCCACCCTCCTACCAACCATGTCACACCCAATCCCAAGGTAGGATTAGTAATGCGGTCCCATTTAATACAACTTAAGGCCACTGGCCAAATTGTGTTAAAGTGATAAAGTCCCTTGATATACATTAACCCACCACACTCTGATAGCTTAAGCTTTTAGAGTAAATGGTTGTTTGATAGATAGGCCCATAGAGTTTGGACCTAGAGCAGTGCTTCGACAGACCTGACAATATAGGAAATCCAACCAATTGAGAACGTAAACTCTAGAACCCCTTAGTTGGTTTGAGCATAGGTGAAGTGCCCAAGCGTAGCTACATTCATGTTCGGGCAACTCAATTCCAAATGAACAAACAATTTTCTTTATTAGAAATGATATAAAATCATCTGGTGTATAAGCATAGACTTTAGATTACAAGTGGTGGATTACCGCTACTCATCAGTTGAGCCTAGGAAGTCATTGATTAGGCTAAGAAATGTAAACGACAAAAAATGCTAAGATAATTGAGTGATATACGTAGTGAGTCGGTTTGATTAGGTAAGAGCGAGACCCCGTTCCTTTGTTGAAATCCTCTTGATACTCATAGGCTCCTTTAATAACTCATAGGAAGGTTGTATGACATAGAAACTATTCACGCTCATAGAAAACTTATATATCCATTGGATTTAATGTTAGATCAAATCAATACACCCTCAGAATTGCCTTCTCAAGGACTTAGTACAATCGGGAACACGGGGCAGAGAAACTACACATTAGCGAGGTATTCGCGGTTTGGACCGAATTCACAATCCTGGTAATGACCAATGAACCCTATGCTCTGATCAAGCAGAAGGTCGGGATCAGCTAGGATTAAGGACTGATCGACGATTTTCTGTCTTCGCGAGGCAGAAGGTCTATGTATCCGGCTCAGACCCACTACACAATTTTCTTTCCGTGTTGGCCCAACTATTTATAACTAAAAGTTTATAATTTTGTCCTTGAAAGGTGTTAGGAGTATATAGCTGGTAGAGACTGTCTTTTAGGCCTAAGGAATTGCCCAGATGGGCAACAGACAGTTAGGAATTAGGTCCCAAATCGCATGCCATGTCGGCATACGTATTGTGCTTATGAACGTAAAAAGATAGCCTGCCTATTAAGCTAGACATGATTAAATAGGAGAAGTCTAGACCGCGACAAAATTCCTTGGTAGAATTAGGCATCTCACCACAAACTCACACCTGACCCCGAATCAACCACAATACCCTTCATCTGTAGCTCCTTTCTATGACCATAGGTATCAATGCCATAATACACATCATTGATGAAAAGAAGACCAATGTAGTGGGAGATCTCATCCCATTTCATGTCAAGGATAGGTCTTAAATTACACCTTATTCCGATGTACGGAGCAGGACATAAACCTTGAGCCTTGAGGGTGAAAAAAAAATTTTAAGGGGGGTAGACTAAAATGAACCAGGCTAATATATACCCTACCACGCGTAGGAACTCGAAATCAATAAGTCTTAGGCAAATGAAATAATAGAAATCTTTCCTTATTACCCTTAGGTAATTTCGGGGACGAAATTTTATTTTAAGGGGGGTAGATTGTAACGCCCCGGATTTTTGCCAACTTGGGATTAGACGTCCTTAGGCAATGGGTCAATCCTAATACCTCATTAACTTGTCAGAACTGAATCCCAAAGTCTAAAGCCGCCTTTGAACTCATTTCCTTCACAAATCTCACCCTTCATCACCTTGATCTTCCAATTTTTCTAAGAACTTTCACCCTAGACACTATCTTAAACTAGCTAAGTAGTATAACTTGGATCACTTTATATACAAACTAAAAAGGCTTGAGTACCACCTCGACCAGAAATCACTTAGGACTAAATCCTTTAGAAATGAGACAAAGTAACTAGGTGTGAAACCAGATTAGCTACGAAATCCATTTGAATCGCTTTAAATACGATCTGCAAGACCCAAAACTTGTAGAATCATTGACGCTAGGTTACCAATCTAGGATCAATCTCATTTTCCGGCTACTCTCGGGAGCACATCGAAACTCCGTATCAGATCTGGACCGCACGTCGGAAGTCCGAATATCTCGAAGTTAAGGAATTAGGACCGCCTCACTGGGCTCGACAACCATCTCGAAAATCAAGTCCAGACAATGTCCCATGGCCATTCGATCGTGTCCGGAGCGAGGGAGTGTGAAAAACACTATTCCCTTTACAAAATAAATATCTGGAATAGTGATCTAGCACCATTCGCTTGCGCATCAGTATTAAGCAACTAGACCGTCAGAATCAGACTAAATTACACCCTCGGATTAAGAAAAATTTCAGGAACACTTACATGTGCTTGGAATTTCAAATCATGGCCCACTGACCGTTGAACTGAAAGTGGTCCGCCACGTGCGATCTGGGAATCCGATCGAGTCGAAAACATAATCCCACATAGATCCATGTGTGGTGAGCTTAAGTCTGACGTTTGGCTCAAGGAGGGCCACCAGAACCTCTCTTTGGAGCTGGAAAAGTGACGAAATACCTATATTAGCAGTAACCCTTGAACCAGAGTCTATTTTGGGGAGGTTTTTGGCTATAAAAGAGGCTTAGAATAGCCCCTCTCACAGCTATACGAATTTGGGATAAAACCCTAGAGAGAGAGAAAAGAGAGAGAAGAGCTTGGGATTTGTGGGAGAACTTCCTCCTGCTGCTTTCGATTATCGCACGGCCTACACCGCCTCTTTCCAGGCGCTTTCCCGGTGGTATCCACTCCGTTTGAAGGTGAGAAACCCTAACCCTAGGTCTGATTTGAAGTAGATAGGCTATAGGTTGTGAAAAGGCTAACCGATTCCGCTCTTTAGGCAAGAAAACTCCCGAATACGGAAGCTCACCAAACCTTACAGATCCGTTGTGATTCCAAGGGCAAAGGTGCGGACTTTAGGTGTATAGGTTATGGTTTTCAACGCTTTCAATGTCAGATAATGATAGATTCATGATCTGCATGCAATTGCACATGTACAAAGTGCTTTCCGTTTTCAGTTTCGATTAGAATTGTAGAATTTGGAATTTCACATACTCTAGGTATTCGTATAAAATACCATATACGTATTTTTTATGGAAATGTGTTTGACATGTTTATTTGTCGTATGGATATATGACGTATGGATAAAATACTTATTTGGCGAAAGGATTCACCTAAATACATGTTTACTAATAAACACTATGTATGTAGAAATACGGTATTGTAAGAAGTACCATATACATGTATATTTTAGCGATGTGTTTGTCATGATTAATTGTCGTATAAATATATTATGTGCGTATAAAATATTTGCTTGGCGAAGGGAATCGCCGTAATACATGTTTGCTTGTATACACTATGTATGTTGAAAATGCGTGTTCTAGAAAATACTGTATACGTATAAATTTTGGAGATGTATTTATCATGATTATTTGCTATAGTAATATATTATACATGGATAAAATACTCACTTGGCTAAAGGATAGCCCTAATACATGTTTTGATAACATACACCACGTATGTTGTAATAGTGTATTCTAAGTGTTTGTGAAAATGTCTGAATGAGTAGTAGTTAGTAAATTGTAATGTTTAAGGGTGTTGAGATATGATTCTCAACTCCTTTAACTATGTGTATGATTTCCTTGAATAACTGTGTGATTAGGAATTGAATATATACAAACTCATGCTTGTGTTGTGCTTTTTAACATGCTCAACTGCTTTTATGATTTTATCTATGTAATGTATATGTTAAATTCATGTTTTCGTTGTACGATTCGTCATGGGTGATGGGGGAGTGGAGCAACGAATGCGTGCAACAGCCCTGGCAGCCCTAAACGGATATTTTCAAACTTTGATTGTATGGTTTGAACCTTGATCCATTACTGCTTTACTATTTGAAATTAATTGTGTTTGGGGCTATGTTTATAGTCCAGACAATTGATACCAGAATTGAATTCGTGGCTGTGATTCATTTGCCACATGAGATGTATTCGACGAACTCGAGTCGTACTTCGGTTGGCGATAGTGGTTGGCCACGCGAAGTGCCTATGCACTTCATGTCGTTTAACTTATTGTGCGCTCGAGCTAGCCGAGCTCGTCAGGCAACCCGATCTGTCTTATGTATGTTCACCATGTTTGGACGCTACTGCTTGAATCTAGGGTACCAAACTTACCAATGAAATCCCTTTTAACCATGGTACCTCGATCCGCTAAGACTCATGAGCCGGGCATGGTGGTATGGGACACCGTGGTCGAGCTGTCGGCCTACGCTGGGGCCACGTGCCTCCCCGTAGTGACTAGTGAGTAACTAGACTCGTGAGCCGATTATGGTAGTATGGGACACTATATTCGAGCTGTCGATACTTATGGCGAGAGCCGAGTACGGTGAGATCTGTACTCGTGCTGATGGGCGACGAGTCCTCTGTAATATCTTCGAGTATACTCTAAGGTCTGTGATTGGCGACGAGTCTTTCACAGCAACTGGAGTATGAGTTGAGCCGAGTACGGTGAGACCTGTACTCGAACTGACGGCTAGTAATTGAGCCGAGTACGGTGAGACCTGTACTCGAGCTGACGGCCAGTAATTGAGCCGCATACGGTGAGATCTGTATCCGCGCTGACGGGTGACGAGCCCTTTGCGATGCCTTCGCTATGCTTCTCAAACCATAATATCGTATGAGGTTAACTAGGATTGACGACCATAGAATGGATCATGTTTGGGAATGATACAAGGGAGGTACCTTAGTTTCCTAATACTGCTGTTTGAAATGGACTAATAATAACTCAGTAATCATAATCATCATCGCACCGCATGTGCTTAGTAGATGTGGCGCACTGAGGGAGTTAAGCATTCGTGAACGTAAGATGATGTCGCATGAGGGTGGTTTGGCAAGGGCATATAGCATCATATCATTTCATTCTCGCACTTAATAAGAGTAGGTAGAATTGTTTGATTTGTACTGCTTTATCATTACTGCTTGACTGAATTGATAACATGTTAACCTATGCTTTATTGTTCCACTGAGTTGATCACTCACTCCCACGTTTGGGACGGTGTTCGAACACCCACCGAACTTTGTCGATTGCGAGATGGCGACGCTTACGAGGCGGAGCCGGACTTCTATGACGACGGGAATGCTTTCTCGTATATGCTATTTTCTGGCGGCTTCGTGAGAGCCGTGCCTTGATTGTCGGGGCTACAGAGATGTTGACTAGATCACACTACTCAACTTGGTATAATTTAAAATCATACTTATAATTATTTAACCCGGTAACTTTATCACACTCTGGAGACCCACCACGGTTTATATATTTTATCTATCTATCACAGTCTTCCGCTTGCAAATTTAACTGTCTCTGGAGTATGATATCTTTGTTTTGGCTTAATCTCACTCATGTTCATTGCACTAATACCGAGCACATTCAATCGTCATTCATTTTGTTGCATAAGTGATGCGTTGGAACTCGGGAGTTGAGTTTATGCTCGACCCCCGATTTTTAGGGCGCTACATTTGCGCGGACACGCGCAAACGACATGCTTTGCGCGGTCTCGCGCAATCTATCAGTCCCGCGCAGTCTGTCTTCCTTAACAACCTGCGCAACCCATTTACTTTGCGCGGTTTAGCGCAATCTATTCACTTTGTGCGAACCCGCACAAAGTGGTCTTGAAACTTATTTCTTTGATCTTCAAATTGATTTCTTGATCTTTCTCTTCTCCACTTCTTTGCTAATTTTATGCCTCAATAAGACCAGTTTCAGTTCAACGGTCAGTGAAACTCGATCAGAGATTTCAAGTACATGGACATGTGTATGAAATTTCACCTAATCTGAGGGTGTATTTGGGTTGCTCAATACTGATCCGCAAGCGCCACATGCCAGATTTCATAAATCCTTATTTATTTTGGAATTATTTTCATGCTTCTCACACTCCTCGCTCTGTACTCAAGCGAATAGTCGTGGGACACTGTCTGGATTTGATCTCCGAGATGGTTGTCAAGCCCAACGAGGCGGTCCTAAGTCTATAACTTCGTATCATTCGGACTTTCGATGTGCAGTCTAGATCTGATACGGAGTTTCAATGTGCTCCCGAGAACAGTCGGGTAATGAGTGTGATCCTAGATTTTAGGGTAACCTAGCATCAATGATTCTACAAGTTTTGGGTCTTGCAGATCGTATTTAAAGTGATTCAGACAGATTTCATGGCTAATCTAGTTTAGCACTTAGTTAACTTTGTCAAATTTCTAAAGGATTTGATCCTAAGCAATTTCTACCTGAGGTGGTACTCGGGCGATTGTACAAAATTTTTCGAGTCGTTACAATCACCCCCCTTAATGAAAAATTTCTTCCTCGAAATTAGTACATTTTCGTACTCCTCGAGGAGCTGAGGGTAGTTCTTTCGGATCTCGGCTTCTATCTCCTAGGTAGCTTTCTCCTTTGTATGATGCGTCCACAATACCTTCACGAGTGGAATCACTTTGCTACGTAGTACCTGCTCCTTCTTGTCAAGGATACGTGTCGGGCGCAGCGCATATGTAGCATCCTCGCTCAATTGTACCTGCTCCCATCTGATAATGTGTGAAGGATCAGGAATGTACTACTTTAACATAGATACATGAAATACGTTATGTATAGCTGCAAGTGGTGTGGGCAAAGCGAGATGATATGACACAGCACCCACTCGATCAAGTATCTGAAATGAACCGATGAACCTCGGTGTGAACTTCTCCTTCTTCCCAAACCGAAGGACTCCCTTCATAGGGAAAACTCTAAGGAATACATGATCTCCAACCTCAAACTCAATCGGTCGTCGCCTCGTATTGGCATAACTCTTTTGCCTACTCTGCGTTGTCAGGAGTCAATGCCTGATAATGTCGATCTTCTCCGAGGTCGCCTATACCAATTTCAGCCCAATCAAACTACGCTTGCCAACCTCAGCCAGCAATGCGGTGCCCTGCAAGGACGACCATACAAGGCCTCATATGGAGCCATGCTAATACTCGCCTGGAAGCTGTTGTTGTACGCGAACTCTGCATAAGGAAGACAGTCATCTCAATTGTCCTTGAAGTCCAAGACACAGGCCCGCAACATATCCTCCAAAATCTTGTTCACCCGCTCTGTCTGCCCATCGGTCTAAGGGTGAAACGTAGTACTGAACTTCAATTTTACACCCATCGTTTCCTAGATACGAGTCCAGAAGATAGACGTGAACTGCACGTCTCTGTCCGACACGATCTCTAGGGGAACTCCATGCAGACGGACTATCTCTCTGATGTACAACCTGGCCAAGTCATCTACAGAGTTTGTAACTCTGATAAGGAGAAAATGAGCCGATTTGATCAACCGATCCACGATCACACAGATGGAATCGTGTCCCTTCCTCGTCTTCAGCAGCCCCTACATGAAATCCATGAAAATGAAGTCCCACTTCCATTCAGTTATGGGCATGGGCTGAAGCAGTACAGGAGGTCGGCGATGTTCTGCCTTGACCTGCTGGCACGTCAGACAACGAGAAACATACTCTGCTATGTGGGTCTTCATGCTGTCCCACCAATAAGACCATCTCATGTCCTGGTACATCTTCGTGCTACCAGGGTGCATCGCAAGCTTCGATTTGTGGGCAGTCTCGAGGAGCTCCTGTCGCAAGTCATAAATATCAGGAACGCATAAGCGTCCATGGTATCGTAAACCCCCATTTGTGCCAACTCTCCACTCGGAGTCCTTGGCGTCCCTAGCTTACTCTCAAAGCTCAGACAACTGCTCCTTGCCCTTCTGGGCCTCGATAATCCTATCATCAATAAGTGGTCGCACTCGAACGTGCGTGACACACTCAAATGGCTCCTCCACGGTGAGTTTCTGCTCGAAGTCCCCCACGAACTCTAACATATGCCACTCTGTTATCATCAGTGGAGCCGCAAATGCAATAGCCTTCTTGCGGCTCAATGCATTCGCCACAAGGTTGGCCTTGCTAGGATGGTAGGAGACCCCAAACTTGAAGTCCTTTAAGGTTTCCATCCATTTACGTTGCCTCATATTCAAGTCTCGCTGCGTGAATATATACTTAAGGTTCTTGTGGTCGAAGAAAAGCTCAAACTCCTCTCCGTAGAGGTAATGTTTCCAGAGCTTCAATGCAAAGATGATAGCTGCTAACTGAAGGTCGTGTGTAGGCTAATTCTCCTCGTGCTTCCTTAATTGTCTGGAGGCATACGCAATCACCCTGTCCTTTTGTATAAGGAGACAACCCAAACCAACTCGAGACGCGTCAGTGTATATCTTGTACTTAACCCCTTGCTCTGGCAATAATAGCACAGGGGCGGACGTTAGTCTGTCCTTCAGCTCCCGAAAAGCTGCTTCTACCTTCTCATTCCAGGCGAACTTTAAATCCTTACACGTCAACTGTGACAACGGCCTGGCAATCTTCGAGAAGTCCTAAATGAAGCGTCGATAGTACCCTGCCAGGCAAAGAAAACTCCTCACCTCGGTAACTGAGCCAGGCTGCTTCCAATCCTGAACAGCGGCTACCTTAGTAAGGTCCACAACTATCCCATTCTTGGACACCACATGTCCCAGGAACTTGACTTCTTCCTGCCAGAAGTCGTGCTTCTTATACTGCGCAAACAACTAGTTCTTCCTCAAAGTATCCAACAATGCTCTCAAGTGCACCTCGTTCTCTTCCCGACACGTGGAATATATCAGGATGTCATCAATGAATACGATGACAAATCAGTATAAGAATGGCCGAAATACCCTGTTCATCAAATCCATGAACACGGCCGGTGCGTTCGTAAGACCGAACGACATCACCACGAACTCGTAATGCCCCAAACAGGTCCTGAAAGCTGTCTTCTCCACGTTTCCATCTCTAACGCGCAACTAGTGGTACCTTAACTGCAAGTCGATCTTCGAGAAATACTTTGCCCCCTTCAACTGATCAAACAGATCATCTATCCTGGGCAAAGGATACTTGTTCTTCATGATGACTTGGTTCAACCTACGGTAATCAATACACAACTGTAGTGAGCCATCTTTCTTCCTCACAAATAGTACATGTGCTCCCCAAGGAGACACGCTAGGTCATATAAAGCCCCTACTAGCCCGTCAATTTGTTTCCACAGTTCCTCCATCTCACACGGAGGCATACGATAAGTCGGCAGAGAGATGGGTGTCGCACCGGGCGTAAGATCAATGGTGAAGTCGATCTCGCGCCGAGGTGGCACCCCAAGAATCGGTTCAAACACGTCCACAA
The DNA here is from genome assembly GCA_030180095.1 of Magnolia changhungtana. Taxonomy (NCBI): domain Eukaryota; kingdom Viridiplantae; phylum Streptophyta; class Magnoliopsida; order Magnoliales; family Magnoliaceae; genus Magnolia; species Magnolia changhungtana. The sequence continues at coordinate 3,110,583 of JASAUF010000600.1, forward strand.
AAGCCTGAACTACAGGCGTATCCTCAAGCATCGGAACATCAATAGCCTCTAATGAAGAAGTGTAACATCTCAACCGAGTAACATGACTGACCTAAATAGGAAAAGTAAAGGCCATGCCATCAAGTTCATAGGCTGTCATTACCCTAGTCTCGCAGTCGATCTCTGCTCGCATCTCAGTGAGCTAATCCATACCGAAGATAACGTCGTAATCGAATAGGGGGACGATGATCAGGTCAACTAGTATCACTCTGCCACCCAAGTCTATCGGGCAGTCCTCACACATACGAGTAACTTCAGAGTCCCTGTGACAGTGATGACCCTCACTCCTCTCATAGGAGCAGTAACTAAACCCAGTCGCTTGACTGTCGTGCATGAAATCATAGAGGTAGTGGACCTAGTGTCCACCAATAAGAAGACGGGAGTACCTTGGACGTGTGCAGTGACCTTGAAGGCCATAGGCGCTGAAGATGCAGTCTCTAGTTCCTCTGCTGTAAGCGCATGAACACGCGCCTGTTGAGATCGGTTAGGCTGAGGTACCATGGGCCGTTAAGGCGGTCTGAAGCGAGGTGCAGGTGGTATGAAGGACGGATGTACAGGTGCCATCTGAAGTGATGGAGCCGATAGAGCCTGTGGGCGAGGGCGATCAACCATCTACGGCGGAGAGAACCCGTTATCCCTCATCCGTGCAAAATAGCTCCTAGCAAGATGACCCAGTTTCTCCCAGTATGTACAGGTCACAACAGGGCGCCTCATCGGAGTCACTGGCGCTGTGATCCTATGAGGCGAATCAGCACGAGGCCTCTTGCGAAGGAAAGGCTTGCTATGAACATCTGGTCGTGGTCTCGTAACCATAGCACCACGGGAGCGTGCCAGCCGATCAACATCCTGCTCCGCCTGAATGGACATATGAATCAACTCCACATAGGATGGTATGTGGACACAGCACATCTTCGACCGGATCTCAGAGAAGCGTCGAATACGCATCTGCTCATCAGCAAGTATAGTCGGGACAAAGTAGCCCAACTTTATAAAGCGATGCTCATACTCAGTGACTGTCATGCCTCCCTGTCTGAGGTGCAGAAACTCATTCTCCCTCTCGTGTCGGTAGGCCTGAGGGTAATATTTCTCGTGGAAATGGAACTCAAATGCTGCCCAGGTCCACACATATCCCACTGTGACGGTCTGTAGTATGTTGTCCCACCATAAGCTAGCCTCCTTCTCGAACATGAAGGTGGACAACTCAACCTGTTCAGCCTCAGAACAATACAGCATCTTCAATATCTTCGAGATGCGGTCTAACAAGTACTCAGCCTCCTCGGGTCTTTGAGAACCCATAAAAGTCGGAGGCCTCAAGCGCTGGAATCACTCTAGTAGACCGCGAGTACCCATGTCTCCTGTACAATACGCAACAGGTGTGGGCGGAGGCACATCCTCAGCCTGAGCAGGAGGCTCTGTAGGCTTAGCAGGAAGTGTAGATGGTGAAGGTGGAGTCGCACTCCCACCCTGAGATGATAAGACCGTAAGAAGCTGCTGGTGCTGTTGCTACATCAGCATCATCATCTGCTTAAACCTGTCAGTAGGTGGAGCAGCTTGCGGCTCATACGGTGTCGAAGAGGATGCCCGGTTCTGCTCATGAACCGGGGGGGTATAAGGTGGTAGTCCACAAGTAGGACCAGCAGAAGGTTGATCTAAGCCAAAACCCAGGTTCGTAGGACCACCTTTGCGGGAAGGAGTCTGGTCCATCGAGTCAGTGAGCAAGAGGGGTGTCGTGTTCCTCGTAAACCTCCGTGACATGCCCTATACAACATAGGGTACATCGCATGTGAGATAAAGCATGACAATACAATACATAATCACTTAAGCATTCCACACACTTCATAGCAAAAGAGGTTATATGCATTTCATTACCAAAATTATCATAATACATGAAATATAGAGTTACATGAATCATGACAGAAGATGCAGGGGAGCTAGTACAACTAAGCTTTAACTACTACAAAAACATACTACTATCTATGTAACATCCTAAATTTTTGCCAATCTGGAATTAGACATCCTTAAGCAATGAGTCGATCCTAACACCTTATTAACTTGTCAGAACCCAATCCCATAATCTAAAATCGCTTGTTAACCCATTTCCTTCACAAATCTCACCCTTCACCACCTTGATCTTTCAATTTTTCTAAGTACTTTCACCCTAGATACTATCTTAAACTAGCTAAGTAGTATAACTTGGATCACTCTATATACAAACTACAAAGGACTAAGTACCACCTCAAACAGAAATCTTATAGGACTAAATCCTTTAAAAATGAGACAAAGTAACTAAGTACTAAACTAGATTAGCTACGAAATCCGTTTGATCCACTTTAAATATGATCTACAAGACTCAAAACTTGTAGAATCATTGACGCTAGGTTACCCTAAAATCTAGGACCAAACTCATTACCCGACTGCTCTCGGGAGCACATTGAAACTCCGTATCGGATCTAGACCGCACATCGGGAGTCCGAGTAATACGAAGTTAAGGACTTAGGACCGCTACGCTGGGCTTGACAACCATCTCAGAAATTAAATCCAGACAGAGTCCCACGACTGTTCGCTTGAGTCCGGATCGTGAGAGGGTGAGAACACTTGTTTTCTTTACAAAATAAATATCTTAAATAGTAATCTGAGACTTATTACTTGCAGACATTTTGTATGTAACCAGACCGTCAGAATTTGACCCAAATACACTCTCAAATCAGGAAAAATTTCATAAACATATCCATGTACTCAGAATCTTCGATCGAGATCCACTGACCGTTGAACTGAAACTGGTCTGCCACGGGTGATCTGAGAAGCTGACTGGAACGAAAACTTAAATAAACCTAGATCCTGTGTTAATGAGCTCAAGTTCGACCTTTGGCTCAAGGGGGGCCTCTAGAAGTGCTTCGTTGAGACGAAACAGTCTCCCTTTAGTTATAACCTAAGTATCCCTTGACCATAAGTCTATTTTGGAGTATTTTTAGGCTATATAAGGACCTTAGAACCCTCTCTCTCACAGTCATACGAATTTGAGAGAAACCCTAGAGTGAGAAGTGAGAAAAGAGAGAGAAAGTGTGGGAGTTGTGGAGGAACTCCCTGCCATGCTTCCCTGCCGTTATGCAAGCACAACCACCCCTATCTAGTTGCTTTCCCGGTGATTCTAGCTCTGTTTCTAGGTAAGAAACCCTAACCCTAATCTGTTTTGGGGTTTTGATAGTTGTAGGTTATGAAATAACTAACCGAAAGCATGCTATAGGTTACCAAACTGCCGTATACGAAAGCTTAGCGAATCCATCGACTCCATTATGATTCTACGACAAAAGGTGTGGACTTTAGATGTATAGGTTATGATTTTCAATGCTTTCAATGTCAGATAATGATAGATTCATGATCTGCATGCAATTGCACATGTACAAAGTGTTGTCTGTTTTCCGTTTCGATTAAAGATGAAGAATATGGAATTTTACATACTCTAAGTATTTGTATAAAGTACCGTATATGTATAAATTTTGAAAATATGTTTGCCATGATTATTTGTTGTATGAATATATTATATATGGATAAAATACTTATTTGGCGAAAGGACTCTCCCTAATACATGTTTTGCTAATATACACTATGTATGTTGAAATAGTGTATTCTAGAAAGTACCGTATACGTATAAATTTTGGAAATGTGTTTGCCATGATTATTTGTTGTATGAACATATTATATATGCGTAAAATACTTGTTTGGTGAAAGGACTCGCCCTAATATATGTTTTGCTAATATACATTATGTATGTGAAAATAATGTATTCTGAGTGTTTATGAAAATGACTGAATGAGTATAAAATTCTCATTCGTGCTCACCATGACTAATTGTCATGGATATATGATTGTTGTATTGGTGTTACCCCTTTGACGAAAGGATTTGCCCTAAATCATGCCACGACCAATATACACTATATATGATAAATCGTGTAGCCCAAGTGTTTGTGGAAATGACTGAATGAACATGGAACTTGGATTCCTACTTGCCATTACTATCCATCATGGGTGCACGCGTGTTATAATTGGGGCAACTCCCTAGTGAAAGGATTTGGCCTAATGCCTATGTGATCAACATATGTCATGTATGTTGATGTATGTAGTTTAAAGTGTTTGTTGAAATGTTTGAATGAGTAGTAGTTAGTAAATTGTAATGTATAAGGGTGTTGAGATATGATTCTCAACTTCTTTAACTATGTGTATGATTTCTTTAGATATCTGTGTGATTAGGAATTGAATATATACAAACTCGTGCTTATGTTGTACTTCATAACATGCTCAACTGATTGTATGATTTTATCCGTGTAATGCATATGTTTAAACTCATGTTTATGTTGTATTCCATAAGTGCCGTGAACGGTGATGGGGGAGTGGTGTAACGAGTGCGTGCAACAACCCTGGCAGCCCTAAGCGGATGTTTCAGACTTTGATTGTATGATTTGAATCTTGATCCATTACTGGTTTACCTATCTGCAATTGAATGTGATTGAGGCTATTGTATAGTCCAGGCAGTCGGTAATGGGATCGAATTTGTGGCTGAGATTCTTTCGCCATGTAGGACGTGATTGATGAACCCGAGTTGTGCATTGCTTGTCGGCAGTGGTTAGGCCACACGAAGTGCTTATGCACTTCATGTTGTACAACTCAATAGGCGCTTGTGCTAGTCGAGCTCGTCAAGTAACCCGATCTGTCTAATGTATGTTCACCATGTTTGGACGCTACTGCTTGAACCTAGGGTACCAAACTTACCAGTAAAATCCCGTTAACCATAGTACCTCGATCCGCTAAGACTCATGAGCTGGGCATGGTGGTATGGGACACTGTGGTCGAGCTGTCGGCCTATGCCGGGGTCACTTGCCACCCCATAGTGACCAGTGAGCAACCAGACTCATGAGCCAATTATGGTGGTATGGGACACTATATTATGTTGTCGGCGTACATTGATAAGGTGATGGGGGAGTGGTGTAACCTTTGTGCGTAACAGCCCTGTAAGCCCTTTGTAGTGACCTCTAGTATACTCTGAATTTTCAGTGAGGCGACGAGTTTTGCCGCAGTGTATAAAGTATGAACTAGGCCTGTATCAGCTTAGTGATGAACCGTTAAAGAGGTGACAGGGGAGTGGTGTAACCATTATGCGTAACAGCCCTGACAGCCTTTACAGCGACCTAAAAATATACTATCGTATGAGATTATCTAGGATTGACGACCCTAGAATGGATCATGTTTGGGAATGATACAAGAGAGGTACCTTAGTTTCCCAATCTTGCTGTTTGAAAGGACTAATAACTACTCGGTAATCATGCTCATCATTGCACTGCATGTGCCTGGTAGATGTGGAGCACTGAGGGATGAAAGCATATCGCGAACGTAAGATGGTGTCGCATGAGTGTAGTTTGGTAAGGGCATTCATCATGTCATTTCATACTTGCATTAAATAAAAGTAGTTAGGATTGTTTAATTATACTGCTTTATCATTACTGCTTGACTGTTTTGATAACATGTTAACCTATACTTTATTGTTCCACTGAGTTGATCACTCTCTCCCATGTTACGGGACGGTGTTGTACACAGCAACCAGACTTGTTTGAGTTTCAGATGATGGCGATGCTGCGAAGCGGAGCCGAACCTTTGTGAGGATGAGGAGGATTCCTCCTTTATGCTGTTTCAGGCGGGTTCCTGTGAGCCATGTCCTGATCGACGGGGCTTTCTGAGATATTGACTAAAGGACCTTACACATTTGGTATATTTTAGGATTGTACTTGTAATTATTTAACCTGTTAATGTTATCACACTCTGGAGACTCACCACAGTTTATTTATTTTATCTATCTATCATAGTCTTCTGCTTGCAAATTTAACTGTCTCTGAAGTATGATATGTTGTTTTGGTGTAATCTCACTCATGTTCACTACCCTAATACAGTCAACATTCAATCATCATTCATTTTGTTGCATAAGTGATGCGTTGGAACTTGGGAGTTGAGTTTATGCTCGACCCCCGATTTTCAGGGCGTTACAATCTACTACATCCATCAACACAAAAACATAAACCGCCTAAAGCGGTAAGCAAAACAAACTACAAACAACAACATGGATGACTAGGCATCCGAGTCAGACGATGGAGGAGGGGCATGCTTGTCCTATACACAGCACAGGATAGTCCTCAATTTGTGAGACGCCTTCTTAAAACTCCGCTTCATGAAGGCTTCAGTCACCTCAAGCTTGGCTCGGGTCTCACCAAGCTCAGCCCGAACCTGCCCAATCTCTTGCCACACGGCGGCTTGGCCCTCCTCAATGCAAACCATACGAGTATCCCTCGCAGCCTGAGCAGCGTCCGACTATGGTGCTCTAGGAGGAGAGCTCTCCTCAATATCCAGAGCCTCTTCTTCTTCTTCCTGTATCTCATCACCGCTTCCTTCTTCGCTTGCTGCCTCGAGATCAATACTCTCCTCACCTGCGCTATCTGACTCATCTACAGACTCATCAAGTCAGGCTTGCCATTGTCGAGGGCCAATTTTTATGTTGTTAAGCGTAGCCTCACTTATGACCCGGACTGGTGCAAGGTCTTATATGTTAAGCCTATAGCCGACATCTCAAGCCATCTTGCATATCAGGCAGCCAAATGGGAGCGAGAGATCGTTCCTGACAGATCGAACGACCTGAACTATCTGAAATAGGATGAACGTGGGCAGGCATAAGTTGTCCCCATATCCAATCCTATATAGGAAGTCCACCATCAACCGAGTACACTCCGTGCGGTTACCCCACCTTGGATACACATTATATGTGAAAATGTGGTGAAGCAAACGGAAGTCATCTGTCAACTTCGACGATGAAAGACAATTCCCTCGCGTCCAAGAAACCTGTCGACCACAAAGGTATCGCGTATGGAGATCCCTTTCTCGCACACTCTTGAAGAAGTTGTCATTAGGAAGCACTTCACCACGTGGGATGTTCATGATCTGAGCCATCTCAACCATAGTAATTGTGCACACTATGCCCCTCACAGAGACAGTGAACTAGAGAGGATCCAACGATGGGTCTATGATATGGGCGTAGAAGGCACGAACCGTGTTCTCACATGTAGGAGACTCACCTTCAAATATAGGACTGTAACGCCCTGAAACTCGAGGGTCGAGTAGCAACTCAACTCTCGAGTTCCAGATCATCACTTATGCAACATAAATGATGAAGATTGAATGTTGTCTGTGTCAGTATAATAAACATGAGTGAAATTATACCAAAACAGTAATTCATACTCCAGATCAATTGTATAAAGGCAAGCGGAAGACTGAAACTGTATATATAAGGTATGTAAGGAAACAAAACCATCATGATCTCCAGAGTATGAACACTAACTGAGTATCTACATACATGTATTATTTCTAAATCAAAAAGGGCAAAATAAAACTAAAAGATAGATCTTGAAATCTCCGCGATCCAGTCGGCCTAAGTAAAGCCGTCAGAGTACTGCATGTATGAGAACTCGTCCTAGTCCTCATCGTAGTCTGGCTCCACCTCCTGAATCGACATATCATTTATACCTGAGACAGAGTCTGGTTGGTGTGTACAACACCGTCCCGTAACGTGGGAGTGAGTAGCTAACTCAGTGGAAAAATAAAGCATAGGTTAACATGTTATCAATTCAGTCAAGCAGTAATGATAAAGCAGTACAATAAAACAATCATAACTACTCTTATTAAATGCAAGTATGAAATGACATGATGAATGCCCTTGCCAAACCACCCTCATGCGACACCATCTTACATTCGCGAATGCATTTATGCCTCAGTGCTCCACATTTACTAGGCACATGCAGTGCGATGATGAGCATGATTACCGAGTAGTTATTAGTCCATTTCAAATAGCAGTATTGGGAAACTAAGGTACCTCCCTTGTATCATTCCAAACATGATCCATTTTAGGGTCGTCAGTCCTAGTTAATCTCATATGATAGTGTATTTCTAGGTTGCCAGGGCTGTTACACACAAAGTTTACACCACTCCCCCATCACCCTTTTAGCGGTTCATCACTATACAGATACAGGCCTAGTTCACACTCTATACACTGCGACAACACTTGTCGCCTCACCGCAAATTCAGAGTATGCTCGAGGTCACTACAAAGGGCTACCAGGGCTGTTACGCACAAAGGTTACACCACTCCCCCATCACCTTATCAATGTAGGTTGACAGCACGAATATAGTGTCCCATACCACCATAATCGGCTCACGAGTCTAGTTACTCATTGGTCACTACGGGGAGGCACGTGGCCCCGGCTCATGAGTCTTAGCAGATCGAGGTACCATGGTTAATGGGATTCCACTGGTAAGTTTGGTACCCTAGGTTCAAGCAGTAGCGACCAAACATGGTGAACATACATTAGACATATCGGGTTACTTGACGAGCCTGACTAGCTCGAGTGCACAATCAATTGAATGACATGAAGTGCATAAGCACTTCGCGTGGCCTAACCACTGTCGCCAACTGACGTACAACTCGGGTTCGTCAAACACATCCTACGTAGCGAAATGAATCTCAACTACGATCTCAAGTCTGGTACCCATTGTTTGGACTATAGACATAGTCCCAAACTCAATCAATCCTTATTCATAGTATGTGGAGTAAAGCATAATAAACTAAGTAATTCAAGCATGTTAACAAGTATGTCATAAAGCATGTTATAAAGTATGTTATAAAGCACTACATAAATAGGAATACAAACACATATATTGCACAAGTAAGCGGTTTAAGTAAACAACCTCATGGAGGAAATCATACATGTCTCTAAGGTAGTTGAGAATCCCATCTCAACACCCTCCTAAGGCATCATCATCCAAACACTTACTCACACCAGCATTTTCACAAACACTTAGCATACACTATTTCAACATACTTAATGTATGTTAGCCAAACATGTCTTGGGCGAATCCTTTCGCCAAATAAGTATTTTATCCATATATCATATATTCATACAACAAATAATCATGTCAAACACATTTCCAAAATATATACGTATACGGTATTTTCAACAATACACTATTTCTACATACATAGTGTATATTAACGTAACATGTATTAGGGCGAATCTTTTCTCCAAATAAGTATTTTATCCATATATCATATATTCATACAACAACCAATCATGTCAAGCACATTTTCAAAAAATATACGTATACGGTATTTTCTATGAATACCTAGAATATGTAAAATTCTATATTCTACGTCTTTAATCGAAACAAAAATCAGAAAGCACTTTGTACATGTACAATTGCATGCAGATCATGAATCTATCATTATCTGACATTGAAAGCGTTGAAAACTATAACCTATACACCTAAAGTCCTCACCTTATACCGTAGAATTGCAACGGATCAGCTAGGTTTGCCAAGCTTCCATATTCGACAGTTTAGCAACCTAAAGAATGAAATAGGTTAGCTATTTCATAACCTACAACCCTTACAATTCCAAAACTGATTAGGGTTAGGGTTTCTTACCTCAAAACGAAGTCGGTATCCCTAGGAAAACGATAAGAACGGAGTGGTGGAGCTTGGGTAGTGGCAGGAAACAGTAACAGGGAGATTCTCCCACTTCTCTCACTCTTTCTCTCTCTTTTCTAATTTCTCTCTCTAGGGTTTCTCTCAAATTCGTATGGCTGTGAGAGAGAGTGTTCTAAGGTCCTTATATAGCCTAAAATTTCTCCAAACTATACCTAATGTCAAAGTATACTTAAGTTATAACCAAAGTGGCATTGTTTCTGCTCAACGGAGGACTTCTGGTGGGCCTCCTTGAGCCAAAGGTCGGACTTAAGCTCATCAACCTTGGATCCAGGTAAAGTTAAGTTTTTGTTTCAGTCGGATGCCCAGATCACGCGCGGTGGACCAGTTTTAGTTCAACGGTCAGCGGGTCCCGATCCGAAATTTCAAGCACATGGATATGTTAATGAAAATTTTCTTGATCCGAAGGTGTATTTGGGTCAGATTCTGATGGTTTGGTTGCTTACAAAATGACCGCAAGTAACAAGTCTCAGATCACTATTCCAGATATTTATTTTGGAAAGAAAACAAGTGTTTTCACACTCCCTCGCTCCGGACTCAAGCGAACAACCGTGGGACACTGACTGGATTTGATTTCTGAGATGGTTGTCAAGCTCAGCGAGGCGATCCTAAGTCCTTAACCTCGTATTATTTGGACTCCTGATGTGTGGTCCAGACCTGATACGGAGTTTCAATGTGCTCCCGAGAGCAGTCAGGTAATGAGTTTGATCCTAGACTTTAGGGTAACCTAGCGTTAATGATTCTACAAGTTTTGGGTCCTGTAGATCGTATTTAAAGTGATTCAAACAGATTTCATGGCTAATCTAGTTTAGCACTTAGTTAACTTTGTCAAATTTTTAAAAGATTTAATCCTAAGTGATTTCTGGTCGAGGTGACACTCGAGCCATCGTATGGAAATTTTCGAGTCGTTACAATCTACCCCCTTAAACAAAAATTTTATCCTCAAAATTTATACATTTTTGTACTCCTCGAGAATCTGAGGGTAGGTCTTTCTGATCTCGGCCTCAGTCTCCCGCATAGCCTCCTCTTCTGAATAATGCGTCCATAGTACCTTCACAAGTGGAATTACCTTATTATGCAGTACCTGCTCCTTCCTGTTAAGTATACGCGTTGGGCGCAGCTCATATGTAGCATCCTCGCTCAGCTGTACCTGCTCCCAACTGATGATATGTGAAGGATCAGGAACGTACTTCTTCAGCATAGATACATGAAATACGTTGTGTACAGCTGCAAGTGGTGTGGGCAAAGTGAGATGGTAAGCCTCATCACCCACTCGATCCAGTATCTGAAACAGACTGATAAACCTCGGTGTGAGCTTCCCCTTCTTCCCAAACCGAAGGACTCCCTTCATAGGGGAAACTCGGAGGAATACATGATCACCGACCTCGAACTCAAGCGGTCGTCATCTCGTATCGGCGTAACTCTTCTGCCTGCTCTGCACTATAAGAAGTCGACGCCTGATGATGTCGACCTTCTCTGTGGTCGCCTGTACCAACTCTGGGACAATCAGACTACGCTCGCCAACCTCAGCCCAACAATGCGGTGCTCTGTAAGGATGACCATACAGGGCCTCATATGGCACCATACCAATACTCGTCTGGAAGCTGTTGTTGTAGATGAACTCTGCATAAGGAAGACAGTCATTCCAACTGTCCTTGAAGTCCAACACACATGCTCGCAACATATCCTCTAGATTCTAATTCATCCGCTCTCTCTGCCCGTCAGTCTGAGGATGAAACGCCGTACTGAACTTCAACTTCACACCAATCACTTCCTTGATACGAGTCCAGAAGATAGATGTGAACCGAGTGTCTCTGTCCGACACGATCTCTAAAGGAACTCCATGCAGACGGACGATCTCTCTGATGTACAATCTAACCAGCTCGTTACAGAGTTCGTGACTCTGATAGGGAGAAAATGGGCCGATTTGGTCAACCGATCCACAATCACCCAAATGGAATCGTGTCCCTTCCTCATCTTTGGTACCCCCGATATAAAATCCATGGAAATGAAGTCCCACTTCCATTCTGCTATGGGCATGGGCTGAAGCATTCCAGGAGGTCGGCGATGTTCTGCCTTGACCTGCTGGCACGATAGACAACGAGAAACGAACTTAGCGATGTGGGCCTTCATATTATCCCACAAATACGACAGTCTCATATCCTGGTACATCTTCGTGCTACCAGGATGCATCGCAAGCTTCGAGTTATGGGCAGACTCGAGAAGCTCATGTCTCAAAACAGGTATGTCAGGAACGCATAGACAGCCACGGAATCGTAGACCCCCATCTAAATCAACTCTCCACTCGGAGTCATCGGCGTCACTAGCTTGTTCTCGAAGCTCAGACAACCGCACATCACCCTTCTGGACCTCAACGATCCTGTCATCAACAAGTGGTCACACCCGAACGTGCGCAATACACTCAAATGGCTCCTCCAAGGTGAGTCTCTGCTCGAAGTCCCACACGAGCTTAACCATGTCCCACTATGCTATCATCAACAGAGCTGCAAATATTATAGCCTTCTTGCGGCTCAACGCGTCTACCACAAGGTTCGCCTTGCCCGGATGGTAGGAAACCTCTAACCTGAAGTTTTCAAGGCCTCCATCCATCAGCGTTGTCTCATATTCAAGTCTCGCTGTGTAAATATGTACTTAAGGCTCTTGTGGTCGCAGAAAAGCTCGAACTCCTCTCCGTAGAGGTAATGTCTCCAGAGCTTCAATGCAAAGATGACAACTGCCAACTCAAGGTCGCGTGTAGGGTAATTCTCCTCGTGCTTCCTTAATTGTCTCGAGGCATACGTAATCACCCTGTCATTCTGCATAAGGACACAACCCAAACCAACGCGAAACACGTTAGTGTATATCGTGTACTTCACCCCTTGCTCTAGCAATACTAGCACAGGGGCGGACGTCAACCTGTACTTCAGCTCCTTGAAAGCTGCTTCCACCTTCTCATTCTAGGCGAACTTCAGATCCTTCCGTGTCAACTAAGACAACGGCCTAGCAATCTTCGAGAAATTCCGAATGAAGCGTCTATAATACCCTGCCAAACTAAGAAAACTCCTCACCTCAGTAACCGAGTCAGGTTGCTGCTAATCGTAAACCACAGCTACCTTAGCAAGGTCCACTGCTATCCCATCCTTGGACACCACATGTCCAAGGAACTTGACTTCCTCCTGTCAGAACTCGCACTTCTTATACTGCGCGAACAACTGGTTCTTCTTCAACGTATCCATCACCGCTCTCAGGTGCTCCTCGTGCTCCTCCCGACTCGTAGAGTATATCAGAATGTCATCAATAAAGACGATGACGAATCGGTATAGGAATGGTCGAAGTACTCGATTCATCAGGTCCATGAACACGGTCGGTGCGTTCGTAAGACCGAACGACATCACTAGAAACTCGTAGTGCCCAAAGTATGTCCTGAAAGTCGTCTTCTGCACGTCCTCATCTCTGACGCGCAGTTGATGATACCCTAACTGTAAATCAATCTTCAAAAAATACTTCACCCCCTTCAACTGATCAAACAAATCATTTATCCTGGGCAAAGGATACTTGTTCTTCACCGTGACCTGGTTCAACCTACGGTAATCAATGCATAACTGTAGCGTCCCGTCCTTCTTCTTCACAAATAGCACAGGTGCTCCCCAAGGAGACACACTAGGTCATATGAAACCCTTCTCTACTAGCTCGTCAATCTGTCTCTGTAGTTCCTCCATCTCACATGGAGGCATACGATAAGTCGACAATGAGATAGGTGTCGCACCAGGCGTAAGATCAATAGTGAAATTGATCTCGCGCCTAGGAGGTAAACCAGGAATCATCTTAAACACATCTGTAAACTCCTGAACCACCAGCATATCTTCTAATGCCGGACCATCGATCGGCGCTAATAAAGCAGTATAACACTCAACACGGTAGGGCCAACTGACCTACACTAGAAACGTGAAAGTTATGCCGTCAGATCCATAGGCCATCATGACCCGAGCATCACAATCTATCTCAGCCTTCATCCTCATGAACCAGTTCATACCGAGAATAATGTCGTAATGCCATAGTGGAGCAACAATGAGGTCGATGAGCACTGTTCTGCTACTCAAATTAACGGAGCAACCCTCACATATCCGTACGACATCCGAAAAAGTCTCAGTGGCCGTAGTGAGTCTCATTCCCTTCGTGGGAGTACGTAAAGGTAGACTCTTAACTGCCCCATATGAAATAATAGAAGTAGTGGACCCAGTGTCCACCAACAAGGAGATGGAAGTACCGTGAATATGGGTCATACCCTCAAAAGCCGTCAAGGCCGTAATCGACGTCTCAGGTGCCTCGGCAACAAGCGTATGTACTCGAGCCTGCTGCTGACGATTTGGCTGTGGAACCAAGGGCCGTTGAGGTGGCCTAAAGCGTGATACAGGAGGTCAGAAGGAAGGATGAGTAGGGGCAGTCTATAGAGGTGGAGCTGATATGGCCTGAGGCCGAGGGCTATCTAGCCTCTGCGGTGGTGAGAACCTGCTAGCCATCATACGTGAAAAACAGCTCTCTGCAGGATGACCCAGTTTCCCGCAGAAAGAACAGGTCACACCTGGGCGCCGCATTGGAACTACTGGCGCCGCGGCTCTGGGGGAAGAGTCGATACGAGGCCTCTTGCCTAAGAAAGGCCTGCTCTGCATCTCTGGTGGTGGTCTCGTAACCATAGTACCACGAGAACATGCCAGCCGATCAACATCCTGCTCGACCATCATAGACATGTGAACCAACTCCGCGTAAGAAGGTATACTGACACAGCACATCTTCGACCGTATATCGGGTCGCAAACCCCCAGAAAAATGACACATCCGCATCGCTCATCAACAAGGATGGTCGGGACAAAGCAGCCTAACTCCGTAAAGCGGTGCTCGTACTCAGTAACAGTTATGCCTCCATGCCTGAGGCGTAAAAACTCATCCTCCCGCTCATGTCTGTAGGTCTGCAGGTAATAATTCTTATGGAATTGGAACTCAAATGCTACCCAAGTCCACACATAGTCCGCTGCGATAGACCGCAGTACACTGTCCCACCACAGACTGGCCTCCCTCTTGAACATGAAAGTGGCCAACTCGACCTGCTCTGCCTCAGTACAGTGTAGCATCCATAGCATCTTGGAGATGCGGTCTACCCAAAACTCAGCCTCCTCGGGTCTGTGAGAACCCATGAATGTGGGAGGCCTCAAGCGCTGGAATCGCTCGAATAGGCTACGAGTACCAACATCTCCAATAGGGGGTATAACGGGTGTGGGCAGAGGCACATCCTCAAATTAAGCAGGAGGCTCTGTATGCTCAGAAGGACATGTAGATGTCAGAGGTGGAGTCGCACTCCCACCCTGAGCCGATAAGGCCGCAAGAAGCTGCTGATGTTACCGCTGCATTAGCATCATCATCTGCTCAAACCTGCTAGGAGGTGAAGCAGCCTATAGGTCATGTTATGTAGATGAGGATGCCCGGTGCTGCTCGCTTACCGAGGGTGTATAAGGTGGCAGTCCACCAGTAGGACCAGCAGGAGGCTGATCAGAGTCTAACCCTCGGTCCGTAGGACCACCTCTACCAGAAGGAGTCTGGTCCATCAAGCTAGTAAGAAGGAGGTGTACCGTGCTCCGTGTATACTGCCGCGGCATGCCCTATACAACATAAGGTGTAACGTATGTGAGAAAAAAGTATAGCAACACATTATACAAGCACTTTAAGCATTTCACACATCTCATAGCAAAAGAGGCTGCATGCTTTTCATTTACCCAAGATTGTCATAATACATGGAATACAGAGTTACATGAATCATGACAGAAATTACATTTGAGCCAATTACATCCACAACATCAAACACTTAAAACATATTACTAACTACTACATCATCAACATGAAAACATAAACCGCCTAATGCGGTAACCAAAACAACCACAAACAACAACTTGTATGATTAGGCATTCGAATCAGGAGATGGAAGAGGAGCATTCTTGTCCTGTAGACAGCACAGGATGGCCTTGAAGGTGCGAGACACCTTGTTGAGCTTGGTTTGAACCCGCCCGACTTCCTGTTGCAGGGCGGCTTGGCCCTCCTCGAGATGGGCTAAACGTGCATCTATGGAAGCCCGATCGGTGCCCTGCTCCTGAGCTACAGGAGGTGAACTCTCCTCTGTATCCTGGGCCTCAGGTTCCTCTTCTTCTTCTTCAATTTCATCGCCACTCCCATGCTCAGTCTCTTCTTCTTCGCTCACTATTTTATCCTCACTCTCCTCATGTCGAGCCCGTCGTCGCCGTGCCCCAAGTTCCATCTGATGGAGAGTACTTTCGTCGATTTGGTGGATCCGTGCTGGCCTTTCCACCCCCAGACTGTAGCCAAACTCCCGTGCAATCCTGCATATGAGTCGACCAAAGGGAAGCGAATCAGAGCTTCTAGTGGAGCGTGCAATATTCACGATCTGTCGCAACACGAATGTAGGCACGCACAAGTTCGCCCCCTGCCCCACTTGGTACAGAAAGTCTACCATGAGTCGAGTGCACTCACTATGATTACTGTGCCTGGGGTAGAGGTTGTACGTGAAGATATGATGTAGTAGGCGGAAGTCGTCTGACATGTGGGATGCAAGCAGGCTTTTGTTCGGCTACCACTTATCCAGTCAGCCACCACAAAAGTAATGTGTGCGACGATCCTTTTCACGAACAGTCCCCAGATTCTGCTCGCTAGCATGTACATCACCAAGAGGTATATTCATAAGCAGCGCAATCACTCTCACATCAATAGTGACAAATAGATCCACCCCAACTAAGACCTGAAACTGCAAAGGTTTTAGTGTAGGCTCAGAATGTTGGCGTAGAAGGCTTTGACAGTACCAGGATTGGTACGACCTCTTGCCTCAAATAGTGGACCCCAGTGGGCCGCCTCCACTTGCTCGAACAAGTAGTATTCCCCGAAGAGCCGTCTATCCACCTGGGCTTCAAAGAGAACCTTGCGGTCCTCATAAACTCCATGAGGTAGTGCCGTCAACTGAGCTCGTTCGACAGGGATCTGGGGATCAAGGTCTCGCTTCGTTCAAAATTCCCAGGCAAAACTCGAGCTAGCGGCGGTGTCTCTCAGCCGCCTTGATCGTGTAGGGCGACTAGGCCCAGCCTCATCAGTGGCACTCTTTCTCTTGCCCATCAAAGAGAGGATAGTGGAGATAGAGAAAATGGCCATAATGACTTCAAAAAGGGCCGTGTAAAATGAACGAAAAAGAGAAAAGGGGCTAGAAATGTGGGTTCTCTATGGATAAGAGGCTCAACAGGCAGTGTAGGGGCCCAAAAGACAGGGATTTAAGAAAGAAGATGGAGAGATCAGGTGGGTGAGGAAGCTCACACAATTTTTAAGCTTCAAAGGGGCGTGTAGGAGTCCAAATGAGAGAAACAGAGAGGGAAGGGAGAGAAGGACTGTTGTGGACAATGGGAATGGGTAGGTTGTGGTCGAAATCAGTAGGGAGGACGATTAGAAGGGCATTTTTTAAGAGAAACAACAAGTTAGGAGAGAAAATGGCTTGAAGGGGAGGTTTGTGAATAAAGTAGGGTTTTGAGAGATGGAAATGGGATGGGAGCTAGGTTAGGGGGTGTATTAGACCACCAAAGGTGATCGGCCCAAGTCGCGGGCCCGGCCCAGCCCAGACCGGGCGAGGGCCTCGCCAACCAACTTTCTGGTTTTTGCGGTCCCGCCCTATGGGCGTGGTCCGCCAGTCCCCTAGGCCCCAAAAAGCCCTGGGTCCCACCCTTGGTACCCTTAGATTGATGTGGGTAGGCCCCCGACCCCGATTCGTTCAATTTCGGGTAGTTTCAGGCATTTTCCGATACATACTTGAATTTACAGATGTTTAACTGCTGGAATGAGGTGTATTGTGAGTTAGAAACATCAATAGATGGTCTAGAAGTGATTTGGGATTGACTCGTGCAGTCGGGATTGAGTACGAACTTGATCAAAACGGTCATTTTCGTTGAACTTCGCCATATGGCAAAATCGGGGAAGCCTAGGACTGTTTCTATATTTTTCTCGCACCCTCCTAAGTCGTAATGCATCAGCGTACCACGTGGGAACATAACTCAGTTCTAGTTTAATCAAAATCATGCTCTGATACCAACTTGTAACACCCTGAAATTTGAGGGTCGAGTAGCAACTCAACTCTCGAGTTCCAGATCATCACTTATGCAACATAGATGATGAAGATTGAATGTTGTCTGTGTCACTGCAATAAACATGAGTGAAATTATACCAAAATAGTAATTAATACTCCAGATCAATTGTATAAAGGCAAGCAGAAGATTGTAACTGTATATATAAGGTACGTAAGGAAACAAAACCATCATGACCTCCAGAGTATGAACACTAATTGAGTATCTATATACATGTATTGTTTCTGAATCAAAAAGGGCAAAATACAACTAAAAGATAGATCTTGAAAACCCCGCGATCCAGTCGGCCTAAGCAAAGCCGTTAGAGTACTGCATGTATGAGAACTCGTCCTAGTCCTCATCGTAGTCTGGATCCGCCTCCTGAATCGACGTATCATCTATACCTGAGACAGAGTCTAGTTGGTGTGTACAACACCGTCCCATAACGTGGGAGTGAGTAGCTAACTCAGTGAAAAAATAAAGCATAGGTTAACATGTTATCAATTCAGTCAAGCAGTAATGATAAAGCAGTACAATCAAACAATCCTAAGTACTCTTATTAAATGCAAGTATGAAATGACATGATGAATGCCCTTACCAAACCACCCTCATACGACGCCATCTTACGTTCGCGAATGCGTTTATGCCTCAGTGAACTACATTTACCAGGCACATGCAGTGCGATGATGAGCATGATTACCGAGTAGTTATTAGTCCATTTCAAACAGCAGTATTGGGAAACTAAGGTACCTCCCTTGTATCATTCCCAAACATGATCCATTCTAGGGTCATCAGTCCTAGTTAATCTCATACGACAGTGTATTGCTAGGTCACTACAATGGCTGTCAGGGCTGTTATGCACAAAGATTACACCACTCCCCCATCACCCTTTTAACGGTTCATCACTATACAGATACAGGCCTAGTTCAGACTCTATACACTGCGACAACACTCGTCGCCTCACCGCAAATTCAGAATATGCTCGAGGTGACTATAAAGGGCTTTCAGGGCTGTTACGCACAAAGGTTACACCACTCCCCCATTACCTTATCAATGTAGGCCGACAGCACGAATATAGTGTCCCATACCACCATAATCAGCTCACGAGTCTGGTTGTTTACTGGTCACTACGGGGAGGCATGTGGCCCCAGCGTAGGCCGACAGCTCGACCACGGTGTCCCATACCACCAAGCCCAGCTCATGAGTCTTAGCGGATCGAGGTACCATGGTTAACGGGATTCCACTGGTAAGTTTGATACCCTAGGTTCAAGCAGTAGTGACCAAACATGGTGAACATACATTAGACATATCGGGTTACTTGACGAGCCTGACTAGCTCGAGCGCACAATCAATTGAATGACATGAAGTGCATAAGCACTTCGCGTGGCCTAACCACTGTCGCCAACTGACGTACGACTCGGGTTCGTCAAACACATCCTACGTGGTGAAATGAATCTCAACCACGATCTCAAGTCTAGTACTGATTGTCTAGACTATAGACATAGTCCCAAACTCAATCAATCCTTATTCATAGCATGTGGAGTAAAGCATAATAAACTAAGTAATTCAAGCATGTTAACAAGTATATCATAAAGCATGTTATAAAGCACTACATAAATAGGAATATAAACACACATATTGCACAAGTAAGCGGTTTAAGTAAACAACCTCATGGAGGAAATCATACATGTCTCTAAGGTAGTTGAGAATCCCATCTCAACACCCTCCTAAGGCATCATCATCCAAACACTTACTCACACCAGCATTTTCACAAACACTTAGCATACACTATTTCAACATACTTGTGTATGTTAGTCAAACATGTCTTGGGCGAATCCTTTCGCCAAATAAGTATTTTATCCATATATCATATATTCATACAACAAATAATCATGTCAAACACATTTCCAAAATATATACGTATACGGTATTTTCTACAATACACTATTTCTACATACATAGTGTATATTAGCATAACATGTATTAGGGCGAATCCTTTCGCCAAATAAGTATTTTATCCATATATCATATATTCATACAACAACTAATCATGTCAAGCACATTTTTAAAATATATACGTATACGGTATTTTCTACGAATACAGAATATGAAAAATTTCATATTCTACGTCTTTAATCAAAACAGAAATCAGAAAGCACTTTGTACCTGTGCAATTGCATGCAGATCATGAATCGATCATTATCTGACATTGAAAGCATTGAAAACCATAACCTATACACCTAAAG
Organism: Magnolia changhungtana; assembly: GCA_030180095.1. Classification (NCBI taxonomy): domain Eukaryota; kingdom Viridiplantae; phylum Streptophyta; class Magnoliopsida; order Magnoliales; family Magnoliaceae; genus Magnolia; species Magnolia changhungtana. Next base: position 3,130,600 of record JASAUF010000600.1, read on the forward strand.
TCCTCACCCTATACCATAGAATTGCAACGGATCAGCTAGGTTTGCCAAGCTTCCGTATTCAGCAGTTTGGTAGCCTAAAGAATGAAATAGGTTAGCTATTTCATAACCTACAACCCTTACAATTCCAAAACTGATTAGGTTTCTTACCTCAAAATGAAGTCAGTATCGCCGGGAAAATGACAAGAATGGAGTGGTGGAGCTTGGGTAGTGGCAGGAAACAGTAACAGGGAGATTCTCCCACTTCTCTCACTCTTTCTCTCTCTTTTCTCACTTCTCTCTTAGGGTTTCTCTCAAATTCGTATGGCTGTGAGAGAGAGTGTTATAAGGTCCTTATATAGCCTAAAATCTCTCCAAACTAGACCTAATGTCAAGGTATACTTAGGTTATAACCAAAGTGGCATTGTTTCTGCTCAACGGAGGACTTCTGGCGGGCCTCCTTGAGCCAAAGGTCTGACTTAAGCTCATCAACCTTGGATCCAGGTAAAATTAAGTTTTTGTTTCAGTCGGATACCCAGATCACGCGTGGCGGACTAATTTTAGTTCAACGGTCAGCGGGTCCCGATCCGAAATTCCAAGTACATGGATATGTTAATGAAATTTTTCCTTATCCAAGGGTGTATTTGGGTCAGATTCTGATGGTTTGGTTTCTTACAAAATGACCGCAAGTAACATGTCTTAGATCACTATTCTAGATATTTATTTTGGAAAGAAAACAAATGTTTTCACACTCCCTAGCTCCAGACTCAAGCGAACAGCCATGGGACACTAGCTGGATTTGATTTCTGAGATGGTTGTCAAGCCCAACGAGGAGGTCCTAAATCCTTAACCTCATATTATTTGGACTCCTGATGTGCGGTCCAGACCTGATATGGAGTTTTAATGTGCTCCCAAGAGCAGTCGGGTAATGAGTTTGATCCTAGACTTTAGGGTAACCTAGCGTCAATGATTCTACAAGTTTTAGGTCTTGTAGATCTTATTTAAAGTAATTCAAATGGATTTCATGACTAATCTAGTTTAACACTTAGTTAACTTTGTCAAATTTCTAAAGTATTTAATCCTAAGTGATTTCTAGTCGAGGTGATACTTGAGCCATCGTACAAAAATTTTCGAGTCGTTACAAGGACCCCATTCAATGTCCACCAAGCGCTCCATCATCGCGTGTAGCCCAAACATCCTCTCATTCACGTGAACTTCAAACATAATCTTACGATCAACAAAATGACCGTATTCGAAGCCTATCGGAAAAGCATTTTTGATCGAAAGTTGGGGATCTAGGTCTCAGTTCGACCTATACTCCTAAACCGTGTTAGGGCTGGCTTCATCGTCTACTCCTCTCCTCAAACGGGTTGGACGGCTAGGCCCAACTTCATCTGCGGCAGCCTTGCTTTTCCCCATAAGAGGAAGGACGACGGAGATGAAGAAAATGGCCGAAACAATGGCGAAGAAAGCCATGGAAGAGAAAGGGCTGCTCTCTTTGTGTAACGCCCCGGATTTTTGCCAACCTGGGATTGGACGTCCTTAGGCAATGGGTCAATCCTAATACCTCGTTAACTTGTCAGAACTGAATCCCAAAGCCTAAAGCCGCCTTTGAACTCATTTCCCTCACAAATCTCACCCTTCATCACCTTGATCTTCCAATTTTTCTAAGTACCTTCGCCCTAGACACTATCTTAAACTAGCTAAGTAGTATAACTTGGATCACTTTATATACAAACTCCAAAGGCCTGAGTTCCACCTCGACCAAAATTCACTTAGGACTAAATCCTTTAGAAATGAGACAAAGTAACTAGGTGTGAAACCAGATTAGCTACGAAATCTGTTAGGATCGCTTTCAATACGATCTGCAAGACCCAAAACTTGTAGAATCATTGGCGCTAGGTTACCCTAAAGTTTAGAACCAAACTCATTTCCGTCTGCTCTCGGGAATGAAACGAAACTTCGTATTAGGTCTAGATCGCACATCGGGAGTCCGATTAACCCGAAGCTAAGGAACTAGGACCGCCCCTCTGGGCTTAACAATCATCTCAAAAATCAGCCTTATCCGATGTTCCACGGCCATTCGTTTCGAATCGGAGCGAGGTAGTGTGAAAAACACTATTCATAAGCCAAATTAAATATCTGGAATAGTGATCTGGCATCGTTCGTTGACGCGTCAGTATTAAGCAACCTGACCGTCAGAATCAGACCAAATTACACCCTCGGATTAAGAAAAATTTCAGGAACATTTACATGTACTTGGAATTTCTGATCGCGGCCCACCGACCGTCGTGAAAGTGGTCCGCCACGTGCGATCTGGGTATCCGAATGAGTCAAAACGTAATCCCACGTAGATCCATCGATGGTGAGCTTAAGTCGACGTTTGGTTCAAGGAGGGCCACGAGAACTTCCTTTTGAAATTTGGAAAAGCGACGAATATCCTATATAAGCGGTACCCCTTGAACCTAAGTCTAATTTCGGAATGTTTTTGGCTATAAAAGGGCTTAGAGCACCCTCTCTCACAGCCATACGAATTTGAGTTTTGGGGAGAGAGAAAAGAGAGAAAGTGAGGGAGAAGTGGGAGGATCTTCCTCCTACATTGCTGCGAATCACCCCACTTTGCTACACCTCTTTCAGTGCTTTCCCGCCGATGTCAACTCCGTTTTGAAGGTAAGAAACCTAACCCTAGGTCGATTTGAGGTGGGATCGATGTGGGTTGTGTAACAACTAACCGATTCCGCTCTTTAGGCTAGAAAACTCCGTATATGGAAGATTTGCTACCCTTGCTTGATTCGTTGCGTTTCAAAGGCAAAGGTGAGGACTTTAAGCTTATAAGTTACGGTTTTCAACGCTTTCAATGTCGATAATGGTAGATTCATGATGCTTGCAATTGCACATGTACAAAGTGATTTCCGTTTCTGTTTTGATTAGCGGTGTGAAATATGAAATTTCACATATTCTAGGTATACGTAGAAATACCGTATACGTATTTTTTTGGATAATTGTTTGACATGTTTATTTAATGTTTAATTATATCACATATGAATAAAATACTAGTTTGGCGAAAGAGATCGCCAAAATATATGTTCCTTTGTAAATGTGCCGTATGTTGAAAATACGTATTGTAGAAATACCGTATACGTATTTCTTTTGGAATAATGTTTGACATATGTATTTAATGTATGATTATACAATACATGATTAAAATACTAGCTTGGCGAAAAGAATCGCCGAAATCTATCTTCCTTTGTAAACACCATGTATGTCGAAATTGGGTACACGTGGAAGTACCCTATACGTATAAAATTGCTGATGTGTTTGCTATGTTTAATTGTTGTATGAATATGTTGTATATGTATAAAATACTAGCTCGGTAACGGGACAACCCTAGTACACCCTTCTCTAGCATACGTCATGTATGTTGAAATAGTGCATTCCAAGTGTTGGTGAAATTGCTTGTGAGTGTAAGTACTTAAGTGTTAGAACCTTAGGTCGGTCTTTGAGATGGAATTCTCAACTAACCTAGATACATGTATGATTACCTCCATGAGGTTGTCCACTTAAACCGCGTACTTGTAATACGTGTGTTTGTATTCTTGGTTTTATAGTGTTTCATAACATGCTTACAACATGCTTTATATCATGCTTTATAATATGCTTATAACATGCCTACTAGCATGTTTGAATTACTTTATTTATCATTCTTGAATTACTTTGTGCTTTACTCTACATGCTATGGATGACAATTGATTGTGCTTGGGGCTATGATTATAGTCCAGACAATCGGTACTAGATTGGAGATCGTGGTTGAGTTTCATGTCGCCACGTGAGATGTGTTCGTCGAACTCGAGTCGTACTTCGGTTGGCGATAGTGGTTGGCCACGCGAAGTGCTTATGCACTTCATGTCGTTCAACTTGTTGTGCGCTCGAGCTAGCTGAGCTCGTCATGTAACCCGATTTGTCTTATGTATGTTCACCATGTTTGGTCACTAATGCTTGAACCTAGGGTACCAAACTTACCAGTGAAATCCCGTTAACCATGGTACCTCGATCCGCTAAGACTCATGAGCCGGGCATGGTGGTATGGGACACCGTGGTCGAGCTGTCGGCTGCCCACGCTGGGGCTACGTGCCTCCCCGTAGTGACCAGTGAGCAACTCAACTCGTGAGCCGATTATGGTGGTATGGGACACTATATTCGCGCTGTCGGCCTACACTGATAAGGTGATGGGGGAGTGGTACAGTCTTTGTGTGTACAGCCACAGCACCCTTTGTAGTGACCGCGAGCATACTACGAAGTTGCGGCGTGCCTTAGGGTTCGCCGCGATATATAGAGTATGAACTAGGCTGTTTTACGTATAGTTGTATCGTGATGAATCGTTTAAGGGGTGATGGGGGAGTGGTGCAACCTTTGTGCGTAACTTGACCACAGCGCCTCTGCGGTGACCTAGAAAACACACCATCGTCGATATTAACTAGGGTGACGACCCTAGATTGGATCATGTTTGGATATGATACAAGGAGGTACCTTAGTTTCCCAATCCTTTGTTTGAAACGAACTAATTAAAAACTCGGTAATCATACTCATCATGCATCGCATGTGCCTGGAAGATGTGGAGCCTTTGTGGGATGTAAGCATGCGCGAACGTGAGATGGTGTCGCTTGAGGGAGGGTGTGGTGAGGGCATCCATCATACCGCATTCATACTTGCATTAACGAGTAACTAGGAGTGTTTGATTTCTTGCTTTATCATTCTTGCTTGGCCGTATTGAGAACATGATAACTTATGTCTTATTGTTCCACCTTGAGTTAGCTACTCACTCCCACGTTACGGGACGGTGTTGTACACACCAAAAGTATTGTTGAATTTCGGATGATGGCGATGCTTATGAAGCGAGCCGGACTACTCTATGGTGATGAGGAGAAGTTCTCCTATCATGAAACTCTCTGGCGGGTCTCTCGAAGACCTGTGCTTGTATTGTCGAGGCTGTGTGTAGTCTTGGGATAGAAGCCAGTGAACTTACACATTTGGTATATTTCAGAACTGTACTTGTATTCATATAACCTGGTAATGTTATCACACTCTGGAGACTCATCATAGTTTATATATTTTATCTATCTATCATAGTCTTCCGCTTGCAAAATTAAATGTCTCTGGAGTATGATATGTTGTTTTGGCTTAATCTCACTCATGTTCACTACTCTAATACATCAACATTCAATCATCATTCATTTTGTTGCATAAGTGATGTTCGGAACTCGAGAGTTGAGTTACTACTCGACCCCCGATTTTCAGGGCGTTACAAGATGGTATCAGAGCATGATTTTGATTAAACCGGACTGGGTTATGGTCACACTACGCACTCGACGCACTCGACTTAGGAGGGAGCGACGGAATGTAGAAACAGATCTTAGACATCCTGTTCGTCTAGCGGCTAGTTCAATGAAAACGAACGCCGAAATCGAGTCTCAGTATTCAACCATGGTCGCACGGGTCGACCTTAAAACATTCCTAGGCCGTCTATCAATGAGTCTAGATTACAATCCGCTTCACCCTAACCGTTGACCATCGGTAGAATATAGGATAGGCGTGATGAGGATAACTACTCCGAATCCTCGAAACTTCTCTGGACTCCTTGCAGAGACTTCTCGAATCCATGAGGAAAGAAAGCAGAGACTAGAAATAAATTCTAAGAAATCCAAAATTGGTTAATGAATGAAAAAAAAATGAGTTCACAACCCTTTAAATAGGAATGCCAAGCAATGGTAAAGAAATCAGAAACAAACTACAACTAAAACTCCTAGAATTCGCGACTTACCATAAGGTGGTGATGTCGCTAGTGCGTTAAAGTTTTTGGCCAAGAATAATAAGTGTCTTATTTGACTTCACCAAACCATTCTCCTAATCATTCTAAACTCTTTTCTCATTGGGCACAACTCCTAAAGCCCAACGGATGAAGAGAAATCAAACTAACACTACTATTTTGGCAAAACGAAATTGAAACGGGGAAATGACTGTCAATCGGAGGCTTTTTTCGCAATTCCGGGCTGCGCAACCCAGCATAGCTGGGTTGGTTGGCTTCATTAGCTCGTTCTACCCCAAATTCATATATTTTACGTCAGATAACTCATTCCGGATTGCGAGATATGTTCGGTTGCCGGAACTATCCGAAATGAAGCGAATCGGGATCGGGGGCTAAACGGAGCACTTCCTGGGAGGATCGGGGTGGGACCCAGCAATTTTGGGGCCGGGGACTGGAGGAACACGTCCCCACCGCGGCGGCGCGGTTCCGGCCAAGTCCGACCGCGGCGCCACCGCGCCACGGCGGCGGCGGACCGCGGTCCGGTTGCTTTTCCGGCGAAGTTCGAGCTTGGGGTTGGTCGGCCCAGCCCCCCTCTACCCCATGGCACGTGCCATTTTGGCAAATGATTGGGTTTTAATGGGCTGGAGCACCCCACTCTCCCATTTCATCCCTTCCAAACGCCCAAACCTCCATTTCTGATTTTTCTCCCTCAAACCTTTTCTCTAATCTTTTGTTCCACCATATTCGGCCATGATTCACGCACCCCCATCCATCACAGCAGCCCTAACCTCCTATCCTTCCCCTCTCTTTCACATGTGAGCTCCCACCCCCCTCACTTGGAGCTCAAATCGTGTAGCCTTCTAACCCATCCCATTCCTCCCTTGTTCCTTCTTCATTCCTTATCCTTTGTGCCTCTTCAACACCTCTTGGGACTGTTGTCCGTGGAGTATCAAAGAAGACAGCCCCTTTTCTCTTTTCGATTTCTGTTTTCTCTCTTAAACCTCCACTCCAATCGTCCATTTCGTTGTTTCCTGTCCAACCATACATCACTTCATCGTTTTCAGCAACAACCACCCTCTACCGTTCCATTTTCTCTCGGTTGAGCTCCTACACCCCCATTCGAAGCTCAGAAACATCTGAGCTCCCAAACCCATCCTACCTTTTCATTTTTCACCTTCAAACGTTGTCATTGAGGCTTCTACAACATCTGTTGAGGCTCAAGTCCATGGAGAACCAAAAACTCCAGCCCTCTATTTCCTTATCCTCATTTTCCATGGCTCTATCCGAGCTCATCCATATGTTGTCTGGTAGTTTGCGTGGGCTACTATCGTAGGGTGGTTCTGTTTTCCTGATGATAGGTGTAGTAGTTGGTAGAATGTTCAAGGTATTTGAGGACGTTTAGGGTCCGTTCGGCCAAATTCCATTAGGTAAGTTTACGGTGGATAGAATTATAAAAGTAATAATAAATGTGTATGTAGGGTATGGCCCCTAGATTGGGTGTATCCCATGTGTTCGGACATTGTATTTAGAATGTACGCAATTAAAGAAAATTCGAGACTTTCCTTTCTCATAACACTTAGAAGTTCATTACCCTGGGATTTGGAACTCCCATCTCGTTTTTCCCACACAAGGCTCATTTTCCAAAGCCTATACCATTAATTTTAATCCCCACCCACCCTCCTACCAAACATGCCACTCCCAATCCCGAGGTAGGATTAGCAATGTAGTCTCATTCAATACAACTTAGGACCTTGGCTAAATTATGTTGAAGTGATAAAGTCCCTTGATATACATTCACCCACCACACTCTGACAGCTTAAGCTTTTAGCGTAAATGGTTGTTTGACAAATAGGCCATAGAGTTTTGGACCTAGGAGATACTCCTAATTTTCGACAGACCTGACCAGTATAGGAAATCCAACAAATTAATAATGTAAGCCCCAGGATCTTCTTAGCCGATGTGAGCATGTGTGAAATGCTCGAGCGTCAAGTACAGACAACTCAATCCCACTTAGACAACATTTGACCCTACACGATGAATAATTTCTTGTATTAGAAATGATCTAAAATCATCTAGTGTGTAAGCATAGACTTTAGATTACAAGCGGTGGATTACCGCTACTCATCGAGTTGAGCCTGAAATTTCTTGATTAGACTAAGAAATGTAAACGACTAACAATGTTAAGATAATTGAGTGATAGACGAGTTAATTGGCTTGGATAGGTTGGAGCGAGACCCCGTTCCGTTGTTGAATCCCCTTAATACTTTAGGCTTCCTTAGTAACTCTCGGGAGCTTGTTTGACGTAGAAACTATTCACGATTAGAGGAAACCTATATATCCTTGGATTCAATGTTAGGTCCAATCAATACAACCCTTAGAATTTCCTTCTCAAGGACTTAGTACAATAGGGAACACGGAGTAGAGAAACTATATATAAGCGAGGTATTCGCGGTTTGAATCGAATCCTCAATCTGGTAGTGACCAATGAACCCTATGCTCTGATCAAGCAGAAGGTCGGGATCGGCCTAGGATTAAGGACGATACGATGATTTTCTGTCTTCGCAAGGTAGAAGGTCTATGTATCCGGCTCAGACCCACTACGCAACTTTCTTCCGTGTTGGCTTGACTACTTACAACCAAAAGTTTATAACTTTGTCTTTGAGAAGTGTGAGAATATATCGCCAATAGAAATATTTCCTTTTAGGCCTAAGGAATTTCCCAAGTGAGCAATAGACAATTAGGAATTAGGTCCCAAATCGCATGCCATGTCGGCATACGTATTGTGCTTATGAACGTAAAAAGATAGCCTGCCTATTAAGCTAGACATGATTAAATAGGAGAAGTCTGGACCGCGACAAAATTTCTTGGTAGGTTTAGGCATCTTACCTCAAACTCACACCTACCCCTGACATCAACCACATTACCCATTATTTTTAGCTCCTCGATACCCATAGGTATCAATGCTATAGTACACGTCGTCGATGAAAGGCAGACCAATGTATTTCCCATTTCATTTTAAGGATAGGTTATAAATTACACCTTGTTCCGATATACGGAGCAGGACATAAATCTTGAGCCTTGAGGGTGAAAATAAAATTTTAAGGGGGGTAGAACGTTATGAGCCCAATCTAGTTAGGTTACCTATTACATCTCTTGATCTGGGTGGCAGCGAAAGCATGGTGGACCCTACTCCACTGGCCCAGGATCGAAATGGTGCTCGTTAACATATGCACATGATAGAAGCCCTAACAAGTTTTACTATGAAACCATTTTAGGATGATCTAGTAAGATTTGATTCACCCTCCCCTGGGACATATAATATCAAGGACTCTCTTAGAGTAAGACCTAAAGGGCAACCTTAGAATAAACAATTTGAACCTTTCAATGATGGACATTCCCTACGTTTCTAGAGTGATCGGACTACGGAGTTACTGAAATATACAACTGCGAAGCATTCGCGGCTTGACCTAATTCTCAATCTGGGCGACTACCAATGGACTCACTTTGCTTGGCCAGAGCGGAAGATCGGGATTCACCAGGATCCGGAAGGGATACGATGAGCCTCCTACACCTGGTCAGGTAGATGATCGATGTATCGGGATCGAGCCCACTATTACCGTCTCTCCGTATTGGTCAAACAATGAAAACAACTATCTTACTCTAAATTGTGGGAATTGTCGTCGAGACTCCAAATAGGTAAAGAAATAAATGGTAGCAAACCATCAGGGTATAAGTAATGGATAAAGAAATAAGTTTTAAGGGGGGTAGACTAAAATGAACAAACGTGGAACCAATAAGTCTTAGGCAAATAAAATAATAGAAATCTTCCCTTATTACCCTTAGCCAATTTCGGGGACGAAATTTTGTTTTAAGGGGTAGATTGTAACGCCCGGATTTTGCCAACCTGGGATTGGACGTCCTTAGGCAATGGGTCAATCCTAATACCTCGTTAACTTGTCAGAACTGAATCCCAAAGCCTAAAGCCGCCTTTGAACTCATTTCCCTCACAAATCTCACCCTTCATCACCTTGATCTTCCAATTTTTCTAAGTACCTTCGCCCTAGACACTATCTTAAACTAGCTAAGTAGTATAACTTGGATCACTTTATATACAAACTCCAAAGGCCTGAGTTCCACCTCGACCAAAATTCACTTAGGACTAAATCCTTTAGAAATGAGACAAAGTAACTAGGTGTGAAACCAGATTAGCTACGAAATGCGTTAGGATCGCTTTTCAATACGATCTGCAAGACCCAAAACTTGTAGAATCATTGGCGCTAGGTTACCCTAAAGTTTAGAACCAAACTCATTTCCCGTCTGCTCTCGGGAATGAAACGAAACTTCGTATTAGGTCTAGATCGCACATCGGGAGTCCGATTAACCCGAAGCTAAGGAACTAGGACCGCCCCTCTGGGCTTAACAATCATCTCAAAAATCAGCCTTATCCGATGTTCCACGGCCATTCGTTTCGAATCGGAGCGAGGTAGTGTGAAAAACACTATTCATAAGCCAAATTAAATATCTGGAATAGTGATCTGGCATCGTTCGTTGACGCGTCAGTATAAGCAACCGACCGTCAGAATCAGACCAAATTACACCCTCGGATTAAGAAAAATTTCAGAACATTTACATGTACTTGGAATTTCGATCGTGGCCCACCGACCGTCGGGCGAAAGTGGTCCGCCACGTGCGATCGGGTATCCGATCGAGTCAAAACGTAATCCCACGTAGATCCATCGATGGTGAGCTTAAGTCTGACGTTTGGTTCAAGGAGGGCCACCAGAACTTCCCTTTTGAGCTGGAAAAGCGACGAATATCCTATATAAGCAGTACCCCTTGAACCTAAGTCTAATTTCGGAATGTTTTTGGCTATAAAAGGGGCTTAGAGCACCCTCTCTCACAGCCATACGAATTTGAGTTTTGGGAGAGAGAAAAGAGAGAGAAAGTGAGGGAGAAGTGGGAGGATCTTCCTCCTACTGTTGCGAATCACCCCACGGGCTGCACCGCCTCTTTCCAGGTGCTTTCCCGCCGATGTCAACTCCGTTTTAAGGTAAGAAACCCTAACCCTAGGTCTGATTTGAGGTGGGATCGATGTGGGTTGTGTAACAACTAACCGATTCCGCTCTTTAGGCTAGAAAACTCCCGTATATGGAAGATTTGCTACCCTTGCTGATTCGTTGCGTTTCAAAAGGCAAAGGTGAGGACTTTAAGCTTATAAGTTACGGTTTTCAACGCTTTCAATGTCAGATAATGGTAGATTCATGATCTGCTTGCAATTGCACATGTACAAAGTGATTTCCGTTTCCTGTTTTGATTAGCGGTGTGAAATATGAAATTTCACATATTCTAGGTATACGTAGAAATACCGTATACGTATTTTTTTTGGATAATTGTTTGACATGTTTATTTAATGTTTAATTATATCACATATGAATAAAATACTAGTTTGGCGAAAGAGATCGCCAAAATATAGGTTCCTTTGTAAATGTGCCGTATGTTGAAAATACGTATTGTAGAAATACCGTATACGTATTTCTTTTGGAATAATGTTTGACATATGTATTTAATGTATGATTATACAATACATGATTAAAATACTAGCTTGGCGAAAAGAATCGCATTGAAATCTATCTTCCTTTGTAAACACCATGTATGTCGAAATTGGGTACACGTGGAAGTACCCTATACGTATAAAATTCGCTGATGTGTTTGCTATGTTTAATTGTTGTATGAATATGTTGTATATGTATAAAATACTAGCTCGGTAACGGGACAACCCTAGTACACCCTTCTCTAGCATACGTCATGTATGTTGAAATAGTGCATTCAAGTGTTGGTGAAATTGCTTGTGAGTGTAAGTACTTAAGTGTTAGAACCTTAGGTCGGTGCTGAGATGGAATTCTCAACTAACCTAGATACATGTATGATTACCTCCATGAGGTTGTCCACTTAAACCGCGTACTTGTAATACGTGTGTTTGTATTCTTGGTTTTATAGTGTTTCATAACATGCTTACAACATGCTTTATATCATGCTTTATAATATGCTTATAACATGCCTACTAGCATGTTTGAATTACTTTATTTATCATTCTTGAATTACTTTGTGCTTTACTCTACATGCTATGGATGACAATTGATTGTGCTTGGGGCTATGATTATAGTCCAGACAATCGGTACTAGATTGGAGATCGTGGTTGAGTTTCATGTCGCCACGTGAGATGTGTTCGTCGAACTCGAGTCGTACTTCGGTTGGCGATAGTGGTTGTACGCGAAGTGCTTATGCACTTCATGTCGTTCAACTTGTTGTGCGCTCGAGCTAAATTTGAGCTCGTCATGTAACCCGATTTGTCTTATGTATGTTCACCATGTTTGGTCACTAATGCTTGAACCTAGGGTACCAAACTTACCGGTGAAATCCGTTAACCATGGTACCTCGATCCGCTAAGACTCATGAGCCGGGCATGGTGGTATGGGACACCGTGGTCGAATTTTGTCGGCCTACTGCTGGGGCTACGTGCCTCCCGTAGTGACCAGTGAGCAACTCAACTCGTGAGCCGATTATGGTGGTATGGGACACTATATTTGTGTCGGTCCTACAGCGATAAGGTGATGGGGGAGTGGTACGGTCTTTGTGTGTACTGGCCACAGCGACCCTTTGTAGTGACCGCGAGCATACTCGAAGTTGCGGCGTGCCTTAGGGTTCGCCGCGATATATAGAGTATGAACTAGGCTGTTTACGTATAGTTGTATCGTGATGAATCGTTTAAGGGGTGATGGGGGAGTGGTGCAACCTTTGTGCGTAACGACCACAGCGACCTCTGCAGTGACCTAGAAAACACACCATCGTCGATATTAACTAGACCGACGACCCTAGATTGGATCATGTTTGGATATGATCTAAGGAGGTACCTTAGTTTCCCAATCCTATTTGTTTGAAACGGACTAATTAAAAACTCGGTAATCATACTCATCATGCATCGCATGTGCCTGGAAGATGTGGAGCACTGTGGGATGTAAGCATGCGCGAACGTGAGATGGTGTCGCTTGAGGGAGGGTGTGGTGAGGGCATCCATCATACCTGCATTCATACTTGCATTAACCAGAGTAACTAGGAGTGTTTGATTCTTGCTTTATCATTACTGCTTGGCCGTATTGAGAACATGATAACTTATGTCTTATTGTTCCCCGAGTTAGCTACTCACTCCCACGTTACGGGACGGTGTTGTACACACCAAACAAGTATTGTTGAATTTCGGATGATGGCGATGCTTATGAAGCGAGCCGGACTACTTCTATGGTGATGAGGAGAAGTTCTCCTATCATGAAACTCTCTCGCGGGTCTCTCGAAGACACAGTGCGTATCGGGAACGTGGTACTGGGATAGAAGCCAGTGAACTTACACATTTGGTATATTTCGAACTTGTACTTGTATTCATATAACCTGGTAATGTTATCACACTCTGGAGACTCATCATAGTTTATATATTTTATCTATCTATCATAGTCTTCCGCTTGCAAAATTAAATGTCTCTGGAGTATGATATGTTGTTTTGGCTTAATCTCACTCATGTTCACTACTCTAATACAGTCAACATTCAATCATCATTCATTTTGTTGCATAAGTGATGTTCTGGAACTCGAGAGTTGAGTTACTACTCGACCCCCGATTTTCAGGGCGTTACACTTTGCTTCCACAAATTTAGGTCTCAACAGTGGTTGTAGAGGCCTAAACGACTAGGGTTTAAGAAGAAAAATGAAGAGATGAAGTGGGATAGGGGGTGTGCACGAATTTAAGACAAAATGGAAAGTGTAGGGGCTGAAATGAGAGAGAAATGGAGAGGATAGGGAGGTAGGGATGCTGTGAACAAAGGAGAGGGATGGGTTGTGACCGAAAACAAGAGTTTTGACGATTGGGAGGGAGAGTTGAGAGAGGAGGCAGCAAGTTAGAGGGCTTGGAAGGATAGAAATGAGGAAAGGGGGGTAAACAAAGTAGAAATAGGGGCCCCCACACGATTTCGCAAACCCCACACATGTCCTGGGGTCGGGCCGACCCTGACCAGACCCAGACCAACTAGACCTGATAGACCGATACGTGGTAGATCACGGTGACCGCGGTTCCGCCGCGGTCCGATGGGTTGGGCGCTGCACCTCTGCGGTACGGCGGTGTTCACCACCCTCCCAAGGTGCCTAAAACACCCTGGGTCTGTCCTGGGTCCCTCTGGATTAGCGTGGGGAGGCCCATGACTCCATTCCGTTCCAAATTAGGGTAGTTTCGAAAAGTCTTTGATCTAAACTAACATTTACGGAGTTTTAACAGCTGGGGTTGGGTGGATTGTGATCTAGACCCGTCAATAGACGGCTTAGAAGTGTTTTGGGATTGACTCGTGCGACCAGGGTTGGGTACAGACTCAATTACGGTGTTCGTTTCAGTGAACATTGCCATTGGATGAAACTAGGATGCCTAAGACTGTTACTGCATCGTTCTCGCACCCTCCTATGTCAAAAGGCGTCAGTGTATGTCATGGGAACATAACTCAGGTTCGGTTTAATCAAAATTATGCTCTGATACCAACTTCTAACGCCCTAAAATTCCAGGGTCCGGTAGCAACTCAACTTTCGAGTTTCAAAACATCACTTATGCAACATAGATAATGATGATTAAATGTTGTCTGCGTTAGTGCAATAAACATGAGTGAGATTATACCAAACTAGTAATTCATACTCTAGATCAATTGCATAAAGGCAAGCAGAAGACTGAAACTGTATATAATTGTGTATAAAAGAAACAAAACCATCTCAATCTCCAGAGTACGAACCCAACTAAGTCACCATATACATGTATCTGTTTTACGATCAAAATGTTAAAAGTACAACTAGAGAAGTAAGCCCTGTAAGTCTCGTTGATCCAGGCAGTCTAGGAAAAGCCACCAGCATACTGCATATACGAGAACTCGTCCTGGTCCTCATCGTAACTGCTCGGCCTCCGAGTTGTCACCTCATACGCACCTAAGACAGTCCTGCGGTTGGTGTGTACAACACCGTCCCGTAACGTGGGAGTGAGTAGCTAACTCAGTGGAACAATAAAGCATAGGTTAACATGTTATCAATTCAGTCAAGCAGTAATGATAAAGCAGTACAATCGAACAATCCTAACTACTCTTATTAATGCAAGTATGAAATGCAGTCATGATGCATGCCCTTACCGACATACTCCCTCATGCGACACCATCTTACGTCCGCGGCATGCGTTCATTCCTCAGTGCTCCACATCTTTCAGGCACATGCAGTGCGATGATGAGCATGATTACCGAGTTATTATTAGTCCATTTCAAACCGCACGATTGGAAAACTAAGGTACCTCCCTTGTATCATTCTCAAACATGATCCATTCTAGGGTCGTCAAACCTAGATAATCTCATACGATAATGTGGTTTTAGGGCTGTGCAAAGGCTGCCAGGGCTGTTACACGCAATCGTTACACCTCTCCCCCATCACCCTTTTAACGGTTCATCACTAAATTGATACAGGCTTAGTTCATACTCTATACACTGCGGTAAAACTCATCGTGCAAATTCAGAGTATGCTTGATGTCACTACAAAGGGCTCGTCACCAATCGGTGTAGGCTGACAGCTCGAATACAGTGTCCCATACCACCGTATTTGACTCACGAGCCAGGGTTGCTCACTGGTCACTACGGGGAGGCACGTGGCCCCAGCGTAGGCCGACAACTCAACCATGGTGTCCCAGACCACCATGCCCGGCTCATGAGTCTTAGCGGATCGAGGTACCACGGTTGACAGAATTTCACTAGTAAGTTTGGTACCCTAGGTTCAAGCAGTAACGTCCAAACATGGTGAACATACATTAGACATATCGGGTTACTTAACGAGCCTGACTAGCTTGAGCGCACATTCAACTGAACGACATGAAGTGCATAAGCACTTCGTGTGGCCTAACCACTATCACCAACGGAAGTACGACTTGTGTTCGTCAAACACATCTTACGTGGCGAAATGAATCTAAACCACGAACTTATGTCTAGTACCGATTGTCTGGACTATAATCATAGTCCCAAACGCAATCAATCCTTATCAGAGCATGTGGAGTAAAGCATAATAAACAAAGTAATTCAGGCATGTTAATAAACATGTCATAAAGCATGTCACAAAGCACAATGTAAACAAGAAATATAAACACATATTTCATAGTAAGCGATTAAATTGAACAACCATCATGGAGGAAATCATATATGTTTCTAAGGTAGTTGAGAATCCCATCTCAACACCTACCTAAAGCATGATTATCTAAGCACTTACTCTTACAAGCATTTTCACAAACACTTAGAATACACTATTTAACATACATAGTATAGATTAGCAAAAACATGTATTAGGGCGAACCCTCTCGCCAAGTAAGTGTTATACACAATATAATATGTTCATACAACAAATAATCATGGCAAACACATTTCCAAAATTTATACGTATATGGTACTTTCTACAAATACTAGAAATACAGTATATTCAACATAGTTATCGTATAACCGAAAAGCGAAACGGACAACACTTTATACATGTGCAATTACATACAAATCATGAATCTATCATTATCTGACATTAAAAGCATTGAAAACCATAACCTATACACCTAAAGTTCGCGACCTTTTGTCGTAGAATTGTAACGAATCCGATAGGTTTGCTAAGCTTTCGTATTCGGCAGTTTGGTAACCTATAGAATGAAATAGGTTAGCTATTTCATAACCTACAACTATCAAAACCCCAAAACAGGTTAGGGTTAGGGTTTCTTACCTAGAAACAAGGTCAAAATCATCGGGAAAGCGATAAGAATGGTGTGGTTGAGCTTGTAGAATGGCAGAGGAGAATACAGTGAGGTTCTCCCACTTCTCTCACACTTTCTCTCTCTTTTCTCTCCTCTCTCCTATGGTTTTTCTCAAATTCGTATGGCTGAATGAGAGAGGGTTTTAAGGTCCTTATATAGCCTAAAATCAGACTAAAATAGACTTAAGGTCAAGGTATACTTAGGTTATAACCAAAGTGAGTCAGTTTCAGCTCAACGGAGGACTTCTGGCGGCCCCCCTTGAGCCAAAGGTCGGACTTAAGCTCACAGACTCTGGATCTAGGTGGAGTTAAGCTTTCGTTTTAGTCGGATTCTCAAATCACACGTGGCGGACCAGTTTCAGTTCAACGGTCAGTGAAACTCGATCAGAGATTTCAAGTACATGGACATGTGTATGAAATTTCCCCTGATCCGAGGGTGTATTTAGGTCAGATTCTGACGGTCAGGTTGCTCAATACTGATTCGCAAGCGTCACATGCCAGATTTCATAAATCCTTATTTATTTTGAAATTATTTTCATGTTTCTCACACTCCTCGCTCCGAACTCAAGCGAATAGCTGTGGGACACTGTCTGGATTTGATCTCCGAGAAGGTTGTCTAGCCCAGCGAGGCGGTCCTAAGTCTATAACTTCGTATCACATTCGATGTGCGGTCTAGATCTGATATGGAGTTTCAATGTGCTCCCGAGAGCAGTCAGGTAATGAGTTTGATCCTAGATTTTAGGGTAACCTAACGTCAATGATTCTACAAGTTTTGGGTCTTGCAGATCGTATTTAAAGTGATTCAGACGGATTTCATGGCTAATATAGTTTAGCACTTAGTTAACTTTATCAAATTTCTAAAGGATTTGATCCTAAGCGATTTCTGCCTGAGGTGGTACTCGAGGCATTGTACGAAATTTTTCGAGTCGTTATAATCTACCCCCCTTAATGAAAAATTTCGTCCTCAAAATTAGTACCTTTTTGTACTCCTCGAGGAGTTGAGGGTAGTTCTTTCGGATCTCGGCTTCTGTCTCCTAGGTAGCTTCCTCCTTTGTATGATGCGTCCACATTACCTTCACGAGTGGAATCACTTTGCTACGTAGTACCTGCTCCTTCCTATCAAGGATACGTGTCAGGGGCAGCAGATATGTAGCATCCTCACTCAACTATACCTGCTCTCATCTGATAATGTGTGAAGGATCAAGAACATACTTCTTCAGTATAGATACATGAAATACGTTATGTACAGCTGCAAGTGGTTTGGACAAAGCGAGACGATATGTCATAGCACCCACTCGATCAAGTATCTGAAACGGATTGATGAACCTGAAAGGGCCAAGCTATATGCCCTAGAGGGGGGGTGAATAGGGCAATGCCAAATAAAACTTAAAACAGCGGAATAATAAAAGATATAAATAACAATGCTGAAATAATAATAATCTCAAAGCATATGAAATATGAGAATGATAGTAAATCTTGTTCTAAGGACAACCTTACACCAAAAACCAATGGCTTATGGTAGGACAACCTTATTTCTAGAACAATCTACCAATCACAAATGATATGAAAAATAAATCAAGAATAACTTACAGAAATAAATCCTAAGTTATTACACCATTCAACCACACTTGCTTTGAAATGAAAATTACAACATTCATCCACAAAAGCAATCCACAATACTGAAGGAATAAATGAATAAAGAAATCAAGCACATCCACAACACAACAATATATAGTGGTTCGCCTGTGTGTTCACTAACTATTAGCCAACAGCCACACAGAATTTTACTCCACTCCTAATATCCTCACACAGGGGATATTAGCATGCACTATCAAAATAGGTTTTCACAGGTTCACCCAAAACCTTCACAATTGTGTCTTTTTATCTCTGAAGCTTATATAATCCAAAACCCCCACAACTGAAGTTTTTCGGCTCTCCTCAGATAACCAATACAATGAGATTTTTCTGACAAATCTCAAACAAAACCAGAGAAAGTAAATTACAAAGTAAAATACCTGGATCTCCTTTTGAAGTAGCCCAGTAGAACCAATCGGAGTAGATGAATGATACGTCGTTCAATGTCCAATACTCACATAAAGAAAGGTTCTATGTCTAATTGATTTTAGATTCAATCAAGAAGAGCAAGGTCTATTTGATTTTGATCCAAGAAGAAGGAATATCACAAGTTCCTCTTTTCTAAATAAGATTGGAATGTAGATCAAAATCACAATAGAAAAATGCTAACAAAAGGAATATTAAATATGCACAATAGCTTAAAAAAATAATCACTACTTATCTCAGAGTATAGCCTTAAATCGCTTGAATTGAATGGAATGGGATGAATAAACTTTGAAATTCGTGCATTATTTATAGACTCAAAAATCCCATCTTCGACTGGTCTTAGAATCCTAAGACTGGTCCTAGCGTCAAAGATTTTGAAAGATTTCCACGGGATTAGATTTGCTATACTCACGACTAGTCTTAGGTAGCCTACGACCGGTCGTGGACCACCTATGATTGGTCGTGAGACACCTACGACCGGTCATGATACTCGAGATAACTCGTTGGAGTTCGAGTCGTAGAACTACGACTGGTCGAAGGATGAGTCATAGGACTTCCCAGGACTGGTCGAAGCAAGTCCAGGACTGGTCGAAGGATAACCAGGAAAATTCGAAAATCTGTAACAACCTAGGACTGGTCCTGAGAAACCTAAGACTGGTCGAAGCAAAGCTAGGACTGGTCTTAAGATTTCTAGGACTGGTCTTAGAACAATCACACCAAGTAAATTAAAATATTTGAATTATGTATCCAGAATGACCTATCATACAGACCAACCTAAGGTCAATCTAAGGTCAAACAAACCTTGAGTGAGATGGACATTGAAGTCTTGAAGGTCTGTATTCTCAGATGATCTTGAAGTAGAAGCTTGAGTCGAGTTGATGGTATTTCTCGAGCTTGGTACATTCTTGACTTGTCTTGATGAAGTCTTCTAAGCTTGAACTTGATAGAAGCAAACTTGGAGTCTTCTATCCTTGTAGACTTTATTCATAACATGTCTTACAAGCATTCTTCATTTATGATCTTGTCTTGAAAATATTCTTCATTCATGATCTTGTCTTGAAGCAGTGTGTAGTCACAAACAAGAAACACAAGAAGTTAGGTTTTGGCACTACAAAATTTGACAACCAAAGGGATATGAAATCATAGCACTAACGAACCTCGGTGTGAGCTTCCCCTTCTTCCCAAACCGAAGGACTCCCTTCATAGGGGAAACTCTGAGGAATACATGATCTCCGATCTCAAACTCAAGCGGTCGCTGCCTCGTATCGGCGTAACTCTTCTGCCTGCTTTGCGCTGTCAGGAGTCAACGCCTGATAATGTCGATCTTCTCCGAGGTCGCCTGTACCAATTTCGGCCCAATCAAACTACGCTCGCCAACCTCAGCCCAGCAATGCGGTGCCCTGCAAGGACGACCATACAAGGCCTCATATGGAGCCATGCCAATACTCGCCTGGAAGCTGTTGTTGTACGCGAACTCTGCATAAGGAAGACAGTCATCCCAACTGTCCTTGAAGTCCAAGACACAGGCCCGTAACATATCCTCCAAAATCTGGTTCACCCGCTCTGTCTACCCGTCGGTCTGAGGGTGAAACGCAGTACTGAACTTCCATTTCACACCCATCATTTCCTAGATACGAGTCCAGAAGATAAACGTGAACTGCGCGTCTCTGTCCGACATAATCTCTAGGGGAACTCCATGCAGATGAATTATCTCTCTGATGTACAACCTGGCCAAGTCATCTGCAGAGTTTGTAACTCTGATAGGGAGAAAATGAGCCGATTTGGTCAACCGATCCACGATCACCCAGATGGAATCGTGTCCCTTCCTCGTCTTCGGCAGCCCCGATATGAAATTCATGGAAATGAAGTCCCACTTCCATTCAGCTATGGGCATGGGCTGAAGCAGTCCAGGAGGTCGGCGATGTTCTACCTTGACCTGTTGGCACGTCAGACAACGAGAAACATACTCTGCTATGTGGGTCTTCATGCCGTCCCACCAATAAGACCGTCTCATGTCTTGGTACATCTTCGTGCTACCAGGGTGCATCACAAGCTTCGATTTATGGGCAGTCTTGAGGAGCTCCTGTCGCAGGTCATGAATATCAGGAATGCATAAGCGGCCACGGTATCGTAAACTCCCATCTGTGCCAACTCTCCACTCGGAGTCCTTGGCATGGCTAGCTTGCTCTTGAAGCTCAGACAACCACTCCTTGCCCTTCTGGGCCTCGATAATCCTATCATCAATAAGTGGCCGCACCCAAATATGCGCGACATACTCAAATGGCTCCTCCACGGTGAGTTTCTGCTTGAAGTCTTGCACGAACTCTAGCATATCCCACTCTGCTATCATCAGCGGAGCCGCAAATGCAATAGCTTCTTGCTGCTCAATGCATCCGCCACAAGGTTGGCCTTGCTAGGATGGTAAGAGACTTCGAACTTGAAGTCCTTCAAGGTTTCCATCCATCTGCGCTGCCTCATATTCAAGTCTCACTGCGTGAATATATACTTAAGGCTCTTGTGGTCGCAGAAAAGCTCGAACTCCACTCCGTAGAGGTAATGTCTCCAGAGCTTCAATGCAAAGATGACAACTGCTAACTCAAGGTCGTGTGTAGGGTAATTCTCCTCGTGCTTCCTTAATTATCTCGAGGCATACACAATCACCCTGTCCTTCTTCAAAAGGACACAACCAAAACCAACGCGAGACATATTAGTGTATATCATGTACTTAACCCCTTGCTCTGGCAATACTAGCACAGGGGCGGATGTCAGTCAGTCCTTCAGCTCCCGAAAAGCTACTTCTCCCTTCTCATTCCAGGCGGACTTCAAATCCTTACGCGTCAATTGTGACAACGGCCTGGCAATCTTCGAGAAGTCCCGATTGAAGCGTCGATAGTACCCTACCAGGCCAAGAAAACTCCTCACCTCAGTAACCGAGCTAGGCTGCTTCCAATCCTGAATCGCGGCTACCTTAGCAAGGTCCATAGCTATCCCATCCTTGGACACCACATGTCCTAGGAACTTGACTTCTTCCTGCCAGAAGTCGTACTTCTTATACTGCACAAACAACTAGTTCTTCCTCAAAGTATCCAACACCGCTCTCAAGTGCACCTCGTGTTCTTCCCGACACATGGAATATATCAGGATGTCATCAATGAATACGATGACGAATTGGTATAAGAATGGCCTAAATACCCTGTTCATCAAGTCCATGAACATGGCCGGTGCGTTCTTAAGACCGAACGACATCACCAGGAACTCGTAATGCCCAAATCAGGTCTTGAAAGCTGTCTTCTGTAACTGGTGGTACCCTAACTGCAAGTTGATCTTCGAGAAATACTTGCCCCCTTCAACTGATCAAACAGATCATCTATCCTGGGAAAATGATACTTGTTTTACACGGTGACCTGGTTCAACCTACTGTAATCAATATACAACCATAGTGAGCCATCTTTCTTCTTCACAAACAGTACAGGTGCTCCCCAGGGAGACACACTAGGTCGTATAAAGCCCTTCTCTACTAGCCCGTCAATCTGTTTTCGCAGTTCCTCCATCTCACACGGAGGCATACGATAAGTCGGCAGAGAGATAGGTGTCGCACCAGGCGTAAGATCAATGGTGAATCGATCTTGCGCCGAGGTGGCACCCCAGGAATCGGTTCAAACACGTCCGCAAAAGCCTAAACTACAGGCATATCCTCAAGCATCAGAACATCAATAGCCTCTAATGAAGAAGCGTAACATCTCAACCGAGTAGCGTGACTGACCTGAACAGGAAAAGTAAAGGCCATGTCATCAAGTCCATAGGCTGTCACCACCCTAGTCTTGCATTCGATCTCTGCTCGTATCTCAGTGAGCCAATCCATACCGAAGATAACGTCGTAATGGAAT
This sequence comes from Magnolia changhungtana, assembly GCA_030180095.1. Classification (NCBI taxonomy): domain Eukaryota; kingdom Viridiplantae; phylum Streptophyta; class Magnoliopsida; order Magnoliales; family Magnoliaceae; genus Magnolia; species Magnolia changhungtana. The sequence continues at coordinate 3,153,168 of JASAUF010000600.1, forward strand.
AGGGGGACAATGATCAGGTCAACTAGTATCACTCTGCCACCCAAGTCTATCAGGCAGCCCTCACACATACGAGTAACTTCAGAGGAAGTCCCTGTGGCAGTGATGACCCTCACTCCTCTCATAGGAGCAGTAACTATACCCAGTCGCTTGACTGTCGTGCATGAAATCATAGAGGTAGTGGACCCAGTGTCCACTAATAAGAAGATGGGAGTACCTTGGACGTGTACAGTGAACTCGAAGGCCATAGGCGCTGAAGGTGCAGTCTCTGGTTCCTCTGCTTTAAGCGCATGAACACGCGCCTGCTGAGATCGGTTAGGTTGAGGTACCATGGGCTGTTGAGGTGGCCTGAAGCGAGGTGCAGGTGGTCTGAAGGACGGATGTGTAGGTGTCATCCGAAGTGGTGGAGCCGATAGAGCCTGTGGGCGAGGGCGATCAACCATCTACGGTGGAGAGAACCCGCTATCCCTCATCCGCACAAAACAGCTCCCAGTAAGATGACCCGGTTTCCCACAGTATGTACAGGTCACAACAGGGCACCTCATCGGAACCACTGGCGCTGCAATCCTAGGAGGCGAATCAGCACGAGGCCTCTTGCCAAGGAAAGGCTTGCTCTGAACATCTGGTCGTGGTCTCATAACTATAGTACCACAGGAGCGTGCTAGCCGATCAACATCCTGCTCCACCTGAATGGACATATGAATCAACTCCACATAGGATGGTATGCGGACACAGCACATCTTCGACCGAATGTCAGGTCGCAAGCCCTGAGAGAAGCGTCGAATCCACATATGCTCATCAGCAAGTATAGTCGGGACAAAGCGGCCCAACTCTATAAAGGGATGCTCATACTCAATGACTGTCACGCCTCCCTATTTGAGGTGCGGAAACTCATTCTCCCTCTCGTGTCGGTAGGCCTGAGGGTAATATTTCTCATGAAAACGAAACTCAAATGCTGCCCAGGTCCACACATATCCCACTATGATGGTCCACAGTATGCTGTCCCACCATAAGCTAGCCTCCTTCTCGAACACGAAGGTGGCCAACTCAACCTGTTCAGCCTCAGAACAGTACAACATCTTCAGTATTTTCGAGATGCGGTCTAACCAGTACTCAACCTCTTCGGGTCTATGAGAACCCGTAAAAGTCGGAGGCCTCAAGCGCTGGAATCGTTCGAGTAGACCGCGAATACCCACGTCTCTCGTAGGGTACGCAACAGGTGTGGGTGGAGGCACATCCTCAGCCTGAGCAGGAGGCTCTGTAGGCTTAGCATGAAGTGTAGATGGCAAAGGTGGAGTCGCACTCCCACCCTGAGATGATAAGACCGTAAGAAGTTGCTGCTGCTGCTGCATCAGCATCATCATCTGCTTAAACTTGTCAGTAGGTGGAGTAGCCTGCGGCTCATACGGTGTCGAAGAGGATGCTCAGTTATGCTCATGAACTGGGGGTGTATAAGGTGGCAGTCCACCAGTAGGACCAGCAGAAGGCTAATCTAAGCTAGAACACGGGTCCGTAGGACCACCTCTACGGGAAGGAGTCTGGTCCATCGAGTCAGTGAGCAAGAGGGGTGTCGTGCTCCTCGTAAACCTCCGTGACATGCCCTATACAACATAGGGTACATCGCATGTGAGATAAAGCATGTCAACATAATACGTAATCACTTAAGCATTCCACACACTTCATAGCAAAAGAGGTTGTATGCATTTCATTACCAAAATTATCATAATACATGGTATACAGAGTTACATGAATCATGCCAGAAGATGCAGGGGAGATAATACAACCAAGCTTCGACTATTACAAAAACATATTACTATCTACTACATCCATCAACACGAAAACATAAATCGCCTAAAGCAGTAAGCAAAACAAACTACAAACAACTGAAAAGGCCTAACTATATGTCCTAGAGGGGGGTAAATAGGACTATGCCAAATAAAACTTATAATAGCGGAATTAAAATAAATTTAATAGCCAAACAAACTCACAATGCAGGAAATTAAACAACCTCAAAATTCAGATCTTGAGAGGTTGATACAAATGTTGTTCTAAGGACAACCTTTCACCAAAAACCAGAGTTTATGGTAGGACAACCTTATTTCTAGAAAGATCTTTATATCAAATCTCAAACCTAAGAGGAATACAGAATTAAGCACAAACTGAAATAAATTGTAATCACAAATGTATTGTTCTAGGGACAGCCATACACCATAAAAATGGCAGGGCAACCTTGCTGGAACAACTTTTAAAGGAAATTAAATTTCAAGCAGATAAATGAATAGTAGAAAGTAAATTCTAAACTATTACAAAATTCCACGATGCTTGAATTAAATGATTACAACATTCACCACCATACATACATCCAATAAATGAATATTAAATATTAGAAATGTAAATCATTTAACCATAACACAAGGGATTATAGTGGTTCGCCTGTGTGTTCACCAACTGTTAAAAAATAGCCACACAGAATGCTACTCCACTCCTAATATCATCACACAGGGGATATTAGCGTTCACTAACAAAATAGGTTTTCACAGGTTCACCCAAAAACCTTTACAATTGTGTCTTTGTCTGTGGGCTTACACAATTAAAAAAACCTCACTTCTGAGTTTTCCTGGCTCTCCTCAGATAACCAATACAACAAGATTTTTCTGGCAAATCTTGAAAGAAACCAAAACAGAGAGGAATTTACAATTAAATGTAAAATACCTGATTATCTCCTTTGTTGTAGCAGCCCAGTAGAACCAAATCAGAGTAAATGATTAAATGTCCAAGTTCAATGTCCAGTACTCAATTACAATGGTTTCAGTTCTAATAGATTTTAAATTAAATCAACTAGGGCTTGCCTTAATTGATTTTGATTCCAAAGAAAGGGAATAACAATTCCTCTTATCAAATTAGATTGGAATAGCATAAACAAAATCAATTAAATAAAGCTAAAGAACGAGAATCTAAAATAAGCACACTTAGCTTAGATGGAGCACAGAATTATCACTCAGAAGTTTGACGAAGATTGGCTTGAATAGATTAATCAATTCCTTGAATTCTTCTGAGATTTGTGCTCTATTTATAGGTGAGCAGATCGCGTCTTCGACTGGTCTAGGGAGATCTTCGACTAGTCTAAGAAGTAACAGATTTGAAAAAAATCGGGCGCGATAAGCTTTGACCGTTCTACGACTGGTCGAAGGCCTCCTTCGACTGTTCGAAGACCCTGTAAATATTCGCTGGACTTTGAGTCGAGGATACTCAACCGGTCAACGATGCAGTCGAAACTATTCCTTCGACTGGTCGAATAGATTCCTAGACTAGTCGAAGGCCAACAGAAAAAATCTGAATTTTGTAACAACCTTATGACAGATCGAGGAAATTCTTAGACTGGTCGAAGCAAGGCTAGGACTAGTCGAAGAAAGCCTAGGATATGTCTTCGGACAGCCAAAACGCATGTGACATATACATATGACTTATGTATCCAAAGTGGCCTACTTCTAAGGTCAACCTATGGTCAATCAAACCTCAACTAGAAGTAAAGACATTGAAATATTAGGAACAAGTGACTTGCAGTTTAAACCTTAATGGCTTGATGTAGTTCCATCTTGAAATCTTGATAAAGTTCAGCCTGGAATTTATGAACTGCCTTGTACACTTCGTGAATCATACAATCTGACTTGTCTTGTGAGCAGTACATACAGTCACGATTAATCTTTGTATTTGAGAGCTTTGCTTGTTGTGATCTTTGTTTGTTCATGAATGGTGATCTTTGAGAGAGCTTCACTTATCCAAGTTATATAACAGTGATTTTGGCATCACAAATTTGACAACTGACAGGGATATAGACTTTGACACTTACAATCTCCCCCTTTGTCAAATTAGTGACAAAACACATAACCAAGATAAACATAGAGTAAAACAATTGGTTAAAGGATCATGAACCAGTTAATATCAACTGGCTTACCTGCAATTCAATAAATATACTCCCCCAATCTTCAACATCAATATTCAACATTCATATATCATCACATCGTTATTCCACCTGAGTAACATAACCAATGCTTACTCCCCCTGAGTAACATAACCAATGCTACTCCTCTCACAATCACATTGTAATCAAACCATTCTCCTCCTTTTTGTCACTAAATGACAAAGGAAACAACAATAAGGAGAACTAAAAAGAGAGATAAGAGAGTAATAATAGAGATATTACAGTAAAAAAAAACAGAAAGTTTTCAACTTAAAGTCAGCATAGTAAATACCCAGTAAAAAGTAACCAACTCCAAATCAGACGACTTAGTGCTAAGTCTTAAAGTTATTACTAATCAGAACTAGAACTAGATGATGGAGCAGGAATAGAAGGATCAAGTTGGTGCATGCCTTTGTTCAGTCGCCTAAGATATTTGCGCATGTACTTGAATTGTAAATCATGAGAAACAGACATGTTTTCCAACTTTTCATTTATATTCTCAACTTTACCCTCCAATGTACTCAGACGTGTATCAAAATCAGATGGTACAAAATCTGGATCATTTGTTGAATCAGAATCCAGTTCCTCAAAAATGTCATCCATATTAATGTCATCACCAGCTTCTTCATGACCACCATCACCATCACCACCTTATTCAGGAAGTAATTCCAACTTCATCTTATTGAGATTAGAATTGTTGAAAATCAAATGATGAATAGGTGCCTCATTAGCCGGCATATCGACTAACATATGTGTAGCCAACACAGTCATTAAATAACCAAAAGGAATATCATTATGACCAGGATAGAGTCTAAATTGAAGGATGAAATGACAGATTAAGGATGGCAAACAAATCTGAGTGCCACTGGAAATAGCATGAATAACATGAACCATAAGCAAAGTTAAGTCAGTTTTATTACCTGAATGAGGATACAGATTTGACACAAAGATTTTGTGGAGAACTCTGTATTTGGGTAACAAATACCTTACGGGAAGCACATTCCCTTTATGAGTCCAATGAACATCCATGTTACACAAGTCTCTAGTGAGCATACGTTTTTCAGAAACCGAGGGTTTAGTAGTCAAGATATGAATTGGAATACCCTCATCATTCACAGGAATATCCATGAGGGCTGATATTAAATGACGATCAATGTCAAATGACCCTTCACTAGTAGATATTTTAAAAGTTAAATTATCCTGTGAAAAGTCACTAATACATGTAAACATGGATTGGGCAATGGACCGGTATGCAGGCCCACCCCAATGTAATAAGTTAACCCAACCTACAGCTTCAAGCATAGGAACGATATCAAAAGGTGTTATATGATTAATATTAACAGGATGTTTAACAATAACATTGCGTGATCTAATGTCCGCAACATAAGCCGAATCATTAGTGGGAACAAGATGACGCTTAGTTGATCTAGAGGAAGAAGAAGGACCACGGGAAGTAGTTTTTCTACCTCTAGAAGCCATATGCAACAACAATAACAAGGAAATAACAAGTTGCACAGGATTGAGAAATGGGTATACTCAAAACAGATTTTGCAAAATCCAAACCCCAAATCTCAATGATATCCTAAATAGAAAGCTTCAAGGAAGAAAAGAAACTAAACTAGACTCAGATTTGCAAGAAAAATGAAAAAGGAACACTAACCTTGAAGAACAAGAATGGTGGGTTCGACAAGTCGAAGCTCAGCTCTTTAGAAAAGAAAGATGAAATGAGGAAGAAAGCAAAAATCCCCAATTTTAAGTGATTTCTGAGCTCTACGACTGGTCGTGGGTATCTAAGACCGGTTGTAGGTCGACCGGTCGAGTATACTCATGACTGGTCGAGTAGTAATCAAAAATTCATTTTTCTTGAAAATTAAAAAGAATTTAAAATTCAACCTATCAAATATCTACAATATGATACAAGTAGGCATAAATAATCATTTTAAAAAGTACATGCCAAGATCAAATTTCATCTTTTTAAACCTACTTTTATCAAGAGGTTTTGTGAAAATATCAGCTCGCTGATCTTCAGTAGGAATATATTTCAGAGATATAACTTTTTCTTCTATCAATTCCCAAATATAATGAAATTTAATGTCACTATGCTTTGTACGAGAATGCTGAATAGGATTTTTTGAAATATTTATCGCACAGGAATTATCGCAATGTAATAACATAGAATCCTGTTTAATTCCATAATCACTTAGCATTCGTTGCATCCAAATAAGTTGAGTACATGCATTACCAGCTGCGATATACTCAGCTTCAGCTGTTGAGAGTGATATAGAATTTTATTTTTTACTAAACTAGGAAACTAAACAATTTCCAATGTAAAAGCAACCACCACTGGTTGATTTTCTATCATCTAGATTACCAGCCCAGTCAGCATCTGAGTACCTAGCAAGTTGGACATTAGTCTCATGAGGATACCAAAGACCAAGATTTACAGTACTTGCGACATATCTAATAATCCGCTTGACAACAATCAAGTGAGATTCTTTTGGATCAGATTGATATCTTGCGCAAATACCAACACTTAGAGAAATATCAAGTTTACTAGCAGTTAAATATAACAAACTACCAATCATACTCCGATAAAGTTTTGAATCAACATTTTTACCATTAGAGTCTTTTGAGAGTTTCAAAGTAGTACTCATGGGAATATCGAACTTCTTGCCATTCTCAAATCCAAATCTCTTGATTAGATTCAAAGCATACTTAGATTGAGAAATGAATATTCCTTCAGGTTGTTGCTTTACTTGCAATCCAAGGAAATAAGTCAATTCCCCAACCATGCTCATTTCGAATTGTGATTTCATTAAATCTGCAAACTCAGTAGTCAAGTTAGTACAAGTTGATCCATAAATGATATCATCAACATAAATCTGAACCATTAAGATATGATCATTATGTTTTTTAACAAATAGAGTTTTATCAACAGATCCCATTTGAAAATTATGACTTAAGAGAAATTTTGTTAGTTTCTCATACCATGCCCTAGGTGCTTGTTTTAATCCATAAAGTGCCTTTTTAAGCCGATACACATGATCTGTATTTTTGGGATCTTAAAAACCCATTAGTTGTTCAACATAGACTTCTTCATGTAGATCGTCATTTAAAAAAGCACTTTTCACATCCATTTGATATATCTTTATTTTTCTAAAACATGCAATGGATATAAATAGTCTGATAGATTCAAGACATGCTACTGGTGCAAAAGTTTCATCAAAATTAATTCCTTCGATTTGTGTATAACCTTGTACCACTAGTCTTGCCTTGTTTCTAATTATATTTCCACACTCGTCAGACTTATTTTTGAAAATCCATTTTGTTCCAATGATGTGTTTATCTCTAGGTCTTGGTACGAGATACCAAATATCATTTCTTATAAATTGATTAAGTTCTTCTTGCATCGCATCAATCCAGTTTTCATCAGTAAGAGCTTCTTTTACATTAGATGGTTCTATTTGGGATGTAAAACATACATAATTACATATATCCTCATGTTGTCTACGAGTGCGAACACCGGTCAGAGGGTTTCTAAGAATATAAGTGGTTGGATGATCTTTAACAGTCCTCGATTCAGAGTCAGTCTGATTCGATGAAGTATCAGGTTTATCAATGATTAGAACTTTATCATTATCTGAATTAGGGTTTTGCGTATTTAAGTAATCATCAATGACAACATTGATAGACTCTTGAATCACACTAGTTCTTTTGTTCAGAACCCTATAAGCACGACTGTTTAAGGAATATCCTAGAAAAATCCCTTCATCACTCTTTGTATCGAATTTTTCCAAATTTTCACGATCTCGTAAAATATAGCACTTACTGCCAAAAACTCGAAAGTATTTGATAGTAGGCTTTTTGTTGAACCATAATTCGTAGGCCGTTTTATTATTATCTTTTCTAGTGTAGACTCGGTTAATAATATAGCAAGCTTTGTTGACAGCTTCAGCCCAAAGATTTTTAGAGAGCTTCATGCTATTTAACATGACATTAGCCATTTCTTGAAGTACCCTATTCTTTCTTTCCACAATTCCATTTTATTATGGAGTTTTGGGAGCAGAGAATTCATGTAATATTCCTTGGTCGGTACAAAACTTCTCAAAATTGCTATTCTCAAATTCAGATCCATGATCACTACGTATCTTACTGATTTGAGAAGCTTTTTCAATTTGAATCCTTTTGAGAACTTTTCTTACTTCTTCAAGGGTTTCAGATTTATCCCTTAAGAAGGATACCCAAGTGAATCTGGTAAAGTCATCAACTATTACCAGGATATACTTTTTCCCACCTCGACTTTCCGTTCTGGTAGGTCCAATTAGATCCATGTGGAGAAGTTTGAGTGGTCTAGATGTGGTTTTTGAATTCACCTTTTTGTGTGAGTTCCTTGTTTGTTTGCCTATCGAGCACTCACCACATATTTTATCTAATTTCTAAAGTTTGGGTAAACCTCTTATAAGTTCTTGATTGCTCAATCTATATAAATTTCGATAATGTACATGTCTAAGACGTTTGTGCTATAAATCAGTCTCGTCTGTATGGACCATGTAACATGTTTGATTAGATGAGCTGGATTCACTAATGATATAGCAATTTTCAGATGTTCTACGTCCAGTTAGTATTACAGAACCCTTATTGTTTAGTATCTCACAGCTTTGATTAGAGAACCGAACACTATGGTTATTATCACATATCTGAGATATGCTAAGTAAGTTATGTTTTAAGCCTTAAACATATAAAACATTTTTAAACATAGGAAGATTAAAAAGTTGAACCGTATCTTGGCCTATAATCTTGCAGTTGCTTCCATCACCAAATGTGACTGAACCATCAGTCATATCTTTTAGATCCGTGAATAATGCTCTATCACCTGTCATATGCCTGGAACATCCACTGTCTAGGTACCATTTTGAATGACTTGCTGCTTTGAAAGCAGTGTGAGCAACCAAGAAGGTGACTTTAGGAACCCATTTCATAACTATTTTGGGTTTAGGAACATAGTTAGTCTTCTTTTGTTTATAGTTGCAAGAATAACCTATAGAGTTAGATTTTAGGAGCTCCTTGAGTAAATCTATAATCTTTTCAGCTAATGGATTTCGTTTCTGATTAAAGTTGACATGGCTGCTTCTAGGTTTTTGAAGAGTTTTTAAATTTCTAGGAAAACCTTGATAAGTACTTTTCCCTTTTGAGTTTGAGGACTCTCCTTTCACAAGCATAGGAGGAGTATACTTTTGTTTAAAAGATAAATTTTTATCAAAGCCCAACCCGGTTAGATCCCCACATTTTCTTGATCCGGATAAAAGTTTTTCTAACTTTGGATCACCTTGGGCATATTTCCATGTGTCCTTTAGACTCAGGAGAGAAGATACTTCATTTTTGAGATTTTTAATTTCAGATTTCAAATCAACAATTAGGGAGTTTTTGAATTCCAAATCACATTTTGATTTTTCAAAACAATCTGAAATTTGTGATTTTTCTAAAACAAGTGATTCAAAACATTCTTTAAGTTTAGAAAACTTTTCTTTTTGAAGTTTAAGTTTGACAGCAATTTTACAACTTTCCTTATATAGGGCATTGTAAGTGTCTTGAAGATCATCTTCATTTTCATATTCACTACTCAGATTTTCTTCACTTGTTGAGTCATTATCTGAAAATGTGAATTTGGCTAGAGTCATAAGAGCTTTAACTTCATTCCCTAATTCAGTTTCAGAATCTTTTGATTCAGAAGAAGCTTCAGAATTAGATGATTCATCCCATGTAGCCAACATACCCTTCTTCTTGGGTTTGTCCTTTTTAGGACATCTATTAGCCAAGTGCCCATATTCTTGACAGTTGTAACATTGACTATCTTTCAAAGATTTCTGAGTTTTGGGTCTAAACTTCTTTTTATCATTTGCTTTTTGAAAATCAACCCTTTTCTTACTTTTGAAAATCTTATAAAATTTTTTAGCTAAAAGAGCCATATCATCTTCTGAATCAGAATTTTCTTCTGAATTACATTTAGAGGATTTTAGAGCAATCGATTTTCCTTTAGGAGCTTTAAAGTTTAACTCGTAGGTTTGTAAAGAACCAACTAGTTCTTCTACCTTCATACTATCTATATCATGAAGTTCCTGGATCGCGGTTACTTTAGCATTGAACCGTTCAGGAAGTGAGCGTAATATCTTTGCACACACTTTACTTTCTGGGATTTTATTGCCAAGACCCCACATTGAGTTTACAATGTCATTTAGTCTAGTGTAAAAGTCCATAAACATTTCATTTTCCTCCATATGAATTTCTTCAAATTTGGTTGTGAGGAGTTGGACTTTAGACTTTTTTACAATAGATGTACCCTCATGTGTCATTTCTATATCCCAAGCTTGCTTTGCAGTATCACAGGATATGATTCTTTTGAACTCATCCGGTGATAGTGCGCAGGTGATTGCATTTAGTGCTTTAGCATTAGCACTATACTCACTTTTCTGAAGGGTGGTCCATAAATAATAAGCAGGTACAGACATTTTTTGAACAGTCGGATTCAGTTACTTCAATGGTAGGAGTTTTCCATTCGGTTACTGTGGTTCGCCACACACTCTCATCCATTGATTTTAGGAAGATCCTCATTCTAGCTTTCCAATAGGCATAGTTGGAGCCATCAAATAGTGGCAGCCTAGTGACTGAAAGGCTATCAAAATTTGACATCTTTTTATATAGCTTAGATCGTTAGCCCAGGAAATAAATCCAAAATAAAAAGCAATATGAACGAGCTATTAGGCTCTAATACCATTCTAAAAGGCCTAGCTATATGTCCTAGAGGGGGGTGAATAGGACTATGCCAAATAAAACTTATAATAGCGGAATTAAAATAAATTTAATAGCCAAACAAACTCACAATGCAGGAAATTACACAACCTCAAAATTCAGATCTTGAGAGGTTGATACAAATGTTGTTCTAAGGACAACCTTTCACCAAAAACCAGAGTTTATGGTAGGACAACCTTATTTCTAGAAAGATCTTTGTATCAAATCTTAAACCTGAGAGGAATACAAAATTAAGCACAAATTGAAATAAATTGTAATCGCAAATGTATTGTTCTAGGGACAGCTATACACCATAAAAATGGCAGGGCAACCTTGCTGGAACAACTTTTAAAGGAAATTGAATTTCAAGCAGATAAATGAATAGTAAAAAGTAAATTATAAACTATTACAAAATTCCACAATGCTTGAATTAAATGATTACAACATTCACCACCATACATACATCCCACAAATGAATATTAAATATTAGAAATGTAAATCATTCAACCATAACACAAGGGATTATAGTGGTTCGCCTGTGTGTTCACCAACTGTTAAACAACAACCACACAGAATGCTACTCCACTCCTAATATCCTCACACATGGGATATTAGCGTTCACTAACAAAATAGGTTTTCACAGGTTCACCCAAAAACCTTTACAATTATGTCTTTATCTGTGGGTTTACACAATTAAAAAAACCCCACTTCTGAGTTTTCCTGGCTCTCCTCAAATAACCAATACAACAAGATTTTTTTAGCAAATCTTAAAAGAAATCAAAACAGAAAGGAATTTACAATTAAATGTAAAATACCTGATTATCTCCTTTGTTGTAGTAGCCCGGTAGAACCAAATCAGAGTAAATGATTGAATGTCCAAGTTCAATGTCCAGTACTCAATTACAATGGTTCTAGTTCTAATAGATTTTAAATTAAATCAACTAGGGCTTGCCTTAATTGATTTTGATTCTAAAGAAAGGGAATAACAATTCCTCTTATCAAATTTGATAGGAATAGCAGAAACAAAATCAATTAAATAAAGCTAAAGAAAGAGAATCTAAAATAAGCACACTTAGCTTAGATGGAGTAAAGAATTATCACTCAGAAGTTTGACGAAGATTGTCTTGAATAGATTAATCAATTCCTTGAATTCTTCTGAGATTTGTGCTCTATTTATAGGTAAGCAGATCACGTCTTCGACTGGTCTAGGGAGCTCTTCGACTAGTCTAAGAAGTAACAGATTTGAAAAAAATCGGGCGCGATAAGCTTTGACCGTTCTACTGACACGGTTGGTCGAAGGTCTCCTTCGACTGGTCGAAGACCCTGTAAATATTCGCTGGACTTTGAGTCGAGGATACTCGACCGGTCGACGATGCAGTCGACACTATTCATTCGACTGGTCGAAGAGATTCCTAGACTGGTCGAAGGCCAACAGAAAATATCTGAATTTTGTAACAACCTTACAACAGATCGAGGAAATTCTTAGACTGGTCGAAGCAAAGCTAGGACTAGTCGAAGAAAGTCTAGGATATGTCTTCGGACGACCAAAACGCATGTGACATATACATATGACTTATGTATCCAAAGTGGCCTACTTCTATGGTCAACCTATGGTCAATTAAACCTCAACAAGAAGTAAGGACATTGAAATATTAGGAACAAGTGACCTTGAAGTTTAAACCTTGATGGCTTGATGTAGTTCCATCTTGAAATCTTGATAAAGTTCAGCCTTGAAAGTCTCTTGTATTCTTTATGAACTGCCTTGTACACTTCGTGAATCATACAATCTGACTTGTCTTGTGAGCAGTACATACAGTCACGATTAATCTTTGTATTTGAGAGCTTTGCTTGTAGTGATCTTTGTTTGTTCATGAATGGTGATCTTTGAGAGAGCTTCACTTATCCAAGTTATATAACAGTGATTTTGGCATCACAAATTTGACAACTGACAGGGATATAAACTTTGGCACTTACAACAACAACATGGATGACTAGGCACCCGAGTCAGGCGATGGAGGAGGGGCATCGTTGTCCTGTACATAGCACAGGATAATCCTCAATGTGTGAGACACCTTCTTAAAACTCCGCTTCATGAATGCTTCGGTCACCTCAAGCTTGGCTTGGGTCTGACCAAGCTCGGCCCGAACCTGCCCAATCTCATGCCGTAGGGCGGCTTGACCCTTCTCAATAGGAACCATACGAGCATCCCTCACAGCCTAAGCAGCGTCCGACTCTGGTGCTCTAGGAGGAGAGTTCTCCTTAGTATCTTGAGTCTCTTCTTCTTCTTCCTGTATCTCATCACTGCTTCCTTCTTCGCTTCTTGCCTCGAGATCAATACTTTCCTCACCTGTGCTATCTGAATCATCTCCAGACTCGTCGAGTCGGGCTTGCCGTTGTCGAGGGCCGATTTTTATGTTGTTAAGTGTAGCCTCACTTATGACCCGGACTGGTGCAAGGTCTTCCATGTTAAGCCTATAGCCAACATCTTGAGCCACATATCAGGCGACCAAATGGGAGCGAGAGGTCATTCCTGATAGATCGAATGACCTGAACTATCTGAAATAGGACGAACGTGGGCAGGCATAAGTTGTCCCCATGTCCAATCCTGTATAGGAAGTCCACCATCAACAGAGTACACTCCATGCGGTTACCCCACCGTGGATACACATTATATGTGAAAATGTAGTGAAGCAAATGGAAGTCATCTGTCAACTTCGAAGATGAAAGGCAGTTTTCTCGCGTTCAAGAAACCCGTCGACCACAAAGGTATTGTGGACGATCCCTTTCTTGCACACTCTTGAAGAAGTTGTCATTAGGAAGCACTTCACCACGTGGGATGTTCATGATCCGAGCCATCTCAACCACAGTAATTGTGCACATTATGACCCTCACAGAGGCAGTGAACTGGAGAGGTTCCAACGATGGGTCTATGATATAGGAGTAGAAGGCACGAACCGTGTTCTCACATGTAGAAGACTCACCTTCAAATATAGGACCTCATTCAATGTCCGCCAAGCGGTCTATCATCGCGTGTAGCACAAACATCCTCTCATCCACGTGAACTTCAAACACAATCTTACGGTAAACAAAATGACCGTATTCAAAGCCTATCGGAAAAGTATTTTTGATCGGAAGTTGGGGATCTAGGTCTCGCTTCGACCTATACTCCCGAACCGTGCTAGGGCTGGCTTCATCATCCACTCCTCTCCTCGAACGGGTTGGACGGCTAGGCCCAGCTTCATCTGTGGTAGCCTTTTTTTTCCCCATAAGAGAAAGGGCGACAGAGAGAGAAAATGGCCGAAACAATGGCGAAGAAAGCCATGGAAGAGAAAGAGCTGCTCTCTTTGCTTCCACGAACTTGGGTCTTAACAGTGGTTGTAGAGGCCCAAACGACCAGGGTTTAAGAAGAAAAATGAAGAGATGAAGTGGGATAGGGGGTGTGCATGAATTTAAGACGAAATAGAGAGTGTAGGGGCTGAAGTGAGAGAGAAATGGAGAGGATAGGGAGGTAGGGATGCTGTAAACAAAGGAGAGGGATGGGCTGTGACCGAAAATAAGAGTTTTGACGATTGAGAGGGAGAGTTGAGAGAGGAGGTAGCAAGTTGGAGGGCTTGGAAGGATAGAAATGAGGAAAGGGGGGCAAACAAAGTAGAAATAGGGGCCCCTACATGATTCGCGGGCCCCACACATGTCCTAGGGTCGGGCCGATCCTGACCAGACCCGGACCAACCAGGCCCGATAGACCCGACCGTGGTAGACCGCGGTGACCGCGGTTCCGCCACAGTCCGATGGGCCGGGCGTAGCACCTCCGCGGTAGGGCGGTGTTCACCACCCTCCCAAGGTGCCAAAAACACCCTGGGTCTATCCTGGGTCCATCTGGATTAGCGCAGGGAGGCCCACGACTCCGTTCCGTTCCAAATTTGGGTAGTTTTGAAAAGTCTCTGATCTAAACTGACATTTACTAAGTTTTAACAGCTGGGGTTGGGTGGATTGTGATCTAGACCCGTCAATAGACAGCCTAGAAGTGTTTTAGGATTAACTCGTGTGACCAGGGTTGGGTACAGACTCGATTTCACCGTTCGTTTCAATGAACTTTGCCATTGGACGAAACTGGGATGCCTATGACTATTACTGCATCCTTCTCACACCCTCCTATGTCAAAAGGCATCAGCGTACGTCGTGGGAACATAACTCAGGTCCGGTTTAATCAAAATCATGCTCTGATACCAACTTGTAACGCCCTAAAATTCGAGGGTCCAGTAGCAACTCAACTCTCGAGTTCCAAAACATCACTTATGCAACATAGATAATGATGATTAAATGTTGTCTATCTTAGTGCAATAAACATGAGTGAGATTATACCAAAACAGTAATTCATACTCTAGATCAATTGTATAAAGGCAAGAGGAAGACTGAAACTGTATATAATTGTATATAAAAGAAACAAAACTATCTCAATCTCCAGAGTATGAACCCAACTGAGTCACCATATACATGTATCTGTTTTACGATCAAAATGTTAAAAGTACAACTAGAGAAGTAAGCCCTGTAAGTCCCATCGATCCAGGCAGTCTAGGCAAAGCCACTAGCATACTACATATATGAGAACTCGTCCTTATCCTCGTCAAAGTCTGGCTCAGCCTCCTGAGTCGTCACCTCATCTGCACCTAAGACAGAGTCTGGTTGGTGTGTACAACACCGTCCGTAACGTGGGAGTGAGTAGCTAACTCAGTGGAACAATAAAGCATAGGTTAACATGTTATCAATTCAGTCAAGCAGTAATGATAAAGCAGTACAATCGAACAATCCTAACTACTCTTATTAATGCAAGTATGAAATGCAGTCATGATGCATGTCCTCACCGACATACTCCCTCATGCGACACCATCTTATGTCCACGATATGTGTTCATTCCTCGGTGATCCACATCTTCCAGGCACATGCAGTGCGATGATGAGCATGATTACCAAGTTGTTATTAGTCAGTTTCAAACAGCAGGATTGGGAAACTAAGGTACCTCCCTTGTATAATTCCTAAACATGATCTATTATAAGGTCGTCAAACTTAGATAATCTCATACAATAGTGTAGTTCTAAGGCACTGCAAAGGCTACCAGGGCTGTTACACGTAATCGTTACACCACTTCCCCATCACCTTTTTAACGATTCATCACTAAATTGATACAGGCCTAGTTCATACTCTATAGGCAAAACTCATTGCCTCACCGCAAATTCAGAGTATGCTCAAGGTCACTACAAAGGGCTCGTCACCAATCAGTGTAGGCTGACAGCTCGAATACAGTGTTCCATACCACCGTATTTGGCTCAAGAGTCAGGGTTGCTCACTGGTCACTACGGGGAGGCACGTGGCCCCAGCGTAGGCCGACTGCTCGACCACGGTGTCCCATACCACCATGCCCGACTCATGAGTCTTAGCGGATCGAGGTACCGTGGTTAACGGGATTTCACTGGTAAGTTTGGTACCCTAGGTTTAAGCAGTAGCGTCCAAACATGGTAAACATACATTAGACATATCGGGTTACTTGACGAGCCTGACTAGCTCGAGCGCACAATCAACTGAACGACATGAAGTACATAAGCACTTCGCGTGGCCTAACCACTGTTGCTAACGGAAGTATGACTCGGGTTCATCAAACACATCCTACGTGGTGAAATGAATCTCAACCACGAACTCATGTCTGGTACCGATTGTCTGAACTATAATCATAGTCCCAAACGCAATCAATCCTTATTCAGAGCATGTGGAGTAAAGCATAATAAACAAAGTAATTCAAGCATGTTAATAAACATGTCATAAAGCATGTTACAAAGCACAATGTAAACAAGAAATACAAACACATATATTTCATAGTAAGCGAATAAATTGAATAACCATCATGGAGGAAATCATATATGTTTCTAAGGTAGTTGAGAATCCCATCTCAACACCTACCTAAAGCATGATTATCTAAGCACTTACTCTTATAAGCATTTTCACAAACACTTAGAATACACTATTTAACATACATAGTATATATTAGCAAAAATGTAACGCCCTGAAAATCGAGGGTCGAGTATAAACTCAACTCCCGAGTTCCAACGCATCACTTATGCAACAAAATGAATGATGATTGAATGTTGACTGTATTAGAGTAATGAACATGTGTGAGATTAAGCCAAAATAGTAGGTCGTACTCCAGAGACAGTTAAATTTACAAGCGGAAGACTGTGATAGATATATAAAATATAAACTATGGTAAGTCTCCAGAGTGTGATAAGGTTACCAGGTTAAATAATTACAAGTATAATCCTAAAATATACCAAGTTGTGTAATGTCATCTAGTCAATATCCCAGAAAGGCCCGTCGATAAGGACACGGCTCACAAGAAGCCGTTAGAAGACAACCAATATAAGCAGGCATCGTAGTCAATACAAAGGTCCAGCTCCACCTCAGAAGTAGCGTCGCCATCTGAAATTAAACAATGTCTGGTAGGTGTTCGGAACACCGTCCCGTAACGTGGGAGTGAGTAGCTAAATCAGTGGAACAATAAAGCATAGGTTAACATGTTATCGACTCAGTCAAGCAGTAATGATAAAGCAGTACAATCAAACACTCCTAACTACTCTTATTAATGCAAGTATGAATGTAGTCATGATATATGCCCTCACCGACATACACCCTCGTGCGACACCATCTTACGTTCGCGGCATGATTGCATTCCTCAGTGCTCCACATCTTCCAGGCACATGCAATGCATGATGAGCATGATTACCGAGTTATTATTAGTCCATTTCAAACAACGGGATTGGAAAACTAAGGTACCTCCCTTATATCAATCCTAAACATGATCCATTTTAGGGTCATCAGTCCTAGACAATCTCACACGATGGTGTGTTTCTAGGTCGCTGCAAGGGCTGTTACACGAAATCGTTGCACCACTCCCCCATCACCTTATCAATACAGGCCTAGTTTATACTCTATTACTACGGGAAGGATCATCGCCTCACCGCAGATTTAGAGTATGCTCGAGGTCACTATAATGGGTACGGTCAAACTGCCAAGGCTGTTACACGGAATCGTTGCACCACTCCCCCATCATCCATCAAAGCAGTGTAGGCCGACAGCTCGAATATAGTGTCCCATACCACTATAATCAGCTCACGAGTCTGGTTGCTCACTGGTCACTACGGGGAGGCACGTGGCCCTAGCGTAGGCCGATAGCTTGACCACGGTGTCCCATACCACCATGCCCTGCTCATGAGTCTTAGCGGATCGAGGTACCATGGTTAACGGGATTCCACTGGTAAGTTTGATACCCTAGGTTCAAGCAGTAGCATCCAAACATGGTGAACATACATAAGACAGATCGGGTTACTTGATAAGCTCAACTAGAAAGAGCGCCCTTTGAGTTGTACGACATGAAGTGCATAAGCACTTCGTGTAGCCTAACCACTGCCAACAAGCAACGTACAACTCGGGTTCGTCAAACATGTCCAACGTGGCTAATGAATCTCAGCCACGAATTTGATCCCATTACCGACTGCCTGGACTATACAATAGCCCCAATCACATTCAATTGCAGATAGTTAAAGCAGTAATGGATCAAGATTCAAATCATATAATAAAAGTTTGGTATTATCCGTTTAGGGCTGCCAGGGCTGTTGCACGGAATCGTTACACCACTCCCCCATCACCCATGACAGATCATATAACGTAAACATGAATTTAAACATATGCATTACACAGATAAAATCATAAAATCAGTTGAGCATGTTATGAAGTACAATATAAGCACGAGTTTGTACATATTCAATTCCTAATCACACAGATATCTAAAGAAATCATACACATTGTTAAAGAAGTTGAGAATCATATCTCAACACCCTTATACATTACAATTTACTAACTACTACTCATTCAGATATTGCAACAAACACTTTAAACTACATACATTAACATACATGACATATGTTGATCACATAGGCATTAGGCCAAATCCTTTCACTAGGGAGTTTCCCCAATTATAACACGCGTGCACCAACGACGGATAGTCATGGCAAGCAGGAATCCAAGTTCCATGTTCATTCAGTCATTTCCACAAACACTTGGGCCACACATTGTAACATATATAGTGTATATTGGTCGTGGCGTGATTTAGGGCAAATCCTTTCGTCAAAGAGGTGTCGCCTATACAACAATCATGTATCCATGACAATTGGTCATGGCGAGCACGAATGAGAATTCTATACTCATTCAGTCATTTTCACAAACACTTAGAATACACTATTTCAACATACATAATGTATATTAGCAAAACAAGTATTAGGGCAAACCCTTTCGTCAAACAAGTATTTTACGCATATATAATATGTTCATACAGCAAATAATCATGGCAAACACATTTCCAAAATTTATACGTATACGGTACTTTCTAGAATACACTATTTCAACATACATAGTGTATATTAACAAAACATGTATTAGGGCGAGTCCTTTCACCAAATAAGTATTTTATCCATATATAATATATTCATACAACAAATAATCATCGCAAACACAGTTTCAAAATTTATACGTATACGGTATTTTTTTACGAAAACCTAGAATATGTAAAATTCCACATTCTACGTCTTTAATTGAAACAGAAAATAGAAAGCACTTTGTACAAGTACAATTGCATGTAGATCATGAATATATCATTATCTAACATTGAAAGCGTTGAAAACCGTAACCTATACACCTAAAGTCCTCACCTTTTGTCGTAGAATCGTAATGGAGTCGATAGGTTTGCTAAGCTTCCGTATTCGGCAGTTTGGCAACCTATAGAATGAAATAGGTTAGCTATTTCATAACTTACAACTATCAACACCCCAAATCAGATTAGGGTTAGGGTTTCTTACCTAGAAACGGAGCTGGAATCGCTGGGAAAGCGATTGGAATGGAGTGGTGGAGCTTGTATAGCGGCAGGGAAGCAAGGCAGGGAGATGCTCCCACATCTCCCACACTTTCTCTCTCTTTTCTCCCTTCTCTCTCTAGGGTTTCTCTCAAATTTGTATGGCTGTGAGAGAGAGGATTTTAAGGTCCTTATATAGTCTAAAAACTCTCCAAAATAGACTTAAGGTCAAGGTATACTTGGGTTATAACCAAAGTGAGCCAGTTTTAGCTCAACGGAGGACTTTTGGCAACCCCCCTTGAGCCAAAAGTCAGACTTAAGCTCACAGACATTGGATCTACGTGAAGTTAAGTTTTCATTTCAGTCGGACCCCTAAATCACGCGTGGCCGACCAGTTTCAGTTCAACGGTCAGCGGATATCGATCAGGTATTTCGAGTACATGTATATGTTTATGAAATTTTTCCTGATCCGAGGGTGTAATTTGGCCTGATTCAGATGGTCAAGTTGCTTAATACTGACCCGCAAGTAACAGGTCTCAAATTACTATTTGAGATATTTATTTTGTAAAGAAAACAAGTATTTTCACACTCTTCGCTCCGGACTCAAGCGAACAGTCGTGGGACACTGTCTGGATTTAATTTTCGAGATGGTTGTCAAGCCCAGTGAGGCGGTCCTAAGTCCTTAACTTCGTATTACTCGGACTCCTGATGTGCGGTTTAGATCTGATACGGAGTTTCAATGTGCTCCCGAGAGCAACTGGGTAATGAGATTGATCCTATATTTTAGGGTAACCTAGTGTCAATGATTCTACAAGTTTTGGGTCTTGTAGATCGTATTTAAAGTGATTGAAACAGATTTCATGGATAATCTAGTTTAACATGTAGTTAACTTTGTCAAATTTTTAAAGGATTTAGTCCTTAGTGATTTCGGTCTGAGGTGGTACTTACACCTTTGTAGCAATGTTTAGTTTAAGTATTATTCTTCATCACCTAAACTTGAAGATAGTGTCTAATGTGAAAGTACTTAGGAGGATTTAAAGAACGAGGTAGTGAAATGTGAGATTTGTGAAGAAAATGGTTTGAAAAGGGATTTGAGGCTTTAATTGAGTGTTTGAGAAGTTAAACCAGTGTTAGGATTAACCCATCGCCTAAGGACGTCTAATCCTAAGTTGGCAAAAATTCGAGCTG
This sequence comes from Magnolia changhungtana, assembly GCA_030180095.1. NCBI lineage: Eukaryota > Viridiplantae > Streptophyta > Magnoliopsida > Magnoliales > Magnoliaceae > Magnolia > Magnolia changhungtana. Next base: position 3,173,993 of record JASAUF010000600.1, read on the forward strand.
TTATAATCTACCCCCCTTAAAACAAAATTTCGTCCCCGAAATTGCCTAAGGGTAATAAGGAAAGATTTAATTATTTCATTTGCCTAAGTTTTATTGATTTCGAGTTTCTACGCGTGGTAAGGTATAAACTAGCCTGGTTCATTTTAGTCTACCCCCCTTAAAACTTATTTCTTTATCCATTTCTCATACCCTGATGATTTGCCACAATTTATTTCTTTACCTATTTGGAGTCTTGACAACAATCCCCAATTATTTAGAGTAAGATAGTTGTTTTCAATGTTTGACTAACACGGAGAGACGGTTATAGTGGGCTTGATCCCGATACATTGATCATCTACCTGACTAGGATAGAAGGCTCATCGTATCTCTTCCTAGTCCTGGTAGATCCTGGTCTTCTGCTCGGTGAAGCAGTGAGTCCGTTGGTAGTCACCCCAGATTAAGAATTGGGTCAAGCCGCGAATGCTTCGCAATTGTATATGTCAGTAACTCCGTAGACTGATCACTCTAAAAACTTAGGGAATGCCCATCACAGAAAGGTTCAAATTGTCTATTTCTAAGGTTGCCCTTTAGGTCTTGGTCTAAGAGAGTCCTCGTTATTATCTATATCCAAGGAAATGGTGAATCAAATCTTACTAGATCATCCTAAAATGGTTTCTCATAATAGAACAGGCTTCTATAATGTTCGTATTCAACGAGCAAAGTTTCGATACTGGGCCAGTGGGGTAGGGTCCACCACGCTTCCGCTGCACCACCCAGATCAAAGAGATGTATTAGGTGTTCTACCTTCCTTAAAAATTTATTTCTACCTCCAGGGTTTAAGATTTATATCCTGTTCCGTATGTCAGAACAAGGTGTCATGTAGGACCTATCCTTGACACAAAACGGGAAACAATCCTCCAAAACAATGGCCTTCCTTTCATCGATGATGCGTATTATGGCATTGGTACCTATGATTATAGAAAGGATCTAAAGATGATGGATATTGTGGTTGATTTTAGGGACAGGTGTGAGTTTGTGGCAAGATGCCTAATTCTACCAAGGAGTTTTGTCACGGTCCAGACTTATCCTATTTAATCATGTCTAGCTTAACTGGCAGGCTATCTTTCTACGTTCATATGCACAATATGTATGCTGACATGGCATGTAATCTGGGACCTAGGAATACTGTCTATTGCCCCTTTGAGAAATTTTCTTAGGCCCAAGCAAAGTATCCCTATTGGCTATATGTTCTTACACTTCTCACAGGAAAAGTAACAAACTTTCGGTTGTAAGTGGTTCGGCCAACACGGAAGGAAAGTTGTGTAGTGGGTCTGAGACTGATACATAGACCTTCAGCCTCGTGAAGACAGAAAATCGTCGTATCAGTTCTTAATCCTAGTTGATCCTGACCTTCTGCTTGATTAGAGCATAGAGTTCATTGGAAACTACCAGGATTGAGAATTCAATTCAAACCACGAATACCTCGCTTCTATATCATTCCCTACTTCGTGTTCCCGAGTGTATCAAGTCCTTGAGAAGGCAATTCTAGGGGTGTATTGATTTGACCTAACCTTAAATCCAAGGGATCTATAATTTTTCTCTAGGTGTGATAAACAAGCTTTCTAAGAGTTACTAAAAGTTACTAAAGAAGCCTATAAGTATTACGGGGATTCAACAAAAAAATGAACTTTCACTCCAACCTAACCAAGCCGACTAACTAAGTCTATCGGTCATTGACATTCCCTAGTGAAACAGGTAGTCTAGTCTTAATTTAGGAGTAGTGGAAATCCATAGGTGTAGTCTAAAGTCCACGCTCTTACGCTAGGTGATTTCATACCATGTCTAATACAAGAAATTGTTTCTCGCCTAAGGTCAAACATTGTCTAACTGGAATTGAGTTGTCTGTACTTGACGCTCGAGCATTTCACATATGCTCATTCCAACTAAGAGGGTCCTAAGTTCACATTATAAATTGGTTGGATTTCCTATACGGTCAGCTTTGTCGAAAACTAGGAGCACCGCTCTAGGTCCAAAACTCTAAGGGACTGTTTAGCCAGAGGTAGGAAGTTGTATCAAATGGAACTGCATTGCTAATCCCACTTTAGGATTGGGAATGGCTTGTTTGGTAGGAGGGTGGGTGGGGATTCAAATTAATGGTATAGGCTTTGGAAAATGAGCCTTGTGTGAGAAAGCATGAGGTGGGAGTTCCAAATCCCATGATGAGGAATTTCTAAGTGTAATAGGAAAACCCGGGATATACTTTTAATTACATACATTCTAAACATGGCATTGGAAAACATGGGATACACCAATCTATGGATCATACCCTACACATACATTTATTATTACTTTTACAATTCTATCCACCGTAAACTCACCTAATGCAATTTGGCCGAACGGGCCCTAAACGTTCTCAAACATCTAAAACATTCTACTAACTACTACACCTATCAACATGATAACATAACCACCCTAAGACAGTAGCCCATGAAAACTACAAGACAACATATGGATGAGCTCAGATAGAGCCATGGAAAATGAGAATAAGGGGAAACGGGGGCTGGAGTTTTTGGTTCTCCACGAGTTTGAACCTCAACAGGGATTGTGAAGGCCCAAAAGACAGTGATTGAAGATGAAAAATGAAAGGTAGGATGGGTTAGGGAGCTTACACGTTTTTGAGCTCTAAATGGGGAGGTGTAGGAGCCCAACCGAGAGAAAACGGAAAGGGTAAAGGGTGGTTGTTGCTGTAAATGATGGAGGGGGGCGTGTTTCAACAGAAAATAGCGGATTGTGTGATTGGAAGAGAGGTTAGAGAGAGAAAATCAAATTTTGGAAGGAAAGGGAGAGCTTGGAGGGGATTTTTGTGAAGGAAGTACTAGTTTGGGGGAGTTTTACCAAACAGCCCATGTACCAGGGGATCCCACTAGACCCCAAAGGCCATCAGCCCGAGCGGCCGGGCCCGAAAACCGGTGAGGCCTCGCCGACCAACGGTTCAGATTTTGAGGGCCCGCCCCATGGGCGAGACCCTCCTGTCCCCTAGGCCCCAAAAAACCCTGGGTCCCACCCTGGGTACCCCTAGAATGGTGTGGATAGGCCCCCGACTCCGTTTCAAGTCGTTTCGGGTCAAATCGGACGTATCTTACAATCTGGAATGAGTTATCTGACGTAAAATATATGATTTTGGGGTAGAACGAGCTAACGAAGTCAACCAACCCCACTACACTGGGTTGCACATCCCATAATTGTGAAAAAACCTTGTATCGATGGTCGTTTCCCTGTTTCAATTTCGTTTGTACTATAAATAGTAGTTTTAGTTTAATTACTCTTCATCCGTTGGGTTTTAGGAGTCACGCCCAATGCGAAAAGAGCTTAGAATAATTAGGAGATTGGTTTGGTGGAGCCAAATAGGACACTTACTATTATTATTATTTTATATTATATTTATTTATTTATTTTTATTCTTTTTTACCGAAAACCTTGCGCACTAAAAGACATCACGACCTTACAGTAAGTCACGAATTCTAGGAGTTTTAGTTATAGTTTGTTTCTGATTTCTTTCCCATTACTTGGTATCCCTATTTTAGATGGCCTAGGAATGATTTAAGGTCGACCCGTGTGACCATGGTTGAATACAGACTCGATTTCGGCGTTTGATTTCAGTAAACTAGCCGTTGGACGGAATAGAGATGCCTAAGACTATTTCTACATCCCGTCGGTCCCTCCTAAGTCAAAGTGTGTCAGTGTGTGTCATGTGACCATAACCCAGGTCCGGTTTAATCCAAATCATGCTCTGATACTAACTGTAATGCCCTAAAAATCGGGGGTCGAGCATAAACTCAACTCCTGAGTTCCAACGCATCACTTATGTAACAAAATGAATGATGATTGAATGTTGACTATATTATAGTAGTGAACATGAGTGAGATTAAGCTAAAACAGTAGGTCATACTCCAGAGACAGTTAAATTTGCAAGCGGAAGACTGTGATAGATATATAAAATATAAACATGGTAAGTCTCCAGAGTGTGATAAGGTTACCAGGTTAAATAATTACAAGTACAATCCTAAAATATACCAAGTTGCATAATGTCATCTAGTCAATATCCCAGAAAGTCCAGTCGATCTAGAGACAGCTCACAAGAAGCCGTCAAAAGACAACCAATACAAGCAGGCACCATAGTCAATGTGAAGGTCTGACTTCACCTCAGAAGTAGCGTCGCCATCTGAAATTAGACAATGTCTGGTGGGTGTTCGGAACACTGCCCCGTAATGTGGGAGTGAGTAGCTAACTCAATGGAACAATAAAGCATAGGTTAACATGTTATTGACTCAGTCAAGCAGTAATGATAAAGCAGTACAATCAAACACTCCTAACTACTCTTATTAATGCAAGTATGAATGTAGTCATGATGTATGCCCTCACCGACATACACCCTCGTGCGACACCATCTTACGTTCGCGGCATGCTTGCATTCCTCAGTGCTCCACATCTTCCAGGCACATGCAATGCATGATGAGCATGATTACCGAGTTATTATTAGTCCATTTCAAACAGCGGGATTGGGAAACTAAGGTACCTCCCTTATATCAATCCTAAACATGATCCATTTTAAGGTCATCAGTCATAGACAATCTCACACGATGGTGTGTTTCTAGGTCACTGCAAGGGCTGCCAAGGCTGTTACATGGAATCATTGCACCACTCGCCCATCACCTTATCAATATAGGCCTAGTTTATACTCTGTTACTACGGGAAGGCTCATCGCCTCATCGCAGATTTAGAGTATGCTATAGGTCACTACACCGGGTACGGTCAAGGCTGGCATGGCTGTTACATGGAATCGTTGCACCACTCCCCCATCACCCATCAAAGCAATGTAGGTCGACAACTCGAATATAGTGTCCCATACCACTATAATCAGCTCACGAGTCTGGTTGCTCACTGATCACTACGGGGAGGCACGTGGCCCCAGTGTAGGCCGACAGCTTGACCACGGTGTCCCATACCACTATACTCGGTTGATGAGTCTTTGCGGATCGAGGTACCATGGTTAACGGGATTCCACCGGTAAGTTTGGTACCCTAAGTTCAAGCAGTAGCAACCAAACATGGTGAACATACATAAGACTGACCGGGTTACTTGATGAACTCGACTATCACGAGCGCCCGTTGAGTTGTACGACATGAAGTGCATAAGCACTTCATGTCGCCTAACCACTGCTGACAAGCAACGCATGACTCGGGTTCATCAAACATGTCCTACGTGGCGAATGAATCTCAGCCACGAATTCGATCCCATTACCGACTGTCTGGACTATACAATAGCCCCAATCACATTCAATTGCAGATAGTTAAAGCAGTAATGGATCAAGATTCAAATCATGCAATCAAAGTCTGGTATTATCCATTTAGGGCTGCCAGGGCTGTTGCACGGAATCGTTACACCACTCCTCCATCACCCATGACGGATCATACAACGTAAACATGAATTTAAACATATGCATTACACAAATAAAATCATAAAATCAGTTGAGCATGTTATGAAGTACAACATAAGCATGAGTTTGTACATATTCAATTCCTGATCACACAGATATCTAAAGAAATCATACACATAGTTAAAGAATTTGAGAATCATATCTCAACACCCTTATACATTACAATTTACTAACTACTACTCATTTAGACATTGCAATAAATACTTTAAACTGCATACATCAACATACATGACATATGTTGATCACATAGGCATTAGGCCAAATCCTTTCACTAGGGAGTTGCCCCAATTATAACATGAGTGCACCCACGACGAATAGTCATGGCAAGCAGGAATCCAAGTTCCATGTTCATTCAGTCATTTCCACAAACACTTGGGCCACACATTGTAACATATATAGTGTATATTGGCCGTGGTGTGATTTAGGGCAAATCCTTTCGTCAAAGGGGTGTTGCCTATACAACAATCATGTATCCATGACAATCAGTCATGGCGAGCACGAATGAGAATTTTATACTCATTCAGTCATTTTCACGAACACTTAGAATACACTATTTCAACATACATAGTGTATAATAGCAAAACATGTATTAGGAGGAACCCTTTCGTCAAACAACTATTTTACGCATATATAATATGTTCGTATAGAAAATAATCATGGCAAACACATTTCTAAAATTTATATGTATACGGTACTTTCTAGAATATACTATTTCAACATACATAGTGTATATTAGCAAAACATATATTAGGGCGAGTCCTTTCGCCAAATAAGTATTTAATCCATATATAATATATTCATACAACAAGTAATCATCGCAAACATATTTTCAAAATTTATACGTATACGGTATTTTCTACGAATACCTAGAATATGTACAATTCTATATTCTGTCTTTAATTGAAACAGAAAATAGATAGCACTTTGTACATGTGCAATTGCATGCAGATCATGAATCTATCATTATCTAACATTGAAAGCATTGAAAACCGTAACCTATACACCTAAAGTCCTCACCTTTTATCGTAGAATCGTAATGGAGTCGATAGGTTTGCTAAGCTTCCGTATTCGGCAGTTTGGCAACCTATAGAATGAAATAGGTTAGCTATTTCATAACCTACAACTATCAACACCCCAAATCAGATTAGGGTTAGGGTTTCTTACTTAGAAACAGAGCTGGAATCGCCGAGAAAGCGATTGGAATGGAGTGGTGGAACTTGTATAGCGGCAGAGAAGCAAGCCAGGGAGTGCTCCCACATCTCCCACACTTTCTCTCTCATTTCTCTCTTCTCTCTCTAGGGTTTCTCTCAAATTCGTATGGCTGTGAGAGAGAGGGTTCTAGGTCCTAATATAGTCTAAAAAAATCTCCAAAATAGACTTAAGGTCAAGGTATACTTGGGTTATAACCAAAGTGAGCCAGTTTCAGCTCAACGGAGGACTTCTGACAGCCCCCCTTGAGCTAGAAGTCGGACTTAAGCTCACAGACATTGGATCTACGTGGAGTTAAGTTTTCGTTTCAGTCGGATTCCCAGATCACATGTGGTGGACCAGTTTCAGTTCGACGGTCAGCGGATCTTGATCGGGTATTTCGAGTACATGAATATGTTTATGAAATTTTTCCTAATCCGAGGGTGGAATTTGGCCTGATTCGGATGGTCAGGTTGCTTAATACTGACCCGTAAGTAACAGTTCTCAGATTACTATTTGAGATATTTTGTAAAGAAAACAAGTATTTTCACACTCCTCGCTCCGGACTCAAGCGAACAGCCGTGGGACACTGTCTGGATATGATTTCCGAGATGGTTGTCAAGCCCAGTGAGGCGGTCCTAAGTCCTTAAATTCGTATTACTCGGACTCCCGATGTGCGGTCTAGATCTGATACGGAGTTTCAATGTGCTCCCTAGAGCAACTGGGTAATCAGATTGATCCTAGATTTTAGGGTAACCTAGCGTCAATGATTCTACAAGTGTTGGGTCTTGCAGATCGTATTTAAAGTGATTGAAACGGATTTCATGGAAAATCTAGTTTAACACGTAGTTAACTTTGTCAAATTTCTAAAGGATTTAGTCCTGAGTGATTTCGGTCTGAGGTGGTACTTAGACCTTTGTAGCAATGTTTAGTCTAAGTATTGTTCTTCATCACCTAAACTTTAAGATAGTGTCTAATGTGAAAATACTTAGGAGGATTTAAAGAACGAGGTAGTGAAAGGTGAGATTTGTGAAGAAAATGGTTTGAAAATAGATTTGAGGCTTTAATTGAGTGTTTGAGAAGTTAAACCAGTGTTAGGATTGACCCATCGCCTAAGGACGTCTAATCCCGAGTTGGCAAAAATTCGGGCTGTTACAAAAAACATGTATTTGGGTGAACCCTCTCGCCAAGTAAGTGTTATACACATATATAATATGTTCATACAGCAAGTAATCATGGCAAACACATTTCCAAAATTTATACGTATACGGTACTTTCTACAAATACTAGGAATATAATATATTTAACATAGTTATCATATAACTGAAAAGTGAAATGGACAGCACTTTGTACATGTGCAATTACATATAGATCATGAATCTATCATTATTTGACATTGAAAGCATTGAAAACTATAACCTATACACCTAAAGTCCGCACCTTTTGTCGTAGAATCGTAACGACTCCGATAGGTTTGCTAAGCTTTCGTATTCGGCAGTTTGGTAACTATAGAATGAAATAGGTTAGCTATTTCATAACCTACAACTATCAAAACCCCAAAACAGGTTAGGGTTTCTTACCTAGAAACGAGGTCAAAATCGTCAGGAAAGCGATAAGAATGGTGTGGTTGAGCTTGTAGAATGGCAGGGGAGAATAACAGGGAGGTTCTCCCACTTCTCTCACACTTTCTCTCTCTTTTCTCTCTTCTCTCTCCTAGGATTTTTCTCAAATTCGTATGGCTGAATGAGAGAGGGTTTTAAGGTCCTCATATAGCCTAAAATCACACCAAAATAGACTTAAGGTCAAGGTATACTTAGGTTATAACCAAAGTGAGTTAGTTTCAGCTCAACGGAGGACTTCTTGCGGCCCCCCTTAAGCCAAAGGTCGAACTTAAGCTCACAGACTCTGGATCTAGGTGGAGTTAAGTTTTCGATTCAGTCGGATTCCCAGATCACGCGTGGCAGACCAGTTTTAGTTCAACGGTCAGTGAAACTCGATCAGAGATTTCAAGTACATGGACATGTGTATGAAAATTCCCTTGATCCAAGGGTGTATTTGGGTCAGATTCTGACGGTCAGGTTGCTCAATACTGATCCGCAAGCGTCACATGCCAGATTTCATAAATCCTTATTTATTTTGAAATTATTTTCATGTTTCTCACACTCCTCGCTTCGGACTCAAGCGAATAGCCGTGGGACACTGTCTGGATTTGATCTCTGAGATGGTATCAAGCCCAGCGAGGCGGTCCTAAGTCTATAACTTTGTATCATTCGGACTTTTGATGTACGGTCCAGATCTGATACGGAGTTTCAATGTGCTCCCGAGAGCAGTCGGGTAATGAGTTTGATCCTAGATTTTAGGGTAACATAGCGTTAATGATTCTACAAGTTTTGGGTCTTGCAGATCGTATTTAAAGTGATTCAAACAGATTTTATGGCTAATCTAGTTTAACACTTAGTTAACTTTGTCAAATTTCTAAAGGATTTGATCCTAAGCGATTTCTGCCTAAGGTGGTACTCGGGCTATTGTGCATAATTTTTCGAGTCGTTACAATCTACCCCCCTTAATGAAAAATTTCATCCTCGAAATTAGTACCTTTTCGTACTCCTCGAGGAGCTGAGGATAGTTCTTTCAGATCTCAGTTTCTGTCTCCCAGGTAGCTTCCTCCTCTGTATGATGCGTCCACAGTACCTTCACGAGTGGAATCACTTGCAACGCAGTACCTGCTCCTTCTTGTTAAGGATACGTGTTGGGTGTAGCACATATGTAACATCCTCGCTCAATTGTACCTGCTCCCATCTGATAATGTGTGAAGGATCAGGAACGTACTTCTTTAGTATAGATACATGAAATACGTTATGTACAGTTACAAGTGGTGTGGGCAAAACGAGATGATATGCCACAGCACCCACTCGATCAAGTATTTGAAACGGACCAATGAACCTCAGTGTGAGCTTCCCCTTCTTCCCAAACCGAAGGACTCCCTTCATAGGGGAAACTTTGAGGAATACATGATCTCCGACCTCGAACTCAAGCTGTCGCTGCCTCGTATCAGCGTAACTCTTTTGCCTGCTCTGTGCTGTCAGGAGTCGACGCCTGGTAATGTCGATCTTCTCCGAGGTCGATTGTACCAATTTCGGCCCAATCAAACTACGCTCGCCAAACTCAGCCCAGCAATGCGGTGCCCTACAAGGACGACCATACAAGGCCTCATATGGAGCCATGCCAATATTCGCCTGGAAGTTGTTGTTATACACGAACTTTGTATAAGGAAGACAGTCATCCCAACTGTCCTTGAAGTCCAAGACACAGGCCCGTAACATATCCTCCAAAATCTGGTTCACCCGCTCTGTCTACCCATCGGTCTGAGGGTGAAACGTAGTAATGAACTTCATTTTCACACCCATCACTTACTGGATACGAGTCTAGAAGATAGACGTGAACCACGTGTCTCTGTCCTACACGATCTCTAGGGGAACTCCATGCAGACTGACTATCTCTCTAATGTACAACCTGGCCAAGTCGTCTGCAGAGTTTATAACTCTGATAAGGAGAAAATGAGCCGATTTGGTCAACCGATCCACGATCACCCAGATGGAATCGTGTCCCTTCCTCGTCTTCAGCAGCCCCAATATGAAATCCATAGAAATGAAGTCCCACTTCCATTCAGCTATGGGCATGGGCTGAAGCAGTCCAGGAGGTCGCTGATGTTCTTCCTTGACCTGCTGGCACATCAGACAACAAGAAACATACTCTACTATGTGGGTCTTTATGCCGTCCCACCAATAAGACCGTCTCATGTCCTGGTACATCTTCGTGCTATCGGGGTGCATCCTTCATTTGTGGTTCAAAATCGTGTAAGCTCTCAACCCATCCCATCTCTTCATTTTCTTTCTTCAATCCCTGTCATTTGGGTCTTTACAACTACTGTTAAGGCTCAAATCCATGGAGAACCAAAAACTCCAGCCCCTATTCCCCCTTATCTTCACTTTCCATGGCCCTCTTTGAGTTTATTACGACCATTTTCTCAATTTCCACATTTCTTTCTCTCATGGGAAAGAGAAAGGGGGTCGTGGATGAGGCCGGGCCTAGTCGTCCTACGCGTTCAAGGAAGCTGAGAGGCACCGCCACGAGCACAAGCTCCAATCGGGAGTTTCGGATGAAGCAGGATCATGATCCCCGGACTCCTGCGGAAAGGGCTCTATTGGTGGAGCTGTCTCATGGAGTTTATGAGGGTCGTAGGGTCCTTTTGGAAGCTCAGGTGGATGGGCAGCTCTTTAGGTAATATCTATTGTTTGAGTTCCTCGAAGGTGCCCATTGGGGTCCACTATTTGATGGTGAGTATCACGCCAATGGGAGAACTGTCCGAGCTTTATATGCCAACATTCACGAGCCTACGCTTAAACCCCTGCAGTTCCAGATTCCATGTGGAAGGGATCGGTTGGCCACAGTTGATGTCAGATTGATATCTCGGCTTTTGAATGTGCCCCTTGGCGAGGTGCATGCTAGCGAGTTGAATCTGAGGAGTGTACGTGAAAGGGATCGTCGCACACGTTTCCTTTGTGGCCGACTGGTCCAGTAGCAGCAGAACAAAAGTCTTCTAGCGACCAATATGTCTAACGACTTCCGTTTGCTCCATCACATCTTCACGTTCAACATTTACCCTAGGTGGAGCAATCGCAGTGAGCATACGCTCCTCATGGTAGATTTCCTATATCAAGTGGTGAAGAGAGCGACCTATGGTGCCTCAATTCAACTGACCTCAGCAGGCATGCATTCATGCACTTACAGCGGAGGAGCCAGAGACAGCACCTTCAACACCTATGGCCTTCGAGGTCACTACACATGTCCAAGGTATTCCTGTCTTCTTATTGGTGGACACAAGGTCCACTACCTCTATGATCTCATGCACTGCAGTCAAGCGACTGGGTTTGGATACTGCTCATACAAAGGGAGTGAGGGTCATCACTGCCACAGGGACTTTTTCTGATGTTACTAGTATGTGTGAGGGCTGTCCGATAGACTTGGGGGGTAGGACGATATTAGTCGACATGATCGTCATCCCCCTATTTCATTACGATGTTATTTTTGGTATGGACTGGCTCATTGGGATGCGAGCAGAGATCGATTGCGAGACTAAGATGGTTACAACCTACGGACCGGAGGGCACGGCTTTTACTTTCCCTGTTTAAGTCAGCCACGTTTCTCGATTGAGATGTTACGCTTCTTCATTGAAGAATATTGATGGTCCAACGCTTGTAGATATGCCCATGGTTTAAAATTTTACGGATGTGTTTGAGACGATTCCTGGTTTGCCTCCTCGACGCGAGATCAATTTTACTATTGATCTTGTGCCTGGGGTGACACCCATCTCATTACCTATGTATCGTATGCCTCTATGTGAGATGGAGGAACTAAGGAAACAGATTGATGGACTGGTAGAGAAGGGCTTCATACGACCCAGTGTGTCTCCTTGGGGAGCACCTGTGTTGTTTGTCAAGAAGAAGGATAAGTCACTACAACTATGTATTGATTACCGTAGGTTGAACCAGTTGACCGTGAAGAACAAATATCCTTTGCCCAGGATAGATGACTTGTTTGATCAGTTGAAGGGGGCAAAGTATTTTTCGAAGATCGATTTACAGTCAAGGTATTATCAGTTACGCGTAAGGGATGAAAACATGCAGAAGACGGCTTTCAGGACTAGTTTTAGGCATTACGAGTTCCTTGTGATGTCGTTCGGTCTCACTAACTCATCGGCCGTGTTCATGGACTTGATGAACCGGGTATCTCGGCCATTCCTATACTGATTCGTCATCATGTTTATCGATGACATCCTGATATACTCTACGAGTCAGGAAGAGCATGAGGAACACCTACAGGCAGTCTTAGATACTTTGAGGAAGAACCAGTTATTCGTGCAGTATAAGAAGTGTGACTTCTGGCAGGAGGAAGTCAAGTTCCTAGGATATGTAGTGTCCAAGGAAGGGATAGTTGTGTTCCTTACTAAGGTAGCTGCCGTTCAGGACTAGAAGCAGCCTGATTCAGTTACTGAGCTAAGGAGTTTTCTGGGCCTGTTAGGCTATTACCGACAATTCATCCGGGACTTCTCGAAGATAGTCGATCGTTATCACAGTTGACGCGAAAGGATCTGAAGTTCGCATGGAATGAGAAGGTGGAAGATCTTTTCAGGAGCTGAAGGACAGGCTGACGTCCGCCCCTGTGCTAGTATTATCAGAGCAAGGGGGTTAAGTACACTATATACACTGACACGTCTCGCGTTGGTTTGGATTGTGTCCTTATGTAGAAGGACAGGTGTAACGACCTGAAAATCGAGGGTCGAGCATAAACTCAACTCCCGAGTTCCAACACATCGCTTATGCAACAAAATGAATGATGATTGAATGTTGACTGTATTAGAGTAGTGAACATGAGTGAGATTAAGCCAAAACAGTATATCATAATCCAGAGACAGTTAAATTTGTAAGCGGAAGACTGTGATAGATAGATAAAATATATAAACTATGGTGAGTCTCTAGAGTGTGATAACATTACCAAGTTAGATAATTACAAGTACAATCCTAAAATATACCAAATGTGTAAGGTCCTCTAGTCAATATCCCAGAAAACCCCGTCGATCAAGACACGGCTTATAGGAACCCGCCTGAAACAACATAAAGGAGGAATCCTCCTCATCCTCATAAAAGTCCGGCTTTGCTTCGCAGCATCGCCATCATCTGAAACTCAAACGAGTCTGGCCGGTGTGTACAACACCGTCTCGTAACGTGGGAGTGAATGATCAACTCAGTGGAACAATAAAGCATAGGTTAACATGTTATCAAAACAGTCAAGCAGTAATGATAAAGCAGTACAATCAACAATTCTAAATATTCTTTTTAATGCAAGTATGAAAATGCAGTCATGATGTATGCCCTTGCCAAACCACCCTCATGTGACACCATCTTACGTTCACGACATGCGTTCATCCCTCAGTGCTCTACATCTACCAGGCACATGCAATGCATGATGAACATGATTACCGAGTTGTTATTATTCCATTTCAAACAGCAGTATTGAGAAATTAAAGGTACCTCCTTTGTATCATTCCCAAACATGATCCATTCTAGGGTCGTCAGTCTTAGTTAATCTTATACGATAATGTGTTTCTAGGTCGTTGCAGGGCTGTTATGCACAATGGTTACACCACTCCCCTATCACCTCTTTAACAATTCATCACTATATAGATACAGGCCTAGTTCATACTCTATACACCGCGGCAAAACTCTAAGGCTCACCGCATATTTAGAGTATGCTCGAGGTCACTACAAATGGCTGTCAGGGCTGTTACACATAAAAGTTACACCACTCCCCCATCACCTTATTAATGTAGGCCGACAGCTCGAATATAGTGTCCCACACTACCATAATCGGCTCACGCTCTGGTTGCTCACTGGTCATTACGGGGAGGCACATGGCCCCAGCGTAGGCCGATAGCTCCATGAAAAAGGCCAAGCTAAATGTCCTAGAGGGGGGGGGGGTGAATAGGACTATGCCAAATTTAAAATAAAATTAGCGGAAATAAATTAAACCATTAGCCTTACAATATAAATCAATTCACAATGCTAAATTTTAAATCACCTTGATAAATAAGTATTGAGAGATTGATACAAATTCAGTTCTAAGGACAACCTTACACCATAATAAACAAGGGCTTATGGTAGGACAACCTTATTTCTAGAACCTCTTTTGGATCAAGGACTCAATTTTAATATAAGTAAATGAAATAGCAAGGAATTGAAATTAAATGCAGAAGTATAGATCTAAATTATTACAACAATTCCCACACTTGCTTGAAATGTAAATAGTTACAACATTCACATCCACTTGTACATTCCACACAATCGAATGATAAAAGATATGAAAATTAAGTAAGCATTCAATCCACAAGGCAAAGAGTTATAGTGGTTCGCCTGTGTGTACACCAACTGTTTTTCAACAGCCACACAGAAAGCTACTCCACTCCTAATATCCTTACACAGGGGATATTAGCGTTCACTATTGATCAGGGTCGAATATTGCATATCAGACCCCGGCAATTGCCTAATTTTACATACATGATGGTGTTTAATGCCAGATTTTTCTCGTGTTTTTATTACAGGATGAAATCAGGAGTGTGAATTGGAAATTGATGTTAAAGACATGGTTTTGGCGCTCCAAAATTACCAGAGCACGGGATGGACTCCAGAAAACCAATAATGAAGATTGTACACGCCTGGGATCTGAGGAAAGCACGACAAAGGGGCCCAAAAAGGGTTTAGAATGCAAGACCACATGTTTTCCGCCATCCGTTTGACTCGAAACTTCATACATGTGATGGGGGCCATAAATTAACCGTACATATTAAATTTCAGCCATTGAAGATCTCGGGAAGTGGGCCAGTGACGGATCGCCTACAAACCATCAAGTGCCCACCCGATATCCGGGGAACTGCCTCAAATTTGATTTTGGTGGATTAAATAATATGGGAAAAAGGCTGGACGGTGCAGATTTCTCAAAAACATCAAGTGGGCTCCATACATGACGCATGTACACCATGCGTACACGGCTACCGCCGTGCACCGGACCAGCTAAGGCAGTCAGCGAGACGCTGACCCGCCATCCTCGTAAAAAACGCAAGACGCGTTACAGCATCCCGCAAACGGTCCGCCGGTCGTCTGTTGTGGGGCCCACCTTGTGTCCAAATGGCCAATCCAAGCCGTCCATCCACTTCCTGAGGCAGCAATCACCACTGCCTAGGTGGCAAAATTTGAGACTATAGCAGAGGATGGTTTTATAACTGTTCAAACACAAACGGACGGTAAGTTCAAATATCTGGTGGACCACACATAAAACAGAAAAAAAACTAGTCATTTTCAACCGGTTTTCCGTCCTTATTCCAGTGAACGGAGTGGATTTTCGTTTTGATCAACGGAATGGGCCCCACCATCACGTCAGCGCCGGTTTGGCGTCCGCGTAATGCACGGCCGCTGGCCGTTTTGCGAATTATTGTGGGCCCCGCTCGTCAACTTTCCGAAAGATCTGATCCGTCCATCGTGTAGAGGGCCACGAGAACTACAGACCCATGTTGAATTTTTGGACCCATGCATACACACGTGCGCGGTACAGAGGCCACAAACAGGCTACTCGGCGACGTTCAAAACTGATCTTTTTGAGATTTCTTCTGTGGGCCGCGCTAATGGACCTTCAAAACCACCCATTCTTGACTGAAATTTCGTCCTGAATCCAATGGACGAGGTGGATTGTCCAGAAAACATCTCTGTGGGGCCCACCGATCACGGTTGCGAAAATCTACACTTCGAGTCCGTCTACGACTCTGCCACCGATTCCACCATCCCAGCCTATAAAAGGGAAGTTTTGGACGTGGGAGGCATTCAGATCCAGAGAATTGGAGATCCAGAGCTGTGGGAGAGAAGAAAGAGAAGGAGAAAGAGAGAGAGATTGTTCGGTTTGGAGTTTTAATTTATGAATTTTATTTAATATTTTTTTATGGATTTTATGGGTAACTAATCTCTCAAATACTAGGCCGAGATGAAACCCTAATTTGATCGGCTCTTGTATTGGTTGATTTACTTTGAATTTTAATTAATTTATTTATTTTCTCTAAGTGGGCTTTATGGGTTTAAATTCCATACTTCTCCATCTATGAACTTGATCAAAGTATATAGATGGATGTTGTTTGGATGCTTATTACAGTGTGCTTGTGTCTGATCAAGAAACGTGTTTCTATAGAGGAAGAAACAGGATGCTTTAATGAATGTACATTCCATGTGCCCGACCAAGGACATGGAATTTGTTATTCATGGCATTGCTTAAAGGAATTAGACAGTCTGTATGCCCGATTTATGACACAGATTGTGCTTTCTCTATTTAAGTGGTATCAATCTATATCAAGGTGAATCAACAAACAAAACAAGGGTTAGGATAATTAGGGGTGGATTCGAAAGTCCTAGTGCTTTCTCTCTGATTGAATTTTCTTCCCTGTTCTTAATTGTTTTTCCTAAAATTGTGCTTAGCAGTTTAGTTCATTATTCATTGGATTAGTTAAGAAAAATCTTAGATTTGAGTTGTGACAACCAGTCCTCGTGGGATTCGACCTCGATCTTACCGAGTTTATTACTACATCACAACCCTATACTTGGGGAGTGAACAACTATCAAATAGGTTTTCACAGGTTCACCAAAAACCTTTACAATTGTGTCTTTTTCACTTGGGCTTACACAATTCAAAAACTCCTCTTTTCCGAGTTTTTTGGTTTTCCTCAGACAACCAATACAATGAGATTTTTCTGGTTCAACCTCAAACAAAACCAGTACAATTGGATTTTTCTGGCTCAACCTCAAACAAAACCAGTACAATGAGATTTTTCTGGCTTAACCTCAAACAAAACCAAAAGTAAATAAATTTTACAGAATTGTAAAATACCTGGATTTCTCCTTTTCTTAGCAGCTCGGTAGAACCAATCGGAGTAGATGATTGAATGTCAAAGTTCAATTTCCAATACTCACATTCATAAGGTTCTAAATTCTAATAGATTTTAGATTTAACTCGTTGGGCGTAGCTATATTTGATTTTGATTCCAAGAAGAAGGAATAAGATAATTCCTCTTTTCAAATAAGATTGGAATATAGAAACAAAATCAAATTAAATAAGCTAGCAAAAAGGAATATTAAATAAGCACAATGTAGCTTAAAATAAACACAGACTTATCTCAGAGTGATCACTTGAAAATTCTTGAATAGAATAGAGTTGAAGTGTGAAAACTCTGAATTTCGTGTTCAATTTATAGAAGCAAAAATCGTTCCTACGACTGGTCTTAGAAACCTTCGACTGGTCGTAGCTCTAACAGATTTTGAAATATTGAGCGCGATCTTTGAAAGTTGTTCCACGACTGGTCGTGAGTAGCCTACGACTGGTCGTGGGTCACCTATGACTGGTCGTAGATCCTTACGACTGGTCGTAGGACCATAGATACGTTGCTGGACTTTGAGTCATAGCTCCACGACTGGTCGTGGACGAGTCGAAGCCACACCTACGACCGGTCGAAGGACCTCCAGGACTGGTCGTGGGCGTACCAAAAATTCTGAAAATCTTCAACTACTTAGGACTGGTCGTGGAATTTCTTGGACTAGTCGAACCAATGCCAGGACTGGTCGAACAAGAGCTAGGACTGGTCGTAGAATAAACCAAACTTTCATAAAATAAATATTTGATTTATGTATCCAAAGTGACCTACTTAAAGGGTCAACCTAAGGTCATTCAAACCTGAATCATGTCGTGTGGACATTGAACTTCAACCATTCAACGAATGTAGATTGTTTGAACCATATCAGGCTTGAGATCTTGAACTTGTTGTAGCTTCAAACTTGAGATCTTCATCAGCATAACAACTACTTCATGCATTGCTTATTAGTCTTGAAGTCATAAGTTGTTTCTTAAGACTTGAACATCAACATTGTAGCTTCTTGAGACTTCAACATGTAGCTTCTTGAACTTCAATATGTAACTTCTTGAAAAGTTCAACTTGTAACTTCTTGAAGTGTTTATGCAGTGTCTTGAATTCATATAAATCATCATACAAGCACAAGACACAGATAGATGTTTTGACACATCAAAATTTGACAACCAAAGGAGTATAAGACCATAACACTTACAATCTCCCCCTTTATCAAATTTGTGACAAAACACCTAAGTAATAATACTTCCAATAGACATAAGAGAAGTACAAACACAACAGGTTCACAATAGAGAAGCATGCACAATTATATAGATATCATTCTCCCATAACTACCCCTGAGAAGCTTAACTCCCCCTGAGTAATAGCCTACCCCTGAGAAGCTTAACTCCCCCTGAGTAATAGGAGCACATCATAAAGATTAAATTCAAATAAATCAAAAGCCTCCAAAACTTCTCCCATTTTTTAACACAAAATGACAAAGGAAGAAGAGCATCAATAATAATGAAAATAGGAGTTGATTCAAGAGAACATAGTGCATAATTCAAAAAGTCAGTAAGCATGAAAAGTTCAGTAAAAAAAAATTATTACAGACACATCAAATATTTAGTCAGAACCAGAAGAGGGAGCAGGATTAGATGGATCAATTTTATGTAAACCCTTAGCAATCCGCCTCATATATTTGCGTAAATATGAAAATTGCGTGTCTTGGGTAACACGAATTTGAGCCACCTGCTCTTGAAGGGAATTCAATCTCTCATCAAAATCAGAAGACTGAAAATCAGGATCATCAGCCGAGTCTGATTCAAGTTCTTCAAATAAATCATCCATATTCGCGTCTTCAGGAAGATCACTAGCTTGAGCATTTCCTACTTCAGCACCACTGCTACCAGCATCCACTTGGCCATCAGCCAATTCTAAATTCATCTTGTTAAGATTGGAATTATTAAAAGGGAGATGATGGATGAGTTTTTCTCTAGTAGGCATAGCCACGAGCATATGATTTGCCAGCATAGTCAATAAATAACCAAAGGGTATATCACTATGTCCAGGATGGTGACGAGACAGAATAATGGAATGACAAATTAAAGAAGGTAGACATATTTTTGCACCAGAGACTACAGAATGCAAAACACGAACCATGAAAGTAGTGAGTTCGGTTTTATTACCAGAACATGGATAAAGATTTGAGATGAATATCCTATGAAGTACTCTGTGTCTGGGTAACAAATACCTTGAGGGAAGTACATGACCTTTATGAGTCCAATGAACATCCAAATTACATAAATCCCTAATAAGCATTTTTCGTTCAGATTCTGAGAGACTGTCATGTAAAATATGAATTAGAATGCTCTCATCATTGACAGGTATTTCCATAATGTCAGCAATCAAATGTCGATCCACTAAAAACAATCCTTCTTGAGTATCAACTTTAAAAGTAAAATCCTCAAGAGAAAAATCACAGATACATGCAAACATGGATTGGGCAATGGACTGGTATGCAGCTCCACCCCAATGTAAGATGTTATCCCATCCCACAGATTCCAACAGAGGAGGGATACCAAATGAAGCAATGTGATTAATATTAACATGACGCTCAACAATAACATTGCGCATACGTAAATCCCGAGCATCAGAAGGATCATTTTCGGGAGAGCGAAGATGACGTTGTACAATAGAAGCTGATCTAGAAGAAGATGGACCTCGATTAGTTTTCTTTTTACCTCTAGCATCCATTTTCACAGAAGGATTTCAAGGAAACAACAAGTTGGAAGAAATGGGGTTTAGATAGAACAGATTTTTCAAGATAAAACCCCAAACTTGCAATGAACGACCAAATAGATTCCACAAGAATGAGATTTGAAACACTAATAGCAAGAATCTACAAAAAAAATGCAAAAGAACCACTAACCTTGAAGTACTATGAAGGTGGGTTCGATCGGTCGTAGCTAGAACCGTTGGAGAGTAAAAAGAAATGAAGAAGAAGAGTCAAAATCCCCAAATTAAAGTGAAATCCCGAGTTTCACGACTGGTCGTGTAAGTGTTCGACCGGTCGTGTACACTCACGACTGGTCGAGTACGACTCAAAATTTGCAAAATTTTTAAATAATTTTCAAATTCAAGCAAATAAAACATCATAGTTATGTACATTATGATACACCAAATCATGTAAATTCAATTTAAATTGCACATACCGAGATCAAATTTTAATTTATTAAACCTGCTTTTGTCGAGCGGTTTAGTGAAAATGTCCGCAAGTTGAGTCTCGGTTGGAATGTAATCCAAATATATTAATTTTTCTTCCACTAATTCATGAATGTAATGAAATCTAATGTCAATATGCTTAGTACGTGAATCTTTGAATTGGATTTTTAGAGATACTTATTGCACTGGAATTATCACAAAATAAAATCATAGAATCCTCGAGTGATTCCATAATCGCTTAACATTCGTTTCATCCAAACAAGTTGAGTACATGCATTTCCAACAGCAATGTATTCAGCCTCAAATTTGTTGATAGCGATATAGAACTTTGCTTCTTGCTAAACCAAGAAACAAGACAATTTCCAATGTAGAAATAACCACCACTGGTTGATTTCCTATCATCAATGTTTCCAGCCCAGTCAGCATCTGCGTACCCGACTAATTGAACATTAGTCTCATGTGGATACCAGAGACCCGGTTTGGTAGAACTTGCGACATATCGCATAATCCGCTTAACAGCAGTTAAGTGAGATTCTTTAGGATTTGATTGATAACGAGCACAAATACCAACACTCAAAGCAATATCTGGTCTACTAGCAGTCAAATAAAGCAAACTACCAATCAAACTATGATACAATTTAGGATCCACATCATTACCTGTAGAGTCTTTTGAGAGTCTCAAAGTTGTACTCATAGGAGTATCAAAATTTTTACCTTTCTCAAATCCAAATTTCTTAATTAAACTCGAGCATATTTGGTTTGAGAGATAAAAATTCCATCAAAGTTGTTGTTTTACTTGCAACCCTAGAAAATAGTTTAATTCTCCAACCATGCTCATTTCGAATTTAGACTTCATCAAATCTGCAAACTCAACAAATCATGTTAGTACAAAGTTGATCCATAAATAATATCGTCAACATATATTTGAACCATTAGAATATCATCGTTATGTTTCTTAACAAAGAGCGTCTTATCAAGACACCCCATCCGAAAATTATGACTCAAGAAAACTTAGTCGTTTTTCGTACCATGCTCGGGAGCTTGTTTGCACCATAGAGAGCCTTTTTAAGACGATACACATGATTAGTAAATTTAGGATCTTCAAACCTCGTAGGTTGTTCAACATATACCTCTTCATGTAAATCACCATTCAGAAAGGCACTCTTAACATCCATTTGGTAAATTTTAATCTTCCTAAAACATGCAATGGAGATAAAAAGTCTGATTGATTCAAGACGAGCTACAGGAGCAAATGTTTCATTATAGTCAATACCTTCAATTTGTATATACCCCTGGACAACTAGTCTTGCTCTATTTCGAATAATATTTCCAAGTTCATCAGATTTGTTTTTAAAAATCCATTTTGTTCCAATAATATGTTTATCTTTAGGTCTAGGAACAAGGTGTCAGACATCATTTCTGACAAACTGATTAAGTTCTTCTTGCATCGCAAGAATCCAGTTTTCATCCGAAAGTGCTTCTTTTACGTTAACTGGTTTAATCTGGGATGTAAAGCATACGTGGTTACATATGTCCTCTAATTGTCTACGAGTGCGCACACCGGTGAGAGGGTTTCTAAGTATTTGAGAAGTTGGATGATCTTTAACAGTCCTTAATTCTGGATTAGTTTCACTTGATGAAATTTTTTATTTTTCAAGTATAAGAACTTCATCATTATCTGAACTAGGGATAGGTGTATTCAAAAGATTGTCAATCGCAGCATTTATTGACTCTTGAATCACACCGGTCCTGTTGTTCAGAACTCGATATGCACGACTGTTTAAAGAATATCCTAAAAAGATCCCTTCATCACTTTTAGTGTCGAACTTTCCCAAATTTTCACGGTCCACGAAAATATAGCACTTGCACGCCAAAAACTCGAAAGTATTTGTGAAGGCTTTTTCTCAAACCACATTTCATAAGCCGTTTTATTATTAGATTTACAAATATAAACACGGTTAATAATGTAGCAGTCAGTATTCACGCCTTTCAAATTTGCAGAGATTCCTAGGGAGCTTCATGCTATTTAACATAACATTTTCCATTTCTTGAAGCACTCTATTCTTCCTCTCGACAATACCATTTTGTTGAGGAGTTTTAGGTGCAGAGAATTCATGCGATATTCCCTGATCGCTACAAAATTTCTCAAAACCGCTATTTTCGAATTCGGATCCATGATCACTACGGATCTTGCTGACTTGAGAACATTTTTCAGTTTGAATCCGTTTTATAATCTTTTTCACTTCATCAAGGGTTTCTGATTTATCTCTCAAGAATGAAACCCAAGTGTATCTTGTGTAATCATCTACAATAACTAAGAT
Organism: Magnolia changhungtana; assembly: GCA_030180095.1. Lineage (NCBI taxonomy): Eukaryota > Viridiplantae > Streptophyta > Magnoliopsida > Magnoliales > Magnoliaceae > Magnolia > Magnolia changhungtana. Next base: position 3,196,695 of record JASAUF010000600.1, read on the forward strand.
GTACTTTTTGCCACCTCGACTTTCCGTTCTTGTTGGTCCTATAAGATCCATGTGGAGCAGCTCGAGTGGTCTTGTGGTGATATTGGAGTTCACCTTTTTGTGAGAGCTCCTAGTTTGTTTACCATACTGGCATTCACCACAAATCTTGTCTACTTTTTGCATCTTAGGTAGTCCTCTAATTAGTTCACTTTTGCTCAATCTGTATAAATTTCGGTAGTGTACATGTCCAGGACGTTTATGCCATAATTCTGTCTCATCGGTATGGACCATGTAGCACGTTTGTTTAGATGAGCTACCATTGCTTACTATATAGCAGTTTTCAGAAGTTCTGTGACCAGTTAATATTATAGAACCCTTTTCATTTATAAATTCACAACCTTGATTAGAAAATTTAACATTATGGTTGTTATCGCATATTTGAGATATGCTCAATAGGTTGTGTTTTAAACCCTCAACATATAAAACATTTTTAAATAAGGGAAGGTTATAGAGTTGGACCGTACCTTTGCCAATTATCTTGCAGTTGCTACCATCACCAAATGTGACTGACCCATCAGTCATATCTTTAAGATCGGTGAATAGTGCTTTGTTACTTGTCATATATGTCCGGGAGCATCCACTGTCTAGGTACCATTTTGAATGGCTTGTAGCTTTGAAAGCGAAGTAGAGCAACCAAACAAGTAACCTTAGAACCCATTTGAAGAATGTTTTGGGTTTAGGAGAATAATTGGTCTTCTTTTGTTTATAGTTGTAAGAGTGACCCTCTTGAGTTAGATTTTAATAGCTCCTTAAGTAAATCAACAATTTTTTCAGCTAGTGGGTTTCGATTCTGATTTTTGAAATTTATATAGCTGCTTTTGTGTTTTTGAAGAGTTTTTGTATTTTTAGAAAAAACTTGATTAGTACCTTTTCCTTTTGATTTAGAAGTCTCTCCTTTCACAAAATTGGAACGAGTATTCTTCTGTTTAGGAGATGTGTTTTTATCATAGTCCAACCCGGATCGATCGCCACATTTTCTTGATCCGGATAATAATTTTTCTAATTTTGGATCACCTTGGGCATATCTCCATGTGTCCTTCAAACTTAGAAGAGAAGACACTTCATTTTTAAGTTTCTCATTTTCAGATTTCAAATTTTCAATTAGGGAGGTTTTGAATTCTAGATCACACTTTGATTTTTCAAAACAATCTGAAATTTGAGATTTTTCTAAAACAAGGGTTTCAAAACATTCTTTAAGTTTAAAAAACTTTTCTTTTGAAGTTTAAGTTTGACAAAGAATTTTACAACTTTCCTTATATAAGGCATTGTAAGCATCTTGAAGATCTTCATCATTTTCATGATCACTATCCAAATTTTCTTCACTTGTTGAATCATCGTGATCTGAAAAAGGTAAACTTGGCTAGAGTCATAAGGGCCTTAAGTTCACGCCCGACTCGGTTTCTGAATTTTCTGATTTAAGAGGCTTTAATCGACGATTCATCCCAAGTAGCCAACATACCCTTCCTTTTGGATCTGTCCTTTTTAGGATATTTGTTTGCTAAATGCCCATATTCTTGACAGTTGTAACATTGACTATCTTTCAATGACTTTCAAGTTTTAGACTTAGGTTTAGAACGTTTCTTTTCATTTACCTTTTGAAAGTCGACTCTTTTCTTACTTTTGAAAATCTTATAAAACTTTTTCGCCAAAAGGGCCATATCATCTTCGGACTTTTCTCGAATCAATTTTCTTGAGTAATACATTTAGATGACTTCAAAGCAATAGATTTACCTTTAGGAGCTTTAAAACTTAATTCATAGGTTTGTAAAGAACCAACTAATTCTTCTACCTTCATATTATCCGTATCACGAAGTTCCTGGATTGCGGTTACCTTAGAATTGAACCGTTCAGGAAGAGAGCGTAGTATTTTTGCACACACTTTACTTTCTGGAATCTTATCACCAAGACCCCACATTGAGTTTACAATGTCATTCAATCTAGTATAAAAGTCTATAAACATTTCATTTTCCTCCATATGAATTTCTTCAAATTTAGTTGTGAGGAGTTGGACTTTAGATTTCTTGACAATTGATGTACCTTCGTGTGTCATTTCTAAAATATCCCAAGCTTGCTTTGCAGTATCACAGGATATGATTCTTTTGAACTCATCCGGTGATAGTGCTAAGTGATGCATTTAGTGCTTTAGCATTAGCACTACTCTCATTTTTCTGAAGTGTGGTCCATTAAAAATACGGTGTAATTTTCATAGATTTTGAACCATCAACACCAGTTACTTCCATGATAGGAGGATTCCATTCAGTCACTGTGGCTTGCCACACACTTTCATCCATTGATTTGAGGAAGATCCTCATTCTGGCTTTCCAATAGGCATAGTTGGAGCCATCAAAAGGTGGAGGCCTAGTAACTGAAAGGCTATCAAAATTTGACATCTTTTTATATAGCTTAGATCCTTAGCATAGGAAATAAATCCAAATAAAAAGCAACAAAAATGAGCTATTAGGCTTTGATACCACTTGAAAAAGGCCAAGCTAAATGTCCGAGAGGGGGGGGGTGAATAGGACTATGCCAAATTTAAAATAAAATTAGTGGAAATAAATTAAACCAATAGCCTTACAATATAAATCAATTCACAATGCTAAATTTTAAATCACCTTGATAAATAAGTATCGAGAGATTGATACAAATTCAGTTCTAAGGACAACCTTACACCATAATAAACAAGGGCTTATGGTAGGACAACCTTATTTCTAGAACCTCTTTTGGATTAAGGACTCAATTTTAATATAAGTAAATGAAATAGCAAGAATTGAAATAAAATGTAGAAGTATAGATCTAAATTATTACAACAATTCCTACACTTGCTTGAAATATAAATAGTTACAACATTCACATCCACTTGTACATTCCACACAATTGAATGATAAAAGATATGAAAATTAAGCAAGCATTCAATCCACAAGGCAAAGAGTTATAGTGGTTCGCCTGTGTGTACACCAACTGTTTTTCAACAGCTACACAGAAAGCTACTCCACTCCTAATATCCTCACACAGGGGATATTAGCGTTCACTATCAAATAGGCTTTCACAGGTTCACCAAAAACCTTTACAATTGTGTCTTTTTCACTTGGGCTTACACAATCCAAAAACCCCTCTTTTCTGAGTTTTCTGGTTTTCCTCAGACAACCAATACAATGAGATTTTCTGGTTCAACCTCAAACAAAACCAGTACAATGAGATTTTTCTGGCTCAACCTCAAACAAAACCAGTACAATGAGATTTTTCTGGCTTAACCTCAAACAAAACCAAAACTAAATAAATTTTACAAAATTGTAAAATACCCAATTTCTCCTTTTCTTAGCAGACTGGTAGAACCAATCGGAGTAGATGATTGAATGTCAAAGTTCAATTTCCAATACTCACATTCATAAGGTTCTAAATTCTAATAGATTTTAGATTTAACTCGTCAAGGTAGCTATATTTGATTTTGATTCCAAGAAGAAGGAATAAGATAATTCCTCTTTTCAAATAAGATTGGAATATAGAAACAAAATCAAATTAAATAAGCTAGCAAAAAGGAATATTAAATAAGCACAATGTAGCTTAAAATAAACACAGACTTATCTTAGAGTGATCACTTGAAAATTCTTGAATAGAATAGAGTTGAAGTGTGAAAACTCTGAATTTCGTGTTCAATTTATAGAAGCAAAAATCGTTCCTACGACCGGGTCTTAGAAACCTTCGACTGGTCGTAGCTCTAACAGATTTTTGAAATATTGAGAGCGATCTTTGAAAGTTGTTCCACGACTGGTCGTGAGTAGCCTACGACTGGTCGTGGGTCACCTACGACTGGTCGTAGATCCTTACGACTGGTCATAGGACCATAGATACGTTGCTGGACTTTGAGTCGTAGCTCCACGACTGGTCGTGGACGAGTCGAAGCCACACCTACAACCGGTCGAAGGACTTCCAGGACTGGTCATGGGCGTACCAAAAATTCTGAAAAATCTTCAACTACTTAGGACTGGTCGTGAAATTTCTTGGACTAGTCGAACCAATGCCATGACTGGTCGAACAAGAGCTAGGACTGGTCGTAGAATAGACCAAACTTTCATAAAATAAATATTTGATTTATGTATCCAAAGTGACCTACTTATAGGGTCAACCTAAGGTCATTCAAACCTGAATTATGTCGTATGGACATTGAACTTCAACCATTCAACGAATGTAGATTGTTTGAACCATATCAGGCTTGAGATCTTGAACTTGTTGTAGCTTCAAACTTGAGATCTTCATCAGCATAACAACTACTTCATGCATTGCTTATTAGTCTTGAAGTCATGAGTTGTTTCTTAAGACTTGAACATCAACATTGTAGCTTCTTGAGACTTCAACATGTAGCTTCTTGAGACTTCAACATGTAACTTCTTGAACTTCAATATGTAACTTCTTGAAAAGTTCAACTTGTAACTTCTTGAAGTGTTTATGCAGTGTCTTGAATTCATATAAATCATCATACAAGCACAAGACACAGATAGATGTTTTGACACATCAAAATTTGACAACCAAAGGAGTATAAGACCATAACACTTACACTCTACCACAGTGTCCCATACCACCATGCCCGGCTCATGAGTCTTAGCGGATCGAGGTACCATGGTTAACGTGATTCCACTGGTAAGTTTGGTACCCTAGGTTCAAGCAGTAGTGTCCAAACATGGTGAACATACATAAGACAGATCGGGTTACTTGACGAGCTCGACTAGCACGAGCGCCTGTTGAGTTATACGACATGAAGTGCATAAGCACTTCGTGTGGCCTAACCACTACCGACAAGTAACGCACGACTCGGGTTCGTCAAACACGTCCAATGTGGCGAATGAATTTCAGCCACGAATTCGATCTCATTACCGACTGCATGGACTATACAATAGCCCCAATCACATTCAATTGCAGATAGTTAAAGCAGTAATGGATCAAGATTCAAATCATACAATCAAAGTCTGATAATATCCGCTTAGGGCTGCCAGGGCTGTTGCACGTACTCGTTACACCACTCCCCTATCACCCTTCATCGTACTTATGGAATATAACATAAACATGAATTTAAACATATGCATTACACAAATAAAATCATACAATCAGTTGAGCATGTTATGAAGTACAACATAAGCATGAGTTTGTACATATTCAATTCCTAATCACACAAATATCTAAAGAAATCATACACATAGTTAAAGAAGTTGAGAATCATATCTCAACACCCTTATACATTACAATTTACTAACTACTACTCATTCAGACATTTCAACAAACACTTTAAACTATATACATCAACATACATGAAATATGTTAATCACATAGGCATTAGACGAAATCCTTTCACTAGGGAGTAGCCCCAATTATAACACGCGTGCACCCACGACGGATAGTCATGGCAAGCAGGAATCCAAGTTCCATGTTCATTCAGTCATTTCCACAAACACTTGGGCTACACGATTTATCAGATATAATGTATATTGGTCGTGGCGTGATTTAGGGCAAATCCTTTCGTCAAAGGGATATCGCCTATACAACAATCATAAATCCATGACAATTAGTCATGGCGAGCACGAATGAGAATTATATACTCATTCAGTCATTTTCACAAACACTTAGAATACACTATTTTCACATACATAGTGTATATTAGCAAAACATGTATTAGGGTGAGTCCTTTCGCAAAGCAAGTATTTTACACATATATAATATATTCACATGGCAAATAATCATGGCAAACACATCTCCAAAATTTATATGTATACAATACTTTCTAGAATACACTTTCTACATACATAGTGTATATTAGCAAATCATGTATTATGGCGAGTCCTTTCGTCAACTAAGTATTTTATCCATATATATTATATTCATACAACAAATAATCATGGCAAATACATTTCCAAAATTTATACGTATACGGTATTTTCTACGAATACCTAGAATATGTAAAATTCCATATTCTACGTCTTTAATTGAAATGGAAAATAGAAAGCACTTTGTACATGTGCAATTGCATGCAGATCATGAATCTATCATTATCTGACATTGAAAGTGTTGAAAACCATAACCTATACACCTAAAGTCCTCACCTTTTGTTGTAAAATCGTAACGGAGTCGATAGGTTTGCTAAGCTTCCGTATTCGGAAGTTTGACAACCTATAGAATGAAATAGGTTAGCTATTTCATAACCTACAACTATCAACACCCCAAATTAGATTAGGGTTAGGGTTTCTTACCTAGAAGTGACGCCAGAATCACCAGGAAAGCGATAAGAACTAGGTGGTTGAACACGTATAGCAGTAGGGAAGCATGACAGGAGATCATCCCACAACTCTCACACTTTCTCTCTCTTTTCTCTCTTCTCTCTCTAGGGTTTCTCTCAAATTCGTATGGCTGTGAGAGAGAGAGTTCTAAGGTCCTTATATAGCCTAAAAAGTCACCGAAATAGACTTCAGGTCAAGGTATACTTAGGTTATAACCAAAGTGAGCATTTTTCAGCTCAATAGAGGACTTCTAGCGGCCTCCCTTGAGCCAAAGGTCAGACTTAAGCTCACAGACATTAGATCTATGTTTAATTGAGTTTTCATTCCAGTTGGCTTCTCAAATCACGTGTGGCGGAGCAGTTTTAATTCAACGGTCAGTGGATCTCGATCGAAAATTTTGAGTACAAGGATATGTTTTGGGAAATATCCCTGATCTGAGGGTGTATTTGGGTCAGATTCTGACGGTCTGGTTGCTTAATACTGACCCACAAGTGACAAGTCTCAGATTTCACTATTTAAAATTTAATTTATAATTATTTTCATATTTCTCACACTCCCCGCTCCGAGCTCAAGCGAATAGCGTTGGGACACTATTTGGATTTGATTTTCGAGATGGTTGTCAAGCCCAGCAAGGCAGTCCTAATTCCTTGGTATTATTCAGACTCCCGATGTGCGGTCCAGACCTGATGTAGAGTTTCAACGTGCTCCCGAGAGCAGCCGGGTAATGAGATTGATCTTAGATTTTAGGGTTACCTAGCGTCAATGATTCTACAAGTTTTGGGTCATGCAGATCATATTTAAAGTGATTCTAGTAGATTTCATGGCTAATCTAGTTTAGCATTTAGTTAACTTTGTCAAATTTCTAAAGGATTTAATCCTATAAGATTTCTGTCTGAGGTGGTATTTAGTCCTTTATAGTTTGTATATAAAGTGATCCAAGTTATACTACTTAGCTAGTTTAAGATAGTGTCTATGGTGAAAGTACTTAGAAAAAGTGGAAGAACAAGGTGGTGAAGGGTGGGATTTATGAAGGAACTGGGTTCACAAGCGATTTTTTAAATATGGGATTGGGTTCTGACAAGTTAATCAGGTATTAGGAGCGACCCATTGCCTAAGGACGTCTAATTCCAGGTTGGCAAAAATCTAAGATATTACAATTTACCCCCCTTAAAGCAAAATTTCGTCCCCGAAATTGCCTAAGGGTCATAAGGAAAGATTTACTTATTTCTTTTGCCTAAGTTTTCTTGATTTCGAGTTTCTACGCGTGGTATGGTATATATTAGCTTGGTTCATTTTAGTCTACCCCCCTTAAAACTTTTTTCTTTACCTATGTCTCATACCCTGATGGTTTGCTACAATTTATTTCTTTACCTATTTGGAGTCTTGACGACAATCCCCAATTATTAGAGTAAGATAGTTGTTTTCAATGTTTGACCAACACGGAGAGACGGTTATAGTGGGCTTGAGCCCGATACATCAATCATCTACCGGGCCAGGGTAGAAAGCTCATCGTATCCCTTCCGAATCCTTGTCTTCTGCTCGTCAGCAGAGGGTCCATTGGAGTCGCCTAGGATTGAGAATTGGGTCAAGCCGCGAATGTTTCGCAGTTGTATATTTCAGTAACTCCGTAGTCCAATCACTATAAAACCGTAGGGAATGTCCATCATTGAAAGGCTCAAATTGTCTATTTCTAAGGTTGCCCTTTAGGTCTTAGTTTAAGAGAGTCCTCGTTATTATCTATGTCCAAGGAAATGGTGAATCAAATCTTACTAGATCATCCTAAAACGGTTTCTCATAGTGGAACTTGCTAGGGCTTCTATAATGTTCGTATTCAACGTGCACAGTTTCGATCATAGGCCAGTGGGGTAGGGTCCACCACGCTTTCGCTGCGCCACCCAGATCAAAGAGGTGTATTAATTTGACCTAGCTACATCTATCAGTCTCCGGCATTCTCTAATGTAACCGGTAGTCTAGTCTTAATCTAGGAGTAGTGGAAATCCATTGGTGTAGTCCAAAGTCTATGCTTATACACTAGATGATTTCACATCATTTCTAATACAAGGAAAGGTTTTATCACTTAGGGTCAAAGTTGTCTAATTGGAACTAAGTTATCTGTACTTGACGCTCGAGCATTTCACATATGCTCATTCCAACTAAGAGGGTCCTAAGGTTCACATTATAAAGTTGTTTGGTTTCCTACACGGTTAGGCCTGTCGAATTCTAGGAGCACCGCTCTAAGTCCAAAACTTTATGGCCTATTGTCTTAAATGAGACTGCATTGCTAATCCTACTTCGGGATTGGGAATGACATGTTTGGTAGGAGGGTGGGTGGAATAAAAATTAATTTTATAGGCTTTGGAAAATGAGTCTTGTGTTGGGAAGTGTGGGATGGGATTTCCAAATCCCAAGATGATGAATTTCCGAATGTACTTTGAAAGGAATCTCAGAGTTTACGTTTAAGTGCATACATTCTAAACATAGTATTAGAAACCATGGGATACACTCAATCTAGGGACCATACCTTACACATATACTTATTATTACTTTTACAATTCCATCCACCTAATCTCACTTAATGTACTTGATCAAACGAGCCCCAAATGTCCCATCATTTGGAGGTTGTGAAGGCCATAGAAAAGTGAAGAAAAGGGGAGAAAAAGGGCTAATTTCTCTGGTTTCCCACGAACTTGAGCCTCAACAGAGATTGCAAAGGCCCCAACTGATAGGGATTGAAGGAGGAAAATGAATATATGAGATAGGTTGAGAGCTTACCTGAATTTGAGCTCCAAATGGGGCATGTAAGTGCTCAAATGAGAGAGAATGGAGAGGGTAGGGGGTAGGTTATGTTGTAAACATTGGAAGAGGATGAGTTGGACAAGAAATGATGAAATGAGTGATTAGAGGGAAGGTTTGAGAGGGAAAACAACAAGTTAAAAAGGAAAAGGGGGCTTAAAGGGTGACATGAGAAAAAGCGGGGCAAACAAACCTAAAATAGGGGTTCCCCAGCAATTTCGCACACACCAAACGTGCCTAGGGGTTGGGCCGACCATGACCAGACCTAGCCCGACCAGCCCGGCCAAGCCTAACCACGGTCGACCGTGGTGACCGCGGTTCCACCCCTGTCCACCGGACCAACCGCGGTGCCACTGCGGAAGGGCAGTGTTTACCACCCTCCCAAGGGGCCAATGGTAACCCGGGTCTGTCCCGGGTCCCTCTGGATTTCATAGTGTGGCCCCCGACTCCATTTGAGGCATTTTTGGGGCCAATTTGCAAACCGAAATGAGTTTATGTGACATGTGACATATGATTTTGTGGTAGGAGGAGCTAATCTATCCAAATAACCCATTTATTTGGTTATATTCCAAAGTTTGAATGGTCAAAAATATAATTTATACGTATATTTACTATTTATAGTAACTTTTTATTTAAGTATTGTTCTTCATCATTTATACATTAGAATTTACATCTGGTATGAAAGTATTTAGAGATTTTGAAGGAATTGAATAAAAAGGGGTTTTAGGCAAGGGGTTTTAGGCTTTGAGATGAAGTGTAAGGTGTTGTGGTTGACCCACAACCTAAGGGCATTCGTTTCTAAGGAACAAATCAAACCCATCGACTGATGGCCGACTTAGGTCATTTCATGCGACTAAAGATACATTGTGGACTAAATTACCATATAGTCTCGCCGACACGTATAGTCTCACCTGTCGGCGAAACTTGGGATTCAATTATGGTTTCTAAGTTTTATCACCCCCTTCCTAATTCAGAGTGCGTCGTGTTACCATAACCTGGGCCTGGTTTAATCCAAATCATGCTCTGATACCATCTTGTAATGCCCTGAAAATCAGGGGTCGAGCATAAACTCAACTCCCGAGTTCCAACACATCATTTATGTAATAAAATGAATGATGATTGAATGTTGACTGTATTAAAGTAGTGAACATGAGTGAGATTAAACCAAAACAACATATCATACTCCAGAGACAGTTAAATTTGCAAGCGTAAGACTGTGATAGGTAGATAAAATATATAAACTGTGGTGAATCTCTAGAGTGTGATAACGTTGCCAGGTTAAATAATTACAAGTACAATCCTAAAATATACCAAATGTGTAAGGTCCTCTAGTCAATATCATAGAAAACTCCGTCGATCAGGACACGACTCACAGGAACCCGCCTGAAACAACAAAAAGGAGGAATCCTCCTCATCCTCATAAAAGTTCGGTTCTGCTTCGCAACATCGCCATCATCTGAAACTCAAACGAGTCTGGTTGATGTGTACAATATCGTCCCGTAACGTGGGAGTGAGTGATCAACTCAATGAAACAATAAAGCATAGGTTAACATGTTATCAAAACAGTCAAGCAGTAATGATAAAGCAGTATAATCAACAATTCTAAATACTCTTATTAATGCGTTCATCCCTCAGTGCTCCACATCTACCAGGCACATGCAATGCATGATGAGGATGATTACCGAGTTGTTATTAGTCCATTTCAAACAGCAGTATTGAAAAACTAAGGTACCTCCCTTGTATCATTCCCAAACATGATCCATTCTAGGGTCGTCAGTCCTATTTAATCTCATACGATAATGTGTTTCTAGGTCACTGCAGAGGTTGCCAGGGCTGTTACGCACAATGGTTACACCACTCCCCCATCATCTCTTTAACGGTTCATCACTATACAGATACAGGCCTAGTTCATACTCTATACACCGCGGTAAAACTCTAAGGCTCACCGCAAATTCAGAGTATGTCCGAGGTCACTACAAAGGGCTGTCAGGGCTATTACACACAAAAGTTACACCACTCCCCCATCACCTTATCAATGTAGGCCGACAACTCAAATATAGTGTTACATACCACCATAATTGGCTTAAGAGTCTGGTTGCTCACTGGTCAATACGGGGAGGCACATAGCCCCAGCATAGGCCGACAGCTCGACCATGGTGTCCCATACCACCACGCCCGGCTCATGAGTCATAGCGGATCGAGGTACCATGGTTAACGGGATTTCGCTGGTAAGTTTGGTACCCTAGGTTCAAGCAGTAGCGTCCAAACATGGTGAACATACATAAGACAAATCGGGTTACTTGACGAGCTCAACTAGCACGAGTGCCCGTTGAGTTGTGAGACATGAAGTGCATAAGCACTTCGTGTGTCCTAACCACTGCCGACAAGCAACGCACGACTCGGGTTCGTCAAACACGTCCAACATGGCAAATGAATCATAACCACGAATTCGATCCCATTACCGACTGCCTAGACTATACAATAGCCCTAATCACATTCAATTGCAGAAAGTGAAAGCAGTAATGGATCAAGATTCAAATCATATAATCAAAGTCTGATAATATCCGCTTAGGGCTGCCAGGGCTGTTGCATGCACTTGTTACACCACTCCCCCATCACCCTTCACGACACTTATGAAATACAATATAAACATGAATTTAAACATATGCATTACACAGATAAAATCGTACAATCAATTGAGCATGTTATGAAGTACAACATAAGCATGAGTTTGTACATATTCAATTCCTAATCACATAGATATCTAAAGAAATCATACACATAGTTAAAGAAGTTGAGAATCATATCTCAACACCCTTATACATTACAATTTACTAACTACTACTCATTTAGACATTTTAATAAACACTTTAAACTACATACATCAACATACATGACATATGTTGATCACATAGGCATTAGGCCAAATCCTTTCACTAGGGAGTTGCCCCAATTATAACACACGTGCAACCACGATGGATAGTCAGGGCAAGCAGGAATCCAAGTTCCATGTTCATTCAGTCATTTCCACAAACACTTGGGCTACACGATTTATCAGATATAATGTATATTGGCCATGGCGTGATTTAGGGCAAATCCTTTCGTCAAAGGGGTATCGCCTATACAACAATCATAAATCCATGACAATTAGTCATGGCGAGCACGAATTAAAATTTTATACTCATTCAGTCATTTTCACAAACACTTAGAATACACTATTTTCACATACATAGTGTATATTAGCAAAACATGTATTAGGGCGAGTCCTTTCGCCAAGCAAGTATTTTACGCATATATAATATATTCACATGGTAAATAATCATGGCAAACACATCTCCAAAATTTATACATATACGATACTTTCTAGAATACACTTTCTACATACATAGTGTATATTAGCAAATCATGTATTATGGCGAGTCCTTTCCCCAACTAAGTATTTTATCCATATATATTATATTCATACAACAAATAATCATGGCAAACACATTTCTAAAATTTATACGTATACGGTATTTTCTACGAATACCTAGAATATGTAAAATTCCATATTCTACGTCTTTAATCGAAACAGAAAACAGAAAGCACTTTGTACATGTGCAATTGCATGCAGATCATGAATCTATAATTATCTGACATTGAAAGCATTGAAAACCATAACCTATACACCTAAAGTCCTCACTTTTTGTCGTAGAATCGTAACAAAGTCGATAGGTTTGCTAAGCTTCTGTATTCGGCAGTTTGACAACCTATAGAATGAAATAGGTTAGCTATTTCATAATCTACAATTATCAACACCCCGAATCAGATTAGGGTTAGGGTTTCTTACCTAGAAGTGACGCAGGAATCGCCGGGAAAGCGATAAGAACTAGGTGGTTGAACATATATAGCAGCAGGGAAGCATGGTAGGGAGATCCTCCCACAACTCCCACACTTTCTCTCTCTTTTCTCTCTTCTCTCTCTAGGGTTTCTCTCAAATTCATATGGCTGTGAGAGAGAGAGAGTTCTAAGGTCCTTATATAGCCTAAAAAGTCACCGAAATAGACTTCAGGTCAAGGTATACTTAGGTTATAACCAAAGTGAGCATTTTTCAGCTCAACGGAGGACTTCTGCCGGCCCCCCTTGAGCCAAAGGTAGGATTTAAGCTCACAGACATTGTATCTAGGTTTAGTGGAGTTTTCGTTCCAGTCGGCTTCTCAGATCACGTGTGGCGGACCAGTTTCAATTCAACGGTCAGTGGATCTCGATCGGAGATTCCGACTACAAGATATGTTTGGGGAAATATTCCTAATCCGAGGGTGTATTTGGGTCAGATTCTGACGGTCTGGTTGCTTAATACTGACTCACAAGCGACAAGTCTCAGATTTCACTATTTGGAATTTAATTTAGAATTATTTTCACATTTCTCACACTCTCCGCTCCGAGCTCAAGCGAATAGCGTTGGGACATTATCTAGATTTGTTTTTCGAGATGGTTATCAAGCCCAGCAAGGCAGTCCTAATTCCTTAACTTGGTATTATTCGGACTCCCGATGTGCGGTCCAGACCTGATACAGAGTTTCAACGTGCTCCCGAGAGCAGCCGGGTAATGAGATTGATCCTAGATTTTAGGGTAACCTAGCGTCAATGATTCTACAGTTTTTGGGTCTTGCAGATCGTATTTAAAGCGATTCTAGCAGATTTCATGGGTAATCTAGTTTAGCACTTAGTTAACTTTGTCAAATTTCTAAAGGATTTAATCCTATAAGATTTCTGTTTGAGGTGGTATTTAGTCCTTTGTAGTTTGTATATAAAGTGATCCAAGTTATACTACTTAGCTAATTTAAGATAGTGTCTAGGGTGAAAGTACTTAGAAAAAGTGGAAGAACAAGGTGGTGAAGGGTGGGATTTGTGAAGGAAATGGGTTCACAAGCGATTTTTCGAATATGAGATTGGGTTCTGACAAGTTAATCAGGTGTTAGGAGCGACCCATTACCTAAGGACGTCTAATTCCAGGTTGGCAAAAATTCGGGATGTTACAACAGGGTGATTGCGTATGCCTCGAGACAATTAAGGAAGCACGAGGAGAATTACCATACGCATGACCTTGAGTTAGTAGCAGTCATATTCGCATTGAAGTTCTGGAGACATTACCTCTATGGAGAGAAGTTTGAGCTTTTCTGCTACCACAAGAGCCTCAAGTATATATTCACTCAGCGGGACTTAAATATGAGGCAGCGCTGATGGATGGAGACCTTGAAGAACTTCAAGTTCGAGGTTTCTTACCATCCTGGCCAGGGCAACCTTGTGGCAGACGGTTGAGTTGTAAGAAGGCTATAACATTTGCGGCTCCGCTGATGATAGTAGAGTCAGATATGTTGGAGATCGTACGGGACTTCGAGCAGAAACTCATAGTGGAGGAGCCATTCGAGAGTGTCGTACACGTTCGGGTGCAGCCACTTATTGATGACTGGATTATCGAGGCCAAGAAGGGCGACGGGTGGTTGTCTGAGCTTTGAGAGCAAGCTAGCGATGATGTGGACTCCGAGTGGAGAGTGGGCACAGATGGGGGCCAACGATACCGTGGCCACCTATGCATCCTATATATTCAGGACGTGAGATAGGAGCTTCACGAGACTGCCCACAGATCGAAGCTTGCGATGCATCCTGGTAGCACGAAGATGTATTAGGATATGAAGCGGTCGTATTGGTGGGACAATATGAAGGTTCATATAGAGGAGTATGTTTCCCGTTGTCTCACGTGTCAGCAGGTTAAGGTTGAGCATTGCTGACTTCCTGGACTCCTTCAGCCCATGCCCATAGCTGAATGGAAGTGGGATTTCATCTCTATGGACTTCATCTCGGGGTTACCGAAGACGAGAAAGGGTTATGACTCTATTTGGGTGATCGTGGACCAGTTGACCAAATCGGCTCATTTTCTCCCTATCAGAGTGACGAGCTCTGTAGACAACTTGGCTAGGTTGTACATCAAAGAAACAGTGCGTTTGCATGGATTTCCCTTGGAGATCGTGTCAGACCGCGACACGCGATTCATGTCTATCTTCTAGACTCGTATCCAGGAAGTGATGGGTGTAAAGTTGAAGTTCGGTACCGCGTTGCATCCTCAGACCGACGGGCAGACAGAGCGAGTGAATCAGATTTTAGAAGATATGCTGCAGGCTTGTGTTTTAGACTTCAAGGACAATTGGGATGACTGCCTCCCGTACACAGAGTTCACCTGCAATAACAATTTTCAGGCAAGTATTGGCATGGCTCCTTACGAGGCCTTATATGGGCGCCCTTGCAGAGCACTGCATTGCTAAGTAGAGGTTGGCGAGCGCAGTTTGGTTGGCCCAGAATTAGTACAGGCAACCACTTGAGTTTAAGGTTGGAGACCATGTGTTCCTCAGAGTTTCCCCTATGAAGGGAGTCCTTTGGTTTGAGAAGAAGGGGAAGCTTACGCCGCGGTTCATTAGACCATTTCAGATACTTGATCGAGTGGGAGCGGTGGCATATCGTCTCGCTTTGCCCACACCACTTGTGGGCGTGCACAACGTATTTCATGTATTTATGCTGAAGAAATACATCCCTGATCCTTCACACATCATCCATTGGGAGCAGGTGCAGTTGAGCGAGGATGCTACATATGTACTGCATCTGACGCGTATCCTAGACAGGAAGGAGTAGGTGTTGCGCATAAGGTGATTCCACTCGTGAAGGTACTGTGGACGCATTATACAGAGGAGGAAGCTACCTGAGAGACAGAAGCCGAGGTCAGAAAGAACTACCCTTAGCTTCTCGAGGAGTATGAAAAGGTACTAATTTTGAGGACAAAAGGTTTCTTTCAAGGGTGTAGATTGTAATGCCCCAGATTTTTGCCAACTTGGAGTTAGACGTACTTAGGCAATGGGTCGATCCGAACACCTTAATTGCTTCTCAAAAACTCAATCCTAAAGTCTCAAATCCCCTTTCAACCCATTTCCTTCAAAATCTCCCATTTCACCTTTCACCACCTTTTTCTTTAAATGTTTCTAAGTACTGTCATATTAGGCATGAATCCTAGAGTTTAGGTGATGAAGAACAATACTTTAGAAATCCCTTACAAAGGCCCGAGTACCACCTCAGGCAGAAATCACTCAGGACCAAATCCTTTAGAAATTAGATGAGGATTAACTAGTGTTAAACTAGATTATATACAAAATCCGTACTAATCACTTTAAATATGATCTGCAAGACCCAAAACTTGCGGTATCGTTGACGCTACATTACTCAAAAATTTAGGATCAATCTCATTACCCGGTTGCTCTCGGGAGCATCACGAAACTCCGTATCAGATCTGGACCGTATATCGAAAGTCTGAATAATACGAGGTTATAGAATTAGGACCGCCTTGCTGGACTTGACAACCATCTCTGAAGTCAAAACCAAATAGTGTCTTAGGGCTATTCGCTTGAGCCCGGAGCGAGGAGTGTGAGAAAATATGGTTTTCTTTAAAAATTAAATCTAATTTAAGTAATCTGAGACTTGTTGTTTGCGGGCCAAATATAAGCAATCAGACTGTCGGAATCTGACCCAAATACACCCTTGGATCAGGGAACATTTCCCATACCTGTCTGATCGAGTTTCAGTGATCGTTGACTGAAGCTGGTCTGGCATGTGTGATCTGGGAACCCGATTGGAATGAAAACATAACTCGACCTAGATCCAGAGCTTAAGTCCTACCTTTGGCTCAACGGGGGGCTCCATAAGTACGCCGTTGAGGCGGAACAGTCCATATTTGGACATAACCTAAGTATACATGGCCCTGAGTCTATTTCTGTGAGTTCTGGGCCTATATAAGGACCTTAAACCCTCACTCTCTCATCCCATACGAATTTGAGAAAACCTAGGAGAGAGAAGAGAGAAAAGTGAGAGAAAGTGTGAGAGAAGTGGGAGCATCTTCCAGATAATCTATCCCACTGCTATACGTGCTTGACCATCGCTTTCTAATCATTATTCTGGCAATTCTGCCTTCGTTCTTAGGTAAGGAATCCCTAACCCTAACTTGTTCTAGGGTTTCAAGTGTTACAAGTAGCGAGATAGTTGACTTTCATGCTATAGGTTGTTGTGCCGCCGTAGACGAAGACTTAGAGATTCTATCGACTTCGTTACACTTCTATGACATAAGGTACGGACTTTAGACGTATAGGTTAT
Organism: Magnolia changhungtana; assembly: GCA_030180095.1. Classification (NCBI taxonomy): domain Eukaryota; kingdom Viridiplantae; phylum Streptophyta; class Magnoliopsida; order Magnoliales; family Magnoliaceae; genus Magnolia; species Magnolia changhungtana. The sequence goes on from JASAUF010000600.1 coordinate 3,213,961, forward strand.
GGTTTTTAAGGCTTTTAATGTCGGTTAATGATTTATTCTTATTATAGGCGATATTTCACATGCAAAATGCGTCGTCCGTTTCATGTTTCAGTTATATATGAACTATGTGTAATATAGTGTATTCTATGTATGTGTTGAAATATTTGAATACGTTTGGAATTTGGATTTGTGCTTAACATGGTTATTTGTTGTGAATATATGCTTAATACATGTGCGACAACTCCTTAGCGAAAGGACTTGCCCTAAAATCACATCACGGTAAATACACACTATATGTGATAAAGTGTGTAGCCCAAGTGTTTGTGGAAATGCTTAAATCAATATGGAACCCGGATTCGTGCACGCCATGATCATCTGTCATGGGTATATGCATGTGGTTTACGGGGCAACTCCCTAGTCAAAGGAGTTGACCTCATATATGTGTAAACCACATATATCATGTATGATGATGTATGTAGTCTAACTGTTTGTAGAAATGTCTGAATGGGCTATGTATTACTAATAGTAGTTTTGTATGAGGGCTGAGATATGAATCTCGGTTACCTTAATTATGTATATGATTTCCTCCATGTACGATACATTATGATGTCTATTTTATTTGTGAAATGAATGTGTGTGCAAATCATGTTTGTGTTACATTTCTCAACATGCTCACATGCTTATATGAATTAAATTATTCGTTCATTACTGTTTTGACTGTCTCTTATGATTACCTGTTGGAATGAAGTGAAAGTAGGGCTATGATAGAGTCCAGGCAATCAGTAATAGGCTTGAGTTCGTGGCTGAGATTTATTTGCCACTTAAGATGGGTTTGACGAACTCGAGTCGTACTAAGGTTGTCGGTAGTGGTTAAGCCACACGGAGTGTTTGCACACTTCATGTCGCTCAACTCAACGTGCGCTCGTGCTAGTCAAGCTCGTCAAGTAACCCGATCTGCCGATGTATGTTCACCATGTATAGATGCCTCTGTTTGAACCTAAGGTACCCAACTCACCAGTGAATCCCACTTAACCTTGGTACCTTGATCCGCTAAGACTCATGAGCCGGGCATGGCGGTATGGGACACCGTGGTTGAGCTGTCGGCCTACGCTGGGGCGATGTCCTCCTCGTAATGACCAGTGAACAACCTAGACTCGTGAGCCGAATACGGTGGTATAGGACACTGTATTTGAGCTGTTGACCTACACTGATTTGGTGATGGGGGAGTGGTGTAACGATTGCATGTAACAGCCCTGGCGGCCCTTTGTAGTGAGCTCGAGCATACTTTAAATCTGCGGTGCGGCGACGAGTCTTCCTGTAATAAATAGATTATAAACTAGGCCTGTATTGATAAGGTGATGGGGGAGCCGTGCAATGAGTGCGTGCAACAGCCCTGACAGCCCTTTACAGTGACCTAGAACGGCATCATCGTATGAGATTCTCTAGGACTGACGACCCTAGAATGGACCATTGTTTGGGAATGATATAAGGAAGGTACCTTAGTTTTCTAATACTGCTATATGAAAAGGACTAATAACAACTCGGTAATCACGCTCATAACATAGCACTGCATGTGCCTGGCGTTGTGGAGCACTGAGGGATGAACGCATCCACGAACGTAAGATGGTGTCGCACGAGGGAGCATTGGCGAGGGAATGCATCATGACTACATTTCATCCTTGCATTAATAAGAGTGATTAAGATTGTTTGACTGAACTGCTTTATCATTACTGCTTGACTGAATTGATAACATGTTAACCTATGCTTTATTGTTCCACTGAGTTAGCTACTCACTCCCACGTTACAGGAAGGTGTTCTGGACACCCACCAGACTCTATCTTAGATGCAGGTATCGATGAGACACAGGATGCTGAGCCTGATTACTATGATGATCAGGACGAGTTCTCCTACATGCAGTTCTCTGGAGGCTTCGCTTAGGCCATTCAGATGACGGGACTACGGGGTTTACCATTATAGTTGTAACATTTTTTTTGGCATTTTGATTTTGAAACTAATACATGTATATGGTGACTCAGTAAGGTGTTCATACTCTGGAGACCGATTGTGACCGTTTTTGGCTTTATATACATCTATATACATCTTTCAGTCTTTCGCTTGCGTTTTATAACTTAATTTGGAGTATGAATTACTGTTTTGGTATAATCCCACTCATGATTAATGCACTAACACAGACAACATTCAATTATAAGCATTTATGTTGCGTAAGTGATGTTTTGGAACTCAGGTGTTGAGTTCCTACTCGACCCCCGATTTTCAGGGCGTTACATCATTTGATTCCAAAATATAATATTCATGAATTGTAATATAAAATAGATATTTGGCAACATTGTGCATAGGGGCATCATGCACTAGGACACTATGTGTTGGAACCGCTATGTACTGGAGGCTATTATAAGTTGAACACTATCGCACGCTGAGCATTGCTGTGCGCTAGGCACTGTTGTGTGCTCGGTAGTGTTGTGAGCTCCCTCTTGTTGAACGCAGACAGCGTTGTTCACCGCACAACATTTGTTCTGCATAATGAGTTCGGACTCTACCTCTCTCTCATTTCAGGATCTTCTCCTCTACCTCAATTGGATGCTCATGACCCCCTAAGAGGGGTCATGGGGTATTTATAGCCCCCTCACTCATGTGAACATGCCATGTAGTCATTGTGCGGTATCCCTTATGCGCCAATTCCCCTCTGTGTGGTATCCTCTGTGAGATCTCCATTGTAGGATCTCTAGTGTATGAACTTCTTTGTGCGATCTCTTGTGTGTAAACTCTTTTGTACGATCTCTAGTGTGCGAACTCCTTTGTGCGGTGTGAACACTTTTTTGTTATGCAGATTGACTCCCTTCAGTGCACAATGCTTCTCTGCGTACAATGATCATCTGCGCACAACGATCATCTGCGCAGAACGATCATCACACAACAGTAGTTTTTACTATCTTTTTATCTCTCCTTGTATGCCCCAACATTGTGGATATAGCTGAGGACTGGTATGCTTGCGTTGCATCTTGCATATGACATTTGTCCATGTAAGCCTTACATTGCATAGTCTTGGTACTGCTGATGGTACTCATGGACTGTACTGATATGTAGATCAGGCTGAGGACTGGTATGCTTGCGTTGCATCTTGCATATGACATTTAGTCATGTAGGCCTTGCATCACATAGCCTTGGTACGACTGATAGCATTCATGTACTTACCCACATTTTTCCATTCATGGACTCGCCAGTATTTTCATATTACTCTGATATTGCATACTTGGCACATATATTGCGCACAGACATACACCACCCTTTAAGCTTTCTATAAGCTTATGCACAATCATTGCATGTAGATGACGCTAGGACGCAACAACACTGAGGCAGGAGCGTATGGCTAAGCTTCTGGAGTTTTAATATCTATCTTGCATTTCTCCTTTATGTATTATACTCTAGAGTTTTTTATTATAGTGGATATGTAGTGATGTTATTATTTGTATCTAGGTTATACTTATGGTCATGCTTCTTATAGAAAAAGTTCATGTTGAAAATCCTCCTTGTAGGATCCCAGGATCGGAACCCAGTATATGGGTACTGGGAGCCGAGAATGGGGTACTACGAAGGTTATCGGCACCGGATTCGGTGATTGAGAATTTTGTGAGCCCGGTTTCTGAGCATAGAGCATGATAGGAGTTAGTATCAGATCATAACTTAGGAAAAACTAAGGACAACATCACATATCTGCTATGAACTTAGGACGGTTAGGTCCCGAGTTTGTAACCTTCTGATTTAGTTCCCTAACATGTGTGTCTTCTAGAGTTCTCAAGGCTGATAGGCTCCTTACTCCTTTATGTAGGACATGATGCCCAAGAGAGTGGCCTGAGCGACTCCCGCTCCCCCATTAGAGATTCCTGCTCCCCCACCAAAGATTTTCATTCCCCCGACTGAAATTCCCACTCCCCCACCTGAGACTTCTACACCCCCATCTGAGACTAGCGCAGCACTGACCGTGTTCGTGAGAACTGACTAGTTACATCAAATGTTGTAGGCTGTGACTGCCGCCTTCCACGGGCAGGGCAAGCGACCCGACAAGACGTTAACACCGACAGAGCAGGAGCGCGTAAGTGCCCTTCTTCGAGACTTTACCCGACTCGATCCCCCGCAATTTTAGGGTGAGACTGACCCGACTGTGGCAGAGAAATGGCGCTCTCAAGTGGAGTAGATCTTTGACATGATGAGATGTACGACTGAGCAGCAGGTCTCGTTGACAGTTTTTCTACTTGAGGGCGAGGCTGAGCACTGGTGGGCATCGGTCTCTCATGCGATAGAGGCTGATTTTGTATGGACATGGGAGGAATTCTTAGACCAGTTTGATCGGAAGTTTTTCCTAGACCACATCCGATAACAGCGTGCAGTCGAGTTCGAGACTATGGTATAAGGGGATGTGACAGTATCACAGTATGAGGCCCTCCTCATCGCACTGTCAAGATTCACGATGTATCTAGTCGATAATGAGGGGTGGAATGCCCATCGTTTCAAGAACGGCTTACATTTTGGTCCCCGGAGCCGTGTTGTTAGGCATATGCTCCTGACTTTTAAGCAGGTAATGCAGAGGGCCCAGATCTACGAGGAAAAGTGGGCAGATTCATAGAGGTTTCATGGTTAGAGGGGAGATCGGAAGAGGAAGGCCCCCTTTGGTGGCTCTCAGCAGCAGCAGCACCGACCACGGCTGAGTCGTGCAGCCTGCCCAACTACCTGATCACCAGCAGCGCCTCCGGTACCACCTCTGAGACAGCGAGACAGGGCACCGTAGGCAGGAGTGTCCCCACCATCAGCAGCAGTAGTAGCAGCAGAGACTGCCATAGTAGCCTCAACCGTAGAAGTAGCGACCGTAGCCACATCATCTGTAGTGGCCCCATCAGCAGCCAAGGCAATAGTATAGGATGCTACAGCGACAGTCATGGCAGAAGGGTCCTCAGAGGGGATAGACACCTCCCCAGCCGGCTTAGGCCAGATTTTATGTGGCCCAGCAGGACCCTCAGTCATACAGAGGAGTTGTAACGCCCTGAAAATCGGGGGTCAAGTGTAACTCAACTCTCGAGTTCTAACGCATCACTTATGCAACATATTTAATGATGTTTGAATGTTGTCTGTGTTAGAGCAATAAACATGAATAAGATTATACCAAAACAAGTAATTCATACTCGTGTCAATTGTATAAAAGCAAGCGGAAAGACTGAACTATATATATATGTATGTAAAGAAAAAAATAAACGTTTCATTCTCTAGAGTATGAATCCATCTGAGTCACCATATACATGTCTGTTTTATAAACAACATATCAAGAATAAAACTAAGTATAATCCACTAAAACCCGCCGATCCCGACAATTTAGTCGGCCGCCAGAGAATTGCATATACGAGAACTCCTCCGGTCCTCGTCATAATCAGCTCGCCTCCAGAGTTGTCACTCGCCTAAACCGAGACGAGTTTGGTTGGTGTGCGCAACACCGTCTCCGTAACGTGGGAGTGAGTAGCTAACTCAGTGGAACAATAAGGCATAAGTTATCATATTATCAATGCAGTCAAGCAGTAATGATAAAGCAGAAGTCAAACACTCCTAGTTACTCTTATTAATGCAAGTATGTATGCAGGTATGATGGATGCCCTCACCGACATACTCCCTTATGCGACACCATCTGACGCTCGCGACATGCTTACATCCCATAGTGCTCCACATCTTCCAGGCACATGCGATGCATGATGAGCATGATTACCGAGTTTTTTTATTTATCCATTTCAAATAGCAGGATTGGGAAACTAAGGTACCTCCCTTGTATCATTCCTAAACATGATCCATTCTAGGGTCATCAGTCCTAGTTAATATCAGACGATGGTGTGTTTTCTAGGTCACTGTAGAGGCTGCTAGGGCTGTTACACACAAAGGTTGCACCGCTCCCCCATCACCCCTTAAACGATTCATCACAATACAGAAACAGGCCTAGTTCATATTCTATATATCGCAGCGAACCCTAAGGCGCACTGCGACTTCAGAATATGCTTGCGGTCACTACAAAGGGCTGTCAGGGCTGTTACACACAAAGGTTACACCACTCCCCCATCACCTTATCAATGTAGGCCGACAGTGCGAATATAGTGTCCCATACCACCATAATCGGCTCACGAGTTAAGTTGCTCACTGGTCACTACGGGGAGGCACGTAGCCCCAGCGTAGGCCGACAACTCGACCACGGTGTCCCATACCATCATGTCCGGCTCATGAGTCCTAGCGGATCGAGGTACCATGGTTAACGGGATTTTCACTGGTAAGTTTGGTACCCTAGGTTCAAACATTAGCGACCAAACATGGTGAACATACATAAGACACACGGGTTACTTGACGTGTTCGGCTGGCTCGAGGGCACAAAAAGTTGGGCGATATGAAGCGCAGAAGCACCTCGTGTGGCCAACCACTATCGCCAATCGAAGTACGACACGGGTTCGCCAACACATCATGTGTGGCGAAACGAATCTCAACCACAACTCCAAGTCTGATACCGGATGCCTGGACTATGGACATAGTCCCAAACTCAATCAATTCCTAACCATAGCATGTGAAGTACAGTATGATAACATGGTAATTCAAGAACACTAGCAATCATGTTATAAAGCATGTCATAAAGCATGTTAATAAACAAGTTACAAAGCATATTCAAAAGCATGTTATAAAGCACTATACAAATAAGGATACAAATACATATATTTCATAAGTGAGTGGTTAGAGTAAACAACCACATGGAGGGTATCATACATGACTCTAAGGTAGTTGAGAACCCCATCTCAGCACCTACCTAAGGCACTAACACTTAAGCACTTACACTCACAAGCAATTTCACCAACACTTGAATGCACTTTTTCAACATACATGACGTATGTTAGAGGAAAGTGCACTAGGGTTATCCCTTTACCAAACTAGTATTTTATACGTATATATCATATTCATACAGCAAATAATCATGATAATTACATCAGCAAAATTTATACGCATGGGGTATTTTCTAGGATACCCAATTTCGACATACATAGTATTTACAAGGGAACTTGTATTACGGCGATTCCTTTCCCCAAGCAATTATTTTATGCGCACATAACATATTTATACAACAATTAATCATGACAAACACCTCACTAAAATATACATGTATACGGTACTTCTTACAATGCCGTATTTCTACATACATAGTGTTTATTAGTAAACATGTATTTAGGCGAATCCTTTCACCAAATAAGTATTTTAACCATACGTCATATATACATACGATAAATAAACATGTCAAACACATTTCCATAAAAAATACGTATACGGTATTTTATACGAATACCTGAGTATGTGAAATTCTAAATTCTACAATTTTAATCGAAACAGAAAACAGAAAGCACTTTGTACATGTGCAATTGCATGCAGATCATGAATCTACCATTATCTGACATTGAAAGCATTGAAAACCACAACCTATACACCTAAAGTCCTCACCTTGCTTCTTGGAATCTCAACGGATCGACAAGGGTTGAGGAGCTTCCGTATTCGGGAGTTTTCTAGCCTAAAGAGTGAAATCGGTTAGCTAGTTCATAACCTGTAGCCTATACACTTCAAAATAGGTCTAGGGTTAGGTTTATTACCTTAAAACGGAGTCGGTATCGCCAGAAAGCATCTAGAAAGAGGCGGTGCAGACCGTGTGATGATCGAAAGCAGTAGGAGGAAGGTGCTCCCACAAATCTCAAGCTTTCTCTCTCTTTTTCTCTCTCTCTCTCTAGGGTTTTATCCCAAATTCGTATGGCTGTGAGAGGGGCTGTTATAAGGCCCTTATATAGCCTAAAACCTCTCCGGAATATACTCCAGTTCGAGAGGTACGTCTATTATAAGCATTTCGGCGTTGTTCTAGCTCAAAAGAGGGTTTCTGGCTGCCCCCCTTGAGCCAAACGTCAGACTTAAGCTCACAACTCGTAGATCCACGTGGGATTACATTTTCGTCTTGGTCGAATTTCCAGATCACACGTAGCGGACCATTTTCAGTTCAACGGTCAGTGGGCCACGATCCGAAATTCCAAGTACATGTAAATGTTCCTGAAATTTTTCCTGATTCGAGGGTGTAATTTGGTCTGATTCTGACAGTCTGGTTGCTTAATACTGATCCGCAAGCGAATGGTGCCAGATCACTATTCAAGATATTTATTTTGTAAAGGAAATAGTGGTTTTCACACTCCCTCGCTCCGGACTCAAGTGAATGGCCGTGGGACATCGTCTGGACCTGATTTCCGAGATGGTTATCGAGCCCAGTGAGGTGGTCCTAGTTCCTTAACTTCGTGTTAATCGGATTTTCGATGTGCGGTCTAGACCTAATACGAAGTTCCAAGTCATTCCCGAGAATAGCCGGGTAATGAGTTTGATCCTAAACTTTAGGGTAACCTAGCGTCAATGATTCTATAAGTTTTGGGTCTTGTAGATCGTATTTAAAGCGATTCTAACAGATTTCATGGCTAACCTAGTTTAGCACTTAGTTAACTTTGTTAAATTTCTAAAGGATTTAATCCTAAGTGATTTCTGGTCGAGGTGATACTTGAACCCTTGTACGGAAATTTACAGGTCGTTACAGGAGTCGTCGAGGGTACTCTTCCTGTTTCTGCATGCATAGCTCGAGTTTTATTTAATTCTGGTGCATCACATTCTTTCATATCTAAGGATTTCTGCCAACCTACTGGATTATCGATAGAGTCTACTTATGAGGGATTGTCAGTATCAACACCCTTAGGGAAGACTGTAGTGATAGGCTAATTTTATTCATCTTTCCTTGTTTTAGTAGGGGAGACCTTCTTACCTGCTGATTTGTTTGTGTTGCCAATGTCAGAGTTCGACGACATCCTGATCATGGATTGGCTCACCAAGTATCACACCATCTTGGACTGCTCCATGAGAACAGTCACGTTCTTTATACCTGGCATGTCGTAGTTCCAGTTTATAGTTGATCCCAGAGGAGAGCAGCTTTCTTATCTGATGTCATGGGCGATTGAGGAGGGGCCAGTCGCCATAAACATCGACCAGTTGCCAGTTGTCTGTGGTTTTCCCGATGTGTTCCAAGAGATTCCGGGATTACCGCCTCGCCGGCATATTGAGTTTTAGATTGATCTTATGCCCGGTACCGTGCCTATCTCTAAGGCCCCGTATCGTATGGCACCGTTGGAGTTGTGGGAGCTGCAGAAGCAGTTGGATGAGTTATGCGAGCTAGGATTTGTCCGTCCAAGTAGTTCATCATAGGGAGCGTCAGTATTCTTTGTCAGGAAGAAGGATGACTCATTGAGGCTCTACGTGGACTACTGCGAGCTTAACAGGGTAACAATCAAGAACAAGTACCTGCTTCTGAGGATCGATGATTTGTTTAATCAGCTGCAGAGTGTGTAGTTCTTTTCAAAGATAGACCTGTAGTCTGGTTATCATCAGATTCGGGTCCGATAGGAGGATATCCCGAAGACAACCTTCAAGAGGCGTTATAGTCATTTTGAGTTTTAGGTCATGTCCTTTTGACTGACTAATGCGCCCGTCGTATTCATGCAGTTGATGAATGATGTCTTCCGTCCGTATCTAAATCAGTTTGTTGTGATATTCATCGATGATATTCTGATTTATTCGAGGACTCACGAGGACCATGAGCAGCATTTAGAGATTGCTTTACAGACCCTCCGTACACACCAGCTTTATACGAAGCTGGAGAAGTGTGAGTTTTAGCAGGAGGTGAAGTTCCTCAATCACATGGTGACAAGGGAGGGTGTCGAAATAGACCCCTCGAAGATTGATGCAATGCATTACTGGGGCCATCCCATGAACATGTCTGAGATCTGCAGTTTCCTTAGTTTGGCGGGCTATTACCAACACTTTATTAAGGGATTCTCCCGTATTGCAGCACCGTTGACCAGGTTTACCTGAAAGGGCGCTGAGTTTGTGTGGAGTTATGCTTGCGAGTGAGCATTTGCAGAGTTGAAGGACCACCTTACGCCCGCACTTGTCCTCACTCTTCCCTTTAGGAGTGAAGGATTTGTGGTATTTACCAATGCTTCGGATGTTGGCTTGGGTGTTATCCTAATACAGCACGGGAGGCCAGTGTGGCCTATGTGTCTCACCAGCTCAAGTTCCATGAGCTGAACTACCCCACGCATGATTTGGAGTTCGTCGTAGTCGTCTTAACACTGAATATGTGGAGGCACTATCTTTATGGGGTTATGTTCGAGCTCTTCTCTGACCATAAGATCTTGAAGTATCTCTTCTCTCAATACGAGTTGAATATGAGGCAGAGAAGTTGGATGGAGCTCCTGAAGGACTACGATTTTGATCTTCAGTACCACCATGGCAAGGCGAACGTGGTAGCGGATGCCCTTAGCCGTCAGTCATGAGGCCTGGTGGCGCATATGATGACTTAGGAATGGAGGATGCTTGAGGATATAATAGCGTATGACTTTGAGTTTGCTTTACAGTCTTATATCATATAGTTATCGAGCTTATCGATTCAAGCCTCTCTTACCGCAAGGGTAATCGAGGCTCAGTAGACAGACAAGTTGTTACAGGACTATTGAGCAGATGTGACATTTAAGAGTCAGTCAGACTGGCAGATTGGTTCCGATGGTGGACTTCGTTTCAGAGGCCGATTATGTGTCCCGAATGTTCCTGAGTTGCATACGGATCTTATGATTGAGCCACTTTGATTGAGGTTCTCATCTACCCTAACTCGATGAAGATGTACCATGACATGAGGAGACAATATTTTTGGGCAAGGATGAAGCGCCAAATCGCCAATTTTGTGGCCGAGTGTGACACGTGCTAGCGTGTCAAGGCCAATCATCAGAGGCCCTCAGGTCTGTTGTAGCCATTGAGTGTCCCGACATGGAAGTGGGAGCACGTATCCATAGATTTTATCATGGGTTTGCCGAAGACTCAGCGCGTTATGATGCCATCTGGGTTGTCATGGATCAACTGATGAAATCGGCGCATTTTCTCATGATTCGTGCGACTTGACCTTTAGACCGACTTGTCAGATTATTCATTAATGAGATTCTGAGACTGCACGGTGCCCCAATATTGATTGTTTCTGACCGAGACCTAAGGTTCACGTCTCAGTTTTGGAAAAGCTTTTAGAGGGCAATGGGGTCTGTTTTACAGCTCAGCACCGCGTATCATCCGCAGACCAATGGGCAGACTGGGAGGGTCAACCAGATCCCTGAGGATATTCTTCGAGCCTGTGTGATTGACTTCTCGAGTAGCTGGGATGAGCATTTACGCCTAGCTAAGTTCGCATGTAATAATAGCTGTAAGGCGATAATTGGCATAACTCCCTTTGAGGCATTGTATGCCAGAACATGTAGATCTCTAGTTGTTGGACCGAGGTTGGAGAACGCCGTCTCCTAGGTCCCGAGCTTGTTAGCAGATGTCAAAGGTCATTGATATCATTAGGCAGAGGATGTGCACAGCTCAGATCCGGCAAAAGAGTTTTGTTAATCATCAGTATCATCCCTCAGAGTTTGTGGTTGGGGACCATGTGTATCTCAAGGTCTCACGCATGAAGGGTGTGGTTCGATTTGGAGAGAAGGGAAAGCTCGCCTCGATATTTATTGGACCTTTTGAGATCACTGGGCGCATTGGCGCCGTGGCCTATAGGCTCGCCTTACCACCTTAGTTGTCTGGCATCCACAACATTTTCCATGTTTCTATGATGTGGAAGTATGGGTCAGACACCATTCATGTGATTGATTGATAGCCCTTAGAGGTCCATGAGGATGCTTCCTACATTGAGTAGCCATGTCACATCCTTGATCGGAAAGAGCATGTCCTTCGGACTAAGGTCATTCCTTTGGTGAAAGTGCAGTGGGGTCACCATAGTATTGATGAGGCGTCTTGGGAGTACGAGGCTGAGATTCGAGAGCGTTATCCCCATCTTTTTGTTGATTAATTGTTCCTTGTATTGTACTTTGATATATGTATATGTACATATATATATATATATGTATATATACATATATGTATATACACATATATATGTATATATATATATACATATATATATATGACATCATGTTTCCTCCTTCCTTTTGTTCTGTGTGATAGTGTAAATTTTAAGGATTAAATTTTTATTAGGAGGGGAGAGCTGTCAAGCCCTGTGTCCTAGTATCTAGTCGTCCCTTAGGATCCCACGATCCTCCCTATCAAATTTCGGCAACCCGCGACTTGTAGACAGCATTTGTGCATGACCTTAAGTCACATCCTATAATGTAACGTCTCAAATTTTTGCCAACTTGGAGTTAGACGTCCTTGGGCAATGGGTCTATCATAACACCTTAGTGACTTCTCAAAACTCAATCCAAAGTCTCAAATCCCCTTTCCAACCCACTCCTTCAAAAATCTCACCTTTCACCACCTTATTCTTCAAATGTTTCTAAGTACTTTCATATTAGATACTAATCCTAAAGTTTAAATGATGAAGAACAATACTTAACTAAAATTTACTATAAATAGTAAACATATAAATAAAATGGGTTTTTTACCATTAATCTCACGGAATCTCACAAAATAATTAAGTTATTTGGATAGAGCAGCTTCTCTTACCTAAAAATCATATATTGCACGTCAAATAACTCATTTCGGTTTACAAGATACACTCGTTTCAAAAGCCAAGGGACAAAACCACCACCAAACAGCATAGCGGGTCGGCGGCGCCCCGCCAGTGCATTGAAATTCAATGGACCCTCACTACAATTTTCTACAGTTTTTGACCAACTTCAAAAAGTCATATCTCCCTCAATATAACTCCGATTTAGGTGATTCAAAAGCCAGATTGAAGCTTCATAAGTCTACATTTATATAAAAATAAGTAAACAATAAAATAAAAATTTTAATATAATTAAATCTAGGTTGATGTGACAACTATCCAAAAATTATTACTTCAGACAACTGCTACTTCTAGATTTTTAAGAATTTTTTTAGAACTTCAAATCTAATGAAATTTGTTTGAGATAAAGTAGAATTGATGATGAACTACTAAAAAATAATTAAAATAATATACTAACTAAAAGTACCAAAAAATGGATATAGAACTACCCTAGAACCTTATTCTGTCATAATTATGGCAGAACTTAGTTAAGTACTAAACTAAATAATCGGTGGAATAAGCTCGAACCACTATCTATACGAATGACAAGACTTAAAACCATTAAAATTACTAACTCAACATTACTTAAAAACCTAGAAGCAATCTCAAAGCCCAGCCGCTCTCGGGAGTACATTGAAGCTCCGTATTGGACTTAGACTGCACGTCAAAAATCCGATGACCGTGAAACTATAGGTTTATGTCCGTCCTACTGGGCTTGACAACCATCACTGGAATCGAGCTTAGATAGTGTCCCAAAATGCAAAACTTAAGCCCTGAGCAAAGTATGTGATAAACGCGAATATCTTTATAAAATGAACCAGAACTTAAGTGAATTGGGTCGTTCACTTATGGACGAAATTGAAGATTTCAGACTATCAGTTTCTAACCAAACTTCACCCATGGATCTGGAAAATTTTCCTGCACATATCCGCATACATGTGGCCCTGATCAGGAGACGATGACCGTTGAACTGAAACGGGTCCTCCATGGTCGATCCGCTAATCCGATCGGACTGAAATCATAACCTGGCTTAGATCCATCGCCAGGGAACTTGCTCCATGTCGTAGGTGAGTAATGGACATCTAGATAAGCCCCGTCTGCTGAAACATATGCCCTTTGGATATAACATAAGTATATCATGGCCCTGTGGCCATTGACATCAGTTCTGGGCCTATATAATGCCCTTAAAACACCTCATTCCCATTCCATATGAAATTCTTTAACCCTAGGAGAGAGAAGAGAGAAAAGAAGAGAAAAGTGTGAGGAGAGAAGAGAAAGAGTGGGAGATCGTTGCTGGGATTCTCTCCCACAACTCCATGCCTCCATTCACCTTCCCACCTCGCTACATGATTGCCTTCAGTTGCAATTTGGGTAAGAAATCCTAACCCTAATCTTGATTTAGGAATCCAAAAGAATAATCGATGAAATAGCTAACCTATTTCATCGTATAGGTACCGTCGTTCAGTTTTCGGGAACGTTGTGTTGGAACCGAGTTCAAATCGGGCATTCCGATGAAAAGTGCGGACTATAAACGTTTAGGTTATGGTTTTCAATGCTTTTAATGTCAGCTAATGAATTATGTCTGACTTGATTGGTGTCATATTATTGTAGATACGCTGATTCTTGTATAGTATACATGTATGAATTGTGTTAGATAAAAGATGCCTTTCATGTGTTTGTTGAAATGTTTGAATAGGCATTTGAATGTGATTTGAGCTTGCCGTGATTACTGATCTAGGGTTAATCATCGTCACATATACGTTACTCTCTCCATATAAGGAATTGCTAAAATATATGTTGTAACTAAGCTAGTCTATGTATTTGGTATAGTGTAGTCTAAGTGTTTGTTGACTTGTCTGAATAAGAAGTTGTTGATGATTTGTACCTATTACAAGCATTAAGATAGTATTTTTCATTACCTTGTACGTATGTATAATTTATTTCATGTAATCATATTTGCCTCTATGAAATTTATGGATAAAATGCAAGTGTTTGTTAACATGTTCAAGGTGTTTGATAAAATGCTCAAATGAAGTATTTACTTGAATTGTTTGTCAAATGCTGAAATGCATATCGCATGTATTTATTTGCTGCATCTGAGTAAGATTGGGGCTACCGCGTAGCTTAGGCAATCGTTAACTTTTCCTATTCGGGTGACTGAATTAGTCATGCCACATTTGGAAAAATCTGATGAATCCGGGTTGCACGAAGATTATCGATAGTGGTTAGGCCACACGGGGTGCTTATGCACTCCACATCGATTAAATCGGCGTGTGCCTGTACCAATCGAACTTCCCTAACAAATCAATTGGTTTATTGTATGTTTATCATGTATGGACACTACTGCTTAAATCTAAGGTACCCCTTACCAATGTAAAGACCCGTTTCAACCATGGTACCATGATCCACTAAGACTCATGAGCTAGGCATGGTGGTATGAGACACCGTGTTCGAGCTGTCGGCCTACGCTGGGGTGACGAGCCTCCCCGTAATGACCAGTTGAAAAGGCCGAGTTATATGTCCTAAAGGGGGGGTGAATAGGACTACGCCAAATTTAAAAATAAATAGTGGAATTTAAATAAATTAAATACAGATAACAATAGACAATCTCATAATGCTGAATTTAAAGACAACCTCAAATGAATGAGTATTGAGAGGTTGATACAGATGTTGTTCTAAGGACAACCTTACACCATAAAAACCAACGGTTTATGGCAGGACAACCTTATTAGAACGGTCTGTGTATCAAAAACTCAAACTGATACAGAGGAATAAAGAAATAAATAGCAAGGAAAGAAATCTAAGCTATTACAACATTCCCACACATACATAAAAGATTACAATATTCTTCACAAGTGCGTAAAGGGAAATTACAAACATCTATAAAATGAAATATATAATCAATCCACAAGACCAGAAATTATAGTGGTTCACTTGTGTGTATACCAACAGTTAAATAACAGCCACACAATTACTCCACTCCTAATATCCTCACACAGTGGATATTAGCGTTCACTATGAAAATAGGTTTTTCAAGGTTTACGTAAAACCCTCACAATTATGTCTTTCAAGTGGGCTTACACAATTTAAAAACCCCACACTCTGAGTATTTTGGATCACCTCAGACAAACCAAAATAGAGAGATTTTTCTGGCACAATCTCAATAAAACCAAAACAAATGAATTTATAAAAACTATAAAAATACCTGGATATTCTATTTTTTGATGCAGCTCGGAAGAACCAAATCGGAGTAGAAGTTCAACGTAGAAGTTCAATGTCTGAACTCACTCATGAAATGGTTCTATGTTCTATATTAATTTTAAATTAAATCCAGTTGGGCTAGCTTTATTTGATTTTGATTCCAAGAAAATGGCAAGTCCCAATCCCTTCTTCAAATATAAATGGAATATAGAATACAAAATCAAATATAATAAAGCTAAATTAAGAGAATATTAAATGAACACATTATAGCCTAAAAATATGACTAACTTACCTTTTAGAGGGATGAATTGAATTAGCTTGAATTTGATGAAAAACTCTAAAATTCGTGCTCTATTTATAAGTGAAGAAATTGCATTCAGGACTGGTCCTGTGGTCTGCACGACTAGTCGTAGGACCAACAGATTTTTGAAATTTAGGCGCGATAAGATAAAGTTATTCCACGACTGGTCGTAGGACCTTCACGATTGGTCGAGGGACCTCCACGACTGGTCGTGTGGAGCTTGATTTAGTTGCTGGACTTTGAGTCGTGGCTATAGGACTGGTCGAGAACGAGTCGAGCACTGTTCACACGACCGGTCGAGCTGTCTCCAGGACTGGTCGAGGCTTAACAAAAAAAAATTCTGAAAATCTGCAACAAACTTAGGACTGGTCGAGGAATTTCTTGGACTGGTCGAGCCAGTGCTAGGACTAGTCAAACATAGCCTAGGACTAGTCGAGAAATAGTCTATTCACTTATAAAATGATCTAATTGAATTATCTATTCAAAACGACCTACCTTAAGGTCAATCTAGGTCATTCATACCTTATACATGATGTAGGAACATTAAAACTTCTTTTCTTTTGGTTAATAGTTGATCTTTGAAGTTCACGAAGTTTGTGATCATTACATGATGAAGCTTAAACTTGAAACCTTTTGAAGCTTCAATTTGAACCTTGAATTTGTAACTTTAAGAAGCTTGAAGTTGAAATAGCTTAAGTCTTGAGGTTGAGGTTCAAAGTAAAAGACTTTGTCTTGACTTGGAGCTTGAACTATGAATCTTTGAACATTGAACACACACTTGATGTTGTACCCAAACATGTGTAAACTTGCATTTCTTAAAATAAAGATCTGAAGTAAAGATCTTTGTTCTTGAGTGATGCATAGTCTTCATTATGTAGATGAGCTAGATATGACACAAATTCAAAAAATGTTTTGGCACTACCAAATTTGACAATTATAGGAGCTAGGAACCATAACACTCACAATCTCCCCCTTTGTCAAATTTGTGACAAAACACACTTCATAAAAACAAAAGTATTATACGCACAAAGAATCATGCACTAGTTATCAAAAGAAACCAATTACAACATGGTTAAAAAATCATGCACCAGTTATCAATTTGCATCAAATCCAATACTCCCCCTTACTTAACTCCCCTTCACAAAATAGAACTATTCATAATCAATTCATCTACATCCACATTCCATATATCACAAGCATTGACAAAATTCTCCCCCTTTTTGTCACAATATGACAAAGGAAGGAATCAAGAAATACAAGTGAAAGTAGATAAAAAAAAGGAAAAATAAGAAGAGTAGTGAGGAATAAATGATCAAGATAGGTAAAATAGTAAATCCATAAGCAAGTCATGATTAAACATAATTAGCCAAGTTCAACCAAGTACAACCAAGTGAAACTAAGTTAAGTCAAGAATAACCTCAAAAGAAATTCAAGTATCATTTAAAGTTATTATAAACTAAGATTAGAAAATACTAATAAGATCCTGAACAGGGGGTAAGATAGATGGATCAATTTGATGTAAACCCTTATTAATGCACCTCATATATTTATGCATATAAGCAAATTAAGAATCCTGGGTTACACGAATCTGAGCCACATGTTCCTTAAGAGTATGCAACCTCTCAGCAAAATCAGAAGGCTGATAATCAGGGTCAACCTCAGAATCTAATTCGATCTCATCAATGATATCGTCCATGTTAATGTCATCTGGAGATAAATCGCCTTCTTCTTCATTCACAGCATTAGCTCCACCAACACCCACATTGACTTGGCCTATAGCCAACCTTAAATTCATTTTATTTATATTGGAGTTGTTGAAAATAAGGTGTTGAGTAGGAGCCTCTCCAACAGGCATAGCCACTAAAAGATGGGTTGCCAACATAATCATGAGATATGCAAAAGGGATATCCCTGTGTCCAGGATGGAGACAGAATTGTATAATGGAATGACAGATTAAAGAAGGAAGACATACAAAAGTACCAAAAATGTGGAATGAAGAATTCGAACCATAAAAGTAGTGAGTTCTATTTTATTACCAGAATGGGGATAAACATTTAAAATAAAAATCTTGTGAAGGACTCTATATCTAGGTAACAAGTACTTTGAAGCAAGCACATTTCCTGAAGGATTCCATTGCGCATCTATATCGAGCAAAGCTCTAGTAAGAGTTCGTTTTTTCTGATTGAGACGGTTTATCCATTAGAGTGCTAATGGGAATACCTTCATCATTGACAGGTATGTCCATTAAACCAGAAATTAGATGTCGGTCTACTTCAACTAGACCTTCTCTAGTGTCAATAATAAATGTTAGATTTTTTGTTGAAAAATTAGAAATACATGCATACATAGCTTGTGCAATGGACCGGTATGCCGGCCCACCCTAATGTAGAATGTTATCCCATCCTACAGATTGGAGAAGAGGAAGGATTTCAAATGGATTAAGATGTTCAACATGAATAGGTCGTTCAACTATAGCATTGCGCAACCTAATATCCCATACATAGAAAGGATCATCTTCAGGTGACCAAAGGTGGCACCTTGTTATAAGTGTCGATCTGGAAGTTGAAGAACCATGAGAACTTTTCTTTTTCCCTCTACTATCCATTTACAACTAAGAAATCAAGGAAATAAGTTGTTGCAAAAGAGGTAGAGTGAGTTTCCTCAAGATCATATTTGGAGAAGAAAACCCCAAAAACCTCAATGTAATAAGAAATAAATTACTCCAAATATGAAAACAAAGTGAAATGAACTTGAATCTACAAGGAAAACAGAAATAATGGACTAACTTGAAGAACTAGGGAGATGGGTTCGACCGATTAAGATAAGACCCATTGGAGAAGAAACTCAAATGAAGAAAAAGGGGTTTGTCTCCCAAATAAAGTACCAGTCTACGCTACACAACTGGTCAAGTACATGCTCAACCGGTCATGCCACAACTGCTTGAGTATGTACTCGACTGGTCGTGCACAAAAAAAATATGCATTTTTCTTAAAATTTAAAATTTTAAACAAATAAAATAACAAATATATACAATATAATACAGAAATGCATGAATAATCAATTCAAATTGCACATACCAAGATCAAATTTCAATTTAGAAAACCTACTTTTGTCGAGAGGTTTAGTGAAAATGTCAGTAAGTTGAGTCTCGACCGAAATGTACTCCAAAGAAATTGTTTTTTCTTCCACTAATTCATGGATGTAATGATATCGAATGTTAATGGGCTTGGTTCGTGAATGCTGGATCAGATTTTTAGATATATTTATTGCACTGGAATTATCTCAATATAAAACCATAGAGTCCTGTGCAATTCCGTAACCGCTTAACATTCTTTTCATCCATACAAGCTGCATACATGCATTACCTACTGCAATGTATTCAGCCTCAGCAGTTGAGAGCGATATGAAAATTTATTTCTTACTTTTCCAAGAAACTAAACAGTTCCTAACATAGAAACAACCACCACTAGTTGATTTCCTATCATCAATGTTAGCAGCCCAATCAGCATCATTGTAACCAGCTAATTGAAAACTAGTACCATGAGGATACCAAAGACCCAGATTAGCTGAACTTGCAACATATCACATAATCTGCTTAACAATAGTTAAATGTGACTCTTTAGGGTCAGATTGATATCTAACTCAAATCACTATGCTAAATGCAATTTCAGGTCGGCTTGCAATTAAATACAACAAACTACCTATCATACCGCGATATAATTTAGGATCAACTCTCTTACCTGTAGAGTCCTTTGAGAGTTTTAAGGTCGTACTCATAAGAGTATCAAAAGGTTTCCCATTCTCAAATCCGAACTTTTTAACTAAGTTCAGAGCATATTTGGTTTGAGAAATTAAAAAAACCATCAGGTTATTGTTTAACTTGCAACCCTATGAAATAATTCAATTCTCTAACCATGATCATTTCGAACTTAGATTTTATAAGATCTGCAAACTCAACAGTCATGTTAGCACAGGTATATCCATAAATAATATTATCAACATAAATTTGTACTATTAAAATGTGATCATTATGTTTTTTTACAAACAGAGTCTTATTGACACTTCCCATTATAAAGTTATGACTTAGTAAAAACTTTGTCAATTTTTTGTACCATGCCTTGGGAGCTTGTTTCAAACCGTAGAGAGTCTTTTTTAAGCGATAGACATGATTAGTATTCTTAGGGTCTTCAAAACCCGTTGGTTGTTCAACATACACTTCTTCATGTAAATGGCCATTCAAGAAGGCACTCTTTACATCCATTTGATATATTTTGAACTTTCTAAATTATGCAGTCGATATAAATAGTCTGATTGATTCAAGACGAGCTACTAGGGCAAAGGTCTCATCATAATTGATACCTTCAATTTGAGTGTACCCTTATACAACCATTCTAGCCTTGTTTCTAATAATATTACCAAATTCATCAGACTTATTTTTGAAAATCCATTTAGTTTTGATAATGTGTTTATCTTTAGGTCTAGGAACTAAGTACCAAACATCATTTCTAACAAATTGATTATGCTCTTCTTGCATCGCAACTATCCAATTTTTGTTAGTAAGAGCTTCTTTTACGTTAGCCGATTCTATCTGAGATGTAAAGCATACGTAATTATACATATCTTCAAGTTGTCTATGAGTGCACACACCAGTGAGAGGGTTTCCAAGAATCTGATTACTTGGATGATCTTTAACAGTCCTTAGTTCAGAGTTATTTTGACTTGATGAAGTATCTAGTTTATTAATTAGAAGTACTTCATCATTATTTGAACTTGAGACATGTGTATTCAAGTGATCATCAATAACCACATTAATGGATTCTTGAATTACACCAGCCCTCTTATTAAGAACCCGATATGCTCGATTATTCAGAGCATACCCTAAAAATATCCCTTCATCACTTTTGGTGTCGAACTTACCCAGATTTTCACGGTCACGTAAAATATAGCACTTGCTGCTAAAAACTCGAAAGTATTTGACAGTAGGCTTTTTATCAAACCACATTTCATAAGATGTTTTATTATTTAATTTTTTAGTATAGACACGGTTAATTATATAACAAGCAGTACTTACAGCTTCGGCCCAAAGATTTTTACGGAGCTTCATACTATTTAACATTGCATTTATCATTTCTTAAAGCACTTTATTTTTTCTTTCTATTATACTATTTTGTTGTGGTGTTTTGAGCACAGGGAATTCATGTGATATTACCTGATCACTGCAAAACTTCTCAAAAACCGTTATTCTCAAATTCTGATCCATAATCACTACGGATCTTACAGACTTGAGATTTTTTTTTTTCGGTTTGGATACATCTAAGTACCCTATTAACTTCATCGAAAGTTTCTGATTTGTCTCTTAAGAAGACAACCCAAGTATATCTAGTAAAGTCATCAACGATTACCAGAATATACTTTTTTCCACCTCAACTCTCCATTCTAGCTGGTCCAATAAGATCCATATGGAGGAGTTCGAGCAGTTTAGATGTCGCATTGGAGTCCACCTTTTCGTGAGTACTCCTATTTTATTTGCCAATCTGGCATTCTCCACATATTTTATCAACTTTTTGTATTTTGGGTAAGCCTCTTACTAACTCTCTTTTGCTCAATCGATACAAGCTGCGGTAGTGTACATGTCGAAGGCGTTTATGCCATAACTCGGTCTCATCGGTATGGACCATATAATGCAATAGATTAGATGAGCTAGAATCACTTACAATATATCAATTTTCAGAAGTTCTATGACCAGTTAATATTACTGAACCATTTTTATTTAAAATTTCACACCCTAGGTTAGTAAATTTTACGCTATGATTTTTATCGCATATTTGAGAAATTCTTAATAAGTTGTGTTTTAAACCTTCTACATATAAAACATTCTCAAATAAAGGGAGGTTAAAGAGTTGAACCGTACCTTGTCCAATAATCCTGCAGTTGTTACCATCACCAAATGTGATTAAACCATCAGTCATGTCTTTAAGATTGGTGAAAAGTCCTTTATCACCAGTCATGTGCCTGGAGCATCCACTGTCTAGGTACCACTTTAAATGACTTGAAGCTTTGAAAGTCGTGTGCGCAACCAAGCAAGTAACCTTAGGAACCCATTTCATAACTGTTTTGGGTTTAGGAGTATAGTTAGTCTTCTTGTGTTTGTAGTTGATATAAGACCGACCCATTGAGTTAGATTTTAAGAGCTCCTTTAGTAAATCAACTATTTTCTCAGCTAAACGATTATGGGTCTGACTATTATAGTTGATATGGTTTCTTTTAGGTTAAAAAGTTTTAACATTTTTAGGATAATTTTAATTCAGACTTTTCCCTTTTGAGTTTGACGACTCTCCTTTCACAAACTTTGGTGGAGTATTCTTATGTTTAGGAGGAGTACTTTTATTGTAGCCCAGTCCAGATCGATCGCCACATTTTCTGGACCTGGATAAATGTTTTTCTAACTTAGGATGATCACCTTGGGCATACCTCCAAGTGTCTTTTAAACTCAAAAGTGAAGAGACTTCAAGTTTTAGTTTTTCATTTTCAGATTTTAGAATTTCAATAAGAGAGGTTTTGAAATGTAAATCGCTTTTTTTTTTTTCAAAACAATCTGAAATGTGGGATTTTTCTAAAATAAGAGTATCAAAGTGATCTTTAAGTTTCGAAAACTTTTCTTTCTGAAGTTTTAGTTTTACCGCAATTTTATAACTTTCCTTGTATAGGACATTGTAAGCATCTTGAAGATCTTCATTTTCATGATCACTATTCATATTTTCTTCACTAGTTAAATCATCATTATCTAAAAAAGTGAACTTGGCTAGAGTCATAAGTGCCTTAACTTCATTACCCGACTCAGTTTCAGAATCTTCTGACTCAGAAGAGGTTTCAAAGGAGGAAGATTCATCCTAAGTAGCCACCATACCCTTCTCTTTGGGTATGTCCTTTTTAGGACACTTGTTTGCTAAATGCCCATATTCATGGCAGTTGTAACATTGACTATATTTTAATGATTTCCAAGTTTTAGCAATAGATTTTTGAAAATCAACCCTCTTTTTACTTTTGAAATTTTTGTAAAAATTTTTAGCTAAAAGGGCCATATCATCTTCAGAATTTTCTAAATTAGAATTACTACAATTTTCTTGAGAAAAACATTTAAAAGATTTAAGGGTGATTGATTTACCTTTAAGAGCTTTAAAAGTAAACTCACAAGTTTGTAATGAGCCAACTAATTCTTCTACCCTCATATTGTCTGTATCACGAAGTTCTTGGATCGCAGTCACCTTTTAATTGAACCGTTCAGGTAGTGAGCATAGTATCTTTGTACACACTTTACTTTCTAGGATTTTATCACCGAGACCCCACATAGAGTTGACAATGTCATTCAATCCAGTATAAAAGCCCATGAAAGTTTCACTTTCTTCCATACGAATTTCCTCAAATTTGGTTGTGAGGATTTGGACTTTAAATTTTTTTACAATTGTTGTTCCCTTGTGTGTCATTTCTAAAATAACCCAAGCTTGCTTTACAGTATCATAGGATATAATTCTTTTGAATTCATTCGGTGATAGTGCGCAAGTGATTGCATTTAATGCTTTTGCATTGGCACTACTCTCACTTTTCTAAAGTGTAGTCCAAGAGAAAAAAGGTGTGACTCCTATACTTTTGGATCCATCAATACCTGTTACTTCAGTGGTAAGAGGGGTCCAATTAGTCACTGTTGCTTGCCACACGCTCTCATCCATGGATTTTAAGAAAATTCTCATTCTGGCTTTCCAATAAGCATATTTGGAGCCATCAAATGGTGGAGGCCTATTCACTGAAAGACTATCAAAATTCGACATCTTACAAAGCTCAGATCGATTAGCTTAAGAAATTAATCTAAAAAGTAATAACAATTAAAATGAGCTATTAGGCTCTGACACTACTTGAAAAGGCCGAGCTATATGTCCTAGAGGGGTGGGGGGGGGGGGGGGGGGGGGGGTGAATAGGACTATGCCAAATTTAAAAATAAAGAGTGGAATTTAAATAATATAGCAATAGACAATCCCACAATGCTGAATTTAAAGACAACCTCAAATGAACGAGTACTGAGAGGTTAATACAGATGTTGTTCTAAGGACAACCTTACGCCATAAAAACCAAGGATTTATGGTAGGGCAACCTTACTAGAATAGTCTGTGTATTAAAAACTCAAACTGATACAGAGGAATAAAGAAATAAATAGCAAGGAAAGAAATCTAAGCTATTACAGCATTCCCACACATACATAAAAGATTACAACATTCTCCACAAGTGCATAAAGGGAAATTATAAACATCCATAAAATGAAATAAACAATCAATCCATAAGACCAGAAATTATAGTGCTTCGCTTGTGTGTACACCAACTGTTAAACAACAACCACACAACTACTCTACTCCTAATATCCTCACATAGTGGATATTAGCATTCACTACGAAAATAGGTTTTTCAAGGTTCACCTAAAACCCTCACAATTGTATCTTTCAAGTGGGCTTGCACAATTCGAAAACCCCACACTCTGAGTTTTCTGGATCACCTTAGACAAACCAAAACAAAGAGATTTTTCTGGCACAATCTCAATAAAACCAAAACAAAGGAATTTACAAAAATTGTAAAATACCTGGATATTCTCTTTCTTTTTTTTTATGTAGCACGGAAAACCAAATCGGAGTAGAAGTTCAACGTATAAGTTCAATATCCAAACTCACTTATGAAATGGTTCTAGGTTCTAAATTGATTTTAAAATAAATCTAGTTGGACTAGCTCTATTTGATTTTGATTCCAAGAAAATGGCAAGTCTCAATCCCTTCTTCAAATATGAATGGAATATGGAATACAAAATCAAATATAATAAAGCTAAATTAAGAGAATATTAAATGAGCACAATATAGCTTAAAAATATGACTAACTTATCTTTTAAAGTGATAAGTTGAATTAGCTTGAATTTGATGAAAAGCTCTGAAATTCGTGCTCTATTTATAAGTGAAGAAATTGTGTTCACGACTGGTCCTGTGGTCTGCACGACTGGTCGTAGGACAAACAAAATTTTGAAATTTGGGCACGATAAGATAAAGCCATTCCACAACTGGTCGTAGGACCTTTACGACCGGTCGAGGGACCTCCACGACTGGTCGTATGGAGCCTGATTTAGTTGGTGGACTTTTACTCGTGACCGCAAGACTGGTCGAGAACGAGTCAAGCACTGTTTACACGACCGGTCGAGCAGTCTCTAGGACTGGTCGAGGAATTTTTTGGATTGGTCGAGCCAGTGCTAGGACTAGTCGAACATAGCCTAGGACTAGTCGAGAAACAGTCTATTTACTTATAAAATGATCTAATTGAATTATGTATTCAAAATGACCTACCCTAAGGTCAATCTAGGGTCATTCATACCTTATACATGATGTAGGAACATTGAAACTTCTTTTCTTTCGGTTGATAGTTGATCTTTGAAGTTCACAAAGCTTATAATCATTACATGATGAAGCTTGAACTTGAAACCTTTTGAAGCTTCAATTTGAAACTTGAATTTGTAACTTTAAGAAGTTTGAACTTGAAATATCTTGAGTCTTGAGCTTAAGGTTCAAAGCAAAAGACTTTGTCTTGACTTGAAGCTTGAACTATGAATCTTTGAATAATGAACACACACTTGATGTTGTACCCAAACATGTGTAAACTTGCATTTCTTGAAGTAAAGATCTGAAGTAAAGATCTTTGTTCTTGAGTGATGCACAGTCTTCATTATGTAGATGAGCTGGATAAGACACAAATTCAAAATAGGTTTTGGCACTACCAAATTTGATAATTATAGGAACTAGGAACCATATCACTTACACCAGTGAGCAACCCAAACTCATGAATCGGGCATGGTGGTATGGGATACCATGTTCTAGTTGTCAGCCTATACCGGCGTAGCCTGGCTACAGTCCCAGTGTGGGTTGGGGTGAACCGTCTGATCTGGACCCCCTTTGAAATTAGCGCTCCAGTTGGTAAGGAGTTGGTGGTGTGACCTCGAGTATAAACTTTTGAATTTGCCTATCGACTGCTTTTTAATAGGGGTGATGCCCTACAACTTGCATATCGTATGTGATTAACTAGGATTGACGACCCTAGATGGATCCCGCTTGGGCAAATGATATAAAAGGGAGGTACCTTAGCTTCCCAAATTTGTTGTACAAATAAGTCTAATTAATTACTTGGCTAACATGACCATGCACTGTATTGCATGTGCTTTGGCAAAGAAGCGCACGTTTAAGGAGTTTGCCATGCACGAATGGTTGATGAAGTCACTTGAGGGTGTGTAGACGAGGGCATGCATCATTATAGCATATCATCCCTATATTAATAAGAGTAGTTAGAGATGTTTGTTGTATTGCTTTATTATTATTGCTTGATTGACTTCATAACATGTTAACCTTTGCTTTATAGTTCCACTGAATTAGTAACTCATTCTCACCTGGGATGGTGTTTTAAAACACCAACCAGACTCTGGCTTAGACGTAGGTGACGATGGAGTCTATACTATGGAGTAGGACTATATGAATGAGGAGGAGGAATTCTCTTATGTCTAGCTCTCAGGCGGGTCTATGTAGACCCCGTGCTGCTTCGATGGGATTATAAGGATATATGATTTAGTCGAACACTTTACATTTTGACATTTTATATATTTTGAAACAAAACATGTATGTATTCAACCCTGTTACATTATCATACTCTCGAGTCAGATAACCGCTTACTTATCTCAATACATATATTTCAGTCTTTTGCTTGCTAAATTACATTATCTCTGGAATATGATATGTTGTTTGGTATAATCCACTCATGTTAAATCCACTAATATGTACAACATTTAAATATCATTATCTATGTTGCATAAGTGATGCATTGGATCTCGGGAGTTGAGCTTTGCTCGACCCTTGAGATTCGGGTCATTACAAGATGGTATCAGAGCATGATTTGGATTAAACTGGACCTAGGTTATAGGTAACATGACGTGCTCTGACGCACTCTGACTTAAGAAGGGAGCGATGGAATCTAGAAACCACATTAGAATCTCAAGTTTCGCCGACAAGCGAGATTGACTATTGTAGTTTAGCCCATACGCATCTAAGATCATGTGAAATGATCTCAATCCCTTTTTCAGGCCATCAATCGATGGGTTTAACCTAAAAGTCGGCGAATCCCAAACTTGAAATAGGGCAAAAAGCGTGAATACGCGCTTCCTAGACCGAGGAAACACCTCACATGAGCGTAAGGGCCCATTGCACCATTTTCGGTGTGACCCAGGGGGTCCCCCATACCTTTTCGGCATACCGAGATGGGGTGGTCACCACCCCCAAATGGAGGCATAGCCGACGGTCAAGGGAGGGCGTGGTGGCACCACCCGGAAGGCGGCGCGCTGCCCGTACCTCCAGCTGGCCGTGGCGGGTCCGTAATTCCGGCAGTCCGCTACCCTTCACCCACCCTTGTGGAGCCTTCTCACGTGTGCGGCCCCTCCTTTGAACCCTTTCCTTGCCCCTTTGCTCATTTCAACCCATTTATAACCCTCCAACACCCCCAAACCTCTAAAATTCTCTTTCCCCCCAAATTTCCTTTCCTATACACTCACCTCTCCCATTTCTTCCATATCCTACACTAATTTACCACCATTTCCCTAAAAATACTCCTTACAACTCTCCACGTTCCTTATATCCCGCTCATTTGAGCATAAAACCCACATTTTTGTGTCCCATAACCTTCACAACTACCAAATGTTGGGACATTTAGAGTTTTGGACCTAAAGTTGGTACTCCTAAATTTTGAAAAAAATCTAACAGTATAGGAAATCCAATAAATTAATAATGTGAACCCTAGGACCTCCTTAACTGGTATGAGCATATGTGAAGTGCTCGAGCGCAGTTAAATTCAAGTTCGGGCAACTCAATTCCAATCAAACAACTTTTGACCCTAAGCGATAAAATAATTTCTTATATTAGAAATGGTATTAAATCATCTAGTGTATAAGCGTAGATTTTGGATTACAACTATTGGATTATTGCTACTCCTAAATTAAGACTAGGTTACTGGTTATACTAAGGAATGTAAAAGACTGATTATGCTAAGATAATTGAATGATAGACTTAGTTGGCTTGATTAGGTTGGAGTGAGATCTCATTCTTTCGTTGGATCCCCTTGATACTTATAGGCTTCTTTAATAACTCTTAGTAAGCTTGTTTTTATTAGAAACTATTCACGCTCAGAGAAAACTTATATATCTCTCGGATTGAATGTTAGGTCAAATCAACACACTTCCTAGAATTTCCTTCTCAAGGACTTATTACAATCGGGAACACGGAGTAGAGAAACTATATATAATCAAAGTATTCACAGTTTGAACCAAATTCTGAATCATGGTAGTTACCAATGAACTCAATGCTCTGATTAAGCAGAAGATCGGGATCACGTAGGATTAAGAACTGATACAACGAATTTTCTACCATAGCTAGGCAGAAGGTCTATGTATCCGGCTCAGACCCACTATACAACTTTCCTTCCATATTGGCCTGACCACTTACAACCAAAAGTTTATTACTTTACCTTTAAGAAGTATTAAGAATATATAGCTAATAGATATTTTTCTTTTTCTTTTTTGCCCAAGAAATTTCTCAAATAGGCAACAGACAGTTATGAATTAGGTCCCAAATCACAGACCATTCTGGCATACGTATTGTGATATGAACTTAGAAAAATAGTCTGCCCGTTGACCTATTTTGTCCAAATTC
Source organism: Magnolia changhungtana (assembly GCA_030180095.1). Lineage (NCBI taxonomy): Eukaryota > Viridiplantae > Streptophyta > Magnoliopsida > Magnoliales > Magnoliaceae > Magnolia > Magnolia changhungtana. Next base: position 3,242,888 of record JASAUF010000600.1, read on the forward strand.
CTTATGTACTAATAATATATAGATTACCTTACAGTATTAAACTGGACATGATTAAAGAAGGTAGGTCGGAACCGTGGCAAAACTCCTTTGGTAGAATTAGGCATCTTGTCACAAACTCACACCCATCCCTAAAATCAACCACAACACCCATCATTTTTAACTCCTTTCTATAACTATATGTACCAATGTCATAGTATACATCATCGATGAAAGGAAGACCAATGTATTGAGAGATTATTTCCCATTTCATGTCAATGATAGGTCCTAAATTACACCTTGTTCTGACATACGGATCAGGACATAGAATCTTGAGCCTTGAGAGTAGAAATAATTTTAAGGGGGGTAGAATATTTTGAGCCCAATCTAGTTAAGTCGGTTTATACATCCATTTGATCAAAGTGACGCAGCGGAAGCGTGGTGGGCCCATACCCCACTAGCTCAGGATCGAAGGAAATTAATCCAGGCTATACGTAGGGTTAGGTCACTAAATAGGATCTAAATCTTCCTTAGAATATCAATAATAAAGTCATTGAAGGAAAGCAATTAGGGTTTGTTTCGACAAAGAAACAAAAGTATTTAGTTTGGGGAAACTATCTTATTCAGTCATAACAATGGAATAGTATAAAGACAATCATCACACTTTATTGATTCTGAATTCATTTACATCCTCAAATATCCCTTGATTCTAAGATAGATTACAAAGAATTCACTATGAATTCAGCTATCATAGTTAAATGTAAATTTTGGCAGCATAACGGCGATGATCCCAATCATCCCCTAAGACTTAGGAGGAATTGATGAATCGACCAATAGTCTTCAAGAAAAATAGAGATTCCGGCAGCATTTCGGCGCCATTTCGGTCATCTCCTGAGACTTAGGAGAAATACGCCTTTCTGTCAGTGATTCTTCATTCTCTCCTGAATAAGAAGACCTTAAAGATTTGAAGACTTCGGCCATTTCGGCTAAAGCATGATGACCCATTCTTTGTATATAGATCGCAGGCGATCGGTCCGCGCAAACTGTATGAGCCCAATGCTCGTTTGCACGGATCCGCGCAATCTGCTGGAGCCCAATACTCCGTACCTTCGATCTTCTCCTTTGCTCTTCTTTCACTCTGAAATCTTCGAACCCCTTTTTAGAGAAAGAGCGGGGTATTTATAAACATTTTTACAGGTGTAAAACTCCGACTTGGGCAATGTGGGACAAAATAACACCCAATCATTTTTACATCACCATCATACGCTTTGCGCATATACGTGCAAACGACATGCTTTGCGCGATCTTGTGCAATCTGTCTTCTTTGAGCGATCCCGCATAATCTGTTTTACTTTGAGCGATCTCGCATAATCCGTTTACTTTGCACGATCCAGCGCAAAGTATTCTCAGAACTGATTCTTTGTTCCTTTCTTTCAACCTTTTCCTTGATATTTCCTTACTTCAATTCTTTGCTTATTTTATGCCTCAACAGATGCCCTCTTGATCCATTCTTTGCTTTTTTCAGAAAATCAAAGAAAATGATCAAATCACCCTTTTCTATAGGTTTGCGCGATCCCGCGCAAAGCTCGGTTGAGTACCGTGCTCGGCCACGAATCCTATAAATAGTCCAACCACTTTGAATTTTTGCACAAACCCTTTGTGCTCTGGCGAAACTTTGCTCCTGCTATTCTCTTCCGCGCAAACCATACACTTTGCGCGGACCCGCACAAACCTTGCAGTTTTACATGAATTTATTCAAAGTCCAGCACATTTTGCGCAGCCCATACACTTTGCGTGGACCCGCGCAAAGTGTCCCGCACTTAGCCGACTTTCTCTCTTTTGATCCTTCCAACACTTAGCCATTTTTCACTCTTCTTCTATTCTTTTTTCTTAACTCATCATTATGGCCCGTATAAAACAAACAGCCCGTCCTGTGACTCCTCCTTCTGATCAACCTTCTTCTGATCAACGACCTGCTAAGTGAACAAAGATTACCTCCAGAACTCCTGCTTATTTTAAAGAACTCGTTCTTCCTACTTTTGACTTTTCTGACTGCATTAAGTCTCTGCCATCCCCCATTCATAGATCCATATCATTAGGAGATATCAAATGTCCCCCGAAGCACGGCAGGGAATATGATTGGGACGAATGGTTAAAGACTACAGCTCACATTCGTATTGATAGTGAAAGACCACCCCTTCGTGAAGACACTCCCCCTGCCTCTCGTCTGAAGAAAACTCGCCGGAATAAGGCGAAAGAGTTCACAGAGAAAATTAAGGAACATAAGAGGAAGAGACTTCAAAACTCATGGGACTCGGTACGAGTTGTTGAAGGCGTTATGAAGTTCGACAACCCTCATGCAGAAGGTATGACGATAATTCCTATCAATGTCTACCGCCATCAGTCCATGCTTGACTGTGAATCCAAGGATTACGTTCACGGTGAAAGGTTGATGTATACTGAATCGTGGGCCACCAGAGAACCCCGGATCCTTGAGGGAGTTATTCAAACACAGAAGCCGTGACAAAAGATAGGAGAAACTCATCCCATGATCTTCCAGTTCCTTTCCACAGTCCTCACGACCTCTTTCCTTCACATTTTTATGAAACAGTTCGACAGTGTTTCTGAGATCGAGAACAACTCTGGGGACAAGCAGAATTTCGCATTAGAGGCCTGTTAACTGCTCGACGCTATTACTCTGATTGGGCGGAAGCTATTTTACTGAAGCATACGAGCACACTTGCAAAAGTCGGTCTTTATGATGCTATAGAGGTGACTTCCAAATACTTCTATAGGGAACCTACTATACTTAAAGGCTTTCTCGAGTACTGGTCGCCTATAACCAACTCCTTCCACTTACCCTATGGTGAAATGAGCATAACACTTTGGGACCTTCAGCGCATAGCCGGTCTCCCGATAACAGGCAAATTCTATGATGAATTCATTCCGACCAATAGGGAACTGGCCTTTGTATCCTCTCCAGATAGCAAACCTTCTATCTCTGAAACCACTATCGAATTGTTTAAGGAGATGAGCAAATTTCCCAATTTTCACAAGATCCCTCCTTTGTAATGGCTGACACATTTCTCCAGGGGCCTCAGGTATTTATCAGTCCAATAATCGACTTTTCTCCTTATATTCTTGCTACCTGGTGATTTCTGCATATTCACCCTCTTTCTTTATTTTTCTTTGAAGATTTCGTGATTGTCACTCCAAGGAACTAATAAAGCTTCGAGACGCAATGAAGGGGAGACCGAAATATAGCTCCTTCGGAGAACTTGCAGCTTTCTTAGCCTATTGGTTGAGTTTGGTCGTATTGCCTAGCTCTAAATGGGCAGATGTTGTTCATCCCACTGTCTTCACTATAGCTGGTGCTTTGGTGGAAGGCCACAAATACTCCCTTGCTCCCCCAGTATTATGCTCTATTTATAGGGCCCTCGGAGAGGTGGCTACTCACGTGAAAGATCATATTCTTGGAGCCTCGTCTGCACATACTTCTTGGCATTACATCACAGGGTGGCTAGGGGTCTATTTTCCTTGGACTTTCGAAGCTCTGAAGCAAGCATATGTTCATCCTTCTCATCTTCCACTCTGGTTCTTCTAATAAAGAGCAATGGCTAAAAGAGCGTATGACTGGGTTGCCAATAAAATTCAGGATGATGACCAAATAAACTTCTTTCAATTCTGCCTTTATTGTTACACCAAGGATACAGACATGGTGGACCAAGAAACACTTACTGCAGCGGAAAGAGCTTTCTTCTTTTCTATTCGTTCTTGCAGTCTATCCCTTTAGGAAGGGACAGAATTTTGGAGAGAACCTTACTACCCCAGCCGTTTTGCTCGTCAATTTGGCTACGACTAAACTGTACCACAAGACTGCGGGCTAGTTACTCGGAAAATGCGTTGTTATGGAACAGGTCCTCTCAACTGGGCCATGATATGGAAACAGCTACTGAATGGCTGCGTTGGATCTTCCTTCATAATTCTCGACTGTAATCGCATAGTCCGTACATCATATGGCCGGATGCGATGGTGGGATCATCAATCATACTTGGTTACTAAGTGTTTGCCAGTGGATTCCTCCATCTTTCTCGATCCGCCTAGGCTGAAAGGCAGAAATCTAGAGAGTGGAATTGGCTATATCCCGGAAAAGAGTCATACGGCTCATCATGGAGAAATTTGTAGGAAGATATCGTTAGAAGACCCTATCCGTGAAATAAAGCCTATTAACACTTTGGATGGCTGGTTTGCTCATGGAGTTTTAAGAGAATTTGAGCAATCTCACCAGGACTTTACAGATCAGGCTACAGACGATGCTGAAGGTGCATCTTCCCCAGTTCCTGCAGAGACTGTCGCGGCTCAAGAGGGACCAGTTAATGATACTCCTTTACCCCCTCCACAACCTCTTTGTCATAGCCCATCTTCCCCGATGACTAGATCGAGAACGCGTTTACAGGCATCACCTCCTATTCTTTCAGAGAGGACCAGACAAGCATCCGCCTCCCCTACTGTCAAAGAGTCCGCACCAGAGAGCAGCTGGGCTGCTTCTTGTAAAGGAAAGCAAGTTATCATTGAAGAAGTTGACGAAGAAATTCTGGGAGATGAGAGTTCAGCTTCATCATCAGAGACTACTGTCTCTTCGCAGTATGAAGACGACGAGGACAGCGAAAGTAGTGAGGACAGATAACAATTTTGAAGAAGGTGAAGTCGACGTTGGCGGAGAAGAGGAAGCAATTACGGAAGGGGTTGAACCGGAACCTCTTCCTACAACCTCTAAAGCTCTTCCTGGCATTAATATTCTTGTTAAATCTCCTGCAGTGAAGAAGATGAGGAAGAGCATTTAGATTATGGCGAATACGGATATTCACCAGGTATAGGAGATTTAACTTTTATATGCTTATATTTATCTATATATTTAATACCAATTATTTATTTAGAATTATTGTATTCCCCTTTTTAGGTGCTCAAGTCACTGAGATAGGCGCGATCTCTTCAGTGAATCCTCCTGCAGGAACTTCACCAAGAGCTCCTGTAGTTCCGTTGGTGGTACAGAAAGTGGTAGCTCGTGAAATTATATTTCCAACAGAGACCACTGACTTGCCAACTCCAGCAACCAGAGATTCTAGTACGGAAGCTAGAGCACCATCTTTTGCAGATATGGTGGGACTCGGCCCTTCCATGACTCGGGGAACTTCTCCTTCTGTTAATCGTATTCCAGCGACAGGTATATACATGCACTAGTTATTTTGCTTAGAACTGCATATTTCATAATATATTTGAATGCCTTTCTTCTGTTTGCTATAGGAACCCCTTCTTGCAGCAATGCGGCCAGTTCTGATTCTGTGGCCACTACATCTGAACTGTCGTCTTTTGCAAAAGTACCTATTCACAAGATGCTTATGGTGAAACACTCTTTGTTGACGATAGCCCATATCTTCAGAAACCCTGATCAATGGTTGGACTTGGATGTTGCTATGGAAATTTTGGAGAGCTCCGCCGAGATGGCTAGAATTAATATATCTCCTTTACGCGATTCGCTCCTTAAATTTCGCGATTCAATAATCTCATTGGCGTTGGTAGAAAATGCTACGATTGCTCCTGAGATTTTATAATACAGGAAGGAGCTGGCTGCATTTCAAGAACAAGCCTCTCTGACGGATTCATCTATCTCCAAACTTGAGCAAGACCATCTGATTCTTTAAGATCAATTAAAGATTCATATTGATGAGAAAGTGACTATCCAAGATCGTATTGCAGCCCTGAAGGAAGAAATCTCTCAACTAGAGAAGAGAAGTCATGAGCAAGACTTAATCATTCGAGATGTTGAAGAAAGGGTGCAGGCGAATGTTCAATCCATTGATATAGAAAAATCTGCACAACTCTAAGGTAGGGAAATGATTGCTTCTTTGGAGAACAAGCTAGCTGGTGTTCCTGATCAGGCGAGACTTATTTTTGAAGAAAAATCCAAGCATGATGCAGCTCAGGCACAACTAAAAGAAGATTTGTGCAAATATATAGAGGCAGTAGGGGTTATTGAAGAACTTTAAACATGTGATTTTTGAACATGTAATCTTTGCTTTCATGCTTTTGGATGGGTAATTTATTTGACTTAACATATGCTTTCATGATAGCATTTTGAGATATTTACAATGGCATTTACCATATTGCATATTGATGATATTTACGCTGACATTTATCACATCATTTTGATGATATTTTCATATAGTAATTTTATCATATCCTTAATTATAATTTTCAAACCTTTTATGCTTTATTAGTGCGGGATTCTCTATGTGAGTATTAAATTGGCGGTGCTAAGTTTCAATTTAATTAGCCACACACAGTTTAAGCTTATGAGTAGTGGAGCACGCGCACACACACAGTTTAAGCTCTTGAGTAGTGGAGCACTTGTTGGCCTTAGGTGATGGTCTCTGTAACTCTCTAGAGTTCTCTTGGACTTTTCACTGCCTTGAGCTCACGGCCACGGTCCATCAGAGGGGCCCATTGATGCTACTAGGTGGTGAACTTTTGGTTTTACACACAGGGTTGGCCACGGTAACTCTCTAGAGTTCGCAGGGCTCGCAAGGCTACCTCTGGGCACCAAATCTAGGGTCGCCAGTCCATCAATGAGTAGGCTTAATCCCTTCCTCACGAGTTACTACTGAAATCAAACCCTAGATCTGGAGGGTCTTATGCATGGTTGGCCTAAAAGCTCACACTGCGGCCCCTGTTTTCTTCGTCTGCAAGGTCGATCCCATTCACGGGAGGGCACTTTCATCCATTCCCCGTGGCACTGCCGAAAAGCTATACAGACGGCATGGGAGTTACGGTGACTAGTCTTCGCGGATTTATAGCCTTTTAGGCTCCGAATCCTTGACTTCGTCAGCTGCCCGCATGGATGCGCACGATGGTCTTCGCGGGCTTTTTAGGGCCACTGACTCCTCGCCGCTGCCCGAATGGCGATCTTGATAGGTCTTACGTGTAGTTGGCCGGCCCTTTTACAGCTTGATCATTTGAGAGCTTGATCCTTTGAGGATTTGATCCCTTTTTTTTCTTTAGAGCTTGTTCTTTTTGATTTGGCTCCTTTAGGATTTGGCTCTTTTAGGATTTGGCTTGGCTAGACTGCCTCTTTGATATATCCTTGCTTTTGATAGTATCTTTAAGAAGATCCGTGCCTTGTAAGGCAATAATAATTATGAGCATTGTCATCGCCAACATAATAGACGTTTCCGATGGTTTTTGATAATATCTTCAAGAAGATCTGTGCCTTGTAAGGCTGTATATTGATCTTGTCGATATCTTCAAGAGAATCAATATCTTCACGAGAATCTTCAAGATGATATTGACTTTGTCAAACTTATTTGATGATGACGATGATCTATATATTTTTAGAATTAATGTTTGCTAACATAGTTGACATGCTCATGAATTTCTTCTTCATAGCTTCTTTTGTTGACATGTAAACATGATCTTATTCCTCCCTGCCCCCTTTATGCTACAGAATCATTATGCCGATAATATTCTGGTTCAAAATCAGTAAGTCCGTCTTCAGGGGTAGTATCTTTTAATGAAGCGGGCGTTGACAGGTATACTGATACCCTGTCCCTCTTGATTTGCGATTCTATATGCCCCATTGGAGTATACTTCTTTTACCACATATGGACCATCCCATTTAGGCTCGAACTTGCCCCTTGTCTGGCGAGTGACCACTATAGGTCTTTTCAACATTAGCACCATATCCCCCTTTTTGAAAGATCGGTATTTAACTTGTTTATCAAAGGCAGCCGATATCCTGGCCTGATATGACTGCAACTGCTACTGAGCTGCTAGACGTTTCTCATCGAGCAGATCTAATTCTTTCAGCCTTATTTTGGCATTTTCATCATCTGTTACAGACTGATGTACCGCGATTCTGAGTGATGCCACCTGTACTTCAATTGGGATAACTGCCTCCATGCCATAGATTAATGAATACGGTGTCGCCCCTGTTGTTGTTCAATGGGTAGTTCTATAGGCCCATAATGCTTCCTGTAACTTTTCATCCCAATCACGCTTATTGCCTGTCACCATTTTCTTTATTATTTTGACAATCGTTTTGTTAAACGCCTCTACTAATCCATTGGCCGGAGGATAGTAAGGTGTTGAAAACGAATGCCGGATGCCGAACTTCTGACACCACTTTTCCATACCTCTATTTTTAAAAGGGGTGTCATTATCAGAGACGATCTTTTTTGGAATACCATGACGGTATATTATGGCATGCCGGATGAAATTGACCACGTCCTTTTCTTTAACATTACGCAAGGCGACTGCTTCGGTCCACTTGGAAAAATAGTCTGTCGCTGCCAAAATATATTGTTTTCCCTTAGACGAAGGTGGATTTATAGGGCCAATTACGTCGAGTCCCCAAGCTGAGAAAGGCCAAGAAGCAACGGACTGATGTAAGTCTTCCGGGGGAACGTGTATTATATTCCCATGTATTTGACATTCATGACACCGCTTCGCATATTCTATCGCATCTTTGAACATGGTAGGCCAGTAATAACCCATTCGATGCACTCTATGGCATAAATTTTGGCCGGCTTGATGCACTCCACATTCTCCTGAATGTGCTTCCTGCAGCATTTGATTTGCTTATTACTTGTCTAAGCATCGTAACAGCATTTCATTATAAGATTTTCTATACAACACTTCGCTGCACATGACAAATTTGCCTGATCGCTGCTTAATCTGCTGTCATTGCGCATTATTTTCTTGTAGGATGTTATATCTGAGATAATCGACGAAAGGCTGACGCCAATCATCTGTCGTTACTTCCAGATGGGATATATGAAATATTTTAACGATTTCTTCAATAACCTCTGCGGATGGCAGGAATCTTCTTTCTTCTATAGTTACCTGGAGAGGACTTCGATTTGTACAGGACAAAGCCGCTGCCAGACTGGCTAAAGCATCTGCTTTTACATTCTCAGATCGCGGTATATGTTTGATTTCTACATGATAAAACTGTTCAAGTAACTGTTGTGCCTTCCGGCAATAAGGCAGGAGCTCTTGTTTCCTTACTTCGAATTCTGTTATGAATTGATTTATAATCAATTTAGAATCTCCGAAGATATGCAATAATTTTATTTCCATTTGTTGAGCTATTTCCATTCCAATAATTAGGGCTCTGTATTCAGCCTCATTGTTCGTGCATGTAGTCCCCAGTGTGAAGGAGTATGGTAATAGATCGCCTTGAGGAGTAATGAATATCACTCCTGCCCTCGCGCCCGATGTTCGAGCAGCACCGTCAAAATACATTTGTCATGGGCTCTAGGATTCAGCTAACATAACCTGTTCGTCTGGGAAGTCATCATTAATTTCTTCACTTTCTGCCACAGGATGTGCTGCGAGGAAATCTACCATAGCTTGCCCTTTTACTGCTTTTGCTGGTCTATATGAAATAGTATATTCTGATAACAATAACATCCATTTGGCTAATCTTCCCGACAACATTGGCCTGGTCATCAAGAATTTAATCGGATCTACTCTTGAAATCAAAGTTATATCGTGGGAGAGACAATAATGTCTTAACTTTCGTACAGCGAATATCAACGCCAAACATTCTTTCTCGATCGAGGAATAATTGCATTCTGCCCCCATCAATGTTCGGCTTAGATAATAAAGAGCAGTCTCCTTTCCGATTTCATTTACCTGTGCCAACAAAGCACCCAAAGAATTTGTAGCTGCAGATGTATACAAGATAAGCGGCTTACCTCTCACTGGAGCTGTTAATACCGGCGGCTGTTTCAGCAATTCCTTAATTGAATCAAATGCATTCTGATAGGCGTGATCCCATACAAATTCCGTATCTTTCTTCATTAGCCGAGAAAATGGCTGACACCTTCCTGCGAGGTTTGAAATGAAACGACGAATGTATGCCAGTTTTCCTTGTAAACTTTTCAATTCCTTCAGCGTTGTTGGTGGCGGCATATTTTAAATAGCCTTAATTTTTCCTGGATCGATCTCGATGCCTCTATGCCGTACAATGAAGCCGAGGAACTTGCCAGAAGATACCCCGAACGTGCATTTAGTTGGGTTCATCTTTAATTGTTTCTTTCTGAGTCGACGGAAGACTGCTGCCAAATGTTCACGGTGTTTTTGATGATCTCCTGACCTGACTACCAGGTCATTAACGTAGCATTCAACATGTTTATGCATCATATCTTGAAAAATATTTTTCATCGCTCTCTGATATGTTGCCCCAGCATTTTTAAGACCAAAAGGCATAACTTTGTAACAGTAAATCTCGAGCGGTGTTCTAAATGCCGTTGCCTCTTCATCTTCAGGCGCCATCCTGATTTGATTATAACCTGCATAACCGTCCATAAAAGACATAATAGCATACTAATTAGTACTATCGATCAATAACTCTGTTATCGGGAGAGGGAAATCGTCCTTTGGACATGCTTCATTCAGATCTCTGAAGTCGATACATACTCTGATCTGCCCATTCTTCTTTTTCACATGAACGTGTATTATATCCACTTGGGATATTTAACTTCCTTGATGAATCCAACTTTTATTAGTTTGTTTACCTCCTCTTCGATTAACGGAATCAGGTCTGGGTGAAAGCGCCTTTGTGCTTGCTTTATTGGTTTCTTTTCTTTGGAGATGTTTAATCGATGCATCGCTATGGAGGATTCCAGTCCCGACATTTCTTCATATGCCCAAGCGAAGACGTCTTTATTTTCTTTGAGAAGTTGGCCATATTTCTCGAATTCCTGCTCAGAAAGACTGATGCTGATGAATGTATTCCTCAGTTCTTCTTCTGTTCCCAAATTTATTTCTCGCAAGCCATCTATTGTCGGTTGCCCCCCGTCTTCTATTTGTTTTGGAGCTGTTTTAGGATACTCAACTACCTTAGGGTCTTGCTTTGGCATCTGTGCAGCCGAAGTCATATTTACTGATACCATATTTACTGATGACTCTGCTCCTAGCCCCTGGAATTTTCTTCGCTTTTCCTGATCAACCCCGAGAGGGATTTGAATTCCTTTCCCATGATTCAGTCCGGTGGGTTTGTTACAATCAAAGCCCATATTTCTCATGATTTTCTTGCTTACTGCACTGTATTTTTTCAATTTTTGCAGTGTTAACTCTCCGTGATATACATTGCTTGTGATCTCCGTGATTTGATCCTTTATTTTTGTTGCGGCATGGAATACTATCGGCTCAGGGTATTTAGTACTAGCCTTGACTTCAAATCTTCCTGGAGCGAATATAAATGGCTTACACCTTTCAATTTTGGGTAGAGGCATCGTATAATTGGATTGTAAAATTTCCAACTGTTCTGTCGATAACAATGTCAACAGCGACTGCCCGGGTTGTCTCAGATGCTTGGGTACGAAATAGAACTTCTTTCTTGCTTCTGCAGTCCTAGAAGATTTCGCCCTTTCTTCTCTAACATTGTTTATTTGTTCGTCTTTCAAGATTCTCTTTTCATCATCATTTCCGACCTCGTCAGAGAAACCTTTATAATAGCTGGCATCCGCGAAGAAAGACTCAGCTTCTGTATATGGTTTCGCATCAACCATCACTTTGCATTGCATTCCGTCCTTACAGTATTTGAAACATTGGTGTAGAGTAGGTTATACGTTGTATCCACGGCCTTCCCAAGAGAAGGTTATATGTTGTCACAACATTTATAACATGACATACAACAGTAGTAATTAAGTCTCCCACTTCCAATGTCACTGTAATCTTACCGAGTGCGCGTTGTCCATCTTCATTGAATCCCTGTATCATCATTTCGCTGGGGCGCAAATCAGAGCGGCGATAGCCCAATTTGTTTATCATGGAGAGCGGCAAAAGATTCACTGTGGACCCATTGTCTATCATAATCCATTTTATCTTCTTTTCACAAATATACCCTTCTATCATTAATGGTCTGTTATGTTCTGCTTCACCAATTAAATCATCATCAGAGGACGAGATTACTGGTAGACAATTTGCCCATTCATCATGTCTTTCATGTTTCATTTCTATCAATAAAGTTTCTCTTACATCGTGATCAGACAGCGCTTGAATCAGACTCTGCGAAAACTCTTTTGATAACTTAAGTGCATCATAGATGCTTAGGCGTGCCGGTATGCCTTTCAAGTGACTAACTACATCATAAGCCACTTTCATCGCTCCATTCCCATTTTTACTTCCATTCTCGTTGTTCTGTCTTTTAGTGACTTATTTCCTTGCAATTTCTTCTCTTTGCTTCACCAGACTCGTTACCTGCTTCCCTGATCGCAATGTAATCATTGCAGCATTCTTTATTGACTTTCAATTTTCTTTCTCTTTTATTTCTCGTGCTTTTTCCTGGACTGAAAATACGTTTACTGTTGCCCTCATACTCATTTCTTTGCTTTCGCTGGTTATTGTTTCACCCCTATTTATCATTCGTTGTATGATGCACTTCAACGTATAGCAATTCTCCGTCGGATGTCCCACTAGGCGATGATAATGGCAAAAGTTTCTTTCCCAGGTCTTCATTACATCTTCAGGGCGGTTGGGTTCTGGTAATTCTAGGGTGCCAGCTTTCAACAACTGCTGCATCATAGGAACTACGTCTTCTTTATCGAACTCAAATCCTTTGTGAGAATCGAGCATTCTGAGCCTTTTTCCGCTGTATCTATCCCTTGATTGATTCCAGCCTTCTTTTCCTTCTGACCTTTTGTCTCTTGAGCCCCTCGCATCTTGATTTTTCTTATCCCGATCGATGGTATTGACGGTTGTTCTGCCAGGTATCCTCCTGATGGTTTCATGATGTAATGCTGGCATCTTACGAGTCATTAATTCCAATGCGTGGGCTTTAGTAGCCAAATCACGAAAGGTTCCGATATCGGCGCTGGTGAGTCCGAACGCGCTTCCTGTTTCCATATAGTTCAAACACATCTTGACCTGTACCTTTTCTTCTGGCAACTGTCTACACGATGCCTGTAACGCCCTGAAAATCGGGGATCGAGCATAAACTCAACTCTCGAGTTCCAGAACATCACTTACGCAACAAAATGAATGATGATTGAATGTTGACTGTATTCGTGCATTGAACATGAGTGAGATTAAGCCAAAACAGCATATCATACTCCAGAGACAGTTAATTTTGCAAGCGGAAGACTATGATAGATAGATAAAATATATAAACTATGATGAGTCTCCAGAGTGTGATAACATTACCAGGTTAAATAAATACAAGTACAGTTCTAAAATATACCAAATGTGTAAGTTTAATATCTTCTATCCCCAGTACCACAGCCCCGACAATACAGTACCATGTCTTAAGAGACCCGTCAGAGGGTTACATGATAGGAGAACTCCTCCTCATCACCATAGAAGTAGTCCGGCTCTGCTTCATAAGCATCGCCATCATCTGAAATTCAACAAATCTGTTTGGTGTGTACAACACCGTCCCGTAACATGGGAGTCAGTAGCTAACTCAGTGGAACAATAAAGCATAGGTTAACATGTTATCGATGCAGTCAAGCAGTAATGATAAAGCAGTAAATCAAGCACTCCTAGTTACTCTGATTAATGCAAGTATGAATGCAAGTATGATGGATGCCCTCACCGACATACTCCCTCATGCGACACAATCTCACGTTCGCGGCATGCTTACATCCCACAGTGCTCCACATCTTCCAGGCACATGCAATGCATGATGAGCATGATTACCGAGTTTTTAATTAGTCCATTTCAAACAGCAGGATTGGGAAACTAAGGTACCTCCCTTGTATCATTCCCAAACATGATCCATTCTAGGGTCGTCAGTCCTAGTTAATATCAGACGATGGTGTGTTTTCTAGGTCACTGCAGAGGCTGCCAGGGCTGTTACACACAAAGGTTGCACCACTCCCCCATCACCCCTTAAACGATTCATCACTATATAGAAACAGGCCTAGTTCATACTCTATATATCGCGGCGAACCCTGAGGCGCACTGCGACTTTGAGAATATGCTCGCGGTCACTACAAAGGACGCTGTAGGGCATTACGCACAAAGGTTGCACCACCGCCCCATCACCTTATCAATGTAGGTCGACAAAGACGAATATAGTGTCCCATACCACCATAATCGGCTCACGAGTTAAGTTGCTCACTGGTCACTACGGGGAGGCACGTATCCCCAGCGTAGGCCGACAGCTCGACCACGGTGTCCCATACCACCATGCCCGGCTCATGAGTCTTAGCGGATCGAGGTACCATGGTTAAAAGGGTTTTCACTGGTAAGTTTTGGTACCCTAGGTTCAAGCAGTAGCGACCAAACATGGTGAATATACATTAGACAAATCGGGTTACATGACGAGCTTGGCTAGCTCGAGCGCACAACAAGTTGAACGACATGAAGTGCATAAGCACTTCGCGTGGCCAACCACTATCGCCAACCGAAGTACGACTCGAGTTCGTCGAACACATCTCACGTGGTGACATGAAACTCAACCACGATCTCCAATCTAGTATCGAATGTCTGGACTATAATCATAGCCCCAAGCACAATCAATTGTCATCCATAGCATGTGGAGTAAAGCATGATAAACAAAGTAATTCAAGCATGATAAATAAAGTAATTCAAACATGCTAGTAGGCATGTTATAAGCATATTATAAAGCATGATATAAAGCATGTTGTAAAACACTACATTAATAGGAATACAAACACATGTATTGTAAGTAAGTGGTTTAGGTGATCAACCTCATGGAGGTAATCATACACGTCGCTAGGATAGTTGAGAATCCAATCTCAGTACCCTCCTAAGGCATCTACATCCAACCACTTACTCACACAAGCATTTCCACAAACAGTTAACATACACTATTTCACATACTCGGTGTATGTTAGCAAACATGTATTAGGGCGAGTCCTTTCGCCAAGCAAATAAATTACGCATATATAGTATATTTGTACAATAAATAATCATGGCAAACACATCTCTAAAATAAATATGTATACAGCACTTTCTACAATACAGTATTTGTACATACATGGTGTATATTGGTAAACATGTATTTCAGCGAATCCTTTCGCCAAATGAGTATTTTATCCATACATCATATATCCATACGACGATTAAACATGTCAAACACATTTTCATAAAAAATATGTATACGGTATTTCATACGAATACCTAAAGTATGCGAAATTCCAAATTCTACAATTCTAATCGAAACAGGAAACGGAAAGCACTTTGCACATGTGCAATTGCATGCAGATCATGAATCTACCATTATCTGACATTAAAAGCATTGAAAACCGTAACTTATACACTTAAAGTCTTCACCTTGTGTCGTAGAATCGTAACGGAGTCGATAGGTTCGCTAAGCTTCTGTATACGGGAGTTTGGCAACCTAGAGAACGAAATAGGTTAGCTATTTCCTAACCTACAACTGTCTAATCCCCCAAACAGGTTAGGGTTAGGGTTTATTACCTAGAAATGATGCCGGAATCGCCGGGAAAGCGATGAGAATCAGGCGGTGGAGCCCGAATAGCAGCAGGGAACAGCAGCAGGGAATTCCTCCCACATCTCCCTCACTTTCTCTCTCAAATCCAAATTCATATGGCTGGAATGGGAGAGGGTTTAAAGTCCTTTTATAGCCTAAAACCTTCCCAAAATAGACTCAGGTTCAAGGGTTACTGCTAATATAGGTATTTCGTCACTTTTTCAGCTCAAAAGAGTGTTTCTGGTGGCCCCCCTTGAGCCAAACATCAGACTTAAGCTCTCTACTCACGGATCTATGTGGGACTACGTTTTCGACTCGAACGGATTCCCAAATCGTACGTGACGGACCACTTTCAGTTCAACGGTCAGTGGGCCACGATCCAAAATTCCAAGCACATGTAAATGTTCCTGAAATTTTTCTTAATCCGAGGGTGTAATTTAGTCTGATTCTGACGGTCTGGTTGCTTAATACTGATGCGTAAGCGAATGGTGTCAGATCACTATTCCAGATATTTATTTTGTAAAGGGAATAGTGTTTTTCACACTCCCTCGCTCCGGATCCAAACGAATGGCCGTGGGATATCAGCTCGACCTGATTTTTGAGATGATAGTCAGGCCCAGTGAGGCGGTCCTAGTTCCTTAACTTCGTGTTAATCGGACTTCTGATGTGCGATCTAGACCTAATACGAAGTTTCGTTTCATTTTCGAGAGCAGCCAGGAAATGAGTTTGGTTCTAAACTTTAGGGTAACCTAGCGTCAATGATTCTACAAGTTTTGGGTCTTGCAGATTGTATTTAAAGCGATTCAAACGGATTTCGTAGCTAATCTGGTTTCGCACTTAGTTACTTTGTCTCATTTCTAAAGGATTTAGTCCTAAGTGAATTCTGGTCGAGGTGGTACTCAGGCCTTTGGAGTTTGTATATAAAGTGATCCAAGTTATACTACTTAGCTAGTTTAAGATAGTGTCTAGGGTGAAAGTTCTTAGAAAAATTGGAAGATCAAGGTGATGAAGGGTGAGATTTGTGAAGGAAATGAGTTCAAAGGCGGCTTTAGACTTTGGGATTCAGTTCTGACAAGTTAATGAGGTATTAGAATCGACTCATTGCCTAAGGAAATCTAATCCCAGGTTGGCAAAAACCCGGGGCGTTACAATCTACCCCCCTTAAAATAAAATTTCGTCCTCGAAATTGCCTAAGGGTAATAATGAAAGATTTCTATTATTTCATTGGCCTAAGACTTATTGATTTCAAGTTTCTACGCGTGGTAGGGTATGTACTAGCTGGTTCAGTTTAGTCTACCCCCCTTAAAACTTATTTCTTTATCCATTGCTTATACCCTGATGGTTTGCTACAATTTATTTCTTTACCTATTTAGAGTCTTGATGACAACTCCCAATAATTTAGAGTAAGATAGCTGTTTTCATTGTTTGACCAACACGGAGAAACGGTAATAGTGGGCTCGATCCCGATACATCGATCATCTACCGGGCCAGGGTAGGAAGCTCATCTTATCACTTCCGAATCCTGGTGGATCCTGGTCTTCTGCTCGGTCAAGCAGTGAGTCCATTGGTAGTCGCCCAGGATTGAGAATTGGGTCAAGCCGCGAATACTTCGCAGTTGTATATTTCAGTAACTCCGTAGTCCGATCGCTCTAGAAACGTAGGGAATGTCCATCATTGAAAGGTTCAAATTGTCTATTCTAAGGTTGCCCTTTAGGTCTTAGTCTAAGAGAGTCCTCGTTATTATCTATGTCAAAGGAAATGGGGAATCAAATCTTACTAGATGATCCTAAAATGGTTTCTCATAGTAGAACTTGCTAGGGCTTCTATAATATTCGTATTCAACGAACACAGTTTCGATCCTGGGCCAGTGGAGTAGAGTCCACCACGCTTCCGCTGCGCCACCCAGATCAAGAGATGCAATAGGTGACCTAACTAGATTGGGCTCATAATGTTCTACCCCCCTTAAAACTTTATTTTCACCCTCAAGGCTCAAGATTTATGTCCTGCTCCGTATATCGGAACAAGGTGTAGTTTAGGATCTATCCTTGACATGAAATGGGATGCGATCTCCCACTACATTAGTCTTCTTTTCATCAATGTTGTGAATTATGGCATTGATACCTATGGTCATAGAAAGGAGCTAAAGATGAAGGGTATTGTGGTTGATTCGGGGTCAGGTGTGAGTTTGTGGCGAGATGCCTAATTCTACCAAGAAATTTTTGTCGCGGTTCAGACTTATCCTATTTAATCATGTCTAGCTTAATAGGCAGGCTATCTTTTTACGTTCATAAGCACAATACGTATGCCGACATGGCATGCGATTTGGGACCTAATTCCTAACTGTCTGTTGCCCATTTGGGCAATTCCTTAGGCCTAAAAGACATAGTCTCTAGTAGTTATATACTCCTAACACTTTTCAAGGACAAAATTATAAACTTTTAGTTGTAAATGGTTGGGCCAACACGGAAAGAAAATTGTGTAGTGGGTCTGAGCCGGGTACATAGACCTTCTGCCTCGCGATGACAGAAAATCGTCGTATCAGTCCTTAATCCCAGCTGATCCCGACCTTCTGCTTGATCAGAGCATAGGGTTCATTGGTCACTACCAGGATTGAGAATTCGATTCAAACCGCGAATACCTCGCTTAAATGTAGTTTCTCTACTCCGCGTTCCCATTGTACTAAGTCCTTGAGAAGGTGATTCTAAGGGGTGTATTGATTTGACCTAACATTAAATCAAAGGGATACTGAGCGTGTATAGTTACTAATCAAACAACTTTTCTAAGAATTATTAAAGGAGCCTATGAGTATTAAGGGGTCCGACGAAGGAGTGAGGTCTCACTCCAACCCAATCCAGCCCATTAATTAAGTCCATCTTTCAACTATCTTGAAATTATCTTAGCATAATCAGTCTTTTATGTTCCGTAGTAGAACCAGTAGCCTAGTCTCAATTTATGAATAGTGGTAATCTATTAGTCTATGCTTACACACTAGATGATTTCAGATCATTTCTAATACAAGAAATTATTCATCGTGTAGGGTCAAACGTTGTCTAAGTGGAATTGGGTTGCTGAAACTCGAATTTAACTACGCACGAGCATTTCACATATGTTCATACTAGCTAAGGAGATCCTAAGGGTCACATTATAAATTTGTTGGGTTTCCTATATGGTCAGGTCTGTCGAAATCCAGGAGTAACGCTCTTGGTCCAAAACTCTAAGAGTCTATTTGTCAAACAACCATTTACTCTAAAAGCTTAAGCTATCAGAGTGTGGTGGTTAATGTGTATCAAGGGACTTTATCACTGCATCACTACTTGGCCAATGGTCTTAAGTTGCATTAAAATGGGACTGTATTACTAATCCCACTTCAGGATTGGGAATGGCATATTTAGCGAGAGTGGGGGGATTAAAATTACTTTATAGGCTTTGGAAAATGAGGATTGTGTTGGAAAGTGTGAGATGGGATTTCCATATCCCACGATGAGGAATTTCTAAGTGTAATTTGAAAGAAAATTCTGGGATTTACGTTTAACTGCTTACACTCCAAATATGGTATTGGAAAACATGGGATGCACCCAAATCCTATGAGATCGAGAAAATGGCCGTAACCAATTCGAATAGGGCCATGGAAAGTGAATGAAAAGTGAAGGGGAGAGAAAGTAAGGGTTGGAGGTTTGTTCCTCCATGAGTTTGAGACTCAACAAAGATTGTAAAGGCCCGAACGGGCAGGGATTGAAGGAGGAAAATGAGTAGATGGGATGGGTTGAGAGCTTACCCGAATTTGAGCTCCAAATGAGGCGTGTAAGTGCTCAAATGAAAGAGAATGGAGAGGGTAGGGGGTAGGTTATGTTGTAATCGTTGGAGGAGGATGTATGGTTAGATATGAAACAACGAAATGGGCGATTGGAGTGGAGGTTTGAGAAAGAAAAATCAGAAATGGAGGTTTGGGCGTTTGGAAGGGGTGATGTGAGAGAGAGGGGAGCTCCAGCCCCCAAAATCCTAAATCTTAGGCCAAACCGCGCATACCACGTGGTAGGGGAGGTCGGGCCGACCAACCCCAGCCTCGGCCCCACAACAGATGGGCCACCGGACCGCGGTCCGCCTTGGCCGGAACCGTGCCGCCGTGGTGGGGTCATGTTCTTTGTGGTCCCAAGGTGCCAAATGCACCCTGGTTCGACCCTGGGTCCTATCGGATCTAAGTGGGGAGGCCCCCGAATCCGATTCGCTCCATTTCGGGTAGTTTCGGGATAATCGGACGTAACTTGCAATCCGGAATGAGTTATCTGATGTAAAATATATGAATTTGGGGTAGAACGAGCTAATGAAGCCAACCAACCCGCTATGCCAGGTTACACAATCCGGAATTGCGAAAAAAAGCCTCCGATTGACAGTCATTTCCCTATTTTAATTTCGTTTTACTAAAATAGTAATTTTTGTTTGATTACTCTTCATCTGTTGGGCTTTAGGAGTTGCGCTCATCGCGTAAAGAGCTTAGAATAATTAGGAGAATGGTTTGGTGAAGCCAAATAGGACACTTATTATTCTTGGCTGAAAACTTTGCGCACTAGTAGACATCACCACCTTATGGTAAGTCACGAATTCTAGGAGTTTTAGTTGTAGTTTATTTCTAATTTCTTTACCATTGCTTGGTATTCCTATTTAAAGGGTTGTGAACTCTTTTTTTTTTTATAATTCATTAATCAAGTTTGAATTTATTAGAATTTATTTCTATTTTCTGCTTTCTTCCTCATGGATTCGAGAAGTCTCCGCGAGGAGTCCAGAGAAGTTCCGAGGATTCGGAGTAGTTATCCTCATCATGCCTATCCTATATTCTACCGATGGTCAACGGTTAGAGTGAAGTGGATTGTAATCTAGAATTATCTATAGACGGCCTAAGAATATTTTAAGGTCGACCCGTGCGACCAAGGTTAATACGGACTTGATTTCGGTGTTTGTTTTCAGCGAACTTCACCAATTGGTGAAGTCGGGATACCTATGACTGTTTCTACATTTCGTCGCTCCCTCCTAAGTCAGAGTGCGTCAGTGTGCGTCGTGTCACCATAACCCAGGTTCGGTTTAATCCAAATCATGCTTTGATACCATCTTGTAACGCCCTGAAAATCGGGGGTCGAGCATAAACTCAACTCTCGAGTTCCAGAACATCACTTATGCAACAAAATGAATGATGATTGAATGTTGACTGTATTCGTGCATTGAACATAAGTGAGATTAAGTCAAAACAGCATATCATACTCCAGAGACAGTTAATTTTGTAAGCGGAAGACTATGATAGATAGATAAAATATATAAACTATGATGAGCCTCCAGAGTGTGATAACATTACCAGGTTAAATAAATACAAGTACAGTTCTAAAATATACCAAATGTGTAAGTTTAATGTCTTCTATCCCCGTACCACACCCCCGACAATACAGTACTAGGTCTTCAGAGACCCGTCAGAGGGTTACATGATAGGAGAACTCCTCCTCATCACCATAAAAGTAGTCCGGCTCTGCTTCATAAGCATCGCCATCATCTGAAATTCAACAAATCTGTTTGGTGTGTATAACACCGTCCCGTAACATGGGAGTCAGTAGCTAACTCAGTGGAACAATAAAGCATAGGTTAACATGTTATCGATGCAGTCAAGCAGTAATGATAAAGCAGTAAATCAAGCACTCCTAGTTACTCTGATTAATGCAAGTATGAATGCAGGTATGATGGATGCCCTCACCGACATACTCCCTCATGCGACACCATCTCACGTTCACGGCATGCTTACATCCCACAGTGCTCCACATCTTCCAGGCACATGCAATGCATGATGAGCATGATTACCGATTTTTTAATTAGTCCATTTCAAACAGCAGGATTAGGAAACTAAGGTACCTCCCTTGTATCATTCCCAAACATGATCCATTCTAGGGTCGTCAGTCCTAGTTAATATTAGACGATGGTGTGTTTTCTAGGTCACCGTAGAGGCCGCTGTGGTCAAGTTACACACAAAGGTTACACCACTCCCCATCACCCCTTAAACGATTCATCACTATACAGAAACAGGCCTAGTTCATACTCTATATATCGCGGCGAATCCTAAGGCGCACTGCGACTTCAGAATATGCTCGCGGTCACTACAAAGGGCTGCCAGGGCTATTACGCACAAAGGTTGCACCACTCCTGTCACGCCCCAAACCTAGAGATCGGATTCACAGGAATCCCGATCGCCGAATCCGGTGACGACAGCCTCCATAGTACCCCATTCTCGGCTCCTAGCGTCCATACGCCAGATTCCGATCCTGGGATCCTACAAGGAGGATTTTCCAATGTATATTTAACTCATAATAAGCATAACCACAAGATTACCCAATTCACAAAGGCAACATCATCATCACATATCCACTAATATAATAATTTGAGTACAATGCTGAAAGGGAAATACATGATATCGAAAATCAAGCTCTAGAAGACCGCCGCACGCTCCAAGCTCAACACTGCTGTCACCTAACATCGCCTGCACGCATCTATCGTGCATAAGCTTATAGAAAGCTTAGAGGGTGGTGTAAGTGTGTGCACAAGGTAAGTGCCAAGTATTCAACACAATGCCATCATCATACAGACCGAAAATCTTTGGTAATCCATAAATGGTATAATATCAAAATAAACAGAATCACTAACAAGATAATAAATTACCAGAGTAAGCAGAAATACTGACAAGAGCAGGAATTATCAGAGTAAACATAAATACTAGCGAGATCATAAAATATATGATAACAGAGTAAGCAGAAATACGGACAAGTCCATAAATCAATCAATATTAGAATACGCAATATAGAACAACTATGTAGATGATGGGTCATAAAGAGTCAATTATCAAATGCCGAGGATGTGATGCAGTGTGTAATTCCTGATGAGTCCACGACTAGCGTCAATCGTATCTAGACAATATAATGCAAAAACACAGGTAACTCAGAATGTCATATGTCGCGAATGTAATGCAATATGCGGTGCAAATGGAATGACCATGCTTGAGTGTGAAGTTGAGATGATAGTACGTAGTATCGCAGGCTATAGGGTCCATCACAAGGGACTTCTATCCAAACCAGTCCCATACCTAAATTTGGATAGTCGACTCAATGTGGTAAACTCCTGATCTCAGGTTAGTCGCGCGCCCAACCGAAATCATTGCCATTCGAAGGTACACAACAATTAGTTGCGCACCACCAGCCCGAGTGGATAGTGAATTAAATGAATGTATGAGTATGCAAATCCTGCTCAATAAGTCCACGTATCAGTACGGTTCCTCTCTGGGATCATCACCGGGGTCTATTACACTCCAAACCAGATTGCCGCCCCATCGCGCGCAACAAGGTGAGTGGAAGAGACCTCACTATCCGCCTGCCAATATCGGGCACGGCTCGTCGATAGCGGACCCATTCCTCGAGCTGGTCGACTCAGCCTAGCATTGCCCCCTCCTCTCGGGCAGGTAAGGCCAAACCCCCTTCCAACCGACCACGACACAGTGGAAGACGCGGCCTAACGGTATGCGGCCCTCATGCGCTCATGCATCCACTCGGTCTAGACGTTGGAGCAACCTCTGGAACCAAGAGGGTTTAGGGACTTTCACCCAGGGATATCTATAGCACCCCATGTAGAATGATTTCGGTGTCCCGTCTGGCCATCCACGATATGCCTGTGGAGGTCACGGCCCTGATGTCGCTAGGGCATACAGTAATCACAGTACACAATGCAAGATGCATGAGTCATGCAATCCAGTCATGCATCAATCCTGCGCATACCGTGCGCTCATGTGAGATAACCTCCGCCTATCAGGGAGTCTCATAACAATATGCTCAATGACATATGCAATGATCAACCACATCTCATAACAAATATGCAGATGATGCGTATGAGCATGTATCATGATGCTATGCAGTCACATACTCATAATCGGTATCAATAACCGGTATCAACAATCGGCCTCGACAATGTGGACATTTAACCAACATTGTCCCCAAGGAATGGCTCACACAAAGCCAAACATATAATGGGCCTACGGCCTCACACAAAGGCCTAATATACAACACAATGGCCCTTACTCAAGGGTCATATATACACAACGGGTTGCTCATGGGCTTTAAATACGTGACATGTGGACCCTACACATGGGTCTCGAATACATCAAATGGGCCATGCATCATGGGCCTAATACATATCACAGTGGGCCTTGTCCATAGGCCACGAATACATCACAATGGGCCCCAACTACGGGTCGCATATACATCATATAGGTCTCGACAATCGGCCTCGGCCTCAACGATCGATTTGGCACTCGGAATCGGCCTCGATAATCAGAATCAGCCTCGATACTTGGCTTCGACAGTCGGAATCGGCCTATACAATCGGCCTCGACAAGCAGAATCGACAATCGGTCACGTCAATCGATAATCAGCCACGATCAGTAATCGGTCACAATAATCGGCCTCAATCGGTAATCGGTCAATCGGCCACGACAAGCAGGATCGACAATCGGCCACGTCAATCGATAAACAGCCACGATCAGTAATCGGTCACGATAATCGGCCTCGATCGGTAATCGGTCAATCGGTCACGTTAATCGAAATCGGTAATCGGTCAAGGTAATCAGATCAGTAAATCGGTCACGATAATCGGCCTCCATCGGTAATCGGTCAATCGACCACGACAAGCAGGATCGACAATCGGCCACGTCAATCGATAATCGGCCACGATCGGTAATCGGTCACGATAATCGGAATCGACAATCGGCGAGCATGGGTCTAACAAGGTCTAAAGGAAGGTCACAATGAGGACATTAAACCATCATTGCCGATCGATGTGGCCATTAAACCATCATTGCTCCCAAAGAGTGGCCCATATAAGGGATTCACACACAACGTAACGGACCATGCATACATCGTATTGGGCCTCAACCATGGGCCCAGAAATACATCACAATGGGCCTCGGCACATGGGTCATAAATATATCACATCGGCCTTGCCCATGGGTCTCGAATACATCATAGTGGGCCTCGCCCATGGGCTTAGAATACAACTCAGTGGACTACGAAAAAGGTCCATAACTACGCAACAGTGGGTCCTGCACATGGGCCTCATACGCCTCAGATCGGGCCACAACCCATGGGCCTCAGTACATCACAATGGGTTGCAACCCATAGGCCTTACATACAACAAGTGGGCCGAATTAGTGGGCCGCACCAATGGGCCTCATACAATCAAGTGGGCCTCTCAAGGTAATGAGGCCTACGGCCCGAAAATAATTGGACAGTGTGTGTATAACACATTTATATCATGGTGGATCTCATAAGAAAATGGGGCCCACGACCCTACTGGAAAGATGGATCGGCGCTTCGGATACAACATATCGAGGTGGGCCCTGCACATATCAAATGGGCCCCAACAGATGGATAGTGTGCTTGCTATACACACATCAAGGTGGGACCGGCAGATGGACGACGTGGACATAAAATACATACATCATGGTGGAGTCCACATTACCGTTCGAATTGTCCAGCACCTTCCGGCACTGTGTGGACGGTGTGGATAATAATACACATATCAAGGTGGTCCATTGTCCAGATGCTGGATGCGTGGACAAAGCACATACATCATGTCAGGGCCCCACCGTCCCTTGCCGGACAGTAGAGGATGACACGCATATAACAGGTGCGTCCAGATCGATGGACATTGTAGGTATAACACCTACCTCATGTGGAGCCCACAGAACTGCTGACATTAAACATCAGCTAAATAGGTGGTGGGGCCCACAGATAGATCGTTTGGATATACATTGCATGGGCCCCATGTCCACGTGGATGGCAGGGATGAGACACGTACATCATGGTGACTCCCACGTACTGAGCTGCAGCACGTCAGCAAGAGGGTCCCACCGTCCCAGCCTGCTGGATGGTGGGGATAAAACCCATATTCATTAAAGGTGGGTCCCACCGTCCTTGCCTCTCGACGGTGGAGACAACACTTGCATCAGGAAGGGCTCCGCACGTACATCACGTGGATCCTACCTGTCATCACAAAATGGCTGGATGGTGGAATTCTCGCATACCTCCTGGTGGCCACGTCGAAATGGATGGACGGTATGTAATGCACAACGGGTGGATCCCACCGTCCTATGCACTGGACGGTGGAGATGAAACACATATCATGATGGCCCACCGTCCCATGCACTGGACGGTGGAGCTAAAACACATACATGGGCGGGCTTCACAAGCACCGTCCAGAGGGACGGTGCAGATGAAATTACATCAACGTGGGTCCCACATGCGGCCCACCACGTACATACAATCTCTCTCTCTATATATATATATACA
The DNA here is from genome assembly GCA_030180095.1 of Magnolia changhungtana. Classification (NCBI taxonomy): domain Eukaryota; kingdom Viridiplantae; phylum Streptophyta; class Magnoliopsida; order Magnoliales; family Magnoliaceae; genus Magnolia; species Magnolia changhungtana. The sequence continues at coordinate 3,268,691 of JASAUF010000600.1, forward strand.
CACACACTAACGTGGGTCCCACATGGGGCCACCACGTGTATATACTATATATATATATATATATGATTATAATAATAATTTATTTACTTTTTCTCTTTGTTTATAGAGGACAGCAACGTCCAGGCCCTGGACGGCCTGGATATTACGTCATGTTGGGGTCCACGATCACGTCCAGATGGACGGCTGAATACATAAATTAAGGTGGGCCCCACACGTATGGATGCAAGGCATTCATCAAAGTGGCACCACGTCCATGCATATGGACGGACGGTTGGATATACTACATACCACATGTCAGATCCACAAAATTCTGACGTTAACACAGCAGCTGTTTTGCTGCTCGTCCGCCCATGGACGGCTAGATATAACACATGCTTCAAGATCAAGGTGGGGTCCATGTACACGTGGCCCACCATCTACATACACAAACATCGAGGTGGCCCCACGTCCTAGCAATGGATGGTGGGGATAGAATATATACATCAATGCCAGTCCCACCGTCCAGGGACTGGACGGTGGTGGGTGCAACACTACAGCACGGTGGGTCCCATGCATCGGATGCAGCACAGCATTAAGGTGGGGCCCACGTTATGGATCAAGCTGCCATTTGTATTTTATTTATTTATTTATTATTATTATTATTTTATTTTATTTTATTTTTCCTTCATCCAGTGTCCAAGATGGACAGCATGGATGGAACACAAATCAGGGGCCCCACCGTCCAAAACATCTGGACGGTTGGATGAAACACATAAATCAGGTGGGCCACACGGTCATCACAAAAAAAAAAGAAGAGGAAAATCAAGGTAGCGGAGGGACACCGCCACTATGGGTCCCTCTTTGATACAAATCGTGCATCAAGATGGGCCCCACAAATGTGGACCGTCAAATAATAAAAAAATCAAATCATAAATCACCCACCTTTGATATTCTCCTCCTCCTTCCGCCAAAGCATCCTAGAGCTCCAAAGGACGAACTTCAACGATTGAGATTGGTTTTGGAGGGTGGGGATGGGAGATAGGAAGTGGGTCATACCAAGCTCTCTCCCATGGAGAGTCATGGACGATTGGGTGCTTCTTTGGTTGCTTGGAAGAGAAGAGAGAACTAAGAGAGAGAGAAGATGGGATGGAGTGATGGAGTGATGGAGTGAGGTGAGAGCTTTATTGACTTTTAAGGTAATTTGTGTAAGAGGGGTATGGGTTGCCTTGACTTTTAAGGTTGCTTTGGTAAGGGAGTGATGGAATATGTACTTGACATATGAAGTGATTGATGTGTACTTGATTGATGGGACATTCTCTTGGGATTTGCAATGCGCGGCGTTTTCCTCGAACTGAACGTGGGCCGACATCTTCTAGCCTGGGTATCGGGTCGGTGCGTGAGTCGCGGCGTTGGAACCGCGGCGACGGCGCGGTCGCCAAGGTATAGGTTTCGGGTCGAGCCGACTTTGGCATGCAAGTCTCGTCTTAGGATCATGCGCAACGTTGGCTTTAGGTCAAGGATTGCCAAAATTCGACCGGAAGGATCGCGGAAGCCTTCGGAACAGTACGGACTAGGATACGGGTCTTACAGCTCTCCCCTCCAAATAAAAATTTCGTCCTCGAAATTTACAAAATGAACAAGGGAAAAGGGAACATCATAAAGTACATGCGCCAAGGCTCAATCAATCTACAAAAGGATGAAGATAGCGCTATCTAATCTTAACCTCACCCTCCCAAGACGCATCATCAACACTACGGTGACCTTACTAATCTTGAATCCGGATCAGAGACGATCGAAACGGGAATAATATGCAACATCATAATTTCAACGGTAGGGAGCTATATTAGAAAATTTCTAAGTTATTCGAAATCGGGGACCTAATCATTCTAAGTTCTCAACAATCATAGAGTGTAGGGGAACTATAAGCAGATATGTGATGTTATCTTCAGGTATTCCCAAGTTATGCTCGATACAACAACCGTCACGCCCAAACCTAGAGATCGGATTCACAGAATCCCGATCGCCGAATCCGTGTCGACAGACCTCCATAGTACCCCATTCTCGGCTCCTAGCGTCCATACGCGATTCGATCCTGGGATCCTACAAGGAGGATTTTCCAATGTATATTTAACTCATAATAAGCATAACCACAAGATTACCCAATTCACAAAGGCAACATCATCATCACATATCCACTAATATAATAATTTGAGTACAATGCTGAAAGGGAAATACATGATATCGAAAATCAAGCTCTAGAAGACCGCCGCACGCTCCAAGCTCAACACTGCTGTCACCTAACATCGCCTGCACGCATCTATCGTGCATAAGCTTATAGAAAGCTTAGAGGGTGGTGTAAGTGTGTGCACAAGGTAAGTGCCAAGTATTCAACACAATGCCATCATCATACAGGACCGAAAATGCTGGTAATCCATAAATGGTATAATATCAAAATAAACAGAATCACTAACAAGATAATAAATTACCAGAGTAAGCAGAAATACTGACAAGAGCAGGAATTATCAGAGTAAACATAAATACTAGCGAGATCATAAAATATATGATAACAGAGTAAGCAGAAATACGGACAAGTCCATAAATCAATCAATATTAGAATACGCAATATAGAACAACTATGTAGATGATGGGTCATAAAGAGTCAATTATCAAATGCCGAGGATGTGATGCAGTGTGTAATTCCTGATGAGTCCACGACTAGCGTCAATCGTATCTAGACAATATAATGCAAAAATACAGGTAACCCAAAATGTCATAGGTCGCGAATGTAATGCAATATGCGGTGCAAATGGAATGACCATGCTGGAGTGTGAAGTCGGGATGATAGTACGTAGTATCGCAAGCTATGGGGTCCATCACAAGGGACTTCTATCCAAACCAGTCCCATACCTAAATTTGGATAGTCAGACTCAATGTGGTAAACTCCTGATCTCAGGTTAGTCGCGCGCCCAACCGAAATCATTGCCATTCGAAGGTACACAACAATTAGTTGCGCACCACCAGCCCGAGTGGATAGTGAATTAAATGAATGTATGAGTATGCAAATCCTGCTCAATAAGTCCACGTATCAGTACGGTTCCTCTCTGGGATCATCACCGGGGTCTATTACACTCCAAACCAGATTGCCGCCCCATCGCGCGCAACAAGGTGAGTGGAAGAGACCTCACTATCCGCCTGCCAATATCGGGCACGGCTCGTCGATAGCGGACCCATTCCTCGAGCTGGTCAGACTCAGCCTAGCATTGCCCCCTCCTCTCGGGCAGGTAAGGCCAAACCCCCTTCCAACCGACCACGACACAGTGGAAGACGCGGCCTAACGGTATGCGGCCCTCATGCGCTCATGCATCCACTCGGTCTAGACGTTGGAGCAACCTCTGGAACCAAGAGGGTTTAGGGACTTTCACCCGTGGGATATCTATAGCACCCCATGTAGAACGATTTCCGGTGTCCCGTCCGGCCATCCACGATATGCCTGTGGAGGTCACGGCCCGATGTCGCTAGGGCATACAAGTAATCACAAGACACAATGCAAGATGCATGAGTCATGCAATCCAGTCATGCATCAATCCCGCGCATACCGTGCGCTCATGTGAGATAACCTCGCTTATCGGGAGTCTCATAACAATATGCTCAATGACATATGCAATGATCAACCACATCTCATAACAAATATGCAGATGATGCGTATGAGCATGTATCATGATGCTATGCAGTCACATACTCATAATCGGTATCAATAACCAGATCAACAATCGGCCTCGACAATGTGGACATTTAACCAACATTGTCCCCAAGGAATGGCTCACACAAAGCCAAACATATAATTGGCCTACGCCTCACACAAAGGCCTAATATACAACACAATGGCCCTTACTCAAGGGTCATATATACACAACGGGTGGGCCTTGCTCATGGGCTTTAAATACGTGACATGTGGACCCTACACATGGGTCTCGAATACATCAAATGGGCCATGCATCATGGGCCTAATACATATCACAGTGGGCCTTGTCCATAGGCCACGAATACATCACAATGGGCCCCAACTACGGGTCGCATATACATCATATAGGTCTCGACAATCGGCCTCGGCCTCAACGATCGATTTGGCACTCGGAATCGGCCTCGATAATCAGAATCAGCCTCGATACTTGGCTTCGACAGTCGGAATCGGCCTATACAATCGGCCTCGACAAGCAGAATCGACAATCGGTCACGTCAATCGATAATCAGCCACGATCAGTAATCGGTCACAATAATCGGCCTCAATCGGTAATCGGTCAATCGGCCACGACAAGCAGGATCGACAATCGGCCACGTCAATCGATAAACAGCCACGATCAGTAATCGGTCACGATAATCGGCCTCGATCGGTAATCGGTCAATCGGTCACGTTAATCGAAATCGGTAATCGGTCAAGGTAATCAGATCAGTAAATCGGTCACGATAATCGGCCTCCATCGGTGCATCGGTCAATCGACCACGACAAGCGGGATCGACATAATCGGCCACGTCAATCGATAATCGGCCACGATCGGTCGGTCACGATAATCGGAATCGACAATCGGCGAGCATGGGTCTAACAAGGTCTAAAGGAAGGTCACAATGAGGACATTAAACCATCATTGCCGATCGATGTGGCCATTAAACCATCATTGCTCCCAAAGAGTGGCCCATATAAGGGATTCACACACAACGTAACGGACCATGCATACATCGTATTGGGCCTCAACCATGGGCCCAGAAATACATCACAATGGGCCTCGGCACATGGGTCATAAATATATCACATCAGGCCTTGCCCATGGGTCTCGAATACATCATAGTGGGCCTCGCCCATGGGCTTAGAATACAACTCAGTGGACTACGTAAAAAGGTCCATAACTACGCAACCGGTGGGTCCTGCACATGGGCCTCATACGCCTCAGATCGGGCCACAACCCATGGGCCTCAGTACATCACAATGGGTTGCAACCCATAGGCCTTACATACAACAAGTGGGCCGAATTAGTGGGCCGCACCAATGGGCCTCATACAATCAAGTGGGCCTCTCAAGGTAATGAGGCCTACGGCCCGAAAATAATTGGACAGTGTGTGTATAACACATTTATATCATGGTGGATCTCATAAGAAAATGGGGCCCACGACCCTACTGGAAAGATGGATCGGCGCTTCGGATACAACATATCGAGGTGGGCCCTGCACATATCAAATGGGCCCCAACAGATGGATAGTGTGCTTGCTATACACACATCAAGGTGGGACCGGCAGATGGACGACGTGGACATAAAATACATACATCATGGTGGAGTCCACATTACCGTTGGAATTGTCCAGCACCTTCCGGCACTGTGTGGACGGTGTGGATAATAATACACATATCAAGGTGGTCCATTGTCCAGATGCTGGATGCGTGGACAAAGCACATACATCATGTCAGGGCCCCACCGTCCCTTGCCGGACAGTAGAGGATGACACGCATATAACAGGTGCGTCCAGATCGATGTACATTGTAGGTATAACACCTACCTCATGTGGAGCCCACAGAACTGCTGACATTAAACATCAGCTAAATAGGTGGTGGGGCCCACAGATAGATCGTTTGGATATACATTGCATGGGCCCCACGTCCACGTGGATGGCAGGGATGAGACACGTACATCATGGTGACTCCCACGTACTGAGCTGCAGCACGTCAGCAAGAGGGTCCCACCGTCCCAGCCTGCTGGATGGTGGGGATAAAACCCATATTCATTAAAGGTGGGTCCCACCGTCCTTGCCTCTCGACGGTGGAGACAACACTTGCATCAGGAAGGGCTCCGCACGTACATCACGTGGATCCTACCTGTCATCACAAAATGGCTGGATGGTGGAATTCTCGCATACCTCCTGGTGGCCACGTCGAAATGGATGGACGGTATGTAATGCACAACGGGTGGATCCCACCGTCCTATGCACTGGACGGTGGAGATGAAACACATATCATGATAGCCCACCGTCCCATGCACTGGACGGTGGAGCTAAAACACATACATGGGCGGGCTTCACAAGCACCGTCCAGAGGGACGGTGCAGATGAAATTACATCAACGTGGGTCCCACATGCGGCCCACCACGTACATACAATCTCTCTCTCTATATATATATATACACACACACTAACGTGGGTCCCACATGGGGCCACCACGTGTATATACTATATATATATATATATATGATTATAATAATAATTTATTTACTTTTTCTCTTTGTTTATAGAGGACAGCAACGTCCAGGCCCTGGACGGCCTGGATATTACGTCATGTTGGGGTCCACGATCACGTCCAGATGGACGGCTGAATACATAAATTAAGGTGGGCCCCACACGTATGGATGCAAGGCATTCATCAAAGTGGCACCACGTCCATGCATATGGACGGACGGTTGGATATACTACATACCACATGTCAGATCCACAAAATTCTGACGTTAACACAGCAGCTGTTTTGCTGCTCGTCCGCCCATGGACGGCTAGATATAACACATGCTTCAAGATCAAGGTGGGGTCCATGTACACGTGGCCCACCATCTACATACACAAACATCGAGGTGGCCCCACGTCCTAGCAATGGATGGTGGGGATAGAATATATACATCAATGCCAGTCCCACCGTCCAGGGACTGGACGGTGGTGGGTGCAACACTACAGCACGGTGGGTCCCATGCATCGGATGCAGCACAGCATTAAGGTGGGGCCCACGTTATGGATCAAGCTGCCATTTGTATTTTATTTATTTATTTATTATTATTATTATTTTATTTTATTTTATTTTTCCTTCATCCAGTGTCCAAGATGGACAGCATGGATGGAACACAAATCAGGGGCCCCACCGTCCAAAACATCTGGACGGTTGGATGAAACACATAAATCAGGTGGGCCACACGGTCATCACAAAAAAAAAAGAAGAGGAAAATCAAGGTAGCGGAGGGACACCGCCACTATGGGTCCCTCTTTGATACAAATCGTGCATCAAGATGGGCCCCACAAATGTGGACCGTCAAATAATAAAAAAATCAAATCATAAATCACCCACCTTTGATATTCTCCTCCTCCTTCCGCCAAAGCATCCTAGAGCTCCAAAGGACGAACTTCAACGATTGAGATTGGTTTTGGAGGGTGGGGATGGGAGATAGGAAGTGGGTCATACCAAGCTCTCTCCCATGGAGAGTCATGGACGATTGGGTGCTTCTTTGGTTGCTTGGAAGAGAAGAGAGAACTAAGAGAGAGAGAAGATGGGATGGAGTGATGGAGTGATGGGTGAGGTGAGAGCTTTATTGACTTTTAAGGTAATTTGTGTAAGAGGGGTATGGGTTGCCTTGACTTTTAAGGTTGCTTTGGTAAGGGAGTGATGGAATATGTACTTGACATATGAAGTGATTGATGTGTACTTGATTGATGGGACATTCTCTTGGGATTTGCAATGCGCGGCGTTTTCCTCGAACTGAACGTGGGCCGACATCTTCTAGCCTGGGTATCGGGTCGGTGCGTGAGTCGCGGCGTTGGAACCGCGGCGACGGCTGCGCGGTCGCCAAGGTATAGGTTTCGGGTCGAGCCGACTTTGGCATGCAAGTCTCGTCTTAGATCATGCGCAACGTTGGCTTTAGGTCAAGGATTGCCAAAATCGACCGGAAGGATCGCGGAAGCCTTCGGAACAGTACGGACTAGGATACGGGTCTTACAGCTCTCCCCTCCAAATAAAAATTTCGTCCTCGAAATTTACAAAATGAACAAGGGAAAAGGGAACATCATAAAGTACATGCGCCAAGGCTCAATCAATCTACAAAAGGATGAAGATAGCGCTATCTAATCTTAACCTCACCCTCCCAAGACGCATCATCAACACTACGGTGACCTTACTAATCTTCGAATCCCGGATCAGAGACGATCGAAACGGGAATAATATGCAACATCATAATTTCAACGGTAGGGAGCTATATTAGAAAATTTCTAAGTTATTCGAAATCGGGGACCTAATCATTCTAAGTTCTCAACAATCATAGAGTGTAGGGGAACTATAAGCAGATATGTGATGTTATCTTCAGGTATTCCCAAGTTATGCTCTGATACCAACTTCTGTCACGCCCCAAACCTAGAGATCGGATTCACGGGAATCCCGATCGCCGAATCCGTGCCGATGCCTCCATAGTACCCCATTCTCGGCTCCTAGCGTCCATACGCCAGATTCCGATCCTGGGATCCTACAAGGAGGATTTTCCAATGTATATTTAACTCATAATAAGCATAACCACAAGATTACCCAATTCACAAAGGCAACATCATCATCACATATCCACTAATATAATAATTTGAGTACAATGCTGAAAGGGAAATACATGATATCGAAAATCAAGCTCTAGAAGACCGCCGCACGCTCCAAGCTCAACACTGCTGTCACCTAACATCGCCTGCACGCATCTATCGTGCATAAGCTTATAGAAAGCTTAGAGGGTGGTGTAAGTGTGTGCACAAGGTAAGTGCCAAGTATTCAACACAATGCCATCATCATACAGGACCGAAAATGCTGGTAATCCATAAATGGTATAATATCAAAATAAAGAATCACTAACAAGATAATAAATTACCAGAGTAAGCGTAAATCGACAAGAGCAGGAATTATCGAGTAAACATAAATACTAGCGAGATCATAAAATATATGATAACAGAGTAAGCAGAAACTACGGACAAGTCCATAAATCAATCAATATTAGAATACGCAATATAGAACAACTATGTAGATGATGGGTCATAAAGAGTCAATTATCAAATGCCGAGGATGTGATGCAGTGTGTAATTCCTGATGAGTCCACGACTAGCGTCAATCGTATCTAGACAATATAATGCAAAAATACGGGGTAACCCAAAATGTCATATGTCGCGAATGTAATGCAATATGCGGTGCAAATGGAATGACCATGCTTGGAGTGTGAAGTCGGGATGATAGTACGTAGTATCGCAAGCTATGGGGTCCATCACAAGGGACTTCTATCCAAACCAGGTCCCATACCTAAATTTGGATAGTCGACTCAATGTGGTAAACTCGATCTCGGGTTAGTCGCGCGCCCAACCGAAATCATTGCCATTCGAAGGTACACAACAATTAGTTGCGCACCACCGGCCGAGTGGATAGTGAATTAAATGAATGTATGAGTATGCAAATCCCGCTCAATAAGTCCACGTATCGCACGGTTCCTCTCTCGGGATCATCACCTAGGGGTCTATTACACTCCAAACCGATTGCCGCCCATCGCGCGCAACAAGGTGAGTGGAAGAGACCTCACTATCGCCCGCCAATATCGGGCACGGCTCGTCGATAGCGGACCCATTCCTCGAGCCGGTCGACTCACCAGCATTGCCCCTCCTCTCGGGCGGTAAGGCCAAACCCCCTTCCAACCGACCACGACACGTGGAAGACGCGGCCCAACGGTATGCGGCCCTCATGCGCTCATGCATCCACTCGGCCCAGACGTTGGAGCAACCTCTCGGAACCAAGAGGGTTTAGGGACTTTCACCCGGGGATATCTATAGCACCCCATGTAGAGCAATTTCCGGTGTCCCGTGCGGCCATCCACGATATGCCGTGGAGGTCACGGCCCGATGTCGCTAGGGCATACAAGAATCACAAGACACAATGCAAGATGCATGAGTCATGCAATCCAGTCATGCATCAATCCCTGCGCATACCGTGCGCTCATGTGAGATAACCTCCGCCATCGGGAGTCTCATAACAATATGCTCAATGACATATGCAATGATCAACCACATCTCATAACAAATATGCAGATGATGCGTATGAGCATGTATCATGATGCTATGATCACATACTCATAATCGGTATCAATAAGGTATCAACAATCGGCCTCGACAATGTGGACATTTAACCAACATTGTCCCCAAGGAATGGCTCACACAAAGCCAAACATATAATGGGCCTACGGCCTCACACAAAGGCCTAATATACAACACAATGGCCCTTACTCAAGGGTCATATATACACAACGGGTGGGCCTTGCTCATGGGCTTTAAATACGTGACATGTGGACCCTACACATGGGTCTCGAATACATCAAATGGGCCATGCATCATGGGCCTAATACATATCACAGTGGGCCTTGTCCATAGGCCACGAATACATCACAATGGGCCCCAACTACGGGTCGCATATACATCATATAGGTCTCGACAATCGGCCTCGGCCTCAACGATCGATTTGGCACTCGGAATCGGCCTCGATAATCAGAATCAGCCTCGATACTTGGCTTCGACAGTCGGAATCGGCCTATACAATCGGCCTCGACAAGCAGAATCGACAATCGGTCACGTCAATCGATAATCAGCCACGATCAGTAATCGGTCACAATAATCGGCCTCAATCGGTAATCGGTCAATCGGCCACGACAAGCAGGATCGACAATCGGCCACGTCAATCGATAAACAGCCACGATCAGTAATCGGTCACGATAATCGGCCTCGATCGGTAATCGGTCAATCGGTCACGTTAATCGAAATCGGTAATCGGTCAAGGTAATCAGATCAGTAAATCGGTCACGATAATCGGCCTCCATCGGTAATCGGTCAATCGACCACGACAAGCAGGATCGACAATCGGCCACGTCAATCGATAATCGGCCACGATCGGTAATCGGTCACGATAATCGGAATCGACAATCGGCGAGCATGGGTCTAACAAGGTCTAAAGGAAGGTCACAATGAGGACATTAAACCACATCATTGCCGATCGATGTGGCCATTAAACCATCATTGCTCCCAAAGAGTGGCCCATATAAGGGATTCACACACAACGTAACGGACCATGCATACATCGTATTGGGCCTCAACCATGGGCCCAGAAATACATCACAATGGGCCTCGGCACATGGGTCATAAATATATCACATCGAGGCCTTGCCCATGGGTCTCGAATACATCATAGTGGGCCTCGCCCATGGGCTTAGAATACAACTCAGTGGACTACGTAAAAAGGTCCATAACTACGCACCAGTGGGTCCCGCACATGGGCCTCATACGCCTCGATCGGGCCACAACCCATGGGCCTCAGTACATCACAATGGGTTGCAACCCATAGGCCTTACATACAACAAGTGGGCCGAATTAGTGGGCCGCACCAATGGGCCTCATACAATCAAGTGGGCCTCTCAAGGTAATGAGGCCTACGGCCCGAAAATAATTGGACGGTGTGTGTATAACACATTTATATCATGGTGGATCTCATAAGAAAATGGGGCCCACGACCCTACTGGAAAGATGGATCGGCGCTTCGGATACAACATATCGAGGTGGGCCCTGCACATATCAAATGGGCCCCAACAGATGGATAGTGTGCTTGCTATACACACATCAAGGTGGGACCGGCAGATGGACGACGTGGACATAAAATACATACATCATGGTGGAGTCCACATTACCGTTCGAATTGTCCAGCACCTTCCGGCACTGTGTGGACGGTGTGGATAATAATACACATATCAAGGTGGTCCATTGTCCAGATGCTGGATGCGTGGACAAAGCACATACATCATGTCAGGGCCCCACCGTCCCTTGCCGGACAGTAGAGGATGACACGCATATAACAGGTGCGTCCAGATCGATGGACATTGTAGGTATAACACCTACCTCATGTGGAGCCCACAGAACTGCTGACATTAAACATCGCTAAATAGGTGGTGGGGCCCACAGATAGATCGTTTGGATATACATTGCATGGGCCCCATGTCCACGTGGATGGCAGGGATGAGACACGTACATCATGGTGACTCCCACGTACTGAGCTGCAAAGCACGTCAGCAAGAGGGTCCCACCGTCCCAGCCTGCTGGATGGTGGGGATAAAACCCATATTCATTAAAGGTGGGTCCCACCGTCCTTGCCTCTCGACGGTGGAGACAACACTTGCATCAGGAAGGGCTCCGCACGTACATCACGTGGATCCTACCTGTCATCACAAAATGGCTGGATGGTGGAATTCTCGCATACCTCCTGGTGGCCACGTCGAAATGGATGGACGGTATGTAATGCACAACGGGTGGATCCCACCGTCCTATGCACTGGACGGTGGAGATGAAACACATATCATGATGGCCCACCGTCCCATGCACTGGACGGTGGAGCTAAAACACATACATGGGCGGGCTTCACAAGCACCGTCCAGAGGGACGGTGCAGATGAAATTACATCAACGTGGGTCCCACATGCGGCCCACCACGTACATACAATCTCTCTCTCTATATATATATATACACACACACTAACGTGGGTCCCACATGGGGCCACCACGTGTATATACTATATATATATATATATATGATTATAATAATAATTTATTTACTTTTTCTCTTTGTTTATAGAGGACAGCAACGTCCAGGCCCTGGACGGCCTGGATATTACGTCATGTTGGGGTCCACGATCACGTCCAGATGGACGGCTGAATACATAAATTAAGGTGGGCCCCACACGTATGGATGCAAGGCATTCATCAAAGTGGCACCACGTCCATGCATATGGACGGACGGTTGGATATACTACATACCACATGTCGATCCACAAAATTCTGACGTTAACACAAAGCAGCTGTTTTCTGCTCGTCCGCCCATGGACGGCTAGATATAACACATGCTTCAAGATCAAGGTGGGGTCCATGTACACGTGGCCCACCATCTACATACACAAACATCGAGGTGGCCCCACGTCCTAGCAATGGATGGTGGGGATAGAATATATACATCAATGCCAGTCCCACCGTCCAGGGACTGGACGGTGGTGGGTGCAACACTACAGCACGGTGGGTCCCATGCATCGGATGCAGCACAGCATTAAGGTGGGGCCCACGTTATGGATCAAGCTGCCATTTGTATTTTATTTATTTATTTATTATTATTATTATTTTATTTTATTTTATTTTTCCTTCATCCAGTGTCCAAGATGGACAGCATGGATGGAACACAAATCAGGGGCCCCACCGTCCAAAACATCTGGACGGTTGGATGAAACACATAAATCAGGTGGGCCACACGGTCATCACAAAAAAAAAAAAGAAGAGGAAAATCAAGGTAGCGGAGGGACACCGCCACTATGGGTCCCTCTTTGATACAAATCGTGCATCAAGATGGGCCCCACAAATGTGGACCGTCAAATAATAAAAAAATCAAATCATAAATCACCCACCTTTGATATTCTCCTCCTCCTTCCGCCAAAGCATCCTAGAGCTCCAAAGGGACGAACTTCAACGATTGAGATTGGTTTTGGAGGGTGGGGATGGGAGATAGGAAGTGGGCCATACCAAGCTCTCTCCCATGGAGAGTCATGGACGATTGGGTGCTTCTTTGGTTGCTTGGAAGAGAAGAGAGAACTAAGAGAGAGAGAAGATGGGATGGAGTGATGGAGTGATGGAGTGAGGTGAGAGCTTTATTGACTTTTAAGGTAATTTGTGTAAGAGGGGTATGGGTTGCCTTGACTTTTAAGGTTGCTTTGGTAAGGGAGTGATGGAATATGTACTTGACATATGAAGTGATTGATGTGTACTTGATTGATGGGACATTCTCTTGGGATTTGCAATGCGCGGCGTTTTCCTCGAACTGAACGTGGGCCGACATCTTCTAGCCTGGGTATCGGGTCGGTGCGTGAGTCGCGGCGTTGGAACCGCGGCGACGGTGCGGTCGCCAAGGTATAGGTTTCGGGTCGAGCCGACTTTGGCATGCAAGTCTCGTCTTAGGATCATGCGCAACGTTGGCTTTAGGTCAAGGATTGCCGAAATTCGACCGGAAGGATCGCGGAAGCCTTCGGAACAGTACGGACTAGGATACGGGTCTTACAACTCCCCCATCACCTTATCAATGTAGGCCGACAGCGTGAATATAGTGTCTCATACCACCATAATCGGCTCACGAGTTAAGTTGCTCACTGGTCACTACGGGGAGGCACGTAGCCCCAGCGTAGGCCGACAGCTCGACCACGGTGTCCCATACCACCATGCCCGGCTCATGAGTCTTAGCGGATCGAGGTACCATGGTTAAAAGGGTTTTCACTGGTAAGTTTTGGTACCCTAGGTTCAAGCAGTAGCGACCAAACATGGTGAACATACATTAGACAAATCGGGTTACATGACGAGCTTGGCTAGCTCGAGCGCACAACAAGTTGAACGACATGAAGTGCATAAGCACTTCGCGTGGCCAACCACTATCGCCAACCGAAGTACGACTCGAGTTCGTCGAACACATCTCACGTGGTGACATGAAATTCAACCACGATCTCCAATCTAGTACCGATTGTCTGGACTATAATCATAGCCCCAAGCACAATCAATTGTCATCCATAGCATGTGGAGTAAAGCATGATAAACAAAGTAATTCAAGCATGATAAATAAAGTAATTCAAACATGCTAGTAGGCATGTTATAAGCATATTATAAAGCATGATATAAAGCATGTTGTAAAACACTACATTAATAGGAATACAAACACATGTATTGTAAGTAAGTGGTTTAGGTGATCAACCTCATGGAGGTAATCATACACGTCGCTATGATAGTTGAGAATCCAATCTCAATACCCTCCTAAGGCATCTACATCCAACCACTTACTCACACAAGCATTTCCACAAACAGTTAACATACACTATTTCACATACTTGGTGTATGTTAGCAAACATGTATTAGGGCGAGTCCTTTCGCCAAGCAAATAAATTACGCATATATAGTATATTTATACAATAAATAATCATGGCAAACACATCTCTAAAATACATATGTATACAGCACTTTGTACTTGTGCAATTGCATGCAGATCAGGAATCTACCATTATCTGACATTGAAAGCGTTGAAAACCGTAACTTATATACTTAAAGTCCACACCTTGTGTCGTAGAATCGTAACAGAGTCGATAGGTTCGCTAAGCTTCCGTATACGGGAGTTTGGTAACCTAGAGAATGAAATAGGTTTGCTATTTCCTAACCTACAACTGTCTAATCCCCCAAACAGGTTAGGGTTAGGGTTTATTACCTAGAAATGATGTCGGAATCACCGGGAAAGCGAGGAGAATCAGGCGATGGAGCCCGAATAGCAGCAGGGAACAGCAGCAGGGAATTCCTCCCACATCTCCCTCACTTTCTCTCTCTTTTCCCTCTCTCAAATCCAAATTCGTATGGCTGGAATGGGAGAGGGTTTAAAGTCCTTTTATAGCCTAAAACCTTCTCAAAATAGACTCAGGTTCAAGGGTTACTGCTAATATAGGTATTTCGTCACTTTTCGGCTAAAAGAGTGTTTCGGTGGCCCCCTTGAGCCAAACGTCGACTTAAGCTCTCTACTCACGGATCTACGTGGGACTACGTTTTGACTCGAACGGATTCCCGGATCGCGGTGGCGACCACTTTCAGTTCAACGGTCGGTGGACACGATCCGAAATTCCAAGCACATGTAAATGTTCCTGAAATTTTTCTTAATCCGAGGGTGTAATTTAGTCTAATTCTGACGGTCTGGTTGCTTAATACTGATGCGTAAGTGAATGATGCCAGATCACTATTCCAGATATTTATTTTGTAAAGGGAATAGTGTTTTTCACACTCCCTCGCTCCGGATCCAAATGAATGGCCGTGGGATAACGGTTCGACCTGATTTTTGAGATGATAGTCAGGCCCAGTGAGGCGGTCCTAGTTCCTTAACTTCGTGTTAATCGGACTTCTGATGTGCGATCTAGACCTAATACGAAGTTTCGTTTCATTCCCGAGAGCAGCCGGGAAATGAGTTTGGTTCTAAACTTTAGGGTAACCTAGCGTCAATGATTCTACAAGTTTTGGGTCTTGCAGATTGTATTTAAAGCGATTCAAACGGATTTCGTAGCTAATCTGGTTTTGCACTTAGTTACTTTGTCTCATTTCTAAAGGATTTAGTCCTAAGTGAATTCTGGTCAAGGTGGTACTCAGGCCTTTAGAGTTTGTATATAAAGTGATCCAATTTATACTACTTAGCTAGTTCAAGATAGTGTATAGGGTGAAAGTTCTTAGAAAAATTGGAAGATCAAGGTGATGAAGGGTGAGATTTGTGAATGAAATGAGTTCAAAGGCGGCTTTAGACTTTGGGATTCAGTTCTGACAAGTTAATGAGGTATTAGGATCGACCCATTGCCTAAGGAAATCTAACCCCAGGTTGGTAAAAATCCGAGGCATTACAATGCCCCTAGTGTTTTCCATCTATCTATGAACTTTTCAACTGGTTCTCCTACTCGCTGTCTTACTGAAGCCAATTCCGTGATGCTAACATCACGCTCTGACGAGAAGAAGTTTGACATGAAAGCATCTTACATTTCTTCCCATGTGCATATAGATCCTGGAGCTAAATTTGAATACCATCGGAAAGCTTTCCTTGTCAATGATGATCCGAATAATCATAAGCAGTATTGAGGTATCGTGGAGAAATTCCCCATGCTGGTAATGAAGTGCATTAAATGCTCCTCAGGTGACCCTTCTCCGTTAAACTTCTGAAAGTCTGGATGCTTGAAATTAGCCGGAAAAGGGACGTCTTCTACCTCTCTTGGGTACGGCGTTCGGTATCTGAAACGGCCAGTATTCGCGCGCTCTCTCTCTATTCTGACTGCTTCTTCAACGACTTGCCTTACATCATCCTGTGTTATAGCTCTCGTTGCTGGAGCAGATCCTCGCGATCCTATCCCCTGTGGACGGGAACCTTCAGGTTGGCTCTCCTGTCCGTTCGTTGCTCCCATCATAGGTGGAGCAGCTATCTGGGCTACGTTATGCGCTAAAGTTGCCAGAGCTTCTCTGAGATTCCTGCACTCGTCCATTAGCGCTCTTTGCGCCTCTGCCATTTGGTCAACACGTTCTTCGGTAGTTGGCCTGTTTTCTTGACCCGTCCCTGCCATGTACACTGTGGCTTCTTTACTGTTTGTCGAAGCCGTTGTTGGAGTAAGACGAGAATATGCTGACGTAACAGGGCTTATAAAGAGAGGAGAGATCGGAGTTTCGTTCGATTTTTGTGCACTTCCCGTGCTGTTGATCGATCGCGGCAATATAGTTATGGGCGAACTTGTCCGGGGTGATATAGCCACCGGTGATCCTATCATCAGCGTTTTACCTTTCTGTGCTTCTGTCCATTTAGTCCTTGGGGCTATCAGAGCCAGAAAACCGCGTGACGCAAACTGTGGAGCTGCTTGTTCGGGGTATATTGCAGGAGGAGTGAGTTCGGGTTTTCTTCTTGCTATACTGCGTGTGATTGGTCCCTCAGCTCTTGGTACAGATAAGTTTGCCTTGCGGTTCTTTAAGTTCTTTACTTTTGTCTTCCTAGACAAGACCACAGTCCAGTTCTCGTCACTTTCTTGTGGTTGAGGTGAGACGAAAATGACTCCCGCTGTTACTTGAGTCACTCTGCGCTTGTTGGTGGTGCATGCATTCGTATGCTCGAGAGTTCGGCTGGGCGCGTATTCGACTATGAACCCAGTGGGGATGAAGCGGAAGTTCACTTTTCTTGCAATGTTAGCCATCAGTAGTATTATGTAATTGAATTTGGGTACCTTCGATAATGAAACATACGTGAAGTTAGTATGCGAGAGATTAAGTAAGCTATCTTAGAGATGAAGGGGAGGATGTTCCCACTGAGAGTCGCCATTTTGGCATCTAAAAGACGCCAAAAAGTGATAAGAGTCTTACAATTTTCCCAATGTTACTGTTAAATAAGATAGTCCCCAGTAGAGTCGCCATTTTGTTTCGACAAGGAAACAAAAGTATTTAGTTTGGGGAAACTATCTTATTCAGTCATAACAATGGAACAGTATAAAGACAATCATCACACTTTATTGATTCTGAATTCATTTACATCCTCAAATATCCCTTGTTTCTAAGATAGATTACAAAGAATTCACTATGAATTCAGCTATCATAGTTAAATGTAAATTTCGGCAGCATAACGGCAATGATCCCAATCATCCCCTAAGACTTAGGAGGAATTGATGAATCGACCAATAGTCTTCAAGAAAAATAGAGATTCCGACAGCATTCCGGCGTCATTTCGGTCATCTCCTGAGACTTAGGAGAAATACGCCTTTCTATCGGTGATTCTTCATTCTCTCCTGAATAAGAAGACCTTGAAGATTTGAAGACTTCGGCCATTTCGGCAGCATGACAGCCTATTGCTGTTATAGACTGCAGGGTAGTCGGTTTGTGCGGGTCCGCGCAAACTGTATGAGCCCAATGCTCGTTGCACGGATCCGTGCAATCTGCTGGAGCCCAATACTCCGCACCTTCGATCTTCTCCTTTGCTCTTCTTTCACTCTGAAATCTTCGAACCCCTTTTTAGAGAAAGAGCGGGGTATTTATAGACATTTTTACAGGTGTAAAACTCCGACTTGGGCAATGTGGGACAAAATAACACCCAATCATTTTTACATCACCGTCATACACTTTGCGCGGATACGCACAAACGACATGCTTTGCGCGATCTCGCGCAATCTGTCTTCTTTGAGCGATCCCGCACAATCTATTTTACTTTGAGCGATCCCGCGCAATCCGTTCACTTTGTGCGATCCAGCGCAAAGTATTCTCAGAACTGATTCTTTGTTCCTTTCTTTCAACCTTTTCCTTGATCTTTCCTTGCTTCAATTCTTTGCTTATTTTATGCCTCAACAGGGTTCAAGTGTTAAACTAATTCATATTAAAGAATAGGTCTAACAGTGGGTACAAGCTAAATTACAATAGCCGAGGTTAGTGTATCCACAAATGTGCTTGTTGAATACAAACTTAATAGAAGCCTTATCCAATTTTAGGGTGAAAAAGTTTTAAGGGGAGTGGACTAAAATGAGCTAGACTAGCATAAATAGTATACATCCTACCACGCATATAAACTTAAAATCAATAAAACTAGGCAAATGAAATAATAAAATATTTAATTATTACCCTTAGGCAATTTCAGGGACAAAATTGTTTTAAGGGGGGTAGATTGTAACATCTCGAATTTTTGTCAACTTGGATTTAGACGTCCTTGGGTAATGGGTCTATCATAACACCTTATCGACTTCTCGAAACTCAATTCCAGAGTCTCAAATCCCCTTTCTAACCAATCTCTTTCCAAAATCTCACCTTTCACCACCTTATCTTTAAATTTTTTTTAAGTACTTTTAAATTAGACACTAATCCTAAAGTTTAAATGATGAAGAACAATACTTAAACTGAAATTTACTATAAATAGTAAACATATAAATAAAATAGATTTTTAGAACATTAACCTCATGAAATATCACAAAATAAGTAAGTTACTTGGATAAATCAGCTTCTCCTACCCGAAAATCATATATTGCACATTGAATAACTCATTTCAGTTTGTAAGATACGCTCATTTCAAAAGACATGTGGCAAAACCACCACCAGACAGCACAACAGGTCGGCGGCGCACCGAAATTAGGTGGACCCTCGCTGCAATTTTCTACAGTTTTCAACCAACTTCAAAAAGTCATATCTCCCTCAATATAACTCTGATTTAGGTGATTCAAAATCCAAATGAAAGCTTGGTAAGTCTAGTTTTATATAAAAATAAGTATAAAATTAAATAAAATTTTAATATAATTAAATCTAGGTTGATGTGACAACTGTCCAAAAATTATTAGTTAGGACAGCTGCTACTTCTAGAATTTTTAGAATTTTTTTAGAACATAAAATCTAATGAAATTTGGTGGAGATAAATTACACTTGATGATAAACTACTAGAAAAATAATTAAAATAATATAATAACTAAAAGTTCCAAAAAAAAGGACATAGAACTACCCTGGGACCTTATTCTATCGTAATTAGGTCGAAATTTAGTTAAGTATTAAACTAAATAATCGGTAGACTTATCTCGAACCACTATCTATATGAATGGCAAGACCTAAAACTATTAAAATCACCAACTCAATATTACTTAAAAACCTAGGAGCAATCTCAAAGCCTAGTCACTCTCGGGAGTACATTGAAACTCCGTATCGGACCTAGACAGCATGCCGAAAATCCGATGGCCGCAAAACTATATGATTATACCCATCCTACTGGGCTTGACAACCATCGCAGTAATCGAGACCAGATAATGTCCCAAAATGCACAACTTGAGCCTTGAGCAAAGTGTGTGAGCAACACAAATATCTTTAGAAAATGAACCAGAACTTAAGTGAATTGGGTCGTTTGCTTATGGGCAAAATTGAAGATTTCAGACCGTCAGTTTCTCACCAAAGTTCACCCATGGATCAGGGAAATTTCCCTACACATATCCATATACTTGTGGCCCTGATCGGGTGACGACGACCATTGAACTGCCACGAGTCCTCCACGGTCGATCCGTTAATCCGATTAGATCGAAATCATAACCTGGCTTAGATCCATCACCAGGAAATTTTCTCCATATCGTAGGTGAGCAATGGACCTCCAAATGAACTCCTTCTACCCGAAACAGATGCCCTTTGGCTATAACCTAAGTATACCATGGCCCTAGGGCTATTGACATCAATTCTGGGCCTATATAATGCCCTTAAACCACCCCATTCCCATTCCATACGAAATTCTCTAACCCTAGGAGAGAGAAGAGAGAAAAGAAGAGAAAAGTGTTAGGAGAGAAGGGAAAGATTGGGAGATCGTTGCTGGGATTCTCTCCCACAACTTCATGCCTCGATTCACCTTCCCACCTCGCTGCACGATCACCTTCGGTTGCGATTTGGGTAAGAAATCCTAACCTTGATCTTGATTTAGGAATCTAAAAAGAATAATCGATGAAATAGCTAACCTATTTCATCGTATAGGTATCGCCGTTCCATTTTTGGGAACGTTATGTTGGAACCAAGTTTAAATCGGGCATTTCGACGAAAGGCGGGGACTATAAACATTTAGGTTATGGTTTTCAATGCTTTCAATGTCAGCTAATGATTTATGTCTGACTTGATTGTTGCCATATTGTTGTAGATACTTTGATTCCTATATAATATACATGTATGGACTGTGTTAGGTAAAAGATGCATTTCATGTGTTTGTTTAAATGTTTGAATGAGCATTTGAATGTGAGTTGAGCTTGCCATGATTACTGATCTAGGGTTAATCATCATCACATATATGTTACTCTCTCTGTATAAGGAATTGCTAAAATATATGTTGTAACTAAGCTAGTCTATGTATTTGGTATAGTGTAGTCTAAGTATTTGTTGAATTGTTTGAATGAGAAATTGTTGATGATTTGTACCTATTACGAGTATTTAGATAGTATTTTGCATTACCTTGTACGTATGTATAATTTATTTCATGTAATCATATTTGCCTCTACGAATTTCATGGATAAAATGCAAGTGTTTGTTAACATGTTCAAGGTGTTTGATAAAATGCTCAAATGAAGTATTTACTTGAATTGTTTGTCAAATGCTAAAATACTTATCACATGTATTTATTTGCTGCATCTGAGTAAGATTGGGGCAACCGTGTAGCTTGGGCAACCGGTAACTTTTCCTATTCAGGTGGCTGAATTAGTCAGTTACATTTGGGAAAATCAGATGAATCCGGGTTGCACGAAGATTGTCGACAGTGGTTAGGCCACATGGGCTGCTTATGTACTTCACGTTGATTAAATCAGCGTGTGCCTATACCAATCAAACTTCCCTAACAAACCAATTGGCCTATTGTATGTTCACTATGTATGAACACTACTGCTTGAATCTAAGGTACCCCTTACCAATGTAAAAACCCGTTTTAACCATGGCACCACAATCTGCTAAGACTCATGAGCCGGGCATGGTGGTATGGGACACCGTGTTCGAGTTGTCGGCCTACGCTGGGGTGACGAGCCTCCTCGTAGTGACCAGTGAGCAACCCAAACTCGTGAGTCGGGCATAGTGGTATGGGACACTGTGTTCGAGCTTTCGGCCTACACTGGCATAGCCTAGCTGTGGTCCCAGCGTAGGTTGGGGTGAACCATCTGATCTGGACCCCCTTAAAAAATAAGGCTCCAGTTGGTAGGGCGTTGGAGGTGTGACCTCGAGTATAAACTTTTAAATTTGCCTATCCACTACTTTTCATTAAGGGTGATGCCCTACAATTTGCCTATCATATGTGATTAACTAGGATTAACGACGCTAGATGGATCCCGCTTGGGTAAATGATATAAAAGGGAGGTACCTTAGCTTCCTAAATTTGTTGTACGAATAAGTCTAATTAATTACTTGGTTAACACGACCATGCACCGCATTGCATGTGCTTTGGTGAGAAAGCTCACGTTTAAGGAGTTTGCCATGCACAAATGGTTGATGAAGTCGCTTGAGGGAGTGTAGGCGAGGGCATGCATCATTATAGCATATCATCCCTGGATTAATAAGAGTAGTTAGAGATGTTTGTTGTATTGCTTTATAATTACTGCATGATTGACTTGATAACAAGTTAACTTGATGTGCACAGCACATCCAGACCGTTCTTCTCTCTCTCTCCATCTCTTTCTCTCTCCTCTCCATCTTTTCCTATGATGTATGGCCCACCTAATGTGCACGACACATCTAAACCGTCCAGTAGGGTGGGACGACCCTGTTGTCCAAAAATCAGGACGCAGGCTGGCCCACCTTGCTATCCTGTTTTGCATGCAAGGAAAGACATAAATAAGGGCTTGGTCTGATGTGTGGGTCCATCCAGGAGGGCCCTACCTTGATGCATATGATGTATATCCACTCATCCATCAACTTATGGACTACGTTATGCAGCAGCATGTTGATGTCCAGTTTTCAGGCCCATGTTGCTGACCGTTTGGATGCATTATTATCATCATTTCAGTTTGATTATTTGATGAGAGTGGGGCGGCCCACTGGTGTGAGAACCCCACTTTGATGTATGTCCGTGTTCACACCTTCCACCTATGTGTAACGCCCCTGGGCTGGGCCCAGTAGGCCTGGATGTTAGGAGATAAATAAATATTAGCTTGATTGAAAACTGGTGGGCCACTCACATTGACCCCACCTTGCTGTGTACTTAGGGATGCACATCATCCATCCATTTTTCCCCATGATTAGGCAGGCCCTAGGCCCAATCTAGAGACAGGTCTAATGCCCAAACTAGGCCAGGACCCTACTGGACTGACTGTTGAGTAGTTGTCCATCCTTGATGTATGTGTTTCATCTTCCCCATTCAGCTCATTTGTGGCCCACCTAACTGAGACCCACCTCAGGTATATGTGTAACATCCGGGCTGTCCATCTATGGGATGCCACAAGCAGGGCCAGTCGCCCATTTGTTGGATGCCCAGGCAGGCCTAATGTCTAGCAGGGGCTGACTTTCCATGGCCACAGGCCCACCTTGATGTTGTGTTGTATCCCCACCATTCTCCAATTTCATGGTCCACCTAGATGTGGCCCACCTTCTGGTGGGATGTCTACAGGTGGGGTCCACCTTGCTCATGTATTATCCAGGTTGTCCAGGCCTCTTGGACCGTCCAAATTTGGGACACTACCGGATTGGTCGTCTCAGAGCAGGAGGTTGGGATCTTCTTGGAATGGCTGTTCAAGCCACAGCCCACCCTAATATTTGTGTTGTAATCATGTCATTCATCTGGTGGGGCCCATTGAGATATATATGGGGCACTAAGAGCTATGTATTTCACACAATTGTACATCTGTTGGACACCCAACAGGCCTAGAAAGCTAGGTGGGCTGGACATCCAGCAAGGGTCCTGTATTGCTGCATATAGTTGTATATTATAAAGTTGTGAGGCCCACCAGATTGAAGGTGTAATGCATACACACACTATGCATCTATTTTTCTGAGATCATGGGCCCCATTAGTGCCTTGTAAGGTCCACCTTCCATCTGTATAAATTAGAACCATGCTGTTTAGATTTTAGGACGTCCAGCCAACCCAGATGGGCTGGACGTGCAGCCATTGGAGCCCACCTTATTGAATGTGATATGCATGTTGCCCATCTATTTTGTAGGATTATATGGGTTGTCCTATGAAGCTCATTATGATATATGTGTTGTATATGCTGCTCATATATTTTGCTGATTATATGGGCTGTCCCAAGAGGCCCATCATGATGAACGAGGTTTATAGCGGACCTGAGAAGCCCACCATGATGAATGAAATAATATGTATGCTGCCCATTCATTTTCTAGCTAGTTTAAGGGTCATGGGCCTGATTGTGAGATATTTTCTATAGTTGGCCACACTCTAGGAGGCAATGGTGGTTAAATGTCCATGTTGTAAACCTCCCAGGCCCATTGTTAGGCCCATTCTCATCCTCTCTTAGTGGGCTAACCCAAACTGTTGGGCCCCCATTATTGATAGTGCTTCCACCATGTCTTGTAGATTTGTCCAAGCCTTGAAGCCAATCTTGTGCTTATTGGGCCCCATAGGAAGCCCAGTTACTACATAATGGAGAGGGTGAGGAAACCCACTCTTTGTACTTAAGCTCATCCTTGATATAATTATACCATTTAGGTCATCGATTGATTATAGGAGAGTACAACATCACCGTTGGATATGCCTAGTAGAACATCATAATACATGCCCATACACATCATTTGCGTGCTTGTTATGAGAAGTGATTGATCATAACATGTACCATTGAGCTGGTTGTTTTTGGGACTCCCCGAGAGACGGAGTTGCCCCACATGATCCCACGGTACGCACAGGATTGCTGCATGACTGGATAATATGACTCATGCATCTCGTATTTGTGTAACATGATCATTGTATGCCCTAGCGACATGAGGGCTGTGACCTCCACATACATATTATGGATGGTAGGATTGGATACCAAAAATATTTGGTTCTAGCATTGTGGGCACTTTGGATCTCCTTGGTTGAAAGTCCCAGAACCCTTATGGTACTAGGAGGATGCTCCAACGTTGAGACTTAGTGGAAGTATGAGTGCCTGAGAGCCGGATACTAGTAAGTCATGCCTCCCACTTTGTCGTGGTCGGTTGGAAGAGGGTGTGACCTTACTCGCCTAGGTGAAGAGGGTATAAATAGGTTGAGTTTGACTAGCTTGAGGAATGGTTCCACTACTAACAAGTAGGGTAAATATTGGCTGACTACTGGTCAGGCAGGTAGTGAGGTCTCTTATACGCACTTGGCTGCGCACTTGGGGGAAAGGCATTCAATGTGAAGTACACTATACCCCGGTGATATCCCAGAGAGGAACTGTACTGATATGTGGATACAACTGAGGACTAGTATACTTGCATTGCATCTTTCATATGACATTTGGCCATGTAGGCCTTGCATCACATAGTCTTGGTATGACTGATGGACTCATGGACTGTACTGATATGTAGATTCAGCTGAGGACTGGTATGCTTGCGTTGCATCCTGCATATGACATTTGGCCATGTAGGCCTTGCATCGTATAGCCTTGGTACGACTGATAGCATTCATGGACTTGCCGGCATTTTTCCATTCATGGACTCGCCAGTATTTCTACATTACTTTGATATTGCATACTTGGCATATATACTGCGCACACACTTACACCACCCTGTAAGCTTTCTATAACTTATACACGACCGTTGCGTGCAGGTGATGCTAGGACGCAGCATCACTGAGGCAGGAGTGTGCGGATAAGCTTCTGGAGTTTTGATATTGATCTTATATTTCTCCTTTATGTATTATACTATAAAGTTTTTTATTATAATGGATATGTGGTGATGTTATTATTTGTATCTAGGTTATACTTATGGTTATGCTTCTTACAGAAAAGTTCATGTTGAAAATCCTCCTAGTAGGATCCCAGGATTGGAACCCAATATATGGGTACTGGGAACCGAGAATGGGGTACTACGGAGGCTGTCTGCGCTGGTTTCGGCAATCGAAAATTTTGTGAGCCCAATTTTTAAGTTTGTGATGTGACATGTGTGAATCTCCGTAGAATGGGATGCGGGGTGAGCCGGATAACTTTAAATCATTTTCCACATTATGAAGATCGCTAAGGGTGATGAACCACATATACTTTGCTAGGCATGCATCTCATGTAAGTTGCTTGCGCATATTAATACCCCTCGTAGTTGTGGAGTATGGGATGTATCAGAACCTTTACATTATTTTCATGAATCTCTTGAATTATTGTTAATCTTAAAGGATAACCATCACTATGAGTAGGGCTTGACCCTCTCCAACTGTACAGATGATGCAGGTGATGCATAGATTGAAGATCTAGATGATCATCTCCTTATAAAAGATTATTTTGAAAGAATATGAAGATAGTTTCAGGATTTAGTTTTATATTTCCATTGCGAACTCGATAATGTAATAAGCTCCCATTGAAAAGTCATTTGAATATTTGTTGAATTCTTTTACTCTGATGAAATAATCAATACATTCGATTTTATTCTCGTGAATGTTACCTTCATGAATGCATCTAGATGTGATCTAAAAATAATAATAATAAGGTGAAATTTTAAAGCATCCAATTTATACATTATTCATACGCGATTTTATTGGGCACGAGTATAAACTCTGGTCGTGAAAATTCGAGCTGTTACAACAAGACATAGTGAATGCCTAATGAGACAATACCTTAGTAGTTGATACTGACTGAAGAAATCATTATTCTAAAGCCCCTCCTTCCACACATTCAAAATGTTTACCATTAAAGGAGTAGGAATTGAAAATTAAACCAAAGTTTGAAACTTCGGAATATGTTGAGACTATAGTACCTAATGAGAATTTTTCTAAATTTCACCTACTTATAGTCTTTGATTTATTGTGGTGTACTAACATTAATTTTTTTTTTTGTTACAAGTGAATGTTATCCACTTTGGATACCTCAAGGGATTAAAAGAATTTTTTTTGTTGAGGTCAGTAAATTTCTCTTGACATTCATGCTCCAGGGCATCCAAGCCCACTGCAAAAATAGCTTTTAAATGTGTTGTTGAGAAATCTATTCAGAAATTTATCAAGATGCTGACCGAAGGAGGAACCTTGCTAGATGATTGAGTAGTTTTCCCTTGCTTTCCTAGTTTAGGATTAGGATTTTATTGCATTCTTAGGATTAGTTTGCTTTCCATAGTTTAGTTTAGTCACTAGAACCACATTTTATTGGAAGATTGTATTCACTTCATAGGTACTCTTCATCTACTCCCCATTACTTTCATTGCTCTCAATTTTGCTTTAATTGCATATTTTAACATTGAGGACAATATAGATTTTAGGTTGGGGGTAGGTTTTCCTTGGAAATTCTTCAGATTTGATCAAAATTATTAAACTTTTGAGTGATAATTTTGTTTTTTCTGAATTCTTGAAATTTCTGTGAATTTAAGTGATTTTTAAATTAACCTATAGATTAGAATTATAAGATACTTAATGTTGACGATTTATGACTCTTAGAATTTAGTTATTTGATAGATTTAAAAATTAAGTCAAGTTATTAATTCTTAATTAGAAGTTTTAAACATTAATTGAGTCATGATTTCACATGTCACATCTAATTTACATGTTAAAGTTTTAGTTTGATATTGAATTGTTAACTTGATAGTTATTAAGAATGATAGGAACTAAAACCTGAGGAATTGTCCATCATGTTCAATGAAAAGAAAAGAAAATAAAAGTGAGAAAAAGAAAATACCCAACAAAAAAATAGTTGTTGTCAAAAAGGGCTACCAATTAAAGTTCATTAAGGACTATTGAAAAGAAGAAAAAAGTGAAATAGTGTGAAAGCCATTGATAGAAAAATCAAAAGTTGGAAGAATGAAGTGTTGAACTGTAAGGCAAGTTTTGGTTATCTTGAACTCTTTTGATTATTAATGTTATCATGAAAATAGAGAATTGAACCTTTGGTTGTGATAAGTCTAGACTTCATTATGCACCCATAGAACTCAATGTTTAAAATTGTTTTAATTAGAGGATTAATACTTTGAACTTGATAAGGAAATTTATAAAGTACTAGAGTTTAGGAGAAAGTAGTGCTCAACATTAATGCATTTAAGATTTCTTTAATTTAGATTGTTTTTAGAATTGCTTGAGCTTATGGGAATTATACATTGGTTTTCGAAATACCTCATACATGTTTTGCTCGGGACTAGCAAAATGCTAGTTGGGGGGTGTGTTGAGACTTAAATATTGCATATTTAGCCCTTCAAATACATTAGTTTTTTAGGCATTTGTAAGACCCGACCCGAGTGCGTGTGTGTTCATGTGTGTGTAAGAGTATGCATTTCATTTCTCTTGTTCCCGCGGTCCTACCAGTTGAATTCCGGTGACCGCGATCCTTGGATAGTGTTTACAGTCATCCTTAAGTCAGGTCAAGTAGACTCGACCCGAATCGAGCTGAAACCTATGCCATCTTGCTCGCGTTGTCGTTGCGGTTCCGATGCCGCGTCTTGTGCGTCCATCTAATGTGTGGATCATAAGTTGTGTGCATCTCATTTCTAACCTTTGATCATGATCATGTGCCCCACTTAGTGTAAAAAGCACATTTTTCAAGGTGGCCACTCTCTTTTGTGTAAATTCCAACAAACACCACCCATACACTACCTAAACTCCTATATCCTACACAACCCACTACCTACACAATACTCATCCCTACTCTTAGCCTAGCAACATAGTTTATATCACCATAGGCTATGATGAGTTTTCTCTTATCTAGGAGAGAGATTGATGATTGCACTCCTACAATCTCTCTCTCTCTCTCTCTTTCCCTCACCTTTCCCCCTTTCCTATTCTTTTTCTTTCCCTTGCAAGAGGTGGGACGTCCACACCTTCTTCCATTTCTAGCCCCTTCTCCTCCTTTTTCCTCTCAATCCCTCCATTCAAAATCCATCTCACCCATTGATCTTGCCTCCTTTGGAGCTTGGGAGCTAGCCCTTGAAGTTTGGAGGAAGATCTTGAAGGTGGGTGATGTATATGAAGCTTCTCCCTTCTTTTCTTCTTCCATTTCATTTCTAGAACATTTGGTATTATGTAGGACCCACCAATCAATGGTGGAGGTCCTACATCACTCCATCATGAGAGGCTAAAGGCCTATTTTATGGACGCACGTTTCCATGTTGGGTCATTCTCTATGGACTCGCCATGATGAATTTCTTTGATTTAAGATTTTGTTTGGTCATCTAGACCATTGTATGCATGTTAGGGATAGCATCAGAAACTTCTTTGGATTGTAAGATCACATGCATGCATGATCTATGAAGGATGTATGTGTGATTGTAATGGTGGAGGATTCATAGTACCGGAATCCTCCCCTATGGCCGTTGATCTCTCTCTCCCTCGCTCTCTCTCTCTTTCACTCTATTTCTCTCTATTTCTTTCCTCTATTTTTCTCCTAATGATTGGTGACCCACTGATGTGCCATAAACATCTCAGACCCTTAGATTTTTGGGACATCCAGGCCCTCTAGGTTGGACGTCCCTATGCATGGGTTAGATGACCTCTAATGCCTAATTTTCTTGGTGATATTTGATTGGGAATGGGTCTGGAAATTTTTTTGGTCCATCTAGGTGGACCCCACTTATATTTTTGAGGATTAATCCCCCTGGATATTTTTCTATGGACTGGAAATGGACAGCATATGTTGTTGTCCAAGTTTTAGACCCATTGGATGTATTATTTTGGACCTGATTTTGGGACTGTTTGGGGGACTATTCATACCCATCAAATATACTTTTCTGAAAGGTGGGGATCCCATATTCATGTCCCCCAAATTTCATCCCTATATGACCTTGATTGAGATCCCAAAGGTGTGGCCCAAGTGATGTGGACATTGCTGGATTTTCTGCTGTAAATTCCAGCAACATTGCAGTCTGGAAAACTTAAAATGTAAAATAGTTTCTGAATAGGTGGGCTACTTTGGTGGACCCTACCTTGCACTATACATATGTGGGGATTTTAAAATCAATTTCCCCCTATTTTTAAAGACCTTGGGGCCACCCCATTGGGTGCTCAAAACAGGGTCAGCCATAAATTCTGCTCTACCAGATTTTTGGGCAGGCAGTTTTCTTTTAATTCAAATAAATACTTTCCTAATTAAATAAAATTTGAAATTTTGTAAAAGGGTGGCCCACCCATGATAGGAACAACCTACCATGTTTCGAGGCCAACGGACCCCTAAGCAACCTTTGGTAAGGGCTGGACTTGTCCACCAGGATGGACGCCCGAGGCTGGGACGTCCAGAATGGGTTGACCATCCACCCTCCACACGGCCCACCTTGATGTGTTTGTATCCATGCCATCCCTCCCTAGAGTGGTCCACATGGGACGTGGCCCACTTCTCTAGGGCACGTCCACGTATGGGGCCCACTTTGATTTAATTTAGGGGCCACTGTCCATGGCCCCCATAACAGTCCACCCAAGGATGCCCAGCCTATTGGGCTGCTGCTGGACCTCCAGTCCAGCAGCATAGCCCACTTGATATATAAGTTGTATCCACTCCTTTCCTCTGGTGGGAACCACCATGACATGTATGGGTCACCAGGAAGCAAGAATATTATATAAAATAAATTATTGCTGGACTTCAGCAGGCCCAAAAAGTGGGTTGGCTAGAATTTCAGTAATAAGCCAAAAGTTGCTTCCCATAATTGTATGTTTTGAGGTAGCATAGCTAACCAGATTTGGGGATGTTTGTACACACATCTTGCCCTATTTCTTAATGTGCCTTTGGGCTTAATTAGTGCACACTTGAGGCCCACCCCAGTTGGGTTTTTATTGGATTAATGTTCATAGTTATTTGTTAAATTTTCTAGGCCCATTTGTCCTGGAACTTTCTAGATAGGCCCCTTGACCTTTGCGCCTATATTTACTACTTATTGTGATAGGTTTATGGGCCATAATATGCAAGTAGATGGGCCCTTGGTTGCCCACCAAAATAACCATTGTACTTGGGCCAAGTTGTGAGGCCCAACCCACTTGAATTAAGTATAAGGATTGCCCTTATGATTGAATTACTGGGCTGCCCATTAGGCCCGCCACAATATGTGGGTTTATGACCTTTATGGTTGGGCCCAAACCTCGCTTGAGGGCCCACCATATTGCCTATGTGTTGGGCTTAGTGTATAGCCCGCTAGGCCATGGATTGCTTAGGCCTTGGGCCTTGTTTCTTATTTGAGTAGTGGCGAGCTACCTTTTTGGGACCCAGTTGAGGTTGGATGTCCTCCATGGTGGCCTTAAGATAGGCCTATGGGTTGCAATGGATGGTTTAATGCCCACCATAGACCCTCATTAGGACGGCTTATTCCTTTAGGCTTATATATTGCCCTCCTTAGCTTTGTGTGCTAGCCCAAAGTATTGGGCCCCTACTAGAGGTTGTTCCTTAGATTAATTGTCTAAGTATCTAGACTTGATTCTCTCCTTGGGAAGGAAGAGTATGTTCTAAGTCATCATCCCTATATGGCGCACCCCCATGACCCATATGCAACATGGAGGGTTTGGATTGCATTTGTGTGTGATCATTGAGTTGATATGTTAGAGGGATGGAGTTCTCCTCTTGTGCACATTGAGTACTTGCAGTTAGTGCATGATTGGTATGAGTGACTCATGCATCTGGCATCGCATCTCATAGATATGATCGCCCTTACTTCACCAGGGCCTTGCCTCCACATATACATCGTGGATGGCCATGATTGGACACCGACACTGTTACCTGAGCAAATGGGGTGCATAGGATGCCCTTGGGTGAAAATTCCAAAACTTTTATGGTACCAACGATATGCCCCAACGTTGTGACGAAGCAGAAACCATGAGTGCACGAGAGCCTTACACCGCTGGCCCGCGACTCCCAATGTCGTGTAGTCGGTTGAGATGGGGTGTGGCCTTCCCCACCTATGAGAGGGGGCAAAAGGTAGGCTGAGTTTGACCAGCTTGTGAATGGGTCTGCTACTGTCGAGCCTTGCTGGTGATTACCTGATCACGGGCATGTAGTGAGGTCTCTTACACTCATTCGACTGTGCGGGTTTGGACAGCGGCAGTCATCCTGTAGTACACTTGACCTTGGTAGATTCCTTATGATGAAACTGTACTGATATGTGGATTAAAAATGAGGACTGTCATCACTTAACATTACATTTGCATCGGGTGTATAAGCTTTATATTGCATTGACTTGGTATGATGCCTAGTACTCATTGCATTGTATAGCCTAGGTATGACTTCCTGCATTCATGACTTAGCCTTGGTAAGGCTAGCGGTATTGGCATTGATCATGTTTCCCTTCTGTATTTCCTATTATTCTTCTGTGCATCATTGTCACACACTTTCACCATCCTCTAAGCTTTCTATAAGCTTATGCGCGATTGATGGGTGCAAGAGATCTTAGGTCGGCGTCGTAGCGGCAGAGCTTGGATAGGAGTTGAGTCGAGGACCCAATGTTGCAGATATTATTTCCTTCTTCTTTTGTCATCTAATGTATTTCCTTTCAGCCTTGTATCTAAAGTTTAAATTTTTAGTGGAATTTGTAATGTGCCCCTTCGTTATTTCTGAGATTTACTTGTTGTTATCTTAGGTATGCTCGTATTAGAATGGATATACAGTAATAAAAATCCTCCTTGTGGGATCCTAGGATCAAAACCTGCCTCAGGAGTCGAGAATGAGGTACTATGGAGGCTGTTGCGGCCAAAACCAGCTATTGGGTTCCTTGTGAGTCAGGTTATCAAGTATGGGGTGTGACAGGAGTTGGTATCAGAGCATAGCAAGTAATTCTGAAATAACTCGAGATAACATCACATATCTGCTGCGAGCCTAGGACAAGTAGTGTCCCAAGAGCCTTTTTTTCATTTGAGCATACAATATTCTGACCCTACGCGTCGTCGTCCTTATTTTTCTGTAGACGATGTCGCCCAAGCGGGTCGCTCATGGCTGTGGTGCCCCTGGCCGTGGTTCTCATCCTACTCCGGTAACTCATTTAACTTGAGTGCACCCCACTCCCGTCTTAGAGGATCCGATTCCTGAGGTTTTGTTTTAACCACCTGTTGTGCCTGTTCCCTAGTTGCTCCCGTTCCCCCACCGGTTCCCCCATCTGAGCCTGTTGTTCCAGTTACAGAGGCTCCAACTCCGTCAACCACACCCATGCCTCTGCCCAAGGTGAGTGCCGCTCCTGCATTCTCGACGGTGTCAGTCGATGCCGAGCATTTTCAACAGTTGATGCAGCTTGTCACTGCTACGTTGCAGACTCGTCAACCTACAGCCGTTCTAATTTCTGAGTAGACAGATTTGCCATGTGTTAGTTCTATTTCTAGAGAATTCAGTCAGCATGAACCTCCGAGATTTAGGGGTGAGCCTGACCCTTCTGCCGTCGAGGTTTGGCGCACAGAGATAGAGCGAATTTTTAACACGATGCAGTGTTCGACTGATCAACGTGTTTCTTTGGTGACATTTCTTCTTTAGGGTGAGGCCCATCATTGGTGGTCGTCTGTGTCGAGGATCGCCAAGCCCAATATCGTTTGGTCATGGGAGAAATTTGTGGTCTGTTTTGACTAGAAGTTCTTCCCTGAGCATGTTCAAAAGCAGAGGGCCGTGGAGTTTGAAACTCTGATCTAAGGTGATATGACGGTGTCGCAGTATGAGGCCCATTTCTTGGCATTGTCTAGGTTTTCTCCTTATCTCGTCGATGATGGGAAGATGAGAGCTCGCCGTTTTCGGAACGGTTTGCGTCCCGTGGTCCATAGTAGAGTAGTGGGCCATTGCTTGAGGATGTTTGATGAAGTCATGTACAGGGCCTTAGTATATGAGGAGGACTGGGCCATGACCCAGAGATCGCGAGAACAGAGTTCCGGCCGAG
Source organism: Magnolia changhungtana (assembly GCA_030180095.1). Taxonomy (NCBI): domain Eukaryota; kingdom Viridiplantae; phylum Streptophyta; class Magnoliopsida; order Magnoliales; family Magnoliaceae; genus Magnolia; species Magnolia changhungtana. Next base: position 3,302,427 of record JASAUF010000600.1, read on the forward strand.
ACTAGAAGAGGCGAACACCAGCCGGCAGTTCCCAATAGCACCGACATCAGAGATGGAGGGGCAGATCCAAGTTTAGACAGCTTGCGGCTCAAACAACAACTTTATCATCATCAGCGCAGCCAGCCGCTCCATCTTCTGGCGTTTGCTATGGTTGTGGGCAAACTGGGCATTGGAGGTGTGATTACCCTCTTCCCTTATAGCAGCAGAGGCCACCGTAGTTGTTTCCTCCTCATCCTCCTCAACGTCAGCATTAGCATCAGCAGCAAGCACAGCTTCTAGCTCCCGCTCATAGGGCTCCTCCTTAGCAGCAATGGTAACCAGGCAGGCCTCCATAGTGATCACATCAGCAGCAGCAGAGACAACAACAGCAGCAGAGGGGATATGCACCTCCCCAGTCTTTGGGTCGAGTATACATTGTCACTTAGTAGGTGCAGACTCTGGATCTGCAGTCTTCAGGCTTGCTTCCTTTGCCAGCTTAGGGCAGATTCTATCCCCTGCATTAGGCGCAGGGCTAGGACCCACAGTCTTTGACCGGCGGAGTTGTCGAAGGTATTCTTCTTATTTTTGCTTGCATTGCCCATGTTTTGTTTGATTCTGATGCTTCTCATTTCTTTATAGCCGAGCAGTTTTGCCGATCGACCGATATTCCATTGGAGTCTGCGTCTGAGGCCTTGGTCGTTTCGACTCCCATGGAAAAGTTTGTTGTGCTGAGCCGTTGTTGCCTTTCTTACTCGGTGTTGGTGGGCAAGATGTTCCTTACCGCCAATTTATTTATATTACCTATGGCAAAGTTTGATGTTATCCTGGGTATGGATTGGCTTACGGAGTATTATGCCATCTTGGACTATGCCCCGAAGACAATCATGTTTCACATTCCCGACTTACCAGTGTTCCAATTCGTTGCTGAGCCCAGAGGAGAGCTGTTGTCGAGTTTTTTGGCTTATGTCGTTGAGGATTCTATGGCAGGGTGTATTGAACAGTTGCTAGTTGTTTGTGAGTACCCGGATGTGTTCCAGGAGATCCCGAGTTTGCTGTCGTGTCAGCAGATTGAGTTTCAGATTGATTTGGTGCCCGGTACTCCTCCTATCTCAAAGGCCCCCTTCCGGATGACACCGTTGGAGTTGAGGGAACTGCAGGAGTAGTTGGATGAGAGCTAGCTTTGGGTTTTATTCATCCTAGCAGTTCACCTTGGGGAGTCTCGATATTGTTCGTGAAGAAGAAGGATGGCTCATTACGGCTCTGAGTGGATTACCGTAAGCTCAACACAGTCATTATCAAGAACTGGTACCCGCTTCCTCGTATCGATAATCTGTTCGACCAGTTGTAGGGTGCACAGTTCTTTTCTAAGATAGACTTGTGATCTAGTTACCATCAGATTCGGGTCCGGGAGGAGAACATTCTGAAGACGGCATTCCGGACGCGCTACGGTCACTTCGAGTTCTTGATCATGTCATTCAAACTGACCAATGCGCCTGTCGTATTTATACAGCTGATGAACGAGGTCTTCCAGCCTTTCCTCGATTAGTTCGTGGTGGTGTTTATTGATGATATTCTTGTGTGTTCGAGCCCGGGAGGACCATATTGAGCACTTGCAGATTGTGCTAGAGACCCTTCGTGCCCACTAGTTATATGCGAAGATGGAGAAGTGCGAGTTCTGGCAGGAGGAGGTGAAGTTCCTCAGTCACTTGGTGACGAAGGAGGGTGTCGCTATGGACCCCTCGAAAGTTGATGGAGAGTTTTAGTGGGGTCAGCCCACGAACGCCTTCAAGATCCGTAGCTTCATTGGTCTGGTGAGATATTATCGACGGTTTATTAAGGGTTTCTCCCGTATTACAGCACCGCTGACCCAGTTGACGCGGAAGGGTGCCAAGTTTGTCTGGAGTGATGCTTACGATGAGGCGTTTATGGAGTTAAAGGACCGCCTCATGTCCACTCCTGTTGTAATGGCCTGAAATTCGAGGGTCGAGTAGCAACCCAACTCTCGAGTTCCAGAACATCACTTATACAACATAGATGATGAAGATTGAATGTTGTCTATGTCAGTGCAATAAACATGAATGAAATTATACCAAAATAGTAATTCATACTCCAGATCAATTGTATAAAGGAAAGCAGAAGACTGAAACTGTATATAGAAGGTATGTAAAGGAACAAAACCATCATGATCTCTAGAGTATGAACACTAACTGAGTTTCCATATACATGTATTGTTTCTAAATCAAAAGGGCAAAATACAACTAAAAGATGGATCCTGAAATCCCCGCGATCCAGTTGGCTAAAGCAAAGCCGTTAGAGTACTGCATGTATGAGAACTCGTCCTAGTCCTCATCGTAGTCTGGCTCCGCCTCCTGAATCGACGTGTCATCTATACCTGAGACAGAGTCTGGTTGTTGTGTACAACACCATCCCGTAACGTGGGAGTGAGTAGTTAACTCAGTGGAACAATAAAGCATAGGTTAACATGTTATCAATTCAGTCAAGCAGTACAATCAAACAATCCTAACTACTCTTATTAAATGTAAGTATGAAATGACATGATAAATACCCTTGCCAAAGCACCCTCATGCGACACCATCTTACGTTCGCGAATGTGTTCATCCCTCAGTGCTCCACATCTACCAGGCACATGCAGTGCGATGATGAGCATGATTATCGAGTAGTTATTAGTCCATTTCAAATAGCAGTATTGGGAAACTAAGGTATCTCCCTTGTATCATTCCCAAATATGATCCATTCTAGGGTCGTCAGTCCTAGTTAATCTCATACAATAGTGTATTTCTAGGTCGCTGCAAAGGCTGCCAGGGCTGTTACATACAAAGGTTACACCACTCCCCCATCACCCTTTTAACGGTTCATCACTATACAGATACAGGCCTAGTTCATATTCTATACACTGCGGCAAAACTCATCGCCTCACCGCAAATTCAGAGTATGCTCGAGGTCACTACAAAGGGCTGCCAGGGCTGTTACGCACAAAGGTTACACCGCTCCCCCATCACCTTATCAGTGTAGGCCGACAACACAAATATAGTGTCCCATACTCCGTAATCGGCTCACGAGTCTGGTTACTCACTAGTCACTATAGGGAGGCACGTGGCCCCAACGTAGGCCGACAGCTCAACCACGGTGTTTCATACCACCATGCCCAGCTCATGAGTCTTAGCGGATCGAGGTACCATGGTTAACGGGATTCCACTGGTAAGTTTGGTACCCTAGGTTCAAGAAGTAGCGACCAAACATGGTGAACATACATTAGACATATTGGGTTACTTGACGAGCCTGACTAGCTCGAGTGCACAATCAATTGAACGACATAAAGTGCATAAGCACTTCGCGTGGCCTAACCACTGTCGCCAACTGACGTACGACTCGGGTTCGTAAAAAACATCTTAGATGGCGACATGAATCTCAATCACGATTTCAAGTCTGGTACCGATTGTCTGGACTATAGACATAGTCCCAAACTCAATCAATCCTTGATCATAACATGTGGAGTAAAGCATAATAAACAAAGTAATTCAAGCATGTTAGTAAGCATGTCATAAAGTATGTTATAAAGCATGTTATGAAGCACTACATAAATAGGAATACAAATATATATATTGCACAAGTAAGCGGTTTAAGTAAACAACCTCATGGAGGAAATCATACATGTCTCTAAGGTAGTTGAGAATCCCATCTCAACACCCTCCTAAGGCATCATCATTCAAACACTTACTCACGCATGCATTTTCACAAACACTTAGCATACACTATTTCAACATACATAGTGTATGTTAGCCAAACATGTATTAGGGTGAATCATAAGTATTTTATCCATATATCATATATTCATATAATAAATAATCATGTCAAACACATTTTCAAAATATATACGTATACGGTATTTTCTTCAATACACTATTCTACATACATAGTGTATATTGGCATAACATGTATTAGGGTGAGTCTTTTCGCCAAATAAGTATTTTATCCATATATCATATATTCATACAACAACTAATAATTTCAAGCACATTTTCAAAATATATACGTATACGGTATTTTCTACAAATACCTAGAATATGTAAAATTTCATATTCTACGTCTTTAATCGAAACAGAAATCAGAAAGCACTTTGTACATGTGCAATTGCATGCAGATCATGAATCTATCATAATCTGACATTGAAAGCGTTGAAAACCGTAACCTATACACCTAAAGTCCTCACCTTATACCGTAGAATCGCAACGGATCAGTTAGGTTTGCCAAGCTTCCGTATTCAGCAGTGTGGTAGCCTAAGGAATGAAATAGGTTAGCTATTTCATAACCTACAACCCTTACAACTCTAAAACTGATTAGGGTTAGGGTTTCTTACCTCAAAATGAAGTCGGTATCACCGGGAAAGCGACAAGAATGGAGTGGTGGAGCCTGGGTAGTAGCAGGAAACAGTAGCAGGGAGATTCTCCCACTTCTCTCACTCTTTCTCTCCCTTTTCTCACTTCTCTCTCTAGGGTTTCTCTCAAATTCGTATGGCTGTGAGAGAGAGGGTTATAAGGTCCTTATATAACCTAAAAACTCTCCAAAGTAGACCTAATGTCAAGGTATACTGAGGTTATAACCAAAGTGGCATTGTTTCAGCTCAATGGAGGACTTCTAGCGGGCCTCCTTGAGCCAAAGGTCAGACTTAAGCTCATTAACACCGGATCTAGGTTTAGTTAAGTTTTCATTTTGGTCAGATACCCAGATCATACGTGGCGGACCAGTTTCAGTTCAATGATCAGTGGGTCTCGATCCGAAATTTCAAGTACATGAATATGTTTAAGAAATTTTTCCTGATCCGAGGGTGTATTTGGGTCAGATTCTGACAGTCTGGTTACTTACAAATTGATTGCAAGTAACAAGTATCAGATCACTATTCAAGATATTTATTTTTTAAAGAAAACAAGTATTTTCACACTCCCTCGCTCCAGACTCAAGCGAACAGCTGTGGGACACTGTCTGGGTTTGATTTCCGAGATGGTTGTCAAGCCCAGTGAGGCGGTCCTAAGTCCTTAACCTCATATTATTCGGACTCCCGATGTACGGTCCAGACCTGATACAGAGTTTCAATGTGCTCCCGAGAGCAGTCGGGTACTGAGTTTGTGTTAGTGCTATGATTTCATATCCCTTTGGTTATCAAATTTTGTAGTGTCAAAACCTATATGTCTTGTACTTCTTGTGTTTCTTGTTTGTGACTACACACTGCTTCAAGACAAGATCATGAATGAAGAATGTTTTCAAGACAAGATCATAAATGAAGAATGCTTACAAGACATGTCATGAATGAAGTCTACAAGAATAGAAGACTCCAAGTTTGCTTCTATCAAGTTCAAGATTAGAAGACTTCATCAAGACAAGTCAAGAATGTACCAAGCTCGAGAAATACCATCAACTCGACTCAAGCTTCTACTTCAAGTCATCTGAGAATATAGACCTTCAAGACTTCAATGTCCATCTCACTTAAGGTTTGTTTGACCTTAGATTGACCTTAGGTTGGTCTAGATGATAGGTCATTCTGGATACATAATCCGAATATTTTAATTTACTTGGTGTGACTGTTCTAAGACCAGTCCTAGAAATCTTAAGACCAGTCCTAGCTTTGCTTCGACCGTCTTAGGTTTCTCAGACCGCCCTAGGTTGTCTGCATTTTCGAGATTTTCCTGGTTGTCCTTCGACCAGTCCTGGACTTTCTTCGACCAGTCCTGAGAAGTCTTACGACTCATCCTTCGACCAGTCATAGTTCTACGACTCGAACTCCAACAACTTATCTCGAGTATCTCGACCGGTCGGAGGTGTCTCACGACCAGTCGTAGGTGGTCCACGACTGGTCGTAGACTACCTAAGACCAGTCGTGAGTATAGCAAATCTAATCCCACGGAAATCTTTCAAAATCTTTGACGCTACGACCAGTCCTAGGACTCTAAGACCAGTCGAAGATGGGATTTTTTAGGCTATAAATAGTGCACGAATTTCAGAGTTTATTCATTCAATTCCATTCCATTCAAGCGATTTAAGGCTATACTCTAAGATAAGTAGTGATTATTTTTTAAGCTATTGTGCATATTTAATATTCCTTTTGTTAGCATTTTTCTATTGTGATTTTGATCCATATTCCAATCTTATTTAGAAAAGAGGAATTTGTGATATTCCTTCTTCAGGGATCAAAATCAAATAGACCTTGCTCTTCTTGATTTAATCTAAAATCAATTAGACTTAGAACCATTCTTTATGTGAGTATTGGACATTGAACTACGTATCATTCATTTACTCCGATTGGTTCTACTGGGCTACTTCAAAAGGAGATCCATGTATTTTACTTTGTAATTTACTTTCTCTGGTTTTGTTTGAGATTTGCCAGAAAAATCTCATTGTTTTGGTTATCTGAGGAGAGCCAGAAAACTCAAATTGTGGGGGTTTTTTGGATTGTGTAAGCCCAAGATAAAAAGACACAATTGTGAAGGTTTTGAGTGAACCTGTGAAAACCTATTTTGATAGTGCATGCTAATATCCCCTGTGTGAGGATATTAGGAGTGGAGTAGCATTCGTGTGGCTGTTGGCTAACAGTTGGTGAACACACAGGCGAACTACTATATATCGTTGTGTTGTGGATGTGCTTGATTTCTTTATTCATTTATTCCTTTATTATTGTGGATTGCTTTTATGGATGAATGTTGTAATTTTCATTTCAAGCAAGTCTGGTTGAATGGTGTAATAACTTAGGATTTATTTCTTTAAGTTATTCTTGATTTATTTTCCATATCATTTATGTTTTCTAGATCGTTCTAGAAATAAGGTTGTCCTACCATAAGCCATTGGTTTTTGGTGTAAGGTTGTCCTTAGAACTGATTTAGTATCATTCTCATATTTCATATGCTTTGAGATTGTTATTATTTCAGCATTATCTTTTATTATTCCGCTGTTTTAAGTGTTATTTGGCATTGCCCTATTCACCCCCCTCTAGGGCATATAGCTTGGCCCTTTCAAGTGGTATCAGAGCCTAATAGCTCGTGCTTATTGCTTATTTATTGGATTTATTTCCTGAGCTAACGATCTAAGCTATATTAAGATGTCAAATTTTGAAAGCCTATCTGTCACTAGGCCACCACCCTTTAATGGCACAAACTATGCCTATTGGAAAGCAAGGATGAGAGTCTTTCTCAAATTCATGGATGAAAGTGTGTGGCTGGCCACAGTAAACGGATGGAAACTACCTATCACTAAAGTAACTGATGAAGATGGTTCAAAATCAATGAAAGTAATATCTTATGCTCTTTGGACCACACTTCAGAAAAGTGAAAGTAGTGCCAATGCAAAAGCACTAAATGCAATTACTTGTGCATTGTCACCAGATGAATTCAAAAGAATCATCTCGTGTGAAAATGCTAAACAAGCATGGGATCTTTTAGAAATGACACACGAGGGTACATCAATTGTCAAGAAATCTAAAGTCCAACTCCTCACAACTAAATTTGAAGAAATTCATATGGAGGAGAATGAAATGTTTATGGACTTCTACACTAGATTGAATGACATTGTAAACTCAATGTGGGGTCTTGGTGATAGAATCCTAGAAAGTAAAGTATGTGCAAAGATACTACGCTCACTTCCAGAACGGTTCAATTTAAAAGTAACCGCAATTCAGGAACTTCGTGATACGGATAACATGAGGGTTGAGGAACTAGTTGGTTCTTTACAAACCTACGAATTGAACTTTAAAGCTCCAAAAGGAAAATCAATTGCTCTCAAGTCATCTAAAAATATTCCACAAAGACACTTGGACTTTGAAAATTCTGAAGATGATATGGCACTTTTTGTAAAAAGGTTTTATAAAATTTTGAAAAATAAGAAAAGAGGAGATTTTCAAAAATCAAACGATAAGAGACAATCTAAACCTAGAGCTCGAAAATCTTTGAAAGATAGTCAATGTTACAACTGTCAAGAGTATGGGCACTTGGCTAACAAATGTCCTAAAAAGGACAAATAAAAAAGGAAGAGTATGTTGGCTACTTGGGATGAATCATCTGATTCGGAATCTTCTTCGAAATCAGAAGATTCTGAAAACGAGTCGGGAGATGATGTTAAAGCCCTTATGACTCTAGCCAAAGTCACTTTTTCAAATTATGATGAAGTAACTAGCGAAGAGAATCTAAATAGTGATTGTGACAATGAAGATGATATTCAGGATGCATACAATGCCCTTTATAAGGAGAGTTGTAAAATTGCTGTCAAGCTTAAATTACAAAAGGAAAAATTTTCTAAACTTAAAGAAGATTATGAGTCTCTTATTTTAGAAAAATCTCATATTTCTGATTTTTTTGAAAAGACCGAATGCGATTTAAAAATCAAAACCTCCCAAGTTGATGATTGGAAAACCGAGAATGAGAAACTCAAAAATGAAGTAGCTTCTCTTTTAAGTTTAAAAGACACTTGGAGATATGCCCAAGGTGATCCTAAATTGGAAAAATTATTATCTGGATCGAGAAAATGTGGCGATAGATCCGGGTTGGGCTATGATAAGAATACTTCTCCTAAACAAAAGAATACTGCTCCTAAGTTTGTGAAAGGAGAGTCTTCGAACTCAAAAGTAAAGTATATTTATCGAGGTTTTTCAAAAAATTCAAGGACCTTTCAAAAATCTAAAAATAGCCATGCCAACTTCAATCTTTAAAACTAAAATCCTTTGGTTGAAAAGATTATTGATCTTCTCAAGGAGCTATTAAAATTTAACTCTATAGGTCATTCATATAACAATAGACAGAAAAAGTTCAACTACACTCCTAAACCCAAAACAGTACTGAAATGGGTTCCTAAAGTTGACTGCTTGGTTGCCCACACTGCTTTCAAAGCTACAAGCCATTCAAAGTGGTACCTTGACAGTGGATGCTCCAGACATATGACAGGCGACAAACCTTTATTCACCGATCTTGAAGACAGGACTAATGGGTCAGTCACTTTTGGTGATGGAAGCAATTGCAAAATCATTGGCTAAGGTATGGTTCAGCTTTATAACCTTCCTTTATTTAAAAATGTATTATATGCTGAGGGCTTGAAACACAACCTACTGAGTATATCTCAGATATGCGACAACAATCATAATGTAAAGTTTTCTGATCAAGGTTGTGAGATTGTTAATAAAGAAGGTTCTCATTATATTAACTGGTCGCAGAACATCTGAAAACTGCTACATCGTTAGTAATGCAAGTTCATCTACTCAATCGTGTTACATGGTCCATACTGATGAGACTGAATTATGGCATAAACGCCTTGGACATGTACACTACCAGAACTTATTTAGATTGAGTAAAAGAGAACTTATAAGAGGTCTACCCAAATTACAAAAAGTAGACAAAATATGTGGTGAATGCCAGTTGGGCAAACAAATTAGGAGCTCTCACAAGAAAGTGAACTCCAATACCACATCTAGACCTCTCGAGCTTCTCCACATGGATCTCATTAGACCAGCTAGAATGGAGAGTCGAGATGGTAAAAAATACATCTTGGTTATCGTAGATGACTTTACTAGATTCACTTGGGTATCGTTCTTAAAAGATAAATCTGAAACCCTAGATGAGGTAAAGAAGATCATCAAACGAATCCAAAATGAAAAAGGTTCTCAAGTTTATAAGATCTGTAGTGATCATGGTTCTGAATTTGAAAATAGCAGTTTTGAGAAATTCTGTAGCGATCAGGGAATATCTCATGAATTCTCTGCGCCCAAAACTCCTCAACAAAATGGTATAGTTGAGAGAAAAAATAGAGTGTTTCAGGATATGGCTAATGTCATGTTAAATAGTATGAAGCTCTCCAAAAATCTTTGGGCCGAACCAATTAATACTGCCTGCTACATTATTAATCGTGTTTATACTAGTAAATCTAAAAATAAGACTGCTTATGAGTTATGGTTCGAAAAGAAACCTACTATCAAATACTTTCGAATTTTTGGCAGTAGGTGTTACATTTTACGAGATCGTGAAAATTTGAGAAAATTTGATACGAAGAGTGATGAAGGTATTTTTCTTGGATATTCTTTAAACAGTCGAGCCTATAGGGTTCTAAATAAAAGAACAGGTGTGATTCAAGAGTCCATCAATGTGGTCATTGATGATCATTTGAATACACTTGCTCCGAGTTCAGATGATGATGAAATTCTTATAATCGAAAATCAAGATACCTCTTCATCTCAATCTGAACCTAGGACTGTCAAAGATCATCCAACTAATCAAATCCTTGGAAACCCTCTCACTGGAGTTCGTACATGCAAACAACTTGAAAACATATGCAATTATGTTTGTTTTACATCCCAAATAGAACCGGTCAATGTAAAAGAAGCTCTTTCTGACGAAAATTGGATAGTAGCTATGCAGGATGAACTTAATCAATTTGTTCGTAATGATGTCTGGTATCTTGTTCCTAGACCTAAAGATAAACACATTATTGGAACAAAATGGATCTTTAAAAACAAGTCTGATGAACTTGGAAATGTTATACGAAACAAGGCTAGACTGGTTGTACAAGGGTACACTTAGATTGAAGGTATCGATTACGATGAAACCTTTGCCCCAGTCCCTCGCCTTGAATCTATCAGACTTTTTATTTCCATCGCTTGCTTTAGAAAGTTTAAAATTTATCAGATGGATGTAAAGAATGCCTTCTTAAATGACGATTTACATGAAGAAGTTTATGTAGAACAAGCCTCAGGGTTTGAAGACCCCAAGCTTTCTGATCATGTATTTCGTCTCAAAAAGGCTCTCTATGGTCTGAAACAAGCGCCCAGGGCATGGTATGAAAAATTGACTAAATTCTTACTTAGTCATAGTTTTCAAGTGGGAAGTGTCGATAAGACATTATTTGTTAAGAAACATAATAATGAGATTTTAATGGTTTAGATCTATGTAGACGATATTATTTATGGATCAACCTGTTCTAACATGTCTATTGAGTTTGCAGAGTTGATGAAATCAATATTCGAAATGAGCATGGTTGGTGAACTAAATTAGTTCCTAGGGTTACAAGTAAAACAACAACCTGATGGAATCTTCATTTCTCAAACCAAGTATGCTACAAACTTGGTTAAAAGGTTTGGATTTGAGAATGGTAAAAAATTTGATACTCCTATGAGTACAACCTTGAGACTCTCAAAAGACTCTACATGTAAAGATGTAGATCCTAAGCTATATCGTAGTATGATTGGTAGTTTATTATACCTAACTGCTAGTAGACCGATATCGCTTTTAGCGTTGGTATTTGTGCGAGATATCAGTCTAAACTTAAAGATTCACATCTTATTGCTGTCAAACGGATTATTAGATATGTCGCAAGTACAACTAATTTGGGTCTTTGGTATCCTTTTGATACTAATGTTAAATTAATGGGTATTCGATCTTGATTGACAATTTGGTAATATTGATGATAGAAAATCAACCAAAGTGGTGGTTGTTTTTACATTGGAAATTGTTTGGTTTCTTGGTTTAGCAAGAAGCAAAGTTCAATATCGCTTTCCTTCTTGGTGAGAGTATATCGCAGCAGGATATGCATGTACACAACTTGTATGGATGAAACGCATGTTAAGCGATTATGGAATTAATCAAGATTCAATGGTCTTACATTGTGATAATTCCAGTGCTATCAATATTTCAAAAAATCCAATTCAGCATTCGCGTACTAAGCATATTGACATTAGGTATCATTACATTCGTGAATTAGTTCAAGAAAAAGCTATCTCTTTGAAATATATTCCAACTAATGTCCAACTTGCTGATATATTTACTAAACCGCTCGACAAAAGCAGGTTTACTAAAATGAAATTTGATCTTGGTATGTGCATTTTAAATTGAATATACTTGTCTGCATGTATCATAGTGTATTATAATTTAAATTTTTATGTGAATAAATTTCAATTTCTGCATAAAAATATTTATTTTTGTCGATGCTCGACCGGTCTTTGCCATACACGACAGGTTCAGACTCGACCGGTCGTGGACTGCACTCGACCGGTCGTAGAGATCGTGAACATCATATAATTTGGGGAAAATCACTTTGTTCTTCATTTCCTCTTCTTCCTTCGACGAGTCGTGGCTCGACCAGTCTTAATAGTTCATGATTTTCTTCAAGATAAGTCATTTTTCTTCATTTTTATTGAAGATTTATGCTTTCTATGCTTTGATTTGTTTATTCCATAAGCTAGATCTCGTCTTTTGTTGATTGTTTAGGGTTTCCTTTCTAAAAATTTGATCTAGAGAAACCCACCACTTCTAGTGTTCTTTGTGCTTGGTCCTTGGTAAATCTTGTTGAAAATAGATGTTAGAGGGAAAAAGAAAACATCCCGTGGTCCATCTTCATCTAGATCTACATCTATAACAAGACAGCACCTTCGATCATCCGAAGATGGTCCCAATGATGTACGGGAGTTACGTAACCGTAAAGTTATCGTTGAGCGTCCTGTAAGTCTCAGTTACATTGAACAATTTGAGATTACACCTCTCCTTGAATCTGTTGGCTGGACTAATATTTTGTTTTGGGGTGGGCCTGCATACCAGTTCATTGCACAATCTATGGTTGCATGTATCTCTGATTTTTCCCTTGATAATTTAACGTTCTCAATTGCTACTAGAGAAGGGAAATTTTTGATAGATCGACATTTGATATCAGGTATTATGGATATACCTGTCAAAGATGAAGGTATTTCGATTCATATATTATATGACAAACCATTAGAATTGGAAAAACAAATGTTGACAAGAGATTTATGCAATATGGAAGTGTATTGGACGCACAAAGGAAATGTGCTCCCTTCAAAATTTTTATTACCCAGATACAGAGTTTTACACCGGATCTTCACTTCAAACGTGTATTGTAATGCCCTGAAAATCGGGGGTCGAGCATAGACTCAACTCCCGAGTTTCAGAACATCACTTATGCAACAAAATGAATGATGATTGAATGTTGACTGTATTCGTGCATTGAACATGAGTGAGATTAAGCCAAAACAGCATATCATACTCCAGAGACAGTTAATTTTGTAAGCGGAAGACTATGATAGATAGATAAAATATATAAACTATGATGAGTCTCCAGAGTGTGATAACATTACCAGGTTAAATAAATACAAGTACAGTTCTAAAATATACCAAATGTGTAAGTTTAATGTCTTCTATCCCCAGCACTACAGACAATGGCCCCGTCAATACAAGCACTGGTCTTCAGAGACCCGTCAGAGGGTTACATGATAGGAGAACTCCTCCTCATCACCATAGAAGTAGTCTGGCTCTGCTTCATAAGCATCGCCATCATCTGAAATTCAACAAATCTGGTTGGTGTGTACAACACCGTCCCGTAACGTGGGAGTGAGTAGCTAACTCAGTGGAACAATAAGGCATAGGTTAACATGTTCATCAAAGCAGTCAAGCAGTAATGATAAAGCAGGAAATCAAACACTCCTAGTTACTCTGATTAATACAAGTATGAATGCAGGTATGATGGATGCCCTCAGCGACATACTCCCTCATGCGACAGCATCTCACGTTCGCGCATGCTTACATCCCACAAGTGCTCCACATCTTCGAGGCACATGCGATGCATGATGAGCATGATTACCGAGTTTTTAATTAGTCCATTTCAAATGTGCGAGGATTGGGAAACTAAGGTACCTCCCTTATATCATTTCCAAACATGATCATCCAATCTAGGGTCGTCATCCTAGTTAATATCGACGATGGTGTGTTTTCTAGGTCACGCAGAGGTCGCTGTGGTCTGTTACGCACAAAGGTTGCACCACTCCCCCATCACCCCTTAAACGATTCATCACTATACAGAAACAGGCCTAGTTCATACTCTATATATCGCGGCGAACCCTAAGGCACGCTGCAACTTCAGAATATGCTCGCGGTCACTACAAAGGGCTGCTAGGGCTGTTACGCACAAAGGTTGCACCACTCCCCCATCACCTTATCAATGTAGGCCGACAGCGCGAATAAAGTGTCCCATACCACCATAATCGGTTCACGAGTTAAGTTGCTCACTGGTCACTATGGGGAGGCACGTAGCCCCAGCGTAGGCCGACAGCTCGACCACGGTGTCCCATACCACCATGCCCGGCTCATGAGTCTTAGCGGATCGAGGTACCGTGGTTAACGGGATTTTCACTGGTAAGTTTGGTACCCTAGGTTCAAGCATTAGCGACCAAACATGGTGAACATACATAAGACACGGTTTACTTGACGTGTTCGGCTGGCTCGAGTGCACAACAAGTTGGGCGATATGAAGCGCAGAAGCACCTCGTGTGGCCAACCACTATCGCCAACCGAAGTACGACACGGTTTCGCCAACACATCATGCGTGGTGGAACGAATCCCAACCACATCTTCAAGTCTGATACCGGATGCCTGGACTATGAACATAGTCCCAAGCTCAGTCAAATCCTAACCATAGCATGTGAAATACGGCATGATAACATGGTAATTCAAGAATACTAGCAATCATATTATAAAGCATATCATGAAGCATGTTAATAAACAAGTCACAAAGCATGTTCAAAAGCATGTTATAAAGCATTATGCAAATAGGGATACAAATACTTATTTTTCATAGGCGAGTGATTAGAGTGAATAACCACATGGAGGATGTCATAGGTGACTCTAAGGTAGCTAAGAATCCCATCTCAGCACCTACCTAAGGTTCTAACACTTAAGCACTTACACTCACAAGTGATTTCACCAACACTTGGAATGCACTATTTCAACATACATGACGTATGCTAGAGAAATGTGTACTAGGGTTGTCCCTTTGCCAAACTAATATTTTATACATATACATCATATTCATACAGCAAATAAACCTGACAATCATGTCAGCAAAATTTATACGTATAGGGTACTTCCTAGTGTACCCAGTTTCGACATACATAGTGTTTACAAGGGAGCTTGTAATACGGCGATTCCTTTCGCCAAGCTAGTATTTTATTCATATATTGTATAATCATATATTAAATAAGTATGTCAAACATTATTCCAAAAGAAATACGTATACGGCATTTCTAACATACACAATTTCAACATACGTCGCATTTACAAGTGAACATGTATTTTGGCGATTCCTTTCGCCAAACTAGTATTTTATTCATATATTATATAATCATACATTAAATAAACATGTCAAACATTTATCCAAAAAGAATACGTATACGGTATTTCTACGTATACCTAGAATATGTGAAATTCCATATTTCACAACGTTAATCGAAACAGGAAACGGAAAGCACTTTATACATGTGCAATTGCATGCAGATCATGAATCTACCATTATCTGACATTGAAAGCATTGAAAACCACAACTTATACACTTAAAGTCCTCACCTTTGCCTTTGGAAACGAAACGAATAAGCAAGGGTAGTAGAACTTCCGTATACGGGAGATTTCTAGCCTAAAGAGCGGAATCGATTAGTCGTTACACAACCCACATTGATCCCACCTCAAATCAGACCTAGGGTTAGGGTTTCTTACCTTCAAATGGGATGGAAACCGCCGGAAAAACACTTGGAATGAAGCGGTGTAGGCCGTGTAACAGTCCAAAGCAGTAGGAGGAAGATCTCCCACAAAACCCAAGCTCTTCTCTCTCTTTTCTCTCTCTCCCTCTAGGGTTTTTCTCCAAAATTCGTATGGCTGTGAGAGGGGCTGTTCTAAGCTCCTTTTATAGCCAAAAACATTCCAAAATTAGACTCAGGTTCAAGGGGTACTGCTAATATAGGATATTCGTCGCTTTTCCAGCTCAAAAGGGAAGTTCTGGTGGCCCTCCTTGAACCAAACGTCAAACTTAAGCTCACCATCTATGGATCTATGTGGGATTATGTTTTTTACTCGATCGGATTCCCAGATCACATGTGACGGACCACTTTCAGTTCGACGGTCAGTGGGCCATGATCAGAAATTCCAAGTACATGTAAATGTTCCTGAAATTTTTCTTAATCTGAGGGTGTAATTTGGTCTGATTCTGACGGTCAGGTTGCTTAATACTGACGCGTCAACAAATGATGCCAGATCACTATTCCAGATATTTATTTTGGATGGGAATAGTGATTTTCACACTCCCTCGCTCCGAATCGAAACGAATGGCCATGGAACATCGAATGGAGCTGATTTTTGAGATGATTGTTAAGCCCAGTGGGGCGGTCCTAGTTCCTTAGCTTCGGGTTAATCGGACTCCCGATGTGCGATCTAGACCTAATACGAAGTGTCGTTTCATTCCCGAGAGCAGACGGGAAATGAGTTTGGTTCTAAACTTTAGGGTAACCTAGCGCCAATGATTCTACAAGTTTTGGGTCTTGCAGAACGTATTTAAAGCGATTCGAACGGATTTCGTAGCTAATCTGGTTTCACACCTAGTTACTTTGTCTCATTTCTAAAGGATTTAGTCCTAAGTGAATTCTGGTTGAGGTGGTACTCAGGCCTTTGGAGTTTGTATATAAAGTGATCTAAGTTATACTACTTAGCTAGTTTAAGATAGTGTCTAGGGTGAAAGTTATTAGAAAAATTGGAAGATCAAGGTGATGAAGGGTGAGGTTTGTGAAGGAAATGAGTTCAAAGGCGGCTTTAGACTTTGGGATTCAGTTCTGACAAGTTAATGAGGTATTACGATCGACCCATTGCCTAAGGTCATCTAATCCCAGGTTGGCAAAAATCCGGGGCATTACATGTATCCTCGGTCAGGCAATAAAACTGAGTTAACTGCCTTCATGGTTCGGGTATTGCACTCTATTGTGTCCGGCATGATTGTCTGTTTACCTTCTTTGATATGTCATTTTATCATTCAGTTTCGTCTTCATCCGGGTCATAGTGATATTCCATTTGGTTATCTTATGACTTGTTTAGCCACAAATATGCTCGTTGCTTTACCTGAGAATGAGGCACCAATTCATCATCTTTTATTCAATAATACTAATTTAAATAAGATGAAGTTAGATTTGCTTCCTGGTCAATTCTATGAAGGTGGTGGTAAAGTCTTGTCAAGTTGGAAATGAAAGGGAAGCTGTTGATCTTCCTCCACAGGCTGATATAAATATGGATGATATATTTGAAGACATTGAAACTGACTCCCAAAATGATTCTGATTACGATCTATCTTCTGGTTATGATGCATGTCTAAGTGCATTGGAGGAGAAGGTTGATAGCCTGAGTGTAGCCCATGATATGCAATTTAAATATATGCGAAAATATCTTCATCGCATTAATAGGGGTTTACATCAGATTGATCCAACCATCCCTGCTCCTTCA
Source organism: Magnolia changhungtana (assembly GCA_030180095.1). Lineage (NCBI taxonomy): Eukaryota > Viridiplantae > Streptophyta > Magnoliopsida > Magnoliales > Magnoliaceae > Magnolia > Magnolia changhungtana. The sequence goes on from JASAUF010000600.1 coordinate 3,319,712, forward strand.
TCTGGATCTGATTAGGTGGATTTTTATTTTTTGGTTTGAATATGATGGTTTCTGTATTATTATTAAGTTTGGTGACTTTGGTTGTATGGTTTGGATTGATGACATTGAAGTGTTGTAATAATTTGATAATTAAATCTTGACTCTTCATATGGTGTTCTCTTCTCTCCTTTGGCCTTCTCTTGTCATTTTGTGACAAAAAAGGGGAGTAGTATGGAAGGGAGAATGGGAGAATAGTATGGAAAGGGGGAGAATGGGAGAAAGGAAGAAAGTGATTACTTGAAAATGGTTGATTGTTTCTACTCACTTAGGGGGAGTAGAGTATTTCTTTTTCTCACTCTGATTGCTCATGATTCTTTCTTCATTTTACTCTTATATTTATAAATGTGTTTTGTCACAAATTTGACAAAGGGGGAGATTGTTAGTGCTATGATTTCATATCCCTTTGGTTGTCAAATTTTGTAGTGTCAAAACCTATATGTCTTGTACTTCTTGTGTTTCCTGTTTGTGACTACACACTGCTTCAATACAAGATCATGAATGAAGAATGTTTTTAAGACAAGATCATAAATGAAGAATGCTTGCAAGACATGTCATGAATGAAGTCTACAAGAATAGAAGACTCCAAGTTTGCTTCTATCAAGTTCAAGATTAGAAGACTTCATCAAGACAAGTCAAGAATGTACCAAGCTCGAGAAAGACCATCAACTCGACTCAAGCTTCTACTTCAAGATCATCTGAGAATACAGACCTTCAAGACTTCAATGTCCATCTCACTCAAGGTTTGTTTAACCTTAGATTGACCTTAGGTTGGTCTAGATGATAGGTCATTCTGGATACATAATCTGAATATTTTAATTTACTTGGTGTGACTGTTCTAAGACCAGTCCTAGAAATCTTAAGACCAATCCTAGCTTTGCTTCGACCAGTCTTAGGTTTCTCAGGACCAGTCCTAGGTTGTTACAGATTTTCAGATTTTCCTGGTTGTCCTTCGACCAGTCCTGGACTTTCTTCAACCAGTCCTGAGAAGTCCTACGACTCATCCTTCGACCAGTCGTAATTCTACGACTCAAACTCCAGCGACTTATCTCGAGTATCTCGACCGGTCATAGGTATCTCACGACCAGTCGTAGGTGGTCCACGACCGGTCGTAGACTACCTAAGACCAGTCGTGAGTATAGCAAATCTAATCCCGCGGAAATCTTTCAAAATCTTTGACCCTACGACCAGTCCTAGGACTTTAAGACCAGTCGAAGATGGGATTTTTGAGGCTATAAATAGTGCACGAATTTCAAAGTTCATTCATTCAATTCCATTCCATTCAAGTGATTTAAAGATATACTCTGAGATAAGTAGTGATTATTTTTTAAGCTATTGTGCATATTTAATATTCCTTTTGTTAGCATTTTTCTATTGTGATTTTGATCCATATTCCAATCTTATTTAGAAAAAAGGAATTTGTGATATTCCTTCTTTAGGGATTAAAATCAAATAGACCTTGCTCTTCTTGATTTAATCTAAAATCAATTAGACTTAGAACCATTCTTTATGTGAGTATTGGACATTGAACGACGTATCATTCATCTACTACGATTGGTTCTACTGGGCTACTTCAAAAGGAGATCCAGGTATTTTACTTTGTAATTTACTTTCTCTGGTTTTGTTTGAGATTTGCCAGAAAAATCTCATTATTTTGGTTATCTGAGGAGAGCCAGAAAACTCAGATTGTGGGAGTTTTTTGGATTGTGTAAGCCCAAGATAAAAAGACACAATTGTGAAGGTTTTGGGTGAACCTGTGAAAACCTATTTTGATAGTGCATGCTAATAAACCCTGTGTGAGGATATTAGGAGTGGAGTAGCATTCTGTATGGCTGTTGGCTAACAGTTGGTGAACACACAGGCGAACCACTATATATCGTTGTGTTGTGGATGTGCTTGATTTCTTTATTCATTTATTCCTTTATTATTGTGGATTGCTTTTGTGGATGAATGTTGTAATTTTCATTTCAAGCAAGTCTGGTTGAATGGTGTAATAACTTAGGATTTATTTCTTTAAGTTATTCTTGGTTTATTTTTCATATCATTTGTGTTTTCTAGATCGTTCTAGAAATAAGGTTGTCCTACCATAAGCCATTAGTTTTTGGTGTAAGGTTGTCCTTAGAACTGATTTAGTATCATTCTCATATTTCATATACTTTGAGATTGTTATTATTTCAGCATTATCTTTTATTATTCCGTTGTTTTAAGTTTTATTTGGCATTGCCCTATTCACCCCCCTCTAGGGCATATAGCTTGGCCCTTTCAGTTTGATCTTAAATTTTACGGTAACCTAGCGTCAATGATTCTACAAGTTTTGGGTCTTGCAGATCGTATTTAAAGCGATTCAAATGGATTTCATGGCTAATCTAATTTAGCACTTAGTTAACTTTGTCAAATTTCTAAAGGATTTAATCCTAAGTGATTTCTGGTCAAGGTGGTACTCAGGTCATTGTACGAAAATTTACGAGTCGTTACACCTGTTCTCAATCTTCCTGATGAGAGTGAGGGTTTTGTTGTATTTACCGATGCCTCCAGAGTTGGCTTGGGTGTTGTCCTATTGCAGCACGGGAAGTCAGTGGCATATGCCTAACGCCCGCTCAAGGTCCATGAGCTGAACTACCTCACTCATTATTTGGAGTTAGCAGCGGTTGTCTTCGCACTGAAGGTGTGGAGGCATTATCTATATGGGGTTAGGTTCGAGCTCCTTTCGAATCGTAAGAGCTGGAAGTATCTATTTTCGCAGTCTGAGTTGAACATGCGACAGAGGCGATGGAGGGAGCTATTGAAGGATTATGACTTTGACCTTCAATACCACCCGGGTAAGGCGAACGTGGTGGCGGATGCGCTCAGCCGTTAGCCACAAGGCCGATGGCACAGATGCTGGTTCGACAATGGCAAATACTTGAGGATGTTTCAGAGTTTGACTTTGAATTTGGTCTGCATTCTTCCATTGTTTAGCTTTCGAGTTTGTCGATTCAACCCTCTTTGGTGGCTAGGGTGATCGAGGCTAAGCAGACAGATGAGTCACTTTAGGAGTATCAAGCAGAGGCCGCATCTATGGAGCAGTCAGACTGGCAGATTGGTTCCGATAGTAGATTACGATTCAGAGGCCGATTGTGTGTCCCGGACGTGCCAGATTTACGTCATGATCTGATGATCGAGGCACACCGATCGAGACTTACTATTCACCCAGGCTCCACAAAGATGTATAAAGATATGAGGATGCAATATTTTTGGTCAGGGATGAAATGCCAGATTGCTAGCTTTATGCCCGAGTGTGACACATGCCAGCGTGTCAAGGCCGATCCCCAGAGACCCCTTGGTCCTTTGCAGCCGTTAAGCGTTCCAGTGTGGAAATAGGAGCATATGTCGACGGATTTCATTGCAGTTTTGCTGAGGACTCATTATGGTCATGATATCATCTAGGTTGTCGTTGATTGTCTGACGAAGTTGGTGCATTTTATTCTAATGCGTGCTTCTTGGACTATGGACTAGTTGGCAAGGATCTTCATTGAGGAGATAGTGTGATTGCACGACATTCCAATTTTGATCGTTTCTGACTGAGAGTCTAGATTTACGTCTCAGTTTTGGAGGAGTTTGCAGTAGGCAATGGGTACCACCTTGCATTTAAGCACCGTTTATCATCCGCAGATGGATGGGTAGACCGAAAGGGTCAATCAGATCCATGAGAATATGCTCAGAGATTGTGTGATTAACTTTGCGCGTAGTTGGGATGAGCATTTGCACCTCGCCGAGTTCGCGTACAACAATAGCTATCAGGTGATTATTGGCATGGCTCCTTTTGAGGCACTTTAAGGCAGACCGTGCAGATCTCCTAGCTGTTGGACCGAGGTTAGAGAGCATCGTCTCTTAGGTCCTGAGGTTGTGCAGCAGATGTCGGAGGTTATTGATGTTATCAGGCAGAGGATGAGCATAGCTCAAAGCTTGCAGAAGAGTTTTGCTGATCGTCGGTGTCGACCCCTTGAGTTTGTAGTTGGGAACACGGTATATCTCAAGGTCTCACTTATGAAAGGCGTGGTTTGCTTTGATGTGAAGGACAAGCTTGCCCTGAGATTTATTGCACCTTTTGAGATTACCGAGCGTATGGGCGTTGTGGCCTACAGGCTTCCCTTACCTTCTGAGTTGTCCGCGATCCACAATGTGTTCCATGTTTTTATGTTGAGGAAGTGTGAGTCGGACATCATACTTGTGATTAATTGGGAACCTCTTAAGGTCCATGATGATGCTTCTTACATTGAGCAGCCAATTCGTATTCTTGATTGGAAGGAGCAGGTTCTCCAGACCAAGGTCATTCCCTTAGTGAAGGTGCAATGGGGTCATCATTCGGATGCTGAGGCGTCTTGGGAATGCGAGCCGAGATTAGAGAGCGTTATCCCCATTTTTTTTTATGATTGATTGATATATGATTTTTTGTATTGCCTTCTCTCTGATGATTGTTATATAATGGTGGTGTTTTGCCTTCTATTTTGACCTGGGATTGGTCAATTTCAAGGACGAAATCTCATTGTTGGTGGGGAGGATTGTAAGACCCGAACCGAGTGCGTGTGTGTATGTGTGTATGAGTAAGAAGTTTGTTTCTCTTATTCCCGTGATCCTACCAGTCGAATCCCGGTGACCAGCGACCCTCGGATAGTGTTTGCATCATCCTTAAGTCTGATCATATAGACCCAACTCGGATTGAGCCGAAACCTATGCTAACTTACTCGCGTCGTCGATGCCGTTCTGACACCGTGTCTTGTGCGTCCATTTGATGTGTGGATCATAAGTTGTGTGCATCTCATTTATATCCTTTGATCATGATCATGGGGCCCACCTATTGTGGAGAGCACGTTTTTCAAGGTGGCCACTCTCTTTTGTGCAAATTCCAACACACCATCACCCATACACTTCTTAAACTCCACTATCCTACACCACCCACTACCCACACACTACCCATCCCTACTCCTAGCCTAGCAACATAGTTTATATCACTATAGGCTATGATGATTTTTCTCTTATCTAGGAGGGATAATGATGATTGCACTCCTACAACCTCTCTCTCTCTCTCTCTCTCTCTCTCTCTCTCTCTCTCCCTCTCCATCTCCTTTCTCCCTTTCCTATTCTCTTTCTTTCCCTTGCAAGAGTTGGGACATCCATACCTTCTTTCATTTTTCAGGCCCTTCTCCTCCTTTTTCCTCTCAATCCCTCCATTGAAAACCCATCTTACCCATTGATCTTACTTCCTTTGGAGCTTGGGAGTTAGCCCTTGAAGTTTAGAGGAAGATCTTGAAGGTGGGTGAAGTATATGAAGCTTCTCCCTTCTTTTCTTCTTGCATTTCATTTCTAGAACATTTAGTAGTATGTAGGACCCACCAATGAATGGTGGAGGTCCTACATCACTCCATGATGAGAAGTTAAATGCTTATTTCGTGCAAGCACGTTTCCATGGTAGGCCATTCTCCATGGACCCACGATAATGGATTTCTTTGATCTAGGATTTTTTTTGGTCATCTAGACCATTGTTTGCATGTTAGGGATAGCATAAACAACTTCTTTAGATTGTAAGATCACATGCATGCATGATCTATGAAGGATGTATGTGTGATTGTAATGGTGGAGGATTTATAGTACCGGAATCCTCCCCTATGGCCGTTGATCTCTCTCCATCTCTCTCTCTTTCTCTATATTTCTTTTCTCTAATTTTCTCCTGATGATTGGTGGCCCACTGATGTGCCACAAATGTCCCAGACCCTTAGATATTTGGGACGTCCAGGCCCTCTAGGTTGGATGTCCCTATGCATGTTGTGTGCATGTGTTGGATGACCTCAAATGCTTAATTTTGTTGGAGATCTTTGATTGGGAATGGGTTTAGAAATTTTTGTGGTCCATCTAGGTGAACCCCCACTTATATTTTTGAGCATTAATCCCCTTGGATGTTTTTCTATAGACTGAAAATGGACAACATATGTTGCTGTCCAAGTTTCAGACCCATTGGATGTATGATTTTGGACCTAATTTTGGGACTGTTTGGGGGACTATTCATACCCATCTAATATACTTTTTTGAAATTTGGGGATCTTATCTTGATGTCCCTAAAATTTCATCCCCATCTGACCTTGATTGAGGTCCTAAAGGTGTGGACCAATTTAGGTGGACATTGCTTGTTATAAATTCCAGCAAAATTGCAGTTTGGGAAACTTAAAATGTAAAATAGTTTCTGAATTGGTGGGCCACTTTGGTGGACCCTACTTTGTACTATACATATGTGGGGATGTTAAAATCAAATTTTCCTGATTTTTACAGACCTTGGGCCCACCCCATTCGGTGCTCAAAACAATGTCAGCCATAAATTTTGTTTTAACCAGATTTTTGGGCAAGCAGTTTTCTTTTAATTTAAATAAATACTTTTCTAATTCAATAAAATTTGAAAATATGTAAGGGGGTGTCCCACCCATAATAGGACCCACCTACCAAGTTTCGGCACCAACGGACCCCTGAGCAACCTTTAGTGAGGGCTAGACCGGCCCACCAGGTTGGACGCTTGAGGCTTGGACGTCCAGCATGTGTTAGCCGTCCACCCTCCACATGGCCCATCTTGATGTGTTTGTATCCACGCCGTCCCTCCCTAGAGTGGTCCACATGGGACGTGGAACACTTCTCTAGGGGACGTCCACATATGGGGCCCATTTTGATGTATTTTAGGGGTCGTCGTCCATGGCCCCCATGATCGTCCACCTAAGGACGCCCAGCCTATTGGGCTGCTGCTGGACATCCATTCCAGTTGCATGGCCCACTTGATATATGTGTTGTATCCATGATTTTCCTCTGGTGGGGCCCATTATGACATTTATGGGTCACCAAACAACAAAAATATTATATAAAATAAATTATTGCTGGACTCCAACATGCCTAGAAAGTGGGTGGGCTGGAATTTCAGCAATAGGCCTAAAGTTGCAGCGCATAGTTGTATGTTTTGAGGCAACATGGCCCAGATATTTGGGGATATTTGTATACACATCTTGCCCTATTTCCTGATGTACTTTTGGGATTAATTAGTTCACACTTGAGGCCCACCCCAGTTGGGTTTTTATTGGATCAATGTGCATAGTTATTTGTTGAATTTTCTAGGCCCATTTGTCCTAGAACTTTCTAGATAAGTCCCTTGACCTTTGGGCCTATATTTACTACTTATTGTGATGAGTTTATGGGCCATAATATGCAAGTAGTTAGGCCCTTGGTTGCCCACCAAAATAACCATTGTACTTGGGCCAAGTTGTGAGGCCCAACCCACTTAAATTAAGTATAAGGATTGCCCTTGTGATTGAATTATCATGTTACCCATTAGGCCCACCATAATATGTGGGTTTACGACCTTTATGGTTGGGCCCAAACCTTGCTTGAGGGCCCACCATATTGATTATGTGTTGGGCTTGTGTATAGCCTGCTAGGCCATATATTGCTTAGGCCTTTGGCCTTGTTTCTTATTCGAGTAGTGGCGGGCTACCTTTTTGGGACCCAGTTGAGGTTGGATGTCCTCCTTGGTGGCCTTAATATAGGCCCATATGTTGCTATGGGTGGTTTAAGGCCCACCATAGACCCTCCTTAGGACCGCTTATTCCTTTACACTTATATATTGCCCTCCTTAGCTTTATGGGCTACCCTAAAGTATTAGGCCCCCACTAGAGGTTGTTACTTAGATTAGTTATCTAAGTATCTAGACTTGATTCCCTCCTTGGGAAGGAGGAGTATGTTCTAAATCATCATCATCGTATGGCGCACCCTCATGACCCATATGCATCATGTAGTGCTTGGATTGCATTTGTGTGTGGTCATTGGGTTGATATGATAGAGGAATGGAGTTCTCTTCTTATGCACTGTGAGTGCTTGGAGGTAGTGCATGATTGGTATGCATGTGTAACATCTCGAAAATCGAGGGTCGAGTAGTAACTCAACTCTCGAGTTCCAGAACATCACTTATGCAACAAAAAGAATGATGATTGAATGTTGACTGTATTAGAGTAGTGAACATGAGTGAGATTAAGCCAAAACAACATATCATACTCCAGTGACAGTTAACTTTGCAAGCGGAAGACTGTGATAGATAGATAAAATATATAAACTATGATGAGTCTCCAGAGTGTGATAACATTACCAGGTTAAATAATTACAAGAACAAGCCTAAAATATACCAAATGTGTAAGGTCCTCTAGTCAATATCCCAGAAAGCCCCGTCGATCAGGACACGGCTCACAGGAAGCCGTCAGAAGACAACCAATACAAGCAGGCATCGTAGTCATTGCAAAGGTCTGGCTCCGCCTCAGAAGTAGTATCGCCATCTGAAATCAGACAATGTCTGGTGGGTGTTCGAAACACTCTCCCGTAACATGGGAGTGAGTAGCTAACTCAGTGGAATAATAAAGCATAGGTTAACATGTTATCAACTCAGTCAAGCAGTAATGATAAAGCAGTACAATCAAACACTCCTAACTACTCTTATTAATGCAAGTATGAATGACATGATGTATGCCCTCACCACACCCTCCCTCATGCGACACTATCTCACGTTCACGGCATGCTTTCCTCCCTCAGTGCTCCACATCTTCCAGGCATATGCAATGCATGGTGAGCATGATTACCGAGTTGTTATTAGTCCATTTCAAACAGCAGGATTGGAAAACTAAGGTACCTCTCTTGTATCATTCCCAAACATGATCCATTCTAGGGTCTTCAGTCCTAGTTAATATCAGACAATTGTGTGTTTTCTAGGTCACTGCAAAGGCTGCCAGGGCTGTTACGCACAAAGGTTATACCACTCCCCCATCACCTCTTAAACGATTCATCACTATACAGAAACAAGCCTAGTTCATACTCTATATACCACGGCAAAACTCTAAGGATCACCGCGATTTCAGAGTATGCTCGAGGTCACAACAAAGGGCTGCCAGGGCTGTTGCTCGCATACGTTGCACCACTCCCCCATCACCTTATCAATGTAGGCCGACAGCACGAATATAGTGTCCCGTACCACCATAATCGGCTCACTAGTCTAGTTACTCACTGGTTACTACGGGGAGCCACGTGGCCCCAGCGTAGGCCGACAGCTCGGCCATGGTGTCCCATACCACCATGCCCGGCTCATGAGTCTTAGTGGATCGAGGTACCATGGTTAAAAGGAATTTCACTGGTAAGTTTGGTACCCTAGGTTCAAGCAGTAGCGACCGAACATGGTGAACATACATTAGACACATTGGGTTACTTGACGGGCCTGACTAGCTCGAGCGCACAATCAATTAGACGACATGAAGCGCATAAGCACTTCGCATGGCCTAACCACTGTCGCCAACTAACGTACGACTCGGGTTTATCAAACACATCTTACGTGGCGACATGAAACTCAACCACGATCTCAAATCTGGTACCGATTGTCTGGACTATAGACATAGTCCCAAACTCAATTAATTCTCATCCATAGCATGTGGAGTAAAGCATGATAAACAAAGTAATTCAAGCATGCTAGTAGGCATGTTATAAGGCATGTTATAAAGCATGATATGAAGCATGTTGTAAAGCACTACATAAGTAGGAATACAAACACGTATACTGCACAAGTAAGCAGTTTAAGTAAATAACCTCATGGAGGTAATCATACATGTCTCTAAGGTAGTTGAGAATCCCATCTCAACATCCTCCTAAAGCATCAACATCCCAACACTTATTCACTCAAGCATTTCCACAAACACTTAACATGCACTATTTCAACATACATAGTGTATGTTAACAAACATGCATGAGGGCGAATCCTTTCGCCAAGCAAGTATTTTATGTACACATACTATATTTATACAACAATTAATCATGGCAAACACATCTCTAAAATATACATGTATACGGTACTTTTACAATATAGTATTTCTACATACATAGTGTATATTAGTAAAACATGCATTTAGGCGAATCCTTTCGCCAAATAAGTATTTTATCCATATATGGTATATCCATACAACAAATAATCATGTCAAACACATTTCCAAAAAAAATACGTATACGGTATTTTCTACGAATACCTAGAATATGTAAAATTCTATATTCTACAACTTTAATCGAAACAGAAAACAGAAAGCACTTTGTACATGTACAATTGCATGCAGATCATGAATCTATCATTATCTGACATTGAAAGCGTTGAAAACCATAACCTATACACCTAAAGTCTATACCTTGTGTCGTAGAATCGTAATGGAGTCGGTAGGTTTGCTAAGCTTCCGAATTCGGCAGTTTGGCCACCTAGAGAACGAAGTAGGTTAGTTATTTCATAACCTACAACTATCAACACTCCAAATCAGGTTAGGGTTAGGGTTTCTTACCTAGAAACAGAGCTGAAATCGCCAGGAAAGCGATTGGAATGAAGTGGTTGGGCTTGTGTAGCAGCAGGGAAGAACATCAGGGAGATCCTCCCACTTCTCCCACACTTTCTCTCACTTTTCTCTCTTCACAAATATAAATTCGTGTGGCTGAAATAGGAGAGGGTTTAAGGTCCTTATATAGCCTAAAACTTCACTAAAATAGACCTAAGGTCAAGGTATACTTATGTTACAACCAAAGCAGAACTTTTTCAGCTCAATGGAGCATTCCAGAGGCCCCCCTTGAGCTAAAGGTAGGACTTAAGCTCAAAAACTATGGATCTAGGTTCCATTGAGTTTTCGTTCCAGTAGGGTTCTCAGATCACGCGTGGCGGACCAGTTTCAGTTCAACGGTCAGCGGATCTCGATCGGAGATTCCGAGTACATGTAAATGTGTATAAAATTTCTCCTGAGGGTGTAATTTGGTCTGATTCTGACGGTCTGGTTGCTTAAAACTGATCCGTAAACGAGAGATGCTAGATTACTATTCAAGATATTTATTTTGTAAAGAAACAAGTGTTTTCACACTCTCTCACTCTGGACTCAAGCGAACAGTCGTGGAACACTATTTGGATTTGATTTCCGAGATGGTTGTCAAGCCCAGCGAGGCGGTCCTAAGTCCTTAACTTCGTGTTAATCGGACTCCCGATGTGCGGTCCAGACCTGATACGGAGTTTCAAAGTGCTCCCGAGAGCAGTCGGGTAATGAGTTTGATCCTAGGTTTTAGGGTAACCTAGCATCAATGATTCTACAAGTTTTGGGTCTTACAGATCGTATTTAAAGTGATTCAAACGGATTTCGTAGCTAATCTAGTTTAGCACTTAGTTACTTTGTCTCATTTTAAAGGATTTAATCCTAAGTGATTTCTGGTCGAGGTGGTACTCAGGCCTTTGTAGTTTGTATGTAAGATGATCCAAGTTATAATACTTAAGTAGTTTAAGATAGTGCCTAGGGTGAAAGTACTTAGGAAAATTGAAAGAATAAGGTGGTGAAGGGTTGGATTTGTGAAGGAAATGGGTTCAGAAGCGATTTTAGACTGTGGGATTCAGTTCTGACAAGTTAATAAGGTGTTAGGAGTGGCTCATTGCCTAAGGACGTCTAATCCCAGGTTGGCAAAAATCTGGGATGTTACAGCGTGACTCATACATATGGCATCATATCACATAGATATGATCGCCCTTACTTCACCAGGGCCTTGCCTCCACAGATACATCGTGGATGGCCATGATTGGACACCGAAATTGTTACCTAAGCATATGGGGTGCATAAGATGCCCTTGGGTGAAAATCCCAAAACTTCTATGGTACGAAGGATCTGCCCCAGCGTCGTGACTGAGTCGAAACAATGAGCGTACGAGGGCCTTACACCATTAGGCCACTATTCCCACTGTCGTGTAGTCGGTTGGGATGGGGTGTGGCCTTACCAACCTCTGAGAGGAGGTAAAAGTTAGGCTGAGTTTGACCAGCTCGTGAATGGGTCCGCTACCGTCGAGGCTTGCTAGTGATTGGCTGACCATGGGTGGGTAGTGAGGTCTCTTACACTGATTTGACTATGCGGGTCTGAAAAGTGGCAGTCATCCCTTACTACACTTGACCCTGGTAGATTCCTTATGATGAAATTATACTGATATGTGGATTAAAAATGAGGACTGACATCACTTCGCATTGCATTTGCATTGGCTGTATAAGCTTTATATTGCATTGCCTTAGTATGACGCCCAATACTCATTGCATTGTATAGCCTTAGTATGGTTTCCTGCATTTATGACTTTGCCTTGGTATGGCTTCCTGCATTCATGACTTAGCCTTGGTATGGCTAGCAGTATTGGCATTGATCATATTTCCCTTCTGTATCTCTTATTATTCATTTGTGCACCATTGTCACACACTTTCACCACCCTCTAAGCTTTCTGTAAGCTTATTCATGATTGATGCGTGAAGGAGATCTTAGGTTGGCATCGTAGCGGCAAAGCTTAGATAGGAGTTGGGTCGAGGACCCAGTGTTGCAAATCTTCTTTCCTTCTTCTTTTGCAATCTGATGTATTTTCTTTCAACCTTATATTTAAAGTTTAAATTTTTAGTGGATTTTGTAATGTGCCCCTTTGTTATTTCTGTGATTTACTTGTTGTGATCGTAGGTATGCTCATATTGGAATGGATATACGGTTATAAAAATCCTCCTTGTAGGATCCCAGGATTAGAACCTGCCTTAAGAGTCAAGAATGGGGTACTACAGAGGTTGTTGCGGGCAGAACCAGCTATCGGATTCCTTGTGAGTCCAGTTACCGAGTCTGGGGCATGATAGGAGTTAGTATCGGAGCATAGCAAGTAATTCTGGAATAACTTAGGATAACATCGCGTATCTGCTGTGAGCCTGGGACAAGTAGTGTCCCAAGAGCTTATCTTTTATTTGAGCTTGCAATATTCTGACTCTACGCGTCATCGTCCTTATTTTTTTGTAAACGATGCTACCCAAGCGGGGCGCTCGTGGCCATGGTGCCTGTGGCCATGGTGCCCCTGGCTGTGGTTCTCATCCTGATCCGGCAACCCTTTCGATTCGAGCGCACCCCGCTCTCGTCTTAGAGGATCCGATTCCTGAGGTTCTGTTTCACCCACCTGTTGCTCCTATTCCCCCATTGCTCCCGTTCCCCCGCCGGTTCCCCCATCTAAGCCTGTTGTTCCAATTACAGAGGCTCCAACTCTGTCAGCCACCCCCAAGCCTCTGCCCAAGGCAAGTGTCGCTCGTTTATTCCTCACGGTGTCAGTCGGTGTCGAGCATTTTTAGCAGTTGATGCAGCTTGTTGCTACTGCGTTGCAGACTCATCAGCATGCAGCCATTTCGGTTCCTAAGAAGACTAATTTGTCGTGTGCTAGCGTTATTTCTAGAGAGTTCAGGCAACATAACCCTCCGAGATTTAGAGGTGAGCCCGACCCTTCTACCATCAAGGCTTAGCTCGCAGAGATAGAGCTAATTTTTGACACGATGCAATGTTCTGATGATCGACATAGTTCTTTGGCCACCTTTCTTCTTCAGGGCGAGGCCCGTCATTGGTGGTCGTCGGTGTCAAGGATGGTCGGGCCCGATATTATTTGGTCGTGGGAGGAATTTATGGTCCGTTTTGACCAGAAGTTCTTCCCTGAGCATGTTCAGGAGCAGAGGGTCATGGAATTCGAGACTTTAATCCAAGGTGATATGACAGTGTTGCATTATGAGGCTCGTTTCTTCGCATTGTATAGGTTTGCTCCTTATCTTGTTTGTGATGTGAAGATGAGAGCTCGCTGTTTTCAGAACGGTTTGCGTCCCGTACTCCGTAGCAGAGTAGTGGGCCATTGCTTGAGGACGTTTGATGAGGTCCTGTACATGGGCTTGGTATATGAGGAGGATTGGGCCATGACCAAGAGATCATGAGAGCAGAGTTCCGACGAAGAGCAGAAGAAAAGAGCACCAGCCGACAATTCTCGTCAGCACAGACAACAGAGATGAAGGGGCAAATCCGAGTTTAGATAGCCTGTGGCTCAGACAACAACTTCATCATCATCAGCACAGCCAGCCACTCCATCTTCTGGCCCTTTTTCCGGCGTTTGCTATGGTTGTGGACAGACTGGGCATCAGAGGTGTGATTTCCCTCTTCCCTTACAGCAGTAGAGGCCACCGCAGTTACCTCCTCCTCATCCTCCTAGCATCAGTAACAGCATCACCAGCGAGAACAACTTTTAGCTCCCACTCCTAGGGCTCCTCCTCAGCTGCAATAGTAGAGATGACAACAATAGCAGAGGGGATATGCACCTCCCAGTCTTTGGGTCGAGTATACATTGTCGCTCAGTAGGCATAGACTTAGGATCCGCAGTCTTCAGGCTTGCTTCCTTTGCTAGCTCGGGGCAGATTCTATCCCTTGCAGCAGGTACAGGGCAAGGACCCGCAGTCTTCGACTGGCGGAGTTGTCAAAGGTATTCTTCTTGTTTCTACTTGCATTGCCCATGTTTTATTTGATTCCGGTGCTTCTCATTCCTTTGTGGCCGAACAGTTTTGCTGATTGACCGGTATTCCATCGGAGTCCACGTCTAAGGCCTTGGCTATTTCGACTCCCATGGGGAAGTCTATTGTGTTGAGCCGTCGTTGCCCTTCTTGCCTGGCGCTGGTGGGCGAGATGTTCCTTCCCGCCAATTTGTTTGTATTGTCAATGGCGGAGTTTGATGTTATCCTGGGCATGGACTGGCTTACGGAGTATTATGTCGTCTTCGACTGTGCCGCGAGGATAGTCATGTTTCACATTCCCGGCTTGCCAGTGTTCCAGTTCTTCCCTAAGCCTAGAGGATAGCCGTTGTCGAGTTTGTTCGCTTATGTCATTGAGGATTGTGTGGTAGGGTGTATTAGGCAGCTGCCAGTTGTTTGTGAGTACTCGGATGTGTTCAAGGAGATCGAGGGTTTGTCATTGCATCGGCAGATTGAGTTCCAGATTGATTTTGTGCCCGGTACCATGCCTATCTTGAAGGCCCCCTATCGGATGACACTGTTAGAGTTGTGGGAACTGCAGGAACAGTTGGATGAGCTCCGAGAGTTGGGTTTTATTCGTCCTAGCATTTTACCTTGGGGAGCCTTGGTATTGTTCGTGAATAAGAAGGATGTCTCGTTGCAGCTCTGTGTGGATTGTCGCGAGCTCAACAGAGTCATTATCAAGAATCGATACCTGCTTGCCCGTATTGATGATCTGTTCGAGCAGTTGTAGGGTGCACAGTTCTTTTCCAAGATAGACCTGCGCTTGCGAGGAAGCATTTATGGAGTTGAAGGACTGTCTCGCATTCGCTCCTGTTCTCACTCTTCTTGATGGGAGTGAGGGTTTTGTTGTATTTATCGATGCCTCCAGAGTTAGCTTGGGTGTTATCCTGATGCGGCACGGGAAGCCAGTGGAGCATGTCTCTCACCAACTCAAGGTCCATGAGCTGAACTACCCCACCCATGATTTGGAGTTATCAAGGCTTGTCTTTGCACTGAAGTTGTGGAGGCATTATCTACATGGGGTCAGGTTCAAGTTCTTTTTGGATCATAAGAGCTTGAAGTATCTATTTTTGTAGTCCGAGTTAAACATGCGACAGAGGCGATGGATGGAGCTGTTGAAGGATTACAACTTCGACCTTTAGTACCAGCCGTCAGCCACAAGGCCTAATGACACAGATGATGGTTCGACAGTGGCAAATGCTTGAGGATGTTTTGAAGTTTGACTTTGCGTTCGGCCTGCATACTTCCATTGTTCAGCTTTCGAGCTTGTTGATTCAACCCTCTTTGGTGGCTAGGTTAATCGAGGCTTAGTAGATAGACGAGTCACTTCAGGAGTACCGAGCAAAGGCCACATCCGTGGAGTAGTCAGACTGGCAGATTGGTTCCGATAGTGGATTACACTTCAGAGGCCGATTATAGGTCCCGGACGTGCTAGATTTGCGTTGTGATCTGATAACCGAGGCATACCGATCGAGACTTACTATTCACCCGGGCTCCACGAAGATGTATAAAGATATGAGGAGGCATTATTTTTGGTTGGGGATGAAACTCCAGATTGCAAGCTTCGTGGCCGAGTGTGACACATGCCAGTGTGTCAAGGCCGATCACCAGAGACCCACTGGTCCCTTACAGCCATTGACCGTTCCAGTGTGGAAATGGGACCATGTGTCAATGGATTTCATCGCAGGCTTGCTGAGGACTCAATGCAGTCACGATACCATCTAGGTTATCGTTGATCGTCTGACGAAGTCGGTGTATTTTATTCTGATGCGTGCTTCATGGACTATGGAACGGTTGGCGAGGATCTTCATTGAGGAGATAGTGAGACTGCACGACATTCCAGTTTTGATTGTTTCTGACCGAGACTACATATTTACACCTCAGTTTTAGAGGAGTTTCCAGCAGGTAGTGGGGACCACCTTGCATTGCAGTACCGCTTATTATCCACAGACGGATGGGCAGACCGAAAGGGTTAACCAGATCCTTAAAGATATGCTAAGAGCTTGTGTGATTGACTTTGCTGGTAGTTAGGATGATCATTTGCCCCTCGCCGAGTTCACGTACACCAATAACTATTAGATGACTATTGGCATGGCACCTTTTGAGGCACTTTACAGCAGACCGTGTAAATCTCCTAGTTATTGGACCGAGGTTGGAGAGTGTCGTCTCCTACGTCCTGAGCTTGTGCAGCAGACATCAGAGGTTATTGATGTTATCAGGGAGAGGATGCGCACAACTCAAAACTGGGAGAAGAGTTTTACTGATCATCAGCATAAACCCCTCGAGTTTGTAGTTGGGGACATGGTATATCTCATGGTCTCGCCTATGAAAGGCGTAGTTTGCTTTGGTGTGAAGGCTAAGCTTGCCTCGAGATTTATTGCTTCTTTTGAGATTACTGAGCACATGGGTGCTGTGGCCTACAGGCTTTCCTTACCTTCTGAGTTGTCCGTGATCCACAATGTGTTCCATGTTTCTATGTTGTGGAAGTGTGGGTCGGACATCATACCTATGATTGATTGGCAGCCTCTCGAGGTCCGTGAGGATGCTTCTTACATTAAGCAGTTGATTCAAATTTTTGATCGGAAGGAGCAGGTTCTCAGGACCAAGGTCATTCCCTTGGTGAAGGTACACTGGGGTCATCATTCAGAGGCCGAGGTGTCTTGGGAACGTGAGGCCGAGATTAGAGAGCGTTATCCCCATTTATTTGATGATTGATTCATATATGATTTTTTTGTATTGCCTTCTCTTTGATGATTGCTATATGATGGTGGTGTTTTGCCTTTTATTTTGTCCTAGGATTGGTCAATTTTAAGGACAAAATTTCTTTGTTGGTGGGGAGGATTGTAAGACCTTATCCGAGTGTGTGTGTGTGTGTGCATATGTGTGTATGAGTGTGCATTTTGTTTCTCTTGTTCCCGCGGTCCTACCGGTGGAATCTCAGCAACCCGTGACCCTCGGATAGTGTTTGCGGTTATCCTTAAGTTCGGTCATGTAGATTAGACTAGGATCGAGCCGAAACCCATGTCATCTTGCTTACGTCGTCGTTTCGGTTCCGACGCCTCGTCTTGTGCGTCCATCTAATGTGTGGATCATAAGTTGTGTGCATCTCATTTCTACCCTTTGATCATGATCATGTAGCCCACCTAGTGTGGAGATCACATTTTTCAAGGTGGCCACTCACTTTTGCACAAATTCCAACACACAACACCCATACACTACCTAAACTCCCATATCCTACACCAACCACTACCCATCCCTACTCCTAGCCTAGCAATATAGTTTATATCACCATAGGCTATGATGATTTTTCTCTTATCTAGGAGAGAGAGTGATGATTGCCCTCCTACAACATCTCTCTCTCTCTCTCTCTCTCTCTCTCTCTCTCTTTCCCTCTCTTTATCCCTTTCCTATTCTCTTTCTTTCTCTTACAAGAGGTGGGACGTCCACAGCTTCTTACATTTTCCAACCCCTTCTCCTCCTTTTTCCTCTCAATCCCTCCATTATAAACCCATCTCACCCATTGATCTTGCTTCCTTTGGAGCTCAGGGGCTAGCCCTTGAAGTTTAGAGGATGATCTTGAAGGTGGGTGATGTATATGAAGCTTCTCCCTTCTTTTCTTCTTGTGTTTCCTTTTTAGAACATTTGGTAGTATGTAGGACCCACTAATCAATGGTGGAGGTCCTACATCACTCCATGATGAGAGGCCAAAGGCCTATTTCATGCATGCACGTTTCCATGGTGGGCCATTCTCCATGGACCCACCATGATGGATTTCTTTGATCTAGGATTTTGATTGGTCATCTAGACCATTGTATGCATATTGGGGATAACATCAACACTTTCTTTGGATTGTAAGATCACATGTATGTATGATCTATGAAGGATGTATGTGTGATTGTAATGGTGGAGGATTCATAGTACTGAAATCCTCCCCTATGGCCATTGATCTCTCTCTCCCCCCCCCCCCCTCTCTCTCTCTCTCTCTCTCTCTCTCTTTCTCTATTTCTTTCCTCTATTTTTCTCCTAATGATTGGTGGCCCACTGATGTGCCATAAACATCCTAGACCCTTAGATTTTTGGGACGTCCAGGCTCTCTAGGTTGGACGTCCCTATGATGCTGTATGAATGGGTTGGTTGACCTCAAATGCTTGATTTTCTTGGAGATCTTTAATTGGAAATGGGTCTAAAAATTTTTGTGGTCCATCCAGGTGGACCCCACTTATATTTTTGAGCATTAATCCCCTTGAATATTTTTCTATGGACTAGAAATGGACAACATATGTTGTTGTCTAAGTTTCAGATCCATTGGATGTATGATTTTGGACCAGATTTTGGGACTATTTAGGGGACTATTCATACCCATCAAATATACTTTTCTGAAAGGTGAGGATCCCATCTTGATGTCCCCCAAATTTCATCCCCATCTGACCTTGATCGAGGTCCCAAAGGTGTGGCCCAAGTGAGGTGGACATTGCTGGACGTTTTGCTGTAAATTCTAGAAACATTGTAGTCTGGAAAAATTAAAATGTAAAATAGTTTCTGAATAGGTGGGCCACTTTGGTGAACCCTACCTTACACTATACATATGTTGGGATGTTAAAATCATTTTTTCTTAATTTTTGGAGACCTTGGGCCCATCCCATTGGGTGCTCAAAATAAGGTCTGCCATAAATTTTGCTCTAACTAGATTTTTGGGCAAGCAGTTTTCTTTTAATTCAAATAAATACTTTCCTAATTCAATAAAATCTGAAATTTTGTAAGGGGGTGGTCCACCCATGATAGGACCCACCTACCAAATTTTGGGGCCAATGGACCCCTGAGCAACCGTTGACGAGGGCTGGACCCCCGAGGCTGGGACGTCCAGCATGGGTTGGTTGTCCACCCTTCACATGGCCCACCTTGATGTGTTTGTATCCACGTTGTCCCTCCCTAGAGTGGTACACATGGGACGTGACCCAATTCTCTAGGGGACGTCCACATATAGGGCCCACTTTAATGTATTTTAGGGGCCGTCGTCCATGGTCCCCATGACCGTCCACCCAAGGACGCCCAGCTTATTGGGCTGCTGCAGGACCTCCAGTCCAGTAGCATGGCCTACATGATATATGTGTTGTATCCACTCCTTTCCATTGGTGGGACCCATTATGACATGTATGGGTCACCAGGCAATAAGAATATTATATAAAATAAATTATTGCTGGACTCCAGCAGGCCCAGAAAGTGGGTGAGCTGAAAATACAGCAATAAGCCCAAAGTCGTTGCCCGTAGTTGTATGCTTTGAGGTAGCATGGCCCACTAGATTTGGGGATGTTTATACACATATCTTGCCCTATTTCCTAATGTGCTTTTGGGCTTAATTAGTGCACACTTGAGGCCCACCCTAGTTGGGTTTTTATTGGATCAATGTTCATAGTTATTTGTTGAATTTTCTAGGCCCATTTATCCTGGAACTTTCTAGATAGGCCCCTTGACCTTTAGCCCTGTATTTACTACTTATTGTGATGGGTTTATGGGCCATAATATGCAAGTAGTTCGGCCCTTGGTTGCCCACCGAAATAACCATTGTACTTGGGCCAAGTTGTGAGGCTCAACCCACTTGAATTAAGTATAAAGATTGCCCTTATGATTGAATTACCAAGTTGCCCATTAGGCCTACCACAATTGTGGGTTTGTGACCTTTATGGTTGGGCCCAGACCTTGCTTGAGGGCCCACCATATTTCCTATGTGTTGGGCTTGGTGTATAGCCCGCTAGGCAATGGATTGCTTAGGCCTTAGGCCTTGTTTCTTATTCGAGTAGTGGCAGGCTACCTTTTTGGGACCCAGTTGAGTTTGATATCCTCCTTGGTGGCCCTAACGTAGGCCCATGGGTTGCTATGGGTGGTTTAAGGCCCACATAAACCCTCGTTAGGACCGCTTAATCCTTTAGGCTTATATATTGCCTTCCTTAGCTTTGTGGGCTACCCTAAAGTATTGGGCCCCCACTAGAGGTTGTTCCTTTGAATAATTGTCTAAGTATCTAGACTTGATTCCCTCCTTGGGAAGGAGGAGTATATTCTAAGTCATCATCATCGTATGATGCACCCTCGTGACCCACATGCATCATGGAGTGTTTGGATTGTATTTGTGTGTGGTCATTGGGTTGATATGATAGGGGGATGGTGTTCCCCTCTTATGCACATTAAGTGCTTGGAGCAAGTGCATGATTGGTATGTGTGACTCATGCATCTGGCATCGCATCTCATAGATGTGATCGGCCTTGCTTCAGTAAGGCCTTGCCTCCACAGATACATCGTGGATAGCCATGATTAGACACTGGAAATGTTACCTGAGCATATGGGGTGCATAGGATGCCCTTAGGTGAAAATACCAAAACTTCCATGGTACCAGTGGTGTGACTGAGTGGAAACCATGAGCGCATAAGGGCCTTACACCGTTGGGTCGTGACTCCCAATGTCGTGTTGTTGGTTGGGATGGGTTGTGACCTTACTAACCTATGAGAGGGGGAAATAGTTAGGATGCGTTTGACCAACTTGTGAATGGGTCAACTACCGTCGAGCCTTGCTGGTGATTTGCTGATCACGGGTAGGTAGTGAGGTCTGATACGATCGTTTGATTATGTTGGTCTAGAGATCGGTAGTCATTCTGTAGTACACTTGACCCCGGTAAATTCCTTATGATGGAACTGTACTAATATGTGGATTAGAAATGAGGATTGGTATCACTTCGCATTGCATTTGCATCGGCTGCATATGCTTTATCTTGCATCGCCTTGGTATGACGCCCAGTACTCATTACATTATATAGCCTTGGTATGGCTTCCTACATTCATGACTTAGCCTTGGTAAGGCTAGCGGTATTGGCATTGATCATGCTTCCCTTTTGTATCTCCTATTATTCTTCTATGCACCATTATCACATACTTTCACCACCCTCTAAGCTTTCTATAAGCTTATGCACGATTGATGCGTGCAGGAGATCTTAGGTCGGCGTCATAGCGGCAGTTGAGTCGAGGACCCAGTGTTGCAAATCTTCTTTCATTCTTCTTTTGTCATTTGATGTATTTCCTTTTAGCCTTATATCTAAAGTTCAATTTTTTAGTAGATTTTGTAATGTGCCCCTTTGTTATTTCTGAGATTTGTTGTGATCTTGGGTATGCTCGTATTGGAATGGATGTATGAAAAGGCCAAGCTATATGTCCTATAAAGGGAGGGGGGGTGAATCGGACTATGCCAAATTAAAATGCTAACAACGGAATTTAAACAATTAAAGAAAAGATGATACTTTAAACAAACCACAATACGGAAATGTAAAGCAATCTCAAATTCTAGTATTGAGAGGTTGATACAAATGTTATTCTAAGGACAACCTTGCATCATAAAAATTAAGGGTTTATGGCAAGGACAACCTTACAAGAACGGTTTATGTATCAAAAACTCAAACTGAAGATGAATAAAAAGGAAATAGCAAGAAAGGAATTCTAAGCTATTACAACATTCCCCACAAAGTTTAAAATGTAAAGGATTATAACATTCACATCCAAACATACATCCTACATTATCGAATGATAAAAGATATAGAAAATAAACCACACATCCACATTACACAAAGAATTATAGTTGCTCGCCTGTGTGTACATCAACTGTTAAACAACAGCCACACAACTACTCCACTCCTAATATCCTCACACAGTGGATATTAGCGTTCACTTTGAAAATAGGTTTTTCCAGGTTCACCTAAAACCCTCACAATTGTGTCTTTTAACTAGGCTTACACAATTCAAAAACCCCACACTCTGAGTTTTTTGGATCTCCTCAGATAACCAAAATAATGAGATTTTTCTGGCTCAATCTCAAAAGAAACAAAAAACAGAAGATTTACACAAATGTAAAATACCTAGATTTCTCCTTTTGTTGTCGCCTAGAAGAACCAAATCGGAGTAGAAGTTCAAATAGAAGTTCAATGTCCATTACTCAGTTATGAAATGGTTCTAGACTCTAAATTGATTTTAAATTAAATCAAGTTGGGCTAGCCCTATTTGATTTTGATTCCAAGAAGTGGGAATTCTTCAATCCCTCTTTTAACTTAGATTGGAATGCATAATACAAAATCAAATATACAAAGTTATTAAAAGAGAATATTAAATTAGCACAATATAGCTTAAAAAGAATATAAACTTATCTCTCAGAGTAATGACTTGATTATAATTGAATTGGATTATCAAACTCTGGAAATCGTGCTCTATTTATAGCTGAACAAATCGCTTTCACGGCTGGTCGTAAGACACTACGACTGGTCGTAGAACCAACAACATTTTGAAATTTTGAGCGCGATCGGATAAAACCGTTCCATGATTCGTTGAAGGCCATCCATGACCGGTCAAGGGACCTCCACGATTGGTCGTGACTTGTCCATGACTAGTCATGTGGAACCTGGAATGGTTGTTGGACTTTGAGTCGAAGTTGCAGGACTGGTCGTGAATGAGTTGTGCACTGTTCACATGACCGGTCGAGCAATCTCCAGGACTGTTCGTATCTTAACCAAAAAAATTCAAAAAATTTGCAATAACTTAAGACTGGTCATGGAATTTCTTAGACTGGTCAAGCCAGTGCTAGGACTAGTCGAACAGAGTCTAAGACTAGTCGAAGACTAGACCAAACACTTATAAAATAATTTAATTTGAATTATGTATTCAAAATGACCTACCCTAAGGTCAATCTAAGGTCTTCCATACCTTGCACATGAAGTATGAACATTGAACCTTCTTTTCTTCAAATGATAGACGGTCTTTGAAGTTCACGAAGCTTGAGATCTTGACACATAATGGAGCTTGAACTTGAGATATTTTGAAGCTTGAATTTGTAGTACTTAAGTTGTACATCACCTTAAGTCTTGAGTATGAACAGCTGACTTGTCTCTCAATGTCGCTTTAAAACTTAGAACTTTGAAGCTTAAAGGAGTGAACAATGTACTTGATCTTGCATTTCTTGAAGTAGATCTTTGTTCTTGACTTAAAGCATTGTCCTTGTACATGTGATGCATTGCTTTGAACATATATATCAATGTGCTACACAAGTCACATACTATGGTTTTTGCACAACAAAATTTGATAATCAAAGGAGCAAATAACCATAGCACATACAATCTCTCCCTTTATCAAATTTGTGACAAAACACACCATTAGAAATAAGAGAAGCATTACATGCTCAACAAAGAATCATGCACCATATATACACAAGAGGGTATAATGCACCAGTTACAATAACCAGAACACATCATCATGAAATAGTTAAAGCACACTTCTTACTTACTCCCCCTGAGTAGAACACATAAAAAAAAAATATGCCTACTACCCACAATCCATATAACC
The DNA here is from genome assembly GCA_030180095.1 of Magnolia changhungtana. NCBI lineage: Eukaryota > Viridiplantae > Streptophyta > Magnoliopsida > Magnoliales > Magnoliaceae > Magnolia > Magnolia changhungtana. The sequence continues at coordinate 3,343,511 of JASAUF010000600.1, forward strand.
ATATACATATATGCATAAGCAAGCATAACAAAACATTCTCTCCCTTTTTGTCATAATTAGACAAAGGAAGCAATTAAGATACAAAATAAGAAAGAGAACAAGGGAGGCATAAGGGAGCAAACTAGACAAGATATGAAAGAGAAAAGTAAATAGTGTTCATTCAACATAAATCATCATAAACCAAGTTCATCCAAAGTCAGTCTCACAAACTGAAATAAAATAAGGTATCATAAGAGTTATTACAGGCCAAATACTTAATCAGATCCAGAAGAGGGAGCAGGAATAGATGGATCAATTTGGTGTAAACCCTTGTTCATGTGCCTCATATATTTGTGAATATAAGCAAACTCAGTATCTTGGGTTACACGTATCTAAGTCACTTGTTCCTCAAGAGAATGCAACCTCTCATTAAAATCAGAAGGCTGATAATCAGGATCAGCCTCAGAATCTGATTCAATCTCATTAAAAATATCATCCATGTTTATATCATCTGGAGGTAAACCACCACCTTCTTCTTCATTCGCTTCTTCAACACCACCACCACCCACATTCACTTGTCCAGGAGCCAATCCCAATTTCATCTTGTTTATATTTGAGTTGTTGAAAATAAGATGATGAATAGGAGCCTCTCCAACCGGCATAGCTACTAACGTATGAGTGGCTAAAACAGTCATAAGAAATGTAAAAGGAATATCACTGTGTCCAGGATGGAGACGAAATTGAATGACAGAATGACAGATCAAAGAAGGAAGACAAACTTTAATACCAGAGATGATGGAATGTAAAATATGAACCATGAAAGAGGTGAGTTCGGTTTGTTACCAGAACGTGGACACATATTTGAAATAAATATTCTATGAAGAACCCTGTATCTGGGTAATAAATACTTAGAAGCAAGCGCATTCCCCTTATGAGTCCATTGCGCATCTATATTATACAAAGCTCTAGTTAGCACACGTTTTTTTTATTCCGACGGTTTGTCAACTAGAGTGTGAATTGGAATACCCTCGTCATTAACATGTATGTCCATTAGAGAAGAAATCAAATGACAGTTCATTTCATATGAAGCTTCTCTAGTTGCTATTGTAAACGTTAAATTCTCAGTCGAAAATTCAAAAATACATGCAAACATAGCCTGCGCAATAGACTGGTATGCCAGCCCACCCCAATATAGAATGTTAGCCCATCTTACAAATTGGGCAAGTGGAATGAGTTCAAGTGCGGGTCGCTCAATAATAACATTGCGCAATCGTAAATCTCGCACATAGGATGGATCATCTTCGGGTGACTGAAGGTGGCGCCTTGTTAAAGGTGTCGATCTAGATGAGGAAGCACCACAGGAAGTTTTCTTCTTACCTCTAGCATCCACTTGCAATAAAGAAATGAAGGAATCAAGAGGTTGTAAAAGACGTAGATTGGGTTTATTTAAAAACAGATTTTGGAGAAGAAAACTCCAAAAACTTCAAGGGAACAAGAAATATATCACTCTAAGAAAGAAAATGAAGTGATATCCACTTGAATCTAGAAGGAAATAGGAAATAATGGACTAACCTTGAAGAATCAAGAAGTTGGGTACGACCGGTCCAGCTTAGACTCGTTAGAGAGGAAAAGCAAATGAGGAAGAAAAGTGATTTTCTCCCAAATTAAAAGCACCAGCACATTACATGACTAGTCGTGGGACGTCCTCGACTAGTCGTGATACGACTGGTCGAGTACGTCCTCGACTAGTCGTACACAGTTAAAAATATGCATTTTTCACATAATTTTGAAATTTAAAATTATAATTTAACAAATATATACACTATGATACATACAACCATGAATAATCAATTCAAGTTGTATATACCAAGATCAGTTTTTAATTTATTAAACCTGCTTTTGTCGACCGATTTAGTGAAAATGTCAGCAAGTTGAGTCTCGATTGGAATGTATTCTAAAGAAATTATCTTTTCTTTCACTAATTCACGAATGTAGTGATATCTAATGTCAATGTGCTTGGTTCGTGAATGCTGGATTGGATTTTTAGATATATTCTTTGCACTGGAATTATCACAATATAAAACCATTGTATCCTACGCAATTCCATAATCACTCAACATTTTATTCATCCATGCAAGCCGAGTACATGCATTTCTAGCTGCGATGTATTCAGCCTCAACTGTTGAGAGCGATATGGAACTTTGTATCTTACTTTGCCAAGAAACTAAACAGTTCCCAATATAGAAACAACTACCACTGGTTGATTTCCTATAATGAACATTACCAACCCAATCAGCATCAGTGTACCTAGTTAATTTAACATTAGTATCATGTGGATACCAATGACCCAGATTAGCAGAACTTGCGACATATCGCATAATCCTCTAAACAACAGTTAAATGTGACTTTTTAGGATTAGATTGATATCTAGAGCAAATTCTAATGCTAAAAGCAATATCAGGTCTACTTGCAGTTAAATATAGCAAACTACTTATCATACTACGATATAATTTAGGATCTATACTTTTACCTATAAAGTCCTTTGAGAGTCTTAATGTTATACTCATAGGAGTATCAAATTTTTTCTCATTCTCAAATCTGAACTTTTTCACTAAGTTCAGAGCATATTTGGTTTGAGAAATGAAGATACCATCAGGTTGTTGTTTTACTTGCAATCCTAGGAAATAATTTAATTCCCCAACCATGCTCATTTCAAACTTAGACTTCATAAGATCTGCAAACTCAACAGTCATGTTAGCACAAGTAGATCCATAAATAATATCATCAACATAGATCTGTACTATTAAGATATGATCGTTATGTTTCTTAATAAAAAAAGTCTTATCAACACTTTCCATTAGAAAATTATGACTTAGTAGAAACTTAGTCAATTTTTCGTACTATGCCCTAGGAGCTTGTTTCAAACCGTAGAGTGCCTTTTTTTAAGTAATAGATATGATCAACATTTTTAGGGTCTTCAAAACCCATTGATTGTTCAACATACACTTCTTCATGCAAATCGTCATTCAAGAAGGCACTCTTTACATCCGTTTGATAAATTTTGAACTTTCTAAAATAAGCAATTAACATAAATAATTTGATTGATTCAAGACGAGCTACTAGGACAAAGGTTTCATCATAATCGATGCCTTCAATTTGAGTGTACCCTTGTACAATTAGGCTAGCCTTGTTTTGAATTATATTACCAAGTTCATCAGACTTATTTTTGAAAATCCACTTAGTTATAATAATATGTTTATCTTTAGGTCTATGAACTAAGTACCTAACGTCATTTCTCACAAATTGATTAAGCTCTTCTTGCATCGCAACAATCCAGTTTTTGTCAGTAAAAGCTTCTTTTATGTTATCTAGTTCTGTCTGAGATGTAAAGCACGCGTAATTACATATATCTTCTAATTGTCTACGAGTGCGCACACTAGTGAGAGGGTTTCCATGAATCTGAGTGGTTGGATGATCTTTAATAGTCCTTAGTTCAGAGTTATTTTGACATGATGAAGTATCTAGTTTGTCAATTAAAAGAACTTCATCGTTATCTGAACTTGAGGCAGGTGTATTCAAGTGATCGTCAATGACCACATTGATGGATTCTTGAATAACACCGGTCCTCTTATTCAGTACTTGATATGCTCGATTGTTCAAAGAATATCCTAAAAAGATCCCTTCATCACTTTTAGTGTTAAACTTGCCCAGATTTTCACAGTTACGTAAAATATAACACTTATTGCCAAAAACTCAAAAGTATTTGACAGTAGGCTTCTTATCAAACCACATTTCATAAGTCATTTTATTATTTAATTTTCTAGTGTAAACATGGTTAATTGTATAGCAGGCATATTTATGGCTTCTGTCCAAAGATTTTTAAGGAGCTTCGTACTATTTAACATTACATTTGCCATTTCTTGAAGCACTATATTTTTTCTTTCAACAATTCCATTTTGTTGTGGTGTTTTGGGCACAGAGAATTCATTTGATATTCCCTGATCACTACACAATTTCTCAAAAATGCTATTCTTAAATTCTGATCCATGATCACTACGGATCTTACAGACTTGAGAACCTTTTTCCATTTGGATCCATTTAAGAACTCTTTTTACTTCATCAAGGGTTTCTGATTTATCCCTTAAGAAGGGTACCCAAGTGAATCTGGTAAAATCATCCACAATTACCAGTATGTATTTTTTACCACCTCGACTCTCCGTCCTGGTTGGTCCTATAAGATCCATGTGGAGAAGTTCGAGCAGTTTGGATGTGTCATTGAAGTCCACCTTTTTGTGAGCACTCCTAGTTTGTTTGCCAATCTGGCATTCGCCACATATTTTGTCTACTTTCTGTAATTTAGGTAGACCTCTTATTAGTTCTCTTTTACTCAATTTATACAGATTACGGTAGTGTAAATGTCTAAGGTGTTTATGCCATAACTCAGTCTCATCAGTATGGACCATGTATCACGATTGACAAGATGAGCTAGAATCACTTACAATATAGCAGTTTTCAGAAGTTCTGCGACCAGTTAATATTACAGATCCCTTTTTGTTTAAAATTTCACAACCTTGATTAGTAAAATTTATGCTATGATTGTTATCGCATATTTGAGATATGCTTAATAAGTTATGTTTTAACCTTTCAACGTATAAAACATTCTCAAATAAAGGAAGGTTAAAAAGTTGAACCATACCTTGGCCAATAATCTTGCAGTTCTACCATCACCGAATGTGTGTAATATCTTTAAGATTGGTGAACTGACCCTTGTCTCTTGTCATATGCTTGGAGCAACCACTGTCTAGGTACCACTTTGAATGGCTTGAAGCTTTGAAAGCGGTGTGGGTAACCAAGCTAGTAACCTTAGGAACCCATTTCATAACTGTTTTGGGTTTAGGAGTATAGTTGATCTTCTTGTATTTGTAGTTGTTGTAAGAATGACCTACTGAGTTAGATTTTAAGAGCTCCTTAAGTAAATCAACTATTTTTTCAGCTAAAGGATTTCGGTTCTGAATTTTATAGTTAATATGTTTGCTTTTAGGTTTAAAATATTGAAAAGTTTTAGTTTTTTAGAAAAGTTTTGATTTGAACTATTCCTTTTTGAGTTTGAAGACTCTCCTTTCACAAACTTAGGAGGAATATTCTTCTGTTTAGGAGGAACATTTTTATCGTAGCCCAAACCAAATCGATCCCCACATTTTCAGGATTCGAAAAAGTTTTTCTAATTTAGGATCACCTTGGGCATACCTCCAAGTATCTTTCAAACTTAAAAGTGAAGAGACTTCAAGTTTTAGTTTTTCATTTTCAGATTTAAGATTTTTAATAAGGGAGGTTTTGAAATCTAAATCGCATTTAGTCTTTTCAAAACAATATGAAATGTGAGATTTTTCTAAAATAAGAGTATCAAAATGTTCTTTAAGTTTTGAAAACTTTTCTTTTTGAAGTTTTAATTTAACAACAATTTTACAACTTTCCTTGTATAGGGCATTGTAAGCATCTTAAAGATCTTCTTCATTTTCATGATCACTATTCAAATTTTCTTTACTAGTTGAATCATCATGATCTAAAAAAGTGAACTTGGCTAGAGTCATAAGGGCTTTGACTTCATTACCCGACTCGGTTTCAAAATCTTCTGATTCAGAAGAGGCTTCAGAGCCAGAAGATTCATCCCAAGTAGCCAACATACCTTTCCTTTTAGATTTGTCATTTCTAGGACACTTGTTTGCTAAATGCCCATATTCATGGCAGTTATAACATTGACTATCTTTTAAAGATTTCCAAGTTTTAGATTTAGATCTTTTCTTATTATTAGATTTTTGAAAATCAACCCTCTTTTTACTTTTGAAAATTTTATAAAACTTTTTTACTAAAAGGGCCATATCATCTTCAGAATTTTTTAAATTAAAATTTTCTTGAGAAATACATTTAGAAGATTTAAGGGTGATAGATTTACTTTTAGGAGCTTTAAAAGTTAACTCATAAGTCTGTAAAGAGCCAACTAATTCTTCTACCCTCATATTATCCATATCACGAAGTTCCTGGATCGCAGTTACCTTAGAATTGAACCATTCAGGAAGTAAGCATAGTATCTTTGCACAGACTTTATTTTCTGGGATTTTATCACCAAGACCCCACATAGAGTTCATAATGTCATTTAATCTATATAGAAGTCCATGAACATTTCATTTTCTAACATATGTATTTCCTCAAATTTGGTTGTGAGGATTTGGACTTTAGATTTCTTGACAATTGATGTTCCCTCATGTGTCATTTCTAAAATATCTCAGGCTTGCTTTGCAGAATCACAAGATATAATTCTTTTGAATTCAACCGGTGATAGTACGCAAGTGATTACATTTAGTGCTTTTACACTGGCAGTACTCTCACTTTTCTGAAGTGTGGTCCAAGGAAAATAAGCTGTTACTCTCATAGATTTGGATCCATTGATACCAGTTACTTCAGTGGTAGGAGGGGTCCATTCAGTCACTGTGGTTAGCCACACACTCTCATCCATGTATTTTAAAAAAAATCCTTATTCTGGCTTTCCAATAAGCATAGTTGAAGCCATTAAATGGAGGAGGCCTAGTGACTGAAAGACTATCAAAATATGACATCTTATAAATAGCTCAAATCGATTAGCTCAGGAAATAAATCCAAATATAAAAAATAATGAGCTATTAAGCTTTGATACCACTTGAAAAGGCTGAGCTATATGTCCTATAGGGGGGGGGGGGGGGTGAATAGGACTGTGCCAAATTAAAATGCTAACAGTGAAATTTAAACAATTAAAGAAAAGATAACACTTTAAACAAACCACAATATGGAAATATAAAGCAATCTCAAATTCTAGTATTGAGAGCTTGATACAAATGTTGTTCTAAGGACAACCTTACACCATAAAAACTAAGGGTTTATGGCAGGACAACCTTACTAAAACGATTTATGTATAAAAAACTCAAACTGAAGAGGAATAAAAAGGAAATAGCAAGAAAGGAATTCTAAGTTATTACAACATTCCCCACGAAGCATGAAATGTAAAGGATTACAACATTCACATCCACACATATATCCCACAATATTGAATGATAAAAGATATAGAAAATAAACCACACATCCACAATAAACAAAGAATTATAGTGGTTCGCCTGTGTGTACACCAACTGTTAAACAACAGCCACACAGCTACTCCACTGCTAATATCCTCACATAGTGGATATTAGCGTTCACTATGAAAATAAGTTTTTCTAGGTTCACCTAAAACCCTCACAATTATGTCTTTTAAGTGGGCTTACACAATTCAAAAACCCCACACTCTAAGTTTTCTGGATCTCTTTAGATAACCAAAATAATGGGATTTTTCTGGCTCAATCTCAAAAGAAATAAAAAAAAAAAGATTTACACAAATGTAAAATACCTGAATTTCTTCTTTCGTTGCTGCCCAAAAGAACCAAATCGGAGTAGAAGTTCGAATAGAAGTTCAATGTCCAATACTCACTTATGAAATGGTTTTAGATTCTAAATTGATTTTAAATTAAATCAAGTTGGGCTACCTCTATTTGATTTTGATTCCAAGAAGTTGGAATTCTTCAATCCCTCTATCAAATCAGATTGGAATGCAAAATACAAAATCAAATATACAAAGCTATTAAAAGAGAATATTAAATGAGCACAATATAGCTTAAAAAGAATATAAACTTATCTGTCAAAGTGATGACTTGATTATACTTGAATTGGATTATCAAACTCTGAACATCATGCTTTATTTATAGCTGAAAGAATCGTGTTCACGACTAGTCATAAGGACACTACGACTGGTCATAGAACCAACAACATTTTGAAATTTTGAGTGCGATCGGATAAAACCATTTCACAATTGGTCATAGGCCATCCACGACCAGTCGAGGGACCTTCACGACTGGTCGTGACCTATCCACGACTGGTCGTGTCGAACTTGGAATGGTTGCTGGACTTTGAGTCAAAGCTACAGAACTGGTCGTGAATGAGTCATGAACTATTCACACGATCGGTCTAGCAGTCTCCAGGACTGGTCGTAGCTTAACCTAAAAAATTTTTAAATTTTGCAACAACTTAGGATTGATCGTGAAATTTCTTGGACTGGTCGAGCCAGTGCTAGTAGTAGTCAAAGAACAGACCAAACACTTATAAAGTAATTTAATTTGAATGATCTATTTGAAATGACCTACCCTAACGTTAATCTAAGGTCTTTCATACCTTAGACATGAAGTATGAACATTGAACCTTCTTTTCTTCAAATGATAGATGGTCTTTAAAGTTCATGAAGCTTGAGATCTCAACATATAACGAAGCTTGAACTTGAGATCTTTCGAAGCTTGAATTTATAGTACTTGAGTTTTACATCACCTTGAGTCTTAAGTATGAATAGTTGACTTGGCTCTCAATGTCGCTTTAAAACTTAGAACTTTAAAGCTTAAAGGAGTGGACAATGTACTTGATCTTGCATTTCTTGAAGTAGATCTTTGTTCTTGACTTGAAGCATTATCCTTGTACATGTGATATATTGCTTTGAACATATATATCAATGTGCTACACAAGTCACATACTGTGGTTTTGGCACAAAAAAATTTGACAATCAAAGGAGCAAATAACCATAACACTTACAATATACGATTATGAAAATCCCCATTGTAGGATCCCAGGATCGGAACCTCCCTTAGGAGCCGAGAATGGGGTACTAAGGAGGCTGTTGTGGCCAGAACCAGCTATCAAGTTCCTCATAAGTCTGGTTACCGAGTTTGGGGTGTGATAATATTTAATTATATACATTTTTGTCATGCGAGGTGATTAAGAAGCTTATGATGAATATGCGCTTAAAAGGATGGATTTAGAGCTTAAAAGAAGGAAACGAAGATTTGGAGATTTGAAAGTCATTAATGAAGAATTCATATGTCAAAGATCCAAGAAAACTAAGTGCAAATGAGGAAGAAAGGACTAGAAAGATTACAAAGTCCACAATAGAAAATAGTCCCGTTCTGTCCGATCGAAGCCAAGTTCGGTCCAACTGAAATTGTACAAAACAATCCAGTAAGAAATTATTATTTTCATAATTAATTCGGCTCGACTCGGTCCGACCGAAGCCAACTTCGGTTCGAACGGACCCAAGTTTGGTCCGACTGAAATCGAATAATACAATCCTGCAAGAAATTGTAATTTAATTTTCAGAATTAATTTGGCTCGACTCAATCTGACCGAAGCTAACTTCGGTCCTACCGAAATGTTATAGAAGTGCATAAATCCAAGGTCAGTTTGTGAAATCTTGAAGTTGGTGCAAAAGTTAGAGTTTCAAAACTATAAATAAGAGTCCCTAGGACGTTCCAAAGCATCTTTTATGGTTTGAAAAGGGAGAGAAGGCCTATGTAGAGCGCCAACTACATTCTTCCACTACGATTTCTTCACGGGTTCTAATAGATCTTTTTATTTTTATTCTAGGATGTTAATCTTGTTAGGCTAATCTCTTAGCTAAGGCTAAGGGATGAAACTTATAGTTTATTTTGATGTTTATCTTACTTTGATTTAAGTGTATGTTGAACTTTATTGATTTTTAGTTTGATTTAAGGATTATTTTCAATTTTCTATGGTTTATTATGACTCTAATTACAGCAGATGTTGTGAGAACTTTGAATATCTTCTTACTTATTTTAAATTGTGTGATGTGTATAAGTCATTCTTGACCATCATCTCCTGGGCATGGTAGATGATTGCATTGCTTATCATCATTGCAATTAGATGGATATTTAGGAACTAATAGAATGAAAGTTCATATTATGTTTTAACCGCTCCATCATCTGATTGGATAGGATAGGACTTCGATTCCAATAGAGTTATCATTGAAACAAGTAGATCGAATATTGAAATTTTTATAAGTAGATTCTTGGATCCTTAGTCTTTTATCTTTATTATTTTAAAATATTTTTCCTAAATCATTGGATTAAAAACTTAGATCAACTAACTTAGACTTTGATTGGTTATAGACTCTGTTCCACATTACTCGTGGATTCGACCTCGGTCTCACTTAGTTATTACTACATTATGACCCTACACTTGGGGTTGTGAACAATAAGCCCCGTTTGTTGCGATGGATCCTTCTAATCCAAGAGTTTGATTTAAAAATTTGTGATAAGAAATGAGTAGAAAATGTAATCGCTGACCATCTCTCGATACGTGTTTTATTTGAGTCCATGAAAACGACCCCCCATCAATGATATGTTCCCTGATGTACAACTCTTTAAAGTTTCCAAATTACCTTGGTATGCTGACATTGCTAACTATCTTGCTACAAGTGCGATTCATATTCATGGACTGTGAAGATAAGAAGAAAATTTTCACCGAGGTATGCAAGTTCTTCTGTGATGATCCTTATCTCTTTAAATGTTGCCCATGTCATATTATAAGGAGATGTGTTCCTGATCATGAGCAAATACAATGTCATCTCCTTTTGTCATTCCTATGCATGAGGTGGTCACTTTTTGGCTAAAAAGATGACCACACAAATTTTACAGTGCATCTTTTATTAGCCCACTATGTTTAAGGGTACCAATGAATTTTGTAAAGTGTTCGAACAGTGTCAAAAATTGGGAGGAATATCCCATCGAAATATGATGGTGCTGAATCTTATTTTAATCATCGAAGCATTTGTTAATTGGGCCATCGATTTTATTTGACCATTTTCCCCATCATTTGAAAATCTATATATTCTTCTTGTTATCGAATACGTTTCCAAATGGGTTGAGGTGATTCCATGTCGGAATAGTGATCATTAAACGGTCATTAAATTTTAAAAGAAAATATCTTATCTAGGTCTGGAATGCCACGAGCCATCATTAGTGATGAAGGATCTCACTTTTGCAATAGGCCATTTGAAATGTTAATGAAAAATATTGTATTATGCATAAAGTGAGTACCCCCTATCACCATAAATGAATGGCCAAGCTAAATTTTAAATAGGGAGATTAAACAAATTATGGAGAAAATGTTAAACCCGTAATGCAAGGATTGATTACTTCGACTAACCGACGCACAGTGGGCATACCGTATGGCCTACAAAAACCCTAATGGTATGTCTCCCTATAGATTGGTATATGGGAAGGCTTGTCGTTTGCTTGTGGAGTTGGATCATAAGGTGTATTGGGCTATAAAGACTTTCAATTTCAATCTCGACAATGCTGGATCACTGCGCAAATTTTAATTAAATAAACTTGAAGAAATCCAGAATGAGGTTTATGAGAACTCTTGGATATACAAGGATAGGATGATGGCGTTCCATGACAAGAAATGCTTTGAAAAAAATTGAAGCGCATTAGAAACCACTTCTGTATAATTCGAGACTTCATAATTTTCCTAGAAAATTGAGATCGCGTTAGATCATGCCCTTTGTAGTTAAAATAGTTTATCCTCATAAGGCTATCGAGATAGAGAATTCGGTGAATGGCAACAGTTTAAAAGTGAACGCTTAACATCTTAAGCCATTTGCAGAGAACTTTATTTCAGATTACATGTCCATTCCTCTGAAAGATCATGTTTATAAGGATTGGCCTTTTAGTCTGATGGAGGTCTCTCTCTCTATTTCCTACTTTCCTAGGATTAAATTAGAGTAGTTTAGGTTTTCATTTGTTAGTTTTTATTTATTTGGCGACTTAAAAAAAAGAAAAAAAAAAGAAAAAAAAAAAAAAAAAAGAAACCCTATTAGTTGATGAAGAATCAGTGCAATTACTTTGATCCTTTTTAGGTATTCTCTCTTACTCACCCCTCTTTTATTTTTATTATCTCATGTTAAGATGCATTGTATATCTTTTTACGTTAAGAGTATTGTAGATTTTAGGCTAGAGGGTGAGATTTCTGTGGAATTATCAGTGCCTTTGTGGTCTTCAAGCAAATTCTTACAAAAAAAGGACAAATTTTCAAATTGCAAAACACTCTTTAAAGGACTGATTTTCTATGTACATGAGTATGTTTAGGTATGGGATGATGAGATAAATATAATTGGATTTTTGAAATTCTAGAGTCTAGTTGATTAGTAGATTTTTGAACCAATTCCTTTAATGAATTGGTTGATAGGAAGGTTTAAACATTAATGGAGTCTAGTTCACAATTCACATCTAACTCATAGTCTTCAAGGCCAAACTTGAACCCATAGTACTTAGTTTGATTATTACTCAGATGTGTTAGGAACAAAACCTAGAGATCTCTATCTACCCTCTTATAAAAAGAAGAGAAGGGCCAACTATATATTAAAAAAATATATAGTGGAATAAAAAATGGGCTACATATTACATGTGCTTAAATGAAAAAAGAAAACGGAGAGAGAGAAGAAGAAAAGCGATTGTGTGAAAACCGTTGATGAAAAATTAAAAGCTGGAAAAATAAGTGGAAAGGGAGCTTGGTTTGGAATCAGTTACTTATGTTGATTTGACCACTTTTGGGTAGTTGTCACAGTTAACCCTATTGTGGAAGGCTGATTGTTATTGATCGTGAGTTAGAATTCACTTAGCACTTTAGGAACTTGATATTTAAATGTAATATATTAGTCAATTGATGAATGATAACTTGGTGTAATTATTTGCTGGTCATATTAGGATTTAGGCTGACAACATCTTATCATTGTGTCTCTGAACTCTATCATACATATGCCTTGGACTACACAAAACATTGTTCTTCTAAAAAATGTTTGGAGTTCGGAAATTGAATTTAGTTTTCGTATGTTTTTCCGGGGACTAGCAAGATGCTGGTTGGAGTGTGTGTTAAATATGAAATATTGCATATTTACCCATAATTGTGTATTAGTTTTATATGCATAAATGTTCTAAGTTAATCTAATTACATGTGTTTTGCTATGAGAGGTGATCTGGAGAGCTAAGACGAAAAGGCAATTAAAGTAATGATTAAGTTTAAATAATGATCAAGTGGAGGATTGGATGCTTGGAGGATTATATTGAAGAATTCCATATCTAAGAAAACCAAGTATTAAATATAAAAAGAAGTCTGAAAAATCACGCAGTCAGATAACAAAAATAACAATTGTTCGATGCCACTTAAGGTAGGTTAAGTCCAACCAAAAGTGTCAAAAACCGTCTAGCAATAAACAGTGGATTTTCATAGTAAATTTGGCTCGACCGAAGTGATATTTAGTATGATCAAAGTGATGTTTAGTGCGACCAAAGTGATGTTCGATGCTACTGAAAAGTGGTTCGGCCCAACTGAAAGGAGATAGAGTTCAGTGCAGTTTTTGTAAAATTTCAGTTCCAACCGAATGAATATCCCGTTGGATTCGGTGCAACTTCAATGTGAACAAAGGTAATCATTAGTGCAATCAAAGCATGATAAAAGCACGCAATTTTAAAGTTGGCGTGGGATGTTCCTATTTAGAGGGGTGATATAAGCTTTTCTAAACATGAATTAGGGTTGGAGAGAGAGAGCAAGAGGTGGTGGAGCTTCCATAGAGTTGTTCTTCTTCCTTAATCTTTCATTATTCTTAATTATTTTTGCATGTTTTCATTTAAATTTATTTCAACTATAACAATGGTTAGCTAAATCTCCTATCTGGGGCTAAGAGGTGACACTTTTAGTTGTTTTTAATGTTCTAGTTTACTTGGATTAATGTTCTATTTTTAATAGTTTAAATGTTGAATAATTCATTGATTTTAGTTTAAATAAAGCTTTGGTTTTAGTTCACTTTGATCTATTGTGGACTCTGGGCAATTTGGATGATTAAGAAAGATAAGATTGTTTGCTTATCTATTTTTTAAGGGATTGATCTGTAAAATTCATTAATTAATAATAGATTAAGGGCATGATAAATACTTTGAATTCCCTATGATCAATAACTTGATACTTCATGTGAAAACTGAATCAATTGAAATTCATATCTGTTTTGGTTTGTGAATTTTGAATCAACTGCTCTATTATCTAGCTAGATAGGATAGGACTTCGATTCCAGTTATGTTATCTAATTGAATTAAGTAAATTAGGCATCAAGAATGGCTATAAGTGGATCCTTAGCACTTTAGTATTTTATTTTATTGATTTTTTCTCTACAATACTTAGATTTTCATTATTGCTTCCTCTAATTCAAATTTCATAATTAGTTATAATTTGAGTTATAGTTCTTAAGTGTTTTGAAAACATATCAATATAAGTCCCTGATGATTTAATCTCGGTCTCACCAAGTTAAAACTACATCGCAACCCTGCACTTTGGGTTATCATCATTCTCGATCAATCACCTGATTCTCAACACATGATAATTGTTACCATGCCCCTTAAAACATGATAACCATTAAGTGCCTATAATGACAACCCGGACACTTAATAGATGATAATCTTAATTCTTATATAGTAAGGGTGTTATGCAACGCCCCAAAATTTAGGGGTTGAGTATACACTCGATCACAAAAATTTTCAGGTTTTACTTTTATATTACGGAAGGATGACTTAATAGTAGAATTATGATGACATCAAATTAGTGATGAAAAAACAAACTAAACAGTGTACATATATACTCTAAAGAGTGAAGTGGTAGCAAGCCAATCCCACACATGTCCATATAATCATCCAAACCAACAATAGAGTCCACTCAGTTGAGGGCTCAATATACATGTCCAAATATCCTAAAAGCCTAATAAACCTAAACAACTACTCCAATGAAAATAACATAGCGGAAGCAATGCCGAACTATGCTTACCCATCAACCATTTAGAAGTACAACACGTCCTCCACTTGATCCACATATGCCTCTTTCAAGACTGCGGCCTCGATGTCACCTACAACAATGACATTTGACTTGTGTTTTAAAACACCACCCTAAGAGGGAATGAGTGATCAAGTCACTGTTACAAATCCTCTAAGTTGCTCACAATATCAACACAATCAAGTACATGTAGTGATGACATAAGATAAGAAGCAATTTTCTATTCTAGTTAGTTAAATGCATAGATGTCATGATATGCGAATGTATGTCCCAAGAGAAAAAATTTGAACTGACGGTGATATGGCCCGTCACAAAAATCATTCGTAAAACTATCCGAACTGAAAGTAATATGGCTTGTCTCCAATATTACCTGTAATGCAATTCCAAATTGACAATAATGTGGCTTGTCACCAACATTACCCATAATGCAATTCGAATCAATAATAATGTGGCTCATTACCAACATTACCCACAAGTGTCATGATATGCATGCTTTAACCAAGTCGTTATTAATCCATTTACATACATCCGTATTTGTAACATCCTAAAATTTTCGTGACCCGAGTCTATGCTCGACACGGAGATCCTAGGTGTTAATATATTGTACCCATTGATTAGGCCATTTGATTAATGACCAACTGGCATTCCTCGTTCATAAAGATGGGTACTTATGCAAATGAAATTAACTATTTTTATTATTCCATAAAGGTAAAGTGTAAATCCAAAACTTCTAATGCTCTCCTAATGAGAGCTTATTACATTATCGAGTTTGCAGTGGAAATATAAATAAAACTACATCATAAAAGTATCTTCTTTTCATTCAGTATAATCTTCCATAGGGAGATGGTCCTTAGGGACTTCAATCTGTACATCACATGCATCATCTGTACGGTTGGAGAGGGTCAACGCCCTACACATAGTGATGGTTATCCTTTAAGATTAGCAATAATTCAAGAGATTCATAAAAGTAATGTAACGGTTCTTATACGTCTTGTTCTCCACCATTACGAGAGGTATCAGTATGCGCAACTAGTATATTATATTATATTATATTATATATATATATATGAATGCATGCTAAGCAAAGTGTGTGCGGCTCATCATATGTAGTGATCATCAAAATGTGGAATATAATTCATAGCAAACCCCACTAGCCTTGCATTGTCACACTACGGAGATTCACCGGTATGTCCAACATTACTGTGGATTTACGTGAACATCTCGAGGTAGTACAACACATAGAGTCGAATGAATTACATGACACAATTTGTTCATAGAGTAATGTAACACACATTACGATTTACTTACATCAATTTGTGCACCACTACCTAAACCCATGAAATTATGCGTGGACCAAGAGGGTCTTTACCCAGAGCGCATTACATCAATGATAAAATAATTGACTCACTAGTTGTGATACCTTTAACACATCAATTGCACTAAAGGAGAAATAAATTGAATCATGGGATTTTTGGAATTCAAATACACATACCTAAGCCATAAAGGGAGGTAGTATAAAGTTAATCTAATAAAGGGGAAAAGTAGCATTAAGCTATCTAAATAAAAGAGAAGAGTAGCAGATAAGCTAAATTAACAAGAATAAGAGGAGAGGAACTAAAGGCCAACTCCATATAGAGTGAAAACAAGCATCGCTTTCAAAATTGGCAAAGGGCAAAACTTGTATCCATCACCCAACATAAATTCATAAAAATCACGCATAATTAAAATCATACCTTAACCATAATTTTTAAAGGGTAAATAATTGATAATGGTAAACTAAACAATTGCATGAAGAATTCACAGTAATATGGAAACATGTAAAAATAAGATAAATCATACCAACTCAAATTAGTATAAGCTTAAAGGAATCCTCACCTTTTATAGTCAAATCGCTCTTCAACTTAGGTTAGATGTTTACTCCTTCAATTCCAATCATATCCTAGATCACCTAATTTGTTAGAATAAGATTCAGTCTAGAGTAGTATTTATAGTCTCGGTCTAGGTTTCAACCAGTTATTAGTGAGAAGAAACTTGGATTCTATTTTGTTTAACGTTTCTTCTCAACCTGTTAATTCCTGTAAATTAGCAAATACATCCGCAAATTCGACCTAGTTTGATTCGGTTTCTCACTAATTTACAGCCTTGAACATAGACGCCCAATTGTTAGAAATATTACCAGGGAAATTCTGACCAGTGCTCACCTTCAGGACCGTTGGACTTGGCTCGATCTTGGACCCAAGTCAATGATTTAGTGGGTCGTGGCTACAACACTAGTACTCGTTTGTACAGTTGATGTCTTTCTCTCTCTCTCTCAGTTTTATTCTCTCCTTTCTTTCTTATTTCTTCTCTCTCTTTCTTTCTCTCTCGTTTCTCCTCTCTTTCTTTCTTTGAGGTGTACGTTTTCTGGTGGACGAGCTGGGATTTTATAGGGTCTTCCATGCTTCTAAGGGTTTCCTGTGTAATAAATATGTTGGCAGGGTGTGTAAGATCGAGCAGTGCCAGCGCTGTTTGGAAACCCTTTGGTTTCGATTCTTGGATATGATTCTTCATCCTCTTTTCCAAGAGGTTGCGTAGATTTTTGAAGGGCCAATAGACAAAGGGTTGGATCATGTTCTTGGATGTAAGAATGTTCATGAATGGTAGGAGATAGCCCTGCTTCAATGGTAGATATATCCCTAGGCCATCTTTTCCCATATCAGTCCTTTCGGACGATCAGGGATCGTCGTCCGTCGTTCTCTGGCCCAACAGATCTCTGGTCTGGATGATCTTGCCGATTAGTTACGCAAATGCTGCTTCCACGTGCTGTGGATCTTCTCCGTGGAAAGCGGCGGAATGCATATTCTCTCCCCTCTCTTCCTTCCTTTTTGGCTATCTTGAGAGGTATCAGAATCCCCTTCTCCATAGTTTGGACGGCTTGGATTTGAGCTAGGTTCCAAAGTCTGGTCGTCCTGTGTAGCGGAAGCTTGGGGTGCTTCCCGCTAGTCGCTGTTTACGGGAAGCTGGTTTCGGGTTCTTTATTGTAGTCGGTAAGGTCCACCTTCGTCAGTACTTTGGCAGATCCACACCGGTCATCCGTTTTGAGTGTTAGTTCTAGGTCGTGGGCCAAAATATAGGGTGGATCTAGATCCTAGGTGGGCCGCAAGTTGTAGGAACATGAGAGTGAAAAGCCACTTCAAAAACCTTCCACACGTTGCTATATAAGTTGTGGGTTCTTTTATTTACGACTTTGCCCCTCTTCTTTCTTAAAACTTTTGTCGTCCATACCTCCTAACTGTACCAAGCAAATCAGATGAAACTTTACCAATGTTTATTATTTTTCACAATCTTTATAATGCCTAAGTTTCGGCCTTGATCGCTTCCAGACAACTGAGATACTATTTCAATGGACTATACTACTCCGGGATTTTAATGCCACGTTTATATACGTTTAGTTGAAGTATTGTCCGGTAGTTTGGACATGTGTCCTAAGATCTTTGAATTGAGTGATTTATTTTGATGTTTGGATGGCCCATTTGACAGATCCAAATACGATGGACGACCAGACGGTGTCTTTAAGGGAAGAAAAGCGGTTGGATGACATGTTGGTCTTATATCTTGATGTTTATGTAACTCCTTTCGTGGTTCATTTTTGGGTGAGTGGTGTTTTTGTCTCTTAAATGTTACTTACGAATTCTAAAAGTGAGCTATGGGATATTATTGTAACGATTTAGGTCGTCAATACTTAGTAAGGACGATCTGGGGCATTACAGTCTCCCCTGGTTACATTAATTTCATCCCCGAAATTTTCTTACCTCGGTATCGGTCTTTGTTGAAGAGGTGGGGGTATTGTTACTTCATTTCCTCTTCACGTTGCAACGTTGTTTCTTCCTTATCATGGTGTGACCACAAAACCTTTACCAGTGGAATAGTCTTTGTTTAGAGAATTTGCTCTTTGCAGTCTAAAATTTGTATGGGCTCCTCTACATATGTGGCGATGTCCCTTAATTCTATTTGCTCCCAGTTGATAATTTGGGACATGTCATATTCATATTTCTTTAACATGGAGATATGGAAGACATCGTGAACATTGGCCAGCTGTGGGGGTAGTGCGAGACGATAGGCTACTTCTCCGACCCTTTCTTTGATTGCGAATGGGCTAATGTATCTAGGTGGAAGTTTGCCCTTCTTCCTAAAGCGCGTCATACCCTTCATAGGGTAAACCTTCAGGAACACATTGTCTCCTTCAAAGAATTTGAGGCTTCATCATCGTATATGTCTGTAGCATTTTTGTTAGCTTTGTACAGCCTGGAGACATTTTCTTATTAAGTCAATTTTTTGCGAGGTAATTTGGATGATCTCGGGTCCTAGGGCACTTTTCTCTCCTACTTTTTTCCCTATTTTGCGGAGCGTGACAAGGGCGCCCATACAGAGCCTCAAATAGGGCCATATCGATGCTTGCCTGAAAGCAGTTATTGTAGGCGAATTTGACAAGGTGGACATAATCATCCCAACAACCCTTGAAATCTAAGTTGCAGGCTCTCAACATGTCTTCAAGTACTTAATTCACTCTTTCTATTTGTCCATCTGTTTGGGGGTGGAAGGCAGTGCTATGATTCAAGGATGTCCCTAGTGCAGTTTGCAGCTTGGTCCAGAGATTTCAGGTGAAGCAGGAGTCTCTGTCCGATATGATTGTAGTCGGGATCCCATGGAGTCGTACCACTGGTTTTATGTAAATCTCTGCCAATTCGTTCATTAAGGCGAAGGTTTTTATGAGGATGAAGTGGGCGGATTTAGTTAGTCGGTCTACTACTACCCATATTAAATCATGATTTCTTCTTGTCTTAGGGAGTCCTACTATAAAGTTCATGGATATAGAGTCCAATTTCCACGGGGGTATCTCTAGGGGTTGTAGTAACCCTGTTGGTCTCTAGTGTTTTGCCTTTACTTGCTGGTAGGTGAGGCATTTAGTCACATGCGGTTATTCCTTGTTTTATGTTGTTCCACCAATAGTGACGTTTCACATCCTGGTACATCTTAGTACTCCTAGGATGGATGGTTAGTTTGGATCGGTGGGCTTCGTCCAACATAGCTTGTTTTAACTTAGGTGTGTTTGGTACACATATCCTATTACAACACCTAATTCCACCATCTGAACTACATGCCATCACGGATCCTTGTTCTCTTTGGTGTTTAAATAGAGTTCTTGTAGCTCTTCATCTTGTTCTTACGCTTTGATGATTTGGTGTAATAGTGATGGTTCCATAGATAGATTCCCAAGAAGTATGTTCCCTTCTCCTAAGTTTAACTAGAGATTAAAGTCCTTTATGAAGTCCATCATTTTCCATTCTTCTAGTGTGAGTGCGGTTGCCAAGACGAGAGATTTCTTGTGGCTGAGTGCATCAACCACTACTTTTGCTTTCCCTGGGTGATATTGTATTTCAAATTTGTAAACCTTAAGGGTCTCCATTCATCGGCATTGACATATGTTTAGGTCTTTCTGGTCAAATAGGTATTTGAGGCTCTTATGATTGTGTTAAGCTTGACTTGTTTGCCATACAGGTAATGTCTCCACATTTTGAGAGTAAACACTACAGTTGCCAGTTCTAAATCATGGGTTGGATAATTCTGTTCGTGAACTTTTAATTGTCGAGAAGCGTATGCTATAACCTTATTGTTTGGCATGAGTGCGCATCCCAATCCCTCATGTGAGGATCCATGTATACTGTAAATTCCACTCATTCTTCAGGCAGCGTGAGCACGAGCAAAGAGGTTAGCCATTCTTAAGTTCTTGAAAAATTTCGTCACCCTTTTCAACCCTTTAGAAGCGGGCGTTTTTCTTAGTTAGATTAGTTAAAGGGTGAGCTATTATGGAGAATCCCTTGATGAAGTACCGATAGTATCCTGTCAGACCAAGGAAACTCCTGACTTCAGTAACAGTACTAGATTTGGTCCACTGAAGTACAACCTCGTCCTTTGCTAGATCGACTGTTATACCTTGGCGATTCATGACGTGTCATAAGAACTTGACTTCTTCCTTCTAGTACTCACATTTCAAAAGTTTTACATATAATCGATTTTTCCTTAGCAGGCTCAAGACCACTTGCAGATGTGTTTTGTGTTGCTTTTCATTTTGAGAGCATATATGATGACTATAGTGAACTGATCTAAATAGGGTCGAAATACTCGATTCATGAGGTCCATGAAAATGGCTGATGTGTTCGTGAGGCTAAAGGGCATTACTAAAAATTCATAGTTCCCGTATCTCGGCCTAAACGCGGTCTTGTATATATCTTCATCCTTGATCCTTAGCTGATGGTATCTTGATCTCATATTGATCTTTGAAAAAATTGTGCTCCTTTAAGTTGATTGAAGAGGTCATCGATGCAAGGAATGGAGTACTTGTTCTTGACTGTGGCTTGATTCAGACGACGATAGTCAATGCATAATTGTAGGGATCCGTCCTTCTTCTTGACGAATAAAACTGGTGCACCCCAAGGAGACATGGTAGGTCGAATAAATCCCTAGTCCAGGAGTTCTTCTATTTGCTTCTTGAGTTCTGCCAACTTAATCGATGCCATACAGAAAGCGGCTAGTGCAATCGGGGCGGTCCTTGGTATTAGGTCGATGCCAAAGTCTACCTCCCTCTTGGGTGGCAATCTTGGTATTTCTTGAAACACTTTAGGGAACCCTCTGACCACTGGAATTTGGTCCACAAAGATCTCTTCCAAGCTCATTACTCATCCCAAGGGCTCCTTCTTCTTTCTACCTTGTATTGTAGTGGGGGAATGCCTGGGTAAGGTGAAAGTGATTCTTCTGGCTCTACTTCTATAATTGCCCTGGTTTCATCAAGTCAGTCCATCCCTAGGGCAGTTTTCACAATACTTGATCAATTCTATTATCTTCTCTAAGGGTGAAGCCACTGTGATGGGCGCTTTCATGCATTTCAATTTTAGACCCAAACGTTCTACTATGGAAGTTGAGATAAAAGATAAGGTAGCTGCACAATCAAACAAGAGGATGATTGGTACATCTTTGATAAAGGTCGTACCTTCTATTAGGCTAGGGGTAGTGTCCGAGTCTTCTTGTGATGTCATGGCGTATAAGCGGCCTTGTGTTTTCTGAGATGTGATAGGGGCAGATTGTTGCATCTGGGCCGGAATGGGGTGACCTTCATCTCTTATTTTCTTAAAGCATTTTTTTCACTTCGTGGCCCATCTTTCTGTAGTAGTTGCAACCTGAGGGATTGTCCACCTGCTTTCTCTATACCAGGGCAGTATTCTATTGTAGAGTAACCTTGGGCTTTTTATTCGCTATTTGTGGTGTGTTAAAATTTGCCCTAAGTCTTTTCCCTGTTTGTGATGCTGTAGTAGAGCTTATGTTCTTCGGTCGTCATCGTTTTCAGCATGGGTGGCTTTATCCACTATGTCGGCGTACGTTGGCAGGTCCAAGCAACATATCTTAGAGTGGATTGAGGGTCCTAGGCCATCCTTAAACTGCTTAAGTCTTCATCCTTAATTAGTTTCGGTGCATATCGCGATAATTCGGTGAACCTGGCCTCGTATTGTACAACAGTCATTTTGACTTGGGTGAGTTTTAAAATTTTGGACATCTTTCCATCAAGATATGACTTTGGGAAGTATTTCTTGAAGAACTTCTCTTGGAACTCAGGCCTAGGTGTGATTTTCGGGAACAGTCCTTTCTGTTGCCTCCCACCTATTAATGGCCTCTCCCTCGAACTTGAATGTGGTTAGGGAAACCTTGAGGTGTTCTGGACATCCCATAGTTTTTAATATTCTCTTAATATGTTTTACCCAATGTTCAGCTACCACTGGATTGGGGGTGCCTGAGAACTTAGGAGGTCAAAGCTTTAAAGAACTTTTCTACTATGAAAGACTCATCGTAGTGTTCTAAACGAGGTGGTGCTGGTGGGGTAACACGAGTAGGTGGTGCCAAAGGTGTCATGGACCTTGGGAGGGTACTGTAAACCTGTTGTTGAAGGTCATCCACAGTTTCATGGGTCCTCCGCATGAATGTCTCAATTCGCCCGAGGATGGTATAGAATGGTGCCCATGCTTTTGTATCAGGGGGAACTGGTCCTAAGGGTAGTCCTGGGGGTGTGGTTCCCTGATTGGTAACTGACGGAGATGACATAGACTCTCCCATGGGTGCTTCCTGAGGGGTACCGTTCTCAGTTGTATGTTCTGGAGGTACGAAGTTTGCTCGAGTAGCCTTTTTCTTAGGGGCCATATTTTTTGTCCAAAAAGGAGTGTTGGTTAGAGTGACATAACGCAATGTTATTCTGTTTATCCTTTATTTATGTGAATAATGTAGGTTCTCTAAATAGCCATGCATGACTAAAATTTTAAGTTATGATCTATACATCCAATTTGTCCAAAATTTGGATCTTAAGCCCCTGACTTATCCCTGAAGCTACAGGAAATTTTCCAAGGTAAGATTCCAAGTCTAGCAAATTTGATGGGGAACCTAAGTATGGGTTTCTAATTCTTCAACTTCCAAATTTCATAGAGTAATCGCCTAAGTGTAAGTATTCGGTTCATGATCCTATCTGAGTCATGTAAAGCTTATGATGTTTCATAACCTCAGGCCTAGTTAATTTCATTCTCATGCTTTGATACCAACTGTAACATCCCAAAATTTCCACAAACCAAGTCTATGCTCAACATGGCGATCCCAGGTGTTAATCTTTTATACCTATTGATTAGGCCATTTGATTGATGACCAACTGGCACACCTCATTCATAAAGATGGATACTTATGCAAATGAAATTAAATATTTTTATTATTCCATAAAGGTAAAGTGTAAATTTAAAACTTCTAATGCTCTCTAAATGGGAGCTTATTACATTATCGAGTTTGCAGTGGAAATATAAATAAAACTAAATCATAAAATTATCTTCTTATTCATTCAGTATAATCTTCCATAAGGAGATGGTCCTCTGGGTCTTCAATCTATACATCACTTGCATCATCTGTATGGTTGGAGAGGGTCAACGCCCTACTCATGGTGATGGTTATCTTTTAAGATTAGTAATAGTTCAAGAGATTCATAAAATTAATGTAAGGGTTCTGATACGTCTCATACTCCACCATTACAAGAGGTATCAGTATGCGCAACCAATATATATTTGAATACATGCCTAGTAAAGTGTGTGCGTCTCATCATACGTAGTGATCATCACAATATTAAATATAATTAATAGAAAACCTGGCTAGCCCTGCATTCTCACACTATGGAGATTCCCCGACATGTCCAATGCTACCGTGGATTTACATGAACACCTCGAGGCCGCATAACATATAAGTCGGATGAATTACGTGACACGATTTGTTCATGGAGTGACAATTTTGTGACATCCAATTCCAAGAGTGATGTAACACACATTACGAATTACTTACATCAATTTATGCACCACTACCCAAACCCATGGAATTACGCATGACCAAGAGGGTCTCTACCAAGAGCTCATTACGTCTAAGATAAATTATTTGACTCACTAGTTGCGATATCTTTAATACATCACTTGCACCAAAGGGAAAATAATTTGAATCATGGGAGTTTTATAATTCCAAGACACATGCTGTAATGCCCCAGATTTCGAGGGTCGAGCAAAGCTCAACTTCCGAGATCCACCACATCGCTTATGCAACATGGATAATGATGTTTAAATGTTGTCCATATCAATGCATTAAACATGAGTGAGATTAAAATAAAACAGCATATCATACTCCAAATATAATTTAATTACACACACACACACACACACACACACACACACACACATATATATATATATATATATCTGAACAGGTAAATGTTTTACAACCTCCAGAGTATGATTATATAATCGGGCTGAATGTGTACATGTATTGTTTCAAAATAGGCATAATATCAAAATGTAAGTGTCCAACTAATCCATGTGACCCTGTAATCCAGTCGAATCAGTACAAGGTCTTCGTAGACCCGCTTAATAGCTGAACATAGGAGAACTCCTCTTCATCCATAAAATTTAGCTCTGTCGCGTAGACTTCGCCGTCACCTGCACTTAAACCATAGTCTGGTTGGTATTTTAAAACACTATCCCAGTGTAGGAGTGAGTGATCAACTCAATGGTATTATAAGGCAAAGGTTAATATGTTATCAATTCAGTCAAGCAGTAATGATAAAGCAGTAGTCCAATCATTTCATAATTACTATTATTAATGCAGGAATGGTATGCAAGTATGATGCATGCCCTCGCACAAAGCTCCCTCACAAGCGACACCAACAACGAGATTCGCGCATGACAACCTCCCTAAAGTGCAACTTCTTTGCCAAAACACATGCAATGTAGTGCATGGTCATGTTAGCCAAGTACTTAATTAAGCTTATTCATACAGTAGGTTTAAGAAGCTAACGGAGGCAAGTTGTAGGGCATCACCCCTAATGAAATAGCATTTGAAAGGCAAATTCAAAAGTTTATACTCGTGGTCACTACGGGAAGGCTCGTCACCATAGCATAGGCCTACAGCTCGAACATGGTGTCCCATACCACCATGCTCGGCTCACGAGTTTGGGTTGCTCACTGGTCACTACGGGGAGGCCCGTCACCCCAGCGTAGGCCGACAACTCGACCACGGTGTCCCATACTACCATGCCCGACTCATGAGTCTTAGCGGATCGTGGTAGCATGGTTGAAACAGGCTTTTACATTGGTAAGTGGTACCTTAGATTCAAACAATGATGTCCATACATGGTAAACACACAACAGGCCAATCGGTTTGTTTGGCAAGTTCGATTGGTACGAGCACACGTTGACTTAATCGACATGGAGTGCCTAAGCACCCCTTGTGGCCTAACCACTGTCGACAATCGTCATGCAACCTAGATTTGTTAAGTCACCCAAATGTGGCGAGACTAATAAGGCCACCTGTACATGAACTGTTATCGATCGCTTGGGCTACGCTGTAGCCCCAATCTTACTCAGATGTAATAGGTAAATACATGTGATAATAATATCAACATTTGACAAACAATCTAAATCAAATCTTCATTTAAGCATTTCATCGAACACATTGAACATGTTACTAAACACTTGTATTTTTATCCCTAAGTTTCGTATTGGCAAACATGATTACATGAAGAAAATGATACATATGAGCAAGGTAAATAAGAATCTTATCTTAACTCCTAATAAATACAAATCATCAACATTTTCTCATTTAGACAATTTATCAAACACTTAGGCTACACTTTATCGAATACATAAACTAAATTAGTTACAATAAGTATTTTATCAAATCCTTACATAGAGAGGTCAGCATACATAAGACAATCATGAATCCTAGATTATTAGCCATAGCATGCACAAATCATGTTTATATGTTCATTCAAACATTTCAACAAACACGTAGGATGCAATTTATTCAACATAGTTCATATATTTATAATACATCGAAATCGACTTGTTTAAGATGATATGGTAGCAATTAAGTCAGACATAAATCATTAGCTAACATTGAAAGCATTGAAAACCATAACCTAAACGTTTATTGTCTGCACCTTTTGTCGGAATACTCGATATGAACTCGGTTCAAACACAACGTTCCCGAAAACGGAACAACGGGCACCTAAACAATGAAATAGGTTAGCTATTTTGTCGATTACTCTATTTAGGTTTCTAAATCAAGATTAGGGTAAGGATTTCTTACCCAAATAGTAACCAGAAATTATTTTGTAGCGAAGTGGGGAGGTGAATCAAGGCGTGGAGTTGTGGGAAGGAATCCCAGCAAAGATATCCCACTCTTTCTCTTATCTCCTCACTCTTTTCTCTTCTTTTCACTCTTCTTTAACCTAGGGTTAGAGAAATTCATATGGAATGGGAATGGGGTGGTTTAAGGGCTATATATAAGCCCAGATGTGATGTAAATGGCCCTAAGGCCACTGTATACTTTGGTTATAGGGTGCCTGTTTCTGGCAAACGGGGCTCATCTGGAGGCCCATTACTCATTTACATTACAGAGTAAGTTCCCTGATAATGGATCTATGCCAGGACGTGATTTCATCACGTTTGGATAAGTCGATCGACCTTGGAAGACCCGTGTCAGATCAAATGTCGTACTTGCACGATCAGGGCCGTAAGTATACGGATATGAGTAGCGAATTTTCCTTTTCCCCTGAGTGAAGTTTGGTTAGAAACTGATGGTCTGAAATCTTCAATTTCACCTGTGAGTGAATGACCCAATTCACGTAAGTTCTGGTTCATTTTCTAAAGATATTCGCGTTTCCCACACACTTTACTCAGGGCTCAAGTTGTGCGTTTCTGGATACTATTTAGGCTCAATTTTCGCGATAGTTGTCAAGCCCAATAAGACGGACGTATCCGTATAGTTTCGCGGTCATCGGACTTTCGACGTGCGGTACAAGTTCGATACGGAGTTTCAATGTGCTCCCTAGAGTAACAGGGTTTTGGGATTTTTCATAGGTTCTCAAGTAGTGTTGAGTTAGCAATTTTGATGGTTTTAGGTATTGCCATCTGTATGAATAGTGGTTCAGCTAAATCCACCTATTAATTTAGTTTAGTACTTAATTAATTTTTACCTAAATTTCTACAGTGTATGGTCCTTAGGGATTTCTGCCTGAGGTGGTACTCGGGCCTTTGTATGGATTTTTCTGAGACGTTACAATCTACCCCCCGTAAAGAAAAATTTCATCTATGAAATTAGTACCTTTTCATACTCCTCGAGGATCTGAGGGTGGTTCTTATGGACATCGGCTTGCGTATCTTAGGTCGCCTCTTCCTCAGTGTGGTGAGTCCACAATACCTTCACGAGTGGGGTTTTCTTGCTACGTAGCACTTGTTCCTTCCTATCCAGGACCCGCTTTGGTCGCAATACATAGGTAGCATCTTCACTTAGCTGCACTTGCTCCAATTTGATAATATGGGTAGGGTCAGGAACATATTTCTTCAACATCGATACGTGGAATACGTTGTGCATGCATGCGAGTGGTGTGGGCAAAGCAAGGCGGTATGCTACCACACCCACTCGGTCTAGAATCTAGAATGGGCCAATGAATCTCGACGTACGCTTTCCTTTCTTGCCAAAATGGAGGACTCCCTTCATTATGAAAACCTTCAGGAATACATGGTCCCCAACTTCGAATTTCAACTACCTTCGCCTTGTAACGACGTAACTCTTCTGTCTACTCTGGGCTGTAAGGAGTCTACGCCTAATAATATCAATCTTTTCTGAGGTTGCCAGTAATAAATCTGGGCCAACCAGATACTTCTCACCAACTTCTTCCCAACAATGTGGTGTTTGACATGGGCTCTCTACAAGGCTTCATAAAGAGCCATGTCAATGCTTGCTTGGAAGTTGTTGTTATAAGCGAATTAGGCATAGGGGAGGCAATTATCCCAACTGTCCTTGACATCAAACACACATGTTCGTAACATATCTTCCAATGTCTAATTTACCTGTTCCGTCTGCCGATCGGTCTGTGGGTGGAACGCTGTACTGAACTTCAATTTCACTCTCATTGCTTATTGGATTCGAGTCTGGAAAATAGACATCAATCGCGTGTCTCGGTCCAACACAATATCCACAAGAACTCCATGTAGTCATACTATCTCTTTAATGGACAGCTTGGTTAGATCGTCCATTGAGTTTGAAACTCTAATCAGGAGGAAATGAGCTGATTTCGTCAATCGGTCCACAATCACTTAAATGGAGTCATGTCCCTTCAGTGTCTTCGGTAACCCAGAAATGAAATCCATATATATGAAATCCCATTTCCACTCGGCTATGGGCATGGGCTGAAGTAACCCAGGAGGTCAGTGATGCTCGACCTTGGCCTGTTGGCACGTGACACAACGGGATACATAATCTGCTATTTGGGCCTTCATGTTGTCCCACCAGTACAAACGCTTCATGTATCTATATATCTTCATACTGCCCGAATGCATCGCCATCCTTGAATTGTGAGCGGCTTCCAGGACTTCCTTTCTCAAGTCATGGAGATTCGGAATGCATAAGCGGCCACGATATCTCAAACCTTCATCTAAGCCAATCCTCCATTCGAAGTCTTCATTGTCACTTGCTCGTTCTCTCATCTTCACCAACGGTTCATCTTCTTTCTGAGCCACAATGATTCTGTCATCAATAAGTGGTCGTATGTGAATATGTATGATGCTCTCGAATGGCTCCTCCACTTTTTAGCTTCTGTTCGAAATCTCGCTTAAACTCTACCATATTTCATTCTTCTATCATTAACGGAGCTGTAAATTCTATTGTCTTCTCACGGCTTAATGCATCGGCCATATGGTTGGCCTTGCCAGGATGGTAGGAGACCTCAAACTTGAAGTCTTTTAAGGTTTCCATCCAATGACATTACCTCATATTCAGGTCCCTTTGAGTAAAGATGTAATTAAGGCTTTTGTGGTCGCAAAAGAGCTCGAACTCCTCTCCGTAGAGGTAATATCTCCAGAGCTTTAATGTGAAAATAACAGTCGCTAGTTCCAGGTCGTGCATGGGGTAATTTTCTTAATGTTTCTTCAACTGTCGCAAGGCATAGGCGATCACCCTATCCTTTTGTATAAGTACACAACACAAACCAACACGAGAGGCGTCAGTGTATATAGTATATTTGACCCCTTGCTCTAGCAATACTAGCGTGGGTACGGACGTAAGCTTGTCCTTTAATTCCTGAAAGGCTGCTTCTCCTTTCTCGCTCCAAGCAAACTTAAGATCCTTCCGAGTGAGTTGAGACAACGGTCGAGCTATCTTGGAAAAAAATTTAATAAATCGGCGATAGTAGCCAATAAGTCCGAGGAAACTCCTCACTTCAGTAACTGAACTGGACTGCTCCCAGTCCTGTACCGCGGTCACCTTGGCAAGGTCCAACGGCGATTCCTTCCATGGAAACCACGTGTCCTAAGAATTTGACTTCTTCTTTCTATAAGTCATACTTTCTGTATTGTGCAAATAACTGATTCTTCATGAGAGTGTCAAAGACTGCTCGCAAGTGTTCTTCATGATCCTTCCGACTATTAGAGTATATCAAAATGTCATCTATAAATACGATGACAAATCGGTACAGATATGGCCGAAACACCCGGTTCATGAGGTCCATGAACATAGTCGGTGCATTTGTAAGCCCAAACGACATCACGAGGAATTCGTAGTGCCCAAAACTGGTTCTGAATGCTGTTTTCTGCATGTCCCCATTCCTGACGCGCAACTGATGATACCCGGACTACAAGTCTATCTTAGAGAAATATTGTGCCCATTTCAACTGATCAAACAGATAATCTATCATGGGCAGAGGATACTTGTTCTTTACCGTGACATGATTTAACCTACGATAATCAATACACAACCGCAGTGATCCATCTTTCTTCTTTACAAATAACATAGGTGCTCCCCAAGGAGATACGCTAGGTCGTATAAAACCTGCATCCAACAGATCATTTATCTACCAACTCAATTCCTCCATTTCACATGGAGGCATGCGATACGTTGGCAAAGAGATAGGCGTCGCACTCGACACAAGGTCGATGGTAAAGTCGATCTCGCACTGAGGAGGTAGTCCAGTGATCGTTCTAAACACGTTTATGAAATCTTGGACTACTGGCATATCCCCAAGAGATGGACCATCAAGGAAGCGTAACAACGGTGCGGTAGGGCCAACTAACCTAACTAAGAAAGTGAAGGTCGTGCCCTCGGGCCCATGGGCCGTCACCAATCTGGTTTTGCAGTTGATCTTGGCCTTCATTTCAGTGAGCTAATCCATACCGAGGATGATGTCATAATGATACAACGGGTTTAAAATCAGGTCAACGCACACCGTTCTGCTCCCTAAGTCTATCGGGCAATCCTTACAGAGCTTAGTAATATCGGAGAAGGTCCCTATTGCAGTGAGGACTCTTACCCCAACCATAGGGGTAGTGCTCAGCCCTAATCGCTTGACTATAAAGTATGATATTATGAAAATAGTGGACGTGGTGTCCACCAACAGAAACACAGGTGTACCTTGAATGTGGGCAGCGACTTCAGAGGCTAATGGTATTGCAGTTGCTGACTCAGATGCTTCAACTGCAAATGCATGTACACGAGCTTGTTGTGGACGATTTGGTTGCACTGCCATAGGTCATTGAGGTGGCCTATTTCGAGGTACAGGAGGTTGGCTGTATGGCTATGCTGGCGGTGCCGATCATAGAGGTGGAACTGAAATAACTTAAGGTGGATGGCAGTTGATCTTCTAAGGCAGCATGAAACCATTGTCCCTCATCTTAGTAAATAAAAGGGCTCATTATGGCCTGTCTTGTTATAGTAGGGGCACCACATATCTGATAGCCTCTGCTGGGTCTGTGGAGCCATTAGCCTGGGAAACGAAATCGCACGGGGCCTCTTGCTGAGAAACAGTCGGTTTGGTAACCCAGGCCGAGGCCTCGGGCCCATTGGCATACGTGTCCGAGACACTCTCTCACTATCCTGCTCAGCTTGTAGGGACATGTTCACTAGCTCAATATAATTAGGAATGCTAGCACAACACATCTTACTGCAGATATTAGGCCACAGACCCTCTAAAAACTGCCTCACTCTCATCGGCTCATTCCCTAGGATCAATGGAGCATATTTGCTAACTCAGTGAAACGGTTCTCGTATTCAGCGATGGCAATTCCTCCCTATCAGAGGCAGATCAATTCACCCTCGTTTTCATTACGGTAAGTGAGGGGGAAGTACTTTTCATGGAAATGAACTTTGAATGCGTCCCACGTCCACACGTATCCTGTGGGAGCAGTTCGTAGGATGCTATCCCACCAAAGACTAGCCTCCTCAAACATAGAAGTAACCAGCTCAACTTACTCTGCCTCAGTACAGTGCAGCAGCTTCAACATTTTGGATATGCGATCCAACCAGTACTCAGCCTCCTCAGGTCTGTGAGTACCTGTAAAAGTGGGAGGGCAAAGGCGCTGAAAGCACTAAAAAAGGCCACTAGTAGTCATAGTCTCAGCAGGCTGCATAGGTGGCACAGGCTGGGCTACACTCATGTTCTGGGCAATGGCCCCCGCTATCGTGGCCAAGACTTATTGTTGTTGCTACATTAGGAACATCATTTGTTCTAAGCTATAAGGAGGAGAAGCTGCCTGAGGCATGTGTGGCGTCGATGAAGACGCACGGCTCTATCCCAGAGCCGGTGGTGCATTTAGTGTTGGCCCATTCCCAGGGTCAGTGGCCTGCTGTGAATCTGGCATTGTCTCATTGTCCAGGCCCAAACTGGAGTCTGTATGGATATTGCTCAGTGAAAGTACCCCGTCAATCGATCCGCCAAGTGCGAGACATGCTATATTCTGAGTGTTATTAGGAGGCATTCCCTATATACAACATAGGGTGCAACATGTGAAAGATTAAGACAACAATACCCCTTTTTTTTTCAAACATTTTACACAGTTCATATCAAAAGAAGCTTCATGCATTTTATTTAGCCAAAATTTGTCACAATATATGAGATGTGGCATTACATGAATTATGACAGAGAATGCATGTGAGATGATCTAGCAAAAGCTTGTAACAGTAACTATTCTAACATCTAACTAAGCCAACCAGTGCTATTACAAAGAAAATATGAAACAAAGAAAACTAAAAGACAACTGCAATACATGACCAGTCCTCTGACTCTGGTGAAGGTGGAGACGCACCCTTATCCTGTATGCAGCACAGGAGGGTCTTCAAGGTGCGAGACATTCTCTTGAATTTTTGTTTTAGATAGGCCTGATTCTCCTTGAATTCCTGCTTCAGGGCAGCCTGATTCTCTTCAATCTGGGCCATGCGGGCTTTTAAGGTAGCCTGATCATGACGGTCCTCATGTGTAGCAATAGGAGGTCTCTCATCTGAGTCTTGGGCCTCCTCTACCTCTTCCTGCTCTTCTTCCTCACTTCCTTCTTCCTCACTGCTTTCTTCCCCTTCATTTCCTTCCTCGTCTTCACTCCCATCTTCCTCTTCACTTTATTCTTATATTTCATCCCCAGAGTCATCGAGTCGGGCTTGGTGTTGCCTAGGGCCAATCCCCATATTGTTGACCGTAGTGTCACTGATGAAGTGGATGGGTGCAAGGTTATCTATATTAAGTCTGAAACTGAAATTTTGGGCGATCTTATAAATAAGTCGATCGAAAGGGAGTGAGGCATCTCCTCATGTAGATCGTTTAGTATCAATAATCTGAGACAAGGCGAGAGTAGCTAGGCACAACTTGTCTCCCTGACCAGCTCTGTACAAGAAATCCACCATGAATCGAGTACATTCCGTGCAGCTACTCCACTTAGGACATACGTTATACGTTATATGTGCATATGTGGTGGAGCAGGAAGAAATCATTTGTCATTTTGGTCAATGCAAGGCTATGTCCTCATCTCCACTGCTCAAGCTGGCCGCAAAGGAAATGTGTGCGGTGATTTCTCTCTCTTTCACTAGTAAGGTTTGTTTCACTTGTATGTATAACTCCACGTTTGATCCCCATGATACGAGCCATAACATCCACATTGACTATGGCTTCTTGCCTTCTTAAAGGGATAGTAAATTGAAGAGGCTCCAATAGTAGGTTCTGTATGTGGGCATAGAAGGCTCATACGGTGCCTTCACTTGCATGAGTCTTTCCCTTGAATATGGGACCCCACCCATTTTCCAGGACCAGGTCAATTATTGGATATAACCCGAAGAGTTTTTCATCAACATAAGCCTTAAATATAACTTTGCAGTTACGAAACTTACCTAGTTCGGCACCCGATGGTATAGATCTTTCAATAGGGATCTGAGGGTTGAGATCTCGTTTCGATCTTTGCTCTTGCTCGGCACTGTACTAGCTCGGTGCTCGCCTTCTTCCTTGAGTGGGTTGAACGGCTCGACCCGGCCTCATCCGGGGCCGCTCTTCTATTTCTCATAAGGGAAAGGAGTGTCGAGATGTAGAAAATGGCGGTGACAAGTTCAAAGAGAGCCATGGAAGAGGAAAAACTTGGAGAATGAAGTGGATTTGAGGATATGGGAAGTGTATGACAACAGAAAGAGGATTTTTATGCTCAAATAGGTGGAAATAAGGAAGATGGAGAGATGAAAATGGTAGTTCTTAAGGAATAGTGATGTAAGGATGAAGAAGATAGAAGATTGGAAAGTTTAGAGTGAATGAGAGAGGGGATTGGAAAGAGAAATGGGGTTTTGGAAGGTTTGAGGGTGTTGGAGGGGTGAAATTTGGGTGAAATGAGCAAAGGGGAACAAAGGAGGGGATTTGAGGGTGGTCTCACACGTGGGAGGCCCCCACACAAGTGGCTAGTGGGTGGTGCGCCACGGTCCGTTGGAGGTGTTGGCAGCGCGCCGCCGCTCGGGCAATGCCACCGCGCCCTTCTCGAGGTGCTAGCGGTGGCCACCCCTCTCGGGGTGCTGTACATGTGCGGGGGACCCCCCTGGGTCCCACTATATTGTACGATTTGGGCCCCCTTGCCTAAAAAATGCATTTTCTCGGTCCATCACGTGCATATTCGTGCCTTTTGGCCTGTTTCAAGTTTGGGATTCATTGACTTATTGTCCAAACCCGTCAATTGACGACTTAGAAGGGATCGAGATCATTTCACATAATCTCGGACGCGTACGGGCTACAGTACAATGGTCGATCTTGCCCATTGGCGAAACTCTGGGATTTATGATCATTTTTTACATTCAATCGCTCCCTTCCTAAGTCAAAGTACGTTAGAGTGCGTCGTGTTACCATAACCCAAGTCCAGTTTAATCCAAATCATGCTCTGATGCCAACTTGTAACGCCCCGAATTTCGAGGGTCGAGCAAAGCTAAACTCCCGAGATCCATCACATCACTTATGTAACATGGATAAGATGTTTAAATGTTGTCCATATTAATACATTAAACATGCGTGGGATTATGCTAAAAGAGCATATCATACTCCAGATATAATTTAATTAAGCAAGCGGAAGACTGAAACATATATATATATATATATATATATATTTGAACAGGTTAATGTTTTACAACCTCTCGAGTATGATTATGTAGCCGGGTTGAATGTGTACATGAATTGTTTCAAAATAGGCATAATATCAAAATGTAAGTGTCTAACTAATCCATGTGACCCTGTAATCCTGTCGAATCAATACAAGGTCTTTGTAGACCCACCTGATAGTTGAACATAGGAGAACTCCTCCTCTTCGTCCATGAAATCCGGCTCTGTCGCGTAGACTTCGCCCTCACCTGCACCATAACCATATTTGGTTGGTGTTTTAAAATACCATCCAAGGGTGGGAGTGAGTGATCAACTCAGTGGTATTATAAGGCAGAAGTTAACATGTTATCAATTCAGTCAAGCAGTAATGATAAAGCAGTATAACAATCATTCCCTAAATACCCTTGTTAATACAGGAATGGTATGCAAGTATGATGCATGCCCTCGCACAAAGCTCCCTCACAAGCGACATCGACAATGAGATTAGTGCATGACAACCTCCCTAAAATGCAACTTCCTTGCCAAAGCACATGCAATGCAGTGCATGGTCGTGTTAGCCAAGTACTTAATTAAGCTTATTCATACAGTAGGTTCGGAAAGCTCAGGTACCTCCCTTTATATCATTAACCCAAGCGAAGGATCCATATAGGGTCGTCAATCCTAGTTAACCACATACTATAGGCTAGTTGTAGGGTATCACCCCTAATGAAATAGCAGTCAATAGGCAAATTCAAAAGTTTATACTCGTGGTTACTATGGGAAGGCTCGTCACCTTAGCATAGGCCGACTACTCGAACATGGTGTCTTATACCATCATGCTCGGCTCATGAGTTTGGGTTGCTCGCTGGTCACTACGGGGAGGCTCGTCACCTCGGCGTAGGCCGACAGCTCGACCACGATGTCCCATTCCACCATGCCCAGCTCATGAGTCTTAGCGGATCATGGTAGCATGGTTGAAACGGACTTTTACATTGGTAAGTGGTACCTTAGATTCAAGTAATGATGTCCATACATGGTAAACACACAACAGGCCAATCGATTTGTTTGGCAAGTTCGATTGGTATGAGCACACGTTGACCTAATCGACATGGAGTGCATAAGCAACCCTTGTGGCCTAACCACTGTCGACAATCATTGTGTGACCCAGATTCATCGAGTCACCCAAATGTGGCTGGACTAATTCGACCACCTATACATGAACTGTTATCGATCGCCTGGGCTACGCTGTAGCCCCAATCTTACTCAGATGCAATAGGTAGATATATGTGATAATCATATGAACATTTGACAAACAATTCAAATCAAAATCTTCATTTGAGCATTTCATCGAACACATTGAACATGTTACCAAACACTTACATTTTTATCCCTAAGTTTCGTAAAGGAAAATATGATTACATGAACAAAACAATACATATGAGCAAGGTAAATAAGAATCCTATCTTAATACTCCTAATAAATACAAATCATCAACATTTTCTCATTCAGACAATTTATCAAACACTTAGGCTACACTTTATCGAATACATAGACTACATTAGTTACAACAAGTATTTTATCAAATCCTTACATAGAGAGGTCAGCATACATAAGACAATCATGAATCCTAGATTAGTAGTCATAGCATGCACAAATCATGTTTACATGTTCATTCAAACATTTCAACAAACATATAGGATGCATTTTATTCAATATAGTTCATACATGTATAATACGTCATAATTGACGTGTCTAAGATCATATGGTAGCAATCAAGTCAGACATAAATCATTACCTGACATTGAAATTAATGAAAATCATAACCTAAATATTTATAGTTCGCACCTTTCGTCAGAATACTCGATTTGAACTCGGTTCAAACACAACGTTCCCGAAAACGGAATGACGGGCACCTTAACAATGAAATAGGTTAGCTATTTCGTCGATTACTCTATTTGGGTTTCTAAATCAAGATTAGGGTTAGAATTTCTTACCAAATCATAATCGAAAATGATTTTGTAGCGAAGTGGGGAGGTGAATCGAGGCGTGGAGTTGTGGGAAGGAATCCTAACAACGATCTCCCACTCTTTCTCTTCTCACCTCACTCTTTTCTCTTCTTTTCACTCTTCTCTCACCTAGGGTTAGAGAAATTCGTTTGGAATGGGAATGGGGTGGTTTAAGGGCTATATATAAGCCTAGATGTGATGTAAATGGCCTTAGGGCCATGGTATACTTAGGTTATAACCAAAGGGTGCCTGTTTCGGGCAAACGGGGCTCATCTGGAGGTCAATTACTCATTTATATCACAGAGTAAGTTCCTTGATAATGGATTTATACCAGGACATGATTTTGGCACGTTTGGATAAGCTGATCGACTGTGGAAGACCCGTGTTAGATCAACGGTCGTACTTGCATGATCGGGGCCGTAAGTATAGGATATGAGCGGCGAAATTTCCTTTTTCTCTAGGTGAAGTTTGGTAAAAAACTGACGGTCTGAAATCTTCAATTTCTCCTGTGAGTGAATGGCCCAATTCACTTAAGTTCTGGTTCATTTTTTAAAGATATTCACGTTTCTCACACACTTTGGTTAGGGCTCAAGTTGTACGTTTCTGGATATTATTTGGGTTCGATTCCCATGATGGTTGTCAAGCCCAATAAAACAGACGTATCCCTATAGTTTCGCAGTCATCGGACTTCCGACGTGCGGTACAGGTCCGATACGAAGTTTCAATGTGTTCCCGAGAGCAACAGGGTTTTAGGATTTTTCCTAGGTTCTCAAGTAGTGTTGAGCTAGCGATTTTGATGGTTTTGGGTCTTGCCATTTGTATCAATAGTGGTTCAATTAAATCCACCAATTAATTTAATTTAGTACTTAATTAATTTTTGCCTAAATTTATACAGAGTACGGTCCTTAGGGATTTCTGCCTGAGGTGGTACTCGGGCCTTTGTACAGATTTTTTTGAGACGTTACACATACCCAAGCCATAAAGGGAGGTAGCACAAGGCTAACTTAATAAAGAGGAAAAGTAGCATTAAGCTATATCAATAAATAAGAAGTGTAGAAGATAGGCTAACTCAATAAGAATAAGAGGAGAGGAGCAAAAGACCAACAACATATAGAGTGGAAACACACGTCGCTCTCAAAATTCGCAAAGGGCCAGGCTTGTATCCATCACCCCACATAAATTCATAAAAATCACACATAATTAAAATCATACCTTAACCATAATTCCTAAAGAATAAATAATTGATAGTGGTAAACTAAACAATTACATGGAGGATTCACAGTAATATGGAAACATGTAAAAATAAGATAAATCATACCAACTCAAATTAGTGTAAGCTTAAAGGAATCTCTCACCTTTTATAGTCAAATTACTCTTCAACTGAGGTTAGATGTTTACTCTAATTCCAATCCTATCCTAGATCATGTAATTTGTAAGAATAAGATTTAGTCTAGAGTAGTATTTATAGTCTTGATCTAGATTTCAACTAGTTATTAGTAAGGAGAAACTTGGATTCTAATTTGTTTAAAGTTTCTTCTCAACCTGTCAATTCTTGTAACTTAGCGAATACATCTGCGAATTCGACTTAGTTTGATTTAGTTTCTTGCTAATTTACAGCCTTGAACATAGAAGCCTAATTGTTAGAAATATTACTAGGGAAATTCTGACCGGTGATCACCTTTAGGACCGTTGGACTCAGCCCGCTCTTGGACCTGAGTCGGTGACTCAGTGGGTCATAGCTTTAGCATTTGTACTCATTTGTACAATTGTTGGCTCTCACTCTCTCTGTTTTCTTCTCTCTCCTTCTTTCTTTCTTGTTTCTTCTCTCTTTCTTTCTCGTTTCTCCTCTCTTTCTTTATTTAAGGTGTACGTCTTTTAGTGGAAGAGCTGGGATTTTATAAGGTCTTCCATGCTTCTAAGGGTTTCCTATGTAATAGATACACTGTCGGGGTGTGCAAGATCAAGTGGTGCCAGCGCTGTTTGGAAACCCTTTGGTTTCGAATCTTGGATAAGATTCTTCCTCCTCTTTTTTAAGAGGTCGCATTGATTTTGGAAGTGCCAACAAACGAAGGGTTGGATCATGTTCTTGGATGCAAGAACGTCTATGACTGGTCGAAGGAGATGGCCTTATTTCAATGGTAGATCTGTCTGAATTGTCTCGGAAAAATCCGTACAAAGACCCGAGTATCACCTTAGGTAGAAATCACTAAGGACTGAATTCTGTAGAAATTAGACAAAAATTAATTAAGTACTAAACTGTATAATCAGTGGAATTAGCTTGAACCACTTTCTGTATGAACTGCAGACCCAAAACCATTAGGATTGGTAACCCAACATTACCTAGAAACCTACAATCAGTCTCAAAACCCAGTTGCTCTCGGGAGCACATTGAAACTCCGTATCGGACCTGAACCGCGCGTCGAAAGTCCGATGACCGCGAAACTATAAGGTAATGACCATCTTACTGGGCTTGACAACCATCACGGGAATCGAGTTTAAATAGTATCTAGAAACGCACAACTTGAACCTGGAGCGAAGTGTGTGAAAAACGCGAATATCTTTAGAAAATGAATTCAAACTTAAGTGAATTGGGCCGTTCGCTTGCAGGCCAAATTTAAGGTTTCAGACCATCAGATTCTGACCCAACTACAGCCTTGGATCAGGGAAATTTCCCTGCACATGTCGCTATACTTGTGGCCCAGATCGAGTGACGATAACCGTTGAACTGAAATGGGTCCTCCAGGATCGATCCACTAATCCGATCAGACCGAAATCTTAACCTGGCATAGATCCATTGTCAGGGAACTTTCCCCATATCGTATGTAGGTAATGGACTTCCAGATGAGCTCCGTTAGCCCGAAACAGCCACCTTTTGACATATCCCAAGTATACCATGGCCTTGGGGCCATTGACATCACTTTTGGGCCTATATAATGCCTAAACCCACCCCTCTCTCATTCCATACGAATTTCCTGAAACTCTAGGAGAGAGAAGAGAGAAAAGAGGATGAAAGAGTGAGGAGAAGTGTGAGAGATCTGTGGTTTGTTGTTGGGATTCACTCCCACCACTCTACGGGCCAAATCATCTCTCCTGTGTCACTACACCATCGAATCTAAATCCATTTTTGGATACGAAATCCTGACCCTAATCTGTTTTAGGAATCCAAATAGAGAAGTCGGTGGAATAACTAACCTATTTCATGATTTAGGTAGCCGTTGTGCTGTAAACGGAGATGTAGTGTATGAATCGAGTTCGTAACGAGTAAACTAACGAAAGGTGCGGACTATAAACATTTCGGTTATGATTTTCAAGGCTTTCAATGTCAGCTAATGATTTATGTCTGACTTGTTTGCCACCATATGATCTTAGTTACGATGTATTCGATAAATAATACATGTGTGTGAACTATGTGAATATATAACGCATTCTATGTGTTTATTGAAATGTTTGAATGAAATTACTATCATGATTTGTACTTGCCATGACTATTAATCTCGATACATGGTTGTTGTATATATAACAACTCCTTTGCGAAAGAATTTGCTATAATATATGTTATAACTAAGTTAGGGCATGTATGTAGTAATGTGTAGGATAAGTGTTTGATAAAATGTCTGAATGAGTAATTATTTGTTGAATTGTAATTATTAAGGGTGTTGAGATAGAATTCTCAACTACCTTATCTATGTGTATAAATTCTTTCATGTAACCTTAATTTCACATACGTGATTTATGTATAAAAATGCCTGTGTATAGTAGCATGCTTTATGTGTTTGATAAATTCTCAAATGATTATTGTATTTAGATTGTTAGTTATATATTGTTGTTACTATTACATGTGATTACCTATTGCAACTGAGTGTAATTGGGACTGCTACGTAGTCTAGGCAATCGGTAATGGATCCCAGTTGAGTGGCCGAACTAGATTCACCACATTGGATACGTTTGATGAATCCGAGTCATACGAAGATTGTCGACAGGGGTTAAGCCACGTGGAATGCTTATGTGCTCTATGTCGATCAATCCAACATATGCTCGTACCAATCGAACTTGTCAAATAACCCGATTGGCCTATTGTGTGTTTACCATGTATGAACGTTACTGCTTGAATATAAGATACCACTTACCAATGTAAAGCCCGTTTCAACCTTGGTACCACGATCCGCTAAGACTCATGAGCCGAGCATGGTGGTATGGGACACCATGGTCGAGCTGTCGGCCTACATTGGGGTAATGAGCCTCCCCATAGTGTCTAGTGAGCAACCCAAACTTCTAAGTTAAATACAGTGGTATGTGACACTGTATTTGAGCTGTCGGCCTATGCTAAGGTGACGAGTCTTTCTGTAGTGACCTCGAGTATAAACTAGGCCTACGTTGAGGTGACAAGCTTCTCCGTAGCGACCTAAACTTGCCTATCCACTGCTTTCCAATCAGGGGTGATGTTGTCGTCTAACTTGCATATCGTATGTGATTAATTAGGATTAACGACCCTAGATGGATCATCGTTTGGGTAAATGATATAAAGGGAGATACCTTAGCTTCCTGAATCTGTTGTATGAATATACCTAACAAATTACTCGGCTAACATGATCATGCACAGCATTGCATGTGCTTTGGCGAGGAAACGCACGTTTAGGGAGCTTGCCATATGCGATCGTGAGATGATGTCGCTGAGGGAGTGTAAACGAGGGCATGCATCATTATAGCATATCATTCCTGCATTAACATGAGTACTTAGGACATAATTGTTGTATTGCTTTATCATTACTGCTTGACTGAATTGATAACATGTTAACCTTTGCCTTATATCTTCACTAAGTTGATCACTCAGTCCCACCTTAAGATAGTGTTTTAAAACACCAACCAGACTTTGTTTTAGCTACAGATGATGGCGAGGCTTATGAAGCAGAGCCTGACTTTTACGGTGATGAGGAGTTCTCCTATATGTAACTATCAGGCGGGCCTATGTATACCATACACTGATCGACG
This sequence comes from Magnolia changhungtana, assembly GCA_030180095.1. Classification (NCBI taxonomy): domain Eukaryota; kingdom Viridiplantae; phylum Streptophyta; class Magnoliopsida; order Magnoliales; family Magnoliaceae; genus Magnolia; species Magnolia changhungtana. The sequence goes on from JASAUF010000600.1 coordinate 3,385,169, forward strand.
GGATTACAGGGATACAAATTAGTTGGACATTATACTTTGTCATTTTGTATATTTTGAAACAAATATGTATATATTCAGGCTGGTGACATGATCATACTCTAAGGGTTTATAACCACTTATATACCTTTTATACCTATCACAGTCTTCCACTTGCTTAATTTAACCATCTCTGGATTATGATATGCCGATTTAGTGTAATCCCATTCATGTTTAATGCACTAATATGGACAACATTGAGTCATCATTATTTATGTTGCATAAGTGATGCAACAGATCTCGGGAGTTGAGCTTTGCTCGACCCTCTATTTACAGGGTGTTACACTGTCCTTAAGCCATCTTTCCCCGTACTGGTCCTTCTAGATGGTCTGGGATCGCCGTCCAACGTTCTCTGGCCCACCAGATCTCTGTCTTGTGGATTAGTTACGTGAACGCTGCTTCCACATGCTGTGGTTCTTCTATGTGGGAAGTGGATGAACGCGTATTCACTCCCCTCTCTTCCTTCCTTTCGGCCATCTTAGGAGGGATTAGAATCCCCTTCTCCATAGTTCAGAGGCTTGGATTTGAGGAGGGTTGCAAAGTCTGGTCGTCCTGTATAGTGGAAGCTTGGGGTGTGTCCGGTCTTCCTGCTAGTCACTGTTTGAGGGAAGGAAGCAGGTTTCGGGTTCTTTATTGTATTCGGTGGGGTCCACCTTCGTTAGCACTTTGGCAGATCCACACTGGTCATCTATTTTAAGTGGTACTGCTAGGTCATGGGCCAAAATATAGGGTGGACTATGTCCTAGGTGGGCCGCAAGCTGTAGGATTGTGGGAGTGAAAACCCACCGTAAGAACCTTCCACACATTGTTGTATAAGTTGTGGGTTCTTTTATTTATAGCTTTGCCCCTCTTCTTTCTTATAACTTCTATCGTCCGTACCTCCTAACTGCACCATGAAAATGGGATGAAACTTTACCAATGTTTGTTACTCTTCATGATCTTTCTAATGCCTAAGTTTGGACCTTGATCACTTCCAGACAACCAAGATACTATTTCAATGGACTATACTACTCCGAGATTTTAATGCAACGTTTATATATATCAAGTTGAAGTATTGTCCAGTAGTTTGGACATGTGTCCTAAGATCTTTAAACTAAGTGGTTTATTATGATGTTTGGACGGCCCGTTTGGTAGATCCAAAAACAAAGGATGGCCAGATGGTGTCTTTGAGGGAAGAAAAGTGGTTGGATGACATTTTGGTCTTATATCTTGATGTTTGTGTGGCTCCTTTCAAGGTTCGTTTTAGGGTGTGTGGTGTTTTTGTCTCTCGAATGTTACTAACTAATTCTAAAAGGGAGTTATGGGATATTATCGAAATGATTTGGGTTTTCCATACTTAGGATGATCAGGGTCGTTACAGTATTAGGGAAGCTAGGATACCATAATTATATTACAAGTCAAATAAACTGGATCAAATGGCTCATCGTTAGTGTCCCTTTATCTAAATTAGAGCTTGAAAAGGCCGAGCTAAGAGTCCTAGAGAGAGGGGGGGGGGATGAATAGGACTATGCCAAATTAAAAATTAAATGTGAAATTTAAACAAATATAAATAAAGATAGCAATTAAACAATCCCAAAATGCAGAAATGTAAAACAACCTGAAATGTACAAGTATTGAGAGGTGATATAGATGTTGTTCTAAGGACAACCTTACACCAAAAACCAATGGCTTATGGTAGGATAACCTGATTCCTAGAACGTTCTGTGTATCAAAATCTCAAACCGATACAGAGGAATAAAGAAAAGAATAACAAAGAAAGAAACTAAGCTATTACAACATTCCCACACTTGCATAAAAAGGATTACAACATTCTCCACGAATGCATAAAGGGAAATTACAACATTCACACAATGTAATAATCAATCAATCAATCACCACATGACCAGAAGTTATAGTGGTTTTCTTGTGTATACACCAACTATTTAGAAAAATAGCCACACAACTACTCCACTCCTAATATCCTCACACAGTCGATATTAACGTTCACTATGAAATAGGTTTTTCAAGGTTCACCTAAAACCTTCACAATTGTGTCTTTCAAGTGGGCTTACACAATTCAAAAACCCCACACTTTGAGTTTTCTGGATCACCTCAGACAAACCAAAAGAAAGATTTTTCTGGTACAATCTCAAAGAAACAAAAAGAATAGATTTACAAAACCTGTAAAATACTTATCTGGATATTCTCCTTTGTTGCAGCCCGGTAAAACCAATTCAGAGTAGAAGTTCAATCGTAAATGTTCAATGTTCACACTCACTTATGAAATGGTTCTAAGTTATAAATGGATTTTAGATTAAATCACTTTGGGTTAGCTTGATTTGAATTTGATTCCAAGAAATGGAAAAATTTCAATCCTTCTTCAAATAAGATTGGAATGTAGAATACAAAATCAAATGCAAAAAGCTAATTAAAGAGAATATTAAATGAGCACTAAATAGCTAAAGAATATCACAAACTTATCTCTCAGAGTGGTGTCTTGATTTTGCTTGAATTGGATATCAAACTCTGAAAATTATGCTCTATTTATAAGTGCAAAAACTGTTCACTCGACTATCCCAGAGGTCGGCTTGACCGGTCGAAGGACTAACAAACATTTGAAATTTTGGGCACGATAAGATCAGGTTGTTCTACGACTGGTCGAAGGACCTGCTCGACCAGTCGAGTCCTGTCCATGACCGGTCGTGTGTGACTCATTTTAGTTACTGGACTTTGAGTCGAGCCTGCTGGACTGGTCGAGCACTGTTCACTCGACCGGTCGAGCAGTCTCCTGGACTAATCGAGGCTTTAACAAAAAATTCTAAAAATTACTAACAAACTTAGGACTAGTCAAGCCAGTGCTAGGACTAGTCAAACATAGTCTAAGACGAGTCAAAAAATAGACTATGCACTTATAAAGTGACCCACTTAAATTATATATTCAAAATGACCTATCCTATGGTCAATCTAGGGTCATTCATACCTTATAATCGATATATGAACATTGAATATTCTTTTGCTTTGGTTGATTGTTGATCTTGACAAACACGAAGCTTGTTATCTTGATGAAAATAAAGCTTGAATTTGAAACATTTTGAAGCTTCAACTTGAAATACTTTGAAACTTGAATTTGTAACCTTTTGAAGCTTGTACTTGAAATATCTTTAAGCTTGAGCTTGAGGTACTTGAGTTGTATTTTACCTTGAGCTTTGAGTATTAAAGTAATGACTATTGTCTTGACTTAGATGAAGCTCTTTGAAAGCTTGAACTATCAATTTATGTTGTACTTAAATTCTTATACTTGTGATGCTTGAATCTCAAAACGGAACACCTTGTAATAGATCATCTTGAACTTGTACAAGAATTGTATTGAACATGAAGATGAGCTACATAAGACACAAATTCCTAGATGTTTTGGCACTACAAAATTCGACAATCATAGGAGCTAGAAAACATAGCACTTACAATATCCCCCCTTGTTAAATTAGTGACAAAACACACTTCATAATAATAAGATAAGCATAACATGCACAATAAAGAATCATGCACCAGTTATAAACAGGTTAAAGAAATATGTATCAATATTCTCCCAACAATACTCCTCCTTACTCACTCCCCCTTACTACCAACTTCATGCAATGAAAAATTTGTCTACCTATCCACACATTATCATAAATTCTCCCCCTTTTGTCACAATATGACAAAGGAAAGAGCAATAATGAAAGTAGATCACTAAAAAAAGTAAATAGAAGAGAAAAAATGAGAATAATTATCAAGAGAAGTTCACAAGTAAGGTAACCAAGTTAATAAAATCCATAAGAAAGCATGTTCAAGCATGTCCAAGCTCATAAAACAAGAGAATTCAAGTATCTTAAAAGTTATTACAAACCACAAATTCAAATACTATTCTAAACCCGATGAAGGAGCAGGTATGGAAGGGTTAATTTGATGAGGTCCGTTGTTATTGCGCCTAAGATATTTGTGCATATATTTAAATTGCATATCATGGGACACATTCAAGTTTTCAACCTTCTCCTCAAGTGAGTGCAAATGTGCATCAAAGTTAGATGGCTGATAGTCAGGATCAACAACATAATCGGATTCGATTTTGTCAAAAAGGTCATCCATATTTACATCATCTAGAGGCAAACCACCCTCCTCTTCATTTCTAGCTGCAGCTCCACCAACGCCCACATCAACCTGGCCATGGACCAACTTCAAATTCATCTTATTAATATTAGTGTTGTTGAAAGGGAGTTGAGAAATGGGAGCCTCTCCAACAGGCATAGCCACTGAACCATGGGTGGCTAACACAGTCATAAGATAAGCGAAGGGAATGTCGCTGTGACCTGGATGGAGACGAAATTGAATGATGTTATGACAAATTAGAGAAGGAAGACATGCAGAAGTTTAAGAAATGATGGAATGAAGAATACGAACCATGAACGTAGTCAGTTCAGTTTTCTTACCAGACGAGGATAAACATTAGAAATGAAAATCCTATGAAGGATTTTATATCTGGGTAACAAAAACTTTGAGGCAAGCGCATTTCTAGCAGAATTTCATTCCTCATCTATATTTCATAAATCTCTAGTGAGTATTCGCTTCTTAGTTTCAAATGGTTTTGCCAATAGAGTACTAATGGGAATACCTTCGTGATTGATAGGTATATCCATTAGTCCAGAGATAAGATGACAATCCACATTAATTGGACCTTCTCTGGTTGAGATAGTGAATGTCAGATTTTCAGTTGAAAATCCAGTAATGCAAGCATACAAAGCCAATGCAATGGAGCGATATGCAGGCTCCACCCAAATGTAGTATGTTATCCCATTCTACAGACTGAAGCAGAGATACAATATCAAATGATGCTACATGAACAAGATTGACAGTTCGTTATACTATTACATTACACAATCGAATATCCCACACATAATCAGGATCATCCTCAGGCAATCGAAGGTGGTGCACTATGATAGGAGCCGAGCGATATGTAGAGGGACCACGAGATCCTTTCTTTTTTGTTGTACCTTCCATTTGTAATAAAGAAAACAAGGAATAACGAGATTGCAATAGATGTAAAGTGGGTTTCTAATAGATCAGATTTTTGAGAAGAAAATCCCAAAAACTGACATAAATTAAGAAATAAACCACACAAATGATGGAAAGGAAGTGCAAATGACTTGAATCTACAAGAAGAACGAAAACAATGCACTAACCAGGAAGAAATTGAAGATGGGTTCGACTGGTCGACGTAGGAGTTGTTGGAGAAGACGACCCAAATGAAGAAAAAGTGATTTTTCCTCAAATAAAAGGCCAAACCCGCGATTCACGACTAGTCGAGTACATGCTCGACCAGTCGTGCCACGACTACTCGAGTATGTACTCGACTGGTCGTGCACAACCCAAAATGTGCAATTTTTCATAAAATTTAAATTTTAAACATTTCAAAAGAACAAATATATACATTATGATACAAAAAGAAATGAATTATCAATTCAAATTGCACATACCAAGATCAAATTTTAATTTTGTAAACCTGTTTTCGTCAATCGGTTTTGTGAATATGTCAGCTAGTTGATTTTCGGTAGGAATAATCTAAGGAAATTGTTTTGTCTTCCATTAATTCATGAATGTAGTGATATCTAATGTCAATATGCTTGGTTTGTGAATGCTAGATTGGATTTTTGGAGATATTAATTATGCTTGAATTATCACAATATAAAACCATAGAATTTTGTGCAATTCCATAATCGCTTAGCATTCTTTTCATCCAAACAAGCTGGGTGCATGCATTACCTGCAGTAATGTATTCAGCCTCACCTGTTGAGAGTGATGCGAAACTTTGTTTCTTACTTAGCTAAGAAACTAAACAGTTTCCTACATAAAAACAACCATGACTGGTTGATTTTTTATCATCAATGATACTAGCCCAATCAGCATCTGTGTAACCAGCCAATTGCACACTAGTATCATGTGGGTACCAGAGACCAAGATTTGCTGAACTAGCGACATATTGGAAAATTCGCTTAACAACAATTATATGTGACTCTTTAGGGTCAGATTGATATCTAGCGCAAATTCCAACACTAAATGCAATATCAAGTCTACTCGCAATTAAATAGAGCAAATTACTTATCATACTGCGATACAATTTAGGATCCACATTCTTACCTGTATATTCCTTTGAGAGTTTTAAAGCAGTACTCATTGGAGTATCAAAATTTTTCCACTCTCAAATATGAACTTTTTAACTAAGTTCAGAGCATATTTGGTTTGAGAGATAAAGAAACCATTAGGCTGTTGTTTAACTTGCAACCCTAGAAAATAATTCAATTCTCCAACCATGCTCATTTCAAATTTAGACTTCATAAGATCTACAAACTCAACAGTTATACTAGCACTGGAAGATGCATAAATAATATCATCAACATAAATTTGCACTATTAGTATATGATCATTATGTTTCTTTACAAATAATGTCTTATCAACACTTCCCATTATAAAGTTATGACATAGTAGAAACTTAGTCAACTTTTCATATCATGCCCTGAGAGCTTGTTTCAAACCATAAAGTGCCTTTTTTAGGCGATAGACATTATTAGCATGCTTAGGGTCTTTAAAACCCGAAGGTTGTTCAACATACACTTATTCATGCAAATCGTCATTCAAGAATGCACTCTTTACATCCATTTGGTAAATCTTGAACTTTCAAAAACATGCAATGGATATAAATAGTCTGATTAATTCAAGACGAGCTACTGGGGCAAAGGTTTCATCATAATCAATGCCTTCAATTTGAGTGTACCCTTATACAACCAGCCTAGCCTTGTTTCTAACAATATTACCAAGTTCATTAGACTTATTTTTAAAAATCCATGTTGTTTCGATAATGTGTTTATCTTTCGATTTTGGAACTAAGTACCAAACATCATTTCTAACAAATTGATTAAGCTCTTCTTGCATCGCAATAATCCAGTTTTTGTCAGTAAGAGCTTCTTTTACGTTAGTTGGTTCTATCTGAGATGTAAAGCACATGTAGTTACACATATCTTCAAGTTGTCTACGAGTGCGCACACTAGTGAGAGGGTTTCCAAGATTTTGATTAGAAGGATGATTTTTAACTATCCTCAATTCAGTATTATCTTGACTTGATGAAGAGTCTGCTTTATTAATTAAAAGAACCTCATCATTTTCTAAACTTGGGACAGGTGTATTCACGTGATCCTCTATAACCGCATTAATGGACTCTTGAATTACACTAGTCTTCTTGTTAATAACCTGATACGCTCGACTATTTGGAGCATACCCCAAAAATATCCCTTCATCACTTTTGGTGTCAAACTTACCCAGATTTTTCCGATCATGTAAAATGTAGCACTTACTACCAAAAACTCAAAAGTATTTAATAGTAGGCTTCTTATCAAACCACATTTCATAAGCCGTTTTACCATTTGTTTTTCTAGTGTAAACATGGTTAATTATATAACAAGCAGTATTTACAGCTTTGGCCTAAAGATTTTTAGGGAGCTTCATACCATTTAACATTACATTTGCCATTTCTTGAAGCACTTTATTTTTTCTTTCTTCTACACCATTTTGTTGTGGGATTTTGGGCATAGAAAATTCATGTAATATTCCTTGATCACAGTAAAATTTCTCAAAACCGCTATTTTCAAATTCTGATCCATGATCACTACAGATCGTAGAGGCTTGTGATTCTTTTTCAGTTTGGATACCTTTAAGTACCTTTTTTACTTCATCAAGAGTTTCAGATTTGTCTCTTAAGAAGGCTACCCAAGTGTACCTGGTAAAGTCATCCACAATTACTAGAATGTACTTCTTGCCACCTCGACTCTCCGTTCTAGTTGGTCCAATGAGATCCATGTGGAGAAGTTCGAGAGGTTTAGATGTGGCATTGGAGTTCACCTTTTTGTGAGTACTTCTAGTTTGTTTGCCAATCTGGCATTCGCTACATATTTTGTCTACTTTCTGTATTTTGGGTAAACCTTTTACTAACTCTCTTTTACTCAATCTATACAAGTTGCAGTACTGTACATGTCCGAAGCGCTTATGCCATAATTCGGTTTCATCAGTATGGGCCATGTAGCATGATAGATTAGATGAGCTTGAATCACAAATAATATAACAGTTTTCAGAAGTTCTGCGACCAGTTAATATTACAGAACTATTTTTATTTAGAATTTCACAACCTTGGTTAGTAAATTTTACACTATGATTATTATCGCATATTTGAGAGATGCTTAATAAGTTGTGTTTTAACCCTTCTACATATAAAACATTCTCAAATAGAGGGAGGTTAAGGAGTTGAACTATACCTTGGCCACCAATTTTACAGTTGCTTCCATCACCAAATGTGACTGAACCATCAGTCATATCTTTAAGATTGGTGAACAGACCTTTGTCACCAGTCATGTGTCTGGAGCATCCACTGTCTAGGTACCACTTTGAATGGATCGAAGCTTTGAAAGCGGTGTGATTAACCAAGCAAGTAACCTTGGGGACCCATTTCATTTCAGTTTTGGGTTTAGGAGTATAGTTGGTCTTCTTATCTTTGTGGTTGATATAGGACTGACCCACTGAGTTAGATTTTAAGAGCTCCTTAAGTAAGGCAACAATTTTCTCAGCTAAAGGATTACGATTCTGATTTGTATGGTTGATATGGTTGCTTTTAGGTTTTAAGTTTTGAAAAGTCTTAACATTTTTAGAATAATTTAATTTAGATATTTCCCTTTTAAGTTAGAAGACTCTCCTTTCACAAATGTGAGTGGAGTATTCTTGTGTTTGGGAGGAATACTTTTGTTGTAGCCCAATCCAGATCGATCGTCACATTTTTTGGATCTGGATAAGAGTTTTTCTAACTTAAGATCACCTTGGGCATATCTCCATGTGTCTTTTTAACTCAAAAGTGAAGAGACTTCTAGTTTTAGCTTTTCATTTTCAGATTTTAGATTTTCAACAAGGGAGGTTTTGAAATCTAAATTGTATTTAGTTTTTTTTAAATAATCTGAAATGTGTGATTTTTCTAAGACTAGATTATCAAATTTTTCTTTAAGTTTTGAAAACTTTTCTTTTTGAAGTTTAAGTTTTATAGCAATTTTGCAACTTTCCTTGTATAGGGTGTTATAAGCATCTTGAAGATCTTCTTCATTTTCACAATCTCTATTCAAATTTTCTTCTCTGGTTGAATCATCGTTATCTGAAAAAGTGAACTTTGCTAGAGTCATAAGGGCTTTAACATCACTACCCAACTTGGTTTTAGAATCTTTTGACTTAGAAGAAGCTTCAGAGCAGGAAGATTCATCCTATATAGCCAACATACCTTTCTTTTTTGGTTTGTCATTTTTAGGACATTTGTTCGCTAGATGCCCATATTCATGGCAGTTGTAACATTAATTGTCTTTTAAAGATTTTCAAGTTTTAGATCTAAATCTTTTCTTTTCATTAGGTTTTTACAAATTAACCCTATTCTTACTTTTGAAAATCTTATAAAACTTTTTAGCTAAAAGGGCCATGTCATCTTCAAAATTTTCTAAATCAGAATTGTTATTTTCTTGAGAAATAAGTTTAGAAAATTTAAGGAAGATGAATTTACCTTTAAGAGCTTTAAAGTTTAACTCATAGGTCTGTAATGAGCCAACTAATTCTTCTACCCTCATATTATCCGTATCACGAAGTTCCTGGCTCGCAGTCACCTTTGAATTGAACCGTTCAGGTAGTGAGTGTAGTATCTTTGCATAGACTTTACTTTCTGGGATTCTATCACCGAGACCCCACATAGAGTTGACAATGTCATTCAATCTTGTATAGAAGTCTATGATGGTTTCACTTTCTTTCATACGTATTTCCTCAAATTTGGTTGTGAGGATTTGGACTTTAGATTTCTTAACAAATGTTGTTCCCTCGTGTGTCATTTCTAAAATATCCCAGGCTTGCTTTACAGTATCATAGGATATAATTCTTTTGAATTCATCTGGTGATAGTGTACAAGCAATTGCATTTAGAGCCTTTGCATTGGCACTACTCTCACTTTCTGAAGAGTGGTCCAAGTAAAATAAGGTGTTACTTTTACAATTACAAATCCATCGGTACCAGTCACTTCAGTGGTATGAGGGGTCCAATTGGTCATTGTGGCTTACTACATGCTCTCATCCATGGATTTTAGGAAAATCCTCATTCTAGCTTTTCAATAGGCATAATTGGAGCCATCAAATGGTGGAGGCCAAGTGACTGAGAGGCTATCAAAATTTAACATCTTAAAAAGCTTAGATCAATTAGCTCAGGAAATAAATCCAAAAAATAAAGGGAGCTATTAGGCTCTGATACCACTTGAAAAGGTCGAGCTAAGAGTCCTAGAGGGAGGGGGGGTGAATAGGACTATGCCAAATTTAAAATTAAATGCAAAATTTAAACAAATATAAATAAAGATAGCTATTAAACAATCCCACAATGCAAAAATGTAAAACAACCTCAAATGTACAAGTATTGAGAGGTTGATACAGATATTGTTCTAAGGACAACTTATACCAAAAACCAATGGCTTATGGTAGGACAACCCGATTCATAGAATGATTTGTGTTTCAAAATCTCAAACTGATACAGAGGAATAAACAAAAGAATAGCAAAAAAAGAAATTAAGCTATTACAACATTCCCAAACTTGCATAAAAAGGATTACAACATTCTCTACAAACGCATGAAGGGAAATTACAACATCCACACAATGTAATAATCAATCAATTAATCACCATAAGACTGGAAGTTATAGTGGTTTGCTTGTGTGTACACCAACTGTTTAGAAAAACAACCACACAACTACTCCACTCCTAATATCCTCACACAGTGGATATTAGCGTTCACTATGAAATAGGTTTTTCAAGGTTCACCTAAAACATTCACAATTGTGTCTTTCAAGTGGGCTTACACAATTCAAAAACCCCACACTCTAAGTTTTCTGGATCACCTCAGACAAACCAAAAGAAAGAGATTTTTCTGACACAATCTCAAAAAAAGAATAGATTTACAAAACTGTAAAATACTTATCTGGATATTCTCCTTTGTTGCAGCCCGGTAGAACCAATTCGAAGTAGAAGTTCAATCGTAGATGTTCAATGTTCACACTCACTTATGAAATGGTTATAAGTTCTAAAAGGATTTTAGATTAAATGACTTTGGGTTAGCTTGATTTGATTTTGATTCTAAGAAATGGGAAAATTTCAATCCTTCTTCAAATAAGATTGGAATGTAGAATACAAAATCAAATGCAAAATGCTAATTATAGAGAATATTAAATGAGCACTAAATAGCTAAAGAACATTACAAACTTATCTCTCAGAGTGGTGTCTTGATTTTGCTTGAATTGGATATCAAACTCTGAAAATCGTGGTCTATTGATAAGTGTAGAAACTGCTCACTTGACTAGCCCAGAGGTCGGCTCGACTGGTCGAAGGACCAATAAACATTTGAAATTTTCGGCGCGATAAGATCAGGCTGTTTAACGACTGGTCGAAGGACCTGCTTGACCGGTCGAGTCGCCTCCACGACCGGTCGAGTCCTGTCCACGACCGGTCGTATGGGACTCGTTTTAGTTGTTGGACTTATAGTCGTGCCTGCTGGACTGGTCGAGCACTGTTCACTCAATCGGTCGAGCAATCTCCAGGACTGGTCGAGGCTTTAACAAAAAAATCCAAAAATTAGTAACAAACTTAAGACCGGACAAGGAATTTCTTGGATAGGTCGAGCCAGTGCTAGGACTAGTCGAACATAGTCTAAGACTAGTCGAAAAACAGACTATGCACTTATAAAGTGACCCATTAAATTATGTATTCAAAATGAACTATCCTATGGTCAATCTTGGGTCATTCATACCTTATAAGACATATATGAACATTGAATCTTCTTTTGCTTCAGTTGATTGTTGATCTTGACAAACATGAAGCTTGTTATCTTGACGAACATGAAGCTTTAATTGGAAATATTTTGAAGCTTGAACTTGAAATACTTTGAAACTTGAATTTATAACCTTTTGAAGCTTGAACTTGAAATATCTTGAAGCTTGAGCTTGAGGTACTTGAGTTGTATTTCACCTCAAGCTTTAAGTACCAAAGTAATGACTATTGTCTTGACTTAGATGAAGCTTTGAAAGCTTAAAGTATCAGTTGATGTTGTACTTGAATTCTTATACTTGTGATGCTTAAATCTCAAAACGGAACACCTTGTAATGGATCATCTTGAACTTGTACAAGAATTGTATTAAACATGAAGATGAGCTACACAAGACACAAATTCCAAGATGTTTTAACAGTACAAAATTTGACAATCATAGGAGCTAGAAAACATAGCACTTACAGAGTTCGTCACCCAAACATAAAAAATGAATAATCATTCAAAAAGTAGGGACTTATCGCTCAAGAATGTAATCATCATGGTACGGCTCATCACTAATACCGAATATGATTAATCAATTTAAAGGTTTGGGTTTATCACCCAAAAATAAATCAACATGTAAAGGGTTCGTCACTGGACATTATGGGGGCTCATCACCCAATATAGCCAACAACTCAGACATAATAGCCCATACTATGATGCCCGACCTCTGAGACTTTACTGATAGGATAGAATCACACTAATGATTATAATTGAGAACAATATTCCCACCATTATGTGCGTATGTATGTATGTTTTATGATGATGGTGATGTAGGAACATATGGGGAGCAGTAACTTAAGCAATGATTATGTTCTTGTAAAAGTGTAATGGTCGAGTTGTAAAATTGTGTAATTTTGAGTTGTACACACAATTTAGTTTTTACTAGGTGTTTTGTCACATAATTAACAAAGGGAGAGATTGAAAGTGCCTTTATTTGTCAGTTAACATGACTTTTAAGTCAAAGAGTCGAGTGAGTCCCACATTGAAGATTACAAGATTGAAGACTCAACATAGTGAAGATGTTCAAGCTACTCTAAAGGTAAATTAACTCTCACATCCCATGACCAAAACACCCTAGGTAATAATCCCCTTAAAAGTGGTCTAATCTTTTCCAAAATCAACAAGGAAAATATATGGGTAAGGTTAGAGAAATAAAAATTCAAGTTGCAAATAAATCTGAATAGGCACGTGTAGGTGCTAAGATGTTGAGCCCACTTTAGTTGTCAAATTTCATAAAGATAAAACAACCTAATAAAAGATCTTCGAGAACGGCCTATGTCAAGAAAAGATCAAGCTCAAGATCAAGAGAAGATTAATCTCAAGACAGATCTATATTTAAGAGAAGATTAAGCTCAAGATCGGCTAATGTTTAAGAAAAGATAAAGCTCAAATTCAAGATGGAGTCTAAGACTAATTTCAAGACAAAGAAGAACAAATATTTGATATATCTCTGGTGGTATAAAACCCTAGACAGACATTAGGACTAGGTGCTTTCAAAATGTTTAAATTTTGGGTTTTTATGCTTATTTTGCCTATAATTTGGCCAGCCTAACTTTAAGCCCGAAGCAACAACTAATTTTTGTTACAAATTCTGTTAGCCCAAGTTTTGGTTTGCCTAACCTGAGCTTGAAATTCGGCTAGCCCAAGAAATTTCAAGTCAAATTCCAACAACCTCATCTTTTGGAATTCGGCCAGTCGAAGGGAAAATTCGGCTAGCTGAACTATGCTGTTCGACCAGCCAAAATTGAGCTCGGGCCAGCCAAAATTTGGATAAATCTTATCCCGCACAATTTGAAATCCGTTAAACTAAATCCAGTCAGCTTGGGCTAGTCAAAGACTATCTCAGGCTAGCTAAAGTTCTAACTTCTTTGCCTATAAATTGAGTTCTTCTCTCATTCCGAATTACACAAGTTAATTATCAAAATCCTTCCACAAGAGAGAGAAAAGCTCAAGTTATTAGCAAGATATTGAACGGTATTTATGAGTTAATTTATATATCTTTTTTTAATTCCCTTTATCTCAGATCTTTAATGTTTGATTCTAAAGATAGTAAACTATGCTCCTCTTTTGAGATTTAAAAGAATTGATTTAAGTAGCCTTTGGGTTTAACTTAATTAAATTTAATAGAACCCTATTTGACTGAACAAGGAACAATCTACATTCAACAAAGAGGTTCTTCGGATACAAGCTTCTAATATGTCCTCTACGGTGAAGATAAGTATACCTTCTAAGCTCTTTTAGGTTTTTCTAAGATAGCCTATTAAAATCTCAGTTAAGGTTTTATCTGAGATAGCTTGTAAAATCTCAGTTTAGGTTTGATTGTGATAGCCTGTGAAAATCACAAGAATTGTATAAGGTTATTAAGGTGAACCTGAGAAAACCTTTTCATAGTGAAAGCCAAAATTATGAGGGAAGTAATTTTGGGAGTGGAGTAGGTGTGGCTATTTTTAAAGTACCAAACCACTATAATCCTTTGTGCCATGTGGTGAATGTCTTTATTTTATTTGTCATGAATTGATTGTATTTAATTTTATTTGAGTGGTGAATGTTGTAAAACTTTATATTTACTCTTACAAGTTTGAGGTTATAATTTTAAAGAAATTCGTTAAATAAGGTTGTTCTGTCAAAAACATTAGGTGAAGGTTGTCCTACGAATTATTTGGAATCAACATTTCAATACTTAAGCAATTGATATTTTTGCTTTATTTACATATTCAGCCCCCACCCCTTCTCCTCTAGGACATCTTCCATTAGTAGGCCACCTCCTTTTGATGGCTCTAATTATTCATACTGGAATGCCAGGATGAGGATTTTCTTCAAATCCTTAGATAAAAGTGTGTGACAAGTCACTGTATCTAAATGGATGTCTCCAATGATGGAAGTAGTAGCCGGTGATGGAATCATATCAATTAAAGAAACCACATTTGCTTTTTGGACTATGGTTCAGAAAAGTGAAAGCAGTGCAAATGCAAAGGCCTTAAATGTTATAACTTGTGCTTTATTGCTTGATGAATTCAAAATAATTATTTCTTGCGATACAACTAAACAAGCATGTGATTCTCTTGAAATGACACATGGAAGAACTACTATAGTAAAAAAATCTAAAATTCAAATCCTCACAACCAAATTTGATGAGATTCATATGAAAGAAAATGATTCTTTTATAAACTTTTATACGAAATTGAATGACATAGTAAATTCCATGTGGGATCTTGGAGATAGAATCCCTGAAAATAAGGTTTGCGCAAAAATACTATGATCAGTACCTGATAGGTTTAATTCAAAGGTTACTATTATACAGGAGTTACGGGATATAGATGTTATGAAAGTTGAGGAGTTAGTTGGCTCTCTTCAAACTTATGAACTGAATTTCAAAGCTCCTAAAGTTAAGTCCATTGCTCATAAATCTTCTAAATCTAATTCAAAAGAAACTAATAAAAATTCTGATTTTGAAGAAAACGAAGACGATATAGCAATGTTAGCAAAGAAACTTATAGAATTTTCAAAAATAAGAAAAAAACAGATTTTCAAAAATCATCTGATAAAAGAAAAGGAAAATCAAAATTTTAAAAATCTAAAACAAAAAAATAGTCAATGTTTGAACTGCTATGAATATGGGCACTTGGCTTCTAAATGTCCTAAAAAGGATAAATCTAAAAGAAAAGGTATGATAGCTACTTGGGATGAATCGTCAGAGTCTAAAACTAACTCTGAATTTGATGAATCAGACCAAGAAAATGCAAACGATGTGAAGCCTTTATGATAATAGCAAGAGTCACTTCTTCAGACAGTTGTGATATGTCTGCCTATGAAACTCTAAAAAGCGACCCTGAAAATGAAGATGATCTTCAAGATGCTTATAATGCACTATACATAGAGAGTTGTAAAATAGTTGTCAAATTGAAAATTCAAAAAGAAAATTATGCTAAACTAAAATTAGAACTTGAAAAAGTTATTTTAGAAATATCTCATTTTTCTGATTGTTTTGAAAAAAATAAAATTATATTTGAGTTTTAAGTCTTCTGAATTTTAAAAACTTAAAACAGAAAATGAGAAACTAAAACTTGAAGTTTTTTCCCTTCAGAGTTTAAAGGACACTTAGAAATATGCCCTCGGTGACCAAAAACTTGAAAAACTGTTAACCTCATTGAGGCGATGTGGTGACAAGTTTGGTCTAGTTATATTAAAAATAACTCTTTGAAAACTAAGGATTCTGCTCCTATCTTTGTAAGAGGAGAATCCTCGAACTCTAAAGTAAACACTCTAAGAGATTCTAACTATATAAGGGATGACTTCAAAAACTCAAAACCTTTTCAAGTCTCTAAAATAAATAATAATATCATCAGCTATAAATATCAAAAGAATAATAAACCTCCCTTAGCTGAAAAAATTGTGGACTTGTTTAAAGAGCTATTGAAATCCAACTCATATAAGATAGGAGTATATAGAAAAATGAGAAATCCTAACTCTCAAATACAGCAAAAAACAAGATATCCTCCTAAGCTTAGAACTATAATGAAATGAGTTCCAAAGGTTAAGTCTCTTGTTGCCCACATAGCTTTTAAAGCTATTAGCCATTCAAGATGGTACTTGGATAATGGATGTTCGAGACACATGAAAGGTGATAAGGCGATATTCTCAAACATCAACGAAGTAAATGGTGGCTTAGTTAAATTCAGAGATGGAAGCAACTGCAAGATTATTGGCTAAGGTAATGTACAACTTCCTAACTTACCTCTCTTTGAAAATGTGATATATGTTGAAGGATTAAAACATAATCTTTTAAGTACATCTTAGATCTATGATAATAAGCATAGTGTGAAATTTTTAGATCACGGATGTGGGATTATAAATGACAAAGGAAATGTAATATTAAATGCTCGCAAAACATCTGAAAATTGCTATATAATTGATAACTCTTACTCAACAAACTATTCGCGTTATATGGTCCAAACAGACGAGACTAAAATATGACCTAAACGTCTCAGACATGTAAACTATAAAGATCTATATAAATTGAGTAAAAGAGATCACTTACGTGGCCTACCCAAACTAAAAAAGATAAAAAAAAAAAGTTTATAATGCATGTCAAATTAGTAAGCAAATTAGGAGTAGTCACAAGAAAGTGAACTCCTTAACCACAACTAAACCTCTTGAACTTCTGCATATGGATTTAGTCAGACCAATTAGAATGGAGAGTAGAGGCGGAAAGAAATAATTTTTAGTTGTAGTTAATAACTAAGATATACTTGGATAGCCTTTCTAAGAGAAAAATCAGATACTGTTGATGAGGTCATAAAATATTTAAAACGTATCCAGACTGAAAAATAGTTATTTGTGGTCAAAATTAGAAGTGATCATGGTACGAAATTCAAAAATAACAATTTTGAGAAGTACTGCAATGATCATAGTATATCGCATGAATTCTCTACTCCAAAACCACCTCAACAAAATTGAATTGTTGAAAGAAAAAATAGAATTCTTCAAGATATCGCTAGCGTAATGCTAAATAGCATGAAGCTACCAAAACATTTATGGGCTGAATCTGTTAGTACTACATGCTATATAATAAACCATGTTTATATTAGAATAGTTAAAAACAAAACAGCTTATGAATTATGGTTTAATAAAAAGTCCATAGTTAAATATTTTCAAACTTTTGGAAGTAAATGTTTTATTTTACATTAACAAGAAAATTTTAAAACCAAGAGTGATGAGGGAATATTTTTAAGTTATGCTTTAAATAGTCGGGCATACTGTGTTCTTAACAAAAGAACTGAGGTGATACAAGAATCTATAAATGTTGTGATAGATGATCAATAGATCACACCCAATCTTAATCAGGATGATGATGACAATGATGTTAATGTGATTAATATACCTGATTCTTCATCTAAATCAGACAATACTGAGTTAACTTAGTCAAAGACCATCCGACTAATCAAATACTTGGTAACCCTCGCACTGTTGTTTAGACAAGAAGACAACTAGAAAATATATGTAATCATGTCTACTTTACTTTCCAAATTAAACCAGGCAATGTAAGTGAAGCACTCGCTGATGAAAATTAGATTATTGTTATCCAAGAAGAACTACATCAATTCATTAGAAATGATGTATGACATTTGATTTTTAGACCTACTAATAAACATGTGATTGGAACCAAGTGGATTTTTAAGAATAAAACTGATGAAATGGAAAACATTATCAGAAATAAGGCATGACTGGTTGTATAAGGGTATACTTAAATCGAAGGTATTGATTACGATGAAACCTTTGCACTAGTTGCGCGCCTTGAATCAATCAAGTTATTTATTTCCATTGCATGCCATAAAAATTTAAAATTTATCAAATGGATATCAAAAGTGCATTTTTAAATAGTGATTTGAATGAGGAACTATATTGTGAACAATCAAAGGGTTTCGAAGATCCCAAACTTCCAAATCATTTTTACCATCTAAAAAAGGCTCTTTATATTTTGAAACAAGCTCCTAATGTATGGTATGAAAATTTGACTAAATTCTTACTTAGTCATAATTTTGTTATGGGCAGTGCTAATAAAACTCTATTCGTCAAGAAACATAATGATCGTATCCTGATAGTTCAAATCTATGTTAACGATATCATTTATGGATCTACGTGTGCTAACTTATCTATTGAGTTTGCAGATCTAATGAAATCCAAGTTTGAAATGAGAATGGTTGGTGAACTAAACTATTTTCTTAGATTACAAGTTAAACAACTTGAAGATGGAATGTTCATCTCACAAACCAAATATGCATTAAACCTTGTAAAAATGTTTGGTTTTGAGAATGGTAAAAATTTTGATACTCCAATGAGTACGACTCTTAAACTCTCAAAAGATGAATCAAGTAAAAGTGTAGACTATCGTCTATATCGAAGTATGATTGTAGCCTTTTGTACTTAACTGCTAGTAGACCCGATATTGCATTTAGTATTGAAATATGTGCTAGATATCAATTTGATCCTAAAGAATCGCACTTAACTGCTGTTAAACGGATAATCAAATATGTCGGCAGTTCTGCGAACTTAGGTCTATGGTATCCACATGATACATTTGTATAAATTGTCAGATATACAGATGCAGACTGGGCATGAAATGTTGATGATAGAAAATCTACCAGTGGTGGATGTTTCTATGTTGGAAACTGCTTAGTATCTTGGCTCAGCAAGAAACAAAATTTCATATCTCTATCTACAGCTGAAGCTGAATATATTATAGTAGAAAATGCTTGCACTCAACTAATTTGGATGAAAAAAATGCTAGCTGATTATGGAATTAAGCAAGATACGATGATTTTATATTGTAATAATTCAAGTGCAATTAATATCTCTAAGAATCTAATTTAACATTCTCGTACGAAACATATTGACATACGATACCATTATATTCGAGAAATAGTTGAAGACAAATCTATCATGCTGGAATACATTCAAACTGAGAAGCAGCTTATAGATATACTGACTAAGCTGCTTGATAAACCTAAATTTTCAAACTTGAAGTATGATAATGGATTATTTATCATTAATTAATTAATTTTTTTATGCATTTATGCTTATGTTTATTTTTAATAATGAAATTCATGAATTAAAAATAAAATTTTAATAAAAAAATTAAATGTAAAAAAATCACAATTTTTGAGATGTTTTTACTAGTCGAGCACATGCTCGGGCTAGCCGAGGATCGCGCAGATTTGACTCTAAAAAGGGAAAAATCCCCCAATTTCTTTCATTCTTTCTCTTCTCCTCGACTAGCTGTTGCCCCATTCGACCAACCCGTCTTCCAAACTTGCTAATAAGTGAATTCTTTTCAAATTTCTTCTAGTATTTAGTGGTCTCTTGCTATAAAAGCATATTTGAGTAGTTTTTTTAATCATTTAAAACCCTATTTGTTGTGGATTTTTATTTAAATCTAATCTACTCATTTTCTTTTCATTTTCTTTGATTTTTTTCTTGTGCAAACTGATATGGAATATAGAACTATGAAAATGGCTCGCAAGAATTGTGTTGGTTCATCTTCTAGATAAACCCCTCTTTGTGTACGGACCTTACGGTCGCCAGAGGATGATCGTGACTATGTTCGAAATTTCCGCACAAGCGATAACATCATGGAAAAATCTGTTAACTTAGATCATGTTGCTCAATTTGGTCTTGTTCCTATTCTCTCAGAGGTTGGATGGGAACGTATCTTGGGTTAGGGTGCAATGGCATATCACTCCATTCGCAAGGCATGTATGTGTCCATTTATGATATTATAAGTGTTATAGTGTAAATCTAGCACCCGAAGAGTTGTCAAATTTTGTTGTGCCAAACCATTTAGAATTTGTATCATGCTTTGAGTTGAATTGAGCAAGTTCGTACATTTTAAAGTTGTCTGTATCTTCGTTGAACTTGTCTACTTTTTTAAGTTAAAGAGAAGATTGTTGAAGTTCATGGTTTCAATCTCAAATTCAATAAATAAGGCTCAAGAACTCAAGTTCAAGTTTGAAGTTCAAACACTGTACGCTAAAGACTCAAGAACTCAAGCGTAATTCAAGCTTAAGTTCAAGAGATTAAACTCATGCTTCACGTATCACAAGAAATCATGATTCTGAAACAAACGTTGTTTCAATTGTTCTAACTCACAAATAAGGTATGGATGACCCTAGATTGACCATAGGTTGAGTCATATTCATTGCATATTTTATGTGGGTCATTTTATAAGTTTATAGGTCATTTTCTCGACTAGTCTTAGACCTTGTTCAACTAGTCCAAGTACCGGCTCGACCAATCTAAAAGTTTTCTCGACCAATCCAAGGTTTGTTTCAATTTTTTAAAATTTTTTGTTGGACTCTCGACTAGTCATGGAGACTGCTCGACCAGTCGAGTCAACAGTGCTCAACCAGTCGTGCATGTAAGACCCGTATCATAGTCTATACCATTCCTTAGATTCCCACGATCCTCCCTATTGAATTCTGGCGACCCGTGACCTATAATCGACATTTGCATGCAACCTTGAGTGACTTAACCTGAGACTTGTACCTAGCGACCGCGTCATCGCCGTAGTTCCAACGCCGCATCTCACACACCAAGGTGATACCCAGGCTAGGAGCTATGGGCCCACGCATATCTCGAGGAAATGCTGCGCATTTGTGAAGTCCAAGAGAGGAATCTCTACAAAATATTTCATCAACCCATCAAGGGTCAAGTACATGTCAAGTACAACACATCACTCAACACATCACTCACCCCATCACAACCCATAACTCTCTTACACAACAATCCCAAAAGTTAACATTTCCATCCCATCTCCTCTCTCTCTACCATCCATCACTCCATCTCATCTTCTCTCTCTCTCTCTCTTATTTCTCCCTTCTCTTTCAAGCAACCCAAAGAAAAATCCAACATCCAAGCATTTTTGAGCTCCAAAAGAGCCAAGTGTGGCCCACTTTCTACCCCTCTCATCTCCCATCTCAACCCTCCATACTTCATCATCTTCCATTAAGATTGTAGTCAAGGAGTTTGGCATTCCATCGGACCAAGAAGATCAACGGCGGGTGATCTTGGATCTACATTTTCATTGTTATTTTGTGATTTAAGGGCCCACATATGGTGGGACCCACCTTGATGTATACTTTGTATCAAAGAGGGGACATAGTGGCGGGGCCCCTTCATCACCACCGATCTCTCTCTCTCTCTCTCTCTCTCTCTCTCTCTTTCTCTTTCCCTATGAATGGGTTCACCTGATCTAGATCGTCCATGTGTTGGGCCCCACCTCATTACCCGTCCATTTGGACGGGCATGAATGAAAGAAAAACATAAATATCGGTCGATCCAAGGCTTTGCTGGGCCACCACGTGGACCCACCTAGATATATATTTTATTCCAACCATCCATCCATTTTGATGGTAGGCCACCCCGTGTGCGTGTTTCCCAGCCGTCCATCTAGACGGTCTAGGTGGGGCGTACCATGTTATATATATATATATATATATATATATATATATGTATGTATAATATATAATATATGTATATTATATTACGATGGGCCCCACGTGGGACCCACCTGCTGAAGCAGATTGGCCGGTGTATATCACACCAGCAACATAGCTGGTGTGAAGGGCATCGGCACCACAGGACGTGGGTCTCATCCACACCATCCATTGCTTGGACGGTGTGACCCACCCCCACATGTGGGGCCTACCTTGATGATGTGAGTATCCACTCCGTCCGTTGCCTAGATGTGGGGCCCCACCTTGATGGGTGTGTTGAAACCGCACCTTCCAGCTGTTATGGGACCCCCGTGGTATGTGTTATCCCCACATCGTTCATCCGTGGGGGCCACCTGCAGTACGTGTGGGTCCACCACGATGTATATGTTACATATCCACTGTCCAACTTGTTGGATGGTGGAAACCCACCTCACATATGCCTCCTATCCATGTTGCCCATTCGTGTACAGGACGTGGGACCCACCCACACGTGGTGCATGTGTGGGGTGGGGCTCACCTTGGGGTATGTATTGTATCTGCACCATCCAACGTGGGATGGTGCCGGGTACACTGTGAAGTATGTGTTTTATCTTGGCCGTCCATTAGTGCCGGATGTGGCCCAACATGGTGTAGTGTTTTATTAACGCCCAACGTGGCCCACCTCTGCTAGATTTGATCCACAACATCCGTCCAGATGGTAGGCCACCCCGGGGAGTCACTTTGATTGATGTAATGTATTCCACACTGTCCGTCTGGACGGTGTGCCATGGAGCACACCTTGATGTATGTATTTTTAGCCACGTTGTCCATTCCGTCGGCTGGATAGGTGTGGCCCACAATAATGTATGCATTGTATTCTCACCATCCTAGCGGTGGGATCCACTCTGATGTACTTCACAGTCACGCCATCCATCTGTTTTGGCTGCCACGTGAGGCTCAGATGACATGTATAGGGCCCACTTTAATGTGCTATTTATGCGGCCCATTTGGTGAGCCCGAGAGTGATGTATGAGAGGCCCGATCTGATGTGTATGAGTCCCAGGTGTAGGACTCACCTGTTGTGTATTTAAGGCCCATGTGATATGGCCCATTGTGATGTATCTGAGGTCCATGGGTGAGGCCCAATGTGATGTATCTGAGGCCCATGGGCGAGACCCATTGGGATGTATTCGAGGCCCATGGGCGAGGCTCAATGTGATGTATTCGAGACCCATGATGTGTATTTGAGGCCCATAGGACGTGGCCATTGTGTTATATGTGAGGCCCATGAGTGAGGTCCATGAGCGAGGCCCAATACTATGTACGTGAGGCCCGTTACGTTGTGTATGAATCCCTTGTATGAGGCCATGACCCCACTATATGTTAGGCTCTGTGTGGGTCACTCCTTAGGAGCAATGTTGGTTAAATGTCCAAAATGATGGGTAATGACGGTTAAATGTCCTCATTATGACCTTCCCTTAGGCCTTGTTAGGCCCATTCTCATTATTCTCTAAGTGGGTTGACCCTAGTTATTAGGCCCCATTTGCATGATCCATCTATTCTCATTGGGTTATCCCAAGATGTTGGGCCCCCATTGGTTGTTAGCAAGATTATTTCTTTTATTTTTATTTTGGAGTCCATCTATGACTCATTTGGGCCCCCATAGGGCATCTAGCGGGTCATGCAATAATATGGTGAAGGAACCCTTTCCTGATCCTTAGGATTATGGGTAGGCTATTTAAGCCTAATCTTGATATAAGGGGGAGTCATCATCATCATATAATATGCTTAGTATAACTCCATGATTCATACCTATACGCATCATATGTATGCTTGATATGAGGAATGATTGATCATAACACATGTCATTGGGTAGATTGTTATGGGACTCCCTGATAAGGGGAGTTGCCCATAAGAGCACGCGGTACGTACAAACTTGCTGCATGACTGGATAGTGTGATTCTTGCATCTCATATTTTATGATATAAATACTTTATGTCCTAGCGACATCAGGGCGATAGCCTCCACAGGCATATCATGGTTGGCAGGATTGGACATCAGAAATCTTGTTCTACATGGGGTGCTATAGCTGTCCCTAGGTGAAATTTCCTAAACCCTTATGGTACTAGGAGGTTGCTCCAACGTCTAGACTGAGTGGATGCATGAGCATTGAGTGTTGAATACTAGAAGGTCGCGCTTTTCATTGTGTCATGGTCAGTTGGAAGGGGGTGCGACCTTATCCGCCCGAGAGGAGGGGACAAAGCTAGGCTAAGTTTGACCAGCTCAAGGAATGGGTCCACTATTGACAAGCTAAGCCCGATATTGGCAGGTGGATAGTGAGGTCTCTTCCACTCATCTTATTGCGCGTGATGGGGCCACAATCTAGTTTGGAGTGTACTAGACCACGGTGATACTCCAGAGTTGAGTCGTATTGATACGTGGACTCAGATGAGGATTGATATGCTTGAGTTGTATCTTGCATTGCATGGCCTTGGTATGGCTGACATCATTCATGCTTTGTATCGCATAGCCTTGGTACGGTAAATAGTGTTCATGGGTTCATCAACATATTCTACATTCCTCTGATATTGCATAATTGTATCATTACATTGCGCACACACTTTCACCACCCTTCATGCTTTCCGTAAGCTTATGCATGACCGTTGCCTGCAGATAATGTTAGATCATAGTTGCGTTGAGGCAGGAGCTCAAACAGATCACCTTGGAGCTTTTGTCTATCATCATTGTATTTCTCTTTATGCGCAATGTACTTATAAGTTTTTTATCATAGTGAAAATGTGATGGAGTTTTTTGTTGTTGTTTGTCGGTTATGCCTTTGGTTATGCTTATTACGAATCAAATTCATGTTAAAAATCCTCCTCGTAGGATCCGAGGATCGAAAACCTAGCGTATGGGAGCTAGGGGTCGAAAGCAGGGTACTATGTAGGCAGTTGATGCCAAATTCGGCGATCGGGAATTTTGTGAGCCCAGTTTTCGAGTTTGGAGCATGACAATGTAGGCTCGACTAAAAGTTCAGCAAGCTTTTATGGTCCCACTCGACTAGTTGAGTGCATTGTTCAACCAGTCGAGCAGGCCACTCGACCAGTCGACCAAGCCACTTGATCCGTCGAGTAATGGTTTTATCTTATCGTGCTAGAAATTTTAAAATTTGGTTAGTCCTTCGACCAGTCGAACCGACCCTCAGACTAGTCGAGTGAACAATATTTTCACCTATAAATATAGCATGAATTTCAGAGTTTGTTCATTCATTCTAAGCTAAATCAAGACACCACTCTGAGAGATAAGTTTATAAATTTATTAAGCTATATTGTGCTCATTTAAGATTCTCTTTATTAGCTTATGTAATTTGATTTTGTGATCTTCATTCCAATCTTATATTAAAGAAGGGATTGTATTTTACCCTTTCTTGAGATCGAAATCAAATCAAGCTAGACCAGGTTGATTTAAATTAAAAATTATTTAGAAGTAGAACCTTTGCATCTGTGAGACTGGACATTAAACATCTTCATCTACATCAGATTGGTTCTACCAGGCTTCTTCAGAAGGAGAATTTCTAAATAAGTACCATTTACATTTTGTACATCTTTTGTAGTTTGGTTTGTGAGATTGTGCCAGAAAATTTCATTTTGGTTTTGTCTGAGGTAATCCAAAAAAATCTCAGAGTGTGGGGTTTTTGTAATTGTGTACGCCCAACTAAAGACACAATTGTGAAGGTTTTAAGGTAAACATTGGAAAATCTTTTTCATAGTGAACGCTAGTATCCTGAGGGAGTGGATATTAAGAGTGGAGTAGTCGTGTGGCTGTTTTCTAACAGTTGGTGTACACACAAGCGAACCACTATAATTCCTGGAGTTGTGGTGGATGATTGAATGTGCATATGTGTATGAATGTTGTAATTTAATTTTAACATTTGTGGTGAATGGTGTAAATTATTTTATGCACGTGTGGGGAATGTTGTAATACTTTATTTTCTTTGCCTCTTTATTAGTTTGGGTCTTTGGTACTTACAAATGTTCTCGTAAGGTTGTCCTGCCATAAGCCTTTGGTTTTTGGTGTTTGGTTGTCCTTAGAACTAAGTTTGTATCAACTTCTCAAGATTTGTACATCTAAGGTTGCTATTTACTTGTGCTTCTTTCCCTTTTGATTGTGCTATCTATCTTTCAATTTTGCATTTATTTTTAAATTTGGCATAGTCCTATTCGCCCCCCCCCCCCTTAGGATGTTTAGCTCAGACCTTTCAAGTGGTATCAGAGCCTAATAGCTCCTTTTTATTATTTGGATTTATTTCCTGAGCTAACCGATCTGATCTTATAAGATGTCAAACTTTAATAGCCTCTCAATCATTAGGCCTCTACCTTTTGATGGCTCCAATTATGCTTATTGGAAAGCCATAATGAAGATATTTTTAAGGTCCAAGATGAGAGCGTGTGGCAAGCCACAGTGACTAGATGGACCCCTCCTACCACTGAAGTGACTGGCACTGATGGATCCAAAACTATAAAGGTTACACCATATTTTTCTTAGACTACACTTCAGAAAAATGAGAGTAGTGCCAATGCAAAGGCTTTAAATGTAATTACTTGCACACTATCACCAGATATATTTTCATACTTTAAAACAGGCCTGGGACGTTCTAGAAATGACACACGAGGGTACGACTATTGCCAAGAAATCTAAACTTCAAATCCTAACCACTCGGTTTGAGGAGATACGTATGGAAGAAAGTTAAACTTTTATGGACTTCTATACTAAGTTAATGATATAGTCAACTCTATGTGGGGTCTTGGTGATAGCATCCCAGAAAGTAAAGTTGGTGCAAAGATACTGCGTTCATTGTCTAATAGGTTCAATTCTAAGGTAACTGTGATCTAGGAACTTCATGATACAGATAATATGAGGGTTGAAGAGTTGGTTGGTTCTTTATAAACCTATGAGTTAAACTTTAAGGCTCCTAAAGGTAAGTCCATCGCCCTTATGTCTTATAAAAATATTTCTCATGAAAATGCTAGTAATTCTGATTATGAAAACTCTTAAGATAATATGACATTATTAGCTAAGAAGTTTTATAAAATTTACAAAAGTAAAAAGAGGGTAGATTTTCAAAAACCTTCTGAAAAGAAAAGGACTAGATCTAAAAATTAGAAATCTATTAAAGACAACTAATGTTTCAACCGCCATGAATACGGGCATCTGGCAAACAAATGTCCAAAGAGGGACAAATCTAAAAAGAAAGGCATGTTGGCTACATGGGATGAATCGTCATGCTCTGAAGTCTCTTCTGAGTCAGAAGATTCTAAACCCTAGTTTTCTAACAAGGTTAAAGCCTTGATAACTTTAGCCAAAGTCACTTACTTAGACAGTTGGGATTCAACTTGTGATGAAAATCTAAGAAGTGATCTTGAAAATGATGAGTATTTACAAGATTCCTATGATGCCTTATACAGGAAAAGTTATAAGATAGCTGTAAAACTAAAACTTCAAAAAGAAAAGTTTTTAAAGTTAAAAGAAATTTTTGATAACTTAGTTTTAGAAAAATCACACCTTTCAAATTGTTTTGAAAAAACCAAGTGTGATTTAGATTTAAAAACTTCCCAAGTTGAAAACCTAAAATCTGAAAATGAAAAATTGAAACTAGAAGTCTCTTCTCTCTTGAGTATGAAGGATACTTGGAGGTATGCCCAGGGTGATCTTAAACTAGAAAAATTGTTAATCGGATTAAAGAAATGTGACAATAGTCTAGTTTGGGCTACGATAAGAATACGCCTCCTAAATATAAGAACACTCTTCCAAAATTTGTCAATGGGAATTCCTCTAACTCAAAAGGGAAAAGTCTAAATCAAAATACTTTTAAAAATCCTAAAACTTTTCAGGTTATGAAACCTAAAAGTAATCATATCCATTATAGAAATCAAAATCATAATCCCTTAGCTGAGAAAATTGTGGATATACTCAAGGAGCTTCTAAAATCTAACTCGAATGGTAAAATATATAACAATTACAAGCATAGAAAAATCAACTATGCCCCAAAACCCAAAACTGTAATGAAATGGGTCCCTAAGGTTGCTTGTCTGGTTACCCACACTGCTTTCAAGTCTACGAGTCAATCAAAGTGGTACCTAGATAGTGGTTACTCTAGACACATGACAGGTGAAAAAGATTTGTTCACTAATCTCAAAGATATGACTGATGGTTCAGTCACATTCGATGATGGTAGCAACTTCAGAATTGTTGGCCAATGTACGGTACAACTCATTAATCTTCCTCCATTTAAGAATGTCTTGTGTGTAGAAGGTCTTAAACATAATTTCTTAAGCATTTCTCAAATTTGTAATAATAAGCATAACATAAAATTCACCAACCAAGGGTGTGAAATTTATAATGAGAATGGTTCTGTGATATTAACTGGTTGTAGAACATCTTAGAACTGTTATATAGTCAGTGATTCAAGCTCGTCTAAGTTATCGTGTTACATGGTCCAAACCGATGAGACCGAACTATGACATAAACGCCTAGGACATGTACACTACCGTAGTCTTTGTAAACTGGGCAAAGGTGAAGTAATAAGAGGTCTACCTAAGATTAAGAAATTGGATAAAATCTGTGGCAAATGTCAGATTGGAAAAAAAACTAGGAGTGCTCACAAGAAAGTGAACTCCAATGCCACATCCAAACCCCTTAAACTCCTCTACATGGATCTCATTGGACCGACTATAACGGAGAGTCGATGAGATAAGAAATATATTCTGGTTATAGTAGATGACTTTACTAGATATACATGGGTAGTTTTTATGAGAGAGAAATCAGAAACTCTTGATGAAGTGAAAAGGATACTCAAGTGTATCCAAACTAAGAAGGAATCACATGTCTCTAAAATCCGTAGTGATCATGGTTCCGAATTTGATAATAGCAATTTTGAGAAGTTTTGTAGCAATCACGGAATATCGCATGAGTATTCTGCACCCAAGACACCTCAACAGAATGGGGTAGTTGAAAGAAAAAATCAAGTACTCTAAGAAATGGCTAATGTGATGTTAAATAGCATAAAACTTTCTAAAAATCTTTGGGTTGAAGCAATGAACACAGCTTGTTATATCATTAACTATGTTTATACTAGAAATTCAAATAATAAGACTGCTTATGAATTGTGGTTTGATAAGAAGCCTACTGTCAAATACTTTCGAGTTTTTGGCAGCAAGTGCTACATTTTGCGTGATCGGGAAAATCTGGGAAAATTTGACACTAAGAGTGACGAGGGTATTTTCCTAGGATATGCGCTAAATAGTTGAGTATATCGTTTTCTCAACAAGAGGATTGGTGTAATTTAGGAGTCTATTAATGTGGTTATAGGTGATCACCTGAATACACCTGTCTCAAGTTCAGAAGATGATGAAGTCTCTTTAATTGATAAACCGGACTCTTTTCTAGTCAAAATGACATTGAACTGCGGTTAGTTAAAGACCATCCAACTAATCGAATTCTTGGGAATCCTCTCACTATTGTACGCACTCGTAGACAATTAGAAAACATTCGTAATAATGTATGCTTCACATCCCAGATTGAGCTGGCCAACGTAAAAGAAGCCCTTGCTGATGAAAACTGGATAGTAGCAATGCAAGAAGAACTTAATCAATTCGTAAGGAATGATGTATGGTAATTAGTTTCTAGACCTGATAATAAACATATTATTGGAACAAAATGGATTTTTAAAAATAAGTCTGATGAACTTTGTAATATTATAAGAAACAAGGATAGACTGGTTGTACAAGGGTACACTCAAATAGAAGACATCGATTATGATGAAACCTTTGCCCCAGTAGCTCATCTTGAATCTATCAGATTGTTTATATCCATTGCTTGTTATAAAAAAATTTAAAATTTATCAAATAGATGTTAAGAGTACTTTCTTGAAGGATGATCTACATGAAGAAGTATATGTATAACAACCTACTGGTTTTGAAGACCCTAAACATATTAATCATGTTTATCGACTGAAAAATGCACTATATGAATTAAAACAAGCTCCCAGGGCATGGTACGAGAAATTGACTAAGTTTTTACTAAATCATAACTTTATAATGGAGAGTGTTAATACGACACTTTTTATAAAGAAACACAATGATCACATACTGATAGTATAGATATATGTTGATGACATTATCTATGGATCTACCTGTTCTAACATGACTGTTGAGTTTGTCGATTTAATGAAGTCTAAATTTGAAATGAGCATTGTTGGAGAACTGAACTATTTCTTAGGTTTGCAGGTATAATAGCGTGTTGATGGGTTCTTTATCTCTTAAACTAAATATGCTCTAAACTTGGTGAAAAAGTTTGATTTTGAGAGCGGTAAAAATTTCGATACTTCTATGAGTACGACACTTAAACTCTTTAAGGATTCAATAAGTAAAATTGTAGATCTAAAGTTATATCGTAGCATGATTAGAAGTTTATTATATTTAACTACGAGCTAACCTAATATTGCATTCAGCATAGGAATCTGTGCTAGATATTAATCGGACCCTAAAGAGTCCCACATGATTGCTGCAAAGCACATTTTAAGATATGTCGCAAGTTCGGCCAAACTTGGCCTTTGGTATCCTTATGATACTAATGCTCAATTAACCGGTTATTCGGATGTTGATTGGGCTGGTAATATTGATGACCGTAACTCTACCAGCGGTGGGTGTTTTTATGTCGGGAACTGTCTAGTTTCACAGCATAGTAAGAAAAAGAGTTCCGTATCACTTTCCACAGCTGAGGCTGAGTATATTGCAGTTGGTAATGCATGTACCCAGCTTGTGTGGATGAAGAGAATGTTAAGTGATTACGGATTTACACAAGATTCTATGGTGTTGTATTGCGACAGTTCTAAAACAACTAACATTTCTAAAAACTCAATTAAGCATTCACGAACTAAGCATATTGACATTAGATATCATTATATTCATGAATTAGTAGAAGATATGATTATTTCTTTGGATTATATTCAAACTAAAAATCAACTTGCAGACATCTTTACAAAATCGATTGACAGAAATAGGTTTGTTAAATTAAAATTGGATATGTGTATGTGCAATATGAACTGAACTGCTTGTGTTTATTTGTACTATATTGCATTTTTTTTTATTTTGCCAATTTTTAATTTTAAAAATATGGAAAAATGCAATTTTTTTAGGTACATGAGCAGTCGAGTACACACTCGACCAGTCATGGCACGACCGGTCGAGTTGCTTAGGTTTAGGGCTTTTTATTGTGCAAAAAGCACTTTTTCTCCCATTTTTTCATCTTCCCCAACCAGCCCTACCACTACCAGTCGATCCCACCTTCGATTCCTTCATGATTAGTGCATCTTTTTTCATTTTCCTTGTGGATATAGGTTATTTGTACTTTCATTTCCTTGATTTCATAGTTTATTTCAAGGTTTTTAGTGGTTTATTAGGGTTTCTAACAAAAAATATGATTTCCTTGAAACTCATTTTTCCTTTCTTGCATTTCTTATATTCTTTATGCTATGGAAGGTACAAATAAGAAGAGAGACTCTCGTGGTCCCTCTTCTTCTCGTTCCAGATCAATCACGGTGTGTCATCTTCGTTTACTAGAAGAATATCCCGAATATGTGTGGGATATTCGTCTGCAACGTGATTGTTGAGCAGACTGTTAACTCAAATCATTTAGAACCATTCGACATTGTTTCTCTCCTTCAAACTGTAGGATGGGCTAACATATTAAATTGGGGCAGTCCTACATACCGTTCCAATGCGCATGCCATGTTTGCTTGTATAAGTGACTTTTCTACTGAGAATTTAACTTTTACTATTTCAACTAGAGAAGGTCCTATTGATGTAGACCATCACTTGATATCTGGATTGATGGATATTCCAGTAAATGATGAAGGTATTCCCATTTCTACTTTAGTGGCAAGACCTTCTGAATCTGAAAAATGAATGCTCACAAGAGTGTTATGCAACATGGATGCTAATTGAAACTCTAGTATTGCGCTCAGTTCCAAATATATGTTACCCAGATACAGGATTCTTCACCGTATATTTATTTCAAATGTATATCCTAGGTCTGGAAACAAAACTGAGCTAACTTCTTTCATGGCTCACATCCTTCATTTAGTTGTTACTGGTGTTCCTGTATGTCTTCATTCTCTTATTTGTTATATTATCATTTAGTTTCGTCTCCATCCTGGTCATAGTGATATTCCCTTTGCATTTCTAATGACCACACTTGCTACCCATAGTCTTGTGGTTATGCCTGTTGGAGAAGCTCCTATTAACCATTTACCTTTCAATAATTCAAACATTAATAAGATGAATCTAAGGTTGACTCCTGACTAAGTTGATGGGGGTGCTGGAGGAGCTGCTGAAGAAACTGGAGAGGAAGATGTTTTACCTCCTGATGATGTTAATATGGATAACTTGTTTGATGAGATAAATTCAGATTCTACGGCTGATCCAAATTTTCAATCTTCTTATTTTGATGAGCAATTGCGATCCCTAAAGGAAAAGGTGGAAGGTCTGCATGTGTCCCAGGAAAATCAATTCAAATACATGCACAAATATCTCAGGCACATTAACAAGGGACTACATTAGATAGATCCATCTATTCCTGCTCCATCATCTGGATCTAACTAGCTTTTTATTTTATTCTGGACATGTATTAATTCTTTCTACTCTTTGCGTGTTTGGATAATTCTTGGTTTTATACTCTTACTTCTAATTATGTGGACATTATATTATGCCTTAAGTTGATATTATGATTATCATGGTGATGCTCTTTTTTCTCTTATTTCATTTCCATCCCTTCTCTTTATATGTCTTTCCTTTGTCATATTGTGATAAAAAGGAGAGAAATTGTAGAGATGATTGTGTGATTGTGGAATATGGATTGTAGGGATGTATGGGGCATTTTGTTTTTACAGGTTCTGCAAATCACCTCTGTTGGATTGAGGGGGAGTAATGGAATGAGGGGGAGTCGAGACTATTGATCATTTGTTGCTCATATGGTGCATGATTTTTTATTGTGCATATAACTGGTGCATATTTCTTTACTGTGCATGATTCTTTATTTGGTTTTGTCACAAATTTGACAAAGGGGGAGATTGTAAGTGATATAGTGTAAATCTAGCACCCGAAGAGTTGTCGAATTTTATTATGCCAAACCATTTAGAATTTGTATCGTGCTTTGAGTTGAATTGATCAGGTTCGTGCATTTTAAAGTTGTCTGTATCTTCATCGAACTTGTCTACATTTTCAAGTTGAAGAGAAGATTATTGAAGTTCATGGTTTCAAGCTTAAATTCAAGAAATAAGGCTCAAGAACTCAAGTTCAAGTTTGAAGTTCAAATATTGTACGCTAAAGACTCAAGAACTCAAGCGTAACTCAAGCTCAAGTTCAAGAGATCAAACTCAAGCTTTACGTATCACAAGAAATCAATGTTCTAAAATAAATGATGTTTCAATTATTCCAACTTATAAACAAGGTATGGATAACTCTAAATTGACCATAGGTCGAGTCATATTCATTGCATATTTTATATGGGTCATTTCATAAGTTTATAAGTCATTTTCTCGACTAGTCTTAGACCATGTTCGACTAGTCCAAGTATTGGCTCGACCAGTCTAAGAGTTTTCTCGACCAATCCAAGGTTTGTTACAATTTTTCAGAATTTTCTGTTGGACTCTCGATTAGTTGTGGAGACTGCTCGACTAATAAAGTGAACAATACTCAACCAGTTGTGCAGGCTCGACTCAAAGTCCAGCAAGCTTTTCTGGTCCCATTCGACTAGTCGAGCAGGCCACTCAACTAGTCGAACAAGCCACTTGATCAGTCGAGTAACGTTTTTATCTTATCCCACTAGAAATTTTAAAATTTTGTTGTTCCTTAGACCAGTCAAACCACCCTTAGACCAGTAGAGTGAACAATATTTTCACCTATAAATAGAGCACTGATTTCAGAGTTTATTCATTCATTTTAAGCTAAATCAAGACACCACTCTGAGAGATAAGTTTGTGAATTTATTAAGCTATATTGTGCTCATTTTAGATTCTCTTTATTAGCTTTCGTACTTTGACTTTGTGTTCTTCATTCCAATCTTATATTAAAGAAGGGATTTGTGTTTTACCCTTTCTTGAGATCAAAATCAAATCAAGCTAGCCCAGGTTGATTTTAATTAAAAATCATTTAGAACTAGAACCTTTTCATTTGTGAGACTGGACATTGAACATCTTTGTCTACATTGGATTGGTTCTGTCGGGCTTCTTCAGAAGGAGAATTTCCTAATAAGTATCATTTACATTTTGTACATCTTTTGTAGTTTAGTTTGTGAGGTTGTGCCAGAAAATATCATTTTGGTTTTGTTTGAGGTAATCGAAAAAATCTCAAAGTGTGGGGTTTTTGTAATTGTGTAAACCCAACTAAAGACCCAATTGTGAAGGTTTTAAGGTGAACCTTGGAAAACCTTTTTCATAGTGAACGCAAATATCCCAAGGGAGTGGATATTAGGAGTGGAGTAGTTGTGTGGCTATTTTCTAACAGTTGGTGTACACACAAGTGAACCACTATAATTCTTGGAGTTGTGGTGGATGATTGAATGAGCTTATGTGTGTGTATGTTGTAATTTAGTTTGAGCATTTGTGGTGAATGGTGTAATTTATTTTATGCACATGTGGTGAATGTTGTAATAACTTAGTTTATTTTCTTTGCATCTTTATTGGTTTGGATTTTGTATACTTACAAATATTTTAATAAGGTTGTCTTGCCATAAGCCTTTGGTTTTTGGTATTAGGTTGTCCTTAGAACTAAGTTTGTATCAACCACTTAAAGGTTGCTACTTACTTGTGCTTCTTTCCTTTTTGATTATGTTATCTATCTTTCTCAATACCACATTTATTTTTTAATTTGGCATTGTCCTATTCACCGCCCCTCTAAGACGTTTAACTCGGCCTTTTCAGATATCTCGCATGAGAATTTATTATTCTTAGTAAAATTTGTTGAAGGGACATTCACAATAACGTCGTAAGTTATTTCGGCATTAATGGAGATAGTTTGTGCAGATGATGAAATACATATTGCCACATTATCAGAGAAAATGTCAAACTCTAAAAAACAAACCATCACATGTAAAATATGTCGCCTTAATGCAGAATGGCGATCGGGTAATGCCCTCCCGCAAACTAAATGCTCCCAAAATATCACATTTTGTATCAAATTTTCACATCAAACATTTATCCTCGAGCCAGGAATAAGACTGATCTTACTCCCTTCATGGTTAAAGTATTTCACTATGTTATTTCTGGTATGCATGTCTGTCCGTCGTCCCTAATATATTACATCATCATTCAGTTTCACTTGCATCCCAAGCACAGTTCGTTTTCATTTGCCCATCTTATGACTTGCCTTACATTTCATTACAATGTTGAAATTCCTTCATTTAAGGGATAGGAATCCGAACTCCCATTTAATAACTCCAATTTGAATATGATGAACCTCAAACCTCTTCCTAGCCAAAATGAAGATGATGAGGAAGCACAACCAGCTGTAGACAACACCATGGAAGACATCTTTAATGAGTTGGATGATGATTAAGATGATCCAACTGATTTTGACTACCAGCCCTCTCAGGTTGATGAACGACTTAAAGACTAGAGGAGAAAGTGGAAGCCTTACATTTATTGCAGGATTCATTGGCACGAACCCAAAAGTCTACTATGAAGTACATGAAGAAGTACTTCCATTGCATCACTCGAAGTTTGAGCCAACATGATCCTTCGATGACTGCTCCTTCTTCCTCTAGGTCGGATTGAGCCAGAAGAAGTACTTCCATCGCATCACTCGGTGATGACCATGACTAACATTATAAAAAGATAGTATTTTCACTGAGCACTTTGAAAAACTTAATATGAAATCCAAGCTCTGACTGTAATGCCCTGAAAATCGGGGGTCGAGCATAAACTCAACTCCCGAGTTCCAGAACATCACTTATGCAACAAAATGAATGATGATTGAATGTTGACTGTATTCGTGCATTGAACATGAGTGAGATTAAGCCAAAACAGCATATCATACTCCAGAGACAGTTGAATTGCAAGCGGAAGACAATGATAGATAGATAAAATATATAAACTGTGATGAGTCTCTAGAGTGTGATAACATTACTTGGTTAAATAATTTCAAGTACAGTTCTAAAATATACCAAATGTGTAAGTGTAATATCTTCTATCCCAAGTACCATAGCCCCGTCAATGCAGTACCAGGTCTTCAGAGACCCGTCAGAGAGTTACATGATAGGAGAACTCCTCCTCATCACCATAGAAGTAGTCGGCTACGCTTCATAAGCATCGCCATCATCTGAAATTCAACAAATCTGGTTGGTGTGTACAACACCGTCCCGTAACGTGGGAGTGAGTGATCAACTCAGTGGAACAATAAAGCATAGGTTAACATGTTATCAATTCAATCAAGCAGTAACGATAAAGCAGTACAAATCAAACAATTCTAACTACTCTTATTAAGTGCAAGAATGAAATGACATGATGCTGTATGCCGTTGCCAAACCACCCTCATGCGACATCATCTTACGTTCGCGAATGCTTAACTCCCTCAGTACGCCACATCTACTAAGCACATGCGGTGCGATGATGATCATGATTACCGATTTATTATTAGTCCATTTCAAACAGCAGTATTGGGAAACTAAGGTGTCTCCCTTGTATCATTCCCAAACATGATCCATTCTAGGGTCGTCAGTTCTAGTTAATCTCATACGATATTATGGTTTGAGAGGCGTAGCGAAGGCATCACAAAGGGCTCGTCACCCGTCAGCACGGATACAGATCTTACCGTATGCGGCTCAGTGTCGGCCGTCGGCTCGAGTACAGGTCTCACCGTACTCGGCTCAATCACTAGCCGTCGGCTCGAATACGGGTCTCACCGTACTCGGCTTAACTCATACTCCGATTCTTTGTGAAAGACTCGTCGCCAATCACGGGACCTTGGAGTATACTCGAAGATACTACGAGAGGACTCGTCGCTGTCAAAGCACGAGTACGGGTCTCACGTGTACTCGGCTCTCGCCGTAAGTATCGACGGCTCGAATATAGTGTCCCATACCACCATAATCGGCTCACGAGTCCGGTTGCTCACCGGTCACTACGGGGAGGCACGTGGCCCCGGCAGCCAGAGGCCGACCGGCTCGAGCACGGTGTCCCATACCACCATGCCCGGCTCATGAGTCTTAGCGGATCGAGGTACCATGGTTAAAAGGGATTTCACTGGTAAGTTTGGTACCCTAGGTTCAGGCAGTAGCAACCAAACATGGTGAACATACATAAGATAGATCGGGTTACTTGACGAGCTCGGCTAACTCAAGCGCATAATAAGTTAAACGACATGAAGTGCATAAGCACTTCACGTGGCCAACCACTATCGCCAACCGAAGTACGACTTGGGTTCGTCGAACGCATCTCACGTGGCAAATGAATCGCAGCCACGAATTCAATTTTTGGTACCGATTGTCTGGACTATAATCATAGCCCCAAACATGATAACTTGCAGATAGATAAAGCAGTAATGGATCAAGATTCCACTCATACAATCAAGGTATGGTATTATCCGTTTATTTGCCGAGTACATTGCAGACGCACTCGTTGCTCCGCTCCCCATCACCCATGACGGATCATACAACGTAAATATAAATTTAAATATATGCATTACATAGTTATAATCATAAGCAGTTGAGCATGTTATGAATCACAACACAAGCATGAGTTTATACATGTTCAATTCCTAATCACACAACAATCCAAGGAGATCATACACATAGTTAAAAGAGGTTGAGAATCACATCTCAACACCCTTATACATTACAATTTCCTAACTACTACTCATTCAGACATTCCAAGAAACACTTAAACAAACATACATCAACATACATGACATATGTCGATCACATAGGCATTAGGCCAAATCCTTTCCCTAGGGAGTTGCCCCAATCATAACACGCGTACACCCACGACGGAATTCATGGCAAGCAGGAATCCAAGTTCCATATTCATTCAGTCATTTCCACAAACACTTGGGCCACACAATTTAGCATATGTGGTGTATATTGGCCGTGGCATGATTTAGGGCAAATCCTTTCATCAAAAGGGGTATCGCCAATACAACAATCATGAATCCATGACAACTAGTCATGGCGAGTATGAATGAGAATTAGGTACTCATTCAATCATTTTCACAAACACTTAGAATACACTATTACAACATACATGGTGTATGTTAGTAAAACATGTATTAGGGCTATCCCTTAGCCAAGTGGGTATTTTATCCATGTATAATATATTACTACAACAAATAATCATGATAAATTCATCTCCCAATATTTATACGTATACAGTATTTTCTAGAATACGCATTTTCAACATACATAGTGTATACAAGCAAACATGTATTACGGCGATTCCCTTCGCCAAGCAAATGTTTTATACGCACATAATATATTGATTCGACAATTAATCATGACAAACACATCACTAAAATATACATGTATATGGTACTTCTTACAATACCGTATTTCTACATACATAGTGTTTATTAGTAAACATGTATTTAGGCGAATCCTTTCGCTAAATAAGTATTTTATCCATACGTCATATATCCATACGTCAAATAAACATGTCAAACAAATTTCCAAAAAAAATACATATACGGTATTTTATACGAATACCTAGAGTATGTGAATTTCCAAATTCTACAATTCTAATCGAAATGTAAAATGAAAGCATTTTGTACATGTGCAATTGCATGCAGATCATGAATCTATCATTATCTGACATTGAAAGCGTTGAAAACCATAACCTATACACCTAAAGTCCGCACCTTGTGTCGTAGAATCGTAACGGAGTCGATAGGTTTGCTAAGGTTCCGTATACGGGAGTTTGGCAGCCTAAAGAACGAAACATGTTAGCTATTTCATAACCTACAACCTATACAACCCTAAAATAGATTAGGGTTAGGGTTTCTTACCTAGAAACGATGCCGGAATCGCCGGGAAAGCGATGAGAATCAGGCGGTGGAGCCCGAATAGCGGCAAGGAACAGCAGCAGAGAGTTCCTCCCACATCTCCCTCACTTTCTCTCTCTTTTCTCTCTCTCAAATCCAAATTCGTATGGCTGGAATGGGAGAGGGTTTAAGGTCCTTTTATAGCCTAAAAACTTCCTAAAATAGACTCAGGTTCAAGGGTTACTGCTATTATAAGCATTTCGGCGATGTTCCAGCTCAAAAGAGTATTTCTGGTGGCCCCCCTTGAGCCAAACGTCAGACTTAAGCTCACCACACATGGATCTATGTGGGATTATGTTTTCGACTCGATCGGATTCCCAGATCGCACGTGGCGAACCACTTTCAGTTCAACGGTCAGTGGGCCACAATCCGAAATTTCAAGCACATGTAAATGTTCCTGAAATTTTTCTTAATCCGAGGGTGTAATTTAGTCTGATTCTGACGGTCTAGTTGCTTAATACTGATCGCAAGCGAATGGTGCCAGATCACTATTCCAGATATTTATTTTGTAAAGGGAATAGTGTTTTTCACACACCCTCGCTCCGGACTCAAGCGAATGGCCATGGGACATCGAGTGGACCTGATTTCCGAGGTGGTTGTCAAGCCCAGTGAGGCGGTCCTAGTTCCTTAACTTCGTGTTAATCGGACTTCCGATGTGCGGTCTAGACCTAATACGAAGTTTCGAGATGCTCCGTGAGCTGGTAGGGTAATGAGATTGATCCTAAGTTTTAGGGTAACCTAGCGTCAATGATTCTACAAGTTTTGAGTCTTGCAGATCGTATTTAAAGCGATTGGTGCTAATTTCACAGGCACTCTAGTTTAACACTAGCTAAATCTCACTTAATTTCTAAAGGGTTTAGTCCTGTAAGATTTCTGTCTGAGGTGGTACCTGGGCCTTTGTAGTTTGTATATAAAGTGATCCAAGTTATACTACTTAGCTAGTTTAGGATAGTGTCTAGGATGAAAGTACTTTAAAAATTTTAAAGAAAAAGGTGTTGAAGGGTGGAATTTGTGAAGAAAATGGTTAAGGAGCGATTTTTAGACTGTGGGATTTAGTTCTGACAAGTTAATAAGGTCTTAGGATCAACCCATTGCCTAAGGACGTCTAATTCCAGGTTGGTAAAAATCCGGGGTGTTACACTGACCTAATGGATAAAGGACTTATTTGATTGATTGCTTATGTGATTCAACTCTAGGTTTTCAAAATCTCTATTTCTCATCTTGAGTCTACTCATAAATACTTGATTACATAAAAGATCGTTTTCTGAAAAAGGTTTGAACATTGTGCATTAAGGTTCATTTTTCACATATTTTACTCAAGACTAGCAAAATGCTGGTTGGGGATTGTGTTGAGGGTCTATTACTTGGTTTTATGAACATGATAATGCTTAATGTTGTATTTTAATCATGTTTGTATCACAAGGTGAATTCAAAAGCTTAGATTGAAAAGGATATTAAAAGCATGGATTTAATGCTTAAGAATCATCAATTTCAAGAGTGGACCCCATCCCATTTATGTTTAATGTGCTAATTCTGACAACATTTAATCATCATTATCTATGTTGCATAAGTGATGCGACAAATCTCGGGAGTTGGGCCCTTGCTCGACCCTCAAAATTCGTGGCGTTACAGCCTTGCTCATGGGCCTCTCCCATGGGCCTCAAATACATCTAAAATCACTTCAATAGTTGTAAGTGCAACATGTGTATCACTATAAACTATCTTTCTATGGGGTACATGGCTCACTAATGATGATTAGCACCACCCTAACATGGTCCATGTGAATCAGCACTGTCCAAACATTATCTAGCATTGTCTAACACAATCTAGATGGTGTGGATATAACATATCATGTGAGCCCCACAGATCTGGACAGATGGGCAGAATGAATATAGAATAATTACATCAAGGTGCGTCCTACACTGCAGGGATGAAACACATACATTACTGGTGGGGTCCACGCCCCATGTCAAATAAATGGATGGCTGAATATATAACACCCACGTCAAGGTGGCCGCCATCCCTAGTAGATGGACAACGTGGCTATAAGATACATATATCAAGGTGGACCCCACATGAATGGACGATGTGGGTGTAGAAATACATCAAGGTAGGTCTCACCTGTCCAGGATGAATGGATGGCTGGGATACATCCCATGCCTCACGTGTGTATCACACTGTCTAGATGGACTGTTAGGATATAGGACATGCATCATGACGGTCCCACCCACATGTGTGGGGTGGGCCATGTCCTAGATGGACAGTGTGAAAAACACATACATGGTGGTGAGGCCCCACCATCCTGCCTCAATGGACGGTGTGGATGAAATACATTCAACACGGTGAAATCCACCGTATAATATACATCACGGTGGCCCCCATCGTCCACGTACTAGACGGTGGGACACAACCCATATATCAGTGGACCCCACATGGTGGAGGTGGGCCACCCCACATCAGCATTCTCTATTTCATGCATATATATTATATATAATATATGAGGTATGTACATCATCCATCCATGAATTAGTTGGATGAAACAGATGGATGGTTAGGGCTCTCAGGACGTGCGGGTGAGAGAAGCACCAACCATCCGTCCAGCAGGTGGGTCCCACATGGGACCCACCACATACAGACATGCACATATATATATATATATATTATTATTAAATATATTTTATGCATACGCAAGGGGTGCAGGGTGCAGCGTCCAGATCTTCTGGACGTGCTGGATTAACGATGTGGATAAAACAAATACTTCACGGTTGGCCCCACAACAAAACAGGTGGACAGCTCAGATATAGGATATGAGGTGGGTCCACACGTACGTAGCCCACAAGAATATCAAGTTGATATTGATGTTTGCCTTCATCTAGCGTCCAACAAAGGACGGTGAAGATGGGACAACTTGGTGGGCCTTGCAGCTACTAGATGGTGTCTAGCAGCATCCTGGGTCGTTGGCCCAACCGATGGACAATCTGGATGGACATACACATCAGATGTGGGTCCACGTCCCATGTCCAGCACCACTCAAACATTAGCCATGTATATCGGCACCGTTCAACCATGTCCAGCACCATTAAACTGTCTGGACGGTGCGGATGGTACTGATCCAGCAAGGTGCGTCCAGCACCGTCAAACTGCCTAAACAGTGTAAATACAACACACTCATCAGGTGGGCCATTACACAAGGAAAGAGGGAGAGAGGAGAGAGAAATAGAGAGAGAGAGAGGGAGATGGTGAGAAGGGGAGGGGCCGCACCACTATGGGCCCTCCCTATACAATGCATACATCAAGATGGGTCTGACCATATGTGGGCCCTCAAATGATCAAAATCAAATACTATGAACACCCATCGTTAGATCTTGGACTCTTCCTTCCACCGATGTGATTTAGAGCTCTAAGGGGTGCATTTTCAAATCTCGAGATTGGACTTGGATGGTGGAGATGGAAGGTAAGAAGGTGGGCCACACTAGCTTCTCCATGGAAGCTTGGACAGTTGCTCTCATGGTGCTTGGGAGAAAATGAAAGAGAGAGAGAGAGAGGTGAGAAAGAGAGGTTATAAGAGAGAGAGAGAGAGAGATGGGTGAGTGATGGGGTGTGATGGGTGTACTAAGAGAGAGTTGACTTTAGGTGAGAAAGGGATTGGTGTTGGTACTTGACATGATGTGATATAGTACTTAATTGATTGATGGGACATTTCTCTTGGATTTTGCAACGCGCGACGTTTTCCTCGAACTGAATGCGAGCTCACATCTCCTGGCTCGGGTATCGGATCGATGTGCAAGACATGACATCGGAACTGCGAAGATGGCGCGGTCGCAAGGGTATAAGTCTCGGGTCGAGCCGACTCTGGAATACGAGATACGACTTAGGGTTGCGTGCAAACACCGATAACAGATCTCAAGTCGCCATAATTTACCAGGAGGACCGTTGAAGCCTATGGAACGGTACGGGGCAGGATACGGGTCTCATAACTACTTTCCTCTTTATTAAGTTGTCCATTGCTACTTTTATATTTGCTAAGTTGGCCATTACCACTCTTCTCATTACTTTGTTAGCCTTGTATTATTTACCTTTAAGGCTTGGGCATGTTTCTTGATATTCCAGAACCCCGTGATTCAGTTTACATTCTCTATCAATGCAAGTGATGTGTTAAGATGTATCACAACTAGTGACTCAATATTTATCATAGACGTAATGCGTTACAGGTAGCAGCCCACTTGGTCGACACATAATTTTATAGGTTAGTTGGCATGGTGCACGATCGATGTAAGTAAATCGTCATGCGTGTTACGTCACTTTTTCGGGATTGAATGTCCAAATAGTCGCTTCATGAACACATTGTGTTACATAAATCTCCCAACCGTGTTGTTGTGTTGCCTTGAGATGTTCGCATAAATCCACATTAGCGTTAGCCATGTCGGCAAATATCTGTAGTTATGGAATGTGGTTCGAGTCGAATTTTCTATGAATCATATTCTACATTATGATGATCACTAAGTATGATGAGCCGCACCCACTTTGCTAGGCATGCATCTCATGTAGGTTGTTTGCACATACTAATACTTCTCGTAGTAGTAGAGTATGTAGCGTATGAAAACCCTTACATTACTTTTATGAATCTCTTGAATCATTATTAATCTTAAAGGATAACCATCACTATGAGTAGGGCGTTAACCCTCTCCAACTATATAGATGATGCAGGTGACGTACAAGTTGAAGACTTAGAGGACCATC
Organism: Magnolia changhungtana; assembly: GCA_030180095.1. Lineage (NCBI taxonomy): Eukaryota > Viridiplantae > Streptophyta > Magnoliopsida > Magnoliales > Magnoliaceae > Magnolia > Magnolia changhungtana. Next base: position 3,428,927 of record JASAUF010000600.1, read on the forward strand.
TCTCTATTGAAGCTTATGCTGAAAGAATAAAAAGATAGCTTTATGATTTAGTTTTATACTTTTGCTGCGAACTCGATAATGTAATGAGCTCCCATTGAAAGGGCATTTGATTATTTAATGAACTCTTTTACTTTGATGAAACAATTAATATAAATAATTTTATTCTCGTGAATGTTACCTTCATAAATGTATCTGGATGTGAACTAAATGAAAAAAATGAGGTGAGATTTTTAAAGCATCTAATTTATACATTATTAACACCCAGTTTTCTTGGGCACGAGTATAAATTCTAGTCGTGAAAATTTGGGATGTTACATTAGCACAATGACTAAACAACTGAAAGTAAACTATCCTAGTCCTAAATCCCATGAAAAAAATAAACCTAACTACACCTCCATCAGACTAGGAGGTTAATCCTGGTACACAAGATCAATCAGAGATCTGGACATGTCCTCTGAATTAAACTTTTCAACAAATGGCTTTAAACGATTCCATTTACTTTGAAAGCATTTTCATTTGTTGGGTTCTTTATCTCGATGGCCCCATGAGGATAGACATTAGTAATAGTGAAAGGGCTAGTCCAATAAGATCTAAGTTTACCCAAAAAAAAAGTGGAACCGAGAATTGTATAAAAGGACTTTTTGACTAGTTAAGAATAATTTCTAAAGGATGTTCTTGTTATGGAATACCTTCATCCTGTCCTTGTAAATTCTCCTGTCCTTGTAAATTCTTGAATTCTCGTATGCATCATTTCAGATTTCCTTGAGTTCATTTAACTGAAGTTTACGCAGTGAGCTAACGTTGTCCAAGTTAAAGTTTAAAATTTTGATAGCCTAGTAAGTTCTATGTTCCAACTCTACAGGTAAGTGGCAAGCATTCCCATAGATGATTCTAAAGGAAGACATTTTAATGGGGTCTTAAAAACTGTACGGTATGCCCATAAAGCATCAGTCAAACGAATCGATCAATCCTTGTGATCAGGGTTAATCATTTTCTCCAGAATTTATTTAAGCTCCCTGATAGAAATCTCATCTTACACACTTGTCTACGGGTGTGTAACGTCCCAGATTTTTTCCAACTTGGAGTTAGACATCCTTGGGCAATGAGTCTATCATAATGCCTTATCGACTTCTCAAAACTCAATCCTAAAGCTTCAAATCTCATTTTCAACCCATTTCCTTCAAAAATCTCACCTTTCACCACCTTATTCTTTAAAATTTTCTAAGTACTTTCATATTAGAGACTATAACTAAAGTTTAAATGATGAAGAATAATACTTAAACTAAAATTTACTATAAATACTAAATATATCAATAAAATAGGTTTTTAACCATTAAATTTATGAAATCTCACAAAATAAATAGGTTATTTGGATAGAGCAGCTTCTCCTACCTCAAAATCATATATTATAAGTTAAATAACTCATTTTGGTTTACAAGATATGCTCGTTTCAAAAGCCATATCGCAAAACCACCACCAGATAGCACAACGAGTTGGTGGCATGCTGCTAGTGCACCAATTTTTGGTGGGCCCTCGCTGCAATTTTCTACAGTTTTCGACCGACTTCAAAAAGTCATATCTCCCTCAATATAACTCTGATCTAGGTTGATGTGACAACTATCCAAAAATTATTAATTTAGACAGCTGCTACTTTTAGAATTTTTAGAATTTTTCTAGAATAGGAAATCTAATGAAATTTGGTAGAGATAAAGTAGGCTTGATGATGAACTACTAGAAAAATAATTAAAATAATATACTAACTAAAAGTGCCAAAAAAAGACATAGAATTACCCTAGGACCCTATTCTATCGTAAATAGGGCGGAATATAGTTAAGTACTAAACTAAATAATCGGTGGAATTAGCTCGAACCACTATCTATACAAATGACAAGATCTAAAACCATTAAAATCGCTAACTCAACATTACTTAAAAATCTAAAAGCAATCTCAAAACCTGGTTGCTCTTGGGAGCACATTGAAACTCCGTATCAAAGCTAAACCGCACGTTGAAAGTCCGATTACCGCGAAACTATAAGGTTATGACCATCTTATTGGGCTTGACAGCCATCACGGGAATCGAGAACAAATAGTATCCAAAAATACACAACTTGAGCCTTGAGTAAAGTGTGTGAGAAACGTGAATATCTTTAGAAAATAAAGTAGAACTTAAGTGAATTGGGTCGTTCACTTACGGGCGAAATTGAAGATTTCAGACTATCAATTTCTGACCAAACTTCACCCATGGATCGGGAAAATTTCCTTGCACATATCCATATACTTGTGCCCTTGATCGGGTGACGACAACCGTTGAACTGACATGGGTCCTCCACGCTCAATCCGTGTAATGACTCAGAAAATTCCATACAAAGACCCGAGTACCACCTCAAGCAAAAATCACTCAGGATCAAATCCTTTAGGAATTAGACATAGTTAACTAAGTGCTAAACTAGATTAGTTGTGAAATCCGTTTGAATCACTTTAAATACGATCTGCAAGACCCAAAACTTGTAAAATCATTGACATTAGGTTACTCTGAAATCTAGGATCAATCTCATTACCCAGTTGCTCTCGGGAGCACATTGAAACTCTGTATCGAATCTGCACCGCACGTCGGAAGTTCGAATAATACGAAGTTATATAATTAGGACCAAGTTGATGGGCTTGACAACCATCTCGGAAATCAAATCCAGATAGTGTCCCGTGGCTATTCGCTTGAGCCCGGAGTGAAGTGTGTGAGAAAACGTGGTTTTCTTTAGAAATTAAATCTAATTTAAGTAATCTGAGACCTGTCGCTTGTGGGCCTGATAAAAGAAATTAGACCATCAGAATCTGACCCAAATACACCCTCGTATCAGGAGAAATTTCATACACATGGCAGTGTACTTGTAATCTTGATCGAGTTCTGGTGACCGTTGAACTGAAACTGGTCCATCACATGTGATTTGGGGACCCGACTGGGATGAAAACTTAATTCAACCTAGATCCAAGGTCAGTGAGCTTAAGTCCGACCTTTGGCTAAAGGGGGGCTCCGGAAGTACTCCGTTGAGATGAAACTGACATACTTTGGACATAACCTAAGTATACCTTGGCCTTGGGGCCATTTCCATCAAATTTAGGCCTATATAAGGACCTTAAACGCTCTCTCATTCATTCCATACGAATTGAGAAAACCCTAAGAGAGAGAAGAGAGTAAAGAGAGAAAAAGTGAGAGTGAAGTTGGAATCACTCTTAGGGATCGATCTCTGCTATTCTACGTGTCTATCCATCACTACCGTATCGATTTTCCGGCGATTATGATTCCATTTTCGGATAAGAAATCCTAACCCTGATCAGTTCTAGAGATTCGACTAGTGAAAGTGATGAAATAGCTAACCTATTTCATGCCATAAGTTGTCGTTCTACCGTTGATAAAGACTTGGTGTTTAAACTGAGTCCGTTACTCGCTTCTACGACATAAGGTGCAGACTATAGACGTATAGGTTATGGTTTTCAATGCTTTCAATGTCGGATAATGATAGATTCATGATCTGGGTGTTATTTCACATGCAAAATGCGATGTTCGTTTTGTGATTCAGTTATGTATGCAAATTGTGGTGTTTAGCGTATTCGGGATAGTTATAGAAAATACCGTATACGTATAAAATATGAAAGTGTGTTTGCCATGATTAATTACTGTGTGTATATGCTATGTATGTGTAATACTTACTCGGCGAAAGAATTCGCCCTAATACATGTTTTGGCCAATATGCATTATGTATGTTAATAAGTGTATTTTAAGTGTTTGTGAAAATGCTTGTAACAGTAAGTACTTAGATGATAGTGCTTAGGGTAGGTGTTGAGATAAGATTCTCAACTACCTTAGAGATGTATATGATTTCCTCCATGCAAGTTGTTTAATTTAAATCGCTTACTTATGAAATGTATGTGTTTGTATTTCCTGCTTACATTGTGCTTTATAACATGCTTATTAACATGTTTGAATTACTTTGTCAATTCTGCTTTGACTACTCTACATGTTTTCTAGTTAAGGATTGAATGTGATTGGGGCTATGTTATAGTCCAGGCAATCGGTAATATGCTTGAAGTCGTGGCTGAGATTCATTCGCCATATAGGACGTGTTTGACGAACACGAATCGTACTAAAGTTATCGGCAGTGGTTAGGCCACATGGAGAGCTTATACACTTCATGTCGATCAACTTTGGGTGCGCTCGTGGTAGTCTAGCCCGTCAAGTAACCCGATGTGTCGATGTATGTTCACCATGTATGGACGCTACTACTTGAACCTAAGGTACCAAACTCACCAGTGGAATCCCGTTAACCTTGGTACCTTGATCCGCTAAGACTCATGAGCCGGACATGGTAGTATGGGACAGCGTGGTCGAGCCGTCGGCCTACGCTGGGGCAATGAGCCTCCTCGTAGTGACCAGTGAGTAACCCAGACTCATAAGCCGAATACGGTGGTATAGAACATTATATTCTAGCTGTCGGCCTATACTGATTGGTGACGAGTCCTTTGTGGTGACCTCGAGCATACTCTGAGTCTATGTGGAGGCGACAACCTTTCCGTAGCATCTAGAGTATAAACTAGGCCTGTAATGATTTAGCGACGAGACCATTGCAGTGACCTAGAACTGCAACATCATATGAGATTTACTAGGACTGACGACCCTAGAATGGATCATTGTTTGGGAAATGAAATAAGGGAGGTACCTTAGTTTCCCAACCCTGCTGTATGAAAAGGACTATTAGGAACTTGGTAATCATATGCATGCACTGCATTATGCGTGCGTTCAGGCGTAGCAGGTCAAGCACTGAGGCAGTGTTGTTCATGTGCGAACGTGAGATGAAGTCACTGAGGGAGCATAGGTGAGGGCATGCATCATACATTCATACCATTCTTGCATTAACAAGAGTACATAGGGATGTGTGATTTACTGCTTTATCATTATTGCTTGAATAAATTAATAACATGCTAACCTATGCTTTATTGTTCTACTGAGTTAATCACTCACTCCCACGTTACGGGACGGTGTTTTAAACACTAACCAGACTCTATCTTGATTTCAGATGATGGCGTAGCCCTGAGGCGTAGCCTGACTACTACGATGATCAGAACGAGTTTTCTTATATACAGTTCTCTGGTGGTTTCGCTTAGGCTATTCAGATCGATGGGGCTACAGGAATTATCGTTGTAGTTATACTGTTTGACATTTTGATTTTTAGACTATTACATGTATATGGTGACTCAGTGATGTATTCATACTCTGGAGACCGATCGTGATCTTTGACTTATATATTTGTATTTATGTCTTTCAGTCTTCCACTTGCATTTTACAACTTGATTTGGAGTATGAATTACTATTTTGGTATAATCCCACTCATGATTAATGCACTAACATAGACAACATTGAATCATAAGCATATATGTTGCATAAGTGATGTTTTGGAACTCGGGAGTTGAGTTGCTACTCGACCCCCAATTTTCAGGGTGTTACAATCTGCTAATCCGATCGGAGTGAAATCATAACTTGGCTTAGATCCATCGTCAGGGACTTGCTCCATGCCGTAGGTGAGTAATGGACTTCCAGATGGTCCCCGACTGCCCGAAACAGACGCCCTTTGGCTATAACCCAAGTATACTATGGCCTTAGGGCCATTGACATTTGGGCCTATATAATGCCCTTAAACCACCCCATTCCCATTCCATACAAAATTCTCTAACCCTAGGAGAGAGAAGAGAGAAAAGAATAAAAAAGTGTGAGGAGAGAAGAGAAAGAGTGGGAGATCGTTGTTGGGATTCTCTCCCACAACTCTATACCTAGATTCACCTTCCCGCCTCGCTACACAATCGCCTTCGGTTGCAATTTGGGTAAGAAATCCTAACCCTAATCTTGATTTACGAATCCAAATAGAATAATCGATGAAATAGCTAACTTATTTCATCGTATAGGTACCATCGTTTCGTTTTCGAAAACGTTGTGTTGGAATCGAGTTCAAATCGGGTATTCTGACGAAAGGTGAAGACTATAAACGTTTAGGTTATGGTTTTTAAGGCTTTCAATGTCAGCTAATGATTTATGTCTGACTTGATTGCTGCCATAATGTCTTAGATATGCCGTTGTCGATATAATATACATATGTGAACTATGTAGTACAAAATATGCATCTCATGTGTTTATTGAAATGTTTGTATGAACATGTAAATATGATTTGTGTTTGTTATGACTACTAAATTATGATTCATCATTGTCTTATGCATGTTAACCTCTCTATGTAAGGATTTGCTAAGATAAGTGTTGTAACTAACCTAGTCTATATATTGGGTAAAGGGTAGCCTAAGTGTTTAATAAAATGTTTGAATGAATGTGAGATTGTGATTTGGGCTTGTCATGATTTCTAATCTAAGATCCATGTTTGTTATATACTTTATAACCTATGTTGTGTAGGAAATTGCTATAGTTCATGTCGTAACTAATCTAGTCTATATATTCAGTAATGTGTAGCCTAAGTGTTTTATAAAATGTCTGAATGAGAAATTGTTGATGGATTGTGATTATCAAGGGTATCGAGATAGGATTCTCGATCACCTCTTCCATATGTATAGTTCCTTCATGAAATCTGAATTTTGTCTACACGATTTATAGATGAAATGCAATGTTTGGTAACATGTTCAATATGTTTGATAAAATGCTCAAATGAGCATTGTAGTTGGATTGGTTGTTAAAATGCTTATATGATTATCACATGTATCCACATGTTGCATTTGAGTATGATTGGGACTATTACGTAGTCCAGGCAATCGGTAACAATTTTCATTTGAGTGGAGGAATTAGTCTTGCCACATTTGATACGTTTGGTGAATCCAAGTTATACGATGATTGCCGACAGTGGTTAGGCCACATGGAGTGCTTATGCACTCTATGTCGATTAATTCAGCATGCGCTCGTACTGATCAAACTTGTCAAATAACCCGATTGGCCTATTGTGTGTTTACCATGTATGAACACTACTGCTTGAATCTAAGGTACCCCTTCCAATGTGAAAGACCCATTTCAACCATGGTACCATGATCTGCTAAGACTCATGAGCCGGGCACGTTGGTATGGGACATCGTGGTCGAGCTGTTGGCCTACGCTGGGGTGACGAGCCTCCTCGTAGTGACCAGTGAGCAACTTAAACTCGTGAGCCGAATACGGTGGTAGGGACACTGTATTCGAGTTATCGGCCTACATTAAGATGACGACCCTTCCCGTAGTGACCGCGAGTATAAATTGTTATTTGTTTTGAACTTGCCTATCCACTACTTTCATTAGGGGTGATGCCCTATAACTTGCCTATCGTATGTGATTAACTAAGAATGACGACCCTAGATGGATCCCTGTTTGGGTTAATGTTATAAAGGGAGGTACCTTAACTTCCCGAATCTGCTGTGTGAATAAGCCTAATCAATTACTTGGCTAACATGACCATGCACCGCATTACATGTGCTTTGGCGAGGAAGCACATGTTTATGGAGTTTGTTATGCACGATCGTTAGATGAAGTCGATGAGGGAGCGCAGGCGAGGGCATGCATCATTACCGCATATCATCCCTGTATTAACAAGAGTAGTTAGGAAATGCTTGTTGTATTGTTTTATCATTACTGCTTGATCGATTTGATAACATGTTAACCTTTGCTTTATAATTCCATTGAATTATCACTCATTCCCACCTGGGATGGTGTTTTAAAAACACCAACCAGACTCTGTTGTAGATGCAGGTAATGATGGAGTTTATGCAGTTGAAAAAGACTTCATGGACGAGGAGGAGGAATTCTCCTATGTTCAGCTATCAGGCGGGTCTTCGTAGACCTTTTCTGATTCGACGGGATTATAGGGTTACATGGATTAGTTGGACATTTACACTTTAATATTTTATAAATTTTGGAACCATACATGTATATATTCAGCCTGGTAATATACTCATACTTTGGAGGGGTTGTGAAACACTTTATATATCTATCTCAGTCTTCCGCTTGCCTAATTACATTAACTCTAGAGTATGATATGCTGATTTAGTATAATCTCACTCACATTTAACGCATTGTTATGGACGACATCTAAATATCATTATCCATGTTTCATAAGTGATGCGTTGGATCTCGGGAGTAGAGCTTTACTCGACCCTCAAAATTCAGGGCGTTACAATATGGTATGGAGTGCTCACCTTATGAGAGATGCCATACTTCTTCATTAAATTCTCAAATGGCCCATTACAAAAATGTGAACCTCCATCATTAATGATGGCCCAAGGTGATCTGAATCGGAAAATATTGTTTTCTTTTAAGAACCTAATGATTGTTCAATAGTCATTGTTCCAGTACGAGATCGCTTCAACCCATTTAGTGACATAGTATACTACCAACAAAATATACTCATTTTCAAAGGATTGGGGGAATTGTAAAACCCGTATCCTAATCTGTACTGTTCCGTCAACTCCCTCGATCCTTCCCATCGAAGTTCGGCAACCCGTGACCTATGATCGATGTTTGCGCATGACCCTAAGTCGTATCCCATAGATTTGAGTTGGCTTAATTCAAGACTTGTACCATTGCGATTGTACCGTCGCTGCGGTTCCAATGTCGCATCTTGCATACCGATCCGATACCCTAGCAGGGAGTTGTGGGCTAGTGTTCAGTTCGAGGAAAACACCACGTGTTTACAATCGCACGAGAATCTCTACAATATGTCCCATCAATCAATCAATCAATCAATCACCTCATGTTAAGTACACACACCCATGCTTTCTTTCTCCACAAGTTAAGAAACCACCAAGTCAACCAATCTCTCACCTCACCCATCACTCACTTCACATCCATCACTCACCTCACATCCATCACCCATCACTCTCTCTCCTTACAACCCTCTCTCTCATTTCTCAACACACATTCCAAGCTAGCAAGAGAGTGGACATCCAACATTTCTAAGAGAGAAAAAGGTGTTTTGTGTGGCCCACTTCCCACCCCAAGAACCTTCATCCTAGCCCTTCAAACCTCATCACCCTCCATCAAAGAGAAGCATAAGGAGATTGGCTTTCCATCGGACCAAGAAGATCAAACGGTGAGTGCTTCTATAGGCTAGTTTTCATATTTTTATGATGGGCCAAGTGAGGCCTACCGATCGATGGTATGGATCTCACTTTGGACCCTAAAATGTGACCGATGGCCTACCTTGATTATCATGGTCATTCTGGTCATTCCATGATGGGGCCATTCTCCATGGACCCTATCATGATGTTTACTTTCTAAGTTTGAAAAAGGGGTCATCTTGACCTTCCATTTCAGTGGAGAAAGGATCTCCACCGTTGATTTTGATCGGTGGCCCCATATGGAATGGGACCCACTCGATGTATGTTGTAAATCATGCAAGGGAGGGCCCATGGTGGCGGGGTCCCTCCATCACTCAATCTCTCTCTTTCTCTCCTTCCTTATTTTATGGCCCACTTGATTAGTTACGAGATGTCCAACCATTCATCTAAAAGACCCCACCTTTATGTGTGTCTTATGCACACCATTCAACCATTTGGTGGCCCACCCTGGTAGCACATCTGTGGGTGGGGCCCACCTTAAAAATATGCTACCCAAACTGTCCAGCATCCAGGGACACTGGACGTGGCTGCCTTAAAGTGTGAACCGGTGGTGCAGTGTACTACATACATTGATATTTTTTTTAGAAACTTGGGTGGACCGCTTATATAGGCCCAACCTTGATGTATGTATTTAATCTAAGCCGTCCATTCCATTCCTCAAGTCATTTTAGGCATTGAGCCGTAAAATGAAGCCAATCCGGTTTTCTGGCGGGCCATAGCATAGGAAATAGTGGTTTTCACCGTTAAAATGCACTCTGATGTTGTTATCCCCAAAATATATTGAATACTGGGCTTGTTTGGCTTGTCTTGAGCTATGGGAACCAGTGGATAGGGTGGATTCTTTCGATGTGGGCCCCACCTATGAAAAGCCACACAAAATATGGTTTTAAAAAAAGGTAAACAACAGCAGTTGACCTGCTACTGCTGCAAGGACGGCACAACATCCTTTGCGTTGGGATGGTCCCTGCCCAACCATGGGTCCCTAAACGTGGGCCCCACCATGATGTGTGTGGACATCAGCACCATGCATTTGATAGCCCCTTAGGGCAGCGGGCCCCACCCTAAAAAAACATCCCTATTTGGAACTCAAGTGGCCCACACGGCAGGGATTGAGGGTCTGCCATTAAAACCCTTTTTGGGTTACTGAAGTTTTGGGTCAATATGAAATTTTTTTTTCCTTTTCATCCAGGTCTGTGTGACCTTGTCAACAGTTGGAGGACAAACAAATGTTATGTTGGGCCCCACATGGGACCCACAATGATGTATGTGTGGAACTGGCATGGTGTATGTGTTTTGTCACCACCGTCCACACCATTGGACGGTGGGACCTCACACGTGATGTATGTGTTTTATAAATGTCGTCCATCTGTTTGATGGTGGGACCCACTGCCATATGACGAGAGTAAGTGTTGTGGGTACCACTACTAAATAATATATTATATTATATATTATATATTATATACTATATAATATATGCATGGTGGTGGGCCCTACGTGGTACCCACCTTTGCCTCCCTAAGTGCAGCCAGCTGCCTGTGCAGCAGCCATCTAGCTACTCCTTTGTTGGCAGCAGGCCCCACATTGATGTATATCGACACCGTCCACTATTTGAACATGTGGGCAGATTGTTCACCTTGATGTATTTTTGTGGTCCATCTGTGAGGCCCACTTTGATGTATTTTATGACCCATCTGTAAAGTCCACCTTGATGTACTTTGTGGCCTATCCGTTGGGCCCACTTTGATGTATTTTGTGGGCTGATTGAGAGGCCCACTTTGATATACATGTGACTCATCATGATGTATCTTTGACCCATGAGGGGGGCCCACCTGTTGTGAGTTTTGAGGCCCAAGTGCAGGTCCCACCTGTTATGTATTTGAGGCCCGTGTGATGAGGCCCATTGTGATGTATTAGGGCCCATGGGTTGAGGCCCATTGTGATATATTTCCGGCCCATTTGGTAAAGCCCATTGTGATGCATTTGGAGCTCATAGGTAGAGGCCCATTATGATATATATATGAGGCCCTTGTGATGAGGCCCATTGTGATGTATTTGGGGCCCATGGGTTAAGGCCCATTGTGATGTATTAGGGCCTATGGGTTGAGGCCCATTGTGATGTATTTGGGGCCCATGAGTTAAGGCCCATTATGATGTATTCAAGGCCCACCTTGATGTGTATGAGGCCCGTTATTGAGGCCCACCGTGATGTGTATGAGGCCCGTTGTTGAGGCCCACCTTGACATATATGAGGACCATATGATGAGGCCCATTTGATGTATTTGAGGCCCATGGGTCGAGGCCCGATGGAATGTATACAAGGTCTATTGTATTGTGTGATTCCACCATGGGTTATGTAATGATATTTATGGCGGGCCATGCCTTGGAAACAATGTTGGTTTGACATCCACATTGTAAGAATAATGTTGGTTAAATGCCCACATTATAACTCTCCCTAGGGCCCATTGATAGGCCCAATAATTGTTGTGTGTAGGCCATCAAGGCCCATATTTATTGTGAGGATAGTTCATCACCATATAAATTGCTTAGTATAACTCTATGATTCATGCCCATACGCATCATATGTATGCCTAATATGAGGAATGTTTGATCATAGCATACGCCATTGGGCAGACCATTTACGGGATTCCTTATAAGACAGAGTACCCACATTATCGTGTAGTACATGTAGGATTGCTGCATGACTGGATAGTTTAACTCATGCATCTCGCATATATATGAGTTGATCATTATACGCCCTAGTGACATCAGGGCCGTGGTCTCCACAAGTACATCATGGATGGCTAAACGGGACACCAGAAATACTTGGTTCTAGCACTGTTGGCACTAAGGATGTCCTTGGGTGAAAATTCTAAAATCTCTAAGGCCAGGAGGTGCCCCAACATCTAGACTGAGTAGAACATGAGCGCCCGAGTGCCGAATACCGGTAGGCCGCGTCTCCCACTATGTCGTGGTCGGTTGGAAGGGGGTGTGGCCTTATCCACCCGAGTGAGGGGGCTATAAGTGTAACAACCCAGATTTTTGCCAACCTGAAATTAGACGTCCTTAGGCAATGGGCCGCTCTTAACACCTTATTAACTTGTCAGAACTGAATCCCACAGTCTAAAATCACTTCTAAACCCATTTCCTTCACAAATCCAACCCTTTACCACCTTGTTCTTTCAAATTTTCCTAAGTACTTTCACCCTAGACACTATCTTAAACTAGTTAAGTATTATAACTTAGATCACCTTATATACAAACTACAAAGGCCTGAGTACCACCTTCACCAGAAATCACTTAGGACTAAATCTTTTAGAAATGAGACAAAGTAACTAAGTGCTAAACTATATTAGCTACGAAATTCGTTTGATCCACTTTAAATACGATCTGCAAGACCCAAAACTTGTAGAATCATTGACACTAGGTTACCCTAAAATCTAGGATCAAACTCATTACCCGACTGCTCTCGGGAGCACATTAAAACTTTGTATCAGGTCTGGACCGCACATCGGGAGTCCGAATAACACGAAGTTAAGGGATTAGGACCGCCTCGCTGGGCTTGACAACCATCTCGGAAATCAAATCCAGATAGTGTCCCACGACTGTTCGCTTGAGTCGGGAGCAAGAGAGTGTGAAAACACTAGTTTTCTTTATAAAATAAATATCTTGAATAGTAATCTGAGACTTGTCGCTTGCGGGTCAGTATTAAGCAACCTGACCATCAGAATCAGACCAAATTACACCCTCGGATTAGGGAAAATTTCATAAACATTTACATGTACTCGAAATTTTGGATCTAGATCCGCTGACCGTTGAACTGAAACTGGTCTGCCACGCATGATCTGAGAAGCCTACTGGAACGAAAACCTAACCCCAAGTAGATCCAAGGTTGGTGACTTAAGTCCGACCTTTGGCTCAAGGGGGGCTCTGGAAATGCTCCGTTGAGTTAAAACAGATGCCCTTTGGACAAAACCCAAATATACCTTGTTCCCAAGTCTATTTTGGTGAGTTTTTAGGCTATATAAGGACCTTAAACCCTCTCCCATTTCAGCCATCCGAATTTGAGAAAAACCCTAGAGAAAAGAGAGAGAAAGTGTGGGAGATGTGGGAGAATCTCCCTGCTATGCTTCCCTGCCGTTCCACGAGCTCCACCACTCCATTCTAATTACTTTCCTGGTGATTCCAGCTTCGTTTCTAAGTAAGAAACCCTAGCCCTAATCTGTTTTGGGGTTGTTTAGGCTGTAGGTTATGAAATAGCTAACCTATTTCATTATATAGGTTGCCGAACTGCTGAATACGGAAGCTTAGCAAACCTATCGACTCTGTTACAATTCTACGACACGAGGTGCGGACTTTAGGTGTATAGGTTATGGTTTTCAACGCTTTCAATGTTAGATAATGATAGATTCATGATCTACATGTAATTACACATGCACAAAGTGCTTTCTGTTTCCTGTTTCAATTAAAGATGTAGATTATGGAATTTTACATATTCTAGGTATCCGTAAAAATACCGTATATGTATAAATTTTGAAAATGTATTTGACATGATTATTTGTTGTATGAATATACGATATATGGATAAAATACTTATTTGGCGAAAGGATTCACCCAAATACATGTTTTACTAATATACACTATGTATGTAGAAATACTGTATTGTAGAAAGTACTGTATACATATATATTTTAGAGATGTGTTTGCCATGATTATTTGTTGTATAAATATATTATATATGCGTAAAATACTTACTTGGCGAAAGGACTCGCCCTAATACATGTTTTGTTAGTATACACTATGCATGTTAAAATAGTGTATTATAAGTGTTTGTGAAAATGACTGAATGAGTATAGAATTCTCATTCGTGCTCGCCATGACTAATTGTCATGGATATATGAACGTTGTATTGGCGATCTCCATTTGACGAAAGAATTTTTCCTAAATCACGCCACAGCCACTATAAGCTACATATGTTAAAATGTGTAGTCCAAGTATTTGTGGAAATGGCTGAATGATTATGGAACTTGGATTCCTACCTGCCATGACTATCCGTCATGGGTGCACGTGTGTTATAATTGGGGCAACTCCTTAGTGAAAGGATTTGGCCTAATACCTATGTGATCAACATAGGTGGTGTATATTGATGCATGTAGTTTAAATGTTTGTTGAAATGTTTGAATGAGTAGTGGTTAGTAAATTGTAATGCATGAGGGTGTTGAGATATGATTCTCGACTCCTATAACTATGTATATGCTTTCTTTAGAAATCTGTGTGATTAGGAATTTAATATGTACAAACTCATGCTTGTGTTGTATTTCGTAACATGCTCAACGGATTGTATGATTCTATCTATGTAATGCATATGTTTAAATTCATGTTTACGTTATATGACCCGTCATGGGTGATGGGGGAGTGGTGTAACGATTTTGTGCAACAGCCCTAGCAGCCCTAAATGGATGATACCAGACTTTGATTGTATGATTTGAATCTTGATCCCTTACTGCTTTACTTATCTGTAATTGAATGTGATTGGGGCTATGATTATAGTCCAGGTAATCGGTAACAGGATTGAATTCGTGGCTGAGATTCATTTGCCACGTGAGAGGTGTTCGACGAACCCAAGTCGTACTTCGGTTGGCGATAGTGGTTGGCCACACGAAGTGCTTTTGCGCTTCATATAGTTTAACTTGTTGTGCGCTCGAGCTAGTCGATCTCGTCAAGTAACCCGATCTGTCTAATGTATGTTCACCATGTTTGGTCATTACTGCTTGAACATAGGGTACCAAACTTACTAGTGGAATCCCGTTAACCATGGTACCTCGATCCGCTAAAACTCATGAGCCGGGCATGGTGGTATGGGACACTGTGGTCCAGCTGTCGGCCTACGCTAGGGCCACGTACCTCCCCGTAGTGACGAGTGAGCAACTAGACTCGTGAGTCGATTATGGTAGTATGGGATACTATATTCGTGCTGTCGGCCTACATTGATAAGGTGATGGGGGACTGGTGCAACGAGTTCATGTAACAGCCCTGATAGCCCTTTGTAGTGACCTCGAGCATACTCTGAATTTGTGGTGAGGTGACGAGTTTTGCCGCAGTGTATAGAGTATGAGCTAGGCCTGTATCTGTATAGTGATGAATCGTTAAAGAGGTGATGGGGGAGTGGTGCAACGATTCTGTGTAACAGCCCTTGCAGCCTCTTCAGTGACCTAGGAATACATTGTCGTATGAGATTAACTAGGATTGATGACCCTAAAATGGATCATATTTGGGAATGATACAAGGGAGGTACCTTAATTTCCCAATACTGTTGTTTGAAATGGACTAATAACTACTCGGTAATCATGCTCATCATCGCACTGCATGTGCCTGGTAGATGTGGAGCACTGAGGGAGGTATGCATCCGCGATCGTAAGATGATGTCGCATGAGGGTGGTTTGGCAAGGGCATACATCATGACTGCATTCATACTTGCATTAACAAGAGTAGTTAGGAGTGTTCTATTTTACTGCTTTATCATTACTGCTTGACTGAGTTGATAACATGTTAACCTATGCCTTATTGTTCTACTGAGTTGATCACTCACTCCCACATTACGGGATGGTGTTGTACACACCAACCAGATTTGTTGAGTTTCAGGTGATGGCGATGCTTATGAAGCAGAGCCGGACCACTACTATGATGTTGAGGAGGAGTTTCTCCTACATATAACTCTCTGACAGGTCTATGAAGACCTAGTAACCTGGTAATGTATTGATGGGGCTATGGTACTTGGGATAGAAGACATTACACTTCCTCACATTTGATAAATTTTAGAATTGTACTTGTAATTATTTAACCTGGTAACATTATCACACTTTAGAGACTCACCACAGTTTTTATATTTTATATGTCTATCACAGTCTTTCGCTTGCAATTTATCTATCTCTGGAGTCTGATATGCTGTTTTGGCTTAATCTCACTCATGTTCAATGCACGAATACAGTCAACATTCAATCATCATTCATTTTGTTGCATAAGTGATGTTCTGGAACTCGGGAGTTGAGTTATTACTCGACCCCCAATTTTCGAGATGTTACAATAAGTTAGGCTGAGTATGACCAGCTTGTAATTGGGTTGGCTATCAATGAGTCGAGTAGGTATTGGCAGACTGCTGGATAGGCAGATAGTGAGGTCTCTTCCACTCGCTGGTCTGTGCGGTTAGGGAGGCGGCAGTTGGTGTGGAGTTAATAGACCCTGGTGATTTCCTAAAGAGAAACCATACTGATATGTGGACTTATTGATTAGGAATTGTATATCCATCCATTCATTCATTCACTATCAACTCGGGCTGGTGGTGCGTAACTATTTGTTATGTGTACCTTCGCATGGCCAGGATTTTGGTTGGGCGCGCGACTAACCTAAGATTAGGAGTTTACCACATTGAGTCTGACTATCTAAATTTAGGTATGAGACTGGTTTGGATAGAAGTCCCTTGTGATAGACCCCATGGCCTGCGATACTATGTACTATTATACCGACTTCACATTCCAGCATGGTCATTTCATTCGCACTACATATTACATTGCATCCGCAGTACTTACCATTTTGGGTTACTATATTTTTGCACTTATATGGCTTAGACGGACTTAGCAGGATTTGCATATTGCATTGCATCCTTGACATTTATTATTGTCTTATTATGTTTTGCATTGCATAGCCTTGATATGGCCATTAGCATTCATGCCTTGCATCACATAGCCTTGGTACGGCTGATAGCACTCATGGACTTACCAGTATATTTCCGCTTACTCTGATTACTCTGATATTGCTTACTTGGTACTTACCTTGTGCACACACTTTCCCCACCCTCTAAGCTTTCTATAAGCTTATGCATGATAGATGCGTGCAGGTTGCGTTAGGTTGAAGCAGCGTTGAGCTTGGAGCGTACAGCTGTCCTTTGGAGCTTTAATTTCGATATATATATTTTCCTTTCAGCATTGTATTCAAATGATTATATTAGTGGATATGTGATGATGATGTTACCTTTACGATTTGGGTATACTTGTGGTTATGCTTCTTATGAGACAAATGTACGTTAGAAAATCCTCCTTGTAGGATCCCAGGATCGGGACCTGACGTATGTATGCTGGAGGCCGAGAATGGGATACTACGGAGATTGTCGGCACCGGGTTCGGCGATCGGGATTCCTGTGGATCCGATTTCTGGGTTTGGGGCATGATAGAAGTTGGTATCAGAGCATAACTTGAGAATACCTGAAGATAACATCACATATCTGCTGATAGGTACCTTACACTATGATTGTTGAGAACTTAGAATGGTTAGATTCCCAAGTTTGAATAACTTAGAGATTTTCGGATATAGCTCCCTACCGTTGAGATTGTGAGGCTGTATAGTATTTTAGTTTCTATCATTTCTGACCAGGATCCGAGGTCCAGTTGGATAATCGTAGTGTTGGTGAGGCATTTTGGGAGTAGAAGGCTGGGATTCGCAGGCATTGTCCCCATTCTTAGGTGTTTGAATATGTTGGGATGTTGTGTTCTGATAGGATTTCCCTCCCTTGGTGAGCTCTGTATGGGTCGTGTTCTATTTTAAATTTTGAGGATGAAATTTTTATTAGGTGGGGAGAGCTGTAAGACCCGTATCCTAATCCGCACTGTTCCGTAGACTCCCGCGATCCTTCTCGTCGAAGTTTGGCAACCCGTGACTTATGATCGACGTTTGCGCGACCCTAAGTCGTATCCCATAGATTTGACTCGGCTTAATCTGAGACTTGTACCATTACGATTACACCATTGTCGCGGTTCTAACATCGCATCTTGCATATCGATCCGTGTAATGACTCGAAAAATCCCGTATAAAGACCCGAGTACCACCTCAGGCAGAAATCACTTAGGATCAAATCCTTTAGAAATTAGACAAAGTTAACTACGTGCTAAACTAGATTAGCCATGAAATCTGCTTGAATCACTTTAAATACGATCTACAAGACACAAAACTTGTAGAATCATTGACGCTAGGTTAACCTAAAATCTAGGATCAAACTCATTGCCCGACTGCTCTCGGGATCACATTGAATCTCTGTATCAGATCCGGACCGCACATTGAAAGTTCAAATGATACGAGGTTATAGAATTAGGACTGTCTTGCTGGGCTTGACAACCATCTCGGAAGTCAAAACCAGATAGTATTCCAGGGCTATTCGCTTGAGCCCGGAGAGAGGAGTATGAGAAAACCTGGTTTTCTTTAGAAATTAAATTAAATTTAAGTAATATGAGACTTGATGTTTACGACCAAATATAAGCGATCAGACCATCAAAATCTGACCCAAATACACCCTCGGATCAAGAAACATTTCCCATGCACGTCTGTGTACTTGTAACCTTGATCGAGTTTTTGTGACCGTTAAACTGAAACTGGTGCGCCATGTGCGATCTAGAAACCCATTGGAATGAAAACTTAACTTGACCTAGATCCATAGTCAGTGAGCCTAAGTCCGACCTTTGGCTCAAGGGGGGCTCCAGAAGTGCTCCATTGAGCTGGAACAGACCCGCTTTGGACATAACCTAAGTATACCTTGACCTTGGGTCTATTTTAGAGAGTTTTAGGCCTATATAAGGACCTTAAATCCTCTCTCATTCAGCCCATACGAATTTGAGAGAAACCCTAGGAGAGAGAAGAGAAGAAAGAGAGAGTGTGTGAGAGTTGTGGGAGATAGATCCTGTTACTCTACCCCGTTACCATACGTGCTTAACCATCGCCATCTAATCGCTTTTCTGGCAATTCCGAGTTTGTTTCTAGGTAAGAAACTCTAACCCTAATCCGTTCTAGGGTTATGATTGTTGCAAGTGATGAAATAGCTAACCTATTTCATGTCTTGGGTTGTCATTCTGCCAATGCTTAAGACTTAGTGTTTAACTGAGTCTGTTACTCGTTTCTACGGCATAAGGTGTGGACTTTAGATGTATAGGTTATGGTTTTCAATACTTTCAG
Organism: Magnolia changhungtana; assembly: GCA_030180095.1. Taxonomy (NCBI): domain Eukaryota; kingdom Viridiplantae; phylum Streptophyta; class Magnoliopsida; order Magnoliales; family Magnoliaceae; genus Magnolia; species Magnolia changhungtana. The sequence continues at coordinate 3,448,049 of JASAUF010000600.1, forward strand.
TGTCAAATAATGATAGATTCATGTTCTGGGTGTTATTGTACATGCACAAACCTATGTTCATTTTGTGTTTCGATTGCGTATACAAATTATGGTATATTGTGTATTCTGTATATTTGTAGAAAATACCGTATATGTACAAATTTTGAAAGTATGTTTGCCATGATTAATTACTTCATGAACATGCTATATATATGTGTAATACTTACTTGGTGAAAGGATTCGCCCTAATACCTGTTTTTGCTAATATACATTATGTATGTTAATAAGTGTATTCTAAGCATTTGTGAAAATGCTTGTATGAGTAAGTGTATTCAAATCATGTCCCATCAATCCCATCAATCACACCTCATGTCAAGTACACATCACCCCATTCCCAAGCAATCCCTAAAGTCAACACTCTCTTACACAAAGTACACCCATCACTCCATCACTCACTCACACCCATCACACCCATCTCTCTCTCTCTCTTACACCTATCTCTCTCTCTCATCTCTCTCTCTCATTCTCCAAGCAAGCATTCCACGTCCAAGCAAGCTTCCATGGGAGATCAAGTATGGCCCACCTTCTTACCTCCCATCTCCACCCTCCAATGATCATCTCCATCGTTGAAATGCGTCCCTCGGAGCTTTAGGATGAGTTGATGGACGTGGAGGACCAAGAAGATCATAAGGTGGGTGATCTTTATTTTTTGTTTTGTGATTTAAGGGCCCACATTTGGTGGGGCTCATCTTGATGAATGCCTTGCAATGAGGGGCACATAGTGGCGGGGCCTCTCCTCCACCCGATCTCTCTCTCTCTCTCTCTCTCTCTCTTTCTCTCTCTAACTCTCATGTATTATGGACCCCACTATGTCGTATGATCCACACCGTCTTATCCGTAGGGCCCACCTTGCTGACCACCTTGGATGGGCCTGGATGTAAGGGAAACACAAATAATGGCTTGATCCGAAAATTCAGGTGGGCCCCGTCCCTGTGGGACCCACCACGATGTTTGTGTTACACCCACACTGTCCAGCTTCCAGGGACGCTGAACGTGTGCTGGAGTAATGGGTGGGCTGCCAGGAGGTGGCTAACAGTGATGCGAAGTGACGGTGGGGTCCATGGGACCTACCCCCCGTCCTCCACCCCTCCAATGGGCCGCACCATGATGTATGTGCCTTATCCAAACTGTCCACCATCCTGGACGATGGACCATGTCCATGTGGGGCCACTTCCACGCCCAAATCCATAGCTCACTGGCAGACTGAGTGGAGGTACCTCATGTCAATGGTGGGTCCCCATGGCTCACGTGGTAGACTGCGTGAAAGATACTTCATTTCAACATTGAGGTCTTAGCTTCCCTAGTGGGGTGGCTTACGGTGAAGTGAAAGTGGCCGTGGGACCCGTGGGACCCACCCATGCTATCCACTGATTTTGATGGCCATGCCATCATGTACGTGTTGCGTCCACCATCCAAGGACGATGGGGCACACCCCACGTGTGGGGCCTTCCCTGATGGATACCCGGTCCAGGCCGTCCAGAGCCTGGACATTATATTTTTATAAATATATATTATATTATATGTATATATAAAGTTTATATGCATATATGTGATATGTGTGTGTGCTGGTGGGCCTTATGTGGGACCCACCTCCCCCTTATAGGGCAACAATGCTGCACGAGCTGCGTGCATGCAGCTGTGCCCTCTGGCGTCAGCAAGGGGCTGACCCCACATGAGGTATGTGATTTTATCTAACCATCAATCCACCCTGGTGGTGGGACCACCTTGATGATGTGCTGCATCCACCGCTCAGTCCATGGACGGTGGATCCAGCCATGATATATGTGTTTGACACATGCCGTCCTTCTGTTTTTTATGGTGGGACCCACTGCCACCTCACAACAGTAAGATTCGTGGGTCCCACTTATAAGGTGCTTTTATATTATAAATAATACATTATAGTATATATTTTATATCATGTATTATATGATATATATTATATATTATATAGTATATACTTGGTGGTGGGCCCTACATGGGACCCACCTTGCCCTCCTTGTGCAGTCAGCTACCCATACACTTGCTACCTAGCTACCCTTGTTGGCAGCAAGCCCGCAGACCCGCATTGATGTATGTGTCATATCGACACCGTCCACTACTTTGAACGGTGGGGCCCACCATGATGCATGTGTTGTATCCATGTCATCCAACCATTTGTGAGATCATTTTATAGCGGGGGAGAATGGATGAATCAAATCTAAAGTTCAAGTGGCCCCACCATTAAAATGTGATGTATTCAAGGCCCAGGGGTAAGGCCTGATGTGATGTATATGTGGCTCATTGAGATTGTATGAGGCCCATGGAACGTGGCTCATTGTGATATATCCGAGGCCATGGGTGTGACCCATCGAAATGTATCTAAGGCCCATGGGTGCGGCCCATTGTGATACGTTTGAGGCCCTTGTAGGAAACCCAACGCGATATATGAGAGGCCCATGAATGAGGCCCAATGTGACATATGTGTGGCCGTTATGTTGTTTATAAATCCCTTATGTAGGCCACTCCTTGGGAGCAATGTTGGTTAGATGTCCACATTGAGGGGTAATGATGGTTAGATGTTCTCATTGTGACCTTCTCTTAGGCCTTGTTAGGCCCATTCTCTTCATGGGTTAACCCCAAATAAGTGGGCCCCATTCACTGTAGACTGATGACTCCATGTTATCGGATTTGATATAACCACGGCTGAGTACCGATTTTTATACTATGGTTGATCGGCTGATCATCTATGGACCCCGCCTTACTTGTATATGCTGATTGTTGGTGCTGATTATCGATGCTAATTATCGGTGCTGATTATTGAGGTCGAGGCCGATTATCGTGGCCAATTACCGATTATGATTGTCATGGTCGGTTGACCGATTATCGATCAAGACCAATTATCGTGACTGATTTGCAGATTTTGATTATCGATCGATTCTGATTGCTTAACCGATTGCCGATTTCGATTGACGTGACCGATTTACCGATTTTGACTATCGATAGGTACGATTGTCGTGACCGAATTGCTAATTTTGGTTACCTTGACCGATTACCAATTTCGATTAACGTAACCAGTTTACCGATTTTGACTATCGATCGGTGCGATTGTCGTCACCGATTTGTTAATTCTGATTACCTTGACCGATTACTGATTTCGATTAACGTGACCGGTTTGCCTATTCCGACTATCGATCGGTGCGATTGTCGTGACCGATTTGCTGATTCTAATTACCTTGACCGATTGCCGATTCTGATTGGCATAACCGATTTGCAGATGCTGATTTCGATCAATTCTGATTGCCTTGACCGATTACCAATTCTGATTGATGTGTCCGATTTACCGATTCTAACTGTCGATCGGTGCGATTATCGTGACCGATTGCCGATTCTGATTGACATAACTGATTCGCCGATTCTGATTATCAATTGATTTTGAGTATCAAGGGCAATTTCGATGATTTTGATTTGTCTAGGCCGATTGTATATGTCGATTCTGATTGTTGAAACTAAATATCGAGGCCGATTCTGATCCGTCGAAGACCGAGTATCAAGGTCGATTCCGATTGTCGAGGCCGAGTATCGAGGCCGATTATCGATGTCGATGCCGATTTTCAATTGACACCAATTGTCGAGGTCGATTGAGGCTGATTCCGATTCTGATTATCGAGGCCAATTCTGATTTATCGAGGTCGATTGTATAGGCCGATTTCAATTGTCGAAGCCAAGTATCGAGGCTGATTCCGATTGTCAAGGCCGATTCCGAGTGTCAATTCGATTTTTGAGGCAGAGATCGATTGTTGAGACCTATATGATGTATATACGACCCGTAGTTGGGGCCTACCATGATGTATTCGTGGCCTATGGGCAAGGCCCATTGTGATATATATTAGGCCCATGATGTATGGCCCATTTAATGTATTCGAGACCCATGTGTAGGGTCCACATGTCATGTATTTAAAGCCCATGAGCAGGGCCCACCCATTGTGTATATATGGCCCTTAATTAAGGCCCATTGTGTTGTATATTAGGCCTTTGTGTGAGGTCGTGGGCTAATTATATGTTTGGCTTTGTGTGAGCCATTCCTTGGGGGCAATGTTGGTTAAACGTCCACATTGTCGAGGTCGATTGTTGATACCGGTTATTGATACCGATTATGAGTATGTGACTGCATAGCATCATGATACATGTCCATACACATCATCTGCATGTTTGTTATGAGATGTGGTTGACCATTGCATATGTCATTAGGCAGATTATTATGAGACTTCCTGATAGGCAGAGGTTATCTCACATGAGCACACGGTATGCGCATGATTGATGCATGACTGGATTGTATGGCTCATGCATCTTGCATTGTGTGCCCTAGCAACATCAGGGTCGTAGCCTCCACATGCATATCGTGGATGGCCAGATGGGACACTGAAAATTTGTTCTACATGGGGTGTTATAGATATCCCTGGGTGAAAGTCTCTAAACCCTCTTGGTTCCAGAGGTTGCTCCAATGTCTAGACCGAGTGGATGCATGAGCACATGAGGGCCGCATACCGGTAGGCCGCTTCTCCCATATGTTGTGGTCGGTTGGAAGGGGGTGTGGCCTTACCTGCCCGAGAGGAGGGGCCAATGCAAGGCTGAGTCTGACCAGCTCAACGAATGGGTCCGCTATCGATGATCCGGGCCCGATATTGGCAGGCAGATAGTGAGGTCTCTTCCACTCACCTTGTTGAGCGCGATGGGGCGACAATCTGGTTTGGAGTGTAATAGACCCCGGTGATTTTCCAGAGAGGAACCGTACTGATATGTGGACTTATTGAGTAGGAGTGGCATACTCATGCATTCATTTCATTCACTATCCATCTAGGCTGGTGGTGTGCAACTAATTGTTGTGTACCTACTCTTGACCAGGATTTCCGTTGGGCGCGCGACTAACCTGAAATTAGGAGTTTACCACATTGAGTTTGACTATCCAAATTTAGGTATGTGATTGGCTTGGATGAAGTCCCTTACCCCATAACCTACGATACTACGTACTATTATCCCGGCTTCACTCCAGCATGGTCATTTCATTCGCACCGCATATTACATTACGTCCGCAGTATTTAGTATTTTGGGTTGCCATGTTTCTGCATTGATATAGCCGTTAGTACTCATGTCTTACATCGTATAGCCTTGGTACGGCTAATGATACTCATAGACTTATCAGTATATTTCCACTTATTTCAATATTGTATGATTTATGACATTGCATCCTCAACATCTGATATTTGGCTTTCTTTAACTCCTCATTTGTATAGCTGAATTGCATTGCATACCCTGACATTATATGACTTACGGACTGCCAGTATTTTCGCTTACTCTGATTACTCTGATTACTTTGATTACTCTGATTACTCTGATATTACTTAATTGACACTTACCTTGTGCACACACTTACACCACCCTCTAAGCTTTCTATAAGCTTATGTACGATAGATGTGTGCAGGTGATGTTAGGTTGCAGCAGTGTTGAGCTTGGAGCGTGCAGCGGTCTTCTGGAGCTTGATTTTTGATTTATGTATTTCCCTTTCAGCATTGTACTCAAATGATTATATTAGTGGATATGCGATGATAATGTTGCCTTTGTGATTTGGGTATTCTTGTGGTTATATTTTTTTTGAGTTAAATGTATAAAAAAAAAAATCCTCCTTGTAGGATCCCAGGATCGAAATCTGGCGTATGGACGCTAGGAGACGAGAATGGGGTACTACGGAGGCTATCGACACCGGATTCGGCGATTGGGATTCTTGTGAATCTGATTTCTCGGTTTGGGGCGTGACAGAAGTTGGTATCAGAGTATAACTTGGGAATACCTGAAGATAACATCACATATCTGCTAATATCTGCCCTGCACTCTATGATTGTTGAGAACTTAGAATGATTAGATCCCCAAGTTCGAATAACTTAGAGATTTTCTGATATAGCTCCCTACCGTTAAGATTGTGAGGCAGTATGGTATCCTAATTTCGATCATTTCTGATCCAAGATTCGAGATCCAGTTGGATCACCGTAGTGTTGATGAGGCATTTTGAGAGCAGGAGGCTGAGATTTGTAGGTGTTGTCCACATCTTTTAGGTTTTTGATTATGTTGGCTTGTTGTGTTTGAATAGGATTTCCCCGCTTTGTGAGCTTTGTATTTGTTATGTTGTGATTTGAATTTTAAGGATGAAATTTTTATTAGGAGGGGAGAGCTGTAAGACCCGTATCCTAGACCGTACCGTTCCATAGGCTTCCGCGGTCTTCCCTCAGTTCCTCCTCGTAGTGACCAATGAGTAACCCAGACTCGTGAGCCGAATACGGTGGTATGGGACACTGTATTTGAGCTATCGGCCTACACTGATTGGTAACAAGCCCTTTGTAGTGACATCGAGCATACTCTGAATCTGCGGAGAGGTGACGAGCCTTCCCGTAGTAAACAGAGTATAAACTAGGCCTGTATTGATAAGGTGATGGGGGAACGGTGCAACGAGTGCGTGTAACAGCCCTGACAGCCCTTTACAGTGACCTAGAACCGTATCATCGTATGAGATTATCTAGGACTGACGACCCTATAATGGATCATTGTTTGGGAATAATATAAGGAAGGTACTTTAGTTTGCCAATACTACTTTATGAAAAGGACTAATAATAACTCGGTAATCATGCTCATAACATAGCACTGCATGTGCCTGGAAGATGTGGAGCATTGAGGGATGAATGCATGCCGCGGACGTAAGATGTTGTCGCACGAGGGAGTTGGCGAGGGCATGCATCATGATTGCATTCCATACTTGCATTAATAAGAGTATTTAAGAGTGTTTGATGGTACTGCTTTATCATTACTGCTTGACTGAATTGATAACATGTTAACATGTGTTTTATTGTTCCATTGAGTTAGCTACTCACTCCCACGTTACGGGACGGTGTTCTGGACACCCACCAGACTCTGTCTTAGATGCAGGTATTGACGAGACGCAGGAGGCTGAGCCTGATTACTATGATGATCAGGATGAGTTCTCCTACATGCAGTTCTCTGGAGGCTACGCTTAGGCCATTCAGATGACGGGGCTACAGGGTGTACCATTCTAGTTGTACCATTTTGGCATTTTGATTTTTGAAACAAATACATGTATATGGTGATTCAGTAAGGTGTTCATACTCTGGAGACTGAATGTGACATTTTTGGCTTTATATACAGTTATATACATCTTTTAGTCTTCCGCTTGTGTTTTATAACTTGATATGGAATAAGAATTACTGTTTTGGTACAATCCCACTCATGATTATTGCACTAACACAGACAACATTCAATCATAAGCATTTATGTTGCATAAGTGATGTTTTGAAACTCGGGTGTTGAATTGCTACTCGACCCTTGATTTTCAGGGCGTTACAATCCGATACCTTGGCAGGGAGTTGTGGACCGGCGTTCAGTTCGAGGAAAACACCGCGTGTTTACAATCCCAAGAGAATCTCTACAACATGTCTCATCAATCAATCACCTTATGTAAAGTACACACACTCATGCTTTCTTTCTCCACAAGTCAAGCAACCACCAAGTCAACCAATCTCTCACCTCACCCATCACTAACTTTAAAATAGCGGTGAAGACCGCTTTAGTTGAAGTAGGAATATGCTGATATGTCCTAGAGGGGGGTGAATAGGACTTTTAAAGTTTTTATGGTTTATTTGAAATCCTATTACACTGATCCTAACAACAAGCTCATATTAGGATTACTCAAAAAATAACTCTATTGGCTTCCAAGCCTTGTAGAGGATCCAATCACAAACTATTTAAAAAGTACATAGTATGCAAACTAGTTTATGATGGATATGACTGTGCTTGTGTATGAGGTGTGATCTCAGATATTTAGATATGAAAATATTAAAGTAAATCACACAATCAGAAAGATAGCAATCTCAAACAGAATCATTTTTATAGTGGTTTGACAATCAGTCTACTCCACTCCCGGTAGACGCACTCAACCCTTGAGTTGCAGGATTTCACTAAGGAGGTTTCACAGTGGTTCACCTCAAACCTAAGGTTTTAAATTAGGTTCACCTTCAACCTTTACAACCTACACTAAGGTTGACTGTTTATGTTCTCACGAGCAAGGGTCAACACAACGCATCCACTTTTAGGCACACTGGCCAAGGATCTTCCATAAGACCCTACCGGAGGTTTTATATGGTTTACCTCAAACCCGAGGTTTCACACGGTTCACCTCAAACCTAAGGTTTTGACTGGTTCACCCTCAACCAGATGTTTATGCTCTCCACAGAGCAAGGTACACACAACGCACCCACTACATACACTCTGGCCGGAGGCCTTCTACGAGGGCTTGAAGGGATGAGAAACACCTAGGACCTAATCCTAAAAGGGAATGATCACAAGTGTCCTCTGGACTCTAAATACTTACAGATAAGTAGATGAGTCCCATTAAGCACGTTGACGAAGATCTCCTCCTTTGTTAACGAAGAATCTTGGGTCTCCTTGGTCCGTAACTCATAAGATATACCAATGCATGGTGACGAGTTGGGTCAAGGTTATTATGAAATCCTACTCTTAAAAGATTTTCCTATAAGGAAGATAGAGCGTTTCAATCATATATGCATTCAAGGCAACCCAGCTTCATGATTTGCAATTAAGGTAGTAGCTGGAGGATCCTTGAATGTGGAAGTTCATTCCCTAATCCACTCTATTAAATATCGATGGTGAGGGTGGATTGGAGGATGAACTCCCTTGAGAGAAATGACTTTGGGTATAAGATCTAAGGTTAAACACTCAAAAGCTCTCTTCTTTCTCTCATAGCAACAATAGACAAGTCCTCTATATATAAGCAAAAGGTTTCAACGGATATAAAACGGTCACATTTCTGACAGAGTTCAATATCATCGAACAGGTTCGATATCATCGAGCGTATACTCTCGATAGCATCGATGGTCTGCTTGATGACTCGAACTCAATATCATATGCTTTTGAAACCTTTTGCCAGCTGGTTGATGAATTGAAACGATTGTCGATGTCATCGGATTTCAAACATCGATGAGAGATTCGATCCATCGACACTTGAAAAATGAGAGAGACTTACCTTGAAATATTTCAGGTTTTCATGAGTGATCGAGGGACCTTTGAGATCATCGAAATTTGGATATCGATGATATCGATAGTTGTGTCGATGCATCGATAAATCAAAAGGATTTTTCATAAAGCTTGTTGGACAGTTTATGTCTATGTTTGATGCAATCGATACGACATCGATATCATCGATATTTGAATATCGATTTTATCAAGTGACCCCCGATCATAGATAAAACACCCTGAAATATGTTGCTGGAGAACTTGGCGCCCAAGACTGATATCATCGAGGGCCCGAACGATATCATAGAGGTTTGAACTTTGATAGTATCGAGGAGACTTTGATATATTGAAGCATATATGATATTCTTTAAGAAAAACAAAGGCATTGGGATTCTGCCTGTCGATACTATCGAGTCACTTCTGATAAACTCGAAATTTGAATATCGATGATATTGATAGGTGTATCGATACATCAATAATTCCATCCAGATATGTATAAGGTTGTTGGACATATTTGGTCCTCTTTTCGATGGTATCGATGGAGCATCGAGGACTCGACAGATTAGGTTGATCATATTGAGATATGTATCGATAAAATCGACAATTTCGTCCAGATATGTATAAGGTTGTTGGACATATTTGGTCCTCTTTTCAATGGTATCGATGGAGCATCGAGGACTCGACAAAGTAGGTCGATCATATCGAGATGTGTATTGATAAAATCGACAGGGCAAAAAAACTTAGAGAATTTTCCTATTTTGAAAACATTTTCTTACCCTAAAACCCCTATGTTATTCTAACATTTTTAAGGGTTTTAGTATACCTGGTGATTTGGAAAAGGGATGTGAGGCTCAAATTTACCTGTTACGATATGAGGCTCAAATTTACCTACGGTGAGCTTGCACACATCCGGTTGAGGCAGATGCTTTAAAATGATCTTCCTATCAGGCTCTGTAGTCTAACTGACTCAACACTCACGCTAATTGATAAACCAGGGCACTTTCAATCTCCCCCTTTGTCAATTACATGACAAAATCCCAAAACACCCTAGAGTACCAGACAAACACATCCTAAATTGTGTGTACATGCATTTTACACAATTTTACAAGTTCTATTTAACCCATGTACACAGCCCAGTATCTGGTCCCCCTAATTGTAAACTCCCCCTTGCTTGATGCAGCTACTCCCCCCAACACCTGCAACATCATCCAAGCAGATATATAATTTTCCGTATGGGGTGTTTAGACTGTTCTCCCCCTTTTTGTCAGTCATTGACAAAGATATAGCAATTGATATTGACTGAAGAGATAAGTATTTGGGAGAACCATCATTTAGAGAGATATTCATATAACAGATAGATGTATAATGGTCGAACAGTTAATTAATAGACATCATTTGCAGTGAGTATAAATCCATAGCAGTCCAGATAAAGCAATGATAAGAGCAGATAGAATAATCATTAAGAACATCACATGCATTACATATTAGATAAACAAGGGGATCTTTAGAGTATAAAAATGGCAGTAAAGATAAGAATGATACTCAACCATTTCCAAAATATTTAAAATAACCTGCCCAAGATTAGTAGTAAATTAACAGTTATCTCAGCAACAAACAATTTTCACCTCAACCATTGGAGAGGGCTCCAATTCGTGCAAGATAGAGTCGCTGCCAAGCTGGCTAAAGCATCCGTTCTTGCATTTTCAAACCATGGTACATGCTTAATCTTGACATGACAAAATTGTTCTAGCAACTATTGTGCTCTCCAGCAGTATGGTAAAGTTCTTGCTTCCTTACTTCGAATTCAGCCGTCAATTGATTTATAATTAATTTAGAATCTTCGAAGATATGCAGCATCTTTATCTCCATTTCTTGAGCCATTTCCATTCCAATGATAAGGGCCCTATACTCAGTCTCGTTGTTTGTGCATGTTGTTTCCAATGTGAAGGAGTAAGATAGTAAATCACCTTGAGGAGTAATGAATGTCACCCCTGCCCCCGCTCCTGATGTTCGATCAGCACTGTCGTAATACATTTGCCACGAGATTTATGACTCAGTCAACATAACTTGTTCATTTGGAAAATCATCACTGATGGATTCACATTCTCCTACAGGGTGTGCTGCAAGGAAGTCTGCCACTGCTTGTCCTTTTACTGCCCTTACCAGCTCGCACGTAATAGTATATTCTAAAAGTAGCAACATCCATTTGGCCAGTCGCCTGAATAACATCGGCCTTATCATCAAAAACTTTATTAGATCTGCTCTTGAGATTAAAGTTATATCATGGGAGAGACAATAATGTCTCAATTTTTTAACTGTAAATATTAGCATCAGACACTCTTTCTCAATCGGAGAGTAGTTACATTTTGCGACCATCAGAGTTTGGCTTAAATAGTAAAGAGCAGTTTCTTTCCCAACTTCGTTCACCTGGGCCAACAAAGCTCCTAAAGAGTTCTCGGCAACAGATATATACAGAATAAGCAGCTTTCCTTTTATCGGAGCTGTTAATACCGACGGTTGTTTCAGCAATCCTTTTATTGAGTTAAACGCAATCTGACAGGCTTGATCCCATACAAACTCTATATCTTTCTTCATCAAGTGAGAAAATAACTGACATCTCCCCGCTAGATTTGAAATGAAATGGCGAATGTACGCCAGCTTTCCTTGCAAACTTTTTAACTCTTTTAATGTCTTCAGTGGTGGCATATTTTGAATGGCTTTAACTTTTCCTGGATCAATCTCAATACCCCTGTGTTGGACCACAATACCGAGAAATTTACCCGAAGACACTCCGAATGCGCATTTGGATTCATCTTTAGTTGTTTCTTTCTGAGTCGGCGAAAAACTGTTGTTAGGTGTTTGCGATGTTCCTGATGATCTCCTGACCTGACCACCAAATCATCAACATAACATTCAATGTGCTTGTGCATCATGTGTTGGAAGATATTCTTCATTGCCCTTTGATACGTTGCTCCCGCGTTTTTGAGACCGAACGACATAACTTTATAACAATAAATTTCCAGTGACGTCCTGAATGCCGTCGCTTCTTCGTCTTTGGGTGTCATCTGAATTTGATTATACCCTACATAGTCATCCATGAAGGACAAAATAGCATACTAGGTCGTACTGTCAATCAGTAATTCAGTGATCGGAAGAGGAAAATCATCTTTCGGGCAGGCCTCATTCAGATCTCTGAAGTCAATGCACACCCTGATTTGTCCGTTTTTCTTCTTTATAGGGACAATATTTGATATCCACTTAGGATATTTGACCTCCCTGATAAACCTGACCTTTATCAACTTGCTGACTTCTTCTTCTATTCGGGGAACCAAGTCTAGATGAAATCATCTTTGCGCTTGCTTAACCGGGCTTCCCTCTTTAGAAATGTTTAATCGGTGCAGTGCTATGGAAGGTTGTAATGCCCCAGATTTTTGTCAACCTAGAGTTAGATGTCCTTAGGCACTGGGTTGATCCTAACACCTGATTAACTTCTCAAACACTTAATTCAAAAGTCTCAAATCCCTTTTCAAACCATTTTCTTCAAAATCTCACCTTTCACTACCTTATCCTCAAAAAGTAACCAAGTGCTAAACTAGATTAGTTACGAAATCTTCTTGATCCACTTTAAATACGATCTGTAAGACCCAAAACTTGTAGAATCATTGACGCTACATTACCCTATAAGCTAGGATCAATTTCATTACCCGGCTGCTCTCGGGAGCATCATGAAACTCCGTATCAGATCTGGACCGTACATCGAAACTCCAAATAATACGAAGTTATAGAATTAGGACCGCCTTGCTGGGCTTGACAGCCATCTCGGAAATCAAATCCAGATAGAGTCATGGGACTATTCGATTGAGCCCAAAGTGAAGAGTGTGAGAAACATGAAATTAATTAGAAATAAATTCCAAATTTAAGTAATCTGAGACTTGTCGCTTGTGGGCCTGATATAAGCAATTAGATCGTCAGAATCTGACCCAAATACACCATCGGATCAGGGAAAATTTCGTACACGGGTCAGTGTACTTGTCACCCTGATCGAGTTTCAGTGACCGTTGAACTGAAACTAGTCCGCCACATGTGATCTGGGAACCTGATTGGAATGAAAACTTAACTTGAACTGGATCCATAGTCAGTGAGCTTAAGTCTGACCTTTGGCTCAGGGGGGGGGGGGGGCCTCCAAAAGTGCTCCGTTGAGATGGAACAGACCTACTTTGGCTATAACCTAAGTATACCTTAGCCCTGGGTCTAATTTGGTGAGTTTTATGCCTATATAAGGACCTTAAACCCTCACTCTCTCATTCCATATGAATTTGAGAAAACCTAGGAGAGAGAAGAAAGAAAAGAGAGAGAAAGTGTGAGAGTAGTGGTGGCATCTTCCTGATACTCTATCCCACTGCTATACGTGCTTAGCCATCACCTTCTAATCGCTCTTCTAGCGATTCTGACATCATTCTTAGGTAAGAAAACTCTAACCCTAACTTTTTATTGGGATTCAAAAATTGTAAGTTACGAAATAGCTGACTTAATTCTTGCTATAGGTTGATATAGCATCGTTGAAGAAGACTTAGCATTTCTATCAAATTCGTTACGCTTCTACGGCATAAGGTGCAGACTTTAGATGTATAGGTTAAGGTTTTCAAAGCTTTCAATGTCAGATAATGATAGATTTATGATCTGGGTGTTATTGTGCATGCACAATGCGATGTTCGTTTTGCGTTTCAGTTGCGTACGCAATTTATGGCATATTGTGTATTCTGTATATTTGTACAAAATACTGTATATATATAACTTTTGAAACCTCGTTTGTCATGATTAATTACTGTATGAACATGCTATATATATATGTGTGTGTAATACTTACTAGATGAAAGGATTTACCTTAATACATGTTTTTGTTAATATACATTATGTATGTTAAATAAGTGTATTCTAAGTGTTTGTGAAAATGCTTGTAAAAGTAAGTACTTAGATGATTGTGCTTTAGGTTGGTGTTGAGATAGGATTCTCAACTAACTTAGAGATGTGTATGATTTCCTCCATGCAAGTTGTTTAATTTAATTGCTTACTTATGAAATATATGTGTTCATATTTCCTGTTTGTACTGTGCTCTATAACATGTTTGTTAACATGCTTGAATTACTTTGTTTATTCTGCTTTACTCTACATGCTTCTGGTTAAGGATTGAATGTGATTGGGGCTATGATTATAGTCCAGGCGATCGGTAACAGACTTGAGTTCGTGGTTGAGATTCATTCGCCACGTAGGACGTGTTTGACGAACTCGAGTTATATGTTGGTCGTCAGCAGTGGTTAGGCCACACGGAGTGCTTATGCACTTCATGTTGATCGATGCAATGTGCGCTGGTGCTAGTCAAGCTCGTTAAGTAACCCGATCTGTCTAATGTATGTTCACCATGTTTGGACGCTACTGCTTGAACCTAAGGTACCAAACTTACCAGTGTAACCCCGTTAACCTTGGTACCTCGATCCGCTAAGACTCATGAGCTGGGCATGGTGGTATGGGATAACTTGGTCAAGCTGTCGGCCTATGCTGGGGCGATGTGCCTCCCCGTAGTGACCAATGAGCAACCCAGACTCATGAGCCGAATACGGTGGTATGGGACACTGTATTCGAGCTGTCGGCCTACACTGATAAGGTGATGGGGGAGTGGTATAACAATTGCATGTAACAACCCTTTGTAGTGACCTCGAGCATACTCTAAATTTGTGGAGAGGCGACGAGGCTTCCCATAGTAAACAGAATATAAACTAGGCCTATATTGATAAGGTAATGGGGGAGCGGTACAACGAGTGCATGTAACAGCCCTGACAGCCCTTTACAGCGACCTAGAACCATATCATCGTATGAGATTATCTAGGACTGACAACCCTAGAATGGATCATTGTTTGGGAATGATATAAGGGAGGTACCTTAGTTTCCCAATACTGTTGTATGAAAAGGAATAATAATAACTCAGTAATCACGCTCATGACATAGCACTGCATGTGCCTGGAAGATTTGGAGCATTGAGGGATAAACGCATGCCGCGGACATAAGATGGTGTCGCATGAGGGTGGTTTGGCAAGGGCATGCATCCTGACTGCATTTCATACTTGCATTAACAAGATTATTTAGGAATGTTTGATTATACTGCTTTATCATTACTACTTGACTTAATTGATAACATGTTAACCTATGCTTTATTATTCCACTAAGTTGATCACTCACTCCTGCATTACGGGACGGTGTTGTACACACCAACCATACCTTGTTTGAGTTTCAGATGATGGCGATGCTGCGAAGCGGAGCCAGAATTGTTTTTATGATGATGATAGTTTCTCCTTACACAGCTATCGGGTGGGTCTATGTAGACCATCTTCTGATTGACGGGATTACAAGGTTGATGATTAGATGTCATTACACTTTAGTTTGCTCTTTTGGAGCACCCTTGTATATTCATTTTGTCCATTTTTGTAATATACATTGATATATTTAACCTGGTAACATGTTCAAACTCTAGAGACTTATAATAGTTTATATATTTTATATATCTATCACAGTCTTCCGCTTGCATAATTTAACTGTCTCTGGAGTATGATATGTTGTTTTAGCTTAATCCCATTCATCTTTAATGCACTAATACGAACAACATTCAATCATCATTCTTTATGTTGCAAAAGTGATGCGTTGGAACTCGGGAGTTAAGTTTATGCTTGACCCCCTATTTTCAGGGCGTTACAAGATGGTATCAGAGCATGATTTGGATTAAACCGGGCCTGGGTTATGGTCACACACGTTCGCTGACGCATTTCGACATAGGAGGGTGCGAGAAAATGTAGAGACAGTCATAGGTAGCTCGATTTCGCCAATCGGCGAAGTTCATTGAAATTGGTCGTGTTGTTGGAGTCTGTACACAACTGGGACCGCACGAGTCGACCCCAAAACACTTCTAGACCATCAAACGATGGGTTTAGATCAAAACTCACCCCATCCCATCCGTTAGAAATCGGTAAATACAGCTGTGCATCAGAAACTTCCCGAAAGAATCCGAAATGAAGCAAATCGGGGTCGTGGGCCTACCCACGCTAATCCAGAGGGACCCGGGGTGGGACATAGACTTTTTTGGGGCATAGGGGGGCATGAGGATGTTGCCCAAGTAGCGAGGCATCGCCACTTTGTCCAGAGGGTGGTGAGGCCATCGCCGGGTTGGCGAGGCCTCGCCGATTAATGGGCCTTATCGGGGGGGCGGCTTAGGCCGATGGTCTTTGGGGCCTAGGGTGACCCCCTGGTGTGTGGGCTGTCGACTAAAACACCCCCAAATGCCTATCTCCTTCACAAAACACACCCCCAAGCTCTCCCTTTCCTTCAAAATTTCTGTTTTCTCTCTCAAACCTCCCCTCCAATCGCCTTTTCCGTCATTTTCCATCACAATCCACGCACCTCCATCGTTTATAGCAACACCTACTCCCCTACCCTCTCCATTACCTTTCATTTGATCTCCTACACCCTCCCTCCTTTGAAGCTCAAAATCGTGTAAGCTCACTAACCCATCCATTTTCTTCACTTTCCTTCTTCAAACCTTATCATTTGGGCCTTTACAATCCCTGTTGAGGCTCAAATCCGTGGAGAATCAAAAGTTCCAGCCCCTATTCCCCCTTGTCTTCATGTTCCATGGTCTTCTTTGAGTTCATTACGGCCATATTTTTTATCTCCACCTTTCTTTCTCTCATGGGAAAGAGAAAGGGTGCCCCTCCTCCTTCGCCAGACTCGAATGCCTAGTCATCCATGCCGATGTCTCGTAGTTGTTTGAGTTACTGCTTTAGGATATGTTCGCATTTTCGTGTTTATAGACCTAGTAGTGTGGTAGTTGGTAGAATGTTAGATGTTTGAAGCCTTGGTTGTATTAGCTCACATCCATCTTCTGTCATGGTCCATGTAAGGCTACGTCCCATGTGTTGCGACGATTTTGGGTTAAATGAAATGCATGACTCTCCTTTTGTTACCAAATGTGTAGAATGCTTGACAAGTTGGAGTTGTACTTGACAATTGTGAACTCCTTCCACCCTCCACCATTACACCTCTAAACCCATCTCTCACTCCTCTTGGCCTCACCATCTCACACCCATATGAGCACAAAATCCACATTTTTATGTCCCATAACTTTCATAACCTCCACATGTTGGGACATTTAGGGCCCATTCGGCCAACTGCATTCGGTGGGATTATGGTGGATGGAATTGTAAAGGTAACAATAAATGTATGTGTAAGGTATTGTCCCTAGATTGGGTATATCCCATGGTTTCCGACACCATGTTTGGAATGTATGTAATTACAAGTAAATCCCAGGAATTTCTTTCAAATTACACTTAGAAATTCATCACTATGGGATTTGAAAATCCCATCTCACACTCTCCAACACAAGGATCATTTTTCAAAGCCTATAAAATTAATTTTAATCCCCTCCCACCCTCCTACTAAACATGCCATTCCAAATCCTGAGATGGGATTAGCAATGCAGTCCCATTTAATACAACTTCATACCACTGGCCAAACAGGCCCTTGGAGTTTTGGACATAGAGTGGTACTCCTAGATTTTGCAAACACATCTGGCAGTATAGGAAATCCAACAAATTAATAATGTGAACCCTAGGACCTTCTTAACTAATATGAGCATGTGTGTAGTGCTCGAGAGTAGTTAAATTCAAGTTCAGACAACGTTTGACCCTGAGCAATAAATAATTTCTTGTATTAGAAAGGGTATGAAATCATCTAGCGTGTAAGCATAGATTTTGGGTTACAACTAGTGGTTGGTTATACTAAGGAATGTAAAACACGGATTATGCTAAGACAATTGAAAGATAGACTTAGTTAGTTGGCTTGATTAGGTTAGAGTGAAAGTTCATTCTTTCGTTAAATCCCCTTAATACTTATCGGCTTCTTTAGTAACTCTAAGGAAGCTCGTTTAACGTAGAAACTTTTCACGCTCAGAGAAAACTTATAGATCCCTTGGATTTAATGATTAGGTCAAAGCAATACACCCCTTAGACTTGCCCTCCCCAAAGACTTATTACAAATGGAACACGGAGTAGAGAACTATATATAAGCGAGGTATTCGCGGTTTGAATTGAATTCTCAAACCTGGTAGTTACCAATGAACTCTATGCTCTGATCAAGCAGAAGGTCAGGATCAACTAGGATTAAGAACTGATATGATAAATTTTTTGTCCTCGCAAGGCAAAAGATTTATTTATCCGGCTCAGACCCGCTATACAACTTTCCTTCCGTGTTGGCCCTACCATTTACACCCAAAGTTTATTATTTCGTCTTCAAGAAGTGTTAAGAACATATAGCCAATAGAGATTTTTTTTTAGGCCCAAGGAATTTTCCAAATGGGCAACAGACAGTTAGGAATTCGGTCCCAAATCACATACCATGTTGGCATACATATTGTGCATATGAACTTAGAACGATAGCCTGCCTGTTAAGCTAAACATGATTAAATAGGATAAGTCTGGACCGTGAAAAAAAAAAAAAACTCCTTGGTAGAATTAAGCATCTTGCCTCAAACTCACACCCGTCCTTGAAATCAACCACAATGCCCATTATCTTTAGCTCCTTTCTATAACCATAGGTATTAATGTCATAGTACACATCATCGATTAAAGGCAGACTAATGTATTTTCCATTTCCTGTCAAGGATAAGTTTTAAATCATATATTGTTCTGACATACGGATCAGGACACAGATTCTTGAGCCTTGAGGCTAGAAATTATTTTTAAGGGGGGTAGCATAATATGAGCCCAATCTATTTAGGTCAGCTAATGCATTCGTTGGATCAAAGTGGCGTAGCGGAAGCGTGGTTGGCCCCTACCCCACTGGCCTAGGATCGAAGGAAATTGATCCGGGAGATAAGTAAGGTTAGGTCACCAAATAGGATCTGAATCTTCCTTAGGACGTCAATAATGTAGTTACTAGAAGGAAAGCAATTAGGGTTTAAATATTAAACCAATTCGTATTACTGAAAGGGCCTAACAATGGGTGCGAGCTGAATTACAATAACCGAGGTCAATGTATCCATGGATGTGCTCGTTGAATATGAACTTAATAGGAGCCTTAGCCAATGCTAGGGCGAAGAAGTTTTAAGGAGGATAAACTAAAGTAAGCAAGACTAGTATAGATAAGATACACCCTACCACGCACATAAACTTGAAGTCCAATAAAGCTTAGGCAAAGGAAGTAATAAAAATCTTTACACATCTCCCTTAGGAAATTTCGGGGACGAGATTGGTTTTTAAGGGGGGTAGATTGTAACGCCCCAGATTTTTTTCAACCTGCAGTTATACGTCTTTAGGCACTGGGTCGATCCTAATACCTGATTAACTTCTCAAACTCTCAATTCAAAAGTCTGAAATCCCTTTTCAAACCATTTTCTTTAAAATCTCACCTTTCACTACCGTATCCTCCAAAAGTAACTAAGTGCTAAACTAGATTAGCTACGAAATCTGCTTGATCCACTTTAAATACGTTCTGCAAGACCTAAAACTTGTAGAATCATTGACGCTACATTACCCTATAAGTTAGGATCAATCTCATTACCCGGCTGCTCTCGGGAGCATCATGAAACTCCGTATCGGATCTGGACCGCACATCGAAAGTCTGAATAATATGAAGTTATAGAATTATGACCGCCTTGCTAGGCTTGACAACCATCTCGGAAATCAATTCCAGATAGTGTCCTGGGGCTATTCGCTTGAGCCCGGAGTGAAGAGTGTGATAAACATGAAATTAATTAGAAATAAATTCCAAATTTAAGTAATCTGAGACTTGTCGCTTGCAGGCCTGATATAAGTAATCAGATCATCAGAATCTGACCCAAATACACCCTCAGATCAGGAGAAATTTCAAACACGGGTCAGTGTACTTGTGACCCTGATCGAGTTTCGGTAACCGTTAAACTGAAACTAGTCCGTCACGTGTGATCTGGGAACGCGATTGGAATAAAAACTTAACTTGAACTAGATCCATAGTCAGTAAGCTTAAGTCCGACCTTTGGCTCAAGGGAGGGGGGGCTCCAAAAGAGCTCCGTTGAGACGGAACAGACCTACTTTTGTTATAACCTAAGTATACCTTGGCCCTAGGTCTAATTTGGTGAGTTCTGTGCCTATATAATGACCTTAAACCCTCACTCTCTCATTCCATACGAATTTGAGAAAACCTAGGAGAGGGAAGAGAGAAAAGAGAGAGAAAGTGTGAGAGTAGTGGGAGCACCATCCTGATACTCTATCCCACTATTATACGTGCTTAGCCATCACCTTCTAATCACTCTTCTGGCGATTTTGACATCATTCTTAGGTAAGGAAACTCTAAGCCTAACTTGTTATAGGGATTCAAAGGTTGTAAGTTGCGAAATAGCTGACTTAATTCTTGCTATAGGTTGATATAGCATCGTTGAAGAAGACTTAACATTTCTATCAAATTCGTTATGCTTCTACGGCATAAGGTGAACGCCCTGAAAATCGGGGGTCGAGTATGAACTCAACTCCCGAGTTCCAACGCATCACTTATGCAACATACACAATGATGGTTAAATGTTGTCTGAGTTAGCGCAATAAACATGAATGAGATTATACCAAAGCAGTAATTCATACTCCAGATCAGTTGTATAAAAGCAAGCGGAAGACTGACTGTGTATATATGTATGTAAAGAAACAAAATAAATGATTCATTATCCAAAGTATGAATCCTTCTGAGTCACAATATACATGTCTGTGTAATAAACAAAATGTCAAAATAACTAAATACAATCTCTGTAAATCCCATCGGTCCGCAGCCTAGTCGAAGCCGCCGGCGAACTGCATATACGAGAACTCCTCCTGGTCCTCGTCGTAATCGGGCTCCGCCTCCAGAATAGTCGGATCGCCTAAACCTGAGACAGAGTCTGGTTGGTGTGCGCAACACCGTCCCGTAACGTGGGAGTGAGTAGCTAACTCAGTGGAACAGTGAGATATAAGTTATCATGTTACCAATACAGTCAAGCAGTAATGATAAAGCAGTAAATCAACCACTCCTAGTTACTCTGATTAATGCAAGTATGAATGCAGTTATGATGGATGCCCTCTCCGACGTACTCCCTCAAGCGACACCATCTCACGTTCGCGCATGCTTACATCCCACAGTGCTCCACATCTTCCAGGCACATGCGATGCATGATGAGTATGATTACCGAGTTTTTAATTAATTCATTTCAATCAGCAGGATTGGGAAACTAAGGTACCTCCCCTTTATCATATCCAACATGATCCAATCTAGGGTCGTCAGTCCTAGTTAATATCAGACGATGGTGTGTTTTCTAGGTCACTGCAGAGGTCGCTGTGGTCATTACGCACAAAGGTTGCACCACTCCCCCATCACCCCTTAAACGATTCATCACGATACAACTATACAGAAACAGGCCTAGTTCATACTCTATATATCGCGGCGAACCCTAAGGCACGCTGCAACTTCAGAGTATGCTCGCGGTCACTACAAAGGGTGCTGTGGTACATGTACACACAAAGACCTGTACCACTCCCCCATCACCTTATCGTGTGTAGGCCGACAGCGCGAATATAGTGTCCCATACCACCATAATCGGCTCACGAGTTGAGTTGCTCCTTTGGTCACTACGGGGAGACACGTAGCCCCGGCCAGGCCGACAGCTCGACCACGGTGTCCCATACCACCATGCCCGGCTCATGAGTCTTAGCGGATCGAGGTACCATGGTTAACGGGATTTTTCACTGGTAAGTTTGGTACCCTAGGTTCAAGCATTAGCTACCAAACATGGTGAACATACATAAACACATCGGTTTGCTTGACGAGCCTGACTACCTCGAGCGCACCACAAGTTGAGCGATATGGAGCGCAAAAGCACTCCGTGTGGCCAACCACTATCGCCAACCGAAGTACGACTCGGGTTCGCCAGACACGTCCGTTGTGGCGATATGAACCTCAGCCACAACCGTAAATGTAGTACGCATGTTTGGACTATAGGCATAGTCCCAAACTCAATCAGTTGTGAAGCATGAAGTAAAGCATAAGGCAAAGCATGTATTATAAAACATGAAATAAAGCATGTTATAAGGCATGTTGTAAAGCATGTTGTAAAGCATGTTATCAAGCATGTTATAAAGCATGTTATTAAGCACTATACACACAGGGATACAAATACCTAGAGTTCATAGGTGAGTGGTTAGAGTGATCAACCACATGGAGAGTGTCATATGTGACACTAAGGTAACCGAGAATCCCATCTCAGCATCTACCTAAGATTCCAACACTTAAGCACTTACACTCACAAGTGATTCCACCAACACTTGGAATGCGATAGTTCAACATACATGACGTATGCTAGGGAAGTGTGTACTAGGGTTGTCCCTCTACCGAGCTAGTATTTTATACATATACATCCTATTCATACAGCAAATAAACATAGCAAACACATCAGCAGATTTTATACGTATAGGGTACTTTCACGTATACCCAATTTCGACATACATAGTGTTTACAAAGGAACATAGGTTTCGGCGATTCCTTTCGCCAAGCTAGTATTTTAATCATGTATTGTATAATCATACATTAAATACATATGTCAAACATTATTCCAAAAGAAATACGTATACGGTATTTCTACAATACGTATTTTCAACATACGGCACATTTACAAAGGAACATATATTTTGGCGATCTCTTTCGCCAAACTAGTATTTTATTCATATAGCATATAATCATACATTAAATAAACATGTCAAACATTTATCCAAGAAAAATACGTATACGGTATTTATACGTATACCTAGAGTATGTGAAATTCCATATTTCACACCGCTAATCAAAACAGGAAACGGAAAGCACTTTGTACATGTGCAATTGCAAAGCAGATCATGAATCTACCATTATCGACATTGAAAGCGTTGAAAACCGTAACTTATAAGCTTAAAGTCCTCACCTTCGCCTTTAGAAACGGAACGAATCAGCAAGGGTGATAGATCTTCCGTCTACTGACGATTTCTAGCCTAAAGAGCGGAATCGGTTAGTCGGAATACATCCTACCTCGATTCCAACTCAAATCAGACCTAGGGTTAGGGTTTCTTACCTTCAAATGAGGTGGAAAACACCGGGAAAACGCCGAGAATAAGGCGGTGTAGGCCGTGTAGCAATCCAGTGCAAGTGGAGGAAGATCGGCAACGATCTCCAAGTCCTCTCTCTTTTCTCTCTCTCTCTAGGGTTTCCACCAAAATTCGTATGGCTGTGAGAGGGGCTGCTCTAAGCTCCTTTTATAGCCTCAAACATTACGGAAATAGACTTAGGTTCATGGGGTACTGCTTATATAGGATATTCGCCGCTTTTCCATTTCAAAGGGGAGTTCGGTAGCCCTCTTTGAACCAAACGTCGACTTAAGCTCACCACCAATGGATCTACGTGGGATTACGTTTTTGACTCATTCGGATACGTAGATCGCACGTGGCGGACCACTTTCGGTTCGACGGTCATGGCCACGATCGAAATTCGAGTACATGTAAATGTTCTGAAATTTTTCTTAATCCAGAGGTGTAATTTGGCCCGATTCGACGGCCGGGTTGCTTAACGACGCGTCAACGAACGATGCCGATCACTATTCCGAGATATTTATTTCGGCTTGTGAATAGTGTTTTTCACACTACCTCGCTCCGATTCGAAACGAATGGCCGTGGAATATCGGATAAGGCCGATTTTTGAGATGATTGTTAAGCCCAGTGGGGCGGTCCTATTTCCTTAACTTCGGGTTAATCAGAATCCCGATGTGCGATCTAGACCTAATACGAAGTTTCGTTTCATTCCCGAGAGCAGACGGGGAATGAGTTTGGTTCTAAACTTTAGGGTAACCTAGCGTCAATGATTCTGCAAGTTTTGGGTCTTGCAGATCGTATTTAAAGCGATCCTAACGGATTTCATATCTAATTGAGTTTAGTACTTAGTTAACTTTGTTAAATTTCTAAATGATTTAATCCTATGTGATTTCTGGTCGAGGTGGTACTCGACCCAATGTACGGAATTTTTCAGGTCGTTACATAAGGTGCGGACTTTAGATGTATAGGTTAAGGTTTTCAAAGCTTTCAATGTCAGATAATGATAGATTCATGATCGGGGTGTTATTGTACATGCACAATGCGATGTTCGTTTTACGTTTCAGTTGCGTATGCAATTTATGGCATATTGTGTATTCTGTATATTTGTAGAAAATACCGTATACATATAACTTTTGAAAGTATGCTTGCCATGATTAATTACTGTATGAACATGCTATATATATGTATAGTACTTACTCGGCGAAAGGATTCGCCTGAACACATGTTTTTATTAATATACATTATGTATGTTAAATAAGTGTGTTCTAAGTGTTTGTGAAAATGCTTGTAAAAGTAAGTACTTAGATGATTGTGCTTTAGGTTGGTGTTGAGATAGGATTCTCAACTAACTTAGAGATGTGTATGATTTCCTCCATGCAAGTTGTTTAATTTAATTGCTTACTTATGAAATATATGTGTTCGTATTTCCTGTATGTATTGTGCTCTATAATATGCTTGTTAACATGCTTGAATTACTTTGTTTATTCTGCTTTACTCTACATATTTCTGGTTAAGGATTGAATGTGATTGAGGCTATGATTATAGTCCAGGCGATCGGTAATAGACTTGAGTTCGTGGTTGAGATTCATTCACCACGTAGGACGTGTTTGACAAACCCGAGTCGTATGTTAGTCGTCGGCAATGGTTAGGCCACACAGAGTGCTTATGTACTTCATGTCGATCGATGCAATGTGCGCTGGTGTTAGTCGAGCTCATCAAGTAACCTGATCTATCTGATGTATGTTCACCATGTTTGGATGCTACTGCTTGAACCTAAGGTACCAAACTTACCATTGTAACCCCGTTAACCTTGGTACCTCGATCCGCTAAGACTCATGAGCTGGGCATGGTGGTATGGGATACTGTGGTCGACCTGTCGGCCTACACTGGGGCGATGTGCCTCCACGTAGTGACCAGTGAGCAACTCAGACTCGTGAGTCGAATACGGTGGTATGGGACACTGTATTCGAGCTGTCGGCCTATACTGATAAGGTGATGGGGGAGTGGTGTAACGATTGCGTGTAACAGCCCTGACAGCCCTTTGTAGTGACCTTGAGCATACTCTAAATCTGCGGAGAGGCGACGAGGCTTCCCGTAGTAAATAGAGTATAAATTAGGCCTGTATTGATAAGGTGATGGGGTAGCGGTGCAACAAGTGCGTGTAAGAGCCCTGGCAGCTCTTTGCAGCGACCTAGAACCATATCATCGTATGAGATTATCTAGGACTGACGACCCTAGAATGGATCATTGTTTGGGAATGATGTAAGGGAGGTACCTTAGTTTTCTAATACTGGTGTATGAAAAGGACTAATAATAACTTGGTAATCACGCTCATAACATAACACTGTATGTGCCTGAAAGATGTGGAACACTGAGGGATAAACGCATGCCGCGGATGTAAGATGGTGTCGCATGAGGGTGGTTTAGCAAGGGCATGCATCATGACTGCATTTCATAGTTGCATTAACAAGATTATTAAGGAATGTTTGATTGTACTGCTTTATCATTACTGCTTGACTGAATTAATAACATGTTAACCTATGCTTTTTTATTCCACTAAGTTGATCACTCACTCCCACATTATGGGATAGTATTGTACACACCAAGTAGACCTTGTTTGAGTTTCAGATGATGGCGATGCTACGAAGCGGAGCCAAACTTTTTTTTATGATGATGAGGGTTTCTCCTTACACAGCTATCGGGTGGGTCTATGTAGACCATCTTCTGATCGACGGGGTTACAAGGTTGATGATTAGATGCCATTACACTTGATTTTGCTCTTTTGGAGCACCCTTGTATATTCATTTTGTCCATTTTTGGAATATACATTGATATATTTAACCTGGTAACATGTTCACACTCTAGAGACTTATAAGAGTTTATATATATTTTATATATTTATCACAGTCTTTCGCTTACATAATTTAATTGTCTCTGGAGTATGATATGTTGTTTTAGCTTAATCCCATTCATCTTTAATGCACTAATACGAACAACATTCAATCATCATTCTTTATGTTGCATAAGTGATGCGTTGGAACTCGGGAGTTGAGTTTATGCTCGACCCCCGATTTTCAGGGTGTTACAAGATGGTATCAGAGTATGATTTGGATTAAACTGGACCTAGGTTTTGGTCACACGATGTACGCTGACGCATTTCGACATAGGAGGGTGCGAGAAAATGTAGAGATAATCATAGGTAGCCCGATTTCGCCGATCGATGAAGTTCATTGAAATTGGTCGTGTTGTTGGAGTCTGTACGCAACCGGGATCGCATGAGTCGACCCCAAAACACTTCTAGACCGTCAAACGACGGTTTTAGATCACAACTAACCCCATCCCAGCCATTAGAAATCGGTAATACAGTTGTGCATCAAAAACTTCCCGAAACAACCCGAAACGAAGTAAATCGGTGTCGTGGGCCTACCCACGCTAATCCAGAGGGACTCGGGGTGGGACCTAAACTTTTTTGGGGCCTAGGGGGTACGAGGACCTCGCCCAAGTGGTGAGGTATTACCACTTTGTCCAGAGGGTGACGAGGCCTTGCCGGTTAATGGGCCCAGCCGGGCAGGCCGCTCGGGCCGATGGTCTTTGGGGCCTAGGGTGACCCCCTGGTGTGTGGGCCGTTGACTAAAACACCCCCAAACGCCTACCTCCTTCACAAAACACACCCCCAAGCTCTCCCTTTCCTTCAAAATTTTCGTTTTCTCTCTCAAACCTCCCCTCCAATCGCCTTTTCCGTCATTTCCCATCACAATCCAACACCTCCATCATTTATAGCAACACTTACTCCCGTACCCTCTCCATTCCTTTTCATTTGAGCTCCTACAACCCCCTTTGAAGCTCAAAATCATGTAAGCTCACTAACCCATCCATTTTCTTCACTTTTCTTCTTCAAACCCTGTCATTTAGGCCTTTACAATCCCTGTTGAGGCTCAAATCCGTGGAGAATCAAAAGTTCCAGCCCCTATTCCCCCTTGTCTTCATGTTCCATGGCCTTCTTTGAGTTCATTACGACCATATTTTCGATCTCCACCTTTCTTTCTCTCATGGGAAAGTGAAAGGGTGCCCTTCCTCCTTCGCCAGACTCAGATGCCTAGTCATCCGTGCCGATGTCTCGTAGTTATTTGAGTTACTGCTTTAGGATATGTTTGTATTTTTGTGTTGATAGACCTAGTAGTGTGGTAGTTAGTAGAATGTTAGATGTTTAAAGCCTTGGTTGTATTAGCTCCCATGCATCTTCTGTCATGGTCCACGTAAGGCTACGTCCCATGTGTTGCGATGATTTTGGGTTAAATGAAATGCATGACGCTCCTTTTGTTACCGAATATGTAGAATGCTTGACAAGTTGGAGTTGTACTTGACAATTATGAACTCCTTCCACCCTCCACCATTACACCTCTAAACCCATCTCTCACTCCTCTTGGCCTCACCATCTCACACCCATATGAGCACAAAATCCACATTTTTGGCTCCGAGTTCTTTGCGTTAGGCTTGACCTGAAATCTTACTGGTGTAGCTGAGAACGACTTATTTCTCTCAGCACACAACAATGACACTGTATAATTAGACTGTAAAATTTTCAACTGTTCAGATGATAGTAAGGTAAGTGGTGGTTGTCTTAGATGTTTCAGCACAAAATAGAATTTCTTCTTTGCTTCTGCTATCTTGGACGATTCAGTATTTTTTGTTTCTTCTTTAATCATGTTTACTTGTCTGTCCTTCAGGACTTTGCTTTCATCATTCTTTCTTTCATCTTCGACGAACCCTTTATAGTAACTAGCATCTGCAAAGAGGGACTCTGCCTCTGTATATGGCTTCGCATCGGTCGTTACTTTATACTGTACCCCATCTTTACAGTACTTGAAGCATTGATGGATCCATGGCCTTCCTAGGAGAAGATTGTATGTCATCACGACATTTATAACATGGCACACGACATTAGTAATCAACTTCCCTATTTCTAGCATTACTGTAATTTTACTGAGTGCACGCTGCCCATCTTGATTGAAACCCTGTATCATCATTCCACTGGAGTGTATATTTGAATGACGATACCCTAGTTTATTCAATATCGAGAGTGGTAAGAGGTTTACTATAGACCTATTATCTATCATAATTCGCTTGACCTTATTTTCACCGATATGACCTTCTTCATCAGTGGCCTATTATGCCTTACATCACAGATCAAATCATCATCGGAGAAGGAAACAACCAGTAGACAACTCTCATGCTCATCGTGCTCTTCGTGTTCCATTTTTGCTAGTAAAGTTTCTCCTACATCATGATCAGACAATGCTTGAACTAAACTCTGCCGAAATTTTTCTAACAACTTAAGCGCATCATATATGCTTAACTGAGCCGGTATGCCTTTAAATGACTTACTACATCATAAGTCACCTTCGTCATCTCATTTTTCTTTTCTTTGTTATCGTCATCGCTCCGCCTATCAACGGCTTCGCTTCTCGCGATCCCTACTTTCTGTTTCACGGGACTTGCCATTCTTTTTCTCGATCGCAATGCAATTACTGCCAACGTCTTTGTTGTCCTACAGTCCTCTTTCTTTCTCATTTTTAGGTCCCTTTCTCGGATCATAAGCATATTCACCGTTGTCATCGTACCACTTTCCTTTTATATCCCAATTACTATTTCGCCCCTATCTATCATCCATTATATTATACTCTTCAATTATAACAATTCTTCGTCGAATGTCCCACCAGGCGATGGTAACGGCAAAAATCTCTCTCTCTCTCTCTCATTTTTGTCACATCTTTGGGGCGCTTGGGTTCTAGTATTTCAATCGTGTCAGCCTTTACCATTTGGTTCATCATAGGAATGATGTCTTCTTTGTCGAACGCGAGCCCTTCATGAGAATTAAGCATCCTAGGTCTCTTTCCACTATATATATTTCTTGATTGGTTACATTCTTCTTTTCGTTCTGATCTCTTTTCTCTTGAGTCTCTTGTATCTTTACTTCTTTTGTCTCGATCGATGGTATTTACAACCATCCTACTGGACACTCTCCTAACTGTCTCCTAGTGGAATGCTGACATT
This sequence comes from Magnolia changhungtana, assembly GCA_030180095.1. NCBI lineage: Eukaryota > Viridiplantae > Streptophyta > Magnoliopsida > Magnoliales > Magnoliaceae > Magnolia > Magnolia changhungtana. The sequence goes on from JASAUF010000600.1 coordinate 3,477,367, forward strand.
TTACGAGTCATCAATTCCAAAGCATGAGCTTTGGTGGCCAGGTCACGAAAAGTTTTGATGTCGGCGCTGGTGAGTCCAAACGTGATTCCTATCTCCATAGAATTTAACACATTTTGACTTGTTCTTTTTCTTCCGGCAGCTGTCTACACGATGCTCCCAACGTCTTCCATCTGTCTATAAACTTTTCCATTGGTTCGTGTTCTCTCTGTCGCACAGAAGCCAATTCTGTAATACTGACATCTCGTTCGGAAGAGAAGAAGGTTGACGTAAAGGCATCCTGCATTTGTTCTTAAGTACGTATTGACCCTGGAGCCAGGCTAGAATACCATCGCAATGCTTTGTGCGTCAGTGACGGCCCGAACAATAGTAAGCAATACTGAGGTATCATAGAAAAATTCCCCATGCTAGTAATGAAGTGCATTAAGTGTTCTTCTGGCGATCCCTCCCCATTAAACTTCTGAAAATATGGATGTTTGAAGTTAGCTAGAAACGGGATATCTTCTACTTCTTTTGGATACAACGTTCGGTATTTGAAATGACTAGTATTTTCATGTTCTCTTTCTACTCTGACACCCTCTTCAGTAACTTGTCTTGTGTTACCTTGTCTTGTGTTACAGTTCTTGCGGCTGGAGCAAACCCTCGTGATCCTGTCCCCTGTGATTGAAAACCTTCAGGTAGGTTTTCTTGTCCATTCATTGTGCCCATTGTTGGTGGAGCCGCCATTTGGGCTACATTATACGCGATGGTTGCCAGGGCCTCTCTGAGGTTCCTACACTCTTCGATGAGTGCTCGTTGTGCTTCTGCCATTGCATTGAGGTGATCCTCTGTGGTCGGCCTATTTTCTTGATTTATCCCCGCCATATGTATAGTATCTTCTCCACTTTTCGACAAAGCTGTAGCTGGGGTGGGACGAGAGTACGTTGACGCAATATGGCTTACGGAGAGAGGAGAGGATGGAGTTTCATTTTACCTTTCTATGTCTTCGGTGCCACTGCTCGATTGAGGTGATACAGACTTTAGTGAACATGCTAACAATGCCTTGCCTTTCTACTCTCTAGTCCATCTGACTCTTGGGGTGACCAAAGCTGGGAAGTTGCACAACGTTAACTGTAGGTCTATTTTCCTGGGATATATCGCAGGGGGAGCGAATTCAGGATTCTTCATGGCAGTATTACACGTTACTGGTCCTCTAATTCTCGTCGGTGGTGAATTTGTTATCGCCGCATTTATGCCTTGGGTCCTTATCCTCCTTCGAGTGACAACGGTCCATTCATCTCTTTCTTCCCACGCTATCGGTGAAGCAATTACAACTGTAGCAGTCGCTCGTGATTCTGCTTGTTGGCTCGGTACTGCTTTATTTTAGCTACCCTCAGTTTGTTCATCGGCATACTCTATGACAACCCTGTCATAGTGAAATAGAGAACTGCTTTTCCTTGAATGGTTGCCATTGCTTGGTCGGTTGCGGTGTTCTTCTCTCTCTTCTCCTATAACAAATAAGAAAGGAGAAAAGATTAAAAGGATCGATTAGTACTTATATTACGTTGTATTCTATTTTAGAGATGAAAGGCAGGATATTCCCGTTGAGAGTCACCATTTTGGCGCCTTCAAGGCGCCAAACAGTCACGATTATCTCCCTTGCAATCTTAAGTTAATATTCAAGTAGAATAAATATTCCTCAGCAGAGTCGCCATTTTGTTTCGAACAAGAAACAAAGGTATTTTATTTGGGATAATTTATTCACTTTGTATTTAACAGAAGAAGGCAAGAAAGATAATCTCATTGTTCATTCATTCCAGGTTCTTTTACATCCCATTCTCCCTTGATTCTAAAATAGAATATTCACAAATTTACAATAGAAAGTAGATATTTGATTATATCAAATATCAGGCTGAAAGCCATTGTCCCATTGTGCACTGAAGCCTTTGTGCACTGAAGGTCGGAGCTCTGTGCGCAAGAAGCTTTGTGCGCAAATAGGTTTGTGCGCTGGAGGCTCTGTGCGCAGGAAGTTTTGTGTGACGGAGGCTCTGTGCGCAATAAGCTTTGTGTGACGAAGGCTCTTTGTGCAAGAAGCTTTGTGCACTGGAGGCTCTGTGCACAGATGGACTTTTATGCGCTATGAGCCTTTGTGCGTAGCAGGCTTTGTGCGCCACACAATGGCAATTCCGCACAAACTCTACCTTCTCTCTCTTCGGCCTACTCATCTCTAACAGATTGCTAATGACCCCTTTGAAGGGGTCGGGGGTATTTATAGCCCTCACGCACATCTGAACATGCCACGTCAGCACTACGCATTCCCCTTTTGTGCGGACTACTTTGTATGCTCCACTCCGTGCAGGGTCCTTTGTGCACTCCACTTCGTTTGGAGTCCTTTGTGCGCCACCCTTGGTGCGGATTCCTTTGTGCATCACGCTTTGTGCGGAGTCTTTTGTGCGCCACCCTTGATGCCGACTCCTTTGTGCGACACGCTTTGTGCGGAGTCTTTTGTGCGCCACCCTTAGTGCTGACTCCTTCACAACAACTCCTACTTTCTCTCTTTCTCACTTATTTTTATGTCTCAACAATGGTTAATGAGTCTCTATTCCATCATCATTATCGTTATCATCACATCATCACCACAATTAATCATCCAAATAATCAAGAAATAAAACAAACCATAAGAGTGGAGGGGGTGTACTCACCTTGATGGATTAGATGGATGGTTGAGATGGATGGAAGGGATGGGATTGATGGAGTTGATGGCCCACCAAGATTACTCCTCTCTCTCTCTCTTTGTGTAGAAAAATGGTGAAATGTTAAGGATTGAAGGGATATATGTAGAGAAATTGCTAAAATGTGGTTAGATTCAATTAATGTGATCTTGGTTAGCTTAGGCTAGGATTATGGTAATTAATTCATGATTAGTAATTAATGGTGTATTAAAGAGACATGAGATGGCATGGTGTGATGACATCATGCATAGGGTATGGTATGGAGAAGAGTTGACTTTGGGGAGCACATGAGAGAGGGATGGCATGGGAGGGTGACATCACACACATAGGTAGAGATTCTCTCACCCATGTGTGGATGTGCATGTGTGCATGGCATGTGTTGCGCACATGTGTGGAATGGAGTATATAGCTCCATGCGCACATGATACAGTAACAATTCTTCACGGCGTATCTCACTAACAGAGTGTCGTAAAACGCGGGAGTAGTACCTATGCGATCGTGGCGTTGGGGCAGTCGATATGAAATCAGTTTCAAAGCCTTTGGGATCCAGTCAGTCGGGTGTGCACTATGCACGACTAGTCCAGGTTTGGTTAAGGGCGTCAATCATCGTGCACATAGGCATAGAAAGTGGTATGGAATGGACAGGGTCTTACAATCTACCCTCCTAATAAAAATTTTTGTCCTCGAAATTTCTAGTCACAAATACATTATCAAACTCATAACATGGAAAGCCAAACATATGTATCATCATACATATCACCATATGTACCAAATAATCATCCATCAAACACTAGAGGGTATTGCTTGCGGCTATCTGCCTCATGCCTGGGTGCTAACTATAGTCTTTAAGTTCTTAACTAGAGGATCTTATTTTGACTAAGTTCACATACCGGGAATCCTAGATTCATACAGATCAGGAGTACTAATAGCATCTAGGTTTTCGATTAATCACTGTGGGAGACCTAATTTAATTCATCTATGTTTTCTAGCTACTGACTTTGCTTGTAAGTGATCCCAAATCTTATGCTCTGATATCATCTTCTGTCATGACCCAAATCTAGGGACAGACAACTTTTGTGATGCCCCAAATCCAGCACTCAACTTCCCTACACCAAGTCCCAAGTTCGGCGCACCACAAGGAAGATTTTTTTACTATATATATGTGTGTGTGTGTGTGTGTGTGTGTGTGTGTGTGTGTATATAATACCTGAGCATGAAGATCCATGATCAAAATACCAAACAACACTATCCATTATAAATCTTGATGGTTACAAGTAAAATGCTTTCCAAAAGGTACACAACGTCAACATTGCCAAATCAAAAATTAGATATAATGCATCAAGAAAGCTAAGTCTTCCAAGCTACTCCTGCCCTGAAAAAATGGGAAATAGGAAGCTTAGGCAAAAAGCCTAATGAGTACACACGTGTGTGCAGTGTGTCCTACATGTAAGCAAGATAAATATGCCACCAAGAAATCATGTATGGTGAAAGGCGTGTAGTATGTAAGGTACGATACCAATGCCAATGCAATGCATATGCATAATAGTAATACTCTGAGTCAATGCTACTAGAAGCACCAAGTCATATTTTCATTTCTCCTATACCACAGCCATAACCATATTACACGCATCCGTAATCACATCATCACCATCATATTATCATGCCATATCATAACTGTATATCTCAGGAAAACACCGTGGTCGACACTCATGCATCAGACACTAACAATCGACTTCGCACACCCGCCCTACGGTGGATTTCCACCCGGCTTGCCAGTAACAGACCTCATTCGCGCTTCTCCTCACCGGTGAGTCAGACCGATCCCTGTTTGCACCTCAGCCCTTAAGCAGGTTGGACCTTCCTCTTCTTAACCCGACCTCATCAGTGGGAGTCAAATCCATGACCCATGTATCCACTCGGCCCGACGGTGAGGTATCCCTAGCTAGCATAGGGGTTTAGGGACTTTCAACCCAAGGGGCACATCATCCCTGTCTATTTCCACACTTCCGGTGTCCCGTTCCTTTTCAAGGATAACCCAAGTCATTATCATAGATACACATTTCATCGTCAAGATCCAACTCATGTTATACGGCACGACTATGGTATTTCGATCATCATGTATGCCATGATTATGCATGAATTCAAGCAATTATGATAAGGCATACGTTCAAGTGCATGTGGCATGCATATAATGCCATGAGTTTAAGGTCTGCTTAACCTTTAAGACAAGAATGACATACAATCATCACATGTCACTATCAACTATATCAATCCATGGTCATGTGACTAAACTGAAGAGGACATATCTTACACATGAACAAATGTATTAAAGTACACTTGCACATAACGTCATTCCATGGTGCATGAGTATGATCAATATCAACATGGTCAAGTAAATGAATTTAGTATGCTAGGAAGTTGAACAACATAAATCAAGATATTAAATCACATACTTCTATTAAACATAATCACTAACATCATTAGTATCATCCATAGCTATCATAATCATAAGCATTAATTGTATTCAGAGTTACACCTTATCCTTCGCAAGATAGATATTCCATTAGTGGCTTTGGCCCAACATCAGTTTCTTTTATTGGGACCACATGGTTATACCCTAACTGGGCCTTATGGTTAATGAGTGGTGGTGATGCAAAGTACATGCATCAAGTGGTTATGAGATGAAAGGCATATATATAACATATAGTAAATGAACCACAGGATGGATGGTGTTGGTGAAACTCATATAATGTAGAGGGCTTCACCTTCAAGTGAGTTATTAGTAGGTTGGATTTGTAAATAATTATCATAGTAGTTCTATAATTGTTTGAAGGCACAAGCAAACCTCATAAGATACAGTGAGCCCTAAGTTGAACGACTTGGGTTATAATATACACATAAGAGTTAGTCACGATTGGATGACGTGGGTTTGTCTCATACAACGTTGTGGGTCCTACTTCCAAGTAGTCATGCAAGTAGATGTGTCCACACACAAACATTACGGTGGGTCCCAACAAGTAGATAGTATAGGTAACTCACTATTAAGGTAGTACAAGGAAGAACAGTTCAGATGTACATGGCACACGTCAGCGGGCTCCATGATCGAACTGTTTGGTTGCCAAAATAATTGAATAGTGCGGATAAAATACATACATTGAGTGGGTTCACAAGTGTTCAAAAGTTATACATTCAATTAACACTATTTCAAATCGTCTGACTTATTTAGGAATTGGATCTAGGTCATTTTGGAATCATGTTCTATAATTTGCTAGCCTAAATGGTGAAATATGCAATACTTACATCAAGGTAAGGTCCATAATCAATCTAACACACTTCCTAAGTTCACATACGAAGTGGTTACACCATCAGCATAATCCACGATTCTAAGTAATCATAAAATTCTCATATGCCCACATGGTCTTATGGCCACTCCATTATCAGAAGTTCATATGGTTGAGTGGCCACACAAATGTCACTCTACTTGCCATAATAAAGGATTAAGGTCACATGGTTATTATTATTATTATTATTATTATTATTATTATTATTATTATTATTATTATTATTATTTATTTTTTTACTATACCATAGCTCGCATAATGGGGCAACCGCTTTACTAAACTTTATCACAGTCAGGCGGCCAGTACCACAATTTCACATAGTTTAATAGTCATCTAAGCACCACATGATCATATGGTTGGGCCACACATTCCCCACATACCCACATGATTTACGGCTATCCACGTCATGCATGATCACAAGATTTATGAGCTACATATTCAACACAATTTTGCCAAATCTAGCTGTTATTCATCCCATCAATGATCATATGGTTAAGGGCCACAACAATCATAAATCCACTTAGAAAAGTAGTCACACAATTGCCCCAATTTTATATAGTTAGGTGGGCTATAAAAATCACGCACTTACATGGTGTGGTGGCCTACACAACTTCCACCAATTCGCACGACTAGTTGGGCCACTCAAAATCCTAAATTCCTATAGTGTAGTACTCCACATGATTCTTACCAACTGACGGTCTAAATGAGGAATAACCATTACAATGGGTACCATGAAAATGACTTAGATTGCAGTAAATATATAGGTAGCCCCACACTCTAAAATGATCTAATCAAAATAGATGAATGACTAGTAAAACATGTACATTAGGTGGCCCATGATCGGTCAAAATGGATAGATGGATAAATTCCTCACAAGTATTACTGCAGCTTTAGGAAATATTTAATGGTGGACAAGTGATCAATATTGCTCCCGTGGAATGAGATTTGGATCTGACTAGTCTATAAGACCATACCCTAAAATGATAAGGATAAACCGATCAATGGCATGGATCTACATCATACTACAAGGTGGAGTCCATGGTCAAGGAAGCATCCCAGCATATAGGGGGCACACTAGAGCCTAAGAATTTCTAATGGTTGTCACCACTGTTTCTACTTACAGTGTGGCCCACCTAAAACTGAGTTCTACTTCATCTTGTGTCCATGGGCAGGAGGTGGGCCCACTTCCTAAGTGACTGAAAAATATAGGCAGTGTGGGTATACAACACATGCACCTAGGTGGGCTTCACATGCATCACATTATGTCCGAGGAAGTTTTCATTGGTAAGCATGCAATTCCCTTTCCTTATTATTATTATTATATTTTGTATGATTGTAGGTCCCATTGACATGGTGGGGTCCGCCCCATGAACAATTTGTACAACAAACAACATCATAGTTAATACCACCCACTAGATGAATGACATGGATATAAGGTACATACGTTGGGTGGGGCTTGTAACACATGGATGGTCTAAATGATGGTCGACTTGGATATAAAATACATATAATGAGTTGGCTCCATAGTCCAATGACCAACCCAACTTTGGTGGCAGTTACACGGTAGAACTCATAGGATTTAATGGTAGGGATTTTTATTCCCACTGTTTCTTATAGTGTGGTCCACCTAAGGCGCGGATCTGCCTCATTCTTTTACTGGTGACTTAAAATGGTCTAAAGGAGTGAATGAATGGGCCAAATATACTTTTCATCACCTAGGTGGGCCCCAGAAAAATTTGAGTGTTTTGAGTACAATTTCCACTGTCTAAGTGGCATGGCCTGCATGAGCTTCTAATGGGCCTGATTTTTTATACTGTGTAATGGATGGGGCTAGTAAGATGGATGAATGGTGTGGATTTAGCACATACATCATGGTGGGGCCTGGGGATTAAAATCAAGTCAATTTGTGGCTCTTGTGGGCAACACCACACACAAAGGTTGAGAGGGTTATCCTCCATTAAAACATTCATAATCATTTGTTAAGCCACCAGGATGTGGTTCACAAATCCAGCCCATCCATTATGTGTGTCCCACTTGGTTGAGGGGTCAGTCCAAGTTTTAAATGCATCCAAATTTCAGGTGGGCCCCATCCATTATGCGTCTCTGGTGCTGGTAGCAGCGTCCACTCTCTCTTCTCTTTATTATTATTATTATTATTCATTTATATAGATATATTTATTATTATTATTATTATTATTATTATTATTATTATTATTTTTAAATTAATGGCTTGGAGGACCTTTGGAATGTTTTTATTTTTTTTTTATGGTGAGGTTTTCAATCACATTGTTTCATACAGTGTGGTCCACCTGATCACTAAGCCTGTAGCGTTTTTAAATATTTCCTTCATCCAAATAGGCATAGTTATATGAATGGTTCAGATTGCATCCAAATGCAATGATGGGGGCCATGGTTAATGAGTCTCTATACCATCATCATCACATCATCACCACAATTAATCATCCAAATAATCAAGAAATAAAATAAACCATAAGAGTAGAGGGGGTGTGCTCACCTTGATGGATTAGATGGATGGTTGAGGTGGATGGAAGGGATGGGAATGATGGAGTTGATGGCCCACTAAGATTACTCCTCTCTCTCTCTCTCTCTCTCTCTCTCTCTCTCTCCTTGTGTAAAAAAATGGTGAAATGTTAAGGATTGGAGGGATATATGTAGAGAAATTGCTAAAATGTGGTTAGATTCAATTAACGTGATCTTGGTTAGCTTAGACTAGGATTATGATAATTAATTCATGATTATAATTAATGGTGGATTAAAGAGACATGAGATGGCATGGTGTGATGACATCATGCATAGGATATGGTATGGAGAAGAGTTAACTTTGGGGAGCACATGAGAGAGGGATGGCATGGGAGGGTGATATCACACACATGGGTAGAGATTCTCTCATCCATGTGTGACATATACATGTGTGCATGGCATGTGTTGTGCACATGTGTGGAATAAAGTATATGACGTCATGCGCACATGATACACTAATAATTCTTCGTGGCATATCTCACTAACGGAGCATCGTACAGACGCACGAGTGGTACCTACGCGATCGCGGCGATGGAGCAGTCGATATAAAATTGGTTTTGAAGCCTTGGGGATCCGGTCTGTCGGGTGTACACTATGCACGGCTAGTCTAGGTTTGGTTAAGGGGGTCAATCATCGTGCACATAGGCATAGAAAGTGGTACGAAATGGACAGGGTCTTACATTCTCAATCATTGGTCTCTAATTACCAACTCACTTCATCTTCCCTCAGGCGAAATGAGTATTACTTTATGGGATCTTCTTTGCATAGCAGGTCTTCCCATCATGGGTAATATTTTTTATGCATACATACCTTCTAATGGATAATTGACTCTAACTTCCACAGGGGACAACAAATCTGGTATTTCAAAGACCATGCTTGGACCTTTTAGTGCACTGGCTAATTTCCCTCAGCCGATCGCATTACTGCTCTTAAATGGCTAGCTCATTTTTCTCGGAAGTTGCGATATACTTTCTTCTTCTTGCCTTCTATTTCCAAAATCTTGGTCTTGTATATATTCATATTGTCTTACTTTAATAACCACATCTTTACCTTAACAGCTTTGTATGCCATAACCATTAAGAACGCAAGACCATTCGCAAGAACATTAAGAATACCACTGAATACAGTTCTTCCTGTGAATTAGCTACTTTTCTAGCTTACTGGTTAAGCTTGGTAATATTTCTGAACTCTAAACAGATAGATATCATCGGTCCATCTTTCTTCATGGTCGTGGGTGTAATGACGGAGGGTTAAAAATATTCCGTAGTCCTCCAGTTATGTGCTCCCTATATCGCGCTTTTGGGGACATCATTTATGGTTCTAAAATCCTTCCTTTGAATCTTTTCCTTTTTGTGTTCCATGACACTACTTCATAGGCTAGCTAGGAGTGTGCTTCCCCTAGACATTTGCTGACTCTAGAAGAGCATATTCGAACCTTGATCGACTTCCTCTTCAACATTATCAACTAAGAAAGATGATTGAGAAGTCAAATGGCTAGGTCACTAGAAAGATAGAAAGCAATAATCATATCGACTTTCATCAATTCCCATTTACTAGCTCTCCCGAGGACGTAGCAGTTATTGATGATGATTCCATCTCATTTGGTGAGCATTCATTTCTTGTCTCCATCATATCTAGTACTCTTCCATCGAGGGAAGGAAGTGTATTCTGGCATGAACCATACTATCCAAGCAGATTCGCTCACCAGTTTGGATTCGATCAAACTATACTGGAGACTTGTGATATTGTCACTAGAGCGATGAAAAGTTATGGTGTTAGGCCATATAATTAGGCTTTGATATGGAAGCAATTCTTGAACGTTCATACCAGATTGCATTTCATAATTCCTGGCTATAATTATCCAATTAGCGCTTCTTATTGCTGGATGCGCTAGTGGGTTCATCAGTATTAGTTGGTGGACAATTATTGCCCAGTAGATCATGCTACATGGATTCTTCGCCCTCGCCTAAGAGATTTTCAGAAAGACCAAGGTATTGGCTACTCTGAAGAAACAGATCGTGCCCCCTCTTCGGGCCAACTTTGCATAAAGATTTCTTCTGCAAATAATATATCTGAAACAAAGCCTGATGATACTCTTGAAGGATGGATAGTCTTTGGTACTCCTTTGAAGAATGCACCTGAATCTTTAAATTTTCAGAAGAGAATGATAATTCTTTGCAATTTTATCCTCCTTCGCCCTCACAGATATTACAAGATAACTTTCCTTTACAATTAGAAAGGCAAGAGACATAGAGACATCGTCGTCCTCTCCAGAAAGATAAACATATCATAATTGAAGACTCATCCTCTTCAGAAAGATAAGCATATTATAATTGAAGATTCATAATTGATCTTGAAGCATTTTAGCTTTATAATAGAAAGTAGCGAACATTTTGATCAAACTTAATATTGTTGTAATCTGAACTTGTTTCAAAAGATATGTATTTTGTATGTTTGTATAATCTAAGCATGAGATTTTCATGATTTATGAGATTTTCTTATCAGGCAATTTGCATCTCTAAGCATATCTTAAGTAAAATAGATGATCATATATATATATATATATATATATATATATATATATATATATATATATATATATATATACGACATTTTGATGATACACATAGTTTAAGCTCTTGAATAATGGAGCTAGTATACTTTGACTGAGCATACCTTGACTGGACATGACTTGACTTGACTGAACTCGACTTCACTTGGCTGGACTTGACATGACTAAACTCGACTTGACTTAACTGGACTTGACATGAGTGAACTGGACTTGACTTGACCAAACTGGACTTAACTTGACTGGACTTGACGTGATTGAACTGGACTTGACTAGACCAAACTAGACACTTTCACACACAGTTTAAGCTCATGAGTAGTGGAGCAAACAAATTTTTTGACTCTTAAGTAATTAGAGTCAGCGTCTTACGTGAATGATCTTTGTAACTCTCATGAGTTTGCTGGACTTATCACAGCCGGGGAGTTCACAAACCACAATCCATTAGAGAGGCCTAGTGAAGCTACTGAGGCCATGAACTCAGTGGGATTAACGCACAAGGTTGGCCGCAGTAACTCTCTAGAGTTCACGGGGCACGCAAGGCTACCTTAGGGTACCAAATCTAAGGTCGTCAGTCTATCAATGAGGAGGCTAAAAACCCATCCTCATGAGTTACTACTGAAATCAAACTAAGGATCTGGGGGGTCTTATGAATAGTTGGCCTATCTATAGATGAGCCAAAGAGTGCACATTATAGCCTACTTTTTCTTGCCTGATATGATTATATATATAAATGCTAGAACCAAATATTTTCGATATCCCATCTGGCCGTCCACGATGTGCTTGTAGAGGGCACAACCCTAATATCACTAGGGCGCCAAGTGATCATGTCACACAAATGCGAGATGCATGAGTCATACCATCTAGTCATGTATCAAACTTGTGTGTACCGTGTGATCATGTGGGGTAACTCCTTCTCACAAAGAGTCTCATAATAAACCAACCCAATGGCATATGTTATGATCAATCACTCCTCATAACAAGTATACATATGATGCATATAGGCATGTATCATGATGTAATAAAGTACATAGGCATGATTATCTAATATGGCAGACAACAATAATCCACAATCGACCATCACCGGCATATCACATACTACGAGATAAACTAAATGACATGCTCCTTCTACAACTATAAGAGCCTATGCGGTATGTCTTACATTTGCCTTCCAAGGCTCTGCATGATCCAAGACGGGGATGACAGGTCTAGTCCTTACATTGAGATAGGTTCTACATAGTGGATATACCAAACCTGATACTAAATATTCTTTTACCTATGGCAAGGGGTGATGATGTACTAAGCAACAGATGGCCTAGATGATACACTAATGTTAAGTTGTCTCAACAAAGAGATGGACGGTGTGGATGATATGTACATGTCACAAGTTCCTAGCAAATGGTGTACAAAGGTAGGATACACCTCTCGTGGTGACTCAAGTGTGTATATAACAAGTTGAGTTCACAAGGTGAGCTAACGGGGTGAACAATTGGGCTTTCTCAACCTCTTATTATGGATAAACTGGGCTTCCTTATGGGGCTCGATACATACACAAAGTGGGCTTGGTGGAGTTCCTACATCTAGGAATATGTGTCTTTCCAAATGGATTGGGTAGCCAGCTCAACACCTAAGTGGGCCTCGGGTATGGTTACTAAACTTGGGCAAGACATGCATTTAGATGGGCCACATTACTATGGGAGGCTTGGTAAGAACATAATGTGAGCTCCAAGGTTTGGATAATTTCTACAAGGCATGGTGGGAAGTACCATCATCAATGGGGGTCCAACGGTTTGGGTTAGCCCAATGGGTATTACTAACATAATTGGGGACCCAAAGGTTTGGGTTAGTCCAATAAGGTAAGGGCGGAAATGGCCAATCGATGGGCTCGAGGGAAGTTTACAATGGTGGACCTTTAACCACCATGGTCTTAAGGTGCGGTCCATTTGGGATTGGAATCTGAATCAAAAGGAGGCTCGAGGCCCTGAAAATCTCTAGAAGGACGGATGGATAATGCGCATATAATACACCCATCAAGGTGGACCTCACACATCACAATTTGGCCTCCCACATATAATACACCTCGCATACATCACATTGGGTCTCATACACGGGCCACATGTACATCACAATGGGGCTCATCACATGGGCCTCATATACATCACAATGGACCTCATATATGGGCCGCATGTATATCACAATGGGCCTCATACATGAGCCGCATATACATCACAATGAGCCCTATACACGGGCCGTAAATACATCGCAATGGGCCACATCCATAGGCCTCAAATACATCACAATGGGCCTCATACATGGGCCTCATATACATCACAATGGGCCTCATACACGAGTCGCATATACATCACAATGGGCCTCATATACAGGCCACATGTACATCACAACGGGCCTCATACACGGGCCGCATATGCATCACAATGGGCCCCATACACGGGTCGTAAATACATCACAATACACTAGCTGCAAATACATCAAAATGGGCCACATCCATTGGCCTCATACACAGGCTGCATATGCATCACTATAGGCCCTATACACGGGCCGTAAATACATCACTATGTGCCCTACACACGGGTCGTAAATACATCACAATCGACCCTATACACGGGCCACAAATACATCACAATGGGCCTCAAACACGGGCCACATATGCATCACAATGAACCCCATACACGGGCCATAAATACATCACAATGAGCCCTATATACAGGCCGTAAATACATCACAATGGGCCTCATACCTGGGCCTCAAATACCTGACATTGGACCTACACAGCAGGTGGGCCCTGTAAAGCCAGCAAGTGGGCCCTGTACACTGTAGGTGGACCCTGCAGATGGATGGCGTTGCTAAACATATATAGAGGTGGGTCCCACTGTCCCATGTCCAGGGATGGACGGTGAGGATAAAACCCATACATCACGTGGGGTCCATACGTGTGGATGAAGCAGGGATCTCAGGTGGGTCCACACGTGCTGGATGCAGCACGACATCAAGGTGGGTTCCCACTGTCTAGCAAGCTAGACGGTGTAGATAAAACATATAAATCACTGTGGTTTCCACCATCCAGACCGCTGGACGGTGTGAATAAAATACATAATCATGGTGGGGTCCACTACACGAATGGTGGGGATAAACCCATACATCACGTGTGGGCCCCACGTGTGTGGATAGTGCACATAACAGGTGGGGTCCACAAGGCAAACGAAGTAGATAAAACACTTACATCACGGTGGATCCCACCGTCCTTGCTGGAATGTGTGGATGTCACATGTGCAAGGGGTCCATGGATGAATGGCCTGGTTGAAACATATGCATCACGTGTGGCTGCCACGAATGGACGGTGTGTATACAACACATACGTCTAGGTAGGGCCCACCATCTGCTGGGGTGATGTCGATAAAACACGTACATTATGCGTGGGCCCCATGGCATGGGTATAAACACATACATCATGCAACTCCATCGTCCATTGCTAGACGGTGGATAGCAAGGATGAAATGCATACATTAGGTGGGGTCCACATCAGTGTGGCCCACCAGAGTTTTTGGATTTAAGCTAATATTTGTGTTTCCCTCCCATTTGGGTATCACGACAGTCCAACTGCTGGACAGTGGGCACCCTAATGTTTGGACAGTTTGTGGTCCCACTGGATGGATAGTGTGGATCATACATCAAGGTGGGCCATCATACACAAAAAAAGGGGAGAGAGAAATGTATAATGGAGGGGAGGGGCTCCGCCACTATGAGCCCTCCCTAGGTGGGCCATGTAAATATAATACATATATCAAAATGGGTCCTAAATTATGTGGCCCCTAAATCATAAAAATCAACGGTGAAGATCCCTTTTCCACAAAAAAATGCAAGGTCTAAATGACCTTTTCATAAAGGGGAAAAATAAACATCATGATGGGGTCCATAGAGAATGGCCCCATCATGGGATGATCATATGAATCATGGTGGGCCATCGGCCACACCTATGAGATCCATACCATCAATCAGTAGGCCTCACTTGGCCCATCAATAAAAACACAATATAATCCTATAAAACTCCCACCGGTTACACTTTTTTTAGGATCCTTGAAATGTTAAGCTCCTTGACTTCAACTTTGATGGAGGATGATGAAGATTGAAGGGTGGAGATGTAACACCCTGAAAATCGGGGGTCGAGCATAAACTCAACTCCCGAGTTCCAGAACATCACTTATGCAACAAAATGAATGATGATTGAATGTTGACTGTATTTGTGCATTGAATATGAGTGAGATTAAGCCAAAACAGAATATCATACTCCAGAGACAATAAATTAGCAAGCGGAAGACTGTGATAGATATATAAAATATATAAAATCTATGGTGAGTCTCCAGAGTGTGATAAAGTTACCAGGTTATAACTTACAAGTGCAGTTCAAATTATACCAATGTGTAAGTGTAATGTCTTCTATCCCATGTACCATAGCCCCATCAATACAGTACCAGGTCTTCAGAGACCTGTCAAAGAGTTACATGTAAGAGAACTCCTCCTCGACATCATAGTAGTAGTCCGGCTCTGCTTCAGGAGTAGCGTAGCCATCTGCAATCAGACAATGTCTAGTGGGTGTTCGAAACACCGTCCCGTAACGTGGGAGTGAGTGATCAACTCAGTGGAACAATAAAGCATAGGTTAACATGTTATCGACTCAGTCAAGCAGTAATGATAAAGCAGTAAAATCAAACAATGCTAAGTACTCTTATTAATGCAAGTATGAAATGACATGATGAATGCCCTTGCCAAACCACCCTCATGCGACATCATCTTACGTTCGCGAATGCGTCCATCCCTCAGTGCTCCACATATACCAGGCACATGCAGTGCGATGATGAGCATGATTACCGAGTAATTATTAGATCATTTTAAACAGCAGTATTGGGAAACTAAGGTACCTCCCTTGTATCATTCCCAAACATGATCCATTCTAGGGTCGTCAGTCCTAGTTAATCTCATACGATATTATGGTTTGAGAGGCGTAGCGAAGGCATCACAAAGGGCTCGTCACCCATCGAAGACGATCTGATCTCACCGTATGCGGCTCAATTGCTGACCGTCAGCTCGAGTACAGGTCTCACCGTACTCGGCTCAATCACTAGCCGTCAGCTCGAATACAGGTCTCACCGTACTCGGCTCAACTCATACTCTAGTTGCTGTGAAAGACTCGTCGCCAATCACAGACCCTTGGAGTATACTCAAAGATACTACAGAGGACTCGTCGCCCGTCAGCACGAGCACAGGTCTCACCGTACTCGGCTCTCGCCATAAGTATTGACAGCTCGAATATAGTGTCCCATACCACCATAATCAGCTCACGAGTCTAGTTGCTCACTGGTCACTATGGGGAGGCACGTGGCCCCAGCGTAGGCTGACAGCTTGACCACGGTGTCCCATACCACCATGCCCGGCTCATGAGTCTTAGCGGATCGAGGTACCATGGTTAAAAGGGATTTCACTGATAAGTTTGGTATCCTAGGTTCAAGCAGTAGCGTCCAAACATGGTGAACATACATTAGACAGATCGGGTTACTTGACGATCTCGGCTAGCTCGAGCGCACAACAAGTTGAATGACATGAAATGCATAAGCACTTCCCGTGGCCAACCACTATCGCCAACCGAAGTACGACTCGGGTTCGACGAACACATCTCACGTGGTAAATGAATCACAGCCACGAATTCAATTCTGGTACCGATTGTCTGGACTACAATTATAGCCTCAAACATGATAACTTGCAGATAGATAAAGCAGTAATGGATCAAGATTCAACTCATACTATCAAGGTATGGTATTATCCGTTTAGGGCTGCCAGGGCTGTTGCACGCACTCGTTGCTCTGCTCCCCCATCACCCATAGCGGATCATACAACGTAAATATAAATTTAAACATATGCATTACCTAGTTATAATTATAAAGCAGTTGAGCATGTTATGAATCACAACACAAGCATGAGTTTATATATGTTCAATTCTTAATCACACAACAATCCAAGGAGATTATACACATAGTTAAAAGAGGTTGAGAATCATATCTCAACACCCTTATTCATTACAATTTGCTAACTACTACTCATTCAGACATTTCAAGAAACACTTAAACAAACATACATCAACATACATGACATATGTCGATCACATAGGCATTAGGCCAAATCCTTTCACTAGGGAGTTGCCCCAATCATAACACGCGTACACCCACGACGGATAGTCATGGCAAGGTGAATCCAAGTTCCATATTCATTCAGTCATTTTCGCAAACACTTGGGCCACACATTTTAGCATATATAGTGTATATTGGCCGTGGCGTGATTTAGGGAAAATCCTTTCGTCAAAAGGGTATCGCCAATACAACAATCATGAATCCATGACAATTAGTCATGGCGAGCACGATAATGAGGATTCTATACTCATTCAGTCATTTTCACAAACACTTAGAATACACTATTACAACATACATGGTGTATGTTAGCAAAACATGTATTAGGGCTATCCTTTAGCCAAGTGAGTATTTTATCCATGTATAATATATTACTACAGCTAATAATCATGATAAATACATCTCCAAAATTTATACGATATATGATATTTTCTAGAATATGCATTTTCAACATACATAGTGTATACAAGCAAACATGTATTACGGCGATTCCCTTCGCCAAGCAAATATTTTATACGCACATAATATATTTATACGACAATTAATCATGACAAACACATCGCTAAAATATACATGTATATGGTACTTCTTACAATACCGTATTTCTACATACATAGTGTTTATTAGTAAACATGTATTTAGGCGAATCCTTTCGCCAAATAAGTATTTTATCCATACGTCATATATCCATACGACAAATAAACATGTCAAACACATTTTCATAAAAAATACGTATACGGTATTTTATATGAATACCTAGAGTATGTGAAATCCCAAATTCTACAATTCTAATCGAAACAGAAAACGGAAAGCACTTTGTACATGTGCAATTGCATACAGATCATGAATCTATCATTATCTGACATTGAAAGCGTTGAAAACCGTAACCTATACACCTAAAGTCCTCACCTTTTGTCGTAGAATCGCAACGGAATCAATAGGTTTGTCTAGCTTCCGTATACAGCAACTAGGCAACATAGAGAAGGAAATAGGTTAGCTATTTCATAACCTACAACAATCAAATCCCCCAAACAGGTTAGGGTTAGGGTTTATTACCTAGAAATGATGCCGGAATCGCCGGGAAAGCGGCAAGAATGAGGTGGTGCAGCACGTGGAGCGGCAGGGAAGTACGGCAGGGAGAAGCTCCCACTTCTCCCTCACTTTCTCTCTCTTTTCTCTCTCTCAATCTCAAATTCGTATGGCTGCCATGAGAGAGGGTTTAAGGTCCTTATATAGCCTAAGAATTCCCCAAAACAAACTCCAGCTCAAAGTATACTTATGTTATAACCAAAGCGGACCTGTTTCAGCTCAACGGAGGACTTCTAGCCGGCCTCCTTGAGCCAAAGGTTGGACTTAAGCTCACTAACGCTGGATCTACGTTCTATTAAGTTTTCATTTCGGTCGGGATTCCAGATCAAGCGTGGCGGACCAGTTTCAGTTCAACGGTCAGCGGATCTCGATTGGAGATTCCGAGTACATGTAAATGTGTATGAAAATTTTCCTGATCCGAGGGTGTAATTTGGTTAGATTCTGACGGTCTGGTTGCTTAATACTGATCCGCAAACAAATGATGCCAGATCACTATTCAAGATATTTATTTTGTAAAGGAAATGGTGGTTTTCACACTCCCTCACTCCGGACACGATCGAATGGCCATGGGACATTGTCTGGACTTGATTTCCTAGATGGTTGTCGAGCCCAGTGAGGCTGTCCTAATTCCTTAACTTCGAGTTATTCGGACTTCCGACGTGCGGTCCAGATCTGATACGGAGTTTCAATGTGCTCCCGAGAGCAGCCGGGTAATGAGATTGATCCTAGATTTTAGGGTAACCTAGCGTCAATGATTCTACAAGTTTTAGGTCTTGCAGATCGTATTTAAAGCGATTCAAACGGATTTCGAGCTAATCTGGTTTCACACCTAGTTACTTTGTCTCATTTCTAAAGGATTTAGTCTTAAGGATTTTGTAGTTTGTATATAAAGTGATCCAAGTTATACTACTTAGCTAGTTTAAGATAGTGTCTAGGGTGAAAGTTCTTAGAAAAATTGGAAGATCAAGGTGATGAAAGGTGAGATTTGTGAAGGAAATGAGTTCAAAGGCGGCTTTAGACTTTAAGATTCAGTTCTGACAAGTTAATGAGGTATTAGGATCGACCCATTGCCTAAGGACGTCTAATCCCAGGTTGGCAAAAATCCAGGGCGTTACAGGAGATGAGAGATTAGGGGGTAGGAAGTGAGCCACACTTGGCTCTTTCTCTCTTTGAGAATGATTAGAAATCCACCCTCTTTGGTTACTTGGAAAATGGGTAGAGAAAGAGAGAGATAGAGAGAGAGAGAGTGGTTGTAAGGGAGATGGGATGGTGTGATGGGTGTGAGTGACATAAGGGTTGACTTAGGTAGGTTTCTTGTCTTGGGGAGAAAGAAAGCATGGGCTATAGATGAGATGTGTACTTGATTGATTAATTGATTAATTTGAAAGGTGGGTAGAGATTCTCTCATGATTCATAATACGTAGCATTTTCCTCTAAATAAACACTGGCTCACAACTCTTAGCATGGGTATCGCATTGGTGCGCAAGACGCGGTGTTGGAACCGCGGCGACGGCGCAGTCGCAATGGTACAAGTCTCGGGTCGAGTCGACTCAGACCTACATGATGTGACTTAGGGTCACGCACAAACGCCGAATATAGGTCATGGGGGGATCACGGGAGTCTAAGGAATGGTATGAACTATAATATGGGCCTTATAGGAGGGGAGTATTTATAGATTTATGCACATGTGAGGCTCAATTTCTGCACAACAAAACCTTTGTGAGTGGGCGCACAACAGAGTGAAGTGCATAATCAAGCTGGCGAGCAACAAGTCCCATAGCTTGGAGAATGGGTACGCGAAACAAGTCACATGATTTGGAAATTGGGGTGTGCAACATAGTGAAGTGCACGAACAAGCTGGCACCCAACAAGTCTCATAGTGTGGAGAATGGGTGTGCACAATAGGCCACATGATCTGGAAATTGGGGCACGCAACAAGTTAGATGATCTGGAAATTGGGGTGCGCAACAGGTTGTATGGCTTAGGGATTGGGGCATTTTTTGTGTCCTAACCACCTCTACCCAATCTGAGGCTATAATGTGAAATAAGTGATCCAAGCTCTTCAAATCATATGGAGCAAGCCAAGTCTATCACCACTCTTAGAAGTGGAAAGACAATTGAAAAAACTATTCTGGAGAGGGCTAAAAAGCCTAAGGACTCAGAAGAAGTTGAAGATGATATATCTAGTTGTTGAAGCATAAAAATCGATCAGAAGAAGAGAAGAAGATTCCTGAAGAAGATAAAATTCTATACCATTTGGTTATGCCACGCACAATAGAAGTTGCCTCAGTAGTATCATTGTGCGGCGCACAACAGAAGATGCCCTAGAAGTATCATTGTGTGGCACACAACGGAAGTTGTCCCAGAAGTATCATTGTACGGTGCACAACAAAAGTTGCTTTGTAAAATCATTGTGCGGCACACAGTGGGCATATCTACACAATGAGTATATGTTCACAATCAATCTTTTGTGAAGGTCCCGCACGTGCGGAATGCTATAAATACCCTGCTATCCCCTATAGTTGATTCATTCGAATAATACCAAAGCAGCAGAGAAAGATCTAGACTTCAGAAGAACTCAGGTATTGGAATTACCCATTGTGCGGCGCATAACCAGTAGTCCGCACAATGGAGTGGGGTGCACAACCAGTGGTCCTCACAATGGAGTGGGGCTCACAAAGAGTGGCCCGTACAACAGGAATAGGGCGCACAATCAATGATCCGCACAATGGGTGCGCACAATAGTCATGTGCGCATAATGAGTCCACTATGTGGACAGTCAGTTCAAGAAAAGATTATTTATCTTGAAGGGATCGAAAGAAACCCTAATTTGGGTTGAAAGATCAAAGTATCTTCTCAAAAGCATGGAATCAATCAGGATGAATATTATTTCAGCACAACGATATCTCTGTATTGAAGATCATAATGCAATCCGAAATGCTGCAGAAATTAATAATTAGAACATTTGATATTAGTATTGCATTATGTAAATACTTTATTTTGGAATCAAAGGAGATGAAGGATGTAAATGAATTTAAAATAAATAAAATATAGTGATTGTCCTCTACATTCTTTCTTTGCTAATTATTAAGTAAAATAATTCTCCTAAATTGAATGCATTTGTTTCTAGTCGAAACAAAATGGTAACTCTGCTAGGGACTTTCTATTTTACTTGACATTAACTTAGGAGTAATAAAGAGATATCACCACTATTTGGCAGTTTCGAACAAGAAACAAATGCATTTGATTTGGGGAAAATTATCTTATTCAAATATAACAAAGATAATATATGAAGAACAATCATCGTATTATTAATACTGAGTTCATTTACATCCTTTAGTATCCCTTGATTCTAAGACAGATCATTTAAAATACATAAATTGAAATTAACAAAGTTCGAATGTCAGATCTCGAATTCGATAGCATTTTGACAATTACTTCAGTCATCTCCTTAGGAGGAATGTTGTGCTGATTTGATCATTCAACTTCTCCCCTTTTGAACTTGTCCCTTGTGCAAAAGGAGAGCTTGGAGCAATGAAGATTGAACTGGATGATTTTATCAGCATCTTGACCCTTTTATAATTGGCCATATGATGACCTGGTTGCGCGACCCATGCAACAAGTTGTTGGTTGCGTGGCCCGCGCAACCAATCTCTGACTTCCCTTCTCACCTTCAGTCTTCCTTCAGAGCTCTGCTCCTCTTCCGAAATTCTTCTCTCTCTCAAATGATAGGGGGAATGGGGTATTTATAGGCCTCCACACGTGCGATCCCCCTATTATTGTGCCATGGGGCCCACTTTATATCAGATCTGATCGTCTATAATAATTGCTATATGATCTTGGTTGCGTGACCTGCGCAACAGGGAAGTTACTTGCGTGGTCCGTGCAATGGAGAAAATATCATGCAACTCGCATAATAAATGAAATTGTTTGTGCGGTCCGTGCAACTAATTATTAGTTGTGTGACCCGTGTAACTATTATACATGATATTTTGTATTGCTTCTATTTTCCTTATTCCTTCAACTCCTCTTTTGATCTTCTCGTTTTCAAGCCTTCTTCATTTTTTCATGCCTCAACAGATGCCCCCTTAATCCTTTTCTTAGTTTGTAAATAAAAAAATTAAAGAATTATGATAAAAAATCCTGTTTTATGAACATGTTGCGTCACCCGCGCAACGGCCGGTCGAGTATTGTACTCGGCCCCTTTCCCTATAAATAGTCAGTTGTGCCTCATTTCCTCACTTTTTAGTTTGCGGTGAAACTCTGCTTCTCCCTTTCTTCCCCGTGCAACGAATATCAGTTACATGACCCGCACAACAGACATCTTGTTTGCGCAAGGTGTAAACCCATTACGTGACCCGCGCAACTAACTTTGGTTGTGCGACTTGTGCAACTAAACCTTTCGCCATTTTTTAGACTTAGCCAATTTTCTCCACCATGCATCGCTCTCAAACCCCTTTCCAAAAAGAAAGAGCCACCCATCCTCTTCAAAACCCCAGCAACCTCTTCGCCACTCTTGGAAACATGTAGAAATACATGAAGAAACTTTGGATCTTCATAACCCCTTCACGAGCGATCAAACTATTATTCCCATCAATCTGTAACGTCATTGGTCAATTCTGCACAGTGAACCTTTTGATTGTCGAAATATCTGTCTTTATAGACAATTGGGTTAGGAAAGAACCCAGGATCTTGACGGGATATTTGGAATAAAACGGACCCCATCAATGAGCAGGCAGAATTCATAAGATGAGATTTTTGCGTCCATATTATGTTCCTCAACAACCTTTCCCCACTCATTATTTTGAGACAACTCAACAATGTTCTTCTCAGAGAGATTACCTTGGAATACGGAGTTCTTGGCTACAAGACTCCTGCCTCTTTGTGATTTATATAGTGCCTGGGCCACATACTGCCATTCTAGAGCAGATTTCTCTTTCTGATGCAATTATAGGCACATTTGAACATTTTCATGTGGATGCTGCTATCCTCAGATGCTTTCTCAACCATTGGTCTCCGATTACCAATTCATTTCACCTTCCTTCGGGTGAAATGAGCATTACCCTATGGGATCTACTTTGCATAGCGGGTCTTCCCATCATGGGTAACATTTTTTATGCATATGTGCCTTCTTATGGAGAACTTGCTCTAGCATTTGCAGGAGGAGATATATCCAAAATTTTCGGAACCACCCTTGAACTTTTCAGTGCATTAGTCAATTTCCTTCATCCTGATCACATTACTTCTCTCGAATGGTTGGCTTATTTTTCTCAAAAGTTATGGTATGTCATTCCCCTTTCGATTTTTATTTCCATAATTTTAATATCAAATGATTATATCATGATTATCATATCTTCATCTTGGCAGCTTTGCAAATCATAACCATCCAGAACTCAAGGCCATTTATAAGAACATTAAACACACTGCGGAATACAGTTCTTCTTGCGAACTAGCCGCCTTCTTAGCTTATTGGTTAAACTTGGTGATATTCCCGAATTCTGATCAAATGGACATTATCAGACCTTTCTTCTTTGTGGTCGCAGGTGCAATGACAAAAGGTAAAAAATATTCATTAGCTCCTTCAGTTCTGTGTTCCCTTTATTGCACTTTCAGAGATGTTGTTCTTAGTCCAAAGGATCCTGTCTCTAAATCTTTTACTGTTTGTGCTCCATGGCATTTCTTCATAGGCTGGTTAGGAGTATACTTTCCTTGGACATTTGCTAATTTTGGAAGAGCATATTCGAACCCTAACCGACTTCCTCTCCAACATTATCAATTAAGAGATATGATTAAGAAATCAAATGGATGGATCTCTAGGAAAATAGAAAGCAATGATCCCATTGACTTTCATCAATTTCCATTTTTTAGCTATCCTAAAGATGTAGAAGCTATTGATGATGATTCCATCTCATCTAGTGAACATTCTTTCCTTATTTCCATAAGATCTAGTACCCTTCAATTGAGGGAGGGTAACGTATTCTGGCGTGAACCATATTATCCTAGTAGGTTCGCTCACTAATTTGGATTTGATCAAACCGTATCAGAGACTCGTGATATCATTACTAAAGCAATGAGAAGTTACAGCGTTGGACCATATAATTGGGCCCTAATCTGGAAGCAACTCTTGAATGTTCACATTGGATCACATTTCCTCATTCCTGGTCATAATTATCCAGTTAGTGCTTCTTACTTCATCAATATTACTTGGTAGACCATTGTTACCCAGTAAATCATGCTATATGGATCCCTCCTCCTCACCTAAAAGATTACCAGAAGGACCAAGTTATCGACTATTTTGAAGAAATGGATCGTGCCCCCTCTTCATGCTAACTTTGCATAAGAATCTCTTCAGAAGACAACATTCATGGAGTAAAGCCTGCTAATATTCTTGAAGGATGGATAGCTTTTGGTACTCCTTTAAGGGACACCGACAAATTTTCGACAAAGAATGATGATTCCTTGCAGTTTTACCCTCCTCCTTTGCAAATATTACAAGATAATTCTCTTTTACCATCAGAAAGGCATAAAGCAGGAGGGCATCGTTGCCCATCTCAAAAAGATAAACATATTGTTATTGAAGACTCGTCCTCTTCAGAAGAGTAAGCATATTTTAAGACATTTGACTTAGTACAAAAGATTTTTTGGTATCAAACATTTTGATCAAACTTAATGTAATCAGAATCTATATTGCATGTTCGTTTGTTTTTTTTTTTTTTTTTTTTGTTAAGCATGAAATTTTCATGATTTCGTCATTATATCAAAGAATCGGCATACTCGGAAATATTTCATATAGTCATGTATTCTTACAGTATTTCAACATTACAAATTTTCTATATATTTCTTTTAGAACATGTAGCCTCTTTTGAAAGTATCACAATATTTTGAGATAGTTTGTCCTTTTCATAAATTTTCAAGTCATGATTTATTGCAAGCATATTTATTTACACACATGAAATATTCTGAAAGCATTATGAGATATCCTAATATTTAATGAAGCGTAACAGATAAAAAATATCAACATCTTACGATCATTAGTATGGAATTTCCTATGTGATTTTGGTTTTGATAGGCAGTATTAAATTTCAATTTAGTTAGATGATCATACACAATTTATCCTCTTGAGTAGTAGAGCCACGCAATTTTTAGATTCTTGAGTAGTGGAGTCGGGTCTCACGTGATGGTCTTGTAACTCTTAGGAGTTGACTGGACTTCTCACAGATTGATGAGTTCACAAACTGTGATCCATTAGAGGGGCCCAGTGAAGCTATCGGGGTTGTGAACTCGGTTGGATTTAAGCACAGGGTTGGTCGCAGTAACTCTCTAGAGTTCACGGGGCTCACAAGGCAACCTTTGGGATACCAAACCTAGGGTCGCCAGTCCATCAATGAGTAGGTTTAGGCCCTTCCTCATGAGTTAATACTGAAATCATGCCAGAGATCTGGGGAGTCTTATGCATGGTTAGCCTATCTATGGACATGGCCAAAGAGCTCACACTACAGCCCATGTTTTCTTCGCCTGTAAGGTCGGACTCATTCACGGGAGGGCATTTTCATCCGTTCCCCGTGATGTTGTCAGAAAGCTATATAGACGGCGTTGGTCCTATGCGTGACTGGCCGTTGAGGACTTTTTTGGCCTTTTAGGGCTTTTAGTCACTGGCTCCATCCGCTGCTCGCATGGGTATACATATGATCACCTTCATGGGCTCTTTAGGGCCACTGGCTTCTCACTGCTACCCAAATGACGATGGTGATAGGATTTATTTATAGTTAGCCGTATAGGGCTTTGTTAGGCTACATTAAAAGATAATAGTAGGTGGCCATCGTTGTCGCAAGAATGAGACTTAGATTGATACATCACCACTTTTGCTAATATCTTCAACGATATTCATATGTGTTGTTCGTAATATATCAGCTTGGTGACGATACCAATTTCAACAATTTTGTAGAGAGCTTGCTTGATGATGATAGTGATAGTCACTTTTCTTTTGTAATACTTGTTGGTACATAGTCTTGATGCGCTCGCAAATTTCTTCTTTATTCATTCATCTGACAGTACATAGCCATGGTCTTGCTTATTCTTGCCCCCTTTTAATACAGAATCATGATTATGATAATATTCTGGTTTAAAATCAGCAGTATCCTCAGGGACGATATCTTTTGATGAAGCGAGCATTGATCGGTATAGTGATACCTTGTCCATCTTGATCTACGACTCTATATGCTCCATTGGAGTATACTTCTTTTATTATATATGACCCATCCCATTTGGGCTCAAATTTGCCCCCTGTTCTGTGGGTGACCACTATAGGTCTTTTCAATATTAATACCATATCCCCTTTTTTGAAATAGCGATACTTAACTCATTTATGAAAGGCGGCCGATATCCTTGCCCAATATGATTGCAACGTTGTTGGGCTGCTAGGCATTTCTCATTGAGCAAATCAGTTCATTCAGCCTTATTTTTACATTTTCATCATCTGTAATGGACTAATGTACTGCCACACTGAATGACGCTACTTGTATTTCAATCGGGATCACTGCTTTTACACCATAAACCAGCGAGTATGGTGTTGCTCTTGTTGTTATCCGGTGGGTAGTTATATATGCCTACAATGCTTCTTGCAACCTCTCGTCCTAATCTCGCTTATTTCTTGTCACCATTTTCTTCAGTATCTTGACTATCGTTTTATTAAACGCCTCCGCTAATCCATTGGCCGGTGGATAGTAAGGGGTTGAAAATGAATAATGAATGCTGAATTTCTGATATAGCTTCTCCATGCCTCTGTTTTTGAAAGGAGTGTCTTATCTGTAACAATTTTCTTCGAAATACCATGGTGGTATATTATTGCGTGTCGGATGAAATTAACCACTTCTTTCTCCTTGACACTGCGCAGTGCGATTGCTTCTGTCCATTTGGAGAAGTAATCTGTCACTGCCAATATATACTGTTTTCCTTTAGATGAATGCGGATTTATAGGACTAATAATGTCAGGTCCCTAAGTAGAGAAGGGTCAAGATGCAACTTACTGATGCAGGTCTTCTAGATGAATGTGTATAACATCTCCGTGAATCTGACATTCATGGCACTGTTTCACATAATCTATCACATCTTTGAACATGGTAGGCCAATAATACCCCATTCGATGTATTCGATGGAATAAATTTCGGCCAGCTTGATGTGTCCCACATTCTCCAGAGTGCGTTTCTTGCAACATCTGGCGTGCTTCCCATTCATCTAGGCAACGTAGTAGCATCATTTTCTATACAGTTCTTCACTACATCTGATGAATCTGCCCGCTCTTTGCCTGATTTGTTGTCTTTGCGCTGAGTCTTCTGGCAAGATATCATATTTGAGATAATCTATGAAAGCCTGATGTCAATCATCTGTCGTTACCTCCAAACATGATATAGGAAGTGTTTCAACATTTTCATCAATGGCTTCTGAAGATGGTAAAAATCTCTTTTCTTCTATAGTTACCAGGAGATGTCTCCGATTCGGGCAGGACAGAGCTGTTGCTAGGCTGGCCAAAGCATTTGCTTTTGCATTTTTAGACCGGGGTATATGCTTGATTTCAACATGACAAAACTGCTCTAATAACTTTTGCGCTTTCCGGCAGTATGGCAAGAGCTCTTGTTTTCTTATCTAGATTTCAGTCTTCAGTTGATTTATAATCTATTTAGAATCCCCGAAGATATGCAGCATTTTTATCTTCATTTCCTAAGCAATTTCCATTCTGATGATGAGAGCTTTATATTCGGCTTCATTATTTGTACATGCAGTTCCCAATGTGAAGGAATAAGGTAACTAATCACCCTGAGGTATGATAAAAATAACTCCTGCCCCCACTCCTGATGCTTGAGAAGCACCATCGAAATACATTACCATGGGCTCTGCAACTCAGCCAACGTAATGTTCATCAAGAAAATCATCACTAATGGTCTCGTACTCTGCTACAGGGTGTGCTGCAAGGAAGTTCACCACTGCTTGCCCCTTTACCGCTTTTGCCGGCTCATATGTAATATTATATTCGGAAAGTAGTAGCATCCACTTGGCCAATCTCCTAGATAACATCGGTCTTAACATCAAAAACTTTATTGGATATGCTCTTGATATCAAAGTTATGTCATGAGAGAGACAATAATGTCTCAATTTCTGCACCGCCAATATCATCGGCAGACATTCTTTCTCGATTGGAGAGTAATTGCATTTTACGCCCATCAGAGTCCTACTTAACTAATAAAGGGTGGTCTCTTTTATGGATTCATTCACCTGTGCCAACAATGCTCCTAAAGAATTCTCGTATGTAGATATGTACAAAATAAGTGGCTTCCCTTTTATTGGAGTTGTTAATACCGGCGGCTGTTTCAACAATTCCTTTATCGAATAGGATGCGTTCTGACAGGCTTGGTCCTATACAAACTCTGTGCCTTTCTTCATCAGATGAGAAAATGGCTAACATCTCCCTGTCAAATTCGAAATGAAATGGCGAATGTACACTAGCTTTCCTTGTAAACTTTTCAATTCTTTTAATATCTTTGGTGGTGGCATATTTTGAATGGCTTTAACTTTCCCTAGATCGATCTTAATGCCCCTGTGCCTAATAACAATACTGACAAATTTACCCGAAGACACCCCAAATGCGCATTTAGTTGGATTCATCTTCAGCTGTTTCTTTCTGAGTCGTCGAAAAACTGATGCCAAATGTTCGCAATGCTCTTGATGATCTCCTGACTTGACCACTAAGTCATCAAAATTAACATTTAACATGTTTGTGCATCATATGTTGGAAAATATTATGCATCTCCCTCTGATATGTCGCCCCAGCATTTTTGAGACTAAATGGTATAACTTTATAGTAATAAATCCCCAGCGAAGTTCTAAACGCTATTGCTTCTTCATCTTCAGGTGCCATTCTAATTTGATTATACCCTGCATAACCATCCATGAAGGACACGATAGCATACTGAGTCGTACTTTCAATCAGTAATTTGGTTATCGGGAGAGGAAAGTCATCTTTCGGGCAGGCTTCATTCATATCTCTTAAGTCAACGCACACCCTGACTTGTCCGCTTTTCTTTTTCACTGGGACAATGTTTGATATCCATTTGGGATATTTGACCTCCCTGATAAACCCGACTTTTATTAGCTTGTTCACTTCTTCTTCTATCAGGGGAACCAAGTCCGGATGAAATCGCCTTTGTGCTTGTTTAACCGGCCTTTTCTCCTTGGAAATATTTAATCGGTGCATTGCTACTGAAGGTTCCAAACCTGACATCTCTGCATATATCCAGGCGAAGATGTCTCTATTTTCTTCAAGAAGTTGAATGTATTTCTCAGCCAACTATTCAGAAAGACCGACACTAACGAATGTGTTTCTTGGTTCTTCCTCCATGCCCAAGTGTACTTCTCGCAAACTGTCTATCATTAGCTGCCCCCCGTCTTCCATTTTCTTTGGAGCCATTTCAGGATGCTCGACTATTTTAGGATCTTCTTCTGATAACTGCTCAGTTGTACCCACGTTCATCGATAATTCTGCCCCCAATCCTTAAAATTTTCCTCGCTTTTCCTGACCAACCCCAATAGGAATCTGAATTCCTCTCCCATGATTCAGGCCGGTAGGTTCTTCGTAATCAAAACCCATGTTTCTCATGATTTTCTTGCTTGCCGGGATATATTTTTTAAGATCTTGTGGTGTCATCTTACCGCAATATACATTATTCTTGGCCTCTTCCCCAGTCTTTGCTTCCGCTGGGGCATAAAATTCTATCGGTTCCGGGTATTTTGCGCTAGCCCTAACCTGAAATCTTCCCGGAACAAGAAAAAATGGCTTATTTCTTTCAACATACGACAATGTCACTGTATAATTGGACTATAAAATTTTCAACTATTTAGGTGATAATAGGGTTAGTGGCGATTGCCCTGGTTGTCTTAAATGTTTTGGCACAAAATAAAATTTCTTCTTTGCTTCTGCAACTCTAGATGATTCTGCCTTTTCTGTTTCTTCTTTCATCACCTTTACTTGAATGTTATTTAGGACTTTGTTTTCATCATTCTTTCTTTCTTCTTTAGCAAACCCCTTATAATAACTGGCATCTGCGAAGAAGGCCTCAGCTTCTGTATAGGGCTTCGCATTAGCCATTACTTTATATTGTATCCCATCTTTACAGTATTTAAAGCATTGATGCAAAGTAGAGAGTACAATGCTGTACTGATGTATCCATGGCCTTCTTAGGAGAAGATTGTATGTCGTTACTGCGTTTATAATATGGCACACAACATTAATAGTTAACTTCCCTATTTCCAACGTCACTGTAAGTTTTTCAAGTGCACGTTGCCCATCTTTATTGAAAGCCCTGTATCATCATTCCACTAGGGCGTAGATCAGAACGATGATAACCCAGTTTACTCAACATCGAAAGTGGTAAGAGGTTCACCATAGACCCATTATCCATCATAATCCGTTTAACCTTCTTTCCACGGATATGGCCTTCTATCATTAGTTGCCTGTTATGCCATGTATCACAGATCATATCATCATTGGAGAATGAAATGACTCGCAAGCAATCTTCTTGCTCTTCATATTCTTAGTGTTTCATCTCTGCCAACAAGGTTTCTCTGACATCCTGATTGGATAACGCTTGAACCAAACTCTGCCGAAATTCCTCTGAGAACTTAAGCGCATCATAGACGCTTAATTGCACCAATATGCCCTTCAAATGACTTACTACAAGGTCACTTTTACTGTCTCATTCTTCTCTTCTTTCTTATCATCGTCATTCTATCTTTCAACAACTTCTTTCCTTATAATTCTTATTTTTTGCTTCGTGGGGCTTGTTATCTTCTTTCCTGATCGTAGCATAATCACTGCTACCTTTTTGTCGTCTTACAGTCCTCATTCTCTTTCATTTCATGGGCCTTTTCTCGGATTGTGAGCATATTTACTGTCATCATTGTACCCCTTTCTTTTTATTTTCCAATCACTATTTCACCTCTGTCTATCATCCGTTATATTATATATTTCAATGTATAACAATTCTCTGTCGGATGTCCCACCAGGCGATGATAACGGTAAAAATCTCTCTCTTGTTCTTGTCACGTCTTCAGGATGCTTGGGTTCTGGTAATTCTATCGTACTAGCTTTTAGTAATTGGTTCATCATAGGAACAACATCTTCCCAATTGAACGCAAACCCTTCATGAGAATTGAGCATTTTGGGCCTTTTTCCACTGTATCTGTTTCTTAGTTGATTCAATTCTTCTTTCTGTTCTGACCTTTGATCTCTCGAGTCTCTTGTATCTTTGCTTCTCTTTCACGATCGACGGTATTTGCAGCCATCCTGCTGGGTGGTTTCCTAACTATCTCATAATGAAACACTGGCATCTTCCGAGTCATCAACTCTAAAGCTTGAACCTTAGTGGCTAGGTCACGAAAAGTTCTGATATCAGCGCTGGTAAGTCCAAACTAGATTCCTGTTTCCATGGAGTTCAGACACATCTTGACCTATTCCTTTTCTTCTGACAGCTGCCTACACGAGGCTCCTAATGTCTTCCAATTATCTATAAACTTTTCTACCAGTTCCCCCTCTCTTTACCGCATGGAAGCCAATTCTATAATACTAACATCAAGCTTCGAAGAGAAGAAGTTTGACATAAAGGCATCCTGAATTTGTTCCCAAGTACTATCGACCCCGTGGCCATGCTGGAATACCATTAGAATGCTTTGTTTGCTAGAGATGATTCAAATAATTGCAAACAATACTACGGTATTGTAGAAAAATTCCCCATGCTAGTAATAGAGTGCATTAAGTGCTCCTCCGGTGACCCTTCTCCATTAAATTTCTAAAAATCTAGATGTTTGAAGTTAGCTGGGAATGGGATGTCTTCTACCTCTCTTGGATACGGTGTTCAGTATATGAAACGGCCAATATCCTCATGCTCCCTCTCTATTCTGACAGCTTCTTTGATGACTTGTCTCACCTTGTCTTGTGTCATGGTTCTCACTGTTGGGACAAACCCTAGTGATCCTACCCCCGGTGGTTGAAAGCTTTCAGGTTGGTTTTCTTGCCCATTCATTGTGCCCATCATCGGGGGAGCTGCTATCTAGGCTACATTGTGTGCGAGAGTCGCTACGGCTTCTCTGAGATTTCTGCATTGTTCCATTAGTGCTCTCCATACTTCCTCCATTTCATTCATACGGTCCTCCGTAATTGGCATATTTTCCTGGTTTGTTCCGGCCATATGTAATGCAACTTCTCCACTCTTCAACGAAGTCATAGTTGGAGTGGGTTGGGAATACGTTGACATAATAGGGCTTATGAAGAGAGGGGAGGATGGAGTTTCATTTGACTTCTTTGCATTCCTGTTGCCGTTGATTGATTGGGGCGATGCAGACATTGGCAAACTACTAGTAGCACTTTGCCCTTTTGCTCTTTTGTCCATCTAGTTCTCGGCCCCACCAAAGCCGGGAAATCGCACGACGTTAGCTGTGGAACTGTTTACCTGGGATATATCGTAGGAGGGGTGAGTTCAGGATTCCTCCTAGCAGCATTACGTGTTATCGGTCCGCTAACTCTTGACGAAGGTGTATTCATTCTATGGCTTCTTATGTTCCGTGCTCTCGTCCTACTAGACATTACAACTGTCCAGTCTTTGTCACCTTCCGGTGCTTGAGGCGAAGCAGATACAACTCCATCTATTGCTCGGGTCGAGTTGTTTTCGCTTATAGGAAGTTAAGCCATGTGTTCTAGGGGTTGGTTCAGTACATATTCTACCATGAATCCGGTCGCAGTGAAATGGAAGCTCACTTTCCTTGCAGAAATTGCCATTGGTTGTAATTTGTAGTTAGACTCCTTCAGATATAAAATATAATTATAGTTAGTACTTGAAGAATCAAATAATCTATCTTAGTTCCGGTGCTTGAGGCGAAGCAGATACAACTCTAGCTATTTCTCGGGTCGAGTTGTTTTTGCTTGTAGGAAGTTGAGCTATGTGTTCTTGGGTTGGTTCGGTGCATATTCTACCATGAATCCAGTCGCAGTGAAACGGAAGCTTACTTTCCTTGCAGAAATTGCCATTGGTTAAAACTTGTAGTTGGACTCCTTCAGATATAAAATATAATTATAGTTAGTACTTGAAGAATCAAATAATCTATCTTAGAGATGAAGGGGAGGATGTTCTCATTGAGAGTCACCATTTTAGCATCAAAAGATGCCAAACTACAACAAAAGTTCTATAATACTCTCAATGTTAATATTGAATAAGACAATAAATCCCCAACAGAGTCACCATTTTATTTCGAACAAGAAACAAATGCATTCGATTTGGTGAAAATTATCTTATTCGAATATAACAAAGAGAGTATATGAAGAAAAATCATCATATTATTAATACTGAGTTCATTTACATCCTTTAGTATCCCTTGATTCTAAGATAGATTATTTAAAATACATAAATTAAAATTAACAAAGTTCGAATGTCGAATCTCGAATTCGGTAGCATTTCGATAGTTGCTTCAATCATCTCCTTAGGAGGAATGTTGTGCTGATTTGATCATTCAACTTCTCCACTTTTGAACTTGTCCCTTGTGCAAAAAGAGAGCTTGGAGCAATGAAGATCAAATTGGATGATTTCGGCAACATCTTGACCCTTTTATAATTAGCCATATGATGACCTGGTTGCGTGGGCCGCGCAACCAATCTTTGACTTCCCTTCTCACCTTCAGTCTTCCTTCAGAGCTCTGCTCCTCTTCTAAAATTCTTCTCTTTCTCAAATGAGAGGGGGAATGGGGTATTTACAGGCCTCTACACGTGTGAACCCTCGATTAATCACTTTGCATCAGATTTGATCATCCATAATAATTGTTATATGATCTTGGTTGTGCGACCCACGCAACGGGGAAGTCACTTGTGCGGTCCATGCAATGGAGAAAATATCACGCAACTCGCATAATGAATGAAATTATTTGTGTGGTCCGCCCAACCAATTACTGGTTGCGTGACCTGCGCTACTACTATACATGATATTTTGTTTTTCTTCTATTTTCCTTATTCCTCAACTCCTCTTTTGATCTTATCCTTTTCAAGCTTTCTTCATTTTTTCTTACCTCAACATGGGTGTCATTCAGACGCCAAAATGGTGACTCTCAACGGGAACATTCTCCCTTTCATCTCCAAAGTAAAGTATGTTCTTATTTAAATGTATATCTACATTATTTCTTAATAACACAGGAAAAGAAAAGCTACAACAAACTAATGGCAACCACTACGAACAAGATGACCTTTTATTTTACACCGACTGGGTTTGTTATAGAATACACCTGCAGATGAACCCCGCATTACAAGAAAGAGTCTACGCTAGTTAGACGCAATAAATCTCAAGCCATTGCCGCAGTCGTAACCACCTCACTGTTGCCATGAGAGGATGGGAATGATTGGGTTATCGTGTTGCACCAAAGATTAAGAGCCTGAAACATCCCAATTGCCAAGACGAGCTTATCGGTGCAAAAAAATAAAATAAAATCAAAGGGCCAATGACACGAAATGTAGACAGAAAGAACCCCGAGCTCATTCCTCTAGTAATATACCCCGGGAAATACATTCCTTCATTGACATAACAGGATTTCCTAGTTTTTCCTGCTATAGGAACTCAATGGACAAGGAATCAGAAAGGTGAGTCACTGATGATAAGCCCACCAGTACCCACCTCACCTTAAGTTGTATCACAATCAACCGAATGCCATGAAAGTACAGGAAAATTGAATGAAACTCCTCTTTCGATAAGTCCCATTATCTCATTGTATTCTCAGTCCACTCCAACGACCGCTTCATCATGGAACAAAGAAGCTACTGTACATATGGCAGGAATCGGTCAAGGCCCCCCACCAAATGTTGATGAATGTATGGCTGAGATAGCCGAAGCTCAAAGAATCTTAATGGAGGAATGTTGAAGCCTCTGAGAAGCTTTGGCTAGTCTTACTCATAAGATGGCTCAAGCGACTACCCCACCAGTAATGGCTGCTATGAATGAACAAGAGCAATAACCCGAGGGTTCATTACTACGTAGAGTAAGATCACACGGGTCTGCTCTAGTTGCTATAGCAATAATGCAAGAGGAGATGCGATAGATGGTTGCAGAAGTTGTTAGAGAGTGTGAAAATATTGGGAGGTTTTGATACAGAACACCGTATCTAAGAGAGGTAGAAGATGTTCCATTCCCAGCAAATTTTAAACAACCAAACTTTCAGAAGTTTAATGGAGATGGGTCTCCAGAAGAACATCTCGTACAATTCATCATTACCATAGGGAACTTCTCTACTATTTCACAATACTGTTTATGGTTGTTCGGTTCTTCCTTGACGGGCAAAGCATTTCGATGTTATTCTAATCTGACATCAGAGTCGGTAAGAACTTGGGAACAGATACAAGATGCATTTATATCCATTTTCTTCTCATTAGAACGTGACTTCAATATTGCAAAATTGTCCTCTGTCAGACAAAGAGAAAACGAACCCATGGAGAAATTCATCGACAGGTGGAAGACTTTGGGGGCTTCATGCAGACAGTTACCAGAAGAGAAAGAACAAGTAAATATGTGTTTGAATTCTATGGAGTCAGGAATTACCTTTGGGCTCACAAGTGCTAATATAAAGACTTTTTGAGATCTCACAATGAAAGGACATGCATTAGAATTGATGGCCAGGGAGATGCTAGCATTTCAAACCAGAACAGAGAGAAGAAGATTATAAGGCTCGTATCCTAGTCCGTACCGTTCCGTAAGCTTCCGCAGTCCTCCTGGTCGAATTTTAGCAACCCTTGACATGTTCAGACGTTTGCACGCGATCCTAAGCCAAGTCCTGCATACCAAAGTTGGCTCAACTCGAAACTTATACCCTAGTGATCGCGTCGTCGCCGTGATTCCATCACCGCACCTCTTCACTACCAGAAAAATGGGCAAAGGCTATGGATAAAATCTGTAGCCATAGACCTATAGCTACGGATTTAGTCCGTAGCTAGTCCGTGGCACGACCGTAGTCGTAGGTGCCGTAACAATTGGTCTGAAACCTATAGCTACGGATTTAATCCGTAGCTATAGGTCAAAATAGCCACTGATTTAATCCGTAGCAATTATGTCCGTAGCTATAGGTTACAACAACTACGGATTTAATCACCACCGCTACGGATTTAATCCATAGCTATATCTGGCAACCACTACGGATCTAAGTCGTAGCAATTATATCCGTAGCTGTAGTTTACAATAGCTATGGATTTAATCATAACAGCTAGGGATTTAATCCATAACTATAGTTTACAACAGCTACGGATATAATCTGTAGCAAATTTTATATTAAAAAATATATATACAATTATTTGTACATTCAATTACCACCTGCATAATCATTCATTCATTCAATTACAATCAATTACAATCATTCATTCATTCAATTACAATCAATTACAATCCTTTAGTCAATCAATTACAATTAATTACAATCCTTCATTCAATGAATTACAATTACAATCAATTACAATCCTTCATTCAATGAATTGCAATTATAATTACAATAATGCTGAAAATACAAATCTTTGGCTTCATTAGAGAAATTTGCTCGACTTCACCCTTAAATTTCAAAGATAAAGAATTGAAAGAGAAGATATATTTTGACGGTATGATATTTTCTTCATAAGAAAATAAGCCTTTTTCAGCCATCACCCACCTAAAGAATAAAAAATCGATTATTGTCCAAGTCCACTCCTTTTCCTTTCGATTTCTTAGTGACCTCTGTAAAATTACTTCTACAATCATTTATGTAGTACTTTAAAGAGTTATCTCGAAATGAACCTCTAGTAATGACAAAGTCAATTCCTACAACAGCTTCGTATATTCTATCATCCTACAAATAGTTATGGCATCCATAAATCAGAATGACCATTGGAGGAAAGAAAAACAAAGTGAAAGAAGTGCATCATGTATAACCATTTTCTTCTTTTTTTTTTTTCTTAATGAATTAATAAAAGCTCAAAGAGGAATGAAATTGACACAAAAGGAATGGTCTCACCATACGGTTTGTAGGGCCAAAATCAACGTCAGGAAATTGGGTTCGGGTTTGGGATCAGGTTTAGGTTTAGGTTTTCAAGTTTAGGTTTAGGTTTAGGTTAGAGAGTTGAGATTAGGATTAGGTGTAGGTTTAGGTTTAGGGATTTGAGAATAGGTTAAGGTTTAGGTTTAGGAAATCGGGTTCGAGTTCGGGTTCAGGATTGGGTTTAGGTTTGGGTTTTCAAGTTTAGGTTTAGGTTTAGATTAGGGAGTTGAGATTGGGATTAGATGTAGGTTTCGATTTAGGGATTTGAGAATAGGTTAAGGTTTAGGTTTAAGAAATCGGGTTGTGTTCGGGATCGGGTTTAAGTTTGGGTTTTCAAGTTTAGGTTTAGGTTTAGGTTAGGGAGTTAGGTTTAGGTTAGGTTATAGGTTAAGGTTTAGGGAATTGAGAATAGGTTAAGGTTTAAGTTCAGAAATCGAGTTTGGGTTCTGGATCGGGTTTAAGTTTGGGTTTTCAAGTTTAGGTCTAGGTTTAGGTTAGGTAGTTAGGTTTAGGTTAGGTTGTAGGTTAAGGTTTAGGGAATCGAGAATAAGTTAAGGTTTAGGTTTAGGAAATTGGGATCGGGTTCGAGATTGGGTTTAAGTTTGGGTTTTCAAGTTCAGTTTTAGGTTTAGGTTAGGTTGTAGGTTTAGGTTTAGGGAATTGAGAATAGGTTAAGGTTTAGGTTTAGGAAATCGGGTTCGGGTTCAGGAGCGGGTTTAAGTTTGGGTTTTCAAGTTTAGGTTTACGTTTAGGTTAGGGAGTTAGGTTTAGGTTAGGTTGCAGGCTAAGCTTTAGGGAATTGAGAATAGGTTAAGGTTTAGGTTGAGGAAACCGGGTTCGGGTTCAGGATCGGGTTTAAGTTTGGGTTTTCAAGTTTAGGTTTAGGTTTACGTTAGGGAGTTAGGTTTAGGTTAGGTTGTAGGTTAAGGTTTAGGGAATTGAGAATAGGTTAAGGTTTAGGTTGAGGAAACTGGGTTCGTGTTCGGGATCGGGTTTAAGTTTGGGTTTTCAAGTTTAGGTTTAGGTTTACGTTAGGGAGTTAGGTTTAGGTTAGGTTGTAGGTTAAGGTTTAAGGAATTGAGAATAGGTTAAGGTTTAGCTTTAGAAACCGGGTTTGGGTTCGGGATTGGGTTTAAGTTTGGGTTTTCAAGTTTAGGTTTAGGTTTAGGTTAGGGAGTTAGGTTTAGGTTAGTTTGTAGGTTAAGGTTTAGGGAATTGAGAATAGGTTAAGGTTTAGGTTTAGGAAACCGTGTTTGGGGTTCAGGATTGGTTTAAGTTTGGGTTTTCAAGTTTAGGTTTAGGTTTAGGTTAGGGAGTTAGGTTTAGGTTAGGTTAAGGTTTAGAGAATTGAGAATATGTTAAGGTTTAGGTTTAGAAACCGGGTTCGGGTTTGGGATCGGGTTTAAGTTTGGGTTTTCAAGTTTAGGTTTAAGTTTAGGTTAGGGAGTTAGATTTAGGTTAGGTTGTAGGTTAAGCTTTAGGAATTGAGAATAGGTTAAGGTTTAGGTTTTGGAAATCGGGTTCGGGTTCGGGTTCGGGATCGGGTTTAAGTTTGGGTTTTCAAGTTTAGGTTTAGGTTTAGGTTAGGGAGTTAGGTTTCGATTAGGTTCTTGGTTAAGGTTTAGGGAATTGAGAATAAGTTAAGGTTTAGGTTTAGGAAACCGGGTTCGGGGTTCGTGATCGGGTTTAATTTTTAGGTTTTCAAGTTTAGGTTTAGGTTTAGGTTAGGGAGTTAGGTTTAGGTTAGGTTGTAGGTTAAGCTTTAGGGAATTGAGAATAGGTTAAGGTTTTGGTTTAGGAAACAGGGTTCGGGTTTGGGATCGGGTTTAAGTTTGGGTTTTCAAGTTTAGGTTTAGGTTTAGGTTAGGGAGTTAGGTTTAGGTTCGGTTGTAGGTTAAGGTTTAGGGAATTGAGAATTGGTTAAGATATAGGTTTAGAAACCGGGTTCGGGGTTCTGGATCGGGTTTAAGTTTGGGTTTTTAAGTTTAGGCTTAGGTTTAGGTTAGGAGTTAGGTTTAGGTTAGGTTGTAGGTTATGCTTTAGGAATTGAGAATAGGTTAAGGTTTAGGTTTTGAACCGGGTTCGGGTTCGGGATTGGGTTTAAGTTTGAGTTTTCATGTTTAGGTGTAGGTTTAGGTTAGGGAGTTGAGATTAGGATTATGTGTAGGTTTAGGTTTAGGTATTTGAGATTACCTTTAGGTTTTAGGTTTAGGTTTTGGTTTTGGTTTATGTTATAGGTTATAGGTTTATGTTAAAGTTTAGGTTTAGGTTATGGGTTTTGGGATTTGAGAATAGGTTTAGGTTATAAGTATATTTTAGGTTGGGTTATAGGTTAAGGTTTAGGTTTAGGTTATAGGTTTTGGGATTTGAGAACGTGTTTAAGTTATAAGTATAGGTTTATGTTATAGGTTTAGGTTAAGGTCTAGGTTAAGGTTATAGGGTTTAGGTTAGGGTTTAGGTTTAAGGTTATAGGTTTAGCTTTAAGTTATAGGTTTAGGTTTAGGTTTAGGTTTAGGTTTTAGGTTTAGGTATAGGCTTAGGTTATAGATTATAGGTATATGTTTAGGTTAAGGTTTAGGGATTCGGGTTCGGGTTTAGGTTTAGGTTATAGGTTTTGGTTTAGGTTTAGGTTTAGGTTATGGGTTTTGGGATTTGAGAATAGGTTTAGGTTATAGGTTATATGTTATAGGTTATAGTTTTTGAGAATTGAGAATTGGTTAAGGTTTAGGTTTAGGAAATCGGGTTCGGGTTTGGGATCAGGTTTATGTTTGGGTTTTCAAGTTTAGGTTTAGGTTTATGTTATGGAGTTGAGATTAAGATTACGTTTAGGTTTAGGTTTAGGGATTTGAGAATACATTTAGGTTTTAGGTTTAACTTTAGGGAATTGAGAATAGGTTTAGGTTATGGGTTTAGGGTGTGGTACCCACAAATACAGAAATAAACACCCCTCCAATGCTATCCATAGGAAATGGACAGCTTCATCACGGTTATAACAATGGTTCCCACCTTCCAGGGACGCCCGCTCATCCAGATAGCTCCGACGCACATCCGGGTCTGCTCTATTAATTTCAAGCAAATACATAAACACGGCGTGTCCAAATGGTCAGGCCCCTCCAATGTTGTCTATAGGAAATGGACAGCTTCATCATGGTCATAATAGCGGTTCCCACCTTCCAGGGACCCCCACTCATCCAGATAGCTCCGACGCACATCCGGGTCTGCTCCATTAATTTTGAGTAAATACATAAACACAGCTTGTCCAAATGGTCAGACCCCTCCAATGCTATCCATAGGAAATGGACAGCTTCATCAAGGTCATAACAGCGGTTCCCACCTTCCAGGGACCCCCGCTTAACATCCGGATAGCTCCGACGCACATCCAGGTCTGCTCCATCAATTTTTATGGAATTATGCATGTCCTGCTCATGAGCATGCCTAATATTGCCAATGCATAGGATTCAGCACAAATGCATGGGATTCAGCACAAATACCTTTTCATGATTCAAAGAAGGCAACTCGAGGGTTTTCTTTACCTTCCACTATATGCTTCCAAGGTGCAGATGACCCCTAAAACAGACATACATCCTGGGAATCGCTTCTCAAAATCGCAGACTGTTTTGTTTTGAAACTCATTCATCTCACCTGAAAACCTGTCACATAATGAATAACTGTAACCACAATGATAACTATTGTGAATGCACTATAATGAATAAATTATTATTATTATAGATAAATGCAATTACAACATAGATATCATGCACATGATATCACATAATGTATTGTTTGATGAACTACACATGTGCATTCTTGACAAGAGACGTACCATCCTTGTCTAGTTTAAGGAAATGTCTGCTTCCAAATGATACAAGATTTAGAGCAGCACGTGGTTCTGCCTGACACATTACTACATAGAGTCAGATGTTATCTAAAATGCCTCAAAAAACCTTTATAGTCATTGTAATGAACAAGAAAGGTGAGAGCATGGAAGAACCATAGAATATCTTACTTGAGAGCATGTTGTAACAATTAAAGCATATGAGGAGCTTACCTACTTAGGTAAACATTTGTTTCATCCAGCCTCCTGTCTCATTCATATGAATGTAGGTTAGGCTTCCCAGATAATTTACACATTTTAAGAAAAATCCAAATATTTTGTCTAATGCTCTGCATGCTAAATTAATTTCATCTTTATAGAATGTCTTCTAACATCCAATCAACAAGTAATTAACATACCTCATACTCTCCAATGTGCAATGTTCTGCCCCTTGTATCCATATCGGCAGAGTAAAAACAGATAAAGTAGAAATCTAGAATGACAATGGAAAAACAAAGACAACAGAAGGTAAACATAAAAGAAATAAAAATGTACATGTTATAAATCAAAAGGCACCTAAAAAATAGGAACAACCTATGAGAGGAAATTACCAACTCAAAAGGATAAAAAAGGACTGTTCAACATCACATCTTCCTCTTAATATTATGTGCTTAAAGTTATAATCAAGAAGAATTTCTAATCCTTGACCTAAAAATTTGTACAAGTGGGGCTATGATATGGTAATCAGGAATGTTTATCCGAGGGATGTTATGAGGGCTAGTGTTATGCTTAAGAGGAAGGAGTATGCCATCATCTTAGCGTTCGATGTTAAAGTAACACCTGAGGCTCAGGAGCTTGCGGATGAGACTAGTGTGAAGATATTCATTGCCGATATTATCTATCACTTGTTTGATCAGTTCAAGGTTTATATTGACAATCTTAGGGAAGAAAAGAAGAAGGAAGCTGCAGAAGATGTAGTCTTCCCCTGTGTTCTAAAGATTATGCCGAACTGCATTTTTAACAAAAAAGATCTAATTGTCTTGGGTGTTGATCTCCTTGAAGGGATTGCAAAGGTCAGCACTCCAATCTGTATTCCTTCAAGGGATTTTATCGATATTGGACAAATAGCTTCCATTGAGATTAACCACAAACAAGTTGATATAGCAAAGAAAGGCCAAAAGGTTGCCATAAAGATTGCTAGCACCAACGCCGAAGAACAACAGAAGATGTATGACAGGCATTTTGAGATTGATGATGAGCTTATTAGCCACATCTCGAGGAAATCTATTGACACACTTAAATCAAATTATCGGGACGACTTGTCTATTGAATAGTGGAAGCTGGTAGTGAAACTGAAGACTCTCTTCAAGATACAATAAGCTAGAAAAGAAAAGAAAAAGAAAAAAGAAAAAGTAAGAAAAGGAAAGGAAAAAATCAGAAAGAAGAGTGAATAATAATTACAATTTGAAGTATTGATGAATAGGACTTGCACAAGAAATAATATATTAAGCAATATAAGGAAAATAGAAGATATAAGTTTGAAATGAGACCAAGAGGCTAGTTACGAATCACTGGTTCAATGAAAAGCTCACATAACTCATCAACATGACCAAGAATTGAGGCCATAGTCAGGGGAACTCAACCTTTGAAGTGCATAAATTAAGAGATGATATGTGAATGTTGTTACAATATGCACCTCTGCCATGGCCAATTCCAATGCCAGGTAAATGAGAGAGCATGTGGTTTGGTCAGCAGACATATCATAGGACTTCTGCCAACCATTTAGAAGCACAACCAAAATTGCTACAAGAAAGATTAAGATAATGATGATAGTTTAAATGGAAAGCCAACATTGAAGGTTAATACTAATACAAAAGCGACGCCTGCTGGAATGTTTTCTTCACAATACAAGAAAATATGCATGCAATTTTATGAGAAGAAAATAATTTTTTTAAAAAAAATGAAAAGAATTTGAGAAGACAGTAGAAAACTTACAAAATAGCAAGATCTTGCATGAGTCCTATCACAATTTGTAAATGTATATCACACCATTCAGTCTCTAACTGTAGAAACTGCAGAACAGAACTTTCAGCAAATGCATAGCAATATGTAGCTAAAACATTAGAAAAGAAAGTGTGGCAGAAAAATTAGTCTGAAAAGCTCATAGATATTTTGATATGTAACAACCACCATATATAGGCATATGATTGTGAACAAAAATTTAGAGGACTCCAGGCTCAATAAAATGGACCATCTTTAACATAGTCTGCTAGCTTCTACACACAACAACTACATGGGTAATCAGTCACTAACCATTAGTGTGACTCATTAACCATATGCATTGAATCCCGTGACGATACAATGTCGTCAAAAGAAAGATGAAAAGCAGAAAATTTAACTCAGAACAAGAGACAACAAATCTATAGAAAAGATCAAAACCATATTTTGATCCATCTCAGAGAGAGAGAGAGAGAGAGAGAGAGAGAGAGAGAGAGAGTGCTCTAATTGAGATTATCCAAATTGAAACTGCTTTGATTGAGATTATCCAAATTATTATCAATTTAGATATCAGGTCAGGGATGCCCATTGTTAATAATGTAGGCCATTGATCTATTGTGTCCCACCATATATTGATCATGCATCAGATATCTCCTAAATAGAACATCTTAACATCTTTTATTTGTGGTATTAAGGCATGTAGTTCGGAATCGAAACACAACAATGGTCTGCATTCAACTTGAAAAGCTTCCTAATATTGATTGCTTGGGATCTTCCAATTCATGCCATTTTTTTCCTTTTTGGGGCACTCCATCCACATTGGGACCAATGGTCCTAACTACCAAACAATTGATGTATGACAATATGAGAATTGAAGAATTGATGAAAATATATGGCCCATGTATCATATAATTCCTCTTGTGCAGTATCTCCTCACTGTCATTTACTGTGAGTTTAATAGGTGATGACACAGGCATATAATGGTGGGTCCTATACAATGGACATATAACTGGTGCATTTCCTCCAACAATCAGTAAATACATACCTGAGCAACCTTGATTGAATTCAGAGTAGCCCAATTAAGTAACTAAGAACTCTAAAATTAGATCGTTGAAACAATTCTACTCTCTGATTTTGTAAGTAAATGCAATTCTTTTAACAAATTAAGGATTTGTGTGATTTTGTTCAGCCATAAAATGTCTAAGATAGTGAAACTGTTTCACCTACTAATTTTTTTTTTTTTTAAAGTAATGCATTCATGATTGCTTATTAGACTATGTTTAACAGCTTTGATATCAGATCTGTTCGGGACCAGCTAGGAATATTGTTTGATTCATGTGATTATATGCTCGTCCACAATTGGGACCTACAATTGGGATGGTCCAGATTGCCATACATCACTGCCAGATCTTGTGTGTTTGGTGTTATCTAGGTCCCTATAAAAGAAAAGCAAACTAAGGTAAAAGCAATATACC
The DNA here is from genome assembly GCA_030180095.1 of Magnolia changhungtana. NCBI lineage: Eukaryota > Viridiplantae > Streptophyta > Magnoliopsida > Magnoliales > Magnoliaceae > Magnolia > Magnolia changhungtana. The sequence continues at coordinate 3,522,173 of JASAUF010000600.1, forward strand.
AGGTAACTTCATTCACAAACAATATGATGATGCAATCAGGCCACCTGTGACTGGCATATACAAGCAGACCTTCACAAACTACAAAGTAACAGCCCCTAAGTCCATATGTTAAAAAATAATGCAAAAAAGAGTACAAGAAACATTAAAAGTTACCATATTTAGTTCTGGTGCATGCCTGTGACCTTGGTAGATGCTACGAGGAAAAATAACAAGTTGTAAAATAAGAAATATCACCACTTTCGTGGTATTCATCATTAAAGAAAAAGGGAAAAATGACCCAGAACTGTATTATGAGGATTCTGTTAATGACCTTTGTCAAGCCCACAATATTCATACATTAGACATGAGATAATTAATGATGCACAAATTTGAGAAATTACCTCGGTGACTTTGGATATTCAAAACTTCTAAGTGGTGATGTTAGTAGTGTTTATCAAGAATGGTGATCAGAGAAATTTAGAAATATGACAAACCAGAACAAAAATTATCCTTCCATAAGAAGTTAGCTAAAGGTATTGCAAATACAACACTTCTGACTATTCCTTAAAGAACTAATGAATCAAGTCATCAAAAAAGTAAATAACCATGACATTATGCTCCTTACAGTTTCTTGGACAACAAAAAAGAAAAGAAAAGTCAAGAGAGTGCCAAATTCTCAACCCTTATTTTTGCTTATGAACTCATGAAGGGCTATCAGTTTAACTACTTTGGGAAAAGAAAAAGAAAAATATGAAGTAGCCAGTGGACCATTGAGAAATAGTGAAAGCCTGAACTGAAGTGAGAGATACGGCTGAATGTCGACCCCTAGTGCGAGCCTACAAATGGGCAAAACCATTTATCCACCAAACAAGAGAAACCTTACATTTTCACCTTTAATTGGCTAAATAAGCAAAGGAGAAAAAAATGCTTCTCAGACACATAGGATGTATATGCATTGATATGGTTGTAGTATAGTAGTAGAATTTATTTTGATTATTATTTTCTATATTCTTAGGTGTGCATACGAATAGATGTTGTTGTATAACTCTTAGACGCATTCGTACTGCTATACTAGTATTATATTGCTAGAATATAGTTTGATTGTATGGTCAGAAATAATTTGTACAGTTAAGCAGCTGTCCTAGGTTATTGAGATCCACATATGAGACTCCCTCCCTTATAGCTCATTTCTACTATACAAATCCAAGAGGACTTAAAATGCAGACAGTTTGTGAAAATGCGTCCCACTAAAACCATTCATGTTGTCGTCGAGTGGAGAGAAGCCCATCCTTTCCAATTGTTTTTTTCTTAGGAGCAATGTCAAAGAACCACAGATCATTATTAATGAAATGAATTCACAAACTGCATAGGTAGAAACACTTGTGTTTGGGACTGCCCAAACATCCATATTTCAAGAAAGCATGAATCATTTTTTACTGCCTTAATTATCCAAAGATTACCTTTTAAAAGATGCTTTGTGCGACCCACGTCTATTGTCACGAGATAAAAAGAATTCATTTGAAAAGATTAGCCTCATTTACTTTTAGTAAATGCATGAGCGGAACATAATTTTGATGGAATGATTAGAGACATACTTTTAGTAAAAGAGTCATACGCTGCCAGAGTATCAAATAACTCCCTATATACGTAATGCACGTCTCTTAACAGTATACATAGGTATTCAACAATGACAAGTGGGGCCCATAGCCCAGTAATATGTACCATTTATCTATTGATTACCATCATTATAATTACCAAAAATCAATTATCAGCCTTATCATGGTCATGTCAATAGTTATACATGCTACATCAGGTAGTTAAAATAGAAGATATAGGCACAAATTTATGAATGAGCTAGTCAACAGAATGATTATAAGCATAAAGACCTACATACAAATTTTTCCACAAAGGCCAATATGAATATTCATATACAAACTATAGAATCCATAAATATAAGTAGCAAGTCCACATTGAAAGCAAGTCCAATAGTAATTCCACAAGCTGTACATGGAAGTCTTGATCTTTTATTAGTTGAAAGCAACACCACATTGAAAGCAAGTCCAATACTAATTCCAAGCATGAGCATCGATTGGAAAAGCAACACCAAGTCCTCTGACATAACTGTTCAAACAGAGGATAGGACCTGAGCACTTGCATTAGACAGCTAAATAAATATCTCCAGCCTAAAATTTGGATTGAAACATCTGCCATTTATTTTTTATGGTCATGAGAACGCAAGGCAAATCATCTGTATAATGCAAATAAAGAGAGAGAGAGAGAGAGAGAGAGAGAGAGAGAGAGAGAGATTTGCTATAAAACCAGAAGCAAATCCACAGGTGTCTCAAACCAGGGGATTGGATAACAGACAAAAGCATATCAGATTTTTCCAAAATCGGAAAAAATTTACAAGTAAAAAAGCCCGTCTGAAGATTGGAGATCACCTATATCCATGCATAAAAAGCCCAAAAATCTCCAACCATGAGCAAATTCACTATATTATGAACAAAATGCATACAAGTACTTCCAAGGCTCCAGCACAGACATTCTCAAGTTCAAAACTTATTTGTAGTATCCATCTCTAAAACAACAAAAATCACAAAACCTAGGAGGGAGGGAAGGAAAAGGAAGGGAATAGAATCGAGGGCAGAGGGATGTTTTGGTTAAATGCCATTGTGGTGTGATTTCGGCTAAGATCTATACTTGTTTGCAGTGAGTAAAAGGGCCAGATCTGGCCGGACCTGTGCTCTGCTCGTGCAAGATGGACAAGCACAACAACTGCGGTTTTCGGTTCATGTCGAGGGAGAGAGAGAGAGAGAGAGAGAGAGAGAGAGAGAGAGAGAGAGAGAGAGAGAGAGAGAGAGAGCATAGAGGGAGATGGGTGGGTTCGAGAGAGAGAGACGGTGAGAGAGAGGTAGAGAGAGATCAAGCGAGAGAGGGAGAGGTGCTGAGAGAGAGAGGCAGAGAGAGAGAGAGAGAGAGTTAGCGATGCGAAGAGGGAAAGGGTCGAATGAGATTAGGGCATCCGTGATTTTGATTTAACAACGACCCTTACCTGCGGCTGGCTTTGGTTCAAGCCGGCAAAGGGTTCCATCCACCATCGATTTTGCCCTCATTTCTTGTAGTGAGAGATGGAGAGAGAGATGGAGAGATGGGTTTCTTCTGTGCGCGGGAGAAAATGGTGGACAAGGAAAGGGTTTTGTTTTGGGAGGGGGGGGGGGGTTTCGATTTTGGAGGGGCGAATGACGGATGACTCTTAGGGACGTTGGGTTTTAGGATCGTGGGGTCCACTGTGATGTATTTCATATATCCACTCCCTCCATTAATTTTAAATTATTACTTTAAGTGCTGATACAAAAAAATGAGTTAGATCGAATCTGTAAAGAGACCACATAACATATTAACAGTAGAAATTTAATTTTTATTATTTCTTGTGGTGTGGTCCACTTAGACATTTAATCTACATAATTTTTGGGCTCATGCACTAAAATTATATATCAGAATTATTGGATGACTCAGATCAAACACATATATTCCAATGGACCTCGTGGATCCCCTTAAGTACCATTTATGTTTAATATGGTTTAGGTGAGGAGGTATGCTTTAGCTACAGATTACTTAGGCTTTAGCTAAGGATTAAATCCGTAGCTATCTGGCTACGGATTTAATCCGTAGCTAAAGGTTTTCAAAGTCCATAACCTTTGCTCAATTTTTTGGTAGTGCTTGTGCCGATTCAATACCCAGGCTAGAAGATGTAGGCCCGCGTTCATTTCGAGGAAAACGTCATGCACGCGAATTCCGAGGGAATCTCTACAACCTATCCCATCAATCAATCAAACAAGTTAAGTACACACCATATCACAAGTACAAGCAACCCATCTCTCTCCCATTCCCAAAGTAAACTCTCTCTCTCTCTCTCTCTCCACCTATCTCTTCCTTACACCTATCACCCATCCCATCCATTTTCACCCATCACTTCTCTCTCCCTCTCATTTCTCTCCTCACTCCCAAGCAACCCAAGCTCCAACATATGGACTTTCCAAACTCTCATGGAGAATCTCTAGTGTGGCCCACTTCCTACCCTCTCAACCCCCATCTCAACCATCAAAACTTCATCACCTTTCGTTGAAATCAAAGCCTAGGCGATTACCTTTCCAATGAGCCAAGGAGAAGTGGATGGTGGGTGATCTTAAACCCACATATTCATTTTCATATTTTTTTTGCGATTTAAGGGTTCACCTATGATGGGACGCACCTTGATGTATGCTTTGTATCCAAGAGGGGTCCATAGTGATGGGGCCCCTTCGTCATCGCCGATCTCTCTCCTTCTCTCTTTCTCTCCCTCTCCCTCTTTCTCTATGATTGATGGCCCACCTATGATGTGTGTACTATATCCATGCTGTCCAACAAGTGGGCCACCTTGATCCCGGTTGGGGCCTACATGACCGGACGGTCACATAGGCCCGGGTGAAAGGGACAAATAAATATCAGCTTGATCCAAATCTATTAGCCCACTACATGGGACCACCATGATGTATGAGCATCATCCCTGGACGGTGGCTAAACGCTGGATAGATGTTGTATATTAAATATATATTTATATATGTATATGGTATGTATATATACTATAATATTATAATATGATATAATATTATATTATGTATATATATATACTATATGTATATACTCATATCAGGGCTTACCCGTACGTGTGGGGCCCCCATGTGGGACCCACCCTTTTGGGAATTTGAAGGGCTGGCATGCGTTGATCAGTAGCCGTGCCCAACTAAGATGCATGCGCATGCCGTCTATCCATTTTCAGTTGGGCCGTCCATCTGTTGGATGGCCTGCAGCAGGACGTTACCCTTCTTGACATCAGCAAGTCCTATGGGCCCCACGTGATGTATATGCACATCCAGCCGTTCTGATGGTGGGAGCCCACACGCGATGCATATCTGCACCGTTCATGGCGTGGATGGCGGGGGCCATCATGATATATGTGCTTCACGTACAGGCCGTCCGTCCAGGCCTGGGTGCTAGACGTAGGTGTTGTAATCACGTGTGGAGTGGCCCACCTTAATGATGTATCTTATATAATTTAAATATATATATACAGAGAGAGAGAGAGAGAGGGAAGTGGGGTGGCCCGCCTACGTGGAACCCACCATTGACGTATGTGTTGTATTCAAACCATCCATTCATTTGGCAAGCTCATCTTAAGGCTTGAGACTAAAAATAAGACAGATCCAGTTATCAAGTGGACCACACCATAGAAAACAGTGGATTGAATGCCCACCGTTGAAAACTCTTTTGGGTTTACAAAAGTTTTGAACCAATGTGATATTTGTTTTTCCTCTAAATTCAGGTCCTCGTGACCTTATGAACAGACTGGATGGAAATAAATACTATGGTGGGGCCTACTGAAAATTTAACTATGGAAATCATTATCACCACTGCCAATTGTGGTATGGTCCAGATGATCCTTTGGATATGATTCTTTTTTTTTGAATAATGCTCTAATATAATCTCTAACAATAAAATGAATTGTGTTGATCAACCAAATTGATTCAGCACACTTGAATCGGCCCATTTGATTTCACCCACTCGAATCGGCCCATTTAATTCAGCCCACTCAAATCGGCCCATTTGATTCGGCTCATTCGACTTGGCCCACTTGATTCAGCCCATTCCACTTAGCCCACTTGATTTGACTCATTTGAATTGGCCCATTTGATTCGACACATTCAACTTGGCCCATTTAATTCGGCCGAATGTGATATATATATATATATATATATATATATATATATATATATATATATATATATATATATATATATATATATATATATATATTGGCCCATGAGTGAGGCCCAATGTGGTGCGTATATGCCCCGTAAGTGAGGCCCATGATGATGTATATTAAGCCCTTTTATAAGGTCGTAGACCCATTATATGATTGGTCCTATGAGCATCATTCCTTGAGAGCAATGTTGGTTAAAGGTCCACATTGATGGGTAATGATGGTTGGACATCCATACTATGACATTCCCTTAGGCCTTGTTAGGCCCATTCTCATCATTCTCTATTGGGTTTGCCCAAACACTTTGGGCCCATTGATTTTAATTGGTTCATCATCGGCCGTCCATCTATGGACCTCGCCTTGCGTCAAGGTTGATTTTCGATGATGATTATTGGTGCCGATTGCCGATAATGGCTACCATTGCCGATAAAGAGTTTGTGACAACATAGCATCATGATACATGCCCATACGCATCATCTGTATGTTTGTTATGAGATGTGATTGGCCATTGCATATGCCATAGTACAGTAGTTTATGGGACCCTGAAAAGGCCGAGCTAAGCGTCCTAGAGGGGAGGGGGGTGAATAGGACTGCCAAATTAAAAATTAAATGTAGAATTTAAAAAAATATAAATAAAGATAGCACTTAAAAAAAACCACAATGCAGAAATGTAAAGCAACCTCAAATGTACAAGTATTGAGAGGTTAATACAGATGTTGTTCGAAGGACAACCTTACACCAAAAATCAATGGCTTATGGTAGGACAACCTGATTCCTAGAACGGTCTGTGTATCAAAATCTCAAACCGATACAGAGGAATAAAGAAAATAATAGCAAAGAAAGAAATTAAGCTATTACAACATTCCCACACTTGCATAAAAAGGATTACAACATTCTCCACAAATGCATAAAGGAAAATTACAACATCCACACAATGTAATAATCAATCAATCAATCAATTAATCAGCATAAGACCAGAAGTTATAGTGGTTCGCTTGTGTGTACACCCACTATTTAGAAAAATAGTCACATAACTACTCCACTCCTAATATCCTCACACACTGGATATTACCGTTCACTATGAAATAAGTTTTTCAAGGTTCACCTAAAACCTTCACAATTATGTCTTTCAAGTGGGCTTACACAATTCAAAAACCCCACACTCTGAGTTTTCTGGATCACCTTAGACAAACCAAAAGAAAGAGATTTTTCTGCCACAATCTCAATGAAACTAAAAGAATAGATTTACAAAAATTGTAAAATACTTATCTAGATATTCTCCTTTGTTGCAGCCCGGTAGAACCAATTCGGAGTAGTAGTTCAATCGTTGATGTTCAATGTTCACACTCACTTATGAAATGGTTCTAAGTTCTAAATGGACTTTAGATTAAATCACTTTGGGCTAGCTTGATTTGATTTTGATTCCAAGAAATAAGAAATTTTCAATCCCGTCTTCAAATAAGATTGGAATGTAGAATACAAAATCAAATGCAAAAAGCTAATTAAAGAGAATATTAAATGAGTACTAAATAGCTAAGGAATATCACAAACTTATCTCTCAAAGTGGTGTCTTGATTTTGCTTAAATTAGATACCAAACTCTAAAAATCGTGCTGGATTTATAAGTATAAAAATTGTTTACTTAACTGGCCCAGAGGTCGGCGTGATTGGTTGAAGGACCAACAAACATTTGAAATTTTGGGCGCGATAAGATCAAGCCGTTCCACGAATGGTCGAAGAACCTGCTCGACAGGTCGAATGACCTCCACGACCGGTCGAGTCCTGTCCATAACTGGTCATGTGAGACCAATTTTAGTTGCTGGACTTTGAGTCGACCCTGCTGGACTGGTCGAGCACTATTCACTCGAACGGTCGAGCAGTCTCCAGAAGTGGTCGAGGCTTTAACAAAAAATTTTGAAAATTAGTTACAAACTGAGGACTGGTCAAGGAATTTCTTGGACTGGTCGAGCCAGTGCTAGGACTAGTCGAACATAGTATATGACTATTCGAAAAATAGATTATGCACTTAGAAAGTGACCCAATTAAATTATGTATTCAAAATGACCTATCCTATGGTCAATTTAGGGTCATTCATACCTTATAAGCGATATATGAACATTGAGTCATGTTTTGCTTCGGTTGCTTGTTGATCTTGACAAACATGAAGCTTGTTATCTTGATGAACGTGAAGCTTGAATTTGAAACATTTTGAAGCTTCAACTTGAAATACTTTGAAACTTGAATTTGTAACCTTTTGAAGCTTGAACTTGAAATATCTTGAAGCTTTAGCTTGAGGTACTTGAGTTGTATTTCACCTTGAGCTTTGAGTACCAAAGTAATGACTATTGTCTTGACTTAGATGAAGCTTTAAAAGCTTGAACTATCAGTTAATGTTGTACTTGAATTCTTATACTTGTGATGCTTGAATCTCAAATGGAACACCTTGTAATAGATCATCTTGAACTTGTACAAGAATTGTATTGAACATGAAGATGAGCCACACAAGATACAAATTCCAAGAGGTTTTAGCACTACAGAATTTGACAATCATAGGAGCTAGAAAACATAGCACTTATAATCTCCCCCTTTGTCAAATTAGTGACAAAACACACTTCATAATAATTAGATAAGCATAACACGCATAATAAAGAATCATGCACCAGTTTTAGCCTGGTCAAAGAATCATGCACCAGTTATAAACAGGTTAAAGAAATATGCATCAATATTCTCCCAACAATACTCCCCCTTATTTACTCCCCCTTACTACCAACTTCATGCAATGAAAAATTTGTCTACCTATCCACACATTATCATAAATTCTCCCCCTTTTGGTCACAATATGACAAAGGAAAGATTAATAATGGAAGTAGATCACTAAAGAAGTAAATAGAAGAGAAAAAAAAGAGGAATAATTATCAAGAGAAGTTCACAAGTAAGGTAACAAAGTTAACAAAATCCATAAGAAAGCATGTTCAAGCATGTCCAAGCCCATAAAACAAGAAAACTTCAAGTATCTTAAAAATTATTACAAGCCACAAATTTAAATACTAATCTAAACCCGATGAAGGAGCAGGTATGGAAGGGTCAATTCGATGAAGTCCCTTGTTAATGCACCTAAGATATTTGCACATATATTTAAATTGCATATCATGGGACACATTCATGCTTTCAACCTTCTCCTCAAGTGAGCGCAAACGCGCATCAAAGTCAGATGGCTAATAATTAGGATCAGCAGTAGAATCGGATTCAATTTCATCAAAAAGGTGATCCATATTTACATCATCTGGAGGCAAATCACCCTCCTCTTCATTTCCAGCTGTAGCTCCACCAACACCCACATCAACCTGGCCAGGGGCCAACTTCAAATTCATCCTATTAATATTAGCGTTGTTGAAAGGGAGTTGAGAAATGGGAGCCTCTCCAACAGGCATAGCCACTAAACTATGGGTGGCTAACACAGTCATAAGATAAGCGAAGGGAATGTCACTGTGACCTGGATGGAGACGGAATTGAATAATGCTATGACAAATTAAAGAAGGAAGACATACAGAAGTTCCAGAAATGATGGAATGAAGAATACGAACCATCAACATAGTAAGTTCGGTTTTGTTACCAGATCGAGGATAAACATTAGAAATCAAAATCCTATGAAGGATTCTGTATCTGGGTAACAAAAACTTTGAGGCAAGCGCATTTTCAGCAGAATTCCATTTCGCATCTATATTGCATAAATCTTTAGTGAGCATTCGCTTCTCAGTTTCAGATGGTTTTGCCACTAGAGTGCTAATGGGAATGCCTTCATCATTGACAGGTATATCCATTAGTCCAAAGATAAGATGACGGTCCACATCAATTGGACCTTCTCTGGTTGAGATAGTGAATGTCAGATTTTCAGTTAAAAAATCAGTAATGCAAGCATACATAGCCTGTGCAATAGAGCGGTATTCAGGCCCACCCCAATGTAGTATGTTATTCTATCCTACAAACTGAAGGAGAGATACAACATCAATTGATGTCACATGAATAAGATTGATAATCATTCTACTATTATATTGCACAATCGAATATCCCACGCATAATCGGGATCATCCTCGGGCAACCAAAGGTAGCACACTGTGATAGGAGCCGAGCGAGATATAGAGGGACCACGAGATCCTTTCTTTTTGATTATACCTTCCATTTGTAATAAAGAAAGTAAGGAATAACGAGATTGCAAAAGATGTAAAGTGGGTTTCCAATAGATCAAATTTTTTAGAAGAAAATTTCAAAAACTAATATAAATTAAGAAATAAATCACACAAATGATGAAAAGGAAGTGCAAAGGACTTAAATCTACAAGAAAAAAGAAAATAATGCACTAACCATGAAGGAATCGAAGATGGATTCGACCGGTCGACGTAGGAGCCGTTGGAGAAGAAGACCCAAATGAAGAAAAAGTGATTTTTCCCAAATAAAAGGTCAAACCCACGATTCATAACTGGTCGAGTACATGATTGATCGGTTGTACCACGACTGATTAAGTATGTACTCGACTAGTCCTGCACAGCCCAAAATATGTAATTTTTCATAAAATTTGAATTTTAAACATTTCAGAATAATAAATATATACATTATGATATAAAAAGAGATGAATTATCAATTCAAATTGCACATACCAAGATTAAATTTTAATTTTACAAACTTGCTTTTGTTCAGCGGTTTTGTGAATTTGTCGGCTAGTTGATTCTCGTTAGGAATATAATCCAAGGAAATTGTTTTGTCTTCCACTAATTAACGAATGTAGTGATATCTAATGTCAATATGCTTGGTTCGTGAATACTAGATTGGATTTTTGGAGATATGAATTGCGCTTAAATTATCACAATATAAACCATAGAATCTTGCGCAATTCCGTAATCGCTTAGCATTCTTTTCATTCAAACAAGCTGAGTGCATGCCTTACCTGCAGCAATGTATTCAACCTCAGTTGTTGAGAGCGATACGGAACTTTATTTCTTATTTAGAAAAGAAACTAAATAGTTCCCTACATAGAAACAACCACCACTAGTTGATTTTCGATCATCAATGTTACCAGCCCAATCAACATTCGTGTAACTAGCTAATTACACATTAATATCATGTGGGTACCAGAGACCAAGATTTGTTGAACTAGCGACATATCGCAAAATTTGCTTAACAGCAATTAAATGTGACTCTTTAGGGTCAGATTGATATCTAGCGCAAATTTTAACACTAAATGCAATATCAGGTCTACTCGCAATTAAATAAAGAAAACTACCTATCATACTGCGATACAATTTAGGATCCACATTCTTACCTGTAGAGTCCTTTGAGAGTTCTATAGTACTCATTAGAGTATCAAAATTTTTCCCACTCTCAAATCCGAACTTTTTAACTAAGTTCAAAGCATATTTGGTTTAAGAGATAAAGAAACCACCAGGTTGCTATTTAATGTGCAACCCTAGAAAATAATTCAATTCTCCAACCACGCTCATTTCAAATTTAGGCTTCATAAGATCTACAAACTCAACTGTCATATTAGTACAGGTAGATCCATAAATAATATCATCAACATAAATTTACACTATTAGTATATGATCATTATTTTTCTTTACAAACAATGTCCTATAAACACTTCCCATTATAAAGTTATGACTTAGTAGAAACTTAGTTAACTTTTCGTACCATGCCCAGGGACCTTGTTTCAAATCATAAAGTGTCTTTTTTAGCCGATGGATATGATTAACATGCTTAGGTTCTTCAAAACCCGAAGGTTGTTCAACATACACTTCTTCATGTAAATCACCATTCAAGAATGCACTCTTTACATCCATTTGGTAAATCTTGAACTTTCTAAAAAATGCAATGGATATAAATAGTCTGATTGATTCAAGACGACCTATTGGGGCAAAGCTTTCATCATAATCGATGCCTTCAATTTGAGTGCACCCTTGTACAACTAGCCTAGCCTTGTTTCTAATAATATTACCAAGTTCATCAGACTTATTTATGAAAATTTATTTTATTTCGATAATGTGTTTATCTTTTGGTCTTGGAACTAAGTACCAAACATCATTTCTAACAAATTGATTGAGCTCTTCTTGCACCGCAACAATCCAATTTTTTGTCAATAATAGCTTATTTTATGTTAGCCGGTTCTATCTGAGATGTAAAGCACACATAGTTACACATATCTTCAAGTTGTCTTTGAGTGCGCACACTAGTGAGAGGGTTTCTAAGAATTTGATTAGAAGGATGATCTTTAATTATCCTTAGTTTAGTATTATCTTGACTTGATGAAGAGTCTGGTTTATCAATTAAAAGAAACTTTATCATTTTCTGAACTTGGGACATATGTATTCAAGTGATCGTCTATAACCACATTAATGGACTCTTGAATTAAACCAGTTCTCTTGTTAAGAACCCGATACGCTCGACTATTTAGAGCATACCCTAAAATATCCCTTCATCATTTTTAGTGTCAAACTTAACAAGATTTTCTTGGTCACGTAAAATGTAGCACTTGCTGCCAAAAACTGGAAAGTATTTGACAGTAAGCTTCTTATCAAACCACATTTCATAAGTTGTTTTACCATTTGTTTTTCTAGTGTAAACATGGTTAAAAATATAACAAGCAGTATTTATGGCTTCGGCTCAAAGATTTTTAGGGAGCTTCATACTATTTAACATTACATCTGCCATTTCTTGAAGCACTCTATTTTATTCTTTCTACTATACCATTTTGTTGTGGTGTTTTGGGCGCAAAAAAGTCATGTGATTTCCCTGATAACAGCAAAATTTCTCAAAACCGTTATTTTCAAATTCTGAGCCATGATCACTATGTATCTTAGAGACTTGTGATTCTTTTTCCATTTGGATATGTTTAAGTACCCTTTTTACTTCATCGAGAGTTTCAGATTTGTCTCTTAAGAAGGCTACTCAAGTGTACCTGGTGAAGTCATCTACAATTACCAGAATGTACTTCTTGCCACTTCGATTCTCCCTTCTAGTTGGTCCAATGAGATCCATGTGGAGAAGTTTGAGAGATTTAAATGTGGAATTGGAGTTCACCTTTTTCTGAGTACTCCTGGTTTGTTTGCCAATCTGGCATTCGCCACATATTTTGTCTGCTTTCTATTTTTTGGGTTAACCTCTTACTAAGTCTTTTTTGCTCGATTTATACAAGTTGTGGTAGTGTACATGTCTGAGGTGCTTATGCCATAATTCAGTTTCATCAGTATGGACCATGTAGCATGATAGATTAAATGAGCTTGAATCATAAATAATATAGCAGTTTTCGGAAGTTCTGCGACCAGTTAATATTACAGAACCATTTTTATTTAGAATTTCGCAACCTTGGTTAGTAAATTTTACGCTATGATTATTATCGCATATTTGAGAGATGCTTAATAAGTTGTGTTTTAACCCTTCTACATATAAAACATTCTTAAATAGAGGGAGGTTAAGGAGTTGAACCGTACCTTAGCTAACAAATCTGCAGTTGCTTCCATCACTGAATGTCATTGAACCATTAGTCATGTCTTTAAGATTGGTGAACAGACCTTTGTCACTAGTCATGTGTCTGGAGCATCCACTCTCTAGGTACCAGTTTGAATGCCTCAAAGCTTTGAAAGCAGTGTGAGCAACCAAGCAAGTAACCTTAGGGACCCATTCCGTTACAGTTTTGGGTTCAGGAGTATAGTTGGTCTTCTTATATTTGTAGTTGATATAGGACCAACCCACTAGGTTAGATTTTAAGAGCTCCTTAAGTAAGTGAACAATTTTCTCAACTAAAGGATTACGATTTTAATTTTTATGGTTGATATGGTTGCTTTTAGGTTTTAATTTTTGAAAAGTCTTAGCATTTTTAGAATAATTTTGATTTAGACTTTTCCCTTTTGAGTTAGAAGACTCTCCTTTCACAAATGTGAGTGGAGTATTCTTGTGTTTGGGAGGAATACTTTTGTCGTAGCCCAATCCCGATCGATCGCCACATTTTCTAGATCCGGATAAGAGTTTTTCTAACTTAGGATCACCTTGGGCATACCTCCATGTGTCTTTTAAACTCAAGAGTGAAGAGACTTCTAGTTTTACCTTTTCATTTTCAAATTTTAGGTTTTCAACAAGGGAGGTTTTGAAATTTAAATCGCATTTAGTTTTTTCAAAACAATTTGAAATGTGTGATTTTTCTAAGACTAGATTATCAAAATTTTCTAAGTTTTGAAAACTTTTCTTTTTGAAGTTTAAGCTTTACAGCGATTTTACAGCTTTCCTTGTATAGGGCATTATAAGCATCTTGAAGATCTTCTTCATTTTCATGATCACTATTCAGATTTTCTTCACTGGTTGAATCATCATTATCGAAAAAAGTGAACTTGGTTAGAGTCATAAGGGCTTTAATATCATTACTCGACTCGGTTTCAGAATCTTCTGACTCAGAAGAAGCTTCAGAGCAGGAAGATTCATCCCATGTAGCCAACATACCTTTCTTTTTCGGTTTGTCCTTTTTAGGACATTTGTTCGCTAGATGCCCATATTCATGGCAATTGTAACATTGACTATCTTTTAAATATTTCCAAGTTTTAGATATAAATCTTTTCTTTTCATTAGGTTTTTGCAAGTCAACTCTCCTTTTACTTTTGAAAATATTATAAAACTTTTTAACTAAAAGGGCCATATCATCTTCAGAATTTTCTAAATCAGAATTGTTATTTTCTTGAGAAATAATTTTAGAAGATTTAAGGGCTATGGATTTACCTTTAGGATTTTTAAAGTTTAACTCATAGGTCTGTGAGAAACCAACTAATTCTTCTACCCTCATATTATCCGTTTCACGAAGTTCCTGGATCACAGTCACCTTTGAATTGAACCGTTCAGGCAATGAGCATAGTATCTTTGCACAGACTTTACTTTCTGGAATTCTATCACCGAGACCCCACATAGAGTTGACAATGTCATTCAATCTTGTATAGAAGTCCATGAAAGTTTCATTTTCTTCCATACGTATTTCCTCAAATTTAGTTGTGAAGATTTGGACTTTAGATTTCTTAACAATTGTTGTTCCCTCGTATGTCATTGCTAAAATATCCTAGGCTTGCTTTGCAGTATCACAGGATATAATTCTTTTGAATTCATCCGGTGATAGTGTGCAAGTAATTGCAATTAGAGCCTTTGCATTAGCACTACTCTCACTTTTCTGAAGAGCGGACCAAGAAAAATAAGGTGAGACTTTTATCGTTTTAGATCCATCAGTGCCAGTTACTCCAGTGGTAGGAGGGGTCCAATTGGTCACTGTGGCTTGCCACAGCTCTCATCCATGGATTTCAGAAAAATCCTCTTTCTGGCTTTCCAATAGGCATAATTGGAGCCATCAAAAGGTGAAGGCCTAGTGACTAAAAGACTATCAAAATTTGACATCTTAAAAAGCTCTGACCGATTAGCTCAGGAAATTAATCCAAAACAAAAAAAAGAAAGCGAGCTATTAGGCTCTGATACCACTTGAAAAGGCCGAGCTAAGAGTCCTAGAGGGGGACGGGGGGTGAATAGGACTATGCTAAATTAAAAATTAAATGTGGAATTTAAACAAATATAAATAAAGATAGCACTTAAACAATCCCACATTGTAGAAATGTAAAACAACCTCAAATGTAAAAGTATTGAGAGGTTGATATAGATGTTGTTCTAAGGATAACCTTACACCAAAAACCAATGGCTTATGGTAGGACAACCTGATTCCTAGAACGGTTTATGTATCAAAATCTCAAACCGATACAGAGGAATAAAGAAAAGAATAGCAAAGAAAGAAACTAAGCTATTACAATATTCCCACACTTGTATAAAAAGGATTACAACATTCTCCATAAATGCATAAAGGGAAATTACAACATCCACACAATGTAATAATTAATCAATCAATCCCCACAAGACCAGAAGTTATAGTGGTTCGCTTGTGTGGACACCAACTGTTTAGAAAAATAACCACACAACTACTCCACTCCTAATATCCTCACACAGTGGATATTAGCGTTCACTATGAAATAGGTTTTTCAAGGTTCACCTAAAACCTTCACAATTATGTCTTTCAAGTGGGCTTGCACAATTCAGAAACCCCACACTCTGAGTTTTCTTAATCACCTTAGACAAACCAAAAGAAAGAGATTTTTCTGGCACAATCTCACAGAAACCTAAATAATAGATTTACAAAAACTGTAAAATACTTATCTAGATATTCTCCTTTGTTGCAGCCCGGTAGAACCAATTTGGAGTAGATGTTCAATGTTCACACTCACTTATGAAATGGTTATAAGTTCTAAATGGATTCTAGATTAAATCACTTTGGGCTAGCTTGATTTGATTTTGATTCTAAGAAATGAGAAAATTTCAATCCCTTCTTCAAATAAGATTGGAATGTAGAATACAAAATCAAATTCAAAAAGCTAACTAAAGAGAATATTAAATGAGCACTAAATAGCTAAAGAATATCACAAACTTATCTCTCAGAGTGGTGTCTTGATTTTGCTTGAATTGGATACCAAACTCAAAAAATTGTGCTCTATTTATAATTACATAAATCATTCACTCGACTGGCCCAGTGGTTGCCTTGACTAGTCAAATGACCAAAAAACATTTGAAATTTTAGGTGCGATAAGATCGGGCCGTTCCACGACTGGTCGAAGAACCTGCTTAACCGGTCGAGTGGCCTCCACGACCGGTCGAGTACAATCCATGACTGGTTGTGTGGGACTCATTTTAGTTACTGGATTTTGAGTCGAGCCTACTGGACCGGTCGAGCACTGTTCACTCGACTGGTCGAGTAGTCTCCAGGACTGGTCGAGGCTTTAATAAAAAATTTCAAAAATTAGTAATAAACTTAGTGCTGGTCGAGCTAGTGCTAGAACTAGTCGAACACAGTCTAAGACTAGTTAAAAAATAGACTATGCACTTATAAAGTGACCCAATTAAATTATGTATTCAAAATGACCCAACCTATGGTCAATTTAAGGTCATTCATACCTTATAAGTGATATATGAACATTGAATCTTCTTTTGGTTTGGTTGATTGTTGATCATGACAAACATGAAGCTTGTTATCTTGACGAACATGAAGCTTGAATTTGAAACATTTTGAAGCTTCAACTTGAAATACTTTGAAACTTGAATTTGTAACCTTTTGAAGCTTGAACTTAAAATATCTGGAAGCTTTAGGTTGAGGTACTTGAGTTGTATTTCACCTTGAGCTTTGAGTACCAAAGTAATGACTATTATCTTGACTTAGATGAAGCTTTAAAAGCTTCAACTATCAGTTGATGTTGTACTTGGATTCTCATACTTGTGATGCTTGAATCTCAGAATGGAACACCTTGTAATGGATCATCTTGAACTTGTACAAGAATTGTATTGAACATGAAGATGAGCTACACAAGATACAAATTCCAAGAGGTTTTGGCACTACAAAATTTGACAATCATAGGAGCTAGAAAACATAACACTTATAGACCCCATGATAGGTGGTGTTATCCCACATGAGCGCAGGATTGATGCATGAATTGACTGCGTGACTCATGCACTTTGCATTTATGTGATTATCATTACTGTATGCCCTAGCGACATCAGGGTCATAACCTTTACAGACACATAGTAGATGGACTGATTGGATATCGAAAATACTATTTCTAGCATCAGGGTGCCATAGATGTCCCTAGGTGAAAATCCCTAAACTCGATGGTACTAGAGGATGATTCCAACGTCGAGATGGAGTGGATACAAGAGCGCACGAGAATCGTATACCAGTAGGCTGCATTTCTCATTGTGTTGTAGTCAGTTGGAAAGGGGTGTGACCTTACCCACCAGAGTGAGGGGGTAATTTCTAGGTCAAGTTTGACCAGCTTGAGGAATAGGTCCACTATCGACGAGCCAGACCTGATTTGGCAAGCGGATAGTAAGGTCTCTTCTACTCACCCAGTTGTACACTTGGATAGGGGTGACAAGCTAACGTAGAGTGTACTAGACCCCAGTGATTATCCAGTGTGAGAACTGTACTGATATTCGATGCTCTAGTGATGAATTACATTGATATGTGGATTCGGATGAGGACTAGTGTGCTTGAGTTACATCTTGCATCGCATGACCTTGGTATGATCGACATCATTCACTCCTTACATCGCATGGTCTTGATATGGCCGATAGTACTCATACCTTACATCGCATAGCCTTGGTACAGCTGATGACATTCATGGACTTACCGACATTTCCGCATACTCTAATATTGCAAACTTGCATTTCCACCATATGCACACACTTTCACCACCCTTTAAGCTTTCCATAAGATTATGCGTGATTGATGCGTGCATGAGACACTAGGACGCTGCAGCATCACTGAGCTTGGAGCTTACAGCTGACTTCTGGACCATTTTGATTATCGATATTGTATTTCCTTTTTACAGATTGTACTTATTGTATCTTAAAAGTCTTTTATTATAATAGATTTTGTGACTGTGTCTTGGTTATTGTTTATGGGTTGTGCTTATGGTTATGCTCATTATGAAATAAATACATGCTGATAAATCCTCCTTTTAGGATCCCAGGATCGGAATCTGGTATATGAGTGCCGGGAGTCGAGAATGGGATACTACGGAGGCTATCGGCACCGGGTTCGGCAATCGGGAATTTTGTGAGTGTTGAGGCATAAAAATGAGAAAGGATTGAAGAAAAGAAGATTGGAAAGTAAGACAATATAAAGGAAAAAGAAAGAAGAAAGAAAAGTGTCTTTGAGGTTAATTGCACGGGTCCGCGCAAATGATATTTGTTGTGCGGGTCCGTGCAACCCAAAGATCAGTTGCGCAGTCGCGCACAACTGGTTTTAGGAAATGATTTCCTTAAATGGTTAAAATTGATACAAGGTGGGTCCTATGGCACCAAGATCGAGCCACCACACATGCGAGAGCCTATAAATACCCCCTCCCCTCCTTCATTTGGATGGATTGAAGATCTTGAAGAGGAAGCAGAGCAAGGAGGGAGACTGAAGGTGAGGAAGAGAAGGCTCTGGTGGTTTGTGCGGGTCTGCACAACCAGACTTCTTTGCAGTATGTGAAGCTAAGGAGCTGTTATGCTGATGAAATGACCAAGTCTCCAGATTTTTTCTGTTCAGGCTTCAAGAGGAGGAATCAGTAGAAGAGATCCATGTCATATTTCTCTTGAAGAGATTATCAAATCACGAGTCGAAGTGCTGACGGATTTAATACCTGACTTGGATATTCAAACTTTATTAATTCCTATATTCTAAATAATCTATCTTAGAATCAAAGGATGTTTGAGGATGTAAATGAACATAGTACTAATAAAATATGATGACTGTTCTTAATACTCTCTCTCTCTCTCTGTTATGTTTGAATAAGATAATATCCCAAATCGAATGCATTTGTTTCTTGTTCAAATCAAAATGGTGACTTTGCTTGGGATTTTTATCTTATTTAACAGTAACATTGAGATGGTTAAGAGTTTTCATCAAAGTTTGGCGTCTTTTTTATGCCAAAATGGCGACTCTCAGTGGGAACATCCTCTCCTTCATCTCTAAGATAAATTATTCAATTATTCAAACACTAACTATGGTTATGTTTCATGTTCGAAGGTTTCTGGATTCAACTACAAATTACAACTAATGGCAATTTCTGCAAGAGAAGTGAGATTCCATTTCACTCTAACCAGATTCATGATAGAATAAGCACTGAACCAACCCCTGGAACACGTGACTCGACTTCCTACAAGCAAAAACAACCTAACTCGAGCAACAACCGGGGTTGTATTTGCTTCACCTGAATCGCTGGAAGGAGATAAAGGTTGGACTGTTAAAATGTCTCGCAGGAGGAGAGCATGAAATGCAAGAAGCACCGGGATGGATCTGCCTTTGCCAAGAATTAGGGGCCAATAACACGTAATGTAGTTAGGAAGAATCCTGAATTCGCTCCTCCTGCAATATATCCCGAGCGAGTAGTTCCGCAGTTAGCATCACGGGCTTCCTAGCCTTAATCGCCCTAGGGGGTCAGATGGACGAGAAAGCAGAAAGGTAAAGAGTTAATGGGAAGCTCACCCTTATCCATATCATCCCAGACAAGTTCACCAATGTCTATATAGCCTCAGTCGATCAACGACAGTGGAAACGTAGAGAAGTCGAATGAAACTCCATCCTCCCCTCTCTTCGTAAGTCCTAGTACATCGACATATTCCCACCCCACTCCAAACACGGCTTCGTCAAATAGTGGAGAAGCTGAAGTACATATGGCCGAGACAAATCAAGATAATATGGCCACTACAGAGGATCGCATAAACAAGATGGCAGAAGCACAAAGAGCACTAATGAAAGAGTGCAAAAATCTCATAGAAGTCTTAGCAACTCTTGCGCACAATGTAGCCTAAATAGCGACTCCTCCGATGATGGGCACAATGAATGGACAAGAAAACCAGCATGAAAGTTCTTAACCACAGGGAGCAGGATCACGAGGGTCTGTTCCAGCTGCGAGAACTGTAACATAAGACGAAGTGAGATAAGTCGTTGAAGAAGCTGTCAGAGTAGAAAGAGAATGTGAAAATACTGCCCGTTTCAGATATCGGACGTCGTATCCAAGAGAGGTAGAAGATATCCCATTTCCAGCCAGAAGAACACTTAATGCACTTCATTACTAGCCAGAAGAACACTTCAAGCATCCAAATTTTTAGAAGTTTAATGGGGAGGGATCGCCAGAAGAACACTTAATGCACTTCATTACTAGCATGGGGAATTTTTCTACGATACCATAGTATTGCTTGCAATTGTTCGGATCGTTATTGACACACAAAGCATTCTGATGGTATTCCAGCTTGGCCCCAGGGTCGATACGTACTTGAGAACAAATGTAAGATGCCTTTATGTCAAACTTCTTCTCTTCAGAGCGTGATGTTAGTATTACAGAACTTACTTCCGTACGACAGAGAGAAGAAGAACCGGTAGAAAAGTTTATAGACGGATGGAAGACATTGGGAGCCTTGTGTAGGCAGTTACCAGAAGAAAGGGAACAAGTCAAGATGTGCCTAAACTCTACGAAAACGGGAATCGCGTTTGGACTGACCAACGCCGACATCGGAACTTTCCGTGACCTGGCCATTAAGGCTCATGCTTTGGAATTGATGACTTTTAAGATGCCATCATTTCACCATGAGACAATTAGGAGAGCACGCAGTAGGATGTTCGTAAATACTGTCGATCGTGATAAGAGAAGCAAAGATACGAGAGACTCAAGGGAAAAGAGGTCGGAATGAAAAGAAGAATAGAACCAAATAAGAAATAGATACAGTGGAAAAAGGCCCAGGATGCTCAATTCTCACGAGGGGTTCACGTTCGACAGGGAAGATGTTGTTCCTATGATGAATCAGTTGCTGAAAGCCGGTACGATAGATTACTTGAACCTAAATGCCCTGAAGATGTAACAAGAACCAAAGGGAGAGATTTTTGCCACTATCATCACTTAGTGGGATATCCAACGGATAAATTTCTATACACCGAAATGTATAATACAACTAATGATAGACATAGGTGAAATAGTTAAGCATCCTAAAATGGCTCCGAAGCAGATGGAACGGGGGGGGGGGGCATGACAATAGACAGTTTGTGAGAGATAAACCTGGGTACTAAAGAAGAATTAAGGAACACATTCATCAGCGCTGGTCTTTTTGAGCAAGAGTCTGAGAAATACGTTTAGCTTCTTAGAGAAAATAAAAACATCTTCACTTGGACGTATGCAGAGATGTCGGGCTTAGAACCCTCTATAGCACTGCATCGATTAAATATCTCTAAAGAGAAAAAGCTGGTTAAGCAAGGGTAAAGGCGATTTCATCCAGACTTGGTTCCCTTGATAGAAGAAGAAGTCAGTAAGTTGATACAAGTCGGGTTTATCAGGGAGGTCAAGTATCCCAAGTAGATATCGAACATTGTCCCCGTGAAAAAGAAAAATGGATAAGTCAGGGTGTGCGTTGACTTCAAAGATCTAAATGAGGCTTGTTTGAAAGATGATTTTCCTCTCCCGATAACAGAATTACTGATTGACAGTATGACTCAATATGTTATCATGTCCTTTATGGACGACTATGCAAGGTATAATCAGATTAGAATGACACCTGAAGACGAAGAAGCAACAACATTCAGAACGTCACGGGGAATTTACTGTTATAAAGTTATGTCATTTGGTCTCGAAAATGTTAGGGAACATATCAACAGGCAATGCAGAATATCTTCTAAGACATCATGCATAAACATGTTGAGTGTTATGTCGATGACTTGGTGGTTAGGTCAGGGGATCATCAGGAGCATTGTAAACAATTGGTATTGGTTTTCTGTTGGCTTAGAAAGAAACAACTAAAGATGAATCCAACTAAATGAGAATTTGGGGTGTCTCAGGGTAAATTTCTCGGTTTCATTGTTCGGCATAGGGGCATTGAGATAGACCCAGGAAAAGTTAAAGCCATTCAAAATAGGCTGCCACCAAAGACATTAAAAGAATTGAAAAGTTTACAAGGAAAGCTGGCATACATTCGCCGTTTCACTTCAAATCTAGCAGGGAAATGTCAGCCATTTTCCCATCTGATGAAGAAAGGTTTCTACAAGACCCTACTGAAGCTTTCTACACGGTTGACCTCAAACCCGAGGTTTCACACGGTTCACCTCAAACCCAAGGTTTTACACAGTTTACCTCAAACCTAGAATTTTACTGGTTCACTCACGTACACTCCCGTCGGAGGCCTCCTTGAGGACTTCAAAGGGTGAGAACCACTTAAGACCCAATCCTAAAAAGGAATGATCACAAGTGCCCTCTTGGACTCTAAATACTTACAAATAAGTTGATGACCCCCAATTAGCGCAATGCCGAAGATCTTCTCCTCCTAGTTGACGAAGAGACTTCTGCTCCCTTGATCCGCAACACAAAATGATGTACCAATACTCGGCTTCGGGTTGGGTCAAGGCGAAGATGGAATCCTACTCTCAAAATATTTTCCTATCAGGAAGATAGAGCGATTCTAATTTTATGCATTCAAGGCATCATAGCTTAATGATTTTCCATTAAGGTAGTAGCTGGAGGATCCTTGAATGTGAAAGTTCATTCCCCAATCCACTCTATTGAATGTCAATGATGAGGGTGGATTGGAGGATGAATCCCTTGAGAGAAAGGGCTTTGGGTATAAGATATAAGTTGAAACACACAAAAGGTCTCTCTGCTTTCTCTCACAGCAACAAAAGACAAGTCCTCTATATATAGGGAAAAAGTTCCAATGGATATAAAATGATCACATTTATGACAGAGTTCGATATCATTGAGCAGGTTCGATATCATCGAGCGTATACTCTCGATAGCATCAATGGTTTGCTCGATGACTCGAACTCAATGTCATACGCTTTTGAAACTCTTTGCCAACTGGTTGATGAATCGAAACTATTGTCGATGTCATTGGATTTTAAACTCCGATTCCATCGATGACAGGTACGATCCATTGACACTTGAACAATGAGAGAGACTTGTCTTGAAAATATTTCAGGTTTTCATGAATGATCGGGGAACCATCGAGATCATCAGAATTTTAATGTCGATGATATCGATATCAGAGTTGAGGCATTGATAAATCCAGCGGATTTTTCATTAAGCTTGCTAGACTCGATGCAATCAACCTGGTATCGATATCATCGATATTTGAATATCGATTTTATCGAAGGGCCCCCGATTATAGTTAAAAACATCCTGAAATATCTGTTATAAGATATGCGCGTCCACGATCGATATCATCGATGGACCTCCGATCTTATCGATATTTGATTTCAGATCATATCTGAAGATCATCGATATATCAAAGAAATTTGAGATTTTCATTAAAAAAATAGGGGCATCGAAAATCTGCCAGTCGATCTTAACGAGCCACTTTCGATGGGCTCGAGATTTGTATATCGATGATATCGATAGGGTAATCGATATATCGATAAATCAGTCCAGATGAGTAATTAGTTGCTGGAAACTTTTAGTTCTTATATCGATGATATCGATAGGTTCATCGATAGATCGATAAATCCATCCAGATGAATATTTAGTTGTTGGACACTTTTGGTCCTCATATTGATAATATTGTTAAGGTATCGAGGACATCGACAGAGCAGGTCGATCATATCGAGGATGTGTCGATAAAATTGACAAGTCAAGAAAAACTTAGAGAATTTCCTATTTTGAAAAAGTTTTCTTACCTTAAAACCCTATGATTTCTAACTTATTTTTAGGTCATGGGATGTGAGGCTTTAGGTTTACCTGTGGCGAGCTTGCACACATCCGGTTAAGGCGGATGCTTGAATTGATCTTCCTATCAGGCTCTATAGACAATCTGACTCAACACTCATGTAAGTTGACAAACCAGGGCACTTTCATACCGTCCACTCTCCATCAATGCTTTAAGTACTATAAAGATGTGATTCAATGTAAGGTGATGGCTAATGCAAAACCGTATACAGAAGCAGAGTCTTTCTTTACTGATGCTGGCTATTATGATGAGTTTGTCTCATGGAATAAAAAGGAAAGTAATGATAATGAAACAACAAAAGGCGAAACTAACACAGTGTAGAATGGGGTCTCGAAGATAGAGTTATCTGAGAAAGAGAATGCGAAGTAGAAATTTTATTTCATGACAGGACATCTGAGATGAACGGGGCAGCCTCTATTGACATTATTATCACCCAAGCAGTTAGAAATTTTGTAGTCAAATTACACGATGCCGCTACCGCAAGCTAAAAGAAAGAAACCATTCCCAATTATTCCTAAGAGGTTCCACGTTGAGGCCAATATGAGAAACCCCGAACCTATTGAATTTTACGCAGTGTCAAAGGCAGAAGTAGAAGAAAAGATAGATAATAAGATGAACTTTGTGAAATTAACATCTGAAGATTTGGAAAGATACAACTCTACTAGCAAAAGGATAATGAAGAACATGGGCTTCGATTGTGAAGAGCCGATTGGCTTAAACAGTGGAAAGGTATCCTGATCCCAATTGGGGTCAATGAGAAAAATGAAAAATGTTTCGCGGATTGGGAGGAGAATCTTCAGTAATATGATCACTGTAGAATCAGCAGAAGAAAAAGAAGTTGAAATGATCAAACATCTTGAGATGGCTCTGAAGCAGATGGAAGATGGGGGGGCAACCGACGATTGACATCCTACAAGAAATAAATCTCAGGTCAGAAGAAGAACCTTGGAATACATTCATAAGCGTCAGTCTCTATGAACAAGAAGCTAACCGGTATATTAAACTTTTGAAAGAAAATAAAGATGTGTTTGCTTGGACGTACGTTGAAATGCCAGGTTTGGAACCATCAGTGGCGATGCATTGGTTAAATATTTCTAAAGACAAGAGGCCGGTTAAAAAAGCGCAACGACGATTCCACCCAGAGTTGATCCCTTTGATCGAAGAAGAAGTGAATAAACTAATTAAAGTTGGGTTTATCAGAGAAGTCAAGTATCCTAAATGGATATCAAACATTGTCCCGATGAAAAAGAAGAGCGGACAAATCAGAGTATGCATTGACTTCAGAGACTTAAATGAAGCGTGCTCGAAGGATGATTTCCCACTGCCGATCACTGAGCTGTTAATTGATAATATGACTAAGTACATCGTTATGTCCTTTATGGATGGTTACGTTGGGTATAATCAGATACGAATGATCCTAGAAGATGAGGAAGCCACGACATTTAGAACATCATTGGGAATTTATTGTTACAAGGTCTTGCCATTTGGTCTCAAGAATGCTAGCGCAACATATCAGAGGGCGATGTAGAATATATTCGAAGACATGATGCACAAGCATGTTGAATGTTATGTGGATAATTTAGTGGTCAAGTCAAAAGACCATGAGGAGTATTGTGAACATCAACTTTCAGTATTTCGTCAGCTTAGAAAGAAGCAACTGAGGATGAATCCGTCTAAATGCGCGTTCAGTGTTTCATCAGGAAAGTTCCTCGATTCTGTTGTCATGCATGAGTGAATCGAAGTCGATCCGAAAAAGATCAGAACTATTCAGGAAATGCCACCTCCAAAAACATTAAAGAAATTAAAAAGTTTGCAGGGAAAGTTAGCATATATTCATCACTTTATCTCTAATCTCGCAAGAAGATGTCAGCTGCTTTCCCATCTAATGAAGAAAGGGGTGGATTTGGTGTGGGACCAGTTAAGGCAAAATGCATTCGATTCAATTAAAGAATTGTTGAAACAACCCCCAGTACTAGTAGTGCCTGTGAAAGGTAGACCCCTCATTCTTTATATTTCTGCAGCAGAAAATTCATTGGGGGCCTTGTTAGCACAAGCGAGCAAGGGAAGGAGATCGCGTTGTATTATCTGAGCAGAACTTTGATAGGAGCTAAATGTAACTATTCACCCATCAAGAAAGTCTATTTAACTCTGATCTTCATAGTTTAGAAATTAAGGCATTACTGTCTCTCCCAAGATTTAATATTGATTTCGTGAGCGGATCCTCTAAAATTCTTAATAACAAGGCTAATGCTATCAGGGAGACTGGCCAAGTGGATGCTTTTACTGTCAAAATATATGATCACATATGAACCTACAAAAGCAGTTAAGGGACAAGTGGTGGCAAATTTCCTGGTAGCCCACCCTGTGCTGGATAACAAAATGATTAGTAATGACTTTCTAGATAAACAAGTAATGATAATAGAATTGTCTAGTTTGTGGCAAATGTACTTTAACAACACTTTTAAAACTTCAGGAACAGGTGCTGGGGTAATATTTATTAGTCCGCAAGGTGATCTGCTACCATATTCCTTTACATTAGGTGCAACATACACTAATAACGAGGTTAAATATGAAACTCTCATTATAGGGATGGAAATAGCTCAGGAAATGAAAATAAAAGAGTTACGGATTTTTGGCAATTCTAAGCTAGTAATAAACCATCTTATGACAGAATTCAAAATAAGGAAGCAAGAGCTCCTCTCGTATTATCATCGTGCACATCAGTTGTTGGAGCAATTTTAGGACGTTGAAATCAAGCATATACCAAGATCAGAGAATGCAAGGGCAGACGCTTTGGCTAGTTTGGTTGTAGCCTTGGCTTGTCTTAATTGAAGCCCCCTCCAAGTAACAATAGAAGAAAGAAGGTTTTTACCGCCTGCTGAAGATATTGAAATTGCTGAAGTATTTCCTGTGTCATGTTTGGAGATTATAATTGATGATTAGCACCAGTCTTTTATAGATTATCTCAAATATGATGTCTTGCTGGAGGATCCAACATAAAAGTTGTAAATAAAGCAAAGGGTGAAGAAATTCATTATGTGCAATGAAGAGCTTTATAAAAAGTCCTATAATGAGGTGCTGTTGAGATCTTTGGATACAAAAGAAGCAAATTAAATATCGCGTGAAGCACATTCAGGGGAATGCGGGGCTCATCAGACTGGTAGAAATTTGTTTCATTAAGTGTGTCGAATGGAGTATTACTGGCCTATAATATTCAAAGATGCAATTGATTATGCACGGTGATGTCACGAATGTTAAATACATGACGATGTCATACATGTACCCCTTGAAGATTTGCATCAGTCAGTAACTTCTTGGCCCTTCTTAACTTGGGGACTCGATGTAATCTGTCCTATAAACCCACCATCATCCAGAGGAAAATAGTACATTTTGGCAACCACTGGTTACTTCTCAAAGTGGATTGAAGCCATCGCATTGAGAAATGTCAAAGAGAAAGACGTCGTGAATTTTATACGACATGCAATAATATATCATTACGGTATTCTGAAAAAGATCATCACTAATAATGGGACCCCATTTAAGAGCAGGGGAATGGAGAAATTGTGCCGAAATTTGGAGATCCGACACTCATTCTCAACACCTTACTACCCGCTGACTAATGGATTAGCTGAAGCATTCAACAAGACGATTGTGAAAATATTGAAGAAAACAGTTGCAGGAAACAAACACGATTAGGATGAGAAGTTGCAATAAGCTCTATGGGTTTATCGAACTACTCACCGTATCGTTATAAAAGCAACACCATATTCTTTGGTTTACGGTGTTGAAGCTGTTATTCCCATTGAAGTGCAAGTTGCATCGCTTAGAATAGTAGTACATTAGTCGATTACCGATGATGAAAATGCTAAGATCAGGTTGGTAGAGCTGGATCTGCTAGTTGAAAAGCGATTAACGACCTAGCAACGATTACAGTTATATCAAGCAAGAATCTCTGTTGCTTTTGACAAAAAGGTCAAGCATCGCTCCTTCAAAAGAGGCGATATGGTATTGATGCTGAAAAGACATATAGTGGTTACTTGCAAAACAGGGGGCAAGTTCGGCCCTAAATGGGATGGTCCATACATAATATCTAACGTGTACTCTAATGGGGCCTACCAGGTGGTAGATCACGATGGACGAGGCATAAGTATACCAGTGAATGCCCGTTTCATAAAAATATATCATCCCTGAATATATGTGCAGTTTTGATTCAGAAGATTCACAACATAATTCTTCGCAATCAAAAGGGGGCAGGCAAGAGCATACAAAAATAGAACTTTGTATTTCTTTTTTTAGTACTAATGAAATGCAGGCCTTCAAAGCATATCAAATTCAAGCAAGTCAATGAAAAGCACCAATGAATGTTGCCATATCGCCAAGGGTTATCACCAAAATGCCAAATGAATATCGCTAAATACAAATCGCCAATGCGGCAATGACTATCGCTGAATCGCCAAAGCTATTATTACTATCATTATCTCGCTAGCACAAGTTCAAAATCAATAACACCGCCAAGCTGATATACTATCTTAACTATAAAATTCTATTTTATATCATCAACTAGTGCAGTACACTAATTTCAATTTATTATTTTAGCAAGACCAAGTGATCATTTACAGGTGGCAGTATGGGAATTACGACAATAATTATATATGAGAATCGCAACAACGACGATGACTTATCACATATGAAGCCGAACGCACATAAGGCTTATCATTATTGGCGATGGCGATATGACAAAACTATACAAGTAGCAGTGTCGCCTGTGGCCTTAAAAAGCCTGGAAAGAGCATTATGCGCACCTATGCGGGCAGTGACTTATGCCATCTGTATAGTTTTAGGTAGCGTCACGTGGGCGGCCAGAGAGCACCCCCTCATGAATAGGTCTGACCTTGCGGATGAAGGAAAAGTGAGTCTCTGAAGCAAGATGACACCCTAGCTCCCTGGTTTAATTTCAGTAGTAACGTGTGAAGACAGGTCTCTGAAGCAGGATGACCCCTCATTGATGGACTGGTGGCCTTAGATTTGGTACCTGATGTTAGCCTTGCACACCCCGTGAACTCTAGAGAATTACAGTGGCCAACCTTGTGCGTGAATCCTATTGAGTTCACTGCCCTGGTAGCTTCACTGGGGCCCTCTGATAGATCACGGATTATGAACTCCCTGGCCGCAATATGCCCCGTGAACTCTAGAGAGTTACAGTGGCCATTCGTGTAAGACCAACTCCAACTACTTATGAGTCTAAACAGTGATTGCTCCAACTACTTACGAGCCTAAACTGTGTGTGCAACTAACTGGAATTGAAACTTAGTTCCGCCCATCCTAAAATATCATATAGGTAATGCTATGCTAATAATTAAAATAGCTTATTACTTGATTAGCATGTCTTTATCAAATATGCTTATGAGAATTACTCAAGGTTAGAAATACTATGAATCTTAATCAATATGTAATTCTGAAAATGTGTATACTTATATGTTTCATATAAAGATGCTATATCAAAATAAATGCGTAAAAGTAAAATGTTATATTTCCTGTTCAAATACAATAATGTCGAGCTTGGTTAATACATTTGCTATTTTCTATTCCGAAGAAGATGAACTTTCAATGATGATATGTTTGTCTTTTTTAGGAAAATGACAATGTTTTTCTGCCTCTTGTCCTCTTGATACTTCAGGAGTACTGCCTTTCATAATTCGCAGGGGAGGAGGAGGATAAAATTGCAAAGAATCATTATTCTATTCTGAAAATTTTGAGGAGTTGTGGGTATTCTTCAGAGGCGTACGAAAGGTTACCCATCCCTCAAGGCTATCAACCAGTATCATTTCAAAGATATTGTCTTCTGAAGAAATTTTTATGCAAAGTTGGCCTGGAAAGGGGGCACGATATGCTTCTTCAAAATAGCCAATGCCTTGGTCTTTTTGATAACTTTTTAGTTGCGGTGGAAGAATCCATATGGAATGATCTACTGGGTAATAATGTTTCACTAAGTAATACTGATGAGCCCACCAGCGCATCCAGTAGTAAGAAGCGCTAAACTGATAATTATAGCCAGGAATTATGAAACGCGAGCCGGTATGAACGTTTAGGAGTTGCTTCCATATCAGAGCCCAATTATATGGCCCAATTCCATAGCTTTTCATTTCTCTAGTAACAATATTGCAAGTCTATAGCACATTTTGATCAAATCCAAACTGACGAGCAAACCTGCTGGGATAGTATGGTTCATGCCAGAATATGCTACCTTCCCTCAAAGTAAGAGTACTAGATTTGATGGAGACAAGAAAAGAATGATTGCCAAATGAAATAGAATCATCATCGACAATTGTTATGTCTTTAGGAGAGCTAGTGAACAGAAATTGATGGAAGTCGATAGGATCATTGCTTTCTATCTTCCTAGTGACCCAGCCATTCAACTTTTCGATCATCTTTCTTAGTTGGTAATGTTGAAGAGGGAGACGATCAGAGTTTGAATATGCTCTTCTAGAATCAATGAATGTCCAGGGGAAATAAACTCCTAGCCAACCCACAAAGAAATGCCATGGGGCACAAACAACAAAAGAGACGGAAGAAGAATTCTTGGAACTAGAGATAACATCTCCGAAAGCACGATACAAGGAACATAAGACCGGGGGAGTCAATGAGTATTTTCGGCCTTCTGCCATCGCACCTGTAACTACGAAGAAGGATGGTCTAATAATGTTTGTTTGTTCAGAATCTGGGAATATCACTATGCTCAATTAGTAGGTTAAGAAGGCAGCTAGTTCATAGGAGGAACTGTATTCGGCAATACCCTTGGCATTCTGGCAGATGGTCTTGAGTTCTTGATGGTTTTGACCTGTGAAGCCATTAAGATGAAGAAATGATCGTTAAAATCAGACCATATAAGATTGAATTTTTTTTTATTTTTTATTTTTTAAAAGAAAGAGGGAAATATACCATAATTTTTTAGAAAAGCAAGCTAGCCATTCAAGAGAAGTAATGCGATTAGGTTGAGGGAAGTTAGCCAGTGCACTGAAGAGTTCCACAATGGTCTTCAAAATCTCAGATTTGTTGTCTCCTGCAGAAGCTAGAGCGAGCTCTCCATTAAAGGGTACATAGGCATTAAGGATGTCACCCATAATGGGAAGACCTGTTATCCAAAGAAGATCCCATAAGGTGATACTCATTTCGCTAGAAGGAAGGTGAAACGAGTTAGTAATTGGGGACCAATGATTAAGGAAGCCTCTAAGGATAGCAACATCCCTATGAAAATGCTCTAACGTAGCTATGATTGCATTAAAGAGATTAATTTGTTCCAGAGTAGTTGTGTCTTCGAACGATGGCTCGAACCCAAGTGTTGTAGAAATTACGAAGAGATAGGAGACCTGCTGATGAGAACTTCTCTGTGTTCCAAGGCAATCTCTCGGAGAAGAACAATTATTGGGCAGTTTTGAAATATTGAGTCGGGAAAGGATGGTGGGAATCGTAACATGGACACAAGAATCTCATTTTGTGAATTCCGCCAGCTCTCTGATAAGGCTCACTCTTTTCCAGATAACCTGTCAGAATTCGTGATTCTTTCATGATCCAGTTATCTATAGAGACAAAGATATTTCATTGATCAAATGGTTCACTGTGATGTCGCAGGTTAATGGGGATAATAGTCAATTTGTTGTTATGAGGGTTATGAAGCTCTAAGGTTTCTTTGTTTATTTCTACATAATTTCAAAAATGATGAAGGGGCTATTTAGATCTTGAAGAAGATGAACGGTTCCTTCTTCTCGAGGAGGATGCCGAAGAATGATGCATAATGAATTAGAAGTTACTGGATTGAAGGTCAAAATTTTTGAAAGGCAGAAGGAAGTTCGGTAGAATTTCTAAACAAGGATTTTTGCTGTTAAGTATAACGAGTTACGCGGGCAACTTGCGTGCATGAGTGGCGGGGCTATCTTGCGCAGAGAAGGAATTCTGGTTGCAGGAAAGATTTTGTAATGAAAGGAATGAATAGAGGTCTAGTATTTATAGATCGGTGGTGGTAGCAAGTTGTGTTGGTGGCGAGTTACGTGAACCCACCCAACTCAAGTTCTACAAGAAGAAGTTGATCCTTCAAGTTGACTTAGAGAAGTCAAATTTCGGATCAAGGGGGCATTTGTTGGGGTATAAAAAGTTGGTTATGGGGAGAAGCTTCAAGGAGAAGAATTGGTGAAAGAAGCAAATGATAGAGAAGGAAAAACCTGAGTTGCGCGGGACCTGAATTATGTGGAACCTAAGTTACGCGGGCCCTGAAGTATGTGAGATTCTAGTTGCGCAGAATCACACAGCTCATTGGAGTTGTGCCGGGTCGCGTTACATTTTAACAGAAATATTTACCAAAGTGATGCAAAGTGAGGTCCATGGCACAAGATTCGAGGGTTCACACGTGCGGAAGCCTATAAATACCCCTACCCCCTCATTTGGGGGGGGAGATGCTCAGAAGACCAATGCCTCTAATAGGTATTGGAGACAGAGAGAAGGAGAGGGAGTGAAGAAGGCCTGGGTCGTGCCACTCCTGGCGAGTTGCGCGGGTACTCTTTGAGGCAGCTACTATGTTAAAATTTTCCAAATCTTTAGTCTATTCCAGATGTTTCAAAGGGATCCAAACACTCCTTTTTCATGCTAATAAGGGACGAAATGCATAGGAAGCCCGCACAACTCATCTCCCCTAGAGATATGATCAATATGAACTGAAATGCTACCGAAATTCATATTTCGAATTTACTTAGCTGTTATATTTCTAGCATTTATAAGCAATTTTATCCTATAATCAAAGGACCAAAATGATGTAAATGAACTCAGAATGAATGAAATTAATGATTATTCTCTTCATTTTATCTTTTGTTAATTTTAAGTGAGATATTCCCCAAATCAAATGTTTTTCGTTTCTGGTCGAAACAAGAAGTGTAATGTAGTGAATATCTCGTCGAATTCTTTTAAGTGCAAGTATGGACTTTCAGAGTCTAGTCCATGAAATTTATGAAGGAGTTGTTTCACTCCCAGTTTGAAATTAATGTTTCCCACATTAAGTGGAAACACCATGTAGGATGGTGTACTCGCCCTTACCGATTGTAAATAATCTCATAAAGTTCTAGGAGGGGATCATGATGCACCTCATTTTCATCTTACGACTCCTCAACTAGGTGTTGAGGTTACTTTGTAGCCATCATGTCAATTAACTCAGAGGATCTTAAGTGGTGTCTAATTCGATTATGGATAGACAATCCTTCAACTAGTCCTCCTTTGCTCAAGAGACGTTGAGTGTTGTCATGAACCCACTTGGGGATGAAAATCTCACAACCTCAAAGTTCTTAAACTATTCCCACCAACAGAAATTCAGAAACTAAAACTTTAAAAAGAGGTAAAAAGTTAGAAGGATATTACTAGAGAAGAACCATTAAGTTAGATGCTAGAAAACAGAAAAAACTAAGTTAGTACTTAAAAAAAATTTAGAAAATTTAAGAAAAATAGGCAAAAAGCGAATCCTAAACCTAATTACTTCTAAAACTTAATTAATTTAGAAAATTATAGCACGTTGCAATTTGTGACAACGGTGCCAAAAACTTGTTTGCTTGGACACCAAGTGCAAGGTTGCAATGTAGTAATAATCTCAGTGAGACCGAGGTTGTACCCACATGGACTGAATATATGTGTGAATATTCTGAATTAATTGAGAATTAGAACTACAAACTAAAATTAATGTTACAAATGAAAAGATGTTGTTTTGAAGTGAAACTATCAAATTATGATAAACTAGAGTGCCTATCGAGTGTGAAATATTACATATTTCTCCATATTTATACATTGTTTTTATAAACATGATAGTGCTTAATTGATTTCATTATGCATGTTTTCATGTGCGAGGTGATTTTAAGAGCTTAAGGTGAAATTGATACAAAAAGGAAGATTTATGTTCAAAAGATTACTAAATGAAGAATTGGAGATTTGGAAGTCATTAATGAAGAATTCACATGCCAAAGATCCAAGAAAACTAAGTGAAGAATGAAGAGAATTAAAGATTTGAAGTGAAGAAAAGGAATCCTGAAATTATCGTGAAAACAAACATATTCTTGAAATTGTCCTGAAAAATCATATTCTGAAACTCTGAGTATATTTTAGGAAACTGCACATATTACATAAATTTGAGGTGGTTTAAACTCTGAGCCTATTTTGAAAAACTGCGCAGAGTGCATAAATTTGAGGCGATTTCTAAAATTTTCCAATTAGGTGCAAAAGTTGGAGTTCCACAACTATAAATAAGACTCCATAGGATTCTCCAAAGCATCTTAGAGGATTTTGAAAGGTCTCAAGAAGCATACGCAAGGGTGGAGCAGCCACCAAAGAGTTTTTCTTCTTCCTTAGTTTATTTTTTATTTAAGAGATTTGGTTTTAATCATGTCTATGGTTAGCTAAACCTCTTTGCTAGGGCTAAGAGGTGAAGCTTGTAGTGTGTTTGAATGTTTATTTTGCTTTGATTCTTGTTCTTATTGAACTTCATTGATTTCACTACCAAAAAAATGACTAAAGGCTACAGAATATGTAGACTTTTAGCTACGGATATAAACCGTAGCAATATTACTACGAATTTAATCCGTAGCTAAAACCTACTTAATCTGTAGCTAAAGCATGCCTTCCCACATGACTTTATTAGAGACGGACAATGCTTACGGGGCTCCATGGGGCCCATTGCATTTTATTTGTTTTATCTAATCCGTCCATCAATTTTGAAATATTATTTCAGTTCATGAACCCAAAAAGTAGAAAGATCAAAAGTCTAAGTGGACCACACCATAAGAAACAATAAAAAATAATTTATATCGTTAATATGTGGTGTGATCCACCTACATCTTTGATCTGACTCAGTTTTTTAGATAAACCCTAAAAATGAGCTGTTAAAATGAATGGACGGAGTGGATAATTAACATACACAAAGGTGGGCCCCACAAGTCCTAAAAGCATGTGACTCAAATCCCCGTCCGTGCTCCTCTCCCGTGCGCACCCAATTTCCCAAAGCGAAATCCCTCTCTTTCACTCTCTCTCGCCCGCCCTCTCTCTTTCACTCTCTCTCTCTCTAGCACGCGGTCACCCTCTCTCTCTCTCGCTCTCTCTCTCTCTCAGCCTCTCCATTTCCCTCGCCCTCTCTAGATCTCTCGCGCTCCCTCACCCTCTCTCTCTCCTTCTCCATCCCTCTCTCGCTCTCCCACGCTCACACTCCCTTTCCCACTCCCTCTCCCTCTGTCGCAAATCACAGCACTCCTCCCAATCAAACTCTCCAGCGAAAATCTGCCCCTGCTGTAACTCAGATCTGGTGCGGCCAGCAGTCTCCACAACTCATACAATGAGGATCCTCATTTTCCTCATCATTTCAGCCGGTCCTTCATCTGCTTTCGAATATGATCACAAGGTAAGTTCTCAAACACTAACAATATCTCTATTTCAAGGGATCAGCTTCGATCTCTAACCTTAGCCGGCTCAATTGCTATCAGATAAACATTAGATCTGAGATTTTTGAAACCCCTTTCTAGGGTCATGCTTTGTCTATGGTATTTGGGTAATAATCCCCTTTTTTTATCCAATATTTCTTTGTAGTACTTTCTGGCTGCTACAGGATGATCCCATTCGTGCTTCTATTCAACGTGATGGTAAGACTCCAGATCCATGGGTTGAGGATAGTACTAACTGTTCAAATCTATTTTTTTATTCTGTTTTTTTTTTTTTTTTTCCTATTAGTGATGTCTGAGATTTTCAAGCCCAATAGAAATCATGAAAAATCAATGGAGGAAGGAGTGAATGGGAATTTAAAAGAAGGTGATGCTCTTCTAAGTAAAGATGGGGATTCTTCTTTCACTGCTTTGAAAAACAGTAGAGCATGGAGTTCTCAGTTCTCTGTGTCATTCTTATTGAAGGTGAGTTTTCTTTCTTACCTTTATTTCTTTCTCAAGTTTTCTTAGAGAAAGTTAATTCCATTTACCTTTTTATGTTTTTTTTTTTTTTTAATGTTAGATGTTGTGTTTATAGGTCTGAATTCTTACCTGGGTTTATGTTGAAATTTCACATTGTTAACTTGGTGCCTGTTTGGTTGCCTCCTCTTGGAAATGTGCTCATCTCATTTTAGTTGTTATCAATTGCTTATGAGAGATCATAGTTTGTATAAATTGTTGGTTTTATTTTTAAACCCTACAAAAAAACTATGAGAGATCATAGTTTGTATAACTTGGCGCCTGTTGGTGTGGGTCCCGATTATGTGGCATGTGAGTAGTGTTGGTGATCACATATAGGTCAGTTGCTATTTTGAGTAGCCAACAATTTCAGCATAGTCTTTCACGTGTGTGGTGCTCTGTCCTTATTGGTTCGCCTAGGAACCACCCCTCCATGAACCTACGTTGCTTACTTGCCTTTCGGGGCGTGCATGTAATAGTTGGGCTAGGATTCAATGTTGGGTGGGACTGTAGCAGCATGTGACTGGTGGGCAAAAGATCATAAATCTTTCCCCAATCTGAAATTTAAAATCCAACCCATATTATCTGGAAAAGGGCTGATACAATGACAAAGATGGTGATGATGATATGTGTATGCAAGTATACTAACACACACATACATATTAAAACTGTGTGGGGATCCAAGGTGCAGTAGAAGCAGAGAGTAAAAAAGTCTACCCTTTTCATTTACTTGTAGAAATCTCTTCTCATAATTGACCCAGTTGGCATCCTCTTGCACCTCACATGTAGCATGATGAGTGCCTTTGTGATATTGCTATCTACAGGCTATGGTTTCTGAGAGCTTCAATCACAATTCCTTGTGGTTTGGTTAAATGGGATATGCATTTGAGATATCTGTTCTGCCACTATCTACTGAATAGGCAGTAAATGATCATTATGTTGCAGAAGCTTCTGAACCATGTGACTCAAAGCATGGGTGTCCCTTGTTGGTTTTCTCATATATCTACTGCAAGAAAGTTTACACTTGTTATTTGTATTTTTTTGGGGTCTATTTGGAAATGGAATTCTGTAAAGCAGAAGAAAAAATCATCTTAGAACAGTTGAATGATGGCTAATTGTGCAGAAATCAGAATGCATTGATGAACCAAGTCTGTTGTTTTGCCAATTTAGATTATTTCATCTTTAGATGTTTATTGTGTATGGGACTTTTTGGTCGATGGATTTTGTTTATTTAAGATATAATTTTTACGGGTTGGGATCTGATTACTTGTTGAATCTAGAAAGAAACCCATTAAGTTTTCATTTTGTTTCTTGTGAACAGGGTTTAGCTTATGCAGTTAAATTTCTGCAATTTACAGGAACATCAGCATGCCCAGATGGAAGATTCTACCGTCGCAATGTCGGCCGCATGCCACTAACGTTGTTCTCTTCAAGAGCGAATGATGGTATTTGTGGTAAGAATTATTTCTAGACTGTTGGTTTTCATACTTGAGCCAAGTTTTGAATTCCAAGTACTTTGTACAATAGAGGAAGCACACATTCTTTATGATGTTATTTCTACTGCAGTGTTGATGGTTAGTTATTGACATAATTTTCATATTCCTTGCTATTCTCATGGATAATTTGAGAGTGTTGGTTATAAATTAATATCCATTATCATTAAAGTTTCCTTGTATAAGAATGTGTTTTATAAGAAGAAGTTTTGAATATGCAAGCAACTTATATCTTCTATTAAAATTTTCCTTCATGTCCAAGAGCTTTGCGAAGCCCACAACACATGTACAAGTCAGTTAATGCACCTACCACCACATATGCCTGTGTGGGTTGCATGGTAGGCAGGTGCACTATCCAAGCCATCCATCAAAAAGGTCCCACTATGTAGATTCCTTATCCCAAGTATCAAGTTGGCCCACTAGTGTGGGAGCGTCTTTGTCTTTGGGCAGTAACATCTACTTGTATAAATTATTCAAGTCTTTTCCTGTTGTATCTAATTCCAAGTTCCTGACTAACATCATGTTTTAATGCAGGAAATGGTTTATTTATGTTTAAAGTGGCTAGGAGATGTATTGGTGTGAATTTTCTTGGGCTGGAAATAAATAAGAAGGTAAATATTTCTTTATTTCTTTTTAATTTGTGAAAGCAACTTCCATGCTTCAAAAAATTTCGATCTGGTGCAACTTGTGAAACGATGTCTAGATTTTCATTGAGTTTGGAAAGTTGATTTGATAAGCACTATCTGGGTTACTTCTCTGTAGGGATGCAATATCTAGTTGTTGTCAGCTAGTTATTCAGTTCTCCAGCTAGAAATCCGTCGTTGCCATCTGATCAGACAAGCAGATCCTCTTTGGTAAGAGCCTACCCTACACTTCCAAGTCCAACGTATCTGTTTACTGACTCGTCTCTTCAGTGACTTAGTCTTTGGTTTTAGCATAATGGGTTTGTGGTTTTGCACATCCAAGGCTAGCTTACCCTTGATAAATATTAAAAATAAAAATAAAAATAAAAAATTGCTATTTGAGTCGATGCTTACCCTTGATAACAATGAAGTGGGGATTTTCTTTCTTTCCTTTTCTTTTCTTTTTTCTTTTTCCTCCATTTAGGTATTTAATTGGGAATATGCTGACTGGGCCTATACCTGGATGGATCATAAAGAAATAATAATCTTACTCATCAGACTGATTTCCTTAAATGCAGGTAGTTTTGCACTGAAGAAGCAAATGTTGGATGAAAGAAGATTCTCCAAAATGCATCTGAATTTGCAACGCCTCTTGCAGGTATTTTCTCAATGTCTATACACATTACCTTAGTTAGAGAAAAATATGTATAAAAGGTGCTTACCCAATCACAAGGGAAGCACACTAAATAGGAAAACTCCACAAACATCACTACTTGTGGCTGCACCTGGCACATGTGGGACATCTAAGCTAACTGTAAGGTGTGACTGACTATGTAGATGACTTGGTCCAGAAATCAGGTGGATCACTCATCAGGGAGCTACTTGTGTGTGTGAACATGGACTATTGGGAAATTGTTTATGAATGTGAAAACCAAAGTAGCCCCTGTATTGTGAATGTTATCCATCCAAGTGAGGCCCAATAGAGCAATGACCCCAGATTTACAAAAAAAAAAAACCAAGCCTATGGACAACTTATATATTATATTGATGAAGTAGATCCGGATGTGTGTCGGAGCTATCCAGATGTTGAGCGGGGGTCCCTTGAAGGTGGGAACCACTGTGATAGAATGAATGGTCAGGATGTTGAGCGGGGGTCTCTCTCTCTCTCTCTCTCTGTGATAGAATGAATGGTCAGGATTGTGCGACCACTGCTTTTTTTTTTCTTGGCAATTGGTCACTGATGTGGTGGCCCACCAGATCAATGGTATTGTGGTACCTATTGTTGTAAGTTCGTATTGATTTCGCTAATTGTAATAGAAAACAGACTCAAGCTCAAGCTGGGGGAGATTGTTACCACAATTCCAACTATTGGTAAGTACAATTTAGAAGGCAGATTTAAATTTTATTTATTTATTTTTAAATTTCCTTTAGAAATGTTTTCTTTGTGAATGGAAAGTAGCAGGGGAAGCAGCTGCTGCTGGTCTTTCTCTTGTTGATGTTACTGCAGAAGCATAGTATGCATCTGAATGGTGGGAATGATGGGTGTTGCCCTCTCTGTTTGTTCACTTCTAGGCCAGGTCACATCAGATCGTTTAGGCCCAGGAAAAATGGAGCTAGGTCTTAGAATCGTAAGTTGTTAAATAATCTCATTTTCTTGCTATCTTAATTACAATTTAATCCATTTCAGGTATCTTTATATGTATCTCAACCACTATAATATAATTGCTTGGGACCTGAAGTGCCCAGAAACGGAAACTGATGTAAGACATTGGATATCGCCAGACAGGTTTTGGGATGTCCTTTAGCAGTGGCAAAGGATAAATGCGGTGTGCGTGTCTCGAATGAACACCCAAACACTTTATTCTTGAATTAAATGTTGTGTTTTATCTTTTGAACAAGTTTCATTTGATTTGACAAAGTATTTGGAATAGCATCCAGAAGCATCTAACTGGGGGATTGGGATCTCTAGTTTTAGAAAAAAAAAATGTATTGTTTCAAGATTACCATGGACTCAAAACTTTCAGACAAGTGTTTTTTTTTTTTTCAGATGGCTTTTTCATTGTTGAAATTCAATGTCTTGAGTAGTTTAGTCTAGGAGCTTATTTGCATTGATTACAACCTAATGTAGCTTATATTGTTGTATTTTCATGTTAGCAGGTGTTATGTACTCGTTGGGAATGTCTAACTTGAAAGTAATATAACTGCAGTATAGATCCATATCCTCAGTACGAATGTTGAGCAAGGGAATCACAATTTTGTTATTTCTGTTTTATTAATTTGCTAATTGCAATCCTTTTGGTAAATGTTCTGCAACAGAAGATGGTGGAAAACTGTGTACATGGTGTCTAGGCTTCAGTTACCATAAAGATCTGGCCTAAACTGAGTACTGTTTTATTAATTTTCCTTGCAGAAGAGAAGAAAGTGCTTTCACCGGAAGGGCATATTTCAGATTGTTTCTAAACTGGCTTTTGGACCTTGGTTCCCCTGACCCTGTCCTTGATAGTTCCAACTTTCAGGTATGTGTTACTCATGAATGTCATCATTATCTTCTTTCTCCTCATCTTACACAACTGTGGTATCATCAGTTTTTTTTTTCCCTCATATTTACATAGCAAACCATGCTCTACTATTTTATAAGTGCATGTTGCCAAATCATGTGAATTTTAAAGTATTTAGAGCATGATTTTACACCATTCCCTATGTTGCAGCCCATGTAAATCTTAGGAGCAGATCCATCACTAAATCCCATCTACATCATCCCAAGTCCAACCACATATCATAATCCAACTTGGTAGTAGACATTCCTCTTATTCATATAGATCAGCTAAGATTAGGATGAAGAATCTGATTCATATAGATCTCCCTTTGAATCATCATTTACCACGAAAATTCTAGTTTTCATGGTGAAAACATGGCTAGCTATTCAAATAAATGTCTCTTGATTTTCACTTAAACTGCAAATCATTTTTTTCAAGTGCCTGAGATCATGATCACCTATCAATGCAATTAAGCATATAATGAAATTCAATTTGATAGGCCCAAGATGCAGGCAGAGCTTTGATGTTCCCACCACGAACAGAAGTGGATAATGGTGATTAGATCTTCCTGCAAAAAAATAGGTTGTTTCACTCCTTAATGGGGAACAAAAGGGGCACAATAGGGTAATACAAATTTCTAGACACCATTTGTTTTGAAAATAGGACCACTTGAGGTGTGAAACAGCTTCACTTTCAGGGAGAAACTCTCCATTTGATTGATGGGCATTCCCAACTTAAGTTTTGTAATGCCAGTGCAATGGAATGGTTATGTTTTACAATGAAGCAGTCTTGATTTATTGCAACTCCAGCATGCATGTGGATGGCCCATGGTACAAAAATCACCCCAATCAGAGAATCCTAGCTATCTGATTAAACATGTTTTCTCTATTAATGTGGACTTCAACTCATTTTTATTTTGTTGTCCATTTGTGGTCTGCACATTAGGTCCGATCATACCCACTAATTCTAAGTCATAGAAAGTTACATTTATGGATTTCATTGAAATAGTTATATTTCTCTCCCATTGTGGACACTATTTCTTTCTTTCTTTATTACGTGAACTGTGTTGCTGGTTGAAATAAGTCCCTATACAAACATTTTAGGCTGGTCCACCTAATGCATGGCTAAGATGTCCTATAACGATGGCAGGTTAGCAGGCATGGCTTGTAGTGGTGCATGTTTAGAGCTGTTTGGGAATCAAATAGATCTGTTTAGAAAATCAATGGCCACTTATGGAATATTTTCACAAAGAATTGGATGAAGGGAGGAATAAATAAATATTAGTTTGATCCAAAACTTATGTGGCTTCCAATAGAAAACTTCCTCCCATAGTGCACCAAAGTAGTAGACCCACTTTTTCCATTTACTCCACTGGATTGAGTTATTGCAGATCAATTCATTTGAGCATCCAAATGCACCTGTAAACGTAAATTTAGATACCAAATCATGCATTAATTTTGATTTCTTTCCTCTCTAGCTTTTCTTAATTGGTGTATGGCTTTAATTGGTGTCTTTGCTTCTGACTTCTGGTCTCAAATGGTAAAATTGTGAAAATTTTACAGATTTTTTTAATGTGTTTTATGTGATTATTTTCACAAGTCTATGGAACATGGTTTTTTTAAGAGATCTATGGTTCTGACTTTTATAGCTTCAAAAAGTTGGGCTGATTGGAATTTTCTTTTCACTTTCAGATTAAAAGATGCTTTGATGTTGTTAGTTGCTGGTGAACAGAGTAGTCATAGGTGAGTTTTTTATGCTCTTCAATTTTTAGTGAATCACACCTCAGAGACAATACAAGCAGTAGATTCAACAACTTTTTCGTGAATTTTCTTTCTTATGTGTTTAACTTTTTTGCTAGAAACACCTTTCAAAAAAAAATGCTAGAAACATCATTATGCATGTATTTACTCAATATTGCATGTAAATCACATAGGAAAACCCTGGATCCAGTGGCTTCAAAAACAAAAGCCAGCAGTCAACAACCATCATCGAGTACAATTAAAAATAAGTAACAAAGCAATCATCAAAAAGTGGGCATTAATGCCTTGGAATGCATCTTGACTAGCTCTGCCATTTTTGTACGGCATCTTTTAAAAGACTAGCTATATTGATAGCAACACATGCCAACAACATAAGATTTTTTCTTTTCTTTTCTTTTTCTTTCTTTTATTTTCTTATCTAGCAACCACAAAATAAGATTTATCAGAAAGGAACCAAAGTTTTGAAATACATATCCGGCCTAATAGAGCCCTGACGAGCCAAAGTCATACCTAATAGAGCCCTGAGATGTCTACTTCTCACAAACTTTCCTAGGAGCCTTCTGTATGTATATCACGAACCTGACCTTTGGAGAGCATGTGGAGGCATGGATAGCTTTCAGAGCACCATCACTTTTCGCCCTCTGCTTGGTGGCTTATCTTGATCTCTCTTTTGCTCTGTTTGACCTTGGAGAGATGCCAGCAAATCCTTCACTGAAGGATCATTCGGGTCAACTCCAGGAAGCGAAGAAAGAATAGATGACACGAAATATTGGTCTCCAAGCACCTTGCTCATGTCATTCTGGCTAGATGTATCTTTTGCACTGTCCTGCACAGACATTTGAAGGGCAAAAGCCAACTCTTGGTCTTCTGTAGTCGCCTCTGACATATCTGTATCTCCCATAGACACACCAACAGATTGACTAGATCTAGGATTGTCCATTGACATTGCTAAGGCTTGGTCTCATCCTCTGTAGAATCAGCTCTTTTATTATCAGCCCTAGGACCTGAACTGCTTACAGGTTCAGCCATAGCTGCATCTTGAGAACTAGATGCCCGCTCCCTTCCTTTTTCTTGTTTAGTAGCATCCTCTGAAGCTTTCTTAGCAGTTGCTTCTTGCCTTGCCCTCTCCTCTTCCATTGAAACCCGAAGGGCAAGAGCCAGCTTGGGATAAAAGTTAGGATCCATGCCAAAATCAAATCCAGACACACCACCTGCTGCAACTACAGAAGCTGTAGCAAAACTACTTCCTCCTTCCCCATCTCCAGTGAATATGGGCGTCGATAAGAATATCCGAAAGTGCACTGCTTGGGACCAGGATGAACATGAATAATGTGACTACTCTCATTATTGTTTACGGAAGAAAGAAGGGCCTCCAGCTTTTCCGGTTTCCCATCATCTTCTTCACCAAAATCAACAATATCAAGAGCAACACTGTTCTTTTTCAACTTTCTTCTGTCGTCTCAAGTACCTTCTTATCATATTTGATAGGACTTTTAGCAAAAACTCTATACACTATGCACAAGCCTTGATTGTATGCCATGGGCTGGGCATTTTTCCAACTGCCCTTCTGTAATCATCGAAATCCTCCATTGGTGGTTAGGATAATCCAACTAGCATTTCTAGAGATCTCTACACTATACAGTTCTAGCATTTCTAAAATTATGCACACAACTCTATACACTATGCACAAGCCTCTAGTGTAAAAAATGAGCAGAAAAATGGGTAAGTCTCTTGAATAGCTCCTTGGAGATGTTGTCTTATTGACGTAGTGCACCAAAGTTAATTCTGGTGGTAACATTATTATAAGGTTCCTACCACTTATCCACACTTGAATAGGTGCTTTCCTGAGTTACAGGGCACATTAGAATCCCACACCTTAAGTGGTGACTGCCACACAAGCAGCGAGGCAACAAAAAAGCACCCAGCTAAATAAATGGGGCCCACATTAACCTTACCATTAAGA
Source organism: Magnolia changhungtana (assembly GCA_030180095.1). Classification (NCBI taxonomy): domain Eukaryota; kingdom Viridiplantae; phylum Streptophyta; class Magnoliopsida; order Magnoliales; family Magnoliaceae; genus Magnolia; species Magnolia changhungtana. The sequence goes on from JASAUF010000600.1 coordinate 3,566,584, forward strand.
GTAATAATAGCACACTAAGAGAATGCCGCCTCTCCATTCTCATTTTTCTCAGCCCCGCAACCCAAAAGAAATTGGCAACTGCAACTAAGAGAACTAAAATTCACCATTTATTGGCAACTGCAACTGAAATTGGCAACTGCCGCCTCTCCATTCTTATTTTTCACACTAAGAGAATGCCGCCTCTCCATTACGAATGCTTTTGCTTCATATATGTTTAAAAGATACCAATTCCAACTCACTTTATCAAATTTAGCAATGAAAACTACCACCATTCTAGACTTCCAGATTTGTTTATGTTTCAAATGTGGAATCCTCTAAACCTGTGTGTGTGTGTGGGTTTTAAAATTTATTTAGGAGTCCCAGGCTCCCAACAGTTGATGACCAGAATCACTTCTTCTTCTTCTCTTTTTCATACATTTTTCAAATACCAATTGATTTACAAAAGCATCTATAAATCATAAGTTAAAGTTGAGGTGACCTATATGCATGTTTATTATTTTTTCCAGTTATAAATTTTCTCTGAATTCAAGTTTCAAAATTATTAATTTATTGGGTAGTAGCAGTGCCTTTGTAGTTAGTCCATGACTGTTCTGCTAATTTTTCACCATGGCTCCTAAAAATAAATTCTAAGGTGGGCCATACTAGCAAGAAAAGTGGGTCCCTTAAATCTTGAAGGTACGATCTGACAGATTCCATACACAAGTTGAATAATTTTAATGTGGAACTACTCATTCATGCATGGATCCCAAACACAATTTAAACGAATTTAATAGTGGAACTTCCCATTTAATTGCTTCTCCGAAGCTTTGAATTGATATGATTTATAGGACCCGGTCAAAACTTCCCTTCGTGCTTTTTTTGAGGTGATTCACATGCTTTATTTCATTGCCATTGTATGAATGAACTTGTCCTCAATATGTGCTGTATTTTTATTTTTATTTTCTCTTAAAGCTTCTTGAACATGAAAATGTTTAGAGTCCACTCATGGATCAGAATGCGGGCATCCCAACCTTCATGGGAATGTTAGCAACATCCCAAAAGCTTTGAAGTCACGTGATCACGTCTGTACTGTACCTTCTTTGAATATGTCTTGCTAGTGTAGATAAAACCTTTGGTGAAGCCAACTAAAGACATAATGAAAGTTCGTCGCATTAAATATGCTTGGCATGAGTTTTTTCTTGAGGGTATTCATCTTCCTCTTGGTCCATGATATCCTGGCTTTTTATCATTTCATTCGTATAATTTTTTTGTTCTGTCAATGCAGCTAGGTACAACATTGGTGCAGTTATCTTGCTCTGGGCACCCGTAGTCTTGGTATGTCTTATTGTCCTTCAATAATTTAATATATCGAGATTTCTTTCCCATCATCATTTACATTTTTCTTCTTAATCGATACTTGGAAGTTAATATAATCATTTACTCTGTTTTACAATCTTTAAAATCTTTATTTGTAAATCTGTGCCCATATACATTTTTGAAGAAACTAAAAAACTTACTCATTCTCAGATTGCATTGTGGAATATGCATCCATTATTCAAAGAAAGGGCGACATTCCAAGCACTCACACTTTCTCTCCTTGCTAGCTAAATTAGTGAGTCTTCTTTCCTTCATACTATATGATACATTGATGAAGTGGCCTGGCCATTTGGACAGGCCCATGTTTATATATTATCTCAAAATTGATGAAGCAGATCCGGATGTGCGTCGGAGCTATTCGGATGTTGAGCGGGGGTCCCTAGAAGGTGGGAACCGTTGTTATGATCGTGATGAAGCTGTCCATTTCCTATGGACGGCATTGGAGGGGCCTGACCATTTGGACAGGCCGTGTTTATGTATTTGCTCGAGATTAATGGAGCAGACCCGGATGTGCGTCGGAGCTATCCGGAAGAGCGGGGGTCCCTGGAAGGTGGGAACCGTTGTTATGACCATGATGAAGCTATCCATTTCCTATGGACGGCATTGGAGGGGCCTGGCCATTTGGACAGGCCGTGTTTATGTATTTGCTCGAGATTAATGAAGCAGACCCGGATGTGGGTCGGAGCTATCCGGAAGAGCGGGGGTCCCTGGAAGGTGGGAACCGTTGTTATGACCATGATGAAGCTGTCCATTTCCTATGAACAGCATTGGAGGGGCCTGGTTATTTGAACAGGCCTTGTTATGTATTTGCTCGAGATTAATGGAGCAGACCCGAATGTGCATCGGAGCTATCCAGAAGAGCGGGGGTCCCTGGAAGGTGGGAGCCGCTGTTATGACCATGATGAAGCTGTCCATTTCCTATGGACGACATTGGAGGGGCCTGACCATTTGGACAGGCCATGTTTATGTATTTGCTCGAGATTAATAGAGCAGACCCGGATGTGCGTCGGAGCTATCTGGAAGAGCGGGGGTCCCTGGAAGGTGGGAACCGCTGTTATGACCATGATGAAGCTGTACATTTCCTATGGACGGCATTGGAAGGGCCTGGCCATTCGGACAGGCCGTGTTTATATTTGTATTATATTTGTATTTGGAGGGACCACACCCGAACCCATTCTCAAATCCTATAACCTATAACCAAAACCTATAACCTATAACCTATAACTTAAATCAAAACCCTAACCTAAACCAAAACCTAAACCTATAACCTAAACTCAATTCCTAAAGCTAAACCTACACCTAATCCTAATCTCAACTCCCTAACCTAAACCTAAACCTTAACTTGAAAACCCAAACTTAAACCCAATCTTGAACTCCGAACCCGATTTCTAAACCTAAACCATAACCCATTCTCAAATCTAAAAATCTATAACCTAAACCTAAACTAAAACCAAAACCTATAACCTCTACCCGAACACATTCTCAAATCCAAAAATCTAAACCTTAACCAAAACCTATAACCTAAACCCGAACCCATTCTCAAATCCAATAACCTAAACCTTAATCAAAACCAAAACCAATAACCTAAACCAAAACCTATAATCTAAACTCAATTCCCTAGAGCTAAACCTACACCTAATCCTAATCTCAACTCTCTAACCTAAACCTAAACCTAAACTTGAAAACCAAGACTTAAACACAATCCCGAACATGAACCCGATTCCTAAACCTAAACCATAACCCATTCTCAAATCCCAAAAAACCTATAACCTAAACTTAAACCTAAACCTTAACCAAAACCTGTAACCTAAACCCGAGCCCATTCTTAAATCCCAAAACCTATAACCTAAACCAAAACCAAAACTTATAGCCTAAACCCGAACTTATTCTCAAATCCCAAAACCTATAACCTATAACCTAAACCAAAACCTATAACCTAAACCAAAACTAAAACCAAAACTTATAACCTAAACCCAAACCCATTCTTAAATCCAAAACCTAAACCATAACCTAAACCAAAACCTATACCCTAAACTCAAATCCCTAAACCAAAACCTATAACCTAAACCAAAACTAAAACCAAAACCTATAACCTAAACCCGAACCCATTCTTAAATCCAAAAACCTTAACCTTAACCTAAACCAAAACCTATACCCTAAACTCAAATCCTAAACCAAAACATATAACCTAAACCTAAATCAAAACCTAAACCCAAACCCATTCTCAAATCTAAAAACCTAAACCTTAACCTAAACCAAAACCTATAACCTAAACCCAAACCCATTCTCAAATCCAAAAACATAAACCTTAACCAAAACCTATAACCTAAACCTTAACCAAAACCTATAACCTAAACCAAAACCAAAACCTATAACCTAATCCCGAACCCATTCTTAAATCCCAAAAACCTAAACCTAAGCCTAAACCAAACCATAACCTATAACCTAAACCCGAACCCATTCTCAAATCCCAAAATCTATAACCTAAACCAAAACCAAAACCTATAACCTAAACCCAACCTGTTCTCAATCAAAACCTATAACCTAAACCTAAACCTTAACCTAAACCTAAACCAAAACCTATAACCTAAACCAAAGCCTATAACCTAAACCCGAACCCATTCTCAAATCCCATAACCTATAACCTAAACCAAAGCCAAAACCTATAACTTAAACGCGAAACCATTCTCAAATCCAAAAACCTAAACCTTAACCAAGACCTATAACCTAAACCAAAACTAAAACCTATAACCTAAACCCGAACCCATTCTCAAATCCAAAACCTAAACTTTAACCAAAACCTATAACCAAAACCAAAACCAAAACCTATAACCTAAACCCGAACCCATTCTTAAATCCCAAAACCTATAACCTAAATCTAAACCTTAACCAAAACCTATAACCTAAACCAAAACCAAACCTATAACCTAAACCCGAATCCATTCTCAAATCCCAAAACCTATAACCTAAACCAAAACCAAAACTTATAACCTAATCCCGAACCTATTCTCAAATCCCAAAAACCTATAACCTAAACCTAAACCTAAACCTTAACCACCAAAACACCGTAACCTAAACCCGAGCCCATTCTCAAATTCCAAAACTTATAACCTAAACCAAAACCAAAACCAAAACCAAAACCTATAACATAAACCCGAACCCATACTTAAATCTAAAAACCTAAACCTTAACCTAAACCAAAACCTATAACCTAAACCAAAACCTATAACCTAAACTCAAATCCCTAAACCAAAACCTATAACCTAAACCTAAACCCGAACCCATTCTCAAATTCAAAAACCTAAACCAAAACCTATAACCTAAACCCGAACCCATTCTCAAATCCAAAACTTAAACCTTAACCAAAACCTATAACCTAAACCTTAACCAAAACCTATAACCTAAACCAAAACCAAAACCTATAACCTAATCCCGAACCCATTCTCAAATCCCAAAAAACCTAAACCTAAGCCCTAAACCAAAACCATAACCTATAACCTAAACCCGAACCCATTCTCAAATCTCAAAACCTATAACCTAAACCAAAACCAAAACCTATAACCTAAACCCGAACCCATTCTCAAATCCGAAAACCTATAACCTAAACCTAAACCTTAACCTAAACCTTAACCTAAACCTAAACTAAAACCTATAACCTAAACCAAAGACTATAACCTAAACCCGAACCCATTCTCAAATCCCATAACCTATAACCTAAACCAAAGCTAAAACCTATAACTTAAACGCGAAACTATTCTCAAATCCAAAAACCTAAACCTTAACCAAGACCTATAACCTAAACCAAAACCAAAACCTATAACCGAAACCCGAACCCATTCTCTAATCCAAAACCTAAACTTTAACCAAAACCTATAACCAAAACCAAAACCTATAACCTAAACCCAAACCCATTCTCAAATCCAAAAACCAAAACCAAAACCTATAACCTAAACCTTAACCAAAACCTAAACCAAAACCTATAACCTAAACCAAAACCAAAACCTATAACCTAAACCCAAACCCATTCTCAATTCCCAAAACCAAAACCTATAACCTAAACCAAAACCAAAACCTATAACCTAAACCCGAACCTATTCTCAAATCCCAAAACCTATAACCTAAACCTATAACCTAAACTCGAACCCATTCTCAAATCTAAAAACCTAAACTTTAACCAAAACCTATAACCTAAACTAAAACTTATAACCTAAACCCGAGCCCATTCTCAAATCCCAAAACCTATAACCAAAACCTATAATCTAAACCCAAACTCATTCTTAAATCCCAAAACCTATAACCTAAACCTAAACCTTAACCTAAACCTAAACCTAAACCTTAACCTAAACCTATAATCATATGGTGAGACCATTTCTTTTGTGTTAATTTCATTCCTCTTTAAGTTTTTTTTTAATTTATTAAGAAAAAAATGGTTATACATGATGCACTTCTTTCACTTTGTCTTTCTTTTCTCCAATGGGTATTCTAATTTATGAGTGACATGACTGTTTGTAGGATGATGGAATGTCTGAAAATTTGTTGAAATTTCATGCTGAAGTGCAAGCACATTAATTTCTCTAATGAAGTCAAAGACTTATATTTTCAGTATTATTGTAATTGTAATTGTAATTGATTGAATAAATTGGATTGTAATTGATTGTAATTGTAATTGATTGAATGAAGGATTGTAATTGTAATTGATTGAATGAAGGATTGTAATTGAATGAATGAATGATTGTACAGGTGGTAATTGAATGAACAAATGATAATATAAAATTTTTTAATGTCCAAAATAGCTACGGATACTGACCGTAGCCACTAATCTGACAGGTGTAGCCTTAAATTTGGCATATTGGTAAGAACTATTAATATTTTGCTACGGATTATAACCGTAGCTATTAGAATATATAGCTACGGATTAAATCTGTAGCCATAGGTTGCATCGCGCCAATGAGTACGAAAGTGCTACGGACTAAAACCGTAGCTATAGATCTCTGGTACAGATTTGGTCCGTAGCCTTTGCCAGTTTCTGGTAGTTATTGCTACGGATCATATCCGTAGCTGTTGGGACATATAGCTACGGATTAAATCCGTAGCTATAGGTTCCAAACCTATTGTTTCGGGGCCTATGACTACGCTAGTGCTATGGACTAGATCCGTAGCCATATATCTATGGCTACGGATTTAATGCGTAGCCTTTGCCCATTTTTCTGGTAGTGTTTGTAGTTTAAATTTAGGAAATATTTTCAATTTTTTATGGTTTGTTGTGACTCAAATTACAATATATGTTGTGATAGCTTTGAGTATCTTCTTTTATATTATGAGATTGTGAGATTGGTAAATCTTGTTGTTCACCATCGTCTCCTGGGCATGGCAGGGTGATGGAATCCCTTCCATGCATCACAATTCTCTTCCATTGAGAATTAGGTCAATGAAAGTTCAGATTTGATTTAAATTGCTTTATCTTTCAATTGGATTGGATAGGTCTCCAATTCCAATTGCATTCCTTGAATCATGTAAGGTAACATCTTGATACCTATAAGTGGATCCTTGGTACCCTAGTTCTTCATAAGTTTTAATCAACATTATTCACCATTACTCTCAATTATTCAGATTTATTTTGTTCTAGTTTTAGTTATTTCCAGAATATGTACAAGTTTAGTCCCTATGGATTCAACCTTGGTCTTACTAAATTATTACTGCATTGCGACCCTACACTTGGTGTTGTGAATAGCGCCAAGGATCCACTTGTAGATATCCCAATGAATCCTTACTTGATTCATTAAAACTTCAACTGGAATTGAAGTCCTAATCTATTCAGTTGGGTGATGGAGTGGTTAAAACATCATAAATTGTTCCAAAATTGATTATGAACATTCATAGCAATGATCCATGCATAACAACCATGTTGAATTGATTGTAGAGAGTTTTTAATCTACCATGTCTGTAGTTAATTGTAGATCAAAGAATTCTATAGATTAAACAACCATAAATAGAAAAGAAAGAATTCATGAAGTTCCTAAGCATCCACCATGCTCGGAGTTGATGATAGATCAAAGTAATAATCAAAATACTTCTCAATTTTAAATCATAAACTATGAAATATCAAACATGAAAATCATGAACATAAATTAAAGTAAGAAATACATTAAAATAAACTACAAGCTTCACCTCTAAGCCCTAGCTAAGACATGAGCCAATCCTATATATGATTGAACTAAAAATCTTAACAAAAAATATGAAAAAACTAAGGAAGAACAAAGAACTCCATGGAAGCTGCTGCATCCTTTGCTCTATTTCTTCAACCCTAATTTGTACTTAGAATCCTTTGGAGAACTCAAATATATAGTCTTTATTCGACTTTGGAAACTGCCTCAAATTTACGAACTTTATGCACCTTCGATGTTAACGAACATGTCCTTCGATGTCCTTGAAGGTACCAATCCAAGTTGAATTCAAACTGCATGCCTTTTCACACTGTGTAGCTTTTAATGTCATCACCCGATCTTCGATGTCATCAAACATGTCTTTGATGCAATTGAAAATGGTCCAAAATAGTCTAGTGATTTGAGCTTGAAAATAAAAAATTCTCCATGTCATCGAACTGGCTTTGATGACATCAAACCTTGCCTTTGATGGAGTCGAACCTTGCCTTCGACGAAATCGAACTTTGCACCCAATTGTCCAGCAATAAACTTGATTTTCTAGTAAAATCTCGATGTGATTGATTATCCTTCGATAGCATCGAAGTGTGTTCGTGTAATTCACTGAAAATCGGCACCCGAGTGCAGAGATCCATATCTCGAGTTTCCAAGTGTTAACCAAATAAAAATGCACGTGTGACATTGTTCATATTCACACACGAGTAATCAGAGTAGTGCGATCCAAATTAGCGGATCCAAAGCGAGGTACAGATAACAAATAAATAATTAAATATGGGGCTAACAGACAAAGTATAATTAAAATATGGTGTCCGCCCAAATGTGGATTATACAAGACACAATATACATACCCAAAATGATTAAAGTGTAAGTTTTCGGTTGTAACATCCTGGATTTTTTGCCAACCTGGAATTAAACGTCCTTAGGCAATAGGTCTATCCTAACGCCTTATTAACTTATCAGAACTGGATCCCACAGTCTAAAATCGCTTTTTAACTCTTTTCCTTCACAAATCTCACCTTTCATTACCCTATCCTTCAAAAGTAACTAAGTGTCAAACTAGATTAGCTACGAAATCCGTTTAATCCACTTTAAATACGATCTGCAAGACCCAAAACTTATAGAATCATTGACGCTAGGTTACATAAAATCTAGGATCAATCTCATTACCCAGTTGCTCTCGGGAGTACATTGAAACTCCATTTCAGATCTGGACCGCACGTCGGAAGTCCGATTAACACAAAATTAAATGGTTAGGACCGCCTTGTTGGGCTTGAAAACCATCTCAGAAATAAAATCTAAATAGTGTCCCAGTGCTATTCGCTTGAGCCCGTAGTGAAGAGTGTGAGAAAACGTAGAATTCTTTAGAAATTGGGTCTCATTTAAGTAATCTGAGACTTGTCTCTTACGGGCCAAATATAAACAATTAGACCGTCGGAATCTGACCCAAATACACCCTCGGATCAGGGGAAATTTCATATACATGTCCATGTACTTGTAACCCTAATCAAGTTCCGGTGACCGTTGAACTGAAACTGGTCTGCCACATGTGAACTGGGAACCCGACTGGAACGAAAACGTAACTCAACCTAGATCCAATGTCTGTGAGCTTAAGTCCGACCTTTGGCTCAAGGGGGGGCTCCGAAAATGCTCCGTTGAGCTGAAACAGATGCCCTTTGGATAAAACCTAAGTATACCTTGGCCCTGGGTCTAATTTGGTGAGTTTTGGGCCTATATAAGGACCTTAAACCCTCACTCTCTCATTACATACGAATTTGAGAAAAACCTAGGAGAGAGGAGAGAGAAAAGAGAGAGGAAGTGTGGGAGATGTGGGAGGACCTCCCTGATGCTCTACCCTGCCACTATACAAGCCTAACCACTTCGTTCTAATCGCTTTCCCTGCGATTTCGGCTCCATTTCTAGGTAAGAAAACCCTAACCCTAACCTATTTTAGGGTTTGGATTGATTCAAGTAGCGAAATAGCTAACGTATCCCGTGCTATAGGTTGATATAACGCAATTGACTTAGACTTAGAGATTCTATCGACTCCGTTACGATTCTACAACAAAAGGTGCGGACTTTAGATGTATAGGTTATGATTTTTAACGCTTTCAATGTCAGATAATGATAGATTCATGATCTGCATGTAATTGCACATGTACAAAGTGCTGTCCGTTTCATTTTTCGGTTATACGTTAACTATGTTGAATATACTGTATTCCTCATATTTGTAGAAAATACCGGATATGTACAAATTTTGAAAGTATGTTAGCCATGATTAATTACTGTATGAACATGCTATCTATATGTATAATACTCACTCGGCGAAAGAATTTGCCCTAATACATGTTTTTGCTAATATACGCTATGTATGTTAAAAGAGTGTATTCTAAGTGTTTGTGAAAATGACCGAATGAGTATAGAATTCGCATTCATGCTCGCCATGACTAATTGTCATGGATATATGATTGTTGTATTGGCGATACCCCTTTGACGAAAGGATTTGCCCTAAATCACACCACGACTGATATACACTATCTATGTTACAATGTGTAGCCTAAGTGTTTGTGGAAATGACTGAATGAATATGGAACTTGGATTCCTGCTTGTCATGACTATCCGTCATGGGTGCACGTGTGTTATAAATGGGGCAGTTCCCTGGTGAAAGGATTTATCCTAAAACCTATGTGATCAACATATGTCAGGTATGTTAATGTATGTAGTCTGAAGTGTTTGTTGAAATGTCTGAATGAGTAGTAGTTAATAAGTTGTAATATATAAGGGTGTTGAGATAGGATTCTCAACTACCTTAGTGATGTGTATGATTTCCTTCATGTAAGTGTTTAGTTTAATCACTTATAGGTTTATGAAATGTATGTGTTTGGATTTCCTGTTTGCATTGTGTTTTATAACACGCTTGTTAATATGTTTGAATTACTTGTTATTTAATTCTGCTCTGACTACTTCACATGTTTAAGTTGTATTCCATAAAATTCGTGAAGGGTGATGCGGGAGTGGTGTAACGATTCCGTGCAACAGCGCTGGCAGCCTTAAGCAAATAATATTGGATACTTGATTGTGAGATTTGAAATCTTGATCCATTATTGCTTTAACTGTTCCGTAATTGAATGTGATTGGGGCTATTGTATAGTTCAGGCAATCGGTAACGGGATTGAATTCGTGGCTGAGATTCATTCGCCACATGAGATGTGTTCGACGAACTCGAGTCGTACTTCGATTGGCGATAGTGGTTGGCCACACGAAGTGCTTATGCACTTCATATCGTTCAACTTGTTGTGCGCTTGGGCTAGCTGAGCTCGTCAAGTAACCCGATCTGTCTAATGTATGTTCAACATGTTTAGACGCTACTGTTTGAACTTAAGGTACCGAACTTACCAGTGTAACCCCGTTAACCTTGGTACCTCGATCCGACAAGACTCATGAGCCGGGCATGGTGGTATGGGATACCGTGGTCGAGCTATCGGCCTACGTTGGGGCCACGAGCCTCCCCGTAGTGACCATTGAGTAACCAGACTCGTGATCTGATTATGGTGGTATGGGACACTATATTCGAGCCATCGGCCTACACTACTTTGATGGGTGATGGGGGAGTGGTGCAACGATTCCGTGTAACAGCCCTGACAGCCCTGACCGTACCCGGTGTAGTGACCTCGAGTATACTCTAAATCTGCGGTGAGGCGACGAACCTTTCCATAGTAACAGAGTATAAACTAGGCCTATATTGATAAGGTGATGGGGGAGTGGTGTAACGAATCCGTGTAACAGCCCTGACAGCCTTTGCAGCGACCTAGAAATATACCATCGTACGAGATTGTCTAGGACTGACGACCCTAGAATGGATCATTGTTTGGGAATGATATAAGGAAGGTACCTTAGTTTTCCAATACTGTTGTTTGAAATGAACTAATAACAACTCGGTAATCATGCTCATCATCGCATTGCATGTGCCTGGAAGATGTGGAGCACTAAGGGTGACAGCATGCCGCGGACGTAAGATGGTTCAGCACGAGGGAGTATGTTGGCGAGTGCATGCATCATGATCGCATCTCATCCTTGCATTGATTAAAGTACTTAGGAATGTTGATTGTACCGCTTTATCATTACTGCTTGACTGAATTGATAACATGTTAACCTATGCTTTATTGTTCTACTGAGTTAGCTACTCACTCCCATGTTACGGGATGGTGTTGTACACACCAACCAGACCCTGTTGTAGCTGCAGGTGATGGCAATGCTTACGAGGCGGAGCCAGACTTTTTCTACGACGAGGATGCCTTCTTGTATATGCTGTATTTTGGCGGCTTCATGCGAGCTGTGTCTTGATCAACGGGGTTACAGGGTTGCTGATTAGATATCATTACATTTTTTATTGTATATTTTGGACTTGCACATATAATTATTTAACCTGGAAATGTTATCACACTCTGGAGACTCACCACAGTCTATATATTTTATATATCTATCATAGTCTTCCGCTTGCAATTTAACTGTCTCTGGAGTATGATATGCTGTTTTGGTATAATTCTATTCATGTTTCAATGCTCTCATCATAATCATCATTATTTGTGTTGCATAAGTGATGCGTTGGAACTCGGGAGCTGAGCTTTGTTCGACCCCCGATTTTCAGGGCATTACAAGATGGTATCAGAGCATGATTTGGATTAAACCGGACCTGGATTATGGTCACACGACGCACTCTGACGCACTCTGACTTAGGAGGGAGCAACGGAACGTAAGAACCGACTTAGTATTTCCCAAATTTGCTAAACGACAAAATCGACCGAAATTGACCCCTGAGATTGGGCCCGTACACACCCATGATCACGCGAAATGATCCCGAGTCACTTCTAGACCCTCAAACGATGGGTTTAGATCACAACTCACACCATCCCAGCTGTTAGAAATCGGTAAATATAGGTATATATCAAAAATATCCCAAAACTACCCGAAACGACCTAAGTTGCCTCTAGGCCATCAGTCGACAGGTTTCAGTCGTTCCCTAGAAACGAATGACCTTAGGTTGTGGGTCAACTACAACACCTTACACTTAATCTCAAAGCCTAAAACCCATTTTTGTCCAATTCCTTCAAAATCTCACCCTCCACCACTGTATGCTTCATTTCTTTTAAGAACATTCATAATACACACCAAATCCTAATGTATAAATGATGAAGAATAATACTTAAACAAAAATTTACTATAAATAGTAAATATATGTATACATTAGACTTTTGACCATTCAAATTATGGAATCTCATGAAATAGATAGGTTAGTTGGATAGAATAGCGTGTACCCCAAAAGAATATCCTACACATCACATAAACTCATTTCGGTTTACAAATTAGCCCCGATACGGCTCAAAACGGAGTCGGGGAACAAATGGGGCATCTCCGGGGGGACCCAGGGTGGGACCCACACATTTTTGGGTGGTCACGAGGACCTCGTCCATGTGGCGATCCCTCGCCCACCTATCCAGGGAGTGGCGAGGCACTCGCCAAGTCAGCGAGGCCTCGCCGGTCAGCAAGCCGGGCCTGCGGTTCGGGCCGATTGCATTAGGGGGCTAGGGTAACCCCCTGATATATGGGCTGCCCCTTAAAACACTTCCAAACCTCCCCCTCCTTCACAAATTCTACCTCCAAGCTCTCCCTTTCTTGCAAAAGTGTTGTTTTCTCTCCTAAACCTTCACTCTAATCGATCAATCTGTCATTTTTTGCCACAACCCCTCCATAGCCTTCATTTACAGCCATTCCTACCTCCCTACCCTCTCCGATCTCTCTCATTTGGGCCCTTACATGCCCCATGTGAAGCTAAAAAAATGTGTAAGCTCCCTACCCCTTCCATTTATTCATTTCCTACATTTCTCTCCTTTCGTTTGGACCTTTACAACATCTGTTGAGACCCAAGTTCGTGGAGACCTGAGGATCTCATACCTTTCCTCCCTTTTCTTCACTTTTCCATGGCTCTATCCGAGCTTGGTACGACCATTTTCTCGGATGTCTAGTCATCCATACTGTTATCTTGTAGTTTGTATGGGTTACCGTCTTAGGGTGTTTATGTTTTCATGTTGATGGGAGTAGTAGTTGGTAGAATATTTTAGATGTTTGAGGACGTTTAGGGCTATTCGCCCAACTACATTTAGTGAGATTAGGTGGATGGAATTGCAAAAGTAATAATAAATGTATGTGTAAAGTATGGTCCCTAGATTGGGTGTATCCCATGATTTCCAATGCCATGTTTGGAATATATGCAATGAAAAGTATATTCCGAGATTTCCTTTCAATTACACTTAAAAATTCATTATTATGGGATTTGGAAATCCCCTCTCACACCTACCAACACAAGGCTCATTTTCCACATCCTATACCATTAATTTTAATCCCCACCCACCCTCCTACCAAACATGTCATTCACAATCCCAAAGTGGGATTAGCAATGCAAGCCCATTTAATACAACTTAAGACCACTGGCCAAATAGGCCCTTAGAGTTTTGGACCTATAGTGGTGCTGCTAGATTCAAACGACCTAACAGTATGGGAAATCCAATAAATTGATAACGTGAACCCTTTGACCTTCTTAGTTAGTATAGGCATGTGTGTTGTGCTCGAGCGTAGTTAAATTCAAGTTCGGGCAAATCAATTCCAATCAGACAACTTTGACCCTAAGCGATAAGATAATTTCTTATATTAGAATGGGTATAAAATCATCCAGTGTATAAGCATAGACTTTGGATTACAACTAGTCGATTACCGCTACTCCTAAATTAAGATTAGACTACTGGTTAGGCTAACGAAGGTAAAGGACTAATTAATTATGCTAAGCCAATTGAATAATAGACTTAGTTATTCGACTTAACCGACTCAGACCCACTACACAACTTTTCTTCCGTGTTGGCCCGACCACTTACAACCAAAAGTTTATAACTTCGCCTTTGAGAAGTGTTAGGAGTATATAACAGATAGAGACTTTGTCTTTTAGGCCTAAGAAATTACCCAAATGGGCAACAAACAGGTAGGAATTAGGCCTCAAATTATATGCCATGTCGGCATACATATTGTGCATATGAACGTAGAAAGATAGCCTGCCTGTTAAGCTAGACATGATTAAATAGGATAAGTTTGGACCGTGACAAAACTCCTTGGTATAGTTAGGCATTTTGCCTCAAACTCACACCTGCCCCTGAAATCAACCACAATACCCATCATCTTTAGCTCCTTTCTATAATCATAGGTACCAATGCCATAATACACATCATCGATGAAAAGAAGATCAATGTATTGCTAAATCGCTTCCCATGTCATACCAAAGATAGGTCTCAAATTTCAACTCGTTCTGACATACAGATCGATGTACAAATTCTTGAACCCTGAGAATAGTAACAATTTTAAGGGGGGTAGCAAGTTATGAACCCAATTGAGTTGAGTAGGTATACACGTCTACCCATTCATGGGCACAGCAGAAGCATGTTGGCCCTTGCCCCACTGGCCCAGGATCGAAAGAAATTACTCCCAATTATGCGTAAGGTTAGGTCATTAAATAGGATTTGAATCTTCCTTAGAATGCCAATAATGAAGTCATGGAAGGAAATCAATTACGGTTCAAGTATTAAACAAATTCATAGTACAGAATAGGCCGGGTGAGACCTGAGTTACAATAGCCAAGGTCAACGCACCTACAATTGTGCTCGTTAAATACGAACATAATAGAAGCCCTAGCAAGTTCTATTATGAGAAACCGTTTTATGATGATCTAGTAAGACTTGATTCATCATTTCCTTGGACATAGATAATAACGAGGACTCTCTTAGACCAAGACCTAAAGGGTAACCCGAGAAATAGGACATTTGAACCTTTCAATGATGGACATTCCCTAAGGTTTTAGAGTGATCGGACTACGGAGTTACTGAAATATAAACTACGAAGCATTCGCGGCTTGACCCAATTCTCAATCCTGGGCAACTACCAATGGACTCACTGCTTGGCCGAGCAGAAGACCAGGAGCCACCAGGACTAGGAAGGGATACGATGAGATTTCTACCCTGGCCAGGTAGATGATCGATGTATCGAGATTAAGCCCACTATAACCTTCTCTCCGTGTTGGTGAAACATTGAAAACAACTATCTTACTCTCAACAGATGGGAATTGAAGTCAAGACTCCAAATAGGGAAAGAAATCCATTGTAGCAAACCATCAGGATAAAAGCAAGGGATAAAGAAATAAATTTTTAAGGGGGGTAGTGCCTAAAATGTACTAGACTAGCATGCATAATATACACCCTACCACGCATATAAACTTGAAATCAATAAGTCTTAGGCAAATGAAATAATAGAATTCTTACTTAGTACCTTTAGCCAATTTCGGGGACGAAATTATTTTTAAGGGGGTAGATTGTAACATCCCGAATTTTTTGCCAACTGGAATTAGACGTCCTTAGGCAATGGGTCTATCCTAACACCTTACTAACTTGTCAGAACTGGGTCCCATAGTTTAAAATCGCTTTTTAACCCTTTTCCTTCACAAATCACACCTTTCATTACATTATCCTTCAAAAGTAACTAAGTGTTAAACTAGATTAGCTACGAAATCCGCTTGATCCACTTTAAATATGATTTGCAAGACCTAAAACTTGTAGAATCATTGACGCTAGGTTACCCTAAAATCTAGGATCAATCTCATTACCCAGTTGCTCTCGGGAGCACATTGAAACTCCGTTTCAGATCTGGACCGCACGTCGAAAGTCCGATTAACGCAAAGTTAAACGGTTAGGACTGCCTTGTTGGTGTCCCAGTGCAATTCGCTTGAGCCCGGAGTGAAGAGTGTTAGAAAATGTAGATTTCTTTAGAAATTGGGTCTCATTTAAGTAATCTGAGACTTGTCGCTTGCGGGCCAAATATAAGCAATCAGACCTTCAGAATCCGACCCAAATACACTCTCGGATCAGGAGAAATTTCATACACATGTCCATGTACTTGTAACCCTGATTGAGTTCCGGTGACCGTTGAACTGAAACTGGTCCGCCACGTGTGATCTAGGAACCCGACTGGAGTGAAAACGTAACTCAACCTAGATCCAATGTTTGTGAGCTTAAGTCCGACCTTTGGCTCAAGGGGGGGCTCCGGAAATGCTCCATTGAGCTGAAACAGATGCCCTTTGGACAAAACCTGAGTACCTTAGCCCTGGGTCTAATTTGGTGAGTTTTGGGCCTATATAAGGACCTTAAACCCTCACTCTCTCATTCCATACGAATTTGAGAAAAACCTAGGAGTGAGGAGAGAGAAAAGAGAGAAAGTGTGGGAGATGTGGGAGGATCTCCCTGATGCTCTACCTTGCCACTATACAAGCCTAACCACCTCGTTCTAATCGCTTTCCCTGCGATTCAGGCTCCATTTATAGGTAAGAAAACCCTAACCCTAACCTGTTTTAGGGTTTAGATTAATTCAAGTAGCGAAATATCTAACGTATCCCATGCTATAGGTTGATATACTGCCATAGACGAAGACTTAGAGATTCTATCGACTCCATTACGATTCTATGACAAAAGGTGCGGACTTTAGATGTATAGGTTATGGTTTTCAACGCTTTCAATGTCAGATAATGATAGATTCATGATCTACATGTAATTGCACATATACAAAGTGCTGTCCGTTTCATTTTTCAGTTATACGTTAATTATGTTTAATATACTGTATTCCTCGTATTTGTAAAAAATTCCATATACATACAAATTTTGAAAGTATGTTAGCCATGATTAATTATTGTATGAACATGCTATATATATGTATAATACTCACTTGGCGAAAGAATTTGCCCTAATACATGTTTTTGCTAGTATACGCTATGTATGTTAAAAGAGTATATTCTAAGTGTTTGTGAAAATGACCAAATGAGTATAGAATTTGCATTCGTGCTCGCCATGACTAATTGTCATGGGTATATGATTGTTGTATTGGCGATGCCCCTTTGACGAAAGGATTTGCCCTAAATCACGCCACGGCCAATATACACTATATATGTTACAATGTGTAGCATAAGTGTTTGTGTTGATGTATGTAGTCTGAAGTGTTTGTTGAAATGTCTGAATGAGTAGTAGTTAGTAAGTTGTAATATATAAGGGTGTTAAGATAGGATTCTCAACTACCTTAGTGATGTGTATGATTTCCTTCATGTAAGTGTTTAGTTTAATCACTTACGGGTTTATGAAACGTATGTGTTTGGATTTCCTGTTTGCATTGTGTTTTATAACATGCTTGTTAATATGTTTGAATTACTTGTTATTTAATTCTGCTCTAACTACTTCACATGTTTAAGTTGTATTCCATAAAATTCATGAAGGGTGATAGGGGAGTGGTGTAACGATTCCGTGCAACAGCCCTGACAGTCCTAAGCGAATAATATTGGATATTTGATTGTGTGATTTGAAATCTTGATCCATTACTGCTTTAATTGTTCCATAATTGAATGTGATTGGGGCTATTGTATAGTCCAGGCAATCGGTAACGGGATTAAATTTGTGGTTGAGATTCATTCGCCACATGAGATGTGTTCGACAAACCCGAGTCGTACTTCGGTTGGCGATAGTGGTTGGCCACGCGAATTGCTTATGCACTTCATGTCGTTGAACTTGTCGTGCGCTCGAGCTTGCCGAGCTCATCAAGTAACCCGATCTGTCTAATGTATGTTCACCATGTTTGGACGCTACTGCTTATACCTAAGGTACCGAACTTATCAGTATAACCCCGTTAACCTTGGTACCTCGATCCGCCAAGACTCATGAGCCGGGCATGGTGGTATGGGATACCGTGGTCGAGCTGTCGGCCTACGCTGGGGCCACAAGCCTCCCCATAGTGACCATTGAACAACCAGACTTGTGAGCCGATTATGGTGGTATGGGACACTATATTCAAGATGTCGGCCTACACTGCTTTGATGGGTGATGGGGGAGTGGTGCAACGATTCTGTGTAATAGCCCTGACAGCCCTGACCGTACCCGGTGTAGTGACCTTCAGGATATTCTAAATCTGCGGTGAGGCGACGAGCCTTTCTTTAGTAACAGAGTACAAACTAGGCCTGTATTGATAAAGTGATGGGAGAGCGGTGTAACGAATTCGTGTAACAGCCCTGACAGCCCTTGCAGCGACCTAGAAACACACCATCATATGAGATTGTATAGGACTGACGACCCTATAATGGATCATTGTTTGGGAATGATATAAGGAAGGTACTTTAGTTTTCCAATACTGCTGTTTGAAATGAACTAATAACAACTCGGTAATCATGCTCATCATCGCATTACATATGCCTGGAAGATGTGGAGCACTGAGGGTGACAGCATGCCGCGGACGTAAGATGGTGCCGCATGAGGGAGTATGTTGGCGAGGGCATGCATCATGATCGCGTCTCATCCTTGCATTAATTAAAGTACTTAGGAATGTTGATTGTACCGCTTTATCATTACTGCTTGATTGAATTGATAACATGTTAACCTATGCTTTATTGTTCTACTGAGTGAGCTACTCACTCCCACATTACGGGACGGTATTGTACACACCAACTAGACCCTGTTGTAGCTGCAGGTGATGGTGATGCTTACGAGGCGGAGCCGGACTTTTGCAACAATGAGGATGCCTTCTTGTATATGTTGTATTCTGGCGGCTTCATGCGAGCCGTGTCTTGATCAACGGGGTTACCGGGTTGCTGATTAGATGTCATTACATTTTTTTAATATATTTTGGACTTGTACATGTAATTATTTAACCTGACAATGTTATCACACTCTGGAGACTCACCACAGTCTATATATTTTATATATCTATCACAGTCTTCCGCTTGCAATTTAATTGTATCTGGAGTATGATATGTTATTTTGGTATAATTCCATTCATGTTTCAATGCTCTCTTCATAATCATCATTATTTGTGTTGCATAAGTGATGCGTTGGAACTCGAGACCTGAGCTTTGCTTGACCCCCGATTTTCAGGGCGTTACATCGGTTTACTCCAATCCTCTAAAGTACAACGTCGGTGGTGCAAGCCACTTTAAGCCTACCCGTCTGAGATCTCGATAGTACCTACATCGATAATATTACCTGGTTGGTATTTTAAAACACTGTCCTATAGTGGGAGTGAGTGATCAACTCAGTGGTTCCATTAACTCTAAGTTACGGATGTTATAAATTCCACTAGCACAAGTAATGATAAATAAACTTAAACACCCAGTTCTTAAATGATTTTATTAATGCACATGCGTGTTGTCATGAGATGATGCATGCCCTCACAATCCAACACTCCCTCATAAGCGACTCAAATACCACATTTGCAAATGCCAACACTCCCTCAACATGCTATCATAACTCCCAAGTCGCCATGGCATGGACTAATGCGATGTGATGAGTGTTCATGCTAGCAGAGTAACACCTTCATTTAGTCAATTGCCTCATCCAGATTGCTAAGCCTAGGGCGACCATAGTGGGTTTGAGCCTGCGATCCATGATCCAAATTTAGGTATCACTCGTTTATCTCACAAATCAATAATTCTCAGGTACAGCTTCTTACCCAAAGGTATAAGGATCAACTCAGTATGGGTAGTCACCCAAGCACCGAGTATGATCACCCAATTCTGAGGTGTGGGCTTGTCACATGAAAACAAATCAATAAAAAGGAAAGGGCTCTCACCCAATTCCATTTATGCCTGAGTCATTCAAACAGTACTCTAACACGGAACCATCGACCGGCTAATTTGATGGGGGTCGTTCGAATAATGATCTATCACCTCTATTAGTGCTCGTTGGTCACTACAGGGAGGCTCATCACCCCAGTGTAGGCTAACAACACGGACGCATTGTCCCATACCACCATGCCCAGCTCCCAAGCCTCGAGGATCGTATTAGTAATGGTTATTAGTATGCCTCTCTAGGGATGGGGTGCTCTAGATTCAGGCAGGCATGATCATATATGGCAGACACACATGGTTGGTCAGCTGTTAGGCTAATTCGGTTGACTCAAACTAACATCGATGTAACTGGCATTGGGTGCAAGCATCCTGTGTATTCCGACTACTACCAATTATCCGCGTTCGTCCCAAATCAATCAGACTAGTCAGGGGCAGCCAACCCAATCGGGGCCACCCTCTGTAAGTGCACTTATTTACACCTAGGTTTGTTAATTACATGACTAGTTGTATCTTGTAATCGGCTGAGTTCTTGGCAAGTGAAGACCGACGACGTAACTGGATCAGAAGCATAAAAGCCATTGAAGATGAAGAAATGCTTCTGCGATCGTGACCTTGTAAATAGATGATCCCAACCCAAATAAGAATACCTGCTTAGGTCATCTATTCTAAGCCAATCCCAAGTTCATAATTTATCCTATAGTATTGACTTTTGCATATCCCAAGTTCTTGAATGATTATAAGGTCAAAGACAGGAAAATCTGTCCATCTTCGGTAGGAAGAAGGTGTCACTGATTGTCACATTCGGTATCACCGAAGATATCTTTGGTGTTATCGAAGGTGCTCAAAACTATCCAGTAAGCTTACAACATTAATTCAGTATCACCAACCGGATAATTCAGTAACACCGACTGCCACCGACGAATAATGTTCGCTGCCACCGAAATGGATATATTTTGAAAAACAACTTCAGGAATTAATTCGGTACTTCCGAATGATATTTTGGTGCCACCAAAGTAAGTTCGGTGATACCGAACTTCACTTCGGTAGCACCGTAAACTGGCCATTTTATATCCGTTAGAAGCTTTTCTCTATAAAAGCGGCTTGTAGAAACTTGCAAAATTAGTGGAAATAGGCATGATAAAGTCCCTAGTGTACCCCGATCTTATCCTAGCCCATTTAAACTCTATCTATATGAGTTCATGTTCTCTTCATTGTGATCTTTCACTTCTATGAGCATTCAAAGGCCATATTCAATGAATAACATGAACTCATGCCTTCTCTAGAGTTCAAAGACTAAACCAATTGAAAAATACTTGGCTTTTCGATACTCTAGAGTGTCCATAGGTTGAATCCCTTAGGAAATCCACTCATTATTGTATATAAGAGATTCAACCAGCTCCCATAACCTTGGTTACCTTGTAAGTACGTCTTATGCAAGGTTTTAGATCATGAAGCTGAGCCAACAGGTAAATCCAAGCTACATGATCAGGGGAGCACCAAGAAGCTGATTCAAGCTCGAGAGCGCGAAGATCTAACAACTGGAGATAATCTATTAGACTAAACTCAATCTGACAAGTGTCATTATAAGAGTTCAAAAGTTTAATCTCTTTCCTTGTGTTGAATTGAGGCTAAGAGTTTGCTATAAACAAACTTAATTAGGTTTCTTATGTGGGACATTGGCTGGTGGGCCTAAAGGTATGTGCATTGTGTGGAACCTTGGCCAGTGGGCCTAAACGTGGGTGCCTTGTATGGGACCTTGGCCAATGGACCTAAACGTAGGTTCTAGGTGTAAGACCTTTGCCCTTGTGGAGAGCATAAATTGTGTCCTTAATGTAGGATTGTAAAGGTTATTGGTGAACCTATTTAAACCATTGATAGTGAAATTTGGTCCACTCTGGGATTGAGTGTGGATGCCGGGAGTGGAGTAGGTACGTAACTGAACCACTATAAATGCTTGTGTTTGGAATGATCATTTGCACATTTATTTAATCATGCTTATATATGCTTGAAAGTTTAATTTTGCATACATGATTGCATGAATACTATTCATTGATAAGAAACACATTTCACACACAAGCTCACAACACTAGGCTAGTTGTATATTCTGCTTATCCCTTATAGCCTTTGTGATTGGATCCTCAAACTGGCTTGGAAGCCATTAGAGTTATTTTACCTAACTTGGTTTAAAATTGAGTGATTATTTAAGTTAGGCAATCAGGACTTTAAATAGGTAAAAATAAAAAGTCCTATTCACCCCCCCTCTAGGACATTGCTTCATACTCATTCTTCAGTATCAACGGTGTAAACAGCAATTTCAATTGGTATCTGAGTAAGGTTCCTCTAAAAAGGGTTTCACAGCCTAGAGGAAGATCTTTACTGAAGAAAGAATTATGGCAAAGGAGAGGGATCATCCGTCTCATGACCACCAATCTTTAATAGAACAAACTACGCATACTAGAAAGCTAGAATGATATATTTTCTCCAGGTCTTAGATGATGATGTTTGGGAGATTGTCGAAAATGGATATACTGCACAACAGAACATATTGTTCTCGAGGATGGCGCAACAATTGCCAAATCCAAACCAAAGGCTAAGTGGACCCAGTATGACAAAGAGATGAGGATGTGTGAAGCCAAAGCCATAAATGCAATCTGCTATGGAGTTTCACAAGAAGTATTTCATCAGATAAGCATGTGTGTAAACTCTAAGGCAACATGGGAGTTATTAGAAACTACCCATGAAGGAACCAATACGGTAAAAATGTCAAGGCTTCAACTTATTACATCTTAATTTGAATAAATAAAGATGGAAGAAGATGAGACATTCATGGAGTTTTTCACAAAATTGAATAGCATGTTGTTGAGGGTCAAATATTGCATATTATCCCCCATTTATTACTTAGTTTTATGAACATGACAATGCTTAATGTTCTATTTTAATTATGTTTGTGTTGCAAGGTTAATTTAAGAGCCTAGATTGAAAAGCATGCTAAAAGCTGAAATTGCAATTTAGACTACTATAGTGGAAGTATGGAATAGGTCAAAGTGTCCTAGAGGGGGGTGAATAGGACTTTTATAAAATTTATACCAATTTAAAATCCTAATTCCTCAATCTTGTCTAATATGCAATTAATCGAGATGTAGCAACATTAACTCTACATGCTTCCAAGTTATGTAGAGGATCTAAACAATAGACTACTTTAGTTAAACAATTTAAGCAATTAGTCTATGTAGAGTGTATGAGTGTGTGGGATGTGATTCATATCAGTTCTAACAATTCACATGCATCATTTTAAGCATTCAAGATAAGTATGATTAAATGAGTACATAAATAGCAATCCCAAACACAATCATATATAGTGGTTCGGCTATGTGCCTACTCCACTTCCGGTGGAGGCACTCAACCCTTGAGTGTACCGGATGTCACTAACGGAGGTTTCAAATTAGGTTCACCTCAAACTGTTACAACCTACACAAGGTTGACACTAGGACCTATACAAGGTTCCTAAGGATGCCTACACAAGGCAATCGGTGCCTACACAAGACAACTAATCATGCCTACACAAGGTAATCAGATGTGTCTACACAAGACACTCAATCAATGCTTACACAAGGCAACTAATCCTACACAAGGACTCTATACGTATTCTCCCGTTGGAGGCCTGTAAAAGGTCTTAATGATCTGTAACACACAACCTGAGGAATCAATTCTACACAAGGAAAGATCCCAAGGGTCTGTGAACTCTTAAACTTTACCTGAAAGTAGGTGAGCCCCGTTTAACACTTGATGAAGACAATCTCCCTTGATGACAGAGATTCTTCAGCTTCCTTGAACCGCAACACTAGAAGATGCTCCAATATAAGTAATAGGGGTTGGGTCAAGGTTTTTTAAGGCGGAATCTACTCTATTAAATATGAGTCATTAAGAGATAGAGTAATGCCAGGGTTTGTGCATTCAAGAGATTCTAGTCTAATGATTTACCATTACGAGGTTGCTAGAGGATCGTTGAATGCTGAAGTTCATTCTCCAATCCAATCTATAGAGTATTCAATGAATAAGAAGGGATTAGGGAATGAACTTCCATGAGAAGAAGATTAATGATGGTAGGTAAGAATTTACCTCCTTGAAACTCTATTTTTATCAATACATTACTAGAACCAAGCTTCTTTTTATAAAGACAAAAATTCCAATGGTAATAAAATTGTCAGAATCTGACTATGTTCGATGTCATCGAACCTATTTCGATGTCATCAAGATTTGAATCTCGATGTCATTGAAACTGGTTCGATTCCTCAAATTTATGCATGATTTATCTTCAAACCTTGCTGGACGTTTTTGAAACCTTATTCGATGTCATCGAGATTTGAATCTCGATGTCATCAAACCTAGTTCAATTCCTCAAACTTTATAAGTGTTTTCCTTTGAAGCTCTCTGGACATTTTCTTGTCCTCTTTCGATGTCATCGAACCTATTTCGATGTCATCGAAGTTTGAATTCCGATGACATCG
The DNA here is from genome assembly GCA_030180095.1 of Magnolia changhungtana. Lineage (NCBI taxonomy): Eukaryota > Viridiplantae > Streptophyta > Magnoliopsida > Magnoliales > Magnoliaceae > Magnolia > Magnolia changhungtana. The sequence goes on from JASAUF010000600.1 coordinate 3,591,294, forward strand.
AGTTGAGTTCGATTTCTCAAACTTTTTAGGGCATTTTCCTTGAAAGCTTGCTGTACAATTTATTGTCCTTTTCGATGTCATCTCGAACCTGTTTCGATGTCATCGAAGTTTGAATTCCGATGTCATCGAGTCCAGTTCAATTCCTCAAATTTTCTAGGGGATTTTCCTAGAAGCTTGTTAGACAGACACTCTACTTTCTTCGATGTCATCAAATATCCATGTTCGATGTCAGTAAAAATACTTTCGATGAATCAAATTTTTTATCCATATATTCATTTGGTTACTGGACATGTGGGAGTCATTTTCGATTTCATTGAGACATGTTCGATGTCATCGAATCAAGTTCGATGACTTAAAGTACATGCAGAGAACTTTAGAAAGTTTACCTATTTGTCCAAAGTCTTCAAACATTAAATTCCTTTGTTGTTTTAACATTTTTAAAGGGAATTATATACCTGCATTTTTTGGACATGGGATGTGAGGTTTAATTTTACCTTTGACGTTCTTGAATCACACATCCATTTGAGGCAGGATCTTGTATTGTCTTCACTTGGGGCTCACTCGACTTACTAACTCAACCTTCACCCTAATCGACAAACAAAGGCACTTTCAAAAGCATGGATTTAACGCTTAAGAATCACCAAAGCTAAGGATGGATCTTATGAGATGAAGAATGAAGAATTCACATGCCAAAGATCCAAGAAAACTAAGTGAGGAATGGAGAGTATTAAAGACTTGAAGTGAAGAAAAGGAACCCTAAAAATCTGCCACCTACGACTAGTCACTTGACTAGTCGAAGATTCCTCGACTCGAACTCCAGCGACAAAATCATCTAAATTCCCGTAATCCTCGACTAGTCGAAGGAGACCCTTGCCCAGTCGAAGGTTGTCCTCGACCAGTCTAAGGTTACGCAGATTTTGCGCGGACTACGTAAATTTGAGGCAGTTTCTGTATTTTTACAACTCGGTGCGAAAGTTAGAGTTGCACAACTATAAATAGGAGTCCCTAGGATGTTCCTAGGCATCTTCTAGGGTTTGAAGAGTGGAGCAAAAGTGTGGAGATCCACCGCCAAGAGTCTTTCTTCCTCTTCCTTAGTTGTTTTTAGTCTTTCTTCTAAGGTTTCAGTTCCAATCATGACTGTGGTTACTTAAACCTCTTAGCTAGGGCTAAGAGGTGAAGGTTATAACGTGATGGGATGTTTTCTATTATTTTAATTCATGTTTATGTTGAACTCTTTTTTATTCTAGTTTGATTCTTAAGGAATACTTTCAGTTTTTAATGGTTTACTGTGACTCAAATTACAATAGATTTGCAATAGCTTTGAGTATCCTCTGTTCATGTATTGAGATTGTAAAATTAGGAAATCCTGTTATTCACCCTCATCACATGGGAATGGTTGGGTGACAAAATACCTTCTAATCTTCATAGTTCTCTCATGTTAGTTGTGAATTGGTATATCCTATTGTGAACCATTGTCTCCTAGGCATGGTTTTGTGATGGAATCACTTCCAATTCTCACACCTCTCATCCATTGAGAATTAGGTCAAAGGAAGTTCAGATTTGGTTTTATTGAGATATCATCCAATTGGATAAGATGGGACTCTGATTCCAGTTGTGTCCTTGACTAAAGCATAGATCTCCCTGATCTCTACAAGTGAATCCTTAGAAACCCTAGTTCCCACCTTTAATTTTTTAAGTTTCTAAATCCATACATCACAATTACTCCCTTTATTTCCATATTTAGATTTGCATCTTCTTCTAGTTGCTTTCAGAATTACTCATGAGATTAGTCCTTGTGGATTCGACCTCAGTCTCATCGAGATTATTACTGAATCACGACCCTACACTTGGGGTTGTGAATAAGTTTTTGGCGCCGTTGCCGAGAACTAACGGTTGTGTTTTTATGAAATTGACTAGTTTTATAATTAGGTTAAAATTAGGATTTGTTTATTTTCTATTTTTAGGTTAGGATTTTTTAATTTATTTTTAGAAACTAACTTACTTTCTAATTCTAGTTTTAGAACTTTCCTAATCAGTTTTTAGAAACTAAATTGTTTTTTTATATAAAAAAAAACTTTCCTTTCTAATTTTATAAACTAACTCATATTTCTAATTCTATTTTTAGGAACTTTATTATTTCTTTCTAGAAACTAATTTACTTTCCCTTTTCTTTTGCAGGATCCTAACATAGAACCTTCTAATTTGGTAACTTCTTTCTAATTCTATCTCTTTCTATTTCTAGATTTCTATTTCCTTCTTTTTCTTTCTAGGTTTAGGTTAGATTCTGAAATTGAGGGATGAGAGTGTTTCATGCCTAAGTGGGTCCGTGACAACACTCGACGTCTTTTGAGTGAAGGAGGATTAGTTGATGGGTTATCTATCCATCACAAGGTTAGACACCCCTTAAGATCCTCAGAGTTAATTGAGGTTATTGTTACGAATCAACCTGTAAATAAACTGGTTTATCAGCCATAACCTTGGGTTGTAGAATTCTAGGATGAAATGAGGTGCACCATGCACCCCGCCTCGTACTTTACAAGATTACTTACAACCGGCGGGGTGAGCACCCCTTCTTTTATTGTTTTTCCAGGAAACACAAGAAAATGAATATCAAGCTTAGAGTGATCTAACTCCTTCCAAAGTTCCTTGGACTTGAATCTGAAAGTCTGTACCTGCACTTGCAAGAGTTTGATGAGGTTATAGCCACTTTATACTTTCTAACGTTTCTGAGGACACGGTCAGGCTAAAACTCTTTCCTTTCTCCTTAAAAGAGAAAGCTAAGACGTGGTTGCACTTACTATGTCCTCGATCTATTGGCACATGAAAAGACATGATGAAGGAGTTCAAAAAAAAATTCTTTCCATACCATAAGACGAATACCATCAGGAAGTTGATCATGAACTTCGCCCAAAAGGAAGATGAAACATTCTTCCAATGTTGGGAGCGGTTCAAGGATCTCGTCAGTTCATGCCCACAACATGGTTTTAAAACGTGGCGCATAACAACTTTCTTCCACAATGGACTGACATCTTCCATGCGCCAATTTATAGAGATGATGTGTAATAGGGAATTCATGAACAAGAATGTCGATGAGTTGTGGGATTACTTTGACAAACTCGCTGAAACCGCATAATCATGGGACATCACCCCAAAACCTAGCACCACATCTAAGCCTACTCAAGCAAGGGAGAGGGGTGAGATATACTTGCTGAAAGAGGATGATGATATAAATATTAAAGTGGCCAATCTCGCAAGGAAGTTTGTGGCCATGGAACTTAAGAAGGATAAGGCTAAGGAAGTTGTTTGCAGTATTTATGCTTGCAACATACATACAACTGAAAATTGCCCAATGATACTTGCTTTTCAAGAGGCACTAAACGAGTAATCGAATGCCGTAAATAACTACCAAAGACCTTTCAGTGAATACATCTCTAACACATACAATCCTAGTTGGAGAAATCATCTGAACTTTAGTTGGAGGAATGGACAAACTGCTACTCCTCAAGGAATCCCTGACCAATTCTTGAATAAAAGGAAACCTCAAGAGGATCTGGTCTAGAAACATATTCAAAACCAAGAACTTATCACTCAGAGTATATTAGAAACCCTTCAAGACCTTTCAAAGGCCATACAAGGGTGTGAGACAAAAAATTAATTGAGAAAAAAGGGATTCTTCCAGCCCAACCTTTCCCAAATCTTAAACTGTAATACAAAATAAGCAATCCAAGCTCTTCAAATCAAATGGAGAAATCTAAGTCTATCACCACTATTAAGAGTGGGAAGATAATTGACAAATCTATTTTGATAAGGGTTAAAATGTCTAAGGACCCGGAAGTAGATAAACTGATCGACCTAGCAACACTCCACAAGAGTTAGAACTGGAACTCCAAAGCAAGTTGATTGCACCATTCACCTAACGATTCATTGTACTAAAATCTCTCTCTAACTCTCAGGGCATTCTAGAGGTGTTGAAACAAGTGAAGGTCAATATTCCTTTACTTGATGTGGTTAAACAAAAACCTTCATATGCCAATTTTCTAAAAGACTTATGTACGACCAAAAGACGGGAAAATATTCAAAAAAAAATCCTTTTAACTGAAAATGTGAGTGCCATCTTAAAGCAAGATGTGCCATAGAAATACAAAGATTCCAGTATCCCAACCATTGCTTGTGTAATTGGGAATTACCATATTAAGCACACACTTCTTGACTTAGGAGTGAGCGTAAATCTGATTCCTTACTCAGTCTACGAACAACTAGATTTGGGTGAATTGAAACCCACCCGAACTACATTACAACTTGCTGATCGCTCAGTTCATGTACCGAGAGAGATAATTGAGGATGTGTTCCAAGTTGACAAATTCTACTACCCGGTAGATTTTATCATCCTGGATACTCAACCCATCAATGACATGAGCACTCAAATTTCAGTCATTCTTAGTCGCCCATTCCTTGCCACATCAAATGCAATTATTAATTGCAAGAATGGAGTCATGAGTTTGTCTTTTGAAAATATAACATTGGAGTTGAATATCTTTTTCAATACGGGTAAACAGTTAAAGGATGATGATGATGCCCATGACATTAACATGATTGACTCTTTCGTAGAAGATAGAATACTTTTGACCTTATCCTCTGACCCTATAGAGACGTGCTTGGCCCACTCCCATGATTTTGATGATGATATCGTTAAGGAGATGAGGACCATGCTCAATACCGTGCCGGTACTTGAAGTTAACCGGTGGAGGCCACAATTTGAAGAATTGCCCTAAACTGATGTAATGCCTCTACTGTTTAACCTCAAGGCACCGAAGCTTGACCTAAAACCTTTACCCTCTGATTTGAAATATGTCTATTTGGGTCAAGATGAGACATACGCGGTGGTGATTTCTTCCCACCTTGAGCAAGAATATGTAACACCCCGGATTTTTGCCAACCTGGAATTAGACGTCCTTAGGCAATGGGTTGCTCCTAACACCTTATTAACCTATCAGAACTGAATCCCACAGTCTAAAATCGCTTCTGAACCCATTTCCTTCACAAATCCAACCCTTCACCACCTTGATCTTCCAATTTTTCTAAGAACTTTCTCCCTAGACACTATCTTAAACTAGCTAAGTAGTATAACTTGGATCACTTTATACACAAACTACAAAGGACTAAGTACCACCTCAGACGGAAATCACTTAGGATTAAATCCTTTAGAAATGAGACAAAGTAACTAAGTGCTAAACTAGATTAGCTACGAAATCTGTTTGAATCGCTTTAAATACGATCTGCAAGACCTAAAACTTGTAGAATCATTGACGCTAGGTTACCCTAAAATCTAGGATCAAACTCATTACCCGACTGCTCTCGGGAGCACGTTGAAACTCCGTATCTGATCTGGACCGCACGTCGGGAGTCCGAATAATACGAAGTTAAGGAATTAGGACTGCCTCACTGGGCTTGACAACCATCTCGAAAATCAAATCCAAACAGTGTTCCACGACTGTTCGCTTGAGTCCGGAGCGAGGGAGTGTGAAAACACTTGTTTTCTTTAAAAATAAATATCTTAAATAGTAATCCGAGACTCATCGCTTGCGGATCAGTTTTAAGCAACCAGACCGTCAGAATCAGACCAAATTACACCCTCTGATCAGGAGAAATTTCATACACATTTACATGTACTCGGAATCTCCGATCGAGATCCGCTGACCGTTGAACTGAATCTGGTCCGCCACGCGTGATCTGGAATCCCGACTGAAATGAGAACTTAATAGAACGTAGATCCAGCGTTAGTGAGCTTAAGTCCGACCTTTGGCTCAAGGAGGGCCGCCAGAAACCCTCTTTTGATCTGAAACAATGCCGATTTGATTATAATGTAAGTATACCTTGAACATAAGTCTATTTCAGTAAATTTTTAGGCTATATAAGGACCTTAAACCCTCTCTCATGGCAGCCATACGAATTTGAGTTCGAGAGAGAGAAAAGAGAGAGAAAGTGTGGGAGATGTGGGAGGAACTCCCTGCCACTCTTCCCTGCCGCTATTCGAGCTTCACCGCTCCATTCTCACCGCTTTCCCGGAGATTCCAGCGTCATTTCTAGGTAAGAAACCCTAACCCTAACTTGATTTGGGGCTTGGGTGGTTGTAGGTTATGAAATAGCTAACGTATTTCGTTCCATAGGTTGCCAAACTGCCGAATACGGGAGCTTAGCAAACCTATCAACTCTGTTACGATTCTACGACACAAGGTGAGGACTTTAGGTGTATAGGTTATGGTTTTCAATGCTTTCAATGTCAGATGATGATAGATTCATGATCCGCATGCAATTGCACATGTACAAAGTGCTTTCCATTTTCTGTTTCGATTAGAATTGTAGAATATGAAATTTCACATACTCTAGGTATTCGTATAAAATACCGTATACATATTTTTTTTGGAAATGTGTTTGACATATTTATTTGTCGTATGGATATACGATATATGGATAAAATACTTATTTAGTGAAAGGGTTCGCCTAAATACATGTTTACTAATATACACCATGTATGTAGAAATACGGTATTGTAAGAAGTACCGTATACATGTATATTTTAGCGATGTGTTTGTCATAATTAATTGTCGTATAAATATATTATGTGCGTATAAAATATTTGCTTGGCGAAGAGAATCGCCGTAATACAGGTTCCCTTGTATACACTATGTATGTTGAATTTATGTATCCTAGAAAATACCCCATACGTATAAATTTTGGTGATGTAATTGTCATGATTATTTGTTGTGTGAATATGATATATACGTATAAAATACTAGTTTCGTAAAGGGACAGCCCTAGTACACATTCCGCTAACATACGCCATGTATGTTGAAATTGTGCACTCTAAGTATTTGTGAAATTGCTTGTGGGTGTAAGTGCTTAAGTGTTTGCACCTTAGGTAGGTGCTGAGATGGAGTTCTCAACTACCTTAGGGTCACGTATGATACCCTTCATGTGGTTATTCACTCTAACCACTCACTTATGAAATATATGTATTTGTATCCCTATTTGTACAGTGCTCTATAACATGCTTTTTAACATGCTTTGTACTTGTCTCATAACATGCTTTATAATATGCTTTATAACATGATTGCTAGTGTGCTTGAATTACCTTGTTTATCATTCTTTACTTCACATGCTATGGTTGGAAATTGATTGAGCTTGGGACTATGTCCATAGTCCAGACATCCGGGATCAGACTTGGAGTTGTGGTTGAGATTCATTTTGCCACACATGATGTGTTGGCGAACCCGTGTCGTACTTCGATTGGCGATATGGTTGGCCACACGAGGTGCTTCTGCGCTTCATATCGCCCAACTTGTTGTGCGCTCGAGCCAACCAAACACGTCAAGTAACCCGTGTGTCTTATGTATATTCACTATGTTTAGTCGCTAATGTTTGAACCTAGGGCACCAAACTTACCAGTGAGAATCCTGTTAACCATGGTACCTCGATCTGCTAAGACTCATGAGCTGGGCATGGTGGTATGGGACACCGTGGTCGAGCTGTCGGCCTACGCTGGGGCTACGTACCTCCCCGTAGTGACCAGTGAGCAACCAAACTCGTGAGCCGATTATGGTGGTATGGGACATTATATTCGTGCTGTCGGCCTACATTGATAAGGTGATGGGGGAACGGTGCAACGTATGTGAGCAACAGCCCTGACAGCCCTTTGTAGTGACCTCGAGCATATTCTGAAATCGCAGTGCACCTTAGGGTTCGCCGCGATATATAGAGTATGAACTAGGCCTGTTTCTGTATTGTGATGAATCGTTTAAGGGGTGATGGGGGAGTGGTGTAACCTTTGTGCGTAATGTTCTCGGCGCCTTCTGCAGTGACCTAAAAAACACACCATGGTCTGATATTAACTAGGACTGACGACCCTAGAATGGATCATGTTTGGGAATGATACAAGGGAGGTACCTTAGTTTCCCAATCCTACTGTTTGAAATGGACTAATTAAAAACTCGGTAATCATGCTCATCATGCATTGCATGTGCCTGGAAAATGTGGAGCACTGTGGGATGAAAGCATGCCGCGAGTGTGAGATGGTATCGCATGAGGGAGTATGTCGGTGAGGGCATCCATCATACCTGCATTCATACTTGCATTAATAAGAGTAGCTAGGAGTGTTTAGTTTTACTGCTTTATCATTACTGCTTGACTGAGTCGATAACATATTAACATATGCTTTATTGTTCCACTGAGTTAGCTACTCACTCCCATGTTACGGGACGGTGTTTGCAACACCAACCAGATTTGTTGAGTTTCAGGTGATGGCGATGCTTCTGAAGCAGAGCCGGACTACTTCTATGATGATGAGGAGGAGTTATCCTATCTATATCTCTCTGATAGGTCTATAAAGACCTGGTATTGTATTGATGGGGCTATGGTATTTGGGATAGGAGACATTACACTTCCTCACATTAGATATATTTTAGAACTGTACTTGTAATTAACTAACCTGGTAACTTTATCACACTCTGGAGACTCACCACTATTTTTTTTGTATTATATATATTTATCACAGTCTTCCGCTTGCAATTTAATTGTCTCTGGAGTATGATATGCTGTTTTGGCTTAATCTCATCATGTTCAATGCACAAATACAGTCAACATTCAATCATCATTCATTTTGTTGCATAAGTGATGTTCCGAAACTCATGAGTTGAGTTTATGCTCGACCCCCGATTTTTAGGGCGTTACAAGTTCGTATCAGAGCATGATTTGGATTAAACCGGACCTGGGTTATGGTCACACGACGCACACTGATGCACTCTGACTTAGGAGGGAGCGACAGAATGTAGAAACAGTCATAGGTATCCTGACTTCACCAATTGGCGAAGTTCGCTGAAAACAAACGCCGAAATCGAGTCCGTATTAACCATTGAAAATATTCCTAGGCCATCTATAGATAATTCTATATTACAATCCACCTCACCCCAACCGTTGAAAATCGGTAATAAGAGTGATGATGTAACTATTTCGAATCCTCGGAGCTTCTCTGGACTCCTCACAGAGACTCCTCGAGTCTACGAGAAAAGAAAGCATAAAGTAAAAATAAATTCTAATAAATTCGAAATTGATTAGTAAATGACAAAAGAAAAATGAGTTCACAACATTGTAAATAAGGATACCAAGTAATGGGAAGGAAATCAGAAACAAACTACAACTAAAACTCCTAGGTTGTGATGTCTACTAGTGTGCAAGGTTTTCGGCCAAAATTAGTAAGTGTCCTATTTGACTTCACCAAACCGTTCTCCTAATTATTCTAAGCCCTTTACACGATGAGCGCAACTCCTAAAACCCAACGGAGTAAGAGTAATCAAACCAAAACTACTATTTTTAGTAAAACGAAATTGAAACGGGGAAACGACCGTCAATCGGAGGGATTTTTCACAATTCTAGGCTTCATAACCTGACATATCTGGGTTGGTTGGCTTCATTAGCTCATTCTACCCCAAATTCATATATTTTACGTCAGATAACTCATTCCAGTTTGCAAGATACGTCCGATTTGAATCGAAATGACTCAAAACGGAGTCGGAGGCCACACGCGTCGATCCGGAAGGGAACCAAGTAGACCCAGGGTGCATTTGGCACCTTGGGAGGTTGGGGAATATCACCCAACTGTGGCGGCAGCACGCCGACCAAAGTGGATCGCGGTGGAACCGCGGTCAGGTTGGGCCGGGCTGGTCGGGCCAATGCTGGTCTTGGTCGGCCCGACCTCCTCATGCGTCTGGTGTGTGCGGAATGTGCTGGGGTTTCCGATTTTTAGGTCTAGAACCCCCTCTCTCTCACATCTTCCCTTCCAAACGCCCTCCCCTTCTATTTCCAATTTTCTCCCTCAAATCTTTCCTCCAATCTTTCATTTCACCATATTCGACCATGATTCATGTACTCCCATCGATCATAGCAGCCCTAACCTCCTATCCTTCCCCTCTCTTTCACATTTGAGCTCCCACCCCCCTCACTTGGAGCTCAAAATCGTGCAACCTTCAAACCCATTCCGTTTCTCCCTTGTTCCTTCTTCATTTCTTGTCATTTGTGTCTCTCTAACACCATGTTTAAAATGTACGTAATTAAAAGAATATTCCGAGTTTTCCTTTCAATTACACTTAGAAATTTATCATGCTGGGATTTGGAACTCCCATCTCACACTTTCCGACACAAGGCTCATTTCCCAAAGCCTATACCATTAATTTTAATCCCCTCCCACCCTCCTACCAACCATGCCACTCCCAATACCGAGGTAGGATTAGTAATGCAATGCCATTTAGTACAACTTAAGCCCACTGGCCAAATAGTGTTGAAATGATAAAGTCCCTTGATACACATTAACCCACCACACTCTGACAGTTTAAGCTTTTTATAGTAAAGGGTTGTTTGACAAATAGGCCCATAGAGTTTGGACCTAGAGCAGTGCTTCGACAGACCCGACAGTATAGAAAATCCAACCAATTAAGAACGTGAACTCTAGAACCCCCTTAGTTGGTTTGCGCATATGTGAAGTGCTCAAGCGTAGCTACATTCATGTTCGGGCAACTCAATTCCAAACAAACAAATAATTTTCTTTATTAGAAAGGGTATAAAATCATCTAATGTATAAGCATAGACTTTGAATTACACCTAGAGGATATCGCTACTCCTAAATTAAGACTAGACTACTGGTTAGGCTAAGGAAAGACAAATTAATTATGCTAAGCCAATGAATGATAGACTTAGTTAGTCGGCTTAAGTCAGTTGGAGCGAGACCCTTTCGTGTCAAGGATAGGTCCTAAATTACACCTTGTTCCGATGTACGGAGCAGGACATAAATCTTGAGCCTTGAGGGTAAAAATAAATTTTTAAGGGGGGTAGAACATTATGAGCCCAATCTGTTTAGGTCACCTATTGCATCTCTTTGATTTGGGTGTCGCAACGGAAGCGTGGTGGATTCTACTCCACTGGCCCAGGATCGAAACTGTGTTCGTTGAAAACGAACATTATACAAGCCCTAACAAGTTCTACTATGAGAAACCATTTTAGGATCATCTAGTAAGATTTGATTCACCACTTCCTTCGACATAGATAATATCACGACTTCTCTTAAACTAAGACCTAAAGGGTAACCTTAGACATAGACAATTTGAGCTTTTCAATGATGGACATTCCTTACGTTTTTAGAGTGATCGGACTACGGAGTTACTGAAATATACAACTGCGAAACATTCGCGGCTTGACCCAATTCTCAATCCTGAGCGACTACCAACAGACTCACTGCTTGACCAAGCAGAAGACCAGGATTCACCAGGATCTGGAAGGGATACGATGAGCCTTCTACCCTGGTCAGGTAGATGATTGATGTATCGGGATCAAGCCAACCATTACCGTCTCTCTGTGTTGGTCAAACAATGAAAACAGTTATCTTACTCTAAATTGTTGGGAGTTGTTGTCAAGACTCCAAATAGGTAAAGAAATAAATTGTAGCAACCCATCAGGGTATGAGAAATGGATAAAGAAATAAGTTTTACGGGGGGTAGACTAAAATGAACCAGCTAGTACATACCCTACCACGCGTAGAAACTTGGAATCAATAAGTCTTAGGCAAATAAAATAATAGAAATCTTTCCTTATTACCCTTAGGCAATTTCGGGGAGGAAATTTTGTTTTAAGGGGGGTAGATTGTAACACCCTGGATTTTTGCAAACCTGGAATTAGACGTCCTTAGGCAATGGGTTGCTCCTAACACCTTATTAACCTATCAGAACTGAATCCCACAGTCTAAAATCGCTTCTGAACCCATTTCCTTCACAAATCCAACCCTTCACCACCTTGATCTTCCAATTTTTCTAAGAACTTTCACCCTAGACACTATCTTAAACTAGCTAAGTAGTATAACTTGGATCACTTTATACACAAACTACAAAGGACTAAGTACCACCTCAGACGGAAATCACTTAGGATTAAATCCTTTAGAAATGAGACAAAGTAACTAAGTGCTAAACTAGATTAGCTACGAAATCCGTTTGAATCGCTTTAAATACGATCTGCAAGACCCAAAACTTGTAGAATCATTGACGCTAGGTTACCCTAAAATCTAGGATCAAACTCATTACCCGACTGCTCTCGGGAGCACGTTGAAACTCCGTATCTGATCTGGACCGCACGTCGGGAGTCCGAATAATACGAAGTTAAGGAATTAGGACCGCCTCACTGGGCTTGACAACCATCTCGAAAATCAAATCCAAACAGTGTTCCACGGCTGTTCGCTTGAGTCCGGAGCGAGGGAGTGTGAAAACACTTGTTTTCTTTAAAAATAAATATCTTGAATAGTAATCTGAGACTCATCGCTTGCGGATCAGTTTTAAGCAACCAGACCGTCAGAATTAGACCAAATTACACCCTCGGATCAGGAGAAATTTCATACACATTTACATGTACTTGGAATCTCCGATCGAGATCCGCTGACGGTTGAACTGAATCTGGTCCGCCACGCGTGATCTGGAATTCTGACCGAAATGAAAACTTAATAGAGCATAGATCCATCATTAGTGAGCTTAAGTTCGACCTTTGGCTCAAGGAGGGCCGCTAGAAACCCTCTTTTGAGCTGAAACAATGCCGATTTGATTATAATGTAAGTATACCTTGAACATAAGTCTATTTCGGTAAATTTTTAGGCTATATAAGGACCTTAAACCCTCTCTCATGGCACCCATACGAATTTGAGTTTGAGAGAGAGAAAAGAGAGAGAAAGTGTGGGAGATGTGGGAGGAACTCCCTGCCACTCTTCCCTACCGCTATTCGAGCTTCACCGCTCCATTCTCACCGCTTTCCCGGAGATTCCAGCGTCATTTCTAGGTAAGAAACCCTAACCCTAACTTGATTTGGGGCTTGGTGGTTATAGGTTATGAAATAGCTAACGTATTTCGTTTCATAGGTTGCCAAACTGCCGAATACGGGAGCTCAGCAAACCTATCAACTCCATTACGATTCTACGACACAAGGTGAGGACTTTAGGTGCATAGGTTATGGTTTTCAATGCTTTCAATGTCAGATAATGATAGATTCATGATCCGCATGCAATTGTACATGTACAAAGTGCTTTCCGTTTTTTGTTTTGATTAGAATTGTAGAATATGGAATTTCACATACTCTAGGTATTCGTATAAAATACTGTATACGTATTTTTTTTAGAAATGTGTTTGACATGTTTATTTGTCGTATAGATATATGATATATGGATAAAATACTTATTTGGTGAAAGGGTTCTCCTAAATACATGTTTACTAATATACACCATGTATGTAGAAATACGGTATTGTAAGAAGTACTGTACACATGTACATTTTAGCGATATGTTTGTCATGATTAATTTTCGTATAAATATATTATGTGTGTATAAAATATTTGCTTGGCGAAGAGAATCGCCGTAATACAGGTTCCCTTGTATACACTATGTATGTTGAATTTGTGTATCCTAGAAAATACCCCATACGTATAAATTTTGGTGATGTAATTGTCATGATTATTTGTTGTGTGAATATGATATATACGTATAAAATACTAGTTTGGTAAAGGGACAACCCTAGTACACATTTCGCTAACATACGTCATGTATGTTGAAATTGTGCACTCTAAGTATTTATGAAATTTCTTGTGGGTGTAAGTGCTTAAGTGTTTGCACCTTAGGTAGGTGCTGAGATGGAGTTCTCAACTACCTTAGGGTCACATATGATACCCTTCATGTGGTTATTCACTTAACCACTCACGTATGAAATATATGTATTTGTATCCCTATTTGTCTAGTGCTCTATAACATGCTTTTTAACATGCTTTGTAACTTGTTTCATAACATGCTTTATAATATGCTTTATAACATGATTGCTAGTGTGCTTGAATTACCTTGTTTATCATGCTTTACTTCACATGCTATGGTTGGGATTGATTGAGCTTGGGACTATGTCCATAGTTCGGACATCCGGTATCAGACTTGGAGTTGTGGTTGAGATTTATTTCGCCACACATGTTGTGTTGGCGAACCCGTGTCGTACTTCGGTTGGCGATAGTGGTTGGCCACACGAGGTGCTTCTGCGCTTCATCTCGCCCAACTTGTTGTGCGCTCGAGCCAGCCGAACACGTCAAGTAACCCATGTGTCTTATGTATGTTCACCATGTTTGGTCGCTAATGTTTGAACCTAGGGTACCAAACTTACCAGTGAGAATCCTGTTAACCATGGTACCTCGATCCGCTAAGACTTATGAGCTGAGCATGGTGGTATGGGACACCATGGTCTAGCTGTCGGCTTACACTGGGGCTACGTGCCTCCCCGTAGTGACCAGTGAGCAACCAAACTCGTGAGTCGATTATGGTGATATGGGACATTATATTCGTGCTGTCGGCCTACATTGATAAGGTGAGGGGGGAGCGGTGCAACGTATGCGAGCAACAGCCCTGACAGCCCTTTGTAGTGACCTCGAGCATATTCTGAAATCGCAGTGCACCTTAGGGTTCGCCGCGATATATAAAGTATGAACTAGGCCTGTTTTTGTATTGTGATGAATCGTTTAAGGGGTGATGGGGGAGTAGTGTAACCTTTGTGCGTAACAGCCCTGGCAACCTCTGCAGTGACCTAGAAAACACACCATCGTCTGATATTAACTAGGACTGACGACCCTAGAATGGATCATGTTTGGGAATGATACAAGGGAGGTACCTTAGTTTCCTAATCCTGCTGTTTGAAATGGACTAATTAAAAACTCGGTAATCATGCTCATCATGCATTGCATGTGCCTGGAAGATGTGGAGCACTGTGGGATGAAAGCATGCCGCGAGCGTGAGATGGTGTCGCATGAGGGAGTATGTCGGTGAGGGCATCCATCATACCTACATTCATACTTGCATTAATAAGAGTAGCTAGGAGTGTTTGATTTTACTGCTTTATCATTACTGCTTGACTGAGTCGATAACATGTTAACCTATGCTTTATTGTTCCACTGAGTTAGCTACTCACTCCCACGTTACGGGACGGTGTTTGCAACACCAACCAGATTTGTTGAGTTTCAGGTGATGGCGATGCTTATGAATCAGAGCCGGACTACTTCTATGATGATGAGGAGGAGTTCTCCTATCTGTATCTCTCTGATAGGTTTATGAAGACTTAGTATTGTATTGACAGGGCTATGGTATTTGGGATAGGAGACATTGCACTTCCTCACATTAGGTATATTTTAGAACTGTACTTATAATTAACTAACCTGGTAACTTTATCATACTCTGGAGACTCACCACTATTTTTTTTTTGTATTATATATATCTATCACAGTCTTCCGCTTGCAATTTAATTGTCTCTGGAGTATGATATGTTGTTTTGGCTTAATCTCATCATGTTCAATGCACAAATACAGTCAACATTCAATCATCATTCATTTTATTGCATAAGTGATGTTCCGGAACTCGAGAGTTGAGTTTATGCTCGACCCCCGATTTTCAGGGCGTTACAGAATAGGAGAGTATGCTCATCTCTACTCTTATTGAGCATAAGAGAGCTCTTAGATCGTCGATTATGGACCTCAAGGGAATTGACCCTTCAATTTGTACTCACCGTATTTATCTAGAGGATAATACGAAGACCTCTCGGTAACCACAATGTAGATTAAATCTAAACATGAAGGAAGTGGTTAAGGCCGAGGTTCTTAAGCTATCAAATGTGGGTATCATATACCTATATCGAATAGCCAATGGGTGAGTCTAATTCAGATGGTTCATAAGTAGTTTGGAATCAAAATAGTAGCCAATGCTAAAATGAACTTGTGCCAACTAGAGTTACTACTGGTTGGAGAATGTGCATTGACTAAAGGAAGTTGAATACCGTCACAAGGAAGGATCACTTTCCTTTGCCCTTTATTGATCAAATCTTAAAAAGGGCTAGGTCATTCCTATTATTGTTTCCTTGACAGGTATTTGGGCTACAACCTGATAGAGATAGCCCTTGAAAATCAGGAAAAGACCACATTCACATGTCCCTTTGGCACCTTTGCTTACCGAAGGATGCCATTCAGATTATATAATGCCCCCGCCACTTTCCAGCGATGCATGATGAGTATTTTTTCTGACATGGTGAGGCAATATCTAGAGGTCTTCATGAATGACTTCTCTGTCTTTGATCCATCCTTTAGTGATTGTTTGGAGGATCTTAAATGTGTGCTAAAGCGATGTAAGGAAAAGAATTTGGTACTGAATTGGGAGAAATGTCATTTCCTGGTTTGTAAGGGAATTATCCTTGGACACATCATCTCGTCCAAGGGAATTGAGATAGATAAGGCTAAGATTGATCTTATCTCTAACTTACCTCCACCCAAGAACATACGAGACGTGTGATCTTTCTTAGGACATATCGATTTTTACAGGAGATTCATAAATGACTTTAGTCACCTCTCTCGTCCTTTAAGCAATCCACTTCAAAAGGATGCATCATACAGTGGACTGACAACTGCTAGAAAGCTTTTACTGAGCTCAAGAGCATGTTAACCAGTGCACCTATCATGCAGCCACCTAGCTGGAGCCTTCTTTTTTAACTTATGTGTGACACGTCTGATTATGCTCTTGGGGTGGTTTTAGGTTAGATAAAAGAAAAAAAACCCTATGTTATTCATTACGCAAGTAGAACTTTACATCCTGTCCAAGTGAACTACTCTACTATAGAAAAGGAACTCTTAACCATAGTGTTCTCTTTGAACAAATTTAGGTCCTACTTGATTAGATCTAAGATCATCATTTACACAGATCATTTAGTGCTCAAGTATCTTTTTTCTAAGAATGATGCTAAGCCCCACCTGATAAGATGGATCTTCTTACTCCAAGAATTTGATTTGGAAATAAAAGATAAAAAGGGAGTAGAGAACATAGTGGCTGACCATCTTTCCCGCCTTGATCTCTCTGATTCCCTTGAGATGACACGTATAAATGACAAGTTTCTATTGAGGGTTAAATATTACATATTATCCCTCATTTATTTCTTGGTTTTACAAACATAATATGGCTTAATGGTATATTTTACATGTGTTTGTATTGCAAGGTGAATTTAATAGCTTGGATTAAAAAGAATGCTAAAAGCATGGATTTAGTGCTCAAAAGCAAAGAAGGGATCTTTGGAGACCAAAATTGAAAATTTTAACACTCGTAAGAAAACCAAGTGGAGAAGGAAGTCGAAAGAACAAGCACATAAATCATGAAGACCGTGTCATTGAGAACTTCTCGATGACATTGAATACTAATCGATGATATCGAATTTATGAGGAAAAATCAAGTTGGTTGCTGGACATATTGGGTGTTTTTCTTGATCAATCGAAGACATGTTCGATGACTCGAAGAAAGGTGATCGATGACATCGAAGACTACTCAATGACATCGAATTTATTGAAGAAATTGAAGCAACTCACTGCACTATTTTCGACACATTCTAGATGACTCGAAGACCTATTCGATGAATTGAGGCTTTGTTCGATGACATCGAAGGACAGTTTGATGACACAGAGACTTACGAAGTGTGAAAGAGTGAAAAGGCGCGACTTCCGGATTCAACCCCCTTCAATGACATCGAAGGGAGTTTAATGACATTGAAGGGGTCATGTAGAGTTATGTAGAGTACGTAAACTTGATTTGATTTTACGGATCTGCGGAACTTAGCTTATAAATAGAGATTTCCTAAGTCTTTTTAGGATATCTAGGGTTTGGAGATATAGAGCAAAAGGGCAGAGCCACTTCCCAAGAGTTCTTCTTCCCTTCTTAGTTTTAGTGCTTTCTTATAGGGTTTTTAATCCAATCATGTCTATAATTGGCTAGATCCCTTAGCCAGGACCAAGAGGTGAAGCTTGTAGTATGGTTGGGATGTTTTTCTTGTTTGATACTTGTTATTGTTGAACTCCTTTGATTCTAGTTTGATATTGAAGGAATACTTTTAGTTTTTAATGGTATGTTGTGACTTAAATTATAATAGATCTGCAATAGCTTGAAGCATCTTCTTTTTCTGTTTGGAGTTTGTGAAAATAGGAAATCTTGATGTTCACCATCGTCCCTTGGGCATGGCTAAGTGATGGAATCCCTTCTATTCTTCACAATTCTCCTATGTTGGTTGTTGTATTGCTATATCCTGTTATCTACCATAATCTCCTGGGCATGGTTAGGTGATGGAATTGCTTCCAATCCTCACGACTTTCATTCGTGGAGAATTAGGTCAATGAAAGTTCAAATTTGAGTTTTTTAAATATCTTCCAATTGGACAGGATACGTGTAAGACCCTACCTAAGTATCAATTTCGTTCCTTTAGGTCCCGCAGTCCTACCGTCGAATTTCGGCGACCCGTGACCTGTGGATTCTGTTTGCAGTCATCCTTAAGTTCCATCTTGCTTTCTTGACCCGGATCGACTTAAAATTTATGTCATTGCGACAGCATCAACGTCATGGTTCCAACGCCACGTCTCATGCATAATTTTAACATGTACATCTTGAGATATGGATCCCACCATTTTTAGCTATCCATTATGCATGTGGGACCCACCTAGGCCCATGGGCACATTTTCCCATGTGGGCCCCACCTAGTGCTCTCTCTCCCATGATATCTACTCATTGCCTATCCTATAAGCCCAGCTATGATGGTTTTTCTTTTTAAGAAAATGTAACAGCCCAGATTTTTCCCAACCTGGAATAAGACGTCCTTAGGTAATGGGTCGATCCTAACACCTTATTAACCTGTCAGAACTCAAACCCAAAGTCTAAAGCCACCTTTGAACCCATTTCCTTCACAAATCCCACCCTTCACCACCTTGTTCTTTAAATATTCTAAGTACTTTCATATTAGACATTATCTTAAAGTTTAGGTGATGAAGAACAATACTTAAACTAAACATTGCTACAAAGGACTAGGTACCACCTCAGACCGAAATCACCCAGGACTAAATCCTTTAAAAATTAGGTGAGAATTAGCTAGTGTTAAACTAGAGTGCCTGTGAAATTAGCACCAATCGCTTTAAATACGATCTACAAACCCCAAAACTTGTAGAATCATTGACGCTAGGTTACCATAAAATCTAGGATCAAACTCATTACCCGTCCGCCCTTGGGAGCATCTTGAAACTCCGTATCAGATCTAGACCGCACGTCGGAAGCCCGATTAACATGAAGTTAAGGACTTAGGACTGCCTCGTTAGGCTTGATAACCATCTCGGAAATCAAATCCAGCCAGTGTCCCACGGCTGTTCGCTTGAGTCTGGAGTGAGATAGTGTGAAAATACTTATTTTCTTTTCAAAATAAATATCTGGAATAGTGATATGAGACTTGTTACTTGCGGTCAATTTGTAAATAACCAGACCGTCAGAATCTGACCCAAATACACCCTCGGATCAGGAAAAATTTTATAAACATTTACAAGTACTCGATATCTCCGATCGAGATCCACTGACCGTTGAACTGAAACTGGTCCGCCACGCGTGATCTGGAATCCCGAATTAAACGAAAACTTGACTAAACATAGATCCAGCGTTAGTGAGCTTAAGTCTGACCTTTGGCTCAAAGAGGGGCTTCAGAAATGCTCCGTTGAGCTGAAACAATGCCACTTTGGTTATAACCCAAGTATACCTTGTCCTCAAGTTTAGATTGGAGAGTTTTTAGGCTATATAAGGACCTTAGAACTCTCTCTCTCACAGCCATACGAATTTGAGATTTGAGAGAGAGAAAAGATAGATAAAGTGTGGGAGATGTGGGAGAGTCTCCCTGCCCTTCTTCCCTGCTGCTATCCATGCTCCACCACTCCATTCTAATCGCTTTCCCGGTGATTTCAGCTCTGTTTCTAAGTAAGAAACCCTAACCCTAAATCTGTTTTGGGGTGTGTTGGTTGTAGGTTATGTAATAGCTAACCTATTTCATTCCTTAGGCTATCAAACTGCCAAATACAGAAGCTTGGCAAACCTAGCTGATCCGTTACGATTCTACGGTATAAGGTGAGGACTTTAGGAGTATAGGTTACGATTTTCAATGCTTTCAATGTCAGATAATGATAGATTCATGATCTGTATGTAATTGCACATGTACAAAGTACTTTCTGTTTTCTGTTTCGATTAAAGATGTAGATTACGGAATTTTACATATTCTAGGTATTCGTAGAAAATACCGTATACGTATAAATTTTGAAAATTTGCTTGACATGATTATTTGTTGTATGAATATACGATATATGGATAAAATACTTATTTGGTGAAAGGATTCGCCCAAATACATGTTTTACTAATATACACTATGTATGTAGAAGTAGTGTATTGTAGAAAATACCGTATACATATATATTTTGGAAGTATGCTTGACATGATTAGTTGTTGTATGAATATATGATATATGGATAAAATACTTATTTGGTGAAAAGATTCGCCCTAATGCATGTTATGCTAATATACACTATGTATGTAGAAATAGTGTATTGTAGAAAATACCGTATACGTATATATTTTGGGAATATGTTTGACATGATTATTTGTGGTATGAGTGTAACGCCCCGGATTTTTGCCAACCTGGGATTAGATGTCCTTAGGCAATGGGTCGATCCTAATACCTCATTAACTTGTCAGAACTGAATCCCAAAGTCTAAAGCCGCCTTTGAACTCATTTCCTTCACAAACCTCACCCTTCATCACCTTGATCTTCCAATTTTTCTAAGAACTTTCACCCTAGATACTATCTTAAACTAGCTAAGTAGTATAACTTGGATCACTTTATATACAAACTCCAAAGGCCTGAGTACCACCTCAACCAGAATTCACTTAGGACTAAATCCTTTAGAAATGAGACAAAGTAACTAAGTGCGAAACCAGATTAGCTACGAAATCCGTTTGAATCGCTTTAAATACGATCTGCAAGACCCAAAACTTGTAGAATCATTGACGCTAGGTTACCCTAAAGTTTAGAACCAAACTCATTTCCCGGCTGCTCTCGGGAATGAAATGAAACTTCGTATTAGGTCTACATCGCACATCAGAAGTCCGATTAACACGAAGTTAAGGAACTAGGACTGCCTCACTGGGCCTGACTATCATCTCAAAAATTAGGTCCAGCCGATGTCCCACGGTCATTCGTTTGGATCCGGAACGAGGGAGTGTGAAAAACACTATTCCCATTCCAAAATAAATATCAGGAATAGTGATCTGGCACCATTCGTTTACGCGTCAGTATTAAGCAACCTGACCGTCAGAATCAGACCAAATTACACCCTCGGATTAAGAAAATTTTTAGGAACATTTACATGTACTTGGAATTTCGGATCGTGGGCCACTGACCGTTGAACTGAAACTGGTCCGCCACGTGCGATCTGGGAATCCGTTCGAGTCGAAAACGTAGTCCCATGTAGATCCGTGAGTAGAGAGCTTAAGTCTGACGTTTGGCTCAAGGGGGGCCACCAGAAACACTCTTTTGAGCTGGAAAAGTGACGAAATACCTATATTAGCAGTAACCCTTAAACCTGAGTCTATTTTGGGAATGTTTTAGGCTATAAAAGGACCTTAAACCCTCTCTCATTCCACCCATACGAATTTGGATTTGAGAGAGGGAAAAGAGAGAGAAAGTGAGGGAGATGTGGGAGGAATTCCCTGCTGCTGATCCCTGCTGCTATTCGGGCTCCACCGCCTGATTCTCATCACTTTCCCGGCGATTTCGGCGTCATTTCTAGGTAATAAACCCTAACCCTAACCTGTTTGGGGGATTAGACAGTTGTAGGTTAGGAAATAGCTAACCTATTTCGTTCTCTAGGTTGCCAAACTCCCGTACACGGAAGCTTAGCGAACCTATGACTCCGTTACGATTCTACGACACAAGGTGAGGACTTTAATTGTATAAGTTACGGTTTTCAACGCTTTCAATGTCAGATAATGGTAGATTCATGATCTGCATGCAATTGCACATGTACAAAGTGCCTTCCGTTTTCTGTTTCGATTAGAATTGTAGAATTTGGAATTTCACATACTTTAGGTATTCGTATAAAATACCGTATACGTATTTTTTATGGAAATGTGTTTGGCATGTTTAATTGTCGTATGAACATATGATACATGGATAAAATACTCATTTGGCGAAAGGGTTCGCCTAAATACATGTTTGCTAATATACACCATGTATGTAGAAATACGGTATTGTAAGAAGTACCGTATACGTGTATATTTTAGCGATGTGTTTATCATGATTAATTGTTGTATAAATATATTAAGTGCGTATAAATTAATTGTTTGGCGAAAAGAATCGCCGTATTACAAGTTCCCTTGTAAACACTATGTATGTTGAAATTGGGTATACTAGAAAATACCCTATACGTATAAAATTTGCTGATGTAATTGTCAGGATTATTTGCTGTATGAATATGATGTATATGTATAAAATACTAGTTTGGTAAAGGGACAACCCTAGTGCACTTTCCTCTAACATACGTCATGTATGTTGAAATAGTGCATTCCAAGTGTTGGTGAAATCGCTTGTGAGTGTAAGTGCTTAAGTGTTAGAACCTTTGGTAGGTGCTGAGATGGGATTCTCAGCTACCTTAGAGTCACATATGATATCCTCCATGTGGTTATTTACTCTAACCACTCACCTATGAAATATATGTATTTGTATCCCTATTTGCATAGTACTTTATAACATGCTTTTGAACATTCTTTGTAACTTGTTTATTAACATGCTTCATGACATGCTTTATAACATGATTGCTAGTGTTCTTGAATTGCCATGTTATCATGCTGTACTTCACATGCTATGGTTAGGAATTGATTGAGCTTGGGACTATGTTCATAGTCCAGGCATCCGGTATCAGACTTGGAGTTGTGGTTGAGATTCGTTCCGCCACATATGATGTGTTGGCGAACCCGTGTCGTACTTTGGTTGGCGATAGTGGTTGGCCACACGAGGTGCTTCTGCGCTTCATATCGCCCAACTTGTTGTGCGCTCGAGCCAGCCGAACACGTCAAGTAACCCGTGTGTCTTATGTATGTTCACCATGTTTGGTCGCTAATGTTTGAACCTAGGGTACTAAACTTATCAGTGAAAATCCCGTTAACCATGGTACCTCGATCCGCTAAGACTCATGAGCCGGGCATGGTGGTATGGGACACCGTGGTCGAGCTGTCGGCCTACGCTGGGCTACGTGCCTCCCGTAGTGACCAAAGTGAGCAACTTAACTCGTGAGCCGATTATGGTGGTATGGGACACTATATTCGCGGCTGTCGGCCTACATTGATAAGGTGATGGGGAGTGGTGCAACCTTTGTGCATAATGCCACAGCGAGCCCTTTGTAGTGACCGCGAGCATATTCTGAAGTCGCAGTGCGCCTTAGGGTTCGTCGCGATATATAGAGTATGAACTAGGTCTGTTTCTGTATAGTGATGAATCGTTTAAGGGGTGATGGGGGAGTGGTGCAACCTTTGTGCGTAATAGCCCTGGCAGCCTCTGTAATGACCTAGAAAATACACCATCGTCTAATATTAACTAGGACTGACGACCCTAGAATGGATCATGTTTGGGAATGATACAAGGGGGGTACCTTAGTTTCCCAACCCTGCTGTTTGAAATGGATTAATTAAAAACTCGGTAATCATGCTCATCGTGCATCGCATGTGCCTGGAAGATGTGGAGCACTGTGGGATGTAAGCATGCCGCGAACGTGAGATGGTGTCGCATGAGGGAGTATGTCGGTGAGGGCATCCATCATACCTGCATTCATACTTGCATTAATCAGAGTAACTATGAGTGTTTGATTTACTGTTTTATCATTACTGCTTGACTGCATCGATAACATGTTAACCTATGCTTTATTGTTCCACTGAGTTAGCTACTCACTCCCACGTTACGGGACGGTGTTGTACACACCAAACAGATTTGTTGAATTTCAAATGATGGCGATGCTTATGAAGCAGAGCCGGACTACTTCTATGGTGATGAGGAGGAGTTCTCCTATCATGTAACCCTCTGACGGGTCTCTCGAAGACACAGTACTTGTATTGTCTGGGTGTGGTACATGCTGGGGATAGAAGACATTAAACTTACACATTTGGTATATTTTAGAATTGTACTTATATTTATTTCACCTGGTAATGTTATCACACTCTGGAGACTCATCATAGTTTATATATTTTATCTATCTATCATAGTCTTCCGCTTGCAAAATTAACTGTCTCTGGAGTATGATATGTTGTTTTGGCTTAATCTCACTCATGTTCAATGCACGAATACAGTCAACATTCAATCATCATTCATTTTGTTGCATAACTGATGTTCTGGAACTCGGGAGTTGAGTTTATGCTCGACCCCCGATTTTCAGGGCATTACAATGAGTATATGATATATAAATAAAATACTTATTTGGCGAAAGGATTCGCCCTAATACATGTTTGGCTAACATACACTAAGTATGTTGAAATAGTGTGTGCTAAGTGTTTGTGAAAATGCTTGTGTGAGTAAGTGCTTGAATGATGATGCCTTAGGTGGGTGTTGAGATGGGATTCTCAACTACCTTAAAAACATGTATGATTTCCCCCATGTGGGTTGTTCACTTTAACCACTTATTTATGAAAAATATGTGTTTGTATTCCTGTTTAGATAGTACTTCATAACATGCTTTATAACATGCTTTATAACATGCTTTATAATATGCTTTATGATATGCTTGTTAACATGCTCAACTGATTGTATGATTTTATTTATATAAGGCGTATGTTTAAATTCATGTTTATGTTGTATGATCCGTCATGGGTGATGGGGGAGTGGTGTAACGAATGCGTGTAACAGCCCTGGTAGCCCTAAACGGATAATACCAGACTTTGATTGTATGATTTGAATCTTGATCCACTACTGCTTTATCTATCTGCAATTGATTGTGTTTAGGGCTATGATTATAGTCCAGACAATCGGTACCAAAATTGAATTCATGGCTGTGATTCATTTGCCAAGTGAAATGTGTTTGACGAACTCGAGTTGTACTTCGGTTGGCGATAGTGGTTGGCCATGTAAAGTGCTTATGCACTTCATGTCATTCAACTTGTTGTGCGCTCGAGCTAGCCGAGCTCGTCAAGTAACCCGATCTGTCTAATGTATGTTCACCATGTTTGGATGCTAATGCTTGAACCTAGGGTACCAAACTTACCAGTGAAATCCCTTTTAACCATGGTACCTCAGTCCGCTAAGACTCATGAGTCAGGCATGGTGGTATGGGACACCGTGGTCGAGTTGTCGGCCTACGCTGGGGCCACGTGCCTCCCCGTAGTGACCAGTGAGCGACCAGACTCGTGAGTCGATTATGGTGGTATGGGACACTATATTCGTGTTATCGGCCTACATTGATAAGGTGATGGGGGAGTGGTGCAACGAATGAGAGCAACAGCCCTGACAGCCCTTTGTAGTGACCTCGAGCATACTCTGAAATTGCGGTGAGCCTTAGAGTTTTACCGCGGTGTAGAGAGTATGAACTAGGCCTGTTTCTGTATAGTGATGAATCGTTAAAGAGGTGATGAGGGAGTGTGTAACCTTTGTGCATAACAGCCCTGGCAGCCTTTGCAGTGACCTAGAAAACACACCATCGTCTGAGATTAACTAGGACTGACGACCCTAGAATGGATCATGTTTGGGAATGATACAAGGGAGGTACCTTAGTTTTCCAATCCTGCTGTTTGAAATGGACTAATAACAACTCGGTAATCATGTTCATCATGCATTGCATGTGCCTGGAAGATGTGGAGCACTGAGGGATGAAAGCATGCAGCGAACGTGAGATGGTGTCGCACGAGGGAGGGTGTGGTGAGGGCATACATTATGACTGCATTCATACTTGCATTAATAAGAGTAGTTAAGAGTGTTTGATTGTACTATTTTATCATTACTGCTTGACTGAGTCGATAACATGTTAACTTATGCTTTATTGTTCCACTGAGTTAGCTACTCACTCCCATGTTATGGGATGGTGTTTCGAACACCCACCAGACATTATCTGATTTCAGTTGGCGACACTACTTCTGAGGCAGAGCCGGACCTTTGCAATGACTACGATACCTGCTTGGATTGGTTGTCTTCTAACGGCTTCCTATGAGTCGTGTCCTGATCGACGGGACTTTCTGGGATATTGACTGGTATATTTTAGGATTGTACTTGTAATTATTTAACCTGGTAATGTTATTACACTCTGGAGACTCATCATAGTTTATATATTTCATCTATCTATCACAGTCTTCTGCTTGCAAATTTAACTGTCTCTGGAGTATGATATGCTATTTTGGCTTAATCTCACTCATGTTCACTACTCTAATACAGTCAACATTCAATCATCATTCATTTTGTTGCATAAGTGATGCGTTGGAACTCGGGAGTCAAGTTTATGCAATTTCTCTTCCCAAGCAACCCTCTCTCCCAAAAACAAATCATTACACTCCTACAACCCCTCCTCCCTCTCTCTCTCTCCTCTCTCATTTATCTCCGTCTCCCTCTCTTGCATGGTGGAAACATCCACCACTTCTCCCATTTCCAGCAACATCTCCCTCTCCTCTCTCCCTATCTCACCATCTAAACCCCATCTCCACCATTAGAACCTTTCCTTTGGAGCTATGGAATCCATGGCTTGAAGTTTGAGGAAGATCTTGAAGGTGGGTGATTCATTGAAGTCATTCTTCCTTTCTTCTTCTTGAATTTCATTTTTCTCACACTTGGGAATATGTAGAACCCACCAATCAATGTTGGAGATCCTACATAACTCCATGATGTGAGGCCAAAGACCCACATGATGCATGCACGTTTCCATGGTGGGCCATTCTCCATGGACCCACCATGATGGATTTCTTTGATCTAATGGTTGTTTGGTCATCTAAACCATCGCAAGCATGGTGGGGATAGCATCCCTACCTCAACAAATTCCTAGGATTGTAAGATCTCAAGCATGCATGTAAGATGTAAGGTGTAGATTGTGTTGGTGGAGGATTCATAGAATCAGAAACCTCTCCTATGGCCGTTGATCTCTCCTATCTCTCTATCTTCCTCCTTTTTCTTGCTACTGATGATGGTATCCCACTGATTGGCCACAAAGATCCCAAACCCATCAGATTTTCGGACGTCCAGGCCCACTAGGCTGGATGTCCATGTGCATGTGGGTTGTATGGGTTAGATGGCCCCATAAGGCATGATCTCTTGGAGATTTTTAGTTGGATTTGGGTCTGGAATTTTTGTGGTCCATCTAGGTGGACCCCACTTAAGTTTTTTGAGCATTTATCCCTTTAAATATTTTTCTATGGGCTGGAAATGGACAACACGTGTTGTTGTCTAAATTTTAGGCCCATTGGATGTATGATTTTTGGGCATTGTTTTAAGCCTATTTATAAGGCTTTCTACCTGATTTCTTTTAAGGTTTTCTGAGGTGTGGACCCCACCTTGATGTAAGATGGAGTCCACCCCATCTATCCTTGATTTGAGACCCATGGAGTGGGCCCAAGAGGGCTGGACGTCCAAAATTTTCTGGACTGTCTAACAGTCTTACGTGTTGGAAATGGGCATGTATTGGCTTGGTTTTGGGGAAAGTGGGCCACTCCAATGGACCCCTCTTACTGTCCATACATGGGTGAATCAAATCCACCCATTTCCCCTTTGATTTGGTAGGCCTAGGCCCACCCCATTAGGTACCAAAGTTGGGGACAACGACATGTTTACAGCAGCAGATTTTTCAGACATACCTTGGTGTCCATTTTTATGTGATTGTTTTGAGCATGTGTTTGGCTTCCAATTTATCTCCATTGTGGCCTACCTTATTGGGACCCACTGTATGCGATCAAGGACAACCTGGACCACCAGATTTTTGGGTGTGCATGGCTGGACAGCAACCATGCTGGACGTCCCAAGGAGGTTGGTGTCCAGCATGGGCTGGTTGTCCCACCCTCTTTGAGGCCACCATGATGTAGTGTTTCATCCATCCATTCACCCATTTGGTGTGGCCCACTTGGATGTGGCCCACCCCTAGTGGGATGTCCATGGTGGGGTCCACCTTGGGCTTTGTTTTGAGCGACTGTCCAGGCCTTAGACCGCCTACCTGGTTGGGACGCCCACTGATATGGGCTGCTGCTGGACTTGCAGTCCAGCAGTAAGGCCCATTTGATTTTTGTGATGTTCATCCACCCTCCATCTGGTGGGGCCCCCCTGTGCACATTGTTGGCCACCCTGGGATTTATATTCATCTCATGTTTACTAGTTTTTGGGCTCCAGTAGGCTCAGGAAGTGAGTGGACTAAAATTTCAGCAAATACCCAGAAATTTCTGCATATAGATGATTGTTTTGGGGATTGAGGAGCCCACCAGGCTGAGGGTTGCTATGTGTACATACTATGCATGTTAACCTCTAATTTTTGGGCTTAATTAATGCCTTGTGAGGCCAACATATAAATTGATTTTGAGGGCCTTAGTAGGCCAGATTTTTAAGACATCTTGTAGACCCAAATAGGCTAGAATGTCCTAGTTAGGCCTAGTGGATTTATGGGCTATGTCCATCATTATGTTGGGCTGGTTGGGTTGAAGTATGTATGTGTGGTTGGGCCCTTGGTTGCCCACCATATCAACTAGTTTTTTGGGCTAAGGTTGTAAGGCCTAATTGGCTTAACTTGGATGTGATTCTTGTCCATGTGTTTGGGATAATGGGTTGCCCATTAGGCCCATCATAATGTATGGACTTGGTGACCTTATTCTTGGGCCATAACCTTCCCTTTGGGCCCATGATATTAGGTTTGGATTGGGCCATGTATTGCCCTTTGGACCCTTGTTATGTATGTAGGCCTTAAGTCATTTATTTGAGGCCCAACATGTGATGTTGAAAGTGCTATGTTGATAAACCCTAAGGATTTTCAAATTTTGGTGTGACAAACTAATTTAAGTTTGTATCTTGATTTGTATCAAGCTTGTGTATCTGTTCACATTGAATCTTCGACGTTTGTTTTGTTCGTGCTGAATCTATCTTGCCGATATCTACGATGTACTTACCAAGATCTTCAAACTAGAATAAATTGAAGATTTTCATATATTGAGTGAAGACAAATTTTTCAAGAACATTGTGGTTCATGATCTGGAACCAGAAAAGTCCAAGAACTCAAGACCTAGTTAAAGATTATGTTTGGTATGTTGAGTTCCAGCTTTGAAGATCGTAAGAATTAACGCTACTGAAGTGATCGATAGATTAAGTGTTCATATGTTCTATCTCACAAGTAAGGTATGATTGACCTTAGATCATGATTAGATCATTTCATACTTTCGGTCGGTCATTTTGGTCATTTTATAAATGTAAAATTCTAATCTTTCGACTAGCCCTAACACTTGCTCAACCAATCCTAGTATTTCCTCGACCAGTCAAGGATTTGTTATGAATTTTTAGAATTTTTCTTTTGGTCTATGACCAGTCCTAGAAACTGCTCGACCAGTCGTGTGAATAGTACTCGATCAGTCGTTTAGTACTCGACTCATTTTCCAGCGAGTAATCTGGACTCACATGACCAGTCGTGTGGTGTCCTTGACCAGTCATGGGACTCATAAGGCTAGTCGTGCAGCTAAAAAATCTTATCGCGCCAGAATTTTTAAAAATCTATTTGGATAAGGTGTAATAACCCAAATAAATCTCGACCGTCGAATTTTAATCATTAATCGACATACCCAATTAGTCCGATGTGACCATCGATCTACAAGATCAACTGGTTCAATCTCAACCATTGATTTGGACATATCTGATCCGACTATCCGTTAACTAATAAATCCAACCATACACTTAACCATCCATCCAACGATACAATCATCTAACCGTCCACATGCTTAAATCATCAAAATACTTGTCCATCCATCTAAATTGACCATCCATCTCACCACTAATCCATGAGTACATCACATAGTCCATTTCCCCGATCACACATGAACTCATCCAACCATACATCATGCACATCCATCCATCTATCCATACATACATCTATCCATTTATTATACATTGATCCGTCCATATACATCAACCATTTATGCACCATGGAGTACATCATAACCATACACATGCACCAAACACATCACATACATAATTCTCATGCACACACAAGTGGCCCATGCATGCATCATAAACTATACACTATGCACACTCATCATAACCACACCTCACATATATGGACTAAACACATGTGCCACACACATGACATGCATGCAATGCATGGCACCTTTCACTACATTAATGGTGCACGTTGTTTAAATCTAAAGCCTTACACTACATTAATGGTGTACGTTGTTTAAATCTTTAAAAAAAAAAAAAAAAAACGTAACCAAATGAGATGAAAACTGAAGTAACAACCGTTGCCTTCTCCCCACGTGTGTAATAGCTAGTGAGATGAATCACTATAAATAGGGTAAGAGGAATTGTTATATGAGGTGGTAGGTTGTGAAGCATGAGGTGAGGAAGTGAGGAGAGAGAGAGAGAGAGAAGAGAGAGAGAAAAAAAAAAGTATTGCTGGACATTCACGTTGGAAAAGAGGGAGAGAGAAGAGAAAAAAAAAAGGAAGAAAGAAATGAGGAGAGAGAAAAAGGAAGAGAGAGGAAGAAAAGAAAAGAAAAAGAAAAGAAGAAAAGAAAATACTTTTTTAAGAAAAAGTTGAGTTTTTCTTTCACTTGATATTTTTATTTATTTATTTATCTTATAATAAATTCCACTTTGTTTCCTTTTATTTTTATTATTATGCAAATAATTCAATAATGGTGCATTTTCTCTTATTAATTTATTCATTTGATTCATAGTTGTTGTGTTTATTTAACATGATTTCAAGCCTTGAATCAATTTTAAATTTAGATTATTATTTGCCCATGCATCAATAATTCTTTTATTATTATTATTATTTATCAGAATTTAAAGCATTTTTTAGAAACTTCAAGTTCAATATACTTTTTCAGACTATCGGATCGGATCTGATGGATTGCATTGCATAAATATATTTTTACATAGAACTTTAAATCATGTATAAACAATCTACAATGATTAGAAACAATTTGTCCTTAGAAATATTTTGCCTATGAAATAGTAAAATTATATATACTTCAAACAGTTTTTTGGAACACCAGAAAATAGGTGGGGTGATCAAGTCCTCTGGGTTGAAAATCCCTAAAGCGTAAACAGGTGGGGCGATAAAGACCCTTGGGTTAAAAGTCCCAGAAGCCCAACTGGTACCTTTTGGAACCTCTACTTACCCTTTTAGTGGGTGAGCATGTCAGGATTGCAAAAGGTTCCCACTGTCAGGTTCAGTAGGGTAGTAGTCTGACCAGCTAACGTACGAATGGGTCCCTCACCAAGTACCCTTTGGATGGGTGAGCATGTTATGCGAGAGGTTCCCATTGCCAGGCTAGGTGTTGTATTGGCGCGGGTGTTGGCCGACCGGTGTAAACTGGCCCTGGTGTTAAAAAGAATAAACCGCACATGTTATTATGGAGTATAACATATGTTGATTTCATTCATTCATTTTTCTTTGAATTTATATTGAAATATTTTGTTTATTAAATCTCCTCATTTGTTGTTTTGCCTAAATAGGTATTGTATCTTTTAATACTTTTATTCATGTTATATGAGGTTATTTTGAAACCTGTGTTGAGATTACTCACTAGGCTTCGCAGCTTACCCTGTTGGGATTTTAAAATTTCAGGATCGGGATCACATGGAGGAGCTTAAAGAGATTTCTTTTATTTATTTAATTTTTTCTTTATCATTTTCAAAATAAGTGTAATGAACATTTAGTATGACAACATTACGATGACATGTGTTTGATGATAATCTTGAATAGTCGGAACATGGACATTTTTCTTCTTTAAATAAATGTTTAATTATTCAATTTTTTGGATTGTTATATTTTATGAATGAGATCATTTTGTCAATATATGTGTGGATTATTAAATGTAAACATACAAAACATAAGTCATGCCTGCGGGTACGGAATCAGGGTCGAATATACCCAGATGCCGAATTTTGGGGCGTGACAGACTGGTATCAGAGCTTAAGTTTAGAATCATTGAGAACCTAGGGTTTTACTTGAAAACGTAGTCACTTTGAAAATTAGAATATATCCCCTGCGAGTATTGTTGTGATCAAAACTTAACTTGTAGTATTGTCTTTTAGCAACCCATCCTTATGTGACATCTAAAGCTTATTGTTTGATTTAGAACATGTCTGGGAACCGGCGTGGAGATAGAAGTAGAGGTAGAGCCAGTCCTGTGGCAGCCACACCGGGGAACACCGAAAGTGGTTAATCACTTGATGGGGTCTTTCGTGCTTTAGGCGACATGGCAGCCATTCTTGGACAACACATTTGTTGTGATAATAGAGGAGTCGCCCAAGTTATGCAGGATGGCGTTGGGGGCTTAACCGGATATACCCAGATGCCGGATTTCGGGGCGTGACATAAGGCTAGTCGTGGCTAAGCAAAGGCCAGTCGTGTGAACCAATTTTTCACCTATAAATAGTGCTCTAATTTCAGAGCTTTCTATTCAATTCTTATAATTCTTAAGCAACCACTCTGAGATAATTTTGAGTACATTCTAAGCTATTTTGTGCATATTTTAGATTCTTTAAAGTAGCTCTTGTTTTTTATTTTGATTCTCTATTCCATTCTCATTTTGAGAAGGGATATTTGATTTACCCTTCCTTGAGATCAAAATCAGTACACTTGTGAGACTGAACGTTGAACATCTACGTTGTCATCAAGTTAGTTCTACCGGGCTGCATCAGAATCGTCATACAGATAAGTTTTTATTTTTTCTGTAATTCAATTCGTTTCTGGTTTGTGAGATTGTTCCAGAAAATCTCTATTTTGGTTTTGTCTGATGTGATCCAGAAAATCTCAGAGCGAGGGATTTTTGAATTGTGTAAGCCCATCTAAAGACACAATTGTGAAGGTTTTAGGTGAACCTTGAAAAACCTATTTTGATTAGTGAATGCTAATATCCCGAGGGAGTGGATATTCGGAGTGGAGTAGTTGTGTGGCTGTTGTTTAACAGTTGGTGTACACACAAGCGAACCACTATAATTCTCTGTGTTTGGTGGTTGTCTGATTTACTTCTCTATCTTTTATGGTTTAAGATTATGGGATGTATTTGTGGATGTGAATGTTGTAATCTTTATATTTCAGCATTGTGTGGTGAATGTTGCAATAGATTAGTTTCTATTTCTTTCATATCCTCTTGAGTTTGAGTTTTTGATACTCACCCATGTTCTAATAAGGTCATACTGCCATAAACCATTGGTTTTTGGTATTAGGTTGTCCTTATAACCAAGTTTGTATCAACCTCTCAATACTTGGATTTTGAGGTTATTTCTTTTTAGCTATCTGTTGTCAATATTTCGCTTATTAATTTTTATTTGGCATTGTTCTATTTACCCCCCTCCCCCTCTAGGACATATAGCTTGGCCTTTTCAGATGTATGTGGTATGTATATAGCTGCCCATTTCCTTTGTATGATTGTACTCGGGCCACGGGCCTTGATTCTTGGTAGAATACAATTGGGCTACCTTATTGGGACAAATGGTGGTTGAATGTCCACATTTGTGGTCCCATGGTAGGCCCACTTGCATTTATGAGTGGTTAAAGGTCCACCATAGACTCTTGTTAGGCTCATTCTCATCATTTAGGCCCATGTCATTGTCTATCTTAGACTTGTGGGCTACCCAAGGCTATTGGGGTCCCACTAGAGGTTGTATTCCTTATGGGAAATTGTCTAAGTACTTAGACCCTACTTGGTTAGGAGGATAGTACATCTTCACCACATTGGCTTGACCCACTCCCATACGCATCATCATGCTTGGTTGAGATGTGATTAGTCATGGTTGCGCCATTGGGCAGGATATTTTGGTATTCCTTGAGGGATGGAGTTTCCCCTCTTGAGCACGTTGGATGCTTGGGACTGATGCATGGTTGATTGTGTGATTCATGCATCTGACATTGCATAGTACGTGGATATCTGTCCTTGCTTCATTTGGGCCATAGCCTCCACAGGTATATCGTGGATGGCCGTGTTTGGGCACCGAAAATGTTACTTGAGAATTTAGGGCACTTAGGATGTCCTTGGGTGAAAGCCCCTAAACCTTCATGATATCAGGAGACGCCTCAATGCCAAGACTGAGTGGAAAACATGAGCGCCCGAGTGCCTTATACCGTTAGGCCATGACTCCCACTGTAACATGGTCGGTTGGATGGAGTGTGGCCTTACCCACCAATGTTAGGGGGCAATAGCTTAGCTGAGTCTGACCAGCTTGTGAATGGGTTTTCTACCGCTGAGCCTTGCTGGTGATTGGCTGTCCATAGGTGGGTAGTGAGGTCTCTTATGCTCGTTAGATTGTGCAGTTACGAGAGCGGCAGTCAGTTGATAGTATATTTGACCCTGGTGGATTCCCTACCATGGAACTATACTGATATGTGGACTTGATATGAGGACTGGCATGATTGTATACAGCATTGACTATGTAGGCTTCTTGTGCATCGCCTTGGTAGGGCACCTAATACTTATATGTTACATAGTATAGCCTTGGTATAGCTTATTACATTCATGCTTGGTATAGCGTAACCTCAGTATGGCTGATGGCATTGATGATATTCATGGTTCTTGCTGCATTCTTCCGCATACTCTGATATTGCATTCATGACAACTGTCCTGCACACACTTACACCGCCCTCTAACCTTCCTATAAGCTTATGCACGATTGATGCATGTGTAGGTGATTCTAAGCCAGAGAGCGGAGCAGGAGCTGGAGCATGCCACTGATCCTTTTGGAGTTTCCTTTATATAGACTTTGTATTTCCCTTAGTGCCTTATATCTTGTAAAAGTCTAAATTCTTAGTGGATTTTGTAATGTTGTTCCTGTAGTTATTATATGTGGTTACTATGTTATGATCTTATGTATGCTCTTTATGGATCGGATTATGTTATAGAAATCCCCCTTGTGGGATTCCAGGATCGGAACTTGGTGAATGGGTGCTAGGAGTAGAGAGAATTGGGTACTACAGAGGCTGTTAGTGCCGAAATCGGCTATTGGGATTCTTGTGAGTTCTGGTCACTGAATCTGGGGCATGACAATAGGACTCCAATTCCAATTGAGTGCCTTGAATCAAATAAGGAAACATCCTAATAGCTGCAAGTGGATCCCTGGAAACCCTAGTCCCCACCTTTAAATTTTTAAGTTTTTAAATTCATCATCACACAATTACTCCCTACTTTCCTGATTTAAGTTAGATCTTCTCCTAGTCTTGATTCTAATTACTTTCAGAATAGACACACAAGATTAATCCCTGTGGATTCGACCACGGTCTCACCAAGATTATTACTACATCGTGACCCTACACTTGGGATTGTGAACATGTTTTTAGCGCCGTTGCCGGGGACTAACGGTTGCGTTTTTCTAAGATTGACTAGTTTTGGAATTAGGTTAAGATTAAGATTTTTCTACTTTCTGTTTTTAGATTTGAGTTTTTTCTAAATTATTTTAGAAACTATCTTTGCTTTCTAATTCTAGGTTTAGAAACTTTCCTTTTCTGTTTTTAGAAACTAAATTTTTCTCTTTTTAGAAGCTTTCTATTTTTAGAATTTTTATTTTTAGAAACTGACTTGTTTTGTTTTTGTTTGCAAGATCTTAATTTAGAAATTGACTTGTTTTGTTTTTGTTTGCAAGATCTTCTTTCTTTATGTTTGGGTTAGAATCTAAAATTGAGGGCTAAGAGTGTTTCATGCTCAAGTGGGTCTATGACAACACTTGACATCTTTTGAGTGAAGGAGGATTAGTTGAGGAGTTATCTATCTATCACAGGATTAAACACCACTCACGATCCTCAGAGATAATTGAGGTTATGGCTGTAAATCAACCTATAAATTAATCGGTGAATCAACCGCAACATCGAGTTACGGAAGTCCAGGATGAGAATGAGGTGCACCATGCACCCCCGCCTCGTACTTTACGAGATTATTTACAACCGGCGGGGGTGAGCACACCTTTCTATATGGTTTTTCTAGAAAATACAGGAAACATGGATATTAAGTCAGGTGTAATCCAACTCCTTCTAAAGTTCCTTGGACTTGAATCTGAAAGTCCATATCTGCACTTGAAAGAGTTTACGAGAAAATAACTACTTTATATTTTCCTAACGTGTCTGAGGACAAGGTCAGGCTGAAACTCTTTCCTTTCTCCTTAAAAGAAAAAGCTAAGACGTGGTTACACTCACTACGTCTGCTATCTATTGGCACATGGAATGACATGATGAAGGAGTTCATAAAAAAATTCTTTCCATATCATAAGACGAACACCATCAGGAAGTCGATCATGAAATTTGCCCAAAAGGAAGACGAAACATTCTTCCAATGTTGGGAGCGGTTTAAGGATCTTGTCTGTTCATGCCCACAACACAGTTTTGAAACGTGGCACATAACAAGTTTCTTTCATGACAGACTGCCATCTTTCATGTGCCAATTCGTTAAGATGATGTGCAATGGGGAATTCATGAATAAAAATGTTGATGAAGTGTGTGATTACTTTGACAAATTCGCTGAAACCGTACAATCATGGGACATCCCCCCAAAATCGAGCACCACCTCTAGGTCCACTCAATCAAAGGAGAGGGGTGGAATATTCCTTCTGAAAGAGGAAGATGATATCAATGCTAAAGTGGTTAACTCATAAGTAAATTCGAGGTCATGGAAATAAAAAAGGATAAGGCTAAGGAAACTGTTTGAGGTATTTGTGCTTGCAACGTTCACACAACTGAAAATTGTCCAACAATACTTGCTTTTCAAGAGGCACTGAATGAGCAATCTAATGTTGTAAATAATTACCAAAAACCTTTTAATGGACCAACCTTCAATACATACAATCATAGTTGGAGAAATCATCCAAACTTCAATTGGAGGAATGGGCAAACGGCTACTCCTCTAGGATTCCCTAATCAAATTCTAATTCAAGGGAAACCTCAAGAGGATATGGTTCAAAAACATATTCGAGACTAAGAGCTACTCAACCAGGATATCAGATCAACATTGGTAATGCTTACGTCATCTATTCAAAGGATAGAGTCACACTTAACAATTGGGGGAAAGGGGATGCTTCCTTCTCAACCTCTCCCCAATCCCAAACTGCAATATGAGATTAGTGATCCAAGCTCTTCAAATCAGATGAAGCAAGCTGAATCTATCACCACTATTAGGAGTGGGAAGACCATTGGCAAAACTATTATGGCTAGGGCTGAAAAGCCTAAGGACCTGGAAGTGGACATCGACGAGAGACCTAACACTGCTCCACAAGAATTAGAACCAGAACTTCAAAGTAAGTCGATTGCCCTATTTTCCCAAGGGTTATAGCACCAAAACCTCTCTCTAACTCTCAGGAGATTCTAGAGGTGCTTAAGCAAGTGAAGGTCAATATTTCTCTACTAAATGTCGTTAATCAAATACCTTCATATGCTAAATTTATAAAAGACTTGTGTACGACTAAAAGATGGCAAAGTATTCAAAAGAAAATCTTTTTAATTGAAAAAGTGAGTGCCATCCTAAAGCAAGATGTGCCAAAAAAATACAAAGATCCCGGTAGCCCAACCATCACTTGCATAATTGGGAACTACCGGATTAAGCACACACTTCTTAACTTAGGAGAGAACATGAATCTGATCCCATACTCAGTCTACAAGCAACTGGGTCTAGGTGAATTAAAACCCACCCAGACCACGTTACAACTTGCTGATCTCTCGGTTCGTGTACTAAGAGGGATAATCGTGGATGTGTTAGTCCAGGTTGACAAATTCTAGTATCTGGTAGATTTTATCGTCTTAAAAACTCAACCCATCGTGGACATGAGCACTCAAATTCCTTTCATTCTTGGTTGTCTATTCCTAGCAACATCAAATGCAATCATTAATTGTAGGAATGAAGTCATGAGTCTGTCTTTTGGAAATATGACATTGGAGTTGAATATCTTTTTCAATGCGAGCAAACAATTAGAGGATGATGACGATTCCCACGATGTTAATTTGATTGATTCTTTCGTGGAGAATAGAACTCTGATGAACTTGTCCTCTAACCCTCTAGAGATGTGCTTGGCCCAATCCCATGATTTTGATGATGATATGATTAGAGAGATGGGAACCATGTTGGATACCGTACCGGTACTTGAAGTTGACTAGTGGAGGCCACAATTTGAAGAATTACCTCAAACTGATGTAGTGCCTCTACCGTCTAACCTCAAGGCACCAAAGCTTGACCTAAAATCTTTGCCCTCTTATTTGAAATATGTCTATTTGGGTCAAGATGAGAAATACCCGGTGGTGATTTCTTCCTACCTTCTGCAAGAACAAGAGAGTATACTCATCCCTACTCTCATTGAGCATAAGGGAGCCCTTGGATGGTCGATTGCGGACCTCAAGGGAATTGACCCTTCAATTTGTACTTATCGCATTTATCTAGAGGATAATGCTAAGACCCCTCGGTAACTATGACGTAGACTAAATCCAAACATAAAGGAAGTGTTTAAGGCCGAGGTTCTTAAGCTATTAGATGTGGGTATCATATACCCTATATTGGATAGCCAATGGGTAAGTTCAACTCAGGTGGTTCCTAAGAAGTTTGGAATCACCATAATAACCAATGCCAACTAGAATCACTATTGGTTGAAGAATGTGTATTGACTACAGAAAATTGAATACCGTCACGAAGAAAGACCACTTTCCTTTACCCTTCATCCATCAAATTTTGGAAAGGCTAGCTGGTCATTCCTATTACTGTTTCCTTAATAGATAATCGAGGTATAATCAGATCAAGATAGCCCTTAACCACTAAGAAAAGACCACGTTCACATGTTTCTTTGGCACCT
Source organism: Magnolia changhungtana (assembly GCA_030180095.1). NCBI lineage: Eukaryota > Viridiplantae > Streptophyta > Magnoliopsida > Magnoliales > Magnoliaceae > Magnolia > Magnolia changhungtana. The sequence goes on from JASAUF010000600.1 coordinate 3,630,188, forward strand.
TTTCTTATCGAATGATGCCATTTGGGCTGTGTAATGCCCCCACCACCTTTTTACGATGTATGTTGAGTATTTTTTCTGATATGGTAGGCAATATTTAGAGGTCTTCATGGATGATTTCTCGGCTTTTGGTCCATCCTTCAGTGAATGCTTGGAAATTTTGAAAAATGTGCTGAAGCAATGTGAGGAAAAGAATTTGGTACTGAATTGGGAGAAGTGTCATTTCATGGTTGGTAACGGAATTATCCTTAGACATATCATCTCATCCAAGGGAATTGAGGTAGATAAGGCTAGGATTGATCTTATCTCTAACTTACCTCCACCCAAGAACATACAAGACATGCGATCCTTCTTAGGACACACTAGATTTTATAGAAGATTTATAAAGGACTTTAGTCACCTCTCTCGTGCTTTATGCAATCTACTTTAAAAAGATATTCCATACGAGTGGATTGAGCAATGCCAGGAAGTTTTTACTAATCACAAGGGCATGTTAACCACTACACCTATCATGCAGCCACCCGATTGGGGGCTTCCTTTTGAACTTACGTGTGATGCGTTTGGTTATGTTCTTAAGGCAGTTTTAGGCCAGAGAAAATAGAAGAAATATAATGTTATTCATTACACAAGTAGAACTTTAAATCTTGCCCAAGTGAACTACTCTACTACAAAAAAGGAACTCTTATCCGTAGTGTTCGTTTTGGACAAATTTAGGTCCTACTTGATCAGTTCTAAGATCATCATTTACACAAATCATGTGGGGCTTAAGTATCTTCTTTCTAAGAATGATGCTAAGCCTCGCCTGATAAGATGGATTCTCTTACTCTAAGAATTCGATTTGGAAATAAAAGATAAAAGGTAGTAGAGAACGTAGTGGCTGACCATCTTTCCTACCTTGATCTCTCTGATTCCCTTGAGATGCACCATCAACGACATGTTCCCCGATGAACAATTGTTTAAAGTCTCCCATTCACCTTAGTTCGCTGATATTCCTAATTATCTTGCCACAGGTTTCACACCGACACATTAGACTGCACAAGATAAGAAGAAATTTTTCGCCGAGGTATACAAATTTTTCTGGAATGATTTGTATTTATTCAAATATTTCCCAGATCAAAATTTGAGGAGATGTGTGCTAGACAATGAACACCAAAGTGTCATCTCCTTTTATGACACTCAAGACTATGGTGGTCACTTTTCTCCCAAAAAAACCATATCTAAAATCCTGTAATGCAGATTTTATTGACCCACTATGTTCAAGGACACTCACGAGTTTTGCAAAGCTTGTAAACGTTGTCAAAATTTAGGAGCATTATCCCGTCGAAAAATGATGTCATTTAATCTCATTCTCATAATTGAAGCATTTGATTGCTAGGGCATTGATTTCATGGGACCATTCCCCCAATCTCTTGAAAATTTATGCATTATATTAGCCGTAGACTATGTCACTAAATGGGTCAAAGTGATCCCGTGCCGAAACAATAACCATCAGACGATTATTAAGTTTTTAAAAGTGAACATTCTTTCCTGGTTTGGAACGCCTCGGGCTATCATTAGTGATGGAGGCTCACATTTTTACAATAGGCCATTCACAAATTTAATGAAGAAATATGGCATATCCCACAAGGTGAGCACTCCATACCACCCACAGACTAGTGGGCAAGCTAAGATTTCCAATAGGGAGATTAAACAAATTTTGGGAAAAACGGTTAACCCTGACCGCAAGGTTAGTCAATCCGATTGACCGATGCTCTATGGGCTTACCGTACAGCATTTAAAACTCCTATTGGAATGTCTCCCTTTAAACTTGTCTATGGGAAAGCTTGCCACTTACCTGTGGAGTTGGAACATAGAGCCTATTGGGCTATTAAGAATCTAAATCTTGATTTGGACAATGCTGGCTCACCGCGTAAGCTACAATTGAATGAACTTTAGGTGATCCGAAGTGATGCATATGAGAACTCGAGAATTTACAAGGACAGGATGAAGGTGTCCATGATAAAGACATCCTTTGGAAATCATTCTTGACTGGCCAAAAAGTCCTTTTGTACAATTCTCAGTTATATCTTTTTCCGGGGAAGCTCCGATCTTGCTGGTCCGGCCCTTTCACTGTTACAAATGTTTATCCTCATGGGGCCATTGAGATAACAAATCCCAATAATGGCATGCATTCAAAGTGAATGGACATCAGTTAAAGCCGTTTCTTGAGAAATTTGATTAACAGACATGACCATACCTTTGACCGATCCTATGTACCAGGATTGACCTCCTAGTCTGATGGGGGTATAGTTAGGTTTATTGCTTTCATTTTATGTTTAGGATAGTTTACTTTTTTCTATCTAGGATAATTTTCTTATACTCTATTGAGTTTCATTTTGTGCTAACACATTTTATGCTGAGATCCGTAGAAAAGCTCCAAATTTCCTTCTTCCAGGTACTATCTTTCCAAGACCATCTCCTTTATTTTCATTGCCTCTTTTGCATTACATGCTTATTTCCTGTACATTGAGGACAACGTAGAATTTTTGTGGGAGGTGTGGGGGATTAGGTAACCTAATCAGTGTTTTCTCAGTTTTGAGCAAAATTTTTAAAAATTTTCAATGTTTTAAGTTGAAATCTATTTGGGAAGTGATGAATTGTGTACTTAAGAATGCTTTGAGTATGATAAGATAGAGATTGAATTTTGAATTACTAAAGTCTAGTCATCTAAGTAACTCATCACCTAAGTGCTTGTGTTCAATTGATTAAGAGGTAGTTTGAATATCATGATTCTAAATCACAAGACACACTCAAATTGCCTTCTGTAAGATGTACTAGAATTTTTTATTGTTAGTATGTTAATCATTGATAGATGGTGAGAATCGAGTCTGGAGAATTTTATCCACCTTAAAAGAAGAAAAGAACCAGTTAAAAAAATAAGAGATCGACAAAGAGGTCATGAAAAAGAATGAAAAGAATGAAAAATGTTGAAAAGAATGCAAAAGTAAAGAATGGATAAAAATTGACCATCGATATAAAATCAAAAACTGGAAAAAGAAGGAGAAGGGGATGAGTTCGGAATCAGTACTTGAGTTTAAACCAATCTTGAAGTGATGAGCATGGCTAACATTATGAAACGATAATATTTGTATGGAAAGTAAGTTGAATTTCACTGAGCACATTGAAAAATATGATATATAGACTTATACTCTGATTTGATTGATAAAGAACTTACTTGATTGGTTACCTATGTGATTTAGCTCTAGGGTTTTTTTATCTTATCTCTACCCATTCATACTTGAGTAAATAAAATATTGTCTTCTTAAAAAGTTTTAAACTGAGATTAAAGATTATTTTTTGCATATTTTGCTCAGGACAAGCAAAATGCTGGATGGGAGTTGTGTTGAGGGTCAAATATTGCATATTATCCTCCATTTATTTCTTAGTTTTACAAATATAATATGTTTTAATAGTATATTTTACATTTGTTTGTGTGGCAAGGTGAATTTAAGAGCTTGGATTAAAATGAATGCTAAACCCATGGATTTAGTGCTCAAGAATTGCCAAAGCAAAGAAGGGATCTTTGGAGACCAAGATTAAAGATTTCAAGACTCCAAAGAAAGCCAAGTGGAGAAGGAAGGAAGTCGAAAGAACAAGCGCAGAAATCATGAAGACTGTGTCATCGAGAACTTCTCGATGACATCGAAGCTATCGTTCGATGACATCAAATACTGGTCGATGACATCAAATTTATGAGGGAAAATCGAGTTAGTTGCTAGACATATTAGGTGCTTTTCTTGATCAATCAAAGACATATTTGATGATTCGAAGAAAGGTGCTCAATAACATCAAAGACTGCTCGATTGCATCGAAATTATTGAAGAAATTGTAGTAACTCACTGGATTGTTTTTGACACATTCTTGATGACTCAAAGACCTGTTCGATGAATTAAAGCTTTGTTCGATGACATCGAAGGACGGTTCGATGACACAGAGACTTACGCAGTGCAAAAGAGCGAAAAGGCGCAACTACCGGATTCAACCCCCTTCGATGACATCGAAGGGTGTTCGATGACATCGAAAGCATTACACAAAGCTACATAAAGTATGTAAATTTGATCTGATTTTGAGGATTTGTGGAACTTAGCTTATAAATAGGGGTTTCCTAAGTCTTTTTAAGATTTTTGGGGTTGGAGAAGTAGAGCAAAAGGGCAGAGCCACTTCCAAAGAGTTCTTCTTAGTTTTTAATGCTTTCTTCTAGGGTTTTTAATCCAATCATGTCTATGGTTGGCTAGATCCCTTAGCTAGGGCTAAGGGGTGAAGCTTGTAGCATGGTTGAGATATTTTTCTTATTTGATTCTTGTTATTGTTGAACTCCTTTGATTCTAGTTTGATATTTAAGGAATACTTTTAGTTTTTAATGGTATGTTGTGACTTAAATTATAATAGATATGCAATAACTTGAAGCATCTTCTTTTTTCTTTTTTTTTTTGGAGGTTGTGAAAATAGGAAATCCTGTTGTTCACCATCGTCCCTTGGGCATGGCTAAGTGATGGAATCCCTTCTATTCTTCACAATTCTCTTATGTTGGTTGTTGGATTGCTATATCCTATTATCTACCATAGTCTCCTGGGCATGGTTAGGTGATGGAATCGCTTCCAATCCTCATGACTTTCATTCATGGAGAATTAGGTCAATGGAAGTTCAAATTTGATTTTATTAAATATCTTCCAATTGGATAAGATAAGACTCCAATTCCAATTGAGTGCCTTGAATCAAATAAGGAAACACTTAATAGCTGCAAGTGGATCCCTGAAAACCCTAGTCCCCACCTTTAAAATTTTAAGTTTCGAAATTCATCATCTCACAATTACTCCTTACTTTCATGATTTATGTTAGATCTTCTCCTAGTTTTGATTCTAATTACTTTCAAAATAGATACATAAGATTAGTCCCTATGGATTTAACCTCGGTCTCATAGAGATTATTATTGCATCGCGACCCTACACTTAAGGTTGTGAACAGTTCCCTGATGAACAATTGTTCAAAGTCTCCCACTCACCTTGGTTTGTGAATATTGTTAATTATCTTGCTATAGGTTTCACGCCAACACATTGGACTGCGCAAGATAAGAAAAAATTCTTCACCGATGTACGCAAATTCTTCTAGGATGATCCATATTTGTTTAAATATTGCCCGGACCAAATCTTAAGGAGCTGTGTGTCAGACAATGAACACCAATGTTTCATCTCCTTCTGTCATTCTCAGGCCTGTGGTAGTCACTTTTCTGCTAAAAAGACCACAGCCAAAATTCTGCAGTGTGGCTTTTGTTGGCCCACTATGTTTAAGGACACTCATGAGTTTTACAAAGCTTATGAGCGTTGTCAGAAATTGGGAGTATTGTCCCGTCGAAACATGATGCCTTTGAACCCCATTCTGATCATTGAAGCATTTGATTGCTGGGGCATTTATTTTATGGGACCATTCCCCCAATCTTTTAAAAATTTATATATTTTGATTGTCGTAGACTATGTCACTAAATGGGTTGAAGCGATCCTGTGCCGGAACAATGATCATCAAATGGTTATTAAATTCTTAAAAAAGAATATCCTTTCCCGTTCGGAATGCCTCGAGCTATCATTAGTGATGGAGGTTCACATTTTTGTAATAGGCCATTTGCGAACTTAATGAAGAAAAATGGCATCTCCCACAAAGTGAGCACTCCATACCACCCACAAACAAGTGGGCAAGGTAAGATTTTCAATAGAAAAATTAAACACATCTTGGAAAAGATAGTTAACCCTAACCATAAGGATTGGTCAATCCGATTGACCAATGCCTTATGGGCTTACTGTACCACATTTAAGACCTCTATTGGAATGTCTCCCTTTAGACTTGTCTATGGAAAGGCTTGCCGCTTGCCTATGGAGTTGGAACATAGAGCCTACTGGGCTATTAAAAATCTAAATTTTAATTTGGACAACGCTGGCTCGCTATGCAAACTTCAGTTAAATGAACTTGAAGAAATTCATAATGATGCGTACGATAACTCGAGAATTTACAAGGACAAGATGAAGGTGTTTCATGATCAACACATTCTTTAGAAATCATTCACACTAGGTCAGAAAGTCCTCTTGTACAATTCTTGGTTACATCTCTTTCTAGGTAAGCTCCGATTTCGTTGGACCAGCCCTTTCACTATTACTAATGTCTATCCTCATGAGGCTATCGAGATAAAGAATCCAAACAATGGCAATGATTCAAAGTTAATGGACATTGTTTAAAGCCATTTGTTGAAAATTTTGATTTAGAGGACATGTCCATACCTCTGAATGATTCTGTTTACCAGGATTGACCTCCTAGTCTTACGGAGATGTAGTTAGGTTTACTACTTTTTGTTGTTTAGGATAGTTTGCTTATCGTCTGTTTGAGTCTTTTATGCTAACCCATCTTCACACTAAGATCATTGGAAAAGCCTCAAAATTTCTTCTTCAAGTATTATCTTTCTATCCTTTCCCTTTTTCTTTTCGTTGCCTCTTTTGCATTACATACTTATTTCTTTTACATTGAGGACAATGTAGATTTTTCAGTTGGGGATGGGGGATTAGGTAACCTAATAAGTGTTTTCTCTTTTTTAAGTAAAATTTTTGAAAATTTTCAATGTTTCGAGTTGAAATCTATTTGGGAAGCGATGAATTATGTACTTAAGAATGCTCTGATTATGATAAGATAGAGATTTTACCGAACTCTAGTGATCTAAGTAATTTATCACCTAAGTACTTATGCTTAATTAATTAAGAGGAAGTTTGAATATCATGTTAAATCAGAAAACACATTCAATTTGTCTTCTGTAAGATATACTAGAAGTTCTGATTGTTAGTATGCAAATCATTGATAGATGGCGAGAATTAGGTCTAGAGAATTTTACCTACCTTAAAATAAGAAAAGAACTAGTTAAAAAATAGGAGATCAACAGAGAGGTCATGAAAAAGAATGAAAATAATGAAAAATCTGTAAAAGAATGAATAAAAAAAACTGACCGTCGATATAAAATTAAAAAATGGAAAAAGAAGGAAAAGGGGATAAGTTTGGAATCTGTACTTGAGTTTAAAACTGATCTTGAAGTGATGAGAATAGCTAACATGATGAATTGATAGTATTCATATAGGAAGTAAATTCACTTTTAGTGAGCACATTGAAAAACTTGATATACAAATTATGCTTCGATTTAGTGGATAAAGAACTTATTTGATTGGTTGCTTATGTGATTGGGTCTAGGTTTTCGAAATCTCACTTTCATATCTTAATTCTACCCATTCATTCTTGAGTGCACAAAAGATTGTTTTCTAGAAAAGATTTTTGACATTAAGCATTGAGATTTATTTTTCATATACTTTGCTCTGTACTAGCAAAATGCTGGTAGGGAATTGCATTAAGGGTCAAATATTGCATATTATCTCCCATTTATTATTGGTTTTATGAACATGATAATGCTTAATATTCTATTTTAATCATGTTTGTGTTGCAAGGTGAATTTAAGAGCCTGGATTGAAAAAGATGCTTAAAGCATGGATTTAATGCTCAAGAATCACCAAAGCAAAGGATGGATCTTATGAGACCAAGAATGAAGAATTCACATGCCAAAGATCCAAGAAAACCAAGTGAGGAATGAAGAGCATTGAAGACTTGAAGTGAAAAAAAGGAACCCTAAAAATATGCCTCTTTCGACTAGTTGGTCAACTAGTCAAAGATTCCTCGACTCGAACTCTAGCAACATAATCCTCTAAATTCCCATAATCATCGACCAGTCGAAGGTGACCCTCGTCGACTAGTCGAAGGTTGTCCTCAACCAGTCTAAGGTTACACAGATTTTACGCGGACTGCTTAAATTTGAGGTAAATTTTGAAATTTTCCAACTCGATGTGAAAGTTGGAGTTGCACAACTATAAATAGGAGTCCCCAGGATGTTCCTATGCATCTTCTAGGGTTTGAGGAGTGGAGCAAAAGCATGGAGAGCCGCCGCCAAGAGTCTTTCTTCCTCTTCCTTAGTTATTTTTAGTCTTTCTTCTAGGGTTTTAGTTCCAATCATGACTATGGTTGGCTAAACCTCTTAGCTAGGGCTAAGAGGTGAAGGTTGTAATGTGATGGGATGTTTTCTATTATTTTTATTCATGTTTATGTTGAACTCTCTTTGATTCTAGTTTGATTCTTAAGGAATACTTTTAGTTTTTAATGGTTTATTGTGACTCAAATTACAGTAGATCTGCAATAGCTTTGAGTATCTTCTTTTCATGTATTGAGATTGTGAAATTAGGAAATCCTATTGTTCACCATCGCCCCATGGGCATGGTTGGGTGATAGAATCCCTTCTAATCTTCATAGTTCTCTCATGTTGGTTGTGAATTGGTATATCCTATTGTGAGCCATTGTCTCTTGGGCATGGTTTTGTGATGAAATCACTTCCAGTTCTCACACCTCTCATCCATTGAGAATTATGTCAAAGGATGTTCAGATTTTGTTTTACTTAGATATCTTCCAATTGGATCAGCTAGGACTCTGATTTCAGTTATGTCAAGCATGGATCTCCTTGATCTATATAAGTGGATCCTTGGAAACCCTAGTTCCCACCTCTAATTTCTTAAGTTTCTATTTCCATACATCACAATTACTCCCTTTATTTTCAGATTTAGATTTGCATCTTCTTCTAGTTCTACTTCTAGTTGCTTTCAGAATTACTCATGAGATTAGTCCCTATGGATTCGACCTCAGTCTCACCAAGATTATTACTGCATCGTGACCCTACACTTGGGGTTGTGAACACATATGCAACTCCATGACTTGGAGAAAGAATTTCGGTACCTAAAATATGTAGAAAAATTTTGAAATCCCTACCGGAACATTTTAACTCCAAGGTCACCACCATTGAAGAGTTTAGAAATATAGAATAAATGAAAGTAGAAGAACTATTAGGTTCCCTACAGACCTTTGAACTATACTTCAAACCACCCAAAAAATCCAAAAATACTATTCTAAAAACCTCTAATAACCTAAATACAATAGAGGAAGAAGATTGTGAGAATGAAGATGGAGAAGAGGAAGTTGCCCTCCTAACTAAAAAAATTCAAAATATTCTTTAATAGGAACCGTGGAAGACCATACAACCACAAGGGAGCTCAACTGAACCACAAGCGCCAAACTAAAAAGTCCAACAAGTCCAAAGAGCTTCAATTCTACAATTGTAAAAAATTTGGTCACATCTCCATGGAATGTCCTACAAAGAAATCTAAAGGAAAAGCCATGGCAGGCACCTGGGATGACACTGATGACTCAAATTCAGATTCAGATGAGTCAAGTACTGATTGAGACACAAAATCATTAAAGATTCTCATGGCTTCTACCACTACAGTCAGTTCTAAAAATTCAGATGAGGAAGAAGAACTTGATCTTGAGGAAATTAAAAATGGGAGACGAATTACAGTTAGAAGCATAACTTTTGATAATCTGATCAAGAAAATTGAACTTCTAGAATTAAAAGTTGAAAAATTAAAAAGAAAAAACAAGAAACTAAAAATGGAAGTAAAACATTCTGATTAGACAGCTGAACTAACTCAAAAGTTTACTCAAAGCAATGAAAGATTTGAGTAACTTCTAGGCATGGGAAGAAAATCCAAAAATATGACAAGCCTAGGATATGAATCGGAATCCTCCTCTACCTCATCACTGATGACAAATTCAACTACTCCAATTCAAAAAGATCCAGTTGATTGTCTTCACCATGGAAAGATAGGACACTGCAAATGGAAATGTCCTATGGTCAAGAAATTTGATGCCACTCCCAAGATAAATCACAAAGTCACATCTAAATTAAGTCACTCGGAAAAATACTCTTTTAGCTCGAAGAAAATAGTTACCAAATGGGTAACACAAAATAAACACAAGTGCCTTGAAAATGCCTCGAGCCTTTGTAACATCTGGTCCATGTAAATTGACAAGTTTCATTGACCCATCTTTCGATATATCCGTTAATGGGTCAGGAACTTTAAAAATGGGGAGATGTTAATAAAAATATAAAAATAAAAAGAAAAGGAAATTTTGATCAAGGAGTAAATCACGGTTACTTAAAGTTGATTCTAGACTCTTAAAAGGCATATTATTTTTGAATCAATTTACATATAAATTCTTGACCATCCATGGAGTTTGATAATAAAAAAAGTACCTTCTTGATAAACAAGTCCATATATAATAAGTATCATGCATATCTTTTGAAATGTCATGTATAATATGATACTTGCCTTGAACCAAAAAAGGTTGATACACACATTATAATAGTCATAACCTATTGATCAACCATTTCCAACAAATGATTATTTGTTCATTTGGACTATATTTATATATTTGAGGATCATGCTCCCTATATATGCATTAGAGTCAAACCAAAGGATTAAGATTGATGCTTGATCTAATTGTTAAATATGAGGATTCTTGGCCTCTAAAACTTGTTGATAATTTCATGCTGAATTTTCACTCTCAATCATACCATGGAATCCCATTTTAGATTGTGCATAGTAGAAAATTCAGTCTTAAAGATCTTTTTGAGTTTTAAGAAGACTTTGGTAACACCAAACTTACCTTCAGTGCTACTGAAATCGAGCCGCTTGAAGTCATTTATGTCCTTCATTGCCCAGTTCTGCTAGACCATGTCTTATTTCTCCAAAGTTCGTGTGAAGGGCTGTACAACCAAAATTAGCAAAAACTAAGGTAAATCCTATTGCTTTCTCTATACATCTCTAAACTAGGATCATGTGTCGGGTCATTTGACATTTTACTTCACTTTGCATAAAGGAGTTATCGTTTAGAGAAAAGCCGATCCAAGAAGAAACATGTCATTAAAGGATCAACCGGAACTAGGAATAAAGCCTACTCCTTCCAGGCCCATTACTGTAAAAATCTTTGTTATAAAAGATTGTGTGTGTACAAAAATGTCAATGAAAACTTGGCCCGATTAACCTTGTCCCATTACACACCATCTGGGGGTTGTGATGCTGATTGCAATGGTAAAATAGTCAAACCGCTCCATACCATATATCAACTCATTGAAGGATACCATTGTCTTCCAAAACAACCCATTGAACTACAAATACACAAAATCAAAAGAGGGTGTTTTGAAAAGAACGCACTATATGATCTATATGTGCGTATTTACTTATAAGATAGAAACATCATTTTCAGATTAACTATTATTTTTACTTGTACTTATTGATTTATCCTATAATTTCAGCACAACATGATCAAGAACAAGGGAAAGGAAGATGCAAAAGGAGAAACCTCATCTAGAAAAATAAGACCCTGTACTCCTTATCCACACTCTAATGCCAAGGCAAAAGAATTTACCTTTAATCGATTTATCAGACCTAGTCTCATAGAGTCATACAGGATAAATATCTATCTAAAATTCATGGGGTGGGACAACGTTCTTTATTTAGGAGGGAAAATACAATATGACCTTGTTTATTAATTTCTAAATTTTGGTCATAACACTTGAGATGATTCTTCATCGATCAACATCAATTACATGAACCAAACTAAGGAGATCAATCCTTTAATGCTGGGAGAACTTTTGGATCTTCCAGTCACACACATCTCACCAACTGATCGTTGTCTAAATGATCCAAGTGTCTGGAAAGAAGTGACAAGAACATTATGTGATGAATCAATGATATCCAGAAATAGAAAAAACTACTTGTCTTCATTGCATCTGGACTCTACCACAAAAGTGCTTCACGAAATATTGAGTATCAATGCATATCCCTATGAAGTTTTTGGAGATATACTCTTACCAGTTGTTCTGAATACCCAATGCGATATCTATCAGAGAACTGAAATATGTTTACCCACTATAATCATGAGAAGTTAATTTGAGTTGTCAAAGGTATTCACCACACAATTCTTCCCTTTCCCAGTATTATCTGTAAACTCTCTAAGTTTCTTGCATTGCCCCCTACTCATGATACAATATATCTGACGGTATATCTTACCAAAAAATTTTTACTCAGAATCGTCTAAACTCATTAAGAACGGAGTAGCGGCGAAGAAGCTCAAGACGCTCCCATGGTCATTGGATGGGACTCTTGTCGCACTCTAGTGATTGTACCAATTCCATTATCAGTCAGCACTGGATGCCTCCTTCGCCAGAATGATCTAATGTGTCAACTTCTTGATGGGCAGTCAAATATAGAAGCTCATCTCCGGCAATGCAAAAATTAACTCTCAGGGATTGAACTGCGCCTTGACGCTCTTCAACATGCTGGAGAACACATCATTGAATTGCTTCTAACTCGCCGTTCTTATATCCCTACATATGAGGGTGGATCGTCCAGATAATTTTTCATTCTGTTGTTGCTGAATCATACTACATTTTCTTTTAGGATATTTATGCCCTTAAGGGCTTGTTAGTTTTTGGATGGTGATTTATTCTACACAATCTTGGGGTAGTAATTTTGATAATTTTGATAACATTCTGTTAGATATTCCTCTTATGATTATTCTTTCTATCTAACATATGGTTTGACTGATCATGATGATATATTTCACTATCTGGATGATGATCTTTATGCCCATATCATTATATGATCTATTCTCTTACCCTCTGCAATATCAATTCTCATATGTTATTGGAATATTTCTTGATAAACTCTTTGCCAATAGCTGACAAAAAGGGGGAGAAGAAACCTACCCACCAAAACAATGTGTGTTTCTTACAAAAATTGTTTGTTTCACTTATTGCAAGTTATTCTTGGTAAACACTAAGGGGGAACAGCATGATTTTGTATTACATGTCAAGTCTTGAGTTGTAAATCTATATGTTTGATATGTAGTTATTTTTGTTTTAGTATGTCATTGGTATTGACCATGACACAGTCGTTGGTTAGGTTGTTTTTGTCACGTAATTGATAAAGGGGGAGATTGTTAGTGCACTTATTTACACCCATGTTTGTCAATTACGTGACTAGTTGGGTCTTGTAATTGGATGGGTTCTTGCCAAGTGAAGATCGGCGACGCAATTGGATCAAAAGCATCAAAGCCATTAAAGATGAAGAAATGCTTCTACGATCATGACCTTACAAATAAATGATCCCAACCCAAATAAGAACACTTACCTAGGTCATCTATTCTAAGCCAATCCCATGTTTGTATTTTATCCGATAATATTTACTTTTGCTTACCCCAAGTTGTTGAATGATTAAAAGGTCAAAAACAGGAAAACATGTCCACCTTCGGTAGGATCGAAGATATCTAATTGTCACCTTCGGTATCAAAAATAGGAAAAATGTCCACCTTCGGTATCACCGAAGATACCTTTGGTGTTACCAAAGGTGCTCAAAACTATCCAGCAAGCTTACAACATTAATTCGGTATCACCAACTAGATAATTCGATGACACCGACTGCCACCGAAATGGACATATTTTGAAGAGCAACTTGAGAAATTAATTCGGTACTACCGAATGATATTTCGGTACCACTGAAGCAAGTTCGATGATACCAAACTTCACATTGGTAGCACCATAAACTAATCGTTTTATAGCCATTTTATATCCGTTGGAAGCTTTTCTCTATAAAAGCAGCTGGTAGAAACTTGTAAAATTAGAGAAAATAGGCACCATAGAGTCTCTAGTTTACCCCAAGCTTATCCTAGCCCATTTAGACTCTATCTATACGAGTTCATGTTCTCTTTATTATGATCTTTCACTTCTATGAACATTCGAAGCTCCTATTTAATGAAGAACATGAACTCGTGCCTTCTCTAGAGTTTAAAGACCAAACCAATAGAAAAATCCTTGGTTCTTTGATACTCTAGAGCGTCCATAGGTTGAATCCCTTAGGAAATCTACTCATTATCCTAGATAGGAGATTCAACCAACTCCCATAACCTTGGTCACCTTATAGGTACATCCTATGCAAGGTTTTTTATCGTGAAGCTGACCCAATAGGTAAATCCAAGCTACGCGATCGAGGGAGCACTGGGAAGTTGATTCAAGCTCGAGAGCGCGAAGATCTAGTAACCTGAGACAAGCTATAAGAGAGAACACAATCCGACAAGTGTCATGATTAGAGTTCAAAAGTTTAGTCTCTTTCCTCGTGTAAGATTGAGGCTAAGAGTTTGCTATAAACAAACTCGATTAGGTTCCTTGTGTGGGACCTTGGCCGGTGGGCCTAAAGGTAGGTGTTTTGTGTGAGACCTTGCTCGGTGAACCTAAATATAGGTGCCTTATGTGAGACCTTGATCGGTGAGCCTAAACTGTAGGTGCCTTATGTGGGACCTTGGCCGGTGGGCCTAAACTTGGGTTCTAGGTGTAGGACCTTTGCTCTTGCGGAGAGCATAAATTGTGTCCTTAGTGTAGGATCGTAAAAGTTATTGGTGAACCTATTTAAAACCATTGCTAGTGAAATCCGGTGCACTTTGGGATTGAGTGTGGATGTCGGGAGTGGAGTAGGTACATAGTCGAACCACTATAAATGCTTGTGTTTGGAACGATCATTTGCTCATCTGTTTAATTATGCTTATATATGCTTGAAAGTTTAATTTTGTATATATGATTGGATGAATGTTATTCATTGGTAAGAAACACATTCCACACATAAGCTCACAACACTAGGCTAGTTGCTATATTCTGCTTATCCCTTATTGCCTTTGTGATTAGATCCTCTAACTGGCTTGGAAGCCATTATAGTTATTTTTCCCAACTTGGTTTAAAATTGAGTGATTATTTAAGTTAGGTAATTGGGACTTTAAATAGGTAAAAATAATTGAAAAGTCTTATTCACCCCCCCTCTAGGACATTGCCTCATACTCATTCTTCAGTATCAGTGGTGTAAACCGCAATTCACCCTCGGGGATTCACAGTTTGCCAACCAACCCGACTTCCCAGGTAGTCTCAGTCAGTCAATTGCACTAATAAATTGACTACTATGACTATAGAGAGGAATATAAATAGTGAATTAAAAAGTCTACTCTATTAGACATTTCATCAAACATGTAGGTGGCATTATACTAAGATAACAATTCATGAGAGGCAAAGCAAATTAAGCGCATATACAGGTGAGTATCAAGAAGTACTAGCGATAAATGAATAAATTCAACTTATTCTAGAAACCAATTTAACATGTAGGCTTTATCATACATGGATAACAATTCATGAAAAGGAAATGACCATACTAGTGCGCACTGGTTAGTATGCATTCGTCTACGCATTACACAAATCATTAATTGTCACAAGTTAGCATGCATTGTCTACGCATTACACGCATCATTATTCAACACATGTTAACATGCATTTTTGTCTACACATTACATGAACCATTATTCGTCACAAGTTAGCATGCATTCATCTACACATTACACAAATCATTGCTCGACATAAGTTAGCATGCATTTATCCATTCATAACAGAAATCATTAATCATGACATGGGGTTTAATAAACGACAACCTAGGGGTAATGGTCCGCGCCTTTAAGAAGGTGTTTCGATAAGAAATGAATGTATTTGGTTTTGGAGATTATCTTATTCAATAATAGCAAGATACGATGTGAGAATAATCATCACAAAGTATTTTATTCATTTTGAGTTCATTTATATTCACATATCTCCCTTGATTCCAAAATGAAGTGAACACTATAGAATACAAGAATCAGAAATGCTCAAATATCAATTTTGGAAGCATTTCAGATCGCAATATAATCATTTGATCGAAGACTCCACTGTGCGGAAATGATATCCTCTTGATCAATGTCATTAACTCTTCAAGAAACTTTCTTCCTTTTGAATCAATCAAACATTAATAGCATCCTGACGATATGACTTCAATCGGATATGTGCACAATGGAGGTGTTTCGCGGCCACCTTATAGATCCATTCATATGTATGCAACCCTGTTACGCACTGCGCAACAAGTATCTCCAATAACTGGCTGAGTATTGAGGGGATTTCGGTCTTCTGATAGCTCCTAAAGTCTTCCAATGATGCAAATAAAGAGGGCGGAGGGATATTTATAGGCTTCCACATGTGCGAAATCCTTCATTTAATCCTCTCTTTTAGATAAAATGGAGGATCAACGTACTTTTTAAGAAATAATTTCATATATTGCACACAATCAACATTGTTATTGCATTATTGTGTCCGTGCAACAAACCTGGTCCAGACCATAATATAAACGGAACTTAACTTCATTTCCATCATTCATCACTTCAGAGCAATATCCTTTTGCGTACAGTACTCTTTCCGTGCAATGCCTCCAACATGCAACAAACCATTCCACGTAATAGGAATTCTATACAAAAAGACTGTTGAGTAATGGGTTTTCTACAAAATGGCTCTGCTTTTTGCAAAATTTTGTCAAGTACCGAGACTGCCAAATTTCTCCTCCAATCTTCAATGGCCCATTCTAAGATACAGAGTTCTTCTTTAAGAGAACAAACTACTCCTCGTCATGCCGAATCTTCGAACCCTCCGCCTCCTTCGAAAGATCATTCTCAGAAAAGGGTCTGAACAATTAATAAACAACCTTCTTTATTTAGATAACCGGTCCTTCCACTGCGATAGTGATAGGCGAGATCAAGAAACTTCTAAGAGAAAGCCATGAGTCTGATTGGGAGACTTGGCTAAAATCCACGGCGAACTTCCATATTGACAGCATCCATCTTGCCGTTGTCAAATCTTCACCTCTGCCTACTTTCTCGAAGAATAAGAAGAAGAAGAGCAAAGATGAAATTCTATAAGAGAATATTAAGGAACACAGCAAGAAACTTTATTTGAATATATATGATGGCATACGATTTCAAGAGGATGTAATAAAGTTTAAGAATCCTCATAGAGATGAGACAGTCATCATTCCGACGAATCTCCATCGCCATCTTTCTATGATTCAGAGTGAGCCTATAGATAATATGACATAGAACGACTGCTTTTCACTGCGAACTAGGTCATTAAAGAGCCAAGAATCTAGTAAGGTTTCCTTGTGGAAATTGGACTTCAACAAAAGTAGGGCAGATATCATATATGAGATTCCTCATACCATGTTATAACCCTCATTCTCTATATCCCACTCATTACTTTGAGACCGTCCAACAACGTTTTCATAATAGAGACTCTTTATGAGGAAATGAAGAATTTTGGACATGTGGCTTTCTTTCCCACCAATTATATTATAACTCTTGGGCCAAAGCTATTCTGCATAAGTATACGCGAACCCTTGCCAATATCAATATGTATATTGCCATCAAAGCGACTTCGGACTTTTTCACAAAGATATGATGATATACAAGGGATTTTTAAAGTATTGGTCTTCAACAACAAATTCCTTTCATCTACTGGTTGTTGAAGTAAGCATCACTCTTTGGGATCTTCATTGCATGGCAAGCCTCCCTGTTACAGGATCTTACCTTAACGAGTTTGTCCCCACAAATGAAGAACTTGCTTACTTCGACCCTGTCACGCCCCAAACTTGGATAATGGGCTCACAAGATTCCTGATCACCGAATCCAGTGCCGACAGCCTCCGTAGTACGCCATTCTCGGTTCCCAGCGCCCATATGCCAGATTCGGATCCTAAGATCCTACAAGGAGGATTTTCTAACGTACATTTATCTCATAAGAATTATAACCACAAGTTTAACCAAATCACAAAGGCATCATCATCATCATCACATAACCACTAATATAAGCAGTTGAATATAATGCTGAAAGGGAAAATACATATATCAAAAATCAAAGCTCCAGAAGATAGCTGGAAGCTCCAAGCTCAAAGTTATTGTGACTTAACGCCACCTGCACACATCTATCATGCATAAGTTAATAAAAAGCTTAGAGGGTGGTGTAAGTGTGTGGTTAGGGTAAGTGTCAAGTATACAATATCAGAGCATTATAGAAACATGCTGGTAAGTCCATAAATACCATCAGCCTTATATAAGCTATGCGATGCAAAAACATAATAAATTAATATCATATACTGAGGAAGCAATGTAGATCAGCTATACAATGCGGAGACATAGTAAGCAAAATATCATGTGCTGAGGATACAATGCAATATGTAAATCCTGACGAATCCACGAATACCGTCAACCTCATTTAGGCCATATAAATGCAGAAACATAGTAACCCAAAATGCTATATGTCATGGATGTAATGTAATATGCAGTGTGAATGAAATGACCATGCTGGAGTGTGAAGTCAGGATGATAGCACGTAGTATCGCAGGCTATGGGGTTCATCATAAGGGACTTCTATCCAAGACAGTCTCATACCTAAATTTGGATAGCCAACTCAATGTGGTAAACTCCTGATCTCAGGTGGGTCACACTCCCCAACTGAAATCCTGGCCACTGCGAAGGTATACACAATGACTTGATTGTGCACCACCAGCTCGAGTGGATAGTGAACAAATGAATGAATGAGTCAAATGCTGAATACGTAACTCCTACTCAATAAGTCCACATATCAGTATAGCTCATCTATGGGATATCACTGGGGTCTAGTACACTCCACAATGGTTGCCACCTCCCTAACCGCACAACTAGTGAGTGGAAAAGACCTCACTATCTGCCTAGCCAGTTGTCTGTCAATACCTACCCAGTTCGTCAATAACAGACCCATTTTTGAGCTAGTCATATTCAGCCTAGCTTACAGCCCCCTCTCTCGGTCGGATAAGGCCACACCCGCTTCTAACCGACCACGACACAGTGAGAGACGCCGCCTACTAGTATTCAACACCCAGGCACTCATGTATCCACTCAGTCTAGACGTTGGAGTCTCCTCCAGTTCTAAGAGAATTCTAGGACTCTCACCTAAGGACATCCAATGTGCCCACCGTGCTAGAACTAAATATTTTCGGTATCCCATCTAGCCATCCACGCTGAACCTGTAGAGGCCACAACCCTAATATCGCTAGGGCGCCAAGTGATCATGTCACACAAATGCGAGATGCATGAGTCTTACAGTCTAATCACGCATCAATCCTACGCGTACTATGTGCTCATGTGGGATGACTCTACCTATCAGGGAGTCTCATAAACAACCAGCCCTATGGCATATGCAATGGTTAATTACATCTCATAACAAACATGTAGATGATGTGTATGGGCACGTATCATGATACTATACTGTCACATACTCATAATTAGTATCGATAACCGGTATCGATAATCAGCCTATATGTAAGGCGGGGTCCATAGATGAACAACCGATCTAAACCAAAATATAAAGATCAGCCCTCGGCCGTGGATATGCCAAATTCGATAGCACGGAGCCGTCCGTCTACGGTGATGATGGACCATGTAACATCAATGGGGCCTAATGATTTGGGTTGACCTAGAATAATGAGAATGGGTCTAATAAAGGCCTAAGGGAAGGTCACAATGTGGACATTTAACCATCATCACCCATCAATGTGGACATTTAACCAACGTTGCTCCCAAGGACTGACCCACATAGAGCCAAACATATAATGGGCCTACGGCCTCACACAAGAGCCTAATATACATCACAATGGGCTTCACTCAAGGGCCTAATACACATCACGATGGGCCTCACTCATGGGCCACATATGCAGCATAATGGGACTCTTCACATGGGCCGACGCATATGCATCATAATGAGCCTCATTACATGGGCAACATGTACATCACAATGGATGCATCTCATGTGTTGTATATACATCACTATGGGCCTTATACCTGGGCCTCATATGTGTCACAATGGGCCACACAACAGGTGGGCTAGGTACAACCAACAGGTGGCTTAATACGTTTAGCAAGTGGGCCCTACTTTCAGTTGGACAGCATGGACGTACAACACATACATCATGGGGGTCGCACGTCCCAAAACATGGACGGCGTGGGTGAAATAGATGGACGGTGGGGGGTAAAACACTTACATCAATGGACTCCACCGTCCATGGCTGGACGGTGGATGGTGTGGATATGAAACATATACATCATGTGTGGGACCCACGTGTGTGGACAACACACATATCAGGTGGGGTCCATGGTTGAATGGTCTGGATGAACACATACCTCACTGTGGTTCCCACCGTCCAGACCGCTAGACGATGGAGATAAACACATGCATTACGGTTGGCCCCACAACATCGTCCAAGGATGGATGGTGTGGATCATACGTCCATCCACATAGACGGTGTGTATAATACACATACATAAAAGGTGGGTCCCACCATCCAGACCACTTGACGATGTGGATGGACGATTGGGATATATAACACATTCATCAAGGAGGGCCCCTCCCATCACTGTCTAGGTGGACGAATGGAATAAAACCCATACATCATGGTGGAGTCCACATGTCCCACACGAGTGGACGGTTGGGATAAAACCCATATATTACAGCAAGTCCCACCGTTCAGGGGGGTCTGGACGGTGTGGATTTAGCACATGCCTCATGATCAGGCTACTGTCCAGGCCCCTGGACGGACGCCCTAGTTATTAAACACATATATCATGGTGGTATACATCATATGCATCACATGTGGGTTACACACAGATGAACGGTTGGATATAACACAACCTCATGGTCAATCACACCGTCCTAGCTCAATGGACGGTGAGGATATAGGGCATACACATCAAGGTAAGTCCCATCCCACACGTTCAGCACATGTGGGGTGGGCCTCACATATGCCAAATGGGTGGACGATATTACACATACCTCATGTCAAACCACAGAACTTGTTAACAGCAACATATAGTGCTGGTATTTATGGTTTCCTTCATCCAGGCCCGTCCAGGATGGATGGCCACGATCAAACACACATCATCAAGGTGGATCCCCACCATCCATTGCTGGACGATGGAGTACACACAATTATCGGGTGGGGTCCACATCAGTGTGGCCCACTAGCCTTGAAGTAGGCTGATATTTATTTTTCCTTTCACCTAAGCAGCAAGGCAGTCCAGCTGTTGGACAGTGGGCACCCCACTGTTTGGACAACGTGTGGTCCCACTAGACAGCGTGGATCATCCATCAAGACAGGCCATCATTCATGGAAAGAGAGAGAGAGAGAGAGAGAGAGAGAGAGAGATGGAGGGACCCCGCCACTATGGGCCCCTCTTGTTCACAACACATACATTAAAATGGGTCCCATCATAAGTGGGCCCTCAAATGAAAATCAATGGTGGATCACCCACCGATTGCAAATCTTCTAGGCTCCTTGATCTCCCAAGCTCCTAAGCTTCCTCTTTGATGGTGGAAGATGAGGATTGAAGGGGTAGGAAGTGGGCCACACCTAGCTTCTTTCTCTCCTTGGAAAACCTTGGACGGTTGCACCTCTTGTTTGCTTGGGAGTAAAGAGAGAAATGAGAGAGAGGGAGAGTGATGTAAGGAGAGAGGGATGGGTGTGATGGTTGAGTAATGAGTGTACTTGACTTGAAAGTTGACTTTGGTTGAGAGAGGGATGGGTGAGTGATGGATGTGTACTTAACTTGTACATTGATTGATTGATTTGATGGGTTGTAGAGTTTTTCTTCTCGGGATTACAAATGCGCGGCGTTCTCCTTGAAATAAACGCCGGCCCACATCTCTTGGCCTGAGTATCGCATTGGTGCACAAGATGTGGCGTTGGAACTGCAACAACGGTGCAGTCGCAACGGTACAAGTCTCGGGTCGAGCCAACTTACATCTATGGGATACGATTTAGGGTCATGTACAAATGTAGTTTATAGGTCACAGGTTACTGAAATTTGATAGGGAGGATTGCGGAAGTCTACAGAATGGTACGGTCTAGGATATGGGTCTTACAGCTCTCCCCTCCTGTTAAAAATTTTATCCTCGAAATTTACTAACATCGCAACTAAACATAACTCACAAGGAAATGGAGGATAAATCATAGGATTATATATATATATATATATATATATATATATATATATATCGGAAATAAATACAATCGAATAGCGCTTGCGAATCTCAGGCTCTTACTCTCAAGACACCTCATCTACACTATGATGACCTCACTAATCCTCAGATCCCAGTCAGAAACAATCGAGACTGAAATACTATGCAGCCTCACAATCTCAACAGCAGGGAGCTATATTAGAAAGTTTCTAAGTTATTCGGACTCAGAGATCTAACCATTCTAAGTTCTCAACAATCATAGAGTGTAGGGTGGCTATCAACAGATATGTGATGTTATCCTCAGATATTCCCAAGTTATGCTCTGATACAACTTTTGTCATGCCCCAAACTCGGAAACCGGGCTCACAAGATTCTTGATCACCGAATCCGGTGTCGATAGCCTCCGTAGTACCTCATTCTTGGCTCCTAGTGCCCATACAGTATATTCCGATCCTAGGATCCTACAAGGAGGATTTTCTAATGAACATTTATCTCATAAAAAGCATAACCACAAATTTATCTGAATCACAAAGGCAACATCATCATCACATATCCAATAATATAAGCAGTTGACTACAGTGCTGAAAGGGAAAATACATATATAAAAAATTAAAGCTCAAGAAGACAGTTGTACGCTCCAAGCTCAATGCTACTGGCAACCTAACGCCAATGCACGCATCTATCATGCATAAGCTTATAGAAAGCTTAGAGGGTGGTGTAAGTGCGTGCTCAAGGTAAGTAACAAGTATGCAATATCAGAGGAATACGAAAACCTGCTGGTAAGTCCATAAATACTATCAGCCTTATTTAAGCTATGTGATGCAAAAACATAATAAACCAATATCATGTACTGAGGAAACAATGTAGATCAGCTATGCAATGCGGAGACATAGTAAGCGAAATATTATGTGTTGAGGATGCAATGCAATATACAAATCCTGACGAGTCTACGAATATCATCAACCTCATCTAGGCCATATAAATGTGAAAACCTCATCTAGGCCATATAAATATGCTAGATGCCATGGATGTAATGCATTATGCGGTGCGAATGAAATGACCATGCTGGAGTGTGAAGTCGGGATAATAGCATGTAGTAGGCCATGGGTTCCATCACAAGGGACTTCTATCCAAACCAGTCTCATACCTAAATTTTGATAGCCAAACTCAATGTGGTAAACTCTTGATCTCAGGTTGTTGTATGCCTCAACCGAAATCCTAGCCACTGTGAAGGTACACACGATGACTTGTTTGCGCACCACTAGCCCGAGTGAATAGTGAACGAATTAATGAATAAGTTAAATGCTGAATACGCAACTCCTACTCAGTAAGTTCACATATCAATATAGCTCATCTCTGGGATATTACTGGTGTCTAGAACACTCCACAATGGTTGCCACCTCCCTAGCCGCACAACCAGCGAGTGGAAAAGACCTCACTATTTGCCTAGCCTGTAGTTTGTCAATACCTACTCGGTTTATAGATTGCGAACCCATTTACGAGCTGGTCATACTCAACCTAGCTTACAGGCCCCTCACTTGGGCGGATAAGGCCACACCCCTTCCAACTGACCATGACACAATGGGAGATGTCACCTACTGGTATTCGATACCCAGGCACTCATGTATCCACTCAGTCTAGACATTGGACTCTCCTCTGGTACCAAGAGGATTCCGGGACTCTCACCCAAGGACATCTTATATACGCACAATGCTAGAACCAAATATTTTCGGTATCTCATCTGGCCATCCACGTTGAACTCGTGGAGGCGATAACCCTGATATCGCTAGGGTGCTAAGTGATCATATCACACAAATGCGACTTATATAGTCCAATCATGCATCAATCTAGTGTGTACCGTGCTCTCATGTGGGATGACTCTACCTATCAAGGAGTCTCATAAACAACATGTCCTATGGCATATGTAATGGTCAATCACATCTCATAACAAACATGCAGATGATGCGTATGGGCATGTATCATGATGCTATGCTGTCACATACTCATAATTGGTATCGATAACCAGTATCGATAATCAGCATCAATAATCGTCCTATATGCAAGGCATGGTCCATAGATGAACAGCTAATCTAAACCAAAATATAAATATCGGCCCTCGGCCGTGGATATGCTAAATTCGGTAGCACGGAGGGGTCCTTCTACAACGATGATGGACCATGTAGCATCAATGGGGCCTAATGATTTGGGTTGACCCAGAATAATAAGAATGGGCC
Organism: Magnolia changhungtana; assembly: GCA_030180095.1. Classification (NCBI taxonomy): domain Eukaryota; kingdom Viridiplantae; phylum Streptophyta; class Magnoliopsida; order Magnoliales; family Magnoliaceae; genus Magnolia; species Magnolia changhungtana. Next base: position 3,654,298 of record JASAUF010000600.1, read on the forward strand.
TAACAAAGGCCTAAGGAAAGGTCACAATGTGGACATTTAACTATCATCACCCGTCAATGTGGACATTTAACCAACATTGCTCCCAAGGACTAGCCCACATAGAACCAAACGTATAATGGGCCCATGGCCTCACATAAGGGCCTAATATACATCATAATGGGCCTCACTCAAGGGCCTAATAAACATCATGATGGGCCCCACTCATGGGCCACATATGCATCATAATGGGCCTCATCACATGGGCCGCATACACATCACAATGGGCCTCATTGCATGGGCATCATATATATCACAATGGCCGTATCTCATGGGCCATATATACATCACTATGGGCCTTATACCTGGGCCTCATATGTGTCACAATGGACCACACAGCAGGTGGGCCATGCACAACCAACAGGTGGCCTAATACATTCAGCAGGTGGGCCCTGCTTTCAGATGGACAACGTGGATGTACAACACATACATTATGGGGGTCGCACGTCCCAGAAAATGGATGGCGTGGGTGAATCAGATGGACTGCATGGGTGAAACAGATGAATGGCGGGGGATAAAATACTTACATCAATGGCTCCACCGTCCATGGCTGGACGGTGGACGATGTGGATATGAAACATATACATCATGTGTGAGACCGATGTGTGTGGACAACACACACATCAGGTGGGGTCCATGGTCGAACGACCTAGATGAAAACATACCTCACGGTGGTTCCCATCATCCAGACCACTGGACGGTGGAGATAAACACATGCATTACGGTTGGCCCCACAACACCATCCATGGATGGACGGTGTGGATCATACATCCATCCACGTGGATGGCGTGTGTGAAACACATACATAAAAGGTGGGTCCTACTGTCCAGACCACTTAATGGAGTGGCTGGACGGTTGGGATATAGAATACATTCATCAAGGAGGGCCCCACCCATCACCATCCAGGTGGACGGTTGGAATAAATCCCAAACATCGTGGAGTCCACATGTTTCACACGGGTGGATGGTTGGGATAAAACCCTTACATTACAGCAGGTCCCACCGTCCATGAGGTCTGGACGGTGTGGATTTTTAACACACGCCGCATGATCAGGCTATTGTCCAGGCCCCTAGATGGATAGCCTGGTTATAAAACACATATATCATGGTGGTCCCCGTCGTCCAAACCACTAGATGGTGTGGATGTACATCATATGCATCACGTGTGGGGTTACACAGATGAACGGTTGGATATAACACAACCTCATGGTCAATCCCACCGTCCCAACCCAATGGACAGTGAGGATATAGGGCATATACATCAAGGTGAGTCCCATCCCACATGTGCAACACGTGTTGGGTAGGCCCCACACGTGCCAAATGAGTGGACGGTATTACACATACCTCACGTCAGACCACAGAACTTGTTGACAGCAGCATATAGTGTTGTTATTTTTGGTTTCCTTCATCTAGGCCCTTCCAGGACGGACGATCAGGATCAAATGCACCATCCATTGTTGGACGTTGGAGTACACACAATCATCGAGTGGGGTCCACATCAGCGTGGCCCACCATCCATGAAGTAGGCTGATATTTATTTTTCCTTTCGCCTGGGCAGCAAGGCAGTCTAGCTACTGGATAGTGGGCACCCCACTATTTGGATAGCGTGTGGTCCCACTGGACAGTGTCGATCATCCATCAAGGCAAGCCATCATTCATGGAAAGAGAGAGAGAGAGAGAGAGAGAGAGAGAGAGAGAGAGAGACTATGGGCCCCTCTTGTTCACAATACATACATCAAAATCGGTCCTATCATAAGTGGGCCCTCAAATGAAAATCAACGGTGGATCACCCACCGATTGCAAATCTTTTATGCTCCTTGATCTATTGAGCTCCTAAGCTTCCTCTTTGATGGTGGATGATGAGGATTGAAGAGTGGAGATGAGAGATTAGAGGGGTAGAAAGTGGGCCACAACTAGCTTTTTTCTCTCCTTGGAAAACCTTGGACGGTTGCTCTCTTGTTTGCTTGGGAGTGAAGAGAGAAATGAGAGAGAGGAAGAGTGATGTAAGGAGGGAGGGATGGGTGTGATGAGTGAGTGATGGGTGTACTTGACTTGAGAGTTGACTTTGGTTGAGAGAGCGATGGATGAGTGATGGATGTGTACTTGACTTGTACATTGATTGATTGATTTGATGGGTTATAGAGAATTTCTTCTCGGGATTGCAAATGCCCTGCGTTCTCCTCGAAATAAATGCGTGCCCACATCTTCTCACTTGGGTATCGCATCGGTGTGCAAGATGCGACGTTGGAACTGTGGCGACAGTGTGGTCGTAATGTTACAAGTGTCGGGTCGACCCAACTCAGATCTACGGGATACAATTTAAGGTTGCGCGCAAATGCCAATTATAGATTGCGAGTTGCTAGAATTCAAGAGGGAGAATCGGAGAAGTCTACAGAATGGTACGGTCTTGAATACGGGTTTTACAGACCCCGAGAGAATTCCTTCATTTTCCGCCATCACCATAGAACTTTTTCGGGAAATGTTTAGATTTCCTAATACCAGAAAGATAGCTCCATTTTAATGGCTTCCGCATTTCATGAGAGATTTGCTATATATTTTCTGACTTCCCTCTTCTGTCATGTATATATATATATATATATATATATATATATATATATATATATATATATATATATATATATATATATATATATATATATATAGATATATATGTATTTGCATTATATTTTCCTTACGCATTCTTTCTTTTTCTCTTTTTAGCTTCTTGAGCAGCCATTCTTAAGACTTAAAATCTCTTTGCCAAAAGATAAGAGGCCCAACAAACTATAGTCTTGACACTGAATTGGCCGCTTTCTTTGCATATTGGCTTAGCTTAATGATGCTACCGAGTTTCAAATGGGCGTATGTTATTCATCCTACCTTATTTGTTGCTACCAGGGAGATGGCCGAGGGTAAGAGATATTCGCTATCTCCTCCCATTATTTATTCTCTCTACAGAGCATTCGGGGATATCACGACGTACCGTTTAAGTTCGAAAATAGGGGCTTCCTCTTCATATACTGCCTGGCATTATTTTTTTAGTTAGCTGGGTGTATACTTCCCATGGATGTACAATGATCTTGAAAATGCTTACATTAATCTAGAGCATCCTCCCCTATATCATTATCAAAAGTTCAAGATGGTAAAGATGACCTCTGCATGGATTGTCGACAAGATCGTGAGTATGGAATCCATCGATTTCTTATAATTCTCACTATCTCATCAGGCTGAAGATAAGGACGTGATAGACAATAATGACTTGGAACTAGTTGAGAGAACCTTCTTTATTTGCATCAGATCCTACAGTCTTCCTTTGCAAGAAGGGAGCGAGTTCTAGCGCAAGCCCTATTACCCTAGTAGGTTCGCAAAACAGTTTGGTTATGACCAGACTGTACCGCAGGCAGGAGTAGTCACCTGTGTAATGCAAAGTTATGGAGTAGGTCCATATTACTGGGCCTTGATATGAAAGTAATTGTTGACAGGGAACTTCAACTCTCGCTTTGTCCTTCCTGATTATAATCATCGAGTACAAGCTTCTTATGCTTAGATGTGATGGTGGGTGCATCAATTCTACTTGGTGTGTAACTGTTATTTAGTGGATTAACCCGTTTGTATTCCTCCTCCAAGACCGAGAAAGTACAGGCTGGAACAAGGTGTTGGTTACTTTGTAGAAAGGGATCTTGCTACAACTCCTGGTCAAGTTTGTAGGAGGATTTCCTTAGAAGAGCCCATCCATCAGATAAAGCTAGTCAATTCTCTCGAAGGGTGGATAACTTTCGGGTCTTCTTTGGACTTAATAAAGTGATCAAAGAGACGAACTATTCCCGCAAGTCAGTCTAAAGTTCCTGCTGCTTCTCTATATTTTCTGACTAAGGAAATATAAGCTTAAACCATGGTTACAGTTTCCCCTGCTGCAGAACCAACTCGTCCTTCTCCGAGAACTCGTTCTCAGACGAGATCTCTATCACCTTAGGTTCGGGCTCAACAAGTCTCTCTTTCTCCCTGGAATGTTCATTCTTGTCCTACCAAAGTAAGTCTTTCACCTAAAGATAAGCAAGCAACTTCTAAAGATAGTTCATTGAGTTACTCTGCAAAGATTGAAACTAGTGAGACATCTTCCACTTAAAGTTTAACTGATGAAGGGGATGCATTGCTAGATGATAACCAAGAAGAAGACGCAGAAGTAGACATCGGCGAAGAAGGTGAGATTGAAGGAGATGTTCTAATTACAGAAATCCACCATGAAGTTCAACATGCCTCTTCTCCGACTCCTTAAGCAACTACTCCCGTTGAAGAAGAACAACTCAACTATGGGGACCTTTGTCGTTCTCTGGGTGTGATTATTTTTGTATCTTATGATACTTTATATTCTCCTTTACCTGTAGAGGTCACGGATGTGCCTGTACAAGGTTCGACAGTCCTTCTTGTAATTGTAGAAGTTTCTACATCGAGAGAGGCTGGAATTTCTATGCCAGGAGCACAAGCAACAATAGAGGCATTATTTTCACCTCAAATTGTAGAGGTAGATTATGACACTTCATATGTCCAACTGACTGATGATATGGTTCATGTTAAGAGGATAACAGTTGTACACCTGGTCCTCTCTAACCGATAGCTCGTAGTCTTGAATTTCCTTTAGATCTCGTTAACACCGCAATGCCAATGACTTTAGCCTCGAGTACTAAGGCTTGAAAACTATCTTTTAACATCACAACTACTGCCGTGGATATTCCCGTATCTTCAGGAATAAAAAGCATCTTCATCACCAATTGTTCCTTAACCTGCCCCCAGAGATGGTATATATTTCTTTTTTCAATTTTACTTTTATTCTCATTCTTCATATCATTATTACTATTATACATCATTTTACTTTTTCTCTTTTAACTATAGTCATTCCTTCTTCGAGCGGATCAACAAGCTCTAACTCAATAACCACAATACCAGACAGGATTTCTCTAGAAAAAATGTCTCCCATCATGCTTTTATTGCTTAAGAATGTTATTTCTGCTACTATACGCGTGTTCAAGAACCCTAAACAATGGCCCTATTTAGATAACGCATTAACTATTCTTGACCACGCAGCGAGAATGGTACACGTAAATATTCTCCCTTTGTACAACTCTTTATCCCATTTCTACAATTCGCTAAATAATCTAAAATCAACACAAAATGTAGTCATCGCCATAGAAGTCTTGGAATGTCAAAAGGAATTAACTTCTTTTAAAGAGAAAGTCTCTCGGACCATAGCTGTTATATTGGGCTATAACGTTGAGTACCTGTCACGCCCCAAACTCGGAAATCAGGCTCACAAAATTCTCAATCGCTGAATCCGGTGCCGACAGCCTCCATAGTACCCCATTCTCGGCTCTCATCATACATATGTCAGATTCTGATCCTGGGATCCTTCAAGGAGGATTTTCCAACGTACATTTATCTCATAAGAAGCATAACCATAAGCTTACCCAATTCATAAAGGCAACATCATCATTACATATCCACTAATATAAATATTGAATACAGTGTTGAAAGGGAAATACATATGTTAAAAATCAAAGTTCCAAAAGTCCACTACATGCTCCAAGCTCAACATTGCTATGACCTAATGCCACTTGCACGCATCTATCGTACATAAGCTTATAGAAAGCTTACAGGGTGTGAAAGTGTGTACACAAGGTAAGTGCCAAGTATGCAATACAATGCCATAAATCATACAATATCGAAATAAGCGAAAATATTGACAATCCATAAATCATACGATATCAGAGTAAGCAAAATTATTGACAATCCATAAATCATACGATATCAGAGTAAACAAAAATACTGACAACCCATAAATCATACGATACCAGAGTAAGTGGAAATACTGACAAGATCATGAATTATACAATATCAGAGTAAGCGAAAATATACTGGTAAGTCCATGAGTGCCATCAGCCGTACTAAAGCTATGCGATGCAAGGCATAAATGATAACAGTCATATAAATGCAAAAACATGGCAACCCAAAATGTTAAATGCTGCAAATGCAATGTAATATGCTGGGTGAATGAAATGACCAAGCTGGAGTGAACTCGGGATGATAGTACGTAGTATCACAGGCTATGGGGTCCATCACAAGGGACTCTATGCAAACTAGTCTCATACCTAAATTTGGATAGGCAGACTCAATGTAGTAGACTCCTGATCTCAAGTTAGTCGTGCGCCCCAACCGAAATTCTTGTCATTATGAAGGTACACGATAATTAGTTACGCACCACCAGCCCGAGTAGATAGTGAATGAATGAGTATGCAACTCCTACTCAATAAGTGGACGTTTAACCAACATTGATCCCAAGGAGTGGCCCACATAGAGCCAAACATATAGTGGGCCCATGGCCTCATACAATGGCCTAATATACAATCACAATGGGCCACATACAGTCTTGTTAGGCCTCATACAATCACAATGGGCCACATAGAATCTCAATGGGCCTTATACAAGTGTCTCATACATCAAGTGGGCCATATCACATGGGCCTTATACAACACATCAGGCATCATCACGTCACAATGGGCCACATCACGATGGGCCACATACATCATAATGGGCCGCATCACATGGGCCTAATATAAATCACAATGGGCCTTGTATACATCAAGTCGGGCCTCATCATATGGGCCGGAAGTATATCACAATAGGCCACATTCCATGGGCCTCAAATATATAACAGGTGGGCCCTACACATGGGCCTCTCATACATCATATCAGGCCTCATCAAATGGGTTGCACATATGGGCCACACAAAACATCGTTCTGGGCCATACTAGATGAACAACTAGAATATACAATGCATGTAGCATGGGGGGTACATCATACATCACGGTGGCTCACACAGGGATGAAAGGCATACATTCAAGGTGGGGGTCCCACCTGTCCAACAAAATGAACAATGTGGCCGTAAACCAGATACATAAGGGTGAGGTCCACTCGTCCAAATGGATGGCTGGGAGGAACACAAACGTCATGTGGCCCCAACACCACCCATCCAGATGGACGGTACTGATAAAATGCATAAATCATGGTGGGTCTCACCTGCCCTGGACAGATGGAAGGAATGTATAAAACACATACATCATGTAGGGGCCCTACATGTAGGGTGGGCCCCATAGTCCAGATGTGGATGGCGTGGAACAAATCACATATATCATGTTGGGGTCCCACCTTCCACGGACGGACGGTGCTAATAAAGCACATACAGCATGTGTGGGCCCCACAGATGGACGACATGTATACAACATATTCATCAGGGGTAGGGCCCACCGTCTACAGGTGGATGACGTGGATAAAACACATACGTTAGATGGGCTTCATCCAACATCTAGTCCTGGACGGACGACCTGGATGCAAGACACATCCATCATGGGTCCCACGTGGATGTTTCAGATAAAACCCAAACATTGCAATGGGGTCCACATGTCCCGCATCTTGAAAATGGACGAACGGTGTGGATCTACACATCCATCGTGTTAAGCCCCACACCCCACACGTGCAAAGTGTATAGGGTGGGTTCCACCAGGTGGACGGATCATATACATCAAGGTGGTCTCTAGCGTCCTGATAATGGACGGTGTGGATAACACAAATATCACGGCTGGCCCCACACGTGGCAGGCGGGGGCATGGATAAAACACTTACATTATGGTGGGGCCACGTGCTGCCAGCATGTACCACATTAAGTGCATCCCCATCATCAGTCCAGCAGTTATCTGCTATTGGATGGACAATCTTGATAAAACACACATATCAGTGCTAGCCCATGATCTGGACGACCAGGATGGGACGGGCCTAGATGTACAACACATCATCAGGTGGGTCCACACGTGTAGACAGTAGGTGGGCCATACAACCAAAAAATAAAATAGGGAAAGAGAGGGAGAGAGAAAGAGATGGTGGAGATGGGAGGTAGGAAGGTGGGCCACACAAAGCTCTCTCATAGATGTTGGATGTTGGAGTTTTCTCCTCTCCTTGGGGTTGCTTGAAAATGGAGAGAGAATGACAGAGAGAGAGGACATGAGAGAGAAGTGATGGGAGAGAGGGATGGGTGAAAGGTGATGGAGTGATGGGTGTGTACTTGACATGTATGGGTTGTAAGAGAGAGAGAGTTGACTTTGGGGTTGCTTGGGACATGTACTTGACATTTGATGTGATTGATGGGACATTGTCTTAGGATTACAAAGCGCGGTGTTTCCTCGAACTGAACGTCGGCCCACACTTCTTACCCGGATATCACATCGGCGCATGAGATGCGGTGTCGGAACTGCGGCCACGGTGCGGTTGCAAGGGTACAAGTCTCAGGTCGAGCTGACTTTGGAATACGTGATATGACTCAGGATTACGCGCAACTACTATTTACGTGTGGTGCGTCGTCGGAATTGGATCGGGAGGACCGTGGAAGCCTACAAAATGGTGCAGACTAGGATATGGGTCTCACAATACCAATCTCTTCAAGACCAGCTAAAAGCTTCTGATCAAAATAAGATAGTTATCAGAAATTAAATAGCCTTCTTGAAAGAACAAATTACTCGCCTTGAAGTTCGAGAACCGAAGGAGGAGCTGAATGTGAGCAGGATTAAAGAAGAGATGGAAGTCAATATTCGTATCACTGATCTTGAAAAGTCCGAGATGATTAAAGATGAGGAGACTGTTTCTTCTTTGGAGAGAGAGTTAGCTGATGAGCCTGATCAAGCTAAGATTATCCTTGAAGCTGCATTGACAAATGTTTTAGCGCAAGTTCAGTTGAAGGAAGACTTATAAAAATATGTAATAGCTTTAGGCATGTCAGAGGACTTATAAAGTTTTGCTCATTCTTGATCTATGTAATCACATATTTCATTGTAAAATTTGACATGTTATGAATGAACTTTAGATAATTTCTTCTCAAGATGTACTTTTGATCCTAATCATAGTGTAATAAGCATGTTTCAGAAATTTAATAAAATGGATAAACACATGTTTATATCAAATTTGGTTTATTAGTACTTATAGTCATACTTTTATAAGACATGTAATTTTGTTTCGACCAGAAACGAAAAGCATTTGATTTGGGGGAATTCATTCAATGATAACAAAGAAGGCATGAGAGAACAAATATCACAGAGTATTTTATTCAGTCTGAGTTCTTTTACATCCTCACATTTTCCTTAATTCAGAAAACAAAGTACAATGAATCGATGTAACGAATGAAAGAGAAGAAGGCAGTCTAATGGAAATTTCAGCAGCATTTCGACGCTTTTGATGTCCATCGCAAAGGTAGATGAGTTGTACGGTAGGCATTGTTCGTCCTTCCATTCATCTTTCCATTCATCTTATGAATCTGGAAATTGGCACACTTAATCAAGAAAAGGGCATTTTGGGTAAAAAATACTGGTGCACAGTGTAGGAGAATCATGTTTATGTTGTGCGAATCTTCCATCATACCCCACTTTTCTCTCTCTTCTATGAGCTCCTTGAAGCTCTCCAACTTCTATCTTCTTTCACTTCTCCTTCTTGCTTCTCTCTCTCATTGCCTTCTCCAAATGGAGATAGGAGAGAGGTATTTATGGACATCCAACAGGTGTGGGGATCATTTGTCTGAAGGTAGAAGTGCACAGGCTTAGCCAACAAATGTGAAGTGTACACAGATTACTTCAGGATAAGAGCCAGGCATTAGGACAGGAATCCATGGATAATGGTGCAAGAGCCAGGCATCAGGACATGTTACCATAGATAATGGCGTAAGAGCTAGCCTTCAGGACATTCTCCCATGGATAATGTCATAAGAGCCAACCTTTAGGACAATATTCCACAAGAAGTGGTGCACAAAGCTTGCATCAGGACATAATTCCACAAAAAGTGGCGCACGAACCCCTCTCTCAGGACAAGGCTCCCATGAGAAGTGGCACACAAAGCCCCCTCTCAGGACAAGGTTCCACACAAAGTGGCATAAGAAGCCTCTTTTTAAGATAAGTCCCACATGAAATGGCGCATGAAGCCAGACATTAGTACAGGAGAGAGTATAAAGCAGCGCAGAGGGGCTTCCTTCAGGACAAAGCTCCACTCAAAGTGGCACAGGAAAGCTGGCCTTAGGACAAAGCTCCATTCAAAGTGGCGCATGAAGGCTGGCCTTAAGACAAAGATGCACAACACCTCTCCTTGAGTTATGCAGAAGCGTGCAACTCCTTCCCATCAGGAAAACTTCCACTTAATGTGGCGTGCAACTCATCTTGCATTCAGATAAGAGAGAGAGAGAGAGAGAAGTGGCGCAACTCTCTTTTCTCTCCACAAAATGTGGCACGCAAGTCCCTTCTCTTAGGACAAGAGCCCATGTTACTCCTTCAAAGGTGGCGCGCAACTCATCTGCTTAAGACAAAAGACCACAAAACCCCTTCAAAGGTGGTGCGCAACTCATCCTCTTAGGACAAAAGACCACTCAAAATGGTGCAAATCTCCTTGGCCTCCATAAAAAGTGGCGCACAAGGCCTTGTATTAGGACAATGTCCCATAGAGAGTGGTGCACAACTCATGTAGCGCGCAACTCCTGCGCGCTACTCCTGGGCGCAACTCCCTAGTGCAACTCTCTCTCCCCAACACTCTCCTAACTTCCATCCATACAAATGAGGAGTGGGGAGGGGGTATTTATAGGCCTCCCAGGCCCCTCACTCCTTAAATAGTGGTGATCACCACCACTTCTTTCTTCACACAACACCCAACCTCCTTCCTTAAATATTGGTATTCACCCACTTCTCCCTTAAATAGTGGTGTACATCCCTTTCTAAGACAAGAACCACACTTCTTCTCCTTCAAAATGGCATCCATGCACTCCCCCATACCAGATGACGCCTGTCCATTCTTCTACATTAGATGACGCCTGTCCATTCTTCTGCATCAGATGACGTCCACCCATTCTTCTATATCAGAATGTGGAGCGCACAATATCTTCTATCATGGAGCAACATTTCACAAGGCTTCTATATTGTAAAGAGCGCACAACCTTAGGAGGGATCTATAAAATGCAATTCCCTTGCTAATGATATAAGCATGTAATGAAATTGGAATATTTTTTATCCCTCAACAGATCCCCCCTCGATCCTTCTTTGATTGATTAATGAGTTCAAATGGAGGATCGACCTTCTTCTGCACAAAAATTGTTTCACTTCAGAGAAGGATTCTTTATGAAAATGTAGTCGCATGACAGAGAAGAATCGCCTGACCAAATAACTGAATGAATTTACAACCGAAGGATGACTGGATGATCATGCTTAAACAAAAGATCGAATGATCGCACTTGACTAGAAGACTGAATGATCACGCTCGAATGGAAGATTAAATGATCGCACTCGAACGGAAGACTGAATGCCCCCAGTCAAAATCATTGAATGAATGATTTAAAAGGGAGGATAATGCACCAATGAAAGCACTATGTCTTCATAACGGTCAATCAGATAGAACACCTTTCCACAACTTTAACTCCCTTATTCGCATAATTCTCTTTTCATCGAAACTTGCCACTATAATAGCTTTTATGATCCATCTTTGAGTAACTTGATTAGAGAACTGTTCTTTTAATGTTCTCCTGCTACAACAATCTCTTCTATCAACTCCACTGACTCTTTCTTTGAACTCCGTGGCTAGGAAATTGTTCTTTAATGCTGCTCCTATTGTAACAATCTCTTTGATTTCTCCTTTATTCATGGTCTACATAATCTAAGATTTCAAATGGTAATCTTTCCTACCAAATTAATCAAAATTAGTATCTCAAGATATCATAATTTTCCAATTTAGTTTCATGAAGTATTGATAATTGTGAAATAAATTGAAGGCTTTTAGAATGATTGTAATTTTTGCAATATGACAATGATTTGGTCACTCCTTCTCTATGCTTGTCAGTGTGCTTTGCATATTCTTTGCTCATTATATCATGCTTTCAAAGATGTCATTTCGTCTGAAAGTTCAACCACTGAGTCTTTTCTAATTTGTACTCCTTGGAATCTCTTTATGGGCTAGTTAGGAGTGTATTTCTCTTAGACCTTTGCTAATTCAGAAAAATAGAGAGCACTCCTTTTCATTTACTAGCTTTCTGGAGGATATAGAAGAAGTTATTGACAATGATTCCATCTCTTTTTTTGGCGTACATTCGTTTCTTGTCTCTATCAGGTTCATTACTCATATAACTGGGCTTTAATATGGAGTCAACTTTTAAACGTTCACACTGAATCATACTTCATACTTCCTGACATATGAAATTTTCCGCCACGCATAAGGAATTATTAGAAAGACCAAGGCATATGTTACTTTGAAGAAGCAGATTATACCCATATCCAGGTCAGCTTTGCATAAGGATTTCTTCGGAAGATAATACTTGCGAAGCAAAGCATGCTGCTACTCTTGAAAAATGGATAACACTCAGTATTCCTTTAAGGAATTTAAAGAATATATATATATATATATATATATATATATATATATATATATATATATCTTAGTCATCAAGCCGCCCAAAAGAAAATGATGATTCGTTGCTATTTACTTTTTGCCGCCTTTGAGGATTTTGTAAGATAATATTTCTTTGCCATTAAGAAGGCAAGAGATAGAAAGACCCCGTGGCTCTTGTCGTTAGGATAAATATACCGCTACCTGCACACATTTGACTGGACATGACTAGACAAGACTGGACTTAACTTGACTAAACTGGACTAAACATGACTGAACTTAACTGGACTAAACTTGACTAGACTGAATTGGACACTCTCTATAAGACCCGTATCCTAGTCCGTACTGTTCCGTCGAACCCCGCGATCCTTCTTGATGAATTCTGACAATCCGCGACCTATATCCGATGTTTACACGCGATCCTAAGCCGAGTCCTGCATTCAGAGTTAGCTCGACCTGAGACTTGTACCAGTGCGACCACGCTGTCGTCGACGTTCCGATGACGCGTCTCACGCACCGAGGCAATACCCAGGCCAGGGGATGTGGGCCCGCGTTCAGTTTGAGGAAAACACCGTGCGTTGTAATTTTGAGATAATATCTACCACCCATCAAATCAACCCAACCCACCCCTCTCTTACATCACCTTACCTAAAGTCAACTCTCCCTTACATGTGAAGTACACCTATCCATCACTCACCATCACTTCTCTCCCATCATCTCTCTCTCTCTCTCACTCTCTCTCTCTCTCTCATTTTTCCCAAGCAAGGAACCATCCATGGCATTCCATGGAAGAGAAACTAGTGTGACCACCTTCCTACCATCCAATCCCACCCTCAATGATTGATCTCAACCATTGAAGTCCATTCATCGGAGCTTTAGAGGCTATAGGAGGAAGAAGAAGAGAAGATCCTACAGTGGGTGCTTCTTTCTCTCTTTCCTTATTTTCTTTTGCTAATGTGGTCGTGTGGCTCACCTAGGTAGACCTCATCATGAAGTATGTGATCTATCCACACCATCCACCCTCGTGGGACCCATTTGATGGATGTGTTGATCTACATGGTCCAGCCCATTAGTGGGCCTAGATGGATGGAAAAATACAAATATCAAACCCATCAGTGGGCCACGTACATGTAGGACCCACCATGACGTCCATGTTTATCAATGTCGTCCAGCGTCTCTAGACGCTGGGCGTGATAGGGATGGCTAACATGGAGTGCGTGTACTGACATGGGTATTTACTAACAAGCTAACAATATATATATATATATATAATATGTGTGTGAGATTTTGGGGTGGGCTGTTCATGCAGGCCCCACCTTGATGTATGAAGTTAATCTACGTCGTCCATTCAACTTCCCCGCTCATTTTAGGCGTTAAACCAAGAGAAGAAGCTAATCCGAATCTCTGGCGGGCCATATTGTGAAAACTAGTGGTTTTGAGTGATATTAATTGTTTGGAGCAGTTTAATGTTTCTACGCACTGAACATATTCGATATGGGGCTTGTTGAACCTGTCCCAAGTCCAGGAATCCAACCAATGGAGTGGATTCTCTTGATGAGGGCCACACCTATGAAAAACTGAGAGGAAAAAGAAGAAGAAGAAGAAGAAGCCGTTATACTAACGTGCAGGGAGAGTGTAAGACCTGTACCCTAGTTCGTACCGTTCTGTAGGCTTCCGCGATCCTACCGGTTGAATTTCGGCAACAATCGACCCGTTTCGATGTTTGTGCACGATTCTAAGCCGAGTCCTGCCTACCAAAGTCGGCTCGAATTGAAACTTGTATCCTAGTGATCGCGTCGTCGCCGCGGTTCTAACGCCGCGACTTGCGCACCAAACCGATACCCAGTCCAGGAGATACGGGTCAGCGTTCGGTTCGAAGAAACACAGCACGTTGCGAATCTCGAGGGAATCTCTACGAGATGTCCCATCAATCAAGTCAAGTACACCACCTTACCTCCATGCCACCTCACCCAACAACAAGTACACATGACCACTCTCCCTTACCATAAATCCACTCTCTCTCCCCACTCACCATCCCTCCTTTACCCATTTTTCAACTTAACCCATCCCCATTTATTACAACCACTCCACCCATCCCTTCCATCCATATCTCCCATCACTTCTCTCTCTCTCCCTCATTTTTCTCAAATCTCTCCAAGCAACAAAAATTCCATTTGTCTAAGCTCTTCCCCAAGCCAAGTGTGGCCCACTTTCCCCTACACTCTCATCCCTCATCTCAACCGTTGATCCATCATCTACCACCGTTAAAACCCAAGCAAAGGAGCTAAGAAGGCTTAAGGAGCAAGGAAAAGGCCAATAAGGTGGGTGAACTTTGATTTTTACCATTGATTACATGATTTAAGGGCCCACTTATTGGTGGGACCCATTTTAATGTATGTAATATGTTCATAAGGGGCCCATAGTGGCGAGGTCCCTCTATGATCACCGTTTCTCTCTCTCTCTCTCTCTCTCTCTCTCTCTCTCTCTCTCTCTTTCTCTTTCTTTGAATGGTGATGGTGATGAATGGATGAGTGTGGCCCACTATGAATCACATATTTATATTTTTTTAATGTGGGACCCATCGGACGAATGGGTTAAATCTATGCCATCCGGCCCATTAGTGGGCCCAGATGGAAGGAAAACATAAATATTACGGTGGGCCACGTTCATGTGGAACCCACCTTGATGAGTGGACCACGTGTATGTGGGACCCACCACCCTGGAGCGTCTATCCATGCCGTCCAGCGTCTGCTGGATGGGTTGGGTTAACATGGAGTGCGTGTACTGACATGGTGGTGAACTAACAAGCTAACACAAAAAAAGATAGTGCTAATGGGTGTGCTGCTCATGCAGGCCCCACCTTAATGTATGAGTCTGATCCACGCCATCCATTCTGTTCTCCAGATAATTTTAGGCATTGAGCCAAAGTTTTAAGGTGATCCGATCACCGGGTGGGCCATACCATCTAAAACCATGTGAAGACATGTCAGAACGTATAAAAGTACTCGGTGGGACCCACCTGAAGTTTGGATGGAGCTGAAACTCGGTCTGGACGACTAAAAAAGTGCGACACACATAATGGGTGGGCTGGATTGTGAATCACATCTCGGTGGGCCCCAAAACAAAAAAAAAAAAGAGAAGAAAACAGCAGTGCCGCTGCTGCTCTGACAAGCGCAGGCAGCGCCTGCGGTGGCCGCTGGCGGACGGACGGGCTGGGCCTCATGGCCTAGCTGTGGGCCCCACCATGGTGCGTTTCGACCATCTGCACCGTGCATTTGATGGTTCTCCGTTAAATTATGGGGTACCTCAAAAATCAGCCGTATACGGAACTCAGGTGGGCCATACCATCTAAAGTCATGTGAAGACATGCCTAAACATATAAAACCACTTGGTGGGGCCTACCTGAGATTTGGACATGGCTGAAACTTGGTCTGAACCCTCAGCCAGGTGGGACACACACATTGGGTGGACTGGATTTGTGAACCACATTTCGGTGGGCCCCACCCACCCAGGTCCACGTGACCACGTGAATAGGTTAGACGGCAAATAAACATTACAGTGGGCCCTGCCCACATGACTTCATGAATAGGCTGGATTTCAAATAAACATTATAGTGGGCCCTGCCCAAGGTCCACGTGACCTCGTGAATAGGTTAGATTTCAAGTAAACATTATGGTGGGTCCCCTCCTGATCTGCATGACCTTATGAATAGGATGGGTGGCAAATGAACGTTATAGTGGGCCCCTTGGTCCATGTGACCATATCAATAAGTTAGCTGGAAAATAGACATTTTGGTGGGGCCCCTATTCATGTGGCCTTATCAACAGATTGGATAGTAAAATAAACATTATGGTGGGCTTCACATGTGGCCCACTTGGAAGCATATGGGCCCATGTACTTAGGCCCATCTTGATGTATTTTTTTTGGGCCCATTATTAAGGCCCACTTAGATATTTATAGGCCTATTATTGAGGCCCACTTTGGTGCATATATGGGCCAATGTATTCAAGCCATCTTGATGTGTTTATGGGCCCGTTGTTGAGGCCTAACTTGATATGTACAGGCCCACGTCATGAGGCCCATCAGAGGTATTTGTGGTCCATTGTTGAGGCCCACTTTGATATGAATATAAGGCCTATGAGATACGGCCCATTTGATGTATTTAGGGCCCAATGGGATGTACCTAAGGCACATTGCAATGTGTGATTCCAGCAGGATTTATTTAATGGTATTTGAGGCGAGCCGAGCCTTGGGGACAATGTTGGTTTGACGTCCACATTGTACGAGTAATGTTGGTTCGATGTCCACATTATAACTCTACTTAAGGCCATTGATAGGCCCGTATCTGTTTCATGTAGGCCATCTAGGCCCATCTTCATTGAGAGGATAGTTTATTGCTTTATAACATATTTAGCACAGCCCCATGATTCATGATCATATGCATCATATGTATGCTTGAGATGAGGAGTGTCTGATCATAGCATATGCCTTCGGGCAGATTATTTACGGGCTCCCTAATAGGCGGAGTTGCCCTACATGAGCGCGTGCTTCACGCAGCATGGTTGCATGATTGGTAGTGTGGTTCATGCATTTGCATCTGTATGATTGTGATATGCCCTAGCGACATCAGGGCCATAGCCTCCACAGATATATCATGGGTGGCTGGTTGGATACCGAAAAAATCTTGTTATAAGCAATTAGGGCGCCATAGATGTCCCTGGGTGAGAGTCCCTAAACCAGATGGTACCAGAGGATGACTCTAATGTCGAGACCGAGTAAATATACGAGCACACAAGGGCCGAATACCAGAAGGCCGCGTCTCCCACTGTGCCGTGGTCAGTTGGAAAGGAGTGGTGGCCTTACTCGCCTGAGAGCAGGGGGCATTATTAGGCTGAGTTTGACCAGCTCGGAAATGGGTTCACTATCGACGTGCCAGATAAGTATTGGCTGACTATTGGCCAGGCGAATAGTGAGGTTTCTTACGCTCACTTAGACTGTGCTGCTTGGAGAGACACAGTGCCATTTGGAGTTTACTGAACCCCGGTGATTATCCAGACTGAGAACCGTACTGATTTGATGCTCTAGTGAGGAGTTACATTAGTATGAGGATTGGCATGCTTGACTTACACATTGCATCGTATGGCCTTGGTATGGTCGATAACATTCACATCTCGTATTGCATAGCCTTGGTACGGCTGGTTGCATTTACGTACTCATCAGCATGATTCCGCATTACTCCGGTATTGCATTCTGAGCACGTTCGCACACACTTACACTGTCCTCTAAGCTTTCTATAAGTTTCTCCGTGCAGGTGACGCCAAGACGCAGCTATAGTCTCGCCGCAGTTGGAGCGTGCCATCAAGATTTTGGAGTTTTGCTATTACCACTATCTTGTATTTCCCTTTATATGCATTGTATTCAAAGTTTTTGTTCATAGTGGATTTTGTGATGGTGTTCTTGTGGTTATTGTTTGTGGGTTATGCTTGGTTATGCTCATTACTAATCAAATTGATATTAGAAACCCTCCTTGTAGCATCCGAGGATCAGAACCCGGTATATGGGTGCCGGGAGCCGAGAATGGGGTACTACGGAGGCTGTTGGTGTCGGATTCGGTGATCGGGAATCTTATGGGCACGGTCTCTGAATTTTGGGCATGACAGAAGTTGGTATCTGAGCATAACTTGGGAATAACTGAGAACGACATCACTATGAGTTCAAGGCGGTTAGGTTCCAAGTGCGAAACTTCCGATTGACTTTCCTAACGCGCGATTCTCAAAATTTTTGGCACTTTATCTTTTCCATAGGACATGCCGCCCAGGAGAGCGACCCGAGCGCACCCCGATTCACCACCTGAGGCTCCACCGTTACCACCTGTGCCTCCTATTCTACCGCCAGAGATCCTTGCTCCATTTCCTGAGGATGATGTTCCTCCATCTGATGCCGGTGCAGATCCGACGTGCCTGTTAGCGCCTCGCAGTTACAACAGATGTTACAGGCTATGACAGCTACACTTCAGGGGCAGGGCAGACGCCCAGTTGTTTCTGCAGCTCAGGCAGAGCAGGAGCGCGCGAGTGCCCTTCTTTGCGAGTTCAGACGGATGGATCCTCTACTATTTCAGGGTGAGCCAGATCCGTCAGTAGCTGAGAGAAGGCGCTCCGATGTGGAGAAGATTTTTGATATTATGTCATGTACGACTGAGCAACGAGTCCGATTGGCCACATTCATTTTCCAGGGTGAGGTAGAGCATTGGTGGACCTCTATTACCCGCGTTGTAGGACCCGATCATGTCTGGACATGGGAGGATTTCATCAACCGATTCGAGGAGCAGTACTTCCCCTGACCACATTCGTCGTCAGAGGGCATGAGAGTTCGAGACTCTAGTATAGGGAGACATGTCTGTGGCACAGTACACGGCTTGCTTTGTGGCGTTGTCACGGTTTGTGCCATATATGGTTGATGATGAGGGGCGGAAGGCCCGCCGTTTCAAGAATGGCTTACGTTTCGGTCTTCGAGGCCGTGTTATTGGGCACGAGCTCCCGACCTTCCAGGTGGTAGTACGAAGGGCCCAGATCTACGAGACTGAGTGGGCCGGCTATCAGAGCGATCGAGATCAAAGGAGAGGCCGGATGAGGCCAGCCCAGTCCAGTAGCTCTCAGCAGCATCGACGACCACAGAGGTATATGGGTCATCCACCTGATAGAGTACCAGCAGTACCAGTGACACCAGCAGCACGAGCAGCGTCAGCGGCACCTTCTGTGCCACCCCAACAGCTATTTCCAGGGACGTGTTTTGGATGTGGTGGTTCTGGACACCGGATATCTGAGTGCCCCCATCCTCACTTGCAGTAGTCTAGAGGGCCACATCAGTCTCCAGGACAGCCGCGACCATAACAGATTCCACCACCGAGGCCCCCTCAGCAGTAGCACCAGCACCAGCCTCTGAGACCGCAGCAGCAGAGACAGCAGCATAAGCCGTCGCAGAGGCAGCATATGCACCAGGGACCTCAGAGGGGACAGACACCTCCCCAGCCAGCTCAGGCCAGGTTCTATGCAGCTCAGCAGGACCAGCAGACTTTCGGAGGAGTCATAGATGGTATACTTCCAGTCTCCTCATGCATCGCACGAGTATTATTCGATTCTGGTGCTTCACACTCATTTATGTCTGAGGGTTTTCGTCGATCGACTGGATTGCAGATCGAGTCTTCTAGCGAGGGATTGACCGTATCGACGCCTTTAGGGAAGACTACAATATTGGCCCGTTTCTGTCCATCTTGCCCTGTTCTGGTCGGTGATATATTCTTACCTGCTGATTTATTTGTACTGCGGATGACAGATTTTGACGTTATCTTAGGCATGGATTGGCTTGCCGAGTACCATGCCATCATGGACTATTCCACAAGGATAGTCACGTTCTGCATACCCGGCTTGCCACAGTTTCAGTTCGTTGCAGAGCCCCGAAGAGATCCACTATCTCGTTTGATGTCCAGCGCAGTCAAGGAGCTCGTTGCCTTGTGTATCGATCAGTTACCGGTGGTCTGTGATTTCCCCGATGTGTTTCAGGAGATTCCGTGGTTGCCGCCGCGCCGTCATATTGAGTTCCAGATTGACCTTGTGCCTGGTACCGCACCTATCTCGAAGGCCCCGTACCGTATGGCACCAATGGAGTTGCGCGAGCTACAGCGACAGTTGGACGAGTTGCGTGAGTTACAATTTATTCGTCCGAGTAGTTCACCTTGAGGAGTGCCGGTACTCTTCGTCAGGAAGAAGGATGGCTCATTGAGGCTTTGTGTGGACTACCGCGAGCTCAACCAGGTCAAGATTAAGAACAAGTACCCACTCCCGAGGATTAACGATTTATTGGATTATCTGCAGGGTGCACAGTTCTTTTTGAAGATTAACCTGCATTCCGGTTATCATCAGATTCGTGTCTGAGTGGAGGACATCCCGAAGATAGCTTTCAGGACGCGTTACGGTCATTTTGAGTTTCAGGTCATGTCCTTTAGATTGACCAATGCACCCGCGGTCTTTATGCAGTTGATGAACGAGGTCTTCCGTCCATATCTCGATCAGTTTGTTGTGGTCTTCATCGACGACATTCTGATATATTCGAGGACTCGTGAGGATCATATGCAGCATCTGGAGATCGCATTGCAGACCCTCCATGCCCACCAGCTGTATGCGAAGTTGGAGAAGTGCGAGTTCTGGCAGGAGGTGGTGAAGTTCCTCGGTCATGTGGTGACGAAGGAGGGTGTCGCGGTGGACCCCTCGAAGGTTGAGGCAGTGCGTCAGTGGAACCAGCCCACGACTGCATCCGAGATCCACAATTTCCTTAGTTTAGCAGGATATTATCAACGTTTTATAGAGGGCTTCTCGATGACGAGGTTGACTCGAAAGGGCGCAAATTTTGTTTGGACTGATGCATGTGAGCAGGCATTCGTGGAGCTGAAGGACCGTCTGATGTCCGCTCCTGTCCTCACTCTTCCCTCTGGGAGTGATGGATTTGTTGTATTTACCGATGCCTCACGTATTGGTTTAGTGCTGTCCTGATGCAGCACGGCAGGCCTGTAGCCTTCGCATCTGGTCAGCTCAAGGTTCATAAGCTGAACTACCCCACGCATGATCTGGAGCTGGCAGCAGTAGTTTTTGCACTGAAGGTGTGGAGACACTATCTTTATGGGGTCAAGTTCGAGCTGTTCTTTGACCACAAGAGCTTGAAGTATCTATTCTCTCAGTCCGAGCTGAACATGAGACAGAGACGCTGGATGGAGCTTCTAAAAGACTATGATTTTGACCTCCAGTACCACCCAGGCAAGGCAAACGTGGTGGCGGATGCCCTCAGTCGTCAGCTGTGAAGCCTGGTGGCACACATGATGATTCAGGAGTGGAGGATGCTGGAGGATATAGCAGAGTACGACTTTGATTTTGGTCTGCAGTCTTCTATCGTTCATCTATCGAGCCTGTCGATTCAACCCTCTCTTGTCACAAGGGTGATCGAGGCTCAGCAGACAGATGAGTCATTACAGGATTACCGAGCAGAGGCATCATCTGAGAGTCAAACATATTGGCAGATAGGTGTTGATGGTGGACTTCACTTCAGAGGCCGATTATGTGTCCTGGATATTCCAGAGTTGCGCAGAGATCTTATGACCGAGGCACATCGATCGCGGTTTTCTATCTGCCCTGGCTCTATGAAGATGTATCGTGATATGAGGAGACAGTATTTCTGGGCGGGGATGAAGAGCTAGATTGCCAGTTTTGTGGCTGAGTGTGACACATGCCAGCGTGTCAAGGCCGATCATCAGAGACCTCCTGGTCTATTGCAACCGTTGAGCGTCCCAATGTGGAAGTGGGAGCACGTATCGACAGATTTCATTATGGGCTTGCCGATGACTCAGTGCGGTCATGACGCCATTTAGGGTGTTGTGGATCGTCTGACGAAGTTGGCACATTTTCTCGCGATGCGTGTGACTTGGTCTATGGACCGACTTGTGAGGTTATTTATCGAGGAGGTTGTGAGACTGCATGGCGTTCCAGTCTCGATCGTTTCTGATCGAGATTCAATGTTTATACCTCAGTTTTGGTGTAACATCCCGAATTTTTCCCAACCTGAAATTAGACGTCCTTAGGCAATGGGCCACTCCTAACACCTTATTAACCTGTCAGAACTGAATCCCACAGTCTAAAATCGCTTCTGAACCCATTTCCTTCACAAATCCAACCCTTCACCACCTTGTTCTTTCAATTTTCCTAAGTACTTTCACCCTAGACACTATCTTAAACTAGTTAAGTGTTATAACTTGGATCACCTCATATACAAACTACAAAAGCTTGAGTACCACCTCGACTAGAAAATCACTTAGGATTAAATCCTTTAAAATGAGACAAAGTTAACTAGGTGTTAAACTAGGTGCTAAAATAGATTAGCTACGAAATCCATTTGTACCGCTTTAAATACGATCTGCAAGACTCAAAACTTGTAGAATCATTGACGCTAGGTTACCATAAAATCTCGAATCAAACTCATTACCCGGCTGCTCTCGGGAGCATCTTGAAACTTCGTATCAGATCTAGACCGCACGTCGGAAGTCCGAATAATACCAAGTTAAGGACTTAGGACCGCCTCTCTGGGCTTGACAACCATCTCGAAAATCAAATCAAGATAGTGTCCCACGGCTGTTCGCTTGAGTCCGGAGCGAGAGAGTGTGAAAACACTTATTTCTTTCCAAAATAAATATCTTGAATAGTAATTTGGCATCTCTCGTTTGTGGATCAGTTTTAAGCAATCAGACCGTCAGAATCAAACCAAATTACACCCTCGGATCATGAGAAATTTCATACACATTTACATGTACTCGGAATCTCCGATCGAGATCCGCTGACCGTTGAACTGAAACTGGTCCGCCACGCGTGATCTGGAAATCCGACTGAAACGAAAACTTAATAGAATGAAGATTCGGTGTCGGTGAGCTTAAGTCTAACCTTTGCCTCAACGAGGCCCGCCAGAAGTCCCTCGTTGAGCTGAAACTGCCCCGCTTTGGTTATAACCCAAGTATACCTTGACCTTAAGCCTATTTTGGGCACATTTTAGGCTATATAAGGACCTTATACCCTCTCTCATTGTAGCCATACGAATTTGGATTTGAGAGAGAGAAAAGAGAGAAAAAGTGTGGGAGTTGTGGGAGGATCTTCATGCCATACTTCCCTGCCGCTCCACGGGCTCCACCACTCCATTCATATCGCTTTCCCGGCGATTCTAGCTTCGTTTCTAGGTAAGAAACCCTAACCATAATCTGTTTTGGGGTTGTATAGGTTGTAGGTTATGAAATAGCTAACCTATTTCGTTCTCTAGGTTGCCAAACTCCTGTATACGGAAGCTTAGCGAACCTATCGACTCCGTTACGATTCTACAACACGAGGTGCAGACTTTAGGTGTATAGGTTATGGTTTTCAACGCTTTCAATGTCAGATAATGATAGATTCATGATCTGCATGCAATTGCACATGTACAAAGTGCTTTCCATTTTCTGTTTTGATTAAAGTTGTAGAATATGGAATTTTATATATTCTAGGTATTTGTAGAAAATACCGTATACGTATATTTTTTGGAAATGTGTTTGACATGATTATTTGTTGTATGGATCTACGATATATGGATAAAATACTTATTTAGCGAAAGGATTCGCCTAAATACATGTTTTACTAATATACACTATGTATGTAGAAATACTGTATTGTAAAAGTACCGTATACATGTATATTTTAGAGATGTGTTTGCCATGATTAATTGTTGTATAAATATATTATGTGTACATAAAATACTTGATTGGCGAAAGGATTCGCCTCAATACATGTTTGTTAACATACTCTATGTATGTTAAAATAGTGTATGTTAAGTGTTTGTGAAAATGCTTGTGTGAGCAAGTGTTTGAATGTTGATGCCTTAGGAGAGTGTTGAGATGGGATTCTCAACTACCCTAGTGACATGTATGATTACCTCCATGAGGATGTTTACTTAAACTGCTTACTTGCAATATATGTATTTGTATTCCTATTGACGTAGTGCTTTACAACATGCCCTATATCATGCTTTATAACATGCTTTATAACATGCCTACTAGCATGTTTGAATTACTTTGTTTATTATACTTTACTCCACATGCTATGGATGACAATTGATTGTGTTTGGGACTATGATTATAGTCCAGACAATCAGTACCAGAATTGAATTCAAGGCTGTGATTCATATGCCACGTGAGATGTGTTCGACGAACTCGAGTCGTACTTCGGTTGGCGATAGTGGTTGGCCACGCGAAGTGCTTATGCACTTCATGTCGTTCAACTTGTTGTGCGCTCAAGCTAGCCGAGCTCGTCATGTAACCCAATTTGTCTAATGTATGTTCACCATGTTTGGTCGCTAATGCTTGAACCTAGGGTACCAAACTTACCAGTGAGAATTCCGTTAACCATGGTACCTCGATCCGCTAAGACTCATGAGCCGGGCATGGTGGTATGGGACACCGTGGTCGAGCTGTCGGCCTACGCTGGGGCCACGTGCCTCCCCCATAGTGACCCGTGAGCAACTAGACTCGTGAGCCGATTATGGTAGTATGGGACACTATATTCGTGCTGTCGGCCTACATTGATAAGGTGATGGGGGAGTGGTGCAACAGCCCTGACAGCCCTTTGTAGTGACCTCGAGCATACTCTGAAATCGCGGTGAGCCTTAGAGTTTTACCGCGGTATATAGAGTATGAACTAGGCCTGTTTCTGTATAGTGATGAATCGTTTAAGAGGTGATGGGGGAGTGGTGTAACCTTTGTGCGTAACAGCCCTGACAGCCTTTGCAGTGACCTGGAAAACATACCATCGTCTGATATTAACTAGGACTAATGACCCTAGAATGGATCATGTGTTGGAATGATACAAGGGAGGTACCTTAGTTTCCCAATCCTGCTGTTTAAAATGGACTAATTAAAAACTCGGTAATCATGCTCATCATGCATTGCATGTGTCTGGAAGATGTGGAGCACTGTGGGATGAAAGCATGCTGCGAGCGTGAGATGGTGTTGCATGAGGGAGTATGTAGGTGAGGGCATACATCATGTCATTCATACTTGCATTAATAAGAGTAGTTAGGAGTATTTGATTGTACTGCTTTATCATTACTGCTTGACTGAGTCGATAACATGTTAACCTATACTTTATTGTTCCACTGAGTTAGCTACTCACTCCCATATTACGGGATGGTGTTTCGAACACCCACCAGACATTGTCTGATTTCAGATGGCGACGCTACTTCTAAGGTGAAGCTGAACCTTTGCAATAACTACGATGCCTGCTTGTATTGGTTGTCTTCTGACGGCTTCCTATGAGCCGTGTCCTGATCGATGGGGCTTTCTGGGATATTGACTAGAGGACCTTACACATTTGGTACATTTTAGGATTGTACTTGTAATTATTTAACCTGGTAATGTTATCACACTGTGGAGACTCATCATAGTTTATATATCTTATCTATCTATCACAGTCTTCTGCTTACAAATTTAACTGTCTCTGGAGTATGATATGCTGTTTTGGCTTAATCTCACTCATGTTCACTACTCTAATATAGTCAACATTCAATCATCATTCATTTTGTTGCATAAGTGATGTTCTGGAACTCGAGAGTTGAGTTACTACTCGACCCTCGATTTTCGGGATATTACAGATGGTATCAGAGCATGATTTGGATTAAACCGGACCTGGGTTATGGTCACACGACGGACTCTGACTTAGGAGGGAGCGACGGAATGTAGAAACAGTCTTAGGCATCCATGTTCCGTCCAACGGCCAGTTCGCTGAACACGAACGCCGAAATCGAGTCTATATTCAACCATGGTCGCATGGGTCGACCTTAAAATATTCCTAGGCTGTCTATAGATAATTCTAGATTACAATCCACCTCACCCCAACTGTTGAAAATCGGTAATAAGAGTAATGATGTTAACTATTCCAAATCCTCGGAGCTTCTCTGGACTCCTCGCAGAGACTTCTCGAGTCTACGAGAAAAGAAAGCAGAAAGTAAAAATAAATTCTAATAAATTTGAAATTGATTAATGAATAATTAAAAATGAGTTCACAACCCTTTAGATAGGAATACCAAGTAATGAGAAAGAAATCAGAAACAAACTACATCTAAAACTCCTACAATTCGCGACTTACTATAAGGTCGTGATGTCTACTAGTGTGCAAGGTTCTCAGCCAAAAATAATAAGTGTCCTATTTGACTTCACCAAAACATTCCCCTAATTATTCTAAGCTCTTTTCATAATGAGCGTAACTCCTAAATCCCAACAGATGAAGAATAATTAAACTAAAACTACCATTTTAGTAAAATGAAATTGATACGGGGAAACTACCATCAATCGGAGGGTTTTTTTGCAATTCCGGGCTTCGCAACCTAGTATAACTGGGTTGGTTGGCTTCATTAGCTCGTTCTACCCCAAATTCATATATTTTACGTCAGATAACTCATTCCGGATTGTAAGATATTTCCGGTTTACCCGAAACTATCCGAAATTGAACGAAATGGAGTACGGGGGCCAAACGGAGCACTTACAGAGGGATCCAAGGTGGGACCCAGTGATTTTTGGGGCCCAAGGGACTGTACGAACACGCCCATGGGGCTCCCCTTTGAAATCTGGGAGACTTTTTTTATGGGCCGGGCCCGTGGCTCGGGCCGATCGGGTTTGAGGGTTGTGAGACCCCCCTAATGTATGTCCCATCCATCGAAAACCTCCCGAAACCCCACTTCCTTCACAAACCTCCCCTCCAAGCCATTTTCTCTCTCCAACCTTGCTGTTTTTCTTCAAAATCACCCTTCCGATTGTCCTTTCTACTGATTTCGACCACAGCCTACCCACTTCCATCGTGCATTGCAGCCTTCTTCTCCTTTCCCTCTTCGTTTTTCTCATTTGGACCCCCACACGCCCACTTGGAGCTCAAAACTCGTGTGAGCTTCCTCACCCACCTGTTCTCTCCATTCTCTTTCTTAAATCCCTATCTTTTGGGCCCCTGCAACGTCTGTTGAGGACCCAAGTTCATGGAGAACCAAAAACTTCAGCCCCCTTTTCCCTTTTTCCTTCACTTCCCATGGCCTTATTCTAGTTGAATACGACCTTTTCCTCCATTCCCAACGCCTTCTTCACAACCTCCGAAAGTTAGAATGTTTAAGGTTCGTTCGGTCAAACTACATTAGGTGAGTTAGGTGGATATAATTGTATAAGTAATAATAAATGTACGAGTAGGGTATGGTTCCTAAATTGGGTGTATCCCATGTTTTCCAACACCATGTTTAGAATGTCCGCAATTTAAAGTAAATTCCGAGATTTCCTTTCAAATTTCACTTAGAAATTCATCATCCTGGGATTTGGAACTCCCATCTCACACTTTCCCACACCAGGCTCATTTTCCAAAGCCTATACCATTAATTTTAACCCCTGCCACCCTCCTACCAACCATGCCACTCCCAATCTCGAAGTGGAATTAGCAATGCAGTCCCATTTACTACAACTTAAGACCACTGGCTAAATAGTGTTGAAGTGATAAAGTCCCTTGATATACATTAACCCACCACACTCTGATAGCTTAAGCTTTTAGAGTAAATGGTTGTTTGACAAATAGACCCTAGAGTTTTGAACCTAGAGCGGTGCTCCTAGAATTCGACAGACTTGACCATATAGGAAATCCAACAAATTAAGAACGTGAACTCTAGAACCCCCTTAGTTGGTTTGATCATAAGTGAAGTGCTCGAGCGTAGCTGCATTCAAGTTCGGGCAACTCAATTCCAAACAAATAAACAAACAAATTCCTTTATAAAAAAAATGGTGTAAAAATCATCTAGTGTATAAGAATAGACTTTGGATTATACCTAGAGGAAACTTATATATCCATTGGATTTAATGTTAGGTCAAATCAATACAACCCTTAAAATTGCCTTCTCAAGGACTTAGTACAATCGGGAGCATGGAACAGAGAAACTACATATAAGCGAAGTATTCGCGGTCTGAATCAAATTCTCAATCCTGGTAGTGACCAATGAACCCTATGCTCTGATCAAGCAGAAGGTCGGGATCAACTAGGGTTAGGAACTGATACGACGATTTTCTATCCTAGCTAGGCAGAAGATCCATGTATCCGACTCAGACCCACTACACAACTTTCCTTCTGTGTTAGCTCAACCACTTACAACCAAAAGTTTATAACTTTATCTTTGAGAAGTGTAAGAATATATAGCCAATAGAGATTTTTCCTTTTAGGCTAAAGAATTTCCCAAGTGAGCAACAGACAGTTAGGAATTAGGCCCCAAATCACATGCCATGATGACATACATATTGTGCATATGAACGTAGAAAGATAGCCTGCCGGTTAAGCTTGACATGAGTACATAAGGTAGGTCGAGACAGTGATGATAGTCCTCCTTTGGTAGACTTAGGCATCTGGCCTCAAACTCACACCTGCCCCTGAAATCAACCACATTACCCATCATTTTTAGCTCCTTTCGATACCCATAGGTACTAATGCCATAATACACATCATTGATGAAAAGAAGACCAACATAATGGGAGATCTCATCCCATTTCATGTCAAGGATAGGTCCTAAATTACACCTTGTTCCGATATACGGAGCAGGACATAAATCTTAAGCTTTGAGGGTGAAAATAAATTTTTAAGGGGGGTAGAACATTATGAGCCCAATCTGGTTAGGTCACATATTGCATCTCTTTGATCTGGGTGGCGCAGCGGAAGCGTGGTGGACCCTACTCCACTGGCCCAGGATCGAAACTGTGTTCGTTGAATACGAACATTATAGAAGCCCTAGCAAGTTCTACTATGAGAAACCATTTTAGGATCATCTAGTAAGATTTGATTCACTACTTCCTTGGACATAGATAATATCAAGGCTTCTCTTAGACTAAGACCTAAAGGGTAACCTTAGACATAGACAATTTGAGCTTTTCAATTATGGACATTCCCTACGTCTTTAGAGTGATCATACCACGAAGTTACTGAAATATACAACTGCGAAACATTCGCGGCTTGACCCAATTCTCAATCCTGTGCGACTACCAACAGACTCACTGCTGACGAGCAGAAGACCAGGATCTACTAGGATTCGAAAGGGATACGATGAGCTTTCTACCTTAGTTCGGTAGATGATCGATGTATAGGGATTAAGCCCACTATAATCGTCTCTCCGTGCTGGTCAAACAATGAAGACAACTATCTTACTCTAATTTAGTGGGAATTGTCGTCAAGACTACAGATAAGTAAAGAAATAAATTGTAGCAAACCATTAGTGTATGAGAAATGGATAAAGAAATATGTTTTAAGGGGGGTAGACTTAAATGAACCAGGCTTATATATACCCTACTACGCGTAGAAACTCGAAATCAAAAAAAAAAAAAAAAAAACTTAGGCAAAAGAAGTAATTAAATCTTTCTTTATTAACCTTAGCCAATTTCGGGGATGAAATTTTGTTTTAAGGGGCGTAGATTGTAACATCCCGGATTTTTTCCAACCTGGAATTAGACGTCCTTAAGCAATGGGCCACTCCTAACACCTTATTAACTTGTCAGAACTGAATCCCATAGTCTAAAATCGCTTCCGAACCCATTTCCTTCACAAATCCAACCCTTCACCACCTTATTCTTACAATTTTCCTAAGTACTTTCACCCTAGACACTATCTTAAACTAGTTAAGTGTTATAACTTGGATCACCTCATATACAAACAACAAAGGCTTGAGTACCACCTCGACCAGAAAATCACTTAGGATTAAATCCTTTAGAAATGAGACAAAGTTAAGTAGGTGTTAAACTAGGTGCTAAACTAGATTAGCTACGAAATCCATTTGAATCGCTTTAAATACGATTTGCAAGACTCAAAACTTGTAGAATCATTGACGCTAGGTTACCATAAAATCTCGAATCAAACTCATTACCCGGCTGCTCTCGGGAGCATCTTGAAACTCCGTATCAGATCTAGACCGCACGTCGAAAGTCCAAATAATACCAAGTTAAGGACTTAGGACCGCCTCGCTGGGCTTGACAACCATCTCGGAAATCAAATCCAGATAGTGTCCCACGGCTGTTCGCTTGAGTCCGGAGCGAGAGAGTGTGAAAACACTTATTTCTTTCCAAAATAAATATCTTGAATAGTAATCTGGCATTTCTCATTTGTGGATCAGTTTTAAGCAATCAGACCGTCAGAATCAGACCAAATTACACCCTCAGATCAGGAGAAATTTCATACACATTTACATGTACTCGGAATCTCCGATTGAGATCCGCTGACCGTTGAACTGAAACTGGTCCACCACGCGTGATCTAGAAATCCGACTGAAATGAAAACTTAATAGAACGAAGATCCGGTGTCGGTAAGCTTAAGTCTGACCTTTGGCTCAAGGAGACCCGCCAAAAGTCCCCCGTTGAGCTGAAACTGCCCCGCTTTGGTTATAACCCAAGTATACTTTGACCTTAAGCCTATTTTGGGCACATTTTAGGCTATATAAGGACCTTATACCCTCTCTCATTGCAGCCATATGAATTTGGATTTGAGAGAGAGAAAAGAGAGAGAAAGTGTGGGAGTTGTGGGAGGATCTCCCTGTCGTACTTCCCTGCCGCTCCACGGGCTCCACCGCTCCATTCATATCGCATTCCCGGAGATTCCAGCTCCGTTTCTAGGTAAGAAACCCTAACCCTAATCTGTTTTGGGGTTGTATAGGTTGTAGGTTATGAAATAGCTAACCTATTTCGTTCTCTAGGTTGCCAAACTCCCGTATACGGAAGCTTAGCGAACCTATCGACTCCGTTACGATTCTACGACACGAGGTGCGGACTTTAGGTGTATAAGTTATGGTTTTCAACGCTTTCAATGTCAGATAATGATAGATTCATGATCTGCATGCAATTACACATGTACAAAGTGCTTTCCCTTTTCTGTTTCGAGTAAAGTTGTAGAATATAGAATTTTACATATTCTAGGTATTCGTAGAAAATACCGTATACGTATATTTTTTGGAAATGTGTTTGACATGATTATTTGTTGTATGGATATACAATATATGGATAAAATACTTATTTGGTGAAAGGATTCGCCTAAATACATGTTTTACTAATATACACTATGTATGTAGAAATACTAATTGTAAAAGTACCGTATACATGTATATTTTAGAGATGTGTTTGCCATGATTAACTGTTGTATAAATATATTATGTGTACATAAAATACTTGCTTGGCGAAAGCATTCGCCTTAATACATGTTTGTTAACATACTCTATGTATGTTGAAATAGTGTATGTTAAGTGTTTGTGAAAATGCTTATGTGAGCAAGTGTTTGAATGTTGATGCCTTAGGAGAGTATTGAGATGGGATTCTCAACTACCCTAGTGACATGTATGATTACCTCCATGAGGTTGTTTACTTAAACTGCTTACTTGCAATATATGTGTTTGTATTCCTATTGACGTAGTGCTTTACAACATGCCCTATATCATGCTTTATAACATGCTTTATAACATGCCTACTAGCATGTTTGAATTACTTTGTTTATTGTGCTTTACTCCACATGCTATGGATGACAACTGATTGTGTTTGGGGCTATGATTATAGTCCAGACAATCGGTACCAGAATTGAATTTGTGGCTGTGCATTTGCCACGTGAGATGTATTCGACGAACTCGAGTCGTACTTCGGTTGGCGATAGTGGTTGGCCACGTGAAGTGCTTATGCACTTCATGTCGTTCAACTTGTTGTGCGCTCGAGCTAGCCGAGCTCGTCATGTAACCCGATTTGTCTAATGTATGTTCACCATGTTTGGTCGCTAATGCTTGAACCTAGGGTACCAAACTTACCAGTGAGAATCCCGTTAACCATGGTACCTCGATCCGCTAAGACTCATGAGCCAGGCATGGTGGTATGGGACACCGTGGTCGAGCTGTCGGCCTACGCTGGGGCCACGTGCCTCCCCGTAGTGACCAGTGAGCAACCAGACTTGTGAGCCGATTATGGTAGTATGGGACACTATATAAATGTTGTCGGCCTACATTGATAAGGTGATGGGGGAGTGGTGCAACCAATGCGAGCAACAGCCCTGGCAGCCCTTTGTAGTGACCCCGAGCATACTCTGAAATCGCGGTGAGCCTTAGAGTTTTACCGCGGTATATAGAGTATGAACTAGGCCTGTTTCTGTATAGTGATGAATCGTTTAAGAGGTGATGGGGGAGTGGTGTAACCTTTGTGCGTAACAACCCTGGCAGCCTTTGCAGTGACCTAGAAAACATACCATCGTCTGATATTAACTAGGATTGACAACCCTAGAATGAATCATGTGTGGGAATGATACAAGGGAGGTACCTTAGTTTTCCAATCCTGCTGTTTGAAATGGACTAATTAAAAACTCCGTAATCATGCTCATCATGCATTGCATGTGACTGGAAGATGTAGAGCACTGTGGGATGAAAGCATGCCGCAAGCGTGAGATGGTGTCGCGTGAGGGAGTATGTCGGTGAGGGCATACATCATGTCATTCATACTTGCATTAATAAGAGTAGTTAGGAGTGTTCGATTGTACTGCTTTATCATTACTGCTTGACTGAGTCAATAACATGTTAACCTATGCTTTATTGTTCCACTGAGTTAGCTACTCACTCCCACGTTACGGGACGGTGTTTCGAACACCCACCAGACATTGTCTGATTTCAGATGGCGATGCTACTTCTGATGCGGAACCGGACCTTTGCAATGACTACGATGCCTGCTTGTATTGGTTGTCTTCTGACGGCTTCCTGTGAGCCATGTCCTGATCGACGGGGCTTTTTGGGATATTGACTAGACGACCTTACACATTTGATATATTTTAGGATTGTACTTGTAATTATTTAACCTGGTAATGTTATCACACTTTGGAGACTCATCATAGTTTATATATCTTATCTATCTATCACAGTCTTCCGCTTACAAATTTAACTGTCTTTGGAGTATGATATGCTGTTTTGGCTTAATCTCGCTCATGTTCACTACTCTAATACAGTCAACATTCAATCATCATTCATTTTGTTGCATAAGTGATGTCTGGAACTCGAGAGTTGAGTTACTACTCGACCCTCGATTTTCAGGATGTTACATTTGGGGCAGCTTCCAGAGAGCGATGGGGACTGATTTGCAGCTTAGTACCGCATATCATCCGCAGACCGATGGCCAGATTAAGAGGGTCAACCAGATCCTTGAGGATATACTTCGGGCCTGCGCGATTGACTTCGGTGGTAGCTGGGATGAGCATCTGCGATTGGCTGAGTTCGCATACAACAATAGCTTTCAGGCGACCATTGGCATGGCTCCTTTTGAGGCTTTGTATGGCAGACCGTGCAGATCTCCAAGTTGTTAGACCGAGGTTGGAGAGCGGCGTCTCCTAGGTCCCGAGCTTGTGCAGGAGACTTCAGAAGCTATTGATATCATCAGGCAGAAGATACGCATAGCTCAGAGTCGGCAAAAGAGTTTTGCTGATCGCCGACGTCGTCCCTTGGAGTTTGATGTAGGGGACTACGTGTATCTCAAGGTCTCACCCATGAAGGGCGTGGTTCGATTCGGAGTGAAGGGCAAGCTTGCCACGAGATTCATAGGACATTTCGAGATCACTAAGCGCATTGGCACTGTGGTCTATCGGCTTGCCTTGCCACCTCAGTTGTCTGGTGTCCACAATGTTTTTCACGTCTCTATGTTGAGAAAGTATGGGTCAGATATCGTTCCTATTATTGATTGGCAGCCGTTAGAGGTTCGTGAGGATACTTCTTACATTGAGCAGCCAGTTCGTATCCTTGATCGGAAGGAGCAGGTCCTCCGGACCAAGGTCATACCCCTAGTGAAGGTTCAGTGGGGTCACCATTCTGCTGATGAGGCATCTTGGGAGCGCGAGGCTGAGATTCGGGAGCGCTATCTCCATCTCTTTGATGATTGATCTTGTGCTGTATCTTGTATATTGTCTTCGATTTTATATGACGATACCTTGTTTCCTCTTCTAGTATGAGTTATGACTAGTTGCGATGATTGTGCAATTTTTGAGGATGAAATTTTTATTTGGAGTGGAGAGTTGTAAGACCCGTACCCTAGTCTGTACCGTTCTGTAGGCTTCCGCGATCCTACCGGTCGAATTTCTACAACCATCGACCCGTTCCGATGTTTGCGCACGATTCTAAGCCGAGTCCTGCCTACCAAAGTCGGCTCGAATTGAAACTTGTATCCTAGCGATCGCGTCGTCGCCGCGGTTCCAACGCCGTGACTCGTGCATCGAACCGATACCCAGTCTAGGAGATACAGGTCAGCGTTCGGTTCGAAGAAACGCTGCACGTTGCGAATCTCAAGAGAATCTTTACGAGATGTCCCATCAATCAAGTCAAGTATACCACCTTACCTCCATGCCACCTCACCCAACAACAAGTACACATGACCACTCCTCCCTTACCATAAGTCCACTCTCTCTCCCCACTCACCATCCCTCCTTTACCCATTTTTCAACTTAACCCATCCCCATTTATTACAACCACTCCACCCATCCCTTCCATCCATATCTCCCATCACTTCTCTCTCTCCCTCATTTTTCTCAAATCTCTCCAAGTAACAAAAATTTCATACGTCCAAGCTCTTCCCTAAGCCAAGTGTGGCCCACTTTCCCCTACACTCTCATCCATCATCTTAACCGTTGATCCATCATCTACCACCGTTAAAACCCAAGCAAAGGAGCTAAGAAGGCTTAAGGAGCAAGGAAAAGGCCAATAAGGTGGGTGAACTTTGATTTTTACCGTTGATTGCATGATTTAAGGGCCCACTTATTGGTGGGACCCATTTTGATGTATGTAATATGTTCATGAGGGGCCCATAGTGGCGGGGTCCCTCTATGATCACCGTCTCTCTCTCTTTCTCTCTTTCTTTGAATGGTGATGGTGATGAATGGATGAGTGTGGCCCACTAGGAATCACATATTTATATTTTTTAATGTGGGACCCATCGGACAAATGGGTTAGACCTATGCCATCCAACCCATTAGTGGGCTCAGATGGAAGGAAAACATAAAATTACGGTGGGCCACGTTCATGTGGAACCCACCTTGATGAGTGGACCACGTGTATGTGGGACCCACCACCCTGGAGCATCTATCCATGCCGTCCAGCATCTGCTGGACGGGTTGGGTTAACATGGAGTGCGTGTACTGACATGGTGGTGAACTAACAAGCTAACACAAAAAAAAAGTAGTTCTAATGGGTGGGCTGCTCATGCAGGCCCCACCTTGATGTATGAGTCTGATCCACGCCGTCCATTCTGTTCTCCAGATAATTTAGGCATTGAGCCAAAGTTTTAAGGTGATCCGATCACCAGGTGGGCCATACCATCTAAAACCATGTGAAGACATGCCAGAACATATAAAAGTACTCGGTGGGACCCACCTGAAGCTTGGATGCAGCTGAAACTCGGCCTGAACGGCCATAAAAGTGCGACACACATAATGGGTGGGCTGGATTGTGAATCACATCTCGGTGGGCCCCAAAACAAAAAAAAAAGAAGAAAACAATGCAGCGGCTGCCTCTTTTGCTGACAAAGAAGAATAGCCGCCCTGCGCCTGGCGGACGGACGGGCTGGGCCTCACTGCCCAGCTGTGGGCCCCACCATGGTGCGTTTCGACCATCTACACTGTGCATTTGATGGTTCTCCTTTAAATTATGAGGTATCCCAAAAATCAGCCGTATACGGAACTCAGGTGGGCCATACCATCTAAAGTCATGTGAAGACATGCCTAAACATATAAAACCACTTAGTGGGGACTACCTGAGATTTGGACACGGCTGAAACTTGGTTTGAACCCTCAGCCAGGTGGGACACACACATTGGGTGGATTGGATTTTTGAACCGCATTTCGGTGGGCCCCACCCACCCAGGTCCACATGACCACGTGAATAGGTTAGACGGCAAATAAACATTACAGTGGGCCCTGCCCACATGACTTCGTGAATAGGCTGGATTTTAAATAAACATTACAGTGGGCCCTGCCCAAGGTCCACGTGACCTCGTGAATAGGTTGGATTTCAAATAAACATTACGGTGGGTCCCCTCCTGATCTGCATGACCTTATGAATAGGATGGGTGGCAAATGAACGTTACAGTGGGCCCCTTGGTCCATGTGACCATATCAATAGGTTGGCTGGAAAATAGACATTTTGGTGGGGCCCCTATTTATGTGGCCTTATCAACAGATTGGATAGTAAAATAAACATTATGGTGGGCTTCACATGTGGCCCACTTGGAAGCATATGGGCCCACGTACTTAGGCCCATCTTGATGTATTTTTTGGGCCCATTATTAAGGCCCACTTGGATATTTATAGGCCTATTATTGAGGCCCACTTTGGTACATATATGAGCCCATGTATGCAGGCCATCCTGATGTGTTTACGGGCCCGTTGTTGGGGCCTAACTTGATATGTATAGGCCCACATTATGAGGCCCATTAGAGGTATTTGTGGTCCATTGTTGAGGCCCACTTTGAAATGTATATGGCCTATGTGATTAGGCTCATTTGATTGACATAAAGCTTATGTGATCGGGCTCATTTTAATACATTCTCAGGCCCATGGATGATGGCCCATTGCAATGTACCCAAGGCCCATTGGTGAGGTTCATTGAGGTGGCCCACTTGATGAATATAAGGCCTATGAGATACGGCCCATTTGATGTATTTAGGGCCTAGTGGGATGTACCTAAGGCACATTGCAATGTGTGATTCCAGCAGGATTTATTTAATGGTATTTGAGGTGAGCCGAGCCTTGGGGACAATGTTGGTTTGACATCCACATTGTACGAGTAATGTTGGTTCGATGTCTACATTATAACTCTACCTAAGGCCACTGATAGGCCCGTATCTGTTTCATGTAGGCCATCTAGGCCCATCTTCATTGAGAGGATAGTTTATTGTTTTATAACATATTTAGCACAGCCCCATGATTCATGATCATACGCATCATATGTATGCTTAAGATGAGGAGTGTCTGATCATAGCATATGCCTTCGGGTAGACTGTTTACGGGCTCCCTGATAGGCGGAGTTGCCCTACATGAGCGCGTGCTTCAAGCAGAATGGTTACATGATTGGTAGTGTGGTTCATGCATTTGCATCTGTGTGACCGTGATATGCCCTAGCGACATCAGGGCCATACCCTCCACAGATATATCGTGGGTGGCTGGTTGGATACTAGAAAAATCTTGTTCTAAGCAATTGAGGCGCCATAGATGTCCCTGGGTGAGAGTCCCTGAACCCGATGGTACCAGAGGATAACTCCAACGTCGAGACCAAGTGAATATACGAGCGCACGAGGGCCGAATACCAGAAGGCCGCGTCTCCCACTGTGTCGTGGTCGGTTGGAAAGGAGTGGTGGCCTTACTCGCCCGAGAGCAGGGGGCATTACTAGGCTGAGTTTGACCAGCTCGGAAATGAGTTCACTATCGACGTGCCAGATAGGTATTGGCTGACTATTGGCCAGGCGGATAGTGAGGTTTCTTACGCTCACTTGGACTGTGCTACTTGGAGAGAGACAGTGCCATTTGGAGTTTACTGAACCCCGGTGATTATCCAGACTAAGAACCGTACTGATTTGATGCTCTAGTGATGAGTTGCATTGGTATGAGGATTGGCATGCTTGACTTACACATTGCATCGCATGGCCTTGTTATGGCCGATAACATTCACATCTTGTACTGCATAGCCTTGGTACGGCTAGTTGCATTTACGTACTCATCAACATGATTCCGCATTACTCCGGCATTACATTCTGAGCACGTTCGCACACACTTACACCACCGTCTAAGCTTTCTATAAGATTATGCATGATTGATGCGTGCAGGTGACGCCAGGGTGCAGCTGTAGTCTCGCCACAGTTGGAGTGTGCCGTCGAGCTTTTGGAGTTTTGTTATTACCACTATCTTGTATTTCCCTTTTTACGCACTGTATTCAAAGTTTTTGTTCATAGTGGATTTTGTGATGGTGTTCTTGTGGTTATTGTTCGTGGGTTATGCTTGGTTATGCTCATTACGAATCAAATTGATATTAGAAACCCTCCTTGTAGCATCCCAGGATCGGAACCTGGTATATGGGTGCCGGGAGTCGAGAATGGGGTACTACGGAGGCTGTCGGCGTCGAATTCGGCGATCGGGAATCTTATAAGCCCGATCTCTGAATTCGGGGCGTGATAGAGAGTGGGCCCCACTTCAGGCCTCCAACATGATGCATGTGGAGCATCCACACCATCCATTTAATGGGTCCCCTTTATTTATGGGGTGCCTCCAAAAATCAGCCATAAATAGAACTCAGGTGGCCCACACCATCTACAAGTTTGTGAAGACATGCTAAGTCATATAAAAGCATTTAGTGGGGCCCACCTGAAATTTGGATGCTCGTGAAACTCGGTCTGACCCCTTAAATAAGTGGGACACACTAAATGGATGGGCTGGATTTGTGAACCATAGATGTACGTGGGACACACCTGCATAAAACCTGATTGGCTGGAGTACGTACACAGCTATATAGTTGTTGTATTTATGTCACCAGTTATGGGGCCCTGTGAGAGGTACGTGCTATACCTTACCGTCCATTCACCCTTTTTTTGGGCCACCTCACACATGTGCCACGTCTGAGGGTGGGACCCATCTTGATGTACGTGTGTTATATGCCACACTGTCCATTGGCCAGGACCATGGGACCCACCTCAATGAATAAGTGGTATTCACCGTCTAGATACCTGGATGGTGGAAATCCACCGTGATGCACGTGTCTCATTGTGTTGTCCGATTGGTGGACATGGAACTCACATCGTGATGTTTATGTTATGTCCAGACCGTCCATCTGATGGACGAGTCGCAATGTGCTGCTGTGCATGGGCGTCATCAGGCCCGTGGGCCCCACCCTCTGCACGTGTGTCCTGATGGTGGGACAACTATGATATATGTTTTGATCCGCACCATTCCATCCAGCATGGACAGTGGGCCCCACATAATGCATGCAATGTATATTCACATTGTCTGTTCAGCTAGGGCCCTAGTGTATTTATTCTAACCATGCCGTCCATCTATATGTGGGACTGGCCATGATGTAAGTGTTTTATCCGTGTCATCCGTGGTCCCATCCTGACGTAAGTGTTGTATCCTCACCGTCAGGTGCAAAGACGGTGGGATTCCACCATGATATATGTGTTTCTCCACTCTGTCCACTCATTGGACGTGATCCCACCATGCCAGCGTGTGCGGCCCACCTTGATTTAATGTACTGCGTCCGCACCATCCAATCCATGGACGGTGGATGCAGGTTGATTGGAGTACCTTACACCAGCTTGATAGCTGAGGTATTGATGCCAGCAAGTTCCGTGGGGCCCACTTGATTTATGTGTTGTATTCCACGCCATTCATCTGTTTTACACCCATGATTGTCCTTTTGTGCGGACTGCCGTGATGAACGTATTGTATATCTATGTCATCCGTTGATGAGGTCCACCTTTGATATGTTTATGGCCTATCTATGAGGCCCACCTCTCATATGTTTATGGCTTATCCATGAGGCCCACCTTTGATATGTTTATGGCCTATCCATGAGGCCCAACTTTGATATGTTTATGGCCTATCCATGAGGCACACCTCTGATATGTTTATGGCCTATCCATGAGGCCCACCTCTGATATGTTTATGGCCTATCCATGAGGCCCACCTTTGATATGTTTATGGCCTATCCATGAGGCCCAACTTTGATATGTTTATGGTCTATCCATGAGGCCCACCTCTGATATGTTTATGGCCTATCCATGAGGCCCACTTTGATATACTTGTGGCCCATTGATGCGGCCCACTTGTTATGTATGAGGCCCATTGGTGTTGCCCAATGATGCAACCCATTGTGATGTGTATGTTATCCAGGCCG
Organism: Magnolia changhungtana; assembly: GCA_030180095.1. Classification (NCBI taxonomy): domain Eukaryota; kingdom Viridiplantae; phylum Streptophyta; class Magnoliopsida; order Magnoliales; family Magnoliaceae; genus Magnolia; species Magnolia changhungtana. Next base: position 3,694,269 of record JASAUF010000600.1, read on the forward strand.
GTCCTTAGCTGGACCACTGGTAGGCCCAGCTGAGATGTGTAGGCCCACTTGCTGCATGGGCAAGGCCCACCTCTGATGAATATTCAAGGCTCACCTATTGGCGATTGAAGGCTCATTTATTGGATATGTGAGGCCCACCTATTGGCTATTTAAGTCCCATTTGTTGGATATTTAAGGCCCACCTATGACGCCCCGGTCACTGCTTCATGTGGGCAGGCACACATGTGGCGGGGCCCTGTGTGAGTCCGGGCAAAGCACTCTTGTCTTTGGGCGAGCTAGTTATACTATAGTTGACTGTAGCATAACTTGTCCCACATCGGAAGAGTTATCTGGGGTTGTGGTGGTTATATGTTGGGTTCCTCCCTTAACAGACATAACGCGTTTTAAAGTCGTGAGCTTCGGCAAAGCGAACAATATCATGTGCTGTGGGGGCTGGTCCTTACAACTGTCACTCCCCAAACTTGAAAATTGGATTCACAGGAATCCCGATTGCCGAATCCGGTGCTGATAGTCTCTGTATTTCCCCATTCTCGGCTCCTAGCGTCCACACGCCGGATTTCGATCTTGGGATCCTACAAGGAGGATTTTATTATTATTATTTTAAGGTACATTTAACTCGTAATAAGCATAACCACAAGATTTTCCAATTCATAAAGGCAACATCATCGTCACATATCCACTAATATAATCATTTGAGTACAATACTGAAAGGGAAATACATAAATCAAAAATCAAGCTCCAGAAGACTGCTATAGGCTCCAAGCTCAATACTGCTGCAACCTAACAACAACTGCATGCATCTATCGTGTATAAGCTTATAAAAAGCTTAGAGGGTGGTGTAAGTGTGTGCACAAAGTAAGTGTTAAGTATTCAATACAATGTCATCATCATACAATACCAAAATTACTGGTAATCTATAAATCGTACATTATCGGAATAAGCATAAATACTGACAAGAGCAGGAATTATTAGAGTAGACAGAAATACTGACAAGATCATAAATTGTACTATAACAGAGTAAGCGGAATTATGGACAAGTTTATAAGTCAATCAATATCAGAATACGCAATATAAAACATATATGCAATAAGGAGTCATAAAGAGCCAAATATCTGATGCCGAGGATGCAATGTAATATACAAATCCTACTAAGTCTGTCTAAGCCATATAAGTTGTAATGCCCTAAAAATCGGGGGTCGAGCATAAACTCAACTCCCGAGTTCCAGAACATCACTTATGCAACAAAATGAATGATGATTGAATGTTGACTGTATTTGTGCATTGAACATGAGTGAGATTAAGCCAAAACAGTAATATCATACTCCGTGAGACAATAAATTTGCAAGTTTAAAGACTGTGATAGATAGATAAAATATATAAACTATAATGAGTCTCCGAGTGTGATAACGTTACCGGTGTTAAATAATTACAAGTACAGTTCTAAAATATACCTAATGTGAGGAAGTGTAATGTCTCCTATCCCAAATACCATAGCCCCGTCAATACAGTACCAGGTCTTCAGAAACCCATCAGAGAGTTACGTGATAGGAGAACTCCTCCTCATCACCATAGAAGTAGTCCGGCTCTGCTTCATAAGCATCGCCATCATCTGAAATTCAACAAATCTGGTTGGTGTGTACAACACCGTCCCATAACGTGGGAGTGAGTGATCAACTCAGTGGAACAGTAAAGCATAGGTTAACATGTTATCAATTCAATCAAGCAGTAATGATAAAGCAGTACAAACCAAACAATTCTAACTACTCTTATTAAGTGCGAGAATGAAATGACATGATGCTGTATGCCCTTGCCAAACCACCCTCATGCGACATCATCTTACGTTCGCGAATGCTTAACTCCCTCGGGCGCCACATCTACTAAGCACATGCGGTGCGATGATGATCATGATTACCGAGTTATTATTAGTCCATTTCAAACAAAGAAGATTGGGAAACTAAGGTACCTCCCTTGTATCATTCCCAAACATGATCCATTCTAGGGTCGTCAGTCCTAGTTAATCTCATACGATATTATGGTTTGAGAGGGGTAGCGAAGGCATCACAAAGGGCTCGTCACCCGTCAGCACGGATACAGATCTCACCGTATGCGGCTCAATTGCTGACCGTCGGCTCGAGTACAGGTCTCACCGTACTTGGCTCAATCACTAGCCGTCAGCTCGAATACATGTCTCACCGTACTCGGCTCAACTCATACTCCAGTTGCTGCGAAAGACTCGTCGCCAATCACAGACCTTGGAGTATACTCGAAGATACTACAGAGAACTCGTCGCCCGTCAGCACGAGTACAGATCTCACCGTACTCGGCTCTCGCCGTAAGTATCGACAGCTCGAATATAGTGTCTCATACCACCATAATCAGCTCACGAGTCTGGTTGCTCACTGGTCACTACGGGGAGGCACGTGGCCCCGGCCAGAGGCCGACACCGACCACGGTGTCCCATACCACCATGCCCGGCTCATGAGTCTTAGCGGATCGAGGTACCATGGTTAAAAGGGATTTCACTGGTAAGTTTGGTACCTTAGGTTCAGGCAGTAGCGACCAAACATGGTGAACATACATAAGACAGATCGGGTTACTTGACGAGCTCGGCTAACTCGAGCGCACAACAAGTTGAACGACATGAAGTGCATAAGCACTTCACGTGGCCAACCACTATCGCCAATCGAAGTACGACTCGGGTTCGTTGAACACATCTCACGTGGCAAATGAATCGCAGCCACGAATTCAATTTTGGTACCGATTGTCTGGACTATAATCATAGCCCCAAACATGATAACTTGCAGATAGATAAAGCAGTAATGGATCAAGATTCCACTCATACAATCAAGGTATGGTATTATCCGTTTAGGGTCGCTGTGGTCAGTTGCGCCAGACGCACTCGTTGCTCCGCTCCCCCATCACCCATGACGGATCATACAACGTAAATATAAATTTAAACATATGCATTACATAGTTATAATCAGAAAGCAGTTGAGCATGTTATGAATCACAACACAAGCATAAGTTTATACATGTTTAATTCCTAATCACACAACAATCCAAGGAGATCATACACATAGTGAAAAGAGGTTGAGAATCACATCTCAACACCCTTATACATTACAATTTGCTAACTACTACTCATTCAGATATTTCAAAAAAAACACTTAAACAAACATACATCAACATACATGACATATGTCGATCACATTGGCATTAGGCCAAATCCTTTCCCTAGGGAGTTGCCTCAATCATAACACGCGTACACCCACGACGGATAGTCATGGCAAGCAGGAATCCAAGTTCCATATTCATTCAGTCATTTCCACAAACACTTGGGCCACACATTTTAGCATATATGGTGTCTATTGGCCGTGGCGTGATTTAGGGCAAATCCTTTCGTCAAAAGGGTATCGCCAATACAACAATCATGAATCCATAACAATTAGTCATGGTGAGCACGAATGAGGATTCTATACTCATTCAGTCATTTTCACAAACACTTAGAATACACTAATACAACATACATGGTGTATGTTAGCAAAACATGTATTAGGGCTATCCTTTGGCCAAGTGAGTATTTTATCCATGTATAATATATTACTAAAGCAAATAATCATGATAAATGCATCTCCAAAATTTATACGTATACAGTATTTTCTACAATACGCATTTTCAACATACATACTGTATACAAGCAAACATGTATTACGGCAATTCCCTTCGCCAAGCAATTATTTTATACGCACATAATATACTTATACGATGATTAATCATGACAAACACATCGCTAAAATATACATGTATACGGTACTTCTTACAATACCATATTTCTACATACATAGTGTTTATTAGTAAACATGTATTTAGGCGAATCCTTTCGCCAAATAAGTATTTTATCCATACATCATATATCCATACGACAAATAAACATGTCAAACACATTTCCATAAAAAATACGTATACAGTATTTTATACGAATACCTAGAGTATGTGAAATTCCAAATTCTACAATTCTAATCGAAACTGAAAACGGAAAGCACTTTGTACATGTGCAATTGCATGCAGATCATGAATCTATCATTATCTGACATTGAAAGCGTTGAAAACCATAACCTATACACCTAAAGTCTGCACCTTTTGTCGTAAAATCGTAACAGAGTCGATAGGTTCGCTAAGCTTCCGTATACGGGAGTTTGGCAACCTAGAGAATGAAATAGGTTAGCTATTTCATAACCTACAACCTATACAACCCTAAAACAGATTAGGGTTAGGGTTTCTTACCTAGAAACGACACCGGAATCGCTTGGAAAGCGATGAGAATCAGGCAGTGGAGCCCGAATAGCGGCAGGGAACAGCAGCAGGGAGTTCCTCCCACATCTCCCTCACTTTTCTCTCTCTCAAATCCAAATTCGTATGGCTGGAATGGGAGAGGGTTTAAGGTCCTTTTATAGCCTAAAACCTTCCCAAAATAGACTCAGGTTCAAGGGTTACTGCTATTATAAGCATTTCGGCGATGTTCCAGCTCAAAAGAGTGTTTATGGTGGCCCCCCTTGAGCCAAACGTCAGACTTAAGCTCACCACACATGGATCTATGTGGGATTACGTTCTTGACTCGATCGGATTCCTAGATCGCACGTGGCGGACCACTTTCAGTTCAACGGTCAGTGGGCCACGATCCGAATTTCCAAGCACATGTAAATGTTCCTGAAATTTTTCTTAATCCGAGGGTGTAATTTAGTCTGATTCTAATGGTCTGGTTGCTTAATACTGATGCGCAAGCGAATGGTGTCAGATCACTATTCCAGATATTTATTTTGTAAAGGGAATAGTGTTTTTCACACACACTCGCTCCGGACTCAAGCGAACAGCCGTGGGACATCAGCTGGATTTGATTTCCGAGATGGTTGTCAAGCCCGGCGAGGCGGTCCTAAGTCCTTAACTTCGTATTGTTCGGACTCCCGATGTGCGGTCCAGATCAGATACGGAGTTTCGAGATGCTCCCGAGAGCAGCCGGGTAATGAGTTTGATCCTAGATTTTTGGGTAACCTAGCGTCAATGATTCTACAAGTTTTGGGTCTTGCAGATCGTATTTGAAGCGATTCAAATGGATTTCATGGCTAATCTAGTTTAGCACTTTAGTTAACTTTGTCAAATTTCTAAAGGATTTAATCCTAAGTGATTTTCGTCTGAGGTAGTATTTAGTCCTTTGCAGTTTGTATCTAAAGTGATCCAAGTTATACTACTTAGCTAGTTTAAGATAGTGTCTAGGGTGAAGGTGCTTTGAGAAATTGAAAGCACAAGGTAGTGAAGGGTGGGATTTGTGAAGAAAATGGTTTGAAAAGAGATTTGAGGCTTTAATTGAGTGTTTAAGAAGTTAAACCTGTATTAGGATTGATCCATTGCCTAAGGACGTCTAATCCCAGGTTGGCAAAATCCGGGGTGTTACATAAGTGCAGAAACATAGCAACCTAAAATGTCATATGCCTGCGGATGTAATGCAATATGCGATGCGAATGAAATGACCATGCTGGAGTGTGAAGTCGGGATGATCGTATGTAGTATCGTAGGCTACGGGGTCCACCACATGGGACTTCTATCCAAACCAGTCCTATATCTAAATTTGGATAGTCAGACTCAACGTGGTAAACTCCTAATCTCAGGTTAGTCGCACGCCCAACCGAAATCTATGCCATAATGAAGGTACACAACAATTAGTTGCGCACTACCAGCCCAAGTGGATAGTGAATGAATGAATGAATGAGCATGCAACTCCTACTCAATAAGTCCACATATCAGTACGGTTCCTCTCTAAAAAATCACTGGGGTCTATTATAGTCCAAACCAGATGGTCTCCCCATCGCGCGCAATAAGGTGAGTGGAAGAGACCTGACTATCCACCTGCCAATATCGGGCCTGACTCGTCAATAGTGGACCCATTCCTTGAGCTGGTCAGACTCAGCCTAGCATTGCCCCCTCCTTTGGGGCAGGTAAGGCCGCACCCTCTTCCAACAGACCACGACACAGTGGGAGACGAGGCCTAACGGTATACGGCCCTCATGCGCTCATGCATCCACTCGGTCTAGATGTTGGAGCAACCTCTGGAACCAAGAGGGTTCTGGGACTTTCACTCAAGGATATCTATAGCACCCCATGTAGAATAGATTTTCGGTGTCCCATCTAGCCATCCACGATATGCCTGTGGAGGCTATAACCCTGATGTTGCTAGGGCGTACAGTGGTCATGTCACACAAATGCGAGATGCATGAGTCACACAGTGCAATCATGCATAAATCCTGCACATATCGTGTGCTCATGTGGGGCAACTCTGCCTATTAGGTAGCCCCATGAATAACCTACCCTATGACATATGCGATGGTCAATCACATCTCATAACAAACATGTAAATGATGCGTATGTATTATGATGCTATGCTGTCACATACTCATAAGCGGTATCAATAACCGACATCAACAATCAGCCTCGACAATGTGGACATCTAACCAACATTGCCCCAAGGAATGGCCCACATAAGGCCAAACACATAATAGGCAGACGGCCTCACACAAAGACCTAATATACAACACAGTGGGCCTTGCCCAAGGACCACAAATACATCACAGTGGGCCTCAACTACGGGTCACATATATATCATATAGGTCTCGACAATCGGCATTGGCAATCGAAATCGATCGGTAATCAGAGTCGGCAAATCGGTCACGTCGATCGGAATCGGCAATCGGTCATGATAACAGAATCCATCGATAATCAGAATCAGCAAATCGGTCACATCAATCGGAATCGACAATAATAGGCCTAACAAGGTGTAACGACTCAAAAATTTTCTTACAATGGCCCGAGTACCACCTCGACCAGAAATCACTTAGGATTAAATCCTTTAGAAATTTGACAAAGTTAACTAAGTGTTAAACTAGATTAGCCATGAAATCCATTTGAATCACTTTAAATACGATCTGCAAGACCCAAAACTTGTAGAATCATTGACGTTAGGTTACCCTAAAGTCCAAGATCAAACTCATTACCTGACTGCTCTCGGGAGCACATTGAAACTCCGTATCAAGTCTGGCCCGCATATCGGGAGTCCGAATAATATGAGGTTAAGGACTTAGGACCGCCTTGCTGGGCTTGACAACCATCTCGAAAATCAAATCCAGTCAGTGTCCCATGGCTGTTCGCTTGAGTTTGGAGCGATAGAGTGTGAAAACACTTATTTTCTTTACAAAATAAATATCTCAAATAGTAATCTGAGACTTGTTACTTGCGATCATTTTGTAAGCAACCAGACCATCAGAATCTGACCCAAATACACCCTCGGATCAGGAAAAATTTCATAAACATATCCATGTACTTGGAATTCCAGATCGAGATCCGCTGACCGTTGAACTGAAACTGGTCCGCCACGTGTGATCTGGGAATCCGATTGAAACAAAAACTTAACTCCACCTGGATCCAAGGTTGGTGAGCTTAAGTCCGACCTTTGGTTCAAGGAGGCCCGCTAGAAGTCCTCCGTTGAGCTGGAAAAGGGCCACTTTGGTTATAACCCAAGTATACCTTGACCTTAAGTCTAGTTTAGTGCATTTTTAGGCTATATAAGGACCTTAGAACTCTCTCTCTCACAGCCATATAAATTTGAGAGAAACCCTAGAGAGAGAAGAGAGAAAAGAGAGAGAAAGAGTGAGATAAATGGGAGAAACTCCCTGCTACTATTTCTTGCCGCTACCCAAGCTCCACCACTCCATTCTTGTCGCTTTCCCGGCGATACCGACTTCGTTTCTAGGTAATAAACCCTAAACCTAATCTGTTTTGGAGTTGTAAGGGTTGTAGGTTATGAAATAGCTAACTTATTTCATTCTTTAGGCTACCAAACTACCGAATACGAAAGCCTAGTAAACCTTGCTGATTCGTTACAATTCTAAGACGAAAGGTGAGGACTTTAGGTGTATAGGCTACGATTTTCAACGCTTTCAATGTCAGATAATGATAGATTCATGATATGCATGCAATTGCACTTGTACAAAGTGTTGTCTGTATTTCGTTTCAATTAAAGATGAAGAATATGGAATTTTACATATTCTAGGTATTCGTAGAAAATACCGTATACGTATAAATTTTGGAAATGTGTTTGCTATGATTATTTGTTGTATGAATATAATATATATGGATAAAATACTTAGTTGGCGAAAGGACTCGCCATAATACATGATTGGCTAATATACACTATGTATGTAGAAATAGTGTATTCAAGAAAGTACCGTATACATATAAATTTTGGAGATGTGTTTGCCATGATCATTTTCTGTATGAATATACTATATATGCGTAAAATACTTGCTTGGCGAAAGGACTCGCCCTAATACATGTTTTGCTAATATACACTATGTATGTTGTAATAGTGTATTCTAAGTGTTTGTGAAAATGCTTGTGAGAGTAAGTGTTTGGATGATGGTGCCTTAGGTAGGTGTTGAGATGGGATTCTCAACTACCTTAGAGACCTATATGATTTTCTCCATGTAAGTTGCTTACTTTAACCACTTATGAAAAATATGTGTTTGTATTCTTGTTTATATAGTGCTTTATAACATGCTTTATAACATGCTTTATGACATACTTGTTAACTTGCTTGAATTACTTTGTTTAATATGCTTTACTCCACATGCTATGAATAAGGATTGATTGAGTTTTGGATTATGTTTATAGTCCAGACAATTGGTACCAAACTTGATATCGTGGTTGAGATTCTTTTCGCCACGTAAGATGTGTTTGACGAACCCGAGTCGTACTTCAGTTGGCGACAGTGGTTAGGCCACGCGAAGTGCTTTGCACTTCATGTCGTTTAGTTGATTGTGCGCTCGAGCTAGTCAGGCTCGTCAAGTAACCTGATATGTCTAATGTATGTTCACCATGTTTGGACGCTACTGCTTGAACCTAGGGTACCAAACTTACTAGTGGAATCCCTTTAACCATGGTACCTCGATCTGCTAAGACTCATGAGCCGGGCATGGTGGTATGGGACACCGTGGTCGAGCTGTCGGCCTACGCTGGGGCCACGTACCTCCCCGTAGTGACCAGTGAGCAACCAGACTCGTGAGCCGATTATGGTGGTATGGGACAATATATTCGTGCTGTCGGCCTACACTGATAGGTGACGAGCACTTTGTAGTGACCTCGAGCATACTCTGAATTTACGATGAGGCGACGAGTTTTGCCGTAGTGTATAGAGTATGAACTAGGCCTATATCTGTATAGTGATGAATCCTTAAAGAGGTGATGGGGGAGTGGTGTAACCATTGTGTGTAACAACGCTGGCAGTCTCTGCAGCAACCTAGAAACACACCTTCGGATGAGATTAACTAGGACTGACGACCCTAGAATGGATCATGTTTGGGAATGATACAAGGGAGGTACCTTAGTTTCCCAATACTGTTGTTTGAAATGGACTAATAACAACTCGGTAATCATGCTCATCATGCATTGCATGTGCCTGGAAGATGTGGAACACTGAGGAATGCAAGCATGCCGTAAACTAAGATGGTGTCACACGAGGGAGTGTGTGGTTCGGGCATACATCATGACTGCATTCATACCTGCATTAACAAGAGTAGTTAGGAGTGTTTGATTGTACTGCTTTATCATTACTGCTTGACTGCATTGATAACATGTTAACCTATGCTTTATTGTTCCACTGAGTTAGCTACTCACTCCTACGTTACGGGACGGTGTTGTACACACCAACCAGACTCTGTCTCAGGTATAGATGAGGTGGCGACTCAGGAGGCTGAGCCGGACTATGACGAGGACCAGGATGAGTTCTTATTTATGCAGTATTCCAGTGGCTTCGACTAGATTGCCAGGATCGACGAGACTTGCACGGATTACTCCTTAGTTGTACTTTTGACATTTTGTTCACAAAACAGATATATGTATATGGTGACTCAGATGGGTTCATACTTTCGAGATTGAGATAGTTTTGTTTCTTTTATATACATATATATACAGTTTTAGTCTTCCGCTTGCCTTTATACAATTGATCTGGAGTATGAATTACTGATTTGGTATAATCTCACTCATGTTTATTGCATTAACACTGACAACATTTAATCATCATTATCTATGTTGCATAAGTGATGTTTTGGAACTCGAGAGTTGAGTTACTACTCGACCCTCGAATTTCAGGGCGTTACACAAGGCCTAAGGGAAGGTCACAATGTGGATGTTAAACCATCATTGCCCATCAATGTGGTCATTTAACCAACATTGCTCCCAGGGAACGACACTCATAGGGCCAATCGGATAGGGGTCCACAGTCTTATACAAGGGTCTAATACACATCAACATGGGCCTCACTTCTGGGGCATATACGCATCACATCGGGCCTCACTCATGAGCCAATATATGTATAACATCGGGCCGTATCTGTAATGACTCGAAAAATCCAGTACAATGGCCCAAGTACCACCTCAGGCAGAAATCACTTAGGATCAAATCCTTTAGAAATTACACAAAGTTAACTATATACTAAACTATATTAGCTACGAAATCCGCTTGAATCACTTTAAATACAATCTGCAAGACCTAAAACTTGTAGAATCATTGATGCTAGGTTACCCTAAAATCTAAGATCAAACTCATTACCCGACTGCTCTCAGGAGCACATTGAATCTCTGTATAAGATTTAAACCGCACATCGAAAGTCTGAATGATACGAGGTTATAGAATTAGGATCGCCTTGCTGGGCCTGACAATTAGCTCGGAAGTCAAAACTAGATAGTATTCCTGGGCTATTCGCTTGAGCCTGGAGCGAGGAGTGTGAGAAAACCTGGTTTTCTTTAGAAATTAAATTAAATTTAAGTAATCTGAGACTTGATGTTTGCGGCCCAAATATAGGTAATCAGACCGTCAAAATCTGACCCAAATACACCCTCGGATCAGGAAACATTTCCCATACACGTCTATGTACTTGTAACCCTGATCGGGTTTTTGTGACCGTTGAACTGAAACTGGTCCGCCACGTGCGATTTGGAAACCCGATTGGAATGAAAGCTTAACTCAACCTAGATCCATAGTCAGTGAGCTTAAGTCCGACCTTTGGCTCAAGGGGGGCTCCAGAAGTGCTCCGTTGAGATGGAATAGACCCGCTTTGGACATAACCTAAGTATACCTTGGCCCTGGGTCTATTTTGGAGAGTTTTGGGCCTATATAAGGACCTTAAACCCTCTCTCATTCACACCATATGAATTTGAGAAAACCTTAGGAGAGGGAAGAGAAGAAAGAGAGAGAAAGTGTGTTAAGAGTGGGAGCATCTTCCTATTATTCTACCCTGTTGTTCTCCGTGTTTATCCACTGCAACAGTATCGCTTTTTCGGCGATTCTGATTCCTTTTTCAGGTAAGGAATCCTAACCCTAGTCAGTTCTAGAGATCCGATGAGTGTAAGTGATGAAGTAGCTAACCTATGTCGTGTCTTAGGTTACCGTTCTGCCAGTGGTTAAGACTTGGTGTTTAACTGAGTCTGTTACTCATTTTTACGGCATAAGGTGCGGACTTTAGACGTATAGGTTAAGGTTTTCAAAGCTTTCAATGTCAGATAATGATAGATTCATGTTCTGGGTGTTATTGTACATGCACAAACCGATGTTCGTTTTGCATTTCGATCGCGTATACAAATTATGGCATATTGTATATTCTGTATATTTGTAGAAAATACTGTATACATACAAATTTTGAAAGTGTGTTTGCCATGATTAATTACCATATGAACATGCTATATATATGTATAATACTTACTCGGTGAAAGGATTCGCCCTAATACACATTTTTGCTAGTATACGCTATGTATGTTAAAAGAGTGTATTCTAAGTGTTTGTAAAAATGTTTGTAAGAGTAAGTACTTAGACGATAGTGCTTTTGATATGTGTTGAGATAGGATTCTCAGCTACCTTAGTGATGTGTATGATTTCCTTCATGCAAGTTGTTTAAATCAATTGCTTACTTATGAAATATATGTGTTTGTATTTCCTACTTGTCTTGTGCTTTATAACATGCTTGTTAACATGTTAGAATTATTTTGTTTATTCTGCTTTACTCTACATGCTTCTAATTAAGGATTGAATATGATCGGGGCTATATTATAGTCCAGACGATCAGTAACAGACTTGAGTTCGTGGTTGAGATTCATTTCACCACGTAGAATGTGTTTGACGAACCCGACTCGTACTTCGGTTGGCGATAGTGGTTAGGCCACGCGAAGTGCTTATGCACTTCATGTCGTTCAGCTGGTTGTGAGCTCGTGCAAGTCAAGCTCGTCAAGTAACCCGATCTGTCTAATGTATGTTCACCATATTTGGCCGCTACTGCTTGAACCAAGGGTACCAAACTTACCAGTGCAACCCCGTTAACCTTGGTACCTCGATCCGCTAAGACTCATGACCCAGGCATGGTGGTATGGGACACCGTGGTCGATCTATTGCCTACGCTGGGGCCATGAGCCTCCCATAGTGACCAGTGAACAATCTAGACTCGTGAACCGAATACGGTGGTATGGGACACTATATTCAAGCTGTCGGCCTACACTGATTGGTGACGAGCCCTTTGTAGTGACCTCGAGGATACACTGAATCTGCGAAGAGGCGACGAGCATTCCCGTAGTAAACTGAGTATAAACTAGGCCTATATTGATAAGGTGATGGGGGAGCGGTGCAACGAGTGCGTGTAACAGCCCTGGCAGCCCTTTACAGTAACCTAGAACCGTAACATCGTATGAGATTATATAGGACTGACGACCCTAGAATGGATCATTGTTTGGGAATGATATAAGGAAGGTACCTTAGTTTTCCAATACTTCTGTGTGAAAAGGACTAATAATAACTCAATAATCATGCTCATAACATAGCACTGCATGTGCCTGGAAGATGTGATGCACTGAGGGATGAACGCATGCCGCGAACGTAAGATGGTGTCGCATGAGGGTAGTTTGGCAGGAGCATGCATCATGATCACATTTCATACTTGCATTAATAAGAGTATTTAGGAGTGTTTGATTGTACTGCTTTATCATTACTGCTTGACTGAATTGATAACATGTTAACCTGTGCTTTATTGTTCCACTGAGTTAGCTACTCACTCCCACGTTACGGGACGATGTTCTGGACACCCACCAAACTCTGTCTTAGATGCAGGTATTAACAAGACACAGGAGGCTGAGCCTAATTACTATGATGATCAGGATGAGTTATCCTACATGCAGTTCTCTGGAGGCTACGCTTAGGCCTTTCAGATGACGGGGCTACCGGGTGTACCATTCTAGTTGTACTATTTTGGCATTTTAATTTTTGAAACAAATACATGTATATGGTGACTCAGTAAGGTGTTCATACTTTGGAGACTGATTGTGACATTTCTGGCTTTATATACATCTATATGCATCTTTCAGTCTTTCGCTTGTATTTTTTAACTTGATCTGGAGTATGAATTACTGTTTTGGTATAATCCCACTCATGATTATTGTACTAACTCAGACAACATTCAATCATAAGCATTTATGTTGCATAAGTGATGTTTTGGAACTCGGGTGTTGAGTTTCTACTCGACTCTCGATTTTCAGGGCGTTACAGTATCAAACGGATCGAATCAAATGGGCCGGATCAAATGGGTCGAATCAATGGGCCAAGTCAAACGGGCCGAGTCAAATGGGCCGAGTCACATAGGCCGAATCAAATGGGTCGAATCAATGGGCCATGTCAAACGGGCCGAGTCAAATGGGTTGATTCAAATGGGCCAAGTTAAACATGCTGATACAAATGGGCCTTAACCCATGGGCCCCAAATATCTCTCAATGGGCCTCTCAAATGCAACAAGTGGTTCGCACTACTTGGGCCGCACCATTCATCCATTTAGAGAGATCATTTTAGAGTGTTATCCAGACAATGAATCAGATCAAAAGATCATCTGGACCATACTACCACTAACAGGGGTGATCATGATTTCCCACTATCAAATTCCAGTGGGCCCACCATAACATTTAATTTCCATCCAAACTATTCCCATGGTCACAATGACCTGGGGAGATACAAATATCATATTGGTCCAAAGCTTTTGTAACCCAAAGGGGGTTTCAATGGTAGGCATTCAATCCACTGTTTTATGTAGTGTAGTCTACCTGACAACTGGATCTATCTTATTTTGTCTCAAACCCGAGATGGGTCGCCAAAAGGATGAACGTTGTGGATGAAGTACATCTATAAGGTGGGTCCCACTAGTTAAATGGATGGCGTGGATTTCACCTCACGACAGAAAGCGGTCACATGTCAAGCACGGATCGAGCGACGCCAGCCACCAATTATTCCCAGAAAGGTGGGTCCCTCATGGGGCCCACACGTGCAGATGCACCTTGTGTGTGTGTGTGTGTATATATATATATATATATATATACGTACCTTATATATATATAATAATATAATATTACAATCTATATATGCCATATATATACACATATATTTATATAATATAAAGGTCCAGTGCGTGGGATCTCCACCATCCAAACAGTGGATGGTGTGGACCACTTGAATGTCGTGAATGGCTGATTTTTGGTATATACCCATCCCTAAAGGGGACCCATCAAATGCACGGTGTGGATACTCCACATACATCACAGTGGGGGCCTGAGGTGGGGCCCACTCTCCCTCTCCATCAAAGGCAAAGAAGGACACCGCCTCCGCAAAGATCGAGGACGCCGCGGTAAAGCAGCAGTGTCCCATCACATTTTTTTTATTTTTTTTAGATGGGACCCACATCAAGAAAATCTACCCCATTGGTTGGATTCCCGGGCTCGAGACAGGCCTAAGGAGCCCAACATTCGTATATTTCGGTGAGTAGAAACACACAGCGGCCCTAACAGATTACATCACCCAAATCCCTGTTCTCTACAATATGGCCCACCAAAGATTCAGTTCGGCTTCATTTTTCGGCTTAACGCCTAAAATGAGCTAGGAAGTGGGATGGACGGTGTGGATCGGATACATATATTAAGGTCAGATCCATGTGTGTGTAGACAGTGTAATGTATAAAATGTATAAAAAAAAACTCGTTGGGCCCCCGATGCAGAGTGCATAAAAACATACATATCACGGTGGTTTTTGAAATATCGGTGAAGACCGCTTAAGTTGAAGTAGGAATATGCCAATATGTCCTAGAGGGGGGTGAATAGGACTTTTAAAGTTTTTATGGTTTATTTAAAATCCTATTTCACTAATCCTTATATATCTATATATATATGTATATATATATATGCAATTATCAGGATTACTCAAATGTAACTTTACTGGCTTCCAAGCTCAGTAAAGGGTCCAATCATAAACTACACAAGAAGTAATAATGCAGACATAATTCATGATGGATATGACTGTGTAGGTGTGTGAGAGGTGATCAGATAATCAGATATGGAAGTATTTAAGCAAACCACACAATCAAAATAATAATCTCAAACACAGTCATTTTATAGTGGTTTGACGATAAGTCTACTCCACTCCTGGCTGTCGCACTTAACCCTTGAGTGTACCGGTTTCACTAAGGAGGTTTCCCAGGATTCACCTCAAACCTAAGGTTTTAAATCAGGTTCACCTTCAACTTTTACAGAGGTTTTATGCGGTTCACCTCAAACCCAGAGTTTTATTGGCTCACTCCTAACCAGATGTTTATGCTCTCCATAGAGCAAGGGTCCACACAACGCACCGAGATTTTAGACCACACAGGTCAAGGACCTACACAAGGACCTAACGGTTTATGCCCTACATAAGAGCAAGGGTCCACACTATGCACCCAAATTTTAGACCACATAGGTCAAGGACCTACACAAGGACCTAACAGTTTATACCCTACACAAGAGCAAGGGTCCACACTATGCACCCACTACGTACACTCCCGCCGAAGGCCTCCTACGAGGGCTTCAAAGGGTGAGAACCACTTAAGACCAAGACCTAGAAAGGAATGATCATAAGTGTCCTCTGGACTCTAGATACTTACAAATAAGTTGATGAGTCCGTTAAGCATAAAGCCAAAGATCTCCTCCTTCTTGTTGACAAAGAGTCTTTTACTCCCTTGATCCGCAGCACAAGATGATATACCAATGCTTGGCTTCGGGTTGGGTCAAGGGCGAGATGGAATCCTACTCTCTAAAGATTTTCCTATAAGGAAGGTAGAGTAGATCCTCTCTTATGCATTCAAGGCATCCCAGCATAAAAATTTGCCATTCAGGTAGTAGCTTGAGGATCCTTGAATGCAGAAGTTCATTCCCCAATCTACTCTATTGAATATCAATGGTGAGGGTGGATTGGAGGATGAACTCCCTTGAGAGAAAGGGCTTTAGGTATAAGATATAAGTTAAAACACTCAAAAGCTCCCTCTTCTTTCTCTCACAGCAACAAAGGACAAGTCCTCTATAAATAGGCAAAAAGTTCCAACGGATAAAAAACGGTCACATTTATGGCAGAGTTCGATATCATCGAGCAGATTCGATATCATCGAGCGTATACTCTCGATGGCATCGATGGTCTGGTCGATGACTCGGACTCGATGTCATGCACTTTTGAAACTCTTTGCCAATTGGTCGATGAATCGAAGCTATTGTCGATGTAATCGGATTTCGAACTCCGATTCCATCGATGACAAGCTCGATCCATCGACACTTGAAAAATGAGAGAGACTTAACTTTGAGATATTTCAGGTTTTCATGAATGATTGAGGGAACCGTCGAGGTCATCGGAATTTGAATGTCGATGATATCGAGATCCGAGTTGAGGCATCGATAAATCCAGCTGATTTATCTTTGAACTTGTTGGACAGATTATGGCTTAGTTCGATGCAATCGATCTAGTGTCGATATCATCGATATTTGAATATCAATTAAATCGAAGGGCCCATGATCATATTTAAAAACAACCTAAAATAACTGTTGTAAGAAATGCGCGCCCACTGTCGATATCATCAATGGACCTCCGATCTTATCGATATTTGATTTCAGATCATATCGGATGGTCATCGATATATCGAAGGAGTTTGAAATTTTCATTAAAAAATAGGGGCGTCGAAAATCTGTCTGTCGATCTTATCGACCCACTCTTGATGGTCTCAAGATTCGAATATCGATGATATTGATATGTGTATCGATACATCGATAATTAGTCCAGATATATTGTGAAGTTGCTGGACATATTTGTGCCGATAGGTGTATCGATACATCAATAAATCCGTCCAGATGAATATTTAGTTACTAGACATATTTGTGCTTATATCGATGATATCGATAGGTGTATCGATACATCAATAAATCCGTCCAGATGAATATTTAGTTGCTGGACACTTTTGGTCCTCTTATCGATAATATCGTTAAAGTATCGAGGACATCGACAGTGCAGGTCAATCATATCGAGGGTGCTTCGATAGAATTGACAGGGCGAGAAAAACTTAGAGATTTTTCTATTTTGCCAAAGAGTTTTCTCACCATAAAACCCTTTTTAAGGGTTTTAATCACCTGGTGTTTTGGGACATGGGATGTGGGGCTATGATGTACCTATTACGAGCTTCCACACATCTGGTTGAGGCAGACGCTTAAAATAATCTTCCTATCGAGTTCTACAGCCAATCTGACTCACCACACACGTAACTTGACAAATCAGGGCATAAGCAGGTGCACTTTTAATCTCCCCCTTTGTCAATTACGTGGCAAAATACCCAAAACACCCTAGAATACTTCTAGACACACCCTAAATTGTGTGTGCATGCATTTACACAAATTTTTAATTTTTTTCAAACCCATGTACACATTCTAGAAGTATCCGCTCCCCCTTAGTTCAAAAACTCCCCCTTTCTTAATGCAGCTGCTCCCCCTAACACCTGCAACACATTAGATATACAAATTTTCCTATCGGGGTGTTTTGAATTGTTCTCCCCCTTTTTGTCAGTCATTGGCAAAGGTATAGCAAGTGATATTGACTGAAGCTTAAAATACTTGAGAGAACATGCATACAAGATACAGATGAGTAATGATCAAAATATTATAAGAAGTCATCTGTGGTTAGAACAGGTGGAAAGCAGTGATATCAGTAAAGCAATTAAGCATTAAACACATCGTATGCATTCCATTAGACAAACTAGGGGAACAAAATATGGCATTAATGATAAGAATTCTATTCAGCCATACCAAGATAAAACCAAAATATCCATCTCTATATGCATTATCCCAACCAAATCAAATAACAAACAAACAACAACAAACACAATTTCAACTATCCAAAATACATACTGCCACAGACAGCAGTTATCCAAAAATTCACCATGCTCATGTAAGTTTTGACACTATACGGATATCATCGAGAATGTGATAACCTTTGTGGCACACATTCTCTGGGATATGTTCTCAGTGAGTGCAGACACTAATGGATTTCTAAAGATCACTAAACCTGTTTGTATCAAGAGGTTTGGTGAAAATATCTGCGAGTTGCTTTTCTGTAGAAACATAATCCAATGTAATAATCTTGTTTTCAACAAGTTCTCGAATAAAAT
Source organism: Magnolia changhungtana (assembly GCA_030180095.1). NCBI lineage: Eukaryota > Viridiplantae > Streptophyta > Magnoliopsida > Magnoliales > Magnoliaceae > Magnolia > Magnolia changhungtana. The sequence goes on from JASAUF010000600.1 coordinate 3,712,843, forward strand.
GATGACGGATATCAATGTTCTTAGTCCAAGAATGTTGAACAGGATTCTTTGAAATATTGATCGCGCTTGTGTTATCACAGAAAAAACTCATCGTGGGTTGTTCAATCCCGTAGTCCAACAACATCTGCTTCATCCAAAGGAGTTGTGCACAGCAACATCCAGCAGTAATGTATTCTGCCTCAGTAGTGGATAATGATATTGAATTTTATTTCTTGCTCTGCCAGGAGACCAGACAGTTTCTAACATAGAAGCATCCTCCACTTGTTGATTTTCAATCGTCCAAATTTCCTGCCCAGTCGGCATCAGAGTATTCGACGATGATGGTAGATGTTTCAAATGGATACCATAGTCCATAAGAGGAAGTTCCTACTATATATTTGATGATCCTCTTAACAGCCGTTAAATGAGATTCCTTAGGATCTGCTTGATATCGAGCACATACCCCAACACTGAAAGATATGTCAGGATGACTAGCTGTGAGATATAGTAAACTACCTATCATACTCCAGTAGAGATGTTGATCTACACTCTTACCATTTGTATCCTTGGAGAGTTTAAGTGTGGTGCTCATGGGAGTGTGATAGGAACGACCAAATTCAAAACCAAACCTTTTTACCAGATCGTTCGCATACTTGGTTTGACAGATAAAGATTCTAACATGTAGCTGTTTGACCTGCAAACCTAGAAGGAAGTTTAGTTCATGAGCCATACTTATTTCGAATTCAGATTTCATGAGATCGGCAAACTTATATGCAATATCTTCACATGTTGAAACAAAGACTATATCATCCACATAAATTTGTGCTATGAGCAGTGAGTCTTTTGTTCTTTGGGTAAACAGGGTTTTATCAACACTCCCTCTGTAGAATTTATGGTCCAAAAGCAATTTTGTCAATCGTTCATACCAAGCTCGTGGTGCCTGTTTAAGACCATAGAGGGCTTTAGTTAGACGATATACATATTGAAGACACTTAGGATCTGGAAATCCCTTGGGTTGTTCTACATAGACTTCTTTAGCCAGATCCCCATTCAAAAAGGCACTCTTAACATCCATTTGAAATAGTTTAAATTTTAATGCACATACAATGGACAAAAAAATTCTGATAGACTCAAAGCGTGCTACATGAGCAAATGTTTCATCAAAACCAATGCCTTCTATCTGTGAGTATCCTTGAGCTACAAGCCTTGCTTTGTTTCTAATCACATTTCCTGATTCATCAGATTTATTCTTGAAGACCCATTTGGTTCCAATGACATTTGTATCGAGTGGTCTAGGAACCAATTTCCATACCTCATTTCTTTGAAATTGTTGAAGTTCTTCTTGCATAGCATTTATCCAGTGTTCATCTTGAAGAGCTTCAACAATGTTCTTAGGCTCAATCTTTGAGGTAAAGCAAAAATCATTATAGATATATTCTATTTGTCATCGAGTTTTTACACCAGCATTAAGGTCTCCAATAATTTGTTCTCGAGGGTGATCTTTTATAATGGGAATGTCAGATGATGGTTGAGGATCACTGGGTGATATAGTTTTGTTTTCAGGTTTTTCCAGTATGCATGAATCTACATCATCTTCTAATTCATTCTCAGGTGCATCTTCTTCATGAAGTTGATCATCGATAACCACATTGACTGATTCTTGAATAGTGAGAGTTCTTAAATTGTATAGTCTGTACACATGACTATTCATGGCATATCCCAAGAAGATTCCTTCATCACTTTTAGACTCAAAATTCCCTAGGTGATCTCTATCTCTTAAGATATAACATTTGCTACCAAAGACTTGAAAATACTTCACACTAGGTATTTTCCCATACCATAGTTCTTATGGAGTTTTGTTCAGACCCGCTCTAAGATATACTCTGTTTATGATGTAACAAGTAGTATTGACAGCTTCAGCCTAAAAACTTTTCGCCATATCCTTTCCATTTAACATAATTGACCCCATATCCTGTAATACACGATTTTTCCTTTCAATGACTCCATTTTGCTGTGGGGTTTTTGGAGTAAAGAATTCATGATGAATTCCTTTCTCATTGCAGTATTTTTCAAATTTTTCATTTTTAAATTCCCCACCATGATCACTTCGGATACGATTGATCTCGTATCCTTTTCCATTTTGGAGTCGCTTTGCCAGGATCACAAATTCCTCAAATGCATCTGATTTTTCTCGAAGAAATAAGACCCAAGTAAATCTGGTGTAGTCATCTACTACCACCAGGAAGTATCTTTTCTTACCATGGCTTTTCACTTTAGTTGGTCCAACTAGATCCATATGTAGCAGATCCAAAGGTTTTGTTGTTACAATGGAGGTTGTCTTCTTGTGTCCAACCTTTATCTGTTTTCCTTTTAGATATTCTCCACAGACAACTTTTTCTTTTTTAATCTTGGGAAGTCCCCTAACCAAATTCTTGGAACTAAGTTTTGCTAAATTTCGGTAGTGGACATGTCCCAGCCTTTGGTGCCACAATTTGGATTCACTCTTTACAGCCATATTACATTTTACGGCAACCACATTCTCACTTGTACTTTCAATGATATAACAGTTATCGTTAGTGCGTAACCCTTTTATAAGAGATTTTCCTGTATGATCTGGAATTCTACAGACATCTTTTGAGAAAGTAATAAGATGTTCTTTATCACAGATTTGTGAGATACTCAGGAGATTATGTTTAGACCTTCTACACGGAGGACATGTTTAATCTTAGGAAGGCCTGGTACAGCTATCGTTCCTTGTCCAACAATTTTAGTTGAGTTACCATCACCAAATGTGAGAGATCCTCCATCAAAGTTTGAGTACTCACAAAAGTGAGTTAGATCACCAGTCATGTGTCTGGAGCATCCACTATCAAGATACCACTTCGAACTATTACTGACTTTCAGAGAAGTGTGAATCACAAGGCAATTGTTCTGGTCTATCACCTCCTCTTAAACTCTTTTGAACATGATTCCTTCTTCAGTCAAGATCACTCTCTAGGTGGTGAAGCCCTTAAAGAGAGACCCGCTCTGATACCAATTGAAATAGCGGTGAAAACCGCTTGAGTTGAAGTAGGAATATGCCAATATGTCTTAGAGGGGGGTGAATATGACTTTTAAAGTTTTTATGGTTTATTTAAAATCCTATTTCACTAAACCTTATATATATATATGCAATTATCAGGATTATTCAAATGTAACTACACAAGAAGTAATAATGCAGACATAGTTCATGATGGATATGACTGTGTAAGTGTGTGAGAGGTGATCAGATAATCAGATATGGAAGTATTTAAGCAAATCACGCAATCAAAATAACAACCTCAAATACAGTCATTTTATGGTGGTTCAACGATAAGTCTACTCCACTCCCGGCTATCGCACTCAACCCTTGAGTGTACTGGATTTCACTAAGGAGGTTTCCCAGGGTTCACCTCAAACCTAAGGTTTTAAATCAGGTTCACCTTCAACCTTTACAGAGGTTTTACATGGTTCACCTCAAACCCAGAGTTTTACTAGCTCACTCTTAACTAGATGTTTATGCTCTCCATAGAGCAAGGGTCCACACAACGCACCTGGATTTTAGACCACATAAGTCAAGGACCTACACAAGGACCTAACGGTTTATGCCCTACACAAGAGCAAGGGTCCACACTATGTACCCAGATTTTAGACCACACGGGTCAAGGACCTACACAAGGACCTAACAGTTTATTCCCTAAACAAGAGCAAGGGTCCACACTATGCACCCACTACGTACACTCCCACCAGAGGCCTCCTATGAGGGCTTCAAAGGGTGAGAACCACTTAAGACTAAGACCTAGAAAGGAATGATCACAAGTGTCCTCTAGACTCTAGATACTTACAGATAAGTTGATGAGTCCCGTTAAGCACAACGCCGAAGATCTCCTCCTTCTTGTTGACGAAGAGTCTTCTGCTCCCTTGATCCGCAACGCAAGATGATATACCAATGCTTGGCTTTGAGTTGGGTCAAGGGTGAGATGGAATCCTACTCTCTAAAGATTTTCCTACAAGGAAGATAGAGTAGATCCTCTCTTATGCATTCAAGGCATCCAAGCATAAAGATTTGCCATTAAGGTGGTAGCTGGAGGATCCTTGAATGGGGAAGTTCGTTCCCCATCCACTCTATTGAATATCATTGGTGAGGGTGGATTGGAGGATGAACTCCCTTGGGAGAAAGGGCTTTAGGTATAGGATATAAGTTAAAACACTCAAAAGCTCTCTCTTCTTTCTCTTACAGCAACAGAGGACGAGTCCTCTATAAATAGGTAAAAAGTTCCAACGGATATAAAACGGTCACATTTATGATAGAGTTTGATATCATCGAGCAGGTTCGATATTATCGAGCGTATACTCTCGATGACATCGATGGTCTGCTCGATGACTCAGACTCGATGTCATGCGCTTTTGAAACTCTTTGCCAATTGGTCGATGAATCGAAGCTAGTGTCGATGTCATCGAATTTCGAACTCTGATTCCATCGATGATAGGCTTAATCCATCGACACTTGAAAAATGAGAGAGACTTGACTTTGAGATATTTCAGGTTTTCATGAATGATCGAGGGAACCGTCGAGGTCATCGAAATTTGAATGTCGATGATATCAAGATCAGAGTCGAGGCATCGATAAATCCAGTTGATTTATCTTTGAACTTGCTGGACAGATTATGGCTTAATTCAATGCAATCGATCTAGTGTCGATATCATCGATATTTGAATATCGATTAAATCGAAGGGCCCCCGATCATAGTTAAAAATAACCTGAAATAACTGCTGTAAGAAATGCGCGCCTACTGTCGATATCATCGATGGACCTCCGATCTTATCGATATTTGATTTCAGATCATATTGGATGGTCATCGATATATCGAAGGAGTTTGAAATTTTCATTAAAAAATAGGGGCGCCGAAAATCTGCCTGTCGATCTTATCGAGCCACTCTCAATAGTCTCGAGATTTGAATATCGATGATATTGATATGTGTATCGATGCATCGATAATTCGTCCAGATATATTGTGAAGTTGCTGGACATATTTGTGCTTATATCGATGATATCGATAGGTGTATCAATACATCGATAAATCCATCTAGATGAATATTTAGTTGATGGACATTTTTGGTCCTCTTATCGATAATATCTTCAAGTTATCAAGGACATCGACAGTGCAGGCCGATCATATCGAGGGTGCTTCGATAGAATCGACAGGGCAAGAAAAACTTATAGATTTTCCTATTTTGCCAAAAAGTTTTCTCACCATAAAACCCTAAGATGTCTGTCTTGTTTTAAGGGTTTTAATCACCTGGTGTTTTGGGACATGGGATGTGAGGCTATGATTTACCTAATACGAGTTTCCACACATCCGATTGAGGCAGACGCTTGAAATAATCTTCCTATCGAGTTCTGCATGCAGTCTGACTCACCACACACATAACTTGACAAACCATGGCACAAGCAGGTGCACTTTCAGTTTCCACCACCTGGGCAGCAAGATGGATGGACGGTGTGGTGAGTTCCACGTGGGTGGGGTCTATGGCTGGACGATGTAAATAAGGCATATACATCATGTAGTGCCATGAGGATGGGCCACCACCTTTTGGATCAAGCTCTTATTTGTGTTTCCTCCATCAGGGTTTGTCCCGCTATGGACAGCAATGTGGGCTCCACCAACTGGATCAGGTGGCCCACACACACACAATAGGCAGGTCACACCTCACTATCATTAATACCATAATAAAAAGGTAAAGAAAGAGATAAAGGGAGAGAGATCGGATGGTGGAGGGACCCTACCACTATGGGCCCCTCGATACAAGGCATACATCAAAATGGGTCCCACCATATGTAGACCCTCAAATGACAAAATCAACGGTATGAAAACATAAAATCACCCACCTTAGATCTTCTTCTTGGATCAATGGCAAGCTAAGCTCCTCGGCTACCACTTTGAAGGAGGATGATGGTGATTGAACAGTGGAGATGGAAGATAGGGAGGTGGGCCACACCAAGCTCTCCTCTCTTGGAGATAACTTGGATGTGGGTTACTCCCATGGAGCTTGGGAGAAAATGAGAGAGAAAGATAAGAGAGAGAGGTGATGTGAGTGATGGAGTGATAGGGAGAGAGATGGGTGAGGTGATGGGAAAGTTGACTTTTGAGGATGGGTAGTTGTACTTGGGGATGGGGGTACTTTTGACAAGTGAGGTGATTGATGTGATGGATTCTCTTGGGTTTTACAATGTGTGGCATTTTCCTCGAACTAAATGTGGGCCCACATCTCCTGGCTTGGAGATCACCTCGGTGCACGAGACACGGCGTCGGAATCGTGGCGATGGCACGGTCGCACTGGTACAAGTCTCATGTCAAGCTGACTCTGGAATACAGGATATGACTCAGGGTTATGTGCACCTGCCGATTACAGATCGCAGGTTGCCAGAATTTGACCATGATGACCGCGGAAGCATATGGAATAGTACGGGCTAGGATACAGGTCTTACACCACCTGTTATATATTTTCGGCCCATATGGCATGGCCATTGTGATGTTTCGTAACCCATTTATCAAGGCCCATTATGATGTGCATTAGGCCCATGGGTTGTGGCCATGTGATGTATCTGAGGCCCATATCAGGACCTACTTGTTGTGTATATATCCCTTGTATGAGGCCCAATGCGGTGTACATTAGGCCTTTGTGTGAGGTCATGGGTCTACTATATGTTAGGCTCTATATGAGCCACTACTTGGGAGAAATGTTGGTTAGATGTCCACATTGATATGCAATGATGGTTAGATGTCCTCATTGTGACCTTCCCTTAAGCCTTGTTAGGCTCATTCTCTTCGTGGGTTAACCCAAATAAGTGAGCCCCATTTGCCATAGACGGATGGCTCCATGCTATCATATTTGATATAACCTCGGCCGAGAGTCGATCTTTACATTATGGTTGATTGGTTGTCTAACTATGGACCCCACCTTACTTATATACTGGTTGTCTATGCCGATTATCAATGTTGATCGTCGGTACTGATTATCGAAGCTGATGCCGAATTGTCGAGGCCGAGTATCGAGGCCGATTCTGATTTGTCGAGGTCGATGGTTAGGGCCGGTTTCGATTGCCAAGGCCAATTATCGAAACCTACATGATGTATATGCCACCCGTAAGTTAAGACCCATTGAGATGTATTCGTGGTCTACGGGTAAGGTCCATTGTGAAATGTATTAGGTCCATGATGCATAACTCATTTGACGTATTTGGGACTCATGTGTAGGGCTCACATGTCATGTATTTGAGGCCCATGAGCAGGGCCCACTTGTTGTGTATATGTGGCCCTTGAGTAAGGCCCATTGTATTGTATATTAGGCCCTTGTGTGAGGCTGTGTGCCCATTATATATTTGTCTCTATGTGGGTCATTCCCTAGGGGCAATGTTGGTTAAATGTCCACATTGTTGAAGCCGATTACTGATGCCGATTATTGATGCTGATTATGAGTATGTGATAGCATAACACCATGATACATGCCCATATACATCATTTGTATATTTGTTATGAGACGTGATTGACCATTGCATATGTCATTGGGCATATTGTTATGAGACTCCCTGATGGGCAGAGGTTATCTCACATGAGCGCACGGTATGCGCAGGATTGATGCATAACTGGATTGTATGACTCATGCATCTTGCATTATGATTACTATATGCCCTAGCAACATCAGGGCCATAACCTCCACAGGCATATCGTGGATGGCCAGATGGGACACCGAAAATTTGTTCTAGCATCGGGCTGTCATAGATGGCCCTGGGTGAAAATCTCTAAACCCTCTTTGTACCAGAGGACGCCCCAATGTCGAGACCGAGTGGATATATGAGTGCCCGAGTACCGAATACCAGGAGTCCGTGTCTCCCATTGTGTCGTAGTCGATTGGGAGGGGGTGTGGCCTTACCCGCCTGAGGGTAAGGGGTAATACTAGGCTGAGTTTGACCAGCTCATGAATGGGTCCGCTATCGACGTGTCGGATAGGTATTAGCAGACTATTGGCTAGGCGGATAGTGAAGTTTCTTACGCTCACTTAGACTGTGCTACTGGGAGAGGGGTAGTGTCATTTAGAGTGTACTAAATCCCGGTGATGATCCCAGAGATGAATGGTATTGATATGTAGACTTATTAAGCAGGAGATGCATAATCATTCATTTATTCATTCACTATCCACTCAGGCTGGTGGTATGCAACTATGTGTTACGTGTACCTTCGCAATAGCCAGGATTTCTGTTGGGGCACGCGACTAACCTAAGATCAGAAGTTTACCACATTGAGTCTGACTATCCAAATTTAAGTATGGGACTGGTTTGGATAGAAGTCCCTTGTAGTAGACCCCGTAGCTTGCGATACTACGTACTATCATCCCGACTTCACACTCCAGCATGGTCATTCCATTCACACCACATAATGTAATACATCTGCAACATATGACATTTTAGGTTACTTGTGTCTCTGTATTTATATGGTTTAGATACGCATCTGATATTTGACTCTTTATTGTACCTCATTCGTATGGTTGGTCTGTATCACGTATTATGATATTGTTCCTCATTTGTATAGTTAATCTGTATTGTGTATTCTGATACTTCTTGACTAATGGACTTGTCAGTATTTTTTCTTACTCTGATAACATATGATTCATGACCTTGTGCCTATTTCGACATCGTATGATTATGACATTGCGTTGAATACTTGGCACTTACCTTACGCACACACTTACACCACCCTCTAAGCTTTCTATAAGCTTATGCACGATAAATGCGTGCAGGTGATGTTAGGTTGCAGCAGTGTTGAGCTTAGAGCGTGCAGCGGTCTTTTGGAGCTTGAATTTTGATTTATGTATTTTCCTTTCAGCATTGTACTCAAATGATTATATTAGTGGATATCTGATGTTGCCTCTGTGAATCGGGTAATTTTGTGGTTATGCTTATTACGAGTTAAATGTCCATTTAAAAAAATCCTCCTTGTAAGATCCCAGGATCGGAATCTGGCATATGGACGCTAGGAGCCGAGAATAGGGTACTATGGAGGCTGTCGGCACCGGATTCGGCGATCGGGATTCCGGTGAATCCGATTTTCGGGTTTGGGGCGTGACACTCTCACACACAGTTTAGGCTCGTAAGTAGTTGGAGTGATCACCGTTTAAGCTAGTAAGTAGTTGGAGCTGGGTCTTACACAAAAGCCTGCTCTAACTCTCTAGAGTTCACGGGGCTTATCACAGCCGGGGAGTTCACAAACAGCGATCCATCAGAGGGGCCCAATAAAGCTACCGGGGAAGTGAACTCAATAGGATTTACGCACAGGGTGGCCAAGTAACTCTCTAGAGTTCGCTGGGCGTGTAAGGCTACCGTAGGGTACCAAATCCATCGCTGCTAGTCCATCAACGAGGGGTCTCTTGCTTCAGAGACTTGCCCCATAGCGTTACGACTAAAATCAAACCAAGGATCTGTGGAGTCATCCTGCTTCGAAGACTCACTTTTCCTTCACCTGTAAGGTCAGATCCATTCACGAGGAGGCGCTCTTTGCCCCCCCCCCCCCTCTCCCCACCCACATGATGTTGCCTGAAGTCGTACAGACGACATAGGTCACTTCCCGCATGGGTGCGCATGATGCTCTTTCTGGGCTTTTTAAGGCTACAAGGGACACCACTGCCTGTATAGTTCTGCCATATCGCCTTCACCCATATTGATAAGCCTTATACGTGTTTGGCTTCATAAGAGCGTCTTTCTCGTTGTCATACATGATAAGTTGCCATTGTTGGCGCGATTCTCATACTTGGCTTTATAAGCTTATTCTGTCAGTTGTAAATGATGAATCGGCCTTGCTGAGATAATAACCAAAATTAATATACCGAATTTACTGATGATATGAAACAAAATTTTATAGTTAAGATAGTATATCAGCCTGGCGATGCTATTGATTTTGATAAATTTAAACAGCCTTACGCTAGCAAGATGATGATAATAATAACAGCTTTGGCAATTCGACGATAATCATTGCCGCATTGGCGAGTTTTGGCGATTCGGCAATAATCTTTGGTGATTTACATTTGGCGATATGGCAATAATCATTGGCTCTTTACATTACTCGCTTGGATTTGATATGTTTTGAAGGCTTACATTTCATTATTATTTAAAGATAAACACAATATTAGAAAGAAATACAAAGTTCTTACCTTTGTATGCTTTTGTCTACCCCCTTTTGATTGAGAAGAATTATGCCATAAATCTTCTGAATCAAAACTTCACGTATAGTCAAGGATGATATATTTTATGAAATGAGCATTAACCTATATGCCTATACTTCACCCATCTTGATCTTTCATCTAATAGGCCCCATTGGAGTATACTTCTAATATTATGTATGGGCCATCCTATTTAGGATCGAACTTGCCCTTAGTCTTACAAGTGACCATTATTAGTCTTTTCAGCATCAACACCATATCACTTCTTTTGAAGGAGCAATGCTTGTCCTTTCTGATCTTGGCATTTTCATGATCAATAATCGATTGAGATACTGCTATTCTAGGTGACGCAACTTGTGTTTCAATAAAGATAACAGCTTCGACTCCATAAACTAAAGAATATGGCGTTGCTTTCGTACCAGTACAAACAATAATTCAATAGGTCCATAGGACTTCTTACAACTTCTCATCCTAGTTGCACTTATTTCCTGCAATTATTTTTCTTGAATATAGTCACAATCGTCTTATTAAATGCTCTAGCCAACCCATTAGCTGGAGGATAGTAGGGTGTCAAGAATTAATGATGGATATCAAACTTTTGGCATAATTTCTCTATTCCTCTATTCTTAAATGAAGTCCCATTATTAGTGATGATCTCCAATACTATTGCGCCTTGTAGTATTACACATGATAGACTTGTCGACCATACTCGACAGGATGGTATTCCTAGCATTATCTATCCTTGATCACAACTGATTTAACCTTCTTTGGTACTTTCTATAATAGTGATCTTGTATTGTCGATGTAATCCACTGGTAATCCATTAGGTGCGAAGTAGACGACCACGTTGGTTGGGAGAAAAGTCATTGCGGTGTACCTATTTGTAACACCCTGGATTTTTGCCAACCTGGAATTAGACGTCCTTAGGCAATGGATCAATCCTAACACATGTTTAACTTCTTAAACGCTCAATTAAAGCCTCAAATCCCTTTTCAAACCATTTTCTTCACAAATCCCACCCTTCACTACCTTGTGCTTTCAATTTCTCAAAGCACTTTCGCCCTAGACACTATCTTAAACTAACTAAGTAGTAAAACTTGGATCACTCTATATACAAACTGCGAAGGACTAAGTACCACCTCAGACGGAAATCACTTAGGATTAAATCATTTAGAAATGTGACAAAGTTAATTAAGTGCTAAACTAGATTAGCTACGAAATCCATTTGAATCACTTTAAATACGATCTGCAAGACCCAAAACTTGTGAAATCATTGACGCTAGGTTACCCTAAAATCTAGGATCAATCTCATTACCCGGCTGCTCTCGGGAGCATCTCGAAACTCCGTATCTAATCTGGACCGCACATCGGGAGTCTGAACAATACGAGGTTAAGGACTTAGGACCGCCTCGCTGGGCTTGACAACTATCTCAGAAAGCAAATCCAGCCGATGTCCCACGGCTGTTCGCTTGAGTCCGGAGTGAGAGAGTGTGAAAACAATTGTTTTCTTTAAAAATAAATATCTTAAATAGTAATCTGAGACTCGTCGGTTGCGGATCATTTTAAGCAACTGCACCGTCGACCGACCAAATTACACCCTCGGATCAGGAAAAATTTCATACACATTTACATGTACTCGGAATCTCCGATCGAGACCTACTGATCGTCGAACTGAAACTGGTCCGCCACGCGTGATCTGGAATCCGGACCGAAACGAAAACTTAATAGAACGTAGATCCAGCGTTAGTGAGCTTAAGTCCGACCTTTGACTCAAGGAGGCCCGCTAGAAGTCCTTCGTTGAGCTGAAAAAGTTCCGCTTTGGCTATAACCTAGGTGAACCTTGTCCAGAAGTCTATTTTGGTGAAGTTTTAGACTATATAAGGACCTTAAACCCTCTCCCATTTCAGCTATACGAATTTGGATTTGAGAGAGAGAAAAGAGAGAGAAAGTGTGGGAGATCTGGGAGAAACTCCCTGCTGCTGTTCCCTGCCGCTATTCGGGCTCTACCGCCTGATTCTTATCGCTTTCTCAGCGATTCCGACGTCGTTTCTAGGTAAGAAACCCTAACCCTAACCTGTTTTAGGGTTGTATAGGTTGTAGGTTATGAAATAGCTAACCTGTTTTGTTCTCTAGGTTGCCAAACTCTCGTATACGGAAGCTTAGCGAACCTATCGACTCCGTTACGATTCTACGACAAAAGGTGAGGACTTTAGGTGTATAGGTTACGGTTTTCAACACTTTTAATGTCAGATAATGGTAGATTCATGATCTGCATGCAATTACACATGTACAAAGTGCTTTCCGTTTTCTGTTTCGATTAGAATTGTAGAATTTGGAATTTCACATACCCTAGGTATTCGTATAAAATACCGTATACGTATTTTTTTTGGAAATGTGTTTGACATGTTTATTTGCCGTATAGATATATAATATATGGATAAAAGACTTATTTGGCGAAAGGATTCGCCGAAATACATGTTTACTAATATACACCATGTATGTAGAAATACGGTATTGTAAGAAGTACCGTATACGTGTATATTTTAGCGATGTGTTTGCCATGATTATTTGTCGTATGATTATATAATATATGGATAAATTACTTATTTGGCGAAAGGAATCGCCGTAATACATGTTTGCCTATATACACTATGTATGTTGAAAATGCGTATTCTAGAAAATACTGTATACGTATAAATATTGGGAGATGTATTTATCATGATTATTTGTTTGTAGTAATATATTATACATGGATAAAATACTCACTTGGCTAAAGGATAGCCCTAATACATGTTTTGCTAACTTACACCATGTATGTTGTAATAGTGTATTCTAAGTGTTTGTGAAAATGATTGAATGAGTATAGAATTCTCATTCGTGCTCGCCATGACTAATTGTCATGGATTCATGATTATTGTATTGGCGATACCCGTTTGACGAAAGGATTTGCCCTAAATCACGCCACGGCCAATATACACCATATATGCTAAAATGTGTGGCCCAAGTGTTTGTGGAAATGACTGAATGAATATGGAACTTGGATTCCTGCTTACCATGACTATCCGTCGTGGGTGTACGCGTGTTATGATTGGGGCAACTCCCTAGTGAAAGGATTTGGCCTAATGCCTATGTGATCGACATATGTCATGTATGTTGATGTATGTTTATTTAAGTGTTTCTTGAAATGTCTGAATGAGTAGTAGTTAGCAAATTGTAATGTATAAGGGTGTTGAGATATGATTCTCAACCTCTTTTAACTATGTGTATGATCTCCTTGGATAGTTGTGTGATTAGGAATTGAACATGTACAAATTCATGCTCGTGTTGTGCTTCATAACATGCTCAACTGCTTTATGATTTTAACTATGTAATGCATATGTTTAAATTTATATTTACATTGTATGATCCGTCATGGGTGATGGGGGAGTGGAGTAACGAATGTGTGCAACAGCCCTGGCAGCCCTAAACGGATACTACCAGACCTTGATTGTATGAGTTGAATCTTGATTCACTACTACTTTATCTATCTGCACTTGATTGTGTTTGGGGCTATGATTATAATCCAGACCATGGATACCATAATTGAATTCGTGGCTGCGATTCATTTGCCACGTGAGATGTGTTCGACGAACCCGAGTCGTACTTCAGTTGGCGATAGTGGTTGGCCACGCGAAGTGCTTATGCACTTCATGTCGTTCAACTTGTTGTGCGCTCGAGCTAGCCAAGCTCGTCAAGTAACCCGATCTGTCTAATGTATGTTCACCATGTTTGGACGCTACCGCTTGAACCTAGGGTACCAAACTTACCAGTGAAATCCCTTTTAACCATGGTACCTCGATCCGCTAAGACTCATGAGCGGGGCATGGTGGTATGGGACACCGTGGTCGAGTTGTCGGCCTACGCTGGGGCCATGTGCCTCCCGTAGTGACCAGTGAGCAACCAGACTCGTGAGCCGATTATGGTGATATGGGACACTGTATTCGAGCTGTCGATACTTACGGCGAGAGCCGAGTACGGTGAGACCTGTACTCGTGCTGACGTGCGACGAGTCCACTGTAGTATCTTCGAGTATACTCCAAGGTCTGTGATTGGCGACGAGTCTTTCACAGCAACTAGAGTATGAGTTGAGCCGAGTACGGTGAGACCTGTACTCGAGCTGACGGCTAGTTATTGAGCCGAGTACGGTGAGACCTGTACTCGAGCTGATGGTCAACAATTGAGCCGCATACGGTGAGATCTGTATCCGTGCTGACGGGTGACGAGCCCTTTGTGATGCCTTCGCTACGTCTCTCAAACCATAATATCGTATGAGATTAACTAGGACTGACGACCCTAGAATGGATCATGTTTGGGAATGATACAAGGGAGGTACCTTAGTTTTCCAATACTGCTATTTGAAATGAACTAATAATTACTCGGTAATCATGCTCATCATTGCACTGCATGTGCCTGGTAGATGTGGAGCACTGAGGGATGGACGCATTCGCGAACGTAAGATGATGTCGCATGAGGGTGGTTTGGCAAGGGCATACATCATGTCATTTCATACTTGCATTAAATAAGAGTAGTTAAAATTGTTTGATTGTACTGCTTTTTCATTACTACTTGACTGAATTGATAACATGTTAACCTATGCTTTATTGTTCCACTGAGTTGATCACTTAATCCCACGATACGGGACGGTGTTCCGAACACCCACCAGACTTTGTCTGATTGCAGATGGCGACGCTACTTCTGAGGCAGAACCGGACTTCTATGACGACGAGAATGCTTTCTCGTATATGCTGTTTTCTGGCGGCTTCGTGAGAGCCGTGCCTTGATTGTCGGGGCTATAGGGATGTTGACTAAATCACACTACACAACTTGGTATAATTTAAAATCATACTTGTAATTATTTAACCTGGTAACTTTATCACACTCGGGAGACCCACCACAGTTTATATATTTTATCTATTTATCACAGCCTTCTGCTTGCAAATTTAACTGTCTCTGGAGTATGATATGCTGTTTTGGCTTAATCTCACTCATGTTCATTGCACTAATACCTATCACATTCAATCATTATTCATTTTATTGCATAAGTGATGCGTTGGAACTCGGGAGTTGAGTTTATGCTCGACCCCCGATTTTCAGGGCGTTACACTATTATTCATAACAGTGTTAGTTATTTTGATTAAATAAAGATTGTACTTTATTCCAGAGATGAAGAGGAGGATGTTCCCATTGAGAGTCATCATTTTGGCGTCTATACAACACCAAAAAGTGATAAATGTTCTCTGAATATTTTCTAAGTTATCATTGAAAAGTCCCCAGTGGAGTCGCCATTTTTTTTTTCGACCAGAAACGAAAAGCATTTGATTTAGGGGAATTCATTTAATGATAAAAAAAATGTACGAGAGAACAGATATCACAGAGTATTTTATTCAGTTTGAGTTCTTTTACATCTTCACATTTTCCTTGATTCTGAAAACAAAGTACAATTAATCAATACAACGAATGAAAGAGAAGAAGGCAGTCTAATGGAAATTTCAGCATCATTTCGATGGTTTTGATGTCCTTCGCAAAGGTATATGAGTTTGCGGTAGGCATTGATCGTCCTTTCATTCATCTTATGAATCTGGAAATTGGCACACTTGATCAAGTAATGGGCATTTTGGGTAAAAATACTGGTGCACAATCTAGGGGAATCATGTTTCTATTATGCGAATCTTCCATCATACCCTACTTTTATTTCTCTTCTACGAGCTCCTTGAAGCTCTCCAACTTCTATCTTCTCTCACTTCTCCTTCTTGCTTCTCTCTCTCATTGCTTTCTCCAAATGGAGATAGGAGAGAAGTATTTATGGACATCCAACAGGTGTGGAGCTCATCTGTCTGAAGGTAGAAGTGCACAGGCTTAGATAGGGAATGTGAACTGTACAAGGCTTGCTTTAGGACATGAGCCAGGCATTAGGACAGGAATCCATGGATAATGGCGCAAGAGCCAGGCATCAGGACATGCTTCCATAGATAATGGCGCAAGAGCCAGCCTTCAGGACATGCTCCTATGGATAATGGCACAAGAGCCAACCTTCGGGACAATATTCCATAAGAAGTGGTGCAAAGCTTGCATCAAGACATACTTCCACACAAAGTGGTGCACGAAGCCCTATCTCAGGACAAGGCTCCCATGAGAAGTGGTGCACAAAGCCCTTTCTCAGGACAAGTTTCCATACGAAGTGGCGTAAGAAGCCTCTTTCTAATACTAGTCCCGCACGAAATGGAGCATAAAGCCAGACGTTAGGACAGGAGAGAGTATAAAGTGGCGCAGGGGGGCTTCCTTCAGGACAAAGCTCCATTCAAAGTGGCGTGTGAAGGTTGGCCTTAGGACAAAGCTCCACTCAAAGTGGTGCATGAAGGCTGGCCTTAGGACAAAGATGCACAACACCTCTCCTTGAGTTGCGCAGAAGCGTGCAACTCCTTCCCATCAGGACAACTTCCACTTGATATGGTGAATAACTCATCTTGCATTTATACAAGAGAGAGAGAAGTGGCGCAACTGTCTTTTCTCTCCACAAAAGGTGGCACGCAAGTCCCTTCTCTTAGGACAAGAGCCCGTGCAACTCTTCAAAGGTGGCACACAACTCATCCTATTAGGACAAAAGACCACAAAACCCCTTCAAAGGTGGTGCTCAACTCATCCTCCTAGGACAAAAGACCACTCAAAATGGCGCAAATCTCCTTGGCCTCCATAAAAAGTGGCGCACAAGGCCTTGTATCATGACAATGTCCCATAGAGAGTGTCACACAACTCATGTAGCGCACAATTCCTGCGCGCTACTCCTGGGCACAACTGCCTAGCACAACTCTCTCTCCCCAGCACTCTCCTGACTTCCATCCATCCAAATGAGGAGTGGGGACGGGGTATTTATAGGCCTCCCAAGCTCCTTAAATAGTGGTGATCACCACCACTTCTTTCTTCACCCTACACCCAACTTCCTTCCTTAAAGAGTGGTGTTCACCCACTTCTCCCTTAAATATCAGTGTACATCCATTTCTAAGACAAGAACCATACTTCCTCTCCTTTAAAAGTGGTGCCCATGTACTCCTCCATACTAGATGATGCTTGTCCATTCTTCTAGATCAGATGATGCCTGTCCATTCTTCTACATTAGATGACGTCCATCCATTCTTCTATATTAGAATGTCGAGCACATAATCTCTTCTATCATGGAGCAACACTTCACAAGGATTCTATACTGTCATGAGCGCACAACCTTGGGTGGGATCTGAAAAATGGAATTCCATTGCTGATGCTATGAACATGTAATGAAATTGAAATATTTTTTATGCCTCAATAAATTCACCATATAATAAGGTAACAACATATTTTATTGTTAATGTTACCTATGTGGTATTCATTCTAATGGGCGGAGCTAATTTATAATTTTAGTTAGCTCTAAAAGATGCCACACATAGTTTAAGCTCTTGAGTAGTTAGTGCAATCACAAATTTTTAGGCTCTTGAGTATTTGGAGTCGGGGGTCTTACGCAAATGATCTCTGTAACTCTTGTGAGTTCGCTGAACCATCGCAGCCAGGGAGTCCACAAACAGTGATCCATTAGAGGGGCCTAGTGAAGCTACGAGGGCAGTGAACTCAATGCGCTTTACTCACAGGGTTGACTGCAATAACTCTTTAGAATTCATGGGGCACACGAGGCTACCTTAATGGGTACCAAATCCAAGGCCGTTAGTCCATCGATGAGGAGGCAACTCATTTAAAGGACTCTTCCTCATGAGTTTCTATTGAAATCAAGCCAGGAATCTCGGGGGTCTTATGCATGGTTGGCCTATCTATGGACAAGCCAAAGAGTGAAAATTGTAGCCTACTTTTTCTTCGCCTTTAAGGTCAAACCCATTCATGAGAAGACATTTTCTCTTACCATACCTCATGGAGCTATTAGAAGCTATACAGATGGCACTGGTCTTACGTGTGGTTGGTCGCATGGGCACTCTCCACTACACGCATGGGTTTAAGCATGTGATTGCCTTCGCGGGCTTTTTAGGGCCACTGGCTTTTCACTGTTGCCCGTATAATATTTGGCAAATTGCCTATATGATAGGTCTTAGAGTGGTTATCCTCGTGGGCGCTCTCCACTGCCATAAATGATAAATTGTCATCACTAATAATATAGGGCTTACACGTGGTTGACCTCGTGGGCGCTCTCTGCTGCCATAAACAATAAATTACCACCACTGATAATATAGGGCTTATGCGTGGTTGGCCTCGTGTGTGCTCTCCACTGCCGTAAATGATAAATCGCCACCGCTGATAATATAGGGCATAGCATGGTTGGCCTCAGGGGCGCTCTCTACTGCTGTAAATGATAATATTTGACAGTATTTTTTACTAGAGTATTTATGGCTGGAGTCATGCGTCAGCTTGACGATAATATCAATTTGGCGATAATTGCCAATAATAAGCGGTGATTAGCGATAATAACAATTTAGAGATGATTGGTGATAATATCAATTTGGCGATGATTGGTGAGAATATCAATTTGGTGCAGAGAGCTTCGATATGCTTGTGAATTTATATTTTCATTCATATATGGAGGAGTATACATGGCGCTGCTTGTTGAAGCTTTTTTATCATTATGCATGTCTTGCCTCCTTTTGATTGGGACAAATTATCCTAATAATCTTCATAATCAAAACTTCTTTGATCTTCTAGGAGAATATTTTTAACGAAGCGAGCATTGACGGTGTAACACCCTGAACTTTTCAATACCCGAGTATTGAAAGTTCTCAAGTGTTACCATGAAATTTAATTTAGTATATACATGTGTATGTCACCAATTTAGCCTATCCTAACCTTACATCTATTCTCTAACCTAAATTTCATCGTTGGAAATAATCTTCATCAATAGATCAAGTCATCCAGCCATTGATTTTTAGGATAAGTTCGTCATATATCCAAGTATTCTCACTTGTTCATAATAAACAACCATTCAATCAACTATTCACAGCTAGGTAAAGATAATTTACCATCCACTTTGAGTTTGGACCACCCGATCATGGTAGACTAACTACCTGATCTCTACATCCGCTCGTACACTTATTGAATCGAGATGCTAATCCATTCATCTTGTTCACAACTTATGAATATGCTTAACCTACCATCAGGACTATAATTTGAGGAACTTACACATATGAACAAGTCACTTGAATCTAACGACATACATGTTCTGCCTCTTGATCACTTCAAAAACCTACTTGTGTTCATTCGTTTACAAAACCAACCGTATAACCACCTACATACATGATCAAAGTACTAACTATCAAGTTTTTCCTATTTTTAACATGCCATCTGACCATCCATCATATTTAGATCCACCAAACAGGGCACCTAAATATCAGAATGAACTGTTCAGTTTGAAGATTGTAAGGTATATGCCATAACTATCAGATAACTTCTCTATTAGATATATGAAAGCGTTAATTTAGACCTTGGGGCAGTATAGCTCATTAAAAATGCATCTTGGTCATTTGTAAATGATCAAGGCCCAAAATGGGACGATGAGAAGAGACTGAAAAATAAAGAATGTCTGTCAAATTTCAATGCATTTAGATGGTGTAGTCTGACATTACAGACGGTGGAAGTTGTAAAAATAAAAGATGGCAAAATTGTAAATACTTGTTGTCATTACCCTTGAATTCTATATCACATGGTTCCCATGATCTATTTCATGTAAAACTTTATACCATGCCTATTTATAAAAAATTAACTATACACATCAAATTTCAGCCCTTAGATCATTGTAAAAGTGGCCCAATTGACAAATCAGCCACTTAACCGTTGATTTTTGTGTTTATCGAGTGAAGAAAGCTCATGGTAGTCATAGTAGGATATTTCCCTTCATATGAATGACTTGAATTTTCCATCATATAGACTAATTTTAAAATATGAGAACTGTTGAGGCATAAAAAGAAGAAGAAAGATTGAAGATTAAAAAATAATAAGTATTAAAAAGAAAGAAGAAATAAAAGATGAAAGAAAAGTGTGCCTTTAAGGGTTTGCACGGGTCGGCATAAACCATATCGGTTGCGCGGGTTTGCGCAAACAGTGATACCAATTGCGTGGGACCGCACAAAGGATTTCAGGACATGTTATTCATAAATGGTTAGATTCCATGAAAGGTGAGTCCCATGGCATAAAGATCAAGGGTTCGCAAGTGTGAAGGCCTATAAATGACCCCCTCTCCCTCTCATTTGGGGTGATTAAAGATTTTGGAAGAAGAACAAAGTTATAAGGAAGACTGAAGGTAGGAACAGAAGAGAAGCAAGGGTTTGCGCGGGTCTACACAAATCATATCAGTTGCACGGGTCCGAGCAACCAGACTATTATGCAATCAATAATGATAGAGGGTTGAAATGTTGCCGAAATGATCAGGCTCCAGTTCTCCTTTTGTACAAGCTTCAGAAAGAGAAATCAGACGATCGAATCTACACAACACTCCTCTTAGAGAGATGACTAAATCACAAGTCGAAGTGCTGCCGGATTTGATATTCAGATCCACTATTCGAACTCTGTTAATTTGTTGTATTCTAAATAATCTATCTCGGAATCAAGGGATATCAGAGGATGTAAATGAACTCAATATTAATAATACGATGATCATTCTCAATACTCTCTTTGTTATGTTTAAATAAGATAATCTCCCAAATCATTTGTTTCTTGTTCGAAACAAAATGGTGACTCTACTGGGGACAAATTATCTTATTTAACATTAACATTGAGAAGGTTATGAGACTTTTCTCGTAGTTTGGCATCTTTAGACCCCAAAATGGTGACTCTCAATGGGAACATCGTCCCCTTCATGTCTCAAATAGATTATCTTATCATTCAAATAACAATTAAATTTTTATGTTCTATCTTGAAGGTAAGAGATAAAGCCGCAATTTAAAACCAATGGCAAACTCGACGAAGAAAGTGAACTTCTATTTCACTGTGATCGAGTTCATGGTAGAATATGTAGCAAATAAATCATTAGATCGTGAAGTCCGATCTCCTATAAGTAAAAATGACAAGCCTTCAGCAATGGCCAGAGTCATATCTGCTTAGCCCACAATGTAAGAAGATGATCAAGATTGGATTGTCGTTACGTCTCGAAAGATAAGGGCTCGAGATGTGGTAACAACCAAAGTGAACTCGCCTCTATGAAGAATCAGAGGACCAGTGACGTGAAATGTAGCTAAGAAAAATCCTTAATTAGCTCTTCACGCGTTATACCTAGCGAAATCCGTTCCTCCTTTGACAGCATACGATTTTCCAGCTCTGCCTATTGTAGAAGCATAGTAGACAAGAGAGCAAAAGGGTAAAATGTTGCTCATAGGATCACCAGCTCCGGTATCGCTCCAATCTCCCGATTACTATGGAAATAGGGGAAATCTAACAAAACTCCTCTTTTCGTACGCCCCATCACATCGATATATTCATACTCTACCCCAACTATAGCTTCATCAGGAAGTGGAGAGGCAACTGTATATATCGTCGGGACAAGTCAGGGACCTCCATCGACTACCGAAGATCGTATAGCTAAGAAAGCACAAGCGTAGAGAGCACTGATGGAAGAATGCAGAAATCTCTTGGAAGCTCTATCAACTCTGGCACACAATGTGGCCCATATAACAGTACCTCCGATGATGGGTAATATGAATGGGCAAGAACCGCAACCCGAAGGCTCGCAGCCCCCAGGACCAGGATCGCTCGGGTCTACTCCCATAGTAAGGGCAATAATGCAAGAGGAAATGAGATAAGTCATGGAGGAACTATTAGAACAAAAAGAGAAAGTGAAATGTAAGCCCCATATCCTAGACCGTACCGTTTCCTAGACTTCCGCGGTCTTCCCGGTTAAATTCCGGCAACCTTCGACCCTTAACCGGTATTTGCGCGCGACCCTGATACACACGTTGTCAACCCGAGTCGACTCAACCTGAGACTGGTGTCCTTGCGACCACAGCGTCTCCGCAACTCGCGTGCCGAGGCGATACACTGACCAGTTGTTGTAGGCCAGCGCTCGGTGCGAGTAAAACACATCGTGTTGCAAAACCCAAGAGAATCTCTACGACTTGTCACATCAATCCATCAATCCATTAATCTCAACATGTCAAGTACATGTCAAGTACACATCACCTTTCACCCTTTCCCAAACAAGCCCCAAAAGTCAAAAAGTTCTTACAAAGCCCATACCTTTCTTACACCAAGCAACCACAAAAGTAAAAAAAGGTCTCTTACACCCATCACCACCACATCAAACATCCATCACCCATCTCTCTCCCTTTACAAGTGTCTCTCTCTCTCATTTTAAACAACTCTCCCAAGCAGCCCAAGAGCATCACACGTCCAAGCCTCTCCCCATTTCTTCCAAGCAACAAGTGTGGCCCACCTCTTCCTACCCTTCCATCTTCCATCTCAACCATCCAAACCCCATCTCCTCCCTTGGAATCGAAGCTAAGGAGCAAAGGAAGCCTAAGGAGCAAGAAGGAGCAGTGGGTGATTTTTGGAATTTTATTTTTAATCATTTGTTTGATTTAAGGGCCACATGTAGTGGGACCTATCTTGATGTAGGCTTTGTATCAAAGAGGGGCCCATAGTGGCGGGGTCCCTCCATCTTTGCCGGTGTCTTCTTTTCCTCTCTTTTCTATGATCATGGCCCACTATGATGTGTGTACTTCATCCATGCCATCTATCGGTGGACCCCATCTATGTGGGAAACACCATGATGTTTTTATGTCATCCCTACCGTCCATAGGGGGGCCCACCTTGATGTGGCTAGGTGGGGTGTGGTTGCCAGTGAAGTGTGACCTAGCATGGGCCCACCCAGATCCAGGTTCAAGTGGCAAACGAGTGAAAGATGCCTTGTTTCAACGATTGGAGGTCTTGGTATCGATCTAGTGGCTAACATATGGAGTATGTGTACTGACTGTGGTGTGAACCGACAGTGCTGGGTAGTCACAGTAACATGCCCCACCGTGATATAAGTATTCAATCCATGCCATCTCCCCTATTCCTTGGCTCATTTGGGGCGTTGAGCTAAAAAATGACGTCAATCCGATATTCCAGCGGGCCAAACCATAGGAAAACTGTATTTTTCTATAGTTTAAAGCTATTAGGACCCACCTTGCTGTATCCACACACCAAAAATGCCATATATTAGACTTGTTTGGTGTGTTTTGATCCCTAGAATGCATTGGACAGTGGATTCTCCAAAAGCTGGGCCCATATGTGAGATAACACTGATGAAAAAAAGTAGGTGCTGCAGTAGCAGCGTTGCTGTGTCAGAAGGCAGCAGGGGCTGCCTGCGCTACCTACGATAGCCGGGGGGCGGACGGCCTGGCAGCCACCCACGGCTCCAGCCATGGGCCCCACCATGATGTATATCTGCCATCTAACCCATCCATGAGGTGGGCCCCTCCCTGAAATGGGCCCCCTCCAAATATTAGGCCAATCCAACGCTCAGGCGGCCCACATCATAGGAAATAGTGTTGATTAAAGGCCTGCCATTGAAACTCTTTTTGGGGCTACAGAAGTTTCAGATCAAGCTGAAATTTGCTTTTACCCTTCATCTAGGTCTGAGTGACCTTATGAACGGGTTCGATGGGAAGTAAACATTATGGTGGGCCCCACGTGGGACCCACAGTGATTTATGTATTTTATTCCACCATCCACCAGGATGGTGAAGCCCACTGTGATGTAAGTGTTCTATCGTGTGTGTGCATGTGTGAGTGCAGGTGTGTGTGTACGTGTGTGTGCGTGTGCGTGTGTGTGGGTCTGTGCATGTGTGTATACATGTATATATATATATTTATATATATATATATATATTGTTGTAAATATTTATATATATATATATATATATTATGTATTATATAACATACCTGATGGTGGGCTTTCATGGGCCCCACCATGATGCATGGGTTGCATCCAATCTGCCCAACCACCTTAGAAGCTCATTTTTTGTTGGCATGAGCTAAAGAATGAGTCAGATCTATAGTTATAGTGGACCCCACTTTGATATATGTATGAGGCCCATCTTGGTTTATTTGTGGCCCATCTGTTGAGGCCCACCTTGATATACATGAGGCCCATATGATTAGGCCCATTTTGATGTAGTTAGGGCCCAACCATTGAGGCCCACCTGATATACTTAAGGGCCATGTTATGCGGCCCATTTGTTGTACCTAAGGCCCATGGGTCGAGGCCCAGTTGGATGTACACAAGTCCATTAAGATGTATGACTCTACCATGGTTTGTGTCATGATGTTATGACAGCCGTGCCTTGAGAGCAATGTTGGTTTGACGTCCACATTGTAGAATAATGTTGGTTAAATGTTCGCATTATGATTCTCCCTAGGGCCCATTGTTAGGCCCATACTTGTAGGCCGTCTAGGCCCATCTTCGTTATGAACAACATCTATCCCATATAACATGTATAGTATAGTTCCATGATTCATGATCATACGCATCATATGTATGCTTGATATGAGAAGTGACTGATCATAGCATATGCCTTCGGGCAGATTGTTTTGGGGCTCCCGAATAGGCGGTGTTACCCTACATGAGCGCACGATACGCTGTAACATTCCGAATTTTTGCCAACCTGGAATTAGACGTCCTTAGGCAATGGGTCGATCCTAACAACTTATTAACTTGTCAGAACTCAATCCCAAAGTCTAAAACTACTTTTGAACCCATTTCCTTCACAAATCCCACCCTTTACCACCTTGTTCTTTCAATTTTCCTAAGTACTTTCACCCTAGACACTATCTTAAACTAGTTAAGTGTTATAACTTGGATCACCTTATATACAAACTACAAAGGCCTAGGTACCACCTCAAACAAAAATCTTATAGGACTAAATCCTTTAGAAATGAGACAAAGTAACTAAGTGCTAAACTAGATTAGCTACGAGATCCGTTTAATCCACTTTAAATACGATCTGCAAGACCCAAAACTTGTAGAATCATTGACGCTAGGTTATCCTAAAATCTAGGATCAATCTCATTAACCGGCTGCTCTCGGGAGCACTTTGAAACTTCGTATTAGGTCTAGACCGCACATCGGGAGTCCGAATAAGACGAGGTTAAGGACTTAGGACCGCCTTGCTGGGCTTGACAACCATCTCAGAAATCAAATCCAGATAGTGTCCCACGGCTGTTCGCTTGAGTCCGGAGTGAGAAAGTGTGAGAACACTTGTTTCTTTACAAAATAAATATCTTGAATAGTAATCTAAGACTCGTCGCCGCCATGGATCAAGATAAGCAACTGCACCGTCGACCGACCCAAATATACCCTCAGATCAGGAAAAATTTCATAAACATTTACATGTACTCGAAATCTCCGATCGAGACCCACTGACCGTCGTACTGAAACTGGTCCGCCACACGTGATCTGAAAATCCAACTGAAATGAAAACTTAACTAAACGTAGATCCAGTGTTAGTGAGCTTAAGTCCGACCTTTGGCTCGAGGAGGCCCGCCAGAAGTCCTCCGTTGAGCTGAAACCAGCCCTCTTTGGCTATAACCTAAGTATACCTTGACCTGGAGTCTATTTTGGAGACTTTTTAGACTATAAAAGGACCTTAAAACTCTCTCTCATTCAGCCATACGAATTTGAGAGAAAACCTAGGAGAGAAGAGAGAAAAGAGAGAAAGTGAGAGAGTTGTGGGAGATCCTTCCTGCCTTTCTTCCATGCTGCCTTAGTTACTTAACCACCTCATTTTTATCGCTTTCCCGGTGATTTCAGCGACGTTTCTAGGTAAGAAACTCTAACCCTAAACTGATTTGGGATTTTAAGAGTTGTAGGTTATGAAATATCTGACCTATTTCATCATATTGGTTGCCGAATCGCCGTATACAAAGCCTTAACAAATCTATCGACTCCGTTACGATTCTACGACAAAAAGGTGCGGACTTTAGGTGTATAGGTTATGGTTTTTAACGCTTTTAATGTCAGATAATGATAGATTCATGATCTGCATACAATTGCACATGTACAAAGTGCTTTCTGTTTTCTGTTTCAATTAAAGATATAGATTATGGAATTTTACATATTCTAGGTATTCGTAGAAAATACCGTATATGTATAAATTTTGGAAATATGTTTGACATGATTATTTGTTGTATGAATATACGATATATGGAAAAATACTTATTTGGCGAAAATATTCGCCCAAATACATGTTTTACTAATATGCACTATGTATGTAGAAATACTATATTGTAGAAAGTACCGTATACATATATATTTTAGAGATGTGTTTGCCATGATTATTTGTTGTATAAATATATTATATATGCGTAAAATACTCGCTTGGCGAAAGGACTCGCCCTAATACATGTTTGCTAACATACACTATGTATGTTGAAATAGTGTATGTTAAGTGTTTGTGAAAATGCTTGAGTGAGTAAGTGTTTGGATGTTGAAGCCTTAGGTGGGTGTTGAGATGGGATTCTCAACTACCTTAGAAACATGTATGATTTCCCCTATGTGGGTTGTTCACTTTAACCACTTACTTATGAAATATATGTGTTTGTATTCCTATTTATATAGTGCTTCATAACATGCTTTATAACATGCTTTATAATATGCTTTATGATATGTTTGCTAACATGCTCAACTGATTGTATGATTTTATTTATGTAATGCGTATATTTAAATTCATGTTTATGTTGTATGATCCCTCATGGGTGATGGGGGAGTGGTGTAATGATTCTGTGCAACAGCCCTGACAGCCCTAAATGGATAATACCAGACTTTGATTGTATGATTTGAATCTTGATCCATTATTGCTTTACCTATCTGCAATTGAATGTGATTGGGGCTATTGTATAGTCCAGGCTATCGGTAACGGGATTGAATTCGTGGTTGTGATTCATTCGCCACGTGAGATGTGTTCGATGAACCCGAGTCATACTTCGGTTGGCGATAGTGGTTGGCCACGCGAAGTGCTTATGCGCTTCATGTCGTCCAACTTGTCGTGTGATCGAGCTAGCCGAGCTCGTGACTTAACCCGATTTTTCTAATGTGTATTCACCATGTTTGGACACTACTGTTTGAACCTAAGGTACTAAACTTACCAGTGAAATCCAGCTAACCATGGTACCTCGATCCGCTAAGACTCATGAGCTGGGCATGGTGGTATGGGACACCATGGTCGAGCTGTGGGCCTACGCTGGGGCCACGTGCCTCCCCGTAGTGACCATTGAGCAACCAAACTCGTGAGCCGAATACGGTGGTATATGACACTGTATTCGAACTGTCGACACCTACGGCGAGAGTCGAGTACGATGAGACCTATATTCGTGCTGACGGGCGACGAGTCCTCTGCAGTGTCTTTGAGTATACTCTAAGGTCTGTGATTGGCGATGAGCCCTTCGCAACAACTAGAGCATGAGTTAAGCCGAATACGGTGAGACCTGTATTCGAGCTAACGGCCGGCAATTGAGCCGAGTACGGTGAGAGCTGTATTCGAGTTGACGACCAGCAATTGAGCCACATACGGTGAAATATGTATCCGTACTGACGGGTGACGAGCCCTTTGTGATGCCTTCACGAGGCCTCTCGAACCATAATATCGTATGAGATTAACTAGGATTGACGACCCTATAATGGATCATGTTTGGGAATGATACAAGGGAAGTACCTTTGTTTCCCAATACTGCTATTTGAAATGGATAATAACTACTCAGTAATCATGCTCATCATCACACCGCATGTGCCTGGTAGATGTGGAGCACTGAGGGAGGTATGCATCCGCGAACGTAAGATGATGTCGCATGAGGGTGGTTTAGCAAGGGCATTCATCATGTCATTTCATACTTGCATTAATAAGAGTACTTAGAATTGTTTGATTGTACTGCTTTATCATTACTGCTTGACTGAGTTGATAACATGTTAACCCCTTATTGTTCCACTGAGTTGATCACTCACTCCCACATTACAGGCCAGTGTTTGCAACACCAACCAGATTTGTTGAGTTTCAGGTGATGGCGATGCTTATGAAGCAGAGCCGGACTACTACTATGACGTTGAGGAGGAGTTCTCCTACATATAACTCTCTGACAGGTCTGTGAAGACCTAGTAATGTATTGACGGGGCTATAGTACTTGGGATAAAAGACATTCACTTCCTCGCATTTGGTAAATTTTAGAATTGTACTTGTAAGTATTTAACCTGGTAACATTATCACACTCTAGAGACTCGCCACAGTTTTTATATTCTATATGTCTATCACAGTCTTTCGCTTGTAATTTAACTGTCTCTGGAGTATGATATGTTGTTTTGGCATAATCTCACTCATGTTCAATGCACGAATATAGTCAACATTCAACATCATTCATTTTGTTGCATAAGTGATGTTCTGGAACTTGGGAGTTGAGTTACTACTCGACCCCCGATTTTCGGGATGTTACATACACACAGGATTGCTACATGACTAGATAGTGTGATCATGCATTTGTATTGTGTGATATGGTACTGTATGCCCTGGTGACATCAAGGCCATAACCTCCACAAGCGTATCGTGGTTGGCAGGATTGGATACCGGAAATCTTGTTCTACATGGGGTGTTATAGATATCCCCAGGTGAATGTCCCTAAACCCTTATGGTACCAAGAGGTTACTCCAATGTCTAGACCGAGTGGGTGTAGGAGCGCCGAGTGCCGAATACCACACAGCTGCATTTTCCACTGTGTCGTGGTCGGTTGGAAGGGGGTGCAGCCTTACCCGCATGAGAGGAGGGGGCAAAGCTAGGTTGAGTCTGACCAGCTCGAGGAATGGGTCTGCTATCGATGAGCTGAGCCTGATATTGGTAAGCGGATAGTGAGGTCTCTTCCACTTATCTTATTGCTCGCGATGGGGCAGCAATCTGGCTTAGAGTGTACTAGACCCCGGTGATATCCGAGATTTGAGCTGTATTGATATGTGGACTTAGATGAGGATGTGTATGCTTGACTTGCATCTTTACATCGCATGGCCGACATCATTCATGCCTTGCATCGCATAGCCTTGGTACGGCTAATGGTATTCATGGATTCATCAGCATGTTCCGCATTACTCTGATACTGCATAACTGCATTACCACCTTGCGCACACACTTTCACCACCCTCTAAGCTTTCTATAAGCTTATGCACGACCGTTGCATGCAGGTGATGTTGGATCGCAGCAGCGCTGAGGCAAGAGCACAGAGATGATCATTTTGGAGCTTTTTGTCTATCATCATTGTATTTCCCTTTATGCTCATTGCACTTGTAAAGTTTTCTATCATAGTGAAAATACGATGGAGTTTTTGGTTGTTGTTTGTGGGTTATGCCTTTGGTTATTCTTATTACGAATCAAACTGATGTTGGAAATCCTCCTTGTAGCATCCCAGGATCGGAACCTGGCAAATGGGTGCTGGGAGCCGAGAATGGGGTTCTACGGAGGTTGTTGGCGCAGGATTCGGCGATCGAGAATTTTGTGAGCCCGATTTTCGAGTTTAGGGCGTGAGAAAAGTTGGTATCAGAGCATAACTCAGGAATAACTAAGAACACCATTACATGTCTGCTATGAGTTTAGGATGATTAAGTCTTAAGTTCGGATAGCTTAGTGATCTACTGTTACCGACCCTTAACGTGCATGCCTTCGAGAGTTTTCAAGTTGATAGGTGCCTTTGCTCTTCCTGTAGGACGAGATGCCCAGGAGAGTGACCCGATCGACCCTCGCATCACCACCTGAGACTCCCACACCACCACCTGAGACTCCTGCACTACCACCGACGATCCCCGCTCCACCACCAGAGATTTCTACTCCCAAGCCTATGGATGCAACTCCTCTACCAGAGATTCCTACTGCCCAACCTATGGATGCAGTTCCTCCACCAGAGACCGGTGCAGATCCGACCGTATCCGTGACTGCCTCCCAGTTGCAGCAAATGTTACAAGCTGTGACGACTGCACTTCAGGGGTCGGGCAGACACCCCGTCATTTTTTTAGCCCAAGCAGAGCAGGATGGCGCGAGTGCCCTTCTTCGGGAGTTTCGATGACTCGATCCCCCGCATTTCTAGGGTGAGCCCGACCCGATTGTAGCTAAGAGATGGCGTGCCGATGTGGAGAAGATATTCGATACGATGGGATGCACGATCGAGCGGCGAGTCCGATTAGCCGTATTTCTTCTCCATGGCGAGGCTGAGCACTGGTGGACATCAGTCTCCGGAGCAGTAGGCATCGATTTTGTGTGGACGTGGGAGGATTTTGTGGATTAGTTTGACCGACGATATTTCCCTGATCACATCCGACAACAGCGGGCATTGGAGTTCGAGGCCTTGGTGCAGGGTGATATGACCGTGGCTCAGTATGCTGCCCGATTTGTAGCGCTATCCAGATTTGCGCCATATCTAGTAGATGATGAAGGGCGGAGAGCCCGCCGCTTTGAGGATGGTTTACATTATGGTCTTCGAGGTCATGTTATTGGGCACGAGCTCCCGACTTTCGTGGGAGTGGTACAGAAGGCTCAGATTTTTGAGACTAAGTGGGCCGGTTCTCAGTCTGATCATGGTCAGAGCAGAGACTGAAAGAGGTAAACTCCTTCTGGTGACTCGCAGCAGCGTCGACTACAGCAGCAGAGGTGCACAGGTCGCCCAGCCTTCCGAGCACCAGCAGTACCTCCGAGGCAGTTCAGCGGCACATGTTTTGGGTGCGGTGCGACAGGGCACCGTAAATAGGAGTGTCCCCACCCTCAACAGCAGCAGTAGAGGACCCCACAGCAGCCACAACAGCCAAGAGGTCCACAGCAGTAAAGAGCTCCACCACAGTAGCAACAGAGACCAGCATAGCAGCAGCGACAGTAGTCCCCACCACCGAGGCCACCTCAGCAGCAGTATCATCACCAGCCTCCGAGGCCACAGCAGCAGAGGCGGCAGTTTCGACCACCTCAGCGACCCCGACAGCAGCAGCAATACGCTCAGAGGGGACAAACACCTCCCCAACCAATTCAAGCTAGGTTCTACGCGGTTCAGCAGGATCCACAGTCATCTGGAGGGGTTATCGAGGGTATGCTTTTAGTCTCTGCATGCGTTGCACGTGTGTTGTTTAATTCTGGTGCATCACATTCTTTTGTGGCCAAGAGTTTCTGCCTATCGACTGGCCTACTGTTGGAGTCTACTCGTGAGAGTCTGTCAGTATTGACTCCCTTGGGGAAGACTGCAGTGTTGGGCCGATTTTGCTCGTCTTGCCCTGTTCTAGTCGGGGTTATCTTTTTGCCTGCCAATCCATTTGCATTGCTGATATCCGAGTTCGATGTCATCCTTGGCATAGATTGGCTTGCCGAGTACTATGCCATATTAGACTACTCCGCGAGGACAGTCACATTCTGTATGCCAGGCTTGCCGCAGTTTCAGTTCGTTACAGAGCCCCGAGGAGAGCCATTGTCTTGCTGATGTCTTGTGCCGTTGAGGAGCCTGTTGCCGCCTGTATTGATCAGATGCCGATTGTTTGCGATTTTCCCAACTTATTTTAGGAGATTCCGGGATTACCGCCTCGCCAACTCACCGAGTTTCAGATTAATCTCGTACTCGGTACCGCGCCTATTTCGAAGGCCCCGTATCGTATGACACCATTGGAGTTGCGGGAACTACAGAAGCAGTTGGATGAGTTTCATGAGTTGTGCTTTATCTGTCCGATCAGTTTACCATGGGAAGCGCCGGTACTCTTTGTGAAGAAGAAGGATGGATCGTTGAGGCTCTGCGTAGACTACCGCGAGCTCAACAAGATCACGATCAAGAACAAGTACCCGCTCCTGAGGATTGATGATTTGTTCGATCAACTGCAGGGTTCACAGTTCTTTTCGAAGATTGACCTACGTTCCGGTTATCATCAGATTCAGGTCTGAGAGGAGGACATTCCGAAGACGGCTTTTAGGACGCGTTACGGTCATTTTGAGTTCCAGGTCATGTCCTTTAGATTGACCAATGCACTTGCGGTCTTCATACAGTTGATGAACGAGATCTTCTGTCATTATCTTGATCAGTTTGTTGTAGTCTTCATCAATAACATTCTGATCTATTTGAGGACCCGTGAGGAGCACGAGCAACATCTGGAGGTTACGTTGTAGACCCTCCGCGCACACCAGCTATATGCGAAGCTGGAGAAGTGCGAATTCTGGCAGGAGGAGGTGAAGTTCCTCAGTCACGTTGTGACGAGGGAGGGCGTCGCTGTGGACCCTTCGAAGGTTGAGGCAGTGCATTAGTGGGGCCAACCCACGACTGCGTCAGAGATCCACAGTTTCCTGGTTTGGCAGGCTATTACCGGCGTTTCATTGAGGGCTTCTCTCGTATTGTAGCCCCACTGACCAGGTAGACTCGGAAGGGCGCAGAGTTTATTTGGAGTGACGCCTGCGAGTGAGCATTTATGGAGTTAAAGGACCATCTGATGTTCGCTCCTGTCCTCACTCTTCCCGCTGGGAGTGACGGATATATCGTATTCACCGATGCCTCGCATATTGGTTTAAGTGTTGTCCTGATGCAGCACGAGATACCAGTGGCCTTTGTGTCTCACCAGCTCAAGATCCATGAGTTGAACTACCCCATGCATGATTTGGAGCTAGTTGCAGTTATCTTCGCACTAAAGGTGTGGAGGCACTATCTCTATGGGGTTAGGTTCGAGCTCTTCTCCGACCACAAGAGCTTGAAGTACCTCTTCTCTCAGTCTGAGTTGAACATGAGGCAGAGGAGTTAGATGGAGCTCCTGAAGGAACCCGGGCAAGGCGAACGTGGTGGCGGATGCCCTCAGCCGTCAACCACGAGGCCTGGTGACGCATATGATGATTCAGGAGTGGCGGATGCTTGAGGATGTGACAGAGTATGATTTTGAGTTCGGCCTGCAATCTTCTATCGTGCAGTTATCGAGCATGTCGATTCAACCCTCTCTTGTCGCAAGGGTAATCGAGGCTCAGCAGGCTGATGAGTCGTTGCAGAGTTATATTGCTGAGGCGGTATCTGAGAGTCAGGCAGATTAGCAGATTGGTATAGACGGTGGACTTCACTTCAGAGGTCGATTATGTGTCCTGGATATTCCTGAGTTACACAGAGATCTTATGACCGAGGCACATCGATCGCGATTTTCTATCCACCCTCCCTCGACGAAGATGTACCGTGACATGAGGCGACAGTATTTTTAGGCGGGGATGAAGCTCCAAATCACCAGTTTCGTGGTTGAGTGTGACACGTGCCAGCGTGTCAAGGCCGGTCATCAGAGATCCCCTAGTCTATTACAGCCATTGAGTGTCCCAATGTGGAAGTGGGAGCATGTGTCGACAGATTTCATTATGGGTTTACCGAGGACTCAGCGTGGTCATGACGCCATTTGGGTTGTTGTGGATCGTCTGACGAAGTCGGCACATTTTCTTACGATTCGTGAGACTTGGCCTTTGGACCAGCTTGCGAGGTTATTCGTCGAGGAGGTCATGATACTGCATGGTGTTCTAGTCTCTATCGTTTTTTACCAAGACCCGAGGTTCATGTCTCAGTTTTGGGGGAGCTTCCAGAGAGCAATGGGAATTGATTTGCAGCTCAGTACCGTGTACCATCTGCAGACTGATGACCATACCGAGAGGGTCAACCAAATCCTTGAGGATATGCTTCGGGCTTGCGCGATTGATTTCGGAGGTAGTTGGGATGAGCATCTGCGATTGGCTGAATTTGTGTATAACAACAACTATTAGGTGACAATCGGCATGGCTCCTTTTGAGGCACTATATGGCAGACCGTGCAGATCACCGAGTTGTTCACAGACCGAGGTTGGAGAGCACTGTCTCCTAGGTCCCGAGCTTGTGCAGGAGACGTCAGAGGCTATCGATATCATCAAGCAGAGGATGCGCACAGCACAGAGCCTGCAGAAGAGTTTTGCTGATCGTTGGCGTCGTCCCTTGGACTTTGATGTAGGGGACCATATGTATCTCAAGGTCACGCCCATAAAAGGCGTAGTTCGATTTGGAACGAAGGACAAGCTTGCCCCGAGATTCATAGGACCTTTTGAGATCACTGGGCGTGTTGGCACTGTGGCCTATCGGCTTGCCTTGCCATCTCAGTTGTCTGGCGTCCACAACATTTTCTATGTCTCCATGTTGAGGAAGTGTGGGTCAGAAATCGTTCCTGTTATTGATTGGCAGCTGTTAGAGGTACGTGAGGACGCTTCCTATATTGTGCAGCCTGTTCGTTTCCTTGATCGGAAGGAGCGGGTCCTCCGAACCAAGGTCATTCCATTAGTGAAGGTTCAGTGGGGACACCATTCTGTTGAGGGGGCTTCTTGGGAGTGCGAGGTTGAGATTTAAGAGCGTTATCCCCATCTCTTTGATGACTGATTATGTGTTATATTTTATATTTTATCCCTAATTTTATATAGTGATGTTATGTTTCTTCTCCCTCATGAGTTATATCTAGTTGCGATTATTGTGTAAATTTCGAGGATGAAATTTTTATTAGGAGGGGAGAGCTGTAAGCCCCGTATCCTAGACCGTACCATTTCCAAGACTTCCGCAGTCTTCTCGATCAAATTCCGGCAACCTTCGACCCTTAACTGGTATTTACACGCGACCCTGATTCACACGTTGTCAACCCGAGAGTGGTGCCCTTGCGACTGGACCATCGCAACGGTTCTGATGCCACGACTCGTGCGCCGAGGCGATACTCTGATTAGGAGTTATGGGCCAGCATTCGTTGGGAGAAAAATGTCACCCCTTACAAAACCCAAGAGAATATCTCTATGACTTGTCACATCAATCCATCAATCTCAACATGTCAAGTACACATCATCTTTCACCCTTTCCCAAATAAGCCCCAAAAGTCAAAAAGTTCTTACAAAGCCCATACCTTTCTTACACTAAGCAACCACAAAAGTAAAAAAAGGTCTCTTACACCCATCACTACCACATCAAACATCCATCACCCATCTCTCTCCCTTTACAAGTCTCTCTCTCTCATTTCAAACCACTCTCCCAAGCAACCCAAGAGCATCACACGTCCAAGCCTCTCCCCATTTCTTCCAAGCAACAAGTGTGGCCCACCTCTTCCTACCCTTCCATCTTCCATCTCAACCATCCAAACCCCATCTCCTCCATTGGAATCGAAGCTAAGGAGCAAAGGAAGCCTAAGGAGCAAGAAGGAGCGGTGGGTGATTTTTGAAATTTTATTTTTAATCATTTGTTTGATTTAAGGCCACATATAGTGGGACCCACCTTGATGTAGGCTTTATATCAAAGAGGGGCCCATAGTGGCGGGGTCCCTCCATCTTTGCCGATGTCTTCTTTTCCTCTCTTTTCTATGATCATGGCCCACTATGATGTGTGTACTTCATCCATGCCATCTACTGGTGGACCCCATCTATGTGGGACACACCATGATGTTTTTATGCCATCCCAACCGTCCATAGGGGGGCCCACCTTGATGTGGCTAGGTGGGGTGTGGCTGCCAGTGAAGTGTGACCTAGCGTGGGCCCACCTAGATCCATGGTTCAAGTGGCAGACGAGTGAAAGATGCCTTATTTCAACGATTGGAGGTCTTGGTATCGATCTGGTGGCTAACATATGGAGTATGTGTACTGACTGTGGTGTGAACCGACAGTGCTGGGTAGTCACAACAATGTTTTTTTAAGGCTTTTTAATGGGCCACTTGTACAGGCCTCACCGTGATATATGTATTCAATCCATGTCGTTCCCCCAATTCCTTGGCTCATTTCGGGCGTTGAGCTGAAAAATGATGTCAATCGGATAATCCAGCGGGCCAAACCATAGGAAAACTGTATTTTTCTACTATTCAAAGCTATCAGGACCCACCTTGCTGTATCCACACACCAAAAATGCCATATATTGGACTTATTTGGTGTGTTTTTATCCCTAAAACGCATTGGATGGAGTGGATTCTCCAGCAGCTAGGCCCACATGTGAGATACCACTGATGAAAAATAAAGGAGGTGTTGAAGAAGAAGAGACCGCGTGTCGAGAAGTCACGCAGCCTTGCACGCGCTACTTGCGCTAGGGCGGCGCGGCCGACGGCACAGCGACCACCCACGGCTGCAGCCGTGGACCCCACCATGATGTATATCTGCCGGCTAACCCATCCATGAGGTTGGCCCCTCCCTAAAATGCGCCCCCTCCAAATATCAGGCCGATCCAACGCTCAGGCGGCCCACGTCATAGGAAACAGTGTTGATTAAAGGCTTGCCATTGAAACTCTTTTTGAGGCCACAGAAGTTTTGGATCAAGCTGAAATTTGTTTTTACCCTTCATCTAGGTCTGAGTGACCTTATGAAAGGGTTGGATGGGAAGTAAAGATTATGGTAGGCACCACTTGGGACCCACAGTGATTTGTGTATTTTATTCCACCGTCCGCCAGGACGGTGGAGCCCACTGTGATGCAGGTGTTCTATCCCCACCATTCAGGGGACGATGGGTGTGTGTGAGTGTGAGTGCAGGTGTGTGTGTACGTGTGTGCATGTGCATGTGTGTGGGTCTATGCATGTGTGTATATATGTATATATATATATATATATATCTATATATATTTATTGTTGTAAATATATTATATATATAAATATTATGTATTATATAACATACCTGATGGTGGGCTTTTATGGGCCCCACCGTGATGCATGGGTTGCATCCAATCTGCCCAACCACCTTAGAAGCTCTTTTTTTGTTGGCATGAGTTAAAGAATGAGTCAGATCTATAGTTATAGTGGACCCCACTTTGATATATGTATGAGGTCCATCTTGGTTTATTTGTGGCCCATCTGTTGAGGCCCACCTTGATATACATGAGGCCCATATGATTAGGCCCATCTTAATGTAGTTAGGGCTCAACCATTGAGGCCCACCTGATATACTTAAGGCCCATGTTATGCAGGCCATTTGTTGTACCTAAGGCCCATGGGTCGAGGCCTAGTTGGATGTACACAAGTCCATTAAGATGTATGACTCTACCATGGTTTGTGTAATGATGTTATGACAGCTGTGCCTTGGGAGTAATGTTGCTTTGACGTCCACATTGTAGAATAATGTTGGTTAAATGTCCGCATTATGATTCTCCCTAGGGCCCATTGTTAGGCCCGTACTTGTAGGCCGTCTAGGCCCATCTTCGTTATGAACAACATCTATCCCATATAACATGTATAGTATAGTTCCATGATTCATGATCATACGCATCATATGTATGCTTGATATGAGAAGTGACTGATCATGGCATATGCCTTCGGGCAGATTGTTTAGGGGCTCCCGGATAGGCGGTGTTGCCCTACATGAGCGCACGATACGCGCAAGATTTCTGCATGACTGGATAGTGTGATTCATACTTTTGCATTGTGTGATATAGTACTGTACGCCCTAACGACATCAGGGTTGTAGCCTCCACAGGCGTATCATGGTTGACAGGATTGGATACCGAAAATCTTATTCTACATGGGGTGCTATAGATATCCATGGGTGAAAGTCCCTAAACCCTTATGGTACCAAGAGGTTGCTCCAATGTCTAGACCAAGTGGGTGCAGGAGAGCCGAGTGCCGACTACCACATGGCTGTGCTTTCCACTGTGTCGTGGTCGGTTGGAAGGGGGTGCGGCCTTACCAGCCTGAGAGGAGGGGGCAAATCTAGGCTGAGTCTGACCAGATCGAGGAATGGGTCCGTTATCGACGAGCTAAGTCCGATAATGGCAGGTGGATAGTGATGTCTCTTCCACTTACCTTATTGCGCGTGATGGGGCGACAATCTAGCTTTGAGTGTACTAGACCCCAGTGATATCCCAGATTTGAGCTGTATTGATATGTGGACTTAGATGAGGATGTGTATGCTTGACTTGCATCTTTACATCGCATGGCCTTGGTATTGCCGACATCATTCATGCCTTGCATCGCATAGCCTTAGTACGGCTAATGGTATTCATGGATTTATCAGCATGTTCTGCATTACTCTGATACTGCATAACTGCATTACCACCTTGCGCACACACTTTCACCACCCTCTAAGCTTTCTATAAGCTTATGCAAGACCATTGCGTGCAGGTGACGTTGGATTGCAGCTGCGGTGAGGCATGAGCACAGAGCTGATCTTTTGGGAGCTTGTTGTCTATCATCATTATATTTCCCTTTATACTCATTGTACTTGTAAATTTTTTGATCATATTAGAAATGTGATGGAGTTTTTGGTTGTTGTTTGTGGGTTATGCCTTTGGTTATGCTTATTACGAATCAAACTGATGTTGGAAATCCTTCTTGTAGCATCCTAGGATCGGAACCTGGCAAATGGGCGCTGGGAGCCGAGAATGGGGTTCTACGGAGGCTGTCGGCGCCAGATTCAGTGATCAGGAATTTTGTGAGCCCAGTTTTTGAGTTTGGGGCATGACAGAAAATGTCAGTAGACTCAGATATTGAATACCATACCCGAGATAGGTGGAAGATGTTCCTTTTCCGGTTAATTTCCAACAACCAGATTTTCAGAAATTTAACAGAGATGGATTGCCAAAAGAGCATTTTAGGCATTTTATCACCAGTATGGGAAATTTATCTACAGTACCACAATATTGCCTTTAATTGGTCAGCTCATCCTTAACAAGTAAGGCACTTCGCTGGTACTCTAGCTTGACCGCGGGATCAATGCGCACTTGGGAACAAATATAGGACGCATTTATGTCAAATTTCTCCTCATCTGAACGCGATGTCAGTATTACAGAGTTGGCTTCAGTATGGTAGAGAGAAGGAGAACCTGTGGAGAAATTCATTAACAGATGGAAGACATTGGGAGCTTTTTGCAGACAATTATCGGAAAAGAAAGAGCAGGTCAAAATGTGCTTAAACTCCATGGAAATGAGAATTGCATTTGGGCTCACCAGTGCTGATATTAAGACTTTCCGTGACTTAGCCACCAAAGCTCATGCCTTAGAATTGATGACACAAAAAATGCTAGCATTCCATTATGATACTGCAAGGAGAGGGTTTAGTAGATTGGTCGCAAATATTGTTGATCAAGGGAAAAGAAGTTAAGATATGAGAGAGAGAGAGAGAAATTAAGAGAGAAAAGGACGGAGCGGAAGGAAAAATCAAACCGTTCTAGAAACAGATTTGGTGGAAAAAAGTTCAGACCACTTAACCCCCATGATGGGTTCGCATTCGATAGGGAAGATGTAGTCCCTATGATGAACCAATTGCTAAAAGTTGGTACGATAGAATTATCTCCATCCAAGCACCCCAAAGATGCAACGAGAATAGGAGAAAGGGATTTACGCCGGTACCATCGTTTGGTAGGGCACCTGATAGAAAATTGTTACATAATAAAATCCATAATACAAAGAATGATAAACAAGGGTGAGATAGTGATCGGGAAAGAAAAAGAAAGAAATGCAAAGGCGACAGTGAATGTACTAATAACTCGGGAAAATACTCGTGAGAGAACAGAGGAGGAAAGTCATAAGATGACAACCAAGGCTGCAGTGATCACACTACGATCAGGGAGAAGAATGACCAGTCCCCCGAGACAGAAAGCTGGAACCATGAGAATAGAAGTCATCAAGGATAAGCATGATAATGATAGAAGAGGAATGAGGTAACAAATGTGACTTATAATGTAGTAAGTCATTTGAAAGGTATACCAGCTCGTTTAGGCTTTTATGACACACTAAAGTTGTCCAAAGATATTCAGCAAAGCCTGATTCAATCATTATCTGACTGTGATGTCAGAGAAACATTGCTCGTAGAAATGGAAAATGAAGAACGTAAAGAACGAGAGGATTGCATGCTAGTGGTTTCCTTCTCTGACGATGATCTGACCAGTGATGCGGGGAATAATAGGCCACTAATGATAGTCGGCCATATTTGTAGCAAGGAAGTAAAGCGGATTATGCTCGACAATGGGTCAGCGGTGAATCTGTTACCGCTCTCAATGTTGAATAAATTGGGTTATTGTTGTTCTGATCTATGCCGTAGTGGAATGATGATACAGGGCTTCAATCAAGATGGACAACGTGCGCTCAGTTATTGAATGTTGCGTTAGAAGCCATTATGCATGGATATAAACTATGGTGCACTGTCAAGAGCTATTGTGCCACTATCAGAAGCCATTGTGCGCAGATCGCAGCTTATTGTGCTGCATTTACTCAAAGTCATTGTGCACTCGGAGCTTGTTGCGCTTAGCGCATACTTACATGCTAATCTTGATGTTGTGCTTATTTGAAGATGTTTGTGCGCTACTAGTGTTATGCATCGTACAACACGTATTCCACATGATGAGGATAGGGCTCTACCTTTCTTTCTTTCTCTCTCTCTCTCTCTCTCTCTCTCCAGATTCTCCTTCTGCTTCTTAGTTGGCTGCTTTAGAACCCTTACTGATGGGTCGGGGTATTTATAGCATCCTCCCACGTGTGATCATGCCACATAGCCATTGTGCGGTCCCTTTTAAGCGATCGTCCGTTGTGCGGACACCTTTGTGCAGACCACCTTTTATGTGGAATCCTTTGTGTGGACCTCCTTTTGTGCGGAATCCTTTGTGCGGACCTCCTTTGTACAATATCTTTTGTGTGGAATCCTCTGTGCAGTCATCTATCCTTCAATATCCATTCCAGCACAGCGTTCTGCGCACAACAATTTGAGCACAACTTGTTCGCGCACAATAGTTTACGCGCAACTGATTATGCACAACGATTCTTCTATTCTATTTTTGTGCCTCGACAAATAAGTAACCATGTGACCTTAAATCCTTTATTATGGCAAGTAGAGTGACATTTGTGTGGCCACTCAACCATATGGACTTCTGATAATGGAGTGGCCAAAAGACCATGTGGGCATATGAGAATTTTGTGATTACTCAGACTCGTGGACTATGTTGATGGTGTAACCTCTTGGGTATGTGAACTTAGGACGTGAGTTAGATTGATTATGGATCCTACCTCGATATAAGCATTGCATATTTCACTATTTATCCATTAGGTTAGCTAATTCTAAATCATGATTCCAAAATGACCTAGATCTAATTCCTAAATAAGTTAGACGAAATGAAATAATGTTAATTAAACGTATAACTTTCAAACACTTGCAAACCCACTCAATGTACGTATTTTATCATCCGCACCGTTCAATTGTTTTGCCAACCAAATAGTTCAATCATGGAGCCCGCTGATGTGTGCCTTGTGTATCTAAACTGTTCTTCCTTGTACTACCTTATTGTATGTGAGTTACTTATACTATCTACTTGTTGGGACCCATCATAATATTTGTGTGTGGACCCATTTGCTTGCAGGACCACTTGGAAGTAGGACTCACTACGTTGTATGAGACAAACCCACGCCATCTAACCGTGACTAACTCTTATGTGTATATTATATACCCAAGTCGTTCAACTTAGGGCTCACTGTATCTTATGAGGTTTACATGTGCTTTCCAAACTATTGTAGAACTACTATGATAATTATTTGCAAATCCAACCTACTAACAACCCACTCGAAGGTGAAGCCCACTACATTATATGAGTTTCACCAGCACCATCCATCTAGTGGCTCATTTACTATATGCTATAATTATGCCTTTCATCTCATAACCACTTGGTGCATGTACTTCGCGTCATCACCACTCATTATGTAACGACTCAGAAAATTCCGTTCAAAGACCTGAATACCACCTCAGGCAGAAATCACTCAGGATCAAATCCTTTAGGAATTAGACAACATTAACTAAGT
The DNA here is from genome assembly GCA_030180095.1 of Magnolia changhungtana. Lineage (NCBI taxonomy): Eukaryota > Viridiplantae > Streptophyta > Magnoliopsida > Magnoliales > Magnoliaceae > Magnolia > Magnolia changhungtana. Next base: position 3,754,785 of record JASAUF010000600.1, read on the forward strand.
GCTAAACTAGATTAGCTGTGAAATTCGGTTGAATTACTTTAAATACGATCTGTAAGACCCAAAACTTGTAGAAACGTTGATGTTAGGTTACCCTGAAATCTAGGATCAATCTCATTACCCAGTTGCTCTCGGGAGCACATTGAAACTCCGTATCGGATCTGGATCGCACGTCGAAAATTTGATTACTACGAAATTATATAATTAAGACCGCCTTGCTGGGCTTGACAACCATCTCATAAATTAAATCCAGATAGTGTCCTGGGACTATTCGCTTAAGCCCGGAGTAAAGAGTGTGAGAAAACATAGTTTTCTTTAGAAATAAAAATCTAATTTAGGTAATCTGAGACTTGTTGCTTGTGGGCCAACTATAAGGATTCAGACCGTCAGAATCTGACCCAAATACACCTTGGATCAGGGGAAGTTTCATGCACAAGTCAGTGTACTTGTAACCCTGATCGAGTTTTGTGGACCGTTGAATTAAAATTGGTCCGCCATGGACAATCTGTAAATCCGATCGGACTGAAAACTTAACTCGAGCTAAATCCATGGTCATTAAGCTTAAGTCCAGTGAGCAACGTGCCTCCCCGTAGTGACCAGTGAGCAACCTAGACTCGTGAGCCGAATACGGTGGTATGGGACACTGTATTTGAGCTGTTGGCCTACACTGATTGGTGACGAGCCCTTTGTAGTGACCTCGAGTATACTCTGAGTCTACGTGGAGGCGACAACCCTTTCGTAGTATCTAGAGTATAAACTAGGCCTGCACTGATTTGGTGATGAGCCCTTTACAACGACCTGAAATCGTAACATCGTATGAGATTTCCTAAGACTGACGACCCTAGAATGGATCATTATTTGGAAAATGATATAAGGGAGGTACCTTAGTTTCCCAATCCTGCTGTATGAAAAAGACTAATAAAAACTTGGTAATCAAGCTCATAACATCGTACTGCATGTGCCCCGGGTTGAAGAGCACGGAGGGAAGAAAGCATGCCGCGATCGTAAGATGGTGTCGAATGAGGGAGTGTAGGCGAGGGCATGCATCACTGTTCATATCATCCTTGCATTAATAAGAATAATTAAGGATGTTCGATTTCACTGCTTTATCATTACTGGTTGACTGAATTGATAACATGTTAACCTTTGTTGTATAGATTCCACTGAGTTGATCACTCACTCCTACGTTCTAGGACGGTGTTCTGAACACCCACCAGACTCTGTCTTAGATGCAGATGATAATGCGTCTCAGGAGTCGAAGCCTGACTACTACGATGATCAAGACGAGTTCTGTTATATGCAGTTCTCCAGCGGCTTCGCTTAGGTCATCCGGATCGATGGGGCTACAGGGACTATCTTTGTAGCTGTACTGTTTGACATTTTGATTTTAAGACTATTACATGTATATGGTGACTCAGTGATGTATTCATACTCTGGAGACCGATCGTGATCTTTTGACTTATATACGTTTATTTATGTCTTTCAGTCTTTCGCTTGCATTTTACCACTTGATCTGGAGTATGAATTACTATTTTGGTATAATCCCACTCATGAATAATACACTAACACAGACAACATTTAATCATAAGCATATATGTTGCATAAGTGATGTTTTGGAACTCAGGAGTTGAGTTATTACTCGACCCCCGATTTTCAGGGCATTACAAGTTGGTATCAGAGCATGATTTAGATTAAACTAGACCTGGGTTATGGTCACACGTTGTACATTGATACAAATTCAACTTAGGTGGGTGCAAGAAAATGTAGAAACAGTCATAGGAGTCCCGATTTCACCACTTGAAATCGATCGCCGAGATCGGGTCCGTACTCTTTATTGATCACATGAGTCGATCCCAAATCACCCCTAGACCGTCACTTGACGGGTTTAGACCACTAGTTACCTCATCCCAGCAGTTGAAAATTGGTACTTGTGAATGTACATCAACAACATACCCGAAAGGCCTCGAAACGACTAGAATCGGAGTCAGGGGCCAAACCAAGCAAATCCGGTGGGACCCAAGGTGGGCCCTGCATGTTTTTCGACTAAGTGGGGGGGGGGAGGACCTCACCAAAAGGGGGAGCCCTTGCTAGATTGTCCAGAGACCGGCGAGCCCTTGCCGCCTAACGGGCCAGGCCAGGTGGGCCGACCGGGCCAATTGCGTTTTGGGTGTTGTATGGCCCACCTGTTCACGGGGTTTTGATTAAAACCCTTCCAAACTCGCCCCTCCTTCACAACCTACCCCTCCAAGCTCCCTTTTTCTCAAGAAAACTTCCAAATCTCCTCTCAAATCACCCTCCACTCCCATCTCCCTCCATTTTCATATATTCTATCCACTACCTGTTATAAACCCCTCTCCATTGCTGCCTACCCTCTCCATTCTCTCTCATTTGAGCTCTTACACCCACCATTTGATTCTCAACTTCAGGTAAACCAACTCACCCATCCCATCTCTTCATTTTCCTTCTTTATCCCCTTTCATTTGAGCCTTTACACCCTCATTTGAGGCTCAAATCCATGGAGACTTAAAGACTCTAACCCTTTTCTCCCTTTTCTTCACTTTTTCATGACTCTATTTGAGCTTGTTACGGCCATTTTCTCACTTCTCACCATTCTTTCTCTCGTGGGAAAGAGAAAGGGTGTCGTGGATGAAGCCAGGCCTAGTCGCCCCACTCGTTCAAGAAGACCGAGAGGCACCACTGCAAGCACGGGCATTGAACGCGAGGTGTGGACTAAGCGGGATCTCGATCCCCAGGCTCCTCTCCCAAGAGCTCTACTGGCGGAGTTGTCCCATGGTAGGTATGCAGACCGTAGGGTCCTTTTTGAAGCTCAGGTGGATGGGCGGCTCTTTGGGGTGTATCTGTTATTGGAGCACCTCGGTGAAGCCAGATGGGGCCCCGTGTTTGAGAAAACATATCGTGCGAATGTGGGTACTGTCCGAGCATTCTATGCCCGTATTCAAGAGCCTACGCTAGAGACCACAATTGACGCTAGCCTGATAGCTTGACTTATGGGAGTACCGCTTAGCCAAGTTCACGCAAGCGAGGGGATTCTGAAGAGTGCACATGAAAGGGATCGCCTCACGTATTTCCTTTGTGGTCGACTGGTTCAATGGCAGCCCAATAATAGCCTCCTGACATCAAACATGATGGATGATTTTTGCCTACTCCACCATATCTGCACATTTAACGTCTACCCCAGGTGGAGCAATCGCAGTGAGTGTACGCACATGATGGTCGACTTTCTATACCAAGCGGGGCAGGGAGAGAAGTTGTGCGTGCTTACATACATTTTGCAATAGATAGTTCTTACCGCACGCTCCAACAGAAGAATTGATTCGCTCCCCTTCGGCTGACTTATATGCAAGATTGCACGTGAGTTCGGCTACAGACTCGGCACAGAACTCCCAGTGCCGCAACATTTCGTCAATGAAACTACTCTCAATCAGATGAAAATTGGGCCATGACGCGACAAGCTTGACTTGAGGAGAGTGAAGATGAGATGGAGAGTGAAGAGGAACAGAGTGAGGATGAAGGTGGAGCTGAAATAGAAGAGGAAGAGAGCGAGGAAGAAGAGGAGGCCCAAACACGAAGGAGAGCTCCCCTCCTATGCCACTGGAGTAGGACACTAATCGCGCTGCTCAGGATGCCTGTTTAGCTCGACTTGAGGAGGGACAGGCTGTCCTACGACAGGATCTGATGGATCTTCAAGGCCTCGTGAAGTACAAGTTCAAGAAGGTGACTCGCACTTTGAAGATTATCCTGGGCTATCTGCAGGATAAGGGCGCCCCTCCTCCTTCGCCATATTCAGATGCCTAGTCATCCATGCCATTGTCTTGCAACTTGTTTTGGTTACTGCTTAAGGTTATGTTTCTGTTCTTGTTGATGGGCCAACGTTAGGGAACATGCCAGTAGTTCAGGAATTTGAGGATGTGTTCAGGACGATCCCTGGATTACCTCCTCGACGCGAGATCGATTTTACTATGGATCTTATGCCTGGTGTGACCCTCATTTCATTACCTATGTATCGGATGCCTCCATGTGAGATGGAGGAACTGAGGAAACAATTGATGAGCTGGTAGAGAAGGGCTTCATACGACCCAGTGTGTCTCCTTGGGGAGCACCTGTGTTGTTTGTCAAGAAGAAGGATTGGTCGCTACGATTATGTATTGATTACCACAGGTTGAACCAATTGACCATGAAGAACAAGTAACCTTTGCCCAGGATAGATGATCTGTTTGATCAGTTGAAAGGGGCGCGATACTTCTCGAAGATTGATCTATAGTCAGGGTATCACCAGTTGCGCGTCAGGGAGGAGGACGTGCAGAAGACGACCTTCAGGACCAGTTTTGGGCATTACCAGTTCCTCGTGATGTCATTCGGTCTTACGAACGCGCCGACCGTGTTCATGGATTTGATGAACCAGGTATTTCGGCCATTTCTATACTGCTTTGTCATCATGTTTATCGATACTGCTTTGTCATCATGTTTATCGATAACATCCTGATATACTCTGCGAGTCGAGAAGAGCACGAGAAACACCTACGAGCAGTCTTAGATACTCTGAGCAAGAACCAGTTGTTCTCATAGTACAAGAAGTCCGACTTTTGGAAAGAGGAAGTCAAGTTCCTGGGACATGTGGTGTCCAAGGAAGGGATAGCGGTGGACCTTGCTAAGGTAGCCACTGTTTAGGACTGGAAGCAACCTGATTCGGTTACTGAGGTGAGGAGTTTTCTAGGACTCGCTGGCTACTATCGACGATTCATTCAGGACTTCTCCAAGATAACCAGACTGTTGTCTCAGTTGACACAGAAGGATCTGAAGTTTGCCTGGAATGAGAAGGCAGAAGCATCTTTTCAGGAACTGAAGGACAGGTTGATGTTTGCCCCTGTGCTAGTATTGTCAGAGCAAGGGGTCAAATATACGATTTACATTAACGCGTCTCGAGTTGGCTTGGGCCGTGTCCTTATGCAGAAGGACAGAGTGATTGCATATGCCTTGAGACAGTTGGGGAAACACGAGGAGAATTACCCTACGCACGACCTCGAGTTAGCAGCGGTCATCTTTGCATTGAAGCTTTGAAGACATTACCTCTATGGAGAGGAGTTCGAGCTTTTCTACGACCACAAGAGCCTTCGCTATATATTTACTCAGAGAGACATGAATATGAGGCAGCTATGATGGATGGAGACCTTGAAGGACTTCAAGTTTGAGGTTTCCTACCATCCTGGCAAGGCTAACCTTGTGGCAAATGCATTGAGCTGCAAGAAGGCGATAGTGTTTGCAGCTCCGCTGATGGTTGAGGAATGGCATATGGTGGAGTTTGTATGGGACTTCGAGCATAAACTCACTGTGGAGGAGCCATTCGAGAGTGTCGCGCACATTCGGGTACGGTCACTTATGGATGACAGGATTATCGAGGCCCAGAAGGATGATGCGTGATTGTCTAAGCTTCGAGATCAAGCTAGCGATGACGAGGACTCCGAGTGGAGAGTTGGTACAGATGGGGGCCTACGATACCGTAGCCGCTTATACATCCCAGACATTCATGACTTGAGACAGGAGATTCTCGAGGCTGCCCACAGATCGAAGCTTGCGATACATCCTGGTAGAACGAAGATGTATCAAGACATGAAGTGATCATACTGGTGAGACAACATGAAGCTCCACATAGCAGATCATGTGTCCCATTGTCTCACATGCTAGTAGGTCAAGGCTGAACATTGCCAACCTCCTAGACTACTTCAGTCCATGCCCATAACTGAATGGAAGCGGGACTTCATCTCTATGGATTTCATATTGGGGCTACCGAAGATGAGAAAAGGACATGATTCCATTTGGATGATTGTGGACCAATTAACTAAATCGGCCCATTTCCTTCCTATCAGAGTTTCGAACTCAGCAGATGACTTGGCCAGATTGTACATCAAAGAAATAGTGCGTTTGCATGGAGTTCCCTTGGATATCATGTCGGACTGAGACACGCGATTCACATTTATCTTCTGGATTCGTATCAAGGAAGCGATGGGTGTGAAGTTGAAGTTTAGTAACGCATTCCACCCATAGACTGATGGGCAAACAGAGTGGGTGAATTAGATTTTGGAAGATATGCTGCGGGCCTGTGTTTTGGACTTCAACGACAGTTAGGATGACTGTCTCCCGTATGCAGAGTTCACCTACAATAATAGTTTTCAGGTGAGTATTGGTATGGCTCCTTACGAGGCCTTGGACGGGCGCCCTTGCCGAGCACTACATTGCTGGGTAGAGGTTGGTGAGCGCAGTTTGATTGACCGAGAGTTAGTATAGGCGACCTTAAAGAAGATCGACATTATCAGGCGTCGACTTCTTATAACACAGAACAGACAAAAGAGTTATGCCGATACGAGGTGGCGACCGCTTGAGTTTGAGGTTGGAGACCATGTATTTCTCTGAGTTTTTTCCATGAAGGGAGTCATTCGGTTTATCAAGAAAGGGAAACTTATGTCGCGGTTCATTAGCCCATTTTAGATATTAGACCGAGTGGGTGTGGTGGCATACCGTCTTGCCTTGCCTACACTACTTACGGGCATGCACAACGTATTTCATGTAGCTATGTTAAAGAAATACGTTCCTGATCTTTCCCACATTATTAAGTGGGAGCAGGTGCAGTTGAGCGAGGATGCTACTTATATACTGCGACCGACGCGTATTGTGGATAGGAAGGAGCAGGTATTGCGTAGCAAAGTCATCCCACTTGTGAAAGTATTGTGGGCACATCACATCGAGGAAGAGGTTACTTGGGAGATAGAGGCCGAGGTCAGAAAGAACTACCCTCAGATTCTCGAAGAGTATGAAAATGTACTAATTTCGAGGACGAATTTTTCTTTAAGGGGGGTAGATTGTAACGACTTGGAAAATTTCGTACAAAGACCCGAGTACCACCTCAAGCAGAAATCACTCAAGATTAAATCCTTTAGGAATTAGACAACATTAATTAAGCGTTAAACTAGATTAGCTATGAAATTCGCTTGAATCACTTTAAATATGATCTGTAAGACCCAAAACTTGTAGAATTGTTGATGCTAGGTTACCCTGAAATCTAGGATCAATCTCATTACCCAGTTGCTCTCGGGAGCACATTGAAACTCCGTATCGGATTTAGACAGCACGTCGAAAGTCCGATTACTACGAAATTATATAATTAAGACTATCTTGCTGGGCTTCACAACCATCTTAGAAATCAAATCCAGATAGTGTCCTAGGGCTATTCGTTTGAGCCCGGAGTGAAGAGTGAGAAAACGTGGTTTTCTTTAGAAAGAAAAATCTAATTTAAGTAATTTAAGACTTGTCGCTTGTGGGCTGACTATAAGGATTCAGACCATCAGAATCTGACCCAAATACATTCTCGTATTAAGGGAAATTTCATACACAGGTCAGTGTACTTGTAACCCTGATCGAGTTTTGTGGACCGTTGAATTGAAAATGTTTTGCCATGGACGATCTGTAAATCCAATCGGACTGAAAACATAACTCGAGCTAGATCCAAGGTCAGTGAGCTTAAGTCCGACCTTTGGCTCAAGGGGGGATCCGGAAGTGCTCCGTTGAGCTGAAATAAATGCTCTTTGGACATAACCTAAGTATACCTTGGCCCTCGGGCCATTTTCATCAGTTTGAGGCCTATATAAGGACCTTAAACCCTCTCTCATTCACTCCATACGAATTTGAGAAAACCCTAGGAGAGAGAAGAGAGTAAAGAGAGGGAAAGTGTGAGAGAAGTGGGAGAAGATTCCTGGTCTCTATCCTGCTATTCTACGTGACTGTTCATCGTTACCTAACCGCTATTCCGGCGATTCTGACTTCGTTCCTAGGTAAGAAAACCTAACCCTAATCTGTTCTAGGGTTTCAATTATTACAAGTGGCGAGATAGCTGACTTAATTCATGCTATAGATTAATGTACCATCATTGACGAAGCCTCAGAGTTTTTAGCGAATTCGTTACGCTTCTATGGCATAAGGTACGGACTATAGACGTATAGGTTATGGTTTTCAAAGCTTTCAGTGCCAGATAATGATAGATTCATGATGTGGGTGTTATTTCACATGCAAAAAGCGATATTCGTTTTGCGATTCAGTTATATATGCAATTTGTGGTGTTTAGTGTATTCTGTGTATTTATAGAAAATATTGTATACATACTAACTATGAAAATGTGTTTTCCATGATTAACTACTATGTGTATATGCTAGTTGTATGTGTAACAACTCCTCAGCGAAAGGATTCGCCCTAATACATTTTTTGGCTAATATACGTTATGTACGTTAATAAGTGTGGTCTAAGTGTTTGCAACAATGTTTGTATGAGTAAGTACTTAGGAGATAGTGCTTTAGGTAGGTGTTGAGATAGGATTCTCAACTACCTTAGAGATGTGTATGATTTCCTCCATGCAAGTTGTTTAGTTTAATCGCTTACTTATGAAATGTATGTGTTTGTATTTCTTGCTTACATTGTGCTTTATAACATGCTTGTTAACATGTTTGAATTACTTTGTTAATTCTGCTTTGACTACTCCACATGTTTTCTGGTTAATGATTGAATGTGATTGTGGCTATGTTATAGTCTATGCAATCGGTAATGGGCTTGAAGTTGTGGCTGAGATTCGTTCGCCACGTAGGGTGTGTTTGACGAACCCGAGTCATACTAAAGTTGTCGGCAGTGGCTAGGCCACACGGAGTGCTTATGCACTTCATGTTGATCAACTTTGGGTGTGCTTGTGCTAGCTGAGCCCATCAAGTAACCCGATGTGCCGATGTATGTTCACCATGTATGGACGCTACTGCTTAAACCTAAGGTACCAAACTCACAGTGGAATCCCGTTTAACCTTGGTACCTCAATCCGCTAAGACTCATGAGCCGGACATGGTAGTATGGGACACCGTGGTCGAGCTGTCGGCCTACGCTGGGGCAACGTGCCTCCCCGTAGTGACTAGTGAGCAACCCAGACTCATGAGCCAAATACGGTGGTATGAGACATTGTATTTGAGCTGTCGGCGTACACTGATTGGTGACAAGCCCTTTTATAGTGACCTCGAGCATACTCTGAGTCTACGTGGAGGCAACAACCCTTCCGTAGCATCTAGAGTATAAACTAGGCCTGCACTGATTTGGTGACGAGCCCTTTGCAACGACCTGGAACCGTAACATCATATGAGATTTCTTTGGACTGACGACCCTAGAATGGATCATTGTTTGGGAAATGACATAAGGGAGGTAACTTAGTTTCTCAATCCTACTGTATGAAAACGACTAATAAAAACTTGGTAATCATGCTCATAACATCGCACTGCATGTGCCCTAAGTTGAAGAGCACAGAGGAAAGAAAGCATGTCGCTATCGTAAGATGGTGTCGCACGAGGGAGTGTAGGCGAGGGCATGCATCATTGTTCATATCATCCTTGCATTAATAAGAGTAATTAGGGATGTTTGATTTCACTGCTTTATCATTACTGCTTGACTGAATTGATAACATGTTAACCTTTGCTGTATAGATTCCACTGAGTTGATCACTCACTCTCACGTTCTGGGATGATGTTCTAAACACCCACCAGACTCTGTCTTAGATGCAGATGATGATGTGTCTTAGGAGGCGGAGCCTGACTACTACGATGATCAGGACAAGTTCTCTTATATGCAGTTCTCCGACGGCTTCGCTTAGGCCATCCGAATCGACGGGGCTACTGGGACTATCTTTGTAGTTGTATTGTTTAACATTTTGATTTTGAGACTATTACATGTATATGGTGACTCAGTGATGTATTCATATTCTAGAGACCGATCGTGATATTTTGACTTATATACGCTTATTTATGTCTTTCAGTCTTCCGCTTGCATTTTACCACTTGATCTGGAGTATGAATTACTGTTTTAGTATAATCCCACTCATGATTAATGCACTAACACAGACAATATTTAATCACAAGCATATATGTTGCATAAGTGATGTTTTGAAACTCGAGAGTTGAGTTGCTACTCGACCCCCGATTTTCAGGGCGTTACACATTAACCATAAGGCCTAGTTAGGGTATAACTATGTGGTCCCAATAGAAGAAAATCTTGTCGGGCCAAAGCTGCTAATGGAATATCTATCTTACGAAGGATATGGTGAAACTCTGAATACAATTAATGCTCATGATTATGATAGTTATGGATGATGTTAGTGATATTAGTGAATATGGTTAATAGAAGCATATTATTTAATATCTTGATTAATGTTGTTCCACTCCCTAGCATACTATATTCATCTACTTAACCATGTTGATATTGATCATAGTCATGCACCATGGAATGATGGTATGTGCAAGTGTACATCAATACATTTGTTCATGTGTAAGATATGTCCTCTTCAATTTAGTCACATGACCATGGATTGATATAGTTAATAGTGGCACATGTTGATTGTATGTCATTTTTCACTTAAAGGTTAAGCAGACCCTAAACTCATGGCATTATATGCATACCACATGCATTCGAATGTATGCCTTATCATAATTGCTTGAATTCATACATAATCATGACATACATGATGATCGAAATACCATAGTCGTGCTGTATAACATAAGTTGGATCTTGACGATGAAATGTGCATCTATGATGATGACTTGGGTTATCCCTGAAATGGGATGAGACACCGGAAGTGTGGAAATAGTAGGGGATGATGTGCCCCTTGGGTTGAAAGTCCCTAAACCCCGATGCTAGCCACGAATACCTCACCGTCGGGCTGAGTGGATACATGGGTCGTCGATTGGACTCCCACTGACGAGGTCAGGTTGAGAAGAGGTGGGTCCAACCTGTTTAAGGGCTGAGGTGCAAACAGGGACCAGTCTGACTTGCCGGTGAGAAGAATCACGAATGAGGTCTGCTACTGGCATGCTAGGTGGAAGTCCACCGCAGGGCGGGTATGCGAGGTCGATTGCTTGTGTCTGGTGCATGGGTGTCGATCACGGTGTTTTTCCGAGATATACAGTTATGATATGGCATGACAATATGATGATGATGATGATGTGATTACAGATGCATGTAATATGGTTATGGCTGTGGTATAGGAGAAATGAAAATATGACTTGGTGATGCTGGTAACATTGACTCGAAGTATTACTATGAAGTAAATGCATTGCATTGGCATTCGCATCATACCTTACATACTACACGTCTTTCACCACATAAGATTTCTTCGTGGCATATTTATCTTGCTTACATGTAGGACACACTGCACACACATGTGTACTCACTAGGCTTTTTGCATAAGCTTCCTATTTCCTATTTTTTTCAGGGTAACAATAGCTTGTAAGAGTTAGCTTTATCAATACATTGTATCTATTTTTCGATTTGGCAATATTGTCATTGTGTACCTTTTAGAAAGCATTGTACTTGTAACCATCAGAATTTATACTGGAGAGTGTTGCTTGGTATTTTGATCATGGATCATAATGCTCAGGTATTATTACATATATATATATATATAAGAAAAAGATTTTAGTCAAAAATCTTCCTTGTGGTGCGCCGAACTCGGGACTTGGTGTATGGAAGTCGAGTGCCGGATTCGGGGCATCACTGAAGTTGTCCATCGCCAAATTTAGGGTGTGACACAGAGTTCACTGATGCCGCAACTCCAACTACCGTGGCATCAAGCACTAAAACTAGAGTGCCTTCTTTTGCCAATATGGTTCCAAATTTACTAGAATTATCTACTCCCCAGGAAGAGAGGCAACCTGCAGGAGCAACGATTCTTTCTCTGACACCTTCAATAGCTACAGGTATTTTTACTTTATTTCCTTACTCTATACTAATTTACCTACAATCCATACCTTAACTTATGTATTTTATTTGCATTTTGCAGTCTGCGCTATCTCTAGTGGCTCTGCAAGTTCAAATTTTGTCGCCACTGTGTCAAATATCATATCCCTGGAAAAGATCTCTCCTCCTGCACTATCCCCGTTGCAGAGCTCAATATCAGCAGCCATCTACATCTTTAAAGACCCACCCCAATGGTATGATTTAGAGAAAGTGATGTCTTCTCTAGAGAATGCAGTATGAATTGCCAAGATCAATATTTCCCCTCTATGCGAATCTTTATCCCATTTCTGTAAGACTTTTCGCAAACTGGGAAATGCCCAAAGTATGACCGTCGCACCTAAAATTCTTGCTCGACAGCAAGAATTATCGTAGCTTAAAGAGAAAGTTTCAAATGCAATTACAACAATTTCTAGTTATGATAAAGAATTTCATTCCTTGGAGGAGCAAGTAAAAGTTACCAAGCATTCCTCGGTGACTATAACAAAGAAAATTGCAAACCTCAAGCAACAAATTTTGAACTTAAAGACTTAGCAGCATGAAACGGATTCAAGAACTAGCCAACTAGAGGCTGATATTGAGGTCAATAGGTGGATAGCCAATCTTGAACAGCTGGAGGTCTCAAAGGGGGAGGAAGCAAAAATTTCCTTAGAGCAAGAGCTAGTCGACGCTCCGAACCAGGCCAAGCTTATTATTAATGCGAAAGTTGAGAACAAGATCGCTGAGGTTTAACTAAGAGACGACCTACACTGATATATGCTTGATCTAGGAATTTCATAGGACATGTGAATTTTCTTTTGATATTTATCATGCCTTGTTTACACATTTGTTACTTTTTCTTTTGATATCGTAAACGAACTTTGATGAATCATGAATGCTATGAATGAATGAATGAATGAATATCATGAATGATCAGTCAATTCTTCTAGCTATATATATATTTTTTATGTTAACATTACTTTTTACATTGGTTTTTTGTTATTAGCATATAATGTTGCCTATATGGTGTTATCTCGTATGGGCAGTGCTAAGTTCCGATTTCAGTTAGTAACACACACAGTTTAGGCTCATAAATAGTTGGAACAATCACAATTTGACCCATAAGTAGTTGGAGTTGGTCTTACACGAATGGCCGCTGTAACATTCTAGAGTTCATGAGGCTTATCGTCGACGGGGAGTTCACAAACCGCAATCCATCAGAGGGGCCCAGTGAAGCTACTGGGGACGTGAACTCAATAGGATTTACATACAGGGTTGAACACAGTAACTCTCTAGAGTTCATGGGACGCACAAGGCTACAGTCGGGTACCAAATCCAAGGCCGCCAGTCTATCAATGAGGGGTCTCTTGCTTCAGAGACTTGTCATCTTGCGTCAGAGACTTTTCCTCATGCATTACTACTGAAATCAAACCAAGGATCTGGGGAGTCATCCTGCTTCAGAGACTCACTTTTCCTTCATCTGCAAGGTCAGACCCATTTAAGAGGGGGTGCTCTCTGGCCACTCACGTGACACTGCCTAAAGCTATACAGATGACATAAGTCACTGCCCACATGGGTGCGTGTGATGCTCTTCCCTGACTTTTTAAGGCCACAGGCAACACTGGTACCCGTATAATTTTGTCATATCGCCATCGCCATATAATTATGCATATTCGGCTTCATAGAGGCGTGTTTGTCGCTGTCATGCGTGATAGACCATCATTATTATTGTGACCCTTGTATTTAGCTTTATAAGCCCATTCTGCTACAGCAAATAATGAGCTGGCCTAGCTAGGATAATGAATCAAAATTAATATATTTCACTTGCTAATAATAGTCAACAAAATCTTATGGTTAAAATGATATATCGTCTTGGCAGTATTATTAATTTCGATAAATTTAAATAATAAAATGGCCTCGCATCAGTATCAGGATAATAGTAATGACAGCTTTTGCAATAACTCTGGCAATAATCACTGACACTTCAATAATGGTCATTTAGCGATAATCATTGGTGATAATTATTGGCGATAATCATTGGTGAGTACCTGAAAACTTACATTTCATTTATATAGAAAGGGAAATACATTCTATGATGATTTTTCTTATTACCTATCTTGTCCCCTTTTGGTTTTGAAGGTATGGTGCCGATACCTTTTAAAACCAAAATTGCTCCTCAGATTGACTTATCATCGATAAACCAAATATAGGTGTGTTGGTGAAAAAAAATGCTTTACGCTACAATTCCATATCTTTCACCTCATTCGTCTCTTTCATCAGCGTATTTAAGCTGTGATACCCCAGTTTTGTATATTATTGGGTATCTTCGAATGTAGATGCCCCCAAAATTTTCTTTCGACCGATGAACCGTCTCACTGGTTCATTATTCTGATAGTCAACAAAAGATAGATCTCCTGAATTACTTTTTCTAGCCAATGTTATTGATGATCCTTTTACGGACGTCAGATTCGTTGTTGGCTTCTGTCTTTTTTCATCATCCTTTTTCAGAACTATTTCTCCTTGCCTTATCATTCTCTACAGTATATTCTTCAGTGTGAAATGATCTTCTGTTTGATGCCTCAAACAACAATGATAATGACAGTAATTCCTTTGTTTCATCATTACAGCTTCTTTTGGATATCTTGGTGAGGGCAACCTAATGGTTCCGGTGGCCAATAACTACTCCATCATTGGGAACACGTCCTCTTTCTCAAATGCATATTCCCTGTGTGAATCATATGGCCATGGCTGCTTGTCGTTCTTATAGTCCCTTCGCCGGTCTGAGTCTTCTCTTCCTCTCGTTTCCCTCTTGTCATGAAAGGTGTTTTTCTTTTTTTCCTGATCAACAACATTTACTACTGTCCTATTTAGCCCTCTTCTTTCAATTCTATCTTTGAAGGCTGACATCTTTTTAGTCATCAGCTCCAACGCATGCGTTTTGGTCGCATGATCTTGAAAGGTCCTTATATTGGCAATGGTGAGTCTAAATGCAATCCCTGTGTCCATGGAGCTTAGACACATTTTCACTTGCTCCCTCTCTTCAAGTAATTGTCGGCATTATGTCCCTAAGGTTTTCCACCTGCTGATGAATTTCTTCATAGACTCATTTTCCCCCTATTTTACGGATGATAATTCCGCAATACTAACATCATGGTCTGACATAAACACATCCTGCATCTGTTTCTAAGTCTGTATTGATTCTGGAGCCATGCTTAACTACCACCGGAATGCTTTGCCTGTTAAGGAAGACCTAAATAGCTGTAGACAATATTGGGGAATAGCGGAGAAATTCCCCATTAACGTGATGAAATGCATTAGATGTTCGTCTAAGGATCCATCTTTACTAAATTTCTAAAACTCAGGGTGTTTGAAATTAGCAGGGAAAGGTACATCTTCTACTTCCCTTGTATACGGTGTTCGATACTAGAACCTTCCTGTACTGTCACATTCCCTTTATAATCTGACGGCTTCCACAACCACTTGGCACACTTCTTCTTGAGTTATAATTCTCATCGTGGGAATGGATCGATGAGATCCCACTCTAGGCGACTGAGAACCTTCAGGTTATTGTTCCCGTTTATTCATAATAGCCATTATTGGGGGTGATATTATTTGGGCTACATTGTGTGCGAGGGTAGCTAGAGCTTCCCGAAGATTCTTACACTCATCGATCAACGTCTTTTGTGCTTGAGCCATTACAACTAGTCTATCTTCGGTGGGAGGCAGGAGGTCTTTACTCATTCCGGCCATACATATTGCGGCTTCTTTATTCCCTAACAAGGCTGTCATCCGTGTGGAGCAGGAATTAGTTGGTGTAACGGGGCTTATTGGAAAAGGAGTTTTGTTTGACCCTTCCATGCTTTTGTAAGATTTAACTGATTACGTCATAATGCGAGGTAAAAGACTTCGAGGTGACACATAAATCGGCGAACTCTCCATATGTGACTTACCTTTTTGTGTTCTAGTGCATCGAGCATTTTGTAGCAAGTAAGGCTGGAAGTTCTTGGCGCGAGGGCGAAGATGAAGATTTTCCTGGATATATTGCTAGGGGAGTGAGTTTGGGATTTTTCTTTGTCGCGTTTCATGTAACGGGTCCCCTAGTTCTTCACATTGATGGACTCATCCTGACTGTGACTCTCGATCTTTGACGCGCCACTACTATCCAATCGTTCTCATTTTCTTCCGCTATTGGGGAGATTGTTACAACCTCAACAGTAACTGGAAATTTGCCTTTCCTTGTCAATACAGGCTGCTCTTGCTGGGTCCAAGGCCGGTTAGAGGCATACTCGACTACAAATCATGTCAGTATGAAATAGAAATTCATCTCTTTTGCTAAGATCCCCATATCTCTTAAAATCTAGAGCTTGAATACATGCGTCCCTTGTAATTTTTTTTTATCGGAGAACAGATGTAATATTGGTTAGTATTTATTCATAAACATATTCTATCCCGTAGATGAAAGGAAGGATGTTCCCACTGAGAGTCACCATTTTGGCACCTTATAGGTCGCCAAACAGTGATGAAATTCTCTAAGTCATTCTTAAGTGAATAATAAGCAAGATAAGGTCCCCAGTAGAGTGGTCATTTTGTTTCGACTAGAAACGAAATGCGTTTGACTTGGGGAATGTCTGACTTAATATTAACAAAATATAGAATGAAGAGAATAATCATCAATTTCATTCATTTTGAGTTCATTTACATCCTTTTGGTTCTTTGATTCTAGGATAGAATCTCTTAGAAATGCCTGAAATTCAAAATATGAATTTTGGAAGCATTCCGGCTCATATTGATCATATCTCCAGGGGAGATGAGTTGTGCGGGCTCCTATGCATTTCGTCCCTTATAGGCATGATAAAGGAGAGCGTGGATCCCTTTGAAACATCTGAAATAACATGAGGGTCAAGAAAATTTTAACATAGTAATTGCCTCAAAGAGTACCCGCACAACTCAGTAGCACTGCCCGGGCCTTCAACACTCCACACTCCCTCTCCTTCACTCTATCTCCAATACCTCTCAGATGCACGATCTTCTTGAACATTTGATGCTCTAAATGAGGAGGTAGGGGGTATTTATAGGCTTTTACATGTGTGAACCCTTAAAACCTATGCCGTGGACCCCACTTCGCATTTCCAATCTGCCCTTCTTTGGTGAGAGTTGCACCGACAAACGTGACTATGGATGAGTTGTGCAGACCCGCACAACTCAGCTCTCACGCAACAAGGTTCCTACGCAACTTAGGTTCCGCGCAACTCACCTGCCGTGGACCCCACTTCACATTTCCAATCTATCCTTCATTTTTTTCACCACTTTTCCTCATTGAAGCTTCTCCCCTTAACCAAATTTTATAACCTAACAAACTCTTTCAACATTTTCGGAGGTTACATATCTTGAATAGCCTTGACTTTTTTTGGATCGATTCCAATCACTCTATACCTAACGACAAAGCCCATAAATTTTCCTTACGATACCTTGAAGGCACATTTAGCCAAGTTCATCTACAACTGTTTCTTTCGGAGTCGACAGAAGACTGAGGCCAAATGCTCACGATGTTCCTTATGGTCATTCGATCTAACTACCAAATCGTCGACATCGCATTCGACATGTTTATGCATCATGTCTTTAAAAATATTCTCCATTGCCCACTGATACATTGCTCTAGCATTCTTGAGGCCGAATGGCATTACTTTATAACAATAGATTCCCAACGAAGTTTTGAATGTTGTTACTTCTTCGTCTTCACACTACAAGAAACAACGCTTTTACCGATGAAGTTTTTTTTCGTCGGTAAAACTGCACTTTTACTGACAAAATTTTTTTTGTTGGTAATAATATTTTTGCCGAAGAAAATTTTCCTGCTATTTTAAAATTTTCGCGATAAGACTTTTACCAACGAAAATTTTCATTCGTAAAAGTGTTATGGTTTTAACTCCAAAATTTTTGCCCTAAGTTTTACTGATGAACTAAAACCGTCGGGAATAATGGTTTTATCGACAAAAATTTTCGTCGGTAAAAGTATTTTAATTTTTAACATAGAAAATTTTCCCACTATTTTAAAATTTTCGCGGTAAGACCTTTACTGATGAAAATCTTCGTCGGTAAAATCCACAAAACCACTTTTTCAGACAAGAATTTTTGTCGGTAAAAGTGTTATGGTTTTACCTTAGAAATTTTCGCTCCGAGTTTTACCGACGAACTAAAACCGTCGGGAATAATGGTTTTACCCATGAAAATTTTCATCGGTAAAGTATTTTAATTTTTAACATCGAAAAATTTCTCGCTATTTTAAAATTTTCGCGGTAAGACTTTTACCGACGAACATTTTCATTGGTAAAAAGTGCAAAACCACTTTTACCGACGAAAAAGTTTCTTTGGTAAAAGTGTTATGTTTTAACTAAGAAATTTTTGCCTTGAGTTTTACTGACGAACTAAAACCGTTAGGAATAATGTCTTTACCGATGAAAATTGTCGTCGGTAAAATTCTTTTTCCTAAAACTTTTTCCTGACGGCTAAAAACCGTTAGTAAAAATGTAAAAATGTTTTAATTTTTTAAAAATTTTGTCCATAAAAATGTGTATATATATATATATATATATATATATATATATATATATATATATATATATATATAACTTAAAAGGTTATATTTAAATCATTTGTAATATCACATGAAAAAGAACATTGAGAAGTTTAGAAATTTTAACAATGTTTGAGAAAATTTTTGAGAACAAAATGATGCTTTTGAAGAAAAAAATCGGCAATTTGAAATTTTTGAGAAAAAATTAAAATATGAGAAAAGTTTTGAGATTTTGAAATTAAAAATTCAGAATTTGTATTTTAATTTTTTTTTTGAAATATTTTATAATAAAAATGATCTTTTTTTTTAAAGAGCAAAGAAATATACATTTTGAAAAAAAATGTTATTTTTAAATGGAAATTGAAATTTATCTGTGAAAAATAAAATTACTAAATTATTAGGCACATCCACATATTGAACCTTTAATCATTTTTAGACAATCTAGTCAATTCAGATTGAAGAGTAAATAACTTCATATGTTTAAATCAAATTTCACTGAAATTGTTGATCAATCTTCTATGCCCAATATCTTTCTTATATGTAGCCTGATTGAGGCGAGTAACTAGTCAAATTGAGAGTATTGATCAGTAAAATAGACAGAATGGACCAGACATGTAAAATGGGCCAAATATTCTGGTCAAAATTGAGACCTAACTTACTGACCTTGTGAGAACCTAAGAATTGATGTTAGTAAGTTTTGTGGGGCCCATCATGATGTGTGTCGAACATCAACACCGTGGATTTAACGTGTCCCCTTTAGGTTATGAGATATCTCAAAAATCATTTGTATATGATACTCAAGTGAGCCACACCATGTAAAACTATGTGAAGACATCCTAAAAAATATAAAAGCACTTGGTGGGGCCCACATGAGTTTTGGATGGGTTAAAACTTGGTCAGACCCCTCATCTAAGTGGGACACACATAATGAGTGGGTTGGATATGTGAATCACATTTATGCAGGCCTAATATATGATTATGAATGTTTTAAGGAAACCCTTCTCCACTACATTTAGGTGAGTTACTCGTTACCTTTACCAGAGTAAACTCTGTGGGGTCCACTATTATTTATTTATTTTATGCACTCCATTCATCCATGTTAACAGATAATTTGATGTCTAAAGAAAAAAAAAAGGAAGCATATCCAAAGCTCAAGTGGACCACACCACAAGAAATAGTGTGATTGAACCTCTACCATTTAAAATTTCTTGGAGGCCATACAAGTTTTGGATCAAGCTAATGTTTGTGTTTTCTATTCATTCATATATTTTTGATATTATGAACAACCTTTAACTATTTTTGGACAATTTGATCAGTCCAGATTGAAGAGTAAATAACTTCAGATGTTTAAATCAAAATTCACTCAAATTGTTGATCAATCTTGTTTGCCCAATATCTTTATCATATGTAGCATGATCGGGGTGAGTAACTAGTCAAATTGAGGATAATGATCAGTAAAATAGAGTGAATGGACCAGACATGTAAAATGGGTCAAATATTCTGGTCAAAATTGTGACCCAACTTATTGACACCCTGAGAACCTAAGAATTAATGTTAGTAAGTTTTGTGGGGCCCATCATGATGTGTGTTGAACATCAACACCGTGCATTTGATGTGTCCCCTTTAGCTTATGAGATATCTCAAAAATCATCCGTATACGAAACTTAGGTGGGCCATACCATCTAAAACTATGTGAAGACATCTAAAAAAAATATAAAACACTTGGTGGGGCCCATATGAATTTTAAATGTGGTTGAAACTGGGTCTAACCTCTCATCCAAGTGGGACACACATAATGAGTGGGTTAGATATGTGAATCACATTTAGGCAGGCCCAATATATGATTATGAAAGTTTTAAGGAAACCCCTCTCCACTATATTATGCGGTGTGGCCCACCCAAGTCATGGATCGACTTTATTTTTAAGCTTTTGGCCCACCCAAGTCATGGATTGACATTCTTCATACTATTCAACACTTTTTTCATATCATTTTAAGATATTAACTAAAAAATGAGGCAGGTCCAAGGCTTAAGTGGACTACAAAGTGGGGATTGAACATCCACCAATAAAAATAACATTCATAGAAGTTTTTGATCAAGCTGATGTTTGTGTTTTCCCTTCATTCATATCTTTTTAATATTATGAACATGTTGGATGACAAATAAACATTACTATGGGTCCAAGGAAGGTATCAATGGTGGAAATCATTATTCCACACTATTTTGTGTGGCATGGTCCACTTGAGTTTTGGATTTACCGAAAATTTGGGACAACCCACACCGTTCATCCATTTTTCGAGATCATTTTATAGAATTATCCAAAAAAGAATCATATCCAAATATTAAATGGATCACACCACAAATAAGGGGAACGGATTGGCTACTCCCCCTACACCATTAATTGGCTGGTGGTTGGTGCTATGTGGGCCCCACCATGATGTATGTGTTTAATCCATGCCGTCCCATCTATTTTTAAAGATCATCTTATGGCATGAGACCAAAAATGAGGCATATCATAATCTGAAATGGACCACATTACAGGAAATAGTGTTGAATGAGCGTCAACCATTTAAAACATTCTGGGGGCCATAAAAGTTTTGGATCGAGATGATTTTTGTTTGTCCTCTTCATCTAGGTCTATATGACCTAATAAACAGATTGGATGCCAAATAAACAGTATAATGGGCCTTATGAGGATTTTAATAATGGATATCCAATCACTATTGTTGTCCTGTGGTGTGGTCCACCTGATGTTTATATACCTCTCATTTTTGGGCCCCACCATGATGTATGTTTTATATCCACACCTTCCATCCATTTGGAGAGATCATTTTAGGGCAATATCCAAAGTTAATTCCAAAGTTCCAGTGGACCCCAGCACAGAAAACAGTGGGGACAGTGACACCCACCATTAAAAACTTCTAAAGGCCACGAAAGTTTTAGATAAAGCTGATATTTGTGTTTTACCTTATTTCATGTCTTTTTTACCTTCTGAATAGGTTGGATTTCAAATAAAAATTATGGCGGGCCTTAGGATAGTTTCAAAGGTGGGAACCACTCTCCCCACTGTTTTCTATGGTGAGGTCCACTAAATCTTTTTATCTACCTCATTCTTTGGCTCATGCCCTAAAATAATATCTCAAAATGGATAGACGGTATGGATACAATATATATGTAAGGCTCGTATCCTAGTCCATACTATTCTATAGACTTTTGTGATCCTCCTTGTCGAATTCTGGCAACCCGCGATCTGTAACTGGCGTTTGCACGTGATCCTGAGTCGTGTTACGTATATCACAGTCAGCTCGACCCGATACTTATACCAGTGCAACCGCGCCGTCGCTGCGGTTCTGATGCCGTGTCTCGCCTGCCGAGGTGATGTCCAAGCTAGGAAATGTGGGCCTGCATTCAGTTCGAGAAAAAACGCCGCGCGTTGCAATCCCAAGAGAATGTCATATCAATCATATCAAAAGTCAAGTACTCTATCCCATCAAGTCAAGTACAAGCAACCATCCCTCTCTTACATCACCCTTACCTAAAGTCAACTCTCTCTCTCTCCACCTATCCCTCTCTCACCCAAAATTCAACCCAACCCATCCCTTCCTTACACCCATCCTATCTCTTTTCATCCATCACTTCTCTCTCTCTCTCATTATCTCTCTTCACTCTCAAGCTTTCAAGAGAGCAATCATCAGTGACCTTCCAAAGGAGAGGAGAGAAGCTAGTGTGGCCCACCTTCCTACCACCCAATCCAACCCTTAGATCATCTCAACCGTTGAAATTGTTCCCTTGGAGCTCTAGCATGCATTGGCGGAAGAAGGAATAGGAGATCAAAGGTAGGTGATTTTATTTGTTGATTTTAATGATTTGAGGGCCCACATATTGTGGGACCCATCTTAATGTATGTATTGTATAGGGAGGGCCCATAGTGGCGGGGTCCCTCCCCTTCTCACTGGCCTTTTTTCTCTCTCTCTCTCTCTCTCTTGTGATGAGCCTAGCCCACTAGATCCACACCGATCGTGGACCCACCATGATATATGTAACTTATCCATTCGTCCACCTTTGTGGGACCCACTTGATGGATGTGTTGGATCTACACCGTCCAGGCCATGTGGGCCCTACCTTAATGGTGATGGGAAAACATGAATGTCAGATTAATTTAAATCAGGTGGGCCATGTCCACGTGGGAACCACTAGCCATGGGCCCCACACATGAGACCCACCTTAAATGCATGTGTTGTATCAATACCGTCCAGCATCCAAGGATGCTAGACGTTGTTACAGTGAAGGTGAATTGATTGTGGGGTGTCCTAACTAGCACTAGCAAACAAATAATAATAATAATTATTATTATATAATAATAATAATAATAATTATTATTATTATTATTATTATATAATAATAATAATAATAATATGATATTATATATATAATATAAGATATGTTGTGGTGGCCCCATGTGGGACCCACCTCATGTATCTGTTCTTCCACACATCCAGAACATGGACAGTGCTCGTAAATTTCCGTACAATGGCTCGAGTACCACCTCGACCAGAAATCACTTAGGATTAAATCCTTTAGAAATTTGACAAAGTTAACTAAGTGCTAACTAGATTAGCCATGAAATCCGTTGGAATCGCTTTAAATACGATCTACAAGACCCAAAACTTGTAGAATCATTGACGCTAAGTTACCCTAAAATCTAAGATCAAACTCATTACCCGACTGCCCTCGGGAACACATTGAAACTCCGTATCAGGTCTGGACCGCACATCGGGAGTCCGAATAATACAAGGTTAAGGACTTAGGACCGCCTCACTGGGCTTGACAACCATCTCGGAAATCAGACCCAGATAGTGTCCCATGGCTGTTCGCTTGAGTCCAGAGCGAAGGATGGTGAAAACACATAATCCCTTTACAAAATAAATATCTGGAATAATGATCTGAGACTTGAAACTTGTGGTCAATTTATAAGAAACCAGACCGTCAGAATCTAACCCAAATACACCCTCGGATCAGGAAAAATTTCAGGAACATTTACATGTACTTGGAATTTTATATCAAGGCTCACTGACCGTTGAACTGAAACTGGTCCGCCATGCGTGATCTGGGTATTCGACTGAGATGAAAACTTAACTCCACATAGATCCGTGGTCGGTGAGCTTAAGTCCGACCTTTGGCTCAAGGAGGCCCACCAGAAGTCCTCCGTTGAACTGAAACAATGCCGTTTTGGTTATAACATAATTATACCTTGAACTTAAGTCTATTTCAGAGAGTTTTTAGGCTATATAAGGACCTTAGAGCACCCTCTCTCACAGCCATACGAATTTGGGAAAAAACCCTAAGTAAGAAGAGAGAAAAAGAGAGAGAAAGCTAGAGAGTTGTGGGAGAATCTCCCTGCTGTTTTTTCCAGTCACCACATGGGCTGCACCACCCCTTTCTTGTCGCTTTTCCAGTGATACCGACTCCGTTTTAAGGTAAGAAACCCTAACCCTAAATCTCTTTCGGGGGTGTGAAGGTTATAGGTTATGAAATAGCTAATCGGTTTCACTCTTTAGGCTATAAAACTCCCGAATACGGAAGCCCATCAAACCTTGCTGATCCGTTGAGATTCCAAGGTGTAAGGTGAGGACTTTAGGTGTATAGGTTACAGTTTTCAACGCTTTTAATGTCAGAAAATGATAGATTCGTGATCTGCATGCAATTGCACATGTACAAAGTGCTTTCCGTTTTCTGTTTCGATTAAAGTTGTAGAATATGGAATTCTACATATTCTAGGTATTCGTAGAAAATACCGTATATGTATATTTTTTGGAAATGTGTTTGACATGAATATTTGTTGTATGGATATACAATATATAGATAAAATACTTATTTGGCGAAAGGATTCGCCCAAATACATGTTTTACTAATATACACTATGTATGTAGAAATATTGTATTGTAAAAAGTACCGTATACATGTATATTTTAGAGATGTGTTTACCATGATTAATTGTTGTATAAATATATTATGTATGCATAAAATACTTGCTTGGCGAAAGGATTCGCCATAATACATGTTTGTTAACATACACTATGTATGTTGAAATAGTGTATGTTAAGTGTTTGTGGAAATGCTTGAGTGAATAAGTGTTGGGATGTTGATGCTTTAGGAGGATGTTGAGATGGGATTCTCAACTACCTTAGAGACATGTATGATCACCTCCATGAGGTTGTTTACTTAAACTGCTTACTTGTGCAGTATATGTGTTTGTATTCCTACTTATGTAGTGCTTTACAACATGCTTATAACATGCTTTATAACATGCTTTATGACATGCTTACTAACATGCTTGAATTATTTTCTTTACCATGCTTTAATCCACATGCTACTAATAAGGTTTGATTGAGTTTGGGACTATGTCTATAGTCCAGACAGTTGGTACTAAACTTGAGATCGTGGTTGAGTTTCATGTCACCACGTAAGATGTGTTTGACAAACCCGAGTCGTATGTCAGTTGGCGACAGTGGTTAGGCCACGCGAAGTGTTTATGCACTTCATGTCGTCTAATTGATTGTGCGCTCGTGCTTGTCAGGATCGTCATGTAACCCGATATGTCTAATGTATGTTCACCATGTTTGGTCGCTACTGCTTGAACCTAGGGTACCAAACTTACTAGTGAAATCCCTTTTAACTGTGGTACCTCGATCCGCTAAGACTCATGAGCTGGGCATGGTGGTATGGGACACCGTGGTCGAGCTGTCGGCCTACGCCGGGGCCACGTGCCTCCCCCTAGTGATCAGTGAGCAACCAGACTCGTGAGCCGATTATGGTGGTATGGGACACTATATTCGTGTTGTCGGCCTACATTGATAAGGTGATGGGGGAGTGGTGCAATGAATGCGAGCAACAGCCCTGGCAGCCCTTTGTAGTGACCTCGAGCATACTCTGAAATCGCAGTGAGCCTTAGAGTTTACCGCAGTATGTGGAGTATGAACTAGGCCTATTTCTGTATAGTGATGAATCGTTAAAGAGGTGATGGGGGAGTGGTGTAACCTTTGTGCGTAACAGCCCTGGCAACCTTTGTAGTGACCTAGGAAACACACCATCGTCTGATATTAACTAGGACTGACGATCCTAGAATGGATCATGTTTGGGAATGATACAAGGGAGGTACCTTAGTTTTCCAATCCTGTTGTTTTGAAATGGACTAATTAAAAACTCGGTAATCATGCTCATCATGCATTGCATATGCCTGGAAGATGTGGAGCACTGAGGGATGAAAGCATGCCACGAACGTGAGATGGTGTCGCATGAGGGAGGGTGTGGTGAGGGCATCCATCATACCTGCATCCATACTTGCATTAATAAGAGTAGTTAGGAGTGTTTGATTTTACTGCTTGACTGTATTGATAACATGTTAACCTATTCTTTACTGTTCCACTGAGTTAGCTACTCACTCCCACGTTACGGGACAGTGTTGCACACACCAACCAGACTCTATCTCAGGTTTAGTGAGCCGACGACTCAGGAGGCAGAGCCTGATTATGATGAGGACCAGGAGGAGTTCTTATATATGCAGTACTTTGACGGCTTCGACTAGGCTGCCAGGATCGACGGGTCTTACAGGGATTGCAACTTAGTTTAATTTTTGACATTTTGTTCGTAAAATAGACATATGTATATGGTGACTCAGATGGGTTCATACTCTGGAGAATGAAATGATTTTGTTTCTTTACATACATATATATACAGTTCAGTCTTTCGCTTGCCTTTATACAAATGATCTGGAGTATGAATTATTGTTTTGGTATAATCTCACTCATGTTTATTGCTCTAACACAGACAACATTTAATCAGCATTATTTATATTGTATAAGTGATGCGTTGGAACTCGGCTGTTGAGTTACACTCGACCCCCGATTTTCAAGGCGTTATAAGTTGGTATCAGAGCATGATTTTGATTAAACCAGACCTGAGTTATGTTCCCACAATATACGCTAACGCATTACAACCTAGAAGGGTGCAAGAAAAATATAGAAACAGTCCTAGGTTTTGATCGAGTTCATACTCGATCCTGATCGCACGTGTCGATCCCAAATCACTTCTAGACCGTCTATTGACGTGTCTAGATCACAATACACCTTATCCCAGCAGTCAAAAATCTGCAAATGTCAGTATGTGTCCGAAGGTGCCCAAAACTGCCCGAAATAGAGCAAATCGGGGTCAGGGGCCTACCCACGCTAATTCAGGGGTACCCACGGAGGGACCCAATGTTTTTGGGGCCTAGGGGACTGGAGGAACACAACCATGGGGCCCCCTTCAGAAGAACCAAAAATTTTTCGGCGAGGTCTCACCACTTTCTGGGTTGGGCCAGGCCCGCGGCTCGAGCCGATCACTTTTGGTGGTCCTTAAAATTCCCTGCCCTAGCTCCCGTCCTAATCCCATCTCCTAAAACCCCACCTCCTTCACAACCCTCCCCTCCAAGTCATTTTTCCCTCTTGCATTGCTGCCCTCTCTCGCAAATCGCCCTTCCAAATGCTTAATCTCCCATTTTCGACCATCACCCATCCCTTTCTATCGTGCATTGTAGTCCTCCTCTCCTTTCCCTCTTCGTTTCTCTCATTTAGACCCCCACACACCCACTTGGAGCTCAAACCTCGTGTGAGCTTCCTCACCCACCTGCTCTCTCCATTCTCTTTCTTAAACCCCTATCTTTTGGTCCACTACAATATCTGTTGGGCCCTAAATCCGTGGAGAGCCTATATTTCCAGCCCTTTCTCTCTTTTTCCTTCATTTTCCATGGCCTTTCTCGAAATTGTTTCGGCCATTTTCTCCATCTCCACTATCCTCTCTTGTATGGCTAAGAGGAAGAGCACCGCTGATGAGGTTGGGCCTAGTCGCCCTACGCGATCAAGGTGGCCGAGAGACACCGCCGCTAGCTCGAGCTTTGCCCAGGGAATTTCGAACAGAGCGGGACCTTGATCCCCGAATTCCTGTCGAACAGGCTCAGTTGGCAGCACTATCTCATAGAGTTTATGAGGACCGCAGAGTTCTTTTTGAAGCCCAGGTGGATGGTCGGCTCTTCGGAGAATACTACTTGTTTAAGCAAGTGAAGGCGGCCCACTGGGGTCCGCTATTTGAGGCCAGAGGTCGCGCTAATCCTGGTACGGTCCGATCCTTCTACGCCAATATTCGTGAGCCTACATTGGACCCTTTGTAATTTCGGCTCATAGTTGGGGTGAATCTGTTTGTCACTGTTGATGTGAGAGTGATTGCGCGACTTATGAATATGCCTCTTGGTGACGTACATGCTAGCGAGCAGAATCTAGGGACTGTTCGTAAAAAGGATCGTCGCACACATTACCTTTGTGGTGGCAAATTGGTTGAGTGGCAGCCGAACAAAAGCCTGCTAGCATCCCACATGTCAGACGACCTTCGCCTACTACATCATATCTTCACGTACAATCTTTACCCCAGGCACAGTAATCGCAGCGAGTGCACGTGACTCATGGTAGACTTTCTGTACCAAGTGGAGCAGGGGGCGAACTTGTGCTTGCCTACATTCGTGTTGCGACAGATCGTGAATATTACACTCTCCACTAGGAGCTCAGATTCGTTTCCCTTCGGCCGACTCATATGCAGGATTGCACGGGAGTTTGGCTACAGTCTGGGGTGGAAAGGCCAGTACCGATTCACCAAATTGATGAGAGTACTCTTCATCAGATGGAACTCGGGGCGCGGTGACGACGGGCCTGACATGTGGAGAGTGAGGATGAAATAGAGAACGAAGAAGATGAGATTGAGAATGGGAGTGAAGCTGGAGAAGAAGAAGAGGAACCTGAGGCCCAGGATATAGAGGAGAGTTCACCTCCTACGACTCAGGAGCAGGGTACCGATCGAGCTTCCATAGATGCGGGTTTAGTATGTCTCAAGGAGGGCCAAGCCACCCTGCGACAGGAAGTCGGGCGGGTCCAAACCAAGATAAGCAAGGTGTCTCGCACCTTGAAGGCCATCCTGTGTTGTCTACAGGACAAGAATGCTCCTCCTCCATCGCCTGATTCGAATGCCTATCATCTAAGTTGTTGTTGTGGTTATTTTGGTTACCGCATTAGGTGGTTTATGTAACTCGATATGTCAAATGTATGTTCACCATGTTTGGTCGCTACTGCTTAAACCTAGGGTACCAAACTTACCAGTGAAATCCCTTTTAACCATGGTACCTCGATCCGCTAAGACTCAGGAGCCGGGCATGGTGGTATGGGACACCGTGGTCGAGCTGTCGGCCTACGCTGGGGCCATATGCCTCCCCGTAGTGACCAGTGAGCAACCAGACTCGTGAGCCAATTATGGTGGTATGGGACACTATATTCGTATTGTCGGCCTACATTGATAAGGTGATGGGGGAGTGGTGCAATGAATGCGAGCAACAGCCCTGACAGCCCTTTGTAGTGATCTCGAGCATACTCTAAAATCGCGGTGAGCCTTAGAGTTTGCCGCGGTATATGGAGTATGAACTAGGCCTATTTCTGTATAGTGATGAATCGTTAAAGAGGTGATGGGGGAGTGGTGTAACCTTTGTGCGTAACAGCCCTGACAGCCTTTGTAGTGACCTAGGAAACACACCATCATCTGATATTAACTAGGACTGACGATCCTAAAATGGATCATGTTTGAGAATGATACAAGGGAGGTACCTTAGTTTCCCAAACTTGCTGTTTTGAAATGGACTAATTAAAAACTTGGTAATCATGCTCATCATGCATTGCATGTGCCTGGAAGATGTGGAGCACTGAGGGATGAAAGCATGACGCAAACGTGAGATGGTGTCATACGAGGGAGGGTGTGGTGAGGGCATCCATCATACCTGCATCCATACTTGCATTAATAATAGTAGTTAGGAGTGTTTGATTTTATTACTTTATCATTACTGCGTGACTGTATTGATAACATGTTAACCTATACTTTATTGTTCCACTGAGTTAGATACTCACTCCCACGTTACGGGACGGTGTTGGGCACATCAACCAGACTCTGTCTCAGGTTTACATGAGCTGACGACTCAGGAGGCAAAGCCTGATTATGATGAGGACCAGGAGGAGTTCTCATATATGCAGTACTCTGGCGGCTTCGACTAGGCTGCCAGGATCGACGGGTCTTACAGGGATTGGTACTTAGTTTAATTTTTGACATTTTGTTCATAAAACAGACATATGTATATGGTGACTCAGATGGGTTCATACTCTGGAGAATGAAATGATTTTGTTTCTTTACATAGATATATATATAGTTCAGTCTTCCGCTTGCCTTTATACAAATGATCTGCAGTATGAATTACTGTTTTGGTATAATCTCACTCATGTTTATTGCTCTAACACAGACAACATTTAATCAGCATTATTTATGTTGCATAAGTGATGCGTTGCAACTCGGGAGTTGAGTTACACTCGACCCCCGATTTTCAGGGCGTTACACGGTCCCGCCATGATGTATGTGCGGTGAGCCAGTTTTGATGTACGTGATGTACACCTATACCGTTCGTGCATGGGACATGGACCCCACTTAATGCATATCCACTATCCATTGCTTGGATGGTGGTATTCACCTTGATGTATGGGTCTTATCCACACTGTACAACACCCTGGACGGTGGGACCCACTGCCGATGTATTTGTTCTACCCAATCCGTCCATCTGTTTAATCTGATCCGTCCAGTCATTTGGATGTGATCGTGGACCATGCCATGATGTTTGTGTTTTATCTCCACCGTCCAGATTGCTAGACGGTGGGATTACACCGTGATGTATGTGTTTTATTAAACACCGTCCATCAATGAGGACCCCACCTTGGTGTACGTGCCTTAAACCCAAACTGTCCATTCATCTAAGCTTCTCGATGATAGCTTTGTATATTTTAATATATATATATGATAATAATAATATAATAATAATAAACAGTATATAACCTAGTTTATATATATATATATATATAATACTATATATTTTATATGTGGGCCCCACGTGGGAACCCACTTTGATGTATGTATTTCAGATCCACACCGTCTAAAGTTAGGACGGTGGGTCCCAACTGCTAATTGATGCCAGCAGATTCCAGGGGGCTACCATGATGTATATATGCACCGTACATCTGTTTATATGACACATATGGGGGGTGGGACCCTCCTTGACGTACGTAGTTTGTATCCACACTGTCCCTGGTGAGGGACCTGGATACCCTACATGATGTATTTGTTTCATCCACACCATCCATAAAGTGTTGGACGGTGCTGGACAATGTTTGGGTGGCGTTGTGGCCACACCGTGATGTATTTGTCTCATCCACATCGTCCAGATAGTGCTGGACGGTGCTGGACAATGCTAGAAGGTGCTGTCTAATGTTTGGACAATGCTGATCATTGTTAGTAGGCCATGTGCCCCATGAAATGATAGTGTACAGTGATACACATGTTACACCTACAACTATTGAAATGATTTTTGGTGTGGTCCAAGCCCACTTGAGACCCATTGGTGCGGCCCATCCACGGGGCCCATCTACCTTGTATTTGAGGCCCATGAGCAGGGCCCACCTGTTATGCATATGAGGCCCATTAGTGCGGCCCATTGATGCAGCCTACTTGATGTATGAGGCCCATTAGTACAACCCATTAATGCACCCATTTGATGTGTATGAGGCCCATGTACAGGGCCCACCTATTGTGTAATTGAAGCCCATGGGTTGTGGCTCATTGTTATGTATTCGAGGCCCATGGGAAAGGCCATAGTGGTGTGTTTATGGCCCATATGATGAGGCCCATTGAGATGTATTTTCGGCCCATATGACATGGCCCATTATGACGTATTTTTAGCCCATTTGGTAAGGCCTAACGAGACGTATTTCTAGCCCATATGGCGTGGCCATTGTGATGTTTTTGTAGCTCATTTAATGAGGCCCATTATGATGTGCATTAGGCTCATGGGTTGTGGCCCATGCGATGTATCTGAGGCCCATGTGCAGGGCCCACCTGTTGTGTATGTGTAACGCCCTGAAAATCGGGGGTCGAGCATAAACTCAACTCCCGAGTTCCAGAACATCACTTATGCAACAAAATGAATGATGATTGAATGTTGACTATATTCGTGCATTGAACATGAGTGAGATTAAGCCAAAACAAAGATATCATACTCCGAGAGACAGTTAAATTGCAAGCGGAAAGACGATGATAGATAGATAAAATATATAAACCGTGATGAGTCTCCGAGTGTGATAACATTACTAGGTTAAATAAGTACAAGTACGCTTCTAAAATATACCAAATGTGTAAGTGTAATATCTTCTATCCCAAGTACCATAGCCACATGTCAATGCAAAGTACTGTGTCTTCAGAGACCCATCAGAGAGCTACATGATAGGAGAACTCCTCCTCATCACCATAGAAGTAGTCCGGCTCTACTTCATAAGCATCGCCATCATCTGAAATTCAACAAATCTGGTTGGTGTGTACAACACCGTCCCGTAACGTGGGAGTGAGTGATCAACTCAGTGGAACAGTAAAGCATAGGTTAACATGTTATCAATTCACCAAGCAAGAATGATAAAGCAAGACAAATCAAACAATTCTAACTACTCTTATTAAGTGCGAGAATGAAATGACATGATGTCAGTATGCCCTTGCCAAACCACCCTCATGCGATATCATCTTACGTTCGCGAATGCTTAACTCCTCGGTGCGCCACATCTACTAAGCACATGCGGTGCGATGATGATCATGATTACCGAGTTATTATTAGTCCATTTCAAACAAAGTATTGGAAAACTAAGGTACCTCCCTTGTATCATTCCCAAACATGATCCATTCTAGGGTCGTCCCCTAGTTAATCTCATACGATATTATAGTTTGAGAGGCGTAGCGAAGGCATCACAAAGGGCTCGTCACCCGTCAGCACGGATACAGATCTCACCGTATGCGGCTCAATTGTTGACCGTCAGCTCGAGTACAGGTCTCACCGTACTCGGCTCAATCACTAGCCGTCAGCTCGAATATAGGTCTCACCGTACTCGGCTCAACTCATACTCTAGTTGCTGTGAAAGACTCGTCGCCAATCACAGACCTTGGAGTATAATCGAAGATACTACAGAGGACTCGTCGCCCGTCAGCACGAGTACAAGTCTCACCGTACTCGGCTCTCGCCGTAAGTATCGACAGCTCGAATATAGTGTCCCATACCACCATAATCGGATCACGAGTCTGGTTGCTCACTGGTCACTACGGGGAGGCACGTGGCCCCAGCGTAGGCCGACAGCTCGACCACGGTGTCCCATACCACCATGCCCGGCTCATGAGTCTTAGCGGATCGAGGTACCATGGTTAAAAGGGATTTCACTGGTAAGTTTGGTACCCTAGGTTCAAGCAAGATGGCGACCAAACATGGTGAACATACATAAGACGATCGGGTTACTTGACGAGCTCGGCTAGCTCGAGCGCACAACAAGTTGAACGACATGAAGTGCATAAGCACTTCGCGTGGCCAACCACTATCGCCAACCAAAGTACGACTCGGGTTCGTCGAACACATCTCACGTGGCAAATGAATCGCAGCCACAAATTCAATTCTGGTACCGATTATCTAGACTATAATCATAGCCCCAAACATGATAACTTGCAGATAGATAAAGCAGTAATGGATCATGATTTCACTCATACAATCAAGGTATGGTATTATCCGTTTAAGGCTGCCAGGGCTGTTGCACGCACTCGTTGCTCCACTCCCCCATCACCCATGACGGATCATACAACGTAAATATAAATTTAAACATATGCATTACATAATTATAATCATAAAGCAGTTGAGCATGTTATGAACCACAACACAAGCATGAGTTTATACATGTTCAATTCCTAATCACACAACAATCCAAGGAGATCATACACATAGTTAAAAGAGGTTGAGAATCATATCTCAACACCCTTATACATTACAATTTGCTAACTACTAATCATTCGGACATTTCTAAAAAAACACTTAAACAAACATACATCAACATACATGACATATGTCGATCACATAGGCATTAGGCCAAATCCTTTCCCTAGGGAGTTGCCCCAATCATAACACGCGTACACCCACGACGGATAGTCATGGCAAGCAGGAATCCAAGTTCCATATTCATTCAGTCATTTCCACAAACACTTGGGCCACACATTTTAGCATATATGGTGTCTATTGGCCGTGGCGTGATTTAGGGCAAATCCTTTCGTCAAAAGGGTATCGCCAATACAACAATCATGAATCCATGACAATTAGTCATGGCGAGCACGAATGAGGATTCTATGCTCATTCAGTCATTTTCATAAACACTTAGAATACACTAATACAACATACATGGTGTATGTTAGCAAAACATGTATTAGGGCTATCCTTTAGCCAAGTGAGTATTTTACCCATGTATAATATATTACTACAGCAAATAATCATGATAAATGCATCTCCAAAATTTATACGTATACAGTATTTTCTAGAATACGCATTTTCAACATACATACTGTATACAAGCAAACATGTATTACGGCGATTCATTTCGCCAAGCAATTATTTTATACGCACATAATATATTTATACGACGATTAATCATGACAAACACATCGCTAAAATATACATGTATACGGTACTTCTTACAATACCGTATTTCTACATACATAGTGTTTATTGGTAAACATATATTTAGGCGAATCTTTTCGCCAAATAAGTATTTTATCCATACGTCATATATCCATACGACAAATAAACATGTCAAACACATTTCCATAAAAAATACGTATACGGTATTTTAAACGAATACCTAGAGTATGTGAAATTCCAAATTCTACAATTCTAATCGAAACTGAAAACGGAAAGCACTTTGTACATGTGCAATTGCATGCGGATCATGAATCTATCATTATCTGACATTGAAAGCGTTGAAAACCCTAACCTATACACCTAAAGTCCGCACCTTGTGTCGTAGAATCGTAACGGAGTTGATAGGTTCGCTAAGCTTCCGTATACGGGAGTTTGGCAACCTAGAGAAAGAAATAGGTTAGCTATTTCCTAACCTACAACTGTCTAATCCCCCAAACAGGTTAGGGTTAGGGTTTATTACCTATAAATGACGCCGGAATCGTCGGAAAAACGGCAAGAATGAGGTGGTTAAGCACCGATAGCAGCAGGGAACAGCAGCAGGGAGTTTCTCCCAGATCTCCCACACTTTCTCTCTCTTTTCTCTCTCTCAAATCCAAATTCGTATGGCTGCCATGAGAGAGGGTTTAAGGTCCTTATATAGTCTCAAAACTCACCGAAATAGACTTGGGAACAAAGTATACATAAGTTACGTCCAAAGCGGACCTGTTTCAGCTCAATGGAGGACTTCTGGCGGGCCTCCTTGAGCCAAAGGTTGGACTTAAGCTCACTAACACTGGATCTACGTTCTATTAAGTTTTCATTTCGGTCGGGATTCCAGATCACGGGTGGCGGACCACTTTCAGTTCGACGACCGGTGGGCCACGATCCAAAATTCCAAGTACATGTAAATGTTCCTGAAATTTTTCCTGATCCGAGGGTGTAATCTGGTCTGATTCTGACGGTCTGGTTGCTTAGTACTAATGCGCAAGCGAATGGTGCCAGATCACTATTCCAGATATTTATTTTGTAAAGGGAATAGTGTTTTTCACACTCCTCGCGAGGACTCAAGCGAATGGCCGTGGGACATCGGGTGGACTCGATTTCGAGGTGGTTATTAAGCCCAATGAGGTGAGTCCTAGTTCCTTAACTTCGTGTTAATCGGATTTCGATGTGCGGTCTAGACCTAATACGAAGTTTTCGAGATGCTCCGTGAGCAAAAGGGTAATGAGATTGATCCTAAGTTTTAGGGTAACCTAGCGTCAATGATTTTACAAGTTTTGAGTCTTGCAGAACGTATTTAAAGCGATTGGTGCTAATTTCATAGGCACTCTAGTTTAACACTTGCTAAATCTCACTTAATTTCTAAAGGATTTAGTCTGTAAGATTGTCAATGCGAGATGGTACTTAGGCCTTTGTAGTTTGTATATAAAGTGATCCAAGTTTTACTACTTAGCTAGTTTAAGTTAGTGTCTAGGGCTAAAGTGCTTTGAAAAATTGAAAGCACAAAGTAGTGAAGGGTTGGATTTGTGAAGGAAATGGGTTCAGAAGTGATTTTAGACTATGGGATTCAGTTCTGACAAGTTAATGAGGTATTAGGATTGACCCATTGCCTAAGGACGTCTAATCCCAGGTTGACAAAAATCCGGGGTGTTACAATCTACCCCCCTCAAAACAAAATTTCGTCCCCGAAATTGGCTAAGGGTAATAAGGGAAGATTTCTATTATTTCATTTGCCTAAGACTTATTAATTGCAAGTTTCTACGCGTGGTAGGGTATATACCAGCTAGTTCATTTTAGTCTACCCCCCTTAAAACTTAATTCTTTATCCATTTCTCATACCCTAATGGTTTGCTACCATTTATTCCTTTACCTATTTGGAGTCTCGACGATAATTCCCACAATTTAGAGTAAGATAGTTGTTTTCATTGTTTGACCAACACGGAGAGACGGTAATAGTGGGCTCGTTCCCGATACATCGATCCTCTACCGGGCCAGGGTAGGAAGCTCATCGTATCCCTTCCGAATCCTGGTGGATCCTGGTCGTCCGCTCGTCAGCAGAGAGTCCATCGGTAGTCACCCAGGATTAAGAATTGGGTCAAGCCGCGAAAACTTCGCAGTTGTAGATGTCAGTAACCCTGTAGTCCGATCACTCTCTAAGAGTAGGGAATGTCCATCATTGAAAGGCTCAAATTGTTTATTCTAAGGTTGCCCTTTAGGTCTTAGTCTAAGAGAGTCCTCGATATTATCTATGTCCAAGGAAAGGGTGAATCAAATCTTACTAAATCATCTTAAAACGGTTTCTCATAGTAGAACTTACTAGGGCTTCTATAATGTTCGTATTTATCGAGCACCGTTTCGATCCTGGGCCAGTGGGGTAGGGTCCACCACGTTTTCGCTGCGCCACCTAGGTCAAATAGGTGCAATAGGTGATCTAACTAGATTGAGCTCGTAATGTTCTACCCCCCTTAAAATTTTATTTTCACCCTCAAGGTTTAAGATTTATGTCCTGCTCCGTACATCGGAACAAGGTGTAATTTATAACCTATCCTTGACATGAAATGAGATGCGGTCTCCCACTACATCAGTTTTGGTACCTAGGATTATAGAAAGGGGCTATCACGAATGAGTGTGAGTTTGAGGCAAGATGCCTAATTCTACCAAGGAATATTGTCGCGGTCCAGACTTATCCTATTTAGTCATGTCTAGCTTAATAGGCAGGCTATCTTTTTACGTTCATAAGCACAATATATATGCCAACATGGCATGCGATTTGGGACCTAATTCCTAACTGTCTGTTGCCCATTTGGGCAATTCCTTAGGCCTAAAAGATAAAGTCTCTATCAACTATATACTCCTAACACCTTTCAAGGATAAAATTATAAACTTTTAGTTGTAAATGGTCGGGCCAACACGGAAAGAAAATTGTGCAATGGGTCTGAGTCAGTTAAGCCGAATAACTAAGTCTATTATTCAATTGGCTTAGCATAATTAATTAGTCTTTTACTTTCCTTAGCCTAACCAGTAGTCTAGTCTTAATTTAGGAGTAGGGAGAATCCATAGGTGAGTCCAAAGTCTATGCTTATACACTAGATGACTTTACATCATTTCTAATACAGGAGGGGTTTAGCACTTAGGGTCCCTATACGGTCAGGTCTGTCGAAAACTAGGAGCACCGCCCTAGGTCCAAATTCCAAAGGCCTACTTGGCCAGCGATCTTAAGTTGTACTAAATGGAACTGCATTACTAATCCGACTTCAGGATTGGCAATGGCATGGTTGGTAGGAGGGTGGGTGGGGATTAAATTTTTATAGGCTTTGGAAAATGAGTCTAGTGGTGGAAAGTGTGAGATGGGATTTCCAAATCCCAGGAATCAGAATCTCTAAGTGTAAGAGGAAAACCAGAGCCATGGAAAATGAGGATAAGGGGAAATGAGTTTTGGTTCTCCATGGATTTGAGCCTCAATAGGGAATGTAAAGACCCAAAAAGGCAGGGAATGAAGAAGGAATAAAAGGAAAATGGAATGGGTTAGGAGGTTACCCAATTTTGAGCTTCAAATGGGTGATATGAGAGCTCCAACGTGAGAAAAAAGAAAAGGAGGAGGCTAGGGCTGTTGTGGACGGTTAGAGTGGGTGATTTATGAAAGAAAATGGGGGATTGCAAGATTTAGGGGAATGGGTTGAGGGAGAAAATCGAAAATGGGGGGGGGCTTGGGCGTGTGGAAGGGGTGAAATGAGAGAGAGGGGTGCTCCAGCCCCCAAAATCCCAAACCCATGGGAATTTCGCACGTGCCAGGGGGTGTAGGAGGCTGGGCCGACCAACCTCATGCTTGGACCCACCCCCGAAAATCGACCGGACCACGGTCCGCTGCCCGAGCCGCGGCGCCGCCGCGGTCGGACTTGGCCGGAACTGCGCCGCCGCGGTAGGGCCCTGTTTGCTATGTGTCAAGGGTGCCAAATGCACCCTGGTTCGATCTTGAGGCTTAGTGGGTTTAAGTGGGGAAGCCCCTGACCCCGATTCACTCCATTTCGGGTAGTTTCGGGCAAACTGGACGTATCTTGCAATTCGGAATGAGTTATCTGACGTAGAATATATGAATTTGGGGCAGAACGAGCTAATGAAGCCAACCAACCCGCTATGTCGGGTTGTGCAGCCCGAAATTGTGAGAAAACCCTCCGATTGACAGTCATTTTCCTGTTTTAATTTCGTTTTACTAAAATAGTAATTTTTGTTTGATTACTCTTCATCTATTGGGTTTTAGGAGTTGCGCTCATCGCGTAAAGAGCCTGGAATAATTAGGAGGACAGTTTGGTGAAGTCAAATAGGACACTTACTATTTTTGGCTGAGAACCTTGCGCACTAGTAGACACCATGACCTTAGTAAGTCGCGAATGCTAGGAGTTTTAGTTGTAGTTTGTTTCTGATTTCTTTCCCGTTGCTTGGTATTCCTATTTAAAGGGTTGTGAACTCATTTTTAGTCATTCATTAATCAATTGTGGATTTATTAGAATTTATTTCTAGTTTCTGCTTTCTTTCCTCATGGATTCGAGAAGTCTCTGCGAGGAGTCCAGAGAAGCTTCGAGGATTCGGAGTAGTTATCCTCATCACGCCTATCCTGTATTCTACCGATTGTCAATGGTTGGGGTGAGGTAGATTGTAATCTAGACTCATTAATAGACAGCCTAGGAATGTTTTAAGGTCGACCCGTACGACCATGCTTGAATACAGACTCGATTTCGGTGTTCGTTTTCAGTGAACTAGCCGCTGGACGGAACAGGGATGCCTAAGACTGTTTCTACATTCTGTCGCTCCCTCCTAAGTCAGAGTGCGTCAGTGTGCGTCGTGTGACCATAACCCAGGTCCGGTTTAATCCAAATCATGCTCTGATACTAACTTGTAACGCCCTGAAAATCGGGGGTCGAGCATAAACTCAACTCCCGAGTTCCAGAACATCACTTATGCAAAAAAATGAATGATGATTGAATGTTGACTGTATTCATGCATTGAACATGAGTGAGATTAAGCCAAAACAGCATATCATACTCCAGAGACAGTTAAATTGCAAGCGGAAGATGATGATAGATAGATAAAATATATAAACTGTGATGAGTCTCCAGAGTGTGATAACATTAC
Source organism: Magnolia changhungtana (assembly GCA_030180095.1). Taxonomy (NCBI): domain Eukaryota; kingdom Viridiplantae; phylum Streptophyta; class Magnoliopsida; order Magnoliales; family Magnoliaceae; genus Magnolia; species Magnolia changhungtana. The sequence goes on from JASAUF010000600.1 coordinate 3,793,924, forward strand.
TAGGTTAAATAAGTACAAGTACAGTTCTAAAATATACCAAATGTGTAAGTGTAATATCTTCTATCCCAAGTACCATAGCCCCGTCAATGCAAGACTGGGTCTTGAGACCCGTCGAGAGAGTTACATGATAGGAGAACTCCTCATCACCATAGAAGTAGTCCGGCTCGCTTCATAAGCATCGCCATCATCCGAAATTCAACAAATGCTGGTTGGTGTGTACAACACCGTCCGTAACGTGGGAGTGAGTGATCAACTCGTGGAACAATAAAGCATAGGTTAACATGTTATTAATTCGGTCAAGCAAGAATGATAAAGCAGTACAAATCAAACAATTCTAACTACTCTTATTAAGTGCGAGAATGAAATGACATGATGCTGTATGCCCTTGCCAAACCACCCTCATGCGACATCATCTTACGTTCGCGAATGCTTAACTCCCTCAGTGCGCCACATCTACTAAGCACATGCGGTGCGATGATGATCATGATTACCGAGTTATTATTAGTCCATTTCAAACAGCAGTATTGGGAAACTAAGGTACCTCCCTTGTATCATTCCCAAACATGATCCATTCTAGGGTCGTCAGTCCTAGTTAATCTCATACGATATTATAGTTTGAGAGGCGTAGCGAAGGCATCACAAAGGGCTCGTCACCCGTCAGCACGGATACAGATCTCACCGTATGCGGCTCAATTGCTGACCGTCAGCTCGAGTACAGGTCTCACCGTACTCGGCTCAATCACTAGCCGTCAGCTCGAATACAGGTCTCACCGTACTCGGCTCAACTCATACTCCAGTTGCTGTGAAAGACTCGTCGCCAATCACGGACTTGGAGTATACTCGAAGATACTACAGAGGACTCGTTGCCGTCGGCAAGACGAGTACAGGTCTCACCGTACTCGGCTCTCACCGTAAGTATCGACAGCTCGAATATAGTGTCCCATACCACCATAATCGGCTCACGAGTCTGGTTGCTCACTGGTCACTACGGGGAGGCACGTGGCACCAGCGTAGGCCGACAGCTCGACCACGGTGTCCCATACCACCATGCCCGGCTCATGAGTCTTAGCGGATTGAGGTACCATGGTTAAAAGGGATTTCACTGGTAAGTTTGGTACCCTAGGTTCAAGCAAAGATGGCGACCAAACATGGTGAACATACATAAGACAGATCGGGTTACTTGACGAGCTCGGCTAGCTCGAGCGCACAACAAGTTGAACGACATGAAGTGCATAAGCACTTCGCATGGCCAACCACTATCGCCAACCGAAGTACGACTCGGGTTCGTCGAACACATCTCACGTGGCAAATGAATCGCAGCCACGAATTCAATTCTGGTACCGATTGTCTAGACTATAATCATAGCCCCAAACATGATAACTTGCAGATAGATAAAGCAGTAATGGATCAAGATTTCACTCATACAATCAAGGTATGGTATTATCCGTTTAGGGCTGCCAGGGCTGTTGCACGCACACGTTGCTCCGCGCCCCCATCACCCATGACGGATCATACAACGTAAATATAAATTTAAACATATGCATTACATAGTTATAATCATAAAGCAGTTGAGCATGTTATGAACCACAACACAAGCATGAGTTTATACATGTTCAATTCCTAATCACACAACAATCCAAGGAGATCATACACATAGTTAAAAGACATTGAGAATCATATCTCAACACCCTTATACATTACAATTTGCTAACTACTACTCATTCAGACATTTCTAAAAAAACACTTAAACAAACATACATCAACATACATGACATATGTCGATCACATAGGCATTAGGCCAAATCCTTTCCTAGGGAGTTGCCCCAATCATAACATGCGCAGTACACCCACGACGGATAGTCATGGCAAGGTGAATCCAAGTTCCATATTCATTCAGTCATTTCCACAAACACTTGGGCCACACATTTTAGCATATATGGTGTCTATTGGCCGTGGCGTGATTTAGGGCAAATCCTTTCGTCAAAAGGGTATCGCCAATACAACAATCATGAATCCATGACAATTAGTCATGGCGAGCACGAATGAGGATTCTATGCTCATTCAGTCATTTTCATAAACACTTAGAATACACTAATACAACATACATGGTGTATGTTAGCAAAACATGTATTAGGGCTATCCTTTAGCCAAGTGAGTATTTTACTCATGTATAATATATTACTACAGCAAATAATCATGATAAATGCATCTCCAAAATTTATACGTATACAGTATTTTCTAGAATACGCATTTTCAACATACATACTGTATACAAGCAAACATGTATTACGGCGATTCCTTTCACCAAGCAATTATTTTATACGCACATAATATATTTATACGACGATTAATCATGACAAACACATCGCTAAAATATACATGTATACGGTACTTCTTACAATACCGTATTTCTACATACATAGTGTTTATTGGTAAACATATATTTAGGCGAATCTTTTCGCCAAATAAGTATTTTATCCATACGTCATATATCCATATGACAAATAAACATGTCAAACACATTTCCATAAAAAATACGTATACGGTATTTTAAACGAATACCTAGAGTATGTGAAATTCCAAATTCTACAATTCTAATCGAAACTGAAAACGGAAAGCACTTTGTACATGTGCAATTGCATGCGGATCATGAATCTATCATTATCTGACATTGAAAGCATTAAAAACCCTAACCTATACACCTAAAGTCCGCACCTTGTGTCGTAGAATCGTAACGGAGTTAATAGGTTCGCTAAGCTTCCGTATACGGGAGTTTGGCAACCTAGAGAAAGAAATAGGTTAGCTATTTCCTAACCTACAACTGTCTAATCCCCCAAACAGGTTAGGGTTAGGGTATATTACCTAGAAATGATGCCGGAATCGTTGGGAAAGCGGCAAGAATGAGGTGGTTAAGCACCGATAGCAGCAGGGAACAGCAACAGGGAGTTTCTCCCAGATCTCCCACACTTTCTCTCTCTTTTCTCTCTCTCAAATCCAAATTCGTATGGCTGCCATGAGAGAGGGTTTAAGGTCCTTATATAGTCTCAAAACTCACCGAAATAGACTCGGGAACAAAGTATACATAAGTTACGTTCAAAGCGGACCTGTTTCAGCTCAACGGAGGACTTCTGGCGAGCCTCCTTGAGCCAAAGGTTGGACTTAAGCTCACTAACGCTGGATCTACGTTCTATTAAGTTTTCATTTCGGTCGGGATTCCAGATCACGCGTGGCGGACCACTTTCTGTTCGACGGCCGGTGCCACGATCCAAAATTCCAAGTACATGTAAATGTTCCGAAATTTTTCCCGATCCGAGGGTGTAATCCAGTGTCCGATTCGATGGTCTGGTTGCTTATACCGATGCGCAAGCGAATGGTGCGATCACTATTCCAGATATTTATTTTGTAAAGGGAATAGTGTTTTTCACACTCCCTCGCTCCGGACTCAAGCGAATGGCCGTGGGACATCGGCTGGACCTGATTTCTGAGGTGGTTGTTAAGCCCAGTGAGGCGGTCCTAGTTCCTTAATTTCGTGTTAATCGGATTTCCGATGTGCGGTCTAGACCTAATACGAAGTTTCGAGATGCTCCCGTGAGCAGCCGGGTAATGAGATTGATCCTAAGTTTTAGGGTAACCTAGCGTCAATGATTTTACAAGTTTTAAGTCTTGCAGAACGTATTTAAAGCGATTGGTGCTAATTTCACAGGCACTCTAGTTTAACACTTGCTAAATCTCACTTAATTTCTAAAGGATTTAGTCCTGTAAGATTTCTGTCTGAGATGGTACTTAGGCCTTTGTAGTTTGTATATAAAGTGATCTAAGTTTTACTACTTAGCTAGTTTAAGTTAGTGTCTAGGGCTAAAGTGCTTTGAAAAATTGAAGGCACAAAGTAGTGAAGGGTTGGATTTGTGAAGGAAATGGGTTCAGAAGTGATTTTAGACTATGGGATTCAGTTCTGACAAGTTAATGAGGTATTAGGATTGACCCATTGCCTAAGGACGTCTAATCCCAGGTTGGCAAAAATCCGGGGCGTTACAGTATGTAGCCCTTATGTGAGGCCCCCTGTGATGTATATCAGGCCTTTGGGTGAGGCCATGGGCCCACTTTATGTTTGGCTCTATGTGGACCACTACTTGGGAGCGATGATGGTTGAATGTCCACATTATGACCTTCCCTTAACCCCTTTGTTAGGCTGATTATCGATCGATTCCGACTGTAGTGGCCGATTGCCGATTCTGATTATCGAGGTCGATTATCGATCGATTCCGATTGTTGTGGACGATTGCCGATTCTGATCATTGAGGCCGATTATTGATCGATTCCGATTGTCGTGGCCGATTGCCGATTCCAATCATCGAGGCCGATTATTGATAGATTTCGATTGTTGTGGCCGATTGTCGATTCCTATTATCGAGGTTGATTATTGATCGATTCCGATTGTCGTGGCTGATTGCCGATTAGCGATCGAGGCTGATTATCGTGACCGATAGCCAATTCCGATTGTCATGGCCAATTGCCGATTCTGATTATCGAGGCCGATTATTAATCAATTCCGATTGTTATAGGCTATTGCCGATTCCGATCATCGAGGCCGATTATTGATCGATTCTGATTGTTATGGTCGATTACTGATTCCGATCATCGAGGCCGATTATCGATCAATTTTGATTGTGTAGTCAATTACTGATTCTGATCATTGAGGCCAATTATTGATCGATTCTGATTGTTGTGGTCAATTGCCAATTCCGATCATCGAGGCCGATTATCGATCGATTTCGATTGTTGTGGCTGATTGACGATTCCGATCATCGAGGCCGATTATTGATCGATTTCGATTATTGTGGCCGATTTCCAATTTCAATTATCGAGGTCGATTGTCGAGGCCTAATGTGATGTATATGCGACCCATATTTGAGGCCCATTGTGATGTACATTCGGCTCGTGTTTGAGGCCTAACGTGATGTATATGCAACCCGTATTTAAGGCCCATTGTGATGTGTATTCAGCCCGTGTTTAAGGCCCAATGTGGTGTATATGAGGCCTATGTGAAAGGCCCATTGTGATGTGTATTAAGCTCTTGAGTGAGGCCCATAATGTTGTATATTTGACCCTTGTGTGAGGCCATGGGCCCACTATATGTTAGGCTCTACGTGGGCCATTCCTTGGGAGCATTGTTGGTTAAATGTCCACATTGTCGAGGTTGATTTTCAATGTCGGTTATTGATACTAGTTATGACTATGTGACAACATAACATCATGATACATGCCCATACGCATCATCTACATGTTTGTTATGAGATGTGGTTGACCATTGCATGTGTCATTAGGCAGGTTGTTATAAGACTCCCTGATAAGTGGAGATTGTCTCACATGAGTACACGGTATGCGCAGGATTGATGCATGACTAGATTGTATGACTCATGCATCTTGCATTGTGTGTTGTAATTACTATACGCCCTAACGACATCAGGGCCGTAGCCTCCACAGTCATGTCATGGATGGACAGATGGGACACCGAAAATTTGTTACTAGTATCGGGCTACTATAGATGGCCCTAGGTGAAAATCTCTAAACCCTCTTGGTATCAAATGACACCCTAATGTCAAGATCGAGTAGATGTATATGAGCACATGAGCGCCGTATACCAGTAGGCCGCATCTCCCACTGTGTCATGGTCGGTTGGGAGGGGGTGTGGCCTTACCCGCCTAAGGGAGTAGGCATAGCTAGGATAAGTTTGACCAGCTCGTGAATGGGTCTGCTATCGACATGTTGGGTAGATACCAACTGACTACTGGCTAAGCGGATAATGAGGTCTCTTTCACTTACCCAGTTCTGCGCTTGATGGGGCGGCAAGCTAGTGTAGAGTGTACTAGACCCCGATGATGATCCCAGAATTGAACCGTACTGATATGTGGACTTATTGAGCAGGAGTTGCATACTCATTCATTCATTCATTCACTATCCACTTGGGCTGGTGGTGCACAACTATTTGTTACATGTACCTCCACAATGGCCAGGATTTCGGTTGGGGCGCGCGATTAACCTGAGATCAAGAGTTTACCATATTGAGTCTGACTATCTAAATTAGGTATGAGACTAGTTTGGATAGAAGTCCCTTGTGATGGACCCCATAGCCTGCGATACTACGTACTATCATCCCAACTTCACACTCTAGCATGGTCATTCCATTCGCACCGCATATTGCATTACATCCACGGCATATGGCATTTTGGGTTACTATATTTTTACATTTATATGACCTATATAAGGCTGTTGGTATTCGTATCTCTTCCAAATTGCATATTGTATTGCATCCTCGATATCTGATATCTGGTTCATTATGTTTCCGCATTACATAGCCGATTTACATTACTATATCAATATATGACATTGACTTGCTATGTCTTTTCATCGCATATCTTGGGATGAGGTTCATGATATTTTTTTATGGACTTGCAGTATTTTCGCTTACTTTGATATCATATGATTCATGTCAGTAATTCTGATATTATACAATTAAGACATTATATTGAATACTTGACACTTATCTTGTGCACACACTTACACCACCCTCTAAGCTTTCTATAAGCTTATGCATGATAGATGCGTGCAGGTGACAATAGGACATCTTCTGGAGATTTTATTATATACATGTATTTCCTTTTCAGTATTGTACTCAAATGATTATATTAGTGGATATGTGGTGATGAGGTTATTTTTATGATTTGGGTATACTTATGGTTATACTTCTTATGAAATAAATTCATGTTGGAAATCCTCCTTGTAGGATCCCAAGATCAGAATATAGCGTATGAGCACTAGGAGCCGAGAATGGGGTACTACAGAGGTTGTCGGCACCGGATTCGGTGATCGAGAATTTTGTGAACCCGGTTTTCAAGTTTGGGGCGTGACAACATACATCATAGTGGGGCCAACAGAACTCAACGACGTCACTTCAGTAGCCAACTCGCTACTCAACCTGTTTCTAATCCGCGTCCGTGAGAGAGACTGCCCTAATCTGCAACAGTCTCCTCTCTCTCTCTACACCCTCTCCCTCATCTCTCTCTCTATCTCTCTCTTCCTCTCTCTTCCTCTCTCTCCACCCTGTCCTCTCTCTGTCTCTCTTGCATCCTCTCCCTCCTCTCTCTCTCTGTGTCTCTCTTCCTCTCTCTCTCTGATCTCTCTTGTGGACCGTTGCCGAACGGCCTACCCATGCACGCCCTCTCTCTCTCTCTATCTGAAGCTCGATTGAAGGTCATTCATAACAGTGAGGTATCTCTCTCTCTCAATATCTATCAATCTTAATACCGATTTATATTTCATGCTCGCGCGTGGTTTCTTCCTCTCTCTCTCTCTCTCATGCACCACATTCCTCTCAACCTGTATCACATACCACCTTCCTTCCTCCCCCTCTCACACATGTCATCTCCCTCTAAAGCTCGGGTTGAATCAGATTCACACAGGTGAAATATTTCTCTCTCTCTCTCTCTCAATCTCTCTCAATATTAATGCCGATTTAGAAAATTGGGAGTTAGTAGTTTGTAGATTCTTGATTTGAATGTGGACCCCAAATTGGGTTTTTCTGATTTTATAAATTGGGGATTTAGGGATTTTAGGATTTTGGGGATTTGAGGACTTTTAAAATTGGGGATTTGGGGATTTTAAGAATCGAGGATGTGAGGATTTTAGGAAATTGGGATTTTAGGATTAAAGAAAATATGTTTTTAATATTTGGGTTTGAAGGTTAAGCATTGCCTCCTTGATGTGGGCTTCTGACATAAATGGTTGGCCCCATTGTGGATATGGCATATTTCATCTGTTCCATTATTGATTGGAGATGCATTGGCTTAAGATTGGTAGCTAGTATTCTACCCACCTTCATAACGTTGGCAATGAGTTGTGTTGACTCATTGAAAATTTCAAGTTCAACACCATACCACAAATTTCATGCAACTCTTTATAACATCTTACACCTGCACATCAGATGTTCGATTAAATTCCTTAAAGAATGTTTAGTAGTATTTCTTAATTTATGTGGTTTGCTAATTCCACACGCATGCACATCCACTTGGGCACATGTATTGGGATGTGAGATCTGAGCTTGGCATCAAGTGATATTTTGGCATAAAAATCTGATTGAGCTTGCCATTAATTGCAGAGTATGATTTTTAATATGCATGCATTCAAAGCACAAACATGAGGCATGCATTAACTCAAAACAAACTAATTAAAAAAGTGTAGTTTTTGGTTCACGGTGCATCTAAAATGCGACCTTACAATTTGGACTATTTGATTTGAAGTTACCACATGCAATGTCCAAGTATTTCTAAGTGAGTTTTTGGTTCATATTCATCCACATTCCAAGCCATAATCATATTCTGTCATATGCAGCCAAACACTATATTAATTAGATTTTAAGAGAGAGCTTGCTCATAATTTAGATTACATAATTTGTACATAGACTGATCATGGCGAGACTTGCCTCTTGAGTTGTTCCAAAATGACCAAAATGTTGTAGATTTCTTTCATATAAGAAAAAACAAAGCCCAAAACAAACAGAATTACCAATTATGGATTGAATAGGCTGGCAACTTTCGATTGGATTGATTTGGAGAAAAACGTTAAAAGAAAAATGCTACTCGAACCATTTTATTGATTGGAAAGAAAAAAATTTCATTTATTTTAGTTTTGCACAAGTTGGTTTTAGCCATGACTTTTGCATGAGGATTGACACTTGTTTATAGCTTGCTCTTGCTTGCTAGTCCACATGGTTGATAGTTCACCTGCTTTCCCTATCCTTTTCATTTCATCTTTTGCTTGAAACAAAATGGATAGGGCTGCCCTATTTATAATTGATTTGGCATCAAACAATTTAGGTGTAGATTATGTAAAATAAATAAATAAATAAATAAAAATTAGATGTAATCATCTGTAGATTTTTTTGGTCTCTTTTCCTATTTATGCATTTATAAGGTTTTGTGGGGAAAAATTCAGAATTATTTTCTAACACTATTACAGAGCCCTTCTACTTGCATTTCCACTGATTGAGAATGATTGAATGATTATTCTTTTCTGTTTCTTTTAAAATTTTGTATTATTGTTAGTCTCAAGCCATTTTTATGAAACTAATGCAATGTAATGAATACTGTTAGAGTGGAGCAGATGTAATGAATACTGTTATTTTTATTCTACTTTACATTTAATGTATGAGTTTGTGCCATTTCTGAAGGTCCATGGAAGAAAAAGAACCTGTCAGAATTTGGTATTGTCACTCAATGCATTGTGCTTCAAAGAGTCAATGACTAATGCCTGACAAATGTTCTTTTGAAGATAAATGCCAAGGTGAGCTGTCAACCTATGGACTTTCAGGTGTGATCTCTCCGTCTAGCTGACAACCTCCTTTCCTTTCTTTTCAACAGCTGAATGAATTCTTTACCTACAATTGAACACTCACCTTCCATTCCCCTGATTTCTGGAGTTCCCACAATCATCCTAGGGATGGATGTATCACATGGTTCCCCAGGCCAGTCCGACGTGCCGTCAATTGTGGCAGTAAGATAAGATGCATGATTTTCCTTTTCAACTGTTAGTCATAGAGTGACAGTACTTGTTTCAATTTTCTTGGATGGATGATGAATGTATTTTCGAATGTAAATGAAAATAAAGAACTTAAAATATATATATATATATATATATATTATCAATGGAAGATACCTTGTTTAGGGGGACATCAAATTCTTGTAGCTTATGGTATGGTGCCCCAATATTGGTTGTATATTACTAGTATATAGTAGATAATACTAGGTTCAATAGTAGATAATACTAGAGAATACCTAAACCTAAATGTATTCTCAAATCCCAAAACCTAAACCTACACATAATCCTAATCTCAACTCCCTAATCTAAACCTAAACCTAAACTTGAAAACCCAAACCTAAACCTGATCCCGAACCTGAACCCAATTTCCTAAACCTAAACCTTAACCTATTCTCAATTACCTAAAGCTATAACCTATAACCTATAACCTAAACCTAAACCTAAACCTATAACTATAACCTAAACCTTAACCTAAACTTATAACCTATAACCTAACCTTAACTTAAACCTATAACCTAAACCTAAACCTATAACCTATAACCTAAACCTGATCCTAAAACCTAAATGTATTTTCAAATCCCTAAACCTAAAACTATAACCTAAACCTATAACCTTAACCTAAATGTAAAACCTAAACCTAAACCTAAAACGTAAATGTATTCTCAAATCCCTAAACCTAAACCTAAACCTAAACCTATAACCAAAACCTATAACCTACAACATTAACATAAACTTATAACCTATAACATTAACCTAAACCTATACTTATAACCTAAACCTATTCTCAAATCCCAAAACCTATAACCTAAACCTAAACCTAAACCAAAACCTAAACCTATAACCTAAACCTAAACCTTAGCCTATACGTATTACCTATAACCTATAACCTAAACTTAATTCCCTAAACCTTAACCTATAACCTAACCTAAACCTAAACCTACACCTAATCCTATTGTCAACTTCCTAACCTAAACCTAAACCTAAACTTGAAAACCCGAACCTAAACTCGATCCCGAACCTCGTCTAAACTTAAATCTATAACATTAACCTAAACCTAAACCTAAACCTATAACCCAAACTTAATTCACTTAACTTAAACCTACACCTTAACCCAAACATATAATCCAAACCCAAACCCGAACCTCGAACCCAAATTCCTAAACCTAAGCCTAAACCTAAACCTATTCTCAAATCCCTAAACCTATAACCTAAACGTATAACCTAAACCTATAACCTATAACCTAAACCCAAACCTAAACCTATAACCTAAACCTAAATCTAAACCTTAACCTATAACCTAAACCTATAACCTATAACCTAAAACCTAAACCCGATCCCAAACCTAAACCCGATTTCTAAACATAAACCTATAACCTAAACCTAAAACCTAAATGTATTCTCAAATCCCTAAACATAAACCTACACCTAATCCTAATCTCAACTCCTTAACCTAAATCTAAACTTGAGAACGCAAACCTAAACCTGAACCTGATTTCTTAAACCTAAACCTTAACCTATTCTCAATTCCCTAAACCTTAACCTATAACCTAACCTAAACCTAAACCTATAACCTACACTTATAACCTAAACTTAAACCAAAAACCTATATGCATTCTCAAATCCTTAAACCTAAACCTACACCTAATCCTAATCCAACTCCTTAACCTAAACCTAAACTTGAAAACCTAAACTTAAGCCCGATCCCGAACCTGATTTCCTAAACATAAACCTTAACCTATTCTCAATTCCCTAAAGCTATAACTTTTAACCTAAACCTAAACCTATAACCTAAACCTAAAACCTAAAACCTAAACCTAAACCTAAACCTAAAACCTAAATGTATTATCAAATCCCTAAACCTAAACCTACACCTAATCCTAATCTCAACTCCCTAACCTAAACCTAAACCTAAACTTGAAAACCCAAACCTAAACCTGATCCCAAACCCGAATCAATCCCTAAACCCTTAGCCTAAACTTAAACCTATAACATAATCCTAAACCTAAACCTAAAACCTAAACTTAATTCACTTAACTTAAACCTACACCTTAACCCAAACATATAACTCGAACCCGAACACGACCACGACCACGAACCTGAATCGAATTCCTAAACCTAAACCTATAACCTAAACATATTCTCAAATCCCTAAACCTATAACCTAAACCTATTCTCAAATCCCTAAACCTAAACCTAAACCTATAACCTATAACCCAAACCCAAACCCAAACCTAAACTTATAACCTTAACCTAAACCTAAACCTAAACCTTAACCTCTAACCTAAACCTATAACCTATAACCTAAAACCTACACCTAAACCAAAACCCGATCCTAAACCCGAACCCGATTTCCTAAACCTAAACCTTAACCTATTCTCAATTCCCTAAAGCTATAACCTATAACCTAAACCTAAACCTATAACATTAACCTTAACCTAAAACCTAAACGTAAAACCTAAAACCTAAATGTATTCTCAAATCCCTAAACCTAAACCTACACCTAATCCTAATCTCAACTCCTTAACCTAAACCTAAACTTGAAAACCCAAACCTAAACTCGAACCTGATTTCCTAAACCTAAACCTTAACCTATTCTCAATTCCCTAAACCTTAACCTATAATGTAACCTAAACCTAAACCCATAACCTAAACCTAAACTTAAAACTTAAATATATTATCAAATCCTTAAACCTAAACCTACACCTAATCCTAATCTCAACTCCTTAACCTAAACCTAAACTTGAAAACCCAAACTTAAACACGATCCCGAACCGAACCCGATTTCCTAAACCTAAACATTAACCTATTCTCAATTCCCTAAAGCTATAACCTATAACCTAAATCTAAACCCATAACCTAAACCTATAACCTAAACCTAAACCTAAAACCTAAGCCTAAACCTAAAACCTAAATGTATTCACAAATCCCAAAACCAAAACCTACACCTAATCCTAATCCTAATCTCAACTCCTTAACCTAAACCTAAACTTGGAAACCCAAACCTAAACCCGAACCCGAACTCGATTTCCTAAACCTAAACCTTAACCTATTCTCAATTCCCTAAACCTTAACCTATAACCTAACCTAAACCTAAACCTATAACCTACGCATATAACCTAAACCTAAACCTACAACCTAAACCTGTAACCTTAACCTAAATGTAAAACTTAAACATAAACCTAAAACTTAAATGTATTCTCAAATCCCTAAACCTAAACCTATAACCTAAACCTATGACCTACAACATTAACCTAAACCTATAACTTATAACATTAACCTAAACCTGTACTTATAACCTAAACCTATTCTCAAATCCCTAAACCTATAACATAAACCTATGCCTTAACCTAAATCTAAACCTATAACTTTAACTTATAACCTATAACCTAAACTGAATTCCCTAAAGCTTAACCTATAACCTAACCTAAACCTAAACCTACAACCTACACTTATAACCTAAACCTAAAGCTGTAACCTTAACCTAAACATAAAACCTAAACCTAAACATAAAACGTAAATATATTCTCAAATCCATAAACTTAAACCTAAACCTAAACCTATAACCTATAACATTAACATAAACTTATAACCTACAACATTAACCTAAACCTATACTTATAACCTAAACCTATTCTCAAATCCAAACACCTATAACCTAAACCTAAACCTTAACCTAAACCTAAACCTAAACCTAAACCTATAACCTAAACCTAAACCTTAACCTATAACCTAAACCTTATCCTATAACCTAAAATCAATTCCCTAAACCTTAACCTATAACCTAAACTCAATTCCCTAAACCTTAACCTATAACCTAAACTTAATTCCCTAAACCTTAACCTATAACCTAAACTTAATTCCCTAAACCTTAACCTATAACCTAACCTAAACCTAAACCTATAACCTACACTTATAACCTAAACCTAAACCTATAACCTAAACCTGTAACCTTAACATAAACGTAAAATCTAAACCTAAACCTAAAACGTAAATGTATTCTCAACTCCCTAAACCTAACCCTATAACCTACAACATTAACAAAAACTTATAACCTACATCATTAACCTAAACCTATACTTATAACCTAAACCTATTCTCAAATCCCAAAACCTATAAACTAAACCTGAACCTAAACCTTAGCCTATAACCTAAACCTTAACCTATAACTTATAACCTAAACTCAATTCCCTAAACCTTAACCTATAACCTAACCTAAACCTAAACCTATAACCTACACTTATAACTTAAACCTAAACCTAAAACCTAAATGTATTTTCAAATCCCTAAACCTAAACCTACACCTAATCCTAATCTCAACTCCCTAACCTAAACCTAAACTTAAACTTGAAAACCCGGATCCTAAACCCGATCCCGAACTCGAACCCGATTTCCTAAACCTAAACCTTAACCTTAACCTATTCTCAATTCCCAAAAGCTATAACCTATAACCTATAACCTAAACCTAAACCTTAACCTAAACCAATAACCTAAACCTAAACCTAAACCTATAACCTTAACCTAAAATAGAACCTATAACCTAAACCTAAACCTATAACCTATAACCTATAACCTATAACCTAAACTTATAACATATAACCTAACCTTAACCTAAACCTAAAACCTAAACCTAAACCTATAACCTATAACCTAAACCTAAACTTAAGACCTAAATGTATTCTCAAATACCTAAACCTAAACCTACACCTAATCCTAATCTCAACTCCCTAACCTAAACCTAAACCTAAACCTAAACCTAAACTTAAAAACCTAAACCTAAACCCGAACCCGAACCCGATTGATATAATAATGTAGCCCAATCACATGGCAACAAACAAGAAAATCATACTTTGTTGGCAAGCATACTCGAACTCAAGCATCATAATGCATCTATTTTCATCTCCACTATCTCTTATGACATAGATTATTTGAGATTTGGATTTATCTCATTTTTAGAGTCATGTCCTAAGACAATATGATAATATTAATGGACAAGGTGGATTTGTCACCAACATTATTCCAAGACCCATATAACTTCTCCTTATAGGAAGTTGGGTAGGGCACATGCAACTTGAATCCATCAAAGGAGATAAGGATCACCTCTCATATGTTCTCTCTCTTTTCATTTATTTTTTTTCATAATATTGTTTATTTTGTGGTGTTTACTCAAATATACGTACAACATTTTATCATATTAATATAATTATAAGTGGCCTAATCTCACCTTTCTAAAAATAACTAATAATAATTTCTACCTGATGAGAAATCACCAAGTACCATTAGGCTCAACCCAAAAAGATAAATCAGCATTTTCTTTCTTTCTTTTTCTTTTAACACACACTCACACACCAGAGTCACTTACGACCACAATGGGTACTCGAATTTGTGACCTCGTATTGAAACTATTTCGAATCTACCATGAAGGCATAAGTAAGGACCTAGGTGTGTGTGCACAGTCGGCGATGTATTCACCACACTAAATTTAGTGAGCCCCACCATGAAATAGGTTATGAATAAATTTTTGTATTTTATTTATGATGTTAAACTTATATGTATTTATGCGTGGATGAATGTGATGTCGATAAGATTGTTTTTGTTTAGATGGATGTAGTTTATGTTGAGATGGATTTACGTAGTTTGGGTTTAGATGGATGTGAATGTGAATATGATAAAATAGATTATATAACAGGTGTATATCAGGAAGAATATGATGAAATATATTGTAATAGGTGTATATCAGGAATTTTGTGTTGGAATATTGAAAAAAGAAAAAAAAAAAACTTTTACCTACGAAATATTTCGTAGGTAAAAGTGTCATCCACATTTTTTACCTATGAAAACTTTCATAGGTAAAAGTCTCTGAAATTTTATTATTATTTTTATTTTTTACCAACGAAACAATTCGTCGGTAAAAGTTTTGTAAATATTTTTACCTACGAAAATTTTCGTTATTTTTTACAGACGAAACAATTCGTTGGTAAAAGTTTTTTAAATATTTTTACCTATGAAAAAACTCATCGGTAAAAGTTTTTAACTTATTTTTTACTGACCAAAACATTCATCGGTAAATGTTTTCTACATATTTTTACTTACGAAAAGATTCGTCGATAAAAGTTTTGTACTTATTTTTTATCGACGAAAAAATTCGTCGGTAGAAGTTTGTAAATATTTTTACCTACGAAACAAATCGTCGGTAAAAGATATTTACTTAATTTTTACCAACGAAAAAATTCATCGGTAAAAGTTTTGAAAATATTTATACCTATGAAAAAAATTGTCGGTAAAAGTTTTTTACTTATTTTTTACCGACGAAAAAAATTGTTGGTAAAAATCTTGCCTTTGCTGACGAATCAAATTTTCATCGATAAAAACCTTTTCCGTCGGTCTTTTACCGATGAATTTATTGATGAAAATTTTTATCAGTAAAACTTTTTGCCTATGAAAATTTAGCTTTTAGCGACGAAAATTTTCGTTGGTAAAAGTGGGATTTCTTGTAGTGTCAGAGCCATTCTTAATTGGTTATAACTGGCATAGCCATCCATGAAGAACATGACTACATATTTCATCGTACTGTCAATTAACAACTCAGTTATTGGCAATGGAAAATCGTCTTTCGGGCAGAGTTCGTTTAAATATCTGAAATCAACGCATACTCTGATCTGCCCATTTTTCTTTTTCACCAAGACAATATTTGATATCCATTTAGGACATTTAACTTCTCTGATAAACCCAACCTTTATCAATTTACTTATCTCTTCTATCAAGAGGACTAGGTCCGAATGAAATCGCCTCTGCGCTTGATTAATTGGCTTTTTGTCTTTGGAAATGTTCAGTCACTGCATTGCTACCGATAGTTCTAGGCCTGACATTTCTGCATATGTCCACATGAAAACATCCTTATTCTCTTTCAAGAGTTAGATATATTTGTCGGCTTCTTGCTCGAAGAGACTGGTGCTTATGAACGTATTCCGTGGCCCTTCTTTCGTGCCTAAATTTATTTCTCGCAAACTATCAATTGGTGGGTGTAAAATTGGTGAAAGAGAGAAGCTTCAAGGAGGAAAATTGGTGAAAGAAATAAAGGATAAAAGTGAAAGGTAAGTGGGTGTAAAATTGGTGGCCCACGTCTTCCATTTGCTTTGAAGCTTGTTGGGGTGTAAAATTTGGTTAACGAGAAAAGCTTCAAGGAGGAAAATTGGTGAAAGAAATAAAGGATAAAAGTGAAAGGTAGGTGAGTTGCGCAGGACCCAAGTTGCACGGGAAACATGTTGCATGAGATATGAGTTGCGCAGGTCCGCGCAACTCGTCCATAGTCATGTTGGGCCACGCAACTCTCACCAGAGAAAAATGGATTGGGAATGCGAAGTGGGGTCTACGGTATAAGATTTTAAGGCTCACACGTGCGGGAGCTTATAAATACCCACCTACCCCCTCATTTGGGGCATCAGATGTTTAGAAGACCAGTGCCTCTGACAGGTATTGGAGACAGAGAGAAGGATAGGGAGTGTGGAGTGTTGAAGGCGTGGGCCGCGCCACTGCTGGTGAGTTGCGGGGCTCACGCAACTCCCATAAGTTGCGCGGATACTCTTTGAGGCAACTATTATGTTAAAAATTTCCAGATCCTCAGGCTATTCCAGATGTGTCAAAGGGATCCAAGCACTCCTTTATCATGCCAATAAGGGACGGAATTCATAGGAAGCCCACACAACTCATCTCCCCTGGAGATATGATCAATATGAGCTGGAATGTTGTCGAAATTCATATTTTGAATTTACTTAACTTTTGTATTTTTGGTGTTTCTAAGAGATTCTATCCTGGAATCAAAGGACTAAAAGGATGTAAATGAACTCAGAATGAATAAAATTGATGATTATTCTCTTAGTTCTATCTTTTGTTAATCTTAAGTGATATATTCCCCAAATTAAATGCTTTTCGTTTCTGGTCAAAACAGAGCTATCTCGGGATGTTTGATCAGTTCAGGCTCTGTTTCTTTTACCTGATCGACTATAACCATGTTTACTAAAGACTCTACCCCCAGTCCTCAAAACTTTTCTCATCTTTTCTGATTAACCCCGACTGGAATCTAAATTCCTTTCCCATAATTTAAACCAGTTGGTTCATCATAATCGAACCCCATATTTTTAATGATTTTCTTACTAGCTGGCTTATACCTTTCTAGATCTCCGGATGTTAACTCGTCATAGCATGCATCATCATCGACCCTTTCTTCTACCATCATTTCAGAAGGGGTGTAAAATTTTATCGCTTCTGGGTATTTTTCACTAGATTTAACCTGAAATCTTTTCGTGTAACGCCCTGAAAATCGGGGGTCGAGTATAACTCAACTCCCGAGTTCCAACACATCACTTATGCAACATAAATAATGATGATTAAATGTTGTCTATGTTAGAGCAAAAACATGAGTGAGATTATACCAAAACAGTAATTCATACTCCAGATCAATTGTATAAAGGCAAGCGGAAAACTGAACTGTATATATATGTATGTAAAGAAACAAAATCATTTCATTCTCCAGAGTATGAACCCATCTGAGTCACCATATACATATGTCTGTTTTATGATCAAAATGTTAAAAATTAAACTAAGGAGTAATCCCGGCAAGTCCCGTCGATCCTGGCAGCCTAGTCGAAGCCGCCAGAGTACTGCATGTATGAGAACTCTTCCTGGTCCTCATCGTAGTCTGGCTCCACCTCCTGAGTCGTCGGCTCATCTAAACCTGAGATAGATTCTGGTTGGTGTGCGCAACACCGTTCCGTAATGTGAGAGTGAGTAGCTAACTCAGTGGAACAATAAAGCATAGGTTAACATGTTATCAATACAGTCAACCAGTAATGATAAAGCAGTAAAATCAAACACTCCTAACTACTCTTATTAATACAAGTATGAATGTAGTCATGATGGATGCCCTCACCACACCCTCCCTCGTGCGACACCATCTTACGTTCGCGGCATGCTTTCATCCCTCAGTGATCTACATCTTCCAGGCACATGCAATGCATGATGAGCATGATTACCGAGTTTTTTATTAGTCCATTTCAAACAACAGGATTGGGAAACTAAGGTACATCCCTTGTATCATTCCCAAACATGATCCAATCTAGGGTCGTCAGTCCTAGTTAATCTCAGACGATGATGTGTTTTCTAGGTCACTGCAAAGGCTGCCAGGGCTATTACGCACAAAGGTTACACTACTCCCCCATCACCTCTTTAACGAATCATCACTATACAAAAACAGGCCTAGTTCATACTCTATATACTGTGGTAAAACTCTAAGGCTCACCGCGATTTCAGAGTATGCTCGAGGTCACTACAAAGGGCTGTCAGGGCTATTACGCACAAAGGTTACACCGCTCCCCTATCACCTTATCAATGCAGGCCGACAGCACGAATATAGTGTCTTATACCACCATATCGGCTCACGAGTCTCGTTGCTCAGTGGTCACTACGGGGAGGCACGTGGCCCCAGCGTAAGCCGACAGCTCGACCACGGTGTCCCATACCACTATGCCCAACTCATGAGTCTTAGCGGATCGAGGTACCATGGTTAATCGGAATCCACTAGTAAGTTTGGTACCCTAGGTTCAAGCAGTATCGACCAAACATGGTGAACATACATTAGACACATCGGATTACTTGACAAGCCTGACTAGCTCGAGTGCACAATCAATTGGACGACATGAAGTGCATAAGCACTTCGCATGGCCTAACCACTATCGCCAACTGACGTACGACTCGGGTTCGTCAAACACATCTTACGTGGCGACAAGAATCTCAACCACGATCTCAAGTCTGGTACCAATTGTCTGGACTAGAGACAGTCCCAAACTCAATCAATCCTTATTCATAGCATGTGAAGTAAAGCATAATAAACAAAGTAATTCAAGCATGTTAGTAAGCATGTTATAAAGCATGTTATAAACACTACTTAAATAGGAATACAAACACATATATTGCACAAGTAAACGGTTTAAGTAAACAACCTCAGGGAGGAAATCAGACATGTCTCTAAGGTAGTTGAGAATCCCATCTCAACACCCTCCTAAGGCATCAACATCCAAACACTTACTCACACAAGCATTTTCACAAACACTTAACATACACTTTTTCAACATACTTAGTGTATGTTAGCAAACATGTATTAGGGCGAGTCCATTCGCCAAGCAAGTATTTTACGCATACATAATATATTTATACAACAAATAATCATGGCAAACACATCTCTAAAATATATATGTATACAGTACTTTCTACAATACAGTATTTCTACATACATAGTGTATATTAGTAAAACATGTATTTGGGCGAATCCTTTCACCAAGTAAGTATTTTATCCATATCTCATATATTCATGCAACAAATACCTAGAATCATATCAAACACATTTCCAAAATTTATACGTATACGGTATTTTCTACGAATACCTAGAATATGTAAAATTCCATAATCTACATCTTTAATCGAAACAGAAAACAGAAAGCACTTTGTACATGTGCAATTGCATGCAGATCATGAATCTATCATTATCTGACATTGAAAGTGTTGAAAACCGTAACCTATACACCTAAAGTCCTCACCTTATACCGTAGAATCGCAATGGATCAGCTAGGTTTTCCAAGCTTCCATATCCGATAGTTTGGTAGCCTAAAGAATTAAATAGGTTAGCTATTTCATAACCTACAACCAACACACCCCAAAACAGATTTAGGGTTAGGGTTTCTTACCTCAAAATGAAGTCGGCATCGCCGGAAAAGCGGCAAGAACGGAGTGGTGGAGCTAGGGTAGGGATAGGAAACAGTAACACTAGATTCTCCCACTTCTCTCACTCTTTCTCTCTCTTTTCTCACTTCTCTCTCTAGGGTTTTCCTCAAATTCGTATGGCTGTGAGAAAGGGTGTTCTAAGGTCCCTATATAGCCTAAAACCTCTCCAAACTAGACTTGAGGACAAGGTATACTTAAGTTATAACCAAACCAGCGTTATTTCAGCTCAACGGAGGATTTCTGGCGGGCCTCCTTGAGCCAAAAGTCAGACTTAAGCTTACTAACCTTTGATCTACGTGGAGTTAAGTTTTCATCTCAGTCTGATTCCCAGATCACGCGTGGTGGACCAGTTTCAGTTCAACGGCCAGCGGGTCTCGATTCGAAATTCCAAGTACATGTAAATGTTTATGAAAATTTTCTTGATCCGAGGGTGTATTTGGGTCAGATTCTGACTGTCTGGTTGCTTACAAATTGACCGCAAGTATCAAGTCTCAGATCACTATTCTAGATATTTATTTTCTAAAGGAAACATGAGTTTTCACACTCCTCTCCGGACTCAAGCGAACAGCCGTGGGACACTGTCTAGGTCTGATTTCCGAGATAGTTGTCAAGCCCAGCGAGGCGGTCCTAAGTCCTTAACCTCGTATTATTCAGACTCCCTATGTGCGGTCCAGACCTGATACGGAGTTTCAATGTGTTCCCGAGAGCAGTCGGGTAATGAGTTTGATCCTAGATTTTAGGGTAACATAGCGTCAATGATTCTACAAGTCTTGGGTCTTGTAGATCGTATTTAAAGCGATTCAAACGGATTTCATGGCTAATCTAGTTTAGCACTTAGTTAACTTTGTCAAATTCCTAAAGGATTTAATCCTAAGTGATTTCTGGTCGAGGTGGTACTCAAGTCATTGTACGGAAATTTACGAGTCGTTACAATCTACCCCCTTAAACAAAAATTTTGTCCTCAAAATTTGTACCTTTTCATATTCCTTGAGAATCTGAGGGTAGTTCTTCCTGACCTCGGCCTCAATCTCCCAAGTAGCTTCCTCCTCTGAATGATGCGTCCATAGTACCTTCACAAGTGGAATGACCTTGCTACGCAGTACCTGCTCCTTCCTGTCAAGTATACGCGTCGGACGCAGCTCATATATAGCATCCTCGCTCGGCTGTACCTGCTCCCATCTGTTGATATATGAAGGATCAAGAACGTACTTCTTCAGCGTAGATATATTAAATACGTTGTGTACAGCTACAAGCGGTGTGGGTAAAACGAGACGATAAGCCACAGCACTCACTCGATCCAGTATCTGAAACGGACCGATAAACCTCGGTGTGAGCTTCCCCTTCTTCCCGAACTAAAGGACTCCCTTCATAGGGAAAACTCTGAGGAACACATGGTCACCAACCTCGAACTCAAGCGGTCGCCGCCTTGTATCGGCGTAACTCTTCTGCCTGCTCTGCGCTGTAAAAAGTCGACACCTGATAATGTCGATCTTCTCTGTGGTCACCTGTACCAACTCTGAGCCAATCAGACTACGCTCGCCAACCTCAGCCCAACAATGCGGTGCCCTGCAAGGACGACCATACAGGGCCTCATATGGCGCTATACCAATACTCGCCTGGAAGCTGTTGTTGTAGGCGAACTTTGCATAAGGAAGACAGTCATCCTAATTGTCCTTGAAGTCCAACACACATGCTCACAACATATCCTCCAGAATCTGATTCACCCGCTTTGTCTGCCCATCAGTGTGAGGATGAAACGCCGTACTGAACTTCAACTTCACACCCATCGCTTCCTGGATACGAGTCCAGAAGATAGATGTGAACCGAGTGTCTCTGTCCGACACTATCTCCAGTGGAACTCCATGCAGATGCACAATCTCTCTGATGTACAGCCTATCCAGCTCGTCGGCAGAGTTCGTGACTCTAATAGGGAGGAAATGGGCCGATTTGGTCAACCGGTCCACAATCACCCAAATGGAATCGTGCCCCTTCCTCGTCTTCGGCAACCCTGATATGAAATCCATGGAGATGAAGTCCCATTTCCACTCTGCTATGGGCATGGGCTGAAGCAGTCCAGGAGGTTGGCTGTGTTTTGCCTTGACCTGTTGGCATGTCAGATAACGAGAAACGAACTCAGCGATGTGGGCCTTCATGTTATCCCACCAATAT
Organism: Magnolia changhungtana; assembly: GCA_030180095.1. NCBI lineage: Eukaryota > Viridiplantae > Streptophyta > Magnoliopsida > Magnoliales > Magnoliaceae > Magnolia > Magnolia changhungtana. The sequence goes on from JASAUF010000600.1 coordinate 3,816,460, forward strand.
GACCGTCTTATATCCTGGTACATCTTCGTGCTACCAGGATGCATCGCAAGCTTTGAGTTATGGGCAGACTCGAGAAGCTCATGTCTCAAGTTAGGTATGTCAGGAACGCATAGGCGGCCACAGAATCGCAGACCCCCATCAGAACCAACTCTCCACTTGGAGTCCTCGGCGTCACTAGCTTGCTCTCGAAGCTCAAACAACCGTACATCGCCCTTCTGGGCCTCAACGATCCTGTCATCAACAAGTGGTCGCACCCGAATGTGCGCAACACACTCAAATGGCTCCTCCATGGTGAGTCTCTGTTCAAAGTCCCGCACGAACTCAACCATGTCCCACTCTGCTATCATCAACGGAGCTACAAATGCTATAGCCTTCTTGCGGCTCAACGTGTCTGCCACAAAGTTCGCCTTGCCCGGATGGTAGGAAACCTTGAACTTAAAGTCCTTCAAGGTCTCCATCCATCGGTGTTGTCTCATATTTAAGTCTCGCTGCGTGAATATGTACTTAAGGCTCTTGTAGTCGCAGAAAAGCTCGAACTCCTCTCCGTAGAGGTAATATCTCCAGAGCTTCAATGCAAAGATGACAGCTGCCAACTCAAGGTCGTGTGTAGGGTAATTCTCCTCGTGCTTCCTTAATTGTCTCGAGGCATACGCAATCACCCTGTCCTTCTGCATAAGGACACAACCCAAACTAACGCGAGATGCGTCAATGTATATCATGTACTTCACCCATTGCTTTGGCAATACTAGCACAGGGGCGGACATCAACCTGTCCTTCAACTCCTTGAAAGCTGCTTCCACCTTCTTATTCCAGGCGAACTTCAGATCCTTCCATGTCAACTGAGACAACGACCTGGCAATCTTCGAGAAATCCCGAATGAAGCGCCTATAATACCCTGCCAGACCAAGGAAACTCCTCACCTTGGTAACCGAGACACGCTGCTACCAATCCTGAACCACGGCTACCTTAGCAAGGTCCATTGCTATCCCATCCTTGGACACCACATGTCCGAGGAACTTGACTTCCTCCTGCCAGAAGTCGCACTCCTTATACTGCGCGAATAACTGATTCTTCTTCAACGTATCCATCACCGCTCTCAGGTGCTCCTCGTGCTCCTCCCGACTCGTAGAATATATCAAAATGTCATCAATAAAGACGATGACGAATCGGTATAGGATTGGTCGAAGTACTCGGTTCATCAAGTCTATGAATACGGCTGATGCGTTCGTAAGACTGAACGACATCACTAGAAACTCGTAGTGCCCAAAGCATGTCCTGAAAGCCGTCTTCTGCACGTCCTCATCTCTGAAGCGTAGCTGATGATACCCTGATTGTAGATCAATCTTCGAAAAATACTTCACCCCCTTCAACTGATCAAACAAATCATCTATCCTGGGCAAAGGATACTTATTCTTCACCATGACCTGGTTCAACCTACGGTAATCAATACATAACCGTAGCGTCCCGTCATTCTTCTTCATAAATAAGACAGGTGCTCCCCAAGGAGACACACTAGGTTGTATGAAACCCTTCTCTATTAGCTCATCAATCTGTCTCCGTAGCTCCTCCATCTCACATGGAGGCATACGATAAGTCGGCAATGAGATAGGTGTCGCACCAGGCGTAAGATCAATGGTGAAATCGATCTCGCGCCGAGGAGGCAAACCAGGAATCATCTTAAACACATCTGTAAACTCCCGAACCACTAGCGTATCTTCTAATGTCGGACCATCGATCGGTGCTAATAAAGCAGTATAATAGTCAACACGGTAAGGCCAACTGACCTGCACTGGAAACGTGAAAGCTGTGCCATCAGATCCATAGGCCGTCACGACTCGAGTATCGCAATTTATCTCTGCCCTCATCTTCGAGAGCCAGTCTATACCGATAATAATGTCGTAATGCCATAGTGGAGCAGCAATGAGGTCGACGAGCACTGTTCTACTACCCAAATCCATGGAGTAACCCTCACATATCTGTGCGACATCCGAAAAAGTCCCAGTGGCTGTAGTGAGTCTCATTCCCTTCGTGGGAGTAATACGTAAAGCTAAACGCTTAACTGCCTCATATGAAATAATAGAAGTAGTGGACCCAGTGTCCACTAATAAGGAGACAGAAGTACCGTGAATGTGGGTCGTACCCTCAAAAGCCGTTGGGGCTGAAATTGATGTCTCAGGTGCCTCGGCAACAAGCGTATGTACTCGAGCCTGCTGCTGATGGTTCGGCTGTGGAACTAAGGGCCGTTGAGGCGGCTTGAAGTGTGATACAGGAGGTCGGAAGGAAGGATGAGCAGGGGCAGTCTCTAGAGGTGGAGTCGATAAAGCCTATGGGCGAGAACGACCAATCATTTACAGCGGAGAGAACCCACTATCCTTCATCCGCACCAAACAACTTCCAATAGGATGACCCTGTTTCCCGCAGTACGTACAGGTCACAATAGGGCACCTCATCGGAGCCACTGGCACTGCGATCCTTGGAGGCGAGTCAGCACGAGGCCCCTTGCCTAGGAAAGGCCTGCTCTGTACCTCCGGTCGTGGTCTCGTAACCATAGTACCATGAGAACGGGCCAGCCGATCAACATCCTGCTCGGCCATCATAGACATGTGAACCAGCTCCGCATAAGAAGCTATACTGATGCAATACATCTTCGACCGTATATCAGGTCGAAAAGCCCCAAAAAAATGACGCATCCGCATCTACTCATCAACTAGGATGGTCGGGACAAAACGGCCCAACTCCGTGAAAAGGTGCTCGTACTCAGTAACAGTCATGCCTCCCTGACTGAGGCGTAGAAACTCATCCTCCTGCTCATGTCTGTAGGTCTGCGGGTAATACTTCTCATGGAACTGGAACTCGAATGCCTCCCAAGTCCACACATAGTCCGCTGCGACAGACCGCAGCAAACTGTCCCACCACAGACTAGCCTCCCTCTCAAACATGAAAGTGACCAACTCGACCTGCTCTGCCTCAGTACAGTGCAGCATCCGTAGCATCTTGGGGATGCGGTCTAGCCAAAACTCAGCCTCCTCGGGTCTGTGAGAACCCATGAATGAGGGAGGCCTCAAGCGCTGGAATCGCTTGAGTAGGCCATGAGTACCAACATCTCCAGTAGGGGGTGCAACGGGTGTGGGCAGAGGCACATCCTCAAACTGAGCAGGAGGCTCTGTATGCTCAGCAGGACGTGCAGATGTCGGAGGTGGAGTCGCACTCTCACCCTGAGATAAGGCCTCATCAATAGTGGTCATAAGCTGCTGGTGTTGCTACTGCTGCTGTTACTGCATCTGCTGCTGATGCATATCAACATCAACTGCTCAATCTTATCAATAGGTGGAGTAGCCTGTGGGTCATGTTGTGCAGATGATAATGCTCTGTACTGCTCGTGAACCGGGGGTGTATAAGGTGGCAGTCCACCAGTAGGACCAGCAGGAGACTGATCAGAGTTTAACCCTCGGTTCGTAGGACCACCTCTATGAGAAGGAGTCTCGTCCATCGAGCCAGTGAGAAGGAGGTGTGCGGTGCTCCATGTATACTGCCGCGGCATGCCCTATACAACATAGGGTGCAACGTATGTGAGATAAGCATAGCAACACATTATGCAAGCACTTTAAGCATTCCACACACCTCATAGCAAAAGAGGCTACGTGCTTTTCATTTATCCAAAATTGTCATAATACATGGACTACAGAGTTACATGAATCATGACAGAAATTACATGTGAGCCAATTACATCCACAACATCAAACACTTAAAACATATTACTAACTACTACATCATCAACATGAAAGCATAAACCGCCTGTTGCGGTAACCAAAACAACCACAAACAACAACTTGGATGACTAGGCTTCCGAATCAGCCGATGGAGGAGGAACATTCTTGTCCTATACACAGCACAGGATGGCCTTCAAGTTGTGAGACATCTTGTTGAGCTTAGTTTGGACCCGCCCGACTTCCTATCGCAGGGCGGCTTGGCCCTCCTCGAGACGGGCTAAACACGCATCTATGGAAGCCCGATCGGTGCCCTGCTCCTGAACCGCAGGAGGTGAACTCTCCTCTGTATCCTGGGCCTCAGGTTCCTTTTCTTCTTCTCCTATTTCATCGCCACTCCCATGCTCAGTCTCTTCTTCTTCACTCTCTATTTCATCCTCACTCTCCTCATGTTGGGCCCATCGTCGCCGTGCCCTAAGTTCCATCTGATGGAGAGTACTTTCGTCAATTTGGTGGATCAGTATTGGCCTTTCCACCCCCAGACTGTAGCCAAACTCCCGTGCAATCCTGCATATGAGTCGGCCGAAGGGAATCGAATAAGAGCTCCTGGTGGAGCGTGCAATATTCACGATTTATCGCAACACGAATGTAGGCACGCACAAGTTCTCCCCTTGCCCCACTTGGTACAGAAAGTCTACCATGAGTCGCGTGCACTCGTTGCGATTACTGTGCCTAGGGTAGAGGTTGTACGTGAAGATATGATGTAGTAGGTGGAAGTCGTCTGACATGTGGGATGCAAGCAGGCTTTTGTTCAACTGCCACTCAGCCAGTTGGCCACCACAAAGGTAACATGTGCGACGATCCTTTTCACGAACAGTCCCCAGATTCTGCTCGCTAGCATGAACGTCACCAAGCGGCATATTCATAAGCCGCGCAATCACTCTCACATCAACAGTGACAAACAGATCCACCCCAACCAAGATCCAGAACTACAAAGGGTCTAATGTAGGCTCACGAATGTTGACGTAGAAGGTTCGGATAATACCAGGATTTGCGTGACCTCTAGCCTCAAATAGCGGACCCCAGTGGGCTGCCTCCACTTACTCAAACAAGTAGTATTCACCGAAGAGCCGACCATCTACCTAGGTTTCAAAGAGAACCCTGCGGTCCTCATACACTCATGAGGTAGTGTCGCTAACTGAGCCCGTTCAGCAAGGATTCAGGGATCAAGGTCCCGCTTCGTTCGAAATTCCTGGGCAAAGCTCAAGCTAGCGGCGGTGTCTCTCGGCCGCCTTGGTCGTGTAGGGCGACTAGGCACTACCTCATCAGCGACGCTCTTTCTCTTTTCCATCAGAGAGAGGATGGTGGAGATGGAGAAAATGGTCGTAATGACTTTAAAAAGGGCCATGGAAAATGAAGGAAAATGAGAGAAGGGGCTGGAAATGTGGGTTCTCCATGGATAGGAGGTTCGACAGGTATTGTAAAGGCCCCAAAGACAGCAAATGGAGAAGGAAAATGGAAAAGTAGGATGGCTTAGGGAGCTTGCACGGTTTTAGAGCTTCAAAGGGGGCGTGTAGGAGTCCAAATAAGAGAAACAGAGAGAAAATGGAGGAGAGGACTGCTGTGGATGATGGGAATGGGTAGGTTGTGGTCGAAATCAACAGGGAGGATGATTGGAAAGGCGATTTGCGAGAGAGGGCAACAATGCAAGAGGAAAAAATGGCTTGGAGAGGGAATTTGTGAAGGAGGTGTGATTTTGGGTGATGAAAATAGGACAGGAGGTAGGTCAGGGGGTACATGAGACCACCAATGGTGATCGGCCCGAGCCATGGGCCCGGCCCAGCCCAGAAACTGGCGAGGCCTCATCGACCGGGCGAGGGCCTCGCTGACCAACTTTTTAAAATTCAAACGGGGGCCCCATGGGCATGGTCGTCCAATCCCCTAGGCCGCAAAAAACACTGGGTCCCACCCTGGGTACCCCTAGATCAACGTGGGTAGGCCCCCGACCCCATTTCGCTCAATTTCGGGTAGTTTCGGGTACTTTCGTATACATACTAGTATTTACAGATTTTTGACTGCTGGGATGAGGTGTATTGTGTTCTAGACATGTCAATAGATGGTCTAGAAGTGATTCAGAATAGACTCGTGTGATCAGGATCGAGCACTGACTCAATCAAAACGCCCGTTTTCGATAAACTTTACCAAATGGCGAAATCGAGAAAACCTAGGACTGTTTCTATATTTTCTATCACCCTCCTAAGTTGTAATGCGTCAGCGTACGTCGTGGGAACATAAATCAGGTCCGGTTTAATCACAATCATGCTCTGATACCAACTTGTAATGCCCTGAAAATCGGGGTCGAGTATAACTCAACTCCCGAGTTCCAACGCATCACTTATGCAACATAAATAATGATGATTAAATGTTGTCTGTGTTAGAGCAATAAACATGAGTGAGATTATACCAAAATAGTAATTCATACTCCAGATCAATTGTATAAAGGCAAGCGGAAGACTGAACTGTATATATATGTATATAAAGAAATAAAATCATTTCATTCTCCAGAGTATGAACCCATCTGAGTCACCATATACATATGTCTGTTTTATGATCAAAATGTCAAAAATTAAACTAAGGAGTAATCCCTGCAAGTCTCGTCGATCATGGCAGCCTAGTCGAAGCTGCTGGAGTACTCCATGTATGGAACTCGTCCTGGTCCTTATCGTAGTCTGGCTCCGTCTCCTGAGTCGTCGGCTCATCTAAACCTGAGACAGAGTCTGGTTGGTGTGCACAACACCGTCCTGTAACGTGGGAGTGAGTAGCTAACTCAGTGGAACAATAAAGAATAGGTTAACATGTTATCAATACAGTCAAGCAGTAATGATAAATCAGTAAAATCAAACACTCCTAACTACTCTTATTAATACAAGTATGAATGTAGTCATGATGGATGCCCTCACCACACCCTCCCTCGTGCGACACCATCTTACGTTCACGACATGCTTTCATCCCTCAGTGCTCCACATCTTCCAGGCACATGCAATGTATGATGAGCATGATTACCGAGTTTTTTATTAGTCCATTTCAAATAGCAGGATTAGGAAACTAAGGTACCTCCCTTGTATCATTCCCAAACATGATCCAATCTAGTGTTGTCAGTCCTAGTTAATTTCAGACGATGGTATATTTTCTAGGTCACTGCAAAGGATGTCAGGGTTGTTACGCACAAAGGTTACACCACTCCCCCATCACCTCTTTAACGATTCATCACTATACAGAAACATGCCTAGTTCATACTCTATATACCGCGGTAAAACTCTAAGGCTCACCTCGATTTCAGAGTATGGTAGAGGTCACTACAAAGGGCTGTCAGGGCTGTTACGCACAAAGGTTACACCGCTCCCCCATCACCTTATAAATGTAGGCCGACAGCATGAATATAATGTCCCATACTACCATATCGGCTCAGGAGTTTAGTTGCTCATTGGTCACTACGGTGAGGCACGTGGACCCAGCGTAGGCCGACAGCTCGACCACGGTATCCTGTACCACTATGCCCGACTCATGAGTCTTAGCGGATCGAGGTACCATGGTTAGTGAGATTCCACTAGTAAGTTTGGTACCCTAGGTTCAAGCAGTAGCGACCAAACATAGTAAACATACATTAGACACATCGGGTTACTTGATGAGCCTGACTAGCTTGAGCGCACAATCAATTGGACGACATGAAGTGCATAAGAAATTCGCGTGGCCTAACCACTGTCGCCAACTGACGTACGACTCGGGTTCGTCAAACACATCTTACATGGCGACAAGAATCTCAACCACGATCTCAAGTCTGGTACCGATTGTCTGGACTATAGACATAGTCTCAAACTCAATCAATCCTTATTCATAGCATGTGAAGTAAAGCATAATAAATAAAGTAATTCAAGCATGTTAGTAAGCATGTTATAAAGCATGTTATAAACACTACTTAAATAGGAATACAAACACATATATTGCACAAGTAAGTGGTTTAAGTAAACAACCTCAGGGAGGAAATCATACATGTCTTTAAGGTAGTTGAGAATCCCATCTCAACACCCTCCTAAGGCATCAACATCCAAACACTTACTCACACAAGCATTTTCACAAACACTTAACATACACTTTTTCAACATACTTAATGTATGTTAGCAAACATGCATTAGGGCAAGTCCATTCGCCAAGCAAGTATTTTACGCATACATAATCTATTTATACAACAAATAATCATGGCAAACACATCTCTAAAATATATATGTATACGGTACTTTCTACAATACAGTATTTCTACATACATAGTGTATATTAGTAAAACATGTATTTGGGCGAATCCTTTCGCCAAGTAAGTATTTTATCCATATATCGTATATTCATGCAACAAATAATCATGTCAAATATATTTCTAAAATTTATACGTATACGGTATTTTCTACGAATACCTAGAATATGTAAAATTCCATAATCTACATCTTTAATCGAAACAGAAAACAAAAAACACTTTGTACATGTGCAATTACATGTAGATCATGAATCTATCATTATCTGACATTGAAAGCGTTGAAAACCGTAACCTATACACCTAAAGTCCTCACCTTATACCATAGAATCGCAACAGATCAGCTAAGTTTTCCAACCTTCCGTATCCGGTAGTTTGGTAGCCTAAAGAATGAAATAGGTTAACTATTTCATAACCTACAACCAACACACCCCAAAACAGATTTAGGGTTAGGGTTTCTTACCTCAAAATGAAGTTGGTATCGCTAGGAAAATGCCAAGAACGGAGTGGTGGAGCTAGGGTAGGGATAGGAAATAGTAACACTAGATTCTCCCACTTCTCTCATTCTCTCTCTCTCTTTTCTCACTTATCTCTCTAGGGTTTTCCTCAAATTCGTATGGCTGTGAGAGAGGGTTTTCTAAGGTCCTTATATAGCCTAAAACCTCTCCAAACTAGACTTGAGTACAAGGTATACTTAAGTTATAACCAAAGCAGCGTTATTTCAGCTCAACGGAGGATTTCTAGCGAGCCTCCTTGAGTCAAAAGTCGGACTTAAGCTCACTAACCTTGGATCTATATGGAGTTAAGTTTTTGTCTCAGTCAGATTCCCAGATCATGCGTGGCAGACCAGTTTCAATTCAACAGTCAGTGGGTCTCGATCCGAAATTCCAAGTACTTGTAAATGTTTATGAAATTTTTTCTGATCCGAGGGTGTATTTGGGTTAGATTCTTACGGTCTGGTTTCTTACAAATTGACCACAAGTATCAAGTCTCAGATCACTATTCTAGATATTTATTTTGTAAAGGAAACATGAGTTTTCACACTCCTTCGCTCCGGACTCAAGCGAAAAGCCTTGGGACACTATCTGGGTCTGATTTCCGAGATGGTTGTCAAGCCCAGTGAGGCGGTCCTAAGTCCTTAATTTCGTATTATTCGAACTCCCGATGTGCGGTCCAGACCTGATACGGAGTTTTAATGTGTTCCCGAGAGTAGTCGGGTAATGAGTTTGATCCTAAATTTTAGGGTAACCTAACGTCAATGATTCTACAAGTCTTGGGCCTTGTAGATCGTATTTAAAGCGATTCAAATGGATTTCATGGCTAATCTAGTTTAGCACTTAGTTAACTTTTTCAAATTCCTAAAGGATTTAATCCTAAGTGATTTCTGGTCAAGGTGGTACTCGAGTCATTGTATGGAAATTTATGAGTCGTTACATTTCAGAATGTCTAAGAATGGCTTACTCCTTTCGGCATGTGGCACTGGCATCGTGTAATTTGACTGTAAGAGCTCTAGCTGTTTAGGTGATAACAGTGTCAACGATGGTTGCCCCGGCTGTCCAGATGCTTAGGTACAAAGTAAAATTTCTTCCTCATACTCGCCATCTCAGACGATTCTGTCGCTGCAATTTCTTTTCTTACCATCTGCATATGATAATTATTTGGGGCCTTGTTTTCATCATTTTCTCTTTCTTCTTTATTGGCAAATTCATCATAGTAGCTAGCATCGGCGAAGAAGGCTTCAGCTTTTGTATACGGCCTTTCATCGGCCATTACCATATATTGTATCCCATCTTTACAATATTTAAAACACTGATGTTAGGTGGAAGGAATAATTTTATACTGATGCATCTATGGCCTTCCCTAAAGGAGGTTATACGTTGTTATTGCATTAATGACATGGCAGACAGCATTCGTAGTTAACTCTCCTATTTCCAATGTCAATGTAATTTTACTGAGTGCACACTTCCCATCTTGATTAAAGCCATGTATCATCATTCCACTAGGGCATAGATTAGAGCGATAATATCCCAACTTATTCAACATTGTTAATGGTAGCAGGTTCACTGTAGACCCAATATCTAGCATTATTCGCTTGACTTGTTTCCTGCGAATATGGCCCACAATCATTAGCGGCCTATTATGTCCTTTATCACAGATCAAATCATCATCAGAGAAGGAGATCACTGACATGCAATATTTTTACTCTTCATGCTCCCTTCTATCTCTATGAGCAATGCTTCCTTAACACTACTGTCGGATAGGGCTTGAATCAGCCTTTACCTAGAGTCCTCTGATAATCTTAATGCATCGTAGACACTTAACTGAGCTGGTATGCCCTTCAGATGACTCACAACATCACATGTTACCTTCTCTACTTCATTCTTCTCTTCCTTTTCATTGCTGCGAAGATGATTCTGGATAACTTCTGCCTTTGCTATTTCGACTTTTTACTTAGAGGGACTTGTCACTTACTTTCCTGACCGGAGGGTGATTACCGTGACTTTGCTTGTATTCTTATGGTGTTCTTTCCTTACTCTTTCATGAGTATCTTCTCGAATAGTTAGCACGTTCACTATTGCCTTTGCATCTCTTTCTTTTTCTTTCCCAACTATTATCTCGCCTCTGTTTATCATTCTTTGTATTATGCATTTTAATGTGAAATAATTTTCAGTCAGGTACCCTATCAGATGATGATAATGACAAAAATATCTTTCTCTTGTTCTTGCCGCATCTTCGGGGCGCTTAGATGGAGGCAACTCTATCGTACCAACTTTTAACAATTGGTTTATCATGGGGACCACATTTTCCTTCTCAAATACGAACCCTTCATGAGAATCAAGTGACCAGGGCCTCTTATCATTGAATCTGCCTCTGGGACGATTTGATTCTTCTCTTCGCTCGATTTTCTTTCCCCTCATTTCTCTCCTATCTCGACCTCTCTTTTCATGATCAACAACATTTGCAGCCAGCTTGTTGGACCCTCTTCTAGCTGTTTCATACTAAAACGTTGGTATTTTTCTGGTCATAATTTCAGGGTGTGAGCTTTTGTAAGGCCCGTATCCTAGTTTGTACCATTCCTTTGACTCATGCGATCCATCCAGTCGAATTTCGGTAACTCGTGACCTGAAATCGATATTTATGCATGACCTTAAGTCGCATCCTGTAGATTTAATTTGACTCGACTCGAGACTTGTACCATTACGATCGTGCCATCACCGCGGTTTCAATGCCGTGTCTTGCACACCGATGCGATACCCAGGCCAGGAGTTGTGGGCCCAAGTTTATTTTGAGGAAAATGTCACGCATTGTGATTTCTGAAAGAATCTCTACCCAATCTATGACATCAATCAGTCAATCAATCAAGTACACATCTCATCTCTAGCCCATGCTTTCTTTCTCCCTAAGTTAACCAACCCCCCCTAAGCAACCCTCATGTCACTCACACTCATCACTCCACGCATCACTCTATCCATCACTCTTACAACCCTCTCTCTCTCTCTCTCTCTCTCTCTCTCTCTCTCTCTCTTTCTCCACCCATTCCAAGCTACCAAGTGTGAACGTCCAAGCTCTTCTCAAAGAGAGCTAAGTGTGGCCCACTTCCTACCCCTAACTCCCTCATCCTAGCCCTTCAATCCTCATCATTTTCCATCAAAGAGAGAGCCTATGAGTTTGGCATTCCATCGGACCAAGAAGATCTAATGGTGGGTGTTTTGGTAGGAGTATATTTATGCTTTGATGTTGGGCCAAGTGGGGCCTACAGATCGATGGTATGGATCTCACTTTGGACCCTAGATGTGGCCGATGGCCCACCATGATTCATATGTTCATCCCATGATGGGGCCATTCTCTATGGACCCCATCATGATGTTTATTTTCCTACTAGGTAAAGGTCATCGTTGTAGGTGCTGAGCTAATAGGTCTAAAACCTATGGCTATGGATTTAATCCGTACCCATAGCTTAAAATAGTTACGGATCTAATCCGTAGCAAATATTTCTGTAGCCAAAAGCACCTACAACTACGGATATTATTGGTAGCTAAAAGTAGTGTTGGATCCGTAGCAATATGTCGAATTTTATAACAGCTACAGTTGTCAGATTACCAGCTACAGTTAATATCCTTAGCTATTTCCTACATTAAAAAAAATTTATAATCATTCATTCATTCAATTACCACCTGCATAATCATTCATTCATTCATTCAATTACCACCTGCATAATCATTCATTCATTAATTCAATTACAATCATTCATTCAATTACAATTATTCAATCAATTACAATCATTCATTCGATAATGAATCAATTACATTAATCCTTCATTCAATCAAAAGAAAGTGAGCATAGAGAGTGTCTTGTAACCAACACATTTTCATTTGCGTTCTGAAAAATCAAATCCTCAAATTCCACATGGTAGAGAGGGCTGCCAGATAATAGTTGCCCACATTAGAAAAGAACAACATAAAACGCTTCCACCCTCATTCTTCATAAGGCCATGGGCTATAGTTGGGCGCTATTCCTTATTCTTCATCTTGCAGATCTCCGTGTTTTGCTACTCAAGATAGCATGCAAATTGAACATATGATGCTAAACTTAGTCTACTTTCATATGCAGCACTGATAACAGCCATCTTTTCATGTTGCTGTGCCCATTTTGCAATCACTGCTGCATTTTCAAACCCCCTCAACAACACTTGGTTTAATAACCTGACAGGACCATCATAGTAAAATCAGGTCATGTTCACAATACAATATATTGAAGTCATTAGTAACCTCTTCTAAGTTGTAACTTCATAAAGATTAGTTTTTACTTACAACAGCAACTATTCCTGGGTGTACAAATGCCATAAGCTTATTAAGAGGATCTCCTTGAATATGGTTAATAGTTTCATCTAATGCCATAGGTAAACTAGTTTCTTCCCAGAACTTTATGATATCATCTTCAGAATGCACAGGTTCCTGAAAATTAGAAAGGTAATATATAAAGAAATTAGCAAACACAATCCCAAAGGTCAACTTTACGAAGGCATACATGAATCTTGCTAATATGATTTAGCAAATCCAACATATCAAATCTAATAGTTCCAACAGTGGGACATAATAAACATGGCATCTTGCAGTGCAATAGGACAGAGACTCACCTATGGTGAACTTATGGTAACGCAGCATATCCATCACGCTGACATGTGTAAGAGCACATGTAGCAGACAAGCTGCACCTTCAAAGAACGAACTTTAATAGGACTGAACTTCTTGTAGCAGACAAGATACATTGTTTACAAACCTAATCTACTTCACTCCAAATTTAAGCACCATACACAACATTTGGAACCAAGCAACAACATAATTATGAGTAATAAATGGCATGCAATAAATCATGCTCATAAGATTTTAACAAAATCTAGAGAGAGTCCACATGAAAATGAAAAAAAAAAAAGGACTTGCTGAGTACTCAACCACTTGATTGATTTTTCCAAGGATTTCAAAGAATAAAGTTTCACCTTTCAAAAAAAAAAAAACAAACAAAGCTTTGCCTTTAACTACTCGTTCATATTATTGAGCACTGATATAAGATATAGCAACAAACCTTACATAATAGGATATCACTGGCAATGACCAAGTCTAAATATGGATCAGTTGTTAGAAAGGGGTAGCCCCATGAATCTGGGAAAACAAATTACTGAATGCGCACCATTAATAATCAAGGGTAAAGACAAAATAGTTCTGCAAAAAAAAAAAAAAAAAAAAAACCAAAAAAACAAAAAACAAAACAAAACAAAAATAAATAGATCAGAGCATTTGAAACCAATAGAAACTTCAAAAGGCCAAGAGATTGTGCTACCAATCAGTTTAACTTTCCTGTTGAACTATGTACAAAATTCACTTCAGGTAAGAGCTAACCATAAATGATACAAAGTCAACTTGTTCCCTGGACAATAAAAGCATGCAAGGAAAAGTCCAACAAGCACACTAACCAAATAAAGGCAACAAACATCCAACCAGTTTTCATGAAGAAACTGATTTGATTGTAATTAGCTAACCAAATATGGGGTCTTTATCCATGATCCAAACAATCTATGTGATTTATTTTATAAATGTAGGACATCAAAAAAATAAACATGATTTGTGATTTAGCTGCAAAAACCGATACTTCAAAGTTAGAATCTGAATGGGATTGGGACAGGTAATATGGTGAGCTAGAAATTTCAAAAAAATGCACAAAAGAAAGAGAGGTCTATCCTATTTTCCACAATCTAGGTTCGGTGGTCTCATAGCTAACTAGAGACTCAAGAGCAGTACCATATGATATTTTCAATGTTTCCATGACTTACATTAACAAAACTTTACAAATAAATGATGACAAATAGGCATACAATGAGTTAAAAGAATAAGGTAGTGGAAAGAAACCAGCAACGATTCGATCATGCTTTCTAATAACCTGGGTTGTTCATCATTAATGTAACCTAATAATGGAGGTTAAAGTCTTATGATAGTTCAACTTATCCTAGAATTACCTTGACTATATCAGCAGTCTTAGAACATGTAAAAAGGAATACTTCTATAATCCTAGTGTTTTAATTGTTTGCCTAGTTGCCTTCAAGGATTGACGTTGATCATTGGTATAGATAGTGATGCTCATACAACATCTAAAGAGATGAATGGGGATATGAAAAGTATATTAACCAATTAAAGTCTAATCATGCAATGGTAATGTCAAGCAAATGGAAATAAGGAAAAAATAGATAAATTGACATAATGGTCCATTTCTTAGAAATATAACAACTATGCAATGGCAATTCCGCCTTCATGGTTTTTGAAGAGTCCCCATCCAAGGTAGGATGCATCAGATCAATGGTCTAAATACTTGGATGAAGACCATCCATCCACCGAACTTGAAAACTCATGTCCCAAAAGCAGAAACCAATGCTTCTCTACTTAAAAAGGATACCTGGATTGATAATGGGTTCGGTTGTAAAGGTCTACCCTGCTTTCATCACACCGACTGCTGCATTTCCTACTATGGGTCAAGGAAACAGTTAACATAGCTAACAGCGGAAGTTGACAAGTGAGTGAAGAAGATATTAAGTAAACTACGTGACCCACACATATATGATCGTACCTAAGCTGAATTCGGCATTGTTCATGGCCTGATTTGTCAGTAACATAATGAAATACAAAGTCACGTCTCCAAAAGTTTATTACTATTTATAGAAAGGATACTTGCATAATGGGGAATATTTGGAGCACAATGAAACAACTCCCCAATACCATGACCGCAGTATGATTTGACTTGATCATAAAAGATCACCAGAATAGTGGTGAAAAAAACCTCACCAGGGCACTTGGACTGTCCAACCAATCGATCTATTTTGAAAATTCTAGACATCTTATCCAAGAAGATAAAATGGATGATCTACATCATTTATTGGAAGATACATCCAATCAACAATTTGAGCCATTTGTTTGTTGGGACTCATGATGGATCACTAATATTTTATAGACAAACACTTTTTATCAGATGACCTTTACCAGCCCATCCATGGCTTGGAAAATGGATGGCTATAAAAAATAAGGGCATCATGCTAGTGGAACAAATCATCCATCTGTGTGATTCCACACTGTACTAGTGGAACAAAACCAATCTGTGAATTTTGCATGGTCACCCAGTGTGTTCTTTATCTAATAAACCAATTTGGTTGGACTGTCCAAGTGTCCCAATGGGCTCATTTACACCATATAAATGACCATCATTTCCCCACACACATAGTAAAGAGAGAAAGTGAACATAGAGAAATGCTCCCATAAAACTGTTTTGACCAGTCCAATTTGTTCAACATAAGAATCTCACATATATACAAGTACACACAGCAACATTACAATTCGGGCTCAGTAACCTAGGCCACTGAACTGCTGGGTTAAATCATGGGACAGGGCACACTAGTATCTTCCCTAACAGATGCTCCTCTTCATCCAATGCAAATGGATACTAGCAAGTTCCAACCACTGGCTAGAATATGGGACCATCTGATGGGGAAGATCTTTGTGGTAGGCATCTCCCATCCATTGGATCACCAAAAGGTGTCCACTTCACAGTTCAATGGCTTGAGCAAATGCTCGATTCTCCTCAATATTGTATAATTGCTACAAAGAAAAACAAGCTCACCTTGCCATCATGTAGATAAGGCACTACTGACAGACTCATCACTGGCGAAATTCACAAACCCAAATCCCCTCTACCTCCCAATGTCTCTGTCGGTGATAACCTTTGCTGCATCACAACCAAGGACAACCAGATATAAGGTTTAGAGGCATGTAGAATTCCTTGTTGTCATTAGGCTGTGGTCATAAGCCATCCTACTACAACGAGTTTGTGTTAAAATTTAAATTTGAAGGTACATAATTTTACATAATTCAATTTTGTGAGAGATCTTCCAAATAAAAAAGACAGAAGATGGCATCGAGTTAAACTTATTACCTTATTGCTTTGAGAAAATGATGGAACATCTTAAGAATCAAAGCATCAAATTCGAGGTCCATTCGGTTCATACACACAAATGTTTACCTTCGCATCCATCAATTCCTTCCACTCGAAGAATTACACCTACTATCCTGTTTAACCAGCCTACGAATTCTAAAGGATTCTGACGACTATTGAAATCAGGCACATCAACTCTTATCCACATCAGGAGGGTCGCAATTTACAAAATAAATGTATGGCTAAAAAAGCATGGCTGAAGTTTCCTTACCTGTCAAACTGGTTATGACAATACGGCCCACCTGCTGAATGGATCAAATTATTTTTGGGAAGGACATCTACGGGGTCAGACATAATTGATGGATGGCTAGGATGCTCCAAATTCTCATTGTGTTCATTTCAAGTTGGATCCTACAGAAATGCGATTGCAATCTAATGGAGAACAGGAGAAGTGGAATGGTGGTTCCAGACACCTTGATCATATGGAAGCCCAGTTGAGCACCAAGTTAATATGCACCCAAATATGGTATAAAAATTGGTACTTGTGGCTCATGTTCTAAAATATAAATAGATTTTTAGGTTTCTTTCTCTTTTTATCAAATAACTAAAAGAAAGCAAAATCATGTTAAAAAAGGATACAAATTGTGCCTAAAATGGCTTGGTTATTACATGCCATTCCTTTGCTTCTTTTTTTCAAAAACATTGGCAAAATAGAGTTCAAATTAAAAAAACAAAGATTTTTAGAAAAACACTTTCTCCTTCCAAACAGTTTCTTCCATAAGTAATAGAGCCTGCATTCCTATTAACTTCATTTCTAAAATGCCTATGCTTTCTCTAATGTTTGCACAGGGAAATATCATAGGAACCTCATTTCCAACAATACTGTTGAAAAATAAAATCCAATTAATTCCATTATCAATTGCCAAAAACAACACTTGCACACATGACCATTACTTTTGAAAAGATTTTTACAATTTCAATAATCCAAAACCAAAGGATCATTATGCTAGAATAAGGAATTATAGCAGCATGCGTGCATTGCCGGTGTCCCTTTCTGAATGGAAACCAACTAAATGGTTGTAAAAGGCCAATAAAAAACAGAATTTTAACCTTCATCATCTGAAGGAGGGATAAATTTGGCAATGGGAGGAAGGTGCATGGTAGCAAAAGATTCAAGAGATGGGAATGCCAAGGGAGAATATATATATATATATATATATATATATATATATATATATATATATATATATATATATATATATATATATATATGTATATATTTATATATACATATATTTACACATGTATATATATATTTATATATACATATCTATATATATATATATATATATATATATATATATATATATATATATATATATATATATATATTATACACATGGGTCCTCATCTTCAACAAAAATACAGTCTTTGGTAGGAAGACTATTAATCTGATGGACCTTGTGCCGATGGGAGGCATACAAAATGCCCATAGATTGGAAGATCCTACCCATTTGATTGGTGAGCTAGAAACAATGTATAATCATTAGAAAGAAACAAGAAGAGTTCCAACAAATCAGGTATCAATACTATTCCTAATCAACATCTATCTCTAACATGAAATGCCGAAGAACTGTAAAATAATTTTTTAAAAAAAAAACAAGAGAAAAAAATGAATAAAACAGACTCCCCGCATTTGCAACAAAACCACACAAGGTGCTCCCAATAAACCTCCTGAATTTCAAGTGAGACTAAAATGCCTCTAATATGTACAGTTGAGAAGAACAGAAACATTTCCAGGTTAAATAAGCAGGACATAACAGTATCAAATTCTGTAAAACACAAGTTCTTCATCAGTAGTCAATTGGTGAATTAAGATGGCTCTCTCAGTGGTATATGACTCTTACCTGTATGTGGTGGGACCTGTTTGGTTTAAAAACCACATAGAGGTGAAGTTGATGGCCAATCCAAGTAATCCACTGGCTGTAGCCACCACCCAAAACATCAATGTCCTATGTCCTAATCACATGTCTACAAATGGAAACCAAGAAGACATCATAATCACATCAACAACGATTCTGAAAAGGTGAAAAGATACACACAGCTAGCAAATTTCTGTTGAAGGGGTCGATGGTGATACATCAGATTCCATCTGATTGACAAGGGTAGACACCTTGGAGGAATGAGTGTTGTGAGAGTAATTAAATGGAGGGGCAGATGGATCACCTTGGAGGAATGGCAAATGGATGGGGATAAACTACTTCGAGAACTCTAAGATGACGTTGGTTTTCAACCTCCACCTATTCATCGAATTTTCTTAAGAACAAGTAGAATAGAACAAACCAATACACATGCTTTAATTTCACATATCCTTTGAAGTCGATCTTCCAGTTGGTCTTTCATTCTTTGTCTCTCGATCTCTCGTTGATGACAGACAGACTTGGCCACCCGTCGTACCTGCATCAACTCCACAATATCTTCACATGAGTTGGATATTTTAGTTAATTTCAAATTAACATTTACAAGCCATGATTTTTGGGGTTAAATGGTATAAAAACTTTGAGATTCAAGAAATTGAAATTACTTACACTTTATGAAAATTTTGGGCTTGGAATTCCCTCTACGAAGGTCTAGAATGGTGGGATCATTTGAAGTGGGGAGCTGAACTTAGTATTCGTTAAGGAAGACATGATTCCATCACCATCTTTTGGTTCATCAAAAGATGGAAGGACTGCCACTGCAAGCTCCTTAATACATTGTGACTAGTTGAAGCAAAAAAAAAAAAAAAAAACAAAATGCCACAAAGCAGCCACTTCTCTATCCCCATTCCAACTATACTTGAGACCAAAATTGCTCTCCAGAATCTGGAAGGTTAAATCCATAATTCTAAAAATTCTCAGATTCCCAAAATCCTAAAATCCCCAAATCCCCAATTTGTAAAATCAGAAAAACCCAAATTCAGGGTCCACATTCAAATCTATAAGCCCTAAAATCCCCAAATCCTTAAATGAGGGCCCACATTCGAATTGGAAATCCACAAATTACTAAATCCCCAAATTCATAAATCAACATTGAGATTAAGAGACATTGAGAGGGAGAGAGAGAGAGAGAGAGAGAGAGAGGGAGAGAGAGAGATACCTCGCGTTTGTGAATCTAATTCAATCGAGCTTCAGAGAGAGAGAAATGGAGGTCATGATTGAGAGAGGAATGAAGGTGGTACGTGGATGGGGAGAGCCTTGGACCACCACTCGGCCAACGTCAGCCGTCCGAGGGAGTCCCTCATGCAGTCAAGGATGGGCAGGGGAGAGAGAGAGAGAGAGAGAGAGAGAGAGAGAGAGAGAGAGAGAGAGAGAGAGAGAGAGAAGTGGAGAGAAGATAGAGAGAAAGGAGTAAGAGGGAGAACTGTAATTCCGCGTGTTGGCGCGAGAATGAAAAACGTAAGCGGGGGTTTTTTTTGTGGGTGCGGACGCCAAATTGAGATGAACGGTCATGTTAGGGCCTCCGTGTGGCCCACCATGATGTATCTAATTTATCCATGCCTTCCATTCAATTCAAAGAATTTTTTAGGGATTTATCCCAAAAAAGGATGCAAATAGAAGACTCATATGGACCACGCCACAAATCAACAAAAGGCACTTAATCTCCGTTGTTTCCTATGGTGTGGTCCACTTGAGCTTTACATTTACCTAATTTTTCGAGCTAATGTCTTAAAATGATCTGTAAAAATGGATGAATGGCTTAGATTAAACACAAAAATTATTGTGGGCCCCATAGAACTTCTAAGGGACCATCAATTCGTACCTTTGGGGTGGTGGGGTCAGAGTATTTAGCTACAGATTAAGTTACAGATTAAATCGGTAGTAATATAGCTACAGTTTATATCCATAGCTAAATACTCCAATCATCCGTAGCCTTTGCTCATTTTTTTGGTAGTTGTCCTTCTCTCTTTCTTGCTCTCTCTACCTCTCACTCTTTCCCTGATCGACGGCCCACCCCTGATGTATAGATTTCATCCACGCTGTCCATTTAAGCGGGCCGATCCACTGTCCTCATATGGGTCCACCTTGCTGCCCATTTTTCGGGTAGGGCTGGATTAAAGGAAAATACAAGTATTAACTCAATCTTAACCAGGTAGGCCACCCACATGGGCCCCACCATGAAGTACGAACTTGATCCACACCGTCTAGTCCCCTAGACGCTAGATAGTATATATATAAATATATATATAAACAAATAGATATAATATAAATATATTTATTGGAATATATTATATCATATGATGGGCCCCATGTGGGACCCACCTCTGTGGATGGATTGGCCAGTGCACCTCACAGAGCAATATAATTGTTGTATTGGACGTCAACAAGTCCACTTGGTTTAATCATGAGGTATTGTTATATCCAAACCATTCATCCACATGTGGTCCATCCATGTGAGACCACTGTGATATATGTATTTTATTCCCACCATCCATCTAGACGGTGGGGACCACATTAGTACAAGTATGTTTATCAACACCGTCCATCTAAGGGGACCACCATGATGGACATGTTTCAACCAACTGTCTAGGTCCCTGGACGTGGGGCTTGTCATGATGTATGTGTTTCATCCACGTCCAGTCCGCTGGACGTGGGGCCCTCGTGATGTAAGTGTTTTATCAACACCGTCCATTGCTTGGACCACCTTAATGATGTGCTCATCCAAAACATGGGGCGGCCACCTTGATAATGTGCTCATCCAGACCATCCAGAACACAGGGCCACCTTGATGATGTGTATATCCAAGCCGTCCGTCAGCATCACGTCCAACATGCCTGGACAGAAGAGAGAAAACATTAAAATCTACTTGCTTCAAAGCATGTGGCGGGCCACATGGGTGGATCCACCGAGACCCACCATGATATATATGTTTTATCAGTGCCATCCATCAGTTTTCGGGACCATGGGATATGACCCATTATGATGTATTTGAGGCTCATGGGATGTGGCCCGTTGTGATGTATATTCGGCTAAGGTATAAGGCCCATTGTGATGTATATTCAGCTCTTGTATGAGGCTCATTGTGATGTATATTCGGCTCGTGTATAAGTCCCATTGTGATGCAAATTCGGCCCGTATATGAGGCCCATTGTGATGTATATTCAGCCCGTGAATGAGGCCCATTGCGATGTATATGCAGCCCGTGTATGAGGCCCATGTGATGTATATGTGGCCTGTGTATAAGGCCCCTCGTGATGTACAGGTGGCCCATTGTGTTTGTATGAGGCCCACTATGATGTATGTGTTATATACAAGTCGCCTATCCATTTTTAGGCCATAGACTCTGCCGCCTTAAATAGGCCCACCATGTATGAGTGATGGGCTCACGCTATCCATCTGCTTCTTAGATAATTGCAGGGCCGAGGGCCCCATTGTAATTCTGATTCCAATCCCAAATGGGCCGCACCTTAGGATAGTGGTGGTTAAATGTCCACCATTGTAAGTTTTCCTAGGGCCCATTGTTAAGCCCGTGTCCACCCTTAACCTAGTGGGCTAACTCAAACCGTTGTGTCCCCACTTATGTTAGTAATACCTATTGGGCTAACCCAAACCATTGGCCCCCCATTGCTAATGGTACTTCCCACCATTTCTTGTATAAATTATCCAAACCTTAGAGCCTACATTATGTTCTTACTAGGCCTCCCATAGTAATGTGGCCCATCTGGATGCGTGTCTTACCCCAGTTTAACAACTATACGCATGGGCCACTTAGGTGTTGAGCGGGCTACCCAATCTGTTTTGGAAGGACACATAGTCCTAGATGTATGAACTCTGCCAAGCCCGCTTTGTGTATGTATCGAGCTCCATAAGGAAGCCCAGTTTACTCATGATAAGAGGTTGAGAAAGCCCAATTGTTCACCCTGTTAGCTCACCTTGTCATATACCCACTTGACTCACTACGAGAGGTGTATACTACCCTTATACCCCATTTGCTAGGACCTCGTGACATGTACATATCATCTGCACCATCCATCTTTTGTTGAGACAAGTGTGAGGTCCATCCTTGACATTAGTGTATCATCTAGGCCATCCGTTGGTTAGTACACCATCACGTCTTGCCATAGATGGAAGAATATGTGGTATCAGATTTAGTATGTTCATCGTGTAGAGCTTATCTCGATGTATGGGTTAGATCCACCGTCCCTCTCTGGACCCCGCCTTAGGATATACGATATGTTAATATCCTGAATAGGATAGTTTATCATGGATCATTCCATATAGACTTCTACATGTCTAATAGGGTGTATCGTTCAGCCCTTACTCTCATAAGTTAAATACCAGTTAAGACAGGTAATCGCCCATTATATCTGTTAATCATGTATACTTAGTCTAGTAGGACACTAAGATCGTGCTTAGCATTACATCATGCTACATGTCCATATGCATCATTTATATGCCTATTGTGAGGAATGATTGATCATAGCATTGCCATTGGGTTGAGTTATTTAGGGGACTCCTTAAGAGATGAAGTTGCCCCACATGATTGCGCGATACGCTAAGGTTTGATGCATGACTGGATGGTATGACTCATGCATCTTGTATTTTGTGATATGACCACTATTCACCCTAGCGACATCAGGGTTGTAGCCTTTACAGGAATGTCGTGGATGGTTAGATGGGACACCGAAAATATTTAGTTCGATCATTTGCGCACGTTAGTTGTCCTTGGGTGAAAGTCCCTAAACCTTTGTGGCCAGGAGATGCTCCAACGTCTAAACCGAGTGGATACATGAGCGTATGAGGGCCATATACCATTAGGTCGTGTCTCCTACTATGTCGTGGTCGGTTGGAAGCGGGTGTGGCCTTATCCGCCCTGGTGAGGGGGGTTGTAAGCTAGGCTATGTTTTAACCAGCTCACAAATGGGTCCGTTATGGATGAGTCGGATAGGTATTGACAGACTACTGGTCAGGAAGGTAGTGAGGTCTCTTTTGCTCACTTGGTTGCGCGGCTAGGGAGGTAGTAGCTAATATGGAGTGTACTAAACCCCGGTGATGATCCCAGAGATGTATGATACTGATACGTGGACTTACTGAGTACAAAGCGCGTACTCAACATTTCATTCATTCATTCATTCACTATCCACTTGGGCTGGTAGTGCGCAACTAGATCATTATGTGTACCCTCGCAATGGCCATGATTTCGGTTGGGTACACGACTAACCTAAGATTAGGATTTTACCACATTGTGTCCAGCTATCCAAATCAGTTATGAGCCAATTTGGATAGAAGTCCCTTGTGATGAACCCCAGAGCTTGCGATACTATGTACTATCATCCCGACTTCACATTTCCACTTGGTCATTTCATTTGCACCACATATTACATTGCATCCTCAACATATAGCAGTTGGTTTACTATATTTCGTATTACATATCCTGAATAAGGTTAATGGTATTATGGACTCGACAGGATTTGCATATTGCATTACATCCACGACATATGGCATTTGGGTCATTATTTTTCTGTGTTTATATAGCCTAGATGAGGCTGATGGTAATCATGGTTTGTCAGGAATTGTATATTGCATTGCATTGCATCCTCGACATCTGATATTTGGCTCTATATGACTTTGCTTTGCATAGTCGATCTGCATTGCATACTTCGATATTGTATAACTTATACATTTGCTAGTATTTTCGCTTACTCTGATATTTATGTGCTTGACACTTATCTTGTGCACACACTTACACTACCCTCTAAGCTTTCTATAAGCTTATTGTAACGACTCAAAAAATTTCGTACAAAGACCCAAGTACCACCTCAGGCATAAATCACACAGGATCAAATCCTTTAGAAATTATACAAAGTTAACTAAGTGTTAAACTAGATTAGCCATGAAATCCGCTTGAATCACTTTAAATACTATCTGCAAGACCCAAAACTTGTAGAATCATTGACGCTAGGTTACCCTAAAATCTAGGATCAAACTCATTACCTGACTGCTCTCAGGAGCACATTGAAACTCTGTATCAGATCTAGACTGCACATCGAAAGTCTGAATGATACGAGGTTATAGATTTAGGACCGCCTCGCTGGGCTTGACAACCATCTCAGAGATCAAATCCAGACAGTGTTCCACGGCTATTCGCTTGAGCCCGGAGCGAGGAGTGTGAGAAAACTTAGTTTTCTTTAGAAATATAATGACATTTAAGTAATCTGAGACTTGGTGTTTGCGGGCCGATTATAAGCAATCAGACCGTCGGAATCTGACCCAAATACACCGTCGGATCAGGAAAAATTTCATATACATGGCAGTGTACTTGAAATCCCCGATCGAGATTCGATGACCGTTGTACTGAAACTGGTCCGCCACGCGTGATCTGAGAATCTGACTGGAACGAAAACTTAACTCCACCTAGATCCATAGTTTGTGAGCTTAAGTCCGACCTTTGGCTCAAGGGGGGGCTCCAGAAGTGCTCCGTTGAGCTGAAACAGGTCCACTTTGGATATAACCTAAGTATACCTTGACCTTAGGTCTATTTTGGTGTAGTTTTAGGCTATATAAGGACCTTAAACCCTCTCTCATTCAGCCATACAAATTTGAGAAAAACCCTAGGAGAGAGAAGAGAAAGTGTGAGAACCTCCCTGCTATTTTCCCTACCGCTCTACAAGCTTAACCACTCCATTCTAATAGTTTTTCCGGTGATTTCGACATCGTTTCTAGGTAAGAAACCCTAACCCTAATCTATTTTGGGGTTTTGATAGTTATAAGTTATGAAATAGCTAACCTATTTCATTCTATAGGTTGCCAAACTGCCGTATACTAAAGCTTAGCAAATCTATCGAGTTCTTTACGCTTCTATGGTGTAAGGTGCGGACTTTAGATGTATAGGTTATAGTTTTCAACGCTTTCAATGTCAGATAATGATAGATTCATGATCTGTATGTTATTGCACATGTACAAAGTGCTGTCCGTTTCATTTTTTGGTTATACGTTAACTATGTTTAATATACTGTATTCTTCGTATTTGTAGAAAGTACCGTATATGTATAAATTTTGAAAGTGTGTTGCCATGATTAATTACTGTATGAACATGCTATATGTGTATAATACTTACTTGGCAAAAGGGTTCGCCCTAATACATGTTTTTACTAGTATACGCTATGTATGTTGAAAGAGTGTATCCTAAGTGTTTGTGAAAATGCTTGTAAGAGTAAGTACTTAGAGGATTGTGCTTTAGGTAGGTGTTGAGATAGGATTCTCAGCTACCTTAGAGATGTATATGATTTCCTCCATGTTGTTTGTTTAATTTAACCGCTTACTTATGAAATATATGTGTTTGTATTTCCTGTTTATATTGTGCTTTATAACATGTTTTATAACATGCTTGAATTACTTTGTTCATTCTGCTTTACTCTACATGCTTCTGAATAAGGATTGATTGTGTTTGGGGCTATGATTATAGTCTAGGCAATCGAAAACGGAAATGAATGCGTGGCTGAGATTCATTCGCCATGCGAGATGTGTTCGACGAACCCGAGTCGTACTTCGGTTGAAGATAGTGGTTGGCCACACGAAGTGCTTATGTGCTTCATATCGTTCAACTTGTTGTGCACTCGAGCTAGCCGAGCTCGTCAAGTAACCCGATCTGTCTTATATATGTTCACCATGTTTGGACGCCTCTGTTTGAACCTGAGGTACTAACCTTACCAGTGGAATCCCGTTAACCGTGGTACCTCGATCCACCAAGACTCATGATCCAGGCTTGGTGGTATGGGACACCGTGGTCGAGCTATCGGCCTACGCTGGGGCCATGGGCCTCCCCGTAGTGACCATTGAGCAACCAGACTCGTGAGCCGATTATGGTAGTATGGGACACTATATTCGAGCTGTCAGCCTACACTGCTTTGATGGGTGATGGAGTAGTACAACGATTCCGTGTAACAGTCCTGGCAGCCCTGACCGTACCCGGTGTAGTGACCTTGAGCATACTCTGAATCTGCGGAGAGGCGATGAGCCTTCCCGTAGTAAACAGAGTATAAACTAGGCCTGTATTGATAAGGTGATGGGGGAGTGGTGTAACGGTTCCGTGTAACAGCCCTGGCAGCCATTGCAGTGACCTAGAAACACACCATCATATGAGATTGTCTAGGACTGACGACCCTAGAATGGATCATTGTTTGGGAATGATATAGGGAAAGTACCTTAGTTTCCCAATACTGCTGTTTAAAATAGACTAATAACAACTCAGTAATCATGCTCATCATCGCATTGCATGTGCTTGGAAGATGTGGAGCACTGAGGGTGCTAGCATGCCGCGGACGTAAGATAGTGCCGCACGAGGGAGTATGTTGGCGAGGGCGTGCATCATAATCGCATCTCATCCCTGCATTAATTACAGTACTTAGGAATGTTGTTTGTATTGCTTTATCATTACTGCTTGACTGATTTGATAACATGTTAACTTATACTTTATTGTTCCACTAAGTTAGCTACTCACTCCCACGTTACGGGATGGTGTTCTGGACACCCACCAGACTCTGTCTTAGACGCAAGTACCGACGATCCACAGGAGGCTAACCTTGATTATTATGAAGATCAGGATGAGTTTTCCTTCATGCAGTTCTCCGGCGGCTTTGCTTAGGCAATCCAGATTTACGTGACTACTGGGCTATCATGACAGTTGGACTATTTTTTGACATTTTATTTTTGATTCAGTACATGTATATGATGACTCAGCGATGTAATTATACTTTGGAGACAAATCGAGATCGTTTTGTTTTTATACACATCTATATATGTTTTTCAGTCTTCTGCTTGCGTGTTATACATTGATCTGGAGTATGGATTACTGTTTTGGTATAATCTCACTCATGTTTATTGCACTAACACAGACAACCTTCAATCATAAGCATTTGTGTTGCATAAGTGATGTTTTGGAACTCGGGTGTTGAGTTGCTACTCGACCCCCAATTTTCAGGGCATTACACTTATGAAATACATGAAAACATAGCTTGCGCAATAGACCATTATGCCGGCCCACCGCAATGTAGAATGTTATCCCATCCTATAGCTTGGAGAAGAGGAAAGATCTCAAATGGAGCAATATGTTCAATATGCACAAGTCGTTCAACTATCACATTGTGCAACCGTAAATCGCGTATATAGGAGGGATCATCTTTGTGTGACCGATGGTGGCGCCTCGTGATAGGTGTCGATCTAGATGAGGAAGCACTATGGGAAGTTTTGTTTTTACCTCTAGCATCCATTTGTAACAAAGAAATGAAGGAATCATGAGGTTACAAAAGATGTAGAGTGGGTTTCTTCAAAATCAGATTTTAGAGAAGAAAACCCCAAAAACCTCAAGGAAACAAGAAATAAATCACTCCAAGGATGAACAAGAAGTGAAATAAACTTGAATCTAGAAGGAAAATAGAAATAATGGACTAACCTTGAAGATCAAGAAAGATGGGTACGACCGGTCGTGCTAAGACTCGTTGGTGAAGAAGCCCCAAATAGAAGAAAAAGGGATTTTCCCCCAAATAAAGGTCAAACCAACATTACACAACTGGTCAAGGACATATTCTACCGGTGATGCCATGACTGGTCGAGTATGTATTCGATTGGCCGTGCACAGTAAAAAATATATAATTCTCACATAATTTGAAATTATAATCATTTAAAATAATAAATATATATAATATGATACAGAAATGCATAAATGATCAATTCAAATTGCACATACCAAGATCAAATTTTAATTTAGAAAACCTATTTTTGTCGAGCGGTTTAGTGAAAATGTCAGCAAGTTGAGTCTCGGTCGGAATGTATTCCAAAAAAATTATCTTTTATTCCACTAATTCACGAATGTAGTGATATCTAATATCAATGTGCTTAGTTCATGAATGTTGGATTGAATTTTTAGATATATTGATTGCACTGGAATTATCATAATATAAAACTATAGAGTTCTGTGCTATTCCGTAATCACTTAACATTCTTTTCATCCATACCAGCTGAGTGCATGCATTTCCTACTGTAATGTATTCAGCCTTAACGGTAGAGAGTGATACGGAACTTTGTTTCTTACTTTGCCAAGAAACTAAACTATTCCCAACATAGAAACAACCACCACTGGTTGATTTCCTATCATCAACATATATTTGCACTATCAAAATGTGTTCATTATGTTTCTTAACAAACAGAGTTTTATCAACACTTCCCATTATAAAGTTATGACTTACTAAAAACTTAGTCAATTTTTCATACCTTGCCCTGGGAGCTTGTTTTAAACCGTAGAGAGCCTTTTTTAGGCAATAGACATGATCAGTATTCTTAGGGTCTTCAAAACCCGTTGGTTGTTCACATACACTTCTTCATGTAAATCACCATTTAAAAAGGCACTCTTTACATTCATTTGATAAATTTTGAACTTTCTAAAACAAGCAATGGATATAAACAGTCTGATTAATTCAAGATGAGCTACTGGGGCAAAGGTTTCATCATAATCAATGCCTTTAATTTGAGTGTACCCTTGTACAACCAGTCTAGCCTTGTTTCTAATTATATTACCAAGTTCATCAGACTTATTTTTGAAAATCCACTTAGTTCTGATAATATGTTTATCGTTTGGTCTAAGAACCAAGTACCAGACATGATTTCTAACAAGTTGAATAAGCTCTTCTTGCATAACAACGATCCAGTTTTCGTCAGTAAGAGCTTCTTTTACGTTAGCCGGTTCTATCTGAGATGTAAAGCACACGTAATTACACATATCTTCAAGTTGTCTATGAGTGTGCACACCAGTGAGAGGGTTTTCAAGAATCTGATTAGTTAGATGGTTCTTAACAGTTCTCAGTTCAAAGTTATTTTGACTTGATGAAGAATCTAGTTTATCAATTAGAACTACTTCATCATTATCTAAACTTGAGATAGGTGTATTCAAGTGATCATCAATAACCACATTAATTAATTCTTGAATTACACCTGTCCTCTTATTAAGAATCCGATATGCTCGACTATTCAGATCATACCCTAAAAATATCCTTCATCACTTTTGGTGTCAAATTTTCTCAGATTTTCACAATCACGTAAAATATAGCACTTCCTGCCGAAAACTCAAAAGTATTTAACAGTAGGTTTCTTATCAAACCACATTTCATAAGCCATTTTACCATTAGATTTTCTAGTATAAACACGGTTAATTATATAATATGCTGTATTTACGGCTTCAGCCCAAAGATTTTTAGGGAGCTTCATATTGTTTAACATTACATTTGCCACATGCTACTTTTTTTTTCAACTAGGCCATTTTGTTGTGGTGCTTTGGGCGCAGAGAATTCATGTGATATTCCCTGATCACTGTAGAACTTCTCAAAATCACTATTCTCAAATTCCGATCCATGATCGTTACGGATCTTATAGACATGAGTCTCTTTTTCAGTTTGGATACGTCTAAGTACCCTTTTAACTTCATCAAGAGTTTCTGATTTATCTCTTAAGAAGACTACCCAAATATATTTGGTAAAGTCATCAACAATTACCAGAATATACTTTTTGCCACCTCGACTCTCCATTCTAGTTGGTCCAATAAGATCCATATGGAGGAATTCGAGCGGTTTATATGTGGCATTAGAGTCCATCTTTTTGTGAGAGCTCCTAGTTTGCTTATCAATCTGGCATTCACCATATATTTTATCTATTTTATGTATTTTGGGTAAGCCTTTTACTAACTCTCTTTTACTCAGTCTATATAAGTTATGGTAGTGTACATGTCTAAGGCGTTTATGCCATAACTCAGTCTATCGATATGGACCATGTAACATGATAGATTAGACGAGCTTGACTCACTTACAATGTAGCAGTTTTCAGAAGTTATACGACCAGTTAATATTACTGAACCATCTTTATTTAAAATTTCACACCCTAGGTTAGAAAATTTTACAACGTAGTTTTTATCACATATTTGAGAAATGCTTAATAGTTAATTTTTAAACATTCTACATATAAAACATTCTCAAATAAAAGGGAGTTTAGAAATTTGAACTGTACCTTGGCCAATAATCCTACAGTTGCTACCATCACCAAATGTGACTGAACCATCATTCATGTCTTTAAGATTAGAGAACAGACCTTTGTCACCAGTCATGTGTCTGGAGCATCCACTATCTAGGTACCACTTTGAATGGCTTGAAGCTTTAAAAACCGTGTGGGCAACCAAGAAAGTAACCTTAGGAATTTCATTACAGTTTTGGGTTTAGGAGTATAGTTGGTCTTCTTGTGTTTGTAGTTGATATAAGACCGACCCACTGAGTTAGATTTTAAGAGCTCCTTAAGTAAATTAACAATTTTCTCAGCTAAAGGATTATGATTCTGATTTTTGTAGTTGAAATGGTTATTTTTAGGTTTTAAGGATTGAAAAGTTTTAGCATTCTTAGAATAATTTTGATTTGAACTTTTCCCTTTTGAGTTTGAAGACTCTCCTTTCACAAACTTAGGAGGAGTATTCTTATGTTTAGGAGGAGTACTTTTGTTGTAGCCCAAACCGGATCGATCGCCACATTTTTTGGATCTGGATAATAGTTTTTCTAACTTAGGATCACCTTGGGCATACCTCCATGTATCCTTTAAACTCAAAAGTGAAGAGACTTCAAGTTTTAGTTTTTTCATTTTCAGATTTAAGATTTTCAATGAGGGAGGTTTTGAAATCTAAATCGCATTTAGTTTTTTCAAAACAATTTGAAATGTGAGATTTTTCTAAAACAAGAGTATCAAAATGTTTTTTAAGTTTCGATAACTTTTCTTTCTGAAGTTTTAGTTTTACGACAATTTTACAACTTTCCTGGTATAGGACATTGTAAGCATCTTGAAGATCTTCTTCATTTTCATGATCACTATTCAGATTTTCTTCACTAGTTGAATCATCATGATATGAAAAAAGTGAACTTGGCTAGAGTCATAAGGGATTTGACTTCATTACCCGACTTAGTTTCAGAATCTTCTGATTCAGAAGAGGCTTTAGATCCAGAAGATTCATCCCAAGTAGCCAACATTCCTTTCTTTTTCGGTTTGTCCTTTTTAGGACACTTGTTCGCTAAATGCCCATATTCATGGTAGTTGTAACATTGACTATCTTTTAAAGATTTTCAAGTTTTATTTTTAGTTCTTTTCTTATCATTTGATTTTTGAAAATCAACCCTCTTTTTACTTTTGACAATTTTGTAAAACTTTTTAGCTAAAAGGGTCATATCATCTTCAAAATTTTCTAAATCAGAATTACTACAATTTTCTTGAGAAAAATATTTAGAAGATTTAAGGGCAATTAATTTACCTTTAGGAGCTTTAAAATTCAACTCATAAGTTTATAAAGACCCAACCAATTCGTTTACCCTCATATTGTCCATATCACAAAGTTCCTAGATTGTGGTCACCTTTGAATTAAACCGATCAGGTAGTGAGCGTAGTATCTTTGCACAGACTTTACTTTATGGGATTTTATCACTGAGACCCCACATAGAGTTAACAATGTCATTTAATCTAGTATAAATGTCCATGAAAGATTCACTTTCCTCCATACGTATTTCCTCGAATTTGGTTGTGAGGATTTGGACTATAGATTTCTTGACAATTGTTGTTCTCTCGTGTATCATTTCTAAAATATACCAGACTTGCTTTGCAGTATCACAGGATATAATTCTTTTGAATTCATCTGGTGATAGTGCGCAAGTGATTGCATTTAGTGCTTTTGCATTGACACTACTCTCACTTTTCTAAAGTGTGCTCCAAGAAAAATAAGGTGAGATTTTCATAGATTTGGATCCATCGGTACCAGTTACTTTAGTGGTATGAGGGGTCCATTCAGTCACTGTGGCTTACCACATGCTCTCAACCATAAATTTTAGAAAAATAATCATTCTAGCTTTCCAATAAGCATAATTGGAACCATCAAATGGTGGAGGCCTAGTGACTGAAAGGCTATCAAAATTTGACATCTCAAATAGCTCAGATCGATTAGCTCAGGAAATTAATCCAAAAGAAATAATAGAAAATGAGCTATTAGTCTCTGATACCACTTGAAAAGGTCGAGCTATATGTCGTAGAGGAGGCGGGGGGGTAAATAGGACTGCCAAATTAAAAAATTTATAGCAAAATTTAAATAAATTAAATACAGATAGCAATAGACAATCCTACAATGTTGAATTTAAAGACAACCTTAAACGAACGAGTATTGAGAGGTTGATACAAATGTTATTCTAAGGACAACCTTGCACCATAAAAATCAAGGGTTTATGGCAGGACAACCTTACTAGAATAGTTTGTGTATCAAAAACTCAAACTATTATAGAGGAATAAAGAAATAAATAGCAAGAAGAGAAATCTAAGCTATTACAACATTCCCACACATCCACATAAGGATTACAACATTCTCCACAAATGTAAAAAAGGAATAACAATCATCCACATAAATAAATAAACAATTAAACCAAAAGACACAAAGAATTATAGTGGTTCGCTTGTGTGTACACCAACTATTTAGAAAAACAACCACACAACTACTCCACTCCTTATATCCTCATACAGTGGATATTAGCGTTCACTATGAAAATAACTATTTCCAGGTTCACCTAAAACCCTCACAATTGTGTCTTTCAAGTGGGCTTACACAATTCAAAAAACCCCATGCTCTAAGTTTTTTGGATCACCTCAGACAAACCAAAACAGAGATTTTTCTAGCACAATCTCAAAAATCAAAAATAAAAATTTACAATAATGTAAAATACCCGGATATTCTCCTTTTTATGCAGCCCGGAAGAACCAAGTCGGAGTAGAATTTCAACGTAGAAGTTCAATGTCCAAACTCACTTATGAAATGGTTATGGGTTCTAAATTGATTTAAAATTAAATCAAGTTGGGCTAGCTCTATTTGATTTTGATTCCAAGAAAAGGGTAAGTCTCAATCCCTTCTTCAAATATGATTGGAGTAAAGAATATAAAATTAAATATAAAAAGCTAAATTAAGAGAATATTAAATGAGCACAATATAGCTTAAAAAGAATACTAACTTATCTCTCAGAGTGATAAATTGAATTAGCTTGAATTGAATAAAATACTCTGAAATTCGTGTTCTATTTATTGATGAAGAAATCGCGTTCACGACTGGTCCTGTGGACACTACGACTAGTCATAGGACCAACAAATTTTTGAAAATTTGAGCGCGATCGGATAAAGTCGTTCCACTACTGGTCGTAGGCCTTGTACGACCAATTGAGGGACCTTCACGACTGGTCGTGTGGAAGCAAATTTAGTTGTTGGACTTTGAGTCATAGCTGCAAGACTGGTCGAAAACGAGTCGAGCACTGTTCACCCGATCGGTCGAGCAGTCTCCAGGATTGGTCGTAGCTTAATAAAAAAATTTCAAAAATTTGCAACAACCTTAGGAGTAATCTTGGAATTTCTTGTACTGGTCGAGCCAATGCTGGGACTAGTCGAACAGAGTCCAGGACTAATCGTAGAACAAACTTTTCACTTATAAAATGAGTAATTGATTTATGTCTTCAAAATGACCTACCCTAAGGTCAATCTAAGGTCATTCATACCTTATCCATGATGTATGAACATTGAAACTTATTTTCCTTTGATAGATAGATGATCTTCGAAGTTCACAAAGCTTGAGGTCTTGACATATATAGAGGCTTGAACTTGAGAACTTTTAAAGCTTGAATTTACATTGAAGCTTGAACTTGAGTTGATCTTCACCTTAAGTCTTGAGTCCCAAAGTACAGACTATTGTCTTGCCTTTAGAGGTAGCTTTGAAACCTTGAACTCTGAGACTTTGAAGGAGTGAACTATGTACTTGATCTTGCATTAGAAGTTCTCGAAGTAAAGACCATTGTCCTTATACATGATTTGCATTGTCTTGAATATATCGATACGTTACACAAGACACAGATTCCAGGAGGTTTTGGCACTACAAAATTTGACAATTATATGGGCTAAAAACCATAGCACTTACAATATTTCCCTTTCAGCGGTGTACTCAAATGTTTATATTAGTGGATATATGGTGTTGATGTTGTCATTTGTGACTTGGTTATGCTTGTGATTATGCTCCTTTACAAAACATAAATTTTCACTAAAAGTTCACCTCGTAGGATCCCATGATTGGAATCTGGTGTATGGGCGCTAGAAGCTGAAAATGGGATAGTACAGAGGTTGTCAGCACCGGATTCGCCGATCAGGAATTCTGTGAGCCAAGTTTTTGAGTTTGGGGTGTAATAGAAGTTGGTATCAAAGCATAACTTGGGAATACCTAAGAATAACATCACATATCTGCTGATAGCTACCCTTCACTGTGTGATTGCTGCGAACTTAAAATGATTAGTTCCCAGAGTTTGAATAACATAAAAACTTCCTGATATAGCTCCCTATAATGTGTACATTCGAGAGTGCTCAACGCTAATAAGCCTTTGTTCCTTTAGGACAAGGCACCTGAGAGAGCGAGCCGAGCGGTCCCCACATCCAAGACTAGTTCAGACCCGACAGTATCGGTGAGTGCGAATCAACTTTAGTAGGTGCTACAGTCGATGATTGTGATTCTTCAGGGATAAGGTAGGTGACCCGCAAATACACCCACCCAGACTAAGCAAGAGCATGCGAGCTCCCTTCTACGCTACTTCAGGCGACTCGATTCCCTTCATTTCCATGGAGAGCCCGACCCGATTGTCATGCCCCAAACTCAGAAACCGGGCTCACAAAATTCTCGATTGGCGAATTTGGCACCGACAGCCTCTGTAGTACCCCATTCTCGACTCCTAGTGTCCATACGCCAGATTCTGATCCTGAGATCCTACAAGGAGGATTTTTGACATATATTTATCTCGCAAGAAGCATAACCATAAGCATAACCCACAAACCACAACAAGCAGAAACATCACCACATATCTACTATAATCAAAACTTTAAGTACAATACACATAAAGGAAAATACAAAGATAATAATGATAGAAACTCTAGAAGCTCTGCGGCACGCTCCTACTCCTGCTCAGCTATGACCTAGCGTCACCTGCATGCATCAATCGTGCATAAGCTTAGAGGATGGTGAAAGTGTGTGCGCAAGGTAGCAATGCAAGTATGCAATATCAGAGCAATGCGGAATGTGCTGGCGAGTCCATGAATACTATCAGCCGTACCAAGGCTATGTGATGCAAGACATGAATGTTGTCAGCCACACCAAGGCCATGTGATAGAATGCAAGGCCTATATAGCCAATGTCATGTGCAAGATGCAGTTCAAGTATACCAATCCACATATCAAACCAGCTCATCTATGGAGCATCATATATCAATACAGTTCTCTCTGGATAATCATCGGGGTGTAGTATACGCTAAACCAGATTGCCACCACATCGCGCACAACAAGGTGAGTGGAAGACACCTCACTATCTGCCTACCAATATCTGGCTTGGCTTGTCAATAGCGGACCCATTCCTCAAGCTGGTCAAACTCAGTCTAGCTTTGCCCCCTCCTCTAGGAGGGTAAGGCCGCACTCCCTTCCAACCGACCACGACACTGTGGGAAGCGCGACCTCTTGATATTCGGCACTTAGCAATCACGCATCCACTCAGTCTAGACGTTGGAGCAACCTCCTAGTACCATAAGAGTTTAGGGAATTTCACTCAGGGGCATCTATAGCACCCCATGTAGAGAAGAGATTTCTGATATCCAATCCTGCCATCTGCACTATACCTGCGGAGGCTACAACCCTTATGTCACTAGGGAGTACAACAATTATAACACACAATGCAAGATGCATGAGTCACACAATCCAGTCATCCATCAATCCTGCACGTACCGTTCCCTCATGTGGGATAACTCCACCTATCAGGGAGTCCCAATAAACAATCTTCCTAATGACATATGCAATGATCAGCTACATCTCATAATAAGCATGCAGGAGATGCATATGGGCATGTATCATGAAGCTATACTATTGCATAATCATAGTCGGTATCGATAATCGGCCTATACACAAGGCGGGGTCCATGGAAGGATAGCATGTCTATAACATGAGGATCAATCCTCAACTGTGGACATACCAAATCTAATAGCACGGATCCCTCCGTCTACGGTGAGGATGAATTCTCCTCATATCAAGGTTGGGCCTAGGTGGCCTACCTATAAGCCTAAGGATCTGGAGCGAGCTTCACCATACTATCATATGGCCCACTAAATGCCCTAGGGGACCCAAATAATTCCTAGATGGACTCCAAGATTAACATAACTTTACTAGCAACTAATAGGGGCCCAACTCATTTAGGTTAGCCCAATGTGAATAGGTGGATCATGTAAATATCAATGGGGCCAAATTATTTGGGTTAACCCACTTAGAGAAGGACAAAAATGGGCCTAACAAAGGCCTAAGGGAAGGTCACAATGTGGACATTTAACCAACATTGCTCCCAAGGAATGGCCCACATAAAGCCAAATGTATAGTAGTCCTATGGCCTTAAACAAGGGCCTCATACTGTAACACCCTGAAATTCGGGGGTCGAGTATGAATTCAACTCCCGAGTTCCAACGCATCACTTATGCAACATACACAATGATGGTTAAATGTTGTCTGAGTTAGCGCAATAAACATGAATGAGATTATACCAAAACAGTAATTCATACTCCAGTTCAATTGTATAAAGGCAAGCGGAAGACTGAAATTTTATATTTAAAATATGTAGAGTATCAAAATTTTGTGAACTCCAGAGTATGAGTACTAACTGAGTACCAATATACATGTATTGTTTCTAAGTCAAAAATCAAAAGACAACTCTGTAGATAAGCCCTGGAATCCCCGCGATGCAGTCGGCCTAAGCATAGCCGTCAGAGTACTGCATAAAGGAGAACTCCTCCTGATCCTCCTCGAAGTCGAGCTCCGGCTCCTGAACAGAGGTGCCATCTACACCTGTGACAGAGTCTGGTGGGTGTTGCAAACACCGTCCCGTAATGTGGGAGTGAGTAGCTAACTCTGTGGAACAATAAAGCATAGGTTAACATGTTATCAAATCAATCAAGCAGTAATAATAACGCAGTACAAATCAAACATTTCTGATTACTCTTGTTAAGTGCAAAAATGATATGACATGATGCTGTATGCCCTTGCCAAACCACCCTCAAGCGACATCATCTTACGTTCGTGAATGCTAACTCCCTCAGTGCGCCACATCTACAAAGCACATGCGGTGCGATGATGCTCATGATTACCAAATTTTTATTAATCCATTTCAACCAGAAGTATTGGGAAACTAAGGTACCTCCCTTATATCATTCCCAAACATGATCCATTCTAGGGTCGTCAATCCTAGCTAATCTCATACGATATTATGGTTTGAGAAGCGTAGTGAAGGCATCGCAAAGGGCTCGTCACCGTCCAGTGCGGATACAGATCTCACCGTATGCGGCTCAATTCTTTGGCCGTCGGCTCAAGTACATATCTCACCGTACTTGGCTCAATCACTAGCCGTCACTCAAGTACGGTCTCACCGTACTCTCAACTCAACTCATACTAGTTATTCTTTGTGAAAGACTCGTCGCCAATCACGAGACACTTGGAGTATACTCGAAGATACTACGGAGGACTCGTCGCCGTCGTCGACACGAGTACTGGGTCTCACCGTACTCGGCTCTCGCCGTAAGTATCGACACTCGAATATAGTGTCCCATACCACCATAATCGGCTCACGAGTTTGGTTGCGCAATGGTCACTACGGGAGGCACATGACCCCGGCAGAGGCCGCCGGGCTCGACCACGGTGTCCCATACCACCATGTCCGGCTCATGCGTCTTAGCGGATCGAGGTACCATGGTTAACGGGATCGCCACTAGTAAGTTTGGTACCCTAGGTTCAAGCAGTAGCGACCAAACATGGTGAACATACATAAACACTCCGGTTTACTTGACGGGCCTGACTAGCTCGAGCGCACCACAAGTTGAGCGATATGGAGCGCAAAAGCACTTCGTATGGCCAACCACTATCGCCAACCGAAATACGACTCGGGTTCGCCAGACACGTCCGTTGTGGCGATATGAATCTCAGCCACAACCGCAAGTCCAGTCAGGATGCTTGGACTATAGGCATAGTCCCAAACTCAAACAGTTGTAAGGCATGAAGTTAAGCATGAAGTAAAGCATGTTAACAGGCATGTTATAAAACATGAAGTAAAGCATGAATTAAGGCATGTTGTAAAGCATGTTGTAAAGCACTATACACATAGGGATACAATTACATCCACATCTCAAGTGAGTGGTTATAGCTAACCACCACATGGAGAGGGGTCCTACATGTCTCTAAGGGAGTCGGGAATCCCATATCAACACCTCTCTAAGGCACTAACACTCAAACATTTACACACACAAACATCTATGCGAACACTTAGAATACGCTATTCCAACATACACGACGTATGTTAGCAAAAGCGTATTAGGGCTATTCTTTCGCTAAGCGGTTATTTTATCCGCGTATACCATATCCATACAAAAAATAATCATGACAATTACATTTCCAAATTTTACACATATGCGGTATTTCTAGAATACACAATTTCAACATACTTGACATTTACAAGGGAACATGTATTTTGGCGATTCCTTTCGCCAAACTAGTATTTTATACATATATTGTATAATCATACATTAAATAAACATGTCATACATCTTCCCAAAAAAAATACATATACGGTATTTCTAGAATACACAATTTCAACATACGTAGCATTTACACATGAACATGTATTTCAGCGATTCCTTTCGCCAAATTAGTATTTTATCCATGTATCATATAATCATACATTAGATAAACATGTCAAACATTTTTCCAAAAAAAATACGTATACGGTATTTCTACGTATACCTAAAGAATGTGAAATTCCAATTTCTACAACGTTAATCGAAACAGGAAATGGAAAGCACTTTGTACATGTGCATTTACATGCAGATCATGAATCTATCATTATCTGACATTGAAAGCGTTGAAAACCTTAACTTATACACTTAAAGTCCTCACCTTTGCCTTTTGAAACGCAACGAATCAACAAGGGTAGTAAATCTTCCGTATACGGGAGTTTTCTAGCCTAAAGAGCGGAATCAGTTAGTCGTTACACAACCCACATCGATCCTACCTTAAATCAGACCTAGGGTTAGGGTTTCTTACCTTCAAATGGGATGGATACCTCCGGGAAAATACCTGGAATGAAGCGGTGTAGGCCGTGTAACAATCCAAAGCAGTAGGAGGAAGATCTCCTACAAATCCCAAACTATTCTCCCTCTTTTCTCTCTCTCTCTCTAGGGTTAAAATCCCAAATTCGTATGGCTGTGAGAGGGGCTGTTCTAAGCCCCTTTTATAGCAAAAAACATTCCCAAAATAGACTCAGTTTCAAGGGTGACTGCTTATATAGGCATTTCGCCACTTTTCCAGCTCAAAAGGGAGGTTCTGGTGGCCCTCCTTGAACCAAACGTCAGACTTAAGCTCACCATCTATGGATCTACGTGGGATTACGTTTTTGACTCGATCGGATTCCCAGATCGCACGTGGCGGACCACTTTCAGTTCGACGGTCAGTGGGCCACGATCAGAAATTCCAAGTACATGTAAATGTTCCTGAAATTTTTCTTAATCCGAGGGTGTAATTTGGTCTGATTCTGACGATCAGGTTGCTTAATACTGACGCATCAACGAATGATGCCAGATCACTATTCCAG
Organism: Magnolia changhungtana; assembly: GCA_030180095.1. NCBI lineage: Eukaryota > Viridiplantae > Streptophyta > Magnoliopsida > Magnoliales > Magnoliaceae > Magnolia > Magnolia changhungtana. The sequence goes on from JASAUF010000600.1 coordinate 3,856,665, forward strand.
ATATTTATTTTGGAATGGGAATAGTGTTTTTCACATACCCTCGCTCCGGATCGAAGCGAATGGCCATGGAACATCGGATGGAGCCGATTTTTGAGATGATTGTTAAGCCCGGTGGGCGGTCCTAGTTCCTTAGCTTCGGGTTAATCGGACTTCCGATGTGGATCTAGACCTAATACGAAGTTTCGTTTCATTCCCGAGAGCAGACGGGAAATGAGTTTGGTTCTAAACTTTAGGGTAACCTAGCGTCAATGATTCTGCAACTTTTGGGTCTTGCAGATCGTATTTAAAGCGATCCTAACGGATTTCATGGCTAATCGAGTTTAGTACTTAGCTAACTTTGTTAAATTTCTAAAGAATTTAATCCTACGTGATTTCTGGTCGAGGTGGTACTCGACCCAATGTACGGAAATTTACGGGTCGTTACACATACACAACATAATGGGCCTCACACAAAGGGCCTATTATACATCACGATGGGCCTCACTCATGGGCCACATATACATCACATTGAGGTGGGCCCTACACATTTCAAATGAGCCACAAATACATCACATTGGGCATCATCAGATGGGCCACAAGCACATCATAAGGGGCCTTATCACATGGGCCATATATATATATATATCACAATGGGCCTCATCAGATGGGCCATATATATATATATATACAATGAGCCTCATTAGATGGGCTATAAATACATCACATTTGGGGTGGGCCCTAGACATTCCAAATGGGCCCCACCAGACGGACAGCTAGGATCAAACACCTACATCATGTGGGGGCCACGCAAATGGATGGTGTGAATATACAACACATCACAAGGTGGGCCCCACCCATCCAGAAATCAGATGGGTGGCGTGGCTGGATATAAAACACATATGTCATGTGGGGTCCACACGTCCCAGGGATGGATGGTGTGGATTAAACAGATCCATCATGTGGGTCCCACAGATGGACGGCTGGATGAAACAATACATCAAGGTGGGCTCCACACAGCATAGTCCAGATCTGGACGGTGCGGATACAAAATATATACATCAAAGTGGGCCTCATGGGGCAGCCCACGGCCTAGAAAAATAGACAACCGATGTGCACATAACCCATACATCATGGTGGGCCACATGAGATAGCCCACACACTCCCAACAAAAGAATGGACAACATGTATCTAACATATATATCCTGGTAGGACCAAAAAAAGGCAACCCCATGGTGGGATGCCCCAACCCAACTGTCGTTGAGGGCGTCCACCTGAATTTTAGATATGTTCCAAGGGAAAACTAGGCCCTCATCCTTATATGGGCTTGGGAGGATCTGAAGGAGGGTGTGGGGGCCCCACACATCAATGGGCCCCACAATGGATAGACAGCCTGGATATACAGTACATACAATAAGGTGGGCCATTCGTTGGACGATTAGCTCACCTGTTGCTGGCTCAGATTAGGCATCCAAATAGCTGGACAACCAAGATAATATACATGTATATGGTGAGCCTCACACATCACCAATGGGCCCCACCAGCAGATGGCTAGTGTGGATACAAAATACATACAGCAAGTTGGGCCAGTGGCTAGACGTCCAGCTCACCATTGTGCTGGGTCTGCTGGATGTCTAGCGAGCGGACGGCCTGGATAAAACACATACTCATAGCGGGTCCCACTTGGATATGGGTTATTAAAAGGTGGGCCCTACAAATGAACGGTGTGGATATCAAATACATACATCAGGGTGGTTCCCACCGTCCAAGAAATGGACGGTGTGGATATCACACGTACATCATGGTGAGGGGGGTCTCACGAACAGACAGGGTGGTTAAACACTTACATGAGGTGGGTCCCACCGTCCAGCAAACTAGACGGTGTAAATGTAACACATGCTTCATGATCAGGGCCCACAGAACTTGTTGACGTCACTACAATAGCTGTATAGCTGGAGTGAGGTACACCAGTCATCTCACTTCCCAAGGTGGGTCCACACGTGTGGGGCGGGTCCCACACAGATGAACGGTTAAGATATAACACCTACATCATGACAGGGCTCATATGGCACCGTTCAGAGATGGATGGTGCAAATACATACATCAAAGGAGGGGTCCCACAACCAGCTGGACGGTGAAGATCCCACATGTGTAGGGTGGGTCCCACCGTCTAGCAAATGGATGGACGGTTGGGATATAACACATCCCTCACGATCAGACCCCACTTGTTGATGTCATTATAGTAGTGGGTCCCACCTTCCCACGGACAGTGTGAATAAAATATATAAATTTAGTGGGTCCCTTGTCCAGTCCTATGGACAGTAGGACACCACACATCAAGGTGGGGTCCACACGTGGGCCACCCCACACAGCGTGGGTAAAATACATGAATCATGGTGGGGTCCACACGGGCCAAGATGATATTTATTTTCCTTTTATCAGTGCCTACTGTTAGAAAGCAGCAGGCCCAGCAGGTTACGGCCCATTAGCAATGCTTTGGTCGACCATATGATGTATGGTGAGGATATAAATCACATGCATCAAGGTGGGGTCAACCATGGTGGACCCCACAGCCTTAGATCAAGCCAATATTTATGTTTTACCCTTCATATGGGCCTTCCACAATGGGATAGCAGGGTGGGCCAGCCTAACGTCCAGATTTCTTGACAGCAAGGCCATCCCACATCAAGTGGGCCATAAATTAGGGAAAAAGAGAGAGAGAGAGGGAGAGAGAGAGAGAGATAAAAAATCGAGTGATGGGGGGTTTCGCCACAATAAGCCCTCCTAGGATTACAATACATACATCAAGATGGGTCCCAAATAGGTTCTATACCATCAGTTAGTAGGCCCTACTTGGTCCATCACAAAAATTGAAATCTAATCCTACAAAACACCCACCGATTCCATTTCTTCTTAGATCTATGGCAAGCTAAGATCCTTGGCTTCTTCTTTGATGGAGGATGATGAGAGATGAGAGGGATAGGAAGTGGGTCACACTTGACTCTCTTCTCTCATTGAGAATGGCTTGGATAATTGCTTCTCTTGGTACTTGGGAGTGAAGAGAGAAATGAGAGAGAGGAGTGCTGTGATGGGATGAAAAGGGATGGGTGAGTGATGAGTGTGAGTGATGGATGTACTTGACTTAAGAGTTAAGTTAGGTAGGTTGCTTGCCTTGGGGAGAAAGAAAGCATAGGCTAGAGATGGGATGTGTACTTAATTGATTAATTTGATTAATTTGAAAGGTGGTAGAGATTCTCTTGAGATTCACAGCGCACAGGCCCACAACTCTTGGCATGAGTATCGTATCAGTGCACAAGACGTGACATTTGAACAGTGGCGATGGCATGATCGATAGGGTACAAGTCCTAGGTTGAGTCGACTTAGATATATGGGATGCGACACAGGGTCGCATGCAAATGCTGACTACAGGTTGCAGTTTGTCAGAATTTGACTAGGAGAATCGCGGATGTTTGTGGAATGGTACAGTCTAGGATACGGGCCTTACACAGATGACAGCAGAGTAGTGGAGGTATGAGGTGGAGAAGATCTTTGATACTATGAGGTGCACGACCCAACAGCGAGTCCCGTTGGCTGTCTTTTTTACTTCCGAATGAGGCTGAACGTTGGTGGGCATCGGTTGCCCGAGTGGTAGGAGCCGAGTTTGTATGGGCGTGGGAGGACATTATAGACTCGTTCACCTGGAAGTTCTTCCTGGAGCACATTCGTCAGCAGCGCACACTTAAGTTCAAGACTCTTGTGCAGGGAGACATTCAGTGTCTTAGTATGAGGCTCAATTTGTCACATTATCAAGATTCGTACCATACCTGGTAGCGAACAAGGGATGAAAGGCCCACCATTTCAAGTGTGGCTTGCGAAGTGGCCTTTGGAGTCGTGTCGTTGGACACATGCTCCCGACATTTGAGCAGGTTGTACGCGTGCCCTGATATACGAGGTAAGTGGGTCAATTCACAGAGGATCCGCGATCAGAGCAGAGATCAAAGAGGAAGGCTCCCTATGGTAGCTCCCATCAGCAGCAACGGTTGCAGGGACACAGGAATCGTCCATCCTTTTGAGCACTGGTAGCACCTCCCACACCACCACAGAGACCATTCTCTAGTGTTTGCTTCGAATGCGGTGGGACAGGGCATCATAAGTACAAGTGTCCCCGTCCTCAGCAGCAGCCCCCACATAAGTAGCAGTGACGGCATTACCTGCCATCGAGGTCGCGGCAACAGCAACAATGACCACAGAGGGGACATACACCTCCCCAATAGGGCCAGGACATATTTTGTGTCACCTAGCAGGACCCTCAGTCATCATGAGGAGTCGTCAACGATTCATGCAACCAAGCCTTAGGACCATCTTGTTAAATTAGTCATTGATGAGACAGTGAGGTTGCATAGTATCCCAGTTTTGATCGTTTCTAACCAAGATCCAAGGTTTAGGAGGGGTCATCATAGTATAAATGAGGCACCTTGGGAGCACGAGACTAAGTTTGGTAAGTGATATCCCCATCTCTTCGATGTTTGATTGTATTTAGTGTTTCTAATTATATATATAGTGATATGGTTTCTCTTCCCTTGTAAGCTCTGTCTAGTTGCGTTATATTATAAATTTCGAGGATGAAATTTTTTTTTAGGAGGGGAGAGTTGTAAGGCCCGTATCCTAATTTGTACCATTCCGTAGACTCTCGCGATCCTCCCCTTCTAATTTCGATAACCCGCGACCTGAAATCATCGTTTGCACACGACCCTAAGTCGCATCTTATAGATTTGAGTAGACTCGACCCGAGACTTGTACCATTGCGACCACGCGGTCACCGCGGTTCCAACTCTGCGTCTTGCGCACCGATGCGATACCCAAGCCAGGAGTTGGGGGCCCAAGTTTATTTTGAGGAAAAAGCTATGCATTGCGAATTCTAAGAGAATCTCTACCCAATTTATCACATCAATCAATCATTCAATCAAGTACACATCCCATCTCTAGCCCATGCTTTCTTTCTCCCCAAGTTAAGCAACCCACCCTAAGTCAACCCTCATGTCACTCACACTTATCACTCCACCCATCACTCCATCCATCACTCTTACAACTCTCTCTCTCTCTCTACACCCATTCAAAGCTACCAAGTGTGGATGTCCAAGCTCTTCCCAAAGAGAGCCAAGTGTGGCCCACTTTGTAAGTGTTATGGTCTTATACTCCTTTGGTTGTCAAATTTTGATGTGTCAAAACATCTATCTGTGTCCTGTGCTTATATGATGATTTATATGAATTCAAGACACTGCATAAATACTTCAAGAAGCTACAAGTTGAACTTTTCAAGAAGCTACATGTTGAAGTCTCAAGAAGCTACAATGTTGATATTCAAGTCTTAAGAAACAACTCATGACTTCAACACTAATAAGCAATGCATGAAGTAGTTGTTATGCTGATGAAGATCTCAAGTTTGAAGCTACAACAAGTTCAAGATCTCAAGCCTGATATGGTTCAAACAATCTACATTCGTTGAATGGTTGAAGTTCAATGTCCATACGACATGATTCAGGTTTGAATGACCTTAGGTTGACCCTTTAAGTAGGTCACTTTGGATACATAAATCAAATATTTATTTTATGAAAGTTTGGTCTATTCTACGACCTGATCCTAGCTCTTGTTCGAGCCAGTCCTGGCATTGGTTCGACTAGTCCAAGAAATTCCACGACCAGTCCTAAGTAGTTGAAGATTTTTTGGAATTTTTGATACGCCCACGACCAGTCCTGGAGGTCCTTCGACCGGTCGTAGGTGTGGCTTCGACTCATCCACGACCAGTCGTGGAGCTACGACTCAAAGTCCAGTAATGTATCTATGGTCCTACGACCAGCCGTAAGGATCTACGACCAGTCGTAGGTGACCCACGACCAGTCGTAGGCTACTCACGACCAGTCGTGGAACAACTTTCAAAGATCGCGCTCAATATTTCAAAAATCTGTTAGAGCTACGACCAGTCGAAGGTTTCTAAGACCAGTCGTAGGAACGATTTTTGCTTCTATAAATTGAACACGAAATTCAGAGTTTTCACACTTCAACTCTATTCTATTCAAGAATTTTCAAGTGATCACTCTGAGATAAGTCTGTGTTTATTTTAAGCTACATTGTGCTTATTTAATATTCATTTTTGCTAGCTTATTTAATTTGATTTTGTTTCTATATTCCAATCTTATTTGAAAAGAGGAATTATCTTATTCCTTCTTCTTGGAATCAAAATCAAATATAGCTACGCCCAACGAGTTTAATCTAAAATCTATTAGAATTTAGAACCTTATGAATGTGAGTATTGGAAATTGAACTTTGACATTCAATCACCTACTCCGATTGGTTCTACCGGGCTGCTAAGAAAAGGAGAAATCTAGGTATTTTACAATTCTGTAAAATTTATTTAGTTTTGGTTTTGTTTGAGGTTAAGCCAGAAAAATCTCATTGTACTGGTTTTGTTTGAGGTTGAACCAGAAAAATCTCATTGTATTGGTTGTCTGAGGAAAACCAGAAAACTCAGAAAAGAGGGGTTTTTGAATTGTGTAAGCCCAAGTGAAAAAGATACAATTGTAAAGGTTTTTGGTGAACCTATGAAAACCTATTTGATAGTGAACGCTAATATCCCCTGTGTGAGGATATTAGGAGTGGAGTAGCTTTTTGTGTGGCTGTTGGAAAACAGTTGGTGTACACACAGGCGAACCACTATAACTCTTTGCCTTGTGGATTGAATGCTTGCTTAATTTTCATATCTTTTATCATTCAATTGTGTGGAATGTACAAGTGGATGTGAATGTTATAACTATTTACATTTCAAGCAAGTGTGGGAATTGTTGTAATAATTTAGATCTATACTTCTGCATTTAATTTCAATTCCTTGCTATTTCATTTACTTATATTAAAATTGAGTCCTTGATCCAAAAGAGGTTCTAGAAATAAGGTTGTCCTACCATAAGCCCTTGTTTATTATGGTGTAAGGTTGTCCTTAGAACTGAATTTGTATCAATCTCTCAATACTTATTTATCAAGGTGATTTAAAATTTAGCATTGTGAATTGATTTATATTGTAAGGCTATTGGTTTAATTTATTTCCGCTAATTTTATTTTAAATTTGGCATAGTCCTATTCACCCCCCCTCTAGGACATTTAGCTTGGCCTTTTTAAGTGGTATCAAAGCCTAATAGCTCATTTTTGTTGCTTTTTATTTGGATTTATTTCCTGAGCTAACGATCTAAGCTATATAAAAAGATGTCAAATTTTGATAGCCTTTCAGTTACTAGGCCTCCACCTTTTGATGGCTCCAACTATGCCTATTGGAAAGCCAGAATGAGGATCTTCCTCAAATCAATGGATGAAAGTGTGTGGCAAGCCACGGATGGTGAATGGAATCCTCCTATCATGGAAGTAATGCAGTGTCTTGATGGTTCAAAATCTATGAAAATTACACCGTATTTTCAATGGACCACACTTGAGAAAAATGAGAGTAGTGCTAATGCTAAAGCACTAAATGCAATCACTGCGCACTATCACCGGATGAGTTTAAAAGAATCATATCTTGTGATCTTTGAAAGCAAACTGGGATATTTTAGAAATGACACACGAAGGTACATCAATTGTCAAGAAATCTAAAGTCCAACTCCTCACAACTAAATTTGAAGAAATTCATATGGAGGAAAATGAAATGTTTATGGACTTTTATACTAGATTGAATGACATTGTAAACTCAATGTGGGGTCTTGGTGATAAGATTCCGAGAAAGTAAAGTGTGTGCAAAAATACTACGCTCTCTTCTGAACGGTTCAATTCTAAGGTAACCGCAATCCAGAACTTCGTGATACGGATAATATGAAGGTAGAAGAATTAGTTGGTTCTTTACAAACCTATGAATTAAGTTTTAAAGCTCCTAAAGGTAAATCTATTGCTTTGAAGTCATCTAAATGTATTACTCAAGAAAATTGATTGAGAAAAGTCTGAAGATGATATGGCCTTTGGCGAAAAAGTTTTATAAGATTTTCAAAAGTAAGAAAAGAGTCGACTTTCAAAAGGCAAATGAAAAGAAACGTTCTAAACCTAAGTCTAAAACTTGGAAGTCATTGAAAGATAGTCAATGTTACAATCATCAAGAATATGGGCATTTAGCAAATAAATGTCCTAAAAGGACAGATCCAAAAGGAAGGGTATGTTGGCTACTTGGGATGAATCGTCGATTGAAGCCTCTTGAATCAAAAATTAAACCGAGTCGGGCAGTGAACTTAAGGCCCTTATAACTCTAGCTAAGTTTACTTTTTCAGATCACGATGATTCAACAAGTGAAGAAAATTTGGATAGTGATCATGAAAATGATGAAGATCTTCAAGATGCTTACAATGCCTTATATAAGGAAAGTTGTAAAATTGCTGTCAAACTTAAACTTCAAAAGAAAAGTTTTTTAAACTTAAAGAATGTTTTGAAACCCTTGTTTTAGAAAAATCTCAAATTTCAGATTGTTTTAAAAAATCAAAGTGTGATCTAGAATTCAAAACCTCCCTAATTGAAAATTTGAAATCTGAAAATGAGAAACTTAAAAATGAAGTGTCTTCTCTTCTGAGTTTGAAGGACACATGGAGATATGCCCAAGGTGATCCAAAATTAGAAAAATTATTATCCGGATCAAGAAAATGTGGCGATCGATCCGGGTTGGGCTATGATAAAAACACATCTCCTAAACAGAAGAATACTCGTTCCAATTTTGTGAAAGGAGAGACTTCTAACTCAAAAGGAAAAGGTACTAATCAAGTTTTTTCTAAAAATACAAAAACTCTTCAAAAACACAAAAGCAGCTATATAAATTTCAAAAATCAGAATCGAAACCCACTAGCTAAAAAAATTGTTGATTTACTTAAGGAGCTATTAAAATCTAACTCAGTAGGTCACTCTTATAACTATAAACAAAAGAAGACCAATTATTCTCCTAAACCCAAAACAGTACTGAAATGGGTTCTTAAGGTTGCCTGTTTGGTTGCTCACACTGCTTTCAAAGCTATAAGCCATTCGAAATGGTACCTAGACAGTGGATGCTCCAGACATATGACAGGCGACAAAGCACTATTCACCGATCTTAAAGATATGACTGATGGGTCAGTCACATTTGGTGATGGTAGCAACTGCAAGATAATTGGCAAAGGTACGGTCTAACTCTATAACCTTCCCTTATTTAAAAATGCTTTATATGTTGAGGGTTTAAAACACAACCTGTTGAGCATATCTCAAATATGCGATAACAACCATAATGTTAAATTTTCTAATCAAGGTTGTGAAATTATAAATGAAAAGGGTTCTGTAATATTAACTGGTCACAGAACTTCTGAAAACTACTATATAGTAAGCAATGGTAGCTCATCTAAATAAACGTGCTACATGGTCCATACCGATGAGACCGAATTATGGCATAAACGCCTTGGACATGTACACTACCAAAATTTATACAGATTGAGCAAAAGTGAACTAATTAGAGGACTACCTAAGATGCAAAAAGTAGACAAGATTTGTGGTGAATGCCAGTATGGTAAACAAACTAGGAGCTCTCACAAAAAGGTGAACTCCAATATCACCACAAGACCACTCGAGCTGCTCCACATGGATCTTATAGGACCAACAAGAACGGAAAGTCGAGGTGGCAAAAAGTACATCTTAGTTATTGTAGATGATTACACAAGATACACTTGGGTTTCATTCTTGAGAGATAAATCAGAAACCCTTGATGAAGTGAAAAAGATTATAAAACGGATTCAAACTGAAAAATGTTCTCAAGTTAGCAAGATCCGTAGTGATCATGAATCCGAATTCAAAAATAGCGGTTTTGAGAAATTTTGTAGCGATCAGGGAATATCGCATGAATTCTCTGCACCTAAAACTCCTCAACAAAATGGTATTGTCGAGAGGAAGAATAGAGTGCTTCAAGAAATGGGAAATGTTATGTTAAATAGCATGAAGCTCCCTAGGAATCTCTGGGCTAAAGCAGTGAATACAGCCTGCTACATTATTAACCGTGTTTATATTTGTAAATCCAATAATAAAACGGCTTATGAAATGTGGTTTGAGAAAAAGCCTTCTGTCAAATACTTTCGAGTTTTTGGCAGCAAGTGCTATATTTTGCGTGACCGTGAAAATTTGGGAAAGTTCGACACTAAAAGTGATGAAGGGATCTTTTTAGGATATTCTTTAAACAGTCGTGCATATCGAGTTCTGAACAACAGGACCGGTGTGATTCAAGAGTCAATAAATGTTGTGATTGACGATCTTTTGAATACACCTGTCCCTAGTTCAGATAATGATGAAGTTCTTATACTTGAAAAACAAGAAATTTCATCAAGTGAAACTAATCGAGAATTAAGGACTGTTAAAGATCATCCAACTTCTCAAATACTTGGAAACCCTCTCACTGGTGTGCGCACTCGTAGACAATTAGTGGATATATGTAACCACGTATGCTTTACATCCCAGATTGAACCAATTAACGTAAAAGAAGCACTTTCGGATGAAAACTGGATTCTTGCGATGCAAGAAGAACTTAATCAGTTTGTCAGAAATGATGTCTGGCACCTTGTTCCTAGACCTAAAGATAAACATATTATTGGAACAAAATAGATTTTCAAAAACAAATCTGATGAACTTGGAAATATTATTCGAAATAAAGCAAGACTAGTTGTACAGGGGTATACACAAATTGAAGGTATTGACTATAATGAAACATTTGCTCCTGTAGCTCATCTTGAATCAATCAGACTTTTTATCTCCATTGCATGTTTTAGGAAGATTAAAATTTACCAAATGGATGTAAAGAGTGCCTTTCGAATGGTGATTTACATGAAGAGGTATATGTTGAACAACCTACGGGGTTTTAAGATCCTAAATTTCTTGATCATGTGTATCGTCTTAAGAAGGCTCTCTATGGTGCGAAACAAGCTCCCGAGCATGGTACGAAAAACTGACTAAGTTTTTACTGAGTCATAATTTTCAGATGGGGTGTGTTGATAAGACGCTCTTTGTTAAGAAACATAATGATGATATTCTAATGGTTCAAATATATGTTGACGATATTATTTATGGATCAACCTGTACTAACATGACTGTTGAGTTTGCAGATTTGATGAAGTCTAAATTCGAAATGAGCATGGTTGGAGAATTAAACTATTTTCTAGGGTTGCAAGTAAAACAACAACCTGATGGAATTTTTATCTCTCAAACCAAATATGCTCAGAGTTTAATTAAGAAATTTGGATTTGAGAAAGGTAAAAATTTTGATACTCCTATGAGTACAACTTTGAGACTCTCAAAAGACTCTACAGGTAATGATGTGGATCCTAATTTGTATCGTAGTTTGATTGGTAGTTTGCTTTATTTGACTGCTAGTAGACCAGATATTGCTTTGAGTGTTGGTATTTGGGCTCGTTATCAATCAAATCCTAAAGAATCTCACTTAACTGTTGTTAAGCAGATTATGCGATATGTCGCAAGTTCTACTAAACTGGATCTCAGGTATCCACATGAGACTAATGTTCAATTAGCACGCAGATGTCGATCTTGTTGGTAAAATTTGGAAACATTGATGATAGGAAATCAACCAGTGGTGGTTGTTTCTACATTGGAAATTGTCTTGTTTCTTGGTTTAGCAAGAAGCAAAGTTCTATATCGCTATCAACAGCGAGTGAAATTTGAATACATTCTTCTTTGAAATGCATGTACTCAACTTGTTTGGATGAAACGAATGTTAAGCGATTATGGAATCACTCAGGATTCTATGATTTTATTTTGTGATAATTCCAGTGCAATAAATATCTCTAAAAATCTAGTTCAGCATTCACGTACTAAGCATATTGACATTAGATTTCATTACATTCGTGAATTAGTGGAAGAAAAATTAATATATTTGGATTACATTCCAACCGAGACTCAACTTGCGGACATTTTCACTAAACCGCTCGACAAAACCAGGTTTAATAAATTAAAATTTGATCTCGGTATGTGTAATTTAAATTGAATTTACATGATTTGGTGTATCATAATGTACATAACTATCATGTTTTATTTGCTTGAATTTGAAAATTATTTAAAAATTTAGCAAATTTCGAGTCGTACTCGACTAGTCGTGAGTGTACACAACCGGTCGTGCTACGACTGGTCGAACACTTACACGACCAGTCGTGAAACTCGGGATTTCACTTTAATTTGGGGATTTTGACTCTTCTTCTTCATTTCTTTTTACTCTCCAACGGTTCTAGCTACGACCGGTCGAACCCACCTTCATAGTACTTCAAGGTTAGTGGTTCTTTTGCATTTTTTTTGTAGATTCTTGCTATTAGTGTTTCAAATCTCATTCTTGTGGAATCTATTTGGTCGTTCATTGCAAGTTTGGGATTTTATCTTGAAAAATTTGTTCTATCTAAACCCCATTTCTTCCAACTTGTTGTTTCCTTGAAATCCTTCTGTAAAAATGGATGCTAGAGGTAAAAAGAAAACTACTCGAGGTCCATCTTCTTCTAGATCAGCTTCTATTGTACAACGTCATATTCGCTCTCCTGAAAATGATCCTTCTGATGCTCGGGATTTGCATATGCGCAATGTTATTGTTGAGCGTCATGTTAATATTAATCACATTGCTTCATTTGGTATCCCTCCTCTGTTGGAATCTGTGGGATGGGATAACATCTTACATTGGGGTGGAGCTGCATACCAGTCCATTGCCCAATCCATGTTTGCATGTATCTGTGATTTTTCTCTTGAGGATTTTACTTTTAAAGTTGATACTCAAGAAGGATTGTTTTTAGTGGATCGACATTTGATTGCTGACATTATGGAAATACCTGTCAATGATGAGAGCATTCCAATTCATATTTTACATGACAGTCTCTCAGAATCTGAACGAAAAATGCTTACTAGAGATTTATGTAATTTGGATGTTCATTGGACTCATAAAGGTCATGTACTTCCCTCAAGGTATTTGTTACCCAGACACAGAGTACTTCATAGGATATTCATCTCAAATCTTTATCCACGTTCTGGTAATAAAACCGAACTCACTTCGCTTTCATGGTTCGTGTTTTACATTCGTAGTCTCGGTGCAAAAATATGTCTACCTTCTTTAATTTGTCATTCCATTATTCTGTCTCGTCACCATCCTGGACATAGTGATATACCCTTTGGTTATTTATTGACTATCTTTGGCAAATCATATGCTCGTGGCTATGCCTACTAGAGAAAAACCCATCCATCATCTCCTTTTAATAATTCCAATCTTAACAAGATGAATTTAGAATTGGTGATGGCCAAGTGGATCGGTAGCTTGATGGTCTTTGAAGCAGAAATGCTCAAGCTAGTGATCTTCCGAAGACGTGAATATGGATGATTTATTTGAAGAACTTGAATCGACTCGGTGATGATCCCGATTTTCACCTTCGATTTTGATGAGAATTGAATTCCCTTCAAGAGCGGGTGGCTCAAATTCGTGTTACCCAAGACACGCAATTTTCATATTTACGCAAATATATGAGGCGGATTGCTAAGGGTTTACATAAAATTGATCCATCTAATCCTGCTCCCTCTTCGGTTCTTGAATTTTGATGGGTCTGTAATATTTTTTTTACTGAACTTTACATGCTTACTGACTTTTTTAATTATGCACTATGTTCTCTTGAATCAACTCCTATTTTCATTATTATTGATGCTCTTCTTCCTTTGTCATTTTGTATCAAAAAGGGGGAGAAGTTTTGGAGGCTTTTGATTTATTTGAATTTAATCTTTATGATGTGCTCCTATTACTCAGGCTATTACTCAGGGGGAGTTAAGCTTCTCAGGGGTAGTTATGGGAGAATGATGCTAATGCTAGTTATTACTTATCATATCTATATAACTGTGCATGCTTCTCTATTGTGAACCTGTTGTGTTTGTACTTCTCTTATGTCTATTGGAAGTATTATTACTTGGGTGTTTTGTCACAAATTTGACAAAGGGGGAGATTGTAAGTGTTATGGTCTTATACTCCTTTGGTTGTCAAATTTTGATGTGTCAAAACATCTATCTGTGTCCTGTGCTTGTATGATGATTTATATGAATTCAAGACACTGCATAAATACTTCAAGAAGCTACAAGTTGAACTTTTCAAGAAGCTACATGTTGAAGTCTCAAGAAGCTACAATGTTGATGTTCAAGTCTTAAGAAACAACTCATGACTTCAAGACTAATAAGCAATGCATGAAGTAGTTGTTATGCTGATGAAGATCTCAAGTTTGAAGCTACAACAAGTTCAAGATCTTAAGCCTGATATGGTTCAAACAATCTACATTCGTTGAATGGTTGAAGTTCAATGTCCATACGACATGATTCAGGTTTGAATGACCTTAGGTTGACCCTTTAAGTAGGTCACTTTGGATACATAAATCAAATATTTATTTTATGAAAGTTTGGTCTATTCTACGACCAGTCCTAGCTCTTGTTCGACCAGTCCTGGCATTGGTTCGACTAGTCCAAGAAATTCCACGACCAGTCCTAAGTAGTTGAAGATTTTTCGGAATTTTTGGTACGCCCACGACCAGTCCTGGAGGTCCTTCGACCGGTCGTAGGTGTGGCTTCGACTCGTCCATGACCAGTCGTGGAGCTACGACTCAAAGTCCAGCAACGTATCTATGGTCCTACGACCAGCCGTAAGGATCTACGACCAGTCGTAGGTGACCCACGACCAGTCATAGGCTACTCACGACCAGTCGTGGAACAACTTTCAAAGATCGCGCTCAATATTTCAAAAATCTGTTAGAGCTACGACCAGTCGAAGGTTTCTAAGACCAGTCATAGGAACGATTTTTGCTTCTATAAATTGAACACGAAATTCAGAGTTTTCACACTTCAACTCTATTCTACTCAAGAATTTTCAAGTGATCACTCTGAGATAAGTCTGTGTTTATTTTAAGCTACATTGTGCTTATTTAATATTCCTTTTCGCTAGCTTATTTAATTTGATTTTGTTTCTATATTCCAATCTTATTTGAAAAGAGAAATTATCTTATTCCTTCTTCTTGGAATCAAAATCAAATATAGCTACGCCCAACGAGTTAAATCTAAAATCTATTAGAATTTAGAACCTTATGAATGTGAGTATTAGAAATTGAACTTTGACATTCAATCATCTACTCCGATTGGTTCTACCGGGCTACTAAGAAAAGGAGAAATCCAGGTATTTTACAATTCTGTAAAATTTATTTAGTTTTGGTTTTGTTTGAGGTTAAGACAGAAAAATCTCATTGTACTGGTTTTGTTTGAGGTTGAACCAGAAAAATCTCATTGTATTGGTTGTCTGAGGAAAACCAGAAAACTCAGAAAAGAGGGGTTTTTGAATTGTGTAAGCCCAAGTGAAAAAGACACAATTGTAAAGGTTTTTGGTGAACCTGTGAAAACCTATTTGATAGTGAACGCTAATATCCCCGTGTGAGGATATTAGAGTGGAGTAGCTTTTTGTGTGGCTGTTGGAAAACGGTTGGTGTACACACAAAGCGAACCACTATAACTCTTTGCCTTGTGGATTGAATGCTTGCTTAATTTTCATATCTTTTATCATTCGATTGTGTGGAATGTACAAGTGGATGTGAATGTTGTAACTATTTACATTTCAAGCAAGTGTGGGAATTGTTGTAATAATTTAGATCTATACGCATTTAATTTCAATTCCTTGCTATTTCATTTACTTATATTAAAATTGGGTCCTTGATCCAAAAGAGGTTCTAGAAATAAGGTTGTCCTACCATAAGCCCTTGTTTATTATGGTGTAAGGTTGTCCTTAAATCGAATTTGTATCAATCTCTCAATACTTATTTATCAAGGTGATTTAAAATTTAGCATTGTGAATTGATTTATATTGTAAGGCTATTGGTTTAATTTATTTCCGCTAATTTTATTTTAAATTTGGCATAGTCCTATTCCCCCCCCCTCTAGGACATTTAGCTTGGCCTTTTCACACTTCCTACCCCCAACTTCCTCATCCTAGCCCTTCAATCCTCATCATCTTCCATCAAAGAGAGAGCCAAGGAGTTTGGCATTCCATCGGACCAAGAAGATCTGACGGTAGGTGTTTTGGTAGGATTAGATTTATGCTTTAATATTGGGCCAAGTGGGGCCTACCGATCGATGTTATGATCTCACTTTGAACCCTAGGTGTGGTTGATGGCCCACTATGATTCATATGTTCATCCCATGATGGGGCCATTCTCTATGGACCCCATCATGATGTTTATTTTCCTACTAGGGAAAGGTCATCTAGACCTTGAATTTTAGTGGAGAAGGGATCTCCACCATTGATTTTGATTGGTGGGCCCACATGTAATGGGACCCACTTGATGCATGTTGTAATGCATGGAAGGGAGGGCCCATAGTGGCGTGGTCCATCGCACGTCCCTCTCTCTTTCTTTCTCTCTCTACCGCTCTCTCTTTCCCTGATCGATGGCCCACCCCCGATGTATAGATTTCATCCACGCTGTCCATTTAAGCGAGCCGATCTACTGCCCTCATATGGGTCCTCCTTGCTGTCCATTTTCGCGTAGGGCTGGACAAAGGTAAAATACAAATATCAGCTCGATCTTAACCTGGTGGGCCACCCATGTGGACCCCATCATGAAGTATGGACTTAATCCACACCGTCCGTGGGATCATGGGCAGTGGGGCTTACTGCATAGGTAGCAGCCCGCACCGTCTAGTCCCCTGGATGCTGGACTGTTTTCTTTAATATATATATATATATAGTGATATATATAAACAAATAGATATATTATAAATATATATATTATATCATATGATGGGCCCCACTTGGGACCCACCTCTGTGGATGGGTTGGCCAATGCACCTCACACAACAATATAACTGCTGTATTGGACGTCAACAAGTCCAGTAGGTCCGATCATGAGGTATTGTTATATCCAAACCATCCATTCACATGTGGTCCATCTAAGTGGGACCACCCTGATATATGTATTTTATTCCCACCGTCCAGAGGGACCACAGTAATATATGTGTTTTATCAACACCGTCCATCTAAGGGGACCACCATGATGTACGTGTTTCAACCAACCGTTCAGATCCCTGCATGTGGGGCCTGTCGTGATGTACTTGTTTCATCCACGTCCAGTCCACTGGACATGGGGCCCTCGTGATGTAAGTGTTTTAACAACACTCTCCATTGCTTGGACCACCTTGATGATGTGTTCATCCAAACCATTCGGAACATGGGGCCACCTTGATGATGTCTACTTCCAGGTCATCCGTCAGCAGCATGTCCAGCATGCCTAGACAGAAGAGTGAAAACACAAAAATCTGCTCGCTTCAAAGCATGTGGCGGGCCACACGTGTGGACCCACCGAGACCCACCATGATATATATGTTTTATCATTGCCATTCATTAGTTTTCGGGCCCATGGGATATGACCCACTGTGATGTTTTTGAGGCCCATGGGATGTGGTCCATTGTGATGTATATACAACCCGTGTACGACGCCCATTGTGATGTACATTCGGCCCATGTATGAGGCCCATTATGATGTATATTCGGCCCATGTTTGAGGCCCATTATGATAAATATCCGGCCTGTGTATGAGGTCCATTGTGATGCATATTTGGCCCGTGTATGAGGCCCATTGTGATGTATATTCGGCCCGTGAGTGAGGCCCATTGCGATGTATATACAGCCCATGTATGAGGCCCATGTATGAGGCCCATGTGATGTACATGCGTCTCGTGTATAAGGCCGCTCATGATGTACACAAGGCCCATTGTGATTGTATGAGGCCCACTATAATGTATGTGTTATATTCACGTCGCCTATCCATTTTTAGGCCGTAGATCCCACCGTCTTATATAGGCCCACCATGTATGAGTGATGGGCTCATGCTATCCATCTGCTTCCTAGATAATTGTAGGGCCGAGGGCCCCATTGTGATTCTGATTCTAATCCCAAATGGACCGTACCTTAGGACAGTGGTGGTTAAATGTCCACCGTTGTAAGTTTTCCTAGGGCCCATTGTTAAGCCCTTGTCCACCCTTAACCTAGTGGGCTAACTCAAACCGTTGTGTCCCCACTTATGTTAGTAATACCCATTGGGCTAACCCAAATCGTTGGGCCCCCATTGATGATGGTACTTCCCACCATGCCTTGTAAAAATTATCTAAACCTTGGAGTCTACATTATGTTCTTACTGGGCCTCCCATAGTAATGTGGCCCATTTAGATTCATGTCTTACCCCAGTTTATCAACCATACCCATGGCCCACTTAGGTGTTGAACGGGCTACCCAATTCGTTTTGGAAGGACACATAGTCTTAGATGTATGGACTTTGCCAAGCCCACTTTGTGTATGTATCGAGCTCTATAAGGAAGCCCAATTTATTCATGATAAGAGGTTGAGAAATCCCAATTGTTCTCCCTGGTAGCTCACCTTGTGAACTCACCTTGTCATATACCCACTTGACTTAGCACGAGAGGTGTATCATACCCTTATACCCCATTTGCTAGGACCTCGTGACATGTACATATCATCTGCACCATCTATCTTTTGTTGAGACAAGTGTGAGGTCCATCCTTGAAATTAGTGTGTCATCTAGGCCATTCGTTACTTAGTACACCATCACCTCTTGCCATAGATGAAAGAATATGTTATACCAGATTTAGTATGTCCACCGTGTAGAGCCTATCTTGGTATGGGTTAGATCCACCGTTCCTCTGTCGACCTCGCCTTAGGATATATGATATGTTAACACCTTGAATAGGATAGTTTATCATGGACCATTCCATATAGACTTCTACATGTTTAATAGGGCATATCGTTCAGCCCCTACTCTCGTAAGTGACATACCGGTTAAGACCGGTCATTGTCCATTATATCTGATAATCATGCTAGTATACTTAGTCTAGTAGGACACACTGAGATCGTGCTTAGTATTACATCATTCTACATGCACATATGCATCATTTGCATGCCTGTTGTGAGGAATGGTTAATCATAGCATTGTCATTGGGCTGGGTTATTTAGGGGACTCCTTAATTGCCCCACATGATTGCGCAGTACACGCAGGTTTGATGCATGATTGGATGGTATTACTCATACATCTCACATTTTGTGATATGACCACTATTCACCCTAGCGACATCAGGGTTATGGCCTCCACAGGCATGTTGTGGATGGACAGATGGGACACCAGAAATATTTGGTTTGAGCATCTATGCTTGTTAGTTGTCTGTGGGTGAAAGTCCCTACACCTCTGTGACCAGGAGACGATCTAACATCTAGACCGAGTGGATACATGAGTGCATGAGGGCTATTTACCATTAGGCTGCATCTTCCACTGTGTCGTGGTTGGTTTGAAGGGGGTGTGGCCTTATCCGCCCTAGTGAGGGGGACTGTAAGTTAGGCTGAGTTTGACCAGCTCACAAATGGGTCCACTATCGATGAGCCAGGTAGGTATTGGCAGACTACTGATCAGGCGAGTAGTGAGATCTCTTTCGTTCACTTGGTTGAATGGCCAGGGAGACGGCAGCCAGTGTGGAGTGTACTAAGCCCAGGTGATGATCCCAGAGATATGCGGTACTGATATGTAGACTTACTGAGTAGGAGTGACGTACACAACATTTCATTCATTCATTCATTCACTATCCACTTCGACGGTGGTGCGCAACTAGATCATTTTGCGTACCCTTGTAATGGCCATGATTTCGGTTAGGTACGTGACTAACTTGAGATCAGGAGTTTACCACATTATGTCCAGCTATCCAAATCAGGTATGAGCCATTTTGGATAGAAGTCCCTTGTGATGAACCCCACAGGTTGCGATACTACGTACTATTAATCCGACTTCACATTTTCGCTTGGTCATTTCACTTGCACCGCATATTGCATTGCATCCTCAACATATAACACTTGGTTTACTATGCTTTTTATTGCATATTTTGAATAAGGTTGATGGTATTATGGACACGCCAGGATCTGCATATTGAATTACATCCGTGATATATAGCATTTGGGTCGTTATGTTTTTACGTTTATATGGCCTAGATGAGGTTGATGGTAATCGTGGTTCGTTAGGAATTGTATATTGCATTGTATCCTTGACATCTGATATTTGGATCTATATGACTCTACTTTGCATAGGCGATATGCATTGCTTACTCCGATATTGTATAACTTATGTATTTGCCAGTATTTCCGCTTACTCTGATATTTGTGTGCTTGACACTCATCTTACTCACACACTTATACCACCCTCTAAGCTTTCTATAAGATTATGAATGACCATTGCGTGCAGGTGACGTTAAGTCACAGTAGTATTGAGGTAGCAACTTGTGGTAGATCACTTTACAGATTTTGTTATTTATGTATTTCCCTTTCAGCATTGTACTCGAATGTTTATATTAGTGGATATGTGGTATTGATGTTGTCATTTGTGATTTGGTTATGCTTGTGGTTATGCTCCTTTATAAAAAAATAAATTTTCACTAAAAATTCTCCTTGTCGGATCCCAAGATTGGAATCTGGCGTATGGACGATGGAAGCCGAGAATGGGGTACTATGGAGGCTGTCCGCACCAGATTCAGTGATCAGGAATTCTGTGAGCCTGGTTTCTGAGTTTGGGGCGTGACAGCTTTTGTCGCTAAATCGTGGAAGGTCTGGATAGCGACGCTAGTGAGGCCAAATGTGATTCCTGTCTCCATAGAATTCAAGCATATCGTTACTTGCTCTTTCTCTTCCGATAACTGTCTGCAAGTAGCTCCCAATGTCCTCCATCTGTCTATGAACTTGTCTACAAGTTCCCCTTCTCTCTGCTGCACTTATGCTAACTCCGTGATACTGACGTCACGTTCCGATGAGAAGAAATTTGACATAAAAGCATTTTGCATTTGTTCTCAAGTTCACATCGATCCTAGTGCCAAACTGGAATACCATCAAAATGCTTTACTCGTTAAGGAAGAGCCAAATAACCTAAGAAAGTATTGTGGTACTGCGGAGAAGTTTCCCATACTAATGATGAAATGCATCAGATGCTCTTCTGGCAATTCGTCCACGTTAAATTTTTGAAAGTCTAGCTGCTTTAAGTTAGCTGGATAAGGGACATCTTCTACCTCTCTTAGATACAACGTCCGGAATCTGAATCAGCCAGCGTTCTCGCGTTCTCTTTCCGTTCTAACAACTTCTTTGACAACTTGTCGCACTTCCTCTTAAGTTATCACTCTTATCGTGGGAGCTGATCCGAGCGATCCTATTCTTAGCGGCTGAGAACCTTCGGCTTGTTGTTCTTGTCTGTTCATATTACCCATCATCAGAGGAGCTGTCATTTGTGCCACATCATGTATGAGAGTTGCCTAAAGCTTCCCGCAAGGTCCTGCATTATTCCATTAGCATTCTTTGCACTTGTGCCATTTCAGTCATACGGTCCTCTATTGTCGGCGGTGGTCCTTGACTTGTTCCGACCATGCATATGGCAACTTCTCCATTTCCCAATGAAGTTGTAGCTGGGGTAGAATGGGAATATGTCAATGCGATGAGACTTACAAAAACGGGAGTGTCATTGGTCTTTTCTGTACTTCCACAGCTGTCGGTATATTGGAGCAATATAGGAGTTGATGAACTCGCAAGTAGTGCCTTACCCTTTTGTTCCTTCATCCATCAAGCTTTTACGGCAAGCAAGCCGAAAAATCATGCGATGTTAATGGAGGAACAATTTTTCAGGGATATATCGCAGGAGGAGCAAGTTCAGGGTTCTTTCTAGCAACATTTTGCGTCACTGGGCCCCTGATTCTTTGTGTAAGTTAATTCACTCTGGCTACTGCTCCATTTCGAGCCCTGATTATTCGGGATGTCATTGTCTGAAAGCTGGTTTGTTTGTGAGAGATCGGACCTCATTGTCGGAAAGCTAGTTTGTATCGTATTTTATTGTGAATCCAGTCGCGGTAAAAAAGAAATTATCTTTCCTTGCTCAGTTTTCCATTGATTGTAACTTGTAATGATATCATCTTACCTTTAAACAAAATGCAAAATTGTCATTAGCATCTGGATAATAAAGTATTCTATCTTAGAGAAGAAGGGGAGGATGTTCCCGTTGAGAGTCGCTATTTTGGTGTCGAAAAGACGCCAAACTACGACGAAAGTTCCTGTTACTTTCTCAATGTTAATCTTAAATAAGATAAACGATTCCCGAGCAGAGTCACTATTTTTTTGACAAGAAACAAATGCATTCGATTTAGGGGATTTATCTTATTCAATCATAACAATAAGAGAGTATTAAGAAACAATCATCATTATATTTATATATATTAAGTTCATTTACATCCTTTGATCCCTTGATTCTAAACTAGAATACTTAGAATGTAAATGTTACAAGAGTTTGAGTATTGAACCTGGATCTGGATATCAAATCCGGCAACATTTCGGCTTGCGATTCAATCATCTCATCAAGAGTAACATAATAGTCTCATGTTTTTCTTCTGAAAAAATCCTGGAACTGAGGAAAGATAATAATTTCGACAGCATTTAGGTTCTTTAATGATACTCGCGTAACCAAAATGGTTTACGCGGACTAGCGCAATTGACTTCTCTTCTGTCTTCCCTTGAATACCGTTAGAATTTTCCTTCTTCATAGCTTTGATCTTCCTCGAGATTCATGATCATGCAAATGAGTTGGGGAGTGAGGTATTTATAGGCCTCCACACATGAGAAGCCTCGAACTCTTTGCCATGGGGCCCACCTTCCATCAGATCCAACCATTCATCTCAAACAGTTCGAATCAACTGTTTCGCTAGTGCGTGCAACTAGCTCATGAGTTTGAGCGGTCCTGCGCAACCAATAGGGTTTGTGCGGGTTCGCGTAAATGATATAAAACTTGTATTTCTTCATCCTTTTCTCTTTATTCTTCCTCCTCTAATTCTTTTTCCCTCCTTTATAATTCTTCATTTTTTATACCTCAACAGCCAGCAACATCCTCCTCTAGTTCTAACTGATTTTCTTAAACTCTTAGTCTGTAATAACTTGCTATATTTTTACTCTTGCTGACATACATCTGGATATAACACTTTACTGTGTTTATTTTATGCTAATAAATCCTTATAACTTTTTGCTTCTTATATACATTGTGTAAGACCCTGTCCATTGCATACCATTTTCTATGCTTATGTGCATGATGATTGACGCCCTTGGCCAAACCTAAACTGGTAATGCATAGTGAACACCCGACTGACCAGAACCACAAGACCTTGAAACCTATTTCATATTGACCGTCCCATGGCCGCGATCTCAAAGGTACCACCCGTGCATCTGTACGACGCTCCGTTAGTGAGATACGCCGCGAAGAATCATTAGTGTATCATGTGCACATGGTGCCATAGCATTCCACACATGTGCACAACACATGTCATGCACACATGCACCATGCCACACATGGGCGAGAGAATCTCTACCCAAGTGTGTGATGTCACACACCCATACCATCCCTCTCTCATGTGTCCCCAAAGTCAACTCTTCTCCATACCATATCCTATGCATGACCTCATCACACCATAACATCCCATCCTCCTTTAATTCACCATTAATTCCTAATCACGCACAAATTCCCATAATCCCAGCCTAAGCTAACATTAATCACATTACCCAAACCTAACCACATTTTTATCCATTTCTCTACATAAACTCCTCCATCCCTTAACATTTTCACCATTTTCCTACCATAAGAGAGAGAGAGAAAGGAGTGATCTTGGTGGGCCATCAATCCTATCCCTTCCATCCATCTCAACCATCCATATAATCTATCAAGGTGAGTACACCCCTCTACTCTTATGGTTTGTTTTCTTTCTTGATTATTTGGATGATTAATTGTGATGATGATGTGATGATAATGATAATGATGATGGAATGGGACTCATTAACCATATCCCCCACTATTGCATTTGGATGCAATTTGAACCCTTCATAGAACTATATGGATGCCCTTTTTAAGAAAATATTGTGGGGCTCACCGTGCACCCCACATGACGTGTACATTAGATCTAAGTCGTCCATCCACTTTCCCTTATCATTTTAGGTGGGCTACATTGAAAATCAGGGCCGGTCCAATGATTAGGTGGGACATACCACTAATCAGTGAGGGTTGAACTTTGCTGTTTAAAAATAAAAAAGAAAAAAGAACTGGACGTTATAGCAAGTAGCGTCCTTGCTGCTTGAAAGAGAGGGGTACCGTCCATTTAATTTTCCAGCTCATTTTAGGCCTTGAGCCGAAAAATGAAGCTAATTTAAATCTTTGGTAGGCCACACCATCAAAAATCACTTTTTAACAATGATATTTACTATCAAATCTGTTAGGGCCAACTGTAATGTTTCTGCACGTCAACATATTGAATATTGGGATCATTAGACCCATCACAAGCCAGAGAACCCGACAGATGAAATGGATTTTCCTGATGTGGGCCCCACTTATGAAAAACCATGATAAAATAAAAAAAAATAGTGAAAAGGGTTGGACGCCACTTGTTGTCAACGTCCTGCTGCTTAGATAGGCAGGGACCGTGGGTCCCACCATAGGTCCCACCATGATGTATGTCGAACATCTACACCATGCATTTGATGGGTCCCCTTTAGAAATTGGGATAGCCTAAAAATCAGCCGTACACGGAACTCAAGTGGTCCACACTATAAAGAGCAACGAGGGATTAAGCATTTACTATTGAAACCCTTTTTAGGTCACAGAAGTTTTAGACCAATATGAAATTTGTTTTTCCTCTTAATTCAGGTCTTTGTGACATTATGAACAGATTAGATGGAAAATAAACGTTATGATGAGCCCTGTAAATTGTTTAACGATGAAATCATTATCTCCACTACTATTTGTGGTGTGGTCTTGATAATCTTTGGATATGATTCATTTTTTATTTTTTTCGGATAATGCTCTAAAATGATCTCTAAAAATAGATGAATAGTGTAGATATAATAAATACATCACTTTGGGACCCATGTAACTTTGATCTCCTTGAATCGTTCGTACAACTCAGAGCTTGAAGATATAAAGACACTTGCTGTGGTCTACCTAAAATTTGGATGCATCTGAAACTTGGACTGACCCCTCAACCAAGTGGGACAAACATAATCGTTGGGCTGGATTTATGAACCACGTTTTGGTGGGGCCCAACAAATGATTATGAATGTTTTAATGGAGGGTAACCATCTTGACTTTTATGTGTGGTGTGGTTCACAAGAGCCACAGATTGACTTGATTTTAAGCCCCAAACCCACCATGGATTGGTGGCCCATTAATTATGCAAAAATGGATTGTTTGCAATGTGATATGCGAATGGCCCGGATCTTTGTTAAAATTATTATATATTGCCGGCGTACAATCACGTGACTATGTGGTGTGTGGACAGCCTGAAATTGATACAACTATGATGAACACATAGCCCAAATCCAATGATTATGTGTTGCTTAGGTGGCCACTAACATGTGAACTTACGGTTCATAACCATGAAATTCAGTGATGCTCCGGCAACCTCTAAGCCATATGAACTTGTAATGTATATGATGTCTTGAACTATGTGAAATTGTGTGGCATAAGTGGTTTACCACCACATGATCATGTGATGTGCTATCTACCCTAATTTATGTGGGATTGGGTTATTTCCCTAGATTAGATAATTATATAATGAGTGGACAGCCTTTGACCACTTAGCACTTTGGTTAGAGTGCGGCCCTAAATAGTAGGATCATATGACATGTGTTTAAACTCGTAAACATGTTCAATTATAACAAATGTGTAGACTCTAGTGGTGTGAGGGTGTTATATACGTGTTTGGCCCCTTAACCATGTGTGCATGTGACGTATGTATGGCCACCTAATCATATAATTGTGGAGTATATGTAGTCATCTAACCGTATGATTGCGAAATGCACACAAGACCAACCAACTACATGAAATCAGGTGGCATTGGTGACCACCCAATGATATGACCATGTGCTTATGGGCATAGCCATGGTCACTTAAACCATGAACAATCGGGTTGTACGTGTTGATTTTCTTAGTCATGAGGATTATGATATAGGTTGGATTATACAACTTGATAATAGAGTGGTCCTCAACTCCGTATTATGTGACACGAATATGATCCCTACATTTAACTCATTAGTAAAGTGGAAATAAGGACCACTAAACTATATGTGATGTGATTAAATGTGACCCTTGGTCCATTCATCATGTGACACTAAACCAGGATTATTAGTCGTGTGAAGTGTGAGGCGGTTGTTGCCTAAGACTTAGGATAATTAGTATAACCTTGTATTCGTATGTAGAATTATGAGTGTTCAATTATGTTTTTGATATTTTGAAATGTGGACACTAGATCATGATACTAACCGTATATATATACTAAACTATGTGAAATTGTGGTACTGGGCGCCTGACCATGTGAAAGTTTAATAAAGTGGTTTCCCCATTATGCAAGCTATGGTGTAGTAAAAATAAGTAACCATCTGTCCTTAAATACTTTATTGTGACAAGTAGAGTGACATTTGTGTGGCCACACAACCATATGGACTTCTGATAATGGAGTGGCCATAGGACCATGTAAGCATATGAGAATTGTGTGGTCACTCCAGACTCATGGACTATGCTGATGATGTAACCTCTTAGGTATGTGAACTAACGACTTGTGTCAAATTGGTTGTTGAACCCATCTTATTAATAGTATTGGGCTTGATTTGTGGACTCCACTAATATGTTCACAATGGCATTAGAGTGGTGGGCCTATTAGTCTTAAAGCCTACCTTGAGTGGATGCCTTGTGGGCCCATTAGCGGTAAACCTATCGGGCCCATAGGTTACTTACTCTTACTAAGAACGTAAGACTCCATGAGAAGTGCATATTAGGCCTATATTCAGGCTTCTTGGTAAGTGCATGAGACTCCTTGTGACGTATGTATGCGAAGTCCCATTTGGGCTTTGTGAATGAGTTATGATTGAGTTCTCGAATGAACCATTCGCGGTAATCAAATGGACCACCCAACAAGCCAAAAGATTAGGATGTAGCGACCCACTAACCGGCCCATTCAAGTGTGGCAATGAACTAGGCCTTAGTCCACTTGAGATGATAGCTAGACTTGTTGAGATGTTGGATTGAAATCTAATTATGCATGTGGTGATGGCACATGTGCAGTGATTGTGTAATGTGATACTTGTGTTGATGATGATGTGTGTATGGTTATATACGATGATTGTATTGTATGGCAATGCTAGCTTATGTTCAAATGCTTGGATCTTTATCTATAGATTTGATACATGTTATGGTATGTGCGTATTCCTTGCACGTGTTTGATATACAGTCTGATGTGGTGACACTATATGAGATATTAGCCATGTGATTGGTACCAAGTGATGGATTGATCCTAGTTGTGCTATGTGTGGTTGGTGCACACTTGTGACATGGAAGTGTGGACACTCACATAGCCCCATGATCATGGGGGAGAGTGTACATTAGAATACTATTTTTCTATGTTGGTACCATGATCATTTTGATTGGTCTGATGATATTTGTGCATATTGCATCTGCATGCATGCATACATATACATGCATCATAGATGAGGAGTGCATGGTGTGCATAGTTTGATCATGTGGAGATCATATGCATATGGTAGAGGATGTTGGTGTAGGGTGCACATGATGGAGTATGTGCAGATATTATCTGGTCTGAGAGACCGTGGGCACAGTCCCTGGGTTGAAGTCCCTAAGTGAATATATCGGGCACAGTTCCTAGGTTGAAGTCCCTAAGCGAATATATTGGGCACAGTCCCTAGGTTGAAGTCCCTAAAGCTCACTTAATACTACATTGTAATTTATGTTTATACTGATGCTAATATTACATGTATATCCTTTTCACGATGAGCGTGGATTACAGATCGGATGTGGTTGGCAAAGGAGCCTGAGTGGTATTAGGGTTGCCTCGTATGCATACATGGCTTACATGTATAACATTGCTTGAGTGCAATTATACTGCATAACGTGCTTATGAATTATCATTGTATTTTGCATAGCATCCTCATGAGATGGATTGAACACCACAACAACACCGTGGTTATACTGATGAGACCACCACATCGGCATCGTGGTTGGTATTTGTGGACATCGAAAATTTAGGTTTCTTATACTGGGTTCCAGACCCTTGGGTGAAATTCTCTAAACCTTGAGTGGTACCCTCGAGCCTCATCGGCAAAACCGAGTGGATGTCATGGGTCAACTGGTTCCAAAGACCATAGTAGGCCTGACTCCCGTTGACGCAGTCGTGTGAGAAGAGGTTCAGCCACGCCTAGCTGAAGAGTTGGAGCAAATGTGGTTGGGTTTGACCAGCCCCCCAAAATGGGTGCATTACCGGTGTGTCGGGTGGGTATTGGCATGGCCATAGGCCCCCCACTGATAGGGCGGGTATGCGAGGCCTCTATTTAACAAGTTTTGGACTTGTTCTAGATACTAGGCCTCGGTGATTCCCAGTGATGATAATTGTATTGTGATGTGGACTTTTAGATGAGGTTTTGCATGCCTGCATAGATCCAGCATATCTTTGCATATCATCATTTGCATTGTATCCTATCCTCTTGGTTTTATGCAGCATTACTTGATCACAATGCTTTAGCTTGTGTACTCTGATATTTTGATTATTACTGCATGCATGTACACTATGCACACACGAGTGTACTCACTAGGCATTTTGCCTAAGCCTCCTATTTCCCCTTTTTTTTCATGGCAAGAGTAACTTGAAAGACATAGCTATCTTGATGCATTGTATCTATTTTGTGATTTGGCAATATTGATGTTGTGTAAATTTTGAAAAAGCATTGTACTTGTAACCATCAGGATTTATAATGGAGACTGTTGCTTTGTATTGTGATTACGGATCATCATGCTCAAGTATTATCATTTTTTAAAAAATTTAGTAAAAAATATCCTTGTGGTGCACCGAACTCGGGACTTGGTGTATGGAAGTCGAGTACCGGATTTGAGGCATCACGGAAGCTGTCCATCACTGGATTTAGGGCGTGACACATTGTGCTTCATTAATTGCTTTTTCCTTTGTCAACTTCTGACGAAAAGGGGGAGAAATAATATATTTTTATAATATGGATATGAGATCATCATATTTGCATATTTGCATACACTCTATGAACTATATTTTTACAGATATGACTAAGTGCTCAGGGGGAGTCATACAGATGTATGATCTTAGGGGGAGTAACAAGATTATTAGTTTTAATTCAAAAGATTTGTGTTGTTTGAGATGTTGTAATATGTTGTACTGAGTTGTATTTGAGTTTTGTCACGAAATTGACAAAGGGGGATATTGTAACTACTTATAATTAAAGCACATATTAGTTTGTCAAATTTCGTAGTCTGGTTACTATCGCAAGCTCGACTGAAGACAAGCTATCAACTCGATCAAGTACCTAGAAAGAAGACTCAACATCTTAATGCAAGGTCAAAGCAATGGTTTGAAGTTCAAAGCACTTCGTATGAGTCAACCTACAAGTGGTATAAACCTAGTTGGACCATAGGTTAGGTGTATTTTACTCATGCATATCTTGAACCACATTTTATGTTAAATACACACTAGTTAGGCCAAGCCAAGGTCTGGTTTGGCCAGCCTAACTACTTGGATCAACCATGCAATATTCTGATAAAAATCAGATCTCATAAGATCAAAATTTGCAGTAGGTTCAGCCAACCCAAGATGGGTCTCAGCCAGCCGAACCTGACTTCGGCCAGCCCAAGGAAGTTCGGTCAAGTTTCCAGCAATGGAACGATTTCATATTCCAGGCTACTTAGGCCAGCCGAATTTGAGCTTAGGCCAGCCGAATTGGGTGTTTGGCCAACCGAATCCAGGCTTAGGCCAGCCGAAGTTTGAAAGATTTTATCTCGCAATTTTCAGATTCTGATTGAAATGTGATCTTTTGAGTTAGGCCAGTCGAACTAAATCTTAGGCCAGTCGAACTACACAGATCCTTGGATATATATAGAGGATTTCTCTTACATTTTAAATCATGAAAATTCATATACTTTTACTATGTTGTAAAGAAAGATCTCTCAAGCCTCTTTAAGCTATTTGTGTTGTAATTCATATTTTATTATTAGATTATTCTATTCTCCTTTTCAAAGTTAGTTTTAATTATTTTGATAAGAGTAGTCTATATTCTACTTTGAGAAGAAGGAGAATTTAATCTGTAGCTATAGGGTTTCATTCATTACATTGAAAATCTATTAAATCCCAACTCATACATCGGCTTCATCAATATCCCAAGAAGGAGATCGCTGCACTCAAGCTGTAGCTATGACTTCGACTCGCTAAATCGAAGATAACTACTATTTGTTTTAATTACTTCAATTTTGGGTTTTTTTGAGATAGCCCGAAAATCTCAGCGAGTTTGTTTGTGCTGATTCCATAAAATCACAAAGCTGGTTTATTTGTGGTGACCCCATAAAATCACAAAGTGGGTTTGATTGTGAAAGCTTGTGAAAATTGCAATAATTGTATAAGGTTGTTAAGGTGAACCTGGAAAACCTTGAAATGGTTGAAAGACAAAATTGCGAGGGTAGTAATTTTGGGAGTGGAGTAGGTTGCATTGAGGCACCGAACCACTATAACTCTTTTGTGCATCGTGGTGATTGGATATTATTATTTATGATATTTTGCTCTTCTTATTTCTTGTTTTAGTTTGATACTTTGATTTCAAAGATTTCATAAAATAAGGTTGTCCTACCTAAATCTTTTAGGTGTAAGGTTGTCTTGCGAACTATTTGGTATTAAGGATTCAATACTTTGAAATATATATTTAATTAAATCATTATTCCGCATTATATCAAATTATTTGGCATTGTCCTATTCACCCCCCTCTAGGACATTTATAGCTCGTCCCTTCATAGCTTCGACACCATAAACCAGTGAATACGGCAAACCTTTTGTTGCGATTCAATCAACAGTTCGTTAAGCCTTCGGAGCTTCTTGTAATTTTTCATTCCAATCACGTTTATTCCCTGTGAAGGTTTTCTTTAAGATTTTGACTATCATCTTATTGAATGCCTCTGATAATCCATTTGTCGGAGGATAATAAGGTGTCAAGAATAAATGCTAAATGCCAAATTTCTGACATAATTTCTCCATGCCCCTATTCTTGAAAGGAGTGCCATTATCAGTGATGATAAATCAATTCGGGCTTCAGTAGGAACCGTACCAGTTAATTATGACAGTGAAAGCATGATCAATTTAGCTAAAAATTTTGTTTATCACTCACGTATTAAATAAATTGATATTCGTCACTATTTTATCCGACAAGTGCTTGAGGTAGAAGGCATGACTCTGGAGAAGATTCAGGACATGCACACTGAGGTGGTTCACACAGAAAAGTTCAAGTTCTGTGTAACTTCTTTAGGCTTGGCAACAACGTAAAAGGAAGATGGAATGTGCACAAGAAGCGATCGTGGAGCTATGATATAAGACAAAATTAGAGATGAGGACAGATGATTTATAAAGAATGACGATTAAAGACATGGTGGAGATTGTTGTTGATGCCTTCAAATATGAAAATAATAGGTATGTCGATGACAACTTGATGTCATCGAAGGTTGCTCGATGTCATTTGTTGATGTCAGCTCAATGCCATCAAGCAGACTTTGATGCCATCGAAGGTTGCTCGATGCTATATGTCAATGACAGCTCAATGTCATCGAAGGATCCTTGATGCCAACGGAAAATTTTTGAAAAATCCATGTTTTATCGTTGGAACAATTTGGAGTTTGGTTTTATCACATCGAAGATGATCAATGCCATTGACAATCTATCGATGCCATCAAAGTGCCATCAAATGATCACGCAGAGTTACGTAGAGTTGCCAAGTAAGAGATTTATTTCCTATTCTGATTGTGATTCTCATAGAGGCTATACATATGGGAGTAATCGGGAATAGGGTGTATCTCAGGGCTTTCTAATTCGTTCTAAAGAGTTTCAAGGGATTGCAATGGAGATTCGGGGCTTGTTTGAATCGGGTAATCTCTATCTCTTGTAATTTCTGCTTTCATTGCGCATAACTGTCTTTTTGTGCCTTGGATTTTCCTATAAGCGGTTTTCCACATTAAATTCAGAGTGTTTATGATTGGACTTGATTGTGAGATTGGAATACTTGACTCTCATCTTCATGTGCTTCTGCGGTTCCGCAACAGTGGGATCATCTATAATGTTTGAAAAATGCTAGTGGGCCTCATTGTGGTATATGTATGTCATCAAACCCTATCAAAATGGTCACCCAACTATAAAAAGTTCATTTCAACAATTAT
Organism: Magnolia changhungtana; assembly: GCA_030180095.1. Taxonomy (NCBI): domain Eukaryota; kingdom Viridiplantae; phylum Streptophyta; class Magnoliopsida; order Magnoliales; family Magnoliaceae; genus Magnolia; species Magnolia changhungtana. The sequence goes on from JASAUF010000600.1 coordinate 3,889,001, forward strand.
ACCAATCCATCCATCACGTGAGCCGCTTTAAGAATTTGGAGGATTTATGCATTTATCCGTTGTTTAGTCCCGACCCACCTGATGGTTATACCAGACTCCCATTATCGCCATGCAGGTTGGATGGCATAAAACCAAGAAGGTAGACCAAACCGTAGAAAGCAACATACGACCACCCAAAAACTTTCTATTCATCTGGCCACCTTACGAAGGTTGTATAATAAGCTTATCGTACAATCGTTTGAAAACGATCCATCCTCCCAAAGAGAGAAAAAAAGAAAAAGAAGCACACTGCACGTATCGGAGGATCGAAGAGGACGAGTATAAAACAAGACAAAGCACGTTTGGTTTTTAAAATGAGTAGAATAGACAATAGAAAATAGAAAGAAAATTAGAAATTAAAAATTCCAGGGGATATTTGTCTTTTGGCGTAGGGAATATACGCAAGAAAAGGAATAGGAATGTCCCTGTCTGTCTATCTGGCTGTTGTATGCTGCATTGCAGACGAACAAATATGTGATGCCGCTTCATAAGGATTCTCGCCAGATTCTGGTCAGACTTGTTGAGTTTGTTACGGCTACGCAGCTGCAACATTGCTGTTGAATGACGGAATCTCCAATGGAATGGAATCTAGCTTTATAATGCGTTTACTAATCAAGGCGCTCACCTCATTTATAGTTGGGAAAGTAACCGTGCCTTTACCTAGAAGGCTGCAACACTCCATATATTCCCGGAAGGGCTTTCTGACAGCTTTTGGAGTTTGTTTTAGACGAAAATGCCCCAACCTTGGTTCAAGACTTGTACGATTTTCCAGGGAAGAAGAAGTTCGTTGTATTTAATGCCAAGAAAGTGATGTGTACGAAATCCTTTTTTGTGTGCAAGCAAGGACCAAGCTCGTAGGGCCCACATTAATGTATACGTATAATCCATGCCACCCATCCTTTTTGCCGTGTCATTTTAGGGTTAGGGCCCAGATATCAGCCTGATCCAGAGTTTGTGTGTCATACAATAGAAAATAATGGTGACAATGGAACCCACTAATGAAACTTTTCAGGCTCACTGTGATATTTGTTAGAAGTGGATACTGCCCAAGTCAGGACTTTTTTAGGCCCAAGTGGAGCAGGCCGACAAGGTGGACGGAATGGATAACCCCATTGTGGGCCTTAAGCCATGGTACCAATGGTTTGGTAGAAAATGACGTGAACACGTTCAAAACCACGATCCATACAACATGACAACCATGACCCATATAGCATGGCAACTACGACCCATGCAAACCACGACCGAAATGGGCCCACACTGATATATGTGTATAATCCATTCCGCCCATCCTTTTTGTCGTGTCATTTTATGGCTAGGGCCCAAATATCAGCCCGATCTAGTGCTTCTATGTCCCACAAAATAAAAAATAACGGTGACTGTTGAAAGTTTTCAGGCTCACTGTAATGTTTGTTAGAAGTAGACATTGCCCAAGTTGGGACTTTTTGGGCCCATGCTGAGCTGGTGATAAGGTGGATGGATCGGATCACCCCTTTGTGGGCCTTAAGCTATGGTACCAATGGTTTGGTAGAAAAGGAATTGAACACGTTGAAAACCACAATCCATCCAACATGACAACCACGACCCATAAAACATGGCAACTACGACCCAAATGGGCCGCTGTTGTAGGGATCGTAGTTGTCATGTTATATGGGTCTTAGTTATCCTGTTATATGGGTCTCAGTTGTATAGATCGCAGTTATCCTGTTATATGAATTGTAGTTATCCTGTTATATGGGTCGTGGTCGCAGTTGTCCTGTTATATGGATCTTAGTTTTCCTGTTATATGGGACTCAGTTGTATGGATCGCAGTTATCCTGTTATATGGGTCGCAGTTATCTAGTTATATAGGTCGCGGTCGCGGTCGCGGTCGCAGTTGTCATGTTATATGGGTCTTAGTTTTCTTGTTATATGGGTCTCAGTTGTATGGATCGCAATTGTCTTGTTATATGGGTCGCGGTCGCAGTTGTCCAATTATATGGGTCTCAGTTGTATGGATCGCAGTTATCTTGTTATATGGGTCGTAGTTATCCTGTTATATGGGTCGCGGTCGCAATTGTCCTGTTATTTGGGCCTTAGTTGTCCTGTTATATGGGTCCACTATGCCCATCCTTTTATGGGACCACTACGCCCATCCTTTTATGGGACCATTATGCCAGTATGCCATTGTCAGCCGAATATCAGCCTGATCCAGTGCTCATGTGGGCCACATAATAGAAAATAATGGTGACAGTGGCACCACTCTTGAAAATTTCCAAGCTCACAGTGATATTTGTTAGAAGTAGACATTGCCCAAGTTAGGACTTTTTGGGCCCATGACGAGTTGGCCGACGAGGTGGATGAATCAGATCACCCCATTGTGGGCCTTAGGCCATGGTACCAATGACTATCCTTTCATTTGGTAGTAAAGGAAGTGAACATGTAATAACTGCAACCCATATCACATGAGAACTACGACCCATATAATATAATAACTACGACCCATTTAACATGATAATCACGACCCATATAACATGACAACCATGACCCATGACAACAACGACCCTTAGCACATTACAACCACGACCCATATAACATGACAACCATAACCCATGATAACTACGATCCATATAACATAATAACCACAACCCATATAACATGACAACTACTACCCATGACAACCACGATCCATTTTTGGTAGTGTAAATGGATCAAAGGCTACAGATTAAGGTCGTGGTATAATCTAATTGATCTTTGGATATGCTTCAATTTTGGGCTCAACCCCTTAAATTAGATGGAAAAATGGAAGGATGTCTTGCATAGACCACATACAATTAAGGTGGGCCCAACCGAGTACTCAATCCGATTTCCTCTCTCGCGCGCAACTTACAATGGGAAAGAAAGAAAAACGGGCACCGATTGCTACTGAACAGGTTGAGTATCTAGACACACTAGTCAATCTACAAGCGTGGATTGCTACTTATAGGTTGAGTATCTAGACTCGCTACTCAACCTCTCGCAGGAAGTTCCTGCGCTAGAAACCTGGGTGGGGCCCAACGTGATGTTTTTGAGAAATCCACCCTGGCCATCCGTTTTCTGAGAATTTTTAGGATAATAGACCAAAAATGAGTTGTATCCAATATTTAATCATACCCACTTAAGTCTTGGATCCTTTTATATGGGTCGTAGTTGTCATGTTATATGGATCGCAGTTGTTCTGTTATATGGTTCACAATTGTATGGATCGGAGTTGTCCTATTATATGGGTCGCAGTTATTTTGTTATATATATATATATATATATATATATATATATATATATGGGTCATGGTTATAATGTTATATTAGTCATGGTTATCATGTGATATGGGTAGCTGACAAGGTGGATGGATCAGATCACCCCATTGTCGGCCTTAAGCTATGGTACTAATGATTTGGTAGAAAAGGAAGTGAACACGTTGCAAACCACGAACCATGCAATATGACAACCACAACCCATATATCATGGCAACTACGACCCCATGCGAATCACAACCCAAATGGGCCCACATTGATGTATGTGAATAATCCATGCTGCCTATCCTTTTTGTTATGTCATTTTAGGGGTAGAGACAAATATTAACCATGACCCTTTGCGGATGATGAAATTGCGGTGAAGACCGCATTAGTTGAAGAAGGAATATGCCAATATGTCCTAGAGGGGGGTGAATTGGACTTTTAAAAGTTTTTATGATTTATTTTAAAATCCTATTACACTAATCCTAACAACAGACATATATTAGGATTACTCAAATGTAACTCTACTGGCTTCCAAGCCTGGTAAAGGATCCAATCACAAACTATTCAAGAGGTAGCAATATATAACTTAGTTTATAATGGATATGACTGTGAGGTGTGATCAGATATATAAATATAAATGCATTGACATAAATCACACATACAGAAGAAGAGCAATCACAAACACAGTCATTTTTATAGTCGTTTGACGATTAGTCTACTCCACTCCCGGCAGATGACTCAACCCTTGAGTGTGCCGAATTTCACTAAGGAGGTTTTACAACCTACACTAAGGCTGACTGTTTATGCTCTCACGAGCAAAGGTCAACACAACGCACCCACTTTTAAGCACACTAGCAAAGGATCTTCCATAAGACCCTACAGGAGGTTTCTACACGGTTCACCTCAAACCCGAGGTTTCACAGCAGTTGACCTCAAACCTAAGGTTTTATTGGTTCACCTTCAACCAGATGTTTATGCTCTCTACAGAGCAAGGGTCCACACAACGCACCCACCATGTACACTCCCACCGAAGGCCTCCTTGAGAACTTCAAAGGGTGAGAACTACTTAAGACCCAATCCTGAAAAGGAATGATCACAAGTGTCCTCTTGGACTCTGAATACTTACAAATAAGTTGATGAGTCCCATTTAGCACAATGGCGAAGATCTCCTCCTTCTTGTTGATGAAGAGTCTTCTACTCCCTTGATCTGCAACACAAAATAATTTACTAATATTCAGCTTCGGGTTCAGTCAAGGTTAAGATGGAATCCTACTCTCAAAAAGTTTTCCTATCAAGAAGATAGAGTGATTCTAAACTTCTAGGCATTCAAGGCATCCCAACTTAATGATTTGCCATTAAGGTAGTAGCTGGAGGATCCTTGAATGCGGAAGTTCATTCCCCAATCCACTTTATTGAATATCAATGGTAAGGGTGGATTGGAGTATGAACTTCCTTGAGAGAAAGGGCTTTGGATGTAAAATATAAGTTGAAACACACAAAACACTCTCTACTTTCTCTCCCAGCAACAATAGACAAGCCCTCTATATATAGGCAAAAGGTTCCAACGGATATAAAATGGTCACATTTATGACTGAGTTCGATATCATCGAGCGTATACTCTCGATAGCATCGATGGTCTGCTCGATGACTCAAACTCAAAGTCATATACTTTTGAAACCTTTTGCCAGTTGGTCGATGAATCGAAATTGTAACGCCCTGAAAATCGGGGGTCGAGTAGCAACTCAACTCTCGAGTTCCAAAATGTCACTTATGCAACATATATGCTTATGATTCAATGTTGTCTGTATTAGTGCATTAATCATGAGTGGGATTATACCAAAAAAGAAGTTCATACTCCAGATTAGTTGTAAAACGCAAGCAGAAGACTGAAAGATATATATAAATGTATACAAGTCAAAAGATCACGATCGGTCTCAGAGTATGAATATAACACTGAGCCACTTTGTACATGAAATATTACATGTAATATTATAAAAGTCAAAAGTATCCAAAAATTGTTCAACTATAATAAAACCCTGTAGCCCCGCCGAACAGGAGAGCCTAAGCGAAGCCATCTGAGTACTGCATGTAGGAGTACTCTCCTGATCATCGTAATAATCAGGCTCCGCCTCGAGAGTCACGCCATCGTCTGAAATCAAGACAGAGTCTGGTTGGTGTTTAAAACAATCCTGTAACGTGGGAGTGAGTGATCAACTCAGTGGAACAATAAAGCATAGGTTAGCATGTTATCAACTCAGTCAAGCAGTAATGATAAAGCAGTAAATCACACATTCCTAAGTACTCTTGTTAATGCAAGAATGGTATGAATGTATGATGCATGCCCTCGCCTACATTCCCTCGGTGACTTCATCTCACGTTCGGGCATGACAACACTCCCTCAGTGCTTGACTTGCTACGCCTGAACGCATGCGTAATGTAGTGCATGCATATGATTACCAAGTTCTTATTAGTCCTTTTCACACAGCAGGATTGGGAAATTAAGGTACCTCCCTTATTTCATTTCCTAAACAATATTATAGGGTCGTCAGTCCTAGAAAATCTCATACGATGGTTATAGTTCTAAGTCGCTGCAATGGGCTCGTTGCCAAATCATTATAGGCCTAGTTTATACTCCAGATGCTACGGAAAGATTGCCGCCTCCACGTAGGCTCAGAGTATGCTCGAGGTCACTACAAAGGGATCGTCACCAAATCAGTGTAGGCCAACAGCTCGAATACAGTGTCCCATACCACCGTATTTGGCTCACGAGTTTGGGTTGCTCACTGGTCACTACAAGGAGGCTCATCGCCCCAGCATAGGCCGACAGTTCGACCACGATGTCCCATACCACCATGTCCCGCTCATGAGCCTTAGCGGATCGAGGTACCAAGGTTAAACGGAATTTCACTGGTGAGTTTGGTACCTTAGGTTCAAACAGTAGCGTCCATACATGGTGAACATACAATAGGCCAATCGGGTTACTTGATGGGCTCGACTAGCACGAGCATACAATGCGTCGATCGATATGAAGTGCATAAGCACTCATGTGGCCTAACCACTGCCGACGACCAACACACGACTCGAGTTTGTCAAACACGTCCTACATAGCGAATGAATGTCAGCCACGACTTCAAGCCTGTTATCGATTGCCTGAACTATAACATAGCCTCAATCACATTCAATCCTTAACAAGAAAACATGTATAGTAGTCAAGCAGAATTTACAATTAATTCAAACATGTTAATAAGCATGTTATAAAGAACAATATAAACAGGAAATACAAACACATATAATTCATAAGGAAGCGATTAATTAAACAACTTGCATGGAGGAAATGATATACATCTCTAAGGTAGTTGAGAATCCTATCTCAACACCTACCCTAAGCACTATCATCTAAGTACTTACTCTTACAAGCATTTTCACAAACACTTAGAATACACTTTTTAACATACATAACGCATATTAGCCAAAACATGTATTAGGGTGAATTCATTCGCTGAGTGAGTATTACACATATATATAGCATATACATACAGTAGTTAATCATGGCAAACACACTTTCATATTTTGTACGTATACGGTATTTTCTACAAATATACAGAATACATTAAACGCCATAATTTACATATGTAACCGAATCGCAAAACGAACATCGCATTTTGCATGTGAAATAACACCCAAATCATGAATCTATCATTATCTGACATTGAAAACTTTGAAAACCTTAACCTATATGTCTAAAGTCCGCACCTTATGCCGTAGAAGCGAGTAACGGACTCAGTTTAAGTATGAAGTCTTTATCAACGGTAGAACGACAACCTATGACATGAAATAGGTTAGCTATTTTATCACTTACACTACTTGAATCTCTAGAACTGATTATGATTAGGATTTCTTACCCAAAAACGGAATCAGAATCGCCGGAAAAGCGGTACTGTAATGATGGATAGGTACATAGAATAGCAGGGATAGATTCCCAGGAATGATTCCGACTTCTCACTCACTTTCTCTCTCTTTACTCACTTCTCTCTCCTAGGGTTTTCTCAAATTCGTATGGAGTGAATGAGAGAGGGTTTAAGGTCCTTATATAGGCTTAAAACTGATGAAAATGGCCCCAGGGCCAAAGTATACTTAGGTTATGTCCAAAGGGCATCTGTTTCAGCTCAACGAAGCACTTCTGAAGCCCCCCTTAAGCCAAAAGTCGGACTTAAGCTCACTAACTATGGATCTAGATTGAGTTAAGTTTTCATTCCAGTCGGGTTCCCAGATCACACGTGGTGGACCAGTTTCAGTTCAACGGTCACCGAAACTCGATCAGGGTTACAAGTACACTACCATGTGTATGAAATTGCTCCTGATCCAAGGGTGTATTTGGGTCAGATTCCGACCGTCTGATTGCTTATATCAAGCTCGCAAGTGACAGGTCTCAGATTACTTAAATTAGGTTTAATTTATAAAGAAAACCACATTTTCTCACACTTTTCACTCCGAGCTGAAGCGAATAGCCCCGAGACACAATCTGGATTTGATTTTCGAGATGGTTGTCAAGCCCAGCAAGGCGGTCCTAAGCGCTTAGCCTCGTGGTCATTGGACTTTTCACGTACGAACCAGATTCGATACGGAGTTTCAATGTGCTCCCGAGAGCAACTGGGTAATGAGATTGATCCTAGATTTCAGGGTAACCTAGCGCCAATGATTTTACAAGTTTTGGGTCTTACAGATCGTATTTAAGGTGGATTAAGCAATTACGTAGCTAATCTAGTGTAACGCCCTGAAATTCGGGGGTCGAGTATGAACTCAACTCCCGAGTTCCAACGCATCACTTATGCAACATACACAATGATGGTTAAATGTTGTCTGAGTTAGAGCAATAAACATGAATGAGATTATACCAAAACAGTAAATCATACTCCAGTTCAATTGTATAAAGGCAAACGAAAGACTGAAATTGTATATTTAAAGTATGTAAGGAAACAAAATTTTTATGAAACATCAGAGTATGATCGCTAACTGAGTACCCATATACATGTACTGTTTTTAGAGTCAAAAATCAAAATACAATATAAAGATGTGTCCTGTAATCCCCGCAGTGCAATCGACCTAAGCAAAGCTGTCTGAATACTGCATAAACGAGAACTCATCCTGGTCCTCGTCGAAATCGGGCTCCGGCTCCTGAACCGTCGCGCCGTCTATACCTGCGACAGAGTCTGGTTGGTGTTGCAAACACCGTCCCGTAACGTGGGGGTGAGTAGCTAACTCAGTGGAACAATAAAGCATAGGTTAACATGTTATCAATTCAATCAAGCAGTAATGATAAAGCAGTACAAAATAAACAATTCTAACTACTCTTATTAAGTGCGAGAATGAAATGACATGATGATGTATGCCCTTGCCAAACCACCCTCATGCGACATCATCTTACGTTCGCGAATGCTTAACTCCCTCAGTGCTCCACAAGGCACATGCGGTGCTATGATGAACATGATTACCGAGTTATTATTATTCCATTTCAAACAGCAGTATTGGGAAACTAAGGTACCTCCCTTGTATCATTCCCAAACATGATCCATTCTAGGGTCGTCAATCCTAATTAATCTCATATGATATTATGGTTTGAGAGGCATAGCGAAGGCATCGCAAAGGGCTCGTCACCCGTCAGCACGGATACAGATCTCACCGAATGCGGCTCAATTGCTGACCGTCAGCTCAAGTACAGGTCTCACCGTACTCGGCTCAATCACTAACCGTCAGCTCGAGTACAGGTCTCACCGTACTCGGCTCAGCTCAGCTCATACTCTAGTTGCTGTGAAAGACTCGTCGCCAATCACAGACCCTTGGAGTATACTCGAAGATACTACAGAGGACTCGTCGCCCGTCAGCACGAGCACAGGTCTCACCGTACTCGGCTCTCGCCATAAGTATCGACAGCTCGAATACAGTGTCCCACACCACCGTATTCAGCTCACGAGTTCGGGTTGCTCAATGGTCACTATGGGGAGGCACTTGGCCCCAGCATAGGTCGACAGCTCGGCCACGGTGTCCCATACCACCATGTCCGGCTCATGAGTCTTAGCGTATCGAGGTACCTTGTTTAACGGGATCGCCACTGGTAAGTTTGGTACCCTAGGTTCAAACAGTAATGACCAAACATGGTGAACACACATTCGACAATCGGGTTACTTGACGAGCCTGACTAGCTCGAGCGCACAACAAGTTGGGCGATATGAAGCGCAAAAGCACTCCGTGTGGCCAACCACTATCGCCAACCGAAGTACGACTCGGGTTCACCAGACACATTCCTTGTGGCGACATGAATCTCAGCCACAATTTCCAGTCTGGTATCGAATGCCTGGACTATAAACATAGTCCCAAACTCATACAGTTCTCATCAATAGCATGTGGAGTTAAGCATGATAAACAAAGTAATACAACACGTTAGGAGGCATATCATAAAGCATGTTATGAAGCATGATATAAAGCATGTTGTAAAGCATGTTGTAGAGTACTATACAAATAGGGACACAATTACATATACATCACAAGTGAGTGGCTAAAGTAAACCACCACATGGAGGGTATCCTACATGTCTCTAAGGTAGTCGGGAATTCCATATCAGCACCTATCTAAGGCACTAACACTTAAACATTTACACTCACAAGCGTTTACACAAACACTAAGAGTACACCATTCCAACATACATGACGTATGTTAGCAAAATACGTATTAGGGCTATCCTTTCACCAAGCGGTTGTTTTATCCATGTATACCATAATCATACAGCAAATAATCACAACAAATGCATTTCCAAAATTTACACATATACGGTATTTCTAGAATACACAATTTCTACATACGTAGTATTTATAAGCGAGCATGTATTACGGCGATTCCTTTCGCCAAACTAGTATTTTATCCATATGTTGTATAATCATACATTAAATAAACATATCAAACATTTTTCCAAAAAAAATACGTATACGGTATTTCTACGTATACCTAGAGTATGTGACATTCCATATTCTACAACGTTAATTGAAACAGAAAACGGAAAGCACTTTGTACATGTGCATTTGCATGCAGATCATGAATCTATCATTATCTGACATTGAAAGCGTTGAAAACTGTAACTTATACACCTAAAGTCCTCACCTTAGCCCTTGGAATCACAACGGATCAGTAAGGTTGGATGAGCTTCCGTATTCGGGAGTTTTCTAGCCTAAAGAGCGGAATCGGTTAGCCTTTTCACAACCTATAGTCTATGCACTTCAAATCAGACCTAGGGTTAGGGTTTCTCACCTTAAAATGGAGTGGATACCACTGGGAAAGCGCCTGGAAAGAGGCGGTGTAGGCCGTGCGGTGATCGAAAGCAGCAGGAGGAAGTTCTCCCACAAATCCCAAGTTTTTCACTCCCTTTTCTCTCTCTCTCTAGGGTTTTATCTTAAATTCGTATGGCTGTGAGAGGGGCTGTTCTAAGCTCCTTTTATAGCCTAAAACCTCTCCAAAATAGACTCAGGTTCAAGGGTTACTGCTAATATAGGTATTTCATCACTTTTCCAGCTCAAAAGAGGGGTTCTGGTGGCCCTCCTTGAGCCAAACGTCAGACTTAAGCTCTCCACACATGGATCTACGTGGGATTACGTTTTCGACTCGATCGGATTCCCAGATCGCACGTGGCAGACCACTTTCAGTTCAACGGTTAGTGGGCCACGATCCGAAATTCCAAGTACATGTAAATGTTCCTGAAATTTTTCCTGATCCGAGGGTGTAATTTGGTCTGATTCTGACGGTCTGGTTGCTTAATACTGATGCGCAAGCGAATGGTGCCAGATCACTATTCCAGATATTTATTTTGTAAAGGGAATAGTGTTTTTTCACACTCTCTCGCTCTGGATCCAAATGAATGGCCGTGGGACATTGACTGGACCTGATTTCTGAGGTGGTTGTCAAGCCCAGTAAGGCGGTCCTAGTTCCTTAATTTCATGTTAATCGGACTTCCGATGTGCGGTCTAGACCTAAAACGAAGTTTCATTTCATTCCCGAGAGCAGCCGGGTAATGAGTTTGATCCTAATCTTTAGGGTAACCTAGCATCAATGATTCTACAAGTTTTGGGTCTTGCAGATCGTATTTAAAGCGATCCCAACGGATTTCATGGCTAATCGAGTTTAGCACTTAGTTAACTTTGTTAAATTTCTAAAGGATTTAATCCTAATTGATTTCTGATCGAGGTGGTACTCGAGCCAAAGTACGAAAATTTACGGGTCGTTACATCTAGTTTAGCACTTAGTTAACTTTGTCTAATTCTTAAAGGATTTGATCCTGAGTGATTTCTACCTGAGGTGGTACTCGGGTCTTTGTATGGAATTTTCTTAGTCGTTACAATCTACCCTCCTTAAAGAAAAATTTCGTCCTTGAAATTAGTACCTTTTCGTACTCCTCGAGAATCTGAGGGTAGTTCTTTCTGACCTCGGCCTCTATCTCCCAAGTAGCCTCTTCCTCAGTGTGATGCGTCTACAATACTTTCACAAGTGGGATGACCTTGCTACGCAACACCTGCTCCTTCCTCTCTAGAATACACGTCGGACGTAGTACATACGTAGCGTCCTCGTTCAACTACACCTACTCCCATTTGATGATATGGGAAGGATCAGGAACATACTTCTTTAGCATGGAAATATGAAATACGTTATGCACACCTGCAAGTGGAGTGGGCAAAGCCAAGCGGTATGCCACCACACCCACTCAGTTAAGTATTGTGGAATGGGCCAATGAACCACAGTGTAAGTTTCCCCTTCTTGCCAAACAGAAGGACTCTCTTCATGGGGGAAACTCAGGGGAATATATGGTCTTTAACATCAAACTCAAGCGGTTGCTGCCTCGTATCGGCATAGCTTTTCTATCTGCTCTGTGCTATAAGAAGTCGATGCCTGATAATATCGATCTTTTCTGAGGTCGCCTGTACTAACTCTGGGCTAATTAAATTGCGCTCGCTGACCTCTGCCCAATAATGCGGTGCTCGGCAAGGGCGCCCATACAAGGCCTCATAAGGAGCCATACCAATACTCGCCTGAAAGCTGTTATTGTAGGCAAACTTTGCATACGGGAGACAGTCATCCCAACTGTCCTTGAAGTCCAGAACACAGGTCTGCAGCATATCCTCAAAAATCTGATTCACTCACTCTGTCTGTCAATCAGTCTGTGGGTGGAACGCGGTGCTGAACTTCAACTTTACACCCATCGGTTCCTTGATACGAGTCCAGAAGATAGATGTGAATCGCGTGTCCCTGTCTGACATAATCTCCAAGGGAACTCCATGCAGACACACTATCTCCTTAATGTACAATCTGGCCAACTCGTCTGCAGAGTTCAAAACTCTAATCGGAAGGAAATGAGCCGACTTCGTTAACTAGTCCACAATCACCCAAATGGAATCATGTCCCTTCCTCGTCTTCGGTAGCCCTGATATGAAATACATAGAGATGAAGTCCTACTTCCATTCAGCTAAAGGCATGGGCTGAAGCAGTACAGGAGGTTGGCAATGTTCAGTCTTGACCTGCTGCATGTGAGACAACGGGAGACATATTCTGCTATGTGGAGCTTCATGTTGTCCCGCCAGTATGACCACTTCATGTCCTGATACATCTTCGTGCTACCAGGATGCATCACAAGCTTCGATCTGTGGGCAGCCTCGAGAATTTCCTGCCTCAAGTCATGAATGTCTAGGATGCATAGGAGGCCACGGTATCGTAGGCGCCCATATGTGCCAACTCTCCACTAGGAGTCCTCATCATCGCTAGCTTGCTTTTGAAGCTCAGACAGTCGTGCATCGCCCTTTTAGGCCTCGATAATCCTGTTATCCATAAGTGACCGCACCCGAATGTGCGGGACACTCACGAATAGCTCCTCCATGGTGAGTTTCTGCTCGAATTCCCGCATGAACTCCACCATGTACCATTCCTCAACCATCAGCGGAGCCGCAAATACTATAGCTTTTTTGCGGCTCAAAGCGTCTGCCACAAGGTTGGCCTTGCCAGGATGGTAGGAAACCTCGAACTTGAAGTCCTTCAAGGTCTCCATCCATCGGCGCTGCCTCATATTCAAGTCCCGCTGAGTGAATATATAGCGAAGGCTCTTGTGGTCGCAGAAAAGCTTGAACTCCTCTCCGTAGAGGTAATGTCTTCAGAGCTTTAATGCAAATATGACTGCTGCTAACTCAAGGTCGTGTGTGGGGTAATTCTCCTCGTGTTTCTTTAATTGTCTCGAGGCATATGTGATCACCTTGTCCTTCTGCATAAGGACACAGCCCAAACCAACGCAAGACGCGTCAGTGTAAATCGTATATTTGATCCCTTGCTCTGGCAATACTAGCACAGGGGCAGACGTCAGTCTGTCCTTCAGCTCTCAAAAAGCTGCTTCCGCCTTCTCATTCCAAGCGAACTTCAGATCCTTCCGTGTCAATTGAGACAACGGTCTGGCTATCTTCGAGAAATCCCAAATGAATCATCGGTAGTAGCCTGCCAGACCAAGGAAACTCCTCACCTCAGTAACCGAACCAGGCTACTTCCAGTCCTAAACTACGGCTACCTTAGCAAGGTCCACCGCTATCCCTTCCTTGGACACCACATGTCCCAGGAACTTGAATTCCTCCTGCCAGAAGTCGCACTTCTTGTACTGTGCGAACAACTGGTTCTTCCTCAGAGTATCTAAGACTGCTTGTAAGTGTTCCTCATGCTCTTCCCAACTCGTAGAGTATATCAAGATGTCATCGATAAACATGATGACGAATCGGTATTTAATTGGCCGAAATACCTGGTTCATCAAATCCATTAACACGGCCGGCACGTTCGTAAGACCGAATGACATCACAAGGAACTTGTAATGCCCAAAACTGGTCCTGAATGCAGTCTTCTGCACATCCTCATCCTTGACGGACAACTGATGATACCCTGACTATAGATTAATCTTCGAGAAGTAGCGCGCCCCTTTCAACTGATCAAACAGATCGTCTATCCTGGGCAAATGATATTTGTTTTTCACGGTCAATTGGTTCAACCTACGGTAATCAATACATAATTGTAGCAACCATCTTTCTTCTTGATAAACAACATAAGTGCTCCCTAAGGAGACACACTGGGTCGTATGAAGCCCTTCTTTACGAGTCCATCAATCTGTTTCCTTAGTTCCTCATCTCACATGGAGGCATCTGATACATAGGTAATGAAATGGGGGTCGTACCGGGCACAAGATCAATAGTAAAATCGATCTTGCGCCAAGGAGGTAATCCAGGGATCGTCCTGAACACATCAAAAAATTTTTGAACTATTGGCATGTTTCCTAGTGTCAGCCCATCAACATGCTCAAGCAAAGCAGCGTAACATTCAACAGGACATAGCCAACTAACTTGCATTGAAAAAGTGAAGACCGTGCCATCAGGTCTGTTGGCTGTCACGACCAGATTATCGCAATCAATCTCTGCCTTCATCTCGGTGAGCCAATCTATACTAAGGATAATGTCGTAGTGCCATAGTGGGGCGACAATGAGGTCAATAAAGACCATCCTACTACCCAAGTCTACTGAGCAACCCTCACACGTCCGTGTGACATCCGAAAAAGTCTCAGTAGTAGTGGTGAGTCTCACTCCCTTCGTGGGAGTAGTATGTAAAGCTAGACGCTTAACTGCCGCACATGAAATGATGGAGGTAGTGGACCCAGTATCCACCAAAAAAAAGAGATAGGAGTACCTTGAACATGTGCAGTGACCTCGAAGGCCATAGGTGCCGAAGGTGCTGTCTCTGGCTCTTCTGCTGTAAGCGCATGAACGAGTGCCTGTTGAGGTCGGTTGGGCTGAGGCACCATTGGTCGTTGAGGCACCATAGGTCGCTGAGGCAGCCTAAATCGAGGTGCAGGGGGTCGAAAGGATGGATGTGTAGGGATAGTACATAGGGGTGGTGTAGAAATGGCCTGAGGGTGAGTGCGGTCGTTCTTCTGTGGCGACGAGAACCCACTGCCTCTCATACTCACGAAACAGCTCTCCGCTGGGTGGCCTGGCCTCCCACAGTAGGTACAAGTCACGCCCAGTCGCTGCATCGGAACTGGTGGCACTGAAATCCTGGGAGGAGAGTCTGTGCGAGGCCTCTTGCTGAGGAATGGCCTGCTCAGCATATCTGGTCGAGGCCTAGGGACCATAGGCCCACGAGAACGTACCAACCGATCCCTGTCCTGTTCAGCTCGCATAGACATGTGTACCAGGTCAGCGTGGGAGGGTATGTTAGCACAACACATCTTCGAGCGAATATCAGGGCGCAGGCCCTTTGTAACATCTCGAAAAATCGAGGGTCGAGCATAAACTCAACTTCGAGTTCCAGAACATCACTTATGCAACATAGATAATGATGATTAAATGTTGTCTGTGTTAGTACAATAAACATAAGTGAGATTCTACCAAAACAGTAATTCATACTCCAGATCCATGTATAAAATGTAAGCGGAAGACTGAAAGGTGTATATAGATATATATAAAACAAAACATTCTCGATCTCCAGAGTATGAATACTAACTGAGTCACCGTATATATACATGTTGGTTCTGAATCAAAATGTTAAAATAGTACAACTGAAATTATCAACCCTGTAGCCCCGTAGGACAACCTATGCGAAGCCTCCAGCGAACTGCATGTAGGAGAACTCCTCCTGATCGTCATAGAAGTTGGGCTCAGTCTCCTGTGCTCCAGTGATACCTGCATCTGATACAGGGTCTGGTGGGTATTTTAAAACACCGTCTCGTAACATGGGAATGAGTGGCCAACTTAGTGGAACAATAAAGCATAGGTTAACATGTTATCAATTCAGTCAAGTAGTAATGATAAAGCAGTACAATCAAACAATTCTAACTACTCTTATTTAATGCAAGTATGAAATGATATGATGTATGCCCTTACCAAACCACCCTCATACGACACCATCTTACGTTCGTGAATGCGTTCATCCCTTAGTGCTCCACATCTACCAGGCACATGCAGTGCGATGATGAGCATGATTACCAAGTAGTTATTAATCCATTTCAAACAGCAGTAGTGGAAAACTAAGGTACCTCCCTTGTATCATTCCCAAACATGATCTATTCTAGGGTCGTCAATCCTAGTTAATCTTATACGATGGCGTGTTTTTAGGTCGCTGCAAAGGCTGTCAGGGCTGTTACGCACAAAGGTTACACCACTCCCCCATCACCTTATCAATGTAGGCCAACAGCGCGAATATAGTGTCTCATACCACCATAATCGGCTCACGAGTCTGGTTACTCACTGGTCACTATGGGGAGGCACGTGGCCCCAGCGTAGGCCGACAGCTCAACCACAGTATCCCATACCACCATGCTCGGCTCATGAGTCTTAGCAGATCGAGGTACCATGGTTGACGGGATTCCACTGGTAAGTTTGGTACCCTAGGTTCAAGCAGTAGCGACCAAACATGGTGAACATACATTAGACAAATTGGGTTACTTGATGAGCCTGACTAGCTCGAGCGCCTGTTGAGTTATACAACATGAAGTGCATAAGCACTTCATGTGGCCTAACCACTGCCGACAAGTAACACACGACTCGGGTTCGTTAAACACATCTTACGTGGCGAAAAAAATCTCAACCACAAACTCAAGTCTAGTACCGATTGTCTGGACTATAAGCATAGTCCCAATCGTAATTATTCTATATTCAAAGCATGTGGAGTAAAGCATAATAAACAAAGTAATTCAAGCATGCTAACAAACTTGTCGTAAGCATGTATAAAGCATGTTATAAAATATATCATAAAGCACCATATAAATAAGAACACAAACACATATATTTCACAAGTAAGCGGTTTAAGTAAACAACCTCATGGAGGAAATCATACATGTCTCTAAGGTAGTTGAGAATCCCATCTCAACACCTACCTAAGGCATCATCATCCAAACACTTACTCTCACAAGCATTTTCACAAACACTTAGCATACTCTATTTCAACATACTTAGTGTATGTTAGCAAAACATGTATTAGGGCAAGTCCTTTAGCCAAGCAAGTATTTTACGCATATATAATATATTTATGTAGCAAATAATCATGACAAACACATCTCTAAAATATATACTTATACGGTACTTTCTATAATTCAGTATTTCTACATACATAGTGTATATTAGCAAAACATGTATTAGGGCGAATCCTTTCGCCAAATAAGTATTTTATCCATATATCGTATATTCATACAACAAATAATCATGTCAAACACATTTCTAAAATATATACGTATACGGTATTTTCTACGAATACCTAGAATATGTAAAATTCCATATTCTACATCTTTAATCGAAATGGAAAACAGACGACACTTTGTACATGTGCAATTGCATGCAGATCATGAATCTATCATTACCTGACATTGAAAGCGTTGAAAACCATAACCTATACACCTAAATTCCTCACCTTTTGTCATAGAATCGTAATGAAGTCGATAGGGTTGCTAAGCTTCCGTATTCGGCAGTTTAACAACCTATAGAATGAAATAGGTTAGCTATTTCATAACCTACAACTATCAACACCCCAAATCAGATTAGGGTTAGGGTTTCTTACCTAGAAAAGATGTTGAAATCACCGGAAAATCGATTAGATTGCAGTGGTGGAGCTCGTAGAGTGGCAGGGTAGAGCGGCCGGGAGATTCTCCCACTTCTCTCTCACATTCTCTCTCTTTTCTCTCTTCTCCCTCTAGGGTTTCTCTCAAATTTTTATGACTGTGAGAGAGAGGGTTCTAAGGTCCTTATATAGCCTAAAATCTCACCAAAATAGACTTAGAAATAAGGTATACTTGGGTTTTGTCCAAAGGGCTTCTGTTTCAGCTCAACGGAGCATTTCCGAAGGCCCCCCTTGAGCTAAAGGTCAGACTTAAGCTCACTGACATTGAATCTAGGTGGAGTTAAGTTTTTGTTTCAGTCAGATTCTCAGATCACACATGGCAGACAAGTTTTAGTTCAACGGTCAGTGGATCTCAATCGGAAATTCCGAGTACACTGACACGTGTATGAAATTTTTCCTGATTCGAGGGTGTAATTTGGCCTGATTCTGACGGTCAGGTTGCTTAATACTGACCCGCAAGAGACAAGTCTCAGATTACTATTTGAGATATTTATTTTGTAAAGAAAACAAGTGTTTTCACACTCTCTCACTCCGAACTCAAGCGAACAGCCGTGGGACACTGGCTGGATTTGATTTCCGAGATGGTTGTCAAGCCCAGCGAGGTGGTCCTAATTCCTTAACTTCGTGTTAATCGAACTTCCGACGTGCGGTCCAGATCTGATACAGAGTTTCGAGATGCTCCCGAGAGCAACTGGGTAATGAGATTGATCTGAGATTTTAAGGTAACCTAGCGTCAATGATTCTACAAGTTTTGGGTCTTGTAGATCGTACTTAAAGTGATTGAAACAGATTTCATGGATAAGCTAGTTTAACACGTAGTTAACTTTGTCAAATTTCTAAAGGATTTAGTCCTGAGCAATTTCTTTCTGAGGTGATACCTGGGCCTTTGTAGTTTGTATATAGAGTGGTCCAAGTTAAACTACTTAGCTAGTTTGAGATAGTGTCTAGGGTGAAAGTACTTAGAAAAATTGAAAGATCAAGGTGGTGAAGGGTGGGATTTGTGAAGGAAATGGGTTCACAAGCGATTTTAGACTATGGGATTTAGTTCTGACAAGTTAATAAGGCGTTAGGAGCGACCCATTGCCTAAAGACGTCTAGTTCCAGGTTGGAAAAAATTTGGACTATTACACCCTTGGAAAAGCACCACATCCGCATCTGTGCGTAGGCAAGGATCGTAGGAACATAGCGGCCTAACTCCGTGAACTGATGCCCATACTCTGTCACTATCATGCTTCCCTGTCTGAGGTGCAAGAATTCATTCTCCTTCTCATCCTGTACGTCTAGGGATAGTACTTCTCGTGAAAGCAGAACTCAAAATCTTCCTAGGTCCATACATGGCCAACCGCAACAGTCCGCAGTACATTATCCCACCACAGGCTAACCTCCTTTTCAAACATAAAGGTGGCCAACTCGACCTGCTCCTACTCGGTACAATGTAGCATCCTCAGTATCTTGGAGATGCGGTCGAGCCAATATTCGCCTCCTTAGGTCTGTGAGAACTCGTAAAGGTAGGAGGCCTCAAGTGCTGGAATCGCTCGAGGAGACCACTCGTACCCAAATTCTCTGTAGGGTATGTAGCAGGTGTAGGGGGAGGCACACCCTCATCCTGATCAGAAGGCCCTACTGTCTCGGCAGGGCGTACCGATGGTGAAGGTGGAGTAGCACTTACACCCTAGGCTAGGGCCCCTGTAATAGTAGTGTAAGTGTTATGGTCTTATACTCCTTTGGTTGTCAAATTTTGTTGGTTGTCAAATTTTGATGTGTCAAAACATCTATCTGTGTCTTGTGCTTGTATGATGATTTATATGAATTCAAGACACTGCATAAACACTTCAAGAAGCTACAAGTTAAACTTTTCAAGAAGTTACATATTGAAGTTCAAGAAGCTACATGTTGAAGTCTCAAGAAGCTACAATGTTGATGTTCAAGTCTTAAGAAACAACTTATGACTTCAAGACTGATAAGCAATGCATGAAGTAGTTATTATGCTGATGAAGATCTCAAGTTTGAAGCTACAACAAGTTCAAGATCTCAAGCCTGATATGGTTCAAACGTTCAATCAATCTACATTCGTTGAATGGTTGAAGTTCAATGTCCATACGACATGATTCGGGTTTGAATGACCTTAGGTTGACCCTTTAAGTAGGTCACTTTGGATACATAAATCAAATATTTATTTTAGATAAGTTTGGTCTATTCTACGACCAGTCCTAGCTCCTGTTCGACCAGTCCTAGCATTAGTTCGACTAGTCCAAGAAATTCCACGACCAGTCCTAAGTAGTTGAAGATTTTTTCGTAATTTTTGGTACGCCCACGACCAGTCCTGGAGGTCCTTCGACCGGTCGTAGTTGTGGCTTCGACTCGTCCACGACCAGCCGTGGATCTACGACTCAAAGTCTAGCAATGAATTCTATGGTCCTACGACCAGTCGTAAGGATTTACGACCAGTCGTAGGCTACTCACGACCAGTTGTGGAACAACTTTCAAAGATCGCGCTTAAATTTTCAAAAATTTGTTAGAGCTACGACCAGTCGAAGGTTTCTAAGACCAGTCGTAGGAACGATTTTTGCTTCTATAAATTGAACACGAAATTCAGAGTTTTCACACTTCAACTCTATTCTATTCAAGAATTTTCAAGTGATCACTCTGAGATAAGTCTGTGTTTATTTTAAGCTACATTGTGCTTATTTAATATTCCTTTTTGCTAGCTTATTTAATTTGATTTTGTTTCTATATTCCAATCCTATTTGAAAAGAGGAATTATCTTATTCCTTCTTCTTGGAATCAAAATCAAATATAGCTACGCCCAACGAGTTAAATCTAAAATCTATTAGAATTTAGAACCTTATGAATGTGAGTATTGGAAATTGAACTTTGACATTCAATCATCTACTCCGATTGGTTCTACCGGGCTGCTAAGAAAAGGAGAAATCCAGGTATTTTACAATTCTGTAAAATTTATTTACTTTTGGTTTTGTTTGAGGTTAAGCCAGAAAAATCTCATTGTACTGGTTTTGTTTGAGGTTGAGCCAGAAAAATCTCATTGTATTGGTTGTCTGAGGAAACCAGAAAACTCAGAAAAGAGGGGTTTTTGAATTGTGTAAGCCCAAGTGAAAAAGACACAATTGTAAAGGTTTTTGGTGAACCTGTGAAAACCTATTTGATAGTGAATGCTAATATCCCTTGTGTGAGGATATTAGGAGTGGAGTAGTAACTACGTGTGTGGTGTTGAAAAGCAAGTTGGTGTACACAAAGCGAACCACTATAACTCTTTGTCTTGTGGATTGAATGCTTGCTTAATTTTCATATCTTTTATCATTCGATTGTGTGGAATGTACAAGTGGATGTGAATGTTGTAACTATTTACATTTCAAGCAAGTGTGGGGATTGTTGTAATAATTTAGATCTATACTTCTGCATTTAATTTCAATTCCTTGCTATTTCAATTACTTATATTAAAATTGAGTCCTTGATCTAAAAGAGGTTCTAGAAATAAGGTTGTCCTACCATAAGCCCTTGTTTATTATGGTGTAAGGTTGTCCTTAGAACTGAATTTGTATCAATCTCTCAATACTTATTTATCAAGGTGATTTAAAATTTAGCATTGTTAATTGATTTATATTGTAAGGCTATTGGTTTAATTTATTTACGCTAATTTTAATTTAAATTTGGAATAGTCCTATTCACCCCCCCCCCCCCCTCTAGGACATTTAACTTGGCCTTTTCAAGTGGTATCAGAGCCAAATAGCTCATTTTTGTTGCTTTTTATTTGGATTTATTTCCTGAGCTAATGATCTAAGCTATATAAAAAGATGTCAAATTTTGATAGCCTTTCAGTTACTAGGCCTCCACCTTTTGATGGCTCCAACTATGCCTATTGGAAAGCCAGAATGAGGATCTTCCTCAAATCAATGGATGAAAGTGTGTGGCAAGCCACAGTAACTGAATGGAATACTCCTATCATGGAAGTAACTGGTGTTGATGGTTCAAAATCTATGAAAATTACACCGTATTTTCAATGGACCACACTTCAGAAAAATGAGAGTAGTGCTAATGCTAAAGCACTAAATGCAATCACTTGCGCACTATCACTAGGATGAGTTCAAAAGAATCATATCTGTGATATTGCAAAGCAAGCCTGGGATATTTTAGAAATGACACACGAAGGTACATCAATTGTCAAGAAATCTAAAGTCCAACTCCTCACAACTAAATTTGAAGAAATTCATATGGAGGAAAATGAAATGTTTATGGACTTTTATACTAGATTGAATGACATTGTAAACTCAATGTGGGGTCTTGGTGATAAGATTCCAGAAAGTAAAGTGTGTGCAAAAATACTACGCTCTCTTCCTGAACGGTTCAATTCTAAGGTAACCGCAATCCAGGAACTTCGTGATATGGATAATATGAAGGTAGAAGAATTAGTTGGTTCTTTACAAACCTATGAATTAAATTTTAAAGCTCCTAAAGGTAAATCTATTGCTTTGAAGTCATCTAAGAGTATTACTCAAGAAAATTCAGATTCAGAAAAGTCTGAAGATGATATGGCCCTTTTGGCGAAAAAGTTTTATAAGATTTTCAAAAGTAAGAAAAGAGTCGACTTTCAAAAGGCAAATGAAAATAAACGTTCTAAACCTAAGTCTAAAACTTGGAAGTCATTGAAAGATAGTCAATGTTACAACTGTCAAGAATATGGGCATTTAGCAAACAAATGTCCTAAAAAGGACAGATCCAAAAGGAAGGGTATGTTGGCTACTTGGGATGAATCGTCGATTAAAGCCTCTTCGAATCAGAAAATTCAGAAACCGAGTCGGGCAGTGATCTTAAGGCCCTTATGACTCTAGCCAAGTTTACCTTTTCCGATCACGATGATTCAACAAGTGAAGAAAATTTGGATAGTGATCATGAAAATGATGAAGATCTTCAAGATGCTTACAATGCCTTATATAAGGAAAGTTGTAAAATTGCTGTCAAACTTAAACTTCAAAAAGAAAAGTTTTTTAAACTTAAAGAATGTTTTGAAACCCTTGTTTTAGAAAAATCCCAAATTTCAGATTGTTTTGAAAAATCAAAGTGTGATCTGGAATTCAAAACCTCCCTAATTGAAAATTTGAAATCTGAAAATGAGAAACTTAAAAATGAAGTATCTTCTCTTCTGAGTTTGAAGAACACATGGAGATATGCCCAAGGTGATCCAAAATTAGAAAAATTATTATCCGGATCAAGAAAATATGGCGATCGATCCGGGTTGGGCTATGATAAAAACACATCTCCTAAACAGAAGAATACTCATTCCAAATTTGTGAAAGGAGAGACTTCTACCTCAAAAGGAAAAGGTACTAATCAATTTTTTTCTAAAAATACAAAAACTCTTCAAAAACACAAAAGCAGCTATATAAATTTCAAAAATCAGATTCGAAACCCACTAGCTGAAAAAATTGTTGATTTACTTAAGGAGCTATTAAAATCTAACTCAGTAGGTCACTCTTACAACTATAAACAAAAGAAGACCAATTATTCTCCTAAACCCAAAACAGTACTGAAATGGGTTCCTAAGGTTGCTTGTTTGGTTGCTCACACTGCTTTCAAAGCTACAAGCCATTCGAAATGGTACCTAGACAGTGGATGCTCCAGACATATGACAGGCGACAAAGCACTATTCACCGATCTTAAAGATATGACTGATGGGTCAGTCACATTTGGTGATGGTAGCAACTATGCAAGATAATTGGCAAAGGTACGGTCCAACTCTATAACCTTCCCTTATTTAAAAAT
Source organism: Magnolia changhungtana (assembly GCA_030180095.1). Classification (NCBI taxonomy): domain Eukaryota; kingdom Viridiplantae; phylum Streptophyta; class Magnoliopsida; order Magnoliales; family Magnoliaceae; genus Magnolia; species Magnolia changhungtana. The sequence goes on from JASAUF010000600.1 coordinate 3,912,739, forward strand.
GTTTTATATGTTGAGGGTTTAAAACACAACCTATTGAGCATATCTCAAATATGCAATAACAACCATAATGTTAAATTTTCTAATCAAGGTTGTGAAATTATAAATGAAAAGGGTTCTGTAATATTAACTGGTCGCAGAACTTCGAAAACTGCTATATAGTAAGCAATGGTAGCTCATCTGAACAAATGTGCTACATGGTCCATACCGATGAGACAGAATTATGGCATAAACGCCTTGGACATGTACATTACCGAAATTTATACAGATTGAGCAAAAGTGAACTAATTAGAGGACTACCTAAGATGTAAAAAGTAGACAAGATTTGTGGTGAATGCCAGTATGGTAAACAAACTAGGAGCTCTCACAAAAAGGTGAACTCCAATATCACCACAAGACCACTCGAGCTGCTCCACATGGATCTTATAGGACCAACAAGAACGGAAAGTCGAGGTGGTAAAAAGTACATCTTAGTTATTGTAGATGATTACACAAGATACACTTGGGTTTCATTCTTGAGAGATAAATCAGAAACCCTTGATGAAGTGAAAAAGATTATAAAACGGATTCAAACTGAAAAATGTTCTCAAGTCAGCAAGATCCGTAGTGATCATGGATCCGAATTCGAAAACAGCGGTTTTGAGAAATTTTGTAGCGATCAGGGAATATCGCATGAATTCTCTGCACCTAAAACTCCTCAACAAAATGGAATTGTCGAGAGGAAGAATAGAGTGCTTCAAGAAATGGGAAATGTTATGTTAAATAGCATGAAGCTCCCTAGGAATCTCTGGGCTGAAGCAGTGAATACAGCCTGCTACATTATTAACCGTGTTTATATTTGTAAATCTAATAATAAAACGGCTTATGAAATGTGGTTTGAGAAAAAAAGCCTTCTCAAATATTTTCGAGTTTTTGGCAAACAAGTACTATATTTTGCGTGACTTAGTGAAAATTTGGGAAAGTTTGACATAAAAGTGATGAAGGGATCTTTTAGGATATTCTTTAAACAATCGTGCATATCGTGTTCGAACAACAGGACCGGTGTGATTCAAGAGTCAATAAATGTTGTGATTGACGATCTTTTGAATACACTGTCCCTAGTTGAATAATGATGAAGTTCTTATACTTGAAAAATAAGAAATTTCATCAAGTGAAACTAATCGAATTAAGGATTTGTTAAAGATCATCCAACTTCTCAAATACTTGGAAACCCTCTCACTGGTGTGCGCACTCGTAGACAATTAGAGGACATATGTAACTACGTATGCTTTACATCCCAGATTGAACCGATTAACGTAAAAGAAACACTTTCAGATGAAAACTGGATTCTTGCGATGCAAGAAGAACTTAATCAGTTTGTCAGAAATGATGTCTGGCACCTTGTTCCTAGACCTAAAGATAAACATATTATTAGAACAAAATGGATTTTCAAAAACAAATTTGATGAACTTGGAAATATTATTCGAAATAAAGCAAGACTAGTTGTACAGGGGTATACACAAATTGAAGGTATTGACTATAATGAAACATTTGCTCCTGTAGCTCGTCTTGAATCAATCAGACTTTTTATCTCCATTGCATGTTTTAGGAAGATTAAAATTTACCAAATGGATGTAAAGAGTGCCTTTTTGAATGGTGATTTACATGAAGAGGTATATGTTGAACAACTTACAGGGTTTGAAGATCCTAAATTTACTGATCATGTGTATCGTCTTAAGAAGGCTCTCTATGGTCTGAAACAAGTTCCCAGAGCATGTTACGAAAAACTGACTAAGTTTTTACTGAGTCATAATTTTCAGATGGGGTGTGTTGATAAGACGCTCTTTGTTAAGAAACATAACGATGATATTCTAATGGTTCAAATATATGTTGATGATATTATTTATGGATCAACCTGTACTAACATGACTGTTGAGTTTGCAGATTTGATGAAGTCTAAATTCGAAATGAGCATGGTTGGAGAATTAAACTATTTTCTAGGGTTGCAAGTAAAACAACAACTTTGATGGAATTTTTATCTCTCAAACCAAATATGCTCAGAGTTTAATTAAGAAATTTAGATTTGAGAAAGGTAAAAATTTTGATACTCCTATGAGTACAACTTTGAGACTCTCAAAAGACTCTACAGGTAATGATGTGGATCCTAAATTGTATCGTAGTTTGATTGGTAGTTTGCTTTATTTGACTGCTAGTAGACCAGATATTACTTTGAGTGTTGGTATTTGTGCTCGTTATCAATCAAATCCTAAAGAATCTCACTTAACTGCTGTTAAGCGGATTATGCGATATGTCGTAAGTTCTACTAAACTGGGTCTCTGGTATCCACATGAGACTAATGTTCAATTAGCCTGCACGCAGATGTCGATCTTGGTAAAATTTGGAAACATTGATGATAGGAAATCAACCAGTGGTGGTTGTTTCTACATTGGAAATTGTCTTGTTTCTTGGTTTAGCAAGAAGCAAAGTTCTATATCGCTATCAATAGCTGAGGCTGAATACATTGCTGCTGGAAATGCATGTACTCAACTTGTTTGGATGAAACGAATATTAAGCGATTATGGAATCACTTAGGATTCTATGATTTTATTTTGTGATAATTCCAGTGCAATAAATATCTCTAAAAATCCAGTTCAGCATTCACGTACTAAGTATATTGACATTAGATTTCATTACATTCGTGAATTAGTGGAAGAAAAATTAATATATTTGGATTACATTCCAACCGAGACTCAACTTGCAGACATTTTCACTAAACCGCTCGACAAAAGCAGGTTTAATAAATTAAAATTTGATCTCGGTATGTGCAATTTAAATTGAATTTACAAGATTTGGTGTATCATAATATACATAACTATGATATCTTATTTGCTTGAATTTGAAAATTATTTAAAAATTTTGCAAATTTTGTGTCGTACTCCACCTGTCGTGAGTATACACGACCGGTCGTGTTACGACCGGTCGAACACCTACACGACCAGTCGTGAAACTCGGGATTTCACTTTAATTTGGGGATTTTGACTCTTCTTCTTCATTTCTTTTTACTCTCCAACGGTTCTAGCTACGACCGGTCGAACCCACCGTCATAGTACTTCAAGGTTAGTGGTTCTTTTACATTTTTTTATAGATTCTTGCTATTAGTGTTTCAAATCTCATTCTTGTGGAATCTATTTGGTCGTTCATTGCAAGTTTGGAGTTTTATCTTGAAAAATCTATTCTATCTAAACCCCATTTCTTCTAACTTGTTGTTTCCTTGAAATCCTTCTGTGAAAATGGATGCTAGAGGTAAAAAGAAAACTACTCAAGGTCCATCTTCTTCTAGATCAGCTTCTATTGTACAACGTCATCTTCGCTCTCCCGAAAATGATCCTTCTAATGCTCGGGATTTGCGTATGCGCAATGTTATTGTTGAGCGTCATGTTAATATTAATCACATTGCTTCATTTGGTATCTCTCCTCTGTTGGAATATGTGGGATGGGATAACATCTTACATTGGGGTGGAGCTGCATACCAGTCCATTGCCCAATCCATGTTTGCATGTATCTGTGATTTTTCTCTTGAGGATTTTACTTTTAAAGTTGATACTCAAGAAGGATTATTTTTAGTGGATCGACATTTGATTGTTGACATTATGGAAATACATATCAATGATGAGAGCATTCCAATTCATATTTTACATGACAGTCTCTCTCGAATCGAACGAAAAATGCTTGCTAGAGATTTATGTAATTTGGATGTTCATTGGACTCATAAAGGTCATGTACTTCCCTCAAGGTTTTTGTTACCCAGACACAGAGTACTTCATAGGATACTCATCTCAAATCTTTATCCACGTTCTGGTAATAAAACCGAACTCACTACTTTCATGGTTCGTGTTTTGCATTCTGTAGTCTCTGGTGCAAAAATATGTCTACCTTCTTTAATTTGTCATTCCATTATTCTGTCTCGTCACCATCCTGGACATAGTGATATACCCTTTGGTTATTTATTGACTATGCTGGCAAATCATATGCTCGTGGCTATGCCTACTAGAGAAAAACCCATCCATCATCTCCCTTTTAATAATTCCAATCTTAACAAGATGAATTTAGAATTGGCTAAAGGCCAAGTGGATGCTGGTAGCAGTGGTGCTGAAGTAGAAAATGCTCAAGCTAGTGATCTTCCTGAAGACGTGAATATGGATGATTTATTTGAAGAACTTGAATCAGACTCGGCTGATGATCCTGATTTTCACCTTCGATTTTGATGAGAGATTGAATTCCCTTCAAGAGCAGGTGGCTCAAATTCGTGTTACCCAAGACACGCAATTTTCATATTTACGCAAATATATGAGGCGGATTGCTAAGGGTTTACATAAAATTGATCCATCTAATCCTGCTCCCTCTTCTGGTTCTGACTGAATTTTTGATGGGTCTGTAATATTTTTTTTACTGAACTTTACATGCTTACTGACTTTTTAATTATGCACTATGTTCTCTTGAATCAACTCCTATTTTCATTATTATTGATGCTCTTCTTCCTTTGTCATTTTGTGTCAAAAAGGGGGAGAAGTTTTGGAGGCTTTTGATTTATTTGAATTTAATCTTTATGATGTGCTCCTATTACTCAGGCTATTACTCAGGGGGAGTTAAGCTTCTTAGGGAATGATGCTAGTTATTACTTATCATATCTATATAACTGTGCATGCTTCTCTATTGTGAACCTGTTCTGTTTGTACTTCTCTTATGTCTATTGGAAGTATTATTACTTGGGTGTTTTGTCATAAATTTGACAAAGGGGGAGATTGTAAGTGTTATGGTCTTATACTCCTTTGGTTGTCAAATTTTGTTGGTTGTCAAATTTTGATGTGTCAAAACATCTATCTGTGTCTTGTGCTTGTATGATGATTTATATGAATTCAAGACACTGCATAAACACTTCAAGAAGCTACAAGTTGAACTTTTCAAGAAGTTACATATTGAAGTTCAAGAAGCTACATGTTGAAGTCTCAAGAAGGTACAATGTTGATGTTCAAGTATTAAGAAACAACTCATGACTTCAAGACTGATAAGCAATGCATGAAGTAGTTGTTATGCTGATGAAGATCTCAAGTTTGAAGCTACAACAAGTTCAAGATCTCAAGCCTGATATGGTTCAAACGTTCAAACAATCTACATTCGTTGAATGGTTGAAGTTCAATGTCTATACGACATGATTCAAGTTTGAATGACCTTAGGTTGACCCTTTAAGTAGGCCACTTTGGATACATAAATCAAATATTTATTTTACATAAGTTTGGTCTATTCTACAACCAGTCCTAGCTCCTGTTCGACCAGTCCTGGCATTGGTTCGTCTAGTCCAAGAAATTCCACGACCAGTCCTAAGTAGTTGAAGATTTTTTCGAAATTTTTGGTACGCACACGACCAGTCCTGGAGGTCTTTCGACCGGTCGTAGGTGTGGCTTCAACTCGTCCAAGACCAGTCGTGGATCTACGACTCAAAGTCTAGCAATGAATTCTATGGTCCTACGACCAGTCGTAAGGATCTACGACCAGTCGTAGGTGACCCACGACCAGTCGTAGGCTACTCACGACCAGTCGTGGAACAACTTTCAAAGATCGCGCTTTAATTTTCAAAAATCTGTTAGAGCTACGACCAGTCGAAGGTTTCTAAGACCAGTCATAGGAACAATTTTTGCTTCTATAAATTGAACACGAAATTCAGAGTTTTCACACTTCAACTCTATTCTATTCAAGAATTTTCAAGTGATCACTCTGAGATAAGTCTGTGTTTATTTTAAGCTACATTGTGCTTATTTAATATTCCTTTTTGCTAGCTTATTTAATTTGATTTTGTTTCTATATTCCAATCCTATTTGAAAAGAGGAATTATCTTATTCCTTCTTCTTGGAATCAAAATCAAATATAGCTACGCCCAACGAGTTAAATCTAAAATCTATTAGAATTTAGAACCTTATGAATGTGAGTATTGGAAATTGAACTTTGACATTCAATCATTTACTCCGATTGGTTCTACCGGGCTGCTAAGAAAAGGAGAAATCCAGGTATTTTACAATTCTGTAAAATTTATTTACTTTTGGTTTAATTTGAGGTTAAGCCAGAAAAATCTCATTGTACTGGTTTTGTTTGAGGTTGAGCCAGAAAAATCTCATTGTATTAGTTGTCTGAGGAAACCAGAAAACTCAGAAAAGAGGGGTTTTTGAATTGTGTAAGCCCAAGTGAAAAAGACACAATTGTAAAGGTTTTTGGTGAACCTGTGAAAACCTATTTGATAGTGAATGCTAATATCCCCTGTGTGAGGATATTAGGAGTGGAGTAACTTTTCTGTGTGGCATTTGAAAAAAAGCAGTTGGTGTACACACAGGCGAACCACTATAACTCTTTGTCTTGTGGATTGAATGCTTGCTTAATTTTCATATCTTTTATCATTCGATTGTGTGGAATGTATAAGTGGATGTGAATGTTGTAACTATTTACATTTCAAGCAAGTGTGGGGATTGTTGTAATAATTTAGATCTATACTTCTGTATTTAATTTCAATTCCTTGCTATTTCATTTACTTATATTAAAATTGAGTCCTTGAACCAAAAGAGGTTCTAGAAATAAGGTTGTCCTACCATAAGCCCTTGTTTATTATGGTGTAAGGTTGTCCTTAGAACTGAATTTGTATCAATCTCTCAATACTTATTTATCAAGGTGATTTAAAATTTAGCATTGTGAATTGATTTATATTGTAAGGCTATTGGTTTAATTTATTTCCGCTAATTTTAATTTAAATTTGGCATAGTCCTATTCACCCCCCCCCCCCCTCTAGGACATTTAGCTTGGCCTTTTCAAGTAGCCAAGAGCTGCTGGTGTTACTGCTGCATCATCATCATCAACTGCTCCAACCTATCAGTAGGTGGGGCAGGCTCAGGCACATGCTGAATCGAAGATGACGCATGGTTCTGCTCACAAACTTGTGGTGTGTACGGTGGTGGTCCAACTACAGGACCAAGAGAGGTTGAGACTCAGGAATAGTCTCACGAATAAGGCCTAATCCCGGGTCCGTATGACCATCCCTCTGGGGAGGTGCCTGATCCATCATATCAGTAAGTGCGAGGCGTGCCGTGCTCCGCGTGACCTTCCATGGCATGCCCTATATGACATAGGGTGTAACACAGGTCAGATTCAGCATACACACAAACTTATTTCACAGCATTCATACCCAAATTAAAGCAATTTCATGTATTTCATTCACCAAAATTTGTCATAATACATGGGATACTGAGTTACACGAATCATGATAGAAGATGCATGTGAACTAATACAACCCAAACTTCAAATACTGAAAACATGTTACTACCTACTACACTACTAGGTTCATCAACACGAACACAAATATAACCTAAAGTATAACCAAAATAAGCTGCAAGACAACGTCATGGATGACTAGGCATCCGAGTCTGGCGATGGAGGAGGGGCGCCCTTATCATGCAGACAGCACAGGATAGTCTTCAGCGTACGAGTCACTTTCTTGAACTTGTGTTTCATAAGGCCTCAAAGATCCATAATATCCTGTCATAGGACCGCCTGACCCTATCGTAGGATAGCATGATCCTCCTCAAGTCAAGTTATACGAGCTTCCCTAGCAACCCGTCAGCATCTTGCTCCGGTGCCGTAAGAGGGGAGCTCCCCTCCGTGTCCTGGGCCTCCTGTTCTTCTTCGCTCTCTTCCTCTTATATCTCAGCTCCACCTTCTTCCTCACTTTCATACTCCTCTTCACTCTTTGTCTCATCCTTACTCTCCTCAAGTCAGACTTGTCGTTGTCGTGGCCCGATGTCCATTTGGTTGAGAGTGGTTTCATTAATGAAATGTTACGGCACTAGAAGTTCTGCGCCAAGACTGTAGCCGAACTCACGTGCAATCTTGCATATAAGCCGGCCGAAATGGAGTGAATCAGTCCTTCTGTTGGAGCATGTGGTCAGAACGATCTATCGCAAAACATACGTAGGCACGCACAACTTCTCATCCAGCCCCACTTGGTATAGAAAATCTATCATCAAGCGCGTACACTCACTTCGATTGCTCCACCTGGGATAGACGTTAAACGTGCAAATATGGTGGAGTAGGCATAAATCATCCTTTATGTTAGATACTAGAAGGCTATTATTCCGCTGCCACTGAACCAGTCGACCACAAAAGAAACGCTGAAAGTGCCCTTATAAGTGCCCTTGTTTGTCAATTACTATGAACGGGTGGTCAGACAGTTTGTAGGACATCAAAAGAAGATCAAGCCAAGTGTCTGCCTCAACCGGATGTGCGGAAGCTCGCAGTAAGTAAATCATAGCCTCGCATCCCATGTCCCAAAACACCAGGTGATTAAAACCCTTAAAATAAGATAGACATCTTAGGGTTTTTGTGGTGAGAAAACTTTTTCAAAATAGGAAAATCTCTAAGTATTTCTCACTCTGTCGATTCTATCGAAGCACCCTCGATATGATCGACTTGTTCTGTCGATGTCCTCGATACCTTAACGATATTATCGAAAAGATGACCAAAAGTGTCCAGTAACTAAATATTCATCTAGATGAATTTATCGATGTATCGATACACCTACCGATATCATCGATAAAAGCACTAAACATGTCCAGTAACTTCATAACATATCTGGACAAATTATCGATGTATCGATACGTATATCGATACCATCGATATTCAAATCTCGAGACCATCAGGAGTGGCTCAATAAGATAGACAGGCAGATTTTCGGCGCCCCTGTTTTTTAATGAAAATCTCAAAATTCATCGATATATCGGTGACTGTCCGATATGATCTGAAATCAAATATCGATAAGATCAGAGGTCCATCGATGATATCCATGGTGGAAGTGCATTTCTTACAGCAATTATTTCAGGATGTTTTTAACTATGATCGCGGGGCCTTCGATTTAATCGATATTCAAATATCGATAATATCGACACCAGATCGATTGCATCCAACTAAGCCATAATCTGTCTAGCAAGTTTAAAGATAAATCTGCTGAAATTATTGATACTTCGACTCAGATCTCGATATCATCGACATTCAAATTTTGATGACCTCGACGGTTCCCCCAATCATTCATGAAAACCTGAAATATTTTTAAAGTCAAGTCTCTCTCATTTTTCATGTGTTGAGGGATCGACCCAGTCATCGATGGAATCGGAGTTCGAAATCCGATGACATCGACAACTGTTTCAATTCATTGACCTATTGGTAAGGAGTTTCAAAAGCGTATGACATCGAGTCCGAGTCGTCGAGCAGACCATCGATGCTATCGAGAGTATACGATCGATGATATCGAACTCTGTTATAAATATGACCGTTTTATATCCGTTGGAACTTCTTGCTTATATATAGAGGACTTGTTCTTTCTTACTGTAAGAGAGAAAAGAGAGACCTTTTGTGTGTTTCAACTTGCATCTTATACCTAGAACCTTTCTCTCTAGGGAGTTCATCATCCAATCCACCCTTGCCATTGATATTAAATAGAGTGGATTGGGGAATGAACTTCCACATTCAAGGATCCTCCAGCTACTACCTTAATGACAAATCATTATGTTGGGATGACTTGAATGCATAAGAGAGGAACCACTCTATCTTCCTTATAGGAAAATCTTTAGAGAGTAGGATTCCATCTCACCCTTGATCCAACCCGAAGCCATCATTGGTATATCATCTTGTGTTGCGGATCAAGGGAACTGAAGACTCTTCGTCAATAAGGAGGAGAAGATCTTTGGCGTTGTGCTTAATGTGACTCATCAACTTATCTTTAAGTATCCAAAGTCCAGAGGACACTTGTGATCATTCCTTCCTAGGTCTTGGTCCTAAGTGGTTCTCACCCTTTGAAGTCCTCAAGGAGGCCTCCGGTGGGAGTGTATGTAGTGGGTGCACAGGGTGGACCCTTACTCTTGTGTAGGGCATAAACTGTTAGGTCCTTGTGTAGGTCCTTGACCTGTGTGGTCTAAAATCTGGGTGCACAGGGTGGACCCTTGCTCTTGTGTAGGGCATAAACTGTTAGGTCCTTGTGTAGGTCAATTGACCTGTGCGGTCTAAAATCCGGGTACGTTGTGTGGACCCTTGCTCTATGGAGAGCATAAACATCTGGTTAGGAGTGAACCAGTAAAACTCTAGGTTTGAGGTGAACCGCATAAAACCTCTGTAAAGGTTGAAGGTGAACCTGATTTTAAACCTTAGGTTTGAGGTGAACCCTGCGAAACCTCCTTAGTGAAATCCGGTACACTCAAGGGTTGAGTGCGACAGCCGCGAGTGGAGTAGACAAGTAGTCGAACCACTATAAAAATGACTGTGTCTGTGATTGATTTTTGTGCTTGATCATTTGTATGATTATGCTAACTGCATTCATATCTACTCACACTTCACACACAGTCACTTCCATCATAGACTATAACTGCTTCATGATTATCATTTAAATAGTTCTATGATTGGATCCTCTACTAAGCTTGGAAGCTTGTAGACTTACATTGGGTAATCCTAAATATTACATACCTGTTAGGATTAGAGTGATAGGATTTTTAATATAACTCATAAATCTTTAAAAAGTCCTATTCACCCCCCTCTAGGACATTGACATATTCCAACTTCTACTCAAGCGGTCTTCACCGCTATTTCAATTGGTATCAGAGCGGGTCTCTCTTTAAGGGCTTTACTGCCTAGAGAGTGATCTTGACTGAAGTTGGGAATATGGCCAAAGGAGAGGGCTCATCGGTCACTAGACCTCCAGTATTTGATAGATCAAATTATGCATACTGGAAGGCTAAGATGCACTACTTTCTAAGATCTTTGGATCATGACGTTTGGGATATAGTTGAAATTGGATATGTGTTACCTACTGAACAAATTATACTTGACAGTGGCACAACAATCACAAAGCCCAAACCCAAAGAAAAGTGGACATCATTCGACAAATAAAGGCAAACATCTGAAGCCAAGGCTATGAATGCTATCTACTGTACCGTGTCCCAGGATATATTCAATCAGATAAGTATGTGTGGGATATCAAAAGAAGCATGGAATTTACTGGAAACAACCCATGAAGGCACAAGTACTGTGAAAAGGTCCAAACTTCAACTACTGACTTCACAGTTCAAAAGTCTCAGAATGAAAGAGTATGAGACATTTATGGAGTTCTTTACAAAAGTAAATATCATTTGTAACTCCATGGGTGGACTGGGAGAAAAAGTTCGGGTACCAAAAATGTGTAGGAAAATTCTAAGATCCCTACCGGAACGGTTTAAACCCAAAGTAACAATAATTGAGGAGTGTAGAAATATGGATGAAATGAAAGTAGAAGAACTAGTAGGTTCCCTACAAACTTTTGAACTACACTTCACTCAAGCCCCTAAATCCAAAACAGCTGCCCTAAAAACTTCAAAGAAAATAATACATGAGGACAGTGGAAGTGAAGAGGAAGATGAAGATAAGGAAGTAGCTTTGCTGGCACATAGATTCAGAAGATTCTTTCAAAAGAGTCGCGGCCATCCCTCTAGAGGTAGAAAGATGGATAACAAACCCTCTGCAGGCAAATTTGGTAAAAAGACCAAAGAACCACAATGCTACGCCTGTAGAGAGTATGGATACCTATCTACGGAATGCCCAAACAGAAAAACCAAGGGCAAGGCAATGGACGCCACATGGAATGATACTGAGGAATCATATTCATAATCTAGCGACTCAGAAAGCGATGGAGACCAAAAATCTTTGAAAATACTCATGGTCCCCACTGCTTCGATCATTCCAACTAAATCTAACAAAGAACAGCAAGCTACTAACTCATTTCCATCTGACAATGAGGAGGTTGAAGAAGAGGAAGAAAGTGGACAAGATGAATTACAAGACGCGTACAATCAACTTTACATTCATAGTGTCAATATTATCGAAAGACTAGGAATAGTTGAAAATAAAAAGGAATTGCTGCAATTAGGTTTGGATAAAGCTTCGAATATCAATACTCATCTAATTACTGATCTGCAGCAATGTTACTCAGATAATGATATATTTGAAAGAACAAACATTTTCTTGAAATCCGAGTCAGAAAAATTATAGAAACAAGTCAAAGCACTAAATGAAGAGAAATTGATTCTTCAAAATAACAATTATACACTTCAAAATGATTTAGAAGAATCCTGGAAAATAGCTAAACTAAACTGCAAATTTCCCTAAGGTAGTGAGAGATTAGAAAAACTTTTGGGTATGGGAAAATATGGGAACAACAAATATGATTTAGGCTATGAAAAAGCTAGAACAAGAATTGGATATAGAACATATGGAAAATCTGACATTTTCAGTAGCAACAAAGGCCAAAATCCTGCTTATCAGACAAGTGGTGATTCAAAGGATGTGTTGAACAAAGGATATATACAACCATCTCCACTCAAACCATCTGACAGGAAGAAAGGCTCAGTGAAGCAAGTGGTTGAATCAGATAAGAAAATCAAATCTGCGACAAGTAAGACCCCTGTGACAAAGTGGGTGATTAAGGAAAAGATAAATTGCCTTGTTACACATTCAGATCATCTACCAGGCAAAGGGGCGAGATAGTTCCTTGACAGTGGTTGCTCAAGACATGTCACAGGTGATAAATCTCTTCTCTCCAACTATCAAAACCTTCGTAAAGGGATAGTCACCGATGGAGATGGAGCCACTGCCAACGTAGTTGGATAATGAATGATAAGAGGAATTAATTTGCTCAAAAATGAGAATGCTTTTTGTATAAAAGGACTAGCACATAATCTGTTAAGCATCTCTCAAATCTGTGATAATGGGTATGTGGTCAAATTTAATAAAGAAGAATGCGATATCCTAGATCAATCAGGAAAAACAGTAATTAAGAGTCATCGCACAAACAACCACTGCTACATCATCAAAGGCATAGAAAGGACGGATGCCTAGAAATACTGAGCAGAGAAAAACAAGTCCAGATCATGCATCTAGATTTGGATATTTACTGAAATGAAGCAATTTTGTTGAGTGTAAAATGATATATCTTAGATTTCTCACCTCAATCTTTTGTAAATGAACATGCAAATGTTCATAAATTTTTATGTACAGTAAGAGTACATAATTTTGCTGAATATGATATTGATATACTTCAAGGGTCGAAAAAGAACAATATTCCTTTTCATTCCTATCGGTCTGTCACTTTCGATTAATCGATCATGGTTCGATATCATTGATGTCTCTTCAGAATGTGGAAAGTCACGAATCGGGACTACTATCGAAGCAGTTACCGGTAACTTCGGACATGGATTATCGATACAATCGAAAGTAAGTTCGATAAAATTGAAGACTCCTAGCCGATAAAAGGCGGTCGAGTGAAAGAATTTTTCTGAAATTTTTTTATGTTTTGCTCTCTGCTCGAATCCTCGGCCAGAAGATCATCGACGGGTCCCAGAAGCATCAAAAGGAAAGGGTATTATCCTCCTAGTCATTCCACTCCAGAGTCTAATCTCACAACTGGTTGGGTACTTTCCATTCTCTTAGTTGACCTTCCTTGCCTCTTACACTGAAAAATCATAAACAAAGGGAAAGGTAAGTCCCTTTCTCAGTCTTCAAGAGGGAAAGCAAAACAACCTAGTATGCATCAACTCACTTCATCAATGAGACATCCAAACACTGTCGTTGAACATCTGGTTCTCAACAGCGCCATCAAGTCATTTGGTATCGATCTACTTCTAGAAGTCATTGGATGGCAAAATATTTTGAATCTTGGTGGTACTTATCAAATTGGAGTAATTCATGACTTCCTCAGCAAATGTCATGTTATTTGTGACGATCCACCTTGCATTCAAGTTGAGTTACTACATTACTCCAAGCACATCACTCCTATCACCGTAAGCAACCTCTTAGATCTCCAAGTCACTCGCATTCCTGTTACGAATGGAAATCTAAATGGTCTTGGGGTTTGGGGCGAGATAACACGTGCACTATGTCAAGGAACCACTATCTCTCGGAACAATGATAATTCTCTTCACATTAATCATCTTGGACCCACTTTTAAAATTCTCCACAGTATTTTTGGGTCAAATGTCTATCCTTGTGATGTGAATGGTAATCATCTATCTCCCTTTGTGCTGAATGTGCTGTATGATGTATATCAGGAGGTTCAAGTGTGCCTTCCAACACTTCTTCTTAAATAGCTAATTCGGATCCTTCAAGGAAATTATCAGGATACACTAGTTTTTCCTGTACTCATCTGTAAATTAGCTCATCATGTTGGTATACCTGCCTCATCTGATAAAGTCTATCCAGAGAAGTGGTTTGATAGTAATGCAGCTCAGGTGGCACAACAGCTCTGTCTTCCTTCAGTTCCTTCAGAGAACAGTGCTCCCTTACAGTCAGCTGCTCCAAATGTTCCTCCGTCATATCCATGTGGATCCAATCGAATGCCATTGCCGAGCCTGGAGTCTATAACAAATCGTCAAACCCGTCACCTCAAATGCCACCTACTGAATGGTATGACAAGTATGGAGGAGTGACTTCACAACTGTGAGAAGTGTCTCACCATGATCGAAGAAAAAGTCGATGTTCTACAGCAAACAAATGAGCAAATGGTGGACTTTCTCACATATGGTGCGTCTCGAAGACGATAAGAGTTGATTGTGTAAGTTTTTTTTTTTGGGGGCTTGATATGTGTTTTGGTAAATACTGGGTGGGGCAGTTTATTTTTTTAGGACTGAACATTTTTTTTAATTAATTACTGTTGTCTGTAGCAGTATACTTTTTTTTGGAAACATGGACTTAACTGCAATCTTGTGCAGTTCATTTTGGTGTTTTTATGGCTGCATATTACTCTTATCTTTAATGCCATATTTTGATTTTCCCCTAGTTTGTCTAATGGAATGCATGTGATGTGTTTAATGCTTAAATTGCTTTACTGTTATCACTGCTTTCCACCTGTTCTGACCACAGATGACTTCCTATAATATTCTGATCACTACTCATCTGTATCATGTATGCATGTTCTCTCACGTACTTTAAGCTTCAGTCAATATCATTTGCTATATCTTTGCCAATGACTGACAAAAAGGGGGAGAACAGTTCAAAACACCCCGAGCGAAAAATTGTGTATCTATATATATTTATGTAGGTGTTAGGGGGAGCAGCTGCAAGAAAGGGAGATTTTTGAACTAAGGGGAAGCAGATATTTCTATAATGTGTACATGGGTTACAAAGCATTGTAAAATTGTATAAATGCATGTACACACAATTTAGGGTGTGTCTAGAAGTATTTTAGGGTATTTTGGGTATTTTGTCACGTAATTGACAAAGGGGGAGATTGAAAGTGCCCTTATAAGTGCCCTTGTTTGTCAATTACTGTGAACGGGTGGTCAGACAGTCTGCAGGACATCAAAAGAAGATCAAGCCAAGTGTTTGCCTCAACCGGATGTTTGGAAGCTCATAGTAGGTAAATCATAGCCTCACATCCCATGTCCCAAAACACCAGGTGATTAAAACCCTTAAAACAAGATAGACATCTTAGGGTTTTTGTGGTGAGAAAACTTTTTCAAAATAGGAAAATCCTTAAGTTTTTCTCTCTCTGTCGATTCTATCGAAGCACCCTCGATATGATCGACCTGTTCTGTCGATGTCCTCGATACCTTAACGATATTATCGAAAAGAGGACCAAAAGTGTCCAGCAACTAAATATTCATCTGGACGGATTTATCGATGTATCTATACACCTACCGATATCATCAATAAAAGCATTAAACATGTCCAGTAACTTCATAACATATCTGGACGAATTATCGATGTATCGATACGTATATCGATACAATCGATATTCAAATCTCGAGACCATCGGGAGTGGCTCGATAAGATCGACAGGCAGATTTTTGGGGCCCCTGTTTTTTAATGAAAATCTCAAAATTCATCAATATATCGGTGACCGTCCGATATGATCTGAAATCAAATATCGATAAGAGCGGAGGTCCATCGATGATATCCATAGTGGGCGCGCATTTCTTACAGCAGTTATTTCAGGATATTTTTAACTATGATCGGGGGCCCTTTGATTTAATCGATATTCAAATATCGATGATATCGACACCGGATCGATTGCATTGAACTAAGCCATAATCTGTCCAGCAAGTTCAAAGATAAATCTGCTGGAATTATCGATGCCTCGACTCAGATCTCGATATCATCGACATTCAAATTCCGATGACCTCGATGGTTCCCTCGATCATTCATGAAAACCTGAAATATTTTCAAAGTCAAGTCTCTCTCATTTTTCATGTGTTGAGGGATCGACCCAGTCATTGATGGAATCGGAGTTCGAAATTCGATGACATCGACAACTGTTTCGATTCATCGACCTATTATCAAGGAGTTTCAAAAGCGTATGACATCGAGTCCGAGTCATTGAGCAAACCATCGATGCTATCGAGAGTATACGCTCGATGATATTGAACTTGCTCGATGATATCGAACTCTGTTATAAATATGACCATTTTATATCCGTTGGAACTTCTTGGCTATATATAAAGGACTTGTTCATTATTGCTGTAAGAGAGAAAAGAGAGAGCTTTTGTATGTTTCAACTTACATATTATACCTAAAGCCTTTCTCTCTAGGGAGTTCATCCTCCAATCCACCCTTACCATTGATATTAAATAGAGTGGATTGGGGAATGAACTTCCGCATTCAAGGATCCTCCAGCTACTACCTTAATGGCAAATCATTATGCTGGGATGCCTTGAATGCATAAGAGAGGAACCACTCTATCTTCCTTATAGGAAAATCTTTAGAGAGTAGGATTTCATCTCACCCTTGACCCAACCTGAAGCCAAGCATTGGTATATCATCTTGTGTTGCGGATCAAGGGAGCTGAAGCTCTTCGTCAACAAGGAGGAGAAGATCTTTGGCGTTGTGCTTAACGGGACTCTTCGCCAAGCATTGGTATCTCACCCTTTAAAGTCCTCAATGAGGCCTCCGGCGGGAGTGTATGTAGTGGGTGCACAGGGTAGACCCTTGCTCTTGTGTAGGGCATAAACTGTTAGGTCCTTGTGTAGGTCCTTGACCTGTGTGGTCTAAAATCTGGGTGCACAGGGTGGACCCTTGCTCTTGTGTAGGGTATAAACTGTTAGGTCCTTGTGTAGGTCCTTGACCTGTGCGGTCTAAAATCTGGGTACGTTGTGTGGACCCTTGCTATATGGAGAGCATAAACATCTGGTTAGGAGTGAACCAGTAAAACTCTAGGTTTGAGGTGAACCGCGTAAAACCTCTGTAAAGGTTGAAGGTGAACCTGATTTTAAACCTTAAGTTTGAGGTGAACCCTGGAAAACCTCCTTAGTGAAATCCGGTACACTCAAGGGTGAGTGCGACAGCCGGGAGTGGAGTAGACAAGTAGTCGAACCACTATAAAAATGATTGTCTATGATTGATTTTTGTGCTTACTCATTTGTATGATTATGCTAACTGCATTCATATCTACTTACACTTCACACACAGTCACTTCCATCATAGATTATAACTGCTTCATGCTTATCATTTAAATAGTTCTGTGATTGGATCCTCTACTAAGCTTGGAAGCTTGTAGAGTTACATTGGGTTATCCTAAACATTGTATACCTGTTAGGATTAGAGTGATAGGATTTTTAATATAACTCGTAAATCTTTAAAAAGTCCTATTCACCCCCCTCTAGGACATATTGACATATTCCAACTTCTACTCAAGCGGTCTTCACCGCTATTTCAAACGCGTACGACAATCTCTTTCACGTGCATTCTCCAGATTCGTCTCGCTCACGTGAACTTGGCGAAGAGGTATCCCCATGAGTTGAGCTATCAGGCCAGCGTCAATTGTGGCCTCCCGACCTCATCCTAAGGGAATCTTGAACTGCAAGGGGTCTAGCGTAAGCTATTGAATATGGGCATAGAATGCACGTACAGTACCCACATTCACAAGATATGTTCCCTCAAACACGGGGCCCCAGCCGGCCTCATCCAGGCACTCCAACAACAGATACTCTCCAAAGAGCCGCCCGTCCACCTGAGCTTCAAAAAGGACATTACGGCCCTCATAAATTCCATGTGACAACTCCGCCAATAGAGCTCGTGGGAGAGGAGCCTTGGGATCGAGGTCCCGCTTCATCCGTATCTCACGCTCAACGCCGGTGCTTGCGATGGCGCCTCGCGGTCTTCTTGAACGAGTAGGGCGGCTAGGCCCGGCTTCATCTGCGGCACCCTTTCTCTTTCCCATAAGACAAAGAATGGTGGAAAATGAGAAAATGGCCGCAATAACTTTGAAGAGAGCTATGGAGAAAGTGAGGAAAATGGAAGAAAAGGGATGGAGTCGTTAGGTGTCCACGGATTTATGCCTCCAAGAGGCGTGTAAAGGCTCAAATGGAAGGGAATAAAGAGGGAAAATGAAGAAAGAGGATGGGTAGTGGGTGTACATGAATTTGAGCCTCAAATAAAGGATTCAAGAACTCAAATCGAAGAGAATGGAGAGGATAGGCAGCTGTGGTAGGGAGATTCCGAATGTGTGCTGAAGGTGGTGCACGAAAATGAAAAAGGAAGAGGTTGGAGGGGCGATATTTGTGCAAAATCAGAATTTTGGGAGGGAAAGGAAAGCTTGGGAGGGTGATTTGTGAAGGGAAGGAGGGTTTGGAAGGGTTTTAAATAAAAAAACCCTGGATCAGTGGGCCACACTACACCCCACATGCGATCAACCCAAGCGGCCTGCCCGGCCTGACCTGTTAGTCGGCGAGGCTTTGCAGAACTGACGAGCCCCTCGTCGGTCCCTGGAGCAACTGGCAAGGGCTTGCCCCTTAGACGAGGTCCTCCTGCCCGCCTTGGTCCAAAAATATGTGGGGCCCACCCTAGGTCCCTCTGAAAGTGCCCCGTTTGGGCCCCACCTCCGTTTCGAGTCTATTCAGACTATTTCGGCAACTATCTGATGTATTTTCATATTTAATGATTTCTAAAGGCTGGAATGGGGTCATTTATGGTCTACACCCATCGTTTGATGGTCTAGGAGTGATCCAGGATTGCCTCATGCGATCATGGAGGTGTACGGACTCGATCTCGGCGATTGTTTTCAGTGAACTTTGCCAATTGGCGAAACCGGGACTCCTACGACTGTTTCTACATTTTCTCGCACTCACCTAAGTTGAATTTGCGTCAGCATAAGGTGTGTGACCATAACCCAGGTCTGGTTTAATCCAAATCATGCTCCAATACCAACTTTTAACGCCCTAAAAATTGGGGGTCAAGTAACAACTCAACTCCCAAGTTCCAAAACATCACTTATGCAACATATATGCTTATGATTCAATGTTGTCTGTGTTAGTGAATTAATCATGAGTGGGATTATACCAAAACAGTAGTTCATACTCCAGATTAGTTGTAAAATGCAAGCGGAAGACTAAAGATATATATAAACATATACAAGTCAAAAGATCACGATCAGTCTCCAGAGTATGAATATAACAGTGAGTCACTGTGTGCATGAAATATTACAAAAGTCAAAAGTATCCAAAAATGGTTCAACTGTAATAAAACCCTGTAGCCTCGCTAAACAGGAGAGCCTAAGTGAAGCCATCTGAGAACTGCATGTAGGAGTACTCGTCCTGATCGTCGTAATAATCGGGTTCCACCTCGGGAGTCACGCCATCGTCTGAAATCAAGACAGAGTTTAGTTGGTGTTTAAAACATTGTCCCGTAATGTGGGAGTGAGTGAGCAACTCAGAGGAACAATAAAGCATAGGCTAACATGTTATCAATTCAGTCAAGTAGTAATGATAAAGCAGTAAATCACACATCCCTAAGTACTCTTGTTAATGCAAGAATGGTATGAATGTATGATGCATGCCCTCGCCTACGCTCCCTTAGTGACTTCATCTCATGTTCGCGCATGACAACACAACCTCAGTGCTTAACCTGCTACGCCTGAACGCACGCGTAATGTAGTGCATGCATATGATTACCAAGTTCTTATTAGTCCTTTTCACACAGCAGGATTGGGAAACTAAGGTACCTCCCTTATTTCATTTCCCAAACAATGATCCGTTCTAGGGTCGTCAGTCCTAGGAAATCTCATACGATGTTATGGTTCTAGGTCTTTGCAATGGGCTCATCGCCAAATCATTACAGGCCTAGTTTATACTCTAGATGCTACGGAAAGGTAGTCACCTCCACGTAGGCTCAGAGTATGCTCGAGGTCACTACAAAGGGCTCGTCACCAAATTAGTGTAGGCCGACAGCTCGAATACAGTGTCCCATACCACCGTATTCTACTCACGAGTTTAGGTTACTCACTGGTCACTACGGAGAGGCTCGTCGCCCTAGCGTAGGCCGACAACTCGACCACGGTGTCCCATACCACTATATCCGGCTCATGAGTCTTACATGATCAAGGTACTAAGGTTAAACGGGATTTCACTGGTGAGTTTGGTACCTTAGGTTCAAGCAGTAGCGTCCATACATGGTGAACATACAATAGGCCAATCGAGTTACTTGACGGGCTCGACTAACACGAGCATACATTGCATCGATCGACATGAAGTGTTTAAGCACTTCGTGTGGCCTAACCACTGCCGACGACCAACACACGACTTGAGTTTATCAAACACGTCTTACGTGGCAAATGAATCCCAGCCACGACTTCAAGCCTGTTACCGATTGCCTGGACTATAACATAGCCCCAATCACATTCAATCCTTAACCAAAAAGCATGTATAGTAATCAAAAGAGAATTTATAATTAATTCAAACATGTTAATAAGCATGTTATAAAGCACAATATAAACAGGAAATACAAACACATACAATTCACAAGGAAGCGATTAGCTAAACAATTTGCATGGAGGAAATCATATACATCTTTAAGGTAGTTGAGAATCCTATCTCAACACCTACCCTAAGCACTATCATCTAAGTACTTACTCTTACAAGCATTTTCACAAACACTTAGAATACACTTTTTAACATACATAACACATATTAGCCAAAACATGTATTAGGGCGAATTCTTTCACCTAGTGAGTATTACACAGATATATAGCATATACATACGGTAATTAATCATGGAAAACACACTTTCATATTTTGTACGTATAAGGTATTTTCTATAAATATACAGAATAAACTAAATGCCATAATTTGCATACGTAACTAAATCGTAAAACGAACATCGCATTTTGCATGTGAAATAACACCCAGATCATGAATCTATCATTATCTGACATTGAAAGCTTTGAAAACCTTAACCTATACGTCTAAAGTCCGCACCTTATGCCGTAGAAGAGAGAAACAGACTCAATTTAAGCACCAAGTCTTTATCAACTGTAGAACGGCAACCTATAGCATGAAATAGGTTAGCTATTTCATCACTTACACTAGTTGAATCTCTAGAACTGATTAGGATTAGGATTTCTTACCCGAAAATGGAATCAAAATCGTCGAAAAAGTGATACAGTAGTGATGGATAGGTACGTAGAATAGCATGGATAGATTCTCAGGAATGATTCCAACTTCTCACTCACTTTCTCTCTCTTTACTCACTTCTCTCTCCTAGGGTTTTCTCAAATTCGTATGGAGTGAATGAGAGAGGGTTTAAGGTCCTTATATAGGCCTAAAACTGATGAAAATGGCCCTAGGGCCAAAGTATATGTAGGTTATGTCCAAAGGGCATCTATTTCAGCTCAACGGAGCACTTCCGGAGGCCCCCCTTGAGCTAAAGGTCGGACTTAAGCTCACTGACGATGGATCTAAGTTGAGTTAAGTTTTCATTCCAGTCGGGTTCCCAGATCACACGTGGCGGACCAGTTTCAGTTCAACGATCACCAAAACTTGATCAGGGTTACAAGTACAATACCATGTGTATGAAATCTCCTGATCCGAGGGTGTATTTGGGTCAAATTCTGACGGTCTGATTGCTTATATCAGGCCCGCAAGTGATAGGTCTCAGATTACTTAAATTAGGTTTAATTTCTAAAGAAAACTATATTTTCTCACACTCTTCACTCTGGGCTCAAGCGAATACCCTCGGGACACAATCTGGATCTGATTTCCGAGATGGTTGTCAAGCCCAGCAAGGTGGTCCTAAGCGCTTAGCCTCGTGGTCATCGGACTTTCGACATGTGGTCCAGATTCGATACGGAGTTTCAATGTGCTCTCGAGAGCAACTGGGTAATGAGATTGATCCTAGATTTTAGGGTAACCTAGCGTCAATGATTTTACAAGTTTTTGGTCTTACAGATTGTATTTAAAGTGAATTAAGTGGATTTCGTGGCTAATCTAGTTTAACACTTAGTTAACTTTGTCTAATTCTTGAAGGATTTGATCCTGAGTGATTTCTGCCTGAGGTGATACCGGGTCTTTGTATGGAATTTTGCCGAGTCATTACAGAAACAATTGTCGATGTCATCGAATTTCAAACTCCGATTCCATCGATGATAGGATCGATCCATCGACACTTGAAAAAATGAGAGAGACTTGACTAGAAATATTTTAGGTTTTTAAGAAATGATCGAGGGTTAGCCGATGTCATCAAAATTTATATATCGATGATATCGAAGGAAATGTCGATGCAGCGATAAATCCTATAGATTTACCAGTAAGCTCGCTAGAAAGTTTGTGTCCAGTTTCAATGCAATCGACTCAACCTCGATATCATCGACATATGAATATCGATTTCCTCGAATGACCCCCGATCAAAGTTAAAAACCAACCTGAAATATCTGCTGGAAGAAATGCGCACCCACGATCGAGATCATCGACGGTCTTCCGAATTATCGATATTTGATTTAAGATCATATCGGGAAGAGCATTGATATATCGAAGGAATTTAAGATTTTCTTTTAAAAATAGGGGCGTCAGAGTCTCTCTGTCAATCTTATCGAGCCACTTTCGATGAGCTCGAGATTTGAGTATCAATGATATCGATAGGTGTATCGATACATCGATAATTCGTCCAGATATGTTGTGAGGTTGCTAGACATATTTGGTCCTCTTTTCGATGGTATCGATAAAGCATCAAGGACTCAACAGCGCAGGTTGATCATATCGAGGGTGTTTCGATAAAATCGACAAGGCAAGAAAAACTTAGAGATTTTTCTATTTTGAAAAATTTTCTCACCATAAAACCCTATGATTTTCTAACTTATTTTTAAGGGTTTTATTCACCTGGTGTTTTGGGACATGGCATGTGAGGCTTTAATTTTAACTGTGGCGAGCTTGCACAAATCCAGTTGAGGGAGACGCTCGAATTGATCTTCCTATCAGGCTCTGTAAACTAATCTGACTCAACACTTACATAACTTGACAAACCAGGGCACTTTTAATCTCCTCCTTTGTCAATTACATGACAAAATCCCCAAAACACCCTAGAACACTCTAGACAGACAAACCCTAAATTATGTGTACATGCTTATACACAATTTTACAATTTCTAGCCCATGTACGCAATTAGCAGTTGTTCCCCCTGACTGTAAACTCCCCCTTTCTTGTTGCAGTTGCTCCCCCTAAACACTTGCACATCCATTCAAGCAAATACACAATTTTCCGTTCGGGGTGTTTACAAATGTTCTCCCCCTTTTTGTCAGTCATTGACAAAGATATATTAGGTGACGTTGACTGAAGAGTGAAATATTTGAGAGAACCACCCAGTCAGAAGCAGATCAATTTAAGAATCTATGGATGCATTTTAGACAAAATAGAGCAGTGATATAGTAGTTTACATTATTCATTAGAGACAGCACATGCAGTTCATATCAGACATATGATAAACCAGGGGATCGTAAAATATAATTATGGCATTAAAAATATGAGTTCTATTAGCCATATACCAAAATGAAACCAAGATATCCAACTATCCAAAATAAACTGCCCAAGATTGGCAGCAAATTAACAGTTATCCCAGCAAAAACACCAAACCCACGCACAGGTACCCAAAAAAAAATATAGTAATATACAACTAGCACAATTAGCTTTTACCGTCGTCGAGAATCACCACGTGTGAGTAAATTAACTACTTGCTAATATGTTTGCTAGAGAGAATCGACTTTTTCTTCAATCATGGTGAGATGTCTCTCGCAATTGTGAAGTCGCTCCTCCACGCTCGCCATACCGTTCAGTAGGTTATGTTTAAGGTGATGAGTTTGGCGATTTGTGATAGACTCCGGACTCAGCAATGGCGTTTAGTTGGATCCCCATAGATATGACGGATGAGCATATGGAGCAGCCGACTACAGGGGGGCACTGTTCTCGGGAAGAGCTGAAGGAAGACGCAACTGGTGAGCCACTTGAGCCGAATCATTATCAAACCACCTCTTTGGATAGACTCTATCAGATGAGGTAGGAATACTAACATGATGGGCTAATTTACAGATGAGTACAGGAAAAGTTAGTGTATCCTGATGATTGCCTTGAATGACCTGAATTAGCTGCTTAAGAAGAAGTGTTAGGAGGCACACCTGAACTTCTTGATACACATCATATTGCACATTTAACACAAAGGGAGACAGATGATTACCATTCACATCACAAGGATAGACATTGGACCCAAAAATGTCATGAAGGATTTTAAAAGTGGGTCCAAGATGATTAATATGAAGGGAATTATCATCGTTCCGAGAAATAGTAGTTCCCAGGCATAGTACACGAGTTATCTCTCCCCAGATGCCCAAACCATTTAGATTTCGGTTGGTGACTGGAATGCGAGTGACCTCGAGGTCCAGAAGATTACTCAAAGTGATGAGAGTGATGTGCTTAGAGTAATGCAATAATTTGACTTGAATGCAAGGTGGATCATCACGAATAACATGACTTTTACTGAGGAAGTCATGGATCACCCCTATTTGATATGAACCACTAAGGTTTAAAATATTTTGTCATCCTATTACTTCTAGAAGAAGGTCCACACCAAAAGACTCAATGGCACTGTTAAGAACTAGACGTTCAACAATAGTGGCTGGATGTCTCACCGATGGAATGAGTTGATGCATACTGGGTTGTTTCACTTTTTCTTTCGAAGACTGAGAAGGAGATTTACCTTTCCCTTTGTTCATGATTTTTCAGTGTAAGAGACAGGCAAAGGTAAGAGCAGAAAATACCCGACCAAAAGTGAAGTTAGACTCTGGAGTGGAAGAAATGGAAAGACAATACCCGTTTCTCTTGAAGCTTCTAGGACCCATTGATGGTTTTCTAGCCGAGGATTCGAGTAAAGAGCAAAACAAAAATTTTCAGAAAAAATAAGATTTTTCCGCTCGGCCACCTTTTATCGGTTGACAGTCTTCGATTTTATCGAACTGACTTTTGCTTATATCGATGATCTTCATCCGATGTTATCGACAATTGCTTCAATAGTAGTCCCGATCATGTGACTTCTCACATTCTGAAGAGATGTCGATGATATCGACTCATGATCGATTAATCGGGAATGACATATCGATAGATATATTGAAGAGGAATATTTTTCTTTTTCAGCATATTGACGACCCTTCAAGTATACTTTTAGTATTTCTATGACTTAATAGCATACTCAACAAAATTGCATCATTTTAGCAAATATCCAGATCTGGATGCATAATCTGGCCTTACCTTTTTGTGCTCAGAACTTCTAGGCATCAGTTCTCTGTATGCCTCTGATAGTGTAGCAGTGATTTCTTGTGCGATGACCCTTCATTACTGATTTTCCTGATTGGTCTAGGATTTCGCACTCTTGTTTGTTAAATTTAATCACATGCCCATTATCACAGATTTGAGATATGCTTAGGAGATTATGTGTCAGACATTTTATATAGAGAGCATTCTCATTTTTAAGCAACTGAATTCCTTTTATGATTCCCTGTCCAATTACTTTAGCATTGGTTCCATCTCCATAGGTGACCATCCCATTATGAAGATTCTTATAATTTGAAAGAAGAGACATGTCACCGGTTACATGTCTTGAGCAACCACTGTCAAGATACCACTTAGTATTATTGCCTGTTAAGTGATTTGAGTGAGTAGCAAGACAATTCTTCTTTTCTTTAATTATCCACTTTGTGACAGGGTTCTTACTTGTAGTAGATTTAATTTTCTTATCTGATTCAACTACTTGAATAGTCTTTGTGTTGCTACTGGAGGCATTAGATTTTTCAAGTATTTGTATTTCATTACTAGTTTTGGCTCTAACTTTCTCATATCCTAAGTCATTTTTGTTATTTCCAGTTTTTCCCATACCTAAAAGTTTTTCTAACTTCTCACCACTCTGGAGAAACTTACAGTTTTGCTTGGCCATTCTTCTAGACTCTTCTAGATTAAACAAGAGTGTATGATTTTCATTTTGAAGGAGCATATTTTTGTCTTTTAATTACTCAACCTGTTTATTTAGTTTTTCAGTCTTGGATTTAAGGTAGGTGTTAATTCTTTCAAGTCTATCATTATCTGAGTGATGTTGCTATAAATCATTGATCAGATGTGTATTGATTTTTACAGTTGTGTCCAAATCTTTTTGCAGTAATTCCTTTTTGTTCTCAGATATACCAAGTCTTTTAAGGATATTTATGTTATGGATGTAGAGTTAATTATAAGCATCTTGTAGTTTATCTTTTTCTTCTTCTTCTTCTTCAGTTTCCTCATTATCAGATGGAAATGATTCAGTGGCTTGCTATTCTTTCTCGTTCTCAGATTCAGTGGGAATGATTGAAGCAGTGGAGACCATGAGTATTTTCAATAATTTTTTATCTCCATCGCTTTCTGAGTCACTAGATTCTAAATTTGACTCCTCAGTATCATCCCACATGGTAACCATTGCCTTGCCCTTAGTTTTTCTATTTGGGCATTTGGTTGATAGGTGTCCATACTCCTAATCGGCATAACATTGTGGTTCTTTGGTTCTTCTACCAAATTTGCCTGCAGAAGATTTGTTGTTCACCTTTCTTCCTCTATAAGGTCGGCCACGATTTTTCTGAAAGAACTTCCTAAATCGTTGTGCCAGCAAAGCCACTTCCTCATCTTCATCTTCATTTTCGCTCTCACTGCCCTTCTGTAATGTTTTCTTAGAAGTTTTGAGGACAGTTGTTTTGGATTTTGGGATTTGTTTGAAGTGTAGTTTGAAGGTTTGTAGGGAACCTACCAGTTCTTCTACTTTCATCTCATCTATGTTCCTACACTCCTCAATTGTTGTAACCTTGGGATTAAATCATTCCGGTAGGGATCTTAGAATTTTCCTACAAATTTTCGGTATCGGAACTTTCTCTCCCAATCCACCTATGGAGTTGCAGATTATATTCAATTTTGTGAAAAACTCCATAAACGTCTCATGTTCTTCCATTCAGAGACTTTCGAACTGTGGAGTCAGAAGTTGTAGTTTGGACCTCTTCATAGTGCTTGTGCCTTCATGGGTTGTTTCCAATATATCTCATGCTTCCTTGGATGTCCCACACATACTTATTGATTAAATATATCCTGGGACATGGCATAGCAGATAGCATTCATAGCCTTGGCTTTAGATGTTTGCCTTTCTTTGTCGAATGCTGTCTACTTTTCTTTGGGTTTGGGTTTTGTGATGGTTGTGCCACTGTCAAGTACAATTTGTTCAATAGGTGGCACATATCCACTTTCAACTATATCCCAAACATCATGTTCTAAATATCTCAGAAAGTAGTGCATCCTAGCCTTCCAGTATGCATAATTTGAGCCATCAAATACTGGAGGTCTAGTGACTGATGAGCCATCTCCTTTGGCCATAATCCCAACTTTAATCAAGATCACTCTCTAGGCGGTGAAACCCTTAAAGAGAGACCCGCTCTAATACCAAATTGAAATTGTAGTGAAGACTGCACTAGTTAAAGAAGGAATATGTCAATATGTCCTAGAGGGGGGTGAATAGGACTTAAAAGTTTTTATGATTTATTTTAAAATCGTATTACACTAATCCTAACAATAGACACATATTAGGATTACTCAAATGTAACTCTACTAGCTTCCAAGCCTAGTAGAAGATCCAATCACAAACTATTCAAGAGGTAGCAATATATAACTTAGTTTATGATGGACATGACTGTGAATGTGTGTGAGGTGTGATCAGATATATAAATATGAATACATTAACATAAATCACACATATAGAAGAAGAGCAATCACAAACACAGTCATTTTTATAGTGGTTCGACTACTTATCTACTCCACTCCTGGTAACCGCACTCAACCCTTGAGTGTACCGAATTTCACTAAGGGGGTTTCACAACGGTTCACCTCAAACCTAAGTTTTAAATCATGTTCACCTTTAACCTTTACAACATACACTAAGTTTGACTGTTTATGCTCTCACGAGTAAGGGTCAACATAACGCACCCACTTTTAGGCAGACTGGCCAAGGATCTTTCATAAGACCCTAATGGAGGTTTCTACATGGTTCACCTCAAACTCAAGGTTTCATAGTGGTTGACCTCAAACCTAAGGTTTTGCTGGTTCACCTTCAACCAGATATTTATGCTATCCACAGAGCAAGGGTCCACACAACGCACCCACCACGTACACTCCCGCTAAAGGCCTCCTTGAGGACTTCAAAGGGTGAGAACCACTTAAGACCCAATCCTAAAAAGGAATTATCACAAGTGTCCTCTTGGACTCTAAATACTTACAAATAAGTTGATGAGTCATAATGTCGAAGATCTCCTCCTCCTTGTTGACGAAGAGTCTTTTGCTCCCTTGATCCGCAACACAAAATAATATACCAATACTCGGCTTCGAGTTGGGTCAAGGTTAAGATGGAATCCTACTCTCAAAAAGTTTCCCTATCAGGAAGATAGAGTGATTCCAATCTTCTAGGCATTGAAGGCATCCCAGCTTAATGATTTGCCATTAAGGTAGTAGCTAGAGGATCCTTGAATGTGAAAGTTCATTCTCCAATCCACTCTATTGAATATCAATGGTGAGGGTGGATTGGAGGATGAACTTCCTTGAGAGAAAGGGCTTTGGATATAAGATATAAGTTGAAACACACAAAAGCACTCTCTACTTTCTGTCCTAGCAACAATAGACAAGCCCTCTATATATAGGCAAAAGGTTTCAACGAATATAAAATGGTCACATTTATAACTGAGTTCGATATCATTGAGCAGGTTCGATATCATCGAGCTTATATTCTCGATGGTATCAATGGTCTGCTCAATGACTCAAACTCAAAGTCATACGCTTTTGAAACCTTTTGCCAGTTGGTCGATGAATCGAAACAATTGTCGATGTCATTGGATTTCGAACTCCGATTCCATTGATGATAGGATCGATCCATTGACACCTGAAAAAATGAGAGATACTTAACTAGAAATATTTTCGAGGGTCAGCCGATGTCATCGGAATTTGTATATCAATGATATCGAAGATAGTGTCGATGCATCGATAAATCCTATAGATTTACCAGTAAGCTCGCTGGACAATTTGTGTCCAGTTTCGATGCAATCGACTCGACCTCGATATCATTGACATATGAATATCGATTTCCTCGAATGACCCCCGATCAAAGTTAAAAACCAACCTGAAATATCTGCTGGAAGAAATGCGCGCCCACGATCAATATCATCGACGGTCTTTCGATTTATCGATATTTGATTTAAGATCATATCGGGAAGAGCATCGACATATCGAAGGAATTTGAGATTTTCTTTTAAAAATAGGAGCGTCGAAAATCTGGTTGTCGATCTTATTGAGCCGCTTTCGATGAGCTTGAGATTTGAGTATCGATGATATCAATAGGTGTATCGATGATATTTACATCGATAATTTGTCCAGATATGTTGTGAGGTTGCTGGATATATTTGGTCCTCTTTTTTATGGTATCGATGAAGCATCGAGGACTCGACAGCGCAGGTCAATCATATCGAGGGTGTTTCGATAAAATTGACAAGGTAAGAAAAACTTAAGAGATTTTCCTATTTTGAAAAAGTTTTCTCACCATAAAACCCTATGTTTTTCTAACTTATTTTTAAGGGTTTTATTCCCCTGGTGTTTTGGGATATAGGATGTGAGGCTTTAAATTTACCTGTGGTGAGCATGCACACATCCGGTTGAGGTAGACAATTGAATTTATCTTCCTATCAGGCTAAGAAGACTAATCTGACTCAACACTCACGTAACTTGACAAACTAGGGCACTTTCAGATGAAAACCATGATCCATTGTGCATGTGAACCACGACCCTTCAAATGGATCATGGTTGTCATGTGGCAAGGGTCGTGATTATCATATTATATGGTTCATGGTTGTGAAGTTATATGGGTCGTAGTTGTCATGTTATATGGGTTGTGGTTGTCGCGGGTCGTAGTTGTCAAGTTAGATGGGCCGTGGTTGTCATGTTATATGGGTCGTGGTTATAATGTGGTAAGGGTCGTACTTGTCATGGGTCGTGGTTGTCACGTTATATGGGTCATGATTGTCATGTTAAATGGGTCGTGGTTGTCATGGGTCGTAGTTATCATGTTATATGGGTCGCAGTTGTTACATGTTCACTTCCTTTACTACCAAATGAAAGGATAGCCATTGGTACCATAGCTTAAGGCCCAAATGGGGTGATCTGATCCATCCACCTTGTCAGCCAACTCGTCGTGGGCCCAAAAGGTCTTGACTTGGGCAATGTTTACTTCTAACAAACATCACAGTGAGCCTGGAAAGTATCAAGAGTGGGTGCCATTATCACCGTTATTTTCTATTATGTGGCCTACACAAGCACTGGATTGGGCTGATATTTGGGCCCTAGCCTTAAAATGACATGCAAGAAGGATGGGCGTCATGAATTATACACGTATATCAATGTGAGTCCCGATGTATGGTTAAATTCTCAGGTTGTGGTGGTAATGCAGTATGGGTCATGGTTGTGAGGTGGTAAGGGTCGTAGTTTTCATGGGTCGTGGTTGTCATGTTATATGAGTCGTGATTATCATGTTATAGGGTCGTGGTTATCATGGGTCATAGTTGTCATGGATCGTAGTTATCATGTTATATGGGTCGTGGTTCTCATGTTATATGGGTCATGATTGTCATATTATATGGGTCATGGTTGTCATATTAAATGGGTCGTGGTGGTCATGTTATATGGGTCGTGGTTGATACGGGTCATGGTTGTAATGTTGTATGGGTCATAGTTATCATGTCACAGGGGTCGTGGTTGACACGGGTCATGGTTACGTGTGACGTGTGCACGGTTCGTGGTTGTAACGTAATAAGGGTCAATGTTGTCATGTTATATAGATCATGGGTCCTATCGTGATTTATGTGTTGGATCCAATCAGTCCATTAGATTTAGAATTTAATTTAACATCATTGGCCAAAAAATGAGTTACATCCAAAAAATTTATGCCCCCAAAAGGTTTTTAATTTCACTGCTTTCTATGGTGTGGTCCACATGAGCCTTTGATATGCCTCATTTTTTGGCTCATTCCTTAAAATGATATTTCAAAATGAGTTGACGGCATGAATAAAATATATACATCATAGTGGGCCCAATAAGACGATTCATCTCTACATATATTGGGATGTGTAAGTCGAGTAACGTGAGGTCTTAGGAATCTGGACTCCTTTCTCTAATGCAACTTTCGTTGGGAAAGAAAAACGAGTTGGTTGAGTATCCAGACTCGCTACTCAACCTGCGCGGATTGACAGGTTGAGTATCCAGACTTGCTACTCAACTTTGCCACCATCACTGTGACTGGTGGTCAGTGCTACTTGGGCCACACCATATCATCCATTCCATTCATACATTCAGCCTTATCCTTTTAGGGCTTTGTACAAAAAAAAAATTGAGAGGGATATAAATCTAAGGTTGACCACGCCGTAAGAAAACAATATTGGTTAGATATCAACCATTAAAATCCTTATAAGGCCCACTGTACTATTTATTTAACATCCAATCTGTTAATTAGGTCATACAAACCCAGATGAAGGAAAAACACAAATAATTTGAGAAAAAGGATGGACGGCTTGGATAAACAAATACATCATAGTAGGTTGGCGCACAAAATTGCCCATTCCGAGCTAGAGTCGGGCAGGGGAAGGCCACAATTCGTGCCCATCTCGGACAAAAGCGGATTGGCTGGTGTACCTCACACCAGCCGCACAACTGTTGTAGGTATGTGTCGTGCGAAGATGAACATACCCTTGCCAGGAAGATAATCAGTCTGGGTAAGGGTCTGTGGGGCCCACCGTGGTGTAATGGTTTTATCCACACCATTCATCTCTTTTTTCAGATCATTTTACAGAATGATATTAAAAATGAGGCTAGTCCATAGCTCTAGTGGATCACACCAAAAGAAGCTGCAGTGATAATGGTACTCACTGTTTAAACCTTTCTAAGGGCTATAATGATGTTTTTTTACCATCCAACCTATTCATAAAGTCATGTATACCTGGATGAAGTGAAAACACAAATATAAGCTTGATCCGAAACTTCTGCAGCTCCCAAGAATTTTTAATGGTGGACGTTCAATCCCCACTTTTTTGTCCACTTAATGTCTTGGTTCCACCTCATTTTTGGGTTCATAGCCTAAAATTATCTGTAAATATGGATGAACGAAGTGGATAAACCCTTTACATCACAGCAGGCCCCACATATCCCTACCGGTAGGATGCAATACAGCAGTTATATAGCGTGTGAAGTACACCAGCCAATCTGCTTCCATCAGGACACGGGGACGCGGACGCGGATTTCCTTCGATTGCGAAAGCCTTTCGCATGCCCTGGAACCCATGTGGGACCACTATGATGTTTGTGCGAAATCCTATCGGTCCATCCGTTTATGAGTTCATTTTAGTACATGAGGTTAAAAATGAACCGTATGCAATGCTCAAGTGGGCCGAAAAAGTGATAATTGAACGTCCACAATTGAAATATTTGTGGGGCCATAGAAGTTTTGAATCATGCTAATATTTGTTTTTTCAGTTCATCCCAGTAGGAATGACATTATTAACGGTATGGATGTCATGTAAACATCACTGTCGAACCCACGGAGGTTTCCACGGTAGGAATTTACCTAACCACCTTTTGTTTTAATACGACCCACTTAAGTCATGGATCCTACTCACTTTTGGTCTCATGTTCTAAAATGATCTAAAAAAATGAATGAACGGAGTGGATTCCTGACAAACATCACTTTGGCCCCACCTACAATCCTAGCGCAGGAACTTCTTGCCAAAGGCTTTAGCAGAAAATCCGCATCCAAGGATGTGGATTAGATACTGACGGATTGAGTAGCAGAGTTGGCTACTGAATTGACTTCACCAACTTCTGTGGGCCCACTATGATGTATGTGTTGTATCCACACCGTCCATCCATTTTGAGATATCATTTTAGGGCAATAGCCAAAGAATGAGGCTTATTAAAAGCTATAGTGGACTCCACCACAGAAAACAATGGGGAGAGTGATTCCCACTGTTGAAACTATCTTAAGGCCCACCATAATGATTATTTAAAATCCAGCCTGTTCAGAAGTTAAATAAAACATGACAACCACGACCCACTTAAGTCTTGGATCCTGCTCACTTTTGATCTATGGTAAGGTCCACTTGATCTTTGGGTATGATTAAATTTTGGGTTCAACCGCTAAAATAAGATGGAAAAATGAATCGACGGTGTGGATAGACCACGTACATTCATGGTGGTACACCAGCCAATCCACTTTCGATGTGGATTAGAAGTTACTCGACTTACGTATAGCTGTAGGAGTCTTCGAGGAGTCCAGATTCTCAAGATCTCGGAAAGCCTATTTTAGTAAGTCATGTTAGTCGACTTACGCATCCCAATATATGTAGAAATGAATGGTCTTATTGGGCCCATCGACTTACGCATCACGACCCATATAACATGACAACCACGGCCCATATAACTTGGCATCTATGACCCATGACAACCACGACCCATATAACTTCACAACCACAACCCATATAATATGACAACCTCGACCCTTGCTACATGACAACCACGATCCACTCGAAGGGTCGTGGTTCACATGCACAATGGATCGTAGTTTTCATCCACAAAGGGTCGAGGCTAATATTTGACCCTACTCTTAAAATGACACAACAAAAAGGATGGGTGGCATGGATTATTCACATACATCAATGTGGTCCCATTTGGGTCGTGGTTCACATAGGTCGTAGTTACCATGTTATATGGGTCGTGGTTGTCATGTTGCATAGTTCGTAGTTTGCAACGTGTTCACTTCCTTCTCTACCAAACCATTTGTACCATAGCTTAAGGCCGACAATGGGGTGATCCGATCCATCCACCTTATCGGCTACCCATATAACATGATAACCATTACCAATATAACATGATAACTATGACCCATGACAACCATGACCCATATAATAGAATAACTGCAACTCATATAACATGATAACCAAGACCCATGTTATATGAGAACCACGACTCATATAACATGAGAACTATGACCCATGGAAACTACGACCCTTACCACATTATAACCACGACCCGGGTATGGATCGTGGTTTTCATGAGGAAAGGGTCGTGTTTTTCATGAGAAAATGGTCATGGTTGTCATGTTATACAGGTCGAAGTCTTCATTTTGATAGGCCTTGGAAAGGACCAACTAGTGGGGCCTATATTGATGTATGTGAATAATCTATGCCACCCATCCTTTTAGTCATATCATTTTAGGGCTGGGACCTGAATATTAACCTGATCCAGAGCTCATGTGGGCTCAAATATCAATAGTGAGTGTCATTGTCACCATTATTTTCTATTATGTGGACAATGCCTGTCATGTGGGCCCACATTGATGCTTGTTAGAAGTGAACAATGCCTAAGTCACCATTATTGATGTTTCAACAGTCTCCATTATTTTCAAAAAGTCTTAACTTGGGCCCACATCTGATCCATTGATGTTTCAATAGTCACCATTATTTTCTATTATGTGGGCCACACGAGCACTGGATCAAGCAGATATTTGGCCCCTAGCCCTAAAATGACGTGGCAAGAACAATGGGTGGCATGGATTATACACATACATTAATGTGGGGCCAAGTTAGGACTTTTTGGATCCACTGCAAGATGGCCAACAAGGTGGATGGATCAGATCACCCCATTGTGGGCCATATATAACATGATAACCACGACCCATGACAACCATGACCCATATAACAGGACAACTGCGAACCGAATAACAGGACAACTGCAACCGCGACCCATATAACAGGATAATTGCGACCCATATAACAGGACAACTACGATCCATCCAACTAAGACCCATATAATAGGACAATTGCTACCCAAATAACAGGACAACTGCGACCGCAACCCATATAATAAGATAACTGCAACCCATATAATAGGACAACTGCGATCCATACAACTGAGACCCATATAATAGGATAACTAAGACCCAAATAACAGGACAATTGCGACCGCAACCCATATAACAGGATAATTGCAACCCATATAACAGGATAACTGCAATCCTTACAATTGAGACCCATATAACAGGACAACTGTGACCCAAATAACAGGACAACTGCGACCGCGACCCAAATAACAGGATAAGTGCAACCCATATAACAGGACAACTGCGATTCAAACAACTGAGACCCATATAACAGAACAACTAAGACCCAAATAACAGGACAACTGCGACCGCGACCCATATAACAGGATAACTGTGACCCATATAACAGGACAATTGCGATCCATGCAACTGAGACCAATATAACAGGACAACTAAGACTCAAATAACAGGAAAAATGTGACCGCGACCCATATAACAGGATAACTGCGACCCATATAACAAGAAAACTATGATCCATGCAACTGAGACCAATATAACAGGACAACTAAGACCCAAATAATAGGACAACTCTGACTACAACCCATATAACAGGATAACTGCGACCCATATAAAAGGACAATTGTGATCCATGCAACTGAGACCCATGTAACAAGACAACTAAGACCCAAATAACAGGACAACTGTGACCGTGACCCATATAACAGGATAACACGACCCATATAATAAGATAACTACAATCCATACAACTAAGACCCGTATAACAGGACAACTAAGACCCATATAACAGGACAACTGTGATCCATACAACTGAGACCCATATAACAGGAAAACTAAGACCCATATAACAGGATAACTGTGATCCATATAACTGAGACCCATATAACAGGAAAACTAAGACCCATATAACAAGACAACTGCGACTGCGACCCATATAACAGGATAACTACGACCCATATAATAGGACAACTGCAATCCATACAACTGAGACCCATATAACAGGACAACTGCGATCCATACAACTAAGACCCATATAACAGGAAAACTAAGACCCATATAACAGGACAACTGCGACCATGACCCATATAACAGGATAACTATGATCCATATTACAGGACAACTGCGATTCATACAACTGAGACCCATATAACAGGATAACTAAGACCCATATAACATGACAACTATGATCCATACAACTGCGGCCCATTTGGGTCGTAGTTGCCATGTTATATGGGTCGTGGTTGTCATGTTGTATGGATCATGGTTTTCAACGTGTTCAATTCCTTTTCTACCAAACCATTGGTACCATAGCTTAAGGCATACAAAGGGGTGATCCGATCCATCCACTTTATCGGCCAGCTCGGCGTGGGCCCAAAAATTCCTAACTGGGCACTGTCCACTTCTAACAAACATAACAATGAGCCTGGAAACTTTCAACAATCACCATTATTTTCTATTTTGTGGGCCATAAAAGCACTGGATCGGGCTGATATTTGGGCCCTAGCCCTAAAATGACACGACAAAAAGGATGGGCGAAATGGATTATACACATACATAGGTATGAGCCCATTTGGGTCGTGGTTTACATGGGTCATAATTACCATGCTATATGGGTCATGGTTGTCATGTTCTATGGATCGTGGTTTTGAATGTGTTCACATCCTTTTATACCAAACCATTGGTATCATAGCTTAAGGCCCACGATGGGGTGATCTATTCCATCCACCTTGTTGGCCTGCTTTGCTTGGGCCTAAAAAAGTCCTTACTTAAACATTGTCCACTTCTAACAAACATCACAGTGAACCTGAAAAGTTTTAACAGTGGGTTCCATTGTCACCATTATTTTCTATTATGTGACCCACACAAGCTCTGAATCAGGCTATTATCTGGACCCTAGCCCTAAAATGACACGGCAAAAAGGATGAGCGGCATGGATTATACACATACATCAATGTGGACCCCATGAGCTTGGTCCTTGCCCGCACACAAAAAAGGGTTCCGTACACATCACTTTTTTGGCATTAAATACGACGTAACTTCTTCTTTCATGGAAAACCGTACAACTATTGAAACAAGGACAAGGGCATTTTGGTCTAAGTAATTTTTGGAAGCATGTTAGAAGGCCCTTCTGGGAATATATGGAGTGTTATAGCGTTCTAGGTAATTTGTCTAAACTTCGAGGCAAGTACGGTCAATTTCCCTTTATTGTTTGTCAACCAGTAAATAGTCTCACACTCGGTCTTTCAATGGGTCTGTTTAACTTTCGTCGTGTTAAGAAAATAATTCTTTTTATTTATATTATATAATCAAAAATACAAGTGCATAAATACAATATAAAACTGTCTTTTCCATATCATTTCATCTTTCTATCAGAAAGGTTACAGTATTTAGTATCTTCTGCCCTCAGAAACATGCTGTTTAACTCCTCTTATGGGCCACTGTGACATGAAACAGACATAGATTAGCTACTGACAGCTTGAGTAGCAAGACTCGCTACTGAAGTGATGTCACCAAGTTCTGTGGGCCCACCATGATGTATGTGTTTTATCTACATTGTCCATCCATTTGGAGAGATCATTTTAGCACATGATCAAAAGAATGAGGCAAATTCAAAGCTGCAGTGGACCCCACCATAGAAAATAGAGGGGAGAGTGATGCTCACCATTGAAACCTTCATAAGGTCACAACTTGTTCATAAGTTAACACAAACATTAGAGAAGGGAAAACACTAATATAAGCTTAATCGAAAACTTTTGTGGCCCTTAAAAGCTTTTAATGGTGGGCGTAGTTCCCCGCTGTTTTCTATGGTAGAGTCTACTCAAGCTTTGGATCTGATTCATTCTTTAGTTCATGCCCAAAAATGATCTCTCCAAATGGATAGATGGTGTTGATACAAAACATACATCATCGTGGGACCCACGAAACTAGGTGACATCACTTTAGTAGCAAGTCTTGCTACTCAACCTATCTGTAGCTAATCTGCGTCCGAAATAAGGACAATTAAAACAGTTAGGCCTAGTTTGTTAAATTTGAAGTCTAAAGCCTAATTCTGAAATCTGAAGCTTGAATTTGAAATTTGAAGTAAAAAAAACTTGTTTGGTAATTATGGCTGAAGTCTGAAAATTAAGTATTGCATTTGAAATAACCAGTTTGTTAACAAACATCTGAAATGTCTGAAATATGTTAATTTGACACATTCGCCCCTCCCTATCTCCTGTTTGGAAATGTTTTACAATATAAATAAATTATTTTTTATTAAATGAAAATAAAATTATTCTATTTAATTCAAATAAACTAAAGTACTTAATAGAAATTTAAAATATCATTAGGTAAATAATTAATGATTTGCATGTATAAGTGTGGCGACAATTTCTTCTCGCATATTGGACATAATAGTTTGTTCAAAATCTCCAAATACTCCTTCCACTTTAGGCATATCATTCTCTGATTCGATATTCATCTCCAAAAGAACATTTTCATCACGTTGGAAGAGTGGATCGAAGATGGATTTTTTTCTGATGTAGTTGTGAAGTGTCATGCACACAATAACTATGTCTCTTTGCGTCGGGAAGAAATATGGTATCATACACTTCAAAATTGCAAAACGCGCCTTCAACACCCCCAAAAGACCTTTCAATTACATTCCACAATTTCACGTGCATATGATTAAAAACCTCCACTTTACTAGTAGGCCGCCCACCACTACAAAAGTCACCTAATCAATACCGAACATTACAAACAAGGATGAAGGGAAAACACAAATATAAGCTTGCTCCAAAACTTCTGTGGCCCCTGAGAATTTTTCAACTGCAGATGATCAATTCATCTGTTTCTTATGGGTGTGGTCCATTCAAATAGTCTGTTTCAATCAAAAATGAAAGCATTTGATTCAGGTGAATTATCTTACTTAATCATGACAATGAGAAAGAATAGAGAGAATAATCATCATATCTTATTCATTCTGAGTTCATTTACATCCTTTTGATCCTTTAATTCTAGGATAAAGTTTTATAACTAAAAGTACAAGTGTGAAATAGATTCAAATATGTGAATTTCAGCAACATTCAGCTCATATCATTCATGTCCCCATCAAAGATGAGTTGTGCGGATCTTCCTTTCTCATTAATATGATAAAGGAGTGTCAGAACCCCTCAGAAATATCTAAAATAACTTGGAAAACTCCTGAAAAACCAACATGTTGTTGCTTCATCGAGCATCCGCGCAACTCCTCCATGAGTTGTGCGGTTAAGGAGTTGCGCAGGCCTGCCCAATTCATGAAGAGTAGCGCGGCCTGGCCTCCACTTTTCTTTCTCCCTCTTTTTCTCTCCTCTCCAGTACCTCTCAGAGGCATTGGTCTTCTGGAAATTCGATCCTCTAAATGAAAGGGGGTAGGGGGTATTTATAGGCTTTCGCATGTGTGGGTCCTCGAATTCCAATCTATGGACCCCACTTCACATTCCTGATCCAACCAACCATAAAGGGAGTAGCGTAGACCCACATAACTTATGTGCCAGCACAACTAGTGCCCCGTGCAACTCGTGGTCCGTGTAACTTGTTCCTTCCATATTCACTTCAACCTTCCTTGACTAGATTTTTATGCTCCAACAAATACCCCCTTGATCCGAGATTTGATCGCTTGTCAGGTTGAAATAAAGGATCAAAATTATTTCCCCCTGTATTGAGTTGCGCAAACCTGTGCAACTCTAAGCCGGATCTCAGAATATCTATAAATATCAGGCTTCCACCCATTCTTTCACTTCAGAATTTCTTTTGTCCAGCCCCATCTTGTTTCCACACAACTCAAAGTCTGCACAACTTGGGTCCCGCACAACTCGGGTCCCACACAACTCAGGTCTGAAAAGGCCTAGCTATATGTCCTAGAGGGGGGGGGTTAATAGGACTATGCCAAATTAAAACTTTAACAACAGAATTTAAATGAATAAGATAGCCTTATAAACAATTGAATGAAAGATAAAACTTTTAAACAAATTACAGTACTGAAATGTAAAGCACTAAAATAGAGAGGTTGATACCAATGTTGTTCTAAGGACAACCTTGCACCATAAAAACCAAGGGTTTATGGCAAGACAACCTTACTAG
The DNA here is from genome assembly GCA_030180095.1 of Magnolia changhungtana. Lineage (NCBI taxonomy): Eukaryota > Viridiplantae > Streptophyta > Magnoliopsida > Magnoliales > Magnoliaceae > Magnolia > Magnolia changhungtana. Next base: position 3,953,097 of record JASAUF010000600.1, read on the forward strand.
AATAATTTGAATATCAAAAACTCAAATTGAAAGGAAATAAAGGAAATAGTAAGAACTTAAATTCTAAACTATTACAACATTCCCCACAATGCTTGAAATGTAAAAGATTACAACATTCACATACACATATACATTCCATAGCTTTGAATGATAAATGATATAGAAGTTCAAACAAACATTCAAACTATAAAACACAAAGAATTATAGTGGTTCGCCTGTGTGTACACCAACTGTTAAACAACAGCCACACAGATTGTTACTCCACTCCTAATATCCTCACACAGGGGATATCAGCATTCACTATGAAAATAGGTTTTACAGGTTCACTTAAAACCTTCAAAATTGTGTCTTTCAAATGGGCTTACACAATTTAAAAACCCCACTTTTGAGTTTTCTAGCTCTCCTCAGATAACCAACACAATGAGATTTTTCTGGCTCAATCTCAAAAGAAAAACCAAAATTATAAAGGATTTACACAAATGTAAAATACATGGATTTCTCCTTTTGTAGCAGCCCAGAAGAACCAATCGGAATAGAAGTTCAAATATAGAAGTTCAATTGTCCAATACTCACTTTGATATGGTTCTAAGTTCTAATTGATTTTAAATTAATACCAGATGGGCTAGCTATATTTGATTTTGATTCTAAGAAGAAGGAATACAACAATTCCTCTTTTCAATTTAAATTGGAATACAAAAATAAAATCAAATAAATAAAGCTAACAAAAGAGAATATTAAATATACACAACGTAGCTTAAATAACACAAACTTATGTCGGAGTGCTGCCTTGATTTTACTTAAATTCAATTCTTAAAAAACTTTGAAATTCATGTTCTATTTATAGTTGCAGAAATTGCATCTTCGACTTGTTGTGTGACCACTACGACTAGTCGTAGGTTGAACTGCATTTTGAAATTTTAAGCGCGATCAGATAAAACTGTTCTACGACTGGTCTTACGGTGTCCACGACTGGTCATGAGAAATCAGGAATGGTTGCTGGAGTTTGAGTCAAACCTTCAGGACTGGTCGTGAATGAGTCAACACTGTTCCTACAACCGGTTGAGCAGACTCCAGGATAGGACGAAGCTCAAATAAAAAAATTTCAAAAATTTGCAACAACTTAGGACTGGTCTTAAAATTTCTTATACTAGTCGAGCCAGTTTTAGGACTAGTCAAATAGAGTTCAGGACTGGTCTTAGAATAGACCGAACACTTATAAAAATATTCTATATGAATTATGTATTCAAAATGACCTACCTTAACGTCAAACTAAGGTCATGCAAACCTTAAATGTGAAGTATGAACATTAAGTCTTCACTTCTTATAAAGACGGTTGACCTTTGAAGATTGTGAAGCTTGAGATCTCTGATGTAGCTTGAACTTGATATCTTCTTAAGCTTGGACTTCATCTTGTACTCTTGTCTTAAGTTGTACTTGAAACTTGAACAAAAACATGCCTTTTGATATAGCTCTTGTGAAACTTGTAGAAATAGTCAAAGAACTTGAACTTGAAGTAGATCACCGTTCTTAGCTTATAGCATTGATGCAGTGACTTGAACATACAAATCCACAAGCTACACAAGACATAAAATGTGTTTTTGGCACCACTCCTAGATTGTGTTTTTGGCACCACAAAATTTGACAACCAAAGGGGCAAATAACAATTGCACTTACAATCTCTCCCTTTGTCAAATTTGTGATAAAACACACTTAACAAGAATATGATAAGATCATTATGCACATAAAGAATCATGCACTAGTTAGATATAACATGATTAACGAATCATGCACCTATTGTTATTCACAAATTGTTCATTACTTACTCTCCCTGAGTAGCATACATAAATCCTTTTAAAAAAATGATGCTCTCCCCCATAATCCATCTTCATCTCCCTAATATAACCAGTAAATTATTCTCCCCCTTTTTGTCACAATATGATAAAGGAAGAAAGGAGGAAATGGAAGTGGAAGACGAACAAGAGAGTAATTAAAGGAGTAACTAGTTAAGATATGCAATAAGCAAATCAAAGTTCACATAGCATTAACCAGGTGAAACAAAAATCAGTCATACAAACTGAAGTAAAATGAAAGTCCACACACCAACATAAGTAGTATAAAAAGTTATTACAGACCAAATATTAAAATACTTAATCAGATCCTGAGGAGGGAGCAGGTATGGTAGGATCAATTTGATGAAGGTCCTTGTTTAAATGCCTAAGATACTTGCACGTATATTTAAATTGCAAATCATGGGCAACATTCATGTTCTCTACACTCTCCTCAAAAGCACGAAGACGAACATCAAGATCTGATGGCTCATAGTCAGGATCATTTCCAGAGTCTGATCCAATTTCATCAAATATATCATCCATATTGATATCATCAGGAGGAAGATCGTCACTTTCTTCATTATTCCCAGCTTCAACACCACCACCACCCACATCTCTTTGGCCAAGTGTTAGTTCCAATTTCATCTTATTTAAATTAGTATTATGAAACAAAAGATGATAAATAGGAGCCTCTCTAACAGGCATAGCAACTAGCATGTGAGCAGCTAACACAGTTATAAGATAAACAAATGGAATATCATTGTGTCCTGGATGGAGTCGAAATTGAATGACGAAATGACATATCAAAGAAGACAGACAGACTTTAGTAACAGTGATGATAGAATGCAGAACCTGAACCATATAGGAAGTTAGTTCTGTTTTGTTACTAGAACGTGGATATAAATTTGAAGTAAAGATTCTGTGGGAACCCTGTATTTGGGTAACAAATACTTTGCGGGGAGCGCATTCCCTTTATGAGTCCATTGAACATCCGTATTACATAAATCTCTGTTTAACATCCGTTTTTCTGATTCTGAAGGTTTTTTCCATTGGAATATAAATAGGGATGCCCTCATCATTAACATGTATTTCCATTAGATCCACAATTAGATGACGGTCTACAATAAATGGACCTTCTTTAATATCAATATTAAAAGTTAAATTATCAGATGAAAATTCAGAGATACATGAACACATAGCCTGTGCAATGGATTGGTATGCAAGCCCACCCTAATGTAAGATGTTATCCCAACCTACAGATTGGAGAAGAGGAAGGATACCAAAAGGAGCAATGTGATTAATACACACAGCTTTTTCAACAATGACATTGCGCATAAGCAAATCCTGTACATGTGAGGGATCATCTTCTAGTGATCGAAGATGGCGCCAAGTGATAGGAGCTGATCTAGAGGATGACGGACCACGAACAGTTTTCTTTTTCCCTCTAACATCCATTTACTTGAAGAAAACCAAAGTACCAAGAAATCAAAAAGGAAGTAGAGATGGGTTTTCTAAGATCAGCAAATGGAGTAGAAAAACCCTAAAATTTCAATAAAGCTTGAAATCAAGTACTTAAATGACAATAATGAAGAGAATAAACTTGAATCAACAAGATTGACCAAAAAATGGACTAACCTTAATGAATCAAATGGTTGGGTACGACTGGTCGTGCTTATGCCCGTTGGAGAAGAAATAGAAAATGAGGAAGATGAGATTTTTTCCAAATTAAAAAGGTCCAGTGCGCTACACGACTAGTCGAGGACCGTTCTCAACCAGTCATACCACAACTGGTCGAGTACTAATAAAAATATGCATTTTTAATACAAATTTAAAATTTAAACCAATAAATTATCAAATATATATACACTATGATACACATATGCATGAATAATCAATTTAAATTACACATACCAAGATCAAGTTTCAATTTATTAAACCTGCTTTTATCAAGCGGTTTAGTGAAAATGTCAGCAAGTTAAGTCTTGGTTGGAATATAATCTAAAGAGATTATTTTTTCTTCCACTAATTCACGAATGTAATGATGCCTAATGTCAATGTGCCTAGTATGTGAATGCTGGATTGGATTTTTTGAAATATTTATAGCACTGGAATTATCACAATATAATATCATTGATTCCTGTGCAATTCCATAATCGTTTAACATACATTTCATTCAAATAAGCTAAGTACATGCATTTACAGCTGTGATGCATTCAATCTCAGCTGTGGAGAGTGATACAGAACTTTGCTTCTTACTTAACCAAGAAACTAAACAATTTCTGATATAGAATAAACCACCATTGGTTAATTTCCTATCATCGATATTACCAGCCCAATCAGCATCCAATTGAACACTAGTATCATATGGATACCAAATACCCAAATTAGTAGAACTTGCGACATATCGCATAATCCACTTAACAACAATTAGAAGAGATTCTTTAGGGTTAGACTGATATCTAGCACAAATACTAACACTTAAAACAATATCGGGTCTACTTGCAGTTAAGTAAAGTAAATTGCCAATCATGCTATGATATAGTTTAGGATCTTCATTTTTACCTGTAGAGTCTTTTGAGAGTCTTAAGGTTGTACTCATAGGAGTATCAAAATTCTTACCATTCTCAAATCTGAACTTTTTAATCAAGTTCAAAGCATATTTGGTTTGAGAAATAAAAATACCATTAGGTTATTGTTTTACTTGCAACCCTAGGAAATAATTCAATTCCCTAACTATGCTCATTTCGAACTTAGATTTCATTAAATCTGTAAACTCAACAGTCATGTTAGTATAGGTATATCCAAAAATAATATCATCAACATAGATTTGTACCATTAAGATATGATCGTTATGTTTCTTAACAAACAAAGTCTTATCAACACTTCCCATTAGAAAATTATGACTTAGTAAAAACTTAGTCAATTTTTCGTACCATGCCCTGGGAGCTTGTTTCAAACCGTAGAGAGCCTTTTTAAGATAATAGACATGATCAGTGTTCTTAGGGTCTTCAAAACCCGTTGGTTGTTTTACATAGACTTTTTCATGTAGATCACTATTTAAGAAGGCACTCTTTACATCCATTTGATAAATTTTAAATTTTCTAAAGTAAGCAATGGATATGAATAGTCTGATTGATTTAAGACAAGCTACTGGGGCAAAGGTTTCATTATAATCAATCCCTTCTATTTGAGTGTACCCTTGTACAACCAGTCTTGCCTTGTTTCGAATAATATTACCAAGTTCATCAGACTTATTTTTGAAAATCCACTTAGTTCATATAATGTGTTTATCTTTAGGTATAGGAACAAGATACCAAACATCATTTCTCACAAATTGGTTAAGTTCTTCCTGTATAGTAACTATCCAGTTTTCATCAGAAAGTGCTTCTTTTACGTTAGCCAGTTCAATCTGGGATGTAAAGCACATGTAATTACATATATTTTCTATTTGTCTACGAGTGCGCACACCAGTAAGAGGGTTTCTAAGAATTTGAGTGGTTAGATGATCGTTAACAGTCCTTAGTTCAGAATTAGTTTGATTTGATGAAGTATCTAGTTTGTCAATTAAAAGAACTTCATCATTATCTGAACTTGGGGCAGGTGTATTCAAGTGATCGTCAATGACCACATTGATGGACTCTTAAATAACACCGGTCCTTTTGTTCAATACTTGATATGCACGACTATTTAAAGAATACCCTAAAAAGATACCTTCATCACTTTTAGTGTCAAACTTCCCCAGATTTTCATGGTCACGTAAAATATAACACTTGCTGCCAAAAACTCGAAAGTATTTGACAGTGGGCTTTTTATCGAACCACATTTCATAAGCAGTTTTATTATTAGATTTACAAATATAAACTTGGTTAATAATATAGCACGCAGTATTTACGGCTTCAGCCCAAAGGTTTCTAGGGAGCTTCATACTATTTAACATTATATTTCCCATTTCTTGAAGCACTCTATTTTTCCTCTCTACAATTCCATTTTGTTGAGGTGTTTTGGGCGCAGAGAATTCATGTGATATTCCCTGTTCGCTACAGAATTTCTCAAAACTGCTATTCTCAAACTCAAATCCATGATCACTACGGATCTGACAAACTTGAGAACTTTTTTTAGTTTGAATCTGTTTAAGAATCCTTTTTACTTCGTCAAGGGTTTCTGATTTATCCCTTAAGAAGGCTACCCAAGTGAATCTAGTAAAATTATTCACGATTACCAGTATGTATTTTTTGCCACCTCGACTCTCTGTCCTGGTAGGTCCTACAAGATCCATGTGGAGTAGATCGAGTGGTCTTGATGTGGCATTGGAGTTCACCTTTTTGTGAGAACTCCTAGTTTGTTTGCCAATCTGGCATTAGCCACATATTTTGTCTACTTTTTGAAGTTTAGGTAGACCTCTTATTAGTTCTCCTTTGCTCAATCTATATAGATTACGATAGTGTACATGTCCAAGGCGTTTATACCATAATTCTGTCTCATCGGTATGGACCATGTAGCACGATTGATTAGATGAGCTACCATTGCTTACAATATAGCAGTTTTCAGAAGTCCTGCGACCAGTTAATATTACTGAACCCTTTTTATTTAAAATTTCATAACCTCGATTAGAAAAGTTCACGCTGTGATTGCTATCGCATATTTGAGATATGCTTAACATGTTGTGTTTTAGCCCCTCAACATATAAAACATTCTTAAATAAAGGAAGATTATAGAGTTGAACCGTACCTTGGCCAATAATCTTGCAGTTGTTACCATCACCAAATGTGACTGACCCATCAATAATATCTTTAAAGTTAGTGAATAAAGCCCTGTCGCCTGTCATATGCCTGGAGCACCCACTATCTAGGTACCACTTTATATGGCTTATCGCTTTGAATGTAGTGTGGCCAACCAAGCAGGTAACCTTAGGAACCCATTTCATAATTGTTTTGGGTTTAGGAGTATAGTTGGTCTTCTTATGTTTGTAGTTGTTGTAAGACTGACCCACTGAGTTAGATTTTAAGAGCTCCTTAAGTAGATCGACTATTTTCTCAGCTAAAGGGTTTCGGTTTTGATTTTTGTAATTGATATGGTTACCTTTAGTTTTGAAAGATTGAAAAGTTTTAACATTTTTAGAAAACTTTTGACTTGAACTTTTCTCTTTTGAGTTAGAGGATTCTCCTTTTACAAACTTAGGAGAGGTATTCTTCTATTTAGGAGAAATATTTTTATCGTAGCCCAAACTGGCTTAGTCGCCACATTTTCTTGATCCAGTTAAAAGTTTTTTCTAATTTTGGATCACCTTGGGCATACTTCCATATATCCTTTAACTCAAAAGGGAAGAGACTTCAAGTTTAAGTTTATCATTTTCAGATTTCAGATTTTCAATAAGAGTGGTTTTGAAATCTAGATCACATTTGCATTTTTCAAAACAATCTAAAAAATGAGATTTTTCTAAAACAATAGTTTCAAAATTATCTTTAAGCTTTGAAAACTTTTCCTTTTGAAGCTTTAAGTTTACTGCAATCTTACAACTTTCCTTGTATAGGGCATTATAAGCATCTTGAAGATCTTCTTCATTTTCATGATCACTATTCAGATTTTCTTCACTAGTAGAATCATCATGATCTGAAAAGGTGAACTTGGCTAGAGTCATAAGATCTTTGACTTCATTGCTCGACTCGGTTTCAAAATCTTCTAATTCAGAAGAGGCTTCAGTGCCCAGAAGATTCATCCCAAGTAGCCAGCATTCGTTTCCTTTTAGGTTTGTCCTTTTTAGGAAACTTGTTTGCTAAATGCCCATATTCTTGGCAAATGTAACATTGACTATCTTTTAAAGATTTCCAAGTTTTAGATTTAGACTTAGATCTTTTCTTATCATTTGATTTTTGAAAGTGTACCTTCTTTTTACTTTTGAAAATCTTATAAAACTTTTTTGCTAAGAGAGCCATATCATCTTCAGAATTTTCCTGAGAAATACTTTTGGAAGACTTAAGGGCTATGGATTTAATTTTAGGAGCTTTAAAGTTTAACTCATAGGTTTGTAAAGACCCCACTAATTCTTCTACCTTCATATTGTCCATATCACAAAGTTCCTGGATCGCAGTCACCTTTGAGTTGAACCGTTCAGGTAGTGAGCGTAGTATCTTTGCACTCACTTTACTTTCTGAGATTTTATCTCCAAGACCCCACATAGAGTTTACAATGTCATTCAGTCTAGTATAAAAGTCCATGAAGATTTCATTTTCCTCTATATGTATTTCCTCAAATTTAGTTATGAGGATTTGGACTTTAGACTTCTTGACAATTGATGTACCCTCATGTGTCATTTCTAAAATATCCAAGGCTTGCTTTACAGTATCACAGGATATAATTCTTTTAAACTCATCCGGTGATAGTGGGCAAGCGATTGCATTTAGTGCTTTTGCATTGGCACTACTCTCACTTTTCTGAAGTGTGGTTCAAGAAGAATAAAGTGATATTCTCATTGATTTTGATCTATCGATACCAGTCACTTCAGTGGTAGGAGGGATCCATTCAGTCATTGTGGCTTGTCACACACTCTCATCCATTGATTTGAGGAAAATCCTCATTCTGGCTTTCCAATAGGCATAGTTGGAGCCATCAAATGGTGAAGGCCTAGTGACTGAAAGGCTATCAAAATTTGACATCTTATCAATAGCTTATATCGATTAGTTCAGGATATAAATCCAAATAATAATAATTAAAACGAGCTATTAGGCTCTGATACCACTTGAAAAGGCCTAGCTATATGTCCTAGAGGGGGGGGGGGTGAATAGGACTATGCCAAATTAAAACTTTAACAGCGAAATTTAAATGAATAAGATAGCCTTATAAACAATTGAATAGAACTTTTAAACAAATTACAATACTGAAATGTAAAGCACTAAAATAGAGAGGTTGATACCAATGTTGTTCTAAAGACAACCTTGCACCATAAAAACCAAGGGTTTATGGCAGGACAACCTTACTAAAATAATTTGAATATCAAAAACTCAAACTGAAAGAAAATAAAGAAAATAGAAAGAAATTAAATTCTAAACTATTACAACATTCCCCACAATGCTTGAAATGTAAAAGATTACAACATTCACATCCACATATACATTTTACAGCTTTGAATGATAAAAGATATAGAAGTTCAAACAAACATTCAAACCACAAAACACAAAGAATTATAGTGGTTCGCCTGTGTGTACACCAACTGTTAAACAATAGCCACACAGATTGCTACTCCACTCCTAATATCCTCACACAGGGGATATCAGTGTTCACTATGAAAATAGGTTTCACAGGTTCACCTAAAACCTTCACAATTGTGTCTTTCAAATGGGCTTACATAATTTAAAAACTCCACTTCTGAGTTTTCTAGCTCTCCTTAGATAACCAACACAATGAGATTTTGTTGGCTCAATCTCAAAAGAAAAACCAAAATTATAAAGGATTTACACAAATGTAAAATACATGGATTTCTCCTTTTGTAGCAGCCCAGAAGAACCAATCGGAGTAGAAGTTCAAATGTAAAAGTTCAATTGTCCAATACTCACTTTGATATGGTTCTAGGTTCTAATTTATTTTAAATTAATACCAGATGGGCTAGCTATATTTGATTTTGATTCCAAGAAGAAGGAATCAGCAATTCCTCTTTTTAATTTAGATTGGAATGCAGAAACAAAATCAAATAAATAAAGTTAACAAAAGAGAATATTAAATATGCACAACGTAGCTTAAATAACACAAACTTATCTCGGAGTGATGCCTTAATTTTACTTTAATTCAATTCTTAAAAAACTTTAAAATTCGTATTCTATTTATAGTTGCAGAAATCGCATCTTCAACAAGTCGTGTGGCCACCACGACTGGTCGTAGGTCGAACTGCATTTTAAAATTTTAAGCGCAATCGGATAAAACCATTCCACGACTGATCTTAGGGTGTCCACGACTAGTCATGTGGCCTCCACGACTGGTCATGACCAACCCACGGCTGGTTGTGAGAAATCAGGAATGGTTGCTGGAGTTTGAGTCAAAGCTTTAGGACTGGTCGTGAATGAGTTGACACTATTCCTACAACCGATCGAGCAGACTCCGGGACTGGTTGAAGCTCAACTAGAAAATTTTCAAAAATTTGCAACAACTTAGGACTGGTCTTGGAATTTCTTGTACTAGTCGAGCCAGTTTTAGGACTGGTCGAACAGAGTTCAGGACTGGTCTTTTAGAACAGACCAAACACTTATAAAAATATTCTATATGAATTATGTATTCAAAATGACCTACCCTAACGTCAAACTAAGGTCATGTAAACCTTAAATGTGAAGTATGGACATTGAGTCTCCACTTCTTATAAAGACGGTTGACCTTTGAAGATTGTGAAGCTTGAGATCTCTAATGTAGCTTGAACTTGAGATCTTCTTAAGCTTGGACTTCATCTTGTACTCTTGTCTTAAGTTGTACTTGAGACTTGAACAAAAACATGCCTTTTGTTGTAGCTCTTGTGAAACTTGCAGAAGTAGTCAAAGAACTTGAACTTGAAGTAGATCACTGTTCTTAGCTTGTAGAATTAATGCAGTAACTTGAACATACAAATCCACAAGCTACACAAGACATAGAATGTGATTTTGGCACCACACCTAGATTGTGTTTTTGGCACCACAAAATTTGACAACCAAAGGGGCAAATAACAATTACACTTACTGGGTCCCACGCAACCTGGGTCCCGCGCAACTCTCTAGCACTTAGTGCAATTTCAAGTGTTCCGAAACTCTACCCAATTTTCTTTTGGGCCCTACGTTTTCTCTTTTCTTCTCAAAACCATGTATTTGATTTAACAGCCTCTATTCCTTAATTACGAGACATTCAAAAGCTTCGTCCTCGAGAAGAAGAGGTCCTTCATTTTCTTTAGAATTAAAACAGGCCTCTCACCATACTTGGGATTGCATAGAAATCAATGAAGAGGTATTGGAGCTTCACCACCCTTTTGCAAGTGAAACAATCACTATCCCTATAAATTTGTGACGTCATTGGTCAATTCTACATAGTGAACCATCCACCTATCAAAGCAGCCTTGCTTCTATAGACAATTGGATTATGAGGGAACCAATGATTTTGGAAGGTCGTTTAGAAGGGAAAGAATCATGCCAAAAGGCTGGTATAATATATAAAATGTTATTTTTATGTCCTTGCCATAATCCTCATAAGTCCTTCCCAACTCATTTCTTTGAAACTGCTCAGCAATATTTCTTCAATGGTCATGTACCCTAAAGAATAAATGATTTTATGGCTAAGAGTCTTCTATCTCCTCAAAATTTCTATAGTGCTTGGGACGGGACCATTACTCGAAAACATACTACCATCTTGGAACAGATTAACCTTCTCGGTGCCATCATAGCCACATTAGAACATTTTCATGGAGAAATAGCTATCTTCAGGGGTTTTCTCAATCACTGGTCCCCAATCACCTACTTATTTCATCTTCCTTTAGGCGAGATGAGCATTACTCTATGGGATCTTCTCTGTATAGCAGGTCTTCCCATTATGAGCAACATCTTTAATGCTTATATCCCTTCAAATGAAGAACTTTCTCTTGCTTTTGTGGAAAATAGCGAATCTGAGATTTCAAAGACCGCACTTAAACTCTTTAGAGAACTGGCCAACTTCCCACAGCCTGAACATATTACTTCCCTGGAATGGCTGGCTCACTTTTCTCGCAAACTATAGTATATTTCTTTTCTTTTGCTCTTTCCTTTTGAAGTCTTTCAGGTCTTCACCTCTCTTCTAAATAACCATATTATTTTTCTTTGACAGCTTTGCAGGCCATAATCATCGAGACCTCAAGACCATTCGTGAGAACATTACGAGCACCATTGAATACAGTCGTTCTTGTGAATTAGCTGCTTTTTTTTTAGCTTATTGGTCGAGCTTAGTGATATTTCCTAACTCAGAATAGATGGACGTCATCAAACCATCCCTCTTTGTTGTCATGCCCCAAACTCAGAAACTGGGCTCACAAAATTTCAGATCGCTGAATCTGGTGCCGATAGCCTCTGTAATACCCCATTCTCGACTCCCGGCATCCATACACCAGATTACAATTCTAGGACCCTATAAGGAGGATTTTCCAATGTACATTTTACTTATAAGAAGCATACCCACAAGTATACCCAAATCACAAAGGCAACATCATCATCACATATTAACTAATATAAACATTTGAATACAGTGCTGAAAGGAAAATACATATATCAAAATTAAAGCTCCAAATGACGGCTGCAAGCTCCAAGATCAACGCTGCTGCAACTTTATGCCACCTGCACACATCTATCATACATAAGCTTATAGCAAGCTTAGAGGGTGGTGTAAGTGTATGAACAGTATATGCGTGCTCAAAATATAATATTAGAGTAAACGGAAATACTAGTAAGTCCACGAACCATACAATACCAAAGTAAGTAAAAATATTGACAAGACCATAAAAATACCATCAACCTCATCTAGGATATGTGACGAAAAGATATTGCAAGTCAATGCTATATACTGATAAAGTAATGTAAGTCAGCTATGTAATGTGGAAACATAATGAACCAAATATCAATACTGAGGATGGAATACAATATGCAATTCGGAAGAGCTACGAACAACATTAGCCTCATCTAAGTCATATGAATACAGAAACATAGTAACCTAAAATGCCATACGTCGAGGATGTAATACATTATGCAATATGTGGTACGAATGAAATGACCAAGCTGTAGTATGATAGTACGTGGTATCGCAGGCTATGGGGCCCATCACAAAGGATTTCTATCCAAACCAGTCCCATACCTAAATTTAGATAGATAGATTCAATGTGGTAAGTTCCTGATCTCATGTCAGTCACGCGCCCCAACCGAAATCCTGGCCATTATGAAAATACACATAATAATTAGTTACACACCGCCAGCCCGAGTGGATAGTGAATTAATGAATGAATGAGTATGATGCTAAGTATACAACTCTTGCTCAATCAGTCCACAAATCAGTACTGTACATTTATGGGATCATCACCGGGGTCTAGTACACTCTACGCCAACTGCCACCCCATTAAGCGCACAACTGGGTCAGTGGAAGATACCTCACTATCCGCCTGCCAATATCGGGCCCAGCTCATCGATAGCACACCCATTCCTCAAGCTGGTCAGACTTAGCCTAGCTATGCCTACTCCCTCAGGCGGGTAAGGCCACACCCCCTTCCAACCGATCATGACATAGTGGGAGACGTGGCCTACTAGTATACGGCCCTCATGTTCTCATATATATATATATATATATATCCACTTAGTCTCGACATTGGAGCGTCCTCTAGTACCAAGATGGTTTAGGGATTTTCACCTAGGGCAATCTATGGTAGTCCGATGCTAGTAACAGATTTTTGGTGTCCCATCTAGCCATCCACGACATGTCTGTGGTGGCTACAACCCTGATATTGCTAGGGCGTACAGTAATCACAATCACACAATACAAGATGCATGAGTCATGTAGTCCAATCATGCATCAATCCTGTGCATACCGTGCGCTCATGTAGGATAACTCCACCTATCAGGGAGTCTTATAAACCATTTGTACTATAGCATATGCAATGGTTAATCACATCTCATAATAAATATACAGATGATGCGTCTGGACATGTATCATGATGTTATGTTGTCACATACTTATAACAATCGACCTCAATAATGTGGACATTTAACCAACATTGCCCCCAAGGAATGGCCCACATAGAGCCTAACATATAGTGGACCCATAGCCTCACACAAGGGCCTAATATACAACACCATGGGCCCCACTCGAGAACTTAATACAAGTCACGATGGGCCTCTCACATGGGCCTAGTATACATCATAACAAGCTCTATCACCTTGCCCTCAAATACATCACGATGGGCCTCATCACATAGGCGTCATATACATCACATTGAACCTTAAGCACGGGCTGAATGCACATCACAATGGGCCTCAAATACGGGCTACATATACATCACATTGGGCCTCGACAATTGGCTTCGCTAATCGGCCTCGATATCCAGCCTCAACAATCGGCCTCGATAATCAGAATTAGCTTCGACAATCAGAATCGGCCTTGACAATCAGAATCGGCCTCGACAATTGGAATCAGCCTCGATAATCAAAATCAGCCTTGATAATCAGAATCGATCTTGATGATCGACCTCAACAATTGGAATCGGCCTCGTTGCAAGGCGGGGTGCATAGATGGACGGTCGATGATGGATCAGGCAATATCAATGGGGCCCAATAATTTGGGTTAACCCACTAGAAAATGATGAAAATGGGCCTAACCAGGCCTAAGGGAAGGTCATGATGTGGACATTTAACCTTCATTGCCCATCAATGTGGACATTTAACCAACATTGCTCCCAAGGAGTGGCCCTTATAGGGCCTAATATATGGTGGGCCCCTAACCTCACACAAGGGCCTTATACACAATATAATGGGCCTCACACAAAGGGGCCTAATATACATAACAATGGGCCACATCCCATGGGCCTCATACACGGGCAGTATATGCATCACAATGGGCCCCACATATGGGTTGTATGTACATCACAATGGGCCCCTTACACGAGCCTAATATACATCACAATGGGCCTCTGACATGGGCTTAATATACATCACAAAGGGGCACATCTCATAGGCCCTAAATATATCATAATGGGCCTCTACCTATGGGACCCAAATGCATCATGATGGGCCTCAACCCATGGGCCCCAAATACATCTCAATGGGCCTTAACCCATGGGCCCCAAATACATCTCAATGGGTCTCATGTACATTACATCAAGGTGGGGCCCACACACTATATATTTTTTTAGATTATTATATGGCATTACCCAAAATGAATCATATTAAAATATCATCTGGATATTACCACAAATAACAGTGGTGGTAATGATCTCCACCGTTAAAATGCATAGGGCCCACCATAAATTTTATTTTTCCATCCAATCTGTGTATATGGTTACAAAGACCGGAATTAAGTGGAAAGACAAATATCATATTGATCCAAAGCTTCTGTGCACCCAAAAAGGGTTTCAATGGTAGACGTTCAATCCCCACTGTTTATGGCAGTGTGGTCCACTTAATAACTAGATATGTCTTATTTTTCTTCTCAAGCCCTTAGAATGAGCTCACCAAATGGATGGACGGTTTAGATCAATCACATACATCAGGGTGGAGTCCACGTACGTGGCCCACCAGAGCGTTGAATCTGCTTCATTTTTCGTCAAATAGATAGACGGTTTGGATGTCACATATACATCATCTAGTGGGGTCCACGTTTGGACGGTGTGGGTAAGACCCATATATCACAGGGTCCCACCGTCATGCATATAGACGGTGTGTATATAGAATAAATACATCTGGGTGGGTCCCACCCACACGTGTGCCACACGTATGAGGTGGGTCGCACACGTCCAGCAATGGAGGATGGTAGGGATAGATACACATATCATGGGGGGATACACTACCCTCTAAGCACGAACGGTGTGGATGAAGGCATACATCATAGTGGGTCCCACGTGTGACCCACATAATATAATATTATTTAATAATATATTATATATAATATACATATATATATAATATAATATTATATATATACACACACACACATGGCTTGGATGTAAATCACATTCATCATGGTAGGCCCCACATGAATGAACGGGTAGATGTTGCACATGTGCAACGAGTGGGACCCACGTGGCAGCCCACCAGAGTTCTAGACTAAGTTAATATTTGTGTTTTCTCTTCATTCACAGTGTCATCAACACTGCTGCCTGCAGTTTGTGTATATATATCTATATAATTCAAGGTGGGTCCACGTCCTTAGACGATGACTTGGATATAACATATATATTAGGTGGGTCCCACAGGAGTGGCCCACCTACATAGGATGGAGCTGATATTCGTGTCGTTCCCTCCATCTAGTGTCCACTCAAGAACGGCAGTAACGTATTGTTGTTGGATGGCCAGCAGGGTGGACTTGCTTGCAGGATGGCGAAGAGAAAATTCATGCATCGTGGTGGATCGCAAACTAGGAAGAGAGAGAGAGAGAGAGAGAGAGAGAGAGAGAGAGATGTGAAGGGGAGGGACCCTGCCACTATCGGGCCCTCCTATATGCAATGCATTCATCAAGTGGGTCCCACATCAAGTGGGCCCTTAAAATAGAAATCAACGGTGGATCACCCACATGTGACCTCCTTCTTTAGCTCCTTGGACTCCTATGCTCCTTGTCTTTGATCTTGATGGAGGTTGATGAAGAATGAAGGTTAGAGATGGGAGATGAAAGGGTAGGAAAGTGGGCCACACTTGGCTTTGGGAGAGCTTGGACGTTGGGTGCTTGCTCTCGGGAGTTTAGAGAATGAAGATAGAAATGACAATAAGAGAGAGAAGTGATGGATGAAAAGGGATGGGGTGGGTGTTGTAAGAAATGGGGATGGGAAGTATGGGCTTGGTCGAAATTTGTGTAAAGGTGGAATGGGTGAGGAGAGAGAGAGTTAACTTGGGGAAAAGAGGGAATGGGTGCTTATACTTGGGATAAGGTGAGGTGGCATTAGGGTATGGAGGATGTACTTAACTTGATTGATGTGACGGGTCGTAGAGATTCTCTCAGAATTTACAATGCGCGGCATTTCTTTGGAATGAACGTGGGCCCACATCTCCTGGTCTGGGTGTCGCATCAGCGCATAAGACACGACATTGGAACCTCGGCGATGGCGCGGTCGCTAGGGTACAAGTTTCAGGTTGAGCCGACTTTGGTTTGTAGGACTCGGTTTAGGATCGAGCGTAAACATCGGGCACAGGTAGAGGGTTATCGAAATTCAACCGGGAGGACCATAGAAGCCTACGGAACAGTACAGTCTAAGATATGGGCCTCACATTTGTACTTGCAGGTGCGATGACGGAGGGTCAGAGATATTCGTTAGCTCCTCCGGTTCTATATTCCTTATATCACGCTTTTGGGGGTATAGTTTTTGGTCCTGTAGATTTAACAATTAAATCTTTTCCAGTTTGTGCTCCTTGACATTTCTTTATAGGCTGGTTAGGAGTATACTTCCCTTGGACCTTTGCTGATTCTAAAGCAGCGTATTCAGATCCCCACCAGTTCCCTCTTCAGCATTATCAATTAAGGAGGTTGATTGAGAAATCAGAAGGCTGGGTCACCTAAAAGATAGAAAATGGTGATCCTATCGACTTTCATCAATTTCCGTTCACTAGCCATCCGAAAGGCATAGAAGTTGATGACATTACTATCTCTTTTGGAGAACATTCATTCATTATTTCCATTAGATCTAGTACTCTCCCACTGAGAGAGGGTAACACATTCTGGCATGAACCCTATTATCGTAGTAGATTTGCTCGTCAATTCAGATTCGACCAAACCGTGCCAGAGACTTGTGATATTGTTACGAGATCCATGAGGAGTTGTGGTATCGGGCCATATAATTGGGCTTTAATATGGAGGCATCTTTTAAATGTTAATACAGGGTCTCATTTCATAATTCCTAGCTATAACTATCCAGTCCATACTTCTTACTCCTGGATGCACTGGTGGGCTCGTCAATACTACTTGGTATGTAGATATTATGTAGCAGATCATGCCATATACATTCCTCCACAGCTAAGGAGTTATCAAAAAGACCAAGGCATATGTTATTTTGAAGAAACTAATCATGCCCCCCCCCCCCCCCCCCATCTAGGTTAGCTTTGTGTAAGAATTTCTCTATACGATATTATTCATGAAGCAAAACCTGCTAATACCCTTGAAGGATGGATAGCTTTTGGTGTCCCTTTAACGAATTTTGAGAATATATTTGGACCATCGAGCCTTCCTGGGGAAAATGGTGATTTTTTACGATTTCATCCTCTACCACCTTTAAGAATTTTGTGGGACAATTTATCTTAGTTGTAAAGATCTCATAGTTCTCATCAGAAAGGTAAACATGCTATAATTAACTAGCTAAACTTTCGAGTAGAATACTACAAACATTTCAAATTTTCTTGACATCGCTATAATTGAAAGAGAAGATGTAGCATTTTGTGTTTCTTGCAATGATTTCTAACAATGTGTTTCTATATGAGATGGATGAGCGCATGCATTTGCATAGTTATGCACTAATTCGAGGCTCATAATCATATCAGTTCCTGTAAGCATATTTAATAAGTACATGCTAATACAGTAGTAATTTATATACTACTGTCAGCATAACATCACCCATATGACATTCTAAATGAGCGGAACTAAATTTCAGTATCAGTTACTTTCACACACAATTTAAGCTCATGAGTAGTTGGAGCAATCACTGTTTTTAGACTCATAAGTAGTTGGAGTTAGGTCTTACTTGAATGACCTTTGTAACTCTCTAGAGTTCACGGGACTTATCGCTACCAGTGAGTTCACAAACTACAATCCATCAGAGGGGCCCAGTGAAGCTACTGGGGCAATGAACTCAGTGGGTTTTTCACATATGGTTGGCCACAGTAACTCTTTAGAGTTCACGAGGGGCGTAAGGCTACCTTCGGATACCAAATCCAAGGCCGCTAGTCCATCAATGAGGGGTCGTCTTGCTTCAGAGACAGAGACCTGTCCTTATGCGTTACTACTAAAATTAAGTCAAGGATCTGGGGAGTCGTCCGCTTCAGAGACTCACTTTTTCTTCGCCTGCCAGGTCAAACCCATTCATGAGAGGGCATTTTCCCACCAGCCCACGCGATGCTGCCGAAAAATGTACAGACGACATAGGTCTTACGTGATTGCTTCATCAACTACCTGCATGGGTGCACATGATGCTCTTTACGAGCTTTTTAGGGCCACATGCTTCTCACTGCAGCCCGAATAATCTCATCGCATTGCCATTGCCAATGATGATAAGCCTTATACGGAGTTGGCCTCATATATTCACTTCATATGCTTAGCTCTGCTACCGTATATGATAGATTACCATCGTTGTCATAGGATTTCATATGTGGTGGTTGGCTTTATAAGCCTTGCTAGAGGTAAAAAATTGAAATTGATATATCGTCCCTGGCTGATGACGAAAACAACATTTTATAATTGGAATAGTACATCAGTTTGGTGATGCTATTAATTTCGATAAATTTATATAATAAAACGGCCTTTGTGTCGGCGATATGGCAATGGCGATGCAGCTTTTGACGATTTGATGGTGATAATTGGCGCTTTTCATTTGGCGATAATCGTTGGTGATTATCATTGGCGCTTTAACTTGATAAGTCTGAAAATCTGTGCTTTTATTAATTGTGCATTACAATGAGTAGTTCAATAAGCCATAGAGCTTCTTGCAATTTTTTATCCCAATCATGCTTATTCCCTGTAACTGTTTCTTCAATATCTTCATGATTATCTTATTGAACACTTCGTCTAACCCATTGGCTGGCGGGTAGTAAGGTGTCGAAAATGAATGCTGGATATCAAATTTTCAGCATAACTTCTCCATACCTTTGTTCTTGAATGGCATCCCATTATCAGTGACGATCCTTTGCGGAATACCATGGTGATATATTATCGCGTGTCATATGAAATTCACGACGTCCTTTTCTTTGACATTTCTTAGTGCGATAGCTTCAGTCCATTTCGAGAAATAGTCTGTAGCCGCTAAAATATACTATTTTCCTTTAGATGACAGTGGATTTATAGGGCCGATAACATCAAGCCCCTAAGCTGCAAAGGGCCAAGAAGTCACCAATTGATGAAGGTCTTCTGGAGGTACACGTATGACGTCGCCGTGTATTAGACATTCGTGACATCACTTCACATGTTCAATTGCATCTTTGAACATTGTAGGCCAATAATACCCCATCCGATGTATCTGATGGAACAAATTCCTGCCAGCCTGATGACCCCCGCATTCACCTGAGTGAGCTTCTCGTAATATTTGATTCATTTTTTTCGTATCCAAGTATCTTAACAACCCCTCATTATATGACTTCATGTAAAGCTCTTCATTGCATAAAATAAACTTCTTCACGCTTTACTTTATTTGCAGCTTCTATGTGGGCTCTTCTTACAAAATATCATATTTGAGATAGTCGACGAAAGGCTGGCACCAATCATCTATTGTGATCTCCAAACATGATACGGGAAGTTCTTCAGAGACTTCGTCGACATCTTCGGCTGATGGTAAGAATCTTCTTTCTTCGATTGTTATTTGAAGAGGACCCCGATTAGGACACGATATGGCTGCAGCCAAGCTGCCTAAAGCATCTGCTCTTGCATTTTTTGATCGTAGTATATGCTTGATTTCGATGTCTTGAAACTGTTCCAACAATTGTTGCACTTGTCGATAATACGGTAGGAGTTCCTACTTTCTTATTTCAAATTCAGTCATAAGCTGATTTATCACCAACTTAGAATCGCTGAAGATTCGCAGCGCCTTTATTTTCATCTCTTTAGCTATTTCCATTCATATAATGAGAGCTTGATACTCAACTTCATTATTGGTATATACGGTCCCTAATGTAAAGGAATACAACAACAAGTCACCCTGAGGACTGATGAATATCACTCCGGTGCCTGTTCCCGAAGTCCTAGAAGCCCCATCAAAGTACATCTGACATAAATTAGGCGATTCTATCATCATAACCTGTTTGTCTAGAAATCATCACTGATTGCTTCTGTCACGCCTCAAACCCAGAAATCGGGCTCACAAAATTCCCAATTGCCGAATCCGGTGCCGATAGGCTCTGTAGTACCCCATTCTCAGCTCCCAGTACCCATATGCCAGATTTCGATCTTGGGATCCTATAAGGAGGATTTTCTAACGTACATTTGTCTCATAAGAAGCATAACCACAAGTTTACCCAAATCACAAAGGCAACATCATCATCACATATCCACTAATATAAACGTTTGAATACAGTGCTGAAAGGGAAATACATATATTAAAAATCAAAGCTTCGAAAGACCATTGTGTGCCCTATGCTCAACGTTGTTGCAACCTAACGCCACCTACATGCATCTATCGTGCATAAGCTTATAGAAAGCTTAGAGGGTGGTGTAAGTGTGTGCACAAGGTAACTGCCAAGTATTTAATACAATGCCATAATTATACAATACCGAAAATGCTGGCAAGATCATGAATCATACGATATCAGAGTAAGCAGAATGCAGATCATAATGAGTCAAATATCAGATGCCGAGGATGTAATATAATATGTAAATCCTGACGAGCCACGAATACCATCAACCTCATCTAAGCCATATAAATGCAGAAACATAGTAACTTAAAATGTTAAATGTTGCGAATACAATGCCATATGCGGTGCGAATGAAATGACTAAGTTGGAGTGAAGTCGGGATGATAGTACGTAGTATCGCAAGCTATAGGTTTTATCACAAGGGACTTTTATCCAAACCAGTCCCATACCTAAAGTTGGATAGCCAGACTCAATGTGGTAAACCCCTGACTTCATGTTAGTCATGTGCCCCCACCGAAATCCTTGTCATTGCGAAAGTACACAACAATTAGTTACACACCACCAGCCCGAGTAGATAGTGAATGAATGAGTAAAATGCCGAGTATACAACTCATGATCGATAAGTCCACATATCAATACCGTACATCTCTGGGATCATCACTGGGGTCTAGTACACTCGAAACTAGATTACCGCCCCATTGCGCCTAACAAGGTGAGTGGAAGAGACCTCACTATCCTCCTGCCAATATCGGGTCTGACCCATCGATTGCGGACTCATTCCTCGAGCTGCTCAAACTCAACCTAGCTTTGCCCCCTCCTCTCAGGTAGGTAAGGCTGCACCCCCTTCCAACTGACCACGATAAGTGGGAGATGTGGCCTGACGGTGTACGACCCTCATGTACTCATACATCCACTCGGTCTAGACGTTGGAGTAACATCTTGAACCAAGAGGGTTTAGGAAATTTCACCCAGGGATATCTATAGCACCCCATGTAGAACAGATTTTTGGTGTCCTATTTATCCATCCACGATATGCTTGTAGAGGCTACGGCCCTGATATCGCTAGGGGGTATGGTGGTCATATAAAAAATGCGAGATGCATGAGTCATACCATCCAGTCATGCATCAAACCTACGCGTACCGCGCGCTCATGTGGACAACTCCTCCTATCAGGGAGTCCCATAATAATCTGCCCAATGGCATGTGCTATGATCAATCATTCCTTATATCAGGCATACATATGATGCGCATGGGCATGGGCTATGATCAATTATTCCTTATATTAGGCATACATATGAAGCTATACTAAGTATGTTATATGATGATGGTGTACTTTCCTTATATTAATGATAGGCCTAGACAACCTACTCATAACAAGAATGGGCCTCACAATGGGCCAGAGAGAAAGTCACAATGTGGACATCTAACCATCATTGCTCATCAATGTGGACATTTAACCAACATCGCTCCCAAGCAGTGGCCCGCATAAGCATCATTACATACATTATAGTGAAATCACATATTACATCGGTTCGTACATTCATCGAACTGAGCCTCACTCAAGGGCCACATATACACCACATTGGGCCTCACCATACGGGCACAAATACATCACAATGGGCCTTATCATCTGGACCACAAATACATCACAACGGGCCACATACCTGGGCCTCAAATACATCACAACGGGCCACATACCTGGGCCTAATTGTAAGACCTGTATCCTAGACCGTACCATTCCATAGGCTTTCGTGGTCTCCCGGTCAAATTTCGGCAACCTTCGACCCTTAACCAGAATTTGTGCGTGACCTTGATTCACATGCCATCAACCTGAGTCGACTCAACCTAAGACTGGTATATTAGCGACCGCGCCGTTGCCGCGGTTCCGATGCCGCGACTTGTGCGCCGAGGCGATACCTGGACCGGGAGATGTGGGCCCGCATCCAATTCGAGGATAAATGTCGTGCATTGCAATCCCTAGAAAACATTACATCAATCAAGTACCCATCACTCCCATCACTCACACTCATCCCCAAGTACAACCACCTTTCCCTTAAAGTCAACATTTTCTTACAACAAAGTACATGCTTACATCACTCACCATCACTTCTCTCCCATCACTCTCTCTCTCTCTCTCTCTCTCTCTCTCTCTCTCATTTCTCTCTTATTTTTTTAACAAGTAACTCCCATGGAGCAATCATCCATGGCATCTATGTAGAGCAAGTGTGGCCCACCTTCCTACCTCCCATCTCCACCCTCCAATGATCATCTCCACCGTTGAAACGCGTCCCTCGGAGCTTTAGGATGCATTGATGGAAGTGGAGGACCAATAAGATCATAAGGTGGGTGATTTTTATGATTTTCTACTATTGATTTTGTGATTTGAGGGCCCACATGTGGTGGGACTCATCTTGATGTATGTATTGTATCAAGGAGGGGCCCATAGTGGCGGGGTCCTTCCATCACCACCGGATTTCTCTCTCTCTCTCTCTCCTTCTTTTGATGGCCCACCTTGATGATTTGTATTGTCCACACATTCCATCTATTTGGAGGGTGTGACCCACCCGACACATGTGCTGTATATCCATGTCGTCCAGACACGTGAATGTGGGACCCACCTGGACGTATCTGTTGTATATCCACGCTGTCCATATCGTGGGCCCCACATGATGCGGTCTCTTATCCACGCTGACTATCCAGCGGGCAGGATCCACCTGCCTGTATGTTTGGACCGGCTTGGATGGAGAGAAAACACAAATGACAGCTTGGTCCTGTGGACCCACCACGATCTAAGTGCTTCACCTATGCAAGTGGGGTGGCCATGTGTGGACCCCACCTTGATGTGCTGCCTCCACCGTCCAGACCTTGGATGGTGGAGCATATCTTTCATGTTCCGGATGGTGGGGCCCTCTACCTGATGTATGCACGTGCGATGCATTGTACCCTCCAGCTGTGAAGACTGTGGACCCTGTGATGTATGGGTCTTACCTACATCGACTAAACGTTGACCCCACGTTGATGAATATGTTTCAATCCATGCCATCCACTGTAATTGGACGATGGAGCCTGACCACACGTGTGGCATCCTCACCGTCCAGCAAGGATGGTGGGATCCACCGTGATGTCAGTGTTCTATCCTCGCTGCCTAGCAGCTATGGCCCCACACATGGGAACCACCATGAGGTATGTATTATATGAAAACCGTCCAATGACGGTGGTGCCCACTAACACGGGTGTATTATCCACCGTCCATTCATCTAGACGATGGGGCCCCTTTGATGTATGTATATCATCCATCGTCCATTCATCGGACGGTGGGGCCCCTTTGATGTATGTATATCATCCACCGTCCATTCATTTGGGCAGTGAGGCCCACTTTAATGTATGTGCTTCATTCACCATCCATCTGTGGAGGCTGTACAGATAGTGGGCCACCATGATTTATGTATTTTATTAGCTTCATCCATCTGTTGGACTGCTCGCAGCAGCCCAGCAGCAATTTACCTATTGTGAGGGTCACCGTGGTGCATAAGTTTCATGCAGGCCGTTCACCTACAGTGTGCAGGGCCCACCTTGATGTATTCATTTCATCCTCACCGTCCGCACTAGATTGGGATGGTGGGACTCACCTTAGATGTATGAGTCCTATGCAAGTCGTCCATCTATTTTGATAGCATGGATACCCACCTTGAGTTATGTTTTGATCCAAGCCATTCATCTGTTTTGGCAGCAAGTGGGCCCCACCTTGATGTATTCACTCTATGTCCACTTCGTCCATCAATCCAGATCAGTGGGATCCACCATGATTTTTGAATTCATCAATGCCATCCACTTGTTTTGCATCCATAACCGGCCATCTACGAGATCCGTTGTGATTTATGTATTGTACATCCATGCCGTCCATCTAATTTTCCATATCATTTTAAGGACTCGCCTTGATTGTACGTATTCTATAGCCACGTCATCCAGTCCAGCTAGGACGTGGACCCCACCATGATGTATGTGGATTACACACATTGTCCATTTATTTTTAGGTCATAGACCTCATTACCTTGAGAGGCTCACTTGATGTGTATGAGGCCCATTGGTGCGGCCCATTGATGCGGCCCACTTGTTGTATTTGAGGCCCATCGGTCGTGGCCCGACCTGAGATGTATGAGGCCCATGTGTAAGGCCCACCTGTTATGTATTTATGGCCCTCTGTGGACGTGGTCCACTATGATGTATTCGAGGCCCATGGGCGAGGCCCACTGAGATGTATTCGAGGCTCATGTGCAAAGCTTGATGTGATGAATTTCCAGCCCATGTGATGAGGCTCATCGCGATATATTTTCGGCCCATGGATGAGGCCTGATGTGTTGTATATGAGGCACATGTATCTGGCCCAATGCGATGTATGTATGGCCTGTTACGTTGTGTATGGATCCTTTGTATGGTCCACTCCTTGGGAGCAATGTTGGTTGAATGTCCACATTGATGGGCAATGATGGTTGAATGTCCACATTATGACCTTCCCTTAGGCGTTCATCGTGACCGATTACTGACTCTGATTGTCATGACCGATTGCCGATTTCGATTGTCGTGACCGATTATAGACTCCAATCGGTGATCGATTTGCCGACTCTGATTATCGATCGATTCCGATTGCCATGACCGATTACCGACTCTGATTGATGCGACTGATTTACCGATTCTGATTATCGATCGATTCCGATTGTCGTGACCTATTACCGACTCTGATTGACATGACTGATTTATCGATTCTGATTGTCGATCGATTTCGATTGTCGTGACTGATTACTGACTCTGCTTGCCATGACCGATTGTCGTGACCGATTACTGACTCCGATCGGTGACCAATTTGCCGACTCTGATTATCGATCGATTCCGATTGTCCTGACTGATTACCAACTCTGATTGACGTGACCGATTTACCAATTCTGATTATCAATCGATTCCGATTGTCATGACCGATTGCCGATTTTGATTATCGTGACCGATTTGCTGATTTCGATTATCGATCGATTTCGAGTATCAAAGCCAATTATGATGATTTCGATTTGTCGAGGCTGAATGTATATGCTGATTTTAACTATTGAGGCTAAGTATCGAGGCCAATTCTGATCTGTCGAAGACCGAGTATGAAGGTCGATTCCAATTGTCGAGGTCGAGTATCGAGGCCGATTATCGATGTCGATGCCGATTGTCAATTCTGACTCCAATTGTCGAAGCCAAGTATCGAGGATGATTTTCGATTGTCGAGGCCATGCATCGAGGCCGATTCCAAGTGTCAATTTGATTGTTGAGGCCAAGGCCGATTGTTGAGACCTAGATGATGTATATGCAACCTGTAGTTGGGGCCCACTGTGATGTATTCGTGGCCTATGGGCAAGGCCCATTATGATATGTATTAGGCCCATGATGCATGTCCCATTTGATGTATTCGAGACCCATCTGTAGGGTCCACATGTCATGTATTTTAAGCCCATGAGCAGGGCCCACCCATTGTGTATATATGGCCCTTAAGTAAGGCCCATTGTGTTGTATATTAGGCCTTTGTGTGAGGCCATGGGCCCATTATATGTTTGGCTTTGTGTAAGCCATTCCTTGGGGGCAATGTTGGTTAAATGTTCACATTGTCGAGGCCGATTGTTGATACCGATTATGAGTATGTGACTGCATAGCATCATGATACATGCCCATACGCATCATCTGCATGTTTGTTATGAGATGTGGTTGACCATTGCATATGTCATTAGGCAGGTTGTTATGAGACTTCCTGATAGGCAGAGGTTTTCTCACGTGAGCACACCGTATGCTCATGATAGATGCATGACTGGATTGTATGGCTCATGCATCTTGCATTATGTGCCCTAGCGACATCAGGGTCGTAGCCTCCACAGGCATATCGTGGATGGTCAGACGGGACACCAGAAATCTGTTCTACATGGGGTGCTATAGATATCCCTAGGTGAAAGTCCCTAAACCCTCTTGGTTCCAGAGGTTGCTCCAAAGTATAGACCGAGTGGATGCATGAGCGTATGAGAGCCATATACCGTTAGGCCGCGTCTCCCACTGTGTCGTGGTCCTTTGGAAGGGGGTACGACCTTACCTGCCCGAGAGGAGGGGACAATGCTAGGCTGAGTATGACCAGCTCGAGGAATGGGTCTGCTATCGACGAGTCAGGCCCGATATTGGCAGTGGATAGTGAGGTCTCTTCCACTCACCTTGTTGCGTGCGATGGGGCGGCAATCTGGTTTGGAGTGTAATAGACCCCGGTGATTTCCCAGAGGGTAACCGTACTGATATGTTGACTTATTGAGCAGGAATTGCATATTCATTTATTCAATCATTCACTATCCACTCGGGTTGGTGGTGCGTAACTATTTATTACGGGTACCTTCGCATGGCCAGGATTTCAGTTAGGTGCGCAACTAACCTGAGATCAGGAGTTTACCACATTGAGTCTGATTATCCAAATTTAGGTATGGGACTGGTTTGGATAGAAGTCCCTTGTGATGGATCTCATAGCCTGTGATACTACGTACTATCATCCCGACTTCACACTCCAGCATGGTCATTCCATTTGCACTGCATATTGCATTTCATTCATGGCATATGACATTTATATGGTTTAGATACGACATCTGGTATTTGAATCTTTATGACTCCTCATTTGTATAGTTGATTTGTATCGTATATTCTGTTATTATTTGACTCGTGGACTTGTCAGTATTTGTGCTTACTTCGATGACGTACGATTCATGACCTTGCGCCTATTTCGACATTGTATGATTATGACATTACATTGAATACTTGACACTTACCTTGTGCACATACTTACACCACCCTCTAAGCTTTTTTATAAGCTTATACATGATAGATGCGTGCAGGTGATGTTAGGTTGCAGCAGTGTTGAGCTTGGAGCGTGCGGTAGTCTTCTGGAGCTTGATTTTCGATTTATGTATTTCCTTTCAGCATTGTACTCAAATGATTATATTAGTGGATATGTGATGATGATGTTGCCTTTGTGATTTGAGTAAACTTGTGGTTATGCTCCATTACAAAAAAATTTATACTGAAAATCCTCCTTGTAGGATCCTAGGATCGGAATCTGGCGCATGCGTGCTAGAAGCTGAGAATGGGGTACTACGGAGGCTGTCGGTGCCGGATTCAGCGATTGGGATTCCTTTGAATCCGATTTCCAGGTTTGGGGCATGACACTAATACGCATCACAATGGGCTGCATGACATGGGCCTAATACACATCACAATGGGCCGCATGACATGGGCCTAATACAAATCACAGTGGGCCACATGACATAGTCCTAACACATCACTATGGGCTACTCACACGGTCCTAATACACATCACTATGGGCTGCATCTCATGGGCCTAATTCACATCACTATGGGCCACATCACATGGGCCTAACACGCATCACTATGGGCCACTCATACGGGCTTAACACACATCGCTATGGGCCACATCACATGGGCCTAACACGTATCACTATGGGCTGCTCACACGGGCCTAACATACATCACTATGGGCCATGTCACATGGGCCAAACACATCACTATGGGCCGCTCACACGGGCCTAATTCACATCACTATGGGCCACATCACATGGGCCTAACACGCATCACTATGGGCCGCTCACACAAGCCTAACAGACATCATTATGAGCCACATCACATGGGCCTAACACATCAATATGGGCTGCTCACATGGGCCTAATACACATTATTGTGGGCCGCATTTCAAGGGCCTAATTCACATCACAATGGGCCACATCACATGGGCCTAACATGCATCACTATGGGCCACTCACACGGTCTTAACACACATCACTATAGGCCACATCACATGGGCCTAACACACATCACTATGGGCCTAACACATCACTATGAGCCGCTCACACTAGCCTAACACACATCACTATGGGCCACATCACATGGGCCTAACACATCAATATGGGCCGCTCACATGGGCCTAACACACGTCACTATGAGCCACATCACATGGGCCTCGAATACAACTCAATGGGCCATGCCAAAAAGGACCATAAATACACAACAGGTGGGCCTTGCACATGGGCCAAAAATACATCATGATGGGCCTTATGGATGGGCCGCACCAAAAATCATTTCACTAATTGCAGGTGTAACATGTGCATCACTGTACACTATCACTCTGTGGGGCACATGGCCACTAATGATGATTAACACTATCCAACATTGGACGTGCAAATCAGCACCGTCCAACCATTATCCATGTAAATCAGTGCCATCCAAACATTATCCATATAAATAAGCACTGTTTAAACCCAGTCCATCACCGTCCAGCATAATCTAAACAGTGTGGATGAAATAAATACATCATAGTGGGTCCCACCTGCCATGAACGGAGCCGATGTACAACACATCATCATGGTGGATCCCATCCCACACATGCATATGTGTGGGGTGGGCCCCACATAAGCTGAAATGGATGGACGGTGTGCACAAGCACATACATTACAGTGGGATCCATTCCACCGTCCAAGGCAGATGGACGTAGTGGATATAGAATAAATGCATCAAGGTGGGTCCCACCTACCGACACGTGTCACATGTGTGGGGCGGGCCCACATCCATCCAGGTGGATGGCTAGTGTATAAAACACATACTTCATGGCGGAGACCCACCGTCCTAGCATGGACGGTGTGGATATAAAATAAATACATTAAGGTGGGTCCCACCCGCCACACATGTCACATGTGTGGGGTGGGCCACGTCTAATATAAATGGACGGTATGAATATAACATACACATCATGCTGGCCCCACAACAATGGACAGATGGATGGTTTTAATACAACAGATACATCATGGTGGGGCCACCTAACTTGTTGACATCGGACAGTAGTGGGACCCACCATCCCTGGTAGATGGAAGGTGTGGGTACACAACATCTTCAAGGTGGGATCCACACCACTATGGCCCACCAGCGCTTGAAACAAGCTGGTATTTGTGTTTACCTTTCATCAGCGCCTGCTGCTGGACAACAGTAGGCACGGCTGATCTAGCCCTATCCTGGCCATGCATTGGACATGCAGTGGCTAGACGGTGAGGATATAGGTCACCTATATTAAGGTGGGGTCCACCGGGGTGGGCCACACAGTCTCAAGCCAAGCCGATATTTGTATTTTCCCTTTTTACCCGAGCCTAGAGCGGGCAGTAGGTGGCCCAGTAGCTGGACAGTGGACGTCTTACTATGGGACTGTGTGGGCCCTATTGATGGATAGTTAGGATATGATACATGCATCACTAGTTGGGCCACACATCATCACCATAAGAGAGAGAGAGAGAGATAGGCGGTGTAGATGGAGGGACCCCGCCACTATGGGCCCCTCATATGATTACAGCACATACATCAAATTGGGTCTCATCACAAGTAGACCATCGAATTGAAAATCAATGGTAGATCACCCACCTTTGTTCATGGACTTCTCCTCTTCCTTCTTCCACCAATGCATGCTAGAGCTCTAAGGGGTGTTATTCAACGGTCGAGATGGACTTTGGATGGTGGAGATGGGAGGTAGGAAGGTGGGCCACACTAGCATCTCTCATGGAAGCTTGGACGTGGGTTGCTTGGAGAATGAGGGAGAGAGAGATGAGAGAGAGAGATTGTAAGAGAGAGAGAGATGGGTAAGTGATGGGTAAGTGATGGGTGTACTTGGTTGTAAGAGAGAGAGTTGACTTTGGGGAGGGTGGTTGTGAGGTGATGTGTACTTGACATTTAATGGGATTGATGGGATATGATTTGAAATCTCTCTTGGGTTTTGTAAATTCACGATATTTTCCTCGAACTGAACGCTAGCCCACATCTCTTAGCCCGGGTATCGCTCGATGCGTGTGACATCGGAATCGCGGCGACGGTGCGGTTGCACGGATACAAATCTCGGGTCAAGCCGACTCTGATATACGGGATGCGACTTAGGGTCGTGCGTAAATGTCGATTACAGATTGCGTTTGCTGAAATTCGACTGGGAGGACCACGGAAGCCTATGGAATCGTACGGTTTAGGATACGGGCCTAACAGCTTCATTATCCGATATGGGGTGAGCTACTAAGAAATCTATCACTACTTGTCCTTTCATCACTTTTGTCGATTCGTAGGTGATCGTATATTCTGAAAGCAAAAGCATCCATTTGGCCAATCTCCTAGATAGCATCAGTCTCATCATCAAAAACTTTAAGCGGTCTGCTCGTGAGATTAGGATTATATCATGAGAAAGACAATAATGTCTTAATTTATGTACATCAAATATCAATGCCAGGCATATTTTCTTAATGGGTGAATAATTGCACTCAACACCTATCAGAGTTCTACTCAGATAATATAGTGCAATCTCTTTTCTTTGTTCGTTTACTTGTGCTAGCAGGGCCCCTAATGAATTTTCTGCCGCAGAGATATAAAGAATGAGGGGTTTACCTTTCACAAGAGCTGGTAATACTGGGGGATGCTTCAATAACTCTTTGATTGAATCAAATACATTATGACAAGCTTTGGCTCATATAAATTCTGTTCCTTTCTTTATCAAATGGGAAAACGACTAACACCTTCCTGCCAAAAAGAATTAAAAAGTCTGCATGGCTAATACTGGGGGATGCTTCAATAACTCTTTGATTGCATGGCAGACTTTTTAATTCTTTTAACAATTTCTGCAGCGGCATCTCTTGAATGGCTCTAATCTTTCCTGGGTCGATTTCGACTCCCCTGTGTCTGACAATAAAATCAAGAAATTTTCCTAACGAGACACCGAAAGTACACTTGGACGGATTCATTTTTAGTTATTTCTTTTTGAGTCGATGGATACTGAAACCAGATGTTCACGATGTTCTTCAAGATCCTTTTGTAACAGCCCAGATTTTTCCCAACCTGGAATTAGACGTCCTTAGGCAATGGGCCGCTCCTAACACCTTATTAACTTGTCAGAACTGAATCCCACAGTCTAAAATCGCTTCTGAACCCATTTCCTTCACAAATCCCACCCTTCACCACCTTGTTCTTTCAATTTTCCTAAGTACTTTCAC
Organism: Magnolia changhungtana; assembly: GCA_030180095.1. Taxonomy (NCBI): domain Eukaryota; kingdom Viridiplantae; phylum Streptophyta; class Magnoliopsida; order Magnoliales; family Magnoliaceae; genus Magnolia; species Magnolia changhungtana. The sequence goes on from JASAUF010000600.1 coordinate 3,984,995, forward strand.
CCTAGACACTATCTTAAACTAGTTAAGTGTTATAACTTGGATCACCTTATATACAAACTACAAAGGCCTAGGTACCACCTCAGACAGAAATCTTATAGGACTAAATCCTTTAGAAATGAGACAAAGTAACTAAGTGCTAAACTAGATTAGCTACGAAATCCGTTTGATCCACTTTAAATACGATCTGCAAGACCCAAAACTTGTAGAATCATTGACGCTAGGTTACCCTAAAATCTAGGATCAATCTCATTACCCGGCTGCTCTCGGGAGCATCTCGAAACTCCGTATCAGTTCTAGACCGCACATTGGGAGTCCGAATAATACAAGGTTAAGGACTTAAGACCGCCTCGCTGGGCTTGACAACCATCTCGGAAATCAAATCTAGATAATGTCCCACGGCTGTTCGCTTGAGTACGGAGCGAGGAGTGTGAAAATACTCGATTTTCTTTAAAAATAAATATATCAAATAGTAATCTGAGACTTGTCGCTTGCGGGTCAGTATTAAGCAGCCTGACCGTCAAAATCAGACCAAATTATACCCTCGGATCAGAAAAATTTTTATACACGTGTCAGTGTACTCGGAATCTCCGATTGAGACCCATTGACCGTTGAACTGAAACTGGTCTGCCACGCGTGATCTAAGAATTCGACTGAAATGAAAACTTAACTCCACCTGGATCCAATGTCTATGAGCCTAAGTCCGACCTTTGGCTCAAGGGAGGGCTCCGGAAATGCTTCGTTGAGATGAAACAGATGCCCTTTGGACAAAGCCCAAGTATACCTTGACCTTAAGTCTATTTTGGAGACTTTTTAGGCTATATAAGGACCTTAGAATCCTCTCTCTCACAGCCATACAAATTTGAGAGACACCCTAGAGAGAGAAGAGAGAAAAGAGAGAGAAAGTGAGAGAGTTGTGGGAGATCCTTCCTGCCTTAGGTGCTTAACCACCTCATTCTTATCGCTTTCCCAGCGATTTCAGCGACATTTCTAGGTAAGAAACCCTAACCCTAAACTGATTTGGGGTTATGAAGGTTGTAGGTTATGAAATAACTAACCTATTTCATTCTATAGGTTACCAAACTGCCATATACGGAAGCTTGGCAAACCTATCGGCTTCGTTATGATTCTACGATAAAAAGGTGCGGACTTTAGGTGTATAGGTTAAGGTTTTCAACGCTTTTAATGTCAGATAATGATAGATTCATGATTTGTATGTAATTGCACATGTATAAAGTGTCGTCTGTCTTTCATTTCGATTAAAGACATAGAATATGGAATTTTACATACTCTAGGTATTTGTAGAAATTACAGTATACGTATATATTTTGGAAATGTGCTTGACATGATTAGTTGTTGTATGAATATATGATATATGGATAAAATACTTATTTGGCGAAAAGATTCGCCCTAATACGTGTTATGCTAAATACACTATGTATGTAGAAATAGTGTATTGTAGAACGTACCGTGTACATATAAATTTTGGAGATGTGTTTGTCATGATTATTTGCTATATGAATATATTATATATGCGTAAAATACTTGCTTGCCGAAAGGACTCGCCCTAATACATGTTTTTCTAGTATACACTATGTATGTTGTAATAGTGTACTCTAAGTGTTTGTGAAAATGCTTGTAAGAGTAAGTGTTTAGATGATGGGGCCTTAGGTAGGTGTTGAGATGGGATTCTCAACTACCTTAGCAACATGTATGATTTCCCCTATGTGGGTTGTTCACTTTAACCACTTATGAAATATATGTGTTTGTATTCCTATCTATATAGTGCTTCATAACATGCTTTATAACATGCTTTATAATATGCTTTATGATATGCTTGTTAACATGCTCAACTGATTGTATGATTTTATTTATGTAATGCGTATGTTTAAATTCATGTTTATGTTGTATGATCCGTCATGGGTGATGGGGGAGTAGTGTAACGATTCCGTGTAACAGCCCTGGCAGCCCTAAACGGATAATACCAGACTTTGATTGTATGATTTGAATCTTGATCCATTACTACTTTACCTATCTGCAATTAAATGTGATTGGGGCTATTGTAAGTCCAGGCAATCGGTAATAGGATTGAATTCGTGGTTGTGATTCATTCACCACGTGAGATGTGTTCGACGAACCAGAGTCGTACTTCGGTTGGCGACAGTGGTTAACCACACGAAGTGCTTATGCCCTTCATGTCGTCCAACTTGTCGTGCGCTCGAGCTAGCCGAACTCGTCACGTAACTCGATTTGTCTAATGTATATTCACCATGTTTGGATGCTACTGTTTGAACCTAGGTACCAAACTTACCAGTGAAATCCCGTTAACCATGGTACCTCGATCCGCTAAGACTCATGAGCCGGGCATGGTGGTATGGGACACCATAGTAGAGCTGTCGGCCTACGCTGGGGCCACATGCCTCCCCGCAGTGACCATTGAGCAACCAAACTCGTGAACTAAATACGGTGATATGGGACACTGTATTCGAGCTGTCGACACCTACGGCGAGAGCCGAGTATGGTGAGACCTGTATTCGTGCTGACGGGTGATGAGTCCTTCGTAGTCTCTTCGAGTAGACTCTAAAGTCTGTGATTGGCGATGAGCCCTTCACAGTAACTAGAGCATGAGTTGAGCCGAGTACGGTGAGACCTGTATTCGAGCTGATGGCCCGCGATTGAGCCGAGTACGGTGAGACCTATATTCGAGCTGACGGCCCGCGATTGAGCCGAGTACAGTGAGACCTATATTCGAGCTAACGGCCAGCAATTGAGCCGCATACGATGAGATCTATATCTGTGCTGATGGGTGACGAGCCCTTTGTGGTGCCTTCGCGATGCCTCTCGAACCATAATATCGTATGAGATTAACTAGGATTGACGACCCTATAATGGATCATGTTTGGGAATAATACAAGGGAGGTACCTTAGTTTCCTAATACTGCTGTTTGAAATGGACTAATAACTACTCGGTAATCATACTCATCATCGCACCGCATGTGCCTGGTAGATGTGGAGCACTAAGGGAGGTATGCATCCGCGAACGTAAGATGATGTCGCATGAGGGTGGTTTGGCAAGGGCATTCATCATGTCATTTCATACTTGCAATAATAAGAGTACTTAGAATTGTTTGATTGTACTGCTTTATTATTACTGCTTGACTGAGTTGATAACATGTTAACCTATGCCTTATTGTTCCATTGAGTTGATCACTCACTCCCACGTTACGGGACGGTGTTTGCAACACCAACCAGATTTGTTGAGTTTCAGATGATGGTGATGCTTATGAAGCAGAGCCGGACTACTACTATGATGGTGAGGAGGAGTTCTCCTACATATAACCCTCTGACAGGTCTATGAAGACCTGGTAATGTATTAACGGGGCTATGGTACTTGGGATAAAAGACATTACACTTCCTCACAGTTGGTAAATTTTAGAATTGTACTTGTAATTATTTAACCTGGTAACTTTATCACACTCTGGAGACTCACCACAGTTTTTATATTTTATATATCTATCACAGTCTTCCGCTTGCAATTTAACTGTCTCTGGAGTATGATATGTTGTTTTGGCTTAATCTCACTCATGTTCAATGCACGAATACAGTCAACATTCAATCATCATTCATTTTGTTGCATAAGTGATGTTCTGGAACTCGGGAGTTGAGTTTATGCTCGACCCCCGATTTTCGGGATGTTACACCTTTAATCTGAGTACTAGGTCATCCACATAGCATTCGACATGCTTGTCCATCATGTTATGGAATATATTCTGCATTACTCTCTGATATGTTGCACCAGCATTCTTGAGGCCGAATGACAGGACTTTATAACAGTAAATTCCCATAGACGTCCTGAAAGCCATGGCTTCCTCATCTTTTGGAGCCCTTCTTATTTGGTTATATCTAGCATAACCGTCCATAAAGGACATAACAACGTACTTGGTCATACTGTCGATTAATGTAACACCCTGAAAATCGGGGGTCGAGTATGAACTCAACTCCCGAGTTCCAACGCATCACTTATGCAACATACACAATGATGGTTAAATGTTGTCTGAGTTAGCGCAATAAACATGAATGAGATTATACCAAAACAGTAATTCATACTCCAGTTCAATTGTATAAAGGCAAGCGGAAGACTAAAATTTTATATTCAAAATATGTAAAGTATCAAAATTTTGTGAACTCCAGAGTATGAGTACTAACTGAGTACCAATATACATGTATTGTCTCTAAGTCAAATATCAAAATACAATCCTCAAAAGAGGCCCTGAAAATCCCACGATGCGGTAGGCCTAAAGCGTGCCGTCGTCAGTCTTGCATAAAGGAGAACTCCTCCCGATCCTCCTCATAGTCGAGCTCCCGGCTCTGAACGAGGCGCCATCTACACCTGCGACAGAGTCTGGTGGGTGTTGCAAACACCGTCCCGTAACGTGGGAGTGAGTAGCTAACTCAGTGGGACATTAAAGCATAGGTTAACATGTTATCAAATCAATCAAGCAGTAATGATAACGCAATACAAATCAAACATTTCTAATTACTCTTGTTAAGTGCAAAAATGATATGACATGATGCTGTATGCCCTTGCCAAACCACCCTCAAGCGACATCATCTTACGTTCGCGAATGCTAACTCCCTCAGTGCGCCACATCTACAAAGCACATGCGGTGCGATGATGCTCATGATTACCAAGTTTTTATTAATCCATTTCAACCAGCAGTATTGGGAAACTAAGGTACCTCCCTTGTATAATTCCCAAACATGATCCATTCTAGGGTCGTCAATCCTAGCTAATCTCATACGATGTTATGGTTTGAGAAGCGTAGTGAAGGCATCGCAAAGGGCTCGTCACCCGTCAGCTGCGGATACAGATCTCACCGTATGCGGCTCAATTGCTGGCCGTCAGCTCAAGTACATATCTCACCATACCTGGCTCAATCACTAGCCGTCAGCTCAAGTACAGGTCTCACCGTACTCGGCTCAACTCATACTCTAGTTACTGTGAAAGACTCGTCGCCAATCACGAGACACTTGGAGTACACTCGAAGATACTACGGAGGACTCGTTGCCGTCAAAGACGAGCACGGGTCTCACCGTACTCGGCTCTCGCCGTAAGTATCGACACTCGAATATAGTGTCCCATACCACCATAATCGGCTCACGAGTTTGGTTGCGCAATGGTCACTACGGGAGGCACATGACCCCAGCAGAGGCCGACAGCTCGACCACGGTGTCCCATACCACCATACCCGGCTCATGCGTCTTAGCGGATCGAGGTACCATGGTTAACGGGATTGCCACTAGTAAGTTTAGTACCCTAGGTTCAAGCAGTAGCGACTAAACATGGTGAACATACATATATACATATCGGTTTGCTTGACGAGCCTGACTAGCTCGAGCGCACCACAAGTTGAGCGATATGGAGCGCAAAAGCACTCCGTGTGGCCAACCACTATCGCCGCCGAAGTACGACTCGGGTTCGCCAGACACGTCCGTTGTGGCGATATGAACCTCAGCCACAACCGTAAGTCTGGTACCGAATGTTTGGACTATAGGCATAGTCCCAAACTCAATTAGTTGTGAAGCATGAAGTAAAGCATAAGGCAAAGCATGTATTATAAAGCATGAAGTAAAGCATGTTATAAGGCATGTTGTAAAGCATGTTGTAAAGCATGTTATAAAGCATGTTATAAAGCACTATACACATAGGGATACAAATACCTAGAGTTCATAGGTGAGTGGTTAGAGTGAACAACCACATGGAGAGTGTCATATGTGACTCTAAGGTAGCGGAGAATCCCATCTCAGCACCTAACTAAGGTTCTAACACTTAAGCACTTACACTCACAAGTGATTTCACCAACACTTGGAATGCACTATTTCGACATACATGACGTATGCTAGAGAAGTGTGTACTAGGGTTGTCCTTTTACTAAACTAGTATTTTATACATATACATCATATTCATACAGCAATTAAACATGGCAACCACATCAGCAAATTTTATACGTATAGGGTACTTTCACGTATACCCAAGTTCGGCATACATAGTGTTTACAAAGGAACATAGATTTCGGCGATCCCTTTCGCCAAGCTAGTATTTTAATCATGTATTGTATAGTCATACATTAAATACATATGTCTAACATTATTCCAAAAGAAATACGTATACGGTATTTCTACAACACGTAATTTCAACATACGGCGCATTTACAAGTAAACATGTATTTTGGCGATTCCTTTCGCCAAACTAGTATTTTATTCATAGGTTATATAATTAAACATTAAATAAACATGTCAAGCATTTGTCCAAAAAAAATACGTATACGGTATTTCTACGTATACCTAGAATATGTGAAATTCCATATTTCACACCGTTAATCAAAACAGGAAACGGAAGGCACTTTGTACATGTGCAATTGCAAGCAGATCATGAATCTACCATTATCTGACATTGAAAGCGTTGAAAACCGTAACTTATACACTTAAAGTCCTCACCTTTGCCTTTGGAAACGAACGAATCAGCAAGGGTGATGGATCTTCCGTCTACTGAGCGATTTCTAGCCTAAAGAGCGGAATCGGTTAGTCGGAATACATCCTACCTCGATTCCAACTCAAATCAGACCTAGGGTTAGGGTTTCTTACCTTCAAATGAGGTGGAAAACACCAGGAAATCACTTAGAACGGAGCGGTGAAGGCCGTGTGGTGAGCCAATGCGAGGTGGAGGAAGATTGGCAACAATCTCCAAGTTCTTCTCTCTCTTTTCTCTCTCTTCCTCTAGGGTTTCTTGCAAAATTCGTATGGCTGTGAGAGGGGCTGTTCTAAGCCCCTTTTATAGCCTCAAACATTATGAAAATAGACTCGGGTTCATGGGTACGCTATATAGGATTTTCGACGCTTTTAGGCTACAAAAGGGAATTCAGTAGCCCTCTTTGAACCAAACGTCGACTTAAGCTCACCACCAATGGATCTACGTGGGATTACGTTTTTGACTCATTCGGATACAGATCGCACGTGGCGGACCACTTTCGATTCGACGGTCGGTGGGCCACGATCGAGAAATTCCAAGTACATGTAAATGTTCTGAAATTTTCTTAATCCGAGGGTGTAATTTGGTCCGATTCGACGGTCGGGTTGCTTAATCGACGTGTCAACGAACGATGCGAGATCACTATTCCGGATATTTATTTTGGCTTGTGAATAGTGTTTTTCACACTACCTCGCTCCGATTCGAAACGAATGGCCGTGGAATATCGGATAAGGTGATTTTGAGATGATTGTTAAGCCCGGTGGGCGGTCCTAGTTCCTTAACTTCGAGTTAATCGGAATCCCGATGTGCGATCCAGACCTAATACGAAGTTTCGTTTCATTCAGAAGCGAGACGGAAATGAGTTTGGTTCTAAACTTTAGGGTAACCTAGCGTCAATGATTCTGCAACTTTTGGGTCTTGCAGATCGTATTTAAAGCGATCCTAACGGATTTCATAGCTAATGGAGTTTAGTACTTAGTTAACTTTGTTAAATTTCTAAGGGATTTAATCCTACGGGTTTTCTGGTCGAGGTGGTACTCGACCCTATGTACGGAAATTTTCAGGTCGTTACAATCTACCCCCCTTAAACAAAAAATTTCGTCCTCGAAATTTATACCTGTTCGTACTCCTCGAGAATCTGAGGGTAGTTCTTCCTGACCTCGGCCTCAGTCTCCCAGGTAGCTTCCTCCTCAGAATGATGTGTCCAAAGCACCTTCACAAGCGGGATGACCTTGCTACGCATGCACTGCTCCTTCTGTCAAGGATGCGCGTCGGGCGCAACTCATATGTAGCATCCTCGCTCAACTGTACCTGCTCCCATCTGATGATATGCGAAGGATCAGGAACGTACTTCTTCAGCATAGATACATGAAATAGTTATGTACGGAAGCAAGCGGTGTAGGCAAGGCGAGACGATACGCCACATCACCCACTCGATCCAAGATACGAAATGGACCGATAAACCTCGGTGTGAGCTTCCCCTTCTTCCCAAACCGAAGGACTCCTTCATAGGGGGAAACCCGAAGGAACACATGATCACCAACCTCGAACTCCGGCGATCGCCGCCTCGTATCGGCGTAACTCTTCTTCGCTTTCGCTGCGCGTGAGTAATCGACGCCGATAATGTCTACCTTCTGCGTAGTCGCTGAACCAACTCGGCCAATCAGCTACGCTCTCCAATCTCGCCCAACGGTGCGGTGCTCTACAAGGTCGACCATATAGAGCCTCATATGGCGCCATGCCAATCGTCGCTTTGGAAGCTTGTTGTTGTAGGCGAACTCGCGTACGGAAGACAGTCATCCCAACTGTCCTTGAAGTCCAACACACATGCTCGCAACATATCCTCCAGACCGATTCACTCGCTCTGTACCGCCCATCACCGAGGATGAAACGCGCATCGAACTTCAACTTCACACCCATCGCCTCCCGGATATGAGTCGGAAGATAGATGTGAACCGCGTGTCTCTCGTCCGACACAATCTCCAAAGGAACTCCGTGCAGACGGACGATCTCCCTGATATACAATCTAGCCAGCTCATTTGCAGAGTTCGTAACTCTGATAGGGAGGAAATGGGCCGATTTAGTCAACCGGTCCACAATCACCCAAATGGAATCGTGCCCCTTCCTCGTCTTCTCAGAACCCGGATATGAAGTCCATGGAGATGAAGTCCCACTTCCACTCCGCTATAGGCATGGGCTGAAGCAGTCCAGGAGGTCGGCGATGTTCTACCTTGACCTGCTGGCACGTCAGGCATCGAGACACATACTCAGCAATATGGGCCTTCATGTTATCCCACCAATACGTCCTTCTCATATCCTGGTACATCTTCGTGCTACCAGGATGCATCGCAAACTTCGAGTTATGGGCAGACTCGAGAAGCTCGCGTCTCAAGTCGCAGCACATCGGAACACATAGGCGGCCACGAACCGTAAACCCCCATCGATCCAACTCTCCACTCGAGTCCACGGCGTCGCTGCTTTGCTCTCGAAGCTCGAGTACCGTATGTCGCCCTCCTGGGCCTCAACAATCTGTCGTCGATAAGTGGCCGCACCCGAATGTGCGCAACACACTCAAATGGCTCCTCGACAGTGAGTCTCTGCTCGAAGTCCCGCACAAACTCTACCATATCCCACTCGGCTATCATCATCGTGCCGCAAATGCAATCGCCTTCTTGCGGCTCAACGCGTACCACCTGAGTTCGCCTTGCCGGGATGGTAGGAAACCTCGAACTGAAGTCCTTCAAGGTCTCCATCCATCATCTATTTGTCTCATATTCAAATCTCATTTGCGTGAATATGTATTTAAGGCTCTTGTGGTCGCAGAAAAGCTCGAACTCCTCACCATAGAGGTAATGTCTCCAGAGCTTCAATGCAAAGATGACAGCCGCCAACTCTAGGTCATGTGTAGGGTAATTCTCCTCGTGCTTCCTTAATTGTCTCGAGGCATACGATATCACCCTATCTTTCTGCATCAACACACAACCCAAACCAACGCGAGACGCGTCAGTATACACCGTGTATTTCACCCCTTGCTCGGCAATACTAGCACAGGGGCGGACGTCAACTTGTCCTTCAGCTCCTTAAAAGCTGCCTCCGCCTTCTCATTCCAGGCGAACTTCAGGTCCTTTCGAGTCACCGGTGAGACAAGGGCCTAGCGATCTTCGAGAAATCCCGAATGAAACGTCGTAGTACCCGGTCGGGCCAAGGAAACTCCTCACCTCGTGTAACGAGGTCGAGTGCCGCAATCCCGAACCGCAGCCGACTACCTTAGCAAGGTCCACCTCTATCCCATCCTTGGACACTACATGTCCCAGGAACTTGACTTCCTCCTGCCAGAAGTCGCACTTCTTGTATTGCGCAAACAACTGGTTCTTCTTCAGGGTATCCAATACCGCTCGCAAGTGCTCCTCGTGCTCCTCCCGACTCGTGGAGTATATCAAGATGTCATCAATAAAGACGATGACGAATCGGTAAAGGAAGGGCCGAAATACCCGGTTCATTAGTTCCATGAACACGGCTGGTGCGTTCGTCAGACCGAACGACATCACTAAGAACTCGTAGTGCCCAAAGCACGCCCCTGAAGGCTGTCTTCTGCACGTCCTCCTCTCTCACGCGCAACTGGTGGTACCCTGACTGAAGGTCAATCTTCGAGAAATACTTCGCCCCCCTCAACTGATCGAACAGATCATCAATCCTGGGCAAAGGATACTTGTTCTTCATCGTGACATGGTTCAACCTACGGTAATCAATACACAACCGTAGGGACCCGTCCTTCTTCTTCACGAACAACACAGGTGCTCCCCAAGGAGACACACTAGGTCGAATAAAACCTCTCTCTCTACCAAGACGTCAATACGTGTCCGCGGCTCCTCCATCTCACATGGAGGCATACGATAAGTAGGCAACGAGATGGGCGTCGCACTGTGCGTAAGGTCAATCGTGAAATCAATCTCACGCCGAGGAGGTAAACGGGGGATAGTCTCAAACACGCCGCAAAGTCTCGAACCACGGCGTACTATCTACTGTCGGACCATCAATCGGCGCAAGCAAAGCAGCATAACAATCAACTCGACAGGGCCAACTGACCTGCACCGGGAACGTGAAAGCTGCACCGTCAGGTCCATAGGCCGTCACGATCCGAGTATCGCAATCTACCTCCGCCCTCATCCTGGTGAGCCAATCCATACCCAGGATAACGTCGTAGTGCCACAGCGGAGCAACAATGAGGTCGACGAGCACTGTGCTGCTACCCAAAACTACCGAGCAACCCTCACATAATCATGTGACATCCGAACAGGTCCCGGTAGCCGTAGTGAGTCTCATTCCCTTAGTGGGAATCGTATGCAAAGATAGGCGTTTCACTACCCCACAGGAAATAATAGAGGTAGTGGACCCAGTGTCCACCAACAAAGAGACGGGAGTGTCGTGAATAAAAGCCGTACCCTCGAAAGCCGTCGGAGCTGAAACCGACGTCTCAGGTGCCTCAGCCACGAGAGTGTGAACGCGAGCCTGCTGCTGGCGGTTCGGCTGAGGAGCCAAGGGTCGCTGCGGCGGCCTGAAGGACGGTACGGGAGGTCGGAATGAAGGATGTGCAGGAACGGTCTGTAGCGGCGAGCGATATGGCTGTGGATAAGAGCGACCCAATCTCTGTGGTGGCGCAAAGCCGCTAGCTCTCATGCGCGAGAAGCAGCTCTCAGCAGGGTGTCCAGGTTTCCCGCAAAACGTGCAGGTCACCAACGGGCGTCTCATAGGAATAGCTGGCGCTGCGGCCCTGGGGGGAGAATCAGCCCGAGGCCTCTTGCCTAAAATAGGCCTGCTCTGTACATCCTGTCGGGTCTCGCAACCATAGTGCCCCGTGATCTGGCCAGCGGTCCACATCCTGCTCGGCCGTCATAGACATGTGGACCAACGCCGCATATGTAGGAATACTGTGGCAGCATATCCTCGACCGAATCTCCGGTCGCAAACCCAAGGAGAAACGACGCATCCGCATCTGCTCGTCTACTAGTATAGTCGGGACAAAGCGGCCCAACTCGGTGAAGCGGTGCTCGTACTCCGTGATCGTCATGCCTCCCTGCCTGAGGCGCAAAACTCTTCCTCCCGCTCATGCCGATAAGTCTGCGGGTAGTACTTCTCGTGGGAACCGAGACTCGAAAGCCTCCCGGGTCCACACGAAGTCTCTTTGCGACAGTCTGTGCAAAGACTGTTGTCCCACCATAAGCTCGCCTCTCTCTCAAACATGAATGCGGCCAGCTCTACCTGCTCTGCCTCCGAACAGTGAAGCATCCGTAGCATCTTGGAGATGCGGTCTAACCAGAACTCCGCCTCCTCGGGTGCAGTGAGAACCCATAAATGAGGGAGGCCTCAAGCGCTGGAATCGCTCTAGTAGGCCGCGTGTACCGAGCCTCTCCAGTAGGAGGTGCGACGGATGGGGGCGAGAGGCACATCCTCAACCTGAGCAGGAGGCCCAGAATGCTCATCAGGATGTGTAGATGTCACAGGTGGAGTCACACTACCACCACGGGACAAGGCCTCAGTGATAGTGGCCATAAGCTGCTGGTGCTGCTGCTGCTGCTGTATCTGCTGCTGATGCATCATCATCATCTGCTCAAATCTATCGGTCGGCGGAGCGGACACGAGGGTCATCTTTGCGCGAGAAGAAGACGGCCGATACTGCTCGCGGACCGGGGGCGTATAAGGTGGCTGTCCACCGATGGGACCAGCAAGAGGCTGATCAGATCCCAATCCACGGTCCGCAGGACCACTACTATCAGAAGGGGTCTGGTCCATAGAGCCAGTCAGAAGGAGATGTGCCGTACTCCGCGTATACTGTCGCGGCATGCCCTATACAACACAGGGTACAGCATTGGTGAGATACAGCATAATACACTCCATAAAGCACTTAAGCATTCCACACATCATCAAACAAAAGAGGTTATATGCTTTTCATTTACTCAAAATTGTCATAATACATGGACTACAGAGTTTACATGAATCATGACGGAAATCACATTATAGCCAATACATCCACACATCAAACACCTAAACATGCTACTACCTAACACAACATCCGGACGAAAACACAAACCGCCTATCGCGGTAACCAAAGCAAACACAACAAACAACAATATGGATGACTAAGCATCCGAAGTAGGCGGTGGAGGAGGAGCATTCTTATCTGCGCACAAGACAGGATGGCCTTCAACGTACATGACATCTTCTTGAAATTCTTCTTCATGTAGGCTTCATTCTCTTCAAGTTTAGTTCGAACTTGACCAATCTCAGCCCGAACTTGTCCAATCTCAGCCCGAACTTGTCCAACCTCTTGCTGCAGGGCGGCTTGCCTCTCCTCAAGACGGGCAAATCGCGCATCAGATACATCTCGATCCACACCCTGCCCCTGAGCCGCAGGGGGTGAACTCTCCTCAGTGTCCTGAGCCTCAGGTTCTTCCTCCTGTATGTCATCACTGCGCTCCTCATCGCTCTCAGCCTGGAGGTCAACACTCTCCTCACCGGCGCTATCCGACTCATCTCCAGACTCGTCGAGTCGGGCTTGCCGCTGTTGGGGGCCGATCTTCATATTCCTGAGTGTCGCTTCATTTATGATTCGAACCGGTGCAAGATCCTCCATATTCAATCTGTAGCCTACATCACGAGCCATCCTGCAGATCAGTCGGCCAAATGGGAGCGAAAGATCGTTCCTGGCAGAACGAACAACATTAACTATCTGGGATAGGATGAATGTGGGCAGGCATATGTTTTCCCAGCGTCCCATCTTGTACAGAAAGTCCACCATCACCCTAGTACATTCCGTGCGGTTACCCCACCGTGGGTATACATTGTATGTGAAGATGTGATGGAGCAAATGGAAGTCTTTAGACATCTTTGTCGCCGCAATACAATTTCCTCGCTTCCAAGTAACCCGGCGACCACAGAGAAATCGCGTGCGGCGATCCCTTTCCCGCGCACTTCTAGAGAAGTCATCACTAGGCTGTACTTGACCAAGCGGGATCTTCGTGATTCGAGCTACTTCGTCCACAGTGATGGTGCGCCTTATGCCCCTCACAGAAACAGTAAACTGAAGAGGCTCTAGTGATGAGTCTATGATGTGAGCATAGAAAGCGCGAACCGTGTTCTCACAAGCGGGAGACTCGCCTTCAAAAATATGATTCCACCCGATATCCACCAAGTGGTCCATCATCGGGTGTAAACCAAACATCCTCTCATCCACATGAGCTTCAAACACAACCTTGCGGCCCGCGAAGCGCCCATATTCCATGCTTATTGGATAAGCATTCCTGGCGGGGTGGTCAGGATCCAGGTCTCGCTTCGACCTAAACTCCCGCACGGTGCTTGTGCCGGCCCCAACGTCGGATCTTCTTCGGGTATGGGCTGGCCTACTTGGGCCGGCGTCGTCGGCCGCGGTTTTCCTCTTTCCCATGAAAGATAGGATGGAGGAAATGGAGAAAATGGTGGCCACCACACCAAGGAGGGCCATGGAAATTTTCCAAAATGGGGGAACAAAGGGCTGACCTCTTTTATCTTCCACAATCAACAATCCAATAGGTGTGGAAGAAGCTCTAGAGGTAGGAAATGAAGAAGAAACAAGAAGAAAATGGGATGGGTTAGTAGATTACCCGATTTTGAGCTCCAAGGAGGGTTATGAGAGCTCCAACTTGTGGAAATGGGGAAAGGGAGAGGCTAGGGCTGTTGTAGGAGGTAGGGGTGTGTGAGTTATGGAAGGAAATGGAGGGATTGAAGGTTTGGAGGGATGGGTTTTCAGCAAAATCGAAAATGGAGGTGGTGGTGGTTGAAAAGAGGGGAAATGAGAAGAAAGGGAGCTCCAGCCCCTTAAAACCTAATCTCATGCCAAAATGGCACGTGCCATAGGGTAGAGGGGACTGAACCGACCAGTCCCACGTTCGGAACGTCGCCGGAAAGCTGACGTGGGCAGGGTCCGCCGCCGGTGCCGCGGTGCCGCCGCGGTCGGGCTTGGCCGGAGCCGCACCGCCGCGGTCTGAGCCTGTTTGTCAAGTGTCCAGGGTGCCAAATGCACCCTGGTTCGATCGAAACCTTTAATAGATTAACGTGGGGGGCCCACGGGCTCAGTTCGGCTCTAGAACGGTGAGTTCCGGTAACTTTCTGATCCAATCTGATTTTTTTTTATTTTTAACAACTAACTTTTGGTGGATTGCGACCTGGACACGTCAATAGACGGTCTGGGAGTGACTTGGGATCCATAAATGTGGTCGGGATCGAGTACGCACTCGATCAAACTGTCCGTGTGCAGTGAACTTCGCCGAACGGCGAGATCGGGAGGCCCTAAGACTGTTGCTATATTATTATTATTATTATTATTTTTTTATTTTTTTTTTGCGCACCCTCCTAAGTTGTGACACGTCAGCGTACGTAGTGGGGACATAACTCAGGTCCGGTTTAATCAAAATCATGCTCTGATACCAACTTGTAACACCCTGAAAATCGGGGGTCGAGTATGAACTCAACTCCCGAGTTCCAATGCATCACTTATGCAACATACACAATGATGGTTAAATGTTGTCTGAGTTAGCGCAATAAACATGAATGAGATTATACCAAAACAGTAATTCATACTCCAGTTCAATTGTATAAAGGCAAGCGGAAGACTAAAATTTTATATTCAAAATATGTAAAGTATCAAAATTTTGTGAACTCCAGAGTATGAGTACTAACTGAGTACCAATATACATGTATTGTCTCTAAGTCAAATATCAAAATACAATCCTCAAAAGAGGCCCTGAAAATCCCACGATGCAGCCGGCCTAAGCGTAGCCGTCAGTCTTGCATAAAGGAGAACTCCTCCCGATCCTCCTCATAGTCGAGCTCGGCTCCTGAACAGAGGCGCCATCTACACCTGTGACAGAGTCTGGTGGGTGTTGCAAACACCGTCCCGTAACGTGGGAGTGAGTAGCTAACTCAGTGGGACATTAAAGCATAGGTTAACATGTTATCAAATCAATCAAGCAGTAATGATAACGCAATACAAATCAAACATTTCTAATTACTCTTGTTAAGTGCAAAAATGATATGACATGATGCTGTATGCCCTTGCCAAACCACCCTCAAGCGACATCATCTTACGTTCGCGAATGCTAACTCCCTCAGTGCGCCACATCTACAAAGCACATGTGGTGCGATGATGCTCATGATTACCAAGTTTTTATTAATCCATTTCAACCAGCAGTATTGGGAAACTAAGGTACCTCCCTTGTATAATTCCCAAACATGATCCATTCTAGGGTCGTCAATCCTAGCTAATCTCATACGATGTTATGGTTTGAGAAGCGTAGTGAAGGCATCGCAAAGAGCTCGTCACCCGTCAGCGCGGATACAGATCTCACCGTATGCGGCTCAATTGCTGGCCGTCAGCTCAAGTACATATCTCACCATACCTGGCTCAATCACTAGCCGTCAGCTCAAGTACAGGTCTCACCGTACTCGGCTCAACTCATACTCTAGTTACTGTGAAAGACTCGTCGCCAATCACAGACACTTGGAGTACACTCGAAGATACTACGGAGGACTCGTCGCCCGTCAGCACGAGCACAGGTCTCACCGTACTCGGCTCTCCCGTAAGTATCGACAGCTCGAATATAGTGTTCCATACCACCATAATCGGCTCACGAGTTTGGTTGCGCAATGGTCACTACGGGGAGGCACATGACCCCAGCGTAGGCCGACAGCTCGACCACGGTGTCCCATACCACCATGCCCGGCTCATGCGTCTTAGCGGATCGAGGTACCATGGTTAACGGGATTGCCACTAGTAAGTTTGGTACCCTAGGTTCAAGCAGTAGCGACTAAACATGGTGAACATACATATATACATATCGGTTTGCTTGACGAGCCTGACTAGCTCGAGCGCACCACAAGTTGAGCGATATGGAGCGCAAAAGCACTCCGTGTGGCCAACCACTATCGCCAACCGAAGTACGACTCGGGTTCGCCAGACACGTCCGTTGTGGCGATATGAACCTCAGCCACAACCGTAAGTCTGGTACCGAATGTTTGGACTATAGGCATAGTCCCAAACTCAATTAGTTGTGAAGCATGAAGTAAAGCATAAGGCAAAGCATGTATTATAAAGCATGAAGTAAAGCATGTTATAAGGCATGTTGTAAAGCATGTTGTAAAGCATGTTATAAAGCATGTTATAAAGCACTATACACATAGGGATACAAATACCTAGAGTTCATAGGTGAGTGGTTAGAGTGAACAACCACATGGAGAGTGTCATATGTGACTCTAAGGTAGCGGAGAATCCCATCTCAGCACCTAACTAAGGTTCTAACACTTAAGCACTTACACTCACAAGTGATTTCACCAACACTTGGAATGCACTATTTCGACATACATGACGTATGCTAGAGAAGTGTGTACTAGGGTTGTCCTTTTACTAAACTAGTATTTTATACATATACATCATATTCATACAGCAATTAAACATGGCAACCACATCAGCAAATTTTATACGTATAGGGTACTTTCACGTATACCCAAGTTCGGCATACATAGTGTTTACAAAGGAACATAGATTTCGGCGATCCCTTTCGCCAAGCTAGTATTTTAATCATGTATTGTATAGTCATACATTAAATACATATGTCTAACATTATTCCAAAAGAAATACGTATACGGTATTTCTACAACACGTAATTTCAACATACGGCGCATTTACAAGTAAACATGTATTTTGGCGATTCCTTTCGCCAAACTAGTATTTTATTCATAGGTTATATAATTAAACATTAAATAAACATGTCAAGCATTTGTCCAAAAAAAATACGTATACGGTATTTCTACGTATACCTAGAATATGTGAAATTCCATATTTCACACCGTTAATCAAAACAGGAAACGGAAGGCACTTTGTACATGTGCAATTGCAAGCAGATCATGAATCTACCATTATCTGACATTGAAAGCGTTGAAAGCCGTAACTTATACACTTAAAGTCCTCACCTTTGCCTTTGGAAACGGAACGAATCAGCAAGGGTGATGGATCTTCCGTCTACAGGCGATTTCTAGCCTAAAGAGCGGAATCGGTTAGTCGGAATACATCCTACCTCGATTCCAACTCAAATCAGACCTAGGGTTAGGGTTTCTTACCTTCAAATGAGGTGGAAAACACCGGGAAATCACTTAGAACGGAGCGGTGAAGGCCGTGTGGTGAGCCAATGCGAGGTGGAGGAAGATTGGCAACAATCTCCAAGTTCTTCTCTCTCTTTTCTCTCTCTTCCTCTAGGGTTTCTTGCAAAATTCGTATGGCTGTGAGAGGGGCTGTTCTAAGCCCCTTTTATAGCCTCAAACATTACGAAAATAGACTCGGGTTCATGGGGTCTTTTGCCTATATAGGATTTTCGACGCTTTTCCGGCTCAAAAGGGAATTCTGGTAGCCCTCTTTGAACCAAACGTCAGACTTAAGCTCACCACCAATGGATCTACGTGGGATTACGTTTTTGACTCATTCGGATACGCAGATCGCACGTGGCGGACCACTTTCAGTTCGACGGTCGGTGGGCCACGATCGAAATTCCAAGTACATGTAAATGTTCTGAAATTTTTCTTAATCCGAGGGTGTAATTTGGTCGATTCGACGGTCGGGTTGCTTAATCGATGCGTCAACGAACGATGCGAGATCACTATTCCGGATATTTATTTTGGCTTGTGAATAGTGTTTTCACACTACCTCGCTCCGATTCGAAACGAATGGCCGTGGAATATCGGATAAGGCGATTTTTGAGATGATTGTTAAGCCCGGTGGGCGGTCCTAGTTCCTTAACTTCGAGTTAATCGGAATCCCGATGTGCGATCCAGACCTAATCTGAAGTTTCGTTTCATTCAGAAGCAGACGGGAAATGAGTTTGGTTTTAAACTTTAGGGTAACCTAGCGTCAATGATTTACGCAACTTTTGGGTCTTGCAGATCGTATTTAAAGCGATCTAACGGATTTCATAGCTAATGGAGTTTAGTACTTAGTTAACTTTGTTAAATTTCTAAGGGATTTAATCTACGGGTTTTACAGTCGAGGTGGTACTCGACCACATGTCGGAAATTTTCGTGTCGTTACAATCTACCCCCTTAAACAAAAAATTTTGTCCTCGAAATTTATACATTCGTACTCCTCGAGAATCGAGGGTAGTTCTTCACGACCTCGGCCTCGGTCTCCCGGTAGCTTCCTCCTCGAATGATGTGTCCAAAGCACCTTCACAAGCGGGATGACCTTGCTCACGCGAGCACTGCTCCTTCTGTCATCGAGGATGCGCGTCGGGCGCAACTCATATGTAGCATCCTCGCTCAACTGTACCTGCTCCCATCTGATGATATGCGAAGGATCAGGAACGTACTTCTTCAGCATAGATACATGAAATACGTTATGTACGGAAGCAAGCGGTGTAGGCAAGGTGAGACGATATGCCACATCACCCACTCGATCCAGTATCTGAAATGGACCGATAAACCTCGGTGTGAGCTTCCCCTTCTTCCCAAACCGAAGGACTCCCTTCATAGGGGAAACCCGAAGGAACACATGATCACCAACCTCGAACTCCGGCGGTCGCCGCCTCGTATCGGCGTAACTCTTCTTCGCACTCTCTCTCTGCGCCGTGAGTAATCGACGCGATAATGTCTACCTTCTCTGTAGTCGCCTGAACCAACTCCGGGCCAATCAGGCTACGCTCTCCAACCTCTGCCCAACAGTGCGGTGCTCTACAAGGTCGACCATATAGAGCCTCATATGGCGCCATGCCAATCGTCGCCTGGAAGCTATTGTTGTAGGCGAACTCTGCGTACGGAAGACAGTCATCCCAACTGTCCTTGAAGTCCAACACACATGCTCGCAACATATCCTCCAGAATCTGATTCACTCGCTCTGTCTGCCCATCAGTCTGAGGATGAAACGCAGTATTGAACTTCAACTTCACACCCATCGCCTCCTGGATACGAGTCCAGAAGATAGATGTGAACCGCGTGTCTCTGTCCGACACAATCTCCAAAGGAACTCCGTGCAGACGGACGATCTCCCTGATATACAATCTAGCCAGCTCATTTGCAGAGTTCGTAACTCTGATAGGGAGGAATTGGGCCGATTTAGTCAACCGGTCCACAATCACCCAAATGGAATCGTGCCCCTTCCTCGTCTTCGGCAACCCGGATATGAAGTCCATGGAGATGAAGTCCCACTTCCACTCCGCTATAGGCATGGGCTGAAGCAGTCCAGGAGGTCGGCGATGTTTTGCCTTGACCTGCTGGCACGTCAGGCATCGAGACACATACTCAGCAATATGGGCCTTCATGTTATCCCACCAATACGTCCTTCTCATATCCTGGTACATCTTCGTGCTACCAGGATGCATCGCAAACTTCGAGTTATGGGCAGACTCGAGAAGCTCGCGTCTCAAGTCAGGCACATCCGGAACACATGGCGGCCACGGACCGTAAACCCCCATCGGATCCAACTCTCCACTCGAGTCCACGGCGTCGCTAGCTTTGCTCTCGAAGCTCGGACAGCCGTATGTCGCCCTCACGGGCCTCAACAATCTGTCGTCGATAAGTGGCCGCACCCGAATGTGCGCAACACACTCAAATGGCTCCTCGACAGTGAGTCTCTGCTCTAAGTCCCGCACAAACTCTACCATATCCCACTCGGCTATCATCAGCGGTGCCGCAAATGCAATCGCCTTCTTGCGGCTCAACGCGTCCGCCACAAGGTTCGCCTTGCCGGGATGGTAGGAAACCTCGAACTTGAAGTCCTTCAAGGTCTCCATCCATCATTGTTGTCTCATATTCAAATCTCGGCTGCGTGAATATGTATTTAAGGCTCTTGTGGTCGCAGAAAAGCTCGAACTCCTCACCATAGAGGTAATGTCTCCCGAGCTTCAATGCAAAGATGACCGCCGCCAACTCCAGGGTCATGTGTAGGGTAATTCTCCTCGTGCTTCCTTAATTGTCTCGAGGCATACGATCATCACCCTATCTTACGCATCAACACACAACCCAAACCAACGCGAGACGCGTCGGTATACACCGTGTATTTCACCCCTTGCTCGGCAATACTAGCACATGGGCGGATGTCAACTTGTCCTTCGGCTCCTTAAAAGGCGCCTCCGCCTTCTCATTCCAGGCGAACCCGGGTCCTTTCGAGTCGGTGAGACAAGGGCACAGCGATCTTCGAGAAATCCCGAATGAAACGTCTGTAGTACCCGGCCCGGGCCAAGGAAACTCCTCACCTCGTGTAACCGATTCAGTGCTTGCCAATCCGAACCGCGCCTACCTTAGCAAGGTCCATCTTGCTATCCCATCCTTGGACACTACATGTCCCGGGAACTTGACTTTCCTCCCGAAGTCGCACTTCTTGTATTGCGCAAACAAGCTGGTTCTTCTTCAGGGTATCCAATACGCTGTCGCAAGTGCTCCTCGTGCTCCTCCCGACTCGTGGAGTATATCAAGATGTCATCGATAAAGATGATGACGAATCGGTAAAGGAAGGGCCGAAATACCCGGTTCATCAGATCCATGAACACGGCTGGTGCGTTCGTCAGACCGAACGACATCACTAAGAACTCGTAGTGCCCAAAGCACGTCCTGAAGGCTGTCTTCTGCACGTCCTCCTCTCTCACGCGCAACTGGTGGTACCCTGACTGAAGGTCAATCTTTGAGAAATACTTCGCCCCCCTCAACTGATCGAACAGATCATCAATCCTGGGCAAAGGATACTTGTTCTTCACCGTGACCTGGTTCAACCTACGGTAATCAATACACAACCGTAGGGACCCGTCCTTCTTCTTCACGAACAACACAGGTGCTCCCCAAGGAGACACACTAGGTCGAATAAAACCTCTCTCTGCAAGACGTCAATCTGTGTCCGCAGCTCCTCCATCTCACATGGAGGCATACGATAAGTAGGCAACGAGATGGGCGTCGCACCAGGCGTAAGGTCAATCGTGAAATCAATCTCACGCCGAGGAGGTAAACCAGGGATAGTCTCAAACACGCCTGCAAAGTCTCGAACCACCGGCGTACTATCTACTGTCGGACCATCAATCGGCGCAAGCAAAGCAGCATAACAATCAACTCGACAGGGCCAACTGACCTGCACCGGGAACGTGAAAGCTGCACCGTCAGGTCCATAGGCCGTCACGATCCGAGTATCGCAATCTATCTCCGCCCTCATCCTGGTGAGCCAATCCATACCCAGGATAACGTCGTAGTGCCACAGCGGAGCAACAATGAGGTCGACGAGCACTGTGCTGCTACCCAAAACTACCGAGCAACCCTCACATAATCGTGTGACATCCGAACAGGTCCCGGTAGCCGTAGTGAGTCTCATTCCCTTAGTGGGAATCGTATGCAAAGATAGGCGTTTCACCGCCCCACAGGAAATAATAGAGGTAGTGGACCCAGTGTCCACCAACAAAGAGACGGGAGTGTCGTGAATAAAAGCCGTACCCTCGAAAGCCGTCGGAGCTGAAACCGACGTCTCAGGTGCCTCAGCCACGAGAGTGTGAACGCGAGCCTGCTGCTGGCGGTTCGGCTGAGGAGCCAAGGGTCGCTGTGGCGGCCTGAAGGACGGTACGGGAGGTCGGAATGAAGGATGTGCAGGAACGGTCTGTAGCGGCGGAGCTGATATGGCCTGTGGATAAGAGCGACCCAATCTCTGTGGTGGCGCAAAGCCGCTAGCTCTCATGCGCGAGAAGCAGCTCTCAGCAGGGTGTCCAGGTTTCCCGCAAAACGTGCAGGTCACCAACGGGCGTCTCATAGGAATAGGCGGGCTGCCGCGACCCCGGGGGAGAATCGGCCGAGGCCTCTTGCCTAAAATAGGCTGCACTCTGTACATCTGTCGCGGTCTCGTAACCATAGTGCCCGTGATGATCGGCCAGCGGTCCACATCTGCTCGGCCGTCATAGACATGTGGACCAACGCCGCATATGTAGGAATACGTGGCGGCATATCCTCGACCGAATCTCCGTCGCAAACCCAGGAGAGAAACGACGCATCCGCATGCTGCTTGTCTACTAGTATAGTCGGGACAAAGCGGCCCAACTCGGTGAAGCGGTGCTCGTACTCCGTGATCGTCATGCCTCCACGCCGAGGCGCAAAACTCTTCCTCCCGCTCATGCCGATAAGTGCGGGTAGTACTTCTCGTGGAACCGAGACTCGAAAGCCTCCCAGGTCCACACGAAGTCTACTGCGACAGTGCGCAGCACGCTGTCCCACCATAAGCTCGCCTCTCTCTCAAACATGAATGCGGCCAGCTCTACCTGCTCTGCCTCCGAACAGTGAAGCATCCGTAGCATCTTGAAGATGCGGTCTAACCAGAACTCCGCCTCCTCGGGTCTGTGAGAACCCATAAATGAGGGAGGCCTCAAGCGCTGGAATCACTCTAGTAGACCGCGTGTACCGACCTCTCCAGTAGGAGGTGCGACGGATGGGGGCAGAGGCACATCCTCAACCTGAGCAGGAGGCCCAGAATGCTCATCAGGATGTGTAGATGTCGCAGGTGGAGTCGCACTACCACCACGGGACAAGGCCTCAGCGATAGTGGCCATAAGCTGCTGAGTCCGCTTGCTTCTTCTTGTATCTGTGGCGATGCATCATCATCATCACTCAAATCTATCGGTCGGCGGAGCGCACTCGAGGGTCATCTTGCTTGTGAGAAGAAGACGGCCGATCTTGCTCGCGGACCGGGGCGTATAAGGTGGCCGTCCACCGATGGGGGACCGACGGGAGGGCGATCGGATCCCAATCCACGGTCCGCGGGACCACTACTACAGAAGGGGTCCGGTCCATAGAGCGGTCGAAGGAGATGTGCCGTACTCTCGCGTATCTTGTCGCGGCATGCCCTATACAACACAGTGCTGACATTGGTGAGATACTGACATAATACACTCCATAAAGCACTTAAGCATTCCACACATCATCAAACAAAAGAGGCTATATGCTTTTCATTTACTCAAAATTGTCATAATACATGGACTACAGAGTTTACATGAATCATGACGGAAATCACATTATAGCCAATACATCCACACATCAAACACCTAAACATGCTACTACCTAACACAACATCCGGATGAAAACACAAACCGCCTATCGCGGTAACCAAAGCAAACACAACAAACAACAATATGGATGACTAAGCATCCGAAGTAGGCGGTGGAGGAGGAGCATTCTTATCCGCGCACACAGGATGGCCTTCAACGTACATGACATCTTCTTGAAATTCTTCTTCATGTAGGCTTCATTCTCTTCAAGTTTAGTTCGAACTTGACCAATCTCGGCCAGAACTTGTCCAATCTCGGCCGAACTTGTCCAACCTCTTCTTTGCGGGCGCTTGCCTCTCCTCAAGACAGGCAAATCGTGCATCGATACATCTCGATCCACACCCCGCCCCGAGCCGCGGGGGTGAACTCTCCTCCGTGTCCCGAGCCTCGGGTTCTTCCTCCCGTATGTCATCACTTGCGCTCCTCATCGCTCTCAGCATGGAGGTCAACACTCTCCTCACCGGCGCTATCGGACTCATCTCCAGACTCGTCGAGTCGGGCTTGCCGCTGTTGGGGGCCGATCTTCATATTCCTGAGTGTCGCTTCATTTATGATTCGAACCGGTGCAAGATCCTCCATATTCAATCTGTAGCCTACATCACGAGCCATCCTGCAGATCAGTCGGCCAAATGGGAGCGAAAGATCGTTCCTGGCAGAACGAACAACATTAACTATCTGGGATAGGATGAATGTGGGCAGGCATATGTTTTCCCAGCGTCTCATCTTGTATAGAAAGTCCACCATCACCCTAGTACATTCCGTGCGGTTACCCCACCGTGGGTATACATTGTATGTGAAGATGTGATGGAGCAAATGGAAGTCTTCAGACATCTTTGTCGCCGCAATACAATTTCCTCGCTTCCAAGTAACCCGGCGACCACAGAGAAATCGCGTGCGGCGATCCCTTTCCCGCGCACTTCTAGAGAAGTCATCACTAGGTTGTACTTGACCAAGCGGGATCTTCGTGATTCGAGCCACTTCGTCCACAGTGATGGTGCGCCTTATGCCTCTCACAGAAACAGTAAACTGAAGAGGCTCTAGTGATGAGTCTATGATGTGAGCGTAGAAAGCGCGAACCGTGTTCTCACAAGCGGGAGACTCGCCTTCAAAAATATGATTCCACCCGATATCCACCAAGTGGTCCATCATCGGGTGTAAACCAAACATCCTCTCATCCACATGAGCTTCAAACACAACCTTGCGGCCCGCGAAGCGCCCATATTCCATGCCTATCGGATAAGCATTCCTGGCGGGGTGGTCAGGATCCAGGTCTCGCTTCGACCTAAACTCCCGCACGGTGCTTGTGCCGGCCCCAACGTCGGATCTTCTTCGGGTATGGGCTGGCCTACTTGGGTCGGCGTCGTCGGCCGCGGTTTTCCTCTTTCCCATGAAAGATAGGATGGAGGAAATGGAGAAAATGGTGGCCACCACACCAAGGAGGGCCATGAAAATTTTCCAAAATGGGGGAACAAAGGGCTGACCTCTTTTATCTTCCACAATCAACAATCCAACAGGTGTGGAAGAAGCTCACAGAGGTAGGAAATGAAGAAGAAACAAGAAGAAAATGGGATGGGTTAGTAGATTACCCGATTTTGAGCTCCAAGGAGGGTTATGAGAGCTCCAACTTGTGGAAATGGGGAAAGGGAGAGGCTAGGGCTGTTGTAGGAGGTAGGGGTGTGTGAGTTATGGAAGGAAATGGAGGGATTGAAGGTTTGGAGGGATGGGGTTTCAGCAAAATCGAAAATGGAGGTGGTGGTGGTTGAAAAGAGGGGAAATGAGAGAAAAGGGAGCTCCAGCCCCTTAAAACCTAATCTCATGCCAAAATGGCACGTGCCATGGGGTAGAGGGGACTGAACCGACCAGTCCCACGTTCGGAACGTCGCCGGAAAGCTGACGTGGGCGCGGTCCGCCACCGCGGTCGGGCTTGGCCGGAGCCGCGCCGCCGCGGTCTGAGCCTGTTTGTCAAGTGTCCAGGGTGCCAAATGCACCCTGGTTCGATCGAAACCTTTAATAGATTAACGTGGGGGGCCCACGGGCTCAGTTCGGCTCTAGAACGGTGAGTTCCGGTAACTTTCTGATCGAATCTGATTTTTTTTTATTTTTAACAACTAACTTTTGGTGGATTGTGACCTGGACACGTCAAAAGACGGTCTGGGAGTGACTTGGGATCCATAAATGTGGTCGGGATCGAGTACGCACTCGATCAAACTGTCCGTGTGCAGTGAACTTCGCCGAACGGCGAGATCGGGAGGCCCTAAGACTGTTGCTATATTATTATTATTATTATTATTATTATTTTTTTTTTTTGCGCACCCTCCTAAGTTGTGACACGTCAGCGTACGTAGTGGGGACATAACTTAGGTCCGGTTTAATTAAAATCATGCTCTGATACCAACTTGTAACACCCTGAAAATCGGGGGTCGAGTATGAACTCAACTCCCGAGTTCCAACGCATCACTTATGCAACATACACAATGATGGTTAAATGTTGTCTGAGTTAGCGCAAGAAACATGAATGAGATTATACCAAAACAGTAATTCATACTCTAGTTCAATTGTATAAAGGCAAGCGGAAGACTAAAATTTTATATTCAAAATATGTAAAGTATCAAAATTTTGTGAACTCCAGAGTATGAGTACTAACTGAGTACCAATATACATGTATTGTCTCTAAGTCAAATATCAAAATACAATCCTCAAAAGAGGCCCTGAAAATCCCACGATGCAGCCGGCCTAAGCGTAGCCGTCAGAGTACTGCATAAAGGAGAACTCCTCCTGATCCTCCTCATAGTCGAGCTCCGGCTCTACGAACAGGCGCCATCTACACCTGTGACAGTCTGGTGGGTGTTGCAAACACCGTCCCGTAACGTGGGAGTGAGTAGCTAACTCAGTGGGACATTAAAGCATAGGTTAACATGTTATCAAATCAATCAAGCAGTAATGATAACGCAATACAAATCAAACATTTCTAATTACTCTTGTTAAGTGCAAAAATGATATGACATGATGCTGTATGCCCTTGCTAAACCACCCTCAAGCGACATCATCTTACATTCACGAATGCTAACTCCCTCAGTGCGCCACATCTACAAAGCACATGCGGTGCGATGATGCTCATGATTACCAAGTTTTTATTAATCCATTTCAACCAGCAGTATTGGGAAACTAAGGTACCTCCCTTGTATAATTCCCAAACATGATCCATTCTAGGGTCGTCAATCTAGCTAATCTCATACGATGTTATGGTTTGAGAAGCGTAGTGAAGGCATCGCAAAGAGCTCGTCACCCGTCGGCGCGGATACGAGATCTCACCGTATGCGGCTCAATTCTTTGGCCGTCAGCTTAAGTACATATCTCACCATGCTGGCTCAATCACTAGCCGTCAGCTCAAGTACAGGTCTCACCGTACTCGGCTCAACTCATACTCTAGTTACTGTGAAAGACTCGTCGCCAATCACAGACACTTGGAGTACACTCGAAGATACTACGGAGGACTCGTCGCCCGTCAGCACGAGCACAGGTCTCACCGTACTCGGCTCTCGCCGTAAGTATCGACAGCTCGAATATAGTGTCCCATACCACCATAATCGGCTCACGAGTTTGGTTGCGCAATGGTCACTACGGGGAGGCACATGACCCCAGCGTAGGCCGACAGCTCGACCACGGTGTCCCATACCACCATGCCCGGCTCATGCGTCTTAGCGGATCGAGGTACCATGGTTAACGGGATTGCCACTAGAAAGTTTGGTACCGTAGGTTCAAGCAGTAGCGACTAAACATGGTGAACATACATATATACATATCGGTTTGCTTGACGAGCCTGACTAGCTCGAGCGCACCACAAGTTGAGCGATATGGAGCGCAAAAGCACTCCGTGTGGCCAACCACTATCGCCAACCGAAGTACGACTCGGGTTCGCCAGACACGTCCGTTGTGGCGATATGAACCTCAGCCACAACCGTAAGTCTGGTACCGAATGTTTGGACTATAGGCATAGTCCCAAACTCAATTAGTTGTGAAGCATGAAGTAAAGCATAAGGCAAAGCATGTATTATAAAGCATGAAGTAAAGCATGTTATAAGGCATGTTGTAAAGCATGTTGTAAAGCATGTTATAAAGCATGTTATAAAGCATGTTATAAAGCACTATACACATAGGGATACAAATACCTAGAGTTCATAGGTGAGTGGTTAGAGTGAACAACCACATGGAGAGTGTCATATGTGACTCTAAGGTAGCGGAGAATCCCATCTCAGCACCTAACTAAGGTTCTAACACTTAAGCACTTACACTCACAAGTGATTTCACCAACACTTGGAATGCACTATTTCGACATACATGACGTATGCTAGAGAAGTGTGTACTAGGGTTGTCCTTTTACTAAACTAGTATTTTATACATATACATCATATTCATACAGCAATTAAACATGGCAACCACATCAGCAAATTTTATACGTATAGGGTACTTTCACGTATACCCAAGTTCGGCATACATAGTGTTTACAAAGGAACATAGATTTCGGCGATCCCTTTCGCCAAGCTAGTATTTTAATCATGTATTGTATAGTCATACATTAAATACATATGTCTAACATTATTCCAAAAGAAATACGTATACGGTATTTCTACAACACGTAATTTCAACATACGGCGCATTTACAAGTAAACATGTATTTTGGCGATTCCTTTCGCCAAACTAGTATTTTATTCATAGGTTATATAATTAAACATTAAATAAACATGTCAAGCATTTGTCCAAAAAAAATACGTATACGGTATTTCTACGTATACCTAGAATATGTGAAATTCCATATTTCACACCGTTAATCAAAACAGGAAACGGAAGGCACTTCGTACATGTGCAATTGCAAGCAGATCATGAATCTACCATTATCTGACATTGAAAGCGTTGAAAACTGTAACTTATACACTTAAAGTCCTCACCTTTGCCTTTGGAAACGGACGAATCGAGAAAGGGTGATGGATCTTCCGTCTACTGAGCGATTTCTAGCCTAAAAGAGCGGAATCGGTTAGTCGAATACATCATACCTCGATTCCAACTCAAATCAGACCTAGGGTTAGGGTTTCTTACCTTCAAATGAGGTGGAAAACACCGGGAAATCACTTAGAACGGAGCGGTGAAGGCCGTGTGGTGAGCCAATGCAGGTGGAGGAAGATTGGCAACAATCTCCAAGTTCTTCTCTCTCTTTTCTCTCTCTTCCTCTAGGGTTTCTTGCAAAATTCGTATGGCTGTGAGAAGGGCTGTTCTAAGCCCCTTTTATAGCCTCAAACATTACGAAAATAGACTCGGGTTCATGGGGTACTGCCTATATAGGATTTTCGACGCTTTTCTGGCTCAAAAGGGAATTCTGGTAGCCCTCTTTGAACCAAACGTCAGACTTAAGCTCACCACCAATGGATCTACATGGGATTACGTTTTTGACTCATTCGGATACGCAGATCGCACGTGGCGGACCACTTTCAGTTCGACGGTCAGTGGGCCACGATCAGAAATTCCAAGTACATGTAAATGTTCTGAAACTTTTCTTAATCCGAGAGTGTAATTTAGTCCGATTCGACGGTCGGGTTGCTTATCGACGCGTCAACGAACGATGCGGATCACTATTCCGGATATTTATTTTGGCTTGTGAATAGTGTTTTTCACACTACCTCGCTCCGATTCGAAACGAATGGCCGTGGAATATCGGATAAGGCTGATTTTTGAGATGACTGTTAAGCCCAGTGGGGCGGTCCTAGTTCCTTAACTTCGAGTTAATCGGAATCCCGATGTGCGATCCAGACCTAATACGAAGTTTCGTTTCATTCAGAAGCGAGACGGAAATGAGTTTGGTTCTAAACTTTAGGGTAACCTAGCGTCAATGATTCTGCAACTTTTGGGTCTTGCAGATCGTATTTAAAGCGATCCTAACGGATTTCATAGCTAATGGAGTTTAGTACTTAGTTAACTTTGTTAAATTTCTAAGGGATTTAATCCTACGGGTTTTCTGGTCGAGGTGGTACTCGACCCTATGTACGGAAATTTTCAAGTCGTTACAATTAATAACTCAGTTATCGGTAATGAGAAATCATCTTTCAGACATGCCTTGTTCAAATCTTTAAAATCAACACATACTCTGATTTGTCTGCTTTTCTTTTTCACAGGGACAATGTTTGATATCCATTTGGTATACTTGACTTCTCTAATGAATCCAACCTTAATCAACTTATTTACTTCTTCTTCGATTAGGGGAACCAGAACTGGGTGAAATTGCCTTTGCGCTTTCTTAATCAGCTTCTTGTCTTTGGAGATGTTTAGCCGATGCATTGCCACTGATGGTTTCAGGCCCGGCATTTTTGCATATGTCCAGGAAAACCCGTCGTTATTTTCATTTAAAAGCTTAATATATTGATCAACTTCTTATTCAGGGAGACTGGCGCTTATGAACGTGTTTCATGATTCTTCTTCAGTTCCTAAATTTATTTCTCGCAAACTATCAATGGTCGATTGCCCTCCAACTTCTATCTGTTTTGGAGCTGCTTCAGGATGCTTAATTACTTCAGGGTTTATCACTTCCACTGATTCAACCGTGATCATATTTACTGAAGATTCTTCCCCTATTCCGTGGAATTTCTTCCGTTTCTCCTCATTGATTCCAATTGGCATAAAAATACCTTTCCACCATTCAGTTCAACTAGTTCTTCGCAATCAAAACCCATATTTAATTTTCATCATTTTCCTAGTAGCGGGGCTGTATCTTTTGAGGTCTTCAGACATTAACTTATCGACATTCACCTTATTGTTTGCCTTCTCTACTATTTATACTCCTAAAATTATATAGAATTCAATAGGCTCCGGGTTCTTTGAACTAGCTTTAACATGAAACCATTTAGGCATAGCTGAAAATGGCTTTTTCCTCTCTACATGTGGTGGTGGCATCGTATAATTTAACTATAGAATCTCCAACTGTTCGGATGATAATAACATCAGTGGAGGCTGTCCTGGTTGTCTTAAATGCCTTGGTGCGAAATAAAATTTATGCTTCATGTTTTCTTTCTCAAATAACTTTATTTTCGCGACTTCATTCTCGACCATTTTCCTCTTGTCATTTTCCTTTTTATTTTCTATGGCGAATCCTTTGTAATAGCTAGTGTTAGCGAAGAAAGATTCTGCTTCTGTATACGGTTTTACGTCTTCCATTACCTTATATTGCACCCCATCTTTACAAGACTTGAAGCATTGATGGAGGGTCGATGATATATTGCCATATTGATGCATCTAAGGTCTTCCCAAGAGGAGGTTATATGTTGTTACTGCATTGATGACATGACAGACGATGTTTGTCAATAGCTCTCCTATCTCGAATGTTAACGTGATCTTCCCGAGCGCCCACTCTCCATCTTGATTAAACCCTTATATCATCATTCTATTGGGGCATAGATGGTAACGATGACATCCCAATTCATTTAGCATCGTCAATGGTAATAAATTCACTATGGACCCATTGTCCAACAATATTCATTTGATCGGCCAACCGTGAACATGGCCTACGACCATCAATGGCCTATTATGCTCTTCATCACAAATTAGATCATCATTGGAGAAGGAAATTACTGGCATGCAGTTGTTCCGCTCTTTGTGTTCTATTTTTGTGAGCAATGCTTTTCTGACATTATTATCGGTTAGAGCTTGAATCAGACTACGTCGAGAATCTTCTGACAGTTGTAACGCATCATACACACTTAGTCGATCCGGTATGCCTTTTAGATAACTTATCATGTAAGGCCCACCCCCACAACACATGATATTGTCTGCTTTACTGAAGCTCACGGCTTTAAAACGCGTCATGTCTGTTAAGGGAGAAACCTAACTTATAACTACCACAACTTTGAACAACTCTTCTGATGTGGGACAAAGTTTCACCTTCACTATGGGTACAGTAGCCTACCAGCACAGTAGCATGCCAACCACCGATAGCTCGTCTAGGCCTGCCAGGTCCCACCCACATCAGCATTTGCCCACGTGTGCCCGCCCACATGTGACCACATAGTGACGGGGCATCACAATATCCCTCATTGAGGGCAGAGCCATCCTTGGCTCTGATTCCACTTATAAGGCCCACCCCCACAACACATGATATTGTCCACTTTGCCGAAGCTCATGTCTTTAAAACGTGTCATGTCAGTTAAGGGAGGAACCCAACTTATAACCATCACAGCTTCAGATAACTCTTACGATGTGGGACAAAGTTTCACCTTCACTGTGGGTACAGTAACCTGCCAACCACTGGTAGCTCGTCCAGGCCCGCTAGGCCCCGCCCACATCAGTGTCCACCCACGTGTGTCCATCCACATATGACCACACAATGACGGGTGTCACAATATCTGTCACGCCCCAAACTGTTACAAATTTTCTGAACGCCGAATCTGACGCCGATAGCCTCCGTAGAACCCCATTCTCGGCTCCCACCACCCATATACCAGGTTCCGATCTTGGGATCCTCTAAGGAGGATTTTCAACGTGAATTTAATTCGTAACAAGCATAGCCATAAGCATAACCCACAAACAACAACCAACAACATCATCACAAATCCACTAAGATCAAGAACTTCGAGTACAATGCGTAAGGGAAATACAATATCGATAATCAAAAGCTCCAGAAGTCGGTTGTACGCTCTAAGCTCAATGCTGCTGCGATGTCCCAATGTCACCTGCATACATCAATCATGCATAAGCTTATATAAAGCTTAGATGCTGGTGAAAGTATATGCGCACAGTAGAAATGCAAGTATGTAAAATAAGAGTAATGTGAAAATACTAGTAAGTTCATGGATGCCATCAGCTGTGCTAAGGCTATGCGATGCAAGGCATGAATGTTATGGCCATACAAGGCTATGCGATGCAAGACATGAATGATGACGGCATAACAAGGTCATGCGATGCGAGATACAACTCAAGTATATCAATCCTCATCTGAATGCACATATCAATGCAGCTCATCACTGGAGCATCAAATATCAGTATAGTTCTCACTTTAGATAATCACCGGGGTTTACTACACTCCAAATGGCATTGCCCCTTCCTCAGGCGAGCAGTCTAAGTGGGCGTAAGAAACCACACTATCTGCCTATCCAATAGTCTACCAATATCTATCCGGCACGTCAATAGTGGACTCATTTACGAGTTGGTCAGACTCAGCCTAACAATTGCCCTTAACCTCGAGTGGGTAAGGTCATACCCCTTTCCAACCGACCACGACACAGTGGGAGATGGGACCTCCTGGTATTCCGCCCTCGTGCACTCATGTATCCACTCGGTCTTGACGTTGGAGTCATCCTTTGGTACTATCGAGTTTAACGATTTTCACCCAGGGACATCTATGGCTCCATGATGCTAGTAATAGTATTTTAGATTTCCAATCCTCCCATCCACGATATGCCTGTGGAGGCTATGGCCCTGATGTCACTAGAGCGTACAGGGATCATATCACATAAATACAATATACATGAATCATATTATCCAGTCATGCAGCAATCTTGCGCGTATCGCACGCTCATGTAGGGCAACTCCACCTGTCAAGGAGTCTCATAATAATCCGCCAAATGGCATGAGATATGATTAATCACTCCTCATATCATGCATACATATGATGCGCATGGGCATGGATCGTGAAGCTATACTAAGCATATTATATGATGATGATATAGTCTCCTCATATCAAGGATGGGCCTAGACGGCCTACTCATATCGAGAATGGGCCTAACGATCATGGGGGCCCAACGATTTGGGTTAGCCCACTAAGAGAGGTGAGAATGGGCCTAACAATGAGCCCTAGGGAGAGTTATAATGTGGACATCAAACCATCATTGCTCCTAAGGCATGGGCCATCATACACATCATTACATACAACATGGCGGAATCACACATCACATCGGTCCTCATATACATCGCTTCGGGCCTCACTTATGGACCTCACATGCATCACGTTGGGCCTCATATACATCGCATTGGGCCACATCTCATGGGCCTCAAATATATCACAGTGGGTCATGTCCCATAGGCCTTGGATACATCACAATGGGCCTCCAACACATCACAATGGGCCTCATGTCTGGGCCTCAAATACATTACAATGGGCCACAACCCATGGGCCTCCAACACATCACATTAGGCCTCATATCTGGGCCTTAAATATATTATAATGGGCCACATCCCATGGGTCTTGAATACATTACAATGAGACACAACCCATGGGCCTCCAACACATCATAATGGGCCTCATATACATTACATTAAGGTGGGACCCACACACTATATTTTCATTTTATTATATCTACACCATACATCTATTTTTAGTGATTATTATAGAGAATTACCCAAAAATGAATCATATCTAAAGATCATCTGGACCATAGCACAAATAATAGTGGAGATAATGATTTTCACTGTTAAACAAATCACAGGGCCCACCATACGTTTATTTCCCATCCAATCTAATCATAAGGTCACAACGACTTGGATTAAGAGGAAAAACAAATTCCATATTGATCTAGAACTTCCGTGACCCAAAACGGGTTTCAATAATAAACATTCAATCGTCCATGGTTTTTATAGTGCGGTCCACTTGATAGACGGTGGGGATATAAAACACATACATCAGTGGTGGGTCCCACTATCCAGCCATCTGGACGGTGTGGATAAGACCCATACACCACGTTGGCCCCACATGAAGCACCGTCTATGGAATGGACGGTGTGAAGACAGAATACATACATCATCATGGGCCCCATCCTCACACTTGCAACATGTGTGGATGTGTCCCACTCCTGCCAAAATGGACGGACGATGTGGATCATACCACATGCCTCGAGATGGGGCCACAAAACTTACTAACGTTAAGCGACTACAACTGCTGGTGGTCCCCACCGTCCAGATGGACGGTTAGGATGCAACGCACCTCACAGTGGGGCCCACATAACTTGTTGATGTTAATACATTAGCTACATCCCACCGTCCAAGGTCTGGACATGAGGATGATACACATACATCATTGTGGGGTCCACATCCCATGTCCAAGGACTAGACGTCCTGGATAAAATGCTTATATCAGTGGGTCCCACGTCCCACGTGTGGATAGCTCACATATATCAAGGTGGTCCATACAGATGGACCGCTAGGATAAAACACTCACCATGGTGATCCCACATGCTGGATAGAGCACGGTGTGCTCCACCTGAGATTTGCATCTGCCTCATTCCCAGGCCCATGGCCTGGATGGACGGCTAGATAATACATTAAGGTGCACCAACTTGAATAAGCTAATATTTGTGATTTCTCATCATCCAAACCGTCCAACTGGACAGTCAGTCCAGCAGGCTGGGTAGCAAGGCCATCCCACCTGCTGGACGGTCTGGATAGTCCAAACGTGGGCCAATTAGGTGGGCCATCAACCCAGGAAAAGAGAGAGAGAGAGAGAGAGAGAGAGAGAGAGAGAGAGAGAGAGAGAGAGAGAAACGTGTAGAGGGAATGGACTCCGCCACTATGAGCCCTCCCTATCTTAAAATGCATACATCAAATGGGTCCCACCGAATGTGGGCCCTCAAATGAAAATTAACGATGGATGTGCTAAAATCACCAACCTATATCACTCCTTGGTCCCTTGACTTCCTTAGCTCCTTGGCTTTGATTTTGATGGAGGATGATGAAGTATGGATGGTTAGGATGAGAGATTGGGTGGTGGGGAGTGGGCCATACTTGGCTCTCTTTGGGAAGAGCTTGGACAATTGCTCTCCCTTGGTTTGCTTGGGTAATGGATTGAGAAAGAGAGAAAAGAGTGTATTGTAAGAGAGATGGGATGGGAGGAATGGATGTTTTAAGAAGAATGAGATGGAGGGTATGGGCTTGGTTGAATTTTGGATGAGAGAGGGATGGGTGGAGAGAGAGAGTTGACTTTAGGTAAGGCTTGTGTAAGAGAGGGATAAGTTGTGTACTTGAATTGTGATTGATTGATTGATGTGAAAGGTGGTAGAGATTCTTTCAAAATTCACAACGCGTGGTGTTTTCCTTGAAATAAATGTGGGCCCACAACTCCTGGCATAGGTATAGCATCTGCGCGCAAGACGTATCATTGGAACAACGGCTACGATGCGGTCGCTAGGGTACAAGTTTCAAGTTGAGCCAATTCGGGTTGACAGGGTGTGACTCAGGGTCGCACGCAAATGTAATCTATTAGTCACGGGTCGTCAGAATTCGACCAGGAGGACTGCTGGAGTCTAAGGAAAGTACGGACTAGGATACGGGCCTTACAGGTCTCCCCTCCAAATAAAAATTTCATCCTTGAAATTTACACTAATAACACAATTAGACAAGACTCATAAGGAAAAAGGAAACATATCATCATCATATAAAATCGGAGATAACATATAAGATATAACATATAATCAATCATCAAAGAGATGGGGATAGCGCTCTCGAATCTCAGCCTCGTGCTCCCAAGACACCTCATCAACAGAATGGTGACCCCACTGCACCTTCACCAAATTAATGACCTTGGTCCGATGGACCTGCTCCCTATGATCAAGGATGCGAACTGACTGCTCAATGTAAGAAGCATCCTCACGAACCTCTAACAGCTGCCAATCAATAATAGGAACGATGTCTGACCCACACTTCCTCAACATAGAGACATGGAAAATGTTGTGGACGTCAGACAACTGAGATGATAAGGCAAGCCGATAAGCCACAGCGCCAACACACTTAGTGATCTCGAAAGGTTCAATGAATCTCTGGGAAGCTTACCCTTTGATCCAAAATGAACCACACCTTTCATGGGTGAGACCTTGAGATACACATAGTCCCTAACGGCAAACTCCAAGGGATGATACCGACGATCAACATAACTCTTCTGTCGGCTCTGAGCTGTGCACATCCTCTACCTGATGATATCGCTGACCTCTGATGTCTGCTACACAAGCTCGGGACCTAGGAGACGCCGCTCTCTAACCTCGGTCCAACAATTCGGTGATCTGCACGGTTTGCCATATAGTGCCTCAAAAGAAGTCATGCCAATGGTCGCCTGATAGCTGTTGTTGTATGTGAACTCAACCAATCGCAGATGATCATCCTAGATACCCCAAAAGTCAATCATGCAAGTCCGAAGCATATCCTCAAGGATATGGTTGACCCTCTCGGTTTGCCCATCGGTCTGCGGATGATACACTGTGTTAAGCTGCAAAATAGACCCCATCGCTCTCTGAAAGCTCCTCCAAAATTGAGAAGTGAACGTCTGGTCTCGATCAGAAATGATCGAAACTGGAATGCCGTTCAGTCTCACAATTTCATCGATGAATAATCTAGCAAGCCGGTCCAAAGGCCAGATCACACAAATTACAAGAAAATGCGTCGACTTCATCAGACTATCGATGGCAACCCAGATGGTGTCGTGACGGCGCTAAGTCCTCGGCAAGCCCATGATAAAATCGGTGGATACGTGCTCCCACTTTCACAATGGGACGCTCAACGGCTGCAATTGACCAGGGGGTCTCTGATGATCGGCCTTGACACACTGGCATGTGTCACACTCGGCCACAAAACTGGCGATCTGGCACTTCATCCAAGCCCAAAAATACTGTCGCTGCATATCAGAGTACATCTTCGTCAAGCCAGGGTGGATAGAAAACCGCAATCGATGTGCCTCGGTCATAAGATCTCTGCGCAACTCAGGAATATCTAGGACACATAATTGGCCTCTGAAGCAAAGTCTACCATCAGAACCAATCTGCTAAATCTAACTAACTCTCAGATGCCGCCTCTGCTCTATAACTCCGCAATGACTCATCTGTCTGCTGAGCCTCGATCACTCTTATGACAAGAGAGGGTTGAATCAACAGGATCGATAATTGCATGATAGAACACTACAGATTGATCTCGAAGTCATATGCTGTCACATCCTCGAGCATCTTCCACTCCTGAATCATCATATATGCCACCAGGTCCTGTGGCTGATGGTTGAAGGCATCCGCTACCACATTTATCTTGCATGGGTGGTACTAGAGATCAAAATCATAGTCCTTCAAGAGCCCCATCTAACGTCTCTGCCTCACTGATTGAGAGAATAGATACTTTAAGCTCCTGTGGTCAGAGAAGAGATTGAACCTAACCCCATAGAGATAATGTCTTCACACCTTCAGTGCAAAGATGACTGCTGCCAGCTTCAAATCATGCGTGGGGTAGTTCAGCGTGGGACCTTGAGCTGGCTAGACGCGAAGGGCACCGACTTTCCATGTTGCATCAGGACAACACCCAAACCAATATGTGAGGCATTGGTAAAAATCATGATCCCATCACTCCCGAGGAAAGAGTGAGGATGGGTGCAGACGTCATATAGTCCTTCAACTCTGTGAATGTCTGCTCACATACGTTACTCCAAACAAACTCTGCCCCCTTTCGAGTCAACCTAATCAATGGGGCTGTAATACAGGAGAAGCGCTCAATAAAACGCCAATAGTAGCCCACCAAACGAAGGCAACGGTGGATCTCGGATGCGTTCGTGGGCTAGCCCCATTGGCGTACTGCCTCAACCTTCAAGGGGTCCATTGCGATACCCTCCCTCGTCACCACATGACCGATGAACTTCACCTCCTCCTACCAGAACTCACACTTCTCAAGCTTCGCATACAGCTGGTGGGCACGAAGGGTCTACAATGCAATCTCTAGATGCTGCTCGTAGTCCTGTAGGTCCTCGAATATATCAAAATGTCATCGATGAAGACCATAACAAACTAATCGAGATATGGACAGAATACCTTGTTCATCAACTGCATGAAGACCGCGGGTGCATTGGTCAGTCCGAAGGACATGACCTGAACTCAAAGTGACCATAGCACGTCCTGAAAGCCGTCTTCAGGATGTCATCCTCTCGGACCTGAATCTGATACTAACTAAAATGCAGGTCAATCTTTGAAAAGAAATGTGCACCCTGAAGCTGATCAAATAAGTCATTTATCCTCGGGAGCGAATACTTGTTCTTGATCATGACCCGGTAGAGCTCACGGTAATTCACAAAGAGCCTCCACGAGCCATCTTTCTTCCTGACGAAGAGTATCGACACTCCCCATGGTGAATTGGTCAGACGAATGAATCTCAAATCACGCAACTTATCCAACTACTGCTACCGCTCTCGTAACTCCATCGGTGTCATACGATGCGGGACCTTCGAGATAGTCTCGGTACCAGGCACAAGATCAATCTGGAACTCAATATGTCGGAGCGGCGGAAACCCCAAAATCTTCTGAAACACATCGAGAAAACCACAAACGACCGACAGCTAGTCGATACACAAGGCAACAGTCTCCTCAATTGCACAGGATATCAAACAAGACCACGACCCTCCTCTGCGCTCGGCAATGAACTGGAACTACGACAAGCCTAGTATAAAGAACATGACTGTCCTCACAGAGCAGTCCAAGAGGGCGTAGTACTTGGCAAGCCAATTCATGCCCAAGATAACTTCGAAATCTGACATCGACAACACAAACAAGTCTGCAGGTAAGAAAATCTCTCACACCAACACAGGGCAAAACGAACAGAAGCGGCCTAATACAATAGTCTTCCCCAAAGGTGTCGATACAGTCAAACCCTCACTAGCAGGCTCTACCAGTAATCCAGACGATCGGCAAAAATCCTCAGATATAAAGGAGGACAAAGCACCGAAATCAAACAAAACTCGAGCGATGCATGCAGAGTCTGAAAGTATACCCTTAATGACTCCTCCGGAGGACTACAGGTCCTACTGATCCACATAGAACCTAGCTTGAGCTAGCTGGGGAGGTGTCTGTCCCCTCTTAGGTCTCTGCTGCTGCTGCCATTGCAGCGACCTATACTGCTATCTCAGCTGTAGCTGAGGACAATGCGGTGGAGATGGCTACGGTCGTTGCTGCTGTTGTGGAGGCTGCTATGGTACTCTCGGCTGCTACTGCTGAGGGCAGGGGCACTCATACCTACGGTGCCCTATCCCACTACATCCAAAACAAGTCCCTGTAAAAGGCCTCTGGGGTGGCGCTGCAGGTTCCGCTGGTGCTGCTAGTGCTCTAGCGGATGGGTGGCTCATGTGCCTCTACGGTCGTCGATGATGCTGAGAGCTACCAAAGGGGGCTGCCTCTTTCGATCTCTTCTCTGATTTCAATCACTCTGCGTGATGGCCCACTCAGCCTCATAAATCTGGACCCTTCATACTACCCCTCAAAATTCAAAAGCTTATGCCCAACAACACGACCTCAGAGACCGTAACGTAAGCCTTTCTCGAAATGGCGGGCCTTCCACTCCTTGTCATCAACTAAATACGATGCAAACCTCGATAGCACCATAAAACGAACCGCATACTATGCCACAGACATGTCTCTCTGTACTAGAGTCTTAAACTCTACCGCACGCTATCGTCGAATGTGGTCAGAAAAGTACTGCTGGTCAAATCGGTCTATGAAATCCTCCCATGTCCAAACAAAATTAGGCCCTATAGCATGGATAGCGAAGGTCCACTAGTGCTCGCCTAACCATGGAGAAGAAATATAACTAACTGGACTCGTTGCTGGGTCGTACATCCTATTGTGTCAAAAATCTTCTCCACATCAAAGCATCATCTCTCTACTACAAACGGGTCTGGCTCACCCTGGAAGCGCGAGGGATCAAGCTGTCGGAAGTCTTAAAGAATGGCGCTCATGTGCTCCTGATCTGCCTAAGCTGGCGTAATAGAGGGGTGCCTGCAGGCCTACCCCTGGAGGGTAACTGTCATGGCCTGCAACATCTACTGTTACTGGGAGGCACTCACAGGTACAGACGGATTCACACCGGTCTCATGTAGAGGAGCGACATCGTCAGGCTAGTGTGTAGGAATCTTCGGTAGTGGAGTGGGAGTCACAGGTGATGGAGCGGTAGTCGTTCGGGTTACTCTCCTGGGCAGCATGTTCTAAAGGAAAGAACAACGGTGCCTATCAACCTTGAAAACTCTCGAAGGCATGTTCGTTAAGGGTCTAGACAGAAAATCACTAAGCTTTTCTAACTAGGGACCTAATTATGCTAAGCTCATAGCAAACATGTGATGTTATTCTCAGTTATTCCCAAGTTATGCTTTGATACCAACTTTTGTCACACCTTAAACTTAGAAACTGGGCTCACAAAATTCTTGATCGCCGAATCTAGCTCTGAAAGCCTCCGTGGTACACCATTCTCAGCTCCTGGTACCCATATACTAGGTTCCGATGCTGGGATCCTACAAGGAAGATTTTCAACGTGAATTTGATTCGTAATAAGCATAACCATAAGCATAACCCACAAACAACAACCAACAACATCATCACAAATCCACTAAGATCAAGAACTTTAAGTACAGTGCATAAGGGAAATACAATATCGATAATCGAAAGCTCGAGAAGTCCTAGCGTTACCTCAATACATCAATCATGGATAAGCTTATAGAAAGCTTAAAGGGTGGTGAAAGTGTGTGCGCATGGTAGAAATGCAAGTATGCAATATCAGAGTAATGAGGAAATGTTGGTAAGTCCATTGATGCCATCAGCCGTACCAAGGTTATGCGATGTAAGGCATGAATGCTATCGACCATATCAAGGCCATGTGATGCAAGACATGAATAATGTCGCCCATACCAAGGCCATGCGATGCAAGATGCAACTCAAGCATATCAATCCTCATCTGAATCCATATATCAATACAGCTCATCACTGGAGCATCAAATATCAGTATAGTCTCACTCTGGATGATCATAGTGATCTAGTATACACCAAATGGCACTGCCCCTTCCTCAGGCGCGCAGTCCAAGTGAGTGTAAAAAATCTCATTATCTACCTAGCCAGTAGTCTGACAATACTTATCCAACACGTCGATAACGGACTTATATACGAGCAGGTCAGACTCAGCCTAGCAATTGCCCCTACCCTCGGGCGTGTAAAGCTATACCCCCTTCAAACAGACCACGACACATTGGGAGATGCGGCCTCTTGGTATTCAGCCCTCGTGTGCTCATGTATCCACTCAGTCTCGATGTTGGAGTCATCCTCTAGTACCATCGGGTTTAGGGATTTTCACCCAGGGACATTATGGTGCCACGATGCTAGTAACATTATTTTCGGTGTCCAATCCTCTCATCCATGATATGCCTGTGGAGGCTATGGCCCTAATGTCGCTAGGGCATATAGGGATCATATCACACAAATGCGAGATGCATGAATCATACTATCGAGTCATGCATCAATCTTGCGCATACTGCACGCTCATGTAAGATAACTCCGCCTATCAGGGAGTCCCATAATAATCCACCAAATGGCATGTGTTATGATCAATCACCCCTCATATCAAACATACATATGATGTGCATGGGCTTGGATCGTGAAGCTATACTAAGCATGTTATATGATGATGATATACTCTCCTCATATCAAGGATGGGCCTAGACGGCCTACTCATATTGAGAATGGGCCTAACGATCATGGGGCCCCAACGGTTTGGGTTAACCCACTAATGGGAGGTGAGAATGGGCCTAACAATGGGCCCTAGGGATAGTTACAATGTGGACATTTGACCATCATTGCTCTTACAATGTGGACATCAAACCATCATTGCTCCCAAGGCATGGCCCATCATACACATCATTAGATACATCATGGTGGAATCACACATCACATCAGTCCTCATATACATCGCTTTGGGACTTACTCATGGACCTCACATGTATCACGTTGGGCCTCATACAAGGGCCTCATATACATCGCATTGGGCCACATCCCATGGGCCTCAAATATATCACAGTGGGTCATGTCCCATCGGCCTCGAATACATCACAATGGGCCATAACCCATGGGCCTCCAACACATCACAATGGGTCTCATATCTGGGCCTCAAATACATTACAATGAGCCACAACCCATAGGCCTCCAACACATTACAATGGGCCTCAAATACATTATAATGGGACACGTCCCAAGGGCCTCGAATACATCATAATGGAACACAACCCATGGGCCTCCAACACACCACAATGGGCCTCATATACATTACATCAAGGTGGAACCCACATACTATATTTTCATTTTATTATATCTACACCATACATTATTTTTAGAGATTATTATAAAGCATTACCCAAAAATGAATCATATCGAACGATCATCTGGACCATAGCACAAATAATAGTGGAAATAATGATTTTCACTTTTAAACAAATCACAGGGCCCACCGTACGTTTACTTCCCATCCAATCCGATCATAAGGTCATAAAGACCTGAATTAAGAGGAAATAACAAATTACATATTGATCCAGAACCTCTGTGACCCAAAACGGGTTTCAATGATAAACGTTCAATCCTCCATTATTTTTATAGTGTGGTCCACTTGATAGACGGTGGGGATATAAAACATATACATTAGTGGTGGGTCCCACCATCTAGCCATCTGGACGATGTGGATAAGACCCATACACCATGTTGGCCCCACATGGAGCACCGTCCATGGATGGATGGTGTGGAGACACAATACATACATCATCGTGGGCCCCACCCCCACACATGCAGCACGTGTGGGTTGGGTCCCACTCCTACTAAAATGGATGGACGGTGTGGATCATGCCACATGCCTCGAGATGGGGCCATCGAAGTTGCTAACATTAAGCAGCTACGACTGCTGGTGGTCCCCACCATCCAGATGGACGGTTGGGATGCAACGCTCATCACAGTGGAGCCCACATAAATTGTTAACGTCAATACATCATCTACATCCCACCATCCATGGTCTAGATGGTGAGGATGATACACATACATCATTGTGGGTCCACATCACACGTCTAGGGACTAGACGACCTGGATAAAACACTTACATTTGTGGGTCCCACGTCTCACGTGTGGACAACCTAGATATCTCAAGGTGGTCTATACAAATGGACGGCTAGGATAAAACACTCACCATGGTGGTCTCACGTGCTGGATACAGCACGGTGTGCTCCACCTGAGATTTGCGTCTGCCTCATTCCTAGGCCCATGGCCTAGGAGGCCTGGATGGACGACTGGATAATACATCAAGGTGGGTCCACGACAGCGTGGCCCACCAGCTTGAATAAGCTGATATTTATGATTTCTCATCATCCAAACCGTCCAACTGGATAGTCAGTCCAGTAGGGTGGGCAGCAAAGCTGTCCCACCTATTGGACGATCTGGATCATCCAAACATGGGCCGATTAGGTGGGCCAGCAAACCACGAAAAGAGAGAGAGAGAGAGAGAGAGAGAGAGAGAGAGAGAGAGAGAAACGTGTAGAGGGAAGGGACTCCGCCACTATGAGCCCTCCCTATCTTACAATGCATACATCAAATGGGTCCCACTGAATGTGGGCCCTCAAATGAAAATCAACGGTGGTGTCCTAAAAGCACCCACCTATATCACTCCTTCTTCGTCCCTTGACTTCCTTAGCTCTTTGGCTTTGATTTTGATGGAGGATGATGAAGTATGGATGGCTAGGATGGGAGATTGGGTGGTAGGGAGTGGACCACACTTAACTCTCTTTGGGAAGAGCTTGG
Organism: Magnolia changhungtana; assembly: GCA_030180095.1. Taxonomy (NCBI): domain Eukaryota; kingdom Viridiplantae; phylum Streptophyta; class Magnoliopsida; order Magnoliales; family Magnoliaceae; genus Magnolia; species Magnolia changhungtana. The sequence continues at coordinate 4,029,178 of JASAUF010000600.1, forward strand.
ACGATTGCTCTTTCTTGGTTTTCTTGGGCAATGGATTGAGAAAGAGAGAGAAGAGTGTGATGTAAGAGAGATGGGATGAGAGGAATGAATGTTATAAGAAGAATGACATGGAGGGTATGGGATTAGTTGAATTTTGGATGAGAGAGGGATGGGTGGAGAGAGAGAGAGAGAGAGAGAGAGAGAGTTGACTTTGAGTAAGGCTTGTGTAAGAGAGGGATGGGTTGTGTACTTGACTTGTGATTGATTGATTGATGTGAAAGGTTGTAGAGATTCTCTCAGAATTCACAACGCGCGGCATTTTCCTCGAAATAAACGCAGGCTCACAACTCCTGGCCTGGGTATCACATCAGTGCGAGAGATGTGGCGATGACTCGGTCATTAGGGTACAAGTTTCAAGTCGAGCCGATTTGGGTTGACAAGGTGCGACTCAGGGTCATGCGTAAATGTTATCTACGCATCGTGGGTCGCCAAAATTCGACTTGGTGGACCGTAGGAGTCTAAGGAACGGTATGGACTAGGATACAGGTCTTACACATCATGTCGTATGCTACCTTCTCGATCTGGTTCTTTTCTTCTTCTCTGGTGTCACCATGGTATTCTCCAGATGTTTCTCCTTTCTGTATTTCAATGCTTTGTTTTCAGGGACTTTTTACTCTTTTGCCTGAACGCAATGTGATTACTATAGCTTCTCCTGTACGTCTCAGTGGGTGGTCATCCATTTCCTTCTTCCCTTTCCTATTTATCTACAAATGAACTCTTGGATGATTGATGTACTAACTGTCATTTTATTACAATTCTATCAAAAGACATAAGCGACATTAGTTAACATTATTTGCAAACACATTCTATCCTGAAGATGAAAGGAAGGATGTTCCCGTCGAGAGTCGTCATTTTGGCATCTTTATAAGACGCCAAACAATGATGAAATTCTCCATATTGTTCCTAAGTTAAAATCAAGTAAGATAAGATTCCCCAGCAGAATCGCCATTTTGTTTCAAGCAGAAACAAAAAGCATTTGATTCAGGGGAATTATCTTACTTAATCATGACAACAAGAAAGAATAGAGAGTAATCATCATATCTTATTCATTCTGAGTTCATTTACATCCTTTTGATCCTTTGATTATAGGATAGAGTTTTATAACTAAAAGTACAAGTATTGAAATAGATTCAAATATGTGAATTTCGACAGCATTTTAGCTCATATCATTCATGTTTCCATCACAGATGAGTTGTGCAGACCTTCCTTGCTCATTAATATGATAAAGGAGTGCCAGAATCCCTAAAAAATATCTAAAATATTTTGGAAAACTTCTGAAAAACCAACATGCTGTTACTTCATAGACCATCCGCTCAACTCATGGATGAGTTGTGCGGCCGAGGAGTTGCGCGGGCCCGCACAACTCATGAAGAGTAGCACAGCCCGGCCTCCACTTTCTCTCTCTCTCTCTCTCTCTCTCTCTCTCTCTCTCCTCTCTAGTACCTGTCAGAGGCATTGGTCTTCTGGAAATTCGATCCTCTAAATGAAAGGGGGTAGGGGGTATTTATATGCTTCCACACGTGTGGGTCCTCGAATTACGAGTTGTGGACCTCACTTTGCATTTCTGATCAACCAACCACAAAGGGAGTAGTGCAGACCCACACACCCATGAGTTGCGCGAACCTGTGCAACTTATGTGCTAGCACAACTGGTGCCCCACGTAACTCGTGGTCCGTGCAACTTGTTCCTTCCATATTCGCTTCAATCTTCAATCTTCCTTAACCAGATTTTGATGGTCCAACACATTCTATATACTTCATTTTTGGGCTCAGGCCCTAAAATTATTTGGTAAAATTGATGGAAAGTGTCACGTCCTAAACTCAAAAATCGGGCTCCTAAAATTCTCGATTGCCAAATCCGGTGCCGACAGACTCCATAGTACCCCATTCTCAGCTCCCGACTCCCATACACTAGATACCAATCTTAGGATCCTACAAGGAGGATTTTTCAACGTACATTTATCTCGTAAGAAGTACAACCACAAGTTTACCCAAATCACAAATGTAAGGCTCATATCCTAGTTTGTACTGTTCCGTCGACTCCCGCGATCTTTCCTGACGAATTCCGGCAACCCACGACCTATAATCGACGTTTACGGGTGACCCTAAGTCGTGTCCTGTAGATTTGAGTCAGCTTAATCCGAGACATGTATTATTGCGACCGCACTATCGCCGCAGTTCCAGCGTAACGTCTTGTGCACTGATTCGATACCCTGGCCAAGAGATGTGGGCTCGCGTTTATTTCAAAGAAATGCCGCGCATTTGCAAACCCAAGAGAATCTCTACAATTTATCTCATTAATCAATCAATCAATTAAAATACACACCCATGCTTTCTTTCTCCCCAAGTCAAGCAACCTATCAAGTCAATTCTCATGTCAAGTACATCTATCAAGTCACATCCATCACTCACATCTATCACCTCTCTCTTACAACCACCATCTCTCTCTCTCTCTCTTTCTCAACACAAAATCGAAACAAAAGAGTGGTGGACGTCTAAGCTCTTTCATGGGAGAAAAAGTGTGTTGTGTGGCCCACTTCCCACCCCAAGATCCATCATCCTAGCCCTTCATTTCTAATCACCCTCCATCAAAGTGAGACACAAGGAGTTCAACGTTCTATTAGACCAAGAAGATCGAATGGTGGGTGTTTCTATAGGCCTAGATTTTATGATTTTATGTTGGGCCAAGTGAGGCCTACCGATTGATGGTATGCATCTCACTTTGGACCCTAGATGTGGCCGATGACCCATTATGATTCTCATGATCATTCCATGGACCTCATCATGATGTTTACTTTTTAGTTTGAAAGAGGTCATCTAGACCTTCCATTTTGGTGGAGAGGAAATCTCCACCATTGATTTTTGTTTTAGTGGGCCCACATATATTGAGACCCACTTGATGTATGATTGAATGCATGGAAAGGGAGGGCTCATAGTGGTGGAGCCCTCCATCATCACGTGTGTCTCTCTCTCCTTCCTTTATTTTGTGGCCCATTTAATGAGTGTATGTGGTGTCCGAACCGTCCATCAAATGGACCCCATGGCTGTTCAAACCATGTGGGCCCTACCTTCTAGATGATGGGAAAACACATATATCAGGTTGATCCAATCAAGTGGGCCACGTCCACGTGGGACCCACCAGCGTGGGACCCACCTTGATGAAACGTATACCCACGCCGTCTGTCCAGCATCCCTGGATGCTAGACGTTGTGAAGTGTGAACAGACAGTGGATGTACTAATAAATAAAAAAAATAAAAATAAGCTTGGTTTATGCTTTTTGGGGTGGGCCACTCATGCAGGCCCCACCTTGATTATGGATCTAATCTACGCAGTTCATCCAATTCCCCTACTCATTTTAGGCGTTGAGCCAAAAAATGAGGCCAATCCGATTATCTAGCGGGCGATTTTCATGGAAAACAGTTGTTTTTACCGTTAAAATCCCCTTTGATGTTTCTATACGCCAAAACACATTGAATATTGGGCTTGTTGGGTCTGTCTTAAGTCGTAGGATCCAATGGGTAGAGTGGATCCACCTGATGCGGGCCCTACCATGAAAAAACCACAAAAACACAATATATATATATATATATATATACACACACAAAGCCAGTCTTTTCGTTTGCTAACTATCACAGAGGACGCGCGAAGCGGCCCCACGCTCTTCTTGTAGAGACGAACGGGCTAGGGACGTTGGTCCCAGCCATGGGCCCCACCTTGATGTGTGTAGAACATCAACACCGTGCATTTGGTAGGCCCCCTTTGGGGCAGTGGGCCCCCCAAAAAAATTAGCCATATGTGAAACTCAGGTGGGCCAGATAGCAGGAACGGTGAGAATTGAACGTCTGCCATTGAAACCCTTTTCGGTTATCACAGAAGTTTTGGATCATTATGAAATTTGTTTTTCCTCTTTATTAGGGTCTGTGTGACCTTATTAGCAGATTGGATGGAAGATAAACATTATGGTGGGCCCCACGTGGGATCCACTGATGTATGTATTGTATTTCGAACATGTGGACCCCACCATGAGGTATGTGATTTTTCTATGCCATCCACCCCTATAGGACCCACAATGATGCATGTGTTGCATCCAAACCATCCAACCATTTTGAAAGATCTAGGATCAGGTAGACCACATCACAGAAAATAATGGGTTTGAACGTCCACCATTAAACAGTTGGGCTTCAAAGTTTGGACCAATATGATATTTGTTTTTCCTCTTAATCCAAGTCTTTATGACCTTATGATTAGATTGGTTGGAAAATGAACTTCATAGTGGGCCCTGTTATTTATTTAATTGTGAAAATTATTATCTCCATTGCTATTTGCGGTATGGTCCAAATGATCCTTCAATATGACTCTTTTTGGGTATGTATGAGGCCCATCTTGATGTATTTGTGGCCGTTTGTTGAGGCCCACTTGATATGTATAAGGCCCATGTGATGAGGCCCATATTTTTATATTTATGGCCCGACTGTTGAGGCTCACCTTGATATATATGAGGTCCACATGATGCTGCCCATTTGATGTATCTAAGGCCCATGGGTGGAGGCCCAATGGGATGTACATAAGGTCCATTGCAATGTGTAATTCCACCACGGTTTATGTAATGATGTTTATGGAGGGCTATGCCTTGGGAGCAACGATGGTTTGACGCCCACATTGTAAGTACAATGTTGGTTAAATGTCTGCATTGTAACTCTCCTTAGGGCCCATTGATAGGCCCATACTTGTTAATAGTTCATTGCTTTATAACATGCTTAGTATAATTCCATGATTCATACTCATTCACATCATATGTATGCTTTGTATGAGGAGTGACCGATCATAGCATATGCCATTATGCAGATTATCTATGGGACTCACTAATAGAAGTTACCCACATGAGCGCGTGATTTGCACAGGATTGTTACATGACTGGACAGTGTGATTCATGCATCTCGCATTTGTGTCATGATCATTGCATGCCCTAGTGACATCAGGGTCATGGCTCAACAGGCACATCGTGGATGGCCATATCGGATACCTGAAATACTTAGTTCTATCACTGTGGGTACTTAGGATGTCCTTTGGTGAAAGTCCCAGAACCTTTTTGGTACCAGGAGATGCTCCAACGTTTGGACAAAGTAGATACACGAGCACAGGAGTGTCAAATACCAATAGGCCGCGTCTCCCACTATGTCGTGGTCGATTGGAAAGGGGTGTGGCCTTATCCGCCCAAGTGAGGAAGTTATAAACTAGGCTGAGTTTGACTAGCTCACAAATGAGTTCACTATTGATGAGCTGGGTAGGTATTGGAAGACTACTGGTCAGGCGAATAGTGTGGTCTCTTCCACTTAATGGGCTATGCAGCTAGGGAGGCTGTAGTCAGTGTGAAGTGTAGTAGACCCCGGTGATATCCCAGAGAGAAACTATACTGATATGTGTACTTAATGAGGACTGGCATGCTTTCTTTGCATCTCGCATATGACATTTGGCTACATAAGCCTCACATCGCATGGCCTTGGTATGGCCGATAGCATTCATGCCTTGCATCACATAGCCTTGGTATGGTTGAGAGTATTCATGGACTTACCAGCATATTTCTGCATTTCTCTGATATTGTATACTTGACACTCACCTTGCGCATAGACTTATATCACCCTCTAAACTTTTGTAAGCTTATGCACGACCGTTGCGTGTAGGTGTCGTTGGATCGTAGCAGCGCTGAGGCAGGAGTGTGTATCAAACTATTTTGGAGCTTTTTGATCACTCTGTATTTCCCTTTCCGCATTGTACTTAAAGTTTTTGATATAGTGGATATGTGGTGATGTTGTTTCGTGACTTGGTTATGCTTATGGTTATGCTCCATTATAAAAAAAATCATACTAAAAATCTTCCTTATAGGATCCCAGGATCAGAATCTAGCATATAACTGTCGGGATACAAGAATGGGGCACTACGAAGGCTGTCGGGAATTTTGTGAGCCCGTTTTCTGAATTTGGGGTGTGACAGAAGTTGGTATCAGAGCATAACTTGGAAATACCTAAGGATCACATCACATATCTACTATGAACTCAGAATGAATAGGTTCCGAGTCCGAATAACTTAGCGATTTTCTGACATAGACCCTTAACATGCCTTTGAGAATTCTCAAGGCTGATAGGCCCTTGTTCATTCCTATAAGACATGCCGCCTAGAAGATTGACCCGAGCAACTCCCGCTCCACCACCTGCGACTCCCGCTCTACCACCTGCAACTCCCGCTCCACCACCAGATATTCCTTCTTTCCAGCCTAAGGATACCACTCCTCTACCTAAGAACAGTGCGGATCTGATAGTACCTGTGAGTGTCACTCAGCTGCAGCAAATGCTGTAGGCGATGACCGCTATTCTTCAGGGGCAGAGCAGGTGTCCCACTGTTATGCCAGCGGAGGAAAAACAGGAGCGTACAAGGCCATTCTCAACAACTTCTGACAGTACGATCCCCCGCATTTCTGGGGTAAGGCAGACCCTATTGTAGTAGAGATATGGTGCACCAAGGTGGAGAAGATATTCGACACCATAAGATGTACGACCTAGTAGCAAGTCCCAGGTCTAGTGGGCCACTCGACCGGTTGAGTAGGGCACTCAAATGATAGAGCAACCCTTTCTAGATGTGGCTCCAAATCTCAACAGGTCCAACAGTGTTTCCGAGACCGTGAGCCGCTTTGGGGGCCAGAAGAATTTTGGACAAGTGGTCTCTTAACTTCGCATCGTTATTACTCAAATTGGGTGGAAGCTATCTTGACCAAACACTCAAAGATGTTGATCAAGATAGGCTTGTACAACGCCATATAAGTTACATCCAAGTACTTCTACAGAGAGATGATCGTGATAAAAGGTTTTCTCGACTACTGGTCTCCCACCACCAATTCTTTTCATTTACCAGCAAGCGAGATGAGCATCACACTCTGGGATATCCACCGAATCACGGGCCTTCCATTAACAGGGAAATTCTACGATGAGTTTATCCTAACTCATAAGGAGTTGGCATTCGTTTCTTCACTTGACCGGAAGCCTTCCATCTCAGAAACCACTATCGAACTTTTCAAGAAAATGTCAAAATTTCTAAACATTCACAAGATCTCTCCCCTGCAATGGCTTGTGAATTTTTTCAGGGCCCTCTGGTAATTTTAAGTCCATAAATCAATAGTTTTCTTCAATTGCACCCTTTCTCACTCACTTTTTCTTTCTCTTACAGATTCTGTGATTGTCATTCTCTAAAGTTAACGGAGCTTCATGCCAACATCAAAGAGAGGGCATAGTACAGTCTATACAGGGAGCTCACGGCCTTCTTAGCTTATTGGTTAAGCATCATGGTACTTTTCAGTTTAAAATGGGTAGATGTTATTCGCCCCACGGTCTTTATCATTGCTGGCACCTTGTTGGAAGCCACAAACATTCACTAGCACCTCTAGTTTTTTGCTCTATTTATAGAGCCCTCGGGGAAATAGCCACACATGTCAAGAACCCTACCATTAGAAATTCTTCAATGTATACTCCATGGTATTATATTACTAGCTGGATGGGGGTTTACTTTCCTTAGACTTTTAAAGCCCAAGAGAAAGCATACGTTCATCCTTCGCATCTTCCACTCTAGTTCTTTCAATAAAGGGCCATGGCAAAAAGATTATACAACTGGGTAGCCAACAAGATTCGGGACACTAATCAGATTGCTTTCTTTCAATTTCGACTTTATCACTACATCAAGGATACTGATATGGTAGACACCGCGACACTCACTGCAGGGAGGTGATGAGTGTCGAATGTTGCATATCAGACCCCAGTAATTGCCTAATTTTATGTACATGATCAGGTTTAATGGAGTGTTTTAATCGTGTTTTTATTACAGGATGAAATCAGGAGTGTGTATTGGAAATTGATGTTAAAGGCATGAATTTCATGATCCAAAGTCTCCAAAGCACGGGATGAACTTCAGAAAACCAATAGTGAAGATTTTACACGCTTGGGATTTGAGGAAAGTAATCCAAAGGGGCCCGAAAAGAGTCCAGAATGCAAGATCACATGGTTCCCGTCATCCAATTGACTCGAAACTTCATACATGTGATGGGGACCATAAATTAACCGTACATATTAAATTTCAGCCATTGATGATCTCGAAAAGTGGTCTAACGGATAGATCAGCCCGTTAATCTCCAATTTGGGGCCCACCTGATATTTGGAACTGCTTCAAACTTGGTGTTAGCGGTTGAAATAGTATGAAGAAAAGGTTGGACGATGCAGATTTCCCACAAACATTACATTGGGCCCCACATGCGTGAGCACGTGCATAGAATGCACGTGTGCTGGCGCTACACCGGACGGCTGAGAGGGTCAGCGCTTGCGCTGACCTGACTCTTCTTCTCGTCGCTCCAGCGTCTGCGAACGGTGAACTTGCCGTTGGTTGTGGACCCCACACATTGTCCTAATGAGTAATCCAAACTGTCCATCCGCTTCCTGAGGCAGCTACAACCATCGCCTAGATGTCTGTTTGGTCCCATGCATGTGTACAGACTTTGATCGCTGAAAAATGTAAAACGGACGGTGAGTTCAAATCTCTGGTGGACCACACCTAAATCAAACTAATCTGGTCATTTCTGACCGGTTTTTTGTTCTCATCCCAGTGGACAGAGTGGATTTGCCATTTGATCAAAGAAGTGGGACCCACCATTGCCAAAGAAGTCGTTTCGCGTCCGCGTAACGACGTCCGACGCTGTCCGTTTTGTGAGAATTTTTGGGCTCCGTACGTCGTCCGTACGGACGATCTGATCCGTCCATCGTGTAGAGGGCGTCGAGAACTACAAAACCATATTGATATTCCTCTCCCATGAGTACACACGTGCGCGGTACAGAGGCCACAAACAGGCGGTCTTGTGACGTTCAAAACTGAGTTTTTTGAGATTTCTTCTGTGGGCCGCGTTAATGGACGTTCAAAACCACTCATTCTTAACTGAAATTTCATCCTGAATCCAATGGACGGGGTGGATTTTCCAGAAAATACCTCTGTGGGGCCCACCGATCACGGCTGCGAAAATTTGCACTTCATGTCCTTCTACGACTCTGCCACCGACTCCAGCCATTCAGCAGCTATAAAAGGGGAGTTTTGGACGTGGGAGAGGCATTCAGAACTAGGGAATTCGAGATCCAGAGCCAGGGAGATGAGAAAGAGAAGAAAGAGAAGGAAGAAGAGAGAGAGAGATCGATTGGTTTGGTGTTTAATTTCTATGAATTTTATTTAATATTTTTTTTTAATTTTATGGGTCACTAATCTCTCAGCTAGGGCTGAGATGAAGCCCCTAATTTGATTAGCTCTTGTATTGGTTGATTTACTTTGAATATTAATTAATTTGTTTCTTTCTCTAAGTGGGTTTGATTGGTTTAAATTCTATACTTCTCCATCTATGAACTTGACCAAAGTATATATATGGATGTTGTTTGGATGCTTATTACAGGTGCTTGGGTCTGATCAAGAACAGGTTTTCTAGAGAGAAAGAAGCAGGGTGCTTTAATGAATGTACATCCCTTATGCCCGACCAAGGATATGGGATATGTCATTCATGGCATTGCTTAAAGGAATTAGACAGCCTGTATGCCCGATTAAGGACACAGATTGTGCTTTCTCTGTATAAGTGGTATCAATCTAGATCAAGGTGAATCAACAGACAAAACAAGGGGTTAGGATACTTAGGGGTGGATTCGAAAGTCCTAGTGTTCTCTCTCTGATTGAATTTTCTTCCCTGTTCTTAATTGTTTTTCATAGAGTTGTGCTTAGTAGTTCATTCCATTATTTGTTGGATTAGTTAAGGAGAGTCATAGATTTGAATTGTGATGACCAGTCCTCGTGGGAACGATCTCGTAATACGTACCATATCTACATCTGATTTGTGTACTTGCGAGTTTAAAAATCATTTAAATCATGTTGGTTTAAACAAAACATCAAGTTTTCATAGCTTAGGATTTTACTAACTTTAGTCTTAGATTATTTATTTATTTGATTTTTAGAACCAATTTTCCTGTCTTGTAGGGTCGTTGATAGATCTTCTAACTTGGTAACTTCGTCTTAATTTCTTTACTTTCTTTATTTTTTTTTAGATTAGGTCTTATCCCCTAGATACTAACTTGTTTTGTTTTGTTTCACAGGTTTTTAAAATAGGAACTTCTACTCTGGTAACATCCTTCTAACTTCTCCTTTACCTTCTGTATTACTGTAGGATTTTGCTTTCTTCTAGGATTAGACTCAGAGTTAAGGTTCTACCATGGAATCGTGGGTACATGCATATGCTGAGTTGGATAGGTTATATTAGGAAATACCTAAAGGTTGTGGAATTCAACGTATACCTCAAGATTTCTCTCCATCGAGAACAGACATTGAGAACCGACTAGAACGTTATGTTCCATCAGTTAATAGGGCCGTATACGATCATAATTATGGGAATGAGGACTATTATCAACCATCATATTCTCCCATGTATGATCAATATGACTATAACCAGTGGAACCATCAAAACTGGGAATATGAACCAACAACATATTGTAATAATTATTCTCTTGGATCTCATACCTTTGAGCTCCAACCAGAAACGATCCAAGAGGATTCATGTTTTAATCTAGAACAATTCAACCAGCATGTTGCGAAAGTGATGAAATCATTAGAAGCACTCAATTCACACCTTGAAAGGATAGAGGAAGCTCGCTCATCCCAACTACAATCCAATCCAAAAATACAAAGTGAGGAAGGTGATCCTCACTCACTTTTGACGAAATATGGAATTTGGAATGAGGAGTTGGATTCCATTAATGAGCACACGGTTCAATTCCCCGATGAGTCGATCTCAATGACTGTTCAAAAGGATGGGGAAGAAACATGGTTGTCTTTCAAATATAATGATGATGACACACCCCACTCACATGACACACTTGAGTTCAATAAAGAGGAAGAGGTAAGTTTATACAAACCTCAACCCAATCTGAAAATAGAATGTGAGGAAAGCGATCCCATCCCAAGTGTGCACTGCATGGAAGTAGACGATGATGCATATTGGGAAGATGATTATGAATGTGCAACCCAAATTCCCTTCGAATCAATCTCAAATTTGATCCAAGTCAATGATCAAGACGTACATGAAGTGGTCGGTCATAATGAGCCACTCCCCTCACCTAACATGTCTGATTTAAAGGTGGAGGATGGGCCCCTTACAACTGACCCTTCTAACTCTTGTGAAACGTATTTAGACCACTCCTCGAAATTACAAGATGATATGATTCGGGAGATGGACGAGCTACTCGATATGACTCTTAAATTTGAAACCACCCAGTTGAGGCCACCATCTGAACTGTTAAATAATGACGATTCATCGCCTCTTCTGAGTAGTATCGATGAGCAGAGTCCATACATCAATGCTTCGTATACTGATCTTCAATCTGTCTGTGCAGGGTTGGAGCAAGAGAGCACACCTCTGTTTACCTTAAAAAATGATGGATTCCTTGGACAGATCATCACGAGCTCTAATGTGGAAAATGAGTTACTCTCAGCTGAATGTCCCAACTCTTTGGATGATTGCTTGGCACACTTTCCAGATTCAAATGATCCCATGATAAGAGACATAGTGAATGCCTTACAAGACGACATCTCGGTAGTCATTACTAACCGAGAGAACCTTTACTCTAAAGCCCCTCCCTCCCCAGATCCTCACTATTTACCGTTAAGGGAGGAGGAGCTAACAATTGAACCGAAGTCTGCTACTTCGAAATGTGTTGAGACTACGTCACTTTCTGAGAATTTTTCTGACTTTCATCTATGTGTAGTCTCTGATTCACCACGGGATACTAACTTTAAAACTTCTTCTGTCGCAGGTGAATCGTGTATACTCTGGATACCTCAGGCGAATCAACGATAAATTTTTTATGAGGTACATAAGTTTCTCTGGAATGTCATGCTCCAGGGCATCCAAGCCTATTGCAAAAAGGGCTTTTGGATGATCCTGTTAAGAAACCTACTGAGAAATTTATCACGATACTGGCCAGAAGAGGAACCTTGCAGCATGACTGAGTAATTTTTCTCTGCTTTCTTAGGACTAGAATAGTTTCCTTTATGTTGTTTTAAGATAGACGGTAAACTTAGCACTCCTGGGAGGGAATAGTTTCCTCAAATCCCATGCGTGTAAAATCTTCACTATTGGTTTTTTGGAGTTCATCCCGTGCTTTGGAGACTTTGGATCATGAAATTCATGCCTTTAACATCAATTTCCAATACACACTCCTGATTTCATCCTGTAATAAAAACACGATTAAAACACTCCATTAAACCTGATCATGTACGTAAAATTAGGCAATTACTAGGGTCTGATATGCAACATTCGACACTCATCAGGAGGAAAGGAGATTCTTCCTCTCCATACACTTTGTAGTTTGCTACTGTGGGAAGGAACAGAGTTTTGGAGAGAGTCGTACTATCACCGTCGTTTTGCTCGTCAGTTCAGTTTTAACTAAGCTATTTCAGAGGACTGTGGATTAGTTACCAGAAGAATGCGTTGTTATGGCACTGGTCCTTATAATTGGGCCATGGTATGGAAACAGCTACTAGGCGGTCGTGTCGATTCTACTTTCGTAATCCCAAGTTGTGATCGTATAGTCCATGCTTCTTATAGTTGGATGCGATGGTGGGATCACCAATCATACTTGGTTAACAATCATTTGCTAGTAGATGAACCCATCTGGCTTCCCCTGCCCAGGCTAAGAGGTAGGAAGCTTGAAGACGGAATTGACTATATATCAAAGAAGAGTCGCGCACCTTTTCGTGGCCAAATTTGTAGATGAATATCTTTAGAAGATCCAATCCGTGAAAAGAAGGCTATCAATACCTTGGAAGGCTGGATTGCACATGGGGTTATTGCGGAATTTGAAAAAGTCACTCGCGACTTCACTAACTGGGCTGCAAATGATGTTGAAGGAACATCTTCTGCCATTCTGCCAGACACAGTTGCAACTCAAGATGAACTGGCTCCTTTTTCATAGCCTACTCCTCCTAACTCATCTTCTCCTATGACTAGGTCTCAGCTGTCAATTCCTCAAGAAGGGGGTAGCTAGATTTCTCCATCCCATTCGATTCCAGCTAACAAAGACTCTCAACCAAAAGGTAGTCGAGCCTCTCCCTCTAAAGTGAAATGGGTTATGATTGAAGAAGTCGACGAAGAAGACTTAGGGGATGAAAATTCAGTCTCCTCATTTGAAGGTACTGCTTTTGTTGAATATGAAGATGATGAAGACGATGAAAATGATGATGATTTCGAAGAAGGAGAAGTTAACATCGATGGTGAGGAAGATGTCATTGCAGAAGGTACCGACAAAAAGCATCTCCCACCGACCTCTAAGACTCTTCCTAGTAACAATATTCCTGTAAAGACCCCTGCAGTAATAGAGGAGGAGTAAGATGAGCCTCTGGATTATGAAGAATATGGATATTCACCAAGTAAAAAAATTTCTCTCTGTTTTTTTTTTTTTTTTTTGCAATTTCATATATATATATATATATATATATATATATATATATATATATATATATGCATCTTGCAATAGTTATCTCATTATTATTGTTATATTTTTATTTTAGGAGCTCATATTGTCAATGCTAGGATGGGTGATACTTCTCCCACGGATCTTCCTTCGACTGCACTGGTGATTTCACCGAGGGTTCCTCTGGTTCCTTTAGTGGCTCCGAAGGTGGTAGCTCGTGAAATCGTTTTTCAAGTGGAGACCACTGATCTACCAACTTCGACAACTAGAGATTCAAACACGGAGGCCAGAGCGCCTTCCTTTGCTGATATGTTAGGAACTACTCCTTTTGTTTAGGAAGTCCAACCTCTTGTCAGTCGTACTTTTGCAGCAGGTATATATATTGGTTACTTTATTGAAATTTCCATATCCTTTAGCCTTGTTATCATTATCCTAACTTCTTTTCTTCTTTATATTACAGGAACTCCTCCTCGTAGCAGTGCAGCAAGCTCCAAATTTATAGCCACTGCATCTGAACTATTGTCTTTTAAGAAGATTCCAACACACAAAATGCTTTTGATGAAGAATTTTATGTCAATGATAGTTCATATTTTCAAGGATCCTGAGCAATGGTCAGATTTAGACATTACTATCGAAATCCGGGAAAGCACTGCAAGGATGGCGAAGATTAATATTTCCACCCTACGTGACTCTCTCTTCAGATTTCGTGATTTGATAATTTCTCTAACGTCAACAGAAAATGTCACCATCGCTCCTGAGATATTGGAATATGGGAAACAACTAGCTCTTTTCAAGGAGAAGGCTTCCCTCATCACTTCTACTATTTCTAAGTTTATTCAAGAACAATTAACTCTTCAGAAACAGTTAAAGGCTTGTGCTGATGACAGGATGATTATTCAAAATTGCATAACTGTCCTAAGAGAGGAAATATTGCTGCTGAAGTTGAAAGATCATTCAAAGGAATCAACCATGAAGGAGATCAAAGAGAAGATGCAAATCAGTATTCATTCTACTGATGTTAAGAAATCTAAATTATTCAAAAATGAAGAGATAATAGCATCCCTGGAGAATAAGCTAGTTGGAATTCCTGATCAGGCAAAGATCATTCTCGAAGAAAAGTCAAAGCATGTCGTATCTCAAGTTTAGTTAAAGGAAGATTTGCAAAAGTATATGCGAATATTAGGAATTACGGATGAGCTATAAGGAATTTGTTTCATTTGTGTATGCTTTTTTTTAGAACATGTAATTTCTTTTGATTTTTAACATATATCAATAAAGACATAATGATATCTTTGAGATATTTTGCTCCTTCATAAAGTTCTAAATCATGGATCATTTCAAGCATATTAATTTACACAATAGTCTCGACATGATATTTAATGAAGGATTGAAATAAAGATATCAACATATTATGATTGTTAGTATGGGATTTCCTATATAATTTTTGTTTTGATAGGCAGTACTAGATTTCAATTTAGTTAGATGACCACACACAGTTTAAACTCTTAAGTAGTGGCACAACGCAGTTTTTTAGACTCTTGAGTAGTCGAGTCGGGTCTCACGTGATAGTCTATAACTCTTATGAGTTCGTTGAACTTCTCACAGCCTGGTGAGTTCACAAACCGCATCCATCAGAGGAGTCCAGTGAAGCTACGAGGGCCGTGAACTCAGTTGGATTTCTACATGGGGTTGGCGGTGGTAACTCTCTAGAGTTCAAGGGGTGCACAAGGTGACCTTTGGGGTAATAAATCCAGGGCCGTCAGTCCATCAATGAGTAGGTTTAGGCCCTTCCTCATGAGTCACTACTGAAATCATGCCAAGAATCTAGGGGATCTTATGCATGGTTGGCCTATTTATGGACAATGGCTGAAGAGCGCACATTGCAACCCACGTTTTCTTCGTCTGCAAGGTCGGACCCATTCACGGGAGGGCAATTTCATTTGTTCCCTGTGACACTGCTGGAAAGCTATACAGATAGCATGGGTGTTACGTGTGACTGGTTGTTGAGGACTTTTTGGCCTTTTAGGGCTTTTAGTCACTAGCTCCATCCGCTGCTCGCATAGGTATGCATATGATGGCCTTCACAGGATTTTTAGGGCCACTGGCTTCTCACTGCAGCCCGAATGGCGATGGTGTAGGCCTTATGCATAGTTGGTCGTATAGGCTTGGCTAGGCTGCCTTAAATGATGATAAGCTGCCATCGTTGTCGTGGTAGTAATAGGCGTCTTGATTAATATATCACCACTGCTAATAATGTCTTTAACAATATTCACACTATGCTCATAATAATATATCAACTTGGTGATGATACGAATTTCGACGAGTTTCAGTAAAGCTTGTTTGATGACGACAACGATGGTTACTCTCTTTTAAGAAATCGCTGATATGTAATCTTTGACGATATACTTGAAATTCCTCCTTTATTCAATCATCTGAAAACGAATAAATGAACATGACTTCACTTGTCCTTGCCCCCTTTTGATATAGAAGCATTATGCCGATAATCTTATGGATCAAAATTGTAACTATCTTCAGGGACGATACTTCTTGATGAAGCATGCGTTGACTGATATATTGATACCCTGTCCATCTTGATCGACCACTCTGTATGCTCCATTAGAATATACTTCTTTTATGATGTATGGTCCATCCTATTTAGGCTCGAACTTGCCCCTTGTTCTGTGGGTCACCACTATTGGTCTTTTCAACATTAGTACCATGTCCCCTTTCTTGAAAGAGTGATATTTGACTTGTTTATCAAAAGTAGCCGATATTCTTGCCTGATACAACTGTAATTGCTGCTGGGCTGTCAGGTGCTTCTCATCGAGTAAGTCCAGTTCTTTCAACCTTATCTTTCCATTTTCATCATCTGTAATTGACTGATGCACTGTTATTTTGAGCGATGCCACCTGTGTTTCAATCGGAATGACCGCCTCTATGCCGTAAACCAATGAATATGGTGTTGTGCTTGTTGTTGTTCGGTGGGTGGTCCTGTACGCCCATAATGCTTCTTAAAATCTTTCGTCCTAGTCACGCTTGTTTCCAGTCACCGTCTTCTTCAGTATTTTGAGAATCATTTTGTTAAATGCCTCTACTAATCCATTTACCGGTGGATAGTAAGGTGTTGAAAATGAATGGTGGATACCGAACTTTTGACACAGTTTTTCCATACCTCTATTCTTAAAAGGGGTACTATTATTAGTAACAATTTTCTTTGGGATGTCGTGGCGATATATTATCCCGTGTCGAATGAAATTGACCACATCTTTCTCTTTGACATTGCGCAATGCGATTGCTTCTGTCCACTTGGAGAAGTAGTCTGTTGCTGCCAGAATGTATTGCTTTCCTTTAGATGAAGGCGGACTCATGGGACTAATAACATCGAGTCCCTAAGCGGTGAAAGGCCATGAAGTGACCGTCTGATGAAGATCTTTAGGGGGAATATGCATGACATCTCGGTGGATTTGACACTCATGGCACCTTTTCATGTAATCTATTGCATCTTTAAACATTGTAGATCAGTAATACCCCATTCGATGTATCCGATAAAATAAATTTTAGCCAGCCTGATGTGCTCCACATTCCCCAGAGTGAGCTTCTCATAACATCTTACCTGCTTCTTTTTCATCTAGACAACGTAGCAGTATCCCATTGTAAGAGTTTTTGTAGAGAACTTCACTATAAATGATGAACCTACTCGATCTCTGCCTGATTTGTTGCCTTTGTGTTAGATTTTCCGGCATGATATCATATTTGAGGTAATCTATGAACGACTGTCTCCAATCATCTGTTGTCACTTCTAAACATGATATAGGGAACGCTTCAATGACTTCATCGCATAAATATGCTTTCTTCTATAGTTACTTGGAGTGGACTTCAGTTTGGGTAGGACAAAGCTATTGCTAGACTAGCCAGAGTGTCTGCTTTTGCATTTTCAGATTGAGGTACGTGCTAGATTTTGATATGGCAAATTGCTCTAGTAACTGCTTGTACTTTTTTACAATACGGCAATAGTTCTTGCTTTCTTATTTCAAACTCAGTCGTTAGTTGATTTATAATCAACTTGGAATCTCTAAAAATCTGCAGCATCTTTATCTTCAATTCTTGGGCGATTTCCATTCCGATGATAAGAGCTCAATATTCGGCTTCATTGTCCGTGCATGCGGTACCAAATATGAAAGAATAGGGTAATAGATCACCCTGAGGAGTGATGAATATTACTCCTGCCCCCGCTCCTGATGCTCGAGAAGCACTATTGAAATACATCTGCCATGGGTTTTACAATTCAGCCATCATAACTTGCTCATCGGAAAAATCATCGCTAATGGTCTCACTTTATGTTACAAGATGTGCTGCCAAAAAATCAGTCATTGCTTGTCCTTTTACTGCTATTGCCGGCAAATAAGTAATCATATATTCCAAAAGTAACAACATCCATTTGGCCAATCTTCCTAATAACATCGGCCTCGTCATTAAAAATTTTATTGGATCTGCCC
Source organism: Magnolia changhungtana (assembly GCA_030180095.1). Taxonomy (NCBI): domain Eukaryota; kingdom Viridiplantae; phylum Streptophyta; class Magnoliopsida; order Magnoliales; family Magnoliaceae; genus Magnolia; species Magnolia changhungtana. The sequence continues at coordinate 4,047,242 of JASAUF010000600.1, forward strand.
TTGAAATTAAAATTATATCATGAGAGAGGCAATAATGTCTCAATCTTTGTACTACAAATATCAACGCCAGACATTCTTTCTCGATCGGGGAGTAATTGCATTCTGTGCCTATCAGAGTTCTACTTAGATAATAAAGAATTGTTTCTTTTCCATCTTCATTTACCTGCGCAAACAAGGCTCCTAACGCATTCTCAACGGTAGATATGTACAAAATAAGCGGTTTACCCTTTATAGGAGCTGTCAATACCGGAGGCTGTCGCAACAGTTCTTTTATTGAATCGAATGTATTCTAACAAGCTTTATCCCATATGAACTCTGCTCCTTTCTTCATCAGATGAGAAAATGGCTGACATCTCCTTGCTAGATTTGAAATAAAATGGCGAATATACGCCAGTTCTCCGTGTAAGATTTTTAATTCCTTTAAAGTTTTTAGAGGCGGCATATCTTGGATGGCCTTGATCTTCCCTGGGTCAATTTTGATACCCATGTGCCTGATGACAAAGCTAAGAAATTTCCCTGATAGCACTCCAAAAGCACATTTAGTTGGGTTCATCTTTAGTTGCTTCTTTCTGAGCCGATGGAAGACCGATGTTAAATGCTCACGATGTTCCTGATGAGTACCTGACCTAACCACCAAGTCATCTACATAACATTCAACATGCTTATGCATCATATCTTGAAAGATACCTTGCATTGCCCTTTGGTATGTTGCCCCAGCATTCTTGAGATCGAACGACATAACCTTGTAGCAGTAAATTCCTAACGAGGTTCTGAACATTGTTGCTTCTTTGTCTTCAAGAGCCATCCTAATTTAATTGTAACCAGCATAGCCATCCATGAAAGACATGACACCATATTATGTCGTACTGTCAATCAGTAGTTCCGCTATTAGGAGGGAAAAGTCATCCTTCAGGTAAGCCTCATTCAGGTCCCTGAAATCTATGCACACCTTGATTTATCTATTTTTCTTCTTTACTGGGACAATATTTGATATCCACTTGGGATATTTGACCTCTCTGATAAATCCGACTTTGATCAAGTTTTTCACTTCTTCTTCTATAAGAGGGATCAAATCCGGATGAAATCGTCTTTGCGCATGCTTAATCGGTCTTTTGTCCTTGGAAATATTTAATCGATGCATTGCCACTGAAGGTTTCAAACCCGACATTTTCCCATATGTCCAGGCGAAAACATCTTTATGTTCTTTCAACGGTTGGATATATTCTTCGGCTTCTTGCTCAAGAAGACCAGCGCTTATAAATGTATTTGTCGGCTATTCTTCTGTGCCCAAATTTACTTCTCGCAAACTATCGATTGTCAACTGCCCCCCGTCTTCTATCTACTTTGGAGCTGTCTTGGGATGTTTAACTATTTCGAGATCTGTCTCTGATAGTTGATCGACTATGACCATATTTACTGAAGACTCTGCCCCCAATCGTTGAAAAATTTCTCTCCTCTTCTGACCAACTCCGGTAGGGACCTGAATTCCTTTCCCATGATTTAAAACCAGTCAGTTCTTTATCATCAAAACTCATCCTTTTCATCATTTTTTGCTTGTCGGACTGTATTTCTTAAGATAGCGAGATGTTAGCTTTCCGTGATACACATTATTCTCACCCCTTGCTTCTATCTTTACTTCCGAAGAGGCGTAAAATTCAATCGGCTCTAGATATTTCGCATTGGCTTCAACATGAAACTTTCCTGGAACAGTCAGGAATGGCTTGTTTCTTTCAGCATATGACAATGGTACTGTATAATTTGATTACAGGATTTTCAACTGTTCAGGCGATAGTAACGTTAATGGCGGCTATCCTGGCTGTCTCAGATGTTTCGGCACAAAATAGAACTTCTTCTTTATTTCTGAAATTCCAGACGACCCTGCCTTTTCGAATCTCCCTTTTATCGCTTTCGCATGAGCATTTTTCAGGGCTTCGTTTTCATCATTCTTTCTCTTATCCTCTGCCAAATCCATCGTAATAACTGACGTCTGCAGAGAAGGCTTCGGCTTTTGTGTATGGTCTTGCATCGGCTTACTTTATACTATATTCCGTTCTTACAGTATTTGAAACATTGATGAAGGGTAAAGGGTATAATATCGTACTGATGTATCCATGGTCTTCCCAAGAAAAGATTATATGTCGTGACTACATTAATCATATGACAAACAACATCAGTAGTTAATTCTATTATTTCCAATGTCATCATAATTTTGTCGAGCGCACGTTGCCCATCTTAATTAAAGCCCTTGTATCATCATTCCACTAGGGCGCAGATCGGAACAACAGTAACCCAATTTATTTAACATCATTAGCGGTAATAGGTTCACCGTAGATCCATTGTCGAGCATAATCCTTTTTACTTCCTTTCCATGAATGTGGCCTACTATCATCAATGGCCTATTATGCCCTGTATCACAAGCTAGATCATCATCAAAGAAGGAAACTACTGGCATACAATCTTCTCATTCTTTGCGTTCTTCATTTTCCATTTTCACCAGCAACGTTTCTCTGACATTTTGGTCAGATAACACTTGAATCAGACTTTGCGTAAAATCCTCTGATAACTTTAATGCGTCTAAACGCTTAACCGAGCCAGTATACCTTTCAAGTGACGTACGACGTCATAAGTCACATTTGCTATTTCATTCTTCTCTTCTCTCTTATCACTATCGTGATGATCCCTGATCATCTCCGTTCTTGTAGTTCCGACTTTCTGCCTTGGGGGACTTTCCATTCTTTTCCCTGACCGTACTATAATTACCCTGGCCTTCCCTGTCAACTTACGATTTTCTTTCTCCGCTCCTTCATGAGAACTTTCCCGAACCATCAGTACGTTCACCGTCACCTTTGCGTCCCTTTCTTTTCCTTTTCCAATCACTATTTCACCCTTGTTTATCATTCTTTGTATTATGCATTTTAATGTGTAGCAATTTTATGTCGGATGCCCTATCAGACGATGATAGCGACAGAAATCTCTTTCTCTTACTCTTCCTGCATCTTCAGGGCGCTTGGACGCAAGTAATTCTATCTTACTGGCTTTCAACAGTTGGTTCATCATAGGAATAACATCTTCTCTATCGAATGCAAACCCTTCATGAGAATTAAGCGATCTGGGTCTTTTTCCACAGAACTTGCTTCTAGGACAGCTTGATTTTTCCTTCCGCTTTGTCCTTTTTTCTCCTGAATCTCTTGTTTCTTAACTTCTTTTCTCATGGTCCACATTATTTGTGAGTAACATACTGGGTCCTCTTCTTGCCGTTTCATAGTGAAACGCTGGCATTTTTCGGGTCATCAGCTCTAGGGCATGGGCTTTGGTGGCCAGATTACGGATATTCTTGATATCGGCACTGGTAAGCCCAAATGCGATTCCCGTCTCCATAAAGCTTAAGAACATCTTGACTTGCTCTTTTTCTTCTGGTAACTGTTTGCAAGAGGCTCCCAATGTCTTCCATCTATCTATGAATTTCTCCACAGGCTCCCCTTCTCTCTATCGTACGGAAGCTAACTCCGTAATGCTAACATCACATTCCAATGAGAAGGAGTTCGACATAAAAGCATCCCGCATTTGTTCCCAAGTGCGTATTAATCTTAGAGCTAGACTAGAATACCATTGAAATGCCTTACTTGTCAGAGAAGATTCGAACAATTGTAGGTAATATTGTGGTATTGTGGAGAAGTTCCCCGTGCTAGCGATGAAGTGCGTCAAATGTTCTTCTGGCAATCCGTCCCCGTTAAACTTCTGAAAGTCTAGATGATTGAAGTTAACTGGAAAAGGAACATCTTCTACTTCCCTTGGATACGACGTTCTATATCTGAATCGATCGACATTCTCACTTTCCCTATCTATTCTAACAGCTTCCTCAACAACTAGTCATACTTCCTCTTGAGTTATTATTCTCGCTGTCGGAGTAGATCTGAGTGATCCTGTCCCCTGTGGTTGGAAACCTTCAGGTTGATGTTCTTGTCCGTTCATCGTGCCCATCATTGGAGGAGCCGCTATCTGGGCCACATTGTTCACGAGAGTTGCTAGAGCCTCCCTGAGATTTCTACATTCTTCCATCAATGTCCTCTGTGCTTGTGCCATTTCATTCATACGATCCTCCGTGGTCGACATAATTCCCTAATCTATTCCGGCCATGTGTACTATAGCTTCTCCACTTCCTGATGAAGCTGTAGTCGAAGTGGGATAAGAACATATTGATGTGATGAGGCTTACGAAGAGGGGAGTCCTGTTCGATTTTCCTGTACTTCCACTGCAACTGATTGATCGAGATGATGCAGAAGTAGGTGATCCTACAAGTAGCGCCTTTCCTTTTTGTTCTTTTGTCCATCGGACTCTTAAAGTAATCAAAGTCGGGAAGTCACGTGATGCTAACTGTGGAATCGTTTACCTAGGATATATTGTAGGATGGGGTAATTTGGGATTCTTTTTAGCAGTGTTCCGTGTTATTGGTCCCCTGGCTCATGGTGAAGGAGACTTGTTCGGAAGCTCCTTGCATTTCGGGCTCTCGTCCTTCGAGATGTCATGACAATCCAGTTCTCATCATTTTCCAGTGCTCAAGGTGAAGCAGACACAACTCCAACTGTTGTTCGGGTTAAGTCATTTTTGCTTATGGAAGACTGGGTTTCGCACCTTGGAGGTTGATCCAGTGCATATTCTACTGCGAATCCAGTTGTGGTGAAATAAAAGTTCACCTTCCTCATTGAGTTTTCTAGTTCACAATTTTATCTTTTTACCTTTAAAATAGAACAAGAAATTATAATTATTATTTAAATATCAATGTAATCTATTTGAGAGATGAAGGGGAGGATGTTCCCATTGAGAGTCACCATTTTGGAGTCAGAAAGACACCAAACTACAATAAAAGTCCTTATAACTTTCTCAATGTTAAATATGAAATAAGATAAGTCCTCAACAGAGACGCCATTTTGTTTCAAACAAGAAACAAATGCATTTTATTTGGGAGATTATCTTATTCAAATATAATAGAGAGAGTACATCAAGAACAATCATTGTATTATTAATGATGGATTCGTTTACATCCTCGAATATCCCTTGATTCTAAGATAGATTGTTTGAAATATAATAAATTGACAGAGTTTGAATAGTGAATCTGAATATCAAATCCGGTAGCACTTCGACTTCTGATTTGATCATCTCTTTAAGAGGAATATTGTGTGGATTAGATCGTCTGATTTCTCTTTTTAAAGCTTGTACAAAAGGAGAACTGGGGCTTAGTCATTTCGACAGCATTTTAGCTTCCATCATTATAGAATGCAGGGTAGTTTGGTTGCGCGAACCCACGCAACTGAATGGTTTGCGCGAGTCCGCACAAACCCTGGACTTCTCTTCAGTCCTACCTTCAATCTCCTTTGCAGCTCTGCACTCCTTATAAAATCTTCAATCCTCCCAAATGAGAGGGGGGAGTGAGGTATTTATAGACCTCCACACGTGCAAACTCTCAATCTTCGTACCATGGGACCACCTTTCATCCATTCTACCAATTATGGATAAAAAGTCCTGAAATTAGTTGTGCGAACCCACGCAATTGGTGTCACTGGTTGCGCGGAACCGCGCAACCAATATGGTTTGCACGAACCCTCATAAACCCCTTAAAGACACTCTTTCTTGTTTATCTTCTGTTTCCTTCTTTCCTTTTAATATTTATCTTCTTAATCTTCAATTCTTTCATCTCTTTTTTATGCCTCAACAGAGTATAATGCTGAAAGGGAAATACATAAATAAAAAAATCTCTGAAGTGATCTGCCACAAGCTCCTGCCTCAATGCTGCTGCGACCTAGCGTCACCTACATGCAACAGTCATGCATAAGCTTATAGAAAACTTAGAGGGTGGTGATGTTTTATTTAAACCAACATAATTTAAATGATTTTTAAACTTGCAAGTATACGAATCAGATGTAGATAAGTACGTATTACAAGATCGTTCCCACGAGGACTGGTCATCACAATTCAAATCTATGATTCTCCTTAACTAATCCAACAAATAATGGAGTGAATTACTAAGCACAATTCTATGGAAAATAATTGAGAACAGAGAAGAAAATTCAATCTGAGAGAGCATTAAGACTTTCGAATCCACCCCTAATTATCCTATCCCTTGTTTTATTTGTTGATTCACCCTAATCTAGATTGATACAACTTATATAAAGAAAGCACACTCTATGTCCTTAGTCGGGCATACAGAATGTCTAATCTCCTAAAGCAATGTAATGAACAACACATCTCATGTCCTTAGTCGGGCACATAGAATGTATAATTTATTAAAGCACCCTGTTTCTTCCTCTATAGGAAACCTGTTCATGATCAGACACAAGCACCTAGAATAAGCATCCAGACAACATCCATATATAGACTCTGGTCAAGTTCATAGATGGAGAAGTACAAAATTTAACCCAATTAAGCACGCTAGAGAAAGAAACAAACCAATCTAATTAAAGTAAATTCAACATATAACAATGGATATTCAAATTAGGGGTTTCATCTCAGCCCTAGCTGAGAGATTAGCAATCCATAAATTCAATTAGGGAGACAGAAAAATAAGATTGATAAAATAAAAACATCCTCCTTTCTCTCTTCCTTTCTTCTCTTTCTTCTTCTCTGGATCTGCTCTGGTTCTGGATCTGTCTCCTCTTATAGACTGTCCCAGTCGGTTAGCAGTGCTGGAATCGGTGCATAGTCAGCGGCGTACGCAGCAGCGTGCGAAAGTACTTTTTTTTTCATAGCAGAAAATAAACATCAAATGGCCCACTTTCCTTTGTCAGTTTTCAAATGAACACCGTTCTTTAGGGCCTTTTTAGATGAGATAAACAATGGATGGATCAGATCTTCCATCTGATCAACACCGAGATCATACCATAGCCCGCAAAAGTCAGGCTGCGTGCGGGTGCGAAACAGGGACGCAAATTTCTTCCGCTGCGATGATGGTGGGGCCCATTTTCAGCATTTGTTAAGAAATCCACGCCGTTCATTCAACTCGTGGCAAAAAATCAGTAAGAGATAGGTGGTTTTATATTGGTTTTGGTGTGGCCCAAAGAATATCTTGCTTCACCGTTCGTTCTGTTATTGAATGGTTAGATTTCACTCCTGATGATCGTTTGCAAATCTGCCACCTAGGCAGTGATATTAGACTTCATGTGGATCTGATGAATGTCTTAGATTGTCCGTTTGAGCAATGTATGCGGCCCACAAATTATGACTGTAGGTCGGTTTCAAAATTGCAAACGGCAACTGCCGTATTTGAGTTTGAGAAGGATAGTCGGTCAGCGCCTGCTGACCGACTTTTGGGTTTCTTGGTGCACGTCTGGTGCATCTATGCATGTTGCACATTTAATGTATGTGTGGGTCCGATGGATACTTGTATTCGTAATTCGCTCCATCCTTTCATTTTAGCACTCATTTAATGGGTTAAACCGAAGTTTGAAGCATATCCAAATCTCAAGCAGGCCGCAAATCATGATACTAGGGTCTAATCCATCTGTTGGGCCACTTACCTAGATCTTTAATGGCTGAAATTTAATATGTACAGTTAATTTATGGGCCTCATCACATGTATGAAGTTTCGAACTGATCGGATGGCGGCAACCATGTGATCTTGCATTCTGGACCAATTTCGGGCCTCTTTAATGTGAACAGCTTGATTTTCTCGGATCCCTGCCATGTAAATCCGTTGATCTTGGTTCTCTGGAGTCCGTCCCTTTTCTGATGACTTTGGAGCATCAAATTCTCGCTTTTAATACTCTTTTTCAATTAACGCTCTTAATTACACTCTGCAACAAAAACACAATTAAAATATCCCGTTAAGCATTATCATGTTGGTAAAAGCAGGTAATAGTCGGGGTCTAATATGCAATATTCGACCCTCATCACAACCCCCAACCAGCATTTTGCTAGTCCCGAGCAAAATATGCGAAAAATAATTTTTTTAGAAATATACGACAACTCCTGTAAACCCGAATGATTTGTGAACAAATAGTTGAGAGTCGAAAATTCATGAATGGTGAGTGAAATTTTCTCCTGGAATCAAGCTTCACATCAAATTTCATAATTAAGTTCAAACTATTAATCCATTAATTAGAACAATTCTGAACATCGAGCTACATGAATGTGAAGTGTAATCTCGACTTACAAACATTAAGAGATCCAATTGTCAATTTCATGATATCATTGGTATTTAACAACGAAATTCATGACAACTGAAACCAACACTTGCCTTGTTCATTCTATCAGCCTTTGATTTTTTTCATGAATAGTAACGTCAAGGAAGGGAATCAAATCCTCACCTATAGGGAGCAAACCTATAGTAAAGGTTGTATACCTAACTCTTTCTGAATGTAAACCATGGGAGATCGAATCTTCATCTATAGGGAGCAAACCTATGATGAAGATTGTTCGACTCACCTTTTCACTTCTTCTTTATAAACTGATGCTAACGAATTTTTCAGGCTAGTTCCTTTCATGCTTAATGATCACCAAGTTACCATTTAATATCGAACTGAAAACTTAATGTGTAAGCGAGATCTGGTATGTGAAATCATGACTCAATCAATGTTTACAACTTCTAATCATGGATTATCAATTCAAAATTGATTGTGAAATCAAGCAGATGGCCAAATCCAAGAGTCATAAGTTACTCATATTCTCGACTATCCGTCAAAATCACTTTGAATTCATTAGAAATTATAGAAAAATTTAAAAAAATTTCACAATTTCCGCTCAAGACCAAGAGAATACTGATTAGGTAATCTCCCACCCCCAACCTAAAATCTACATTGTCCTCAATGTAACAGAAATAAACATGCGATGCACATGAGACAATGAAAAGAAAAGAGGAGTGAGGGAAATATAGTACTTGGACAGAGAATCAAGAGGCTTTCCAAAAAATATCAACGTAAAAGTGAGTCAGCACAAGAGAGAAATCAGCAAAAATACAAAAAATAAAATCATAAAAGATCCTACCTATACCACTTTCGCAGGTGCTCTCGATTGCATTTAGCATATGCAACAAGCCTTTAAACCCCTAGGTTACCCCTAGTGGACGAGTTGTAGTCTCGTGAGGGTTTGCAGCAATGTTACCCACAAACATTAAAGTAACTAACTAAGAAAAAGTAATACAATTAAACGAAAGGCTGGGTTGCCTCCCAGGAGCGCTAAGTTTAACGTCTTCAGCCAGACAAGAATGGACCATGAATTAACTAATCTTTATAACCAAGGTCCGTCAAAGAAATTACCTCAACACCTTGATTAACCAATCCCAGACAAGTAATGTAAGTTCCCATGAACTGTGCTATCTGAAATGAGGTGAATGATTCTATCGTCTAATAATTTAAGGACTTCTGTTCGAACGACTTCTTCCATGTTAGGATCACGCTTCCTTTGTAATTCAAGTGATATTTCCGCAACATGATCCATACATACCGTGGGGCATACTCCCTGTATTTTTGCTATCTTCCACTCAATTGCTGCCTTATATGTTCTAAGAACATTAAGCAACCTGCTCTCCCTTGCCTTCTCAGAGTTAGAAACTGTGATATCAGGTAGAGTCTCAGAGGGACCTAACAATGTATACTCGAGATCTGTAGGTAATTGTTTAAGGTCAAGTGCAGGTGACTTCTCAATAGATAGGCCCGGTTTAAACTCAGAGGGATGAAGAGGTTCTACTTTCACTCTCCATCTTTCAGTCTCCAATATAGGAGTAGAGTCGAGCAGTGCATTGACTTCGTGGATGAGACTATCTATGTCAAAATCCATGCCATATTGTGCTAAGCAGGTCTCAAGTGGATCTTTAAAAGATTTAAGGAAGGAGTCTTGCACTAGACTCTCGATCATGTCTGCTTCAAATATGTCTTCCAAATCTGCGGATTGTTGTCCAGCATTAAAGACATTGAGTTTAATATTCATGTTACCAAAGGACAACTTCAAAACTCCATTCCTGCAATTTATAATTGCATTAGATGTGGCCAAAAATGGACGACCCAAGATGACCGGGATCTGACTAGTCGGACTTCGGACAGGCTGAGTATCTATAACGATGAAATCCACTGGAAAATAAAACTTATCAACCTGGATTAACACATCTTCAATAACACCTCGGGGCACCTTGACAGATCTATCAGCTAGTTGTAATATTACTTTAGTCGGTTTCAACTCACCAAGTCATAGCTGCTCATAAACCGAATATGGTAACAAATTGACCCTCGCCCCTAAATCAAGCAATGCCTTCCCGATCTTATGATCTCCTATGACGTAAGAAATGGTGGGTGCTCCTGGATCCCTAAATTTAGGAGGGGTGTTATTTTGGATCATGGAGCTGAGTTGCTCTGCAAGGAAGACTTTCTTATGAACATTCTGCTTGCGCTTTTAAGTGCATAAATCTTTAAGAAACTTAGCGTAAGCAGGGACTTGCTTGATGGCATCAAGTAACGAAATGTTGACTTACACTTTTTTAAACACATCCAAGATTTCATCAAAATTGTTTCTTTTCTTTATTGGTGCCAGACGTTGAGGAAAGGGTGCTTTGGGCACATAGGGTGGCACATTAGTGGCTCTTGGAGAGTGAGAGAGCTTTTGGACTTTGGATGCATTAGTGTGTCTCTCTACTTCATCTTGATCTTCTGCTTTGGAATTTGATTCATCCTTAGGCATCTCTATTCTGTTGTCAATCTGTTTGCCTGACCTAAGGGTAGTGTCGATTTGGCTTGCTCACGATATTGCTCTTGGTTGGAATTACAACCAATCTCATACTGTTCCTTTGGATTAGCCACAGGTTGAAATTACACCCAATTGTACTTCCAGCTTGGCAATGGATAGCGCATTTGCATGTGAGCTTTGCTGGTTGGCTAGTAAGGTTTGTTGGGTGTCTTTTTGGAATTGGAGAGGACTCTGCATAAAAAGATTAAGTGTTTCTTCAAGAGATGGTTTCCGTAATTGTGAGGGACCTTGTTGATATTGAGAAACTGTTGAAGTTGTTGATTGCCAGCTTGAGGGTAAGGTTGCATGAGAGGATTTCCAGATGGTCCTCCTTGTTGTGGTCATTTTGCCCAAGAGAAATTTGGATGCCTAGCCCAACCTGGGTTGTAAGTTTCTGAGTAAGGATTATTCCCAGGTCTTTGAAAAGTGTTCATTGCATGTACTTGTTCAGAAAGAAGTTCTGGGGATGCTGCACCAGATGGACAAGACTGCGTAGGATGGGCAGGACTAGAACATATGGCACATGCCTCGACTTGAGTTGTTTGTGGAGGTCCATTATGCAACATCAGAGCATCAACCTTCTTTGTCAGGCCATCAATCTTGGCATAGAGATCTGGCGTGACTCCTATCTCATATATACCACCTCTCTTCTGTGGTTGGGGACTTCTGTCACCTCTATTTGAATAGTCCCATTGCTGGGAATTTTCGCACAAGGTTTCAAAGAAGTTCCACACTTCGACATCACTTTTGGTCATGAATGACCCTCCACTGATGGCATCAACCATGCGACGATTTTGGGGTGTCAAACCGTCATAGAAGTATTGAACTTGTTGCCACTTTCAAAGCCATGGTGTGAACATTTTAGGATCAAGTCTTTCCATCTTTCCCAACATTCATGAAAGTGCTCACCCTCTTTTTGTGTGAAATTAGTGATTTCTCTACGGAGAGCATTAGTTTTGTGAACTGGGAAGAACTTGTTAAAGAACTTCCTAGACAGGTGATCCCATGTAGTGATCGACCCAACTTCTAGAGAATTCAACCATGCTTTCACCTTATCCTTCAAAGAAAAAAGAAAAAGGCGCAGGCGGATCGAATCGTCTGTGAAGTTTTGGAACTTAAAGGTAGAACAAATATCTAGGAATTCTTTCACATGATGATATGGGTCCTCCTTGTCTAAACCATAAAAGGACGGTAACAATTATATGACCCATGGTTTAAGTTCAAAGTGTGTTGCCATTGTGGCTGGAAACACTATGCAAGAAGGTGCATTAAACTGGACAGGGGCTGAATAATCCCTAAGTGCTTTAACTTCATTCTCATTTGCCATTTCAACTGGAAGGTTCCTTGCTCTTCTATGAAATGTTCTTTCTATTTCGGGATCAGCAGGTGCTAGTTCTATGTTCAGAGATCTACGTCCTAGCATAAACTATGTTATTGCAATGTAAAAAGAAATGAAAACTAAACTAAGATGCAACCTAAGAAAAATAAAACTAGAACTAGAATTTATGAATTCCTAAAAACAAAATAAAACTATGTGAATAAGAATTGGAAGGAAGAACCCGGAAAAGGAGATGATGGATGTCTGAATATTTGAGGAGCTCCTCCTTTTGAAGACAATCTTATTTAGCAGCTTCCTTCCTCAATTCCAAATTAGAAGGTTATGTCAGAACCCTATAGAACAGGAAATAAGTTAGTTCCTAAAGTCAACAAAATCCTAAGACTATGAATTATGATAAGAAAGAATCGTAAATCCAATTTGGATCGAAACAGTCCCCGGCAATGACACTAAAAACTTGATGTTTTATTTAAACCAACATGATTTAAATTATTTTTAAACTCACAAGTATACGAATCAGATGTAGATACAGTACGTATTACGAGATCGTTCCCACGAGGACTAGTCATCACAATTCAAATCTATGATTCTCCTTAACTAATCCAACAAATAATGGAGCGAATTACTAAGCACAATTCTATGGAAAATAATTGAGAACAGGGAAGAAAATTCAATCAGAGAGAGCACTAGGACTTTTGAATCCACCCCTAATTATCATATCCCTTGTTTTATTTGTTGATTCACCCTAATCTAGTTGATACAACTTATATAAAGAAAGCACACTCTGTGTCCTTAGTCGGGCATACAGAATGCCTAATCTCCTAAAGCAATGTAATGAACAACACATCCCATGTCCTTGGTCGAGTACATAGAATGTATAATTCATTAAAGCACCCTGTTTCTTCCTCTATAGGAAACCTATTCATGATCAGACACAAGCACCTAAAATAAGCATCCAGACAACATCCATATATAGACTCTGGCCAAGTTCATAGATGGAGAAGTACAAAATTTAACCCAATTAAGCACGCTAGAGAAAGAAACAAACCAATCTAATTAAAGTATATTCAACATATAACAATGGATATTCAAATTAGGGGTTTCATCTCAGCCCTAGCTGAGAGATTAGCAATCCATAAATTCAATTAGGGAGACAGAAAAATAAGATTGATAAAATAAAAATATCCTCCTTTCTCTCTTCCTTTCTTCTCTTTCTTCTTCTCTGGATCTGCTCCGGTTCTGGATCTGCTCCTGTTCTGGATTTGTCTCCTCTTATAAACTGCCCCAGTCGGTTGGTAGTGCTGGAATTGGTGTATAGTCGGCTGCGTACGTAGCAGCGTGCGAAAGTTCTTTTTTTTCACAGTAGAAAACAAACATCAAATGGCCCACTTTTCTTGGTCAGTTTTCAAATAAACACCGTTCTTCAGGGCCTTTTTAGACGAGATACACAATGGACGGATCAGATCTTCCATCTGATCAACACCGAGATCATACCATAGCCCGCAAACGTCGGGCTGCGTGCGGCTGCGAAACAGGGACGGGGATTTCTTCCGCTACGATGATGGTGGGGCCCATTTTTAGCATTTGTTAAGAAATCCATGCCGTTCATTCAACTCGTGGCAAAAAATTAGTAAGAGATAGGTGTTTTTATATTGGTTTTGGTGTGGCCCAGAGAATCTCTTGCTTCACCCTTCGTTCTGTTATTGAATGGTTGGATTTCACTCCTGATGATCATTTGCAAATCTGCCACCTAGGCAGTGATACTAGACTTCATGTGGATCTGATGAACGGCTTGGATTATCCGTTTGAGCAACGTATGCGGCCCACAACTGATGACTGTAGGTCGGTTTCAAAAATCGTAAACAGCAACTGCCGTATTTGAGTTTGAGAAGGAGAGTCGGTCAGCGCCTGCTGATCGACTTTTGGGTTTCTTGGTGCACGTCCGGTACATCTATGCACGTTGCACATTTAATGTATGTGTGGGTCTGACAGATACTTGTATCCGTAATCCGCTTCGTCCTTTCATTTTAGCACCTCATTTAATGGGTTAAACCCAAGTTTGAAGCATATCCAGATCTCAGGCAGGCCGCAAATCATGATACTAGGGGCTGATCCATCTGTTGGGCCATTTCCCTAGATCTTCAATGGCTAGAATTTAATATGTACGGTTAATTTATGGCACTCATCACATGTACGAAGTTTCGAACTGATCGGATGGCGGTAACCATGTGATCTTGCATTCTGGACCAATTTTGGGCTTCGTTAACGTGAACGGCTTGATTTTCTCGGATCCCTGCCATGTAAATCCATTGATCTTGGTTCTCTGGAGTCCGTCCCTTGCTCTGATGACTTTGGAGTATCAAATTCTCGCTTTTAATACTCTTTTTCAATTAACGCTCTTAATTACACTCTACAACAAAAACACAATTAAAATATTCCGTTAAGCATTATCATGTTGGTAAAAGCAGGTAATAGTCGGGGTCTAATATGCAATATTCGACCCTCATCAGGTGGTGTAAGTGTGTGCGCAAGATAAGTGCCAAGCACACAAATATCAGAGTAAGCAGAAATAGTGGCAAATCCATAAGTCATGCAATATCAAAATATGCAATGCAGATTAGCTATGCAAATGCAAAGTCATAGAGAGCCAAATATCAGATGCTGAGGATGCAATGCAATATGCAATTCTTGACGAACCACGATTGTCATCATCCTCATCTAAGCCATATAAATGCAGAAACATAGAAACCCAAATGCCATATGCCGCAGATGTAATGCAATATGTAGATCCTAACAAGTCCATAATACCATAAACCTTATTTAGGATATACAATACAGAAGCATAGTAAACCAAATGCTATATGTTGAGGATGCAATGCAATATGCGGTGCAAATGAAATGAACAAGCTAGAGCGTGAAGTCGAGATGATAGTACCTAGTATCACAAGTTGTGGGGTCCATCACAAGGGACTTCTATCCAAACTGGCCCATACCTGATTTGGATAGCTAGACACAATGTGGTAAACTCCTGATCTCAGGTTAGTAATGTACCCAACCAAAATCATGACCATTATGAGGGTACACATAACAAATTAGTTGCGCACCACCATCCTGAGTGGATAGTGAATGAATGAATGAATGAGTAACATGTTGAGTATGCAACTCCTACTCAGTAAGTCTACATATCAATACCGAACTTCTCAGGGATCACCACCGGAGTCCAATATACTCTGCGCCATCTACCGCCCCATTAAGTACACAACTGGGTAAGTGGAAGAAACCTCAATATCCGCCTACCAATATCGGCCCGGCTCGTCGATAGCAAACCTATTTATGAGTTGGTCAGACTCAGCCTAACATTGCCTACTCCCTTGGACTAGTAAGGCCACACCCCCTTCCAACTGACCACGACACAGTGGGAGACGCGGCCTACTGGTATACGGCCCTCATGCGCTCATGTATTTCCACTCAGTCTAGACGTTGGAGCATCCCTGGTACCAAGGGGTTTAGGGACTTTCACCCATGGACATATTAGATGCCCATATGCTAGAATCAGACATTTTCTGTGTCCCAATTGACCATCCACGAAATACCTGTGGAGGCCACGACCCTGATGTCATTAGGGCGTATAGTATTCCTACCATAAAAAATGTGAGATGCATGAGTCATACTATCTAGTCATGCATCAAACTGCGTATACTGTGCGCTCATGTGGGGCCACTCCATCTTACAAGGAGTCCCATAATAAACCAGCCCAACGACACATGCTATGATCAGTCACTCATCATAATAAGCATACATATGATGTGTATGGGCATGTATCATAATGTAATAAAGTACATAGGCATGATTATCTGATAAGGAAGATAATAATAATCCACAATTGACCTTCATCGGCATGTCACATACCAAGAGTATAAACTAAACAACCTGTTCCTTCTACAACTATAGGAGTCCATGCGGCATGTCCCGCATTATACTAACATTAGTCTTCCAAGGTACTGATATACCATATATCTCAAGACGGGGTCCACTGGAAGGATGGTGGATCTTGCCTATACATCAAGGTAGGCTCTATATAGTGAATATACCAAACCTGATACCACATATTCTTCCATCTACGGCAAGGGGAGATGATGTACTCATCCTATAAGCAATGGATGGCTTTGATGACATATAAACGTCAAGGATGGGCCTCACACTTATCCTAAAAGGGGTAATTGGATGGTGTGGATGATATAAACATAATATCGAAGTCCTAGCAATCGATTATGAGAGTAGAACACATCTCACAAGGCGAGTCGAGTGGGTGTACAAGAGGATGAATCAAAGTATAACAAGTGGGTTTTGTCACCCTTGTTATCATGTAGCAACTGAGATTTCCTATGGGGGGCCTGGTATGAATACAAGGCGGGCCTTGGCAGGGTTCACACATCTAGGGCTATGTGTCCTTACAAACGGATTAGGTAACTCGTTTATCATCTAAGTGGGCCTCGGGCTAAGGTCACTAAGCTTGGGTAAACACGCGTATCTAGGCGGACCACATTTACTATGGAAGGTCCGGTAGGAACACAAGGTGGGCTCCAAGGTTTGGGTAGTCATACAGAGTATGGTGAAAAACATCATTATCAATGGGGGCCCAATGGTATGGGATAGCCCAATAAGGATATATGAGAGAATACTAACATCACGGGGATAGACCTCATGGGGCGAATCTAATGGGCATACAACAAAGGGAGTCAAGAAGGTGAGCCTAAGTACAATAAGTGAGCTTCTTATCCACTTTATCATGCCATGAACTGGGCTCCCCTATGGAGGCCCGGTACGAACAAGGTGGGCTTCAAGGCTTGGATAATCCTATAAGGCGAGGTGGAAGGAACTAGCATCAATGAGGACTCAAAGAATCAGGATAGCCCAATAAGGCGAGATGGGTCATACTAATAATAATAGGGGCCCATCAATTTGGGTTAGCCCACTAAGGGGAAATGAGAATGAGCCTAATCCAATTGCAATGGGCCTCATACCATCTCAATGGTTTGTATCATGATGTTATACTAGCATGTGCTCATAGTCGGCATCGATAATCAGCCTATACACAAGGCAGGGTCCATAGATGGACAGCAGATCCATGACATGAGGGTCAATCCTCAACTATGGATATACCAAATCTGATAGCATGGATCCTTCCATCTACGGTGATGATGAACTCTTCCATATCAAGGTTGGGCCTAGGTGGCCTACCTATAATCCTAAGGATTCGGAACGAGCTTCCTTCACCATACTATCATATGGCCCACTAGATGCCCTAGGGGGCCCAAATAAGTCCTAAATGGACTCAAAGATTATAATAACCCAACTAACAACCAATGGGGGCCCACCATTTTAGGTTACCTAAGAAGAATAGATGGATCAAGCAATATCAATGGGGCCCAACGATTTCGGTCAACCTACTTAGAGAAGGATGAGAATGGGCCTAAAAAGGCCTAAGGGAAGGTCACAATGTGGACATCTAACCATCATTACCCATCAATGTGGACATTTAACCAACATTACTCTTAAGGAGTGGCCCACATAGAGCCTAACATATAGTGGGCCCATGGCCTCACACAAGGGCCTCATATACTACATAATGGGCCTTATCACATGGGCCATATTACCTTACATCAGGCCTCATCATATGGACCTCATACATCACATCGGGCCTCATTATAAGGCCCTTATATACTACACATTGAGCCTCATATACATCAGATTGGGCCTCACATATGGGCCACATACACATCAGATTGGGCCTCACATATGGGCCTCATACACATCAGATTGGGCCTCACATATGGGCCTCATACACATCAGCTTGGGCCTCACATATGGGCCTCATATACATCAGATTGGGCCTCACATATGGGCCTCATATACTTCAGCTTGGGCCTCACATGTGGGTAGTTTGGATCAAACATGTACATCACGTGGGGCCCACGTCACATGTGGACGGTATGGATATACATCATGTTGGCCTCGCGAATGCAGGGTGTGGATTTAACACATATATCACGGTGGGCCATGGGTGGACTATATAAAATACATAAATCAAGGTGGACCCCACCCGTCCAGCAAATGGACGACGTGGGTGAAAAACACATGCATCATGGTGTGCACTACACAGCAGGAATGAAACACATACATCATGTGCGCCCCACTCAGCACACCATCCAGATGGGCAGTGTGGATATAAAATACATAAATCAAGGTGGGTCCCACCTGCCCACACGTGTGGATGGGCCCACACCTCAATACAGATGGATGGCTGGAGAAACATATACATCATGGTGCATCCAACACCACCCGTCCAGATGTACGGTGTGGATATAGAACATATACATCAAGGTGGGTCCCACCTGCCCACACGTGCCACACATGTGGGGTGGGCCCCACGTCCAAACAGATGGATGGCTTGGAGAAACACATACATCATGGTGGCTCAAAGAACTTGCTGACGTCATACAATAAGTATATTGCTGGTGTGAGGTACTCCAACCAATCCCTAACACGGCAGATGGGTCCCACGTGGGGCCCACCAGATAAACGTGTGTGTATATATATATATATATTATAATATATTAATATATATTATTATTTACAATTTTTATTTTTATTTTTATTTTGAAAAGGGGCTATATTGTCCAGCGTCCAGGCCTGGACGGATGACCTGTATGTAAGACACATGCATCACGTGTGGGTCCAACGGCAGCGTGGCCCACTCGTTGGATAAAGCTGATATTTGGGTTTCCCTTCATCCAAGCCAGTCGGCAGTAAGGTGGGCCGCTGCTGCTAGACAATGAGCGGCCCACAGCTGGACATCGTGGATACATACATTACAGTGGGGTCCATAACACAGGAAAGAAAGAGAGAGAGAGAGAGAGGACATGTGATGGAGGGCTCCGCCATTATGAGCCCTCCCTTCTATGTATCACAAAAGATACATCAAGTGGGTCCCATTACATGTGGGCCCACCAATCAAAATCAACGGTGGAGATCCCTTTTCCACCAAAATGCAAGGTCTAGATGACCTTTTCACATAGGGAAAATAAACATCATGATGGGGTCCATAGAGAATGGCCCCATCATGGGATGAACATATGAATCATGGTGGGCCATCAGCGACATCTAAGGTCCAAAGTTAGATCCATTCCATCAATCGGTAAGACCCACTTGGCCCATCATAAAAAACACAATCTAAACCTACAAAACACCCATCGATTTCACTTCTTCTTGGTTCCTTGATCTCCCAAGCTCATAAGCTTCCTCTTTGATGGAGGATGATGAAGGTTAAAGGGTTGGATGATGAGATCTTAAGGTAGAAGTGGGCCACACACTTGGCTCACCTTCTCCCTTGGAATGCTTGGACATCCTCTCATCGGAAATTGCTTGGAATGGAGTGAGAAATGAGAGAGAGAGGAGTGGTGCGTAAGGGATACGGCATGGCATGAGTCTCATTGACTTTTGGGATGAGAGGAATGGGCTAAGCATGGGTTACTTTGACTAGTTAGTGGGAGAGGTATGAGTGAGTGATGGGTTGTACTTGACTTGTGATTGATTGATTGATGGGATAGAGATTCTCTCAGAATTTACAATGTGCAACGTTTCTTCAAAATATATGTGAGCCCACAACTCCCGGCCTGTGTATCGCATCGGCGCACAAGTCGTAGTGTTGGAACCGCGGCGATGGATCGGTCACTAGGGTACAAGTTTCGAGTTGAGTTGACTCAAATCTATGAGATGCGACTTAGGGTCACGTATAAATGCCGATTACAACTCACGAGTCACCAAAATTGGACAGGGAGGATCGCGGAAGTCTAAGGAACGGTATGGACTAGGATACGGGACTTATATGGCGTCTTTCTGACGCCTAAATGACAACTCTCAGTGGGAACATCCTCCCCTTCATCTCTAAGATAGAATACTTTATCATTTGAATATTAATTAAGTTTTATGTTTTGTACTGAAGGGAAGAAGATAAAATTACAACCTACAACAATGACAACTCAATGAAGAAAGTGAATTTCTATTTCACTACGACTAGGTTCACAGTGGAATACGTGGCGGAGCAATCATCGGAACATAAGGTCCAATCTCCTGCAAGTAAGGATAATAAATCTCCAGTGATGGCGGGAGTTATATCTGCTTTGCCCACAGTGCTAGAAAGTGATCAAGATTGGGTCATGTCACATCTTGAAGAACAAGATTCCCGAACACTGCAACCACCAGAGTGAATGCATTGTCAAGGAGAGTCAGGGGACCAGTAACGTGAAATACGGCAAGAAACAACCCTGAACTCGCTCCTCTGGCTTTGTACCTAGGGAGATCTCTTCCTTCTTTGACAGCTTAAGACTTCTTAGCATTCCCTATCATAAAAACTTGATTGACAAGGAAAGAAAGGGTAAATCCCCAATGTATGATTCAATTTTTGCTTCATCTTAAAATACACCCCAGCAAAGAACACCTCAGTTTGTTGAATTTTGCAAAAGTATAGAAAGTCTGAATGATGCCCCTCTCCCAATGAGTCCTATCATGTTTGGAGATTCTACTCCTATGACTGTCTCCTCAGACAATGTTGAAGTCACTGTATTCATGGCAGGAACCGATCAAGGGTCTCAGCCAACAACCGAAGACCGCATTGCCGAAATGGTCAAAGCACAAAGAAATCTCATGGAAGAATGTAAAAGTCTTCGAGAAGCTTTAGCCACGTTAGCACATAATGTGGGTCGGATTGTAACCCCTCCAATGATGGCTACTATGAATGCGTAAGAGAAGTAGCTAGAAGGTTCTCAGCCACCGAGAGTAGGGTCACTTAGGTCTGCTCATGTAGCAAAAGCAATAACCCACGAGGAAATAAGACAGGTGGTCGCAGAAGCTATTAAAGCAGAAAAAGAATGGGAGAATGCTGGAAGATTCAGATATCGAACTCCATATCCGAGAGAGGTGGAGGATATTCCCTTTCCAGTCAATTTCAAACATCCCGATTTTCAAAAGTTTAATGGAGACGAATTGCCGGAGGAACATCTCATACACTTCATCATAAGCATGGGGAATTTTTCTACAGTTCCGCAATATTGCCTTTAGCTGTTTGGGTCTTCTTTGACTGGTAAAGCATTTAGATGGTACTCCAGCCTAGCAGCAGATTGATGCGAACCTGGGAACAGATGCAGGACATGTTCATATCCAACTTCTTCTCATCAGAGCATGACGTCAGTGTTGTGGAATTAGCTTCTGCAGGCAAAGAGAGAATGAACCCATAGAGAAATTCATTGACAGGTAGAAGACTTTGGGGGCTTCATGCAGACTATTACCAGAAGAGAAGGATCAAGTAAACATGTGTTTGAATTCCATGGATCTGAGAATTGCTTTTGGACTCACAAGTGCTAACATAAAAACTTTTCAAGAATTAGCGACAAAAGCGCATGCTTTGGAATTGATGGCTGCAAAGATGCCATCATTTCAAACTATGTTGAGGCATAAAATAAGTAAAAAAGAAGTGAAGAAGAGAAAGATCAAGAAAGCTGATTGAAGAAATCAAGAAATATCAAATTGAAGACTACTTTGCGCGGGGTCGCGCAAAGTGAAAGAATTGTGCCGGATCGCGCAAAGTAAAAGGATTGTACAAAAGAGAGTTTGCACAAGATTGAGGGTTTGTGCGAGACCGCGCAAAGTATATTGTTTACCCGTGTCCGCGCAAAGTCTATAATGATGCGATAAAAATGGATGGATGATATTTTTGTCCCACATCGACCAGATCTGAGATTTCCACTGGTGAAAATGTCTATAAATACCCCATTCCTTCTCTAAAAAGGGGTTGGAAGATTTCAGAAGTGAAGAAAAGAAGAAAGAGAAGATAGAAGGTGCGGAGTATTGGACTCCTGCACTTTGCGCGACTAGGCGCAAAGGAGTATTAGACTCCTGAAAGTTTGCGCCAGTCGGCGCAAAGCAACAGAAGTAACAGAAGGCACTTATAGTTTGCGCGGACCCGCGCAAAGCATATCGTTTGCGCGGACCCGCGTAAACCTATTGCTTGGCAGTTTTTTGACAGCAATGGGCTGAAATACTGTCGGAATGATTGGAGTCCTCAAAGCTTCAAGTTCTTCTTAATTAAGAGAAAGGAAGAATCATCGACGAAGAGACGTATTCCTCCTAAGTTTCAGGAGATGATCAAAATAGTACCGAAATGCTGCCGGAATCTTCGTTCTCTTGAAGACTGTTGATCGACTTGTTTATTTCCTCCTAAGTCATTGGAGATGATTGAGATCATTGCCGTTATGCTGCCGAAAATTATATTTAGCTATAATAATTGACATTTGTAATAAGTTCTTTGTAAACTATCTTAGAATCAAGGGATATCAGAGGATGTAAATGAACTCAGAATCAATAAATATGACGGTTATCTTTATAACTATTTCATTGTTATGTTTGAATAAGATTATTTTCCCAAATCAAATACATTTGTTTCCTTGTCGAAACAAAATGGCGACTCTGCTGGGGAAAATTGTCTTATTTAACATTAACATTGGGAAAGTTGTAAGATTCTCGTCATTATTTTTGGCGTCTATTAGACGCCAAAATGGCGACTCTCAGTGGGAACATCCTCCCCTTCATCTCCAAGATAGTTTGCTTAGTCTTTCATGTACTAATTTCAGGTATGTTTTATTATTGAAGGTACCTAAATTCAATCACACAACACTACTAATGGCTAATATTGCGAGAAAAGTGAACTTCCGATTCATCGCTACCGGGTTCGTAATTGAATATGCGCCAAGCCGAACTCCTCTGCACGAAGCAAGCGCTGCGCTAAAAGCTAAAGTGACTCAAGTAACAGTGGGAGTCATTTCCGTTTCACCTCAACCACAAGAAAGCGATGAGAATTGGACTTTGGTCTTGTCTAGAAAGACGAAAGCAAAAACCTTAAAAAACCGCAAAGCGAAATTGTTTGCACCAAGAGCTGAGAGACCAATCACACCGAGCATAGCAAGAAGAAAACCCAAGCTCGCTCCTCCGGCGATTTATCCTGAACAAGCTGCTACGCAGTTCTAGTCACAAGATTTTCCAGCTTTGGTCGCCCCGAAGACCAAATGGACAGAAGCACAGAAAGGCAAAGCACTGATGATAGGATCCCCGATGCCTACTTCACCTCAAACAAGCTCGCCTATAGCTGTATCACCTCAATCGGTTAAAAGCACGGGAAGTACACAAGAATCAAACAAGACTCCAATTTCTCCCCTCTTTATAAGCCCTGTTACGTCAACATACTCTCGTTTTACTCCAATAACAGCTTCGACGAACAGTCAAGAGGCCGCGGTATACATGGCAGAGACAGGTCAAGGAAATAGACCAACTACTGAAGAACGTGTTGATCAAATGGCGGAGGCACAAAGAGTGCTAATGGATGAATGCCGGAATCTCAGAGAAGCTCTGACAACTCTGGCACATAATGTAGCCCAAATAGTGGCTCCACCCATGATGGGAGCAACAAATGGACAAGAGAACCAACCTGAAGGTTCCTGTCCGCAGGGGATAGGATCCCGAGGGTCCGTTCCGGTGACAAGAGCTATAACACAAGATGACGTAAGACAAGTCGTCGAAGAAGCGGTCAGAATAGAAAGGGAGCGCGCAAATACCGGTCGTTTCAGATACCGAACACCCTACCCAAGAGAGGTAGAGGATGTTCCATTCCCAGCCAATTTTAAGCATCCAGATTTTCAGAAATTTAATGGGGAAGGATCACCAGAGGAACACCTGATGCATTTCATCACCAGCATGGGGAATTTTTCCACAATACCTCAATATTGCTTACGCTTATTTGGGTCATCGTTGACAAGCAAAGCTTTCAGGTGGTATTCAAATTTGGCACCAGGGTCCATACGAACATGGGAAGAAATGCAAGATGCTTTCATGTCAAACTTCTTTTCGTCAGAGCGCGATATTAGCATCACAGAACTAGCTTCAGTACGACAGCTAGAAGGAGAACCAGTCGAAAAATTCATAGACAGATGGAAGACACTGGGGGCATCATGCAGGCAGTTGCCGGAAGAAAAGGAACAAGTCAAAATGTGTCTGAACTCTATGGAAACAGGAATTGCGTTTGGACTCACCAGCGCTGATATCGGAACCTTTCGTGATTTGGCTACCAAAGCCCATGCATTGGAACTGATGACTCGTAAGATGCCCGCATTTCATCATGAAACTGTCAGAAGAATACCTGGCAGGACAACTGTCAACACCATCGATCGGGATAAGAAGAATCAAGACGCAAAAGGTTCAAGAGATAAAAGGCCAGAAGGAAAAGAAGGCTGGAATCAATCAAGAGATAGATACGGTGGAAAAAAGCTCAGAATGCTCGATTCACATGAAGGATTTGAGTTTGATAAAGAAGACGTGGTGCCTATGATGCAACAATTGTTAAAGGCAGGTACCTTGGAATTACCAGAACCAAAACGCCCTGAAGATGCGACGAGGACTCGGGAAAGAAACTTTTGCCGTTATCATCGCCTAGTAGGGCATCCGACGAAAAATTGTTATACGTTAAAATGTATTATACAGCGAATGATAAATAGAGGTGACATAATAACCAGCAGAAGTAAAGAAAAGAATGCAAGGGCAACAGTAAATGTATTGTCAATACAAGAAAACACGTGGGGAATGAAAAAGGAAAGATCGACAAGAAATAAAACAATGATTACGTTGCGATCAGGGAAGCAAATAACAAGTCCGGTAAAGCAAAAAGCAGGAATCATAAGGAAAGAAGTGACTGAAAGACAGAATACTGAGGACAAAAGTAGAAATGGAGATGCAGTGACAAAAGTGGCTTATGATGTAGTTAGTCACTTGAAGGGTATACCGACACGATTAAGTATTTATGATGCGCTCAAGTTGTCAGAAGAATTTCGACAGAGTTTGATTCAAGCATTATCTGATCACAATGTGAGAGAAACTTTACTGGCAGAAATGAAGGATGAAAGAAATAATGAAAAAATGAATTGTCTACCAGTAATATCTTTCTCTGATGATGATTTAATTGGTGAAAAGGAACATAACAGGCCATTAATGATAGAAGGATACATTTGTGAAAAGAAGATAAAAAGGATTATGATAGATAATGGGTCCGCAGTAAATCTTTTGCCACTCTCAATGATTACTAAATTGGGTTTTCATCGTTCAGACTTGCGCCCTAGCGGGATGATGATACAAGGGTTCAATCAAGATGGACAACGCGCACTCGGTAAAATTACGGTGACATTAGAAGTGGGAGAATTAATCACTATTGTTGTATGTCACGTTATAAATGCTGTGACGACATAGAACCTTCTCTTGGGAAGGCTGTGGATACATCAGTACAATATTATACCTTCTACTCTACACCAGTGCTTCAAATACTGATGGGATGCAGTGTAAAGTAATGGTTGATGCAAAACCCTATACAAAAGCTGAGTCTTTCTTTGCGGATGCTAGCTATTATAAATGTTTCTCTAAAGAAATGAGAAATGATGATGGGAAGAGAATCGTAAAAGATGCCAGGATAAACAAAGTTAAAGAAGAAAGAGCAGAATCTTCTGGGTCTGCAGAAGCAAGAAAGAAATTCTATTTTGTGCCAAAGCGCCTGAGACAACCGGGACAACCACCGTTGACACTATTGTCGACAGAACAGCTGAAAGTCTTACAGTCCAATTACACAGTGCCATTACCCAATGTCGAAAGATGTAAGCCATTTGCAGCTGCTCCAAGAACATTTCAAGTCAAAGCCAGTACTAAATATCCTGAACCAATAGAGTTTCACGCTGCATCAGAAGTGAAGGATGAAAATATAAGCAATATATATCATGGAGAGCTAGCATCGCAAAATTTGAGGAAATACAGTGCAGCATGCAAGAAAATCATGAGAAATATGGGTTTTGATTGTGACAAACCCACCGGCTTGAATCATGGGAAAGGAATTCAGATCCCTCTCGGGGTTAATCAGGAAAAGCGAAGAAAATTCCAAGGATTAGGAGCAGAATCAGCAGTAAATATAGTATCAGTTAACATGACCTCAGCTACACCAGACACTAAGATAATTAAATATCCTAAAACCGCTCCAAGGCAAATAGAAGACGGGGGGCAACCGACGATAGATGGCCTGCGAGAAATAAATTTGGGAACAACAGAAGAGCCAAGGAACACATTCATCAGCATTAGCCTTTCAGATCAGGAAACTGAGAAATATGGCCAACTTCTCAAGGAAAATAAAGACGTTTTCGCCTGGACATATGAAGAAATGCCTGGACTGGAACCTTCCGTAGCAATGCATCGATTAAATATTTCCAAAGAAAAGAAACCAGTAAAGCAAGCACAGAGGCGATTTCACCCAGACTTAATTCCATTAATCGAAAAGGAAGTAAATAAATTAATAAAGGTTGGGTTCATCAGAGAAGTTAAGTATCCCAAATGGATATCAAACATTGTTCCGGTGAAAAAGAAGAACGGACAGATTAGAGTATGTATTGACTTCAGAGATCTGAATGAAGCATGTCCAAAAGACGATTTTCCTCTCCCGATAACAGAATTACTAATTGATAGCACTACTCAATATGCTATCATGTCCTTTATGGACGGATATGCAGGCTATAATCAAATCAGGATGGCGCCTGAAGATGAAGAGGCGACGGCCTTCAGAACGCCGCTTGGAATTTACTGTTATAAAGTTATGCCTTTCGGTCTCAAAAATGCTGGGGCAACATATCAAAGGGCAATGAAAAATATCTTTCAAGATATGATGCATAAACATGTCGAATGCTATGTTGATGACTTGGTAGTCAGATCCGGAGATCATCAAGAGCACCGCGAACATTTAGCATCAGTCTTCCGACGACTCAGAAAGAAGCAATTAAAGATGAATCCGGCTAAATGTGCATTTGGAGTGTCTTCCGGCAAATTCCTCGGCTTTGTGGTACGGCACAGAGGAATCGAAATTGATCCAGAAAAAGTTAAAGCTATTCAAAATATGCCGCCACCAACGACGTTGAAGGAATTAAAAAGCTTACAAGGAAAATTGGCATATATTCGTCGCTTCATTTCGAACCTTGCAGGAAGGTGTCAGCCATTTTCTCGGTTAATGAAGAAAGATACAGAATTCGTATGGGATCACGCCTGTCAAAATGCCTTTGACTCAATTAAAGAATTATTAAAACACCCGCCGGTGTTAACAGCTCCAGTGAAAGGTAAGCCACTTATCTTATATACATCTGCCGCTACAAATTCTTTGGGTGCTTTGTTGGCACAGGTAAACGAAGCCAGAAAAGAGACTGCTCTTTATTATCTAAGCCGAACACTGATAGGGGCAGAATCTAATTATTCTCCGATTGAAAAAGAATGTTTGGCGTTGGTATTCGCTGTGCAAAAGTTGAGGCATTATTGTCTCTCCCGTGACATAACTCTGATCTCAAGAGCAGATCCGATAAAATTCTTGATGACCAGGCCAATGCTATCGGGAAGACTAGCCAAGTGGATGCTATTGTTATCAGAATATACTATTTCGTATAAGCCTGTGAAAGCAGTAAAAGGACAAGCTATGGCAGACTTTCTCGCAGCACATCCTATAGCAGAAAATGAAGAAATCAATGATGAATTCCCAGATGAACAGGTTATGTTGGCTGAATCTCAGAATCTTTGGCAGATGTATTTTGATGGTGCTGCTCGAGTATCGGGAGCGGGGGCAGGAGTGATATTTATTACACCTTAAGGTGATTTATTACCATACTCTTTCACATTGGGTATCGCGTGCACAAACAATGAAGCTGAATACAGAGCTCTTATCATTGGAATGGAAATAGCACAGCAAATGGAAGTAAAATCATTGCATATCTTCGGAGATTCCAAATTGATTGTAAATCAATTAACAACAGAATTTGAAGTAAGGAAAGAGGAACTTTTGCCTTATTATCGAAGGCACAACAGTTGCTTGAGCAGTTCTATTATGTGGAAATTAAACACATACGCGGTCGGAGAATGCAAAAGCAGATGCTTTAGCCAGTTTAGCAATGGCTTTATCCTGCACAAACCGAAGTCCTCTTCAGGTAACTATAGAAGAAAGAAGATTCACGCCATCTGCAGAAGTTATTGAAGAAACCGTTGAAATGTTGCCTATATCTTGTTTGGAGGTAACAATGAATGATTAGCGTCGACCTTTGTTGACTATCTCAAATATAATATCTTGCCAGAAGATAATGCACAAAGACAATGATTAAGCAGTGATCAGGAAAATTTGTCATATGCGGCGAAGTATTATATAGAAAATCTTATAATGGAATGCTGTTAAGGTGCTTGGACAACCAAGAAGCAAACCAAATGCTGCAAGAGGTACATTCGGGTGAATGTGGAGCACATCAAGCTGGCCGAAATTTATGCCATAAAGTGCATCGAATGGGTTATTATTGGCCTACTATGTTTAAAGATGCGATAAAATATGCAAAGCGATGTCATGAATGTCAAATACACGGAGATATAATACATGTTCCTCCGGAAGAATTACATCAGTCTGTTGCTTCTTGGCCTTTCTCAGCTTGGGGACTCGACGTAATTGGTCCCATAAATCCCCCTTCGTCTAAAGGAAAACAGTATATTTTGGCAGCAACAGATTATTTCTCCAAATGGACCAAAGCAGTCGCCTTGCGTAATGTTGAAGAGAAAGACGTGGTCAATTTCATCCGTCATACTATAATATACCGTCATGGTATTCCGAAGAAGATCATCACTGATAATGGCACCCCTTTTAAAAATAGAGGCATGGAAAAGTTATGTCAGAAGTTCGGCATCCAACATTCTTTTTCAACACCTTATTATCCTCCAGCCAATGGATTAGCAGAGGCGTTTTATAAAACGATTATCAAGATAATGAAAAAAATGGTGACAGGCAATAAACGTGATTGGGATGAAAAGTTACAAGAAGCATTATGGGCCTACAGAACCACCCATCGTACAGCAACAGGGGCGACACCATATTCATTAATCTATGGTATGGAGGCAGTTATCCCAATTGAAATATAAGTGGCATCACTCAGGGTGGCAGTACATCAGTCTATAACAGATGATGAAAATGTAAAAATAAGGCTGAAAGAATTAGACTTACTCGATGAGAAACGTCTTGCAGCTCAGCAACGGTTGCAATCATATCAGGCCAGAACATCGGTTGCATTTGATAAATAGGTTAAATATCGTTCTTTTAAAAAAGGGGATATGGTGTTAATGTTGAAAAGACCTATAATGGTCACTCGCCGGACAGGGGGCAAGTTCGAGCCTAAATGGGACGGTCCATATGTGGTGAAAGAAGTATACTCCAATGGGGCATATAGAATCACAAATCAAGAAGGACAGGGTATCAGTGTACTTGTCAACGCCCGTTTCATCAAAAAATACTATCCCTAAAGATAGAGATGTGGATTTTGACCCAGAATATTATCGGCATAATGATTCTGTATCAAAAGGGGGCAAAGATGAATAAGATCATGTCTATATGCCAACAAAAGAAGCTATAAAGAAGAAATTCACAAGCATATCAATTATCAAAGCAGCAAATCTGGAAAATATATATATGATCATCATCATCAAATAAGATTGACAAAGTTATATTGCCTTACAAGGCACAAATTCTTGAAGATTCTCTTAAAGATATTGACAAAGTTATATTGCCTTACAAGGCACAAATTCTTGAAGATTCTCTTGAAGATATTATCTAAGCTGAGAATTATATTGCCTTACAAGGCATGGATCTTCTTGAAGATATTTCAGAAATATCTACTATATTTGCAAACGATGATGATCATATATATATTATTGCCTTACAAGAGATATTATCAAAGCAAGGATATATCAATATCAATCAAAGAGGCAGTATAGCCAAGCCAAAATCCTAAAAGAGCCAAATTGAGCAAAATAAAAAAGATCAAGCTCGGAAAAAAAAATGCTCTCAAAGGATCAAGCACTAAAAGAGCCGGCCAACTATACGTAAGACCCATGAAGATCGCCATTCGGGCGGCGAGAGTCAGTGGCCCTAAAAGCCCGCGAAGACCATCGTGCGCACCCATGCGGGTAGTCGATTGAAGTCAAGGATTCAAAGCCTAAAAGGCCATAAATCCGTGAAGACTAGTCACCGTAATTCCCATGCCGTCTGTATAGCTTCCGGCAGTGCCACGGGGAACGGATGAAAATGCCCTCCTGTGAATGGGCTCGACCTTGTACAAGAAGAAAACAGGGGCTGCAGTGCGAGCTTTATGCCAACCATGCGTAAGACCCTCCAGGTCTAGGGTTTGATTTCAGTAGTAACTCGTGAGGAAGGGCTTAAACCTACTCATTGATGGACTGGCGACCCTAGATTTGGTGCCCAAAGGTAGCCTTGCGAGCCCTGCGAACTCTAGAGAGTTACCGTGGCCAACCCTGCGCGTAAATCCAACAGTTCACCGTCTGGTAGCATCAATGGGCCCCTCTGATGGATCGTGACCGTGAGCTCAAGGCAGTGAGAAGCCCAAAAGCGAACTCTAGAGAGTTACAGTGGCCATCACATAAGACCCATAAATGCTCCACTACTCATGAGCTTAAACTGTGTGTGTGCGCACGCTCCACTACTCATGAGCATAAACTACGTGTGGCTAATTGAATTAAAACTTAGTACCGCCAATTTAAATACTCATCTAGAGAATCCCGTACTAACAAAGCATAAAAGGTTTAGAAATTGTAAAAAAAAAAGATGTAATGAAATTATTATATAAAGAGTAAAAAAAAAAAACTTGATAATATTAATAAAAAATATAGATATAATAAAATTATCATATAAATATAATTTGATAATATTAGTATAAGTATCATCAATATGCAAGATAAAAAAATACCATCATAAAACATCCCAAAATACTATCATGAGATATATGATAAATTACATTCAAGAAACACGAAAGCAAATATCACATGTTTAAAATTACATGATTCAAAGATCCTCTGTAATTCCCATTGCTTCTGAATATCTGAGCAAATCTTCTTTCAATTGCGCCTGAGCTGCATCATGTCTAGATTTTTCTTCAAAAATAAGTCTCGCATGATCAGGAACGCCAGCAAGCTTATTCTCCAAAGAAGCGATCATTTCTTTACCTTGAAGTTGTGCAGATTTTTCTACATCAATAGATTGAGCATTTACCCGTATCTTCTCTTCAACATCCTGAATGATTAAAACCTGTTCATGATTCTTTCTCTCCAGCTGCGAGATTTCTTCCTTTAAAATTGCAATGCGGTCTTGAATAGTCTTGCTTTCATCAACATGAATCTTTAATTGATCCTGAAGAATTATATGCTCTTGTTCAAGTTTAGAAATTGATGAAGCTGTCAGAAGAGCTTGTTCTTGTGATGAAGCCAATTGCCTTCTACACTCTAAAATCTCAGGAGCAATTGTAACATTTTCTACCGACGCCAAAGAAATTACGGAATCACGAAATTTGAGGAGTGAATTCCACAAAGGAGATATGTTGATTCTGGCCATCTTAACAGAGCTTTCCAAAATTTCTATAGCAACATCCAAGTCCAACCATTGATCAGGGTTTCTGAAGATATGGATTATTGCTAACAGAGAATGTTTCACCATAAGCATTTTGTGAGCAGGAATATTTGCAAAGGATGATAGTTCAGAAGTAGTGGTTCTGAGAATCGAACTAGCCGCTGCACATTGCATGGGGATAAGTTCCTATAGTAAAAGAAGAAGGATATTCAATATATTATTATGAAATATATATAGTCTTGAGTGACGATAAGCAGTGCATATATATACCTGTCACTGAAACACGACTAACAGAAGGAGAAGCTCTTTGAGCTATGGAAGGACCAAGTCCCACCATATCAGCGAAAGATGGTGCTCTAGCTTCCATACTAGAATCTCTGGTAGCCGGAGTTGGCAAGTCAGTAGTTTCTATAGAAAATATGATTTCACGAGCCACTACTCTCTGTACTACCAACGGAACTACAGGTGCTCTTGGTGAAGATACCACAAGAGGGCTCGCTGAAGAGATAGCGCCTACTTCTGCAACTTGGGCACCTAAAAAGGGAGATGCAATGATTTTAAATAAATAATAGTTGTTATAATATAAATTAAGATATGTATATGAAAATTTTCTTTTACCTGGTGAATACCCATATTCCCCATAATCTAAAGGCTCCTCTTCATCTTCCTCAGCTGCAGGAGATTTAGCAGGAACATTAATGTTAGAAGGAGTCTTAACAGTTGCAGGAGAGGATTCTATCTCAACTTCTTTCGCAACTGTTTCCTCTTCTTCGCCAATATCAACTTCACCTTCTTCAAAGTCATCATCTTTATCATTATCACTATCTCCGCTATCTTCATCTTGCGAAGATTCAGTTGTACTTGATGATGAAGTTGAACTTTCATCTCCCAAAATTTCTTCGTCAACTTCTTCAACGATAACTTGCTTCCCTTTATAAGAAACGGGTTGGTTGCTCTCCAGTCTGAGTGCTCTTGGACTATAGGGAAGCGGAGGCCGTGGTCGAATTCTTTCCAGGAGGGATAGGGGATGATGATTGCAAACGCGTTCTTGATCTAGTCATCGGAGAAGATGGACTAGGACCAAGGGGTCGTGGAGGAGATGTGGAAGTACCAATAGCGGTCCTTCTTGAACCACTACAGATCTCTGCGAGAATTGGAGAAGATGTACCTTGACATTATCTACACTGGTTTGAAGAATCCCGACGAGATTTCTCAAATTCTCTCAAATCTCCGTGGCAAACCAACCATCCAAAGTGTTGATGGGCTTGATTTCACGGATGGGATCTTCCAATGATATCTTTCTGCAAATCTCTCCAGGATGAGATGCATGGCTCTTCTCAGGAATATAGCCAATTCCGCTCTCTAAATTTCTACCCTTCACTGGGTGGATGAAGAAAGATAGAAGAATCTCTTGGCAAGCATTTATTGACCGGGTATGATTGGTGATCCCACCATCGCATCCGCCTATATGATGTACGGACTATGCGATCTGACTAGAATTATGAAGAGGGAGCCAACACGACCATTCAAAGAATTGTTTCCATATCATGGCCCAATTAAGAGGACCGGTTCCATAATAACGCATTTTTCTGGTAACCAACCCGCAGTCTTGGGGCACAGTTTGATCATAACCAAATTGACGAGCAAAACGACTGGGGTAGTAAGGTTCTCTCCAGAATTCGGTTCCTTCCTGCAGAGGTAAACTGCATGAGCGAATAGAAAAGAAGAAAGCTCTCTTTGCTACAGTAAGAGTTTCGTCGTCTACCATGTCTGTGTCTGCGGTATAGCGATAAAGGCGGAACTGAAAGAAGTTTATCTGATCATCATCTCGAATCTTATTTGTAACCCACTCATATGCTCTTCTAGCCATTGCTCTTTGCTGAAAGAACCAGAGTGGAAGATGAGAAGGATGCGAATATGCTTGCTCCGAAACTTCGAAAGTCCAAGGGAAATAAACTCCAAGCCACCCCATAAAATAATGCCAAGAAGTATGTGCAGATGAAGCCCCCAGAGTCGGGTCTTTTACATGAGTAGTTATTTCTCCAAGGGCCCTGTAGATAGAGTATAATACAGGAGGAGCAAGAGAATATTTATGGCCCTCTGCTAAAGCACCAGCTACAACGAAGACAGTGGGACGAACAGCATCTGCCCACTTGGAGCTGGGCAATACGACCAAGCTTAGCCGAAGCCAAGAATCGCAAGTTCTCCGAATGGGCTATATTCTGGCTTTCCTCTTATTGCATCTCGAAGCTTAGTTAATTCTTTCGAGCGGCAGTCACGAAACCTTCAAAGAAAAATGAAGGAGGTTAATATGTGGAAATGGCTAAGTAGCAAGAATATGAAGATGAAGATCAATTATCAGATTGAAAATACCTGAGACCTCTAGAGAAATGTGCTAGCCATTGTAGAGGGGGAATTTTGTGGGAGTTGGGAAATTTTCCCATGTCTTTGAACAACTCTATGGTAGTTTCGGAGATGGAAGGTTTACGGTCTGGAGAAGATACGAAGGCCAATTCTCTATTTGTCGGAATGAACTCATCATAGAATTTGCCTGTTATTGTGAGACCAGTTATACGATGAAGGTCCCATAGAGATATGCTCATTTCGCCATAAGGAAAATGGAAGGAGTTGGTTGTTGGGACCAGTATTCAAGGAAGCCTTTTAGAACATTGGGCTCCCGATAGAAGTATTTTGAGGTTACTTCTATTGCATCATAAAGGCCTATCTTTGCAAGAGTGCTTGTATGCTTCAGCAAGATAGCTTCCGCCCATTCAGAATAGTAGCGACGAGCAGTTAACAAGCCCCTAATGCGAAATTCTGCTTGGCCCCAGAGTTGCTCTCGATCTCTGAAGCGCTGTCTCACTGTCTCATAGAAATGAGAAGGAAAGAGATCATGAGGACTGTGGAAGGGAGTCAAGAAGATCATGGGACGAGCTTCTCCTATATTCTGTCGCGGCTTCTGAGCTTGAATAGTTCCTTCTAAGATTCGGGGCTCTCTTGAGGCCCATGATTCGGTATACATAAGCCTTTCGCCATGAACACAATCTCTAATTCACAGTCTAGCATAGACTGATGGCGATATACCTTGATAGGAATGATTGTCATACCCTCTGCATGAGGGTTGTCAAACTTCATGACTCCTTCAACGACTCGCACTGAGTCCTACGAGTTCTGAGGTCGTTTTTTCTTATGTTCCTTGATTTTTTCTGCAAATTCTTTCGCCTTATTGCGGTGAGTTTTCTTCGAGCGAGAAGTGGGAGGAGTATTTTCGCGAGGAGGGGGTCTCTCACTGTCGGTACGAATGTGGGCTGTGGTCTTGAGCCATTCATCCCAATCATATTCCCTTCCATGTTTTGGCGGGCATTTAATATCTCCCAAGGAGATGGATCTATGAATAGGGGAGGATAGAGACTTAATGCGATCAGAAAAATCGAAAGTGGGGAGAACGGGTTCTTTGAAATAAGCTGGATTTCTAGAAGTTGTTTTTGTTCTTTTAGCAGGTGGTTGGTCAGAAGGAGGCGAGTCTGAAGGAGACACAAGACAAGCAGTTTGTTTGATACGAGCCATAATAAAAGAAAGAGGAAAGAAGATAAGTCAAAGAGCAAGAAATGAAGAAAGAAGAAAAATGTCCAAGTGTTGAAAATTTTCTAAGTGCAGAGTACTTTGCGCGAGGTCACGCAAAGTATAAGGGTTTGCGTGGAAAATCTCAAGTTCAGAGGATGTCGCGCAAAGTGAGACGCTTTGCGCGGGGTCGCGCAAAGTTGGAGGTTTGCGGGGGGAAAAATCGCCAGAGCAGGAGTTCCAGCAGAGAGCAATTCGTGAAAATGACTAAGTCATTGGACTATTT
This sequence comes from Magnolia changhungtana, assembly GCA_030180095.1. Classification (NCBI taxonomy): domain Eukaryota; kingdom Viridiplantae; phylum Streptophyta; class Magnoliopsida; order Magnoliales; family Magnoliaceae; genus Magnolia; species Magnolia changhungtana. The sequence goes on from JASAUF010000600.1 coordinate 4,082,693, forward strand.
ATAGCCTTTACGGCCGAGTACGGTACTCGAGTAGAACTTTGCGCGGGGTCGCGCAAACCCTGGAGAAAAAGAATGGTTTGATCCTTTTCTTTGATTTTCTGAACAAACAAAGAACGGATCAAGGGGGCATCTGTTGAGGCATAAAATAAGTAAAAAAGAAGTGAAGAAGAGAAAGATCAAGAAAGCTGATTGAAGAAATCAAGAAATATCAAATTGAAGACTACTTTGCGCGGGGTCGCGCAAAGTGAAAGAATTGCGCCGGATCGCGCAAAGTAAAAGGATTGCACAGAAGAGAGTTTGCGCAAGATTGAGGGTTTGCGCGAGACCGCGCAAAGTATATTGTTTGCGCGTGTCCGCGCAAAGTCTATAATGATGCGATAAAAATGGATGGATGATATTTTTGTCCCACATCGACCAGATCTGAGATTTCCACTGGTGAAAATGTCTATAAATACCCCATTCCTTCTCTAAAAAGGGGTTGGAAGATTTCAGAAGTGAAGAAAAGACGAAAGAGAAGATAGAAGGTGCGGAATATTGGACTCCTGCACTTTGCATGACTAGGCGCAAAGGAGTATTGGACTCCTGAAAGTTTGCGCTAGTCTGCGCAAAGCAACAGAAGTAACAGAAGGCACTTATAGTTTGCGCGGACCTGCGCAAAGCATATCGTTTGCGCGGACCCGCGCAAACCTATTGCTTGGTAGTTTTTTGACAGCAATGGGCTGAAATGCTGTCGGAATGATTGGAGTCCTCAAAGCTTCAAGTTCTTCTTAATCAAGAGAAAGGAAGAATCATCGACGAAGAGACGTATTCCTCCTAAGTTTCAGGAGATGATCAAAATAGTACCGAAATGCTGCCGGAATCTTCGTTCTCTTGAAGACTGTTGATCGACTTGTCTATTTCCTCCTAAGTCATTGGAGATGATTGAGATCATTGCCGTTATGCTGCCGAAAATTATATTTAGCTATAATAATTGACATTTGTAATAAGTTCTTTGTAAACTATCTTAGAATCAAGGGATATCAGAGGATGTAAATGAACTCAGAATCAATAAATATGACGGTTGTCTTTATAATTATTTCATTGTTATGTTTGAATAAGATTATTTTCCCAAATCAAATACATTTGTTTCCTTGTCGAAACAAACTAGTGTAGATAAAAGTGGATTGAATAGATTGTTAGTAAATATTATTGCCCAAGAAAGAAGGAAAAATACTTTCTATAACAAGCAAGAGACAAGAAAGAGAGAAGACTCAGATTGGTATAAAGGTCGAGTAAATGATAAGCGAACTCGGTCGAATAATTATCATAAGGAGTACGATTTCAAAAAAGAAGATGTCATACTAATGATGGAACAACAGCTGGCTGTCGGAACCATTCAATTACCTCATCCAGGACGTCGAGAAGAAGTCGAAATGACTAAAGAGAAGAGATATTGTTGCTATCATCATTATATTGGGTATTCGGCTGAGAATTGTTTTATGTTAAAAGATATGTTGCAAAGAATGGAAAAAACAAGGTGAAATAGTAATGGAAAAAGATGAGAAGCGAGATAGGAAAGCGACTGTGAATGCCACATTTATAGGGAATTCGTTGAAAACTTGGAAAGGTAAAAGAAAGGTTGTTGCAACAAGAGAATGACCGGCAACAATGGATTCGCTCAGGAATTCTCATTGTGATTCACAATTCATGGAATTATCCTTCGAAGAAATCAGTCATCGTTTTAGCCTTTATTCACCAAAGAGAGGATGAACCGGTTGGAGAATTGATTAATCGATGGAGAGTCCTGGGGGCATCATGCTTACAATTGGAGAAAGAAGAAAAAGAACAAGTTAAATTATGCTTGGAATGTATAAAACCAAGTGTCGTATTAAGTCTCAAGGGTCTAAACATACAGACATTTCAAGAACTAATTAAAGAGGCTTGTAGTTTAGAGAGGATTATTGCAAGGGTGGATGACTTTTATATAAGCTAGTTGATTTTGAACCTCAGGAGAAATCCAACTGATGCGATTAAGGAAAAAAGAAGAAGCGAAGAATCGATAGAATAACAGGGAAGTTCAGATACAAGAAATATGAATAAAGACAAGACCAGGAAAATAAAAAAAGAATTTGTGCAGCCCAAGTCTTATAAAGAATATTCATTTGAAAAGGATGATATGCTCCCTACGCTGAACAAAGTGTTAGCAGCCGAAAAGATCATATTAACACGGCCAAAACGTCTAAGAGAAATGAAGAAAATGAGCGAAGGTGATTATTGTTACTATCATCGTCTCCTTGGACATCAAACGAAAAATTGTTTTAGTTTGAAGAACAAGTTGCAGAAAATGATTGATAAAGGCGAAATTGTCATAAGTGTATCAAATAAAAGGAGAGATAAGAGTACACAAGCCTAATTAGTTCAAGACTGGGGACAATACTAATCTTGGGCAAACAGTATGAGGTGATGTAGTGTCAATATATTTGTTAAAGGGCACGACATCGTGATTTTGATTATGAAGATTCCCAGAGCAATGCTTCCTAATCAAAAGGGCGCATGACAAGTAGAAGGATAAAAGGGCTTCAAAAGACAAAGTCATCTACTCCTCTTCATGTGAATGAATAAAAGGCGCAAATCTTCAAGTAAAGCTTTCAAACGTATCAAAAGTGTTGATGATCATTGCCAAAGCGTTGATGATTGCTACTAAGCATTGACGATTGCCGTCGACATTGATGATATTTCCAAAGCGTTGATGAGCGTCGATGATTATCTCCAAAATTAGCAACTATCGCTGTCATCATCAATCGCTCATACAAGCTTATCTTATCGAAATTGCTATCATCGCCAAGCTGATATACTATTTTTAAATATAACATGAGTATTGACAGAACATTATCATCAGTGACGAAATATCAATTATTGATTCACCAATTCGGGCAGTGGAATAAATTATATAGCCAACCACATATAAAGTTGATGATAGCAATGGCAGCTTATCATTTAAGGTAGCTTAGCCAAGTCCTTAATGGCCAGCTACGCATAAGACCTATCATCATCGACGCTATATATATGTTATTCAGGTAGCAGTGTAGAGCCAGTGGCCCTAAAAAGCTCGTATAGGCTACATCACATGCATACCCATGCGAGCAGCGGACGGAGCCAATGACTAAAAGTCCCCAACGGCCAGTCACGCGTGAGATCAATGTTGTCTATAGAGCTTCCAATAGCATCATGGGGAAGGATGAAAATTCCCTCTCGTGAATGAGTCTGACCTTGTAGGCGAAGAAAAAGTGGGCCACAATGTGCTCTGTAGCTTTGACCATAGCTAGGCCTACCATGCGTTAGCTAGGCCTACCATGCGTAAGACCCACCAGATTCCTGGTTTGATTCCAGTAGTAACTCATGAGCAAGGGTTTTTTAACCTACTCATTAATGGACTGGAGGCCTTGGATTTAGTACCCAAAAGGTAGCATTTATGCGCCCCGTGAACTCTAGAGAGTTACTATGGCCAGCCCTATGCGTAAATCCCACCGAGTTCATGCCCCGGTACCTTCATTGGGCTCCTCTAATGGATCGCAGTTTATGAACTCCCCAGCCGCAATAAGTGTCATGAACTCTAGAGAGTTACAGCAACCATTCGTTAAGACCTGACTCCTGCATGAGTCTAAAAAACTGTGTTGATCCACTACTCAAGAGCTTAAACTGTGTGACTATCTGACTAGATTGAAATCTAGTTCCACCTCCCAAAACAAAAATCATATAGGAAATCCCATACTAACAATCATAATATATTATTATTTTTATCTCAGGCCTTCATTAAATATCATGTTAGACAATTACATAAATAAACATGCTTGAAATAAATTATGATTTGAAAATTTATGAAGAGATAAACTATCTCAAAATATCACGATGCCTTCATTAATATATGCTGAAAATCAAAAGAAGCTACATGTGATTTAAAAAAAAAAAAAAAAAAAAACACAAACAACAAACAAAACAAATTCTTTACAGTTCATCTGTAACCCCCAATACTGCCAAATATTTCTGCAAATCTCCCTTCAACTGAACTTCAGCTACGATGTGTATTGATCTTGCTTCAAGAATAATCTTTGCTTGATCTGGAATTCTAACTAATTTTCTTTCCAAAGATGTAATTATCTCTTCATTTTTTTAATTCAGATTTTTCAGCATCGGCAGATTGAATACTAATTCACATCTTCTCCTAGATCTCCTTCATAGTTGATTCTTCTATATGATCTTTCAACTCCAGTTGCAAGATTTCCTCCTTCAGGGTAGTAATACGACTTTGAATAATTGTTCTACTGTCAGCACAAGCCTCCAACTTTTCCTGAAGAGTTAATTAGTCTTGGTTGAATTCAGAAATGGCAAAAGTGATAAGGGAAACCTTCTCTTTGGAAGAAGCTAGATTTTTTCCATATTCTAATATCTCTGGGGTGATGGTGACATTTTCTGCTAATGCCAATGAGATTATTGAATCATGAAATTTGTGAAGAGAATCGCGTATGACAAGAATATTAATCTTTGTCATTCTTGCAGTACTGTCCAAGATTTCAATAGCAACATCCAGATTCGACCACTGATCAGGATCTTTAAAAATATGAACAATTGCTGATACAAAATTTCTCATCAAAATCAATTTATGTGCAGGAACCTTTTCGAAAGATAATAGATTAGACACAGTGGCTATAGAATCGGAGGTTGCTGTACCACTGCAAGGAGGAGTTCTTATAAGAGAAAAATGAAAGGAAATTAGAATAAGGCCAAGGGATATATAAATATTGATAGAGGAAATGATAGATATACCTGTTGTAGAAATATGGACAGTAGGGGTCAAATTTCCTTGACAGAAGAAGGGCCAGCTCCCAACAAATCAGCAAAGGAAGGCGCTCTAGCCTCCGTGCTCGAATCCCTAGTAGTTGGAGTTAGAAGATCAGTGGTCTCTACTGGGAAGATTATTCCATGAGCCACTACCTTTGATGCAACTAAAGGAATTAAAGAGATTCTTGTTGGGGATGACGGTGCACTGGGAGGAAGATCTTTAGGGGGGGTATCACCAGTTCTAGTATCAACAGCATGAGTACCTAGAATAAAAATAACAACAATGAGAAAATAATAATAATAACAATTATAAATGAAAAGTTAAAAGATAAAATCGTAAGAAATTTCTTACTCGGTGAATATCCATATTCTCCATAATCTAATGGTTCAAAATCTTCCTCCTCTATTGTTGCTGGGGTCTTTGTAGGAATACTACTATCGGGAGGAACTTCAGTAGTGGATGGAGGATGTTCTTCTCTAGTAGAAATGCCTTCAACGACAACAACATCTTCGTCATTAATGTTAACCTCTCCTTCCTCAAAATCATCATCTTCTTCGGTGTTATATTCAGCAGAAGAAGTACCTTCAGACGAAAAAGATGAGTTTTCTTCCTCTAATTCTTCTTCTTCTATGTCTTCGATTACAACATGTTTCCCTGTAGAAGGGGAAATTTTACTGCTTCCTGATCGAAGATCCTTATCAATTAGGATTGGAGAGGCCGAGGCAACAACTCCTTCTTGAGGTGAATGAGGAGAAGCCTGAGAACGCGTTCGAGACCTCGTCATGGGAGAAGATGGACTAGGGTGAACGGGTCAAGGAGAAGGAGCAAGAGTCGGATTATCTTGAGATGCGGTAACATTTTCTTGAGTAGGAGAAGGAATTTTCTCCACCTCTTCAACTACTCTATCAGAACGATCCCGAGGGACTTTTTCAAAGTCAATAACAACCCCATGAGCTATCCATCCTTCTAGGGTGTTAACAGGTTTTCACTCGTGAATTGGATCATCCACGGATATCTTCCTGTAGAGGTGACTAGGAAAGGGGGCATGGTTCGTCCCTGGCACAAAGCCTACTCCTTCAAATTTACGGCCTTTAAGCTTCAGCGGTGAAATCCAGATTGGCTCAGTCACAGGTAAGCATTTATTAACAAGATATGATTGATGCACCCACCACCTCATGTGACCATTCGAAGCACGAGTGATGCAATTACTACCCAGAATTATAAAAGTAGATTTAACTCGAACACCTAATAGTTGCTTCCATATCATTGCGCAATTATATAAGCCAGTTCTGTAGCTGTGTATTCTCCTTATTACTAACCCGCAGTCCTCTAGAATGCTTTAGTTAAAACCAAACCGGCGAGCAAACTGGCTTGGATAGTAAGGTTCTTTCCAAAACTCTACTCCCTCTCTTAATGGGAGGCTGCAGGAATGAATCGAAAGGAAAAATGGTCACTCTCCTGAAGTAAGCGATTCGGTGTCTACCTTATATGTATTCTCTGTGTAGCGATACATGCAAAAACTGGAAAAAATTAATTTTATCAGTGTCCAAGATGGTGTTGACGACCCAATTGTATGATCTTCTAGCCATAGTCCTCTTTTGAAAGAACTATAGTGGGAGATGTGAAGTGTGAACATATGCTTTCTTCGGAGCATCAAAAGTCCACGGAAAGTAGACACCTAGCCAGCCCATGATATAGTGTCAGGGAATATAAACGGAAGAAGCACCGACAACAGTATTCTTTACATGAGATGTTATCTCTCCGAGAGCCCTATAATCGAGCACAGGACTGGAGGGGCAAGAGAATGTTTGTGGCCTTCCACCATGGCACCAGCAGCAACAAAAATATAGGGTGGATAACATCTGCCCATTTTGAACTTGGAAGAACCACCACGCTCAGCCAATAAACGAGAAAAGCTGCAAGTTCTTCATCGAGGCTATATTTTAGATACCTGTTATCTTCTCGCAGAGATTTATCAGCTCTCGTGAATGACAACCACTGAATCTAAGAAAAGAGAGAGAAAGAGAGCATATACTAAGAAGTATGGAAATAAAGATGCAATGAAAATGATTGGTTTACAAAGAAGAAGATTACCGAAGGGCCTTAGTGAAATGGGCAAGCCATTGTAGTGGTGAGATCTTATGAATGTTGGGAAACTTAGACATCTCTTTAAAGAGTTCTATAGTTGTTTCCGAAATTGAGGTCACTCGGTCGGGTGAAGAGATGAACGCTAATTCTTCATTCGTGGGTACAAATTCATCGTAGAATTTTCATGTCATTGGAAGACCAACAATTCTTTGAAAATCCTAGAGGCTAATTCTCATCTCGCCTACTGGAAGATGGAAGGAGTTGGTTGTGGGACACCAATAATTAAGGAAGCATTTCAAGACGGACGTCTCTCTGTAGAAATGTTGAGAAGTGACCTCTATTACATTATATAGGTCAATCTTGATCAACACTTTAAAATGCTTGGCCAAAATTACTGTCGCCCAGTTAGAGTAGTAGTCATGAGATGTCAAGAGGCCTCTGGTTCTGAACTCTTCATTGCCACAAAGCAATTTACGATCCCCGAAATGCTAGTGGAGTGTTTCATAGAAATGGGTCAAAAATAGGGTGTGAGGATTATGAGAGGGAGTCAGGAAGATGATCGGATGGACGTCGCCGATTTCCTGTCTTGGCTTCTTTGCTAGCAAGACCCCTTCCAAGATTCTTGGTTCAGTTGATGACCAGGATTCTGTGTAGGCTAATTTTCCCCCATCCATTTGGTCTGAAGGCTCGTAATTCAGAATGGACTGGTGACGGTGAAGACTTAAAGGGATTATCATCATACTCTGTTTACGAGGGTTATCAAATTTCATAATACCCTCAATGACTTGGACTCCTTCCCAGGAGTTCTGGAGTCTCTTCTTGTTGTGCTTTTTAATTTTCTCTTGAAATTCCTCAACTTTTTACGACGATGTTTCTTTGATTTAGATGGAGGGGGAGTGTCCTCTCTGATGGGTGGCTTCTGACTCATCGTCGGCAAATGAGTTGTGGTATTCAGCTAATCTTCCTAGTCGAAGTCGCAGCCGTGTTTCGGTGGACATTCGATCTCGCCCAGTGCTATTACCCTATGGATGGGAGAGGGTAGTGAAGAGATTCGGTCTGAGAAATCGAAGGTGGGCAGACAGGTTCCTTGATATAGGTAGGACGCCTGATAGTGGTTTTGAAGAGTTTGCTTGGTGGCTGATTGGGAGAAGAAGACGGTTCAGCAACATGGGAAGGCGAAGGGTTTGGCAAATCCTAGTGGGAAGGTTGTGCAGTGGGAGGTTCAACAAGGTGGTAAGTTCTTTTGGTGTGAGCCATACTGAGAAGAAGATTGGTATCATGATTGTTTTGGAAGCAAAGGGTTTGAAAAAGTTATGTTCTAAAGAAGGTCTGAAAAAAAAGCTAAGTCTTGGAGATTCTGCAAAGGGTCCTTTGTGCGGGTGCATGAAAAAAAAATCAATTACGTGGAGCAGTGCAACGTCCGGAAGTCTTGCGAGAACAGAAAGTCTGTTGCGTGGGTTCGCGCAAACGAGAATGGTTGAAAGGGGTAATAACGGACAAGCAGAGCTTCGCTAGGAAAATACAGAGTGGGAAATAGGGAAAAGGCTTCTGTTATTTATAGGGAGTGTGGCCCGAGTGCAGTACTCGAGCACCTTTTGCACGGGTGCACACAAACGATTGTAGGAAAGGAAGGATAAGTGATTGATCCTGATTCTTTGATTATGGGGAACAAAGAAAGGATAAAAGGGGCATATGTTGAAACATAAAAAATGAAGATAGAAAAATCAAAAAGCTATAAATTAGAAGAAATATGTGAGCAAAGATGAAATAGAGTGAAACTTCATATGATTGTGCACGTCCGTGCAAACCATATTGGTTATGCGGGACCACGCAAACGACCATATTGGTTGCAGGATCATGCGTAAAGGGTTGTATGGGCTGTTTTGGATGAACGGTTAGATCTGAAGAAAGGTGGGCCCCACAGCACAGAGATCGAGAGTTCGCACATGTGGAGGTCTATAAATACCCCACTCCCCCTCTCATCTGGGGGGTGAAGATTTTGAAGAAAATCAGAGCTCCGTAGAAGAAGAGAAGACTGAAGGTATTAGAAGACAGGAGCAAGGGTTTGCGCTGAACCGCATAACAATGCTGTTGCATGGCCAGTAATGATCAAGGGTTGATATGTTGCTGAAATTGTCAATCTCGGTTTTCGCAATCTTCAGCTCCTTTTGCACAAGGATATGAACTCAAGAAAGAGAGATCAGATGATCGAATCCGCACAATGTTCCTCTTGATGAGATGATCGAAATGCTGCCGGATTTGATATGCAGATTCAATATTCGAATTCTTTCCATTTCTGTATTTTAAGTAATCTATCTCAGAATCGAGGGAATCAAAGGATGTAAATGAACTCAATATGAATAAATATGATGATTGTTCTAAATACACTCTCTCTATTATGCTTGAATAAGATATTCTCCTAAATCAAATGCATTTGTTTCTTGTCAAAACAGAGCCCCCAAGCTGCGAAGGGCCAATAAGTCACTGATGCAAGTCTTCAGTAGGTACACACATGACATCACCATGTATCTGATATTCATGACACCGTTGTGTGTAATCAATCACATCTTTGAACATTGTAGGCCAATAATACCCCATTCGATGTACTCGATAGAACAAATTTTCTACCAGCCTGATGAGCCCTGCATTCCCCTGAATGTGCTTCTAGCAATATCTGATTCGCCTCTTTCATATCCAAGCATCTCAACAACACCTCGTTATAGGACTTTTTGTAGAGATCTTTGTTAAACATAATAAATTTTTTTGCCCTTTACTTTATTTACAGCTTTTACGCCGGATCCTCCGGAGAAATATCATATTTGAGATAATCCACAAAAGGTAGATGCCAATCATCAATTGAAATCTCCAAACATGACACGACAATGCTTCAGAGACTTCAACATCTTCAGCAGGCGGCAAAAACCTTCTTTCTTGGATTGTTACTTGAAGAGGGCTTCGATTAAGATAAGCCAAAGCCACAGCCAAGCTAGCTAAGGCATCTGCCCTTGCCTTCTCTGATCTCGATACATGCCTGATTTCAACATCCTGAAATTGCTCCAACAATTGTTGTGCTTAACGATAATATGGGAGGAGCTCTTGCTTTCTTATTTCAAATTCTGTAGTAAGCTAGTTTATCACTATCTTCATTTCCTGGGCTATTTCCATTCCTATAATGAGAGCTTGATAATCAACTTTGTTATTAGTGCATGTCGCGCCTAATGTAAAGGAATATGGCAACAAGTTGCCTTGCAGACTGATAAATATCACTCCGGCACCTGTTCCTAAAGTTCTAGAAGCACCGTTGAAGTACATTTGCCACAAACCAGGCAATTTTGTCATCATTACCTGCTCGTCTGGAAAGTCATCACTGATCATTTCGTTATCTGGTATAGGGTGGGCTACCAAGAAATTCGCCACTGCTTGTCCCTTTACTGCTTTTGCCAGTTCATAAGTGATCATGTATTCTGACAATAAAAGCATCCATTTAGCCAATCTCCCAATTAGCATCACTCTTGTCATCAAGAACTTCAGGGGATCTGCTTGCGAGATCGAGATTATATCATGGGAGACAGTAACGCCTTAATTTCTGTACTGCGAAGATTAGAGCTAAGCACACTTTCTCGATGACAGAATAGTTGCATTCAGCTCCTATCAGAGTTCTGCTCAGATAATACAGAGCAATCTCCTTCCCTTGCTCATTTGTTTGTGCTAACAAGGCTCCCCATGAATTTTCTGTTGCAGAAATATAAAGGATGAGGGGCCTACCTTTCACAGGTGTCGCTAGTACTAGGGGTTGTTTTAACAATTCTTTAATCGAATCAAATGCCTTTTAACACGATTGGTCCCATACAAATTCCGCCCCTTTCTTCATTAAATGGGAAAATGACTGACATCTTCTCGCAAGATTAGAGATAAAGCGACGAATATATGCCAACCTTCCCTGCAAACTCTTCAACTCTTTTTGTGTTTTTGGAGGCGGCATTTCTTGAATAGCTCTGATCTTTCCCGGATCGACTTTAATTCCCCTATGCCTGACAATAAAACCAAGGAACTTTCCCGATGAAACACTGAACGCACATTTAGATGGATTCTTCCTCAGTTGCTTCTTTCTGAGCCGATGAAATACTGAAACCAGATGTTCACAATGTTCCTCATGGTCATTTGACCTGACCACTAAATCATCCATGTAACATTCGACATGCTTGTGCATCATGTCTTGGAATATATTCTGCATTGCCCTCTGATATGTCGCGTCAGTATTCTTGAGACCAAATGGCATAACCTTGTAACAGTAAATTCCCAGCGACGTTCTGAATGTCGTAGCTTCCTCGTCTTCCGGGGCCATCCTTATTTGGTTATACACAACATAACCATCCATAAAGGACATAATGATGTACTTAGTTGTACTGTCAATTAACAGCTCAGTAATTGGCAGTGGGAAATCATCCTTCGAACATGCTTCATTTAAGTCTCTAAAGTCAATGCATACTCTAATTTGTCCTCTTTTCTTCTTTATTGGGACAATGTTTGATATCCACTCAGGATACTTAACTTCTCTGATAAACCTAACTTTAATTAGCTTATTCACTTCTTCTTCAATCAAGGGAATCAGATCCGGGTAGAATCATCTCTGCACTTATTTAATCGGTCTCTTGTCTTTAGAAATATTTAATCGATGCATCATCGATAATGGTTCTAGGCCTGACATTTCTGTATATGTCTAATTTTTTGGACCAAACTTAGAAACCGGGCTCACAAAATTTTTGATCGCCGAATCCGGCGCCGACAGCCTCCGTAGTACCTCATTCTCGGCTTCTAGTGCCCATATGCCAGAATCCGATCCTAGGATCCTACAAGGAGGATTTTCCAGCGTACATTTATCTCATAAGAAACATAACCACAAGTTTACCAAAATCACGAAGGCAACATCATCATCACATATCCACTAATATAAACAGTTGAATACAGTGCTGAAAGGGAAATACATATCGAAAATCAAAGCTCCAGAAGACCGTTGCACACTCCAAGCTTAACGCTGCTGCGACCTATCACCATTTACACGCATCTATCGTGCATAAGCTTATAGAAAGCTTAGAGGGTGGATTAAGTGTGTGCTCAAGGTAAGTGTCAAGAATGTAATATTAGAGCAATACGAAAACATGCTGGTATATCCATAAATACCATCAACATTATCTAGGCTATGCAATGCAAAAATATAATAAGCCAATATCATATACTGAGGGTGCAATGCAATATGCAGATCCTAATAAGTCCACGAGTACCGTCAACCTCATCTAGGCCATATAAATGCAGAAACATAGTAATCTAAAATACCATATGCGGTGGATGAAATGTAATATGCGGTGTGAATGAAATGACCAATCTAGAGTGTGAAGTCAGGATGATAGGACGTAGTATCGCAAGCTATGGGGTCCATCACAAGGGACTTTTATCCAAACCAGTCTCATACCTAAATTTGGATAGATAGATTCAATGTGGTAAACTCCTAATCTCAGGTTGGTCATGCGCCATAACCGATATCCTGGCCATTGTGAAGGTACACAACAATTAGTTGCGCACCACCAGCCCGAGTAGATTGTGAATGAATGAATTATTGAGTAAAATACTAAGTATACAACTCCTCCTCAATAAATCCACATATCAGTATAGTTCATCTCTGGGATATCACCGGGGTCTAATACACTCCACACTGACTACCGCCTCCCTAGCCTCACAGCCCAATGAGTGGAAGGGACCTCATTATCAACCTGACCAGTAGTCTGCCAATACCTACCTAGCTAGTCGATAGCAGACCCATTTATAAGCTGGTCAAACTCGGCCTACCTTACAACCCCCTCACTCGAGCAGATAAGGCCACACCCCCTTCCCGACCACGACACAGTGGGAGACGCCTCCTACTAGTATTCGGCACCTAGGCACTCATGTATTTACTCGGTCTAGACGTTAGAGTCTCCTCCAGTCCCAGAGGATTCTGGGACTCTCACCTAAGGACATCCTATGTGCCCACAGTGCTAGAACCAAATATTTTCGGTATCTCATCTGGTCATCCATGATGAACCTGTAGAGGACACAACCCTGATATTGTAAAGGCGTCAAGTGATCATGTCACACAAATGTGAGATGCATGAGTCATACCATCTAGTCATGCATCAAACCTGCACATACTTGTAACGCCCTGAAAATCGGGGGTCGAGCATAAACTCAACTCCCGAGTTCCAGAACATCACTTATGCAACAAAATGAATTATGATTGAATGTTGACTGTATTCGTGCATTCATACTGTTTTGGCTTAATCTCACTCATGTTCAATGCACGAATACAGTCAACATTTAATCATCATTCATTTTGTTACATAAGTGATGTTCTGGAACTCGGGAGTTGAGTTTATGCTCGACCCCCGATTTTCAGGGCGTTACAATACTGCACGATCATGTGGGGCAACTCTGTCTATCAGGGAGTCTCATAAACAACCTGCCCTATGACATATGCAATGGTCAACCACATCTCATAACAAACATGTAGATGATGCCTATGAGCATTATCATAATGATATGCTGTCACAAACTCATAATCGGTATCGATAACCGGCACCGATAATCAACATCGATACTCGGCCTCGATAATTGGCATCGATGATCAACATCGGCCTCAATAATCGGCACCGATAATCAGTATCGATAATCAGCACCGATATAGGATCGATAATCGACACCGATATAGGATTGATAATCGGCACCGATAATCAGCATCGATAATCGGCATAATAAAGGGCCTAAGGGAAGGTCACAATGTGGATATTTAACCATCATTGTCCATCAATGTGGACATTCAACCAACATTACTCCCAAGGAGTGGCCCTCATAGGGCCAAACATATAGTGGGCCCACGGCCTCACATAAGGGCGTAATATACATCACATGGGGTCGCTCACATGGGCTTAATACACATCACAATGGGCCGCATCACATGGGCTTCAAATACGTTACGATGGGCCACACTACCTGGGCCACAAATGCATCATAACGAACTATATCCATGGGCCTCAAATACGTCACAATGGGCCTCACCAAATGGGCCTCTCATATATCATAATGGGCCTCATCATAAGGGTCGTATATATACATCACATTGGGCCTCATCAAAGGCCACAAACATATCATAATGGGCCACAACAAATGGGACACAAGAATATTACAATGGGCCTTACCAAATGGGTTGTAAATATATCACATTGAGCCTCATCAAAGGCCACAAATATATCACAATGGGCCTCAACAAATGGGCCACAAGAACATCACAATGGGCCTTACCAAATGGGCCATAAATATATCACATTGCGCCTCACTCATGGCCACATAAACATCACATTGGGCCTCACCACATGGGCCATAGAAACATCAATTGGGCTGCATCACATGGGCCTCATATACAACACGTCGGGCCTCATGGATGGGCTACAAATACATCAAGGTGGGCCTCATGGATGGGCCACAAATACATTGAGGTGGGCCTCATGGATGGGCCACAAATATATCAAGGTGGGCCTCATGGATGGGCTACAAATATATCAAGGTGGGCCTCATGGATGGGCCATAAATACATCATGGGGTGGCCCATGTAGCACCGTCCAGATCGACGGTGTGCATACACAACACATTCCTCAAGAGGGCCCACGTAGCACCATCCAGATAGACGGTGTGTGTATACAACACATACATCATGGAGAGGCCCACAGAACTGTTTGCTGCAAGACAGCACAGCTGCTACTGGGGCCCACCGTCAAGATGGATGGTTGGGATGTAACTCATACATCATTCTGGACCCACAAAACTTGTTGCCGTAAATACAACAGATATATAGTTGGTGTGCAGGCCCACCATCCATCAAACGGACGGCTTGGATATAAAATAGATGGATGGTGTGGGTATGGAACATACATTATGGCATGGCCCACCTTCTAGCCATCTAGACGGTGTGGACCATCATAAACATCATGGTGGGCTCCATTCAAATGGACGGTGTGGATGGAAACCACGCATCAGGTGTGTTCCATGGAACTTGGTGACGTCAGCAATATGCTGGTGTGAGGCGTATGCCAGCCAATCAGGTTTCCCATGGGTGGGTCCCAAGTAGGGCCCACCATCATATGTATATTATTATAATATTTTTATTTATATCTTATTTATTTATTTTTTTTAAAGGCAGTATCCAAGCCCTAGACGGCCTGAATAATACATCATGGTGGAGTCCACAACCACATCCAATGATTGGATGGTGTAGATACTACAGATACATCAAGAGAGGGCCCACGGAACTTGCAGCGTCAATACAGCAGCCAAGTTGCTGACTGTCCATCAGATGGACAATCTAGATATTACACATGCCTCGTGATCAGACCCACCGTCCAAATGATGGATGGTGTGGATCTGAAGCATATACATTTTGGTGGGCTTTCACCATCCATAACTCGATGGTGGATGGGAGGGATGTAACACATACATCTGGTGGGTCCACACGTGTGGATGGGAGGGATGCAATGCATACATGGACGTTTCCTCTCCTTAAGAATTGCTTGAATGAAGTGAGAAAATAAGAGAGAGAGAGAGAGAGAGGAGATGTAAGAGTGAGTGATGGGTGATGGGTGAGTGTAAGAAAGGGATGGGTGGAGAGAGAAAGACTTGACTTTGGGAATGGGAGAGGGATGGGTTGCTTGTACTTGACTTGCACTTATGATAGGATGTATACTTGATTAATTGATGTGATAGGTTGTAAAGATTCTCTAAGAATTCGCAATGCGCAGTATTTTCCTCGAAATAAATGCTAGCCCACAATTCCTGGCCTGGGTATCGCATCGGCACGCAAGTCACGGCGTTGGAACTGCGGCGACAGTGCAGTCGCAAGGGTACAAGTTTTGGTTCGAACTGACTCTAATATACGGGATGCGACTTAGGGTTACGCGTAAATGCTGATTATAGGTCATGAGTTGCCAAAATTCGATAGGGAGGACAATGGAAGTCTAAGGAACGGTACGGTCTAGGATATAGGTCTTACAGCTCTCTCCTCTTAATTAAAAATTTGTCCTCGAAATTTAAACTACAATACAACCAATACAGAGCTCACCAAGGGAGGGAAAATCCTATCACTATAGATATAATCAGAACTCAACATACCAACATAATCAAACACCAAAGAGATGGGGATAACGCCCACGAATCTCAGCCTCCTGTTCCCAAGACACCTTATCTACACTATGATGACCTCACTGATCCTCGGATCCCGATAAAAAATGATCGAAACTGGAATACTATGCAGCCTCACAATCTCAACGGTAAGAAGCTATAAACGAAAGTTTCTAAGTTATTCGAACTCGAGGATCTAATCATTCTAAGTTCTCAACAACCATAGTGTAGTGTAGCTATCAGCAGATATGTGATGTTATCCTCAGGTATTCCCAAGTTATGCTCTGATACCAACTTCTGTCACATCTCAAACTTAGAAACCGGGCTCACAAAGTTTTCGATCGCTGAATCCAATGCCGACAGCCTTCGTAGTACCTCATTCTCGGCTTCCAGTGCCCATATGCCAGATTCTGATCTTGGGATCCTACAAGGATGATTTTCCAACGTACATTTATCTCGTAAGAAGCATAACCACAAGTTTACCCAAATCACAAAGGCAACATCATCATCACATATCCACTAATATAAACAGTTGAATACAGTGTTGAAAGGGAAATACATATTGAAAATCAAAGCTCTAGAAGACCGCTGCACGCTCCAAGCTCAACGCTGTTGTGACCTATCGCCACCTGCATGCATCTATCGTGCATAAGCTTATAGAAAGTGTAGAGGGTGGTGTAAGTGTGTGCTCAAGGAAAGTGCAAAGTACGCAATATCAGAGTAATACAGAAACATGCTGGTAAGTTCACAAATACCATCAGCCTTATCCAGGCTATGCGATGCAAAAACATAATAAGTCAATATCATATACTGAGGGTGCAATGCAATATGCAAATCCTGACAAGTCCACGAATACCGTCAACCTCATATAGGCCATATAAATGCAGACACATGGTAACCCAAAATGGCATATGTCGCAGATGCAATGCAATATGCGATGTGAATGAAATTACCAATCTGGAGTGTGAAGTCGGGATGATAGTACGCAATATCGTAAGCTTAGGGTCCATCACAAGAGACTTCTATCCAAACTAGTCCCATGCCTAAATTTGGATAAATAGACTCAATGTAGTAAACTCCTGACCTCAGGTTGGTCATGCGCCCCAACTGAAATCTTGGCCATTACGAAGGTAAACAACAATTAGTTGTGCACCATCGGCCCGAGTGGATAGTGAATGAATGAGTAAAATGTGAGTATACAACTCCTCCTAAATAAGTCCACATATTAGTATAGCTCATCTCTAGGATATTACCGGGATCTAGTACACTCCACACTGACTGCGGCCTCCCTAGCCGCACAGCCCAGTGAGTGGAAGAGACCTCTCTATCTGCCTAACCAATAGTCTTCCAATACCTACCTGGCTCGTTGATAGCAGAACCATTTATGAGCTGGTCAAACTCAGCCTAGCTTATAGCCCTCACTCGGGCGGATAAGGCTACACCCCCTTCTAACCGACCATGACACAGTGGGAGACGCCGCCTACTGGTATTCGGCACCCAGGGACTCATATATCCACTCGGTCTAGACGTTGGAGTCTCCTCCAGTACCAGAGGATTCTGGGACACTCACCCAAGGACATCCTATGTGCCCATAATGCTAGAACCAAATATTTTCGATATCCCATCTGGTCATCCATGATGAACCTGTGGAGGCCACAGCCCTGATATTGCTACGGCGTTAAGTGATCATGTCACACAAATGTGAGATGCATGAGTCATACCATCCAGTCATGCATCAAACCTGCACGTACTACGCGATTATATAGGGTAACTTTGTTTATCAGGGAGTCTCATGAACAACCTGCCCTATGACATATGCAATGGTCAACCACTTCTCATAACAAACATGTAGATGATGCTTAAGGGCATGTATCATGATGCTATGCTGTCATATACTCAAAATCGGTATCGATAACCGACACCGATAATCAACATCGATAATGGGCCTCGATAATCAAAATCGATTATCAGCATTAGCCTCGATAATCGGCACCGATAGAGGATCGATAATTGGCACCGATAATCAGCATCGATAATCTGCCTAACAAAGAGCCTAAGGGAAGGTCACAATGTGGACATTTAACCATCATTGTCCATCAATGTGGACATTCAACCAACATTGCTCCCAAGGAGTGGCCCTAATAGGGCCAAACATATAATGGGCCCATGGCCTCACATAAGGGCGTAATATACATCACATCGGGCCGCTCAAACGGGCTTAATACACATCACAATGGGCCGCATCACATGGGCTTTAAATACGTTAAGATGGGCCACACCACCTAGGCCACAAATACATCACAACGAACTACATCAATAGGCCCCAAATATGTCACAATGGGCCTTGCCAAATGGGCCTCTCATACATCATAATGGGCCTCATCATAAGGATCATATATATACATCACATTGGGCCTCATCAAAGGCCAGAAACATATCACAATGGGCCTCAACAAATTGTCCACAAGAACATCACAATGGGACTTACCAAATGGGCCGTAAATATATCACATTGGGCCTCATTAAAGGCCACAAACATATCACAATGGGCCTCAACAAATGGGGCACGAGAACATCACAATAGGCCCTACCAAATAAGCAGTAAATATATCACATTGCGCCTCACTCATGGACACATAAACATCATAATGGGCCTCACCACATGGGCCATTTAAACATTAAGTGGGCCGCATCACATGGGCCTTATAT
The DNA here is from genome assembly GCA_030180095.1 of Magnolia changhungtana. NCBI lineage: Eukaryota > Viridiplantae > Streptophyta > Magnoliopsida > Magnoliales > Magnoliaceae > Magnolia > Magnolia changhungtana. Next base: position 4,101,510 of record JASAUF010000600.1, read on the forward strand.
ACAACACGTCGGGCCTCATGGATGGGCTAGAAATACATCAAGGTTGGCCTCATGGATGGGACACAAATACATTGAGGTGGGCCTCATGGATGGGCCACAAATATGTCAAGGCAGGCCTCATGGATGGGCCACAAATATATCAAGGTGGGCCTTATGGATGGGCCACAAATACATCACGGGGTGGTCCATGCAGCACCGTCCAGATCGACGGTGTTCATACATAGCACATACCTTGGGAGGGCCCACGCTTCACCGTCCAGGTAGACGGTGTGTGTATACAGCACATACATCATGGAGGGGCCCACAGAACTACTGGCTGCAAGGCAACACGGCTACTGCTGGGGCCCACCGTCCAGATGGACGGTTGGGATGTAACACATACATCATGTTGGACCCACAAAACTTGCTACTGTAAATACAACAAATATATAGCTGGTGTGCAAGCCCACCATCCATCAAACGGACGACTTGGATATAAAATAGATGGACGGTGTCGGTATAGAACATACATCATGGCATGGCCCACCGTCCAACCATCTGGACGGTGTGGGCCATCACAAACATCACGATGAGCTCCATCTAAATGGACGGACGGCGTGGATGGAATCTATGCATCAGGTGGGTTCCATGAAACTTGGTGACGTAAGCAATATGTTGGTGTGAGGCGTACACCAGCCAATCAGGTTTCCCATGGGTGGGTCCCACATAGGGCCCACCATCATATGTATACTACTATAATTTTTTATTTATATATTTTTTATTTATTTATTTTAAAGGCAGCATCCAGGCCCTAGACGGCCTGGATAATACATCATGGTGGGGTCCACAACCACGTCTAATGATTGGACTGTGTGGATACCATAGATACATTAAGAGAGGGACCACGGAACTTGCAGCGTCAATAGAGCAGCCAAGTTGTTGACCGTTCATCAGATGGACGGTCCAGATATTACACATGCCTCATGATCAGACCCACCATCCAGATGATGGATGGTGTGGACCCGAAGCATATACATTTTGGTGGGCACCACCGTCGGTGGGTCCATACGTGTGGCCCACCAGCTTCTATCAAGTTGATATTTGCATTTTCTTTCCATTTGGGCATGTCCAGACAGTCAGGCAGCAAGCCCGTCCACTGGACAGTCCATCAAGATGGGCCATACAGGGAGATGGCATGGATTAAACATATACAACAAATGGGGTCCATGTACACGTGGCCCACTTGATGGATCAAGTAGATATTTGTATTTTCCTAACGTCCAGGCCTGCTGGACGACCTGGATAAAACACATATCATGGTGGTCCCATAATCTGGATGGTGCAGATCAAATCCATACGTCATGGTAGGGCTCACGACTTGTATGGCGTGGATCAAGTAGGCCACACCCATCACAAGAGAGAGAGAGAGAGACGGTGAGATAGAGGGACCCCGGCACTTGGGCCCCTCTTTGCTTACAACCACATACATGAAAATGGGTCCCATCACAAATGGGCCTTACATCAAATATCAAGATCTAAGGCTATCAACACCCACCTTTTCCACTTCTTCTAGGCTTCAAGGACTCCTTAGCTCCTAGGCTTTCCCTTTGATGGATAATGATGAGATTTGAAGGGTTAGATGGTGAGGATCTAAGGGTAGGGAGTGGGCCACACTTGGCTCCTCTCATGGACGTTTCCTCTCCTTGAGAATTGCTTGAATGGAGTGAGAAAATGCGATAGAGAGGTGATGTAAGAGTGAGTGATGGGTGATGGGTGAGTGTAAGAAAGGGATGGGTGGAGAGAGAGAGAGAGAGAGAGAGAGAGAGAGAGAGTTGACTTTGGGAATGGGAGAGGGATGGGTTGCTTGTACTTGACTTGCACTTGTGATAAGATGTGTACTTGATCGATTGATGTGATGAGTTGTAGAGATTCTCTCAAAATTCATAATACGCGACATTTTTCTCGAAATAAATGTGGGCCCACAACTCTTGGCCTGGGTATCGCATTGGCACGCAAGTCATGGTGTTGGAACAACGACGACGGCGCGGTCGCAAGGGTACAAGTTTCATGTCGATCCGACTTTGATATGCGAGATGCATGTTAGGGTCACGTGCAAATGCAAATTACAGGTCGCGGGTTGCCGGAATTCGACAGGGAAGACCGCGAAAGTCTACGAAACGGTACAATCTAGGATATGGGTCTTACATCCAAGCAAACACATCTTTGTTTTTTGTCAATGGTTTAACATACTGGTTAGCCTCTTATTCAGGGAGACTGACACTTATAAATGTATTCCGGGGTTCTTCTTCTATCTCTAGATTTGTCCCATCACAAATGGGCCTTACATCAAATATCAAGATCTAAGGCTATCAACACCCACCTTTTCCACTTCTTCTAGGCTTCAAGGACTCCTTAACTCCTAGGCTTTCCCTTTGATGGATAATGATGAGATTTGAAGGGTTAGATGGTGAGGATCTAAGGGTAGGGAGTGGGCCACACTTGGCTCCTCTCATGAACGTTTCCTCTCATTGAGAATTGCTTGAATGGAGTGAGAAAATGCGATAGAGAGGTGATGTAAGAGTGAGTGATGGGTGATGGGTGAGTGTAAGAAAGGGATGGGTGGAGAGAGAGAGAGAGAGAGAGAGAGAGAGAGAGAGTTGACTTTGGGAATGGGAGAGGGATGGGTTGCTTGTACTTGACTTGCACTTGTGATAAGATGTGTACTTGATCGATTGATGTGATGAGTTGTAGAGATTCTCTCGAAATTCATAATACGCGACATTTTTCTCGAAATAAATGCGGGCCCACAACTCTTGGCCTGGTTATCGCATTGGCACGCAAGTCATGGTGTTGGAACAACGACGACGGCGCGGTCGCAAGGGTACAAGTTTCATGTCGATCCGACTTTGATATGCGAGATGCATGTTAGGGTCACGTGCAAATGCAAATTACAAGTCGCGGGTTGCCGGAATTCGACAGAGAAGACCGCGAAAGTCTACGAAACGGTACAATCTAGGATATGGGTCTTACATCCAAGCAAACACATCTTTGTTTTTTGTCAACGGTTTAACATACTGGTTAGCCTCTTATTCAGGGAGACTGACACTTATAAATGTATTCCGGGGTTCTTCTTCTATCTCTAGATTTATTCGTCATTGCCCCCCCCCCCCCCACCTTCTATCTGCTTCAGAGCCGCCTCATGATGCTTGATCATTTTAGCTTTTGTCCATTTGACCGATTCAATAGTAATCATATTTACTGAAGATTCTCCTCCTAATCCATGGTGCTTCTTTCGTTTTTCTTTATTAACTTCAATCGGTGTCAAGATGCCTTTTCTACTGTTTAACCCAGTTGGTTCTTCGCAATCGAAGTCCATATTCTTCATTATCTTTTTACTAACGGAGCTGTATCTTTTTAGATCTTCAGACGTTAATTTTGTGAAGTTTATCTTGTTATCTATCTTTTCTTTTACCTCTGCTTTTAGTTCTGCATGAAATTCAATAGGCTCGGGGTTTTTCAAACTATCTTCAACATAGAACCTCTTAGGCATAACTGGGAATGGTTTTTTCCTTTTTGCATGTGGTAGTGGCATCGTATAGTTTGACTACAAAATTTCTAACTGCTTCGGTGATAATAATGTCAGTAGAGGTTGCCCCGGTCATCTCAAATGTCTTGGCATGAAATAAAATTTTTGCTTCACATTCTCTTTCTCAGATAACTCTATTTTTGCAACCCCATTCTGCACTGTGCTTGCTTTGCCTTTTGTTGTTTTATTCCATTGCTTTCCTTTTTATTCCCTACAGCGAACTCATCATAATAACCGGCGTCGGCGAAGAAAGACTCCGCTTCTATATATGGCTTTGCATCAGCCATCACCTTATATTGAGTCCCATCTTTACAATACTTGAAGCATTGATGGAGATTCAATGGTATGATGTCATATTGATGCTTCCAGGGTCTTCCCAAGAGGAGATTATATGTCGTTACTACGTTAATGACATGACAAACAATGTCTGTCGTTAGCTCCCCTACTCTAATGTTAGTATGATTTGTCGAGCGCTCGCTGTTCGTCTTGATTAAACCCTTGTATCATCATCCCACTAGGGCGCAAATGAGAACGACAATATCCCGATTCATTTAGCATCATTAATGGTAGCAAGTTCATCGAGGATATGTTATATAGCATTATTCATTTTATCTGCTTACCACTAGCATGACCCACCACCTTCAGCAGTCTATTATGTTCTTCACCATAAATTAGATCATCATCAGAGAAAGAAATGACTGGCATGCAATTATTTTACTCTTCATGTTCCATATCTATGAGCAATGCTTTTCTGACATCATTATTGGATAGAGCTTGAATTAGATTGTTTCGAGAATCTTTTGACAGTCGCAACACATCATACACACTCAGTCGGGCCGGTATGCCTTTTAAATGACTCACCACATCATATGTTACCTTCTCAACCTTATTCTTTCCCTTTTCTCTAATACCGTCATGGCATTCTTCAAATGTTTATTTTCTTGTTACCTCGATGTTCTGTTTATGGGGACTTTTTATCCTTTTGCCTGAGCGTAGTGTGACTACAGCGGCTTTGCCTATCCGCCTTAGCAAATGACCGTCATCCATTTCTCTTACCAGTGGTTTCTTAAATGATTGTTACGCTCGTTGTCAATTTATTGCTCTTGCATCTGTCAGAGATCAACAATAGAACTTAATTGGCATTTATTCACAAATCTATTATATCTCGGAGATGAAAGGAAGGACGTTTCCTGCTGAGAGTCGCCATTTTGGCACCTTATAGGACGTCAAACAATGATGAAATTCTCTAAGTCATTCTTAAGTCAATATTAAGCAAGATAGAGTGTAAGGCACATTTCCTAATCCGTACTGTTCCTTAGACTCCCGCGATCCTCGTTGAATTCCGACAACCCGAGAACCGTAATCGACATTTGCGTACGACCCTAAGTCACATCCTCTAGATCTTAGTCGACTTGATCCGAGACTTGTACTATTGTGACCACGTTGTCACCATTGTTCCAACACCGCGTCTTGTGCACCAATATGATACCCAGGGCAGCAGTTGTGGGCCCGCGTTTATTTTGAGGAAAACGCCATGCATTACAAATCACGAGAGAATCTCTACCCAATCCACCACATCAATCAATTAATACTAGTCAAGTACATATCCCATCACAACCCATCTCTCTCTTACACAAGCCATCCCCAAAGTCAACTCTCATGTTACTCACACCCATCACTCACACCATCCCTATCATCCCATCACAACCTCTCTCCCTCTCATTCTCTCCACCATTTTCAAGCAACCAAAGGAGTGGACATCCAAGCATTTCCCCAGGGAGAGCCAAGTGTGGCCCACTTCCTACCCCCTAAACTCTCATCTCCACCCTTCAATCTTCATCACCTCCATCTTACGTTGAAGCCAAGGAGCTTAGCATACCAAGCAGCCTAGAAGATTAGCAATCGATGGGTGATTTTAGGATAAGATATGGTTTTTATTCATGGGATGAGTGGGGCCTACTGGTTGATGGTAGAGATCCCATTTGGACCCTAGGTGTGGCCAATGGCCCACCATGATGCATATGTACAATTGATGATGGGGCCATTCTCCATGGACCCCACCACGATGTTTATTTGGTAGCCAACATGTAGAGGGTCATCTAGACCCTTGATTTGTGGTGGGGATGGAATCCCCACCTTGATTTTTCCTTATTTAAGGGCCCACATGTTTTGGGACCCATCTTGATGTATGTATTATAAATGTTAGGAGGGCTCATAGTGACGGAGCCCTCCATCACTCATTTTCCTCTCTCTCTCTCTCTCTCTCTCCTGATGGATGGCCCACTTTGATGTATGAATGTGATCCATGTTGTCGCATTAGTGGAACATTCTCGCTATCCAAAATTGGGACCCACCCTTGCTACCCATTTTCAGGCCAGACTGGAAGGAGAGAAAACACAAAGATCGGCTTGATTCAAGTCTGGAAGGCCACGTATCATGGGATCCACTTGCTGCACGTATTATCCTCACTGTCCGCAGGTCTGGACGGTGGAAAAATACAAATATCACCTTGATTCAAAGCTGGTGGGGCCATATACGTGGACCCCACCCTGATGTATATTGCTACCCACCGTCCAGCAGGTCTGGACGATGGGAAAATATAAATATTAGCTTTGTTTGAAGCAGGTGGGCCACATGTGTGGACACACCTAAGGTATGTGTTTCATCCATGCCATCCACCGTCCCTGGATGGTGGAGCCTGCTTTGATGTATATGTTGTATCCACCGTCCAGCAGCTGGACAGTGGTACACACCTTGATGTATATGTGTTATGTCCTCACCGTCCAGTATTTTTTTATGGTGGGCCCACATGATGTGTGTGTTTCACATCCACGTCATCTAACTGTCCATCTCAGGACGTGTACCCCACCATGATTTATTTATTCTACACCGTCCAGTCTGTTGGATAGTGGGAGCAACCTTGATGTATGTGTTTTATTCACACCATCCATCCATCTGGATGTGTGAGGCCCTCTGATGTATGTGTTTCAGCTCCACCGTCTAGATGGGACAGTGGGCCCACTATGATATGTGTTATATCCTCACTATCCAGACAGATGGGACAGTGGGACCACCTAGATGAATGGGTTGTATCTCCACTGTCCAGTTGGATGGTGGGACCCACCATGATATGTATTTTGTCCTCGCTGTCCATCTGGACGTGGGACTCACCTTGATGCATGTTTAAATCCATGCCGCTTGAAGAACCCTGGCCCCAGCACCATGATGACAGGATTAGTGCCCACCGTTGTAACCTCCTAGGCCCCACTATGGTATTTGTGGGAGGCCCAAAAGCAGGCCCACTAGGTGCTGATGTGAGGCCCATTTGGTGTTAAGATGTGGCCCATTGTGATGTATTTGAGGCCCATGATTGTGGCCCATCGTAATGTATTTGAGGCCCATGAGTGAGGCCCATTATGATGTGTACGAGGCCTGGGTATGAGGGTCGTTGTGATGTATTTGTGGCCCATAGATGTGGCCCAATGTAATGTATTTGAGGCCCATGAGTGAGGCCCATTGCGATGTGTACAAGGCCCAGGTATGAGGCCCGTTGTGATGTATTTGAGGCCCATGGATGTGGCCCATTGTGATGTATTGAGGCCCATGAGTGAGGCCCATTGTGATGTGTACAAGGCCTAGGTATGAGGCCCGTTGTGATGTATTTGAGGCCCATGCATGTAGCCCATTGTGATGTATTTGAGGCCCATGGGACGTGGCCCATTGTGATGTATTTAAGGCCTATGGGATGTGGTCCATTATGATGTATTTGAGGCCCATAAGATATGGCCCAATGTGATGTACATGTGAGGCCCATTGTAATGTGTATGAGGCCCATGAGCGAGGCCCAATGTGATGTATGTGATACACACACGGCCCATCTGTCCTTCTAGATATTTAGAGGATCAAGGGCCTCGAAGTGATTTCTAACTTCCAATCATGGACCGCACCATAAGGCAATAGTGGTTAAACGTCCACCGTTGTAAACTATCCTAGGGCCTGTTGCCAAGCCCGCTTTCACCCTTACCCTAGTGGGCTAATCCAAACCGTTGGGTCCCTACTTATATTAGTAATACCCATTAGGCTAACTCAAACCGTTGGGCCCCCACATGTCAATAGTGTTTTCCACCATGCTCTATAGTGCTACCCAAACCTTGAAGCCCACCTTGTGTTCACACCAGGCCTTCCATAAGAAGTGTGGCCCATTTAGATACTTGTGCTTACCCAAGTTTAGTGACCATACCTAAGGCCCACTTAAGTGTTGAGCAGGCTACCCAATCTGCTTGGAAGAACACATAGTCCTAAATGTATGGACCCCACCAAGCCACCTTGTGTATTAATCAAGCTCCCCGTAGGAAAGACCAACTTATTACATGATAGAGAGGGTGAGGAAGCCCACTTATTGTACATAGATTCACCCTCTTAACTCACCTGTAGTACACCCACTTGACTCACCCCATGAGACATATCTTGTCCTTGTGTCCGGTTGCTAGGACCTCGGTGTCACGTATATATCATCCACACCGTCCATTTACTTCTTTGGGACAAGTGTGGGGCATATCCTTGACGTTAGTACACCATTATCTCTTGCCGTAGGTGGAAGAATATGTGGTACCAGATTTAGTATATCCACTGTGTAGAGCATATCTTGATGTATGGGTTAGATCCACCATCCTTCCAGTTGACCCTATCTTGGGATATATGATATATTAGTGCCTTGGGAGGTTAATGTTAGTCTAACATAGGACATACCACATGGACTCTTATAGTTGTAGAAGGGGAATGTCGTTTAGCTCTTACTCTTTTTATGTAATATACCGGTTAAGGCCGATTATTATTTATATCTAAAAATCATGCTAGTGTACATAGTCTAGTAAGACACTTTGAGATCATGCTTAATATTACATCATGATACATGCACATATGCATAATTTGTATGCCTGTTATGAGGAATGATTGATCATAGCATTTCCTTTAGGCTGAGTTATTTAAGGGACTCCGTAAGAGACGAAGTTGCCCCACATGATCGCACGGTACGCGCAGGTTTGATGCATGACTGGATAGTATGACTCATGCATCTCGCATTTGTGTAACATGATCATTTGGCACCCTAACGACATCAAGGCTGTGGCCTCCACAGGCATATCGTGGATGGCCAGATGAGACACCAAAAATGTTGGTTCATGACATAGGGTACGTTAGACATCCTTGGATAAAATTTCCTAAACCCCTGTGGCCAAGAGATGCTCCAACGTCTAGACCGAGTGGATGCATGAGCGCCGAATGCCGAATACCAGGAGGTCGCGCTTCCCACTATGTCATGGTTGGTTGGAAGGGGGTGTGGCCTTACCCCCCCCAAGAGAGTAGGCAATGAGTAGGCTAAATCTAACCCAGCTTGAGGAATGGGTCCGCTATTGATGAGCCGGGCCGATATTAGCAGGCGGATAGTAAGGTCTCTTTCACTTACCCAGTTGTGCGCTTGATGGGGTGGCAAGCTGGTGTAGAGTGTAGTAGACATCGGTGATGATCCCAGAGATGTAGGGTACTATTATGTGGACTTATTGAGCAGGAGTTGCGTACTCAGTATTTGATTGATTCATTTATTCATTTAGTATCAACTCGAGCTGATAATGCGCAACTAATTCGTTTTGTGTACCTTCGTAATGGCCAGGATTTCGGTTGAGGCGCGCGACCAACCTGAGATCAAGAGTTTACCACATTGAGTCTAGCAATCCAAATTTAGGTATGGGGCTTGTTTAGATAGAAGTCCTTTGTGATGAACCCCATAGCTTGCGATACCACGTGCCATCATCTCGACTGCACACTCCTATTTTGTCATCTCTTTTGCATTACATCCTCTGCATATGACATTTAGTTTACAATGTTTTTGCATTGCATAACTTATATATGGCTGACGGTATTCATAGACTCGTTAGGATTTGCATATTACATTGTTTCCTCAGTATATGATATTGTCTGATTGTGTCTATACATCGCATAGCCTAGATAAGGCTGATGGTATTTATGGACTTGCCAGTATTTCCGCTTACTCTGATACTGATATGCTTGGCACATGCAGTGCACACACATGCACCACCCTCTAAAATTCTTTTAAGCTTATACACGATTGTTGCGTTCAGGTGACGTTAGGTCGTAGTAGCAATGATGCAGGAGCGTGGAGGCCGAGCTTTGTGGAGATGTCATTATATATATGTATTTCCTCCCAGCATTGTAATTAACTGTTTATAGTAGTGGATATGTGATGATGATGTTGCTCTTGTGATTTGGGTACACTTATGGTTATGCTCCTTTACAAAAATTTTACAATGAAAATCCTCCTTGTAGGATCCTAGGATCGAAATTTGGCATATGGGCGCTGGGAGCCGAGAATGGGGTACTACGGAGGCTGTCGGCGCCGGATTCGACAATCAGGAATTTTGTGAGTTCAATTTCTGAGTTTGGGGCGTGACATAAAGATCCCTAGTAGAGTCGCCATTTTGTTTTGACCATAAACAATAAGCATTTGATTTGGGGAATTATCTTACTCAATAATGACAAGAATTAAAAAAAAAAACTAAGAGAATAATCATCTATTGGCTATATATTCTCACACTTCTCAAAGACAAAGTTATAAACTTTTGGTTGTAAGTGGTCAAGCCAACATGGAAGAAAGTTGCGTAGTGGGTCTGAGCCAGATACATAGACCTTCTGCCTCGCGAAGACAGAAAATCATCGTATCGTCCTTAATCCTACCGATCCCGACCTTCTCCTTGATCGAGCATAGGGTTTATTGGTCACTACCAGGATTGAGAATTCGATTCAAACCGCGAATACCTCGCTAATGTGTAGTTTCTCTGCCCCGTGTCCCCGATTGTATTAAGTCCTTGAGAAGGCAATTCTGAGGGTGTATTGATTTGATCTAACATTAAATCCAAAGGATATATAAGTTTTCTATGAGCGTGAATAGTTTCTATGTCATACAACCTTCCCATGAGTTATTAAAGGAGCCTATGAGTATTAAGGGGTCCGACGAAGGAGTGAGGTCTCACTCCAACCTAATCCAGCCCATTAATTAAGTCCATCTTTCAACTATCTTGCAATTATCTTAGCATAATCAGTCTTTTACGTTCCGTAGTAGAACCAGTAGCCTAGTCTCAATTTATGAATAGTGGTAATCTATTAGTCTATACTTACACACTAGATGATTTCAGATCATTTCTAATACAAGAAATTATTCATCGTGTAGGGTCAAACGTTGTCTAAGTGGAATTGAGTTGTCTGTACTTGACGCTCGAGCCTTTCACACATGCTCACACCAGCTAAGAAGATCCTGGAGTTTGTATTATTAATTTGTTGGATTTCCTATATGGTCAGGTTTGTCAAGACTAGGAGTATCGCTCTAGGTCCAAACTCTATGGGCCTATCTATCAAACAACCATTTACTCCAAAAGCTTAAGCCATCAGAGTGCGGTGGGTTAATGTATATCAAGGGACTTTATCACTTCAACACAATTTGGCCAGTGGCCTTAAATTGTATTAAATGGGACCGCATTACTAATCCTACCTTGGGATTGGGTGTGATATGGTTGGTAGGAGGGTGGGAGGGGATTAAATTTTATAGGCCTTGGAAAAATGAGCCTGGTGTTGGGAAATTGTGAGATGGGATTTCCAAATCCCAGGATGAGGAATTTCTAAGTATAATTTGAAAAGAAAAATACGGGATTTACGTTTAACTGCCTACATTCCAAACATAGTATGGATGATTAGGCCTCCAAGAAAAAGGCCGTACACGCTTGGATAGAGCCATGGAAAATGAGGATAAGGAAAATGGGGGGCTGGAGTTTTTTTTGGTTCTCCACGGATTGGAGTCTCATCAGGGATTGTAAGGGCCAAAAAGGCAGGGAATGAAGAAGGGAAGGGAAGAAAATGGATGGGTTGTAGCTGAAAATGAGGGATTGAGTGATTGAGAGAAAGATTTGAGAGTAAAAATAATAATTTTTGGAGAAACAGAGAGCTTGGAGGTGTAGTTGAGAGAGAGGGGCAAAACGGACGTGAAACAGGGGCCCCCACAAAATTTGGTGGGCACCACACAGACCTATGGAAGTTCTACGCCTTTTCTGGTATTTCTAGTTAGTCTATTATTTTAATTATTTTTCTAGTAGTTCATCATCAAGTATACTTCATCTCCACCAAATTTCATTAGGTTTCGTCTTGTAGAAAAATTCTAAAAAATTCAAGAAGCAGCAGCTGTCCAAACTAATAATTTTTGGACAGTTGACACAATGACCCATGTTTAACTATATTAAATAATTTATTATATTTTTTACTTATTTTTATATGAAACTAGACTTGTCAATCTTAAATCTGGCTTTTGAATCACCTAATTCGGAGTTATAACGAGGGAGTTATGACTTTTCAAAGTTGGACTAAATTTGCAGAAAAATTGTGGCCGAAAACGGGCCAGCCAATGACTCATGGCCCGCCCGGGCCCGTTGGGCCGCGGTCTGCCGCGGTAACCGCGGTGGAACCGCGGTCCAACTTGTCCGGTGCCGCACCACCGCAGCTGGGGGGTGTTCTCCACCCTCCCAAGGGGCCAATGGTACCCCGGGTCAGCCTCGGGTCCCCCCGGATTGATGCGTATGGCCCACGACTCCGTTTCAAGTCGTTTCGGGTCAAAGCGGACGTATCTTGCAATCCGGAATGAGTTATCTGACATATAATATATGATTTTGGGGTAAAACGAGCTAATCTATCCAAATAACCTATTTATTTGGTTATATTCCAAAGTTTGAACTGTCAAAAGTCCAATATATACATATATTTACTATTTATAGCAACTTTTTGTTTAAGTATTATTCTTTATCATTTATACATTAGAATTTATATCTGGTATGAAAGGATGTAAAAAAATTTTAAGAATGAAGTGGTGCAAGGAGAGATTTTGAAGAAATTGAGCAAAAAAAGGTTTTAGGCTTTGGTGTTGTGATTGACCCGCAACCTAAGAACATTCGTCTCTAAGGAACGACTCAAACCCGTCGACTGACGGCCTAGAAGTGATCGGGATTGTTTCACGTGATCATGGGTGCATGCGGGCCCAATCTCAGCAATCGATTTCGGTCGGTTTTTGTTCTATTAATTTAAAAATCCTAAGTCGCTTTTTTTTTTTTTTTTTTTTTTTTTACATTTCGTTGCTCCCTCCTAAGAGTGCGTCAGTGCGCGTCGTGTGACCATAACGCAGGTCCGGTTTAATCCAAATCATGCTCTGATACCATCTTGTAACGCCCTGAAAATCGGGGGTCGAGTAGTAACTCAACTCTCGAGTTCCAGAACATCACTTATGCAACAAAATGAATGATGATTGAATGTTGACTGTATTAGAGTAGTGAACATGAGTGAGATTAAGCCAAAACAACATATCATACTCCAGAGACAGTTAAAGTTGCAAGCGGAAGACTGTAATAGATAGACAAAATATATAAACTATGATGAGTCTCCAGAGTGTGATAACATTTCCAGGTTAAATAATTACAAGGACAATTCTAAAATATACCTAATGTGATGACGTGTAAAGTCTCCTATCCCAAATACCATAGCCCCACAAGATACAATACGTGTCTTCATAGACACTGTCGAGAGATACGATAGGAGAACTCCTCCTCATCACCATAGAAGTAGTCCGCTCTGCTTCACAAGCATCGCCATCACCGAAACTCAACAAACTTCGGTTTGTACAACACCGTCCCGTAACGTGGGAGTGAGTAGCTAACTCAGTGGAACGATAAGGCATAAGTTAACATGTTATCAATGCAGTCAAGCAGTAATGATAAAGCAATAAATCAAGCACTCCTAGTTACTCTGATTAATGCAAGTATGAATACAGGTATGATGGATGCCCTCTCCGACATACTCCCTCATGCGACACCATCTCACGTTCGCGCATGCTTACATCCCACAGTGCTCCACATCTTCCAGGCACATGCGATGCATGATGAGCATGATTACCGAGTTTTTAATTAGTCCATTTCAAACAAACAGGATTGGGAAACTAAGGTACCTCCTTGTATCATTCCCAAACATGATCCATTCTAGGGTCGTCACCCTAGTTAATATCGACGATGGTGTATTTTCTAGGTCACCGCAGAGGCCGCTGTGGTCGTTACGCACAAAAGGTTGCACCACTCCCCCATTACCCCTTAAACGATTCATCACTATACGTAAACAGCCTAGTTCATACTCTATATATCGCGGCGAACCCTAAGGCACGCCGCAACTTCGTAATATGCTCGCGGTCACTACAAAGGGTCGCTGTGGTCATTACGCACAAAGGTTGCACCACTCCCCCATCACCTTATCAATGTAGGCCGACAGCGCGAATATAGTGTCCCATACCACCATAATCGGCTCACGAGTTAAGTTGCTCACTGGTCACTACGGGGAGGCACGTAGCCCCAGCGTAGGCCGACAGCTCGACCACGGTGTCCCATACCACCATGCCCGGCTCATGAGTCTTAGCGGATCGAGGTACCATGGTTAAAAAGGGATTCCACTGGTAAGTTTGGTACCCTAGGTTCAAGCATTAGTGACCAAACATGGTGAACATACATAAGACAGATCGGGTTGCCTGACGAGTTCAGCTAGTCCGAGCGCACAACAAGTTAAACGACATGAAGTGCATAAGCACTTCGCGTGGCCAACCACTATCGCCAACCGAAGTACGACTCGAGTTCGTCGAACACATCTCACGTGGCGACATGAAACTCAACCACGATCTCCAATCTAGTACCGATTGTCTGGACTATAATCATAGCCCCAAGCACAATCAATTGTCATCCATAGCATGTAGAGTAAAGCATGATAGACAAAGTAATTCAAGCATGATAAATAAAGTAATTCAAACATGCTAGTAGGCATGTTAAAAGCATTTTATAAAGCATGATAAAAAAACATGTTGTAAAACACTACATTAATAGTAATACAAACACATGTATTGTAAGTAAGTGTTTTAAGTGATCAACCTCATGGAGGTAATCATACACGTCGCTAGGGTAGTTGAGAATCCAATCTCAACATCCTTAAACATTACAATTTACTAACTACTACTCATTCAGACATTTCAACAAACACTTTAAAATATAGGAATCGACATACATGACATATGTTGATCAGAGAGGTATAGGGCCAAATCCTTTCACTAGGGAGTTACCCCAATCATAACACGCATACACCCATGACGGATAGTCATGGCAAGCAGGAAACCAAGTTCCATATTCATTCAGTCATTTCCACGAACACTTGGGCCACACATTTTAGCATATATAGTGTGTATTGGCCGTATGGCGTGATTTAGGCAAATCCTTTCGTCAAAGGGGTATTGCCAATACAACAATCAATTATCCATGACAATTAGTCATGGATGAGCACGAATGAGAATTCTATACTCATTCAGTCATTTTCACAACACTTAGAATACACTATTACAACATACATGGTGTATGTTAGCAAAACATGTATTAGGGCTATCCTTTAGCCAAGTGAGTATTTTATCCATGTATAATATATTACTACAGCAAATAATCATGATAACTATATCTCCAAAATTTATACGTATACTACAAGATTTCTAGAATACGCATTTTCAACATACATAGTGTATACAAACAAACATGTATTACGGCGATTCTTTTCGCCAAATAAGTAATTTATTCATATATTGTATAATCATATATTAAATAAGTATGTCAAACATTATTCCAAAAGAAATACGTATACGGTATTTCTAACATACACAATTTCAACATACGTCGCATTTACAAGTGAACATGTATTTTGGCGATTCCTTTCGCCAAACTAGTATTTTATTCATATATTATATAATCATACATTAAATAAACATGTCAAACATTTATCCAAAAAAATACGTATACAGTATTTCTACGTATACCTAGAATATGTGAAATTCCATATTTCACAACGTTAATCGAAACAGAAACGGAAAGCACTTTGTACATGTGCAATTGCATGCGTGATCATGAATCTACCATTATCTGACATTGAAAGCGTTGAAAACCGCAACTTATACACTTAAAGTCCTCACCTTTGCCTTTGGAAACGAAACGAATCAGCAAGGGTAGTAGAACTTCCATATACGGGAGATTTCTAGCCTAAAGAGCGGAATCGGTTAGTCGTTACACAACCCACATCGATCCCACCTCAAATCAGACCTAGGGTTAGGGTTTCTTACCTTCAAATGAGACGGAATACGCCGGGAAAACACCTGGAATGAAGCGGTGTAGGCCGTGTAAAGGTCCAAAGCAGTAGGAGGAAGATCGGCAGCAAAACCCAAGCTTTTCTCTCTCTTTTCTCTCTCTCCCTCTAGGGTTTTTCTTCAAAATTCGTATGGCTGTGAGAGGGGCTGTTCTAAGCTCCTTTTATAGCCAAAAATATTTCAAAATTAGACTCAGGTTCAAGGGGTACTGCTAATATAGGATATTCGTCGCTTTTCCAGCTCAAAAGGGAAGTTCTGGTGGCCCTCTTTGAACCAAACGTCAGACTTAAGCTCACCATCGATGGATCTACGTGGGATTACGTTTTTTGACTCGATCGGATACCCAGATCGCACGTGGTGGACCACTTTCAGTTCGACGGTCAGTGGGCCACGATCAGAAATTCCAAGTACATGTAAATGTTCCTGAAATTTTTCTTAATCCGAGGGTGTAATTTGGTCTGATTCTGACGGTCAGGTTGCTTAATACTGACGCGGCAACAATTGATGCCAGATCACTATTCCAGATATTTATTTTGGCATGTGAATAGTGTTTTTCACACTACCTCGCTCCGAATCGAAACGAATGGCCGTGGAACATCGGATAAAGCTGATTTTTGAGATGATTGTTAAGTCCAGTGGGGCGGTCCTAGTTCCTTAGCTTCGGGTTAATCGGACTCCTGATGTGCGATCTAGACCTAATACGGAGTTTCGTTTCATTCCCGAGAGCAGACGGGAAATGAGTTTGGTTCTAAACTTTAGGGTAACCTAGCGCCAATGATTCTACAAGTTTTGGGTCTTGCAGAACGTATTTAAAGCGATTCGAACGGATTTCGTAGCTAATCTGGTTTCACACCTAGTTACTTTGTCTCATTTCTAAAGGATTTAGTCCTAAGTGAATTCTGGTCGAGGTGGTACTCGTGCCTTGGAGTTGGTATATAAAGTGATCCAAGTTATACTACTTAGCTAGTTTAAGATAGTGTCTAGGGTGAAAGTTATTAGAAAAATTGGAAGATCAAGGTGATAAAGGGTGAGGTTTGTGAAGGAAATGAGTTCAAAGGCGGCTTTAGACTTTGGGATTCAGTTCTGACAAGTTAATGAGGTATTACGATCGCCCCATTGCCTAAGGTCATCTAATTCCATGTTGGCAAAAATCCGGCGTTACAATCTACCCCCTTAAAACAAAATTTCGTCCCGAAATTGCCTAAGGGTAATGAGGAAAGATTTCTATTATTTCATTTGCCTAAGACTTATTGATTTCGAGTTCCTACGCGTGGTAGGGTATATACTAGTCTGGTTCCTTTTAGTCTACCCCCCTTAAAACTTAATTCTTCATCCATTTCTCATACCCTGATGGTTTGCTACCATTTATTTCCTTACCTATTTGAAGTCTCGACGACAATTCCCACAATTTAGAGTAAAATAGCTGTTTTCAATGTTTGACCAATACGGAGAGACAATTTTGGTGGGCTCGATCCCGATACATCGATCATCTACCGAGCTAAGGTAGAAAGCTCATCGTATCCCTTCCGAATCCTAGTGGATCCGAGTCTTCTGCTCGTCAGCAGTGAGTCTGTTGGTAGTCGCACAGGATTAAGAATTGGGTCAAGCCGCGAATGTTTCGCAGTTGTATATTTCGGTAACTCCGTAGTACGATCACTCTAGAAACGTAGGGAATGTCCATCATTGAAAGGCTCAATTTGTCTATTTTAAGGTTGCCCTTTAGGTCTCAGTATAAGAGAGTCCTCGATATTATCTATGTCCAAGGAAAGGGTGAATCAAGTCTTACTAAATCATCTTAAAACGGTTTCTCATAGTAGAACTTACTAGGGCTTCTATAATGTTCGTATTTATCGAGCACTATTTCGATCCTGGGCCAGTGGGTAGGGTCCACCACGTTTCTGCTGCGCCACCCAGGTCAAAGAGGTGTATTAGGTGACCTAACTAGAGCGGGTTCATCATGTTCTACCCCCCTTAAAATTTATTTTCACCCTCAAGGCTCAAGATTTATGTCCTGCTCCGTATATCGGAACAAGGTGTAGTTTAGGATCTATCCTTGACATGAAATGGGATGCGATCTCTCACTACATTGGTCTTCTTTTCATCAATGTTGTGTATTATGGCATTGATACCTATGGTCATAGAAAGGAGCTAAAGATGAAGGGTATTGTGGTTGATTCGGGGTCAGGTGTGAGTTTCTAGCGAGATGCCTAATTCTACCAAGAAATTTTGTCGCGGTCCAGACTTATCCTATTTAATCATGTCTAGCTTAATAGGCAGGCTATCTTTTTACGTTCATAAGCACAATACGAATGCCGACATGGCATGCGATTTGGGACCTGATTCTTAACTGTCAGTTGCTCACTTGGGAAATTCCTTAGGCCTAAAAGGAAATATTTCTATTGGCTATATATTCTCACACTTCTCAAAGACAAAGTTATAAACTTTTGGTTGTAAGTGGTCAAGCCAACATGGAAGAAAGTTGCGTAGTGGGTCTGAGCCAGATACATAGACCTTCTGCCTCGCGAAGACAGAAAATCATCGTATCAGTCCTTAATCCTAGCTGATCCCAACCTTCTGCTTGATCAGAGCATAGGGTTTATTGGTCACTACCAGGATTGAGAATTCGATTCAAACCACGAATACCTCGCTAATGTGTAGTTTCTCTGCCCCGTGTCCCCGATTGTATTAAGTCCTTGAGAAGGCAATTCTGAGGGTGTATTGATTTGATCTAACATTAAATCCAAAGGATATATAAGTTTTCTATGAGCGTGAATAGTTTCTATGTCATACAACCTTCCCATGAGTTATTAAAGGAGCCTATGAGTATTAAGGGGTCCGACGAAGGAGTGAGGTCTCACTCCAACCTAATCCAGCCCATTAATTAAGTCCATCTTTCAACTATTTTGCAATTATCTTAGCATAATCAGTCTTTTACGTTCCGTAGTAGAACCAGTAGCCTAGTCTCAATTTATGAATAGTGGTAATCTATTAGTCTATACTTACACACTAGATGATTTCAGATCATTTCTAATACAAGAAATTATTCATCGTGTAGGGTCAAACGTAAGATGATGTTGCTTGAGGGTGGTTTGGCAAGGGCATACAGCATCATGTCATATCATTTTTGCACTTAACAAGAGTAATTAGAAATGTTTGATTTGTACTGCGTTATCATTACTGCTTGATTGATTTGATAACATGTTAACCTATGCTTTATTGTTCCACTGAGTTAGCTACTCACTACCACATTACGGGACGGTGTTCGCAACACCCACCGGACTGTCGCAGTGTAGATGGCGCCTGTTCGGAGCCGAGCTCGACTTCGAAGAGGATCAGAGGAGTTCTCCTTTATGCAAGACTGACGCTATGCTTAGGCCTACCGCATCATGGATTTTCGTGGCCTCTCTTGAGGATCGTATTTTGATTTTTGGACTTAGAAACAATACATGTATATTGGTACTCAGTTAGTACTCATACTGGAGTTCCTAAAATTTTGTTACTTTACATACTTTGAATATAAAATTTGGGTCTTCCGCTTGCCTTTATACAATTGAACTGAGTATGATTTATTGTTTTGGTATAATCTCATTCATGTTTATTGCGCTAACTCAGACAACATTTAACCATCATTGTGTATGTTGCATAAGTGATGCGTTGGAACTCGGGAGTTGAGTTCATACTCGACCCCCGATTTTCAGGGCGTTACAGATATTTTCACATATATTTAAATTGCATATCATGGGCTACACTCAGGTTATCAACCTTCTCCTCCAATGCACTTAGATGTGCATCATAACCAGAAGATGGATCGTAATCAGAATCATTTTAGAGTCGGCTTTCAATGTCTTCAAATATATCATCCATATTTATATCACCTGTGGAGGAAGATCAAGAAATTTTCCTTCATTTCCAAATTTTCAAGACCTTCACCACCACCTTCATAGAATTGACCAGAAGCAAATCCAACTTCATCTTATTTAAATTAGTATTATTGAATAAAAGATGATGAATTGGTGCCTCATTCTCGTGTAAATCAACGAGTATATTTGTGGTTAAACAAGTCATAAGATAACCAAATGGAATATCACTATGACCTTGGGATGAAGACCTAAACCGAATGATAAAATGACATATCAAAGAAGGTAAACAGACAACCATGGGACACAACAGAGTGCAATACCCGAACCATGAAGGCAGCTTAACTCGGTTTATTGCTCGACCGAGGATACACGTTTGAAGTGAAGATCCAGGTGCAAAACTCTATATCTGGGTAACAAAAATTTTGAAGGGAGCACATTTCCTTTGTGCGTCCAATGCACTTCCATATTGCATAAATCTCTTGTCAACATTTGTTTTTCCAATTCTGATGGTTTGTCATATAATGTATGAATCGAAATACCTTCATCTTTGACAGGTATATCCATAATACCTGATATCAAATGTCGATCTATCAAAAATTTTCCTTCTCTAGTAGCAATTGAGAACGTTAAATTATGAAGGAAAAAATCAGAGATACATGCAACCATAGATTGTGCAATGGACTGGTATGCAGGCCCACCCCAAAACAAAATATTAGTCCAGCCAACAGATTCAAAGAGAGGTGCAATCTCAATTTGTTCAATGTGACTGAGACTTACAGGATGCTCAACGATAACTTTACGGTTACGTAATTCCCGTACATCATTGGGATCATCTTCGGGTGACCAAAGGTGCCGTCTTGTTATAGATGTAGATCTATATGAAGATGGACCACGAGATGTTTTCTTTTTCCCTCTAACATCCATTTTCAATAAGATTTACCAAGGACCAAGCACAATGAACACTAGAAGTGGTGGGTTTCTCTAGATCAGATTTTTAGAGAGGAAACCCTAAACAATCAACAAAAGACGAGATCTAGCTTATGGAATAAACAAATCAAAGAATAGAAAGCATAAATCTTCAATGAAAATGAAGAAAAACGACTTCTCTTGAAGAAAATCATGAACTCTCAAGACTGGTCGAGCCACGACTCGTCGAAGGAAGAAGAGGAAATGAAGAATAAAGTGATTTTCCCCAAATTATATGATGCTCACGATCTCTACGACCAGTCGAGTGCAGTTCATGACCGGTCGAGTCAGGACCGGTCGTGTATGGCAAAGGCCGGTCGAGCATCGACAAAAAATAAATATTTTTATGCAGAAATTGAAATTTATTCACATAAAAATTTAAAATATAGTACACTATGATACATGCAGACAAGTATATTCAATTTAAAATGCACATACCAAGATCAAATTTCATTTTAGTAAACTGCTTTTGTCGAGCGGTTTAGTAAATATATCAAACAAGTTGGACATTAGTTGGAATATATTTCAAAGAGATAGCTTTTTCTTCAACTAATTCACGAATGTAATGATACCTAATGTCAATATGCTTAGTACGCAATGTGAATTGGATTTTTGGAAATATTGATAGCATCGAATTATCACAATGTAAGATCATTGAATCTTGATTAATTCCATAATCGCTTAACATGCGTTTCATCCATACGAGTTGTGTACATGCATATCCTACTGCGATATACTCAGCCTCAGCAGTGGAAAGCGATATTGAACTTTGCTTCTTGCTAAACCAATAAACCAAACAATTTCCAATGTAAAAATAACCACCACTGATCGATTTTCTATCATCAATATTACCAGCCCAATCAGCATTAGAATACCCAGCTAATTTAACATTAGTATCAAAAGGATACCAAAGACCCAAATTAGTTGTACTTGCGACATATCTAATAATCCGTTTGACAGCAGTAAGATGTGAATCTTTAGGTTTAGACTGATATCTCGCACAAATACCCATGCTAAAAGCGATATCAAGTCTACTAGCAGTTAGGTATAATAAACTACCAATCATACTACGATATAGCTTAGGATCTACATCTTTACATGTAGAGTCTTTTGAGAGTCTCAAGGTTGTACTCATAGGAGATCAAATTTTTTACCATTTTCAAATCCAAACCTTTTAACCAAGTTTGTAGCATACTTGGTTTGAGAAATGAAGATTCCATCAGGTTGTTGTTTTACTTATAACCCTAGGAAGTAATTTAGTTCACCAACCATGCTCATTTCGAATCTTGATTTCATCAACTCTGCAAACTCAATAGACATGTTAGAACAGGTTGATCCATAAATAATATCGTCTACATAGATCTGAACCATTAAAATCTCATTATTATGTTTCTTAACAAACAATGTCTTATCGACACTTCCCACTTGAAAACTATGACTAAGTAAGAATTTAGTCAATTTTTCATATCATGCCCTGGGCGCTTGTTTCAGACCATAGAGAGCCTTTTTGAGACGACATACATGATCAGAAAGCTTGGGGTCTTCAAACCCTGAGGGTTGTTCTACATAAACTTCTTCATGTAAATCGCCATTTAAGAAGGCACTCTTTACATCCATCTGATAAATTTTAAACTTTCTAAAGTAAGCAATGGAAATAAAAAGTCTGATAGATTCAAGGCGAGCGACTGGAGCAAAGGTTTCATCGTAATCGATACCTTCAATCTGAGTGTACCCTTGTACAACCAGTCTAGCCTTGTTTCATATAACATTTCCAAGTTCATCAGACTTATTTTTAAAGATCCATTTTGTTCCAATAATGTGTTTATCTTTAGGTCTAGGAACAAGATACCAGACATCATTACGAACAAATTGATTAAGTTCATCCTGCATAGCTACTATCCAATTTTCGTCAGAAAGAGCTTCTTTTACATTGACCGGTTCTATTTGGGATGTAAAACAAACATAATTGCATATGTTTTCAAGTTGTTTGTGTGTACGAACTCCAGTGAGAGGGTTTCCAAGGATTTGATTAGTTGGATGATCTTTGACAGTCCTAGGTTCAGATTGAGATGAAGAGGTATCTTGATTTTCGATTATAAGAATTTCATCATCATCTGAACTCGGAGCAAGTGTATTCAAATGATCATCAATGACCACATTGATGGACTCTTGAATCACACCTGTTCTTTTATTTAGAACCCTATAGGCATGACTGTTTAAAGAATATCCAAGAAAAATACCTTCATCACTCTTCGTATCAAATTTTCCCAAATTTTCACGATCTCGTAAAATGTAACACTTACTGCCAAAAATTCGAAAGTATTTGAAGTAGGTTTCTTTTCGAACCATAACTCATAAGCAGTCTTATTTTCAGATTTACTAGTATAAAAATGATTAATAATGCAGCAGGCAGTATTAATTGCTTCGGCCCAAAGATTTTTGGAGAGCTTCATACTATTTAACATGGCATTAGCCATATCCTGAAGCACTCTATTTTTTCTCTCAACTATACCATTTTGTTGAGGAGTTTTGGGCGCAGAGAATTCATGTGATATTCCCTGATCGCTACAGAATTTCTCAAAACTGCTATTTTCGAATTCAGAACCATGATCACTACAGATCTTATAAACTTGAGAACCTTTTTCATTTTGGATTCGTTTGATGATCTTCTTTACCTCATCTAGGGTTTCAGATTTATCTTTTAAGAATGATACCCAAGTGAATCTAGTAAAGTCATCTACGATAACCAAGATGTATTTTTTACCACCTCGACTCTCCATTCTAGTTGGTCCAATGAAATCCATGTGGAGAAGCTCGAGAGGTCTAGATGTGGTATTGGAGTTCACTTTCTTGTGAGAGCTCCTAATTTATTTGCCCAACTGGCATTCACCACATATTGTGTCTACTTTTTGTAATTTGGGTAGACCTCTTATAAGTTCTCTTTTGCTCAATCTAAATAAGTTCCGGTAGTGTACATGTCCAAGGCGTTTATGCCATAATTCAGTCTCATCAGTATGGACCATGTAACACGATTGAGTAGATGAACTTGCATTACTAACGATGTAGCAGTTTTTAGATGTTCTGCGACCAGTTAATATAACAGAACCTTCTTTATTAACAATCTCACAACCTTGATTAGAAAACTTTACATTATGATTGTTGTCGCATATCTGAGATATACTCAGTAGGTTGTGTTTCAAGCCCTCAATATATAATACATTTTTAAATAAATGAAGGTTATAAAGCTGAACCGTACCTTGGCCAATGATTTTGCAATTGCTTCCATCACCAAAAGTGACTGACCCATCAATCCTGTCTTCAAGATCGGTGAATAAAGCTTTGTCGCCTGTCATATGTCTGGAGCATCCACTGTCAAGGTACCACTTTGAATGGCTTGTAGCTTTGAAAGCAGTGTGGGCAACCAAGCAGTCAACTTTAGGAACCCATTTCAGTACTATTTTGGGTTTAGGAGTGTAGTTGAACTTTTTATGTCTATTGTTATATGAATGACCTATAGAGTTAAATTTTAATAGCTCCTTGAGAAGATCAATAATCTTTTCAACCAAAGGATTTTGGTTTTGAAGATTGAAGTTGGCATGGCTATTTTTAGATTTTTGAAAGGTACTTGAATTTTTTGAAAAACCTCGATAAGTATACTTTACTTTTGAGTTCGAAGACTCTCCTTTCACAAACTTAGGAGCAATATTCTTTTGTTTAGGAGAAGTATTCTTATCATAGCCCAACCTGGATCTATCGCCACATTTTATCGATCCGAATAATAATTTTTCCAATTTAGGATCACCTTGGGCATATCTCCAAGTGTCTTTTAAACTCAAAAGAGAAACTACTTCATTTTTTAGTTTCTCGTTCTCAGTTTTCAAATCATCAACTTGGGAGGTTTTGATTTTTAAATCACATTTGGTCTTTTCAAAAAAATCGGAAATATGAGATTTTTCTAAAACAAAAGACTCATAATCTTCTTTAAGTTTAGAAAATTTTTCCTTTTGTAATTTAAGCTTGACAGCAATTTAAGTTTAGAAAATTTTTCTTTTTGTATGCATCCTGAAGATCATCTTCATTGTCACAATCACTATTCAGATTCTCTTCGCTAGTTACTTCATCATAATCTGAAAAAGTGACTTTGGCTAAAGTCATAAGGGCTTTAACATCATCTCCCAACTCGTTTTCAGAATCTTCTGATTTCGAAGAGGATTCTGAATCAGATGATTCATCCCAAGTAGCCAACATACTCTTCCTTTTTGATTTGTCCTTTTTAGGACATTTGTTAGCCAAGTGCCCATACTCTTGACAGCTGTAACATTGATTATCTTTCAAAGATTTTCGAGCTCTAGGTTTAGATTGTCTCTTATCGTTTGATTTTTAAAAATCTCCTCTTTTCTTATTTTTCAAAATTTTATAAAACCTTTTTACAAAAAGTGTCATATCATCTTCAGAATTTTCAAAGTCTGAAGTGCTGTCTTGTGGAATAATTTTAGATGACTTGAGAGCAATTGATTTTCCTTTTGGAGCTTTAAAGTTCAATTCGTAGGTTTGTAAAGAACCAACTAGTTCCTCAACCTTCATATTATCCGTATCACGAAGTTCCTGAATCGCTGTTACTTTTGAATTGAACCGTTCAGGAAGTGAGCGTAGTATCTTTGCACATACTTTACTTTCTGGGATTCTATCACCAAGACCCCACATTGAGTTTACAATGTCATTCAATCTAGTGTAGAAGTCCATAAACATTTCATTCTCCTCCATATGAATTTCTTCAAATTTAGTTGTGAGGAGTTGGACTTTAGATTTCTTAACAATTGATGTACCCTCGTGTGTCATTTCTTAAAGATCCCATGCTTGTTTAGCATTTTCACACGAGATGATTCTTTTGAATTCATCTGGTGACAATGCACAAGTAATTGCATTTAGTGCTTTTGCATTGGCACTACTTTCACTTTTCTGAAGTGTGGTCCAAAGAGCATAAGATATTACTTTCATTGATTTTGAACCATCTTCATCGCTTACTTTGTAGGTAGTTTCCATCTGTTCATTCACTTGTGGCATGACCACACACTTTCATCCATGGATTTGAGAAAGATTCTCATCCTTGCTTTCCAATAGGCATAGTTTGTGCCATTAAAGGGTGGTGGCTTAGTGACAGATAGGCTTTCAAAATTTGACATCTGAATATAGCTTAGATCGTTAGCTCAGGAAATAAATCCAATAAATAAGCAATAAGCACGAGCTATTAGGCTCTGATACCACTTGAAAGGGGCAAGCTATATGCCCTATAGGGGGGTGAATAGGGCAATGCCAAATAAAACTTAAAACAGCGGAATAATAAAAGATAATGCCGAAATAATAACAATCTCAAAGCATATGAAATATGAGAATGATACTAAATCAGTTCTAAGGACAACCCTACACCAAAAACCAATGGCTTATGGTAGGACAACCTTATTTCTAGAACGATCTAGAAAACACAAATGATATGGAAAATAAATCAAGAATAACTTAAAGAAATAAATCCTTAGTTATTACACCATTCAACCAGACTTGCTTGAAATGAAAATTACAACATTCATCCACAAAAGCAATCCACAATAATAAAGGAATAAATGAATAAAGAAATCAACCACATCCACAACACAACGATATATAGTGGTTCGCCTGTGTGTTCACCAACTGTTAGCCAACAGCCACACAGAATGCTACTCCACTCCTAATATCCTCACACAGGGGATATTAGCATGCACTATCAAAATAGGTTTTCACAGGTTCACCCAAAACCTTCACAATTGTGTCTTTTATCTCAAGCTTACACAATCCAAAAACTCCCACAACTGAAGTTTTCTGGCTCTCCTCAGATAACCAAAATAATGAGATTTTTCTGGCAAATCTCAAACAAAACCAGAGAAAGTAAATTACAAAGTAAAATACCTGGATCTCCTTTTGAAGTAGCTCAGTAGAACCAATCGGAGTAGATGAATGATACGTCATTCAATGTCCAACACTCACATAACGACTGGTTCTAAGTCGAATTGATTTTAGATTAAATCAAGAAGAGCAAGGTCTATTTGATTTTGATCCCTGAATAAGGAATATCACAAATTCCTCTTTTCTAAATAAGATTGGAATATGGATCAAAATCACAATAGAAAAATGCTAACAAAAGGAATATTAAATATGTACAATAGCTTAAAAAATAATCACTACTTATCTCAGAGTATAGCCTTAAATCGATTGAATGGAATGAAATTGAATGAATAAACTCTGAAATTCGTGCACTATTTATAGCCTCAAAAATCCCATCTTCGACTGGTCTTAGAGTCCTAGGACTGGTCGAAGAGTCAAAGATTTTGAAAGATTTCCGCGGGATTAGATTTGCTATACTCATGACTGGTCTTAGGTAGTCTACGACTGGTCGTGGACCACCTACGACTGGTCATGAGACACCTACGACTGGTCGAGATACTCGAGATAAGTCACTGGAGTTCGAGTCGTAGAACTACGACTGGTCGAAGGATGAGTCGTAGGACTTCTCAGGACTGGTCGAAGAAAGTCCAGGACTGGTCGAAGGACAACCAGGAAAATCTGAAAATCTGTAACAACCTAGGACTGGTCCTGAGAAACCTAAGACTGGTCGAAGCAAAGCTAGGACTGGTCTTAAAATTTCTAGGACTGGTCTTAGAACAGTCACACCAAGTAAATTAAAATATTCAGATTATATATCTAGAATGACCTATCATCTAGACTAACCTAAGGTCAATCTAATGTCAAACAAACCTTGAGTGAGATGGACATTGAAGTCTTGAAGGTCTGTATTCTCAGATGATCTTGAAGTAGAAGCTTGAGTCGAGTTGATGGTCTTTCTCGAGCTTGGTACATTCTTGACTTATCTTGATGAAGTCTTCTAATCTTGAACTTAATAGAAGCAAACTTGAAATCTTCTATTCTTGTAGACTTCATTCATGACATGCCTTGCAAGCATTCTTCATTTATGATCTTGTCTTGAAAACATTCTTCATTCATGATCTTGTCTTGAAGCAGTGTGTAGTCACAAACAAGAAACACAAGAAGTACAAGACATATAGGTTTTGACACTACAAAATTTGACAACCAAAGGGATATGAAATCATATCACTAACACAAGGCTGATATTTGTGTTTTCCTTTCAACGTCCAGCATCCCTGGACGCTGGACAGTTATGTATTTCAGGTGGACTGCTCACGTGGACCACCAAGTGATGGATAGGGTGGACACTACACTTATAAAGTGGGCCCCACCTATAGATGACTTGGATAAAATACATGCCTTAGGGTAGGGTCCATCCGGGTGGGCCACATGACCATATCAATCACATACAACCAAAAAAATGAAAGAGAGAGAGAGAGAGAAAGAGAGTGGGACACGGGTGATAGAGGGCTCCGCCACTATGAGTCCTCCCATGCAAGCATTCATACATCAAGTGGGTCCCATTACACGTGGGCCCATCAAATCGAAAATCAACGGTGGAGATCCTTTCTCCACTAAATGTAAGGTCTAGATGGCCCTATCCATACAAGGAAAATAAACATCATGATGAGGTCCATGCAGAATGGCCCCATTATGGAATGATCATGAGGATCAAGGTGGTCCATCGACTGCATCAAGGGTCCAAAGTGAGATCCATACCATCGATCGGTAGGCCTCACTTGGCCCATCATAAGAACATGAAAATCTAGCCTATAGAAGCACCCACTGTTCGATCTTCTCGGTCCGTTGGAACGCCGGTTTCCTTGTGCTTCACTTTAATGGAGGGTGATGAGAGTTGAACGGCTAGGATGAAGATTTTTGGTATGGGAAAGGTGGGCCATACAAAGTCATTTTTCTCTCTTGGAATGCATGGACGTGCATTTTATTTATTTTTGCTAGCTTGGGAGTTGTGTTGAGAAATGAGAGAAAGAGAGGGTTGTAATGAGAGAGAGAGTGATGGATGTGAGTGATGGGTGAGGTGATGGTGTACTTGACATGTGTGGGTGTGTAAGAGAGAGGGTGAGAGAGAGTTTACTTGGTGGTTGCTTGACTTGTATAGAAAGAAAGCATGGGTGTGTGTACTTGACATGAGGTAATTGATTGATTGATGGGACATGTTGTAGAGATTCTCTTGGGATTGCAAACGCGTGACATTTTCTTCGAAATAAACGCCGACATGCATCTCCCTACCAAGGTATCGGATTGGTATGCAAGACACGACATTGGAACCTCGGCGACTGTACAATCAAAATGATACAAGTCTCGGATTAAGCCGACTCAAATCTATAGGATACGACTTAGGGTCGATCACAAACATTAATTATACGTCGCAGGTTGTCGAAATTCGACGGGAAGGATCGCGAAAGTCAATGGAACAGTACGGACTAGGATACGGGTCTTACAGCTCTCCCCACCTAATAAAAATTTCATCCTCGAAATTTACACTACCATCGCAGCTAACCATAACTCATAAGGAAATAGGAAATATAACATCATATATAATCAAAACACAGTACAACATACAATCAAACATCGAAAAGATGGGGATAGCGCTCGTAAATCTCCACCTCACACTCCCAAGATACCTCATCTACATATGATGGCCCCACTACACCTTCACCAAGGGAATGACCTTGGTCCACAAGACCTGCTCTTTCCGATTGAGGATACGAACTGGCTGGTCAATGTATGAAGCGTCCTCACGAACTTCCAGCAGCTGTCAATCAATAACAGGAACAATGTCTGACCCACACTTCCTCAACATAAAGATGTGGAAAACATTGTAGACGCCAGACAACTGGGATGGCAAGGCAAGCCGATAGGCCACGACACCAACCCAACCGATAATCTTGAAAGGTCCTATAAATCTCAGGACAAGCTTGCCATTCGCTCCAAAAATGAACCACACCCTTCATGGGTGAGACCTTAAGATACACATGGTCTCCAACGGTAAACTCCAAGGGACGATGCCGACGATCAACAAAACTCTTCTGCCGGCTCTGAGTTGTGTGCATCCTCTACCTGATGAGATCGATAGCCTCTGACGTCTGCAGCACAAGCTCGGGACGTAGGAGACGCCGCTCTCTAACCTCGGTCCAACAACTCGAAAATCTACACGGTCTGCTGTATAATGCCTTAAAAGGAGCCATGCCAATGGTCGCCTGATAACTGTTGTTATACGCGAATTCAGCCAATCGCAGGTGCTCATCCCAACTACCCGAGAAATCAATCGCGTAGGCCCGAAGCATATACTCAAGGATCTGGTTAACCCTCTCAGTCTGGCCATCGGTCTGCGGATGGTACGTGGTGTTGAGCTGTAAATCAGTCCCCATCACTCTCTGGAAGCTCCTCCAAAATAGAGACGTAAACCTCGGGTCGCGGTCTCATGATCTCATCAACAAACATCTTGGCAATCCGGTCTGTATGCCAAGTCTCACGAATCGTAAGAAAATGTGCCGACTTCGTCAGTCGGTCCACGATAACCCAGATGGCTTCATGACCACGTTGTGTCCTCGTCAAACCCATGAAAAAATCGATAGATATGTGCTCCCACTTCCACATCGGGACGCTCATTGGCTGCAATAGACCAGGGGGGTCTCTGATGATCCTCCTTGACATGCTGGCATGTGTCACACTCGGCCACAAAACTGGCTATCTGGCGCTTCATCCCCATCCAAAAATATTGACGCCTCATATTGCGATACATCTTCGTCGAGATAGGGTGGATAGAGAACCGCGATCGATGTGCCTCGGTCATAAAATCTTTTTGCAACTCAGGAATATCCAGGACACATAATCGGCCTCTGAAATGAAGTCCACCATCAGAACAAATCTGCCAATCTGTCTGACTCTCAGAAGCTCCTCTGCTCGGTAATCCTGCAACGACTCGTATGTCTGTTGAGCCTCGATCACCCTTGCGATAAGAGAGGGTTGAATCGACAGGCTCGATAGCTGAATGATAGATGACTGCAGACCAAACTCGAAGTCATACTCCGTTATATCCTCGAGCATCCTCCAATCCTGAACCATCATGTGTGTCACCAGGCCTCGTGACTGATGGTTGAGGGCATCCGCCACCATATTTGCCTTACCCGAGTGGTACTAGAGATCAAAATCATAGTCCTTCAAGAGCTCCATCCAATGCCTTTGCCTCATGTTCAGCTCGGACTGAGAGAACAAATACTTCAAGCTCTTGTGGTCGGAGAAGAGCTCGAACCTCACCCCATAAAGATAGTGCCTCCACACCTTCAGTGTGAAGACCACTGCCGCCAGCTCCAAATAATGCGTCAGGTAGTTCATTTCATGGACCTTGAGCTGACGAGACGCATAAGCCACCGGCTTCCCGTGCTGCATCAGGACAACACCCAAGCCACCTCATGAGGCATTTATAAATATAACAAATCCATCACTCCCAGAGGAAAGAGCGAGGACATGAGCGGACGTGAGATGGTCCTTCAGCTCCATAAACGCATACTCACAAGTGTCGCTCCATACAAACTCGGCACCCTTCCGGGTTAACCTGGTCAATGGGGCTGTAATACGAGAATCCCTTAATGAAATGTCAGTAGTAGCTTGCCAAACCAAGAAAACTATAGATCTCGGATGGGTTCGTGGACTGGTCCCACTAACACATGGCATCAATCTTCGAGGGGTCTATAGTGACACCATGCCGCGTCACTACATTACCGAAGAACTTCACCTCCTCCTGCCAAAACTCGCACTTCTCTAGCTTCGCGTAAAGTTGGTGTGCACGGAGGATTTGTAATGTAATCTCTAGATGTCGCTCATGCTCCTCACAGGTCCTCTAATATATCAGAATGTTGTTGATGAATACTACAACAAATTGGTCGAGATACAGATGAAAGACCTCATTCATCAACTGCATGAACACTGCAGGCACATTGGTTAGTCCGAAGAACATGACCTAGAACTCAAATGATCGTAGCAAGTCCTGAAGGCTGTCTTCGGGATATCCTCATCTCGAACCTAAACCTGATGATAACCGGACCGCAAGTCTATCTTTGAAAAGAACTGCACCTCCTGCAGCTGATCAAACAAGTCATCGATCCTAATAAGCAGGTACTTGTTCTTGATCGTGACCTTGTTGAGCTCACGGTAATCTGTACAAAGCCTCAATGAGCCATCCTTCTTCTTCACGAAGAGTACCGGCGCTCCCCATGGTGAACTGCTCGAACTGATAAAGCCTAACTCGCACAACTCATCCAACTGCTTCTGCAGTTCCCGTAACTCCAACGATACCATATGATACGGGGCCTTCGAAATAGGCGCGTTATCAGGTACAAGATCAATCTAGAACTCGGTGTGCCGACAAGGTGGTAACCCCAGAATCTCCTGGAACACATCGGGAAAACCACAAACAACCGGCAACTGGTCAATACTCAAAGAAGCTGACTCCTCAATGGCACACAATAACAGGCACGAAATTTGCTCTCCTCTAGGCTCGGCAACAAACTGGAAGTCTGGCACACCGGGTATACAGAACGTGACTGTCCTCACGGAGCACTCTAATATGGCGTGGTACTCGGCGAGCCAATCCATGCCCAGGATAACATCAAACTCGGACATCGGCTTTACGAACAGATTAGCAAGCAAAAAGATATCCCCAATCGGAACGGGGCAAGATGAGCAAAATCGACCCAATACTCCAGCCTTCCCTAGGGCATCGACACTGACAAACCCTCACGGGCAGACTCCATTGGCAAACTAGTTGATCGGAAGAAATCATCGGACACAAAGGAATGTGATGCACCAGAGTCAAACAATATATGTGCAATGCATGCAGAAACAGGGAGAGTACCCGACCCCTCCTGATGACTGAGGGTCCTGTTATGCGGCATAAAATCTGCCCTAGACCTGTTGGGGAGGTGCATGTCCCCTCTAAGGTCTCTACTGATGCTGTTGCCACTGTGGCGGCCTGATCTGCTTCCTCTCCTGCTGTGGGGGAGGCCTTGGAGGCTGGTGTTATGGTCGTTGCTGCTGCTGTGGTGGCTATAGTGGAGGCTGATGCGGTGTCCTCGGCTGCTGCGGCTGTGGATGGGGACACTCATGCACGCGATGTCCTGTCTTACTGCATCCAAAGCAGGTGCTTGTGAATGGTCCCGAAGGTGGTGCTGGGGGTACTACTGGTGCTCAGAATGCTGGGCGGGTCGTACGTCGCTGCTGTGAATGATGCTACTACTGCCGGGAATTACCAGAGGGCGCCTTCCTCTTCTGATCTCCCCTCTGGTCATGGGCTCTCTGCAAACTGGCCCAATCTGACTCATAAATCTATGCCCTCTCCACGATCTCCTCAAATGTCGGAAGCATGTGTCCGATCACACGACTCCTGAGGGCAGGACACAAACCATTCTCAAAATGGCGGGCCTTTCACCCCTCATCATCAATAAGGTACGTCAAATCTCGACAGTGCGACACAACGTGCCTTATACTGGGACAATCATGTCCCCCTGGACAAGAGTCTCAAACTCTAATGCCCGCTGCTGTCGCACATGCTCGGAAAAGAACTTCCGGTCAAACCGGTCTACAAAGTCCTCCTAGGTCCACTCGAAATTGGCATCTACCGCTAGGGCTATAGATGCCCACCAATGCGGAGCCTCACCCTGGATAAGAAATACGGCTAATGGGACTCGCTGCTGGGTCATACATCTTATGGTGTCAAATATCTTCTCCACCTCGGAGCACCATATCTCCACTGCAGTAGAGTCTGGCTCACCCTGAAAATGTGGGAGATCGTGCTGTCGAAAGTCCTTGAGAAGGGCGCTCGCATGCTCCTACTCAGCCTCGGCTAGTGTCACAGTGGGACGCCAGCTCTGCCCTTGAAGAATAGCAGTCATCACCTGTAGCATCTGCTGCAGCTGAGTGGCACTCACAGGTACGGTCGGATCGCATCAGTCTTAGGTAAAGAAGTGACATCCTCAGGCTGGAAAGTAGGAATATCCAGTGGTGGAGCGGGAGTTACAGGTAGTAGAGCGGGAATCGCAGGTGGTGGAGTGGGAGTCGCAGGTGGTGGAGTGGGATTTAATCGGGTCGCTCTTCTAGCCATTACGTCCTACAGGAAGGAACAAGGGTCTATCAGCCTTAAGAATTCTCGAAGGCATAAACATTAAGGGTCTATGTCGAAAATTTGTTAAATTATTTGGATCCGGAACCTATTCATTCTAAGTTCATAGAAGGTATTCCCAAGTTATGCTCTGATACCAACTTCTGTCACGCCCCAACTCGGAGAACGGGCTCACAAAATTCCCGATCGTCGAATCCAGTACTGACAGCCTCCATAGTACCCCATTATTGGCTCCCAGCACCCATATGCCAGATTCTGATCCTGGGATCCTACAAGGAGGATTTTCAGTATGATTTTTTTTTGTAATGGAGTATAATCACAAGCATAACCATGTCACAAAACATTACCACATATCCACTATATCAAAAACTTTAAGTATAATGCGGAAAGGGAAATACAAGGTAATCTGAAAGCTCCAAAAAGATCCGACACACGCTCCTGCTTCAGCCCTACTGTGATCTAACGACACCTGCACGTAACGGTCGTGCATAAGCTTACAAAAGCTTAGAGGGTGGTGTAAGTGTGTGCGCAAGGCGAGCGCCAAGTGTACAATATCAGAGTAATGCGGAAATATGCGGTAAGTCCGTGAATGTTATTAGCTATATCAAAGCGATGTAATACGAGGCCTATGTATCCAAATGTCATATGTGAGATGCAAAGCAAGCATGTCAGTACTCATCAAGTACACATATCAGTACAGTTCCTCTCTGGATATCACCAGGGTCTAATACACCTTACACTAACTGCCTCCTCCCTAGCTGCACAGTCAAGCAAGTGAAAGAGACCACACTATCCACCTGACTAGTAGTCTGCCAATACTTACCCAACTCATCGATAGCGGACACATTTGTGAGCTGGTCAAACTCAACCTAGCTTATAGCCCCCTCACTAGGGCGGATAAGGCCACACCCCCTTCCAACTGACCACAACACAGTGGAAGACGTGGCCTACTAGTATTCGGTACTCGGGCGCTCGTGTATCCACTCAGTTTAGACGTTGGAGCATCTCCTGGTACCAAAAAGGTTCTGGAATTTTCACCCAAGGACATCCTAAGTGCCCATAATGCTAGAGCCAATATTTTCAGTATTCGATACGACCATCCACGATATGCCTGTGGAGGCCACAGCCCTGATGTCACTAGGGCGTGCAGTGATCAAGTCACACATATGCGCAATGCATGAGTCACATTGTCAAATCATACAACAATCCTACGCATACCACATGTAAGCCTTCAACCACAGATTCAGAGAGAGCGAGAGGGAGTACGTGGGTAGGGCAGTCAGCAACAGGATCTTGGGTGGGGATAGAGACAGCGGGAAGAGAGATCGAGCAAGGAAGAGAGAGGAGGGAGAGAGATCAACAGTTTGAGAGAGAGGAAGGAGAGATCTATAGGAAGGGAGAGAGGAGAGAGGAGAGAGGGGAGCGTATAAGAGAGGGGTTAAACAAACAGTCCTCAAATTTATATCATGGATGGGAATGGGCTGGGTGATGTCAGTAATTTCTGTGGGTCCCATCATGAGGTATGTGTTATATGTAAATTGTCCATCCATATGGAGAGCTCGTCGTAACGCTTGAGATGAAAAATAAGATAGATCTAACTATCAAGTGGACCACACGATTAAAAGCAGTGGGGGATTGAATGTCTACCATTGAAACCCTTTTGGGGGTCACAGAAGTTTTGGATCAATAAGAAATTTGTTTTTCCTCTTCATCTAGGTCTTTGTGACCTTATGAATAGATTGGATGGAAAATAAATGTTATGGTGAGCCCTACAAATTTTTTAACGGTGAAAATCATCACCCCTACCGGTATTTGTGGTGTGGTCCATTTAATCTTTGGATATGATTAATTTTTTTGGATAATTCTCTAAATTGATCTTGAAAAATGGATGAATGGTGTGGGTTGATCCCAAATTTTCAGTAAATCCAAAGCTCAAGTGGACCATGCCACACGATACAGTGTGGAATAATGATTTCCACCGTTGATACCTTCCTTGGGCCCATAGTAATGTTTATTTTCCATCTAACCTGTTCATAATATGAAAAAGATATGAATGAAGAGAAAACACAAACATTAGCTTGATCCAAAACTTCTATGGCCTCCAAGAATTTTTCAATGGTAAAGGTTCAATCACACTATATCTTGTGGTGTGGTCCACTTGAGCTTTGGATATGCTTTCTTTTTGTTCTTTAGGCCTCAAATTATCTATTAACATAGATGAACAGAGTGGATAAAATAAATAAATAACGGTGGACCCCATAGAGTTTACTCAGTATGCTGAGGGTAATGAGTAACTCACCTAAATGTAGTGGAGAGGGGTTTCCTTAAAATATTCATAATCATATATTGGGCTTGCTTAAATCTGATTCACATATCCAACCCATTCATTATGTGTGTTCCACTTGGATGAGGGATCAAACCAAGTTTCAGCCGCATCCAAAACTCATGTGGGCCCCACTAAGTGCTTTTATATTTTTTAGGATGTCTTCACATAGTTTTAGATGGTATGGCCCACTTGAGTTTCGTATACAGATGATTTTTGAGATATCTCATAACCTAAAGGGGACACATCAAATGCACGATGTTGATGTTCGACACACATCATGATGGGGCCCATAAAGCTTACTGACATCAATTCTTAGGTTTTCACGAGGTCAGTAACTTGGGTCATAATTTTAACTAGAATATTTGGCTCATTTTACATGTCTGGTCCATTCACTCTATTTTACTGATCAATACCCTCAATTTGACTAGTTACTTACCCCGATCAGGCTACATATGAGAAAGATATTAGGCATACAAGATTAATCAACAATTTGAGTGAAATTGGATTTAAACATCTGCAGTTATTTACTCTTCAATTTGGACTGATTAGATTATCCAAAAACGGTTAAAGGTTCAATTAGTGGATGTGCCTAATAATTTAGTAAAAAATATTTTTTTTTCACAGATAAAATCTTAATTTCCATTTAAAAAGCACATTTTTTTCTTCAAAATGTATATTTTTTTACTCTTAATTTTTCTTTGAAAACTTTTAACAAAATATCATTTTTATTATCACTTATTTCAAAAAATATATATATACAAATTCTGAAATTTTATTTTCAAAATCTCAAAAATTTTCTCAAAAATTTCAAAATGCCAATTTTTTCCTTCAAAAGCATCGTTTTGTTTTCAACTTTTCAATTTTCTTTTTTAAAATGATATATTTTTTTTTTTCAAAATCTCAGTGTTTTTATTAATAAAATTTTCTTTTAATTTCAAATTTTGAACATTTTCAATTATTTTTCAATATCATAAATTTTTTCTACTTTTTTATTTTCCGTTTCAAAATGTTTGTTTTTTTTTTTTTTTTTTTTTTGTTAAAGTATCAATTTTTTAATATCATTTTATCTTAAAAACTTCAATTCTTTCGAACTTCTCCATTTTTTTTTTAAAGCATTTTTTTCAAACTTGTCAATTTTTATCGAACTTATCAATTTTATTTTATTTTTCAAAATACAAACTCTCATATTCTTTTTCAAAATATTTTCATTTTTCAACATTGTCAAAATTTTCACATTTTTAAAAATATTTTTAATTTTTTTTTCAGGATATTATTTTTTTCTCGAAATCAAATTCATTTTTTCAAAATTATTAACTTTATTCAAAATTCTTTTTTTGTCCCAAAAAATAGATTTTTGTTCAATCACGTTTTTTTTTTTTTTTTCAAAATCTCAATTTTTCTCAAACATTGTTAATTTTTTTAAACTTCTCAATATTCGTTTTCATGTGATATTACAAATCATTTAAATATTAGTTTTAAATTTAAAAATTTTAATAATAATTTCCACTCATTTGATTAAAATATAAAAATCAAAATTGAAAAAAATTCTTAGATACAAATATTAATCAATTGAAATTGAAAAATAATCTTAGATACAAAAAAACATAATTTTCCACCTATTCTAAAATAAAAATGAAAAAAAAACCACATGATCCGTCGAAAAAGAAACTAAAAAAATTCTATTAAAAACAATTAATTTTAGACTACCTTACCGCTCCCAACATTGGAAGAATGTTTCATCTTCCTTTTGGGCGAAGTTCATGATTGACTTTCTAAGGGTGTTTATCTTGTGGTATGGGAAAATTTTCTTTATGAACTCCCTTACCATGTCATTCTATCTACCAATAGATCATTTAGTACCTCTTAAAAGACATAGACAATTTTCACCATTGTGAATGTAACCACGCAAACAATTTCTTTAGCTTTCTCTTCAAAGAAAAAGGAAAGAGTTTTATCATCATCCTCTTTCAGAGATACATTACGCCCTCTCCTTCAATTGAGTAGGTAGAAGTAGTCATTTCGAGACATGTTTGGAAAGTATCAGACATTTTTAGTGGCATATAATCTTGTCAACCGATTGACACATAGAAACTCTTTCAAGCGTAGATACAAATTTTGAGATTCAAGCCCATGGAATTTTGAAATGAGTTGGATCAAGGGTGTTTATCTGTGATGTCCATATGTCCCTATCTTTCGAGGACAAAAACCACGTCTTGCAAAGAAAAAGTGAAGTGTGCTCACCCCCGACATGTTTGGAAAGTTGTAGATAATCTTGTCAAACAAAGTACAAATTTTGCGCAGATAATCTCGCACCTCATTATCATCCCGGACTTCCTCAACCCGAGGTCGAGACTGATTCATTGGTTGATTTGCAGCCATAACTTCAACTAACTTTGAGGATCTCGAGTGGTGTCATGCCCCAAACTCAAAAACCGGGATCACAAAATTTCTGATCGCCGAATTCGGTGACGACAGCCTCCATAGTACCCCATTCTCGGCACCCAGCGTCCATACGCTAGATTCCGATCCTGGGATCCTACAAGGAGGATTTTTCAATGTACATTTAACTCGTAATAAGCATAACCGCAAGTATACCCAAATCACAAAGGCAATATCATCATCACATATCCACTATTATAAACATTTGAATACAATGTTGAAAGGGAAATACATATATCGAAGTTAAAGCTCTAGAAGACACTGCATGCTCCAAGCTCCACACTGCTGCAACCTAATGCCACCTGCATGCATCTATAGTGCATAAGCTTATAGAAAGCTTAGTGGTGGTGAAAGTGTGTGCGCAAGATAAGTGCCGAGTATGCAATACAATGCCATAAATCATACAATATCGAAATAGGTAGAAATACTAACAAAATCATGAATCATACGATATCAGAGTAAGCAGAAATATACTGATAAGTCCACGATGCCATTAGTTGTACCAAGGCTATGCGATGCAAGGCATGAATGCGAACGACCATATTAATGCAGAAATATGGTAACCCAAAATGCTAAATGCTGCAGATGCAATGCAATATGCGGTGCAAATGAAATGAACAAGCAGGAGTGAATTTGGGATGATAGTATGTAGTATCATAGGCTATGGGGTTCATCACAAGGGACTTCTATCCAAACTAGTCTCATACTTAAATTTGGATAGTCAGACTCAATGTGGTAAACTCCTGATCTCAGGTTAGTCGCGCGCCCCAACTGAAATCTTGACCGTTATGAAGGTACACGTAATAAATAGTTGCGCACCACCAGCCTGAGTGAATAGTGAATGAATGAGTATGTAACTCCTGCTCAATAAGTCCATATATCTGCACCACACATCTCTGGGATCATCACCGGGGTCTAGTACACTCCAAGCTGGCTACTGCCCCAGCCGGCCACGTAGCCCAGTGAGTGGAAAAGACCTCACTACCTACTTGCCAGTAGTATACCAATGCCTGCCCGGCTCGCTGGCAGTAGACTCATTTGAAAGCTGGTCAAACTCAGCCTAGCTTATAGCCCCCTCACTCGTGTGGATAAGGCCACACCCCCTTCCAACCAACCACGACACAGTGGGAGATGCGACCTACTGGTATTTGACACTTGGGCGCTCATGTATCCACTCAGTCTAGACGTTGGGGCATCTCTTAGCCTCAGAGGTTTAGGGACTTTCACCCATGGACATCCAAAGTACCCAGATGTCGAACCAAACATTTCCGGTGTCCTATCTGGCCATCCACGACATGCCTGTGGAGGTGACAGCCCTAATGTCGCTAGGGCATACAGTAATCACAATCACATAATGTAAGATGCATGAGACATGTAGTCCAATCATGCATCAATCCTGCGCAAACCGTGCACTCATGTGGGATAACTCCACCTATCAGGAAGTCTTATAAACCATCTATACTATGTCATATGCAAGAGTCAATCACATCTCATAATAAACATGCAGATGATGCGTATGGGCATGTATCATGATGCTATGTTGTAACATACTCATAATCGGTATCAATAACCGGCATCAACAATCAACCTCGACAATATGGACATTTAACTAACATTGCCCCCAAGGAATGAGCCACATAGAGCCTAACATATAGTGAACCTATGGCCTCACATAAGGACCTAATATATAACACCATGGGCCTCGCTTAAGAGCTTAATACACATCACGATGGGCCTCTCACATGGGCCTAATATACATCACGATGGACTCCATCGCCTGGCCCTCAAATGCATCACAATGGGCCTCATCACATAGACCTCATATTCATCACAATAGGCCTTAAACATGGGCTGCATATACATCACATAGGTCTCGACAATTGGCCTTGGCAATCGAAATCGGCATCGACAATCGAAATCGGCCTCAACAATCGGAATCGACACTCAGAATCGGCCTCGATACTCAGCCTCGACAATCGGAATCGGCCTATACAATTGACCTCGACAATCGTAATCGGCCTCGATACTCGGCCTCGACAATCGGAATAGGCCTTTACAATTAGCCTCGATACTCGGCCTCGACAATCCGAATCAGCCTATACAATCGGCCTTAACAAATCAGAATTGGCCTCGATACTCGGTCTCGACAATCGGAATCAGCCTATACAATCGGCCTCAACAAATCGGAATTGGCCTCGATACTCAGCCTCAACAATCAGAATCGGCCTCATCAATCAAAATCAACTATACAATCAGCCTCGACAAATCAGAATCGACCTCGATACTCGGCCTCAACAATTGGAATCGGCCTATACAATCGGCCTCGAAAAATCAGAATCGACCTCGATACTCGGCCTCGACATTCGGAATCGGCCTATACAATCGGCTTCAACAAATCAGAATCAGCCTCGATACTCGGCCTCGACAATTGCAATCAGCCTATACAATCGACCTCGATACTCGGCCTCGACAAATCAAAATCGGCCTCAATAATCGAAATCGGCCTCGACAATCAGAATCGACCTATACAAACGGCCTCGATAAATTGAAATCGGCCTCGACAATCGTCCGAACAAGGCCTAAGGGAAGGTCGCAATGTGGACATTTAGCCAACATTGCTCCCAAGCAGTGGCCCACATAGAGCCAAACATATAATGGGCCCATGGCCTCACACAAAGGCCTAATATATAACGCAATGAGCCTTACTCAAGGGCCACATATACACAACAGGTGGGCACTGCTCATAGGCCTCAAATACATGACATGTGGGCCCTACACATAGGTCTCATATGCATCAAATGGGCCACATATTTGGGCCTCAAATACATCAAATGGGCCATGCATCATCGGCCTAGTACATATCACAATGGGCCTTGTCCATAGGCCAAGAATACATCATAATGAGCCCCATCAATGGGCCACACCAATGGGCCTCATATACATCAAGTGGGCCGTATCAATGGGCCGCACCAACGGGCCTCATATACATTAAGTGGGCCGTATCAATGGGCCGCACCAATGGGCCATCATATGAATCAAGTGAGCCTCATCAATGGACGGCATAGGTGAAACATGTACAACATGGTGGGCCCTGTGATTACACAAAATGTGGGCCCACTGTTCATATGTGCATGAGATGGATAAAACACATATATCGCAGCGAGCCCCACCACTGGACAACATGCATGGATATACAATGCATGCATCATGGTAGGTTCACCTGTCGAGGAAATGGACGGCGTGAATAGATACATCACATGGGCCACACTACCTGGATGGTGTGGATTAAAGCATGTGGAAGGGAATGGTTCCACCGTCCACTGGAAGTGTGGTTATAATACATAAAACATGGTGGATCCCACCGTCCTGCTGCTGGACAGTGGACCCCAAATTCATAATAGGTGGGTCCCACGTGATTTGTATGGGGTGTATTCAACAATATATCATGGTGGACCCAGAACTTTATGACGTTGCACAGCAGCAGCAAGCTACTGGCTACCGGCCCATCAACAAATGGATGGATGGTTTAGATATAAAACATATACATCAGAAGTGGGTCCTACTGTCCAATGTCTGGATGGTGTCGATGCCACACGTGTGGCCTGGCTCCACCGTCCAGATGGACGGACAGGATATAACACTCACATCAAGGTAGGGTCCATCGTCCAGATTAGATGGACGGACAGTGGATATAGAATATACACACCAAGGTGGGTCCCACCCACACGTGTTACACGTGTGTGGTGGGCCACATCCATGACTTAGATGGACGGCGTGGCTGGACAACATACATCACAGTGCATCCGTCCCATGGCACACTGTCCAGGGACGGACGACGTGGATTAAACCATACATCACGGTGGGTCCCACGTGGGGCCCACCAGGTATATAATATTATATATATATATCATATACATATATTCGGAAACGCTCACCTGCGAACTAGTTCGTACGTATTACGTACGAACTTTTTTGAGAACCCATCATACGTGATGGGAATCCAAAATCTGAACCGTTCATGTGAAGCAGCACCTCGTGAAACCTCCTGGGCTGAAGTTTTACGTTGATCTAAAACTTTGATGGGCCATGAAAAATGAAAATAGTTTCCTCCCTTGATTTGCATTTCTCTTTGTTATGGCCCACCAGATTTTAGATCGGGGTGAAAATTTGTCACATGGGATTTCATGGGATTCTGCATCACATGGACCATTTAGATTAGACACCCATGACACATGTTCAAAGGTGCGCACGTGCGTAGGTGCGCAGGGGAGCATGACTCTACATATATTATATATGTTATTATATATTTTATTTATTATTATTATTATTTTAAAACGATGCAATGTCCTAGCCTGCCAACTCAGACCGGGGCCCACCCAGAAATGATCTTAGAACAATGGATGGACGGTGTGGCTACAACATACTCATCAAGGTGGGGTCCACGTTAGTGTGGCCCACCAGTTTTGGATCAAATGGATATTTGTGTTTTTCCCACCATCCAAACAGTCCAGTCGGACTGACTTTCTAGCAGGGTGGGCAGTAAGGCCATCCCACCTACTGGACGGTTTGGATCATCCAATCAGGCCTACATTAAGGCGGTCCATGATCTAAAAAAAAAGGAGGGAGAGAGAGAGAGGGACCCCGCCACTATAGGCCCCTCTAGGCGATACAAACCATACATCAAATGGGTCTCACTAGGATCCAAAGGTCAAGATCTACTCTAGAAACACCCACCTAAGATCTTCTCATCCTTCTTCCGCCAAAGCATCCTAGAGCAACTTCAATGGTTGAGATGGACTTTAGATGGTGGGATTGGGTGGTAGGAAGGTGGGCCACACTAGCTTCTCCCATGAAAGCCATAGACGTCCACTCTCCCTTGGTTACTTGGGAGAATGAGTTTGAAATGAGAGAGAGAGAGAGGGGATAGGATGTAAGAGAGAGAGAGAGGGATGGGTGTGAGTGATGGAGTGATGGGTGAAGTGAGTGATGGGTGTACTTGATTGGTGGAGAGAGAGAGAGAGAGTTGACTTTAGGGGTTGCTTGGGAATGGGGCATGTACTTGACATGAGGTGATTGATGTGTACTTGATTGATGGGACATGTTGTAGAGATTCTCTTGGGATTGCAAACGTGTGGCATTTTCTCGAATTGAATGCAGGCCCATATCTCCTGGCTTAGGCATTGCCTCGATGCGCGAGATGCGGCATCGGAACCGCGATGACGGCGCGGTCACACTGGCATACGTCTTGGGTCGAGCCGACTTAGGAATACGGAATATAACTCAGGTTCGCACGCAACTACCGATTACAGGTTGCAGGTTGCCGGAATTCGACCGAG
Source organism: Magnolia changhungtana (assembly GCA_030180095.1). Classification (NCBI taxonomy): domain Eukaryota; kingdom Viridiplantae; phylum Streptophyta; class Magnoliopsida; order Magnoliales; family Magnoliaceae; genus Magnolia; species Magnolia changhungtana. Next base: position 4,145,360 of record JASAUF010000600.1, read on the forward strand.
ATGACCGTGGAAGCCTACATAATGGTATGGGTTAGGATACAGACCTTACAAGTGGTGTCTAATCCTGTGATGGATAGATAATCCCTCAACTAATCCTCCTACACTCAAGGGACGACAAGTGTTGTCATGGACCCACTTGGGCATGGAACACTCTCAGCCCTCAATTTCAGAATCTAACCTAAACCTAAAAGGAAGGAAATGGAAATAGAAATGGAGAAAATTAGAAAGAAGTTATCAAATTAGAAGTTCCTAAATTAAGATCCTGCAGAACAAAACAAAACAAGCCAGTTTCTAAAACAGAAATTCTAAAATTAGAAAGTTTCTAAAAGAAAAGAGAGAAAGATGCATTAGTTTCTAAAAAATATAAAATAAGAAAGTAACCTAGTTTCTAAAAATGAAAAAGGAAAGTTTCTAAAAACAGAAAATAGAAAGTTTCAAAAATAAAAAGAAAAAGTTAGTTTCTAAAAATAAATTAGGAAAGTTTCTAAACCTACATTTAGAAAACTAAGTTTCTAAAATAATTTAGAAAAATCCTAACCTAAAAATAGAAAGTGGAAAAACCCTAATCTTAACCTAATTCCAAAATTAGTTAATCTTAGAAAAATGCAACCGTTAATCCCCAACAACGGTGCTAAAAACTTGTTCATAACCCCAAGTGTTGGGTCGCGATGCAGTAATAATCTCGATGAGACCGAGGTCAAATCCATAAGGACTAATTCTCATGTGTTTTCTAAGAGCAACTTGAAAAGGCCGAGCTAAGAGTCCTAGAGGGGGGGGGGGGTGAATAAGACTATACCAAATTAAAAAATTAACTGTAAAATTAAACAAATATAAATAAAGAAAGCACTAAACATTCCCATAAAGCATAAATGAATAACAACCTCAAATGTACTAGTATTGAGAGGTTGATACAAATGTTGTACTAAGGACAACCTTACACCAAAACCCAATGGCTTATGGTAGGACAACTTGATTTCTTGAAAGGTCTGTGTATCAAAATCTTAAACTGATACAGAGGAATGAAGAATAAAAAATAGCAAAGAAAATAAACTAAGTTATTACAACATTCTCACACTTGTATAAAAAAAGATTACAACATTCTCCATAAATACTTAAAAAGAAATTACAACATTCACAAAAAGCCACAATCAATCATTCACCACAAGACCAAAAATTATAGTGGTTCGCTTGTGTGTACACCAACAGTTTAGAAAAATAGCCACGCAACTACTCCACTCCCAATATCCTCACACAGTGGATATTAGCATTCACTATGAAATAGGTTTTTCAAGGTTCACCTAAAACCTTCACAATTGTGTCTTTCAAGTGGGCTTACACAATTCAAAAACCCCACACTCTGAGTTTTCTGGATCACCTCAGATAAACCAAAAGGAAAGAGATATTTTTCTTGGCACAACCTCAAAACTATAAAAGAAATTTACATAAATGTAAATATACTTATCTGGATATTCTCCTTTGATGAAGCCCGGTAGAACCATTTTGAAGTAGATGTTCAACGTTGATGTTCAATGCCCACACTCACTTATGAAAAGGTTCTAAGTTGTAAATGATTTTTAGATTAAATCACCTTGGGCTTGCTTGATTTGATTTTGATTCTAAGAAAGGGGAAAACTCAAATCCCTTCTTCAAATAAGATTGGAATATAGAACTCAAAATCAAATGCAAAAAAAAAAAGCTAAATTAAAGATAATATTAAATGAGCACTAAATAGCTTAAGAATATCACAAACTTATCTCTCAGATTGGTGTCTTGAATTTGCTTGAATTGAATGAAAAACTCTTAAAATTGTGCTCTATTTATAAGTGCAGAAACTATTCACTCGACTGGCCCAAAGGTCAGCTCGACTGGTCGAAGGACCAACAAGAATTCAAAAATTTGGGCGTGATAATATAAGACCATTCCATGACTGATCGAGTGGATGGTACACCCAATTTGGTTACTGGACTCTGAGTCGAGCCTGCCCGACTGGTCGAGCACTGTTCACTCGACTGGTCGAGCAGTCTCCGGGACTGGTCAAGGGTCCAACAAAAAATCTCAAAAATTAGTAACAAACCATGGAATGGTCGAGGAAATTCTTGGACTAGTCGAGCCAGTACTAGGACTAGTCGAACATAGGCTAAGACTAGTCGAGAAAAAGTCTATAAAATTATATAGTGACCTAATTTAAGTATGCAATCAATATGACCTAACCTATGGTCAATTTAGGGTCATTCATACCTTATAAGTGATATTTGAACATTGAAACATCATTTGTTTCAGTTGATAGTTGTTCTTGAAGTACTTGAAGCTTGACATCTTGAAGTGCTTTGAAGCTTGAACTTGAAGTACTTTGAAGCTTGAACTTGAAGTACTTATGACTTGTATTTCACCTTGAGCTTTGAGTTCCAAAGTAAAACACTTATCTTAACATAGTTGAAGCTTGAAAGCTTGATTTATCACTTGATGTTGTACTTGAATCTTTTATTCTTGCACTTGAAGTTCTTGATGTAAAGATCTTTGTTCTTATTCTTGAATTGCTTGATCTTGAATATGAAGATGAGCTACACAAGATACAGATTCCAAGAAGTTTTGGCAATACAAAATTTGACAACCATAGGAGCTAGATAGAATAACATTTACAATCTCCCCATTTGTCAAATTCGTGACAAAACATAATACATTAAAATAAGCATAATATGCACAATTAAGAATCATGCACCAGTTACAACCTGGTCAAAGAATCATGCACCAATTACAACTGATCAAATCAATACTCATCAATACTCTCCCTTAATACCATACTTCATAGAATCCAAGAGGATAATAAGAAAAAGAAAAAAGAAAAAATTGCTACTACCTATCACCTAACCACATTTTCTCCATAGTTCCACATTCATTTTCATTCTCCACATATATCAAAAAGAAATAGGAATATGAAAATAAAATCTCCCCCTTTTTGTCACAATATGACAAATGAAAGAAAATATAAATGATGATGGAAACATAAGAGTAATGAGAGATGTAAGGTTAAGATAACGTAGAGACAAGATAACCATTAAAAACATGTTCACATGTCCAAGCACAAGAAGAAATTCAAGTATTAAAAGTTATTACATAACAAATACTTATAACTAATCCGAACTAGAAGTAGGAGTAGGCATGGATGGATCAATTTGATGAAGTCCCTTGTTAATGCACCAAAGATATTTGCGCATATATTTGAATTGCATTTCTTGGGACACATGCATACTTTCAACCTTCTCCTCAAGTGAGCGCAAACATGCATCAAAATCAGAAGGCTGATAATCAGGATCAGCAGCAGAATCGGATTCAATTTCATAAAAAATGTCATCCATATTAACATCATTTGGAGGTAAATCACCCTCCTCTTCATTTGCTTCCGCAGCTCCACTAACACCCACATTAACTTGGCCAGGGGTCAACTTCAAATTCGTTTTGTTAATGTTAGAGTTGTTGAAGGGTAGATGATGAATGGGAGCTTCCCCAACAGGCATAGCCACTAAACTATGAGTGGCTAAAACAGTCATAAGATAAGCAAAGGGTATGTCACCATGTAACGCCCCGGATTTTTTGCCAACCTGGGATTAGACGTCCTTAGGCAATGGGTCGATCCTAATACCTCATTAACTTGTCAGAACTGAATCCCAAAGTCTAAAGCCGCCTTTGAACTCATTTCCTTCACAAATCTTACCCTTCATCACCTTGATCTTCCAAATTTTCTAAGAACTTTCACCCTAGACACTATCTTAAACTAGCTAAGTAGTATAACTTGGATCACTTTATATACAAACTACAAAGACCTGAGTACCACCTCGACCAGAAATCACTTAGGACTAAATCCTTTAGAAATAAGACAAAGTAACTAGGTGTGAAACCAGATTAGCTACGAAATCCGTTTGAATCGCTTTAAATACGATCTGCAAGACCCAAAACTTGTAGAATCATTGACGCTAGGTTACCCTAAAATCTAGGATCAATCACATTACCCGGCTGCTCTCGGGAGCACATCGAAACTCCGTATCAGATCTGGACCACACGTCAGAAGTCCGAATAACTCGAAGTTAAGGAATTAGGACTGCCTCATTGGGCTCGACAACCATCTCAGAAATCAAGTCCAGATGATGTCCCACGGCCATTCGATCGCGTCCGGAGTGAGAGAGTGTGAAAACACTTGTTTTCTTTAAAAATAAATATCTTGAATAGTGATCTGGCATCATTTGTTTGCGGATCAGTATTAAGCAACCAGACCGTCAGAATCTGACCAAATTACACCATCGGATCAGGAAAAATTTCATACACATTTACATGTACTCGAAATCTCCGATCGAGATCCACTGACCGTTGAACTGAAAGTGGTCCGCCACGCATGATCTGGAATCCCGACCGAAATGAAAACTTAATAGAACGTAGATCCAGCGTTAGTGAGCTTAAGTCCGACCTTTGGCTCAAGGAGGCCCACCAGAAGTGCTCCGTTGAGACGGAACAGGTCCGCTTTGGACATAACCTAAGTATACTTTGTTCCCGAGTCTATTTCGGTGAGTTTTGAGACTATATAAGGACCTTAAACCCTCTCCCATTCTAGCCATACGAATTTGGAATTGAGAGAGAGAAAAGAGAGAGAAAGTGAGGGAGATGTGGGAGGAACTCCCTGCTGCTGTTCCCTACCGCTATTCGGGCTCCACCGCCTGATTCTCATCGCTTTCCCGGCGATTCCGGCGTCGTTTCTAGGTAAGAAACCCTAACCCTAATCTGTTTTAGGGTTATATAGGTTGTAGGTTATAAAATAGCTAACCTGTTTCGTTCTTTAGGCTGCCAAACTCCCGTATACGGAACCTTAGCAAACCTATCGACTCCGTTACGATTCTACGACACAAGGTGCGGACTTTAGGTGTATAGGTTATGGTTTTCAACGCTTTCAATGTTAGATAATGATAGATTCATGATCTGCATGCAATTGCACATGTACGAAATGCTTTCTGTTTCCTGTTTCGATTAGAATTGTAGAATTTGGAAATTCACATACTCTAGGTGTTTGTATAAAATACCGTATACGTATTTTTTTTGAAAATTTGTTTGACATGTTTATTTGACGTATGGATATATGACGTATGGATAAAATACTTATTTGGCGAAAGGATTCGCCTAAATACATGTTTACTAATAAACACTATGTATGTAGAAATACGGTATTGTAAGAAGTACCATATACATGTATATTTTAGTGATGTGTTTGTCATGATTAATTGTCGTATCAATATATTATGTGCATATAAAACATTTGCTTGGCAAAGAGAATCGCCGTAATACATGTTTGCTTGTATACACTATGTATGTTGAAAATGCATATTCTAGAAAATACTGTATACGTATAAATATTGGGAGATAAATTTATCATGATTATTTGCTGTAGTAATATATTATACATGGATAAAATACCCACTTGGCTAAGGGATAGCCCTAATACATGTTTTACTAACATACACCATGTATGTTGTAATAGTGTATTCTAAGTGTTTGTGAAAATGATTGAATGAGTACCGAATTCTCATTCGTACTCGCCATAACTAGTTGTCATGGATTCATGATTGTTGTATTGGCGATACCCCTTTTGACGAAAGGATTTGCCTTAAATCACGCCACGGCCAATATACACCACATATGCTAAAATGTGTGGCCCAAGTGTTTTTGGAAATGACTGAATGAATATGGAACTTGGATTCCTGCTTGCCATGAATTCCGTCGTGGGTGTATGCGTGTTATGATTGGGGCAACTCCTTAGGGAAAGGATTTGGCCTAATGCCTATGTGATCGACATATGTCATGTATGTTGATGTATGTTTGTTTAAGTGTTTCTTGGAATGTCTGAATGAGTAGTAGTTAGCAAATTGTAATGTATAAGGGTGTTGAGATGTGATTCTCAACCTCTTTTAACTATGTGTATGATCTCCTTGGATTGTTGTGTGATTAGGAATTGAACATGTATAAACTCATGCTTGTGTTGTGATTCATAACATGCTCAACTGCTTATGATTATAACTATGTAATGCATATGTTTAAATTTATATTTACGTTGTATGATCCGTCATGGGTGATGGGGAGCGGAGCAACGAGTGCGTCAATGACCACAAATTTTAAACGGATAATACCATACCTTGATTGTATGAGTGGAATCTTGATCCATTCTTGCTTTATCTATCGCAAGTTATCATGTTTGGGGCTATGATTATAGTCCGGACAATCGGTGCACGGTGATTGAATTCGTGGTTGCGATTCATTTGTCACGTGAGATGTGTTCGATGAACCCGAGTCGTACTTCGGTTGGCGATAGTGGTTGGCCACGCGAAGTGCTTATGCACTTCATGTCGTTCAACTTGTTGTGCGCTCGAGCTAGCCGAGCTCGTCAAGTAACCCAATCTGTCTTATGTATGTTCACCATGTTTGGTCGCTACTGCTTGAACCTAGGGTACCAAACTTACCAGTGAAATCCCTTTTAACCATGGTACCTCGATCCGCTAAGACTCATGAGCCAGGCATGGTGGTATGGGACACCGTGGTCGAGCTGTCGGCCTACGCTGGGGCCACGTGCCTCCCCGTAGTGACCAGTGAGCAACTAGACTCGTGAGCCGATTATGGTAGTATGGGACACTATATTCGAGCTGTCGATACTTACGGTGAGAGTCGAGTACGGTGAGACCTGTACTCGTGCTGACGGGTGACGAGTCCTCTGTAGTATCTTCGAGTATACTCCAAGGTCTGTGTTTGGCGACGAGTCTTTCACAGCAACTGGAGTATAAGTTGAGCCGAGTACGGTGAGACCTGTATTCGAGCTGACGGCTAGTGATTGAGCCGAGTACGGTGAGACCTGTACTCGAGCTGACGGTCAGCAATTGAGCCGCATACGGTGAGATCTGTATCCGTGCTGACGGGTGACGAGCCCTTTGTGATGCCTTCGCTACGCCTCTCAAACCATAATATCGTATGAGATTAACTAGGACTGACGACCCTAGAATGGATCATGTTTGGGAATGATACAAGGGAGGTACCTTAGTTTCCCAATACTTCTTTGTTTGAAATGGACTAATAATAACTCAAGTAATCATGATCATCATCGCACCGCATGTGCTTAGTAGATGTGGCGCCCCGAGGGAGTTAAGCATTCGCGAACGTAAGATGATGTCGCATGAGGGTGGTTTGGCAAGGGCATACAAAGATCATGTCATTTCATTCTCGCACTTAATAAGAGTAGTTAGAATTGTTTGATTTGTCTTGCTTTATCATTCTTGCTTGATTGAATTAATAACATGTTAACCTATGCTTTCTTGTCCACTGAGTTGATCACTCACTCCCACGTTACGGGACGGTGTTGTACACACCAACCAGATTTGTTGAATTTCAGATGATAGCGATGCTTATGAAGCAGAGCCGGACTACTTCTATGGTGATGAGGAGGAGTTCTCCTATCATGTAACTCTCTCGACGGGTCTCGAAAGACCGGTACTGCATTGACGGGGCTATGGTACTTGGTATAGAAGATATTACACTTACACATTGGTATATTTTAGAACTGTACTTGTAATTATTTAACCTAGTAATGTTATCACACTCTGGAGACTCATCACAGTTTATATATTTTATCTATCTATCATCGTCTTCCGCTTGCAATTTAACTGTCTCTGGAGTATGATATGTTGTTTTGGCTTAATCTCACTCATGTTCAATGCACGAATACAGTCAACATTCAATCATCATTCATTTTGTTGCATAAGTGATGTTCTGGAACTCGGGAGTTGAGTTTATGCTCGACCCCCGATTTTCAGGGCGTTACAAGTTGGTATCAAAGCATGATTTGGATTAAACCGGACCTGGATTATGGTCACACGATGCACACTGACGCACTCTGACTTAGGAGGGAGCGACGGAATGTAGAAACAGTCTTAGGCATCCCTGCTCCGTCCAACGGCTAGTTCGATAAAAGCAAACGCCGAAATCGAGTACGTATTAACCCTTGGTCGCACGGGTCGACCTTATAATATTCCTAGGCCGTCTATTAAAGAGTCTAGATTACAATTCACCTCACCCCAACCGTTGAAAATAGATAGAATACGGGATAAACGTGATGAGGATAACTACTCCAAATCCTCGGAGTTTCTCTGGACTCCTCACAGAAACTTCCCAAATCCACGAGAAAAGAAAAGCAGAAAGTAGGAATAAATTCTAATTAATTCGAATTGATTAATAAATGACTATAAAAAAAATTGAGTTCACAACCCTTTAAATAGGAATACCAAGCAATGGTAAACAAATCAGAAACAAACTACAACTAAAACTCCTAGAATTCGCGACTTACCATAAGGTGGTGATATCTACCAGTGCGCAAAGTTTTCAGCCAAGAATAATAAGTGTCCTATTTGGCTTCACCAAACCATTCTCCTAATTATTCTAAGCTCTTTACGCGATGAGCGCAACTCCTAAAGCCCAATGGATGAAGAGTAATTAAACTAAAAATTACTATTTTAGTAAAACGGAATTAAAATGGGGAAATGACTGTCAATCAGAGGCTTTTTTCACAATTCCAGCCTGCGCAACCCTGCATAGCTGGGTTGGTTGGCTTCATTAGCTCGTTCTACCCCAAATTCATATATTTTACATCAGATAACTCATTCCGGATTGCAAGTTACGTCCAATTATCCCGAAACTACCCGAAATGCAGCGAATCGGATTCGGGGGCCTCCCCACTTAGATCCGATGGGACCCAGGGTCGAACCAGGGTGCATTTGGCACCTTGGGACCACAGAGAACATGACCCCACCGCGGCGGCGCAGTTCCGGCCAAGGCAGACCGCGGTGGAGCCGCGGTTCCGGCGGCGGACCGCGGTCCGGTGGCCCATCTGGTGTGGGGCCAGGGCTGGGGTTGGTCGGCTCGACCTCCCCTACCCCCTGGCACGTGCCATTTTGGCAAATGTTTGGGATTTTAGGGGCTGGAGCACCCCTCTCTCTCACATCTTCCCTTCCAAACGCCCTCCCCTTCTATTTCCGATTTTTTTCCCTCAAATCCTTCCTCCAATCTTTCAATCCACCATGTTCAACCATGATTCACCCACTTCCATCGATCACAGCCACACCTACCTTCTACCCTTGTCGTTTCCCTCATTTGGACACTCACACCTCCCATTCGAAGCTCACATTCGTGTAAGCTCTCAACCCATCCCATCTATTCATTTTCCTTCTTCAAACCCTATCTATTGGGCCTCTACGACATCTGTCGGGACTCAAGTCCATGGAGAACCAAAAACTCCAGCCCCCCCATTTCCCTTATCCTCATTTTCCATGGCTCTATCCGAGCTCATCCATATGTTGTCTTGTAGTTTGCATGGGCTACTATTTTAGGGTGGTTATGTTTTCCTGTTGATAGGTGTAGTAGTTGGTAGAATGTTTTAGGTATTTGTGAACGTTTAGGGTCCGTTCGGCCAAATTACATTAGGTAAGTTTAGGTGGATGGAATTGTAAAAGTAATAATAAATCTATGTGTAGGTATGGTCCCTAGATTGGGTGTATCCCATGTATTCCGACATCATGTTTAGAATGTACGCAATTAAAAGTAAATTACGAGATTTCCCGTTCCCATAACACTTAGAAGTTCATTACCCTGGGATTTGGAACTCCCATCTCACGCTTTCCCACACAAGGCTCATTTTCCAAAGCCTATACCATTAATTTTAATCCCCACCCACCCTCCTACCAAACATGCCACTCCCAATCCCGAGGTAGGATTAGCAATGCAGTCCCATTCAATACAACTTAGGACCATTGGCCAAATCATGTTGAAGTGATAAAGTCCCTTGATATACATTAACCCACCACACTCTGACAGCTTAAGCTTTTAGAGTAAATGGTTGTTTGACAAATAGGCCTTAGAGTTTTGGACCTAGAGCGATACTCCTAGTTTTCGACAGACCTGATCGTATAGGAAATCCAATAAATTAATAATGCAAACCCCAGGATCTTCTTAGCTGGTGTGAGCATGTGTGAAATGCTCGAGCGTCAAGTACAGACAACTCAATTCCACTTAGACAACGTTTGACCCTACACGATGAATAATTTCTTGTATTAGAAATGATCTGAAATCATCTAGTGTGTAAGCATAGACTAATAGGTTACCACTATTCATAAATTGAGACTAGGCTACTGGTTCTACTACGGAACGTAAAAGACTAATTATGATAAGATAATTGCAAGATAGTTGAAAGATGGACTTAGTTAATAGGCTGGATTAGGTTGGAGTGAGACCTCACTCCTTCGTCGGACCCCTTAATACTCATAGGCTCCTTTAATAATTCTTAGAAAAGTTGTATGATTAGTAACTATACACGCTCAGTATCCCTTTGATTTAATGTTAGGTCAAATCAATACACCCCTTATAATCGCCTTCTCAAGGACTTAGTATAATGGGAACACGGAGTAGAGAAACTACATATAAGCGAGGTATTCGCGGTTTGAATCGCATTCTCAAATCCTGGTAGTGACCAATGAACCCTATGCTCTGATCAAGCAGAAGGTCGGGATCAACTAGGATTAAGAAATGATATGACAATTTTCTGTCCTAGCTAGGTAGAAGATTCATGTATCCGACTCAGACCCACTACACAACATTCCTTCCGTGTTGGCCCAACCACTTACAACTAAAAGTTTATAATTTTGTCCTTGAAAAGTGTTAGGAGTATATAGCTGGTAGAGACTATGTCTTTTAGGCCCAAGGAATTACCCAAATGGGCAACAAATAGTTAGGAATGAGGTCCCAAACCACATGCCATGATGACATACATATTGTGCATATGAACGTAGAAAGATAGCATGCCTATTAAGCTAGACATGATTAAATAGGATAAGTCTGGACCGCGACAAAATTCCTTGGTAGAATTAGGCATCTTGCCTCAAACTCACACCCATTTGTGATAGCCCCTTTCTATAATCCTAGGTACCAAAACTGATGTAGTGGGAATTATTGTCAAGACTACAGATAAGTAAAGAAATAAATTGTAGCAAAATATTAGGGTATGAGAAATGGATAAAGAAATATGTTTTAAGGGGGGTGGACTAAAATGAACTAGGCTAGTATATACCCTACCACGCGTAGGAACTCGAAATCAATAAGTCTTAGGCAAATGAAATAATAGAAATCTTTCCTTATTACCCTTCGGCAATTTCGGGGACGAAATTTTGTATTAAGGGGGGTAGATTGTAACGCCCCAGATTTTTTGCCAACCTGGGATTAGACGTCCTTAGGCAATGGGTCGATCCTAATACCTCATTAACTTGTCAGAACTGAATCCCAAAGTCTAAAGCCGCCTTTGAACTCATTTCCTTCACAAATCTTACCCTTCATCACCTTGATCTTCCAATTCTTCTAAGAACTTTCACCCTAGACACTATCTTAAACTAGCTAAGTAGTATAACTTGGATCACTTTATATACAAACTACAAAGGCCTGAGTACCACCTCGACCAGAAATCACTTAGGACTAAATCCTTTATAAATGAGACAAAGTAACTAGGTGTGAAACCAAATTAGCTACGAAATCCGTTTGAATCGCTTTAAATACGATCTGCAAGACCCAAAACTTGTAGAATCATTGACGCTAGGTTACCCTAAAATCTAGGATCAATCTCATTCATTACCATTTTGCTCTCGGGAGCACATCGAAACTCCGTATCAGATCCGGGACCGCACGTCGAAGTCCGAATAACTCGAAGTTAAGGAATTAGGACTGCCTCACTTGGGCTCGACAACCATCTCAGAAATCAAGTCCAGACGATGTCCCACGGCCATTCGATCGCGTCCGGAGCGAGAGAGTGTGAAAACACTTGTTTTCTTTAAAAATAAATATCTTGAATAGTGATCTGGCATCATTTGTTTGCGGATCAGTATTAAGCAACTGCAGACCGTCAGAATCGACCAAATTACACCATCGGATCAGGAAAAATTTCATACACATTTACATGTACTCGAAATCTCCGATCGAGATCCACTGACCGTTGAACTGAAAGTGGTCCGCCACGCATGATCTGGAATCCCGACCGAAATGAAAACTTAATAGAACGTAGATCCAGCGTTAGTGAGCTTAAGTCCGACCTTTGGCTCAAGGAGGCCCACCAGAAGTGCTCCGTTGAGACGGAACAGGTCCGCTTTGGACATAACCTAAGTATACTTTGTTCCCGAGTCTATTTCGGTGAGTTTTGAGACTATATAAGGACCTTAAACCCTCTCCCATTCTAGCCATACGAATTTGGAATTGAGAGAGAGAAAAGAGAGAGAAAGTGAGGGAGATGTGGGAGGAACTCCCTGCTGCTGTTCCCTGCCGCTATTCGGGCTCCACCGCCTGATTCTCATCGCTTTCCCGGTGATTCCGGCGTCGTTTCTAGGTAAGAAACCCTAACCCTAATCTGTTTTAGGGTTATATAGGTTGTAGGTTATAAAATAGCTAACCTGTTTTGTTCTTTAGGCTGCCAAACTCCCGTATACAGAACCTTAGCAAACCTATCGACTCCGTTACGATTCTACGACACAAGGTGCGGACTTCAGGTGTATAGGTTATGGTTTTCAACGCTTTCAATGTCAGATAATGATAGATTCATGATCTGCATGCAATTGCACATGTACAAAATGCTTTCTGTTTCATGTTTCGATTAGAATTGTAGAATTTGGAAATTCACATACTCTAGGTATTCGTATAAAATACCGTATACGTATTTTTTTTGGAAATTTGTTTGACATGTTTATTTGACGTATGGATATATGACGTATGGATAAAATACTTATTTGGTGAAAGGATTCGCCTAAATACATGTTTACTAATAAACACTATGTATGTAGAAATACGGTATTGTAAGAAGTACCATATACATGTATATTTTAGTGATGTGTTTGTCATGATTAATTGTCGTATCAATATATTATGTGCGTATAAAACATTTGCTTGGCGAAGGGAATCGCCGTAATACATGTTTGCTTGTATACACTATGTATGTTGAAAATGCGTATTCTAGAAAATACTGTATACGTATAAATATTGGGAGATGAATTTATCATGATTATTTGCTGTAGTAATATATTATACATGGATAAAATACCCACTTGGCTAAGGGATAGCCCTAATACATGTTTTACTAACATACACCATGTATGTTGTAATAGTGTATTCTAAGTGTTTGTGAAAATGATTGAATGAGTACCGAATTCTCATTCGTACTTGCCATGACTAGTTGTCATGGATTCATGATTGTTGTATTTGCGATACCCCTTTTGACGAAAGGATTTGCCCTAAATCACGCCACGGCCAATATACACCACATATGCTAAAATGTGTGGCCCAAGTGTTTGTGGAAATGACTGAATGAATATGGAACTTGGATTCCTGCTTGCCATGAATTCCGTCGTGGGTGTACGTGTGTTATGATTGGGGCAACTCCCTAGGGAAAGGATTTGGCCTAATGCCTATGTGATCGACATATGTCATGTATGTTGATGTATGTTTGTTTAAGTGTTTCTTGGAATGTCTGAATGAGTAGTAGTTAGCAAATTGTAATGTATAAGGGTGTTGAGATGTGATTCTCAACCTCTTTTAACTATGTGTATGATCTCCTTGGATTGTTGTGTGATTAGGAATTGAACATGTATAAACTCATGCTTATGTTGTGATTCATAACATGCTCAACTGCTTATGATTATAACTATGTAATGCATATGTTTAAATTTATATTTACGCTGTATGATCCGTCATGGGTGATGGGGGAGCGAAGCAACGAGTGCGTGCTGTGACCACAGCGACCCTAAACGGATAATACCATACCTTGATTGTATGAGTGGAATCTTGATCCATTACTGCTTTATCTATCTGCAAGTTATCATGTTTGGGGCTATGATTATAGTCCAGACAATCGGTACCAGAATTGAATTCGTGGTTGCGATTCATTTGCTACGTGAGATGTGTTCGACGAACCCGAGTCGTACTTCGGTTGGCGATAGTGGTTGGCCACGCGAAGTGCTTATGCACTTCATGTCGTTCAACTTGTTGTGCGCTCGAGCTAGCCGAGCTCGTCAAGTAACCCAATCTGTCTTATGTATGTTCACCATGTTTGGTCGCTACTGCTTGAACCTAGGGTACCAAACTTACCAGTGAAATCCCTTTTAACCATGGTACCAAGATCCGCTAAGACTCATGAGCTGGGCATGGTGGTATGGGACACCGTGGTCGAGCTGTCGGCCTACGCTGGGGCCACGTGCCTCCCCGTAGTGACCAGTGAGCAACTAGACTCGTGAGCCGATTATGGTGGTATGGGACACTATATTTGAGCTGTCGATACTTACGGCGAGAGCCGAGTACGGTGAGACCTGTACTCGTGCTGACGGGCGATGAGTCCTCTGTAGTATCTACCAGTATACTCCAAGGTCTGTGATTGGCAACGAGTCTTTCACAGCAACTGGAGTATGAATTGAGCCGAGTACGGTGAGACTTGTATTCGAGCTGACGGCTAGTGATTGAGACGAGTACGGTGAGACCTGTACTCGAGCTGACGGTCAGCAATTGAGCCGCATACGGTGAGATCTGTATCCGTGCTGACGGGTGACGAGCCCTTTGTGATGCCTTCGCTACGCCTCTCAAACCATAATATCGTATGAGATTAACTAGGGTGACGACCCTAGAATGGATCATGTTTGGGAATGATACAAGGAGGTACCTTAGTTTCCCAATTCTTTGTTTGAAATGGACTAATAATAACTCGGTAATCATGATCATCATCGCACCGCATGTGCTTAGTAGATGTGGCGACCGAGGCGATTAAGTATTCGCGAACGTAAGATGATGTCGCATGAGGGTGGTTTGGCAAGGGCATACAGCATCATGTCATTTCATTCTCGCACTTAATAAGAGTAGTTAGAATTGTTTGATTTGTACTGCTTTATCATTACTGCTTGATTGAATTGATAACATGTTAACCTATGCTTTTCTGTTCCACTGAGTTGATCACTCACTCCCACGTTACGGGACGGTGTTGTACATACCAACCAGATTTGTTGAATTTCAGATGATAGCGATGCTTATGAAGCAGAGCCGGACTACTTCTATGGTGATGAGGAGGAGTTCTCCTATCATGTAACTCTCTGACGGGTCTCTGAAGGCCTGGTACTGCATTGACGGGGCTATAGTACTTGGGTAGAAGATATTACACTTACACATTGGTATATTTTAGAACTGTACTTGTAATTATTTAACCTAGTAATGTTATCACACTCTGGAGACTCATCACAGTTTATATATTTTATCTATTTATCATCGTCTTCCGCTTGCAATTTAACTGTCTCTAGAGTATGATATGCTATTTTGGCTTAATCTCACTCATGTTCAATGCACGAATACAGTCAACATTCAATCATCATTCATTTTGTTGCATAAGTGATGTTCTGGAACTCGGGAGTTGAGTTTATGCTCGACCCCCGATTTTCAGGGCGTTACACACCGTGACCAGGGTAGAGACGGAAGTAAATCATGATATAACAAATGAGAGTAGGAAGACACACAGGGACTCCAAAAATGATATAATGAAGAATACAAACCATGAACGTAGTCAGCTCGGTTTTGTTACCAGATCGAGGTTAGACATTTGAAATGAAAATCTTATGAAGAATTCTGTATCTGGGTAACATAAACTTGGAAGTGAGTGCATTCCCAGTACTCCATTCTGCATCCATATTACATAAATCTCTAGGGAGCATTCGCTTCTTAGTTTCAGAAGGTTTTGACACAAAAGAACTAATGGGAATACCATCATCATTGACAGGTATATCCATTAACCAAGAAATAAGATGACGGTCCACATCAACTGGACCTTCTCTGGTCGTAATTTTAAACGTCAGATTCTTAGAAGAGAAGTCACTAATGCAATCATACATAGCCTGCGCAATGGAGCGGTATGCCGATCCACCCCAATGTAATATGTTATCCCATCTTACAGACTAAAAGAGAGGAACAACATCAAATGGTGTCAAATGATCAGGATTAACAGTCCGTTCAACTATCACATTGCGCAAGCGAATATCCCATACAAACTCGAGATCTTCCTCAGGTGACTGAAGATGTGTGATAGGAGCCGAACGAGAAGAAGAGGGACTACGAGATCCTTTTTTCTTGGTTCTACCCTTCATTGCAATAAAGAAATCAAGGAATAAAGAGATTGCAAAAGAGGCAGGAAGGGTTTCTAGTAGATCAGATTTTTTGATAGAAAACCCCCAAAATAATTATAAAGCATGAAATAAACCACACAAATGAAGAAAACGAAGTGCAAAGGACTTGAATCTAGAAGAAAATCGAAAATAATGCATTAACCATGGAGGAATCGAAGGTAGGTTCAACCGGTCGTGGTAGGGCTCGTTGGAGAAAAAGACCGAAATGAAGAAAAAAATGATTTTCCCCAAATAAATGGTTAAACCTGAGATTTACGATTGGTCGAGTACATACTCGACCGGTCGAACCACGACTAGTCGAGTTTGTACTTGACTGGTCGTGCAGCACTGAAAATTTCTAATTTTACATAAAATTTGAATTTTATAAATTCAAAATAATAAATATGTACATTATGATACAGAAAGGCATAAATCATTAGTTCATATTGCATATTTTAACGCCCTGAAAATTGGGGGTCGAGCAAAGCTCAGCTCCTGAGTTTCAACGCATCACTTATACAACTGTAACGCCCTGAAAATCGGAGGTTGTGCATAAACTCAACTCCCGAGTTCCAACGTATCACTTATGCAACAAAATGAATGATGATTGAATGTTGTCTGTATTAGTGTAATGAACATGAGTGAGATTAAGCCAAAACAACATATCATACTCCAGAGACAGTTAAATTGTAAGCGAAAGATTGTGATAGATATAAAAATATATAAACTATAGTAAGTCTCCAGAGTGTGATAAGGTTACCAGGTTAATGAATTACAAGTATAATTTCAAAATATACCAAGTGGTGGAAGTGTAATGTCTTCTATCCCAAATACCATAGCCCTGTCAATGCAATTTCAGGTCTTCATAGACCTGTCAGAGAGTTACATATAGGAGAACTCCTCAACATCATAATAGTAGTCCGGCTCTGCTTCATAAGCATCGCCATCACCTGCAGCTAAGGCAATCTGGTTGGTGTTGCAAGCACCGTCCCATAACGTGGGAGTGAGTACCTAACTTAGTGGAACAATAAAGCATAGGTTAACATGTTATCAATGCCGTCAAGCAGTAATGATAAAGCAGTATAATCAAATACTCCTAACTATTCTTATTAATACAAGTATGAATGCAGTCATGATGGATGCCCTCACCGACATACTCCCTCATGCGACACCATCTTACATTCGCGGCATGCTTGCATTCCTCATTGCTCCACATCTTCCAGGCACATGTAATGCATGATGAGCATGATTACCGAGTTGTTATTAGTCCATTTCAAACAGCAGGATTAGGAAACAAAGGTACCTTCCTTATATCATTCCCAAATAATGATCCATTCTAGGGTCATCAGTCCTAAACAATCTCATACGATGGTGTGTTTCTAGGTTTATACCACTCCCCCATCACCTTATCAATACAGGCCTAGTTTATACTCTGTTACTACGGGAAGGCTCGTCGCCTCACCGTAGATTTAGAGTATGCTCGAGGTCACTACAGGGTATGGTCGGTACATCGCTGTACATTACTACGAGAATCGTTGCACCACTCCCCCATCACCCATCAAAGCAGTGTAGGCCGACAGCTCGAATATAGTGTCCCATACCACCATAATCGGCTCATGAGTCTGGTTGCTCACTGGTCACTACGGGGAGGCACGTAGCCCCGACATAGGCCGATAACTTGACCACGGTGTCCCATACCACCATGCCCGACCCATGAGTCTTAGCGGATCGAAGTACCATGGTTAACGGGATTCCACTGGTAAGTTTGGTACCCTAGGTTCAAGCAGTAGTGACTAAACATGGTGAACATACATTAGACATATCGGGTTACTTGACGAGCCTGACTAGCTCGACCGCACAATCAATTGAACGACATGAAGTGCATAAGCACTTCGCGTGGCCTAGCCACTGTCGCCAACTGAAGTACGACTCGGGTTCGTCAAACACATCCTACGTGGGGAAATGAATCTCAACCACGATCTCAAGTCTGGTACCGATTGTCTGGACTATAGACATAGTCCCAAATTTAATCAATCCTTATTCATAGCATGTGGAGTAAAGCATAATAAACAAAGTAATTCAAGCATGTTAACAAGTATGTCATAAAGCATGTTATAAAGCACTACATAAATAGGAATACAAACATATATATTTCATAAGTGGTTAAAGTAAGCAACTCACATGGAGGAAATCATATAGGTCTCTAAGGTAGTTGAGAATCTCATCTCAACACCTACCTAAGGCATCATCATCCAAACACTTACTCACACAAGCATTTTCAAAAACACTTAGCATACACTAATTTTTGTTAACAAAACATGTATTAGGGTGAGTCCTTTCACCAAATAAGTATTTTATCCACATATGATATATTCATACAGCAAATAATTCTGGCAAACACATTTCCAAAATATATACGTATACGGTATTTTCTACAATACACTATTTCTACATACATAGTGTATATTAGAAAAACATGTATTAGGGCGAATCCTTTCGCCAAATAAGTATTTTATTCATATGTCATATATTCATACAACAAATAATCATGTCAAACACATTTCCAAAATATATACGTATACGGTATTTTCTACGAATACCTAGAATATGTAAAATTCCATATTCTACGTCTTTAATCGAAACAGAAAACAGAAAGCACTCTGTACATGTGCAATTGCATGCAGATCACGAATCTATCATTATCTGACATTGAAAGCGTTGAAAACCATAACCTATACACCTTATACCGTAGAATCGCAACGAATCGGCTAGGTTTGCTAAGCTTCCGTATTCGGCAATTTGGTAGCCTAAAGAATGAAATAGGTTAGCTATTTCATAACCTACAACCTTCACACCCCAAAACAGATTAGGGTTAGGGTTTCTTACCTAGAAACGGAGCTGGAATCGCTGGGAAAGCGATTGGAATGGAGTGGTGCAGTTTGTGTAGCGGCAAGGAATGGTAATAGGGAGATTCTCCCACTTCTCTCACACTTTCTCTCTCTTTTCTCTCTTCTCTCTCTAGGGTTTCTCTCAAATTCGTATAGCTGTGAGAGAGAGGGTTCTGAGGTCCTTATATAGCCTAAAACTTCACCAAAATAGACTTCAGGTCAAGGTATACTTAGGTTATAACCAAAGTGAGCATTTTTCAGCTTAACGGAGGACTTCTGGCGAACCTCCTTGAGCCAAACATTGGACTTAAGCTCACAGATACCGGATCCAGGTGGAGTTAAGTTTTCATTTCAGTCAGATTCCCAGATCACGTGTGGCAGACCAGTTTCAGTTTAACGGTCGTGGATCTCGATCAGAGATTCTAAGTACATGGATATGTTTATGAAATTTTTCCTGATCCAAGGGTGTATTTGGATCAGATTCTGACAGTCAGGTTGCTTAATACTGACCTGCAAGTAACAAGTCTCAAATTACTATTTAAGATATTTATTTTGTAAAGAAAACAAGTGTTCTCACCCTCTCACGATCCGGACGCAAGTGAACAGCCGTGGGACACTATCTGGATTTGATTTCCGAGATGGTTGTCAAGCCCAGCATAGCGGTCCTAAGTTCTTAACTTCGTATTACTCGGACTCCTAATGTGTGGTCTAGATTTGATACGAAGTTTCAATATGCTCCCGAGAGCAACTGGGTAATGAGATTCATCCTAGATTTTTGGTTAACCTAGCGTCAATTATTCTACAAGTTTTGAGTCTTGCAGATCGTATTTAAAGTGGATTAAGCGGATTTCGTAGCTAATCTAGTTTAGCACTTTGTTAACTTTGTCAAATTTCTAAAGGATTTAGTCATGTAAGATTTCTGTCTGAGGTGGTACTTAGTCCTTCATAGTTTGTATATAAAGTGATCCAAGTTATACTACTTAGCTAGTTTAAGATAGTGTCCAGGGTGAAAGTACTTAGAAAAATTGAAAGATCAAGATGGTGAAGGGTGGGATTTGTGAAGGAAATGAGTTCAGAAGTGATTTTAGACTTTAGGTTTGAGTTCTGACAATTTAATAAGGTGTTAGGATCGACCCATTGCCTAAGGACGTCTAATTCCAGGTTGCCAAAAATCTAGGATATTACAATCTACCCCCCTTAAAACAAAATTTCGTCCCTGAAATTGCCTAAGGGTAATAAGTAAGAATTCTATTATTTCATTTGCCTAAGACTTATTGATTTCAAGTTTCTACACGTGGTAGGGTATATACTAGACTGGTTGATTTTAGTCTACCCCCCTTAAAACTTATTTCTTTATCCATTTCTCATACCCTGATGATTTGCTACAATTTATTTCTTTATCTCTTTGGAGTCTTGACTTCGATTCCCACCTAATTAGAGTAAGCTAGCTGTTTTCAGTGTTTGATCAACACGGAGAGACGGTTATAGTGGGCTTGATCCCGTTACATCGATCATCTACCGGGCCAGGGTAGAAAGCTCATCGTATCCCTTCCGAATCCTGGTGGATCCTGGTCTTCTGCTCGGCTAAGTAGTGAGTCCATTGGTAGTCGCCCAGGATTGAGAATTGGGTCAAGTCGCGAATGCTTCGCAGTTTATATTTCAGTATCTCCGTAGACCGATCACTCTACAAACGTAGGGAATGTCCATCATTGAAAGGCTCAAATTGTCTATTTCTAAGATTGCCCTTTAGGTCTTAGTCTAAGAGAGTCCTCATTATTATCTATGTCTAAGGAAATGGTGAATCAAATCTTACTAGATCATCCTAAAATGGTTTCTCATAGTAGAACTTGCTAGGGCTTCTATAATGTTCGAATTCAACGAGCATAGTTTTGATCCTGGGCCAGTGGGGTAGGGTTCACCACGCTTTCGCTGTGCCACCCAGATCAAAGAGGTGTATTAGGTGACCTAACTAGAGTGGGTTCATAATGTTCGACCTCCTCTACCTCCAGGCTTCAAGATCTATGTCCTTTTTCGTATGTTGGAGCAAGGTTTAATGTAGGACCTATCCTTAACACGAAATGGGAAGCAATCCCACAATACAATGGTCTTCCTTTCATCGATGATGCGTATTATGGCATTAGTACTTATGATTATAGAAAGGAGTTAAAGATGATGGGTATCGTGGTGGATTTCAGGGACAGGTGTGAGTCTGTGGCAAGATGCCTAATTATACCAGAGGAGGACTTTCATCACGGTCCAGACTTATCCTATTTAATCATGTCTAGCTTAACAGGCAGGTTATCTTTTTACGTTCATGTGCACAATATGTATGCCGACATGACATGTAATTTGGGACCTAATTCCTAACTGTCTGTTGCCCATTTGGAAAATTCCTTGGGCCTAAAAAGAAAATCTCTATTGGCTACATGTTCCTAGTACTTCTCAAAGATGAAGTTATAAACGTTTGGTTTTAAGTGGTTGGGTCAACACGGAAGGAAAGTTGTGTAGTGGGTCTGAGTCGGTTAAGCCGAATAACTAAGTCTATCATTCAATTGGCTTAGCATAATTAATTACTCTTTTACTTTCCTTAGCCTAACCAGTAGTCTAGACTTAATTTAGGAGTAGCGGTAATCTACTAGTTGTACTCCACAGTCTATGCTTATACACTAGATGATTTTATACCCTTTCTAATATAAGAAATTATTTTATCACTTAGGATCAAAGTTGTCTAATTGGAATTGAGTTGTCTGTACTTGACGCTCGAGCATTTCACATATGCTCATTCCAACTAAGAGGGTCCTAAGGTTCACATTATAAATTTTGTTGGATTTCCTATATGGTCAGGTCTGTCAAAATCTAGGAGCACCGCTCTAGGTCCAAAACTCCAAGGGCCTATTTGTCAAACAACCATTTACTCTAAAAGCTTAAGCTGTCAGAGTTTGGTGGGTTAATGTATATCAAGAGACTTTATCACTTCAACACTATTTAGCCAGCGGTCTTAAGTTGTAGTACATGGGACTGTATTACTAATCCCACTTCAGGATTTGGAGTGGCATGTTTGGTAGGAGGGTGGGAGGGGATTAATTTTATAGGCTTTGGAAAATGAGTCTTGTGTTGGAAAGTGTGAGATGGGATTTCCAAATCCCATGATCATGAATCTCTAAGTGTACTTGGAAAGGAAAATTCTGGGATTTACTCTTAATTGCATACACTCCAAACATGGTATTGGAAAACATGGGATACACCCAATCTAGGGAGCATACCTTACACATATTTTATATAAATTTATTGTTACTTTTACAATTCTAGCCACCTTAATCTTACCTAACGTAATTGGCCGAACGGGCCCTAAACGTTCTCAAACATCTAAAACATTCTACCAACTACTACACCTATCAACATGAAAACATAACCACCCTAAGACAGTAGCCCATGCAAACTACAAGACAACATATGGATAGCTAGACATCTGAGAAGATGGTCGTACCAAGCTCGGATAGAGCCATGAAAAAGTGAATGAAAAGTGATGGAGAGAGAGGAAAAGGGCTGGAGGTTTGGTTCTCCACGGATTTGGGTCTCAGCAGACGTTGTAAAGGCCCAACCGACAAGGAGTAAAGAAGGGAAAGTGAAGAAAAGGGATGGGTTAGAGAACTTGCACGATTTTGAGCTTCAAATGGGGGTGTGAGAGCTCAAACACGAGAAATGGAGAGGGTAAGGAGGAAGGGACTGCTGTGGACGATGGGAATGGATGAGGTATGGTCGAAAATGAGAAAGGGGACGATTGGAGTAGTGATTTTGAAGAGAAAACAGCAAGTGTAGAGGGAAAAATGGCTTGGAAGGGAGGCTTGTGAAGGAAGTATGGGTTTGGGAGATTGGAAATGGACGGGAGGTGTATGAGGGGGTTTATTAGACCCCCAAAGAGGATGGCCCGAGCCGCGGGCCCAGCCCAGCACAGCCCAAATTTTGGCGAGGCCTCGCCGACCATCTATCTAAATTTTAAGGTCCCGCCCCATGGGTGAGACCCTCCTGTCCCCTAAGCCTCAAAAAACCCTGGGTCCCACCCTAGGTACCCCTAGATTAATGTGGGTAGGCACCCGACCCCGATTCGCTCAATTTCAAGTAGTTTCAGGCAATTTCGAACGTATCTTGTAATCTAGAATGAGTTATCTAATGTAAAATATATGATTTTGGGGTAGAACGAGCTAATGAAGTCAACCAACCCAGCAACGCTGGGTTGCGTAGCCCAGAATTGTGAAAAAACCTTGGATCGATGGTCGTTTCCCTGTTTCAATTTCGTCCTTACTATAAATAGTAGTTTTAGTTTGATTACTCTTCATCCGTTGGGCTTTAGGAGTTGCGCCCAACGCGAAAAGAGCCTAGAATAATTAAGAGAACGGTTTGGTGAAGCCAAATAGGACACTTACTATTTTTGGCCGAAAACCTTGCGCACTAGTAGACATCACGACATTATAGTAAGTCACGAATTCTAGGAGTTTTAGTTGTAGTTTGTTTCTAATTTCTTTCCCATTACTTGGTATCCCTATTTAAAGGGTTGTGAACTCATTTTTATTTTTAGTCATTCATTAATCAATTTCAAATTTATTAGAATTTATTTCTATTTTCTGCTTTCTTTTCTTGTAGATTCGAGAAGTCTTTGTGAGGAGTCCAAAGAAGCTCCGAGGATTCAGAGTAGTTATCCTCATCATGTTTATCCCGTATTTTACCGATTTTCAATGGTTGGGATGAGGTGGATTGTGATCTAGACTCATTAATAGATGACCTAAAAATGATTCGGGATTGTTTCGCGTGATTATGGGTGTGTACGGGTCCAATCTCAGCGGTCGATTTCGGTCGGTTTCGCCGTTCGGCGAATTTGGAAAATCCTAAGTCAGTTTCTACGTCCCGTCTCTCCCTCCTAAGTCAGAGTGCATCAAAGTGCATCGTGGGAATATAACTCAGGTCTGGTTTAATCAAAATCATGCTCTGATATCAACTGTAACGCCCTGAAAATTGGGGGTCGAGCATAAACTCAACTCCCGAGTTCCAACGCATCACTTATGCAACAAAATGAATGATGATTGAATGCTGTTTATATTAGTGTAATGAACATGAGTGAGATTAAGCCAAAACAGCATATCATACTCCAGAGACAGTTAAATTGTAAGCGGAAAACTGTGATAGATATAAAAATATATAAACTATAGTAAGTCTCCAGAGTGTGATAAGGTTACCAGGTTAATGAATTACAGGTATAATTTCAAAATATACCAAGTGGTGGAAGTGTAATGTCTTCTATCCCAAATACCATAGCCCCGTCAATGCAATTCCAGGTCTTCATAGACCTGTCAGAGAGTTACATGTAGGAGAACTCCTCCTCAACATCATAATAGTAGTCCGGCTCTGCTTCATAAACATCACCATCACCTGCAGCTAAGACAATTTGGTTGGTGTTGCAAGCACCGTCCCGTAACGTGGGAGTGAGTACCTAACTCAGTGGAACAATAAAGCATAGGTTAACATGTTATCAATGCCGTCAAGTAGTAATGATAAAACAGTATAATCAAACACTCCTAACTACTCTTATTAATGCAAGTATGAATGCAGTCATGATGGATGCCCTCACTGACATACTCCCTCATGCGACACCATCTTACGTTCGCGGCATGCTTGCATTCCTCAGTGCTCCACATCTTCCAGGCACATGCAATGTATGATGAGCATGATTACCGAGTTGTTATTAGTCCATTTCAAACAGCAGGATTGGGAAACTAAGGTACCTTCCTTATATCATTCCCAAACAATGATCCATTCTAGGGTCTTCATTCCTAGACAATCTCATACGATGGTGCGTTTCTAGGTCACAGTAAAGGCTACCAGGGCTGTTACACGGAATCGTTACACTAGTCTCCCATCACCTTATCAATACAGGCCTAGTTTATACTCTTTTATTATGGGAAGGCTCGTCGCCTCACCGCAGATTTAGAGTATGCTCGAGGTCACTACACCAGGTACGATTAGGGCTGTTACACGAAATCATTGCACCACTCCCCCATCACCCATTAAGTAGTGTAGGCCGACAGCTCGAATATAGTGTCCCATACCACCATAATCGGCTCATGAGTCTGGTTGCTCACTGGTCACTACGGGGAGGCACGTGGTCATAGCGTAGGCTGATAGCTCAACCACGGTGTCCCATACCACCATGCCCAGCTCATGAGTCTTAGCGGATCGAAGCACCATGGTTAACGGGATTCCACTGTTAAGTTTGGTACCCTAGGTTCAAACAGTAGCGACCAAACATGATGAACATACATTAGACATATCGGGTTACTTGATGAGCTTGACTAGCTCGAGCGCACAATCAATTGAACGACATGAAGTGCATAAGCACTTCGCGTGGCCTAACCACTGTCGCCAACTGAAGTACGACTCGGGTTCGTCAAACACATCCTATGTGACGAAATGAATCTCAACCACGATCTCAAGTCTGGTATCGATTGTCTGGACTATAGACATAGTCCCAAACTCAATCAATCCTTATTCATAGCATGTGGAGTAAAGCATAATAGACAAAGTAATTCAAGCATGTTAACAAGTATGTCATAAAGCATGTTATAAAGCATGTTATAAAGCACTACATAAATAGGAATACAAACACATATATTTCATAAGTGGTTAAAGTAAGCAACTCACATGGAGGAAATCATACAGGTCTCTAAGGTAGTTGAGAATCCCATCTCAACACCTACCTAAGGCATCATCATCCAAACACTTACTCACACAAGCATTTTCACAAACACTTAGCATACATTAGTGTATGTTAGCAAAACATGTATTAGGGCGAGTCCTTTCGCCAAATAAGTATTTTATCCACATACGATATATTCATACAGAAAATAATCATGGCAAACACATTTCTAAAATATATATGTATACGGTATTTTCTACAATACACTATTTCTACATACATAGTGTATATTAGCAAAACATGTATTAGGGCGAATCCTTTCGCCAAATAAGCATTTTATTCATATGTCATATATTCATACAACAAATAATCATGTCAAACACATTTCCAAAATATATACGTATACGGTATTTTCTATCATTATCTGACATTAAAAGTGTTGAAAACCATAACCTATACACCTAAAGTCCTCACCTTATACCATAGAATCACAACGAATCAGCTAGGTTTGCTAAGCTTCCATATTCGGCAGTTCGGTAGCCTAAAGAATGAAATAGGTTAGTTATTTCATAACCTACAACCTTCACACCCCAAAACAGATTAGGGTTAGGGTTTCTTACCTAGAAACGGAGCTGGAATCACTGGAAAAGCGATTGGAATGGAGTGGTGCAGCTTGTGTAGCGGCAGAGAATGGTAATAGGGAGATTCTCCCACTTCTCTCACACTTTCTCTCTTTTTTCTCTCTTCTCTCTCTAGGGTTTCTCTCAAATTCTTATGGCTGTGAGAGAGAGGGTTCTAAGGTCCTTATATAGCCTAAAACTTCACCGAAATAGACTTCAGGTCAAGGTATACTTAGGTTATAACCAAAGTGAGCATTTTTCAGCTTAACGGAGGACTTCTGGCGGGCCTCCTTGAGCCAAACATCGGACTTAAGCTCACAGACACTGGATCTAGGTGAAGTTAAGTTTGCATTTTAATCGGATTCCCAGATCATGCATGGCGGACCGGTTTCAGTTCAACGGTTAGTGGATCTCGATCGGAGATTCTAAGTACATGGATATGTTTATGAAATTTTTTCTGATTCGAGGGTGTATTTAGGTCAGATTCTGATGGTCAGGTTGCTCAATACTGACCAGCAAGTAACAAGTCTCAGATTACTATTTGAGATATTTATTTTGTAAAGAAAACAAGTGTTCTCACCCTCTCACGCTCCGGACGCAAGCGAACAGCCATGGGACACTGTCTGGATTTGATTTCCGAGATGGTTGTCAAGCCTAGCGTAGCGGTCCTAAGTCCTTTACTTCGTATTACTCAGACTCCCGATGTGCAGTCTAGATCTGATACGGAGTTTCAATGTGCTCCCGAGAGCAACTGGGTAATGAGATTGATCTTATATTTTTAGTTAACCTAGCGTCAATGATTCTACAAGTTTTGGGTCTTGCAGATCGTATTTAAAGTGGATCAAGAGGATTTCGTAGCTAATCTAGTTTAGCACTTTGTTAACTTTGTCAAATTTCTAAAGGATTTAGTCATGTAAGATTTCTGTCTGAGGTGATACTTAGTCCTTTGTAGTTTGTATATAAAGTGATCCAAGTTATACTACTTAGCTAGTTTAAGATAGTGTCTAGGGTGAAAGTACTTAGAAAAATTGAAAGATCAAGATGGTGAAGGGTGGGATTTGTGAAGGAAATGAGTTCAAAAGTGGTTTTAGACTTTGAGATTGAGTTCTGACAATTTAATAAGGTGTTAGGATCGACCCATTGCCTAAGGACGTCTAATTCTAGGTTGGGAAAAATCCATGATGTTACAACAACATAGATAATGATGATTATGATGAGAGCATTGAAACATGAATGAGATTATACCAAAACAGCATATCATACTCCAAAGACAGTTAAATTTGCAAGCGGAAGACTGTGATAGATATATAAAATATATAAACTGTGGTGAGTCTCCAGAGTGTGATAATTGTACCAGGTTAATTCCTTACAAGTACAATTCCAAAATATACCAAAAGTATAAGGTCCTCTAGTCAACATCCCTGTAACCCCATCGATCAAGACACAACTCACATGAAGCCGCCAGAATACAGCATATACGAGCAAACATCATCGTCATCGCAAAGGTCCGGCTCCGCCTCATGAGCATCGCCATCATTTGAAACTCAAACAAGTCTGGTTGGTGTGTATAACACCGTCCCGTAACGTGGGAGTGAGTGATCAACTCAGTGGAACAATAGAGCATAGGTTAACATGTTATCAAATCAATCAAGCTTAATGATAAAGCAAGCAAATCAAACATTCCTAACTACTCTTGTTAATGCAAGTATGAAATGCGATTATGATGCATGCCCTTGCCAACATACTCCCTCGTGCGGCACCATCTTACGTCCGCGGCATGCTGTCACCCTCAGTGCTCCACATCTTCCAGGCACATGCAATGCGATGATGAGCATGATTACTGAGTTGTTATTAGTCCATTTCAAACAACAGTATTGGGAAACAAAGGTACCTTATATCATTCCCAAATAATGATCCATTCTAAGGTCATCAGTCCTAAACAATCTCATACGATGGTGTGTTTCTAGGTCACTGCAAGGGCTGTCAGGGCTGTTATAAAGAATCGTTACACCACTCCCCCATCACCTTATCAATACAGGCCTAGTTTATACTCTGTTACTACGGGAAGGCTCGTCGCCTCACCGTAGATTTAGAGTATGCTCGAGGTCACTACACCGGGTATGGTCAGGGCTGTCAGGGCTGTTACACAGAATCGTTGCACCACTCCCCCATCACCCATCAAAGCAGTGTAGGCCGACAGCTCGAATATAGTGTTCCATACCACCATAATCCGCTCACGAGTCTGGTTGCTCAATGGTCACTACGGGGAGGCTCGTGGCCCCAGCGTAGGCCGACAGCTCAACCACGGTGTTCCTTACCACCATGCCCGGCTCATGAGTCTTAGCAGATCGAGGTACCATAGTTAACAGGATTCTACTGGTAAGGTTAGTACCTCAGGTTCAAACAGAGGTGTCCAAACATGGTGAACATACATAAGACAAATCAGGTTACTTGACGAGCTCGGCTAGCTCGAGTGTACACAAGTTGAATGATATGAAACACATAAGCACTTTGTGTGGCCAGCCACTATCGTCAACTGAAGTACGACTCGGGTTCGTTGAACACATCTCGCATGGCGAATGAATCTCAGCCACATATTCATTTCCGTTTCCGATTGCCTAGATTATACAATAGCCCCAATCACATTCAATTTTGGAATAGTTAAAGCAGTAATTGATCAAGATTTCAACACATACAATCAAATATCCAATATTGTCCGCTTAGGGCTGCTAGGGCTGTTGCACGAAATCGTTACACCACTCCCCCATCACCTTTCACGGCTAATATATGTTATATATGTTAAAATGTGTAGCCCAAGTGTTTGTGGAAATGACTGAATGAATATGGAACTTGGATTCCTACTTTCCATGACTATCCATCATGGGTGCACGCGTGTTATAAGTGGGGCAGCTCCCTAGTGAAAGGATTTGTCCTAATACCTATGTGATCAGCATACATCATGTATGTTGATGTATGTAGTCTAAAGTGTTTGTTGAAATGTCTGAATGAGTAGTAGTTAGTAAATTGTAATGTATAAGGGTGTTGAGATAAGATTCTTAACTACCTTAGTGATGTGTATGATTTCCTTCATGTAAGTTGGTTAGTTTAATCACTTACTGGTTTATGAAACGTATGTGTTTGGATTTCCTGCTTGCATTGTGTTTTATAACATGCTTGTTAATATGTTTGAATTACTTGTTTATTTAATTCTACTCTAACTACTTCACATGTTCAAGTTGTATTTCATAAAAGCCGTGAAAGGTGATGGGGGAGTGGTGTAACGATTTCGTGCAACAGCCCTGGCAGCCCTAAGCGGACAATATTGGATATTTGATTGTATGATTTAAAATCTTGATCCATTACTGCTTTAACTGTTCCGTAATTGAATGTGATTAGGGTTATTGTATAGTCTAGGCAATCGGAAACAGAAATAAATACGTGGCTAAGATTCATTCGCCATGTGAGATGTGTTCGACGAACCCGAGTCGTACTTCGGTTGACGATAGCGGCTGGCCATGCGAAGTGCTTATGCACTTCATATCGTTCAACTTGTTGTGCACTCGAGCTATCAGAGCTCGTCAAGTTACCCAATCTGTCTTATGTATGTTCACCATGTTTGGACGCCTCTGTTTGAACCTGAGGTACTAACTTTAACAGTAGAATCCCGTTAACCATGGTACCTCGATCCACTAAGACTCATGAGGTGGGCATGGTGGTTTGGGACACCGTGTTCGAGCTGTCGGCCTACGCTAGGGCCACAAGCCTCCTCGTAGTGACCATTGAGCAACCAGACTTGTGAGCCGATTATGGTGGTATGGGACACTAAATTCGAGCTGTCGGCCTACACTACTTTGATGGGTGATGGGGGAGTGGTGCAACGATTCCATGTAACAGCCCTGACAGCCCTGACCGTACCCGGTATAGTGACCTCGAGCATACTCTAAATATGCTATGAGGCGACGAGCCTTCCCATAGTAACAGAGTATAAACTAGGCCTGTATTGATAAGGTGATGGGGGAGTGGTGTAACGATTCTGTGTAACAGCCCTGACAGCCCTTGCAGCAACTCAGAAACACACCATCGTATGAGATTGTCTAGGACTGACGACCCTAGAATGGATCATTGTTTGGGAATGATATAAGGAAGGTACCTTAGTTTCCCAATACTGCTGTTTGAAATGGATTAATAACAACTCGGTAATCATGCTCATCATCGCATTACATGTGCCTGGAAGATGTGGAGCATTGAGGGTGACAACGTACCGCAGACGTAAGATGGTGCCACACGAGGGAGTATGTTGGCGAGGGCATGCATCATAATCGCATCACATCCCTGCATTGATTACAGTACTTAGGAATGTTGATTGTACTGCTTTATCATTACTGCTTGAATATTTTGATAACATGTTAACCT
The DNA here is from genome assembly GCA_030180095.1 of Magnolia changhungtana. NCBI lineage: Eukaryota > Viridiplantae > Streptophyta > Magnoliopsida > Magnoliales > Magnoliaceae > Magnolia > Magnolia changhungtana. The sequence goes on from JASAUF010000600.1 coordinate 4,176,207, forward strand.
ATGCTTTACTATTCCACTGAGTTGATCACTCACTCCCACGTTACGGGATGGTGTTCCGGACACCCACCAGACTTATCTGATTGCAGATGGCGACGTTACTTCTGAGGAGGAGCCAGACTTTTGTGACGACGAGGATGCTTCCTCGTATATGTCATTTTCTGGCGGCTTCATATGAGCCGTGTCTTGATCGACGGGATTACAGGGATGTTGACTAGAGGACCTTATGCATTTGGTATATTTTGAAATTGTACTTGTAATGAATTAACCTGGTAACATTATCACACTCTGGAGACTCACCACAATTTATATATTTTATATATCTATCATAGTCTTCCGCTTGTAAATTTAACTATCTATGGAGTATGATATGCTGTTTTGGTATAATCTCATTCATGTTTCAATGCTCTTATCATAATTATCATTATCTGTGGTACATAAGTGATGCGTTAGAACTCAGGAGCTGAGCTTTGCTCGACCCCCGATTTTCAGGGCATTACAAGATGGTATCAGAGCATGATTTGGATTAAATCGGACCTGGGTTATAGTCTCATGACGCACTCTAACGCACTCTTACTTTGGAGGGAGCGACGGAATGTAGGAACCGACTTAGAATTTTTCAAATTCGCTAAACGGCAAAACCGACCAAAATCGACTGCTGAGATTGGGCCCGTACACACCCATGATCACGCAAAATGATCCCGAATCACTTCTAGGCCGTCAGTCGACGTGTTTAAGTCGTTCCCTAGAAACGAATGTCCTTAGGTTGTGGGTCAACCACAACACCTTACACTTAATCTCAAAGCCTAAAACCGCTTTTTATACAATTCCTTCAAAATCTCTCCTTGCACCACTTCATTCTTCAAAATTTTCTAAGTTCTTTCATACTAGACATAAATCATAACATATAAATGATGAAAAATAATACTTAAACAAAAATTTACTATAAATAGTAAATATATGTATAAATTGGACTTTTGACCATTCAAGTTATGTAATCTCATGAAATAAATAGGTTAGTTGGATATAATAGCATCTGTTACCCCAAAATCATATATTACACATCTAATAAACTCATTTCGGTTTGCAAATTGGCCCCGATACTGCTCAAAATGGAGTCAGGGGCCAAACGGAGCACTTACAGGGCGACCCAGGGTGGGACCCTTACCTTTTTGGGGCCTAGGGGTCACGAGAACCTCGCCCAAATGGTGAGGCATCGCCCACCTATGCAGAGAGTGGTGAGGCCCTCGCCCGGTCGGTGAGGCCTCGCTAGTCAGCATTCCGGGCCGGGCCTGCGGTTCAGGCTGATTGCATTTAGGGGCTAGGGTAACCCCCTAATGTATGGGCCACCCCTTAAAACACTTCCAAACCTCTCTCTCCTTCACAAATCACACCCCTAAGCTCTCCTTTCTCTTCCAAACTTCAGATTTTTGGCAAAAATCGCCCTTCCAATTTCTCTCTCATCTATTTTCATGTATCCTCCTCATCACCCTGCTGTAAACTCCCCTCCATTACTGCTTACCCTCTTTATTCTCTCTCATTTGAGCTCTTACACCCCCCATTTGAGTCTTAAACTCGTGTAAACCCACTAGCCTACCCTATTGTAACATTTTCCCTTATTATCCACTCTTATTTGAGCCTTTACAACCTCTCTTGAGGCTCAAATCCGTGAAGACCCGAGGATCTCATCCCTTTCCTCCCTTTTCTTCACTTTTCCATGGCTCTATCTGAGCTTAGTATGGTCATTTTCTCGGATGTCTAGTCATCCATACTGTTGTCTTGTAGTTTGCATGGGTTACCATCTTATGGTGTTTATGTTTTCATGTTGATGGGTGTAGTAGTTGGTAGAATGTTTTAGATGTTTGAGGACGTTTAGGGCCCGTTCAGCAAACTGCATTTAGTGGGATTATGGTGGATAGAATTGTAAAAGTAACAATAAATGTATGTGTAAGGTATGGTCCCTAGATTGGGTGTATCCCATGTTTTCCAATGCCATGTTTGGAATATATGCAATAAAAAGTATATCCCTGGTTTTCCTTTCAAATAACACTTAGAAATTCATCATCATGGGGTTTGAAAATCCCATCTCACACTTCCCCGCACAAGGCTCATTTTCCAAAGCCTATAAAATTAATTTTAATCCCACCCACCCTCCTACTAAACAAGTCACTCCCAATCCCGAGGTGGGATTAGCAATGCAGTCCCATTTGAATACAACTTAAGACCACTAGCCAAATAGGCCCATAGAGTGTTGAACCTAGAGTTGGTACTCTTAGATGTTGCAAACACATCTGGCAATATAGGAAATCCCATAAACTAATAACGTGAACCCTATGACCTCCTTAGATAGTACGAGCATGTGTGTAATGCTCGAGCGTATAAATTCAAGTACGGGCAACTCAATTAGTGGATTACCGCTACTCATACGTTGCGACTAGGCTACTGGATAGACTAAGGAAGGTAAAGGACTAATTAATTGTGCTAAGCCAATTAAATAATAGACCTAGTTATTCAGCTTAACTGACTCAGACCCACTACACAACTTCCCTTCTGTGTTGGCCGACCACTTACAACCAAAAGTTTATAACTTCGCCTTTGAGAAGTGTTAGGAGTATATAACCGATAGAGACTGTCTTTTAGGCCTAAGAAATTCCCTAAATGGGCAACAGACAGTTAGGAATTTGGTCCCAAATCACATGCCATGTTGGCATACATATCGTGCATATGAACTTAGAAAGATAGCCTTCCTGTTAAACTAGACATGACTAAAGAGGATAAGTCGGGACCTTAATAAAAGTTCCTCATCTTGCCACAGACGCACACCTGCCCCTGAAATCAACCACAATACTCATCATCTTTAGCTCCTTTCTATAATCATAGGTACCAATACCATAATACGCATCATCGATGAAAAGAAGACCAATGTATTGCTAAATCGCTTCCCATGTCATACCAAAGATAGGTTTCAAATTTTAACTTGTTCTGACATACAGATCGTTGTACAAACTCTTGAACCTTGAGAATAGAAACAATTTTAAGGGTGGTAGAAAGGTTATGAAAGCGATTGAAGTTAGGTAGGTATACTCGTCTACCCACTCATAGGCGCAGCGGAAGCGTGGTGGACCCTTGCCCCACTGGCCTAGGATCGAAAGAAATTACTCTCAGTTATACACAAGGTTAGGTCACTAAATAGGATCTGAATCTCCCTTAAAATGTCAATAATGAAGTCTTTAAGGAAAGCAATTAGGGTTTAAGTGTTAAACTAATTTATATTACGGAATAGGCCTACCAATGGGTACGAGCTGAATTACAATAACCGAGGTCAATGTATCCATAGATGTGCTCGTTGAATACGAACATAATAGAATCCCTAGCAAGTTCTACTATGAGAAACCGTTTTAGGATGATCTAGTAAGATTTGATTCACCATTTCCTTGGACATAGATAATAACGAGGACTCTCTTAGACCAAGACCTAAAGGGTAACCCGAGAAATAGGACATTTGAACCTTTCAATGATAGACATTCCCTACGTTTTTAGAGTGATCAGACTACGGAGTTAGTGAAATATACAACTGTGAAGCATTCGCGGCTTGACCCAATTCTCAATCCTGGGCGACTACCAATGGACTCACTGCTTGACCGAGCAGAAGACCAGGATCTACCAGGACTAGGAAGGGATACGATGAGCTTTCTACCCTGGCCAGGTAGATGATCGATGTATCGGGATCAAGCCCACTATAACCGTCTCTCCGTGTTGATCAAACATTGAAAACAACTATCTTACTCTAAATAGTTGGAAATTGTCATCAAGACGTCAAATAATTGACGAAATAAATTATATCAACTTGTTAGGGGATAAGAAAGGGATAAAAGAAATAAATTTTTAGGGGGGGTAGTGCCTAGAATGTACTAGACTAGCATGCACAATATACACCCTACCGCGCATATAAACTTGAAATCAATAAGTCTTAGGCAAATGAAATAATAGAATTCTTACTTATTACCTTTAGCCAATTTTAGGGACGAAATTATTTTTAAAGGGGGTAGATTGTAACATCCCGAATTTTTGTCAACCTGGAATTAGACGTCCTTAGGTGATGGGTCGCTCCTAATACCTTATTAACTTGTCAAAACTCAATCTCACAGTCTAAAATCGCTTTTTAACCCATTTCTTTCACAATCTCCCATTTCCCCTTTCACCATCGTGTTCTTTAAATGTTTCTAAGTACTTTCATATTAGGCCTGAATCCTAAAGTTTAGGTGATGAAGAACAATACTTTAGAAATCCATACAAAGACCCGAGTGCCACCTCAGGCACAAATCGCTTAAGATAAAATCCTTTAGAAATGAGACAAAGTAACTAAGTACTAAACTAGATTAGCTACGAAATCTGCTTGATCCACTTTAAATATGATCCGCAAGACCCAAAACTTGTAGAATCATTGACACTAGGTTACCTAAAATCTAGGATCAATCTCATTACCCGACTACTCTTGGAAGCATCATGAAACTCCGTATCAGATCTGGACCGCACATCAAAAGTCCGATTAAAGCGAAGTTAAACGGTTAGGACCGCCTTGTTAGGCTTGACAACCATCTTGGAAATCAAATCCAAATAGTGTCTCATGGCTATTCGCTTGAGCCAGGAGTGAAGAGTATGAGAAAACATAGATTTCTTTAAAAATTGAGTCTCATTTAAGTAATCTGAGACTTGTCACTTGCGGGCCTGTTATAAGAAATCAGACCGTCAGAATCTGACCTAAATACACCCTCAGATCAGGGGAAATTTCATACACATGTCCATGTACTTGTAACCCTGATTGAGTGTCAGTGACCGTTGAACTGAAACTGGTTTGCCACGGGTGATCTGTAAATCCAATCGGACCAAAAATGTAACTTGGCCTGGATCCATAGTCAGTGAGCTTAAGTCCGACCTTTGGCTCAAGAGGGGGCTCTGGAAATGCTCCGTTGAGCTGAAACAGATGTCCTTTGGACAAAACCTAAGTATACCTTGACCCTGGGTCTATTTTGGAGAGTTTTGGGCCTATATAAGGACCTTAAACCCTCACTCTCTCATTCCATACGAATTTGAGAAAACCTAAGAGAGAGAAGAGAGAAAAGAGAGAGAAAGGGTGGGAGATGAGGGAGGATCTCCCTGATACTCTACCCTGCCGCTATTTAAGCTTAACCATCCCGATGTAATCGCTTTCCTGGCGATTCCGACTTCATTTTTAGGTAAGAAAACTCTGTTTTAGGGTTTGAATTGATTCAAGTAGCGAAATAGCTAACGTATCCCGTACTATAGGTTGATATACTGCCGTAGACGAAGACTTAGAGATTCTATCGACTCCGTTATGATTATACGACAAAAGGTGTGGACTTTATACTTATAAGTTATGGTTTTCAGCGCTTTCAATGTCAGATAATGATAGATTCATGATCTGCATGCAATTGCACATGTACAAAGTGTTGCCCGTTTCATTTTTCGGTTATACGTTAACTATGTTGAATATACTGTATTCCTCGTATTTGTAGAAAATACCGTATACGTACAAATTTTGAAAGTATGTTAGCCATGATTAATTACTGTATGAACATGCTATATATATGTATAATACTCACTCGGCGAAAGGATTCACCCTAATACATGTTTTTGCTAGTATACGTTATGTATGTTAAAAGAGTGTATTCTAAGTGTTTGTGAAAATGACCGAATGAGTATGGAATTTGCATTCGTGCTTGCCATGACTAATTGTCATGGATATATGATTGTTGTATAGGCGATACCCCCTTTGACGAAAGGATTTTCCCTAAATCACGCCACGGCCAATATATGTTATATATGTTAAAATGTGTAGCCCAAGTGTTTGTGGAAATGACTGAATGAATATGGAACTTGGATTCCTGCTTGCCATGACTATCCGTCGTGGGTGCATGCGTGTTATAAGTGGGGCAGCTCCCTAGTGAAAGGATTTAGCCTAATACCTATGTGATTAACATACGTCATGTATGTTGATGTATGTAGTCTAAAGTGTTTGTTGAAATGTCTGAATGAGTAGTAGTTAGCAAATTGTAATGTATAAGGGTGTTGAGATAGGATTCTTAACTACCTTAGTGATGTGTATGATTTCCTTCATGTAAGTTGGTTAGTTTAATCACTTACTGGTTTATGAAACGTATGTGCTTGGATTTCCTGCTTGCATTGTGTTTTATAACATGCTTGTTAATATGTTTGAATTACTTGTTTATTTAATTCTGCTCTGACTACTTCACATGTTTAAGTTGTATTCTATAAAAATCATGAAAGGTGATGGGCGAGTGGTGTAATGATTCCATGCAACAGCCCTAGCAGCCCTAAGCGGACAATATTGGATATTTGATTGTATGATTTGAAATCTTGATCCATTATTGCTTTAACTGTTCCATAATTGAATGTGATTGGGGCTATTGTATAGTCCAGACAATCGAAAACGGAAATGAATACATGACTGAGATTCATTCGCCATGTGAAATGTCTTCGACGAACCCGAGTCGTACTTCGGTTGACGATAGTGGCTGGCCACACAAAATGCTTATGCGCTTCATATCATTCAACTTGTTGTTCACTCGAGCTAGCCGAGCTCGTTAAGTAACCCGATCTGTCTTATGTATGTTCACCATGTTTGGACGCCTCTGTTTGAACCTAAGGTACTAACCTTACCAGTAGAATCCCGTTAACCGTGGTACATCGATCCGCTAAGACTCATGAGCCGGGCATTGAGCAACCGTGGTTGAGCTGTCAGCCTACGCTAGGGCCACGAGCCTCCCCGTAGTGACCATTGAGCAACCAGACTCGTGAGCCGATTATGGTGGTATGGGACACTATATTCGAGTTGTCGGCCTACACTGCTTTGATGGGTGATGGGGGAGTGGTGCAACGATTCCATGTAATAGCCCTGATAGCCCTGACCGTACCTGGTGTAGTGACCTTGAGCATCTCTAAATCTGCGGTGAGGCAACGAGCCTTCCCGTAGTAACAGAGTATAAACTAGGCCTGTATTGATAAGGTGATGGGGGAGTGGTGTAACGATTACGTGTAATGACCACAGCGACCCTACTGCGGCAAACAACTTAGAAACACACTATCATATGAGATTGTCTAGGACTGACGACCCTAGAATGGATCATTGTTTGGGAATGATATAAGGAAGGTACCTTAGTTTTCCAATACTGCTGTTTGAAATGGATTAATAACAATTCAATAATCATGCTCATCATCGCATTGCATGTGCCTGGAAGATGTGGAGCACTGAGGGTGACAACATACCGCGGACGTAAGATGGTGCCGCCTGAGGGAGTATGTTGGTGAGGGCATGCATCATAATCGCATCGCATCCTTGCATTAATTATAATACTTAGGAATATTGATTGTACTGCTTTATCATTACTACTTGACTGTTTTGATAACATGTTAACTTATGCTTTACTGTTCCACTGAGTTGATCACTCACTCCCGCGTTACGGGACGGTGTTCCGGACACCCACCAGACTTGTCTGATTGCAATGACGACGTTACTTCTGAGGTGGAGCCAGACTTTTGTGACGACGAGGATGTTTCCTCGTATATGTTGTTTTCTAGCTGCTTCATGTGAGTCGTGTCTTGATCGATGGGATTACAGGGATGTTGACTAGAGGACCTTACGCATTTGGTGTATTTTGGAATTGTACTTGTAATGAATTAACCTGGTAACATTATCAAACTCTGGAGACTCACTACAATTTATATATTTTATATATCTATCACAGTCTTCTGCTTGTAAATTTAACTGTCTCTGTAGTATGATATGCTGTTTTGGTATAATCCCATTCATGTTTTAATGCTCTCATCATAATCATCATTATCTGTGTTGCATAAGTGATGCGTTGGAACTCGGGAGCTGAGCTTTGCTCGACCCCCGATTTTCAGGGCGTTACACACATACCAAGATCAAATTTTAATTTTGCAAACCCATTTTTATCGAGCGGTTTTGTGAATATGCCTGCAAGTTGAGTCTCGGTCGGAATATATTCTAATAAAATTATCTTGTCTTCCAGCAATTCACGAATATAATGATATCTAATGTGAATATGCTTGGTTCGTGAATGCTTAATTGGATTTTTAGAGATATTAATTGCACTTGAATTATCACAATATAAAACCAAGGATTCTTGTGCAATTCCGTAATCGCTTAGCATTCTTTTCATCCACACAAGCTGAGTACATGCATTACCAGCAGCAATATATTTAGCCTCAACAATGGAGAGCGATACGGAACTTTGTTTCTTACTTAGCCAAGAAACTAAACAGTTCCCGACATAGAAACAACCACCACTGGTTGATTTACGATTATCAATGTTACCAGCCCAATCAGCATCCGTGTAACCAACTAATTACACACTAGTATCATGTGGATACCAAAGACCAAGATTAGTTAAACTAGCGACATATCGCAAAATATGCTTAACAACAGTCAGGTGTGACTCTTTAGGATCAGACTGATATCTAACACAAATTCCTACGCTAAATGAAATATCGGGTTGGCTCGCAGTTAAATAAAGTAAACTACCTATCATACTGTGATACAACTTAGGATTCACACTCGTACCTGTTGAATCCTTAGAGAGTTTTAGAGTAGTACTCATCGGAGTATCAAAATTTTTCCCACTCTTAAATACGAACTTTTTAACTAAGTTCAGAGCATATTTGGTTTGAGAGATAAACAAACCATCAGGGAGTTGTTTGACTTGCAATCCTAAGAAATAATTTAGTTCTCCGACCATGCTCATTTCAAATTTAGACTTCATAAGATCTGCAAACTCAACAGTCATGTTAGCACAGGTAGATCCATAGATAATGTCATCAACTAGATTTGTACTACTAGTATGTGATCATTATGTTTCTTTACAAACAATGTCTTATCAACACTTCCCATTATAAAGTTATGACTTAGAAGAAACATAGTCAACGGTAGACATGATTAACATGCTTAGGGTCTTCAAAACTCGTTGGTTGTTCAACATACACTTCTTCATGCAAGTCGCCGTTTAAAAACACACTATTTACATCCAATATTTTGAATTATCTAAAGCATGCAATGGATATAAATAGTCTGATTGATTCAAGATGAGCTACTAGGGCAAAGGTCTCATCATAATCAATACCTTCTATTTGAGTGTACTCTTGTACAACCAACCTAGCCTTGTTTTTAATAATACTACCAAGTTCATCAGACTTATTTTTGAAAATTCATTTTGTTCCGATAATGTGTTTATCTTTTGGTTTTAGAACTAAGTACCTAACATCATTTCTTAAAAACTGATTAAGCTCTTCTTGCATTGCTACAATCCAGTTTTCATCAGTAAGAGCTTCTGTTATGTTAGCCGGTTCTATCTGAGATGTAAAGCACACGTAGTTACACATATCTTCAAGTTGTTTACGAGTGCGCACACCAGTGAGAGGATTTCCAAGGATTTGATTAGAAGGATGATCTTTAACTGTCCTCGGTTCAGTGTTATTTTGACTTGATGAAGAGTCTGGTTTATCAATTAAAAGAACTTCATCATTTTCTGAACTTGAGGCAGGTGTATTCAAATGATCATCTATAACAACATTGATGGACTCTTGAATTACACCAGTCCTCTTGTTAAGAACTCGATATGCTCGACTATTTAGAGCATACCCTAAAAATATCCCTTCATGACTTTTGGTGTCAAATTTACTCAGATTTTCTTGGTCATGTAAAATGTAGCACTTGATGCCGAAAACTTGAAAGTATTTGACAGTAGGCTTTTTATCGAACCACATTTCATAAGAAGTTTTACTGTTTAATTTTCTAATGTAAACATGGTTAATTGTATAACAAGTAGTATTTACCGCCTCAGCCCAAAGATTTTTGGAAGCTTCATACTATTTAGCATTACATTCACCATTTCTTGAACCACTCTATTTTTCTTGTCCACCACCCCATTTTATTGTGGTGTTTTGGGCACAGAATATTCATGTGATATTCCCTAATCGCTACAAAATTTCTTAAAACCGCTATTTTCGAATTCAGAACCATGATAACTACGGATCTTAGAGACTTGTGATTCTTTTTCTATTTAGATACATTTAAGTACCCTTTTTACTTCATCGATAGTTTCTGATTTCTCTCTTAAGAAGACTACCTAAGTATACCTGGTAAAGTCATCAGCAATCACCAGAATATACTTCTTACCACCTCGACTCTACGTTCTAGTTGGTCTAATGAGATTAATGTGGAGAAGTTCGAGTGGTTTAGATGTGGCTTTGGAGTTCACCTTTTTGTGAGCACTCATGGTTTGTTTACCAATCTGGCACTCACCACATATTTTGTCTACTTTCTGTACTTTGGGTAGACCTCTTATAAACTCTCTTTTACTCAATCTATATAAGTTGCGGTAGTGTACATGTCCGAGGCATTTATGCCATAATTCGGTCTCATCGGTTTGGACCATGTAACACGATAGATTAGATGAGCTTGAATCACAAACAATGTAGCAATTTTCAGAAGCCCTGCAACTAGTTAATATTACAAAACCATTCTTATTTAAAATTTCACACCATTAGTTAGTAAATTTTATACTATGATTATTATCGCATATTTGAAAGATGCTTAATAAATTATGTTTAAACCCTTTTACATATAAAACATTCTCAAATTAAGGGAGGTTAAAGAGCTGAGCTGTACCTTAGCCAAAAATTTTGCGGTTCCTACCATCACTGAATATGACTGAACCATCATTCATGTCTTTAAGATTGGTGAATAAACATTTGTCACCTGTCATATGTCTGGAGCAACCACTGTCTAGGTACCACTTTGAATGGCTCGAAGCTTTGAAAGCGGTGTGGGCAACCAAACAAGTAACCTTAGGAACCCATTTCATTACTCTTTTGGGTTTAGGAGTATAGTTGGTCTTCTTATGTTTGTAGTTGTTATAATTTCGACCCACTGAGTTAGATTTTAAGAGCTCCTTAAGTAAATCAACAATTTTCTCAGGTAAAGGATTATGATTCTGAATTTTATAGTTGATATGATTGCTTTTAGGATTAAAGGTCTAAAAAGTTTTAGAATTTTTAGAATAATTCTGATTTAGACTTTTCACTTTTGAGTTAGAAGACTCCCCTTTCACAAATTTAAGTGGAGTATTCTTATTCTTAGGAGGAATACTTTTATCATAGCCCAATTCAAATCGATCACCACATTTTCTTGATCTGGATAAAAGTTTTTCTAATTTAGGATTACCTTGGGTATACCTCCATGTGTCTTTCAAACTCAAAAGCGAAAAGACTTCTAGTTTTAGCTTTTCATTTTCAGATTTTAAGTTTTCAACTTATGAGGTTTTAAAATCTAAGTCGCACTTAGTTTTTTCAAGGCAATATGAAATGAGTGATTTTTCTAAGACTAAATTATCAAAATTTTCTTTTAATTTTGAAAACTTTTATTTCTGAAGTTTTAGTTTTATAGCAATTTTGTAACTTTCCTTATATAGGGCATCATAAGCATCTTGAAGATCTTCATTTTCATGATCACTATTCAAATTTTCTTCACTGGTTGAATCATCATTATTTAAAAAAGTGAACTTGGGTAGATTCATTAGGGCTTTAACATCATTAACCGACTCAATGTCAAAATCTTCCGACTTAGAAGAGACTTCAAAGTAAGAAGAATCATCCCATGTAGCCAACATACCTTTCTTTTTAGACTCCTTCTTAGGACATTTGTTTGCTAGATGCCCATATTCATGGCAGTTGTATCTGTAAGTGCTATGTTTTTTAGCTCGTATGATTGTTAAATTTTGTAGTGCCAAAACCTATTGGAATTTGTGCTTTGTGTAGCTCATCTACATATTCAAGATCATGCATCTCATATACAAGAACAAAGGTCTTTACCTCAAGAACTTTAAATGCAAGATCAAGAGACATATAAGTTCAAGTTCAAGTTCAACACCAAGTATTAATTCAATCTTTCAAGCTTCAATAGTTAAGAGTTTCAAAGCTTCATCCATGTCAAGACAAAGTTCTTTACTTTGGTAATTAAAGCTCAAGATGAAATACAAGTTAAGTATCTCAAGTTCAAGCTTCAAAGCATTTCAAATTCAAGCTTCAAAGAGTTACAAGTTCAAGCATTAACACATTTCAAGATGTCATGCTTCATGTATGTCAAGAACAACTATTAACTGAAGCAAAAGAAGATTCAATGTTCATATATCGCTTATAAGATATGAATGACCCTAGATTGACCATAGGTTAGGTCATATTGATTACATACTTTAATTGGGTCACTTTATAGGTGTATAAACTGTTTTCTTGACTAGTCTTAGTCTATGTTCAATTAGTTCTAGTACTAGCTCGACCAGTCTAAGAAATTCCTCGACCAGTCCAAGGTTTGTTACTTATTTTCAAGATTTTTTGTTGGATCTTCGACCATTCCTGGAGACTACTCAACCAATCGAGTGAACAGTGCTAGACCAGTCGAGTAGCCTCGACTCAAAGTCAGTAACTAAACTGGGTCCCACACGACCAATCGAGAGTAGGGTTTAACCGATCGTACAGGCCACTCGACCGGTCATAGAATGGTTTTATCTTGTCGCGCCCGAATTTTCAAAAGTTTGTTGGTCCTTCGACCAGTCGAGCTGTCCTCTGGGCCAGTCGAGTGAGCAGTTTCTACACTTATAAATAGAGCACGATTTTCAGAGTTTTGTATCGAATTCAAGCAAAATTAAGACACCACTCTGAGAGATAAGTTAGTGATATTCTTAAGCTATTTAGTGTCAATTTAATATTCTCTTTAATTAGCTTTTTGTATTTAATTTTGTGATTCTATATTCCAATCATATTTTGAAGAAGGGATTTTTATTTTTCCCTTTCTTGGAATCAAAATCAAATCAAGCAAGCCCAAGGTGATTTAATCTAAAAATCATTTAGAACTTAGAACCTTTTTCATAAGTGATTGTGGACATTGAACATCAACGTTAAACTTCTACTCTGAATCGGTTCGACCGGGTTGCATCAAAGGAGAATATCCAGATAAGTATTTTGCAATTTTGTAATTCTCTTTCTTTTGGTTTCTTTGAGATTGTGCCAGAAAAATCTCTTTCTTTTGGTTTGTCTGAGGTGATCCAGAAAACTCAGAGTGTGGAGTTTTTTGAATTGTGTAAGCCCACTTGAAAGACACAATTGTGAAGGTTTTAGGTGAACCTTGAAAAACCTATTACATAGTGAACACTAATATCCACTATGTGAGGATATTAGGAGTGGAGTAGTTATGTGGCTATTTTTATAAACAGTTGGTGTACACACAAGTGAACTACTATAATTTCTGGTCTTGTGGTGATTGATTGATTGTGACATTGTGTGGATGTTGTAATTTCCTTTTATGCAATTGTGGAAGAATGTTGTAATTTTTTTATGCAAGTGTGGGAATGTTGTAATAACTTAGTTTAATTCTTTGCTATTTATTTATTTACTCATTTATTCCTCTGTATTAGTTTGAGATTTTGATACACAGACCTTTCTAGGAATCAGGTTGTTCTACTATAAACTATTGGTTTTTGGTGTAAGGTTGTCCTTAGAACAACATCTGTATCAACCTCTCAATACTTATACATTTGAGGTCGTTATCTTTATTTATATTTGTTAAATTCCACATTTAATTTTTAATTTGGCATAGTCCTATTCACCCCCCCCCCCCCCCCTCTACGACTCTTAGCTCGGCCTTTTCAAGTGGTATCAAAGCCTAATAGCTCGCTTTATTTGTTTTTGGATTAATTTCTTGAGCTAATTGATCTGAGCTTTTTAAGATGTCAAATTTTGATAGCCTTTTAGTCACTAGGCCTCTACCATTTGATGGCTCCAATTATGCCATTGGAAAGCCAAAATGAGGATTTTCTTGAAATCCATGGATAAGAGCATGTGGCAAGCCATAGTGACCAATTGGACCCCTCCTACCATTGAAGTGACTGGTACCGATGGATCTGTAACTGTAAAAGTAACACCTTATTTTACTTGGACCAACCTTCGAAAAAGTAAAAGTAGTGCCAATGCAAAGGCTCTAAATGCAATTACTTGTGCACTATCACCGGATGAATTCAAGAGAATTATATCTTGTGATACTGCAAAGCAAGCCTGGGATGTTTTAGAAATGACACACGAGGGAACAACAATTGTTAAGAAATCCAAAGTCCAAATCCTCACAACCAAATTTGAGGAAATACGTATGGAAGAAAGTGAAACTTTCATAGACTTCTATACAAGATTGAATGACATTGTCAACTCTATGTGGGGTCTTGGTGAAAGAATCCCAAAGAGTAAAGTTTGAACAAAGATACTACGCTCACTCCCTAAACGGTTCAATTCAAAGGTGACTGCGATCCAGGAACTTCGTGATACGAAAAATATGAGGGTAGAAGAATTAGTTGGTTCCTTACAGACCTATGAGTTAAACTTTAAAGCTCCTAAAGGTAAATCCATCGCCCTTAAATCTTCTAAAATTATTTCTTAAGAAAATAACAATTTTGATTTTGAAAATTCTGAAAATGATATGGCCCTCTTAGCTAAAAAGTTTTATAAGATTTTCAAAAGTAGAAAGAGGGTTGATTTGCAAAAACCTAATGAAAATAAAAGATCTCGATCTAAAACTTGGAAATCTTTAAAAGACAACCAATGTTACAACTGCCATGAATATAGGCATCTAGCAAATAAATGTCCTAAAAAGGACAAACCGAAAAAGAAAGTTATGTTAGCCACATGGGATAAATCTTCTTGCTCTGAAGCTTCTTCTGAGTCAGAAGATTCTGAAACCGAGTTGGCTAATGATGTTAAAGCTGTAATGACTCTAGCCAAATTCACTTTTTCAGGTAATGATGATTCAACTAGTGAAGAAAATCTAAATAGTGATTATGAAAATGAAGAAGATCTTCAAGATGCTTATAATGCCCTATACAAGGAAAGTTGCAAAATTGTTGTAAAACTAAAACTTCAAAAAGAAATGTTTTCAAAACTTAAAGAAAATTTTGATAATCTAGTCTTAGAAAAATCACACATTTCAGATTATTTTGAAAAAACTAAATGCGATTTAGATTTCAAAACCTCCCTTGTTGAAAACCTAAAATTTGAAAATGAAAAGTTAAAACTAGAAGTCTCTTCACTTTTGAGTTTAAAAGACACATGGAGGTATGCCCAAGGTGATCCAAAGTTAGAAAAACTCTTATCCGGATCCAGAAAATGTGGCGATTGATCTGGATTGGGCTACGATAAAAGTATTCCTCCCAAACATAAGAATATTCCACTCACATTTGTGAAAGGAGAGTTTTCTAACTCAAAAGGGAAAAGTCTAAATCAAAAGTATTCTAAAAATGCTAAGACTTTTCAAACACTAAAACCTAAAAGCAACCACCTCAACTATAAAAATCAGAATCGTAATCCATTAGTTGAGAAAATTGTTGATTTACTTAAGGAGCTCTTAAAATCTAACTCAATGGGTCGGTCTTATAACAACTACAAACATAAGAAGACTAACTATACTCCTAAACCCAAGACTGAAATGAAATGGGTCCCTAAGGTTACTTGCTTGGTTGCCCATACTGCTTTTAAAGCTTCGAGCCATTCAAAGTGGTACCTAGATAATGGATGCTCCAGACACATGACAGGTGACAAGGGTCTATTCACCAATCTTAAAGACATGACTGATGGTTCAGTCACATTCGGTGATGGTAGCAACTGCAGAATTGTTGGCCAAGGTACGGTTCAACTCTTTAACCTCCCTCTATTTGAAAATGTTTTATAAGTAGAAGGGTTAAAACACAACTTATTAAGCATCTCTCAAATATACGATAATAATCATAGTGTAAAATTTACTAACCAAGGTTGTGAAATTCTAAATAAAAATGGTTCTATAATATTAACTGGTCGCAGAACTTTTGAAAACTGTTATAGTGTTTGTGATTCAAGCTCTTCTAATCTATCATGCTACATGGTCCATACCGATGAGATCGAATTATGGCAGAAGTGCCTTGGACATGTACACTACCGCAACTTGTATTGATTGAGCAAAAGAGAGTTGGTAAGAGGTTTACCCAAAATATAGAAAGTTGACAAAATATGTGGTGAATGCCAGATTAGCAAATAAATCAGGAATACTCATAAAAAGGTGAACTCCAATGCCACATCTAAACCACTCGAACTTCTCCACATGGATCTCATTGGACCAACTATAATGGAGAGTCGAGGTGGCAAGAAGTACATATTGGTAATTGTTGATGACTTTACCTGGTTCACTTGGGTAGTCTTCTTAAGAGACAAATTAGAAACTCTCGAGAAGTAAAAAAGGATACTTAAATGTATCCAAATGGAAAAAGGGTCTCAAGTTTCTAAGATACGTAGCGATCATGGATTAGAATTTAAAAATAGCGGTTTTGAAAAATTTTGCAGTGATCAAGGAATATCACATGAATTCTCTACGCCCAAAACACCCCAAAAAAATGGTATAGTAGAAATAAAAAATAAAGTGCTTCAAGAAATGGCAAATGTAATATTATATAGTATGAAGCTCCTTAAAAATCTTTGGGCTGAAGCCGTAAATACTGCTTGTTATATAATTAACCGTGTTTACACTAGAAAATCTAATGATAAAAGGACTTATGAAATGTGGTTTGATAAGAAGCCTACTGTCAAATACTTTCAAGTTTTTGGCAGCTAGTGCTACATCTTACGTGACTGAGAAAATCTAGGTAAATTTAACACCAAAAGTGATGAAGGGATATTTTTAGGGTATGCTTTAAATAGTCGAGCATATCGGGTTCTTAACAAGAGGACTGGTGTAATTCAAGAGTCCATTAATGTGGTTATAGACGATCACTTGAATACACCTGTCCCAATTTCAGAAAATGATGAAGTTCTTTTAATTGATAAACCAGACTCTTCATCAAGTCAAGATAATACTAAACTGAGGACAGTTAAAGACCATCCTTCTAATCAAATCTTTGGAAACCCTCTCACTGGTGTACGCACTTGTAGACAACGTGAAGATATGTGTAACTATGTGTGCTTTACATCTCAGATAAAACCGGCTAATGTAAAAGAAGCTCTTACTGATGACTAGATTGTAACGATGTAAGAAGAGCTCAATCAGTTTGTAAGAAATGATGTGTGGTACTTAGTTCCAAGACTAAAAGATAAACACATTATCGGAACAAAATGGATTTTCAAAAATGAGTCTGATGAACTTGAAAATTTTATAAGAGACAAGGCTAGGTTGGTTGTAACACCCCGAACTTTTCGATGCTCGAGCATCGAAAATCCTCGAGCGTTACCAAGAAGATTAGCATGAGCTCAGGTCATCTGACCGTGATCACATGGAACAGTAAATGTACACTCCCTCAAACCAAATCAATGTATGATTCTACATCGTAAGGCTTAAACATAGGCCCTTCAAAAGAATCTCTTAGAAACATGGCCTCAACCACACTGAACCATTAGATTTTCCCAAAACTTACAAATCAGTAATACTCACAAAGATGCAAGTGACATAGACCCGTGAATCATAGATCATGGAGTTCCTAGTATCCGATTACCATGAAATTTTATACAATGCCCAATTACCTTAAATTAACCGTAAACGATAAATTTCATCCCGTGGATCGGGCTAGAAGTAACGTTGTTGATGGATCATCCATTGACAGTCAATTTTGGGGCCACCTGATCCTTAGATGTACTTTGATCTTGGACTCAACAC
This sequence comes from Magnolia changhungtana, assembly GCA_030180095.1. NCBI lineage: Eukaryota > Viridiplantae > Streptophyta > Magnoliopsida > Magnoliales > Magnoliaceae > Magnolia > Magnolia changhungtana. The sequence continues at coordinate 4,193,977 of JASAUF010000600.1, forward strand.
CTAAAATCACATGGGAAAATAAATGGACGGAGGGGATCTCTCACGAAAACACATCCGTGGGCCCCACCTATGTGCCTGTACACTTAACGTGTACAGACGCAATACACTGGGATTGAGAGACCGTCAACACAGGGCTGACCCGCGTGGTTCACGGGAGAGAGTCCTCTCTCTAGCGGACGTGTTGCGAAGCAGGGACCTGCGGACGGCGTTGGTGGGCCACTAGCTTGATCCGGAAGCCCCATCCGGACCGTCCATTTGAACCGGACAGAAGACCGGACCAAGATCTTGGTGAGAGTGGTCTGCGACACGCTCGGGAATGGTCACAAGCTTGCTGAACATCGGAGCTATCACCACACGTTTCACCAGGTGGGCCACGCCAACTATAAGGCAGAGCATGCAATCCCTGACCGAAATTCTACCACGCAGCTGATGGAAGGTGTGGATTTCTCAAACAACATAGGATACAGGCCCCACCGACATCTCTGCAATCGTCATTGCGTAAGGTGCGTGCGTCCGAGCGAACCGGCTGATCGGGTCTGATGGACAGTTAAATCAAAGAGCTGGAGGTCAATCCAGACCATCCAGATGCTCTAAAAGGGGGACCCAATCGGCCCCAAGAAGTCAAATCAGGTAGAACTGATCTCAGATTTCCAGAATAACTATCGCACGTAGGTATGCCTTCGCAATTTTGCCGCACCAGAAACAGGGGTTGCACAAGTGATCTGCGAAAGCCTTCGCAGAGTATTCTGGAAAGTGCGCTGCACCCTATAAAGGACAACTCATGCCCAGCGGAGGAAGAGGAAAGAAAGGAGAAAACGTGAGGAAGAGAAGGAGAGAGAGAGAGAGAGAGAGAAATCCGGCAGCTGTTGCTAGATCTGCTGCTATCCAGTAGAGGGAGAAAGGGAAGAAAGGAAAGAAAAGAAAAGAAAAAGAGAAAAGAGAAAGAAGGAAAAGCAAGGAAGAAAAGAAAAGAGAAAGAAAAAGAAAAAGAGAAAGAAAGGAAGAAAGAAAGGGAAAGATCCGAGTTGAGTCGAGTCGACTCACTGAGTTTAACTCGAGGTCAGGTAAGTTGCTAACTTTGTTTTGATTGATTTCCTTCTTCTTTATTTTCCTTTCATCCCAACAATAGAGGTGGAGAATTCCACTGAGGCGACTCGGTGGAATAACACTCGTATAACTTAGATATATCTAGATAGATATATATATTCTAAGTTGGAAGATATAAAGCCGAGATTGTAATTTGCCAAATTAAATTGAATTCAATAGTAATATGAATTAAGCCTTAATCTTAATCGTTTGGGCCTTGTGAATGAGGATAAGATTTAATCCTAAGGTGCGCTTCTGAACATCTAACTTTGATAGTAACAGACGGATAACCAAAGGTGAGGGTTTTATCCTTTAAAGCTTACAGTAATTTAAGTTGATAAATTGAATTTTGCCTTTTCCTGCCTTCATGAATTTAAATTTGTCTTTACATGTAACTTATATGGTTTTTACATATTGCTTTGAATCTTCAATGCTATTATATGTTTCACGTCAATTATTGGCCTCTTTCGTGCCTTTTATGATATGAATTATCCTGTATTTCATGTTTACATGTTCTATGGGAATTATCTTATTGATTGATTATTTTATAATATTGGCCCTTTTGGAATTTCGACATGATGTCAAGTACCAGTGATTCTCTGAATTCATGCGAGGCCATGGGTACAAGCCTTGCCCTACCTTATCCATTATTGAGTTGGCTCTGCCACTCGTCTTTATATTTGAGTTGGTTGTGCCACTCGTCTCTTTATTTGAGTTGGCTCTGCCACTCTTCTTTTTGAGTTGACCATTGTCACTCTCTTCTTGTTATGTTGGCCATTGCCACTTCTGCTGAGTTGACCATTGTCACTCTTCTCTTTATTATATTGGCCCTGTGCTGTCTATCTTTAAAGGCATGGGCATGTGTTTTGTTATTCCAGAACCTCCATGATTCAGTTTATATTCTTCATGATTCAGTTATATTCTCTATAAGTGCAAGTGATGTGTTATGAGGTATCACAACTAGTGAATCAATTATCTTACCATGGACGTAATGCGTTACGGGTAGCGGCCCTCTTGGTCGGCACGTAATTCCGTGGGTTGGTTGGCGTGGTGCACAATCGATGTATGTAAATCGGCATACGTGTTACATCAATTTTTTGGGATTGGATGTCGCAATTAGTCACTCCATGAACACATCGTCTTATGTAAATCCCCCAACCGCGTGTTGTGTTGCCTTGAGATGTTCGCATAAATCCATGTTAGTGTTGGCTATGCCGGCAAATATCCGTAGTTATGGGATGCGGGTCGAGCCGGGTTACCTATGAATTATATTCCATAATGTGATGATCACTACGTATGATGAGCCCCACTCACTTTGCTAGGCATGCATCTCACGTAGGTTGTTTGTGCATGATGATACCCTCGTGTCAGTGGAGCACGGGACGTATCAGACCCTTACTTTACCTGTTATGAATCTCTTAAATTATTGTTAATCGTAAAGGATAACCTTCACTATGAGTAGGGCATTGACCCTCTCCCAACTACATAGATGATGCAGGTGATGAACAGATGGAAGAACCAGATGAGCACCGACTCGAGGGAGAACCTGATGATTAAGATCGAGAATAGGAATTAGTTTTACTTACATTTTTATTATTAATGGAATTTGTGTTATGCTCCTATTGTGAGAGCTTTTGACGATTTATTTATTTTCTTTTGGAATGAGAAAGATAGTTAATTTCATTCTTATGGATGGTTTCCATTAAATATGTAGATGAATGTAATGTCGATGGAAGAAAATCTCGGGGCAAGTCCTTGAGACATTCTCACTTTACAATATTAACACCCGGTTTCCTTGGACACGAGTACATACTCTGGCCGTGAAAATTCGGGATGTTACAGTTGGTATCAGAGCCCAAGAATGAGATTAACTGGGCCTAAGGGCGATGGACCATCATAAGCTTTAGAGGTCTAAGAAAAGATTGTAAATTAAACACATACATATGAAAATTAGATCCACAAGGAAATTATATAGTTTAGGAAATAGAAAACCACATTTAGGCTCCCCATAAGGAAGACGAGAAACTTAGCAACTAGGGATTCTAGGACTCCCCCATGATAAATCTAGAGACACCAGCAAGCAAGACACATTCGTAATGCCTTAAAGGACCCTTGGGCAATATTTTCAACGCTAACATATTTTTCCATCCACAGGAGAGATATCGCCTAAGAAGAAGACTACCCGATCCAACTCCCTGCCCCCAGTGCAGACAAGACAGGGAGACACCCCTACATCAACCCCTCCTCGCACAGAACGACACGACCAAACCTTCATGTTAGAAAAATTCTTAAAATTAAGGCCCCCATTATTCTCAGGTACACCAAACCCAGAGACGGCTGAACGTTAGGTAAAACAAACCAAAAGAATACTAAGGACCATGGGATGCCCGGACCACCTCAAAGTTTCTTTAGCTACGTTCAAGTTCGAAGGGGAAGCAGTCAATTGGTGGGAGACAACAGAAAGGGCCGTCCCTGAGAACCGTGCCTGGTGCTGGGAAGACTTCGAGAAGAGATTCTTTGAGAAGTACTTTCCAAGGTCGTACCGAGACGAAAAGATGTCGGAGTTCCTGAAACTCACTCAAGGCGGGATTACTGTCACCCAGTATGAGGCTAAGTTCACGGAGTTATCGCGCTATGCGCCGAAATTAGTTGACGACGAAGACTTTAAAATCAAGCGATTTAAAGATGGCCTTCGACCCTCGATCCACTCCAAGATATGTTGCTTAAGTCTGGAAAGCTATGCCGACGCGATCAACAAGGCTACTCGAGCCGAAAATGATGACGACCGTAGATCACGGGCCAGGTTACAGCAACACGAAGACAGGAAGAGGCTCAGAACAAACCCTGGGATGCCACCATTGTTAGACAAAAGACCGAGGATTGCCCCGCAACAAGCCGGAACCGCCGAAGACAAGAAGCCCGAGACAGTCGCCCGGGATGCTGCTACTGCCAGAAGTTGGGACACGATATGAAGAACTGCTATAAGAAAATGAGAGACGAAGGGCGCCCCGTTCCATCACAGAAGCAACCATCTGGCCCAAGTGCGCCTCAAAAATCCCAAGGTCGTCTATACGCCATGAGGTCACCGAAAGACGCAGATACTACCTCAGGACTAATAGAAGGTACGGCTACTATCCAAGATACCCCCATTGTACTTTTATTCGATTGCGGAGCTACCATGTCTTTTATCTCAAGTTCAATAGTAGAACGGTTAAATTTGGAATTAAAGCCCACAAAGGAGACAATCACTGTGGCTTCGCCTCTAGGGAAGGTGGTGGAATTAAACAAATACTGCGAAAACTGCCCCATCACTATCACAGGGCTCGTAATATCTGTTAAGCTAGTGATAATAAACATGAAATGCTTCGACGTGATCCTGGGGACGGACTGGATGGATGAAACTAGGGCAATCATTGAGATTAGGACCAGGAGGATCACCTTCACCACAGCGGGGCGATCTCCTATCACAATATAAGGAAGAAAGAGGGAGGAGCCCTTAAAACGAATAATGAGCTTGGAAGAGGTATTCGTGAAACAAATTCCAGTGGTCAAAGAATTCACCAGGGTATTCCAGGAGATACTCGGACTGCCTCCCAGGAGGGAGGTAGACTTCGGTATCAACCTAATGCCTGGGGATGGCCCAATTGCCCTACCCACTTTCCGTATGGCACCAGTCGAGTTAGCAGAACTTAAGAAACAGTTAGAAGAACTCTTGAATCAGGGGTTCATTCGACCAAGCGTTTCTCCTTGGGGCACACCAGTGTTGTTCGTCAAAAAGAAAGACGGATCCCTGAGATTGTGCATTGACTATCGTCGCCTAAATCAAGCAACGGTAAAGAACAAGTATCCTCTCCCCCGTATCGACGACCTATTTGACCAACTAAAGGGAGCTCAATTCTTTTCAAAGATTGATCTGAGATCGGGGTACCATCAACTGAGAATTAAGGATGAGGATATACATAAGACCGCATTTAGGACAAGGTACGGACATTTTGAATTTCTGGTAATGCCCTTCGGTCTCACGAATGCCCCAGCTATTTTTATGGATCTCATGAACAGTATTTTTAGACCGTTCCTCGACCAATTCGTTATAGTCTTCATCGATGACATCTTAATATACTCGCGAAGTAAAGAAGAACACGAGGTTCACTTACGAAAGGTCCTAAACTTGCTGGAAGAGAATCAACTATACGCTAAACTCTCGAAATGTGAGTTCTGGAAGGAAGAAGTCAGATTCCTAGGACACGTAGTGAATCGTCAAGGCATCGCAGTGGACTTGACTAAGGTAGAGGCCGTTCTCCAATGGGCCAGGCCGGATACCGTCACCGAGATTAGAAGCTTTCTGGGGTTAGCAGGGTACTACCGGCGATTCATCAAGGAGTTTTCCAAAATAGCTCGACCATTAACCAACCTAACGAAGAAAAGTGCACATTTTCAATGGGATGGAAAAGCTGAAGAAGCTTTCCAAGAACTCAAGAAAAGGTTAACTTCCTCTCCCATACTCACCCTACCCGAGGAAGGAGTAGAATTTATAGTATATACAGACACCTCTCTCGAAGGCTTGGGATGCGTGCTTATGCAGAACAACAAGGTGATCGCGTATGCTTCCAGACAACTGAAGGTACATGAACAAAATTATCCAACACATGACCTAGAACTAGCAGCCATGGTGTTTGCTCTCAAAATGTGGAGACATTATTTATATTGGGAACAATTCAAGCTTTACATAGACCACAAGAGCCTTAAGTACTTGTTCGACCAAAAGGACTTAAATATGCGTCAACGCCGATGGATGAAAACCCTAAAGGACTACAAATTTAAGATACCATATCACCTGGGGAAGGCAAACGTAGTGACTGATGCACTTAGTCGCAGGAGACTCGCATTTCGGCAGCTGTAATCACACTCGAAGAATGGAAAATGCTGGACTTCATAAAGGATTTTAATATCCAGCTAGACCTAGGAAAAGGGAACACCCTGCTCGGAAACCTATCTGTGGAACCCTCGCTGCTATGTCAAATCATCGAAGCACAGGGGCAGGATGAAGAACTGCAGGAGCGCTATTTGAAAGCAGTAGAGAACCAGGATTCGAGATGGCACGTGGGCCCGGATGGTGGACTTAGATGTTGTGATAGATTATGCATACCCAACAAGCCAGAGATGAGATTAGCTGTATTGGACGAAGCCCACCGATCCAAATTAACCATCCATCCCGGGAGCACCAAGATGTATCAGGACATAAAGCATCATTATTGGTGGAATAATATGAAACGAGAAATCGCCACTTATGTGGCTAAATGCCTCACCTGCCAACAGGTAAAAGTCGAACATCAGAAACTAGTTGGGCTGCTACAACCCCTCGAGATACCCTTATGGAAATGGGACTCTATATCGATGGACTTCATAGTAGGACTCCCAAAAACAAGAAGAAGCCATGATTCAATATGGGTAATAGTGGACCGGCTGACTAAGTCGGCTCACTTTATACCCATGAAAATCACTGCATCAATGAACGAATTAGCAGAGTTATACATAAAAAATGTGGTACGACTCCACGGAACTCCATCTACGATCATATCAGACAGGGACTCCCGCTTCACCTCAAACCTCTGGACTAAACTACAAACAGCACTAGGGACTTCTCTGAATCACAGTACCGTGTTCCACCCCCAGCCAGACGGACAAACAGAAAGGGTGAATCAAGTACTCGACGACATGTTAAGATCCTGTATTTTGGATTTCAAGGGCAGCTGGGATGATTATCTTCACCTCGCCGAGTTCGCTTACAACTACAGCTTCCATGCAAGTTTGGCATGGCCCCATTCGAGGCTCTATACGGACGACCTTGCCGAACCCCGCAATGTTGGGCAGAAGTAGGAGAAAAGAGCACACTAGGGCCCAGAATTGTTCAAATTACTTCTGAGAAAATTGATTTGATAAGGAAACACTTACAGACGGCACAAAGCAGACAGAAAAGCTACGTGGACATTCGGCGACGTAATCTTGAATTCTTCGAAGGAAACAAGGTATTCCTCAAAGTCTCCCCTATGAAGGGCATGATGCGATTCGGGAAAAAGGGCAAACTAGCACCCAGGTACATCGGCCCATTCGAAATATTAGAAAGAGTAGGAGAGGTAGCTTACCGTATTGCGCTACCCCCTCAGCTAGCCAATGTTCATAACGTCTTTCATATCTCTATGCTAAGGACGTATGAACCGGACACCTCTCACATTATCAACTGGGAACAAATAGAACTGAGGGATAATGCCACATACGTAGAAGAACCCGTGCAGATCCTCAATCGCAAGGACCAAATTCTTCGAACCAAAGTTATTCCTCTGGTCAAGGTTCTATGGTCACATCACGACCAAGAAGAAGCAACTTGGGAGTGCGAGGAAGAAATGAAGGAAAAGCACCCTAACCTCTTCAACAAAGGCTAGTGCGGGAGGTAAGATTAAAATTTTTCTTTAAGAGGGGTAGATACTAATAGTTTCAAATGTGCATCATAGAGAAGTACATTCACTAACTAAAGGGTAAAGGGTAATGTATTACTGAACCACTTGGTTTCTATTCTGCAACAAGAAGTAAAGAATTTCGCGGATGAAATTTTCTTTAAGAGGGGTAGATTGTAACGCCCCGAACTTTTCGAAGCTCGAGCATCGAAAATCCTCGAGCGTTACCAAGAAGATTAGCATGAGCTCAGGTCATCTGACCGTGATCACATGGAACAGTAAATGTACACTCCCTCAAACCAAATCAATGTATGATTCTACATCGTAAGGCTTAAACATAGGCCCTTCAGAAGAATCTCTTAGAAACATGGCCTCAACCACACTGAACCATTAGATTTTCCCAAAACTTACAAATCAGTAATACTCACAAAGATGTAAGTGACATAGACCCGTGAATCATAGATCATGGAGTTCCTAGTATCCGATTACCACGAAATTTTATACAATGCCCAATTACCTTAAATTAACCGTACACGATAAATTTCATCCCTTGGATCGGGGTAGAAGTAACATTGTTGATGGATCATCCATTGACAGTCAATTTTGGGGCCACCTGATCCTTAGATGTACTTTGATCTTGGACTCAACACCTAAAATCACATGGGAAAATAAATGGACGGAGGGGATCTCTCACGAAAACACATCCGTGGGCCCCACCTATGGTGCCTGTACACCTAACGTGTACAGACGCAATACACTGGGACTGAGAGACCGTCAACACAGGGCTGACCCGCGTGGTTCACGGGAGAGAGTCCTCTCTCTAGCGGACGTGTTGCGAAGCAGGGACCTGCGGACAGCGTTGGTGGGCCACTAGCTCGATCCGGAAGCCCCATCTGAACCGTCCATTCGAACCGGATGGAAGACCGGACCAAGACCTTGGTGAGAGTGGTCTGTGACACATTTGGGAATGGTCACAAGCTTACTGAACGTCGGAGCTATCACCACACGTTTCACCAGGTGGGCCACGCCAACTGTAAGGCGGAGCACGCAATCCCTGACCAAAATTCCACCACGCAACTGATGGAAGGTGTGGATTTCTCAAACAACATAGGATACAGGCCCCACCGACATCTCTGCAATCGTCATTACGCAAGGTGCGTGCGTCTGAGCTAACCGGCCGATCAGGCCTGATGGACGGTTAAATCAAAGAGCTGGAGGTCAATCCAGACCGTCCAGATGCTCCGAAAGGGGGACCTAATCGGCCCCAAGAAGTCAGATAAGGTAGAACTGATCTCAGATTTCCAGAATAACTATCGCACGTAGGTCTGCCTTCACAATTTCGCCACGCCAGAAACAGGGGTTGCACAAGCAATCTGGAAAAGCCTTCAGAGAGTATTCTGGAAAGTACGCTACACCTTATAAAGGACAACTCATGCCCAGCGGAGGAAGAGGAAAGAAAGGAGAAAACGTGAGGAAGAGAAGGAGAGAGAGAGAGAGAGAGAGAGAGAAATTCGGCAGCTGTTGCTAGACCTGCTGCCGTCCAGCAGAGGGAGAAGAAAGGAAAGAAAAGAAAAGAAAACGAGAAAAGAGAAAGAAGGAAAAGCAAGGAAGAAAAGAAAAGAGAAAGAAAAAGAAAAAGAGAAAGAAAGGAAGAAAGAAAGGGAGAGATCTGAGTTGAGTCGAGTTGACTCACTGAGTTTGACTTGAGGTCAGGTAAGTTGCTAACTTTGTTTTGATTGATTTCCTTCTCCTTTATTTTCCTTTCGTCCCAACAATAGAGGTGGAGAATTCCACTGAGGCGAACTGAGTCGACTCGGTGGAATAACACTCGTATAACTTAGATATATCTAGATAGATATATATATTCTAAGTTGGAAGATATAAAGCCGAGATTGTAATTTGCCAAATTAAATTGAATTCAATAGTAATATGAATTAAGCCTTAATCTTAATCGTTTGGGCCTTGTGAATGAGGATAAGATTTAATCCTAAGGTGCGCTTCTGAACATCTAACTTTGGTAGTAACAGACGGATAACCAAAGGTGAGGGTTTTGTCCTTTAAAGCTTACAGTAATTTAAGTTGATAAATTGAATTTTGCCTTTTCCTGCCTTCATGAATTTAAATTTGTCTTTACATGTAACTTATATGGTTTTTACATATTACTTTGAATCTTCAATGCTATTATATGTTTCACGTCAATTATTGGCCTCTTTGGTGCCTTTTATGATATGAATTATCCTGTATTTCATGTTTACATGTTCTATGGGAATTATCTTATTGTTTGATTATTTTATAATATTGGCCCTTTTAGGATTTCGACATGATGTCAAGTACCAGTGATTCTCTGAATTCATGCAAGGCCATGGGTACAAGCCTTGCCTTGCCTTATCCATTATTGAGTTGGCTTTGCCACTCGTCTTTATATTTGAGTTGGTTATGCCACTCGTCTCTTTATTTGAGTTGGCTCTGCCACTCTTCTTTTTGAGTTGACCATTGTCACTCTCCTCTTGTTATGTTGGCCATTGCCACTTCTGCTTAGTTGACCATTGTCACTCTTCTCTTTATTATATTAGCCTTGTGCCGTCTATTTTTAAAGGCATGGGCATGTGTTTCGTTATTCCAGAACCTCCATGATTCAGTTTATATTCTTCATGATTCAGCTATATTCTCTATAAGTGCAAGTGATGTGTTATGAGGTATCACAACTAGTGAATCAATTATCTTACCATGGACGTAATACGTTATGGGTAGTGGCCCTCTTGGTCGGCACGTAATTCCGTGGGTTGGTTGGTGTGGTGCACAATCGTTGTATGTAAATCGGCATACGTGTTACATCAATTTTTTGGGATTGGATGTCGCAATTAGTCACTCCATGAACACATCGTGTTACGTAAATCCCCCAACCGCGTGTTGTGTTGCCTTGAGATGTTCGCATAAATCCATGTTAGCGTTGGCCATGCCAGCAAATATCCGTAGTTATGGGATGCGGGTCGAGTCGGGTTACCTATGAATTATATTCCACAATGTGATGATCACTACGTATGATGAGCCCCACTCACTTTGCTAGGCATGCATCTCACGTAGGTTGTTTGTGCATGATGATACCGTCGTGTCAGTGGAGCACGGGACGTATCAGACCCTTACTTTACCTGTTATGAATCTCTTGAATTATTGTTAATCGTAAAGGATAACCTTCACTATGAGTAGGGCATTGACCCTCTCCCAACCACATAGATGATGCAGGTGACGAACAGATGGAAGAACCAGAGGAGCACCGACTCAAGGGAGAACCCGATGATTAAGATCGAGAATAGGAATTAGTTTTACTTGCATTTTTATTATTAATGGAATTTGTGTTATGCTCCTATTGTGAGAGCTTTTGACGATTTATTTATTTTCTTTGGAATGAGAAAGATAGTTAATTTCATTCTTATGGCTGGTTTCCATCAAATATGTAGATGAAGGTAACGTAAATCTCAGGGCAAGTTCTTGAGACATTCTCACTTCACAATATTAACACCCGGTTTCCTCGGACACGAGTACATACTCTGGCCGTGAAAATTCAGAATGTTACATTGGTTGTATAAGGGTACACTCAAATATAAGGCATCGATTATGATGAGACCTTTTCCCTAGTAGCTCGTCTTGAATCAATTAGACTATTTATATCCATTGCTTGCTTTAGAAAGTTCAAAATATACCAAATGGATGTAAATAGTGCATTCTTAAATGGCAATTTACATGAAGAAGTGTATGTTGAACAACCAAGGGGTTTTGAAGATCCTAAACATGCTAGTTATGTCTACCACTTGAAAAAGGCAGTTTACAGTTTGAAACAAGCTCCCAGGGTATGGTATAAAAAGTTGACTAAGTTTCTTCTAAGTCATAACTTTTGGAAGTGTTGATAAAACATTGTTTGTAAAGAAACATAATGATCACATACTAATAGTGCAAATCTATGTTGATGATATTATCTATGGATCTACTTGTGCTAACATGACTGTTGATTTTGCATATCTTATGAAGTCTAAATTTGAAATGAGCATGGTTTGAGAACTAAACTATTTCCTAGGGTTGCAAGTCAAACAGCAACCTGATGGTTTCTTTATCTCTCAAACTAAATATGCTCTGAACTTAGTTAAATAGTTCGAATTTGAGAGTGGGAAAATTTTTGATACTCCAATGAGTACTACTTTAAAACTCTCAAAGAACTCTAGAGGTAAGAGTATGGATCCTAAGTTGTATCTTAGTATGATAGGTAGTTTTCTTTATTTAACTGCAAGCCGACCTGATATTGCTTTTAGTGTAGGTATTTGTGCTAGATATCAATCTGACCTTAAAGAGTCACATCTAATTGCTGTTAAGCAGATTATGGGATATGTCGCTTCAACAAATCTTGGTCTCTGGTATCCACATGATACAAGTGTGCAATTAGCTGGTTACGCAGATACTAATGGACTGGTAACATTGATGATCGAAAATCAACAAGTGGTGTTTATTTCTATGTAGGGAATTGTTTAGTTTCTTGGCTAAGTAAGAAACAAAGTTTCGTATCGCTTTCAATAACTGAGGCTGAATACATTGCTGTAAGTAATGCATGCACTCAGCTTGTATGGATGAAAAGAATGCTAAGCAATTACGGAATTGTGTAAGATTCTATATTCTTATATTGTGATAATTCAAGCGCAATTAATATCTCTAAAAATCTAATCCAGCATTCACGAACCAAGCATATTGACATTAGATATCACTATATTCATGAATTAGTGGAAGACAAGATAATTTCTTTGAATTGTATTTCGACCGAGAATTAATTAGCTGACATATTCACAAAATCGCTCGACAAAAGCAGGTTTGCAAAATTAAAATTTGATCTTGGTATGTACAATGTGAATTGATAATTCATGTCTTTCTGTATCATAATGTATATATTTGTTCTTTTAAATTTTTTTTAAAAAAAATTCAAATTTTATGAAAATTTGTAAATTTTGTGAGGTGCACGACCAGTCGAGTATATACTCGACTAGTTGTGGCACGACCAGTTGAGCATGTACTCGACCAGTCGTGAATTGCGGGTTTGGCCTTATATTTGGAGAAAAATCATTTTTTCTTCATTTAAGTCTTCTTCTCCAACGAGCCCTACCTCGACCGGTCGAACCCATCTTCAATTCCTCCATGGTTAGTACATTGTTTTCATTTTTCTTGTAGATTCAAGTCCTTTTCATCATTTGTGTGGTTTATTTCTTATTTTATGTTGGTTTTTAGAATTTTCTACTAAAAAATCTGATCTACTAGAAACCTACTTTGCTTCTTTTGCAATCTCTTTATTCATTGCTTTCTTTATTGCAAATGGAAGGTAGAACTAGGAAGAAAGGATCTCGTGGTCTATCTTCATCTCATTCGGCTCTTATCACGGTGCGCCACATTCGGTTGCTCGAGGAAGATCATAGTTATGTGAAGGATATTCGATTGCGTAATGTGATAATAGAACGAACTGTCAATGTTGATCATTCGGCTCCTTTTAATATCCTTCCTCTCCTTCAGTCAGTAGGTTGGGATAACATACTACATTGGGGTGGGCCGGCATACTGCTCCATTGCACAGGCTATGTATGCATGCATTACTAATTTTTCTACTGAAAATTTGACATTTACTATTATGACCAGAGAAGGTCTAATTGATGTAGACCGTCATCTTATTTTTGGTTTAATGGACCTTCCAGTTACTGACGAAGGTATTCTCATTAGTTCTCTAGTGGAAAAACCCTCTGAAACTAAAAAGCAAATGCTTACTAGGGATTTATGTAAGATAGATGCAAAATGGAGTACTGGTAATGCTCTCGCCTCTAAGTTTCTGTTACCCAGATACAGAATCCTTCATATGATTTTCATTTCAAATGTTTATCCTCAATCTGGTAACAAAATTGAACTTACTACATTCATGGTTTGTATTCTTCATTCTGTCATTTCTGGAGTCTCTATATGTCTTCCTTCTTTGATTTGTCATAGTATTATTCAGTTCCGTCTCCATCCAGGTCATAGTGACAGATTGTGTTAGCCACCCTTAGCTTAGTGGCTATGCTTGTTGGAGAGGCTCCCATTACCCAACTACCATTCAACAACTCTAGCATTGTGGGTGTTGGTGGTGCTGCAGCTCCAAATGAAGAGGAGGGTGGTTTGCCTCCAAATGATGTGAATATGGATGACCTCTTTGATGAAATCGAATCCGATTCTGCCACTGATCCTGATTATCAGCCATCTGACTTTGATGCGTGTTTGCGCTCTTTTGAGGAGAAGCTTGAAAGTATGAATGTGTCCTATGAAATGTAATTTAAATATATGTGCAAGTATCTGAAGAGCATTAACAAGGGACTTTATCAAATTGATCCTTTCATACTTACTTCTTCTTCGGGTTTGGATTAGTCGTTAAATTTTATATGTGCAATAACTTTTAAACTACTTGAATTTCTTTTGTTTTATGGGATTGGACATGCTTGAACGTGCTTGCTTTTGGATTTAGTTATCTTGATTATCTTATTCATTTACCTTCTTCTTCCTCTTTACTCTTCTTTTACTTCCTTGTTTATCTACTTCCATTATCTTTTTATTGGTTCCTTCCTTTGTCATATTATGACAAAAAGGAGAAGAATTTTATCATGCTTGTGATATGTGGATTATGGATTGTGGTTGTGGACAAGTAGCCACCATTATTATTATTTTTTTTGTAAGGGGGAGTAAGTAAGGGAGAGTATTGTTGGGAGAATATTGTTATATTGATGCATATTTCTTTAACCTATTTATAACTGGTGCAAGATTCTTTATTGTGCATGTTATGCTTATCTTATGTGTGTGTTTTATCACAAATTTGGCAAAGGGGGAGATTGTAAGTGCTATGTTTTCTAGCTCCTATGATTGTCAAATTTTGTAGTGCCAAAACCTCTTGGAATCTATGTCTTGTGTAGCTCATCTACATATTCAAGATCATGCATCTCATGTACAAGAACAAAGGTCTTTACCTCAAGAACTTTAAATGCAAGATCAAGAGATATACAAGTTCAAGTTCAAGTTCAACACCAAGTGTTAGTTCAATCTTTCAAGCTTCAATAGTTAAAAATTTCAAAGCTTCATCCATGCCAAGACAAAGTTCTTTACTTTAGTACTTAAAGCTCAAGATGAAATACAAGTTAAGTACATCAAGTTCAAGCTTCAAAGTGTTTCAAATTCATGCTTCAAAGAGTTACTAGTTCAAACTTCAACACACTTCAAGATGTCATGCTTCATGTACGTCAAGAACAACTATCAACCGAAGCAAAAGAAGATTCAATGTTCATATATCACTTTTAAGGTATGAATGACCCTAGATTGATCATAAGTTAGGTCATATTGATTACATGCTTTAATTGGGTCACTTTATAGGTGTATAAATTGTTTTCTCAACTAGTCTTAGCCTATGTTCGACTAGTCCTAGTACTGGCTCGACTATTCTAAGAAATTCCTGGACCAGTCCAAGGTTTGTTACTTATTTTTGGAATTTTTTGTTAGATCTTCAACTGATCTGAGAGCTTGACTTGGCCGATCGAGTGAAGGTGCTCGACTCCGGAGCGACCTTGACTCAAGTCCAAAGAACTAAATTGGGTCTCACACGACCAGTCGAGAGCAAGGTTCGACTGATCGTGTAGGCCACTCGACCAGTCGTGGAACGGTTTTATCTTGTCACTCCTGAATTTTCAAAAGTTTGTTGGTCGTTCAACCAGTCTAACTATCCTCTGGGCCAGTCGAGTGAGCAATTTCTGCACTTATAAATAAAGCACAATTTTTAAATTTTTATATCGAATTCAAGCAAAATCAAGACACCACTCTGAGAGATAAGTTAGTGATATTCTTAAGCTATTAAGTTCTCATTTAATATTCTCTTTAATTAGCGTTTTGTATTTTTTTTACCTGGGCACCTGGGCCATGACATGGACAGGTAATAGACCTCCAGATGAGCCCCATTCATCAGAAACAGTCGCCATTTGGCTATAACCCAAGTATACCTATGGCCCTGGGGCCATTTACATCACTTCTAAGCCTATATAAGGCCCTTAAACCACCTCACCCCTCTCTCATACGAATTTCTCAAACCCTAGGTGAGAGAAGAGAGAAAAGAGGAGAAAAGAGTGAGGAGTAGAGTGAGAGTTCGACAGATCGTTGCTGGGATTCACTCCCACTACTCCACATACTGAATCGCCTCCCCACCATCGCTACACGAGTTTTTTGTATTTGATTTTGTGATTCTATATTCCAATCATATTTTGAAGAAGGGATTTTTGTTTTCCCCTTTCTTGGAATTAAAATCAAATCAAGCAAGCCCAAGGTGATTTAATCTAAAAATCATTTAGAACTTAGAACCTTTTCATAAGTGAGTGTGAACATTGAACATCAACATTGAACTTCTACTCCAAATCGGTTCTACCGGGTTGCATCAAAGGAGAATATCCAGATAAGTATTTTACAATTTTGTAATTCTTTTCTTTTGGTTTCGTTGAGATTGTGCCAGAAAAATCTCTTTCTTTTGGTTTGTCTGAGGTGATCCAGAAAACTCAGAGTGTGGGGTTTTTTGAATTGTGTAAGACCACTTGAAATACACAATTGTAAAGGTTTTAGGTGAACCTTGAAAAACCTATTGCATAGTGAACGCTAATATCCACTGTGTGAGGATATTAGGAGTGGAGTAGTTGTGTGGCTATTTTTCTAAACAGTTGGTGTACACACAAGGGAACCACTATAATTTCTGGTTTTATGGTGATTGATTAATTGTGACATTGTGTGGATGTTGTAATTTTCTTTTATGCAATTGTGGAGAATGTTGTAATCTTTTTATGCAAATGTGGGAATGTTGTAATAACTTAGTTTAATTCTTTGCTATTTATTTATTTATTTATTTCTCTGTATTAGTTTGAGATTTTGGTACACAGACCTTTCTAGGAATTAGGTTGTCCTACCATATACCATTGGTTTTTGGTGTAAGGTTGTCCTTAGAATAACATCTGTATCAACCTCTCAATACTTGTACATTTGAGTTTGTTATTCATTTCTGCATTGTGTGATTAATTAAGTGTTATCTTTATTTATATTTATTAAATTTCACATTTAATTTTTAATTTGGCATAATCCTATTCATCCCCCCCTCCCCCCCCCCCCCCCCCCCTAGGACTCTTAGCTCGGCCTTTTTAGTAGCATTGACTGTCTTTTAAAGATTTTCAAGTTTTAGATCTAGATCTTTTCTTTTCAGTAGGTTTTTGCAAATCAACCCTCTTTTTACTTTTGAAAATCTTGTAAAACTTTTTAGTTATAAGAGCCATATCTTCTTCATAAGTTTCTAAATCAGAATTATTACAATTTTCTTGAGAAATAATTTTAGAAGACTTAAGGGTGATGGATTTACCTTTAGGAGCTTTAAAGTTTAACTCATACATTTGTAAAGAACCAACCAATTCTTCTACCCTCATAGTATCCGTATCACGAAGTTCATATATCGCAGTCACCTTTGAATTGAACCGTTCAGGCAATGAGCGCAGTATCTTTGCACAAACTTTACTTACTGGGATCTTATCACCAAGACCCCACATAGAGTTGACAATGTCATTCAATCTTGTATAAAAGTCCATGAAAGTTTCACTTTCTTCCATACGTATTTCCTCAAATTTAGTTGTGAGGATTTAGACTTAAATTTCTTGACAATTGTTGTACCCTCGTGTATCATTTCCAAGATATCTCAGGCTTGTTTTGCAGTATCACATGATATAATTCTCTTGAATTCATCTGGTGATAGTGCGCAAGTAATTACATTTAAAGCCTTTGCATTGGCACTATTCTCACTTTTTTGAAGAGCGGTCCAAGAAAAGTAAGGTGTGACTTTTACAGTTTTAGATCCATCAGTACCAGTCACTTCAGTGGTAGGAGGGGTCCAATTGGTCACTGTGGCATGCCACACGCTCTCATCCATGAATTTTAAGAAAATCCTCATTCTGGCTTTCCAATAAGCATAATTGGAGCCATCAAATGGTGGAGGCCTAGTGACTAAAAGACCTTCAAAATTTGACATTTTAACAAGCTCAGATCGATTAGCTTAAGAAATTAATCTAAAAAATTAAAGCGAGCTATTAGGCTCTGATACCACTTAAAAAGGCCGATCTAAGAGTCCTAGAGGGGGGGTGAATAGGACTATGCCAATTTAAAAAATTAATTGCAGAATTAAATAGATATAAATAAAGAAAGCATTAAACAATCCCATAAAGAATAAATGAATAACAACCTCAAATGTACAAGTATTGAGAGGTTGAAACAACTGTTGTTTAATGACAACCTTACACCAAAAACTAATGGCTTATGGTAGGACAACCCGATTTCTAGAAAGGTCTGTGTATCAAAATCTCAAATCGATATAGATGAATAAAGAATAAAAAATAGCAAAGAAAATAAACTAAGCTATTACAGCATTCCCACACTTGCATAAAAAAGATTACAACATTCTCCACAAATACTTAAAAAGAAATTACAACATTCACACAAAGCCACAATTAATCATCCACCACAAGACCAGAAATTATAGTGGTTCGCTTGTGTGTGCACCAACTATTTAGAAAAACAGCCACAGAACTACTCCACTCCCAATATCATCACACAATGGATATTGGCGTTCGCTATGAAACAGGTCTTTCAAGGTTGACCTAAAACCTTCACAATTGTGTCTTTCAAGTGGGCTTACACAATTCAAAAACCCCACACTTTGAGTTTTCTAGATCACCTTAGACAAACCAAAAAGAAAGAGTGATTTTTCCTGGCACAACCTCAAAAACCATAAAAGAAATTTACAGAAATGTAAATATACTTATCTGGATATTCTCCTTTGATGAAGCCTGGTAGAACTAATTTGAAATAGATGTTTAACGTAAATGTTCAATGTCCACATCACTTATGAAAAGGTTCTAAGTTCTAAATGATTTTTAGATTAAATCACCTTGGGCTTGCTTGATTTGATTTTGATTTTAAGAAAGGGGAAAACTTAAATCCCTTCTTCAAATAAGATTGGAATATAAAACTCAAAATCAAATGCAAAAAAAGAAGAAGCTAAATTAAAGAGAATATTAAATGAGCACTAAATAGCTTAAGAACATCACAAACTTATCTCTCAGAGTGGTGTCTTGATTTTGCTTGAATTAAATGAAAAACTCTGAAAATCGTGCTATATTTATAAGTGCAGAAACTGTTCACTCGACTGGCCCAGAGGTTAGCTCGACTGGTCGAAGGACCAATAAGAATTCAAAAATTCGAGCGCGATAAGATAAGACGGTTCCACAACTAGCTGAGTGGCTCATACAATCGGTCGAGTGGCCTGTATGACCGGTTAAGCCTTGCTCTCGAATGGTCGAGTGGGACGAAATTTAGTTGCTGGACTGGTCGAACACTGTTCACTCGATTGGTCGAGCAGTCTCTAGGACTAGTTGAGGGTCCAACAAAAAATCCCAAAAATTAGTAATAAACCTTGGACTAGTCGAGGAAATTCTTGGACTGGTTGAGCCAATACTAAGACTAGTTGAACATAGGCTAAGACTAGTCAAGAAAAAGTTTATAAAATTATATAGTGATCTAATTTAAATATGCTATCAATATGACCTAACCTATGGTCAATCTAGGGTCATTCATACCTTATAAGTGATATTTGAACATTGAAACATCATTTGCTTCGGTTGATAGTTGTTCTTGAAGTACTTGAAGCTTGACATCTTGAAGTTCTTTGAAGCTTGATGTAACATCCCAGATTTTTGCCATCCTGGAATTAGACGTCCTTAGGCGATGGGTCAATCCTAACAAAGGTTTAACTTCCCACAGGTTTAACTTCCCAAACGCTCAATTAAAGCCTCAAACCCCTTTTTAAACCATTTTCTTCACAAATCCCACCCTTCACTACCTTGTGCTTTCAATTTTTCAAAGCACTTTAGCCCTAGACACTAACTTAAACTAGCTAAGTAGTAAAACTTGGATCACTTTATATACAAACTATAAATGCCTAAGTACCATCTCAGACAGAAATCTTACAGGACTAAATCCTTTATAAATTAAGTGAGATTTAGCTAGTGTTAAACTAGAGTGCCTGTGAAATTAGCACCAATCGCTTTAAATACGTTCTGCAAGACTCAAAACTTGTAGAATCATTGACGCTAGGTTACCCTAAAACTTAGGATCAATCTCATTACCCGGCTGCTCACGGGAGCATCTCGAAACTTCGTATTAGATCTAGACCGCACATCGGAAATTCGATTAACACGAAGTTAAGGAGCTAGGACCGCCTCACTGGGCTTGACAACCACCTCAGAAATCAGGTTCAGCCGATGTCCCACGGCCATTCGCTTGAGTCCGGAGCGAGGGAGTGTGAAAAACACTATTCCCTTTACAAAATAAATATCTGGAATAGTGATCTGGCACCATTCACTTGCGCATCAGTATTAAGCAACCAGACCGTCAGAATCAGACCAAATTACACCCTCGGATCAGGAAAAATTTCAGGAACATTTACATGTACTTGGAATTTCGGATCGTGGCCCACTGACCATTGAACTGAAAGTGGTCCGCCACGTGCGATCTGGGAATCCGATCGAGTCGAAAGCGTAATCCCACGTAGATCCATGTGTGGAGAGCTTAAGTCTGACGTTTGGCTCAAGGGGGGCCACCAGAAACACTCTTTTGAGCTGGAACATCGCCGAAATGCTTATAATAGCAGTAACCCTTGAACCTGAGTCTATTTTGGGAAGGTTTTATGCTATAAAAGGACCTTAAACCCTCTCCCATTCCAGCCATACGAATTTGGATTTGAGAGAGAGAAAAGAGAGAGAAAGTGAGGGAGATGTGGGAGGAACTCCCTGCTGCTGTTCCCTGCCGCTATTCAGGCTCCACCGCCTGATTCTCATCGCTTTCCCGGCAATTCAGGCGTCGTTTCTAGGTAAGAAACCCTAACCCTAACCTGTTTTAGGGTTGTTTAGGTTGTAGGTTATGAAATAGCTAACGTATTTCGTTCCAAAGGTTGTCAAACTCCCGTATACGGAAGCTTAGCGAACCTATCAACTCCGTTACGATTCTACGACACAAGGTGCGGACTTTAGGTGTATAGGTTATGGTTTTCAATGCTTTTAATGTCAGATAATGATAGATTCATGATCTGCATGCAATTGCACATGTACAAAGTGCTTTCCGTTTTCAGTTTCGATTAGAATTGTAGAATTTGGAATTTCACGTACTCTATGTATTCGTATAAAATACTGTATACGTACTTTTTATGGAAATGTGTTTGACATGTTTATTTGTCGTATAGATATATGACGTATGGATAAAATACTTATTTGGTGAAAGGATTCGCCTAAATACATGTTTACTAATAAACACTGTATGTAGAAATACGGCATTGTAAGAAGTACCGTATACATGTATATTTTAGCGATGTGTTTGTCATGATTAATCATCGTATAAGTATATTATGTGCGTATAAAATAATTGCTTGGCGAAGGGAATCGCCGTAATACATGTTTGCTTGTATACAGTATGTATGTTGAAAATGTGTATTCTAGAAAATACTGTATACGTATAAATTTTGGAGATGCATTTATCATGATTATTTGTTGTAGTAATATATTATACATGGATAAAATACTCACTTGGCCAAAGGATAGCCCTAATACATGTTTTGCTAACATACACCATGTATGTTGTATTAGTGTATTCTAAGTGTTTGTGAAAATGACTGAATGAGTATAGAATCCTCATTCGTGCTCGCCATGACTAATTGTCATGGATTCATGATTGTTGTATTGGCGATACCCTTTTGATGAAAGGATTTTCCCTAAATCACGCCACGGCCAATATACACCATATATGCTAAAATGTGTGGCCCAAGTGTTTGTGGAAATGACTGAATGAATATGGAACTTGGATTCCTGCTTGCCATGACTATCCGTCGTGGGTGTACGCGTGTTATGATTGGGGCAACTCCCTAGGGAAAGGATTTGGCCTAATGCCTATGTGATCGACATATGTCATGTATGTTGATGTATGTTTGTTTAAGTGTTTTTCTTGAAATGTCTGAATGAGTAGTAGTTAGCAAATTGTAATGTATAAGGGTGTTGAGATATGATTCTCAACCTCTTTTAACTATGTGTATGATCTCCTTGGATTGTTGTGTGATTAGGAATTGAACATGTATAAACTCATGCTTGTGTTGTGATTCATAACATGCTCAACTGCTTTATGATTATAACTATGTAATGCATATGTTTAAATTTATATTTACGTTGTATGATCCATCATGGGTGATGGGGGAGCGGAGCAACGAGTGCATGCAATGACCACAGCGACTCTAAACGGATAATACCATACCTTGATTGTATGAGTGGAATCTTGATCCGTTACTGCTTTATCTGCAAGTTATCATGTTTGGGGCTATGATTATAGTCCAGACAATCGGTACCAGAATTGAATTCGTGGCTGCGATTCATTTGGCACGTGAGATGTGTTCGACGAACCCGAGTCGTACTTCGGTTGGCGATAGTTGTTGGCCACGTGAAGTGCTTTTGCACTTCATGTCGTTCAACTTGTTGTGCGCTCGAGCTAGCCGAGCTCGTCAAGTAACCCGATCTGTCCTATGTATGTTCACCATGTTTGGTCGCTACTGCTTAAACCTATGGTACCAAACTTACCAGTGAAATCCCTTTTAACCATGGTACCTCGATCCGTTAAGACTCATGAGCCGGGCATGGTGGTATGGGACACCGTGGTCGAGCTGTCGGCCTACGCTGGGGCCACGTGCCTCCCCGTAATGACCAGTGAGCAACTAGACTCGTGAGCCGATTATGGTGGTATGGGACACTATATTCGAGCTGTCGATACTTACGGCGAGAGCCGAGTACGGTGAGACCTGTACTCGTGCTGACGGGCGACGAGTCCTCTGTAGTATCTTCGAGTATACTCCAAGGTCTGTGATTGAAGATGAGTCTTTCACAGTAACTGGAGTATGAGTTGAGCCGAGTACGGTGAGACCTGTATTCGAGCTGACGGCTAGTGATTGAGCCAAGTACGGTGAGACCTGTACTCGAGCTGACGGTCAGCAATTGAGCTGCATACGGTGAGATCTGTATCCGTGCTGATGGGTGACGAGCCCTTTGTGATGCCTTCGCTACACCTCTCAAACCATAATATCGTATGAGATTAACTAGGACTGACGACCCTAGAATGGATCATGTTTGGGAATGATACAAGGGAGGTACCTTAGTTTCCCAATACTGCTGTTTGAAATGGACTAATAATAACTCGATAATCATGATCATCATCGCACCGCATGTGCTTAGTAGATATGGCGCACTGAGGGAGTTAAGCATTCGCGAACGTAAGATGATGGGCATACAGCATCATGTCATTTCATTCTCGCACTTAATAAGAGTAGTTAGAATTGTTTGATTTGTACTGCTTTATCATTACTGCTTGATTGAATTGATAACATGTTAACCTATGCTTTACTGTTCCACTGAGTTGATCACTCACTCCCACGTTACGGGACGGTGTTGTACACACCAACCAGATTTGTTGAATTTTAGATGATGGCGATGCTTATGAAGCAGAGCCGGACTACTTCTATGGTGATGAGGAGGAGTTCTCCTATCATGTAACTCTCTGACGGGTCTCTCGAAGACTGTGCATCGCACCTTGTGGGGCTATGGTACTTGGGATAGAAGATATTACACTTACACATTTGGTATATTTTAGAAGCGTACTTGTACTTATTTAACCTAGTAATGTTATCACACTCACGGAGACTCATCACAGTTTATATATTTTATCTATCTATCATCGTCTTCCGCTTGCAATTTAACTGTCTCGGAGTATGATATCTTTGTTTTGGCTTAATCTCACTCATGTTCAATGCACGAATACAGTCAACATTCAATCATCATTCATTTTGTTGCATAAGTGATGTTCTGGAACTCGGGAGTTGAGTTTATGCTCGACCCCCGATTTTCAGGGCGTTACACTTGAACTTGAAGTACTTTGAAGCTTGAACTTGAAGTACTTGTGACTTGTATTTCACCTTGAGCTTTGAGTTCCAAAGTAAAGCACTTATCTTGACATAGTTGAAGCTTGAAAGCTTGATTTATCACTTGATGTTGCACTTGAATCTTTTATTCTTGCACTTGAAGTTCTTAATGTAAAGATCTTTGTTCTTGTACTTGAATTGCTTGATCTTGAATATGAAGATGAGCTACACAAGATACAGATTCTAAGAAGTTTTAGCACTATAAAATTTGACAACCATAGGAGCTAGATAGAATAACATTTACACAACTAGTAGTAGAACTAGAAAAAGATGTGAACCTAAATCAGGAAAGTAGAGGAAGTAATTATGAAGTGTTTGTTTAGAAACTCAAGAAGTTTAAAGGTGGGAACTAGGGTTTCTAGGGATCCACTTACGGCTATTAGGATGTTTCCTTATTTGATTCAAGACACTCAATTAGAATTTGAGTCTTATCCTATCCAATTGGAATATATTCAATAAACTCATATCTGAACTTCAATTGACTTAATTCTCAAAGAATGAAAGTTGTAAATATTGGAAGTGATTCCATCACCTAACCATGCCCAGGAGACTATGGTAGACAATAGGATATACCGATCCAACAACCAACCTGGGAGAATTGAGAAGAATATAAGGGATTCCATCACTCAGCCATGCCTAAGGGACGATGAAGAGTAACAGGATTTCTATTTTCACAAACTTTAAACAGAAAAAGAAGATACTTCAAGCTATTGCAGACCTATTGTAATTTAAGTCACAACAGACCATTAAAAACTACAAGTATTTCTTAAATATCAAACTATAATTAAAGGAGTTCAACAATAACAAGAATCAAATAAGAAAAACATCCCAACCATGCTACAAGCTTCACCCCTTAGCCTTAGTTAAGGGATCTAGCCAACCATGCACATGATTACATTAAAAACCCTAGAAGAAAGCATTAAAAACTAAGAAGAATGGAAGAAGAACTCTTGGGAAGTGACTTCGCCCTTTTTCTCTACTTCCCCAAACCCTAGATATCCTGTAAAGACTTAGGAAACCCCTATTTATAGCCAAGTTCCGCAAAATTGAAAAATTGGATTAAATTTATGTAGTCCGTGTAAACACTATGTAACCAGTTCGATGTCATCGAAGGGGTTTAAATCCAAAAATCGTGCCTTTTCTTCTTTCACACTATGTGAGTCTTTATATCATCGAATCTTCCTTCGATGTCATCGAGCGAAGCTTTGATTCATCGAACATGTCTTTAAGTCATCGATGAAGTGTCCAAAACAATCTAGTGAATTGCTCCATACTTCCTCAATAAATTTGATACCATCGAATAGTCTTTGATGTTATCGAGCACCTTTCTTTGAGTCATCAAACATGTCTTCGATTGATTGAGAAAAATACCCAATATGTCCAGCAACCAACTTGATTTTCCTTCATAAATTCGATGTCATCGACCCGTGGCTTCGATTCATCGAGAAGTTCTCGATGACAGAGTCTTTGTGATTTTTACGCTTGTTCTTTCCACTTCCTTCCTTCTCCACTTGGATTTCTTGGATCTTGGAGTCTTGAAATCTTCAATCTTGGTCTCTAAAGATTCCTTCTTTGCTTTGGCGATTCTTGAGCACTAAATCCATGCTTTTAGTATTCTTTTCAATCCAAGCTCTTAAATTCACCTTGCAACACAAACACATGTAAAATATACCATTAACCCATATTATGTTTGTAAAACCAAGAAATAAATGGGGGATAATATGTAATATATGACCCTCCACAACAACTACATGTGCGCTTAGAATACTAGCACTTACAATCTCCCCCTTTATCAATTTTGTGATAAAACATATATACACATCACATCCCACATACACATCATAATATAAATAATTACATTAAACACATGGACTCAACCATCAACTTAAAGCTTCAGATCAATTCTTTTGAAGATCAAATTTACACCTACTGCTCCCCCTGAGAAATATACTAAAAAAACAAAAATCTTTGTTTTCCAAATATATAAGATTTCTAATTCAATTTTCACAAGATTATATCTATAAATTACTCTCTCTCCCTTTTTGTCACAAGTTGATAAAGGAAGATTAAATATAGGAAGCAGTAAACATATGAAGATAAATTGATCAAATCAAAGAGAATTAAATATCTAAGCAATCCCAATATGACATTAGAAGTTATCAGGCTAAAGAAGGTCTCAAAATATCAAGTAGTGCCACACAATATCAAATATAAGTTATTACAGACCAATATTTTTCAAAATCATTTAGATTCAGATGAGGATGGAGCAGACATCTCAAGATTAATTATTTTTAAACTCCTACAAAAGCGATGGAAGAACATTTTCATGTACTTTATATTCATTTTTTTTATTTTGAGCAAGATATTCCTGAGATACATGTAAAGCATCCATCCTCTGTTCTAAAGAAGAAAACCTTTCATCGAAATTAGATGGATGATAGTCAGAATCTTCATCATCTTCTCCTGATTCTTCTTCTAACTCATCAAAGAGATTATCCATGTTCACGTCGCCTTCCTACCTTTCCTCATAAACTCCATGTTGCTCAAGTAGAGGTAATAAGTTCATCATATGTAGGATGGAAGAATTAAATAGTAATTTAGATTTCGGTGCCTTAATCGATGGTATTTAGACACAGAATTGCAATGCAAGCGATGTCATAAGATGAGCAAAATGAAGGGAAGCATGCCTAGGATGCATGCTTTTGAGTGTGAAATATTGCATATTCCCCATATTTATACGTTAGTTTTATAAACATGATAGTGCTTAATTGTAACATCTCGAAAAAAATCCATACAAAGACCCGAGTACCACCTCAGGTAGGAATACCTAAGGACCGTGTTCTGTAGAAATTAGACAAAATTTTAGTTAAGTACTAAACTGAATAATCGATGGATTTGGCTTGAACCATTATCTATATAACTGGCAAGACCTAAAACCATCAAAATCGCTGACTCAGCACTACTTAAAAACCTAGGTGAAATCTTAAAAGCCGGTTGCTCTCGGGAGCACATTGAAACTCCGTATCAGACCTGGACTGCATGTCGAAAGTCCGATGACTGCTAAACTATAAGGTTATGACCATCTTGTTGGGATTGACAACCATCGTGGGAATAAAGCCCAAATACCGCCCAGAAACACACAACTTGAGCCCTGAGCAAAGTGTGTGAGAAACGAGAATGTCATTAGAAAACGAAGTGAAACTTAAATAAATTGGGCCATTCGCTTAGGGGTAAAATTGAACATTTTACACCGTAAGTTTCTGACCGAACTTCACCCATGGATCAGGGAAATTTCCCTGCACATATTTGTAAACTTGTGGCCCTGATCGAGTGACAACGACCGTTGATCTGATACAGGTCCTCCACGGTCGATCTACCAATCCGATCATATTGAAATCCTAACCTGACATAGATCCATAGTCAGGGAACTTGCTCCATGCCGTAGGTGTGTAACGGACCTCCAGATGAGCCCCGTTTGCCCGAAACGGACACCCTTTGGCTATGACCTAAGTATACCATGGCCCTTGGGCCATTGACATCAGTTTTGAGCCTATATAATGCCCTTAAACCACCCCACTCCTCTCTCGTACGAATTTGCTCCAAACCCTAGGAGAGAGAAGAGAGAAAAGAATAGAAAAGAGTGAGGAGAGAAGAGAAAGTTTGGGAGATCGTGGCAGTGTTTCTCTCCCACGACTACACGCACTAGTTCGCCTTTCCACTTCGCTACACGACCCATTTCAACTACAATTTAGGTGAGGAATCCTAACCTTAATCTTGGTATAGAAATCCAAATATAGAAATCGACGAAATAGCTGACCTATTTCAATGTTTAGGTACCTGTTGTTCTGTATTCAGGAACGTAGGATTTGAACCGAGTTCGAAATGAGTATTCTGACGAAAGGTGTAGACTATAAATGTTTAGGTTATGGTTTTCAAGGCTTTTAATGTTAGCTAATTATTTATGTCTGACTAGATTGTTGTCATATTGTCTTAGTTACGACGTTTTCGATATATTATACATGTGTGAGCTATGTTGAGTATATGATGCATTCCAAGTATTTGTTGAAATGATTGAATGAACTTGAAATTATGATTTGTGCTTGTCATGACTGTAAACTTAGGATTCATGTTTGCCTTTGGAATTACGATCACTTTGTGTAAGGATTTGCCATAATATATGTCGTAACTAATCTAGTCTATGTATTTGGCATTGTGTAGGCTAAGTGTTTGATTAAATGTCTGAATGAGAAATTGTTGATGATTTGTATTTAATAAGGGTATTGAGATATGATTCTCAATTACCTTATCTATATGCATAACTTCCTTCATGTAATCATAATTTCGATTACGCAATTTATAGATGAAATGCAAATACTTGGTAACATGTTCAATGTATTTAACAAGATGCTCAAATGAGAATTGTATTTGAATTGCTTGTTAAATGCTATTATGATTATCACATGCATCTGCCTATTGCACTTGAGTAAGTTTGGGGCCATAATCTGGCCCAGGCAATCAGTAACAATTCCCGTTTGAGTGGTGAAATTAGTCTCGCCACATTTAATATGTTCGGTGAATCCGAGTCATACGACGATTGTCGACAGTGGTTAGGCCACATGGAGTGCTTATGCGCTCCATGTCAATTAATTCAGCGTGCGCTCATACTAATCAAACTTATCTAACAAAACCGATTGGCCTATTGTGTGTTTACCATGTGTGGACATCCCTACTTGAATCTAAGGTACTACTTACCAATGTAAAGACCCGTTTCAATTATGGCACCTTGATCTGCTGAAACTCATGAGCCAGGCATGGTGGTATGGGACACCGTGTTCGAGCTGTCGGCCTACGCCGAGGTGATCAACCACCCCGTAGTGACTAGTGAGCAACACAGACTCGTGAGCCGAGCATGGTGGTATGGGACACCGTGTTTGAGCTGTCGGCCTACGCCGAGGTGATTAGCCACCCCGTAGTGACTGCGAGTATAAACTTTGAATTTGCCTATCCACTGATTTTCATGGGGAGTGATGACCTTACAACTTACCTATCGTATGTGTTTAACTAGGATTGACAACCCTAGATGGATCGTTCGTTAGGGTCAGTGATATAAAGGGAGGTACCCTGGCTTCCCCAACCTATCGTATGAATAAGCTTAATTAAATACTTAGCTAACATAGTCATGCATCGCATTACATTAGTTAGGATTGTCCTTTTGGCGTGGAAGGTGCACTTAAGGATGATTGTCATATGCGATACGGTGTCGGCTTCACTTGTTGAGGGAGCTTTGGATGTGAGGGCATGCATCATTACTTACTTCCATTCCTGCATTAACAAGAGTAGTTAGGAAGTGATTACCATGTTGTTTTATCATTACTGCTTGATTGAATTGATAACATGTTAACCTTTGCCTTATAGTACCACTGAGTTGATCCCTCACTCCCACTCTGGGATGGTGTTTTAAAACACTAACCAGACACTGGTTTAAATGCAGATGATGATGAGGCCTGTGCGGTAGAGCAGGATTTCATAGATGAAGAGGAGGAATTCTCTTATGTATAACTCTCAGGCGGGTTTATATAGACCTAGAGCTGCGCCACTGGGATTACAGGGTTACAGAATAGATGAACACTTTATATTTTGATACTTTGTAAATTTTGAAATAATACATGTTTATATTCAACCCTGTTGCATCATCATACTCTGGAGGTTGTAAAACACTTACCGTTCTGATATCCATATATTCCAGTCTTCCGCTTGTTAATTTAATTATATCTGGTGTATGATATGTCATTTTAATATAATCTCACTCATGTTTAATACATTAATATGGACAACATTTAAACATCGTTATCCATGTTGCACAAGTGATGTACTAGATCTTGGGAGTTGAGCTTTGCTCAGCCCTCGAAATCCGGGGCATTACATTAATTGATCTAATTATGCATGTTTTCATGCATGAGGTGATTTCAAGAGCTTAAGGTGAAATTGATGCCAAAAGAAAGATTTGGAGATTTGGAGTCATTAATGAAGAATTCACATGCCAAATATCCAAGGAAACCAAGTAAGGAATGAAAAGAATCGAAGATTTGAAGTAAAGAAAAGGAATCCTGAAAATTGTCCTGAAAAAAAAACCATATTCCTG
Organism: Magnolia changhungtana; assembly: GCA_030180095.1. NCBI lineage: Eukaryota > Viridiplantae > Streptophyta > Magnoliopsida > Magnoliales > Magnoliaceae > Magnolia > Magnolia changhungtana. The sequence goes on from JASAUF010000600.1 coordinate 4,223,776, forward strand.
AAAATTGTCCTGAAAAAACATACTCTAGAATTCTGAGTTTAAAACAAAACTGTCCTGAATCAGCCTTCGGTCCTATTGAAATTCAATTTCGGTCCGACCGAAATCGGGCAAAACAGTCCAAAGAGAAGTAGAATTTTCAGCCTTAATTCGGTCAGACCGAAGCCAACTTCGGTTCGACCGAAATCACGCAGAATTGTCCAGCGAGAAAGTGAGATTTTCAGCCTTAATTCGCTCCGACCGAACCCAACTTTGGTCAGACCAAAGCGTAAGTTTTTGTGAAAATTTGAGGTAGTTTCAAAGTCGGTCCAAGCAAATACTATAAATATAGGTCTCTTAATTGTTTCTAAGCACGAGTTAGGGTTGGACGAGTGGAGCAAGGTGTTAGAGAACTTCAAGGAGTCCTTCCTTCTTCCTCAATCTTCTTCTTCTAGTTAGTTTTTATGTTTTCTTTAAGAGTTTTGGTTTCAATCATGTCTTTGGTTGGCTAATCTCTTAGTTAGGGTTAAGAGGTGAAGCTTGTAGCATGTTGAGATGTTTCTCTTGATTTGATTCTTGTTTATATTGAACTTCATTGACTTCTAGTTTGAATTTAAGGAATATTTTCAGTTTTCTATGGTCTTTCATGACTCAAATTACAATAGACGTTGCGATAGCTTTGAATATCTTCTTTTCTATTTTGTGATTGTGAGATTGGTGAAATTCGTGATTCATTCTTACCTCCTGGGCATGGTGGATGGATGAATTCCCTTCCAATCATCACAATACTCCTTCATGTGTGAACTAATTTATCTTTAAATCTAACTTTGTTTTCTGTTTTGTATAATCATAACATAGCAACTCTAATCGGGTAACCTCTCTCCAACTCTCCCTTATCTTTTTAGATTTCTCTTACTATAGATTTTAGTCTCCTTTCTCTTAGGTTCTAGTTTTTAGTTCCTTGAGGGTTGTGAGTGTTTCATGCCCAAGTGGGTTAGTGATAACACTCTCCGTCTCTTGAGTGAAGGAGGATTAGTTGAAGGGTTTCCTATCCATCACCGGATTACACACCACTTAAGATCCTCTGAGTGAGTAGAAGTGATGGTTGCACATCAACCTCAACACCTTGTAGAGGAGGCCCGAGATGAGAATGAGGTACATCATGCACCCTCGCCTCATACTCTACGTGATTATTTACAACCAGCGGGGGTGAGTACACCTTCCTGCATGATATTCCCATTGAATGCAGGAACTGTGAATGTTAAACCGAGAGTAATTCAACTCCTTCCAAAGTTTCATGGACTTGAATTTGAAAGTCCATACTTGCATATGAAAGAGTTCGATGTGATAATAGCCACATTACATTTTCCAAACGTGTCCGAGGACAATGTTAGACTGAAATTGTTCCCTTTCTCCTTGAAAGAAAAGGCTAAGTCATGGATGCATTCCTTAAGACCAAGGCCATTGGTACATGGGCTGAGATGACAAGGGAGTTCCTTAAAAAGTTCTTCCAACATCATAAAACGAATACCTTAAGGAAAGTAATCATGAATTTTGCGCAAAAAGAGGATGAGACCTTCTTCCAATGTTGGGAGTGATATAAGGATCTCATAAATTCATGTCCACAACATGGATACGAAACATGGTGGATAACAAGCTTCTTCTATGAAGGATTGACCTTGCCTATGTGCCAATTTATGGATATGATGTGTAATGGGGAATTCATGAACAAGGAAGCCAATGATGCATGGGATTATTTTGATAAACTTACTGAAAATGCGAAATTGTGGGATACCTCCTAAAGACCCACCACTTCTACGCCTACTCAATCAAAGGAAATGGGAGGAATTTATGTTTTAAAAGAGGAAGATGATATAAATGCAAGAGTGGACAATCTCACAAGAAAAGTCGAGGCCATAAAACTGAAGAAGGCAGAACCTATCAAACCTGATAAGGCTATAGAAGTTGTTTGTGGTATTTACGCTTGCAACATACATACAACTAAAAATTGCCCAACAATTCTTGCTTTTCAAGAGATATTGAATGAGCAATCGAATGTCATGAGCAACTACCAAAGACCTTTTAGTGGACCCACCTCGAATACATACAATTCTAGTTGGAGAAAACATCTAAAATTCTATTGGAGGAATGGACAAATAGCTAACCCACAAGAGGCCCTTACTTAACTCTTAAATCAAAAGAGGCCTCAGGAAGATCCGGTTTTAAAACACGTCCAAAACCAAGAGCTTTTCAATCAAGGCACATTATAGGCCTTTCAAGACCTTACCAAGGCCATTCAACAGATTGAGTCACACTTAACAATTGGAGAGAAATGGACTTTTCCAGCCTAACCCCTCTCCAATCCAAAATCACAATGTGAAATAAGTGACCAAAACTCTTTAAATTAAATGGAGCAAGCTAACTCTATCACCACTCTTAGGAGTGGAAAGACAATTGACAAATTTATTTTGGTAAGGTCTGAAAAGCTCAAGGACCCAGAAGAAGATGAGAATGATAAACCTAACATTGATCCATATGAGAAAGAACTGGAAAAAGTGTGTAAGTTGATTGTGCCATTCACTCAACGATTAATTGTACCAAAACCTCTATCTAACTCTTAGGATATTCTAGGGGTTTTTAAGAAAGTGAAGGTCAATATCCCTCTACTAGATGCCTTAAACAAATCCCTTCATATGCCAAATTTCTGAAAGATCTACGTACAACCAAAAGATGACAAAACATTCAAAAGAGAATCTTTTTTTACAGAAAAAGTGAGTGTCGTCCTTAAGCAAGATGTGCCACAAAAATATAAAGATCCCGGTAGCCCAACCATCACTTGTGTAATTGGGAACCACCAGATTGAGCATGAACTTCTTGACTTGGGGCAAGTGTTAATTTGATCCCATTCTCAGTTTACGAACAATTGGGTGTAGGTGAATTAAAACCCACCCAGACCACATTACAACTTACTGATTAATTGGTTCGTGTACCGAGAGGGATGATTGAACATGTGTTAGTCCAAGTTGATAAATTCTATTATCCAGTAGATTTTATTATAATGAATACTCAACCCATCATAATTGTTAGCACTCAAATTCCTGTCATTCTTAGTTGTACATTCCTTGCTCCATCAAATGTCATCATTAATTATAAGAATGGAGTTATGATTTTATCTTTTAAAAATATGACATTGGAGATCAACATCTTTTTCAATATGAGCAAACAGTCAAAGGATGTTGACGATATCCACAACATTAACATGATTGATTCTTTCGTGGAAGATAGAGCACTTTTGACTCTATACTTTGATGTGCCTGGTCCATTCCCCTGATTTGGATGATAAAATGATTAGGGAGATGGGTGCCTTGCTTGATACTGCACCTGTACTTGAAGTTAACTGGAGGAGGCCACAATTTAAAACTTTGCTCCAACTGATGTAGTGCCTCTACCGTCTAGCCTTAAAGACCCGAAGCTTAAGCTAAAACCTTTGCTCGTTGATCTTAAATGTCTACTTAGGTCAAGATGAGACATGCTCGGTGGTGATTTCTTCCCACCTTAGGAAAGAACAAGAGAGTATGCTTCTTTCTACTCTTATTGAGCATAAAGAAGCCCTTGGATGGTTGATTGCAGACCTCAAGGGAATTGACCCTTTGATTTGTACTCATCACATTCATCTTGAGGATAATGCAAAAACCTCCCGACAACAATAACATCGATTAAATCCAAACATGAAAGAAGTGGTTAAGGCTGAGGTACTTAAGTTATTGGATGTGGGTATCATATACCCTATATCTGACGTTCAATGGGTGAGTCCAACTCAGGTGGTTCCTAAGAAGTCTGGAATCACCATCATTACCAATGCTGACAATGAACTCATGCCAACTAGAGTTACTACTAGTTGGAGAATGTGCATTAACTATAGGAAATTTAATATTGAAATTACGGTAGAACCACTGTTTACCGAAGTATGAATATATGACCAATTGTCCTAGATGGGAGTGAATAGGACTTTTAAAATTTTAACCCTTCTTAACTAAATAATCTACCAATTTTAACATGAGTTAAGAAGACAACAAGAATAGTGAGGAATTAACTATTGCATTACATCAAACATATATTGTGCATAATTTAAGCATTTAATCAATCAATATATATAGGCACAAATAATTATCATAACACACAACAATATATAGTGGTTCGGTTATGTTCCTACTCCACTCCTAACTGACGCACTCCCCCTTTGAGTGTACCAAATTTCACTACCAAATGGTTTTAAATTAGGTCAACCATCAACATTCACAACCTACACAAGGTAAACTAAGGAGCCTACACAAGACAACCTTAAATGCCTACACAAGGAAACAAGTCCTACACAAGGACATAACAAGGACCCTACACAAGGCAATCTATGCCTACTAGGGGTGTACATCGAGTCGAACTGAGTCAAGTTGGCCTCAGCTTAGCTCGGCTCGAACGGTGGCTGACCTCCGCTCGAACTCGACTCGGCTCGGTCTTTGAGCCAGACTGGCCAGCTCGGCTTAATTCAGTCAGCAACTCGGGCTAGCTCGGGCTGAGTTTGAGCCAAGATCGAGCCAGGTTCATCATTGAGGCATTTCCACACACACCTGAACTGTAACTTCAAAAACCCACTGTTTTACAAACATAGGCAATGGTTTTACAAGTATTTTCTCAAACACCTTCTAAGTAACATAAAAAAAAAAAAAAATTAAGAAAAACAAAGATAAAAAAGGTATTTGTTTCATGTACAAACCTTCCTTACCACCAGCCAAACCTTCCTTGCCACCTCACCACCAGCCACATTTCGTTGAGTCATTTTATCAAACAGTTGGTGAGCAACATCAATGGCAAAGTAACCAAGTCACTGAACTAATTCGATTCGAGCTAGATTCGATTCGATTTGAGTCGAGTTAGGGCTTGCTCAAACTCGGCTCGAACTCATTTTCGAGCTCAAAAAATCATCTCAACATGGCTCGAACTTAGCTTCAAACTGAGTCGAATCGAGCTTTTTCGAGTTGAATCGAGCGAGCTAACCGAGCTAGCTCAGTTCGTGTACACCCCTAATGCCTACACAAGGCAATCAATGACTACATAAAGCGAAGCCTACACAAGGACTTGATGTATTTTCCCGCCGGAGGCCTATGAAGGTCTTAGTATGTTGTTGAGTGTGAAATATTACATATTTCCCCCTATTTATACCTTGGTTTTATAAACATGATAGTGCTTAATTGATTTAATTATGCATGTTTTCATGTGCGAGGTGATTTCGAGAGCTTAAGGTGAATTTGATGCCAAAAGGAAGATTTATGCTCAAAAGATTACTAAATGAAGATTTGGAGATTTGGAAGTCATTAATGAAGAATTCGCATACCAAAGATCCAAGAAAACCAAGTGAGGAGTGAAGATAATCAAAGATTTGAAGTGAAGAAAAGGAACCCTGAAATTGTCCTGAAAATAAACAGTCCTGAAATTGTTCTGAAAAAGCATATTTTGAAACTCCGAGTATATTTTGGGAAACTATGCGAAGTGTGTAAATTTGAGGCCATTTAAACTATGAGTATATTTTGGAAAATTATGCAGAGTGAGAAATTTGAGGCGGTTTCTAGATTTTTCCAACTAGCTGCGAAAGTTAGAGTTCCATAACTATAAATAGGACTCCTTAGGATGCTCCAAAGCATCTTCTATGGTTTGGAAAGGTCCTAGGAGCATACACAAGGGTGGAGTAGCCACCAAAGATTTTTTCTTCTTTCCTAGTTTATTTTTCATGCTTTGTTTAAGAGATTTGGTTTCAATCATGTCTATTGTTGGCTAAACCTCTTAGCTAGGGCTAAGAGGTGAAGCTTGTAGCGTGTTTAAATGTTTATTTTGCTTTGATTCTTGTTCTTATTGAACTTAATTAATTTCTAGTTTGATATTAATGGAATATTTTCAGTTTTCTATGATTTATTGTGACTCAAATTACAATAGATGTTGTGATAGCTTTAGATATCTTCTTTTCCTGTTTTGAGATAGTGAGATTGATAAGTCCCGTTGTTCAACATCGTCTCCTGGGCATGGTAGGGTGATGGAATCCCTTCCAATCATCACAACTCTCCTCCATTGAGAGTTAGGTTAATGAAAAGTTCAGATTTGATTTAAATTGCTTTATCTTCCAATTGAATAGGATAGGACTCCAATTCCAATTGCGTTCCTTGAATCAAGTAAGGTAGCATCTTGATATCTACAAGTGGATCCTTGGCACCCTAGTTCCCACCTTTAAATTCATAAGTTTTAATCAACATTATTCACCATTACTCTCAATTATTTAGATTTTAATTTAGATCTTTTTCTAGTTCTAGTTCTAGTTATTTTCAGATACATACAAGTTTAGTTCATGTGGAATCGACCTCAGTCTTACTGAGTTATTACTACATCGCGACCCTACACATAGGGTTGTGAACAAGTTTTTGGCGCCGTTGTCGGGGACTATGGCTGCATTTTTTTAAGATTAATTGGTGTTAGTATTAGGTTTAAATTAGATTTTATTTTTCTACTATGTTTTTAGGTTAGGAGTTTTTCTAAAATTGCTTTTATAAAATAACATTGTTTTCTATTTTGTATGATCCTAACATAGTTACCCTAGTCGGATAACTTCTCTCCAATCTCTCTTCTCTTTTTTAGATCTCTTATTTGATTTATTTTATTGAGTTTTCTTTTTAGGTTAGTTATTTAATTACTTGATGGCTAAAAGTGTTTCATGCCCAAGTGGGTTCGTGACAATACCCGCTGTCTCATAAGTGAAGGAGGATTAGTCGAAGGGTTATATAAGTGCTTATATTTAAAGCACGTTATAGTTTGTCAAATTTCGTAGTCCTGTTAGGATCACAAGTTCGACTGAAGATAAGTTATCAACTCGATCAAACATCTAGAAAAAAGACTCAACATCTCAAGGCAAGATCATTCATGGTTCGAAGTTTAGAATACTTCGTATGAGTCAACCTTCAGGTGATATAAACCTATTTTAACCATAGGTTAGGTGTATTTCACACATGCATAACTATAATCATATTTCATGTTAAATACACTCAAGTTAGGCCAGCCTGACGTCTGGTTCGGCTAGCCTAATTGATTAGGCCAACCCTACAATATTCGATAAAAAAGTCAGATCTAAAAAGATCTTTTTATGGTAGGTTCGGCTAGCCGAACATACCTTCGGCTAGCTAACGTGGGTTCGGTCAAGTTTCCAGTAATGGAACAGAAATCGAATTTTAGACTAATTAGGCCAGACGAACCACTTGCTTGGCCAGCCGAACCTGGTGTTCGGCTAGTCAAACTTAGGTTTAGGCCAGCCGAATTTTTGAAAGATATTATCCCATGAAATTCAAGTTCTGTTGGAATGTGATCTTTGAAATTCGACTAGCCGAACCGACCCTCGAGCCAGCCGAACTGCACAGATCCTCGGATATAATTAGAGGCTCTTTCTTTCTTTTTAAAAACATGAAAATTCATAGATTTATATTGTATTACAAAGAGAGAAAGTTCAAGCCTCCTTAAGCTATTTGAATTGTAATTCTTATTCTTGTTTGATCTAATTATATTCTCCTTCTCAAGTTAGGCTAATCTGTTTTAATAGAGTAATCCATACTCTACTTTGACAAAAGGGAGAATCAAATTTGCAACATTAGGGCATCATTTATTTTATTGAAAATACATTAGATCCTTTTATTTCTTTTTAGGTTGAACTTATACAAAGGATTCATCTACATCCCAAGAAAAGATCGTTGCATTCAAGATACAGCTACGACTTCGACTTGCCAATCGAAAAAAGCAAAGTGTGTGCAAAAATCCTACGATCGCTTTCTAACAGGTTCTATTCTAAAGTCACTACGATACAAGAATTGAGGGATACTGACACAATGAAGGTAGAGGAATTAGTGGGATCTTTACAAACCTATGAGCTTACAAACCTATGAGCTGAATTTCAAAGCTCCCAAAAGTAAATCTATAGCCCTTAAATCCTCAAAATCTAAAACCAAAGACTCAGTTAATGAAGAGAATGAGGATGACATGTCTATGTTGGTTAAAAAGTTCTATAGATTTTTTAAAAATAAAAACAGATCCAATTTTCAAAAACCAATTAACAAAAGAAAAGAAAATACTTGGAAATCTAAATATAAAGACTCTCAATGCTTCAGTTGTTCTGAATATGAGCATCTGCTACAAAATGTCCTAAGAAGGATAAATCTAAAAAAGAGGCATGATTGCCACATGAGATGAATCGTTTGAATCTGAATCCAATTCAGAAACTGACAAATCAAACTAAGAAACTATAAATGATAAATAATAATAATAAAAAAAAGCCTTCATTACCATAGCTAGAATTACTTCCACAAATGAAGATGAAAGTTTTGATTATGAAACACCAGGAAGTGATATTAAAAACGAAGAAGATCTTCAAATTTCCTATGATGCCTTATATAAAGAGATTTTTAAGATTGCGACAAAATTAAAAATTCAAAAGATAAATTTCCTGATTTAAAATTAGAACTTGAAAAATCTGTTTTGGAGAAATCTCATTTTTTTTTTATTGTTTTGAGAAAACTAAACTAGAGCTAAATCTAAAAAATTTTAAAATTCTAGATCTCAAAATTGAAAATAAAAACTTACTATTTGAAATTACTTCTCTTAAAAATTCTAAAGAGACTTGGATATATACCCAAGGGGACCCAAGAATTGAAAAGCTACTAACTACGTCTCATTGAAGTAATAACAAATCTAGCTTGAGATATATCAAGAATTGCTCAGAAAAATCTAAAAATAATGCTCCTATATTTGTTAAAGGTGAATCTTCAAAATCTAAAGAAGAAACTACGAAGGAAATAAAGAAGATTAAAAACCTTATCAAAAACATTTTTATCTAAAAACTAAGCCCAACTATCAAAAGAAAAATTATAATCCTTCTCTAGCAGATAAGATAGAGGATTTACTTAACGAGCTCTTGAAATCCGACTCTAGATCGAACAGAGTAAGTAAGAATAAAGAAAAATCTTACTCTCAAACTAATTATGGTATTAGAGATCCTCCAAAATCCAAAACCATATTGAAATGCGTTCCAAAAAAGAAATGTCATCATTCACACAGCTTTCAAAGTTAGTAGCCATTCAAGATGATACCTGTACAGTGGATGCTCCAGACATATGACAGGTGATAAGGCGATACTTTCAAACATCAATCAAATTGATGGAGGCTCAGTAACATTTGGAGATGGTAGCAACTGGAAATTCAGCGGAAGAGGTAACGTAAAACTTCTCAATCTTCCTGTTTTTATTGATGTTTTATATGTTGAATGATTAAAACATAATTTGCTTAGTATATCTCAAATCTGCGATAATAATCATAGTGTTAAATTTTCAGATCTTGGATGTGAGATACTTAATAATCAAGGTCATATAATATTAAATGGTCGAAGAATCTCTAAAAATTGTTATATCATTGATGAATCATGTTCCTTAAATCACTCTTACTATATGGTCCAAACAGACGAAATTGAATTATGGCATCAACGTTTGAACATATGAACTTTAGAGATCTATACAAACTAAGCAAGAGAGATTATCTTCGAGGCTTACCCAAGTTTAAAAAGTTGAAAAAGAAAGTATGTGGTGCCTGTCAAATAGGCAAGCAAATTAGGAGAGTCACAAGAAGGTGAACTCCTTAACCACATCTACACCCCTCGAATTACTCCATATGGACCTAATTGGACCAACTCGAACAAAGAGTAGAGTAGGTAAAAAATATTTTCTAGTTGTAGTTGATGACTATACTAGATATTCATGCGTAGCCTTCTTAAGAGAAAAGTCGGATGCTTTTGACGAAGTCAAAAAGTTATTTAAACACATCCAGAAGGAAACAGAACTGTCTGTGAAAAAGATAACAAGTGATCATGGAACAGAATTTAAAAATAGCAATTTTTTTGAGAAGTTTTGTAATGACCATAGAATATTACATGAATTTTCGCCCCTAAAACTCCTCAACAAAATGGTATAACTAAAAGGAAAAACAAAGTTCTACAACAAATGGAGACTGTTATGCTTAAAAGTAAAAAATTAGCAAAAAATATATGGGCTAAAGCTGTTAATACTACTTGTTATATTATTAATCGAGTATATGTAAGAGCAGGAATAAATAAAATGGCTTGTGAACTCTAGTTTAACAAAAACCTTCAGTAAAATATTTTCGTACTTGCGAAAGCAAATGCAATGAGAGCATTTTTTTAGAGTATGCTCTAAACAGCAGAACATATCACATCCTAAATAAAAGGACTGGAGTGATACAAGAATCCATAAATGTCAAAATTGATGATCAAACCATCACTCCAGCTCATAATCACAATGATGAGGTTATTATATTCAATTAATCAGAACCATCATCAAAATTAGATTCAACTGAGAATAGATTAGTCAAAGATCATCTGACTAATAAAATTCTCGACAATCCTCACACTGGTGTTCAAACCATAAGACAAGTGGAAAACATATGTAATCATGTATGCTTCACTTCCCAGATAGAACCGTCAAATGTAAATGAAGCTTTAGCCGATGAAAATTGGATTTTGGCTATGCAAGATAAACTAACTCAATTTGTCAGAAATGATGTTTGGTATCTAGTTCCTAGACCATCTGACAAACATGTGATTGGAACTAAATGTATATTTGAAATTTTTTTTGATGAATTTGGAAATATCTTAAGAAATGAAGCAAGATTGGTTGTACAAGGGTGCGCCCAAATTGAAGGAGTAAACTATGATGAGACTTTTGCTCTAGTCGCTCGTCTTGAATCCATCAGATTATTTAACTCCATCGCATGTTATAAAAAATTTAAAATTTATCAAATGGATGTTAAAAGTGTCTTCTTAAATGGTGATTTAAATGAAGAAGTTTATGTAGAAAACCTAAAGGTTTCAAAGATCTTAAACTACTTAACAATGTATACCGTCTTAAAAGGGCCCTGTATGGTTTGAAACAAGCTCCTAAAGCCTAGTATGAAAAATTAACAAAATTTCTTCTCAGCCAAAATTTTAAAATGGGAAGTGTTGATAAAACTTTATTCATCAAAAGAATTAATGAAGATATGTTGATCGTTCAAATATATGTAGATGATATTATTTATAGATCAACAAATGCTAACCTTTCTTCTAAGTTTGCAGACTCTATGAAATCATAATTTGAAATGAGCATGGTGGGAGAACTGAATTATTTTCTTAGTCTTCAAGTGAAACAACTTGAAGAAGGGATATTCATATCTCAAACCAAGTATGCGATAAATTTAGTCAAGAAATTTGGGTTTGAGAATGGTAAAAAATTTCAAACTCCCATGGCTACAACACTGTAGTTATCTAAAGATGACTCAGGTAAAAGCATTGATCCTCGTCTTTAGTGTAGTATGATTGGTAGTCTCTTATATTTAACTGTTAGTAGATCTAATATCTCCTTCAGCAAGGGCGTATGTGCTAGATATCAATCTAACCCTAAAGAATCTCATCTAGTTGTAGTTAAAAGAATAATCAGATATGTTGCCAGTATTGTTAATCCGGGTTTATGATATCCTCATGATACTTCTTTACAAATTGCTGGATATACTGATGCTGATTGGGCAGGTAATGTAAATGATTAAAAATTCACAAGTGGCAGATGTTTCTACATTGGAAATTGTCTTGTCTCTTGGATGAGCAAAAAGCAAAATCTCAGTATCATTGTCCATTGCAGAAGCTGAATATATGCAGTAGGAAATGCATGCACACAATTAATGTGGATGAAAAGGATGTTAGCAGACTATGGTATTGATCAAGAAATAATGCATTTGTACTGTGATAATACTAGTGCGATAAATATATCAAAAAATCTCATTCAACATTCTCAAACTAAGCACATTGATATTTTGATATCACTATATTAGAGAATTAGTTGAAAGAAAGTTTGTTATGCTTGAATATATCAATATTGAAAAACGGGTTGCAGACGTTCTGACAAAACCTCTTGATAATGTCATATTTTTAAATTTTAAAAATGATATTGGATTATGATGTATTTCTTAATTTAATCCTTCTATATTGCAATTTATTATTTTACATTGTTAATTGCTTTAATAGAATAATGTTCATTCATATCATTTTTTTCTTCAAAAATATTTTTTTGACTCGGCCAACCAGTAGTTAACCGATCGGTTTAGCCAGCCGAGGACCACACTCGAGCTAGCCTAACCGAGCACAATTTGGGCTAATTGGGGATATTTTTTCAAAACCCTCATTTCATTTTCATCTTCCTCGGCTCGCTGGTGTTTCCCTCAGCCAATTCATCAATCTAAACTTCTTGTAAGTAGATCATTTTAAGTTTCCTTCTAGATTTAAGTTCCTAGTCATGCATTATTGAAGATTTCATCATCTTCTTTAAATCTAGAACTCTCTTTTGTTGGGTTTTTGGTAGAAAATCTGATCTAGATCATTCCATCTATTTGTTGGTATTTCTTTTGTAATATTTAGCCATTTTCTTTCATAGAAACTCAGACTAAGCGTACTGTGTGAAGTCCTTAGTTCAGTTCTTCCTCCTGGTCCGCTAATCGGATTGTGCACACTATCCGCTTACCAAAAAAATGATCTGGAAAATGTGTGAGATTTACATACCCGTAACATCATCATTGAGCGCACCGTGAATACAAATCACAATGCCCATTTTGGCCTTGTTGAAATCCTATCCGAGGTAAGATGGGAGAAGATTTTTACGTGGGGTGGTGCATCTTACTGGTCTATCGAACAAGGGATGTATGCATCCATTTCTGACATGTCCTCAGAACAATTAACTTTTTCTATTCAGTTTGTGAAAGACACAGTCACCATTACTCCCTTCATCATATCGTCTATCTTATAAATTGATATGGTGGAAGATGGAATCTCTATTCCACCACTAGATATGTATCCAACGGAAAGAGATTCTCTCACTTGGGAGTTATGTAGTTTTAATGCAACTTGGCGTAACCATAACTCACTCCCCACCTTCAACCTTCTTCCAAAATACCGCGTCTTGCATCGTATTTTCACTTCAAATGTTTATCCTTGTGGTGGGAATAAGACTGATCTTACTCCCTATATGATGTGTATTTTACATTTAGTCATTTTTGGTATTCGTATCTGTCTTCCATCATTGATCAGGTACCTGATCATTCAGTACCGTCTTCACCCTCGTCATGGCTCTATTCCTTTTGCATACCTTATGACTTCCATTGCATTGTTGTATAATGTTCAAATTCCCACAGCTAAAGCACCGGTGTCTAAGCTCCCATTTAGTATGATAATTTAAATATAATGCAACTTGAATTAAGGTCTGAGTAGTGAGGTGTTTAGGAAGCTATTTCGGAAGAAGACGTCAATATGGATGACATCTTTGCTGACCTGGAAGAATCCGACGATACCGATGACTCCGATTTCTAGTCTTCACAATTCTTAAAGAGGTTGGAGAGTTTAGAGAAGAAGGTGGACAACTTGCATGTTTCTCAGGAAGCATTACTCCAGACTCAGAAACAACAAATGAAGTACATGAAAAAGTACTTTCATCGTTTCAATAGGAGTTTGAAGATTAATGACCCTGACATGTCTGCACCTTCCTCCTCTAGTTCTGACTAATATATTTGTTTAAACTCTCGGTCTGTAATAACTTTAGACATATTTTCACTCTTGCTTGACATAATTTTGGATACTATACTATGGTTATGTTATGCACGTTATATCTTATGTCAATTACTTCATTCCTTATATCTTATAGTGCTTCATTAATTGCTTCTTCCTTTGTCAACTTTTGACAAAAAGGGGGAGAAATTTATATATATGTGGATATGGATATGATCATCATCATCACACATTTATGAGCACACACATTTGCATGCACACACTCTATGGAATTTTATTTTTGCAGATATGGCTAAGTGCTCAGGGGGAGTGATTCATATGCATGATCTCAGGGGGAGTATTAAGATTCATCAAGCTAGTCCTTATCGACTCAAATGATTTTTGTTATTGAGATGTTGTAATATGCTGTGTTGAGTTGTATTATTGTATGAGTGAGTTTCGTTAAGAATTTGATAAATGGGGTGATTGTAAGTGCTTATACTTAAAGCACATTATAGTTTGTCAAATTTCGTAGTCTTATTAGGATTGTAAGCTCAACTGAAGACAAGTTATCAACTCGATCAAGCATCTAGAAAGAAGACTCAACATCTCAAGGCAAGATCATTCATGGTTCGAAGTTCAGAACACTTCGTATAAGTCAACCTTCAGGTGATATATACCTACTTTAACCATATATTAGGTGTATTTCACACATGCATAACTATAATCATATTTCATGTTAAATACACTCAAGTTAGGCCAGCTCGACATCTGGTTCAGCCATCCTAACTGATTAGGCCAACCCTACAATATTCGGTCAAAAAGTCAAATCTGAAAAGATCTTTTTGAGATAGGTTCGGTCAACCTGACCCGAGGTGTGGCCAGCACAACATGGGTTCGGTCAAGTTTCTAGAAATGGAATAAAAATTGGACTTTGGGCTAATTGTTGAGTGTCAAATATTGCATATTCTCCCCTATTTATATCTTGGTTTTATGAACATGATATTGCTTAAAGTTATATTTTATACATGTTTATGTTGCAAGGTGAATCTGAGAGCTTAGATTGAAAGGAATGTTAAAAGCATGGATTTGATGCTCAACAATCACCAAGGCAAAAGATGGATATTAGGAGGCCAAGATTGAAGAATACACATGCCAAAGATCCAAGGAAATTAAGTGAGGAATGAAGATAATCGAATATTCAAAGTGAAGAAAAGGAATATGCATGAAGTTCGACTAGCCCAAGCTCTGGCTCAACTAGCCCAAGCTCTGCTTCGACTAGCCCAAGCTCTGCCTCGACTACCCCAAGTTCTACTTCGACCAACTAAAAAAACTTCAGCTCGAACTCTAGTAACATTATCTTTCAAATTCGTGTGACCTTCGACCAGTCGAAGATTCCACTCAACTAGTTGAAGATTTCCCTTGACTAGTCGAAGGTTACACAGATTTTGCATGAACCGCATAAATTTGAGGCGGTTTTCAGACTTTTCCAACTTGGTGTGAAAGTTATAGTTCCCCAACTATAAATAGGAGTTCTTAGGATGCTCCAAAGCATCTTCGAGGGTTTAAGGAGTGGAGAAAAAGGGTGAAGAGTTGTCCCCAAGAGTTTTCTTCTTCTTTCTTATTTTATTTTTATACTTTTCTTAAGAGTTCTTAGTTTAATCATGTCTATGGTTAACTAAACCTCTTAGTTAGGGTAAGAGGTGAAGCTTGTAACTTGATTGGGATGTTTACTTTGCTTTCGTTCTTATTTATGCTGAACTTCATTGATTTCTAGTTTGATTTTAAGAATTATTTTCAGTTTCCTATGGTTTGTTGTGACTCAAATTACAATAGACATTGCGATAGCTTTGAATATCTTCTTTTCCTATTTGAGATTGTGGGATTGGTAAATCCTATTGTTCACCATCGTCTCCTGGGCATGGTAAGGTGATGGAATCCCTTCCAATCCTCACAATCCTCATCCATTGAGAATTAGGTCAATGAAAGTTTAGATTTGATTTAATTGCTATATTTTCCAATTGGATAGGATAAGACTCCAATTCCAATTGTGTTACTTCAATCAAGTAAGGTAGCATCTTAATTGCTACAAGTGGATCCTTGGCACCCTAGTTCCCACCTTTAAATTTACAAGTTTCAATTACATCATTCACAATTACTCTTTCTAATTACTCAGATTTAGATTTACATCTTCTTCTAGTTCTAGTTCTAGTTACTTTCAGAAACGTATGAGAATAGTCCTTATGGATTCGACCACGGTCTCACCGAGATTATTACTACATCACGACCCTACACTTAGGGTTGTGAACAAGCTTTTGGCATCGTTGCTAGGGACTACGGTTGCGCTTCTCTGAATTTAATTAGTATTAGAATTAGGTTAAGATTAGGATTAAGTTTTCGTTTTGTTTCTAGTTTCGGATTTTTCTTAAGTTGTTTTTAGAATCTAACTTAGTTTTCTGATTTGTAGGATTCTCACATAGCAATCGTCAATCTGGTAATCTCTTTCTAATTCTCTCTCTCTCTCTTAATTTTTAGATCTCTTAATTGTTTTAGTTTCTCTAGTTTTTTCTTTCTTAGGTTTAGGTTTAGTTACTTGAGGGCTTCGAGTGTTTCATACCCAAGTGGGTTCGTGACAACACTCGATGTCTCTTAACTGAAGGAGGATTAGTTGAAGGGTTGCCTATCTGTCACAGGATTAGACACCACCAGAGATCCTCAAAGTCGATAAAAATGATGGCTGCAAATCAAACTCAACCTCCCGTTGAGGAAATTCAGGATGAGAATGAGGTGCACAATGCACCACCGTTACAACCGGCAGGGGTGAGTTGTAGCGCCCCGAATCTTTAGGACCCGAGTACATGACCCGTTTCCCAAAAACCCGAGTGTTAACCTTAAAGGATGGTCAAATATATATTTTTTTCTTCTTTTATCAGAGAAAATAGATGAATGTAGAATGGACAAGTAAGCATAAAGGAAATTTTCATTATCATTTAGATTATACAAGAGAATGCCCATAATGACTTATACAAACCAATGTCCCGATATAACAAAAACAAGGATCTGCATGATTTAATACATGAAAGATAATAGAAAGCATATAAATATAAGCCATAAGGTCACGCAGCTCCTTCGGACAAATACAATCATGTATCCCTGGCAATCGTACCCTACTCCTCATCAAGTCTGAACATGTATATTACTTAAGTCATCTGTATTACTTGTACGGTTGTATATTTGATGGATGAGTGGCCAACTCAATGTGAATTCTCCTCAAGATTACACACCACCGCATTAGGTAAGAAATAGTATAAAACATCCAGACAACTAAAACAGAGTAAATGCAGTCTTATTATATGCATGGATACATGAATGCAATCATCGACCCGGGTGAAACATCCAGACGGTCGGTGCCTCAGGTAAAACATCCAGACGGGCATTGGGGTCATCACCCAAGGATGTGACTGGTCATCAGCACAACACTCGGCGTAATTGCATAGGCATGAAGATCCAAGTCATCATCATAAATCGAATGACTAGTCATTAGCGCAACATTCAGCGTAATCGCATGGGCATAATGATCCAAGCCATCATAAATATGTCATGTATGCATGATTAGCCAAGTCATTATTAGTCTATTTACAACCAACCAGTTTAAATAAGTTCAAAGGTCACTACGGGGAGCACATGGCCCAGGGTAGGCTGATAACTCGGGCATAGGTCCTATACCATCATCCCCGGCTCATGAGACTACCACCTTAGGATGTTTAATGGTACCCCATCGACTAGTGGCCAATCATATTATAATATATGGGGCTTACCATCGCATGGTGGCACTATATAAAACATCGAACCCATCTATGGCAAATAGCAAAACAAAATCATGTAGGGCGAGTATCAAAATATTGCACATAGGGCCGATATCAAAACCATATGATAAAGACCATCCTTGAAAATCATTGGGCACAACAACCCTGGATGGTAGGCCCACATCAATGATCCACCTAGACCACCACTCAATAACCACCAAGTCGAAGGTCCATTCCGATCACAACAAGTCAAGTTACATCCCAAGTATGGGTGTACATTCATATGTGGGAATTTCTCACTAATGTACCAGTTTAAGTTCCATAAGCAATCCATAAAAAGAAATCCACAAGCATGAACAATTATATAAGATAATCATAAAGCATGTAATACAGCAATTCAATTTCCACCAGCAAACACATGTGATTATAAAGAGAGATATCAATTATGAATTTAAATAAAAACTATAACTTAAGCTAATGAGAAGATGGAAAACTCAAGGGGAAGAATCATCACCTTGTGGATCGCCATTTGACGTTGCTAGGAAGCGTGTGCACCTTAGAATCAAACCCTACCATGAATTATAAAGTCATACAATTAGATCTAAGTTTCATAAGTTATTTATGGTTAAGGTCTTACCTAGGGTTTGGATTACTTAGGTTTTTAGGGTTTTAATGTAGGACTTAGGATTTTTCTTCCTTTATTTTCTTTTAGGTAACAGAAATATTTTATTTAACTATCAACCAAGGACACGAAGAAACTGGTATATGTGAGGCAATGAAAGCCCTATTCAAAGGGCGGAATGTCTAACTCAGTTTCAACAAAAACCCATTTTCTTCTCCCATGAAACCAGTTCGACTTGAATGAGTTGACTCAGCTTTCACTAAGATGGGTCAAATTGGTTTTAACGAGCTCTACAACCTCAATGGGAACTACAGGTGCAAATGCACCAGGCCACGATTTGTTTAAGCCAGCCCAAAGTATATAGGTCCATGCTCATACCAGTAAGGATGCTAGCCCAAAGAAAATGTCACTTCACTTGGGAGAAACATTGTATGATACTTCTTTCCAAAAACATTCCCAAGATAAAAAATGAGAGACTGTAAATTTAAAACTACCTAACTTTATATATATGATCAAAACCTCTAGCCTGTAGACAGTTTAAATTTTAAATAGGCTTTTTCTACTTATGTTTTTCTCTGAGTACTTACTTCCAAAGGTCGTTTCCATGGAGAAGCACATCGTTCTCCCTGTTCTTGATCGTCTGCTATAGATCTGGCAACAGCAATGGGCCCTGCCTAACTCAGCCCAAACTCGGCAGCTCCAGACGGTTTTGATTGGCGACTCAGGGAGCTGACCAGCTCTAGAGTCAGGTCGAGCCACTTAGCGAGTCTCGACTCATGCAGCACGAGTCCACACTCCCTCTTTCTTTCTCTCTGTTTCTTCTCTTTCCTTCTCTGTTCTCCTTCAATCTTCAGCTCAACAGAGATTCGCTGAACCCACCTGACCTGCCTAGGACTTAGCGGTAAAGTCCAGTCAGTTGCGCAACGGGTCGGGTTGAGACGGTGCGATGCAGCACGGCAACAGTTGACAGCCCTTGTTTTCTCCATTCTTCTAATTTATTCCTTCTTCTTCTCCTTCCCTCCTCTTTCTTTTCCACATCGACCATCAAGATCGGCAGTCCAACCCAAACCGAACTCGGTCTAAGTTGAGACAGTGCGGCAACGAACAAAGGATGGGGAAGAGGACCCGCTGCCAATGGTGGATTACCATTCGTTGAACTCCTCCCCAATCTAGCTATTGGAAAATTTTATAATGCCTACCAGAGAGCTTGTAGGAGTGGTCATTCGAAGTTTCAGGAAGTTCTGGGGTGGTGGGTTTGAAATTAGGAGGAAAAAGTCGCTTCTAGAGTTACGGCTGCAAGGAATAGAGCCTCACTGTTTATATTCTCTTTTCCTGATGCCCTAAGCACTCGGACGGCCGAGATCTCTCCTAAATGGAAGGCTGGGATTGGAGGATCCCACCTCACGCAGATCGCCTAGCTGGCAATTTCCATTTTTGGAAACAGGGTACTTGTAGGACCCGCTTGCACCGACGTTTGTGTATGTCCTTGTAACGCCCTGAAAATCGAGGGTCGGGCAAAGCTCAGCTCTCGAGTTCCAACGCATCACTTATGCAACATAGATAATGATGATTATGATGAGTGCATTGAAACATGAATGGGATTATACAAAAATAGAATATCATACTCCAGAGACAGTTAAATTTTACAGGCGGAAGACTGTGATAGATATATAAAATATATAAACTGTTATAAGTCTCCAAAGTGTGAACATGTTACCAGGTTAAATATATAAATGTATACTCCAAAAATGAATAAAAGGAATATACATGGGTATTCCAAAAGTATAAAATAATAAGTGTAAAGGCATCTTATCAACATCCATGTAACCCCATCGATCAGAATATGGTCTACTTAGACCCGCTTGATAGCAGCATATAGGAGAAACTCTCCTCATCATCATACAAGTCCGGCTCCGCTTCGCAAGTATCGCCATCATCTGAAACTAAAACAGGGTCTGGTTGGTGTGTACAACACCATCCGGTAACGTGGGAGTGAGTGATCAACTCAGTGGAACTATAAACAGAGGTTAACATGTTATCAACTCAGTCAAGCAGTAATGATAAAGCAGTAAAATCAAACATTCCTAGATACTCTCATTAATGCAAGGATGAAATGTATTCATGATGTATGCCCTCGTCTACACTCCCTCGTGCGACACCATCTTACGGTCGTGACATGCTTTCTTCCCTCTGTCTTTTTAACCCGGGGCACATGTAGTGCGATGTTATGAGCATGATTACCAAGTTTTTATTAGTCCTTTTCATATAACAGGATTGAGAAACTAAGGTACCTCTCTTATATCTATTCTCAAATAATGATCCATCTAGGGTCGTCAATCCTAGTTAGTCACATATGATAGGCAAGTTCAGGTCACTACCACCAATACCCTACCAACTGGCAGTCTATTTTTGAAGGCTCGTCGCCAACCTGACTGGGGACCACAGCCAGGCTATGCCGGGGTAGGCCTATTTTGTACTCGAGGTCACTACAAAGGGCTCGTCACCAAATCAGTGTAGGCCGACAGCTCGAATATAGTGTCTCATACCACCGTATTCGGTCATGAGTCTGGGTTGCTCACTGGTCACTACGGAGAAGCTCGTCACCCCAGTGTAAGCCGACAGCTTGACCACGGTGTCCCATACCACCATGTTCGATACATGAGTCTTAGCGGATCGAGGTACTAAGGTTAACGGGGTGTGCACTAGTGAGTTTGGTACCTTAAGTTCAAGTAGTAGCATCCAAACATGGTGAACATACATCGGGTCAATCAGGTTACTTGACAAGCTCGACTAGCACGAGCGTACATCAAGTGGATCAACATGAAGTGTGTAAGCACTCCGTGTGGCCTAACCACTGTCGATAAACGAAGTACAAATCGGATTCGTCGAACACATCCTGTGTGGCGAAACAACATCATCCATCAATCTAGGATCTGTTACCAATTGCCTAGACTATACAATAGCCCCAATCACATTCAATTATAATAAAATATCCTAGAAGATAGTTAAAGCAGTAATGGATCAAGATTTCAAATCATACAATCAAAGGTCCGATATTGTCCGCTTTAGGGTTACCAGGGCTATTGCACGGAATCGTTACACCACTCCCCCATCACCCTTCACAGCTTTGTTTTGGCATTTATGGAATACAACTTCAACATGGATTTATACATATGCATTACATAGATAAATAGACACTATAATATACGGTACATGGAGGAAAGCATACACATAGTTAAAGGAGTTGAGAATCATTCTCAACACCCTTATACATTATTATTTACTAACTACTTACTCATTCAGACATTTCAGCAAACACTTTAGACTACTTACATCAACATACATGACGTATGTTGATCACATAAGTATTAGGCCAAATCCTTTCACTAGGGAGTTGCCCCATTTATAGTACACGTGCACCCACGATGGATAGTCATGGCAAGCATGAATCCAAGTTCCATATTCATTCATTCATTTCCATAAACACTTGGGCTACACACTGTATCACATATAATGTATATTTGTCATGACGTGATTTAGGGCAAGTCCTTTCGTCAAAGGGTTATCGCCTATACGACAATTATATATCCACGACAGTTAGTCATGGCGAGCACGAATGCAAATTCTATACTCATTTAGTCATTTTCCCAAACACTTAAACTACACATAATAACATACACAACGTATGTTGATATAACATGTATTAGGGCTAATCCGTTCACCCAGAAGTTGATACACATGCATCTAGCATACATAGATAGCAATTAATCATGGCAAGCACAAATCTGAATTTGATACGTATACGGTATTTTCTACAAATACGAGGAATACAGTATATTCAACCTAGTTAACGTATAACTGAAAAATGAAACATACATCACTTTATGCATGTAAAATAGCACCTACGTTAAGAATAAACCATTAACCGATATTGAAAGCTTTGAAAACCATAACCTATACATCTATAGTCTGCACCTTACGCCGCAGAAGCGTAATGAATTCGCTAGAAACTCTAAGGCTTCGTCAACGATGGAATGGCAACCTATAGCATGAGTTAAGTCATCTATCTCACCACTTGTAACAATTGAAACCCTAGAACAGATTAGGGTTAGGTTTTCTTACCTAAGAACGAAGTCAGAATCGTCGGAATAGCGATTAGGTAATGATGAATAGGCACGTAGAATAGCAAGATAGAGTACCAGGAATCTTCTCTCACTTCTCTCACACCTTCCCTCTCTTTACTCTCTTCTCTCTCCTAGGGTTTTCTCAAATTCGTATGTAGTGAATGAGAGAGGGTTTAAGGCCCTTATATAGGCCTAAAACTAATGGAAATGGCTCTAGGGCCAAGGTATACTTAGGTTATAGCCAAAGGGAGTCTGTTTCAGCTCAACAGAGCACTTCCGGAGCCCCCCTTGAGCCGGAGGTCGGACTTAAGCGCTCTGACCATGGATCTAGATCGAGTTAAGTTTTCAATCCGATCGAATTTACAGATCGCCCGTGGCGGACCAGTTTCAGTTCAACGGTCCACGATCACCGATCAAGGCCACAAGTACACTGACCTGTGTATGAAATTTCCCCTGATCCAAGGGTGTATTTAGGTCAGATTCTAACGGTCTGAATCCTTATATTCGGTCCGCAAGCGACAAGTCTCAGATTACTTAAATTAGATTTTATTTCTAAAGAAAACCACGTTTTCTCACACTCTTCACTCCGGGCTCAAGCAAATAACCCCAAGACACTATCTGGATTTGATTTTCGAGATGGTTGTCAAGCCCAGCAAGGCGGTCCTAAGCGTTGAGTCTCGTGGTCATCAGACTTTCGATGTGCAGTCCAGATCTAATACGGAGTTTTAATGTGCTCCTGAGAGCAACTGGGTAATGAGATTGATCCTAGATTTTAGGGTAACCTAGCGTTAATGATTTTACAAGTTTTGGGTCTTGCAGATCGTATTTAAAGCGATTAGTGCTAATTTCACAGGTAAACCAGTTTAGCACCTAGTTAATTTCGTCTAATTTCTAATGGATTTGGTCATGAGTGATTTCTGCCTGAGGTGGTACTCGGGTCTTTGTACGGATTTTTCTGGGACGTTACAGTCCGCCTTCACGTTTACATGTGAGGCCCAGTAGGTTTTGGTCAGAGGGGTCATCCGCACCAGATGGACGGTTCGGATAGTCCTAACGGCCAGCGTAGGTGGGCCACCAATCGAAGAAAGGGACGTTAGAGAAAGCTCGATAAAGGGAGCTTTGACCGCTCTAGCTAGTACAGTGCAAGTCGTGCACATTGGCTAAGGTGCACACGCACCTCTATGTGGGGTCCATCATGATGTTTGTGGGAAATCCACCCCGTCTATTTTTCTTGGAGGTCTTAAGAGGGGTCCATGACCGGAGATCAGGCCAATGAAATGCCCAGGCGGGGCCAATAACTTAACTTGGGTCATCATGGTGGATCTCCGTCAAATCCGACGGTCAGATCACCCCGAAATTGAACGTCAACGGCTAAGAGGGTCTAATGGCTGTTAGTACAATTTACTAACTAAACATTAACATTAATACTAATGTTATTATTACTTTAGTATAAACTACATACATCATTATTTATTTCCCTTTATTACTATACTTATTACTGTTGTCATTTTATTATTATTATTATTATATTACTATCATTATTTTGTAAGTTGTTCATCATGGTTTGCATTTTGATTAACGTCGTTTATTTACTATAGGGCTTAATAGGAAAAATTTAAATTTGTAAGTGAGCCATGTTTTCTAAATACATTGGTTACTTTGCGATCTATGGAGATCTGACGGTCAGATCATTACAAAATATGATCAGTGGTGATTCCTAGGGTTCTCAGCCTAGTTTAGGTGAAAATCATCGAAGAGTTTAGTAATCAGCGGCCTAATCGAAATGATGAAGTGGTGCACATCTGTAGGAGTTTATAAAGTGAAATGATGAAGTGGTGCACATCTGTAGGAGTTTATAAAGTTAAGTGAATGATGGATCAGTCGACCTAAACCTTAGGGCATAGGATAGATGACTTGATGTAAGGACTGTTTCTAACAGTTGGATTTAGACTAGAATGAATGTGAACGCTTGTCTAACCTAGGTTTGTATTTATACCAAGTTAGGTTACACCGTAACACCCGAGTACTGGAAAGTACGGGGTGTTACAATCTACCCCCCTTAACAAAAATCTCATCCCGAGATTTGTTATGTGTGTCCCTAAATGTTACGTCACAAGTAGTAATTTCATTTTAATAGTGTACTCTATTTCTCATTTGCACAATCACATCCTGCACTGTTAACATGCTATATTTAGATGTACCACATCCCTTACGCATCTAGCCTAGCATATCAATTTCTACTAATCATTTGAAACCATTCTAGCATTAACCAATACTTAGGGTTTATGTAAAGGTTTACCTACATCAAATGTCGCATCGCATCCACTAAGAGTTAGGCGACCACTCATGACAATATTTTACTTTTCTCTTTATTTTCTTTTACTTCTAATGATAGTCCCTAGTTGTTCATAGAGTATTACCAATTTCTATATATTTTTTTCAACGTTTAGGGTAACACGAATAGATGGTCATAGTAGGTTTGAGCCCGATACATCGATCCTTTGCCTATGTAAAACAGAGGATTTTCTGTATCAATCCCTAACCCTGACAAATCTCGATCTTCTACCTAATCAGGGCATTGAGATCATTGGAATCTACTAGGATATGGGGTTCTGATCAAACAACGCATCTTCGCTTAAATGTAGTTCCATCAATCCATGATCTTGATTATTCTAGACTCGATATCAATTGCTCTTCTACCTCCATAATGGATAAGACCATGTGGCCCATTACGCTTCCAATGCGCACTCTGATCACCTAGTGCAGTGCTTAAAATTTCATGACCAAAATTCCTACGTGGAAATTTGAGTTTAAAATTGCTAAGTTTTATTCAGACTCTTAAATTTAGTCCTCATAAGCTCAACTTAGGGTCAAAAATTTACCTATGTAACACCCTGAAAATCGAGGGTCGAGCATAGGCCCAACTCCCGAGTTCCAACACATCACTTATGCAGCATAAATAATGATGATTAAATGTTGTTCGTATTAGAGCATTAAACATGAATGGGATTATACAAAATCAGCATATCATACTCCAGAGACAAGCGAATTCCTCAAGCGGAAGACTGTAATAGATGTATAAGATATATGAACTGTAGTAAGTCTCCGAAGTGTGATCATGTTACTAGGTTAAATATATACAGGTATACTCTCAAAATGTATAAAATGAATATAGAAGTGTGCTCTAAAATACAATCATAACGAGTGCAATGATATCTAGTCAGCATCCATGTAAGCCTCGTCGATCAAAACACAGTCTACATAGACCCACCTAAGAACTGCATGAAGGAGAATTCCTCCTCGTCATTATAAAAGTCTGGCTTTGCCTCATGAGCATCGCCATCACTTGTAGCTAAGATAGAGTTTGCTTGGTGTTTAAAACATTGTCTCAGAACGTGGGAGTGAGTGATCAACTCAGTGGAGCTATAAGGTAAAGGTTAACATGTTATCAATTCAATCAAGTAGTAATGATAAAGCAATACAATCAAACAACCCTAAGTGCTCTGGTTAATGCAAACATGATATGATTAATGATGCATGCCCTCGCCTACACTCACTCTGCGATCTTCCTCTTACGGTCGTGGCATGCACCCCTTCCTCTGTGCTCAATACCAACAACAAAGGCACATGCAATACGGTGCATGAGCGTCATTACTACGTTCTTATTAGACCTTTTCATACAATAGGATTGGGAAGCTAAGGTACATCCCTTATATCATTTCCCAAGCAATGATTCATTCTAGGGTTGCCAGTCCTATATAGTCTCATACGATGTTGCAGTTCCAGGTAGTTACAAAGGGCTCGTCACCTCAATGCAAGCCTAGCTTATACTCTAGTTCCTATGGAAAGGCTCGTCACCTCAATGTAGTCTCAAAGTATGCTGGAGGTCACTACGAATGGCTCGTCACCTAATTGTAGACTGACAGCTGGAATACAGTGTCTCATACCACCGTATTCAGTTCACAAGCTTAGGTTGCTCACTGATCACTACAGGTGGGCTTGTCACCCCAAAGTAGGCCGACACCTCGACCACGGTGTCCCATACCACCATGTCCGGCTCATGAGTCTTAGTGGATCGAGGTACCAAGGTTAATGGGATTTTCACTGGTGAGTTTGGTACCTTAGGTTCAAGCAGTAGCGTCCATACATGGTGAACATATATCGGGTCAATTGGGTTACTTGACGAGCTCGACTGGTACAAATGCACATCAAGTGAATCGACATGAAGTGCGTAAGCTCTCCGTGTGGCCTAACCACTGTCGACAACCAAAGTACGGCTCGGATTCATCGAACACGTTCTGTGTGGTGAGACAACCTCAGCCACCAAACAGGGACTTGTTACTGATTGCCTAGACTACATCGTAGCCCTAATCACACTCCAAGCAAATAACATTAACATGTAATACCCAAGACAGCATGTGATAACTAAATCTAAACACAATCTTATTTGAGCATTTCTACAATCACATAATACATATGCTACCACACATAGACATTTCATCCATAAATCACATAGTAATAGGATAGGTTACATAAAGGAACTGTAACCATAGATAAGGGAATTGAGAATCCCATCTCAACACCTCATTACATACATGCAAATAAGCGTTTTCTCATTTAGGCATTTTATCAAACACTTAGACTACACATATCACATACATGTAATAAATTAGTTTAAAACACATATTATGACAAGTCCTTTCACAAAGGAGTTTTCACACATACAACCATCATATATTTACATTCAATAAGCATGACATGCACAAATCCAAATTACACATTCATTCAAGCATTTCAACAAACATATGGAATGCATTTCAAAATCGACATAGTTACGTGTATGTGTATATATGGAAAACATCGTATCTAAGCGTGTGAGATAGGAATCAAGTCAAATATAAATAATTTCTGACATTAAAAGCCTTGAAAACCATAACCTAAACATTTATAGTCTGTACCTTTCGCCGATAAACAAGTGTCAAACTCAGTTTGTATGTCAAGCCTTGGTCTACAGCACGACAGCCACCTATAGCATGAAATAGGTTAGCTGTTTCATCACTTACACTACTTGAAACCCTAAAACAGATTAGGGTTAGGTTTTCTACCTAAAAATGGAATTGGAATCACCAATGTAGTGATACAGGAACGGTGGTTAAGCACGTGGAGCATCAGGATTGAATCCTAGGAACGATCTCCTGCTTTCTCTCACACTTTCTCTCTCTTTCCTTCTCTTTCTCTCTCTTAGGGTTGCAAATTCATATAGAATGTGAGAGAGATGGTTTAAGGCCCTTTTATAGGCCTAGAACTGAAGAAAATGGCCCCTGGGCCATGGTATACTTAGGTTATAGCCAATAATGGTTGTTCTAGTCCAACGGAGCACATCTGGAGACCCCTTTTCTGCATGCGGTAGGACTTAAGCTCCCTGGCATTGGATCTAGGTCGAGTTAAGTTTTTGGTCTGATCGGATTTATAGATTAACTGCGGAGGACTAGTTTCAGTTCAACAGTCATTGTCATTTGATCAGGGCCACAAGTACATTGACATGTGTTGGAGATTTTTCCTGATCCAAGGGTGAAATTGGGTCAGATTCTAACAGTCTGAATCCTTATATTTATCTTGCAAGTGAACGACTCAAATTACACAAATCTGAGTTCAATTTCTAAAGATATTCGCGTTTCTCACACACTTAGCTCTGGGCTCAAGTTGTGCCTTTCTGGATACTATCAAGACTTGATTTCCGAGATGGTTGTCAAGTCTAGTAAGGCGGTAATAACCATATAGTTTCGTAGTAATCGACTTTTGACGTGTGGTCTAGGTCTGATACGGAGTTTCATGATGCTCCCGAGTGCAACTAGGTTTAGAGATGGGTCCTAAGTTTTTAGGTAATGTAGCGTTAACGATTTTACTCATTTTGGGTCTTACAGATCGTATTTAAAGTGATTAGTATTAATTTCATAGGTAATCTAGTTTAGCACTAGTTAATTCTCGCTTAATTTCTGAAGGATTTGGTCCTTAGTGATTTCTGCCTGAGGTGGTACTTAGGTCTTTGTACATATTTTTTCGAGGCGTTACAATCTACCCACCTAAAAGAAAATTTTATTCCTCCAAATTAGTACCGTTTCGTACTCCTTGAGAATCTGAGGGTAGTTCTTGTGAACCTTGGCTTCTGTTCCCCAAGTAGCTTCTTCCTCAGTGTGATGCGTCCACAGAACCTTCACAAGCGGAATCAGCTTACAACAAAGCACCTGCTCCTTCCTATCTAGAACACGTGTCAGTCGCAGTATATAAGTAACATCCTCACTCAACTGCACCTACTCCCACTTAATAATGTGGGAAGGATCGGGAACGTATTTCTTTAGCATAGATACATGAAATACGTTGTGCACGCCTACGAGTGGTGTGGGTAAAGTAAGGCGGTACGTTACCACTCCCACTCGATTTAGTATCTAGAATGGGCCAATAAATCTCGGCATGAGTTTCCCCTTCTTCCCAAACTAAAGGACTCCCTTTATGGGGGAAACTTTCAGAAACACATGTTCCCCGACCTCGAACTCTAATTGTCGCCGTTTTGTATCGGCGTAGCTCTTTTGTCTACTCTACGCTGTCAGAAGTCGACGCCTGATAATGTCGATCTACTCTGAGGTCGCCTGCACTAGCTCAGGGCCAACTAAACTTCTCTCGCCAACCTTTGCCCAGCAATGCGGTGCTCTACACAGACGCCCATATAGCACCTTATAGGGGGCCATGCCAATACTCGCCTGGAAGCTGTTGTCGTAGGCAAACTCAGCATATGTAAGATAGTCATCCCAACTGTCCATTAAATCAAGCACACAAGCTCCCAACATATCTTCTAACACCTGATTTACCCGTTCCGTCTGCCCATCAGTCTGTGGGTGAAACGTGGTATTGTACTTCAACTTCACACCCATTACTTCCTGGATATGTGTCCAGAAGATAGATGTGAATCGCGTGTCTCGGTCCAACATGATCTCCATAGGAACTCCATACAGACGCACTATCTCCCTAATGTACAATCTGGCCAAGTCGTCTACCAAGTTCGAAACTCTAATAAAGAGGAAATGGGCTGATTTCGTCAATCGGTCCACAATCACCCATATGGAATCATGTCCCTTCCTCGTCTTCGGAAGCCCTGAGATAAAATCCATAGAGATGAAGTCCCACTTCTATTCAGCTATGGGCATGGGCTGAAGTAGTCCAGGAGGTCGGCGATGTTCGTCCTTGACCTGCTGGCACGTGAGACAACGTGATATGTACTTTGCTATGTGTCCACCAGTACGATTCCTTCATGTCGCGGTACATCTCCGTACTGCCAGGATGCATTACCATCCTCGAATTGTGAGCAGCCTTGAGAACTTCCTTCCTCAGGTCATAAAGATCTGGGATGCATAGGCGGCCACGATAACGCAAACCCCCATCTGTACCAACTCTCCATTCTGAGCCTACATTGCCACTAAGTTGCTCTCTCATCTTCGCCAATAGCTCGTCGTCTATCTGAGCTGTAATAATCCTGTCATCAATGAGTGGCTGAACCCGAATATGTGCGATGCTCTCGAACGGCTCCTCTACCGTAAGTTTCTACTCAAAGTCCCGCATAAACTCTATGTAACGTCGTGAAAATCGGGGTTGAGTATAAACTTAACTCCCGAGTTCCAACGCATCACTTATGCAACAAATGAAGCGATGTTTGTATGTTGTCTGTATTAGTGCATGAAACATGAATGAGATTAAGTCAAAACTGCAAACATAATTCAGGGACAGTTGTGATACGCAAGATGAGTATATAAAACCTTCTAAACCAGTACAAGTCCCCAAAGCATGTATGCATTGCCAGGTCAATAATTACATATAAAATTTTAAAATTTACCAAATGATAAAGTGTAATGTTTAACTATTCATATCCCTATGGCCCCGGTACATAACTTCAGGTCCACGTAGACCTGCCAGATCATTGCATGTAGGAGAACTCCTCACCATCATAAAAGTCAGGCTCTACTTCACTAGCATCGCCATCATCTAAAACTACAACCGGGTCTAGTTGGTGTGTACAACACCGTCCCGTAACGTGGGAGTGAGTAGCTAACTCAGTGGAATAATAAAGCACAGGTTAACATGTTATCAATTCAATCAAGCAGTAATGATAAAGCAGGAAATCACACATCCCTAAGTACTCTTGTTAATGCAAGAATGGTATGTATGTATGATGCATGCCCTCACCTGCTCTCCCTCAGCGACTCCTTACATTCGCGGCATGCCACACTCCCTCAATGCTTGACCATCAACGCCAAACGCACACGTATGCGGTGCATGAATGTGATTACCAAGTTCTTTATTAGTCATTTTCATACAGCAGGATTGGGAAACTAAGGTACCTCCCTTATATCACTTCCCAAACAAGGATCCATTCTAGGGTCGTCAGTCCTAGTAAATCTCATATGATGATACGGTTCTAGGTCGCTGCAAAGGGCTCGTCGCCTTATCAATGCAGGCCTAGTTGTACTCTAGTTACTATAGAGAGGCTTGTTGCCTCAACGCAGGTTCAGAGTATGCTCGACTTCACTACACCAACGCATCATCCAGGGCTAACGCAATCGCAACACCCCTTTAGATATTGTCTAACCAATAGGTATCAGAGTGTTCAGCGGTGGTTTTGTTTGGCAATGGCCCACACGAGGCTCACGCACAATGCGTCTTCTAATCAGTGTAGGCCGACGGCTCGAATATAGTGTCCCATACCACCGTATTTGGCTCATGAGTCTAGTTGCTCACTGGTCACTATGGGGAGGCTCGTCGCCCCAACGTAGGCCAACAGCTCGACCACAGTGTCCCATACCACCATGTTCAACTCATGAGTATTAGCGGATCGAGGTACCAAGGTTAACGGCGTTTCACTGGTAAGTTTGGTACCTTAGGTTCAAGCAGTAGCATCCAAACATGGTGAACACATAATAAGCCCATCAGTTTATTAGACAAGTTCGACTGGTACTAGCGTACGCTGAAGTAACCGATAAAGTACCACTATCGACAACTATCCTACCACTCGGATTCATCGAACATGTCTTTTTTGGTGAAATGACCTCAGCCACAACATCAAGGCCTGTTATCGATTGCCTGGACTATACAATAGCTCCAATCACATTCAATTACAACAAAATATCCTATAAGATAGTTAAAGCAGTTATGAATCAAGATTACAAATCATATAATCAAAGGTCCAATAATGTCCGCTTTAGGGCTGCCAGGGCTGTTGCACAGAATCGTTACACCGCTCCACCATCACCCGTCTCGGATTTGTTTCTACATTTTATGGACTGCAACTTAAACATAAATCCACACATATGCATTCCATAGATAAAACAGACACTATAATATACGGTACATGGAGGAAATCATACACATATTTAAGGGAGTTGGGAATCATAGCTCAACACATATATAAATTTTAATTTACTAACCACTTACTCATTCAATCATTTTAACAAACACTTAGACTACACATACATCAACCTACATGACATATATTGATCATACAGGTAGTAGGCCAAATCCATTCACTAGGGAGTTGCCTCGTATACCACACGCATATACCCATGACAGATAATCATGGCATGCATGAATCCGAGTTCCATACTCATTCAATCACTTCCACAAACACATGGGCTACACACGTAGACATATATACGTGCATTAGCCGTGGCGTGATTTAGGGCAAATCCTTTCGCTAAGGGTTATCGCCTATACAACCACCATATATCCATGACTGTTGGTCATGGCGAGCACGAATGCGAATTCTATACTCATTCAGTCATTGTCACAAACATACAGGCTACACAATATAACATACACAACGTATGTTGATATAACATGCCTTAGGGCAAATCCGTTCACCCAGAAGTTAATACTAGTAAGTCTAGCATACATATACAGCAGTTAATCATGGCCAACACAATTTCAAATTTTATATGTATATGGTATTTTCTATAAATACATGGAATACAGTATATTCAACATAATTAACGTATAACTGAAAAATGAAACGGACAGCACTTTGTACATGTGCAATAGCATCTAGATCATGAATCTATCATTATCTAACATTGAAAGCATTGAAAACTATAACCTAAACGTCTATAGTCCGCACCTTACGCCGTAGAAGAGTAACGAAATCAGTTTAAACACTGAGCCTTTGTCTACGGCACCAGAACAACCTATAACAGGGAATAGGTTAGTTATTCTATTAACTGTTCTATTTGAATCTCTAAAACAAGTTAGGGTTAGGATTTCTTACCCAAATACTACGTTGGAAACACCGAAAGAATTACACAGGAGTGGTGTTTCAGCAGGTGGATTAACAGGGAAGAATCCCCACTTCTCTCTCTCTCTCTCTCTCTCTCTCTCTCTCTCTTTTCTTTCTTCTCTCTCCTAAGGTTTCCTAAATTCATATATGATGAGAGAGTGAGGGCTTAAGGCCCTTATATAGGCCCAAAACTGATGGGAATGGCCACAGGGCCAAGGTATACTTTGGTTATGTCCAAAACCAGTCTGTTTTGACTCAACGGAGCATTTCCGGAGCCCCCCTTGATCCAAAAGTCGGACTTAAGCTCACTGACCTTGGATCTAGATCGAGTTAAGGTTTCGTTCCAGTCGGGTTTCCAGATCACACATGAAGGACTAGTTTCAGTTCAACGGTCACTGAAACTCGATCAAGGCCACAAGTACACTGACCTGTGTATGAAAGTTCTCCTGATCCAAGGGTGTATTTGGGTCAGATTCTGACTGTCTGATTGCTTATATTCAGCCCGCAAATGACAAGTCTCAGATTCGAATTAATTTTTAAAGGAAACCACGTTTTCTCACATACTTCACTCCGGGCTCAAGCGAATTACTTCGGGACACTATCTGAACTTGATTTCCGAGGTGGTTGTCAAGCCCAGCAAGGCGGTCTTGATTATATAATTTCGTTTTAATCGAACTTTCGACGTACGGTCCAGATCCAATACAGAGTTTCAATGTGCTCCCGAGAGCAACTGGGTAATGAGATCGATCCTAGATTTTAGGATAACCTAGCGTCGATGATTCTACAAGTTTTGAGTCTTGCAGATCATATTTAAAGTGATTCAAGCAATTTCACAGCTAATCTAGTTTGGCACGTAGTTAAACTTGTCTAATTTCTAAAGAATTTGAGGTTTGAGAGGTTAATTAGGGGTTAGGATCAACCCCTTGCCAAAGGACATCTAACTCCAGGTTGGCAAAAGTCTACGGCGTTACAATCTACCCCCCTTAAAAATAATTTCATCCCTAAAATTGGCTAAGTGTAAGAAGTAAAGATTTTATTATTTTTTTGCCTAGGTTTTATTGATTTCAAGTTTATATGCGTGGTAGAGCATATACTGTTTATGTTATTCTGGTTCATTTTAGTCTACCCCCCTAAAAAACTTATGTCTTTATCTCGTGCTTATACCCTAACGGTTTGCTATAAGTTATTTCTTCATCTATTTAGAGTCGTGACGGTGATTCCCATCTATTTAGAGTAAGATATTTGTTTTCAATTGTCGACCAACATGGAGAGACAGTTGTAATGGGCTTGATCCCGATACATCGATCGTCTACCTGACCAGGGTAGAAGGCTCATCGTATCCCTTCCTAGTCCTGGTAGATCCTGGTCTTCTACTCGGTCAAAGCAGTGAGTCTATTGGTAGTCGCCCAGGATTGAGAATTGGGTCAGGCCGTAAATACTTCGCAGTTATATTTTTCAGTAACTCCGTAGTTTGATCACTCTAAAAACTTAGAGAATGTTCATCAATGAAAGGTTCAAATTTCGTAGTCATAAGGTTGCCCATTGGGTCTTGGTCTAGGAGAGTCCTCATCTT
Organism: Magnolia changhungtana; assembly: GCA_030180095.1. Taxonomy (NCBI): domain Eukaryota; kingdom Viridiplantae; phylum Streptophyta; class Magnoliopsida; order Magnoliales; family Magnoliaceae; genus Magnolia; species Magnolia changhungtana. Next base: position 4,257,846 of record JASAUF010000600.1, read on the forward strand.
AATTTATGTCCATGGTAGTAGTTAAACTCGTACTCATTGTTAGGCCCTTTCTTTAATACGAATTGGTTTAATATTTGAACCCTAATTCACTTCCTTCGATGACTTCATTATTGACATTCTAAGGGAGATTCAGATCCTATTTAGTGACCTATCTTTACATATAGTCTAGATCAATTCCATTCGATCCTGGGCCAGTGGGGCATGGGTCCACCACGCTTCCACCGCGCCACTTTGATCCAACGGATGCATTAGCTGACCTAACTAGATTGGGATCATAATATTCTACCCCCCTTTAAAATCATTTCTAGTCTCAAGGCTCAATAATATGTGTCCTGATCCGTATATCAGAACAAGGTGTAATCTAGGACCTATCCTTGACATGAAATGGGATACGATCTCTCAATACATCGGTCTTCCTTCCATCGATGTTGTGTACTATGGCATTGTACCTATGGTTATAGAAAGGAGCTAAAAATGATGGGTGTTACGGTTGATTTCTGGGACGGGTATGAGTTTATGGCAAGATACCTAATTCTCCAAGGAGTTTTGTCACAGTCCAGACTTACCCTCTTTAATCATGTCTAGTTTAATATTGTAAGATAATCTATACATGAAAGAATTTAGACAAAATAGGTTAACGGGCAGACTAACCTTCTAAGTTCATGTGCACAATATGTATGCCAGGATAGTTTGTGATTTTGAGACCTAATTCCTAACTGTCTGTTGCCCATTTGAGAAGTTTTTTAGGCCCGAGCAAAGTATCCCTATTGGCTATATGTTCTTAACACTTCTCAAAGGTGAAGTAACAAACTTTTGGTTGTAAGTGGTAGGGACAACACGGAAGGAAAGTTGTGTAGTGGGTCTGAGCCCGATACATAGACCTTCTGCCTCGCGAGGACAGAAAATTTGTCGTATCAATTCTTAATCCTAGTCGATCCCGACCTTCTGCTTGATCAGAGCATAGAGTTCATTGGTAACTACTAGGATTGAGAATTCAATTCAAACTGCGAATACCTCGCTTATATATAGTTCTCTACTCCGTGTTTCCGATTATAATAAGCCCTTGAGAAGACAATCCTAGGGAGTGTGTTGTTTTGATCTAACATTCAATCAGAGGGATACATAGCTTTTCTCTAAATGTGAATAGTTTCTAACCAAAACAACCTTCTTTAGAGTTATGAAAGAAGCCTATACGTATTAAGGGGATTCAACGAAGGAATGAGATCTCACTCCAACCTAATCAAGCCAACTAACTAAGTCTATCATTCAATTGTCTTAGCATAATCAGTGTTTTACATTCCTTAGTATAACCACTATGCTCATACACTAGATGATTTCATACCCTTTCTAATACAAGAAATTGTTTATCACTTAGGATCAAACGTTGTCTAATTGGAATTGAGTTGCCTGAACTTGAATTTAACTACACTCGAGCACTACACACATGCTCATACTAGCTAAGAAGGTTCTAGAGTTCACGTAAATAATTTATTGGATTCCCTATACTGTCAAAATTTTCAAAATCTAAGACTACCAACTTTAGATCCAAATCTCTAAGGGCTTGTTAAATGGGATTACATTGCTAATCCCACCTCGGGATTGGGAGTGGCATGTTTGGTAGGAGGGTGGGATGGGATTAAAATCAATTTCATAGGCTTTGGAAAATGAGCTTAGTGTTGGAAAGGAAAGTGTGAGATGAGATTTCCAAATCCCACGATGATGGTGTTGGAAACCATGGGATACACATACGGTTATTGTTACTTTTACAATTCCATCCACCTTAATCTCACCGAATGCAGTTGGCTGAGCAGGCCGTAAATGTCCCAACATTTAGAGGTTTGTGAAGAAGACGGTGGAGACGGTTATGTAGAGAAGAAGAAGAAGAAGATATGAGAATGGAGGGGAGATTTGAGAGGGGAAAACCAAATTTTCAGGGAGAAAGGAGAGCTTGGAGGGGTGTGTGAGGGAAGAGGGGGGTATATGAGTAGGAAAAGGGGGTCCCCATGTGATTCGATGGGCCCCACATATATCTAGGGGTCAGCCCAACACCGACCCGCAGTGGCCCGACAGGCCCGGTCGAACCCGACCGCGGTCCTCTGGACTGGGATGGTGTCGCCGTGGTGGGCGGTGGCCACCCCCCCTCCCGGGATGCCGATGGTGTACAGGGACCACTATGGATCCCCCCGAAGTGCACCGATTTGGCCCCGACTCCGTTTTGAGTCGTTTCGAGCTCTCATTCGCGTATATTCATATGTTTTCAATTTTTTGAGTGTGGGACCTGAAAGTGTCACCTAAACCCATTGATTGACGGTCTAGAATAGTGTTAGGATCATTTCACATGATCGGGAAAGCCTACGGGTACGATTCCTATAGTCCACTTTGGTTAATTTCGCCGTTTAGCGAAATAGTAAATCCTAAGTCTGTCTCTACGTTCCATCGCTCCCTCCTAAGTCAGAGTATGTCAGTGTGCGTCGTGTGACCATAACCCAGGTCCAGTTTAATCCAAATCATGCTCTGATACCATCTTGTAATGCCCTAAAAATCGAGGGTTGAGTAGAAACTCAACTCCTCAGTTCCAATGCATCACTTATGCAACAAATGAAGCGATGTTTGTATGTCGTCCGTATTAGTGCATGAAACATGAATGAGATTAAGCCAAAACTGCAAACATAATTCAGGGACAGTTGTGACACACAAGATGAGTATATAAAACCTTCTAAACTAGTACAAGTCCCCAAAGCATGTATGCGTTGCCAGGTCAATAATAACATATAAAATTTCAAAATTTACCAAATGATAAAGTGTAATGTTCAACTATCCATATCCCTATAGCCCCGGTACGCAACTTCAGGTCCACATAGACCTGCCAGATCATTGCATGTAGGAGAACTCCTCCTCACCATCATAAAAGTCAGACTCCACTTCACGAGCATTGCCATCATCTGAAACTACAACAGAGTCTGGTTGGTGTGTACAACACCGTCCCATAATGTGGGAGTAGCTAACTCAGTGGAACAATAAAGCACAGGTTAGCATGTTATCAATTCAATCAAGCAATAATGATAAAGCAGGAAATCACACATCCCTGAGTACTCTTGTTAATGCAAGAATGGTATGTATGTATGATGCATGCCCTCACCTGCGCTCCCTCAGCGACTCCTTACGTTCGCGGCATGCCACACTCCCTCAGTACTTGACCATTAATGCCAAACGCACATGTATGCGGTGCATGAACATGATTACTAAGTTCTTTATTAGTCATTTCTATACAGCAGGATTGGGAAACTAAGGTACCTCCCTTATATCACTTCCCAAACAAGGATCCATTCTAGGGTCGTCAGTCTTTGTAAGTCTCATACGATGATACGGTTCTAGGTCGCTGCAAAGGGCTCGTCGCCTTATCAATGCAGGCCTAGTTGTACTCTAGTTACTACAGAGAGGCTCGTCACCTCAACGCAGGTTCAAAGTATGCTCGAGGTCACTACACCAACGTGTCATCAGAGGCTGATGCAATCGCAACACCCCTTCAGATATTGTCCAACTAACAGGTATCAGAGTGCGCAGCGGTGGTTTTGTTTGGCAATGGCCCACATGAGGTTCACGCATAACGCGTCTTCTGATTAGTGTAGGCCGACAGCTCGAATACAGTGTCCCATACCATCATATTCGGCTCACACGTCTGGTTGCTCATTGATCACTACGGGGAGGCTCGTCGCCCCAGCGTAAGTCGACAACTCGACCACAGTGTCCCATATCACCATGTCCAGCTTATGAATCTTAGCGGATCGAGGTACCAAGGTTAACGGAGTTTCACTGGTAAGTTTGGTACCTTAGGTTTAAGCAGTAGCGTCCAAACATGGTGAACACACAATAGGCTCATCGGTTTATTAGACAAGTTCGACTAGTACGAGCGTACGAGCATTTCTGGAGCCCCCCCTTGAGCTAAAGGTCAGACTTAAGCTCAGTGACCTTGGATCTAGGTCGAGTTAAGGTTTCATTCCAGTCAGGTTCCCAGATCACACGTGGCAGACTAGTTTCAGTTCAACAGTCACCGAAACTTGATCAGGGTCACAAGTACACTGACCTGTGTATGAAATTTCTCCTGATCTGAGGGTGTATTTGGGTCAGATTCTGACGGTCTGATTGCTTATATTCGTCCCGCAAATGACAAGTCTCAGATTCGAATTAATTTCTAAAGGAAACCACGTTTTCTCACACACTTCACTCTGGGCTCAAGTGAATTACTTCGGGACACTATCTGGACTTGATTTCCGAGGTGGTTGTCAAGCCCAGCAAGGCTGTCTTGATTATATAATTTCGTAGTAATCGGACTTTTGACGTACGGTCCAGATCCGATACGGAGTTTCAATGTGCTCCCGAGAGCAACTGGGTAATGAGATTGATCCTAGATTTTAGGGTAACCTAGCATCGATGATTCTACAAATTTTGAGTCTTGCAGATCGTATTTAAAGTGATTCAAGCGAATTTCACAGCTAATCTAGTTTAGCACTTAGTTAAACTTGTCTAATTTCTAAAGAATTTGAGGTTTGAGAGGTTAATTAGGGGTTAGGATCAAACCCTTGCCTAAGGATATCTAACTCCAGGTTGGCAAAAATCTGGGGCGTTACACTCTACCATATTCTACTCTGATATCATCAGCGGAGTCGTAAATGTTATAGTTTTCTTGCGGCTCAACGCGTCTGCCACAAGGTTGGCCTTGCCAGGATGGTAGGAGACCTCAAACTTGAAATCCTTCAAGGTCTCCATCCATCGTTGCTGCCTCATATTCAAGTTCATCTAAGTGAATATGTACCTAAGGCTCTTGTGGTCATAAAAGAGCTCGAACTCCTCTCCATAGAGGTAATGTCTCCAGAGCTTCAATGCAAAGATGACACCTGCTAATTCCAAGTCATGTATAAGGTAATTTTCCTCGTGTTTCCTCAACTGTCGCGATGCATAGGCAATAACCCTGTCCTTCTGCATCAGGACACGACCCAAACCAACCCGAGAAGCATCGGTGTAAATGGTATACTTGACCCCTTGCTCTAGCAATACTAGCACAGGGGCGGACGTCAACTTGTCCTTTAACTCACGAAAAGCTGCTTCTGTCTTCTCATTCCAAGCAAACTTTAGCTCTTTCTAAGTCAGCTAAGACAATGGCCTTACTATCTTGGAGAAATCTCTAATGAATTGACGGTAATAGCCTGCCAGGACAAGAAAACTTCTCACTTCGGTAACCGAACCGAGCTACTCCTAGTCTTGAACTGCAGCTACCTTAGCAAGGTCCACTGCTATCCCTTCCTTAGACATCACATGTCCAAGGAACTTGACTTCTTCTTTCCAGAAGTCACACTTCTTGTACTGTGCTAATAACTAGTTCTTCCTAAAAGCATCAAAGACTGCTCGCAGGTGTTCCTCATGATCTTCCTGACACTTGGAGTATATCAGGATGTCATCTATAAACACGATGATGAATCAGAATAGAAACAGCTGAAACACCTGGTTCATTAGGTCCATGAACACGACCGATGCATTTGTAAGTCCAAACGACATCACAAGGAACTCTTAGTGCCCAAAACTAGTTCTGAAAGCTGTCTTCTGTACGTCCTCATCCCTGACGCGCAACTGGTGATACCCTAACTGTATGTCGATCTTCATGAAATACTGTGCCTGTTCAACTGATCAAACAGATCATCTATCCTAGGTAAAAGGTACTTGTTCTTCACCATTACTTAGTTCAACCTACGATAATAAATACACAATCACAGTAATCCATCCTTCTTCTTCACAAATAACACAGGTGCTCCCTAAGGAGACACACTCAGTTGTATGAAGCCTGCACCCAACATATCGTCAATCTATTTCCTCAATTCCTCCATCTCACATGGAGGCATGCGATACGTGAGTAACGAGATGGGTGTCGCACCAGGCCAATGGCAAAATCGATCTCACGCTAAGGAGGTAGTCCAGGAATCATCCTGAATACGTCCGCCAACTCCCAAACTACTGGCGTGCCCTCAAGTGTCGGACCATCAACATTCTCCAACAAGGTGGCATAACAGCTAACACGGCAGGGCCAACTGACCTAAACAGGAAAGGTAAAGGCCGTGCCCTCAGGTCTATGGGTTGTCACCACTCTAGTATCACAATTAATTTCTACCCTCATCTCGGTGAACTGATCCATCCTGAGGATAACGTCATAGTGCCATAGTGGGGAAACAATAAGGTCAACAAGCACCGTCCTACTGCCCAAATCTACTGAGCAAGCACAAATCCAAGTAACATCTGAAAAGGTCCCTGTAGCAGTAAGGATTCTCACTCCCCTTGTAGGAGCAATACCCAACCCCAGTCACTTGATTGCTGCGCATGATATGATTAAGATAGTGGACCCGGTGTCCATCAACAAGAAGATGGGTGTACTTGGAAAGTGAACTATGACTTTAAAAGCCATCGGGGCTGTAGCTGATGTCTTAGGTGCTTCAGCTGCAAGAGCATGCACTCGAGCCTATTGTGAATGGTTCGACTGCGGTACCATAGGCCGTTGAGTCGGCCTGAAGCAAGGTGCAGGAGGCTGAAATGATGGATGTGCTGGTGCTGACCGTAGAGGCGGGGCTGTAATGTCTGAGGAAGCTGGTGATTGATCCTCTTAGATGGCAAGAAGCCGTTGTCCCTCATCTTGGTGAAACAGTAGGCATCTGCATGGTCCGCCCTCCTTGCACCACAAGTCTGGTCACCTCATAGGGGCTGGTGGAGCCGCCAGCCTAAGAGGCAAGTGTGCATGAGGCCTCTTACCGAGGAACGGCCTACTCGGCAACTCGGGTCATGGCTTAGGAACCATAGGCCCACAAGTGCGGGATAACCTATCCCCATCCTGCTCCGCTCACAAAGACATGTTCACTAGCTCAGCATAAGTGGGTATGCTAGTGCAACACATCTTCGAGCGTACTTCGGGCTGTAGGCCCTCAGAAAACCACGGCATCTGCATCGACTGATCGGCTAATATCAGGGGAGCATATCCGGCTAGCTCCGTAAACCTGTTCTCATACTCTGTACTATCATCCCTCCCTGATGGAGGCGAAAAAACTCACTTTCCTTCTCATGCCGATAAGTGAGGGGATAATACTTCTCATAAAAGCGGGTCTCAAAAGCTACCCACGTCCATACGTATCAAACGGAAATAGTCCGAAGGACACTGTCCCACCATAGACTGGCCTCCTTCTCAAACATAAAAGTGACCAACTTAACCTGCGGTACACGTTGTACGTGAAGATGTAGTAGAGAAGGTGAAAGTTGTCGGTCATATTGGATGCTAGGAGGCTATTATTTGGATTCCAGTGGGTTAGTTGGCCACAAAAGAATCGCGTGCGGCGTTCTCTTTCACGTGCACTCTTAAGAATCTTCTCACTAGCATGGACTTCGCCAAGCGGCATCCCCAAGAGTCGGGCTATTAAGCAAACGTCAACCGTGGCTTCCCGCCTTCCCATGGGAATTTTGAATTGCAAGGGCTCCAGCATCGGCTCTCGAATATGGGCATAGAAAGCTCAGATAGTGCCCACATTCGCATGAGACTTGCCCTCAAATATGGGACCCCACCCGACATTCACCAGGCGGTCCATCACTAGATATTCCCCAAAGAGCTTCTCATCCACGTGTGCTTCAAAAAGGACCCTATGACCCTCAAATCTTCCATGGGATAGATTCACCAGTAGAGCTCTCTCAAGGGGAGCCTAAGGATCGAGGTCCCACTTTGTCCTTATCTCTCGATCGATGCTTGTACCTGCGGTAGTGCTCTTTGGCCTCCTTGAACGAGTAGTGCAGCTAGGCCCGGCTTCACCTGTGGGAGCTCTCTTCTTCCCTATAAGAGAAAGAAGTATAGAAATTGAGAAAATCACAGCCATGCGCTCAAAAAGAGCCATGAGAGTGAAATGGAAAGGGAAGATAAAAGGGATTGTTGGACTTTAAGGTTTTTGGGACATAAAGAAGGGTTTGTGCCTTCAAATAGAAGGAAAAGAGAGATGGGAGGTGGGTTTTGATGAAAACGGTAGAGGGGTGTATGAAAGGAAGGGAAAAGAGAAATTTTGAGAATGGAAGGGAGATTTGAGAGGGAAAAAAGGGTTTTTAGAGAAAAGGGAGAGCTTGGGCATGTGTAAGATGGGAGTGGGGAGAAAATGGAAGAAGTAAAGTGGGTCCCACATTATTTTGTGGGCCCCAGATCGTCCCACAGGCATCGGCCCGCCCAGCTCGTGTCGGCCCGACAAGCCTGGTCCGCCGGACCGGCGAGGCCTCGCCGATTCAGCGATGCCATCACCGGTCCCTGGACTCCTTGATGATGGCTCACCCCCTGGACGATGCCATCCCCCCAGGGTACCAAAACATGCGGGGTCCACTTTAGGTCCCCCCGAATTACACCGATTTGGCCCCGGACTCCGTTTTGAGTCGTTTCGGGTCTCATCTAGCGTATATTCACATGTTTTAGGTTGTGTGAGTGTGTGGCCGATTAAATCTTCATCTAAAACTATTGATTGATGGTCTATAAAGGATCTGGGGAAACCATGCATGATCAAGATGCGTACGGGCCCCAGTCGGTTTAGGTCGATTTCGCCAATTGGGGAAACTGGGAATCCTATGCTAGTTTCTACATTTCAACACTCCCTCCTAAGTCAAAGTACGTCAGTGTGCATTGTGTGACCATAACCTAGGTCCAGTTTAATTCAAATCATGCTCTTATACCAACTTGTAACACCCTGAAAATCAGGGGTCGTGCATAGGCCCAACTCCCAAGTTCCAACACATCACTTATACAATATAAACAATGATGATTAAATGTTGTCCATATTAGTGCATTAAACATGAATGAGATTATACCAAATCAGCATATCATACTCCAGAGACAAGGGAATTTCACAAGCAGAAGACTGTAATAGATGTATAAGATATATGAACTGTAGTAAGTCTCCGAAGTGTGATCATGTTACAGATTAAATATATACATGTATACTCCTAAAATGTACAAAATGAATATACATGTGTACTCCAAAATATAATCATAACGAGTGTAATCATATCTAGTCAGTATCCTTATAAGCCCCATCAATCAGAACACGGTCTATATAGACTCGCCTGATAACTGCATGTAGGAAAATTCCTCCTCGTCATCATAAAAGTTTGGCTATGCCTTATGAGCATCGCCATCACCTGCAGCTAAGATAGAGTCCGGTTGGTGTTTAAAACACCGTCCCAGAACGTGGAAGTGAGTGATTAACATGTTATCAATCAATCAAGCAATAATGATAAAGAAATACAATCAAACACCCCTAAGTACTCTGGTTAATGCAAACATGATATGTATTAATGATGCATGCTCTCGCCTGCACTCTCTCTACGATCTTCCTCTTACAGTCGTGGCATGCACCCCTTCCTCCGTGCTCAACACCAACGGCAAAGGTACATGCAATGCGGTGCATGAGCGTGATTACTGAGTTCTTATTAGACCTTTTCATACAGTAGGATTGGAAAGCTAGGTACCTCCCTTATATCATTTCCCAAGCAATGATCCATTCTAGGGTCGCCAGTCCTAGCTAGTTTCATACGATGTTGTAGTTCCAGGTCGCTACAAAGCGCTCATCACCTCAATGCAAGCCTAGCTTATACTCTAGTTACTACGGAAAGGCTCGTCGCCTCAGCGCAGTCTTAGAGTATGCTGGAGGTCACTACGAATGGCTCGTCACCTAATCGTAGATCGACAGCTCAAATACAGTGTCTCATACCACTGTATTCGGCTCACGAGCTTAGGTTGCTCACTTGTCACTACGGGTGGCTCATCACCCCGGCATAGGCCAACGGCTTGACCACGGTGTCCTATACCACCATGTCGGCTCATGAGTCTTAGCAGATCGAGGTACCAAGACTAACGGGATTTCCACTGGTGGGTTTGGTACCTTAGGTTCAAGCAATAGCGTCCATATATGGTGAACATACATTGGGTCAATCGGGTTATTTGACGAGCTCGACTGGTACGAGCACACATCGAGTGGATCGACATGAAGTGCGTAAGCACTCCGTGTGGCCTAACCATGTTGACAACCAAAGTACGGCTCGGAATCATCAAACATGTCGTGTGTGGCGAGACAACCTCAGCCACCAAACAGGAACCTGTTACCGATTGCCTGGACTACATCGTAGCCCCAATCACACTCCAAGCAAATATCATTAACATGTAATAGCCAAGACAACATGTGACAACCAAATCTAAACACATTCTTATTTGAGCATTTCTACAATCACATAATACATATGCTACCACACATAGGCATTTCATCCATAAATGACATAGTAATAGGATAGGTTACATAAAGGAACTGTAACTATAGTTAAGGGAATTGAGAATCTCATCTCAACACCCTCATTACATACATGCAAACAAGCGTTTTCTCATTTAGGTATTTTATCAAACACTTAGACTACACATATCACATACATGTAATAAATTATTTAAAACACATAGTATGACAAGTCCTTTCACAAAGGAGTTGTCACACATACAACCATCATATATTTATATTCAAAAAGCATGGCATTTACAAATCCAAATTTCACATTCATTCAGGCATTTCAACAAACACATGGAATGCATTTCAAAATCGACATAGTTACGTGTATGCGTATATACGAAAAACATCGTATCTAAGCATGTGAGATAGGAATCAAGTCAGACATAAATCATTTCTGACATTGAAAGCCTTGAAAACCATAACCTAAACATTTATAGTCCGCACCTTTTGCTGATAAACAAGTATCGAACTTAGTTTGTATGTCAAGCCTTGGTCTACTGCCACCTATAGCATGAAATAGGTTAGCTGTTTCATCACTTACAATATTTGAAACCCTAAAATATATTAGGGTTAGGTTTTCTTACCTAAAAACGGTATCAAAATCGCCCGTGCAGTGATACAGGCTCAAGTTGTGCCTTTCTGGATACTATTAAGACTTGATTTCTGAGATGGTTGTCAAGTTCAGTAAGGCGGTCATAATCATATAGTTTCATGGTAATTGGACTTTCAACGTGCAGTACAAGTCTAATACGGAGTTTCATGATACTCCCAAGTGTAACTAGGTTTAGAGACGTGTCCTAAGTTTTTAGGTAATGTAGCGTTAACGGTTCTACTCGTTTTGGGTCTTACGGATCGTATTTAGAGTGATTAGTGCTAATTTCATAGGTAATCTAGTTTAGCACTAGTTAATTCTCGCTTAATTTATAAAGGATTTGGTCCTTAGTGATTTCTGCCTGAGGTGGTACTCGGATCTTTATATGGATTTTTTCGAGGCGTTACAACCTAAGATTTCATAACTTCACCCCTAATATATTTTATGCGGTGAACTTGTGGAAAATGTTATTCCTACGTAAGGAGATGTATTAGGGGATTCAACTACAACGCCTAACATGATCCTCAAGCTTAGAGCGCACTAGTGTAAAACCAAACGTACAATCTAGTGATCATGGAAATTCCTACAAAGTGTAAGTTTATCTCATTCGTTGAATACTGCGATAGTTTTATTCCTAACTAATGGTATTTTAAGAAATTTCAAATTATGTACTTCCCGAAACTTGTTCATTAAGTGCCAAGTCCAAGGAATGCCCACGTTTGTTCTTATGTACATTGTAGTGGGTATTTGTTCTCCCATGGCATTTTAGGTTTGGTTTTTAAGTTCAAACAACTATTGTGGTAGTTTACAAGGGAAATAAAGTTATATTTCTAAGTTCAAATGTCTAAACTTACAATGTTCAAGGGATTTAAGTTTGGCCCATAATTTCTATATTCTCATTTCCTCCCCATTCTAAGGGATTTCTACGTAAGTTGAAGTCCAAGGTCTAACCAAAGCTTTCAAGGGAGCCTACAATTGAAGTCTCTATGTTCTTAAATTGTCCCTAGTTTAGATGGTATGTCAAATAAGCTTGGATCATCATCCAAATAACTTCTAAGGGAACCTAAGTTTTGGTTTCTACATTCTCATTCATTCTGCTAAGTCTAAGGGAGATTCACCTAAGTTCAAACTTCTAATTTCAAATGTCCTAACTTAAGACATTTAAGGTTTGTATAAGATCATTTTCCAAGGCCAAGTTTGTCCAAACTATGCTCTGATAACAACTTATAATGCCCCAAATCTTCAGGACCCGAGTACACAACCCGTTTCCCAAAAACCCGTGTTAACCTTAAAAGATGGTCAAATATTTTTTTTCTTCTTTTACCAGAGTAAGCAAATGAGCGTAGAATGGACAAGTTAGCATAAAGGAAGATTTCATTATCATTTAGATTATACAAGAGAATACCCATAATGACTTATACAAACTAATGTCTCGATATAACAAATACAAGGATCTCAATGATTTAATATATGAAAGATAACAGAAAGCATATAAATATAAGCCGCAAGGTCACACAGCTCCTCCAGACAAATACAATCATGCATCCCTAGCGATTATACCCTGCTCCTCATCAAGTCTGAACATGCATATCAGTTAAGCCATCTATATTACTTATACGATTGTATATTTGATGGATGAGTGGCCAACTCAGTGTGAATTCCCCTCAAGATTACACATGGCTACATTAGGTAAGAAATAGTATAAAACATCCAGACAACCAAAACAGAGTAAATGCAGTCTTATTATATGCATGGATGCATGAATGCAATCATTGACCCGGGTAAAACATATGGACGGTCGGTGACTTAAGTAAAACATCTGGACGGGCATTGGGGTCGTCACCCAAGGATGGACTGGTCATCAGTGCAACACTCGGCGTAATCGCATGGGCATGAAGATCCAAGTCATTATCATAAATTGAATGACTGATCATTAGCGCAACACTTAGTGTAATCGCATGGGCATAATGATCTAAGTCATCGTAAATATGTCATGTATGCATGATTAGCCAAGTCATTATTAGTCCATTTACAACCAACTAATTTAAATAAGCTCAAAGGTCACTACGAGGAGCACATGGCCCAGGGTAGGCCAACAACTCGGGCATAGGTCCCATACCACCATCCCCGGCTCATGAGACTACCACCTTAGGATGTTTAATGGTACCCCGTCGACTAGTGGCCAATCATATTACAATATATGGGGCTTACCATCGCATGGTTGCACTATATAAAACATCGAACCCATCTAGGGTAAATACCAAAACAAAACCACGTAGGGCGAGTATCAAAATATGCCACATAGGGCCGATATCAAAACCATATGATAAAGACCATCCTTGAAAACCATTGGGCACAACAACCCTGGATGGTAGGCCCACATCAATGATCCATCTAGACCACCACTCAATAACCACCAAGTCGAAGGTCCATTCCGATCACAACTAGTCAAGTTACATCCCAAGTATGGGTGTACATTCATATGTGGAAATTTTCCACTAATATACCAGTTTAAATTCCATAATCAATCCAGAAAAAGAAATCCACAAGCATGAACAATTATACAGGATAATCATAAAACATGTAATACAGTAATTCAATTTCCACCAGCTAACACATGTGATTATAAAGGGAGATATTAATTATGAATTTAAATAAAAACTATAACTTAAGTTATTGAGAAGATGGAAAGCTCAAGGGGAAGAATCATCACCTTGTGAATCGCCATCTGACGTTGCTAGGAAGCGTGTGCACCCTAGAATCGAACCCTACCATGAACTATAAAGTCATACAATTAGATCCAAGTTTCATAAGCTATTTATGGTTAAGGTCTTACCTAGGGTTTGGATTACTTAGGTTTTTAGGGTTTTAATGTAAGACTTAGGATTTTTCTTCCTTTATTTTCTTTTGGGTAACAAAAATATTTTATTTAACTTTCAACCAAGGACACGAAGAAACTGGTATAGGAGAGGCAATGAAAGCCCTATTCAAAGGGAGGAATGTCTAACTCAGTTTCAACAAAAACCCATTTTCTTCTCCCATGAAACCAGTTCGACTTGAATGAGTTGACTCAGCTTTCACTAAGATGGGTCAAATTGGTTTTAACGAGGTTTAGAACCTCAGTGGGAACTACAGGTGCAAACGCACCAGGCCACGACTTGTTTAAGCCAGCCCAAAGCATATAGGTCCAAGTTCATACTAGTAGGGATGCTAGCCCAAAGAAAATGTCACTTCGCTTGGGAGAAACATTGTATGATACTTCTTTCCAAAAACATTCCCAAGATAGAAAACGAGAGACTATAAAATTAAAACTACCTAACTTTATATATATGATCAAAACCTCTGGCCTATAGATAGTTTAAATTTTAAATAGGTTTTTTCTACTAATGTTTTTCTCCTAGTACTTACTCCCAAAGGTTGTTTCCAAGCAGAAGCACATTGTTCTCCCTGTTCTCAGTCGTCCGCTACAGATTTAGCAGCAACAATGGGCCTTGCCTGACTCAGCCCAAACTCGGTAGCTCCAGACGGTTTTGATTGGTGACTCAGGGAGCTGACCCGCTCTAGAGTCAAGTCGAGCCACTCAGTGAGTCTAGACTCGTGCAACACGAGTCCACACTCCCTCTTTCTTTCTCTCTGTTTATTCTCTTTCCTTCTCTGTTCTCCTTTAATACTCAGCTCAGCAGAGATTCGCTGAACCCACCTGACCTACCTCGGACTCAGCGGTCGAGTCCAGTCAGTTACACACTGGGTTGGGTCGAGACGGTGCGATGCAACACGTCAACAGCTGATAGCCCTTGTTTTCTCCATTCTTCTACTTTCTTCCTTCTTCTTCTCCTTCCCTCCTCTTTCTATTCCACATCGATCATCAAGGTCGGCAGTCCAACCCAGACCGAACTCGGTCCAAGTTGAGACAGTGCGACAACGAACAAAGGTCGGGGAAGAGGACCCGCTACCAATGGTGGATTACCATTCATTGAACTCCTCCTCGATCTAGCTATTGGAAAATGTTATAATACCTACCAGAGAGCTTGTGGGAGCGGCCATTCGAAGTTTCAGGAAGTTTTGGGGTGGTGGGTTTGAAACTAGGAGGAAACGGTCATTTCTAGAGTTGTGGCTGCAAGGAACGGAGCCTCACTGTTTATATTCTCTTCTCCTGACGCCCTAAGCACTCGGACAACTGAGATCTCTCCTAAATGGAAGGCTAGGATTGGAGGATCCCACCTTACGCGGATCGCCTAGCTGGCAGTTTCTATTTTGGAAACAAGGTGCTTGTAGGACCCGCTTGCAATGGTGTTTTTGTACGTCCTCCTTCACGTTTACATGTGAGGCCCAATAGGTTTTGGTAAGAGGGGTCGTCCGCACTAGATGGACGGTTCGGATCATCTTAACGGCCAACATAGGTGGGCCACTAATTGAAGAAAAGGATGTTAGTTCATCCGCTGGCAGAGACCATAAGAGAGAGAGAGAGAGAGAGAGACTTTCTCTATTTAGAGAAAGCTCGGTCAAGGGAGCTTTGACCGCTCCAGCTGGTGCAGTGCACGTCATGTACATTGGCTGAGGTGCACACACACCTCTATGTGGGGTCCATCATGATGTTTGTGGGAAATCCACCCCGTCTATTTTGCTTAGAGGTCCTAAGAGGGGTCCATGATCGGAGATCAGGCCAATGAAATGCCCAGGCGGGGCCCACAACTTAACTTGGGTCGTCTTGGTGGATCTTCGTCAAATCCGACGGTCGGATCACCCCGAAATCGAATGTCAATGGGTAAGAGGGTTTAATGGCTGTTTGTATGATTTACTAACTAAACATTAACATTAATACTAATGTTATTATTATTACTTTAGTATAAACTATATACAACATTATTTATTTCCCTTTATTACTATACTTATTACTATTGTCATTATTATTATTTTTATTATTATATTACTATCATTATTTTTCTAAGATGTTCATCATGGTTTGCATTTTGGTTAATGTCCTTTATTTATTGTAGGGCTTAATGGGAAAATTTTAAATTTGTAAGTGAGCCATGTTTTCTAAATACATAGGTTACTTTGCAATCTATGGAGATCTGACAGTCAGATCATTACAAAATATGATCAGTGGTGACTCCTAGGGTTCTTAGCCTAGTTTAGGTGAAAATCTTCGAAGAGTTTAGTAATCAGTGGCCTAATCGAAATGATGAAGTGGTGCACATCTGTGGGAGTTTCTAAGGTTAAGTGAATGATGGATCTGTCGAGCCAGACCTTAGAGCATAGGATAGATGGCTTGATGTAAGGATTGGGACTGTTTCCAATGGTTGGATTTAGACTAGAATGAATGTAAATGCTTGTCTAACGTTGGTTTGTATTTATACAAAGTTAGGCTACACGGTAACACCCGAGTACTGGAAAGTACGGGGTGTTACATGAGCCCACCTTCCTGTATGATTTTTCTAGAAAATACATGGAATATGGATATTAAGACAAGGGTGATCCAACGCCTTCCAAAGTTCCATGGACTTGAATCTGAAAGTCCATATCTAAACATGAAAGAGTTTGATGAGATAATAACCACTTTATACTTTCCTAATGTGTTTGTGGACACGATCAGGCTGAAACTCTTCCCCTTCTCCCTAAAAAAATGTTAAGATGTGGTTGCATTCACTACGTCCACGATCCATTGGCAGATGGAATGACATGACAAGGGAGTTCATAAAGAAATTCTTCCCATACCATAAGACGAATACCATTAGAAAGTCAATCATGAACTTCACCCAAAAGGAAGATAAGACATTCTTCCAATGTTGGGATCAGTTCATGGATCTTGTCAGTTCATGCCCACGGCATGACTTCGAAACATGGCGCATAACAAATTTCTTCTATATGGACTGTCATCTTCCATGCGCCAATTGGTTAAGACAATGTGCAATGGGGAATTCATGAACAAAGATGTTGATGATGTGTGGGATTACTTTGACAAACTTGTTGAAAACGCACAATCATCGGACATCTCTCAAAGACCTAGCACCACTTCTGAGCCTACTCAATCAAAGGAGAGGGGCGGAATATATATATTTGAAAGAGGAAGATGACATAAATGCTAAAGTGGCTAACCTCACAAGGAAAATAGAGGCCATGGAACTTAAGAAGGATAAGGCTAAGGAAGTTTTTTGCGGTATTTGTGCTTGCAACATACATACAACTGAAAATTGTCCAACCATACCTGCTTGAATGAGCAATCATATGCGATGAACAATTACCAAAGACCTTTCAATGGATCCACCTAAAATACATACAATCCCAGCTAGAGGAACCATCCCAATTTTAGTTGGAGGAATGGACAAACAGCTAACCCTCAAGGGGCTCTATCTCAACTTTTAAATCAAAAGAAGCCTCAGGAGGATCCGGTTTTAAAACACATTCAAAATCAAGAGCTTTTTTAATCAAAACACATTACGGGCTTTCCAAGACCTTAACAAATCCATTTAAAGGATTGAGGCACACTTAACGAGTGGGGAGAAAGGGATGCTTCCCGCCCAACCTCTCCCTAATCCAAAACCACAATGTGAAATTAGTGACCTAAGCTCTTCGAATTAGATGGAGAAAGCTAAGTCTATCACTACTCTTAGGAGTTGAAAGACAATTGACAAATCTATTCCGGTAAGGGCTGAAAAGTCTAAGGACCCGGAAGAAGACACGTATGATAGACCTAGCATTACCTCACATGGGTTAGAACCGGAACCTCAAAGCAAGCTGATTGCTCCATTCCCCTAACGGTTGATTGCACTAAAAACTCTAGCCAACTCACAGGATATTCTAGAAGTGTTGAAACAAGTGAAGGTCAATAACATCCATCTTCTAGATGCCGTGAAACAAATTCCTTCATATGCCAAATTTCTAAAAGACTTATGCATAACCAAAAGGCAGCAAAGTATCAAACAGAAAACTTTCCTGATACAAAAAGTGAGTGTCATTCTCAAAGAAAATGTGCCACAAAAATATAAAGATCCTGGTAGCCCAACTATCACTTGTATAATTAGGAATCACCAAATCGTGAACGCGCTTCTTGACTTGGGGGTGAGTGTAAATCTGATCCCTTACTCAGTCTACGAACAACTAGGTCTAGGTGAATTAAAATCCACTCAGACCACATTACAACTTGTTGATTGCTCAGTTCATGATTGAGGGAGATGATTGAGGATGTGTTGGTCCAAGTTGGCAAATTCTACTATCCAGTAGATTTTATCGTCCTGGATACTCAAACCATTATAAATATGAGAACTCAGATCCCTGTCATACTTGGCTGCTCGTTCCTTGCTACATCCAACGCTATCATAAATTGTATGAATGGGTCATGAATTTATCTTTTGGAAACATGATATTGGAGCTCAATATCTTTTTCAACATGAGCAAATAGGCAGAGGATGATGATGAGGCCCACGACATTAATATGATAGACTCTTTCGTGGAAGATAGAGCTCTGATGACCTTATCTTCTGACCCTCTAGAGACATGCTTGGCCCACTCCCCTGATTTGGATGATGACACGATTAAGGAGATGGATTCCATGCTTGATACTGCACCGGTACTTGAAGTTAACCGGTGGAGGCCATAATTCAAAAAATTGCCCCAAACTAACATTGTGCTTTCACCATCTAGCCTCAAAGCGTCAAAGCTTGACCTAAAACCTTTGCCTTCTGATCTTAAATACGTCTAATTAGGTCAAGACAAGACATACCCGGTGATGATTTCTTCCCACCTTGACCAAGAACAGGAGAGTATGTTTATTTCTACTCTCATTAAGCATAAAGGAGCCCTTGGATGGTCGATTGCGGACCTCAAGGGAATTGACCCTTTGATTTGTACTCACTACATTCATCTTAAGGATAATGCGAAGACCTCCTGGCAACCACAATGTAGATTAAATCCAAACATGAAGGAAGTGGTTAAGGCTGAGGTACTTAAGTTTTTGAATGTGGGTATTATATACCCCATATCCGATAGCGAATGGGTGAGTCCAACTTAGGTGGTTCCTAAGAAGTCCAGATCACCATCGTAGCCAATGCCAATAATAAACTCATGCCAACTATAGTTACTACTGGTTGGAGAATGTGCATTGACTACTGAAAGTTGAATATTGTCATGAGGAAGGACCACTTTCCTTTGCCCTTCATTGATCAAATCTTGGAAAGGCTAGCTGGTCACTCTTACTATTGTTTCCTTGATGGGTATTCAGGCTACAATCAGATAGAGATAGCCCTTGAAGATCAGGAAACGAAAACGTTCACATATCTCTATGGCACCTTTGCTTACAGAAGGATTTCATTCGGACTGTGTAATGCTCATACCACTTTTCAATTATGCATGTTGAGTATTTTTTCTAACATAGTGGGAAAATATTTAGAGGTATTCATGGACGACTTCTCTGTCTTTGGTCCATCTATCAGAGAATGTTTAGAAAATCTGAAAAATGTGTTGAAGCGATGTGAGGAAAAGAATTTAGTACTAAATTGGGAGAAGTGTCATTTCATGGTTCGCAAGGGAATTGTTCTTGGACATATCGTCTCGTCCAAGGGAATTGAGGTAGATAAGGCTAAAATTGAGCTCATCTCTAACCTACCTCCACCCAAGAGCATATGAGACATGCGATCCTTCTTAGGACACGCCAGATTTTACGGATGATTCATAAAGGACTTTAGTCACCTCTTTCATCCTTTATGCAATTTACTTCAAAAGGATGTACCATACGAGTGGACTAAGCAATGTCAGGAAGTTTTTTCTAAGCTCAAAGGCATGTTGACCACTGCACCTATCATGCAGCCACCCAACTGGAGTATTCCTTTTGAAATTATGTGTGATGCGTCTGACTATGCTATTAGGGCGGTGTTAGGCCAGAGAAAAGAAAAGAAGCCCTATGTTATTCATTATGCAAGTAGAACTTTAAATCCTGCCCAAGTGAATTACTCTACTATGTAGAAGGAACTCTTAGTCGTAGTATTAACTTTGGACAAATTTAGGTCCTATTTGATTGGATCTAAGATCATCATCTACACTGATCATGCAGCGCTCAAGTACCTTCTTTCTAAGAATGATGCTAAGCATCGCTTGATAAAATGGATCTTCCTACTCTAGGAATTTGATTTAGAAATATGAGACAAAAAGGGAGTAGAGAACATAGTGACTGACCATCTTTCAAGACTTGACCGCCCTGGTGCCCTTGAGATGACACCAATAAATAACATGTTCCCTAATGAACAACTGTTTAAACTCTCCCACTTACCTTGGTTTGCTAATATTGATAATTATCTTGCCACAGGTTTCATGCCAACACATTATACTGCGTAAGATAAGAAAAAATTCTTCACCGAGGTTCGAAAGTTCTTCTGGGAAGACCCATATTTATTTAAATATTACCTAGACCAAATTTTAAGGAGGTGTGTGTCAGACAATGAACACCAAAGTGTCATCTCCTTCTATCACTCTCAGGCTTGGTGGTCACTTTTCTGCTAAAAAGATCACGACCAAAATTCTATAGTGCAGCTTTTACTAGCCCACTATGTTCAAGGACACTTATGAGTTCTGCAAGGCCTGTGAGAATTGTCAGAAATTGGGAGCATTGTCCCATCAAAATGTGAGGTCGCTGAATCCCATTTTGATGATTGAAGCATTTGATTGTTGGGGCACTAATTTCATGGGACCATTCCCTAAATCCTTTGAAAATTTATACATTCTGCAAGCAATGACCATCGTATAATCATTCGATTCCTAAAAAAAAACATTCTTTCCTGGTTTGGAATGCCCCGAGCCATCATTAGTGATGGAGGTTCTGTTCACAACCGCAAGTGTAGGGTCGCGATGTAGTAATAATCTTGGTAAGACCGAGGTCGAATCCACAGGGTTAAACTCGTGTGTATTCTGAAAGTAACTAGAAGCCGAACTAAAAGAAGATCTAAAACTGAATCTGAAATTATTTGAAAGAGTAATTGTGAATTTGTAATTGAAACTTGTGAATTTAAAGGTGGGAACTAGGGTGCCAAGGATCCACTTGTAGCTACTGGGATGCTACTTCACTTGATTTAAGATATACAACTGGAAACGGAGTCCTATTTTATCCAATTAGAGAAAGAAGAGAAGGTCAGATCTCTGAACTTCTCAAGAACCTAGTCTTAACAGATGAGATTTGTGAGGATTGGAAGTGATTCCATCACCAAACCATGCCTAGGAAACAATGGCAAAAACAGGATATACCAATCTCACAACCAATCTTACAACCAATCATAAGAGAACTGTGAAGATTAGGAAGGATTTCATCACCCAACCATGCCCAAGGGACGATGGTGAACAATAGTACTTACTAATTTCACAATCTTAAATTAGCAAAAGAAGATATTCAAAGCAATTGCAGATCTATTGTAATTTGTCACAACAAACCATTAAAAACTAAAAATATTCCTTAGTTAAAGAACTAGAATCCATAAGGTTCAATAAAAACATGAATCAAAGTAAAGAAACATCTCAATCACGCTACAAGCTTCACCTCTTAGCCCTAACTAAGAGGTTTAGCCAATCATAGACATGATTGAACTAAAATCTCTTAAGGAAATCATAAAAATAACTAAGGTAGAAGAAGAAAGACTCTTGGCAGTGGCTCTCTACGTTTTTGTTCCACTCCTTAAACCTTAGAAGATGCCTAGGAATATCCTAGGGACTCCTATTTATAGTTGTGAAACTCTAACTTTCGCACCGAGTTGGAAAAATCCAGAAACCGCTTAAAATTTATACAGTCCGCGCAAAATCTGCGTAACCCTTGACTAGTCGAGGACAACCTTCAACTAGTCTACGCCTTCGACTGGTTGAGGATGACGGGATTTTAGAGGATAATATTGTTGGAGTTCAAGCCGAGGATTCCTAGGCTAATCGAGCAGGAGCCAGGACTGGTCGTAGCTTAGAATAGTCGAGGATCACAAAAATTCACTTCAAAACTTTGATTCTCTTCATTCCTCACTTGGTTTTCTTGGATCTTTGGCATGTGAATTCTTCATTCTTGGTCTTCTAAAATCCAACATTTGCTTTAGTGATTCTTGAGCATCAAATCCATGCTTTTAACATTCATTTCAATCCAAGCTCTCAGATTCACCTTGCAACACAAACATGTATGAAATACACCATTAAGCAGTATCATGTTCATAAAACTAAGATATAAATAGAGGAAAATATACAATATTTGACATTCAACATACTCCCCAACCAGCATTTTTTTAGTCCCGATCAAAAAATGCGTAATCTTCAATTCTCAATGTTCAAACCTCTTTCAGAAATCAATCCTTTGTGAAATTAAGTATGAATGAGTAGAATTAAGACGAGTAAGCGGAATTTTGAAAACCTAGAGCCGAATCACATAAGCAATCGATCAAGTAAATTCTTTATCAATTCTTTCAGAGCATAAGTTCATATATCATGTTTTTCAATGTGCTTAGTGCAAATTAACTTACTTCTTATAAAAATATTATCTTTTCATAATGTTAATCATGCTCATCACTTCAAGATTGGTTGAAAACTCAAGTACTGATTCTGAACTTATCCCCTTTTCCTTTTTTTCTCAGTTTTCGATTTTGTATCAATGGTCATTTGTATTCATTCTGTCTTTTCAATCTTTTCATCTTTTCTCTTTTCTTTTAGATTTTTCATTCTTTTTCAAGCTTTTTCAGTCTTTTCACCATACATAACCTTTTTATTGATCTCCTGTTTTTTTACTAGTGCTTTTCTTCTTTTAAGGTGGATAAAATTCTCCAGACTCGATTCTCAATATCTTTCAATGATCATCATATTAATAATCAGAAAATCTAGTACTATTCACAGAAAGCAAATTGAACGTGTCTTGTGATTTAGATTAACATGATATTCAAACTTCTCTTTAATCAATTGAGTGTAAAAACCATAAGTGATAGGCTACTTAGTTGATTAAACTCCAACAATTTAAAATTTAGTTCCTATCTTTTCATTAAAAAAAAAACTCAAAGCATCCCTAAATACAAAAATTATCAATTTCCAAATAGGTTTTATCTTGAAAAATTGAAAATTTTCCACAAGTTTTACTCAAAACTAAGAAAACGCTAATTAGTTTACCTAATCCACACCCCCAACCTAAAACCTATATTGTCCTCTATGTAAAATATATAAGCATGCCAAAGA
This sequence comes from Magnolia changhungtana, assembly GCA_030180095.1. Taxonomy (NCBI): domain Eukaryota; kingdom Viridiplantae; phylum Streptophyta; class Magnoliopsida; order Magnoliales; family Magnoliaceae; genus Magnolia; species Magnolia changhungtana. The sequence goes on from JASAUF010000600.1 coordinate 4,280,946, forward strand.
TGTAATAAAAAGAGGGGAGTAGTGATGGAAAGATAGTACCTAAAGAAGAAATTTTTGATGTTGTTCCAAGGATCTCAATGTGAAGATGAGTTAGCCAAAATACGAAACAAATGGAAAGCAAACTATCCTAATCCTAAATTCTATGAAAGCAATAAACCTAACTAGACCTCCATCAGACTAGGAGGTCAGTCCTGGTAGACAGGATTAATTAGAGGTATGGACATGTCCTCTGAATCAAACTTCTCAACAAATGGCTTTAAACGATGTCCATTAACTTTAAAAGCATTGCCATTGTTTGGATTTTTTATCTCAACGGCCCCATGAGGATAGACATTAGTAACTATGAAAGGGCCGGTCCAATGAGATCGAAGTTTACCCAAAAAATATGTAACCGATAATTGTATAAAAGGACTTTTTGACCAATTAAGAATGATTTTCAAAGGATGTTCTTGTCATGGAACACATTCATCCTGTCCTTGTAAAATCTCGAGTTCTCGTATGCGTCATTTCAGATTTTCTCGAGTTCATTTAATTGAAGTTCGCACAACGAGCAAGCGTTGTCCGAGTTAAAATTTAGGTTTTTGATAACCCAGTAGGCTCTATGTTCCAATTCCATAGGTAAGTGGCAAACTTTCCCATAAACAGGTCTAAAGGGAGACATTCGAATTGGGGTCTTGAACACAGTACGCTAAGCCCATAAGGCATCAGTCAAGAGGATTGACCAATCCTTATGATCAGGGTTAACCATTTTCTCCAGAACGTGTGTGATTTCCCTTTTGGAAATCTCAGCTTGTGCACTTGTCTGCAGGTGGTATGGAGTGCTTACCTTATGAGAGATGTCATATTTCTTCATTAAGTTCTTAAATGGCCTATTACAGAAATGTGAACCTCCATCACTAATGATGGCCTGAGGCGTACCGAACCGGGAAAAGATGTTTTCTTTTAAGAATCTGATGACTGTCCGATGGTCATTGTTCCGGCATGGGATCGCTTCGACCTATTTAGTGCATAGTCTACTGCTAGTAGAATGTATAAATTCCCAAAGGATTGGGGGAACGGCTGTCACGCCCCAAACTTAAAAATCGGGCTGACAAAATTCCCGATCGCTGAATCCGGCGCCGATAACCTCCATACTACACCATTCTCGGCTCTCAGTGCCCATACGCCAGATTCCAATCTCGAGATCCTACAAGGACAATTTTTTACATACATTTATCTCCCAAGAAGCATAACCATAAATAATAACAACCAGAAACATCACCACATATCCACTATAATAAAAAGTTTAAGTACAATGCACATAAAGGGAAATACAAAGATAATAATGATAGAAACTCTAAAAGCTCTGCGACACGCTCCTGCTCCTACTCAACTATGACCTAACATGTAACGCCCCAGATTTCGGGGGTCGAGCAAAACTCTACTCCAGAGATCCAACGCATCACTTATACAACATGGATAATGATGTTTAGATGTCGTCTATATCAATGCATTAAACATGAGTGGGATTATACTAAAACAACATATCATACTCCAGAGATAATGAAATTAGCCAAGTGAAAGACTGAGATAGATATATAAACCATATAAGTGTTTCACAACCCCTTCAGAGTATGAGTATGTTACTAGGTTGAATATATACATGTATGGTTGCAAGATTTACAAAATATCAAAACGTAAATGTCCAACTAATGTATGTAACCCTATAATCCCATCAAATAAGAACAAGGTCTACGAAGACCTGCCTGATAGCTGAACATAGGAGAATTCCTCCTCGTTCATGAAGTCCATTTCAGCTGCATAGACTCCATTATTACCTGCATCTACAAAAGAGTCTGGTTAGTGTTTTTAAAACACTATCCTAGGTGGGAATGAGTAGCTAATTCAGTGAAACTATAAAGAAAATGTTAACATGTTATCAATTCAATCAAGTAGTAATGATAAAGCAATATAACAAGCATTTCCTAACTACTCTTATTAATGCAAGAATGAAATGCGAAAATGATGCATGCCCTCTCCTGCACTCCCTCAGCGACTTCATCTAACGGTCGCGCATGACAAATTCCCTAAACGTACGCTTCCTCGCCAAAGTACATGCAATGCGGTGCATGGTCATATTTACCAAGTAATTGATTAGGCTTATTCATACAGCAGATTCGGGAAGCTAAGGTACCTCTCTTTATATCATTACCCAAACAGGGATCCATTTAGGGTCATCAATCCTAGTTAATCACATATGATAGGCAAGTTATAGGGCATCACCCCTAATGAAAACAGTGGATTGGCAAGTTCAAAAAAAATAACAGTTTATACTCGTAGTCACTACGAGAAGGCTCGTCACCTTAACGTAGGCCAACAGTTCGAATACAGTGTCGAATACCACCGTATTCTGCTCACGAGTTTGGGTTGCTCACTGGTCACTACAGGAAGGCTTATCACCCCAGCATAGGCCGACAGCTCGACCACGGTGTCCCATACAACCATGTCTGGCTCATGAGTCTTAGCGGATCATAGTACCATGGTTGAAACGGGTCTTTCACATTGGAAGGGGTACCTTAGATTCAAGCAGTAGTGTCCATACATGGTAGACATACAATAGGCCAATCGGGTTATTTGACAAGTTCGATGGTACGAGCGCACACTGAATTAATCAACATGAAGCGCATAAGCACTCCATGTGGCCTAACCACTGTCGACAATCATTGTACGACTTGGATTTACCAAACATATCAAATGTGGCAAGACTAATTTCGCCACTCAAACGGAAACTGTTACCGATTGCCTGGCCTACGTAGTATTCCCAACCATACTCAAATGTAGCATGTGGATACATGTGATAATCATATAAGCATTTTAATAACCAATCCAACTACAACACTCATTTAAGCATTTTATCAAACGTATTGAACATGTTACCAAGCATTGCATTTCATCCATAAATCGTGTAGACGAAATTTAGATTTCATGAAGGAACTATACATATGAATGAGGTGATTGAGAATCCTATCTCGATACCCTTGATAAACACAATCCATCGAAAATTTCTCATTCAGACATTTTATCAAACACTTAGACTGCACATTACTAAATACATAGACTAAATTAGTTACGACATGATCTATAGCAATTTCCTACATAACATAGGTTATAAAGCATATAACAAACATGGATCTTAGATTAGAAATCATGATAAGCACAAATCACAATCTCACATTCATTCAAATGTTTTATCAAACACTTAGGCTACCCTTTACCCAATATATAGACTAGGTTAGTTATAATACTTATTTTAGCAAATCCTTACACAGAGAGGTCAGCATGCATAAGACAACAATGAATCATAATTTAGTAGTCATAGCAAACACAAATTATGTTTACATGTTTATACAAACATTTCAACAAACACATGAGATGCGCATTTTGTACTACATAGTTCACACGTGTATATTATATCGACAACGGCGTATCTAAGACAATATGGCATCAATCAAGTCAGACATAAATCATTAGCTAATATTAAAAGCCTTGAAAACCATAACCTAAACGTTTATAGTCCGCACCTTTCGTCGAAAAACTCGTTTCGAACTCGATTCGAATCCTACGTTCCCGATAACGGAACGTCAAGCACCTACACGATGTAATAGGTTAGCTAGCTCGACAACTATTAACCTGGATCTCCACAACGATATTAGGGTTAGGGTTTCTTACCAAAATTGTAGCCAGAAGAGGGTTGGATAGTGAAAGAAAATGACGATCTACCATGTAGAGTCATATGGGAGGATTCCTGCAACGATCTCCCAGAACTCTCTTCTCTCCTTCCTCTTTTCTCTTCTTCTCTCTCTCTCCCTTAGGGTTTTGAGAAAATTCATATATGAGAGATGTGGGGTGAGATAATGGTTTTATATAGGCTCAGAAGTGATGCAAATGGCCCCAAGGCCATGGTATACTTAGGTTATAGCCAAAGGGCGGCTGTTTCTGATGAATGACGCTCATCTGAAGGTCCATTACTCACCTACGACATGGAGCAAGTTCCCTGACCATGGATCTAGGCTAGTATGAAATTTTGGTCTGATCGGATTAGTGGATCGACTGTGGAGGACCTGTATCAGTTCAACGGTCATACATACTCGATCTGGGCCACAAGTATACAGACTCGTGCAGCGAGATTTCCCTGATCCATGAGTGAAGTTTGGTAAGAATCTGATGGTCTAAAGTCTTCAATTTTGCTCACAAGTGAATGGCCCAATTCACTTAAGTTTCAATGCGTTATAAAAAGATATTCACGTTTCTCACACACTTCGCTCAAGGCTCAACTTGTACATTTCTGGATACTATTTGGGCTTGATTCCCGCGATGGTTGTCAAGCCTAATAAGATGGTCATAACCTTATAGTTTCGCGATAATCGGACTTTTGACGTGCGGTCCAGATCCGATACGGAGTTTCAATGTGCTCCTGAGAGCAACTGGGTTTTGAGATTGCTCCTACGTTTTTAAGTAATGTTGAGTTAATAATTTTAATGATTTTGGGTCTTGTCATTTGTATAGATAGTGGTTTGGGCTAATTCCACCGATTATTTAGTTTAATACTTAACTAAATTCTGCCCTAATTATGATATAATATGGTCCTAGGGTAGTTGTATGTCCCTTTTTGGCACTTTCAGTTAGTATATTATTTTAGTTGTTTTTGTCATAGTTTATCATCAAGTCTACTTTATTTCCACCAAATTTTATTAGATTTTGAGTTCTAGAAAAATTCTAAAAATTTTAGAAGTAGCAGCTATCCAAACTTATAATTTTTGAATAGTTATCACATCAACTTAGATTTAACTATATTAAAAATTTTATTTTATTTTTTACTTATTTTTATATAAAACTAGACGTATCAAGCTTCAATCTGGCTTTTGAATCACCTAAATCGGAGTTATATTGAGGGAGATATGATGTTTTGAAGTCGATAAAAAACTGCAGAAAATTGCAGCGAGGGTCCACCGAATTTCGGTGCACCGGTGGTGTGCCGCCGACTGGACGGTTGCGCCGCGGTCCGCTGGAGTGTCTGGTGGTGATTCTGCCACCTAATATTTGAAACGGGCGTATTTTATAAACCGAAATGAGTTATTTGACGTGCAATATATGATTTTGGGGTAGGAAAAGCTGCTCTATTCAAATAACCTATTTAATTTGTGATATTATATGAGGTTAATGGTCAAAAATCTATTTTATTTATATATTTACTATTTATAGTAAATTTTAGTTTAAATATAGTTCTTCATCATTTAAGCTTTAGGATTTATGCCTAATATGAAAGTACTTAGAAAAATTTAAAGAATAAGTGGTGAAAGGGGAGATTTTTTAAGGAGATGGGTTAAAAGAGGATTTGAGACTTTGGGATTGAGTTTTGAGAAGTTGATAAGGTGTTATGATAGACCCATTGCCCAAGGACGTCTAACTCCAAGTTGGCAAAAATCTGGGACGTTACATAGCATCACCTGTACGCATCAATCGTGCATAAGCTTATAAAAAGCTTAGAGGGTGGTTGTAAGACCCGTATCCTAGCTCGTACCATTCCGTAAGCTTCCGTGGTCCTCCTGGTCAAATTTTGGCAACCAGCCACCTGTAATCGGCATTTGCGCATACCCTGAGTTGCATCCTATCGATCTGAGTCAACTTGGCCCGAGACTTATATTATTACGACCGCGCCGTTGCCCTGGTTCTGACGCCATGTCTCGCGCGTTGAGGCGATACTGGGGGTAGGAGATGTGGGCCTGGGTTCAATTTGAGGAAAACGCTGCGAGTTGCAAATCCTAAGAGAATATGTCTCATCGAATGTTAAGTACACATTCCATCACTCCCATCACTCACACCCATTTCCAAGTACAACCACCCCCCCTAAAGTCAACTCTCTCTCTTACACAAGTAATCCCATCACTCACTCACCCATCACTCACATCTCTCATCTCTTTATCTTTCTTATCTCTCTCATTCTCTAAGTAAGCAACCCACATCTTAACCCCCTCCCACCCATGAGAGAACTTGGTGTGGCCCACCTCCCTACCTCCCATCTCCACCATCCAAGCTTCATCTTGACCATTGAATCTCATCCATTGGAGCTCTAAAATGCGTTGATGGAAGGAGAAGTCCATGATCAAAGGTGGGTTTTCATAATATTTGATTTTGAGGTAAGGCCCCCTTGTGGTGGGACCCATCTCGATATATGCTTTGTATTGAGGGGCGCATAGTGGCGGGGCCCCTCCTCCACCCGATCTCTCTCTCTCTCTCTCTCTCTCTCTCTCTCTCTCTCTCTCTTTGTTTTTAGATGGTGTTGATGTGGCCCACCTGATCAGCAAATCCAGGACGTCCAGTCCCTGGTAGTGGTGTCCCACCTTAATGTATTTTAAATCTAGGTCGTCCAGCAGCTGCTGGACGGTGGGTACCTACCATGATGTGTTTGAGATCCACACCATCCATCTAACAGTGGACCCCATTCATATGGGACGCACCTTGATGTTTATATGTAATCCACCCCATCCATGTAGGGGACGTGGGGCCCACCTTGATAATGTGCTAAGTACAGCACGTGGGACCACCGTGGTGTATATGTTAAATCCCAGCCATCCTCTGGACGGTGGGCCTCTAGCAAGCAGCTACTATGTTGTGTCAGCAAGTTCCATGGGTATGACCTGAGGTACGTGTTATATCCAATCGTCCTTATCTGGGGTCCGCCCTACACGTGTGACATGTGCAGGTGGTGGGACCCACCTTGATGTATATGTTTTATCTGCACCGTCTAAGGTGATGGACAGTGCTGTGAACTCCACTTTGATGCATATATTATATTCAAGCCATCCATCCACTTTCCATGGACATGGGGTCCACCTCTCACGCATGGCACGTGTGAGGGTGGGGCCACCTCATGCATGTATTCTACATCCACACCATCCAGTACTCTGGACGGTAGGCCCCTTCCCACCTTGATGTACATATTTTATACAATACCGTCCATCCATTTTCATATGGTGTGGCCCACCCCACACGTGTGGCATGTGTGGGGGTGGGACCCACCCTGATGTATGTATTTGGTCCCCACACCGTCCATTTGGATAGTGCAAGTGTGGGATGTACCATGATGCATGGGTTTAATCCCCACTGTTCGTCCGTTTGAGGACGTGGACCACACCACGAGGTATGTGTTTCTCCATCTGCCCATCTGTCTTAGGATGCGGGGCCCATCCCACATGTGTGGGTGGGACCCACCTTGATGTACTTATTATATCTTCACCGTCCAGGAGAAGTCCAGATCTCCTGGACGGTGTCCCCACCTTGATGTAAATGTTTAATATCCACGTCGTTCATTTATTTTGCTGGGACCCACCTCGGATGTATGTGATTTATTCAAGTTGTCCATCTGCCTTGCCAGCATGGGACCATCATGACACATTTATTTCATCCACACCGTCCAGATTGTGTCGGACGGTGCTGGACAATGATTGGACGATGCTGATTTACATAGACAATGTTTGGACGGTGTTGATCATCATTAGTGTACTGCGTGGGACCCACCATTAATGTGTTTATTCTATATCAACGTTGTCCATCAGGTGGACCACTATAGAAAAATAGTGGAGATTGAATGCCTACCACTGAAACCCTTTTTAGGGTTACAGAAGTTTTGGATCTATATGAAATTTATTTTCCCTCTTAATCCAGGTCTTTGTGACCTTATGACCAGATTGTATGGAGAATATGGTGGGCCCTACCTTGATGTATTTGTGGCCCATCCATGGGGTCCACCCAGATATATTTACGACCCATTGATGCATCCCACTTGATGTGTATGAGGCCCATTAGTGTGGCCCATTGATGCAACCCACTTAACTGTATATGAGGCTCATTGGTGCGGCCCGTTGATGCAGTCCACTTGGCGTATATGAGGCCCATATGATGAGGCCCGACTTAATGTACACGAGGCGCATTATGATGTATATTAGGCCCTTATATTGCAGTCCATTGTGACGTATATTAGGCCCATGATGTGTGGCCCATTTGATGTATCGAGACCCTGATACGTGGCCCATTTGATGCATACAAACCCATGTGTAGGGCCCACATGTTATGTATTTGAGGCTCATGAGCAGGGCTCACCTATTGTGTATATAAGGTCCATTGGTGCGACCCATTGATGTGGCCCGCTTGTTGTATTTGAGGCTCATGGGTTGCAACCCATTATGATGCGTATTAGGCCCATGTAAAGTGGCCCACCGTGACGTGATTAGGACCATGTGATGCGGCCCATAGTGATGTGTAAGTATCCCTTATATGAGGCTCATTGTGATGTATATTAGGCCTTTATATGAGGCCATGGGCCCACTTTATGTTTGGCTCTATGTGGGCCACTGTTTGGGAGCAATGTCGGTTGAATGTCCACATTGATGGGCAATGATGGTTAAATGTTCACATTGTGACCTTTCCTTTGTTAGGCTGATTCCGATTATCAAGGCCGATTATCAAGGTCGATTCCGATTGTCAAGGTTGATTATCAAGGCCAGCGATTGGTGATACCGATTTCGATTATCGAGGCCGATTCTGATTGTCGATACCGATTCCAATTGTCGAGGCCGATTCCGATTGTCAAGGCGATTGTTAAGGCCGATTCCGATTTTGATTGTCACGGCTTATTCCGATTGTCGAGGTTAATTATCGAGGCTGATTTTGATTGTCGAGGCTAATTATCGAGGCCCAATGTAATGTATATGAGTCCTATGTGATGAGGTCCATTGTGATGCATTTGAGGGCCAGGCGATGGAGCCCATTGTGATGTATGTTAGGCCCATGTAAAAGGCCCATCGTGATGTGTATTAAGCTCTTGAGTGAAGTCCATGGTGTTGTATTTTTAACCCTTATGTGAGGCCATGGGTCCACTACATGTTAGGCTCTATGTGGACCATTCCTTGGGGGCAATGTTGGTTAAATGTCCACATTGTCGAGGTGATTGTCGATGCCAGTTATTGATACCGATTTTGAGTATGTGACAGCATAGCATCATGATACATGCCCATACGCATCATCTGCATGTTTGTTATGAGATGTGGTTGACCATTGCATATGTTGTTGGGCAGGTTGTTATGAGACTCCCAGATAGGCGGAGGTTATCTCACATGAGCACATGGTATGTGCAGGATTGATGCATGACTGGATTATATGACTCATGCACCTTGCATTGTGTGTTGTGATTACTATACGCCCTAACGACATTAGGGCCATAGCCTCCACGGGCATATCGTGGATGGTCAGATGAGACACCAAAAATTTATTATTAGCATTGGGTTGCCATAGATGGCCCTGGGTGAAAATCCTTAAACCCAATTGGCACCAGAAGATGCCCCAACGTTGAGATAGAGTGGATATGTACGAGCGCATGAGGGTTGTATACCAGTAGGTCGCATCTCCCACTGTGTCGTGATCGGTTGAGAGAGGGTGTGGCCTCACCTACCCGAGGGTAAGGGGCATAGCTAGGCTGAGTTTGACCAGCTTGTAAATGGGTCCGTTATCAAGGTGCCGGTTAGATATTAGTTGAATACTAGTCAGGCGGATGGTGAGGTTTCTTCCACTTGCATGGTCGCGCGTCAGTGGGCGACAGTTGCATGTAGAGTGTACTAGTCCCCAGTGATGATCCCAGAGATGTACAGTACTGATACGTGGACTTATTGAGCAGGAGTTGCATACTCACTCATTCATTCATTCATTCACTATTCACTCAAGCTGGTGGTGCGCAACTATTTGTTAAGTGTACCTTCACAATGGCTAGGATTTCGGTTAAGGAGCGCGACTAACTTGAGATCAGGAGTTTACTATATTGTGTTTGACTATCCAAATTTAGGTATGAGATTAGTTTGGATAGAAGACCCTTGTGATGGACCCCATAGCCTGCGATATTACGTACTATCATCCCGACTTCACACTCCAGCATGGTCATTCCATTCGCACCACATACTGCATTACATTTGCAGCATATGGCAGTTTGGGTTACTATGTTTCTACATTTATATGGCCTAGATATAACTGACGGTATTTGTGAACTCATCAGGAATTGTATATTGCATTGCATCCTCGACATCTGATATTTGGCTCTTTATGACTCCTCACTTGCATAGCTAATCTGTATTATGTACCCTGATATTGTATGGCTCATGGACCTGTCAGTATTTCCACTTACTCTAATATCGTATGATTTATGATCTTGCCGCTTATTCCGATATTGTATGATTATGTATTGTATTTGTGTGCTTAACACTTATCTTGTGCACACACTTTCACCACCCTCTAAGCTTTTTATAAGCTTATGCACGATAGATGCGTGCAGGTGGTGTTAGGTTGCAGCAGAGTAGAGCTTGGAGCACGCTGCGTCTTCTGAAGCTTTAGTTTTCGATATATGTATTTCCCTTTCAGCATTGTATTCAAATGATTATATATAGTGGATATGTGATGATGATGTTGCCTTTGTGATTTGGGTATACTTGTGGTTATGCTTCTTATGAGACAAATGTACGTTGGAAAATCCTCCTTGTAGGATCCCAAGATCGGAACCTGGCGTATAAGCGCTGGGAGTCGAGAATGGGGTACTACGGAGGCTGTCGGCACCGGATTCGGCAATCGGGAATTTTGTGAGCCCGATTTTCAGGTTTGGGGCATGACAGTGATGAAAGTGTGTACGCAAGGTAGCAATACAAGTATGCAATATCAGACTAATGCGAAATATGCTGGCGAGTCCATGAATACTATTAGTCGTACTAAGGCTATGTGATGCACAACATGAATGCTATCGGCCATACCAAGGCTGCGCAATGCAAAGCATGAATGTTATGGGCTATACCAAGGCCATGCAATACGAGGCCTACGTAGCCAAATGTCATATGCGAGATGCAACACAAGCATGCCAGTCCTCATCCGAATCCACATAACAATACAGCTTATCTCTGGGATATCACCGGGGTCTAGTACACTCCAAACTAGATTGCTGCCCCATCACACGTAACAAGTTGAGTGGAAGAGACCTCGCTATCCGCCTGCTAATATCGGGCCTGGCTCGTCGATGGTAGACCCATTCCTCAAACTGGTCAAACTCAGACTAACTTTGCCCCCTGCCCTCCGGAGGGTAAAGCCGCACCCCCTTCCAACCGACCATGACAGTGGGAGACGCGGTCTACTGGTGTACGGCCCTCATGTGCTCATACATCCACTCGGTTTAGACGTTGGAGTGACCTCCTGGTACCATAAGGGTTTAGGGAATTTCACCCAGGGGTATCTATAGCACCCCATGTAGAGAAAAGATTTTCGGTATCCAATCCTGTCATCCGTGCTATACCTGCGGAGGCTACAACCCTGATGTCGTTAGGGTGTACAGTAATTATAATCACACAATGCAAGATGCATGAATCACACAGTCCAATCATGCATCAATCCTATGAATATTGTGCGCTCATGTGGGACGACTCTACCTATCAAGGAATCCCATAAACAACCTACCCTATGACATATGCAATAGTCAAGCACATCTCATAACAATCATGCAGATGATGTGTATGGGCATGTAACATGATATTATGCTTTCACATACTCATAATTGTCATCGATAATCGGCCTATATGCAAGGCGGAGTCCATAGATGAACAACCAATCTATATCATAACATAAGGATCAGCCCTTAACTGTGGGTATACCAAATCCGATAGCACGGATCTATCCGTCTATGGCGATGATGAACCATGCAACAGTAATGGGGTCCAATGATTTGTGTTAACTCAATAAGAATAGATGGATTATGCAATTATCAATGGGGCTCAATGATTAAGGTCAACCTACTTTGAGAAGAATAAGAATGGGCCTAAGAAAGGCTTAAGGGAAGGTCACAATGTAGACATTTAACCATCATTACCCATCAATGTAGACATCTAACCAACATTGCTCCCAATGAATGGCCCACATAGAGTCAAACGTATAGTGGGGCCCATGGCCTCACTCAAGGGCCTAATATACATCATATTAGGCCTCACTCGTGGGCCTCACATACATTACATTTGAGCCTCACACATCTATAGGCCTCATGCACATCACAATGGGCCACATCCCATGGGCCGTATATACATCATAATGGGCCACATTCATGGGACGTATATAAATCATAGTGGGCCACGTGTACATCGTATTGGGCCTCACTCGTGGGCCTCTAATACATCAAGTGGGCCGCATCACATGGGCCTCATATATATCAAGTGGGCCTCATACATTCCCAAAAATGAATCATATTGAAAGATCATCTGGACCATACTACAACTAGCAGTGGAGATAATATTTTCATCATTTAAAAATTCCAGGGCCCACCCTAACGTTTATTTTCCAATCTATTCATAAGGTCACAAAGACCTGAATTAAGAGAAAAATAAACATCATATTGATCTAGAACTTTTAGAACCCCAAAAAGGTTTTAATGGCAGGCGTTCAATCCTCCACTGGTTTTTGCAGTGTGGTCCATCTGATCGGTAAATCTGTCTCATTTTCAGTCTCAAGCTTTAAGACGAGCTCGTCCAACAAATGGACGGTTGAAACATACCTCATGTGGGCCCCATAGCCACTAGACAGCATGGCTAAAACACATACATCATGGTGGCATTCCACCGTTCAAACAGCTGGACGGTGTGGATACAATATATACATCAAGGTGGTTTCCACCGTTCAAACTGCTGGACGGTGTGAATAAAATACATAAATCATGTGGGGTCCACCATTCATCAAGGCAGGCCCCACACACATGTGGTAAGTGGGTTTTCACCGTCCAGAGTACTGGACAGTGTGAATACAATATTATATATATATATATCATGAGTGGGTCTACGAGCGTGGCCCACCAGAGATTTGAATCTGCCACACTTTGCACGGTGGTGTGCTCCACCTAATACTTGAATCTGTGTCATTGCCTAGCCCATAGCCAGGGAGTTAAGATGGACACTAGTGATATAGCACACACCTCGTGCGTGGGGCCCATAGGACTGGGGACGTCCATACATCACTATATAGCTGGTGTATGCGTACACCAACCAATCCTTGTTGTAGGTGGGTCCCACATGGGGCCCACCATAACATTTATTTTCCATCCAGTCTGTTTATAAGGTCATAAGACCCAAACAGGTTCAATAGTAGACATTCAATCTCCCACTACGTTTTGGTGGTGTGGACCACCTGTGATTTTTGGGGTATCCCAATATCTAGAGGGGACCCATCAAATGCACGGTCTAGATGTTCAACATACATCATGGTGGGGCCTATAGTGGGGCCCACGGTCCCTGCCCGTTTTACATGCAGCGCCCTCTGGACATTAGCAGCAGTAACGTCACTTATTTTTTTCTCGAGGATTTTCATAGGTGGGACCCTTGTCTGGAGTATCTACTCCGCCAGTTGGGTTCCTAGGCTCGGGACAGTTCCAATGAGTCCAATATTGGATATGTTTTAACGTACAGAAACATCACAGCGGGCCCTAACAAATTTTCACTATTAAAATAATGTTTTAGATGGTGTGGGCCCACCAAAGTTTCAGATTGGCTTCATTTTTTGTCTCAACGCCTAAAATGAGTTGGGAAAAAGGGTGGACGATGTGGATCGGGTACATACATCAAGGTGGGGTCCACATGAGTGTGACCCACCAACTTTTTGAATTAAAGTTGATATTTATGTTTTTTCTTCATGCAGGTGACCTGCCCCAGACGGTCCAAGTAGCAATTCTGCTAGACACTACAAGGTGGACCACATAATGGAAGCGTGGGTACACAATGCATGCATCATGGCGGGCCACTGCCCTGGGCAGTGTGGGTCAGATACATCATGTGTAACATCCCGAAAATCGAGGGTCGAGTAGTAATTAACTCAACTCTCGAGTTCTAGAACATCACTTATGCAACAAAATGAATGATGATTGAATGTTGACTGTATTAGAGTAGTGAAAATGCGTGAGATTAAGCCAAAACAACATATCATACTCCAGAGACAGTTAAATTTGCAAGCGGAAGATTGTGATAGAATATAAACTATGATGAGTCTCCAGAGTGTGATAACATTACCAGGTTAAATAATTACAAGTACAGTTCTAAAATATACCAAATGTGTAAGTGTAATGTCTTCTATCCCAAGTACCATAGCCCCGTCAATACAGTACCAGGTCTTCAGAGACCCGTCAGAGAGTTACAGATAGGAGAACTCCTCCTCATCATCATAGTAATAGTCCAGCTCTGCTTCAGGAGTAGCGTCGCCATCTGAAACTCAACAAACTGGTTGGTGTGTACAACATCATCCTGTAACGTGGGAGTGAGTAGCTAACTCAGTGGAACAATAAAGCATAGGTTAACATGTTATCAATACAGTCAAGCAGTAATGATAAAGGAGTAAAATCAAATACTCCTAGCTACTCTTATTAATGCAAGTATGAATGCAGGTATGATGGATGCCCTCACCGACATACTCCCTCATGTGACACCATCTCACGCTCGCGGCATGCTTTCATCCCACAGTGCTCCACATCTTCCAAGCACATGCAATGTATGATGAGCATGATTACCGAGTTTTTAATTAGTCCATTTCAAACAGCAGGATTGGGAAACTAAGGTACCTCCCTTGTATCATTCCCAAACATGATCCATTCTAGGGTCGTCAGTCCTAGTTAATATCAGACGATGGTGTGTTTTCTAGGTCACTGCAGAGGCTGCCAGGGCTGTTCTTTTACCAAACTAATATTTTATACGTATATATCATATTCATATAGCAAATAATCATGACAATCACATCACCAAAATTTATACGTATGGGGTATTTTCTAGGATACACAATTTCAACATACATAGTGTATACAAGGGAACATGTATTACGGCGATTCCTTTCGCCAAACAGGTATTTTATTCATATATTATATAATCATACAACAATTAATCATGACAAACACATCGCTAAATTATACATGTATACGGTACTTCTTACAATACCATATTTCTACATACAGTGTATATTAGTAAACATGTATTTAGGCGAATCCCTTCGTCAAATAAGTATTTTATTCATATATCGTATATCCATACAACAAATAAACATGTCAACCACATTTTTTAAAAAAATACGTATACGGTATTTTATACGAATACCTAGAATATGTGAAATTCCACATTCTACAATTTTAATCGAAACAGAAAACGGAAAGCACTTTGTACATGTGCAATTGCATGCAGATCATGAATCTATCATTATCTGACATTGAAAGCGTTGAAAACCGTAACTTATACACCTAAAGTCCTCACCTTGTGTCGTAAAATCGTAACGGAGTTGATAGGTTTGCTAAGCTCCCGTATTCGGCAGTTTGACAACCTATGGAACGAAATACGTTAACTATTTCATAACCTACAACCACCCAAGCCCCAAATTAGGTTAGGGTTAGGGTTTCTTACCTAGAAATGATACTGGAATCGCCAGGAAAGCGGTGAGAATGGAGCGGTGAAGCTCGAATAGCGGCAGGGAAGAGTGGCAGGGAGTTCCTCTCACATCTCCCACACTTTCTCTCTCTTTTCTCTCTCTCAATCTAGGTTTTCTCTCAAATTTGGATGGCTGCAATGAGAGAGGTTTAAGGTCCTTATATAGCCTAAAAACTCACTGAAATAGACTCCTGTTTAAAGTATACTTAGGTTATAACCAAAGTGGGACTTTTTCAGCTCAACGGAGGACTTCTGGCGGGCCTCCTTGAGCCAAAGGTCGGACTTAAGCTCACTAACGTTAGATCTACGTTCTATTAAGTTTTCGTTTCGGTCGGGATTCCAGATCACGCGTGGTGGACCACCTTCAGTTCAACGGTCAGTGGGCCTCGATCGGAGATTCCGAGTACATGTAAATGTGTATGAAATTTTTCCTGATCTGAGGGTGTAATTTGGTCAGATTCTGACGGTTTGGTTGCTTAAAACTGATCCGCAAGTGACGAGTCTCAGATTACTATTCAAGATATTTATTTTTAAAAAAAACAAGTGTTTTCACACTCTCTCGTTCCGGACTCAAGCGAACAGCCGTGGGACATCGGCTGGATTTGATTTTCGAGATGGTTGTCAAGCCCAGCGAGGCGGTCCTAAGTCCTTAACCTCGTATTGTTCGGACTCCCGATGTGCGGTCCAGATCAGATACTGAGTTTCAACGTGCTTTCGAGAGCAGTCGGGTAATGAGTTTGATCTTAGATTTTAGGGTAACCTAGCGTCAGTGATTCTACAAGTTTTGGGTCTTGCAGATCGTATTTAAAGCAATTCAAACGGATTTCGTAGCTAATCTAGTTTAGTACTTAGTTACTTTGTCTCATTTCTAAAGGATTTAATCCTAAGTGATTTCCGTCTGAGGTGGTACTTAGTCCTTCGTAATTTGTATATAGAGTGATCCAAGTTATAATACTTAACTAGTTTAAGATAGTGTCTAGGGTGAAAGTACTTAGAAAAATTGAAAGAACAAGATGGTGAAGGGTTGGATTTGTGAAGGAAATGGGTTCAGAAGCGATTTTAGACTGTGAGATTCAGTTCTGATAGGTTAATAAGGTGTTAGGAACAACCCATTGCCTAAGGACGTCTAATTCCAGGTTGGCAAAAATCTGGGGTGTTACATCATGGTGAGCCACGAGATGGGAAAGAGAGAAATAGAGAGAGAGAGAGAGAGAGAGACATTGTGATGGAGGGACCCCATCACTATGGGCCCTCCCTTCCATGCATTACAACATACATCAAGTGCGTCCCATTACATTTGGGCCCACCAATTAAAATCAATAGTGGAGATCCCTTCTCCACCAAAATGTAAGGTCTAGATGACCCTTTTCATATTAGGAAAATAAACATCATGATGGGGTCTATGGAGAATGGCCCCATCATGGAATGATCATGTGAATCAAGGTGGGCTATCTGCCATACCTAGGGTCAAAATTGAGATCCATACCATCAATCGGTAGGCCTCACTTGGCCCATCATCAAAACATAAATCTAAGCCTATAAAAACACCCACTGTTAAATCTTCTTGGTCCGATGGAATGCCAAACTCCTTGGCTCTCTCTTTGATGGAAGATGTTGAAGATTGGAGGGTTGAGATGGGAGATGAGAGGGGTAGGAAGTGGGCCACACTTGGCTCTCTTGGAGCTTGGAAATGCTTGGACGTCCACCTCCCTGTTGCTTCAGAAAGTGAGTAGAGAAAGGGAGAGAGAGGGTGGTTGTAAGAGAGTGGTGATGGGTGGAGTGATGGATGGAGTGATGTAAGGGTTGACTTTGGGGGTAGCTCGTGTAAGAGAGGTATGGGTTGTGTAAGAGAGATGACATGTGAGGTATGGGTGTGATGGGTTGAGTGATGGGTTGTGTACTTGATTGATTGATGTGATGGGTTGTAGAGATTCTCTCGGGATTACAAATGCGCGGTGTTTCTTCGTGATAAACACAGGCCCACATCTCCTGGTCCCGGTATCGCATCGGTGTGCAAGACGTGGCATTAGAACCGTGGTGACGGTGCGGTCACGATGGTATAAGTTTAAAGTTGAGCCAACTTAGATCTATGGATATAACTCAAGGTTACACACAAATACCGATTACAGGTCGAGGGTTGCCAGAATTCAACGGGGAGGATTGTGGGAGTCTACGAAACGGTACGGACTAGGATACAGGCCTTACAACAGCCCCATGAAATCGATGCCCCAACAATCAAATGCTTCAATGATTAGAATGGGGTTCAGAGACATCATATTTCGATGAGACAATGCTCCTAATTTCTGATAACGCTCACAAACTTTGCAAAACTCATGAGTGCCCTTTAACATAGTGGACTAGTAAAAGCCACACTGTAGAATTTTGGTCATAATCTTTTTAGCAAAAAAGTGACCACCACAGGCCTGAGACTGAAAGAAGGAGATGACACTTTGGTGTTCATTGTCTGGCATGCATCTCCTTAGAATTTGATCTGGGTAATATTTAAACAAATATGGATCATCCCAGAAGAATTTGTGTACCTCGGTGAAGAATTTTTTCTTATCTTGCATAGTCTAATGTGTTAGTGTGAAACCTGCGGCAAGATAATTAGCAATATCAGCAAACCAAGGTGAGTGAGAGAGTGTCGTCAGGTGTTAAGGCACAAAAAATATTTCAATCTCATTACATGACTATTGCATTAGCAGGGGAATTCCATTGTACAGTTGCATTCCCATAACAAGTATAGAAGCCTTGTGAAGCGTTGCTCCATGTTAGAAGAGGTCGTATGCTTCACATTTAGATATGGAAGAATAGATGGGCATCATTTAATATGGGAGAATGGATGGGAGTCATCTGATGTAGGGGAGTGCATGGGCGCCACTTTTAAAGGAGAGGAAGTGTGGTCCTTGTCTTAAAAAGGGATGTACACTGCTATTTAAGGGAGAAGTTGGTGAACACCGCTATTTAAGGAAGGAGGTTAGATGTTATGTGAAGGAAGAAGTGGTGGTGATCACCACTATTTAAGGAGTGAGGAGCCTGAGAGGTCTATAAATACCCCTCCCCACTCCTCATTTGGAGGAATGGAAGTCAGGAGAATGTTCGGGAGAGAAGAGTTGCACGGCAAGGAGTTACACAGCAAGGAGTAGCGCGCCACTATTTGTAGAGGCCAGGGAGGAGTTGCGCCACTATTTGTGGAGCCAAGATGAGTTGCGTGGACTCTTGTCCTGAGAGAAAAAGAGGTGCGTGCCACTTTTTATGGAGCCAAGATGAAGTGTGCGGCACTTTGTATGGACTCTTATCCTCAAAGAAAAAGAGTTGTGCGGCACTTTGCATGGGCACTTGTCCTGAGGGAGGTATGCGTGCTTGCACGTAACTAGAGGAAATAGGAGAGAGGGAGTTGCGCACACTTGTCTTAAAGGCTGGCTTCATGTGCCATTTCATATGGGACTTGTCCTGAGAGAGGGCTTTGTGCACCACTTCTCATGGGAGCCTTGTCCTAAGAGAGGACTTTGTGCGCCACTTCTCATGGGAGACTTGTCCTAAGAGAGGGTTTTGTGTGCCACTTCTCATGGGAGCCTTGTCTTAAGAGGGGGCTTTGTGCACCACTTCTCATGGGAGCCTTGTCCTGAGAGAGGGCTTTGTGCGCCACTTCTCATGGGACTTGTCGTGAGAGAGGGCTTTCTGCGCCACTTCTCATGGGACTTGTCCCGAGAGAGGGCTTTATGCACCACTTTGTGTGGAATTATGTCTTAAAGGCTAGCTCTTGCGCCATTATCCATGGAAGCATGTCCTGACACCTGGATCTTGAGCCATTATCTATGGAAGCATGTCCTGATGCCTGGCTCTTGCACCATTATCCATGGGTTCCTCCCATTCTCCCTGGACTTTTGTCCAAAAGTAAGCCTTGTACACTTCACATTCCATGTCTAAGCCTGTGCTCTTCTACCTTCAGACAGATGACTTCCACACCTGTTGGATGTCCATAAATACCTCTCTCCTATCTCCATTTAAAGAAGGCAGTGAGAGAGAGAAGCAAGAAGGAGAAGTGAGAGAAGATAGAATTTGGAGAGCTTCAAGGAGCTCGTAGAAGAGAAAGAAAAGTGGGGTATGATGGAAGATCCGCACAACAGAAACATGATTCTCCTAGACTGTGCACCAGTATGTTTGCCCAAAATGCCCTTTTCTTGATCAAGTGTGCCAGTTTCTGGATTCATAAGATGAATGGAAGGACGATTAATGCCTACCTCACAACTCATTTGCCTTTGCGATGGACATCAAAAGTGTCGAAATACTGGTGAAATTGCCATTGCGACTACCTTCTTCTCTTTCATTCATTGCATTGATTCACTGTACTTTGTTTTCAGAATCAAGGGAAATATGAGGATGTAAAAGAACTCAGACTGAATAAAATACTATGTGATATATCTTCTCTTATGCTTTCTTTGTTATCATTGATTAAATTCCCCCAAATCAAATGCTTGTCATTTCTGGTTGAAACAAAATGGTGACTTCACTGGGGAATCTTTTCAATGATAACTTAGAAAATATTTAGAGAACATTAATCACTTTTTGACATTGTATAGACGCTAAAATGGCGACTCTCGATGGGAACATCCTACCCTTCATCTCTGAAACAAAGTATAATATTTATTTGATCAAAATAAATAACACTCTGTTCCAAATAACAGGTACACCGCAATGACTTTTCTCTCGATCAATGTGGTTGTCTACTTCGCACCTAACATTGATGAAACACATGCATCATGGTGGATGCACGGCGTGGATCAAGCACATGCAACTGGGTCCCATTACCTTAGATGGACGACGTGGATGAAACGCATGCGACATGGTGGATCCCACCGTCTAGATGGATGGTGGGAATAAAACACATGCCTCGGTGGTCCCCACACATCCAGCTTCTGGACGGTGTGCAAATACAACATATACATCATTGTGGGGCCCTCGTCCAGCCAATGGATGGTGCGGATGCAACGCACCAATCAAGGTAGGCCCCACACATGTGGGTAAATAGATACATTAGGGCAGGACCATGATCTGGACGGTTTGATGACCCATCGTCCAAGAGTGCTGGAAGGTGGGGATAAAGCAGATACATCAAGGTTGGTCCACAAGTGTGGCCCACCAGACCTTCAATGAAGCTGATATTTGTGTTTTCTCTTTATCTAGGTCTGCTGGACGGTACCAGCAGTGTTGGACCGTCCAGTCACCTAGTGGAAGTCAGTAAAGGTGGGCCCCATGGGTGGCCGGCATAGATAAAATACATACATCATGGTGGGCCATCATACGAAAAGGGGAGAGAGAGAGAAACATGATGGAGGGGCCCTGCCACTATGGGTCCCTCAATACATGATACAAAATATACATCAAGATGGGTCCCAAATAGGATCCATACCATCGATCGTAGGCCCCACTTGGCCCATCATAAAAAAACACAATCTAACCTACAAATCATCCACCGATTGCAAATCTTCTAGGCTCCTTGATCTCTCGAGCTACTAAGTTTCCTCTTTGATGGAGGATGATGAGAGTTGAAAGGTTGGATGGTTTAGATCTTGGGGTAGGAAGTGGGCCACACACTAGGCTTTCTTTGGAAGCTTGGACGTCCACTTTCTCATGGTTGTTTTTTTTCTTTAAATGCTAGAGAAAATGAGAGAGAGAGAGAGAGGAGATGTAAGGAGAGAGGGATGGTTGTTGTAAGGAAGGGATAGGTGAGAGTTGACTTTGGGAATGGGAGAGAGATGGGTGTCATGCTTTGTTGGTAAGAGAGGGATGGGTTGTACTTAACTTGATTGATGTGATGTTTGGTTAGAGATTCTCTCAGAATTTGTAATGCATGGCATTTTCCTCAAGATGAATGCAGGCCCACAACCCTTGGCTTGGGTATCGCATTGGTGCGCAAGACGCGGCGTTAGAACCGTGGCGACGGTGTGGTCGCAATGCTACAAATCTCGGATCGAGTCAACTCAGATCGATAAGATGCGACTCAGGGTCGCACACAAATGATATGTACGCGTCGCGGGTCACCGAAATTCGACGGGAAGGATTACGAGAGTCTACGGAACGATACGGACTAGGATGCGGGCCTTACACGTTTATTTCCTGTAACTATTTTTCTTGAATATATTCACAATTGTCTTATTGAATACTCCAGCTAACCCATTAGTCGGCGGATTGTAGAGTATCGAGAACGTGTGCTAAATATCAAACTTTTGACATCATTTCTCCATTCCTTTGTTCTTAAATGAAGTCCCATGATCAATGATGATCTCCAATACTATTGCGCCTCGTAGTATTGCACATGATAGACCTGTTAACCATACTCAGTAGGATGGTACTCCTTGTAAAAGAAAATTGAACCCTGACATTATCTGTCCTTGATCATAACTGATTTAATCTTTTCTAGTACTTTCTATAGTAGTGATCTCGTATTGTCAATGTAATCTACTGGTAACCTGTCTATCTGATGGGGTGTGGACCCCCACACGTGGGGTCCCACTTGATGAGATCCAACACCGTCTAGACCTTGGACGTTGGGTCACATGCAGCCACATAGCTGCTCCTTGACGTAAGCAAGTTCTATCGGTCCCATCGTGAGATGTGTTATATACATACCATCCGTCCATTTTTTCTGCAACCCCCACACGTGCTACACGTGTGGGGTGGGGCCCACCTTAATGTATGCATTGTGTAGTAGCCCTCCATCTGGACGGGCTGTGTGGACCCCCAGCCGTGATGTATCTATTTTACATCCACGTTGTCTGTCCATCTAGACCGTGGACACACCATGATATATGTGTTTTATCTCCACCGTCTAGATTGTTGGACGGTGGGATGTACCGTGATGCATGTGCTTTATCAACACTGACTATCAAGTGGATCCCACTGCAAAACTAGTGAGGGATTGAATGTCTACCAATGAAATCCTGTTTGGGATCTCAGAAGTTTTGGATCAATGTGAAATTGGTTTTCCTCTTAATTCTAGTCTTTGTGATCGTATGATCAGATTGGATGGAAAATAAACGTTATGGTAGGCCCTGTCATTGTTAACAGTGAAAATGATTATCTCCACTGCTATTTGTGCTGTGGTGTGAGATCAGTATCCTAGTTCGTACCATTCCGCAGGCTTCCGCGGTCCTCCCGGTCAAATTTTGTCCACCTGCGATGCGTAGATAGCAGTTGCACGCAACCTTAAGTCACATCCCGTATTCCTGAGTCCGCTGAGACTTGTACCCTTGCGACCACATCGTTGCCGCATTCCATTGCTGTGTCTCCTGCGCTGAGGCGATACCCGAGCCAAGAGATCTGGGCCTGCATTCAGTTCGAGGAAAACGCTGCGTGTTGCAATCCCAAGAGAATGTCCCATTAATCACATTAAATGTTAAGCACACTTCCCATCATGTCAAATATAAACACCCATTCCCAAGCAACCCCCAAAGTCAACTCTCTCTCTCTCTCTCTCTCCACCCATCAAGTACACCCATCCATCACTCACCATCCCTCACCCTTTACTCACTCATCTCTCTCTCTCTCTCTCTCTCTCTCTCTCCACCCATCAAGTACACCCATCCATCACTCACCATCCCTCACCCTTCACTCACCCATCTCTCTCTCTCTCTCTCTCTCTCTCTCTCTCTCTCTCTCTCTCATTTCTCAAACCCATCTCCCAAGCAATCCATGTCTAAGATCCATGAGAGAGCTAGGTGTGTCCAACCTTCCTACCACCCAATCCCACCATCCAAAGTCCATCTCAACCGTTGAATCGCACCCCTTGGAGTTCTAGATCGCATTGGCGGAAGAAGGAAGATGAGATCTAATGGTGGGTGTTTATCATCTCATTTTTTTTAGATTTAGGGCCCACTTGTAATGGGACCCACTTAATGTATTCATTGTATTTAGAGGGACCCATAGTGGTGGGGTCCCTCCCATCTCCACCGTCTCTTTCCCTCTCTCTCCCTCTCTTTCCCTACTTTCTTTTCTTTTGGTGTATGGCCTGCCTTGATGGCATGTGTGGCCCACACATTTATGGGACCCACCTGCCATATGCATTTCATCCAGGCCCTCCATCCGTTGGACGTCTAGTGTGCTTGGATGAAGCATAACATTAATAGCAGTTTGATCCAAAACTTTATGGGCCACCCACGTGTGGTGCATGTGTTTTATCTGTGTCATCCCTTCATGGACCCCACCATCTGCACATGTGGCACCCACACCGTCCAGCAAGGGATGTGGGACCACACCGTGACGTATGTCTCCCATCCACACCATCCAATGCTTTAGACAGTGTTGGACACCACCTGATAAGCGTTGTGAGACCCACCTTGATGTATTTGTTTCATCCACACCATCCAGACTGTCTGGACAGTGCTGGACAGTTGGGACGACACTGCAGTGGGCCACCTTAATGTATGTGCTTTGATCCTCATGGTCCAGGCTAGCTGGGACAGTACTGGACCACCTGGAATACGTATTGCATCCAGGCCGTACAGGGCTTGGATGACACTGTTATATATATTGTATTATATATTATATAATATATATTATCTGGTGGGCTCCACGTGGGACCCACCTTTAATGCATGTATCTTATATAAGCACCGTCCATCTGGACAATGCCATGTAGGCACGTTGTTGCGTGTGTGGGCCACGTGTGTGGGACCCACATGAGGTATATGTTATATCCCTACTGTCCATCTGTTGGACGTGGACCCCACCATGGCAGCGTGTGGGGCCCACCTTGTAATGATGTATTCCATCTGCACCATCCAATCCATGAGACGGTGGGATGTGGATTGGCTGGGTACCACACACCTGGTTATTTAGCAAGTTGTGGGGCCTGCCTTGATGGCATGTGTGGGCCCCACTATGATGTTTGTGTTGTATCTCTAAGGTGGACACCACAATGATGTATTTCATCCACACCGTCCAGATTGTGCTGGACTTGTTTGGATGGTGTTGTCCAATGTTTGGATGGTGCTGATTTACATAGACAATGTTTGGATGGTGTTGATTTACATGGGAAATGTTTGGATGTTGCTGATTTACTTGAACAATGTTTGAACAGTGCTGATCATTATTAGTGGGCCATGTATCCCATGGAATGATATTGTACAGTGATACACATGTTACACCTACAACTATTGAAATGATTTTTAGTGTGGTCCAAGCCCACTTGAGGCCCATTGGTGCGACCCATCCATAAGGCCCATCATGATGTATATTTGAGGCCTATGTGATAGGGCCCACCTGCCTTGTATTTAAGGCTCATGTGATAGGGCCCACCTGCCTTGTATTTAAGGCCCATGTGATGGGGCCCACTTGCTTGAATCTAAGGCCCATGGGTAAGGCCCATTGTGATGTATTTGTGGCCTATGGGTGTAACGACCCATAAATTTCCGTACAATGGCTCGAGTGCCACCTCGACTAGAAATCACTTAGGGTTAAACCCTTTAGAAATTTGACAAAGTTAATAGAGTGCTAAACTAGATTAGCCATGAAATTCAATTGAATCGCTTTAAATACAATCTGCAAGACCCAAAACTTGTAGAATCATTGACGCTAGGTTACCCTAAAATCTAGGATCAAACTCATTACCCGTCTGCTCTCGGGATCACATTGAAATTTCGTATTGAGTCTGGACCGCACATCAGGAGTCCGAATAAGACGAGGTTAAGGACTTAGGACCGCCTCACTGGGCTTGACAACCATTTCGAAAATCAGCCCCAGACGGTGTCCCACGGCTGTTCGCTTGAGCCCGGAGCGAAGGAGTGTGAAAATACACTATTCCTTTAAAAAATAAATATCCGGAATAGTGATCTGAGACTTGAAACTTGCGATCAATTTATAAGCAACCAGATCATCAGAATCTAACCCAAATACACCCTCGGATCAAAAAAAATTTTAGGAACATTTACATGTACTTGGAATTTCGGATCAAGGCCCACTGACCGCTGAACTGAAACTGATCCGCCACGCGTGATCTGGGAATCCGACTGAGACGAAAACATAACTCCACGTAGATCCAAGGTTAGTGAGCTTAAGTCCGACTTTTGGCTCAAGGAGGGCCGCCAGAAACCCTCTTTTGAGCTGAATTAAAGCCGATTTGGATATAACCCAAGTATACCTTGAACTTAAGTCTATTTCAGAGACTTTTTAGGCTATATAAGGACCTTAGAGCACCCTCTCTCACAACCATACGAATTTGGAAAAAACCCTTAGTAAGAAGAGAGAAAAAGAGAGAGAAAGTTAGAGAGTTGTGGGAGAATCTCCCTCCTACTGTTTCCAATCACCACACGGGCTGCACCACCCCTTTCTTGTCACTTTCCCGGCGATACCGACTCCGTTTTAAGGTAAGAAACTCTAACCCTAGATCTGTTTTGGGGTATGAAGGTTATAGGTTATGAAATAGCTAACCGATTTCACTCTTTAGGCTATAAAACTCCCGAATACGGAAGCTCATCAAACCTTGTTGATCCGTTGAGATTCTAAGGTGCAATGTGAGGACTTTAGGAGTATAGGTTACGGTTTTCAACGCTTTCAATGTCAGATAATGATAGATTCATGATCTGCATGCAATTGCACATGTACAAAGTGCTTTCTATTTTTTGTTTCGATTAAAGTTGTAGAATATGGAATTTTACATATTCTAAGTATTTGTAGAAAATACCGTATACGTATATTTTTTGGAAATGTGTTTGACATGATTATTTGTTGTATGGATATACGATATATGAATAAAATACTTATTTGACGAAAGGATTCGCCTAAATACATGTTTTACTAATATACACTATGTATGTAGAAATACTGTATTGTAAGAAGTACCGTATACATGTATATTTTTGTGATATGTTTGCCATGATTAATTATTGTATAAATTTATTATGTGTGCATAATTACTTACTTGGCGAGAGGACTCGCCCTAATACATGTTTGTTAACATACACTATGTATGTTGAAATAGTGTTTGTTAAGTGTTTGTGGAAATGCTAGAGTGAGTAAGTGTTTGGATGTAGATGCCTTAGGAGGGTGTTGAGATGGGATTCTCAACTACCCTAGCGACATGTATGATTACCTCCATGAGGTTGATTACTTAAACTGCTTACTTGCAATATATGTGTTTGTATTCCTATTGATGTAGTGCTTTACAACATGTTTTATATCATGTTTTATAACATGCCTTATAACATGCCTACTAGCATGCTTGAATTACTTTGTTTATCATGCTTTACTCCACATGCTATGGATGAGGATTGACTGAGTTTGGGACTATGTCTATAGTCCAGACAATCAGTACCAGATTTAAAATCGTGGTTGAGTTTCATGTCGCCACGTAAGATGTGTTTGACGAACCCGAGTCGTACGTCAGTTGGCGACAGTGGTTAGGCCACGCGAAGTGCTTATGCACTTCATGTCATCCAATTGATTGTGCGCTCGAGCTAGTCAGGCTCATCATGTAACCCGATATATCTAATGTATGTTCACCATGTTTGGTCGCTACTGCTTGAACCTAGGGTACTAAACTTACCAGTGGAATCCTGTTAACCATGGTACCTCAATCCGCTAAGACTCATGAGCCGGGCATGGTGGTATGAGATACCGTGGTCGAGCTGTCAGCCTACGCTGGGGCACGTGCCTCCCTGTAGTTACCAGTGAGCAACCAGACTCGTGAGCCGATTATGGTGGTATGGGACACTATATTCTAGCTGTCGGCCTATGCTGGCATGGCCTGGCTGTGGTCCCCAGTCGGGTTGCATCCGGATTCCATTCTCAATAAGTGGACCGGTCGGGCTTTGAAAATAGACTGTCAGTTGGTAGGGTGTTAGTGGAGTGACCTCGAGCATACTCTAATCTGTGGTGAGGCAACGAGCCTTCTCGTAGTAACAGAGTATAAACTAGGCCTGTATTGATAAGGTGATGGGGGAGTGGTGCAACGATTCTGTGTAACAGCCCTATCAGCCCTTGCAGCGACCTAGAAATACACCATCGTATGAGATTAACAAGGACTGACGACCCTAGAATGGATCATGTTTGGGAATGATACAAGGGAGGTACCTTAGTTTTCCAAGCCTGCTGTTTGAAATGGACTAATAACAAGTTGGTAATCATGCTCAGCATGCATTGCATGTGCCTAGAAGATGTGGAGCACTGAGGGATGAAAGCATGCCATGAACGAAGAGGGTGTCGCATGAGGGAGAATGTCAGTGAGGGCATCCATCATAATAACATCCATACTTGCATTAATAAGAGTAGTTAGGAGTGTTTGAATTTACTGCTTTATCATTACTGCTTAACTGTATTAGTAACATATTAACATATGCTTTATTATTCCACAGAGTTAGCTACTCACTCCCACATTACGGGACGATGTTGCACACACCAACCAGACTCTGTCTCAGGTTTAGGTGAGCCGATGACTCAGGAGGCGGAGCCTGATTATGATGAGGACCAGGAGGAGTTCTCCTATATGCAGTACTCTGGCGGCTTCGACTAGGCTGCCAGGATCGACGGGTTTTGCAGGGATTGTTACTTAGTTTAATTTTTGACGTTGTGTTCGTAAAACAGACATATGTATATGGTGACTCAGATGGGTTCATACTCTGGAGAATGAAATGATTTTGTTTCTTTACATACAGATATATACAGTTCAGTCTTCCGCTTGCCTTTATACTAATGATCTGGAGTATGAATTACTGTTTTGGTATAATCTCACTCATGTTTATTGCTTTAACATAGACAACATTTAATCAGCATTATTTATGTTGCATAAGTGATGCGTTGGAACTCGGGAGTTGAGTTACACTCGACCCCCGATTTTCAGGGCGTTACAAGTTGGTATCAGAGCATGATTTTGATTAAACCGGACCTGAGTTATGTTCTCACTACGTACGCTGACGCATGACAACCTAGGAGGGTGTGAGAAAAACATAGAAAGAGTCCTAGGTTTTCCCGACTTCGCCATTTGGCGAAGTTCATTGAAGATAGGCATTTTGATCGAGTTCGTACTCGATCCTGATCGCACGTGTTGATCCCAAATCACTTCTAGACCTTCTATTGACGTGTCTAGATCACAATACACCTTATCCTAGCAGTAAAAAATCTGTAAATGTCAGTATGTGTTTGAAAGTACCCGAAACTGCCCAAAATAGAGCGAATCGGGGTCGGGGGCCTACCCATGCTAATCCAAGGGTACCCAGGGTGGGACCCAGTGATTTTTGGGGCCTAGGGAACTGGGGTACCACGACCATGGGGCCCCCTTTTACAAAATTAAAATTTTTTTGGCAAGGCCCTTGACCGGTCGGCGAGGCCTCGCCGCTTTTTTGGTTGGGCCGGGCCCGCGACTCGGGCCAATCACTTTTGGGGGTCCCTAAAACCCCCTGCCCTAGCTCCCGTCCTAATCGCATCTCCTAAAACCCCACCTCCTTCACAAACTCCCTCCCCAAGCCATTTTTCCCTCTTGTATTGCTACCCTCTCTCGCAAATCACCTTTCCATTCGACCTCCCTATTGATTTTGACCATCACCCATCCCTTTCCATCGTGCATTGCTATCCTCCTCTCATTTCCCTCTTCGTTTCTCTCGTTTAGACCCCCACACGCCCACTTGGAGCTCAAAACTCGCGTGAGCTTCCTCACCCACCCGTTTCCTTCATTCTCTTCCTTAAACCTCTATCTGTTGGGCCACTACAATATCTGTTGGGCCCTAAATCCATGGAGAACCCATATTTCCAGCCCTTTTCTCTCTTTTTCCTTCATTTTCCATGGCCTTCCTCGAAGTTGTTTCGGCCATTTTCTCCATCTCCACTATCCTCTCTTGTATGGCTAAGAGGAAGAACACCGCTGATGAGGCTGGGCCTAGTCACCTTACACGACCAAGGCAGCCGAGAGACACCGCCGCTAGCTCGAGCTTTGCCCGGGAATTTCGAACAAAGCGGGACCTTGATCCCCGGATCCCTGCTGAATGGGCTCAATTGGTGGCACTACCTTATGGAGTGTATGAGGACCGCAGAGTTCTTTTTGAAGCCCAGGTGGATGGTCGGCTCTTCAAGGAATACTACTTGCTTAAGCAAGTAGAGGCGGCCCACTAGGGTCCGCTATTTGAGGCCAGGGGTCGCGCAAATCCTGGTACTGTCCGAGCCTTCTACGTCAATATTCGTGAGCCTACACTGGACCCTTTGCAATTCTGACTCATAGTTGGGGTGGATCTGTTTGTCACTATTGATGTGAGAGTGATTGTGCGGCTTACGAATATGCCTCTTAGTGACGTACATGCTAGCGAGCAGAATCTGGGGACTGTTCGTGAAAAGGATCATCTCACACGTTACCTTTGTGGTGGCAAATTGGTTGAGTGGCAGCTGAACAAAAGCCTGCTAGCATCCCACATGTCAGATGACTTCCGTCTGCTACATCATATCTTCACATACAATTTCTACCCCAGGCACAGTAATCGCAGCGAGTGCACGCGACTCATGGTAGACTTTCTGTACCAAATGAGGCAGGGAGCGAACTTGTGCGTACCTACATTCGTGTTGCGACAGACCGTGAATATTGCACGTTCTACCAGGAGCTCAGATTCGCTTCCTTTCGGCCGACTCATATGTAGGATTGCACGGGAGTTTGGCTACAGTCTGGGGGTGAAAAGGCCAGTACCGATCCACCAGATCGATGAAAGTACTCTCCATCAGATGGAACTTGGGGTGCGCCGCAGACGGGCCCGACATGTGGAGAGTGAGGATGAAATAGAGAGCAAAGAAGACGAGAGTGAGAATGGGAGTGAAGCTGGAGAAGAAGAAGAGGAACCTGAGCCCCAGGATACAGAGGAGAGTTCACCTCCTGCGACTCAGGAGCAAGGTACCGATCGAGCTTCCATAGATGCACGCTTAGCACGTCTCGAGGAGGGCCAAGCCACCCTACGATAGGAAGTTGGGCGGGTCCGAACCAAGCTAAGCAAGGTGTCTCGCACCTTGAAAGTCATCCTGTGTTGTCTACAAGACAAGAATGCTCCTCCTCCATAGCCTGATTCGGATGTCTAGTCAACCAAGTTGTTGTTGTGGTTATTTTGGTTACCGCATTAGGCGGTTTATACTTTCATGCTAATGATGTAATAGTTAGTAACATGTTTTAAGTGTTTGATGCTTTGGATGTAGTTGGCTCGCATGTGATTTCTGTCATGATTCATGTAACTCTGTAGTCCATGTATTATGACAATTTTGGGTAAATGAAAAGCATGTAGCCTCTTTTGCTATGAGATGTGTGGAATGCTTAAAGTGCTTAAATAATGTGTTAATATGCTTTAATCTCACCAACGTTGCACCCTATGTTGTATAGGGCATGCCGTGGCAGTATACGCAGAGCACAGCACACCTTCTTCTTACCGGCTCGATGGACCAGACTCCTTCTGGTAGGGGTGGTCCTGCGGATCGAGGGTTAGATTCTGATCAGCCTCCTGCTGGTCCTACTGGTGGACTGCCACCTTACACGCCCCCGGTTTATGAGCAGTACCGGGCATCATCATCTGTGCGGCATGACTCACAGGCTACTCCACCTACTGATAGGATCGAGCAGTTGATGTTGATGATGCATCAGCAGCAGATACAGCAGC
The DNA here is from genome assembly GCA_030180095.1 of Magnolia changhungtana. NCBI lineage: Eukaryota > Viridiplantae > Streptophyta > Magnoliopsida > Magnoliales > Magnoliaceae > Magnolia > Magnolia changhungtana. The sequence continues at coordinate 4,312,062 of JASAUF010000600.1, forward strand.
AGCAGCACCAGCAGCTTATGGCCACTATTGCTGAGGCCTTATCCCAGGGTGGTAGTGCGACTCCACCTACGACATCTGCATGTCCTGCTGAGCATTCGGAGCCTCCTGCTCGGTTTGAGGATGTGCCTCTACCCTCACCCGTTGCACCTCCTACTGGAGATGTCGGTACCCGCGGCTTACTCGAGCGATTTCAGCGCTTGAGGCCTCCCTCATTCATGGGTTCTTACAGACCCGAGGAGGCAGAGTTTTGGTTAGACCGCATCTCCAAGATGCTACGAATGTTGCACTGTACAGAGGAAGAGCAGGTTGAGCTGGCCGCTTTCATGTTTGAGAGGGAGGCCAGTCTATGGTGGGATAGTGTGCTGTGGTCTGGCACAGCGGACTATGTGTGGACTTGGGAGGCATTCGAGTTCTGGTTCCACGAGAAATACTACCCGTAGACATACCGACATGAGCGGGAGGATGAGTTTTTGAGCCTCAGGCAGGGAGGCATAATGGTTACGGAGTACGAGCACCACTTCACAGAGCTGGGCCACTTTGTCTTGACTATACTGGTTGATGATCAGATGCGGATGCGTCGTTTCTCTTTGGGTTTGCGACCTGACATACGGTAGAAGATGTGCTGCATCAGTATACCTTCTTATGCGGAGCTGGTATGCTTGTCTATGATGGCCAAGTAGGATGTTGATCAGCTGGCCCGTTCCCGTGGTGCTATGGTTACGAGACCACGACAGGAGGTACAGAGCAGGCCTATCCTAGGCAAGAGGCCTCGTGCTGACTCGCCTCCCAGGATCACAGAACCAGTGGCTCCGGTGGGGCGCCCTATTGTGACCTGTATGTATTGCGGGAGGCAGGGTCATTCTATTGGGAGTTGTTTCGCGTGGATGAAGGATAGTGGGGTTCTCTCCGCCGCAGATGATTGGTCGTTCTCGCCCACAGGCTTTATCGACTTCACCTCTACAGACTGCCCCTGCTCACCCTTCCTTCCGACCTCCTGTGTCACGCTTCAGGCCGCCGCAACGGCCCTTGGTTCCACAGCCGAACCGTCAGCAGCAGGCTCGCGTACATACGCTTATTGCTAAGGCACCTGAGACGTCGATTTCGGCCCCGACAGCTTTTGAGGGTACGGCTCACATCCACAATACTTCTGTTTCCTTGTTGGTGGACACTGGGTCCACTACTTCTATTATTTCTTGTGGGGCAGTTAAACGTCTATCTTTGCGTACTATTCCCACTAAGGGATTGAGACTCAGTATGGCCACTGGGACTTTTTCGGATGTCGCGCGGATATGTGAGGGTTGCTCTGTGGATTTGGGTAGCAGCACAGTGCTCATCGACCTCATTGTTGCTCCGCTATGGCACTATGATGTTATTCTCGGTATGGACTGACTCTCGAAGGTGAAGGCAGAGATTGATTGCGATACTCGAGTCGTAACGGCCTATGGATCTGACGGCGCAACTTTCACATTTCTAGTGCAGGTCAGTTAGCCCTACCGTGTTGACTGTTATACTGCTTTATTAGCGCCGATCGATGGCCCGACATTGGAAGATACCCCAGTGGTTCGGGAATTTATAAATATGTTTAAGACTATTCCTGGTTTACCTCCTCGGCGCGAGATCGATTTTACCATTGATCTTACGCCTGGTGCGACACCCATCTCATTGCGGACTTATCGTATGCCTCCATGTGAGATGAAGGAGCTACGAAGACAGATTGACGAGCTAGTAGAGAAGGATTTCATACGACCTAGTGTGTCTCCTTGGGGAGCACCTGTCCTATTTGTGAAGAAGAAGGACGAGACACTACAGTTATGTATTGATTACCGTAGGTTAAACTAGGTCACGGTGAAGAACAAATATCTTTTGCCCAGGATAGATGATCTGTTTGATCAGTTGAAGGGGGCGAAGTATTTTTCGAAGATTGATCTGCAGTCAGGTATCATCAGCTATGCGTCAGAGATGAGGACATGCAGAAGACGGCTTTCAGGACCTGCTTTGGGCACTACGAGTTTCAGTGATGTCGTTCGGTCTTACGAACGCACCAGTTGTGTTCATGGACCTGATGAACCGAGTACTTCGACCATTCCTATACCGATTCATCATCGTCTTTATTGATGACATTCTGATATACTCTACGAGTCGGGAGGAGCACGAGGAGCACCTGAGAGCGGTGATGGATACGCTGAAGAAGAATCAATTATACACGCAGTATAAGAAGTGCGACTTCTGGCGGGAGGAAGTCAAATTCCTCGGACATGTGGTGTCCAAGGATAGGATCGCAGTGGACTTTGCCAAGGTAGTCGTGGTTTAGGATTGGCAGTAACCTGGCTCGGTTACCAAGGTGAGAGTTTCCTTAGTCTGGCAGGATATTACAGACGCTTCATTCGAGATTTCTCGAAGATTGGTAGGCCATTGTCTCAGTTGACATGGAAGGATATGAAGTTTACCTGGAATGAGAAGGCAGAAGCAGCTTTCAAGGAGCTGAAGGACAGGTTGACATCCGCCCCTGTGCTAGTATTGCCAGAGCAAGGGGTGAAGTACACGATATACATTGACGCGTCTTGCGTTGGTCTGGGTTGTGTCCTTATGCAGAAGGACAGGGTGATTGCGTATGCCTCGAGATAATTAAGGAAGCACGAGGAGAATTACCCTACACACGACCTGGAGTTGGCAGCTGTCATCTTTGCATTGAAGCTCTGGAGACATTACCTCTACGGAGAGGAGTTCGAGCTTTTCTGCGACCACAAGAGCCTTAAGTATATATTCACGCAGTGAGACTTGAATATGAGACAACGCCGATGGATGAAGACCTTGAAGCACTTCAAGTTCAAAGTTTCCTACCATCCGGGCAAGGCGAACCTTGTGGCAGACGCGTTGTGCCGCAAGAAGGCTATAGCATTTGTGGCTCCGTTAATGGTACCAGAGTGGGACATGGTTGAGTTCGTGTGGGACTTCGAGCAGAGACTCACTGTGGAGGAGCCATTTGAGTGTGTTGCGCACGTTCGGGTGCGACCACTTGTGGATGATAGGATCGTTGAGGCCCAGAAGGGCGATGTGCGGTTGTCTGAGCTTCGAGAGCAAACTAGCGACACCGAGGACTCCGAGTGGAGAGTTGGTTCTGATGGGGGTCTACGATTCCGTGGCCGCCTATGGTTCCTAACATGTCTGACTTGAGACATGAGCTTCTCGAGTCTGCTTATAACTCAAAGCTTGCGATGCATCCTGGTAGCACGAAGATGTACCGGGATATGAGACGGTCATATTGGTGGGATAACATGAAGGCTCACATCGCTGAGTATGTGTCTCGTTGTCTGACGTGCCAGCAGGTCAAGGCAGAACACCACCGACCTCCTGGACTGCTTCAGCCCATGCCCATAGCAGAGTGGAAGTGGGACTTCATCTCCATGGATTTCATATCAGGGCTGCCGAAGACGAGGAAGGGGACATGATTTCATTGGAGTGATTGTGGACCGGTTGACCAAATCGGCCCATTTCCTTCCTATCAGAGTTACGAACTCTGCAGACGAGCTGGCTAGATTGTACATCAGAGAGATCGTCCGTCTGCATGGAGTTCCTTTAGAGATCATGTCGGACAGAGACACTAGGTTCACATCTATCTTCTGGACTCTTATCCAGGAAGCGATGGGTATGAAGTTGAAGTTCAGTACGGTGTTTCATCCTCAGACTGATGGGCAGACAGAGTGGGTGAATCAGATTCTGGAGGATATGTTGCGGGCATGTGTGTTGGACTTCAAGGACAGCTGGGATGACTGTCTTCCTTACGCAGAGTTCGCCTACAACAACAACTTCCAGGTGACTATTGGTATAGCACCATATGAGGCCATGTATGGTCGTCCTTGCAGAGCGCCGCATTATTGGGCTGAGGTTGGTGAGCGTAGTCTGATCAGCCCAGAGTTGGTACAAGCGACCACAAAGAAGGTTGACATTATCAGGCGTCGGCTTCTTACAGCGCAGAGCAGACAGAAGAGTTACACAGATACGAGGCGGCGACCGCTTGAGTTCGAGGTCAGAGACCACGTGTTCCTCCGAGTTTTCCCTATGAAGGGAGTCCTTCGGTTCGGGAAGAAGGGGAAGCTAACACCGAGGTTTATCAGTCTGTTTCAGATACTGGATCGAGTGGGTGTTGTGGCTTATTGTCTTGCTTTGCCCACACCGTTTGCAGTTGTACACAACGTATTTCATGTATCTATGCTGAAGAAGTACGTTCCTGATCTTTCACATATCATCAGATGGGAGCAGGTACAGCTGAGTGAGGATGCTACTTACGAGCTGCGTCCAACGCGTATAGTTGACAGGAAGGAGCAGGTACTGCATAGCAAGATCATACCACTTATGAAGGTACTATGGACGTATCATTCCGAGGAGGAAGCTACTTGGGAGACTGAGGCTGAGGTCAGAAAGAACTACCCTCAGATTCTCGAAGAATACGAAAAGGTATAAATTTCGAGGATGAAATTTTTGTTTAAGGGGGGTAGATTGTAACGACCCATAAATTTCGGTACAATGGCTCGAGTGCCATCTCGACTAGAAATCACTTAGGGTTAAACCCTTTAGAAATTTGACAAAGTTAATAAAGGGCTAAACTAGATTAGCCATGAAATCCAATTGAATCGCTTTAAATATGATCTGCAAGACCCAAAACCTGTAGAATCATTGACGCTAGGTTACCCTAAAATCTAGGATCAAACTGATTACCCGTCTGCTCTCGGGATCACATTGAAACTCCGTATTGAGTCTGGACCGCACATCGGGAGTCCGAATAAGACGAGATTAAGGACTTAGGACCGCCTCGCTGGGCTTGACAACTATCTCGGAAATCAGCCCCAAACGGTGTCCCACAGCTGTTCGCTTGAGCCCGGAGCGGAGTGTAAAAATACACTATTCCTTTAGAAAATAAATATCTGGAATAGTGATCTGAGACTTGAAACTTGCGATCAATTTATAAGCAACCAGACCGTCAAAATCTAACCCAAATATACCCTCGAATCAGGAAAAATTTCAGGAACATTTACATGTACTTGGAATTTCGGATCAAGGCCCACTGACCGCTGAACTGAAACTGGTCCGCCACGCGTGATCTGGGAATCCGACTGAGACGAAAATATAACTCCACGTAGATCAAAGGTTAGTGAGCTTAAGTCCGACTTTTGGCTCAAGGAGGGCCGCCAGAAACCCTCTTTTGAGCTGAATTAAAGCCGATTTGGATATAACCCAAGTATACCTTGAACTTATTTCAGAGACTTTTTAGGCTATATAAGGACCTTAGAGCACCCTCTCTCACAGCCATACGAATTTGAGAAAAACCCTAAGTAAGAAGAGAGAAAAAGAGAGAGAGAGTTAGAGAGTTGTGGGAGAATCTCCCTCTTACTGTTTCCAATGACCACACGGGCTGCACCACCCCTTTCTTGTCGCTTTCTCGGCGATACCGACTCCATTTTAAGGTAAGAAACCCTAACCCTAGATCTGTTTTAGGGTATGAAGGTTATAGGTTATGAAATAGCTAACCGATTTCACTATTTAGGCTATAAAACTCCCGAATACAGAAGCTCATCAAACCTTGCTGATCCGTTGAGATTCCAAGGTGCAATGTGAGGACTTTAGGAGTATAGGTTATGATTTTCAACGCTTTCAATGTCAGATAATGATAGATTCATGATCTGCATGCAATTGCACATGTACAAAGTGCTTTCCGTTTTCTGTTTCGATTAAAGTTGTAGAATATGAAATTTTACATATTCTAGGTATTCGTAGAAAATACCGTATACGTATATTTTTTGGAAATGTGTTTGACATGATTATTTGTTGTATGGATATACGATATATGGATAAAATACTTATTAGGTGAAAGGATTCGCCTAAATATATGTTTTACTAATATACACTATGTATGTAGAAATACTATATTGTAAGAAGTACTGTATACATGTATATTTTAGTGATGTGTTTGCCATGATTAATTATTGTATAAATTTATTATGTGTGCATAAATACTTGCTTGGCGAAAGGACTCGCCCTAATACATGTTTGTTAATATACACTATGTATGTTGAAATAGTGTATGTTAAGTGTTTGTGGAAATGCTAGAGTGAGTAAGTGTTTGGATGTAGATGCCTTAGAAGGGTGTTGAGATGGGATTCTCAACTACCCTAGCGACATGTATGATTACCTCCATGAGGTTGATTACTTAAACCGCTTACTTGCAATATATGTGTTTGTATTCCTATTGATGTAGTGCTTTACAACATGCTTTATATCATGCTTTATAACATGCCTTATAACATGCCTACTAGCATGCTTGAATTACTTTATTTATCATGCTTTACTCCACATGTTATGGATGAGGATTGACTAAGTTTGGGACTATGTCTATAGTCCAGACAATCGGTACCAGATTTGAGATCGTGGTTGAGTTTCATGTCGCCACGTAAGATGTGTTTGACGAACCCGAGTTGTACGTCAGTTGGCGATAGTGGTTAGGCCACACGAAGTGCTTATGCACTTCATATCGTCCAATTGATTGTGCGCTCGAGCTAGTTAGGCTCATCATGTAACCCGATATGTCTAATGTATGTTCACCATGTTTGGTCGCTACTGCTTGAACCTAGGGTACCAAACTTACCAGTGGAATCCCGTTAACCATGGTACCTCGATCCACTAAGACTCATGAGCCGGGCATGGTGGTATGGGACACCGTGGTCGAGCTGTCGGCCTACACTGGGGCACGTGCCTCCCCATATTGACCAGTGAGCAACCAGACTCGTGAGCCGATTATGGTGGTATGGGACACTATATTCGAGCTGTCGGCCTACGCTGGCATAGCCTGGCTGTGGTCCCCAGTCGGGTTGCATCCGGGTTCCATTTTCAATAAGCGGACCAGTTGGGCTTCGAAAATAGACTGCCAGTTGATAGGGTGTCAGTGGAGTGACCTCGAGCATACTCTAAACTGCGGTGAGGCAATGAGCCTTCTCATAGTAACAGAGTATAAACTAGGCCTGTATTGATAAGGTGATGGGGGAGTGGTGCAACGATTTTATGTAACAGCTCTAGCAGCCCTTGCAGTGACCTAAAAATACACCATCGTATGAGATTAACTAGGACTGACGACCCTAGAATGGATCATGTTTGGGAATGATACAAGGGAGGTACCTTAGTTTCCCAAGCCTGCTGTTTGAAATGGACTAATAATAAGTCGATAATCATGCTCAGCATGCATTGCATGTGCTTGGAAGACGTGGAGCACTGAGGGATGAAAGCATGCCGCGAATGAAGAGGGTGTCGCATGAGGGAGTATGTCGGTGAGGGCATCCATCATAACAACATCCATACTTGCATTAATAAGAGTAGTTAGGAGTGTTTGAATTTACTACTTTATCATTACTGCTTGACTGTATTAATAACATATTAACCTATGCTTTATTGTTCCTCTGAGTTAGCTACTCACTCCCACGTTATGGGACGGTGTTGCACACACCAACCAAACTCTGTCTCAGGTTTAGGTGAGCTGATGACTCAGGAGGCGGAGCCTGATTATGATGAGGACCATGACTTCTCCTATATACAGTACTCTGGTGGCTTCGACTAGGCTGCTAGGATCGACGGGTTTTGCAGGGATTATTATTTAGTTTAATTTTTGACGTTGTATTCGTAAAACAGACATATGTATATGGTGACTCAGATGGGTTCATACTCTGGAGAACGAAATGATTTTGTTTCTTTACATACAGATATATATACAGTTCAGTCTTCCGCTTGCCTTTATACTAATGATCTGGAGTATGAATTACTGTTTTGGTATAATCTCACTCATGTTTATTGCTTTAACACAGACAACATTTAATCAGCATTATTTATGTTGCGTAAGTGATGCGTTGGAACTCGGGAGTTGAGTTACACTCGACCCCCGATTTTTAGGGTGTTACAATGGGCAAGGCCCATCATGATGTATTTTTGGCCCATGTGTGGGGCCCACCTGTTTGTATTTTTGGCCCATGTGATGGGGCCCACCTATTTTGTATTTGAAACCCATATGATGAGGCCCGACTTGATGTACACGAGGCCCATGGTGATGTATATTAGGCCCGTATGAGCGGCCTATTATGATGTACTTCTGGCCCATTTGGTAAAGCCCATTGTTGTAAGGCCCATTACGATGTATATTAGGCCTTTGTACGAGGCCAAGGGCCCACTATATGTTTGATTCTATATAGGCCATTCCTTGGGAGCAACGTTGGTTAAATGTCCACATTGATGGGCAATGATGGTTAAATGTCCTCATTGTGACCTTCCCTTTAGCCCTTTTGATAGGCCGATTACCGATGCCGGTTATCGATGCCGATTATGAGTATGTGACAGCATAGCATCATGATACATGCCCATATGCACCATCTGCATGTTTGCTACGAGATATGGTTGGCCATTACATATGCCTTAGGGCAGGTTGTTCATAGGACTCCTTGATAGGCAGAGTTGCTCCACATGAGCGTACGATATGTGCAGGATTAATGCATGATTGGACTGTGTGACTCATGCATCTCGCATTGTGTGATTATGATTACCATACGCCCTAGTGACATCAGGGTCGTAGCCTCCACAGGCATATCGTGGATGGCCAGATGGGACACCGAAAATCTGTTTTACATGGGGTGCTATAGATATCCCTTCGTGAAATTCCCTAAACCCTCTTGGATCCAAAGGTTTCTCCAACGCCTAGAACGAGTGGATGCATGAGCGCATGAGGGCCGTATACCATTAGGCCGTATCTCCCACTGTATCATGGTCAGTTGGAAGGGGGTGTGGCCTTACCTGCCAGAGAAGAGGGGGCAAAGCTAGGCTGAGTTTGACTAACTCGATGAATGGGTCTGCTATCGATGAGCCTGGCCCGATATTGGTAGGAGGATAGTGAGGTCACTTCTACTCACCTTATTGCGCACGATGGGGCGGCAATCCTGTTCGAAGTGTACTAGACCCCGATGATTTTCAAGAGAAGAACCATACTGATATGTGGACTTATTGAGTAGGAGTTGCATACTCATTCATTCATTCATTCATTCACTATCCACTCGGGTTGGTGGTGCGCAACTAATTATTGTGTACCTTCATAATGGTAAAGATTTTGGTTAGGTCGCACGACTAACCTGAGATCAGGAGTCTACTACATTAAGTTTGGCTATCTAAATTTAGGTATGGGATTGGTTTGGATAGAAATCCCTTTTGATGGACCCCATAGCCTATGATACTACGTAATATCATCCCAACGTCACTCCAGCTTGGTCATTTCATTCACACTGCATATTACATTACATCCGCATCACTTAACATTTTGGGTTGCCATGTTTCTGCATTTATACGGCCATTAGCATTCATGCCTTGCATCGCATAGCCTTGGAGCGGCTGATGACACTCATAGACTTACCAGTATATTTCCACTTACTCTGATATCATATGATTCATGATCTTGTCAGTATTTTCGCTTATTCTGATATTGTATGATTTATGGCATTGTATTGCATACTTGGCTCTTACCTTGTGCACACACTTACACCACCCTCTAAGCTTTCTATAAGCTTATGCATGATAGATGCGTGCAGGTGGTGTTAGGTTGCAGTAGCGTTGAGCTTGGGGTATGCAGCGGACTTTTGGAGCTTTGATTTTGACATATGTATTTCCCTTTCAGCACTGTATTCAACTGTTTATATTAGTGGATATGTGATGATGATGTAGCCTTTGTGATTTGGGTAAACTTGTAGTTATGCTTATTACGAGATAAATGTACATTGAAAAATCCTCCTTGTAGGATCCCAGGATCGAAATCTGGCGTATGAACGTTGGGAGCCGAGAATGGGGTACTACGGAGGCTATCGGCATTGGATTCAATGATTGTGAATTTTGTGAGCCCAATTTTCAATTTTGGGGCATGACATATGGTCCAAATGATCTTCTGCTATGATTCATTTTTTTGGGTAATGCTCTAAAATGATCTCTAAAAATAGATGAATGGTGTAGATAGTAGTATATAGGACGATGGGTCCCACTTGACGTGTATGAGGCCCATTGTTACGTTACGGCCCATGTGATGCAGCCTGATTTGATGTATATGAGGCCCATGTATTATGACCCATTATGATATATATGCGGCCTATATTTGAGGCCCATTATGATGTATATGCGGCCCATATTTGAGGCCCATCATGATGTATATGTGGCTCATATTTGAGGCCCATCGTGATGTATATGCAGCCCATATTCAAGGCCCATTATGATGTATATGCGGCCCGTATTTGAGGCCCATCGTGATGTATATATGGCCCATATTTGAGGCCTAATGTGATGTATATGCGGCCCATATTTGAGGCCCAATGTGATGTATATGCGGCCCGTATTTGAGGCCCAATGTGATGTATATACGGCTTATATTTGAGGCCCAATGTGATGTATATACAGCCTGTATTTGAGGCCCATTGTGATGTATATGTAGCCTATATTTAAGGCCCATCGTGATGTATATGCAGCCCGTATTTGAGGCCCATCATGATGTATATGCGCCCCGTATATGAGGCCCTTATAGTGAGGCCTAATGTGATGCATATGTGACCCATGTGTGAGGCCGATGCGATGTATACGTGGCCCATGTGTGAAGCCCGATGTGATATATATGAGGCCTGATGTGATGTATATGTGGCCCTTAAGTGAGGCCCATGGTGATTATATTAGGCCCTTATGTGAGGTCATGAGCCCACTATACATATGGTTCTATGTGGGCCACTCCTTGGGAGCAATGTTGATTAAATGTCCACATTGATGGGCAATGATGGTTAAATGTCCACATTCTGACCTTCCCTTAGGCCTTATTAAGCCCATTCTTGAAATGAGTAGGCCGTATAAGCCCATCCTTGATATGAGAAGAGTACGTCATCATCATATAACATTCTTAGTATAGCTCCATGATCCATGCCCATGCAATCATATGTATTCTTGATATGAGGAGTGATTGATCATAGCACATGCCATTGGGCAGATTATTATGGGACTCCTTGAGAGACGGAGTGTGAAGCCTGCATCTACTGTTTGTTTTGTTCCGTCAGGTCCTGCGGTCCTACCGGTCAAATTCCGGTGACTCGCGACCTGTAGATTGTATTTGTGATCATCATTAAGTTCTGTCTTGTAAACTTGATCTGATCTGACCCAAAACTTGCACCCATAGCGACCGCATCGTTACCGCAGTTTCAACGCCGCGTCTCGTGTGGCAATCCGACAGGTAGATCAAAAGATATACCATTTGTAATATTTGGCCTTTGATTGATGTGGGACCCACTTTAGTGGGGTATGCACAAATCCTGAGGTGGCATGACCCACCCTAGAATCTCATCATTACCTAGCCTAACCTACAAGCTGCCACCCTACTACCCTACACCTTTTTATAGCTAGTTATGATGGATTTGCCTAACCTAGGCAATGATTGCTCTCTTTCTTAGAAAAGCTATGATTCATCTCTCTATCCTAAGCCCCTCTTTTCTAGCAAATTTTAGATTTTCTTCCCTTCTCTAGGAGAAACTCATGAATCCCTCTCTTGTTTCAAGCAACTCATCATACCACTCTCACTTCTCCTTTTCCCTTCCCATTTTCACTTATTTCCTCTCCATCCCCTCTCCCCTTGCAAGAACCCTTGGACGTTCCACCATTGTCCCTATTTTCCAGCAACTTTTCACCTAATTTCCTCACCATCTAACCCTTAAGATCACATCTTCTCCATTAATCCACCTCCCTTGGAACATAAGGAGCTTGGAGAAGGAGTTTTGTCAAGATCTTTTAGGTGAGTGATTATTTAGGATAGTTTTTCATTATTTTTCCTTTTTTTAATCTTCTTTTCTTCATATGGAGAGAGTGTAGGACCCACCAATCAATGGTGGAGGTCCTACACCACTCCTTGGATGTGGCCTTTAGCCACCATTTACATGCATATGATCTTGATGGGGTCATTCTCCATCGACCCCATCTTGATGAGTTTTCCTTTCATCTATGTATCATGGGTCATCTAGACCTTAAGATCATGGTGGGGATGGCATCCCCACCTTCTATTTGTAGGGCCCATGCATGCATGGGACCCTTTTTGATCATGCATGTACACTTTCTTGGTTGTGGAGGGCTTCTACGGCATATCTCCTTTCTCCTTCTCTTCTTCCTTTTCTATGGTTTGGATCTGATATTTTGTGTGGCCCACCTGATGTGCCATACAACTAGGCCCCTTCAGATTTTTGGGATGTCCAGACCCAAACATGATGCCTAGTTTTGTGGGTGGATTTGGAAGGCCTTTGGGCCTAAATTTTGGGCTAAACTTGAAGAGGCTTGGGCCCTAGAGTTGTGTGACCCATTAGGGTGGACCCCACCTTGCGGGATCTGTGATTTATTTTCCATTTATTTATCTTATGGGTTGATCTGGACATCAACATGTTGCTATCCAGATTATTGAAATTTTTATAGTGCTGTAATGTTTGGATTATAGGCCCAGTTTATGGACCCTCTTTCTCTGATTTCCTATACTTTTCTTTGAGGTGTGGACCCCACCTTGATGTATGACAATCCAAACTCATTTGGCCCTTGATTGGAGCCTATGGGGTAGGCCCAAGAGGGCTGGACTGTCTAGCAGGCCCATATATTGTGAAACATTAATTTCTGCATGTATTTTTGGGGAAAATAGGACACTTAGAGGACCCCACTTATTGTCCTATCTAGGGTGCATGCAAATCACCCATTTCCCCCGTGATTTGGAAGGTCTGGGCCCACCCATTGGGTGTCCAAGTTAAGGACAACCACATTTATTTTCTGCACCAGAATTTTTTTATGCACCTTGCTGTCCACTTTTTGTAAATTGCTAAATCATGTGTTTATGGCTCCTTAATTACCCTTTTTTGTGGCCCACCTTGCTGGGACCCACTCCATGTACATCAGACCACCCATTTTGGGGGTGTATGTTGCTGGGCTAGCAGCCCCGATGGACGTCCCGAGCTGGGTTGACGTCCAGCAAGGGCAGGTCGTCCCCACCCCTTTGGGCCCACCATGATGTGGTGTTTTATCTAACCATCCATCCATTTGGTGTCGCCCACATGGACGTGTCCATTCCTTGGTGGGACGTCCACCAGTGGGGCCCACCTTGTGCACTTTATTGGGCTGGCTGTCCACCCCTTCGGACGCCAGGAATTTGTTGGGTGCTACTGGACTTTTTGTCCAGCAGCAAGCCCACCTTGCCTTGTGCATTATACCTTCACATTCTATCTGGTGGGCCCACTGTCACTTGTATAGATCATCTTGGGGATTATGCCTCACTTAGGTACATCATTTATTGGACCTCAGCAGACCCAGGAAGCTAGGTGGACTGTATGTCCAGCAACAACCAGAAATTTACTGCAAGTATATGAGGTATATTTAAGTTGGGTAGCTCACTAGGTGGAAGGTGTTGTACATGCACACTTTATCTATGTTTGTCTCAGTTTATTGGACCCCTTATATGCTTTGTGAGGCCCACCTTTAATCATTTATTAAGGGCTGAGATAGATCAGATTCTTGGGATGTCCAATAGGCCTAGATGAGCCTAACATCCACTTCTTGAGCCCATATTTGTTTAAGGGCTGCCCACTTTACTTGATGGACCCTGTGGGCTAGCTATAGGCCCAACTAATGTGTATGAATGATCCTTGAATGCCCATCTATATTACCTAGATTATGGGTTGACTTGCAAGGCTTTGCTAAGTCTTGGGCTGATGTTGTAAGGCCCACATTAATGATTATTGGGTAGGCCTTGTGAAAAGGTCGAGCTATGAGTCCTTAAGGGGGGGGGGGGGGGGGGGGCGAATAGGACAATGCCAAATAAAAAAATTAAATAGCAGAATTTAATCAAATATGAATAAAGATAGCACTTAACTAATCCACAATGCATAAATGTAAAACAACCTCAAAATCTAGTATTGAGAGGTTGATACAAACTTGGTTCTAAGGACAACCTGACAACAAAAACCAAAGGTTTATGGCAGGACAACCTTACTAGAACTTGGGTGTAACGCCCCGGATTTTTGCCAACCTGGGATTAGATGACCTTAGGCAATGGGTCGATCGTAATACCTCATTAACTTGTCAGAACTGAATCCCAAAGTCTAAAGCCGCCTTTGAACTCATTTCCTTCACAAACCTCACCCTTCATCACCTTAATCTTCCAATTTTTCTAATAACTTTCACCCTAGACACTATCTTAAACTAGCTAAGTAGTATAACTTGGATCACTTTATATACAAACTCCAAAGGCCTGAGTACCACCTCGACCAGAATTCACTTAGGACTAAATCCTTTAGAAATGAGACAAAGTAACTAGGTGTGAAACCAGATTAGCTACGAAATCCGTTAGGATCGTTTTAAATACGTTCTGCAAGACCCAAAACTTGTAGAATCATTGGCGCTAGGTTACCCTAAAGTTTAGAACCAAACTCATTCCCCGTCTGCTCTCGGGAATGAAACGAAACTTCGTATTAGGTCTAGATCGCACATCGGGAGTCCGATTAACCCGAAGCTAAGGAACTAGGACCGCCCCACTGGGCTTAACAATCATCTCAAAAATCAGCTCCATCCGATGTTCCATGGCCATTCGTTTCGATTTGGAGCGAGGGAGTGTGAAAAACACTATTCCCATGCCAAAATAAATATCTGGAATAGTAATCTGGCATCGTTCGTTGACGCGTCAGTATTAAGCAACCTGACCGTCAGAATCAGACCAAATTACACCCTCGGATTAAGAAAAATTTTAGGAACATTTACATGTACTTAGAATTTCTGATCGTGGCCCACTGACCGTCGAACTGAAAGTGGTCCGCCACGTGCGATCTGGGAATCCGATCGAGTCAAAAACGTAATCCCACATAGATCCATAGATGGAGAGCTTAAGTCTGACGTTTGGTTCAAGGAGGGCCACCAGAACTTCCCTTTTGAGCTGGAAAAGCGGCGAATATCCTATATAAGCAGTACCCCATGAACCTAAGTCTAATTTCGGAATGTTTTTGGCTATAAAAGGGGCTTAGAACAGCCCCTCTCACAGCCATACGAATTTTGGAGAAAACCCTAGAGGGAGAGAGAGAAAAGAGAGAGAAAGACTTGGAGATTGTTGCCGATTTCCCTCCTCCTGCTTTGGACCTTTACACGGCCTACACCGCTTCATTCCAGGTGTTTTCCCGGCGTATTCCGTCTCATTTGAAGGTAAGAAACCCTAACCCTAGGTCTGATTTGAGGTGGGATCGATGTAGGATGTGTAACGACTAACTGATTCCGCTCTTTAGGCTAGAAATCTCCCGTATACGGAAGTTCTACTACCCTTGCTGATTCGTTTCGTTTCCAAAGGCAAAGGTGAGGACTTTAAGTGTATAAGTTACGGTTTTCAACGCTTTCAATGTTAGATAATGGTAGATTCATGATCTACTTGCAATTGCACATGTACAAAGTGCTTTCCGTTTCCTGTTTCGATTAATGTTGTGAAATATGGAATTTCACATATTCTAGGTATACGTAGAAATACCGTATACATATTTTTTTTGGATAAATGTTTGACATGTTTATTTAATGTATGATTATATAATATATGAATAAAATACTAGTTTGGCGAAAGGAATCGCCAAAATACATGTTCACTTGTAAATGCGACGTATGTTGAAATTGTGTATGTTAGAAATACCGTATACGTATTTTTTATGGAAATGTGTTTGACATGTTTATTTGTCGTATGGATATATGACGTATGGATAAAATACTTATTTGGCGAAAGGATTCGCCTAAATACATGTTTACTAATAAACACTATGTATGTAGAAATACGGTATTGTAAGAAGTACCGGATACATGTATATTTTAGCGATGTGTTTGTCATGATTAATTGTCGTATAAATATATTATGTGCGTATAAAATATTTTCTTGGCGAAGGGAATCGTCGTAATACATGTTTGCTTGTATACACATGTATGTTGAAAATGCGTATTCTAGAAAATACTGTATACGTACAAATTTTGGAGATGTATTTATCATGATTATTTGTTGTAGTAATATATTATACATGAATAAAATACTCACTTGGCTAAAGGATAGCCCTAATACATGTTTTGCTAACATACACCATGTATGTTGTACTAGTGTACTTAAGTGTTTGTGAAAATGCTTGTGTGAGCAAGTGTTTGAATGTTGATGCCTTAGGAGGGTGTTGAGATTGGATTCTCAACTACCCTAGCGACGTGTATGATTACCTCCATGAGGTTGATCACTTAAACCACTTACTTACAATACATGTGTTTGTATTCCTATTAATGTAGTGTCTTACAACATGCTTTATATCATGCTTTATAATATGCTGTTAACATGCCTACTAGCATGTTTGAATTACTTTATTTATTATGCTTGAATTACTTTGTCTATCATGCTTTACTCTACATGCTATGGATGACAATTGATTGTGCTTGGGGCTATGATTATAGTCCAGACAATCGGTACTAGATTGGAGATCGTGGTTGAGTTTCATGTCGCCACGTGAGATGTGTTCGACGAACTCGAGTCGTACTTCGGTTGGCGATAGTGGTTGGCCACGCTAAGTGCTTATGCACTTCATGTCGTTCAACTTGTTGTGCGCTCGAGCTAGCCGAGCTCGTCATGTAACCCGATTTGTCTAATGTATGTTCACCATGTTTGGTCGCTACTGCTTGAACCTAGGGTACCAAACTTACCAGTGAAAACCCTTTTAACCATGGTACCTCGATCCGCTAAGACTCATGAGCCGGGCATGGTGGTATGGGACACCGTGGTCGAGCTGTCGGCCTACACTGGGGCTACATGCCTCCTCGTAGTGACCAGTGAGCAACTTAACTCGTGAGCCGATTATGGTGGTATGGGACACTATATTCGCGCTGTCGGCCTACATTGATAAGGTGATGGGGGAGTGGTGCAACCTTTGTGCGCGTAATGCCACTGGCGACCCTTTGTAGTGACCGCGAGCATATTCTCAAAGTTGCGGCGTGCCTTAGGATTCGCCGCGATATATAGAGTATGAACTAGGCCTGTTTACGTATAGTGATGAATCGTTTAAGGGGTGATGGGGAGTGGTGCAACCTTTGTGCGTAATGCCCCTGGGCGACCTCTGTAGTGACCTAGAAAACACACTATCGTCTCGATATTAACTAGGGTGACGACCCTAGATTGGATCATGTTTGGAAATGATATAAGGGAGGTACCTTAGTTTCCCAATCCTGCTGTTTGAAATGGACTAATTAAAAACTCGGTAATCATGCTCATCATGCATCGCATGTGCCTGGAAGATGTGGAGCACTGTGGGATGTAAGCATGCGCGAACGTGAGATGGTGTCGCATGAGGGAGTATGTCGGAGAGGGCATCCATCATACCTGCATTCATACTTGCATTAATCAGAGTAACTAGGAGTGCTTGATTTACTGCTTTATCATTACTGCTTGACTGCATCGATAACATGTTAACTTATGCTTTATTGTTCCACTGAGTTAGCTACTCACTCCCACGTTACGGGACGGTGTTGTACACACCAAACAGTTTTGTTGAATTTCAGATGGGGCGATGCTTATGAAGCAGAGCCGGACTACTTCTATGGTGATGAGGAGGAGTTCTCCTATCATGTAACCCTCTGACGGGTCTCTCGAAGACACAGTCTTGTATTGACGGGTACGTGGTATGCGGGGATAGAAGACATTAAACTTACATATTTGGTATATTTTAGAACTGTACTTGTATTTATTTAACCTGGTAATGTTATCACACTCTAAAGACTCATCATAGTTTATATATTTTATCTATCTATCATAGTCTTCCGCTTGCAAAATTAACTGTCTCTGGAGTATGATATGCTGTTTTGGCTTAATCTCACTCATGTTCAATGCACGAATACAGTCAACATTCAATCATCATTCATTTTGTTGCATAAGTGATGTTCTGGAACTCGGGAGTTGAGTTTATGCTCGACCCCCAATTTTCAGGGCGTTACATTGGGTGAGTATTAAAAATTCAAACTGAAGAGTATATAAAAGAAATAAATAACAAAGGAAATAACCAAGCTATTACAACATTCCCACACTTGCATAAAAGAAATTTACAACATTCTCCACAAATGCAAAAAGGGAAATTTCGACATCCACAAAATGAAATATTTAAACAATCACCACATGACCAAAATTATAGTGGTTCGCTTATGTGTACACCAACTATTTAGAAAAACAGCCACATAACTACTCCACTCCTAATATCCTCACACATTGGATATTAGTGTTCACTATGAAAATAGGTTTTTCAAGGTTCACATAAAACCCTCACAATTATGTCTTTCAAGTGGGCTTACACAATTCAAAAAACCCCACACTCTGAGTTTTCTGGATCACCTCAGACAAACCAAAATAAAGAGATTTTTCTGGTACAATCTCAATGAAACCAAAAGAATAAATTTTACAAAACTGTAAAATACTTATCTAGATATTCTCCTTTTTTATGCAGCCCGGAAGAACCAATTCAGAGTAGAAGATCAACGTTGATGTTTAATGTTCACACTCACATATGAATAGGTTCTAAGTTCTTAATTGATTTTAAATTAAATCACCTTGGGCTTGCTTGATTTTATTTTGATTCCAAGAAATGGGAATACAACAATCCCTCTTTCAAATAAAATTGAAATGCAGAATTTAAAATCAAATGCAAAAGGCTAATTAAAGAGAATATAAATTAAGAACTAAATATCTTAAGAATATCACTAACTTATCTCTCAAAGCAGTGTATTGATTTTGCTTGAATTGGATACCAAACTCTGAAATTCGTGTTCTATTTATAGGTGCAGAAATCGCATCTTCGACTGGTCCTGAGGTCGCCACGTCTGGTCGTAGGAGCAACAGATTTTTGAAATTTTGAGCGCGATAAGATCAGACAGTTCCACGACCGGTCGTAGGTCTTGCTCGACTGGTCGAGCGGCCTCCACGACCAGTCGAGTCCTGTCCATGACTGGTCGTGCGGACTCAATTTAGTTGCTGGACTTTGAGTCGATCCTTTAGGACTGGTCGAGCATGGGTCGAACACTGTTCACACGACCGGTCGAGCAGTCTCCAGGACTGGTCGAGGCTCTAACAAAAAATTTTGAAAAATATAAACAAACTTAGGACTAGTCGAGGATTTCTTGGACTACTCGAGCCAATGCTAGGACTAGTTGAGCATAACCTAGGACTAGTCAAAAAATAGACTATGCACTTATAAAATGAGCCAATTGAATTATGTATTCAAAATGACCTACCCTAAGGTCAATCTAGGGTCACTCATACCTTTGTTAGTGATGTATGAACATTGAGCCTTCTCTTACTTCAGTTGATGGTCGTTCTTTGAAGTTCACGAAGCTTGAGATCTTGACATATGATGAAGCTTGAACTTGAGACGTTTGAAGCTTGAATATGACCAACATTGAAGCCTGAGCTTGTTGTTTAAAGTAAAGAACTTTGTCTCGACTTGGACGTAGCTTTGAATACTTGAATTGTTGAAGCTTGAAAGATTGAGAACCACTTGATGTATATTAAATCCACTTGATGTTGATTGAAATCCACTTGATGTTGAGCTTAAACATGAACATGTAAACTTGCACTAGAAGTTCTTAAGGTAAAGACCTTTGTTCTTGTACATGAGAAGCACAGTCTTGAATATGTAGATGCGCAACACAAGACACAAATTCCAAGAGGTTTTGGCACTATAAAATTTGACAATCATTGGAGCTAGGAAACATAGCACTTACACCTTGGCCATGTGTTTTTGGCTTGTGGGCTACCCATTAAGCCCATTTAATGCATGGATTCGGTGGCCATTAGGACTTGGGCCATGGTTGCCACGTTGGCCCTTAATGATCTATGCCTTGGGCCATGGTTGCCCCATTGGCCCATATAAATGTATGTATGCCTTGGGCCATTCCTTGAGGCCCATTATGAGATATGTAATGACATGTATAGCTGCCCTTATGGATTTCATAATTGTATCCGGGCCATGGGCCCCATTTTGGCTAAATTTTCTTATTGGGCCACCTCCTAAGGAACAATGTTGGTTAAACGTCCACATTATGATCCTCTATAGGCCCCTTTATTAGGCCCATTCTCATCTTTTAGGGCCCATAGTGTTGTCTACCTAGTCTAAGTTGGCTAACCTAAATAGTTGAGCCCCCACTTATGGTTGTCCATTTGTCATGACTTGTAGAATGGGCTAAGTACCTAGACCCGACCTTACTGAGAGGAGATCACATCATCACCGCACATCATGTCTAGCTTACCTTCATGATTCATCCCCATGTGCATCATATGTATGCTTGGATTGTGGAGTGATTGATCATGATTAATGCCGTTAGGCAGACTGTTTTATGGGACTCCTAGAGTGATGGAGTTGTCCCACATAAGTGCTGGATATGCAGGACTGATGCATGGTTGGTTGGTGTGATTCATGCATCTTACATTTGTATGACATAGATATTATATGCCCTAGTGACATCAGGGTCGTAGCCTTCACAGTCACATTGTGGATGGCTGGATTTGGACACCAAAAATGTTGGTTCTAGCACTGTGGGCATGTAGGATGTCCTCGGGTGAAAGTCCCAGAACCTTTTTGGTACCAAGAGATACTCTAACATCTAGACCAAGTAGAAATATGAGCGTCGGTGCCTATACCATGAGGTTGTGTCTCCTACTGTCTCGTGGTCGGTCGGAAGGGGGTGTGGCCTTACTCGCCTAAGTGAGGGGGCTATTAGCTAGGCTGAGTTTGACCAGCTCGTGAAATGGGTATGATACCGATGAGCTGGGTAGATATTGACAGACTACTAACCAGGCGAGTAGTGAGGTCTCTTCTGCTCGCTGGGTTGTGCCGCTAAGAGAGTGGTAGTCTGTGTGAAGTGTATTTGACCTAGGTGATTTTCCAAAGAGGAACTGTATTGATATGTGGATTGGATATGAGCACTAGCATGACTGCATTACACCTTGTATATGACATTTGGCTATGTAGGCCTCTCATTGCATTGCCTTGGTATGGCAGTTAGTACTCATGTGTTGTATTGCATAGCCTTATGTTGGCTGATGGCATTTCATGCCCCGTATTGTATAGCCTCGGTATGGCTGTGGTTTTCATGGTCTTGCCAGCATATTCCGCATACTCTAATATTGCATACTTGACACCTATCCTATACACACTTACACCACCCTCTAAGCTTTCAATATGCTTATGCATGATTGATGCGTGCAAGTGATGCCAGGCAGTAGCAGTGCAGGAGGAGGAGCATGTAGTGGAGCTTTCTTTTGGAGTTCTGATTATTAGCCATTATATCTTTCTTATGCTCCTTGTATTGTAAAAGCTTTTATTCTTAGTGGATTTTGCAATGATGTTCCTGTGGTCATTATTGGTGGCTTATGATCTTGGTTATGCTTATTATGAAACAGATTTATGTTAAAGAAATCTTCCTTGTAGGATCCCAGGATTGGAACCTGGTGTATGGGTGCCAAGAGCTGAGGATGGGGTATACAGAAGCTGTCGGCATCGGATTCGGTGATCGTGAATTTTGTGAGCCTGATTTCCGAGTCTGGGGTGTGATAGGAGTTGCTATCAGAGCATATCACAGAATAACCTACGGAATAACTCAGGACAACATCACATATTTGCTACAGGCCTAGGACAAGTAGTGTCTCGAATGTGTATCCTTTGATTTGGTTCCCTAATGTCTAAAGCCCTCGAAGATTCTCAAGGTTGATGGATGCCTTTGTTATTTCTGTAGACAATGCCGCCTAGATGAGGCACGAGAGGCACCCGTGGTGCTCAAGCGATCAATGCGTTTCCTACTCCACCCATCGAGGATCCTATTCCCGAGGTTTTTGTTCTGCCTCCAGTTGCTCCAGTTCCCCCACCCTAGCCTGTTGTACCTAAGGCCCTAGCAGTTCCTAACCTTCGCTTAAGGCCAGCACAGCCCCTGCATTTCCTACCATTCTAGTTGGAGGCGAGCAGTTGCAGCAGATGTTACAAGCAGTCACCGCTGCCCTACAAGGACATGGCAGACATCTAGTAGAGACTCCTTAGAAGGCAGACCAGATGCGAGTGAGCACTCTATTATGAGATTTTCGTCAGCATGATTCCCCCGCGTTTCAGGGGTGAGTTGGATCCTTCGGCAGCTGAGTTGTGGCACTTCAAGGTGGAGAAGATCTTCGACACCATGCGGTGCATGATGTAGTAGCGAGTTTCATTGTCAGTTTTTCTTCTTCAGGGAGAGGCTCAACATTGGTGGGCATCCGTCTCCCGATCGGTCGGACTAGATTTTGTATGGACCTGGGAGGACTTCATGGATCGATTCGCCTAGAAGTTTTTCCCCAAGCACGTTTAACAGCAGTGAGCGTTGGAGTTCGAGACGCTTATTCAGGGGGATATGACCGTGTCTCAGTATGAGGCGTGCTTCATCGCTTTGTCCCAATTCTCTACCTATCTTGTTGATGATGAGAGGTGAAAGGCCCGCCGTTTTGTTAACGGCTTACGTCCTGCCCTTCGTACCCATTTGGTTGGACACTTTCTTACTACATTCGACCAGGTTGTTCAGAGGGCCTTGGTCTATGAGGACGATTGGGCTACCTTGCAGAGGACCTGCGATCAGGGAGGAGATCGGAAGAGGAAGGTGCCCTCCGGTTGCCCAGGCTTTCGAGCACCAGTAGTGCATTCAGCCTCATCTTCAAGGCCATTTACTGGAGTTTATTTTGGTTGTGGTAGGACAGGACACTATAGGTATGAGTGTCCTCATCCTTCACAGCAGTAGTAGCCAAGGGTAACACAGCAGCAGCAGCTGAGGGCACCACAACACAGCAGCCGAGGGCATCGCAGAAGCGACTCGAGCACCAGCCTCCTAGGCCTCCTCCGTAGTAGCAGAGGTAGCAGGTTAGGCCGTCGCAGCGGCGGCAGCAACAGCAGAGACCACAGATGCAGAGGGGACAGGCACCTTCCCCCGCTGACCCAGGGCAGATTTTATGCCTCGCAGCAGGTGTAAGACCCTCAGTCATTAGGTTTACTTCCCTTACCAGCCCAGGGCAGATTCTACGCCTCTCAGTAGGACCCTCAGTCTTCAGGAGGGGTAGTCGAGAGTATTCTTCCTGTCTCCGCTTCTATTACTCGTGTATTATTTGATTCCAGAGCATCTCATTCATTTGTAGCCGAGGAGTTCTATCGATTGACTAGTATACCATTGGAGTCTACGCATGAGGCTTTGTCAGTATCGACTCCTTTGGGGAAGACTACAGTTTTGGGCTATTTTTATTTGTCTTGCCCCATTTTGGTTGGGGATATCTTTCTACTGGCAGATTTGTTTGTGATGCCGATGTCGGATTTTGATGTTATCGTGGGTATGGATTGGCTTGCCAAGTAACACGTTGTGTTGGACTGTTCTGCCAGGACAGTCACATTCTACATACCCAGCTTGTCGTTATTCCAGTTCGTTGCTGAGCCCAGAGGAGAGTCGTTGTCTAGTTTGTTGGCCTGTGCAGTAGAGGAGTCAGTGGCTGGGTGTTTTGAGTAATTGTTAGTTATTTATGAGTTCCCCGATGTGTTTCAGGAGATTTTGGGATTACCGCCGCGTTGGCAGATAGAGTTTCAGATAGATCTTGTGCTTGGTACCGCGCCTATCTCAAAGACCCCATATTGTATGACATCGATGGAGTTACAGGAGTTGCATCAGCAGTTGGAAGAGTTGCGGGAGTTAGGCTTCATCTGTCCTAGCAGTTCGCCGTGGGGAGCCCCAATATTATTCTTGAAGAAGAAGGATGGCTCGTTGAGGCTTTGCGTGGATTACCGCGAGCTCAACAAAGTCACAATTAAGAACAAATATCCACTCCCAAGGATCAACGACTTATTTGATCAGCTGTAAGACACACAGTTCTTTCCAAGATCGACCTGCGGTTCAGCTATCATCAGATTCAGGTCCAAGAGGAGGACATTCCGAAGACAGCCTTCTAGACGCGCTACGGTCATTTCGAGTTTCAGGTCATGTCCTTTGGACTGACTAATGCATCTGTCGTCTTTATGTAGTTGATGAACGAGGTCTTCCTCCCTTACCTCAATCAGTTTGTTGTAGTCTTCATTGACAACATTTTGATCTATTCAAGGACCTGTGAGGAACACGAGTTACATTTGCAGATTATGTTGGAGACCCTCCGTGCCCACCAGCTCTTTGCGAAGCTAGAGAAGTGAAAGTTCTGGCAGGATGAGTGAAGTTTCTCAGTCACGTGGTGACAAGGGAGGGTGGAGCTATGGACCTCTCAAAGATTGATGCAGTGCGTCAGTGGGGTCAGCTCATGAACGCGTCTGAGATCCATAGTTTACTTGGTCTGGCGGGATATTATCGACGGTTTATTAAGGGATTCTCTTGCATTGCAGCACCTCTGACCAGGTTGACGTGGAAAGGTGCCAAGTTTGTGTGGAGTGATGATTGCGAGCAGGTATTCTTGGAGCTAAAGGACCACCTCACGTCTACTCCTGTCCTCACTCTTCCTGCTGGGAGTGATGGATTAGTTGTTTTAACCGATGCCTCTAGAGTTGGTTTGGGTGCTTTCCTGATGCAGCACTGGAGACCGGTTGCATATACGTCGTGCCAACTCAAGGTCCATGAGCTGAATTACCTCATGCATGATCTGGAGTTAGCAGCGGTTGTCTTCGCACTAAAGGTGTGGAGGCATTATCTTTATGGGGTGAGGTTTGAGCTCTTCTCTGACCATAAGAGCCTGAAATATCTATTCTTGCAGTCATAGTTGAATATGAGGCAGAGGCGCTGGATAGGGATCCTGAAGGACTATGATTTTGATCTTCTGTACCACCCTGGCAAGACGAACGTGGTGGCGGACGCGCTCGGCCATTAGCCACAGGGTTTGGTGGTCTAGATGATGGTCCGGAAGTGGAAGATGCTCGAGGATGTTACAGAGTACAACTTCGAGTTTGATCTGTATTCTTTTATTGTTCAGCTATCGAGCCTGTCGATTCAACCCTCTCTTGTCGTAAGGGTGATCGAGGCTGAGCAGACAGACGAGTCATTGCAGGAGTACCGAGTAGAGGCAGTCTCCGTGGAGCATCAGATTGCAGATTGGTTCAGACGGTGGACTTTGTTTCAAAGGCCGATTGTGTGTCCAGGATATTCCTGAGTTGTGCAGAGATCTGATGACTGAGGCACACCAATCGCGACTTATTATCCACTCAGGCTCCACGAAGATGTATCGCGATATGAGGAGGCAGTATTTTTTGTCATGGATAAAGCGTCAGATTGCCAACTTCGTGGCTGAGTGTGACACATGCCAGCGTGTCAAGGCCGATCACCAGAGACACCCTGGTCCCTTGCAGTCGTTGAGCATTTCGTCGTGGAAGTGGGAGCACGTGTCGATTGATTTCATCATGGGTTTGCTGAAGACTCAACGTGGTCACGATGCCATCTTGGTTGTTGCCATCTAGGTTGTTGTCGATCGCCTGATGAAGTCGGCGCATTTTATTTCGATTCATGCATCCTGGCCTTTGGATCGGCTTGCGAGGATATTCATTGAGGAGATAATGAGATTGCATAGCATTCCAGTTTCGATCGTTTCTGACTGAAACCCCAGGTTTACATCTCAGTTTTGGAGGAGCTTTCAATAGGCGATGGGGTCTACCTTGCAGCTCGGCTCCGCTTATCATCCACAGAAGGATGGACAGACTGAAAGGGTCAACCAGATCCTAGAGAATATGCTCAGAGCTTGCGTGATGGACTTTGCGAGTAGCTAGGATGAGCATTTACGCCTAACCGAGTTCGCGTACAACAACAACTATCAGACGACCATTGGCATGGCTCATTTTAAGGCATTGTATGGCAGACCGTGCAAATCTCCTAGTTGTGGGACCGAGGTTGGAGAGCGGCATCTCCTAGGTCCCGAGCTCTTGCAGCAGACATCAGAGGTCATCGACATTATCAAACAGTGGATATGCACAACTCAGAGTCGACAGAAGAGTTTTGCAGATCGTCGACATCTCCCCTAAAGTTTGCAGTTAGGCACTGGGTGTATCTCAAGTTCTCGCTCATGAAGGGCATAATTCGATTTGGAACAAAGGGCAGGCTTGCCCCGAGATTCATAGGACCTTTCGAGATCACCGGGCGCATGGGCATACATGCTTACCTTGCCTTCTGAGTTGTCTGGAATCCACAACATTTTCCATGTCTCGATGTTGCGAAAGTGTGGATCAGACATTATCCCTGTTACTGATTGGCAACCGCTTGAGGTCCGTGAGGATGCTTCTTATATTGAGCAGCAGATTTACATCCTTGATCGAAAGGACCAAGTCCTCTAGACCACGATCATTCCTTTAGTGAAGGTTCAGTGGGGTCACCATTCTGAGGCTAAGGCGTCTTGGGAGTGCCAGGCTGAGATTCGGGAGCGCTATCCCCATCTATTTGTCGAGTGATTGATTGTATTGATTGTTGATTGTATGTCATGTATGGAGTGTGATATATATATATATATATATATATACACACACACACACACGATGATGTTTTTGTCTCTATTCCTTGTTTTGTCCTGGTTATGGTAAATTTTGAGGACGAAATTTTTTGTTAGGAGGGGAGAGCTATGAGGCCCACATCTAGTGTCTGTTCTGTTTCGTTAGGTCCTGCAGTCCTACCGATTGAATTCTGTAGACCCGCGACCTGTAGATTGTATTTACGATCATCCTTAAGTTCCATCTTGTAAACTCGATCTGATCCGACCCGAAACTTGCGCCATAGTGACCGCATCGTCGCTGTGGTTCTAACACAGCATCTCGTGCGACAATCCGATGGGTAGATCAAAAGATGTACCATTTGTAATATTTGGCCTTTGATTGATGTGGGACCCACTTTATTGGTGTATGCATGAATCCTGTGGTGGCATGACCCACCCTAAAATCTCATCATTACCTAGCCTAACCTACAAGCTACCACCCTACTACCCTACACCTTTTTATAGCTAGTTATGATGGATTTGCCTAACCTAGGCAATGATTACTCTCTTTCTTAGAAAAGCTATGATGCATTTCTCTATCCTAAGCCCCTCTTTTCTAGCATATTTCAGATTTTCTTCCCTTCTCTAAGAAAATCTCATGATTCCCTTGTTTCGACAAGAAAACAAATACGTTTGATTTGGGGGATTTATTCAATGATAACAAAGAATGAATGAGAGAACATTGATCACGTTTATTCTGAGTTCATTTACATCCTCGGATTCCCTTGATTTTGAAAACAAAGTACAATTAATCAAAGTAGACAAGATGGCCTGATGAAAATTTTGGGAGCATTCCGACGCTATTTTGGTCATCTCCTAGATGCTTAGGAGGAATTGCTGTATCGATCAGTCAATCTTAGGCTTGAAATTAGCTCTGAGAATTCTTCCAGTCATTCTTCCTTGAATCTTCTTTGAAATGTGGAGCAATCCTGTTAAACGAGCCTAAAAACCCATCCAGAATATAAGATTACGAGGTTTCCACCATCCAATCAGCTCGTAACTTTATATGTAGCCTTGGGACCACAAATTAGTCGTACACGTCAAATTTCAGCTCTTAAATCCTTCTGGAAACGGCCAAACTGATAGATCAGCCCCTGAGATCATGATTTGCGGCCCGCCAGATATCTGAATATACTTCAAACTCGGTCTCAACGTGTTAAACATAGTGGCAAAGCGAATGGACGGAGTAGATTTTCCACAAACATCATGATGGAACCACATGTACGTTGCATGTACATGGAGCACAAGTGCACGAGCCTTGCATGGGATTTCTTAAAGTCGGTCAACACCCATTGACCGACTTCTTCTTCTCAAATTAAAAAAACACACAGCGTCCTCTCTCTGCATTTGCAATTTTTCCAGTGTGGCCCGGTCATTACTCAAATCATCGATCTAGACCGTCCATCATATTCGGAAGGGAGTTTTAACCCTTGGTATTTTGAAACCATGCAGGCTGTTGCAACATTCTAACCATCGAACATGAAATGGACAGCGAAGTAGATAATCTTACGGGTCATGCTGATTTCACTTCAAAACTAGTCCTTTTCGGATGGTTTTCGTCATGAATCGAATGAGCAGTGTGGCTCTTTCACTTAGATTCCACAAATGAGAGATCAAACTTCACAGAGTCGACAAACGTCGACTCTGTTACAAAACAGAGGATCGGTTCATCTGTAGTGGGCCACCATCATGAAGAAGAAGGTCGATTTGAATCGTCAGTCAAGTAGAGGGAGAAAAACCAATCGCAACCATGTTGATCTTTGGCGAGCATGCTCATTCAAATGATCACTCCGTCGATCAAAAGAGGACCGTTCATCTACTATTGCAGCTTGATTATCTCGGTGGGCTACATCATCGAAGGACCAAAACCGGACATTCACTGTCGGAATTCCGAGAGGAAGACAGTGGACGATGTGGATCTCCCAAAAAGAAGCTACAATGGGCATCACAGGAGCAAAATGGAAGCAACTCAAATACACGCACGACTGAAGCTTCGGACAGTTGCACAACCATGTCTTTCTTTGCGCGACCCCGTGCAACATATTCTTTCCTTACGCGGCTCCGTGCAACAGCTTCTTTCCTTGCACGGACCTGCATAGCCACTTCTTTCCTTGTGTGGACCTGCACAGCCACACTTTCCTTGCGCGGACCCGCACAACGTCTTCTTTCCTTGCGAGGCTAGCACAACAGCCAATCTTCATTGCGCGGTCCGTGCAACAACATTTCTTTCTCTCTCCTCACTTCTTCTTCTTCATCTCCTGACCCACCAATCTGACCCAACCTGATCCAACCCTTCAAATGGAGTAGGAGTGGGGTATTTATAAGCCCCACCACTCTTACATAGTGGTGATCACCACCACTTGTCCTTTTTTTTCCTGTTTTTTAACACACACACGCACACACACCCCACACACGCACGCCGTGGGATTTCACCACTAGTGGGTACTCGAACCCTTGACTCGGTGTTGAAACTCCTAAGAGTCTACCACCCGGGTAAGAGTAAGGACCGACTAGTGATGAAATCCCACAGCGTGCGTGTGTATATCTACCACTTGTCTTTTCACACATGTATATCTCTCTCTTAAACCATGATGTTCACCAGGCTCCCTCTTAAATGGTGGTGTACAGCCTCTCTTCACTAAAATACCCTTTCTAATCCCTTTTACTGAAATACCTAAACTACCCTTAGACATTGACTTTTACCAAAATACCTAAACTACCCTTGGACATGGATTTTTTTACCGAAATACATCAACTACCCTTGACATGGAATTTACCAAAATACCCCGGACATGGAATTTACAAAAATACCTCCAGACATGGAATTTACCAAAATACCCCCCGGACATGGAATTTACCAAAATACCCCGGACATGAATTTTTACCAAAATACCCCCGAACATGGAATTTACCAAAATACCCTCGACATGGATTTTTCTGACCACTACAATGAGATATTTTTTATGCCTCAACATCCCTCTCTTGTTTCTAGTAACTCATCATACCACTCTTACTTCTCCCTTTCCCTTCCCATTTTTCCTCATTTCCTCTCCATCCCCTCTCCCCTTGCAAGAGCCCTCGGATGTTCCACCATTCTCCCTATTTTTTAGCAACTTTCTAGCTAATTTACTCACCATCTAACCCTTAAGATCAGATCTTCTCCATTAATCCACCTCCCTTGGAGCATAAGGAGCTTGGAGAAGGAGTTTTGTCAAGATCTTCTAGGTAGGTGATTATTTAGGATAGTTTTCAATTATTTTTTTAAAATTATTTTTATTATTTTTATCTTCTTTGCTTCATATGGAGAGAATGTAGGACCCACTAATCAATGGTGGAGGTCTTACACCACTCCTTGGATGTGGCCTTTAGCCACCATTTGCATGCATATGATCTTGATGGGGCCATTCTCCATGGACCCCATCTTAATGAGTTTTCCTTTCATCTATGTATGATGGGTCATCAAGACCTTAGGATTATGGTGGGGATGGCATCCCCACCTTAGATTTCTATTTGTAGAGCCCATGCATGCATGGGACCCTTTTTGATCTTACATGTACACATAAGTTTCTTGGTTATGGAGGGCTCATAGTAGCAGAGCCCTCCCTATGGCCGGCATGTCTCCTTTCTCCTTCTCTTCTTCCCTTTCTATGGTTTGGATCTAATGTTTTGTGTGACCCACCTGATGTGTCATGCAACCAGGCCCCTTCAAATTTTTGGGATGTCCAGGCCCAAGTGGCTCGACGTCATGGCCCAAACATGCTGCCTAGTTTTGTGGGTGTATTTAGAAGGCCTTTGGGCCTAATTTTTAGGCTGAACTTGGAAGAGGCTTGGGCCCTAGAGTTGTGTGACCCATTAGGGTGGACCCCACCTTGTGGGATCTGTGATTTATTTTCCATTTATTTATCTTATGGGCTGATCTGGACAGCAACATGTTGCTGTCTAGATTGCTAAAAATTTTAGTGTTGTAATGTTTGGATTGTTGGCCTGTTTGTGGACCCCCTTTCTCTGATTTCCTAGACTTTTTTTGAGGTGTGGACCCCACCCTGATGTATGACAATCTCACCTCATTTGGCCCTTGATTGGAGCTTATGGGGTAGGCCCAAGAGGGCTGGCTGTCCAGAAATTTTTGGACTGTCCAGCAGGCCCATATGTTGTGAAACATAAATTTCTGCTTGTATTTTTGGGGAAGATGGGCCACTTAGTGAACCCCACTTATTCTCTTATCTAGGGTGCCTTCAAATCACCCATTTCCCCCGTGATTTGAAAGGTCTGGGCCCACCCATTGGGTGTCCGAGTTAAGGATAACCACATTTATTTTCTGCACCAAAAATTTTTTTATGCACCTTGTTGTCCACTTTTTGTAAATTGCTAAATCATGTGTTTATGGCTCCTTAATTACCCTTTTTGTGGCACACCTTATTAAGATTCACTCCATGTACATCAGACCACCCATTTTGGGGGTGTATGTTGCTAGGCTAGTAGCCCTGCTGGACGTCCCAAGCTGGGTCGACGTCCAGCAAGGGTAGGCCGTCCCCACCCCTTTGGGTCCACCATGATGTGGTGTTTTATCCATCCGTCCATCCATTTGGTGTCACCCACGTGGGCGTGTCCACTCCTTGGTGGATGTCCACGATGGGGCCCACCTTAAGCACCTTGTGGGGCTAGTCGTCTCACCATCTTGGGATGCCCAAGGACTGGTCATCCCAACAATGTGGTCCCTCACCCTGATGTGTTTTCCTCCAGGCCGTCCACCTAGTTGGACATGGTCCACCTCTGGTGGGACGTCCACCAGTGGGGCCCACCTTATAAACTTTATGGTGATGGCTGTCCACCCCTTGGGACGCTAGGAATTTGTTGGGTGTTGCTGGACTTTTTGTCCAGCAGCAAGCCCACCTTGCCTTGTGTGTTGTACCTTCACATTCTATCTGGTGGGCCCACTGTCACTTGTATAGATCATCTTAGGGATTATGCCTCACTCAGGTACATCATTTATTGGACCCCAAGAGACCCGAAGCGGGGTGGTAGATGTATGTCCAAAGAACAACGAGAAATTTCTTCATGCAAGTATATGAGGTATATTTGAGTTGGGCAGCCCACCCAGTGGAAGGTGTTGTACATGCACACTTTGTCTATGTTTGTCTCAGTTTGTTGGACCCCTTGTATGCCTTGTGAGGCCAACCTTCAGTCAATTATTAAGGGTCGAGATAGATCAGATTCTTAGGATGTCCAATAGGCCTAGATGGGCCGAACATCCACTTCTTGAGCCCAGATTTGTTTAAGGGCTGCCCACTTTACTTGATGGACCCTGTGAAATGGCTATAGGTCCTACTAATATGTATGAATGATCCTTGAATGCCCATCTATATTACCTAGATTATGGGCTGACTTGCAAGGCCCAAATTGATATGTGTTGGGAAGGCTTTATTAAGTCTTGGGCTGATGTTGTAAGGCCCACATTGATTGTAACACCCTGAATTTCGACTTTATTCCTGAAATCCAACACATCACTTATGCAATATGGATAATGATGTTCATATTTCGCCCATATTAATGAGTTAGCATGAGTGAGATGCGAAAGTCTGAAATATATATATATCTAAACATGTAAGTGTTTCACAACCTCCAAAGTATGAGTATGTAACCGGGATGAATATATACATGTAATGTTTCAAAATAAACAAAAGGTGTGTCCAACTAAGCCAAATATCCATGTAGTTCCTACGTATCGGTACGAGGTCTACAATGACCCGCCCGAGAGCTGAAAGTAGGAGAACTCCTCCTCGCCCATAAGTCCTGCTCTGTTGCATAGACTTCGCCAGCACCTGCATCTAAACCAGAGTCTGGTTGGTGTTGTAAAACATCATCCCATAGTGGGAATGAGTGGCCAACTCAGTGGTACTATAAGGCAAAAGTTAACATGTTAACAAGTCAATCAAGCAGTAATGATAAAGCAACATAACAATCACTTCCTAACTACTCTTGTTAATGCAGGAATGGAGTGCAAGTAATGATAAATGCCCTCGTATCAAAGCTCCCTCACAAGCGACTTTGATAACCTATTTCACATATGATAGCACTCCCTCAAAACAGTGCACCTTCATCGCCTTTAAAGCACATCCTAACTAACGCAATGCGATGTATGGTCGTGTTAACCGAGTACTTAATTAGGCTTATCATACAGCAAGTTTGGGAAGTTAGGGTACCTCCCTTATATCATTTGCCTGAACCGAAGGATCCATCTAGGGTCGTCAATCCTATTTAAGCACATACAATAGGCAAGTTGTAGGGCATCACTCCTAATGAAAAATAGTCGATAGGCAAATTTGAAAGTTTATACTCACGATCAATACAGGGAGGCTCGTCACCTCATCATAGGCCGACAGCATGAACATAGTGTCCCATACCACCATGCCCGGCTCACGAGTCTAGGTTGCTCACTAGTCATTACGAGGAGGCTCGTCACCCCAGTGTAGGCTGACAGCTCAAACAAGGTGTCCCATACCACCATGCCCGACTCATGAGTATTAGCAGATTGTGGTACCATGGTTAGAGTGGGCCTTTACGTTGGTGAGGGGTACCTTAGATTCAAGCAGTAGTGTCCATACATGGTAAACACACAATAGGCCAATCGGTTTGTTAGGCAAGTTCGATTGGTACGGGCACATGCTGACTTAATCGACATGAAGCGCATAAGCACCCCTCGTGGCCTAACCATTGTCGACAATCATCGTGTGACCCGGATTCGTCAAATTTTCCCAATGTGGTGAGACTAATTCAGCCACCTGAATAAGGATGGTTATCGATTGCCTGGGCTACGTTGTAGTCCCAATCTTACTCAGACGTAGCAAATAAACACATGTCATAATCATTTCAGCATTTAACAAACAATCCAAGTAAATTCCTTATTTAAGCATTTCATCAAACACATTGATCATGTTACCAAACACTTGCATTTTTATCCATAAATTGCGTAGAGGAAAATATGATTACATGAAAGAAGCTACACATATGTATAAGGCAATAAAGAATCCTATCTTAATACTCATAATAAATATAAATCGTCAACAAATTCTCATTCAGACAATTCATTAAACACTTAGACTACACTTCACCAAATACATAGACTAGGTTAGTTACAAAATATATTTTAGCAATTCCTTATACGGAGAGATTAACGTGCATATGACAATGATTAATCCTAGATCAGTAATCATGGCAAGCACAAATCATATTCACATGCTCATTCAAACATTTCAACAAACACATGGAAAGCATCCTTTACTTATCACAGTTCATGTGTACATTTCGTACTGAAATTGGCATATCTAAGACAATACGACAATAATCAAGTCAGACATAAATCATTCACCGACATTGAAAGCATGAATAACCATAACCTAAGAGATTATAGTCTGCACCTTTCATCAGAATACTCGATTCGAACTCGGTTCAAACTCTATGTTGCCAAAAACAGAACGTCGAGCACCTAAATGACATAATAGGTTAGCTAGTTTGACGAACAATCAACCTAGATCTCTATAACAAGATTATGGTTAGGGTTTCTTACCCAAAATTATAGCCAAAATAGATTGTGTAGCATAACGGGGAAGTGATTCGCTACGTTGAGTCGTGGGAGAGAATTACTGCAACAATCTCCCAGAAGCCCTCTTCTCTCTTTCCTCTTTTCTCTCTCTCTCCCTTAGGGTTTTGGAGAAATTCGTATATGAGAGAGGTGGGGTGGTATAAGGGCTATTTATAAGCCCAAAAGTGATGCAAATGGCCCCAGGGCCACTATATACATGGGTTATACCCTTTGGGCAGCTATTTTTGACAAACAGGGCTCATAGGGAGGCCAACTACTCACTTACTTCATAGGATATGCTCCTGACAATGGATCTACGCCAGGATGTGATTTTGGTGCGATCGGATAAGTTGA
Organism: Magnolia changhungtana; assembly: GCA_030180095.1. NCBI lineage: Eukaryota > Viridiplantae > Streptophyta > Magnoliopsida > Magnoliales > Magnoliaceae > Magnolia > Magnolia changhungtana. The sequence continues at coordinate 4,346,585 of JASAUF010000600.1, forward strand.
TCGACCGTGGAGGACCTGTGTCAGATCAACGATCATACTTACTCAATTGGGGCCACATTTATACAGATATGTGCAGGGAGATTTCCCTGTTCCATGGGTGAAGTTCGGTCAGAAACTAACGGTCCAAAATCCTCAATTTCGCATGTGAGCAAATGGCCCAATTCACTTAAGTTTCATTACATTTTCTAAAGATATTCGCGTTTCTCACACACTTCACTCGGGGCTCAAGTTGTACATTTCTGGACACTATATGGGCTCGATTCCCGTGATGGTTGTCAAGCCCAGTAGGACGGACATAATCCTATAGTTTCGTGGTCATCGGACCCTCGACGGGCGGTCTAGGTCCGATACGGAGTTTCAGTGTACTCCCGAGAACGACAAGCTCTTGGGATTTTTCCTAGGTCGTTAAGTGATGTTAAGTCAGTGGTATTAATGGTTTTAGGTCTTCTCATTTGTGGAAATGGTGGTTTGAGCTTAATCCACCGATTATTTTGTTCAGTACTTAACTAATTTCCACCTAAATTACGACAGGATACGGTCCTTAGGTAGTTCTGCCTAAGGTTGTACTCGGGTGATTTTTCCAAGACGTTACAATATACCCCTTTAAAGAAAAATTTTGTCCCTGAAATTAGTACCTTTTCGTATTCCTTGAGGATTTGAGGGTAGTTCTTACGGACTTCAACTTTCATTTCCCAAGTAGCCTCCTCCTCGGTGTGGTGTGTCCATAATACTTTCACGAGTGGGATAACTTTGTTGTGTAGCACTTGTTCCTTCCTATCTAGAACACGTGTGGGCCGCAATACATAAGTAGCATCTTCACTTAGCTGCACTTGCTCCCACTTAATAATATGGGTAGGATCAGGAACATATTTCTTCAGCATCAATACATGAAATATGTGCACGCCTACGAGTGGTGTGGGCAGGGCGAGACGGTATGCTACCACACCCACTCGGTCTAAAATCTGGAACGGGCCAATGAATCTCAGCGTGAGTTTCTTCTTCCGGCCAAAACGAATTACCCCTTTCATTGGGGAAACCTTGAGGAATACATGGTCTCCAACTTCGAATTCTAACTGTCTTCGTCTCGTATCAGCGTAACTCTTCTGTCTACTTTGGGCCATAAGGAGTCGTCGCCTAATAATATCGATCTTTTCTGAGGTTGCCAAAACCAGATCTGGGCCAACTAAGCTCTTCTCGCCAACTTTCGCCCAATAATGCGGAGCTCGACATGGGCGTCCATATAAGGTTTCGTAAGGAGCCATGTCAATGCTTGCTTGAAAGCTATTGTTATAAGAAAACTCGGCATAAGGGAGACAGTCATCCCAGTTGTCCTTGAAATCAAGTATGCACACTCGCAACATGTCCTCAAGAAACTAATTTACCCCCTCCGTTTACCCATCGGTCTGAGGGTGGAACGCGGTACTAAATTTCAGTTTCACCCCCATTACTTCTGGGATTCGAGTGTAGAAAATAGACATGAATCGTGTGTCTCAATCTGACACAATCTTTATAGGAACCCCATGCAGTCGTACTATCTCCTTGTTATATAGCTTGGCTAGATCATCTACCAAATTAGAATCTCTAATTGGGAGGAAATGGGCCAATTTCGTCAACTGGTCCATAATCACCAAAATGGAGTCATGCCCCTTTCTCGTCTTTGGTAACCCAAAATTGAAATCCATAAATATGAAATCCCACTTCCACTCCGCTATGGGCATGGGCTGAAGTAAACCAGGGGGTCGGCGATGCTCGGCCTTGACTTGCTAGCATGTGAGACATCGGGATACAAAGTCTGTTATTTGGGCCTTCGTGTTGTCCCACTAGTACGAACGCTTCATGTCCCGATACATCTTTGTGCTACTCGGGTGCATCGCTAACTTTGAATTGTGGGCGGCCTCCAGAACTTCTCTCCTCAAGTCGTGGAGGTTCGGGACGCATGGGCGGTCACGATACCGCAAACCTCCATCTAAGTCAATCCTCCATTCTGATTCTTCATTGTCACTTGCATGCTCTCTCATCTTCACCAACAGTTCATCTTCTTTCTAGGCCACAATAATTCAGTCATCAATGAGTGGCTACACGTGGAAGTGTGCGACGCTCTTAAATGGCTCCTCCACTGTCAACTTCTGTTTGAAATCTCGCACGAATTCCACCATATTCCACTCCTCTATCATCAGTGGGGCTGCAAATTCTATAGTTTTCTTGCAGCTCAATGCATCGGCCACAAGGTTGGCCTTGCCAGGATGGTAGGAGCCTTCAAACTTAAAGTCTTTCAAAGTCTCCATCCAATGATGTTGCCCCATATTTAGGTCCCTCTTTGTAAAGATGTACTTAAGGCTTTTGTGGTGGTAAAAGAGCACGAACTCCTCTCCGTAGAGGTAATGTCTCTAAAGCTTTAATGCAAAAATGACTGCTGCCAACTCCAAGTTGTGAGTGGGGTAATTTTCTTCATGTTTCCTCAACTGTCGTGGGGCATAGGCGATCACCCTATCCTTCTGCATAAGTACTCACCCCAAACAGACTCGAGAGGCGTTAGTGTAAATAGTATATTCAACCCCTTGCTCTGGTAGTACTAGCACGGGTGCAGACGTCAGCTTATCCTTTAATTCTTGAAAGGTTGTCTCTGCCTTCTCATTCCAAGCAAACTTAAGATCTTTCCGAGTAAGTTGAGACAACAGTTGGGCTATCTTGGAGAAATCTTTAATGAATCGGCGATAATAGCCGGGAAGTCCGATGAAACTCCTCACTTCTATAACTGAGCCAGGCTACTCCTAGTCTTATACCGCGGTTACCTTGGCAAGGTCCACGATGATTCCTTCCTTGGAAACCATGTGTCTTAAGAACTTGACTTCTTCCTTCCAGAAGTCGCATTTTTGGTACTGTGCAAACATTTGATTTTACCTAAGAGTATCAAGGACTGCTCGCAGGTGTTCTTCGTGATCTTTCCGACTCTTTGAGTATATCAAAATGTTGTCTATGAATACGATAACAAATCGGTAAAGATATGGCCGAAATACCCAGTTCATGAGATCCATGAATACGACCGCTGCATTTGTAAGTCCAAACGGCATCACAAGGAACTCGTAGTGCCTGAAGCTGGTCTTGAAAGCTATTTTCTACACGTCTTCATTCCTAACGCGCAACTAATGATACCCAGAATGTAAGTCAATCTTAGAGAAATACTGTACCCCCTTCAACTGGTCAAACAGGTCATCTATGTTGGGAAGAGGATACTTGTTCTTTACCATGACGTGATTTAGCATGCGATAATCTATACACAACCGTAGCAGATCCATCCTTCTTTTTCACAAACAATATAGGTGCTTCCCAAGGAGATATGCTCGGCCGTATAAAACCTGAGTCCAATAGCTCATGAATCTGCTTCCTCAATTCCTCTATTTCACATGGAGGCAAGCCGTACGTTGGTAAGGAGATCGGTGTCACGCCTGCCACAAGGTCGATGGTAAAGTCGATCTCGCACTGAGGAGGTAGTCCAGGGATCGTTCTGAACACGTCCGTGAAATCTTGGACTACTGGCATGTCCCCAAGTGACTGACCATCAAAATTTTCCAATAAGGAAGCGTAACAACGAATGTAGTAATGACAACTGACCTGAACTGGGAAGGTGAATGTCATGTTCTCGGGCCCATGGGCTGTCACCAATCTGGTTTTGCAGTCAATCTCTGCCTTCATTTCGGTGAGCCAATCCATACTGAGGATGACATCGTAATGGTATATCGTGGTGACAATCAGGTTAATGCACAGCATTCTGCTTCCTAAGTCTATCAAGCAACTCTCACAAAGCTTAGTGGCATCTGTGAAGGTTCTTGCTACGACGATGACTCTCACCCCAGCCATAGGGGTAGTGTTCAGCCCTAATCGCTTGACTGTAGAGTATGATATCATGGAAATAGTGGACTTGGTGTCCACCAATAGGAATACAGGTGTACCTTGAATGTGAGCAGTGACTTCAAAGGCTAGCGGCACTACAACCGCAGATTCAAATGCTTCAGCTGCGAGTGCATGTACTCGAGCTTGTTGTGGATGATTGGGTTGCGCTACCATAGGTCGTTGAGGCGGCCTGTTTCGAGATGTGGGAGGTCGATTGAATGACTGTGCCGGTGGTACAAATCGTAGAGGTGTAGCTGAAATAACATGTGGTGGCTAGCGGTTGACTTTCTGAGGCGGCGTGTAACCATTGTCGTTCATCTTAGCAAAATAAACAGGTTCTGTATGGCCTGTTCTTTTACAATAGGTACACAAAAGATCAAATCGCCTCTGCTGAGCTAGCGGAGCTATTGGTCTAGGAGACGAGTTCATACGCGGCCTCTTGCCAAGAAACGATCGATTCTTTAATTTAGGCCAAGGCCTCAGGCCCATTGGCATGTGCGTTCGAGACACTCTTTCACTATCCTGCTCAGCTTGCAAGGACATGCTCACTAGCTCAGCATAGTTGGGAATGCTAGCGCAACACATTTTGATGCGGATATCAGCTCGCAACCCTTCTGAAAAGAGCCGCATTCTCATCGACTCATCTGCTAAAATTAAAGGAGCATATCTAGCCAGCTCTGTGAAATGGTTCTCGTATTCTTCCACTATCATTCCCCCTTGTCGGAGGCAGAGGAATTCACCCTCCTTTTCATTATGGTAAGTGAGGAAAAAATACTTCTCGTGGAAGTGTACTTCAAATTTGTCCCACGTATAGTACAACGGCCTCAAATCTATGAGTACCCTTAAAAGAAAGAGGATGAAGCTTGTAAGACGCGTATCCTAGCCCGTACTGTTCCGTGAACTTTCACGATCCTCCCTGTCAAATTTCGGCAACCCGTGATCTGTAACCAGCGTTTGCGCACGATCCTAAGTCATATTCTGTATATCAGAGTCGACTCGACCCGATACTCGTCCCAATGCGATGCGCCGTCATCGCGGTTCCAATGCCGCATCTCTCACGCGCCGAGGCGATACCTAGGCCAGGAGATGTGGGCCCACGTTGTAAGTGCTATGGTTTGATTCCTCTTTGGTTGTCAAATTTTATGTGTCAAAACCTCTGTATGTGTCTTGTGTTTATATCTTCAAGCTACAATATAGAAGATATTAAAGAAGAGTTCAAGCTCAAGACTCAAGCTCAAGTTCACATGTAAGAACTCAAGCTCAAGTTCACGTGTACTCAAGGTCAAGACTCAAGCATAGTTTGGGACTCAAGTGCAACTCAAAATGACATTGATTTCAAAGCTTGTGAAGTAGTCAAGCTACATCAAGAAGAACTCAAGCTTCATAATGATCAAGGTCTAAGCGAATGAAGTTTTCAATGTCCATACTTCTTATCCCAGGTATGATAAACCTTAGATTGACCTTAGGGTAGGTCATTTTGGCTACATAATTCATTTGAATATTAATACATAAATTTAGTCTATTCTAAGACTAGTCCTAGACCATGTTCGACCAGTCTTAGCACTGGTTCGACCAGTCTAAGAAGTTCCAGGACCAGTCCTAAAATTGTTGTAATTTATCAATTTTTCTAGTTCGGCTTCGACCAGTCCTGGAGTCTACTCGACCGGTCGTGGGATGGTCTCGACTCGACCTTCGACCAGTCGTAAAGCTTCGAATCAAACTCTAGTGACTAAATGAAGTGTCGCATGACCAGTCGTAGAGGGGTCTCGACCGGTCGTGAACTGCCTTCGACCAGTCGTGGACTGCCTACGACTGGTTGTACAACAGTTTGATCCGATCGCGCTCAAAAATTCAAAAATCTGTTTATCCTTCAACCAGTCGTGGTGTCCCTAGGACCAGTCGAAGATGAATTTCTACAACTATAAATAGCACACGAATTTAAGAGTTTTTTCATTAAAAATTAAGTGAATTCAAGGCTCCACTCTGAGACAAGTCTGTGTTTATTTTTAAGCTATACTGTGCATAATTCTATTTCCTTTTGTTAGCTTATTGTTATTTGATTTTGATTTGTATTCCAATCTGATTAGAAAAAGGGGAAATTCTTAATTCCTTCTTCACGAAATCAAAATCAAATACAGCTAACCCTGAGTTGATTAAATCTAAAATCAATTAGAACTTAGAACCATTATAAAGTGAGTATTGGACATTGAACTTCCATATTCAAACTTCTACTTCGATTGGTTCTTCCGGGCTGCTACAAGAGGAGAAGTTCAGGTATTTTACAATTCTGTAAAATTTCTATTTCTTTGGTTTTTGTTTGGAATTCGCCAGAAAAATTTCACTTATGTTGGTTATTAAGGAGAGCTAAAAAACTCAGAAAGAAAGATTTTTAGATTGTGTAAGCCCAAGTTAAAAAGACATAATTGTGAAGGTTTTAGGTGAACCTGTGAAACCTATTTTGATAGTGAACGTTAATATCCCCTGTGTGAGGATATTAGGAGTGGAGTAGCATTCTATGTGGCTGTTGTTTAACAGTTGGTGAACACATAGGTGAACCATTATAATTCTTTATCTTGTGGATTGAATGCTTGCTTAATTTTTTACCTTTTATCATTCAAAGTTGTGGAATGTATGTGTGGATGTGAATGCTGTAAATATTTACATTTCAAGCAAGTGTGGGGAATGTTGTAATAATTTAGATTTATATTTCTGCAATCTATTCCTTTATTTGTTTTGAGCTTTAGATTCTCTAATTGTTCTAGTAAGGTTGCCCTGCCATTTTTATGGTGCATGGTTGTCCCTAGAACAATCAATATTTGAGATTGCATTCTATTCCTCAGTGTAGTATCAATTTGTTTATTCCTCTAAAGTTTAAGTTCTTGATACAAAAACTTTTCTAGAAATCAGGTTTTCCTACCATCAACTTTGGTTTTTGGTGTAAGGTTGTCCTTAGAACAACTTTTGTATCAATCTCTCAATACTTGTTCATTGAGGTTGCTATTCATTTAAGCATTGTGGATTGATTTACTTTATTTGGCTATCTTGTTATTTAAATTCTACTGTAATTATTTTAAATTGGGCATAGTCCTATTCACCCCCCCCCCCCCCCTCTAGGACATATAGCTTGGCCATTTCAAGTGGTATGAATGCCTAATAGCTCTCTCTTATTGCTTTTTTGGATTTAATTCCTGAGCTAACTATCTAAGCTATATATATAAGATGTCAAATTTTGATAGCCTATCAGTCACTAGGCCTCCACCCTTTGATGGCTCCAACTTTGCCTATTGGAAAGCCTAAATGAGGATCTTCCTCAAATCAATGGATGAAAGTGTGTGGTAAGCCACAGTGACTGAATGGAGCCCTCCTACCATTGAATTAACTAGTATCAATGGATTAAAATCAATGAGAATAACACCTTATACTTCTTGGTCCACTCTTCAGAAAAGTGAGAGTAGTGCCAATGCAAAAGCACTAAATGCAATCACTTGTGCACTATCACCGGATGAGTTCAAAAGAATCATATCCTGTGATACTACAAAGCAAGCCTGGGATATATTAGAAATGACACATGAGGGTACATCAATTGTCAAAAAATCTTAAGTCCAACTCCTCACAACTAAATTTGAAGAAATTCATATGGAGGAAAATGAAATGTTTATGGACTTTTACACAAGATTAAATGACATTGTAAACTCAATGTGGGGTCTTGGCGATAAAATCCCAGAAAGTAAAGTGTGTGCAAAGATACTATGCTCACTTCCTGAACGGTTCAACTCTAAAGTAACCGCGATCCAGGAACTTCGTGATACGGACAATATGAGGGTAGAAGAACTAGTTGGTTCTTTACAAACCTATGAGTTAAACTTTAAAGCTCCTAAAGGTAAATCTATAGCTTTGAAATCTTCTAAAAATGTTTCTGAAGAAAACTCTGATTCTGAAGATGATATGGCTCTTTTACTAAAAAAGTTTTACAAGATTTTCACAAGTAAGAAAAGAGTTGATTTTCAATCAAATGATAAAAAAGAAATGTAGACCTAAAATTTAAAAATCTTTGAAAGACAGTCAGTGTTACAATTGCCATAAATATGAGCATTTAGCAAACAAATGTCCTAAAAATGACAAACCCAAAAGGAAGGGTATGTTGGCTACTTGGGATGAATCATCTGAGTCTGAAGCTACTTCTGATTCAGAAGATTTTGAAACCGAGTCGAGCAATGAAGTTAAGGCCCTTATGACTCTAGCCAAGTTCACTTTTTCAGAACATGATGATTCAACTAATGAAGAAAATCTGAATCGTGATTATGAAAATGAAGAAGATCTTCAAGATGCTTATAATGCCTTATACAAGGAAAGTTGTAAAATTGCTGTGAAAATTAAACTTCAAAAAGAAAAGTTTTTTAAACTCAAAGAATGCTTCAACTTACTTGTTTTAGAAAAATCTCAAATTTTAGATAGTTTTGAAAAATCAAAATGTGATTTGGAATTCAAAACCTCCCTGATTGAAGATTTGAAATCTGAAATTGAGAAACTCAAGAATGAAGTATCTTCTCTTCTGAGTTTGAAGGATACATGGAGGTATGCCCAAGGAGATCCAAAGTTAGAAAGACTTTTATCTGGATCTAGAAAATGTGGTGATCGATCTAGGTTAGGTTATGATAAAAACATACCTCATAAACAGAAGAGTACTCCTTCCAACTTTGTGAAAGGAGAAACCTCTAACTCAAAAGAAAAAGGTACTTGTCAAGGTTTTTCTAAAAATACAAAAACTTTTTAAAAACCTAAACGTAGCTATATCAATTTCAAAAATCAGTACAGTAACCCACTGGCTGAAAAAATAGTTGATTTACTCAAGGAACTCTTAAAATCTAACTCAGTCGGTCATTCTCACAACTATAAACAGAAGAAGACCAACTATGTTCCTAAACCCAAAACAGTTCTGAAATGGGTTCCTAAAGTTGCTTGCTTGGTTGCCCACACTGCCTTCAAAGCAACAAGCCATTCAAAATGGTACCTAGACAGTGGATGTTCCAGGCACATGATAGGTGACAAGGCTTTATTCACCGATCTAAAAGATATGACTGATGGGTCAGTCACATTTGGTGATGGTAGCAACTGTAAGATTATTGGTCAAGGTACGGTTCAACTCTATAACCTTCCCTTATTTAAGAATGTTTTATATGTTGAAGGACTAAAACACAACCTGTTAAGCATATCTCAAATATGCGACAACAACCATAGTGTTAAATTTTCTAATCAAGGTTGTAAGATTATAGATAAAAAGGGTTCTGTAATATTAACTGGTCGCAAAACTTCTGAAAACTGCTATATAGTAAGCAATGGTAGCTCATCTAATCAAACGTGTTACATGGTCCATACCAATGAGACAGAATTATGGCATAAATGCCTTGGACATGTACACTACTGAAATTTATACAGATTAAGCAAAGGAGAACTTATTAGAGGTCTACCTAAGATTCAAAAAGTAGATAAGATATGTGGTGAATGTCAGTATGGTAAACAAACTAAGAGCTCTCACAAAAAGGTGCACTCCAATGCCACATTAAGACCACTCGAACTTCTCCACATGGATCTTATAGGACCAACTAGAATGGAAAGTCGAAGTGGTAAAAAATATATCTTGGTTATTATAGATGATTTTACAAGATTTTCCTGGGTTTCATTTTTAAGAGACAAATCAAAAACCCTTGATGAAGTGAAAAAGATTATCAAACGGATCTAAACTAAAAAATGTTCTCAAGTCAGTAAGATCCGAAGTGATCATGGATTCGAGTTTGAAAATAGTGGTTTTGAGAAATTCTGTAGCGATCAAGGAATATCACATGAATTCTCTGCGCCCAAAACTCCACAACAAAAATGGTATTATGGAAAGGAAAAATAGAGTACTCCAAGAAATGGGAAATGTTATGTTGAATAGCATGAAACTCCCTAAAAATTTATGGGCTGAAGCAGTAATAACGCCTGCTATATTATTAACCATGTCTATACCTGTAAATATAATAATAAAATGATTATGAAATGTGGTTTGATAAGAAACCGACTGTTAAATACTTTCGAGTTTTTCGCAGTAAATGTTATATTTTACGTGACCGTGAAAATCTGGGAAAGTTTGACACAAAGAGTGATGAAGGAATCTTCTTAGGATATTCTTTAAACAATCATGCATATCGTGTACTGAACAACAGGACCGGTGTGATTCAAGAGTCAATTAATGTGGTCATTGATGATCACCTGGATACACCTGCACCTAGTTCAGATAATGATGAAGTTCTTGTAATTGAAAAACCAGATACTTCATCAAGTGAAATTAATTCTGAATTAAGGACTGTTAAAGATCATCCAACTAATCAAATTCTTGGAAACCATCTCACTGGTGTGCGCATTCGTAGACAACTAGAAGACATATGTAATTACGTGTGCTTTACATCTCAGATTGAACCGGTAAATGTAAAAGAAGCACTTTCTAATGAAAACTGGATAGTAGCGACGTAGGAAGAACTTAATCAGTTTGTTCGAAATGATGTTTAGTATCTTGTTCCTAGACCTAAAGATAAACACATTATAGGAATAAGTGGATTTTCAGAAATAAGTTTGATAAACTTGGAAATATAATTCGAAACAAGGCAAGACTGGTTGTATAAGGGTACACTCAAATAGAAGGTATTGATTATGATGAAACCTTTGCTCCAGTTGCTTGCCTTGAATCAATTAGACTTTTTATATCCATTGCATACTTTAGAAAGTTTAGAATTTATCAAATGGATGTAAAAAGTGCCTTCTTAAATGGTGATTTACATGAAGAAGTATATGTTGAACAACCTACAGGGTTTGAAGACCCTAAGTTTACTAATCATGTATACCGCCTTAAAAAGGCTCTCTATGGTTTGAAACGAGCTCCCAGGGCATGGTACAAAAAATTGACTAAGTTTTTACTAAATCATACTTTTCAAATGGGTAGTGTCGATAAGACTCTCTTTGTTAAGAAACATAATGATGATATTTTAATGGTTCAAATCTATGTTGATGATATTATTTATGGATCAACTTGTACTAACATGACTATTGAGTTTGCAGATTTGATGAAATCTAAGTTTGAAATGAGCTTGGTTGGGGAATTAAATTATTTCTTAGGATTGTAAGTAAAACAACAATCTGATGGAATTTTTATTTCACAATCTAAATATGCTTTGAACTTGATTAAGAAGTTCGGATTTGAGAATGGTAAGAATTTTGATACTCCTATAAGTACAACTCTAAGACTCTCAAAAGACTCTACAGGTAAAGATGTAGATTCTAAATTGTATCGTAGCATGATAGGCAGTTTGCTTTACTTAACTGCAAGTAGACCTGATATTGTTTTAAGTGTTGGAATCTGTGCTAGATATTATTCTAATCCTAAAGAATCTCACTTAACTGCTGTAAAGCGAATTATTCGATATGTCGCAAGTTCAGTTAATCTGGGTCTTTAATATCCTTATGATACTAGTGTTCAATTAGTTGGGTATTCAGATGCTGATTGGGCAGGTAATATCGATGACAGGAAATCAACCAGTGGTGGTTATTTTTATATTGGAAATTGCTTGGTTTCTTGGTTTAGCAAGAAGCAAAGTTCCATATCACTCTCAACTGCTGAGGCTGAATACATTGTAGCTGGTAATGCATGTACTCAGCTAGTTTGGATGAAAAGTATGTTGAGTGATTATGGAATCGCACAGGACTCTATGGTTTTATACTGTGATAATTCCAGTGCGATAAATATTTTAAAAAACCCAATCCAGCATTCACGTACTAAGCATATTGACATTAGGTTTCATTATATCCGTGAATTAGGGGAAGAAAAAGAAATATCTTTAGAATATATTCCAACTGAGACTCAGCTTGCTGACATTTTCACTAAACCGCTCGACAAAAGCAGGTTTAATAAGTTGAAATTCAATCTCGGTATGTGTAATCCAAAATGATTGAGCATGCATCTCTGTATCATAGTGTAAATACTTTATTGGTTTATATTTAAAAATTTCTTGAAAAATGCATGTTTATTTATTTTTTTTGTACAGGACCAGTCGAGGACGTGCTCGACCAGTCATGGCACGACTAGTAGAGGACGTCCCATGACCAGTCGTGTAGCGCGCTGATTGCTTTTATTTGGGGGAAAACTATTTCTTCTTCATTTCATTCCTCTTCTCCAACGAGCCGAGCGTCAACTAGTCAAACCCCACTGTTTAATTCACTCAGGTTAGAGTGTATTCTCTTGATTTCTTGAAGAATCTTAGTCTTTTCTCTTAAATTTCTTGATTGTAGTTGTTTATTTCAACTCATTCAAGTTGTTGGGTTTTTCTTCTCATTTGCTGAATCTAGAGAAACCCATCTCTATTTTCTTGATATTTCTTGTATTTCTTAAAGAAAATGGACTCTAGAGGTAAAAAGAAAAATCCTAGAGGTGCTTCATCTTCTAGATCGAATGTTATCACTAGACGCCATCTTAGGGCTCCTGAAGATGATCCACCATTTGTGCGTGATTTGCGTATGCGCAATGTGATTGTTGAAAAAGCTGTCAGTTTAAACCATATCGCTCCTTTTAGTCTCATTCCTCTCCTTCAATCTGTAGGATGGGAAAACATTTTACAGTAGGGTGGGCCGGCATACCAGTCCATAGCGTAGGCCATGGTTGCATGTATAACTGATTTCTCTATTGAGCAACTGACTTTTACAATTACTACTAGAGAAGGGCCTTTTCCTGTTGATTGACATTTAATTTCAGGCCTTATGGACATGCCAGTAAATGATGATGGTATTCATCCTAGTGCACTTGCTGAGAAAGTGTCAGAATCGGAAAAACGTGTTTATACTAGAGCATTATGTAACATGGATGCACCATGGACTGCAAATGGGAATGCCCTCAAAACCAGATACTTGTTACCTAAATACAGGGTTTTGCATCGTATCTTCACTTCTAATTTGTATCCTCGATCTAGAAATAAGATTGAGTTGATTCTGTTTATGTTTCGTATTATGTACTCAATCATTACTGGTGTTAATGTCTGTTTGCCCTCTTTGATTTGTTCCTCTATCATTCAAATCCATAGTCATCCTAGTCATGGTGATATTCCATTTGGGTATCTGTTGAATGTATTAGCCACTCACATGTTAGCCGCTATGCCTGTCGGAGAGGCTCCTATCTAACATCTCATATTCAATAACTCTAACTTAAACAAAATGAAGTTAAAATTGGCTCCAGGCCAAACATCTCATATTCAATAACTCCAACTTAAACAAAATGAAGTTAAAATTGGCTCCAGGCCAAGTTGATGTTGGTGAAGGTGGAGTTGCTGCTGAGGCTGGGAATGATGAAGATGGTGATGATCTTCCTTCAGATGATATCAATATGGACGATATTTTTAATGAAATGGATTCTGACTCTGGGAATGATCCTGACTTTGAGCCATCTGATTTCAATGCTCGACTAAGTGCATTAGAGGAGAAGGTAGAGAATATGAATGTTGGCCACAATCAGCAATTCAAAAACATGCGTAAGTATTATAGGCGCTTACAAAAAGGCCTTCATCAAATTGATCCTACCATACCTGATCCTTCTTCTAGATCAAATTGAGATTTTAATCTTTGGTCTGTAATAACTATATTACTTTTTACTCACTCTGGGTGTGTTAAACTCTATCTGACTTGACTTTATTACTCATGTTATGTTCCATACTTTTAACTTTCAATCTTTCTAACTTTATGACTTGATCATTACTTCCCTGTCTTTTCTATCCTATTTTTGTTTCTTCCTTTGTCACATTTTGATTAAAAGGGGGAGTATTTGAGGATTATGATTAGATTTATGATGATGTGAATGGAATGGTTGAAGTATACTACTAAGGGGGAGTTACACAAGGGAAGTTCCGTGGTTGTGCATGAGGTTGTATGTTGTATGCTAGTTCATGACAACTGGTGCATGATTCATTACTATACATGTTGTGCTTTTCTTGTTGAAGTATGTTTTGTCAAAATTTTGACAAAGGGGGAGATTGTAAGTGCTATGGATTGATTCCTCTTTGGTTGTCAAATTTTGTGTGTCAGAACCTCTGTATGTGTCTTGTGTTTATATCTTCAAGCTACAATATAGAAGATATTAAAGAAGAGTTCAAGCTCAAGACTCAAGCTCAAGTTCACATGTAAGAACTCAAGCTCAAGTTCACATGTAAGAACTCAAGCTCAAGTTCACGTGTACTCAAGGTCAAGACTCAAGCATAGTTTGGGACTCAAGTGCAACTCAAAACGACATTGATTTCAAAGCTTATGAAGTAGTCAAGCTACATCAAGAAGAACTCAAGCTTCATAATGATCAAGGTCTAAGCGAATGAAGTTTTCAATGTCCATACTTCTTGTCCCAGGTATGATAAACCTTAGATTGACCTTAGGGTAGGTCATTTTGGCTACATAATTCATTTGAATATTAATACATGAATTTAATCTATTCTAAGACTAGTCCTAGACCTTGTTCGACTAGTCCTAGCACTGGTTCGACCAGTCTAAGAAGTTCCAGGACAAGTCCTAAAATTGTTGTAATTTATCAAATTTTCTAGTTCGGCTTCGACCAGTCCTAGAGTCTACTCGACCGGTCGTGGGATGGTCTCGACTTGACCTTCGACCAGTCGTAAAGCTTCGACTCAAACTCCAGCGACTAAATCAAGTGTCGCACGACCAGTCGTAGAGAAGTCTCGACCGGTCGTGGACTGCCTTCGACCAGTCGTGGACTGCCTACAACTGGTTGTACAACGGTTTGATCCAATCGCACTCAAAAATTCAAAAATCTGTTTATCCTTCAACCAGTCGTGGTGTCCCTAGGACCAGTCAAAGATGAATTTCTGCAGCTATAAATAGCACACGAATTTCAGAGTTTTTTCATTGAAAATTAAGTGAATTCAAGGCTCCACTCTGAGATAAGTCTGTGTTTGTTTTTAAGCTATACTGGGGAAATTCTTAATTCCTTCTTCACGGAATCAAAATTAAATACAGCTAGCCCTAAGTTGATTAAATCTAAAATCAATTAGAACTTAGAACCATTATAAAGTGAGTATTGGACGTTGAACTTCCATATTCGAACTTCTACTCCGATTGGTTCTTTCGGGCTGCTACAAGAGGAGAAATCCAGGTATTTTACAATTCTGTAAAATTTCTATTTCTTTGGTTTTCGTTTAGAATTCGCCAGAAAAATTCCATTTGTGTTGGTTATCTGAGGAGAGCCAGAAAACTCAGAAAGAGGGGTTTTTGGATTGTGTAAGCCTAAGTTAAAAAGACATAATTGTGAAGGTTTTAGGTGAACCTATGAAACCTATTTTGATAGTGAACACTAATATCCCCTGTGTGAGGATATTAGGAGTGGAGTAGCATTCTGTGTGGCTGTTGTTTAACAGTTGGTGAACACAAAGGCGAACCACTATAATTCTTTATCTTGTGAATTGAATGCTTGCTTAATTTTTTACCTTTTATCATTCAAAGCTGTGGAATGTATGTGTGGATGTGAATGCTGTAAATATTTACATTTCAAGCAAGTGTGGGGAATGTTGTAATAATTTAGATTTATATTTTTGCAATCTATTCCTTTATTTGTTTTGAGCTTTAGATTCTTTAATTGTTCTAGTAAGGTTGCCCTGCCATTTTTGTGGTGCATGGTTGTCCCTAGAACAATCAATATTTGAGATTGCATTCTATTCCTCAGTATAGTATCAATTTGTTTATTCCTCTAAAGTTTGAGTTCTTGATACAAAGACTTTTCTAGAAATCAGGTTGTCCTACCATAAACTTTGGTTTTTGGTGTAAGGTTGTCCTTAGAACAACTTTTGTATCAATCTCTCAATACTTGTTCATTGAGGTTCTATCATTTAAGCATTATGGATTAATTTACTTTATTTGGCTATCTTGTTATTTAAATTATGGCGTAATTATTTTAAATTTGATATAGTCTTATTCACCCCCCCTCTAGGACATATAGTTTGGCCATTTCACATGTTCAGTTCGAAGAAAAAGGTTGCGCGTTGTAATCCCAAGAGAATGTCCCATCAATCATTTCAAAAGTCAAGTACTCCATCCCATCAAGTCAAGTACAAGCAACCATCTTCCTCTTACATCACCCTTACCTAAAGTCAACTCTCTCTCTCCACCCATCCCTCTCTCACCCAAAATTTAACCCAACCCATCCCTTCCTTACACCCATCCCATTTCCTTTCATCCATCACTTCTCTCTCTCTCTCATTATCTCTCTTCACTCTCAAGCTTCCAAGAGAGAAATCGTCCATGGCCTTCCAAAGGAGAGGAGAGAAGCTAGTGTGGCCCACCTTCCTACCACCCAATCCAACCCTTAGATCATCATCTCAACCGTTGAAGTTCGTCCATTGGAGCTCTAGGATGCTTTGGCGGAAGAAGGAGAAGAAGATCATAGGTGGGTGTTTCTTAGGCCTAGATTTCATTCTTTTGATGATAGGCCAAGTGGGGCCTACCAATTGATGGTATGGATCCCACTTTGGACCCTAGGTGTGGCCGATGTCCCACCATGATTGTCATCTTCATTCCATGATGGGGCCATTCTCCATGGACCCCATCATGACATGTATTTTCCTTGTATGAATAGGGTCATCTAGACCTTGTATTTTGGTGGAGAAAGGATCTCCACCGTTGATTTTGATCGGTGGGCCCACATGTAATGGGACCCACTTGATGTATGTTGTAAATCATGGAAGGGAGGGCCCATAGTGCCGGGGTCCCTCCATCACTCGCCCCTCTTTGTCTCCCTCTCTTTTTCCCTTGTTGATGGACCCATGATGTATGTAACTTATCCATATCGTCCACCTTCATGGGACCCACTTGATAGAAGTGTTGAATCTACATCGTCCAGGCCATGTGGGCCTTACCTTAATGGTGATGGGAAAACACAAATATTAGGTTGATCCAAATCAGGTGGGCCACGTCCACGTGGGACCCACCATGATGTGCACCATCCACACCGTCCATACACCAGGACGATGGGACCCACATAACTATCCAGATCATCTGGACATGGCCAACAGTGATGGCGAACTGACAGTGGGGTGCACTAATCAGCTAATAAATAATAATAAAAAAATAATATAATATTATATATATTATATATACTCGATGTGGCCCTACGTGGGACCCACCTGTACCGTGCAGCAACAACAGGGGTGCCCAGCTACTGCGTGAACCCCATCCAGCCCGCCCGTCCGATTTCTCTGGTGGATGGGACCCACCCACATGTGTAACACGTGGGGTGAGGCCTCCTTTGATGTATGTATTTCGTATCCCCACCATCCATCTATTTGATGATGGGCCAGCAGCCGCTGCTAGCTGCGTGTAGCAGCAGCACCCACCCCACGTGTGGGGCTACACAGTGATACGTGTGGGACTGCACTGTGATGCTTGTGGAACTGCACCGTGATGTGTGTCTATCCACACTGTCCAGCACCCTGGACGGTGGGACCCACTTCAGGTGTATGTTTTGTATCCCACAGTCCATCCATTTGGTGAACTCGTCCTAAGGCCTATATCAGGTGGACCACATTGCAGAAACAGTGGGGAATGAACGCCTACCATTGAAACCCTCTTGGGAGTACAGAAGTTTTGGATCAGCATGATATTTGTTTTTTCCTCTCAACCAGGTCCCTGTGACCTTATGAACAGACTGGATGGAAAATAAATGTAATGGTGGGCCCCATGGAGTTTCAACAATGAAAATCATTATCTCCACTGTTATTTTTGGTATGGTCCAGATGATCTTCAAATCATCATCTCCGCCGCTATTTGGAGTGTGGTCCAGATGATTTTTAAAATAGACGAATGGTGAAGATGTTGCGGCCCATTGAGGCTCAGATATGAGGCCCATTGTGATATGTTGGAGCCCATTGTTGAGGCCTATGTATTGCGGCCCATTTGATTTATATATAAGGCTCATAGAACGTGGTCATTGTGTTATATGTGAGGCCCAAGAGTGAGGCCCAGTATGTGAGGCCCGATGTGATGTATCTATGACCCATATGATGAGGCCCATTATAATATATATGAGGTCCATGTGATGCGGCCTATTACGATGTATTTATGGCCGATTTAGCAAGGTCCACCTGTGATGTATATTTGAGGCCCATTACGATGTATATTAGGCCTTTGTGTGAGGCCATGTGCCTATTATATATATATTTGACCCTATGAAGGTCACTCCTTAGGAGAAATGATGGTTAAATGTCCACATTGATGAACGATGATGGTTAAATGTCTACATTGTGACCTTCCCTTAGGCCCCTTGTTAGGCCGATTATTGTGTGTGATTCTGATTGTCGAGACCGCGTATTGAGGCCGATTCTGATTGTTAAGGCCGATTGTATAGGTTGATTCTGATTGTCGAGGCCGAGTATCAAGGCCGATTCTAATTTGTCGAGGTCGATTATATAGGCCGATTCTGATTGTCGAGGCCGAATATCAAGGCTGATTCTGATTTGTCGAGGCCGATTGTATGGGTCGATTTCGATTTGTTAAGGCCGATTATATAGGCTGATTCTGATTTGTCGAGGTCGATTGTATAGGCTGATTCTGATTTGTCGAGGCCGATTATATAGGCTGATTCTGATTATCAAGGTTGATTGAATAGGTTGATTCCAATTTGTCGAGGCCAATTGTATAGGCCGATTCTGATTTGTAGAGACCGATTATATAGGCTGATTCCGATTGTTGAGGCTGAGTATCGAGGCCAATTCTGATTGTCGATGCCGATTTCGATTGTCGATGCCGATTGTATAGGTCGATTCTGATTGTCGAGGCCGATTGTATAGGTCATTCCGATTGTTGAGGCCGAGTATCAAGGACGATTCTGATTTGTCGAAACCGATTGTATAGGCTGATTATGATTGTCGAGGTCGATTCCGATTTGTCGACGCCGATTCGGATTGTCGAGGTCGAGTATCGAGGTCGATTCCGATTTGTCGACACCGATTCTGATTGTCGAGGTCGAGTATTGAGGTCTATTTCGATTGTTGAGGCCGAGTATCGAGGTTGATTCTGATTTGTCGAGGCCGATTGTATAGGCCGATTCCGATTGTCGAGGCCGATTGTATGTGCCGATTCCGATTGTCGAGGCTGAGTATCGAGGCCGATTCCGCGCGTCGATTCTAATTGTTGAGGCTAATTTCAATTATCGAGGCCAATTTCGATTGCCAAGGCTGATTGTCGAGACCTATATGATGTATATGTGACCCGTAGTTAAGGCCCATTATGATGTGTATTCAACCTGTGTGATGTATATGCAGCCCGTGTTTAAGGCCTGATGTGATGAATAGGAGGTCTATGTGATGGGGGCCCATTGTGATATATTCGAGGCCCATGGGTAAGGCCCATTGTGATCTATTCATGACCCATGGGCAAGGCCCATTGTGATATGTATTAGGCCCATGATGCATGGCCCATTTGATGTATTTAAGACCCATGTGTAGGGCCCACATGTCATGTATTTGAGGCCCATGAGCAGGGCCCACCTATTGTGTATATGTGGCCCTTAAGTAAGGCCCATTATGTTGTATATTAGGCCTTTGTGTGAAGCCGTGGGCCCATTATATGTTTGGATCTATGTGGGTCATTCCTTAGGGACAATGATGGTTAAATGTCCACATTGTCGAGGTCAATTGTTGATGCCAGTTATTAATACCGATTATGAGTATGTGACAGCATAGCATCATAATACATGCTCATACACATCATCTGCATGTTTATTGTGAGATGTGATTCACCCTTGCATATGCCATAGTACAGATGGTTTATGAGACTCCCTGATAGGTGGAGTTATCCCACATGAGCGCACGGTATGCGCAGGATTGATGCATGATTGGACTACATGACTCATGCATCTTGCATTGTGTGATTGTCATTATTGTACGCCCCAGCAACATCGGGGCTGTGACCTCCACAGGCATGTCGTAGATGGCTAGATGGGACACTAGAAATGTTTGATTCAAGAATCTGGGCACTTTAGATGTCCGTGGATGAAAGTCCCTAAACCTCTGAGGCCAAGAGACGCCCCAACGTTTAGACCGAGTGGATACATGAGCACCCAAGTGCCAAATACCAGTAGGCCGCGTCTCCCACTGTGTCGTGGTCAGTTGGGAGGGGGTGTGGCCTTATCCGCCCGAGTGAGGGGGCTATAAGCTAGGCTAAGTTTGACCAGCTCCCAAATAGGTCCGCTATCGATGAGCCAGGTAGGCATTGGTAAACTATTAACAGGCGAGTAGTGAGGTCTTTTCCACTCATTGGGCTATGCGGCCGACTGGGGCAGTAGCCATCTTGGAGTGTACTAGACCCCGGTGATGATCCCAGAGATGTACGGTACTGATATGTGGACTTATTGAATAGGAGTTGCATACTCATTCATTCATTCACTATTTACTCGGGCTGGTGGTCCGCAACTATTTGTTACATGTACCTTCGCAACGGCCAGGATTTCGGTTGGGGCGCGCGACTAACCTGAGATAAGGAGTTTACCACATTGAGTCTGAATATCCAAATCTAGATATGAGACTGGTTTGGATAGAAGTCCCTTGTGATGGATCCCATAGCTTGCAATACTACGTACTATCATCCCGAATTCACTCCAGCTTGTTCATTTCATTCGCATCGCATATTGCATTGCATCCGCAACATTTAACATTTTAGGTTGCTATGTTTCTGCACTTATATGACCTAGATGGACTTAGTAGGTTTTATATATTGCATTGTACCATCGCCATCTGATATTTTTCTCTCTTAACTCCTCATTTGCATAACTGATTTATATTGCTTACTCTGATATTAGATGACTCATGGACTTGTCAGTATTTCTACTTACTCTGATATTGTATGGCTTGTAGACTTATCAATATCTCCGTTTACTCTGATATTACATTCTGAGCACGGATATTTTGTTCATACACTTTCATCACCTATTAAACTTTCTATAAGCTTATGCATGATAGATCCGTGTGGTGGCGTTAGGTTTCAGCAGCGTGGAGCTTAGAGCATGCAGCGGACCTCTGGAGCTTTAATTTTTGATACATGTATTTCCCATTGTATTCAAATGATTATATTAGTGGACATGTGATGATGATGTTGACTTTGTGATTTGGGTAAACTTGTGGTTATGCTTCTAATGAGAAAAAAATGTACGTCTGAAAATCCTCCTTGTAGGATCTCAGGATCGGAATCTGGCGTATAGATGCTGGGAGCCAAGAATGGGGTAATACAGAGGCTGTCGACACCGGATTCGGCAATCGGGAATCGTGCGAGTCCAATCTCTGGGTTTGGGGCGTGACAGAGGCACTGAGAGCACTCGAATGGGCCACTAATAGTCATAGCCCTAGTAGGTTGTACGGGTGACATCGGCGGGGCCACATTCATGTTTTGTGCGATGGCCCCCGCTATAGTTGCCAGAACTTGCTGCTGTTGTTGCATTAGGAGTATCATCTGCTCTAACTTATTAGGGGGAGAGGCCACCTGAGGCATGTGTGGCATTGACGAAGACGCACGGTTCTGACCCAGAATCGGTGGTGCACTCGGTGTTGGTCCATTTGTGGGGCCAGTGGCAGGTTGTGAATCCGACATCATGTTGTTACTCGGACCCAAGCTAGGGTCCGTTTGGATACTGCTCAGGTGAGAGGCCCCGTCAATCATTCCGCCAAGTGGGAGACGTGCCATGTTCCAAGTAGTTTTAAGAGGCATTCCCCATATACAACAGATGGTGCAACATTCATAGGATTAGAATCACATCATCCACTTTTTCCAAACATTTTACACATTTCTAAATAAAGAAGCTTCATGCATTTCATTTAACAAAATTGTCACAGTTACATATGATGTGGTATTACGTGCACTATGACAGAGGATGCATGTAAGCTAATTAACAAAAGGTTTCAACACTTACTAACCTAACACCAAAACTAAGCCTATCCAAAGCCATTACAAAAAGCAAGAAAGAAAGAAATATAAATGCATGACTAGTCCTCCGATTATGGCGAAGGCGGAGGTGCTCCCTTATCCTACATATAGCAAAGGAGGGCCTTTAGGGTACGAGACATTTTCTTAAACTCTTGCTTCAGGTAGGCTTGGCTCTCCTCGAATTTTTGCTTTAAGTTGGCTTAATTTTCCTCAATCTTGGCCATGCAAGCTTCTACGGTGGCCCGGTCATGACGATCCTCACCGGTAGCAGGAGGTCCCCCATCTGAATCGTGGGCCTCCTCTTCTTCTTCTTGTCCCTCTTCTCTATTGTCTTCTTCTTCTTCACCACCTTCCTCTTCTTCAGTCTCTTCTTTTATCTCATCCCCGTACTCATCAATCCTGACTTGGCGTTGCCTAGGGCCTATTCCCATATTGTTGAGTGTAGTTTCATTGATGAAATGGATAGGGGCAAGATTATCCATATGTAGCCAGAATCCGAATGGGAGGGAGGTGTCCCCCTGAGTAGATCGAGTTGTATTGACTATCTGAGTCAAGGCGAGAGTAGGGAAGCACACTCTGTCTCCCTATCCAGTTCGGTACAGGAACTCTACTATAAATCTAGTGCATTCTAAAATAGCAGTGAAGACCGCTTTAGTTGAAGTGGGAATATGCCAATATGTCCTAGAGGGGGGTGAATAGGACTTTTTAAAGTTTATATGATTTATTTAAAATCCTATTACACTAATCCTAACAACAGACACATATTAAGATTACTCAAAAGTAACTCTACTGGCTTCCAAGCCTGGTAGAGGATCCAATCAAAAACTATTTAATAAGTAAACAATATTCAAACTAGTTTATAATGGATATGATTGTGTGAGTGTGTGAGGTGTGATCACATATATTCAGATATGAAAATATTAAAAGAAATCACACAAACAAAAGAATAACAATTCAAACACAGTCATTTTTATAGTGGTTCGACTACTTATTTACTCCACTCCCGGTAACCGCACTCAACCCTTGAGTGTACCGGATTTCACTAAGGAGGTTTCACAGCGGTTCACCTCAAACCTAAGCTTTTAAATCAAGTTCACCTTCAACATTTACAACCTACACTGAGGCTGATTGTTTATGCTCTCACGAGCAAGGGTTAATACAACGCACCCACTTTTAGGCACATTGGCCAAGGATCTTCCATAAGACCCTAATGGAGGTTTCACTCGGATCACCTCGAACCTATTTTTTTGTAACGCCCTGAAAATCGGGGGTCGAGCAAAGCTCAGCTCCCGAGTTCCAGCGCATCACTTATGCAACATAGATAATGATGTTTATGATGAGAGCATTGAAACATGAATGGGATTATACCAAAACAGCATATCATACTCCTGAGATAGTTAGATTGCAAGCGGAAGACTGTGACAAATGTATAGAAGATATATACTATGGTAAGTCTCCAGAGTGTGATAATATTGCCAGGTTAATGAATTACAAGTACAATTTCAAAATATACCAAAGGTGTAGTGTCATCTAGTCAACATCCATGTAACCCCGTCGATCAAGGCATGGCTCACATGAAGCCGCTAGAAAACAGCATATACGAGAAATCATTCTCGTCGTCACAAAAGTCCAGCTCCGCCTCAGGAGTAGCGTTGCCATCTGCAATCAGACAAAGTCTGGTGGGTATCCAGAACACCGTTTCGTAACGTGGGAGTGAGTAATAAACTTAGTGGAACAGTAAAGCATAGGTTAACATGTTATCAAAACAGTCAAGCAGTAATGATAAAGCAGTACAATCAACAATCCTAAGTACTCTTGTTAATGCAAGTATGAAATGCAGTCATGATGCATGCCCTCGCCAACATACTCCCTCATGCGACACCATCTTACGTCCGCGGCATGCTTTCATCCCTCAGTGCTCTACCTCTTCCAGGCACATGCAGTGTGATATGAACATGATTACCGAGTTGTTATTAGTCCTTTTCATACAGCAGTATTGGGAAACTAAGGTACCTCCCTTATATCATTCCCAAACAATGATCCATTCTAAGGTCGTCAGTCCTAGATACTCTCATACGATGATGCGCTTCTGTGTCGTAAGAAGGGTGTCGAGGCATTACACGCACTCATTGCATTGCTCCCCCATCACCTTATCAATACAGGCCTAGTTTATACTCTATTTACTACGGGAAGGCTCGTCGCATCGTTGTAGATTCAAAGTATGCTTGAGGTCACTACACCGGGTACGGTCAGGGCTGCTAGGGCTGTTACACATAATTGTTATACCACTTCCCCATCACCCATCAAAACAGTGTAGGTCGACAGCTCGAATACAGTGTCCCATACCACCGTAATCGGCTCATGAGTCTAGGTTGCTCACTGGTCACTACAAGGAGGCACATCGCCCCAGCGTAAGCCAATAGCTTGACCACGGTGTCCCATACCACCATGCCCGGTTCATGAGTCTTAGCGGATCGAGGTACCAAGGTTAACGGGGTTGCACTGGTAAGTTCGGTACCTTAGGTTCAAGCAGTAGCATCCAAACATGGTGAACATACATTAGACAGATCAGGTTACTTGACAAGCTTGGCTAGCTCGAGCGCACGACAAGTTGAACGACATGAAGTGCATAAGCACTTCGCGTGGCCAACCACTATCGCCAACCGAAGTACGACTCAGGTTCGTCGAACACATCTCACGTGGCGAATGAATCTCAGCCACGAATTCAATCCCGTTACCGATTGCCTAGACTATACAATAGCCCCAATCACATTCAATTATAGAACAGTTAAAGCAGTAATGGATCAAGATTTCAAATCATACAATCAAATATCCACGGAGCACTTCTGGAAGCCCCCCTTGAGCCAAAGGTCGGACTTAAGCTCACCAACCTTAGATCTAGGTCGAGTTAAGTCTTCGTTCCCGTCGGTTTCCCAGATCACACGTGGCAGACCAGTTTCAGTTCAACGGTCACTGGAACTCGATCGGGGCCATAAGTCACTGACCTGTGTATGAAATTTTCCCTGATTCAAGGGTGTATTTGGGTCAGATTCTGACAGTCTGATTGCTTATATCAAGCTCACAAGTGACAAGTCTCAAATCACTTAAATTAGATTACATTTTTAAAGAAATCTTCATTTTCTCACACTCTTCACTCCGGGCTCAAGCGAATAGCCGTGGGACAGTATTTGGATTTGATTTCCGAGATGGTTGTCAAGCCCAGCAAGGCGGTCCTAACTGTTTAACTTCACGTTAATCGGACTTCCAACGTGCAGTCCAGATCTGATATGGAGTTTCAATGTGCTCCCGAGAGCAACTGGGTAATGAGATTGATCCTAGATTTTAGGGTAATGTAGCGCTAACTGTTCTACTTGTTTTGGGTCTTACGGATCGTAGTTAAAGCGATTGGTGCTAATTTCACTGGTACTCTAGTTTAACACTAGCTAATTCTTGCCTAATTTCTAAAGGATTTAGCCCTGTATGATTTTTGTCTGAGGTGGTACTTAGGCCTTTGTAGGTTGTATATAAAGTGATCCAAGTTATTAATACTTACTAAAGCACGCCCTAATTACAAAAAATTTAAAGAACAAGGTGGTAAAAGGTGAGCTTTGTGAAGGAAATGCGTTAAAAAGTGATTTTTTTAGATTTATGGGATTAGGTTCTGACAAGTTAATAAGGTGTTAGGAGCGACCCATTGCCTAAGGACGTCTAATTCCCGGTTGGCAAAAATCTGAGATGTTACAGTTTTAGATAGGTTCACCTTCTACCGGATGTTTATGCTCTCCACAGAGCAAGGGTCCACACAACGCACCCACTACGTACACTCCCGCCGGAGGCCTCCTATGAGGGCTTGAAGGGGTGAGAAACACCTAAGACCTAATCCTAAAAAGGAATGATCACAAGTGTCCTCTGGACTCTAATAACTTATAAATAAATGAATGAGTCTCATTCAGTGCATTGACGAAGATCTCCTCCTAGTTGATGAAGAATCTTTAGCTTCCTTGATCTGCAACACAGATGATGTACCGATACTAGGCTTCGGGTTGGGTCAAGGTTAAAACGGAATCCTACTCTATAAAAAGTTTTCCTATAAGGAAGATAGAGTGATTCCGATTATGCATTTAAGGTATCCCAGCTTAATGATTTGTCATTAAGGTAGTAACTGGAGGATCCTTGAATGCAGAAGTTCATTCCCCAATCCACTCTATTGAATATTAATGATGAGGGTGGATTGGAGGATGAACTTCCCTAAGAGAAAGGGCTTTGGGTATATGATCTAAGGTAAAACACTCAAAAGCACTCTCTTCTTTCTCTATCAGCAACAATAAACAAGTCCTCTTTATATAGGCAAAAGGTTCCAACAGATATAAAACGGTCACATTTATGACAGAGTTCGATATCATCGAGCGGGTTCGATATCATTGAGCATATACTCCCGATGGCATCGATGGTCCGCTTGATGATAAAAACTCAAATGTCATACGCTTTTGAAACCTCTTGCCAGTTGGTCGATGGAATCGAAACAGGTGTCGATCTTATCGGATTTCGAACTCTAATTCAATCGATACTAGTGTCGATTCATCGACATTTGAAAAATGAGAGAGACTTGACTTGAAATATTTCAGGTTTACAAGAATGATCAAGGGACCTTCGAGATCATCGGAATTTGAATGTTGATTATATCGATCGCTGTGTCAATGCATCGATAAATCCAAAGGATTTGCCATTAAGCTTGCTGGACAGTTTCTGTACCTGTTCGATGCAATCGATATAGCATCGATATCATCGATATTTGAATATCGATTCTATCAAGTGACCCCCGATCATAGATAAACAATCCTGAAATATTTTGCTGAAGAAAATAACACCTAAGACGGATATCATCGAGAGCCTTCTGATATCATCAAGATTTGAATTTTGATGGTATCAAGGAGGCTTCGATATATCGATGCACATATGATATTCTTAAAGAAAAACAGGGTCACCGGAGATCTGCCTGTCGATATTATCGAGTCACCTTTGATGGACTCGAGATTTGAATATCGATGATATCGATAGCATATCGATGCATCGATAATTCCGTCCAGATGAGTATGTGGTTGTTGGACGTATTTTGTCCTCATATCGATGATATCGTTTAAGTATCAAGGACATCGACAGCGTAGGTCAATCATTTCGAGATGTGTTTCGATAAAATCGATAAAGCAAGAAAACTTAGAGAATTTTCCTATTTTGAAAAAAGTTTTCATAACTTAAAAAATCATATGATGTTCTGGTTTGTTTTAAGGATTTTATATACCTGGTGTTTTGGGACAAGGGATGTGAGGCTTAGATTTACCTGTGGCAAGATTGCACACATGTTGGTTGAGGCAGACGCTTGAATTGATCTTCCTATGAGGCTCTGCAATCTGATTGACTCAACACTCACGCTAATTGACAAACCAGGGCACTTTCAATCTCTCCCTTTATCAATTACGTGACAAAATACCAAAACACCCTAGAATAGTCTCTAGACAAACACATCATAAATTGCATGTACATACATTTTACACAATTTTACAATTTCTAGTAAACCCATGTACACAACCAGGAGCTGCTCCCCCTTACCGCATTCTCCCCCTATCTTAAGGCAGCTGCTCCCCCTAACACCTGCAACACCATTCAAGCAGATATATAATTTTTCATCCGAGGTGTTTGAACTATTCTCCCTCTTTTTTTCAGTCATTGACAAAGATATAGCAGTTGATATTGACTGAAGTTAAAAGCAATGTAGGAGAACCGTTGGTCAGGGGAATATGCATATAACAGATAGATAAAAAATGGTTAAACAGTTGTAAGCATACAACATTTTTAGACAGTATGGATGCATATCAAATTAGATAAAATAGTGATATAGCAGATAAGACATTCATTAAGAGACATCACATGCATTCCACATATCATAAACTAGATAAACTAGGGGATCTATGAGACAAACATGACAGTAAAGATGAGAATTTCATTCAGCCATATTAAAAGATATCCAAAAATACATACTGCCATAGACAGCAGAAGATTAACTATTATCCCAACAAAAATCACCAAACCCATTTAAGGGCATCTAGAAATAACTATCAGTATTTTAGCCTAACTGTGGGCATATACAACTAAAGACCAAAAAAAAAAGAAGAAACGTCAGCCTTTGTAAGTTAGAGAGCTATCAAATACACCCATGAGAATGTAGAACATCCAAAAAGATACTAATGTTCATACGTGGAAGTAAGAACAAAGTGTATGTGATATCATCCAGACACCAATGCTTATGGAGCCAAGGAAGACGGTGTCGTATCATCACGATGACAGGTGAACAGCTCAACTAACTGTTGTACTGTCTGCTACACACCTTGAACCATCTGTTCCAAAACGGTAAGTCTCTCGTGCACTGAGTGGACATCCCTTTGAATTGCCCCAATCCTATCCAGTTTGAATAGTTTGGCATACTCGGGCGTTGAAGCTGACGCTGCTGGATCGGGTCCAAAAGGTTCATTTCTGGCCGTCTCAGTCCATTCGGTGGGAGGGATACCAGCATCTCCTTCTTCTTGAGTACCTTCCTCTGGGTCCTCAGGGTACTTGTGGAACTTCAAGTCCATCCTTCGTATGTTTCTTTTGGTGAAGGTTTGGAGAGGAAGTACCGGATCACTGGTGGTCGGGAAGCCGATGACGTTACATACCATGTCTATGATCCAGGGATAGGGCAAGTAAAGATCCCTAGATGTATGAACGGTGTAGACCAGCTGATGGACAAGCAGAGTTGGAAGACAAATTTTCATTCCGAAGGCTATTGCATACACTATCATGTTCATGAATCCTATGAGATCAGACCTGTTGGTACTTCTCGGTTAGATGTTTGTGGTGAATATACCGTGCAACACCCAGAATCGCGGTTCCATGTACCTAAATTTCAACGCATTTCCTTGATACCAAGGAATGCCTCTACCATGACATAGGTACTTCGAGGTCCATTTCAGGGAGACCTTCTGGTGCCATTGTCACCCCGAGAGTGTTTACCATTGTAGTAGGCATGATTAGCATATCATCACCATCCAGAGAGACCATGATCGAAGGAGGATTAGACACAGGAGTGACACACGGCAAGGAAGTTGCGCGTATGTTCGAGTTGGCATGGCCCTTCAAAATCTAAAATAGGTAACCAATCGATTACAAAAAACAGAGATTCAAGATTATATGGTTTTGGACAATCCCTGTCTACCTTTCTCCTGTGAATGAGTTTCCTACTCGTGTATTTTGGTGGTGGCGAAGTTAATCCAGCCGGAGGTGGTGCCGGAGACTCAGACTGGGACCCACCACGTGAAGCTTGTTGAGATCTTTGACGGGTGGGGGTCCCACATTCCGAGGCCCTTGCACTTCCTCTTGAAGCGATCACTTTTTGTCGAGTGGACCTTGATGACTCACCTGGACCAGATGCCTTGCCTTTGTCCTTACCCATAACGATAAATTTTAAACGAATGGACAGAGTTCCTCTTTTAAAGAAACTGAAAGTACCCGACCAAAAGACAAGATAAAGTTGAGAATGGAAGGAATGGAAGGATATGATGTACTTTCGGCCGAGGATTTGAGCAAAGAGAAAACGGAAGGTCTTTTTCAAAAAGAAAATAAAATTTTTCTATTCGACTGCCTTTTATCGGGCGGCAGTCTTTGATATCATCGATCGGTGTTCCGATGATATCGATATAGCTCCCCCAATGTTATCGAGACCGTCTTCGATATCATTCTTGATCATTTGGCTTTTCACACTCCAAAGAGGCGTTGATGATATCGACCCTTGATCAATTAATCGAGAATGACATATCGATAGTCATATTGAAGGTGAATGATTTTCATTTTCAACATTCAGATGACCCTTCAAGTATACTTTTAGTATTTCTATGAATCAATAGTATACTCAGTAAATTTATGTACAATCATTGTACACAACAAAACTATAAAGCATTCGGATGACCCTTCAAGTATACTTTTAGTATTTCTATGAATCAATAGTATACTCAGTAAAATTATGTACAATCACTGTACACAACAAAACTATAAACATTTGTATGTTTATATACAAAAGATTGAGGAAAGGAACCTTAGATATATCATTTGAAGCTCAGCAAAATTTGCATCATTTCAGCAAATATCCAGATCTAGATGCATGACTGGACTTGCTTTTCTATGCTCAGTACTTTTAGGCATCAATCCTTTCTTTGCCTCTGATAATGTAGCAGTGGTTGTTTGTGCGATGACCCTTCATTACAGATTTTCCCGATTGGTTTAGGATTTCGCATTCTTATTTGTTGAATTTGACCACATGCCCATTATCATAGATTTGAGATATGCTTAGGAGATTATGTGCCAAACCTTTTATGTAAAAAGCATTCTCATTTTTAAGCAGATTAATCCCTTTTATGATTCCCTGTCCAATTACTTTAGCAGTGGTTACATTTCCGTAGGTGACTATCCCATTATAAAGATTCTTATAATTTGAAAGAAGTGACTTGTCAGCTGTGACATGTCTTGAGCAACCAATGTCTAGGTACCACGTAGTGTCATTACTTGTTAAGTGATTTGAGTGAGTAGCAAGACAAGTTTTCTTTTCTTTAATTACCCACTTTGTGACAAGATTCTTACTTATAGTAAATTTAGTTTTCTTATTTGATTCAACTACTTGATTAGTTTCTGTGTTGCTACTAGAGGCATCAGATTTTTCAAGTATTTGTGTTCCATACCCAATGTTTGCTCTACCTTTCTCATACCCTAAGCCATTTTTGTTATTTCCAGATTTTCCCATACATAAAAGTTTTTCTAACTTCTCACCACTCTGGGAAAACTTACAGTTTAGCTTGGTAATTTTTCTGGACTCTTCTAGATCAAACAGGAGTGTATGATTTTCATTTTGAAGGAGCATATTTTTGTCTTTTAATTGCTTAACATGTTTGTTTAGTTTTTCAGACTTGGATTTAAGGAAGGAGTTAATTCTCTCAAGTCTATCATTATCTGAGTGATATTGCTGTAAATCATTGATTAGATGTGTATTAATTTCTAGAGTTTTATCCAAATCTTTTTACAGCAGTTCCTGTTTGTTTTCAGATATTCCGATTTTTTTAACCACTTTGATGCTATGAATATAAAGTTGATTGTAAGCTTCTTGTAATTTGTTTTGATCTTCTTCTTCTTCCTCTTATGTTTCCTCATTATCTGACAGAAATGATTCAGTGGCTTGGTGTTCTTTCTGTTCTCAGATTCACTGTGAATGATTGGAGTAGTGGAGACCATAAGAATTTTCAAGGATTTCTGGTCACCATCACTCTTTGAGTCACTAAATTCTGAGTTTGACTCATCTGTATCATCCCATGTGGCAACCATTACCTTGCCCTTAGTTTTTCTGTTTGGACAATCAGTAGATAGATGTCCATATTTCTGATAGACATAACATTGTGGTTCTTTGGTCTTTTTACCAAATTTGCCTGTAGAAGGTCTGTTGTCCATCTTTCTTCCTTTAGTAGGATGTCCACGATTCTTTTGAAAGAATTTCCTGAATCTTTGTGCCAGCAAAGCCACTTCCTCATCTTCATCTTCCTTTTCACTTTCGTTGTCCTCATTTGTAGTTTTCTTTAAAGTTTTGGGGACAGTTGTTTTGGATTTTCGGGTTTGTTTGAAGTGTAGTTCAAAAGTTTATAGGGAACCTGCTAGTTCTTCTACTTTCATTTCATCAATATTTCTACACTCTTCAATAGTTGTTACTTTGGGATTAAACCGTTCCGGCAGTGATCTCAGTATTTTCCTACAGATTTTAGGAATCGGAACTTTTTCTCCCAATCCACCCATGGAGTTGCAAATGATATTCAACTTTGTGAGAAACTCCATAAAGGTCTCATGCTCTTCCATTCTGAGACTTTTGAACTGTGAAGTCAGGAGTTGAAGTTTAGATCTCTTCACAATGCTTGAACCTTTATGGGTTGTTTCCAATAGATCTCATGCTTCTTTAGATGTCCCACACATACTTATTTGATTGAAAATATCTTGGGACAAGGCACAGTAGATGGCGTTCATAGCTTTAGCTTCAGCTGTTTGTCTTTCTTTATCGAACATCATCCACTTCTCTTTGGGTTTGGATTTTGTGATGGTTGTGCCACTGTCAAGTACAATTTGTTCAGTTAGTGGCACATATCCATTTTCAACTATATCCCAAACATCATGATCCAAAGATCTCAGAAAGTAGTGCATCCTATCCTTCCAGTATGCATAATTTGATCCATCAAATATTGGAGGTCTAATGACTGATGAGCCCTCTCCTTTGGCCATATTCTTAACTTCAGTCAAGATCACTCTCTAGGCAGTGAAGCCCTTAAAGAGAGACCCTCTCTGATACCAATTGAAATAGCGGTGAAGACTGCTTTAGTTGAAGTGAAAATATGCCAATATGTCCTAGAGGGGGGTGAATAGGACTTTTAAAAGTTTATATGGTTTATTTAAAATCCTATTACACTAATCCTAACAATAGACACATATTAGGATTACTCAAAAGTAACTCTACTGGCTTCCAAGCCCGGTAGAGGATCCAATAACAAACTATTTAATAAGTAAACAATATTCAAACTATTTTATGATGGATATGGCTGTGTAAGTGTGTGAGGTGTGATCACATATATTCAGATATGAAAATATTAAAGTAAATCACCCAAACAAAAGAATAACAATCTCAAACACAGTCATTTTTATAGTGGTTCGACTACTTGTCTACTCCACTCCCGGTAACCGCACTCAACCCTTGAGTGTACCATATTTCACTAAGGAAGTTTCACAGCGGTTCACCTCAAACCTAAGCTTTTAAATCAGGTTCACCTTCAACCTTTATAACTTACACTAAGGCTGATTGTTTATGCTCTCACGAGCAAGGGTCAGCACAACGCACCCACTTTTAGGCACACTGGCCAAGGATCTTCCATAAGACCTTAGCGGAGGTTTCACTCAGATCACCTCGAACCTAAGGTTTTAGGCAGGTTCACCTTCAACCGGATGTTTATGCTCTTCATAGAGCAAGGTTCCATACAACGCACCCACCACGTACACTCCTGCCGGAGGTGTAACGCCCTGTGTTTTCAGGACCCGAGTATATGACTCGATTCCCAAAAACCCGAGTGTTAACCTTAAAAGATGGTCAAATTCGAGTACATTTTTTTTCAACTATCAGAGTAAGCAGATGAGCATAGAATGGACAAGTAAGTATAAAGGAAATTTTCAAATTTCATTTAGAATATACAAGTGGTTGCCCATAATGACTTATACAAACTAAAGTCTTGATACTTACAATTATAAGTGAAACATTGTTACATGTAAACAAAGCAAGTTATAATAAATCTGGGGCTGTAAACCATGTAGCAACTCTTCACAATTCAATCAAGCATCTTTAACACTGATACTCTGCTCCTCATCAGTCTGAACCTGAAAATCACTCAAGCCACCTGTGCTACCTGTACGGTTATATATATTTGATGGATGAGTGGCCAACTCAATATGAATTCCCCTTAAGATTACACACCGCCACATTAGGTAAGCATAGTTATGAAAACATACAAGGCATATAAAACAGTACATGATGCAGTCTTATTTAAATGAATGGATGTATGAGTGCACATCAACTGGAGATGCTCATCCAGTTGGCTTTTGGGCAAAACCCATGCAATGTGGCCGGTCACCAACGAAAGTACATAGTACATGCGTAGTGCCAAACTCACCAAAAGTGGGTCGATAGTCGTTGGTCTGGGAGATAGCGAAACGATACCCCAACTAAATCCTATTAGGCACGTGCTACAACATCCAGAATTATCTACCCATCATCGCCTGAATGATATGAATGCATGATTAGCCCACCCATTATTAATTCATTTACAACCAGCAGGTTTTGTAGCCCAAAGGTCACTATGGGGAGCACATGGCCCAGCGTAGGCCGACGACTCGGGCATAGTATCCCATGACTACCATCCCCGACCCATGAGGTTAGCATCTTAGGATGTTTAATGGAAACCCATCGACTAGTTGTCAATCATATTACAGTATATGGGGCTTACCATCGCATGGTTGCACAAAATAAAACATTGTACCCATATAGGAAAAATACCAAACAAAGCCAC
Source organism: Magnolia changhungtana (assembly GCA_030180095.1). Classification (NCBI taxonomy): domain Eukaryota; kingdom Viridiplantae; phylum Streptophyta; class Magnoliopsida; order Magnoliales; family Magnoliaceae; genus Magnolia; species Magnolia changhungtana. The sequence goes on from JASAUF010000600.1 coordinate 4,380,631, forward strand.
CTAGGGCGATACCAAAACAAGCCACTTATAGCATATATCGAAATAAGCTACGTAGGGCGATATCAAAGTAGGCCACATAGGGTGAGTATCAGAACCATGCGATAAAAGACCATCCTTAGAACCCATTGGACACAGCAACCCTAGATGGTAGGCCCATATCAAAGATCCATCTAGACCACCACTTAATAACCACCAAGTCGAAGGTCCATTATGATCACAACTAGTCAAGTTACATCCCAAGTATGGGTGTACATTCATATGTGGAAATTTTCCACTAATGTACCAATTTAAGTTCCGTAAGTAATCCACAAATAATCCATAAGCATGAACAATTATACAGGATAATCATAAAGCATGAAATATAACAATTCAATTTCCACCAGCTAACACATGTGATTATCAAGGGAGATATCAATTATGAATTCAAATAAAAATAATAACTTAAGCTAATGAGAAAATGGAAAGCTCAAGGGGAATAATCATCACCTTATCCTTTAAATCGCCTTCTAGTGTCGCTAAGTGCTTGCGCCCTTAGAACTGTATCCTACCATAAATCATGAACTTGTATGATTAGGTCCAAGTTCCACACACTACTTAGGGTTATAGACTAGGGTTTAGATTACCTACTCTTAGGGTTTGGATTTGCTTATCTCTAGGGTATAGGATTTGGTTTTCATCTTAGAGTTTAGTTAAATGCTTAGGTTTTAGGATTTGAACGTTAATTAAAGTATAATCGCAACATCACCACTATCCTTAATAATATGATTAAGATTAGCTACGCGACATTGATAATCCTCACGATGTAGTAAATAATATGATCCATTATCAATGATTGTACGTAAGATTGATAAATTTAGTACTAATATTTAGTAGCAGTGATCTTTATTTGTAATGACAACTATTAGCATGGATAACCTACTAACGGTTAGGATCATAGCTTATGTTTTTAGATTACTTAGGTCTAGCCTAGATTTAGGGTTCGAACTCTAATTTGCATGGCCATTAATGATATTGTTAATGGGAATCATTGATAAATAAAATTTATAAAATGAATTAGTTATTAATTTTAGGAATATTACAATGGCTGATATTATATCAATTCATCTAACGATGCCCACGATGAATAATGATACTTATAATTTCCAAACAGCTATTTGCATTAACAATGCACTCAATATTAGTTAACATGGCCCTGATAATCATTGTGATGGATAGAAATAGTGTGCTCTAATGTCAATAATGAGGTCTTATGGGTGACAAATAAAATACTAATATTTTAATGATAATAATAATTTATATATATGTACGTATATCAATTAATATAAGTATAGACAATTACTAATGGTTAATCACATCTAACTTAAAAATCCTAAATGATGTTAACAATGATAATTAAAGAAATCTAAATCTGGAGAGAAAATATAGACTCGCCCTGTCAACTCGGTGAGTTGACTCGGTTTGGAACCGAGTTGACTCCATCTCCTCTCTCCTTCTTCCTTCTCTTCTTTCTCTCATTTTCTTGTTCACTTGGAGACGAGCCAGACTGAGTCTGAACTCAGTATGACCGTGTTCAGTTCAACCCAAGGTTTGACCCACTTGGTGCAACACATCAACTCGCTGAGTCAACTAAGGAGTGACAATACAGCCACAATGCACACACACCCCCCCCCCCTCTAAGCTTCTTCCTTGCTAGCACAGCTACGCCAACAGGGTTTTTGGGTGAGACCAGACCTAACCCGACGCAGCTGGACACAGCTCGGTTCGAGCCTAACTCGGCCGATTTTGCCAGCCACCACGCCATCTCCTTTTCTTTCTTCTTCTTTCTTCTCCCTCCTTTCTTTCTCTTCCCTCTCTTTCTTTTCCCTCTCTTTCTTTTCCAGGCAGAAACATCCCACTGTGGATGCCAATCTGGATGGTCTCGACTCAACCTAGACCCGTCCAGAACTCAGACAGAGTTCAAGTGTGGTGGTGTGGCACAACAGCTACACGCCCTCCACCTTTCTCTCAGTTCTTTCTCTTTTCTTCTTTTCTTTTCTTCCTACTTACATACGGTCCAACAGGCTGCACGTTGACGATTTCTAATTTGGAATCCGCTGCTCCACAGACGCCAACAAAGGTGCACATCTGACATGGAAGACGGTCGGTCGATTATGGCATCTTCAATTCCATGGCTCCTTCTTTGATTTCCTCTCTTCTGTGTGGTTTAGCTCGATCCTTAGGAGCTTGGGGAAACCTCAAATCAAAGCTCTAGTTGGGTTTCTTCGATGGGTTAGGAAGAAGAAACTTGCAGCCAATTTCCTTGGGTTGCTGCGTGAAATGGAAAGAACCCTAATGTAATTGCTATGAACAAAGGGCTAGGATTATCTTAGGATGGACAATCAGGATGGAGAGAGATGAAAGCACGCGGATCGTGCCAGCTGACATGCAGCAGGTTTCTATTTTTGGATTGATAATGTTTTTGGAACTCGATTGCACCCCCTACCGCATTCATTGTTATGCTTCCCTATTGGAAAATTGTGATGGTCCATCCCTTGGGGACACATCGGTAGTCCAAGATTTCACAGACGTGTTCAAAACAATCCCTGGACTACCTCTTTAGCGCGAGATCGACTTTACCATCGACCTTATGCCAGGCGCGACACCGATCTCATTACCGATGTACTGCATGCCTCCGTATGAAATGGAGGAACTGAGGAAGCAAATTAATGACTTTTTAGACTCAGGTTTTATACGACCGAGTGTATATCCTTGGGGAGCACCTGTGTTGTTTGTGAAAAAGAAGGATGGATCGCTGCGGTTGTGTATAGATTATCGCAGGCTAAATCACGTCACGGTAAAGAACAAGTATCCTTTGCCCATGATAGACGACATATTTGACTAGTTGAAGGGGGCACTGTATTTCTCGAAGATAGACTTACAGTTCGGGTAGCATCTGTTGCGCGTCAGGAATGAAGATGTGCAGAAAACAACTTTTAGGACCAGCTTCGGGCACTACAAATTCCTCCTGATGCTATTTGGACTTACAAATGCACCGACCGTATTCATGGATCTCATGAACCGGGTATTTCCGCCGTATCTTTACCAATTCATCATCGTATTCATAAATGACAATTTGATATACCAAAAGAGTCAGAAAGATCACGAAGAACAGCTGCAAGCAGTCCTTGATACTCTTAGGCAAAATCAATTGTTTGCACAATACCGAAAATTTGACTTCTGGAAGGAAGAAGGCAAGTTCTTAGGACACGTGGTTTCTAAGGAAGGAATCGCCATGGACCTTGCCAAGGTAACCGCAGTATAAGACTAGGAACAACCCGGCTCGGTTATAGAAGTGAGGAGTTTCCTCAGACTTGCTAGCTATTACCGTCGATTCATTAAAGATTTCTCCAAGATAGCCCGACCGTTGTCTCAACTTACTCGAAAAGATCTTAAGTTTACTTGGAATGAGAAAGTAGAGGCAACCTTTCAAGAATTAAAGGACAAGTTAACGTCTGCGCCCATGCTAGTACTACCAAAGTAAGGGGTCAAATATATTATTTACACCGATGCCTCTCAAGTTGGTTTAGGGTGTTTACTTATGCAGAAGGATAGGGTGATTGCCTATGCCTCACGAGAGTTGAGGAAACATGAAGAAAACTACTCCACTCACAACCTGGAGTTGGCAATAGTCATTTCGCATTGAAGCTCTAGAGACATTACCTCTACGGAGAGGAGTTCGAGCTCTTTTGCGACCACAAGAGCCTCAAATACATCTTTACACAGAGGGACCTGAATATGAGGCAACGCCATTGGATGGAGACTTTAAAAGACTTTAAGTTTAAAGTCTCCTACCATCCTGGTAAGGCTAACCTTGTGGCCGATGCGTTGAGCCATAAGAAAACTATAGAATTTGCAGCCCCACTGAAGATGGAAGAGTGAAATATGGTGGAATTTGTGTGAGATTTTGAACAGAAGCTGACAGTGGAGGAGCCATTCGAGAGCGTCGCACACTTCCATGTGCAGCCACTTATTGATGACTGAACATTGTGGTCCAAAAAGAAGATGAGTTGTTGGTGAAGATGAGAGAGCGTGCAAGTGACAATGAAGAATCAGAATGGAGGATTGGCTTAGATGGAGGTTTGCGATATCGTGGCCGCCTATGCGTCCCAAACCTCCACGACTTGAGGAGAGAAGTTCTTGAGGCCACTCACAATTCAAAGTTAGCGATGCATCTGGGTAGTACGAAAATGTATCGAGACGTAAACGTTCGTACTGGTGGGTCAACATGAAGGCCCAAATAGCAGACTTTTTACCCAATGTCTCATGTACCAGTAAGTCAATGCTGAACACCGTCGACCCCCTAGTTTACTTCAGCCCATGCCCATAGCCGAGTGGAAGTGGGATTTCATATCTATGGATTTCATTTTCGGTTACCAAAGATGAGAAAGGGGCATGACTCCATTTAGGTGATTGTGGACCGGTTGACGAAATCGGCCCATTTCCTTCTGATTAGAGTTTTTAATTCGGCAGATGATCTAGCCAAGCTATACATCAAGGAGATAATACGACTACATGGGGTTCCTATAGAGATTGTGTCGGACCGAGACACACGATTCATGTATATTTTCTGGACTCGAATCCAAGAAGCAATGGGGGTGAAACTAAAATTTAGTACCGTGTTCCGCCCTCTGACCGATGGGCAGACGGAGCAGGTAAATCAGATACTTAGAACATGTTGTGAGCGTGCGTACTTGACTTCAAGGACAGCTGGGATGACTATCTCCCCTATGCCGAGTTTGCTTATAACAAAAGCTTCCAAGCAAGCATTGGTATGGCTCCTTACGAAGCCTTGTATGAATGCCCATGTCGAGTTCCGTATTGTTGAGCGGAAGTTGGCGAGAGGAGCTTACTTGGCCCAGATCTGGTTTAGGCAACCTAAGAAAAGATCGATGTTATCAGGCGTCGACTCCTTATAGCCCAGAGTAGGCAGAAGAGTTATGCTAATACAAGACGGAGATAGTTGGAATTTGAAGTTGGGGACCATGTATTCCTTAAAGTTTCCCCAATGAAAGGAGTACTTTGTTATGGCAGAAAGGGAAAAATCATGCCGAGATTCATTGCCCCGTTCTAGATTTTAGACCGAGTGGGTGTGGCAGCATACAATCTCGCCTTGCCCACACCACTCACAGGCATGCATAATGTATTTCATGTATCGATTCTGAAGAAATATGTTCCTGACCCTACCTATATTATTAAGTGGGAGCAAGTGCAGCTAAGTGAAGATGCTACTTATGTATTGTGCTCCACGCTTGTTCTAGATTAGAAGGAACAAGTGTTCGCAGCAAAGTTATCCCACTCGTGAAACTGTTATGGACACACCACACCGAGGAGGAGGCTACTTGGGAAACGAAAGTTGAAGTCCATAAGAACTACCCTCAAATCCTCAAGGAATACAAAAAGGTACTAATTTCAGGGATGAAATTTTTCTTTAGGGGGGTAGATTGTAACGTCTCGAAAAAATTCGTACAAGGACCCGAGTACCACCTCAGGCAGGACTACTCAAGGACCGTATCCTGCCATAATTTAGGTGGAAATTAGTTAAGTACTAAACTAAATAATCGGTGGATTAAGCTCGGGCCACCATTTCCACAAATGAGAAGGCATAAAACCATTAATATCACTAATTCAACGTCACCTAATGACCTAAGAGAAATCCCAAGAGCCGATCGCTCTCGGAAGTACATTGAAACCCCGTATCGGACCTAGACCACACGACGAGGGTCCGATGACCGTGAAACTATATAATTATGTTCGTCCTACTGGGCTTGACAACCATTGCGGGAATCAAGCCCAGATAGTGTCTAGAAATGTACAACTTGAGCCAAGAGTAAAGTGTGTGAGAAATGCGAATACCTTTAGAAAATGAACCAAAACTTAAATGAATTGGGTCATTCACTCTTACGCGAAATTAAAGATTTTGGACCGTCTGTTTCTGAGCAAACTTCACCCATGGGGAAAGGAAATTTCCCTGCACATATCCATATAACTGCGGCCCCGATTGAGTAAGTATGACCGTTGATCTGACGCAGGTCTTCCACTGTCGATCGGCTTATCTGATCGCACTGAAATCACGTCCTGACATAAATCCATTATCAGGTGTTGACGCATAAAAAATGGTGAGGAGGAAAGGATTGAAACAAGAGAAGATTAAGAGATAGAAAGAAAATTGGAAGAAAAGAAGAATGAAATAACTTATGGTAGGTTGCGCGGGTCCGTGCAACCGATGTCTATTGCGCGGGACCGCGCAACTAAAATGTCAGTTGTGCGGGTTCGCACAACGCAATTCAGAATTGGTTCTTTGTGAAAGGGTCTAAAGCATTGAAAGTTGGTCCCATGGCACCAAGATCGAGGCACCACACGTGCGAGGGGCTATAAATACCCCCTCCTCTCTTTCATTTGGACGGATTGAAGATTTTTGAGAAGCAGCAGAGCAAGGAGGAAGATCGAAGGTGAGAGAGAAGGCTACGGCGGTTTGCGCGGGTCTGCGCAACTAGACTACCCTGCAGTCTATGAAGACAAAGGGTTGTTATGCTGCTGTAATGGTTAAAGTCTTCAAGTTCCTTCTGTTCAAGTCTAAAGGAGGATAATCAGCAAAAGAACATATTCCTCCTAAGTCCTAGGAGATGACTAAAATCACTGACGAAATGCTGCCGAATTTAATATTTGACTATGACAATTACACTTATAATATTTCCTTTATTCTAAATAATCTATCTTAGAATCAAGGGATGCTAGAAGGATGTAAATGAACTCAATATTAATAAAATTTGATGATTGTTTCAAATACTCTTTCTCTATTATGTTTGAATAAGATAATCTCCTAAATCAAAAGCATTTGTTTCTTGTCGAAACAAAATGGCGACTCTGCTGGGGACTATTTATCTTATTTAACATTAGCAGTGAAATTGTTATGAAACTTTCTTCATAGTTTGGCGTCTTTCAGACGCCAAAATGGCGACTCTCAGCAGGAACATCCTCCCCTTCATTTCTAAGATAGATTATTTAATTCTTCAACCACTAACTACAATTATGTTTCGTGTTCGAAGGTTTTTGAATCCGATTACAAACTACTACTCATGGCAACTTCTACAAGAAAAATGAACTCCCAATTTACTCCAACCGGGTTCGTGATAGAATACACACCAGATCAAATCCTGAAGCATCTAACTCAAATCCCTACAAGTGAAAACAACATGACTCAGGTAACAACTGGGGTTGTATCTGCTTCACCTCAACCTTTGGGGAGCGATGAAGGCTGGATTATTGTAGCATCTCGTAAGACAAGAGCATGAAATGCAAGAAGCTCTAGAATGAATCAGCCTTTGCTAAGAGTCAAAGGGCCGATAACACGTAATGCAGTTAAAAGGAATCCCGAACTCGCTCCTCCGACAATATATCCCGAACGAATAACCTCGCAATTGACAGCGCGTGACTTCCCAGCTTTAAATGCCCCGAGATTCAAATGAATGAGAGAGCAGAGAGGAAAAGCACTAGTAGTCAGTTCACCAATGTCCATGCCGCCCCTGACAAGTTCACCAGTATCCGTATCACCCCAATCGATTAATGATGTTGGAAGCATAGAAAAGTCCAATGAAACCCCATCGTCTCCCCTCTTCATAAGTCCCATTATGTTAGCATATTCTTGCTCTACTCCAACTACTGCTTCATCGTAGAGTGGAAAAGTTACAGTATAGATGGTTGGGACGAACCCAGAATGTAGAGCGATTACGGAGGATCGTATCAATGAAATGGCAGAAGCCCAAAGTGCATTACTGGAAGAATGCAGAAACCTCAGAGAGGCCCTGACGACCCTTGCATGTAATGCAACCCGGATGGCGGTCCCCCAGAGTATAATGAATGGACAAGAAAACCAGCCTGACGGCCTCCAACCACAGGGGGCAGGGTCACTAGGGTCTATTCTAGCAATAAGAACCGTGACACAAGATGAGGTGAGACAAGTGGTTGAAGAAGCTGTCAGAGTAGAAAGAGAACGCGAGAATACTGGTCGTTTTAGATATCGAACATCGTATCTAAGGGAGGTAGAAAATATCCCCTTTCCAGCCATTTTCAAAAGTTTAACGGGGAAGGATCCCCAGAGGAACATTTAATGCACTTCATCACCAGCCTGGGAAATTTTTCTACAATACTACAATATTGTTTACGATTGTTCGGGTCGTCACTAACACACGAAGCATTTCGATGGTATTCCAGTTTGGCACCAGGGTCGATACGTACTTGGGAATAAATGCGGGAAGCTTTTATGTCAAACTTTTTCTCTTCAGAACGTGATGTCAATATTACGAAGTTGGCTTCCGTACGGCAGAGAGAAGGGGAACCGGTAGAAAAGTTTATAGATAGATGGAAAATATTGGGAGCCTCGTGCAGACAGTTACCGAAAAAAAAAAGAGTAGGTCAAAATGTGTCTGAATTCTATGGGAACAGGAATTGCGTTTGGGCTCACCAGCGCCGATATTAGAACTTTTCGCGACCTGGCTTATGCTTTAGAATTGATGACTAGTAAGATGCCAGCGTTCCACAGTGAGACAGCTAGGAGGGTATCCAGCAGAATGGCCATAAATGTTATCGATCGTGATAAAAGAAGCAAAGATACAAGGGACTTGAGGGAAAAGAGGTTGGATCGAAGAGAAGAATGGAGCCAGTCAAGGAACAGATACAGTGGAAAAAGACCCAGGATGCTCAATTCTCATGAGGGATTCATGTTTGACAAGGAAGATGTCGTCCCTATGATGAACTAACTGTTAAAAACTATCACGATAAAATTACCAGAGCCGAAATGCCCTGAAGATGGGACAAGAACCAAGGAAAGAGATTCTTTATCGCTATCATTGCTTGGTGGGACATTCAAAAGAGAATTGCTATACACTAAAATGTATAATACAGCGGATGATAGATGGGGGTGAAATAGTACTTGGTAAAGAAAAAGAAAGGGGTGTCATGGCCACAGTGAATATGCTTACAATCCGAGGAAAAAGCTCGAGATGTGAATGAGAAGGAAGATTGTAAAACGGCAAAAAAGGTAACAATGATCACATTACGATCGGGTAAGAAGATAACAAGTCCTGTGAAGCAGAAAGCAGAAATTACTAGGAAAGAAGTCATTGAAAGTCAGAACAATAATGCTGAGAAAGAAAAGAAGAGCGAAGTAGCGAAAGTGACTTATGATGTGGTAAGTCATTTAAAGGGTATATCGGCTCAATTAAGTGTTTATGATGCACTTAAGCTATCAGAAGAATTTCAACAGATCTTGGTTCAAGTGTTGTCCGATCATGACATTAGAGAAACTTTACTAGTAGAATTAGAGCATGAAGAACATGATGAACAAGAAAACTGTCTACCAATCGTTTCCTTCTCTGATGACGATTTGATCTGCGAAACAGAGCATAACAAGCTGCTGATGATAGAAGGTCATATCCGTGGGAAGAAAGTCAAGCGGATCATGATAGACAATGGGTCTTCGGTGAACCTCTTGCCACTCTCGATGTTGAGTAAATTGAATTACCGTCGTTCAGATCTACGTCCTAGTAGAATGATGATACAGGGTTTTAATCAAGATGAGCAACGCATGCTTGGTAAGATTACAGTAGCGCTGGATATAGGAGAACTGACTACTGATGTCGTGTGTCATGTTATAAATGCAGTAACAACATACAATCTTCTCTTAGGAAGGCCATGGATACATCAGTATAGCATTATACCCTCTACTCTGCATCAGTGCTTCAAATACTGTAAAGATGGAATACAGTATAAAGTAATGGCCGATGCAAAGCCATATACAGAGGCCGAGTCCTTCTTTGCAGATGCTAGTTACTATAAAGGGTTTTCTATAGAGGAGAGAAAGAATGATGAAAGCAAGGTCCTAAAGGACATTCAAGTGAATGTGATTAAAGAAAAAACAGAAAGGGCAGAATCATTCGAAACTGCAGAAGCGAAGAAGAAATTCTACTTTGTGCCGAAACATCTGAGGTAGCCAGGACAACCACCATTAACCTTGTTATAAGCTGGACCGTTGAAAATTTTACAGTCTAATTACACAATTCCACTGCCGTATGTTGAAAGGAATAAACCATTTTCGGCCGCTCCAGGGAGGTTTCGAGTTGAAGCAAGCGTAACATACCCTGATCCAATAGAATTTTATGTTTCAGAAGAAGCAAAGACAGGAGAATAGATCGAGAATAATATGTACTATGGTAGGCTGACGCTGCAAGATCTTAAAAAATATAGTCCGGTAAGTAAGAAGATTATGAAAAACATGGGTTTCGATTATGAAGAACTCACCGGTTTGAACCATGGGAAGGAAATTCAAATCCCTATTAGAATCGGTCAGGATAAGCGAATAAAATTTCAAGGACTGGGGGTAGACTCCCTAATGAATATGATTACAGCCGTGCAGTCTTCTGTGGCAATGAACTACTTCAATGTCTCCAAGGAGACAGAGTTGATTAAACAAATGCAAAGGCGAATTCAAATTCGTCCGGACTTGGTTCCCTGATAGAAGAAGCAGTGAATAAGTTGATATAGGTTGAATTTATCAGGGGCATCAAATATACTGTAACGTCTCGAAAAAATCCGTACAAAGACCCGAGTACCACCTCAAGCAGAAATCACTCAGGATTAAATCCTTTAAGAATTAGACAAGGATTAACTAGTGTTAAACTAAATTACATGCGAAATCAGCATTAATCACTTTAAATACGATCTGCAAGACCCAAAACTTATAGAATCATTGATGCTAGGTTACCCTAAAATCTAGGATCAATCTCATTACTCAATTGCTCTCGGGAGCACATTAAAACTCCGTATTATATCTGGACTGTACGTCGAAAGTCTGATTACTACGAAATTATATAATTAAGACCGCCTTACTGGACTTGACCACCACCTCGAAAATCAAGTCCAGATAGTGTCCCAAAGCTATTCGCTTGAGCCCGGAGTGAAGTGTGTGAGAAACGTGGATATCTTAGAAATAAAAATCTAAATTTAAGTAATCTGAGACTTGTCACTTGTGGGCCGAATATAAGGATTCAGACCGTCAGAATCTGACCCAAATACATCCTCAGATCAGGAGAAATTTTCCATACATAGCAGTGTACTTGTGGCCCTGATCGAGTTTTGGTGACTGTTGAACGGAAACTGGTCTGCCGCGGTTGATCTGTAAATCTGATCAGACTGAAAACTTAACTCGACCTAGATCCATGGTCAGGGAGCTTAAGTCTGACCCCACATAGAAAGGGGCCCTCCAGAAGTGCTCTGTTGGATCGAAACAAGCCTCCTTTTGCTATAACCTAAGTATACCTTGGCCCTAGGGCCATTCCCATCAGTTTTAGGCCTATATAAGGGTCTTAAACCCTCTCTCATTCACTCCATACGAATTTGGGAAAAACCCTAGGAAAGAAAAGAGAGTAAAGAGAGAGGGTGAGTGAGCGACTAGGAGTTTATTCCTGGGATTCTATTTCGCTACTCCACGTGCCTTACCATCACTTTTGTATCGCTCTACTGGCAATACCAATCCTATTCTTAGGTAAGAAAACCTAACCCTAATCCATTTTAGGGTTTTAAATAGTGAAATGATGAAATAGCTAACCTATTTCATGCTATAGGTTGTCATTCTGTCGGTGACAAGGACTGCGTGTTTAAAACGACTCCGTTACACGTTTATCGTCGTAAGGTGTGGACTATAGACGTATAGATTATGGTTTTCAAGGCTTTCAATGTCGGTTAATGATTTATTCTTGACGTAGGTGCTATTTCACATGTAAAATGTGTCGTTTGTTTCGCTTTACGGTTATATATGAGCTATGTTGAATATAGTGTATTCTATGTATGTATTGAAATGTTTGAATACGTGTAGAATTTAGATTTGTGCCTAACATGATTATTTGTCACAATTATATGCTTGTTATATATGTGACAACTCCTTAGCGAAAGGACTTGTTCTAAATCATGCCACGGGCAACATACACTTTATATGATTATTTGTCGCAATTATATGCTTGAATATGGTGTGTAGCTCACGTGTTTGTGGAAATGATTAAACGAATATGGAACTCGGATTTAAGCATGTCATGATTCTCCGCCTTGGGCATATGCGTGTGGTATACGGGGTAACCCCCTAGCGAAAGGAATTGGCCTAATACATGTGTGATCAACATACATCATGTATGATGATGCATGTAGTCTAAGTGTTTGTAGAAATGTTTGACTGAGCTAGTCATTACTGAGGAGTACCTTGTATGAGGGTTGAGATGTGAGTCTCGGCTACCTTAATTATGTGTATGATTTTCTCCTTGTACGTTACGTTATAATGTCTGTTTTGTTTACAAAATGATTGTGTGTGCTGGATTAGATTTTTTGATATATTTATAGGACTGGAATTATCACAATATAAAATCATTGATTCCTGTGCAATTCCATAATCGCTTAACATATGTTTCATCCAAACAAGTTGAGTACATGCATTTCCTGCTACGATGTATTCAGCCTCAGCAGTTATGAGTGATATAGAACTTTGCTTCTTGCTAAACCAAGAAACCAAACAGTTTCCAATATAGAAACAACCACCACTGGTTGATTTTCTGTCATCAATATTTCCAGCCCAATCAGCATCTGAGTACCCAGCCAATTGAACACTAGTATCAAATGGATACCAGAGACCCATTTTAGCAGAACTTGCGACATATCGCATAATCCGCTTGACAGCAGAAAAATGTGACTCTTTAGGATCAGACTGATATCTAGCGCAAATCCCAACACTTAAAGCAATATCAGGTCTACTAGCAGTTAAGTAAAGTAGACTACCAATCATACTACGATATAATTTAGGATCTATATTTTTACCTGTAGAGTCTTTTGAGAGTCTTAAAGTTGTACTCATAGGAGTATCAAAATTCTTACCATTCTCAAATCCAAACTTTTTTATTAAGTTTAGAGCATATTTTGTTTGAGAAATGAAAATGTCATCTGGATGTTGTTTTACTTACAACCCAAGGAAATAATTTAATTCCCCAACCATGCTCATTTCAAACTTAGATTTCATCAAATCTACAAACTCAATAGTCATGTTAAGTTGATCAATAAATAATATCATCAACATAGATCTGAACCATTGAGATATCATCGTTATGTTTCTTAACAAAAAGTGTCTTATCGACACTGCCCATTTGAAAATTATGATTTAGTAAAAACTTAGCCAATTTTTCGTACCATGCTCTAGGAGCTTGTTTTAAACCATATAGAGCTTTTTAAGATGATATACATGATCAGTAAACTTAGGGTCTTCAAACCCTGTAGGTTGTTCAACATATACTTCTTCATGTAGATCACCATTCAAAAAGGCACTCTTTACATCCATTTGATAAATTTTACACTTTCTAAAGCGTGAAATGGATATAAAAAGTCTGATTGATTCAAGGCGAGCAACTAGAGCAAAGGTTTCATCGTAATCAATGCCTTCTATTTGAGTGTACCCTTGTACAACCAGCTTGCCTTATTTCGAATTATATTTCCAAGTTCATCAGACTTATTTTTGAAAATCCACTTAGTTCCTATAATATGTTTATCTTTAGGTTTAGGAACAAGATACCAAACATCATTTCGAACAAACTGATTAAGTTCTTCTTACATAGCTACTATCCAGTTTTCATCAGAAAGAGCTTCTTTTACATTTACCGGTTCAATCTGAGATGTAAAGCACATGTAATTACATATGTCTTCTAGTTGTCTACGAGTGTGCACACCAGTGAGAGGATTTCCAAGAATTTGAGCGGTTGGATGATCTTTAACAGTCCTTAATTTAGAATTGTTTTGACTTGATGAAGTATCGGATTTGTCAATTATGAGAACTTCTTCATTATCTAAACTTGGGGCAGGTGTATTCAAATGATCGTCTATGACCACGTTAATTGATTCTTGAATAACACTAGTCCTCTTATTCAGAACACGATATGCGCGACTGTTTAAAAAGTATCTTAAAAAGATTCCTTCATCACTTTTTGTGTCAAACTTTCCCAGATTTTCATGGTCTCGTAAAATATAGTACTTGCTACCAAAAACTCGAAAGCATTTGACAGTAGGCTTTTTATCAAACCACATTTCATAAGCGCTTTTATTATTAGATTTACATATATAAACTCGATTAATAACATAACAAGCAGTATTCACTGCTTCAACCTAAAGATTTTTAAGGAGCTTCATACTATTCAACATTACAGTTCCCATTTCTTGAAGCACTCTATTTTTCCTTTCCACAATTTCGTTCTATTAAGGAGTTTTAGGTGCAGAGAATTCATGCGATATTCCTTGCTCATTATAGAATTTCTCAAAACTGCTATTCTCAAACTCAGATCCATGATCCCTACGGATCTTACAAACTTGAGAATCTTTTTCAGTTTGGATCCTTTTGAGAATCCTTTTAGCTTCATCAAGGGTTTCTGATTTATCTCTTAAGAAGGCTACCCAAGTGAATCTAGAAAAATCATCCACGATTACCAAGATGTATTTTTTGTCACCTCGACTCTCTGTCTTGGTAAGTCCTATAAGATCCATATGGAGAAGCTCGAGTGGTCTTGATGTGGCATTAGAGTTCACCTTTTTGTGAGAGCTCCTTGTTTGCTTGTCATACTGGCATTCACCACATATCTTGTCTATATTTTATAATTTAGGTAGACCTCTTATTAGTTCTCCCTTGCTCAATCTATATAAATTATGGTAGTGTACATGTCCAAGGCATTTATGTCATAATTCAGTTTCATCGGTATGAATAATGTAGCATGATTGATTAAATGAGCTACCATCGCTTACAATATAGCAGTTTTCAGAAGTCCTGCGACCAGTTAATATTAAAGAACCCTTTTTGTTCAAGATTTCACAACCTTTATTAGAAAATTTCATACTGTGATTGTTATCGCATATTTGAGATAAGCTTAACAGGTTGTGTTTTAGCCCCTCAACATATAAAACATACTTATATAAGGGAAGGTTATAGAGTTAACCGTACCTTGGCCAATAATCTTGCAATTGCTACCATCACCAAATGTGACTGACCCATCAGTCATATTTTTAAGATCGGTGAATAAAGCCTTGTTGCCTGTCATATGCCTTGAGCATCCATTGTCTAAGTACCACTTCGAATGGCTTGTAGCTTTGAAAGCAGTGTGGGCAACTAAGCAAGTAACTTTAGAAACACATTTCATTACTGTTTTGGGTTTAGGAGTATAATTGGTCTTCTTGTATTTGTAATTTTTGTACGAGTGACCCACTGAATTAGATTTTAAGAGCTCCTTAAGCAAATCAACTAATTTTTCAGATAAAGGGTTTTGGTTTTGAGTTTTATAGTTAACATAATTGCTTGTAGGCTTTTAAAAAGTTTTAACATTTTTAGAAAAACTTTGATTAATACTTTTACCTTTTGAGTTAGAGGCTTCTCCTCTCACAAACTTAGGAGGAGTATTCTTCTGTTTAGAAGGTACATTTTTATCATAGCCCAATCTGGATTTGTCGCCACATTTTTTAGATCCGGAAAAAAGTTTCTCAAACTTTGGATCTCCTTGGGCATACCTCCATGTATCCTTTGAACTCAAAAGTGAAGAGTTTTCAAGCTTAAGTTTGTCATTTTCAGATTTAAGATTTTCAATCAGGGAGGTTTTGAATTCTAAATCACTTTTAGTCTTTTCAAAACAATCTGAAATATGGGATTTTTCTAAAACAAGAAACTCAAAATTTTCTTTAAGTTTTAAAAACTTTTCTTTTTGAAGTTTTAGTTTTAAGGCAATATTACAACTTTCCTTGTATAGGACATTGTAAGCATCTTGAAGATCTTCTTCATTTTCATAATAACTATTCAGATTTTCTTCACTAGTTGAATCATCATGATCTTAAAAAGTGAACTTGGCTAGAGTCATAAGGGCCTTAATTTCATTGCCCGACTCATTTTTAAAATCTTCTGATTCAGAAGAGGCTTCAGTGCCAGAAGATTCATCCCAAGTAGCCAACATTCCTTTCCTTTTAGGTTTGTCCCTTTTTGGACATTTGTTTGCTAAATGCCCATATTCTTGACAGTTGTAACATTGACTATCTTTCAAAGATTTTCAAGTTTTAGATTTTGTTTTAGAATTAGAACGTTTCTTATCATTTAATTTTTGAAAATCAACCCTCTTTTTACTTTTGAAGATCTTGTAAAACATTTTAGCAAGAAGGGCTATATCATCTTCAAAATTTTCTAAATCAGAATCTTGAGAAATACATTTTGAAGATTTAAATGCAATAGATTTACCTTTAGGAGCTTTAAAATTTAATTCATAGGTTTGTAAAGACCCAACCAACTCTTCTACCTTCATATTGTCCGTATCACGAAGTTCCTGGATCGCGGTTACCTTAGAGTTGAACCATTCAGATAGTGAGCGTAGTATCTTTGCACACACTTTACTTTCTGGGATTTTATCGCCAAGACCCCACATAGAGTTTACAATGTCATTTAATCTAGTGTAGAAGTCTATAAACATTTCATTTTCCTCCATATGAATTTCTTCAAATTTAGTTGTGAGGAGTTGGACTTTAGATTTTTTTACAATTGAAGTACCCTCGTGTGTCATTTCTAATATATCCCAAGCTTATTTTGCAGTATCACAGGATATGATTCTTTTGAACTCATCCGGTGATAGTGCGCAAGTGATTACATTTAGTGCTTTTGCATTGACACTACTCTCACTTTTCTGAAGAGTGGTCCATGAGAAAAATGGTGTTACTCTCATTGATTTTGGACAATTAATACCAGTCACTTCAGTGGTAAGTGGGTTCCATTCAGTCACTGTGGCAAGCCACATGTTCTCATCCATTAATTTGAGGAAAATCCTCATCTCGGCTTTCCAATAGGCATAGTTGGAGCCATCAAAGGGTGGAGACCTAGTGACTGAAAGTCAATCAAAATTTGACATCTTATATATAGCTTAGATCGTTAGCTTAGGAAATGAATCCAAGAATAAAGAATTAAAAAAACGAGCTATTAGGCTTTGATACCACTTGAAAAGGTCAAGCTATATGTCCTAGAGGGGGGGTGAATAGGACTGTGCCAAATTAAAATTTAACAGCGGAATAGAAGTACGATAACCTTATAAAAATAAAGAACAGTACTTTAAATAAATTAAAGAACTGAAATGTAAAGCAATCTTAACTAAAGAGCTTGATACTAATATTGTTCTAAGGACAACCTTTGCACCATAAAAACCAAGGGTTTAAGGCAGGACAACCTTACTAGAACAAATTGAATATCAAAAACTCTAACAAAAAGGAAATTAGGAAAATAGCAAGAAATAAATTATAAACTATTACAACATTTCCCACTTTGCTTGAAATGTAAAGAGTACAACATTCACATCCACATATACATTCCACAAATCTGAATGATTAAAGATATGAAAATTAAAAGAGCATTCAAATTACAAAACACACCGATATATAGTGGTTCGCCTGTGTGTTCACCAACTGTTAAACAACAGCCACACAGCTTGCTACTCCACTCCTAATATCCTCACACAAGGGATATTAGCGTTCACTATCAAACAGGTTTTACAGGTTCACCTAAAACCTTCACAATTGTGTCTTTTTAACTTGGGCTTACACAATCCAAAAACCCACACTTTCTGAGTTTTCTGGCTCTCCTCAGATAACCAACACAATGAGATTTTTCTGGCGAATCTCAAACAAAACCAAAATAAAGGAATTTACAACAAATGTAAAATACCTGGATTTCTTCTTTTGTAGCAGCCCAGTAGAACCAATCAGAGTAAAAGTTCGAATCAATGTTCAATGTCCAATACTCACTTAAGAAATGGTTCTAGGTTCTAATTGATTTTAAATTAAACCAAATTGGGCGTAGCTCTATTTGATTTTAATTCTAATGAAGAAGGAATACAACAATTCCACTTTTCAAATAAGATTGGAATATAGGAATAAAATTAAATAAGAAAAGCTAACAAAAGAATATTAAATATGTGTAGCGTAGCTTTAAAAATGAACACAACTCATTTCAGAGTGGAGGCTTGAATTTCTCAAATTAATCGATATAAAGTCTGAAATTCGTGTTCAATTTATAGAAGCAAAGATCGTGTCTACGACTGGTCTTAGGCACCTTCGACTGTTCGTAGCTCCAACGGCATTTTGCATTTTAAGCGCGATCTGAAAATTCAGTTCTATGATTGGTCGTGGGGACCCTTCGACTGGTCGTAGACCACCTACGACTAGTCGAAGTAGACCCAGGACTGGTCGTAGGAAACTAAATTTGGTGGCTGGAGTTTGAGTTGTAGTTCTAGGACTGGTCGAAGGATGAGTCGTAACATCCCTACGACCGGTCGAATAATCTCCAAAACTGGTTGAAGAATAGCCAAAAAATTTCGAAAATCTTCAACAACTTAGGACTGGTCGTGGAATTTCTTGGACTAGTCGAACCAGGTTTAGGATTGGTCGAAGAAGGTTCAGGACTAGTCTTAGAATAGACCAAATTCATGTAAAAAGATTCATCTTGAATTATGTATACAAAATGACATACCCTAAGGTCAAACTAAGGTCTATCATACCTGGAACATGAAGTATGAACATTGAACTTCATTCTTTCGGATGATGGTTAACCTTTGAAGCTTGAGATCTCTACTTAATGTAACTTGATCTTGAGATCTTCTACAGCTTGAATTTAATCTTCAACTTGAGTAGTACTTGAGTCTTGAAATGCACTTGAGTCTTTGAACAAACACTCTTCTTATTGATGTAGCTTTGAGCATTGATGCATACGGAAGAGGACAAAGAACATATCCTTGCATTTCTTGAAGTCGAGCACCGTACATGTCTTGAACCATTGTGATATCGTCTTGAATCACATATAAATATCAACATACAAACACAAGACACACAGATAGAAGTTTTGGCACGCAAGAGGTTTTGGCACCACAAAATTTGACAATCCAAGGAGCATGAGACCATAGCACTTACAAATTCTAGTTTATTTTAATCCATTGTCGACTCTAGGTATCCCATTGTCGACTCTGGGCATGTTGGATGTTTAGGAAGGCTATGAATATTTTCTTACCTATTTTAAGAGGGATTGATCTGTAGATTCCATTGATCTATCGTTGACTCTGAGCATGATAAATGCTTTGAAAATTCTACAATCAATTCGTTGATGCTTGTAAGTACTATTATGTTAAGCACACATAGATTATCAAATTTTGTAAGACAAAAATGCTTCAAGGTCAGATCAAGTATGGAATCACAACTACTCTACATGCCTGAAGATCAGCTCAAGATCGGCTTATGATCAACTCAAGATCGGTACATCTTCTCAAGAAATCGAGGCTCGTATTCAAGATAAGATCAAGCCAAAATTCAAGAGATGATGTCTTATATATTTGCAAAAACACAGGTGGTATAACCCTAGAAAGACCTTAAGTTTAGGTACTTTCAAATTTTTGTTAAATTGAGTTTTTATAAGTGTTTTTGCCTTGGAATTCGGACAACCTATCTTCTGGTTTGGCCAGCCTAACATCAAGCCCGAGCAAACTAACAAATTTTATTGAAAATTTGGCCAACCTAAGTTTTGGTTCGGTTAGCCTAAGCTTGAAATTCGGCTAGCCTGAGAAAGTTCGGATGAAATTCCACCAACGCAAATCTTTGAAATTTACGGGAATTCAGCAAGCTGAGTGGAAAATTCAGTCAGCCAAGTGGCAAATTCGACCAGCCGAATTGTGAAATTCGGCCAGCCAAATTTATCCTCGAGCCTGCCGAATTTTGGATAAATCTTATCCCGCGCAATCCGAGAGTCATTGGAACAAATCCGGTGGACTACGGCTAGCCGAAGCCAGTCTTAGGCTAGCCAAAGTTCCAACCTCTTTGCCTAGAAATTGAGTCTTTCTCTCATTCTAAAAAATAACAAAAAATTACTATAATCCTTCTGCAAGAGAGAGAGAAGCTTGAGTCATTGGCAAACTATCTATTGGTATTTATAAATTTTAATTTGTAGCTTATTCAATTGCCTTTTTCTCAAGATCGTTTAAGTCTTATTCTAAGAGAGTAATCTATACTCTTCTTTGAGATCTAAGATAATTGAATCAAGTAGCATTTGGGTTTTCCATTTATAAAATCTATAGAACCCTAGAATCTTTCTGTTTGATTGAACACTGCACGATCTACGTTCAAGACAAAAGTTTTTCTACTACAAGCTTCTACTACGTCTTCGAATCTACATTTGAAGAAAAGTATATTTACTGTATTTCTTTTTAGATTTTTCTAAGATATCTCATGAAAATCTCAGTGAGGTTTATCTGAGATAGCCTATGAAAATCTCAGTGGGGTTTCTATTTGTGATAGCCCGTGAAAATCACAGAAGGAGTTTTTATTGTGATAGCCTGTGAAAATCACAAAGAACTGTATCAGGTTGTTAAGGTGAACCTGTGAAAACCTTATTATAGTGAAAGCTAAAATTATGAGGGTAGTAATTTTAGGAGTGGAGTAGGTGTGGTTGTTTTAAGCACCGAACTACTGTAACTCCTTGTGCCGTGTGGTAAATGTTTTATTCTTTTTGGTGATTGGAAGTTATTTATTATATCATTCTTGTGGTGAATGTTGTAATATTTTTATATTCTATTACTAGTTTGAAAGATTGATTTTAAAGACATTTGTGAAATAAGGTTAACCTACCTAATATTTTAGGTGAAGTTCGTCCTAAGAATTATTTGGAATCAAGCTTTCAATACTCAAGCAATTGAAATTTTTGTAATCTTTATATATTTCATATTTATTTCGATTATTTGGCAATGTCCTATTCACCCCCCTCTAGGACATCGCTAGTACTCCATTTTAATGCTTTATGAGGGAATTAATTCAATGAAAGTTCAAATATGTTTTGAAGTATATGAATGATGATTTAATTACTCTATTATCTGGTTAGATAGGATATAACTTAAATTCCAATTGTGTGATCCAATTGGATTAAGTAAATTAACATTAAGGAAGCTATAAGTGTATCCTTGGCACTCTAGTATTCTATTCCTGATAGTTTCTTCTATAATTACTATCTTAAACCAAATTTTAGTATATAGCTTATATTATAGTTCTAATTCTAACGTATTTCAGAAATCGCATAATAGCATGTCCCTGTGGGTATGACCTCGGTCTCACCGAGTTATTACTACATTGCAACCCTGCACTTACGGTTGTCATAACAGGATGATGTGATGCATGCATACGAGTGAATCCAATCCCTTCCAAGTAGAGCATTGCAGTTGGATGAGGTGTTGACCATAAAAAATGGAGCCAAAACCCTTTTAGTCTCAATAATCAAGTTGATCGTCAAGACTCCATGTGTATTCGTAATGTGGCCAATGAAGTTACTAACTATTACCTCAGATAGAATTTGATTAACCATTGTCTTCCCCAATTTTGTCATCATTCTTAATGGGAGAAGATTGACAGCAACCCATTATCCACTATAATTTGGGTGACTGGGCAACCCTTAAGATGAGCCGATATATATAACGGTTTAAGGTGTTGTGTCATATCATGGGTGTGCCTCTTCATGACTACGCTTTCCGACGTAGCCCTTGATTCTATGGTGACGGTGTTCATATGTGGCACTTTGTCCACTCTTGGCACCCCTTCAATTACTACTTCTGGAGGAAATGAGGCATGTTGTATTATCACAGAAGGACCGAATTCCTCTACATCTCCCACCATCTCACTCTATTAGGCCAGCTTGGCCTGGAAACTAAATGGCAAGGTAAGTACTATATTGTAATGAAAGATGACGGGTGACAATATCCCAAACACAATTTTCAAACACGGATATTGCCCTCTAGTGTTTCTGAACTAGCTTGCATATTGGAATTTTCATTAATATGTTTAGCATTCTCGTAGACCGCAATCCAACTATATGTTAATAGGTGGAGTTACCTATGATGCCTCAACAGTCGCTACTAGTCCATTTATCATCCATTCGTCCCCTAAGAAGCATTCATCTCTAAAATAATTAGATAGATGATCACAGTCGTCCTTATCCCTTGGACCAGTTGACTCACTATGCTGGGCAACATCATCCATGCCCTGATCATATAGCACATGTTGTAAGACTGCCTCAACCGTGTTAATGGCTAACTTTTCTTCTGATTGAGGGATTCTCTAAAATAGTCATAGCTGCACCGTTTTCAACCAAGATGCATCCTTGACCTCTGTCGACTATTTCCTCATAGCCGATTTGCACCTCTATTAGCAATGTTTTTTAGTTTGAGTCATTGCTTCGGGAATGGTGTAACGCCCCAGATTTTTGTCAACCTGGGATTAGACGTCCTTAGGCAATGGGTCAATCCTAATACCTCATTAACTTGTCAGAACTAAATCCCATAGTCTAAAATCACTTTTGAACCCATTTCCTTCACAAATCCAACCCTTCACTACCTTGTGCGTTCAATTTTTCAAAGCACTTTAGCTCTAGACACTAACTTAAACTAGCTAAGTAGTAAAACTTGGATCACTTTATATACAAACTACAAAGGCCTAAGTACCATCTCAGACAGAAATCTTACAAGACTAAATCCTTTAGAAATTAAGTGAGATTTAGCAAGTGTTAAACTAGAGTGCCTGTGAAATTAGCACCAATCGCTTTAAATACGTTCTGCAAGACTCAAAACTTGTAAAATCATTGACGCTAGGTTACCCTAAAACTTAGGATCAATCTCATTACCGGCTAGCTCACGGGAGCATCTCGAAACTTCGTATTAGGTCTAGACCGCACATCGGAAATCCGATTAACACGAAGTTAAGGAACTAGGACCGCCTCACTGGGCTTAACAACCACCTCAGAAATCAGGTCCAGCCGATGTCCCACGGCCATTCGCTTGAGTCCGGAGCGAGGGAGTGTGAAAAATACTATTCCCTTTACAAAATAAATATCTGGAATAGTGATCTGACACCATTCGCTTGCGCATCAGTATTAAGCAACCAGACCGTCAAAATCAGACCAGATTACACCCTCAGATCAGGAAAAATTTCAGGAACATTTACATGTACTTGGAATTTTGGATCGTGGCCCACCGACCGTCGAACTGAAAGTGGTCCGCCACGCGTGATCTGGAATCCCGACCGAAATGAAAACTTAATAGAACGTAGATCCAGCGTTAGTGAGCTTAAGTCCAACCTTTGGCTCAAGGAGGCCCGCCAGAAGTACTCCGTTGAGCTGAAACAGGTCCGCTTTAGACATAACCTATGTATACTTTGTTCCCGAGTCTATTTCGGTGAGTTTTGAGACTATATAAGGACCTTAAACCCTCTCTTATGGCAGCCATACGAATTTGGATTTGAGAGAGAGAAAAGAGAGAGAAAGTGTGGGAGATCTGGGAGAAACTCCCGTCGTTCCTTCGCTATTTGCTATCGGTGCTTAACCACCTCATTCTTGCCGCTTTCCCGGCGATTCTGGCGTCATTTCTAGGTAATAAACCCAACCCTAACCTGTTTGGGGGATTAGACAGTTGTAGGTTAGGAAATAGCTAACCTATTTCATTCTCTAGGTTGCCAAACTCCCGTATACGGAAGCTTAGCGAACCCATCGACTCCGTTATGATTCACGACAAAAGGTGAGGACTTTAGGTGTATAGGTTATGGTTTTCAACGCTTTCAATGTCAAATAATGATAGATTCATGATCTGCATGCAATTGCACATGTACAAAGTGCTTTCCGTTTTCAGTTTCGATTAGAATTGTAGAATTTGGAATTTCACATACTCTAGGTATTCGTATAAAATACCGTATACGTATTTTTTATGGAAATGTGTTTGACATGTTTATTTGTCGTATGGATATATGACGTATGGATAAAATACTTATTTGGCAAAAGGATTCGCCTAAATACATGTTTACTAATAAACACTATGTATGTAGAAATACGGTATTGTAAGAAGTACCGTATACATGCATATTTTAGCGATGTGTTTGTCATGATTAATTGTCGTATAAATATATTATGTACGTATAAAATATTTGCTTGGCGAAGGGAATCGCCGTAATACATGTTTACTTGTATACGCTATGTATGTTGAAAATGCGTATTCTAGAAAATACTGTATACGTATAAATTTTGGAGATGGATTTATCATGATTATTTGCTGTAGTAATATATTATACATGGATAAAATACTCACTTGGCTAAAGGATAGCCCTAATACATGTTTTGCTAATATACACCATGTATGTTGTAATAGTGTATTCTAAGTGTTTGTGAAAATGATTAAATGAGTACCAAATTCTCATTCGTACTCACCATGACTAGTTGTCATGGATTCATGATTGTTGTATTGGCGATACCCCCTTTGACGAAAGGATTTGCCCTGAATCACGCCACGGCCAGTATACACCAAATATACTAAAATGTGTGGCCCAAGTGTTTGTGGAAATGACTGAATGAATATGGAACTTGGATTCCTGCTTGCCATGACTACCCGTCGTGGGTGTACGCGTGTTATGATTGGGGCAACTCCCTAGGGAAAGGATTTGGCCAAATGCCTATGTGATCGACATATGTCATGTATGTCGATGTATGTTTGTTTAAGTGTTTCTTAAAATGTCTGAATGAGTAGTAGTTAGCAAATTGTAATGTATAAGGGTGTTGAGATATGACCCTCAACCTCTTTTAACTATGTGTATGATCTCCTTGGATTGTTGTGTGATTAGGAATTGAACATGTATAAACTCATGCTTGTGTTGTGATTCATAACATGCTCAACTACTTTATGATTATAACTATGTAATGCGTATGTTTAAATTTATATTTACGTTGTATGATCCGTCATAGGTGATGGGGGAGCGGAGCAACGAGTGCATGCAACAGCCCTGGCAGCCCTAAACGGATAATACTATACCTTGATTGTATGAGTGAAATCTTGATCCATTACTTTATCTATCTGCAAGTTATCATGTTTGGGGCTATGATTATAGTCCAGACAATCGGTACCAGAATTGAATTCGTGGCTACGATTCATTTGCCACGTGAGATGTGTTCGACGAACCCGAGTCGTACTTCGGTTGGCGATAGTGGTTGGCCACGCGAAGTGCTTATGCACTTCATGTCGTTCAACTTGTTGTGCACTCGAGCTAGCCGAGCTCGTCAAGTAACCCGATCTGTCTTATGTATGTTCACCATGTTTGGTCGCTACTGCTTGAACCTAGGGTACCAAACTTACCAGTGAAATCCCTTTTAACCATGGTACCTCGATCCGCTAAGACTCGTGAGCCGATTATGGTGGTATGGGACACTATATTCGAGCTGTCGATACTTACGGCGAGAGCCGAGTACGGTGAGACCTGTACTCGTGCTGACGGGCGACGAGTCCTCTGTAGTATCTTCGAGTATACTCCAAGGTCTGTGATTGGCGACGAGTCTTTCACAGCAACTAGAGTATGAGTTGAGCCGAGTACGGTGAGACCTGTATTCGAGCTGACGGCTAGTGATTGAGCCGAGTACGGTGAGACCTGTACTCCAACTGACGGTCAGCAATTGAGCCGCATATGGTGAGATCTGTATCCGTGCTGACGGGTGACGAGCCCTTTGTGATGCCTTCGCTACGCCTCTCAAACCATAATATCGTATGAGATTAACTAGGACTGACGATTTGACTAGAATGGATCATGTTTGGGAATGATACAAGGGAGGTACCTTAGTTTCCCAATACTGCTGTTTGAAATGGACTAATAATAACTTGGTAATCATGATCATCATCGCACCGCATGTGCTTAGTAGATGTGGCGCACTGAGGGAGTTAAGCATTCGCGAACGTAAGATGATGTCGCATGAGGGTGGTTTGGCAAGGGCATACAGTATCATGTCATTTCATTTTCGCACTTAACAAGAGTAGTTAGAAATGTTTGATTTGTACTGCTTTATCATTACTGCTTGGTTGAATTGATAACATGTTAACCTATGCTTTACTGTTCCACTGAGTTGATCACTCACTCCCACGTTACGGGACGGTGTTTGCAACACCAACCAGATTTGTTGAGTTTCAGGTGATGGCGATGCTTGTAAAGCAGAGCCGGACTACTCTCGTGATGATAGGAGGAGTTCTCCTATCTGTATCTCTCTGGCAGGTCAATGAAGACCTGATATTGTATTGACGGGGCTATGGTACATGGGATAGGAGGCATTACACTTCCTCACATTTGGTACATTTTAGAACTGCACTTGCATTTATTTAACCTGGTAATGTTATCACACTCTGGAGACTCATCATAAGTAATATATTTTATCTATCTATCACAGTCTTCCGCTTGCAAATTTAACTGTCTCTGGAGTATGATATGCTATTTTGGCTTAATCTCACTCATGTTCAATGCACGAATACAGTCAACATTCAATCATCATTCATTTTGTTGCATAAGTGATGTTCTGGAACTCGGGAGTTGAGTTTATGTTCGACCCCCGATTTTCAGGGCGTCACAAATGGTTCGGTATTTGGGATGCTTGACTCGCTTCCAAACTCCCTTTTGGATTAATGGGGGTTTAACCATCATTTGATTCAACACTCTGTCTTGAGGGTGGCGATTAAGTGGTGGAAAAATTCCTTGCAGTTGACGATGACCGCCTCTTTCACCCATCCTCATAACTATATGTTGACATTGCCTCCTTAATCTAGGAAGCCCTCCCTAACTCGAGATAGTCCTTTTGGCACACTGGTTGCACAATTATGAACCTCGACCATCTTATCGAACTGTGTTCGACTGCCTGACGGTCGACATGGGAGGTTGATATCACCCCTGCCTTGACTATCGTGATGCGCCTTTGCAGTTACTTGGGCCGAGATCGACCCTATATCATGGTTGATCAGTCCTTTATAGATTTGTCGTAGCCATATTGACATCAAGATTAGGCAGGAATGGATCTGTATCGATCAACATTGCTTCCTCACCTTTCTCAGGGAACTTCAACAACCCACGATCAATGTTATCCTACACCACGTTCCTGAACACAACACATTTGATAGTTGAATGAGAATAAGTTCCGTGGCATTTACAATATTCAACTTTTTGCAATTCATCGACTAAGGGTATCTTATGGTTAATGGGAATCTTGATAAACTTCCCAGCCAATAGAATTTCAAATATTTCATCGGCTCGCATAATATCAAAAGTATATACTTTCTAGGCCTTTTGTGATGTCGATGCTATCGATTATGTCTTGACCAACACCAAGCATATGAGTGGCTTCTTCGTCACTACTTCAACAATCGCGACCTTGTAATTTGGGTCATAATAGTATGTCCCAATTGATGAGTTCTTTTACCTGCCACCTTCCTATAGAAGTTCTCCATACCTGAAGACCTTCCTAGTCAAGTTATATAAGTCCACGAACTTCGTTCTAATGAATTTCTTATAGAGTTCGTATTCAATATCGTCCTGTGCAAGTGTAGCACCTGAACTTTTCAATACCCGAGTATTGAAAGTTCTCGAGTGTTATTATGAAATGTAATGTAACACCCCATTACCACTTAGAATTAGATGTCCTTAGGCAATGGGTCAATCCTAACACTTTATTAATTTCTCAAAACTTAATCCCAAAGTCCAAAATCCTTTTTTAACCCATTTCCTTCAAAATCTCACCTTTCACTCTCTTATTCTCCAAACTTTTTTAATTACTTTCAAATTAGACATGAATCCTAAAGTTTAGGTGAGGAAGAACAATACTTAAATTAAAATTTACTATAAATAGTAAATAAATAAATAAATAAAATAGGTTTTTAGGTATTAACCTTTTGGAATCTCACGAAATAAGTATGCTAGTTGGATATACCAGCTTCTCCTACCCCAAAAACATATATTGCACGTCAAATAACTCATTCCGATTTACAAAATATACCCATTTCAAATATCAGGTGGTGAAACCACCCCAGATAGGACAGCAACCGGTGAGGGGCTCGCCGGTTCGGCGAAGCCTCATCCATACAGCGGGCCCGGTCAAGCCAGATCGAGCCGGCGGCCCGTTTTCGGCGGAAAAATTCTGCATTATACATACGACTTTGAAAAATTATATCTCCCTCATTATAACTCCCATTTAGGTGATTCAAAAGCCAAATTGAAGCTTGATGAGTCTAGTTTCATATAAAAATAAGTGAAAAATATAATAAATTTTTTAATATAGTTAAATATAGGTCGTTGTGATAACTATCTAAAAATCATTAGTTTGGACAGCTAATGCTTCTAGAATTATTAGAATTTCTCTACAACACGAAACCTAATGAAATTTGGTAAAAATGAAGTAGACTTGATGATGAACTACTAGAAAAATAATTAAAATAATATACTAAATAAAAGTACCAGAAACGGGCGTAGAACTACCCTAGGACCTTATTCGGTCGTAATTAGGGCACGCTTTAACTAAGTACTAAACAGAACAATCAGTAGAATTAGCTTGAATCACTTTAAATATGATCAGCAAGACTAAAAACTTACAAATCAGTCACGCTAGGTTACCCTGAAATCTAGGATCAATCTCATTACCCAGTGGCTCTCGGGAGCATATTGAAACTCCGTATCAGATCTGGACCGCACGTCGAAAGTCCAATTACTATGAAATTATATAATGAAGACCGCCTTGCTGGACTTGACCACCACCTTAGAAATTAAGTCCAGATAGTGTCCTGAAGCTATTCGCTTGAGCCCGGAGTGAAGTGTGTGAAAAACGTGGATATTTTCAAAATAAAAATCTAAATTTAAGTAATCTAAGACTTGTCGCTTGTGGGCCGAAAATAAGGATTCAAACTGTTAGAATCTGACCCAAATACACCCTCAGATCAGGAGAAATTTCATACATAGGTCAGTGTACTTGTAGCCCTGATCGGTGATCATGGACCGTTGAACTGAAACTGGTCTACCACAGTCGATCTGTAAATCCGATCGGACTGAAAACTTAACTCAACCTAGATCCATGGTCAGGGAGCTTAAGTCCGACCGCACATAGAAAGGGGCCTCCAGAAGTGCTCCGTTGGATCGGAACAATCCTCTTTTGGCTATAACCTAAGTATACCCTGGCCCTGGGGCCATTTTCATCAGTTTTAGGCTTATATAAGGACCTTAAACCCTCTCTCATTCATTCCATACGAATTTAAGAAAACCTAGGACAGAGAAAAGAGTAAAGAGAGGGAAAGTGTGAGAGAAGTGGGAGAAGATTCCTGGTACTCTATCCTGTCATTCTACACGCTTAACCATCCCTATCTAATCGTTATTCTGGTGATTCTGACTTCGTTCTTAAGTAAGGAAACCTAACCCTAATTTGTTCTAGGGTTTTAATTGTCGCTAGTAGCGAAATAGCTAACTAAACTTGTGCTATAGGTTGTCATTCCATCGTTGATGAAGACTTAGAGTCTCTATCGAATTCGTTACGCTTCTACGGCGTAAGGTGCGGACTATAGATATATAGATTATGGTTTTCAAGGCCTTCAATGTCGGTTAATGGTTTATTCTTAACGTAGGTGTTATTTCACATGCATAAAGTGATGTCCGTTTCGTTTTTTAGTTATACGTTAACTAGGTTGAATATACTGTATTCCTCGTATTTGTAGAAAATACCATATACGTATGAAATTCGGATTTGTGCTTGCTATGATTAATTATTGTCTATGTATGCTAGATGCATGTGTATCAACTTCTGGGTGAACGGATTAGCCCTAATACATGTTATATCATACATTGTGTATGTTATTATGTGTAGTTTAGGTGTTTGTGAAATGACTGAATGAGTATAGAATTTGTATTCGTGCTCGCCATGAC
Source organism: Magnolia changhungtana (assembly GCA_030180095.1). NCBI lineage: Eukaryota > Viridiplantae > Streptophyta > Magnoliopsida > Magnoliales > Magnoliaceae > Magnolia > Magnolia changhungtana. The sequence continues at coordinate 4,410,478 of JASAUF010000600.1, forward strand.
TAACTGTCGTGGATATATGATTGTCGTATAGGCGACAACCCTTTAACGAAAGGATTTGCCCTAATATATTGATAACTAATATATAATATATATGATGGAGGGTGTAGTCTAAGTGTTTGTTTAAATGACTGAATGAATATAAAATCATGATTTGTACCTACCGTGGCTATGGGATGCAAGTACATGATGATTGTGTATGTGATAACTCCTTGTCGGAAGGATTTGTCATAGTACATGTTAAAAATCGACATATGTCATATAGGTTGATAGGTGTAGTATAAGTGTTTGATAAAATGTTTGTATGAGTAAGTATTTGGTGAATTGTACTGTATATGGGCGTTGAGATAGGATTCTCAACTACCTTAGGGATGTGTATGATTTCCTCCATGCAAGTTGTTTAGTTTCTTCGCTTTACTTGTGAAAGGCATGTGTATGAATTCTTGTTTATGTTACATTTTATAATATGCTTGATAATATGATTGGACTACTTGGTTACTCCTGTTCCGACTACTCCACATGCTTTTGGGTTAAGGTTGAATGTGTATGGGGCTATGCTATGGTCCAGGCAATCGGTAACAGGCTTTGAGTTTGTGGCTGAGATTTATTCGCCACGTAAGACGGGCTTGACGAACGCGAGCCGTACTTCGGTTGGCGACAGTGGTTAGGCCACGCAGAGTTCTTATGCGCTTCATGTCGTTCAACTTGTTGTGCGCTCGGACTAGTTGAGCTCTTCAAGTAACTCGATTGACCCGATGTATGTTCACCATGTATGGACGCCACTGCCAGAACCTAAGGTACCAAACTCACCAGTGAAATCCCGTTTAACCTTGGTACCTCGATCTGCTAAGACTCATGAGCCGGACATGGTGGTATGAGACACCGGGGTCGAGCTGTCGGCCTACGCTGGGGTGACGAGCCTCCCCGTAGTGACCAGTGAGCAACCAAAGCTCGTGAGCCGAAAACGGTGGTAAGGGATACTGTATTCGAGCTATCGGCCTACACTGATCAAGTGACGAGCCCTTTGTAGTGACCTCGAGCGTACTCTGAGTCTACGTGTAGGCGACAACCCTTCTGTAACAACAAGAGTATAAACTAGGCCTGCACTGATCAGGCGACGAGCCCATTGCAGCGACCTAGAACCGCAACATCGTATGAGATTTACTAGGACTGACGACCCTAGAATGGATCCTTGTTTGGGAATGATATAAGGGAGGTACCTTAGATTTCCAATCCTACTGTATGAAAGGAACTAATAATAAATCGGTAATCACGCTCATAACATCGCACTGCATGTGCCTCGAGTTGAAGAGCACAGAGGGAAGAAAGTATGCCATGACCATAAGATGGTGTCGCATGAGGGAGTGTAGGCAAGGGCATGCATCATAAATACATATCATCCTTGCATTAATAAGAGTATCTAGGAATGTCTGATATATCTACTTTATCATTACTGCTTGACTGAATTGATAACATGTTAATCTTTGCTCTATGATTTCACTGAGTTGGTCACTCACACCCATGTTATGGGACGGTGTTGTACACACCAACCAGACCCTGTCTTAGTTTCAGATGATGGCGATGCTTGCGAAGCGGAGCCGGACTTGTATGATGATGAGGAGAGTTTCTCCTATATGTTGCTATTAGGCGGGTCTAAGTAGACCATGTTCTGATCGATAGGGTTACATGGATGTTGATAAGATGCCTTTACACTTGTTATTTTACACTTTTGGAACACCCATGTATATTCATTTTATTCATTTTTGGAGTATACATGTATATATTTAACCTGGTAACATGTTCACACTCCGGAGACGTTCAACAGTTTATATATTTTATATATCTATCACAGTCTTTCGCCTGCAAAATTTAACTGTCTCTGGAGTATGATATGTTGTTTTGGTCTAATCCCATTCATGTTTCAATGCACTCATCATAATCATCGTTATCTATGTTGCATAAGTGATGCGTTGGAACTCGGGAGCTGAGCTTTGCTCAACCCCTGATTTTCAAGGCGTTATATTTAACTTATTATGTTCATGTGTACGATACCAATTTAGTTATCCTAACCTTACATCTATTCTCCAACACGAATCTGACCATTGGGAATGATCTCCATCTATATATCAAGTCATCCGATCGTTGATTTTAAGACAAGATCATCATATGTCCAAGTATTCCCACTTATCCATCATAGCCAACCGTTCATTCAACTATCCACAAATAGGTAAAGATATCTGACCGTCCACTTTGAGTTTAGATCACCCGATCATAGTAAACTAACTACTTGATATCTACATCCGCTCATACACATATCAAATTGAAATTCTGATTTGTTCATCTCATTCACCACCTATGAATATGCTTAACCCACCATCAAAACTACAATCTGAGAAACTTACATATGTGAACAAGTCACTTGAATCTAACGGTATACATATTCTACATTTTGATCACTCCAAAAACCTACTTGTGATCATCCAATTATAAAATTGACTATATACCCATTTACATACATGATCAGAGTACTAACCATCAAGTTTTTCTATTCTTAACATGTCATCTGACCATCCATTATGTTGGTTGATATATGTACATTCTCTTAATTAATTTAGTGAATAATTCTTTATTCATAATGATTTATGTTGAGGCACAAAAAATATTCCATTGCATTGGTTAGAGAATTCCATGGTGCAGATCCTTCTCAGGGTTGTGTACTCCTTATTTTGGTAAAAATGAGTGACTGGGGGTATTTTGGTAAAAATGAGTGACTGGGGGTATTTTGGTAAAAATAAGTGATGGGGTATTTTGGTAAAAATGAGTGGATGGGTGTTACCTTATATGGAGGAAGAAGTAGTTGTACACCACTATTTAAGGGAGAGCTTGGTGAACACCATTGTTTAAGGGAGAAGGTTGGGTATTGCCTTAAGAGAGAAGTGGTGGTGATCACCACTATTTAAAGAGTGAGGGGCCTGGGATGCCTATAAATATGTAACGCCCTGAAAATCAGGGGTCGAGCATAAACTCAACTCCCGAGTTCCAGAACATCACTTATGCAACAAAATGAATGATGATTGAATGTTGACTGTATTCGTGCATTGAACATTAGTGAGATTAAGCCAAAACAGCATATCATACTCCAGAGACAGTTAAATTGCAAGAGGAAGATGATGATAGATAGATAAAATATATACACTGTGATGAGTCTCCAGAGTGTGATAACATTACTGGGTTAAATAATTACAAGTACAGTTCTAAAATATACCAAATGTGTAAGTGTAATATCTTCTATCCTAAGTACCATAGCCCCGTCAATGCAGTACCAGGTCTTCAGAGACCCGTCAGAGAGTTACATGATAGGAGAACTCCTCCTCATCACAATAGAAGTAGTCCGGCCCTGCTTCATAAGCATCGCCATCATCTGAAATTCAACAAATCTGGTTGATGTGTACAACACCGTCCCGTAACGTGGGAGTGAGTGATCAACTCAGTGGAACAGTAAAGCATAGGTTAACATGTTATCAATTCAATCAAGCAGTAATGATAAAGCAGTACAAATCAAACAATTCTAACTACTCTTTTTAAGTGCGAGAATGAAATGACATGATGCTGTATGCTCTTACCAAACCACCCTCATGCGACATCATCTTACGTTCGCGAATGCTTAACTCCCTCAGTGCGCCACATTTACTAAGCACATGCGGTGCGATGATGATCATGATTACCGAGTTATTATTAGTCCATTTCAAACAGCAGTATTGGGAAACTAAGGTACCTCCCTTGTATCATTCCCAAACATGATCCATTCTAGGGTCGTCAGTCCTAGTTAATCTCATACGATATTATGGTTTGAGAGGCGTAGCGAAGGCATCACAAAGGGCTCGTCACCCGTCAAGACGGATACTGAGATCTCACCGTATGCGGCTCAATTGTCGACCGTCACTGGAGTACAGTCTCACCGTACTCGGCTCAATCACTAGCCGTCGGCTCGAATGCGGGTCTCACCGTACTCGGCTCAACTCATACTCAGATTCTTTGTGAAAGACTCGTCGCCAATCACAGACTTGGAGTATACTCGAAGATACTACAGAGGACTCGTCTCCCATCAGCATGAGTACAGGTCTCACCGTACTCGGCTCTCGCAGTAGTATCGACGGCTCGAATATAGTGTCCCATACCACCATAATCGGCTCACGAGTCTGGTTGCTCACTGGTCACTACGGGGAGGCACGTGGCCCCAGCGTAGGCCGACAGCTCGACCACGGTGTCCCATACCACCATGCCCGGCTCATGAGTCTTAGCGGATCGAGGTACCATGGTTAAAAGGGATTTCACTGGTAAGTTTGGTACCCTAAGTTCAGGCAGTAGCGACCAAACATGGTGAACATACATAAGACAGATCGGGTTACTTGACGAGCTCGGCTAGCTCGAGCGCACAACAAGTTGAACGACATGAAGTGCATAAGCACTTCGCGTGGCCGACCACTATCGCCAACCGAAGTACGACTCGGGTTCGTCGAACACATCTCACGTAGCAAATGAATCGCAGCCACAAATTCAATTCTGGTACCGATTATCTGGACTATATTCATAGCCCCAAACATGATAACTTGCAGATAGATAAAGCAGTAATGGATCAAGATTCAACTCATACAATCAAGGTATGGTATTATCCGTTTAGGGAAATTTGTCGAGTACGTTACACGCACTCGTTGCTCCGCTCCCCCATCACCCATGACGGATCATACAACGTAAATATAAATTTAAACATATGCATTACATAGCTATAATCATAAAGCAGTTGAGCATGTTATGAATCACAACACAAGCATGAGTTTATACATGTTCAATTCCTAATCACACAACAATCCAAGGAGATCATACACATAGTTAAAAGAGGTTGAGAATCATATCTCAACACCCTTAAACATTACAATTTGCTAACTACTACTCATTCAGACATTTCAAGAAACACTTAAACAAACATGCATCAACATACATGACATATGTCGATCACATAGGCATTAGGCCAAATCCTTTCACTAGGGAGTTGCCCCAATCTTAACACGCGTACACCCACGACGGATAGTCATGGCAAGCAGGAATCCAAGTTCCATATTCATTCAATCATTCCCACAAACACTTGGGCCACACATTTTAGCATATATGGTGTATATTGGCCGTGGCGTGATTTAGGGCAAATCCTTTCGTCAAAGGGGTATCATCAATACAACAATCATGAATCCATGACAATTAGTCATGACGAGTACGAATGAGAATTCGGTACTCATTCAATCATTTTCACAAACACTTAGAATACACTGTTACAACATACATGGTGTATGTTAGCCAAACATGTATTAGGGCTATCCTTTAGCCAAGTGGGTATTTTATCCATGTATAATATATTACTACAGCAAATAATCATGATAAATACATCTCCCAATATTTATACGTATACAGTATTTTCTAGAATACGCATTTTCAACATACATAGTGTATACAAGCAAACATGTATTACGGCGATTCCCTTCGCCAAGAAAATATTTTATACGCACATAATATATTTATACGACGATTAATCATGACAAACACATCACTAAAATATACATGTATACGGTACTTCTTACAATACCGTATTTCTACATACATAGTGTTTATTAGTAAACATGTATTTAGGCGAATCCTTTCGCCAAATAAGTATTTTATCCATACGTCATATATCCATACGACAAATAAACATGTCAAACACATTTCCATAAAAAATACGTATACGGTATTTTATACGAATACCTAGAGTATGTGAAATTCCAAATTCTACAATTCTAATCGAAACTGAAAACGGAAAGCACTTTGTACATGTGCAATTGCATGCAGATCATGAATCTATCATTATCTGACATTGAAAGCGTTGAAAACCATAACCTATACACCTAAAGTCCGCACCTTTAGTCGTAGAATCGTAACGGAGTTGATAGGTTTGCTAAGCTTCCGTATTCGGCAGTTTGGCAACCTATAGAACAAAATAGGTTAGCTATTTCACAACCTACAACAGTCTAAACCCCAAAACAGATTAGGGTTAGGGTTTCTTACCTAGAAACGACGCTGGAAACGCTGGGAAAAGCATCAAGAAAGGGATGGTGCAGCCCGTGTGGTGGCAGGGAATGATAGTAGGGAGATCCTCCCACTTCTCCCTCACTTCCTCTCTCTTTTCCCTCTCTCAAATCCAAATTCGTATGGCTGGAATGGGAGAGGGTTTAAGGTCCTTTTATAGCCTAAAACCTTCCCAAAATAGACTCAGGTTCAAGGGTTACTGCTAATATAGGTATTTCGTCACTTTTCCAGCTCAAATGAGTGTTTCTGGTGGCCCCCCTTGAGCCAAACATTAGACTTAAGCTCACCACACATGGATCTATGTGGGATTATGTTTTTGACTCGATCGGATTCCCAGATCACACGGGGCGGACCACTTTCAGTTCAACGGTCAGTGGGCCACGATCCGAAATTCCAAGTACATGTAAATGTTCCTGAAATTTTTCCTGATCCGAGGGTGTAATTTGGTCTGATTCTGACGGTCTGGTTGCTTAATACTGATGCGCAAACAAATGATGCCAGATCACTATTCCAGATATTTATTTTGTAAAGGGAATAGTGTTTTTCACACTCTCTCGCTTCGGACGCGATCGAATGGCCATGGGACATTGTCTGGATTTGATTTCCGAGATGGTTGTCAAGCCCAGCGAGGCGGTCCTAAGTCCTTAACTTCGTATTGTTCGGACTCCCGATGTGCGGTCCAGATCAGATACGGAGTTTCGATGTGCTCCCGAGAGCAGCCGGGTAATGAGATTGATCCTAGATTTTAGGATAACCTAGCGTCAATGATTCTGCAAGTTTTGGGTCTTGCAGATCGTATTTAAAGCGATTCAAATGGATTTCATGGCTAATGTAGTTTAACACCTAGTTCACTTTGTCAAATTTCTAAAGGATTTAATCCTAAGTGATTTTCGTCTGAGGTAGAACTTAGTCCATTGTAGTTTGTATGTAAAGTGATCTAAGTTATGCTACTTAGCTAGTTTAAGATAGTGTCTAGGGCGAAGGTGCTTTGAAAAATTGAAAGCACAAGGTAGTGAAGGGTGGGATTTGTGAAGAAAATGGTTTAAGGAGCGATTTGATGCTTTAATTGAGCGTTTAAGAAGTTAAACCTGTGTTAGGATTGACCCATTGCCTAAGGACATCTAATCTCAGGTTGGCAAAAATCCGGGGCGTTACAAAATACCCCTCCCCATGCCTCATTTGGAGGTTGGTTGGTGGGTTGGTTGGAAGATAAGGAGTAGGATAAGAAGTGAAGAAAGAAAGGTGGAAAGAGTTCCCCTTGTGTGAGTCGCTCAACCCCTTTGGGAAGGAATTCCCTTTGCGCAAGCCGCGCAACCTCTATTGGGAAGGAATTCACCTTGCACGAACTACGCAACCTCTCTGGCATGGAATCCCATTGCACGAACCGCGCAATCCATTTGGAGACTTGCTCCTTGCGCCACTTTGTGAGGGGTATTGTCTTAAGGAGAGGCTCTTTGCGCCATTCTCCAAGGGAGCTTGTCCAAATGGAAGGCTCTTTGTGCCATTCTCTAAGGAAGTTTGTCCTAAGACAAGTCTCTTTGCATCACTTTTGTAAAGAAACCATTTGTGTGAATCGCGCAACCACTTTTGCAAGAAAGCTCCCTTGCGTGAGCCACGCAACCACTTCTGCAACAAACCCCATGCGCCACTTTGAAAGGAGTTTGTCCTCATAAGAGGCTTTTGTTGTCTTAATGGATACTTCATGTGGGCTCTGTCTTAAGGCAAGCTTGTTTGTTGTCTTAAAGCCTTCCTCCATGCACCACTTCACATGGAATGTTGTCCTGAAGACGGGCTTTTTATGTCCTGAAGACTCCTTGCGCCACTTTGTGAGGAACCATGTCTTAAAGCGTGGCTCTTGCGCCACTTTGCATGGATTTATGTCCTAAGACATGGCTTTTGCACCATTTGAAGAGGGAACATGTCCAAATGCATGGATTTCATGCCATTCTCTAAGGAAAACATGTCTTGAAGAAAGCCTCTTGCACCATTATTCATGGGGACTTGTCCTAATGTAAGGGATGTTCGCTCCACATTTCAAGGGATGTTCACTCCACATTTTAAGGGATGTTCGCTTCACATTTCAAGGGATTGTGCACTCCATATTTCAAGGGATGTTCGCTCCACATTTCAAGAGATGTTCGCTCCACATTTCAAGGGATGTTCTCTCCATTTCAAGGGATGTGCGCTCCACATTTTAAGGGATGTGTGCTCCACCCTTAGAGGAAAATGAAGGAAATATGAAGTACAAAAAAAGAAGTTCCAGGAGAAAGATAGTCTGTCCATACGACTGGAAGGATGATCAGAATCTATCACACGGCCAGATCAAGGGTTTCAAGTTGTACAACCTTTCCGCCTTGGCGATAAACATCAAAAGCATCAAAATGCTACCGAAATTACAATCGGACTGTCTTCTATTTCATTTATTATGTTGCATTGATTGTACTCTATTTTTAGAATCAAGGGAATCTGAGGATGTAAATGAATTCAAAATAAGATATCTTATGATCAATGTTCTCTCTCATCGAATTCTTTGTTATCATTGAATAATTCCCCCAAATCATATGCATTCATTTCTTGTCGAAATAAAATGGCGACTCTGCTAGGGATCAAACCTAGAATCTCTGGTTCATTAGAAAAAAATGAAGGGTTCAATCTGCGGAGGATGGTTAATGGATCGATCATGCGCAATACTATGAGGCACGATTTTACCTCAGTTCATCCTCCTTTTCTCCTTCGACATTAGTGCATTCGAAGTGTACAGAAAATAGAAAATTTGCCAGTAACTGTTAATCCGTCTGCATCATAAGAGCATATTACTGAAGAAATCCCTAATTTTCCAACAGCGACTACTGTGAACAACAGTAAGCCTTTAGGAAAGCCTTCAGAAGAGAAGTTAGTTCAACTGAAATAGGCACTGCTCACAAACGAGAAGACGAATCAATTAACGAATTCATTAGTCAATAGAGAACCCTGGGGACATTGTCACAACTTGTCAGAGTAAAAGAGCAAGTTAAATTTGCAATTTGAAAAGAGTTAAAGTGAAGTTGTTCAACTCTCATATGAATCGGCTATTTCAAAGTCTTAAGAAAACAGCAGTAGATATTGTCAAAGAAAGAAAAATAAAACGAAGGATCATCAAAAAGTAACGAGTTAAAATTCCGATAAAGAAACATGGGTGATTCTACAATTAAGAAAGTAAAGAAAGAGTTCGGACAATTCAAAAACTATGGGAAATATACATTTGAAGAAGACAATATATTCCTTAAGATTGCTAGCTGCAGAGAAAATCAAAGGAAATGAAGCAAAGAAGAAAAAGGTATTCTACCGAAGATGATAGACGATAGTAGAAATTGTCCTAAAGAAGATATATGGAATAAGCGAGGAAGTAAGAACATATGGTCCCGATTGAAAATATTCACTCCATAGAAGAACAGATAAGAAAAAGTTAGACAAGTATATTCATCATGGGGGGAATTTTTCATCAATATACCTGCCAGTTCAGCAAAATATATCATCCCTAAATACTAAGAAGATTCACGGCATTTTGACTAAGAAGATTCATGGCATTTTGACTCAAAAGATTCACGGCGTAACTATTCAAGGGGCAGACAAAAGCATACAAAATATGTTATCTTTGAAGATAAATTATAGTTTTGATTTTGAAGATTATTAGCATAATACTTCCAAATCAAAAGGGGGCAAGATAAGCAAAATACCAAGAAAACGAAAGTTTCATATAACCAAAGTCTCAGAATCCAAAGTTTTAGATAACCAAAGTCTCAAGATGCAAAGTCTTAGGAATGCCAAGTCTCATAATGTCGATGCCATACATGAAGAAAAGGCAGACTTTCAGGCACATCAAGTTCAAGCATATCATATTCAAGCGCTGATGGTTATTGCCAAATCAGCGGTAATTGTCATTGTCATCGTCATATCGCTGACGTGAAGATTATTCTATTATCGAAGTTTATCGAAATTGATATCATTACCAAGTTGAAGCTTCATTTGGACCAAATTTTATAATATCATCGACAACAACAGGGGCGATATATCAATCATTGATCTGTTATCTTCAGTTATCGATTTGTTATCTTCAGCAAAGCCTGTATGATCAACTATCACGTCAGCAATAACAACTTATCATTTAAGGCAGCCTAGCCAAGCCCTATACGGCCAACTACGCGTAAGACCTATCATTTTCACCATTCGGGTAGCAGTGAGAAGCCAGTGGCCCTAAAAAGCCCATGAAGGTCATCATATGCATACCCATGCGAGCTGCGGACGAAGTCAGAGACTGAAAGTCCTAAAAGGCCAAAAAGTCCTCAATGGCTAGTCACGCGTAACACCCAAGCCATCTGTATAGTTTTTCGATAGCGTCACGGGGAACAGATTAAACTGCCCTCGCGTGAATGGGTCTGACCTTGCAGACGAAGAAAATGCGTGCAGCAGCATACGCTCTTTGGCCATGTCCATAGATAGGCCAACCACGCATAAGACCCCCAGATCCTTGGCTTGATTTCAGTACCAACTTACGAGAAAGGGCCTAAACCTACTCATTGATGGACTGGCGGCCCTAGATTTGGTACCCTAAAGGTCGCCTTGTGTGCCCCGTGAACTCTAGAGAGTTACTGCGGCCAACCCTATATGTAAATCCAACCGAGTTCACGGCCCCGGTAGTTTCACTGGGCCCCTCCGATGGATCGTGGTTTGTGAACTCACCAGGCAGTGAGAAGTCCAGCGAACTTATAAGAGTTACAGAGACCATCACGTGAGACCCGACTCCACTACTCAAGAGTCTAAAAAACTGCATGGGCTTCACTACTCAAGAGCTTAAACTGTGTGTTGCTCCGCTACCCAAGAGCCTAAACTGTATGTAAGTGTCAGTCCAATAATGTCAGTCCAGTCAAGTCCAATAGTGTTAGTCTAGTTCAGTGTAGTTCAATCTAGACTAGTCAAGTCAAGTCCAGTCAAGTCAAGACAAGTTCAGTCTTGTCCAGTCAAAGTATGGTCAGCAAAAGTACATTAGCTCCACTGCTCAAAAAGCATAAACTATGTGTAGCATCAAAATGTTGCAGATATAAATTTCACTTTAAATATGCTCAAATATGCAATTACCTGATGAAAATTGTAAATATTGAGTAAACAACATGCAAAAATGCATTTCTCTTGAATCAGGTTCAAATTACAGCAACAGCGAATGCCTTTAAAATATTGGCAATTATCTACTCAAAAGTTTAAATCTTCAAGATCAATTAATATATTGACAAGAGCCGTGAGGTCTTTTTGTCTCTCGCCTTCTTGATGATAAAGAAATACTATCGCACAAGACTCTCAAAGGCGACAAAGAATAAACTAGCGAAGAATCATCATTCTCCCGGACAATTTAAAAATTCAGATATATTCTTTCGATTTATTAAAAGAGCAGCAAAGATTATTCATCCTTCAAGAGTATCACCAGGCTCACTTCGGAAGTATCATCTTCTGAAGAAATCTTTATGCGAAGTTGACCCGAAACGGGGGCATGATTTACATCTTTAAAGTAATCTATGCCTTGGTCATTTAATAATCTCTTAGGCGCAGTGGAGGAATTCATATGCCAAGAATTATGAAGCACGGTTCAACATGAACATTCAATAATTGCTTCTATATCAAGGCCCAGTTATATGGCCCAATGCCATAACTTCTCGTTATTCTAGTAATGATATCGCAAGTCTCCAAGTACTAGATCTGATGAAGACAAAGAACAAACGGAATCATCATCAGTAACTTCTATAGCCTTCAGAAAATTATTAAATGAAAATTGAAAACAAGTCATATCTATTTTTCAGAATCAGCAAAGATCTAAGGAAAAGTCTATGCCAAGGAGCACAAGTTAGAAAAGACTCAGCAGTTATACCTTTGGAGCTAGAGTTGACATCGCGCGATATAATGAGCAAAGAATGCAATGCGAAGCACGATGACAAGCATAAAGATTAAATTATTAAATCATTATCATATTGTGAATATCATAATCAGCTTTAAAAAAGAGAAGAAGTTTTCAATATATTTCAAAATTATCAATACTTCATGAAGCTAAATTGAAAAATTATGATGTCTTGAAAATACTAATTTAGATTAATTTGGCAAGAAAGACTATCATTCGAAAGCTTGGGTTATGCAGATCATGAATAAAGGAGACAATCGAAAGATATTGTTGCAGTAGGAGAAGCATTAAAGAACAACTTCCTAGACTTGTTCAAGGAAAAAGTCATCGTTGCAGTACCAACAGTATTGAAAGATAGTTCTCTAGCCAAGATACTCAAAGATGAAGACATCACAACTATTACAGTGACGGGTTTCGATGAAAAGAGGATTTTATCCTCTCTAGTGAAACACCCACTCAACACGGTTGGCTGGGGGCATTCAAGTCATCCGTTCGAGCACGATCATTCAATCATCCGTTTCGAGCGTGATCATTCAAGTATTCCGTTTGAGCACGATCATTCAGTCATCCGTTCGAGCGCGATCATTCAAGTCTTCCCTTCGAGCGTGATCATTTGAGTCTTCCCTTCGAGCGCGATCATTCAAGTCTTTCGTCCGAGCGCGATCATTCAAGTCTTTCGTTCGAGCGTGATCATTCAATTCTTCTGACCGAGTGCAAGCATTCTAGTCTTCCAATCGAACGCGATCATTCGATCTTCTGGACAAGTATGATCATTCAGTCATCCATGCAAGCATGATCATCCAGTCATCCTTCAGTTGCAATTCATTCAGTTCTTCGGTCGGAAGAAGATCAATCCTCCATTTGATTTCAGGAATCAATCAAAGAAGGATCAAGGGGGCATCTGTTGAGGCACAAAAAATATTCCATTGCATGTCCATTGCATTGGGTAAAAATGATTGACTGGGAGTATTTTAGTAAAAAAGAGTAGATGGGTGTTACCTTATATGGAAGAAGAAGTAGTTGTACACCGTTATTTAAGGGAGAGCTTGGTGAACACCGTTGTTTAAGGGAAAAGGTTGGGTATTGCCTTAAGAGAGAAGTGGTGGTGATCACCACTATTTAAAGAGTGAGGGGCCTGGGATACCTATAAATACCCCTCCCCATGCCTCATTTGGAGGTTGTTGGTGGGTTGGTTAGAAGACAAGGAGTAGGACAAGAAGTGAAGAAAGAAGGTGGAAGGAGTTCCCCTTGCGCGAGCCGCCAACCCCTTTGGGAAGGAATTCCCTTTGCGCAAGCCGCACAACCCCTTTTAGGAATGAATTCCCCTTGTGCGAACCGCGCAACCTCTTTGGCATGGAATCCCATTGTGTGAACCACGCAATCCATTTCGAGACTTGTTCCTTGCGCCACTTTGTGAGGGGTATTGTCTTAAGGAGAGGCTCTTTGCGCCATTCTCCAAGGGAGCTTGTCCAAATGGAAGGCCCTTTGTGCCATTCTCCAAGGAAGTTTGTCCTAAGACAAGTCTCTTTGCATCACTTTTACAAAGAAACCATTTGCGTGAACCGCGCAACCTCATCTGCACAAAAACCATTTGCGAGCCCGCGCAACCACTTTTACAAGAAAACTCCTTTACAAGAGCCGCGCAACCACTTCTGGAAGAAACCCCATGCGCCACTTTGAAAGGAGTTTGTCCTCATGACAGGCTTTTGTTGTCTTAATGGATACTCCATACGCCACTTCATGTGGGCTTTGTCTTAAGGCAAGCCTTTTATTGTCTTAAAGCCTTCCTCCATGCGCCACTTCACATGGAATATTGTCCTGAAGACGGGCTTTTTCTGTCCTGAAGACTCCTCCTTGTGCCACTTTGATAAGAACCATGTCTTAAAGCCTGGCTCTTATGCCACTATACATGGATTTATGTCCTAAGACATGGCTTTTGCACCATTTGAAGAGGGAACATGTCCAAATGCATGGATTTCATGCCATTCTCTAAGGAAAACATGTCTTGAAGAAAGCCTCTTGCACTATTATCCATGCGGACTTGTCCTAATGCAAGGGATGTTCGATCCACATTTCAAGGGATGTTCGCTCCACATTTCAAGGGATGTTCACTCCACATTTCAAGGGATGCGCTCCACCCTTAGAGGAAAATGAAGGAAATATGAAGTATAGAAAAAGAAGTTCCAGTAGAAAAATAGTTCATCCGTACGACTGGAAGGATATCAGAACCTATCGCACGGCCAGATCAAGGGTTTCAAGTCCACACAACCTTTTCGCTTTGGCGATGAACATCAAAAGCATCGAAATGCTGCCAAAATTGCCATCGGACTATCTTCTATTTCATTTATTACGTTGCATTGATTGTACTTTATTTTCAAAATCAAGGGAATCTGAGGATGTAAACGAATTCCATATAAGATATCTTGTGAACAATGTTCTCTCTCATCGAATTCTTTGTTATCATTGAATAATTCTCCCAAATCAAATGCATTCATTTCTTGTCAAAACAATTTAGATATAATTTTTTTTGTAAGAATTACTTAGAAATGTGCCTATAATCATGTAGAACTATTAGATTTCCCAAAACTCTCATATCAGTAATAATTACGAAAATACCATTAACTTAGACCCTTAAATTCTAGATCACATGGTTCTCACAATCCGTTTGATTTAAACTTTTATACCATAACTATGTATCATAAATTAGCCATACATGTTAAATTTCAGCCCTTATATCATTGTAAACCTGACTCGATTGACAAATCAGCCCCTTAGCCGTTGATTTTGGTATCCATCCAGTAAAGAAACCTCGTGGGTAGTTGTAATATGATATTTTCCTTCATATGAACGACTTGGATTGCCCATCATATAGACCAAGTGTGAAATATGAAGACCTCACTTTGGTAGGCTTTTCCTTAGGCGAGAAGTTATCCTGTCAAAGCCTATCAACTCCTTATAAATCTGGATCTTCCGATTTAACCACTTCCTTCTGTCCATCGCAACTCAAATTTGGACCACACTTTGGTCTCACATGACTACGAGGTTATACAAAGTTTAAGCCCCGATTTATGATCCTACACCGTTGAAGGTTGAAACCAGTTTCTTCATTTTAATACAAAAGGTGAAATTTTAAATTTAGACTTTTTCCACCATCGATCAACCACCAAAATTTGTCCAACCGTTTGCCTATCCTAACTATGCATTTTTCCCAAAATTAGGCCCTGATCATTAAGTGTGAACCGTTAATTGAAATCAAGTTAGTTTTGGCACCCATTAGGATAATTTTTAAGATAGGTCAATCTAAATTTCGGATCACCAAGAAAATCATATATGAAATTACGGTGAGGACCGCTTTAGTGGAAGTGGAAATAGCTCAAGGTGTCCTAGAGGGGGATGAATATGACTTTATAAAATTTTATGCCTTATTTTAAATCCTATTACCTTAATCTTGATTTAATATGCAACTATCAAGATATTCCCAATTTAACACTAATGGCTTCCAAGCCAAGTACAGGATCCAATCACAAGACTATTCAATATTCAGCACGATACAATAAATAGGCTAAGATGGATGAAAAGAGTGAATGTGTGTGAGATGTGACTCAAATCAAAGCATTCATATTATCAAGCTTGTATGTAAAAGATAAACATAATGAAAGATCAAGCAAGAATCAATCCCAAACACAGTCGTTTATAGTGGTTCGGCTATGTGCCTACTCCACTCCCGGCTAACGCACTCATCCCATGAGTGTACCGGATTTCACTAACGGAGGTTTCAAATCAGGTTCACCTCAAACAGTTATAGCCTACACAAGGTTGACTCTAGGACCTACACAAGGTACCTAAGACGTGCCTACACAAGACACAAGTTTGTGCCCTACACAAGAGCAAAAGTCAACATGAAGCACCTAAGTTTTACGCCCAACACAAGAGCAAAGGATCCACACAAGGAACCTCCGTTTTAGGCCACACAGGCCAAGGATCCACATAAGGAACCTAGGTTTTAGGCCGCACAGGCTAAAGACCTACACAAAGGACCTAGGTTTATGCCCTACACAAGAGCAAGGGTCAACACACAGCACATAAACGTACTGTCCCATCGGAGGCCTCCTATGAGGACTTAAGGGGTGAGATGTACCCGTGACCCTATCCTACATAAGGAATGATCAACAGGGTCTCTAGACTCTAATGACTTACAGATAAGTAGATAAGCCCCGTTAAGCACATTGATGAAGATCTCCTCCTTGATGATGAAGATTCTTTAACTCCCTTGATCTGCAATACTTGATGATGTTCCAATAAAGGTGACGGGTTAGGTCAAGGTTATGTTGGAATCCTACTATAATAAATATTTTTCTATTTTAGAAAATGACTGATTCCAAGCATTCAAGCATTTAAGGTATCCCAGCTCAATGATTCGCCATTAAGATAGTAGCTGGATGATACTTGAATGGGGAAGTTCATTCCTTAATCCACTCTATTGAATATCAATGATAAGTGGTGGATTGAAGGATGAACTTCCATGAGAAAATGAGCTAGGGGTAGGTGATATGCAATTACTCTCTCTAAGCTCTCTCTATTTTTCTCAATTTTGCAACGAGGAACAAGCTCACCTTATATAGGCAAAAAGTTTCAACGATAATAAAATAGTCAATTTCTGAGTTCAATGTCATCGAACGTATACTTTCAATGATGTCAAATGACAGTTCGATGATACGAACTAAACTGACAAATAGAGCTGGAACTTTTTGACAGAAGCTCGATGAAATCGAACCTGCTTAGATGGCATCAAGATTTGAACTCTGATGTAATCGAACCAAGGTTCGATTCCTTGATAATGTATTCCAAAGGAGCTTGCCGGACATGAACAGGCTGGCTTCGATGTCATCGAGCCACTTCGATGTCATCGGATTTCAAATGGCGATGATATCGAAACCTAGTTCAATACATCGATTCTTTCAGAAGATTTTCCTTGAGAGTTTGCTAGACATTCCTTTATCTGAAATCAATGTCATCGACCTAGTATCGCTATGATCGAGATTTGAATTTTGATGTCATCAAGGGTAGCTTGATTCCTCGAACATATCCAGATGATATTCCTATCAAGCTTGCTAGACATGACTTGTCCGAATTCGATGATATCTAAGTTCCCTCTATGTCATCTAGATTTAAATTTCAATGTCATCGAGGCTCGTTTCGAGTTATCGATGAAATTCTCGATTTTCCTTTGAAGGTTGCTGGACACAGACTAGCCTATATTCGATGACATCGAACCTTACTCGATGACATAAGAATTTGAATTCCGATGTCATCGAAGCTCGGTCGATACATCGAGAATATTGTCCGAATATCATGTTGGTTGCTGGACATAAAAGACCTCAATTCGATGTCATCGAGGCTGTATCGATGTCATTGAAAACAAGTGTGCAATGTCATCGATGTAAGCTCGATACATCGAAGAAAGCTGAAAACTTAGAGAATTTTCCTATTTGCAAAATCTGTTTTCAAACTTATTCAGTCTTTTAAGGCTTTTGTTTACCTGGGTGTTTTGGGATTTGGGATGTGAGGCTGATTTACCTGTGACGAGCTTGGAACACACATCCTGTTGAGGCAATCGCTTGATCAATCTTCATATGGGGCACACTTGACTCACTGACTCAACCTACATGCTAATTGACAAAGCAGGGCACTTTCAATCTCCCCCTTTGGCAATTACATGACAAAACACAAAACACCTAGAATAATACCTAGAACAGCATCCTAAATTGTGTGTACATGAACTTTACACAATTTTACAAATGATCTATTGGAGTTCATACACACAATTGAAACTTTAGGTAGCTGCTCCCCCTATCTTCTTGCAGCTACTGCCCCCATCACCATGCATAGAATCTATACAAACAATTGTTCTCATGGTGAGATTTGTTCTCCCCCTTTTTGTTAGTCATTGGCAAAGATTAGTATATAACTATAGCAGATTTGACTGAAGTTTGAACTTGAGGAATCATGGGAGAATCAAAGTAATCATATTTTCAAACATGCATAGGAAGATAGCAAAATATTCAACATTTCGAAGAGCACATTGGCATTTGAATCATTAACTCACATTCGCAATTAAACACTTTCATCATGCATGCAACAAACAGTAGTCAGCCTATCATCATGATATATGTATCATTTATCCCATAAACACTCAATACTAAGCTCACAAGAAAAATCATCATTCATCCATAAGAGCATTCAAAAGAACTGCCCAAGCTTAGCAGAAATTCACATGAATCATTAGAACATTCAAAACCAATATCCACCAAAATATTCAGCCCATCCATAGGCATAACCGACAACACCCATAATCCACCCAAAAAAAAATGTCTTACCAATGGTTAACAAGTTTAGCCCTTCCAAGGGCTAGACAAAATAACAACAACAGTAATTGTTAGTCTACCTAGGTCATCAGACCAACACATACACACACGAGTTCTTAGGACATTCCAAAAAGATACTCATGTCCTAAGAAGCAATAATGAACCAGTGTATGTGAGGGGTTAAGAACAGTATCATGGTGCTGGGGCCGAGCTTGAGGGAGCAGTGTCATCACGCCTGCACGTCGGTAAGTCCACAATGTGTTGGGCTATGCGTTGAAGTGCGGCTACCATCTGCTCCAAGGCTGAGAGCGTAAGGCCCGTATCATAGTTCGTACCATTCCATAGGCTTCCACGGTCCTCCCAGTCGAATTCCGGCAACCCTCGAACTGTATCTCACGTTTGTGCGTGATCCTAAGCCGAGTCCTGCATACCGAAGTCGGCTCGACCTGAAACTTGTACCTAAGCGACCTTGCCGTCGCAGCAGTTTCAACGCCACGACTCTCGCACCGATCTGATACCCAGGCCAGGGATGTGAGCCCACGTTTATCTCGAGGAAAATGCCGCGCATTGTGAATTTCGAGAGAATCTCTACGACCTGTCACATCAAATCAAGTCAAGTACGCCCATACCTCAATGTCACCTCACCCTATCCTAAGTACAAATACCCACTCCCTCTTTTCCACAAGTCAACTCTCTCTCTCCCAACCCATCCCTCTTTTACCAAAATTTCAAACAAACTCATACATATCCATCCCCTTCCTTACAACACCCATTCCACCCATCCCATATCAATTTATCAGCTCTCTCTCTCTCTCTTATTCTCTAAGCAATCTCCCAACTCCCATGAGAGCTTCCAACGTCCAAGCTCTCTCTCCCAAAAGCATATGTGGCCCACTTGCCCACTCTCACATCTCCCATCTCAACCTTCCAATCTCCATCAACCTCCATTAAAATTGAAGGCAAGGAGCATAGGAGTCCAAGGAGCTAAAGAAGAAGGCCGATAAGTTGGTGATCCACCATTGATCCTTATTTTAGGGCCTACCTGTTGTGGGACCCACTTGATGTATGCATTGTTTAGGGGGGCCAATAGTGGCGTGGTCCCTCCCCTTCATGTTTCTCTCTCTCTGTCTCTCTCTCTCTCTCTTGTATGATGTAGAGGTGTGTGGCCCACCTGGTGTGTGTGTGTGTGGCCCACCATGAAGAATGTATTATATCCATGCCATCCATATAATAGGCCCACCTCGCTAGACCGTCCAGCGGCAGGCCAGCTGGCCTGCCCATCTGGATAGTCCCAGTTGAAGGGAAAATACAAATATCAGCCTGACCCAAACTCTAGTGGGCCATGTCTACAGGGGACCCACCAAATGTGGGTGTTTCATCAGCCCGTCCAGATGAGTGAGTGATTATATATATATATATAATGCATGCGGGCCCCACGTGGGACCCACACCTAATGTAGCGTCCTGCGTCCAACAGATCGTCCAGGTCTAAACGCTGGACATTGGACCGTCCCTTTAAAAAAATTGTTTCTTTTAGTGGGCCACGCTCGTGGACCCCACCTTGATCTATGTGTTTCATCTACACCGTCCATTTGGACGGTGCCAGGTACAGCCCCACCATGATGGATGTTTTTCATCCAAACCGTTCATCCACTTGGCTTTATCTGGCCGTCCATCTGCTGGACGGCCAACAGCCTCACCATGATAGATGTTTTCCATCCAAACTGTTCATTCATTTGGTGGATAGCCACGTGCGTGGACCCCACAACGATGTATGTGCTTTATCCATATCGCCCATCGATGGGCCCCATGACATCAATAGTCCTTGGAGCCTGCTTCTGTATGTGTTGCATCTAAACCGTTCATCCATTTGGCTACTCATCTCAAGACTTGTGGCTAAAAATAAGATAGATCTAGTATCATGTGGACCACACTGTGGAAAACAGTGGGATTGAACGTCTACCATTGCACCCCTTTGGGTTACAAAAGTTTTGGACCAATGTGATATTTATTTTTCCTCACTGTTCACGTCTTTGTGACCTTATGATCAGACTGGATGGGAAATAAATGTCATGGTGGGCCCTCTAAATTTTTAACTATGGGAATCATTATCACCACTGCCATTTGTGGTATGGTCCAGATGATCCTTTCGATATAATTCATTTTTTTATGCTCTAAAATGATCTCTAACAATGGATGAACAATGTATTGGAATCGGTCCATTTGATTCGGCTCATTTGATTTGGCCCATTTGATTTGGCCCATTTGAATTGGCCTATTTGATTCGGCCCATTTGATTCAGCCCATTTGATCGGCCCATTTGATTCAGCCCATTTGATCGGCCCATTTGATTCGGCCCATTTGATTCAGCTCATTTGATCAGCCCAATTGATCTGGCCCATTTGATTCGACCCATTTGTATCGGCCCATTTGATTGGCCCATTTAATCCGGCCCATTTGATTCGACCTATTTGTATCGGCCCATTTGGTCGGCCCATTCAACTCGGCCCATTCGACTTGGCCTATTTGATACGGCTCGATGTTATATATATATATATATATATATATATATTGGCCTATGAGTGAGGCCTAATGTGTTGCATATACGCCCCTTAAGTGAAGGCCATGATGATGTATATTAGGCCCTTGTATGATGTCGTGGGCCCATTATACGATTAGTCCTATAAGTGTCATTCCTTGGGAGCAATGTTTGTTAAAGGTCCACATTGTGACCTTCCCTTAGGCCATGTTAGGCCCTTCCTCATCATTCTCTTGTGGGTTAACCCAAACGCTTGGGCCCTATTGATTTTTATTGGTCCATCATCGATTGTCCATCTATAGACCCTGCCTTGCGTCGGGGTTGATTATCGGTGCTGATTGCCAATAATGACTACCGTTGTCGATTATGAGTTTGTGACAGTATAACATTGTGATACATGCCCATATACATCATCTGTATGTTTGTTATGAGATGTGATTGGTCATTACATATGCCTTAATGCAGGTGGTTTATGAGACTCCCTGATAGGCAGAGTTACCCCACATGAGCAGGATTGATGCATGATTGTGTAATTATGATTATTGTACGCCCTAGCGACATCAGGGCTGTGGCCTCCACAAACCCATCATGGGTGGCCGGATTGGATACTGAAAATATGGTTTCTAGCATCAGGACATCATAGATGTCCTTGGATGAAAATCTCTAAACCCGATGGTACCAGAGGATGACTCTAACATCGAGACCAAGTGGATATATGAGTACATGAAGGCCAAATACTAGAAGGTCGCGTCTCCCACTATGTCATGGTCGGTTGGAAAAGGATGTGGCCTTACCCACTCGAGCGTAGGGGTATTACTAAGCTGAGTTTGACTAACTCGTGAATGGGTCCTCTATCGACGTGTCGGATAGGTAGTAGCAGACTATTGGCTAGGCGGATAATGAGGTTTCTAACGCTCACTTAGACTACGCGCCTGGGAAAGGGGCAGTGCCATTTAGAGTGTATTAAACCCCAACAATTATCTAGAATAAGAACTGTACTGATATTTGATGCTCTAGTGATAAGTGCATTGATTTGTGGATTGACATGCTTTCGCATCGCATGGCCTTGATAAGACCAATAACATTCATGTCTTGCACCACATAGCCGTGGAACGACTTATTGCATTTATGTACTCATCAGCATGATTCCACATTACTCTGACATTGCATTCTGAGCACACTCATGTTGCGCACACACTTACACCGCCCTCTAAGCTTTCCATAAGCATATTCACGATTGATGCGTTTAGGTGACGTTAGGACGCCACAGCAGCGTTGAGATCGGAGCGTGCAGTGAACTCCTGGAGCTTTTTTATTTTTGATATTGTATTTCCTTTTGCGCACTGTACCTATTGTATCTTAAAAGTTTTTTTTTATTATAGTGGATTCGTGATGATGTTGTTGGTTGTTGTTTGTGGGTTATGCTTATTATGAATCAAAATCATGTTTGAAATCCTCCTTGTAGAATCTCAGGATCAGAACCTGGTGTATGGGTGCCGGGAGCCGAGAATAGGGCACTACGGAGGCTATAGGCACAAAATTCGGCGATCGGGAATTTTGTGAGCTCGGTTTCCGAGTTTGGGGCGTGACAGAGAGCCTCTCCTCCTGTCGATTGAACCTATCCTCGAGTCGTGCCTGACCTTGTAAAGTTGCCCCAACTCGATCCTGATGCCACTTTTGTCGTGGTGCATGTGCGGAGTCAGGAGTGGACGGAGTTACTCTAGGTTCCTATGTTTCTCCTTCGGTTTGTCCTACTGCTTCTCCCATCTCATTTTCTCTCTAAGCATCATCCTCTTCGAGTGGATGGAACTTGAGGTGCATCTTCCGGATGTTCACTTTGTTAAGATGTTGTAGAGGACGCTCGGGATCAGTTGTCACAGGCAAGCCCAACTCATTGCTCAACATTTGAATTAGATGAGGGAATGGGAGATAAGTGGGTCTAGATGTGTGAACAACAACTGTCAATTGATGGACTATCAATGTAGGCAGACACAACTTAACACCAGAAGCAATGCTATAGAGGATAAGGACCATGAAGGAGTTTAGATCTGCTCGGTTTGTCCCCCTAGGATAGGCATTGGTAGCGAAGATCCCATGCAAAACTCTGTATTTGGGAAGCATGTATTTAGCTTTAAGGGCATTCCCTTGATACCAAGGGACATCTCGACTAGAGCACAAAAATTTTGTGACTACAGACCGAGCCATGGGATCCTCAAGATCAAGATCAGATAGCCCAACCGGAGAGAGGGTGAGACTGAGCATATTGGCAGACTCTGGTGTGACCTCTATACTCAATTCACCGACCGTGACCGTCACAGAGGGTGGCTCTAGAACCGGAGAATGACAATAAGCAAGGAACCGATACACATTTTCGTCATGGCATGGACCACCAAAGTCCAAAACCGGAATCCAATCCATGGCCGATAGCATTGGTTTGATTTCGAAGTCCTGGATGCACTCACGATCCACCTTTCTTTCATATACAAGGTTCCTTCCCATGAATTTGTCCAATACGTTAGTATGGGGAGGTGGAATTATCGGTGCGGGGGGAAGTGCAGAAGGTGCAGACGGGCCTCACTATGCGACGTTTGTCGGGTAAAGGTGCTCCGTCGGTGAGCCGGGGATCCTTGATCCTGAGCCCTGGCCCTTTCTCTTGGGGCTAGGGTTTTATTCCTTGTAGGTCGAGAGGATTCTCCTTCCGTTGGTGCTTTTCCTTTATCTTTGGCCATTAGACAACTAGCAATGCGAAGGACAGACAAACTGAAAAGAACCAAGTAGAGGATTGAAGAAGATGAAGCACAATCAGAAATTTCCCCAAAAATCACTTTTAACAAGTTAGGATGGCCCCAAGAAATGAAGAATACCTTGAGGAATCAAAGGGATATGTCAGGAAATCTCTGGATTAGACTGGTGCTAGACTGCTCACGACATCCAAAAAAAAAGAAAAAAAAAAGAAACTGACCGGAGAAGATGAACAACCGAGGAGAGAAGATAAAACAAACATTTCCCACTCGCTCGCCTTTTATCGAGCAGAAATCTTCGATGTCATCGAATTAGCTTCGATGACATTGATCATCTTGAGTCGATGTCATCAAAATAGACTTGATGACAGTATTTGTGTGTGCGACACCCCACATTTTGAGTGATGTTTGATGTCATTGAACTTGGCTCGATGTCATCGAGGAGTCCTTCGATTCATCGACAGACTCATCGAAGTGAAAAATATGGCATAGATCTGTACACTTCGATAGGATCTTAGAGATGTATATCATACAGTATTTTCTAATCAACTTGTATACGCGGCAAAATTTGTACAAAAAGTTGCGAAACCCAAAATTATAAACATCTGCTATGTTTATATCCAAAAAGAGTTTTTGAGGTATAAAAACCTCAGATATATCATGAAAATTACCAAAAAAGCATCATTTCACACACATTCAAGACTAGATGCCATGACCTGAACTTATTATCTTTGCTTACTTGACATTTTTTACTACCCATTTTGTGACCGTCCTTCTTGGAGAAGGTGTTTCTTACTTCATTATGGGCTTGTCTAGGCATTTTGGTCAATTGAATCACATTTCCATGTTCCATTAAGGTTTTCTGTTTTCTGATTCAGTTGAGCTACTTGACTTAAGAGCTCCTCCATTCCTTTTATCATTCTCTGTAAAGATGGATATTTCTTGCCTCTTGGCATGTACCTTGGCGGATTCTCGATATTTTGCGTTGTTCTTCCGGTTGGTTTATATTTATCAGTAGAGTCCAAAACGGAGTTCAGTTGAGTCCTGCCAATAGTAAGGCATTCAAATTTATAATGACCCAAATCTCCATATGAGTGACAGATAGAATTGGCTCAAGGATTACTTCTTAATGCAGTAGTTTTCTTGATCATTGGAGTTGCGGGAGTGGGATTTGGCTTGAATTTTTCATATCCCAATCCTCTCTTGTCCTTTTGTGGTCTTCCCATCCCTAAGAGTTTTTCTAGCTTTTCACTACCTTGGGAGAATTTGTAACAAAGCTTAGCAGATTGTTTGGATTTTTCTGCATTAAACATAAGAGTGTGATTTTTATTCTTAAGATGCATGTTTTCATCTTCCAATACTTCAATCTGTTTTCTTAGCTTTACTGATTCAGATTTGAGAAATGAATTGATTCTTTCAAGCCTATCATTATCTGAGTGATATTGCTGAAGATCATTTATCAAGTGTGCATTGATTTCTAAGGTTTTGTTTAGATATAATTTCAGCAATTTATTCTTATTTTCATTAATGCGAAGTCTTTGAAGGATATTAATGTTATGTGAGTATAGTTTGTAAACCCTGTATCCTAGACCGTATAGTTCCGTAGACTTTCACGGTCTTTCCGGTAGAATTCCGGCAACCTTTGACCCTTAACCGGTATTTGCGCATGACCCTGATTCACACATCGTCAACCTGAATCAATTCAACCTAAGACTAGTACCTTAGTAACTGCGCTATCGCCGTGGTTCCGATGCGGCGTCTTGTGCGCCGATCCGATACTCTGGCCAGGAGATGTGGGCCAACGTTCGGTGCGAGGAAAACGCCGCGCGTGCGAATTTCAAGAGAATCTCTATGAGATGTCACCTCAATCAATCCCATCATATCAAGTACATAACACCTTTCACCAATTCCCAAGCAACCCCCAAAGTCAAAAAGATTCTTACAAACCCATACCTTTCTTACACCAAAAGCCACAAAAGTCAAAAAGGCTCTTACACACATCACCCACCACATCCATCTCTCCATCAACCATTTTTCTCTCTCTCCCTTTACAAGTCTCTCTCTCTCATTTTCAAACTACATTCCCAAGCGAGAGAAACCTCCATATGTCCAAGCCTCTCCCATCTCTCCCAAGCTACAAGTGTGGCCCACTTCCTACCCTTTCATCTCCCATCTCAACCATCCAAACCCCATCTCCTCCGTTAGAATTGAAGCTAAGGAGCAAAGGAAGACTAGGGAGCAAGAAAAAATGGTGGGTGATCTTAAATCTTTGTTTTTCATTCATTTTGCTTGATTAAGGGTCCATATATGTGGGACCCACCTTCATGTATATTTGTATGAAAGAGGGGCCCATAGTGGCGGGGCCCCTCCATCCTCACCGATCTCTCTCTCTCTATATATATATATCTCTCTCCCCCTTTTCCTTTGTGTATGATGGCTTGTGGCCCACTTGATGCATGACCTTATCCATGCCATCCATTGATGTGGACCCCACTGTTTACATGGGTGGCATGTGCACCGTTTAGCAGCGACATGGGTAAAACACAAATATCAGACTGATCAAACAAGTGGGCCATGTGGGACCCACCTTGATGAAGTGTATGCCCACCCCATCAGTCAGTGGGGGTAGCTAACATGAAGTGTGGACTGTTAGTGGCTGTAGCTAACATGGAGTGTGCACTGACGTGTGTACTGACATGGGTGTGTAACTGATGGTAGGGTCTAAGGGACCCATCCACACCATCCATCCATTAGGTGGGCCACACTGTGATGTGTGTGAAGTGTCCACCGTCCAAACGGTGGGACCCACATCCCTGTGAGGCCCTCTTGGATGCATGTAACCCCACCCAAATTCATAGCTAAACTGGCAGACTGAGTGGAGATACCTCGTTTCAACACCTGAGGTCCTGGTACGAACCCCTTGAGGGTGGCCTGCACGTGGGACCCACCCAAGTTTTGGATGCGGCTGGAACTTGGTCTGACCCTTCATTCAAGTGGGACACCCACGATGGGTGGGCTGGATTTGTGGACCCCATCTCGGTGGGCCTAATAAATGATTTTGAATGTTTTAATGGAGGGTAGCCGCTCCCAACTATTGTATCTGGTGCGGCCCACACAAGTCACGGACTGACTTGATTTTTGAGACCTAGGCCCACGCTGGAGGGGTGCATCTAACTGATGGGTTTGATGTTTGGCAAACATCAATGGTGGGACCCACACCCCAC
This sequence comes from Magnolia changhungtana, assembly GCA_030180095.1. Taxonomy (NCBI): domain Eukaryota; kingdom Viridiplantae; phylum Streptophyta; class Magnoliopsida; order Magnoliales; family Magnoliaceae; genus Magnolia; species Magnolia changhungtana. Next base: position 4,437,380 of record JASAUF010000600.1, read on the forward strand.
GTGTGGGGCCCTCCCTGGTTTGTGTGACCGTCCAGGCCGTCCAAGGTCTGGACGTCATGCATATAATATATGTATTATATTATATATATTATATATATTATATATTATATTATACAATATATATATATATTATAGCTAATATTTATAGCTATTGTGGTGGGCCCTACATGGGACCCACCTCTGTTGCATTACAGGAAAGAAAAGGAAAAGAAAAGAAAGAAAAAAGTGGAAAAGGTGCAGCCACGTGTTGCACTCTCTTTATCTCTCTCTCTCTCTATCTCTCTCTCTCTCTCTCTCTCTCTCTCTCTCTCAGTCCATAAAGCTGCATTGGCAGCATATATTTTTAATATAAATGGGCTCTACGTAGGTCCCACCTTTTCCATCCACGCAGTCTACCTATGGGACCCACCATGATGCATGTGTTGTGTACAAACCGTCCAACCATTTGAAATATCATTCTATGGCGTGAGCAAGGGATGGGTCAAATCTAAAGTTCAAGGGGGACCCACCATTTAAATAGTGGATTGTAATATCCACCGTTCAAACTTCTAAAGGCCGTGGTAGTTCCAATTGACCTGATATTATTTTCACTTCATTTATCTCTATGTTAACTTGTGAATAGGTCGGTTCTCAAAAATATATGAGGGTGGGCCTGATTTAATATATCTGAGGCCCATTTGACTCGGCCTATTTGATTTGGCCCAAATGATTCGGCCCATTCGACTCGGCCCATTTAATCTGCCCATATGTTTAGGTCCATCTCGATGTAGTTATGGCCCATCCGTTGAGACCCACCTTGATATATATGAAGCCCATGTAAAGAGGCTCATTTGATGTAACTAAGGCCTATGGGTCGAGGCCCAATAGGATGTACACAAGTCCATTACAATGTATAAACCTACCATGGTTTGAGTAATGATGTTTATGACAGTTGTGCCTTGGGAACAATGATGGTTTGATGTCCACATTGTAAGAATAATGTTGGTTAAATGTCTGTATTATAATTCTCCCTAGGGCCTATTGTTAGGCCATACTTGTAGGTCGTCTAGGCCCATCTTTGTTATGAACAACATCCATCACCATATAACATGTTTAGTATAGTTCTTGATTCATGATCATACGCATCATATGTATGCTTGATATGAGAAGTGACTGATCATAGCATATGCTTTCGGGCAGATTGTTTAGGGGCTCCCAGTTAGGTGGTGTTGCCCCACATGAGCGCACGATACACGCAGGATTGCTGCATAATTGGATAGTGTGATTCATGTATTTCGCATTGTGTGACATGGTTACCATACGCCCTAGCGACACAGGGTCATAGCCTCCACAGGCGAATCGTGGTTGGTAGGATTGGATACCAAAAATCTTGTTCTGCATGGGTTGCTATAGATATCCCTGGGTAAAAGTACATAAACCCTTATGGTACCAAGAGGTTGCTCCAACGTCTAGACCGAGTGGGTGCAGGAGCGTCGAGTATCGATTACCAAACGGCTGCGCTTTCCACTGTGTCGTGGTCGGTTAGAAGGGGGTGTGGCCTTACCCACCCGAGAGGAGGGGGTAAAGCTAGGCTGAGTTTGACCAGGACGAGCCGAGCCCGATATTGGCAGGCGGATAGTGAGGTCTCTTCCACTTACCTTATTACGCGAGATGGGGCGGCAATCTGGTTTAGAGTGTACTAGACCCCGATGATATTCCAGATTTGAGTCATATTGATATGTGGACTTAGATGAGGATTCGTATGCTTGGGTTGCATCTCGCATTGCATGGCCTTGGTATGACTGACATCATTCATGCCTTGCATCGCATAGCCTTGGTACGGCTAACAGTATTCATGGATTTATCAGCATTTCTGCATTACTCTGATACTTCATTACTACCTTGCGCACACACTTTCACCGCCCTCTAAGCTTTCTATAAGCTTATGCATGACCGTTGCGTGCAGGTGAAGTTGGATCGCAGTAGCGCTGAGGCGGGAGTGCATATCAGATCAGCTTGGAGCTTTTGTCGATCATTGTATTTCCCTTTATGCTCATTGTACTTATAAAGTTTTTCATCATAGTGAAAATGTGATGGAGTTTTTGGTTGTTGTTTGTGGGTTATGCCTTGCTTATTATGAATTAAACTGATGTTGGAAATCCTTCTCGTAGCATCCCAAGATAGGAATCTGGCGAATGGGTGTCGGGATTCGAGAATGGGGTTCTACGGAGGCTGTCGGTGTCGGATTCGGCGATCGGGAATTTTGTGAGCCCGATTTCCGAGTTTGGGGCTTGACATAGTTGATCATAGGCATCATGTATGTTATCATTTTCTTCCTCTTCTTCTTCTTTCTCACCATTTGATAGAAATGACTCTTCGGTTTGTGGTTCCTCAATTTTCTCAGTTTCCAAGAAAATGTTTGTTGGTGTGAAGGCCATAAGTATTTTTGATGATTTTTGGTCTCCATCACTCTCTGAATCACTAAAATCTGATTTTGATTCTTCAGTGTCTTCCCAAGTGGCTGTCATGGCCTTTCCCTTAGTCTTTTTGTAGAGGAATTCAGTGGACAAGTGTTCGAATTTTTGACAATTGTAACACTGAGGCTCTCTGGACTTTTTATGAGGTTTACTTATATGGTTGTTGTCCAGTTGTTTACCTTTGTAATTAAAGGGGTCGGCCATGGTTTTTGTTGAAGAATTTCTTGAACCGTTGTGCCAAAAGAGCCACTTCCTCATCCTCATTTTCTTTTTCACTTTCTTCTTCCACATTTGTGGTGATGTGTTTTGAAGTTTTGAGGGCATTATTTTTGGATTTTGGGGTAGGTTTAAAGTGTAGTTCAAATGTTTGTAGGGAACCTACAAGTTCTTCTACTTTCATTTCGTCCACATTTCTACATTCTTCAATAGTTGTTACTTTGGAGTTGAACCGTTCTGGTAGGGATCTTAGAATTTTCCTACAAATTTTAGATGCCGGAACTTTTTCTCCTAATCCACCCATGGAATTACAAATGATGTTCAGTTTTGTAAAGAATTCCATGAATGTCTCATGTTCCTCCATTATGAGATGTTCGAATTAAGACATTAGAAGTTGCAGCTTAGATCTTTTTACTATGTTTGTTCCCTCATGGGTTGTTTCCAATGAATCCCAAGCTTCTTTAGAAGTGCCACACATGTTGATTTGAATAAAGACTTCTTGGGACACAGCACAGTAAATGGCATTCATTGCTTTCGCTTCAGCAGTCTATTTTTCTTTGTCATATGTAGTCCACATCTCTTTAGATTTAGGTTTGGAGATAGTTATGCCATTTTCAAGTACCACTTGATCGATTGGTGGTACATATCCATTTTCAACTATTTTCCAAACCTCATGATCCAAAGATCTCAGAAAGTAGTGCATCCTAGCCTTCTAGTATGCATAATTTGAACCATCAAATACAGGAGGTCTAGTTACAGATCAGCCCTCTCCTTTGGCCATGATTCCAACTTCAGTCAAGATCACTCTCTAGGTGGTTAAGCCCTTAAGAGAGACCCACACTGATACCAATTGAAATTGTGGTGAGGACCGCTTTAGTTGAAGTGGAAATAGCTCAAGGTGTCCTAGAGGAGGGTGAATATGACTTTATAAAATTTTTTGCCTTATTTTAAATCCTATTACCATAATCTTGATTTAATATGCAGTTATCAAGATATTCCCAATTTAACTCTAATGGCTTCCAAGCCAAGTAGAGGATCCAATCACAAGACTATTTAATATTTAGCATGATACAACAAATAGGCTAAGATGGATGAGAAGAGTGAATGTTTGTGAGATATGATTCAAATCAAAGCATTCATATTATTAAGCTTGCGTGTAAAAGATAAACATAATGAAAGATCAAGCAAGAATCAATCCCAAACACAGTTGTTTATAGTGGTTTGGCTATGTGCTTACTCCACTCTCGGCGGACGCACTCATCTCATGAGGGTACCGGATATCACTAACGGAGGTTTCAAATCAGGTTCACCTCAAACCGTTACAACCTACACAAGGTTGACTCTAGGACCTACACAAGGTACCTAAGACATGCCTACACAAGACACAAGTTTATGTCCTATACAAGAGCAAAAGTCAACACGAAGCACGTAAGTTTTATGCCCTACACAAGAGCAAAGGATCCACACAAGGAACCTCCATTTTAGGCTACACAGGCCAAGGATCCACACAAGGAACCTAGGTTTTAGGCTACACAGGCCAAAGACCTACACAAAAGACCTAAGTTTATGCCCTACACAAGAGCAAGGGTCAACACACAGCACCCAAACGTACTCTCCCATCGGAGGCCTCTTATGAGGACTTAAGGGGTGAGATGTACCTGTGACCCAATCCTACACAAGAAATGATCAACAGGGTCTCTGAACTCTAATGACTTATAGATAAGTAGATGGCCCCGTTAAGCACATTGATGAAGATCTCCTCCTTGATGATGAAGATTCTTCAGCTCCCTTGATCCGCAACACTTGATGATGTTCCAATAAAGGCGACGGGTTGGGTCAAGGTTATGTTGGAATCCTACTATAATAAATGTTTTCCAATTTTAGAAAATGAGTGATTCCAAGCATTTAAGCATTCAAGGTATCCCAGCTCAATGATTTGTCATTAAGATAGTAGCGGGATGATCCTTGAATGGGGAAGTTCATTCCTCAACCCACTCTATTTAATATTAATGATGAGTGGTAGATTGAAGGATGAACTTCCATGAGAAAATGAGCTTGGAGTAGGTGATATGCACTTTCTCTCTAAGCTCTCTCTATTTTTCTCAATTCTACAACTAAGAACAAGCTCACCTTATATAGGCAAAAAGTTCCAGCAGCAATAAAATAGTCAGTTTCTGATTGAGTTCGATGTCATCGAACGTATACTTTCGATGACGTCAAATAACAATTTGATAATACAAACTCAACTGACAAACATAGCTGGAACTTTTTGACAGAAGCTCGATGAAATCGAACCTGCTTCAATGACATTGGGATTTGAACTCCGATGTAATCGAACCAAGGTTCGATTCCTCGACAATGTATTCCAAAGGAGCTTGCCGGACATGAACAGGCTGGCTTCGATGTCATCGAGCCTACTTCGATGTCATCAGATTTCAAATGGCGATGATATCGAAACCTAGTTCAATACATCGATCTTTTCAGAAGATTTTCCTTGAGAGTTTACTGGGCATTCCTTTGTCTAAAATCGATGTCATCGACCTAGTTTCGCTATGATCGAGATTTGAATTTTGATATTGTAGACACTGAAAATTAACACCCACGCTCATTTGTATGTTTGTTTTTTGTGGTGGGGGTGATTAGGCTGATTTGTGAATGTAGGAGTCGCCACTAGCTAATTAATCTCAGAATCCCACGGTCGGCTAGAACCCACAGAATACGTAAAGTTGGAGAAATTTGAAGACTCTCCTACCTTAGATTGATTCCTAGTCTACGATCCGGGATTCCGGGTAAGGGACCTCGATTACAAAGAGGGAAGGTGTTAGGCACCCTCTCTGCCCATACAAACATACGGTCTCTACTTAGTGTGGTAAAAAATCTCAAGGGATGAATGATATGGTCAGATTAAGACTAGGCACACGTGGATTTCTGATGTGGAAAGATCCGAGATTTCGGCAAACCACAGATCATATGTCCAGGAATGTGTCTAGAAAGCGGATGTAATGATGCTTATGTATAAAGGTAAAGAAAAGTGGACTAGATTGCTATTAATTTCTGATGTGACAAGATCCGATGTACAATAAGTCACAGAGTATACGTTCACTAGAGATCTAAAGAAGTTGGGGGGTTGAGAAGGGAATAGATGTCATGATGAATGCTTGTATGTAAAATGAATGGATCTTTGGCTTGATCTTGAGTAGGCTAAGTTATGGACCAAACTATGACCAATCTAGGCTAGACTTGTGGGTTGGAAAGGTCAAGAGGAAGGGCTAGGGGGTGGCCAAAAGATCAAAACTTTGGAGGCTTAGGAGCTCCTTCTCTTTCCTTCACTCTCTTCCTCCCTCTCTCTCTCTCTCTCTTGGATGAGAAGGTGTGTTCTGAAAATGTGAAGAGGAGAGGGCTATTTATAGCCTTCTCCAATGGTCTTTTGGTAAATGTGGGATTTAGGAAGGGTGAAAGCTGATGTGGCAAGCTATGAGTGGTTGAGGGGAGAGAAATGCCACGTGGCGCACTCCCATTGGCTCTTGGTATTGGTAAAAGGGTAAATAGGGTTGGCTGAAGGGGTAATTCGGAAAGAAAGTTAACTTTCGGGCTAAGGGACCGCTATTGCTCGGAGGACACATGTGTCTGACGAGCGCCGGTAATAGGAGTACCGCCGGCGGTAGTCCAACTACCGCCTGGGCTGGGTTTGTCTGAAACTCATGTGGCTGGCTCTGCGCATATTTTTTGAGAGAAAGCAGTAGTTTGACTATCGCTGACGGTAGTTAAACTATCGCTTCAGCACAGTTTCTTCCGAAATTTAGCTGGTGGATCCTTTTTTGGGTCCTGAGAGCAGAACAAAGTCCGTTTTGGATATTTGGCTTGAAAATGGCTCAAAATTGGCTCGATTGTTACCTGAAAATGGCCCGAGAAATGGGTTGATTGTGGGTGAAGGTTTGGGTATGCTTTTGGCTTGAATGATGGCTTGTGATGGCTCAGGTTTGATTAGGGTTTAGATCAGGGTCTTGGCTAGGGTTAGGGTTTAGGCTATAGTTAGGCTAGGGTTAGGGTTCAGGCTGGGATTAGGGTTTGGTTCAGATTAGGGTTTGGTTCAGATCAGGGTTTGTTCAGATTAGGGTTTAGTTTAGGATATGATCATGGTTCCCAGATTTTCTTAGCTTTCTTAAGATGTTAGCCTGGGTGGGGTGTCTACAGATGTCATCGAGGGTATCTCGATTCCTCGAACATATCTAGATGATATTCCTATCAAGCTTGTTGGACATGACTTGTTCGAATTCGATGATATCGAAGTTCCCATGATGTCATCGGGATTTGAATTATGATGTCATCGAGTGTTGTTTCGAGTTATCGATGAAATTCTCGATTTTCCTTTGAAGGTAGCTGGACATAGACTAGCCTATATTCGATGACATCGAACCTTGCTCGATGACATTAGAATTTGAATTCCGATGTCATCGAAGCTCAGTTGATACATCAAGAATATTGTCCAAATATCATGTTGGTTACTGGACATAAAAGACCTCAATTCGATGTCATCGAGGTTGTATCGATGTCATTGAAAACAAGTGTGCGATGTCATTGATGTAAGCTCGATACATTGAAGAAAGCTGAAAACTTAGAGAATTTTCTTGTTTGCAAAATTAGTTTTCAAACTTTTCATCTTATGTTGTTCTAAGTCTTTTAAGGCTTTTGTTTACCTGGGTTTTGAGATTTGGGATGTGAGGCTGATTTATTTGTGACGAGCTCGGAACACACATCCTATTGAGGCGATTGCTTGATCAATCTTCATATGGGGCACATCTGACTCACCAACTCAATCTACATGCTAATTGACAAACCAGAGTACTTTTAATATATCCCGACTCTATTCGATGACCCTAACACAATGGACGAATTAGATTTAAAGAAAGATCGTCAGAAAAACGAAAAATTGGAGAAACTCAATCCAAGTGGGATGTAAAACACACTCTCTCACATGCTCGCTCCTTTTAAAAGGGGTGTACGTTCTCCTCTCCACTCATACACCCAATCTCCTAACGCCCAAGGAGAAAGAGAGAGAGAGAGAGAGAGAGAGAGAGAGAGAGAGAGATAAAGAGAAAGAAAAAGAAAAAGAAAGAAAGAGAAAGAGAAACATAAGGAGAAGTCTATATGCCCTCTTCCTTCTCCATATGTATGGTGTTTCCCTTTTGCTCAAGCGATGTCGTGATTCATGTGAAAGCTTTTCATGTAGAAGCTTTCCTACATGTATATCTACCTAGGGTTTAGATCAAAGGCTACAGTGAGGGATTTCTTTAACCTTACTTTAATTTGAGTTGATATGATTTATCTTGTTTTACATACTTCTATATTACTGTGAATCCTCCATGCAATTGATTGATTTACCATTAACAATTTTTATCATTTGAGAATTTTGGTTAAGATATGATTTTAATTATGCGTGAATGAATTTATATGGGGCAATGGATATAAGCCTTGCCCTTTGCCAATTTTGAGAGCGACGCGTGCTTCCACTCTATTGAGTTGGCCTTTTGCTCCTCTCCCCTTATTCCTATTGAGTTAGCCTATTTGTTATTCTCCTCTTTTATTGAGATAGCTTAATGTTACTTTTTTCTTTTATTAAGTTAGCCTCGTGCTACCTCCATTTATGGCTTGGGCATGTGTCTTGAAATTCCAAAACCTTCATAATTTGGTTTACTTTCCCTTTGGTGCAAGTGATGTGTTAGAAGTCTCTCAACCAGTGATTCAAATATCTTATCGTGGACGTAATGTGCTCTGGGTAGAAACTCTCTTGGTCGACACGTAATTTCATGGGTTTGGGTAGTGGTGCACAAATCGATGTAAATAATTCACAATGCGTGTTACATCACTTTCGGGATTGGATGTCGCAAATAGTCGCTCCATGAACAAATCGTGTTACGTAATTCATCCAACTCATGTGTTGTGTCGCCTCTAGGTGTTCACGTAAATCCATGGTAGCGTTAGACATGCCGACGAATCTCCATAGTTATGGGATGTAGGGCGAGTCGGGTTTTTTATGAATTATATTTCACATTGTGATGATCAGTACATATGATGAGCCGCACACATTTTGTTAGGCATGTATTCATATATATATATATATATATATATATATATATATATAGGTTGTGCATACTGATACCACTCGTAGTGGTGGAGTACGAGATGTATCAGAACATTTACATTACCTTTACGAATGTCTTGAATTATTGCTAATCTAAAAGGATAACCATATTTATGAGTGGGGTGTTAACCTTCTTCAACCATACAGATGATGCAGGTGATGTACAGATTGAAGACACAGAGAACCATCCCTCCATGGAAGATTACACTAAATGAATAAGAAGATAGTTTTACGATTTAGTTTTATTTATATTTCCATTACGAACTCGATAATGTAATAAGCTTCCATTGAGAGGGCATTTGATAATTTGTTGATTTTTTTTTTTACTCTAATGAAATAATAAATACAGTCGATTTTTTCTCGTGAATGGTTACCTTCATGAATATAACTGAACATGATCTAAATGAAAAAAAAATAAAATAATAAGGTGCAATTTTTATCTAATTTATACATTATTAATTCCCCGAATTCTCGAGCACGAGTATGTACTCGGGTCGCGAAAATTTGGGGCGTTACAGCAAGCTGCACAAATTCAGCCTCAGTCATGACAACCTTATGCTAACTCTTCTTTCTCTTGAACTAGGCAATATAACTCTCACAAGTTTCCTCATGTAACCGTCAGAAATGGGTGACATCAGCCATGGTTATTTTCCTATTCTTAGGAAATAACTAAGAATGGAATTTTTCTTCCATCTCTTGTCAAGCATGTACTAAATTTGGTAATAAGTTGGAATACAACGTAAATGCCACTGACGTTAACGAATGACCGAACAATTACAGCTTATGATAGTAATTATTTACCAGTTCACTACACTACATGGTAAATCGACCAACATGCTCAATGGTCGATTGACCGGGATCACTAAAATATGGTAAAATCTGATCAATAATTCCTTGGTAACGGATGTTGTTGGTCGATCCATTCAAGATAGGGCTTATGATAAATCGGGATGGTATTGCAGCTGAGTACTTAACCTGTTACCTCTGGAACAATCTGCATGCTTTGGTCGTGATCCACTTGTTGAGGTTCAACTATCGGTGGCGGATCAGGACCTACTCGGTTTGGTCCCACACTGAACAATGGGTTCTTAGGGAGTTGCTGGAAATTCTTCCCGGTAAACTTTGGTTCCGAACTTCATGAACTAAATTCTTGGCCTCTTGATCTGGTTGTTTGAATTCGGTGGGTAGTGGAGCATTTTGTACCTTTTGAACTAGAAATGGCTGTGGGTTCTGCTGCCGGAGAGGCATAGATGGTGGTTGAACCACATTATCAATAGAACTTCCATCAGCATTATACTGCATTGTCACATGCATTTATACGGCCATCATAGCCATCAATTGATCATGGCCTCAGTTAGGCTAGCCATATATCTGTTACTGTTCTTAATTTGAATATGGAAATTCTCGATCCAAGTTCTCTCATATTCTTGAACATGCCGAATACTCAATTGTACATCTTATAGTGCGACCATTATCTCTTCAAGAGAAATGGTTTAAGAGGTTGATGCCCCTTCCTGATTTCTGGTACTAAGTGTCAGAATACTATTCAAATTTAAAGCTTTGGGGGCTGCAATTCGACCCTAGCAATTCGATTACTTCTATTCATATTTTCAATTGGCAACGTTGTGCTAATAAGTTAAAGATAGGGTCCCATCGGGCATGCTGAAAATTGCTGTCGTTCGATTTATATTTTCTATAACATAATAAGTGCGAGCATGCCATTATTGAATTTGCGGCTCAATTCAAACCAAACAACTATGACCTCAAGCACTAAAATAGACAGATATGTAGCATGTGAGTGAGATCGAATGAGATCGGTCACCTATTCAACCACTCACACAGTATGTAAAAAGGATCAAGCGATATTCAGAAGGTAGGGTTAGTCCTTTAATAATGGGTTACACTTTTATCTTTTGTACGAAATGACTTTTCAATACAGATAAAAGAAAAATAGAAAAAGAAACCTTACAGTCGGTCGTGAAGGGCAGCTACGAAACACCTTATTGGATGGAGAATTGAATCCAACATATGAGCATAAATCCAAATTATAGCTAAGATTATCAGCTACTTAATTAATGCTGTAGATTATACTAAGGAATGTAAATGACAGACAAAAAGTAAAGGATTATACTAAAAAATATGTAATTGACCGGCAGAAAAGTAGAGTGATTATACTAAAGAATGTAAATGACAGACAATTAAAAGGGTAATTGAAATATATATTGGGTTTAGTTGGATTGGTATAAGACACTTTTTTTTTATTAAATTCCTTTGCTATTTATGGCTTCAATTTGGCCATTCAAATGCTTTTTATGTTTTGATTGTTGCTGCAATAATTTAACATGCCTTAATCTTCTTTGCTTCTACTACTATCATTTATCTTGTAATTGCTTTTACATGATTACTCTTCAATCAACTACTTAGTGGATAATGTGGCGTACTTTGATGTATTCTGATTCTATTATCCAATTGTGTATAATCCAGATATTTTCAAATATACTATGCAAATTTATCTAGATCACACACATTCACTTTTTAGGGTTTTATGCTATAATAGGGTTATCAGACACGTTCATATATGTGATTAGTTGTTTCCGAAATGGTCAAGTCATATATGTGATTAGTTGTTTCAGAAATGGTAAAAAATAAAGTACAACGCGCCCACGCTACAGAAAGTATCCTAACCAAAGGTGTGATGCAATCATACCCCAAAATCTGTAAGATCATAAGATCTCAGCCCCCAAATCCTGGGCCATTTCTCCATGGGCATGGGCAACTGCTGTAACCTTTTGTGCTTGTTCTATGGGCACAATAATAGTCCATTAAGGGTGCGAACACGACATACCAACGGCCTAGATCAGTGACCTCATATGTACGAGAACTTAGGAGACGGATTGTCTACTCCCCTGACAACAGTCAATGGCTGGTGGTCGGTGCTATATGGGCCCACCATGATGTATGTGTTTCATCCATGCCGTCCATTTATTTTTCGGATAATTTTACAGTAAGAGTCCTAAAATGAGGTATATCCAAATCTCAAGTGGACCACATCACAGGAAACGGTGTTGAATGAGGGTCTATCATTAAAAACATTTTAGGGGCCATAAAGGTTTTGGATCGAGTTGATCTTTGTTTTTCCTCTTCATCTGGCCTGTATGACCTCATCAACAGATTGGATGTCAAACAAACAGTATAGTGGGCCTTAGGAGGATTTTAATGGTGGATATCCAATTGCTATTGTTTTCATGTGGTGTGGTCCACATGAGATTTATATCCCTCTCAATTTTTTGGGATCAAGCCATTAAATGATATGTAAAAATGGATGAACGGAATGGATGAAGCACATACATCATGGTGGGGCCCACAGAGCACCGACCACCAGCCACGGAGCTGGTGGCAGGGGGAGTAGCCAATCCGTTTCCAGAACTCAAGCATGTCCCGTTTATATCCACTGGTCGAGGAACAGCGGTTAAGAGAGGGTGAGAGGAGGGGAGGAGAAACGAAGAGAACAATTACACACAGGTAAAAGAGGACAGGCTTTCAGTGGAACAGCAGATCAGGATCTGAGATGGAATTCGGAGTGAGTCACAAAAGACCGATGCACCGGCACCCCGACCCGGCAAACCCCCCCGAGTCGACTCGGCCGCTCCCACTCGTCGTCTCCCTCAACTGCCTCGAGGACCCCACCCTCGAGCAGGATTCCCTCTCCGGCCTCGCCACCGTCGAACACGTGTCCCTGGCCCGCATCGCTGAGGGCCGGATCGAGTCTGCCGCTGCTGTCCTCCTCCACTCCCTCGCCTTCCTCCCCCGCGCCGCTCAGCGCCGCCTCCACCCTTCGCAGCTCGTCCTCTGCCTCGGCTCCTCCGACCGCGCCGTCGACTCGGCGCTCGCCGCTGATCTCGGCCTCCGGCTCGTCCACGTCGACGCCAGCCGCGCCGAGGAGGTCGCCGACACCGTGATGGCACTCTTCCTCGGCCTACTCCGCCGGACCCACCTCCTATCCCGGCACGCGTTCTCGGCCTCCGGATGGCTCGGGTCACTGCAGCCGCTCTGCCGTGGGATGCGCCGGTGCAGGGGTTTGGTGCTCGGGATCGTTGGCAGATCTGCTTCTGCCCGGTCACTGGTTACGAGGAGCCTGGCCTTCAAGATGAGTGTTCTTTATTTCGATGTCCATGAGGTATACGACGATTATTTCCTCTTTGCTTTCCCTTTTTGTGTTTTGTATTTTTTGATTTTTCTCTGGTAAATGCAATTGTTGAATCAAAGGGAATGTAGTTTCAAGTGATGGTCTTAGGTGAATCTTTGTTCTTCTTCCAGTAGCTTTTGGCAATCTAAACTGTTCTTATGGTGGGTCCTATTGTGGATGGAGGGAGGATTCACCAAAAATCTTTTCGATGATACTGTCTGATTGGGCTAGTCTTTTTTTTTTTTTTACCTCCCCTTTTACTTTTCCATTTGTTATGTGGACCATTGTTAGAAAATTTGTAATTGACCATTTGCAGCAAACAATCAGATGTGAAGTATTGGGTTATGACACATGATGGGGTCTGCTAGAGATTTCCAAAAGGTGGGTCCTACGTATACTGTTGTTGGGCCAAAAAAAAAAAAAAAAAAAAAAAATTCTATTTCTTTAGATGCCTCTCAAATGCTATTTTTAGCTGCAGAGTGAAGTTTCTTAAATTGGGTAGGTTTTTCAAGAGTAAAATTATTTTGTGTGATTGTGCAGAAGTGATCCTGGAGTATTTCATGCTTCCAGCACCAACATGTCTGTAGTTTTCTAAATTACTGAAGACTTTAGCTATGAGATCTCTTAAGTGAGTACTTGCCCTGGCAGTTCGATACCCTGGCCAAAAGAGGTACCTTGATCTTTGGTGGGCAGAAGGTCATAAAACTTTGGTCAATGTACCATTTAAAAAGCAGACCTAAATTGTTGGAGACATGATAAGATAAAGATTATGACTATGATGATGATGGTGATGGTAGTGGTGGTGATGATGGTGACGTGATGAGTGTTGGATCTCTTAAGAGCACAGTGTCTACTCGTTTTGCTCTTATTTGTGAAGTTGATGAAAATGCCCCTCCAACACATGAGCGCTTGCCCTGGCAGTTCCATAACCTGGGTAAAATGGGAATTTGGATCTTGGCTAGGTAGTAGGTTGTAAAACTTTGGTTAACCTACCATTTTAAAGACAAACTTAAGTTTTTGGGAGATGTGATGTGATAATGATGTTGATGATAGTCGAATCTCTAAAGCACATATTGTCTACTTGTTTTGCTCTTGTATGTGAAGTTGATGAAATTTGCCTCACCAACATATGCATTGAAGTTGTGTTAGGTGAACTTTATTTCGACTTTCTTATGGTAGATTCTTTTACTTCCATTGCACATCTGATTTGCATTCTGAGTTCTTTCATGAATGTTTTATTGATTGTGCCTATCACCAATTTTGTACAGGAAAAAGGAAAATCCGGACGGCATTCAATTACATTTCCATCCGCTGCTCGAAGGATGGATACACTCAATGATTTACTTGCTGCAAGCGACCTGGTTTCACTCCATTGTGCTTTATCGAATGAAACTGTCCAGATCATCAACGGAGAATGCCTGCAGCACATAAAACCTGGTAACTGTTAGGACCCTTAATGATTCTTATGTTGTTAATTGTGCTGCTGGTATTTTCTTTTCAAATTACTGTCGTATTTAATGATGTTTCTGACTCTCTGATTTATTATGCATTTAAGACTGTTTTAAGATGTTCTACTGAATTGAACTGTGAAAATTCAGCTCAGTCAAGAGGAAATGACCTAATCTCTATGGTGCTTCCTAGCATTTAGACAAGGAAGTAGCACTCAGCTTGTCTCATCTTCACCACGATGACAATCAACAATCAGATGTGGCCTAGTGAAAGTGAGATTTGCAGGGATGCTCTTCTTATTTTTGTCAGGAATTAGATTCTTGGGGGAATGTTATTTCTTTTTTGACTGCCTTGTTATGGTTTTCCTATAAGCGTGGTCTCTGGTGTTTTCTGTTTGTTTCTTCTAATAAAGTTTAAAGTTGTTCATTAAAAAGAAAAAAAGAGCATGGGGCTAGTACATCTGAATAATAAGAAAATTAATGGTTTGCTTGTTGTGTCTTTTTATTGAACTATTATTGCAACTCAATTTCAATAGTGCACCCAAACACAGCCTAAATCAGTTAGTTTGATTGCTTGTATCTACCGTAAAGAAGAATGAGTTTGCTTGTCTGCAGGGGCATTTCTCGTGAATACAGGTAGCAGTCAGCTAATAGATGATTGCGCTCTTAAACAGCTTTTGATTGATGGAACTATTGCTGGTTGTGCATTGGATGGCGCTGAAGGGCCGCAATGGATGGAAGCATGGGTATGAGCATTAGCCTTAGGGTATGCATTGTATTCTTGAATATATATGGCCATGACGCTTGAATTCTGTTGTTTTTAGTTATGATGCTTTTGAGCTCCTTCGTGATGCCTTCATGCTAGCCACACAGGATTCATGTTTGATGTCTATAGCCCTCTATGAATTATTATTTTTCTAACTAAAATACATTGTTTTTAGTTACCTTCAAACGTTAATGTTTGTTGGGTTCGTGGTGCACCTCATTGCTATAGACTAGCATTGTGCAATTGCCAATCTTGTGTTCCATCAAAATGATTCAGCTAATTCTGTTCCCGATATTGCACTTGTAGTACTAGTACCATGAAGATGTGAACTTTATCTTCATGATGGCTTTTTGACTCTTTACAGTGTTCTCTGGTTTAAAAACTTAGTTGAAGGACCTTTCAAAGAAAAGGAAAAAAAAAATTGAAGGAATCTTCCACCTTAGGTGGCAAGGTGCTGCCCTGGAGTCCCACTCCTCTCATTCCTTTGAGCTTCATATTGTTTCTTCCACCAACTGCAATTGCAATGGTTCTATCGGGAGGCCTAAAGACCATATGCATTCATTGTTTGAATTATCTCCGATATTATCGAAATACCTCCCATATATTATCGTTATCTCCAGCTTGACGATACCGATAACACTGGTGGCGATACCGATAACACCAGTAGTATTAGAAATTCCAAGCATCAACAACGTATTGCTAAGTACCGCCAACGCATCGATATTGCCAATATTTTTAATTGTGTAAATTCCAGGTGCCGCTTGTATTGCCAATTTATCAATATTTGCCAATATATCGCCAATATTTTCAACCGTGTAAATTCTAGGTGACACTTGTTTGTATCACAAGTGTATCGGTGATATTTCAATAATATCGCCAATGTAGAGATATCACAAAAAGTTTTTTAATTAAAAAAAATTGTATTTCAATTTTTATTTTATTTTATTTTTATTTTTATGAGCACATTGTTTGTATGTAGTTGTTCTCTGTTGCTTTTCCTAAGAATGGGTGTATATTATGTGGGCGTGCCAGAACTGGATTGGTGGTTCCAATTCAAACTGAACAACGATGACCCCGAGTGCCAAGATAAGCAGACACAGAGTATGACTGATTTATAGGGGAATTGGCCGCTTATTTAGCCACTCACTCACTTGTTCAAGGAGATCAGGCGAAGTTTAGAGGGTGTGGTTCCTCCTCCGAGAATGAGTTTCTTCCTTGCCTTTCGTAAGAAAGGACTTTTCAATATAGGTTGAACAGTGATGAGAAGAGAATTAATACGATCAATCTTATCATGAATGTAAAATCTTCTGAAGTTAAAGTAGGCATTACACTATGGAATATAACTTGACTGAATGAAAGATAATTGAAAGATATTATTTGATTGATTGTGTTGGTATGAGACCTCTTTCCTGTTTGCAGTCTTCCTCTACTTATAATCTCGATCTAGTAGTTATGTTCTAATGGTTATAGCAACTGTTCTTCTGTTACTTTGTTTCTAGATGATTCCCATGCTCTTGCTCCTTATCTTCTTTCATGTCACTTGTCCAACGATTATGAAAATTCGGTCGTTGGATATCTAATGCTTAGTCAATTGATATGTTATGGGCTTGTGACCGTACATATCTACAAAAAATCCTGCAGCCGTAGCATACGTATCAATGATTCAGTATAGATCACTCGTGATCAACCTTGATTGGTTGGAAACAGGATTCTGCCGGATAGGGTATAAACATTGCTCCCCTTGTCGCTATCCATTCAAAGAAAAGGATGACGACGATTGAGGTTTTATTAATGTTGCTTTTAAATGTTCGCACGTGTCGCCCAATATGAATCGCCTTCGACCGATTGTTTTGTGATCGGTCGCATTGAATTGAGGCGTCGAATGGAATTCGGGCTTACACGTGTCTTTCATAGCTGTTTATTGCAATAATCACGATTTCGCATTAAATGCTGCCTTTTGCTCGCACCTATATATTCGGCACTTCGAATCCAATCTTGTCATGCTTCTAGATTACTTCCGATTCTTTCTATCCTCTTCCTGAAACCTTCTCTTTTAAAACCTCTGTTCGTAAACTTCCTTTTTTCAATGGTTGCCTCTTCTTTGTCTGCTCCTCCTTTTGATCAAATGGACATAATGGGCGTAATGGATCTATTTGTGAAGAGATGTACTGATGGGATACTTTTTAAATCTCCTGCAAATGAAGAAATCTTGTGCCTTGGCCCGGCATTTTTTCTAGAGGTGTCGGCCGAAGAGATCCGAACTCTAGATCCTTTTTTCTGATTTGTTATGGAGAAAAAGTTCTCATTAGCATGGGATCCATTCTAGATGTAGGCAATACATTTA
Source organism: Magnolia changhungtana (assembly GCA_030180095.1). Classification (NCBI taxonomy): domain Eukaryota; kingdom Viridiplantae; phylum Streptophyta; class Magnoliopsida; order Magnoliales; family Magnoliaceae; genus Magnolia; species Magnolia changhungtana. Next base: position 4,454,938 of record JASAUF010000600.1, read on the forward strand.
AGACTCTGAGGGCCTGGCCCTTCCAAAATGGGACGAGAGGTTCGATCGGGTGGCGTCTCAACATGGGGCTATGTGGAAGCAGTGTTCCTAATATCGATACTATCGGCCGATATTATCGTTATTGCTGGCCAGTGAGACGAAACCCATCCGATACCCTTGGAAATAAAAAAAACATAATTCTTTTTATCGTGTGATATATCGCACAATATCGGATGATTTTTTTTGCGAAATCACCGATATAGCGATTCTATCATGTTGTATCTGCATATTTACCGAAAAATCGAAAAAAAAAGAGGGAAAATCTTTCAATTCATGTAAAATGGGATTTCGGTATCTGTGGAAGAAGATTGCGTGATCTGGAAGCTAAATTTGGTGGGCCACACAATCGAGAGCTAGTGGGGCGCCGTAAGTGCGAAAAAACTTTGAACTCCTTTTGTTTTTTGTCGAATAAATCGTAGATTTCCTATGAAAGGGAGATTTCGACAACAAATCTACCAAAAATCGTGGGATTTGGGATTTTTTTGGAGAAATTTTAGGGATTTAGGGTTCTGGAATGACCGGAACCCAATCTCTGTTGCAAAAATGGCTTCGGAAGCCCTTTTTGATAGTGCGGTGGTGACAGGCGTACGTATGGTTAGTCTGTCACGGGCTCCGTGGGGTCCACCTTGATGTATATGTTTTATCCAGATCGTCCATTTTTTCATATCCTCTAAAGACGTTAATCCAAAACTTAAGAAGATCCAAATCTTAGTGGACCACACCAGAAAAAGTGGTGAATGACCATTAAAAGCATTTTATAGGCAATGAAAGTTTTGGTTTAAGCTAATCTTTGCATATTCCCTTCATCCAGTTCTGATTGATCTTATCAACGGTTTGAATGGCAAATAGACATTACAGATCTACTTAAAGTAGGCATTGATATGTTTTTAACGGTGAACATTCAATCATCACTGTTTCATGTGGTGTGGTCCACCGGAGATTTGGATGTACTTATTGTTTGGGACAACATCCTAAAATGATGTGGAAAAACAAATGGATGGAGTGGATATACAACATATCATCAGAGGTGGGCCCTACAACAAGGGTAACACCCGCTAAGCAGTTACTGGTGTAACACATAATCCATGCCCCTTAAGTTAAGGGAAAGTGGATTGGGTGCGACTTGGTTGAATTACAGATGGTGTGGCCCTTACAGTGGGACCCACATAGATGTATGTATTATATATCCATTCTGTCCATCCATTTGGAGAGATTATCTTAGAACATGAGACAGAATGGGTCAAATCCAAAGCTCAAATGGACCCCACAACACAATACAGTGGGGATTGAACTCCTACCGTTAAAAAAATTGTCAGGGCCACAGAAGTTTTCGATCAAGCTAATATTTGTGTTTTACCTTGGCCCATATTTTTATGAACTTACGAACAGGTTGGATCTCAAATAAACATCATGGTGGACCCCATAAAAGTGGTTTCAAGTTTCAACGGTGGGCATCATTGCCCCCACCATTATCTGTGGTAGGGTCCACTTGAGCTTTGGATCAACCTTATTCTTTGGCTTAGGCCTTAAAACGATCTCTCCAAATGGATGGACAGTGTGGATATAACACATAGATAATGATGAGGGCCACAGTCAGAGTCCCACGCACATGTTGGTTCCGTGGAGCGCTAGGTGCAAAAATGGTGGGAGCGTGATTTCCTGTGAATGCCTATGCTGGGATGCTAGGTGGGGCCCACCATGATGTTTTTGAAAAATCCACACCGTCCATTTGTTTGTCCATATTATTTTAGGACATGAGACCAAAAATCAGATGGATCCAAGATTTAAGATGGCCATAGGAGAAGGAAAACTAGACAGAGTTTCATACCGTTGAAATCTTTCTAGGCTTCACCTTGATGCTTATATGCCATCTAAACTGTTTATAAGATCATTTCCACCTAGATAAAGTGAAAAAACAAAAAACTTAGCCTGATACAAAACGTTCTTGGCCATAGGAATGTTTAAACAGTGGTCACTAAATCTTCACTCTTTCCTCTCGTGCAACCCACTTGAGTTTTGTATCCACTTGATTTTTGGTCTCGTCCTAAAATGAAAAACGGATGGACGGCATTGATTTTTCATAAACATCATGGTGGCCCCACCTAGCATCTCCGTGCAGGAACTTCCTGTCAAAGGCCTTCACAGGAAATTTGGGATCCACTCAGTGGGACGTGGATTGCCTACTAACGCTGTCTATACCAGTAGCTACTGGATAGTGCCCTGTGGACCCCACCATAATGTATGTGTTTTATCTGCATCATCCATCCATTTTTTTAGATCATTTTAGGGCATTAACCCAAAAATGAGGTAGATCAAAATCTCATGTGGACCACACTAAAGGAAACAATGGTGATTGAAGGCTCACCATAAAAAACTTCATGAGGGCCACAAAAGTTTAGGAAGAAGCTGATATTTGTGTTTTCCCTTCATCCAGGTTTGTGTAACCTAATCAACAGGTTTGATGCAAAATAAACATTACAGTGGGCCCTATGAAGTTTTTAATGGTGAATGTTTAATCACCACTGTTTTCTTGTGGTGTGGTCCACTTGAAATTTGGACATGTTTCAATTTTGGCCACATGCGCCCTAAAATGACCTAAAAAAATAGATGGACCATGCAGATAAAACAAATATCATGGTGCGGCACACAGAGCATTATCCAGTAGCCACCTCGCCACTAGTAGCGTCAATACACAACCCCTGGCATAAGTAGGCAATCTGTGTCCCACTTGGTGGATCCCTATGGGGGTCGCTGTAGGGTATGTGCCTTACATCCACACTATCCATCCATTTTGAAAGCTCATCCAAGTCTGTGTGACCTTATGAACAAGTTGGATCTCAAATAAACATCATGGTGGGCCTTAGGAAGACCGTCCCCACTGTTTTCTGCGGTGGGGTCCACTTGGTTGTGTTTTCATACATGTTTTGATACATTTATAAATATTATGCATTATATTTGAATTTAGTTGCCTTAGTTCAATCAGACAGCGCATGGCTTATGACCCTATACAGAGGAAACCTATTGTGTGCACTTTTGTTTTGAGATGTTATGATTTAAAAGTGTGTATTAAAGTCTTTTTTAACAATCCTTGAAGTTTCGTTGAAAAATTCAACCAATTTCCTAATGTTTCCCAAAAAGTGCGATAAGTTATGCGATACAAATGATATATCCTGTGCAATAACCGATATGTATCTGTATCCCAAGGGTGCAATACATTGCGCGATACCGATATTTCGAACACCGTGCGGAAGGATATTGGGATTTACGAGTGCATCAAGTTATCCCTCACTGACTATCCAGTTAATTCTTCTCCTTCTATCGTTGGCCTCATTTTGGAGCTCTTCGATCAACTCTTTTATTTTCGGTTGTAGTCCAATGAGCATCGCTGTCAAGGAAATTTGCCATTTGACCGAGCTTCTTTCGTTCGGGATGATTTGCTACACGGGTGTTATTCCGAGGCAGTATGCAGATTTTCCTAGCAAGACCAGCATGAGTTATACGAATTTCATGAAGGCTCATTGTAAATTCTACGGGCCGGTCGACGAAATAGAGCACATGGCGTTTCTGCTCATGTGGATTTGTCGACATCTTTTATGTGTTAATGCCCTCCAGATCACGACCGAGTATGCGGCTTTGGTTGAATATCTTGCACAGGGCCAACGCATAGCTCTTGCGCCTTATGTTCTGGCTTATTTATATCGAGGTCTTTATGAAATCGGTCGCAAAGGGTTACACAATGCAGGAGGACCGCTTTGGCTAGCCCAGATGTGGTTCTTTGCTTTTTTTTTGGCCTGCTCTTTTTAGTCGGCCGACACAAGCAGACCAAAATTTTTCTTCCTATGGTGATCGAATTCTTCACATCCATTCAGAAAATATGTCGGTCAATAACTACCTTTTCAGCTTCTTCTCCCTTACAAGTTCAGAGCAAATCATTTTTTTACCCCTTTTGTGGAAAATGAGGCTTATGGACCAGGGTGGTTGACTGGATGATTTGATTCTATTGATGGACGTGAAGCTGGTCGGTCGCATCAGGCTTGGAACTGCTACGTCATCGGCCATGACTTGCCTTAAGGTGGAGTTGTCGAATTAGGCAAAAATGCAAAGGCTGGGATCAAGCAGTATTATCCTTCTCTGTTTGCTCAGCAACTGGGCTTGGTCCAATACATATGATGCCCTCTTACCCACAAAACAAATAATCAGCCTCCATATGATCGGTTGATAATGACCGATCCTGAGTTCTATGTTACACTCAGCAACAATTATTGCAAGGAATTAGTTAGTTTGAAGATCCCTATTTATCCTAAGTATCCTGAAGCAATGGGCAGTTTTTTTGGAATGGTGGGACTACCAGTACAACAAAATTTTGAGCGGTCAAAGTGCAGAGGAGCTCATGGATCAATTCTGTTCCCAACTGGGCATGAAGATGAGCAAGAAAAGGAAAGCTTCAACACCACCTGTTGCTACTGTAAAGAGGAATACACGAGTGAGGACAAGATCGACCTCTACCTCTCCTATTCCTGTAGTAAAAAAACCTGCTTTGAAAGCTTCTGTCATTACACAAGAACAACTCGATATTCTTGCCTCTGCTCATTTACAATGGATGGCCCCCAGGAAGATCTCAGATTTGGGAGGTATTCCTAGTCAAACCCTCAAAACTCTCGTTCTTTCCTCTTCTTATGTTGATCTTCTTGAGCCTAGACCAGAAAATAAAGGTTGGCCGATTTCTTGATCACGTCGACCGTCTAATACTTCTTTGGTTGAGGTTGTGTCAGCCTATGAGAAATATTTTAACACGAAATATTGGCTTGGTCTTGGAGTCAAGGACTTTTCACATGAAATAGACGAAGGCATGAAATGCCATGAAGAAGCTCACTTCAATAGGTGTTGGCTCAAATGGTGGCGGGATAGAGAGATTGAATGATCCTAACCTTTCGTTCGATGAAAAGTATCTCAAACCATATTGACCTAAACCGCCATCATTTCCAACTTCTCGGCTGCTAGCAACTGTTATAAAAAATCCTTCAAGCTGTTGGGAATCGACCAAATCTTTCAAGCTGTTCGGTCTGACTTAGGTTGACATCATTTACTTGTGTATTTGCATGAAGTGATTTCTTCATTTAAAAAATTCGAAATGGCTTGGTACGACAAGCTACGTTGTGTTCAAGCACATCAATTCAATCGAACAATGTCTAGAACGCCACAATCTTATCACTCCTGTCTGATGGATGAACTGCTGGAACGAGGAAGTGCTTTTTATGCGAAGGAGATGGCCACTCCAACAGACTTAGAATTCTTAGATGAACAGATCCTTTTATATCGAAATTGGTCGATGGCAAGTCATGCCGTTAAAAAGGTGGCTAAGAGTGAAGTTCATCCGACTGCTGTTCGTGTCGACCAATTACTTCACTTCTTGCCACGCCTTATCGAGGAAGGAACCAATTGGGGTCCTGCCAAAGAGAGAGAAGAAGAAGAGATGCGTGCTCTTTTGGAGGAATTTGAAAATATGAAAATTTAACTTATTCGCTCCTCATTAGAATTTGGTTGTCTATCTTCTTGTAATTAAGCGGTCGATGACCTGCAATGTCTTTGTTTAATCCCGTCACTTGATTTCAATATAAGCTTTAATACTTATTTTTATCTGAACACTTGAAACATTGATGAATGGTGAGCCTTCTCCTCGTACATGCATGCCTTACCTAACCCATATTAATGGCATTCCGCTTTCTTAGAAACTTGCATTTAATTCGTTACATTCCTAAAATCCCGGAAAACGGTTCGCCAGATAAGCAATCGTCACACCATATCCCGTGCACATTAATCACTGGGTTTTAACCCTATAAAAATGATACTTAGGCTCTAATTTTCTTCACAAACCAGGTTGAACCAAGTTCTTTGCTACAACAATTCCATCAGAAATGGACTTCTTAGCATTGTCAATTCAGTCCATGGTGGGAATATTTGATGAAGGCATCGAATCCTTCTCACGTTCTTCTTCTACAGACAATCTCCTTCCCTTCCTCAGAAACATTAGTGATCTTCTTGAGGACCAACGGCCTCCTCAGGAGATCCTAAAAATCATTTCTAAGCTTCGACAACTTGGAGATGATTTCCTTGAAGCACAGAAGGAGATTGAACGGTGCTCGACCGCTCTATCTCGTCTGTCAGCCCTTATGGTTGAGATTAGAGCTTTGCCAGGTCGTTACGAGGCTGCCTGGAAGAACTTACTGCATTGGACTCGTGAGCATGAGTTCAATAAAAGAATGTTGCAGCCGTTAAGACGTGCCCGCAACAACCTTACACAAACATGGCCGAGACAAATTGGTTTTATCTGAACCGCGATCGACCGGAAAACACTGAGCTGGTCGCGTTCATCACAGCCCAGGTCACTCTTTATTAGGCTCACATTGAATCCAGTGAAGCCGAAAAGAGAGCGGCCGAAATGGGGCAAGTGTCTATTGATCGACACTTGGCTTATTTTGAACGCACTTTTGTATAGCTCTTGAACTAGCGAGAAGTTTGGACAGAGAGGAGGAATGCAACAAAGGAAGCAAAAATCGCAGCCGCTAATTTTTTTTTAAGATCTTAAGCTGGCCCACCGATAACACTCATCCAACCCTCCTGTCCTTCATCATTGTGTTCTTCCCCATCGCTTCATCATCTCAATCATTTTGTAATTCATTTTGTTTCTAATAGCTTTGCAAGTCTGATTGACCGCTTTTATGTTTGTAAATTCAATTATGAATGAGATATGAACGGTCAGAGGATACCTCTAGGTCGGTTGTGAATTGAATAGCATTTCCACAGTTGGCTTGATTTTTGTGTTGTCACATCGAAACTATAATGGCATAACTGGCTCGTTTAGTCTCGAGACGTTAATTGTCACATCATCTTTTCCGTGCATCAATTGTCCTGCACCATCTATAAAAGCATAGTTCGGGTTCCAAACTACACCATGGATTGGCTTGAACGAAAGCTCTCATTGCTACTGTGTCACCTTCCAATGGATTCCCATTCTTTGTCGATCAAGATCATGGAGGAAACTCTGTCAGAGGGGACAAAATCTCTTTCAAACTCTCCCTTGCATGATCTTTCTTCTTTCCTTCAAGAGGTTGTTGAGCTTCCCATAGATCGTCAGCCTCCTTAGGAGCTTTTAGAAGTTCTTTTAGAACTCCAATGACTTGGGACGAAATATGCAGTGGCCGATCGAGAGCTTGACTGCTGTAATGTTTTCTTATTTCCCTTGTCACCTTTGAAATACTAAACATAGATCTTTACCAATTCATCAGGAATCGGCCTGGCAGAATATAATGCACTGGATCTACGAATATAATTCTAATAAGGAAGTAATATGTTCGATAAGGTTAGCACGCAATAATCTGGCTAATGACTTGGCCTAAACCCATCAGCTTCACCCTGATTGGAGTCGGCCTAGAATTGAGGAGCTGCTCGCATTCATTACGTCCCAAACAACACTCTACAAGGAGTGTGTCCAATCTAGCACAACTGAAAAGAGATCGGCAGAGGAAGAGTATGAAGCTCTCGATCAACGCTCTGCTGGTGTAGAACGTTCCTTTGCATCACTTGTGGGCCAACATTCTTCATGGATGGAGAGGCGACACATGGCAATGGAGGCAAAAATTGTGGCATCGAACAAATTTGAAGAACTCAAAGAAACCCATTTCTACTCTTGTTGTTCTTTGGGGCTTTATTGAATACATATCTATTGTAACTACAGGACTCTTATTCAGAGTTTATTTGATGAAAACTTCATCTATTTTACTCAGTTGGTTCGGCTCGATTCCTAATTACTTCCCACAATGAAGGGAAACGATGTTTAAGGAAACAACCATTGATAGGAGCTCTTGCGGTATTTTCATTTATATCCCTTAATAAGTAGGCTCCTCCTTTGATGACTTGCTCAACAACATATGGTCCTTCCCACGTAGGGGACCATTTACCTAATGCTCGTTCTTTTCGACTGATTGGTATGACCATTTTCCAGACCGTATCACCCTCTCCAAAGGATTTTCCTTTTACTCTCTTATTATAAGCTCGTACCACGACCGCTTCGTTGGCTATAATTGAATTTAAAGCTTTAATACAAACTTCATCCAAATCTTCGAGGTCGGCCATCATTGCTTCTGTAAACTTAGGAGGAGTTAATTGAGATTGGTATGCAATCTGTAAGGAAGGAACCATAATTTCCAAGGGTAGAATTGCGTCATGTCCATAGGTTAATGCAAATGGACTGATCCCAATACTTGAACGTGGTGATACTTTGTAAGCCCATAAAGCCTCGGATAGCTTGATGTGCCATTCTCTCGGATTGCCACGTATTATCTTTCTCAGAATATATATATTTTTTTATTACTTTGTTGCTGGCTTCAGCCTGACCATTAGCTTGGGCATTATATAGAGCTGAATGGAGTATTTTTATGCCGTATCGGCCGGCTATCACTTGCATTTCTTTAGCAGAAAAGGCTGCTCCTCGATTGGTAGTAATAGACTCCGGTATCCCAAAACGATGAATAATATTAGTCTCAATGACACTAATAATTTCTTCATGACCGACCTACTTCATGGTCTTTGCCTCTACCCACTTGGTAAAATGATTGGTCGCTAATATGATGAATGTGTCCATTGGGGTTTGAGGGAGGATGAATCTGTCCGATTAGATCGATTGCCCAACCTCTCAATGGCTACGGCTTCATTATGGGATGCAGTTTGATCACAGGTACTTGTCGGACTGGACCATTCTTCTGATAGGCTTCACAACCTTTAGCGTATTGAACGCAATCGGCCATCATTTCTGGCCAAAAATTACCATAACACTTTAGTGACTCCTTTCATGACAGTCATGGCTTCATTTTTAGAAAAGCAACGAAGCAAAATTCCATCGGCCCCTTTTCGATATAATTCATCATCGATTAGGACATAATTGGCGGTCGATCTCCGTATACTCCTGTCGGTCTTATCTTGTGGATTCTGCAAATACTTCATGAGGGGAGTTTGCCAATGTTCTTCCTCCAAATTTATTTGACAAATTTCCATTACACCTTCTCTTTGGAACATGGAATCTAGAGATCTTCTTTGGATTGCGTCAACCGACCAATCGATCCTTTCCATGCTTCTAGGCCTGCAGTTAACTGTGCGATTTCATTGGCATCAGTATTGCAGTCTCTCGTGGCATGCATCGGTTCGACTTCCTCAAACTGATCGAGAACTTGAATTGCTAGCGCGTAATATGGCAACAATGATGGACTAATGCATTTAAAAGTTCTTGTCATTTGATTTATCACTAACTGCGAATCACCAATTATCATCACGTTCCTCACCTGTAATTTGAGCAATAATTCTAAGCCAATTATCATAGTCTCATATTCGACTTGATTGTTAGTACATTTGAATTCCAATTGGAATGCGAACTCTTGCCGATTTCCATTAGGAGTAATCAATATAATCCCTGCCCCAGACATTTCGCGTGTCCTTAATCCATCGAAAATTAATTTCCATGGCGTGAGTTGCACACAATGTAAATTTAAAATATTTTGGGGAATTTGTTCTTTGAGATTTGAAGGATGATTGGTCAAAAATTCAATTATGGCTCGTCCTTTGACGGCTTTTTGAGGAACATAATGTAAATCGAATTCAGACAATGCCAGCACCCATTTGCCAATTCTCCATAGTTGGCTTCAACTTGGGGGCTGACATCAAATGTTGTTACATAACTTAAGCATGGGAAAGACCCCTACATTGGTAAGCAATGCATTTTCTAGTCCTTTTACAAAGGTATGGGCTAATAGTTGGGCGTAGACTGTAAAACTAAGGAATGAGAAAATGCATCCTTGTAGGTTTCTAGAAGTCACATAAATCTCCAAAGTGGAAGGTAGAGAAATAGTAGGTGGAAGGCAATGGGTTAGAGATTTAATGCAACAGGTGGGCAAAGCAGTGGGGGTTTCTTTCGCGATAATGAGGGCATGGAAGCCCATTTAGTTTCTAGAGAAGAGATAAGTTGAAATAATAAGCTTAAAGAGGGGATAAAAACTCTTGAGCTTCTCTTCTTTAGTATTATGAAAGAATTGATGGGGGTCAAGGAGGTTCCCTTACAATTGGCACATTAAGGGGGAAATGGAGTAAAGGGGGGATGAAACACTAAAGTCTACCTAAATGACGTCGTCAAAGAGAGATGAGGTCTTCATCCTCTTGTTCCTTAATTTTTTCTTGCTTCGAGATGGATGGTTGGTATTTAGATGAGGTCTTCATCCACCTGTTCACTCATGTAAGAAGCAACACTATCCTCCTCGAGAGCGGGAAGTAGGTGAGCTACTCAGGCAGGAGGGGTTTGGGGTCTCACGGAACTCATTCCGTTGCGAAACATGAAATTCACTTCATTGCTGTCTTTGTTATTGCGGTTGCAAAGCGGTTCTAGGACATATAGTGCAAATGAGGAGCCACTTTTGACAATTTTTTTTTTTTTTTTCATTGTTTTAGAGGTTAGGGATGCTATGCAACTACTGGGTGAAGTAGTGGAGGTTCCCTTTGGCGATAATGAGGGCGCGGAGGTGCATTTAGTTTCTAGAGGAGAGATAGGTTAAAACAATAAACTCAAAGTGGGAAGAGAGAACCGCTGAGCTCGTCTTCTTCAATATTATATAAAGAATGGGTGGGGATCAAGGAGGCTCCCCTAAAATTGGCACATTAAGGGGAAACGATATAAAAAAGGGGATGAAACACTAGAGTCTACCCAAATGATGCCGCCGAAGAGAGATGAGGTCTTTGTCCTTCTATTCCTTAGTTTTATCTTGCTTCAAAATGGGTGGTTGGTATTCAAACATCGGCATAATCGAGCCCACCTGATCACTCATGTAAGAAGCAACACTCTCCTCCTCAATAGTGGGAAGTAGGTGAGCTACCTAGGCAAGACATGTTTGGGTGCCTCGTGGAATTCATTTCATTGTGAAACACGGAATTCACTTCATAGTCATCTTTATTGTTGTGGATGCAAAGTGGGTCTAGGGCTTGTAGTGCAGATGAGGAGCCACTTCCGATAGCGGAAATGGTTTTTGTTGTTGTAGAGGTTAGGATGCTATGCAATAGTTGGGCAAAGTAGGGGGTTTTCCTTTGGTGATGATGAGGAGGGCGTGGAAGCCCATTTAGTTTCTAGAGGAGAGATAGGTTGAAAACAATAATCTTAAAGAGGGAAGAGAACTCTTGAGCTTCTCTTCTTCATCATTATTGGAAAAAATGGGCAGGGATCAGGGAGGCTCCCTTGAAATTGGCACATTAAGGGAAAATTGTGTAAAAAAGGAGATGAACACTAGTCTCTACCCAAACGAAGCTTTCGAAGAGTAGTAGGGGTGGCAATGGGTCGGGCCAGGTCCGGGTCAAGGTTAGCCCTGATCTGGTACCAGCCTAGCCCAAGCTCTAATGAGCTAAAGAGGCCTGGCCCTAGCCCTTACCCTAGAGTGCTGGGCTAGGCTAGGGCTAGGATAGGGCCGGGGTTGGGTCGAACTAGGGCTGGATTAGGGTCGGACCAAGGCTGGCTATACAAGTTATAGATAAGTTACATATATGCTGTGTACAATTTATTTACAATTGGTGAGTGCATGTTCATGAATTATCATGCTCTTTAAAAGTGTCAAGGTTTTTCTGTGGCACACATGCCAAATAAGATCATTCATTGGCGAAGCATATGCCCCACCCAATTATCCACAGTATGCATGAACTTAAATGAGTGTGCATCAAGCCATCAATATACAACTCAACAATCTAAATAGTGTTTCACAATTTGGACAATTTACTAGTGCTTGCATATCATATACCATACTCCACCCAAGTATCAAAGTTCATATATTACCATATATACACACAAGTATACAAACTTTGTAGTCTATATTACCAATACCTATGTAATATAGAGTATACACTAGGGCAATGAGCTGAGTCGAGCTATTTATCATTGGCCCTAGCCCAGCTTTTTCAAGCCCAAGCCTAGTCCTCGGGCCAAGTTTAGTGGCTCAAGCCCTGCCCCTTCAGGCTTAGATCCCTCGAGTTGGGCCGGGCAGCCTAGCCCATTGCCACCTCTACTGAAGAGAGATAAGGTCTTTGTTGTCCTGTTCCTTAATTGTCTTGCATAAAAAAATGGGTGGTTGGTATTTAGATATCGGCAGAAATGGGCTTGCCTAATCACATAGGTAAGAAGCAACACTCTCCTCCTTGAAAGTGGGAAGCAGGTGAGCTACCTAGGTTGGAGGGGTTTGGAGACCCCATGGAATTCACTTTGTTGCCGTCCTTGTTGCTTGTGGTTGCAAAGTGAGTCTAGGACTTGTAGTGTAGAGCGAGTCTAGGACTTGTAGTGTAGATGAGGAGCTGCTTCTGACATTAGAGATGGTTTTTGTTGTTTTAGAGGATAAAACGGTATGTAATCAATCAAATGTAAAGTGTTGTGGGTTGCTTGCATATAAGTTTGGAAATTAAACAATTTGTAGAAGTTAGAAATTTCCCTTGGCCACGTTATAGGAGATAAAATCCAAGCTATGGATAAGATCTCTCCTCCTAGTCTTGGGGGGGAAGAAATGTGATTTGATCTTCTTGGATCAATAGGTGCACAAGGAGTTATTGTGGTGATTTAGTGCTGATAGGTTGATAATTAAGGAGGGTGGGCCAACTCTTTTTGGGTTGTAGTACTCTACAAGCATGTTAGTAATGACATGTGATGGGTTTTTCTATTGGTTTATGGGCTGATCCAGGGTAGAGACCAGTATTTTGGATGGAAATTGTTGGTGTTGACATATGAGAATTTCCAAGGTGTGTGGCAAACAACTTTAATATTATCAGATTCTCCTATTAGAAGTTAAATAGAAGCCAGGTGTATGTGGGATTTCATAGATTGGGTTTATCACCAACTTATTGATTTATCGGTGGGCTATACTTGGTCTAACAACTAGTACATGTCACTGATGAACAGGATGTAAATTGTCGGTGTTTGCCGACAAGGAGGAAAAATTCCCAAATGTGATTTCGTGAGGTCTACTGCATCTAGTTTTAGTTCACGATCCAATTCTACTAGAGTTAACTGAGGAGTCTTGGGGACCTATCCTGTCTAGTTTTGAGATCATGTAGCTTGAAGAAAATGATTTCATCTAGAAGGTAAAGGAGTGGTGGTCATTAATTCAATGCTGAAGGTTGGGCATGCCACAGACTTATGATAAAGCTAAAGTTGTTGAAAGGTACATGCCATTGATGGGCTATACTTATTGTTGTGAACTCATGTGGCTTGAAGAAAATGATTTCATCTAGAAGGTAAAGGAGTGGTGGTCTTTATTCAACGTTGAAGGTTGGGCAGGCCATAAACCTATGATAAAGCTAAAGTTATTGAAAGGTAAAACTAAACATTGGGAAAAAGGTTCATGTTAGATTAATGGAGGAGGCATATGGTAGCTATAGTTAGGAAAGAGGAAGGTCCTTTCTACGAAGTGAAAAGGTCAATGGGCAATAGTTAAAGACAAAATTAAAAGAAAACATAAGAAATAAAGAGGAGGCAAAGATCCAGGGCAATTAGTTTAAAAGAAGGAGAAAAAAATGCCAAGTTTTTGCGACAACATTGCTAATCCAAGGAGAAGCAACAAGATTCATAGCATATCAGAAAATGGTTAGAGAGTAGGAGTGGCAGTGGGTTGGGTTGCCCGGCTTCGCTTGGTTGCCTCGACCTTAAAGGGCCAGGGCTTGGGCTATTAAACTTGGCCCGAGGGTTGGGCTTGAAATCTAGGCCTAATGTCTAGGGTGCGGTGGGATGGGTTGGGCTAGGGTCGATGATGAATATCCCGGCCTGCTCGGACTAGCTTGACCCGTTGCCCTTGTGTATACTATATTGTACATAGGTATTAGTAACGTAGACTATAGGGTCCATACACTAGTGTATATAGTAACATGAAGAATTTTGATACTCCATTAGAGTTGCGGATGATATGCAAGCACTTATAGACCATCCAAATTAAGGACCCAGTTTAGATGGAGAACAGTACATTGATGTACTCATTTAAATCTATGCATATAGTGGATAATTGGGTTAGACATACACTTTATCGATGAATGATCTTATTTAACATGTGCCATAGAAAAACCTTAATACTCTAGAAGAACACGATAATTCATAAGCACACACTTACCAATTGTAAACGTAGCATATATGTAACTTACCTTTAACTTTTACGGCTGACCCTGAACCAGCCTAGCCCTATCTTGTCCTACCTCTTTAGCCCGTTAGGGCTTGGGCCGGGCCAAGGCTAGTGCTTAGAACTCTGGGTCCTGGCCAAGGCTAGCCCAACCCATTGCCACCCCTAGTAGAGAGTAGAAGGGAAATTGATTTTTTATGAGAAGATAGTAAGCTTCTATGTAGATCCCTTACTTGGGGAAGGTCAAAGTTGTCCTAAGCTAGACAGATAGTTTTGATTTTGATCAAGTGGTGGAGGATGAGGATGACTGGCTGCATATACCTTTTGAGGAGGAAGAGTTCAAAAGTTTGTTTAGGAATAAAGCGTTATAGCTAGATGGGGTTCTCAATTGTGTTATTTCGAGTTTCTTATGAGGAGGTGGTAGGGGATTTGATTGCTTTTATATCAGAGTTCTTGAAAGAGGACAATTATCTAAAGATATTGGCACACAATTCATTGCGTTGGTTCCCAATAATGAAGGGGCCCAAAGTCTTAAGGACTTTAGAGCCATAGGTTTGCTTGGGTGTCCATACAAAATTTTGGCAAAAAATCTTAGCAAGCAGATTTAGTAAGCTATTCGGGAAAGGGTGTCATTTTAAAAGCTTAAGGTGCATTTGTGATTTGTTGTCAGATTTTGGATAGGGCTCTAATCGTAGAGGAGTGCATCGATTCTAGATATAGGGTCAGAAAACCCAAGTAGTTTGTAAACTGGACATGGAAAAGGCTTATGATTATGTGGACTTGAATTTTGTGAATTGTATGGTGAGGAGGCTGGGTTCTAGGCTAATATAGAGAAGGCTTAGTCAAATGTTGGTTAGGGCAAGAGAGGTAGGATTGACTAATGGGTTCTAGCAAAATATGCAAAAAATTCAGTTCTCCAATTTGTTGATGACACGATTTTATTTTGCGAGGCCGACAAAGCTCAAGTTGACAATTAATGAAATGTCCTTTATTGTTTGAGACAATCTCTGGTCAAAAGATTGGCAGTTAGAAGAATGAATTGTTAGTTGTTAGGTTGATTGAGTAGGAAATGAATATCCTTGCTTAAATCTTTGGGTGCCATGCAAGTCAGGAAAGCTCACATCATTATATTTGGGTGACATGCAAGTCAGGAAAGCTCGCATCATTATATTTGGGTTTCTCCCTTTTCGTTGGTTAGCCTTCTGGAACATTTGTTGCCCTGTATCTAGCAAATATGTAGGTGTATTTCATGTCTACGTCCTATTGTCTAGTGAGCATTATCAACAGGTAGGAAAGAATCCAAAAGGAGTTCCTTTGGAGAGGGGTCGAAGATAAGCAAAGAGTGTTCTTTCGGAGAGGAGTTGAAGATAAGAGTCCACCCAGTGGAATTGGGTGAGGTGTGAAAGCTGAAGGGGCTTCATGGGCTAGGAATACTATTATTGCAAACAATGAATAAAACACCACTAGGGAAGCAGTCATGGAGAGTCGGGGAAGAAGGAAATCTATGGAGAAAGTGTGAATTGTGACATCTTGCAAATATGGCAACAATGGGTGAGGTTGTTATACCAAACATTGTCCCAGTATAGAGCTTGTGGGTTTTAGAAATACTGGGGGAAAGATTATTTAGACATACATCTTTGCAGTGCTCATTTGTTTTAGGGTGGTTCTGGAGAGGTGAAATTTCTTATTGTTTCTCGCGAGTTGGGGACCAGATGGCTTGAAGCCTTGGACTCTCTATTTTTGCAAAGCCTTTTCCGATGACAAGTTCGAAGGAGTTCATTTGTATATTGGTTCTAGTGGAGGCCGGGTTATGCTGACTGCGGAGAGGGACACGTGGATTTGGAACCCTGAGAAGTTAGTTCACTTCACACTTGAATTATTCTATTCTACAGTCTTGGCTGGATCTGCAATAAGGGAGTTAGATCCAATCTGGCATCTATGGATGTATGTGGGTCTGCCTAGAGTCCTAGCTTTTGGGTGTCTTATTGGGAAGAACAAGATGCTTACGATTGATCTTCTTAGGAGCAGAAATCTGATTGTTCCAAATGTGTCTGCTATGGTTTCGTGATGCATAGTCGGTGGACCACGTATTCGTGCACCGTAGTTTCTCGTGATACATTTGGTAGAAATTCTTTGATGTCTTCAAGGTTGTCTGGGTAATGTCTCATCACTAGTTGATTTCTTTAGGCTGTGGCATGTTGGCTGTAGAAGTTCAAAAAGAGAAATGGATGGCGTCTTTCGAGTGTTGATTTCATTAGCAAAGGCTGTCACTTATCTTTTAGCCGAACTTGGGGATTAAGAAATCTAAGGTTAAAAGATCTTTTTGCTTGTGGAAATATTCCTCTTCTAAAGCTAAGGTGATGGGCAATTGCACAGTGTACTGGACCATTAATAACAATTTGATTGTACAAATGCTGAATGATTTCATATTGGAAGCATTTTGAAAATTTGTATCTTTGTAGTAATTTGAAAATTTATATCTTTGTACAATTATCATAGTTATGGAGACTATTGAGGTAATCAAGTATGATTTGAACCTAACCATATTTATTCAGATGTGAATAAAAAACCTCTTAGATCCAGAATTTCTTAGATTGGAAGTTCCCAGTCAAGGCTCAAGAATGTTGTTGCTGACTTGGGCTCCAATTTCCACCGGGTGCAGAAATCAAGATTTCATTCTATGAAAGTCTGCAAAATTGAGATTTCTCTTTATGAAAAAATCATGTCATAGAAGTTTTTAAGTTTGTGCGAGAGAGAGAGAGAGAGAGAGAGAGAGAGAGAGAGAGAGAGAGAGAGAGAGAGAGAGAGAGAGAGAGAGAGAGAGAGAGAGAGAGAGAGAGAGAGAGAGAGAGAGAGAGAGAGAGAGAGAGAGAGAGAGAGAGAGAGAGAGAGAGAGAGAGAGAGAGAGAGAGAGAGAGAGAGAGAGAGAGAGAGAGAGAGAGAGAGAGAGAGAGAGAGTTATTTATTTGTTCATTTTTTTTTGGGGGTGGGGCCTGATCTATCCAATCATAAACTTCGATTCAGGTAAGGGAGATGCCGAATGTGTTGATACTCCCCCGAAGTGCAGATTATAGCGAAGAAGTATGGATGGAGATAAGGGAGAAAGCCATTTCTATGTTGCAAGCATTCTTCTTTGATGGGGTATTTCCAAAGAATGATGTCTCTGATGAGGATGAGGCAAAAAGTGAAACCGGGTACAAAGATGAGCGACTTGAGAAAGAAAATGCTTTGCAGGTTTGCGACGATGAGCAGCTGACAGATGAAAGTCAATTTAGTCCAGAAAATAGCCAAAAACCAAGTTACTATCAACTGGTGGAGTCCCATGCTCAGTCTCAAGGTTCGGTTCTTTCTCAAAATACTATCACCCGTTCTGAGGGAAGGCGCAGCAGGTCAGGTAAGAAGGGTAAAAAGAGGCCCGCTCGCCGTAAATCCCAACAAAAGTCAGATGATCCATCTGCATTAGAAGGAGACAGCAACTGTACTTCACAGCGAGACGACGATACTGCTATTAGTGGCAGAGATCAAGTGTTGAGTTCCAGTTCTCGTTTTGCTTCCCCAGAAGATTCTAGAAATAGGCAAACTTGTGCTGTCGAATTGACTCCGGAGTCAAGTTCTGAAAAGCAGGTGAAATTAAGTGGGCTCAATAGAAAATCTGGTGAACTGCTGAAAGATGGGTTCGTTATAGCTTTACATGCAACAGATCGACCTGGGTTTCATGTGTCCAGGCAACGAGTGCCTGGTGGTGGTTGGTTCTTGGATACCATGTCTAATGTCACGAAAAGGGATCCTGCTGCACAGTTCCTTGTCACCTTTAGAAGCAAGGTGTGACATCTTGATTATTTTATATATTTGATCCATCAGTTTCCTATTGGTACCATCTTTTCTGAGGCCCATACAACCTACACACTTGCCAGAAGTACCGATCTTGACATGCATGTGAGACTTCTGTACTGTGCATCAGCTGGGGCTCACATAGTGGATTAGTTTGGCTCAAATATCTCACTATTTGGGCTGCACATGTATGATAACAATGAGCAACATTAGAAAAGGTTGATAAGCTTCATCTTCCACATACATGCCCTTCCTGATGAGTGGATCAGCCTGATTTTGGGTCCGGTCATCGGAGTGCCCATCTGATGCATGGCTCAGATGTCCAACACATACTGGATTGACATTTGTGGTTGTGTACTGTGTAGAGGGGTGTGGGATTAGCATGACTCCTGTCACTTCAGTACAGAATTGCCAGAAAGAATTGATCTTTCACTCTGAGAAAAAGAAGGAAGAAAAAGATAAGAAGAAGAAATATGAATGTTTTAATTGTCTTGTTGATTAACTGATATGGTTCTTTGGATGCATTTCTTCAGGATACAATTGGTTTACGATCTTTTGCAGCTGGTGGGAAATTACTGCAGGTATACTTGACTCGTTTGCCTTCATATTTGACCATGATTTTTCAACTGGTGTAACTGAGATTGACAGGATACCATTCTTTGCTCTGAGTTTCCTTGTAACATACTCTTATTGAGTTTCTCATGATTTTCATTTCACAATAAGTGTGGTTTGGATTCTGGATTGTGAACCCTTGTATTGTAGTTTGAACTTCGAACAATCTGTAGATTTTTCATTTTGCTTTTTCTTAAAGGAAATGCTAGTTGCACCACTGACTACTATAAAAATCCATTCTTTGTCTTTTGGTTATGCCATGGCGTAACATTTGTACTATTTTTAACCTGAAGTAGAAAGAATGGGTGTATTAGTGGCGCTGTCTTTAAATGAAGTAGGATGTTGATACCATTCAAGAAACTGTTGGGACCAGTTTGTAAATCTAATTAAGTGCAGTTGTGGCTCTGCTGAGTGCCGAGACCCGAGAGTAGTTTAGGATTATGTTGGGAATGGAGCACCAATAGCGCACCTGGTGGCTCCTGGAGTTTGTTGTTTTTTGGGGAGTGCCTATTTCAATCCCCATATATTGATGCATGCACCCAATGGTTTTTTTTACCCCTCTACTTATGGTATTAGTCTACTCTACATTTTGTACTATTCTGGTATATAAATAGACAGAAGGGGTGATTGCATGCATCAAAAGAAAGGGTGTAAATATTGTTTCCTTAAAACAAAAATAAAAAATCTTAGGGTTGCAGGTCCCTTGGGTTTCCCTATGGACCTTATAATTGAATACCAGTGCAATGAGGACATGGTAAACAGTTTTCTTTCAAGCTGGCCTTTTTGGAGTATCTTAGGGACTGGTCCTCCCACAATACGATAACAATGCCTTGGGTGGTTTCTGGATTTCTGAATCACCTTATCTGCAACCTCAAAGAGGAACATCTGAATATACTAAGAGGGAATAAAATCTGATAATAAGGCCTTCTGTAAGGAATACATCCCCATCCCCATCTTTCAAGCTGGTCTTTGGTTACTTCATCGCTGACCATCGACTTCTTCTTCAACCCCAATTCTCCTCCCCTCGTTGTCTCCCCTCTTCAGGCCCATATGGGGAATCATCCGGAACCCCCTCCCCCCTTGACCTCTAGATACTTTTTTCTCCCCACCCCAGTTGATGCTATACTCTCTAAATGTAAGAACCCCTTCTGGATCAAAGTGGCCTTCATCAATTTTGGGAAATTAGTGAGCGTATTCTATGGTAATTGTGACAACGACTTGTGAATGCCCTTGGGTGAGTGTGGATGCCCTCACTTCCTTGGTTTTCTCTTGCTTTGTTTGGTGCAATTGGAATGTGGGGTAGATTAGAGGTAAGAGTGCATTTGATTCGGAGTTGCCACTAGCCAAATTAAACTTAGAATCTACAGCTGGCTAGAAATCGTAGAATCGCTTTAAGGGTTGGGGAATCGTAGGATTCTCCAATCCAAGTCACTCCTACGGTTGGTTTGTGAGTGTAAATTTTGGGTAAGGGCCTCAGTTACGGAAAATGAAGGGGGTTAGACACTCTTTTCCATCCACACAATGTACGGTCTCTACTTTATGTGATTTAATGGTCTTTGGGGGATTCAACAAAATTTTAGCGTTATTGCATTTAGTTGTGCTTCATAGAGTTCAAGACTCCGGGCAAGCAAAAAAGAAAATAAACGACACCTAGCCTTCCTTCGCAGGGTTTAAAACCTCGGGTAGACAAAATAAAGTAAAAGAAGATAAATAAGAGGGAATATTGCAGAATAAAAGATAAAAGAAAGTGAGTGTGTGCTCCTAATGTGTTTAGGATGTGTGGACTAGATGTGAGAATAAAATGGGGAGACCCGACACTCTTTTTCTGTAAAAGGGATGGTCGGATATCTCCGATTCCAACCCTACTCTTCGATTTTAGTAGCTTCTTGGCTTGTAATATTCGTGCTTTTAATTAGGTAGAGTAACAATGCAATTAGGTTCTTCCCAAGTTGGCAGGGGATTAGAGCAGATTTTTGTGCATGTAATTTCAAATTGGCGGCGATGTGCTGATTTCGGCTTGACTCGGCGCATACCCTAGCCATTCCGAGATGCTCTCAGTAGCTCCCTCCCTCTCTTAACTCTATGCTCTACCTCCCTGAATGGCTCACTGCCGTGGTCCTTAAATAGGCCTTCAATCGATCCATCATAGGTCAATTGTAGGCCCATAGGTCCCCTTTATAGCATTTTAGGCTCACTTTGTTATCAAGGTATTTTTTGTTGCCTTTTATGATTCCTTTCTTCAACTGGTCCTTCAAGGGTCTGTTTTAGTGGTTGCCTTTTTTCACACAACAGCTGACGTGTATGGTGGTCCTAAGGCTTAAGTGGGTTGGGTTGTGCAATTTTGCTTTGCTATCTGCTCGTTTCGGTGTTAGCTGATTAGATCCGGTGGTTGTTTCTGGGAAGTTATGGGGATCCATTTGGCTTGACTTTCGTGGATCTTTGGTACCATTGGAGTCTTGGTAGATGTGGCTTGATCGATTTGTAATTCCTGGATAACTTTGGCAAGTGGTTGAGATTTGGTTAAACGGGTTGTGGGCCCATCAATCCATTTCGTTGGTCATCTCTGGGTCATGACGAGGGTCTTTCCTAACCGGCTGTGGCTTTTAAAGCCTTTTGGGCAAGCTGAAGGTGATTTTATCGAAATAATGCGCGTTTTGAATTCTCGGAAGACCCTGTCGATTTTGGACGAAGTCAGATTAGTGGGCCCTTTGATCGGCTGATCTGGCCGGTCAATTGTTTCTTAGGCCTATCCAATTCATATCCTGTTCAAACTCATAAGGCCACATGACGAGTGCTGGGCCGTATGTATACTTTTGATTGAAGCTTGATTGAAGTTGAAGAATAGTTTTTAATTTTGTTTTGGGTGGGGTGTCTATACGACTACATTTTACCGTTTTCCAGTTTTTTGAGGCGAGGTGCCATGATGGCCGAGGAGATAAAAAAAATCCCAGAGATCTCCTAAAGTCGAGAAACTATTAGTCAACCTTAAATCTTTGATCAACAATGAAGCTACTTCTGGGTCTAGAAGAGCTCTCGTTAAGGATATGTTTCGTTGCTGTAAAGCTCATATTATTGCTTTGCCAGGAGCTAAGGCTCAATCGATCAGCTGCTTGCTTTTGGCTTCTATCTTGGGCTTCTCTCATAAAGACTAGGTCTCCCTTGAAGCTGGATGTTTCGGGTGTTGCCGTGGGAATTTTGGTTGCCCGGGACTCCAGGTCTTGGGTCAAAGAGGACTCTCATTAGGGACTTCTTATTTTCAGTGGATCCCCCTCATCTTGCTTTAAATGGATATTTATTGTTGGCCCTTGTGTAGTTGCTAGCCTGCTATTAGACATCTGCTTTGGGAAGGCCTTGATGCGATTAGGAATAGAGGGCCACAACCTTTTTGTTTCGAAGGTGATTTTAATGTGATTTGCTTTTCCTTTGGGAAGTCCAGCGGTGGCTCTCTCCAAAAGCATGTGGCTCTTCTAGGAGTGGGTTGATAGGAATGATCTCATCGACTTCCCACTCCTGGATGTCAAATTCACTTGGTTGAATGGACAATCTCCCCCCATTCTCTCCCACCTTGACCATTTTCTAGTTTCACCCAACTGGTTATTCAATATCTCCTTGATTGCTCAGCGTGGTTTGCCTTGGCTGACCTCTGACCATTGTCCAATCCTCTTGGACACTGTCGAGGAGAGTTGGGGCCCCAAACCTTTTCGTTTTAAACTCTCATGGTTCAAAGTCGATGACTTTGCTTAGATGATCAATAATTGATGGACCTCCTTGTCCATTGCAGGTTTCCTTAGCTTTGACCTCCGTCAGAAACTAAACTTAATAAAAATCAAGCTGGCACTGTGGAGAAAGGAATCCATGGATAACATTGAGGTTGACGATAATAACACCTTGGCTATCATATAGCATCTACATGCGAAACATGAGTCTAACCAGCTCTTAACCGACGACGTAGCTGTGCGAGAATCTCTCTTCTCTACTTTGGTAAGATTAAACAAGAAGAAATTAAATGGATGCAGAGATCTTGAGTCCTTTGGCTCAAGGAAGGAGGCCAAAACACTTGCTTTTTCCATAGTATAGCGAGTGCCAGGGCCCGTTGTAATAAGATATGTTTCTATCTCCATTGGTGATTCTAGAGTTGAGGACAAGGAGTGGGTTTGCGATCACATTGTTTCCTTTTATTCTAATATGTTTTCCTTGGAAGGATGTGACCGTCCCAATCTTGACTCTCTCAACTTCCCCCAAATATCTGTCGAGGAGTCAGAGGCTCTTGAAGCTTCCTTGTCCGAGGAAAAAATCAAAGCCATTGTGTTCTCCCATAGCAAAGATAAATCTCCGGCCTAGATAGGTTTTCTCTAGCCTTCTGATGAGGACGTCACGTCACGTACAACCTTACGTATGTATCAGAGGAGGAAGCGGGCTACGCCGATTTCCTTGTGGCTAGGCGAGTACCCGTGATCGGCCCCATGTGCATGTGTGAGCATTTGGAAGACCCCACATTGGGAAGATGCACATGGGCTGCTTTATGGAGTGATCCAGACCGTTGGATCTGAAGGACACGACGATCAGGCCATTGGATCGCATGGATCATATGAGTGGGCCATCAATCGTTGATTGTCCACATCAGTTTTAGACTTTATCATATTTTAGGATTTAGTTTTTGATTATTTTATATTTGGACACATTATGAGTGTTTTAGTTGATTTTATTTAGACTAGGGCTATTTTTGTTGAAGTTCACAAGATAGGGAGATTTTTGTAATTTTTGAAACTTCTTAGATCTATAAAAAGAGGAGGGTGTGTGACCTCTCCCTCATTGAATTTCATGATTAAAAAAAAAAGAGAAAAGCTCTTGCTTTCTTTTCTCATATTCATGCGATTAGAAGATACTTTCATGCGATTTGGAGGGAAGATTGGTGCGAGGCTAATCTTCATCAACGGAGGCGTGAGGTCTCCATCTATCCCCACACCTTCCCTTTTTTTCCACATCCGGGTATTTTTTTTAGTTTTTTTCAGATTCTTAATTCTCCCATCCCAAATCTTCGTCTTCTCCCAAACTCAACTTTACCATACCCATCCACAATCCAAACTCTAACCGACCTAAACCCATCCTCCCATGCCACACGTGTGGCCGTACGACCACACGTGTGAAACCCACCTGCCCCTTTTGGTTTCCTGCCATCATTATATCAAAACCCTTTTCTTCCATCCTTGAAACCCTAACTCTAAACCTAAATTTCCTACTTTCCCAAATTACCAAAACCCTAATTTTCACCCTAGGTTGTATTAGGTTTCCTATTTTGAAATAGATTGTATCCTATGTTAATTGGATGTCCTTACATCCCATTAGATCCTAGTTTTTTTTTTATTTAATGATCTTGAGTTACGATGTTGGCAGCTTAGGGTAGGATTATGCATGGTTTTCTTTTGATTTTCATGATATTTGTGATGATTATAGCAATGCTTGTGTTTTTTATTAAATTTCTTAATTCGGCTATTTGATCTCACATGTTACTCAGTTCATGCATCGGTCCTGCATCAAATTTGGTATTAGAGAACAGTTTTAGTGTAGGTTAGTCTATTGTCAATCTGTCTTTATGGTGAAAATTTTCTACAGAAACCCTTTAACCAAATTTTAAAAATCATTGACCGGCTTCGCGAAGGGGACATATTTTGTTTAGTCAACCCTTTTTCTAGGTTTTATTGAGTTCCCATATAGATCTAGGCCATATAGGATTTTATGTCGCATCTAGGTTAGAGTCACATGTAGGGTTTCCTTTTTGAGTTTCCTTGTGTATGCCCACTTGTTCAGGACGTGGTTTTGGTCTACATTCCAGTATGAATCTAGAGCAAATTGCCGAGGCCCTTAATGTTATCAATAACCGTCTAACAACCATTGAAGCGCACAATAGAACCAGTGTCACTCAATTAACCACGACCAATGCGCGCGTCAATCAACTTGAGGCCTCCTTATAGGCAAACCTCGACATTAGGGAGGATGTTCAATCTCAGGCTGGAAATCAAGTTGATAGGTGGGAGCATGATCATGGCCAAGGCGTTGGCCGCGGTCGAGCATATGTGCCACTACCACGTGAGGAGCGTTATGACCGTTATGATCTAGATGCATAAGTCATGAAAGGTGTGACAGTTGACGCCCCCAGTTTTGATGGTCGCTTGGACCCCAAAACATTCCTTGATTGGTTGGCATACATGGACTACTATTTTGAGTGGTATGATATGTCTGATACCCGTCGAGTAAGATTTGCCAAGATGAAGTTGGTGGGCCAAACTAAACTTTTTTGGACCAACATGGAGTGTAAAATTGAAAGGAAAGGAGAGCCCACAGTTGTGCATTGGGCCGAGATGAAAGAGGTCCTTAAAGAAAAATATCTCCCACTTTCTTATCATCAGAGGCTCCTAGACCAGTGGCAGGCTTTGCGCTAGGGATCCATGGCTATTCTAGATTACCTCGCTAAGTTTGAGTACATGATGCGATGTGACATTGAGGAGGACCTGATGGTTACATTGTCCAGATTCAGGATGGGCCTCCGATTTGAGATCCAATCAGAACTTTATTCTCGTGATTTTGGTACATTGGAGCATATGTACCAAGTGGTGCAAGACATTGAACACTACCTCAAGGCACCAATTGGTAAGCGTTATGACTCTCGAGATCCAAGTGTCAAGACTTACTCTCAAGGGGCTAAGCCTAACATGGGGAGTCAGTCTAGGCTCCAAATTGGGTCCCAACCCAACCCTAGAGATGTCAAAGGAACGGGATAGCGAGTGCTAGCTCTAGGGGAGGAGCAAACGCAATGCTTCAATTGCCATGGGATTGGTCACTTTGCGCATCAATGTCTATCGAAAT
The DNA here is from genome assembly GCA_030180095.1 of Magnolia changhungtana. NCBI lineage: Eukaryota > Viridiplantae > Streptophyta > Magnoliopsida > Magnoliales > Magnoliaceae > Magnolia > Magnolia changhungtana. Next base: position 4,480,458 of record JASAUF010000600.1, read on the forward strand.
AGAGGAACAAAACCCTGGTAATTGACAATGGTGAGGAAGAAGGAGATGAACAAGGTGATTTTGAAGAAGAATTTTATCAGCCCAACATCAATGGTGCTAGTGATGAAGAATTAGAGGGAGAAGAGATCGCAACACTTGCAGTAGTCAGGTGCGCATTGACCAATGCTAAGGAGAATGATGATTGGCGTCGAACTACAATATTTTACACCTATGCATAATGTGGAGAGAAGAATTACAAGGTGATCGTCGATAGTGGCAGTTGTACCAATGTAGTCTCCACTAGCACTTTGTCTCGTTTGGGGTTAAAACCTGAACCGCACCCTCAGCCCTATAGAGTGTCATGGGTAGATGCATCTTCCATACCTTTTACCCAGTGATGTCTCGTGCCTGTTAATTTTGGATCCTATTCAGATTCGCTGTGGTGTGACGTCTTACCTATTGACGTTGGACACGTCATTTTGGGACGGCCTTGGCTATTTGACCACGATGTGACAATATACAGCCGCTCAAATGTATGTTCATTCATGCATCAAGGCAAAAAACTATCTCTAGTTCCTCTCCCACAAAAGAGCAATGTGTAGAAGAAAACTGAGGGGAAGTCGGGTAACCCAAGGGATACGAGGAAATCCCAACCTAAGTCTCTCCATGTAATCAACGCCAAGGAGTTTGAGAGAGAGACTACGGTAGATTTGATGGTGTACGCCTTAGTTGCGAGAGAAATTACACCTGAGGTTAGTGTAGGGGAACCTGTTGAGGTGAAGCCAATTATGGATGGGTTTCACGATGTATTTCCAGATGACTCACTAGATGAGCTTCCACCCATTAGGGACATCCAACATGCCATTGATCTTGTCCCTGGGTCGAATCTACCAAACCTTCCTCATTATCGAATGAATCCTACGGAGCATGCGGAATTGAAGAGGCAAGTTGATGAGCTCCTTAGAAGGGGTTTTATTCAAGAGAGCATGAATCCGTGTGTTGTGCCAGTACTTCTCACACCCAAGAAAGATGACAAGTGGCGCATGTGTGGATAGTTGAGCCATCAATAAAATCACGGTCAAGTATCGGTTTCCCATACCGCGTCTTGATGATATGTTAGACATGATGGTAGGTGCCACGATCTTTTTAAAGATTGACCTCAAGAACGGGTATTACCAAATATGTATATGCCCAGGAGATGAGTGGAAGACAACCTTCAAGACGAAGGATGGGCTATACGAGTGGCTAGTCATGCCCTTTGTCTTGACTAACGTCCCGAGCACATTTATGAGAGTGATGACCTAGGTGTTGAGACCCTTTATGGGTAAGTTCCTTGTGGTGTATTTTGATGACAATCTTATCTATAACACATCAAATGAACAACACCTCCACCATCTGAGGCAAGTTTACGGGGTCCTTAGAACTGAAAAGCTATCGCTAACATTAAGAAGTGTACATTTATGTCAAAGAGTGTTATCTTCTTAGGGTTCAACGTATCATTTGAGGGCATGAGAGCGAACCTCGAGAAAGTTCGTGCTATAGTTGAATGGCTTGAACCGTGCAATATTCATGAGGTGTGAAGCTTTCATGGCTTGACGACTTTTTATAGGCGGTTCATTAGAGGATTTAACTCCATTATGGCTCCCATCACGAATTGCATTAAGAAACGGAGTTTGTATGGACTAAAGCTGCCTCTAAAGCTTTTAAGGAGATTAAGGGTAAGATGAGTGAAGCCCCTGTCATGCGCCTTCTAGACTTTTCTAAAGTCTTTGAGGTCGCATGTGACGCATCTGGGGTAGGTATAAGTGGTGTGTAAGTGGTGTGCTTAGTCAGGAAGGGCACCCCATTGCTTACTTTAGTGAGAAGTTGAATGAGGCAAAGCAACGATATTCCACCTATGACAAAGAGTTCTATGCGGTCGTCCAATTCTTGTGCCATTGGCGGCATTATTTATTAACGTAAGAATTTGTCTTGGTCTCTGACCACGAGGCCTTACGTTACCTCAGTTCCCAGAAGAAACTAAACCTTAGGCATGCCAAATGGGTCCAATTTCTTCAGGAATACTCTTTCGTTCTTAAACATAAGGCTGGGGTCGAGAACAACCATGCTGATGCCATTAGTCGTCGTGTGGCGCTACTCCAAAGTATGAGAGTGGAATTGACTGGGTTTGATCAGCTAAGAGAAGAGTATCCTACATGCCCAGACTTCGGTGAGTTGTTTGTGTCACTGTGAGACAATCAGTCGACTGACAATCACGAGTTTGTCATCATCGAGGAGTTCCTATTTAAAGGTGACAGACTTTGTATTCCTCGTACCTCCCTCCGTGATTTCCTAGTTTGGGAACTTCATGCGGGAGGGGTAGCTGGTCATTTGGGGAGGGACAAGACCATTGCCCGTGTGGAGGATAGATTTTATTGGCCAAGTCTCAAGTGAGATATAGCCAAGATTGTTGGGCAGTGCAGGACTTGTCAACTGGCAAAGTGGAGGAAGCAAAATACATGATTATATATGCCTTTGCCAGTACCCCATGCTCCATGGCAGGATATTAGTATGAATTTTGTGTTAGGCTTACTGAAAACTATCAAGAAACATGATTCCGTATTTGTGGTTGTGGACCGTTTTTCTAAAATGGTCCATTTCATTCTGTGCTTGAAAATGTCAGATGCCTCTTATGTGACTAAGCTTTTCTTTGGGGAGGTAGTGCGTTTACATGGTCTACCTAAGACCATCGTGTTTGATCGTGATGTACGCTTTATGAGCTATTTTTGGAAGACATTATGACACATGATGGGGACAAGGCTTCAATTTTCATCTTCCTATCACCCTCAAACGGACGGTCAAACTGAAGTTGTCAATAAGAGTCTTGGAAATCTGCTTAGATGTCTTGTGGGTGATCACGTCCAAACTTGGGATACCGTTTTGCCTATAGCCGAGTTAGCATACAATAGTTCCATCAATAGGTCCATAGGCATGAGTCCATTTGAGGTTGTGCATGGTTACAAACCTAGGAAACTTGTAGATCTCATACCTATGTCTGTGTCCCATAGGTCATCTGAGACCGCACATAAGTTTGCACGTCATATACATGAGTTGCATAGTGAGGTCAGGAAGCGAATTAATGTAGGTAATGAAAAATACAAAGCGTTTGCTGATTCTCATCGTAGGTTTCATGAATTCCAAGTAAGAGATTATGTCATGGTTCGCATGAGGCCTGAGTGGTTCTCATCAAGGTTTTCCATATCGGTAACAGTGGCCATAATGGTCACCACCATTATCGATACGGGTATCGGCTGTAACGGCCGATACGAGGGCGTAACGACTGTTACGACCACCGTAACGGTTGAAAATTTTCTTTTGCCTGAAAAATTCCGAAAAAATATTTAGAAAATCAAGGATAACATAAATATTCCAAATATGTATTCATTTTTTGTTTTGAACATGTTTATGGTAGTGTAACGGTCCACTCTTTGGTGTGAGTATTGTATCGGGATGTCTAGTGAATTTGTGAACATGATTTATATGTATCTAATGTTTACACATCACAATCAAGCATTAAAACTAGAAATAAAAAAATTTGCATAAATACTAGTTTTTCAATTTTTTGAAAAAAAATGCCATCGGAGCTTCTATTCATTCAAATCACTTCAATCTACAATTTTAATATTAAAAACTATAGTAAGAGTGGTCGAATTCTATTGTAAAATGATTTAGGAGAGTTTTTAGAATGAGAATGGTAAAATAAAGGGGAGAAAAATGAATTTAAATAGAAAAAAATGGTCGTTTTTCGACCATTACGAGGGTAACGGTTGTTATGCCCCATAGCGGCCTTTACGGCCACCGTAACGGCCGATACGGTCCCAAAAAATCAACCGCCCCGTTTCACCCTTGTACCGTGTAACGGTCATAGCCATTATCTTTACGTATCGGCCTTTACGGGTATATCGTAACGGATATGGAATACCTTGGTTCCCACATGGGGCCGTTAAAAAGTTATTAGTGCATAGCGCATGACCATACAAAATAATGTAGAAACTGCAGGGTCTTAATGCGTATGTAGTAGACTTTCCACCTACCATGGGAATTAGTTCTACTTTTAATGTGGAAAATCTAGTACAATACAAGGGTCCTACTTCACATTTTGATCCATCCACAGACCCTCCCACAGACCATGACCTAGTCCTAAATCCATGGCCCTTACCTGACCAATCATCCGAGTCATTACCAGCTTTACCTTCCTTGCCTGCTCAAAGTGAACAGATAGAGGACATATTGGATACACAAGCAGTTTCCACTCGACATGGAAGATTTCAGAAATTCCTTGTCAAGTGGAAGCACAGGTTGATCTTCGATAGTACGTGGATTACAGAGGACGAGTTGCAACATTTAGATCCAGACATTTTGGAGCGCTACAGGAGTTTTAGTCCCCCAGAAGCGAATTCTTCTCGGCCGAGGAGAGTTGATGAGGACATCACGTCATGTATACCCTTACGTATGTATCAGAGGAGGAAGCGAGCCGCACCGATTTCCCCATCGCTAGGCGAGTATCCATGATCGTGCTGAAGACCCCATGTGCATGTGCGAGCATCTGGAAGACTTCACATTGGGAAGATGCACATGGGTTGCTTTATGGAGTGATCTAGACTATTCAATCAGAGGGACGCGACGATCAGGCCATTGGATCACATGGATCATATGATTAGGCCATCGATTGTTGATTGTCCACATTAGTTTTAGACTTTATCATATTTTATGATTTAGTTTTTTATTATTTTATATTTGGACACATTATGAGTGTTTTAGTTGATTTTATTTAGACTAGGGCTATTTTCGTTAAAGTTCACAAGATAGGGGGATTTTTGTAATTTTCAAAACTTATTGGATCTATAAAAAGAGGAGGGCGTTTGACCTCTCCCTCATTGAATTTCGTGATAAAAAAAAAAAAAAAAGAAAAGAAGAGAAAAGCTCTTGCTTTCTTTTCTCTTCTTTATGCGATTTGAAGATATTTCCATGCGATTTGGAAGGAAGATTGGTGTGAGGCTAATCTTCATCAACGGAGGTGCGAGGTCTCCATCTATCCCTACATCATCTTCTCTTTTCTTCCACATCCGGGTATTTATTATTATTATTATTATTATTATTTTTTTTTTTTCAGATTCTTAATTTTCCCATCTCAAATCTTCGTCTTCTCCCAAACCCAACTTTTCCATACTCATCCACAATCCAAACTCTAGCCGACCTAAACTCATCCTCCCACGCCACATGTGCTACCGTACGGCCACACATGTGAAACCCACCTGCCCCTTTTGGTTTCCTGCCATAATTATATCAAAGCCCTTTTCTTCCATCCCCGAAACCCTAACCCTAAACCTAAATTTCCTAAATTTCCTACTTTGCCAAATTACCAAAACCCTAATTTTCACCCTGGGTTGTATTAGGTTTCTTATTTTGAAATAGACTATATCCTATGCTAATTGGATGTCCTTACATCCATTGGATCCTAGTTTCTTTTTATTTAATGATCTTGACTTACGATGTTGGTAGCTTAGGGTAGGATTATGCATGGTTTTCTTTTGATTTTCATGATATAAGTGATGATTATAGCGATGCTTGTGTTTTTTTTTTTTTTTTTTTTAAAAATTAAATATCTTAATTCGGCTATTTGATCTCACATGTTACTCAGTTCATGCATCGGTCCTGCATCACCTTCTATCAGGTCTTCTGGGATGCGATTAAGCTTGACTTAACTATTTTCTTCAATGACTTCTTCCCCAACAACAGTATCCCTCATGCAACGGGTGCTACCTTCATAGCCCTCATCTTAAAAATTAAGGGGCTTCTTACGTTAAGGACTATCGGTTCATCAACTTGTTGGGGGATCCTTGCAAAATTCTTGCTAAAGTGTTGGCTTCTAGGCTCCGCCCCGCCCTATCCAGTGTGATCTTTGAAGTTGAAGGTGTGTTCGTGGCCCATCTCTAAATCTTTGATTGCATGCTCATTACCCATGAATGCATCAATTCCCAGCATCGATCAGGGACGAGTGGAGTCATTTGCAAGCTTGATCTTGAGAAAGCTTTCGACCATGTTGATTGGTCGTCTTTGGATTGCACAGTGGGCCACCCTGGCCTTAGTTTGAAATGGCGGTCTTGGATCAAAATCTGTATCTCTTCCATCAAGTTCTCAGTGCTTGTGAATGATTCTCCCAAAGGTTTCTTACCCTCATCCGAGGTCTGAGATAGGGTGTCCTGTTGTCCGCATTCCTGTTCGTGATAGTTGCTGAAGATCACGGCGGGATGCTGAGAAAGGGTCAATCCATTGGCCTTTTTAGCGGGTTCATGGTTATTGTAGGCACTAAACAGGAGGAGCTGGTATTTTGGACTTAGCTTTAGTTAACTCGGCTCTCCTTTTTAAATGGATATGGTTTTTTGGCTCAGAAGTAGGGGCCTGGTGGAGAGAGATTAGCTCTAGTAAATTTGGCTCTGCCGAAGGGGCTTGGTTCATCAACCCAACCTCCCTTTACGGAGCTACGGGATTCTAGAAAGTGATTGCCTCCATGAGCTCTAAAGTAGAGGAAGGGTTCTCCTTTCTCTTGGTAGTGGTTCTAGGATCTGCTTCTAGCTCGACTGTTTGATCTCGAGTAGGCCCCTTTTTGAGCTCTTCCCCTCATTGGTGCGCGTAGTGACAAATTATTCTACCACCATCGCCAACTGTTTCTCTAACTCTGGTTTTGGTATTTGGTGTCTTCCTTGCGGAAGGAATATCTCTGACTCAGAATTGGATGAGTTCGTTCACCTTTCGCAGCTATCGATCAATATCCAACCCTCCCCTGATCTTGAAGGCTCGTTGACTTGGTTGCTGGATGCTTCGGGCATCGTCTCGGTGGCCTTGCTGTCCAAAGTTCTTATCGCTTCTACTTTAGGCTCGAGTGCATCCCTCCCCCCCGGAAAGTTGTTGCTTTTGTCTGGCTCCTTGCCAAGGGGAGAACCCTCACGGTGGATAATCTTCGAAGGCATGGGATGATTTTGCCTAATATCTGCTTTATGTGTATGCAAAACATGGGGTCTATTGATATGTTCATTCCGGCTTTGCCTAAGGGGTCTGGTTAGCATTCCTCTCCCGCTTCATCATTTCTTAGGCAACGCCTCTTCCTTTAGTGGAGCTAATTTTCACCTGGTATAGCAGAAGAGCTGGAAAGGACCTTTTGGTGATTTGGAGGTTGTCGGTTATGGCTATTCTTTGGGGGCATTTGGAGGGAGAAATTATCGCCGTTTCAGAAATGCCTCTTCTTCTATAGCTTCGGTCATTGCTTCTATCTCCTTAGATGTTTTGGATTGGTCAGCTAGCAGCTCCTCACTGGATTGATCCTCTGTCTCTTCTATCCTTTCTCCTCCTAAGTTGTAGCCTTTGGGCTTTGTATTGTTTTTATTTATTTATTTATTATTATTTTTTATTTTTTATATCTTTTCTTTTGCTTTTCTTTGTTTGCTTGTTTTGTCGCCTTGCACCCTTAATAAAGATTTTCAATAATAAATAAAAAAAAACTGATAAAAATGAGTATCATTTTAAAAATGCTTGTTCTCGTTATAGCAACTGAATTTTACTCATGTAAATCCCATATTAATTTAGTGGGTCTGAACTTCCATGAAAATTGCTTTTAGGCCCGAGAAGCATGCCCGTAAGATTGTGTTAGGAATGGGTCAGCCAATAGTAGACCCAGCTTAGGTGTTAGTTTCAACAAGCAAGTCATAATCTTAACTACAATAGAGGAGTTGCCCATAGCTGAATTTTAGAGTAAATGCCACAGGTACAATCATGTTTATGCTCATCTCTGCTTACTTTATGGTTCAGTAGTTGTGTATTGACTTTGGTAGGTCTTTGTTTTTTCTATTTAGTGGTCAGCTAATGTGGTTTCCAAAGTTCCGCCCTCTGGTTTGGTTTGGTTTACTATTTTCATGAAAACTGTGCTGGCTATTTGTGATGCATGCAGGGCACACATCTCACTTGTGTTTCAAAGGAGGACCAAAGTGGACCCCATTTGACATTTGTGCATCTGATTGGACTGTGAGTCACGTAAATTTAACCACATGGCTGTATACACCAACCCGTTGTGTGGCCTACTAGTCCAACTATAGTATACTCCTTACAAGTCCCATATAAACCTAGAGCAACTTACAACAGTAACTCCTTACTAGTCCAACCATACCAACCACATGGTTCAATATGCCAACCAGTTTGTGTGGCACACTAGTCCAAGCATACTCCTTACAAGTCCATATATAAACCCAAACCTTACAAGTCCAACCATACCAACCACATGGCTATCTATACCAACCAGTTTGTGTGGTCCACTAGTCCAACTATACTCCTTGCAAGTTCCATATATAAACTAATGTGGGGGCATTTTCACACCAGACTTGAGTGGGGTGGCCTGTGGGATGTAGGGGCGGACTCGGGATGGGCGGCCTGCGGAACCCATGGATTTGGGGCCCGTGTGAGGCGGGTGGCTCATGTGAGGCTAAACCCATGGATTTGGGGCCCATGAAGAGGGTTCAGCTGAGGACCTAACCCATGTTTTGGGGCCTGGGCTATGAGATAAAGGGATTAATTCGTAATGCTCTATCGGTTTGAGCTTTTAGATCAACTGGTTAATTGTCCTACATCAAATTGGTATCAGAGCATGATGTCTTGTGTTCGAGATGAAAGTACCCTTGTTTGTCAATATACATGTAAGATGAGTCTAGAGTCAAGTGAGCCCCATATGGAGACTGCAAGACTGAAGACTCACCAAGTTGAAGAGAGCACGACATAGGTATATGAAGCCTCCCACCCCTAACCAACCCTACCTGGTAATAAAACCCCTAAAATGGTCTATCTTGCCCCAAAACCATCTTGGTAAACTCCTTGTCAAGCTCGTCTCACAAAATTTTCAGCAACAGATGGTCTTGAACAAATGCATGAAAATTCTGTTGTTGTCGATGACATCGATATTAAGTTTCGATGACATCGAATCTATGTGTTTCGAACAAGAAACAAATGCATTTGATTTGGGGAAATCATCTCATCTGAACATAACAAAAAGAAATGTGTAAAGAACAATTATTGTTTTATTAATACTGAGTTCATTTACATCCTCTAATATCCCTTGATTCTAAGGTAGATTATCCAGAATACAGAAATTGACAAAGTTTGAATGTCGAATCCGAATATCAAATTCGGCAGCATTTCGACATTTGCTTTGATCATCTCTCTAGGAGGAATGGTTGTGCGGGTTTGATCATCTGATCTTTCCCTTTGAGCTTGTCTCTTATGCCAAAGGAGAGAACTTGAAGTAATGAAGATTGCATTTGACGATTTCGGCAGCATTTCGGCCCTTTTCATCTTCCTATCCTACCTTCAATTTCCTCTAAAGCTCAGACCTTCTTCCAAAATTCTTCCAATCCTCAAATGAGAGGGGAAGCGGGGTATTTATAGGGCCTCCACACGTGCGAAGCCTCGATCTGTGCCATGGGGCCCACCTTGCATTAGATCTAACCATCCATCCAAACCGTTTCTGATCTCGTTTGCGCGACCTGCGCAACATACTAAGTCATTTACGTGACCCGCATAATAAACTCTTTATGGCTTCAGTTCATCAAATCACTTGCGCGACCTGCGCCACCAATTATTGGTTGCGCGGTCCGCGCAACCAACTTTTATGTTATTCAATCTCCTTTCTTTCTCATTTCTTCATTTCTTCCTCAAATCTTCTATCCCTTCAATTCTTCTTCCTCTTCTCTCTTTTTCTTATGTTCCAACAGATGCCCCCTTGATCCGTTCTTTGTTTATTTTGAATCAAAGAATTAGGATCAACGTGCTCAAACTTCTGAATTACTGAAGTGGTTGCGCGACCCGTGCAACGGGCGCCCGAGTATCGTACTCGGCCCGTCTCTCTATAAAACCCCAGTTCATTTATTCACTTTCCCTTCTCTACAGCGAAGCCCTGTCCCGTTTTTTTCTCCCCGCACAACGGGCTTTGGTTGCGTGACCCGCGTAACGGACTTCCGTTCGCACAAGGAAAAAATCCCATTGCGCGAGTTCGCGCTACGACTTTCAATTGCGCGACCCGCACAACCGACTCCTTGGCTAATTTTCTGGACTTAGCCAATTTCTGAACCTTAGTATATTTCCCACTCAAATTATTTACCTCAACCTAGTTTTTCCAGGACTTTGATCCTCCTCATCATGGCCCGCACAAAAAGAACTTTCATTGCTGTCGATCCCCCCACTGAACATCCGTCCCATCGAGAATTACCTAACCCATCACCTTCTCAAGCCAGAGAGTTTCCTCCATCTCCAGTCCAACCTTCGCGCAAGCGTTTTAAAACGACTAGCAATCGCCCCACCTATATTAAAGAGCTAGTACTTCCTACACTTGACTTCGCTGACCGCATCAATACACTCCCGTCCTCAATTCTCAAAGCCATTTCCACGGGGGATCTCGAAAGGCCTCCCAAACACGGTTGTGAATATGATTGGGAGGAATGGCTGAAATCAACGACTCATCTTCAAACCATCAGCCAGAAACCCGAAGACACTCCCCGCCCCCTTCCCGCTCAAATAAGACCCGATGAAACAAGGCTCAGGAGTTCCAGGAGAAGATCAAGGAACATAACAAGAAGTTGCCGAATTCTTGGGAATCAGTCCGAGCAATTGAGGGTATCATGAAATTTGATAACCCTTATAAACAAGGTATAATGGTGATTCTAGTGAGCCTTCATTGCCACCATTCTATCTTGAACTGTGAGCCTAGGGATCAGATGGACGGAGAGAAGCTGGCTTATACAGAGTCCTGGTCGTTTAGAGAACCAAGAATTCTGGAAGGCATTCTGCTGCCGAAGAAGCCAAGGCAACAGCTGGGCGATATTCACTCCATGATCTTCCTCACTCCATCCCATGATCCTCACAACTTGTATCCAACCCATTTCTACGAGACGCTTCAATAGCGTTTCAGCGAACGCCAATTCGTCTGGAACCCCGTGGAATTCAGAACAAGGGGTCTCTTGACTCCCTGCAATTATTATACTGAATGGGCCACGGCGATTCTGGCGAAGCATTCGAAGATTTTTTCCAAGATAGGCCTTTCTACTGTGATTGAGGCAATGTCGCAACCTTTCTACAAGGAATCTTCTATCTTGAAGGGCTTTCTCAATTACTGGTGCCCTTCCACCAATTCTTTTCATCTTCCCGGAGGCGAAATGAGCCTCACTCTTTGGGACATTCACCAAATTGCTGGTCTCCTGATAACTGGAAAAATCTATGATGAATTTGTCCCTACCAATGATGAATTAGCCTATGTCTCTTCACCTAACCGCCTTACCTCCATTCTGGAAACAACTATTGAACTTTTCAAGGAGATGTCCAAGTTTCCGAAGATCCACAAGATCTCTCCCATGCAATGGCTTGCGCACTTTAGCAGGGCTCTATGGTTACTTCTCTTTCTTTTCAAGTCCATAGTTTTTACTGCATCTTAATATAAATATATTCTGCACCACTCATCTTTCCTTTTCCTTTCAGGTTCAATGGTAATCACTCGCGAGAATTGGAAAGTCTACCCAAAAATATAAAAGAGCGTCCTAAATATTCTCTTGACGGGGAGCTTGCGGCATTCCTCGCCTATTGGTTAAGCATAGTGGTCTTGCTTGGTTCAAAGTGGGCAGATGCCATACGTCCCTCGGTATTTGTGGTTGTTGGTGCTATGGCTGAAGGATTTAAGTACTCCCTTGCTCCTCCCGTTCCGTGTTCAATCTATAGAGCTTTCGGAGGGATCACTTGTCATGTGAAAAGTTCCTCCATTGGCTCTGCCTCCACCTACGCTCCATGACACTACTTCATTGGTTGGCTTGGTGTGTACTTCCCCTGGACTTTTGAAGTTTCGGAGAAAGCTTACATTCATCCTTCCCAAATTCCGCTCTGGTTCTTTCAGAAAAGAACTATGGCGAAGAGGTCCTATGATTGGGTGAAAGATGCAATTTCTTCCAATGGCCAGATCAATTATTTCCATTTCTGCCTGCATTGTTATACAACAGATACAGATAAAATAGACACGGGATTGCTTACCTCGGAGGAAAGAGCATTCTTTTTTGTCGATCTGGTCGTGCAGTCTTCCGCTGAGGGAAGGAACGAAATTTTGGAGAGAACCATATTACCCAAGCTGTTTCGCTCGTCAATTCGGTTTTGATCAAACAGTTCCGGAAGATTGCGGATTAGTGACCAGACGGATGCGGAGTTACGGGACTGGTCCATATAACTGGGCGATGATATGGAAGCAATTGTTGGGCAGCCGAGTCAATTCTTCCTTCATTATTCCGGGCCGCGATCGTACCCCTCTGGCCTCGTACCGTCACATGAGATGGTGGGTTCACCAATCTTATTTGGTAAGGAAAGGTTTGCTTGTGACTAAGCTTATCCGACTTTCACCACCTAGGCTCAGGGGCTGTACAATCGAAGAAGGGGTAGGCTTTATTCCAGAAACAAGTCATGCCCCCTTTTCTGGTCATCTCTGCGTTAAAGTATCCATGGACGATCCCATTCGCGAACTAAAACCTGATAATACTCTAGAAGGATGGGTAGCCTATGGAGCCATTCGAGATTTTGAAAGACTTCCCCGAGGCCGCCTTGAGAGGACAGTTGAGGAGACAACGGGAGCTGCTTCTCCAAGTCAAGAAGATGTTGCCAATCCTCCAGATTAGCCAGCTTCTTCAGCCAATCCTCAAGATCAGCCAATTTCTTCTCCTGCCCCCAGGACTGTCCATCCATATCCTTCATCGCCGATGACAAGGTCTCGGACGCGCTCCCAAGCCTCTCCTCCTTCACCTCAAGAAGGGACTGTTGCTTCTGCTTCCCCGGTTTTAGTCAATACAACTCTTCAGCCAAGGAGCAGTCTGTCTCCTCTCTCCAAAGGGAAGCAGGTTGTAATCGAAGAAGCAAGCAAAGGAGATTCAGAAGGTGAAGGTTCGACCTCCTCATTTGAAAATACCGCTTCTGGTGAATATAAAACTGAAAGAGGAGAATGAAGATGATGACTATGAGGAAGGAGAAGTCGACATTGATGGCGAAGAAGACATTGCTGCGGAGAGTATTTTTGCTAATGAAGAACAAGTTCCTCTTAACTTCTATAGCTGTTCCTGATACCGATGTCCCTACAAGGACTTCACCAATGGTGGAGGAAGGAGAAGTCGAACCCCTGGACTATGGGGAATATGGATATTCGCCGGGTAAGAAAATTTTTTTTATTCTTTATTTGTTTGTTTTTATTTATTTATTTTAATTCCATCATCATTTTTCTTATTTATTATTATGTATTCCATTTTAGGTGCTTATGTTGCTAGTGCTAGGACGGAGGGTACTTCCCTTGGGGATCTTCCTCCTACTGTACCAATAGCTTCCCCAAGGGTTTCTTTGGCCTCTTTGGTGCCCCCAAGGACAGTGGCTCGCGGAATTGTTTTTCCGGTGGAGCCAACTGATCTGCCAACTCCCGCTACCATAGATTCAAGCACCGAGGCTAGAGCTTCTTTTGCCGAGATGGTGAGACCTGGTCCTCCTACTAGAGAAATGCAATCTCCTGTTGTTCCAGTGCCAATAGAAGGTATATTCCTTTCTTTGTTTGTGCTTCTCCTGTCATTCATACTTATAATTTTGTTATAACTTTACCCTTTCATTTCTTAACAGGGAACTTACCTCAGAGCGGCACAACAAGTTCTGGTTCTGTTGCTACTTTGTCAGGAACTCCATGTCGGCAGTCATCGAAATGTTTAAAGACCCCGATCAATGGTCGGATCTAGCAGTTGCTATAGATGTTCTAGATAGTGCTGCAAGGATGGCCAAAGTCAATGTTTCTTCTGTGCGCGATGCTCTCTTAAGATTTCATAATTCGATAGTTGCCCTAAAGTCGGCTGAAACTACGGTTGTTCCGCCGGAAATCTTGGAGTACAGGAGACAGTTAGCATCTTCCCAAGACAAAGTTTCCCAGATTACTCCCATCATCTCTCGTCATGATCAAGAACAGTTATCCTTGCGAGAGCAATTGAAGAGTTTTGCTGATAATAAAACGACTATCCAGAACCACATTGCTCTTTTGAAGCAAGCGATCGTTCAGTTGGAGAAGCAGGATTTGGAGGAAGATTCGAACATCAAGAGAGTATAGGAGAAGATACAATCCAGCCTTCATTCTGTGGACGCCGAGCAATCTGAACTAGCCAAGAATGAAGAGCTAATTGCTTCATTGGAGAAAAAGTTAGCTGCCATTCCAGATCCTAGAATTATTTCAAATGCCAAATTGGAACATGTAGCTGCTCAAGTTCATCTTCAAGAAAATTTGCAACAATACTTAGCAGCACTAGGCATGGTAGCAGAGTTATGAGAGATAAAACTTTGTTGTATTTTCTTTTGTTATTACAAATACTCTTTGAATTGCAAGCTATACAAGTTTTTTTTTTTTTTTTGAAATGATTCTCTTTTGAATTTTCTTTTTATACTTAAGCATGTGTTTATGCGATATTTTGATTATTGAATTATGCTCTTATTTAAGCGTCTCTTATGACTGTTAGTAAGGAATTTCCTACATGATTCTTGTCCTATTTGTCGGCACTAAGTTTCATTTTGGTCAAATAATCACACAGTTTATGCTCTTGAGTAGTGGAGCCACACAGGTTTTCAGACTCTTGAGTAGTGGAGTCGGGTCTCACATGATGGTCTCGGTAACTCTTATAAGTTCACTGGACTTCTCACAGCTTGGTGAGTTCACAAACCGTGATCCATCAGAGGGGCCCAATGAAGCTACCGGGGCCGTGAACTTGGTTGGATTTACGCACAGGGTTCTCTAGAGTTAACGGGGTGCACAAGGCGACTTTTGGGGTACCAAATCTAGGACTGTCAGTCCATCGATGAGTAGGTTTAAGCCCTTCCTCATGAGTTTCTACTGAAATCAAGCCAGAGATCTGGGGGGTCTTATGCATGGTTGGCCTATATATGGATTGGCCAAAGAGCTCACACTGCAGCCCGCGTTTTCTTCGCTTGCAAGGTCGGACCCATTCATTGGAGGGCAGTTTCATCCGTTCCCTGTGATGCTGTTGGAAAGCTATACAGACGGCATGGGTGTTGCACGTGACTAGCTGTTGAGGACTATTGGCCCTTTTAGGACTTTCAGTTGCTAGCTTCGTCCACAGCCCTAATGGGTATGCATATGATGGTCTCACGGGCTTTTTAGGGCCACTGGCTTCTCACTGTTGCCCGAATGGTGAAAATGATAGGTCTTATGTGTAGCTGGCCGTTTTTAGGGCTTGGCTAGGCTGCCTTAAAAGATATTAGTAAGTAGCCATCGTTGTCGCGAGAATGATAAATATCTCTGATTGAGATTGATACATCACCACCTCTGCTAATATCATCAACGATATTCATACGTGTTGTTCATAATATATCATCTTGGTGACGATACCAATTTCAGCAAAATTCTGTAAAGCTCGCTTGATGATGATAACGATGGTCACTTTCCTTTTGTAACACTCGTTGATATGTAATCTTGGTACACTCGCAAATTTCTTTTTTATTCATTCATCTGACAGTACATGGTCATGGCCTTGCTTATTCTTGCCCCCTTTTGATGCAGGCATATTATTCTGATAATATGCTGGATCAAAATCGGATGTTTCTTCAAGGACGATATCTTTTGATGAAGCGAGCATTGACCGGTATACCTATACCTCGTCCTTCTTGATTTACAACTTTGTATGCCCCCTTGGAGTATACTTCTTTTATTATGTATGACCCGTCCCATTTGGGCTCGAATTTGCCCCGTCTTATGGGTGACCACTATTGGTCGTTTTAACATTAGCACCATATCCCTTTTTTGAAAGAGCGGTACTTGACTCATTTATCAAAGGTAGCCGATATCCTTGCCTGATACGACCGCAATTGCTGCTGAGCTGCCAGGCGTTTCTCATTGAGCAAGTCCAGTTCCTCCAACCTTATTTTTGCATTTTCATCATCTGTAATTGACTGATGTACTGCCACTCTAAGTGACGCAACTTGTGTTTCAATCGGGATGATCACTTCTACACCATAAACCAGTGAATACGGTGTTGCTCTTATTGCTGTCCAGTGTGTAGTTCTGTAAGCCTATAATGCCTCTTGTAACTTTTCATCCCAATAACGCTTGTTTCCTGTCACTGTTTTCTTCAATATCTTGACTATCATTTTATTAAACGCCTCTGCTAACCCTTTGGCCGGTGGATAGTAAGGTGTTGAAAACGAATGATGAATGTTGAATTTTTGACACAGCTTTTCCATGCTTCTGTTCTTGAAAGGAGTGCCATTATCTGTGACAATTTTCTTGCGTGTCGGATGAAATTGACCACTTCTTTTTCCTTGACACTGCGCAATGCAATCGCTTTTGTCCATTTGGAGAAGTAATTTGTCGCTGCTAGAATATACGGTTTTCCTTTGGACGAAGGCGGATTTATAGGACCAATAACATCAAGTCCCCAGGCAGAGAAAGGCCAAGAGGTGACTGACTGATGCAGGTCTTCTGGAGGAATGTGTATAACATCTCTGTGAATCTGACAATCATGACACCGCTTTGCATAATCTATCACATCTTTGAACATTGTAGTCCAATAGTACCCCATTCGATGTATCCGATGAAATAAATTTCGGCCAGCTTGATGTGCCCCACATTCTCCAGAGTGCGCTTCTCGTAACATCTGGCCTGCTTCCTGTTTACCTAGGCAATGTAGCAACATCTCATTGTAGGATTTTCTGTACGACACTTCGCTACATATGATGAATCTACTCGATCTTTGCTTGATTTGCTGTCTCTGCGCTGGGTCTTCTGGCAATATATCATATTTGAGGTGATCTATGAAAGGCTGACGCCAATCATCTATCGTCACCTCCAAACACGATATAGGAAGCGCCTCAATAATTTCATCAATGACCTCTGAAGAGGGTAAAAATCTTCTTTCTTCTATAGTCACCTGGAGAGGACTTCGATTTGGACAGGACAGAGTTGCTGCCAGGCTGGCTAAAGCATCTGTTTTTGCGTTTTCAGCCCGCGGTACATGCTTGATTTCCACATGGTAGAATTGCTCCAATAACTGCTGTGCTTTCCGACAATATGGCAAATGCTCTTACTTTCTTATTTCGAATTCAGTCGTCAATTGATTTATGATCAATTTAGAATTCCCGAAGATTTGCGGCGTTTTTATCTTCATTTCTTGAGCAATTGCCATTCCGATGATGAGGGCTTTATACTCGGCTTCGTTATTTGTGCACGCGACACCCAACGTGAAAGAGTAAGGTAACAAGTCACCTTGAGGAGTAATGAATATCACCCCAGCACTTGCCCCTGATGCTCAAGAAGTGCCGTCGAAATACATCTGCCATGGGCTTTGCGAGTCGGCCAACATAACCTGTTCATCAGGAAAATCGTCACTAATGATCTCGGTCTGTTACGGGATGTGCTGCCAAGAAATCCGCCACTGCCTGCCCCTTCACTGCTTTCATCGGCTCATATGTCTTGTCATTAAAAACTTTATTGGATCTGCTCTTGAGATCAAGGTTATATCATGAGAGAGAATAATGCCTCAACTTCTGCACCGCAAATATTAGCGCCAAACACTCCTTTTCAATAGGGGAATAATTGCATTCTGCACCTATCAAAGTTCGGCTCAGATAATAAAGAGCGGTCTCTTTCCTAGATTCATTCACCTGTGCCAACAAGGCTCCCAATGAATTCTCGGCTGCAGATATGTATAAAATGAGTGACTTTCCTTTTATAGGGGCTGTCAATACTGGCGGTTGTTTCAACAATTCCTTTATCGAGTCGAATGCATTCTGACAGGCTTTGTCCCATACAAATTCTGTTCCTTTCTTCATTAAATGAGAAAACAGCTGATATCTCCCTGCCAGATTTGAAATGAAACAACGAATGTACGCCAGCTTTCCTTGCGAACTTTTCAATCCCTTTAATGTCTTCAGAGGTGGTATATTTTGAATGGCTTTAACTTTCCCTGGATCGATCTCAATGCCCCTGTGCCTGATAACAAAACCAAGGAATTTTCCTGATGACACCCCAAATGCACCTGACCTGACCACCAAATCATCTACATAACACTCAACATGTTTATGCATCATGTCTTGAAAGATATTTTCATTGCCCTTTGATACGTCGCCCCAGCATTTTTTGAGACCAAATGGCATAACCTTATAACAGTAAATTCCCAGCGAAGTTCTAAATGCTGTTGCTTCTTCATCTTCGGGTGCCATTCTAATTTGATTATAACCTGCATAACCATCCATGAAGGACATGATAGCATATTGAGTCGTACTATCAATCAGCAATTCGGTTATCGGGAGAGGAAAATCATCTTTCGGGCAGGCTTCATTTAGATCCCTGAAGTCAACACACACCTTGATGATTTGTCCCTTTTCTTCTTTACTGGGACTGTTCAATATCCACTTGGGATATTTGACCTCCCTGATAAACCCAACTTTTATCAGCTTCACTTCTTCTATCAGAGGAATCAAATCCGGGTGAAATCGCCTTTGCGCTTGCTTAATCGGCCGTCTGTCTTTAAAAATATTTAATCAATGCATCGCCACTGATGGTTCCAAACCCGACATTTCCGCATATGTCCATGTGAAGACTTCTCTATTTTCTTTCAGAAGTTCGGCATATTTCTCGGCCTCTTGCTCAGAAAGACCAGCGCTGATGAATGTGTTCCTTGGTTCTTCTGTACCCAGATTTATTTCCCGTAAACTGTCTATCGTTGGCTGCCCCCCGTCTTCCATTTGCTTTGGGGCCGTTTCAGGATGCTCAACTACTTCAGGATCTGTCTCTGATAATTGTTCAACTGTGACCATGTTCACTAATGATTCTTCCCCCAATCCTTGGAAATTTCCTCGCCTCTTCTGACCAACCCCAATACGAATCTGGATCTCTTTCTCGTGATTTAGGCCGGTGGGTTCTTCATAATCAAAACTCATGCTTTTCATAATCTTCCTACTTGCCAAGCTATATTTCTTAAGGTCTAGCGGTGTCAGCTTCCCATAATGTACATTATTTTCAGCCTCTTCCTCTTTATTATTATTATTTTATTTATTTATTTATTTTTGTTTCTGCGGGAGCATAAAACTCGATTGGTTCCGGATATTTTGCGCTGGCCCTGACTCGAAATCTTTTTGGAACAGCCGAAAATGGCTTATTTCTTTCAGCATATGGTAACGGCATTGTATAATTGGATTGTAAGATTTTCAAATGTTCGGGGGACAATAATGTTAGTGGCGGCTGCCCCAGCTGTCTCATATGTTTTGGCACAAATTAGAATCTCTTCTTTGTTTCCGCAATTTCAGACGATTTTGCCTTTTCTGTTTCCTCTTTCATCACCCTCGCTTGAATATTCTTCCGGGCTTTGTTTCCATCACTCTCTCTTCTTCTTTAGCGAATCCCTTGTAATAACTGGCGTCTGCAAAGAAGACTTCGGCTTCTGTATAAGGTTTTGCGTCGGCCATTATTTTGTACTGTATCTCGTCTTTACAATATTTGAAACATTGATGCAGCGTAGAGGGCACAATCTCGTACTGATGTATCCACGGCCTTCCCAAGAGAAGATTGTATGTCGTCACGACATTTATGATGTGACGAATGACATCAATAGTTAACTCTCCTATCTCCAATGTTACTGTAATTTTACCAAGTGCACGTTGCTCGTCCTGATTGAAGCCCTGTATCATCATTCCACTAGGGCGCAGATCAGAACGACGATAACCCAGTTTATTCAACATCGTCAGTGGTAGCACGTTCACCGCGGACCCATTATCAAGCATAATCCATTTAACTTTCTTACCACGGATGTGACCTTCTATCATCAGTAGCCAGTTATGTCCCGTATCACAGACTAAATCATTATCAAAGAAGGAGACAACTGGCATTCAGTCTTCTTGTTCTTTGCATTCTTCGCTTTCCATTTCCGCAAGCAATGTTTCTCTGACATCATGATTGGACAGTGCTGGAACCAGACTCTGCCGAAATTCATCTAACAGCTTAAGCGCATCATAAATGCTCAATCGAGCCGGTATGCCTTTCAAGTGACTTACCGCATCATAAGTTACTTTCGTTGTCTCATTCTTCTCTCCTCTCTTATCATCATCATCATGCTGACCTTCGACAATTTCTTTTCTCGTAACCCCTATTTTCTGCTTCGCGGGGCTTACTGTCCTCTTTCCGGACTGTAGCGTGATCACTGCTACCTTTCCTGCCGTTCCACAATCTTCTTTCCCTGTTCTTTCTTGAGCCTTTTCCCGTATCGTCAGTACATTCACCGCTGCCTTTGCATCCCTCTCCTTTTCTTTTCCTATCACCTTTTCACCCCTGTCTATCATCCTTTGTATTATGCATTTCATTGTATAACAATTTTCCGTCGGATGTCCCACCAGACGATGGTAGCGGCAGAAATCTCTCTCTTGTTCTCGTCACGTCTTCAGGACGCTTAGGTACTGGTAATTCTATCGTACCGACTTTTAGCAGTTGGTTCATCATAGGGACAACATCTTCCCTATCGAACGCAAACCCTTCATGAGAATTGAGCGCTCTAGGCCTTTTTCCACCGAATCTACTTCTAGGCCGGTTTAACTCTTACTTTCGTTCCGACCTTTTTCCCCCCGAGTCTCTTGTCTCTTGACTTCTCTTTTCATGATCCACAGTATTCGCGGTCATCCTGTTGGGTCCCCTCTTAGCTGTCTCATAGTGGAACGTTGGCATCTTCCGAGTCATCAAGGCATGGGCCTTAGTGGCCAGATCACGGAAAGTTTTAATATCAGCACTAGTGAGTCCAAACGCGATTCTCGTTTGCATGGAATTTAGGCACATCTTGACCTGTTCTTTTTCTTCCAACAGCTGTCTACAAGAGGCTCCCAATGTCTTCCATCTGTATATAAACTTCTCCACTGGTTCCCCTTCTCTCTACCGTACTGAAGCTAATTCCGTGATGCCGACATCGCGCTATGAAGAGAAGAAGTTTGACATAAAGGCGTCCTGTAAGACCCAATACCCCAGAAATCTGGTTTGTACATTGGATAGCCGTTGGTTGTAGGTCCACTGGCCTCGAGAATATTTTGACTTGATCATAATGTTGTTCTATTATCGAGCCGCAAGCCGTATTTCAACCCGATGTCCGAATGTTAAGATACGGACTTAAAATTAAACAATCTGAGAAATAACCATTATGTCCTTATTTTAGGTGGGGCTCCGCCAACATCAAGTTTTCAAATCCGTTAGGTCGGAGAGCCTAATCGTTGTGGTTGTAGTCAAGTTACGGAGTTACTAGCGAAAACGGCATGTCAATAGGACACCCGAATTGTAAGTTACGCATCGATATGTACATGTATAGTTTAATAAAATAACTCAAATGACCTTGGGTTTTTTTTAAATCATTGGAATACTTTTTGTCAAATCACTTACATAACATTTTGTTTATTGCTACCATACGTTTAAACTTCTCAAAATTTTCCTAAACCATCCCATAAACTTTTTTTTAGCTAAAAGCCACTTTAGACCCTTTTTAAGCCCATAAATAGACAAAACCCACTTTCACACATTTCATTTCCAGCACTCTAGCTCTAGTTGGGGAAAAGAAGAAGAAGAAGAGGAAAAGAAGAAGAAGAAGAAGAAAAAGAAAGAGAAGCTGAGGTTGAGAGCCAAACCTCTGATACTTTCAGGTGAGTGCATAGATTAGGAGCACGCATGTGTACGTTAGGGTTTCCTTCAAAACCCTTTTCATTTGGGAGTTTCATGTAGGGTTAGAAACTTGCTGATTTTACTGTGTGAGAATTAGGGATTGTATTCTTTGGAAGTAAGTATTCTTTGTATTAGGGTTAGGTATTGCTGGAATTGCTGTATGAAGGTTAGAATATTGCTGGACTTAGGGATTGTTGGAATCGGGTATTGCTTTGAAATTAGGGATTGTATTCTTTGGAAGTAGGTATTCTTGTATTAGGGTTAGGTATTGCTGGAATTCTTCTTTGTATGAAGGTTAGAATATTTTGGAATTAGGGATTGTTGGAATTAGGTATTCTTTGAAATTAGAGATTGTATTCTTTGGAAGTAGGTATTGCTCTTGTATTAGGGTTAGGTATTTTTGGAATTGTTTGTATTAGTGTTAGGTATGGCTGGAATTCTTTGTATTAGGGTTAGGTTATAGCTGAATTTCATTTAGGGTCGATTCTTACTGGATTGATTGCTGGAATTGCTGAATTTAGGTTCGAATATTGCTGGATTTTCGTTTGGGTTATGTTCTCATTGGATTTAGGTTCGCATATTCTTTGGATGTTCGTTTGGGTTATGTTCTCGTTGGATTTTTCTGAAGGTTATTGCTGGATTTTCCTGATTTAATTAGTGAGATTATTAATGGAAGGTTGGATGATAGAGATGAGTTAGTTTTGTTTAGCTGTCCCTTACAAAGTCCGCCCACTACCTGTTTGACAAAATATTTCAAAGAAAGATCCTTCATCTTTGTAATGTAGTTACTTCCTGCGAAAAAGCATGCTTGTGCCATGACGTCTTATAGCAGAATGAATTTTTAGATTGGAGTTAGATTGGCTAAGTTATGTGCATATCAAATGCATGGTTCATAGTTGATGTATCATTATATGATTGAGCATGAATGATTCATACCATGATATGGTGATCTTAGTGGGTTGTGTTGCGACAGACGATGTGTAGTCTGTAAACCGTCTGTGAACTGTCTAGATACAGGATGCATTACAGGAGACCCCTATGGGGAACTTAAAGATATGAGGGGACCTCATGAGGAAGGTCGTCCTCTGTTTGCCTTTAAAACAAAAATGAAATGATCTGTTATGCTTGTGTGTGGGCTCATGCATACATACATACGGTGATTGTAAATGCGATAAAACATACTTTGGTACAACTTGAGTTGGACACCACACCGGAAATGTGTAATTCAACAGGACATGATTAGAGGGTTCGTGGGTGAAAGTCCCTATACCCTGATTGGTACCATTGGGAGCGACCAATGCTTAGACCGGGTGGAAGAACAGAGTGCTGAAATGCCGAAATACCCAAGTAAGCAGCAACTCCCACCGATGCGTGTCGATTGTTTGAGAGGTTTGACCTGACCTGCTTATGGGCAAGCAAAGATAGGTTGTGTGTGACGAGCTCGTAAATTGTCTGCTATCGTTTTGCCAGGCGACTTATGACTTCTCGCTGTTAGGCAGATAGTGAGGTTCAACACAAGTGGGTTAGACTAGTTCAGCCCGTGAATTATGTAGTCCCACCTTTGTAGTTGACCACGGTGGAAAAGTGTATACAAGTGGGTAGAAGTCCCACCTCTGTTTTAGACTTAGGTGATCCAATTGGGAAATATGGAAAGTTGTGGAAATGTTGAAAGCGTGTGTATGTTACAAGTGGGTAGAAGTCCCACCTCTGTATATTAAAAAAAAATAAAAATGATTTGGAAGCCTATGCATTCATGTGCATTAAATGAGCATGACATGAAACATGCATTTTCATGGCACACACGCACTCACTAGGCTTAGTAGCTCAAGCTTTCCTTTCTATTTTTTCAGGTGAGAGTAGGGAGCTGCAGGAGTAGAGGCTACAGACTCCAGTTGTCTTTTTTGCTTTATACATATCAGTGTGTATATATTTTTTTGTAATACCCTACATATATACATCAGGTATAGTAAATATGACGTGGTTTATATTTTGGTTTTGCCCTGATGTGCTCAGTTGTCCACAGTAAGATATGTTGAATATGATGAAATTTTGAGAAATGCAACGTGTTTGTTGGTTTTACTTTCCCAAAATCCTCCTTGTGGAGCCCCGCTTATGGGACTTAGTATGTGCTACATGAAAGTCCCAAAACGCGGAGTTCTACGGAGGCTGTCAACCAAGAATGTGGTGTTTAGTAATCATGGAGTACCAACACTAGATTTAGGGTCGTGACGCGTCCTGCATTTGCTCCCAAGTGCGTATCGATCCTGGAGCCAGACTAGAATACCATCGGAACGCTTTACTTGTCAGAGATGATCCAAACAATCGTCGGCAATACTGTGGTATCGTAGAGAAATTCCCCATGCCGGTAATAAAGTGCATCAAATGTTCCTCTGGCGGCCCCTCCCCATTAAACTTTTGAAAATCCGGGTGCTTGAAGTTAATTGGGAATGGGACATCCTCTACTTCTCGTGGATATGGCGTCCGATATCTGAACCGGCGAACATTCTCACGCTCCCTTTCTATTCTGACGACTTCCTCTACAACTTGCCTCACTTCTTCTTGTGTTATAGTTCTTATTGCTGGGATAGACCCGAGTGATCCTGCCCCTGGTGGTTGAAAGCCTTCGGGTTGGTTCTCTTGTCCATTCATTGTGCCCATCATCGGGGGAGTCGCCATCTGGGCTACATAGTGTGAGGGTCGCTAAGGCTACCCTGAGATTTTTGCACTCCTCCATCAGTGCTCTCTGCGTTTGCACCATCTCATTTATACGGTCCTTTGTAGTCGGCATGCTTATGTACTGGGCTTCTCCACTTCCTGATGAAGTTGTAGCCGGAGTGGGACGGGAATATGTTGACGTGATAGGACTTACGAAGAGAGGAGAAGATGGAGTGTCATCCGACTTCCTTGTACTTCCACTGCCACTGATCGATCGGGGTGACACAGAAGTCGGTGAACCTACAGGCAGTGCTTTACCTTTTTGCTCTTTTGTCCATCTGACTCTTGGGGCGACCAAAGCCGGGAAATCACGCGATGTTAACTGCGGAGTTGTTCGCCCGGGATATATTGCAGGAGGGGCGAGTTCAGGGTTCTTCTTAGCAGCGTTACGTGTTATTGGTCCCCTAACTCTTGGCGAGGGCGAGTTCATTCTTAGTCTTCTCGCATTTCGATCTTGCATCCCGCGAGACATTACAACAGTTCAATCCTGGTCATCTTCCAGTGCTTGAGGCGAAGTAGACACAACTCCAGCCATTGCTTAGGTTAAGTCGTTTTTGTTTGCGGAAGGTTGAGTCTTGCGCCTCGGAGACTGGTTCGGCACGTATTCCACTATGAATCCGGTTGTAGTGAAATAGAAATTCACTTTCCTCATAGAGATTGCCATTGATTGTAGTTTACTGTTTGATCTTTTCACCTTCAATATAAAACAAGGAATTGGATCATAATTAGTATTTGAAAGGTAACGTAATCTATCTGAGAGATGAAGGGGAGGATGTTCCCACTGAGAGTCGCCATTTTGGCGTCGGAAAGACGCCAAACTACAACGAAAGCTCTATAACACTCTCAATGTTACTATCAAATAAGATAAATATTCCCCAGTAGAGTCGCCATTTTGTTTTGAACAAGAAACAAATGCATTTGATTTGGGGAAATCATCTCATTTGAACATAACAAAAAGAAATGTCTAAAGATCAATCATTGTTTTATTAATACTGAGTTCATTTACATCCTCTAATATCCCTTGATTCTAAGATAGATTACCTAGAATACAGAAATTGACAAAGTTTGAATGTCGAATCTGAATATCAAATTCGGCAGCATTTCGACATCTGCTTTGATCATCTCTCTAGGTGGAATGGTTGTGCGGGTTTGATCATCTGATCTTTCCCTTTGAGCTTGTCCCTTACGCCAAAGGAGAGAACTTGAAGTAATGAAAATTGCATTTGACGATTTCGGCAACATTTCGGCCCTCTTCATTATTGGTTGTATAACAGCCTGGTTGCGCGACTCGCGCAACCAACTATTGGTTGTGTGGTTCACGCAACCAACTTCTCTTCCTCTCCTACCTTCAATTTCCTCTAGAGCTCAGACCTTCTGCCAAAATTCTTCCAATCCTCAAATGAGAGGGGGACGGGGTATTTATAGGGCCTCCACACGTGCGAAGCCTCGATCTTTGTGCCATGGGGCCCACCTTGCATCAGATCCAACCATCCATCTTGACCATTTTTGATCTCGTTTGCGTGACTCGCGCAACATACTAAGTCGTTTACGTGACCCGCACAATCAACTCTTTATGGCTTCAGTTCATCAAATCACTTGCGCGACCCGCGCCTCTCCTTTCTTTCTCATTTCTTCATTTCTTCCTCAAATCTTCTATCCCTTTAGTTCTTCTTCCTTCTCTCTCTTTTTCTTGTGTTCCAATACTATGTTTGATGACATCGGAAAAAATGTCTCCTTAGTCTAGCAACCTAAGCCATATTTATGAGAAAATCTCAATGACATCAAACTCACAAGCTCAATGACATCAAACCTATCTCAATGGCATAAAAAATGGAATATTTTAGTCCAGAGAGATTTGGCATATAAAGTCTTGAAATTCTCGATGACATCGATCAGACATTCGATGTCATCGGAAATGTGAACCCATTCTCCAACAAGCTCCTTGCATTTTTTAAGAAAATACCAATGACATCGATCTGGCACTCGATGACATCGAAGGTCCTCTTTGATGCCATCAAAGACCACTCAATGACATCGAGCAGATCAGTCCAGCACTTAAAAATCTCAGTACTAGGATTCGATGACATCGGAGGAGGTTCGATGACATCGAATGTATGTTTGATAACATCGAAGCCCTTCGACGACATCGAATCCTGACTATTTTTCTTCCGGTTTTTTAACCGTTGGGATTTTTATCTATAGATCCGAAGTCTTGCTTCTAGGGTTCTTTAGTGAGAAAAAGAGAGTTTTGAGTGAGTTACTGCAAGAGTTATTATCCACCCTCTTACACTCTTTTCTCATGGGAGTTCATCATTCAATTCATTCTTAAATGCGATCATCCTGAAAGTTATTACTTGGATTGAATCATGAACTCCTGCATTCATGAATGTTCCAGCTACCACTTTTAATGGCAAATCATTTTGCTGAGAGCCTTGAATGCTAAGCTTTGGGGATTTTCTCTAAACCTTACACATCTATCATTATCTAGAGTAGATCGAACCAAACCTTAACCCAACAACCTCGTACCCTCGATTGGAACATCTGCTAGCGGTTGTGGTTCAAGGGAGCTGAAGACACTCCATCACAAGGAAGATCTTCAACAACATGTGTTGAAACGGGGCTCACTCACTTACAAGTAAGTTCTTAGAGTCCATTGAGTCTGAAGCCCTTTCCTTGTGTAGGATTGGGATCCAAAGTTTGGTTCTCAAACTCGTTAAAACCTTTCTTAGGCCTCCGATGGGAAAATACGTATAGTGTTCTTGTGTAGGAAAGGGCTCACTCACTTACAAGTAAGTTCTTAGAGTCCATTGAGTCTGAAGCCCTTTCCTTGTGTAGGATTGGGATTCAGAGTTTGGTTCTCAAACTCGCTAAGACCTTTCGTAGGCCTCCGACGGGAGAATACGTATAGTGTCCTTCTGTAGGACCTATTGCCTTGTGTAGGCATGTGTGTTTGTCTTGTGTGGGCACCTAGTTCATACCTTGTGTAGGTTTATGGTTAACCTGATTTAAAACCATTGAATAGTGAAATCCTGCACACTCTAGGGTGGTGTGCGTCAGCCGGGAGTGGAGTAGGAATGTTGCCGAACCACTATATATCGCTGCATTTGTGATAATTGTTCTTGCTCATATGTATTGACTCTTAAAATGTTTATTTTATGCACAATACATATTCGATACAATGCAGCACTTATATTTCTCACTATCTTAGATTTTGAGTATGAATGGTTTCTTGATAATCTTGCTTATCTTGGTTTAAATTGGTAGAATTTATCGTTTCGTAGGATTAAAGTTTTAAAAGTCCTATTCACCCCTCCTCTAGGACACTTGGACATACATCCATACTTCAATAGTAGCGGTCTTACTGCAATTTCACGAGACTCCTCACCAAGGGTGATTAATGCGGGGGCATTTTCACACTGGGCTTGAGTGTGGTGGCCTGTGGGATGCAGGGGCAAACTCGGGGTGGGCGGCCCGCGGAACCAATGGATTTGGGGCCTGGGCTATTTGATAAAGGGATTAATTCGCCACGTTCTATCAGTTTGAGCTTTTAGAGCAAGTGGTTAATTGTCTTTCATCATAAACCTAATGCGACTTCTGGTGGGTTTATTCAAACCGTTTATTCAAACCCATATAGTTGCAAGGCTCTTGATCTTCTATATGGTTCACATATTAGAGTTTTAGTAGGTTTGAAGGCTTTGTATTTAGCTTCTAGTTTAGACGTTCCTTATTAAGGGATCTCTTTTTTTTTCCAAGTTGAGTAGAATTAGAAAATTATGAGTGGTCCAATGAGAAACAAGCATGGGATTGTTCTAGATTATTCTTTCTCAAATATTTTGGAGGATTGGATCCTATATAAACAAGGGGCCCATATGCATGAATCATACTTTGAATATTGATATGAATGAAAAGATATATATATATATATATATATATATATATATATATATATATTGAGGTTTTTTTAAGTCATGATTGCTTGATGGTGTACGATTTACTATAGTACTCATAGATTGTGGCAAGTTAGGAACCATCCACTACTCCATTTTTTCTTCTTGAATTGTCATTATGTGGACACTTGGGGGACTTTGATCTTCCAAATTGGTACATATCCCCCTATCTCTTCAAGTTTCTTTGAAGCTGTTACATTAATGTGGTTCCACCATCATACCATTGGGGGGGGGGGGGGTTACCTTTCAAACACGTTGATGATCAAGGCTGGGGTTTATTCTCCAATGCAACAAAACTCTGTTCGGTCTACTTGCGCCTATCTTTCAAACACTGTTGATGATCTAAGGCCGAGGTTTATATTCGAATGCAACAAAACTCTATTCGGTCTACTCATCTCTCCCTTTCAAACACAGTCAGTGATCTAAGGTCGGGAGCAAATGATGTTCTCTTTGCGAGGACGATAATGAAAACCAGGCTGGAAGGAAGCTTATGTCATCAAAAGGGTATATGCTATGGAGTTTTGTGATACGGCTCATGAGGACGAATATTCTTCTTTCCAGCTGACGAAGTGGTCAGTGTAGAAAATTTTGACGACGACCTCGATGTTACTCCACTACAAGCAGCAAGGGAGATGATGTTTGAGACCAGTGAAGCCATTCAATTATTTCTTCGCAATGATGCCTTATGGGCCCCTGATGATAGCTCTGCGATGTTGGAGGAGGAGCTGGCCTGGTATCAAGGAATGCTGGAACGAGTGTGGTAATTGGTAGGCTTATTCTTTAGAGTTGGAGAAGATGAGATTCCTGCGTTTATTCAATTTGTCGAGCAAAGAGGAATCCAGAAGCTTAAGGAGACATGTTGGAACGAGTGTGGTAATTGGTAGGCATACCCTTTGGAGCTGGAGAAGATGATGCTCCTGCCTTTATTCAATTTGTCTAGTAAAGAGGTATCCAGAAGCTTAAGGAGGCGTAGATGTAATTAGGGGTGTACATTGAGTCGAACCCAGTTGAGTTGGCCTTAGCTCGACTCGGCTCGGCCACTAGTTGACCTCAGTTCGAACTCGGCTCGGCTTGGTCCTTGAGCCTAACTGGCCAACTCGGCTCGGTTTGGTCAGCAGCTCGGGCCAGTTCGAGTCAAATTCGAGCAAAGATCGAGCCGATTTCCCCTGTGTAGCATTTCCACAAACACCTGGACTGTATCTTCAAAATCCCATTGTATGTAAAACAGAAGCAATGGTTTTACAGGTATTTCATCAAACACCTTCTAAGCAACATAAAAACCAAGAAAAAAGGGTAATTGTTTCATGTACATACCTTCCTTGCCACCAGCCACATTTCGTTGAGTCATTTCATCAAACACTTGGTGAGCAACATCATTAGTAAAGTAACCGAGTCACCGAACTGGTTCGATCTGAGTTCAATTCCAGCTGGATTCGATCCGAGTTGAGTCGAGCTGGGGCCAACTTGAACTCGACTCAAACTCATTTTCGAGCTAAAAAAATCAGCTCGACTCGGCTCGAACTCTGCTTCTATCTGAGTTGAATCAAGCTTTTTCGAGTCGAGTCAAGTGAGCTAACCGAGCTAGCTCAGTTCGTGTACACTTCTAGATGTAGTTAACTAAGGTAAAGAATCCAAGGGCTGGAGAGAGCTAATGAACTCGGAATGTGTTGTCAACTACGATTTACCAACAAGCTCAGTGGTGCGAAGAGAGAAAGGGGTGCTTGATTAGTTTCCCGATGAAGGTACTCAGTTGGAACTTGGAATGTGAAGGGTTTGGGTGGCCGGGGAAAAAAGGCACCATATTAGGGAGGTGTGTAAAAAATACATGGTCAATATACTTTGTCCAGGAAACAAAGCGATGAAGACATTCGAGCACCATACCAGAGGAGGAGGGCTGAGCCAGTTTAGACGACCATTACATGGGGCTCACTTGGCCCAATTCACATTCCTAGTCATGTTGAAGAACCCACACTTGGAAGATGTACATGTGCTACATATAGGAGCTTGATGGACACATCAAACCGTTGGATTAGGTGGATATGATTATCGGACTGTTGAATCATCATCATTGGACATCTTGATCGTGGACCCCCATGGGTCACAAAATAGTGTAGTTGTTTAGATTGTTTACATGCTTGTTATTTTTAGTATACCTTATATTTGTGTTGAGATTAGAGAGTTAGGAACAACTTTTAATTTATTAAGCGTTTTTATGTTGAGAATCTTATTTGAGAGCGTCTTTTTGCAAAATGTCTTTTATGAGACTATAAAAGAGAAAAATGGGTGTGTGAAGCCCTAATGCCATTATTTTGAAAAAAAGCTTTGTATTTTCTCTTCTTCATGTGATTTGAAGAATACTCCATGTGATTTGGAGCTTGGGTGTGGTGTGATTCCATTCCCCATTCAACGGGCGTGTGAGGCTTCCATCTATCATCTTCCTTATCTCTTCCTTTTTATCTAAAAAAGATATTTGCCTAAAAAAAGACTTCATCTCTCTTCTTCCCTTTCTATCCAAGACCCTGCAAATCATCTTTTTCTTCAACTTTTCATCATCCGACTGCAACCCCAACCAAAATCAACCATTGAGGACCCAATAACCCTAGCTAACGAGCAACATGTGCGAGCCTCTAGGCTGACCATATGGACAACCCCTCAATCCTTTGATTTTCCCTTGCTTCCCTCATCAAAATCCCTTGATTCCCCATCTATAACCCTACCCTAAACCCTAGATCCATAATTTCCTATTTTTTTTTCAATTTCTAAAAACCTTAATTCCAAAATCTCCAATTCCCATGAACTCTAATTTTCCAATTTTCAGATTTTCCCCTTCATAACCCTAATCATAAAACCTATAAATTTGTTTCTTAAGTGTGGAACATGCCTATGCTAAATCAAAAGTTCTATCCTTCCATTAGGCTTAGTTTTAATTGATTTATGTGATTTAGGTTAAATCAGATTTTATTTCCTATTGTTTGCTCTTAATTGCTTGGTGCGTTAGCATCTTTTATTAATTGAATTACTTTATGGACTCTTTCATAATCTCCACGTTGCATGCTAGCATTAAATCACATGTCTTGCATTACAAAGCTTGATGCTTTTGATAACAAGATTCTTGATTCTATCTAGGGCATCAAGAATAAGGGGTGTACTACTCTCGGTGTAGTTTGCTTTACGGGAGGGATAGTAATTGCTTGGGATAAGAATATCTGGAATTTGAAAGAAATTGTGACTGGATCCTTCTAAGTCTCCGTTGTGTTGAAGGAAATTTGCTCTAACTTCATGTGGCTGCTGTTCACAGCTGTGTATGGCCTGTGTTCACTAGCAGCAACCAGTTCTTATGGGCAGAGTTGAACTCTGTCAGAGCTAGATTCAAATATCCATGGTGCATTGGGGCAATTTCTACGTCATCAAGTTTGTACATGAAGTCCAATGGGGACAAAATCACTAGAAGCAGGAAAGGATTTGAGGAATGTGTAAGCCACAATGAAATGATCAATATTCCGATGAATGGAGCCAAATTTACTTGGTCTAATGCGAGGGAAGAACTGGTGCTTTCCAGATTGGACAGATTTGTGCTGTCCACGGATTGGGTTGAAAAATATTCATTGGTTTTATTGTGCGGTCTTCGGTTTCATTGTGCGGTCTTCCTAAACCAATATCTGACCACTGCCCTATCTTGTTAGAAGTTGAGGAAAGATAGTTCAGGGCCTAAGCTTTTTCGATTTGAATTCATGTGGATGAAGTGGAAGGCTTTGCTGATCTTATAAAAAATTGGCGGCTATCCATCAGCGTTACAGGTACGGCTGGCTTTCGGTTGTCTCAAAAGCTTATGCTACTCAAGGGGAAGCTGAATGCTTAGAAAAAGGAATTCTTACAACATCAGAATGGTGTGGCGGAATGTACTTTGAGTGAACTATATGGACATGACATCAAGAAGGGGCAAGCTATCTGAGGAAGACCGTCAAAGACGTATTTCGTTGTCGGCAGAATATTCTAAGTACCAAAGGAAGAAGAGATAAGGGGAGGCAGAGATTGAGGGCACTATGGTTAAAGGAAGGTGACAAGTACACACTATTCTTCCAAAGCATTGCTAGTGGTAGGGCTCAAAACAATCGCATAAGAAACTTGGAGGTATATGGCGAATGGATCGAAGTGAGGGAACAAGTTTGTATGACTATTATGCAATTCTACTTGAAGTTACTAGGTAGAGAAGACCTTTGTTAGGCAATTTACTATTTGATTGTATTTCTGTTGCAGAAAGGGATAATCTTGAAAAGCCCATATTGGAAGGAAAAAAAATCAAATGTGCTATCGATTCATCGGGCAAAGATGAGGCCCCGGGTCCAGATGGGTATCCCATGGCTTTTTATCAAGTTTTTTGGGAAACGCTCAAGAAAGATGTGGTGGACTTTGTAGTAGAGTTTTGTGAGAAAGACAAGTTGACCAAGGAGATGGGGGCTTCATTCATAGCAATTACTCCAAAAAGGGTGGGGCAGATTCACTCAAAGATTTTTGGCCCATTAGTTTAATTGGAAGTCCCTATAAGATCTTGGCCAAGATCTTCATATCCAAATTCAGGATGTTGTTAGCTACCTTCATATTCGAGAATCAAGGAGCCTTTGTGGGAAATAGATGGATATTTAACAATGTTTTGCTTGCCCATGATTATATAAACTTGAGATATAAGGAGGGGATGAAAGGTGTGGTTGTAAGCTTGGCATTAAAAAGGCTTATGACCATGTGGATTGGGGACTTCTTGAGCGCATGTTGGAAAGAATAGGATGTGGAAACAAATGGATTCGTTGGATGCACGAATCTATCTCCTTGGCTAGTTTCTTGGTTATCGTCAATGGTTCTTCAAAAGGCTTTTTTCAAAGCATCAAGTGGTCTAAGGCAATCGAGACCAGCTCTTCCCCTTATTGCTTGTAGTAGTAGAATGCTAGCAAAAGGTTAAGAAATGGGGCTTATTTCTAGCTTTAAAGGAGTAGGAGCAGTTCGGATCTCTCACTTATAATTCATGGACGGCACAATCTTATTTTGTGACTCAGAAATGACTATGGTGAACAATGTAAGGAAAAAATGGGGTGTTTCGAGGAGGTGTCAGGTCTCAAGGTCAACGCTTGGAAAAATGAAATGTTGGGCATTGAGCTTTCCAAGGAGGAAACATCAACCTTCATAGAAGTGTTTGGATGTAGTTTGGGATCATTTCCTTCATCTTACTTGGGCCTACCGTTATACATAGAAAATTGGCGAAATATCTATGGAATAACTGAATAAGGTGATTGAAAAGTTCGAAAGGAATCTATCAACGTGGAAGTGCCATCGTCTATCACTAGCAGGTCAAATCACTCTTATCAAAGCGACTTTATCTAATCTTCCCCTCTACTTCATGTCGTTAAGTGTTCAAAATCAGTTTTGATAAATTTGAGAAGTTAAGGCGTGATTTCTTATGGAGAGAGGCTGAAGAAAAGCATTCTTTCCACTTGCTTAAGTGGGAAGAGTCGTGCAAATTAACTATTTGAAGGAGGTGTGGGCATTAGAGTGTTAAAATCTATTAATGTGGCACTTCTAGGAAAGTGGCAGTGGAGATTGGATCCGATGAGGGTAAGCCGTGGAGAGAAGATATTGCATTTAAATAGAGTGTTCAAGAGGGAGGGTGGGAGGTCAACAAATCCTCGCAATGTCAAGCCTGGGAGGGTATGGAAGGCCATTAATTCAATGGCCCCTTTGTTCAAGCCTACTGTGGTTTTTTCCTCTTGGTAAGGGTCTATCTCCTTGGCATGGAGATAGACCCTCAGATCTTGAATTCCCATACCTTGCTAGACTAACCCATATGAAGAATATATCAGTAGCTACTTGCTTTTCCTTCACCGGTGTGAATGGAGTGTGGTGCCTCCCTTGTAGGAGAGTCTTATTAGATGAGGAGGCAGTGGACCTTGCACGGTTGTTGGTGCAATACATAATATTCATCCTTCCCTGGCTCTTTTCAGATTCTATGGTATGGAAGGCCTCACCTTCCAGTAAATTCTCAGTTAAGTTCTTCTATAGGATGCATTGGGGCTCTACGGTGTCAAGAAGGGGGGAGTTTTTTCACGCCTTTTGGTTCTATGGGGCACCTCCTAAGGTGGCTTCCTTGGTTACTTGGGTGAACCATAGAGAATCTTCAGAATAGGTCTATGATTCTTGCTAACATGGTCTAATGTGCAAGAATGATGCCGAGTCGGTTCATCACCTCTTTATCTATTGTCCCTTCGCGCGACAAGTTAGGATCACCTTTCTAACGTCTTTTGGCGTCAAGTGGGTCATGATTCATGCCTTGAACGGTTGTGGATTTGGTTTGGGCATGGCATGGCAGCCTCATTCCTAAAGGGTGGCAAGCATCATGGTGTCTCGTTTTACTAGCTATGTTGTGGAATATTTGGCAGGAATGAAAATGTTGATGCTTCCTCAACAAACAGGGATCGTGGGAAGAAAGTTGTGGCAATCTAGTAGAATGGGTGTCTGGGGTTAAGGATGTTAACATTGCTGAAATTTCATTTCTGTTTGGGTTGTAAGCTGGGACTGTAGATGGGGTTGTACACTTGGGCTGTATTATTTGCTGTTATGACTTTTTTCTTAACAGTTTCTCAATACAGTTAACTTGCTAATGTGTGTTTTAAAAGAGTTGATTCATTTGAGATTTCCTCTTCCAGTCTCATTGAATGGGATTTGGCAATATCATCGGATGCGTAATTTCTTTGGATGTTTCACCTGGTGCTTTGGAATCAAAGAAATTAGAGAGGTGAAGGGGATTGTCTCAGAATCCTTCACTCAAGCAAAAGAGAAGTTAATGGTGTATCTGTTGAGTTGGCTAATAAGGTTGCTGGTCTCCGAAGTCTTTTGATTGGAGACTTCCTTTTTTGTAGTTTCTTTTTCTTTAGCTAATGATATTTACTTACCAGAAATATATTCTAACCATGCTAGAACCAAACCATCAAACTTGATTCAGCCTATTTCAGAAATGGCAGTCTGAAACACCAGGACCAGAGTTGTATCTATACTTTACTAATCTCTAATTTGGACCCTTGACCGTGATGGTCCTGCAATACGGTCATGTTTTGAAGATCTTGTGGATTGTCCAGATGCAATCAACATAAATCAACGAGTACCCAATGAAATATGCCAGCTCAATCAGTGTTAAGAATGAGTCCTAGTTGTGAAACAACTACTTGAAACTATATATCGATGACACTTGTTATCTCCTATGAAATCTTGGTTTCTTCTAAGTCATCAGATTTACCTCTCTTGTGATACTTGTCACAGCATTCCATAATCGACATCTGGGGCCTGATCCATCTCCCTCATTCTTAGCCCATTTCTAGGTCAACTATTCATGAACTAGACAAATTTAACTCTTTAGGTTATTATGGTTATAAAAATGGATTTTCTTTCATTATTGGTTTCTATTTCTTTCATCAAAATTTATCTATTTCCTTTACAAGCCAATGACAATGGCTTTCATTATCAACCATGATTGTTAGATAATTATTTCTTTGTGAAAAATAAGAGACTAGTAGCACGAGATATGACCCACATTAACCTGTATTTGAATTTTGACAGAATTTCCCCCTTAATCTAGGTTCGCATTTTTTGTTTTTTAATTTGTTTTTTAAAATTTTGTATTCCAGATAAATAGAAGGATGGAATTTGTATTTGCAAGTCACAGCTTTGATGTGTGGGAAAGTTGGAAGTTGGAAGGTTCTTTGTTGGAGTGTAGACTTGTCAACTGTAGAAATCCCTTGGTAAGTTTATCTGATCCCATGCTATTTTCTTCATGATAAAAGGTCATGTCATCAATGTTTCTGGTTTTTGTTAAGATTCCACAATGTGAGATATTATTGAAAATGTTTTTCAATCCAAGGTTTGAAATATCACTCGAATGTATCAGATTGAGACCGGTGTCGGAACGATGCAATACGTTAAGATTGCTGATCCATAATTTTGTGTTTTCCATTTTTACTATCTTAAATCTGAAAAATAATGTTAAGCGATTGAAGTTAAATTGACATGTATATCAAGATTAGTTCATATGATGAAATAAAGTAGTAAGGGCCTATTTGGTTTTCTGGCTCAAGCGTAATTACGTTGTAAATGAGTAATCATTACTTACCAAGGTAATTAACCTTCATCTACCTTCATCTTTCCCAATGCTGACTTGACCGGTTACTTTTTAAGCACTCAAATCGAGGAATTTGTAAAATAAATATGGGGCCCACCATAATGTGTGTTGCTTATCCACACCGCCCATTCATTATGTCAAATGAATTTAAGGCATGAGCCCAAAAATTAGGCAAATCCAAAGGTCAAGTGGACCACACCACACGAAATTATGAGAATTAAATGCCTACCATTAAAAACTTGTTGAGGCCCTTAGAAATTTTAGATCAGGCTTATATTTATATTTTTTACTTATCCATGTCCATGTGACCCTATGAACAGGTTAGATGGTGAATAAACCTCAACGTGGGCCCAGTAAAAGAATCAACTTTCAACGGTGGACAAATTAAGTCCATTGTTTCCTTTCATGTGGGCCAATTGAACATTAGATCTTCCTAATTTTTTCGGATAAAGCCTCAAAATATTCTAATAAAACAGATGGACGACACGGATATATTATATACATTATGGTGGGGCCCACGAATTTAAGTCAACATTTTTGGACTGGTTTCCCAGGTGAAATTACTCACTCGTTTCCAAACAGGTGAAAGAATGTAATAATTACTCTTTTACAGTGATTTACAGCAATTTACCTGTATTATGGAAAACCAAACAGGCCCTAAGGGTCACCAAGAGAAAAATGCAATAAAAGTAATAACTAAACGGAAATATTAAAATAATAACATTTTGAATTTTGAGTGCATTGGATGTACTGGTGATACATTCCAATACCATTGGCATTTGGATCAAAATTTATTGAGAATGCAAACTGGTGGAATGATACATCTTTGAGGTTATGTCTGTACTGCGATACGAGATTTGTTTCGTAACAGTGAAGTACTTTATGCGAATTCACTCATACAGTGTTCCAATATTCTGAACACTGTTTCTCATTTTTTTATTTTTATTTTTGACATGCATTTGACCTTAACATTTTGTTACTATGTAGCTATTTGAGTGTTGAAATCTGCATTTGTCTGCTAATCATCAACAACACAGTTTTCTTATTTTTCCTCATTAGAGAGGATGAAGTTTGTAGTCTTTTAGATTGAAAGAATAGAGTAAGAAAGGGCCTGTTTGGATTTGAGCAGAAGTTGTGTTGCGACTAGAAATACATGACATGCTGTCAAGGCTACCATGTCATGGACATGCTGTTGCTGACTAGTTGTTTCGTCCCTTGTTTGTAAAACACCCTAGATCATGGCGTGGATAGATTGTGGCACGGATAGGGAAAATAAAATCTAGTTGGTGGTACACTTGCATATGTGCCTGTGCTTGTGCACATTTGACATGTGAACATTGACGTATTTACCACATCTTTTAGTGCTTGAAGATTTACGGTGGTGGCGTGGCGCATATGCTTGAACCTACACGGTTGCACATGGGAACATATCATGAACATTTACTGATCAATATGATCCTCACGTGCACTGAAATGAAAGTGTCATTGGCAAATAGTCCTTCCCCTCCACCAGAGACCCAATTCATGCATAATGGTCACGAATCCATGACTACTCGTCCAAATGTGCATTGCTTCCCGTGCCACAAGGGTGTTGACAAACCATAGACACGTATGGTTTACATAACGATTAGTCAGGAGATAACTTTACCCAAATCCAAACAGCCCCAAGATGTTGTCAGAAGGTTCATGCCTTTGACTGATCCCTCAGTGACTGAATAGTAACTGGCAGACAAATGTACATTAGCTGAGCTCCTCATTGCTTTGCCATGGTCAAAACTATGTTGGAGCATCTCCATCAGTAGTTTTCTTTCTTAGTTTCTAGCATGGTGTTATCTTCTGATTCACTGGTTTGGCTTTCTTTGTGTTCCCTATGAATGAGTATAGGTAGAAATTAGTTGTGTACATGTGTCTTGGGATAGGGTTTTATAATGAGGTCAATATCTAGGTCCTTCCTTTCAAATATATATATTTTTTGGATTGCATAAAAATATTTACTTGAAGATGTAATATTTCTTAATACATTTTGAAACTTGAAACCATATCTTGGTTGTTCCTAAAGTGGTTCGTTGTTTGATGATGCTTTGGTTGAAGTGAAAGAACTAGCTACATCTTAAATGAAAAGTTTTTACTTGGTGTTTAAAATTGCACGAGTCTTGTGATGAGGGGAGTGGCTGGAAGTTTTGTACTTGGAACCAGTGTTTGCAATATCGATACTATCGGCCAATATATTGGCCGATATTATCGTTATCGCACCCCTGCGAGACGATACCCTCGCGATAACCCCCGGAAGATACCAAAAAATCCAAAATTCAGATATCGGCCGATATATCGTCGATATCGCGCGATTTTGTTTCTATTATTTTCGGATTTCGATAGACGCATTCAAAAAAAAAAAAGAAAAAGAAATCGGTGAGTCCCTGTGTGATCGGAGGTGGGCCACTGTGCGGATTTCTCGGAGATTCCGGCGAGAAATTAGGCTGGATTGAGGAACGGATCGAGAAATCATCGCATCTCTTGCTCCGGAACCCTCGCGTGCGTGAAGGAGAAGGGCACGGGAGGGGTGAAAAGGGAATCGGATTGCTTGGTGTATTACTGAGCACGCTCTTATCGTACTCAGTAAACTCCTTTGGGCCCACATTTCATGTATGTGGTCCATCCACACCGTCCATCTGTTTTCCCATCTAAATTACGGGGTTGATCCCAAAATTTAGGAATTTTAGTGGACCATACCATAGGAAACAGTGGTGATACTGATTTCCACCGTTGAAACCTTTCTCGGCCCTGCAGTCATGTTTATTGGTCATCCAAACCGTTAATAAGATTATACGGACGTGGATGAAGGGAAAATATGAATATAAGATTGATCCATCTCTTGTGGCCCTCAAGAAGTTTTTAATGGTGAACGTCACTCTCTCCACTATTTTCTGTGGTGGGGTCCACTTGAGCTTTGGATTTGACTCATTTTTTGGCTCATGCCCTAAAATGATCTGTTCAAATGGATGGACGGTGTGGATAAAAAAAATACATCATGGTGGGACCCATGTAACTTGGTGACGTCACTTATGACTGTGAGGGGCATGGAACAAGGGACACAGATTTCCTGCGAAAGCCTTTCGCATAAAGTTCCTGCGCAAGGATGCTGGGTGGGGCCCACCAAAATGTTTTTGAGATATCCACCCCATTCATTCGTTTTATGAGATCATTTGAGGATGTGCAACCAAAAATGAGGTGTGTCCAACACTCAAGTGGGCCATACAAGAGGAAAAAGTGGGCATTCAGGGAACACCGTTGAAGCATTTTTATGGCCATAAAAGTTTTGTATCAGGTTATAATTTTGGTGGTTTCACTTCATCCCATTGAGAATGACCTTGTAAAAGGTTTGGATATCATATAAACATCAAGGTGGAGCCCAGTAAGGTTTCAACGGTAGAAATTTCTTGCCCCAATTTTCCCTCTCGTGTGACCTACTTGAGTGTTGTATCCACCTCATTTTTGGTAGAATGCACTAAAATGAGCTCGAAATACGGATGGATAGAATGGATTTATAAAATACATTGTAGTGGGCCCCACCCAACATCCTTGTGCAGGAACTTACTGTGAAAGGTTGGTGCACCACACACGATATAGCGAAAACGGATTGGCTACTCCCCCTGACACCAGCCTTTGGCTGGTGGTCGGTGCTCTGTGGGCCCCACCATGATGTATGTGTTTCATCCATGCCTTCCATCTATTTTTATATTTTACAGTGTGAAACCAAAAATGAGGTATATCCCAATCTCAAGTGGACCACATTACAGGAAAAGTGTTGAATGAGCGTCGACCATTAAAAACATTTTGGGGGCCATTAAAGTTTTGGATCAAGCTGATTTTTGTTTGTTCCCTTCGTCTGGGCCTGTATGACCTAATCAATAGATTGGATGTCAAATAAACAATACAGTGGGCCTTAGGAGGATTTTAATGGTGGATATCCAATCACTATTGTTTTCATGTGGTGTGGTCCACCTGAGATTTATATCCGTCTCATTTTTTATTTCAAGCCATAAAATGATCTGTAAAAATGGATGAACGGAATGGATGAAACATGGGGCTGGTGTTGGGGGAGTAGCCAATTTGTTTCCTACAGCTGCTGTAGGTACGTGGGACGCGGATTGCGTCCTACCCCCGCCTATCTCTGGCCCCGAACTGGCAATTCTATAGGCAGGCACACCGTGTTGTACCTATAAATCTAAATTGTCCATCCCTTTTTCTCA
Source organism: Magnolia changhungtana (assembly GCA_030180095.1). Classification (NCBI taxonomy): domain Eukaryota; kingdom Viridiplantae; phylum Streptophyta; class Magnoliopsida; order Magnoliales; family Magnoliaceae; genus Magnolia; species Magnolia changhungtana. The sequence goes on from JASAUF010000600.1 coordinate 4,521,273, forward strand.
AATCATTTTAAGCATGAAAACAAAAATGAGGCAGATTCAATGCTAAAATGGACCACACACTCCTGCATTTAATACAACTGGCATTCGATGCTTTGTGCATTTAATGCAACCAAGCTTATTATTTGGTGTGGTCCACTTGATCGTTGGATCTACCTCATTTTTGTTAAAATGATATGAGAAAAGGGATTGACGGCTTGGATGTACAGATACAGCACGGTGGGCCTACCCACAGAACTACCCCATCATTAATATGTATATTTCTCAAATTTTACTTCTTCAGTTCTTCTTTTGCTTTTCAATGAATTGGTTGTGTTTTCATACATGACTATGATATATTTATAAATATCATGCATTCAATTTAAATATAGTTGCATTAGTTCAGTTAAACATCTCATAGCTTAGGACCCTATACAAAGGAAATTTATTATGTGCATCTTTTTTTTTGAGATGTTATAATTTAAAAGTGTGTATTAAGGGGTTTTTTAACAATCCCCAAAGTTTCATTAAAAAATTCAACCATTTTCCCAATGTTTCCCAAAAAGTGCGATAAATTATGCGATACAAACGATATATCCCGTGCGATAACCGATACGTATCTGTATCCCAAGGGTGCGATACATCGTGCGATACCGATATTTCGAACACTGCTTGGAACTAAAGTTTTTTTTTTTTTTTTTTTTTTTTTTTTTTTTTTTTTTTTTTTTTGAATGACAAAAAAAATGAAAAAGAAAAAGAAAAGATAAAAAAGATACCATTTCTATTGAACTTAGGGCTCGTTTGGCATCTCGTCTAATTCAATAAGAGCTACTCCAATAAGCTTATTTCGTTCAAGCTCTTGTTTTAAATAAGCTCGTTTGGTAAACTTATTTTGTTCAAGCTCTTGTTTTAAATAAGCTCGTTTGGTAAACTCTAATTTGAAATAAACACGTTTGGTAAAACCTTCAAATAATAGTTTTTTTTAGGAGTAGTTGACGTCATTTTTAAAGAATATAACAACTCTATTATAAGAGCAATCCAAATGGTTGTTTTGGTGGATTTCACCATAGATGAACCGTGCCCCAAATGACAAAAGAATGGATGACTACAATCTTCATATTTTAAGATATTTGGGCCATCCGTTATGTTGTACATTAGATGTGGATCAACCGTCATATGGAGCCCACCTTTGATATGGATCATCCATTGTGTGAGTCAAACCTTCAAAGTGGGCTGTCCATCATACAAAACCCGTCGTAGATGTGGACCATTCATCATTAGGGGCCCACTTTGATGTAGGTCATCTGTCATGTGGGGCCCACCATCAATGCTAATTGTCCTTTACGTGGGGCCCCTCAATCTCCACTACCCATCACCCATCGTGTGGAGTCCACATTTGAAGTGTCCATAGTGTGGGCCCTACCTTCAAAGTGGATTGTCCATCATGTAAGGCCCACTTTTGATATCCATCATTCATTGTGGGGTGCACGCACCTTCTATATGGATCATCCATCATGTGGCCCACTTCGGATATGGGCCATCCATCATTCGAGACCTTGGATGCGGACCGTCCATTAGATGGGGCCCACTTGATGTGGATTGTCCATTATGAGGGGCCTTACTTTGATGTGTGCCATCCATCATGTGAAGCCCACACTCTGTCCATTACATGGGCCCACCTTGTTGTGGACCATTCATAGTGTGGGGTCTCACCTTCAATATGGGTTGTTCATCATGTGGGCCCACCTTTGATGTTAACTAACTATCATGTGGGCCCACCTTCAATGACCACCATCCATCATATGGGTCCCACCGTTGATGTGGATTGCCAATCAACTGGGACCCACTTGATCTACATGTTCTGTCATGCTGGGCCACACTTTCATGCCAGCCATCTATCATGTGGGACCCACCTTGATGTGAGGCACCACATTCAATACGAGTCGTTCATCATGAGGGGCCCACCTTTGATGTCCACCATCCATCATGTGGGTCCCACCTTTGCTGTGGATCATCTATCATGTGGGGCCCACTTGGTGTGGATAGTCCATCATGTGGTGCCCACCTTTGATGTCCACTATCCATCATGTAAGTCCCACCTTTGTTGTGGACCGTTCATCATGTGGGGCCGAACTTTCAAGATGGGTCATTCATCATGTGGGCCCACCTTTAATGTCAACCTTCCGTCATGTGGTCCCACATTCAATGTCCACCATCCATCATGTAGGTCCCACCTTTGATGTGGACCATCCATTAGGTATGGCTTGCTTGATGTGGATCGTCCATCATGTGGGGCCACACTTTGATGCAGGCCATCCATCATGTGGGGCTCACCTTTGATGTGGACCATTCATCATGTGGGGCCCACCTTCGATATAGGTCATTCATCATGTAGGCCTACCTCGAAGGAATTGTAAAGAGAAGAAAAGAGGGTAAGATGGGAATTACTTGGAAAGTTTAAGGACAAACTTGTCCAAAAATTAGTCCAAAATGTCTAAAAGTAACACCTCCCAAACTTATAAAATCAGAGCTTATTTACTACTTTCTAAACAAATAACCAATTTGATTAGATTTCTACAAACAGTCTAAAAGTTTATTATTATTATTATTATTATTATTATTATTTTTAATAAATTTAGAAATAAGCCAATAAGCTCTTATTTGTAGATATGCCAAACACCCCCTTAATGAAATATTGAATTAATGGATGAATGTAGACTTGACCACAATTAGCATGACTATTTTAAAATCCGTATCCTTTTTAAGAACTCTTATAGTTGCTTTTAACATTTAGAACTTTGTGTTTTATTCTTGAAGGTCCAAAAAAATAAAAAAAGAAACACAATTTTTGTGCAAACCCAAATTAAAATCGTAGAGAGAGAGAGAGAGAGAGAGAGAGAGAGAGAGAGAGAGAGAGAGAGAGAGAGAGAGAGAGAGAGAGAATTGATTTATATTTTGATATTATTTATATACAATATAAATAGGTGCTTTCTTCACTCCATTTTTCCAATTATAATTGGATTAGGTGCATACATTTCGCATACAGTTTTTGTTGTATGGCATTTTGCTAACTATGGGCTGACTACTACATTTTAAAGCAAATTTGACAACTAGCCATTAATTGGCTCCATTTTATAATTGAAAATTTTAATCAATAACATAAAATATTATTAAAGGAAAAAGGAAAATGAAATACAATCCATCAAAGTGATGGATAAGAATCCCTACATGGATATCTCTATGGACTCCTTCCCTTGCAAGGTAATCAACTATCACAACTAGTAGGCTTTGTAACTTTTTTGTTTTAATCAATAATTTAAAATATTATTAAAGAAAAAAAAAATAAAATGAAATACAATCCATCAAAGTGACAGATAAGAATCCCCTACACAGATATCTCTATGGACTCCCCTTGCAAGGTAATCAACAATACAATTGGCTTATCTCCGGACCTGATGAAAGGTAATAGATGAAGAACAACAATGGATTTTGATGTCATTTGGGGTATAAGCTGGAGTCCAAGGCGATGATGCATCCTTTGATGACATGATCTCTAATCTAGTTGGCATAACTTCAAGTCAATTACAATTGCTGGTTTCTAGTAGAAGATAAGTGCTAGTTGCTAGGATTGGAAGATTAGAATAGAAAGGAAGAAGTGGGAGAGAGAGAGCTTGATTCTTAATTGTTATGAATGGTAAGCAATGTTATTGAGAAATAACTTGCTCATGGTTGGAGTGTGAGTCAAGAAGGCTATGAAGCTTATGCGATTGCATAGCCCCCCAAACTTTTTTTTTTTTTTTTTTTGAAAATGATAAAGAAAATGGAAAATTCAAGTAAATATGAAAAATTATGCAAAAATACATGTGCAGGAAATTATTTTTAATATTTTTATTGGACTATCTAATTATAACAAGTTGACCAACAACTACCCAAATGAATGCATAATAAAAAATGTGAAAAAACAACATAGAAATTTTATTTGATGTCACTTTGAGAGAGAGAGAGAGAGAGAGAGAGAGAGAGAGAGAGAGAGAGAGAGAGAGAGAGAGAGAGAGAGTTGTGAAAATAGGGCTGGGAGTGCCTATTTATATGCAAAAAGTGAAATGAAGCAAATAAATTAAAAAAGGTTCAAGTTGATAGAAATTTGACAGTTGGGAGGTTATGCTGTTGCATACTATGTATGCAATGGCATAACCGCTTAACCACGGCTTCTGCGGTCGCTTACTTTTCTCTGTGACCGCATAAGCCCCAATGACACAATACATACACGGTCCACTGGTCCAAAATGGCATATGCGATGGCATAATCAGTCACATAGACAACAATGTAGCCAAATCACGTAATAGAATTTTTACCCACAATAATTCTGCTAGACCATGTGCTATAGCTATGTACTTTGCTTCTGTGTTAGACTCAGCCTCCACAATTTTTTTCTTGCTTCGCCACATAACTAAGTTTCTTCCAATTTGCATTGATATAGGCTTCTATGTGGAGATGACCATGGGAGGTCCTTTGATTCTATTTGACTAGGCTAAGGGTAGACAACGAGAGAGGGTGACCAGGAGGGCATGTTCGCCGGAGAAAATCAATGCTCCAGGGGATCGGAAATGCTGGAGTTGCTTTCAATTGACATTTTATCTTCTATAGCTATGGAAATCTCTCCACTGCAAACGTCCATTGGCAATGATGTGGAAGTTAGGTGCACTTTGAAGGTCGCGATTTTTGAGCTAGAGTCTCTTGCTCAATGGGAAGGGAGTCATGTATCCATGGAAAAAGGTATGCTTTGGATTAGGGGAAGCGTTGGGGCATGTGGGCAGGTTGGTTGGAGTTACGTTCGGGGATTGTGAAGAATATTATATTGCTTTGTTTCAATTTGTTGAAGAGAGCGGAAACCAGAAGGCCTAGGCACTTAGCTAAATTGAGATGATGAGGGCTTTAAAAGGGCGAAGAGAGTTGAAAGGCCTTGTGTTTTAATTTGCGTCTAAGAGGGGGGAGAAGGGCGGAAAGGGGAGAGAGGTGATCAATAGAGATAGTCAGCTGGAATGTAAGGGGCTTGGACTACCAAGGCAGTCAGGCAAAATGAGACTATTAGGGCTCCCAAAGGGTGAAGAGAGTTGAAAGTCCTTGTATGTTTGATTAACTATGAGGTGGGAGCATGTCTAAGAGTAAGGAGAAAGGCAGAAAGGGGAGAGGTGATTGATAAAGATAGTTGTAATGTAAGGGGGTTTGGGCTGCCCCTTGGAAAGACTCCAAATCAGGGATTTGTGCAGGCGATACAGTACAAAGCACATATTGTTTCTCTGTTGGAAACCAAGATGTAGTTATTGAATCAAAAGATTATTGATGCCTCGTGGGGAGGTAGGTCAAAGGAATGTTTTAAGCATCGGTATCGACAGATGCATCACACCCTTGGCATACAGAAACATATCGGATATCGCATGGGAAATATCGGATGTATTGCATAATGTTTTGTTGTTTTTGGGAAACATTGGGAACTTTGTCTAATTTTTCAACGAAACTTCAGGAGATGTTAAAAAAGACATCATTACACACTTAGATATAAGAAAAATTGCAAAAAAAATAAACATGCGCGAATGATAAGTGTCCTTTGTATAGGGTCCTAAGCTATGCACTGTCTAGTAAAAGTGATGCAACTATTTTCAAAATCAATTCATATAATTTATAACTCATCGAAGGCATGTATGAAAACATATCCAATTAATTATTTTAAAAAATTGCACCCATGGCGTACAAGTAATTGAAATTAAATTGTCTAAAATATGTCTTGTAACCTAAAAATGAGGTTTATTTCCTTGTCCAGATGAGATGGTGGACATTTAAGAAGGAAAAATATCCAATGGTCTTGTTTTATCAAACAAGTGTCCACGGATCAAAGGTCAGGATTGTTCAAACAATTTGATTTTAGGATCATGACTTAGCGACGATGGGTTATACATTTAAATTGGTTTCCTCTTAAAAGAGGAAGAGACTAAATTCATTAGCTTGTTAAAGTGACTTCATGGGATTAGTCCTTTTATGATGATTAGGGATTCGATGGGTTTGGATAATAAGTAAGTCTTGGAAATTTTCAGTCAGGTCCTTTTATGGTTGGATTTGTCGATCTTCTTCTAGACATGAAAAAGTGCATACTTCATTTCGTATAGCCAGGGCCCTCCCAACGTTGCAGCGCGGCTTGGTTTGTGGGAAGGAATAAGCAGCTTACAGTTGACCATCTTTGGAAGAGGAAGATGATGAATTGATGATGACCAATGTCCATTTGCTGTATATGTAGAATGAGTTGGTCAACTGCCACTTCATTCATTGCCCTTTTGCTCATGAGTTGTGAGAGAGATTCTTCGGTATCTTTGGCATTTGATAGGTGATACTGAAGTGGATTGAGAGATTCCCTCTCTCTTGGCATGGAGGTGGGATTGGTAAGAGAGGGAGAATTTTATGAAGGTTTTCTTTATTAGCCGTCTTTTCCGCCTTATGGGGAGTGAGGAACAACTGATGCTTTCGTAACTATAGTAGGGTAGTTGTGGAGGTGTTTAAAAGGGAAAAATTGGAATGGACTGGGTCTTGAACTCAAATGTTCTTGGTGATTGTTCCCTTTCTTCTTCTTCTTGGGCTGCTTGTAATTTGTTCAACCAATTTGGTCTTCTTGATCAATGAAATTGTCACCTTTAAAAACGAAAAAGAAAAAAGAATCAACCCTTTAAAAAAAAAAATAAAATAAAATTATCCCCATCCACCTCTTTTTGGGCCTTCCTCTTGCCCTTTTTAGAGCCTTCAACTTGTACCAACTCACTATTTCTAACCGACAACGTTCTTGGTCTATGTTGCACATGACCAAACCATCTAAGTTTATTATCCCTTATCTTATTACCTATTGGTGCTACTCCTTAAGTTCCCTTTAATGCATTCATTTCTAATTCTATCATTCCTCATCTTTTTACTTATCCATCTAAACATTCTCATTTCATCCGCACATTCTATGAACATGTTGTTCCTTAATTGCCCAACATTCTGTCTCATTAAGCATGGGTGGTCTTATAGCTATCCTATAAATTTTCCCTTTTAGTTTGAGTGGTACACAATGATCACCTCTCCATTTCTTCCACCTAGCTTGAATTCTAAAGGCAACATCCATCTCAATCTCTTCACTTTTAAGAAATATTGACCCAAGGTATCAAAGGTGGTCATTTTGGGAAACTTCTTGGTCAGCAATCTTAATTGATTTTTCGTCTTCACTCCTATTGTTAGTAAAATTACATTCCATATTCTTGGTTTTAGTCTTAACTAATTTTAAATCCTTTAGATTTTAAAGCATCCTTCCATAAATCTAGCTTTGTACCCTCCCTTGTCTTGTCAATCAAAACTATGTCATCTGGAAACAACATATTCCGTGGGATCCCTTCTTGCAAATGCCTCATTAGCTCGTCTATAACCAATGTGAAAATGTATGGGTCAATGCCAACCCATGGTGCAAGCCTACAATGATTGGGAACCCGTGTGTCTCTCCACTGTGGTCCTCACATTTGTTATTGCTCCCTCATACATGTGCCTAATCACGTCAATATATCATCGTGAAACTCCTTTCATTCCCAACACACTAGATTAACTCTCCAGGGACCCTATTATATGCTTTCTCTATATCAATAAAGACCATGTGAAATCCTTCCTCCTCTCCCTATATTTCTCCAATTGTCTAAGTAGGAAATAGTATCAGTTGCAAACCTCCTAGGCATTAAATCAAACTGATTTTCTGATACATTCATCTCATGCCTTAGTCTTTGCTCATTCACTCTCCCAGTGGCCTCGGGCTTGAAGGTCAATGTAGCTAAAAGAAAAATGGTGGGCATTCAGGCATGTAATGACGAGGTACCAAGGCCTGTGGAGGTTTTTAGATGTTGGGTTGGTTCCTTCCCGTTGACATATTTGGGCCATCCATTGTGCATCAAGAAGTCGACTAAACACCTGTGGGATAAAGTGTTAGGAAGCTTTCTAGATGGAAAAGTCACTCTCTTTGGGAAGTCATTTAACGCTCATCAAAGCAGCCTTCTCGGACATGCGTGTCCTTATTTCATGCTCTATTCAAGTGCCCTCGACGGCTTCTGGATAAATTGGAAAAAACTAAGGTGCAATTTTTTCATTCTTTCCTTTTTTTTTGTTTTTTGTTTTTTGTTTTGTGGAGGGGGGTCGAAGACGAACATAAATTTCATCTCGTGAAGTGGGAAGAGGTTTGCTTACCAATTGAAGGAGGAGTGGGTCTAAGAAGCTCAGATTCTATGAATTTGGTGGTCGTTTGCGAACTGGATATGGAGCTATGCTGTGGAAGAAGGAAGGCTGTGGAAGGAAGCAATTGCTCTAGTTTGACGCCCATGACATGGGGTGGTGGATTAGGGATTCATCTCTATATAAGGCTTTTGGGCTTGTGGAAAACTATTTACTAAGTGGCTTATAAATTTATGGAAGGTGTGTCTTTCTCAGTTGGCGATGGGAGACACATTCGGTTCTAGGAGGATTCTTGGCACGGAGGGAGCCCCCTTGAAGAAGAGAATTCGATGCATTCGGTTCTGGGAGGATTCTTGGTGCAGAGGGAGCCCCCTTCGAGAAGAATTCCCAGTGCTAGCCAATCTCGCCCTAGATGGTCTTAATGGTGGTTCTATGGGCCATCTAGGGAAAACAGAACAGCTGGTGCTTCGATAATAGGAGCAATTCCATGGATGGGGTTGTTAGAAGGGCTATAGTCTTGGTAACTTATTGGATTTTAGGCCTTAAGGAGGTGGATGTTTATATGTCCTGCCCCTATTAGGGTTGTAAGTTTTTATCTTAGTTTTGCTTAGTCGGGTTGTCTTAATGAAATTTGTTAATTCTACACAAAAAAAAAAAGGAAAAAAGAAAGAAAGAAAAAAGAACAGCTCCATAGTATGGCTCATAGAAGTTTAATCACATGATACTTAAAACAACTTTGTATGTCTCCTTTACTCTTACAAATGGGTACGTAGTGTTCGAGTTGTTGGTATCGCTACAAGTTTCGCTGACTAGAGATAAAGATATAATGTCGTTATCGCCGATAACTGGAAATGCAGAGAAAAAGGGTGAAACATGGGGAAAATGATGGAATTTTTCAGTAAAACTTTAGGACATGCGTAATACACATATTTGCATATTTAGGAATAAAAAAAATTACAAAAAGAATGCATTAAATAATAAATTTTCATTTAATGGAGTCCAAAAAGCGTGCACTGCTATAAGAAATCACTTTAATTGCAACCAAAATGAGTTTGTAATACAAATGCAGCTAACATATAATAATTACGACATGTAAAAGTTAATGAACTAAAAAAGTACACCTTTCTTGGGACATGAAATTTATATAGTGGTATACTTGGTGATGGATGGCTTGGATATGGCACTTGTCTAACGTATTGGTGCATCCATCCAGTTTTCCATATCATTTTATGGTATAAGCCCAAAAAATAGGTAGATCCAAATTCCAAGTGGACCACATCATAGGAAACAATGTTGATTGAATACCCACCTTTGAAAACTTCTTAGGGGCCACAAGTTTTGGATTAAACTAGTTTATATGACCTGATTAACAGGTTAGATGTCAAATAAACATTACAATGGGCCCTAGGAGATTTTTAATGGTGTACATTAAATCACTATTGTTTCATGTGGTGTGGTCCACTTGAGATTTATATTTGCCTAATGTTTTGGATCAAGATCTAAAATGATATGAAAAAATGGATGGACAGTATGGATCAAATAAATGTCCCACGATTGGGCCCACATAGCACCAATGGCTAGTGGCAACGTCACTAGCCAAATCACGTCCTGGTCTAAGGACTTTGTGGTACCCACCGTAATGCATGTGTTTTATCATGTTGCCAATAACAAGGTGGCTACTAGACAATGTTCCATGGGCCCACCATGATATATGCAAGAAATCCACTTAGTACATGGTCCCAAAAATTAGGTAGATCCAAATCTCAAGTGGACCACACCAAAGGAAACTGTAGCGATTGAATCCCACCATTAAAAACTTCTCAGGGGTCATAAAAAGTTTTCGATCAAGTTGATAATTGTGTTTTCGCTTCATCCAAGTCTGTGTGACCTAATCAAGAAGTTGGATGGCAAAAAAACATTACAATGGCCCTAGGAAGTTTTTAATGGTGGGTGTTTAATCACCATTGCTTTCTTTGGTGTGGTCCACCTGAGATGCGGATCTGCCTCATTTTTGGGCTCATGACCTAAAATTATATCATAAAATAAATGGATGACATTGATAAAATATATCATATCATGGACCTCACATGCACCAAGCCATCGACCCTTGAGACCCAAACAAGTTGCATGTAGCAAGCCGATTACACACCGAGTAAATCAGTATGTTGAGTGGACTGAGTCAACTCTATAGGGCCCACCTTGATTTATATGCTTTTATCCACTTCGTCCATCCATTTTACAAGATAATTTTAGGGCTTGATCCTGAAGATGAAGCATATCCAATGATCAAGTGGACCACACCACAAGAAATAGTGTGAATTGAACGTCTAATGTTGAAAAATTCTTAAGGGCCATAGAAGTTTTAGATCGGTGTAATTTTTGTGTTTTACCTTTATCGATGACTGTGTGATCTTATGAGCAGCTTGGATGACAAATAAACATCACTTTGGGCCCTAGGAAGTTTTCAACGGTAAGAATCATTGTCCCCACTGCTTTCTGTGGTGTGGTCCATTCAAGCTTTGGATCTGTCTCATTTTTGGGCTCATAACCTAAAATGATCTCGCCAAATGGATGGACCATGTGGATACATCATGGTGGGGTCCACGAAACTTGGTGATGTCCACACACCACTAAGGTTGACACACACCACTCTAAGACACGTAACACCTAATCCGCTTCCGCTCCCCATAAAAGTGTTTCAAGGCCCCTTTAATTCTTGAAAAACCACTTGTCAGAAAAAGCCCAATAAAAGAGGGTTCTAGAAGGTAACCCTCGAAACCCTAAAATCCCGAAAAAAATCTCCAAAATTCCTAAGATTTCTCATATTCTTCGCTGAAATCATCATTTGATTTGAAATTTGATCTATTTGAAGAAGAACAAAATGGAAATTAGAGATTTTTAGATACTTAATTAAGAACGACGCACCGATCGATCGATTGGCCCACTGTTACTTCCGATCAACGATCCTATTCTACAGGTACACCCTTCTGAAAGTTTATTCTTCTTCCCCCCACCCCCTTTTTTTTTTTTTGATTTTTTTGGTAATTATGCAGACCCCAATATTGTCGTCCCTTTTATCGTCGAAAAGGGGTTGTTATTATCTTGTGACAGGGCAGCGATTTCTGGTCGACAACTGTATTTTACTTGAAAAATCGATAAAATTGCTGAATATTCGCCAATACTAAGAAGAGAAACGAAAAAAGTGAGTTTCAGTGTCGCAACTCCGGCGACACCGATAATATCGGCGATATTATTGATTTTTCGCCGATAATGTGAATACTGGTTCTAAGTCATCTTCCTTGATATTAACACTCTAATGAGGATTCGAACCTTCACCTTCAAGATGTGCTTGAACTCCATTTTCTAGAGATTAAACCCAACCTTTATAAGTATATACTTATTTAAATCCTCTAAAAGACCCATCTAGGTTAATCCCTTAAGATTACAACTATTACACTAGTTGTAGGAGAATTCACCAACCTCCCATCACCTTGGTTACCGAAATGAGCATCACATAAAAGGTGGTTGATCTTGGAGCTGAAGCATTGGCGATGCATCGACATCATGATCAGGGGAGCAAGGGGAGTTGATTAAAGCACGGGAAAGCATTGATCAAGCAACCCAAGAAGGCTCTACAAAAGAAGAGAAACGAAAAAAGTGAGTTTCAGTGTCGCAACTCCGGCAACACCGATAATATCGGCGATATTATTGATTTTTCGCCGATAATGTGAATACTGGTTCTAAGTCATCTTCCTTGATATTAACACTCTAATGAAGATTCGAACCTTCACCTTCAAGATGTGCTTGAACTCCATTTTCTAGAGATTAAACCCAACCTTTATAAGTATATACTCATTTAAATCCTCTAAAAGACCCATCTAGGTTAATCCCTTAAGATTACAACTATTACACTAGTTGTAGGAGAATTCACCAACCTCCCATCACCTTGGTTACCGAAATGAGCATCACATAAAAGGTGGTTGATCTTGGAGCTGAAGCATTGGCGATGCATCGACATCATGATCAGGGGAGCAAGGGGAGTTGATTAAAGCACGGGAAAGCATTGATCAAGCAACCCAAGAAGGCTCTACAAAAGCGGCTCAATTCGACAAGTAAGTTGTCAATTGTAAGAGTCCTCACACTCTTGTGGGATTGAGTGTAGAGTTTGAACTACCAAACTCGATTAGGTTTTTGTGTAGGACCCTGGTTCTTGTGTAAGACCTAAATCAAAGTCCTTATGTAGGCCACTAGACACGGGTGTGTACGTGTTAGTCTCTATAGGAGCCTTCGACATGAGTAAACGTTGGTCTTTGGATTAGGACTGAGGTTTGTGGCTAGCGTATAGAAAGCCACGTAAGTCTCCGAGGGAGCCGGTTCTTGTATAGGATTGTAAAGGCTAGATGTGAATTTGATTTTAAACCTCTGATAGTGAAATCCGGTACAGTCATGGGTTGAGTATGTTCGCCGGAAGTGGAGTAAGGAAACTGAACTACTATACATGCTTGTTCTTAGGATTTCTTTGAACACTTATTTAATTATGCTTATGTGATGAATAGATGAAGTATATTTATGCATGATTAGATGAATGTTAGGATTATATAGGTAGTACATCTCTCACACACACATGTACACTATCTTGTTTATAGACTAGTTGCTTGTTTGCCACATCTTTTGTAGTCTATCTGATTGGACGCTCTATTAGCTTGGAAGCCTTAGAGTTAATTGTCATACTTAGGTTAATTTGCATATTATTAGTTTAAGTTAGGCAATTGTGTTTTAAAAAGGCATAAATTTTATTTGGTCCTAATCACCCTCTCTCCGAGACTTATCCTTCATTCCATAGCCAAGCCAAGCTTCCGCACATAGCCCATGGCACAACACCACGTGCAATTTCACTACCCTCAAGAGTGTGTTGATCTACAAAGAATATTCTAATTTTACTTTATTATTATTATTATTATTTTATAGGTGTGGGATGCATTCGAAGATCTTCTCAACAAGTGTTCTTGAACAAAATTGCAAAATAGTACTACAGAACAAGAATACCAAAGAATTCTGTTGGCTTAATGCTAGGAGATCAACAATTGAAGCTACTTTCTATTTAGACAACTGATGGAAAAGTGCATAGAGGAGCAAGAATCTACACATGATTTTATAGATATGGTTAAACTGTATGATTGAGTACTTAAGGACGTTATGTGGTGCCTGGTGAGGAAGAGTGGAGTCTTATGAATATATCTACATCATTAAAAACAAGTATGAGAGTCCTGTTGAGAAAGGCTTGTGTTGAGGTGGGGTTCCTTGTAGTGGTGGGTCTGTTAGTATTTTTCAATCAGTTGTAGCAGCGAGTCTTGACCAAGGATCCATGTAAGCCCTTGCCATTCTACAACACTCTTTTGAGTGAATTAACTACTAGTATCTAGGATAAGGTCTTTTGTTTTGTTTGTGGTTGGCATGTTGGCAAGATTAGACTAGTGGCTAGAGCCTAGAGGATTAAAAATTTGCAGAACCAGAATAGAGTATTTGGTCTGCCATCTTAGCAAGAATTACTTATATAGGTAAGGCTTTTGTTAAATCATTAGCAAGGAGATTTCTCAAAGCAATTTGTTCAATTACCTTGCTCTATAAATCAAGGATAGAGAGATCAAGGAGGACATTTCCAATAGAATTAGAGCTGGGTTCATCAAGTGATGTCCTGTTAGAGGCCATGTGACTCTCTGTGCCAATAAAACTTAAAAAGGAATATTTAAAAGACATCTATTCAATTAGCTAAGCTTCATGTGACAATGTTGGCATTGAAGAGGCAACATGAATTACGGATGAGAATTCAGGTGAGGGGCGATGTTGACATGGATGCGTGGCAAGATTAGGAAGGATAGAACAAGAATGAGGTCATTTGAAGTAGCTTAAGGGTGGTCCCACTGGGAGATAAATTAATGGATAGCTGATTGAGAAGGTTTGGCAATGTGCTAGAAAAACTGGTTATGACCCAGGAAGGAACTTTGATAAAGGTTGGAGGTCCCAAAGGAAGATGATGGAAGGTAGGGTTGCGACTTGGGCTGGTTGGGTTGGGTTGAAGTAACCTGAGCCCAAACAAACCTAAAGAGGAACCAAACCTCAACCCAACCCAAATTCCAACCTGACGTGCCCAACCCAAAGTCTTCTATAACTTGACCCAACCCAACCAGATTTTGCTCAACCCAAACAAACCCGAATTTGAATCTGGTTAGTGTTTTCCAACGTGAACAGAACCTGAGGACCTTGACAACCCGAACTGACCCAACCCAACCCAATCTGAACCTAGGTTGTCAATTGGGTTCAGGTTGACACAAACCCAAGTTGCAGCCCTAATGGAAGGACCCAGAGGTCTTGGATCATGGTGTCGAGAAGGGATATGAAGGCTTGATCGCTTGTGGAGTTTTAGGCTTTAGGTAACAATGATTGGCAAGCAAGATTGTAAACCTGAACCCAAATTGCTGGGACAAGGCTATGATGACGATGCGAAGGTAAAGGCAATGATAATTCTATTATTCTTTTCTGCTTATGATCTTCCTTATAGTCTTTTTTGCTTAGTGAACTTGGCCAATAATTGAAACTCGGCCAATATTTGAGTGGCATGGACTTCAACTGATGTGAAAAAAATATCATAATCTAAGTCTTGTCCCAATTAATCAGGGATGTAAAAGGGGAAAAAGAGTTTACTCTGGAATTAAAAGAAAAGATATGGGCATGTTTGTGTTTGGTTATGTAGCATGCAAGTCTAATCATGAGCTTTCTTGATGCAGGACACATGATTTAATGCTAGCATGCAACGTGGAGATTATGAAAGAGTCCATAAAGTAATTCAATTAACAAAATATGCTAATCCACCAAGTAATTAAGAGTAAAAATAGGAAATAAATTCTGATTTAGCCTAAATCATACGCCTGCATGCTAAGAAATGACATAAATCAATTAAAACTAGGACCGATGGAAGGACAAAACTTCTAATTTAGCATAGGCACGTTCCACACTCAATGGATTGATTTGTAGGTTTTATGATTAGAGTTAGGAAAGGGAAATTTTTGAAATTAGGAAAACTAGGGTTTATGGGAATTAGGGATTTTGGAATTAAGGTTTTTAGAAATTGGGGAAAATAGGAGATTGAAAATCTAAGGTTTAGAATGTTGTAATGGGAAAGAAAAGAGGAAGGCAAGAGAAGAAAAAGAAGAATACCTTTCGAAGAAGAGAGAGGAAGAATGTTAGAAGAAGAATACCTTTCGAAAATGAAGAAGATGAAGGATGTACCTTGAAATCTACCACTAAACAAGCTTCTACCCTTCCACAATTTAATTGGAAGGGAGGGCTTTTTTTTTTTAACCCTAAAAAATGAGGAGGAAAATTCTTTCACACAAGAGAGCTTTACTCTTCCTTTTTTTTCTTCTCAATAACACTACTAGGGCTGGAACTCTACCCACCTATGCTTTTATAATTAAAAATTCAGAATTAAAATCCAACATAATTACAACTATGCCACTCACTTAAGTAAAGTGGCCCATCGTCCAAAATAAGAAAACTAAAATATATATTATCAATCTCAACCATCAAATAACTTGTAAAAATAACAAAAACCATAAAGAAAGCAAGATCAGAGTCCAAGGGCCCCAGATCTAAAAGATCTGGTGGCTCGATGACCTGATTGACAAGATCCAACGATCGGATCCACACGAAATAGAAATCCTATGACTAAAATGATCTCCTAAGAAGCCCACATGCATCATCCCAAGGTGGGGTCTTCCTGATGCACGTTCAATGCATGTGGGGTCTTCAAAATGGCCTGGTAGGCCCCATCTAGAACTCGTTTCCCAATCACAAAGAAAGTTGTGCTGATGTGGGTGGTCATCGCCATCTCTGGTACACCCGAGTAAGTCCTCTAATGTCCCCATCATTTCTTTTTCCAGTTTCACTACATTTATGATAATTTTGGAGGTGTT
This sequence comes from Magnolia changhungtana, assembly GCA_030180095.1. Taxonomy (NCBI): domain Eukaryota; kingdom Viridiplantae; phylum Streptophyta; class Magnoliopsida; order Magnoliales; family Magnoliaceae; genus Magnolia; species Magnolia changhungtana. The sequence continues at coordinate 4,537,457 of JASAUF010000600.1, forward strand.
ATGATCCCTCATGCTATCTATAGCCCAGCCCATGTACATGTACTGCTATAGCCCAAGGCCATTTACATGTGCCATGAGCTCACGTAGATCGGAACCACCCATGGGGTGGGACCACCTTCTAGATTTCTTATCTCAAAAGTAGGCTAGGCTATCGATCAGGTAGGGCAGTTTATGAAACAAACTCTGCTTATAAACTTTTCCAGCAGTCCATTTGTTTAGTACACTGGCCAACCTAATGGGTGGATCTGCCTGAATCTCGGTGCCAGGATATCTACAAGGTGAACCCACATGGCAGATGTCTTGGATGTCTACCAAACATGCCATTGGCTCATGTTCCAGTGTGTAGATCATCTGGTTGCAAGATGTCTTCATTCAAATACCTAGTTGAGCATCAAGTTGGGTTGCTGAGTATCTGAGTTGGATCCAACCTGGCAGGACATCAAGTCGAGTTAGGTTGATCCTTTACGTTTAGTAGAAGTAGGAATGTATGGATTTCTCATCTATTTATGGTTGTTTTTGGGTTGCAGGCTGTGTTGGATGTACGCATTGAGATTCTGGCAGCTGTTGGTGAAGAAGATGGAGTAGCTCGCTGGCTCCATTAGGGTCCGGAGTAACATATACCCCTCTTGTGTCATCATCTTTTTGTCTTTGTATTCCTCTCAGACATTGTAAAGCATTCAATTTTGATTATCTTGTTGAAATGGGGCCTCCGGGTTCCGAGTGCTGTGGTTTTCCAGTTTAGAGATTTCTCTTTGAAACTCTTGCCTAGGCTGGTGAGATGTTGTATCTCTACTTTCTTAACCAAGTTGTGATTGATTTAAAAGGAAATGTTATGTCTTAAACAGCTTTGGAATTGATAGTTTCAGCTGTGAATTGGATTCCCATTTGAAACCCTGCTTGTCTGCAACGTGGCTGTGGATATCCACTTTTAGTAACAAAACAATGGGGAGGTATGTGAATCCCACAAGCACCCTCTCTACATGTATCTTTTATAACACTTATATATATATATATATATATATATATATATTATATAATATATATATATATATATATATATATATATATATATATATATATATATATATATATATATATATATAAATTATTTTATAGAAAGGTGGGAGCGCACCATCTTTAATTTTGTTGATACGGAAGAAAGATGTACGCATTTTCAGGTGGGTTTCACAAAAAAGACAGGCATCACCTATTGTATAAATCCACGGTGTAGCATCAACAAAAATATAAGGATATGAAGATGAAAACAAAGAGAAACCCAAGGCCACGACCGGGACTATCAACAACCCGAAACCAAGGAGTGTAAAGCTGCCTGTGGGATCAGCAGACCTCAACAACTGTTGCTGCGCTTCCGAGGCATGAGAAGCGAGTGGTTTTCTAGCCTCGGTGCAACCCTCCCTCACACACACCTGGCGAGCATGTGGGGTGTGCAAAGATCAAGTGGTCAATTCATCTGGCGAGCCACATGGGCACGCTGAATGTGGACCCGTTTGGCTAGTTTTTCTAAGCTGTCCCTTTATTTACGAGTGATGAGCTGACAAGGTTGATTTTTGTGGAACTTGGATTGCGTGTCACACCCTGTGGCAGGAAATTCCTGCCCTCAGAAGCTAGCTGTGACCCACTGAAGTTTGTGAGAAATCCACCATGTTAGGACATGAAATCAAAAATGAGGGAGATCCAAAACTCAATTAGGCTACACAATAAGTGAGTAGGAAAATGCCTCATGTTGAAACCTTACTGGGGTCTACGGTTCCCAAGTGAGTAGGAAATTCCTCGTGTTGAAACCTTCCTGAAGTCTACAGTAATGTTTGTATGCCATCCAAATCCTTCATAAGGTCATTCCTATTGGGATGTACGGGAAATACAAAAATAAAACTTGTGCCCCGCGAATGTTTCAACAGTGGATGTCTTAAGATGAGCTGGCAAAATGGATAGATGGAGTGGATTTCTTACAAACATCATGCTGGGCCCAACATAGCTTCTTAGCTTGCGGGCAATGCGCGTCCATTTTTGTGGGCGGTCAGTTTCAATGTGGGGCCCACTTCATGCACCTCTAGTCAGAAGGAGCTGGAGTGTCGGTGCTTGTTGAAAAATGTGGGCCTGCATCCCTTAAAGATTCTGATTAGCTATTGCTGACGACACTCATCGCTAGTGGGGGAAATGAGTTGGACATGGGTGTTAATGTGCTGTGCTGGTCTGTCTAAAACTTTGATGCTCCTGACAAGTTTTTAACGGTAGGCATTCAATCACCACTGTTTCTTGTGGTGTCGTCCACCCGAGATTTGTATATGCTTCATTTTTTGATATCATGACCTAAAATAAGCTAACAAAACGGATGGGCAGTGTGGATATACAATGCATACACGGAGATGGTGGTAACATAGGGAAAAGGTAAGTTCCAATTGGTAGGGAAAGGGGAGGGAAAAAGGAATGGCTAGGATTGCCCGATTAGTGTGGGTTTTGAACCAAGGGCCAGCTAAGAAAGATCCCAATTGATGGAAGGTCCTGATCCAGTTATAACCTTTCAGATAACGCCATGATACGCGTCTATGATATTATTCCCCAACATTAGATCACACGAGAAAATCTATCCTCGTTGATCTAATCAGGGTGGGGATTCTCCATTGGCGGCTTTGCAGCTGGGGCCCATGGTTCAGTAATCTCTGACCATTATAATTCTGGTCTGCACTACGACCACGGATGGAATAAACGTGGAAAATCTCATGGATTGGAGAATCCTAACCTTTAAGACTGGTGGCCTGTAAATATACGGTTGAAAAGAGAGAATTACACGATGTACATCCACCGATTGGTGACTAGGATCTTCCAATCTGGGAGAGTTATGTGGCATAGTTCATCAGCGGGTCCCAACAGAAAAATGGTCTCAGAGGTGGGAACCGTTCATCAAAAATGAAAAATCGGGCAAAGGAGACTCAGCTCGTTTTGCTCAAAGTTTTGACTTGAAAATCTTCTGGTCAAATGCAGATTTAAAATATCCTCCCGAAAAAAAAAAAAAACTAAATGAATGGCCGAATCTTGAAAGTTGAACTAAACCTCTCTATAATTCTGGTTCCTAGCAAACTGGCACTTTTTTTTTCTTTGCTTGACCTCGCACTTTGAGATCAGTTTTCATGAGAGGTACTCCATATCCCGACGGTTCCTTGTGGAGGGGTAATCCCCACAGTGGTTTGCTAATCATGATGTTTAAAACTATATAGTTTGCTAACCAGGACTGCGTTCGGGATGAAATCCACGGACTAGTTTTTTTTCTTCTTCTTCTTCTTCTTCTGATCCTCCTTCCTCTTCTTAAAAAACTGGGTAAAAAAAAGAAGACAAACATTCTCTTCTTTATTCTTCCCCGCCCCCAAAACTCACTTGACCCATTTTAACTCAGTCAAGTCAACCGAGTCATGCTCTCTCTCGGGAAACCAGGTCCGAGTCTTGCGCACCCCCGGTTTTTCCATTATACAACGCCCGATAAATCCAGGATAGAAGATTCTAGCCAGCGAATCTCTGGCTAATCTCTAGCCTCATTAGGTAGAATTTTTGGTATCAATTGGATCAACGGTCAAGGTTGCCCAATCCCCACTTGTACAAATTAACGAAACAAGTACGAGTTTGGCTTGAAATTTGGTTGATCATATGTGTATACGGTGCCGATGGCAAAGCATTTTAAAACTCGATCCAAATTGAACTCCTATGACTCCAAGTGCCAAGGTCAACAAAGAGATGGTAAACGATCGTCTATGATTGAGAACTGAAGCAGATCGGCCTGATGGGTTTTTTTTTGACCCGTTGTCCTTTCGCAACTAGGATGCGCCTAGGATCCAATTCAACTAGGACCACCTAAAACTATCAAAAAGGTCCCTAGATTTTTCTATGGATATTGTGTTGATGAGAAGAGCTATCAAAGGTGAGAGAGAGAAAAAAGAGAGGAAGCTTATGAGTTCTTTGTGCTCGAGGAGGTTTTTCTACTTTGCAATTTATATCTCAAAACGCTTCTATGTTTCTCATAATCGGTTAGATCTCTTGCGTTTTCTCTATTTCTCTTATTGTTCATCACTCGCGTGAGTGAAGAAGGTTGTAAACGTTCTACTTCATAGTGGATTGTTGATCTCGGACGAGGTCCCGTGGTTTTTACCTCTTTGAGGTTTTCCACGAAAATTCTTTGTGGTGTGTGATTGATGCTTTGATTTATTTCATTGCTTTATTATCCATAATTGGGTTTGTTTCGGAGGCTAGATCCTAAGGTTTGTGCAAGGCATCAACAAGTGGTATCGAGCTAAGTTCATTGAATCGGTAGGAAGTTTTGAATTATGGAAGGTGGCTAGGATGAAGCATCAATGGTTCTAACTTGGACCATATGGAAGGCTGTCTTTATGCAAAGGACTCATATTTCTCGATCTCGGGCATATCAAGCAAAATAGATATGATGATGATTGGAAGAAGATGGGCCAGAAGGCGGTGGGGTTTATTAGACAATGGTTGGATGATTCTGTGTTCCACCATGTGTCCAAAACTTTAAGCTCATGGCTAAAATTACAAGGGTACAGAGAATATGAAGAAGATAGTAGGTAATAAGATATTTATAGGCGACTTGTAAATCTCAAAAGGAAGCATATGAATGAGGTCGGTAATATGTGAACCAACTCACCTCTATGAAGATTGATGATGAATCCAACTATTGCTTAGTTCAACGGTTGGGAGACATTGGTGGTGTCTCTAAGTAACTCGCGCCGGACGGAAAGATATCCATGGAACGTGGTAACCGGTTGTCTCTTCAATGAGGAGACAAGGAGGAAGTCTCGTGGGTCTACCAAGAAGAGGCTCTTGTGCAGAGACGGGGGAGAGGAAAGAACGGGAAGGGCGGAAAGGCCCGAGATAAATCAAGAGGTAAGTGAGATAGAAAAGAGGTTGAATTATGGCAAGAAGCACTCAAGCATGAATGTCGTGGTAAGAAAAATGACAAGAAAGGAAAAGGGAAGGAAGATGAATCGATTCCATCTGCGGTCGCTTCGGATGATGGCGACATGGTAGTTATTCTTTCTACAGATCACGATGTATGTCTCACGGCCTACGAGTCGGAGTACCGACCGGGTGATAGACTCGGAGCTTCTTTTCATGCGACTCACACGGGGACTCCTTCATAGGTGACTCGTGAAGATCTAGCGATCAAAGATCGTGGGAGTTGGTGATATTTGTGTGAAAGCGATGTGGGCCGCACATTGGTTCTTAGGGATGTGAGGCATATCCCGGACCTTCGCCTCAACTTGATGTCGACGGGAAGGTTGGATGATGATAGCTATGAATTTGGTTTGTTGATGGGCGATGGAAGCTCATCAAGGGTTCATTGATCGTGGTTAGAGGAAAGAAGTGTGCAGACCTTTACAAGGCAAGTGTCGGTATGTGCAAGGGTGGGTTGAACGCGGCGGAAGATTGATTATTGACATGTGGCACAAAGGCCCAGGCCACATAAGTGAAAAAGGGCTTACTACTAGCGAGGAAGCGGCTCTTAGACGGATAATGTATGCCTCTCAAAACTGTCTTGATTGTTTATCGAGAAAACAAAGATAGAGTTTCATTTATTAAAGCGCTTCTCATGTTAATAAAGTGCATGCATTAGATTTGGTTTATTCGATGTTTGTGGTCCTATGAGGACAAAAAACCTTGGGTGGGGCATTGTATTTTGTCACTTTTATAGATGATGCATCCAGGAGGGTTTGGGTTTATGCTTTGAAATCCAAGGACGAGGTCTTTGGTGTGTTTAAGTTGTTTCATGCTATGGTCGAGAGAGAGATGGTAGACCATTGAAGTGCATCCGCACCGACAATGGTGGTGAATACATTGGCGACTTTCCTGAGTACCGCAAGTCCCAGGGGTATACGGCATGAACAGGACGGTTCCCAAGACCCCATAATGGTGTATTGAGCGAATGAATCGCACCATTGTTGAGAGAATCGGATGTATGTTATCCCATGCGAAGTTGCCCAAGACGTTCGGGAGAAGCAACGTGCGCACGGTGTATTTGATTGTCTCCATCACCGTTGAATGGAGAAGTACACGAGAAGGTGTGGACTGGGCAGGATCCATCGCATTCATCTCGTGGGTGTTTGGATGCGGGACATCCGTTCACGTACCAAAGGACGAGAGGTCCAAGCTCGATATGAAGATCGGGCAAGTGTGTGTTATTAGGGTACGGTGATGAAAAATTCGGTTGTGTTATGGGATCCGACCGAGAAGAAGCTCGTCAGGAGCGAGAGATGTGGTTTTCTTTGAAGATCAGTGTATCGAAGACATTGGTAAGCTAGAGAAGAACCAGCCTAGTTCAGGTGAGCTAGAGGACATGGATCCGATTATTCCTCCGTGGTGCCTGATGACGGGGAGTACAAGCAAGGTGCAGAGAACGAGGAGTTCCTTCAGAAGATGGACCGTGGGAGCGGCCCCCACTTGATCCACTCCGTTGAGCCACGCAGTGAGGAGGTCATCAGGGATGATACCGTCAAGAGGTACTCGCCGCATGAGTACATTATGCTAACCGATGGGGGAGAGCGGAAGATTATTCTCGAGGCCCTAGCCGACGAGCATAAGGAGGAGTGGTTGAAAGCTATGCAAGAAGAGATGGAATCCTTGCATAAGAACCACACCTATGATATGGTGAAAGCGCTAAGGGCAAGAAAGCTCGAGCAACAAGTGGGTGTTCGGAAAGAAGATTGAGCGAAGAATTCACGACGAGGTTTAAGGCCGACTTGTGGTGAAAGGGTTTGGTCGAGGAAAGGTATAGACTTCGAGGAGATATTCTCACCAGTGGTGAAGATGACATCCATACGGGTGTTGCTTGGGTTAGCGGCTAGCATGGATCCTGGAGATAGAGCAGTTAGATGTTAAAACTGCCTTTCTCCATGGTGACTGGAAGAAGAGATCTACATGCACCAACCGAGGGTTCGAAGTCAAGGGCAAGGAACATATGGTGTGTAGGCGAGGAAGAGCTTGTATGGGTGAAACAAGCTCCACGGCAATGGTACAAGAAGTTCGATTCGTTCATGTTACAAAGATGGGTATGACAATGAACTAGAGTTTGACCATTGTGTGTTCACGCGCAAGTTCTCGATGGTGATTTCTTAGTTTGCTATTATACGTTGATGACATGCTCATCATGGGAAAAGACATCAAGAAGATTGACATTTGAAAACAGAGTTGGGCAAGTCTTTTGCGATGAAAGACTTGGGCCCGGCTAGACAGATCCTAGAATGGAGATAACCCCGTGAATGTGCCAGGAAGCTTTGGCAGTCACAAGAGCGGTATATTGAGAAAGTCCTAGAGCGGTTCAATATGAATGCAAATTTTTGGCCAAGACTCCACTAGATGGTCACTTCAGATTGAGCGACAGGTGCGGTGTCCCAAGACGAAGGCGAGGTGGAAGAGATGCAGAAGATACCCTACGCGTCACCGTAGGAAGTTTGATGTATGCTATGGTGTGTACACGCCGCGGATATAGCATATGCGGTTGGTGTTGTCACCGGTACCTTGCCAATCCTGGCAAAGAACATTGGGCCGGTAAAATGGATACTACGGTATCTAAGAGGCTCATCCAGGTTGAGCCATGCTATTGATTGTAATTTGTGTTAGAGGGCTACACAGATATGCGATATGGCAGTGACATAGACTCAGAAGTCTACATCTGGGTTCATGTTCACATTTGAAGGTCGTAGCATTCATCAACTACTGTAAGCTTCAGCACATCATAGCCACGAAGCATGTAAAGAGATGCTTTGATGAAAAGGTTCCACAGAACTTAGCACGAAGCAGAGGAGCACGTGGTCTATTGCGATAGTCGAGTGCTATACACTTGAGCAAGAATCCAAGTCAAGCATTCCAAGTCGAAGCACATAGAGATTCTAAGTATCACCTTGGATCAGGATACTTTGGAACAAAAAGGTGTTACATGACTGAGAAAGTCCACACGGACGATAATGGGTCGACATGATGACCAAGGCTTTGCTCAAGGGCAAATTTGAGGTTTGTAGAAACCTGGTCGGCTTAAAGAAGGTGAATCCTCTCCGGGTCAAAAAGGGGAGATTTGATGGGTTTTTTTTGACGTTGTCCTTTCGCAACTAGGATGCGCAAAGTCCTTTTCGCAACTAGATGCGCAAGTCCTTTCGCAACTAGGATGCGTGAAAGGAGTTTCCTAAAACTATAAAAGGGTCCCTAGGATTTTTCTATGGATATATTGTGTTGATGAGAAAAATACAAGAGGGCTATCAAAGGTGAGAGAGAGGGAGAAAAGAGAGAGGAAGCTTATAGAAGGAGGTTTCGCTTCGAGGAGGTTTTTTCTACTTTGCAATTTATATCTCGGCCGCTTCTATGTTCTCATAATCGGTTAGATCTCTTCGTTTTCTCTATTTCTCTTATTGTTCATCCACTCTGCGTGAGTGAAGAAGGTTGTAAACGTTCTACTTCATAGTGGATTGTTGATCTGGACGAGGTCCCGTGGTTTTTACCTCTTTGAGGGTTTTCCACGTAAAATTCTCTTGTGTGGTGTGTGATTGATGCTTTGATTTATTTCATTGCTTTATTATCCATAATTCTGGTTTGTTTCGGGAGGCTAGATCCTAAGGTTTGTGCAAGGCATCCCAACACGGCCATCCATTCCACCACCTATAAATCAAAATTAGACGATTGTGAAGAGCATTCTAATGAGTTCTTTGTGCCTTTCATCCGAAAGAAATTTCCTCGTTATGATAGCAGAGATGATACGATTTGTGCAATGCGAGCGTAGAAGGAAATCTGTTGTATTAATCGAATGAAAGATAAAAACTTATAAAGCATCCCTTGTCGATCAAACATTTGTGGCATAGATGATGAGGTTCTAAATCTAAGTCTTCCTTGGTCCAACAACTTGGGCGCGGGCGAAGAGAATTATACCACTAAAAAAGAAAAGAAAATGTCATCCTTGCAATCCAACGCTTAACGTAGATGGAAGGGAATTATATTACTCATAATCTAGTCAGTCTAGCATATTAGCGTAGATAGATAGAATTATACTAATCATATGCTAAAGCTAATCCATTGTAGTAGTAGTAGTAGTAGTGTAGACGGGTTGGATTACATACTCCTAATCTAGGATAAGGAAAGATAAAATAAGATAGATAGTGTTGTGTTGTAAATTTGATTTGTGTTAGGTTGACAACGACCCAAGACTCCCGATCCTTCTCCTATTTATAGAATTCAGAGGTGGTAGTTTGAGAGAGATATTTGTAGCTGCTCTTCCTGTCTATTAATGTGGAAATAATCATCTGGGCTCGAAGATAATTATGGCTTATCAAGCAACGCTACGTGAGTCATTTGTCGTGAGTTGGTCATTGGTTGCGTACACGTCCTGCTCTTGTTACGTGGGTGAGAACTCTTCTCCTAACACCATATGTTAGTGATAGTGGTCTCTTTCTTCACAGGAACCTGTGTATTGCACCATGAAAATTGACCAACCGAGCATTATTGTTAATCCGCTCCATAAGCATTTTTGGTCATAGGGACTTCCGCGTGATGCTATGATGCATTGCCTAAATCCATCACTTGCTGCGACTATGTTTTGATCGATACACATTTTCAGTCAGGAGGCCCCATGGTGAATAGCTGGCTCTATCACACGAGCGAGATACACAGCATGTGTCTTAGGGCCGTAGCCAAGTGAGCTTACCTTTTTTGGACTACTCATAACTTTTTAGATTCTGATCACATTTGGCTGTTGGGGCACTTTAAGAGATGTTTCGTTTGTCTCTTGTTGAGATTTCGCTGCCATGTAGCATCATTTGAGTCCTTGGATTTGACATGGTCAGATAAGCGTAAACAATGCCCTTATGGTAGCATTTAGTTGAAATGTGAAGAGGCATAGCCACATTTGGTGAAGAGCCATACTGATGCTTACTACATGGTAGCATTTGGTTGATCTACAGTGTAGATTTGTAGCTTTTAACTTGAAAATTCGGCTGGCATCATTATCTTCATTTAACTGGCTCATAGGAATCTTAACGAATTTCTCCTCCAAGAGGCGGTCAAAGATCTCATCGGCATAAGTTATGTCACATATTGTTTACCGACTATGAATACGTTCTTCCTCATATTTTGGCTAAAAAGAAAGGCTATATCCTTTGTAGGTAGAGATTGACAAATAAATGGCTTTCTAACCTCAACTTCTACAATGTCTAACTCCAAATTAGGGTCCTAATAATAGGTCCTTACTCAGGAATTCTTATATTGGGTTTTCTCTCGGAGGGGCGACTCACAATGGGTTACCTAGGCGAAAAGATTGAATTGATTCTCAAATTTCATGCCCTTAAATTTCTTACGTAATTCAATATCTAAGCCTTCCTGCACTAGTTTAATAAATTTGGCATTGGGCATGGTGGCTAGGCACTTATTTATCACATTTTTAAAGTGAGCAAAATACTTATCAGCCGTTTCTCCTAGCAGTTGCCTTGAACGGGATAAATTGGCCATAGAGCTCTCTAACTCAATTTGAAAAAACTGTGCAAGGAATTTCTCTTCCAGTTCTAAGCACATGTTAATAGAGTTAGGTGATAGGTTAATGTACCATGTAAATCTATCACAGTAAGAGAAATTTTCAAAATCTAGAGCTATAGGAAGTCCTTTGATACTTATATCGCATTAAATGGTGAAGTGACTGATATGTTCAATGGTTAGCTGACTACATTTTCCTAAGAATAGAGTAAACTTAAGGGTCCATAGCCTCTTGGAAACTTATAGTATAACCTATCACTTCTGGATAGGGCTCCTATATGTCGTTCAATTAATGCGACGACTTTGTTGATGGCCTACGACATTTTGGATCAAATTAATTAAACCATCACGACCCATTTGAGGAACATGAGCGGGTGCTTAATATTCTTAAGTGGCTGAGTTAACCATTAGGGAAACTTTGGCTAGTCACTACAGGAGGCCGAGTCATTAGAGGTTGCCCCATAGTTTGTTCAGTTTAGGACAATCTGACCTCTTAGGGCTCTATGGTTTAGTGCCTCTTGGTCAAATTGGTCGTAGGTTGGCTGTTTTAGTTATTTCTCCTAATGCCGATTAGAGGTGGCAAATTTTGGCCAAATTGGCATTTGATCGTACCGAATTGATCCTCGGCGGAGGAGGTATCGCTTATCCTGAAGAGGATTTAGTTAAGGGTAGGGATCCATAACATTAGGTCGACTAGATTGAAACCTCTTTAATAACAGGCTTGTAAGCCTCTAGAGATTTTTGGCTTGTATTCATGCTTGCTCAATTTGGATCCGTCCTTGTTTAGGTAGTAGCACTTTCGAATGTGTTACTTAATGAGGATGATCCAATTTCAGCTTTGAGTGGAGTCAGGTCTGGAGGATAGAAAGTTAAGGCTTAAATTCTGCAGAGATTTCTTCCTATACATTGGCATCTCCTAGTCTTCGTGATTTGTAGAAAGTTTGGTGGATCTTCTACTTACATTGTAGAATCAAATCAAACACTGCACACGTGTCCCACTGAGCTTCCCAAAGAAGGTGCTTAGCTCAAAATTTGGTCATTTGTACATGTGTATGGTGCTGGATGTGCTAGAGCCTTTTATATCTCTATCCAAACTGAATGCTTATAACCTCAAGCACTGAGATAAACAGAGACTTGAGCGATCGTCTATGACTGAGAATTGAAGCAATTTGGTTGTCTGTCCAACCACTTATAAATGAAATCAAATAATTTGCAAAAGGGAGAGTTCATCTTTCTAATGAGTTCTTTTTTCCTTTTAACCAAATGACTTTTTTTCTCATCATAATAACAAAGATGATCCGATTTGTGCAATGTGAGAGTAGAAAGAAATTAGTCACATTAATTTAAATGAAAGATAAAAACTTATAAAAGTATCCCTTAATGATCTAGCGTCTATGGTATAGATAGCAATGCTCTAAATCTAAGTTTTCCTTAGTTGAGTGATTTGGGCGTAAATGAAGGAAATTATACTACCAATGATTGGCGTAGATGGAAGTGAATTATGATAGTTCTAATCTAGGTTGGTCAACATATCAACATAGACAAACAAAATTAAATTACTCCTATGCTAAAACCAGTCTAATGAAACAACGTAGACAGGTTCTACCCCTGGTTTAGGATAAGTTATATAAGATAAATAAGATAGGTAGTGTTGCGCTATAGATTTGATTTGTATTAGGTTCGTGAGTGCCCGAAGCTTTTCAATCATCCTCCTATTTATAGAATTTTGAGGGAGTAGTAGGAGAGAAATCTTTGTAGTCACTCTTCAAGTCTACTAATGTGCAAATAACCATCCGGGCTCGAAGACAATTATGGCTTACCAAGCAACACCACGTGTGCTAGTTGTTTATTCTGGGCTGACCATTGATTGTGCACACATTTTACTCTTATTGCGTGGATGAGAACTCGTCTCACAAAGCCATGTGTTGGTAATAGTACTCTCTTTCTTTACATGAACATATGGTGTACCATAAAATTCAATTAACTAGGCATTATTGTTACTTTGCTCTTTAAGGGGTCGTTTGGATGCCAATAATTTTTTTTAGTTATAAACACATTACACTTAAAAAAAAAGTTTCAGGTGTAATCAGTTTACATACTATTCCGTTCGGATTTTAAGTGATAATCTATTTACAGGTAAATATGTTATGTGTTTGGCTAGCTTGTAAAGTGTTTATAATGAATAAAGTAGGCATTCATACCGTAAATCTTGGGCAGCGAACCTTCCAAAATATGCAAATCACATAAGAAAGATGGCATTAAGAGAGCATTAAAGCATGCACACACTAAATGGATCAAATGTCTTCCACCCATCATAGTGGGCCTCAAATGTAATTTAGAAGTTTTTAATGGTGGACGTCCCATCCTTCACTTGCGTGGTCCATTTGATAATGGACGGGTTATTTTTTAAAGCCACTGGAGAGCATCAAGGAAAGTACAGGATGAATAGATTAGATGTACAATACACATTATGGCGGGCCCCACATATCATGAGTGTATATTAACCATTGTGTCTTAACATGTATAATGCCTTTTTAGCTGTAATCAAATTACCTGTAATCCCTTTACAACTTAAGGACTTTACTAGTATCCAAATAACCCTCGAGTATTTCCAACACTTGTCATGATTTTATTTCGATCGATACCTATTTTATTTTTTTTATCTCCACCATGGTGAATAGTTAGATTTGTGTCACACAACTGAGATATGTAACATTCTCAATCTTATTACAATAGTTAGTTGGACTTATTATTTTTGAACCTCTGGTGACTTTTTGGATTATGATTCCTTTAGACCATTAGGGCTAGTTTGGGTATCTGGTTTATGGTGTTTTATGGTAAGATGGAATTATAAATATCCCAACATTTATGTAAGGCCCGTATCCTAATCCATACCATTTCGTAGACTCCCGCGATCTATCTGGTCGAATTTCGGCAACTCGCAGTCTGTAGTCAGCGTTTGTGAGTGACCCTAAGTTGCATCTCGAAGATCTGAGTCACTCGACTCGAAACTTGTACCCTATCGACCGCGCCATCGCCGCATCTCGCGCGCTGATGCAATACCCAGGCCGGGAGTTGTGGGCCTCCGTTCATTTCAAGGAAAACACCGTGCGTTGCAAATCCCAAGAGAATTTCTACAACCCATCATATCAATTAATCAAGTACACATCCTATCACAAATACAAGCAACTCATACCCTACCCATCTCTCTCCCATTCCCAAAGTCAATTCTCTCTCTCTCCCTCTGTCTCTCTCCACCCATCCATTCCTCACAACCATTACCCATCACTCCATCACCTTTTCATCGCATCACTTCTCTCTCTCTCTCTCTCTCTCTATCTCTCTCTCATTTTCTCTCTTCACTCCCGAGCAACCTAAGAGAGCCAACGTCCAAGCTATTCTAAGAGAGCTAGGTGTGGAACTCTCATCTCCACCATCCAAACTTCATCATCCACCATTAAAAGTTGAGCATTGGAGCTAAGGAAGCCAGGACCAAGAAGAAGGCCAATCGGTGGGTGATCGTAGCGTAGGATCTTAATTTTTTGTATGTAAGACCTACTTGTGATGGGACCCATCTTGATGTTTGTGTTATAACAAAGAGGGGCCCATAGTGGCGGGGTCCCTCCAATATGCCGATCTCTCTCTATCTCTCTTTCTCTCTCTCTCTATCTTTTGTGATGGGTTGTTGCCCGCTTGATCTAGACCATCCATCCGTTAGGCCTCTTCCCGCTGCCATAGATGAAGTAAAAACACAAATATCAGTTTGATCTAACCCACGATGGGCCATCACGGGGGACCTTGATGGCGTGGCCAATCTGGGGCCATCCCTCCGCTGGAGGTCCAGTGTCCTAGGACAAAGAGAAAACACAAGTATCAACTTAATCCAAAGCTGAGGTGGGCCACACGTGTGGACCCACCTCGTGCACGTGTTGTAGCTGGGCTATCCAATTGCTGGACAGCCAACAACACCTGGTTGGTGTTGACGAGCTCCGTGGGCCACTAAGATATATGTGTTTTATACTTACCATCCATATGTTTGGACATGGACCCACCCCACACGTGTGACATGTGTGGGTAGGTGGGACCCACCTTAATGTACGTATTTTATCTACGCACTGTCCACCTGGATGGTGCATGTGTAGCCTACCATGATGTACGTGTGGATCCACACCGTCCATTACTTAGACAGTGGGCCACTTTAATGTATGTATTTTATGAAGCTGTCTATGAAATAGCGGTGAAGACCGCTTAAGTTGAAGTCTGAAGATGCCAATATCTCCTAGAGGGAGGTTAAAAGGACTTTTTAAAGATTTATGAGTTATATTAAAAATCCTATCACTCTAATCCTATCATGTATATAATTTTCAGGATTACTTAAATGTAACTCTACTAGCTTCTAAGCCAGGTAGAGGATCCAATCATAAACTAATCAAAATATAACAATATGGAACTTAGTCTATGTTGGATGTGACTGTGTATGTGTGTAAGATGTGATTGGATATATGAATATGAATGCATTGTCATGAATCATATATATAGAAAAGCAATCACAAACACAATCATTTTATAGTGGTTTGATAATAAGTCTACTCCACTCCCGGCTACCGCACTTAACCCTTGAGTGTACCAGATTTCACTAAGGAGGTTTCCCAGGATTCACCTCAAGCCTAAGGTTTTAAATCAAGTTCACCTTCAACCTTTACATGGAGGTTTCTACTTGGTTCACCTCTAACCCTGGAGTTTTACTGGTTCACTCCTAACCAGATGTTTATGCTCTCCATAGAACAAGGGTCTACACAACGCACCCGAGAGTTTTACTGGTTCACTCTTAACCAGATGTTTATGCTCTTCACAGAGCAAGGGTCCACACAACGCACCCACCACGTACACTCCCGCCGGAGGCCTCCTTGAGGACTTCAAAGGGTGAGAACCACTTAAGACCTAATCCTAAAAAGGAATGATCGCAAGTGTTCTCTTGGACTCTAGATACTTACAGATAAGTTGATGAGTCCCGTTAAGCACAATGCCGAAGATCTCCTCCTCCTTGTTGACGAAAAATCTTCTGTTTCCTTGATCCGTAACACAAAAGATATACCAAGACTAGGCTTAGGGTTGGGTCTTAAGATGAAATCCTACTCTCTAAAGGTTTACCTATAAGGAAGGTAAAGTAGTTCCAATCTTATGCATTCAAGGCATCCCAGCTTTATGATTTTCCATTAAGGTAGTTGTTGAAGGATCCTTGAATGCAGAAGTTCATTCCCCAATCCACTCTATTGAATATCAACGATGAGGGTGGATTGAAGGATGAACTCCCTTGAGAGAAAGGGCTTAGGGTATAAGATGTAAGTTGAAACATACAAAAGCTCTCTTTATTCTCTCTTACAGCAACAAAAGACAAGTCCTCTATATATAGACAAAAAGTTCTAACGGATATAAAACAGTCACATTTATGACAGAGTTCGATATCATTGAGCAGGTTCGATATCATCGAGTGTATACTCTTGATAGCATCGATGGTCTGCTCGATGACTCAGACTCGATGTCATATGCTTTTGAAACTTCTTGCCAATAGGTCGATGAATCGAAGCTATTGTCGATGTCATCGAATTTCGAACTCCGATTCCATCGATGACAGGTTCGATTAATCGACACTTGAAAAATGAGAGAGACTTGACTTTGAGATATTTCAGGTTTTTATGAATGATCAGGGGAACCGTCGAGATCATCGGAATTTGAATGTCGATGATATCGAGATCAGAGTCGATGCATCAATAAATCCAGCGGGTTTGTCTTTAAGCTTTTTGGACAATTTGTGTCCTTGTTCGATGCTATCGACCTGGTGCCGATATCATTGATATTTGAATATCGATTATATCGAAGGGCCCCCGATCATAGTTAAAAACAACCTGAGATATTTGCTGTAAGAAATGCGCGCTCACGATCGATATCATCGATGGACTTCCGATGTTATCAACATTTGAATTCAGATCATATTGGAAGAGCATTGATGCTATCGAAGACTTTTGAGATTTTCTTTAAAAAACAGGGGCGCTGAAAAACTATCTGTCGATCTTATTAAGTCGCTCTCGATGGACTCGAGATTTGAATATTGATGATATCGATAGGTGTATCGATACATTGATAATTCATCTATATATGTTATGAAGTTGCTAGACATATTTGTACATATATCAATGATATCAATATGTATATCGATACATCAATAAATCCGTCCAGATGAATATTTAGGTGCTGGACACTTTTGGTCCTCTCATCGATAATATCGTTAAGGTATCGAGGATATCGACAGAACAGGTTGATCATATCGGGGGTGTTTCGATAAGATTGACAAGGCGAGAAAAACATAGAGATTTTCTTATTTTGAAAAAGTTTTCTCACCTCAAAAATCCTAAGATATCTATCTTGTTTTAAGGGTTTTAATCACCTGGTCTTTTGGGACATGGGATGTGAGGCTATGATTTACTTATGGCGAGCTTCCACACATCCGGTTGAGGCAGACACTTGAAATAATCTTCCTATCAAGTTCGGTAGCTAGTCTGACTTACCATTCACGTAACTTGACAAACCAGGGCATAAGTAGGTGCACTTTCAGTCCATCTATCTAGATGTTGGATGTTGGAGATTCTTAAAAAAAAAATTAATAAAAAATAATAGTAATAATATAATATTATATTATATAAATATTATATGTATGTGGTGGGCCCCACGTGGGACCCACCATTTTGGAAGTAGATTGGCTGGAGGACCTCAAACCAGCTATATAGCCGATGTATTGTGTCAGCAAGTTCTGTGGCCCCATCTTGATATATGTGGTATGATCCACACCGTCCATCCATTTGCTGGACGGTGGGACCCAGCCACATGTGTGAGGTCCTCACTGTCTAGCTGGGACGTGGACCCCACTTATGATGTGTGTGGTCAATAACCACACCGTCCATCCACGGTGGAAACCCACCTAATGTGTTGATATCCACATCGTTCACTGTTTGGACGGTGGAGACCCTGCCTGTTATAGTGATGACAACAAGTTCTGTGGGACCCACCGCTGATGTATGGGACTTATCCACACCGTCCAGATGGCTGGACGGTGTGGACCCACCGTTGGCGTATGTATTTTATGTCTATGCCATCCATTTGTTGGGCCCACCTTGATGTATGTGTTACATCCAAACCGTCCATCCAGATGGTGAGCTCATCTTCAGGGTTAAGACAAAAAAAAAAAGATAAGTTTGCATCTCAGGAAGATCACATTGCAGAAACTAGTGGAGGATTGAATGCCTACCATTGAACCCGTTTGGGGTTCCAGAAGCTTTGGATCAATATGAAATTTGTTTTCATCTTAATCCAGGTCTTTGTGACCTTATGATTAGATTGTATGGAAAGTAAACGTTATGGCAGGCCTGGTGAATTGTTAACAGTGAAAATCATTATCTCCACTACTATTTGTGGTATGGTCTAGATGATCTTTCGATATGATTCATTTTTGGGTAATGCTCTATAATAATCTCTAAGAATAGATGAATGGTGTAAATATAATAAAGTGAAAATATAGTGTGTGGGTCCCACCTTGATGTGGTATATATTGAGACTCAGATATGAGGCCCATTGTGATACGTTGGGGGCCCATTGGTACGACCCAGTTGATGTATATGAGACCCATTGGTGCGGCCCACTTGATGTATATGAGGCCCATTAGTGCGGCTCATGGATGCCGCCCGCTTGATGTATATGAGGCTCATTGCTGTGGCCCATGTGAAGTGGCCCACTTGATGTATATAAGGCCCATTGTGATGTATTTGAGGCCCATGGGTTGAGGCCCAATGTGATGTATATAAGGATCATGAGTAGGGCCCATTGAGACGTATGTGAGGCCTTTGTGTGGGGCCGAATGTGATGTATATGAGGTCCATTGCGATGTGTGATTCCACCATGATGTATGTAATGATGTTTATGTCGGGCCATGTCTTGGGAGCTATGATGGTTTAACGTCCACATTGTAAGAGTAATGATGGTTAAAAGTTTGCATTGTAACTCTCCCTAGGGCCCATTGTTAGGCCCATACTTGTTACGTGTAGGCCGTTTAGGCCCTTCTTCATTATGAAGATAGTTCATCACTATCTAACATGCTTAGTATGACTCCATAATTTATGCCCATACACATCATATGTATGCTTGATATGAGGAGTGACTGATCATAACATATGCCATTAGGCAGATTATTTATAGGACTCAATGATAGGAGTTGTCCACATGAGCTTGCAGTACGCGCAGGATTGCTGCATGATTAGACAGTGTGATTCATGCATCTCACATTTATGTGACATGATTACTGTATGCCCTAGTGATATCAGGGTCGTGGCCTCCACAGACACATCGTGGAGAGCCGGATTGGATACTGGAAATGGTGTTACTAGCATCGAGGCGCCATAGATGTCCCTGAGTGAAAATCCTTAAGCCCGATGGTACCAGAGGAAGACTTGGATACATGAGCGCACGAGGGCCGTATACTAGTAAGCCATGTCTCCCACTTTGTCGTGGTCAGCTGGAAAGGGGTGTGACCTTACCCGCCTGAGTGAGGGGGCAATATCTAGGTTGAAATTGACTAGCTTAAGAAATGGGTTCGTCATGGACAAGTCGGGCCCAATATTAGTAGGCAGATAGTGGGGTCTATTTCACTTACCCAGTCGTGCACTCAGATAGGTATGACAAGTTGGCTTAGAGTGTACTAGACCCCGATGATTGTCCAGCGTGAGTACTGTACTAATATTTGATGCTCTGGTGATGAGCTGCATTGATGCATGGATTCAGATGAGGACTGGTATGCTTGAGTTGTATCTCGCATCACATAGCCTTAGTATGGCTGATATCATTCACGCCTTGCATCGTATGACATTGATATGGCTGATATCATTCATACCTTGCATTGTATAGCCTTAATACGGCTGATAGTATTCATGGATTCACCAGCATATTCTGCATTACTTCGATATTGTATTCTGACCATGCTTATATTGCGTACACACTTCACCACCCTCCAAGCTTTCTATAAGCTTATGCACGATTGATGCGTGCAGGTGATGCTATACGTACATATTCCGCATTACTCAAATATTGCATTCTGAGCATGCTTATATTGCGTACACACTTCACCACCCTCCAAGCTTTCTATAAGCTTATGCATGATCGATGCGTGCAGGTGACGCTATACGTAGCTGAGTAGGAGCGTGCCGCAAAGCTTTTGGAGTTTTTAATTATCAATATTGTATTTCCCTTTATGCGCATTGTACCTTAAAACTTTTGATCATAGTGGATTTTGTGATGGTGTCTTGGTTATTGTTCGTAGGTTATGCTTATAGTTATGCTTGTTACAAAATAAATTCATGTTGAAAATCCTCCTTATAGGATCCCAGGATCGAAACATTGTTTATGGGTGCCGAGAGCCGAGAATGGGGTAGTATGGAGGCTGTCGGCGCCGGATTCGGTGATTAAAAATTTTGTGAGGCCGGTTTCCAAGTTTGGGATGTGACAGAAGTTGGTATCAATGCATAACTTGTCAGGACAACATCACATATCTACTATGAGCTCAGGACAATTAGGTCCCGAGTGTGTAACTTTCCGATTTAGTTCCCTAACGTGCGTGCCTTCGAGGGTTCTCAAGGTTGATAGATGTCTTTGTTCTTTCCTATAGGACATGCTGCCAAGGAGAGCAACCCGAGCGACTCCCGCTCCACTACCTGAGGCTCCTACTTTACCACCCATGACTCCCACTCCACCACTAGAGACCCCTTCTCCCCAGCCTGAGGATGTCATTCGTCCACCCGAGGCCGGTGTAGATCTGGCCGTACCCATGAGTGCCTCCCAGTTACAGCAGATGTTACAAGTTGTGATGGCCGCCCTTCAAGGGCAGGGCAAGTACACCATTGTTTTTCCATCCTAGGCAGAACAGGAGCACGTGAGACAGCTCGATACCCCGTATTTTTAGGGCGATCCAGATCCGACAGTAGCTAAGAGATTGCACTCCGAGGTGGAGAAGATTTTTGATACGCTAGCATGTACAACCCAGTAGTGGGTCCAATTAGCCATATTTCTTCTCTAGGGTGAGGCTGAGAACTGATGGACTTCCTTTACCTATGTTGTAGGGCCTGATTTCATTTGGACATGGGAGGATTTCGTAGACCGATTTGACCAGCAGTACTTCCCCAACCACATTCGTCGGTAGCGAGCATTAGAGTTTGAGACCTTGGTGCAGGAAAATATGTCTGTGGTATAGTATGTGGCTCATTTTGTGATGCTATTGAGGTTTGTATTGTATTTTTTTGATGATGAGGAGCGAAAAACCCACCATTTCGAGAACGGCTTGCGTTACGGTCTCCAAGGCCGTGTTGTTAGGCATGAGCTCCCGACTTTTCAAGCGGTAGTACAGAGGGCTCAGATTTATGAGGTTGAGTAGGTCGGGGCGTAGACTAATCGAGATCAAAGGAGAGACTGAAAGAGGCAGGCCCCTCCGGTTGCTCCCAGCAGTAGTAGCGTCGTCAGCAGTAGAGGCGCATAGGGCACCCAGCCGCTAGAGCAACAGCGGCACCAGTGACACCCCCAACACCACCTCAGAGGTAGCTTCTCGGTGCCTGTTATGGATGCAGTGAGATAAGGCACCGTAGGTGAGAGTGTACCCCAACGCAGTAGAAGCAGCTGAGAGCATCGTAATAGCCTCCACAGTATCAGCAGAGAGCACTGCAACAGCCTCCACTGCAGCAGCAGCAGCAGCAGCCGAGAGCGCCATAGTAGCCTCCACAGTAGCAGCTGAGAGCACCATAACAGCCTCCGTAACAGTGACAATAGCCCCCACCATCGAGGCCCCCTCAGCAGTAGCATCAGCGCTAGCCTCCGAGACCTCAACAGCAGAGGCAACAGTTTCGATCGCCTCAGCGATAGTAGCAGTAGCAGCACCCTCAAAGGGGACAGGCACCTCCCTAGCCAACTCAGGCTAAGGTCTATGTAGCTCAGTAGGACCCGCAGTCATCTAGAGGGTATTCTTTCCGTCTCTGTATGCATCGCACAAGTTTTGTTTGATTCCGGTGCTTCACATTCTTTTATGTCCAAGGGATTCTGCCTTTCGACTGGATTACCAATAGAGTCTGCTTGCGAGGGGTTGACCGTATACTACAGTGTTGGGCCGATTTTGCTTGTCTTCTCCCATTCTAGTTGGTGATATCTTTTTACCTGTTGATCTGTTCGTGCTGTCGATATCCAAGTTTGATGTCATCCTGGGCATAGATTGGCTTACTGAGTACCACGCCATCTTGGACTGCTCTGCGAGGACAGTCACATTCTGTATACCGGGCTTGCCTTAGTTCCAGTTTATTGCCGAGCCCAGAGGAGAGCCATTGTTTTGTTTGATGTCCTATGCAGTTGAGGAGCCCGTTGCCTTGTGTATTGACCAGTTGTTTACGATTTCTCCAACATGTTCTAGGAGATTTCGGGGTTGCCTTCACGCTAACATATTGAATTCCAGATTGATCTTGTGCCTGGTACCGCACCTATCTCGAAAGCCCTATACCATATGACACCGATGGAGTTACAAGAGTTGCAACAATAGCTAGACGAGTTGCATCAGTTGGGATTCATTCATCCGAGTAGTTCTTCATGGAGAGCACTGGTACTCTTCGTCAAGAAGAAGGATGACTCGTTGAGGCTCTGTGTGGATTACCGTGAGCTCAACCTGGTCACAATCAAGAAAAGTATTCGCCTCTGAGGATCAATGACTTATTTGATCAGCTATAGGGTGCATAGTTCTTTTTGAAGATTGACCTGCATTTCGTTTATCATCAGATTGGAGTCCAAGAGGAGGACATCTCGAAGACAACATTCAGGATACACTATGGTCATTTTGAGTTCTAGGTCATGTCCTTTGAACTGACCAATGTTCCCGTGGTCTTCATGCAGTTGATGAACAAGGTCTTCTGTTCGTATCTCAATCAGTTTGTTGTGGTATTCATCGACGATATTCTGATATATTCGAGGACCCGTGAGAAGCATGTGCAACGTCTAGAGATTGCATTGTAAACCCTCCGTGCCCACCAGCTGTATGCGAAGTTGGAGAAGTGCGAGTTTTGGTAGGAGGAGATGAAGTTCCTCAGTCACGTGGTGACAAGGGAGGGCATCACAGTGGACCCCTCGAAGGTTGAGGCAGTGCATCAGTGGGGTCAGCCCACAAACCCGTCTAAGATACGTAGTTTCCTTAGTTTAGTGGGTTACTACCAGCGTTTCATCGAGGGCTTCTCTCGTATTGTAGCCCCATTGACCAGGTTAACTCGGAAGGGCATAGAGTTTGTTTGAAGCGACGCTTATGAGTGAGCATTTATGGAGTTGAAGGACCACCTCACGTCCGCTCCTATCCTCACTCTTCCCTCTGAGAGTGATGGATTCGTTGTATTTACTGATGCCTCGCATATTGATTTGGGTGTTCTCCTGATGCAGCATGGGAGGCCAGTGGCCTTCGCGTCTTGCTAGCTCAAGGTCCATGAGTTGAACTACCCCACACATGATTTGGAGCTAGCAGCAGTCATCTTCACACTGAAGGTGTGAAGACGCTATCTTTATAGGGTTAGGTTCGAGCTCTTCTCCAACCATAAGAGCTTGAAGTACCTATTCTCTCAGTCCGAGCTGAACATGAGACAGAGGCGTTGGATGGAGCTCCTGAAGGATTATGACTTTGATGTCCACTACCACGTAGGCAAGGTGAACATGGTGGCGGATGCCCTCAACCATCAGCCACTAGGCTTGGTGGCACACATGATGATTCACGAGTGGATGATGCTCGAGGTTATAGAAGAGTATGACTTCAAGTTTGGTCTACAGTCTTCTATCTTTCATCTATCGAGACTGTTAATTCAACCCGCAAGAGTGATCATGGCTTAACAGACAAACAAGTCATTACAGGGTTACCGATCAGCGGCAGCATCTAAGAGTCAGTCAGATTGGCATATTGGTTCTGAAGGTAGACTTCGATTCAAAGGCTGATTATGTGTCCCGGATATTCCTGAGTTGCGTAAAGATCTTATGACCGAGGCACATTGATCGCGATTTTCTATTCACCTTGTCTCGAGAAAGATGTATCGAGATATGAGGCGACAGTATTTTTTGGACTGGAATGAAGCGCCAGATCGCCAGTTTTGTGGTTGAGTGTGACAAATGTCAGCGTGTCAAGGCCGATCATCAGAGATCCCTTGGTCCATTGCAGCCGTTGAGCGTCCCGATGTGGAAGTGGGAGCACATGTCGACAGATTTTATTATGGGATTACCGAGGACTCAGCGCGGTCATGACGCCATTTGGGTTATCGTGGATGGCCTGATGAAGTCAGCACATTTTCTTGTGATTTATGTGACCTGGTCTTTAGACCAGCTTGCGAGGTTATTCATTGAGGAGATTGTGAAACTGCATGTCGTTCTAGTTTCGATCATTTCTGACCGAGACCCGAGGTTCACGTCTTAGTTTTGGAGGAACTTTCAGAGAGCGATGAGGTCTGTTTTGCAGCTCAACAACGCGTATCATTCGCAGACCGATGGACATACCGAGAGGGTCAACCAAATCCTTAAAGATATGCTTTGGGCATACGTGATTGACTTCGGGGGTAGCTAGGATGAACATCTGCGATTGGCTGAGTTCGCATACAACAACATCTATCAGGCGACTATTGACATGGCTCCTTTCGAGGCATTAAATAACAAACCATGCAGGTCACCGAGTTGTGGACTGAGATTGTAGAGAACCGTTTCCTATGTTTCGACCTTGTACAGTAGACATCAGAGGCCATCGATATCATCAGGGAGAGGATGCACATAGTTCAGAGCTGACAGAAGAGTTTTGCTGATCGCCAACGTTGTCCTTTGGAGTTCGCTGTTGGGGACAGAGTGTGTCTCGAAGTCTCGGGTAGTTCGATTTGGAGGGAAGGGCAAGCTTGCCTTGAGATTTATAGGACCTTTCGAGATCACTAGGCGCATTAGCGCCGTAGCCTATCAGCTTGTCTTACCATCTCAGTTGTCTGACATCCACAACATTTTTCATATCTCTATATTGAGGAAGTGTGGGTTAGACGTAGTTCCTATGATTGATTGACAGCTGCTGGAGGTTCGTGAGGATGCTTCTTACATTGTGTAGTCAGTTCGTATTCTTGATTGGAAGGAGCAGGTTTTTTGGACCAAGGTCATTCCCTTGGTGAAGGTGCAGTGGGGTCACCATTTTGTTGATGAGGCGTCTTGGGAGCGCGTGGCCGAGATTGGAGAGCGTTATCCCCATCTCTTTAATGATTGATTATATGTTGTATCTTATATGTTGTCTCTGATTTTATTTGATGATGTTATGTTTCCTCTTCCTTATGAGTTATGTCTAGTTGTGATTATTGTGTAAATTTCGAGGATGAAATTATTATTACGAGGGGAAAGTTATAAGGCCTGTATCCTAGTCCGTATTGTTCCCTAGACTTCCGCGATCATTCCGGTCGAATTTCGCAACCCTCGACCTGTAATCAGCGTTTGCGCAAGATCCTAAGTCGCATCCCAAAGATCTGAGTCAGTTTGACTCGAAACTTGTACCCTAGTGACCACGCTCCATCTCGCGCGCCGATGCGATATCCAGGTCAGGAGTTGTGGACCCGCGTTCATTTCGAGAAAAATGCCGCACGTTACAAATCCCAAGAGAATCTCTGCAACCTATCACATCAATCTATCAAGTACACATTCTATCATAAGTACAAGCAACCCATACCCTACCCATCTCTCTCCCATTCCCAAAGTCAACTCTCTCTTTCTCTCTCTCCACCCATCCCTTCCTTATAACCATCACCCATCACTCCATCACCTTTTCATCCCTTCACTTCTCTTTCTCTCTCTCTCATTTTCTCTCTTCAATCTCGAGCAACCCAAGAGAGCTAACGTTCAAGCTATTCCAAGAGAGCTAGGTGTGGCCTACTTTCCTACCCTAAAAAAACTCTCATCTCCACCATCCAAACTTCATCATCCACCATCAAAGGTTAAGCATAGGAGCTAAGGAAGCCAAGGGATCAAGAAGAAGGCCAATCAGTGGGTGATCGTAGCGTAAGATCTTGATTTTTTTGTATGTAAGGGCCACTTGTGATGGGACCCATGTTGATGTTTGTGTTGTAACAAAGAGGGGCCCCTAGTGGCGAGTTCCCTCCAATATGCCGATCTCTCTCTATCTCTCTTTCTCTCTCTTTTATGATGGATTGTGGTCCACTTGATCTAGACCGTCCATCTGTTGGGCCCCTTCCCACTACCATGGATGAAGTAAAAACACAAATATCAGTTTGATCTAACCCACGGTGGGCCATCACGCGGGACCCACCTTGATGGCTTGCCCCATCTGGGGCCGTTCATCCGCTGGATGTCCAACATCCCTGGACAAAGAGAAAACACAAGTATCAACTTAATCCAAAGTTGAGGTGTGCCAAACGTGTGGACCCACCTCGTGCACGTGTTGTAGCTGGGCCGTCGATCTGCTGGATGGCTAGCAGTACCTGGCTATTAATGACGAGCTCCATGGGCCACTAAGATATATGTGTTTTATACTTACCGTCCATCTGTTTGGACATGGGCCCATCCCACACGTGTGACACGTGTAGGTAGGTGGGACGTTGGATGCTGGAGATTCTAAAAAAAAAATAAAAATAAAAATAATAAATAATAACAATAATATTATATTATATTATATAAATAATATATGTATGTGGTGGGCCCCATGTGGGACCCACCTTTTTGGAAGCAGATTGGTTGGAGAACCTCAAACCAGCTATATAGCTAATGTATTGCGTTAGCAAGTTCTATGGCCT
The DNA here is from genome assembly GCA_030180095.1 of Magnolia changhungtana. Lineage (NCBI taxonomy): Eukaryota > Viridiplantae > Streptophyta > Magnoliopsida > Magnoliales > Magnoliaceae > Magnolia > Magnolia changhungtana. The sequence continues at coordinate 4,563,856 of JASAUF010000600.1, forward strand.
AAACTTGATATATGTGGTATGATCCACACTGTCTGTCCATTTGCTGGATGGTGGGACCAAGACACACATGTGAGGTCCTCACCATCCAGCTAGGACGTGGACCCCGCTCACCATGTATGTGGTCTATAACCACACCGTCCATCCATTGTGAAAACCCACCTGATGTGTTGATAACCACATCGTCCACTGTTTGGACGGTGGAGACCCTGCTTGCTCTAGTGACAATAGTAAGTTCTGTCGGACCCACCGCTGATGTATGGGTCTTATCCACACCATCTAGATGGCTAGATGGTGGGACCCACCGTTGGTATATGTATTTTATGCCCGTGCCATCCATATGCTGGGCCCACCTTGATTTATGTGTTACATTTGAAAGTGCCCTAGTTTGTCAAGTTACGTGAGTGGTGGGTCAGACTGTCTAGAGAGCTCGATAGGAAGAACAATTCAAGCGTCTGCCTTATTCGAATGTGTGGAAGCTCGCCATAGGTAAATCATAGCCTCACATCCCTTGTCCCAAAACACCATGTGATTAAAACCCTTAAAACAAGATAGACATCTTAGGGTTTTTAAAGTGAGAGAACTTTTTTGTTAAACAAGAAAATTTCTAAGTTTTTCTCGCTGTGTCGATTTTATCGAAGCACCCTCGATATGATCGACCTGCTCTGTCGATGTCCTTGATACCTTACCGATATTATCGATATGAAGACCAAAAGTGTCCAACAACTAAATATTCATTTGGATGGATTTATCGATGTATCGATACACCTATCGATATCATCGATAAAAGCACTAAATATGTCCAGCAACTTCACAACATATCTGGACGAATTATCGATGTATCGATACACCTATCGATATCATCGATATTTAAAACTCGAGTCCATCGGGAGTGGCTCGATAAGATCGATAGGTAGATTTTCGGTGCCCCTATTTTTTAATGAAAATCTCAAATTCCTTCGATATATCGATGACCGTCCGATATGATCTGAATTCAAATGTCGATAAGATCGAAGGCCATCGATGATATCGATAGTGGGCGCGCATTTCTTACAGCAGATATTTCAGGTTGTTTTTAACTATGATCGGGGGCCCTTCGATAGAATCGATATTCAAATATCGATGATATCGGCACCAGGTCGATTGTATCGAACAAGGACATAAATCGTCCAGCAAGCTTAAAGACAAATCCATTGGATTTATCGATGCATCGACTCTGATCTCGATATCATCGACATTCAAATTCTGATGATCTCGACAGTTCTCCCGATCATTCATGAAAACCAGAAATATCTCAAAGTCAAGTCTCTCTCACTTTTTCATGTGTTAATTGATCGAACCTGTCATCGATTGAATCGAAGTTCGAAATACGATGACATTAACAATAGTTTCGATTCATCGACTAAATGACAAAGAGTTTTAAAAGCGTATGACATTGAGTCCGAGTCATCGAGCAGACCATCGATGCTATTGAGAGTATACGCTCGATGATATCGAACCTGCTCGATGATATCGAACTCTGTTATAAATATGACCATTTTATATTTGTTGAAACTTTTTGCCTATATATAGAGGACTTGTCTTTTGTTGCTGTGAGAGAAAGAAGAGAGCTTTTGAGTGTTTTAACTTATATCCTATATCTAAAGCCCTTTCTCTCAAGGGAGTTCATCCTCCAATCCACCCTCACCATTGATATTCAATAGACACTACGCCAAAACAGGAAAAAAAGGACGGTCCAAAACCGTCTCAAATGACCAAAAAGGACGGTCATAGACCGTCACATAGGCAGTCAAATTTTGACGTGTCCTATTACTTAAAGGACGGTTAAAAACCGTCATTCTTATTGATGAAAAAAAGACGGTCATGGACCGTCCTAAAAAAAGATGGTTATAAACCGTCCTTAAAATGGACTGTCATAGACCATCTCTTATGAGACCAAAAAGGACGGCCATGAACCGTCCTTTAAAAAGACTGTCATGGACCGTCCTTAAAAAGGACAGTGATGGACTGTCTTGTATGAGCCTTCAATGGACGGTCTGTCTCGTATGAGCCTTCAAAGGACGGCCATAGATCATCCTTTAAACGGACGATCATGGACCATCCTTAAAAAGGACTGTCATGGACCGTCTCGTATGAGCCTTCAAAGGACGGTTATAGACCGTCCTTTAAAAGGACAGTCATGGACCGTCCTTTAAGAGGACTGCTATGGGCCGTCTCTTATGACCCTTAAAGGACTCTTCAAATTTGACCTGTTACAGTCTTCTTCCTAATATACACCTATTATACAATATATTTTATCACATTTACATTCACATCCATCTAAACCCAAACTACGTAAATCCATCCAAACACACAATCTTCCTGATATACACCTGTTATACAATATATTTCATCACATTCACATTCACATCCATCTAAACCCAAACTACGTAAATCCATCTAAACACACAATCTTATCCACATTACATTCATCCACACATAATACATATAAGTTTAACTTCATAAGTAAAAAAAACAATCTTATCCACATTTCATCACATTCACATCCATCTAAAAACCCAAACTACGTAAATCCATCCAAACATAAACTACATCCATCCAAACACAAACAATCTTGTCCACATTACATTCATCCACGCATAATACATATAAATAAGTTTAAGTTTTAGGTTTGGTTATAAGCTATAGGTTTAGGGAATTGAGAATAGGTTAAGGTTTAGGTTTAGGAAATCGGGTTCGGGTTCGGGATCGGGTTTAGGTTTGGGTTTTCAAGTTTAGGTTTAGGTTTAGGTTAGGGAGTTGAGATTAGGATTAGGTGTAGGTGTAGGTTTAGGGATTTAAGAATAGGTTAAGGTTTAAGTTTAAGAATTCGCGTTCGGGTTTGGGATTGGGTTTAGGTTTGGGTTTTCAAGTTTCAGTTTAGGTTTAGGTTTAGGTTAGGGAGTTTAGATTAGGATTAGGTGTAGGTTTAGGTTCGTGGATTTGAGAATAGGTTTACGTTTACGTTTAGGAAATCGGGTTGGTTCTGGATCGGGTTTAGGTTTGGGTTTTCAAGTTTAGGTTTAGGTTTAGTTTAGGTTAGGGAGTTTAGATTGGGATTAGGTGTAGGTGTAGGTTTAGGAATTTGAGAATATGTTAAGGTTTAGGTTAAGGTTTAGGTTATAAGCTATAGGTTTAGGGAATTGAGAACATGTTAAGGTTTAGGTTTAGGAAATCGGGTTTGGGTTCGGGATCGGGTTTAGGTTTGGGTTTTCAAGTTTAGGTTTAGGTTTAGGTTAGGGAGTTGAAATTAGGATTAGGTGTAGGTGTAGGTTTAGGGATTTGAGAATATATTTAGGTTATATGTTATAGGTTCAGTTTATGTTTAGGTTATAAGCTATAGGTTTAGGGAATTGAGAATAGGTTAAGGTTTTAGGTTTAGGAAATCGGGATCGGGTTTAGGTTTAGGTTAGGGAGTTGAGATTAGGATGAGGTGTAGGTGTAGGTTTAGGGATTTGAGAATAGGTTAAGGTTTAGGTTTAAGAATCGGGTTCGGGTTCAGGATTGGGTTTAGGTTTAAGTTAGGGAGTTTAGATTAAGATTAGGTGTAGGTTTAGGTTTAGGGATTTGAGAATAGGTTAAGGTTTAGGTTTATGAAATCGGGTTCGGGTTTAAGTTTGGGTTTTCAAGTTTAGGTTTAGGTTTAGGTTAGGGAGTTTAGATTAGGATTAGGTGTAGGTGTAGGTTTAGGAATTTGAGAATAGGTTAAGGTTTAGGTTTAGGTTTAGGTTAAGGTTTAGGTTATAAGCTATAGGTTTAGGGAATTGAGAATAGGTTAAGGTTTAGGTTTAGGAAATCAAAGTTCGGGTTCGGGATCGGGTTTAGGTTTGTGTTTTCAAGTTTAGGTTTAGGTTTAAGTTAGGGAGTTGAGTTAGGATGAGGTGTAGGTGTAGTTTAGGTTTAAGAATTCGGGTTCGGGTCTGGATTGGGTGTAGGTTTGGGTTTTCAAGTTTAGGTTTAGGTTTAGGTTTAGGTTAGGGAGTTTAGGTTAGGATTAGGTGTAGGTTTAGGTTTAGGGATTTGAGAATAGGTTAAGGTTTAGGTTTAGGAAATCGGGTTCGGTTTTAGGTTTGGGTTTTCAAGTTTAGGTTTAGGTTTAGGTTAGGGAGTTTAGATTAGGATTAGGTGTAATTGTAGGTTTAGGAATTTGAGAATAGGTTAAGGTTTAGGTTTAGGTTTAAGTTAAGGTTTAGGTTATAAGCTATAGGTTTAGGGAATTGAGAATAGGTTAAGGTTTAGGTTTAGGAAATCGGGTTTGGGTTCGAGATCGGGTTTAGGTTTAGGTTTTCAAGTTTAGTTTTAGGTTTAGGTTAGGGAGTTGAGATTAGGATTTGGTGTAGGTGTAGGTTTAGAGATTTGAGAATAGGTTAAGGTTTAGGTTTAAGAATCTCGGGTTCGGGTTTGGGATTGGGTTTAGGTTTGGGTTTTCAAGTTTAGGCTTAGGCTTAGGTTTAGGTTTAGGTTAGGGAGTTTAGATTAGGATTAGGTGTAGGTTTAGGTTTAGGATTTGAGAATAGGTTAAGGTTTAGGTTTAGGTTTGGGTTTTCAAGTTTAGGTTTAGGTTTAGGTTAGGGAGTTGAGATTAGGATTAGGTGTAGGTTTAGGTTTAGGAATTTAATAATATATTTAGGTTTTAGGTTTAGGTTTAGGTTTTAGGTTATTGGTTAAGGTTTAGGTTTTAGGTTTAGGTTAGGTTATAGGTTAAGGTTTATGTTTAAGGATTTGAGAATAGTTTTAGGTTATAAGTAAGGTTTTAGGTTTTGGTATAGGCTTAAGTTATAGGTTATAGGTTATATGTTTAGGTTAAGGTTTAGGAATTCGGGTTCGAGTTTAGATTCGACTTTAGGTTATAGGTTTTGGAATTTGAGAATAGTTTTAGGTTATAAATAGGTTTAGGTTGGGTTATAGGTTAAGGTTTACTGATTTGAGTTAAGGTTATAGGTTTAGGTTTTAGGTTTAGGTGAAGGTCTAGGATTTGAGTTTAGGTTATAGGTTTAGGATTAGGTTATAGGTTTATGTTTAGGTTTAAGTTATAGGCTTAGGTTATAGGTTATAGGTTATATTTTTAGGTTAAGGTTTAGGAATTGTGTTCAGTTTGATTCGTGTTTAGGTTAAAGGTTTTGGGATTTGAGAATAGTTTTAGGTTATGAGTATAGGTTTAGGTTGGGTTATTGGTTAAGGTTTAGGGATTTGAGTTAAGCTTATAGGTTTAGGTTTAGGTTATAGGTTAAGGTTTAGGGAATTGAGTTTAGGTTATAGGTTTAGGTTAAGGTTTAAGTTTAGGTTTACGTTAAGGGTTAGGTTATACGCTATAGGTTTAGGGAATTGAGAATAGGTTAAGGTTTAGGTTTAGGAAATCGGGTTCGGGTTTGGGATCGGGTTTAGGTTTGGGTTTTCAAGTTTGGGTTTAGGTTTAGGTTAGGGAGTTGAGATTAGGATTAGGTGTAGGTTTAGGGATTTGAGAATACATTTAGGTTTTAGGTCATTGGTTTAGGTTTTAGGCTTAGGTTTAGGTTTAGGTTATAAGTGTAGGTTTAGGTTTAGGTTAGGGAGTTGAGATTAGGATTAGGTGTAGGTTTAGGTTTAGGAATTTGAGAATACATTTAGGTTTTAGGTCATAGGTTTAGGTTTAGGTTATAGGTTTAGGTTTAGGTTATAAGTGTAGGTTATAGGTTTAGGTTAGGTTATAGGTTAAGGTTTAGGGAATTGAGAATAGGTTAAGGTTTAGGTTTACTAATCGGGTTCGAGATCGGGTTTAGGTTTGGGTTTTCAAGTTAGGTTTAGGTTTAGGTTAGAGAGTTGAGATTAGGATTAGGTGTAGGTTTAGACTTAGGGATTTGAGAATAGGTTAAGGTTTAGGTTTAGGAAATCGGGTTCGGGTTCGGGTTTAGGTTTGGGTTTTCAAGTTTAGGTTTAGGTTTAGGTTAGGGAGTTGAGATTAGGATTAGGTGTAGGTTTAGGTTTAGAGATTTGAGAATACATTTAAGTTTTAGGTCATAAGTTTTGGTTTTGGTTAAGGTTATAGGTTTAGGTTAAGGTTTAGGTTTAGGTTATAAGCTATAGGTTTAGGGAATTGAGAATAGGTTAAGGTTTAAGTTTAGGAAATCGGGTTCGGGTTCGGGATTGGGTTTAGGTTTGGGTTTTCAAGTCTAGGTTTAGGTTTAGGTTAGGGAGTTGAGATTAGGATTAGGTGTAGGTTTAGGTTTACTGATTTGAGAATACATTTAGGTTTTAGGTTTAGGTTTTAGGTTATAGGTTAAGGTCATAGGTTTTGGTTTAGGTTAAGGTTATAGGTTTAGGTTTAGGTTTAGGTTAAGGTTTAGGTTTAGGTTTAGGTTTAGGTTATAAGCTATAGGTTTAAGGAATTGAGAATAGGTTAAGGTTTAGGTTTAGGAAATCGGGTTCGGGTTCGGGATCGGGTTTTGGTTTGGGTTTTCAAGTTTAGGTTTAGGTTTAGGTTAGGGAGTTGAGATTAGGATTAGGTGTAGGTTTAGGTTTAGGGATTTAAGAATACATTTAGGTTTTAGGTTTAGGTTTAGAGTTTAGGTTATTGGGTTTAGGTTTTAGGTTATTGGTTAAGGTTTAGGTTAGGTTATAGGTTATAAGTTTAGGTTATAGGTTATAGGTTAAGGTTTAGGTTTAAGGATTTGAGAATAGTTTTAGGTTATAAGTAAGGTTTTAGGTTTAGGTATAGGCTTAAGTTATAGGTTATATGTTTAGGTTAAGGTTTAAGAATTCGGGTTTGGGTTCGGGTTTGGATTCAACTTTAGGTTATAGGTTTTGGGATTTGAGAATAGTTTTAGGTTATAAATAGGTTTAGGTTGGGTTATAGGTTAAGGTTTACAGATTTGAGTTAAGGTTATAGGTTTAGGTTTAGGTTTAGGTTTTAGGTTTAGGTTAAGGTCTAGGGATTTGAGTTTAGGTTATAGGTTTAGGATTAGGTTATAGGTTTAGGTTTAGGTTTAGGTTTAGGTTTAAGTTATAGGCTTAGGTTATAGGTTATAGGTTATACGTTATAGGTTTAGGTTAAGGTTTAGGAATTCGCGTTCGGGTTCGGGTTTGGATTCGACTTTAGGTTATAGGTTTTGGTATTTCAGAATAGTTTTAGGTTATAAATAGGTTTAGGTTGGGTTATAGGTTAAGGTTTACAGATTTGAGTTAAGGTTATAGGTTTAGGTTTAGGTTTTAGGTTTAGGTTAAGGTCTAGGGATTTGAGTTTAGGTTATAGGTTTAGGATTAGGTTATAGGTGTAGGATTAGGTTATAGGTTTAGGTTTAAGTTATAGGCTTAGGTTATAGGTTATATGTTTAGGTTAAGGTTTAGGAATTCGGGTTTGAGTTCGGGTTTGGATTTGGGTTTAGGTTATAGGTTTTGGGATTTGAGAATAGTTTTAGGTTATGAGTATAGGTTTAGGTTGGGTTATAGGTTAAGGTTTAGGGATTTGAGTTAAGCTTATAGGTTTAGGTTTAGGTTTAGGGAATTGAGTTTAGGCTATAGGTTTAGGGAAAGGTTAGGTTAAGGTTATAGGTTTTGGGATTTGGGAATAGTTTTAGGTTATAAGTATAGGTTTATGTTAGGTTATAGGTTAAGGTTTAAGGATTTGAGAATAGTTTTAGGTTATAAGTAAGCTTATAGGTTTGGGTATAGGCTTAAGTTAGAAGTTATAGGTTATATGTTTAGGTTAAGGTTTAGGAATTCGGGTTCGGGTTCGAGTTTGGGTTAAGGTTATAGGTTTTGATTTTGGTTTAGGTTATAGGTTTTGGTTTAGGTTATAGGTCATAGGTTAAGGTTTAGGTTTAGGTTATAAGTTTTGGGATTTGAGAATGGGTTTGGGTTTAGGTTATAGGTTTTGGTTTTGGTTTAGGTTATAGGTTATAGGTTTAGGTTAAGGTTTAGGTTTAGGTTATAGGTTTTGGGATTTGAGAATAGGTTAAGGTTAAGGTTATAGGTTTAGGTTTAGGAAATTGGGATCGGGTTCGGATTCGGGTTTAGTTTTTGGTTTTCAAGTTTTGGTTTAGGTTTAGGTTATAGGTCATAGGTTAAGGTTTAGGTTTAGGTTATAGGTTTTGGGATTTGAGAATGGGTTCGGGTTTAGGTTATATGTTTTGGTTTTAGTTTAGGTTATAGGTTATAGGTTTAGGTTAAGGTTTAGGTTTAGGTTATAGGTTTTGGGATTTGAGAATAGGTTAAGGTTAAGGTCATAAGTTTAGGGTTTAGGTTTAGGTTTAGGTTTAGGTTAAGGTTATAAGTTTAAGTTTAGGTTTAGGTTATGGTTTAGGGATTTGAGTTTAGGTTTAAGTTATAGGTTTAGCTTTAGCTTTAGGTTTTAGGTTTAGGTATAGGCTTAGGTTATATGTTTAGGTTAAGGTTTAGGAATTCAGGTTCGAGTTTGGATTCGGGTTTAGGTTATAGGTTTTGGGATTTGAGAATAGTTTTAAGTTATGAGTATAGGTTTAGGTTGGGTTATAGGTTAAGGTTTAGAGATTTGAGTTAAGCTTATAGGTTTAGGTTATAGGTTTAGGTTTAGGGAATTGAGTTTAGGCTATAGGTTTAGGGAAAAGGTTAGGTTAAGGTTATAGGTTTTGGGATTTGGGAATAGTTTTTGGTTATAAGTATAGGCTTAGGTTAGGTTATAGGTTAAGGTTTAAGGATTTGAGAATAGTTTTAGATTATAAGTAAGGTTATAGGTTTAGGTATAGGCTTAAGTTATAAGTTATAGGTTATATGTTTAGGTTAAGGTTTAGGAATTCGAGTTCGGGTTCGGGTTTGGGTTAAGGTTATAGGTTTTGATTTTGGTTTAGGTTATATGTTTTGGTTTAGGTTATAGGTCATAGGTTAAGATTTAGGTTTAGGTTATAGGTTTTGGGATTTGAGAATGGGTTCGGGTTTAAGTTATAGGTTTTGGTTTTGGTTTTGGTTATAGGTTATAGGTTTAGGTTAAGGTATAGGTTTAGGTTATAGGTTTTGGGATTTTAGAATAGGTTAAGGTTAAGGTCATAAGTTTAGGTTTAGGAAATCGGGATCGTGTTCGGGTTCGAGTTTAGTTTTTGGTTTTCAAGTTTTAGTTTAGGTTTAGGTTATAGGTTTTGGTTTAGGTTATAGGTCATAGGTTAAGGTTTAGGTTTAGGTTATAGGTTTTGAGATTTGAGAATGGGTTCGGGTTTAGGTTATATGTTTTGTTTTGGTTTAGGTTATAGGTTATAGGTTTAGGTTAAGGTTTAGGTTTAGGTTATAGGTTTTGGGATTTGAGAATAGGTTAAGGTTAAGGTCATAAGTTCGGAGTTTAAGAAATCGGGATCGGGTTGGGTTCGGGTTTAGTTTTTGGTTTTCAAGTTTTGGTTTAGGTTTAGGTTAGGGAGTTGTGATTAGGATTAGGTTTAGGTTTAGGTTTTAGGTTTAGGTTAGGGTTATAGGTTTAGGTTTAGGTTTAGGTTAGGTTATAGGTTAAGGTTTAGGAATTGAGTTTAGGTTATAAGGTTTAGGTTAAGGTTAAGGTTATAGGTTTTGGGATTTGAGAATAGGTTTAGGTTAAGGTTATAAGTTTAAGTTTAGGTTTAGGTTAAGGTTTAGGGATTTGAGTTCAGGTTTAAGTTATATGTTTAGCTTTAGCATTAGGTTTTAGGTTTAGGTATAGGCTTAGGTTATAGGTTATAGGTTATATGTTTAGGTTAAGGTTTAGGAATTTGGGTTCGGGTTTGGATTCGGGTTTAGGTTATAGGTTTTGGGATTTGAGAATAGTTTTAGGTTATAAGTATAGGTTTAGGTTTGGATTCAGGTTAAGGAGTATATTAGGATTAGGTGTAGGTTTAGGTTTAGGGATTTTCTAGTATTATCTACTATTGAACCTAGTATTATCTACTACATACTAGTAACATACAACCAATATGGGGCACCATACCATAAGCTACAAGAATTTCATGTCCCCCTAAACAAGGTATCCTCCATTAATAACATATATATATATATTATAAGTTTTTTATTTTCATTTACATTCTCAAATACATTCATCATCCATCCAAGAAAATTGAAACAAGTATTATCAATCTATGACTAATAATTGAAAAGGAAAATCATGCATCTTATCTTACCGACCGCCTTATGTTTCTTTTCACCTTTGTAGCTCTCATATTTGTTGCAGCTGCTAGTTCACCTTCAGTAGTCTCTCTAACCAAATCTTTGTGTAGTCCCTCCATCTGAAGCAATGGCCGAAGTTCAAGAATTAGGACTGATTAGTCTTTCCATATTTTGAAAAAAATCAAATTCTTTATTTTTGGCTGCAAGTCTACTTATAATTATCATTGGCTCTTAATCTATTTATAATGAAAATCTTAAATATCACCCAATAGTGCTCCTTTGATAAATGTCCTGTTTGGAACAAATAATTTCTGTAAAACTCTTTTATGTTTTTTCAATCCATCTTCCATTTTCTTCTTAATAAGAAAATCCACATTTACAAATATTCCCATTTTTTCTATTTTTTAAAAGAATGAGTTCAGTTAAAATTTAGTAATAGGAAAATCCAGATTTCCACTGTTGAAACCTTCCTAGGGTCTAAAGTAAGTTTTATTTGTCATCCAACCTATTAATATGATCACAAAGACATGGATGAAAAGAAAGCACAAACATTAGCTTGATCCAAAACTTCTTTGGCCTCCAAAAAATTTTCAATGGTAGATGTTCAATCAAACAGTTTCCTGTGTTGTAATACTTTCATATTCTCATACATGCCAAAGTTGGATTGATGTTGTGGAGATGTTTTCCTAATGGACGGTCCAGATGGGTGATGTGGAGGCCAACTGATCCAAATGCAGGTTGATACGTGGAAAGTTTTCCATGCACTTGTACCATGGGAAAATTTTCCATTTGAGATTGTAAGTCTATATCATGTACTTGACTCATTTGAACAGTATGTATTCTTCAAAAGTTAACCAACCAAACATCATAGATGGAAGTTGAAGTCGGATAAATCCATTGCCCAATAGACAATGTAAACTACCATGATATTTATTTTATAAGTATTCAACAAGAGAAGCAACTCTAGGCTTTTGTAATGTAATGAATAAAGAAGGCTGTGATAGGAAACCTGGTGTTAAATGTTAATGGGACCACCGAATAACAAAATAGAGTATGGAGAGACGATGCTAGTATCTCACAAAAATACTTTACTAGTTTCAACCTGAAAACATGAGAAAATATTGAAAATTTAGAAATCCATTCTCAATCACAGCATTAGAATTAAGAACTAACAGAAAATCTTAAGGAAAATGCTTGAAAAAATGTCAAGGTTGATTATGTGTATTGAAAATAAGTTAGATCCAGATCTATTCAAATAAATGTGTCTTGATTTCCACTTAAATTGTAAATCATTTTTTTCAAGTGCCTGAGATCATTATCACCTATCAATGCAATATAAAGCATATTATGTGTATGCATGCAGATGTGCAGGGACTGAACAAGAAAATAAGTTAGATCCAAATTTATGCCAAAAGAAGAAAAAGAAGAAATACAAACATATATGTCAAAATAAGTTAGATCCAAATTTCTTAATTTATAAGAATGTAACATTCATGCTTGATGAAGGGGATCTCTACTTGCAAAAATATGAATTACTTTTACAAAAAGAAAAAAAGCAGATATTTCTGTAATGTTTATTTGCCATCCAACCTATTGATAAGGTCAAATATACCTGGAAGAAGGGGAAATAAAAATATCAGCTTGATGACAGATCTTCTCCATGTCATCCCAATTACAGTCCCATGCTCAATGGGATACTTCAAAGTGAGAATACCTCTCTTGGACTGGGCCTCATCACCAACACGAGCATCTTTCTGTCCCATCCCAACTATAACACCTGTATGACGAGGCCAACCAATGATGCTTGCGAGTTATACAACTATGGTGTAGGTTAGTGCTATTATCTATTCAATAACACAAAAATTGAGAAATCATGATCAAGCCAAAACTCATATAACATATATATATATATATATATATATAACATATCTATATAACATAAAAAAATCACAACAAAAAAATAAAATCACAACATATCTATGTGTTTTCTTTATCAAAGATGCCTTTTTCAGCAAGTAATGATTTGACTGACATGGTTGTATGGGACTTGTGGCATCTTTACTTTGTAATGTTGATCATCACTTTATGCCTCCACAGAGGGTGTTACAGTCAAAACAGAAAGTGTTGATGATTTCAAGAGTAAATTTGCTGAAGCACAATGTGCAAGTGAAGAGAAAAACAAGAAGTTAGAGGTAGCAGAAGGAAAAATAAGTCAACTTCGAGAATCTTCATGTGTTTCAACCAAGGCTATCTACCGGTGGGGCCACCATCAGTCTATTGGACCCATAATAGATGGACCAAGAATTGAATATCTCCTTGATAGGACAATCATAACATTCAACTTTATGGCCTGCAAGAAGACAGTCAAGAAGAGATGCAATGGTTACAAGTGACTGTGGTGCCAGCATGGATGCATTATCTGAGCTATTCATTAGACTTGCTTAATGAGTCACCTGGACTCACACACGTGTCCCATGTTGGCATGTGTGGGGCACTTGCAAGCACACATTACCTGCATGCATGTTACATACGATAAATTCAACTATTTCCTCACTGGTGAAAAATGCTAATAGAAAACCTTGAGTTATATATATATATATATATAATATACTCGCTATTTTTCAATTACAAGCACACATTCCTGCCACGCATGCGAAACATCATTTTCAAACCAAACTATACTCGCTATTTTCAAATCTCATGCGGCCACTTCATTCCCCCACTCTCCCTCGATTTCCCCACTCTCACCTCTCCGTCTCTCTCTTGAAGCAAAAAAGAGGGAAAAAAATCTCTTTTATTTTTTTCAATCCATCTTCCATTTTCTTCTTAACAAGAAAATCCATATTTACTATTATTCTCATTTTTCTATTATTCAAATGAATGAGTTTGGACTCCGAAAGCGTCGGCTCCAGCACTTGTACTTTCAGCCCAAACCCTAACCAAGGACTCCAAAATTACCAAGTACTCATAAACATTCATTGCAAGCATTTTGTCTGAGCCTCTCCACACCTCAGATTGCATATGCTCATGCTTCAAATGTAAAATGGTAACACAAAAATAGCAAATTAACATCACTATCATACATGGAATTTAAGAGAAGTAAATGCATTGCCATGAATTTGAGACCATCCAAGCGCTAAAGCAGGCTTCAACAGTAACCAAGTGTTTTAAATAAATGCAGTTTTTTCATATTAAGATGGGGAACATGTATACCATAGGAGATGAAACGAGAAGAATAGCTCCCTCAAACGCCCCGACCCTGCATTATGGGTGATCTCCACCTAGTAGTCTCAGTAGGCTCCCTATTGCTAAGATTCTGCAAGAAAGAAGAAGAAGAAGAAGAATAAGAAGATACTTGTTAATAATTTCAGTCACTAAAAAGGAAAAAAATAAATAGCCAAGCTAATATGATGCGTATGCATTTATCAACTTAAGGACTCAATGGCGAATGTCAATAGACTAAGACAATACAACATTAAACAAGGTATTTCAATCTTACAAACAATGAACTCATAGGTAAAAAGGGGTCATCATCAAATACATGTAAGAGATGACAATGCATGAAATGGAAATATGTTGTGCATTACATGGAACTCTAGTGCCTAGGGGAGTGAGTTTATATACAATTAGTAAAAAAAAAAGAATTCTAATGAACATATCCAATAAATGAGAACTGAGAAAATAAAAATCACCAAGGAAAAAGAAAAAAAAATAGAAGGCTAAATTCATACATTTTGGCATAGTTCCCATAGAGACAAGTCCTGTACAAGCCTGGCCCTGGCCCGGCAGTCCAAACTTGGTTTGTTTTAAGCTTGCAGGTCAAACACAGGCCTATGTTTAAGTCCACCAAATGAACGTGACAGGCCCAGTCCAAGTTTGATGGGGGTGCTTGGTGCTTGTAAAATCTCTTCTTAGTGGTAGGGCTATCAATGGGACACACTCATGGTTGGTTTCAACTGGATTTTAATTGGTCAGGCTGAGCTTGTCAGGCCAGCCCTGTTCATAAGAAATTTTAGAATCACGTGGGAAAACCCACTCCAACAGCTGCAAAAGAAAATTACTGTTCCCAAATTTTCAGTTATGTACATGTACATCACCATCTCATAAAAGCATAGTTGAAGAATTTACCATCAGGATCAGCCACCCTTGCCATCAAAAGTGCATTAAAAGTGCCCATATCCATACCATTCATTTATTTTGCATAGAAGGGGAAGAATAAGAATTGTTCAATACTTGTTGATTGTCTGTCTATTTCTTTTTATAGATTACTAATTAATCTGATTAACCAAACACTATTAGCTAGTAAACATTCATTCACTGTTGAAAAGAAACAGAAAGATTAGAAATAGAAAATAAAAGGGGGAAAAAAAGTACGTTTGTCAACAACAGTCAAGGCATAGGCCTTAAACCAAAATATATATATATATATATATATATATATATATATATATATATTATATATATATATATAACAGAAAAAAGAAGAAGAAAGAGCTAGAAAATAGACTAATAGAATCCAGCAGGATGTTTGGAAAGGATGCCAAAACCCTAGGCTGGTTAGCCATAAATGATATTCATGCCTCAGCTTGAAAGTTGTTGGGAGGGTCAGATAGAAGAAGTCAATACATTTATTTTAAGATTTCCAAAAGTTCAACACATCCAGGCCTTTAATATCAATCAAAAAGAAAATATAAACATGGGCATTGTATTTAGAGACATGGCAAAGCTCCATCTCCGATGTGGAGATCAAATGGCTATCTTCTAGACTCATAAATAAAGATAACTCCACAGAACAATGACTATAAGAAGAACAGAATCCCAGTAATTACATTATTTGGTGAACAAAAATGAGTTTTCTCATCCACAATAGCATGATATAGGAATCGGATATACGCCTTACCTGCTTCTAATGAAATTCCACTTTTCAATGTTCTTAAAAGCTAGAGACAATTCACACCGAGTACAATACTAGCCTTCCTCATGGTTTACCTGAAGTTATACTAATAGTTCATGTTGCAAAATTTAAAAAGATGATGATGATGCATACTCACAGAACATGAAGGAGAGATGTATGGACATACCTAGAAAAAAAAAGATATTCCTACAGTAGAGAGAATTAAAAAAGATGCCCCCATGATCATATTTAGAATTAACCCCAAAGGATGCAAGAATAGAATATGACAGTGACAGCCAAGAATAGAATGCAAAGTTTAAATTACATGAGCCTTCACATTATTGCAGGACTTAATTAGTCCCTTTCATTCCCACTCAACTGCACATAGTTTATGGATGGTTCATTCCCACTGTAGGGGTCTATTTTTGGATGATTGGGTTGGCATACCTCAGCCATGTTGAATGATTGCAGTTGGCATCCCTCAGCCATGTGTATGGTGGATGCATTTTTTAGTATGATCCTCCATACGCAGCTAAAGTAACATATCATTCCTCATTGATATGAGTCATAATTTCAGCTTTTCTCATATTACTCCGTATTGCAAAACTCAAAAAATGATTCAACCTCAAAATAGACACCAACTTGGTGATAAAGGCCACCACCCATATTTGGTTGTGAAAACAAACCTATAGTAGATTTTAATGTTGCTCTGTAAATAAAAATTTGTTCAACACTAGTTCCATGACATAATAAACAAAATGGAAAACTGAAAGAATGCCATTTTACATATATAGCATGGACAATGCAGCGATCACACGAAAACATAAGGTCCAACAAAAATCACACAAGGGGCCGTTTGGCTGCATGGATATCGGACAGTTAAGAACTGGAATCCAGGATTTTCAATCCAAATCATGTGTCGCCCTCCCCAGAATCATGTATTTTGAATATAACTTAAGATTGAAAATCCTCAAAAGGGCCCCTTTTAAAATCCAAGAGAAAAGGTGGGGTGCAAAATCCTTTCAATCCTCTTCAACTGCCATCATTGTTCTATCCTCCCTTCTTCAAGGCCCAAAATCCAGGTTGACAAACATAAATGTTTAGATTCCACATGATTGAAAATCTAGGCTGCCAAACACAACTGAAAGAATGCAAAATCTAGGATTTAGATTCTTGAGTTAGAACCCAAATGCATGCTACCAAATGCCCCAAAATACAATCATATCATAGAACATTTGTGAAATGTGAACACAAGACCAAAGAATTTTAAAAAAATCTTCATAAACATACCCAAATTAGAAATTGTCATTCAAAACAAACATCGAAATTATAAAAAACACAAAAAAATAAAATCATACAACACATTCCACAAACATCAAAAAAAAAAAAAAGTGCAGGCATAAACTTTTTTTTTTAGATAAAAATTAAGGTGGATCTAAAATTTAAAGATGCGACACGAAGGGAAAAAGTGAGGAAAGAAAAACCTATGGTTGTCCACCTTCATGTTTATGAGCCATTCCCATTAGGATGAATTGAAAACATAAAAGCTTTGGCAGATACAAAACTTATATGGCCATATGAATGTTTTGATGGTGTTCCTTAAATTCCTATTGTTTCCTCTCATGAGGCACACTTGACTTTTGGATCCACCTCATTTTTATTATCATGTTTTAAAATGAGATAGGAAAAGGATGGATGGGGTGAATTTATAACAAACATAGTGTGGCCCCACTTAACTTTCCTGGAGTGTGTGTACTAACATGGGTGTGTGCTAACAAGCTAACAAAAAAATTAAAAAAAAAAGCCTCAAATACAGATGGCGTGGGAACGAATTACTGTCATTTCTTTGAAGTCTCTACATATTGTGATTCCTCAAATCCCCACCAGCGATGAAATCACCGCAATCCATTTCTTGGATGAGAAATTTCCGCTATAAGCAACAAAACAAAAAGGTACCTTGCATCGTTGAGAAAAATATGAAAAGGCATCTTCCTTCCATTTCTGGACTGATAAGTACTAGTATCCTCACCCATAAGGGGGCTGTCCATTTGTAATAACCACCTTTATGTGAAAAGGATTCTACAAGGCAAAAGGGTTCCTCTTGCAGTATGTACCACCTTATCATGCAGCAGAGAAAACTCAGTTTCCCATAGGAAAATCAATTCACGCAGGATCCATCATCGTCATCGTCATCGTCATCAAGTTATGATCAACAAGAACTGCCAAAACCAAAATTCATAACAAACATTCTTCAATACAATACCCAATCACGAACAAGAACAAAACCAAACACCACCCAAGAATCAAGATAACAGAATTCAAACACCAATTCATTCAAAGAAAAAAAAAAATACAATTAAAGCAACGAGGAATTCAATTTTAGAAGTCATAGCTTGAAAGAGAGGCTACCCAAACACTCGCTCGCTGTCAGAAAATGAAAATAAAAAAATCCAGCAGACTTTAATCAACCAAAAACAAAAATAAATAAATAAATCAAAATACACACTGATTTTAATTTATACTTTTCAAAACCCAAAACAGCTTTTTCTCAACTCCAAGACTCCAAACAAAGAAAATGGAATTGCAAAAGAGCTTGCCTGGTTACTACCTCCTTCCTTGTAAGTATACACATATATGAATTCTTCCAAGGCATATAATCAAATAGGTAGTGGGCCCAACAGCTGGGGCCCACATACAAACAACCAATGGAAATGCCACGGAACGTTAAAAAAAGCAACCAACTCAACAAACGCACAATTAAAATAATTCAGCAATAGAAATTACAAAATAACCAAATACCAAACATCTAAAGAGCTGTTCTTTAACAAGTCCATGTACAAAGATAGATAACAAAGCATTCTAAATTCTAAACTGTTGGCCGAAACTAATCCGATACAACGTCTAACTAGAAGCTTGACAGATTCTTTTGAGAATCTTACGAATGATCTTTTCAGAAATGATAGTGGAACTATCAGATCGATGGTTTTTTTTTTCATCCACCAGCTATGGTGGGGCCCATTGGCGGGACCTTTTATGTCAGAAAGCATTGGCGCCACATTCACGGAACCTCGGCCATTGACTAGGAACCGTATCCAAACTCGCACCCTATTCTACCAAGAAAGATTTCACCATATGGGAACTACCCATGATACTTCCATGCCCAAACGCGTCGTTCCTTTACAACTGACCACACCACATTTTTCATGCCTCCATATCCTGTACTTATTTCATAAACATTACAGTGGGCCCACCCGCTTCTCAAGGCAGCCTGTGACAGAGTCTTGCATCAAAAAACACACCACAGAAGATAGGTGGGGCACACTGTGATGTTTGTGATAAATCCACTTCGTCCCCTCATTTTGTCCCCTCAAACACACCGTGGTTGAGGGATTCACGGACGAGGGTGGAAACGTGGGGCTGATCGGTGAGGAGCTGGTTGACATTGACGGCCTTGAGGCCTTGAGACCTTCAAACGAAAAAAGAACTTGAGATAACCAAAAAAATTGGAAGAAAGAAAATGCAAAACCGTGGAAAAATCAAATGGTGTATATGAAACCCTAAAAATCGCTGCTCTCTGGGAAATTTACACCAAAACGCAGAGATTTTCTTCTATTATGATAAATCATAGACAG
Source organism: Magnolia changhungtana (assembly GCA_030180095.1). Lineage (NCBI taxonomy): Eukaryota > Viridiplantae > Streptophyta > Magnoliopsida > Magnoliales > Magnoliaceae > Magnolia > Magnolia changhungtana. Next base: position 4,582,492 of record JASAUF010000600.1, read on the forward strand.
AAAAAGAGGAGGAATTTAAAACGAGGTACCTGAAAAATCTCCCGATCGTAAATTCCTGGCAGTGTAAATGAATGCCGAAAGAGAACTCCAGCAGCTTTTGTTTGAATGAAGACGAGGCGTCCTCTGCATGAAAGATGGACATGGAAACCCTCTTCTAAAATGAAACGTTTTTTCACATCCGACAATTATGAGTTTTCCATCATTTATAACATAAACTATGTTAACAACCATGCATATAAGGGACCATTTACCAGATGATTATGATAGTCTTATATAGGAAAAAAAGTACAAATATTAACCATTTACAATTAGACCCATTATTTAGATGGTCTGGATAACACCATCTCATTGCCACTATTGTTATGAATGAGTCACCACTATTTTACCTCAACTACAAAACTCACACATTATCACTATATAATAAAAAACATCTCATTGAGATTTGGATCTGGTAAGCTCTATGGGCCCCACCATAATGTATACGTTTTATCCCCGCCGTCCATCCATTTCTTAACGTCATTTTAGGGCTGATCCCTGAAAATGAGCTCGATATAAATCTTAGGTGGTCCACACCACGGGAAAACAGTTGGGCAGCCAAATATCATGAAATATCGTGATATTTCAGGATTAATAAGTCTAATTCGGTACAGTAGACCTCACCACAGAAACATTCCCCCCGTGGAAAATATCCTAAGGCCCACCATAATTTTTATTTAAAATCCAACATGTTCAAACGTTTTAAAAAACATGAAATAAGATAAAACACAAATATCAGCTTGATCTAAAACTTTCGTGGTCCTTAAACAGTTTTTAATGGTGGGTGTCACTATCCCCACTGCTTTCTGTGCTGGGGTCCATTGGAGCTTTGGATTTATCTTTGAATATTGCCCAAAAATGATCTCTCCAAATGGATGGGAGGTGTGGATATAAAATATACATCATGGTGGGGCCCAAAATTGAGAGGTATATAAATATCAGGTGGACCACACCTAATGAAAACAATAGTGATTGGATATTCATCATTAAAATCCTACGTAAGGCCCACTATACTCTTTATTTGGAATCCAATCTGTTTATTAGGTCATACAGGCTTAGATGAAGGGGAAAAACAAAAATCATCTCAATTCAAAACTTTTATGGCCTCCAAAATGTTTTAAATGGTTGACGGTCATTCAACATTATTTCTTGTAATGTGGTCCATTTCAAATTGGGATATGCCTCATTTTTGGTCTCATGCCATAAGATGATCTTTAAAAATAGATGGACGACATGGATTAAACACATACATCATGGTTGGGCCCATAAAGCACCAACCACAAGCCAATATTGGATGGTGTAGGGGAAGGAGCCAATTCGTTCGCCTTATTTGTGGTGTGGTCCATTTAATCTTTGGATATGATTCATTTTTTTTATATAATTCTATAAAATGATCTCGAAAAATGGATAAATGGTGTGGGTTGATCCCAAAATTTCGATAAATCCAAAACCCAAGTGAACCATGCCACACAAAACAATGTCGAATAATGATTTCTACCGTTGATACCTTCCTTGGGCCCACAGTAATGTTTATTTGTCATCCAACATGTTTATAATATCAAAAAAATATGAATGAAGGGAAAACACAAACATCAGCCTAAATGTGGGCCACACCACATAATATATATAATGGAGGGCTTTCCTTCGAACATTCATAATCATATATTAGGCTCGCCTAAATGTGATTCACATATCCAACTCACTCATTATGTGTGTCCCACTTGGATGAGGAGTCGAACCAATTTTCAACTGCATCCATGTCTGTATTAACTTATAAATAGGTTGGATCTTAAATAAACATCGCGGCGGGCCCTAAGAAGGTTTCAATAGTGGGTGTCAATAGTGCTCTTTATAATTTTTAATGGCAAGGTACTATATTCTCATTCTTTTCAGTGGTGTGGCCCACTTAGATTTAAATCTACACAATTTTTATAACCGGCCCAAAAATGGGTCGGAGAAACATAGGGGCAGCAAGGATATACAACACATTATCAAAATCTCACTTTTGTTATATAACTTTTCTAATTTTCTTATCAAAATACAAAATCTAGTTTTCTTTTTTTAAAAATATATTTTTTTACAATTTGTCAATTTTTTCACAATTTTGTTAAATTTTTTAAATTTTCTTTTTCAAAATATCATTTTTAAAATCTCACTATTGTTATATAACTTTTCAATTTTTCTTGTCAAAATACAAAATCTAGTTTTATTTTTTAAAATATATATTCTTTTACAATTTGTCAATTTTTTCACAATTCCGTTTAATTTTTAAAATTTTCTTTTTCAAAATATCATTTTTTAAATCTCACTTTTGTTATATAACTTTTTAATTTTTCTTGTCAAAATACAAAATCTAGTTTTCTTTTTTAATATATATATATATATATATATATATATATATATATATATATATATATATATATATTTTACAATTTGTCAATTTTTTTCACAAATTTGTTTAATTTTTTATATATTTTTTTCAAAATATCATTTTTTTTATCGAAATCCTTTTTTTTTCGAAGTTATCAACATTATTCAAAGTTCTTAATTTTTTTTTTTCAAAATCTTGATTTTTATAAAATAAATTTTTTTTAAAACATTGTTAATTATTTTTTCTAAGCTTGTTAACTATTTTTTTTTTGAAATTCATAATTTTTTGGTTCTTAATTATTTTTTCTAAGCTTCTTAGCTATTTTTGTTTAATTTTTGGTTCTTAATTATTTTCTAAGCTTCTTAACTATTTTTCTAAGCTTCTTAATTATTTTCTAAGCTTCTTTTATTTTCTAAGCTTCTTAATTATTTTTGGTGCTTCTTAACTATTTTTGGTTCTTAATTATTTTCTAAGCTTCTTAATTAGTTTCTAAGCTTCTTAACTATTTTTGGTTCTTAATTATTTTCTAAGCTTCTTAACTATTTTTCTAAGCTTCTTAACTATTTTTTGTTTAATTTTTTCCTAATTATTTTCTAAGTTTCTTAACTATTTTTTGTTTAGTTTTTTCCTAATTATTTTCTAAGCTTCTTAACTATTTTTTGTTTAATTTTTTCTAAGCTTCTTAACTATTTTTGTTTAATTTTTTCTAAGCTTCTAAACTATTTTTGTCAATTTTTTCACAATTTTATTTAATTTTTAGGTCTTTAATTATTTTTTCTAAGCTTCTTAACTTTTTTTTTTTTGAAATTCATAATTTTTTGGTTCTTAATTTTTTTAAAAACATTGTTAATTATTTTTTCTAAGCTTCTTATTCAAAGTTCTTAATTTTTTTTTTTCAAAATCCTGATTTTTATAAAATCAGTTTTTTAAAAATAAAAACATTGTTAATTATTTTTTCTAAGCTTCTTAAATATATATATATTTTTTCAAAATTCGTAATTTTTCTAAGGTTGTTAACTATTTTCTTTTCGAAATTCATTATTTTTTTCTAAGTTTCGTAAGTATATTTTGTTGAGCATTAGAAAAAATATAGACGGCTAAGGACCGTCTCAAAAGACCGCTATAAGACGGCTAAGGACCGTCTCTAATAGAGACCGTCATTGACAGTCTCTAATAGAGACGGTCTTTGCCAGGGCTATAGGACGGCTAAGGACCGTCTCATATTACAAGTAAAAGACGGTCAACGACCGTCTCTAATGCAGACGGCCAGTGACTGTCTCAGATGATCGCATATAAGACGGTCAAAGATCGTCTCTAATGCGGACGGTCCTTGACCGTCTCAGATGCCGCATATAAGACGGTCTTCGACCGTCTTAAATGATTTGTGGACATTCAATATTTTAAGACAATATTAGGCATAGTTAGGAGCTGTCTAAAATTTTAGAGACGGTTTATGGTCGTCTCTAAACCATCTTTAAACCAAAGAATTTTAGAGATGGTCCACAGCCGTCTCAAAATCCGTCATCTTTTTCCATTTTTCACGTAGTGAGAGTGGATTGGGAATGAACTTCCGCATTCAAGGATCCTCCAGCTACTCCCTTAATGACAAGTAATTAAGATGGGATACCTTGAATGCATAAGATTGGAATCGCTCTATATTCCTGATAGGAAAATACTTTGAGAGTAGGAATCCATCTTCACCTTGACCCAACTCGAAGCCTAGAATAGGTATATTATCTTGTGTTGCGGATCAAGTGAGCAGAAGACTCTTCGTCAACAAGGAGGAGGAGATCTTCAGCATTGTGCTGAATGGGACTCATCAACTTATCTGTAAGTATCTAGAGTCCAGAGGACACTTGTGATCATTCTTTTCTAGGATTGGGTCTTAAGTGGTTCTCACCCTTTGAAGTCCTCAAGGAGGCCTTCGGCGGGAGTGTATGTGGTGGGTGCATTGTGTGAACCCTTGCTCTGTGGAGAGCATAAACATCTGGGTGCGTTGTGTGGACCCTTGCTCTGTGGAGAGCATAAACATCCGGGTGCGTTGTGTGGACCCTTGCTCTATGGAGAGCATAAACATCTGTTAGGAGTGAACCAGTAAAACTCCAGGGTTAGAGGTGAACCGAGTAGAAACCTCTGTGTAAAGGTTGAAGGTGAACCTGATTTAAAACCTTAGGTTTGAGGTGAACCCTGGGAAACCTCCTTAGTGAAATCCGGTACACTCAAGGGTTGAGTGCGACAGCCGGGTGTGGAGTAGACTTATCGTCGAACCATTATAAAATGACTGTGTTTGTGTTTGTTATTTTGATTGAGTGATTCGCATTAATATTTCTATATCCGAATATCTGATCACTTCTCACACACCTACACAGTCATATCTATCATGAACTTGATTTTATATTGTTTACTCTTTAAGCAGTTTGTGATTGGATCCTCTACAAGGCTTGGAAGCCAGTAGAGTTACAGTTGAGTAATCCTAATTCTTGCATGATCATAGGATTAGTGAAGTAGGATTTTTAGATAAAATATAAAAACTTTAAAAAGTCCTATTCACCCCCTCTAGGATATATTGGCATATTCCTTCAACTAGTGCGGTCTTCACCGCTATTTTCAATTGGTATCAGAGCAGGTCTCTCTTTAAGGGCTTCATCGCCTAGAGAGTGATCTTGACTGAAGTTGAGAATATGGCCAAAGGAGAGGGCTCATCAGTCACTAAACCTCCAGTATTTGACGGCTCAAACTATGCATATTAGAAGGCTAGGATGCACTACCTTCTGAGATCTTTGGATCATGATGTTTGGGATATAGTTGAAAGCGGATTAGTGCCACCAACTGAACAAATCATACTTGGCAGTGGCACAACAATCACAAAGCCTCCAAAGAAAAGTGGACAATATTCGACAAAGAAAGGCAAACATCTGAAGCCAAGGCTATGAATGCTATCTATTGTGCCATGTCCCAGGATATTTTTAATCAGATAAGTATGTGTGGGACATCTAAGGATGCATGGGATTTATTGGAAATAACCCATGAAGGCACAAGCACTGTGAAGCGATCCAAACTTCAACTCCTGACTTCACAGTTCGAAAGTCTCAGAATGGAAGAGCATGAGACGTTTATAGAGTTTTTGACCAAGTTGAATATTAGGTTCCCTACAAACTTTTAATAACACTTCACACAATCCTAAAAATCCAAAAACATGTGCTAAAAATCTCTAAGAAAACATTACATGAGGACAGTGAGAGCGAAAAGGAAGATGAAGATGAAGAAGTGGCTTTGCAGGCACAAAAATTCAGAAGATTTTTTCATAAGAATCGCGGCTGGCCTTCTAGAGGAAGAAAGGTGAACAACAAACCTCCTGCAGGCAAATTTGGTAGAAGAACTAAAGAACCACAATGCTATGCATGTCAGGAGTATGGACACTTATCAACCGAATGCCCAAACAGAAAAACTAAGAGGAAGGCAATGGTTGCCATGTGGGATGATACTGAGGAGTCAAATTCAGAATCTAGTGACTCAGAAAGCAATGGAGATCAGAAATCATTGAAAATACTCATGGTCTCCATTGATTCAATCATCCACACTGAATTTAAGAATGAGAAAGAACAACTAGCCACTGAATCATTTTCATCTGACAATGAGGAAACTGAAGAAAAAGAAGAATAAGAAATCGAAGAAGATAAACTGCAAGATGCCTATAATCAACTTTATATTCATAACATCAATATCCTCAAAAGACTTGGAATAACGGAGAACAAAAGCAAGTTGCTGCAGAAAGACTTGGATAAAGCATTGGAAATCAACACACATTTGATAAATGATCTGCAGCAATATCATATGGATAATGATAGACTTGAACAAGTTAATACTCTTCTTAAAAATGAGTCTGAAAAACTGAACAAAGAGGTTGAGCAATTAGAAGACGAAAATATGCTGCTTTAAAATGAAAATCATACACTCCTGTTTGATTTGGAAGCATGCAAGAAGATAGCCAAGATAAACTACAAGTTTTCCTAGAGTGGCGAAAAGCTAGAAAAACTATTAAGAATGGGAAGACCTAGAAAGGATAAAAGTGGTCTTAGATATGAAAAACACAAATCAAAGTCTGGAAATACAGCTCCTAGAACTGGAAAATCTGCTGCTTTTGGAAGCAAAACCAGAACAACTCCAACATGTTATTTGTGTAGTGATCTAGGACATTATAATTTTGAATGCATAACTCCTAGGAGGACTCAACCTAACTCTGGTCAGAATCATGTTAACAAATTGTCAACCAGAGAAATACAGAACTTCAAGAGTCCTCTTAAGGACATGGATAGAAACAATGCTCCTGAACCATCACTGAAATTGGGTAACAAAATGAAATGGATAAGAAAGAATTAGTTTAGACCAAGCAATAGAATCTGAACCTGTGCTTAAATGATTTTTTTTTTTTTTTTTTTTTACTTAAAATGACATATCTAAGGTTCCTCGCCTCAATTTTTTTGTATAAACATTCAAACATTTATAATTTTGTTGTGTACAGTGTGTATACATAATTTTTGCTGAGTATATTATTGATAGAAATACAAAAAGTATACTTGAAGATCTGTCTGAATGCTGAAACCTGAAAATCTTCATCTTCGATATGACATTCTCGATTTATCGATAGAAGGTCGATGTTATCGATGGTTCCTTAGAATATGGATCGTCGGGTGGCCAAGAATGATATCGGAGACCGACTTGATGGAATCGATAAGCAATCTCTCGATATTATCAAAACAATGGTCGATCATATCGACAGATGCCACCCGATAAAAAGCCAGCGAAACGAAAAAAGGGGATAATTTTCTCAAGGTTTTCACTGTCACCCTCTCTGCTCGATTCTCTCGACCAAATCAGTTGGAGCCTCGTCGGATGACCCAAAATCATTTTACAAATCCGATAATACCCTTCTAACACGTCACGAGTTCTTTCTCTATTAGGTATTTGTCGTTTCTGTCTGTTTTTTTTTGTCGTCTTTCCCAAATCGTTCATTTGTCTATCTGTCATATGGGAAAGGACAAAGGGGTAGCGTCCGGCACTGGGGAATCTAATAGCCTGATGGGATGATACGATGCCATCTCATTCTGCTCCATAAGACTGGTTAATGCATGCTATGATACACACCTTACACTTATCTCGCGTTTGAACATCAGTATCTTTTTAGATGTTCTTCGCTATCATTGGTATGTATGACAGCTTTTTAGATGTGAACAATTTTTTTGTTGTATATGCCCACAACTGGGCTATTGTTGATAAATGTTGTTGGGTGCCCATATATGGGCTTGTTTTTTTTTTTTTTTTTTTTTTTTTTTTTTTTTTTTTTTGGTAACTGCTGTGTGGAGTAGTTTATTTTGTGGTTAGACTAAACAGTTGATTTTGGTTTGGAATTTACTGCTGTCTGGGGCAGTTTTGGTTCTTTTATGGCTGCATAAAATTCATATCTTTTACTGCCATGTGTGTTAATTTTCCCCCTGGTTTATCAAAGTTTTGGAATGCATGTGATGTACTTAAATGAATTTTTTTCACTACTATATCACTGCTATATCTTATCTAATATGCTTTCATGATTTCTGAAATTGATGTTTGATTAAATTAAGTTACAACTTTTATACATCAAGATCTGCTTCTACCTGATGGGTTCTACCATGCAATTCACTTTTCAATCAATATCACTTGCTATACCTTTGCCAATGACTGACAAAAAAGGGGGAGAACATTTGCAAACACCTCGAGCGAAAAATTGTATATCTAATGTGTTGCAGGTGTTAGGGGGAGCAGCTGCACCAAGAAAGAGGGAGTTTTTGAAGTAAGGGGGAGCAAATAATGGTTGTATACATGGGTTAGAAAATTGTAAAATTGTGTAAAAGCATGTACACACAATTTAGGGTGTGTTTGTCTAGAAGTATCCTAGGGTGTTTTGAGGATTTTGTCACGTAATTGATAAAGAGGGAGATTGAAAGTGCCCTAGTTTGTCAAGTTACGTGAGTGGTGGGTCAGACTGTCTACAGAGATCGATAGGAAGAACAATTCAAGCGTCTGCTTCATCCGGATGTGTGGAAGCTCGCCATAGGTAAATCATAGCCTCACATCCCTTATCCCAAAACACCAGGTGATTAAAACCCTTAAAACAAGATAGACATCTTAGAGTTTTTAAAGTGAGAGAACTTTTTTTTTAAACAAGAAAATTTCTAAGTTTTTCTCGCTGTGTCAATTTTATTGAAGCACCCTCGATATGATCAACTTGCTCTGTCGATGTCCTCGATACCTTACCGATATTATTGATATGAGGACCAAAAGTGTCCAGCAACTAAATATTCATCTGGACGGATTTATCGATGTATCGATACACCTATTGATATCATCGATAAAAGCACTAAATATGTCCAGCAACTTCACAATATATATGGACGAATTATCGATGTATCGATACACGTATCGATATCATCGATATTCAAAACTCGAGTCCATCGGGAGTAGCTCGATAAGATCAACAGGCAGATTTTCGGTGCCCTTATTTTTTAATGAAAATATCAAATTCCTTCGATATATCGATGACCGTCCGATATGATCTAAATTCAAATATCGATAAGATCGGAGGTCCATCGATGATATCGATAGTGGGCGCGCATTTCTTACAGCAGATATTTCAAGTTGTTTTTAATTATGATCGGGGGCTCTTTGATAGAATCGATATTCAAATATCGATGATATCGCCACTAGGTCGATTGCATCGAACAAGGACACAAATCGTCCATCGAGCTTAAAGATAAATCCACTGGATTTATCGATGCATCGACTCTGATCTCGATATCATCGACATTCAAATTCTGATGATCTCGACAGTTCCCCCAATCATTCATGAAAACCTGAAATATCTCAAAGTTAAGTCTCTCTCATTTTTTCATGTGTCGATTGATCGAACCTGTCATCGATTGAATCGGAGTTTAAAATCCGATAACATCGATAATAGTTTCAATTCATCGACCAAATGGCAAAGAGTTTCAAAAGTGTATGACATTGAGTCCGAGTCATCAAGAAAACTATCGATGCTATTGAGAGTATACGCTTGATGATATCGAACTCTGTCATAAATATGACCATTTTATATCCGTTGGAACTTTTTGCCTATATATAGAAGACTTGCCTTTTGTTGTTGTGAGAGAAATAAGATAGAGCTTTTGAGTGTTTCAACTTATATCCTATAACTAAAGCCGTTTCTCTCAAGGGAGTTCATCCTCCAATCCACCCTCACCATTGACATTCAATAGAGTGGATTGGGGAATGAACTTCCGCATTCAAGAATCCTCCAGCTACTACCTTAATGGCAAATCATTAAGCTGGGATACCTTGAATGCATAAGATTGGAATCACTCTATATTCCTGATAGGAAAATACTTTGAGAGTAGGATTCCATCTTCACCTTGACCCAACCCGAAACCTAGTATAGGTATATTATCTTATGTTGCGGATCAAGTGAGCAAAAGACTCTTCATCAACAAGGATGAGGAGATCTTCGGCATTGTGCTGAATGAGACTCATCAACTTATCTGTAAGTATCTAGAGTTCAGAGGACACTTGTGATCATTCCTTTATAAGATTAGGCCTTAAGTCTCACAAACAGAAACAGAATCGAGTGTCAATGACACGTGGATGGAAATAAATATCTTTTTGATATAGGTAGGATGGGAACAAAGATCAAAGTTCCATTCAAAAAAAAAAAAGATTGGGTGGCCATTCAGCGTATGCCCGTCTCCCCCCCGCTCATATTCATATTGAAGAAGTCCTCAAGGAGGCCTCCGATGGGAGTGTACGTGGTGGGTGCGTTGTGTAGACCCTTGCTCTGTGGAGAGCATAAACATCCAAGTGCGTTGTGTGGACCCTTGCTCTATGGTGAGCATAAACATCTGGTTAGGAGTGAACTAATAAAACTCCAGGGTTAGAGGTGAATCGAGTAGAAACCTCCGTGTAAAGGTTGAAGGTGAACCTGATTTAAAACCTTAGGTTTGAGGTGAACCTTGGGAAACCTCCTTAGTGAAATTCGGTACACTCAAGGGTTGAGTGCGGCAGGCGGGAGTGGAGTAGACTTATCGTCGAACCACTATAAAATGACTGTGTTTGTGTTTGTTATTTTGATTGAGTGATTTGTGTTAATATTTCCGTATCTGAATATTTGATCACTTCTCACACACCTACACAGTCATATCCATCATGAACTTGACTTTATATTGTTTACTCTTTAAGCAGTGTGTGATTAGATCCTTTACAAGGCTTTGAAGCCAGTAGAGTTACAGTTGAGTAATCCTAATTCTTGCATGATCATAGGATTAGTGAAGTAGGATTTTTAGATAAAATATAAAAACTTTAAAAAGTCCTATTCACCCCCCTCTAGGACATATTGGCATATTCCTTCTTCAACTAGTGCGGTCTTCACCGCTATTTTTAACATCCAAACCGTTCATCTAGATGGTTAGCTCATCTTCTGGCTTGAGACAAAAAAAATAAATAATAAGACAGGTCTGCATGTCAGGTGGACCATACTGCAGAAACTAGTGGAGGATTAAACGCCTACCAATGAAACCCGTTTAGGGTTCCGGAAGCTTTGGATTAATATGAAATTTATTTTCCTCTTAATCCAGGTCTTTGTGACCTTATGATCAGATTGGATGGAAAGTAAACGTTATGGCAGGCCCGCTGAATTGTTAACAGTGAAAATCATTATCTCCACTGCTATTTGTGGTATGGTCCAGATGAACTTTTGATATGATTCATTTTTGTGTAATACTCTATAATAATCTCTAAGAATAGATATATGGTGTAAATATAATAAAGTGAAAATATAGTGTGTGGGTCCCAACTTGATGTGGTATATATTGAGGCTCAGATATGAGGCCCATTACTATAGGTTGGGGGCCCATTGGTGCCGCCCGTGGCTGTGGCCCACTTGATGTATGTGAGGTTCATTGGTGCGGCCCATTGATGCAGCCCACTTGATGTATATGAGGCCCATTGGTGCGACCCATTGATGCGACCCACTTGATGTATATGAGGCCCATTAGTGCGGCCCGTGGATGAGGCCCACTTGATGTATATGAGGCTCATTGGTGCGGCCCATGTGTTGTGGCCCACTTAATGTATATGAGGCCCATTGTGATGTATTTGAGGCCCATGGGTTGAGGCCCAATGTGATGTATATAAGGACCATGAGTGAGGCCCAATGAGACGTATGTGAGGTCTTTGTATGGGGTAGAATGTGATGTATATGAGGTCCATTGCGATGTGTGATTTCACCATGATGTATGTAATGATGTTTATGGTGGGCCATGCCTTGGGAGCAATGATGGTTTGACGTCCACATTGTAAGAGCAATGATGGTTAAATGTCCGCATTGTAACTGTCCCTAGGGCCCATTGTTAGGCCCATACTTGTTGCATGTAGGCCGTCTAGGCCCATCTTTTTTATGAAGATAGTTCATCACCATATAACATGCTTAGTATGACTCCATGATTCATGCCCATATACATCATATGTATGCTTGATATGAGGAGTAACTGATCATAGCATATACCATTGGGCAGATTGTTTATGGGACTCACTGATAGGAGTTGCCCACATGAGTGCGCAGTACGCGCAGGATTGCTGCATGACTAGACAGTGTGATTCATGCATCTCGCGTCTGTGTGACATGATTACTGTATGCCCTAACGATATCAGGGCCGTGGCCTCCACAGGCACATCGTGGAGAGCCGGATTGGATATCGAAAATACTATTACTAACATCGGGGCACCATAGATGTCCTTAGGTGAAAATTCTTAAACCTGATGGTACTAGAGGATGATTCCAACGTCGAGACTGAGTGTACTAGACCCTGGTGATTATCCAGCATGAGAACTGTATTGATATTTGATGCTCTGGTGATGAGTTGCATTGATGTGTGAATTCGGATGAGGACTAGTATGCTTAAGTTACATCTCGCATCATATGGCTTTGGTATAGCCAACATCATTCATGCCTTGCATCGCATGACCTTGATATGACCGATAGCATTTATGCATTGCATCACATAGCCTTGGTATGACTAATAATATTCATGGATTTGCTAGCATATTCCGCATTATTTCGATATTGTATTCTGAGCACGCTTATATTGCACACACACTTTCACCACCAACTAAGCTTTCTGTAAGATTATGCACGATTGATGCGTGCAGGTGACGCTAGACCGTAGCTGAGCAGGAGTGTGCTACAGAGTTTCTGGAGCTTTTGATTATCGATATTGTATTTCTCTTTATGCGTATTGTACCTTAAAGTTTTTTTATCATAGTGGATTTTGTGATGGTGTCTTGGTTATTGTTCGTGGGTTATGCTTGTTACAAAATAAATTCACATTGAAAATCCTCCTTATAAGATCCAAGGATTGGAACCTAGTATATGGGTGTCGGGAGCTAAGAATGGGATACTGTGGAGGTTGTAGGCCCCAGATTCGGCGATCAAGAATTTTGTGAGCCTGATTTCCGAGTTTGGGGTGTGAAAATTTATTACTTACAGTGATTTGTCGGTGAATCTGTGGTATAAACCTCTATCCCACATCCAATTGTGGATTGTTTGGCTTTCGGTGGAATGTTACCATCCCATGGGATATCTTTAGTGGGCTTGTTTGGATTTCCCATGAGATGCAAATGGAACTAGGACTGGGCGTTATGTAGTGGCGATTACATATTGCTACAGTTGGTTTTGGCCAACAACGAACTCACGGACAAAATTGGTACATCAAGGTGGGCCCCACAGCACCTAACGCTCCTGGGCAATCAAACAATCCAACGCTACCCACTCGAACTCTGCTTGGAGTGAGCAGTATCTCCTCAATAGCACCGACCACTTGCGGCATGTGATAACTCATGGTATGGACAATCCAACCCACACAAATCCACTCCACCAGGTTGGCACTACTTCATACGGTTAGATCAGCCAAAATGTGATTAGATGGCCACATCGTCCAACATTTCCAAGTACCTAGTGGCCCGTTGTTTGGCAAAATTTTCTCTTTGTGGAAGAAATCCAGCCTGACATTCAACATTGGGAGTGGATTTACACTGCCATTTCCTACCATAGAATTCCACCAACTTTGAAATGCATAAATATTGGATAAACCCAAAAAAGATAAAAAAAAATATTAACTTTCTTCACATTTGTCATATGAATCCCAAAATGTTTTCATCAAATGATAGATTATCTAACTCAAGCAAGGTACGAAATCCTAATTACCAGGTTTTCCCACAAGAAAAAACCTAAACCCACATGGTCATTTATCTCTGCACGGTGCAAAATGTTAGATTACATCTTCTTAGGGAATTTGTAGGAAAATACACGGTGATCGGAGTGCATGCAACCATCCGTACCTTGGATTTCGGGATTACTCTTGTAAGTTCGACCAAGATACCTCTTCGAATCCAACCCTATGATGCGGCCTTAAGTTCTGTCATATGTAAAAGAACCAACATGAATTTACTAATACATCAAAAGAGAAGAGCATATGCATGAGAAGAAGTGGAGCAAGAAAGATGTGAGGAGCCGACACCCAAAATAAGCCGTCCATAGTGAATCCATGAAAACCGCAATCAATTCCTCCTTCATCTCCTACGCTTTGAGTTTTTTTTTTTTTTTTTTTTTTGGGGGGGGGGGGGTGGTCGCCTGATTTTCATCTCTTCCGCCATGACTGCCCGATTGGATGTGAGAATGCAATGACCACCTCTCGTCCATACAGGCCTGCTGTAAAGAGAAGATGAATTTCTCTGTCACACCATGCCGGGCGCTCGTATTGGGAAGAGATGGTATTGCGCGGCTCGAGGATGGAAGTACGAATGACACGGTATCTCGCTGGGATATCTCAATCCCGCCGAGATCATCCCACGTGCGGCACACGTGAAGCGTACCATGTAAGTATACTTACATCCAAACAAGTCCTCTTCCTTCAAATGATGGATTAGACAATATAATCCAAGGTAAAGTACCCAAAACCATATACCCAAACTGTTAGGGTAGTTGAGGTGATCTGCTTTTTTTTTTTTTTTTGGTTTAGATTTCGCTACCAGGTGGGATCATTATTCTGCTAAATCTGACAGAGTGAGATTAGTGTAATACTATACCATCGAACGTATATCCTGAGGCAGAGGATCATACAACTCCTCTATCTTTCAAGTCTCAACACTTCTTCATGTGGCCAGTAACCATCGACCTTGACATTAGCACATACAGAATTTTCAGTTTGATCACGAACGGGCCACGGTTCAATCATCTAGACCGTTAATCTAATTGAGATTCACAGTCGTTGACCATCTATAGCTTAGAAAAAAAACTACTATCAATTTCTTGCATTAGCACATTGCTCTCTTTCTTTCAAGTCAGGCAACCGGTCAAAGTATTACAATCAATAATTTTACCGAGTAATTCTATATAGAGAATGGTCCATCCATGGCGGCACCTAATTAATTACTTTCCTGGATCACTGAACCATGGTGGGCCCCAGTGAGACACGATGAAAACATGAGGATGTTATACATTTCCTCGGATGGAGTATAGAACGCTCTGACCATGGTAAAGGCAGTCCACAGCCGCCCACCGCCAACGTCACCTGTCGAGAAGTTTCTTTGAAAAACGCGGACGGAAGCGGATTGGCAGGTGTACCACACATCAGCTATGTATCTGATGTATCGAAGTCAACATGTTCTGTGGTCCCATAATGAGGCATGTCTTATATCCAAACTGTCCATCCATTTTGAGAGCTCGCGTTAAGTCTTGAGCCTAAAATTAAGACAGATTTAAATGTCAATTGGACCACACTGCAAAAAGCAGTGAGATATTGAACGTATACCATTGAAACCCTTTTGGGGGTCACAGAAGTTTCAGATCAATATGAAAATTTTTTTTCCTCTTCATCCATGTATTTGTGACCTTATTAAAAGATTGGATGGAAAGTAAACGTTATGGTGGGCCCAACGAATTTTTTAACAGTGAAAATCATTATCCTTGCTGCTATTTTTAGTGTGGTCTATTTGAGCTTTAGATATAATTAAGTTTTTGTTTAATGCTCTAAAATGATCTCATAAAATTGATGAACGGCGTGGATATAATAAATAAATAATTGTGGAGCCCATGTAACTTTGATCTCATTTGAACCGTACGTGTAACTCGGAGATCGAGGAGCGTCGGCGCTCGCCTTCGCACGACCAGAATCTACACCGGCTATATAGCTGGTGTGCGGTACACGCCAATCCGCTTCCAACGCGGACGGCCTGCGGAAGCCTTTGTCGGGAACTTCCCGTGACAGAAAGCTAGGTGGCCCACTGTGATGTTAGTGGGAAATCTACTCTGTTCAACCATTTTGCAAGATTATACGAGAACATGGTTCAAAAATGAGGCAGATCCAAAATTAAGTGGACCACATTACAAGAAAAAAATAAGGTTTAAATGTCCATAATTGAAACATTCGAGGGGCTACAAAAATTTGGGATCAAGCTAATGTGTTTTTTATCTTTCCGCAGTTCATCCGAGTACGGATTTTCCCGTCCACTATCCTGTGCGGCTAACTGGAGTTTTGGATTTGTTTATTTTTGGGCTTCATTATTAGAATGAACTAAAGAGTGGATGACCAGGGTGGATTTTTAGGGCATGGGCCTAAAAATGAAATGGATCCAAATCTCAGGTGGACGATACTACAACATCTGTGGTAATTAAATGCTCCCACCATTAAAAACTTCATAGAGTGCACTATAATGTTTTGGTGATCTTTATTCATAATCTAAGCCGTCGATAGGATCACACAAATCTGGATTAAAGGAAAAATTCAAATATCAACCTTGATCCATAAGGCCTGTTTGGCCAGGCGGATTGGAAGGGATTGGATGGTATTAGAAGGGATTGGAAGTTAAATCGCAGGATTGGCCGGGCGTGCCAAACAGACTGGGTGATCTAATCCCGGGATATAGCAATCCCATGGATCTTAAGACAATCCACTGATAACACCATCATTACCTTTAAATCCCATCCAATCCATCCTAATCTGTTCAAATTTGCTTGCGACGTGTTTGGTTTGAGGGAGTGGAAGGGATGGGAAGGTTTAATCCTAGGATTGGTGGGACGTGCCAAACAGACTGGATATAGCATCTCAGGATATAGCAGTCCCATGGATCTTGCACTAATCCACTGACGCAACCATCATTACCTTGAAATCCATGCCATTCTTCCAATCCACCTGGTCAAACATGCCCTAATTTTAGTACCTGACAAGAAGTTTTTAATGCTCAATCAACAATGTTTCCTACGATGAGGTCCACTTGAGATTTGGATTTGTTTCAATTTTTTTTTTTTTAGCTCATAACTTAAAATGATCTAAAAAAAATGGATGGACAGCCTGGACATATAATACATGCATCAGATAAGTGCCGAAGCGTCATGGGTGAGACCGGGCCTCACCTAACCGGCTCCTGTGGATTTGTCACACGAACGTCACCGTGGCCCCACCTAGGTTCCTGTCGGAGGAAGTTCCTGCGAAAGCGTTTTGCAGGCAATACTCGACCATAAATAACCACCCATTTTGAAGAACTCCATAGACAGGAATTTCAACCTTTCGAAGCGTCTTTCTTCCCCCTTTACAATAATACTCCCTTCCCTCACTTTCCCTCCATTCCATTGCTCTCTCTCTCTCTCTCTCTCTCTCTCTCTCTCTCTCTCTCTCTCTCTCTCTCATATTCTGCGCCCTTCTCACTCCCCCATGGCATTGGCCCCTAACGACGGTCACAACGCTGCCCTTCTGTCCAAGATAGCAACTAACGGTGGCCATGGCGAGAACTCGCCGTATTTTGATGGGTGGAAAGCATACGAAAGCGATCCTTACCACCCCACCACAAACACTCAAGGGGTTATCCAAATGGGTCTTGCAGAAAATCAGGTTTTCTTTTGATTCCACTTCCTTATTTAATATGACATTAGTTATATACGTTTGGATGCACTATCCATTTGGATTTCAATAATTAATCTTTCCTCCTTTTGTGTTTTCAGCTCAGCCATGATCTTATAGAGGATTGGATTAGGAGAAACCCCGAGTCGTCGATTTGCACACCTCAGGGTGTATCAGAATTCAAAGATATTGCAATCTTTCAGGATTATCATGGGCTGCCCGCTTTCAGAAATGTAAAGAACCAAATCCTCTTCTCTTTTCCTTTACTTCATTGCCAATAATGCTCTATAATGCGCTTGGTGCGTAGTGGGTGTGCTCTAATGACTTTGGTACAAAAAAAAAGTCTATGGTTCTAAAGGACAGTGGCTATAGACAAAAAATGTGGGGTGGTCATCAGGCAACATTGTCCATTCATTCATTTTAGCATTTCTCCTGCATTATCTTTACAATATGAGTTCAACGGCGTCAAACCGTCTAACCAAATTACCAACTACAAACCCTACATTGGATCCGTACATTGGTGCCCACTAATATGATGTCACCTATTTTATATTCATTTATTTTCAGTCAGATGAGTCTTACACTACCACTCAAAATCTACTAGTTACTACTGTTAGAATCATCATCATTATCATCATCATCATCATTGGGGACCACTAGCAGTGTTTTAATGGTAGCTGTTTATGTAGTTGAAATGAGACGATAACATGGCTTGTAATAATTCGTGCAGGCAGTGGCCAAGTTCATGGAGAAAGTGAGAGGAGGGAGAGCCAAATTCGATCCTGATCGGATTGTTATGAGCGGCGGGGCCACCGGAGCTCATGAGCTGATCGCCTTCTGTCTGGCAGATCCTGGAGAAGCGTTCTTAGTCCCCACTCCTTATTATCCAGGGTATGCAATTTTCTTTTCTTTTATTTTTAATTTTTATATCTCGTTTCCATTCTTTTTTTTTTTTTTTTTTGGTAATGGGTAGAGAAGCTGTTGCAATTTAGGTTGGGTGCATAATTGGACGAATTAAAATCCAAAGTAAACGCCAGATTGGCCTTGTTTGTTCTATCATGAAACCCATAACCATATATTAGGAAGAAATATGTGGAATTATATTCGTACCCTTCGAAATTGATATTTGCACCTGTAAAAGGGATAATTTGGTCATCATCTGTTCTTTTTCTTTGCACAATTGATGTAATGAATACCAAGCTGCCCATGCAGTGTGGTTATAACTATCAATTTTGTGGGTGAAAATGTCATTTTAATAGATTACTAGATCCTGCTTGAAGCCCTAGTGGGGCAATAATAATGTTTATATCAACATCATGCCAGATGCGGTTGGAAGGTGAAACAAATACTAGCCTTGGTCAACGATTACAGTTGTAGCTTCACATCCGTCATTGATGACATCATGTGCTCGTCCAACACCATTTATTAGTGGGCCATAAGAGACTCTTTCTCTTATGAGAGAGAGAGAGAGAGAGAGAGAGAGAGAGAGAGAGAGAGAGAGAGAGAGAGAGAGAACTTTGATACTCTGGCAGATCGAGTTTGGATCCTTGATACGCTGGCGATGGGAAATTGCACACGTTGCATACATGTAACTTAAATTCGTCTGCATTTGGATGGCTTGTAAGCCAGATTTGATATTTCCACCAAAAAGATTGATGTTTCTGGCCCAATAACCAAATTTGGCCACTACAAGGGTTGTTAAAAAACACTCATAGAAAAACTTACTAAAACCATCTTATACAGTTGGAACTATCAATATTAGAGGCGTAATTATCATTTGACTTAGCTTAATTCAAAAGATAATTGAACTCCATGTGTAAAAACTATGTTAAAATTCTTAGAAATCTATGTTTTACTTTACATTCGATCTCCTTCTTCAGCACCATTTAATTTAATTTAATTTTTTTTTTTTTTTAAAGAAAAAAGTAACAGTACAAGGAATTGAACCCTGGATCATTCACACACACTACATTGTCTCTACTGGTTCATGTGCAGATACTCTTCATCACCTTTTTGGTGTGCTAACAGTTCAACTTACGGACTTGCTGAATTGCAGATTTGATCGAGACTTGCGATGGCGAACAGGAGTCCAACTACTACCAATCGTCTGCAATAGCTCGAACAATTTCCAGATCACCAGATCCGCACTTGAAGAGGCATACAAGAAAGCCCAGGAAGCCAACATCAGGGTAAAGGGGGTTCTCATAACCAACCCATCTAACCCATTGGGAACCATTTTAAGTAGAGAAACCCTAAAAACCCTAGTACGCTTCATTAATGAAAGGTGCATCCATCTTATCTGCGATGAGATCTACGCCGCCACCGTCTTTACTGGCCCTAATTTCATCAGCATCTCTGAAATACTACTAGAAGAAACTGACTACAATCCAGATCTTATCCACATTGTCTACAGTCTCTCAAAAGATCTTGGCCTCCCAGGATTCAGAGTTGGAGTGGTGTATTCATACAATGACAATGTGGTGAGCTGCGCTCGCAAGATGTCAAGCTTTGGACTAGTCTCCACCCAAACCCAACACCTAATCGCATCTATCCTTTCAGATGATGAGTTCGTGAATAAGTTCCTAACTGAGAGCGCTAGGAGGCTAGCAGAGAGGCATCGTATCTTTATGCACGAGCTAGCTCAAGTCGGCATTGGCTGCTTAAAGAGCAATGCTGGGCTCTTTTGTTGGATGGACCTGCGGCCGCTCCTTAAAGAATCCACAGTGGATGAGGAGATGGAACTCTGGCGCACTATTATCAATGTCTTTAAGCTCAATGTTTCACCGGGCTCTTCTTTCCATTGCTCAGAGCCTGGTTGGTATAGGGTTTGTTTTGCTAACATGGACAACGCGACCATGAAGGAGGCTCTTAAGAGGATCCAAACGTTGGTGTTCAAATCTAACAAGGTCATTGTTCCAACAATGAAGAAACGAGGTCGGCAGGAGAGGAGTCTTCGACTCAGTGCTCAAAGATTTGAAGAAGTATTGATGACCCCACGCATGATCATGTCACCCCACTGTTTGATGTCACCGCATTCGCCGCTTGTGCAGGCTGCGAGTTGAGTTTTTTTGGTAGGATTTGATTTAGAGAGGAGGGATGAGTTCAATTGTATACACATCCCCTTAGGTTATTTGTTCATTCTTTCTTGAGGATGAGTTCAATTGTGTACACATCCCCTTAGGTTATTTGTTCATTCTTTCTTGTATGCATCCCTAATAATAATTGATTTGTTCATTCTTTCTTGTATGCATCCCTAATAATAATTGATTCGCCATGGCTTGAGGGATTTGATATGCTTAATGAGCTCTGATCTGCTATATCGATTCTTCGCAGCTTCATCATTTCCATAATCTAAGCCTCATCTCAACTAATTGGGTTCAGCTACACGAATCCAATTCTATCATTCCCTTCTATAAAGGCCATATCTCGCTTAAGCCACATGATGAAGAGCATGAATTGGAAGGCCCTACACCATACCAAGAAGATGTAAATCACCGGTGAAGGGGATCCAATGGAAGACGCACTGAAGTGTTAGAATGGTTTGGACTAGTCTAATACTGGGACCCAAAGGATAAACAAGAGTTGAGATATCCTTGCTCTTCCTCCATCTCATGTTGTCATGCCCCAAAATGGGGCACCTGAGTATGATGACCCCGATCCCATGTTCTGGGGTAAGAGATAAATATAATACAAAAATCTTATACAATCATATACAACCCATTACAAAATATCAAGGAAAAGGTATAAACTCCAAATAAAACCATTGTCTACCAAAATAAAATGTAGCATCAATGTCTCATGAATAAATCATCACCGCTACAACAAAGTGGGCCTTTCCCGGCGTTCAGAACCGCCAGTAAAGACCCAAAAAACCACCGGCAAAGGTTTTACTCACTGTCCTACAAATATCTGTAAAGGCTGCATCGGTAAAAGATTTACCGGCAGCAAGCAAGTCAAAAACTATGGATAAAATCCGTAGCCATCGGTAGCGTAGCTTTTAACATATGGCTACGAATTAAATCCGTAGCCATATGACTTATGGCTACAAAAAATCCGTAGCGATAGAGAAAGTCTTTCTCAAAAAAAAAAAAAAAAAAAAAGAAAAAAAAAGAAAAAAAGAAAAAGAAAAGGTGAACCTGATCATGTATCAAATTCATCCAGCAACCATAAGAGGGAAATGCGTCGGTTCACTAAAAACACAAGAATACCATTTTATTAAGAACGTGCAAGTTCGCAAGCCAAACATGCTAGAAGAATAATATTGCTAGTTGCTATTAACTTAATAATTTTATCTACATCAGATTCCTGGGCCAGAACAGGTCAAGAAGTCAAACATCTATTAGGAAGATCCTAACAACTAATCTTTTGGCATTTTTAGGTGTGTGGACAACTGCTCTGTTTCTCTTCTCCATGGTAGGACACAACAAACCAATGATCCTAACAACCAATCTTTTGGCATTTCTTACTTGTTCTACTTTACTACCATTTTCACATCCAACTCCAGCCATGACTATTTAACTGCTGCTGCATCAACATTCACTTTTGACGAGATCAAGAATAGAAATTATACTGGGTTTTGCTCAAGCTCGTACTTGTACACTTGGAGCATCTTACAAATTGAATATGATAACAGACCCCTAATGTATAAAATCAAGCAATAGACACCTTAATAGTAGTGTCTTACTAGTTGATGTTGAAGCACATGCTCATTTCCATAGCAGTCAAAGTGGCATTCCCCCTAGCCATGGAGAAGTAGACATCAAACCCAATCTTCTTGGATGAACCCAAATGGTTTTCTTTTCATGGGAGGCAAGTTGTAACATTGTTGCACCATCCTCCTCCCTGGGAGAGAAAAAGGAACATGATTTTAATCATGCAACATCTACACCTACTCTATAAGGGAATTAAATACCTCCACAGATGAAATACATAAGAAATTCAAACCAATTTTCAGGAAAAACAAAAACAATTGGACTGATAAAACAGTATAGCATCAAGAAAATAATTTGTGGAATTCCCTGAAATTTTCACAAGCATAATGGTCATGACAAGCTCCAGTATACTATATATTACCAGACATAGGTACATCTAATTATCTAATTATCTAGATATAGATTTCGCTAGATTGACATCACAAACACCAGGAAGAAACACTAATTACGTCAATTATATCAAATTTCTTTACAAAGTATCAATCTTATTAGCATTTATGTAGTGAAAACTCTCAACTAATCCAGTTAAGATCAATTACAAACGGCAAGGAAGAAATATAGTGGATTAAAACTATGAGAGAGTACAAAATTCAATCACAAAATTCTTCAATGGGAGTATATACAACTCACAGTTTCCATGGAACTGGAAAGAGATAGGAGTGTGGAAGTTTAGTCAACTCAAGAGGCAGTGCATCTGTTGCTAAAGCACGGTCATCAACAACGAGGGGATTCAGACCATCTGAAGAAGTAAGCTCATGAATACCTGCCAAAAGTGGCCACCAGCGTCTCAGAATGGCAACAAATGGAGGTAAACTAGTCACTCTTTTGCTGATGGATGAGCCTTAATGCAGAATTAACCATAAATAATCTTGATTTCCCAATTAACAAGGACTTCAAATTTGAGTTGATATCTACAAATGCATCAAATAGATACCTTCTGGAGGGTAATGGGAATTGTTGGGCCTTTTCCTTTTGCAAAGCCCACAACTCCATAATAGTTGCCACAAGCTAACATGGAGTGTACTTGACCACTTGTCCTCCCTAGAATAGGAAGTGAAGAGAAAGATCACATACAATAGAGAAATGAATTTTATTCCTAAGAAAGAACCCAAATAAAAGAGAAAGGAGCATCACCATTGTAACTTTGCAAGTCCGATTTACATTGATTAGTTTCATATCAAAACCCTGCCATTATTCCAGAAAAAATTAGAAGTTCTCAAGAAGAATGAAGTACACAAAAGGTTGGTGCAAGAAATGAATGACTTGCAGCTTAGATAAAAGGTTTCACAAAGAATTGTAGAGAAAAATTCTGAAGCAGAGCTGGTAAGCACAAGTGAAAAAGAATCATATCAACTAAAATATAATGTAATTAAAGATGAAATAGATGGCTATAGCAAGCATCCATCATAAGCATTAAGAGATAATAGGAAAGTGAATTTTTTCAGAGGGCTTACACAGATGTCTATGTTGACAATGAAGTGTTGGCAAGTTAATCTTAAACAATCCACCATCATAGGAAGCATTTTAAGGAAAGGATTTTCTCCAGAGGACTTATAAATTTGTCTATGTTGACAATTGACTGTTAGCAAGTAATCTTTCTTTTTTCTTTTTCTTTTTCTTCTTTTTTAACATTATTAGCTGCTCAAGTGGTCAGTTTGACTCAACTCATGGCCATTGTAACATTAAATGGGATATGATTTGATTGTCCATTGATCCTTTTGATTGATGACCAATCTATGGTCTAAAGATGCATCCTTTTTTAAGGGTTTCAAAACCTTTAATTAAGGTCTATTGAAGTTCTTCTAATGGTTAAATTGAGTGGTCAGATCTCCTAGCCATTAACCATCCAGGTTGAGGGCCAGCATATTAACAGTTTTGATCATCAAAGTGAATAAATAGAGGAAGAATACCCTATCCGTACAAACACAAAATTCCTCTTTTATTTATTATTTATATTTTTATTTTTTCTAAAGAAAGGTAACAGAAGATTGAGTGCATTATTACACGAGTGCATCCTACAAACATTGGTAGGAACTTGCTCCAACCTATCATTGATGAGGCTACAGGGAGTTGATGGCATGTCAAGTGTTCAGTGTAGATGTTTTGGGTCGCAAGTAATAGAGCTACCAAAGGAAAAATCAATAACAATATGATATAACGTTGAAAAGATGTGTTTGACAAATTGAATTCTTTATCAGAAATGATATGCTAAAAGAGATTTCATAAAGAAAATACAAGGTGGAGAATAACAAAATCTGCTGTTCTGCCACTTCTAGACTTGAAAGTTGGGAATCTTGCTTGCTTGCATTTTGGTTGTCAATGTACTCAACCTGAAATAAATCCCTATGTTAATATCAAATTAGAAGATATAAAAAAGAACAAAAGAAGTGTATTCATTTTTAGGAAAGAAGAAGATCACCAGGAAACAAAAATTGATGTTTCAAGAATCTTAGAGATGAATCGTTTTAGCTGTTTAGTAGGTACATGGGGCAGTTGTAAGAAGCAAGAATTAATCTAAATAAGTTATGTGAGCTAATCAAAGTAGGCATTGCATCATTCCCCACCTAGACATGGGAACAACATTAAGAAAGAAAAATAAGAACCTAATTCAAGTAAGAAAGAAATTTTGAATCAACTGTAGAAAAATCAGAAGATAAGAGAAACCCATGTCAGAAATATTAAGAAAACTTTTATCTAATGGAGCACATCGAAGGATGACGGATCATTCTTACCAATGAAAACAAATTTTCAGAAGCTTAATAGAATGCCTTTTCATGATCATTTTAGTTTGGGAAATAAATCTGAATTACTCATATGGTTTTAAGAAAATGATACCAGAAAATGCCAACTGAATTAAATAGATATTCCGTATTTAGCATGAACAATTTAATGAACTAATCATCAATGAGTATCAATAGCTATTTGCCCACCACTTGCTCTTTTTTTTTTTTTTTTTTTTTTCCAATTTTATATATTCCAGCGCATCGTCAACAACAACTAAAGGCGCTGTTTCAGAGAGTTTTATAGCTAGATGTAGATCCTTTAAATGCCCCCACTTAGGCCGTCTCAGTAGGCTTAGAAAGAAGTGTAGATGTCATAAAATAAACTGACAAATAAGAAAGAATCTTCTACATAATGATCACAATAATAGTAGTAAAGGAACAAATATTTAAAGTTGAGAATCTATTAGCATTGATATATCATGACCATCTGATTCTTTAAAGCCATTAAAGACTAAATTAACAATGGATCTTGGTTGTTGAACACTCTTAAACAATAAAAAGAACTAAAATAGATCCTTTTTTTTTTTTTTTTCTTTCTTTTGCTTTTCTTTTTTCTTTTTTCTTTTTTGGGAAAGAGAGATTTCGAAGGAGATTTACTTGCATTACTTGCATCGAAGGAGATTTCGATCCTCCAACATCCAATGCTCCTGAGCTATCCTTGTACCATTTGAATAGAGTAATTGAAGGAGATCTAGAGGCCAGTGTTGAAGTTTTCCCTTGAATGCCTATAAGAAAATTAGATATATATTAATACAAAGACATGTTCTTTTGATTTGGAAAGTACATTTTTGGGTGTTCCTTCGACTACAAGAGGACTACTCTTTCATGTAATTAAAAAAAATCAAGCTAAAATATCACCCTACAGAGACAAAATTAAAGTTGATAAGAGATTCAAAATCCTAGAAATTTCAACTCTTTCATCTCGTTAACATCATTTTCAACACAAATTTAGTAATTAGCTGAATGAATTATTTCAAGAAAGAAAGAGCAGTGGATTTACAAAATAGCATCAGTACAATCCAGACAGCATTACCGAAGCAGAGCTGAAGGCCAATTTCACAAATAATTATCATGTGAATGACCCTATCCTTAGAACAATTCCCATTAGCTAGCCACTGGACCATCTATTTGGGTTGAATCCAGCGGGCCCTTAGATAATGAGTCCAAAACTGTTGATCTTTTATGGATGGCATGCATAGTTAAGTATCCTTGGAGAAGCAGCTCGAGAACAATGTGCATTATTCACCATTTAATCTGTACTTATATGAATGCTTATTGTATGATTGCAGACACCATCTCATTTTTTGGTTAGTGCCTGTATTGATGTGATTTTGGCTGTTGGAGCACTACTGCGATGTCATGAGTCAAACAAGTGATGCAAACTTCTATATCATTTTTGATGATCTATTCAATTTATGTGGTTGCCTCATTCAGTTCCCCATTTTAGATTGAAACTTGCTGCTACTCCGCATAGGAGAAATTCTTGACAGGCACATGACATTCACCAATTTCTAGAATGCTGCTTCAAAAGATAAACTAAGAAATGTATTGAGTTTTATGTCTGAACACAGATGAATATTATCATTAAAGAGTATGAAGGTATGATTTCCATTTCATAATAAGGAAAATTGTGCATGATGACTCACATGGTTCCAGCTACATGAGTGCTGATGTGGGTCTTCTCCTCTTCACCAAGCCTTGCCAAACCAAAGTCAGATATCTTTGGTATAAGATCCCGATTGAGCAGTACATTGGTGGCTTCGATGTCTCTATGAACAATTTTCAGCATTGATTCTTCATGAAGATAAGCTAGACCTCTTGCTATACCAACACAAATCTTGTGCCTTGTTGGCCAATCAAGCTACAATATATTGATATTCTTCTGGGCCTATAAATCATCCAATAAGAAAAAATGAGTCATATTACTTCTTGTTGCATCCGTACTGCATACATATATTGGTACAACAATAAATGAGCTCACCAAACAGAGCACAAGCAAGGCTATTATTTTTCATGTACTCATAAACTAGCAATAGTTGATCTCCCTTGATACAACATCAACAAAGTTTTACAAGATTTGTGTAAGACTCGTATCCTAGCCCGTACTGTTCCATAAGCCTTCGCGGTCCTCCCGGTCAAATTTCGGCAACCTGCGATATGTTATCGATATTTGAGCGCTATCCTGAGTCGTGTCTCATATATTAGAGTCGGCTTGATCTGAAACTTGTACCCTTACAACCGCGCCGTCGCCGCGTCTCGCGCATCGAGGCGATACCCGTGTCAAGAGATGTGGGCATGCGTTCAGTTCAAGGAAAATACTGCATGTTCCAATTCCTAGAGAATCTTTACGAAACGTCACATCAATCCATCAATCAATCAAAGTACAACCCATCACTCCATCCCATCCCCAAGTACAACCACCCTCCCCAAAAGTCAACACTCTCTCTTACACAAGTACACATCCATCACTCACTTACCCATCACACCCCATCACTCACCCATCCCTCTCTCTCTTACACCTCTCTCTCTCATCTCTCTCTCTCTCTCTCTCTCTCTCTCTCTCTCTCTCTCATTTCCTCCCAAGCAACCCACGTCCAAGCAAGCTCCACGAGAGAGCTTTGTGTGGCCCACTTCCTATCTCCCATCCCCACCCTCCAAAACTAATCTCAACCGTTGAAGTTCGTCCTTTGGAGCTCTAGGATGCTTTGGTGGAAGGAGGAAGAGAAGATCAAAGGTGGATGTTCATCATCTAGGTTTTTTGGATTTAAGGCCATCTAGCAATGGGACTCATCTTGATGTATGCTTGTATTTAAGAGGGGCCCATAGTGGCGGGGTCCCTCCGTCATCGCCGATCTCTCTCCTTTCCTCTTTCTCTCCCTCTATTTCCTTCTCTATGAATAATGGCCCACCTACGATGTGTGTATTTTATCCACAACGTCCGACAAGTGGGCCACCTTGATCCCAGTTGAGGCCTACATGACCGGACGGTCACATAGGCTCGGATGAAGGGAAAGATAAATATCAGTTTGATCCAAATCTCGTGGCCCACTACGTGGGACCACCATGATGAATGTGCATCATCCACCACCGTCCAGCTTCCTGGACAGTGGCTGGACGCTGAATGGGTGTTTTATATATATATATGTATATATGTGGCATGTATGTATTATAATATTATATTATATTATGATTATATATATATATATATATATATATATATATATATATATATATATATATATATATATATATATATATATATATATATAAACATAAAAGATATATGAGATACGTAAGAGATGCAGATGTACATCTCTGTACGTGTGGGCCTCATGTGGGACCCACCAGTTTTGGACGTGAGATTGGCTGGTGCACATTACAGCTGCTATATAGCTACTGTATTGATGTCACCCAGCAGCCTAGGCCCCACCATTAATATACATTGTATACCCCCACCGTCCATAGGTTGGGACGGTGGGCCTGATTGTGACGTGTGTGTGCATACCGTCCATCAACTTTAAATCTATGCCATCCATCTGCCAGATGGTGGGACCCACTGCCTATTAACGTCAGCAAGTTCCGTGGGTCCCACGTGATATCATCGTCCAGATGGTGGGACCCACTACCTATTAACGTCAGCAAGTTCTGTGGGTCTCACGTGTGGATGTGTTCTATCTAAACCGTCCATCCATTGGCAAGCTCGTTTTAAGGCATGAGACTAATTGAGGCAGACTCAAATCTCTAGTGGGCTACCACGTGGACACCACCATGATGTATTACTTCATCCACACCGTCCAGATTATGTTGGACAGTGCTGCATAGCGTTTGGACGGTGCTGTCTAATGTCTGGACGTGCTGTCCAATGTTTGGATGGTGCGGATTTGCATGAGAATGTTTGGAGGGTGCTGATTTACATGGGAATGTTTGGATAGTGCAGATCATTATTAGTGGGCCATGTGCCCAGGAATGATGGGGTACGGTGATACACATGTTACACTTATAACTATTGAAATAATTTTGGTGTAAGCCCACTTGAGGACCATTGGTGCGGCCCATCCATGAGGCCCTTCATGATGTATTTGGCCCATGTGTGGGGCCCACTTTTTTGTATTATTAGGCCCATGTAATGTGGCCCATATGATGTATCGAGGCCCAGATACGTGGCCCATTTGATGCATATGAGGCCCAAGCGGTGCGGTCCACTGTTGTATATAAGGCCCACGTATGAGGCCCATGGTGATGCATTTATGGCCCATTTGATGAGGCCCATTGCGATAGCTTGGAGGCCCATGGGACATGGCCCATTGTGATATATCTGAGGCCCATGGGCGTGCCCATTGAGATGTATCTGAGGCCCATGGGCGTGGCTTATTATGATACATTCGAGGCCCTTGTACGAAGCCCAATGCGATATATGAGAGGCCCATGAATGAGGCCCAGTGTGATGTATGTGTGCCCGTTACGTTGTGTATGAATCCCTTATATAAGCCACTCCTTGGGAGCAATGTTGGTTAGATGTTCACATTGATGGGCAAGGATGGTTAGATGTCCTCTTTATGACCTTCCCATAGGCCTTATTAGGCCCATTCGCACCATTCTCTAAGTGGGTTAACCCAAATAAGTGGGCCCCATTCGCCATAGACAGATGACTCCATGCCATCAGATTTGATATAACCACGGCCGTGGGCCGATCTTTATATTATGGTTGATTGACCGTCCATATATGGACCCTGCCTTGTTTATATGCCGATTGTTAAGGCCGAGTATTGAGGTCAATTTTGATTGTCGAGGCTAATTCTGATTTGTCGAGCCCGATTGTATAGGCCGATTCCGATTGTTGAGGCCGATTGTATAGGCCGAGTATCGAGGTCGATTTCGATTTGTTGAGGCCGATTATATAGGCTGATTCTGATTATCGAGGCTTATTCCGACTTGTCGAGGCCAATTGTATAGGCTGTTCCGATTGTCGAGATTGATTCTGATTTGTCGAGGCCGATTGTATAGGCCGATTCTGATTGTTGAGGCTGAGTATCGAGGCCGATTCTGATTTATCAATGATGATTGTATAGGCTGATTCCGATTGTCGAGGCCGAGTATTGAGGCCGATTTCGATTTGTCGAGGTTGATCGTATAGGCCGATTCCGATTGTCAAGGCCGAGTATTGACGTCGATTCCAATTTGTTGAGGCCGATTCTGATTGTCGAGGCCGAGTATCGAGGCCGATTCTGATCATTGATGCCAATTGTATATGCCAATTTCGATTATTGAGGCCGAGTATCGAGGTCGATTCCGAGTGTCAATTCTGATTGTTGAGGCCGATTTCGATTGCCAAGGCTGATTAACGAGACCCTATGTGATGTATATACATCCCGTGTTTAAGGCCTAATGTAATGAATATGAGGTCTATGTGATGAGGCCCATTGTGATGCATTTGAGGGCCAGACGATGGAGTCCATTGTGATGTATATTAGGCTCATGTGAGAGGCCCATCGTGATGTGTATTAAGCTCTTAAGTGAGGCCCATGGTGTTGTATATTAGGTCTTTGTATGAGGCCATGGGTCCACTATATGTAGGCTTTATGTGGGCCATTCCTTAGGGGCAATGTTGGTTAAATGTCCACATTGTCGAGGCCGATTATTGATGTCGGTTATTAATACCGATTATGAGTATGTGACAGCATAACATCATGATACATGCCCATACGCATCATCTACATGTTTATTGTGAGATGTGATTGACCCTTGCATATGCCATAGTACAGATGGTTTATGAGACTCCCAGATAGGTGGAGTTATCCCACATGAGTGCATGGTATGCGCAGGATTGATGCATGATTGGACTACATGACTCATGCATCTTGCATTGTGTGATTGTGATTACTGTACGCCCTAGCGACATCAGGGCTGTGACCTCCACAGGCATGTCGTGGATGGCCAGATGGGACACTGAAAATATTTGGTTTGAGCATCTGGGCACTTTGGATATTCGTGGGTTAAAGTCCCTAAACCTTTGAGGCCAGGAGATGCCCCAACGTCTAGACCGAGTGGATACATGAGCGCCCGAGTGCCGAATACCAGTAGGCCACATCTCCCACTGTGTCGTGGTCGGTTGGGAGGGGGTGTGGCCTTATCTGCCCAAGTGAGGGGGATATAAGCTAGGCTGAGTTTGACCAGCTCCCAAATGGGTCCGCTATTGACGAGCCAGGTAGGCATTGGTATGTTACTGTCAGGCGGGTAGTGAGGTCTTTTCTACTCACTGGGCTACGAGGCCGGTTAAGGCGGTAACTAGCTTGGAGTGTACTAGACCCTGGTGATGATCCCAGAGATGTACGATGCTCATATGTGGACTTATTGAGCAAGAGTTGCATACTCATTCATTCATTCACTATTTAGTCGGGCTGGTGGTGCGCAACTATTTGTTACATGTACCTTCGCAACGGCTAGGATTTCGGTTGGGATGAACAACTAACCTGAGATCAGGAGTTTACCACATTGAGCCTGACTATCCAAATTTAGGTATGGGACTGGTTTGGATAGAAGTCCACTGTGATAGACCCCATAGCCTGTGATATTATGTACTATCATCTCGAATTCACTCCAGCTTGTTCATTTCATTCGCACCGCATATTGTATTGCATCCGCAACATTTAACATTTTAGGTTGCCATGTTTCTGCATTGATATGGCCGCTTGCATTCATGCCTTGCATCGTATAGCCTTGGTATGGCTGATGGCACTCATGGACTTATCAGTATATTTCCACTTACTCTGATATCGTATGATTCATGATCTTGTCAATATTTTCACCTATTTCGATATTGTATGATTTATGGCATTATATTGTATACTCGACACTTATCTTGCGCCCACACTTTCATTACCCACTAAGCTTTCTATAAGCTTATGCACGATAGATGTGTGCAGGTGGCGTTAGGTTACAACAGTGTGGAGCTTGGAACACGCAACGTCTTTTGGAGCTTTAATTTTTGAAATATGTATTTCCCTTTTTAGCATTATATTCAAATATTTATATTAGTGGATATGTGATGATGATGTTGCCTTTGTGATTTGGGTGTACTTTTGGTTATGCTTCTTATGAGACAAATGTATGTTGGAAAATCCTCCTTGTAGGATCCCAGGATTGGAACCTGACATATGGGCGCTGAGAGCTGAGAATGGGGTACTATAGAGGCTGTCGGCACCAGATTCTGCAATCGGAAATTTTGTGAGCCCGATTTTTGGGTTCGGGGCGTGACAATTTGGGTGTTGTAAAGTAGATATCATGCCTATTTCAGTTACAAATTCACGGCTTCCTTGCTTTGATTTGGAGGAAAGTTGTTTCACTGCAATCGAAGTATTGTCTGATAATAAACCCTTCAATATAGTAATGTAAGAAGTTCTATTACCTTTTACTTGAAATATGTTGGTCTCAAAGGTAATTATAGATTAGGATAAACAATGATTCTGTAGTATACCGTGTAAACAAAGCCAAAACCACCTCCCCCAAGCTTGTTTAAAATGTGAAAGTTGCCTGTGGCAGCTCTAATCTGTCTTAAGGTAAACAAGCTGGTTTGTAGATCTAAATCTCTGAGATCTGTCCACCGGACAAAGTTACACATGAATGTCTCAAAAAAGTTGATAAATTCCACCTAATTTACTAGAAAAGTGCAGTCTATGCATGATTTATCACACATGAATTTGTATTAAAGCTCATTAGTCGTCCATGTCATCTAGGAATGTCTTGTATCACCCCACTTGACTCCTACAAGCTCCCACATTGCTCGGTTAGAGAGACGGGATTCTTTTTTTCTTCTTTTGGTTAAGATTCATATAACGTGTTGGATGCCATGACACATTTGTATAATTTCCAATCATGGTTTAAAAATTGCTAAAAAGGCTTAGAATTGTCTAAGTTATATCACTTCAATTGGAAACAAAACAAGTCACCAAACCAAAACAAAACTGAAATGAACCAACATGAGCCAGTTATACCCGTTTCTGTCTAACAAACAATTCATACTCAGAAACCTCTATTTAAAATCTATATATAGAAGTACTGAAATGTACCATAGAAATGATGAACTTATCACTGAAAGAAAGTCACAGCTACTACAAAATCAATGACCAAGCCTTCTGATTTTCGAGCGATATCATAGTAGACCAAGAATATTTGGAAATGCACGGAGTTCAGTTACGAGATCTGCCCTAAAAATAATTGTAATAGGTTGCGTGCATTTAACATAGGGTTGAAACAAACTCAAGGTGATCAATTTGTCAATCAAGACGGTGATAAAAATCCAGCATGTTCAAGAATCATTCACATATCTAGCCACCATGATCATGACCTAGCGTCTCTCATACTGATTACTTGATCAATTCAACAATTTCAATAGGAGGCGACATTAAAGTCTATCATTAGTGATTCCCAAGGGATCTAGTAATGGTAATGGTTGACATAATGGTCGTCCATGTGACTGTTGCAATACAAATCCTATTTTGCCAAATGTGTAGGATTGTCAGGCAAATGCATTGATTGGAAAGTAGAGATGTCCATGCATTAAGTGCCTGTAATACCTAATTTTTGAATTTCAAATCCCTAATTGGGGATTTTCAGTTTTTATTCTATAATCCACAAGTAGGGAATCAAAACTACAAATCCCTAATTAGGGATTCAAAATTAAAAAATTCCCAATACACAAATCATTGCACAATGCTACCTTAAGTAATAAAAAATGCCAAAAAAGATCAAATTGATATGAATAGATAAGGAGAGAGACAGAGAGGGAGATACCTGATATTGCACAATGCTCCTTAATGTGTTGGACCAAAGAAAAGAAGAACAAAAAACCCTAGAAAGAGATCAAGAGCGGAGAGGGAGAGGGGAGGATTCGAGATTCGAGAGGGAGGGAGGAGGGAGGGAGGAGAGAGAGAGAGAGAGAGAGAGAGAGAGAGAGAGAGAGAGAGAGAGAGGTAGATCGAGCGGATCACCATCACTTACATGTAGATGAATCGTAGAATGTGGGCTCGAGAGAGGAGAGAGAGAGGAGAGAGAGAGAGAGAGAGAGAGAGAGAGAGAGAGAGAGAGAGATGTAGAGATCGAGCGGAGATGAAGAGGTGCAGAGAGAGAGATCGAGAGGAGAGGGAGAGGCACACAGAGAGAGAGAGAGGGCCGAAAATGAGACTAGGGCATTCGTATTTTGATTCAACAGGGACCCCTTGCCGGCGGCAGGCTTTGGTTCCAGTCGGTAAAGGTTCCACCAACTGTCGGTTTTACCCTCCTTTCTTGTAGTGCACTCTAGAAATCAACTACTCTACTATAAAGTAACTATTTAATAATCAATCCACTGATGCCTATTACAATGAATCTAAGATAAAACTTTAAAAGAAAACTAAACTACTAATAAAAAGAAATATAATATTCTTCTTTTGGCACGCTCTTATCCACATATGAACTTGAAACTGAAAACCCAAAAGGGCAAGTTGCCAAGCCTAGTGAGAAGGTGTCACACCCCGAAAATGATGCACAAGCCCTTGACTCCAGTCATGGTGTGTAACTGATCAGGGAATTTTTTGTACAGTTGGTTCTGTATGATCCCCCTTAACAATTATATAACAACATCCAAAGGAAGATATACCCATAACCAGAATATGATATATAAACATCCAAAGTATACAATTGTTGATAATATATTATTACATTCGTAAAAGTCAATGTAATTAAAAATGAGAATGTAATATTCTTCTGGCTTAGTTACCTTGGTTGGCTAGGCTTGCTTGAAAAGTTTTTAAAACAATAATAATTTGAGGTGAGCTTTAAAAGCCCAGTGTGTACATCTCAAATAAGGAGTAATGAAGAAAATGTAGTTAACATAATAATCAAGATGAAAGAAAATGTAACGCAGAGTCATAACATTAGTTGTCAATGATGACGGCCATAAATGTAATATAAGTACAATGCGATGTGCATGAAGGACACTTCTACATATCCCAATATTGCCTATCAGAGTGAAACACTAGGTTCATGCCTTCTCATCAGATCTCACCTCCAATAGATCCATCTCCACCTGTCCTCAGATTTGAGGATGAGCACCCCATACTCTATCCATCCTATGTAGCAGGGTTCCTAGGTGAGAATCATTCTAAGCCATCTTACTCGAGATTAATGATGAAGAGATGCACACACACACACACACACACACACACACACACATATATATATATATATATATATATATATATATATATAGTGCTAGTTGACCTTGGAAGTTGGGGATCTTAAAATTGTGTGGAATAAAATACCATGATGATGTAGAGTGGGTCACAAACACTTCCATGGCCAAGATGGATCAGAGAAGGCCTGATTAGAGGCAGAGGTGATCGGGATTGTCAGAACCTTAAAACAGTTATATCTCACAACTGGAATGTGTTTTTCGACATATCATATATGATTTTGGAATAGGAGAAGCTATTTTAGCCAACCAATCCTGCTATGTCGGGCTGCTCATGCCGGATTTGCGAGATTATATCGAATTAACGGTCGAAAGTCCTTTTTATTTCTGTTTTTACTATAAATAATAAATTTTAATTCGATCATAACTTTTAATCCTTTTGAGTTTTAGGAGTCATGCACAACATGAAAAGGGCTTAGAAAAATTAGGAGAATAATATGGTTAGGCCAAATTGGACACTTACTATTTTTAGACGAAAACCATGAAGTACTATTTATAACAAGTTACATTTTTAGGGAGTTAGAGTTTGAGTATGAAATTTCGTCCAAGGTTCGGGTTTCTATTTTCATCCCTCCTGGATTCGAGGAACTCTCTGTGAGGAGTCTAGAGAAGCTCCATGGGTTCAGAGTAGTTATCCACGAGGAAGATGGTGATCGACCTCATCACATCCTTCCCTGCGTCAATTAGTATCAAAGCAAGGACTCCCCTCGAACTGATGGCAACTAACGATGAAATGGAGCAAAATCCTATGGACGGTGATCCAAGGATTTATTATATATCTATTGTGAAGAATAGAAGCTTTCCACTTAGAGAGTCACTTGATTGTGCAAGGGTTGCAGGCAACCGCTGACCATATTGCGGATGCACTAATTTGGCCTTGAGGCCAAGGCGATGCTCAACTGTCCGTGATTGTTGTATGACATAACCCCAATTTTTGTTGAGCACTTCTAGAGGTAAATCGTAGGACTACCCCAGATGAGTTGAGCTCCAGTGACGAGGACATCGGTGGTGGTCTTGCCCGATGGTCAGTCCATGGAGACGGTCAACTAGATCGTGCTAAAAGATACTATCGAGGTAAGGCCGAACTTTCCAGTTTTAATAGCTTATTGCGTATAAAAGATTTACTCAATTAGTTCGCTGAAATAGAACATTATTTTTATTACATGGATGTGCCTAAACATAAAAAAGTGAAATTAGTAACATTCAAATTAAAATCTCATACTTCTGCATGATGGGAGCAATTACAACTCTCACGTGCTGAACAAAACAATGCGTCAATCTAATCATGACCACGGATGAGATGTCTTCTTCGATCACGATTCCTCTCCAGTGATTATGAGCATGTATTGTTCCAATAATACCAAAATTGTCGATAGGAAAATCGAATCATCATAGATTACACCGAAGAATTCCAAAGGTTGACAATGTGGAATGACTTGTCGGAGACTGAATCGAAGATGGTAGTATGCTTCATCGGTGGTTTACAATCAATAATTTAGTACTGAGTTTATCGGTGGTGAGACATTGACAACATTATCTGATTCAGAGAGAGTTTGTTCTCTACACTGACCATCAATCCTTAATATTTATTAATAGTCAGGCTAACATGAATCATGTGCATGCTAGTGAGTTGCATTTTTATAGGAACTCACATTTTTTTTGAAGCACAAGTTAGGACAATAAAACAAGGTGGCTGGTACACTTAGCCATCATGCATCACTACTTGTTACGATGAGCAATGAGGTTGTCAGTTTCGACTGTCTCAAGGAGCTGTATGCTAAGGATGAGGACTTCAATGATGCATGAATGAGGTGCAAAAGGGTCATCCCAATGACCTACATATGCAAGATGGTTTTCTCTTCAAAGGGAATCAACTGTGCATCTCCTAAAGTACTTTAAGGTTGTGGATTATTCAAGAGCTACATGGTGGTGGCCTTGATGGATACTGTAAGTGCTTATACACAAGCACAATCAAGTTTGTCAAATTTATAATCTTAAAAGGATTACAAGCTCTCATGAAGATACTCTTCGACAACTCGTGAAGATATATTATCGACTCGATCAAGCATCTCAGGAAAGACTCAACATCTCAAGGCATGAAAGTACATGGTTCGAAGACTGGAACACTTCGTATAAGTTAACCATCAGGTGGTATAACCTTAAATTGACCTTAGGTTAGGTGTATTTCACATAGCATTATAATAATCATCTTTTATGTAAAAATACACTCTAGTTAGGCTAGCTCAACATCTTATTCGGCCAGCCTAACTGCCTTCAGCTAACCCTACTTGATTCAGGAAAATTTACAGATTATACAAGATTTTTCATAAGCATGTTCGGCCAAATTAACATGATCAAGCTTCACAAATTAGAACATGCTTGATCAGCCAGGACAAACATGTTCAATCAAGTTTCCAGCAATGCAAGATCTCGAATTTCAAGCAAATTGGGTCAGCCGAACCCTATGGTTGGCTAGTTGAACTTGGGCTTGTGCCAGCCGAATTTTTGAAAGATCTTATCCTGCGAAATCCTAGTGCTATTGGAACGAAATCATTGGAATCCAGCTAGCCGAACCAACTCTTGGGCCATCCGAATTCCCATATCTTTTAGCTATAAATAGTGACATTCTCTCATTCTTTTAAGACGCAAAAGTTAGTAAGAAAAGTCATCTATTCAAGAGAGAAAGATAGGCTCCTTTTAAGCTTTTGAGTGGTAATTCTAATATTCTGTTTTAACTTATTTTATTCTCTTTCTGAAGACGCTTTAACTATCTTTAATAGAGTGATCCAAACTCTACTCGAGATCTAGAGAATAGAATTTGCAGCACCTAGGGTTCTTGTTTTTATTGAATACTGTCACGCCCAAAACCCATAAATCGGACTCATAAAATTCTCGATTGCCGAATCCGATGTGGATAGCCTCTGTAGTACCCCATTCTCAGCTCCCATCGCCTATATGCCAGATTTCAATCCTGAGATCCTACAAAGAAGATTTTCCAATGTACATTTGTCTCATAAGAAGCATAACCACAAGTTTACCCAAATCACAAAGGCAACATCATCATCACATATCTACTAATATAATCATTTGAATACAGTGTTGAAAGGGAAATACATATATCGAAAATCAAGGCTCCGATAGATAGTTCCATGCTCCAAGCTTAACTCTGCTGCGACCTAAAGCCACCTACATGCATCTATCATGCATAAGCATATAAAAATCTTAGAGGGTGGTGTAAGTGTGTGTACAAGATAAGTGCCAAGTATTCAATAAAATGTGATAATCATATAATGTCGAAAATATTGTCAAGATCATAAATTATATGATATCAGAGTAAGCGGAAACATATTGGTAAGCCTACGAGTCATACAATATCAGCGTATGCAATGTAGATCATAATGAGCCAAATATCATATACTTAGGATGTAATGCAATATGCGATGCGAATGATATGACCAAGCTGGAGTGTGAAGTTGGGATGATAGTATGTAGTATCACCGGCTATGGGGTCCACCACAAGGGACTTTTATCCAAACCAGTCTCATACCTAAATTTGGATAGTCAGACTCAATGTAGTAAACTCCTGATCTCAGGTTAATCGCGCGCCCCAACGAAATCCTGGCCATTGCCAAGGTACATATAACAAATAGTTGTGCACCACCAACCCGAGTGGATAGTGAATGAATGAATGAATGAGTATGCAACTCCTACTTGTTAAATCAATATATCAGTATCGTACATCTCTGGGATCATCACCGGAGTCTATTATACTCTACGCCTGCTTGCCGCCCCTATCCGAGCGCACGATTGGGTAAGTGGAAGAGACTTCACTATCCACTTACCAATATCGAGCCCGACTCGTTGATAGCGGACCCATTCCTCAAGCTGGTCAAACTCAACCTAGATATTGCCCCCTCACTCAGGCGGGTAAGGTCATACCCCCTCCCAATCGACCACGACATAATGGGAGATGCGGCTAGTTTTTAATGGTTTGTTGTAACTTAAATTACAATAGATCTGCGATAGCTTTGAGTATGTTCTTTTTACTGTAGGGATTGTGAACATGGGAACCCTGTTGTTTGCCATCATCTCACGGACATGGTTGGATGATGGAACCCTTCCTAACGTTCATAACTCCCTTAGATTGGATGTGGATTGGTTAAATTTTATTGTTTGCTTTATCCCATGGGCATGGTTTTATGATGGAATCAATTCTAATCCTCACACCTCTCATCTCTTGAAAACTAGATCAAAGGAAGTTCAGAATTGGATTTTAATGATATATCTTCCAACTGGATGACGATAGGACTCTGATTCCAGTTGTGTTTGTGAATTAAGCATAGATCTCCCTAATTGCTACAAGTGGATCCTTGGAGAGCCTAGTTTCCCACTTTAAATTTTACAAGTTTTAGTTTAATAATTCACCATTATTCTCTTATATTCTCTGATTTAGATTACATCTTCTTCTAGTTCTAGTTCTAGTTACTTTCAGATTACGTACAAGCTTTAGTCCCTATGGATTCGACCTCAATCTTACTGAGATTATTACTGCATCGTGACCCTACACTTAGGGTTGTGAACAACTACATGCGTGTACACTACGCACACATGAGTGTACTCACTAGGCTTTTTGCCTAAGCTTCCTATTTCCCATTTTTTCAGGGCAAGAATAACTTGGAGGATATAGCTTTCTCAATGCATTGTATCTATTTTGTGATTTGGCAATATTGACGTTATGTACCTGTTGGAAAAGTATTGTACTTGTAACCATCAGGATTTATAATGGAGTCTATTGCTTTGTATTGTGATTATGGATCATCATACTCAGGTATTATTATTATTATTTTTAAAAATTTAGTCAAAAATCTTCCTTGTGGTGCGTCGAACTCAGGACTTGGTGTATGGAAGTCGAGTGTCGGATTTAGGGCATTATGGAAGTTGTCTGTCCCCATTTTTGGGGCGTGACATGTTTCGTCTATAGCATGTAACATGAAAGGTTAGAAGAGCATGACTAATTGATGATATAACAATTTTCAGAAGTCCTGCGACCATTTAATATCACACAACCTTTCTCATTAGTAATCTCTCATCCGTGATTAGTAAATTTTACACTGTGTTTATTATCGCAGATTTGAGAAATAATTAAGAGATTGTGCTTAAGACCTTCAATATATAAAACATTTTCAAAAAGAGGAAGATTAAAGAGTTGAACAATACCTTAGCCTATAATTTTGCAGTTACTTCCATCACCAAAAGTAACCGAACCGTCATTCATTTCTTTGAAGTTGGTGAATATTTCTTTGTCACTTGTCATATGTCTTGAACATCCACTATCCAGGTACCATTTTGAAAGGCTAGAAGCTTTGAAGGCAGTGTGGGCAACAAGGCAAGTAACTTTTGGAACCCATTTCTTTATGGTTCTTGGTTTAAGAGTTCCATTAGTCTTTCTCTATTTATGGGAGTTGGAATTTCTCTGTCTATTAACTCCGATTTCATTTGAGTTGGATTTAAGAAGCTCTTTGAGTAAGTCCACTATTTTTTTTAGCTAAAGGATTATATCTTTGATTTCTATAGCTGATGGCATTAGAATTAATCTTAGAAGCTTGAAATGATTTAACATTTTAAAAATCATTTTGGTTATAATTTCTCAAATTCTTACCTTTTGAGATTGGGGATTCACCTTTTACAAATATAGGAGATGCTTTTTTATTTTTCAGCGAACTATCTTTGATATAGCCCAGACCTAATTTAATGCGACATTTTCTGGATGCAATTAATAGTTTTTCCATCTTAGGGTCTTCATGGGCACATCTCCAAGTATCCTTAGAACTCAAAAGAGAAGAGACTTCGAGTTTCAAATTCTCAGTTTTTCTAACTCCAAGGTTTTGAAATTTAAATCAAGTTTTACTTTTCAAAACAATCAGAAAGATGAGATTTTTCCAAAATATTGTTTTCAAGTTCTTCTTTTAGTTTAAGATATTTTTCCTTTTTAATTTTTAGTTTGATAGCAATTTTGTAACTTTCCCTGTATAGGGCATTTGTAGGCATCTTGAAGATCATTTTCAGGGTCACTCCTGAAATTATCATAATTAAATAAGTTACAGCTATCTGAGGAGGTGACTCTGGCTATAGTCATTAGGGATTTTACTTTATTTGAGTTCTCTTTATCTAATTCATCTAACTCAGACGGATTTTTAGAGCCAGATGATTTATCCCAAGTAGTTAACATGCCCTTTCTTTTTTATCTATCCCTTTTAGGACATTTATTTGCCAAATGCCCGTATTCATGGCAGTTGAAACATTAACTATCTTTTACAAATTTCCAGGTTTTAGATTTTCGTTTTCTTCTATAGGATAGTTTTAGAAAATTAGATCTTTTTTTGAAAATTCTGTAAAATTTCTTAACAAGTAAAGCCATATCATCTTCTATATCTTTAACATCAGAATTATCATAGTTATCTTTTAAAACAGATTTAGATGATTTAAGAGCAATGGACTTACCATTGGGAGCTTTAAAATTTAACTCATACGTTTATAGAGAACCAACTAACTCCTCAACCTTCATTAAATCAGTGTCTCTTAGTTCCTGAATGGAAGTTAATTTGGAATTGAATCTCTCAGGAAGAGATCGCAGCATTTTAGCACAGACCTTGCTTTATGGGATTCCATCTCCTAGACCCCACATGGAATTTACTATATCATTTAATTTCGTACAGAATTCCAAGAAGGTTATATTTTCTTCTATACGAATTTCCTCAAATT
Organism: Magnolia changhungtana; assembly: GCA_030180095.1. NCBI lineage: Eukaryota > Viridiplantae > Streptophyta > Magnoliopsida > Magnoliales > Magnoliaceae > Magnolia > Magnolia changhungtana. The sequence continues at coordinate 4,624,359 of JASAUF010000600.1, forward strand.
TTGTAGTGAGGATTTGAACTTTAGATTTCTTGACTATAGTAGTTCCTTCATGTGTCATTTCAAGAATATCCTAGGCTTGTTTAGCTGTATCACGTGAAATGATTCTTTTGAATTCAATAGGTGATAGAGCACAAGTAATTGCATTTAAGGCATTGGCATTTGCACTGCTTTTACTTTTCTGAGTTGTAGTCCATAAATAAAATGGAGTTTCTTTCAAAGATTTGGTTCTATCACTGCCTAGAAATTCAAACAAAGATGGTTTCCATTTTGTTACCGTGGCATGCCACATGCTTTCATCTAAAGATTTTAGAAAAATCCTCATTCTGGCTTTCCAATATGCATAGTTAGAGCCATCAAAAGGTGGTTTCCTAGTAATAGATAAGTTATCAAAATTTGACATAATGAAAGCTTTAAATCTTTAAACTCGAGGAATTTAATCCAAATAAATGAGCAACTTAGCTCTGATACCACTTGAAAAAGGCGAGCTAACAGTCTTAGGGGGGTGAATAGGACTATGCCAAATAAAAACTTAAAGAACTGAAATAATAAATAAATCAGAACAAATCATAGATCTCAATCGCAGTAATATTGAGAAATTGATTCAAACTCAATTTGTAGGACAACCTGATTTCATGAACGTTAGTAAGTATCAAGACCCCAAACTAAGCAAGAGATAAGAGAGCTATTTATTACAAGCATTCACCACATATGTATAAATAAATTACAATCATTCACCACATATACAAAACTTAAATCATTCACCACAAACACAGGGAGTTATAGTGGTTCGGTTGTACACCAACTGTTCTCAAATAGCCACACCTACTCCACTCCCAATAATCACAATCCATGTGATATTGGCATTCACTAATAAACAAAGTTTTCATAGGTTCACCTTAAAACTTATACAGTTGTGATTTTAGAAGGGCTATCACAAAGAAAAACCCCATGCTGAGATTTTCTGGCTATCTCAGTCAAAACCAATACATGAGATTTCCTGGATATCTCAAAGAAACCAAAATACAAAGATATAGAATGATAATTATCTTCTCTTTGAAGATGTTCTTAATGTAGCTCGTAGAACTGCTTTGCTTGAAGTAGAATGTTCAATGTCTAGTAATACAAACAAGGTTTTTTAGTTCTAAATTGATTTTAAATTTATTCAAACCACAAGCTACTTGTTTGAATCCCTCAAATCTCAAAAGAAGAGTGATTACTCTCTTTAAAATATATGATTCATGAAAAGAGATCAAGGAATTAAAAACAAAATCTATATAAACAAGAATACAAAATACCGTGCAATAGCTTGATGATAGTGGGGACTTCTCTCTTTCTAAATGGAGGCTTTTCTTAGCTTGGAAGAGTAAATTTGGAATGAGAGAAGGCCTTTATTTATACGCTAAAAGCTGTTACTTTAACTCGTCTAAGGTCTCCTTCAACTCGTCTAAGATCTAACCAAATTTTAAATTTTGACCTCGATCGGATAAAACAGTCTTTTGACTGGTCGAAGGCCCTGCTCGATTGGTCAAGGGCCCTCTTTGACTGGTTGAGCACGGGCTTCAACAGGTCGAGGATGCTAAAAATTAGTCGTTAGACATCGAGTCCAGCACCCCTCGACTGGTCGAAGGTGTCTCTTCGACTGGTCGAGCAGACTACTCAACTGGTCGAGAAACAACCAGAAATATCCGATTTTTTAATTTAAATCTTGGACTGGTCGAAGATAATCTTAGACTGGTCGAGCCATAGCTTAGACTCGTCGAACCAAGGCTTATACTAGTTGAACTAAATCTTAACCAAAGTATAAAAACCCGTATAAGTTTACCATATGAAAGCACCTAAGTCTAAGGTCTTTCTAGGGTCAAATATACCTGAGAACACTGGACATTGAAGTGTAAATCTTGAATCTTCTACTTGAAACTTCAATAGTGCACAATTGTACTTCTTCTTGAAGTGTAATCGAAAGTGGAACTTGATCTTCTACTAGAAGTGTAGTAGAACTTAAATTCATTTTACCTTGAACAATCCATCTTCATGACTTATACTTAAGCTTGCAATTTCTAACTTCATGGCTAGTACTTGAAGTTGAACTTTCCATCACATTGTGTGAACCACATCATAAGTTGTTCTGTCTCATCGAAATTTGACAAACAAGAGTGCTTTATATATTCTAGCACTCACAAAGACCAAGAATGAAGAGTCCACATACCAAAGATCCAAGGAAACCAAGTACAAAAGCTAAAGAAAGGACTCAAAAGATCGATGAATTTAGAGCAGAAAACAGACAGGTTCGGTCCGACAGAAATCACACAAAACAGTCCAACAACCAAAGATGGAATTCAGAAGCTAATTCGGTTCGATCGACTGACAATTCGGTATGACCAAAGGGAGGATTCGGTGTGACCAAAATTGTACATAAAGGTCCAGCGCCGAAAGGAGTTAATCGGCTCGACCAAAGATTAATTCGATCCCACCGACAACTTAAGTTTGGTTCAACTGAAATCGGGCAACTATTGAAACAGAATCCTTTTCAAATTCAGACTTGACTTCGGATTCAACTTCGGTTTGACCGATGTGTAACGTGGCTACGTAAATTGAGGCGGTTTCACGATCGGATTACAAAAATTCCAAGTCGGTGCATAAGGTGGAGCTTCACAACTATAAATAGGAATCCCTATGACGTTCCTAGGTATCTTCTAGGGGTTTAAGGAGTGGAGCAAAAGGGTGGAGAGCCACCGCCAAGAGTCTTTCTTCTTCTTCCTTAGTTGTTTTCATGTTTTGTTTGAAACTTATTAGTTCAATGATGTTTATGGTTGGATAAATCTCTTAGCTAGGGCTAAGAGGTGAAGCTTGTAGCGTGATTAGAATGTTTACTTTTCTTTGATTCATGTTTATTTCGAACTTCGTTGATTTCTAGTTGATTTTAAGGAATATTTTCAGTTTTCAATGGTTTATTGTGACTCAAATTATAGTAGACGCTACGATAGCTTTGAGTATCTTCTTTTCTTATTTGAGATTGTGGGATTGGTAAATCCTATTGTTTGCCATCGTCTCCTGGGCATGGTTGGGGAATCCCTTCCAAATCTTCACAATCCTCTTCCATTGAGGCTAGATCAATGAGAAGTTCATAGATTTGATCATCTCTCTTTCTAATTGGATAAGATAGGACTCTGACAACAATTGAATCTCTTGAATTCAGCAAGGTAGGATCCCAATAGCTACAAGTGTATCCTTAGCACCCTAGTTCCCATCTTTAAATTTATAAATTTCAATTGCATCCTTCACAATTACTCTTTCCAAATATTTAGATTTAGTTTTAGATCTTCTTCTAGTTTTACTTCTAGTTACTTTTAGAAATGTAAGGGATTAGTCCCTATGGATTCGACCTCCGTCTCACCGAGATTATTACTACATTGTGACCTAACACTTGGTGTTATGAACAGTGTTCGCTTTGGAAAAATTTAGGTCCTATCTGATCTGATCCAAGATCATCATCTACATGGACCACGCGGCACTAAAGTATCTTCTTTCTAAGATGGATGCCAAGACCCACCTGATAAGATGGATCCTCTTACTCCAAGAATTTGATATTGAAATACGAGACAAAAAAAGAGTAGAAAATGTAGTGGTCGACTACCTTTCTCAACTTGACCTCCCTGATTCCCCTGAGCCAACACTGATAAACAATATGTTCCCTGACGAGCAATTGTTTAAACTCTCCCAACTACCTTGGTTTACTAACATTGCAAATTATCTTGCTATAGGTTTCACGCTAACATATTAGACTACGCAAGATAAGAAAAAAATTCACTAAGGTATGTAAGGTTTTCTAGGATGAACCTTATTAGTTTAAGTATTGCCCAGGCAAAATTCTAAGGAGATGTGTGCTAGACAATAAACATCAGAGTGTAATCTCCTTTTATTGGTCACTTTTTTGCTAAAAAGACCACGACCAAAATTCTGTAGTGCAGCTTTTACTAACCCACGATGTTTAAAGATACTCATGAGTTTTGCAAAGCTCGTGAGTATTGTCAGAAATTGGGAGGGTTGTCTCATCGAAATATGATGCCTTTGAACCCCATTCTTATCATTGAAGCATTTGATTGTTGGGGCATCGATTTCATGGGACCATTCCCCCAATCCTTTGGGAATACATACATTTTATCAGCAATACACTATGTCACTAAGTGGGTTGAATCGATCCCATGCCTGAATAATGATCATAAAATGGTCATTCGATTCTTAAAAGAAAATATCCTTTCCCAGTTCAAAACACCTCGGGCCATCATTAGTGTTGAAGGTTCACACTTTTGTAATAGGCCATTTGAGAACTTAATGAAGAAATATGATATCTATCATAAAGTGAAAACTTCAAACCACCCGCAGACAAGGGGGAAAGCCGAGATTTCTAACAAGAAAATTAAACAAATTCTGTAAAAAAAAATGGTTAATCCTAACCGTAAGGATTGGTAAATTCGCTTGATTGATGCCTTATGGGCTTACCATACAGCTTTTAAGACCTCCATTAGAATGTCTCCCTTTAGACTCATCTATGGGAAAACTTGCCACCTACCTATGGAGTTGGAGCATAGAGCCTACTGGGCTATCAAAAATCTAAACTTTAATTTGGACAACGCTAGCTCACTGCACAAACTTTAATTGAATGAACTCAAAGAAATCTGGAACGATGCTTATGAGAACTTGAGAATTTATAAGGATGGGATGAAAGTATTCCATGACAGGAACATCCTTTGAAAATCATTCATAACCGGTCAAAAAGTCATTCTGTACAATTCTTGATTACATCTTCTTCCGGGTAAACTTCGATCTCGTTGGACCGGTCCCTTCATTGTTACTAATGCCTATCCTCATGGGGCCGTCGAGGTAAAAAATTCAATGAATGACAATGTTTTTAAAGTGAATGGACATCGTCTCAAGCCATTTATTAAGAAGTTTGATTCAGAGGACATGTCCATGCCTGTGACTGATCCTGTGTACCAGGGTTGACCTCCTAGTCTAACGAAGGTGCAGTTAGGTTCATTGCTTTCATAGGATTTAGGATTAGGATAGTTTAATTTTAATTTATTTAGTCTTCATGCTAACCCATTTACATGTTAAGAACTTTGGAAAAGCTTCAATTTTCCTTCTTCGGGTATTATCTTCTCATCACTTTTCATTTCTTTTCGTTGTTTCATGTGCATTGCATGCTCATATCTTTTATATTGAGGACGATATAGGTTTTAGGTTGGGGGTGTAGATTAGGTAAACTAATCAGTGTTTTCTCAATTTTGAGCAAAATTTGTGAAAATTTTCAATTTTTCAAGCTAAAAACATGTTTGGGAGATGATAATTTGTGAAATTAAGAATGCTTTGAGTATGATGATAAGATAGGAGATTGAACTTTGAATTGTTGAAGTTTGATCAACCAAGTAGACTATCGTCTAAATTCTTGCATTTAATTGATTAAGAGGAAGTTTGAATATCATATTAATCTAAGTCACAAGCTATATTCAAATTGCTTTCTGTGAATTGTACTAGAATTTGTCATTATTGGTATGTTTATCATTGATAGATATTAAGAATTAAGTTGTACAATTTTATCCACCTTAAAAAGATGAAAAGAACCAGTTAAAAATAGAGAGATCGACAAAAAGGTCATGTATGATAAAAAGATTGGAAATGAATGGAAAGTCTGAAAAGAATGAATAAATAAAAGGGACTGTCGATATAAAAATAAAAACTGGAAAAATAAGGAAAAGATGATAAGTTTAAAATCAGTACTTGATTATTTAATAAAACTTGAGGTGATGAGCATGACAAACATTATGAAATAGTAATATATTATGGAAAGTAAATAAAATTCACTAAGCACATTGGAAAAACTTGATATATGAACTTATGATCTTAAATGATTGATAAAGAACCTATTTGATTGATTTTTCATGTGATTTGGCTCTAGGTTTTTAAAATTTCACTCTCGCTTGTTTGGATTATACTCATTCATACTTGATTGCACAAAAGATTATTTTCTGAATGTGATTTGAACATTGAGAATTGAGGATTTCTTCACGCATGGTTTCCACGGGACTAGCAAAATGCTGGTTAGGGGGTGTGTTAAGTGTGAAATATTTCATATTTTCCCCTATTTATACCTTAGTTTTATAAACATGATAGTGCTTAACCGATCTAATTATGCATGTTTTCATGTGCAAGGTGATTTCGAGAGCTTAAGGTGAAATTGATGCCAAAAGGAAGATTTATGCTCAAAATATTACTAAATGAATATTTGGAGATTTGGAAGTCATTAATGAAGAATTCACACATCAAAGATCCAAGGAAACCAAGTGAGGAATAAAGAGAATCGAAGATTTAAAGTGAAGAAAAAGAAAAGGAATCCTGAAAATTGTCCTAAAAAAAACATATTCCTGAAATTTGTCTTGAAAAAACATATTCTAAAACTCCGAATCTAAAAAGGAAAGTTCTTGAAGTCTACTTTAGGAAACTGCGCAAAGTACGAAAATTTGAGGCAGTTTTTAGATTTTTCCAACTTAGTGTGAAAGTTGGAGTTCCACAACTATAAATAGGATTCCTTACATCACTCCCAAAACTCGGAAACCGGGCTCATAGAATTCCCGATCGCCGAATCTAGCATCGACAACCTCCGTAATACCCCATTCTCGGCTCCCGGTACCCATATACCAGATTCCGATCCTAGGATCCTACAAGGAGGATTTTCAATATGAAATTTTTTGTATAGGAGCATAACCACAAGCATAAACAAGTCACAAAACAACATCACCACATATCCACTATAATAAACCATTTAAGTACAATGTGGAAAAGGAATATACAGGTATAATGAAACTCCAGAAAGATCATTGCACACTACCGCCTCAGCGCTGCTACGTCCTAGCATCACCTGCATGCAACGGTTGTGCATAAGCTTACAACGAAGCTTAGAGGGTGTGTGCGTGTGTGCGCAATGCATGTACTAAGCATGCGATATCAGAGTAAGCAGAAATACTAGCAAGTATATGAATGCTATCAACCATACCAAGGCTATGCGATGCAAGGCCTACGTAGCCAAATGTCATATGAAAGATGCAACGTAAGCATGTCAATCCTCATCGAGTTCACATATCAATACAGTTCATCTCTGGAACATCACTGGGGTCTAGTATACTCCACACTGGCTGCTGCCTCCCTAGCCGCATAACCAGTGAGGGGAAAAGACTTCACTAACCGCCTGACCAGTTGTAACGCCCTGAAAAATGGGGGTCGAGTACCAACTCAACTCCCGAGTTCCAAAACATCACTTATGCAACGTATATGCTTATGATTGAATGTTGTCCATGTTAGTGCATTAATCATGAGTGGAATTATACCAAAACAGTAATTCATATTCCAGATCAAGTTGTAAAACGCAAGCGGAAGACTGAAAGACATAAATAAACGTATATAAGTCAAAAGATCACGATCGGTCTCCAGAGTATGATACATCACTGAGTCACCATGTACATATAATAGTCTTAAAATCAAAATGTCAAACAGTACAACTACAATGATAATCCATGTAGCCCTGTTGATCCGGATAGCCTAAGCGAAGCCGCCGGAGAACTGCATATACAAGAACTCGTCCTAATCGTCATAGTAATCAGGCTCCGCCTCTGGGGTCACATCGTCATCTGAAATCAAGACAGAGTCTAGTTAGTGTTTAAAACACTGTCCGGTAACATGGGAGTGAGTGATCAACTCAGTGGAACTATACAGTAAAGGTTAACATGTTATTAATTCAATCAAGCAGTAATGATAAAGCAGTAAAATCAAACATCCATGAATACTCTTATTAATGCAAGAATGATATGAATAATGATGCATGCCCTCGCCTACACTCCCTCGTGCGACACCATCTTACGGTCGCGGCATACTTTCTTCCCTCTGTACTCTTCAACCTGGGGCACATGCAGTGCGATGTTATAAGCGTGATTACCTAGTTTTTTTTAGTCCTTTTCATACAGTAGGATTAGGAAACTAAGGTACCTCCCTTATATCAATTCCCAAACAATGATCCATCTAGGGTCATCAATCCTAGTTAATCACATACGATAGGCAAGTTCAGGTCACTACCACCAACACCCTACCAACAGCTAGTCTATTTTTGAAGGCTCGTCACCAACCCGACTGGGGACCACAACTAAGCTATGCTGGGGTAGGCCTATTTTATACTCGAGGTCACTCCACCAACGCCCTACCAACTGGCAGTATATTTTTGAAGGCTCGTTGCCAACCCAACTGGGGACCACAGCCAGGCTACACCAGTGGAGGTCGACAGCTCGAATATAGTGTCCCATACCACCGTATTCGGCTCACGAGTTTAGGTTGCTCACTGGTCACTGCGGGGAGGCTCGTTGCCCCGACGTAGGCCAACAGCTCAACCATGGTGTCCCATACCACCATGCCAGCTCATGAGTCTTAGCGGATCGAGGTACCAAGGTTAACGGGGTTTTCACTGGTGAGTTTAGTACCTTGGGTTCAAGCAGTAGTATCCAAACATGGTGAACATACATCGGTTCAATCGGGTTACTTGACGAGCTCGACTAGCCCGAGCGCACGATAAGTTGAACGACATGAAGTGCGTAAGCACTCCGCGTGGCCTAACCACTGTCGCAGATTCGTCGGACACGTCCTTCGTGGAAAAACAACCTCAGCCATTAACATGGAATTTGTTACCGATTGCCTGGACTATACGATAGCCCCAATCACATTCAATTACAACAAAATATCCTAGAAGATAGTTAAAGCAGTAATTGATCAAGATTTCAAATCATACAATCAAAGGTCCGATATTGTCCGCTTTAGGGCTGTCAGGGCTGTTGCACAGAATCGTTACACCACCCCCCCATCACCATTCACGGCTTTATTTTTGCATTTTATGGAATACAACTTAAACATGGATTTATACATATGCATTACATAGATAAACAAACACTATAGTATACGGTACATGGAGGAAAATATACACATAGTTAAAGGAGTTGAGAATCATATCTCAACACCCTTATACATTACAATTTACTAACTACTTACTCATTAAGACATTTCAACAAACACTTTAGACTACTTTCATCAACATACATGACATATGTTGATCACATAGGTATTAGGCCAAATCCTTTCACTAGGGAGTTGCCCCATTTATAACATGCAAACACCCACGACGGATAGTCATGGCAAGCATGAATCTAAGTTCCATAATCATTCACTCATTTCCACAAACACTTGGGCTACACACTGTATCACATATAACGTATATTTGTTGTGACGCGATTTAGGGCAAGTCCTTTCGCTAAGGATTACCGCCTACACAACAATCGCATAACCACGATAGTTAGTCATGGTGTACACTAACGAAAGGTTCATACTCATTTAGTCTTTTTGTAACGCCCTGAAAATCGGGGGTCGAGCATAAACTCAACTCCCGAGTTCCAAAACATCACTTATGCAACAAAATGAATGATGATTGCATGTTGACTGTATTCGTGCATTGAACATGAGTGAGATTAAGCCAAAACAGCATATCATACTCCAGAGACAGTTAAATTTGTAAGCGGAAGACTGTGATAGATAGATAAAATATATAACTTATGATGAGTCTCCAGAGTGTGATAACATTACCAGGTTAAATAAATACAAGTGCAGTTCTAAAATGTACCAAATGTGAGGAAGTGTAATGCCTCCTATCCCATGTACCATAGCCCCGTCAATACAATATCAGGTCTTCATTGACCTGCCAGAGAGATACAGATAGGAGAATTCCCCCTATCATCATAGAAGTAGTCGGCTCTGCTTCACAAGCATCGCCACCACCTAAACTCAAAAAAACCGTGTTTGTGTGTACCACCGTCCCGTAACGTGGGAGTGAGTGATCAACTCAGTGGAACAGTAAAGCATAGGTTAACATGTTATCAATTCAATCAAGCAATAATGATAAAGCAGTACAAATCAAACATTTCTAACTACTCTCGTTAAGTGCAAAAATGAAATGACATGATGCTGTATGCCCTTGCCAAACCACCCTCAAGCGACATCATCTTACGTTCGCGAATGCTAACTCCCTCAGTGCGCCACATCTACAAAGCACATGCGGTGCGATGATGCTCATGATTACCAAGTTTTTATTAGTCCATTTCAAACAGCAGTATTGGGAAACTAAGGTACCTCCCTTGTATCATTCCCAAACATGATTCATTCTAGGGTCGTCAATCCTAGTTAATCTCATACGATGTTATGGTTTGAGAAGCGTAGTGAAGGCATTGCAAAGGGCTCGTCACCCGTCAGCGCGGATACAGATCTCACCGTATGCGGCTCAATTGCTGGCCGTCAGCTCAAGTACAGGTCTCACCGTACTTGGCCCAATCACTAGCCGTCAGCTCGAGTACAGGTCTCACCGTACTCGGCTCAACTCATACTCCAGTTGCTGTGAAAGACTCGTCGCCAATCACAGACCTTGGAGTATACTCGAAGATACTACGGAGGACTCGTCGCCGTCAAAGACGAGCACAGGTCTCACCGTACTCGGCTCTCGCCGTAAGTATCGACGCTCGAATATAGTGTCCCATACCACCATAATCGGCTCACGAGGTTGGTTGCGCAATGGTCACTACGGGGAGGCACATGACCCCGGCGTAGGGCGACAAACGGCTCGACCACGGTGTCCCATACCACCATGCCCGGCTTATGCGTCTTAGCGGATCGAGGTACCATGGTTAAAAGGGATTTCACTGGTAAGTTCGGTACCCTAGGTTCAAGCAGAGGCGACCAAACATGGTGAACATACATTAGACAAATCGGGTTACTTGACGAGCTCGGCTAGCTCGAGCGCACAACAAGTTGAACGACATGAAGTGCATAAGCACTTCGCGTGGCCGACCACTATCGCCAACCGAAGTACGACTCGGGTTCGTCGAACACATCTCACGTGGCAAATGAATCGCAACCACGAATTCAATTCAGGTACCGATTGTCTGGACTATAATCATAGCCCCAAACACAATCAAGTGCAGATAGATAAAGCAATAGTGAATCAAGATTTCCACTCATACAATCAAGGTATGGTATTTTCCGTTTAGGGTGCTGTGGTCATTGCACGCACTCGTTGCTCGCTCCCCATCACCCATGACGGATCATACAACGTAAATATAAATTTAAGCATATGCATTACATAGTTAAAATCATAAAGCAGTTGAGCATGTTATGAATCACAACACAAGCATGAGTTTATACATGTTCAATTCCTAATCACACAACAATCCAAGGAGATCATACACATAGTTAGAAGAGGTTGAGAATCATATCTCAACACCCTTATACATTACAATTTACTAACTACTACTCATTCAGACTTTTCAAGAAACACTTAAACAAACATACATCAACATACATGACATATGTCGATCACATAGGCATTAGGCAGAATCCTTTCACTAGGGAGTCGCCCCAATCATAACACGCGTACACCCACGACGGATAGTCATGGCAAGCAGGAATCCAAGTTCCATTTTCATTCAGTCATTTCCACAAACACTTGGGCACGCATTTTAACATATATGGTGTATATTGGCCGTGGCGTGATTTAGGGAAAATCCTTTCGTCAAAAGGGTATCGCCAATACAACAATCATGAATCCATGACAATTAGTCATGGCGAGCACGAATGAGAATTCTATACTCATTCAGTCATTTTCACAAACACTTAGAATACACTATTACAACATACATGGTGTATGTTAGCAAAACATATATTAGGGCCATCCTTTAGCCAAGTGAGTATTTTATCCATGTATAATATATTACTACAGCAAATAATCATGATAAATACATCTCCAAATTTTACATATATATGTATTTCTAGAATACGCAATTTCAACATACTTGACATTTACAAGGGAGCATGTATTTTGGCGATTCCTTTCGCCAAACTAGTATTTTATACATATATTGTATAATCATACATTAAATAAACATGTCATACATTTTCCCAAAAAAAATCCATATACGGTATTTCTAGAATATACAATTTCAGCATACGTAGCATTTACACATGAACATGTATTTCAGCAATTCCTTTCACCAAATTAGTATTTTATCCATATATCATATAATAATACATTAAATAAACATGTCAAACGTTTTTCCAAAAAAAATACGTATACGGTATTTCTACGTATACTTAGAGTATGTGAAATTTCAATATCTACAACGTTAATCGAAACAGGAAACGGAAAGCACTTTGTACATGTGCAATTGCAAGCAGATCATGAATCTACCATTATCTGACATTGAAAGCGTTGAAAACCGTAACTTATGTACTTAAAGTCCTCACCTTTGCCTTTGGAAATGGAACGAATCAGCAAGGGTAATGGATCTTCCGTCTACGGGCGATTTCTAGCCTAAAGAGCGGAATCGGTTAGTCGGTATACATCCTACCTCGATTTCAACTCAAATCAGACCTAGGGTTAGGGTTTCTTACCTTCAAATGAGGTGGAAAACGCCGGGAAAGCGTCTAGAATAGAGCGGTGTATGCCGTGTAGCAAGCCAAAGCAGGAGGAGGAAGATCGGCAACGATCTCCAAGTTTCTCTCTCTCTATTCTCTCTCTTTTCTCTCTCCCAAAACTCAAATTCGTATGGCTGTGAGAGAGGGTGCTCTAAGGCCCTTTTATAGCCAAAAACATTTCGAAAATAGACTCAGGTTCAAGGGTTACTGCTAATATAGGATATTCGTCACTTTTCCAGCTCAAAAGGGAAGTTCTGGTGGCCCTCTTTGAACCAAACGTCAGACTTAAGCTCACCATCAATGGATCTACGTGGGATTACGTTTTTGACTCATTCGGATACGCAGATCGCACGTGGCGGACCACTTTCAGTTCGACGGTCAGTGGGCCACGATCAGAAATTCCAAGTACATGTAAATGTTCCTGAAATTTTTCTTAATCCGAGGGTGTAATTTGGTCTGATTCTGACGGTCAGGTTGCTTAATACTGACGCGTCAACGAACGATGCCAGATCACTATTCCAGATATTTATTTTGGCATATGAATAGTGTTTTTCACACTACCTCGCTCCGAATCGAAACGAATGGCCGTGGAACATCGGTTGGAGTTGATTTTTGAGATGATTGTTAAGCCCAGTGGGGCGGTCCTAGTTCCTTAGCTTCGGGTTAATCGGACTCCCGATGTACGATCTAGACTTAATACGAAGTTTCGTTTCATTCCCGAGAGTAGACGGGAAATGACTTTGGTTCTAAACTTTAGGGTAACCTAGCGTCAATGATTCTGCAAGTTTTGGGTCTTGCAGATCGTATTTAAAGCGATTCAAATGGATTTCATGGCTAATCTAGTTTAACACCTAGTTCACTTTGTCAATTTCTAAAGGATTTAATCCTAAGTGATTTTCGTCTGAGGTGGAACTTAGTCTATTGTAGTTTGTATATAAAGTGATCCAAGTTATATTACTTAGCTAGTTTAAGATAGTGTCTAGGGCGAAGGTGTTTTGAAAGATTGAAAGCACAAGGTAGTGAAAGGTGGGATTTGTGAAGAAAATGATTTAAGGAACGATTTGAGACTTTAATTGAGCGTTTAAGAAGTTAAACCTGTGTTAGGATTGACCCATTGCCTAAGGATATCTAATCCCAAGTTGGCAAAAATCCGGGGCGTTACAATCTACCCCCCTTAAAACAAAATTTCGTCCCCGAAATTGTCTAAGGGTAATAAGGAAAGATTTCTATTATTTCATTTGCCTAAGACTTATTGATTTTGAGTTCCTACGCGTGGTAGGGTATATACCAGCTGGTTCATTTTAGTCTACCCCCCTTAAAACTTAATTCTTTATCCATTCCTCATACCCTGATGGTTTGCTACCATTTATTTCTTTACCTATTTGGAGTCTCGACGACAATTCCCACAATTTAGAGTAAGATAGTTGTTTTCATTGTTTGACCAACACGGAGAGACGGTAATAGTGGGCTCGATCCCGATACATCGATCATCTACCGGGCCAGGGTAGGAAGCTCATCGTATCCCTTCCGAATCCTGGTGGATCCTGGTCATCCGCTCGTCAGCAGAGAGCCCATCGGTAGTCACCCAGGATTGGGAATTGGGTCAAGCCGCGAAAACTTCGCAGTTGTAGATGTCAGTAACTCCGTAGTCCGATCACTCTCTAAGAGTAGGGAATGTCCATCATTGAAAGGCTCAAATTGTTTATTCTAAGGCTGCCCTTTAGGTCTTAGTCTAAGAGAGTCCTCGATATTATCTATGTCCAAGGAAAGGGTGAATCAAATCTTACTAAATCATCTTGAAACGGTTTCTCATAGTAGAACTTACTAGGGCTTCTATAATGTTCGTATTTATCGAGCACCGTTTCGATCCTGGGCCAGTGGGATAGGGTCCACCATGTTTCCGCTGTGCCACCCAGGTCAAAGAGGTGTATTAGGTGACCTAACTAGAGCGGGTTCATCATGTTCTACCCCCCTTAAAATTTATTTTCACCCTCAAGGCTTAAGATTTATGTCCTGCTCCGTATGTCGGAACAAGGTGTAATTTATAACCTATCCTTAAAATGAAATGGAAAATACATTGGTCTGCCTTTCATCGACGATGTATACTATGGCATTGATACCTATGGGTATCGAGAGGAGCTAAAATGATGGGCAATGTGGTTGAGGTCACGGGCAGGTGTGAGTTTGAGGCAAGATGCCTAATTCTACCAAAGGACTTTTATTACGATCTCAACTTACCCTCCCAAGTCATGTCCAGTTTATTACTGTAAGATAATTTTATACCTTATTAGTACAAAGGTAGTTGGAAAGAATAGGTCAATAGGCAGACTATTTTTTTATTTTTTTTTTCATATGTACAATGTGTATGTTATAATGACATGAGATTCGAGACCTAATTCCTAATTGTCTGTTGCCCATTTGGGTAATTCCTTAGGCCTAAAAGACAAGGTCACTATCGACTATATACTCCTAATACTTTTCAAAAGCAAAGAGATAAACCTTTAGTTGCAAATGGTCGGGCCAACATGGAAAGAAAATTGTGTAGTGGGTCTGAGTCAGTTAAGCCGAATAGCTAAGTCTATTATTCAATTGACCTAGCATAATTAATTAGTCTTTTACTTTCCTTAGCCTAACCAGCAGTCTAGTCTTAATTTAGGAGTAGAGGAAATCCATAGGTGAGTCCAAAGTCTATGCCTATACGTTAGATGATTTCACTTCATTTCTAATACCGGGAAGGGTTTTATCACTTAGGGTCAAAGTTGTCTAATTGGAACTGAGTTGCCTGTAGTTAAATTTAACTACGCCCAAGCATTTTACATATGCTCATACCAGCTAAGAGAATCCTAAGGTTCACATTCTTAATTTGTTGAATTCCCTCTACGGTCAGGTCTGTCGAAATCTAGGAGCACTGCTTTAGGTCCAAAACGCTAAGAGTCTATTTGTCAAACAACCATTTACTCTAAAAGTTTAAGCTATCAGAGTGTGGTGGGTTAATGTGTATTAAGGGACTTTATCACTGCATCACTACTTGGCCAATGGTCTTAAGTTGTATTAAGATGGGACTGTATTGCTAATCCCACTTCAGGATTGGGAATGACATATTTGGCAAGAGGGTGGGCGGGGATTAAAATTACTTTATAGGCTTTGGAAAATGAGGATTGTGTTGGAAAGTGTGAGATGGGATTTCCATATCCCACGATGAGGAATTTCTAAGTGTAATTTGGAAGGACAACTCAGAGTTACGTTTAATTGCATACATTCCAAACCTAGCATCGGAAACCATGGGATACACTCAATCTAGGGACCATACCTTACATATACATTTATTATTACTTTTACAATTCTATCCACCGTAAACTTACCTAATGTAATTTGGCCGAACGGACCCTAAACGTTCTCAAACACTTAAAACGTTCTACCAACTACTACACCTATCAACAGGAAAACATAACCACCCTAAGATAGTAGCCCATGCCAACTACAAGACAACATATGGATGAGCTTGGATAGAGCCATGGAAAATGAGGATAAGGGAAAGGGGGGGGCTGGAGTTTTTGGTTCTCCATGGACTTGAGCCTCAACAGAGATTGTGAAGGCCAAAAAGATAGGGAATGTAGAAGGTAAAAGGGAGAAATGAGGTAGGTTTGGCAGTTACACGGTTTTGAGCTCCAAATGGGGGAGATGAGAGCTCAAACATGAAAGGAAGGGGTAGGGTAGGTGGCTAGGACTGTTGTGATCGATGGGAGTGGTTGAGTTATGGATAAAAATGGGGGATTGAAAGACTGGAGGAAAGATTTGAGGGAGAAAATCGGAAATAGAAGGGGAGGGCATTTGGAAGGGAAGATGTGAGAGAGAGGGGGCTCCAACCCCAAAAATCCCAAACCATTGCCAAAATGGCACGTACCAGGAGGTGTAGGAGGTCAGTCCGACCAACCTCAGCCCCGGCCCCACCTCGGAAAACCGACCGGACCGCGGTCCGCCGCGGTCGGACTTGGCCGGAACCACGCCGCCGCGGTGGGGACGTGTCCCTCCAGTCCCCTGGGCCCCAAAAATGCTGGGTCCCACCTTGGATCCCTCCGGGAGTGCTCCGTTTGGCCCCTCGATCCCGATTCGCTTCATTTTAGGTAGTTTCGGGGAAACCGGACGTAACTTACAATCCGGAATGAGTTATCTGACGTAAAATATATGAATTTGGGGTAGAACGAGCTAATGAAGCCAACCAACCCTGCTATGCTGGGTTACGCAGCCCGGAATTGCGAGAAAACCTTCCAATTGGCGGCCATTTTCCCGTTTTAATTTTATTTTACCAAAATAGTAATTTTGTTTGATTACTCTTCATCTGTTGGGCTTTAGGAGTTGCGCTCATCGCGTAAAGAGCTTAGAATAATTAGGAGAATGGTTTGGTGAAGTCAAATAGGACACTTACTATTTTTGGCTGAAAGCCTTGTGCACTAGTAGACATCACAACCTAGGAGTTTTAGTTGTAGTTTGTTTCTGATTTCCTTCCTATTACTTGGTATCCTTATTTAAAGGGTGGTGAGCTCGTTTTTAGTCATTCACTAATCAGTTTTGAATTTATTAGAATTTATTTCTATTTTCTGCTTTCTCCTCTTATAGATTCGAGAAGTCTCTGGGAGGAGTCTAGAGAAGCTCCAAGGATTTGGGATAGTTATCCTCATCACGTTTGTCGCACATTTTACTGATTCTCAATGATTGGGATGAGGTGGATTACGATCTAGACCCTTCACTAGACAACCTAGAAATGTTTTAAGGTCGACCCGTGCGACCATGGTTGAATACATACTCGATTTCGGCGTTCGTTTTCAATGAACTTTGCCAATTGGCGAAATCGGGATACCTATGACTGTTGCTACATCCCGTCGCTCCCTCCTAAGTCAGAGTGCGTCAGAGTGCGTAGTGTGACCATAACCCAGGTCCGGTTTAATCAAAATCATGCTCTGATACCATCTTGTAACGCCCTGAAAATCGGGGGTCGAGCATAAACTCAACTCCCGAGTTCCAAAACATCACTTATGCAACAAAATGAATGATGATTGCATGTTGACTGTATTCGTGCATTGAACATGAGTGAGATTAAGCCAAAACAGCATATCATACTCCAGAGACAGTTAAATTTGTAAGCGGAAGACTGTGATAGATAGATAAAATATATAACTTATGATGAGTCTCCAGAGTGTGATAACATTACCAGGTTAAATAAATACAAGTGCAGTTCTAAAATGTACCAAATGTGAGGAAGTGTAATGCCTCCTATCCCATGTACCATAGCCCCGTCAATACAATATCAGGTCTTCATTGACCTGCCAGAGAGATACAGATAGGAGAATTCCCCCTATCATCATAGAAGTAGTCCGGCTCTGCTTCACAAGCATCGCCACCACCTGAAACTCAACAAATCTGGTTGGTGTGTACAACACCGTCCCGTAACGTGGGAGTGAGTGATCAACTCAGTGGAACAGTAAAGCATAGGTTAACATGTTATCAATTCAATCAAGCAGTAATGATAAAGCAGTACAAATCAAACATTTCTAACTACTCTTGTTAAGTGCAAAAATGAAATGACATGATGCTGTATGCCCTTGCCAAACCACCCTCAAGCGACATCATCTTACGTTCGCGAATGCTAACTCCCTCAGTGCGCCACATCTACAAAGCACATGCGGTGCGATGATGCTCATGATTACCAAGTTTTTATTAGTCCATTTCAAACAGCAGTATTGGGAAACTAAGGTACCTCCCTTGTATCATTCCCAAACATGATCCATTCTAGGGTCGTCAATCCTAGTTAATCTCATACGATGTTATGGTTTGAGAAGCGTAGGAAGGCATCGCAAAGGGCTCGTCACCCGTCGGCGCGGATACAGATCTCACCGTATGCGGCTCAATTGTCATTGGCCGTCACTCAAGTACTGGTCTCACCGTACTTGGCCCAATCACTAGCCGTCACTCGAGTACGGTGTCTCACCGTACTCGGCTCAACTCATACTCCGATTCTTTGTGAAAGACTCGTCGCCAATCACGGACACTTGGAGTATACTCGAAGATACTACGGAGGACTCGTCGCCGTCAAAGACGAGCACATGGTCTCACCGTACTCGGCTCTCGCCGTAAGTATCGACAAAAACTCAAATATAGTGTCCCATACCACCATAATCGGCTCACGAGGTTGGTTGCGCAATGGTCACTACGGGAGGCACATGACCCCGCCAGTAGGCCGACAGCTCGACCACGGTGTCCCATACCACCATGCCCGGCTCATGCGTCTTAGCGGATCGAGGTACCATGGTTAAAAGGGATTTCACTGGTAAGTTTGGTACCCTAGGTTCAAGCAGAGGCGACCAAACATGGTGAACATACATTAGACAAATCGGGTTACTTGACGAGCTCGGCTAGCTCGAGCGCACAACAAGTTGAACGACATGAAGTGCATAAGCACTTCGCATGGCCGACCACTATCGCCAACCGAAGTACGACTCGGGTTCGTCGAACACATCTCACGTGGCAAATGAATCGCAACCACGAATTCAATTCAGGTACCGATTGTCTGGACTATAATCATAGCCCCAAACACAATCAAGTGCAGATAGATAAAGCAATAGTGAATCAAGATTTCCACTCATACAATCAAGGTATGGTATTTTCCGTTTAGGGCTGCCAGGGCTGTTGCACGCACTCGTTGCTCCGCTCCCCCATCACCCATGACGGATCATACAACGTAAATATAAATTTAAGCATATGCATTACATAGTTAAAATCATAAAGCAGTTGAGCATGTTATGAATCACAACACAAGCATGAGTTTATACATGTTCAATTCCTAATCACACAACAATCCAAGGAGATCATACACATAGTTAGAAGAGGTTGAGAATCATATCTCAACACCCTTATACATTACAATTTACTAACTACTACTCATTCAGACTTTTCAAGAAACACTTAAACAAACATACATCAACATACATGACATATGTCGATCACATAGGCATTAGGCCGAATCCTTTCACTAGGGAGTCGCCCCAATCATAACACGCGTACACCCACGACGGATAGTCATGGCAAGGTGAATCCAAGTTCCATTTTCATTCAGTCATTTCCACAAACACTTGGGCCACACATTTTAGCATATATGGTGTATATTGGCCGTGGCGTGATTTAGGGAAAATCCTTTCGTCAAAAGGGTATCGCCAATACAACAATCATGAATCCATGACAATTAGTCATGGCGAGCACGAATGAGAATTCTATACTCATTCAGTCATTTTCACAAACACTTAGAATACACTATTACAACATACATGGTGTATGTTAGCAAAACATATATTAGGGCCATCCTTTAGCCAAGTGAGTATTTTATCCATGTATAATATATTACTACAGCAAATAATCATGATAAATACATCTCCAAATTTTACATATATGCGGTATTTCTAGAATACGCAATTTCAACATACTTGACATTTACAAGGGAGCATGTATTTTGGCGATTCCTTTCGCCAAACTAGTATTTTATACATATATTGTATAATCATACATTAAATAAACATGTCATACATTTTCCCAAAAAAATACATATACGGTATTTCTAGAATATACAATTTCAAACATACGTAGATTTACACATGAACATGTATTTCAGCAATTCCTTTCACCAAATTAGTATTTTATCCATATATCATATAATAATACATTAAATAAACATGTCAAACGTTTTTCCAAAAAAAATACGTATACGGTATTTCTACGTATACTTAGAGTATGTGAAATTTCAATATCTACAACGTTAATCGAAACAGGAAACGGAAAGCACTTTGTACATGTGCAATTGCAAGCAGATCATGAATCTACCATTATCTGACATTGAAAGCGTTGAAAACCGTAACTTATGCACTTAAAGTCCTCACCTTTGCCTTTGGAAACGGAACGAATCAGCAAGGGTAATGGATCTTCCGTCTACGGGCGATTTCTAGCCTAAAGAGCGGAATCGGTTAGTCGGTATACATCCTACCTCGATTCCAACTCAAATCAGACCTAGGGTTAGGGTTTCTTACCTTCAAATGAGGTGGAAAACGCCGGGAAAGCGTCTAGAATAGAGCGGTGTATGCCGTGTAGCAAGCCAAAGCAGGAGGAGGAAGATCGGCAACGATCTCCAAGTTTTTCTCTCTCTATTCTCTCTCTTTTCTCTCTCCCAAAACTCAAATTCGTATGGCTGTGAGAGAGGGTGCTCTAAGGCCCTTTTATAGCCAAAAACATTTCGAAAATAGACTCAGGTTCAAGGGTTACTGCTAATATAGGATATTCGTCACTTTTCCAGCTCAAAAGGGAAGTTCTGGTGGCCCTCTTTGAACCAAACGTCAGACTTAAGCTCACCATCAATGGATCTACGTGGGATTACGTTTTTGACTCATTCGGATACGCAGATCGCACGTGGCGGACCACTTTCGGTTCGACGGCCATCGGTGCCACGATCGAAATTCCAAGTACATGTAAATGTTCCCGAAATTTTTCTTAATCCGAGGGTGTAATTTGGTCGATTTCGACGGTCAAAGGTTGCTTATACCGACGCGTGGCGTCAACGAACGATGCCGATCACTATTCCAGATATTTATTTTGGCATATGAATAGTGTTTTTCACACTACCTCGCTCCGAATCGAAACGAATGGCCGTGGAACATTGGTTGGAGCTGATTTTTGAGATGATTGTTAAGCCCAGTGGGGCGGTCCTAGTTCCTTAGCTTCGGGTTAATCGGACTCCCGATGTACGATCTAGACTTAATACGAAGTTTCGTTTCATTCCCGAGAGTAGACGGGAAATGAGTTTGGTTCTAAACTTTAGGGTAACCTAGCGTCAATGATTCTGCAAGTTTTGGGTCTTGCAGATCGTATTTAAAGTGATTCAAATGGATTTCATGGCTAATCTAGTTTAACACCTAGTTCACTTTCTCAATTTCTAAAGGATTTAATCCTAAGTGATTTTCGTCTGAGGTGGAACTTAGTCCATTGTAGTTTGTATATAAAGTGATCCAAGCTATACTACTTAGCTAGTTTAAGATAGTGTCTAGGGCGAAAGTGTTTTGAAAGATTGAAAGCACAAGGTAGTGAAAGGTGGGATTTGTGAAGAAAATGATTTAAGGAACGATTTGAGACTTTAATTGAGCGTTTAAGAAGTTAAACCTATGTTAGGATTGACCCATTGCCTAAGGATGTCTAATCCCAAGTTGGCAAAAATCCGGGGCGTTACACTTTTATTCAAACACTTAGGCTACGCATTGTAGCATACACGACGTATGTTAATATAACATGTATTAGGCTAATCCGTTCACCTAGAAGTTGATACACATGCATCTAGTATACATAGACAATAATTATTCATGGCAAGCACAAATCCGAATTTCATACGTATACGGTATTTTCTAAAAATACGAGGAATATAGTATATTTAACCTAGTTAACGTATAACTGAAAAACGAAATGGACATCACTTTATGCATGTGAAATAGCACCTACGTCAAGAATAAACCATTAACCGACATTAAAAGCCTTGAAAACCATAACCTATACATCTATAGTCCGCACCTTACGTCGGTAAACGCATAACAGAGTCATTTTAGAACTTAGTCTTTGTCAACGGCAGATTGGCAACCTATAGCATGATTAAGTTAGCTATCTCGCCACTTGTAACAATTGAAACCCTAGAACAGATTAGAGTTAGGTTTTCTTACCTAAGAACGAAGTCAGAATCACCGGAATAGCGATTTGGTAGTGACGGATAGGCACGTAGAATAGCAGGGATTGAATCCCAGGAGTGACTTCAACTTCTCTCTCACTTTCTCTCTCTTTACTCTCTTCTCTCTCCTAAGGTTTTTCCTAAATTCGTATGGAGTGAATGAGAGATAGTTTAAGGTCCTTATATAGGCCTAAAACTGATGGAAATGGCCCCAGGGCCAAGGTATACTTAGGTTATAGCCAAAGGGAGTCTGTTTCAGCTCAACGGAGCACTTCCAGAGCCTCCCCTTGATCCAAAGGTCAGACTTAAGCTCCCTGACCATGGATCTCGGTTGAGTTAAGTTTTCAGTCCAATCGAATTTACAGATCGCCCGTGGTGGACCAGTTTCAATTCAATGGTCACCGAAACTCGATCAAGGTTACAAGTACATTGACCTGTGTATGAAATTTATCCTGATCTGAAGGTGTATTTGAGTCAGATTCTGACGGTCTGAATCCTTATATTCGTCCCACAAGCGACAAGTCTCAGATGCCTTAAATTTAGATTTTTATTTCTAAAATATCCACATTTCTCATACACTTCACTCCAGGCTTAAGCGAATAGCCTCGGGAAACTATCTGGATTTGATTTCCGAGATGGTTGTCAAGTCTAGCAAGGCGGTCTTAATTATATTATTTCTTAGTAATCATACTTTCGACGTGCTGTCCAGATCCGATACAGAGTTTCAATGTATTCCCGAGAGCAACTGGGTAATAAGATTGATCCTATATTTTAGGGTAACTTATCGTCAATGATTCTACAATTTTTGGGTCTTGCAGATCGTATTTAAAGTGATTCAAGCGAATTTCATAGCTACTCTAGTTTAACACTTAGTTAATTTTATCTAATTTTTAAAGGATTTGGTCCTGAGTGATTTCTGCCTAAGGTGGTACTCGGGTCTCCGTACGAATTTTTCTGGGACGTTACAGCAGTAGTCTGCCAATACCTACCGTGTTATTGATAGTGGACCCATTTATGAGCTGGTCACACTTATCCTCTTAAAACCCCCTCACTCGTGCAGATAAGGCCACACCCACTTCACAACAGACCACGACACAGTAGAAGACGCGTCCTACTAGTATTCGGCACTCATGCGCTCATGTATCTACTCGGTCTAGACGTTGGAGCATCTCTTGGTACCAAAAGGGTTCTGGGACTTTCACCAAAAGACATCCTAAGCACCCACAGTGCTAGAACCAAATATTTTCGGTATCCAATCTGGCCATCCACGATATGCTTGCGGAGGCTGCAACCCTGATATCACTAGGGTGCCAAGTGCTCATGTCACATAAAATGTAAGATGCATGAGTCATACCATCCAGTCATGCATCAAACCTGCACATACCACATGATCATGTGAGGCAACTCCGTCACACAAGGAGTCCCCTAAATAACTCAGCCCAATGGCAAATGCTATGATCAATCATTCCTTATAACAGGCATACAAGTGATGCGTATGGGCATGTATCATGATGTAATACTAAGCATGTTCTCAGTGTATCCTACTAGATTAAGTACACTAGCATATTATCAGATATAGCAGACAACAATCGGTCTTAATCGGTATATCACATATAAAGAGTAGGAGCTGAACGATACGCCTCACTAGACATATAGAAGACTATATGGTATGGTCCATGCTGGACTATCATGACCTCCTTAAGGCAGTATATCATATACCCTAAGGCGGGGTCCACTGAAAGGATGGTGGGTCTAACCCATACATTAAGGTAGTCTCCACAAAGTGGATATACCAAATCTGATACACATATTCTTCCATCTATGGTAAGGGGTGATGATGTACTCTCTTATAAACAATGGATGGCCTAGGCATCATACTTACATCAAGAATGGGCCTCATGGGTGAGTTTAATGGTTATACAACAAGGTGAGTTGAGAGGATGAGTCTAAGTACGATAAGTGTGCTTCCTCACCTACTTTTCTCATGCAATAAATTGGGCCTTCCTATGGGGCCCAATATGTACACAAGGTGGGCTCCAAGGTGTGGATAATCCTACAAGGTATGGTGGAAAGCACCATCATCAATGGGGGCCCAACACTAGCATATTATCAGATATAGCAGACAACAATCGGTCTTAATCGATGTATCACATATAAAGAGTAGGAGCTGAATGATACGCCTCACTAGACATATAGAAGACTATATGGTATGGTCCATGCTGGACTATCATGACCTCCTTAAGGCAGTATATCATATACCCTAAGGCGGGGTCCACTGAAAGGATGGTGGGTCTAACCCATACATTAAGGTAGTCTCCACAAAGTGGATATACCAAATCTGATACACATATTCTTCCATCTATGGTAAGGGGTGATGATGTACTCTCTTATAAACAATTGATGGCCTAGGCATCATACTTACATCAAGAATGGGCCTCATGGGTGAGTCTAATGGTTATACAACAAGGTGAGTTGAGAGGATTGATCAGGGTCGAATATTGCATATCAGACCCTAGTAAATTACTTGATTTTACATACATGATAATGTTTAATGCCGGATTTTAATTATATTTTCGCTACAGGACGAAATCAGGAACGTTAATTGGAATTTGATGTTAAAGGCATGGCTTTGATGCTCCAAAATCACCAGAGCACGGGATGAACCTCAGAAGACCAATAATGAAGATTTTACACGCCTGGGATTTGAGGAAAGCAAGCCAAAGGGGCCCGAAAAGGGTCCAGAATGCAAGATCACATGGTTCCCGCCATCTGATCAGTTCAAAACTTCATACATGGGATGAGGGCCATAATTTAACCGTACATATTAAATTTCAGCCATTGATGATCTCGGGAAGTGCTCCAACTGACAATTCAGCCCACGAATCGTTGATTTCAGGCCCACCTGATAGCAGGATATGCCTCAACTTTTGTCTCGACGGTTAATATGATTTGAGAAAGGGAATGGACGGATTGGATTTCGTAAAAACATCATAGTGGGCCCTGTGTATGGGGAGTGTACACCGAAGTACACGTACATCAGCCGTGCACCGGACCACCCGGACAGTCAGCGCGGGCGCTGACCCGCGCCCGATCCAGCTACATCTCAGCGTCTTCCGCAGCCGGCAATGGGTTTCGGTTGTGGGCCCCACACGTCCATCAAATCGCCGATCCAGACCGTCCATTGTCTCTCTGATATCGATATCATCAATGTGTAGGTGGCCGAATCTCAAATGAGAGCGAGTATGGAAATCTAACCGTTCAAAAGCATCTTGGACGGCGGAGACGAAATCAGGTGGGCCTCATCGTCAGTAGGCGAAATTATGTATTCCCGACCGGTTTTCTGTCCTCCACGCAGTAGACGGAGTGGATTTTCCGTTTAATCAACGGAATGGGCCCCACCATTGTCAGCGGACGGACGTTTGGCGTCCGCGAAACGCACGGACGCTGGTCCATTTTGCGAAGAACAGTGGGCCCCACCCGTCAACGGTACGGGAGATCTGATCCGTCCATCGCGTAGAGGGCCACGAGAACTACAAAACCATGTTGAAATTCCACTCCCATGCGTACACACGTGTGCGGTACAGAGGCCAAAAGTAGACTGCCCCGGGACGTTTAAAACTGATCTTTTTGTATTTTCTTCTCTGGGCCACGCCAATGGACCTTAAAAGCCACCCATTCTTGACTGAAATTTCGTCCTGAATCCAATGGACGGGGTGGATTTTCCAGAAAACACCTCTGTGGGGCCCACCGATCACGGCTGCGAAAAATTACACTTCGAGTCCGTCTAGGACTCTGCCACCGATTCCAGCCATCCAGCAGCTATAAAAGGGAAGTTTTGGACGTGGGAGAGGCATTCAGATCCAAGGAATTTGAGATTCAGATCCAGGGAATTGGAGATCCAGAGCCAGGGAGAGGAGAAAGAGAAGAAAGAGAAGGAAAAAGAGAGAGAGAGATTGTTCGGTTTGGTGTTTTGATTTTATGAATTTTATTTAATATTTTTTATGGATTTCATGGGTCACTAATCTCTCAGCTAGGGCTGAGATGAAGCCCCTAATTTGATCAGCTCTTGTATTGGTTGATTTACTTTGAATTTTATTTAATTTGTTTCTTTCTCTGAGTGGGCTTTATGGGTTTAAATTCCATATTTCTCCATCTATGAACTTGATCAAAGTATATAGATGGATGTTGTTTGGATGCTTATTACAGGTGCTTGTGTCTGATCAAGAACAAGTTTCCTATAGAGGAAGAAACAGGGTGCTTTAATGAATGTACATCCCTTATGCCCGACCAAGGATATGGGATTTGTTATTCATGGCATTGCTTAAAGGACTTAGACAGTCTGTATGCCCGATTAAGGACACAGATTGTGCTTTCTCTATTTAAGTGGTATCAATTTAGATCAAGGTGAATCAACAGACAAAACAAGGGTTAGGATAATTAGGGGTGGATTCGAAAGTCCTAGTGCTCTCTCTCTGATTGAATTTTCTTCCCTGTTCTTAATTGTTTTATTTTTTTTAGAATTGTGCTTAGTAGTTCATACCATTATTTGTTGGATTAGTTAAGGAGAGTCTTAGATTTGAGTTGTGACAACCAGTCCTCGTGGGATTCGACCTCGATCTTACCGAGTTTATTACTACATCACAACCCTATACTTGGGGAGTGAACAAGGATGAGTCTAAGTACGATAAGTGTGCTTCCTCACCTACTTTTCTCATGCAATAAACTGGGCCTTCCTATGGGTCCCAATATGTACACAAGGTGGGCTCCAAGGTGTGAATAATCCTACAAGGTATGGTGGAAAGCACCATCATCAATGGGGGCCCAATGGTTTAGGTTAGCCCAATGGGTATCACTAAATTGATGGGGACCCAACATTTTGGGTTAGCCCAATAAGGTAAGGGTGGAAATGGGATTAACAATGGACCCTAGGGAGGTTTACAACGGTGGACATTTAACCACCATTGCCTCCTAGGGTGGGTCTCTCGGAATAAGAATCTGAATACGACGAGGCCCGAGGCCCTCCAAATATCTAGAAAACGGATGGACAACATGCACACATCACTCACACATGGTGGGCCTCACAAGGTAGCTCACTGCCTTAAAAATAGGGGAATAGTATGTATATAACACATACATCATAGTGGGCCTCATAAAGCATCCCACGGTTGGGCGTATAACCTAAAAATTGGGGTGGGCCTCTCAAGACAAATGGGCTCATAGCCCTAAATGAATGGACAATGTGTGTAGCACATACATCATGGCGTAAGGGGCCCCACAAGGCACTAATGGGCCCCACACATGCTGGACAACATGGATATAAAATACATACATGAAGGTGGGCCGATTGTTGGATGTCCAGCCCACCGGCTTAGGGGCCTGCTCGACGTCCAACGAATGGACGACCTAGATAAATGCATACACCTCATGGTGATCTTACATATTACAGATGGGCCCCATCAGATGGACAACGTGTGTATATAACATGGATATAAAATACATACATGAAGGTGGGCCGATTGTTGGACGTCCAGCCCACCGACCTAGGGGCCTGCTCGACGTCCAACAAATGGATGGCCTAGATAAATGCATACACCTCATGGTGATCTTACATATTACAGATGGGCCCCACCAGATGGACAGCGTGTGTATATAACACATGCATCACGATGGCCAGCTACTGGACGGTCAGTCTAGCAGTGTCCTGGCCTAGCTGGGCGTCCAGCCATTGGACGACCTAGACTGAAACACGTACATGGTGGGTCCCACTAGATGTGGGCCACCCAGAAAGTGGGTCGAGCCCAAACTCTACCCAGCAAGTGGGTTGTTGAATGGTCTTACAGCCCCTACTGCTGGACGTCCCTGGCCTCTAGGCCTGGCCTAATTTGGGCCCACGTCTAAAGTGGTTTCACCACATGGACGGTGTGGATACAAACCATGCATCAAGGTGGAGTCCATGCAGGTGGGCCACCCTGCCAAAGGCCCCAAGAACGGCAGTAAGGTGGGCCCTACTCACTGGATTGGATAACCTACATATATCAAAGCGAGGTCCACACATGAGGCCACGTAGCTGGGGATCCAGCTGATATTTGAGTTTTTCCCTTCATTTTGGCCTATTGCTAGACAGCAGCACCTATTCAATTGGATATGGCCCATCTAGCCCATGTTTTGGGTGAGCAGAGGATGGACGGTGAGGATATAATGCATAAATCAGTGTGGGGTCCACGTGTGTGACCCACCAGCTTAGAATCAAGCTGACATTTATGTATCCCTTCATCTAGGCCTGTGTGACCGACCAGTCACACGGGTCACAACAGGGCAGCAAGGTGGGCCGGCCAGGCATCCAGCAATCTGGACAGCAAGGTCGTCCCACCTGCTGGATGGTCTGGATCATCAGTGCACTCATCAGGTGACCCACTAAAGATGGAAAGAAAGGGAGAGAAGAGAGAGAGAGAGAGAGAGAGAGAGAGAGAGAGAGAGAGAGAGAGAGAGACGGGTGGTGGGAGGAGCTCCACCACTATGATCTCCTCATAGATCTACAACACATACATCAAATGAGTCCCAAAATATGTGGTCCTAAATTAAAATCTAGGGTGGAAATCCCATTTTCATCACCATGATCAAGGTCTAGATGACCTCTAGGAAATGAATAATAACTAAACATCATGGTGGAATGGCCCCATCGTGGAATACACATGCATATCATGGTGGGCCATTAGCCACACCTTGGGTCCAAAAATGGGATCCCTACCATTAACCGGTAGGCCCCACTTGTCCTATGAATCACAAACGAAGATCTAACCCTATAAACACCCACCTATAGCTCTTCTTCTTGGCTCCTTGGAATCCTTAGCTCCTAAGCTCTCATTTCAATGATGGATGATGAAGTTGGATGGTTGGATGGTGAGATTTGGGGTAGAAAAATGGGTCTAGCACTTGGTTTCTTTTTTCTCTCCTTTAATTTCTTCTCTTGGTTGTTAGGGAATGGAGAGAGAAATGAGATGGAATGGAGTGAAATGAGAGAGGAGTGGTGTGTAAGAAGAGATGGGATGAAATGTATGATGATTGTGTAAGAGGAATGACATGAAAGTTGACTTTTGGGATAGGTTACTTGTCTTGGTGGGAAGAAAGGTAAGGGTTAGTCATGGGTTGATCTTGACTAGTAGATGGGAAAGGATGGGTAGACATTCCTCTCTCCAAATGGAATCTCTCGGGATACGCAACGCGTGGTGTTTCCTAAAAATATACGTGGGCCTACTACTCCTAGTCTGGGTATCACATTGGTGCGCAAGACGCGGCGTTAGAATTGCAGCGACGGTGCGATCGCAAGGGTATAAGTTTCAGGTCAAGTTGACTCAGATCTTTAGGATGCGACTTAAGGTCGATCGCATTTACTGTTTATAGGTCATGGGTCACCAGAATTCGTCAAAGAGGATCGCGGGAGTTGGTGGAATGGTACGGTACAAGGATATGGGCCTTACACCTTAAGATGCTCCAAAGCATCTTCTAAGGTTTGGAAAGGTCTCAAGGAGCATAGCACAAGGGTGGAGCAGCATCTGCCAAAGAGTTTTTCTTCTTCTCTAGTTTATTTTTCATACTTTATTTAAGAGATTTGGTTTCAATCATGTATATGGTTGGCTAAACCTCTTAGTTAGGGCTAAGAGGTGAAGCTTGTAACGTGTTTTAATGATTATCTTGCTATGATTCTTGTTCTTATTGGACCTCATTGATTTCTAGTTCAATATTAAAGGAATATTTTCAGTTTTTTATGATATATTGTGACTCAAATTACAATAGATGTTATGATAACTTTATATATCTTCTTTTCCTGTTTTGGGATTGTGAGATTGGTAAATCCTGTTGTTCACCATCATCTCCTGGGCATGGTAGGATGATGGATCCCTTCAAATCATCACAATTCTCCTCCATTAAGAATTGGGTTAATGAAAAGTTTAGATTTGATTTAAATTATTTTATCTTCTAATTGGATAAGATAGGACTCCAATTGTCACACCCTAAACTTGGAAACCAGGCTCACAAAATTCTTGATCGTTGAATCCTACGCCGATAGCCTCCGTAGTACCCTATTCTTGGCTTTCGGTACCTATATGTCATGTCACGTCCCAATCTCAGAAACCGAGCTCACCGAATTCCTGATCACCGAATCCGGCGCCGACAGCCTCCGTAGTACCCCATTCTCAGCTCCCAGCACACATACGCCATATTCTGATCCTAGGATCCTACAAGGAGGATTTCTCAATATGATTTTTTTTGTTCTAGAACATAACCACAAGTGTACTGAAATCACAAAGGCAACATCATCATCACATATCCACTAACATGAACATTTGAGTACAATGCTAAAAAGGAAAGTACATGAATAACAAAATCACCACGAGATCGACGCACGCTCCTACCTTAATGCTGCTGTAACCTAAAGTCACCTGCACGCAACGGTTGTGCATAAGCTTTATAGAAAGCTAAGAGGGTGGTGTAAGTCTTTGCGCAAGATAAGTGTCAAGCACACAAATGTCAGCGTAAGCGGAATACTGGCAAGTATATAAATCATTCAATATTAGAATATGCAATGTGGGTCGACTATGTAATGCGGAGTCATAGTGAGCTAAATATCAGATGCTGAGGATACAATACAATATGCAATTCTTGACGAGCCATGAATACCATCAGCCTCATCTACGCCATATAAATGTAGAAACAACCTAAAATGCCATATGCCGCGGATGTAATGAAATATACAGATCCTGGCGAGTTCATAATACCATCAACCTTATTTAGGCTAGCTAATATAGAAGCATAGTAAGCCAAATGCGTTATGTTGAGGATGCAATGTAATATGTGGTGCGAAAGAAAATGACCAAGCTAGGGTGTGAAGTCGGTATGATAGTATGTAGTATCGCAAGTTATGGGGTCCATTACAAGGGACTTCTATCCAAACCAATCTCATACCTAAATTTGAATAGATAGACTCAATGTAGTAAACTTCTAATCTCAGGTTGGTCGCACGCCCAACCGAAATCCTGGCCATTGCAAAGGTTCACATAACGATTTAGTTGCGCACCACCAGCCCAATTGGATAGTGAATGAATGAATGAATCAATCACATACTGAGTACGTGATCCTACTCAGTAACTCCACATATCAGTATGACTCATCTCTGGGATATCACCGGGGTCTAGTACACTCCACACTGACTGCCGCCTCCTTAGCCACATAGCCCAGCGAGTGGAAGAGACCACACTATCTGGCTAACCAGTAGTCTGTCAATACCTACCTGGCTCATTGATAGTGGACCCATTTACTAGCTGGTCATACTCAACTTAGCTTACTGCCTCCTCACTCAGGAGATAAGAGTACACCCTCTTACAACTGACCATGACACAGTGGAAGATGCCGCCTACTGGTATTCGGCACTCGAGTACTCATGTATCCACTCAGTCTAGACGTTGGAGTATCCTCTGGTACCAAGCAGATTCTGAGACTCTTACTAAGGACATCCTATGTGCTCACAGTGCTAAAACTAAATATTTTCGGTATTCATCTGGCCATCCATGATGTACCTATGGAGGCCACAGCCCTGATATCGCTAGGGCGCCAAGTGATCATGTCACATAAATGGGTGATGCATGAGTCATACCATCCAGTCATGAGTTAAACCTACGCATACCACGCGACCATATGGGGCAACTCCGTCTCTCAAGGAGTCTCCTAAATAACAGGCATACAAATGATGCATATGGACATGTAGCACGATGTAATACTAAGCATGATCTCAGTGTGTCCTACTAGATTAAGTATACTAGCATGATTATTAGATATAATAGGTGATGACTGATCTTAGCTGGTATGTCACTTACAAGAGTAGGGGCTGAACAATACGCCCTACTAGACATGTAGAAGTCTATATGGGATGGTCCATGATAAACTATCATAACCTATTCAAGCTACTAACATATCATATATCCTAAGGCGGGGTCCATAAAGAGATGGTGGATCTAACCCATACATCAAGATAGACTCTACATAGTGGATATACTAAATCTGGTACCATATATTCTTCCATCTATGACAAGGGGTGATGATGCACTAATGTCAAGGATGGACCTCACACTTGTCCCAAAGAAGTAAATGGATGGTGTGGATGATGTATATGTGACACTGAGGTCCTAATAACTAGATACAAGGATAAGATATGACTCATGGGGCGAGTCAAGTGGGTGTACCACAAGTTGAGTTAAGAGAGTGAATCTATGTACAACAAGTAGTCTTCCTCACCCTCGCTATCATGTAATAAGTTGGGCTTTCCTATAGGGAGCCTGATACGTACACAAGGTGGCTTGGTGAGGTCCACACATTTAGGACTATGTGTCCTTCCAAACAGATTGGGTAGCCCGCCTGACACCTAAGTGGACCTTGGGTATGGTCACTAAACTTAGGCAAGCACAAGTATCTAAATGGGCCACACTTCCTATGGAAGGCCTGGTGTGAACACAAGGTGGGCTTCAAGGTTTGGATAGGACCTACAAGGTATGGTCAAAAGCACCATCATCAAATAGGGGCCCAACGGATTGGGATAGCCTAATCAAGGGAAAAGTGGGTATCGTTAGCATGAATGAGGGCCCAACGGTTTGGGGTAAGCCCAATAAGAGGAGATGAGAGTGGGCCGAACAATAGGCCTTAGGGAGATTACAACGTGGACATTTAACCATCATTGCTTCCAAGGTAATGGTCTTAACAACGGGCCCTGGGGAGGATTTCAATAGTAGATATTTAACCACTATTGTCTCCTAATCTGAGGTCCACTTAGGATCTGAATCTAACTCTCTATGGGGCCCACGACCCTTATACAAATCGGGGAAAAATGGATGGACATCGTGTATACAACACATGCATCATCATGGCCCTCATAAGGTAGCCCCATGGTGGGCATATAACCCATAAATCAGGGTGGGCCTCTCAAGGCAATGGGGCCATGACATTCGAGAAATGGATGTACAGTGTGAATATAACACATACATCATGGTGGAATCACTAATCATAATTGGGCCTCATATAAGGGCCTTATACACATCACATCGGGCCTCACGCAAAGGCCACATATGCATCACATGGGCCTCATACAAGGGCCTCATATACATCACAATGGGCCACATCCCCTCAAATATGTCACGATGGGCCACATCCCATGGGCCTCATATACATTACAATGGGCCACATCTCATGAGCCTCAAATACATCACATTGGGCCTCATACACATCATATTGGGCCTCTCCAAATGGGCCAAAAATACATCACATTAGACCTCATTAAAGGCCACAAATACATGACAATGGGCATCATCACATGGGCCTCAAAAACCTCGTATTGGGCCTCATGTACGTGCCTCATATATGTCACATTGAGCCTCATGAGGTAGCCCATGGTCCAGAAAATGGATGGACATTGTGTATACAACACACCTCACGGTGGGCCGCACACAATGCAATGGGCCCATAGCCCTAAAAAAAGGATGAACAGTGTGCATATAACACACACACACATACATCATGGTGGGCCTTACAAGGCAGCCGACAGCCCAGAGGAATGGGTGAACGGCGTGGATAAACAACACATACAGCAAGTGGGCCTGTGGCTGGACGACCAGCGAATGGACAACCTGGATATCACATATACACATGGTGGGCCTCACTTGGGGAAGATCCACTAGAGAGTGGAACCCGTCCAGGTGGGCCACACAATGAATGGATGGAGTGGATAAACATATACATTATGGTAGGCCCAGCCAATCTGCTGTGCGGTCAGCCCCAACTCCATTGTTGGGCCTGGCTAGGCATCCCACAGATGGACGGTCTGGATCAAACACATCGTCACGGTGGGTCCCACTGGCACGTGGGCCACCCAAGAGCTAGGTCGACCCTATACACCCACCCAAATCAATGAGCCTGGGTGATAAAACACATACATCACACTAGGCCTATGGCTGGGCAGATTTCTACCCAGCTGAATCTGTCCAGCTCTTGGACTCTAGCCGGAGATGATCTCTCAGGGTGGATGGTGTAGATGAGAGACACGTACATCACAGTGGGTCCCACCCACCAGATGGGCCAGATGAATGGAAGGCACATACAACACGGTGGGCTTGGAAGTGCAAAAGCACTACCTTTGCTGTCACCATGGTGCGACCCACAAAACTCTGGATCTGGGCAATGTACAAAGGAACAGTGAAGATATAATACACAAGTATCTGGTGGGCCCCACCTGCAAATGGTCCACCAGAGGGTGGGACCCATCCAAGTGGGTTCAGATGGGTGGAATGGATAAGACGTTAACATTTCAGCGGTCTCGCTATTGGGCAGATTTCTGCCCAGCCGGTTTTGTCCGAGCCTCACGATCAGAGAGATCTGAGTATGGACGGTGCATATACAACGCATACATCTGGTGGGCCTAACCCCTCACACATGCAACACGTGTGGGGTGGGTCCCACACTAGAAAAAATAGGTGGACGGTGTGGCTGTAAAGCACATGCATCACGATGGTGTCCCACAGCACCGTTTTAATCAAATGGACAGTGCATATATAGAATACGTACATTAAGGTGGGTCCCATCCCACACGTGTAGAACATGTGGGGTGGGCCCCACACATCTGTTAATGGATGGACGGTATGGACAAAACACATATCTCGTGCTCAGCCCACAAAACTTGTAGACGTCAATTGCAGCAGCAAGCTGCTGGCCGTCCAGCAAATGGACGGCCCAGATATAGAATACATGCATGAGGTGGGTCCACACGCATGTGGGCCACCCTACCCAAAATCCAGTTGATATTGGTGTTATCCATCAGACAGATTAGGCCTATAACGGCAGCATGGGTAGTCCACCTGCTGGACAGCAAAGTGGGCCTATTGGTGATCCCACTGGATAGACAGGAAGGATACAATACATACATCAGGTTGCTTGCATATTGAAAGTGCGGTGAAGACCGTCTTAGTTGAAGAAGGAATACACCAATATGTCCTAGAGGGGGGTGAATAAAACTTTTAAAGATTTTAAGATTTATTTTAAATTCTATTACACTAATCCTAATAACAGACATACATTAGGATTACTCAAAAGTAATTCTATTGGCTTCCAAGCCTAGTAGAGGATCCAATCACAAACTATTCAAGAAGTAGCAATATATATAATTTAGTTTATGATGGATATAACTGTGAATGTGTGTGAGGTGTGATAAGATATATAAATATGAATGCATCGACATGAATCACAAACTCAGAAGAAGAGCAATCACAAACACAGTCATTTTTATAGTGGTTCGACTACTTGTCTACTCCACTCCTGATAGCCGCACTCAATCCTTGAGTGTACCGGATTTCACTAAGGAGGTTTCACAATGTTTCACCTCAAACCTAAGGTTTTAAATCAGGTTCACCTTCAACCTTTACGACCTACACTGAGGCTGACTGTTTATGCTCTCACGAGCAAGGGTCAACACAACGCACCCACTTTTAGGCACACTAGCCAAGGATCTTCCATAAGACCCTACTGGAGGTTTCTACACGGTTCACCTCTAACCCAGGAGTTTTACTGGTTCACTCCTAACCAGATGTTTGTGCTCCCCATAGAGCAAGGGTCCACACAACGCACCCACCACGTACACTCCCGCCGGAGGCCTCCTTAAGGATTTCAAAGGGTGAGAACCACTTAAGACCCAATCTTAAAATGGAATGATCACAAGTGTCCTTTTGGACTCTACATACTTACAAACAAGTTGATGAGTCTCGATTAGCACAATGCAGAAGATCTCCTCCTTCTTATTGACGAAGAGTCTTCTGCTCCCTTGATTCGCAACAGAATGATGTACCAATACTTGGCTTTGGGTTGGGTCAAGGTCAAGATGGAAACCTACTCTCTAAAGATTTTCCTATAAGGAAGATAGAGTAGTTCCAATCTTATGCATTCAAGGCATCTCGACTTAATGATTTTGTCATTAAGGTAGTAGCTGGAGGATCCTTGAATGCGGAAGTTCATTCCCCAATCCACTCTATTGAATATCAATGATGAGGGTGGATTGGAGGATGAACTTCCTTCAGAGAAAGGGCTTTGGGTATATGATCTAAGGCTAAACACTCAAGAGCTCTCTCTACTTTCTCTCCCAGCAACAATAGGCAAGTCCTCTATATATAGGTAAAAAGGTTCTAACAAATATAAAATAGTCACATTTATGACTGAGTTTGATATCATCAAGCAGGTTCAATATCATCGAGCATATACTCTCGATAGCATCGATGGTCTACTCGGTGACTTGAACTCAAAGTCATACGCTTTTAAAACCTTTTACCAGATGGTCGATGAATCGAAACCACTGTTGATATCATCGGATTTCAAACTCCGATTCCATCGATGGTAGGTTCGATTTATCGACACTTGAAAAATGAGAGAGACTTGACATGAAATATTTCATGTTTTTAGGATATGATCGAGGGTCAGCCGATGTCATCGGAATTTGTATATCGATGGTATCAAAGGCAGTGTCGATGCATCAATAAATCCAATAGATTTATTAGTAAACTTGCTGGACAATTTGTGTCCAATTTCGATGCAATCGACTCGGCCTCGATATCATTGACATATGAATATCGATTTCCTCGAATGGCCCCCGATCAAAGTTAAAAACAACCTGAAATATCTGTTGAAAGAAATGCGCGTCCACAGTCGATATCATCGATGGACTTCCGATCTTATCGATATTTGATTTTAGATCATATCGGAAGGAGTATCGATATATCGAAGAAATTCAAAATTTTCTCTAAAAAATAGGGGTGCCGGAAATCTTCCTGTCGATCTTATCGAGCCATTGTCGATGGGCTTGAGATTTAAGTATCGATGGTATCGATAGGTGTATCGATACATCGATAATTCGTCCAGATATGTTGTGAAGTTGCTGGACATATTTGGTCCTCTTTCCGATCATATCGATGAAGCATCGAGGACTCGACAGCGCAGGTCGATCATATCGAGAGTGTTTCGATAAAATCGATAAGGCGAGAAAAACTTAAAGATTTTTCTATTTTAAAAAAGTTTTCTCACCTAAAAACCCTATGCTTTTCTAACTTGTTTTTAAGGGTTTTATTCACCTGGTGTTTTGGGACAAGGGATGTGAGGCTTTAAATTTACCTGTGGCGATCTTGTACATATTCGGTTGAGGCAGACGCTTGAAATGATCTTCTTATCAGGCTCTGTAGACAATCTGTCTCAATACTCATATAACTTGACAAAGCAGGGCACTTTCAATCTCCCCCTTTGTCAATTACATGACAAAAACCCAAAACACCCTAGAATTCTCTAGACAAACACACCATAAATTGTGTGTACATGCTTTTACACAATTTTACAATTTCTAGCCTATGTACACACCCAGTAGCTGCTCCCCCTGACTTGTAAACTCCCCCTTTCTTGTTGCAGCTTGCTCCCCCTAAGCACCTGCACAACCATTCAAGCATATACGCTATTTTTGTTCAGGATGTTTGCAAATGTTCTCCCCCTTTTTGTCATCATTGATAAAGATAGATCAAGTGATATTGATTGAAGAGGGAATTACTTGGGAGAATTGCCAGGCAGAAGCAGATCATTTTAAGATTCTATGGATGCATGTTAGATAAAATAGTGCAGTTATGTAGCAGTTAGAATAGTCATTAAATACATCACATGCAATCCATAGCAGAAGCTTGATAAACCAGGGGAACCTTAAAACTTAGTTATGGCAGTAAAAATAAGAATTACACTCAGCCATGTCCAAAATAAAACCAAACATATACTACCACATACAACAGTAGCTTTAACAATTTATCCCATCAGAGCCAACCCAAAAAAAATATATTCAGTCCAACAAGAAGAAAAACAACATCAGATTCTCCAGATTAGTTTGTTATCACATACACTCAGACAGGCGTAAAATATTTAAAAAGATATTAATATTCGTACGCAAAGATACGAGTGAAGTGTAGGTGATAGCATGCAGTGAACATCATCCTGGAGCGGAGTGGGAGGGTACTGAGTCGTCCTGGCGACAAGTTATCATGTCCACCAATTGTTGGATGGTTTGCTGCACACTTAACACCATCCATTCCATGATAGTAAATCTCTCATTCATTGACTCCCTGAGTTGAGAGACATCATGCTGAATGGTGCCAAGCTTGTCTGGATGGGGCTTAAACCTCTTAGCATGCCCAGGTGTTGATGTTGATGGAGCATGTTGAGGTCTAGAAGTAGCTTCTTCAATCATCCCGGTCCCTCCCATAGGAGCGTCACCAGCCCTGCCTTCTTCCCCAACTTGAATTCCTTCCTCCAGGGGATCCTCAGGGTATTTGTGAAACCTCAGATCCATCCTTCGGATGTTGCTTTTGTTGAAGGATTGGAGTGGAAGAGTTGGATCATTTGTAGTTTGGAACCCTATGGTATTACAGATTGTATTAATGATCCAGGGATATGGTAAGAGAATGTCCCTAGCCCTATGATAAGCATACACCAACTGATACACAATCAGGGTAGTCAGACAGATCTTGACCCTAGCGGCGATTGAATAGATTACCATAGTCATGAAGCCAGTGAGGTCAGCTCTGTTGGAGCCTCTGGAGTAAATATTTGAAGCAAGAATACCATGCAAGACTCGATAACGTGGTTCCATGAACTTGACTTTCAGGGCATTCCCTTGGTGCCACTCGACATCACGATTATGGCAGAGAAATTTAGTGACCTTGGACCAAACTTCAGAATCTTCCATGTCCATATCAGGGATTCCTATAGGAGATAAGATAAGCTTGAATATTCCTGCAACAGACCCTGGAGTGATCAGCACATCATCACCATCTACAGTTATGGAGATAGATGGAGGATCAGATGTCGGAGAATAGCAGGCAGCAAAGAAATGGTAAGTTCGTTCAAGCTGATAGGATCCTCCAAAGTCGAGAACTAGTGACCAATCTATAGCTAAAAATAGAGGTTCCGGATTATATGGAATCAAGTAGCTTCTGTCGACTTTTCTTTCGGGAATGACTTTCCTTCCTACAAATCTTGTCAAGATGAGATTGACTTGCACTGATGCAGGTGTCTGCTCATGCGACTGGGACCCACCATGTTTTGAGCGTTGCTTGGTGGGGATCCCACGTTCGGAAGCACTTGCTTTAGCCTTAGAGGCAAGTACCTTTTGATGGGAGGTTTTCAAAGATTCCCCCTGCCACGATGCTTTCCCTTTGTCTTTTCCCATGGGGACAAGTTGGGAAAAACGACAAAAACCTGACAAACGTGAAAAATACCCAAACGAGAATGGACTCTTGAAGTGTTAAAAGGGTAGTACCCGATTTTGTGGAGGGATTTGAGTAGTCCAACGTGGCTTCCAGTAGGATGGTCGAGAGGATCGAGCAGAGAAGATGACCGAGAAACCCTTGAGAAAATAAACCCCTTTTTCACTTCGCTGACTTTTATCGAGCGACATTTGTCGATATTATCGATCATGGGTTCGATATCATCGAGGAGTTGTTGTTCGATTCTGTCAAATTTGTCTTCGATATTAATCTTGGTCACACGACTATTCATATTCTCAAGA
Source organism: Magnolia changhungtana (assembly GCA_030180095.1). Classification (NCBI taxonomy): domain Eukaryota; kingdom Viridiplantae; phylum Streptophyta; class Magnoliopsida; order Magnoliales; family Magnoliaceae; genus Magnolia; species Magnolia changhungtana. The sequence continues at coordinate 4,664,276 of JASAUF010000600.1, forward strand.
GGCATCGATGATATCGACCTTTTTCCGATATTCGAGAAAGTCATATCGATAGTCATATCGAAGATGAAGATTTTCAATTTTCAGCATTAAGACGACTCTTTAAGTATGCTTTTCGTATTTCTTATCAACAGTATACTCAACAAAAAATATGTACATGTACTGTACTCAGCAAAATTATAAACATATGAATGTTTATACAAAAGATTGAGGCAAGGAACCTCAGATATATCATTTTAAGCTCAGCTAAAAAAATCTCATTTTAGCATAGGTTCAGATTCTAATGTATGATCTGAACTAATTCTTCCTTATCCATTTCATTTTGTTAACCGATTTGAGTGGTGGTGCAAGGGCATTGCTTCTATCCATATCCTTAAGAGGACTCTTGAAGTTCTGTATATCTCTGGTTGACAATTTGTTAACATGATTCTGACCAGAGTTAAGTTGAGTCCTCCTAAGAGTTATGCATTCAAAATTATAATGACCTAAATCACCACACAAATAACATACTGGAGTTGTTCTGGTTTCACTTCCAGAAGCAGCAGATTTCTCAGTTCTATGTGCTGCATTTTCAGCTTTTGACTTAAATTTTTCATATCCTAGGCCACTTTTGTCCTTTCCAAGTCTTCCCATTCCCAACAGTTCCTCTAGCTTTTCGCCACTCTGGGAAAACTTGTAGTTTATCGTGGCCATCTTCTTGGATTCTTTTAGATCAAATAGGAGTGTATGATTTTCATTTTGAAGCATTATATTTGTCTTTTAAGATCTCAACCTATTTGTTCAATTTATCAGACTTGTTTTCAAGAAGAGTATTAATTCGTTCAAGTCTATCATTATCCATATGATATTGCTGTAGATCATTTATTAATTGAGTGTTGATTTTTAATGTGTTATCCAAATCTTTCTGCAGCAACTTACTTTTGTTCTCCGCTATTCTGAGTCTCTTAAGGATATTTATGCTATGAATATAGAGTTGATTATAAGCATCTTGCAGTTTATCCTTTTTTATGTATTCTTCTTCTTCTTCAGTTCCCTCATTATCAGATGAAAATAATTCGGTGGCTAGCTATTCTTTCTCGTTCTCAGATTCAGTAGGAATGATTGAAGCAGTGGAGACCATGAGTATTTTCAATGATTTCTGATCTCCATCGCTTTCTGAGTTACTAGATTCTGAATTTAACTCCTCAATATCATCCCACATGGCAGCCATAGCCTTGCCCTTAGTTTTTCTATTTGGGCATTTAGTAGACAGGTGTCCGTACTCGTGACAGGCGTAGCATTATGGTTCTTTGGTTCTTTTACCAAATTTTCCTGTAGAAGGTTTATAGTTCATCTTTCTTCCTTTAGAAGGACGACCACGATTGTTTTAAAAGAATTTCCTGAATCGTTGGGCCAGCAAAGCCACTTCCTCATCTTTGTTTTCATTTCCGCTCTTACTGTCCTCGTGTAATGTTTTCTTAGAGGTTTTTAGGACAGTTGCTTTGGATTTGGGGATTTGTTTGAAGTGTAGTTTGAAAGTTTGTAGGGAACCTACCAGTTCTTCTACTTTCATCTCATCAATGTTTCTACACTCCTCAATTGTTGTAACCTCAGGAGTAAATCATTCCGGAAGGGATCTTAATATTTTCTACAAATTTTTGGTACCGGAAACTTTTCTCCCAATCCACCCATGGAGTTGTAGATGATATTCAACTTTGTGAAAAAACTTCATAAATGTCTCATGCTCTTCCATTCTGAGACTTTCGAACTGTGAAGTCAGGAGTTGAAGTTTAGATCTCTTCATAGTGCTTGTGCCTTCATGGGTTGTTACGAATAGATCACATGTTTCCTTGGATGTCCCACACATACTTATCTGATTGAATATCTCCTGGGACATAGCACAGTGTGTCACGCCCCAAACCCAGAAATCGGATTCATAGGAATCCCAATTGCCGAACCCGATATCGACAGCCTCCGTAGTACCCCATTCTCGGCTCCCAGCGTCCATACGCCAGGTTTCGATCCTGGGACCCTACAAGGAGGATTTTTTTGTACATTTAACTCGTAGAAAGCATAACCAAAAGTATACCCAAATCATAAAGGCAACATCATCATCACATATTCACTAATATAATCATTTGAATATAATGCTGCAAGGGAAATACATATGCCAAAATCAAAGCTCCAGAAAACCATTGCATGCTCCATGCCCAATGCTGCTGTAACCTAACGTCACCTGCATGCATTTATCGTGCATAAGCTTATAGAAAGCTTAGTGGGTGGTAAAAGTGTATGCACAAGGTAAGTGCTAAGTAAGCAATATCAGAGAAATCAGAGTAAGTGGGAATATACTGCGATATCAGAGTAATGCAAAAATATACTGATAGGCCCATAAATACCATCAGCCTTATCCAGGCTATGCGATGCAGATATATAATAAAATAATATCATATACTGATGAAACAATGTAGATCAGATATGCAATGTGGAGATATCAAGCCAAATATCAGATGCCGATGATGCAGTGCAATATGCAAATCCTAATGAGTCTATGAATGCCATCAGTTGTATCTAGGCCATATAAATGCATAAACACAGTAACCCAAAATGCTACGTACTGTAGATGTAATGTAATATGTGGTGCGAATGAAATGACCATGCTAGAGTGTGAAGTCGGGATAATAGTACATAGTATCGCAGGCTACGGGGTCCACCACAAAGGACTCCTATCCAAACCAGTCACATACCTAAATTTGGATAGTCAGACCCAATGTGGTAAACTCCTGATCTCAGGTTAGTTACGAGCCCAACCGAAACCCTTGCCATGCGAAGGTACACGTAACAAATAGTTACACACCACCAGCCTGAGTGGATAGTGAATGAATGAATGAATGATTATGGAATCCCTGCTCACTAAGTCCACATATCAATACGGTTACTCTCTGGGATCATCAGCGGGGTCTATTACACTGTAAACCAGATTGCTGCCCCATCGCGCGTAACAAGGTGAGTAGAAGAGACATCACTATCCGCCTGCCAATATCGGGCCTGACTCATCGATAGTGGACCCATTCCTTGGGCAGGTAAGGCCGTACCCCATTCCAACCGACCATGACATAGTGGGAGACGCGGCCTAAAGGTATACAGCCCTCTTGCGCTCATGTATCCACTCAGTCTAGACGTTGGAGCAACCTCTGGAACCAAGAGGGTTCTGAGACTTTCACCCAAGGATATCTATAGCACCCCATGTAGAACAGATTTTCGGCGTCCCGTCTAGCCATCCACGATATGCCTATGGAGGTTAAGGCCCTGATGTCGCTAGGGCACATAATGAAAGATACATGAGTCATACAATCCAGTCATGCATCAATCCTGCGCATACCATGCGCTCATGTGAGATAGCCTTTACCTATCAGGGAGTCTCATAACAATATGCTCAATGACATATGCAATGATCAACCACATCTCATTTCAAACATGCAGATGATGTGTATGGGCATGTATCATGATGCTATGCTATCACATACTCATAATCGGTATCAATAACCAGCCTCGACAATCAGCCTCGACAATGTGAACATTTAACCAACATTGCCCCCAAAGGGTGGCCCACATAGAGCTTAACATATAGTGGACCCATGACCTCACAAAGGGCCTGATATACAACACTATGGGCCCCACTCAGGAGCTTAATACACCTCACGATGGGCTTTTCACATGGGCCTAACATACATCACAATGGGCTCCATCACCTGACCCTCAAATGCATCACAATGGGCCTCATCACATAGATCTCATATTCATCACATTAGGCTTAAAACACGGGCTGAATATACATCACAATGGGCCTCAACTACGAGTCACATATACCCATATAGGTCTCGACAATTGAAATCGACACTTGGACTCGGCCTCAACAATCGGAGTCAGCCTCGATACTTAGCCTCGACAATCGGGATTGATCGATAATCAGAATGGGCAAATCGGTCACGTCAATCGACGATCGGCCACGACAATCCGGATCGATCAATAATCAGAATCGACAAATCGGTCATGACAATCAGATCGATCGATAATCAAAATTGGCAAATTGGTCACATCAATCGAAATTGGCAATTAGTCATGACAATCGGGATCGATCGATAACCAGAATCGGTAAATCGGTAACAACAATCGGAATTGGCAATCAGCCACGACAATCGAGATCGATCGATAATCAGAATCGACAAACCGGTCATGACAATCGGAATCGATCGATAATCAGAATCGGTAAATTGGTCACAATAATCGGAATCGATCGATAATCAGAGTCGGCAAATTGGTCACATCAATCGGAATTGGCCTAGACAGTCGAAATCGGCCTCGTCAATCGAACTCGGCCTTGACAATCGGAATCGACCTCGACAATCGATCGAACAAGGCCTAAGGGAAGGTCACAATGTGGACATTAAACCATCATTGCCCAGCAATGTGGACATTCAACCAACATTGCTCCCAAGGAGTGGCCCATATAGAGCCAAATGTAAGGTGAACCCATGGCCTCACACAAAGTCCTAACACACATCACTACGGGCCTCACTCGTGGACTGCATATACATCACAACGGGCCTTGGCGCGTGGCCATAAATACATCACATCGGGCCCCAACACATGGACCGGGTATACACCATATTGGGGCTTAAACATGGGCCTCATATAATCAAGTGGGTCGCATTACATAGGATGCACCAACGGGCCTCGCACAAATGGGCCACAAATACTTCAAGTGGGCCGCATCGCATGGACCTACTACACATCACTGTGAGCCTTACCAAATGGGTTAGAAATACATCACAATGGGCCTCATCATATGGGCCGAAAATACATCACAATGGGCCTCAACCCATGGGCCATAAATACATCACATCGGGCCCCAACACATGGGCTGGGTATACATCAAAATGGGCCTCAACCCATAGGCCCCAATACATCTCAGTGGGCCTCAACCCACGGGCCCTAATACATCACAATGGGCCTTACATACAACACATCGAGGCGGGCCCTGCACATATCAAATGAGCCCCAACAGATGGACGGTGTACCTGTTGTACACACATTAAGGTGGGTCGCATGAGTGGACGGCATAGATGAAACACATACAACATGGTGAGCTCTGCCATTACACAGCAGAAGGGCCCACCGTCCAGCAAGCTAAATGGTGCAGAATTATACAACACATATATAACGGTGGCCCCATGTCTCTCGTAGCCGGACGAAATAGGTACAACACGTACATTACGTCGGGCCCACGTCTAATGGACGGTGCAGATAAAACATGTATATCATATTGGCCCATATGTACATCACATTGGGCCATATTTCATGGGCCCCAAACACATCAAGTGGGCCGCATCAATGGGCCCTTAAAGACACAACAGGTGGGCCCTACACCCGGGCCTCAAATACATTACATGGGCCACGTATTTGGGCCTAACAATACAAACAGGTGGGCCCCGCCCATGGGCCAAAATACATCATATTGGGCCATATGGATAGGCCGCACCAATGGTCCTCAAGTGAGCTTGGACCACACTAAAATTATTTCAATAGTTACATGTGTATCATGTGTATCACCGTACACTATCAATCTATGGGGCTCATGGCCCAACAAAGAGGACCAGCGCTGCCCAAACATTGTCCATATAAATCAGCACCATCCAAACTGTGTCCAGCACCACCGTCCCCCACAAATCTGGACGGTGTGGATAAAATAAATACATCAGGGTGGGTCCCACCCGCTGACAAGGAAAAATAGATGGACGTGTGAATATACAACACGTCATCAAAGCGGGCCCTACCCATCCAGAATATAGATGGACGGCGTAGCTGATAGATACATCACGGTGTGGCCCACATAGCACCATCCATTAGGTCCAGCACCGTCCAGATGATTTGGACGGTGTGGATGAAACAATTACATCATGTGGTACCCACAAAGTCTGCTGACGTCAGTCCAGCGGCGGGTCCCACCATCTGGACGGCTTGGATGTAACATATATATTCCATCGGACCCACAGAACCTGTTGACATCATCTACACCAGTTATTTGCGGGTGTGGTGTACACCAGCCAGTCCGTTGCCAATATCAAGGTGGGTCCCACGTGGAGCCATCACCACATGATATAAAATATACATTATATTTATAATAAAATATTATATTACAAAATACAATATTTAAAAGAAACGTCCAGCAAGTCCAGCGTCCAGACATTGAATGTTTGGATGGACGGTTTTGATAGAACACTGATGGACGGCATGATATGTACATGCCTGGTGGGGCGCATGTGGCGTGCCAGATGGATGGACGGCCTGATTTATACATACATTACATCATGGTGGGTCCCACAGCAGACGGGCCCCACTGCAGATGCAGCGTCAGCTACTGTGACGGTATAGGTGTGTCCCACGTAGGGCCACCACTAGAGCTGTACACGAGCAGACTAAGGCTCGACTCGACTCGGAATACTCGACTCGACTCGGAATACTCGACTCGTACTCGACTCGTTTGAGTTAGAGCCGAGTACGAGTGGGTTTCCAGGACTCGTTTACATAACGAGTAGAGTTCGAGTCTAGAAGTACTCGACTCGGTACTCGACTCGTAACTCGACTCGTACTCGACTCGTTCCTCTGTATATAAGTCCGTCCCAAAAAACCCTACCCACCCACCCGTTTTTCAACCAGCGAGTAGCCGAACGCCCAAAAAACCCTACCCACCCACCCGTCATTTTCAACTAGCGAGTAGCCAAGGGCCCAAACCCTTTTTCTCGCCCGTTTGAAAAAAAAAAAAAAAATCCTCTCTCCCCTCCAGCGCTCGTCGGGACTCCGCCATCCCTCTTCTTCCTTCTCTCTCTCTCACTCGCCCGTCGCCCCTGTCCCAAAAAACCCTACCCCACCCACCCGTCATTTTCAACCAGCGGGCACCCAAACCCTTCTTCCCGCCCGTTTGAAAAAAAAAACTCCCTCTCCCTCTCCCCTCCCTCTTCCAGCGCTCGTCCGGACTCTGGCCGTCCCTCTTCTTCCGTCTCTCTCTCTCACACTCGCCCCTGTCCCCTGTCCGGTGGTGCTAGACCCTGCCGCTCGTCTCTGCGATCTGTCCGGTGACAGAGCTCGTCCCCGTTAGTCGTCTGGTTTAAAATCGTCCCTGCCGCCAGCCTAAATCATCGCCATCGCCTCGCTCGTTCGCTCCTCGCCTGCAAATTTCGCCTGGGTAATGTGTGGATTTTTTATTTTTTATTTTTTATTTTTAGAAATTGTTTAATATATATATTAATATAGAATTTGTTTAACATAATTTTGAGATTAACCTCAGGTTTGTATTTTCCCTAAATATTCGGTGGATAATTAGTTGTTAATATAAAATTTGTTTACTATAATTTTGTTAATCAATTGTTAATATATTTCATATTTGTGTTAATAGAGAATTTGTTAATCAGTTGTTAATATATTTATGTTAACTTAATATTTGTTAATACATTTGTGTTAATATATTTGTGTTAACCTGATATTTGTTAATATAGTTGTTAATATATTTGTGTTAACCTGATATTTGTTAATATATTTGTGTTAACCTGATATTTGTGTTAATATATTTGTGTTAACCTGTTATCAGTTGTTAATATAGAATTTGTTTAATATAATTTTGGAATTAACCTGATATTTGTGTTTTCCCTAAATATTTGGCATAGATATGAATTATTTGTATTATTCTACTTGTAGACTTGTAGTATAGGATAATCAGTTGCCTATTTGAGGATTTCTATGTTGCCAGACATAGATTCAGTGTGTTCTTGGATGCATAGAAATTGCTCAAATTGTCCCTTTTTGGACAGTTTAGGGTTAGATAGATTGTAATGTCTTCATTTATTCCAATTTAAATGCATATATCTGTTCTGGTTTCGTCTTTCCTTTTTCTCTCTGGATATATTTCATGTATTTATTTCCGTCATCAAATGTCCACACTTTGTATTGATGATTGACATGGGAATCAAATACAAGATTAATATATTCTGGAGAGATAAGGGGAGATGCTGCCGAAATTTTGGCGTAACATTTAAATTGGAAAATGAAGCATTACAATCCATCTAACTTTGAATGGGTGACTGATTTAGACAGTTAAGTAATTACGCCCGTCTAGCGGTCTAGCCATCTAGGATCCTATCCCCTAGGTATAGCTGTATTAACATATCGAGAACTTTATTTTATAGATGGCTAGTCAAGACGAAAGCCCAAATACCCCTGGAATGGGTGCATCGGCCACATCTCCTCTAATAGTAGAGGGAGACACAGACACGTCAACCGCATGCAAAGGGAAGAAGAAGAGATCAGCAGTGTGGGATGATTTCGAAGATGTGACAGTTAACGGTGTACAGAAGATAAAGTGTAATCACTGCAAAGGGTTATTCAGCAAGATTCTAGGAGGATCTACGACACATTTAATTAGACATTTGAAGACGTGTCCTAAGAAAGCAAGACTCCCTCCTCCCGGCCAATAGACGCTGTCATTTACGAAGTCAGAAGGGGACGACTCCCAAGGCGTAGTGTCCACTCATAAGTTTGACAAGGAGAAGTTGAATGAGTGGTTTGCTAGATTAGTGATTTTGGAAGAAAAACCTTTCAGAATGATTGAAAGTAAAGGGTTTAGGGCTTTCTGTCAATTCTTTAGCCCTCGGGCCGAGAATGTTTCCCGCGTCACAGTGCAGAGAGAAAGCATGAAGATGTATGCAAAGGAGAAGATGAAACTAAAAGAAGTTTTAGCTTCAGTGACCAGAATAGCTTTGACCTCTGATTTATGGACGGCGTCCAATCAAAGAAAAGAATACATTTCATTAACCGCTCATTATGTTGATAAGGATTGGAAACTGTGCAAGAGAATTTTGAACTTCAAACACCTTCCTCCTCTACATACTGGTTTACTTATTTTAGATTGCATCTACAGTTGTCTAGAAGGCTGGGGCATTGAGAAGAAAATTTCAGCAATAACTTTAGACAATGCTTTAGTAAATGACAGTGTCATTTCATGCTTACGTAACCAGTTCAGGGCTACAGGAAATTTATGTTTTGAAGGAAAAATATTCCAGGTTAGATGTTGTGCCCATATTGTAAATTTGATTGTACAAGAAGGGCTGAAAGCAATCGACGACACTATAGAGAACATAAGAGAAAGTGTGAAATATATAAGGAGGCCGCCATCGAGACTGAGTATATGGAATGACATCATCCAACGTTTGAATGTGCCATCTAAAAAAACGTTGAAGTTGGATGTTTGTACACGTTGGAACTCGACCTATGAAATGTTAGATACGGCAATGGAATTACAGCTTGTATTTCCTGAATACGCGGCGCGTGACAGAATGTATTCTTGGTTGCCAAGCACAGATGATTGGGCCAAAGCACAACAAGTTCACACATTTCTCCAAGTTTTCTACGAGTGCACGAAGATTTTTTCTGGGAATCAATATCCAACCGCGAATCTGTTTCTTCCATCTCTTTGGAAGATTAAGGATGCTCTATGAGAAAAATGCCAAGGGTCTAGATTTCATACGCCAGATGAAAGTTGGTATGAAGACGAAGTTCGATAAATTCTGGGATGAATGTCATCTGTTGATGTCCTTGGCAGTTGTTCTTGATCCCCGTTGTAATATGAGATTGGTTAGCTTTATTTTCATGAAGCCTTATTCTACTGAAAGAGCGGCAGCAGAGACGTCTAAGGTTCGTGAAGCCCTTGAAGATCTGTATAAATCGTATGTTAATATGGGTGTTGAAGAAAGTAGAGATGCGGATATTTCTGTACCTGGTAATCCGGATGTGCTAAATGAATACATATCATATTTAGCACAAGTACAAATAGGAGTTGATACTAAGGAATCAGAGTTAGAAATGTACCTCAAGGAGCCAATCGTAGTGCGAGCTGAATTTGATGTGTTGGAATGGTGGAATATGAGGGTTAGTGAATCAAAATACCCTACATTATCTGTGATGGCACGGGACATATTATCAATACCAATTTCAACAGTGGTATTAGAATCCGCATTCAGCACAGGGAGCAGGGTTGTGAGCAAGTATCGAAGATCATTTTCCCCAAACACAGTTGAAGCATTGATTTGTACGCAAGATTGGTTGCGCCCGATATGGGGAGGAGATATGAATGATGATGATGAAGAAGAGAAGATTGAGATTCATGACGAGTCTCTACCTACAGATCAGTAATTATTCTCGATTTTTCAAATTTTTTTGGCTGAATGTTGAATGATCTATAATATTATTTCACTGCAACTACACACACAAAAGTATTGGTTCTTTTGGAATGTGGTTCGGAAGACTTTGAATCATTGATATTTATTTACATATGTCTGTTCATTTGCTTTTATTTTTGAATTTTGATACATTTATATTGCTTTCTTTTGTTGCTATATCAAGTTCAATTTATTTATCAATATTCTGATTTTTTTTATTTAAAAATTGAATGTAGAAATGTCGTCATCTAAGCCATCGACAAACATTTGGGACTATGCTTCCCTAGTTGAATTACCGCCACGGTCTGGAAAAACAAAGATTAAGTGTGGTTTGTGTGGCGCAAAGTTTGTAAACAAGACTAATCGTTTTCGCTTACACTTGTCATGTCGAGGTGGTGATGCAAATCATGCCCCAATGCGCCTAAGGATGTCCAAATTCTTTTTCAAGCCCTGTTAGATTCGAATAGAAAGTCTTCCACTCCATCCAAACCTTCTGCTTCTGGATTTGGTACACAAATGACATCCACAAAAGATATAGAGGAGGAAGCCAGATTAAAAGCTTTGGAGGAAGAACAATTCCAAATCGCCATAAAACGCAGTATGGAAGATGCTTCTAGACTTTAGCAATATTCGAGTCAAAGACAACACGATGTTGAAGCAGGATTGAGTTACTCGTCGAGTACGACAAACAAGAACAAGAAAAAGAGTAACAAATTGAAATTCCTGACTCGTCTCGGTGAATTTTATAGGGCATTGGGTACTACATACAATTCTTCACATAAAGCAAGTTTGAAAAATCTAGTTGAAAGTGTAGAAGAGCACGAAGGAAAAATCTCTTCGCCTTCTGACTCAGAGGAAGTGAATCAATTTGTATATGAAAAAATAGATAGCAGTTCCGATGGATCAGATGACAATACAGGAACAAGAAGGCACTCATCTTATAGAGGTTATTAGTTATAAATTGTCATTTTGAACAATGTAATGTAATTATGTAAAGACGTTAATGTAATTATGTAAAGACGTTAATGTAATTATGTGCAATTTATATATTTTATTGGCCTCAAATTCAGACTCGGACTCGAACTCGCCTCGAAAACTCGCACTCGGTACTCAACTCGTGTGCTCGTACTCGAACTCGACTCGAAAACTCGGACTCGACTCGACTCGTTTACTACTCGTACTCGGCTCGTACTCGGGCGAGTAGAGTACGAGCAGGGGGTCATGCTACTCGGCCGAGTAGAGCCCGAGTACGAGCAGCGGTCGGTCGTTAAGAGTCGAGTACGAGTAGGGCAATACTCGACTCGACTCGACTCGTGTACAGCTCTAGCCACCACCATATATCTAAAGCATATATGTGAATATATATTATATTATATTTATATAAGGTACTATAATTTCATAAAATATAATATAATATATTATATAATAATATAACATATTACTCTGGAGCTATAAAAAGCCACCGTCCAGAGCCTTGGATGCTCTGGACAGTGCTGATCTTCACATAAATCATGGTGAGTGTCACACGTGTGGCCCACCTCTCATACATAAATAATGTATAATATATATATTATATTAATATATATCATACTTTCTCTCTCTCTCTGTTTTTTTTTTTTTTTTTTAAATTTAAAGTTAACTAGATAGTACATTCCAGTGTGGGGATCTCCACCGTCCTAACAGTGGATGGTGTGGACCTCCACCTGCAATAGGATGGGCCACACCGTCTGATGGATAGTTTATATCTAACACATATTTGTGGGGCCCACTCCATCATGATAGATATATATAGAGAGAGAGAGGCGAAAAAGGGGAGGGACCCGCCACGAATGGGCCCTCCCTTATACAATGCATGCATCAAGTGGGTCCCACATCAATTGGGCCCTCAAATCACACATGAAATAAATAAAATCACCCACCTTAGATCTTCTTAGACTTTTTCTTCCATCAATGCATGCTAGAGATCTAATGGATAGACTTCAACGGTTGAGATCGACTCAGGATGGTGGAGATGGAAGATAGGAAGGTGGGCTACAAAAGCTCTCTCTCATGGAGCTTGGGAAGCTTGGACGTTGGGTTCTTCTTTGGTTGCTTGGAAAAGAAGGGAGAAATAAGAGAGAGAGAGAGAGAGAGAGAGAGAGAGAAGATGGGATGGAGTGATGGATGAGAGAGAGAGAGAGAGTAGATGGGATGGAAATGTTGACTTTTGGGGTTGTTGTGTAAGAGAGTATGGGTTGTGATGGGGTGAGTGATGTGTTGGGTGATGGGTTGATTGATGTGTTGTACTTGACATGTGAGGTGATTGATTGGATTGATTTGACATGTTGTAGAGATTCTCTTAGAATTGTAAACGCGCAGCGTTTCCTAGAACCGAACGCAGGCCCATATCTCCTGGCTTGGATATCGTCTTGACGCACGAGACAAGGCGTCGGAATCGTGGCGACGGCACAATCACACTAGTACAAGTCTCAGTTCGAGCCTCAGTGCGCGAGACACGGCGTCGAAATCACGACTTGGGGTCGCACGCAACTGCCAATAAAAGATCGCGGGTCACTGGAATTCGACCGGGAGGACCACGGAAGCCTACGAAATGGTACGGGCTAGGATACGGGTCTTAGATAGTAGATGACGCTCATAGCTTTTGCTTCAGTAGTATGTTTTTCCTTATCGAACGCCGTCCACTTTTCTTTGGGTTTGGGCTTTGTAATCCTCGTGCTACTATCAAGTACGATTTGTTTGGTTGGTGACATGTATCATTTTCAACTATATCCCAAACATCATGGTCTAAAGATCCCAGAAAGTAGTGTATCCTAGCCTTCCAGTATGCATAATTTGAGTCATCAAATACTGGAGGTCTAGTGACTAATGAGCCCTCTCATTTGGCCATATTCCCAACTTCAGTCAAGATCACTCTCTAGGCGGTGAAGCCCTTAAAGAGAAACCCGCTCTGATACCAAATGAAAGTGCGGTAAAGACAGTACTAGTTGAAGAAGGAATACACCAATATGTCCTAGAGGGGGGTGAATAGGACTTTTAAAGATTTTATGATTTATTTTAAATTCTATTACACTAATCCTAACAACAGACATACATTAGGATTACTCAAATGTAACTCTACTAGCTTCCAAGCCTGGTAGAGGATCCAATCACAAACTATTCAAGAAGTAGCAATATATATATAACTTAGTTTGTGATGGATATGATTGTGAATGTGTGTGAGGTGTTATCAGATATATAAATATGAATGTATCGACATGAATCACAAACTCAGAAGAAGAGCAATCACAAACACAGTCATTTTTATAGTGGTTCGACTACTTGTCTACTCCACTCCCGGTAGCCGCTAGAGGTGGGCATTTCATACCCGATCCGCTGGATCCGACCCGATCAGACCCGATCAGACCCGATTCGAATAGAACCGACGGTCAAGATCGGGCAGGATCGGGTAGCAGAAACCAGATCCGAAATATTTTCGGATCTGTTCCGGATAGACCATGTTCCGACCCGACCCGACCCGGAATTCGACCCGATAGGATCCGACCCGAACAGACCCGACCCGACCCGTGTATATATATATATATAACTTTTACTGAAAAATCCCGCCCGACGCCAAAAAATCCCGCCCGAGAGAGAGAGATTTTTTCCCGCCTAAGAGGCTCTATTTCTATTTCTATTTCTTTATTTCTATTGAAGAAGAAGGTGAGTGGAGCTTAAATTTATCTACTGAGAGAGATACAGAGAAAGAAGGAAAGAGAGTAGCAGAGAGAGATACAGAGAAAGTGGGAAAGAGAGTCCCAACTTTGATCCATGTACGAAGCAGATTGACTCAGGTAGAGGTGGATAACTTCCAAATCTTTCTCAACAAGTAGTGGCCTGTTTTTCACTACTTCTAAAATACTTCCAAATCCATACTTTCAAAATATTTCGTACCCGACGTCAAAGATTTTTTTTTCTTTCCTCCGTTGCCCTCGATGACCTGAAACTCATCACAGTCGGCGATCTCAGTGCTGAAAGCCATCATGAATTTATGCATGATGTCTGATCTAACGGTCCCCACTACTTGATCTCTCGTTTCTCATCGCTGGCTCCGGCATCGATCATCTTCTTAAGATCCGGCGACTGTTCTTGGCGGCAATAGATAGGGCGACCCCAGATCCGTCGTGGAGCATCACGCATTAGTATCTCCTCCAAGCCATTCACTCTAACAAGGAAGAAATTTCAGGTTCGGTTTGTTTGTGTGGTGAAATCAAAGCCTAACTTTTAACGGTGCAAAACACTTGTGGCCTGTTTGGGCGGTGGGGTTAGAAGGGATTAGGTGGGATGGGATTCAAGAAAATATAATTATTACCCATGACAGCGATTGTACGCTGTAGCCGTCGGATAAGATTAATGCAATGCTTTGTTGGTACTAGGGGTACATGGAATGGATATACCCACTATCATTCGAAATTACTTGGAATAACACACATGTGTTATATCTAAACCGTTCATTTATTTTGTGACCTCATTTTATCTCATGGGCCTAAAAATGAGGTAGATCCAAAACTTATGTGGCCCCAAAAAAGTTTTCAATGGTAAGTATTCAATCCCCGTTGCTTTCTATGGTGGGGTCCACTTGAGCTTTAGATTTACCTGATTTTTTGGCCCATGCTCTAAAATAATCTTGAAAAATGGGTGGACAGTATGGATACAGGCAACACATCATGGTGGGACCTACACAACTCGCTAACATTGAGCGAAATTGGCACGGACCCTATGCAATTCCACGTGATCTTATTCCAAGCTTTCCCATTCTTCCAGACATAAAGTGGAATTGGCACAGGACCAGATGAATGCCCTCCCACCGAATCCCTTCTAATCCCACCGCCCAAACAGGCCTTGGAGATTGGGTCACGGCCACCATATCCTGCGAGCCATTGAAATTAGTAAGTGACCCATCTCAGCTTATTTTTCTACTGTTTTCACAGCATAAGTTTGCATTTGAATCACATCCAAGCCATTCCTTTGGTTTGCTGGATTGTGTAGATTAGCTAGCCCAAAATTCTGGACGGGGATTGCTCACTACCTTCCTGCGGTTGGAAGCTATGTGGGACCCACTGTGATGTTTGTGAGAGATCCATCCCGTCTAGATGTTTGACCAGTGCATGTGAGTGTATGAGTCCGGAAATGAGGTAGATCCAAGCGACGGAGACGAGCAAAAAGTGAGAAGAGAAGTGTCTGCCGTTGAAACCTTACTAGCGTCCGCCGTGATGGTTATATGCCATCCAAACCGTTCATAAGGTCATTCCCGCTGGGATGAACTGAAAACTCAAAACTATTAGCATGATCAGAAACAACTCTGGTCCTTGAGTCCACTGTGATGAATGGCCATTAAAAATTATTTGTAGGCCACAAGAAAACCATGGATCCGAACCTTGCACAATTGGATCCGACTCAGTTTTTTTGACCGATTCAGACTTGGATCGGTTCAAACCAGCACATATTCGGGTCTGTCTGAGTCAGATGACTCAGACTCGGTCCCGGTTCTGTCCGAGTTCGGATTGGGGCATGTAAAATATAGACCTGGTCGGGTTGGGCCAAATCCGAGTCGACTCGATCCGATGCCCAGCTCTAGTAGCCGCACTCAACCCTTAAGTGTACCAGATTTTACTAAGGAGGTTTCACAATGGTTCACCTCAAACCTAAGGTTTTAAATCAGGTTCACCTTTAACCTATACAACCTACACTGAGGCTGACTATTTATGCTCTCACGAGCAAGGGTCAACACAACGCACCACTTTTAGGCACACTAGCCAATGATCTTCCATAAGACCCTATTGGAGGTTTGTACATGATTCATCTCTAACCCAGGAGTTTTACTGGTTCACTCCTAACCATATGTTTATTCTCTCCACAGAGTAAGGGTCCACACAACGCACCCACCAGGTACACTCCCATCGAAGGCCTCCTTGAGGACTTCCAAGGGTGAGAACCACTTAAGACCCAATCCTAAAATGGAATGATCACAAGTGTCCACTTGGACTCTAGATACTTACAAATAAGTTGATGAGTCCCGATTAGCACAATGCCGTAGATCTCCTCCTTCCTGTTGACGAAGAGTCTTCCGCTCCCTTGATCCACAACAAAATGATGTACCAATACTTGGCTTTAGGTTGGGTCAAGGTCAAGATGAAAACCTACTCTCTATAGATTTTCCTATAATGAAGACATAGTAGTTTCAATCTTATGCATTCAAGGCATCCCAGCTTAATGATTTACCATTAAATTAATAGCTGAAGGATCCTTGAATGCGAAAGTTCATTCCCAAATCCACTCTATTGAATATCAATGATAAGGGTGGATTGGAGGATGAACTTCCTTGAGAGAAAGGGCTTTGGGTATATGATCTAAGGTTAAACACTCAAAAGCTCTCTCTACTTTCTCTCCCAGCAATAATAGACAAGTCCTCTATATATAGGTAAAAAGGTTCCAATGGATATAAAACGGTAACATTTATGACTGAGTTCGATGTCATCGAGCAGGTTTGATATCATCGAGCGTATACTCTCAATGATATCGATGGTCTGCTCGATGACTTGAACTCAAAATCATATGCTTTTAAAACCTTTTACCAGATGGTCGATGAATCGAAACCACTGTCGATATCATCGGATTTCAAACTCCGATACATCGATGGTAGGTTCAATTTATCGACACTTGAAAAATGAGAGACTTGACATGAAATATTTCAGGTTTTTAGGATATGATCGAGGGTCAGCCGATGTCATCGGAATTTGTATATCAATGGTATCGAAGGCAGTGTCGATGCATCGATAAATTCAATAGATTTACTAGTAAACTTGCTGGACAGTTTGTGTCCAGTTTCGATGCAATTGACCCGACCTCGATATCATCGACATATGAATATCGATTTCCTCGAATGGCTCCCGATCAAAGTTAAAAACAACCTGAAATATCTGCTGAAAGAAATGCACGCCCACGGTCGATATCATCGATGGACTTCCGATCTTATCGATATTTGATTTTAGATCATATCGGAAGGAGTATCGATATATCGAATAAATTTAAAATTTTCTCTAAAAAACAGGGGTGCCGAAAATCTTCCTGTCGATCTTATCGAGCCACTTTCAATGGGCTTGAGATTTAAGTATCGATGGTATCGATAGGTGTATCGATACATCGATAATTCGTCCAGATATGTTGTGAAGTTGCTGGACATATTTGGTCCTCTTTCTGATCATATCGATGAAGCATCGAGGACTCGACAGCGCAGGTCGATCATATCGAGGGTGTTTCGATAAAATCGACAAGGCAAGAAAAACTTAAAGATTTTTCTATTTTGAAAAAGTTTTCTCACCTAAAAACCCTATGCTTTTCTAACTTATTTTTAAGGGTTTTAATCACCTGGTGTTTTGGGACAAGGGATGTGAGACTTTAAATTTACCTATGGCGAGCTTGCACACATCCGGTTGAGGCAGACGCTTGAAATGATCTTCCTATCAGGCTCTGTAGACAATCTGTCTCAACTCTCACATAACTTGACAAATGAGGGCACTTTCACATATCAGGGGAGAAGAAGAAGAAGAAGAAGAAGAAGAAGAAGAAGAAGAAGAAGAGAGAGAGAGAGAGAGAGAGAGAGAGAGAGACGTGTGAGGGAGGAGCTCCGCCACTATGAGCTCCTCACCAAAGTATTACATGCATCAAGATGGGTCCCAAATCATGTGGGCCCCAAATAAAAAGCCGAGATCTAATGCTATGAACACCCATCGATTGTACTTCTTCTTGGCTCTTTGATCTTCCAAGCTCCTAACGTTCGATTTTGATGGAGGTTGATGAAGATTGAATGGTTGGATTGAGAGATGAGGGGGTAGGAATCGGGCCACAGTCGGCTCTTACTCTCTTTGGGAATGCTTAGACGGTCTCTCCTCTTTGGTTGCTTAGAAAAAACTTGGTAGGGAAGAGAGAGAGTGGTTGTAAGGGAGAGGGATGGGTGTGAGTGATGGGTGTAGTTGACTTAAGAGGTATGGGTTGTGTTGACTTTGGGGAAGAGAGAGGTATGGGTGAGTGATGGGTTGTACTTGATTGATTGATTGATTGATTTGAAAGGTGGGTAGAGATTCTTTGGAATCTCTCGGAATTTGTAAAGTGTAGTGTTTTCCTCGAGATATATGTAGGCCCACAACTCCTGGCTTGGTTATCGCATCGGTGCGTAAGGGTACAAGTCTCGGGTCGAGTCGACTCAAATTTACGAGATACGACTCAGGGTTGCGTGCAAATGCTGCCTATAGGTCATGGGTCATTGGAATTCATTAGGAAGGATCACGGGAGTCTAAGGAATGGTACGGTCTAGGATACATGCCTTACATGCCAGGTTCCGATCCTGGGATCCTACAAGGAGGATTTTCACTATGATTTTTTTTTATAAGAAACATATCCATAAGTATAACCAAGTCACCAAACAACATCACCACATATCCACTATAATCAAAGCGTTTAAGTAAAATATATAAGAGGAAATACAAGATAGATATAAAAAACTCAAAAGCTTTAGCACACGCTCATGTCTCAATGCTGCTACAACCTAAAGTCACCTGCACGCAATGGTCATGCATAAGTTTATAAGAACATTAGAGGGTGGTGTATGTGTGTACAATACATGTGCCAAGCATATGAATATCAGAGTAAGCGAAAATACTGGCAAGTCCATAAATACCATTAGCCTTATCTAGGCTAAGCGATTCAAAGACATAATAAGCCAATGTCATATACTGAGGAAGTAATGTAGATCAGCTATGCAATTCAGAGACACAGTAAGCCAAATGTCATATACTGAGGATGCAATGCAATATGTAATGCAAAAGAAATGACAAAGCTGGAGTGTGTAGTTAGAATGATAGTACGTGGTATCGCAAGCTGTGGGGTTCATCACAAGGGACTTCTATCCAAACTAGTCATATACCTAAATTTGGATAGCTAGACTCAATGTGGTAAACGCCTGATCTCATGTTGGTCGCGCGCCCAACCAAAATCCTGGCCATTGCGAAGGTACACATAATGATTTGGTTGCGCTGACTAACCCAAGTGGATAGTGAATGAATGAGTCAAATGCTGAGTATGCAACTCTTGCTTAGTAAGTCCACATATGACCACCACAGCGCTTTCGATGTGGTACAAGGTTCCGCCCCACTCTATGCACAGTAGCCTGTCAACCACTGGTAGCTCGCCCAGGCCCTTAGGCCTCACCCACATCAGCGTCCGCCCACGTGTGTAATAGTGACGGGGCACCACAATATCAGTACCATATATCTCTAGGATATCATCGGGGTCTAGTACACTCCGCACCAGATTGTCGCCCCATCGCGCCTAACCAGGTGAGTGGAAGAGACCTCACTATCCGCCTAGCCGGTAGTCTACCAATATCTACCCGGTTTGTTGATAGCGGACCCATTTTCGAGTTGGTTAAACTCAACCTACCTATGCCCCATTCACTCGGGTGGGTAAGGTCACACCCCCTTCCAACCAACCACGACACAGTGGGAGACGCGGCCTACTGATACTCGGCACTTGGGCGCTCATGTATCCACTCGGTTTAGACATTGGAGCATCCCTTGGCCACGGGGGTTTAGGGACTTTCACTCACGGACATCCAAAGTGCCCATATACTGAATCCTAAACATTTCCAATGTCCCATCTGACCATCAACGATAAGCCAGTGTATGCCACAGCCCTGATGTCGCTACAGCGCCAAATGATCATGTCACAAAATGTGAGATGCATGAGTCATACCATCCAGTCATGCATCAAACATGGGCGTACGACGCGATCATGTGGGGCAACTCCGTCTCATGAGGAGTCCTATAAACATCTCAGCCCAATGTCATATGCTATAATCAATCATCCCTCATAATAGGTATACTAATGATGCGTATGAGCATGTATCATGATGTTATACTAAGCATGTTCTCAGTGTGTCGATCATCTCACACAAAATACGAGGTGCATGAGTCATACCATCCAGTCATACATCAAACTTGCGCGTCCGCGCGATCATGTGGGGGTAACTCCATCTCTCAAGGAGTCCCATAAACATCTCAGCCCAATGACATATGCTATGATCAATCATCCCTCATAACAGGCATACCAATGATGCGTATGAGTATGTATCATGATGTTATACTAAGCATGTTTTGTCATCATGCATATAAAATATCATCATCATTACCATGAGGATCATTTTTGCTTCATGATTAACATAAACAATGTCATAAGTACTATAAATAATTATTCATCCATTATCAATGCACATGCTATGATCAATCATCCCTCATAACAAGCATACTAATGATACGTATGAGCATGTATCATGATGTTATACTAAGCATGTTTTGTCATCATGCATATAAAATATCATCATCATTACCATGAGGATCATTTTTGCTTCATGATTAACGTAAACAATGTCATACATACTATAAATAATTACTCATCTATCATCAATGCATATGGTATAATTCACCATCCATTAAATCATACCTTTCATTTCAACTAACAACTCACAATCATCATTATCACGTTACCATACATGTATCATCATCTCATCCATCATTAGGTGCGTCCTACCTAGTGTAACTTCTATACTAGACTTGAACTGCATGCAAGGCATGTGGTCGTATAGGTCAAGTGTGAGTCTCACTTGATGAATCAATAGGTCAACCCAAGGGCATAAATGTCCGACCACAACACTTTCGATGGTGTGGATCTAATTCCACAACTAAGTGGGCCCCACACATTCCACCAACTAAAAACAATGCACAATCTCAAACATAAAGGATAACATGCTAACATCTTTCATGTCATATATCATATTGGGTCCACTCGCTAAATACACAACAAACCAAGAAAAGACCCAATTATCCAGTTTATACATTCGAAAATAGGTCTCTCTAAGTGTGGCCCACTTGACTAGAGTTAGTGCACATAACATGCTGCCCAGTAGGCAATAGGCCTACCCAATGGGCTCAAGGAAGGTTACCATTGTGGGTTTCTCATTCTCCAACAATTTCTCTTAGTGTTGAGCCCGCTTGGGCCTTAGGGTTGCATCATTTAGATGGTTCCTATGCCACTTATATCTTAAGAGAACATTTGGACATCAAGATCTGTCCACTAAATATTTTACAAGTTATCAACACCCATTTACAAAACATGCCAGGTGGACCTCATTACATGAAAGGTAAGGCTCATACAAGATAGCCCATACTACATGTCTCACTTAAGGTTTTTAGCCCAACAACACTTGGGAGTTGTTTCTAAGAGTTTATATGTTGTATTAAATGCTTTGGGAAGGTGGCGGATCCTACCGACGTGGCCCCATATAAATTCTATGTAAAACAGACTTTTGGCGCAGGGTTGGTTCTGGGTCATTTTAGAGTCAGATTCATGGTCACATGGGGCCTACATATGGTGAAAGAAAATAATCACCTAGTAGCTCTATGTATGGGCTTTACAAATTATAAGGTAGGCCTCATTGGTTGGGAGAGTACAATTTACAGTGATAGCCTAAACATGGGTACTTGGAGAAATTATGCAGGAAATATAGTGCAGAATTAGTTTTGGCCCAATTTTGAGTAAATCCCATGATCACAAGGGACCACATTTCAGTGTGCCGTCAGGTGCACTTGGTTGTACTATATATTCACTTCAAAAATTATAAGTTGGGACTAACTGGTTGTGCACACGTAATATTTGGTATAGGGCCAAACATATGCACTTTAATTTTCTGCACAACCATACTTGGCCCCATTTTGGGATCCACTCCCTAATCATGTGAGGTCTGATTTGGCCTAATTAAAATATTATTTATCTTTTCATTAGTGTAGGTTAGAGGTTCTAAGTGGTGGCCTACTCAAACCTATAACGTGCAGTCCACCACAGAGGCCCAAAGTTGGTACAAAACACAAATAATCAGACAATTTCAGCAATGGGTTCTGTCACAAGGGCCCAACTTCCATACACTTAGAGATCATTCCTAACAAAAAGGTGGGACATCCCATCTCACTTATATAAGGATTAAACATCCCCTAAAGTGGAACCCTTAACTATAGAGTGTGGGGCCCACTACAAGGTGTCAAAGAGGCCTACATGCACTATAGTTAAGTACTTAGAAAATTTCAGCAAACAGAAAGTGTGAGACCCGTATCCTAGCTAGTACCATTCCGTATGCCTTCGCGGTCCTCCCGGTCGAATTTCGGTGACCCGCGATCTATTATCAGTATTTGCACCTAATCCTGAATCGTGTCCCATATATCAGA
Organism: Magnolia changhungtana; assembly: GCA_030180095.1. Taxonomy (NCBI): domain Eukaryota; kingdom Viridiplantae; phylum Streptophyta; class Magnoliopsida; order Magnoliales; family Magnoliaceae; genus Magnolia; species Magnolia changhungtana. The sequence continues at coordinate 4,686,831 of JASAUF010000600.1, forward strand.
GTCGGCTCAACTCGAAACTTATACCCTTATGACCGCGTCGTCGCCACGGTTCTGGTACGGCGTTCCGTGCGCTGAGGCGATACCCAGGCCAGGAGATGTGGGCCTATGTTTAGTTCAAGGAAAACGCCGGACGTTATAAATATTGAGGGAATCTCTATGACACGTCACATCAATCTATCAATTAAATGTCAAGTACAACACCCATCCCCAAGTACAACCACCCTCCCTAAAAGTTAACACTCTCTCTTACAGAAGTACACATCCATCACTCACTCACCCATCACACCCCATCACTCACCCATCCCTCTCTCTCTTACACCTCTCTCTCTCATCTCTCATCTCTCTCTCATTACTTTTAAGCAACCCATGAAAGCCTAACGTCCAAGCTCCAAGCTCCATGGATGGAGCTTGTGTGGCCCACCTTCCGACCACCCAATCCCACCCTCCAAAGATCATCTCGACCATTGAATCGCATCCCTTAGAACTCTAGGACGCATTGGTGGAAGAAGGAATTAGAAGAGATCTTGAGGTGGGTGAATTTATGATTTGATTTTATGATTTAAGGGCCCACATTTGGTGGGACCCATCTTGATGTATGCATTGTATTGAGGGGCCCATAGTGGCGGGATCCCTCCGCTATTCTGTTCTCTCTCTTTCTCTCTCCTTCTTTTGATGGCCCACCTTGATGATTGCTTGCACCGTCCATCTTATTGGAGTGTGTGGCCCACCTGACACATGTGTCGTATATCCATGCCATCCAACCACATGAACGTCGGACCCCCTGACGTATCTGTTGTATATCCATGCCTTCCATGGACGTGAGCCCCACATGATGCAATGTTTTATCCATGTTGTCTATCCGATGGGCGGGTTTCACCTGCCTGTCCATTTGGACAGGCCCTGGATGAATGGAGAAACAAATATCAGCTAGATCCATCTGTGGTGGGCCACCACGTGGGACCCACCTGCGTGTGGATTTCATCCACACCGTTAGTCCATCTGGACGGGACCCTCCTAATGTGTGGATGGAATCCACGCCGTCCGTCCAATCTATGGACGCTGGTAGAAAGGAAAAATACAAAGTCAGCTTGGTGCTAACCTGGTGGGCCCCACACATGTGGACCCACCAGATGCATGTACTTCATCCAACCGACCAATCCGTGGACGCTGCTTGAAGGTCTAACAGCTGTGAGACCCACAATTGTACATGTACCTTCCTAGCCGTCCATCCATCGGACGTGGACCCCACCATGGCAGCGTGTGGGGCCCACCTTAACTTCATGTGTTGTGATCCACATCGTTCATGCATGTGTGATCCACATGAGGTGTGGGTTTCATTTACGCCAATCGTCCAGCGTCCAAGGCATGGACGTTGGAATTCTTTCAAAAAAACAAAAAAAGAAAGAAAAAATCAAATAATAATAATAAAAGATATTATAATAGTATAATATATACTATACTATATATGATGGTGGGCCCCACATAAGAGCCACTTGGATTTGGGAACGGATTGGCTAGTGTGCGTTGACAGCAGCAATATAGCTGTTGTCATGATGTCATCAAGTTCTATGGGTCCCACCTATATTGACATCAACAGTCTGTGGGACCCACATGTGGTATGTATGATATCCAACCGTTCATCCATTTTACATCCACACGGTACACTCGTGTGGGCCCCTCCATGATATGTTGTATTTGCAAGCCGTCCACGTATTGGGTCTCGTGCAGCAGGCAGCTGATGCTACCCTGCACGTCAGCGGTCTTGCAGGCCACACCTTGATGAATGTGGTGTATGCACACCATCCAACAGATCTAGACGGTGGACCACACTATGATGTATTTGTTTCAATCCACACCATCCAGACAATGCTGGACAGTGCCGGACAATGTTTGGATGGTGCTGACTTACATGGGAAATGTTTAGGTGGTGTTGATTTACTTGGACAATGTTTGAACAGTGTTGATCATCATTAGTGGGCCATGTGCCCCATGGAATGATAGGGTATGATAATACACATGCTACACCTACAACTATTGAAATGATTTTTGGTGTGGTCCAAGCCCACTTGAGGCCCATTGATGCGACCCACTTGTTGTATTTGAGGCCTATTTGATAGGGCCCACCTACCTTGTATTTAAGTCCCATATGATGGGGCCCGTCTACTTGAATTTGAGGCCTATGAGCAAGGCCCATTGTAATGTATTTGTGGCCTATGGGTAAGGCCCATTGTGAGTGATATGTATTAGGCCCATGATGTGTGGCCCATTTGATGTATTCGAGGCCCAAACGCGTGGCCCATTTGATGCATATGAGACCCATGTGTAGGGCCCACATATTATGTATTTGAGGCTATGTGCAAGGCCCACTTGTTGTGTATATGAGGCCGATTAGTGCGGCCCACTTATTGTATTTGAGGCCCATGGGTTCCATCCCATTATGATGTACTGAGGACCATGGGTCGTGGCCCATTGAGATGTATTCCCAGCCCATATAGCATGGCCATTGTGATATTTTGTAGCCCATTTAATGAGGCCCATTATGATGTACATTAGACCCGTGGGTTGTGGCCCATGGTGATGTATATTAGGCCCGTATGAGTGGCCCATTGTAATATATTTTCAGGCCATGCGTTGAGGGTCATTGTCATGTATTTTTGACTCGTACGACATGGCCCATTGTGATATATTTTTAGCCCATTTTGTAATGCCCATTGTGATGTATTTCCAGCCCATTATGATGTATTTTCGGCCCATATGTGCAGCCCATTGAGTTGTATATGTGGCTCAGGAGTGAGGCCCAGTGTGATGTATGTGAGGCCCAGATGGCGAGGTTCAATGTGATGTGTGAGAGGCTCATGTGATGCGGCCCACTTGATGTGTATATGGCCCTTATGAGAGGCCACGAGCCCATTATATGTTAAGCCCTGTGTGGGCTACTCCTTAGGAGCAATGTTGGTTAAATGTCCACATTAATGGGCAATGATGGTTAAATGTCCTCATTGTAACCTTCCCTTATGCCCTTTGTTAGGCCAATTGTTGAGGTCGATTCCGATTATCGAGGATGATTTCGATTGTCGAGGCTGATTCCGTTCATCGAGGCCGATTCTGATTGTCAAGGCCTATTCCATTTATCGAGGCCGATTTCGATTGTCGGGGCCGATTCCGATTGTTGAGGCCGATTCTGATTGTCGAGGCCGATTCCATTTATCGAGGCCGATTCCGATTGTCGAGGCCGATTCCGATTGTTGAGGCCGATTCTGATTGTCGAGGCCGATTGTCGAGGCCGATTCCGATTGTCGAGGCCGATTCTGATTGTCGAGGTCGATTCAGATTGTCGAGGCTGATTCCGATTGTCGAGGCCGATTCCATTTATCGATGCCCATTCCGATTGTCGAGGCCAATTGCTTAGGCCGATTCCGACTATTGAGGCCGATTCCGATTGTCGAGGCCGATTTTGATTGTCGAGGCCGATTCCAATTGTTGAGGCCGATTCTGAAACTCGAGGCCGATTGTTTAGGCCGATTTCAATTATCGAGGCTGATTTCGATCATCAAGGCCAATTCCGATTGTCGAGGCCGATTCTGATTGTTGAGGTCGATTCTGATTGTCGAGGTCGATTTTGATTATCGAGGCTGATTCCGATTGTCAAGGCCGATTATTATGGTTGATTCCAATTGATGAGGCCGATTTCGATTGTCGAGGCCGATTTCGATTATTGAGGCCGATTGTTGAGGTCGATTCCGATTGTCGAGGGCAATTCTATTTGACAAGGTCAATTCCAATTGTCGAGGCCGATTATCGATGCTGATTATGAGTATGTGACAGCATAGCATCATGATACATGCCCATACGCATCATCTGCATGTTTATTATGAGATGTGGTTGACCATTGTATATGTCATTAGGCATGTTGTTATGAGACTCCCTGATAGGCGGAGATGTCTCACATGAGCACACGGTATGTGCAGGATTGATGCATGACTGGATTGTATGACTCGTACATCTTGCATTATGTGTTATGATTACTATACGCCATAGTGGCATCAGGGTTGTAACCTCCACAGGCATATCGTTGATGGCCAAATGGGACACCTGAAATCTATTACTAACATTGACCCTCAATAGATGGCCCTGGGTGAAAGTCCTTAAACCCTCTTGGTACCAAAGGACGCCCCAAACGTTGAGACCGATTGGATACATGAGGGCCCGAGTGCCGAATACCAGAAGGTCGCGTCTCCCACTTGTCATGGTCGATTGGGAGGGGGTGGCCTTAGTTGCCTGAGGGAGTAGACATAGCTAGGCTGAGTCTGACCAGCTCCTAAATGGGTCCGTTATCGATGAGCCGGGTAGGCATTGGTATACTGCTTGCAGACGGGTAATGAGGTCTTTTTCACTCATTGGGCTGCGAAGCCTGTAGGGGTGGTAGCCAGCTTGGAGTGTACTAGACCCCGATGATGATCCCATAGATGTATAGTACTGACTTGTAGACCTATTGAGCAGGAGTTGGATACTCATTCATTCATTTATTCACTATCCACTCGGGCTAATGATGCGCAACTATTTATTATGTGTACCTTTACAATGGCCAGGATTTTGGTTGGGGCGCCTGACTAACTTGAGATTAGGAGTTTACCACATTAAGTCTGACTATCCAAATTTAGGTATGGGACTAGTTTGGATAAAAGTCCTTTGTGGTGGACCCCATAGCCTGCGATACAACGTATTATCATCCCGACTTCACATTTCAGCTTAGTTATTTCATTCACATCGCATATTGTATTGTATCCTCAGCACATAGTATTTGGCTTACTATCTCTGCATTACATAGCTGATTTATATTGCTTCCTTAATATATGATATTAGTTTGTTATATTTTTGCATCGCATAGCCTGGATAAGGCTGATGGTATTTATGGGCCTATCAGCATGTTTCGCATTATTCTGATATTGTATGATTTATGGGATTGTCAACATTTCCGCTTACTCTGATTACTCTGATATTGCTTACTTGGCACTTACCTTGTGCACACACTTTCATTACCCACTAAGCTTTCTATAAGCTTATGCATGATAGATGCGTGCAGGTGGCGTTAGGTTGCAGCAGCGTTGAGCTTAGAGCATGCAGTGAACCTCTGGAGCTTTGATTTTCAATATATGTATTTCCCTTTCAACATTGTATTTAAATGATTATATTAGTGGATATGTGATGATGATGTTGCCTTTGTGATTTGGGTAAACTTGTGGTTATGCTTTTTACGAGATAAATATACGTTGAAAAATCCTCCTTGTATGATCCCAGGATCGGAATCTTGCGTATGGGTGCTGGGAACCGAGAATGGGGTACTACGGAGGCTGTTGGCACTAGATTCGGTGATCGAGATTCCTGGGAATCTGATCTCCGGGTTTGGGGCATGACAAAAAGTGTCGAGGAAATGAAATAGATCCAATGGAAAGTGGGGCCCACATGCCAGCAAACCATAGACAAGAGACACACAAAAATATACATGAGTTTCCAGATTGGATGAGCTAATAAAATGCATAAATCACAAGTGATCCCACACCCAAGTGGGTCAATAGGAGGATGAATGTTATGTACAACATATACACATCTAGTAGCACATGAAATATATTAATCAAATTTTTGTAATCAGATTCTCTGTTAGAAAATCTGATCCAATGGATGGTTTAGTAATACATCATTTAGGTTGTATATAGATTTCCAACCATACAGAGCCTTGGATCCATCTGGACCATACAAAAAAATTTAAGGTTTATCCTTACGGAAGTATCTGTCAGTTCAGAACTTTCTAAATTTATCATGAAAAAAATCTAATCATAAGGACCATACATATGATTATTTACTATCTCAAATAAGTTAAGAACAAATATCAAATGCATATGACCATTGGAATCATGGATATCGACCACACAAGAATGGTCATAACAAGCCCCCAAATACATCTTTCGTATAAGGCCAAGATATCCGTCGTCCGAACTCCGATTGAGGCTTATTATATACCGTTGAAAAGCTGGTTCGATTTTCTACAAATTCAATAGAACGTATATTTTTAATACATTCATTAAAGGAGTTAAAAATGAGTCTGTTTTAGGCAACTCGGAATCCTACATGTGCTGCTGGACAACAGCTAAGTGAACTTGATGTTTTGGATGATTGGACCATTAGATGGCTACAAAATTTGGTCAAGAGTTACTTCATATTGTGGTTCATATTATTTCCATATTTCAAGTCTAATCTTAGCATGGTCGATTTTATATGATTTTTAGAACTTTCTTTCCAGATACAAAAACATGATTACATGTGAATGGTGTGGATATGATGTTCATCATAGTGGACCATACATCAGAAAATCATGCGGGAAGTCCTATTCCCACCCCAAAACTAGGGCCTAGATAGCCTTAAACAAATAACACAACAATAAATATCATGATGGGGTCCATGGAAGATGGCCCCATCATGGATACATGCATGCAAGTCATAGTGGGCCATTGGCCACACCTAGGGTCCAAGATGGGATCCCTACCATTGATTAGTAGGTCCCACTTGCCCTCATGTAAGAAAATGGATAGATCTAGCCTAAGAATGCACCCACCTCTCCTCTTCTTGCTCCCTAGTATTCCAAAGCTCCTAAGGTGCTCCTTTAATAGTGGAGATGGTGCTCCAATGGCTGGATTGGGTGGGATCAAGGGTGAAAAATGGGCTGAAAATGTTGGGTTTCTCTCCTTGCTTGGACATCCATGGCTTCCTTGGGTTGCAAATGAGGAAGATGGGAGAGAATTAGAGGGAGAGAGAGGGGTATATGGAAGTAACGATGAGTTTATAAGAGGTTATCATAACATTGTAAGAAGCATGGGCAAGCTAGTTATCATTGCTTGTAAGGCATGGGGGCTAGGGTGATGTCATCCTAGGCTAGGTAGGCTAGGATGATGTCATAGTCATGATAGCTAATAGATATTCTTCTATACCTAGAATTTATGGTCCTGCAACACGCAGTTTATGGTCGGGATTATGCGCGATTAATAACTCCTAGTCTAGGTATCACATTGATGTTGGAGACGTGGCGTTAGAACCACGACGACGGAGCGATCGCAACGGTATAGGTTTCAGGTCGAGTTGACTCAGGTCTATGGGATGTGACTTATGGTCGCTCGCAAACGCTGTTTACAAGTCGCGGGTCGCCGGAATTTGATGATAAGGATCGAGGGATCCTAAGGAACAGTATAGTACTAGGACACAAGCCTTACACCAATTCCAATTGTGTTCCTCGAATCAAGTAAAGTATCATCTTGATAGTTACAAGTAGATCCTTGGCACCCTAGTTCACACCTTTAAATTCATAAGTTTTAATCAACATTATTCATCATTACTCTTAATTATTCAGATTTCAATTTAGATCTTTTTCTAGTTTTAATTCTAGTTATTTTTAGAATACATATAAGCTTAGTCCTTATGGATTCAACCTTGGTCTTACCGAGTTATTACTACATCGCAACCCTACACTTAGGGTTGTGAACAGTGTCCCCTGCTATGAAGCAGGAGATGGCGGAGTTGAGGATTCTATAGGGGCCCTAGCTCAGGGTCCCGTCACAGTCCTCTTTTGTCTAGGAGGTCTAGATGATTCCCCTTGCACACGACCTTGCCTTTGTCCTTGGCCATCACGGACTAGATGTAATCGAAAATATTAAGGAAGATTAGGAAAGAAAGGCATAATCTCAGACAACCCCCAAAACACTAACTTTTCCCTAAGGCGGAATCCCAAAAAAATGGAAATGGAGATGTGATCTTGAATACCTAGTCTTAGGGGAGAGAGAGATAGACATGTGATTTACAATGGAATTGTCTACAAAAGATCCATCGGAGGTAGGAAGGAGAAACCGTTTGGAAAAGATATAAAGAAAAATAGAGATTTCTGCACGCGCCTGGCTTAAGTACTGTCGGGATTCTTTGATGTCATCGAAGCAGTTTGATGACATCAAAGATGATGGCTCCGATGACATTGTATATCAGTTCGATGACATAGAACCTCTTCTGACAGTTCAATTCCTAAATGTACTTTAATGAAATCGAAGTACATTTGATGCATCGAATGCCTCATCAAAACACCAAGTTTCAACTTTTTCTATATAATTTAACTTAACCAAAGAGATGTACATACATATATGCTCATATAGTAAGGTTTATACACTTATCAAAATTTACACAAAATGAAAAAAATCAAATAACATATCCTATGTTATGTAAAAATAAATAAATAATAAGAGGCCTAAAATCGTCAAATATATCATTAAACATTCATGAGCCGCATCTTCACAAGTAGATCTAAAGATTATGTCATTCACATAAATTTGGACTATAAGTAAGGCATTCTCAGTCTTTCACATACACAATGTTCTATCAACACTCCCCTTGCAAAATTGGTGGTCTAGCAAAAATTGTGTCAAACGCTCATAACATGCTTGGGGTGCTTGCTTAGGATCATAAAGCGCTTTACTTAATTGGTGTACGTGTTGAAGATATTTGAGATCAATAAATCCTTTTGGTTGTTCAACGTATACTTCATCCTCAAGTACACCATTTTATGAAAGTGCTTTTTGCTTCCATTTGGAATAATTGTACAGCACATGCAATAGACATGAGAATCCTTATATACTTAAGTTGTGCTACTCGAGTAGAGATTTCATAAAAAACCAAGAGGAGAGGTGGATTTGTGATCAGATTTACCTATTATGTATGGATCCACATCATCCTCTACCTTAGTAGAGGGACCATCTTCATCATGAGTTTGGTCAACCATATTGACCGTCACTTATGCACATGTCTTTAAATTTGAAGAGGCCGAGCTATATGCCCTAGAGGGGGGGTGAATAGGACTATGCCAAATAAAAATTAATAAGCACAATATTGATAACAGATAGCCAAAAAGAATGCAAATAACAAAAGGAAATAACAACCTCAAAAATCAAGTATTGAGAGGTTGATACAAACTTGGTTCTAAGGACAACATAACACCAAAAATCAATGGTGTATGGCAGGAAAACCTTACTAGAACGTGGGTGAGTATCAAAAACTCAAACTTAAGAGGAAATGAAAGAAATAGAAACTAATCTATTACAACATTCACCACACAATGCTAAAATATAAAGATTACAACATTCACATCCACAAATACATCCCATCTTAAACCATAAAAGATAAAGAAATAAATCACACATCCACCAAACACAGAGAAGGATAGTGGTTCGCTTGTGTGTACACCAACTGTTACTAAACAGCCACACAACTACTCCACTCCTAATATCCACTCCCTCGGGATATTAGCGTTCAATAAACAAAATAGGTTTTTAAAGGTTCACCTAAAACCTTCACAATTGTGTCTTTAAATGGGCTTACACAATTCAAAAAACCCATCGCTCTGAGATTTTCTGGATCACCTCAGACAAAACCAAAATAGAGATTTTCTGGAACAATCTCACAAACTAGAAATGAATTGAATTACAGAAAAAGAAAAAACTTATCTGTATGACGATTCTGAAGTAGCCCAGTAGAACCAACTTGATGACAATGTAGATGTTCAATGCTCAGTCTCACAAGTGTATAGGATTTTAAGCCTAGATGATTTTTAATTAAATCAGCAAAGGCTTTATATTGATTTTGATCTCAAGGAAGGGTAAATCAAATTTCCCTTTTCAAAATGAGAACGGAATAGAGAATCAAAATTTAAAACAAGAGCAACTTTAAAGAATCTTAAATATTCACAAAATAGCTTAGAATGTACTCAAAATTATCTCAGAGTAATTGCGTAAGAATAATAAGAATTGAATAGAAAACTCTGAAATTCGAGCACTATTTATAGGTGAAAAATCAGTTCGCATGACTGGCCTTTGGTTAGCTACAACTGGCCTTGTCTAAACAGATTTACAAAAATTCTGGTGCGATAAGATTTTTCAGCTGCACGACTAGCCTTGTGGGTCCCACGACTGGTTGAGTGGCCTGCTCGACTAGTCATGGACACCACATGAATGGTCATGTGAGTCCAGATTACTCGCTAGAAAATGAGTCGAGCATTGCACGACTGGTCGAGCACTATTCACATGATTGGTTGAGCAGTTTCTAGGACTAGTCGTAGACCAACAGAAAAATTCTGAAAATTCATAACAAATCCTGGACGAGTCGAGGAAATACTAGGACTAGTCGAGCCAGTACTAGGGCTAGTCGAAAGAACATAATTTTACACTTATAAAATGACCAAAATATATGAAATGATCTAATCATGATCTAAGGTCAATCTAGGTCAATCATACCTTACTTGTGAGATAGAACATATGAACACTTCATCTATCGATCACTTCAATAGCTTTAATTCTTGCGATTTTAAAAGCTTGAACTCGACATACCAAACATAATATTCAACTAGGTCTTGAGTTCTTAGACTTTTCTGGTTCCAGATCTTGAACCGTAATGTTCTTGAAAACTCTGTCGTCACTCAATATATGAAAGTCTTTACTTTCTTCCAGTTTGAAGATCTCGGTAAGTTCATCATACATATCGACAAGATAGATTCAGCACAAACAGAACGAACATCGAAGATTCAATGTCAACAGATGCACAAGCTTGATACAAATCTAGATACAAACTTGAATTGGTTTGTCACACTAAAATTTAACAATACTTAGGATTTATCAACATAGCACTTTCAATCTCCCCCTTTATCAAATTTGTGACAAAACCAAAATTACAATATGCCATAGATATTCAAACAATTCATTGAACAAACATGTGTTGCACTAACATGCACACACATGTATGATATGATCCATAATAAATATCATGCACAATAATCAACTCTCCCCCCTTAATCCACTACTCTCTGCAAAAAAAAAAAAAAAAGGGGCTACATTTCATCATATCATATCCTCATTCAATATTACAATATCTCCCCCTTGTTGTCACAACATGACAAATGAAGCGAATAAGGATAAAAGAAGAGAATAAGAGAGCATGTAGAATTAATAACTACTCATCTAAATCAAATAAACAGAGTGTCTAAACTGAATAAATAAGAGTTTAAACAAAATTATCCAATCAGTCATAGGGAAAAGAGTTAGAATAAAGTTATTACAGATACCATCAAATCAAAACAAAACTAATCAGATCCTGAAGAGGGAGCAGGAATAGATGGATCAATTTGATGTAAACCCTTAATAATGCACCTCATATGTTTGTGCATATAAGAAAATTGAGAATCCTGGATTACACGAATCTGAGCCACGTGTTCCTCAAGATTACGCAACCTCTCATCGAAAACAGAAGGTTGATAATCAGGGTTAGCATTAGAATCTGATTCAAGTTCATCAAATAAATCATCCATATTAACGTCTTCTTGAGGTAAAGTATCAACTTCTTCATCTCCTCTAACATTCCCATCAACTTGACCAAGTGCCAAGTCCAGATTCATCTTATTGATATTAGAATTGTTAAATGGACAAAGATTAATAAAACCTTTTCCAACAGGCATAACTATCAAAGCATGATTATCTAAGGCAGTCATAAGATAAGTGAATGGAATATCGCTATGACCAGGATGGAGATGAAACTAAATAATATGATGACAGATATGGATGACAGATACAACTGAATGCATAATGCGGGGCATAAAAGAGGTCAACTCAGTCTTGTTACCTGAGCGAGGATAAACATTCGAAATAAAAATTTGATGCAAGACCCTGTATCTGGGCAATATATATTTGAAACTGAGTGCAGTACCACCATTTCATTCCGCATTCATGTTACAGAAAACTCTCATAATCAATTGTTTAGCATTTTCAGAAGGTCTATATTGCAAAGTGGATATGGGTATGCCGTCATCAACAACAGGTATATCCATGATTGTTGAAATTAAATGACAGTCTACCTCAATTGGACCTTCTCTAGTTGACACAGTAAATGTCAAATCTTCTAGAGAGGACTCAGTAATGCAAGCGTACATGGCATGCGCAATAGATCGGTATGCAGGACCACCCCAAGATAGTATGTTTTCCCAACCTACAATTTGAAAGAGAGGGACAATGTTGAAGCACTCAAAATGATAAACAATGACAACATGCTCAACAATCACATTTCTAAGACAGAAATCCCGTACATACTCGAGATCCTCTTCAGGAGGCCGAAGGTGACGCATGGTAATGGTTGTGGAATGGGATGAAGAGGGACCACGAGTGGTTCTCTTTCCTATTTCTTCCTTCCATTGCAACAAGAAAATAAAGAAACGAAGGATTATAAAAAGAAATGAAAGGATTCCAAGCAAATCAGATTTTAAGAAGAAAAAAAAACACTTTCAAACCACCATAGATCTTGAAACAAGAAGCAAAATCAAGATTAAGGATAATTAAAGAACTTAAATCCACAAGGAATAAAAAATGAAGCACTAACCAGAGAGTAATTGAGAGATGGGTTCGACTGGTCGTGGTTGGGCTTGATGGAGAAGAAGAAAGAAATGAAAAAAGTGACATTTTCCTCAAATAAAAACCCATTTCACGAGTTTCACGACTGGTTGTGTACATACTCGACCGGTCGTGCCACGACTGGTCGTGTACATACTTGACCAGTCATACCATGGCTGGTCGAGTGTGTACTCGACTAGTCATGTAAAACTGAAAATGTACAATTTGCATATATTTAAATTAAAAAAATATATAATAATATATACATACATTATGATATAAATGAGCATAAATTATCAGTTCATATTGCACATACCAAGATCAAATTTCAATTTTGCAAATTGATTTTTGTTAAGCGGTTTTGTGAATATGTCAGCTAGTTGATTCTTGGTCTGACTATATTCTAATGAAATTATCTTTTCTTCCACCAATTCATGAATATAATGATACCTAATGTCAATCTGTTTAGTTTGTGAATGCTGAATAGGATTTTTGGTAATATTAATTGCGCTTAAGTTATCACAATATAACATCATAGATTCTTACGCAATTCCGTAATCGCTTCGCATTCTCTTCATCTATGCTAGCTGAGTGAATACATTACCTACAGCAATATATTCAACCTCAGCGGTGGAGAGCGATACGGAACTTTATTTCTTACTTAGCCAGGAAACTAAACAGTTCCTGACATAGAAACAACCACCGTTAGTCGATTTACAATCATCAATGTTACCAGCCCAATCAGCATTCGTGTAACCAACTAATTGTACACTAGTATCATGTGGATACCAGAGACCAAGATTAGCTGAACTAGCAACATATCGCAAAATACGGTTAATAGCAATCAAGTGGTACTTTTTGGGGTCTGATTGATATCTAGCACAAATTCCAACGCTAAAAGCAATATCATGTTGACTCGTAGTTAAATAAGGTAAACTTCCTATCATACTGCGATACAACTTAGGATTTACACTCTTACCTATTGAATCCTTTGAGAGTTTTAGAGTGGTACTCATTAGAGCATCAAAAATTTTTTCCGCTCTCAAATTCAAACCCTTTAACAAAGTTCATAGCATATTTGGTTTGAGAGATGAAGAATCCATCAGGAAGTTGTTTGACTTGCAACCCTAAGAAATAATTTAGTTCTCCAACCATTCTCATTTCGAATTTGGACTTCAAAAGATCTGCAAACTCAATGATCATGTTAGCACAGGTAGATCCATAGATAATGTCATCAACATAGATTTGCACTATTAAAATATGATCATTATGTTTCTTAACAAGTAATGTTTTATCTACACTCCTCATAACAAACTCATGACTTAACAAGAATTTAGTTAATTTCTCGTACCATGTCCTGGGAGCCTGTTTCAAACCATAGAGTGTTTTTTTAAGCGATAAACATGATTAGCATGCTTACGGTCTTTGTGAGACCCGTATCCTAGCCCGTACCGTTCCTTAGGCTTCCTCGGTCCTCCCGGTCGAATTCCGGCAACCTTCAACCTTTATCTGATGTTTGCGCTTGATTCTAAGCCGAGTCCTGTTAACCTGAGTCAACTCAACCCGAGACTTGTACCTTAGTGACCGCGCCGTTGTCGCGGTTCCGATGTCGCATCTCACGCACCGAGGCGATACCCTGGCCAAGAGATGTGGGCCCGCGTTCAGTTAGAGAAAACGCCATGCATGTGCAATCCCAAGAGAATCTCTACAACATGTCTCATCAATCAAGTGTACATCAATCACCTCATGTCAAGTATAAGAGCAAGCCTAAAGTCAACTCTCTCTCTTACATACCCTTACATGTCAAGTACATACCCATCACCCATGCCTCTCTCTCTTTACATCCCATCCTCTCTCTCTCTCTCATTCCTTCACTTTCAAGCAAACCCCATGAGAGTCCAAACCGTACAAGCAAGAGCTTCCATGAGAAAGAGCTTTATGTGTGGCCCACCTTCTTACCTCCCATCTCTACCATCTAAAGACCATCTTAACCGTTGGAATTGTTTCCTTGGAGCTCCAGAACCTATAGGTGGAAGAAGGAAGATGAGATCTAACGGTGGGTGTTTTATGATTTAATTTTTGTGATTTGAGGGCTCACATATGGTGGGACCCATCTTGATCTATGTATTACAACTATGGAGGGCCCATAGTGGTAGGGTCCCTCCATCACCATCCGATCTCTCCTTTTTCTCTTTCTTTCTCTCTTTCCCTTCTTTGTATGGTAATGATGATGATGAGGTGTGTGGCCCACCATGATGTTTACACCCACGCCATCTACCGGTGGACCCCATCCATGTGGGACACACCATGATGTTTATATGACATCCCAACCGTCCATCTAGGACGTGGCCCACCCCATGCGTGTGGGTGGGGCCCTCCTTGATGTATTTATCCACACCCATATCCATAGCTCTAGTGGCAAATTGAGTGAAAGATACCTCATTTCTACAGTGAGGTGTGGACAGTCAGTGGGAGTGGCTAGTTGTGAGGTGTGAACTGTCAGTGGGGGTGGCTAGCAGTGGGGTGTGACTGACAGTGGGGTGGGTGCTAACTGTGTGGTGTGAATGGATAGTGGGGTCAGTGGGACCCACCCACGTTGTCCACTCATCTTAATGGGCCACACCGTGATGCGTGTGGGGCATCCACCATCCCTAGACGATGGGACCCACCCCACGTGTGGGGTTACCCATGATGTATGTGTATGTCCAGGCCGTCCAGGGCCTAAACGTTATATATTTATTAAATATAATATTAATATAATATATTATATTAATATAATATATTATATTAATATAATATATGATATGATATATTATATATTATATTATATTGTAATATAATATTATATATTTAATACAAATGTTGTGGTGGGCTCTACGTGGGACTCACCTCTGCTTCTTTTAAAAAGCAGCAAAGGCTGCATGTTAGTATATAACATAATATTAATATATTATATTTCATATATATGTTATGGTGGGCCCTACGTGGAACCCACCTTTCTTTTCTTTAAGAGGCAGCAATGCTACTCGTATAATAGCTATGTAGCTGCTCTCTCTCTTAAACGTCAGTGAGTTCTGCAGGTCCCACGTGATGTACGTGCACATCCAATCTATTCTGATGGTGGGACCCACTCCAGATGTATGTGATTCATCCCTGTGACGTGGGCCCCAATGATGTATGTGCTTTATCTACAGCGTCCACTGTTTAGACGGTGGGGTCCACCATGATGCATGTGTTGTGTCCAACCATCCAACCATTTGAGATATCATTTTATGGCATGAGTAAAAGAATGGGTCAGATCTAAAGTTCAAGTGGACCCCACCATTTAAATAGTGGACAACGACATCCACTGTTCAAACTTCTAAGGACCACATTGGTTCCCACTCAAGCTGATATTTGGTTTTCACTTCATTTATCTCTATGTTAACCTATGAATTGGTCGGATCTCAAAAATACATAAGGGTTGGCCCGATTTGATACATATGAGGCTCATCGATATACATGAAGCATAATGGTGCGGCTCAAATAATGCGGCCCATATGATGTGGCCCACTTGACATATGAGGCCCATGGGCGAGGCTATTGTGATGTATTCGAGGCCCATGGGCGAAGCCCATTGTGATGAATTCGAGGCCCATGGGCAAGGCCCATTGTGGTATATTTGAGGCCCATGGGCGTGGCCCATTGTAATTCATTTGAAGCCCTTGTACAATGCCTAACGTAATTATGGGAGGCCTATAATGGGGCCCAACGTGATGTATATGTGGCCGATACGTTGTGTATGAATCTCTTATGTAGGTCACTCCTTGGGAGCAATGTTAGTTAGATGTCCACATTAATCGGCAATGATGGTTAAATGTCCACATTATGACCTTCCCTTAGGCCTTCTTAGGCCCATTCTCATCATTCTCTTAGTGGGTTAACCCAAATAAGTGGGCCCCATTCACCATAAATGGATGGCTCCGTGCCATCGGATGTGATATAACCATAGCCAAAGGTCGATCTTTATATTATGGTTTGATCGGCTATTCATATATGGATCCCGTCATGTATCGAGGCCGATTGTATAGGCCGATTCCGATTGTCGAGGCCAAGTATCAAGGCCGATTCCGATTTGTTAAGGCCGATTGTATAGGCCAATTCCAATTGTCGAGGCCGATTCCGATTTGTCGAGGCCAATTCCGATTGTCGAGGCCAAGTATCAAGGCCGATTCCAATTTGTCTAGGCTGATTGTATAGGCCGATTCCGATTCCGATTGTCCAGGCCGATTGTTGAGGCCGATTTCAATTGTTGAGGCCGATTCCGATTCCAATTGTTGAGGCCAATTATTGAAGCCAATTCCGATTGTCGAGGCCGATTCCGATTCCGATTGTCAAGGTCAATTATCGAGGTCGATTTCGATTGTCGATACCTATTCCGATTGTCAAGGCCGAGTATCGAGGCCGATTCCGATTTGTTGAGGCTGATTGTATAGGCCGATTCCGATTGTCGAGGCCGAGTATCGAGGCCGATTCCGATTGTCGAGGCAGATTCTGAGTGTCGATTCTGATTATTGAGGTCGATTTCGATTGTCGAGGCCGATTTCAATTGTCAAGGCCGATTGTTGAGACCTATATGATGTATATGCAACCTGTAGTTGAGGCCCATTATGATGTGTATTCAACTTGTGTGATGTATATGCAGCTCGTATTTGAGGCCCATTGTGATGTGTATTTAACTCATGTTTAAGGCCCAATGTAATGTGTATATGGCTCGTATTTGAGGCCCATTGTGATGTGTATTCAGCCCGTGTTTAAGGCCCAATGTGATATATATAAGGCCTATGTGATGAGGCCCATTGTGATGCATTGAGGGCCAGATAATGGAGCCCATTGTGATGTATGTTAGGCCCATGTGAAAGGTCATCGTGATGTGTATTAAGCTCTTAAGTGAAGCCTATGGTGTTGTATATTTGGCTCTTGTGAGAGGCCATAGGTCTACTGTATGTTAGGCTCTATATGGACCATTCTTTGGGGGTAATGTTGGTTAAATATCCACATTGTCGAGGTCGATTGTCGATGCCGGTTATTGATATCGATTTATGAGTATGTCACAGCATAGCATCATGATACATGCCTATACGCATCATCTGCATGTTTGTTATGAGATGTGGTTGACCATTGCATATGTCATTAAGCAGGCTGTTATGAGACTCCCTGATAGGTGGAGGTTATCTCACATGAGCGCACGGTATGCGCAAGATTGATACATGACTGGATTGTATGACTCATGCATCTTGCATTGTGTGTTGTGATTATTATATGTCCTAGCGACATCAAGGTCGTAACCTCCACAAGTATTTCGTGAATGGCCAGATGGGACACTAGAAATCTGTTCTACATGAGGTGCTATATGTGAGAACCGCATCCTAGCCCGTACTGTTCCGTGGGCTTCTGCAGTCCTTCCGGTCGAATTTCGGTGACTCACGATCTGTAATCGGCAGTTGTGCGCAACCCTCAGTCATATCTCATTTTCTAGAGTTGGCTCGACCCGAAACTTGTACCCTTGCGACCGCGCCGTCGTTGTGGTTCCAATGCCGCATCTCGCGCACTAAGGCGATACCTAGGCCAGAAGATGTGTGCCTGCGTTCGGTTCGAGAAAACGCTGCGCGTTGCAAATTCCAAGGGAATCTCTACGATATGTCTCATCAATCACATCAATCATAAGTCAAGTACATCCCATCACAAGTCATCACTCACCCTTACCTCTCCTTACCCAAAGTCAAAACAACCCATGCTTAGCCTTCCCTTTCTTACCAACAAGTCAAAAGAGCCCATACCTTCCATCCCATCTCCCTTACATCTCCTCTCTCTTTCTCATTTTCTCATTTCAAGCAAATCCCATGAGAAGAACCCAACGTCCAAGCTTCTCATGATCCATGAGAGAGCTAAGTGTGGCCCACTTTCCTACCTCCCATCTCCACCATCCAAAGTCTATCTCGACCGTTAAAATTCTTCCTTGGAGCTCTAGCATGCATTGGCAGAATAAGAAAGAGGAGATCCAAAGGTGGGTGAATTTTCATTATTTGTGGGTAATTTTAATTGTTGTTTTTGATGATTTGAGGGCCCACATATGGTGGGACCCACTTGATGTTGCATTGTATGAGGGGCCCATAGTGGCGGGGTCCCTCCACCATCCGATCTCTCGCTCTCTCTACTTCTCCCTCTCTCTTTATTTTTTTTAAAATTTTTTATCACAGCCCACCTTGGAGTGTGAATTAGATCCACACCGTCCAGCCATTGACGGTGGAAATCCACCATGACGTGGGTGTTATATCCACTCTGTCCAGATTTTTGGACGGTGGAAATCCCACCCCAATGTATGTTTGCACACTGTCCACCGTCTGGACAGTGGCCTGCTATAACCACATCATCAAGTGCTGTGTGGACCCCACGTGATGTGGCACTGTCCATCTGGTGATCGTGAGGCACGTGTTATATCCTAACCAGCCATCTGCACGGAACCCCTCCACCAATATGTAATGAATATCTAGACCGTCCAGACGCTGGGTCTGGACGGAGAGCAACACAAATATCAGCTTCATCTTAAAACTGGTGGGTCCCACACGTGTGGACCCACCTGATGTGTGCATTATATCCAGGCCATCCATCATGGTGGAGCCCATCCAGATATATTATCCACACCGTCTAATGGACAGGCCCACTGTGATATGTATGATCCACACCGTCCAGCAAATCCTGGACGATGAGATCCACCTGATGCATGCATAAATCCACTCTGTCCGTCCATTTGAGACGTGGACCCCACGGTCATGATGTATATGTTGTATCCCAGCCGTCCATCATTTGGACGGTGGGCCCCAGCGGTGTGGCTGCCATGCTGAGAAGACGTCAGCAGCTATGTGAGCCGCTGATGTATATATTACATCCAGTCCGTCCATCAACGGACGTCCAGAACCTGGATGGTTCTTTTTCTATATACATATATAGTATATATTATAATATATAATTTCATATTATATTTGTAATATATAATTTTATATTATATCATGGTGGGCTCCACGTGGGACCCACCTAATGAGAAGAGGATTGGCTGGACGTACCTGCCTGGTACATATGGCGCCCATACATGTGGCCAGATATGATGTATGAGTTTTATCCCACCGTCCAGTGGGTGGGACGGTGGTGATCCAGGCCATCCATTCTCACACGTTGTGTGGGACCCACACCACATGTGTTTTATCAAGACCGTTCATCCAGCAGCGGGTAGCTGCTGGACTGACGTCAGCAAGTTCTGTGGGTCCCTCCTTGATATATGCATTGTAAATCCACACCGACTATTCCTGGATGGTGCTGGTAGGGCCGACCATCGTATATTTGTTTCATCCACACCGTCCAAACCATCTGGACGGTATTGGACCAGATTGGTACTGTCCAATGTTTGGACGGTGCAGATTTTACATAGACAAGTTTGGATGGTACTGATTTACATGGGAAAGGTTTGGATGGTGCTGATTTACCTGGACAGTGTTGATCATCATTATCGTGACTGATTACCGACTTTGATCGGTGACCGATTTGTCATTCTGATTATCGATCAATTCTGATTGTTGCGACCGATTACCGACTCCAATTGACATGACTGATTTGCCGATTCTGATTATTGATCGATTTCGATTGTCGTGACCGATTACCAACTCTGATTGACCTGACTGATTTACCATTCTAATTATCGATTGATCCCAATTGTCGTGTCTGATTGTCGATTCCGATTGTTATGACCGATTACCGACTCCGATTGACGTGACTGATTTGCCGATTCTGATTATTGATCGATCTTGATTGTTGTGTCTGATTGCCGATTCTAATTGTCGTGACCGATTTACCGACTCTGATTATCGATCGATCCAATTGTCGTGACCGATTTGTCGATTCTGATTATCGATCGATCCTGATTGTCGTGACCGATTTGCCGATTCTGATTATCGATCGATCCCGATTGTCGTGGCCGATTGCCGATCCCGATTGCCATGACCGATTTGTTGATTCTGACTATCGATCGATCCCGATTGTGTGGTCGATTGCCGATTGCCGATTGACGTGACCGATTTACTGATTCTGATTATTGATTGATCCCGATTGTCGTGGCTGATTGCCGATTCCGATTGACGTGACCGATTTGCAGATTCTGATTATCGATCGATCCCGATTGTCGAGGCCAGGTATCGAGGCCAATTTCGACTTATCGAGGCTGATTGTATAGGCCAATTCTGATTGTCAAGGCTGAGTATCGAGGCCTATTCCCGATTGTTGAGGCCGAGTATCGAGGCCGATTCCGATTTATTGAGACCGATTGTATAGGCCAACTCCGATTGTCAAGGCCGATTTCAATTGTCAAGGCCGATTGTCGAGACCATGCGACCCGTATTTGAGGCCCATTGTGATGTGTATTCGGCCTGATGGCCCGTGTTTAAGGCCCAATGTGATGTATATGCGGCCCGTGTTTGAGGCCCATTGTGATGTGTATTCAGCCCGTGTTTAAGGTTTAAATGTGATGAATATGAGGTCTATGTGATGAGGCCCATTGTGATGCATTTGAGGGTCAGGTGATGGAGACCATTGTGATATATGTTAGGTCCATGTGAAAGGCTCATCGTGATGTGTATTAAACTCTTGAGTGAGGCCCACAGTGTTGTATATTTAGCCCTTGTATGAGATCATGAGTCCACTATATGTCAGGATCTATGAGGGCCATTCCCCGGGGGCAATGTTGGTTAAATGTCCACATTATCGAGGTCGATTGTCGACATCGGTTATTGATACCGCTTATGAGTATGTGACATCATAGCATCATGATATATGCCCATATGCATCATCTGCATGTTTGTTATGGGACGTGGTTGATCATTGCATATGTCATTAAGCATGTTATTATAAGACTCCTTGATAGGCGGAGGTTATCTCACATAAGCGCACGGTATGCGCAGGATTGATGCATGACTGGATTGTATGACTCATGCATCTTGCATTGTGTGTTGTGATTACTATACGCCCTAGCGACATCAGGGTCATAGCCTCCACAGGCATATCGTGGATGGCCAGAGGGGACATAAAAAATGTTTAGTTCTAGCATACGGGCGCCATAGATATCCCTGTGTGAAAATTCCTAAACCTCCGTTGCCAGGAGACGCCCCAACGTCGAGACTGAGTGGATACATGAGCGCCTGAGTGCCGAATACCAGGAGGTCACATGTCCCACTGTGTTGTGGTCGGTTGGGATGAGGTGTGGCCTTACCCGCCCGAGCGTAGGGGGCATTGCTAAGCTGAGTCTGACTAGCTCGAGGAATGGGTCTGCTATCGATGTGCCGGATAGGTATTGACAGACTATTGGCCAGGCGGATAGTGAGGTTTCTTACGCTTACTTGGACTGTGCGGCTGGGAGAGCGGCTGTGTCATTTGGAGTGTACTAAACCCCGGTGATGATCCCAAAGATGAACCGTACTGATATGTGGACTTATTGAGTAGGAGTTGCATACTCATTCATTCATTCATTCACTATCCACTCGGGTTGGTGGTATGCAACTATTTGTTACGTGTACTTTTGCATGGCGTGTGACTAACCTAAGATCAGGAGTTTACCACATTGAGTCTGACTATCCAAATTTAGGTATGGGACTGGTTTGAATAAAAGACCCTTGTGATGGACCCCATAGCCTGCGATGCTACGTACTATCATCCCGACTTCACATCCAGCATGGTCATTCCATTCGCACCGCATATTACATTACATCTGCGGCATATGGTATTTTAGGTTATTGTGTTTCTGCATTTATATGGTCTAGATACGATTGACACTATTCATGGACTCATCAGGAATTACATATTGCATCGCATCCTCGGCATTTGATATTTGGCTCTCTATGACTCCTCATTTGCATAGCTGTTCTATGTCACGTATTCTGATATTGTTTGACTCATGGACATGTCCGTATTTCCACTTACTCTGTTATCATATAATTTATGATCCTGTCAGTATTTTTGTTTACTCTGATAATTCCTGCTCTTGTTAGTAATTCTGCTTATTCTGATATTATATGATTTATGGATTACCAGTATTTTCAGTACTATATGATGATGACATTGTATTACTTACTTAGCTCTTACCTTGTGCACACACTTTCACCACCCACTAAGCTTTCTATAAGCTTATACACGATAGATACGTGTAGGTGGCGTTAGGTTGCAGCAGCGTTGAGCATGAGGCATGCAGCAGTCTTCTGGAGCTTGATTTTCGATTTATGTATCTCCCTTTCAGCATTGTACTCAAATGATTATATTAGTGGATATGTGATGATGATGTTGCCTTTATGATTTGGGTATACTTGTGGTTATGCTTATTATGAGAAAAATATATGTTGAAAAATCCTCCTTGTAGGATCCCAGGATCGGAATCTAGCGTATAAGCACTGGCAGCCGAGAATGGGGTACTACGGAGGCTTTCGGAACCAGATTCAGCGATCGAGATTCCTGTGAATCCGATCTCCGGGTTTGGGGCATGACACTATAGATATCCCTGGGTGAAAGTTCCTAAACCCTCTTGGTTCTAGTGGTTGCTCCAACGTCTAGACCGAGTGGATGCATGAGCACTTTAGGGCCGTATACCATTAGGCTGCGTCTCCCACTGTGTCGTAGTCGGTTGGAAGGGGGTACGACCTTACTTACCCGAGAGGAGGGGGCAATGCTAGGCTGAGTCTGACAAGCTCGAGGAATGGTCTGCTATCGATGAACCGGGCCCGATATTGGGAGGCGGATAGTGAGGTCTTTTTCACTCACCTTATTATGCGTGATGGGGCGGCAATCTGGTTTTGAGTATAATAGACCTCGTTGATGATCTCATAGATGAACAGTACTGATATGTAAACTTATATAGTAGGAGTTACATACTCATGCATTCATTTTATTCACTATCCACTCGGGCTGGTGGTGCGGAACTAATTGTTGTGTACCTTTGCATGGCCAGGATTCCAGTTGGGCCCGCGACCTCCGAGTTTACCACATTGAGTCTATCTATCCAAATTTTGGTATAAGACTTGTTTGGATAGAAGTCCCTTGTGATAGACCCCGTAGCCTGCGATACTACGTACTATCATCCCGACTTCACTCCAGCTTGGTCATTTCATTCGCACCGCATATTGCATTGCATCCGCAGCATTTAGCATTTTGAGTTACTATATTTTTGCATTTATATGACCTAGATAAGGCTGATTGTATTAGTAACTCTTCTAAATTGCATATTGTATTGCATCCTCGAGATCTGATATCTGGTTCAATATGTTTCCGTATTACATAGCCGATTTACATTACTTTCTCAGTATATGACATTGGTTTGCTATGTCTTTTCATCACATATCCTAGATGAGGTTGATGATATTTTTATGGACTTGCAGTATTTCTGCTTACTCTGATATCATATGATTCATGCCAGTAATTCTGATATTGTTTGATTAAGGCATTATGTTGAATACTTTGCACTTATCTTATGCACACACTTACACCACCCTCTAAGCTTTCTATAAGATTATGCACGATAAATACGTGCAGGTGACGATAGGAAACAATTGAGCTGGGGCAGGAGCGTGTGGCAAAGCTTATGAAGATTTTATTATATGCATGTATTTCCTTTTCAGTATTGTACTCAAATGATTATATTGTTGATATGTAGTGATGATGTTGTTCTTATGATTTGAGTATACTTGTGGTTATGCTTCTTATGAGACAAACTCATGTTGAAAATCCTCCTTCTAGGATCTTAGGGTCGGAACCTGGCATATGGGCGCTGGGAGCCGAGAATGGGGTACTACGGAAGTTGTCAGCACCGGATTCGGCAATCAGAATTCCTGTGAATACAATTTTTGGGTTTGGGGTGTGACAGTCTTCAAAACCTTTTGCTTGTTCAACGTATACTTCTTCCTGTAAATCACCATTTAAAAATACACTCTTAACATCCATTTGATATATTTTGAATTTTTTAAAACACGCAATAGATATAAACAATATGATTGATTCAAGACGAGCTACTGGGTAAATGTTTCATCATAATCAATACCTTCAATTTGGGTGTATATATCCTTGTACAACCAGCCTAGCCTTGTTTCTAATTATGTTACCAAATTCATCAGACTTATTCTTGAAAATCCATTTTGTTCTGATAATATGTTTATCGTTGGTCTTGGAACTAAATACCAAACATCATTCCTCACAAACTGATTAAGCTCTTCTTGCATAGCTACAATTCAATTGTCATCAGTAAGGGCTTCTTTTACGTTAGTCGGTTCCATCTGAGATGTAAAGCACACGTGGTTACACATATCTTCTAATTGTTTATGAGTGCGTATACCAGTGAGGGGATTTCCAAGGATTTAATTAGTAGGATGATCTTTATTTGCTCGTAGTTTAGTGTTATTTTGATTAAATGAAGAGTCTGGTTTATTAATTAGAAGAACTCATCATCTTCTGAACATGAGACATGTGTATTCAAATGATCATTAAATGACCACATTAATAAATTATTTTATTACACCGGTCCTCTTGTTAAGTACCCGATATGCTCGACTATTTAGAGCATACTCTAAAAATATTCCTTCATTACTTTTGGTGTCAAATTTACCTAGATGTTCTCGGTCGCGCAAGATATAACATTTATTGCCGAAAACTCGAAAGTATTTGACAGAAGGTTTCTTATCAAACGACATCTCATAAGCTGTTTTATTATTTGATTTTCTAATATAAACACAGTTAATTATATAACAAGCAATATTTATAGCTTCAGCCCAGAGATTTTTAAGAAGCTTTATACTCTTTAACATTACATTTGCCATTTCTTGAAGCACCCTATTTTTCTTTTCTACTACCCCATTTTTTGTGGTGTTTTGGGAGTAGAATATTCATGTTATATTCCTTGGTTACTACAAAATTTCTCAAAACTACTATTTTCAAACTCAGAATGATGATCACTACGGATCTTAGTGACTTGTAATTCTTTTTCATTTTGGATACGTTTAAGTATCCTTTTTACTTCGTCGAGAGTTTCAGATTTCTCTCCTAAGAAGACTATCCAAGTATATCTCGTAAAGTCATCTACAATGACCAGTATATACTTATTGCCACCTTGACTCTCCGTTCTAGTTGGTCTAATGAGAACCATGTGGAGAAGTTCAAGTGATTTAGATGTGGCATTAGAGTTTATCTTTTTGTGAGCACTCCTAGTTTGTTTACCAATCTGGCACTCGCTACATATCTTATCCACTTTCTTTATTTTGGGTAGACCTCTTACCAAATCACTTTTGCTCAATCTATACAAGTTGTGATAGTGTACATGTCCTAGGCACTTATGTCATAGTTCAGTCTCATCGGTATGGACCATATAACACGATAGCTTAGATGAGCTTAATTCACTAACTATATAGCAGTTCTCAGAAGTTCTATGACCAGTTAATATTACAGAACCATTCTTATTTAAGATTTCACACTTTTGATTTGAAAATTTTACACCATGATTATTATCGCAAATTTGAGAAATGCTTAATAAATTATGTTTTAAACCTTCTATGTATAAAACATTGAGTCAAACCATACCTTGGCCAACAATTTTGCAGTTGCTACCATTATCGAATGTGACTAAATCATCAGTCATGTCTTTAAGACTGGTGAACAGAATTTTGTCACTTGTCGTATGTCTGGAACAACCACTATCCAGGTACCACTTTGAATGGCTCGTGGCTTTGAATGCGTTGTGGGCAACCAAACAAGCAACCTTAGGGACCCAGTTCATTATAGCTTTGGGTTTAGGAGCATAGTTGGTCTTCTTCTAATTATAATTGTTATGCGTCCTACCCACTGAGTTAGATTTTAAGAGCTCCTTAAGCAAGTCTACAATTTTCTCAGCTAAAGGATTACGGTTCTAATTTTTATAGTTGATATGGTTCTTTTTAGGATTCAATGACTGAAAAGTTTTAGTCGTTTTAGAAATATTTTGATTCAGACTTTTCCCTTTTGAGTTAGAAGACTCCCTGTTAATAAATTTAGGAGGAATATTCTTATATTTGGGAGGCATATTTTTATTGTAGCCCAATTTAAATCAATCACCACATTTTCTGGATCCGAATAAAAGTTTTTCTAATCTAGGATCTCCTTAGGCATACCTCCATGTGTCCTTCAAACTCAAAAGTGAAGAGACTTCTAGCTTTAGGTTTTCATTATCAGATTTTAAGTTTTCAACTTGAGACATTTTGAAATCTAAGTCACACTTAGTCTTTTCAAAGCAATCTGAAAGGTGTGATTTTTCCAAAATCAAATTATCAAAATTCTCTTTCAATTTTAAAAACTGTTCTTTCTGTAGTTTTAATTTAACAGCTATTTTACAACTTTCCCTGAATAGGGCATTATAAGCATCCTAAAAATCTTCTTCATTCTCATGATCACTTCTTAGATTTTCTTCACTGGTTGTATCATTATCTGAGAAAGTGAACTTGGCTAGAGTCATTAGGGCTTTAACATCATTACCCGACCCGATTTCAGAATCTTCTGACTCAAAAGAGGCTTCAGAGCAAGAAGATTCATCCCATGTAGCCAACATACCTTTCTTTTTAGGTTTGTCCTTTTTAGGACATTTGTTTGCTAGATGCCCATATTCATAGTACTTATAAGATTGGCCGTCTTTTAAAGAGTCTTGATCTTTTCTTTTCAGTAGGTTTTTGAACATCAACCCTCTTTTTACTTTTGAAAATCTTGTAAAACTTTTTAGCTAAAAGGGCCATATCATCTTCAGAACTTTTTAAATCAGAATTGTTATTTTCATGAGACATGCTTTTAGAAGACTTAAGGGCGATAGATTTACCTTTCGAAGCTTTAAAGTATAACTCCTAGGTTTGTAAAGAACCAACTAGTTCTTCACCCTGCATATGGTTTGTATCACGAAGTTCCTAAATGGCTGTGACTTTTGAATTAAACCTTTCAGGTAGTGAGCCTAGTATCATTGCACAGACTTTGCTTTCTTAAATGTTATCTCCAAGACCCCACATAGAGTTAACTATGTCATTCAACTTAGTATAGAAGTCCATGAATGTTTCACTTTCTTCCATACGTATTTCCTCAAACCTAGTGGTGAGGATTTGTAGTTTAGATTTCTTAATAGTAGTCATACCCTCGTGTGTCATTTCTAAGATATCACAGTCTTGTTTCGCAGTGTCACAAGATATAATTCTTTTGAATTCATCGAATGATAGTGCGCAAGTAATTACATTTAAAGCCTTGGCATTGGCACTACTCTCAGTTCTCTGAAGAGTGGTCCAAGTGCTATAGGGAGCAACCCTTAGAGATTTAGTTCCATCACGGCCTAGAACATCAACAGTAGGTGGAGTCCATTTAGTTACTGTGACTTGCCACACATTCTCATCAAGAGACCTCAAGAATATTCTCATTCTGGCTTTTCAATAAGCATCATTAGAGCCATCAAAAGGTAGAGGCCTAGTTATAGAACGGCTATCAAAATTTGACATCTTAAAAGCTCAGATCGGTTAGCTTAGGAATTAAATCCAAATAAACAAGCTATTAAGCTTTGATACCACTTGAAAAGGCCGAACTATATATCCTAGAGGGGTGAATAGGACTATGCCAAATAAAAATTAATAAGCAGAATATAGACAACAGATAACCAAAAAGAATGCTAATAACAACCTCAAAAATCAAGTATTGAAAGGTTGATATAAAATTGGTTCTAAGGACAAACTAACACCAAAAACCAATGGTTTTTGGCAGGACAATCTTACTAGAATGTGTGTGAGTATCAAAAACTCAAACTCAAGAGGATATGAAAGAAATAGAAAATAATCTATTACAACATTCATCACACAATGTTGAAATATAAAGATTATAACATTCACATCCACAAATACATCCCACAATCCTAAACTATAAAAGATAAAGAAATAAATCACACATCCACCAAACACAGAGAATTATAGTGGTTCACTTGTGTGTACACCAACTGTTAATAAACAGCTACACAACTACTCCACTCCTAATATCCACTCCCTCGGGATATTAGCGTTCACTAATCAAAATAGGTTTTTCAAGGTTCACTTAAAATCTTCACAATTGTGTCTTTAGATGGGCTTACACAATTCAAAAAACCCTTCGCTCTGAGATTTTCTGGATCACCTCAGACAAAACTAAAATAGAGATTTTCTAGAATAATCTCACAAACTAGAAATGAATTGAATTACAGAAAAAGTAAAAACTTATTTGTATGACGATTCTGAAGCAGCCTGGTAGAACCAACTTGATGACGACGTAAATGTTCAACATTCAGTCTCACAAGTGTATAGGGTTCTAAGTCTAAATGATTTTTAATTAAATCAGTAGGGGCTTTGTATTGATTTTGATCTCAAGGAAGGGTAAATCAAATATCCCTTTTCAAAATGAGAATGGAATAGAGAATCAAAATTAAAAATAAGAGCTACTTTAAAGAATCTTAAATATGCACAAAATAACTTAGAATGTACTCAAAATTATCTCAGAGTGATTGCTTAAGAATGATAAGAATTGAATAGAAACCTTTGAAATTCGAGCACTATTTATAGGTGAAAAATTGGTTCGCACGACTGACCTTTGGTTAGTTACGACTGGCCTTATCCAAATAAATTTTTAAAAATTCTGGCGCAATAAGATTTTTCAGTTGCACGACTGGCCTTGTGGGTCCCACGACTGGTCAAGTGGCCTGCTCGACTGGTCGTGGACTCACACGACTAGTCGTGTGAGTCCAGATTACTAGCTGGAAAACGAGTCGAGCACTATTCACACGACTGGTCGAACAGTTTTCAGGACTGGTCGTAGACCAACAGAAAAATTTCAAAAATTCGTAACAAATCTTAGACTGGTCAAGGAAATACTAGGACTGGTCGAGCCAGTGCTAGGGCTAGTCAAAAGAACAGAATTTTACATTGATAAAATGACCAAAATAATCGACCGAATGTATGAAATGATCTAATCATGATCTAAGGTTAATCTAGGTCAATCATACCTTACGTGTGAGATAGAACATATGAACAGTTAATCTATAGATTACTTTAGTAGCTTTAATTCTTGCGATCTTTAAAGCTTGAACTCGACATGCTAAACATAATATTCAACTAGGTCTTGAGTTCTTGGACTTTTCTGATTCTAGATCTTGAACCGCAATGTTCTTAAAAACTCTGTCTTCACTCAATATATGAAAGTCTTCACTTTCTTCCAGTTTAAAGATCTTGATAAGTTCATCGTAGATATTGGCAAGATAGATTTAGCACGAACAGAATGAACGTCAAAGATTCAATGTCAACAGATGCACAAGCTTGATACAAATCAAGATACAAACTTGAATTGGTTTGTCACACCAAAATTTAACAATACTTAGGGTTTATCAACATAGCACTTTCAATATTCATTTACCTATGAGGTTCATGATCTTGTACATAGCCTTGAGTAAGATGATAATGTAGTGCTTAATCATTAATCTAGGGAGATATTGTGAAGATTGTGTCTTAGTCCCTTAATCATTGAAACATCTTCAATCATTAGGAAGTCCAAATTTTATGTTTTGTTCTTTGCTCACTTTTCTTGATGGAGTTCCCTTTTTTATGTGACTGACCCATTATCACATTTAAGAGTTATTACAGGAATGGGTCATGGTCACTAATTGTTTCACTTGGAGCAACCATTACAAGTGCCCGAGTTAACTTTAGCATGACTTGTTGGGAAATTATTTTTATTTGATATCACCCTTTTGGTAACCACTTTCTTTGAGCATGATGTTTCAATTTCCTTTTCAGAGTGGTTGTTCATGGGTGCTTTGAATTCTCTAAGTAACTGATTCAAGTATTCTTGTTTTGGAGAATTCCTTGATTTCTGCATCATTTTTCCACTTGGATTGGGTTTACTCAAACTAAGAGTGGAGTGGGGCTGTTTTATTGCAAGACATTCAAATTTGTAGTTGTTCACTCCCCAAGTATAGGGTTGTGATGTAGTAATAAACTCGGTAAGATCGAGGTCGAATCCCACGAGGACTGGACGTCACAATTCAAATCTATGATTCTCCTTAACTAATCCAACAAATAATGGAACTAATTACTAAGCACAATTCTAAGGAAAAAATAATTAAGAACAGGGAAGAAAATTCAATTAAAGAGAGAGCACTAGGACTTTCGAATCCACCCCTAATTATCCTAACCCTTGTTTTGTCTGTTGATTCACCTTGATCTAGATTGATACCACTTATACAGAGAAAGCACAATCTGTGTCCTGAATCGGGCATACAGAATGTCTAATTCCTTTAAGCAATGCCATGAACAATACATCCCATGTCCTTGGTCGGGCACATGGTATGTACAATTCATTAAAGCACCCTGTTCCTTCCTCTATAGGAAACCTGTTCTTGATCAGACACAAGCACCTGTAATAAGCATCCAAACAACATCCATATATATACTTTGGTCAAGTTCATAGATGGAGAAGTATGGAATTTAAACCCATAAAGCCCACTCAGAGAAAGAAACAAATTAATTAAAATTCAAAGTAAATCAACTAATACAAGAGCTGATCAAATTAGGGGCTTCATCTCAGCCCTAGCCGAGAGATTAGTGACCCATAAAATCCAAAAAAAATATTAAATAAAATTCATAAAATCAAAACACCAAACTAATCGATCTCTCTCTCTTCCTCCTTCTCTTTCTTCTCTTTCTTCTCTCCCTGGCTTTGGATCTCGAATTCCCTAGTTTTTAATGCCTTTCCCACGTCCAAAACTCTTCTTTTATAGCTGCTGGATGGCTGGGGTCGGTGGCAGAGTCGTAGACGGACTCGAAGTGCAATTTTCGTAGCCGTGATCGGTGGGCCCCACCGAAGTGTTTTCTAAAAAATCCACCCCGTCCATTGGATTCAGGACGAAATTTCAGTCAAGAATGGGTGGTTTTGAATGTCCATTAACGCGGCCCAGAGAAGAAAACACAGAAAGATCAGATTTGAACGTTGCAGGGCAGCCCTTTTGTGGCCTCTGTATCATGCACGTGTGTATGCATGGGAGTGGAATATCAGCATGGGTTTGTAGTGCTCGCGGCCGTCTACAAGATGGATGGATTGGATCGGCCGTACAGGCCATGGGTGGGGCCCACTGCCGTTCGCAAAAACGGACAGCGTCCGGTTACGCGCTGACGTAACAGAGGTAGCGGATTACTTCCGCTGCGAAAATGGTGGGGCCCACATTGTAGTTATTTTGGGAAATCCACTCCGTCCATTGGATGGAGCTCGAGATTTCAGTTGGAAATGACTGATTTTGGATTGTTTTTGGTGTGGTCCACAGGATCTCTTGCTTCACCGTCCGAATTGTATTCAACGGTTTGGATTGTCCGATGACTTTTATGAGGGAGAAAGGACACCTAGGTCTTGGTAAGGTCCACCTTAGGAACCAAATGGACGGTCTGGATTGGAGGTTTGATGGATGTGTGGGGCCCACAACCGAAACCCAATTTCAACAGCGTTAACGCTGTAACGGCGAGCGCCGTTTTGAATTTGAGAAGGAGAGGATCGGTCAGCGCGTGCGCTGACCGCCTCGGCCGTCCGGTGCATGGCTGGTGGTCCAATGCTCATGATGTACATGCATCATGTACATGGCCCACAGTAATGTTTGTGAGAAATCTGCTCCATCCATCCTTTTTCCCATTTTAATTAAACCATTGGGACAAAAATTGAGGCAGTTCCAGATATCAGGTGGGCCCCAAATTAGAGATTTAATGGGCTGATCTATCCGTTGGCCCACTTCCTGAGATCTTTAGTAGATGAAATTTAATATGTACGGTTAATTTATGGCCCCCATCATATGTATGAAGTTTCGAGTTGATCGGATGGCGGGAACCATGTGATCTTGCATTCTGGACCTTTTTCGGGCCCCTTTGGCTTGCTTTCCTCAGATCCCAGGCGTGTAAAATCTTCATTATTGGTTTTCTGGAGTCCATCCCGAGCTCTGGTAATTTCGGAGCGTCAAATTCACGCTTTTAATATCATTTTTTCAATCCACGCTTTTATTTCATCCTGCAACAAAACACAATTAAATTATGACATTAGGCGTTATGATTTACATAAAATCGTGCAATAACTGGGGTCTAATATGCAATATTTGACCCTTATCAGTAGTGCCCCATCTCTTTGCATGTATGGTAGACTAAACTTGCCTGTTTGCTACTTGAGGAAGTTATTTTGATCATCACAGGTGGTATAAGAATGGAGTTAGATTTATCTGTTTCATACCCTATACCTCTCATATTTTTAGAGTTCCTTCCCAAGCCTAGAAGCCTTTCTAACTTTTCATTGCTTTTAGTAAATTTATGAGTAAGTTCTGCTGTGAGATCGGACTTTCCTACATCTAGTCTCAGTTTTTTGTTTTCTCTTTTCGGTTTCTCAGTTTCTGATTCTAAATGAACAATTTTCTTAATTAGTTTCTTAATTGTAAGACTGTCATCAGTAGCTTCGCATTCTTAACATTATACTCATCTATCTCATCATCGTTCTTTGAATTGGGGATAACTTTAGTGGTGGAAGCCATGAGTATTTTTAGTGACTTTTGGTTTCCATCACTATCAGACTCACTAGTTTCTAATTGGAGTCATCGGTATCATCCCACGTGGCTGCCCTAGCTTTTCCTTTTGATTTCTTTGTGGGACATTCCATAGATATGTGACGATACTTCCGGCAGTTGTAACATTGGGGTTCTTTGGACTTGTTGAAAGGTTTGCCTATTTGGCGCTTGTGGTCTAATTGTTTCCCTTTGTTGTTGTATGGTTTTCCACGGTTCTTGTTGAAGAATCTTTTGAACCATTTAGCTAAAAGAGTCACCTCCTCATCAGTATCTTCATTCTCACTTTCTTCTTCCTCTATTGTAATTATGGTTTTAGAGGCCTTGAGAACATTGTTTTTGGATTTTATAGGTTGTTTGAAGTGTAGTTCAAAAGTTTGTAGAGAACCCACAAGTTCTTTTACTTTCATTTCATCAATATTCCTATATTCTTCAATGGTGGTGACTTTGGAGTTAAAATGTTTCGGCAAGGATCTCAAAATTTTCCTACAAATTTTAGGTACCGGAATTTTCTCTCCAAGTCCCCCCATGGAGTTACATATGACATTTAACTTGGTGAAAAACTCTATAAATTTCTCATGTTCTTCCATTTTTATGTGTTCAAATTGGATTGTCAAGAGTTGTAGCCTTGACCTCTTTACTGTGCTTTTTCCTTCATGGGTTCTTTCCAATAAATCCCATGCTTCTTTTGAAGTTCCACACGTACTAATTTGATTAAATACCTCTTGTGAAACTGCACATAAATGGCATTCATGGCTTTGGCTTCACATGTTTTCATCTGTTTTTCATGGTCATTCCGCATGACTTTTGGTTTGGGCCTAAAGATGGTATTGCCATTATCGAGTACCACTTGTTTAGTTGGTGGCACATATCCATTTTCAATAATTTTCCAAATGTCATAGTCTAAAGGCTGCAAAAAAAATAATAATAATAATTCATTCTTGCTTTCCAATATGCATAGTTTGAACCATTAAAGATAGGTGGTCAAGAGACCGATGTTCCCTCTCTTTTGGCCACAATTCTAACTTCAGTTAGGATCTCCCTCTAGGTTGTTAAACCTTTCAAGAGAAACCTTACTTCGATACCAATTGAAATTGCGGTAGGACCAGTGTTACTAAAGTATGGATATATGTTCAAGTGTCCTAGAGGGGGGTGAATAGGACTTTTTTAAAAATTATACCAATAAAAATCCTAATTGTTTAACTTAAACTAATTTGCAATTAAACTAATAAAGGCAATTTAACTCTAACGCCTCCAAGCCAATAGGGGGTTCAATCACATAGGCTACACTAGATATGCAAGCAAAGTAACTAGCCTATTACGATAGTGTATATGAATGTGTGGGATGTGATTCCTATCGATCCTAGACATTCATCTAATCATGCATTATAATTAAGCATTTAAAGTACATAAGAATAATTAAATAAATGCATAAAGACAATCCCAAACACGATCATATATAGTGGTTTAGCTATATGCCTACTCCACTCCCGGCTGATGCACTCCATCCTAGAATGTGCCGGATCTCACTATCCAATAGTTTTAAATCAGGTTAACCATCAACCTTCATAACCTACATAAGGTATCACCTACAAAAGGCATTGCCTACACAAGACAATCAACACATGCCTACATAAGGTAAATATATCCTACACAAGGACTCTATGCGTATTCTCCTGTCGGAGGCCTACGAAAGGTCTTAGCGAGTTTGCGTATCAAACTCTGAATCACAATCCTATACAAGGAAAGGCTTTCAAATCCTATAGACTTTAATAACTTACTTGTAAGTAGGTGAGCCCTGTTTAGCACATTCTGAAGATGATCTTGCTTGTTGATGAAGAGTCTTCAGCTTCCTTGATTTGCAACAGTTGTAGATGCTTCTTATACAAGTTATTGGTTGTTAAGTCAAGGTATTTTAGTGAATCTCCTCTATTAAATGTCACGTCCCAAACTCGGAGATCGGATTCATAGGAATTCTGATCACCGATTCCGGCGCCGACAGCCTCCGTAGTACCTCATTCTCGGTTCCCAGCGCCCATATGCCAGATTTCGATCCTGAGATCCTACAAGGAGGATATTCCAACGTACATTTATCTCGTAAGAAGCATAACCACAAGTTTACCCAAATCACAAAGGCAACATCATCATCACATATCTACTAATATAATCATTTGAATACAATGCTGAAAGGGAAATACATATATTGAAAATTAAAGCTCAAGAGGTCTGTTGTATGCTCTAAACTCAACACTACTACAACCTAACGCCACCTGCACGCATCTATTATGCATAAGCTTATAGAAAGCTTAGTAGGTGGTGAAAGTGTATGCATAAGGTAAGTATAATTAGAGTAAGTGTAAATATTGACAAGCCCATAAATCATACAATATCAGAAAATGCAAAAATATGCTGATAGGCCCATAAATACCATCAGCCTTATCTCGGCTATGCGATGCAAAAATCTAATAAACCAATATCATATACTGAGGAAGCAATGTAGATCAGCTATGCAATGTGGAGATAGTAAGCCAAATACTATGCGTTGAGGATGTAATGCAATATGCGATGCGAATGAAATGACCAAGATGGAGTGTGAAGTCGGGATGACAATACGTAGTATCGCAAGCTATGGGGTCCACTGCAAAGGACTTCTATCCAAACCAGTCCCATACCTAAATTTGGATAATCAGACTCAACGTGGTAAACTCCTGATCTCAGGTTAGTTGTGCGCCCCAACCGAAATCCTAGCTATTGCGAAGGTACACATAACAAATAGTTGTGCACCACCAGCCCAAGTGGATAGTGAATGAATGAATGAATGAGTATGCAACTCCTGCTCAATAAGTCCACATATCAATACGGTTCCTCTCTGGGATCATCAC
This sequence comes from Magnolia changhungtana, assembly GCA_030180095.1. Taxonomy (NCBI): domain Eukaryota; kingdom Viridiplantae; phylum Streptophyta; class Magnoliopsida; order Magnoliales; family Magnoliaceae; genus Magnolia; species Magnolia changhungtana. The sequence continues at coordinate 4,722,830 of JASAUF010000600.1, forward strand.
GAGGGTCTAGTACACTTTACATACAAATCGCCGCCCACTGACGTGCAACCATGCAAGTGGAAGAGACCTCACTATCCGCCTGGCCAGTAGTTAGCCAATATCTACCTGACACGTAGATAGCGGACCCATTCACGAGCTGGTCAAATTCAACCTAGCTATAACCCTTACTCTCGAGTGGGTAAGGCCACACCCCCTCCCAACCGACCACGATATAGTGAGAGACGCGGCCTCCTGGTATTCGGCACTTGGGCACTCATGTATCCACTTGGTCTCGACGTTAGGGTGTCTCCTGGCCTCGGAGGTTTAGGGATTTTCACTTAGGGTCATCTATGGCAGCCCGATGCTAATAACAAATTTTCGGTGTCCCATCTGGCCATCCACGATATGCCTGTGGAGGCTACAACCCTAATGTCACTAGGGCGTACAATAATCATAACACACAATGCAAGATGCATGAGTCATACAATTCAATCATGCATCAATCCTGCGCATACCGTGCACTCATGTAAGATAATCTTCGCCTATTAGGGGTCTCATAACAACTGGCACAATGGCATATGCAATGGTCAATCATATCTCATAATAAACATGCAGATGATGCGTATGGGCATGTATCATGATGTTATGCTATCACATACTCATAATCGGTATCAAAAACTGTCATCGACAATCAACCTCGACAATGTGGACATTTAACCAACATTGCCCCCAAGGAATGACCCATATAGAGCCTAACATACAGTAGACCCATAGCCTCACACAAGGGCCAAATATACAACACCATGGGCCTCACTTAAGAGCTTAATACATGTTGAGGGTCAAATATTGCATATTAGACCCTAGTTATTATATGGATTTACGAACATGACATTGCTTAATGAAATATTTTAATCATGTTTGTGATGCAAGGTGAATCCAGGAGCGTAGACTGGAAAGGACGCTAAAAACATGGATTTAACACTCTGTCATCACCAAGGCATTAGACGAGACTTCATGGGACCAAGATCGACAGATTTATATACCAAAGATCTGAGGAAATTAAGTCGTTCACGTTAAAGAGGCCTAAAAGCTGTCCCGAACGCAAGATTACAGGGTTCCCACCATCTGTTCAGCTCGAAACTCCATACAGAGCCGGAGGACCATACATGAACCGTACAAGTCAAATTTCAACCGTTGGATCCTTGTGAAAGTAGTCCAACAGGCATATCAGCCCACACATCAGCAATTTGAAGCCCACCTAATCTTTGGATATGATTCAAATTTGGGTTCGACTCTTAAAATGAGATGAATAAGCAGATGGTCGGAGTGAATTTTATAAAAACATAAAGGGGCTCACCTTATGTGATCGGTGTGCACACAGTGCACGTCCACCCGTGTCGCACCAGGTCATTAACACAGTCAAACTGCGTTTTGATTGAGAAATTTCAAAAACGGCAACTGCCGTGTTCTCGCCAGCGAACAGAGGTTGCAGACATTGCTTATGGCCTACAACCGTGTCGCGGTGACTTGATCCAGACCGTCCATTAGACTTCTGCGGCCCATATCACTAATGTCTAGCTGACAGAATTTGAAAAGTCGACATCGATCAGTTTTTAACCATCCGAACAGATAACCAACGGTGCAATTAAATAAACTGTAGGCCACCACGGTTTTGAGCTAAAACCTATCAAGTTTGAACAGTTTTTCGAGAGCGTTCTACTGGACAGCTTAGATTTCTCAAATTAACAATGAAGTGGGCCCCACCAATTGTTAGAGCTCCTCGCGTAAGCTCTGTTACGCGGTCCAAAAAAATCGGACATTTCGGATCTTCTTAGCCCACCATCAATGATCAGATGGCTGAGCTACACCATCCATTGTGTAGATCATCCTGAAAAGCCCCAGGGGATGTTGTTTGTTTGGAAAGGAAGCAAGGAAAGCGGGCCATTTTCGGATGATCTTCGTGATTGCGTAATGAAGCTTACACAGGGGAGTTTCTTTAGCTGTGAAAGGTGTTGCGGAAGCTGGAGCTACGTAAATAGTTATCCACCAACTCCAACAAGGAGTTCTCCACCGCTCTTTCCTCTTATAAAAGAAAGAGAAGAAAGAGAGAGAGGATATCCAATGCTAGGGACAGCCGTGGAGGCCAAGAGAGAGGGAGATAGTAGAGTTTGTTTTTCTTTCTTTTTCTTTTTATTTTGGTTTGTTTTGTTTAAGGGATCCAGCCCATTCATGTTGGGCTGAACCTCTTAGCTAGGGCTAAGAGGTGAAGCTTGTAACATGATGGGAGACTTTGCTTATGCCTTTTGTTTATGCTGAACTGATGTTGATTGTCATTTAATTAAGGGAATGTTTTTAGTCTTTTATGGTCTGTTGTGACTGAAATTGCAATGGGTCTGTGATGACTTTGAGCATGTTCCTATTCCTTTTATGATTATGACGTCAGGAAGCCCTGTTGTTCACCATCGTCTCCTGGGCATGGTCGGATGACAGTACCCTTCCTAACCTCCATATCATGTTGATTGGTTGGTAATTAGTTTAATTCTGTTGTTTACTTTGTTCCCTGGGCATGGTTTGGTGATGGAATCCATTCTAATTCATATACCTTTCATCTCTTGAAAACTAGATCATAGTAAGTTCAATTTGATTTTCATGGTTATACCCTTCAACTGGATGAAGATGGACTCTAAGCCCAATTGACTTCTTTATGCAGGCATAAGATCTTCCTGATCTCTACAAGTGGATCCTCTGAATCCCTAGTTTCCTTTCCCTGGATTCTTTAAATTTTAGATAATATTTTCACCATTATTCACTTAATTTCCTTCGATTTAAATTTCATCTTAATCTAGTTCTAGTTCTACTTAGTTTCAGATAGCGTACAGGTATCAGTCTCTTGGGATTCGACCTCAGTCTCACCGAGTTTATTACTACATCACAACCCTGCACTTGGGGAGTGAACAAGTTTTTGGCGCCGTTGCCGGGGACTGACGGTTACGTTTTCTGAAATTAATTAGTTTTAGAATTAGTTTAAGATCAGGATTTTTACTAACTTTAGTTTTAGGGTTTTCGTTCTAATTAATTTTTAGAAACTAACTTACTTTCCTGCTTTGTAGGATTTTGTTATATCTCCTTAATTGGTAACTTCGTCCTAATGTCTTTACTTCCTTATTAGATTTTATCTTTTAGAAACTAATTTCTTTTGTTTTCTTTTGCAGGATCTTAACATAGGAACTTATAATGTGGTAACATCCTTCTAACTTCTCCTCTTACTTTCTGTACTGCTGTCAGAATTTTTCTTTTATTTTCTCTAGGATTAGATTCAGAGTTAAGGTTTCACCATGTATATGAATGAGTGGGCACGTCAGTATGTTGAGATAGCTTATGGAAAACAGCTTAGGCCTCAAAATTTTTCTGAAAATATCTTCGAGAACCAATCGGAGTATGATGCTCCAGTGATTAAGAAGTCTTTCGGTGATTATCTGCGGGAGAATAATTGCATTCCATGAGTTAAGAAAATAGTACGTGATTATTGGAATGATGACGCTTATCAACTCCCGACCGATGACCCGTATAATTTTGATAAGTGAAAACAGAAATATTTCGAAGTTGAGTCGGTAAAACATAATGGTAACAACCCTCGTGGATCTGCCACGTTTGAATATCCACCAGAAACGATCCAAGAGGAGTTATCTCCGAGTTACACAGACTATGTTACTGACATGAGGAAATTAATAGAAGCACTTGAATCACGCCTTGATAGGCTAATGGAGGCTAGTTCATCTCAGCCACAACCCAATCCAGAAATACAATGCGAGGAAAGTGATCCTCACTCACTCTTGAAAAACTCTGGAATTTGGAATGAAGAGTTGAATTACGTTAACGAGCATGTGGTTTAATTTTCTGATGAGTCGATCTCAATGACTGTTCAAAAGAATGGGGAAGAGACATGGCTATCTTTTAAATATAATGATGATGACGCACTTCAATCACATGACACTATAGATTTCAATGATGAAGAAGAGGTTAGTTTATGCGAACCTCTACCCATTCTAGGTGTAGAATGTGAGAAAAGTGATCCCATCCCAAATGTGCACTGCACTGAACTAGAATATGATGAGTATTGGGATGACGATCTTAAATGTACAGCCACAGTTCCACTGGAATTAATCTCAAGTTTGGTCCAGGTCAATGATCGAGAAGTACACGAAGAGAACGGTCATAATGAGCTACTCTACTCACCTGACAAGTCTGATCTAAAAGTGGATGAGCTCCTTACAACCGACCATTCTATCTCTTGTGAGATATGTTTAGACCACTCTCCTAAATTGAATGATGATATGATTCGAGAGATGGATGAGTTACTCGATATGACTCAGGAATTTGAAACCACCCAGTTGAGGCAACCATCTGAACTGTTGAATATTGAAGATTCAATGCCTCTTCTGAGTAGTATCAATGAGTAGAGTCAACACATCAATGTTTCGTACACTGACCCTCAATTTGTCTGTGCAGGGCTGGAGCAAGAGAGCACACCTCCGTTTACCTTTAAAGACGATGGATTCCTTGGGCAGATCATCATGAGCTCTAATGTGGAACATAAGTTACGCTCAACTGAATTTTCCAACTCTTTGGATGATTGCTTGGCACACTTTGCAGATTCAAATGATCCCATGATAAGAGACATAGTGAATGCCTTGCAAGACAATATCTCGGTAGTTATCACTGACCGAGAGAACCCTTACTCTGAAGCCCCTCCTTCCACAGATCCTAAATGTTTACCATTAGGGGAGGAGGAACTGAAAATTGAACTGAAGTCTGCTACTTCGGAATATGTTGAGACTACACCATTTTCTAAAATTTTTTCTCAATTTGCTCTACCTGTAGTCTCTGATTCACCATGAGATACTAACTTTGAAACTTTTTCTGACACAGGTGAATCATATATACTTTGGATACCTCAAGCGAATCAACGTCAAATTTTTAATGAGGTACATAAGTTTCTCTGGAAAGTCAAGCTCCAGGGCATCCAAGCTTATTGTAAAAAGGGCTTTTGGATTTTCTTGTTGAGAAACTTACTGAGAAACTTATCACAATATTGGTCGGAAGAGGAACCTTACAACATGATCGAGTAGTTTTTCCCTGCTTTCATAAGACTAGGATAGTTTGCTTTATTTGTCTGGCTGAAGATGGTAAACTTAGCGCTCCTGGGAGGCAACCTAGCTTTTTATTCCATTTCATTTTCCTAGTTAGTTAGTTCAATGTTTGTGGGTAACATTGTTGCAAACCCTCACGAGACTACAACTCGTCCACTAGGGGCAACCTAGGGGTTTAAAGGCTTGTTACATACGCTAAATGCAATCGAGAGCACCTACGAAAGTGGTGTAGGTAGGATTTTATTTTTAGTTTTTTATTTTTATTTTACTTCTGTTGGTTTCTTCTTGTGCTAACCTGATCTTACGTAGATAGCTTTAGAAAGCCTCTTAATTCTTTCATCCAGGTATTATCTTTCCATTAATCCTCTTGTACTTTCATTGTCCCATGTGCATTGTATGCTTATATCTTTTACATTGAGGACAACGTAGAATTTAGGTTGGGAGTGGGAGATTAGGTTACCTAATCTGTGTTTTCTTGGTCTTGAGTAGAAATTGTGAAAATTTTAAAATTTTTCTAGAATTTCTTGTACATTCAAAGTGATTTTAACAGCCATCTTGGATTTAGAATTACAGGATAAGTGATGTTGGTAATTTATGACTCTTGGATTCCGTTATTTGTTAGATTTCACAGTTAAGTTCGAACTGTTAATCCATGATTAGAGTTTTAAACATTGATTGAGTCATGATTTCACAAGACACATCTCGCTTACACATTAAGGTTTCAGTTCGATATTGAATTGTAACTTGGCGATCATTAAGCATGGAAAGAACCAACTTGGGGAATTTGTCCATCATGTTCAATAAGAAGAATGAAAGAAAAAGAAAACACCCAGTTACAAGATAGCTGCGTGCGGAACGGGTTGGGCGAACGAACTTCACCATAGTTTTGCTCCCTATAGGTGTAGACTCGATTCTCCATGGTTAACATTTGGAAAGAGTTAGGCGATTGGTCTTCACCATAGGTTTGCTCCCTAGAGGTGAGGATTTAATTCCCTCCTTGGCATTACTTTTAATGGAAAAATCAAAAGCTGAAAAAAAAAAAGAAAAAAAAGAAAAGAAAAAAAGAAGATAAAGGATGATCTGTGAAGCAAGTTTGAGTTTAGGTTTGATTGTCATGAATTCTCTTGTTGGTTACCAATGACATCATGATATAAAGAATTGAATCTTAATGCTGATAAAGCCGAGATTTCACTAAACACCCATGGAACTCAATGTTTAGAATTTTTCCAATTGATGGATTAATGCTTAGAACTTTATTATGAGGATTGTCGTGCACTTGAGTCTAGAAGAAAGTAATGCCCAACATTCATAAATCTTGGATTTCTCGTATTTGAATCGTTTTTTAAAATATCACTTGGTTTCGTAGAAATTATCTTGTAATTCTCAACTTATTTTTTTCGCATACTTTGCTCGGGACTAGCAAAATGCTGGTTGGGGGTTGTGTTGAGGGTCAAATATTGCATATTAGACCCCAGTTATTACATGGATTTACGAACATGACATTGCTTAATGAAATATTTTAATCATGTTTGTGATGCAAGGTGAATCCAGGAGCGTAGACTGGAAAGGACGCTAAAAACATGGATTTAACACTCTGTCATCACCAAGGCATTAGACGAGGCCTCATGAGGCTAAGATCGATAGATTTACACACCAGAGATCCGAGGAAATTAAGTCGTTCACGTTAAAGAGGCCTAAAAGCTGTCCCGAATGCAAGATTACAGGGTTCCCACCATCTGTTCAGCTCGAAACTCCATACGGAGCCTGAGGACCATAAATGAACTATACAAGTCAAATTTCAACCATTGGATCTTTGTGAAAGTAGCCCAACAGGCATATCAGCCCACACATTAGTAATTTGAAGCCCACCTAATCTTTAGATAGGATTCAAATTTGGGTTCGACGCTTAAAATGAGATTGATAAGCAGATGGCCGGAGTGGATTTTATAAAAACATAAAGGGGCTCACCTTATGTGATTGGTGTGCACACAGTGCACGTCCACCCGTGTCGCACCAGGTCATTAATGCAGTCAAACTGGGTTTTGATTGAGAAATTTCAAAAACGGCAACTGCCGTGTTCTCTCCAGCGAATAGATGTTGCGAACGTTGCTTGTGGCCCACAACAGTGTCGCGGCGACCTGATCCGGACTATCCATCAGACTTATGCGGCCCATATCACTAACGTCTAGCTGACAGAATTTGAAAAGTCGACATCGATCGGGTTTCAACCGTCCGAACAGATAACCAACAATGCAATCAAATAAACCGTAGGCCACCATAGTTTTGAGCTAAAACCTATCAAGTTTGAACGGTTTTTCGAGAGCGTTCTACTGGACGGCTTAGATTTCTCAAATTAACAATAAAGTGGGCCCAACCGACTATCAGAGCTCCTCGTGTAAGCTCTGTTATGCGGTCCGAAAAAATCGGACATTCCGGATCTTCTTAGCCCACCATCAATGATCGGATGGCTGATCTTCACTGTCCATTGTGTAGATAATCCTGAAAAGCCCCAGGGGATGCTATTTGTTTGGAAAGGAAGCAAGGAAAGCGGGCCATTTTCGGCTCATCTTCGTGACTGCATAATGAAGCTTACGCAGGGGAGTTTTTTTAGCTGTGAAAGGTGTTGCGGAAGTTGGAGCTGCGTAAATAGCTGTCCACCGACTCCAACAAGGAGTTCTCCACCGCTCTTTCCTCTTATAAAAGAAAGAGAAGAAAGAGAGAGGATATCCAATGCTAGGGACAGCCGTGGAGGCCAAGAGAGAGGGAGATAGTAGAGTTTGTTTTTCTTTCTTTTTCTTTTTATTTTGGTTTGTTTTTTTTAAGGGATCCAGCCCATTCAGCATGATGGGAGACTTTGCTTATGCCTTTTGTTTATACTGAAATGATGTTGATTGTTGTTTAATTAAGAGAATGTTTGTAGTCTTTCATGGTCTGTTGTGACTGAGATTACAATGGGTTTGCGATGACTTTGAGCATGTTCTTATTCCTTTTATGATTATGACGTCAGGAAGCCCTGTTGTTCGTCATCGTCTCTTGGGCATGGTCGGATGATAGTACCCTTCCTAACCTCCATATCATGTTGATTGGTTGGTAATTAGTTTAATTCTGTTGTTTACTTTGTCTCCTGGGCATGGTTTGGTGATGGAATCCATTCTAATTCATATACATTTCATCTCTTGAAAACTAGATCATAGTAAGTTCAGTTTGATTTTCATGGTTACACCCTTCAACTGGATGAAGATGGACTCTAAGCCCAGTTGACTTCTTTATGCAGGCATAAGATCTTCCTGATCTCTACAAGTGGATCCTCTGAATCCCTAGTTTCCTTTCCCTATATTTTTTAAATTTTAGATAATATTTTCACCATTATTCACTTAATTTCCTTCGATTTAAATTTCATCTTAATCTAGTTCTAGTTCTACTTAGTTTCAGATAGCGTACAGGTATCAGTCTCTTGGGATTTGACCTCGGTCTCACTGAGTTTATTACTACATCACAACCCTACACTTGGGGAGTGAACAATACACATCACGATGGGCCTTTCACATGGGCCTAATATACATCACAATAGGGTCCATCACCTGGCCCTCAAATGCATCACAATGGGCCTCATATACATCACAATGGGCCTCATATACATTACATTGGGCCTCAACAACCGTCCTCGACAATCTGCCTCGTCAATCGGGATCGGCCTTGACAATTAGAATTGGCTTCGACAATCGGAATCGGCCTCGATAATCGACCTTGACAATCGAAATTGACCTCGATACTCGGCCTCGATAATTGGAATCGGCCTCGATACTCAGCCTCAACAATCAGAATCGGCCTATACAATCGGCTTCAACAATCGGAATCGGCCTCGATACTCGGCCTCGACAATTGGAATCGGCGTACCTTGACAATCGGAATCAGAATCGGAATCGACAATCGGAATCGAAATCGACCTCAACAATCAGAATCTACAATCAGCCACAACAATCAGAATCGATTGATAATCGGCCTTGATAATCAGAATCGGTAATCGGCCACAACAATTGGAATCGACAATCGGCCATGACAATTGGAATCGGCAATCGGCCATGACAATTGGAATCAGCAATCGACTACGACAATCGGTATCGGCAATTGGCCATGATAATCGGCCTCAATGAGAATGGGCCTAACAAGGCCTAAGGAAAGGTCACAATGTGGACATTAAACCATCATTGCCCATCAATGTGGACATTTAATCAACATTGCCCAAAGGAGTGGCCCACATAAACATATTACATACATTATAGTGAAATCACACATTACATCGGTCCACACATTTATCGCATTGGGCCTCACCCATGGACCTCATGTACATCACAATGGGCGGCAATACATGGGCCCTATATACATCACTATGGGCCGCATCACATGGCTGGAAATACATCACAACGGGCCTTACCAAATGGGCCGTAAATAAATCTTAACGGGCCTCATCATATGGGCTGAAAGTATATCACAATGGGCCTCGCTCGTGGGCCTTATATACACAACAGGCGGGCCATGCACATGGGCCTCAAATACATAGCATGTGGGCCCTACACATGGGTCTCATATACATCAAATGGGCCACGTATCTGGGCCTAAACATATCACAATGGGCCTTGCCCATAGGCCTCAAATTTAAGCAGGTGGGCCCCATCATGTAGGCCTTAATTCAAGCAAGTGGGCCCCATGGATGGGCCATAAATACATCAAGGTAGGGCCCACCATATTCTCCATACAATCTGGTCATAAGGTCACAAAGACCTGGATTAAGAGGCAAAACAAATTTCATATAGATCCAAAACTTCTGTAATCCCAAAAAGGGTTTTAATGGTAAGCGTTCAATCTCCACTGTTTCTGCAGTGGTCCACCTAATAGACAGCGTGGATATAGAATAAATACATCAGTGGTGGGTCCCACACAACACATTAATGATGATCAACACCGTCCAAACATCGTCTATGTAAACCAGCACTGCCCAAACATTGTCTGAGTAAATCAGCACCATCTGGACACTGTCCAGCTCGTCAGCACCGTCCAAATAATGTTCAGTACCATCCAGATGGTCTGGACCGTGTGGATGAAATAAATACATCACTGTGGTCCCCACGTGGGACCCACAACATATACATGTATATATATAATATTATCATTATATCAGACCTAGCGCCCAGCCCTGGACGGGCAGTTTGGATATAAAACATATACATTACGTGGGGCCCCTTTGGATGGACGGTGTTAATGGGAAACATACATTAAGGCCCCACAGTTCTGTCCAGATGGATAGACGGCTGTGGTTATACAAACATCACGTGTGGGACCCACGAATCTTACTGACGTTGGAGCAGCAGCAGTCGCATACTGCGTGAGGCCCACAGAACTCATTGACATCAATGCAGTTGCTGCCTCCCACCATCCAAAGCCTGAACAATGATGATGATACTCATACATCATTGTGGGGTCCACATCCCACGTCCAGGGACTAGACGTCCTAGATGAAACACCTACATCGGTGGGTCCCATGCCCCAGGACGGCTAGGTGGATAAAACATACATCTCACGGTGGGCCAGTACGTGTGGCCCACCAGCGCTGCTAAATCAAGCAGACGTTTTCTCCACCGTCCAGACCTACTGGACGGTGGACAGGAACATACATCAGGGTGGGGTCCACGAGTGTGGCCCCACCAGCTTTGGATCAATGCTGATGTTTGTGTTTTCCCTACATCCAGGCGGTCAGCATGGGACGGTGTTGTTGCTGCTGCAGTGTAGCCCACAACTTGCTGAGATCTGGATCGTTGAAACTGAACGGTGGGAATAAAACCCATGCATCACAGTGGGGTACACAAGGGTGGGCCTCACTGTCTTAGATCGAGCCGATATTTATGTTTTCGATTCATATGGGCCTGCCGCAATGGGACAATGGGCCATCCCACCTGCTAGACGGTTTGGATCATCATACCCACATCAAGTGGGCCACAAATTAGGGAAAAAAAGAAGAGAAAAAGAGAGAGAGAGAGAGAGAGAGAGAGAGAGAGAGAGAGAGAGAGAGAGAGAGAGAGGTGAGAAGGGGAGGGACCATGCCACTACGGGCCCTCCCTAAACAGTGAATACATCATGATGGGTCCCACAACAAGTAGTCCCTAAAAAAATGAAATCCAACAGTCGATTACCCACCGTTCTTACTTCTTTTAGACTCCTTGGACCCTTTAGCTCCAAAGCTCCAACACTGATGAAGGATGATGGAGGTTAGACGGTGAAGATGAGAGGTGAGGAGGGTAGGAAGGTGGGCCACACCAAGCTCTCTCATGGAGCTTGGACGTGGGTTGCTTGGAAAATGAGGAAGAGAGAGATGAGAGAGAGAGGTGTAAGAGAGAGAGGGATGGGTGAGTGATGGGGTGTGATGGGTGAAAGATGGGTGATGGGTGATGGATGTGTACTTGAAAAGGGATGGGTGGAGAGAGAGAGAGAGAGTTTACTTTGGGGTTACTTTTGGGTGATGTGACATGTACTTGATTGATTTGACATGTTGTAGAGATTCTCTTGGAGTTGCAACCCGCGGTGTTTTCTCAAACTGAACGCGGGCCCCACATCTCTTGGCTCGGGTATCGCATCGGCGCGCGAGACGCAGCATCGAAACCGCGGCGACGGTATGGTCGTAAGGGTATAAGTCTCGGGTTGAGACAACTCTGGAATACGGGACACGACTCAGGATCGCATACAAATGTTGGATACATATTGCAGGTTGCTAAAATTCAACTGGGAGGACCGCGGAAGCCTACGAAACGGTACGAGCTAGGATACGGGCCTCACATTAAATGTGGGTCTTTGAGTGTGGATGTGTAGATGAGATTCCCAAATGTCAAACATTCACAGGATTCCAACTCAATGATTTTCCAATAAATGGGCTGCTGGAAGATTCTTAAATGGTGGAGTTCATTCTTCAATCTAATGTATTGATATTTCAATGATTGCATTTAAGATAGGTTTGAAGGATGAACTCCCATGAGAAAAGTGATTTAAGATGGTGGGTGTTTTCCTATAGCAATTACTCTCTTAAATCTCACTATTTTTTTAACTCCAAACCAAGAAACCAAGCCTCTATTTATAAAGGCAAAATTTTTAATGGTAAAAAAAATGGGCAGATTCTGTCTGTGTTCGATGTCATTGAGTAACAGTTAGATGGCATTGGGATTTTCACTAAAATTGCTTGGAGCTTGCTGGACAATCTCATTCAATTGTTTGATTCATCGAATATGATTCGATGACATCGAAATTTGAATTTCGATGTTATCGAAAGCATTTCGATGAAATCGAGGAGTTCATTTCATTTTTTATAAAGCACTCTGGACAAGTCTGGTTCATTTTCAATGTAATCGAACATACCTTCGATGTCATCAAAAATTGAATTTCGATGTCATCGAAGAGTTCATGATTTTCCAATAGAACTCTCTGAACAAGTTAGGTATTGGTTCAATGTCATCGTGCATATGTTCGATGTCATCAAAATTTGAATTTCGATGTCATCGAACATAGTTCGAGTCATTAATCATTTTAAGTGAATTTCAACCTGAGCTTGCTAGACATATGAGTACTCATTTCGATGTCATTGAGATAGGTTCAATGTCATCGAACATGTAAGTTCGATGTAATCGAGATTTGATCCAGATTTTTGGTTTAGTTGATGGACAAAAATGAGTTCATTCTCAATGTCATTGAAGGTTGTTCGATAAATCGCATGTTACATAAGCTTGTGATTTTTCCATTTGTTCTTGCAACTTGTTTTTCTATTTTCTAATCTTCCAGAGATATTTTCCTAATTGATTTTAAGATAGATTGAAACATTTTAAAGGGGATTATTACCAGAAGTATTTTAGTCATGGGATATGAGGTTTAGTTTACTTTTGAAGATCTTTGAACATTTCCACTTTGTTGAGTCTTCAACTTGTAATCTTTTGTAATGTCTTGGATTTTCAAAAACCTTTGAAAAATTTTCACTATAATTAGCTTACATGGTCACTAATTGAACCTTAATACTCGAGGTGAGCATATATATGTGTGGTACCGGTAAAAAATTGTACAAATTCGATAAATCAACCATAAAAGCTAGTGAATCCACCCCAATCACGTGAGCCTCGAATCCAGCCTCATGACTTGTTCATCTAGGGATCAAATTTGAAAGGACGAGCTATGGATGTCCTAGAGGTGGGGTGAATAGGACAATACAAAATATTTCGATATAATGCGGAATAATAAAATAATTATAATCAATTACTTAGAGTATTGAATTCTTGATATCAAATAGTTCGTAGGACAACCTTCACCTAAAAGATTTAGGCAAGACAACCTTATTTCTTAACATCTTTGAAATCAAAATATCAAACTTTAGGAAGAGCTAATCAAGCATATAAAAAGTAAAATCAATCACCACAATGCACAAAGAATTATAGTGGTTCGGTGCTTAAACCTACACCTACTCCACTCCCAAAATTACTACCCTCCCAATTTTGGCTTTCACTATTTTAAGGTTTTCACAGGGTCACCTTAACAACTTGATACAGTTCTTATGATTTTCACGGGCTATTACAACAAAACCCACTTCATGATTTTCACGAGATCACCATAAACAAACCCCCTGAGATTTCGTGGCTATCTCAGAAAAACCCAAATTAAAATAAATGTAAGTATAATACTTATCTTCAAGGAGTCAAAGGCATTACTATAGCCTAATTGCAGCGACTCATGAGTTTTACAAAGTTTGTGAGCGTTGTCAGAAATTGGGAGGATTGTCTTGTCGAAATATGATGCCACTGAACCCAATTCTTATCATTGAAGCATTTGATTATTGGGGCATCGATTTCTTGGGTCCATTCCCCCAATCCTTTTGAAATATTTACATTTTTTAACAGTAGATTATGTCACTAAGTGGGTTAAAGCAATCTCGTGCTAGAACAATGATCATCAAATGGTCATTCGATTCTTAAAAGAAAACATCATTTCACTGTTCAGAACACCTCGGGCCATCATTAGTGATGAAGGTTCACACTTTTGTAATAGGCCATTCGAGAACTTAATGAAGAAATATGGCATCTCTCATAAGGTGAGCACTCCATACCACCCGTAGACAAGCCGAAATTTTCAACAGGCAAATTAAACAAATTTTGAAAAAAAACGGTTAACCTTGACCATAAGGATTGGTCGATCTGCTTGATCGATGCTTTATGAGCCTACCATACAACTTTTAAAACCCTCATTGGAATGTCTTCCTTTAGAGTCGTTTATGGGAAAGCTTATCCCTGCCTATAGAACTGGAGCATAGAGCCTACTAGGCTATCAAAAATCTAAACTTTAACTTGGACGACACTAGCTCGTTACACAAACTTTAATTGAATGAACTCAAAGAAATTCAGAATGATGTATACGAGAACTCGAGAATGTCATGCCCCAAACTCGCAAAACGGGCTCACAAAATTTCTGATCGCCGGATCCGGCGCCGACAGCCTCGGTAGTGCCCCATTCTCAGATTATGGCACTCACATGCCAGATTCCAATCCTAGGATCCTACAAGGAGGATTTTCAGTATGATTTTTTTTTGTAATGGAGCATAACCACAAGCATAACCAAGTCACAAAACAACATCACCACATATCCACTATATCAAAAACTTTAAGTACAATGCGGAAAGGGAAATACAAGGTAATCTGAAAGCTTCAAAATGATTTGACACGCACTCCTACCTCAATGCTGCTGTGATCCAATGACACTTGCACGCAACGGTCGTGCATAAGCTTACAAAAGCTTAGAGGGCGATGTAAGTGTGTGCACAAGGTGAGCGCCAAGTGTACAATATCAGAGTAATGCGAAAATATGCGGTAAGTCCGTGAATGCTATCAGATGTACCAAAGCTATATGATGCAAGACATGAATGTTATCAGCCATACCAAGGTCATGCGATGCGAGGCCTATGTAGCCAAATGTCATATGCAAGATACAAAGCAAGCATGCCAGTCCTCATCAAGTACACATATCAGTACAGTTCCTCTCTAGATATGACCGGGGTCTAGTACACCTCACACTGACTACCTCCTCCCTAGCTTTACAGTCAAGCAAGTGGAAGAGACCACACTATCCACCTGACCAGTAGTCTATCAATACCTACCCGGCTCATCGATAGCCGACTCATTTGCGAGCTAGTCAAACTTAGCCTAGCTTATAGCCCCCTCACTTGGGCGGATAAGGCCACACCCCCTTCCAACCAACCACGACACAGTGAGAGACGGGGCCTATTGGTATTAGGCACTCGGTGTGCTCGTGTATCCACTCGGTCTAGACGTTAGAGCATCTCCTGGTACTAAAAAGGTTTTACAATTTTTACTTGAGGACATATAAGTGCCCATAATGCTAGAGCCAATATTTTCGGTATCCGATACGACCATCCACGATGTGCCTGTGGAGGCCACAACGCTGATATTGCTAGGGTGTGCAGTGATCAAGTCACACATATGCGGGATGCATGAGTCACATCGTCAAATCATGCAGCAATCCTACGCGTACCACGCGCTCATGTGGGGGCACTCCATCTCGTAAGGAGTCTCATAAATGTCTCATCCCAATGGCTTATGCTATGATCAAACATTCCTCATATCAAGCATACATATGATGCGTATGGGCATGAATCATGGAGTTATACTAAGCACGTTATAAAGTGATGAATTATCCTTACAATGAAGATGGGCCTAGATGGCCTACACGTAATAAGTACGGGCCTATCATTGGGCCCTAGGGAGAGTTATAATGCGGACATTTAACCAACATTTTCTTACAATGTGGACGTCAAACCACATTGCTCTCAAGGCATGGCCTGCCATAATATCATCACACAAACCATAGGGGAATCACACATTGTAATGGACTCTAAGGACATCCCTTTGGGCCTCGACCCATAGACCTTGGATACATCAAATGGGCTGCATCATATGGGCCTTGTATAAATCAAGTGGGCCACATCAATGGGCCTTATGTACAATGCAATGGGCCATAACCCCTGGGCCTTGAAATACATCACAATGGGCCTCATAACATGAGCCTTACATTCACATCGAGGTGGGCCTCAACAACGGCCTCATACACATTAAGGTGGGCCTCAACAACGGGCCATAAATATAATAAGATGGGCCTAATCACTTAGGCCTTATATATATACACCAAGGTGGGCCTCAATGGACGGCCACAAATAAATCCAAATGGGCCTCATACATGTACCAAGGTAGGCCTCAATGAACGACCACAAATAAATCAAGATGGGCTCCATACATATACCAAGGTGGGGTCAACTTGAACTATAGATCTGCCTTATTTTTAGCCTCAAGCCCTAAAACAAACATTCAAAATGGTTGGATAGATTGGATGCAACACATGCATCATGGTGGGTTCCACATGAACTATGGATCTGACTCATTCTTCTGCCCATGCCATAAAATGAGCTCTTAAAATGGTTAGAGGGTTTGGATGCAACACATGCATCATGGTGGGTCCCACTTTCATTGGACAGTATGAATAAAACACATACATCATTATGGGTTCCACCGTCCACCTGGATGGTGGAAATAGAACACAAATATTACTGTGGGCTTCACCGTCCGCCTGGATGGTGAGAATAAAACACATATATCATTATGGGTCCCACATGGAGCCCACCATAATGTTTACAAGCCATCCAATCTATTCATAAGGTCACGTAGACCTGGATGAAGAGTAAAGACAAATTTCATATTGATTTAAAACTTCTGTAAATCCAAAAATGGGTTTCAATCGTAGACGGTTCAACCCCACTGCTTCCCATGGCATGGACCACCTGAGATTTAGATGTGGCTGATTTTTGGAGGGCAGCCTACTGCCCTAAGGGCTTACAAAATGGACGGTATGGATATACAAAACATACATCATGGTGGGGCCCACGGCTCGGACCGTGGGTCCCTGTGTCTGCCCGCTACATA
The DNA here is from genome assembly GCA_030180095.1 of Magnolia changhungtana. NCBI lineage: Eukaryota > Viridiplantae > Streptophyta > Magnoliopsida > Magnoliales > Magnoliaceae > Magnolia > Magnolia changhungtana. The sequence continues at coordinate 4,739,970 of JASAUF010000600.1, forward strand.
CCGCAAGCACTGCCTGCGCCTCTGATAGCAGCAGCGTCTACTGCATATAGTTATTTTTTTTGAAAACCTTATTTTTTCATGGTTTTTCATGTGTGGGGCCCGCATCAGTGGAATCCACCCTAGCCATTGGATTCTACGTCTCGGGACCAACCAAATGAGTCCAATATTCGCTATATTTTGGCGCATCAAAACAACAGAGTGGATTTCAATGGTAGACACCCTATTTATTATGTTATGGCCAACCCGAGAGTCAGATTAACCTCATTTTTTGGCTCAACGCCTAAAATAGTATGGGGAAAAGGATGGACGGCATGGATTGAATGCATACATCAATGTAGGGCCTATACAAACAAAGCAAAAAAAAATCAAACAAATATATTTGTTTTCCCAGTTCACATCTAGACGCTGGATGGTCCTGGGCTTAACAAATGCATTTAAGGTGGGCCCTGCTTAGGTGGGCTACCACATGGCTGGGTGGTGTGGAACAACACATATAAAGTGGGCCCCACCTTCAAATGGCTTGGCTAACATACATTCTTCATAGTGGGGTCCATCCGGGTGGGCCACACGGCCACATCATCACATGAAAAGAAATGAAAAAGAGAGAGAGAGAAAGAGAGAGAGAAAGAGAGAGAGAATGAGAGTGGGACATGTGTGATGGAGGGCTCCGCCACTATGAGGCCTCCCTTGCAAGCAATCATACATCAAGTGAGTCCCATTACACGTGGGCCCATCAAATTAAAAATCAACGGTGGAGATCCTTTCTCCACCAACTGTAAGGTCTAGATGACCCTATTCATACAAGAAAAATGAACATCATGATGGGGTCCACGGAGAATGGCCCCATCATGGAATGATCATGAGGATCAAGGTGGTCCATCGACCACATCAAGGGTCCAAAGTGAGATCCATACCATCAATCGGTAGGCCTCACTTGGCCCATCATAAGAACATGAAAATCTAGCTTATAGAAGCACCCACCGTTCGATCTTCTCGGTCCGTTGGGATGTCAGTCTCCTTGTGCTTTACTTTGATGGAGGGTGATGAGAGTTGAATGGCTAGGATGAAGGTTTTTGGGAAGGGAAAGGTGGGCCACACAAAGTCATTTTTCTCTCTTGGAATGCATGACCTGCATATTTTTTTTTATTAGCTTGGGAGTTATGTTGAGAAATGAGAGAGAGAGAGAGCGAGAGAGAGAGAGAGAGAGAGAGAGAGAGAGAGAGAGGGTTGTAAGGAGAGAGGGTGATGGATGTGAGTGATGGGTGAGGTGATGGTCTATGAGTGTGTAAGAGAGAGGTTGAGAGAGAGTTGACTTGGTGGTTACTTAACTTGTGGAGAAAGAAAGCATGGGTGTGTATACTTGATATGTGGTGATTGATTGATTGATTTGAGTGATTAATTGATAGGACATGTTGTAGAGATTCTCTTGGGATTGCGAACGCGTGATGTTTCTTCGAAACAAACGTCGGCCCGCATCTTCTGGTCAGGGTATCGGATCGGTATGCAAGACGCGGTGTTGGAACCGCGGCGACGGTGTGGTCACAATGATACAAGTCTCAGATTAAGCTGACTCAAATATATGAGATACGACTTAGGGTCGATTGCAAACGTTGATTATACGTCGTAGGTTGCTGGAATTCGACGGGAAGGATCGTGGAAGTCGACAGAACAGTACGAACTAGGATACGGGTCGTACAGAGAATTTACAAGGACAGGATGAAGGTGTTTCATGACCAGCACATCCTTTGGAAATCATTTATAACTGGTAAAAAAGTCTCATTCATTTCTCGGTTACATCTTTTTCCAAGTAAACTTCGCTCTCATCATAACGCCAAAATCAGGAAATTGAAACGGATTTGGTCCGTTGCAAAATAGGCTTGGTTTAATAACAAATTCAATCCATCGCTATCGGAAAATGTCCGTCGCTCACACCATTTTTTGTGAAATTCCGTAGGTCGAAAGTCACCAAAATTAGCTATGGACCAAAATCCGTCGCTAAAATTAGATCTATGACATATTTTGGTCTATTGCAAATTTAATCCGTCGCAAATTTTGATTTTGCGACAGATTTCGATCCATCTCAAATTACCGCCCAAAATAATACTTTGCAACGGATCATGGTCCATCGTAAAATGACTTTTGCCCTAAACATTTGTGTGTTTACTGTTTGTTTTAGAATATGGTGGAAATTTATATTTTATTGTAGTCTAAGAATTGTTTTTTAATAGAATTTCAGTGGTTTAATTGTACATATTTGTATCTAAGATTATTTTTTATCAATTGATTGAATGCAAAGAATTTTTTTACTTTATTTTTATATCAAATGAGAAGAAATTATTATTAATTTTTTTTCTTTAAAGCTAATATTTAAATGATTTGTAATATCGCATGAAAAAGAATATTAAGAAGTTAAAAAATTTAACAATGTTTGAGAAAAATTGAGATTTTGAAATTAGAAAAAAAAATGTGATTTAATAAAAATATATTTTTTGGGGGAAAAAAAGAATATTGAATAAAGTTGATAATTTTGAAAAAAAAGAATTTGATTTTAAGAAAAAAAAATGAAATCCTAAAAAGGAGGATTAAAAAGATTTTTTAAATGTGAAAAATTTAACAACTTTGCAAAATGAAAATGAGAGTTTGTGTTTTGGAAAAAATAATTTTGAGAAGTTCGATAAGAATTGACAAGTTCTATATATATATATAAATGGAGAAGTTCAAAATAATTGAAAATGTTCGAAAATTGAAATTAAAAGAAAAAACAATTTATAAAAACAGTGAGGTTTTGAATATGAATATATATATATATATATATATATATATATATATATAATATAGGAAAAGGTACTATGCGCTCGAGCGTAAATCAGTCTCCATGAGGTCGAGCTGGGGTGGGCCCCACCGTGATGCCGTTCGAACATCTACCCCCTTAGTCAGATGCACCATCCCTGGACGGGCCCACACGGCTAAAAATGACGTCCATCCGAGACTTTTGTGGGCCACACCACATCCAGAAGTGGAGAGGGGTCGTGCACCATTCAAACATTCAAAACCACTTGTGGCCCCCTTTCGAGACGTTTTTTGATGATCAACACCGTCCATCATGTGTGTCCCACTTGGATGTAATTTTATACCACTTTTCAGGTGGTATCCAAATCTCAGGTGGACCCCACCAAGTGATTTTACATGTTTTCACGTGTATACTTATGTTTTCAGAAGGTATGGGCCACCGAGTTAGTGGACGGTCGATTTCTAGCCGTGTGGGTCCCACTTGGAGCAGTGCATCTGGTGGACGGTGTGGATCTTCGAAAGGAATCACGGTGGGGCCCACCCCAGCTCGACCTCATGGACGACCGCTTTACGCTCGAGCGTATAGTACCTTTTCCCATATATATATATATCATTTTGAAAAAGAAAATTGAAAAGTTGAAAACAAAATTGTGCTTTTGAAGAAAAAAAAAATCCGCATCTCAAAAATTTTGAGAAAAGAAATTAGATTTTGGGAAAATTTTTGAGATTTTGAAAATAAAAATTTAGAAATTGTATTTTAAAATGTTTTTGAAAAGTTTGATAATAAAAATGAGATTTTGTTAAAAGTTTTGAAAAAAAAATTAAGATTAAAAATATATACATTTTGAAAAAAAAATGTAATTTTTAAATGGAAATTGAGATTGGTCTGTGAAAAAAAAAAGATTTTTTACTAAATTACTAGGCACATCCACTAATTGAACCTTTAACCATTTATGCTCACAAAGATTCACTAGTGAAAAAAATAATAGCCCAAGTATAATGAAGTGTAATTGAGACGTGCTAAGGTTGACCTAAACGATTAAGTATGTTCAAAACGTACGTGCTAATAAGGATAGATAACAAAAATCGGCTCAATATGACTTGAAACAAATCAGATCCATTCAAAAGTCTCTTTAAATGGGCATAATCAGTTTGTTTAGATCTAGACTGATTTTGGACAATCTGAACTGACCTTAAACTCAAACCTGACCATTGGATCGCAAGATATGACCCATCATATTGTTAATCAATCTTGTCCACCCAATATCTTTCTCATCCAAAACCCGATTGTGGCAAGTTATTAGTTAGATCAAAGTTTAAATTTTTAATTTTTTATTTAATTGCATTTTCAAAAAAATTGAGAAGTTTCAATAAAATTAATAAGTCTGGAATTTTTTGAGAATTTTATATAAAAATTGAGATTTTGCATTTTGAAATAAATTAAGAAGTTTTATAAATGAAAATGAGGTTTTGAAAATAAAAATAAAAATTGAGATTATTGAAAAAAAGTTCAAAATTTTGAAGAAAATTTGACAATGTTTGAGAAAATATGAGATTTTAAGAAAAAAAAAAAAGATAAAAAAATGAAGTGAATTTGAAAAAAAAAAATGATTTGTATTTTGAAGATAATAGAAAAGTTTGGTATAAAAAAATGAGATTTTGCAAAAATAACTTATAATGAATTGTAATGGCAAGAATAACTTATCATGACGAGACTAATCTAATTCTATGATAAAGCCATTCTAAAGTTGATTTGAATGGAACGGTCAAATGTATTCATAACATGCTAATTAGATATACTACAAAATTCAACCTATTACGACTTCAAACGAATCAGATTAGTCCAAAAAACTTTTTAAATGGGAAACCAACTGTTTGTCAAGATCTAATTAGATTTTGGACAATCTGATCAGTCCAGATTGAAGAGTAAATAACTTAATATGTTTAAATTATTTTTCACTCAAATCCGACAATTGGATCAGAAGATATGGCTCATCATATTGTTGATCAATCTTGTATGCCCAATATCTTTCTCATATGTAGCCTAATTGGGGCGAGTAACTAGTCAAATTGAAGGTATTAATTAGTAAAATAGAGTGAATGGATCAGATATCTAAAATAGGCCAAATATTCCGGATAAAATTGTGACCCAACTTATTGACGTCATGAAAACCTAAGAATTGATGTTAGTAAGTTTTGTGGGGCCCATCATGATGTGTGTCGAACATCAACATTGTGCATTAATTGATGTGTCCCCTTTAGGTTATGCGATATCTCAAAAATCATCCGAAACTCAGGTGGGTCATGTTGGGGGCCTTGCACAAAACCTTAAGATCTAGCCCTCCAGAACAAACCAGAATTATGGATAATAAAGTAATGAAAACAATCAATGCATCAATCACACACCACACAAGAGATTTTTACGTGGAAAAGCCTCAAAGAGGTAAAAACCACGGGACCTCGTCCAAATTAACAATCCACTATAAAGTAGAACGTTACAACCTTCTTCACTCACGCAGGAGTGGATAAACAATAAGAGAAAGAGAGAAAATGGAGAGATCTAACCGATTACGAGGACATAGAAGCGCTGAGATATAGATTGCACAGTAGATAACCTCCACGAGCAAAACCTCTCTTCTATAAGCTTCCTCTCTCTCTCTCTCTCACCTTTTGATAGCCCTAAACCCTTTAGCAAATCCCTTGTAAAGCTTTAGGAAACCCTCTTGTTGTACCTAGAAAACCCTAAGAAACCCCTTTTATAGTTTAGGAAACTTCCCTTTCGCATCCCGGTTGCAAAAGGACTCAAATCTGCAGTTTCGTGCAAAATCGCGAAACAAACTGCATAACCTACGACTAGTCGAGCCGAGTCTTCGACTGGTCATAGGACCCCTTCGACCAGTCGAGCCATCCCTTCGACCAGTCATAGCTACAGTAAAAAATAGCAAAAAAAACTCACTGGACTTTGAATCGTGTCACAACTCGAACCTTTGACTGGTCGACCACCAGCCTTCGACCGGTCGAGCAGGGCTCACGACCGGTCGAAGATGGGTCAAAAAAATCCATCAAATCTCCCCCGTTTTGACCCCGGAGGGATCCACCTTCTTCAAGCCAGCCAGGTTTCTACAAACCTCAAACTTGCCCTTAAGCAAAGCCTTGGTCATCATGTCTGATCCATTATCGTCCGTGTGGACCTTTTCAAGCTGTAACACCTTTTGTTCCAAAGTATCCCTGATCCAGTGATACCGAATCTCTATGTGCTTTAACTTGGAATGCTGACTTGGATTCTTGCTCAAGTGTATAGCACTCTGACTATCACAATAGATCATGTACTCCTCCTGCTTTAGGCTAAGTTCCTGTAGGAACCTCTTCATCCAAAGCATCTCTTTACATGCCTCTGTGACTGCAATGTATTCAGCCTCTATTGTTGAAAATGCTACAACCTTTTATAGCTTGCTTTGCCAAGAAACCGCTCCCCCTACAAATGTGAACATGAACTCTGATGTAAACTTCCTGAAGTCTATGTCGCCTGCCATATCTGCATCTGTGTAGCCCTCTAACACAAGTTTACCGTCACCATAGCATAGGCTCAACCTAGATGAGCCTCTTAGATATCGTAATATCCATTTCACCGCTGCCCAATGCTCTTTACCAGGATTAGAAAGATACCGGCTAACAACACCAACTGCATACGCTATGCCTAGGCGTGTACACACCATAACATACATCAAACTTTCTACTGCTGACCCGTATGGTATCTTCTGCATCTCTTCCACCTCTGCCTTCTTCTTAGGACACTGTCTGTCACTCAATCTGAAGTGACCATCTAGTGGAGTACTGACCGGCTTCGCTGCATTCATATTGAATCGCTCTAGGACTTTCTCAATATACCGCTCTTGTGACAGCCAGAGCTTCCTGCTACTTCTGTCACCAGTTATCTCCATTCCTAGGATCTGTCTAGCCGGGCCCAAGTCTTTCATCGCAAAAGACTTGTCCAACTCCTGTTTCAGCCTGTCAATCTTCTTGATGTCTTTTCCCATGATGAGCATGTCATCAACGTATAAGAGCAGAACTAAGAAATCACCATCTGAGAACTTGCGCATGAACACACAGTGGTCCGACTCCGTTCTGTCATACCCATGTTTCAACATAAATGAGTCGAACTTCTTGTACCATTACCGTGGAGCTTGTTTCAGCCCATACAAGCTCCTCCTCAGCCTACACACCATATACTCCTTGTCCTTGACTTCGAACCCCCCTGGTTGGTGCATGTAGATCTCTTCTTCCAAGTCACCATGGAGAAAGGCAATTTTAACATCTAACTGCTCTATCTCCAGTCCATGCTAGCCGCCAACCCAAGCAACACCTGTATGGATGTCATCTTCACCACTGGTGAGAATATCTCCTCGAAGTCTATGCCTTTTCTCTGACCAAACCCTTTCACCACAAGTCTGGCCTTAAACCTCGTCTGTGAATTCTTCTGCTCAATCTTCTTTCTGAACACCTACTTGTTGCTCAAAGCTTTCTTGCCCTTAGGCAATTTCACCATGTCATAGGTGTGATTCTTATGCAAGGATTTCATCTCCTCTTGCATAGCTTTCAACCACTCCCCCTTATGCTCATTGGCTAGGGCCTCAGAATAATCTTCTGGCTCTCCCCCATCGGTTAGCATAATGTACTCATGCGGCGAGTACCTCTTGGACGGCTGTCTGTCCCTAGATGATCTCCTCACCTGTGGCTCAACAGGTGGATCAAGTGGGGGCTACTCCCCTGGTCCATCTTCTGAAGGAACTCCCTCGTCCTCTGCACCTTGCTGTACTCCCCCGTCATCAGGCACCACGGGAGGAGTAACCGGATCCATCTCCTTTAGCTCACCTGAACTAGGCTAGTTCTTTTCTGGCTTACCAATGTCTTCTATATACTGATCTTCAAAGAAAACCACATCTCTGCTTCTGACGAGCTTCCTCTCGGTCGGATCCCACAACTTGTAACTGAATTTTTCATCATCGTACCCTATGAACACACACTGCCTGATCTTCATATCGAGCTTGGACCTCTCGTCCTTTGGTACGTGAATAGATGTCCTGCATCCAAATACCTTGAGATGACTGTACGATGGATCCTGTCCAGTCCACACCTTCTCAGGTACTTCTCCATTCAATGGGGCTGATGGAGACCTGTTTATCAAATACACCGCCGTGTGCATTGCTTCTCCCCAGAACGTCTTGGGCAATTTCGCATTGGATAACATGCATCTGATTCTCTTAACAATGGTGTGATTCATTCGCTCAGCTACACCATTATGCCGGGGGGTCTTGGGAACCGTCTGTTCATGCCTTATACCCAGGGACTTGCAGTACTCATGAAAGTCACCAATGTATTCACCACCATTGTCAGTGCGGATGCACTTCAATGGTCTACCTGTCTCTCTCTCGACCATAGCATGAAACAATTTAAACACACCAAAGACCTCATCCTTGGATTTCAAAGCATAAACTCAAACCCTCTTAGATGCATCATCTATAAAAGTAACAAAATACAATGCCCCACCCAAGGTTTTTGTCCTCATAAGACCACAAACATCAGAATAAACCAAATCTAATGTATGCACTTTATTAACATGAGAAGCAGATTTAACAAATGAAACTCTATGCTGTTTTCCTGATAAACAATCAAGACAGGTTTTGAGAGGTGTACTTGTCACGTCTGGAAGGAGCCGCTTCTTTTCTAGTACCTGAAGCCCTTTTTCACTCATGTGGCCTAGACGCCTGTGCCACATGTCAATAGCTGAATCTTCCGCTGCGTTCAACCCACCCTTGCACATACTGACACTTGCCTTGTACAGGGTGCAACACTTCTTCCCTCTGGCCACGATCAATGAACCCCTGATGAGCTTCCATCGCCCACTAGCAAACCGGCTTTCATAGCCATCATCGTCCAGCCTTCCCGTCGACATCAACTTGAAGCGAAGACCTGGGATATGCCTCACATCCCTGAGAACCAATGTGCAGCCCACATCGGTCTTCACACAAATATCACCGACTCTCACGATTTTTGATATGACAGAATTTCTCATCTTCACAATCCCATAGTCACCTGACTTGTAGCTTGTGAAGGAGTCCTTATGTGGAGTCGCATGAAAAGAAGCTCCCGAGTCTATCACCCAGTCGGTGTTCTGACTCGTAGCCGTGAGATATACATTATGATCTACTGAAAGAATAACTACCATGTCGCCATCTGAAGCGACTGCAGTGGAATCTGATTCATCTTCCTTCCTTTTTCCTTTCTTGTCATTTTTCTTACCATAACATTCATGCTTGTAGTGGCCCTTCTTGCCACAATTCCAGCAATCAATATCTTTTTTGTTACTCGACTTGCCTCTTGATTTATCTCGGGCCTTCCCGCCCTTCCTGTTCTTTCCTCTCCCCCGTTCCTGTGTCACAAGAGCCTCTTGCTGAGTAGACCCTTGAGACTTCCTCCTTGTCTCTTCATTGAAGAGACAGCTAGTCACCTGTTCCATGGGTAACTTTCCGTCTGGCGCGGAGTTACTTAGAGACACCACCAATGTCTCCCAACTGTCAGGCAATGAACTAAGCAATAGTAAAGCTTGCAATTCATCATCCAGGACCATCTTCATAGAGGTGAGTTGGTTCACTATATTGCTGACCTTGTTCATGTGCTCGGCCATAGAACCACCATCCTTGAATTTGAGATTCACAAGTCGCCTTATTAGAAATTTTTTATTACCGGCTGTCTTCCTCTTATACAGCCCTTGTAATTTCAGCCATAGGCTAGCGGCTGAGGTTTCCATGGACACATGGTGGAATACTGAATCATCCAACCATTATCTAACAAATCCCACCGCCTTTTAGTCCATCTTCTTCCAATCATCATCAGTCATATCCTTGGATTTTGCTGATATGCCTAAAATTGGATCATATAGGTCCTTGTAATAAAGCAAGTCCTCCATCTTAGCCTTCCATATGGTCCAGCTAGAACCATTGAGGCTGATCATCCTTGATGAGCCACCTTCCATAATTCAAAACTGATCCTACCCATTCAATGAACTTAGCTTTGATACCACTTTGTTGGGGGCCTTGCACAAAACCTTAGGATCTAGCCCTCCAGAACAAACCAGAATTATGGATAATAAAGTAATGAAAACAATTAATGCATCAATCACACACCACACAAGAGATTTTTATGTGAAAAACTCTTAAAGAGGTAAAAACCACGGGACCTTGTCCAGATCAACAATCCACTATAAAGTAGAATGGTACAACCTTCTTCACTAACGCAGGAGTGGATAAAAAATAAGAGAAATAGAGAAAATGGAGAGATCTAACCGATTACGAGGACATAGAAGCGCTAAGATATAGATTACATAGTAGATAACCTCCACGAGTAGAACCTCCCTTCTATAAGCTTCCTCTCTCTCTCTCTCACCTTTTGATAGCCCTAAACCCTTTAGCAAATCCCTTGTAAAGCTTTAGAAAACCCTCTTGTTGTACTTAGAAAACTCTAGGAAACCCCTTTTATAGTTTAGGAAACTTCCCTTTCACATCTCGGTTGCGAAAGGACTCAAATCCGCAGTTTCCTGCAAAATCGCGGAACAAACTGCGTAACCTACGACTAGTCGAGCCGAGTCTTCAACTGGTCATAGGACCCCTTCGACCAGTCAAGTCATCCCTTCGACCAATCGTAGCTACAGTAAAAAATAGCAAAAAAAAACTCATTGGACTTTGAGTCGTGTCACGACTCGAACCTTCGACTGGTCGACCACCAGCCTTCGACCGGTCGAGCAGGGCTCACGACCGGTCGAAGATGGATAAAAAAACCCATCAGGTCATACCATTTAAAACTATGTGAAGACATCCTTAAAAATATATAAAAGCACTTGGTGGGGCCCACATGAGTTTTGGATGCGGCTAAAACTTGGTCTGACTCTTCATCCAAGTGGGACCCACATAATAAATGGGCTGAATATGTGAATCACATCTAGGTGGGCCCAATATATGATTGTGAATGTTTTAAGGTGTGGGAAACCCCTCTCAACTATATTTTGTGGTGTGGACTACCGAAGCCATGGATTGACTTTATTTTTAAGCTTAAGGTCCACCATGGAATGGTGCATCTGACTGATGGGGTAGATCCAAAGTTCGACTTTACCCCACCATAGAACTTATGAGAGTGGACGCAGATTGCACGCTACCCCGTCCGAACGGTAATCTGTCCAAGCAGGGCTCTATGGGGCCCACTGTGATGTAAGTGTTTTATCCACACCATTCAACACTTTTCTCATATCATTTAAAGATATTAACCAAAAAATGAGGCAGGTCCAAGGCTTAAGTGGACCACAAAGTAGGGTCCACCATTAAAAACTTCCTGGGAGTTGGAGATGTTTCGAATCAAGTTAATATTTGTGTTTTCACTTCATCCACGTCTACGTGACATTATGAATTATGAATAGGTTGGATGGTAAAAAAAACATCAGTGGCCCTTAGAAAGGTTTCAACGGTGGGTGTCATTATCACCGCAACTTCCTTTGGTGAGCTGTAAACCTGCTTCATTTTACTCTCTTACCTTAAAATGATCCGAGAAAAGCGATGAACGGAGTGGATTAAGCATTTACACGGTGGGCTCCACAGAGCCCCGCTCGGACAGATTACCGTCCGGGCAGGGGTAGGATGTGATGCTTTCGAAATAAGGTTAGGGCCAGCGCCGGTATCTGTTTCTCTCTCATACGGTCTCCTCTGCCTTTCTCCCTCTTACCCTTAGGGCCTGTTTGGATGCCTGTAAGTTCTTTTAAGTTGTAAGTGACTTACCTGTAAGTCACTTACAGGTAACCTGTTTGGATGTAAGTTGTAAGCCACTTACAAGTAAGTTAGTTTTTCTGTTTGGATAGCCTGTAAGTTAGTTACAGGTAGAAAGCTGTATATTCACATCAAGCTGAGCTTAGATTGGGGAATCATTCTAAAATGTTATAATCATATAAAAAAAAACATAGGATCAAATATGTTATTTTGTTAAGCCCATCAAGATGAATATTTGAGATAATTATTAAGCTAAACCAATCATCAAGTGGGCTATAAAAGTGGGCCCACGAATTCAAAATATCTATAATATGGAGTAATAACTCAATTTAAGCATTGAGAATAAACTTAAAAATATTACTAGAAAATCTAATAATTAAATTACATTACCAATGTCTTCTTTAATTATAGAAATTACATTTAAATTTTTTTACTATGGAATCATCTTCTCCAACCATTCATTCCTTTGAATAGGACTTACATGATCTAGGAATGTAGAAGTAAAATGCGGTCTTTCCTCAAGGAATGTGTAGGCCCTATACATCATGTCAGAATCAATGGTTGTCATATTCTCCAACTCATCCCATAGTCTTCCTGCTATTTTAGTTTTGAATGAAACATATTCATCCATTGTTTCCTGCATGTGTTCAAACTTTTCAATAACAGTTGATGCAATAGAGGCATTCTTCTTCTTCTTTAATGGCCTTGGAGCAGAGTTTCTCACATCCCTTTGACCACTTCCTTCGCCATATTGATATTGACCTTGTGTTCCGTCAGAATATACATCATCGGGTGGTGCAAATGGTGTATATGATCCAGAGGGGTATGAGGATAATGGGATGTCATCCATGTAATGAGATGAATGGAGGACTTCTTCCTTAAGATTGGATGTAGTTCGTGCTGCATTCTCGGTGACAGAATCGTCCCCACATATAATATCAAACTGAACTAGCAGTGGGAATGGCTTGTTTCTGATATGAATAGCTTCAGGTTTTGCCTATAAAATAAATGGAATTTAGTTAGTTTTCACTGTATATGAATGACTTCAAGTTTTGAATGAACTTCACCTTAATGAATTCATCCCAAACGTCTGGTTCAGCAGTAACACATTTTTCTTTCTTTATCCCAACCGAAGCCACTTTTGCTAAGTGCAAGCTTTACCAAGTTATATTTCTTTTTAAGCGTTCGTAACCAATTCCTGCACTTTTCTCCATCCACTTGCACAGAAAATGTCTCCATCACAATTTTTGCTACTTTATTCATACTAGCTTCTCAAAAAGCGTTGTCAGATTTTTTTTCCCAGCAATACTTCCTCAACTAAGGTGTTTGCTATACATTCATCCATGTATGATGTCCAATTAATTTGTGCCTTTCGGCCACTGCTGCTTGCCTTTGCATTTCATGACATACCTTAAAACATTGTACATTTAAACATTACAAACATGTAAAGCCACATAAGATATAGAAATATTATAAATTGCAATAATCTTTCTATCAGCATCCATATTATATATATATATATATATATATATATAACCAATTGATGTTTTGTTCTGACTTATATGATTCCCACATAGCTGATGTAAGTCCAAGTCGAAATTCCCTCCATCTTTGTTTTTCCCTCTTAGCAATCGTAGATTCATTTCGGAAGTCGCATTCATTCTCCTCTTCACTACTCTCATTACCTTCATCTTCATGCATCTCACTTTCATCTTCACCATCACCAATATAATTGTTATTTTCAAAATCAAGCTCTTGATCACGTTTTTCATTGATAATATGATTATGTAGGATATAACATGTAGCGACTATATTGACTTGTGTATTTAAAGGATAGCTTGAAGCAATCTTCAATATTGGAAATCGTGCCTTCAATACTCCAAAAGCGCGTTCTATAGCATTCCGCAATGAGGAATGACGAAGATTAAACAACTCTTCTTTTCTCCTAGGTTGACAACCTTGCCTAAATTCTTTTAGATGATACCGAACGCCACAGAATGGTGCTAAAAAGCCTGGCGCATTCGCAAAACCAGCATCTACTAAGTAATATTTGCCTTAAAAAACACACTTTAAAAGTCATGTAAATGTAATCTGCTTATTAATAAATAAATATAAATCTATATGTCTACTTAGATCAGTACCTGCTAGGACAATCAATTTATGTTGTCGGTTAAGAGCATCTGCCAGTATTCGTGAATCTGATGCCAATCCCTCCCACCCCGCTAGTACATATTGAAATGTTAAATCAAAAGAGCAGCTTACTAACACATTTTAGGAAATAAATCCATTTTGATTACGCCAGTTGGCTTGCTCTTTTATACTGATCATCACTGGAATATGTGATCAGTCTATGGCTCCAACACAATCCTTAAAGTACGGGAAAAACCTCGTACTATTCATTATTTCGGGTGGTACACCATTTCTAGGTGGTTTTATAATATCGCGTTGTAAAAGTACAACTGCATTAAGCATTCTGTTAAAGTGATGACTAATTGTTTCCCCGGAATGGTTAAAATGATGTTGCATGACACGATTCTTAATATTATGGCTAATTATATGAAGAAAAATTACAAACTCTTCTTCCAGTGATATGCCAAATGTGCCTCGCAGGTTACTCTTTTCTTGTATCATATCACGAAGGCTAAAGAAAGCGTCTTTGTGCATACGAATGTAGTTAAAGCATGTTGGCCCCGGTCCATTAATAATCGCATTCGCAGCCTGTACGCCTGTCCAATTTCGTTGATGTTCTTGTGATTCTTCTAACATATTGTTTTTATCAAGCCAAATAGTCATTAATGCACAAGCCATAGTCATTGTAGACATCATATGAAAATCCATCTCAGAATCCGAATCCATTTCGCAAATAGATCTAAAAATCAAAGAATAAATATATAGTAAGATAAGTTAAAGATTGAAACAAATGATTGGCAAGGTCACAAAGAACCATACAAAGAGACCACAGTTGGGTTCAGGTTGGTTCCATTTGGTGGACCCTGTTAAGTTTTTTTAGTCCCGGAGTTTTTTATTGTAATTTCAAGAAATGGGTTTTTTTTTTCTCTCAGTTTTTTCTAATAGACTGGGCATTTCAGATTGGTTCAACTTCAGTCACAGACTCACAAATGATATGATCTGATAAAGTAATTTAGTTTCTAACTTTCTATTTTTCATGATTTCCTTGTCAGGTGAATGTAGTGTTATTGTTCTATAGTATATGTTTTTCTATAAAAAATTTTTGCTATACACAAGCTGTTTATATATTATGAATTCTGAAGTTGGACTTGAAGGGAATGCAATTAAATTATTTTCAAGTTGGACAGGAATGCAACTGCTACCAGATGACCACAATAGCCCTGACAAGTAGCCTCCGACCCATCCCAAGAGTCAGATTTCTCTATATATCCAAAGCACTTGCTCTTATTGGGGCCCACTTCCCAACCAGTGGGGCATAGTGCTGTACAAGATATGCAAAACGAGACAAAAAAAAGGGTTTTTTAAAAGGTAAGTACAACAGAATAAACTTTCTGTTAACAATCAAAATTTTATTTAGGGAAAAGATAAAAAGTACATTATCCGTGGAGAGTATGGACATGTCAAAAAAATACATATGGGGTCTGCAGCTTAAACAAGCACATCTGATCAGCAGATAGTAATACACTGAATGTCCCTTCATCTGATCTTGATCAATGGAAATTCAACGATCCATTTCTTTTGAGAATTAACATCTCCCTTGAAGTCAATTCCACCAGAGAGTACATTCAACAATTAGATTAAAATGTTTTTAAAAATCCTAGAGGCATGAGTGAAGTCTATGATTGGATTCCAGCATCCAGAAATGCTTGGCTATTCAAATTTAAGGGCAGAATTGGATATTACTGATTTTGTTTTGATCGACTGCCCGTGTTGAACAAGATATAGACACCATCTAAACATGGCTAAGTTGTGATTCTGTGCGAGTTTGACAGACTTTCCCAGTGAGCAGGTTTCTGAATGGGGCTGCTGCACTTCCCGAAACAAGGCCGCATTTGAATTTGTAAGTTGGCACGCTCCAAATAGCCCTAAATTCACCCTTAAATCATATATAAAATTGTGATTTGTAATTTGACCCAGTCAAGATGTACACCATTTTGAGGCTACTTCTTCGATGTGAATGCTAGGCAACAATAACACCATTAGTATTTGTTATTTCCTCTTAACTAAAGAGAATGGTCATGGTTCAATTCACTTGTGCATCCAAAAGCAACCTTTTTTTTTTGTGAAATGTTGCTCTTGATATTTATCTTTTCACTTTTTTTTTTCCAGCTCTATACTGCAAGAAAATCTGGATTCACATGTTAAAAGATGCCCACTGCTGAAACAAGTACAAGCCTTGCAAATGCAACCTTTCTACCAGAAGGGCGTCAATGGTGGCAAAGATGAGGATTGTTCTACATCATATGCTGGTACAGAGACAAGTAATTCTAAAGAAGTCAAAGATCCCATATCTTCAAAGTCCTCCCAAGCAAAGATTTCAAGCATCAAACCATGTTCAGAATCTTTGGACATCAATTTAGACATGAAGAGGGGCACAATATATAAAATGAGTATACCAGAATTTTAAAGGCTATGACCTTACTGGATGGTCAGTTCAGACATGAAGAGGGGACCATTTTAAAGGGTATGACCTTGCTGGATGGTCCAGACTGGACAGTTACATGACAACTTCCAGACATGCTTCTTGATTTCATGAACACCACATATTAAGTGGAGAATGCAATAGGCAACCTCACATTAAGAAACTAATGCTAATACCTAATGGAAACAAGAAACTATATGTTTGATTGTGCTGAATTCATATAATTTCTAATCATAGAAAAAGTTATAAGTTTGCATTCCAAGCAAGGTTCCCAAATAGCATATATAAATATGATAAAGGTCAATTAGCATTTAGCATACAACCTGTTCCATCTATAATGGTAAAGATGTGTACACGGATATATGCAATACTCCCAAAAAATCATATTTGACAGAGGTATGTATATGGGAGCTCTATTCCTGGCAAACCATGCATATAGTGGATGGCATGATACAACAGGCATTGGATGCTCTCAATATGATCAACTAACTTCTATTGTCATGTAATCGTCCAGTCTGGACCATCCAGCAAGGTCATACCTTTTAAAATGCTCCCAATAGTCAATACAGAGCTTCTGCATGGACAACTAAACTGATTTCATGAGATGTAAGCAAAAATATTCAATCGGCACATGATTTATCCAATCGACTATGAAATGGTTTCAAGACGCTGAAGATTTATAGAGTAAAAGAACTCTTGTGGACAGGAGAACCCATACCAGGAGCCGAAGAAAAAAAGCTAGTAAAGAAATCCAACATGATCAGAACTAATGTAGTAAATCTAGCAAAGAAGAAAACACACCAACAGGAGCCCAATGCATGAAATCAAGTAACAAGAGAAGTTGTAAACAGAAACCAATGCACATAATGAAAATAATAAAAATTCAAGGAAGCCTGAGAAACTATGAACAGAAACCAGAAATCACGAAAATAGGAACCTCCCGCATAATACTTAGTCGTGCACCATTTGGCAAGAGTTCTTTTGAGAACTTTTTGAGAACTCATAAAACGTGATTTGAGTCAAAATCCAAATGGTCCACGTTATGCAGAACCCCATGAAACCCCCATTAGCTAACTTATACTTTGATCTAAAATATTGATGGGCCATGAAAAAAGAAAACATTTTCCTACCTTGATTTGCATCTCTCTTTTCTATTGCCCACCAGAGTTTTAAATCAGGGCGCACATTGGTCCCTAAACGTTTTCATGGGATGCTGCTGAAAAGGCCAAGCTATATGTCCTAGAGGAGGGGGGGGGGGGTGAATAGGACTATGCCAAATTTAAAATAAAATCAGCGGAACAAAATTAAACCAATACCCTTACAATTATGAATCAATTCACAATGCTAAATTTAAATCACCTCGATAAATACGTATTGAGAGATTGATACAAATTCAGTTCTAAGGACAACCTTACACCATACTAAACAAGGGCATATGGTAGGACAACCTTATTTCTAGAACCTCTTTTGAATCAAGGACTCAATGTTAATATAAGTAAATGAAATAGCAAAGAATTGAAAATAAATGCAGAAGTAAAGATCTAAATTATTACAACAATCGCCACACTTGCATGAAATGAAAATAGTTACAACATTCACATCCACTTGTACATTCCACACAAACGAATGATAAAAGATATGAAAATTAAGCAAGCATTCAATCCACAAGACAAAGAGTTATAGTGGTTCGCCTGTGTGTACACCAACCTGTTTTCCAATAACCACACAGAATGTTACTCCACTCCTAATATCCTCACACGGGGATATTAGCGTTCACTATCAAATAGGTTTTCTCAAAGTTCACCAAAAACCTTTACAATTGTGTCTTTTTCACGGCTTACACAATTCAAAAACCCTCTTTTCTGAGTTTTCTGGTTTTCCTCAGACAACCAATACAATGAGATTTTTCTGGCTCAATCTCAAACAAAACCAGTACAATGAGATTTTTCTGGCTTAATCTCAATCAAAACCAAAAATAAATGAATTTTACAGAATTGTAAAATACCTGGATTTCTCCTTTAGCAGCCCGGTAGAACCAATCGGAGTAGATGATTGAATATCAAAGTTCAATTTCCAATACTCACATTCATAAGGTTCTAAATTCTAATAGATTTTAGATTTAACTTGTTGGGCGTAGCTATATTTGATTTTGATTCCAAGAAGAAGGAATAAGATAATTCCTCTTTTCAAATAAGATTGGAATATAGAAACAAAATCAAATTAAATAAGCTAGCAAAAAGGAATATTAAATAAGCACAATTTAGCTTAAAATAAACACAGACTTATCTCAGAGTGATTACTTGAAAATTTTTGAAATGGAATGGAGTTGAGATATCAAAACTCTGAATTTCGTGTTCAATTTATAAAAGAAAAAATCGTTCCTACGACTGGTCTTAGAAACATAGGACTGGTCGTAGCTCTAACAGATTTTTGAAAAATTGAGCGCGATCTTAAAAAGCCGTTCCACGACTGGTCGTGTGTACCCTACGACTGGTCGTGGGTCACCTACGACTGGTCGTAGATACCTACTACTGGTCGTAGGACCATGAAATAAGTTGCTGGATATTGAGTCGTAGCTCCACGACTGATCGTGGACGAGTCGAAGCCAACCTACGACCGGTCGAAGGACTTCCAGGACTGGTCGTGGGCGTACCAGAAATTCCGAAAAATCTTTAACTACTTAAGACTGGTCGTGGAATTTCTAGGACAAGTCGAACCAATGTCAGGACTGGTCGAACAAGAGCTAGGACTGGTCTTGGAATAGACCAAACTTATGTAAAATAAATATTTGATTTATGTATCCAAAATGACCTACTTAAAGGGTCAACCTAAGGTCATTCAAACCTGAAACATGTCGTATGGACATTGAACTTCAACCATTCAACGAATATAGATTGTTTGAACCATATCAGGCTTGTGATCTTGAACTTTGTTGTAGCTTCAAACTTGAGATCTTCATCAGCATAACAACTACCTCATGCATTGCTTATTAGTCTTGAAGTCATGAGTTGTTTTTGAACATCAACATTGTAGCTTCTTGAATTTCAACATCTTGAGCTTCAACTTGTAACATCTTGAAGAGTTCGACATATAGCTTCTTGAAGTATTTAAGCAGTGTCTTGAATAAAAATCATCATACAAGCACAAGACACAGATAGATGTTTTGACACATCAAAATTTGACAACCAAAGGAGTATGAGACCATAACCCTTACAATCTCCCCCTTTGTCAAATTTGTGACAAAACACCCAAGTAATAATACTTCCAAGAGAAACACAACAGGTGAGAAGCTATACACAGATATATAGACATGATAAGCAATAACTAGCATCATTCATTTTCCCATAACTCCCCCTGAGTAATAGGAGCATATCATAAAGATAAATAGTCACAAAATCCTCCAAAACTTCTCCCCCTTTTTGACACAAAATGACAAAGAAAGAAGAGCAGTAATGAAAATAGGAGTAAATGCAAGAGAAAATTGTGCATAACCAACAGTAAGGTTTTGAGATGCATGCAAATATCAGTAAATATTACAGAAAAAAAAATCAGTCAGAACCAGAAGAGGGTGCAGAATTAGATGGATCAATTTTGTGTAAACCCTTAGCAACCCGCCTCATATATTTGCGTAAGTATGAAAATTGTGTGTCTTGAGTAACACGAATTTGAGCCACCTGCTCTTGAAGAGAATTCAATCTTTCATCAAAATCAGAAGGCTGAAAATCAGGATCATCAGCCGAGTCTGACTCAAGTTCTTCAAATAAGTCATCCATATTCACGTCTTCAGGAAGATCACTAGCTTCAGCATTACCTGCTTCAGCACCACTGCTACCAGCATCCACTTGGCCTTTAGCCAAATCTAAAGTCATCTTATTAAGATTGGAATTATTAAAAGGGAGATGATGGATGGGTTTTTCTCTAGTAGGCATAGCTATGAGCATATGATTTGCCAACATAGTCAATAAATAACCAAAGGGTATATCACTATGTCCCGGATGGTGACGTGACAAAATAATAGAATGACAAATTAAAGAAGGAAGACATATTTTTGCACCAGAGACAACAGAATGCAAAACACGAACCATGAAAGCAGTGAGTTCGGTTTTATTACCAGAACGTGGATAAAGATTAGAGATGAATATCTTATGAAGAACTCTGTGTCTGGGTAATAAATACCTTGAGGGAAGTGTATGACCTTTATGAGTCCAATGAACATCCAAATTACATAAATCTCTAGTAAGCATTCTTCGTTCAGATTCTGAGAGACTATCATGTAAAATATTAATTGGAATGCTTTCATCATTGACAGGTATTTCCATAATGTCTGCAATCAAATGTCGATCTACTACAAACAAACCTTCTTGAGTATCAACTTTAAAAATTAAATTCTCAAGAGAAAAATCACAGATACATGCAAACATGGATTGGGCAATGGACTGGTATGCAGCACCACCCCAATGTAAGATGTTATCCCAACCCACAGATTCTAACAAAGAAGGAATACCAAAAGAAGCAATGTGATTGACATTAACATGACGCTCAACAATAACATTGCGCATACGCAAATCCCGAGCATCAGAAGGATCATTTTCAGGAGAGCGAAGATGACGTTGAACAATAGAAGCTGATCTAGAAGAAGATGGACCTCGAGTAGTTTTCTTTTTACCTCTAGCATCCATTTTCAAAGAAAGATTTCAAGGAAACAACAAGTTGGAAGAAATGAGGTTTAAATAAAACAGATTTTTCAAGATAAAACCCCAAACCTGCAATGAATGACCAAATAGATTCCACAAAAATGAGATTTAAAACACTAATAGCAAGAATCTACAAAAAAAATGCAAAAGAACCACTAACCTTGAAGAACAATGAAGGTGGGTTGGGTCGGTCGTAGCTAAAACCATTGGAGAGAAATGAAGAAGAAGACAAAATCCCCAATTTTAAGTGAAATCCCGAGATTCACGACAGGTCGTGTACGTGTTCGTGTATTCTCACGACAGGTCGAGTACGACAAAATTTGCAAAAATTTTTTAAAATAATTTCAAATTTAAGCAAATAAAACATCAAACTTATGTACATTATGATACACAAAATCATGCAAACTCAATTTAAATTGCACATACCGAGATCAAACTTTAATTTATTAAACCTGCTTTTGTCGAGCGGTTTAGTGAAAATGTCCTTGATTGAGTCTTGGTTGAAATGTAATCCAAATATATTAATTTTTCTTCCACTAATTCACGAATGTAATGAAATCTAATGTCAATATGCTTAGTAATGAATGACTTGGAACTGGATTTTTAGAGATATTTATTGCACTGGAATTATCACAAAATAGAATCATAGAATCTTGAGTAATTCCATAATCGCTTAACATTCGTTTCATCCAAACAAGTTGAGTACATGCATTTCCAGCAGCAATGTATTCAGCCTCAGCAGTTGATAGCGATATAGAACTTTGCTTCTTGCTAAACCAAGAAACAAGACAATTTCCAATGTAGAAACAACCACCACTGGTTGATTTCCTATCATCAATGTTTCCAGCCCAGTCAGCATCTGCGTACCCGGCTAATTGAACATTAGTCTCATGTGGATACCAGAGACCCAATTTAGTAGAACTTGCGACATAACGCATAATCCGCTTAACAGCAGTTAAGTGAGATTCTTTAGGATTTGATTGATAACGAGCACAAATACCAACACTTAAAGCAATATCTGGTCTACTAGCAGTTAGATAAAGTAAACTACCAATCAAACTACGATACAATTTAGGATCCACATCATTACATGTAGAGTCTTTTGAGAGTCTTACAGTTGTACTCATAGGAGTATCAAAATTTTTACCTTTCTCAAATCCAAATTTCTTAATTAAACTCTGAGCATATTTGGTTTGAGAAATAAAAATTCCATCAGGTTGTTGTTTTACTTGCAACCCTAGGAAATAGTTTAATTCTCCAACCATGCTCATTTCGAATTTAGACTTCATTAAATCGCAAACTCAACAGTCATGTTAGTACAAAGTTGATCCATAAATAATATCGTCAACATATATTTGAACCATTAGAATATCATCGTTATGTTTCTTAACAAAAAGCGTCTTATCAACACAACCCATCCGAAAATTATGACTCAAGTAAAAACTTAGTCGCTTTTTCGTACTACCATGCTCGGGAGCTTGTTTGGACCATAGAGAGCTTTCTTAAGACGATACACATGATCAAGTAAATTTAGGATCTTCAAACCCCGTAGGTTGTTCAACATATACCTCTTCATGTAAATCACCATTCGAAAGGCACTCTTTACATCCATTTGATAAATTTTAATTTTCCTAAAACATGCAATGGAGATAAAAAGTCTGATTGATTCAAGACGAGCTACTAGGGGCAAATGTTTCATTATAGTCAATTCCTTCAATTTGTGTATATCCCTGTACAACTAGT
The DNA here is from genome assembly GCA_030180095.1 of Magnolia changhungtana. NCBI lineage: Eukaryota > Viridiplantae > Streptophyta > Magnoliopsida > Magnoliales > Magnoliaceae > Magnolia > Magnolia changhungtana. The sequence goes on from JASAUF010000600.1 coordinate 4,762,619, forward strand.
CTTGCTTTATTTCGAATAATATTTCCAAGCTCATCGATTTGTTTTTGAAAATCCATTTTGTTCCAATAATATGTTTATCTTTAGGTCTAGGAACAAGTTGCAAGACATCATTTCTGACAAACTGATTAAGTTCTTCTTGCATCGCAAGAATCCAATTTTCATCTGAAAGTGCTTCTTTTACGTTACCCGGTTCAATCTGGGATGTAAAGCATACGTAGTTACATATGTCATCTAATTGTCTACGAGTGCGCACACGGTGAGAGGGTTTCCAAGTATTTGAGAAGTTGGATGATCTTTAACATGATCCTTAATTCGGGATTAGTTTCACTTGATGAAATTTCTTATTTTTCAAGTATAAGAACTTCATCATTATCTAAACTAGGGACAGGTGTATTCAAAAGATCGTCAATCACAACATTTATTGACTCTTGAATCACCACCGGTCTGTTGTTGAGTAACACGATATGCACGACTATTTAAAGAATAACCTAAAAAGATCCCTTCATCACTTTTAGTGTCGAATTTTCTCAAATTTTCACGGTCACGCAAAATATAGCACTTGCTGCCAAAAACTCAAAAATATTTGACAGAAGGCTTTTTCTCAAACCACATTTCATAAGACGTTTTATTATTAGATTTACAAATATAAACACGGTTAATAATGTAGCAGGCTGTATTCACCACTTCAGCCCAGAGATTCCTAGGAAGCTTCATGCTATTTAACATAACACTTCCCATTTCTTGAAGCACTCTATTCTTCCTCTCGACAATTCCATTTTGTTGAGGAGTTTTAGGTCTTTGAGAATTCATGCGATATTCCCTGATCGCTACAAAATTTCTCAAAACCGCTATTTTCGAATTCGGATCCATGATCACTACGGATCTTGCTGACTTGAGAACATTTTTCAGTTTGAATCCGTTTTATAATCTTTTTCACTTCATCAAGGGTTTTTGATTTATCTCTCAAGAATGAAACCCAAGTGTATCTTGTATAATCATCTACAATAACTAAGATGTACTTTTGCCACCTCGACTTTCCGTTCTTGTTGGTCCTATAAGATCTATATGGAGAAGCTCGAGTGGTCTTGTGGTGATATTGGAGTTCACCTTTTGTGAGAGCTCCTAGTTTGTTTACCATACTTGGCATTCACCACAAATCTTGTCTACTTTTTGCATTTTAGGTAGACCTTTAATTAGTTCACTTTTGCTCAATCAGTATAAATTTCGGTAGTGTACATGTCCAAGGCGTTTATGCCATAAATCTGTCTCATCGGTATGGACCATGTAGCACGTTTGATTAGATGAGCTACCATTGCTTACTATATAGCGGTTTTGAAGTTATGCGACAGTTAATATTACAGAACCCTTTTCATTTGTAATTTCACAACCTTGATTAGAAAATTTAACATTATGGTTGTTATCGCATATTTGAGATATGCTCAACGAGTTGTGTTTTAAACCCTCAACATATAACACATTTTTAAATAAGGGAAGGTTATAGAGTTGGACCGTACCTTTGCCAATTATCTTGCGATTGCTACCATCACCAAATGTGACGACCCATCGGTCATATCTTTAAGATCGGTGAATAGAGCTTTGTCGCTTTGTCATATATCTGGAGCATCAACTGCCTAGGTACCATTTTGAATGGCTTGTAGCTTTGAAAGCAGTGTGAGCAACCAAACAAGTAACCTTGGGAACCCATTTCAAGATCTTGTTTTGGGTTTAGGAGAATAATTGGTCTTGTTTTGTTTATAGTTATAAGAGTGACCTACTGAGTTAGATTTTAATAGCTCCTTAAGTAAATCAACAATTTTTTCAGCTAGTGGGTTTCGAATCTGATTTTTGAAATTTATATAGCTACTTTTGTGATTTTGAAAAGTTTTTGTATTTTTAGAAAATTTGACTAGTACCTTTTCCATTTGAGTTAGAAGTCTCTCCTTTCACAAAATTGGAAGGAGCATTCTTCTGTTTAGGAGATGTGTTTTTATCAAAGCCCAACCCGGATCGATCGCCACATTTTCTTGATCCGGATAATAATTTTTCTAATTTTGGATCACCTTGGGCATATCTCCATGTGTCCTTCAAACTCAGAAGAGAAGATACTTCATTTTTAAGTTTCTCATTTTCAGATTTCAAATTTTCAATTAGGGAGGTTTTGAATTCTAAATCACACTTTGATTTTTCAAAACAATCTGAAATTTGAGATTTTTCTAAAACAAGGGTTTCAAAACATTCTTTAAGTTTAAAAAACTTTTCTTTTTGAAGTTTAAGTTTGACAGCAATTTTACAACTTTCCTTATATAAGGCATTGTAAGCATCTTGAAGATCTTCATCATTTTCATGATCACTATCTAAATTTTCTTCACTTGTTGAATCATCGTGATCTGAAAAGGTAAACTTGGCTAGAGTCATAAGAGCCTTAAGTTCACTACCCGACTCGGTTTCTGAATTTTCTGATTCAGAAGAAGCTTTAGAATCAGACGATTCATCCCAAGTAGCCAACATACCCTTCCTTTTGGATCTGTCCTTTTTAGGACATTTGTTTGCTAAATGCCCATATTCTTGACAATTGTAGCATTGACTATCTTTCAATGATTTCCAAGTTTTAGACTTAGGTTTGGAACGATTCTTTTCATTTGCCTTTTGAAAGTCGATTCTTTTCTTACTTTTGAAAATCTTATAAAACTTTTTCGCCAAAGGGCCATATCATCTTCAGACTTTTCTCAATCAATTTTCTTGAGTAATACTTTTAGATGACTTCAAAGCAATAGACTTACCTTTAGGAGCTTTAAAACTTAATTCATAGGTTTGCAAAGAACCAACTAATTCTTCTACCTTCATATTGTCCGTATCACGAAGTTCTTGGATTGCGGTTACCTTTGAATTGAACCGTTCAGGAAGAGAGCGTAGTATTTTTGCACACACTTTACTTTCTGAGATTTTATCGCCAAGACCCCACATTGAGTTTACAATGTCACTCAATCTAGTGTAAAAGTCCATAAACATTTCATTTTCCTCCATATGAATTTCTTCAAATTTAGTTGTGAGGAGTTGGACTTTAGATTTCTTGACAATTGAAGTACCTTCGTGTGTCATTTCTAAAATATCCCAGGCTTGCTTTGCAGTATCACAGGATATGATTCTTTTGAACTCATCCTAAGGTGATAGTGTAGTGATGCATTTAGTGCTTTAGCATTAGCACTACTCTCATTTTTCTGAAGTGTGGTCCATTGGAAATACGGTGTAATTTTCATAGATTTTGAACCATCAACACCAGTAACTTCCATGATAGGAGGTTTCCATTCAGTCACTGTGGCTAGCCACACACTTTCATCCATTGATTTGAGGAAGATCCTCATTCTTGCTTTCCAATAGGCATAGTTGGAGCCATCAAAAGGTGGAGGCCTAGTAACTGAAAGGCTATCAAAATTTGACATCTTTTTATATAGCTTAGATCGTTAGCTCAGGAAATAAATCCAAATAAAAAGCAACAAAAATGAGCTATTAGGCTCTGATACCACTTGAAAAGGCCAAGCTATATGTCCTAGAGGGGGGGGGGGTGAATAGGACTATGCCAAATTTAAAATAAAATCAGCGGAACAAAATTAAAGCAATACCCTTACAATTATGAATCAATTCACAATGCTAAATTTAAATCACCTTGATAAATACGTATTGAGAGATTGATACAAATTCAGTTCTAAGGACAACCTTACACCATACTAAACAAGGGCATATGGTAGGACAACCTTATTTCTAGAACCTCTTTTGAATCAAGGACTCAATGATAATATAAGTAAATGAAATAGCAAAGAATTGAAAATAAATGCAGAAGTAAAGATCTAAATTATTACAACAATCCCCACACTTGCATGAAATGAAAATAGTTACAACATTCACATCCACTTGTACATTCCACACAAACGAATGATAAAAGATATGAAAATTAAGCAAGCATTCAATCCACAAGACAAAGAGTTATAGTGGTTCGCCTGTGTGTACACCAACTGTTTTCCAATAACCACACAGAATGCTACTCCACTCTAATATCCTCACGGGGGATATTAGCGTTCACTATCAAATAGGTTTTCTCGGGTTCACCAAAAACCTTTACAATTGTGTCTTTTTCACTTGGGCTTACACAATTCAAAAACCCCTCTTTTCTGAGTTTTCTGGTTTTCCTCAGACAACCAATACAATGAGATTTTTCTGGCTCAATCTCAAACAAAACCAGTACAATGAGATTTTTCTGGCTTAATCTCAATCAAAACCAAAAATAAATGAATTTTACAGAATTGTAAAATACCTGGATTTCTCCTTTAGCAGCCCGGTAGAACCAATCGGAGTAGATGATTGAATATCAAAGTTCAATTTCCAATACTCACATTCATAAGGTTCTAAATTCTAATAGATTTTAGATTTAACTTGTTGGGCGTAGCTATATTTGATTTTGATTCCAAGAAGAAGGAATAAGATAATTCCTCTTTTCAAATAAGATTGGAATATAGAAACAAAATCAAATTAAATAAGCTAGCAAAAAGGAATATTAAATAAGCACAATTTAGCTTAAAATAAACACAGACTTATCTCAGAGTGATTACTTGAAAATTCTTGAAATGGAATGGAGTTGAGATATCAAAACTCTGAATTTCGTGTTCAATTTATAGAAGAAAAAATCGTTCCTACGACTGGTCTTAGAAACCTAGGACTGGTCGTAGCTCTAACAGATTTTTGAAAAATTGAGCGCGATCTTAGAAAGCCGTTCCACGACTGGTCGTGTGTACCCTACGACTGGTCGTGGGTCACCTACGACTGGTCGTAGATACCTACGACTGGTTGTAGGACCATGAAATAAGTTGCTGGATATTGAGTCGTAGCTCCACGACTGATCGTGGACGAGTCGAAGCCAACCTACGACCGGTCGAAGGACTTCCAGGACTGGTCGTGGGCGTACCAGAAATTCCGAAAAATCTTTAACTACTTAAGACTGGTCATGGAATTTCTAGGACAAGTCGAACCAATGTCAGGACTGGTCGAACAAGAGCTAGGACTGGTCTTGGAATAGACCAAACTTATGTAAAATAAATATTTGATTTATGTATCCAAAATGACCTACTTAAAGGGTCAACCTAAGGTCATTCAAACCTGAAACATGTCGTATGGACATTGAACTTCAACCATTCAACGAACATAGATTGTTTGAACCATATCAGGCTTGTGATCTTGAACTTTGTTGTACCTTCAAACTTGAGATCTTCATCAGCATAATAACTACCTCATGCATTGCTTATTAGTCTTGAAGTCATGAGTTGTTTTTGAACATCAACATTGTAGCTTCTTGAATTTCAACATCTTGAGCTTCAACTTGTAACATCTTGAAGAGTTCGACATATAGCTTCTTGAAGTATTTAAGCAGTGTCTTGAATAAAAATCATCATACAAGCACAAGACACAGATAGATGTTTTGACACATCAAAATTTGACAACCAAAGGAGTATGAGACCATAACCCTTACAGCTGCATCACATGGTCCATTCGGATTTGAGGCCCATAACAGGTGTGAAAAAATGTGCACGTGCGCAGGTGTGCCAGCATGCCTTTTAGGGCCTATTTGGATGAACGTCAAACCACTCCCGTTTTCAAAGGAGAAAAAAAGGGTGGATGAAACCCTACCGAATTGAGAGGAGAAGAGATGGAAGGCACTACGCAACGAGAGATTGCAGAGAGGGAGGGGGAGAGAGATTGTAGAGAGGGGGAGAGAGAGAGCTTAGGATGGAGAGACGAAACTTGCAATCTCCTTTTTATAGAAGCTTATCAATGGTGGTTGTTGGTGTGGTAAATGGCAGTTGTTGGTGCGGTAATAATGAAGCTTTGCTACGGTAATAGTGTTGTAGGATGTGAATTAGCTGAACTGCTGCAAGGCTTGCTGGAGTTCCTTCAATGGCTGTTGCTTCCTCTTCATTGGCTGGAGCTTCATGGCTATAATGGTGGTTGGTGGATTGGTGCGTTTCTCCCTCTTCTTCCCCTTTTTAAAAATATGACCGTTGAGCCTGTAAGTGACTTACAGGGAAGTGACTTCCGACCCCCCTCGCCCTGCAGTTTTTTGGTAGATTTGCCTGTAAGTGACTTGGTAGATTTGCCTGTAAGTGACTTACAGGTTGTAAGTTACTTACAGGCGATTGTTCTCCCCCAAAAACCACATGTAAGTGACTTCCCTGTAAGTGACTTCCCACTTACCCAACTTACAGGCATCCAAACAGGCCCTTAGTCTCCTCTCTCCTCTCTCTCTCTCTCTGTCTCTTTCTCTCTTCCTACGGATCTCTCCCTTCTCTCTCTCTCTCTACCGTAGATTCTCTCTCTCTCTCTCTCTCTCTCTCTCTCTCTCTCTCTTCCTTACTCGATCTCTCTTCCCACTCTCTCTCTCTCTCTCTCTCTCTCTCTCTCTCTCTCTCCTTGCTCGATCTCTCTTCCCACTATCTCTCTCTCTCTCTCTCTCTCTTCCTTGCTCGATCTCTCTCTCTCTCTCTCTCTCTCTCTCTCTCTCTCTCTCTCTATCCCCACCCAATATTTTGTTACCGACCGTCCTACCCACGCATGCCCTCTAACTCTCTCTGAATCTGTGGTTGAAGGCTATAACACTCCATGAACATTGAGGTATCTCTCTCTCTCTCTCTCTCTCTCTCTCAATCTCTCTCAATCTCAATTCTAATTTAGGGATTTTGGGTTTATCTGCACAACATTGAGGAATTCTCAAATTCATTACACAACAATCATATTGTTTCTTGTCTTGACAGCTTCAAATTGTCGATTAGAGTAATGATTAAGGTATTGAATCCATGTATCCAATATCTGAATGGATAAGGCTTAGATAATGATGATTTTAGTTAGAATCTGTAGCACGCCCTCTCACTCAAATTGTGGTATGTTCAGTTTGCCACCATCACAGGCCGAAACATCTGATATGGGCTGATACTTCCATAAAGGCCCCCATTGGTTTTGTTTTTCTTTTCTTTCTTTTTATATTTCTCTTATTTTTCACTTTTTTCTTTTTTTAAACCCTAGAGGAAGCTTATGAACTTTTTAGACTCGATTGAGGCCTATTTTGGGAATCAAAACACAATATTTGAGAAAGATTTGATGCATCAAATTGGAATGGATCGCTTTCAAAACTTAGGAAAAGGGATAAACCATCATTTTTAAAAATCTTTTTGTTATAATTCTCTGAAATGTATCACAATCAACCAAATCATGCTTTATTTGTGTTAGTTATTGTGTTAGTTAAGGCCTAGCTGGTTGACATTCAGCAAGTCATGCCAACAGACAGCCTTCTTATCAAAAGAATAGTTGGGTACACAATTAAATACATGTTAAAAATGCTAAGTGATACAATTAGGTGTTTTACATGGTTCCCATTTTGTCATTAATCTTTCAAAATATTATTATGGGTCAAATTTTTTTATTTTGGCCAATATAGGTATGATATGGTCTGATATGCCTTGTATTTTATCATTGTTTGCGCTTGGCCAATATGCCAACTGATACTGTTATTCAAAACCTTTCCGTGAAAATGAAAATTTATAAGTCGTAACAAGTCCTTGCTTTTTTCTTGAGAATGTCAGATTTAGAGGTCATTTACTGTACTTGATACGCTTACTGTACCTGGCTAAGATAGGTATATTCATCTAAATGTATGGAGTTTGAAGTTAAAATCATGTTAATGCATCAATGTTATTTTCTATTTATTTATTTATTTTTTAATCTGCTACTATTTTTTTCCTCCTAAAGATTCAGTCTCTGCAGAAAAAAAAGGGTCAGCCACAAATTTTAGTATTGTCATCCTGATTATTACCTTGTTTTCCTAGATTCTGGATAAATTCCATGCCTGAACTCACATGTGTAAAATTCTCATGATGACTTGTATATTCCAGATAAATAATGAGAAGAGTGTCAAACTGATATATGGTTTACGATTAAATACTAAAGTCATTAATGACACCTGTTGAATGACTTGAACACAAGCCTGTTTTTATCACAAGAAATGCAATTGCCAGTTTGCCACTACATTGGCAGAGGAATGCTCAACATATTTACTCACTACAACAAAGTTAGGCTTAGCCGACCAATGGGCTTACCCTTTACCCACGGCCCGTTTTAACGGCTGCGGGCAAAGGGACCCTTTATAATCAAAATATAAAAAAAAGCCCGAGCATTTACGCCGTCTCTCGCTCTCCACTGCCTCTCGCTCTCCTTCCCTCTCCCTCCCACACGCTCTCCTTCTCCCTCTCTCTCTCTGCGCCTCTCTCTCTCTCTGCACCTCTTCGTCTCTGCTCGATCTCTCTCTCGGCCCCCGTCCCCGCCCTCCCGCGCTTCGAGAATCTTCATCTCTCTCTCTCTCTCTCTCTCTCTCTCTCTCTCTTCCTTACTCTGGCCAGATCTGGTCCTTTTACTCACTGCAAACCGGCACAGATCTAAACCCCTCTGCGGTAGGGCTTTTGCATTCCCTTCCCTTCCCTCTCTTTCTACCTCCTAGGTTTAGGGCTTTTGGATGAGATATTCGACATATGTTCTTCAGTGATGGAGGAGATTATTAAGATGTGGTGGCGTTGAATTCGTAACTTGCATTTCCTCATCTTGTGAACTAATTTGGTGAGACTTCTTTCCCCTTATCATTTTCATTTCATCACGATAGTTACATGAAGTTAATGTAATCATATGAAAGTTTTGTAACTGATCAAGAAAGTAAGAAAATAATATGAATTTCTATTTTTATTTCACTAGAGCATTTCATTATTTTTGTATGAAAATCTGCATACTAATTGTTTGAGGAAATGCCTCAACCAAGAATGTTCTTGTGTTAATCATGCTAGAGGTCCTGCGTTTCAACTCTCTGTAAATGGGGCACAAATTGTTGTATGGTTGGATGAACCCATTGTATCATCCATCTAGTTGACCCTTCTTTGGTGGACCAACACATAAATTCACAATGACTGGGAATTTTCCCCGTTGACCATTTTTTGTTTTCAGTCATCTGTTCGATCAAATGGCCAGGACGATTATGTCAGTTTGACTTTTGAACTATGGTCAAAAGTCAAAATGAGGGCTATATAATTTCATTGGTCTGTTTTCACATGAATGTGTGTTATGTGTATGGTGGATGAGACAACATAAAGTGAAGAGTGCTAGTGAATGGCCTGGATCTCTAGCTGAGGTTCCCAGAGCAGATTCAGGTTCGGTATCCATCTCTTTGTCAACTAAATGTGTCTCATCTAATATTCTGGTACTTGTGTCTCAATTCGCTCTTTAACTCATCTCACCATCAATTAGCACCACTGATACAACTCTTTCTTCTGGTAATGGAGCTTTGGATCCTATGGATATGTCTCCTTGTTCTACTAACCACTTAGATGGCATACATGATGACAACACTTACACAAGATTTGCAAATCAACGAAACCTAGAAGAAGGGCATCACCAGAAGCCATAAAGATGTGGAAAGAAAATGGTTTTACTAGGTAAATATACAAAAGGATGTACTAAATGGCTGAATGTTAGCAAGTTGTTAATATTACTTGGAGTATAGTTTAAGAGCTTCTACCACTTCTTTCGAATTCAGAGCCATTTGCCATTTATCATCAATATCTTCAGGTCCAATGCCGTGGGTCCTGTTGGCTTTATTTTGTGTGCATCTGTTAGTGTACTCTTTTTTATTGTAATCTGATATGATTTCCGTTTTAGTTGGTCTTTGGCTCTTTCATTAGCTGTGTCTATAGAAACCATCTGCCAGTGAGATTCAAATGTTGATACCATAACCTATAGATGTGTGAGATTTCCTAGTAGATTAATTTAGCACTATTTGGATATGTAAATTAACTTATGAGTCGAATGTTTTGCTCAACGTTGTTTAAATCCCACAGTTTTTTGTTTGGATCCTATGATCTAATTGAAATCTCAAATGAATTGCCTTTAGGGAAGATGATGAACCGTCTGAAATCCCAAAGAACGAAGAAAACGTCTGATGGACAGCCCAGATCTCTTACAATGTGCTATGTTGGAACATGGGCAGTGCTATGTTGGAACATGGGCAACATCTGGGTTGTGGTGACTGTTGATGGTGGATGCAAGAATACATTGTTTCTACATTTGAATGTGTCTAGATGCCCAATAGAAATGTCATTTATGTATAGATCGTTGAGGTTGCTTATCTTTGTTTTTAATCCAGATGTGTTTGAGTGGTTTTGCTTCTTTCAGCTGCAATTATTAGGATGGAAGACTAACGTCTTCTATCATCTTCGATTATTTGGAGGGAACATTGGATTCATGGTACTTCGAATGAAAAGATCAACTAGGTAAGCCTCTGCTCTATTATATCCCCTTGCGCGTTCGATCCTTGCTCATGCCCCCAATGCAGAATAGAGGAATTATACCTCGCACAAGAAGACACCATTGTTTCTTTGCCGCATGGCCCACGTTTCAAAGAATCCACGTTTCATGAATTTAGTATTTTGATGCTACACCCAAGTATATCTTGTCCTGATTTTATTATTGTTCAATTTCTATAGGCTGAGACTCAACAATACGGGGTGAAGAGCTACAAAGCATTAAACAAATACGGGTTTGTTAGTGGTGCAATTCAGAGAATGAAATACTTCACACCCTTGCATTCTTAGGAGGTGTTATGATTTGGTCACAGGTGTGATATAAAATCTTCCAATGGTTCCCAAATAATTAAATTGCACTTCATTTTCGAAAAATCGACTATAGTTTTCATGTCTCATAGTACTCTTTTTCTTGTATTTGGTGTGGAAACTTGAATTTCATTCATGTAATCATCATGTGATGAGATATCTCATTTTTTTTTCCTCACTGAGTTTGTGAAGTTGAGAAATCTTCTCCTGTTATTTTTTTCCTTTTTCCAATGTGGATATATAAAACAATACATGGATATCCATATCCAACTTCACTAGTTAAATAGATTGATTGTATGTCCAACACAGTACATATTGTTATTTATTATCATTAATATATGTGGGATTGCATGTACATGCTAAAGTTAGCAAGGAAGTTCATGCAAGGTCGAAGTCGTTTAGCAGGTATCCCATTGCCCTAGCTTGTATGTGTCTTGGCCAAAAATTAGGATAGTTATGATGTTGCCTATATTGTGTAGTACAGTGTGTGTGTGTGTGTGTATATATATATATACATATATATATATATATATATATATATATATATATATATATTTGACTGGTCCAACTGACCACCAAAAATATTTATTCAACTTGCATCCAAGCAGTTAATTAAGAGGGGAGAAGAACTAGTCAACTATTGAATTAAAAAGATCCCCCATTCCTTGAACTGCCAATCTTCAAAGAGTATTCATCATCATCATCATAATAGCCTGGTCCCAACTATTTGGTCTGGCTTTATGAATCTGTTATGCCAATCATTTGAAATCGGAATTCCCATGGTTGCTTGGAAACTGTATGAAAACTGGCATCCAGCTGACTTCACTTTCTTTTATCGGGTTGGGGTCCAGAAAATTAGATACATGCCTATAAATAAGCGAGCCCATTCTTTCTGGTTGCATTAACAATTTTCCACGAGAAAACAGAGATTTTCAACTAGAATAGAAGATAACAACACATCCTAAACTGTTAAAGAAGTTCATCATGCCACACATGAAAATTTTGGTGCTTGATATAGGGAAAAGATATAATCAGTCCATTTATTTGCAAAATGATCTCGTTATGGGCACAATCACTAAGCAAATTGGTAGATAGTTATATTTGTTGCTTTTTCTCAATGATGTCCATTAAAATGCTGCAGGTTTCTCATCTGTCATTTGAATGGTGTCAGATTTGTGAACTTCCTGGTATGAATGATGCATCTTATGCCCATTATATTTCACAATTGCAGCAAAGTGGGCTACTTAAAGGTTTTCTTTATTATGTGGTCATGACTTGTTTGTTTCTTCTCCCACTATGATTAAACTGGTTTTATCTGATATTGTTGAGCTTGACTTCTTTCAAGGAGTATTAATTCAGACCTAATTAAGCTTTAAAGCTTGATGTTGTTGCGATGTTTTCCGGATGGTAAGTGATGGGTTTTAATTGTATAAACAGGTGTAGTTCTGTTAAAGCATTCTTTTTCGGATGTCAAAACTTCAGGATTCTGATGGTAGTTGGAGGTGTTAGATGACATAGGTGTTATTTGTGATTTTAGAATAGACTAATTGATTTGTTGTTAGAGTGATTTTGTCAATTGAATTTTTATGTACAAAGGCATTCCTAACTGCTTCTTGAGGATGTTGTTATTTGAGTTGGTGTTTGTTTGTTCCAGTAGAATGGCATCGCGTAACTCCATGGTTTTCTCTAACTTGGAGTTTTTGTTTTCCTTACAATTCAGTCTTCTTGGTTATGTTATAATGGGCGCCTTCTCTCTCTCGCCTCTGGTTTTTGGATTTTCAAGTTCTCTGTTGTCTTTAAAAAGAAGAAAAGGGTGAAAAGCTTTGATCATTTACACTCTGCTGGATCAAACACAAAGCATGGCGAAATCCGCATTATTGGTTGCCAGACTCTGTCTTTGTAAATAGTTAGGTAGGCACTGTCTTATTCTTTAGGGCTTCATGTTTCTTACTCTGGAAGTCAGATCTAATCTTGAGAAATTAGGCATTGGGATCACTTGTGTGTGGTCTGATTGGTCATAGATCGTACACGCATGCTAGTAACTTTCTCTGAGAGAGTTTAGATTCATGTCATTTTTCTTATTATAACAGATGGATGGTACTTACTTGTTCAACTTAGAAGGCTTGATTCCCAAGCTCCGTCAGCTAGCCCAAGAAATGGGAGAGGATGAAAGGGCATGCCAACTGCATTCAGCAGGGCTACAGGCCCTTTCATCAATGGTATCTTTCTCTCATGGCCATCGATTGTATATTCAATATCATTTCCATAGAATGTGTCTTATACTAGCTATATATTTTATAAAAAATCATTTATTTCTTGTAAATAGATTCTGTTCCTTTCCTGAACTAAGTTAGAAAATGTTCTCTTGATGGTTATGGGAAAGAAGTTTGGCAGTGTATGATGCTCTCTTATCGTTCATGTCACTTGAGATAATGAAATTCCTATAAAATGCAATTTCCTTTTAGCCTTTCATTTCACTATTTATTAAATTGCATTCAGGAGTACACACACCTAAATGAGAGCACTGAGGTTACTTTAATGTGACTTAGAGGGCCCAAGGGTCATCTTTTCTTTCTTTTTTCCTTCTTCCCACATGAACACCAAGCTAAAAAGAGCCCAAAAAGTTCAGCAGAAAAATTCACTTATAGTCCACAACATATCTAACTGGGATGGGTAAATTCTTGTGCCAGAATTTTCATTGGTCCTATTCGGAATGTGCTTCAACAATTATTTTTAAAGCTTTTCCTAGTGTATCCCATTATTGTCTTTAATAAAAAGTTATTATTTCAGTTGGGTTATTTTGTTGTTTCTTGGTTTTACAATTTTCATTCTCTATAGTCAGATATTTGTCTAAGCTAAAAATATCTTCATTATCATTGTCATCATTGTCATCATCATCATCACATCGTTGTCCCTACTATTTGGGTTAGGCTCTTCGAATCTTTTACTCTGGTAGATATGTTGACTTGTAATATATTATCATTGCCGTCATCATCATCATATTAGCCTTTCTATGAACACATTGGGGTTGGCTTTTAAATGGTAGATTGGCATAAGTTTTAGGATCGGTTGCCATGTGGCACTAAAAGAAAATGGCCCTTAGCCGACTGATTGGTTGACCAAGAAATGGTAGACATATGGAGCCCACTTTTTGTTAACCTAGGCTGTTGATATGTTGGCACCATCATGGATGGTGGTGCCATGGTATCTCCCAATGAAAGTGGACGAGTAGACCAAATGGTCCACATTTATAGAAGTCAATCAAAGGCTCAGATCATGAAATTTGCTGGACTGGCTGAGATCTGGCATGGGCACTTACCACTTTAAGCCCAGTTGATTTTGATACTAGAGGTCCATGAAATGGGCCCTTTCCTGAGTATTGGGGATCATTTTCTTAATTGGGCGGTGCATCAGGATACCAATCATTGATCAAATGACAGTGATGAGTGAGCCTACTGCTTTTATGAAGATGGGTCCACTTGATTGGATCCTGCATGTCCCAAACGGGCTCTGACATTTTTCACCACTGCCATTTTATTATGTTCACATGACAACTAGTAAGCGTAATAGCTCAATGCTTATCCATTCTCTATATGTTGTTAGCTCTATGTCACTCACAGCTGAGAATCTTCTTAACAGATTGTGTTCATCGTGTTCACTCCATCACTCATGTTCGCGAGTCTGGCAAAGTCTGTTACTCTAGAAGACATCATCTCTTGGTAAGCCGCTCGCATTTCGTACGATCGGAGTGTAATTGGCCAAGTGTGCATTTTGGATGTTTACTAAAGTTTCATCAAGTGCAAATGGCCATTGGCCCAAATGCATTACTTCACTTGCCCTTCTCGGCTGATCTGAGTGCAGAAATTTTCAAATTTGAATGATCTCCATTTTCCCACTCAAATGTTACTCTGGGGGGTTATTGTATCATTCCCTTAGTATAAAACTGGATGACAAATCTCATTTAGGCCCTTACATTTACGTTCTGGTAAGCAACGGCTAAAATAATTCGATCAAGAATCTTACAATCATGGCTGTTTGTATCTTCAGGTGGTTTATGTCCATTAACATTGGCCTAACCTTCTTATTAGGAGGAATCCTGGGATGGATAGTTGTGAAGATATTGAAACCTGCACCCTATTTTGAAGGGCTGGTCATTGCTACACCTTTCAGCAGTGATTCCCTCATAGTTTCTAGTTTGATCTCTCTATATGCATTTCTTACATAGTTTAAGGGCTTCTTGAAAAAAAAAAAAAGGCTTTTAATATGGTTTTGTGGAACAGGAAACTTGGGAAATCTAATGTTGATTGTGGTCCCTGCAATTTGTAAAGAGAACGGTAGTCCATTCGGGGACAGTAGTATTTGCAGTGTCAATGCATACTCTTATGCTTCTTTCTCAATGGCAGTAAGTGATTGTATATATATATATATATATATATATATATATATATATATATATATATATATTTTTTTCTTACTTGCATCGCAGATGTTCAGACTTTTAAACTTGGTCACTACTTCATCCTCATCTGTACCATCAAGTAGCAAAATTGTTGTAACTCGTATTTTTGAAAAAGAAAAAAACTCATATAATTGTTTTAATTTTCAAACTCCGTGTATTTCAAAAGACAAGGAATAAAAAAAAAAAACTCATTTCTTTTGGGCAAACCGAATTAAAGGCGACTTTTATATGAATGTATAATTGCTCATGTGTGTGTGTGTGTGTGTGTGTATCAAAAATGGGTTTTATTCAAAAAAAAAAAGAAAAAAAAAGAAGAGAACTTTTGGCAAAAATTTTAAAAATAGAGAATGGTGGTTGCCATCCATTGATTGAATTGAGTGCAAGGTGAAACTTTATAATGACGGATTGATTTGTATAGAGGTTATTTGAAAAAGTAAGAATTAGAAAGAGTTTTTAGGGCTATTGGCCAAATAGGATAACCCAAATGCAGCCTTAGGCTTCAGAATGCGTGATTGAATTGAATTTCAAACATTCTATTTTGATAAGGACAATGATTAAAAAGTACTATTTTCAAGTTTCCTACTACTCATAATGAGGAAGTAGCCCTCAAATTGCAATTAGGTTTCTTTCAAGTCCATCTAAAAAATACAGTAATTGCAGTTTGGATCATGTACTCCCCTTGACAGAATGCTAAAGGAAGAAAATCCCAATTTGTTATATCTCGCATTCATCGAAACTCAATACAATGGTGAATCCAAACGCACTATCTTTTTTTTCTTTGCTTGAAAGGGTTTTCTTCAATTGGGCTTTGCTTTGGCTCACCTAATGACTGAGCCACTGAGTTTGAATTTTTTAACTGTGAGACTCTAGTTACATGCCTATTTGTGGTTTACAAAATGAGACCAAGTGATGTAGAAAACAGTCAACTTAAGTTTGTAGTTTGCAATTTGAAGTGATTCTTGTTTGTGCAGCTTGGAGGCTTCTACATCTGGACATACACTTACCATCTTATACGAAGTGCGGGCGAAGTGTATGATGAAATCAGATCGATTGAGGAGTCTCGGAAGATACCAAACAAGGAATCTGATGCTAGTGGGGAAACTTGCCTTCTCGTGGGAGAAGATGAAGAGCCTCCTTCGCCACTGCCTCGGATTTTGTCATCAGTGAAGTTGATGGGTGAAGATGAAGAGCCTCGTTCGCCATTACCTCGGATTTTGTCATCAATGAAGTCCATTGATGAATCTACAGAAAACCAACCTGTAAGTCTCTCTCTTCTTTGAGTTCCTTCTTCATATATACTTGCACCATGGGTTGTCTTTTCAATACATATCAATGCAGAGTGCTTTATTCTTTTTGTTGCATTCCTATGATCTGCACCATGATTTCTTCATTGTGCAGTATGAATATCAATGTTTCTAGCTTTGGTTTTGAAGATTATTAAAATACCATTAGGCATTTTGGGATTCTCCTATCATATCTAAAATACAACTGGAAGCCTAAGAGGAGAGATTCATCTTGTGGTCTGCAATTCTAATTTCTGCCTGATAATCCATACTTAGCGAGACTTCTTTATGGTTTATTAAATCTAAACTGTCTGCTTTATTCTGTTATCGATTGCTTGCTGAATTGAAATTCTAATTCCTTG
This sequence comes from Magnolia changhungtana, assembly GCA_030180095.1. Taxonomy (NCBI): domain Eukaryota; kingdom Viridiplantae; phylum Streptophyta; class Magnoliopsida; order Magnoliales; family Magnoliaceae; genus Magnolia; species Magnolia changhungtana. The sequence goes on from JASAUF010000600.1 coordinate 4,779,411, forward strand.
TGGTAAATGGTAATTTCCCAAGAGATCTGTCAATATTGGGAGTATTTTTAATGTTTCCTTGGTAAATGGTAAATGGTAATTTCCCAAGAGATCTAAAACTGCTCTGCTAACATTCCAGAAGAACCGATCAAATAGATAGATGAAAGAAAGGAACCCACACTTCTCGCCCAAGTGTAGACTCGAGCCATGTGTCGTGATGTTTCATGTTTGGCTCCACATGCACACTTCGCAAGGCATACGTGCTAACCTGGAAAATGTGCAGGACATCGAGCCATGTATCGGGTGTGCTCTACCATGTACATAACTGTGAGGATGGTTAAATAATCAGTTAGGCCACATAGATGAAAATGGTGGATGGTTTAAACAAGCTTGGCAATTTTTTTTAGTCTGTCCATGGTCTTAGCACATGCATTTTTTCTAGTCGACCAAAGGTATCTATGTCAATGTTTCTCTGCAAACTTATTGCTTCAGGCTTCAATCTAATGCTTTATTGATCACTTCATTTGTTTATCCTCACAAGCACCACATGTAGGATTTGGGAATGGATTTTGAACTGTTTGGGCTGGCTTGTTAGGCCATGACTATTCAAAATTTTAATTTGCCCAACCCAGCTTTTAGAGGATGGCCTCACTACAAGAAAACGGCCCTTAGCCGACCGATGCCACCATTTTTGCTGTAAGTGTCCATTCCCCTTGAATACATGCATACATGTCAATGGCTGATCATACATGCATACATACACACATACATTTACACACAATGTATAAAAATAAATACATGCATAGAGGCTGAATTCAGCCAAAAACGGTAATGGGACCGTTTCTAACACTTGAATTCATGCATGTACATGCATAGATACATCAATTCATAGAGGTTGGTTCCCCTACAAAGTTTTGTAGATTAAGCTTAACGTACAAGGCGATGTGTGGGGCCTACTTTCCTTGGCACCCAAAAAATAAGGCTAATCCAAAACTTAGGTGGGCCACACCGCATGAAACAAATGAGATGGGGACATCCACAATTAAAAACTTTCCAGAATGCATAAGGGCCAATGTGTTTTTTATATGCTTTCCAATCCATTCAGAACATTTGTTGCAACAGATCAATGGGCATCCAAGAGTCAGGCCATTCCGAAACAATCTAATCTTTATATACATGGAGATGCACTTTACAGAGCATTGCAAGTGTTTGATGTTGGTTTTCCTTTCCTTGACATTGTCTGATATATGATTCTCATCCTTTGGTTTCCTCTTCAATCTAAATGCAGTGATTTAAACATGTCCATCTAATAAATGCAAGATATCAACTGAACTTGCTTGCCTTGTCTAGTCAAGAACATGGTGCCTCGTTTCAAAACCAAAGCGAAGAACGATAATTTTTTCCAGCAAAATCTGGGCATATCCAATGATCTCTCAAGTGATCCCAAACAACATTCACACAGGTGGTTACTACTTGGTTTAAGTAAATAAATCTTCAAGTATAGGACTAGCCCACCTTTTGATGGCTATCTATTAGTTCTTTCGAGTAGTATATCATGATACACGTAGATGCTAAGATTCTTTCATTCCTTGAACAATACTCATTCACGCTCAAATATTTAAATACTTGTGACAGATAATAATGTTTTCCAATGAATTGTATGTACAAAAACACTTAATTTCAAAGGGAAACATAGTCATCTTCTTTGAACGTTGCTCTTTTCTTACTTTATCTTAGTTTGGTAATTCTCTTGAACTTTTGGTGCTCTGTAATATCTGCTGAAGAAAGTCTGAATTAATTTTCATTTTTTTTTTCGTGTTCATAGATCCTTGAAAAGCTATACCATGCCAGCCACATCATCATTGGAAATGAGTTGGTGAAGCTAGCATCCATTCAACTCTCATTCAATGATTGTGCTTCTGCAATGGATACCATAAAATGGGTAGATGCAATATTTTCACTGTATTATGGATCTCACACGTCGAAGCTATTTTCATATTTGGAAAATCTCGAAAGAAAAATTCTCAAGCTCGCTCCATAATGAGAAGCCTTCTGTTTTATCTGTTCAGGTTAGTAGCACACGCTTTTTCTTCTTGCACCATTTTTTTTTTCAAGGAATGCTAATTGCTCAACCTTAATACAATACAGTTCTCATGTAATAAGGTATGATCATAATCCATGTGCAATTGGAATGCCTCATTCAAACTCATCTTCTTTGATTTTCACCCCTGTTTTCCTCTTTCTTTCTTTTTTTTTTCTTTTGAATGTTACTTGGGTAAGAGATTGTCTGTGATATCTTTTAACATATAATGGCCTACATGCATATACCTTACTGTAAAAGATGGCTATGGTTCCTATCATTGCCTTGCTTGGATGGAAATTTTTCTCTAACATTTTAGATGCATCATAACCAAAATCACTCTTATTTGATTATCCAAATATTAGATTTTAGGACATTTATTGGATGGTTAAAATGGAAATTATCCGACGTCCATATTTCAAAAATCTAGTATCTGTGAATCAGAGGTTAACATTGTTAAACCAACGTGATTTTTAGACTGTAACTTAGCAAGAGTGGCTTTCGCAATTTGGTTGGTTTAATTTGAGTTAATATATAACGTGTCTCCCATTTACATTCATCACTGTGTATCAAGATTCAAGCATCATACTGCAACCAAATTATCAAACAACCCCCTAAAGAACCAAAGAACCAAAGATCACCACTAGAGAAGCAATAAGTAGAGATCAAAGCATAACGGCAAAGAAGCATCATAAGAGAAATTACAAATTCGGATTTTCTCAAATTCATACTGAATTATATTTAACAAAGACTTCATAGCGCTAATATAAATTCCACATATTTTCTTAACCAACAAATTCAATCAACAACAATAAGCAAATATACTTGTGTAGTGTTCAGAGAAGTGTAAATCTAGATCTGGATGGAGCCATTTGCCAAAAAGGAACTCTTGCTGGGTATAGGAATGCCATTACAAATCATCCCTCAACAAGTACGGCTTTGTATGATCCATGGCATGGAAAATCATGCCATGGAAAATCGTACCAGTTCATGTGAAATGGATTGATTATACTTTACATGGCCATGCTTCCATTTGTATGTTTTACTTGCATTTCTAAATTTGTAATTGATCTTAACTGGATTAGTTGAGAGTTTTCACTGCATAAATGCTAATAAGATTGATACTTTGTAAAGAAATTTGATATAATTGATGTAATTTGTGTTTCTTCTTGGTGCTTGTGATGTCACTCTAGCTAAATCCATATCTAGATAATTAGATGTAGCTATGTCTGGTAATATATAGTATACTGGAGCTTGTCATGACCATTGTGCTTGTGAAAATTTCAGGGAATTCCACAAATTATTTTGTTGATGCTATACTGTTTTATCAGTCCAACTATTTTTGTTTTTCCTGAAAATTGGTTTGACGTTCTTGTGTATTTCATCTGTGGAGGTATTTAATTCACTTATAGAGTTGGTGCAGATCTTGCATGATTAAAATCATGTTCCTCTTTCTCTCTTAGGGAGGAGGATGGTGCAACAATGTTACGACTTGTCTCTCATGAAAATAAAACCATTGGGTTCATCCAAGAGTGACTTCGTTATATTCGTTTCCCAGATCATTTTAAGGTATGAGCTCGAAAATGGGACAGATCTAACTCACAAGTAGATCACAACAAACAGTAAGCTTGGTTGCAATAAATGCCAGATGTGTTCCTCTTGATTGTTGGATCTGCTTATTTTTTGGCTCATACCTTAAAATGATATGAGAAAAGGGATGGATGGCATGGACAAACATATATATCACGGTAGGCCCCCACACAGATCTGGCAGTTCGTGGCTAGAGACAGGCGAGGATAGGACATAATCCGCTTCCCCCATTTTAACTTCTCCCTATGGCGTGGCCCACTTGATCTTGCAAATAACTTCCTAAGCATGTGTTTAGTATCTTTCTGCATGTATTGATTGAGAATTTGCTCTTATTTAAAGATTGAGTTGATGACCAAATACAGATCTAAAAAGAGATAGGTAAATGGATTTATAATCATTATAGATTTATATTATATTACGTAATATACTAGAGAGCCTACTATGTTGTTTATATTGAATCCAGGTCATCAAAACTCGGCCAATTGTACAACACAGGCGTGTTCCCATAAAATTCAAGGGTGAGTGTCCCCTTTCAACTTGTTCCCTTCAACTTTGGATCTGTATACATGTACTTAGAAGTCTTGGAAATGAAATTGACCTGTTTCTTTTATGTATACATGTCCAAAGATTGGGTCAGCACGTGGTCCGCTCCCTCATAGTACAGGGAATCTTCCTACACAAATCAACTACCTTATTTAGCTCTCTGTTTTGAAATAAAAATTGGACAAGATCACCAATGGCGACATTGAATATTGATGGAATAAAACATGACCTCACATTCTCATTTCTCTTAATATGTGCAGTTCTTCATTGACAGACAGTTCCCTTAGCAGTCCCATTAGCAATCTGTTTCAATTTGCCACAGAAAGTTCCATTAGTGGACAGCCCAACAAATATCTTAATTGAAGTAATAGAGGATGTTGGTCTCTCTGGAATGAGCTTGACATGCTTGCACATCCTTCTATGCATACTAGCAAATGCTTAATTAGTTCCCATTATCTTTCTTCTGTAAACAATGCATTGTACCTTCATTTGTCCAACCCTAATGTTATGCCTACAAATGTATCAGGTTGGCTTACCAGATGACTCTCAGTTTGTTAGAAATGGACGAGATATTTGTGACACCAATGGATCCACAAGCTTTTATACTTCTTTTCACAACAGTGTAATAAAGAAAATACAATATCGGAAAAGTGCATGGAAATTGATTGCACGATCCTTTAACCATGTGCCACTCCCACTTCCAATTGTGCTTTGGACTAGTGCATTGGGCGCACTTCCTAGCTGTTTATACTTACATTTTGAGTCATCTATTGAGAATTCATGTTCAAAATACACCTTGGTGTATAAATTTCATGGCCCTGCCTTAGTATTCACATTCTCGTTTATCTCTCTTCATTTGTTCACTAATTTGCACATCATTCAAGCAATGGCTACAGCAGAAGAATGGGAACTGTAGGAGCACATCATTCAAGCTATGGTGAAGTCCTGCAATTCGCTGAAATAATATCCAAGGGGTGATATATCAGGTCAGTTCCTATAGCTTCCCCAGTGTTCGGTTGCATTTCGAGAGGTTTATCAAGGACCTTAAGGTTTGCATAGTTGCATTTGAGTTTGTTTGTGGAAGGGATTATCCATGTGTTCTTCTAAAGTAACTATTGGTTTTCTTTCCCTATCCGTTTATAGCACTCCCTTCATCAGTTCCTGTAACCTAAAAGCTCTACAGGGCTTGCCGCCAATTTGGGAAGACGATGGAAGAGTCATTTGTGGTATTGCCTCCTACTGCTGCTTCCATGTACAAGCCTGCATCTGAAGGGGGTGGCACCCATTTACTGACTCCTGGCGGAAGCCCCAGTGGCCCTTTGCAGGCGAACAATTCTAGGTTCCACTCGAGTGTAACTGTATTGAAGCGTGCATTCGATATCGCCACCGCCCAAACACAGTGTGAATTGCTTCCAGTTTCATCTCGCAAATTTTAAAGTTCATTTTTTGGCATCCTTGCTTGGGTCAGATAAAATTTTAGCTCTCGAGCATTCTATGTTTATGCACATGTGCTTGTGCATGTCTTTTCAAGTTGATCAACCTTTATGTTTGGAATGTATGCGTGTGTTGTCTGATAAACTCGATAAAGAGGTCGAAGACGTGAACAGGGACATTAAAGCATATGAAGCCTGTCTTCAACGACTTGAGCTAGAGTCCCGTGATGCTCTTAGCGAAGCCGATTTCCTTCGAGAAAAAAAGAAGGTGCCTGTTTGATGAATGCTGCTTTCATTTTATTTGAATTTGGTAAATGCTTGGTCATGGCTAGTTCATCATTAGAAACAATGCTTTCCTTCTGTTATTAGTAGACAAGCTCATCTGTTTATTTGAAAATGCAATAGACTCTGTAATGAACAACTTGAGGCTACATACACCTTGATATTTTTATGAAGCTATGGGATTTGAAGGGAATATTTTATCATTAACTCAGAGTGAGAAGATCTGCAGTTTGTTGATTATTGATGATTTCATTCCTTATTGTGGAATCTAGGATATTATTAATGGCATCACGATACTAGGGAACTTTTATAGGCTTACCGAAACTTTGGCTCTAAGAGGACAATTCAACTAAAAAAGGCTTACAGAAACTTTGGCTCTAATGACAACTGATGTAGGCCCCTTCTTGGCAAAACCATGACACACACAGCTACAGTAAAAATTGCAGATCTTCTCACTCTGAGTTAAGGATCTTCTTACTTATAGAGATGTCATGGAAATCACATGCTTTTAGAAATTTACTTTTTGTGTATAGTTGTGGTCCATTGCTCCAACTATAACTAAATACTCAAACTTGAGTGAGAAAAACTTTATAAGATAGACATCTATTCTTCTCAACATCTTTGCCAAGTAACACGAGCTTAAGCATCTCTTTGCACCCCCATTCCAAGATCTATCGTTTATTTATTTTTTATGCTACTGAAGGTTGAAGAAGAAGAAAGAAGGCTTGAAGTAGCTATTGAAGAAGCTGAGAAACAGTGCGCATCAGTAGATACTGAGCGAATGGAATTAGAATTAAAATCAAAGCGCTTTAAAGAACTGGAGGAATGGTTGGTGCTCAACATTTTTATGGTTATGCATAAGTCATGCCTTTGCATTAACTGTTTCATGGACTTGATGACAATGAGCACTTCCAATGACTGCAGATTTGTGGAACTTTTTACATAAACTGGATTAGAATGATCATCTTTTCACAACATTCTTCCTGTTTACAAATTTGCATATCGGAGGATACTTCATTATAGCTTGTTTTAAAAGTCCTCGTAGATTTCTTTTTCATTTTCTTTTAAAATTTGTGAACATGTATTTTGTTTTTATCAATCCATCATATAGAAGTCTTAGATGATAAATGGTTACCTCTATGAGTTCAAATGTTGCAGGTACTGGCATGAATTCAACAATTTTCAGTTTCAGTTAACATCGCATCAGGTGTGTTTCTTATCATAGTTCCTCACCTCTCCTAAAGCTGTTAGACCAAATTTAGCGACTTTGATTGGATGCATGATGCCGATGTGTCTAGGAGTCGCTTCCTCGCTCTTCAATGGATTGCCTCGGCATAAGTATCATTCTTGCCAAGTGTGGAGAAAAGGTAACACATCAGTTTTTGACGTTGGCGTGGGCGTATAGGTTCAGCCGACCGAAGATCATAAGACTTTTTTCCTTTTCTTTTTTATCCTTATCCTTTTTTGATGTTTTTGATCTATATATCAAGAACCCTAATATTCATCCATTCCCTAAACATAGAACACGAGTTTAGGATAAGGCACATGAACAATAATTCAATCAGTGGGAAATTCCACCGAGCTTTCCAAATTACCAATTCTTGTTCACTTGTAAGTTAAGCTAATGGTTTTTTTTCTTTTTTTTTTTGTCTGTTTGTATTACATTCAAGGTATTGGAAAATGAATCTTTGCAGCCTTCTGGACAATAACAACTTATCTGGGAGCCTTCCACGAGTTATCTCAATTGCTGAACTTGCACATATTGTATGTTCTTTCTAGCTTTTTGAAGTGTAACTTTTAATTTGGTTTCGTGACTTTTACTGATTAATTGATGCTTGTTTCCCTTCCAGATTCATGCATATCATCTTTTTTATTTTTGTTTTTGTTTTAATCTTTGTATCCAACTTTCTGAACCCCACTCAGCAGGCTATGCATTTACCGTGGCTACGGTACCAATGGCTATGGTTGTACCTACGGATTTTATCCGTAGCTTTTGGTCAGTTTAACAAAAACTGATGATTTGCCCACGTCCAGCACAACTGTTAGTAAAGGTCATGGCCGCCAGTAAAGCCTTTACCGACTGAGGCTTTACCGGCTGTTAGATAGCCGCGGGCAAAGGCTTTGCCTGCGGTTTTCTTGGCCTTTGCCGGCGGTTTTGACCGCCGGTAAAGGCCAGTTTTCTTGTAGTGACTCTTGCTATAGGGGGAGTGACGAGAGGGTCACTCGGACATCAATCCTCCGTTTCTATCTGCCCTATGTCTTTCCTACTCTCAATAAGGTAGTACTCCTTGACCATGATGTGGTAGTCTAGAAGGATCTAAAGGGATTATGGAGTGCTGAATTGAAGGGGAAGGTAAATGGGGCAGTTGAGACGTGGGGAAAGTGAATCATCTCATCGGATGGATATGTTCACTAACTTCTCAGATGCATCTGTGGCTAAAGAGATTTGATGCCAAGGCATGCACATGGGCCTTTGGGATGAACGTGTTTAATCTGCGTGAGTGGATGAGACAAGATCTGACTGCAAAATACCACAGATGGCTGCAACTGGTAGGACCATTTGCATGCATTTACTTATATATGCATTCATTGATGCTTTGTGTGGATACAGGAAAGGAAAATTGGATATCCTTGGTGAGGTGATTATGCAAACATTGGAACTTTGGTTTCTTGATTTTGAAAGTTAAATGATAATGCTTTCTGTACCTAATGAAGCTAAATGTCCCGCTTCGACCTATATGAACAGAATTTCAATGTTGTTTCCTGTTTGGATATTATTGGAAAGAAAATTTTCCTTGCAGAATTCTTTCTCATTACACTGAAGGATCTTTCTAGCACATGATTTGTTATAATGCCATTCTTTTCTTTTTGTTTTTGTTTTCCTTTACCCCATAAAGAAATGATGGTATTATCATGACCATTTGCTGACTTTCTATAACCACACAGTTGCTCTGGACCGACGGTGGCATTTCCTCGGACTCGGATACGAGTCAGGTGTCGGCCCGAGGAGAGATAGAGAGGGCAGCAGTCATCCATTACAATGGAAACGTGAAGCCATGGCTGGAAATCGGGATGGGAAAGTACAGAAGTTATTAGAGCAAAATTCTCAAATACAACCATCCTTACTTGCAACAATTCAACATCCACAAGTAACAATGGTGGTAATTAACTCTGCAACATTTCTTCTAGGATTTACTGTAACCTGCGTTCCCATTTTCTAAATGGTGGTGACTGATCGACTGTACATATCACATGCATGTATGGAACAATCCGGACTGTTCAAATCATGGGCCATTCTGGAGAATAGCCAAAATTACACTGATGACAATCTTAGCAGTTGATTTTGCCTGTTGAGTGTGGGCAGCGAACCAACTTATTTCAGCTGTCTATTTAATAACAAGTAGATGTTAAGATCATTCAATTAGTTTGATTTAATCTGTTGTCCTATTTGATGGGCCTCATTTGGACAACCTGGATTGATTTACATGCATGCCATGCGTATGTGGATGAATCACTACCATTTAGAAAATGATGACCGAAGCCAAATTAATTTTAGTTGTTCTTGTGTAAATTCCATTTTAATTTCAAAAAGAAATTCCTTTTACCAGAGGTAAATTTCCAGAGTTGGGTCAATTCAACTAATTAATAGATGGAGATGGAATTTCACCTAAGGTGGACCCCACTTGATCAAAGGTCCAAATGGGTGTGTCCTACCATTCTTTGCACGTGCATGTCTAGAACCAATTTGGCTTAAACGATGAACAGGAGAGAGATCAAAGAGAACTGATCACGGACAAGGCACCACAGCACAGCTAGTGGTGCTGCAGGGTCTTTCCCGCTAGCATGCTACTTGGTTTGCGAATTCCGTTCCATTGAAACAATAGACCCCACCGTGAACATAAGCTGACAGAAAAACCAGACCATCATGATCATCACATGGGCCACACTGTTGGGATTTTGGGACAACAGACTGTTTAACTCAATGGACAGGTGTGTCCCACCTAGTGAATCGATCACCTGATTTTCGTCGAGGATTACCCTCATGGGATGCTGATTACCTAGAGACCTGGCCACTGTGGAGCCATTGTGATGTATGTGTTTTATCCACACCTTGAGGCCATTGTGATGTATTTGTTTTATCCATAATATCTATTTATTGCCCTTGAGGCAACAATGGGATTGAATGCCTACTGTTGAAAATTTTTTTAGTAGCCATAAAAGTTTTGGATTGAGCTGATATTTGTGTTTTGGATGTAAATATCATAGTCGACCCTAGAAAGGTTTCTATGGTGGGTGTCGTTATCCCACCATTTCTTGTTGTATGATTTAGTTGAGTTGTACATCTTATTCATTTTTCAGATCATGATGTAAAATAATCAAATCCGGGTCCTCTACTTGTCACAAGTAGAAAAATTCTGCTTGTTGCAATCTAATTGGATCACATTATCATACACTGTATTTAATGCAGTAGCGTTGACAACATTAATGATGATGTGTACCAATCATAATGCAGGAAATCAGTATTTTCTTGCTTGTGGCAAGAAGAGGATTGGATTCAAAATGATCAGGAAAAAACATCCAGGTGGCCCCACAGCATCTAACAGGGTCTCTAGGCAATCCATTGTACATCTCCATAGCGGCTGGCTGCACCGTTAATGGTATGGATTCCCTATAGAAGTGGCATGTTGGTGGTGAAAGATGATACGATGCTACATGAGGTTGCGCGTAGGGGATCAGTTCTCGCAGGATCAAATAAGCTAGGATTTTTCCCATAGCAAGAATTTTCTCAAACATGGGATTGGATTGCCAAAATACCATGGAATTTCCAGACATGCAACATCAATGGAAGCAACTTATAGGTTCTATATATCATCTTTACCATTTCTCTGTTCTTTCGATTGTGTTATGTTTTATTTGGATGCTTGTAGAAATATTGAGAATAAAAGTCTCTTGGATTTGTATTTTAATTGATGGAACATAATTATGATGATCATTTGTTTAGTTTTCAGGGCAAATGATATTCTTTACATCACCTTATTTCATCATTAGCTGACCTAATTTTGGCTATTTACTACATATTTAGATCAGCTTCTTATTCAGGCCTACCGAGCATCCAAACACACATTGATATTTAGTCCAGTTTCATATTCAGCCCAATCTTTTTGAATTTTGTGAATGGGATTCTTATCAAACAATCGTGTGAATTATTTTTTGAATGACTCAGGTGTGAGATTCAAAAAACAAAAAAATTACAACCAAATCTGACTTTTTTAAGAAAAATTTATTCACAGATATGTTAGTGACGGACCAAATCCGTCGCTAATTTCTAAACAAGTTGAAATTCAACGACGGATTTGAGATCAGTCGCTTCTCTTCATATTAACGACGGACTGTATCCATCGCCAATATTTTTAATGACGAATAATACAGGTGTTTTTTTTTTTTTTTTTTTTTTTTTTTGAATTTTAGCAATGGATTTTGTTCACAACCCCAAGTGTAGGGTTGTGATGTTGTAATAATCTCGGTGAAACCAAAGTCGAATCCACAAAGACTAATCTCGTGTGTATTCTGAAAGTAACTAAACTCAAGTACTAGAAGATGTAAACCTAAATCTGAAATATTTGAGAGAGTGATTTTTAATAAGGTAACTGAAAATTATAAAATTAAAGGTAGTAACTATGGTACTAAGGATCCACTTGTAGCAATTAGGAGGCTACCTTGTTTGATTCATGGACACAATTGGAAATAAAGTCCTATCCTATCCAATTGGTAAGAAGAGATTTGTCAGATCTCTAAACTTTTCATGGATCTAATTATCAATGGATGAGAGTTGTGAAGATTTGGAAGTGATTCCATCACCTAACCATGCCCAGGAGATAAGGCAAACAACATGATTTACCAATCCCACAATCAATCATAAGAGAATTGTGAAGGTTAGGAAGGATTACATCATCCTACCATGCCCAAGGGACGATGGTGAACAATAGGATTTCCTAATTTCACAATCTCAATTCAGGAAAAGAAAATATTTCAAGCTATCGTACATCTATTGTAAATTGTCACAACAAATCATTAAAAAAAATATATTCCTTAATAATCAAACTAGAATCCAAGAGAGTTCAACAAAACATGAATCAAAACAAAGCAAACATCCCAATCACGCTACAAGCTTTACCTCTTAGCCCTAGCTAAAAGGTTTCGCCAACCATAGACATGATTGAACTAAAGACTCTTGAACAAAACATCAAATAAGGAAGAAGAAAAAAAACCTCTGGACGGCGGCTCCACCCTTTTGCTCAACTCCTCAAACCCTAGAAGATGCCTAGGAACATCCTAGGGACTCCTATTTATAGTTGTGCAACTCCAACTTTCGCACCGAGCCGCGCAAAATCTGCATAACCCTCGACTAGTAGAGGACAACCTTTGATTGGTCGAGGATCACCTTTGACTGGTCAAAGGTGATGGGAATTTAGAAGTTCATGTTGCTGGAGTTCGAGTCGAGGATTCTTCGAATAGTCTCGATTAGTCGAAGTGAAGCCAGGACTAGTCGAGCAGGCGCCAGGACTGGTTGAAGCTTAGACTAGTCGAGGATCATAGAAATTCACTTCAAAACTTTAATTCTCTTCATTATTGACTTAGTTTTCTTGGATCTTTGGCATGTGAATTCTTCATTCTTGGTCTTATAAGATCCATCCTTGGCTTTGGTGATTCTTGAGCATTAAATCCATGCTTTTAACATCATTTTCCATCCAAGCTCTTAAATTCACCTTACAACACAAATATGATTAAAATAGAACATTAAGCATTATCATGCTCATAAAACCAAGTTATACATGGGGGATAATATGCAATATTTGACCCTCGTCACAATCCCCAACCAACATTTTGCTAGTCCCGAGCAAAGTAAGTAAAAAATATTTCGAGAACACAGGATAATTTCTATACACCTAAATGATTTAAAAAACAATCCAGATAATAGAATTTTAAAATACATCAATGCTGAACATTACTTTCTTCTAAACCCTAGCACCTAGTAAATTTCATAGTCAAGTTCAAAGTGTTAATCCACAAATTAGAACAATTCTAAACATTGAGTTCCATGGGTGCATAGTGAAATATGGACTTATCACAATCAAACGTTCAATTATTAATTTTCATGATAACATTGATAATCAAATGAGTATTCAAGATGAGCAAAACCAAAACTTGCCTTACAGTTCAGTTTTTTTATATATATATATATATATATATATATATATATATATATATATTCTTTCAGCTTTTGATTTTTCCATCAATGGCTTTCACGCTATATTCAATCTTTTCAATGATCTTCAATAAACATCCCTTTTCGACGACAACTATTTTTTTTAGCTGGGTATTTTTTATTTTTATTTTTCAATTTAAACTTGATGGATAAATTCCCCTGGTTGGTTCCTTCCATACTTAATAATCATCAAGTTATCAATTCAATATCAAACTAAAACCTTAATGTGTAAGCTAGATGTGATATATGAAATCATGACTCAATTAATGTTTAAAACTTCTAACTAGGAGTCAATAACTCAAATCTTAATTTTGAAGACTATCAAGTGACTAAAATCCAAGAGGCATAAATCATAAACATTAGGTATCTTATAATTCTAATACACGGATTAACTTCAAATTTTACTTCAATTTACAGAAATTTCTGAAAATTTTGCTCAAAACTGGCAAAACACTGATTAGTTTACCTAATCTCCCATCCCCAACCTAAAATATACATTGTCCTCAATGTAAAAGAAATAAACATGTTTTGTAAAAGAGACAACGAAATTGAAGGAGAAGTGATGGAAAGATAGTATCTGATGAATACCTGATGAAAGAATTTTGAGACTTTTCCAATGATCTCAGTATAAAATGGGTTAGAGAAAAACTAAACAATTGAAAGAAAACTATCTTAAACGGAAGAAAGCAAACTATCCTAAACAGTGGAAAGCAAACTATCCTAAACTAGGAAAGCAGGGAAAAACTACTCAATCATGTCGCAAGGTTCTTCCTCCGGCCAGTATCTTGATAAATCCTCAATAGATTTCTCAACAAGATCATCCAAAAGCACTTTTTGCAATAGACTCGAATGCCCTGGAGCATGAATTTCTAGAGAAATTTATGGACCTCAGCAAAAAATTGCCGTAGAATCGCCTGAGGTATCCAAAGTATATATGATTCACCTGTGACAGAAAAAGTTTCAATGTTAGTATTCCATGGTGAATCAGAGACTACAAGCAGATAGAATTCAGAAAAATTCTCAGCAGATGATGTAGTCTCAACACATTTTGAAGTTTCAGACTTGGTTCAATTGTTCGCTCTCCCTCCTATGATTGTAAACATTTAAGATCTGTGGAGGGAAGGGTTTCAAAATAAGGGTTCTCTCGGTCAGTAACAACTATCGAGATGTTGTCTTGCAAGGCATTCACTATGTCTTGTATCATGGGATCGTTTGAATCTGCAAAGTGTGCCAAGCAATCTTCCGAAGAGTTGAAAAATTCAATTGAGAGTGACTTATTCTCCATATTGAAGTTTGTGAGGATCTGCCCAAGGATTCCATTGTCTCTGGAAGTGGATGGAAGCATGATCTCTTGCTCTTTATCACGGTGAGAATAAATCGTCACTAGATGTATCTTGACTTGTCTTACATAGATAGATTAAAGATCAACAGGCGAAGAATTGATGTGCAGACTCTATTCATCGGTACTACTCAATAAAGGCATTGTATTGTCAAGGGTTGACAACTCAGATGGTGGCCTCAACTGGATGGTTTCAAATTCCAGAGTTATATCGAGCAACTCATCCATTTCCCGAATCATATCATCATTCAATTCAGGGGAGTGGTCTAAACATGCCTCACAAAAGTTAGAAGGGTTGGTTGAAAGTGGTTCATCCTCCACATTTAAATCGGACATGTCAAATGGGTGGAGAAGATCACTATGGACGATAGCTTAACCTCTTGATCATTGATATGGGCCAAACTTGATATTGAGTCCAAGGGGATTTGAGCTGTACATTCATGATTGTCATCCCAATACTCATCATCTTCCAATTTAGTACAGTACACACGTGGAATGGGATCGCTTTCCTCACATTTTGTTCCTAGATTGGGTTGAGGTTCAAATAAACTAGCCTCTTCCTCCTCATTGAAGTCAAGTGTGTCATGCGACTGGAGTGTGTCAGTATCATTATATTTGAAAAACACCCATGTCTCTTGATCATTCCTTTGAAAAATTATTGAGATCAACTCTTCGGAAAATTGAACCTTATGCTCATTAACAGAATCCAATTCCTTATTCCCAATTTCAGTATCTTCCACAAGCGAGTTAGGATCACTCTCCTCACATTGTGTTTCTGGATTGGGTTAAGGCTGATATGACCTAGCCTCTTTCTCCTCATTGAGGTGTGACTAAGTTCTTTGCATTGAAGATATGAGCGATCCGCATGATGTTCTAATGGCAGCGATTGCTTGTGCGACATATTCGTTGAATTGTTCTTGAGCATCTATGTATTTCTGAATTGACTCCTCGTGGATTATTTCTGGTTAAATCTCATAAGTAGGGAATCCAAGGGAGTAGTCATTAAAATCAATTGGTGGTTCATCTTCCCAATATTGATGTTTCCACTGGTCATAGTCATACGGATTATAGGTGGGAGAGTTTGATGGTTGTTGGTACATATTATCACCCATAATATAATCACGCATGGTTTTCTTCTCGTTTGAAGGGTAATAATAGTTCCCACTCCCATAATCACGATGACCCCAACATTCACGTATTGTCTTCTTAATTTGTGGGGTGTAATTATTCTCCCGCATATGATCACGTAAGGATTTCTTAACCGGTGGAGCATTATATTCCGGTCGGTCCTCGATGATGGTTTCAGAAAAATTTTGAGACATAGGTTGTTTCCTAATATAATCATCTAACAGCCCTTCACAATTTCTCGCATTCTCTAAAACTAACTCAGCATACTGATGTTCCCACTCTTGCATATACATGGTGAAACCCTAATTCTGAACCTAATCCTAAAATAAAATAAAATAAATTCCTACAGCAATAAGAAAAGTAAGTAAAGGAGAAGTTAGAAGGAAGTTACCGGATTGAAGAGTTCTATGTTAGGATCCTACAAAACAAAAAACAATGTTAGTTCCCTAAAAAAAAAATTACAGGAAAAATCCTAAGAACAAAATTCTAAAATTAGAAAGTTCTAAAACCCGTAGATTAGAAAATTTCATAAAATAAGAAAAATCTAACCTAATCCTAAAAAGAAAGAAACCTAAGACAAATAAGAAATCCAGAAAAGAAAGGGAGAGAATTAGAAAGAGGTCACCAAATTAGAAGTTTCTACATCAAAATCCTGCAAAAAAAATAAAAATAAAAATAAAAAAAATGAAGAGCCAATTTAGTTTCTAAAAATAGATTAGGAAAGTTTCTAAAACAAAAATAGAAAGATGAGTTAGTTTCTTAAAAAAAATAATTCAAAAAAAAAAAAACCATAACCTAAAAATAGAAAGTAAACAAAACCTAATCTTAACCTAATTTAAAAAATAATTAATCTTAGAAAAATGCAACTGTTAATCCCTGGCAACGGCGCCAAAAAACTTGTTCACAACCCCAAGTGTAGGGTTGCAATGTAGTAATAATCTTGGTGAGATCGAGGTCGAATCCACGGGGACTAATCTCGTGTGTATTCTGAAAGTAATTAGACTCAGAACTAGAAGAAGATGTAAACCTAAATCTGAAATATTTGAGAGAGTGATTTTTAATAAGGTAATTGAAACTTATAAATTTAAATGGTAACTGTTCACTCCCCAAGTATAGGGTTGTGATGTAGTAATAAACTCGGTAAGATCGAGGTCGAATCCCACGAGGACTGGTTGTCACAATTCAAATCTATGATTCTTCTTAACTAATCCAATGAATAATGAACTAAACTGCTAAGCACAATTTTAGGAAAAACAATTAAGAACAGGGAAGAAAATTCAATCAGAGAGAAAGCACCAGGACTTTCGAATCCACCCCTAACTATCCTAACCCTTGTTTTGTTTGTTGATTCACCTTGATGTAGATTGATACCACTTAAATAGAGAAAGCACAATCGTGTCCTAAATCGGGCATACAGATGTCTAATTCCTTTAAGCAATCCATGAATAACAAATTCCATGTCCTTGGTTGGGCACATGGAATGTACATTCATTAAAGCATCCTGTTTCTTCCTCTATAGGAAACCCGTTTTGATCGTACACAAGCACCTGTAATAAGCATCCAAACAACATCCATCTATATACTTTGATCAAGTTCATAGATGGAGAAGTATGGAATTTAAACCCATAAAGCCCACTTAGAGAAAAAAAATAAATTAATTAAAATTCAAAGTAAATCAACCAATACAAGAGCTGATCAAATTAGGGGCTTCATCTCAGCCCTAGCTGAGAGATTAGTTACCCATAAAATCCATAAAAAGATATTAAATAAAATTCATAAAATAAACGTCAAACCGAACAATCTCTCTCTCTTTCTCCTTCTCTTTCTTCTCTCCCTGGCTCTGGATCTCCAATTCTCTGGATCTGAATGACTTCCCCACGTCCAAAACTTCCCTTTTATAGCTGCTGGATGGCTGGAATCGGTGGCAGAGTCGTAGACGGACTCGAAGTGCAGATTTTCGCAACCGTGATCGATGGGCCCCACAGAGGTGTTTTCTGGAAAATCCACCCCATCCATTGGATTCAGGACGAAATTTCAGTCAAGAATGAGTGATTTTGAAGGTCCATTGGCGCGGCCCACAGAAGAAATCTCGAAAAGATCAGTTTTGAACGTCCCGGGGCAGTCCACTTTTGGCCTCTGTACGGCACACGTGTGTACGCATGGGAGTGGAATATCAACATGGGTTTGTAGTGATCACGGCCCTCTACAAGATGGACGGCTCGGATTGGCGGTACAAGTGACAGGTGGGGCCCACAGTCTTTCGAAAAAACGTCCAGCGGCCGTGCGTTACGCCGGCGAACGACGCGGATCTCCTTCCGCTGCGAAGATGGTGGGGTCCACTGTGATGTTGTTTTGAGAAATCCACTCCGTCCATTGGATGGAGGACGAAAATCCGGTCGGGAATAAACATTTTTGTTTGATTTAGGTGTGGTCCACCAGAGATTTGAACTTACCGTCCATTGCATGTTTGAACGGCTGGGATCTAACATCTGCTTTCATTTCGATTTTTGCCACCTAGGCGTGGGCAACAGTCGCCCCAGAAAGTTGATGGACGGTTTGGATTATCCAATTGGACACTAGGTGGGACCCACAACCGCCGACAGCGGTCGGTTCCCGCGGACGGTGGAACGCGATTTGCGTTCGACGAAGGAGGCGCGGTCAGCGTCTCGCTGACCGCCTTAGCCGGTCCGGTGCACGGCGGTAACCGTGCACGCATGATGTACATGCGTCATATATGGGGCCCACTGTGATGTTTTTGAGAAATCTGCACCGTCTATCCTTTTTCACATATTATTTAAACCACCAAAATCGAATTTGAGGCAGTTCCAGATATTAGGTGGGCCCAGAATCGATGGTTTGTAGGCTGATCTGTCAGTTGACCCACTTCCCGAGATCTTCAATGGCTGAAATTTAATATGTACGGTTAATTTACTGCCCTCATCTCATGTATGAAGTCTCGAACTGATCGGATGGCAGGAACCATGTGATTTTGCATTCTGGACCAATTTCGGGCCTCTTCAACGTGAACGGTTTGATTGCATCGGGTCCCTGGCATATAAATTCTTCATTATTGGTTCTTTGGAGTCCATCTTGTGCTCTGGTGGCTTTGGATCATCAAATCCATGCTTTTAACATCATTTTTCAATACACGCTCCTGATTTCATCCTGTAATAAAAATATAATTAAAATTCGGCATTTAAACATTATTATGTATGTAAAATTAGGCAAATGCTGGGGTCTGATATGCAATATTCGACCCTGATCAGTAACTAAGGTACGAAGGATCTACTTGTAGCAATTGGGAGGTTATCTTGCTTAATTCAAGGACACAACTAGAATCAAAGTCCTATCCTATCCAATTGGTAATAAGAGATTTGTCAGATCTCTGAACTTCTCTTAGATCTAATCGTCAATGGATGAGAGTTGTGAAGATTTGGAAGTGATTCCATCACCTAACCATGACCAGGAGACAAGGCAAACAACAGGATTTACCAATCCCACAACCAATTATAAGAGAATTGTGAAGGTTAGGAAGGATTCCATCATCCTACCATGCCCAAGGGACGATGGTGAACAATAGGATTTCCTAATTTCACAATCTCAGTTCAGGAAAAGAAGATATTTTAAGCTATCGCAGATCTATTGTAAATTGTCACAACAAATCATTAAAAATTAAAAATATTCCTTAAGAATCAAACCAGAATCGAAGACATTTCAACAAAACATGAATCAAAACAAAGCAAACATCCCAATCATGCTACAAGCTTCGCCTCTTAGCCCTAACTAAGAGGTTTACCCAACCATAGACATGATTGAACTAAAGACTCTTAAACAAAACATCAACTAAGGAAGAAGAAAAACTTCCGGACGGTGGCTTCACCCTTTTGCTCCAATCCTCAAACCCTAGAAGATGCCTAGGAACATCCTAGGGACTCCTATTTATAATTGTACAAGTCCAACTTTCGCACCAAGTTGGAAAATCCGGAAACCACCTCAAAAATTTATGCAGTCCACGCAAAATCTGCATAACCCTCGACTAGTCGCGGATAGCCTTCGATTGGTCAAGGGTCACCTTTGACTGGTCAAAGGTGACAAGAATTTAGAAGTTCATGTTGTTGGAGTTCGAGTCGAGGATTCTTCGACTAGTTGAGCAGGAGCCTCGACTAGTCGAGGCGAAGCCAAGACTAGTCGAGCAGGCGCCAAGACTGGTCGAAGCTTAGACTAGTCAAGGATCACAAAAATTCACTTCAAAACTTCGATTCTCTTTATTCTTGACTTGATTTTCTTGGATCTTTGGCATGTGATTTCTTCATTCTTGGTCTCATAAGATCCATCCTTGGCTTGGTGATTCTTGAGCGTTAAATCCATCATTTTAGCATTCTTTTCCATCCAAGCTTTTAAATTCACCTTGCAACATAAACATGATTAAAATAGAACATTAAGCATTATCATGTTCATAAAACCAAGTTATACATGGGGGATGATATGCAATATTTGACCCTAACAGATTTTTACTTTTGACGATGGATATCTTACCTGTCGCAACAAATTTGCAACCTAGAAAACAGTGACGGACGAAATCCATCGTTTATTTGGTTTTGTGACGGATCTGATCCATCGCAAATTCACAATTTTAGAGTAGTGCGTTGGACCAGCCCTTTCACTATTACAAACCTCTATCCTTACGGGGCCATTGAGATAAAGAATCCAATGAATGACAACATTTTCAAAGTGAACAGTCATCGTCTTAAGATATTCGTTGAGAAGTTTGATTCAGAGGATATGTCTACATCTCTGATTGATTCTGGGTACCAGGATTGGCCTCCTAGTCTGACGGATGTGTAGTTAGGTTTATTGCTTTCCTAGGATATAGGATTAGGATAGTTTGTTTTCAGTTTGTTAAGTCTTTAGCTAAACTATTTACATGTTGAGAACTTTGGAAAAGCTTCAATTCTCCTTCTTCAGGTACTACCTTCCCATCACTTCTCCTCTCTTTCCGTTGCTTGATATGCATTGCATGCTTATATCTTTTACATTGAGGACAATGTAGATTTTGGGTTAGGGGTTGTGGATTAGATAAACTAATCAGTATTTTCTTAGTCTTTGAATTTTTTATTTTTTTTTAAATTTGAAATTTCCAAATTAAAAACCTATTTGGAAGCGATAGTTTGTGCACTTAAGAATGCTTTGAGTGTGATGATAAGATGGAGATCGAACTTTGAATTGTTGGAGTTTGTGAAAGTGCCATTATTTATCAATATACGTGAGTGTTGAGTCTATCAGTCAAGTGAGCCCCAAGTTAAAGACATCAAGCTCAAGACTCATCAAAGACCAAGGCATATGATCGTTCTTAACTGGTAAACTAAGCCTCATCTACCCAAAACAAATCCTGACAAGTATATGCCCCCAAAAGTACCTAACTTACCCACAACTTCTGAAAAACTTCTGGTAAAAATGGGTTGTTTTTTGCACTTTAAGTATTGGAGGGAGAATGGAACAAACAAGAAAATCATATGCCCTGTCGAGTGCATCGAAATGCAATCGAAGATGTATTCAAAGGAATCGAACATCGTTCAATTGCATCGAATGCAAGTCCATACTGTCCAGCAAGAAAATGAAAACATGCTGTGAATTATCAATTGCATCGAATGTGGTTCGATGACATCGAAACTTATGTTTCGATGACGTCGAATGACATTCGGTTGCATCAACCTTGGGCTTCTTCCAAAAATCCAAAAATACTCTAAGTGCTCCTCGATGCAATCAAACCTGCTTTGATGGCATCGAGAATAAGTTATCGATGACATCGAAGATTAATCGATGAAATCGAAACTAACACCAGTTTGTCCAGTAAGCTTCAAGGAAAATCTATAAGTTCTCTGTGTTATGGTTTCTAGGGTTTCTTGAGTTGCATGTGTTATCCAATGAATTTTGGGGGTTTCTGGAGTTGCATTTTGATCTCAAGATTGTTTTATGGGATTTTTATTTATTTTTATCTATTTTTTTGTGGTTTGATGATTTAGATCTTCTAAATATTAATTAGTTTATCTATTTAATTTTCTTTAATTACAAAGATCTTTTTTTCTATAGTTCTTTGATTAAGAGGAAAAAAAATAGAGAAATTGAAAAAAAGAAAAAAGATAATACACTTTCACATGATACTACCTTCAGATTAGTGGTTCGGGAAATGATGCTCCATATTGAGTATTTAGAGAAGGGATGAGCATTGATGTGGATTGTCCACATGTGGGCCACCTTTGATTGCTCATCTCTCTCAAATAGTTATTTGATCATATGGAAATTGGATGGTCATAATGAGTGCCAAAAGGAAAGAGGACAATTTAACAGAGAGTGTTTTCTCAGGGGCTGTGTGAAAGTATTTTTTTCTATGTATGTATGTTTGCATATGCAAATTGATGCAAACAAATGTGCATATGCTAAATGGAATTATGCACATAAATAAATTTCCACTTAGGGCTTGTTTGGTGAGTTAACAGGCACGATCAATGTATATGAATCTTGAATTTTGCACCTCAAGTGCATGCACCACTATTTTCAATATGCATCAGATATTCTATTAAGCTCATCATGTGATTTCCTAACTGCAACAGGACTAAAGCCAAAACTTGAATTGAATCTCTAGGATTTTGGCACCGAATAGGATGGCTGCTTTCTTGGCATAACTTTGGTAGTGAAATCCAGTGTTTCTAATTTAAGAAATAACGCAGTTTCACCTAAGTGTTTCTGTAACGCCCTGAAAATCGGGGGTCGAGCAAAGCTCAGCTCCCGAGTTCCAACGCATCACTTATGCAACATAGATAATGATGATTATGATGAGTGCATTGAAACATGAATGGGATTAGACCAAAACAGTATATCATACTCCAGAGACAGTTAAATTACACAAATGAAAGACTGTGATAAATATATAAAATATATAAACTGTGGTGAGTCTCCAGAGTGTGATAATGTTACCAGGTTAAATAATTACAAGTACAATTCCAAAACATACAAAAGGTGTAATGTCATCTAGTCGACATCCCAAAAATCCCCATCGATCAGAAGATGGTCTACATAGACCCGCCTGATAGCTGCATAAGGAGAAACCCTCATCATCATCATAAAAATTCAGCTTCGCTTCGCAAGCATCACCATCATCTGAAACTCAAACAGGGTCTGGTTGGTGTATACAACACCGTCCCGTAATGTGGGAGTGAGTGATCAACTCAGTGGAACAATAAAGCAAAGGTTAATATGTTATCAATTCAATCAAGCAGTAATGATAAAGCAGTCAATCACACATCCCTAAGGACTCTTGTTAGCGCAAGAATGGTATGAATGTATGATGCATGCCCTCGCCTACGCTCAGCGACTTCCTCTCACGTTCACGCATGAACAATACTGCCTCTGTGCTTGACCTGCTACGCCTGAACGCACGCGTAATGCAATGCATGCATATGATTACCAAGTTCTTATTAGTCCTTTTCATACAGTAAAGTTGGAAAACTAAGGTACCTCCTTTATATCATTCCCAAACAATAATCCATTATAGGGTCGTCAGTCCTAGTAAATCTCATACGATTTTGCGGTTCTAGGTCACTGCAATGGATTGTCACCTAATCATTACAGGCCTAGTTTATACTCTAGATGCTACAGAAGGGTTGTCGCCTCCACGTAGACTCAGAGTATACTCGAGGTCACTACAAAGGGCACATCTAGGAGTGTCAGGGCTGTTGCACGGAATCGTTACACCACTCCCCTATCACCCATCACGGCTTCGTCACCAAAACATTGTACGCTGACAGCTCAAATACAGTGTCCCATACACCGTATTCGGCTCACGAGTCTGGGTTGCTCACTGGTCACTATGGGGAGGTTTGTCGCCCCAGCGTAGGACGACAGATTCGACCACGGTGTCTCATACCACCATGTCCGGCTCATGAGTCTTATCGGATCGAGGTACCAAAGTTAACGGGATTCCACTGGTGAGTTTGGTACCTGAGGTTCAAGAAGTAGCGTCTAAACATAGTGAACATATATAGGGCCAATCGGGTTACTTGACGAGCTCGACTATCACGAGCGCACATCAAGTGGGTCGACATGAAGTGCGTAAGCATTTCGTGTGGCCTAACCACTGCCAACGACCAACACACGACTCAGGTTTGTCAAACACGTCCTACGTGGCGAATGAATCTCAGCCACGACTTCAAACCTGTTACAGATTGCCTGGACTATAACATAGCCCCAATCATATTCAATCTTATCTAGAAAGCATGTATAGTAGTCTAAGCAGAATTAACAAAGCAATTCAAACATGTGAATAAGCATGTTATAAAACACACTATAAACAGGAAATACAAACATATACATTTCATAAGTAAGTGATTAACTTAAACAACTAACATGGAGGAAATCATATACATCTCTAAGGTAGTTGAGAATCCTATCTCAACACCTACCTAAAGCACTATCATCTAAGTACTTACTCTTATAAACATTTTCACAAACACTTAGAATACACTCATTTAACAACATAACGTATATTAGCCAAAACATGTATTTGGGTGAATCCTTTCGCCGAATAAGTATTATACACATATATAGCATATACATACAGTAATTTATCATGACAAACATACTTTCATAATTTGTACATATATGGTATTTTCTACAAATATACAGAATACACTAAACGCCATAATTTGCATACGTAACTGAATCATAAAACAAACATCGCATTTTGCATGTACAATAACACCCAAATCATGAATCTATCATTATCTGACATTAAAAGCTTTGAAAACCTTAACATATATGTCTAAAGTCCGCACCTTATGCCGTAGAAGCGAGTAATGGACTCAGTTTAAGCACCAAGTCTGTAACAACGATAGAACGGCAATCTACGACATGAAATAGGTTAGCTATTTCATCATTTACACTAATCGAATCTCTAGAACTGATTAGGGTTAGGATTTGTTTCCCGAAAATGGAATCAGAATCGTCGAAAAAGCGATACAGTTGTGATGGATAGACACGTAGGATAGCAGGGATCGATTCCCAGGAAGGACACCAACTTCTCTCACACTTTCTCTCTCTTGACTCTCTTCTCTCTCCTAGAGTTTTCTCAAATTCGTATGGAATGAATGAGAGTGAGTTTAAGGTCCTTATATAGGCCTAAAACTGATGAAAATGGCCCCAGGGCCAAGGTATACTTAGTTTATGTCCAAAGGGAGACTGTTTCAGCTCAACGAAGCATTTCTGGAGCCCCCCTTGAGCCAAAGGTCGGACTTAAGCTCACTGACCTTGGATCTAGGTCGAGTTAAGTTTTCATTCCAGTCGGGTTCCTAGATCATACGTGGCGGACCAGTTTCAGTTCAACGGTCACTAGAACTCGATCAGGGTTACAAGTACACTGACCTGTGTATGAAATTTCTTCTGATCCGAGGGTGTATTTGGGTTAGATTCTGATGCTTTGATTGCTTATATCAGGCCTACAAGCAACATGTCTCAGATTACTTAAATTTAGATATTTATTCCTAAAATATCCACGTTTCTCACACACTTCACTCCGAGCTCAAGCGAATAGCCCCGGGACACTATCTGGATTTGATTTCCGAGATGGTTGTCAAGCCCAGCAAGGCGGTCCTAAACGCTTAATCTCGTGGTCATCGGACTTTCAACGTGCGGTCCAGATCTGATACGGAGTTTCAACGTGCTCCTGAGAGCAACTGAGTAATGAGATTGATCCTAGGTTTTAGGGTAACCTAGCGTCAATGATTCTACAAGTTTTGGGTCTTGCAGATCGTATTTAAAGTGATTCAAGTGGATTTCACAGCTAATCTAGTTTAACACTTAATTAAACTTGTTTAATTTCTAAAAGATTTGAGGTTTGAGAGGTTCAAAAGGGGTTAGGATCTACCCCTTACCTCAGGACATCTAACTCCAGGTTGGTAAAAATCTGGGGCGTTACAGTTTCATAGTTAAGAAAACTATAATATGCAGGGTTTCATAGTTATTTTCATTCTACAAGATAAAAGTGGAGTAAGCTTGACCATCTATAGCATCTTGATTTTGCTCTAAAGGCCTAGCCTAAGACAACTTTAGGGGAGGTAATGCAAGAATTAGTTGCCGAAGTTATGATCAATACTTGCCAAAATTTTAAGCAAAGATAACCCAAGAATAAACTAGACTGATATGCAGGACTCAAAACAATATCAACCCTCAATCTGTTACCATGAACATAATAAAGTCTCCAACTATTCTTTTATCCCAAAAAAATGAAGTCATAGCCCAGAAATCGCACCTATAAAACCCTTGATGATTGTCTCATAGTCCAGAAATCACACCTATAAAACAGAGGTTGCGTGTGGGGCTAAAAATGAAGCAGGCAGAATGCTCCATTTTTTCAGATGATTTTAGGGTATTATACCAAAAATGAAGCATATCCAATATGTTGATAAGGTCACATAAGCCTAGATGAAGGGAAAAAATATGTAACCACAACTTCTATTAATGTTTGTGAGGCATCTGTTCAACTGTATTTACTCATCTTTTCTTTTTGTTCCTTTTTTTGAATTTGAGTTTTTATTTTTATTGACTACCGATCAGATGATTCCTTACCCTGTTGTAACTAGAACAAGATGAGAGTTGACCCCAAATAGTTGGTTCTCATGTGATGGGGACATCACGCGCACTCACACCGCCCCCTACGCACATACGGAAGGAGAGGGAGGGTCCCACCGTCGATCTGGCCCGATGACGACATCAAGGGAGGGCTTCCTAGCTAGAAGACGAAGTTTGGTTCAAAAGAGTGGGCCCAATAGTTAAGAAAAGTCCATCATGGGATCTCGTGATCATGGCCTACTAGTCGGATTGATTTTATATTTTAGGTTTTGCTTATTGTTATTATTTAGAATATCGTGAATGCTTTAAATTTCTTTGTTTGATTTTTATTTTAGTTTACTTCATCGCCAAATAATAGGTTGCGCACATGGTGCGAGTTTTTGGGGTATAGGTTTTTTTCCTATAAATAGGCACCCCTTGTAGTTTTTTTTCATTCATTCAAGTTTAATAAAAATTCCTACTTTATTTTTTTATTCTCTTCGTGAGTTGTGGAAGAATTCAAAAGTGAGTGCGAAGCCCTCCCTTCTTAGAAGGGCTAACTACCATGGTGCAAAGCTACATCTATCTCCATCCACCCCTACCCTCTTCAATCCATATCTCTCATCTTCTATCATCATTATTGCTTTGAATTTTTCAGCTTTTGTAGCTATTCATCCCCCCTCAACCAGTTTCTAAAATCTAGACCTGTAGGAGTGCGGAAACTTCGGCGGAGCACTATGCCTCGACCTTATGTCGGATTGTCGTCAAACTTGGAGGGATTAGAGGTCTCTCCTGACCAACCAAGGCCTAGGTGTCACTTTGGGGAGGCAGGCTTCCATCACACATGCGACTAGCCCACCCGCGCAGGTGCGTCAGCCCCGGGTCACCATCTGCATGCAGGAGCTTTCTCCGAGTCTGGTTTTCCTTTTTTTATTCATATTTCCTAAACCCTAGCCTTAGTTTGCATTAGCCCTAATTTATTTGCTCCTTTTTGGTTCCTTGAATTGAAATTGAGGAATCCCTTGGATTAGGGACTGATTTTTATGCATGTATGGTTGATTTCTATTTCCCTTTGACATCGTTTGGTTTATAATTTTTATTGGTCCAGTCCTAGCCTTTGTCGGTCTGGACCTGCATAGATTCTCCTTTTTTATTGAATGTTTGGAATGTCATGTGGGATATGTAATTTGTGTAACTGTTTCTGAATTAGTATGATCTAGGCCTGAATTCTTGCATCTCATACTTAAATTTCATGTCCTACATCAAATTTGGTATCAAAGCTTAGGTTTCTTATAGGGGAATACATTACATGTTTAGGGTTAGTTTGTTTGAGTCTATCATGCATTCAGTTCATCATATATAGCTTTTAGGAGTCCATAGTCCCTGATATTAGTTGCTGAAATTTCTGTTAGCAGGAAGTTAGCAATTTACATTGTTGTAACTTTCTGTTATTCCTTTATTTTGGCAACTATATTGCTGGATTTTAGTAGCACTGCGTAGTTTTCCTCATATAGAGTCTTATATAGTCATCGTAGAAAGTCCTTAAGTGGAGTTGCAAGTTGTATGCCTACATGTACGGGTCATGGTTTTGACTAGCACCCTACACTAAACATAGAACAACTGCTAGAGTCACTAAACAAGCTGTCCCAGCAGATCAAGTCTTGGGGTAAGCGCTTAGAACAAGACATAGATCAACGCCTTGACCAAATAGAGGCCTCCCTTAGGACAAACCCCACAATTAGGGAAGATGACCAATCTCAGGCAGGTGGCCAGGAGGATAGACCAATGAATGGAGATGGCCAAGGAATCAGTCATGGACGTGCACCCGTATCCCCACCCTATGAGGGACATCAAGACCATTATTTTGAGGGGTACAACATGTGCAGCCTCGTGGCTAGAGAGAGTGCACCGGAGGCTAGTCCAGAGTTACCTACTAAGGTCATTCTGGTAGTGGACGAGTTTCGTGATGTCTTTCCTAATGATCTACCGAATGAGTCTCCCCCTAGGAGGGATATAGAACACACCAGAACATGGGACACCATAATACCTACAGTCGAGTTTGTGTTTAATAGTTCTGTCGATAGGTCCACAGGTCACAGTCCTTATGAAGTCGTTATTGGTTAAAAAAATAAGAAACCTAGTGATCTTGTCCCTATGTCACTATCCCATAGGCTATCAGAGTCTGCAGAGTCTTCTGCACATAACATTCATTCATGGCATCAAGAAATTAGGCAGAAGATCACTACTAGTAATGAACGTTACAAGTTTTCTACAAACCAACATAAATGTTTCAAGGAATTCAATGTAAGGTATTTTGTGATGGTCTGCATCAGGCTTGAACGGTACCCTCCAAGGACCGTTCGTAAGTTACATGCACGTAGTGCTGGACCCTTCAAAATTATAAAACGAAACGGTCTCAGCGCATATGTGGCAAATCTTCCACCCTTTATCGGAATTAGTTACACATTCAATGTGGAGGATCTAGTCACTTTTCAAGGGGCCATTGATGCATTGTACATCCTTTTGCCTAACCATCCTAATTCTCTAGACCTTTCCCTTCATCCATGGCCCCCTCCTGACCCATCTTTCCAGCCTCTACCTCCCATACCTACCCTTCCCGGCCCATTTTCCCAGCCCCTACCTCCCATACCTACCCTTCTCGACCCATTTTTCTAGCCTCTACGTCCCATACCTACCCGTCCTGACCCATTTTTCCAGCCTCCACTTCCCATACCTACTCTTTATAACCTTTCTTCCTAGCCTCTACCTCCTATACCTAGCCTTCACACACCCAGAGAGGAAATAGAGGATATCCTGGACCATCAGATAGTTTTAATGTCGGATAACGGGTTTTAGAAGTACCTAGTTAAATAGAAGTCACACTCAGCTTCAGACAACACGTAGCTCACTGAGGAGGAGCTTCAGAGACTTGATCATGACATCCTCGAACGATTCAGGAGTTTTATTTTACCAGTGGCGAAATCTTTACAGCCGAGGAGAATTGATGGGGACATCACGCGCACGCATGCCGCCCCCTACACTCGTACGGAAGGAGAGGGAGGGTCCCACCGTCGATCTGGCCCGATGACTACATCAAGGGAGGACCTCCTAGCTAGAAGACGAAGTTTGGTTCAAAAGAGTGGGCCTAATAGTCAAGAAAAGCCCATCATGGGATCTAATGATCATGGCCTACTAGTCGGATTGATTTCATATTTTAGGTTTTGTTTATTGTTATTATTTAGAATATCGTGAATGCTTTAGATTTCTTTGTTTGATTTTTATTTTAGTTTACTTCATTGTCAAGTAATAGGTTGGCACATGGTGCGAGTTTTTGGGGTATAGGTTTTTACCTATAAATAAGCACCCCTTGTAGTTCTTTTCATTCATTCAAGTTTAATAAAAATTCTTGCTTTTTTTTTCTACTCTCTTCGTGAGTTGTGGAAGAATTCAAAAGTGAGTGCGAAGCCCTCCCGTCTTTGAAGGGCTAACTACCGTAGTGCGAAGCCACATTTATCTCCATCTGCCCCTACCCTCTTCCATCCATATCTCTCATCTTTTATCATCATTATTGCTTTAAATTTCTCAGCTTTTGTAGCTATTCATCCCCATACAATCAATTTTCAAAATCTGGACCTGTAGGAGGGCTGAAACTTCGGTGGAGTACTGTGCCTCTACTTTACGTCAGATCGTTGTCAAACTTAGAGGGATTGGAGGTTTTCCCTGGCCGACGAAGGCGTAGGTGTCACTTTGGGGAGGCGGGC
Source organism: Magnolia changhungtana (assembly GCA_030180095.1). NCBI lineage: Eukaryota > Viridiplantae > Streptophyta > Magnoliopsida > Magnoliales > Magnoliaceae > Magnolia > Magnolia changhungtana. The sequence continues at coordinate 4,809,415 of JASAUF010000600.1, forward strand.
TTCCATCACACCTGCGGCCAGCCCACCCTGCGCACGTGCGTCAGCCCCGGGTCACCATCTGCATGCAGGAGCTTTCTCCGAGTCAAGTTTTCCTCAGGTTTTCCTCTTTTCATTCATATTTCTTAAAACCTAGCCTTAGTTTGCATTAGCCCTAATTTATTTGCCCATTTTTTTTTACCCTAGGGTTCCTTGAATTAAAATTGAGGAATCCCTTTGATTAGAGACTGATTTTTTTCACCCTGTGTGGTATATAATTTTTATTGGTCCAGTCTTAGCCTTTGTCGGTCTGGACCCGCATAGATTCCCCTTTTTCATTGAATGTTTGGACTGTCATGTGGGATGTGGAATTTGTGTAACTGTTTCTGAATTGGTATGATCTAAGCCTGAATTCATGTATCTCATACTTAAATTTCATGTCCTGCATCATCATGGATGTTAATATAGATGGTTAGGAAGTAGGGATTTTGTCAATGTAGATGGTTGGTAAGTAGGGATTTTGTATTCTACCTCTAATGCGGCCCTGTTGATTATTTATGCTCATCTGACTTTCTATTTTGGCTACATTTCTTTTCAGGTCATATCGCATGACACAACTTCTAGATGAGCATGATCTAGGGGTTTTGACATCTGTTATGAGCCTTCTAGTTGCTTTAGTTTCAAATAACCATGAAGCATATTGGAGTTGTCTTCCAAAGGTTGTTAAAATTTTAGAGAGGCTTGCTAGAGACCAGGATGTTCTACAAGAATCACCTACTATGGGATCCCATCACCATGGCTTCAGGTTTGAATTTATTTTGGAAGGCAATTTGTTTCTTCATAATTATTTACTCAGAAACATGTAAGCATGTAATAACAGTCCATGATTGGTTTTTTTCACATATTGAGAAGCATGCCATCTTTTTGTCCTAGTAAAGATATTCCTCTATTACTTAATGCCTTCATTGTCTTTTTGATGATAGATCCCATTAAAAAATTAGATAAATGATCACATGGGATGCTTTGGATGGCACAATTGTTGGATATTTTTGTGGAAATAAGACTGTTGGATATTTTTCATTTTAACTGTTCAATAAATGTCCACCAATCTAATAGTCAGATAATCAAATAAGCTTGATTTTTGGTCCATGATACATCTACACTGGGTAGCAAAAATTTTATGGTTTAATTTGACTACTATGTCATGTGTGCAATTTCTAATTTCGAGTGCCTGTGTATCACACTCATCCGGAGTATCAACGTTCGTCTCAAACTCAATTGAGTTTTGTTGGTGGTTTTTGTGTAATACGACGAATAACTGCTTGTTTGGAGTTGTACTAAGAACTTATCTGCAATGAACAAATTTTGCAATTCCTTTTGAGTTCCTTCAACACATTAGTGATATTCTAAATCCTATTTCTTCAAGCTATATGTTTGCGTAAGTGCTTTTAGGTTTCAATTATGTTACACTGGTTGGGTGAAAATTTGGATTTGTTTCAAGTTGTGCTTGGTTTGGATATGGAGTTAATTTCTAAAGTATCTTTTGGTTTTAAATTAAGCCAAGTTAGTGTCTATGTCCAATGCAGATGAAGCTATATCGTCAACAGTGAGTGGTAAAATGGCCAATGCAGATGAAGCTAGCTGGTCTCCAGTGGGTCTGAAAAGGTCCCAGAGACAGATGCGTCCCCATCTACAAGCATTGGGAGAACTTGAATTCAGGACCCTGGATATGTTTGGATGTTTTAATTGAACCGAAATGCAATCAAATCAGTTCAACAAAGATTAGAAGTGGTTTGTCAGCTTGGATTTTGGGCAATTTCGATTTGAAATCAAATCCATCTCAAAATATTTTGTTTGGCCCCCTAGATTTTGGGTAGATTTCAAGCATAATAGGCTCAATGATCCTAAAAAAGGCCACTTCTTTATTCTCTAAAATGCAGAATGCACAATCTGAACTTAAGAAAGAAAGAAAGAAAAATAACAATGTAACAGGCAAAATTGACAACAATAACAGTGAAAGCAATGAGGGGCTGCAACACAGAAATAAAAAAGAAAAATCGGGATGAAGATCATCTTTGATCTAACACCAATAAACTGTTCCTGCATGTGCCATCTTTCAAAAGAGAATTTGCTGTCATGTTTGCCTCTCAAGTCGCGGCTTTGTTTCTGTTCTATTTTTGCTTGCGCATATAGGATAGATGAGGCCTATATTTTTGTGTGCCCCCACCTTTCTGGGAAAAAAGTACAAGTGGATTATCTATTACTAGAAAATGAGGCCTCAATTGGAGATTGAGTAAACACTTGTGTACGTGTTAAAATGATTAAAGCACACTTTACTTGTCAAATTTTGTATAGCCAAAACAACTTGACAAGAGATCTTCAAGACCGGTATAAAATCAAGAAAAGATCAAGGTCAAGGTCAAGGTTGTAATTTATTTTTAGTTAAAGTGGTGAATGTTATAATATTTACTTTTATTTGCTCTTGCAAAGATTGAGGTTTTGATTTTAAAGAAATTCATGAAATAAGGTTGTCCGCCCTAAAACTTTAGGTGAAGGTTGTCCTACGAATTATTTGGAATGAATGTTTCAATACTTAAGCAATTGAGATCTCTAATTTATCTGCATATTCAGTACTTATTTCAATTATTTAGCAGTCATATTCAACCCCCCCCCCCCCCCCAGGACATCTTAAGCTCTCCTTTTCAACTTGTGAGGGTCATGTAATATCAGCTCAACTCTTTTTCTTTTTCTTTTCTAAATTAACACGTGCTGAATTTTATATTGAAATATGAATTCTCTTTTTCTGAAGGAACATTCTTATTGGATGCTTGTTTTGCTGGAGCATATTGCCCTAATTGGTTGCATCCAACAACACCCTATTATTTAGTCAAGTAATTCATCATGGAGTATGGGGTTATAGTTACTTTGATATTGTGAACCGTTGTAACTAACAGTTCCTGATGTTGGACAGAGAACCTGTTGGTTACAAAAGATACAATCAAAGTCGCCGATTTTAGCCTCTCTCGTGAAGTTTTCTCTCAGCCGCCGTATACTGAATATGTCTCAATTTAGGAGTACATATGCATCTTTACTTACTAATTCTCAATGTCTCAAGTTCTTGATTTTCATCATTATGTTTCAAATGATCAATCTACAAATCTGGTCCAAATCATCATTTGTAAACTTTTGACTTCCTTTTTTTGTTTTATCATTTTTAATATTCAGTGTAGCATGGATCATGCTATTTACCACATTTGGTCTAGGTAATTAAAATGCTAGTATACCATTCATGAATAGAAGACTCAATTATTATGTAAAAAATGTATTATACTATAATATATGAACTAATTTGTAATGCAACAAATCTTATTCCGTTCTTTAGAATTACATGACGATTTTAACACGCGCACACTCACGCCACACACGCACACACATCCCACACACTCACGCCACACAAACACACACCCCACACACTCACGCACCACGCACACACGCACACACACTCACGCCACACGCACACACACCCCCACACACTCACACACACCCCCACAAACTCACGCCACATGCACACATGCCCCACACATGCACGCCGTGGGATTTCACCACCGTGGGTACTCGAACCCTTGACCCTATGGGATTTCACCACTGTGGGTACTCGAACCCTTGACTCGGTGTCTGTGGATAGTACATGAATTGGGTCATTTGTTGCATGGCATCATTACTTTATTTTTATTGGTCTAACATTTCTTTTTGTGTTTTTGTTCTTTGTTCTTTGTTCTTTGTTCTTTGTTTTGTGTTTTTTGTTTTTTTTTTTTTTTTTATTTTTTTTTTTTTTTTTGTAGTCGAAGAGTTTGAAGCTGATTTATATTATTTTGCATACTTACGTCATAGCAATCAGTTTTGCTGTTTTTTGGTCTATGTTTCTACTGTTATCTCTTTCTTGACCTGCAGGATTGTGGATAACCACTTAGAATCTCTTGATTTAAATGCGTACTTTGAGTAGGTTGTGCAAGTGCACATTGCTTTTCTCACGCTTTTAATTTCAATTACAGCCTCATCTAATTTTCTGAGTAGAGATTGGAAATAGGGAACTAATGTGATCATTAAATGCTTCATAGGACAATTCAATTTAGTTCTGATTTTATGTTAATTTTAAAAAGTTGAGATACTGCTGAGTGACTACAGATTTTATACTTATGAGCAAAAAATTTCAGACTATAGAGACTTTTATTCTTGTTTTCTTTTCTTTGTTTTGGTCAAGACTTCATTCTTTTAGAGCTCATCTTGGAAAGAACCACTAGTTTTGATGTTGTTTTGGTTTTGGAAATGGGATGTATGGCTTTAATTGGTGTCTTTGCTTCCGACTTCTGGTCTCAAATGGCAAAATTGTGAAAAATTTACAGATTTTTTAATGTGTTTTATGTGATTTTTTTCGCAAGTTAAGTCTATGGAACATGGTTTTTTTTTTTTAAGAGATCCATGGTTCTGACTTTAATAGCTTCAAAAACTTGGGCTGATTGGAATTTTCTTTTCACTTTCAGATTAAAAGATGCTTCGATGTTGTTAGTTGCTGGTGAACAGAGAAGTCGTTGGTAAGTTTTTTTTTATGCTCTTCCATTTTTATTGAATCACACCTCAGAGACAATACAAGCAGTAGATTCAACAACTTCACACCTGAAAGCCCCTCCTAATGTTGTTAAAATGATACGTTGAAGTGCACCCTCTGGGAAGCCCTGGATACACTGGAGACAGAATGAACTCCTAGCTTCTCTAAGCAGTTTTTGTGAACTTGAGCCACATATTCTAAGATGGGTATTCAAATAGTTAAACAGACAAATAAGAAAAAATATCTATCATATGCCACTGGTAAGGAAATAAATGAAACTGAAGAATAAGCTTCTAACTATAAGCAGATGGTGAATCTGCAAAATGTTCTGAATGGCGTATGGTGACTTCCTAACAATAAGCTTATATACCTGAAATATAGCAAAATGTTTTGAATATGCAGAAAGTATTTTTACTTCATACTTGTGTGCCAGAGGAAGTACAAAAGGACCTCTAGCAATCAGGGTCTCTTTATTCGCCAATTCTATGTCTTTTCCTGCCTCTATTGCAGCCATGGTAGGCTTTGAGAAAAGAAATAGGTGAATACTCAGCCAGCTTGGTATTAATTTTGGTGTAAAAAATGACTTTTCAAATCAGGATATATATCGAGATGCATTATCTTTTATACATTTTCCTTCATCCTGTTCTATGCATATCTCGCCTTTTGTTGTCAGTCATATATTATTGTGAATGTGCTATATTTCACGGTGCCCTGAATCTGTCCTGATAGAGGTTACTCAATTGTGTTTTACAGCAATCACTAAAGGCAGAGAGGGAGAAGAATAGAGAAATGCACTTCCCAAAGAGGAAGCATGCTATTAAGGTTTGAGATTGCAAGATGATTGTTGTAGGTGAGGCTATCTTTTTGTTTTTGTTAGTTAGAGAAATTTAGTGTGGGAGCCTTTGAAGCTTGCATTAATATCGAGTTGGTGACTCCTTTAATCAGTTACCAAAAAGAGATTCTAGTAATTTTAGCATACACACATGTTTTTATCTATCTTTTGTTTGCTGAGTATTTGAGCTACAAAGGCTCAAGTGTTAAAATATGATTTACATATTCATGAAATCCACTCACAAGTTTGTCTGGAAATTGTTGAACATCAAGTCAGTTCAACTTGTACCTAACATGTCAGTTTTTAATTTTCATAACCATTACGGTGGTATATGAAACCATATTGTTATCTGAATCATCAATCTAGAATAGTGTCTTCTCACCTATATATTTAATGTTCATAAGCATTTACTGGCAATTGCAGTCTAGCACTATAGAGCTTATAATCTTCTTTTACCATCCCTTATTTCAGTTGCTACTTTTGTATCTGGTGTGGTTTAACCTTCTTTTTCTTGATTGCTCCTGCTACATGTCATTTTCTTTCTTGTCTCTTTGTAGTAGAAGGCAGGCGAGCTTTTGTCGATGTTTTCCTGAAGGCAACAAGATATTTTACTCTTTCTGGCATTACACTGATTGTTTCAAAGATTTTATTTGGAATTAAGATTGGATATTAGGAACATTGTGTGATCTAGGTTATATGAATGAAACTATAATAGTTTTCAGCTGCATCTGGTTCATCTACTTAATGTTAACCATCATTTTCCGTTGCAAATTTACAATCAGGATTTGTTCCTGTTTCTCTACTTTCTAGTTTCAGCTATGACTTCGTTCAAGATTTACCATGCATCATACCTGTAAATCAAATTAAACCATTCAAGTTGTGAACCATAATTTAGATGGACCATAGACCGAAAGTTATATGGAATTGATTATGTAAATAGCTAATTGGTAGATATTTATTTCCACAAAAAAAATCATATTTTTCTCAGATATTTAAAGAAAAGATCCACTGGATTTTCTTAGGGTTTCCATGTTAATTCTTGATTAGCTCCATGATCCAGTTTGGTTCTTATATTTGCTGCTGATGCATAGATCCTACTTTCAAGTTGACCTTTTGTGCAGGCTAGCATGTATAACCCGTTTGAACTCCATGTTTGGGAATCTCATATAATGGAGCATCATAATTCTCATCTTCTCATTTTCTAAGCCTTATCTCAACTAATTGGGAATCATACTGTTCCTATCAATAATAGTCAATGCACATTTTCTGTTTTTAGTTCGTGTCTTGGGCTGTAGGCTGTTTATAAGGAAGCTAAATGCATCTGAATGAGCCATCATTTTGTGCTACAATTGTATTTTGATGGATGTTATATCTTGTCTAGTTAGAGAATAACAAGTTCCTTTTGTTACTTCCAGATCTTAGAGACCTTGCTGCCCAAGGGTTTGATTGTTCCTACAGCTTTTGAAACAGTTGGCCATATTGCTCACTTGAACCTGAGAGATGAACACCTTCCCTACAAGAAAGTTATTGCTCAGGTAATCAACTCTATCAAATATTACGTAACACTGTAGCAATGTCTTCTTCAAAAACATTCTTTTTAGTAAATATTGTGTAATAACTGAAAAAAGTTGTTCCTTTTCAGCTTGTCCTAGACAAAAACAAGCTAAAGATACAGACAGTTGTTAATAAGATTGATACCATTTAAAATTATTACAGAACAATGCAACTTGAAGTTTTAGCAGGCAAGCTTTCTTTCCATTTCTCCTACCATTTAATTCTTGATGAAAATATTTAGGGGTGGGAATATTTTTTAATGGGCTGAGTTGATAAGTCAAACTGTTCTTGGATTAGAGGTCTGTTAGCTCTCTGGTCATGTACTGATTGTACTCTCTGTATTGCCCATTTGATAGAAGGGATCCTGAGCTTTTATTTCTTGGTATAAAGATGAAAACTCCCTAATAGATTGAATAGGCTATGCAACAGGCAGGCTCGAGGCTGGTTCAGGCCCAGAATTTCAACTGGTATGGCTAGGCCTACTCAAAATATTGATTTTGCCTTGCCCGAACCCACCCCATTGCCAGCACTAAGATTGAATTGATTGGTAGTATTTTCCAAACTGAGCTTTGTCCGAAAGAGAAAGAAGTTAGCCATACCATGTCTAGGAAATAGCTAAACATCATGATACTTCTTTTCTTTTTCTTTTTTGGAGAAGATGGCCAACACATTAAAAAGAAAGAAAAATCAAACAAAAGCATGCATTGCAATCAGAAATTCACCCTCTCATAATCAAGCAACATGATATTATCAAGGACTCTCTTTGGAATTTAGGCCTAAAGGACTAGGAATGACCTATCCACTTCCTCATGCAGCTTTTGGTTGACTCCGCTATCTAAGTAGTCTAGAGACTTTTCTTTTTCTCTTTTCATTTTTTAAATTCTTGGACTAAGGGTACAATGCCCGAAATTGTGAAGATCATTCCCTCTATAAGAAATTCATTCATGGAGTTATACAGTGGTAATTTGTTGAGTTTTGGTTGATTTTTGGATAGAAATTACATCCAGAGCTCTGGAAATGTGATTTCAAGTAATGATTTTGGGCGTTTTATGTTGATTTTAGGGAGAGTTTAGTTGAGGTTTGGATCTAGTGTTTGATCCTATGATTGAGGATGTAGGATCAAATCGGAAGTGTTTCTTGTTCATTATTATTCTATGAAAGAAGGCCATGGAAAGTTGTGGAAATGTCATTTTCTAGGAAATAGAAAAACAAGGCAATAGTGGAAATGTCATTTCCTCAATTTACATTTCTGCAAATCCAAACAGGCCCTAGAAGTAGCAGTTGCTCTTCCAGATGTTGAAATCAGCAAAAACGAGCAGTCCAAGAATTCAGCATATGGTGGCCCTTGGATCTTATATAAATTTGTTGTATGTGGAAGCTTATGATTAGTTACTGCCTTAAGCTTTCATGACTTTTTCTTGAATTTTTACTGAATTTGGAGGTTTAGGTTGTAGAAAACTAGTTATTTATTTATTTTTTTTGAAAATTATTTTTTGTTACTTTTTAAAGAGAAAAAAGATAAACGTATCAGAAGAAAGATCAGTAGCAGAAGTGTATCTTTTATCAATTGATCACCAGAATTCATTCTAGAAAATAGAAGGAAATGTGAGTTTGGACTGTTTCATTGTTTTCGGCAACCATGAGAGTTCTTAGGGATTTTGCACCTTGTAGTGTTTCAATTGAATTTGAGGGCTTTATTGATTTTTTTCATTGCAATTTTCATTGATTTCCACGAGCATGGTTTGGATTGTAATTTGTCTTTCAAAGCTTGAGTTCTGAGGTTACGGTGGAAGGAAATGTCAGGTAACTACTATTTATCTTCTAGAATGTGTCTACTTTGAATTGAGGATTGATAGGTTTATAGAGGATAGGCTCTTATCCTCTTCTTGTTGTCTTTTCGAATTTTGATGTTTGGAAAAAAAATAAGGGCAATTTAAATAGCAAGAGAGCAATCAGATGTGTTTTTTGGCAATGTAGGAATTTTTCTATGGAAATAGGAAATATGTGCAATTACTCTTTGTTTTGTAGTGATCAGTTTCTGGTTTTATACCATTAGAAATAAGCCATCTCATTTGAACATCTAGACATGTTCTGCCCATGGCATAGTCAGTTGAGTGCCATGCTCATTTGAACACACATTACTATCTCAAAAATTGTGCACGCATTACTCCAACTTTTCTAAGTTGTCTTTGATGCACATCTAAAATGTCATATACATTGAAGAGACCACCTGGCTTGTGTATTTTTATTTTTTTTTGAAGAAATGATTGCATAATACAAATTACATTTGTGTTATTTTAAAATTTTTATGCTCAATTGTTCCTGTATATATTGCACTATAAACATTATTCAAGTTTTCTATTTCTGACATTAATCATATGTTAATCTGAAATTAGGACTTCGAGTATGAAGAGCTAGAAGAAGTCCCGCATTTTTACCCTCAGGGGTACCATGGAGTTGATAAAGAAAGAAGACCAGTCTACATCGAGAGGCTTGGTAAAGCTGAACCAAACAAGCTTTTGCACATTACTACAGCAGATCACTACTTAAGGTATCATGTATAGGAGTATGAGATTCTCTTCCTGCTGACTTTTCCTGTTCAAACTATTCCAGACTGGAGTGTTGATAGAATAATCAAATATATGCAATCTGAAGTAGACAGAGCAGGTATTTTATTTTATTTATGATTTTTATTTCAAAATGATAAAAATGCTCTCAACTACACCTTAATAGTGTATAGGCTTTTGAAAGCACATTAGGAGGAGACATTTTATCTCTTTCCTCCATAAAGTTCGTGCATGCTTGTATTAACTATAGGCAGAGCCACATGCAGCAGGAAGCTGGAAGTTTGAAGAAAGATGATGTGTCAAAGAATACCAACTCATAAAAGCCAGAGATTGTTGAGGTGCCAGTCTTTACTGTATTGATTTTCTCTCTATATATTTTGTTGTTTTCTTGCAGCATAAATTTGTGGAATGTGGAGTCTATAGCCGAAATTTGTGGAATGTGGAGTCATACAATAAAAACAATGTTAGGGATTCACACCTGAAATTTTCAAAAGGTAGCTATTTTTATTTTCTATAGCCGAAATGGATCATGCTAGGGCCCACAAGATTTCTACATTCAAATGCAACCAGCCACAAGTGGGCTCTTGGACATAAACTTACCTTATATAATCATCATAAATAGAATTTATTTTTCATTTTTTCTATAAAACAATTTTTAATTTTTTCTTGAAGAATTACATTGAACTTTAGATTCAGTTAAAAGTAGTCATTTTGGGTAGTTAACTTTATTTCCTAGCATTCTGTTTCCATAGCTGTTGCTGAGCTTTTGGATAGATCTTTGGATGAGGTATTTGCAATTCTCTCTATTTGATCAAGCATTGCTGGATAACTCTTTGGACGCAATATGGAAAACGTGATTAGTTTCTCATGATTGTGATTATTTCCTGGCATTTTGTTTCCAAAACGCCTAGTGTTCATGATTGTCCTTGATCATTGTTCAAACACACCACCTAACCTTAAGGTATAATTTCTTCTTGAATTGTGTCAATACGAACTTCAACTATTCATTGTGTAATTGCAAATTTAGAAGTTCTTTTTGTCAAAGGATTGTGAATCTCGAGATTCCCTTGGTGGCTGGAAGAGGAAGAGGATGTACTAAGGGCATTTCATTAGCACAGGGCCTCCAATAGATGATATAGACAAAATTAAGTTGTTGAGAATGCAACTTTTGTGGTTGATGTTTCATGTTGCATGCTGTGAAATTCTAGAACATGATATGATGGTATTGTTATGGAATTTTACTTTAATGCACAAAGCATGAAGAGAAGCTGCAGGAGATTTTGGTGTAGGAGCAGGGGAAGTTTTGTTTCAAAACGTCAGCAAATGTAAACAGCTAATAAGAAGTGTATAGGATCAATTGTCTTAATTAGGTATTATTTGGTTGGAACTTTTAGGTTAAGGTGTATGATATTTTCTTTTCTTTCTTGTTAATATTTTTCTTGTTTGAATTTGCAGGTTGATAAGCTAAGGAAGAAGCACAGATGTGAGGAGAAGAGGTTGTATCAACTTGGACGTGTTTTTTTTTTTTTTTTTTTTTGTGTCGAGTTTTATTCACTGTGCATTTTGGTGAATCTTTACTATTGATGCAGGCTTTTCTCATGTGCTTAAAATTGTATAATGTGCTGCTACAATTTTATTAGCTTTTGGTTGTAGTTGCATGGTTTTTTGGTTTAAAACTGTTCCTAAATAAGAAAAAAATACCGTATATTCTAAATATTAAGGATTTAGAATTGGACTGGAAATTGAAAATTTGAGACGGTTTTCAACTGTCCCTAGCTTTTTGCGAGGCCTTATTTCTAAAACGGTTGAGAACCATTCCAAAATTCAACCATCCCTAATTTTTTGCGATGCCCTATTTAACCATGGTTGAAAACTGTTCTTAAATAGGAATTTTGGTGTAATGCTTGTGTAGGAAGTCAATACAATCGGAGAAGGTTTGATGACATTAAATTTTAAATTTCGATGGCATCGACAATGTCAGATTTCTGCCCGTTTTTTTACTGTTGGGATTTCTACTTTATAAATATACATGGCTTGCCTCTTGTAAAATGAGTTAGAATTTAAGAGAGTTTGAGAGAGTTGTTACAAGAGTTAATACCTGCATTCTCATTCCCTCTTTCCCATTAGAGTTCATCATTCAATCCTTTGCACAGGCACTTACAACTTCATTGCTTAGACTGAATCATGAACTCCAGCATTCATTGAGTTTTTAGTAACATCCTTCATAGGAAAATCATTGTACTAAAACTCTTGAATGCTTAGCTCATGAGAATCTTCTCTATCTGTTTAAATCATATCATTTAGATAGAGAAGAAAATCAAACCATAAATCTCACAAGCTCGGAGCATTGATCTAAGCATCATAAGCGGTTGTGGTTCAAGGGAGCTGAAGACTCTTCATCAACATAGAAGATCTTCAGATTGCGAGAAATGAGCTCACTCACTTATCTGTAAATATAAGGAATCCGTTGAGTCTAAAGCCCTTTCCATGTGTAGGAATGAGATTCAGAGTTTGAGTGACAAACTCGCCAAGACCTTTTCATAAGGACTTCGACGGGAGAATACTTTGTCCTTGTGTAGGACGTGTTTGCCTTGTGTAGGCATAGGATACCTTGTGTAGGCTCCTAAGTGTGTCCTTGTGTAGCACTCGTCGCCTTATGTAGGCACTTAAGGTACCCTTGTGTAGGTCCCTTGGTTAACCTCATGTAGGTTGTGAAGGTTCATGGTTAACCTGATTTAAAACCATTGGATAGTGAAATCCGGTACACTCTAGGAGAGAGTGCGTCTACCAGGAGTGGAGTAGGAAAGCAGTCAAACTACTATATATGATTGCATTTGGATTGTTTTTAATGCATTGATCTAATTATGCTTATGTCTATCAAATGATTATTATGATGCATGATTTAATGAATGTATAAGTATTAATAGGAATCACATCCCACACACATACACTATCTTTATAGTCTTGTTTCTTTACATATAAATCTTGTGTAAGCCTGTGTTTGGGACCGTCTATTGGCCTAGATACCAAAGAGTTACTTTGCCTTATTCATCTTGATTAAAGTTAGGCATTGTGTGTTGTTATAAGAAAATAATTTTTTGAAAAGTCCTATTCACCCCCTTCTAGGACGTTGAACATACTTCCATACTTCAGTAATAGCGGTTCTACCACAATTTTAGTTTGATCAACTAAGTAGACTATCACTTAAGTTCTTTCATTTAATTAATTAAAAGGAAGTTTAAATATCATGTTGATCTAAACATAAGACACATTTAATTTATTTTTTGTGAATTGTGCTAGAATTTCTGATTGCTTGTATGTATATCATTGATAGATTTAAGAATTGAGTTTGGAGAATTTTATCCACATTAAAAAGATGAAAACAACAAGTTAAAAAACAGTGAGATTAACAAAAAGGTTATGTATGATCAAAAGACTAGAAAAGAATGAAAAGTCTGAAAAGAATGAAGATGAAAAGACTAAAAAGAATGAATAAATAAAAAGGACCATCGATATAAAATCAAAAAAATGGAAAAAGAAGAAAATAGGGATTAGTTCGGAATTAGTACTTGATTATTCAATTAATCTCGAGGTGATGAGCATAGCTAATATTTTAAAATGATAGTATTTTTATGGAAAGTAAGTTGGAAGTCACTAAGCACATTGGAGAAACTTGATATATGAACTTATGCTCTTAAGTGATTGATGAAGAACCTATTTGATTGCTCCTGTGATTCGGTTCAAGGTTTTAAATTTTCACTCTCGCCTCTTTGGATTATACTCATTCATACTTGTTTGCACAAAAGATTGTTTTATGAAAGATGCTTGAACATTAAGAATTGAGGATTCTTTCACGCATGTTTTGCTCGAGACTAGAAAAATGCTGGCTAGGGGGTGTGTTGAGTGTCAAATATTGCATATTTCTCTCTGTTTATGTCACACCCCAAACCTGGAATTCGGATTCACAAGAATCCAGATCGTCGAGTCCGGTGCCGACAGCCTCCGTAGTACCCCATTCTCGGCTCCTAACATCCATACGCTAGATTCCGATCCTGAGATCCTACAAGGAGGATTTTTTTTGTACATTTAACTCATAATAAGCAAACCACAAGATTACCTAATTCACAAAGGCAACATCATCATCACATATCCACTAATATAATCATTTGAGTACAATACTAAAAGGGAAATACATGATATCGAAAATTAAGCTTCGGAAGACTGTTGCATGCTCCAAGCTCAACATTGCTGCAACCTAACATCACCTGCATGCATCTATCGTGCATAAACGTATAGAAAGCTTAAAGGGTGATGTAAGTGTGTGCACAAGGTAAGCGCCAAGTATTCAATGCAATGTCATAATCATACAATGTCGAAATAGGCGTAAGGTCATAAATCGTATGTTATCAGAATAAGCAAAAATACTGACAAGTCCATGAGTCAAATAATATCAAAATACGCAATACAGATCAACTATACAAATGAGGAACAATATCAGAATACGCGATACAGATCAACTATACAAATGAAGAGTCATAAAGAGTCAAATATCAGATGCCGTATCTAAACCATATAAATACAGAAACACAGGTAACCCAAAATGCCATATGCCACGAATGTAATGCAATGTGCGGTATGAATGAAATGACCATGCTGGGGTGTGAAGTCGGGATGATAGTACGTAGTATCGTAGGCTATGGGGTCTATTATAAGGGACTTCTATCCAAACTAGTCCCATACCTAAATTTGGATAGTCAGACTTAATGTGGTAAACTCCTTATCTCAGGTTAGTCGCGCGCCCCAACCGAAATCTTGGCCATTGCGAAGGTTCACATAACAAATAGTTGCGCACCACCAGCCCAAGTGGATAGTGAATGAATGAATGAATGAGTATGAAAATACTGCTCAATAAGTCCACATATCAGTACGGTTCATCTCTAGGATCATCATCGGGATTTAGTACACTCTAAATGGCACTGCCGCTCTCCCAGCCGCACAGTCCAAGTGAGCGTAAGAAACCTCACTATCCACCTGGACAATAGTCTGTCATGCCTATTTGGCACGTCGATAGTGGACCCATTCCTCAAGCTGGTCAGACTCAGCCTAGCAATGCCCCCTATGCTCCAGCGGGTAAGGCCATACCCCCTCCCAATCAACCACGACATAGTGGGAGACGCGGCCTCCTAGTATTCAGCACTCGGGCGCTCATGTATCTACTCCGTCTCGACGTTGGGGCATCCTTTGGTACCAAGAGGGTTTTAAGGATTTTCACTTGGGGCAATCTATGGCAGCCCGATGCTCGAACCAAACATTTTCGGTGTCCCATCTGTCCATCCATGATATGCCTGTGGAGGCTACGGCCCTGATGTCACTAGGGCGTACAGTAATCATAATGTAAGATGCATGAGTCATACAATCCAGTCATTCATCAATCCTGCGTATGTCGTGCGCTCATGTAAGATAATCTCTGCCTATTAGGGAGTATCATAACAACATACTCAATGACATATGCAATGATCAACCACATCTCATAACAAACATGCAGATGATGCGTATGGGCATGTATCATGATGTTATGCTGTCACATACTCATAATCAGTATCAATAACCAGCATCGACAATCGACCTCGACAATGTGGACATTTAACCAACATTGCCCCCAGGGAATGACCCTCATAGATCTTAACATATAGTGGACCCATGGTCTCACACAAGGGCCAAATATATAATACCATGGGCCTCACTCAAGAGCTTAATACACATCACGGTGGACCTTTCACATAGGCCTAACATACATCACAATGGGCTCCATCGCCTGACCCTCAAATGCATCACAATGGGCCTCATCACATATACCTCATATTCATCACATTAGGCTTAACACACCGGCCGAATATACATTACAATGGGCCTCAACTACGAGTCGCATATACACTATATAGGTCTCGACAATCGGCCTCGACAATTGAAATCGACACTCGGACTCAGCCTCGATAATTGGAGTCGGCCTCAACAATCGGGATCGATCAATAATCAAAATCGGCAAATCAGTCACGTCAATCAGAATTGGCAATCGGCCACGACAATCAGGATCGATCGATAATCAGAGTCTACAAATCAGTCACGTCAATCGAAATCGACAATCAGCCACGTCAATTGGAATCGGCAATCGGCCACGACAATCAGGATCGATCGATAATCAAAACCAGCAATTCACTCACGAAAATCGGATTGATCGATAATCAGAATCAGCGAATTGGTCACGACAATGGCACTGATAATTAACAGATTGACAAAGCGAGGTCCATAAATGATCAGCCAATCAACCATAGTATAAAGATCAGCACTCGGTCGTGGTTATATCAAATCCGATAGCATGGAGCCATCCATTTACGGCGTATGGGGCCCACTTATTTAGGTTAATCCACTAAGGGAATGATGAGAATGGGCCTAACAAGGCCTAAGGGAAGGTCACAATATGGACATCCAACCATCATTGCCCATCAATGTGGACATCTAACTAACATTGCTCCCAAGGAGTGACCTACATAGGGCCAAACATATAGTGGGCCCATGGCCTCAAGTACAATCACGATGGGCCTCATTTATGTCACATAGGCCTCGTCATATTGGGTCAACATACATCTCATCGGGCCTTGAATACACAACAGGTGGACCTCGCACCTTGGTCTCGAATATATCATAACGGGCCTTGCCTATGGGACTCATCGCTGGGCCTCATATGTCAAGTGGGCCACATCACATGGGCCGCATAAATGCACAATAGGTAGGCCCTGTACATGCAGAAGATGGGCCCCACCAGATGGTTAGTGTGGATATAGAATGCATACATCTAGTGGGTCACACATCCCACAGATGGTGTTAATAAAACATACATCGAAGCTGGCCCTATATGACCTAGACGGTTAGGATAGATCATATGAGGTGGGCTTTGCTCATGGGTTCCAAATACATTACAATGGGCCTTAACCCATGGGTTTTGAATACATCTTAATGAGCCTCAACCCATGGGCTCTGAATACATCTCAATGGGCCTCAACCCATGGGCCCTGATATATATCATAATGGGGTGCTTGCCCTGGATGACGTGGATAAAAATACATCATGGTGCATCCCATCCAAATAGTTGGACAGTATGGATATGAAAACATATATATTATGTGGGATCCATGTGTACAACAGATGCATCAAGGTGGGCCTTACACAGATGGACTGCATGGAATGAAATACATATGTCACACGGGTTCCACATCCCATGACCAAAGATTGGGCGGTGTGGATAAATACATCATGCTCCACACTACATATGGACGTTATGCTTATTCAACACATATAATAACATATAATAAAGAGGGCCCCACTGTCCAATAGCTGTTGGACGATGTGAATATAGAATGCATGCATCAAGGTGGGCACCTCGAACGGACCACAAAATACATCAAAGTGGGCCTGAAAGATGGGCCACAAAGTACATCAAAGTGGGCCCGATAAATGGGCCACAAAATACATCAAAGTGGGCCCGACAAATGGGCCACAAAATACATCAAGATGGGCCTCCTCACATGGGTCATACATACATCAAATGGGTCACACCAATGGGCCCCATGTATATCAAATGGGGCACACCCAAATAAAATGGTGATAATGATTTCCACCATTTAAGTTCCTAAGGCCCACCATAACATATGTTTCCCATCCAACATGTTCATAAATTAACGTAATGATAGATGAAGTGGAACAAATATCAACTTAATAGGAAACTCCCATGGCCCTTAGAAATTCTGAACGGTGGACGTCATTGTCTACTACCTTAAATGGTGGGGTCCACTTGAACTTTAGATCTGACTTATTTTTAGTCTCAAGCCTGTTAAGACAAGTTTGTCAAATGGTTGGACGGTTTGGAAGCAACACATGCATCAAGGGCGAGGTCCACACGAGATATGGATCATTCTTTAGCTCACGCCATGAAATGAGCTTTTAAAATGGATGGACAACTTGGATGCAACACATGCATTATGGTGGGTCCTATGAAGGCCCACCATCATGTATATATAATATAATATAATATAAAAATCTATATATAATATATACAATATATATATATATACACTGAAAATTGGCGCCCACGCTGATTTGTATGGTAATGTTTGGGTGGTGGATGATTAGGCTAAGTATGGATGTTGGAGTCGCCACTAGCCAAAAAATTTCATAATCCCACGGTCGGCTAGAACCACAGAATATGTAAGGTTGGAGGAATCTGAAAACTCTCCTACCTTAGATTGACTCCTGATCTGCGATCCGGGATTCCTGGTAAGGGACCTTGGTTACAAAGAGGGAAGGTGTTAGGCACCCTCTCTGACCGTACAAATGTACGGTCTCTATTTTGTGTGGTAAAACAATCTTAAGGGATGGATGATGTGGTCGAGATAGGACTAGGCACACACGTGGATTTCTGATGTGGCAAGAATCGAAATTTCGGCAAGCCACAGAGCATACATCCAACGGCGTACCTAAAAGGCGGATGTGATGATGCTTATGCTAAAAGGTGAAGAAAAACTGGACTAGATCACCTAGGAATTTCTGATGTGACAGGATCCGATGCACGACAAGTCACAGAGCATACGTTCACTAGAGATCTAAAGAAGCAGGGGGGTAGAGAAGGAAATAGATGTCATGATGAATGCTTGTATGCAAAATGGATGGATATTTAGCTTGCTCTTAAGATGGCTAAAACATGAAGTACACCATGGATAATTCGGGTTAGACTAAAGGGTTGAGATGGTTGAGGTGAGGCTAAGAAGTGGCTAAAAAATCAGGACTCTGGGGCTTGGGACTTCCTTCTCACCCTCACTCTCTTTCTCTCTTTCTTTCTCTTTCTCTCTCTCTCTCTCCCTTAGTTTGATGTGTGTTGAAATGAGAAGAGGAGAGGGCTATTTATAGCCTTCTCTAATGGCAATGTGGTAATTTTGGGCTTTAGGAGGGGTAAATGCTGATGTGGCAATAGGTGATTGTTTGGAGAGAGAGAGAGACACCACGTGGCGTGCTCTCATTAGCTAATGGGGTTGGTAAAAGGGTAAATAAGCTCATATTGAGGGGTAATTTTAGGAGAAAGTTGACTTTCAGACGCTGGGACAATATCCCCAGATGTCCACACCCGGGCCACACTTAGCACCACTCCGAGTACCGCCCAGGTTGGGTTGGGTCCGAAACTCGTGTGGCTGGCTCTACACACATTTTTTGAGAGGAAGCGGTAGTTTGACTACTGCCCACAGTAGTCAAACTACCACCTCGGGTACAGTTTCTCCCGAAATTTGGCCGGTGGGTCCTTTTTAGGGTGAAACAAAATCCGTTTTGGATATTTGGCTTAAAAAGGCTCAAAATTGGCTCGAATGTGAAGTAAAAATGGACCGAGAAATGGGTTGATTGTGGGTGAAAGTTTGGGTATGCTTTGGCTTGAACGATGACTTGTGATGGCTTTGGTTTGGTTAGGGTTTGGATCACGGTTTTGGCTAAGATTAGGGTTTAGGCTGGTATTAGGGCTTGGTTCGGATTAGGGTTTGGTTTAAGATATGCTCATGGTTCCCGGATTGTCTTAGCCTTCTCAAGATATTAGCCTGGGTAAGGTGTCTACAGATGCCCCTCTTTAACCGAGGTTGTGGGCAACCAAAGGTCAAAGCAAGTGGACACCCCACCCTTCTAGTCAGAAAGGATAGTGATTCGAATCTGTTGTCCTTCATTGCATCATTATCAGTTAACTGTTTAAAAAAAGATGACTTGCACAGATCACGAGGGTTGAGGAAAACATTATGATTATCCCTTGTGCATTCGTCGCGGCTTTATTGGTCACCAATCACAACTCTTTCACGTCAGATTGTTGATAGCATCAGAGAGTAAGTCTGAAAGTAAGGGCCTCTGCGCATTTGTCGCGGCTTTACGAGGATTCCCATACTATTTGGTCTGTCGTTTCCTTTGTTACATAATCAC
The DNA here is from genome assembly GCA_030180095.1 of Magnolia changhungtana. NCBI lineage: Eukaryota > Viridiplantae > Streptophyta > Magnoliopsida > Magnoliales > Magnoliaceae > Magnolia > Magnolia changhungtana. Next base: position 4,828,955 of record JASAUF010000600.1, read on the forward strand.
CCTGGGAGTATTCGTTCCGTTTGATCGTTGAAGTGGTTAGTTGCCCTGCGCGTTGGTAAGGCCTTATGGGGAACTCACTACGCCGACTTAGACTCGATCAAATTTACCAAACATCCCGGACTAGGTATGTGCAGGTAATCTTTTACCGTGCAGTCTGCTGATCTGATACTTTCGTTACAATGGATTGTTGTCATTTTGAGTTTGATTATTCTTCCCAGAGATGGATCCACTCATTTTACTAGCATTTGTACGACTGTCCAGATATAGAGATTGGGCCAATCGTACATGTATCATGTACGGATTTGATCATCCTCCGGGGAAACCGGAAGGGATCAAATCTTATTTAGCTATTTGCACTGACCGCAACTAGGGAATATGAGAGATTCCTCAGTGTACTGTGCATCGCGTGCTTTTTTGAAAACTATCCTCTTTGGAGTTAGACTCCTTGGGGTTTTATTTGAAAATATTTTTAGATTTTTTGAAAAATATCCGTTCGATCTCGCGGGTGGGCGTCGTCGTTCAGTTTTTATTTACACGAGTTAAGTAAATAGTCATGTTGCCTCTATTGATGAGTTGGCGGGGCTAACAGTTTGAAATATTTTTAAAATTTTAAAATATCCGTCTGATTTCGTGGGAGGGCGTCATCGTCCAGTTTTTATTGTGCAGTGATCTGGATTGAATAGCCAGATGGCCTCCACTAATGAATTAATGGGGCAATTGGGGATCATGGGCCTGATTTGGACATGTGGGCCTAGGACCATGGGCCTTGAAAACATGGGCTTTGAACCATGGGCCTTTGAACAATGGGCTTGGTGGGATTTTGACATGTGGGCCTTGTGGACTTTGAACTTGTGGGCCTTGTGGGTTTTGAAATGTGGGACTCTGAGGCTTTGAACTTGTGGCCCTTGTGAGCTTTGAAATATGGGCCTCTTGGGCTTTGAACTTGTAGGCCTTGTGGGCTTTGAGATGTGGACCTCTGGAGTTCTTGAACTTGTGCGCCTCTGGAGTTTTGAACTTATTGGCCTTATGAGCTTTGACTTTGTGGATCCCTGACTTTGTTGGCTACTTATCCTGTACATGCATGTTTTTTTTTTTTTTTAAAACGTAAAGAAAGGAAAGCGATTTATAGAAAGACTTTTTTAAAAGGAATGAAAATTTTTGTTTGTGCCAAATTTGTTGGTGTTTGCTTGTGTCTGAACTTGTGCTTGGATGATGAAATCAAAACATTGAACTCATCCCACGTTGAATCCATTATTCTGAGTTGTTTACCAGGGATCTCGGCTCCCTAAGAGTAGCGCATACTAGGATCATACCCCTTAGATTTGGGTAGAGTCTGATAGAATTCTGATTCGGGACTTATCTCTTCCTTGTGCTTCTTCACTTTGTTTGTTGCATTGGCTTTTCCTGTACCTGCACTTTTATTTTTATTTTTTCTTTTTCTTTACTACCCATTTTTGCCAGTAGCGCCTTTTTAGGTTTTCACTATGATAGGCTTTCTCGTCATTTTTGCCCATGGCGACCTTTCGGATTTTCACCATGTCTTGAGTTTTTGCTCTTGCCTGCCCCTTGGCAGCTGTGCTCTTTTTACCCTTAATGCTTTTTCAAGTTTTCACCAAGTTGCTACATGCCTATTGTTTTTACTCGAGGCGCCGTTTCGAGTTTTCACCTCGCCCGTTTTGCTTAGGTACGTTACTTTTCTTTTAATTTCTCTTTTTCTTATACAGAGGCGGGAGGCTAGACTCCATTCATTGCCACCCAATTGGTGAGCTACCTGACTTTGTCTTCAATCACGGCTGTGAAGTTGTTGACATTGGGTTAAACTATTCCGAGGAGAAATGGGATGCTGAATCGTGTTCTCACTCATTGAGTTTGACTCGTTTTTTTTCCTTCTTTTTTTTTGGACTGCGCGCTTTATCCGTCCATTTTTTTTTAATTTCTTCATCTTCTTCTTTTTTTTCCTTTTTTTTGAACCCTTTATTTTTGGAGCACTTATTGGAGGGAATGCATGATGATGGAATGTACCTCGGAATGTTAACTTTTGTCGTTTGACTTTAGCTTTACGATTGTGGTTGTTGACATAGTCAGGTAGGATTACCCATGATAGATATTCACTTTGTCGGCATTGACGAGATCTGGAAGATCTTTGCCCCTAATGATGGTGAGATAAAGGGCACCTCCTGGAAGAACCTCGTGGATGATTAGCGGACCGTCTCAGGATGGCCTGGAGTTGCCTCCTAGATTTAGTAGGTGCAATGATAAAATGTGCATGATTACCATGTTGCTAACCTTTCTTTCAGATTTGTTTGTTGTTGGTCCTAGCGATCATTATTTGCTTTATGTCTTCAAGATGTAGTTGGTTGCTTCGAGCCTACCACCAATCATTTTCCTTGACTTGTTACTTCATTTGTATCTATGATGTAAGATGTTGTGCCACCTACTTTTGTCTGCCACGAGAATGCACTCATGACCATTGGATGCCTTCGAGTTCATTCTTTCGATGATGTCCACACCCCATAATGAAGAAGGGCTAGAGTGTTGTCAGGTTATAAAGACTCGAAGCATAGACATGGATCCGTTATGCAAGCTTTAAATATTTGAAGCACTTCCTAACATGCTGCAATAGCTTATCTTCATCGTTCATCAATAATACTCCATCGTAGACTTCAGGCATAATCTTGACAGCTTTGTTGGGTTTGACTTCAGGCTTCATTGCAGAGGTGTATGACTAGCTCTTCATTTGATTTGAGTAAGGCTTCATAGGAGAACCCAAAGTTAGATAACCTTAGGTCTCAGGAATTCTGTCATCATCTGCTTGTATTCAGGAGGCGAGGATCTCTTGATGCGTATCATTATAGGGAGCTCAAGGGATCCCAAGTTCACAATTTCAAAATCATCCATTACGACATTGGTCTTTGTTTCGAACTTTCTGAGGGAATCCTTTAGCTCAAGAGTTGGATCATCATTTTCCACATTCTGGGCTTCGTTCAAACCCATGAGTTTGAAGTCTAACTCCAGATCAAAATCATATGAGTCGACTTTAAACTTGGGTGTTGTAACAGACGCATTTGACACATTATTGCTTGTGGGTTTTGAAAGATTTTCTATTGTTTTTTGTGTTTTGAGAAATTTCTGTTGTTTTTGGATTTTGACAAGTATCTGAATTTTTTAGTATTTCCAAAATATCTAATGTTTTTGCTTTTTGAGAATTTCTAATTTTTTTTTAAAGATTTTGACAAGTATATGATTTTTTATTTTTTTTTGTGTTTCGGAAATATCCAGTGTTTTTGGCTTTTTGAGAATTTTCGATTTTTTTTTGGATTTTGACAAGTATATGATTTTTTTTTTTTTGTTTGAAATATCCAAGTGTTTCGGCTTTTGAGAATTTTTCGATTTTTTTTGTTGCTTTTGTTTTTGTTTTTTTTTTTTAGAAAGATGGCGATATGAATCATGGATTGCCTGATTCTGTTCAAGGAGTCAAACATTATTTTCTTTTATTATGCCATCTTGGGGATTACGAACCAGCTATTGCCCTGCACTCCCTCTCCTTAGGAAGCAGGACCAGACGGATCAGTAGGTGGGCCCTCATCGTCATGCCCAAATGTCGTTATGAGCTTGGGATTGGGATCTGAGTTGATGTTGGATGTCACTTTCCTCAGCTCATCCCTGATGCATTGTGAGTCTTTGGATTCTTCCTGCTCAAGTGGGACCCAGTCTGTGATCCAGTCAATCGGGGAAAATTCTTACCCCTTGCCTGAGTCATTTTCAAATAGCTCAGTTAGACTCATTTCGCTTATTTGATCCTCCACAATGGATCTCCGCCTACCAGTCAGATGAATGATCCCTTCTCTAATGGATCTGATTGATGTGTGGATGAAGGGATCAACTTCCTCTTGCCGAATTTGCTCTCCTCTGATACATTTGTGCTTTGCTATCTCATCCTTAGGAGGCTGATATCCCAGTCCTGTCATGCCTGCATTTTCTTTATATTCGAGCTAATAATAAAAATGTTGGTGCTCAACTGAAGGGAAGACATAGTTTGATCCGATGGGACATGCAAGAGGTATGCAATTTGCAGTCTCGAACTCGAGACCATGGTATGAGATATCCTCATCAGAGCATTGTATGTCTATGATCAGGATATCTAGCTCTTGATGGTTGACTGCTTCTATCAGAAAGATTTGTTCGGGATCATCCAAAACGGTTAGCGCCTTCTCTCTGAAAATGTATTTGGTCTTTTGATGAAGAGGCGAAGAGAGAGCCTTAACTCTATGGATCCAAGACCGATCAGGGAGGAGATGAAATGAAGCTGTGATGTCAAAGACCTGAAAAGTGATGGTTGATATTTTGGGACTAATCAGAATCTTGACTTCAATATCTTCCTCGACTTGTTTCCTAAAGGCGGGGACCAACCATCCTAGACTCTTCTCTTGAAGGATCGAAGACTGAGTAGAGCTAGGCAAATCCCTTTGAGTAGCAAAATTTCATTCTTGGAAAGTTACCGCATGATTGAAGCTGGACCCTGATTTTGCTTGGGCATGTGGTATGTTGATCGGGGAAGGAGATTTTTCTTAGAGCATGACAGATGGAGCAAGGTCAGATAGGTAGATGGTGCCCCTTGCGAGACAGAGGATATATGGATTGGATTGATTGGGGGTGTCTCTGAGGGCACAAAGATTGAACTAGATGGAGATGCCCCTTGCATATTTAAGAGTGAAGAGATTGGACTGGTAGGGTGTGCCCCTTGTAGACTTGGGGGAATCGAGACTGGACTGGCTGGAGATGCCCCTTGCATATTTGAGAGCGAATAGATTGGACTGGTAGGGTGTGCCTCAGTCTGTAGACTTGGGGGTATTGTTGTTGGGCTGGCTGTGATTGAATGGATACATTAGACTGGATTGACCGGGGGTGGCTCTCCTTGACTGATATTGTTAGTTGGGGTTCTTAATGAACTGGGGCATACTTGATATGATGACAGGGGATTCTAGAGGGTGTAATTAGTGGTGACAACAGTAGGAGAGGTAACCACAATCGTTTGGTTGTCAATCAGATCTTGGACCACATATTTCAGGGGAAAACAAAGGTCCATTATGTGGCCTTGGGATTGGTGGTATGCACAGTATTCATTCTCATTATAATTTGGTGGTAGAGGGTTTGGGGGGAGCCTAGGTAGTAGCGGTGTAAGTATTTGCCTTTGGACTAGCATGACTAGTATCTCAATATAAGTTTGGGCTATCGGTATAAATTGCCTAGGTTCTCGGGCCATCCTCATCTGCTGACCATGATTGGGGTACTGAGGAATCTCACTTTGCTGCCATTGTCCCCGTGAGGAGTGAATTGAGCACCTTGGGTAAAGGCGACAAGATTATCTTCTTCTGTTGGATGGAGGTCAGGAACCCTTCTATTACCATTCTCGTATCCAGTAAGCCTTCCTTCCACTATCCGTTGTACTGGGGAGGCCTGATGTGGCCACCAGGGGGAGATTGTCCCAGCCCTTATTCCGACTTCGACCTGTTCCTCGGCGCGAATGAGTTGGGCAAAGTTGGCATATGGATACGAGACGAGGTATCCAGAGATACTCGGGTTTGCCGAGTGGATGATCATGTAGATTTGCTCCTCATCATCAATGGGTGTTTTCATTCTAGCGGCCAATACCCGACACCGTCCAACATAAGCTGACAATGACTCATCATCCCTCTGCCTTAAGACAGCAAGATCCGCCCTTTTGGGCGCTACATTAAGATTGTACACGAAACGATCAACGAAAGCTTGAGAAAGTTGTTCCCAAGTCTTAATTCGATGGCAATCTAATGACGTGTACTAATCTAACACATCGCCTTTCAAGGATTTTTGAAACAAACGGATCAACGCTCCACTATTACCTACCAGAGTGTTAAGCTCCCCACAAAATGCCTTTAAGTGGTCCATAGGACACCCCGTACCATCATACCTTTTGAATTTTGGTACCTCAAAGTTTTGAGGTGCCATTGCATCAGGGAAGGGACAAAGATCCTTGAATTTGGTGGATGGGAGATTCACCCCTTGCTATTGCCGTAGCTTCCTCTGTACATCGTACAATTGCTCTTGGAGTTCTATGAGTTCAAAAGGATCATATGAGAGGGGTTTTGCCCCTTGAATTTGACCAGATCTCCTACTAGGAAGAGGATGTTGATGATCTTGTGCTGATTCTGTAGGGAATGGTAGAATGAGATTTGCTGGAGGAGGAAGGGAGGAAGCAAAGGGAGGTTGTGGGGTTGAACTATTTTAAGCACTAGGCTGGGTTACCTGTGCACTCGGTGTAGTATTTGGCACTAAGCGAAACAGTAGCTCTTGCATTGTTCGAAGTAGTAGCTCTTGCATGGTTATGTTGGCTTGAGGGTCTGTTGGAGCTACCGGAGGTGTCGGTACCGGTGTCGATGCTTCAAGAGCTGGTAGAGTTGTCGACTCTTTTTCATAGGTAGCCATAGTTGCATGGGATCGAGTAGTCATGGCTTGGATTGATGCCTGGATAAGTGTAAGCCAAAGATTTTTTTTTGTATGAATGCAGTGATGATGTCCCTTGAGATTAAAGTACCACACACTTTCGAGTCGGGTCTCAGCTAATACGAGCTAGCAAGTCTCCAGTGGAGTCAGCATTCTGTAGACACTGAAAATTGGTGCCCACGCTGATTTATATGGTAATGTTTGGGTGGTAGATGATTAGGCTAAGTATGGATGTTGGAGTCGCCACTAGCCAAAAAATTTCATAATCCCGCGGTCGGCTAGAACCATAGAATATGTAAGGTTGGATGAATCCGAAGACTCTCCTATCTTAGATTGACTACTGATCTGCGATTCGGGATTCTGGGTAAGGGACCTCGGTTACAAAGAGGGAAGGTGTTAGGCACCCTCTCTGCTCGTATAAATGTACGGTCTCTACTTTGTGTGGTAAAACAATCTCAAGGAATGGATGATGTGGTCGAGATAGGACTAGGCACACATGTGAATTTCTGATGTGGTAAGATCCAAAATTTCGGCAAGCCACAGAGCATACGTCCAACAGCGTACCTAGAAGGCGGATGTGATGATGCTTATGCCAAAAGGTGAAGAAAAACTAAACTAGATCACCTAGAAATTTTCGATGTGACAGGATCCGATGCATGGCAAGTCACAGAGCATACATTCACTAGAGATTTAGAGAAGCAGGGGGGTTGAGAAGGGAATAGATATCATGATGAATGCTTATATGTAAAATAGATGGATCTTTGGCTTGCTCTTGAGATGGCTAGAACATAAAGTACATCATGGCTAATTCGGGCTAGACTAAAGGGTTGAGATGGTTGAGGTGAGGCTAAGAAGTGGCTAGAAAATCAGGACTTTGAGGCTTGGAGTTCCTTCTCACCCTCACTCTCTTTCTCTCTTTCTTTCTCTCTCTCTCTCTCTCTCTCTCTCTCTCTCTCTCTCTCTCCCTTGATTTGGTGTGTGTTGAAATGAGAAGAAGAGAGGGCTATTTATAGCCTTCTCTAATGGCAATATGGTAATTTTGGGCTTTGGGTGGGGTAAATGCTGATGTGGCAATTGGTGATTGGTTGGAGAGAGAGAGACGCTACGTGGCGTGCTCTCATTAGCTAATGAGGTTGGTAAAAGGATAAATAAGCTCAGATTGAGGGGTAATTCCAGGAGAAAGTTGACTTTCGGATGCTGGGACAGATGTCTTCAGATGTCCACACGCGGGCCGCACTTGGAGGCACTCCGAGTACCGCCCGCAGTAGTCTGACTACCGCCTAGGTTGGGTTGGGTCCGAAACTCCTGTGGCTGGCTCCGCACACATTATTTGAGAGGAAGCGGTAGTTTGACTACCCCGGGCTACCACCTCGGGTACAATTTCTCTCGAAATTTGGCCGGTGGGTCCTTTTTTGGGTCCTGAGGGTTAAACAAAGTCCGTTTTGGATATTTGGCTTTAAAAGGCTCAAAATTGGCTCGATTGTGACCTAAAAATGGACCGAGAAATGGGTTGATTGTGGGTGAAGGTTTGGGTATGCTTTAGCTTGAACGATGGCTTGTGATGGCTTAAGTTTGGTTGGGGTTTGGATCACAGTTTTGGCTAAGGTTAGGGTTTAAGCTGGTATTAGGGCTTGGTTTAGATTAGGGTTTGGTTTAGGATATACTCATGGTTCCCAGATTGTCTTAGCCTTCTCAAGATATTAGCCTGGGTGGGGTGTCTACAATATATATCCATATATACACGCACACATATTAGCCCCACACGTGGGGTGGTCCCACCGTCTAGGTGGGGACGGTGGTGTGAATAAACACATACGTCATTGGTGGGGTCCACTAGCCGTCCAATAGCAGCTGGACGACATTAATAAAACACATACATCTATGTGGGCTCCACCGTCCACCTGAACGGTATGGATAAAACACATACATCACTGTGGGTACCACATGAGGCCCACCATGATGTTTATACTCTATCCAACCCATTGATAAGGTCACGTAGACCCAGATAAAGAGGGAATTTCATGTTGATCCAAAGCTTCTGGACGCTCAGAGAGTTTCAATGGTAGACGTTTAATTCAACATTGTTTCCTGTGATGTGGGCCACCTAAGTCCCAGATCAAGCTGATTTTTGGAGGGAGCCCACTTCAAGAAGGGGCCCACCAACTAAACGACATGGATGAAAAATACACATCATGGTGGGGCCCACAGCTGGGACCGTGGGTCCCTAGTCATCCGCCCTCAACGCAGGATGCCTGCGCGTCCTCTCTCTCTGTCAGCAGCAGCAGCAATGCTGTTGTTGTTGTTTTTATTTTATTTTATTTTTTGAAAAACTGAAATTTGAGGTTTTTCATACATGAGGCCCGTACCAGCTGAATCCAGCCCATCCATTGCACTCCACGGCTCAAGACCAACCAAATGAGCCTAATATGCAGCATGTTTCGGTGTACCGAAACATCAGGGTGAGTTTTAACGGTGAAAATCACCATTTGCTATGCTATGGCCCGCCAGAACCTCAGATTAGCTCCTTTTTTCAGTTCAATGCCTAAAATGAGGTAGGAAAGGGGATGGACGACTTGGATTAAAAACATACATCAAGGTGGGGCCTGCATGAGTGGCCCACCTAAAAATCTCAAATAAAGCTGATATTTTATTTTATTTGTTTTGTTTTTCACGTGCAGACACTTGTTTGTTCAAGCTTCATTGAATCACGTCCAGCGTCCAGAGACGCTGGACAGACGATGGGAATTATCTCATCAACGTGGGTCCCACATGGATGACCCACTTGAGTTGGATCAATCCAATATTTGTGTTTTCTTCTCACCATACGGTAGGGTTCACATGACTTGGACGGTTTGGATAAAACATACATCAAGGTGGGGTCCATCAAAGTGGGCCACACATCACACAAAAAATTGAGAAGGAGAGAGAGAGAAACACCCACCTCAAGATCTTCCCCATCAACTTCTACCATTATGCTCTAATGCTCTTACGAAGCTTCCTCGACGGTGGAGATGATGATATAAAGGTTGGATTGGTGAGGATCTAAGGTGGAAGATGGTTGGAACTTTAGGATGGGTTGGACGTCCATGGTTCTTGCAAATAGAGAATGAGGAAGAAAGAGAGAGGGAGAGAGAGAGATAAGAGAGAGAGAGAGAGAAGTTATGGCTTGTCATAATGATGTAAGGCCATCTTAAATGCCTAGGTAAGGAGAGGTGTTGACTTAAGAGGATGAGCCATTATTACTTGTGTAAGGACTTGACCCCTAGGGAATGGTGTCATAGGGGTAGGTAGGTCCTACAATGTGCGATCCACAGCCATTATAATGCGCGGGCCACAACTTCTGATCTAAGTGTCGCTTTGACACACGAGACACGACATTGGAACCGTGGTGACGACGCGGTCATGATGGTATAAGTTTAGATTCGAGCCAACTCAAATTTACGGCACACGACTCAGGGTCGCACGCAAATGCCGATTATAGGTCGCGGGTTACCGAAATTCGACAAGGAGGATCACGGAAGCTTACGGAACGGTATGGTCTAGGATACGGATCTGACAGTTTATATTTTGGTTTTATGAACATGATAATGCTTAATAGGTATATTATATACATGTTTGTATTGCGAGGTGAATTTGAGAGCTTGGATTGAAAAGAATGTTAAAAGTATGGATTTGATGCTCAAGAATCACCGAGGCAAGGGATGGTTCTTAGGAGACTAAGATTGAATATTTTAAGACACTAAGATTCAAGGAAACCAAGTGGAGAAGGAAGGAAGTCAAAAGTACAAAGTGGATAAATTCAGAAAATCTGAACTTCACTATCGATGACATTGACCACCGGTCAATGACATCGAAGCAAGTGTTCAATGACATCGAACATGGGTCGATGACATTGAGAATTATCTGAAAATTAAGTCTAGTTGCTGGATAAATTGGATGCATTTCTCGATGACATCGAAACCTTGTTTCATTACTCGAAGACCCGTTTGATGACATCGAAAATTTTGGAGATTTCTAGAGCAACTCACCAGAACACTCTGGACACTTTTTCGATTACTCGAACACCCTTCGATGATCAAAGGACAGTTCGTTGACATCGAATGTATGTTTGATGACATGAAGAGTTACGCAGTGCGAAAAGCACGACTTCCGGATTCGATTCACGTTCGATAACATTAAAGGTTGTTCGATGACATCAAAGGCATTACGCAGAGTGCGTAAAATTGAGATGGTTTTTAAAGACGGTTGGACAAAGGCTATAAATATGGGTTCTTTAAGGAGTTCTAAATACGAATTAAGTTTACAAGAGGAAAGAAAAAGGATGGAGCGGCCTCCCAGGAGTTTTCTTCCTTATTTATTTTTAATTTTTTGTTTAAGAGTTTTAGTCATAATCATGTATATGGTTAACTAAACCTCTTAGCTAGGCTAAGAGGTGAAGCTTGTAGCGTGTTGGGATGATTATCTTGCTTTGATTCTTGTTTATATTGAACTTCATTAATTTCTAGTTTGAATTTAAAGAATATTTTTAGTTTTCTATGATTTATTGTGACTCAAGTTACAATAGATGTTATGACAACTTTGAATATCTTCTTATTTGTTTTAAGATTGTGAGGTTGGTAAAATTCGTGATTCACCATCATCTCCTGGTCATGGTGGATGGATGAATTCCCTTCCAATCATCACAATACCCCTTCATGTGTGAACTAATTCAATGAGAAGTTCAGTTTGTGCTTTAATTGCTTCATTTTCCAACTAGATAGGATATGACTTCGATTCTAGTTGTGTTTATTGAACAGGTAAGGTAGCATCCTGATAGCTAAAAGTGGATCCTTGGCACTCTAGTTTCCTTTTAGATTGCTAATACTTTATTCATAATTATTCTCGACTATACCAAATTTTAGTTTAGATCTCATCCTAGTTCTAGTTCTAGTTATTTTTAAAATACGTACAAATTTAGTCCCTGTGGATTCGACCTCGGTCTCACCGAGTTATTACTACATTGCGGCTCTGCACTTGGGGTTGTGAACACCTCTACTCTCCGTTCTAGTTGGTTCGACTAAATCCATATGGAGGAGTTTAAGAGGTCTTGCTATGGCTAAGGAGTTCACGTTCTTGTAACTACTCTTAATTTGTTTGCTTATTTGACAGGCGCTACATACTTAAAAAAAAAATAAAATCTTTTTCAGTTTGGGTAGGCCACGTAAGTGATCTCTTTTACTCAATTTATATAGATCACTATAATTTACATATCCAAGACATTGATGTCGTAGTTCAGTCTCGTCTATTTGGACCATATAACACAAATGGCAATTATATAGGAACTTTCAGAAGTTCTGTGACCATTTAATATTACATTTCCTTTCTCATTAATTATCTCACATCCATAATCTAAAAATTTTATGTTATGTTTATTATCACAGATCTGAAATATGCTCAGAAGATTATGTTTTAACCCTTCAACATATGAAACATTTTCAAAGAGAGGTAAGTTAGGAAGTTGTACATTACCTTGGCCAATAATCTTGCAGTTGCTTCCATCTCCGAATGTAACCCAACAACTATTTATTTGGTTAACGTTTGAGAGTATAACTTTATCACCTGTCATGTGTCTCGAACATCTACTATCCAGGTACCATCTTGAATGGCTACTTGCTTTGAAAGCTATGTGGATTATAAGACACTTAACCTTTGGAACCCATTTCATTACGGTTCTAGGTTCAGGAGGATCTCTTACTTTTTGTCGTGTTTTAAAGTTAGGATTTCTTCTTTTTCTATATACTCCAGTCTTATCAGAGTTGGATTTCAATAGCTCTTTAAGCAAGTCCAAAATTTTATCAGCTAAAGGAGGATTTCTGTTATTATTCTTTTGATATTGGTAGTTGGCACTATTTTTTATATTAGAGGCTTGAAAATGTTTTGAATTTTTAAAGACATTCCTTTTATAGTTTACTTCTTTTAAAGTCTCTGCTTTAAAGTTTGAGGATTCTCCTTTTACAAAGGTACGAGCCGAATCCTTAGATTTCAAAAAGTTATTTTTAATATAACCCAGTCTAGACTTGTCACCACATCGCCTCGATGAGGTTAACAGTTTTTTAAGTTTCTGGTCACCAATGGTATATTTCCAAGTGTCCTTCGAACTCTAAAGGGAGGAAACTTCAAGTTTTAATTTCTCATTTTTAGATTTAAGTTTTTGTAATTCAGAAATCTTTAAACTCAAATTTAACTTAGTTTTTTCAAACAAATCGGAAAAACGAGATTTTTCTAAAACAACTTTTTCAAATTCTAATTATAGTTTAACATAATTTTCTTTTTGAAATTACAATTTAGTTGCAATTTTACAACTTTCTCTGTATAGGGCAATTTTGCAATCATCTTCATTTTCAGAGTTACTTCTTGGAGTTTCTTAATCAAACATATCATAGTTATCTAAAGAAGTGATTCTAGCTATAGTCATAAAGGCTTTCAAATCATTTGCATTTTCATGGTCTAACTCATCAATTTCAGAATTAGTTTCAGACTCTGATGATTCATCCCAAGTAGCTATCATGCATTTTCTTCTAGATTTATCATTTTTAGGACATTTAGAAGCCAAATACTCATATTTAGAATAGTTGAAACATTGGGTGTCTTTTGTTTTAGATTTCCAAAATTTGAATTTTCTTTTCTTTTATCAAATGATTTTTTAAAACATGTTCGTTTCTTATTTTTGAAAATTCTATAAAATTTCCTTGCTAACATAGCCATATCATCTTCATTTTCTTCAATATTAGAATTTACATTAGAATCCTTTGAATTAGTTTTAGAAGATTTAAGAGCAATGTACTTGATTTTAGAAGCTTTAAAATTGAGCTCATAAGTTTGAAGAGAACCAACTAACTCATTAACCTTCATGGTATCTGTATCCCTTAATTCATGTATAGCAGTAATTTCTAAATTAAACCAATCAAGAAGTGATCGCAATATTTTTGCACAAACCTTGCTTTCAGGGATTCTATCTTCAAGACCTCACATGAAATTTACTATGTCATTTAGTTTCGTATAGAAGTTCACAAAAGACTCATTTTCTTCCATACGAATTTCCTCAAATTTGGTTATGAGGATTTAAATTTTAGATTTTTTGACAATGGTAGTTCCTTCATGTGTCATTTCAAGAATATCCCATGCTTGTTTAGTTGTATCGTAAGAAATCATTCTTTTGAATTCATCTGGTGATAGAGCACAAGTTATCGTATTTGCATTGCTTTCACTTTTCTGAACAGTAGTCCAAAAATTGTATGCAGCTTCTTTCATTGATATGGTTCCATCATTAGCTACTACTTCCATCAAAGGAGGGATCTATTTAGTTACAGTAGCTTACCACACACTTTCATCAATAAATTTAAGGAAAATCCTAATCATGGCTTTCCAATATGAATGATTAGATCCATTAAAGGGAGGTGGCCTGATAATGGATAAGTTTTCAAAATTTGACATCTTGTAGATCTGTAGCTAACTTAATGAGGTAAATCCAAAAAATAAATAGATCAACTCGCTCTGATACCACTTGAAAAGGAGAGCTAGCAATGTCCTAGAGGGGGGTGAATAGGACAATGCCAAATAATCAAAATAAATGTAGAATATATAATGATTACAAAAATCTCAATTCCCTAAGTATTGAAACATTTATTTTAAATAATTCGTAGGACAACATTTACCTAAAATATTAGGCAGGACAACCTTATTTTACGAATATTTTTAAAATCAATATTTCAAACTATCAAGAGAAGATAAAAGAATTAAAACATTCACCACAAAAATGAAATAATACATAACGTCCATCATTAAAAGATTAAAGCATTCACCATAAGGCACAAGAGGTTATAGTGGTCCGGTGCTTAAAACAACCACACCTACTCCACTCCCAAAATTACTATCCTCGTAATTATGACTTTCACTATAATAAGGTTTTCACAGGTTCACTTTAATAACCTGTCATAGTTCCTTGTGATTTTTACGGGCTATCACAATAAAAACCCCTTTTGTGAGTTTCACGGGCTATCACAAATAAAAACTCTTATTGAGATTTTCATAGGCTATCTCAGAAAAACCTCTACTGAGATTTTCATAGGCTATCTCAGAAAAACCTAAAATGAAATACTGTAAATATACTTATATTCAAAATGGAGATTCGAAGACGTGACAGGAGCTTGGAGTAGAAGAACTTCTTTCTTGAATGTAGATAACGTAGTGTTCAATCAGACAAACAGAGTCTAGGGTTTTATAGATTTTATAAATGGAAAACCCAAATGCTTTTGATTCAATTATCTAACATCTCAAAGAAGAGTATATATTACCCTCTTAGAATAAGATTAAAAAGATTTTGAGATAGAGAGAATTGAATAAGATATAAATTAAATTTATAAATAACAACAGATAGCTCGTCGAGGACTTGAGCTTCTCTCTTTCTCTCTCTCTCTCTCTCTCTCTCTCTCTCTCTCTCTCTCTCTCTCTTGTAGAAAGATTATAGTAAATTTTCATTGTCACTTAGAATGGGAGAAAGATTTAATTTGTAGGCAAACAGGTTAGAACTTCGGCTAGCCTAAGACTGGTTTTAGCTGGTCGGATTCGTTCCAACGACTATCGGATTGCACAGGATAAGATATATCCAAAATTCGGCTGGCCCGAGGTTAAATTTGGCTAGCCGAACATTACAATTCAGTTGGCTGAATTTTCCACTTAGATGGCTAAATTTTCTACTCAGCTGGGTGAATTCTCCCAAAAATCAAAGATTTGCATTGTTGGAATTTCACTTGAACATTCTCGGGCTAGCCAAATTTCAAGCTTAGGCTAGTCGAACCAAAACTTATGCGAGTCAAATTTTCAACAGAATTTGTTATTTTGTTTGGGCTTGAAGTTAGGCTGGCTGAAGAAGTTAAGTTGGCCAAATCAGAAGATAAGATGACAGAATTCCAGGGCAAAAATACTTATTAAAACCCAAGTTAATGAATTTTTGAAAGTACCTAAACCTATGGTCTTTCTAGGGTTATACCACTCGTGTTATAACAAATATATGAGACACATTGTCTTCAACTTTGACTTAATCTTGTCTTGAATACGGGCATCGATTTCTTGAGAAGATGTGTCGATCTTGAGTTGATCTTCAGGCATGTAGAGTATTTGTGATTTCATACTTGTGATCTGACCTTAAAGTACTTTTATCTTACGAAATTTGACAATATATGTGTGCTTAACATAACAACACTTATAGATATCCATGAACAATATGTATTTATTGTGGTTGACTAGGTGAAAATTGAAATAAATTCCCACTAGGAGAAGGTTGTTGGAATTGACTAGACTGTGATTGACTAGAATGTGTTGGTTGAAGTGCTGGTTGACTCTTATCAGGAGGAGGGTGTGGTTCAGTTTGAATCGCTATGACTGGTGGGTTTTGAAAGTGAACCCGATTTCCGTTAAGGGGAATGGGTTGAAATTGATTGACAGTTGGGTCTGATAGACCTACATAGATGCTTGGTGGATTCATGTTATGAATGAGGGGTGCAATTTTCATGTGAATGTGGTTCACAATGTTCTCTAACCTGTTCAAGTCGCGGGCGAGATTGGTTGTCGAGGGAGTGGATGCGGCCGATTGAGAGGCTTATGGTCTTGGTGATTCTGAAGGAGTTGAAGGATTATCACCTTGAGCTGACATTGCTGGTTGTGTACGGGTTTAGATGATGCTTTGGTAGGTACATGATGATTGTGCAGGGTGGTAAACCCGCAATTGATTTCTGGGTGCAATGGTTGTAAAATGACGCACTACTTTCTCACAATGGATTTACTTTGCAATCTTTTTTTTTTGTATTTTTTTTCTTTTCTGATTTTTTTTTGTGTGTATATGTGTGTGTTTTTTTTTTTAAATTTTATAAAAGGAAAACGTACAACAAAATGTTAAGTGTCAGAAAAATACAGGAGGACCAGTGCACACTAGATTAACAGAAAGGTAAATAGACTAGTGTGAACCAGATTGCAGGAAAATAAATGGACCAATGACAATTTGAAAGCTGGATGCATGCACGAAAGTAAAGTGGACCAGTGTAGACTAGAATGCAAAATGCTTGTGAGAAAGTAAAAGGGATCAGTTTACACAGGAACGTAGGATGCGAGCAGGAAAGTAAATGGACCAGTATACACTAGAATACAAGATGCTTACGAGAAAGTAAAAGGGACAAGTTTGCACTGCAATGCAGGATGCAGACAGGAAGGTAAATGGACCAGTATACACTGGACTATTAGCAAGTTAGTGTGTTAGTAGGAGACTAATATTTACTGGAATGTTAGAAAGCATAATACAGAAAGTAAATAATACTAGTATTCACTGGAGTGCAAGAAAGTAAACTTGTTTCGAGTCAGGCCTAGGCTACTAACTAGTACTCTCCAGTAGAGTTGTCATTTCGTGAATGCCTCCCCCCACATGTACGCACGAGTGTGGCGGTGCCCTCACTTCATTGGATTTGGTTTTGATTTTATTACCGTGAGCGAAGTATGCTATTAACTCAAGTGTAAAAGTGCATTTGATTTGGAGTTGTCATTAGCCAAATAAAGCATAAATCTACAGCCAGCTAGAAACCGTAGAATCACTTAGGAGTCCGAGACTCTTATGATTTCCTAACTCAACTGACTCCCGCAGTTGGTTTGCGGTCATAGATTCCGAGTAAGGGTCTCGATGACAGAAAATGAAGGGATTAGGAACCTTTTTTTGCCCGTACAATATGTAGTCTTTACTTCACAAGATTTACAATTTTTGAGGATTTAATAGAATTTTAGCATTTTATATTTGGTCATGCTTCGCATAACCCATGAGGCCCGGGCAGGCAGAAATGAGAAAAAAGTTATCTAGTCTTACATCATAGAGCAAAGTGGCCCCGAGTAGCCAAATAAAGTAAAATATAGTGAATAAAATAAAAAATGCTAACTAGCATTGCTTCACAAGATTTAAGATCCTGGGCAGACAAATAAAGTGAAAAATGGAAGATAGAGAATAATGCAGAATGAGATATAAGGAAATATGGATATAATTAATGCAATTGAAATAAGTGGAATGGAATGCAAGTTAAATAGAAATGAACGAATTTTTAACTTTTTTGACTCATTTGATGACCATTTTTGTCTCGTATATTGGGTAGCATGTCACACGTTGAAAATCTTTAAGGCACTTTGGATATCACCTCCAGGAAAACTCCAACCCTCAGACCCTCTCCATATTTTTTTTTCTCTCTCTTTATACTCTCTATTTTTCTCACTCTCACTCTCTGTCTCTTTCTCCTTTCTTCTCTCCGTCTCTCTATCTCGCTATTTTAGTATATGTCCCTTTGTGTCTGTGCGTCCTGAATACCTTATATAAGTGTTGGGCATGCGTTGCCAACGACTCACTGCATCAGGTATTGTTGTGGGCGCCTGCCTTTAGTACGTATTAAATATTATAATATATATATATATATAAACGTAATTATTACTCTTTTTTTTTGGGTCAAATGTTCAAATGCTTATATCTTCTTTGTTATTTGTCCATTTTTAGTAATCTTCATTTTGTTGGAAAAATAATCAGATCAGTTTTTTAACAAGACTAAAATTACTTCAATTAGACCTCATTTGACATGTCGAAAATAAATCCGTCCAATATATGAATTCAGTTATTTGCAATTTGACCAATGGTCTGCTTTCGATGATCTTAGGATTATTGAAAAAGTTGCTCGATAGGCTTTTCGTTATAACTGAAATCACTTCAATCAGATCCCGTTTGACTAGTTTAAAGTGCGGCCAAAGTTTTTTCGATTTTAGTCAATCAATAATGCATGGTTTTGATAAATGGGCAGAATTTTCCTTATCATAACTCAGATTGAAGAAAACTTAATAAAGTTTGTTAGGAAAATCATTTGACCACCTTTTCAATGAATCATAAATCATCTTGATCAGTCAGGATTTTCCTTCAATAATAACATAGCCATTTTATATAAAAGGATGACTGTACTTTCCTCAGATTTTGAATATATGACCTCTCATGCCTCAACACAACGTTATTTGGAAAGACTAAGTGGTATAGAAAGTGATCGATATATAAAGAAAATTTGTTTTATCCTTTTTTTTGCATATCGGTTGTGACATATAAAGAGTTTCGAGGGTTTTAGTGTTCGGATGCTCGGCTGTGACTGAATCGTTACTAGATTTAGTGTTAGCCGATCGGGTCCGTTGGTTGTCTCCGGCATGTTCCGAGTATGCTCCCAATTTGATCTGTTTGAATTTTCAATGATTTCCATGTCAGCAGGAGACAATTTATTGAAGTCAAGTTGAAGCTCAAAGAGTGGCGTGTCCTTATTTTAGGTGGGGTGTCTTGTTTTAGGTGGGGTGTCTATAAAGATACGGGCAGACAAGATTGATCAATAATATGATGGGCCATATCTTGCAATCCAGCAATCATATTTAATTAGAATGAAATTTAATCTAAATAATCTAAAGTTATTTATGCTTCAATCTGGACCGATGAGATTGTCCAAATTATGTTTAGATCTAGAAAAACTAATCATGCTCATTTAAAGAGTGATTTGGACCAATTTGATTAGTTTCAGGTTGGATTTTGTTCTCTATCCTAATTAGCATGTTCCAAACATATTTGATTGTTCAAATCAACTTTAGGATGGCCAGATCATATAATTTGATTGATCTCATTATTATAAGTTATTCTTGCAATTACACTTCATTAATCTCATAATGAATTTTCTATATATCTAAATTGTGCATACATTTTTACATCTCATTTTAGGAAGTTATACAAAATATTATGCAGGTACAAATCATATGTGGGCCATACTAATATAAAATTTGGCCCAATATGGATATATGATCCATTCACTCTATTCTGCTTGTTAGGAGCTTCGATTTGAATAGTTGCCTCGATCAAATTTCGAATGAAAAAATATATTTAGCGGACAAAATTGATCAACAATATGATGGGCCATATCTTGCAATCCAACGGTCATATTTGAGTGAAATTTTATCTAAACATCCACGGTCATTTTCTCTTCAATCTGGACTGATCAGATTGTCCAAAACCTGTCTAGATCTAGACAAATTAATTGTGCCAATTTAAAGAGTTTTTTTTTGATGGAACTCATTAGTTTTAGGTCACATTCGGCTGAATTTTGTTCTCTATTTTAATTAGTAAGTTTCGAAAACACCTGATTATTAAGATAAGATCAACTTTAGGATGGCCTGATCATATAATTTGATCAATCTCATCATTATAAGTTATTCTTACAATTACAGTACTTCATTATACTTGGGCCATGCTTTTTATACTTTTTATGTACAAGTGAACTTGTGTGTATTCATAAACTGTTGGAGGTTCAATCAGCGGATGTACCTAGAATTTAGTACATCTTGTAATGTTTATTTGACACCCAACCTATTCATGAGATCAGATAGACCGGGATGAATGGGAAAAATAACTTAATCCAATAATTTGGTGGCCCCGTGGAGGTTTTCAACGGTAAGAGTTCCATCCCCACTACTTCCATTGTTGTGGTCCACTCAATGCTTAGATGTACCTTATTTTTTGGCTCATGCTCTAAAATTGTCTGTCAAAATGAATGGTCAGCATGGATAAAACACAAACATTAATGTGGGCCCAAAACACACTACAGGACTGACCGTCTTTAAATAGGTCCTAGTGGAGTAGCTTTTTATCTCACAATCGGACCTTTTCACTTCCGATGGACCCATAAATGACAACCGATCAGATAGCCAGCCAACCGAATGAGTGTAATTTTTCATTTTCAACCGTCCAACAAATGTCCACCAATAATTTTGGTGTACTCGTTTCAAATTTCTCAATTATAGCTTTATCAACTTCTCAATTTTCTTTTTCAAAATTACAATTTTTTTTTTTGTTAAAATCTCAGTGTTTTTTAAATCTCATATATTTATCAAACATTGTCAATTTTGCATTTCAAAATCACATTTTTTGCAACTTCTCAATTTTTCTTTTCAAAATGTACGTTTTTTGTCAAAATCTCAATTTTTTTAAACTCATTTTTTCAAAAATAAAAAAAATAAAATCTATTTTCTTTTTCAAATTTTTTTTTTTTTTTCAGACTTCTCAATTTTATTTTTTTACAAATTCTAAATTTTTTTTTCCAAAATCTCATTTTTCTTATGAAACTTTTCAATTCTTTTTCAAAATGCAAAATCACAATTTTGTTTCAAAAATTTTGATTTTTTTTCAAAAGATATATATTTTTTTCAAACTTATCAATTTAGTCAAGCTTCTTAATTTTTACAAGATCCCATTTTTTTTTCAACTTTTTATTTTTATTTTTCAAAGTGCCAATTTTTTTTTTCAAATGTCAATTTTTTTTCAACGTCTAAGTTTTTATTTATTTATTTTTTATTTTTAATATCAATTCCTTTCAAAATCTCAATTTTTTTTTTTCAAACATTGTTATTTTTTTTTCCATACTTTTAACCTTTGCTTTTCAAAATCACAAAATTTTAAACTTTATAGAAATATCAATTTTTACTAAAATCTAAATTTTTTAATTATCGACTTTATTCAAACTACTCAATTATTTTGAAAATGTGAATTTTTTTTCAAAATTCTTATTGAATCAAAATTCTTTTCAAAATCTCGATTTTTCTCAAACATTATCAATTTTTCTTAAACATCTCGACATTTTTTTTTTGGAATAATAAAATTTTTAAACTTCTAATTTCTTTTCAAGATATTTGTTTTGTCAAAATTTTGATTTATTTTCTATCTCAATTTTTTTTCAAATTTACTTTTTTAAAATCTGGATTTTTTAAATCTCATTTTTTTTTTCTTTAAAAACTACAACTTGGGGGATTTTTTATGCGATATTTCCAAGCATTTTAAAACATTTTTCATGTAAAAATAAACATAAATTCCACTCAATTGATACAAAACGAATGACAAAAAAAAAAAAGAAAAAAGAAAGAAAGAGAAATCAATGCATTTAATCAATTCACAAAAAAGAAATCACATGTACATGGGTGTGTACGTGTTAGTGTTAGTCTCCGCAGGATCATCCGATGGGAGTAAATGCAAGTCATTGGATTAGGACTGAGGTTTGTAGCTAGCTTAAAAAAAGCCACTTAAGTCTTCGAGGGAGCCAATCCTTATATAGAATTGTAAAGGTCAGAGGTGAACCTGATTTAAAACCTTCGATAGTGAAATCCAGTATATTCATGGGTTGAATGCATCCACCGAGAGTGGAGTAGGGAAATCGAATCACTTTACATGCTTGTGTTTGAGATTATCTTTGAGCACTTGTCTAATTATGCTTGTGTGATGGATTGATGCATTATATGCATGCATGATTAGATGAATGCTAATTATTGGTAGTTAGCACATCCTACACACACATGTATACTATCTTATATAGACTAGCGGTTTAACATGTTGCATCTTTTGTAGTCTATGTGATTATACCTATTAATGTCTCGATGGCCATAGTGTTAAATTGCTTTACTTTGCGTAAATGACACATTAGTTTAAGTAAACAATTGTGCATTAATTGACTAAAATTTTATTTAATCCTAATCACCCCCACTAGGATATAACATTCATTTTATAACTCTACCAAACTTCCACATATAGCCCATGGGCCCATCACTTGCAATTTCAGCATCCACAATCCACGTGCAAGTAATGCATAATGCATATCCAACAATATAATATACACCTCACAATATGTTTGCATGCCCCATGCGCCCAATCAACTAGGGCTATCGCCTTCCACATACATCCAACATAAACCATACCCCTCAGTCCACATAATATCAATAACAATCATAGCTCATAAGCCCATATAGAATCTACATCCAGATAATTATGGCCCTTAGTCCATGTGTAGTCCACATCTCAAATATCATAAGGATATAACATGTGTGATGTCAGGAATACACGTGCACATGGGCACAAACACATGTGCATACTTTCAGGGGTTTTCGAGATCGATACGGGATGCGCAGTCACGGTAGGAGTAGATATGGAAGGTACCTGAGATCATAGTTGCACTCTCGGCTGCCTAAGAAAGGGTCGGAGCATATGATTGCGAGTCACTCACTCTCCTGGAAAGCCAAGGTACTTGCATTGGGTGCACTCACACATGCGCGGAAACTGGAGCACTCGAGAGGGCACCGAGAAAAATCATAATGATGACATTTTAATATTACTTTAATATAAAATCATCACCAAATATGTCGCTATTTAGATTCCAATTGTGTTGTGGAAAAGTACAAATGGTTATAAATTCATTTACATATCTTCTTAATACATCTGGACTTGATCGACAAATTTCATGTTTGATTTTTGATTTTTTTATTTTTTAACACCCACACACACACTCCACATTACTCACGTTGTAGTGGGATTTCACCACCTATGGGTACTTGAACCCTTGACCAGGTCTTGAAACTCTTGTGAGTCTACCACGGGGCACACACTCCACACACACTACAAGAAACACCACTTTTACGACGAACATTTTCGTCGCTAAAAGTCAACCTTTCGCAGCTAAAAACATTTAGCGACGAACATTTTCGTCGTTAAATTCGTCGCTAAAAGACCGATGTACAACACTTTTATCAGCGAAAAATTCAAATCGTCGCTAAGTGAAAGATTTTTAGCGATGAATATTTCCGTCGCTAAAAAAAAATTCCTAGACCTTTAGCAGCGAAAATGTTCGCTGCCAAAAAACTTCGAGACTTTTAGCATCGAAACTTTTCGCCGCCAAAAAAACTGCCAATACTTTTAGCAGCGAAAATGTTTGCCGCCAGAAAATATCCAGGACTTTTAGCATCAAAAACTTTCGCCGCCAAAAAACTGCTAAGACTTTTAACAGCGAAATTTTTCGCCGCAAAAAAAATTTCCACGACTTTTAGCGGTGAAAAGTTTCGCCGCCAAAAAAACAGCCAGGACTTTTAGCAGCGAAAAATTTCACCGCAAAAAAATATCCAGGACTTTTAGCAGCAAAATTTTGGCCGTGAAAAAAACCGCCAAAACTTTTAGCAGTGAAAATTTTCGCCGCCAAAAAATAAAATTAAGTTTTTGGCAGCGAAAATTTTCGCTGCCAAAAAAATTCCAAATTTTTTTAGCAGTGAAAATTTTCGCCGTCAAAAAATTTCGAAGACTTTTAGCAGCGAAAATTTTCGCTGCCAAAACAAATTCAAGACCGAAAACGTTCGCTGCCCAAAAGCTTTAAGAGTTTTAGCAGCGAAAGTTTTCGCCGCCAAAAAAAAATTCCAAGATTTTTTAGCTGCGAAAATTTTCGCTGCGAAAAAATCCTTCCACTTTTAGCGATGAAAATTTTCGTTGCTGAAAGTTTTTTTTTTCAATGTATAGCCCAAAATTCTGCACAAATTCCTGATAGACACCTGTTAACAATATATCATCATATTCATCATAATATACACCTGTTATATAATATATTTCATCATATTCACATTCACATCCAGCTAAACCCAAACAGAAACCGCATTCATTCAAACACGTTCATTCACGCATTAATACATATAAATTTAACATAATAAACAAATATACAAAAAAATCATAAAGATGAAGGCGGAGGTGGTGGAGCATCGGGGGGTATGCGTGCAGCAAAAGCCTCTAACATCTGCATCATCCATCGCTCATGGTCCACCCGCATCTCCTCCATCCTTCTCTCCTGCTCCTCCCTCTGCCTCGCCAGATGATCCTCCATCCTCCTCTCCTGCTCCTCCCTCTACCTCGCCAGCTCCTCCATCATCTTTCTCTCCTACTCCTCCCTCTGCTTGTCCAGCTGATCTTTGATGTCATTGACGACGACCCGTAGCTGCTGAACCTCTCTCTCTCGGTATCAGCTCGGCGTACGGTGCTCTCGCCAACAATGATGGATCGACTGGAGGTAGCTCTAGCGGGTGCCATGAGCTTGGCACCATGGCCAAACCCACGCACATATCCAGAACAGGTGCCAAGCACCTGACTCAGGATCTCTGGCTCACTCCGCTGAGTACCATCGGGAGTGGGCTGACTGCGTAAGGTGTTCATCTCCTCCTGTAATAAAAACATATGAATTTTCATAATAAATGACATGATTATAATTTAATGCAATTAAATTATACAATGTAAGGATTTTTACCCAAATCTCGCTGGCTCTGGGATGTACCAAAGATCCCGTTGTCTGCCGACAGTGAGTCCCTTTGTAGAAGTCTACTGGTCCGGCTCCGGCCGAAGTGATCGAATCTCGCTGCGCAATCGAAAGGACGATAGAGTTAATATAAATACATGGAAAGAATATATAAACGTAATAATTACCAGTACTTTCTTACCATGTTGTGACGAAGTCGTACGAATGACTTTGAACCAGCTACATGGTTCACTTCTAGCTTTCCTCTGTTGTCAGAATTTATTTTGCTCCTTTTCTGAACACATTATTAATAATACATTGTTATTAATTACGAAATTAATTATTACGCTAAGATATCATAAATATGTAAATATTATCTGAAAAGAATCAGACGAAAACCTATCACAGAGTATCCGCCAGTCCCCATCGGTCACGTGCGGCGGTGCGGACTGTATGGCCTCATCGTGGCTCACGCACCGCTTGTACTGCCGGTGTAACCTAGTGCGGTAATCCTTGAATAGCTCCTTCATCATTTCATCGACAGCATGGGAGATGTGCGGAACACTCAAATCAAAATCAAATTTATCCTGCAGTTTCGTAAATAATAGATTAAGACAATAAATTTATTAAGAAAATAACTTAACCGTAAATGAACATTTATAAAATAAATTTTATTTGACTAAAATTTACCTGAAGGCGCTGACGGATGAGCTGCCGAACATCATCTGTCACGTCTGTCTAACGAGGGGTGGTAGGGGGAATCAGAGATCGGCATAAGACACCGACCTCTGACGTAAACAACATGGCATTATTCCCAACAGGTCTAATGCAGTCCTGTGGGAACTCTACTATCACCCTACCCTCACGCGTAAGTTGCTCTAAAAGTAACCCACGCGTGGGTCCACGTCCTCGGCCAAATTTGGTCGACGACGCTATTTGTAAATGTAATTATGTAAGTCTAAACATAAATAGAAATCATTAAAAGAAATATGTCTAAACTTACATGCAGTGCCTGATGTATGCGTGACTGAGGGATCAGACACCTGCGATGCAATATGCGACGGTGATGCTGGCTCCGTCGCATCATGGGTAGAAGGGGTAGATCTAGTGCGTGAACGACGTACTCTCCCAGCTGGTGCCATCACTGAATATGTGTGAACTACGAAATTTAAACAATGTCAATACAAGTGGAATATACTAAAACATTATACAAGTAGTGTTAATGGTATAATGCATTTGTGCTTATGCTAAGAGAGATGAATAAAATATGATTAGACCATTACACTATAATGCAAGCATAATATAATAAAACTGTAAACTTTAATCTATAACCATTAAAAATTCAATTACACATTGTCATTATATATTAAATACACATATTTGTTGTAATACGAAACAACTATGAGGTAAACTATCCGAAGTACTCCCTGCGTAAGTCATCGTATGCTTCAGAAGTGTATGTCATCCTGTGTGAAGCACTGGACATTTTTATAGCCAACATGACAGTCACAATAGGAGAAATCTGATCTATCGGGACTCCGTTCAGATGTGCAAGTGAGAGAGTCACATCTTCCATATCTCGTTTCCCACGATTATATATCTCCATCAGCTCCGAAATTTTTTTGAGATCGTATAATCTTTTGTCTAAGTCGTCGTCGATATATTCCACTATACACTCATCGACCAGACGGGGTATCTCTATGGCCCTACTAGAAGAAGACAGGACCGAAACGTCCATCTGCAACAGCTGATGAAGTACGTTGCGTGCTTCTGCTATGCTCCAGTTTGAGGATGACATGATCACAAATTGTCTCAACTGTAAATGTGAATTATAAACAAGTCAATAAAAGGAATTAATCATGACTTGTAATTTTCACGTATACATGGAATACATAAATTATTTGAATTGAAAAATGACATGTAAATCATGTGTACATTTAATAATCGTCGTCTATATCACTATCGCTTAGGGCTATTTCTTCTTCACCATCACTATCGCTGATTAGTATTTCCTCCTCATAGTCTCCAACGTTGTCATCAATGAAACCTGTATCATCTCTAACAATGTCTTGTATTAATGAGGCATCAACATGATCAGGTGGCACATCATCTCTGTCTAATTGTACCACATTAATATCAATACTTGAATCAGTCCCTGTATCCCTAGATGGCATGTCTTCTTGATATGCTTGTTTAACCCTAGACGTGTCATTTCCCCCGTCCTCGCTATCTTCAACTTCTGGTACAGGAACGTCAAATACGTTCTTGGGCTTTATTTTCTGCACCACGTGCCAAGAGCCGCCTAACTTAGTGTCAGCGAGGTAAAATACTTGTTCAACCTGACTGGCGAGGACAAATGGGTCGTCCTTAAACCACTTTCAAGATAAATTTATGCTCGTAAAGTAGTTGTCAGTTTGTATTCCCAACTTCTTATTTCCAATGTCCCACCAATCACATCTAAATAAGTACACCTGCTTTCTCGTACAATAACTCAGCTCAATAATATCAGTAAAAATGCCATAAAAGTCAATTTCATCCCCCTCATTTGTTCCCTTTACAACTACTCCACTATTTTGCGTGGTCCTGTACTTCTCACATTCTTCAGCGTAGAACCGAATCCCATTTATAATACAACCTGTATATCTAGATACACGTCTATTAGGGCCACACGCCAATGAGTATAGTGCATTAGACACATCTGCAGAGTTGCTTGTGCGCAACGTCTTTATTTATTATTATGTACAAAATATAATTGTTTAGTAATTTTCTTAGGTTGAAATAATGTGCAATACAATGGAAATTCTAAGTGTGGTGAGATACAATGTGAAATCTTACACGTTTTGGCGAACCATTCTGAAAACTGATCCTGATGCATCCGATCATAATTTGTGGGGAATTTGGACTTCATCTCGTCTATGTGTTCACTACACATAAATGGCACATCGTCAGCAAGAAACATTAAGATCATCGTATGTAGGAATTACAATAATCGAGGGAAGACTTACTCCAAGTATGACTCTATTTCTTCACAATTGTGCAACACATACCATCGCGCCTTTGCTAGATCCCCAAGGTCCATATCCTGAAATGTCGGGGATCCTAAAGGACGAACGTTTTGTGCAAATATAGATATGAGTCCTTGTTCATCCTCCTGCCCTTCATTGGCATTCCGATCTTCTCGGTTGAATCTAGTCTCTATGCCACGAAGATACATGGAGCAAAATGTAAAGCACTCATTATCAATGTACGCTTCAGCTATCGACCCCTCCGGTCGTGCCTTATTCCTCACAAATTGTTTGAGTGTGTGAAGGTATTTGTACACAAAACCACTGTTATACGTATGAAAACATGAATATATGTAGTTTATGGAATGAATAAAAATTTCAACAGGTTCTACCACCTTTCGATCGGATACATCCAACGATCTTGTACTGGGCCTGCAAGCTTTACCTCGTGCGGTAAATGAATCGCTAGGTGTACCATGACATCGAAAAATGCAGGTAGAAATATTCTTTCAAGTTTGCAAAGGATTATGGCAATGTCCCTCTCCAGTCTTTTAATAACATCCACATTCAACGATTTTGAATACAAATCCTTAAAGAATATCCCCAGCTCAATCAGCGTCGCACTGATATCCTTACTCAGGAATCCACGAATCGCAACCGGCAGTAGGCGTTGCAGAAGGACGTGGCAATCATGACTTTTCATTCCTGTTACCTTACAATCCGTAACGTTTACGCGCCGAGATATGTTTGATGCATACCCATCGGAAAACTTTATCGATCTCAGCCATTCACATAAACGTTTTCTCTCTAGTTTGGTCAACGTGTAGCAGGCTGCTGGTATAGTATACAAATTTCCATGTGGTTGCAAGTGTAACTCTTTCCTTAAACCCATTTCTTGTAGATCCAATCGAGCCTTGAAACTGTCTTTTGTTTTCTTCTCTATGTTCATCACTGTTCCGAAGACATTGTCACATATATTTTTCTCAATATGCATGACATCCAAGTTGTATTGCAATTTCAGATCACTCCAATAAGGCAACTCAAAAAAGATGCTCTTCTTCCTCCAGTTATAGTCCAATACTGTACGTTTCCTCTTCTTCAAGTGCGATGCCTTACCAAATCTAACTTCTCTAATGTTACTCAGTTGTTGCATCACATCTTCTCCATATAGCTCTTTCGAGGGTGGCCTATGATCTTGTTTGCCATCAAAGATCATCGTCTTCCTACGCCAACTATGATCACTCGGAAGGAAGCGACGATGGCCCATATAACACGTTTTTCTACCATGCTTCAATGACAATGAACAAGTCTCAATACCACATGTAGGACAAGCCAACTTGCCCTTCGTGCTCCACCCAGATAAATTTTCATATGCGGGAAAGTCATTTATTGTCCACAAGACAGCTGCATGCAATCGAAATGTCTGTCCTGCAAATGTATCATACGTGTGTACACCTTGACTCCACAACTCGTTTAACTCATCTACTAACGGTCGCAAGTACACATCAATGTCATTCCCAGGTGACCTGGGTCCAGGAATAAGCAATGACATCATGAAAAATGACTCCTTCATACACAACCAAGGAGGTAAATTGTAGGGCATAAGTACCACTGGCCACATACTGTACGAGCTACTCATATTACCAAATGGATTAAAACCATCACTTGCAAGACCTAGTAAAACATTGCGAGAATCCTCTGCAAACCAGTCATGTTGCTTGTCAAAATTTTACCAGGCTTCAGAGTCCGCAGGGTGCCTCAGTGTACTATCATCATGAACGCGTTTCTCTTTATGCCACCTCATATCTTCAGCCATCTTGCGAGATATAAACAATCTTTACAATCTTGGTTTCAATGGGAAGTACCTTAACACCTTTCGCGGGATGTTCTTATCCCTGGATTCGCCATACTTCCACCTAGACTCTCCACATTCTTGACACTCTTCAACATCCTTATGCTCTTTCCGATATAATAAACATCATTTACACATGCATGTATGAGTTCATATCCAAGGCCCAAGTCTCGCATCAAGGTTTTGCCTCGTAATGGGACTTAGGCAATATCTCACCGTCCGACAATGCTTCTTTCAACAACTCTAGCAACATATTGAACAATTTGTTACTCCAATGATTTATTGTCTTCAAATGAAGTAACTTTGTAAGAAAATTCAACTTGGAGAAGTTCTTACACCCTGGATAAAGTGGACGTTGCGCATCCCTCAACAACTTACTAAACTTTTCTGATTCAACATCACCCATTGGAGGAATATCTTTGTTGCTTGCTTGCCGCAAAATCGAGATCCATGGTTGTTCCCCTAAACACATCCCCTATGATATCTTGCATTTCATCAACGTCTTCATCCTCATCATCCGGCACAATTGGATCAGCAATGACTTCAGTGGGCTCAACTCTATGGGTCATATCTTCACCATGATAGATCTACCAAGTGTAACCCTGGTCAATCCCAACTATGAACAAATCGTCCTCTACTTTGTCTAAAGTCTTAAATATTATGTTTTTGCATTTTTTACATGGACACCTAATCCTATTCCTTGAATCTGCCCTATTTCGCGCAAATTCCATGAACTCTTCAACCCCTTGTTTATACTCTGGGCCAAACCTGTTCTTAGCTCGCATCCAACTCTTATCCATGTCTACAATGAAAAGACTACAGTCAGTTTATAGAAATAGCTTTAAGATTATGCTAAGTTATAGGTTTAGGTTATATTATATGTTTAGGATATGATAATAGGTATAGTTTAGGTTATAACTTTAGGTTATAGGTTTAGTTTTAGAGAATTTAGTTTAGTTTAAGGTTGCAAGTATGGGTTATAGGTTAAGGTTAAGGTATATGTTTAGGTTATAAGTGTAGGTTATAGGTTTAGGGAAAGGTTAGGTTCTCTTCCATTATAGGTTTAGGAAAAGGTTAGGTTCAGATTATAGGTTTTGGGATTTGAGAATAGTTTTAGGTTTTAAGTATATGTTTAGGTTGGATTATAGGTTAAGGTTTAGGGATTTGTGTTTAGGTTATAGGTTATGGGTTATAGGGCTAGGTTAGGGTTTAAAATATATAGGTTTAGGTTTCGGGTGATTTTGAAGTAGGTTTAGGTTTAGAGATTTAGGTTCGGGTTCGAGTTTGGGATCGGGTTTAGGTTTAGTTTAGGGTTCAAGTTTAGGTTTAGGTCATAAGGTATAGGTTTATGCAATTAAGAATTGGTTTAGGTTTAGGTTTAGGGAATCGGGTTCGGGTTTGGGATCGGGTTTAGATTTTGGTTTTCAAGTTTAAGCTTAGGTTTAGGGTAGGGAGTTGAGATTGGGATTAGGTGTAGGTTTAGGTTTAGGGATTTGAGAATAGGTTAATGTTAGGTAATAGGTGTAGGTTTAGGTTATAGGTTTTGGTTTTGGTTTTAGGATAAGGTTAAGGTTATAAGTTTATGTTATAGGTTAAGGTTATAGGTTTAGGTTATAGGTTTTGGTTTTGGTTTTAGGATAAGGTTAAGGTTATAAGTTTATGTTATAGGTTAAGGTTATAGGTTTAGGTTATAGGTTTAGGTTAGGTTTAGGATAAGGTTATAGGTTATAGCTTTGGGAATTGAGAATAGGTTAAGGTTTAGGCATAGGAAATCGGGTTGGGGTTCGGGATCGGGTTTAGGCTTGGGTTTTCATGTTTAGGCTTTGGTTTAGGGTAGGGAGTTGAGATTGGGATTAGGTGTAGGTTCAAAGTTTAGGGATTTGAGAATAGGTTAAGGTTTAGGTTATAGGTTTAGGTTTTGGTTTCAGGATAAGGTTAAGGTTATAAGTTTAAGTTATAGGTTAGGGTTATAGGTTTAGGTTATAGGTTGGGATTAGGTTTAGGTTTAGGTTATAGGTTATAGCTTTAGGAATTGAGAATAGGTTAAGGTTTAGGCATTGGAAATCGGGTTGGGGTTCGGGATCGGGTTTAAGCTTGGGTTTTCATGTTTAGGCTTAGGTTTAGGGTAGGGAGTTGAGATTGGGATTAGGTGTCGGTTTAGGTTTAGGGATTTGAAAATAGGTTAAGATTTAGGTAAGAGGTGTAGGTTTTGGTTTCAGGATAAGGTTAA
This sequence comes from Magnolia changhungtana, assembly GCA_030180095.1. NCBI lineage: Eukaryota > Viridiplantae > Streptophyta > Magnoliopsida > Magnoliales > Magnoliaceae > Magnolia > Magnolia changhungtana. The sequence goes on from JASAUF010000600.1 coordinate 4,860,683, forward strand.
GGTTATAAGTTTAGGTTATAGGTTAGGGTTATAGGTTTAGGTTAGGTTTAGGATAAGGTTATAGGTTAAAGCTTTGGGAAATGAGAATAGGTTAAGGTTTAGGCATTGGAAATCGGGTTGGGGTTCGGGATCGGGTTTAGGCTTGGGTTTTCATTTTTAGGCTTAGGTTTAGGGTAGGGAGTTGAGATTGGGATTAGGTGTAGGTTTAGGTTTAGAGATTTGAGAAGAGGTTAAGATTTAGGTAAGAGGTGTAGGTTTTGGTTTGGGATAAGGTTAAGGATAAGTTTAGGTTATAGGTTAGGGTTATACGTTTAGGTTAGGTTTAGAATAAGGTTATAGGTTATAGCTTTGGGAATTGAGAATAGGTTAAGGTTTAGGCATTGGAAATCGGGTTGGGGTTCGGGATCGGGTTTAGGCTTGGGTTTTCATGTTTAGGCTTAGGTTTAGGGTAGGGAGTTGAGATTGGGATTAGGTGTAGGTTTAGGTTTAGGGATTTGAGAATAGGTAAAGGTTTAGGTAATAGGTGTAGGTTTTGGTTTTAGGATAAGGTTAAGGTTATAAGTTTAGGTTATAGGTTAAGGTTATAGGTTTAGGTTAGGTTTAGGATAAGGTTATAGGTTATAGCTTTGGGAATTGAGAATAGGGTAAGGTTTAGGCATAGGAAATCGGGTTGGGGATCGAGATCGGGTTTAGGCTTGGGTTTTCATGTTTAGGCTTAGGCTTAGGGTAGGGAGATGAGCTTGGGATTAGGTGTAGGTTTAGGTTTAGGGATTTGAGAATAGGTTAAGGTTTAGGTAATAGGTGTAGGTTTAGGTTATAAGTTTTGGTTTTAGTATTACGATAAGGTTAAGGTTATAGGTTAAGGTTTAGGTTTAGGTTTAGGTTATAGTTTATAGCTTTGGGAATTGAGAATAGGTTAAGGTTTAGGCATAGGAAATCAGGTTGGGGTTCGGGATCGGTTTAGACTTGGGTTTTCATGTTTAGGCTTAGGCTTAGGGTAGGGAGATGAGATTGGGATTAGGTGTAGGTTTAGGTTTTGGTATTTGAGAATAGGTTAATGTTTAGGTAATAGGTGTAGGTTTTGGTTTCGGATAAGGTTAAGGTTATAAGTTTAGGTTATAGGTTAAGGTTATAGGTTTATGTTAGGTTTAGGATAAGGTTATAGGTTATAGCTTTGGGAATTGAGAATAGGTTAAGGTTTAGGCATAGGAAATCGGGTTGGGGTTCGGGATTGGGTTTAGGCTTGGGTTTTCATGTTTAGGCTTAGGCTTAGGGTAGGATGATGAGATTGGGATTAGGTGTAGGTTTAGGTTTAGGGATTTGAGAATAAGTTAAGGTTTAGGTAATGGGTGTAGGTTTAAGTTATAGGTTTTGGTTTTAGTTTTAGGATAAGGCTAAGGTTATAGGTTAAGGTTGTAGGTTTAGGTTATAGGTTTAGGTTAGGTTTAGGTTTAGGTTATAGTTTATAGCTTTGGGAATTGAGAATAGGTTAAGGTTTAGGCATAGGAAATCAGGTTGGGGTTCGGGATCGGTTTAGACTTGGGTTTTCATGTTTAGGCTTAGGCTTAGGGTAGGGAGATGAGATTGGGATTAGGTGTAGGTTTAGGTTTTGGTATTTGAGAATAGGTTAATGTTTAGGTAATAGGTGTAGGTTTTGGTTTCGGATAAGGTTAAGGTTTTAAGTTTAGGTTATATGTTAAGGTTATAGGTTTATGTTAGGTTTAGGATAAGGTTATAGGTTATAGCTTTGGGAATTGAGAATAGGTTAAGGTTTAGGCATTGGAAATCGGGTTGGGGTTCGGGATCGGGTTTAGGCTTGGGTTTTCATGTTTAGGCTTAGGTTTAGGGTAGGGAGTTGAGATTGGGATTAGGTGTAGGTTTAGGTTTAGAGATTTGAGAATAGGTAAAGGTTTAGGTAATAGGTGTAGGTTTTGGTTTTAGGATAAGGTTAAGGTTACAAGTTTAGGTTATAAGTTAAGGTTATAGGTTTAGGTTAGGTTTAGTATAAGGTTATAGGTTATAGCTTTAGGAATTGAGAATAGGTTAAGGTTTAGGCATAGGAAATCGGGTTGGGGTTCGGGATCGGGTTTATGCTTGGGTTTTCATGTTTAGGCTTAGGCTTAGGGTAGGGAGATGAGATTGGGATTGGGTGTAGGTTTAGGTTTAGGGATTTGAGAATAGGTTAAGGTTTAGGTTATAGGTTTTGGTTTTAGTTTTAGGATAAGGTTAAGGTTATAGGTTAAGGTTATAGGTTTAGGTTATAGGTTTTGGTGAGGTTTAGGTTTAGGTTATAGTTTATAGCTTTCGGAATTGAGAATAGGTTAAGGTTTAGGCATAGGAAATCGGGTTGGGGTTCGGGATCGGTTTAGACTTGGGTTTTCATGTTTAGGCTTAGGCTTAGGGTAGGGAGATGAGATTGGGATTAGGTGTAGGTTTAGGTTTTGGTATTTGAGAATAGGTTAATGTTTAGGTAATAGGTGTAGGTTTTGGTTTCGGATAAGGTTAAGGTTATAAGTTTAGGTTATAGGTTAAGGTTATAGGTTTATGTTAGGTTTAGGATAAGGTTATAGGTTATAGCTTTGGGAATTGAGAATAGGTTAAGGTTTAGGCATAGGAAATCGGGTTGGGGTTCGGGATTGGGTTTAGGCTTGGGTTTTCATGTTTAGGCTTAGGCTTAAGGTAGGGAGATGAGATTGGGATTAGATGTAGTTTTAGGTTTAGGGATTTGAGAAAAGGTTAAGGTTTAGGTAATAGGTGTAGGTTTAGGTTATAGTTTTGGTTTTAGTTTTAGGATAAGGTTAAGGTTATAGGTTAAGGTTATAGGTTTAGTTTATAGGTTTAGGTTAGGTTTAGGTTTAGGTTATAGTTTATAGCTTTGGGAATTGAGAATAGGTTAAGGTTTAGGCTTAGGAAATCGGGTTGGGGTTCGGGATCGGTTTAGACTTGGGTTTTCATGTTTAGGCTTAGGCTTAGGGTAGGGAGATGAGATTGGGATTAGGTGTAGGTTTAGGTTTTGGTATTTGAGAATAGGTTAATGTTTAGGTAATAGGTGTAGGTTTTGGTTTCGGATAAGGTTAAGGTTTTAAGTTTAGGTTATATGTTAAGGTTATAGGTTTATGTTAGGTTTAGGATAAGGTTATAGGTTATAGCTTTGGGAATTGAGAATAGGTTAAGGTTTAGGCATTGGAAATCGGGTTGGGGTTCGGGATCGTGTTTAGGCTTGGGTTTTCATGTTTAGGCTTAGGTTTAGGGTAGGGAGTTGAGATTGGGATTAGGTGTAGGTTTAGGTTTAGGGATTTGAGAGTAGGTAAAGGTTTAGGTAATAGGTGTAGGTTTTGGTTTTAGGATAAGGTTAAGCTTATAAGTTTAGGTTATATGTTAAGGTTATAGGTTTAGGATAAGGTTATTGGTTATGGCTTTGGGAATTGAGAATAGGTTAAGGTTTAGGAATAGGAAATCGGGTTGGGGTTCGGGATTGGGTTTATGCTTGAGTTTTCATGTTTAGGCTTAGGTTTAGGGTAGGGAGTTGAGATTGGAATCAGGTGTACGTTTAGGTTTTGGGATTTGAGAATAGGTTAAGGTTTAGGTAATAGGTGTAGGTTTTGGTTTTATGTTAAGGTTAAGGTTATAAGTTTAGGTTATAGGTTAAGGTTATAGGTTTAGGTTAGGTTTAGGATAAGGTTATAGGTTATATCTTTGGGAATTGAGAATAGTTTATGGTTTAGGCATAGGAAATCAGGTTGGGGTTCGGGATCGGGTTTAGGCTTGGGTTTTCATGTTTAGGCTTAGGCTTAGGGTAGGGAGATCAGATTGGGATTACCTAAACCTAGGTTTAGGTTTATGGATTTGAGAATAGGTTAATGTTTAGGTAATAGGTGTAAGTTTAGGTTATAGGTTTTGGTTTTGGTTTTAGGATAAGGTTAAGGTTATAGGTTTAGGTTATAGGTTAAGGTTATAGGTTTAGGTTATAGGTTTAGGTTAGGTTTAGGTTTAGGTTATAGGTTATAGCTTTGGGAATTGAGAATAGGTTAAGGTTTAGGCATAGGAAATCGAGTTGGGGTTCGGGATCGGGTTTAGGCATGGGTTTTCATGTTTAGGCTTAGGCTTAGGGTAGGGAGATGAGATTGGGATTTGGTGTAGGTTTAGGTTTAGGGATTTGAGAATAGGTTAAGGTTTAGGTAATAGGTGTAGGTTTTGGTTTAGGATAAGGTTAAGGTTATAAGTTTAGTTTATAGGTTAAGGTTATAGGTTTAGGTTAGGTTTAGGATAAGGTTATAGGTTATAGCTTTGGGAATTAAGAATAGGTTAAGGTTTAGGCATAGGAAATCGGGTTGGGGTTCGGGATCGGGTTTAGGCTTGGGTTTTCATGTTTAGCCTTAGGCTTAGGGTAGGGTGATGAGATTGGGATTAGGTGTAGGTTTAGGTTTAGGGATTTGAGAATAGGTTAATGTTTAGGTAATAGGTGTAGGTTTAGGTTATAGGTTTAGGTTTTGGTTTTAGGATAAGGTTAAGGTTATAGGTTTAGGTTATAGGTTAAGGTTATAGGTTTAGGTCATAGGTTTAGGTTAGGTTAAGGTTTAGGTTATAGGTTATTGCTTTGGGAATTGAGAATAGGTTAAGGTTTAGGCATAGAAAATCGGGTTGGGATTCGGGATCGGGTTTAGGCTTGGGTTTTCATGTTTAGGCTTAGGCTTAGGGTAGGAAGATGAGATTGGGATTAGGTGTAGGTTTAGGTTTAGGGATTTGAGAATAGGTTAAGGTTTAGGTAATAGGTGTAGGTTTTGGTTTGCAAGGTTTAGGTTATAAGTTTAGGTTATAGGTTAAGGTTATAGGTTTAGGTTAGGTTTAGGATAAGCTTATAGGTTATAGCTTTGGGAATTGAGAATAGGTTAAGGTTTAGGCATAGGAAATCGGAGTTGGGGTTCGGGATCGGGTTTAGGCTTGGGTTTTCATGTTTAGGCTTAGGCTTAGGTTAGGGAGATGATATTGGGATTAGGTGTAGGTTTAGGTTTAGGGATTTGAGAATAGGTTAATGTTTAGGTAATAGGTGTAGGTTTAGGTTATAGGTTTTGGTTTTGGTTTTAGGATAAGGTTAAGGTTATAGGTTTAGGTTATAGGTTAAGGTTATAGGTTTAGGTTATAGGTTTAGGTTAGGTTTACGTTTAGGTTATAGGTTATAACTTTGGGAATTGAGAATATGTTAAGGTTTAGGCATAGGAAATCGGGTTGGGATTCAGGATCGGGTTTAGGCTTTGGTTTTCATGTTTAGGCTTAGGCTTAGGGTAGGGAGATGAGATTGGGATTAGGTGTAAGTTTAGGTTTAGGGATTTGAGAATAGGTTAAGGTTTAGGTAATAGGTGTAGGTTTTGGTTTCGGTAAGGTTAAGGTTATAAGTTTAGGTTATAGGTTAAGGTTATAGGTTTAGGTTAGGTTTAGGATAAGGTTATAGGTTATAGCTTTGGGAATTGAGAATAGGTTAAGGTTTAGGCATAGGAAATCGGGTTGGGGTTCGGGATCGTGTTTAGGCTTGGGTTTTCATGTTTAGGCTTAGGCTTAGGGTAGGGAGATGAGATTGGGATTAGGTGTAGGTTTAGGTTTAGGGATTTGAGAATAGGTTAATGTTTAGGTAATAGGTGTAGGTTTAGGTTATAAGTTTTGGTTTTGGTTTTAGGATAAGGTTAAGGTTATATGTTTAGGTTATAGGTTAAGGTTATAGGTTTAGGTTATAGGTTTAGGTTAGTTTTAGGTTTAGGTTATAGGTTATAGCTTTGGGAATTGAGAATAGGTTAAGGTTTAGGCATAGGAAATCGGGTTGGGGTTCTGGATCGGGTTTAGGCTTGGGTTTTCATGTTTAGGCTTAGGCTTAGGGTAGGTAGATGAGATTGGGATTAGGTGTAGGTTTAGGTTTAGGGATTTGAGAATAGGTTAAGGTTTAGGTAATAGGTGTATGTTTTGTTTTCGGATAAGGTTAAGGTTATAAGTTTAGGTTATAGGTTAAGGTTATAGGTTTAGGTTAGGTTTAGGATAAGGTTATAGGTTATAGCTTTGGGAATTGAGACTAGGTTAATGTTTAGGCATAGGAAATCGGGTTGGGGTTCGGGATCGGGTTTAGGCTTGGGTTTTCATGTTTAGGCTTAGCTTAGGCGGGGAGATGAGATTGGGATTAGGTGTAGGTTTAGGTTTAGGGATTTGAGAATAGGTTAATGTTTTGGTATAGGTTTAGGTTTAGGTTATAGGTTTTGGTTTTAGTTTTAGGATAAGGTTAAGGTTATAAGTTTAGGTTATAGGTTAAGGTTATAGGTTTCGGTTATAGGTTTCGGTTAGGTTTAGGGTTTAGGTTATAGGTTATAGCTGTGGGAATTGAGAATAGCTTAAGGTTTAGGCATTGGTGTTCGGGATCGGGTTTAGGCTTGGGTTTTCATGTTTAGGCTTAGGTTTAGGGTAGGGAGTTGAGATTGGGATTAGGTGTAGGTTTCGGTTTAGGGATTTGAGAATAGGTTTAGGTTTAGGGATTTAGGAATAGGTTTAGGTTTAAGGTGTAGGTTAGGTTGAGGGATTTGAGAATAGGATTAAATTATAAGTATAGGTTTAGGTTGGGTTATAGGTTTAGGTTAAAGGTGTGGTACCTGCAAATACAGACATAAACATGGCCTGTCCAAATGGCCAGGCCCTTCCAATGCTGTCCATAGGAAATGGACAGCTTCATCATGGTCATAACAGCGGTTCTCACCTTCCGGGGACTCCCACTCATCCAGATAGCTCCGACGCACATCCGGGTTTGCTCCATTAATCTCGAGCAAATACATAAATATGGCCTGTCCAAATGGTCAGGCCCTTCCAATGTTGTCCATAGGAAATTGATAGCTTCATCATGGTCATAACAGCGGTTCCCACCTTCTAGGGACCCCCGCTCATCCGGATAGCTCCGACGCACATCCGGGTCTGCTCCATTAATCTCGAGCAAATACATAAATATGGCCTGTCCAAATGGCCAGGCCCTTCCAATGTTGTCCATAGGAAATGGACAGCTTCATCATGGTCATAACAGCGGTTCCCACCTTCCAGGGACCCCCGCTCATCCGGATAGCTCCGACGCACATCCAGGTCTGCTCCATTAATCTCGAGCAAATACATAAATATGGCCTGTCCAAATGGCCAGGCCCTTCCAATGCTGTCCATAGGAAATGAACAGCTTCATCATGGTCATAACAGCGGTTCCCACCTTCCAGGGACCCCCGCTCATCCGGATAGCTCCGACGCACATCCGGGTCTGCTCTATTAATTCTAAGGCAATATAATTAAATCCTAAATTAGTTACTCATCCAAGGTTGGATAGATTGTAATACTTTCATATTCCCATTTAAACGTCCACGCGGAAAATCCGGCAGCATCTCCCCATGCCTCTCCAGATAAGTTGATCTTACGTTACATTGCGATGCCAAATATCTAAATCAATGTAAAGATATTCGACATTGGATACGGAACGAAAGAAACATATCCAGAGAGAAATGAAGAGATGGACCGCGGATCAAGCATGAACATATAAATAGAGTGTATGAAAGCATACTTTCCATCTAACCTTGAACTGTCCAAAATGGGACAATTTGAGCGATTTCTATGCCACCAAAAACACACCATATCTATGTATGGCCCCATAGAAATCCTCAAACGAGTAACTAATTATCTAACTTACAAATCTTATAATTACATCCGACGCACCATTCACCCATGCTCAAGTGAACCAAGTCAAGAATTATTCACACATGTTCAAGTGAACCAAGTCAAGAATTATTCACATATGTTCAAGTGAACCAAGTTAAGCATCATTCGCACATTTTTGTACACAACCAAGTTGAGCATCATTCACACATGTTCAAGTGAACTAAGTAAAGCATCATTCATACATGTTCAAGTGAATTGATTTAAGCATTATAAGCAAATGTTCTAGGGGGCTGATCTTAGCATCATTACCACACATCCAAGTCGTTCCAGTTAAGCATCATAAACACATGTTGTTGCCAAATATCTTGGCATCATTACTACACATCCAAGTTGATTGATTTAAGCATCATAAACATATATTCCAGTGGAGTGATTTAATCATCGTAAACGCATGTCCAAGTGGACTGATTCAAGCATTGTAAACACATGTCCAAGTGGACTGATTTAAGTACTATAAGCATTATTCAAACAATTGAAACTCTTGCATATCATATTTAATTTCATGTCTTGCATCAGATAAGAGATATTTAATGAAATTTTATTACATGGTTAGCTGATTAATTTTGTATAGTTAGCTGCCTAATTAGGAGGCTTGGGCCTCTTTATTGGTTTTCATGTTTAGGTTTAGGTTTTAGGTTTGTATTTAGGTTTATCGTAAAGTGTCTATATTCATTGTTGAAATAAAGTGTCTACGTTCAATTGGACAGTGTTTTATCCACATCATCCACCCATTTTTCCATATCATTTTATAGCCTTATACAAAAAATGAGGCCGATCTACATCTCAGGTGGACCATGCCATCAGGAAAACATTAGTGATTGAATATCCACCATTAAAAACCTCCTAAGGCATACTTTAATTTAATTTTTCCTGTAAAAGAATTATACTCGAGAAAACTTCCTCTCAATTTATCGGTCATGTGGCAGCCAAAAAGATGACGAGGTTAGGAATCTGAGAAATTTAATTTTTCCTGTAAAAGAATTATACAATTTTGTCTCTAGCTTAATCTGAAGATATGCACAAATTAATCAACATACAAAAAGTTTTCATCAAAATTCTGGAAAACTGAAACAGTTATCTCATATTCTATTAATGAAATCATGACTCTAAACTTAAAAAGAATTCTTTTCCACATATTGAATTCAAGCACTAGGAACATCTATTTAGAAAGTCTTTTAAAGTATGTGAGAAACTTAAAAAGAGAAGGGACCACCAAAGCATGGGAGAGTAATTATGTGGTTTGACTGAATTGAAAACTCTGCATAATTGTTCTTTATTTAGTGCCTTTTAAAGTATAACTTTTCTTGAGACTAGTTTCCCACATGTGGGGCCCACGTGGTGATTGATTGGGCTGATTTTTATGCAGGGGGTAATCTATAGGTGGGTTTCAACTGATACATGGATTAGATGCCTTACACGTGTGAAGGTCAAGAAAACACGCTATAATTTTTATTTTTATTTTTAAATAACCAAAATGCAAAACTGACTAACAAGACCAAAGCACCTTTTCTTTCTAATGCAGTCCTGTTTTCACATTCATCTACATGGATGAATGTGGGAATAGTTGCCAACTTCAGTAGCTGCATCAATCTGGTATCTCTTGGTCATGGGTCTACATCCAACTAAAAAATTCCTGGGCTGGCAGACCAAAAAATGGAAATTTTGGACCATTGGTAATTACCAACGGTCCCCAATAGATGGACAGTTAGGTATGCTGGCAAAAAGCAATCTCCCTAGTAACATGAAAGAACCATCCTTTTAGAGTCCACTTGACCAGCTAAATAGCATTTTACGACCGTACACCTGCTTAGACACTATCATAAATGGGCCATGGTTAAAAAGACTTTCTAAATAGATGTTCTTAGTGCTTGGATTTTGTGGCATTCAAATGTAAGTTATAAAGCAATGAGAGGGAAAATTGTGCATCCAAACACAGCCAAATTGTGAAATCAGAACATGGACTAGAGCAGTCCAATCTTTACAAATTCAATTCACATGTGCATCTAAACACAGCCAAATTGAATTCAACCAACTGAAATTTCAAATAGGAAACATCTTTTTGAGAACCCATTTGAATATATTTTTTTTCCTTTTTGTGTGTGTTTGTGTGCAACAAGAAACCGAAAATTCGGATAATCCCTCTCATTTTTCTTTTCCTTTTTTTCTTCTGTCTGCAACAATCAGAGGAATATCATATTTTTTCAAAATTCCAACCGCTATACTAAGAAAGAGAGTAAAACCCATGTTACAGAAGATATTAGAAATTCAAAAAAAAAATCATTTGTAATAGCAGAACAGAGCTCCGAGAACCACACACACGCGCACACACACACACACACACACAGAGAGACGAACCTTGTCTTCTACTTTCTTCTTTTGTTTCCTCTGCTTGGAGGGCTTGAGAGAGAAGGGGAAAGGAGATCGGGACGAAGATCGAGAGAGAGAGAGAGAGAGAGGAATAGGTAGCAGAGATCGGGCAAGTGAGAAAGGGAATAGGGGAACGGAGAGAGGGAAAGTAAAAATTTAATTTCCTTTTGGGAATTTTTGGGCTTGCGCTCACCAGTTTAGGGCATGATTTGGGTGGAAGACGGATTGGCTACTGACCTTGACACCAGCACGTGGCTGATGGTAGGTGCTATGTGGGCCCACCATGATGTATGTGTTTCATCCACTCCGTTCATCCATTTTTACATATCATTTTAGGGGTTGTTACAAAAATTCATAGGGATATAAATCTAAGATGGACCACACCACGAGAAAATAATAATGATTGGATATTCACCATTAAAATCCTCCTAAGGCCCACTGTACTGTTTATTTGACATCCAATCTGTTGATTAGGTCATAAAGACCCAGATCAAGGGAAAAAAAATATCTGGCTGATCCAAAACTTTTATACTCCCCAAAATGTTTTTAATGGTCATTGTTCATTCAACACTGTTTCTTGTAATTTGGTCCACTTGAGATTGAGATATATCTCATTTTTTCTTTCATGCCATAAAATGAGTCATGAAAATAGATGGACGGCATGGATGAAACACATACATCATGGTGGGGCACACAGAGCACCAACCACTAGCCAAATAATGGTAGCAGGGAGAGTAGCCACCATTTCTAAATTGGGTGCCCATTTTGGGTGTGAATTGGGTATGGTACGGTCCGTTAGGGGCTACGTGGGGCTACCGTGATATATGTGGTTTATTCATGCTGTTCAAACATTTTAATACTTACTTTTATTACATAATACCAAAAATTCATATGAGTCACCAACTTTCTTTCCTTTCATCACCATCAGGACCCTTTCAACAATTTTCAAGATATCACATTCTGCTGTTACCTTGTAGCCGTTAGAATTAAGCCACACTCAAAGATCATATCGAAATATTATATTTTTCTTCGGATTTGAATGTATCACACTTCTATTAGAGTTCTAATAATACCATCAAACATCATAATTCTAATTGTTCTAATTTCGATAGTCTTGCAAGTAGTATTATTTTCAAAAAGAACTATTTCACCCTTCATATTGCCTATAATTGGTCAACAAATCCTTAAAAGAACACATGATAGGATCAAATAAATCAAGAATCCACGTGTCCTAAAAATATTCATTACTCGGGATCGCTAATCGAATAACATTGCTACTATGATTATGCACTTTTTGTTATATTCGTTGCATCTGAAGATGTTTTTTTCTTTTTTGCTCTCTTTGAGCTTATTACACTTGTTCTTTTATTTACCCATTTTTTAAACTAGAAACACTTTATATTTCTCTTTTTATATTTAAATTTTATTGTATAATTGCTAGTCTAATTTTATTTATTTATTTATTTATTTGTCTCTAGCTAATAAAATTTTTTGTCTGTCTTTCTTTATGACTCAACTTTTTTACAACTTTTTTATACAGAAGAGAAGATATTACATTATCTCTTCTTCTTTTTCTTTTTTTTTTTGGAAAAGAGCTATATATTAATATGGACAAGCATACAAGATGACGATTCGGGAGGGCCCAGCTAAGAAGCAGGCCACTCCTATCCTATGAGAAGAACAAAACTAGAAAAAAGAAACAGGGGATCAAAAAATTCAGCCGAATATGGCACTGCGCCCAGCTGTTGGAGAAAGGGTGAAAGCAAAACATGCTGTCCCGGGCTGTATGAGGCCTCCCATGGGAGTAAGAAATGAATGAAGCTAGAAATTTGGAGAGAGAGAGAGAGAGAGAGACGCCCACAGATACCTGTTTTTGGTTTAGCTGATCTGATAAAGCCAAAGTTTGATCTGTCCAGAAGAATGAAGTCTCTGATGGGCTTGGGGAGGTTATCCTGGATGAGATAGAGCTTGTTTTGGGCACCCTCACTGGCTAATTTGGCCAGACCATCAGTAAATTGGATTCGAAGTCACAACAAATACACTCCCAAACGCACTAACTTTACTGATTCACATCAATTACCACCAAATACACACTCCCAAATAATCTCCATGGATAAATGAATAGTTGGGTGAAGGAGTATATTGAATTGAGGTTCAGATTAATTGTCAGGCTCTTTCTGATTACCCCTTTTTTACCATCCATTTTGCAAGGCATTGTCAAGGATCCACCAAAGCCCCGTTCACATCAAATGAGAATTTGTAAAGATCATCAGGTCAAGTCAGTCCTTGAGAAAATCACCATAAGCTTCCTTAAGTAAAAAAGTTACACGTATCAGACAAAAAATTCTAATCACCGTATATGTGCTACATCTAAGCCTTGGCCCAACACTTAAGATGAACCATACATGTCTATGGTGGTTCTTCAAATTGTGTCCCTCACCAAACTCGGTGATGCAGTGTTTTCAATTCTGATCCCAAACATGAAATGAAAATGTTTGGGAAACCATAGTATTTCTAGACATATAATCATTATCCAATAATAATGTTAATTTCCATTAATGCAAATGTAATCATTATATTCCCACTGTTCCATGTGGTATGATCCACTTGAGCTTTGGATTTGCTTCAATTTTGGTCTCAATCATATACATTCATCGTGGGCCAACTAAGTTTACTTGGTACGATAAAAGATCTGATTTCATTGTCAATAGGTTAGATGGTAAATTGGATTGAGTACTGAGTTACTTGGTATGCTCTTATTGCACCGAGTAAACTCAGTCGGGCCCACCTTGAACATATGTGCTCTATCCATGCCGTCCATCTATTTTTCCATCTAATTTAAGGTGTTAAGCCCAAAATTGGCGCATATACAAAAATGAAGTGGATCATACCATGGGACAATTAGAATAATGATTTCCACTTGTGAAACCTTTCTAGGCCTGACAGGAATGTTTATTTGTCATCTAACTAGTTTATAAGATTATACAAACATATGTATGGGAAACAAAAATTTAAGCTTGATCTAAAACTTATGTGGCCCTAAGAAATTTTCAATGGTATAAGTTCAAGTTCATTGTTTCCTATGGTGTGGTCCATTTGAAAATTATATATGCTTCAATTCCTAAAATTATATGGGAAAAAACTCCCTAAGCAAACCGCTTCGTTGGATGGCAAATAAAAATTTAAGTGGACCCATGATGTTTTTAATGGTAGGAATTTAGTTGAGATTGTTTCTTGTTGTGTGGCCCACTTGAGATTTGGGTCAGCTTCATTTTTTTAATCATCCCCTAAAATGAGCTTTCAATATGGATGGACGATGTGGATGTAAGAAAAGTACATCTCTGTGGGCCCCATAGTTAGGCATCCGAAACCTCCACGCCAAACAGCCCCGTTTCGCACTCACGCAAAAGAACAAAACATGAAGGAGAGGAAAAAATACAAAAGCAAAAATATGAGAAGGTTAGGGCTTCCCTTGCTAGATCGGAGAGAGGGAAGGGGACGCTCAGAGAGAGAGAGAGAGAGAGAGGGAGAGAGAGAAAGAGAGAGGGAAGGAGACGCTGTGACAGATAGAGAGAGAGAGAGAGGGAAGGAGACGCTGAGAGGGAGAGAGATCGAAGGAGACGCTGAGAGAGGGAGAAGGAGACGTTGGGTCAAAGCAGGTAGGTGCACTTCTAATCCAAAGTGATCAGAGGCTTATGGGTATTTCGATTCGTCTTCAGCATTACATGATCGGTTTTTATTTTTATTTTTTAAAAAAATTATTTAGCTTACTTCCGCAAAATACTTTCATGTGTCATTTGGTTTGTCTTAAATTAGGAGACTAAATCGTCGAGCTTACTTCCGCAAAGTGATTGTACTGTTAGATCCATAGTTAAGGAGTTTGGATTTTTTTTTTTCCAGTCTACCGCGGATTTGGGGATTTTAGGGCTTACAGATTTGAATGTGGACCCCGAATTGGGGTTTTTCTGATTTTACAAATTAGGGATTTGGGGATTTTAGGATTTTGGGGATCTGAGGATCCAACCAGAATTAGGGATTTCTGATTTTATAGGATAGTGTTTTAGGTGTTGTCCAAACATACCCGTATAAATGCAAAACGATTTTCTTCATTTTGTTTTCTCCTAAAAATGTTGATCTAAATGTTCAATGCTTGTCGAGTTTCTTCTTCTTCTTTTTTTGTACAAATATATTCCAGTCTAGATTACCAATTATCAATTACCGCCAAACATGACTATCTAGTTCATCTATAAACTAATACACATCTAGATCTATGTTTTGTGGCTTATGAGCATCCGGTGCTATTGACCTAGTTCATCATTCTCTATGGGTTTGTTGCTACGAATTTATGATGACTTACCATTAAATGTAACTTGCTACTAAATGTAGGTTGGTATTGTCCACGAGGGGATGAGGTTTCCTTTGTGGGTACATGGCCACACGGTCATTGTGTTTTCTATGGTTTCAACTTCTCCAAGTAAATTGGTAGGTAAGAAGAATTTTATTTCATACTTCTACACTCTTTTCACATTATACCAATAATGAAGGCCGTGAAACAGGAACTCTGGTCTAATTAATTGACATGGATTGTAATGTATTAGTTGTTTGGATTATTATCATTTCTTCTTCTTTTCTTTTTGATTGGATAACCTACAAATATCACATGCAATGCAATGCTTTTCATGGGAAAAAATGGTGGAAGATTTTGATTAATTAAATGGTTCTTGTTAGGAGTCTGGCATAGTAAAATAAGAATCATTACATGTAAGCGATTATTGTAACAAGAAGAGAGCCCTAAGAAGAGGTTTGCTAATTTCACATGTTTGCATAGCCTTGGCCCCTCTACGCTCCTTCACATGTGCCAATCTGGCATGTCTTGAACATCCTAGCTATTGATAAGGTGAGTCATGACATGTAGATGCCCTGGCCAAATGATAAGATGGTGACTGCTGGTCACTCTGTATGAGACAAATGGATGGGCTGCTTGTTATTTTTTTTTTTTTTTTTTTTTTTCCGTCCTTTGGGTGAAGATTGGGCCGTTTATTTCATTGTTTGCCACCGATTAGCTATCTTGCTTCGGATGTTTTTGTTTTCGTTTCATTTAGCCGTTTGAACTTATTGAGTGCTTTGTTTTCATGGAATCCCATCCAATACATGGAATTGTTCATTCCTCTGATGGATTTCAGATGTTCAATGGGAAGCAAATCTTTTGCGTGACAGATTATCGATTTTCATTTTTACACTGACCATATGGCATCATATTCGGACTATCTATCCTTGTTTTAGCTGTTGTATGTGTCTGTGTAGTGTATTTTGAAATAGCCTTCTTTTCATTTGAAAGAAAAAAAGCCTCGAGAGAAATTGTCTTGAAATCTTCTTCTATGGAGTTGAGACTAGTTCATCATGATAGGACAAGGCTACTCCTAAAGTTGTGACTGTGATATATGGTATGAGAATCCACACGTGTCTCAATCATGCCCATCAACATGGAAGGTGTGTTGACTTGCATGCATGTATGAGATCTAAACTGTTCATTAGGTCAGTCCACAATACATATACCGTGCCTAAATAGCTGATCTAATCATCAGGTGGACCAACATGCATGTTTTGAATTTAGACCGTTGGTAATCTTGTATTTTCATTTTGTGGATAGTGTGGACCACTCTTTGTTTAGAACGGTCTTAATTTTTGACTAGGCTAACTAATCGACGAGGCACACCTAATGATTAGGTTGGCCTGACTGTTGGCATGGGCATTTAGATCTTAAGCATGGAGCAAAAACACATGCGCCTAAGCGCATGTAACCAAATAGGTGCATGCTAGGATCCGAGTCCACACCTTTGCTTAGCAAAATGTGTGGTATTATTATTGGTCATGTTCTTGTGCTTTCCTTTCACTGTTTTGATCTTAAAGTCAACACTTTAATCTGCTATTATCTTTTCTTGAAAGATAACTTTATTTTTCTATTATCATTCAATTATCAGAGAAGTGCAGTGCAAAACGCAGATCATTTTAGGGCATGATCCTAAGAATGAGTTAGATCCAAAACTCAGATAGACCACACAGTAAGGATTCAATGCCCACCACTAAAATCTTCTTGGGGGCTACAAAAGTTTTGGATCAAGATAATATTTGTGTTTTCCTTTCATCCAGGTCTGTATGACCTCAAACCTTATCAACAAGTTTGGATGGAAAATAAACATTACGATGGATCCTAAGAAAATTTTAATGGCAGGCATTCAATGACCATTACTTCTTATGTTGTGGTCCACTTGAGATTTGGATCAGCTTGATTTTTTATTTTTTTTAATCATGTCTTAAAATGAGCTTGAAAAGATTATGTACGGCATGGATATAGAATACATATATCAATGTAATCCCACTACCTACTTGACACCCAAGTTATGCGTTCTATTGTATTCCTTCTAAATTAACAGTGAGTCAGAAATTATGATGTTCTCTACATGGTTTTCAGCTTTGGAAGTGATATTCCAAGATCAATGCAATAGATGAATTTCTTTAAAACATTTGCAAAAGCTTCAACTTCAACAAAACACAGGGAGGACTCGTAGCTGCAAATTCTCCAAGATGGAAGAGGATACTTCTTCGAATCTTCTCTGAGTGAAAAGGGCGTCAAGGTGAGTTGTGTCATTTTCTGTTTATTTTACATTGTTAGGCATTGACCGATATTCACATAAGTCTTTTCTTTTACATTGCTAGGCTTTTATTGCAGGTCAGTACATACTCATCCTTTGCAAGGATGGTGGGAGTTGAAATTGGTTTGGAGCAACAAAGAAGGAGAATGGACCCCATGACTAATGAACCGTAGTTCACAAACTACACTTGAAATTTCATTGGCACAGTTGATTACATATTTTACACAGGTAAATTTCCTTATTGCAAGATGACTTTACCTGAGCTTTCTTTCCCACCATCCTTGCAAAGGATGAGTATACACAGCTATGCTTATCATGCTAGACCACATTTTCTGCAAAAATGTCACACATGTAAAACACCCTAGCTGAGAAAATAGTGGCTTACTCACCTCTATTAAATTAGGTTGAGCCACTGATCGGGTGAGAATCAAAATTAATGGAGCAGACCCGGATGTGAGTCAGAGCTATCCGGAAGAGTGGGGGTCCCTGGAAGGTGGGATCCGCTGTTATAATCATGATGAAGCTATCCATTTCCTATGGACAGCATTGGAAGGGCCTGGCCATTTGGACAGGCCGTATTTATGTATTTGCTCGAAATTAATGGAGTAGACCCAGATGTGCGCCGGAGCTATTTGGAAGAGCGGGGGTCCCTGGAAGGTGGGAATCGCTGTTATGACCATGATGAAGCTGTTCATTTCCTATGGACAACATTGGAAGGGCCTGGCCATTTGGACAGGCCGTATTTATGTCTGTATTTGCAGGTACCACCCCCTTAACCTAAACCTATAACCCAACCTAAACCTATACCTATAACCTAATCCTATTCTCAAATCCTTAAACCTAAACCTAATCTGGAAAACCCAAACCTAAACTCGATCCCGAACCCGAACCCAGTTTCCTAAACCTAAACCTTAACCTATTCTCAATTCCCAAAGCTATAACCTATAACCTAAAACCTAAACCTTAACCTATTCTCAATTCCCAAAGCTATAACCTATAACCTATAACCTAAACCTAAACCTAAACCTAACCTAAACCTATAACCTTAACCTAAACCCAAAACCTAAACCTTAACCTAAACTAAAGCCTATAACCTTAACCTAAACCAAAACCTATAACCTAAACCTTAACCTAAACTTATAACCCGAACCTAAATCTAAAACAGAACCCAAACCTATAACTTATAACCTAAACCTATAAACTAAAACCTAAACCTAAACCAAAACCTATAACCTCAACCTAAACAAAAACCTATAACCTAAACCTTAACCTATAATCTGTAACCTAAACTTATAACCTTAACCTAAACTTATAACCTAAACCTATAACCTAAACCTAAACATTAACCTATTCTCAAATCCCTAAACCTACACCTACACCTAATCCCAATCTTAACTCCCTAACCTAAACTTAAACGTAAACATGAAAACCCAAGCCTAAACCGTATTCCGAACCCGAACCCGATTCCCTAAACCTAAACCTTAACCAATTCTCAATTCCCTAAACCTATAGCTTATAACCTAAACCTAAACCTTAACCTTAACCTAAACCTAAACCTTAACCTAAACCTATAACCTTAACCTAAACCAAAACCTAGTACCTACAACCTAAACTTATAACCTATAACCTAACAAGAACCTAAACCTAAAACTTAAACCTTAACCTATAACCTAAAACCTAAACCTAAAAAACCTAAATATATTCTCAAATCCCTAAACCTAAACCTACACCTAATCCTAATCTCAACTCCCTAACCTAAACCTAAACTTGAAAACCCAAGCCTAAACCCGATCCCGAACACGAACCCGAACCCGATTCCCTAAACCTAAACCTAAACCAATTCTCAATTCCCTAAACCTATACCTTATAACCTAAACCTAAACCGAACCTAAAACTAAACCTAAACCCCTAAACCTAAACCCAAACCAATTCTCAATTACCTAAACCTAAACCTAAACCTTAACCTAAACCTAAACCTAAACCTTAACCTAAACCTATAACCTTAACCTAAACCAAAACCCATGACCTAAAACCTTAACCTATTACCTATAACCTAAACTTATAATCTATTACCTACCATTCACCTAAACTTAAATCCTAAACCTTAACCTATAACCTAAGATCTAAACCTAAACCTAAAACCTAAATGTATTCTCAAATCCCTAAACCTAAACCTACACCTAATCCTAATCTCAACTCCCTAACCTAAACCTAAACCTAAACTTGAAAACCCAAGCCTAAACCCGATCCCAGAACCCGAACCCGATTCCTAAACCTAAACCTAAACCAATTCTCAATTCCCTAAACCTATACCTTATAACCTAAACCTAAACTCGAACCTAAAACTAAACCCGATTCCTAAACCTAAACCCAAACCAATTCTCAATTACCTAAACCTATACCTTATAACCTAAACCTAAACTCGAACCTAAAACTAAACCTAAACCTTAACCTAAACCTATAACCTCAACCTAAACCAAAACCTATGACCTAAAACCTTAACCTATTACCTATAACCTAAACTTATAACCTATTACCTACCATTCACCTAAACCTAAATCCTAAACCCTAACCTATAACCTAAGATCTAAACCTAAACCTAAAACCTAAATGTATTCTCAAATCCCTAAACCTAAACCTACACCTAATCCTAATCTCGACTCTCTAACCTAAACCTAAGCTTAACCTTGAAAACCTGACCTAAACCCGATCCCGAACCCAAACCCGATTCCTAAAACCTAAACCCAAACCAATTCTCAATTCCCTAAACCTATACCTTATAACCTAAACCTAAACACGAACCTAAAACTAAACCCGATTCCTAAACCTAAACCCAAACCAATTCTCATTACCTAAACCTATACCTTATAACCTAAACCTAAACCCGAACCTAAAACTAAACCTAAACCTTAACCTAAACCTATAACCTTAACCTAAAAAAAACTATGACCTAAAACCTTAACCTATTACCTATAACCTAAACTTATAACCTATTACCTACCATTCACCTAAACCTAAATCCTAAACCTTAACCTATAACCTAAGATCTAAACCTAAACCTAAAACCTAAATGTATTCTCAAATCCCTAAACCTAAACCTACACCTAATCCTAATCTCTACTCTCTAACCTAAACCTAAGCTTAACCTTGAAAACCAGACCTAAACCCGATCCCGAACCCAAACCCGATTCCCAAAACCTAAACCCAAACCAATTCTCAATTCCCTAAACCTATACCTTATAACCTAAACCTAAACCTGAACCTAAAACTAAACCCGATTCCCTAAACCTAAACCCAAACCAATTCTCAATTACCTAAACCTATACCTTATAACCTAAACCTAAACCGAACCTAAAACTAAACCTAAACCTTAACCTAAACCTAAAACCTTAACCTAAACCAAAACCTATGACCTAAAACCTTAACCTATTACCTATAACCTAAACTTATAACCTATTACCTACCATTCACCTAAATAAATCCTAAACCTTAACCTATAACCTAAGATCTAAACCTAAACCTAAAACCTAAATGTATTCTCAAATCCCTAAACCTAAACCTACACCTAATCCTAATCTTGACTCTCTAACTCGAACCTAAGCTTAACCTTGAAAACCCTGGACCTAAACTCCGATCTCGAACCCAAACCCGATTCCCAAAACCTAAACCCAAACCAATTCTCAATTCCCTAAACCTATACCTTATAACCTAAACCTAAACTCCGAACCTAAACCTTAACCTAAACCTATAACCTTAACCTAAACCAAAACCTATGACCTAAAACCTTAACCTAAACCAAAACCTATTACCTATAACCTAAACTTATAACCAATTACCTACCATACACCTAAACCTAAATCCTAAACCTTAACCTATAACCTAAGACCTAAACCTAAACCTAAAACCTAAATGTATTATCAAATCCCTAAACCTAAACCAACACCAAATCCTAATCTCAACTCCTTAACCTAAACCTAAGCTTAAACTTGAAAACCCAAACCTAAACCCGATCCCGAACCCGAACCCGATTCCCTAAACCTAAACACAAACCAATTCTTAATTCCTTAAACCTATACCTTATAACCTAAACCTAAACTCGAACCTAAAACTAAACGTAAACTTTAACCTAAACCTATAACCTTAACCTAAACCAAAACCTATGACCTAAAACCTTAACATATTACCTATAACCTAAACTTATAACCTATTACCTAACATTAACCTAAATCTAAAACCTAAACCTTAACCTAAACTTCAAAACCCAATCGTGAACCCGATTTCCTAAACCTAAACCTTAACCTATTCTCAAATACCTAAACCTAAACCTACAACAAATCCCAATCTCAACTCCCTAACCTAAACCTAAACCTAAACATGAAAACCCAAGCCTAAACCCGATCCCGAACCCAAACTCGATTTCCTAAACTTAAACCTTAACCTATTCTCAATTCGCGAAGCTATAACCTATAACCTAAACCTAAACCTAACCTAAACCTATAACCTTAACCTATAACCTTAACATAAACCCAAAACCTAAACCTTAACCTAAACCAAAACCTATAACTTAACCTAAACCAAAACTCAGTAACCTAAACCTTAACCTAAACTTATAACCTTAACCTAAACCTATAACCCAAACCTATAAACTAAAACCTAAACCTATACCTATAACCTAAACCAAAACCTATAACCTTAACCTAAACAAAACCTATAACCTAAACCTTAACCTATAACCTTAACCTAAACAAAACCTATAACCTAAACCTTAACCTATAACCTATGACCTAAACTTATAACCTTAACCTAAACCTAAAACCAAAACCTAAACCTATAAGCTAAAACCTAAACCTTAACCATTTCTCAATCCTTAAACCTAAACCTACACCAAATCCTATTCTCAACTCCATAACCTAAACCTAAACATTAACTTGAAAACCCAAACCTAAACCCGATCTCGAACCCAAACCCAGTTTCCTAAACCTAAACCTTAACTTATTCTCAATTCCCAAAGCTATAACCTATAACTTAAACCTAAACCGAACCTGAACCCAAACCTATAACCTTAACCTATAACCTAAACCTATAACCTTAACCTAAACCTAAAACCAAACCAATATTTATAAGCTAAAACCTAAACCTAAACCTAAAACCTAATGGTATTCTCAAATCCCTAAACCTAAACCTAATCCCAATCCCAATCTCAAGTCCCCAACCTAAACCTAAACCTAAACTTCTAAACCCGATCTCGAACCCGAACCCGATTTCTAAACATAAACCTTAACCTATTCTCAAATCCCTAAACCTAAACCTACACCTAATCCCAATCTCAACTCCCTAACCTAAAGCTAAACCTAAACATGAAAACCCGATTTCCTAAACCTAAACCTAAACCTATTCTCAAATCCCTAAACCTAAACCTCTAACCTAAACCTATAAACTAAAACCTAAACCTAAACCTAAACCTAAAACCTAAACCAAAACCTATAACCTTAACCTAAACCAAAACTTATAACCTATTACCTATAACCTAAACTTATAACCTTAACCTAAACCTAAAACCAAAACCTATAACCTTAACCTAAACCAAAACCTATAACCTTAACCTAAACCAAAACCTATAACCTAAACCAAAACCTCAGAACCTAAACCTTAACCTAAACTTATAACTTTAACCTAAACCTAAAACCAAAACCTAAACCTATAACCTAAACCTATAAACTAAAACCTAAACCTAAACCTAAACCTAAACCTTAACCTATTCTCAAATCCCTAAACCTAAACCTACACCTAATCCCAATCTCAACTCCCTAACCTAAACCTAAACCTAACCTTGAAAACCCAAGCCTAAACCCGATCCCGAACTCGAACCCGATTTCCTAAACCTAAACCTAAACCTTAACCTATTCTCAAATCCCTAAACCTAAACCTACACCAAATCCCAATCTCAACTCCGTAACCTAAACCTAAACCTAAAAATGAAAACCCAAGCCTAAACCCGATCCTGAACCCGAACCCGATTTCCTAAACCTAAACCTTAACTTATTCTCAAATCCCAAAACCTAAACCTACACCAAATCCTAATCTCAACTCTCTAACCTAATCCTAAACCTGAACTTGAAAACCCAATCCTAAACCCGATCCGAACCCGAACCCAAACCCATTTCTAAACCTAAACCTTAACCTATTCTCATTCCCAAAGCTATAACCTATAACTCGAACCTAAACCGAACCTAAACCTATAACCTTAACTTATAACCTAAACATATAACCAAAACCTAAACCTATAAGCTAAAACCTAAACCTAAGCATAAAACCTAAATGTATTCTCAAATCCCTAAACCTAAACCTAATCCCAATCCCAATCTCACGTCCCCAACCTAAACCTAAACCTAAACTTCTAAACCCGATCCCGAATCCGAACACGATTTCTAAACATAAACCCTAACTTATTCTCAAATTCCTAAACCTAAACCTACACCAAATCTCAATCTCAACTCCCTAACCTAAACCTAAACCTAAACATGAAAACCAAGCTTAAACCCGATCTCGAACCCGAACCCGATTTCCTAAACCTAAACCTTAACCTATTCTCAATTCCCAAAGCTATAACCTATAACCTATAACCTAAAGCTAAACCCAACCTAAACCTATAACCTTAACATAAACCCAAAACCTAAACCTTAACCTAAACCAAAACCTATAACCTTAACCTAAACCAAAACTCAGTAACCTAAACCTTAACCTAAACTTATAACCTAAACCTAAAACTAAAACCTAAACCTATAACCTAAACCTATAAACTAAAACCTAAACCTAAACCTAAACCTAAACCTAAACCTAAACCTATAACCTAAACCAAAACATATAACCTTAACCGAAACAAAAACCTATAACCTAAACCTTAACCTATAACCTATAACCTAAACTTATAACCTTAACCTAAACCTAAAACCAAAACCTAAACCTATAACTTAAACCTATAAGCTAAAACCTAAACCTAAACCTAAAAGCTAAATGTATTCTCAAATCCCTAAACCTAAACCTAATCCCAATCCCAATCTCAACTCCCCAACCTAAACCTAAACTTCAAAACCCGATCCCGAACCCGAACCCGATCTCCTAAACCTAAACCTTAACCTATTCTCAAATCCCTAAACCTAAACCTACACCAAACCCCAATCTCAACTCCCTAACCTAAACCTAAACCTAAACATGAAAATCCAAGCCTAAACCCGATCCCGAACCCGAACTTGATTTCTAAACCTAAACCTTAACCTATTCTCAAATCAAGCTATAACCTATAACCTAAACCTAAACCTAACCTAAGCCTATAACCTTAACCTATAACCTTAACATAAACCCAAAACCTAAACATTAACCTAAACCAAAACCTATAACCTTAACCTAAACCAAAACTTGTAACCTAAACCTTAACCTAAACTTATACCCTTAACCTAAACCTAAAACCAAAACCTAAACCTATAACCTAAACCTATAAACTAAAACCTAAACCTAAACAAAACTTATAACCTTAACCTAAATAAAAACCTATAACCAAAACCTTAACCTATAACCTAAACTTATAACCTTAACCTAAACCTAGAACCAAAACCTAAATCTATAAGCTAAAACCTAAACCTAAACCTATACCTAAACCTTAACCTATTCTCAAATCCCTAAACCTAAACCTACACCTTACCCAATCTCAACTCACTAACCTAAACCTAAATCTAAACTTGAAAACCCAAGCCTAAACCCGATCCCGAACCCAAACCCGATTTCCTAAACCTAAACCTTAACCTATTCTCAATTCCCAAAGCTATAACGTATAACCTATAACCTAAACCTAAACCTAACCTTAACCTATAACCTTAACATAAACCCAAAACCTAAACCAAAGCCTATAACCTTAACCTAAACCAAAACCCAGTAACCTAAACCTTAACCTAAAACCAAAACCTAAACCTATAAACTAAAACCTAAACCTAAACCTCTAACCTAAACTAAAACCTATAACCTTAACCTAAACTAAAACCTATAACCTAAACCTTAACCTATAACTTATAACCTATAACCTAAACTTATAACCTTAACCTAAACCTAAAACCAAAACCTAAACCTATAACCTAAACCTATAAGCTAAAACCTAAACCTATACCTATACCTAAACCTTAACCTATTCTCAAATCCCTAAACCTAAACCTACACCCGATCCCAATATCAACTCCCTAACCTAAACCTAAACCTAAACTTGAAAACCCAAGCCTAAACCCGATCTCGAACCCGAACCCAATTTCTTAAACCTATACCTAAACCTTAACCTATTCTCAAATCCCTAAACTTATACCTACACCAAATCCCAATCTCAATTCCCTAACTTAAACCTAAACCTAAACATGAAAACCTAAGCCTAAACCCGATCCCGAACCCGAACCCGATTTCCTAAACCTTAACCTATTCTCAAATCCCTAAACCTAAACCTACACCAAATCACAATCTCAACTCCTAAACTAAACCTAAACCTAAACATGAAAAGCTAAGCTAAACCCGATCCCGAACCCGAACCCGATTTCTAAACCTAAAGCTTAACCTATTTTCAATTCCCAAAGCTATAACCTATAACCTATAACCTAAACCTAAACCTAACCTTAACCTATAACCTTAACATAAACCTAAAACCTAAACCTAAACCTTAACCTAAACCAAAGCCTATAACTTTAACCTAAACCAAAACCTGTAACCTAAACCTTAACTTAAACCTATGACCTATAACCTAAACCTATAAACTAAAACCTAAACCTAAACCTAAACCTAAACCAAAACCTATAACCTCAACCTAAACAAAAACCTATAACCTATACCTTAACCTATAACCTAAACTTATAACCTTAACCTAAACCTAAAACCTAAACTTAAACCTATACCTAAATATTAACTTATTCTCAAATCCCTAAACCTAAACCTACACCTAATCCCAATCTCAACTCCCTAACCTAAACCTAAACCTAAACCTAAACATGAAAACCAAGCCTAAACCAGATCCCGAACCCGAACCCGATTACCTAAACCTAAACCTTAACCAATTCTCAATTCCCTAAACCTATAGCTTATAACCTAAACCTAAACCTTAACCTAAAACTAAACCTAAACCTATAACCTTAACCTAAACCAAAACCTAAACTTATAACCTATAACCTAACAGTAACCTAAACCTAAAACCTAAACCTTAACTTATAACCTAAAACCTAAACCTAAACCTAAACCTAAAACCTAAATGTATTCTCAAATCCCTAAACCTAAACCTACACCTACACCTAATCAACCTAAACCTACACCTACACCTAATCCTAATCTCAACTCCCTAACCTTAACCTAAGCTTAAACTTGAAAACCCAAACCTAAACCCGATCCCGAATCCAAACTCGATTTCCTAAACCCTAAACCTATTCTCAAATCCCAAAACCTATACTTATAACCTGAACCTAAACCTAAACCTAAACCTGGAGAAGCTGGCGAGGCAGAGGGAGGAGCAGGACAAGCAGAGGGAGGAGCAGGAGAAGAGGATAGAGGATCAGCTGGCGAGGCAGAGGAGGATGGAGGAGGAGTTGGTGAGGCAGAGGGAGGAGCAGGAGAGGAGGATGGCGGAGATGCAGGTGGAGCATGAGCGACGGATGATGGAGATGTTTCAGACTTTCGCTGCATGCTTACCCACCGATGCCCCACCACCTCTGTCTTTATCTTTGTGATTTTTTGTTTATTTGTTTATGATGTTAAGTTTATATGTATTTATGCGTGAATGAATGTGATGCAAATAAGATTGTTTGTGTTTGGATGAATGTAGTTTATGTAGTTTGGGTTTAGAAGGATGTGAATGTGAATATGATGAAATGTGTATATCAGGATGAATATGATGGAATATATTGTTAACAGGCGTATATCAGGAATTTTTACGGATTTTGAGCAGGAATATTTTTTTTAAAAAAGAAACTTTTGGCAACGAAAATTTTCGTTGCTAAAAGATATGTCGGTTTATTTTTAGCAGCAAAAATTTTCGGCTGCTAAAAGTCTTGTATAGTATTTTTTAATACGAACATTTTCGCCGCTAAAACTTTATTTAGTTTGGGTTTAGATGGATGTGAATGTGAATATGATGGAATATACTATTAACAAATGTATATCAGGAATTTTGTATGGATTTTGAGCTGGAATTTTTTTTTTAAAAGGAAACTTTTTGCGACGAAAGTTTTCATTGCTAAAAGATACGTAAGTTTATTTTTAGCAGTGAAAATTTTCGCTGCTAAAAGTCTTGTATAGTATTTTTTAGCGACGAACATTTTCGCCGCTAAAACTTTATGTAGTTTGGGTTTAGATGGATGTGAATGTGATTAATATATGTATATCAGGAATTTTGTATGGATTTTGAGTTAGAATATTTTTTAAAAAAAGAAACTTTTGGCGACGAATATTTTCTTTGCTAAAAGATAGGTCAGTTTATTTTTAGCAGCGAAAATTTTGGCTGCTAAAAGTCCTGTATAGTATTTTTTAGCGACGAACATTTTCGCCGCTAAAACTTTATGTAGTTTGGGTTTAGATGGATGTGAATGTGAATATGGTGGAATATATTGTTAACTGATGTATATCATGAATTTTGTACGGATTTTGAGCTGGATTTTTTGTTTTTAAGAAACTTTTGGCGACGAAAATTTTCGTTGCTAAAAGATATGTCAGTTTATTTTTAATAGCGAAAATTTTCGCTGCTAAAAGTCTTGTATAGTATTTTTTAGCGATGAACATTTTCGCCGCTAAAACTTTATATAGTTTGAATTTAGATGGATGTGAATGTGAATATGATGGAATATATTGTTAACCGATGTATATCAGGAATTTTGTACGGATTTTGAGCTAGATATTTTTTTAAAAAGAAACTTTTGGCGACGAAAATTTTCGCTGCTAAAAACAGACATATTTTGAAAATTTTTATTCGCGAAAAGTTTCGCTGCTAATAGTTTTGAATAGTGTTTTTTAGCGACGAAACTTTTCGCCGCTACAAGTTTTGTAGTGAATATGATGAAATGTTTATATTAGGATGAATATGATGAAATATAATGTTAACAGGTGTATATCAGAAATTTTGTACGGATTTTGAACTGAAATATTTTTTTTTAAAAAAAAGAAACCTTCGGCAACGAAAATTTTCGTCGCTAAAAGATATGTTAGTTTATTTTTAGCAGCGAAAATTTTCGCTGTTAGAAGTCATTTAAAGTACAAGACTTTTAGCAGCGAAAATTTTCGCCGCTAAAAGTCTTGTACAGTAGAAGACTTATAGCAGCGAAAATTTTCACTGTAAAAGCTTGAGAAAATGTTCTGAGTCTTTAGCAACGAAAATTTTCGTCGCTAAAGGTGTCATTCAGTATTTTTAGCTGCGAAAATTTTCGCAGCTAAAAGAAATTTATCCTATCGAAGCAAAAGATGTTTGGAGTATTTAGCGACGAAAATTTTCGTTTCCAAAAGTCTAATGCACTATTTTTAGCTACGAAAATTTTCGTCGCTAAAAGTTCCGTCGCTAAAAGCTCACTTTTAGCGACGGAAATTTATTTCGTCACTACAAGTGACTTTTGGTGACGAAAATTTGTTTCGTCGCTAAAAACCCTCTTTTTTGTAGTGACACTCACATTGCAGTGGGATTTCACCACGTATGTTTGGTTTAATTTGTGATAAATGGTAATTATAACACATTTACTTTACATTAGAGGAATAGTTAGTAAAATAAACAGGCTTAAGGGTGTATTATAGTTAGACAATAAATAGTTGTATCGGTAATTATGGTAAATATGGGTTATTGACTGTAATTTTTTTGCTCGTACTCACCTCGAAGTTTGGGTCAACTACCTTGATCGCCATGACACTCCATATATTCTCTAAAGGGCCTTCTGATAGCTTTTGGAGATTATTTCGGATGAAAATGCCCCTGACCTTCGTTCAGTAGTAGCACGGTTTTCTAGGGACTAAGAAGTTACGTAGTATTTAATGATAGTAAAGTGATGTGTAAGGAACCCTTTTTGCCCGTGGGAAAGGACTAAACTCGTGGGGCCCATAATGATGTATGTGTATAATCCATGTTGTCCATCCTTTTTACCATGTCATTTTAGGGCTAGGGCCCAAATATCAGCCTGATTCAGAGCTCGCGTGGGTCACATAATAGAAAATAATGGTGACAATAGAACCTACTATTGAAACTTTCCAGGCTCACCGTGATGTTTGTTAGAAGTGGACATTGCCCAAGTCAGGACTTTTTGGGCCCACGCCGAGATGGCCGACAGGGTGGACGGAACAAATCTCCCCATTGATGGCCTCAGGCTATTGTACCAATGGCTAACCTTTCATTTAGCAGTAAAGGAAGTGAACATGTAACTACAACCCATGACAACCACGACCCATATAACATGAGAACTACGACCCATACTACATTACAATCACGACCGTTGCCACATTACAACCACGACCCATGTTATATAGGTCTTGGTTGGCATGTTATATGGGTCTCAGTTGTAGGGATCTTGGTTAGCATGTTATATGGGTCGTGGTTAGCATATTATATGAGTCGTGGTTAGAATGTTATATGGGTCTTGATTAGCATGTTGTATGTGTCTTGATTAGCATGTTATGGGTCTTGGTTGGCATGTTGTTTGGGTCTTGGTGAGCATGTTGCATGGGTCTTGGTTAGCATGTTATATGGGTCGAAGTTAGCATATTATATGGGTCGTGGTTAGAATGTTATATGGGTCTTGATTAGCATGTTGTATGTATCTTGATTAGCATGTTATGGGTCTTGGTTAGCATGTTGTTTGGGTCTTGGTGAGCATGTTGCATGGGTCTTGATTAGCATGTTGTATAGGTCTTGGTTAGCATTTTGGTTAACATGATGTCTAGTTCTTGGTTAGCATGTTGTATGGGTCTTGCTTATCATGTTATATGGGTCTTGATTAGCATGTTGTATGAGCCTTGATTAGCATGTTGTATGGGTCATGCTTGTCATGTTGTATGGGTCACGCTTGTCTTGTTACATGGGTCTTGTTTAGTATGTTGTACGGGTCTTGGTTAGCATGTTATATGGGTCTTGGTTAACATGTTGTTTGGGTCTTGATTAGCATGTTATGTGGGTTGTGGTTAGCATGTTGTTTGGGCCTTGGTGAGCATGTTGTATGGGTCTTGATTAGCATGTTGCATGGGTCTTGGTTAACATGTTGTATGAGTCTTGGTTAGCATGTTGTATGGATCTTGGTTAGCATGTTGTATGGGTCTTAGTTAGCATGTTGTATGGGTCATGGTTAGTATGCTGTATGGGTCTTGGTTAGCATGTTGTATGGGTCTTGGTTAACATGTTGTATGGGTCTTGATGGGCTAGGGCCCATACAACATGCTAATCAAGACCCATACAACACGTTAACCAAGACCCATACAACATGACAATCACGACCCATACAACATGCTAACCAAGACCCATACAATATGCTAACCAAGACCTATACAATATGCTAACCACAACCTACATAACATGTTAATCAAGACCCAAACATCATGCTAACTAAGACCCATATAACATGCTAACCAAGACCCAGACAACATACTAATCAAGACCCAAGATTCATACAACATAACAACCATGACCCATACAACATGCTAACCAAGACCCATACAACATGCTAACCAAGATTCATACAACATCTTAACCAAGACCCATACGACATACTAATCAAGACCCATATAACATGCTAAGCAAGACCCATACAATATGATAACCAAGTCCCATACAACATAATAATCATGACCCATACAACATGCCAACCAAGACCCATACAACATGGCAACTACGACTCATGCAAACCACGACCCAAATGGGCCCACATTGATATGTGTGTATGATCTATGCCGCCCATCCTTTTTATTGTGTCATTTTAGGGATAGGGCCCAAATATAAGTTTGCTCTGATGCTCATGTGGGCCACAAAATAGAAGATAATGGTGGGCCTTAAGCTATGGTACCAATAGTTTGGTAA
Organism: Magnolia changhungtana; assembly: GCA_030180095.1. Taxonomy (NCBI): domain Eukaryota; kingdom Viridiplantae; phylum Streptophyta; class Magnoliopsida; order Magnoliales; family Magnoliaceae; genus Magnolia; species Magnolia changhungtana. The sequence goes on from JASAUF010000600.1 coordinate 4,891,481, forward strand.
AAAAGAAAGGATTTTTTGGGCCCACGGTGAGTTGGCCAACGAGGTGGATGGATCGGATTGCCCCATTATGGACCTTAAACTATGATACTAATGGTTTGGTAGAAAAGGACGTGAACACGTTAAAAACCACGATCCATTCAACATGACAACCACGACCCATATAACATGGAAACTACGACCCATGCAAACCACGACCTAAATGGGCGCACATTTATTTAAGTGAATAATACATGCAGCACATACTTTTTGTTGTGTTATTTTAGGGGTAGGGTCAAATATCAACTACGACCCTTTGTAGATGAAAACCACGATCCATTGTGCATGTGAACCACAACCTTTTATATGGATCATAGTTGTCATGTGGCAAAGGTCGAGGTTGTCATATTATATGGGTCGTGGTTGTGAAGTTATAAGGGTCGTGGTTGTCATATTATATGGGTTGTGGTAATGAAGTTATATCGGTCGTGGTTGTATGTATATAATCTATGCCGCCCATCCTTTTTGCCATGTCATTTTATAGGCAGGGCACAAATATTAGCTTGATCCAACGCTCTTGTGGGTCACAAAATTGAAAATATTGATGACTGTCAAAACTTTCTATGCTCACTGTGATGTTTGTTAAAAGTGGACACTGCCTAAGTCAAGACTTTTTGGGCCCACGGCAAGCTGGCCGACAAGGTGAATGGATTAGATCACCCCATTGTGGGTCATAAGCTATGGTACCAATAGTTTTGTTGAAGAGGAAGTGAACACGTTGCAAACCACGATCCATGAAACATGACAACCACAATCCATGCATATGAAAATATGACCCATGCAAACCACGACCCAAATGGGCCCACATTGATGTATGTGTATAATCCATGCCGCCCGTCCTTTTTGCATTGTCATTTTAGGGGTAGGGCACAAATATCAATCTGATCCACCGCTCCTATGGGCCACAAAATGGAAAACTATGGTGATTGTCGAAACTTTCCATGTTCATGTTGATGCTTGTTAGAAGTGGACACTATCCATTTTAGGACTTTTTAGGCCCACGACAAGCTGGCCGACAAGGTATATGGATCGGATCACCCCATTTTAGGACCATTTACGTACATGGTTTGCATGGGTCATAGTTGTCATGTTGCATGGGTTGTGGTCGTCATGTTGCATGGATCATGGTTTGTAATGTGTTCACTTCGTCTTCTACTAAACTATTGGTACCATAGCTTATGGCTCACAATAGGGTGATCTGATCCATCCACTTTGTCGACCAACTTGCTGTGGGCCCAAAAAGTCCTTCCTTGGGCAATATCCACTTCTAACAAACATCATAGTGAGCGTGGAAAGTTTCAACAATCACTAAAATTTTATATTTTGTGAACTACACAAGCACTGGATCAGGCTAATATTTGTGCCCTGCTCATAAAATGACACGATAAAAAGGATGGGTGGCATATATTATACACATACATCAATGTGGGCCCATTTGGGTCATCGTTTGCATGTGTCGTAGTTGTCATATGCATGGATCGTGGTTGTCATGTTGGATAAATCATTGTTTGCAACATGTTCACTTCCTCTTCTACCAAATCATTGGTACTATAGCTTATGGCCCACAATGGGGTGATCTGATCCATCCACCTTGTCGGCCAGCTTACCGTGGGCCCAAAAAATACTGACTTAGGCAATGTCTACTTCTAACAAACATCATAGTGAGCGTAGAAATTTTCGACAGTCATCAATATTTTCAATTTTGTGGCTCACACGAGTGCTGGATCAGGCTAATATTTGTGCCCTGCCCATAAAATGACATGGCAAAAAGGATGGGTGCGGCATGAATTATATACATACAACCACGACCCATATAACTTCATTACCACGACCCATATAATATGACAACCACGACCCATATAACTTCACAACCACGACCCATATAATATGACAACCTCGACCCTTGCCACATGACAACCACGATCCATATAAAAGGTCGCGGTTCACATGCACAATGGATCGTGGTTTTCATCCGCAAAGGGTTGTGGTTGATATTTGACCCTACCCCTAAAATGACACAACAAAAAGGATGGGTGGCATGGATTATTCACTTAAATAAATATGCGTTCATTTAGGTCGTGGTTTGCATGGGTCGTAGTTTCTATGTTATATGGGTCGTGATTGTTATGTTGAATGGATCGTGGTTTTCAACGTGTTCACTTCCTTTTCTACCAAACCATTGGTACCATAGCTTAAGGCTCACAATGGGGTGATCCGATCCGTCCACCTTGTTGGCTAGCTCACTATGGATCCAAAAAATCCTTTCTTTTTCTATCGAACCATTGGTACCATATCTTAAGGCCCACCATTATTTTCTATTTTGTGGCTCACACGAGCATCAGAGGAAACTTATATTTAGGCCCTACCCCTAAAATGACACAATAAAAAGGATGGGCGGCATAGATTATACACACACATCAATGTGGGCCCATTTGGGTCATGGTTTGTATGAGCTAGGGCCCATACAACATCCTAATCAAGACCCATACAACATGCTAACCAAGACCCATATAGCATGACAACCACGACCCATACAACATGCTAGCCAAGACCCATACAACATGCTAACCACGACCCACATAACATGTCAACCAAGACCCATATAACATACTAACCAAGACCCATATAACATGCTAACCAAGACCCATACAACTGAGACCCATATAACATGCTAACCAAGACCCATACAACTGAGACCCATACCTGGTCGTGGTTGTAATGTGGTAAGGGTCGTGATTGTAATGTAGTAAGGGTCGTAGTTCTCATTTTATATGCCCATTTGGGTCGTGGGCCCATTTGGGTCGTGGTTTGCATGGGTCATATTTTCATATGCATGGATCATGGTTGTCATGTTTCATGGATCGTGGTTTGCAACGTGTTCACTTCCTCTTCTACTAAACCATTGGTAACATAGCTTATGGCCCATAATGGGGTGATTTGATCCATCCACCTTGTCAGCCAGCTTGCGGTGGGCCCAAAAAGTCCTGACTTAGGCAGTGTCCACTTCTAACAAACATCACAGTGAGCGTAGAAAGTTTCAACAGTCATCGATATTTTCGATTTTGTGGCCCACATGAGCGTTGGATTAAGCTAATATTTGTGCCCTGCCCATAAAATGACATGGAAAAAGGATGGGCGGCATGAATTATATACATACAACCACGACCCATATAACTTCATTACCACGACCCATATAATATGACAACTACGACTCATATAACTTCACAACCACAACTCATATAATATGACAACCTCGACCCTTGCCACATGACAACCATGATCCATATAAAAGGTCATGGTTCACATGCACAATGGATTGTGGTTTTCATCTACAATGGGTCGTATTTGATATTTGACCCTACCCCTAAAATGACATAACAAAAAAGATGGGCGGCATGGATTATTCACTTAAATAAATGTGCGCCAATTTAGGTCGTGGTTTGCATGGGTCGTAGTTTCCATGTTATATGGGTCGTGATTATCATGTTGAATGGATCGTGGTTTTTAACGTGTTCACTTCCTTTTCTACCAAACCATTGGTACCATAGTTTAAGGTCCACAATGGGGCGATATGATTCATCCATCTTGTTGGCCAGCTCACCGTGGGCCCAAAAAATCCTTTCTTTTCTACCAAACCATTGGTACCATAGCTTAAGGCCCACCATTATTTTCTATTTTGTGGTCCACACGAGCATTGGAGCAAACTTATATTTGAGCCCTACCCCTAAAATGACATAATAAAAAGGATGGGCAGCATAGATCATACCCACATATCAATGTGGGCCCATTTGGGTCATGGTTTGCATGAATCGTAGTTGCCATATTGTATGGGTCTTGGTTAGCATGTTGTATGGGTCTTGGTTAGCGTGTTGTATGGGTCTTGGTTAGCATGTTGTATGGGTCGTGGTTGTCATGTTGTATGGATCTTGGGTCATGATTAGCATGCTAACCAAGATGCTAACCAAGACCCATACAACATGCTAACCAAGACCCAAACAACATGCTATCCACGATCCATACAACATGCAAACCAAGACCCATACAACATGCTAACCAACATGCTAACCATGACCCATCCAACATGCTAACCAAGACCCGTACAACATGCTAATCATGACCCATACAACATGCTAACCAAGACTTATACAACATGCTAACTAAGACCCATACAACATGCTAATCAAGACCCATGCAACATGCTCACCAAGACCTAAACAACATGCTGACCACAACCCACATAACATGCTAATCAAGACCCAAATAACATGCTAACCAAGACCCATACAACATACTAATCAAGACCCATACAACATGACAACCACGACCCATACAACATGCTAACTAAGACCCATGCAACATGCTAACCAAGATCCATAAAACATGTTAACCAAGACCCATACAATATGTTAATCAAGACTCATATAGAATGCTAAGCAAGACCCATACAACATGCTAACCAAGACCCAGACAACATGCTAACCAGGACCCATACAACATGCTAACCAAGACCCCTACAACTGAGACCCATATAACATGCTAACCAAGACCCATATAACATGGGTCATGGTTGTAATGTGGCAACGGTCGTGATTGTAATGTAGTAAGGGTCGTAGTTCTCATGTTATATGGGTCGTGGTTGTCATGGGTCGTAGTTACATGTTCATTTCCTTTACCGCCAAATGAAAGGTTAGCCATTGGTACAATAGTCTGAGGCCATCAATGGGGAGATCCGTTCCGTCCACCCTGTTGGCTATCTCGTCGCGGGCCCAAAAAGTCCTTACTTGGGCAATGTCTACTTCTAACAAACATCACGGTGAGCCTGAAAAGTTTCAACAGTGAGTTCTATTGTCACCATTATTTTCTATCATATGACCCACGCGAGCTCTGAATCAGGCTGATATTTGAGCCCTAGCCCTAAAATAACACGGTAAAAAGGATGGACGGCATGGATTATACACATACATCGTTATGGGCCCCACGAGTTTAGTCCTTTCCCATGCGCAAAAAGGGTTACGTACACATCATTTTACTAGCATTAAAAACTACGTAACTTCTTAATCCCTAGAAAATCGTGCAACTATTGAACTAAGATCAGGGGAATTTTCGTCCCGAAACAAACTCCAAAAGCAGTCAAAGGTGCTTTAGGGAATATATGAAGTGTTGTAGCGAACGGGGTAATTTTCTCAAACTTCAAGGCACGTACGGTCAATTTCCCTTTTCCTGGAAGAAACCTCCGAAGTCATCACCACGACTGTGCTTTCGTGGTGGAAACCACACCGCACCAAATAAAGCAGAACCAACCAACAAGGTAAGATTATAAACGGTATAGCCGGATGAACCGGAGTGGCAGAGCCATCTATCCACAAATGACATGGCATGGTAATTTTCAATCTGGTCCATTCATCTACTGAGACCTAGCATGGATGGCTCATGTTTAAAAAACCGCACCAATTAGACAACATTATCCATCTTGGCTGAAGTTTCGTGTTGTCACGATGGATGTTCTCAGATGGTACGTTTAAGCTGGTACTGTCTACGCTGTGAGCCCTACCATGGCAACCTGTAGATTAACCTTACCGAACGAATAAAGCATCCTAACCGTCCGATCTGTTGCCTTCAAACAAACATGTATGTTTTGACAAAGAGTCTGGATTCTCTGCTTGCTATTGATAGGATTTCCCTGTTTGTTGCAGTGTTATTGGGGGACACGGTTTGGCTAGTGACACTGCCACAAGAAATTTTAATGGTGGGCGTTCAATCAACTTGAGATTTGGATAAATCTCATTTTTGGGCTCATAGCATAAAATGATCTGGAAGAGTGGGTGGACGGCATGGATGAAACACATACATCATGGTGGGACCTACGGATCACCGACCACTAGCCATTGGCTAGTGGCAGGGTCAGTAGCCAATCCGTTTCCCTAAATGAGGGGGCAAAACGGATGGAAACATATACATCATGTTGGACCCCACGGGGCCCAACACATCGACACTTCCCGCTGGGGGTGGTGTTGCCTATTCCACCTGATCTGCATCTTGCAGTCCAACGGCACACGTCTCATAGATCAGTGCCACTCATTAGGTAATGCACCGCGTGGACGTTGAGTGAAAGTCCATCAAATCGAAGGGCTAGGACCATCCAATCAGCGTTCTTTTTCATACCATATGCCATCGACGGTAGAACTTGGAAGATGGCAGTCAGGATCATCTTAACATCCATCCGTTTGGACTCATCATGGATGGGCCACAGGGAGATGAAAATCAACATTTAAAATTATATAAGAAGAAGAAGAAGAAGAAGAAGAAGACAATACCTCCGAAACAAGGGATATTCGCCACCATATTCTAAGTTGTGATGTCTCATTAATCATATACGTAGGATATATGTTCATGGCAATCCATACCGTCCAATTTATGGACACTTTGTGGATGGAGCATAGCCAAAAATTCCCATTGATCATACAATTGTAACCATCTGATTTAGTATTAGGATGTTTTATATCTTACTTTGATCGTTGGATTTGGACCACTTACCACTTTATTTTAAATGGTTGAAATATACCGAGCGATGCAATTTTCATTCTATATATATATCCCATTACCATTGGGCCTATGGATAGAGGGACAAGACCAAAGTGATAGTTCACCACTGTTTCTTCAAGTTTCGGTCCAAGTGTCAGTAAAACACATAAATCCTGATCATCCAAATCACAGATCCTACACATTGAAAATCAAACCGTTTAAATAACCCTAACCATCGATTCCATGAGTATCAGTTAGATGGTTAAAATACAACTGCCAGTGATCCAAATTCAACAAGTTAATCAGATGGTTAAAGCATCAATCAGAGCGAATTCGACACCGATTCTCTCTACAGTTGGGTGCATGATCTTGGATGGCCTGGATTCCTGTGCACGAATACCTAGACATCCCGTACAGTGAGTGCGAGACCACAATTTAAACATGGTGGTGAGAGGCCACAATTTAAACATGATGGTCAACTTTCATCGTAGCATTTCCCAAAGGGTTTCGTTTTTCTAGATCGCGACAAAGACATTAGCGTGTGTTGCGGACCAGTAGGTCCCACATGTTTAGTGTTCCTACAATCGGAACCATCTATTTTGTGGACACAATGCTAGAAGGTTAGCGTAAAAATCTTATCCCTGAACGAATGATTATGGCCATTGCTATCTGTAGATGAATTTAGAACAATGAAAATAAAATTCAACAGTAAAAATCAAAGGTTAGGATTACTAATGAAGCTTGATTATGTTACAATAGCTTGTTTATGGCAGTAAAGAAAATATGGACGGTTGAAATCATCGGACCAACAGAGGGAGTGTGTTCCACCCAGTGAGAGGCTGGATCGGGAGTCGGACACACGCTTTTTTGCATTGGTCCGCATCCTCCGAGAAGAACATATACCAAGCAAAATTCTCTTTCACAACCTAGTGTAGGAGAGAATGAGGGATGTATGGTAAAAAAAGAGGTGACGATGCAGCCGCCCGCGTCTGCTGCACCAAAAGTGCAGTCGAGAGGTCGGATGTGGCACTTTTATATTACCATCCATCATGGGAAACTTCGTATAATTTCTCAAAAGGCGTAAAACCAACGAACGCAGACACTCTCACCTAAGGAAAAGAAAAACAACTGCTCTCCAAAACGGAGTTCACCCTAACTCCACGTGGTCAAAATATTTGATTTGATGGCTGCAAGCCACCCCTGCATGCTTATGGAATTTTGAAGTTTGAATTTTATTTCTCTTCCTCCTTTCCCTATAAATTCTTCTCTTCCCTTCTCTACTACCATCAGCCACTTCATACATTACCACCTCTCTCTCTCTCTCTCTCTCTCTCTCTCTCTCTCTCTCTCTCTCTCTCTCTCTCTCTCTCTCTCTCTCTCTCTCTCTCTCTCTACCCCTTCCCTATGGCATTAGCTAGGAACAATGGCCACCATGAACTGCTATCTAAGATAGCAACCAACGACAACCATGGTGAGAACTCCCCATACTTTGATGGGTGGAAGGCATACGATAAAAATCCATATCATCCCACCACGAACCCACAAGGGGTTATTCAAATGGGTCTAGCTGAAAATCAGGTCTGTAAAATTTAGTCCAATTTTCTTCACATGTAAAAGACACTAAGGTAGTGTCATTGAATTGTGCAAACTAACAAAAAAAAAAATTTCTTCCCTTCTTTGGGTTTTTACAGCTATGCTTTGATCTGATAGAGGACTGGATTAAGAGAAACCCCAAGTCGTCCATTTGCACGGCAGAAGGGGTATCAAAATTCAAGGATATTGCAATCTTTCAAGATTATCATGGGCTATCCGCTTTCAGAAATGTAAGAAGCCCATCACCGACACAATTTGAGGATTAGTTATTTTTGTATCACGTCCAAACGCAGCCTAACAATCCAACATCAGAAAGAAAAGAAAAGAAAAAAAGTGGCTTGCTTATCTTAGTATTGTTAGTTTTACTACTACTGCTAAGCTGTACAATACTAGTAGCTCTAAAGTTGAAGAAAATGACCAAGTATAAGAAGTGTATTGATGTATGCAGGCAGTGGCCAAGTTCATGGGGAAAGCGAGGGGAGGTAGAATCAAGTTCGACCCAAATCGGATTGTTATGAGTGGCGGAGCCACCGGAGCTAACGAGCTGATTACCTTCTGTTTGGCTGACCCTGGAGATGCATTCTTGGTTCCTACACCTTATTATCCAGGGTATATTCTTCTTATTCCTTTTTATCTGCCTTAATATCGAGAGAGAGAGAGAGAGAGAGAGAGAGAGAGAGAGAGAGAGAGAGAGAGAGAGAGAGAGAGAGAGAGAGAGAGAGAGAGAGAGAGAGAGAGAGAGGAATTCCCATTAGTGGTATTTTATGATCTTATGTCGCCACAGTTATAGGTGACGTTCTTAGAAAATAAACAACATTAGTTTGATGTTTATTACTATATCAGCTTGAGATACACATGAATTGAGCATAAACGAATAAATCTCTTCGAAAATTTGATTTAAGTAGAAAATGTCCATTACTGTGCTCTATCAGCTCAACTTACTGACTAGCACCGAATCTGCAGGTTCAATCATGACTTACAGTGGCGAACAGGAGTTCAACTACTTCCGGTCGTTTGCCAAAGTTCTAATGGTTTCAAGGTCACAAGAATCGCATTAGAAGCGGCATATGAGCAAGCCCAAAAGGCCAACATCAATGTAAAGGGAGTGATCATCACCAACCCATCCAACCCACTTGGGACCATCTTAGATAGAGAAACCCTAGAAGCACTAGTTAGCTTCATCAACGAGAAGAACATTCACTTAGTCTGCGATGAGATATATGCTGCAACCGTCTTTAACCAGCCTAATTTCATTGGCATATCTGAGATAGTAGAGAAAGATGCCCGATGCAATATGGATCTTGTCCATGTTGTGTACAGCCTCTCAAAGGATCTTGGCCTGCCAGGCTTCAGGATAGGCGTGGTGTACTCATACAACGATGCCGTGGTCAGCTGCGGTCGCAAGATGTCGAGCTTCGGGCTTGTGTCCTCACAAACCCAACACCTACTTGCAGCCATGCTTTCAGATGATCATTTCACAGAGAAATTCATAGCTAAGAGTTCTGAGAGGTTAGCCGCTCGCCAGAAGACCTTCACATCAGGGCTGGCTCAAGTAGGGATAAGCTGTCTGAAGAGCAATGCAGGACTCTTCTGTTGGATGGACTTGCGACCACTCCTCAAAGACCAGACGGTGGAGGGAGAGATGGCCCTCTGGCGGACGATCATCAGCGAAGTCAAGCTTAACATTTCACCGGGTTCCTCTTTCAATTGCTCGGAGCCTGGTTGGTTTAGGGTTTGCTTCGCAAACATGGACGAGGCGACCATGATACTGGCACTTCAGAGGATTCGATTGTTCGTGTCTGAAAAGAAGGTGGCGGCACTGGCGAAGAAACGGGCTTGGAATCAAGCTAATCTCCGACTTAGCTTCAAAGCTGGAAGGTGTGAAGATATCACCATGACCCCACGTGCAATGTCACCTCACTGCCTGATGTCCCCGCACTCACCGCTCGTTCGGGCGGCCAACTGATCTTTGTTGTATTGGATCTAACAATGGAGGGATGGATTTCATCCATTTCTGTTGGAACGTCCAAACCAAATGGACGGTTCAGATGCTACAGTTTTCATGGCATTTGAAACAGCCACACATTATGGCTATTGGAATTTCCACAATTTGCACATGTTGTGGCTGGTGGAATTCCATACGTTAGAACTTAATTAAATGAAGTTAATGGAATGAGGGTATATTAGGTATTTCACAGTAGGTGTAAAAGCCTATAAAAGGTACATTGTGTATCCGATTACAGCAAGTGAAAAGCAAGTAAAAAAAAATAATTAAATGAAAAAAATGTTTATTTTTATAGCTTTGTGGTGTATACGGTTCTAAGGCTTTGTAAAGCCAACAAATTGGTATCAGAGCGAGACGATCCTGCGGGATTAGGTATAGTTTGAAGGTGCAGATCATGTGATCAAGGTGTTGCCAATGCTACGTCAAGAAAAAGGCGTTGTTGTTGATCCGTGGTGTGCAGAAGTGATGGCGTCCTTGATCCATCCGCAGATTTCAAAGTTATCTAAAGATAACTATGAAAACTGGTACATCCAGATGAAAGCTTTGTTTGGATCTCAAGATCTATGGGATATTGTCAGTGATGGGTATGTAGAACCCACAATGGAGCAAGAAGCTTCCTATTCTGTCGAACAAAAGACGGCTCTCAAAGTTCAAAGGAAAAATGACAAGAATGCTTTATTTTTTATATATCAAGGGTTGGATGACTCCACCTTTGAACGAATCGCGGAAGCTACGACATGCAAGCAAGCATGGGAGAGTCTCAACACCATATTCAAGGGTGTTGATTGTGTTAGGAGGGTTCAACTCTAAACCCTTAGAGTCGAGTTTGAAGCTGCACATATGAAGGAAGGTGAGTCCATTTTATACTACTTTTCAAAATTGCTTGTTATAGTTAACAATTTAAAAAGAAATGGCGAAAAGTTTGAAGATATTCGGGTAGTAGAAAAAATACTCCGATCTCTCACAACTAAATTCGAACATGTGGTTATGGCCCTTGAAGAATCGAAGGACTTGGAAAACTTATTCGTCGAAGAGTTGATGGGATTGTTGGAAGTGAATGAGCAGCGAATGTAAAAAAATAACGCATCGACGTTAGAACATGCCTTAGAGTCTAAGCTGACTCTAAATGACTAAAGTATTGGTCATACAAATCGTGGAGGTCGCGGCACCAACATTAATGCAAGAGGAAGGGCACGTGGATATCATCTGAACCATCCACAAAATCAACAAAAATTTACCAATTTACATGGAAGAGGGAATGGTAGAGGCCGATCCGTACGCAGTCGCGGAAATATGAGAAATATTCAGTACCAGAATTGTAACAAATTCGGCCATTATTCCTCAGATTGTTAGAGCAAGCCAGTGGATCACGATGAACGATCCAACTATGCTGAAGCATCGAGTCATGACCAAGAAGGCTCTACAGTGCTCCTTACACAAGAGAAAGGATGTGATCGACCAGATGTATCACTACCAAAAAAAGGGGCAAAGTATACAGACCACATTAGAGTTTTACTACGGATATAAACTGTAGCTACAATTATTACGGTTTTAATCTGTAGCTAAAAAGTTGTCACAACATTAATAATTAACGGTGTTATAAGGGGCTCTATAGGGCTTAAAAAAATATGTGTTCTATCTAAGTCGTACATCTATTTTGAAATATTACTTTAGTGAATGAAATAAAAAATCAGCTAGATCGAAGGCTCAAGCAGACCACACGGTAGGAAACTTGGAGATTAAATTACATTTACTTCCTATGGTGTGGTTCACTTGGGCCTTCAATCTACCTTAAGTTTGGGATAATGAAATAAAATAATTTACTAAAATTAATGGTCAGAATGGATAAACCAAATACATCATGGTGGGCCCCACGGATCCCCTGTCAGGACCGTCCACGTCCGTCTCACGAAACACGCCCAAATTTGGGCGCGAGCTCAAAACAGAGCCGCGCCCAAAAAGGACCGTCCATTTCTCTCCCTCTCTCTAACTCTGTTTCCTATTTCTCTCTCTCTCTCTCTCTCTCTCTCTCTCTCTCTCTCTCTCTCTCTCTCGTTCCCCAATCCTCCCTCTCCCTCCCGATATCTGCTCCATATTTCTCATTCTCTTCCCTTTCTCTCCAATATCTCCTTTGTCTCTTCTACCTCTCTCCATTGCAGTTGCCGTGAAGATCCTACCTGAAGAAACACCCACCAATCGAAACCCTTCTCATATCTTTGAGGCATAGGTTTGATATTTTCCTCTCTTTATGTCTCTTTTTCTGTCTTTCAGATTTGATGCATGCTAACTGTTTGATGAAATGACATGCTATCTGTTTGATGAAATGGCTAGATGAAACAGCATGCCTTTGTTTTTCTAGCTTTTTCCTGGTGGTAGATGGTGTGAAAGCTGGCCTGTTGGCCAATCCCAACTAATCAACTAACTCCTAGCTTTTCTAGTTCTTTCCTATCATCTCAAGTACCCACAAGAATCTCAAGGTGACCAGAGAAAGAACCCTCTAACCGAGGTTCCTAGAGAGGACTCAGGTTCGGTATCCATCTCCAACAATGATGGCAGGAAGGTTTCTCGCGAGGACATTGAACTTGTAAGACAAGTTAATACATTTTCCCATGACTCATGTGTTGTTAAGTTCTTGGAAGATCATAAAAGATAGTAAACTGGAGGAATCTTTGCTCATCCTGCACAACCGTGATCGAGGTTTGTTCTTTTACTACTATTTTTCCTTTGTTTTATTTTTGATGGTTGTGAGGAATGTAGATTATTTAAGCTTTCTGAATTGTTGGATTTGATGGCGTTGCTGAATGGTATTTGACAGTTTTTGAATTACGGATTTATGAATTAGGATATTCTTTTGTATTGATATTGATTTTTAAGTTTTGCAAAATTGGTAATTTCAGTGATGGAAATTGGGTATTGGGTGTTGTTCAGTAGAAAGAGTACACGAGAATTTCATGGGAAGGAATTGAATATTTCTAAGTTACCAGATATCAGAGTAAGAACATATGCTTGGAGTTTTTCTCTTGTCCTGCAAATAGCCATGATGAGTTGAGGTTTGAACAATTATAGATTGTTCAATTTGATAACATTGATTACAGAATTCCGTAATTTTCAAATTCATAGAGCCAATTACTTTGTATTGGCTTTCTAGTTTGTGAAACGGCCAGCAAGAGTTGTATGTGGGACTCATTATCTGTGTATTATATTGTTGGGCATTTTCTTGTATGGGTCGATGACAGTTTTGTAATGTCTCGAAAGAGGGCCTGAAGATTGGGACTAGAAGCTATTGAATTCTTCTCTTCAATTTTTTAGAAGTTGGTATTTTGTACATATTCGATTCAACATGAATCAGCTGGCAGATCAGTTAATCTTGCTTGAGTTCTAATTGTACATATAGCCAGTTACTTCAAACCAGTTAAAATGTACATTCCTTGCATTGTGTGAGAATTGAATGCAAACTAAATAAATCCCTATGAATATTGAAAAACATCTATCTATGATAAATTTTGTTCTTAAAATTCTGTTCGTATTTGTATATTTACTGGTTGCTCCAAAAAATTTTGATTTTGAGGTTGTGACTTAACGATAGTGACTTCTACATACACTGAGTTAATCTGGGTTGCTTTAGTTTCTGATTTTGATTGTGCTGAGAGAAGATAGGAATAAGGATGGATTTTATTTTAATTGAATTCTTATACGCGACCGCCATGCATATGTGCCAACATGGCCTGCATGTTCAATGTGTGAGCCGCTCATCAGGTGGGCCCATATGTTAGATGCCTCAGCATTAGAATTGGCCAATTCAATCACCAGGTGAGATGTAACATGTGCTAAATATGGTGGACACCCTTTCGTGTCTCTTCTAGCGGTTGGATTTGCCCAACTTTTTGCCAGGGCACTTGCATGGTAGGAACTCACCTGATGAGTGGCTTGTATCTTTGCACATGTACATGTGATCACGCATGTCGTCTTGACTCTTGATGCATATGACACATTTCAATTTCTCTAGTAAGGTATGTAGTTTTGTATGATTGCTTACCATTGACTCTTGATGCACATGACCCAATTCAATTTCTTTAATAAGGTATATGTAGTACTGTATGATTGCTTGCTAGAGCAAAGAGCGAAACAACTTTTTTAGCTATGTTGTGGGGCCCACCTTCATGTGATCCAGAGGTGTTCTATGATTGCTTGGAAGATGAAAGAGCAAACTGATATTTTTTCCTTGGTGTGGGGCCCACCTTTATGTGATCCAGACCATTTATGAGGTATTTTATGATTGCTTGGCAGAGCAAGGAGCAAAACATTGTTCTTCTTCTTCTCTTTTTTTTTTTTGCTCTATTGTGGGTCACGTACGGGTATAAGAACATATAGTCAACAGTTAGACCCTTTCCACCGAGGTTTTAAGACTCAGAAAAGTCCCATTCAACTCGTCCAAGTTGACTTAGATTCAGTCGGACCTGGTCCGGTTCGACACTACAATCAGAACTGAAAATAAGGGGTGACTCAGATGGAGCCATATGTCCACCAGGTCTATTTTTGTTTATGAATTGCCATAGAAAATGTGTAGGGTGCTTAATTTAGCAACATGAGTTAGTGCATAGACTAGATGTGATCTACATTATTCTGGTCAAAAGACTTTCTAGCACAAATACTTGAGGTCATTACATGTTCTCAATATAAGGTATCGAGATGTTGATTCTTTCTTCAGTTTTTGTCCATGCATGCATGCTTATGCGAATAGTCTTTAATTAGGTTTGTAGGTCCAATCTCGGTTTTTGTAGTCACCAGAGTTAGTCTGATGGTAACTGATCCAGTTTTGGCGTGCTCATGGTACGAATGAGAAACTGTAAAACCACAGGGTCTCTCCTGTTCTAGTGTTAGACGCTAACACAGAAGATCCGGGCAAGATCGCCTCTACAATGATTGATCTCAACTCAAGGCCAAATTGGATTCATGGGCAGCCTTCAAATACTCAGGTATGCATGTTATTGTCTTTCAATATGATATGTATATTTTGGTTTTGTTTTTTAGAGGTTGTGAAGCTAAAGTTAACCAATCTGCTAGTTACATGAAGTTTAGTGTATTTTTGTGTTCATAAGGTGCAGGGGATGAATGCTTTAAGCGATAGCAATCATGAGTGTGCAAGCGTAGTTCCAGTGGGATCTTGCAATCAAGATCTAGAGAAGTAAGCAAGGTAGATTCTATTCTTCTCATTTATGCTAGTTTGGTCTTTTTGTTTAACCATTTCTTGGTTAAAGGAAAAAAGAAAGAAAGAAAGATAAGGAGCATGACTCCTTTGGCCTTCTGAGTTTTGGATGTCCTGAAAAAGAAAAAGATTAGAGTTGTTTAGACTAATCATTGGTTAACATCTATAAACCAATGCCATGGTGCATGGGGTGTTTTTTTTTTTTAAGCAGGAGTGCATGGGACTGAAATGTACAATGCATCTCTTGAATTTTTGGGGGAATGCATGGGAACTGTTATACATGTTTTGTTGAGTTCTTTTGAAATGCTTCATTTTGTATGGTAAAGCTTTCTTTAAAATGATGTTGAGTTAAGAAAAAAGGAAAGAAAAAGGATTGGGAGTTATGATTTCCCGAGATATTTAGAGTTTCATGAGTTGTATAAAAGTTCACACTTCATTAAAAGCTAGGGAGAGTCTCAGTTGCTAGCTTGTATACTCATTTTATGATCCTATATGATTTTCAGAACAACATGTATCCTTCTATTAGAAAATATTAATATTTCTGTTATTAATTTCCATTCTCATTAGATTTGATACTTTTTCTTGTAATATAGATAAAGTGTTTAAACTGGAGAATCCAGGGTATGATGACTGTTGATCTGGTTTTGATAAAGTGTTTTACATGGTATCACATATGCCTTAGATAGAAAACAACTGCAAGATCTAAGCTGTCCATCAGTTGGGCCTTGTTCCTAGTCAAATCTAGTAGTCGAATATCCATCAGATGGGGCAAAGTCTAGAAAACAAATGGACAGCTAAAACATGCTTGCACAACCATCAATTTGTCCCATATGTAGTGGCCTACACAATCATATTTACAGATGGGCCATAGCCCAAAAATCAGGGGAATCGACTCTGTTAGTCATCTGATCATCAGGTGGCAATTATGTGTGCAACTGCTATTTGGATCCTCAACCATCCACTTTTCAACAGACTATATTCCTGGATATGCATCATTTTAAACAGCCTGATTTTTTTTGAATCATGCAAATTCACTACAAGGTTGGTGTGATGAGTGGCCTGGATCCTGCATGCGTTTGGGTGCTTGTTTTGCAGTTGCAGCTTGCAAGTAACATTCCACGAATTCCATACATTGTTATTTTTCTTTGTTTATTTGGTGTTATTTGGTATTCTAGCATGAAAGAGTATGAAGAGAAGGCAGTAGAATTGGCGAAAAATCGTCCCAAGCTCCAGGTGCTTACAAATAAGCTTAAGGCAGTCCGAATGACTTGCCCCTTATTCAATGTAGCACGCTGGGTAAGTTACTAGGGAGATGTATAAGTACTTGATATAGAAGATGTAGAGCTATTATTATTGCTTGCAAATGTTTCATGTGAATTAATCCTTGTGTTTAGTTCCTGCCCAAACTCCACCTGTTAGTTACATGCATGAAACATTATTTGTAAAGTTGTTCTGTCTTACTCCGCTCAACCAAGGGATCACATGGTGCTAAAAAAAATATGGAAACACGGTGGTGCCCAAAATAGGTCCTGACCACCAGCAAGTCACTCGTATAGGTGGAAAACAAGCTCCAATTAAGGGCTTAAAGTTAATTGATGAGTCAGATGCAACAACTGTTTGGCATTGGAATGTAAGGTGACTACAGATGATGTGTTTGGGAGATGTCTACTGCAGGTGCCTGTGGATGAAACTGAACAATGGATGAGTCTTAGTTAATCTTTGACTAGCTGCATGTTATGAGCCTTTGTCACTATCATAATTGCCCCAAGCACATAACATAAGCCCCCCTTTAAAAATGGGGGCTTTTTCTGAGATTAGTACCTGATAATTGATTTCTTATGGTCTTCCGTATATTATCAGACATTTATCTGCCTTTTATAGTACTTGCATAAAATATTGTTGCAATCTCCATTTAGTCATAAAGACTTTCACTCATATTATTGTGTAACATAAATTTCTGGAATATTCTCTCTTTTTCTCTATTGTATATTCAAAGGGATGATGCATCTAATGGACCACGATAAAGTGAATGAAGATCTTGCAAAGCTGATGGAGACTGAGGGTTTGAATGTTCAATTGAGCTATGATGGCCTACGAATACCAGTAATTCTATGATAATCCATGAATTTTGGATGGTTATCATGGTATGTTGGCTGTCCCCATTTTTAAATTTCTTAGAAATGTCGTCTGCACCCTTTTCCAACTTTTCTTTTTAAATATGGGAGAAACTAGAAAAATCAACATCATTGCCTGAATTGCTTAGCCTCATTAAACCTTTGTCTTCCCATTTATGATACTGAGATGTTTTGTTAGTTCATGCTGGAATTGCCCTATTCAATGACAAAAAATTTAATTCCCTTGACATTTTGGCTGCATTTAGCTCAAGCCATGGGAAAAATCCTTCTTAGTTTTTTGGGATTACTAGACTTATAAGAATTTTTGGGAAAACATGAAATGATTTTTATGTGTACAAGTAAGATCTCTTTGTTTCCAATATGACAAAAAAAGAGCTCCATCTCACAAAATTTGGAAATTCTACTAAAGAGTAGAAGATCCAAAATCACAAATTATTTCTCAAATGGCCAAGAGTAGAAGATCCAAAATCACAAATTCAACATATTAGACTCCATTTGGTCGTCACAAACCAAATGGAGCCTAAGCCCCTTTTTAACTCCGCCAATGCAACTCCTTGCATTGCCGGTCCCAAGCCCGGTAGAGGAGGGAGAATGGCCATCAAGGTGAGTTGTGTACTTTTCCTTCATTTTCTGAGAGGGATTTTTAAAATGCTTGATGGTTAATTTTAATAGTTTTCTGGCTTCTTCTACTATCATTTGAGGACCTCAAAGGCCCAACTAAATTGAGATTTTTACATGCAGGCTGATGTATTTTTAGCCCTACAGATCAATGTTTGCCACTACAATGTTCAATATTGAAATGGTAAAGTTTTTAACTATTTATTTTATCTTTGTTTTTTCCTGTTCTTCATAAATAATTTGATGTCTTAGCCTCCTGTCATTACCAGCTAGTCTTGTCACTATTTGTACATATGTCATCTCATGAGTCTCACAATTTATAATTTTCTTACCCCTGTAGTGATTATCAGAAGCAGTGGGCCATCATTGAAAGATTACCCTTGTAATGAGTCCAATTAAGGTATGGATAATATATGGTTTTAGTTCATGATAAATGGTACCTATTGTTGTAAGTTCATATTGATTTCGCTAATTGTAATAGAAAAAAGACTCAAGCTCAAGCTGGGGGAGATTGTTACCATAATTTCAACTATTGGTAAGTACAATTTAGAAGGCAGATTTAAATTTTATTTATTTTTAAATTTTCTTTAGAAATCCTAATTGCATTTATAGAGGTGTTGTTATTGGTGTTGTTTATTAATCTGTCCTGTTAGTGCAGATAAAACCTTTGGTGAAGCCAACCAAAGACATAATGAAAGTTCGTCGCATTAAATATGCTTGGCATGAGTTTTTTCTTGAGGGTACTCATCTTCCTCTTGGTCCATGATATTCTGGCTTTTTGTCATTTCATTCATATACTTTTTTTTTGTTCTGTCAATGTAGCTAGGTACAGCATTGGTGTAGTTATCTTGCTCTGGGCACCTGTAGTTAAATTGGTGAGTCTTCTTTCCTTCATACTATATGATTCATTGATGAAGTGGCCTGGCCATTTGGACAGGCTCATGTTTATATATTATCTCAAAATTGATGAAGTAGATCCGGATGTGCGTCGAAGCTATCCGGATGTTGAGCGGGGGTCCGTGGAAGGTGGAAACCGCTGTTATGACTATGATGAAGCTATCCATTTTCTATGGACAACATTGGAGGGCCATGACCATTTGGACAAGCCGTGTTTATGTATTTTCCCAAAATTAATGGAGCAGACCCGGATGCGCGTCGGAGCTATCTGGATGAGCGGGGGTCCTTGAAAGGTGGAAACTGTTGTTATGACCATGATGAAGCTGTCCATTTCCTATGGACAGCATTGGAGGGGCCTGGCCATTTGGACAGGCCGTGTTTATATCTGTATTTACAGGGACCATACCCTTAACCTAAACCTAAACCTTAACTTATAACCTAAACTTTAACCTATAACCTATAACCTAACCTAAACCTAAACCTATAACCTATAACGTAACCTAAACCTAAACCTGTAACCTAAACCTATAACCAATAACCTAAACCTATAACCTAAACCCGATCCTAAACTCGATCCTGAACCCGAACCTGATTTCCTAAACCTAAACCTTAACCTATTCTCAATTCCCTAAAGCTATAACCTATAACCTAAACCTAAACCTAACCTAAACCTATAACCTAAACCTATAACCTTAATCTAAATATAAAACCTAAACCTAAACCTATAACCTTAACCTAAACCTAAAACGTAAATGTATTCTCAAATCCCTAAACCTAAACCTAAACCTACACTTAATCTTAATCTCAACTACTTAACCTAAACCTAAACTTGAAAACCCAAACCTAAACCCGATCCCAGAACACGAACCCGAACCCGAACCCAATTTCTAAACCTAAACCTTAACCTATTCTCAATTCCCTAAAGCTATAACCTATAACCTTAACCTAAACCTAACATAAAACCTAAAACCTAAACCTAAACCTAAACCAAAACCTATAACCTTAACCTAAACCAAAACCTATAACCTATAACCTAAACTTATAACCTATAACCTAAACTTGTAACCTATAACCTAACCCTAACCTAGACTTAAACCTATAACCTAAACCTATAAACTAAAACCTAAACCTAAACCTAAAACCTAAATGTATTCTCGAATCCCTAAACCTAAACATACACCTAACCCTAATCTCAACTCCCTAACCTAAACCTAAACCTAAACCCGAAAACCCAAACCCGAACCCGACCTTCCTAAACCTAAACCTTAACCTATTCTCATTCCTCAAAGCTATAACCTATAACCTATAACATATAACCTAAACCTATACCTTAAACTAAACCTATAATCTAAACCTTAACCAAAACCAAAACCTATAAACTAAACCTTAACCTATAACCTATAACTTATAACCTAAACTTATAACCGATAACCTAACCTTAACCTAAACCTAAAACCTAAACCTAAACCTATAACCTAAAACCTAAATGTATTCTCAAATCCCTAAACCTAAACCTACACTTAATCCTAATCTCAACTCCATAACCTAAACCTAAACCTAAACTTGAAAACCCAAACCTAAACCTAAACTTGAAAACCCAAACCTAAATCCGATGCCGAACCTGATTTCCTAAACCTAAGCCTTAACCTAATCTCAATTCCCTAAAGCTATAACCTATAACTTAAACCTATAACCTTAACCTAAACCTATAACCTAAACCTAAACCTAAACCTAAAAACTAAATGTATTCTTAAATCCTTAAACCTAAACCTACACCTAATCCTAATCTCAACTCCTTAACCTAAACCTAACTTGAAAACCCAAACCTAAACCTGATCCCGAACCCGAACTTGATTTCCTAAACCTATAACCTTAACCTATAACCTATACTTATAACCTTAACCTAAACCTATTCTCAAATCCCAAAACCTATACCTATAACCCAAACCTAAACCTATTCTCAAATCCCAAAACCTATACCTATAACCCAAACCTAAACCCGATCCCGAACCCGAACCCGATTTCCTAAACCTAAACCTTAACATATTCTCAATTCCCTAAAGCTATAACCTAAAACCTAAACCTAAACTTATACCTATAACCTAAACCTAAACCTAAAACATAAACTTAAAACCTAAATGTATTCTCAAATCCCTAAACCTAAACCTACACCTAAACCTAATCTCAACTACTTAACCTAAACCTAAACCTATAACCTAAACCTAAACCCGATCCCGAACCGAACTCGATTTCCTAAACCTAAACCTTAAACTATTCTCAATTCCCTAAAGTTATAACCTAAACCTAAACCTAACCTAAACCTATAACCTAAACCTAAACATAAACCTAAACCTAAACCTAAACCAAAACCAAAACCAAAACCTATAACCTAAACCTTAACCTATAACCTATAACCTATAAACTAAAACCTAAACTTATAACCTATAACCTAAACCTAAAACCTAAACCTAAACCTAAACCAAAACCTATAACCTTAACCTATACCCTAAAACTTAAACCTAAACCTAAAACCTAAATGTATTCTCAAATCCCTAAACCTAAACCTACACCTAATCTTAATCTCAACTAAACCTAAACCTAAACTTGAAAACCCAAACCTAAACCCAATCCCAAAACCTATAACCTAAACCAAAACCTATAACCTAAACCAAAACCAAAATCTATAACCTAAACCCGAACCCATTCTCAAATCCTATAACCTATAACCTAAACCCGAACCCAAACCGGAACCCGAACCCTAATCCCTAAACCTTAACCTAAACATATAGCCTATAACCTATAACCTAAGCTATACCTAAACCTAAAACCTAAACCTAAACCTATAACTTAAACCTAAACCTATAACCTATAACCTAAACCTAAATCTTAACCTAAACCTATAACCTAAACCTAAACTTATAACCTAAACCTATTCTCGAATCCTAAAACATATAACCTACCTTAACCTAAACCTATAACATAAACTTATAACCTAAACCTATTCTCAAATCCCAAAACCTATAACCTTAACCTATAACCCAACCTAAACCTATTCCTAAATCCCAAAACTCATAACCTAAACCTAAACCTTAACCTAAACTTATAACCTATAACCTAAACCAAAACCTATAACCTAAACCCGAACCCAAACCCAAACCCAAATCCAAATCCCTAAACCTTAACCTATAATCCACCTAAACCTATACTTATAACCTAAACCTATTCTCAAATCCCAAAACCTATAACCTAAACCTAAACCTAAACCTTAACCTATAACCCAAACTAAACCTATACTTATAACCTAAACCTAAAACCTAAATGTATTCTCAAATCCCTAAACCTAAACCTACACCTAATCCTAATCTCAACTACTTAACCTAAACCTAAACTTGAAAACCCAAACCTAAACCCGAACCCGAACCCGATTTCCTCAACCTAAACCTTAACCTATTCTCAATTCCCTAAAGTTATAACTTATATAACCTATAACCTATAACCTAAACCTACACCTTAACCTAAACCTATAACCTAAACTTAAACCTATAACCTTAACCCCTAAACCTAAAACTAAACCTAAATCAAAACCTATAACCTTAACCTAAACCTAAAACCTAAATGTATTCTCAAATCTTTAAACCTAAACTTACACCTAATCCTAATCTCAACTCCTTACCTAAACCTAAACTTAAAAACCCAAACTAAAACTGATCTCAAACCCGAACCCGATTTCTTAAACCTAAACCTTAACCTATTCTCAATTCCTTAAAGCTAAACCCTAAACTTATAACCTAAACCTAAACCTAAACCTATAACCTAAACCTAAACCTATAACCTAAACCTATAAGCTTAACCTAAACCTAAACCTAAACCTAAAATATAAATGTATTCTCAAATCCCTAAACCTAAACCTACACTTTTAGGTAGGAGAAGTTTACTTTTTATAGTAAGTCACATATTTTAGTGTGTTTGATCGGAGTTTTGAGTTTAAAAGTCCATCTTAGGTTTGAACACATTACTCATGTTGGATTTTGCCATTGTTAAGAAGATTTGTACGTACATTTTTTATTTCTTCATATATAAGTTTTATTTATTTATTTATTTATTTATTGTCTTTCTTCCTTTTGAGATGTGTACAAAAGCATGCTTGTTTGATTGTGTCTACAAATGTTGTTTTATACAGGCTAACAAGCTAAAGAAGTCACTGGATGATGAAATTCATTTTCTCAAGGGAAGGGTTTTAGAACTTGAAAGTGATCGTGTCGAAGTCCACAGAAGTTACATCTGCAGTTTTAAGGAAAGAAGAAACTCTATCTTTTGCATTTGCTGAAATTGACCATCTGAAGGAAGAAAATTATGTAAAAATGTGAGCATTATTGAATGCATATAAAGGGTGTTTAATGTGTTGGAGTGTATTTGTTCCTATGGACATGAGGGCACGCCTTAGTTGTAATTCTTATGATAGGTTGAGTAAAGTGAAGTATTGTTTATTTAGAAATGTGAATGTAGGATGCATTGTATGATTTGATTGCTATTTATGCATCATTTTTTTCTGATTGCATTTTATGTACTATTTCTATCAGCATTTAGCTTAGATGAGTTATTAATCACAGTAGGTTCTTGCAATGGAAACAGGTCTTATTGTTACAATTTTTAAAAATAGCTATAAATATATCCATAGCTATAGCTATGGGTTTTATCCGTAGCTACTGGTATCTATTGCTACGGATATAATCCGTAGCTATGGTATCTATTGCTACGATAATTATCCGTAACTATTGGTATTTATTGCTACGGATAATATCGGTAGCTATTGGTGTCTATTGCTACGGATATGGTTCGTCGTTATTGGTATATATTGTAACGGATTATATCCGTAGTAATAGATACCAGTAGCTACAGATTATATCCGTAGCTGTTGGTATCTTTTGCTACAAATTATAATCCGTAGCTAGACCTTTAGCTACCCCACCTATAGGCGCGGATGTGCTACAGATTATATCTGCAGCAAAAGAGCTTTTGCTATGGTTTTGGGCCATAGCCTTTGCCCGTTTTTTCTTATAGTGTATGGTATCTTGACACAGGTGCAAGCAATCACATGTGCGGGAACAAAAACCTATTTGAAGAACTCACAGAAGGAGTTCATGGTGATGTGACATTCGGTGACTCGTCAAAGACACCGGTGAAAGGTAAAGGTAAAATCAAAATCTTTCAGAAGAATGGTGTTCTAAACTACATCTCCAATGTGTACTACGTGCCCAACATGAAAAGTAATATACTGAGTCTAGATGCATGGACAATAATATACTGATGACTCCTCAAAAAATGGTATGTTATACACATGGAGAATTCTTCTCTTTCCATAAGAGATATGCATGGACATTTGATTATGAAAGTCTAGATGGCAAAGAATCGTATGTTTCCGCTCCATATAAACACAATGCTCGAGAAGTGTTTTTATGGAAAAGCAAAGAATGATTCTTGGACATGGCATCTTCACTTTGGCCATCTAAATTTTAGTGGCCAGAAACTTTTGTTGTCATCAAGTATGGTGCATGGCTTGCCTACCATTAAAACTCCAGAACAAGTGTGTGAGGTGTGCACACTTGAGAAACAGCAAAGGAACTCCTTTCTGAATGGAGTATCCCAAAGAACAAGAGAACCATTGCAGTTAGTTCACACTAACAAGTGGACCATTGGAGCCAATCTCTCTTGGAGGTAATAAATACTTTATTACCTTCATTAACGATTTCAGTAAAAAATTGTGGGTGTATGTAATTAAAGAGAAGTCTGCTGCTTTTACTATTTTTAAAAATTTTAAGGGCATTGTTGAAAAAGAAAGTGGTCTTAAAACAAAACTCTTAGATCTGATAGAGGTGAAGAGTACACCTCAAATGCCTTTCGAGAGTACTACAGGGATCAAGGAATCAAGCAACAACATACTGCAGCTTACATGCCACAATAGAATGGAATTACAGAACGAAAAAATCGTACCATTCTCGACATGACAAGGACCATGCTAAAGGAGAAAAGTTTACTGAAGAATTTCTGGGCAGAAGCAGTTGCAGGTATTGCCTATCTGCTCAATAGGTGTTCGACCAAGAGTGTCAGATTCAAGACACCGCAGGAAGCATGGATTGGATATAAGCCAAGGGTGGCGCACCTAAGGATTTTTGGGTGTGTCGCCTATGCTCAAGTTCCAGAAGCGAGAAGGAAAAAGCTTAATGATCGTGGCGAGAAGTGCATCTTCATCGGCTATAGTGAAGTATCGAAGGCGTACAAGCTCTACAACCTATTAACTAACAAGGTGGTGGTAAGTAGAGATGTTATATTTTGTGAGGAAGAAGCCTTGAAATGGAATGAGGAAGATTCGGCCAAAGAAAATCAAGTTGAGGTTGAAGAACATGAAGAAGAGAAGCATGAGAACCAGGAGCAGACAACTGCAACACCCTCTTCCGCCGAAACGTCTGTACGCAGAAGTCTAGTGATACGTTCCATCTCTTCTGGAAGTATTCCATCAAATCAAAATTCAGCCAACACATCATCATCCAGTTCTCCTTCGCCCTTGGCTCCTATTAAAATGAGGAGCCTCAGAGATATATACGCCGAAACTGAGGAAGTAAATTTGTTCTGCTTGTATGTGGACCACGAACTTCTTACATTTGAGGAGGCTATAGAAGAAGAATGCTGGAGGATGGCTATGGTAGAAGAGATCCAGGCCATTGAGAAGAACCATAGGGATCTAACTTTACTTCCTCAAGGTCAAAGAGCTATTAGCGTCAAATGAGTATACAAGATTAAGCGAAATGCTAATGGTGAGATCGATCGCTATAAGGCAAGGCTCGTAGTAAAGGGCTACAAATAGAAGTACGAGGTAGATTATGAAGAAGTCTTCGCTCCTGTTGCTCGCCTTGACATTGTGAGGATGATTATCTCCCTTGCAACTCATCACAGTTGGATGATATACTAACTGGATGTGAAATCTGCATTCCTGAATGGAATTATGGAAGAAGAGGTGTATATTGACCAACCTGAAAGTTTTGTTGTTCAAGGGGAGGAACACAAGGTGTATCGACTAAAGAAAGCCCTCTATGGGTGAAGCAGCTCCATGTGCTTCAAATGCACGTATCGACAACTATCTTCAAGAGAACGGCTTCACCCAATGTCCATATGAGCATGCAGTTTACATCAAGAAGAATGCTTATGGCAATATGCTTATAGCATGCCTATATGTTGATGATTTGTTGTTTACAGGAAACAGTCGATTGATGTTTGATGAATTCAAGAAGGCCATGTTTAAGGAGTTCGAGATGATCGACAGAGGTCTGATGTCTTTTTTTCTGGGCATTGAAGTGAAGTAACAACATGGTGGCATTTATATATCTCAAAAGAAGTATGCTAAGGAATTGCTTAAAAAGTTCAAGATGACCGATTACAATGCCGTAAACACGCCTGTTGCAACGGGCTTAAAACTGACAAAGGACGGAGAAGGAAGAAGCGTTGACTCGACTATGTTCAAGAGTCTGATTGGAAGCCTAAGGTATCTCACAATTCCAAGGTCGGATATCGTCTACAGTGTTGGGCTTCTAAGTAGGTACATGGAAGCACCAAAAGAATCACACTGGCTAGCCGCAAAAGGAATCCTCGAGTACGTCAAAGGAACAATGGAATTCAATCTTTTATATCCATACGATGATGAATCAATGCTATATGGATACTTAAACAGTGATTGGGAAGGTGACTAAGATGAAAGAAAGAGCACCACTAGCTATGTATTCTATCTTGGAGCGACTGCTTTCACATGGAACTCAAAGAAGCAAAGTGTGGTCGCTTTGTCCACATGTGAAGCAGAGTATGTGGCAACATCGTCTACAGTCTGTGAAGTAATATGGTTGAAGAACATGCTAAAAGAGCTAAAGCATCCGCAGTTATATATGTGAATAACAAGTCAGCAATCGAACTCTCCAAAAATCTAGTGCAGCATGGAAGGAGTAAGCACATCTATTTCGACAAGGAAACAAATGTATTTGATTTGGGAGAATTATCTTATTCAAACATAACAATGGAATAATTACAAAGACAATCATCACACTTTATTAATTCTGAATTCATTTACATCCTCTGATATCCCTTGATTCTAAGATAGTTTACAAAGAATTCATTATAAATGTCAATTATTATAGCTAAATATAATTTTTGGCAACATAACGGCAATGATTTCAATCATCTCTAATGACTTAGGAGGAATAGACAAGTCGATCAACAGTCTTCAAGAGAACAGAGATCCCGGCAGCATTTCAGTACTATTTCGGTCATCTCCTAAAACTTAGGAGGAATACGTCTCTTTGTCGATGATTCTTCCTTTCTCTTGATCAAGAAGAACTTGAAGCTTTGAGGACTCTAATCATTCCGACGGCATAACAGCCCATTGCTGTTATAAATTGCCCAGCAATAGGTTTGTGCGGGTCCGCGCAAACGATATACTTTGTGCGGGTCCGCGCAAAACCTCTGCTGCTTTGCGCTGACCGGCACAAAATTCCAGGAGTCCAATACTCCTTTGAGCGTGGTCACGCAAAGTACAGGAGTCCGATACTCCGCACCTTCTGTATTCTCTTTCGTCTTTCCTTCACTTCTGAAATCTTCCAACCTCTTTTGAGAGAAGGAACGGGGTATTTATAGATATTTTTACTAGTGAAAATCTCTGTTCTGGTCGATGTGGGACAAAAATAACATTTAACCATTTTTATTCCATCGTCATAGACTTTGCGCGGACACGCGCAAACGACATGCTTTGCGCAGTCTCGCGCAAACCCTCAATTCCGCGCAAACTGACTTATTTACTCATCCCGCGCAATCCTTTGACTTTGCGCGATCAAATGTAACTCTTTCACTTTACGCGGACCCGCACAAAGTAGTCTTTGAAACTTGATTTCTTGATCTTCAAACTGATTTCTTGATCTTTCTCCTCTTCACTTTTTTGCTTATTTTATGCCTCAACAGATGCCCCCTTGATCCGTTCTTTGTTTTTTCAGAAAATTAAAGAAAAAGGATCAACCATTTATTTTCTACAGCGTTTGCACGACCCGCAAGAAAGCTCCTAGTCGAGTATCATACTCGGTCATAAAGCCTATAAATAGTCCAACTACTTAGTCATTTTCACGAACTGCTTTCTGCTGAAACTCTGCTCTGGCGATTTTATTCCGCGCAAAGCTCCCACTTTGCGTGAACCCGCGCAAACCGTTTCATTTTGCGCGACGTCCTCTGAACTTGAAATTTTTCGCGCAAACCTTTATACTTTGCGCGACCC
This sequence comes from Magnolia changhungtana, assembly GCA_030180095.1. Lineage (NCBI taxonomy): Eukaryota > Viridiplantae > Streptophyta > Magnoliopsida > Magnoliales > Magnoliaceae > Magnolia > Magnolia changhungtana. The sequence goes on from JASAUF010000600.1 coordinate 4,919,797, forward strand.
CGCGCAAAGTACTCTGTACTTAGAAAATTTCTTTCAAACTTTTTCCCTACACTTAGCGATTTTCTTCTTTCTTCGTTTCTTACTCTATTATCTATCCTCCTTCCTCTGTCTTTTTCATGGCTCGTATCAAACAAACAGCCCGTCTTGTGACTCCTTCTGACTCTCCTTCTTCTGATCAACCACCTGCTAAAAGAACAAAGACAACTTCCAGAAATCCAGCTTACTTCAAAGAACCCGTTCTTCCCACTTTTGATTTTTCTGACCGCATCAAGTCTTTGCCCTCTCCCATTCACAGATCTATATCTTTGGGAGACATCAAATGTCCACCTAAGCATGGTAGAGAGTATGACTGGGATGAATGGTTGAAGACCACCGCTCATATTCGTACTGACAGTGAGAGACCACCTCTCCGTGAAGATACTCCCCCAGCTTCTCGTCCAAAGAAAACTCGCCACAATAAGGCGAAGGAATTCGCAGAAAAGATTAAGGAACATAAGAAGAAACGGCTTCAAAACTCACGGGACTCAGTACGAGTTGTCGAAGGAGTTATGAAGTTTGACAATCCTCATGCAGAGGGCATGACAATTATTCCAATCAAAGTTTATCGCCATCAGTCCATGCTCGACTGTGAGTCTAGAGACTGTATCCATGGTGAGAGGTTAATATATACTGAATCATGGGCCTCAAGAGAGCCCCGAATCCTGGAGGAAACTATCCAAACTCAGAAGCCACGACAGAGGATAGGAGAAGTTCATCCTATGGCCTTCTTAATTCCCTTCCACAGTCCTCATGATCTCTTTCCTTCTCATTTTTATGAGACAGTGCGATAGCGCTTCAGAGATCGAGAGCAACTCTGGGGATAGGCAGAATTCTGCATCAGAGGCTTGTTAACTGCTCGCCGCTATTACTCTGAATGGGCGGAGGCTATATTTCTGAAGCATACGAGTACTCTTGCAAAGATCGGGCTTTATGATGCAATAGAAGTGACTTCCAAATATTTCTATAGAGAACCCAATATTCTGAAAGGCTTCCTTGAATATTGGTCGCCTACAACCAACTCTTTCCATCTTCCTTATGGTGAAATGAGCATATCCCTTTGGGACCTTCATCGCATAGCCAGTCTCACAATAACAGGCAAATTCTATGATGAATTCATTCCTACCAACAGGGAATTGGCCTTTGTATCTTCTCCGGACCGCAAGCCTTCTATCTCTGAGACTACTATAGAGTTATTCAAAAAGATGAGCAAATTTCCCAGTTTCCACAAAATTCCCCCTCTACAATGGCTAGCACATTTCTCTAGAGGTCTCAGGTATTTATCAATCTGATAATTGATCTTCGCCTTCATATTCTTGCTTCTTAGCCATTTCCACATATTTACCTCTTCTACTTATTTTCTTTTTGAAGATTTCGCGACTGCCATTCCAAAGAATTAACAAAGCTTCGGGATGCAGTAAGAGGAAGACCAGAATATAGCTCTTTTGGAGAACTTACAGCATTCTTGGCTTATTGGCTAAGCTTGGTCATATTGCCCAGCTCCAAGTGGACAGATGTTGTTCGTCCAAGTGTCTTTGTTGTGCCTGGTGCTTTAGCGGAAGGCCACAAATATTCTCTTGCTCCTCCTGTATTATGTTCTATCGATAGGGCCCTTGGAGAAGTAGCTACTCACATAAAAGACCCAATTCTTGGAGCTTCGTCAGCGCATACTTCTTGGCATTATTTTACGGGGTGGCTTGGAGTTTATTTTCCTTGGACTTTTGAGGCTTCGGAGCAAGCATATTCTCATCCTTCTCACCTTCCACTCTGGTTCTTTCAGCAAAGAGCAATGGTTAAAAGAGCATATGAGTGGGTTGCAAATAAAATTCGAGATGATGATCAGATAAACTTCTTTCAGTTCCGCCTTTATCGCTACATCGAAGATACAGACATGGTGGACAACGAAACACTTATTGCAGCAGAGAGAGCTTTCTTCTTTTCTATTCGCTCATGCAGTTTACCTCTTCGAGAAGGGACGAAATTTTGGAGAGAACCTTACTACCCCAGTCGCTTTGCTCGTCAATTTAGTTATGATCAAACCGTGCCACAAGACTGCGGGCTGGTTACCAGAAAAATGCGTTGTTATGGAACTGGTCCTCTTAACTGGGCCATGATATAGAAACAGTTGCTGAATGGTTGTGTTGGCTCCCTCTTCGTCATTCCAGGCTGTGATCGCATAGTCCGTACATCATATAGCTGGATGCGATGGTGGGATCACCAATCATACTTGGTTGTTAAATGTCTTCCAGTGGATTCTTCTATTTTTCTTCATCTGCCCAGGCTGAAGGGCAGAAATTTAGAGAGTGGAATCGGTTATATTCCGGAGAAGAGCCATGCATCTCATCCTGGGGAAATTTGTAGAAAGATATCATTGGAAGACCCTATTCGTGAAATCAAGCCTATCAACACCTTGGATGGTTGGTTTGCCCATGAAAATTTGAGAGAATTTGAGAAATCTCGTCGGGACTCTTCAAATCAAGCTGCAGATGATGCTGAAGGTACATCTTCTCCAATTCCTGCAAAGACTGCAGTGGTTCAAGAAGGACCAGCTATTGGTACTTCCACATCTCCTCCACAACCCCTTGGTCCTAGTCCATCTTCTTCGATGACTAGATCAAGAACACGTTTGCAATCATCATCCCCTATTCCTCCAGAAAGAACTCGACCAACATCTGCTTCCCCTATAGTCTAAGAGCCTGCACCGGAGAGCAGCCAACCCGTTTCTTATAAAGGGAAGCAAGTTATCATTGAAGAAATTGTCGAAGAAACTTTGGAAGATGAAAGTTCAACTTCGTCATCAGATATAACTGAATCTTCGCAATATGAAGATAGCGGAGATAGCGATAGTGGTGAAGATAAAGATGATGACTTTGAAGAAGGTGAAGTCGATATTGGCGAAGAAGAGGAAGCAGCTGCAAAAGAAGTTGAGATAGAATCTTCCCCTGCAACTGCTAAGACTCCTCCTAGCATTAATGTTCCTGCTAAATCTCCTGCAGCCGAGGAAGATGAAGAAGAACCTTTAGATTATGGGGAATATGGGTATTCACCAGGTAAAGGAAAATTTTCATATGCATATCTTAATTTATATTTTAACAACTATTATTTATTTAAAATCATTGTGTCTCCCTTTTTAAGTGCCCAAGTTGCAGAAATAGGTGCTATCTCTTCAGTGAGCCCTCTCGTGATATCCTCACCGAGAGCACCTGTAGTTCCATTGGTAGTACAGAGAGTAGTGGCTCGTGAAATCATATTTTCTACAGAAACTACTGACTTGCTAACTCCGACTACCAGAGATTCCAGTACGGAAGCTAGAGCACCATCTTTCGCTGATATGGTGGAATTTGGACCTTCCATGACTCAGAGAACTTCTCCTTCTGTTAGTCGTGTTCCAGTGACAGGTATATATATATGCACTGCTTATCTTCACTCAAGACTATATATATTTCATAATAATATATTGAATATCCTTCTTCTTTTACTATAGGAACTCATTCCTGCAGCGGTGCGGCTAGTTCTGATTCTATAGCCACTACTTCTGAACTATCATCCTTTGCGAAGATCCCTGTTCACAAAATGCTTATGGTGAAACATTCTTTGTTAGCAATAATCCATATCTTCAGAAATCCTGACCAATGGCTGGACTTGGATGTTGTTATAGAGATTTTAGAGAGTTCTGCCAAAATGGCTGAATCAACATATCTCCTTTCTTGGGATTCACTCGATTTCGTGATTCCGTAATTTCTTTGGCGTCGAGAGAATGTTACAATTGCTCCTGAGATTTTAGAGTGTAGAAAGCAATTGGCTTCATCATAAGAACAAGCCCTTCTGACTTCATCAATTTCTAAACTTGAACAAGAGCATATAATTCTTCAGGATCAATTAAAGATTCATGTTGATGAAAGCAAGACTATTCAAGACCGCATTGCAGTTCTGAAGGAAGAAATCTCTCAGCTGGAGAGGAAGAATCATGAGCAGGTCTTAATCATTCAAGATGTTGAAGAGAAGATACGGGTGAATGTTCAATCCATTGATATCGAAAAATCTGCACAACTTCAAGGTAAAGAAATAATTGCTTCTTTGGAGAATAAGCTTGCTGGCGTTCCTGATCAGGCAAGACTTATTTTTGAAGAAAAATCTAAACATGATGCGGCTCAGGCACAATTGAAAGAAGATTTGCGCAGATACTCAGAGGCAATGGGGATTACAGAAGATCTTTAATCATGTAATTTTAAACATGTGATCTTTGCTTTCATGTTTGAACATGTAATCTTTACTTTCATATTTCTTGGACGTAATTTATTTTACTTAACAACTATTTTGTGATAGCATTTTGGGATATTTATGATGGCATATTCCACCTTGCATATTGATGATATTTATACTAATATTATCAAATTATATTTATTTATTATACAGTAATCTTGTTACATCTTTTACAATTTCTAAACCTTTTATGCTTTGTTAGTGCGGGATTCTCTAGGTGAGTTTTTAAATTGGCGGTGCTAAGTTTTAATTTAATTAGCCACACACAGTTTATGCTCATGAGTAGTGGAGCGTGCGCACACACACAGTTTAAGCTCATGAGTAGTGGAGCATTTATGGGTCTTATGTGATGGCCACTGTAACTCTCTAGAGTTCGCTTTTGGGCTTCTCACTGCCTTGAGCTCACGGCCAAGGTCCATCAGAGGGGCCCATTGACGCTACCGGGCGGTGAACTGTTGGATTTACGCACAGGGTTGGCCAAGGTAACTCTCTAGAGTTCACAGGGCTCACAAGGCTACCTTTGGGCACCAAATCTAGGGTCGCCAGTCCATCAATGAGTAGGTTTAAGCCCTTCCTCATGAGTTACTACTGAAATCAAACCCTAGACCTGGAGGGTCTTACGCACGGTTGGCATAAAGCTCGCACTGTGGCCCCTATTTTCTTCATCTGCAAGGTCGAGCCCATTCACGGGAGGGCATTTTCGTCCGTTCCTCGTGGCGCTGCCGGAAGCTATACAGACATCATGGGAATTACGGTGACTAGTCTTCGCAGATTTATGACCTTTTAGGCTTTGAATCCTTGACTTCGTCAGCTACCCGCATGGGTGCGCACGATGGTCTTCGTGGGCTTTTTAGGCCACCGACCGACTCTCGCGCTGCCCGAATGGCGATCTTCATGGGTCTTACGTATAGTTGGCTGGCTCTTTTTAGAGCTTAATCCTTTGAGAGCATTTTTTTTTCGAGCTTGATCTTTTTATGATTTGGCTCAATTTGGCTCTTTTAGGATTTGGCTTGGCTATACTGCCTCTTTGATTGATATTGATATATCCTTGCTTTTGATAATATCTTCAAGAAAATCCATGCCTTGTAAGGCAATAATATATATATATATATATGATCATCATCATTTGCAAATGTAGTAGATATTTCTGAAATGTCTTCAAGAAGATCCATGCCTTGTAAGGCAATATGATTCTCAGCTTAGATAATATCTTCAAGAAAATCCATGCCTTGTAAGGCAATATAATTTTGTCACTATCTTCAAGAAGATCAAGAGAATTTGTGCCTTGTAAGGCAATATAACTTTGTCAATATCTTCAAATAACTTTGTCCATCTGATTTGATGATGATGATCATATATATATATTCTCCAGATTTGCTGCTTTGATAATTGATATGCTTGTGAATTTCTTCTTTATAGCTTCTTTTGTTGACCTATAGACATGATCTTATTCATCTTTGCCCCCTTTTGATACAGAATCATTATGCCGATAATATTCTGGGTTAAAATCCACATGTCTATCTTTAGGGATAGTATCTTTTGATGAAACGGGCGTTGACAAGTATACCGATACCCTGTCCTTCTTGATTTGTGATTCTATATGCCCCATTGGAGTATACTTCTTTTACCACATATGGACCGTCCCATTTAGGCTCGAACTTGCCCTTTGTCCGGCGAGTGACCACTATAGGTCTTTTCAACATTAACACCATATCCCCTTTTTTGAAAGAACGGTATTTAACCTGTTTATCAAATGCAGCTGATATTCTGACCTGATATGATTGCAACCTCTGCTGTGCTGCAAGACGTTTCTCATCGAGTAAGTCTAATTCTTTCAACCTTATTTTTACATTTTCATCATCTGTTATAGACTGATGCACTGCTATCCTGAGTGATGCCACCTGCATTTCAATTGGGATAACTGCCTCCATACCATAGATTAATGAATAAGGTGTCGCCCCTGTTGCTGTACGATGGGTGGTTCTGTAAGCCCATAATGCTTCTTGTAACTTTTCATCCCAATCGTGCTTATTGCCTGTCACCGTTTTTTTTATTATCTTGACAATTGTTTTGTTAAATGCCTCTGCTAGTTCATTGGCTGGAGGATAATAAGGTGTTGAAAAAGAATGCTGAATACCGAACTTTTGACATAACTTTTCCATGCCTCTATTTTTAAAAGGGGTGCCATTATCAGTAATGATCTTCTTCGGAATACCATGACGGTATATTATAGCATGCCGGATAAAATTGACCACTGTTTTTCTCTTTAACACCACGCAAGGCGACTGCTTCGGTCCATTTGGAGAAATAGTCTGTTGCTGCCAGAATATACTATTTTCCTTTAGATGAAGGGAGATTTATGAGACCAATTACGTCGAGTCCCCAGGCTGAGAAAGGCCAAGAAGCAACAGACTGATGTAATTCTTCCGGAGGAACATGTATTACATCTCCATGTATTTGACATTCATGACACCGCTTTACATATTCTATCGCATCTTTAAACATGGTAGGCCAATAATAACCCATTCGATGCACTCTATAGCATAAATTTCGGCCGGCTTGATGTGCTCCACATTCACCTGAATGTGCCTCTCGCAACATCTGGTTTGCTTCTTGCTTGTCTAAGCACCTTAATAGCATTCCATTATAAGATTTTCTATATAATACCTCGCTGTATATGACAAATTTGCTTGATCGCTGTTTAATCTGCTGTCTTTGTACATTATCTTTTGGCAAGATATTATATTTGAGATAATCAACAAAAGGCTGACGCCAATCATTTGTCATTACCTCTAGACAGGATATAGGCAACATTTCAACGGTTTCCTCGATAATCTCTGTAGATGGCAGGAATCTTCTTTCTTCTATGGTTACCTGAAGAGGACTTCGGTTTGTGCAGGATAGAGCCGCTGCCAAACTGGCTAAAGCATCTGCTTTTGCATTCTCTGACCGTGGTATATGTTTAATTTTCACATAACAAAAATTGTTCAAGCAACTGTTGTGCCTTTCGATAATAGGGCAGGAGTTCTTCTTTCCTTACTTCAAATTCTGTTGTCAATTGATTTATAATCAATTTAGAATCTCCGAAGATATGTAATAATTTTATTTCCATTTGCTGTGCTATTTCTATTCCGATGATAAGAGCTCTGTATTCAGCTTCATTATTTGTGCATGCGGTGCCCAACGTGAAGGAGTATGGTAATAAATCGCCTTGAGGCGTAATGAATATTACTCCCGCCCCGCCCGTTACTCGAGCAAAGACCATCAAAATACATCCGCTGTGAGATTCGAGATTCACCAACATGACCTCGTTCATCCGGGAATTCATCATTAATTTCCTCACATTCTCGCTATAGGATGTCCGCGAGAAAGTCTGCCATTGCTTGCCCTTTTATTGCTTTCACGGCTTATACGAAATGGTATATTCTGATAACAATAACATCCACTTGGCTAGTCTTCCTGATAACATTGGCCTGGTCATCAAAAATTTTATCGGATCTGCTCTTGAGATCAGAGTTATATCATGGGAGAGACAATAATGCCTTAACTTTTGCACAGCGAATACCAATGCCAAACACTCTTTTTCGATCAAAGAATAATTGCATTCTGCCCCCATTAGTGTTCGGCTTAAATAATAAAGAGCAGTCTCTTTTTCGGCTTCGTTTACCTGTGCCAACAAAGCACCCAAAGAATTTATAGCTGTGGATGTATATAAGATAAGTGGTTTACCTTTCACTAGAGCTGTTAACACCGGCGGCTGTTTTAATAATTCTTTAATTGAGACAAAGGCATTTTGACAGGCGTGATCCCATATGAATTCTGTATCTTTCTTCATTAACCGGGAAAATGGCTGACACCTTCCTGCAAGGTTCGAAATGAAGCGGCGAATGTATGCCAATTTTTCTTGTAAACTTTTCAATTCCTTCAACGTCGTTAATGGCGGCATATTTTGAATAGCCTTGATCTTTTCCGGATCAATCTCGATCCCTCTGTGTCGTACAACAAAACCGAGGAATTTGCCAGAAGAGACTCCAAATGCACACTTAGCCGGGTTCATCTTTAACTACTTCTTTCTGAGTCGTCGGAAGACTGATGCTAAATGTTCGCGGTGTTCTTGATGATCTCCTGATCTGACTACCATGTCATCCACGTAGCATTCAACATGTTTATGCATCATATCTTGAAAGATATTCTTCATTGCCCTTTGATATGTTGCCCCAGCGTTTTTAAGACCAAAAGGCATAACTTTATAACAATAAATTCCAAGCGGCGTTCTGAAGGCCGTTGCCTCTTCATCTTTGGGTGCCATCCTGATTTGATTATAGCCTGCATATCCGTCCATAAAGGACATGATAGCATACTGAGTAGTGCTATCAATTAGTAATTCTGTTATCGGGAGAGGGAAGTCGTCCTTTGGACATGCTTCATTCAGATCTCTGAAGTCAATACATACTCTAATCTGCCCATTCTTCTTTTTCACCGGAACAATGTTTGATATCCATTTAGGATATTTAACTTCTCTGATGAACCCAACCTTTATTAATTTATTTACTTCTTTTTCGATTAATGGAATCAGGTCTGGGTGAAATCGCCTTTGTGCCTGCTTCACTGGTTTCTTTTCTTTGGAAATATTTAATCGATGCATTGCCACAGAGGGTTCCAATCCCGGCATTTCCTCATATGTCCAGGCGAAGACATCTTTATTTTCTTTAAGAAGTTGGCCATATTTCTCATATTCCTGATCTGAAAGGCTGACGCTGATGAATGTTTTTCTTAGCTCTTCTACTATTCCCAAATTTATTTCTCGCAGGCCATCTATCGTCGGCTGCCCCCCGTCTTTTATTTGCCTTGGAGCGGTTTCAGGATATTTAACTATCTTAGTATCTTGTGCAGCTGAAGTCATGTTAACTGATACCATGTTTATTGCTGATTCTACTCCCAATCCTTGGAATTTTCTTCACTTTTCTTGATTAACCCCAAGGGGGATTTGAATTCCTTTCCCATGATTCAAGCCAGTGGGTTTATCACAATCAAAACCCAAATTTCTCATGATTTTCTTGCTTGCTGCACTGTACTTCCTCAAATTCTGTGGTGCTAACTTTCCATGATATACATTGCTTGTATTTTCATCTTTTACTTCTGCTGCTGCGTGAAACTCTATTGGTTCAGGATATTTAGTACTGGCTCTGACTTGAAATGTTCTTGGAGGGGCTGCAAATGGCTTACATCTTTCGATATTGGGTAATGACATTGTGTAATTGGACTGTAAGACTTTCAGCTATTCTGTCGACAATAATGTCAACGGCGGTTGCCCCGGTTGTCTTAGGCGCTTTGGTACAAAATAGAACTTCTTTCTTGCCTCTGCAGTCCCATAAGATTCTCGCTTCTTTCTTCTTTAACTTTATTTATCCCTGGCATCTTTTACGATTCTCTTCCCATCATCATTTCCCATTTCTTCTGAGAAACATTTATAATAGCTAGCATCCGCAAAGAAAGAAAGACTCACAGATAGGGTTTTGCATCAGCCATTACTTTACATTGCATCCCATCTTTACAGTATTTGAAGCACTGGTGTAGAGTAGAAGGTATAATATTGTACTGATGTATCCACGGCCTTCCCAAGAGAAGGTTATATGTCATCACAGCATTTATAACCTGACATACAACAGTAGTGATTAATTCTCCCACTTCTAATGTCACCGTAATTTTACCGAGTGCGCGTTATCCATCTTGATTAAACCCTTGTATCATCATCCCGCTGGGGCGCAAGTCTGAACGGTGAAAACCCAATTTAGTAATCATTGAGAGTGACAAAAGATTTACTGCGACCCATTATCTATCATAATCCTTTTTATCTTCTTTTCGCAAATATATCCTTCTATCATCAATGGCCTGTTATGTTCCTTTTCACCAATTAAATCATCATCAGAGAAAGATATTATCGGTAGACAATTCATTTTTTCATTATTTCTTTCATTCTTCATTTCTGCCAGTAAAGTTTCTCTCACATCGTGATCAGATAATGCTTGAATCAAACTCTGTTGAAATTCTTCTGACAACTTGAGCGCATCGTAAATACTTAATCGTGCCGGTATACCCTTCAAGTGGCTAACTACATCATAAGCCACTTTTGTCGCTTTGTCTTCATTTCTACTTCTATCCTCAGTATTCTGTCTTTCAGTCACTTCTTTCCTGATAATTCCCGCTTTTTGCTTTACCGGACTCGTTATTTGCTTTCCTGACCGCAACGTAATCATTGTCGCATTTCTTATTGACCTTCGGTCTTCCTTCTCTTTTATTCCCCGAGTCTTTTCTTGAATTGATAATACATTTACTGTCGCCCTTGTATTCTTTTCTTTGCTTCCGCTGGTTATTATATCACCTCTATTTATCATTCGCTGTATGATGCATTTTAACGTATAACAATTTTCTGTCGGATGTCCTACTAGGCGATGATAATGGCAAAAGTTTCTTTCTCGAGTCCTCGTCACATCTTCAGGACGTTTTGGTTCTGGTAATTCTAGGGTACCTGCTTTTAACAATTGTTGCATCATCGGTACCACGTCCTCTTTATCAAACTCGAATCCTTCATAAGAATCGAGCATTCGAGCTTTTTTCCAATCAGATCTGTCTCTTGATTGATTCCAACCTTCTTTTCCTTCCGGCCTTCTATCTTTTGAACCCTCGCATCTTGATTTTTCTTATCCCGGTCGATGGTGTTGACGGTTGTCCCGCTGTGTATTCTTCTCGACAGTTTCATGATGAAATGCGGCGATCTTACGAGTCATCAATTCCAGTGCATGGGCTTTGGTAGCCAGATCGCGAAAGGTTCCGATATTAGCGCTGGTGAGTCCAAATGCAATTCCTGTTTCCATAGAGTTTAGACACATTTTGACTTGTTCCTTTTCTTCCTAAGAATCGCCACACGATGCCCCCAGTGTCTTCCATTTGTCTATGAATTTTTCAACTGGTTCTCCTTCTCGTTGTCGTACTGAAGCTAGTTCTGTGATGCTAACATCGCGCTCTGACGAAAAGAAGTTTGACATGAAAGCATCTTGCATTTCTTCCCATGTTCGTATAGACCCTGGTGCCAAATTTGAATACCACCTGAAAGCTTTACTTGTCAACGATGACCCAAATAAGCGTAAGCAGTATTGAGGTATCGTGGAGAAATTTCCCATGCTGGTGATGAAATGCATCAGGTGTTCTTCCGGTGATCCTTCCCCATTAAACTTCTGAAAATCTGGGTGCTTAAAATTGGCTGGAAACGGAACGTCCTCTACTTCTCTCGGGTAGGGTGTCCGGTATCTGAAACGACCAGTATTCGCGCGTTCTCTTTCTATAATGACTGCTTCTTCAACGACTTGTCTTACGTCATCTTGTGTTATAGCTCTTGTCACTGGGACTGACCCTCGCGATCTTATCCCCTGCGGACGGGAACCTTCAGGTTAGTTGTCCTGTCCATTTGTTGCTCCCATCATGGGTGGAGCCACTATCTGGGCTACATTATGAGCCAGAGTTGTCAGAGCTTCTCTAAGGTTACGGCATTCATCCATTAGCACTCTTTGCGCCTCTGCCATTTGATCAACACGCTCTTCAGTAGTTGGTCTATTTCCTTGACCTGTTTCTACCATATATACCGCGGCCTCTTGACTGTTTGTCGAAGCCATTTTTGGAGTAAAACGAGAGTATGTTGACGTAACAGGACTTATAAAGGGAGGAGAAATTGGAGTCTCGTTTGACTCTTGTGTACTTCCCATATTTTTAACCGACTGAGGTGATAGAGTTATGGGCGAGCTGGTTTGAGGTGATACGGGCATTGGTGATCCTATTATCAGTGCTTTACCTTTCTGTGCTTTTGTCCATTTGGTCTTTAGGGCGACCAAAGCTGGAAAATCGTGCGATGAGAATTGCAGAGCAGCTTGTTCAGGATAAATCGCCGGAGGAGCGAGCTCGGGTTTTCTTCTTGCTATGCTTCGCGTGATTGGTCCCTCAGCTCTTGGTACAAGCAATTTCGCCTTGCGATTCTTTAGGGTCTTGGCTTTTATCTTTTTAGACAAGACCAAAGTCCAGTTCTCATCACCTTCTTGTGGTTGGGGTGAGGCGGAAATGACTCCTGCTGTTACTTGAGTCATTTTGCGCCTGCTTGTAGTGCTTGCTTTCGTATACTCGGGAGTTTGGCTTGGCGCATATTCAATTACAAACCCAGTAGCGGTGAATCGGAAGTTCACTTTTCTCACAACGTTAGCCATTAGCAATGTTAGGCGATTGAAATTGGGTACCTTCAATAATAAAACATACATGAAATTAGTATGCGAAAGATTAAGTAAACTATTTTAGAGATGAAGGGGAGGATGTTTCCCACTGAGAGTCGCCATTTTGGCATTTTATAAATGCCAAAAACAGTGACGAGAATCTTGCAACTTTTCCAATGTTAGTGTTAAATAAGACAAATGTCCCCAGTGGAGTCGCCATTTTGTTTCGACAAGGAAACAAATGTATTTGATTTGGGAGAATTATCTTATTCAAACATAACAATGGAATAATTACAAAGACAATCATCACACTTTATTAATTCTGAATTCATTTACATCCTCTGATATCCCTTGATTCTAAGATAGTTTACAAAGAATTCATTATAAATATCAATTATTATAGCTAAATATATTTTTCAAAAGATAACAGGCAATGATTTCAATCATCTCCAATGACTTAGGAGGAATAGACAAGTCGATCAACAGTCTTCAAGAGAACAGAGATCCCGACAGCATTTCAATACTATTTCGGTCATCTCCTGAAACTTAGGAGGAATACGTCTCTTTGTCGATGATTCTTCCTTTCTCTTGATCAAGAAGAACTTGAAGCTTTGAGGACTCTAATCATTCCGACGGCATAACAGCCCATTGCTGTTATAAATTGCCCAGCAATAGGTTTGCGCGGGTCCGCGCAAACGATATACTTTGCGCGGGTCCGCGCAAAACCATAGAAGTACTCTGCTGCTTTGCGCTGACCGGCGCAAACTTCCAGGAGTCCAATACTCCTTTGCGCGCGGTCGCGCAAAGTGCAGGAGTCCGATACTCCGCACCTTCTGTCTTCTCTTTCGTCTTTCCTTCACTTCTGAAATCTTCCAACCCCTTTTGAGAGAAGGAACGGGGTATTTATAGACATTTTTACTAGTGAAAATCTCTGTTCTGGTCGATGTGGGACAAAAATAACATTCAACCACTTTTATTCCATCGTCATAGACTTTGCGCGGACACGCGCAAACGACATGCTTTGCGCGGTCTCGCGCAAACCCTCAATTCCGCGCAAACTGACTTCTTTACTCATCCCGCGCAATCCTTTGACTTTGCGCGATCAAATGTAACTCTTTCACTTTGCGCGGACCCGCGCAAAGTAGTCTTTGAAACTTGATTTCTTGATCTTCAAACTGATTTCTTGATCTTTCTCCTCTTCACTTCTTTGCTTATTTTATGCCTCAACAACATCGATACTCGATATCATTTTCTCAGAGATCAAGTGAAGCAGAAAGTGGTGAAATTGGAGTACTGTCACACCACTGAACAAGTCGCGGACATATTCACCAAGGTATTACCGACTAATACATTTAGACTACTAAGGTCAATGCTTGGAATGAAACTGGTTTTGGTTTGAAGGGGAGTGTTGGAACGTCCAAACCAAATGGATAGTTCAGATGCTACAGTTTTCATGTCATTTGAAATAGCCACACGTTATGGCTATTGGAATTTCCACAATTTCCACGTGTTGTGGCTGGTGGAATTCCATACGTTAGAACCTAATTAAATGTAGTTAATAGAATGAGGGCATATTAGGTATTTCACAGTAGGTGTAAAAGCCTATAAAAGGCACATTGTGTATCCGATTACAGCAAGTGTGCAGCAACAGTGCAGTAAGTGAAAAGCAAGTAAAAAATAATTAAATGAAAAAGGTGTTTATTTTTATAGCTTTGTGGTGTGTACGGTTCTAAGGCTTTGTAAAGCCAACACTTTCATGGTGCTGGTGATTTTTTTCATACATGAGGGGGTTGAGAGTGTCACGCCCCAAACTTGGAAAATGGGCTCACAAAATTTTTGATCGCCGAATCCGGTGCCTATAGCCTCCATAGTACCCTATTCTCGGCTCCCAGCGCCCATACGCCAAATTCTGATCCTGGGATCCTATAAGGAGGATTTTCAGTATGATTATTTTTTATAATGGAGCATAACCACAAGCATAACCAAGTTACAAAAAAAAAATCACCACATATCCACTATATCAAAAACTTTTAAGTATAATGCGGAAAGGGAAATACAGGGTGATCAAAAAGCTCCAAAATAAACAGATGTGTGCTCCTGCCTCAGTGCTGCTGTTGTCCAATGCTACCTGCACACAACGATCGTGTATAAGCTTACAAAAGCTTAGAGGGTGGTGTAAGTGTGTGTGCAAGGCCAGTGCCAAGTATATAATATCAGAGTAATGCGAAAATATGCGGTAAGTCTATGAATGCTATCAGCTGTACCAAAGCTATGTAATGCGAGTCATGAATGCTATCGGCCATACCAAAGCTATGCGATGCGAGGCCTATGTAACCAAATGTCATATGGGAGATGCAATACAAGCATGTTAGCACTCATCAAGTACACATATCAGTACAGTTCCTCTCTGGATATCACCGGGGTCTAATACACCTCACACTGACTGCCTCCTCCCTAGCTACACAGTTAAGCAAGTGGAAGAGACCACACTATCTGCCTGACCAGTAGTCTGCCAATACCTACCCAGCTCATTAATAACGGACACATTTACGAGCTGGTCAAACTCAGCCTAGCTTATAGCCCCCTCACTCAGGCGGATAAGGCCATACCCCCTTCCAACCGACCACGACACTGTGGGAGACGCAGCCTACCAGTATTCGGTACTCGGGCGCTCATGTATCCACTCAGTCTAGACATTGGAGCATCCCCTGGTACCAAAAAAGTTCTGGGACTTTCACCCAAGGACATCCTAAGTGCCCACAGTGCTAGAATAAGGTCTTTCCGGTATCCGATATGGCCATTCACGATGTACCTGTGGAACTATGGCCCTGATGTCGCTAGGGGCGTGCAGTGATCAAGTCACACATATGCGAGTTGCATGAGTCACATTGTACAATCATGCAATAATCTCAAGCGTACCACGCGATTATGTAGGGCAGTCCGTCTTATAAGGAGTCCAGTAAATGTCTCAACCCAACGGCTTATGCTATGATAAAACATTTCTCGTATCAAGCATACATATGATGCGTATACGCATAAATCATGGGAGTATACTAAGCATGTTATAAAGTAATGAACTATCCTTACACCGAAGATGGGCCTAGACGGCCTACACATAACTGGTATAGGCCTATCAATGGGCCCTAGGGAGATTTATAATGCGAACATTAAACCAACATCATTCTTACAATGTGAATGTCAAACCAACATTGCTCCCAAGGCATGGCCTATCATAAATATCATCACACAAACCATGGGGAAATCACCCATTGTAATGGACCCTAAGGACATCTCGTTGGGCCTTGACCCATGGGTCTTGGATACATTAAATGGGCCGCATCATATGGGCCTTTAAAAATCAAGTGGGCCGCATCAAAGGGGCCTTATGTACATTGCAGTGGGCCATATCCCATGGGCCTTGAAATACATCACAATGGGCCTCACACATGGGCCTTACATTCACATCGAGGTGGGCCTCAACAATGGCCTCATACACATTAAGGTGGACCTAATCACTTGGGTCTTATATATATACCAAGATAGGCCTCAATGGATGGCCACAAATAAATTAAAATGTATATTTAATGAATCATATCAAAAGATCAACTGGACTGTACCCCAAATAATAGTGGCAAGAATGATTTCCAAAATTAATTCCTCAAGGCCCACCATAACATTTATTTTCCATCCAATCTGATCGTAAGGTCACACTGATCTGAAAGGGGGTCTTAATGGTGGATGGTCAAACCCACTATTTTCTATAGTGTGGTCCACCTAATCCTAGATCTGTCTCATTTTTAGTCTCACGCCATAAAATTATCTTTCAAAATGGTTGAATGGCCTGGATGCAACACATGCATCATGGTGGGTTCCATGGAGGCCCACCATCATATATATAATATGCATAATATAATATATAATTTATATATAGTATATATATACAATATTATATATAATATAATATTATATACATACATACATATATATATATATATCTACACACCTGCACACACACGCGCGCGCGTGCGCACACACACACACACACCCACCGTCCCCTGGATGGTGGGGATAGAACACATAAATCATAGTGGACTCCACCGTCCACCTGGACGGTGGGAATAAAACACATATTACTATGGGTCCCACGTGGGGCCCACCATAATGTTTACAAGCCATCCAACCCGTTGATAAAGTCCCACGGATCTGGCTGAATAGGAAAAACAAATTTCATCTTGATCCAAAACTTCTGTGGATCCAAAATGGGTTTCAATGGTATATGCTCAATCCCACTGTTTCCTCTGACGTGGGCCACCTGAGCATTGGATATGGCTGATTTTTGGAAGGAGGCCCGCTGCCCCAGGGGCCCACCATATGAACGGCTTGGATGACAGATATACATCATGGTGGGGCCCACAGCTGGAGCCGTGGGTCCCTGCCTACACGGCCGCCCGCCAGCAGCAAGCGCTGCCTGCGCCTCCGACAACAGCAGTAGCAGCGGCTACTGCTGCTGTATATTATTATTTTTTTTTGAAATCGTGTAATTTTACAGTTTTTCACATGTGCGGCCCGCATTAAGTGAATCCACCCCAGCCATTGGTCTTTACTGCTCGAGACAGACTAAACGAGCCCAATGTGCGATATATTCTGGGGTACAACAACGACAGAGTGCATTTAAATAGTGAAAACCGTTATTTCCTCTGCTCACCATGACATCGGATTGGCTCCATTTTTTTGGCTCAACGCTTAAAATGAGCTAGGGAAAGGGATGGACGGCTTGGATTGAATACATATATCAAGGTGGGGCCTACATGAGCCACCTTTCCCAAAAACCTTGAAACAAGGCTAATATTTGTGCTTCCAGTTGATGTCCAACGTCTCTGGATGCTGGACGGTTTCGGTATACGTGGTGGGCCCTACACAGGTGGGCCACCAAATGGCGAGTGGTGTGGGTACAACACATATGTAAAGTGGGCCTCACCTACAGATGACTTGGATACATGCTTCATGGTGGGGTCCATCCGGGTGGGCCACACAGCCACATCATCATATACAACAAGAAAAGAAAGAAAAAAATGAAAGAGAGAGGGAGAGAGTGAGAGGGACACGCGTGTGATGGAGGGACCCCGACACTATGGGCCCTCCTTTTCATGATCTACAACATACATCAAGTGGGTCCCATTACATGTGGGCCCACTAATCAAAATCAACGGTGGAGATCCTTTCTCCATCGACATGCATGGTCTAGATGACCCTATTTGTGCAAGGAAATAAACATCATAATGGGGTTCATGGAAAATGACCCCGTCATGGAATGATCATGAGGATCAAAGTGGTCCATCGACCACATCAAGGGTCCAAAGTGAGATCCATACCATCGATCGGTAGGCCTCACTTGGCCCATCATCAAAACATGAGAAATCTATCCTAATAAGCACCCACCTTCAATCTTCTTGGTTTGTTGGAAAGCTAGTCACCTTGTGCTCCACTTTGATGGAGGGTGATGAGCGATGGATGGCTAGGATGGAAGATCTTTGAATGGGAAGGTGGGCCACACAAACTCTTTTCTCCCTTGAGAAGGGCTTGGACATGAGCTCTCTTATTGCTTGGGGAATGGTTGGGAAATGTGAAGGGAGAGAAAGGTATTGTAAGGAGAGGGAGTGATGGGTGTGATGGGTGAAAGGGTGAGTGATGGGTGAGGTGATAGATGTGTTGACTTTTGGGGTTTGCTTGACTTGTGGAGAAAGAAAGCATGGGGGTGCTTTGTACTTGACATGAGGGGTGATTGATGAGATTGATTGATGGAATTGATTTGACATGTTGTAGAGATTCTCTTGGGATTGCAAACACGTGGTGTTTTTCCTAGAAATAAACGCTGGCCCACATCTTCTAGTCAAGGTATTGGATCGGTGCCGAGTCGCGGCGTCGGAACTGCGGGGATGGTGCGGTCGCAATGTTACAAGTCTCAGAATAAGCTGACTCAATTCTACAGGATATGACTTAGGGTCGATCGCAAACGTCGGTTATCGGTCGCGGATCGCTGGAATTCGACAGAAAGGATCGCGGGATTCAACGGAACAGTACGAACTAGGATACAGGTCTTATAGAGAGAGAGAGAGAGAGGTAAGTTTTAAAGTCCTCTTCACATGGTTTTATGGGGATATTGACGACTATTCTTCTAAGAATAATATAATAATTAATATAAATAAATGTTGTATTACAATTCACAATTCGCTCTCTCCATGAAGCACCTCTGCACATGAATACATGTGCCAACCTGGCACGTGTATATGACAATCGACCTGTATAAAGGTAATTTATATGGCCGGAAAAGAAGCTAGTCAACTATAGATATTAGTTAGGTATGTATGGCCTACCTGATAGTTGACCAGCAAGTATTTTTCATAAGAGTTATACGATACTCACACGCCACATGTGACACTTAATACGCACGCAGTCATAAATTGGACAATGTCATGTCATGGCTTAAAATTAAACTGATTAAACCTTGGAATCCACTGTCATTGAGTTACAGTACCAAACTCAGATTGGATTGTTGGAATCTCTGATTCGTGGACTTGTTTGTTGAAATAAAGATTTTAACGTATTTTTTCACTTTAACCATCCAATAAAAGTCCACCAACTGGATAGTCAGATACTAGATAAAGTGATTCATCTAAATTTTGAATTATAATTTGAACCATTTAATTTTACTTAGTTGTCTCCCATGAATACAATTTTTAAGTAATTCCAAAGTGCCAGTGTATTACGCATCACATTATACCAGAGTATCAAAGTTTGTCCCATAACATAAATGGCAGATGAAGTGGGCCCAGCTTGTCTATGGGTGAGTTCTTGTACAAGCATGCCACCTTAGCGATTGGGTGTTACCCCCGCTTGTCCAGCGAATAGGATGGGGCTTAGAGGCACCCACCTTGATGTATGGATTTATCCATTCATCCATTTTTTTTAATATCATTTTACAGAATAAACTAAAAAATAGGCAGACCCAAGGCTCAAGTAGACCACATAGTATGGATTAAAAGTTCGTCGTTAAATATTTACTGGGCTGTATAGGTTTTCGATCAAGTTGATGATCAGATTTCATCGGATTGCACAGCGGAACATGAGTTTCTCTGAATCATAAATTGAAATCTTAATCTCAAGATTTCTCAATTACGATCATGTATAATTTCTAAAATCAAACAACTAACTTGAGAAGGTTAGACGATATCTAATATCTAACGATGTGTAATGATTCAATGTCAATGACGGTTCTCTAACCTATGAGGTATCTCATTAATCTACCTTAATATCATAAAGATCTAAATAACCCAAGGAATCTTCTTTAGCATGTGCCAAGGAATCCATAACCTTTCAAAAATAGGGACCACACAGAAATGAAGAAGATGCAAAAGAATAATAAAAAAAAGTCATTCTTTTACTCCATCTACACACATTTCTCTATTTTCTCTGATTCACGTGCCTAATCGAAAAGGGTGTATAGGGCTTTTTATATCAATTCATTAGGGATATGATCAAATAAATAAGGAGGAAGTTAGGATTCAAGAAAACACTAGTATAGTATCCCACCACCCTATTCATAAATTTGTAACCTATTGTGAAGGAAGTATGTTGATCCGCTTTGATCTATACATATATTGATGATCTAAATCCCTCCACTGCTATGACCATCTACTAATGATCATATCCCATACCAATCAGAAGTCAACCATCAGATCTAGGCCATCAAGTTATCATTAAGTGCGATCAAAGTAATTTTAACGATTAAAACAAAACTTTATTGGTTAAAAACCTTTGAAAAATTGATTAAAACAATTAGAGTGCTAAGCTCAGTGGAAACACCACTTGATAAGCCAATGTCACGCTCCAAACTCGGAAACCGGGCTCATAAAATTCCTGATCGCTGAATCCGACGCTGACAGCCTTCGTAGTACCCCATTCTCGGCTCCCAGCGCCCATACGCCAGATTCTGATCCTAGGATCCTACAAGGAGGATTTTCAGTATGATTTTTTTTTTTTGTAATGGAGCATAACCACAAGCATAACCAAGTCACAAAACAACAACACCACATATTCACTATATCAAAAACTTTAAGTATAATATATATGAAAGGAAAATACAATATAATGAAAGTAATAGAAACTCCAAAAGCTCCAAAAGACTGTTGCACGCTCTGAGCTCAATGCTGCTGCAACCTAATGCCACCTGCACGCATCTATCGTGCATAAGCTTACAAAAGCTTAGAGGGTGGTGAAAGTGTGCGTAAGGCGAGTGCCAAGTGTACAATATCAGAGTAATGCAAAAATATGCGGTAAGTCCATGAATGCTATCAGCTATACCAAAACTATGTAATGCAAGGCATGAATGCTATCGGCCATACCAAGACCATGCGATGCGAGACTTATGTAGCCAAATGTCATATGTGAGATACAAAGCAAGCGTGCCAGTACTCATCAAGTACACATATCAGTATAGTTCCTCTCTGGATATCACAGGGGTCTAATACACCTCACACTGACTGCCTCCTCCCTAGCTGCACAATCAAGTAAGTGGAAGAGACCACACTATCCGCATGACCAGTAGTCTGCCAATACCTACCCAGCTCGTCGATAACAGACACATTTGCGAGCTGGTCAAACTCAGCCTAGCTTATAGCCCCCTCACTCAGGCGGATAAGGCCACACCCCCACACCCCCTTCCAACCGACCACGACACAGTGGGAGACGTGGCCTACTGGTATTCGGCACTTGGGCGCTCGTGTATCCACTCAGTCTAGACGTTGGAGCATCCCCTGGTACCAAAAAGGTTCTGGGACTTTCACCTAAGGACATCTTAAGTGCCCACAGTGCTAGAACAAAGTATTTCCGGTATCCGATACGGCCATCCACGATGTGCCTGTGGAGCCACGGTCCTGATGTCGCTAAGGCGTGCAGTGATCAAGTCACACATATGCGAGATGCATGAGTCATACCGTACAATCATGCAACAATCTCACGCATACCACGCGACATGTGGGGCACTCCGTCTCATAAGGAGTCCCGTAAATGTCTCGACCCAACGGCTTATGCTATGATCAGACATTCCTCATATGAAGCACACAAATGATGCGTATGCATATGAATCATGGGAGTGCACTAAGCATGTTATAAAGTAATGAACTATCCTTACACCGAAGATGGGCCTAAACGGCCTACACATAACCAGTATGGGCCTATCAATGGGCCCTAGGGAGATTTATAATGCGGACATTAAACCAACATCATTCTTACAATGTGGACGTCAAACCAACATTGCTCCCAAGGCATGACCCGCCATAAATAGCATTACACAAACCATGGGGAGTCACACATTGCAATGGACCTATATACATCTCATTAGGCCTCGACCCATAGTCCTCAGATACATCAAATGAGCCGTCTCATATGGGCCTTATATAAATCAAGTGGGCCGCATTAGTGGGCCTTATGTACATTGCAATGGGCCATATCCCATGGGCCTTTAAATACATCAAATGAGCCTCCTATCATGGGCCTTACATATACCAAATGGGTCACACCAATTAGGCCCCATAGTACGTCAAAATGGGCCCGATCACATGGACCATATGCATAACAAATGGTGGGGTCCACTTGAATGGTTAAATCTACCTCCTTAGCTAATGCAATAAAATGGGCTTTCAAAATTGGATGGACGGGTTGGAGGCAATACATGCATCATGGTAGGCCCCAAAACAGCCCACCAGCCTACCATGATATATATACATAAAATATATATATGGGAAAAGGTACAATGTGTTAGAGCTGATTTTAACGTCCCATGAGGTCGAGTTATGTGGGCCCCGCCGTGATGTGTTTCGAACATCTACCCCATCAGCCAGATGCACCATTCCATCCTAAGCCTAGGTCTCAAAAATCAAGTCAATCCATGACTTATGTACGCCACACCACATGCAGCAGTGGAGAGGGTCGTGCACCGTTAAAAAGAAACATTCATAATCATTTTTTAGGGCCAATGAGATGTGGTTTGTAAATCTAGCCCATCCAGTATGTGTGTCCCACATGTATGAGGGCTCAGACCAAGTTTCAGTCGCATGAAAACCCAGGTGAGGTTCACCGTCCACTGCAGTGGACGGCGTGGACATAAACATTACAGTGGGCTCCCACCGTCCGCCTGGACAGTGGGGATAAGACACATACATCACTGTGGGCTCCCACGTGGGGCCCACCATAACATTTATTTTACATCCAAACTATTGATAGGGTCACACAGACCTGGGTGAATAGGAAAAATAAATATCAGATTGATTCAAAACTTCCGTGGGCCCAAAAAGAGTTTCAATGGTAGAGTTCAATCACCGCTGTTTCGTATGGTGTGGGTCACCTGAGATCTGGATCAAGCTGATTTTCGGAGGGGACTCACCTCAGGGGGTGGTCCACCTCATGGACGGTGTGGATACAAAATATACATCATGGTGGGGCCCACGGATGGGGCTGTGGGTTGCTATCCGCCCACCCGCCGTAGGCAGTAGGTGCCGCCTGCAACAGTAGTCTTGTTGCTTACTCTTTTTTTTTAAATGCGGTTTTTTTTGCGATTTTTCAGGCGTGGGGCCTGCGTCTGATGAATCCACTCCAGCCATTGGTTCCACAGCCCATAACAAATCTATCACGACCAATATCGGGTCTCTTTCAGCATGTAAAAAAATCTGGATAGATTTCAATGGTAATAATACTGTTTTCAACACTATGGCCCACTAGCTACTCCGATTAACCTCATTTTTTGGCTCAACGCCTAAAATGAGTTGGTAAATGGAGTAGATGGCGTGGATTGAATACATACATCAAGGTGGGTCCTATATGAGTGGTCCTTCTCCAATGCTTGGAAAGCCAAGCTTATATTTGTGTTTTCTTTCCAGCAACATCCAGACGTTGGACGTTTTTGGGCTTAACAACCATATTTAAGGTGGGCCCTATTTAGGTGAGCCACCACATGATGGATAGTGTGAGTACAACACATATAAGATGGGCCTCACTCATGGACGGCTTGGATAAAATACTTATTTCATGGTGGGGTCCATACAAGTGGGCCACACAACCATAAAATCTAAAGAGAGAGAGAGAGACGGGACACACGTGAGATGGAGGGACCCCGACACTATGGGCCCTCCCTTGCATCCAATCATACATATAAAAAAAATAATCAAAGTGGGCCATCGGCCACATCTTAGGGTCCCAAGTGAGATCCATACCATTGATCGGTAGGCCTCACTTGGTCCATCATAAACATAGAAAACTACCTTATCAAAGCACCCACCGGTTGATCTCTTTGATCCGTTGGAACGCCACCCTCCTTGTGCTCCTCTTTGATGGTGGAGATGGGAAATGGATGGCTAGGATGATGGGTTTTGGAATGGAAAAGTGGGCCACCAGAATCACATTTCTCTCTTGAAAATGGCTTGGACGTGTGATGCTCTTGCTAGTTGGGAGTTGAGATGAGAAATGAGAAAGAGAGAGAGAGTTGTAAGAGAGATGAGAGATGGGTGTGATGGGTGAAAGGGTGAGGTGAGTGATGGATGTGATACTTGACATGTAAGGTGGTGTAAGAGAGAGGGTAAGAAAGAGTTGACTTTGGAGAGAGAAAGCATGGGTTGCTTTGTACTTGACATTGAAGTGATTGATTGATTGATGTGATTGATTAATTGATGGGATTGATTTGACATTGTGTAGAGATTCTCTTGGAATTGAGAAAGCATGGTGTTTCTTTGAAATAAACGCCAGCTCACATCTTCTGGTCAGGGTATCGGATCGGTGGGTGAGTCGCGGCTTTGGAACTGCGGCGACGGTACGGTCGCAATGATACAAGTCTCGGATTAAACTGACTCGAATCTAAAGGATACGACTTACGGTCGTGCGCAACATCGATTATCAGTCGCGGATTGCCGAACTTCGACGGAGAGGATCGCAGGATTCATCGGAACAGTATGAACTAGGATACGGGTCTTACAGCCAATGATCTATCCATATATATCAAACTCATAAATATATTCTTAGGCAAACCAGTGGATCTCTTGTTAGATCATGCAAGAGTCCGTGGCTCTTGATGGAAGTACCCAATTATGTCTACTTTATTGGCCCATCAAGTTATCATCAAGTGCGATCAAATCAATTTTAACGATTAAAACAAAACTTTAATGGTTAAAAACCTTTAAAAAATCGATTAAAAGAATCAGAGTGCTAAGCTCAGTGGAAAAACTACTTGATAAGCCAATGATCTATCCATGTATATATATATATATATATATATATATATATATATATATATATATATATATATATATATATATATATATAGATGCGCTCACCTGCGAACCAGTTCGTACGAACTTTTTTGAGAACCCATCATATGTGATGAATCTCGCAAATCTGAACCGTTCATGTGAAGCAGCACCTAGTGAAACCCCCCAGGACCAAGTTTTACGTTTATCTAAAACTTTTATCCATACCGTCCATAGCAAAGAGAAATTCAAATCAAGGAAAGAAATTGTTTACATTTTTCACAGTCCACCAAAGTTTCGGATCAAAGTAAAAATTCATACTATGAGGTTTCATGAGGTTCTGCTTCATGTGGACGGTTCAGATTTGCGAGATTCATCACGTATGATGGGTTCTCAAAAAAGTTCGTACGTACTACGTACGAACTGGTTCGCAGGTGAGCGTTTTCCTATATATATAACTCATAAATATATTCTTAGGCAAACCAGTGGATCCCTTGTTAGATCATGCAAGAGTCCATAACTCTTGATGGAAGTACCTAATTACGTCCACTTTATTGGCCTATGCAATGACCTTGTAGGAAGAGCCCAAGCCAACTAATCAAGACTTGACCCTTATACATCTTCAAGTTTAAGGATTAACTATTTTTCATGCATCATCAAGTCCTGATCTCATGATTATAATTCAGGTTAATGGGCCCTAGACTGTTGACTTGATATTGATCCACCAATGTGAGTGACCAAAGGTTCAAACTTAGATCCTTTGTTCATGACACACTCACACTCCTATGCAAGGTAGGGTAAGGCATAAACCGACACCAGGTCAGTTCCTGATAGAAGATATTGTCTATCCTAACTCAAGTCAGCCTCCTCACAAAAGATGATCATACATCTCATGAACTAATGTTCACAAGTGTCTCATGCACCTATAACAGTCATGGTCTAATAGGGTACTAAGATCCATGGACTATGACTCTCACGGGTCAATGACCATCATGTCCAATCTCACGCTCCCAACGACTATTAGAGGAATCACTCCTCCACAAATCCATAATAAAGATATAAGGTAAAACTATACAATGAGGATTAATAGGATATTCACCAAAGACTCATTGTTATCATGATGTACGGTTAAGATCGCCCTAATCACATCCACACAGTTAATGGATTAGAGCTCTCATTATTTCTTAGAGCACTGGATCCAACAATCTCTCACTTGCCATAAAACCAATACAAGCTCAAATAGCTTAAGCATACATGTTGAATAAGGACTTTAAATAAAAAATTAAGGAGCCATAATAGTCCTCTCTAAGAGTCCATACCATCACTCTAATGGTCACTCACAATATCTAACATAAATGATTGCGCATTCAAATAGTTTCAGTACTATTAAACAGGACTTGACTATTAAATTTTGTCATCTAAACCCGATTACCTGACATTTCCAAGTTCACTTAAGAACTCTATGATCCACTAGAAATAGTAAACATATGCATCTTGCATATATGGATCATCTCGGAACAGTCAACACATCACACCTTAAACTGAAAATGTTACGATATGAGTGAAAGACCATTATCAGATTACATTCTTACGAGAAATAACACATCTAATTTGAGGTTTGTCCTAACACGAACTTCCTCTAAAATAGGTTAGGCTTATTACAGTGTCTTGTTTTCCTCCCACTAACTAAAATGCTTCATCATAAATAATAATGTGTGCATCTGAACACTGAATGATTTTAATGAGCAGTTTACATGTCTCTTGGCATTAATCCCTTAGTGACACATTTAAGTTGGTGATATCTAAATAAAGACTCAGAGCCAATCATACATAGGATAGAAAAATTGCTACATAAGCATAAAGCCTCTATCACAACCAATGTGATAAATATCTTGTCCTTAGTGCTCACGAATAGGGTAAGATAAACATGCCATTCATCCAATTATCAATATTATAATTGTGGGTTCAATCAGAAACTAGTGGTTTAATGAATATCATAAAGATACAAGCATAGCTCATGCTCTCATAACCACTATAAAGAACATTGGTCATAACAATCATCCCTTTTAAGGAGTATAATATATGCTTGGTTAAAGGCTAACATAATGTGCATACACATGAGTCTATTTTACCATATATCTTACCGAAGCACTAATACAAGAGTTCATTTATATGTCTCTAATAGAACATGTGTACTAAATGTGTAGTATCTCTCTAAGGTCTGTAAATGGTATCCTATTCCCAATCCTTAAAGTGAGATTTCTTAGAGTTATGTTAACCAATCACAACACATCCTTATCATAAATCACATATATAGTAGAAGCAGGATATAGGATAGTTAAACAAGGAGGAACAAAATCATGCCAATTACTAATAAACTGATACTTAATCGAATAAACCATATCTATGGATCAAAATATCAAATTGAGTCCAAGACTTCTTCCATAACTATTCTAGGTCGTGGTTCTATCCACCCTACTTAAGCTACTCCTGGATGAAATTGCGCATGGTGCGACGACGGTCTTTGCGTGTGGAAGCTTGACGGAGCTAAGGAATGAATGACTATGCTAGGGGGGTAAATAGGACCACTTAAATTTTTACAAATTAAAAGCTCAATTGATTAATTAAACTAATATGACAATTTAAATTAATTAAGGCAATTAACAATAAGGCTTCCAATAGTGGGTCCAATTATATAGACTACATATGATATTCTAATTCAAGTAACTAGTCTATATATAATCGATTGTGTATATGTGTGTGGGATGTGCTAACTATTCAATTCTTAACATTCATCTAATCATGCATACATATAATTCAACTAATCAATCACATAAACATAATTATAAATGTGCTCAAATGACAATCCTAAACACAAGCATGTATAGTGTTTCGATTTCCCTACTCCACTCCTAGTGGATGCACTCTTCTTCAGTGTACCGGTATTCACTATCGGAGGTTTTAAATTAGGTTCACCTCTAACCCATATAAGTGTACACTTCTGCCGGGTGTCTACACAAGGACTTGGCCACTATATTGTTGAGTATTCCCAAGTGTAGGACTGCGAAGTAATATATTTTTTATTAAATCGACGTTAAACCACATGGAATTGGTGAGAATACAGCGAAAGATAAATGATTTTATGAGTTTTTAACCCATTAAAAAGGGAATTAAAAGTTTTAAACAATTAATAAAAGCAACTAAGGATTCAGAAATCCCCAATCAATATAAATTGAATTTAATTTATCTTCTCGAGTTGATAACTCAACTAGAACTAGATTTCAATACATTCCAATTAGAAGATAACACAATGAATTCTATCGTAAACATCCAACACAGATTAGAATTAAGATAAGTTGATCTCTTATAAAGAACTGGGTAATCAATTGTAGAGAATTAAACGCATCTAATGTACCTAGAGGCGACAATAGATCAAACAATTTTATGGATTGATTCCTTCTCAAATCTAGAATTTTAATCACATCCAATCACAATTTAACATGAAACCCTAAAACGTTTTATCTAAAGTAAATTAAATATAAAAAATCAATCAAAAGTTCACCTCACTTGAAATCACCTCTTAAACCCTAACTTTTTTTTATTAGGAACATCCAAAAGACTCATTTAAATAGTTTTCAAGACTTAAGCTACTCACTTCTCTAGAAAAATCACAAACTGACTTTGATTTATGCAATTGCCACTTTTGTTTGTGGGAGCTTCGATCATATTGACAGGTTGTCGATAGGTGTCGATGGGATCAAAGTGATCTTCGATTGGATCAATTTGGAAATATAATTTGTCAAACAACTAAACTGGAAAATTCAAAATTTCTTAATAGGATCGAAGTGCGTTTAATTACATCAAAGGAACTGTTTAACAATCAAATTGAAAAATCTAAAATTTCTCAATATGTGGCTTGATCTCATCGAGTCCGATCGATGGCTTATCGATATGATCGAAGGACCTATCGATGGGATCAGTAAGTGCTAATTTTCTTTAATTTCTAACTTCAGTTTGAATCTTTACTTTTCATTAATTTGTACTTGGTTTCCTCCAATCTTTGACACTTCAAATCTTTATTCATGACCTTGGAATCTTCAATCTTCACGTGTCCTCTTTTGAAATTTAATTCATCATTTTAAGCACATTTTCATCATTCAGCTCCAAATTACCTCGCATGCATAAAACAAATATAATTTTATCAAATTAACACTCAAATTCATGGAAAGTGAATGTAATTGAGAGAATAAATATACAATATTAGAGTCTTAAGACACCCCTAACTAGCATTTTGCTTGTCCCGAGAGAAACATGTGAAAGGTTTTCTAGAATCTGAGTAAAATTCTCAAAAGATTCATTTATGTAAACTCAAGTAATCCTTAAATAAATTCAAATAATAGAGATCCAAGGCACACTAATGTAGAGCATAATTTCCACCGAAACTTTAGCACTTGAAAAATATTTGAATCAAGTTCAAAGCATTAATCATATAAATGGAAAAATATATATATTTAAACATTGAGTTTCATGTATGCGCTGTGGAATCATTATTAACACAACCAAAGGTTTAATTTTCTACTTTCATGATAACATTGATAATAAAAGAATATTCAAAATAACTAAATCCCAACCAAAACTTTCCTTATAGGTCAACACTCTTTCTTCTAGCTTTTGATTTTTCCATCAACGAATTTCACACTATTTCTCATTTTTTTCTATCCATAATCCAAAAACAAACATTCTTCTCTTTTTGCTTTTTCAAAAACTAAAAGTCTTTTCATGGAAAATATTCAATAGGTAGTCCTTTCTGATGCTCCATGTTCTTTTTTTTTTTTTTTTTCAACTTGAACATGATGGACAAGTTCCCCAAGCTTGGTTCCTAACATTCTTAATAATCATCAAGTTAATAATTCAGTATCAAATTTACCAAGTATAAGCTAGTTGTAAAATGTGAAAATCCATGACTCAATCAATGTTTATAAAATTCCAAGTAAAGATTAACAAATTGAATTTCTAATTCTAAAAATTACCAAGCGATTAAACTCTAAGTTTCAAAAAGTCTTAAAACTAATGCCTTTTCATTCTAATAATCAAATTATTTTAAAAAATCACTAGAATTTACATAATCAAACTTCCTAAAAATCTCAAAAATTTAAAATTTTAGCTTAAAAAATTAAAATTCAGCATGAATTGAAGTAATTTTCCAACAGAAACCCCACTCCTAACCTAAATTCTACATTGTCCTCAATGTATGAAATATGTTTAATATAAATAACATGGGATCAATAAAATAAAGATGAGTGGATGAAAAGTACCTAAAGGGCAACAAAAACTGAATGCAAACTTCATCGAATTTGTGCTTCAACACTACAATCTAAAAACAAACAAACAAAATATCCTACTCTACCAGAGAAAACTAATTCGTAAGAAAGCAAAGAAAATAATCTCCATCAGACTAAGAGATCAATCATAATAAACAAGATCTTCTAGAGATATGGACATGTCATTTAGAGAAAATTATCCACAAACATTTTCAATCTCTAACCATTCACTTTAAAAGCATTACCATTTTTAGGATTCTCTATCTCGACCGCTTCATGAGGATAAACAGTTTAAACAATGAACGGACTAATCCATCGAAATATCAACTTTCTTGGAAAAAGATGTAACCTCAAATTATACATGAGGACTCTCTGATGTAGCTCAAAATTCTTCTGAAAGATACTCTTGTTATGGAATATCTTCATCATTTCCTTTTATATCCGATTATTCTCATATGTTTCATTCTTGATCTCCTTCAACTCATTTAGTTGGAATTTATGCAGCAAGCTAGCCTTGTTTAAATTGAAATTGAACATCTTAATAGCCCAATATGCTTTATGTTCCAACTCCACAAGAAAATTATAAGCTTTCCCATACATGAGTATATAAGGTGACATGCCAATAGGGGATTTAAAAGCCATACGGTAAGCCCATAATGCGTTATTTAGTTTAAGAGATCAATCCTTGCGACTAGAATTTATTGTCTTTTCTAATATATGTTTAATCTCCTTATTCAAAATCTTATCTTTGGCCACTTGTTTGTTGATGATAGGGGGTACTCACTTTATAGGTAATGCCATATTTCTTCATTAAGGCTTCAAAAGGCTGATTATAAAAGCAAGAGACTCCATCACTGATAATGGCTCTAGGCATTCAAAATCTAGACAAATTATTCTCTTTCAAAAATCATAGAACCATTCGGTGATCATTGGTTCTACTTGGAGTATATAGAGGTGTCCAAAAGAAGATAGAAATTGTCCCATGAAATCAATGCCCCACCAATCAAATACTTTAACAATCGATATTGGGTTCAAGGGCATTATATTTTTACGAGACATTGCTCCTAACTTCTGGCATTGCTCACACAATGTACAAAATACATGGGTGTCCTTAAACATATTGTCCAGTAAAACCATATTGTAAAATTTTTATAATGGTTTTTCTTACTGAAAAATGTCCACAACATGCGTATGAATGACCAAAGGAGATTACTCTAGTTTATTCATTATTGGGTACGCATCTCCTAATTATTTGACCTGGGCAATATTTAAATAAGGATCTTCCTAGAAAAACTTTATTAACTCAGCGAAAATTTTTCTTTTGTCATGCTTAGTCCGTCTGTTTGGTATCACACTTGTAGTAAGATAATTCGCGATATTAAAGTACTAAGATAGTGAGGAAATGGAAAACAATTGTTTATTAGGAAACATGTCCTTAATAAGTGTCATCTCCATGGAATTAGAAAGAATAAGGTGAGAGAGATGGTCGACCACTACATTTGTTACTCTTTTCTTATCTGGAATATCTAAATCATACTCTTGGACTAGAATGATCCATCTTAAAAAAGACGGGGCTTAGCATCATTCTTTGTAAGAAGGTACTTGATCACCACACGATCGGTGAAAACTATTATTTTGAACCCAATCAAGTAGGACCTAAACTACTAAGTGTTCCTTTTTTATGGTATAGTAATTCACTTGGGCACTGTTTAGAGTTCTACTCGCAGAGTAGATCACATAAGGCTTCTTTTCTTTTATTCATTCTAACACTACCGCAACTGCATAGTCACTAGCATCGAACATGATTTCAAAAGGCATGGACCAATCGGGTGGCTGAATAATGGGTACACTTTTCAACATACCCTTGAGCTTAGGGCCTGTTTGATTTTCCATGATACATGTAATTCTTGGTAAATAAGTAATTATTACTTTTTCACCTTGTTTGAAAATATGAGAGTAACTCCACCTCGAAAATCAAAACAAATGTGTTGACTTAAATATGTGGACCCCATTGTAATGTATATCATATATCCACACCGTTCATCTATTTTATTAGAACATTTTGGGACATGAACCACAAAATGAGGCAGATCCAACACTCAAATACCCCATATGAAAGGAAACAGTGGCCTTAATTTGTCCACCATTGAAAGTTATTTTCTTCACTAGGCCCACATTAAAGTTTATTCACCATTTAACCCGTTCATAGGGTCACATAAACATGGATAAGGATAAAACACAAATATTAGCTTGATCCAAAACTTTTAAGGGCCCCAAGAAGTTTTTAATGGTAGGCATTTGATTCCCATTATTTCCTGTGGTGGGGTCCACTTGAGCTTTGGATCTGCCTCATTTTTTATTCATGTCATAAATTCAGCTAGCATAACAAATGAGCAGCGTGGACAAGTAACATATATCACGATGGGCCCCACATTTATGTTGTAAATTTCTTGATTTAAGTGTTAAAAAAGTAAGTTGTCACATTCGCATTGGGAAAGATGTGGTAATTACCTAGGTAAATAATTATTACCCATTTACATGGTAATTACACTTGAGCCTGAAAATCAAATAGGCCCTTAGTGAAAGCCTCTTGGTAAGCATTGTCCCACTCAAATAGCACATCCTTTTGAAAAAGATTATATAAAAGAAGATATGGCTAAAGTCCTTTAGAAATCGCCTATAAAATTCTTCATGTCCTAGAAAGGATCACACATCACGTATGATCTTAAGTGGTGGTAGATTGGCAATTAAGTTGTTTTTTGCCTTGTTTACTTCAATTCCATTGGACGATATGATATGTCCAAGGACAATTCCCTTTTGAACCATAGAATGACACTTTCCCAATTAAGCACAAGGTTCTTTTCTTCACATCGGGGTAGGACTAATCTTAAGTGATTTATGTACTCATCGAATGTACTACCAAAAACTCAGAAATCATTCATGAAAACTTCAAGAATTTTCCCCTCCATGTAAGAAAATATGTGGAGCATGCATCTTTAATTATGGCAGGGGCATTACATAGACCAAATGACATCCTTTTGTAAGAAAACGTACCATAGGAATGTCCAACCAACCTCCCTAAGATTTTATGTTGTTTTCTCTTGGTCTTTGAGAGAAATCTCAATTTAGTTGTATCTCGAATAGTCATATATGAAGCAATAATAGGAATGTCCAACCAACCACTCTAAGATTTTATCAACGAATGGTAGAAGAAAATGGTCTTTCCTAGTCACAATATTTAACTTCCTATAATCAATACACATCCTCCACCCGGTTGTAACTCAGGTCGGGATGAGTTCATTGTTCGCATTAGGGACAATGGTGATTCTAGATTTCTTAGGAACCACTTGAGTTGGGCTCACCCATTGACTATAAAAAATTAGGTAGATGAAACCCACATCCAATAGTTTTAACACCTCGACGTTAACCACTTCCTTCATGTTTGGATTTAAATGGCATTGTGGTTGACAAGTTGATTTAGCATTCTCCTCAAGGTGTATGTACTGAGTACAAATTAAGGGATCAATTCCCTTAAGATTTGCAATCATCCACTCAATGGCTCCTTTATGTTCCTTGAGTACTTGAATCAACTTAAGCTCTTAGTCCTTTTCAAGATGTGAGGAAATAACCATAGAAAATGTGTCATCTTTACCTAAATAGGCATATTTCAGCTCGAATGGCAAAGGTTTTAGGTCAAGCTTTGGTGCCTATGCTTGACAGTAGAGGCTTTGAGTCAGTTAGGGATAATTTTTCAAAGCATGGCTCCACCAGTTAGTTTTAAGTACTAGTGAGGAATCTAACAATGTGCTCACTATATCTAATCTCATTTGATCATTGGAATCTATAAAGTAAGTGAGACAAGCTTCTAAGGGATCAGAGATTATAGTCAAAATAAGCTTATCCTTCACGAGTATATCAATCATGCTTGTCTTATGGATCTCATCTACATCCCCTGATTATTTACAAAGGTTATATAAACACATTTACCTTCAATGTCATGTTTCCAAAAGACATATTTGCATTTGAAGTAGCCAGGAATGGACGTCCTAGGATGACCAGAATTTGAGTGTTAGCATTAATAACCAGTTATGTGTCCACGATAATAAAGTCTACCGAGTAGTAGAACTTAACAACTTAGACTAACACATCCTCCACTACCCCTCCCGGTATATGAATAGATCGATTAGTAAGTTGGAGGATTGTCTTGGTGGGTTTTAATTCAATAAACGCCAATTGCTCGTACACCAAGTAGGGAATGAGATTAACACTTTCCCTCAAGTCTAGCAAGGCTTGTTTAATCCAAAAATTCCCTATAATGCATGATATTGTAGGGTTGCTCGAATATTTGTATTTTGGGGGGCATTTTGTTTAATGATGGCACTTACTTGTTCTATTAGAAAGGTATTCTTTTGCACATTTAATTTGCATTTTACCATACAAAGGTCCTTAAGAAACTTGGCATATGATGAAATTTACTTAATCACATCCAATAAGAGAATGTTGATTTTAATAAGAGAATGTTGATTTTTACTTGTTCGAAAATCTCAAAAATATCATGATATTCATATGGGCGCTTTGATGAGAGAAGACATTGGGGAAATGGGGTTTTAACTTTATGAATGAGCCTTAGTTCTTCTTCGGGTTGAGTAATGCTAGGTTCATTATCATCTTTAGATTTTTTTCTGATACTTTGAGCGTTTCAACCTTCTTATGAATTGTCGTACTCATTTGCTTTCCACTCCTAAGAGTGGTGATGGACTTGGCATGTTCAACTTGAGAGGTTGGAGTATTAGAATCAACCACTTCATATATATTAGCCTTTGGGGTTAGGCTAAGGTTGGGCTAGTAATTAAGGTCCCTTTCTCCCTAACCGTCAAGTGGGATTCAATCCTTATAATTGGCATTTTAAAATCGTTTACAGCCTGCATGATAATTTAATTGAATTGCATTTGGCTTTACATAAATTCCTGCAATGTGTCATGCCCCAAAATCGGAAACCAGGCTCTTAAAATTTTCGATCGCCGAATTCGGTGCCGACAACCTTTGTAGTCCACCATTCTCGGCTCCCAGCGCCTATACGCCAGATTCCTATCCTGGGATCCTACAGGAGGATTTTCAACGTACATTTATCTCATAAGAAGCATAACCACAAGTTTACCCAAATCATAAAGGCAACATCATCATCACATATCCACTAATATAAACATTCGAGTACAATGCTGAAAGGGAAATACATATATCGAAATCCAAAGCTCTGGAAGACCGCTGCATGCTCCAAGCTCAATGCTTCTGCAACCTAACGTCACCTGCATGCATCTATTGTGCATAAGCTTATAGAAAGCTTAGAGGGTGGTGTAAGTGTGTGCACAAGGTAAGTGCCAAGTATTTAATACAATGTCATAATCATACAATATTAGAAATATTAGCAAGATCATGAATCGTACGATATCAGAGTAAGCAGAAATACTGACAAGTCCATGAGTTATACAATATCAGAGTACGCAATATAGATCAGCTATGCAAATGAGGAATCATAGAGAGCCAAATATCAGATGACATAGATACAATGCAATATACAATTCCTGATGAGTTCACGAATACCGTCAGCCGTATTTAGGCCATATAAATGCAGAAACATAGTAACCCAAAATGTCATATGCCACGGATGCAGTATGCGAAATGCGGTGCGAATGAAATGACCAAGCTGGAGTGTGAAGTTGGGTTGATAGTACGTAGTATCATAGGCTACAGGGTTCATCACAAGAGACTTCTATCCAAACCAGTCCCATACCTAAATTTGGATAGTCAGACTCAACGTGGTAAACTCCTGATCTCAGGTTAGTCGAGCGCCCCAACCAAAATCCTAGCCATTATGAAGGTACACATAATAAATAGTTACGTACCACCAGCCCAAGTGGATAGTGAATGAATGAATAAATGAGATGCTGAGTATACAACTCCTGCTCAATAAGTCCACATACCAACACCGTACATCTCTGGGATCATCACCCGGTTCTAGTACACTCTACATGCAATCACTGCCCACTGGATGCGCAACCATGTAAGTGGAAGAGACCTCACTATCCACTTAGCCAGTAGTCAGCCAATATCTACCAGGCACGTCGATAGCAGACCTAATTACGAACTGGTCAAACTTAGACTAGTTATGCCCACTACCCTCGGGTGGGTAAGGCCATAACCCCTTTCTAACAGACCACGACATAGTGGGAGATGTAGCCTACTAGTATTCGACACTCGGGCACTCATGTATCCACTCAATCTAAACGTTGGGGCGTCTCTTGGCCACGAAGGTTTAAGAATTTTCACCCAGGGACATCTATGATGCCCTGATGCTAGTAATAGATTTCCGGTGTCCCATCTGGCCATCCACGATGTGCTTGTGGAGGCTACGAACCTAATGTCACTAGGGCGTACAATAATTACAATACACAATGCAAGATGTATGTGTAACGCCCTCAAAATCGGGGGTCGAGCATAAACTCAACTCCTGAGTTCCAACGCATCACTTATGCAACATAAATAATGATGATTGAATGTTGTCCGTGTTAGTGCATTAAAGATGAATGAGATTAAGCCAAAACAGCATATCATACTCCAGAGATAGTTAAATTACCCCAGCGGAAGACTGTGATAGATACATAACATATATAAACTGTTGTAAGTCTCCAGAGTGTGAACATGTTACCAGGTTAAATATATTCATGTATACTAAAAAAATGGACAAAATGAATACACAAGGGTATTCCAAAAGAGCAAACTAAAGTGAAATGACATCTAATCAGCAACCCTGTAACCCCGTCGATCAGAAGATGGACTATATAGACCCGCCTGATAGTTGCATAAAGGAGAAACCCTCCTCATCATCATAAAGACAGGCTCCGCTTCACAAGCATCGTCATCATCTGAAACTCAAACAGGGTCTGGTTGGTGTGTACACACCGTCCCATAACGTGGGAGTGAGTGATCAACTCAGTGAAACAATAAAGCAGAGGTTAACTTGTTATCAATTTAATCAAGCGGTAATGATAAAGAAGTAAATCACACATCCCTAAGTACTTTTGTTAATGCAAGAATGGTATGAATGTATGATGCAAGCCCTCATCTACGCTCCCTCAGCGACTTCATCTCACGTTCGCGCATGAACAACACTACCTCAGTGCTTGACCTGCTACGCCTGAATGCACGCGTAATTTGGTGCATGCATATGATTACCAAGTTCTTATTAGTCCTTTTCATACAGTAGGGTTGGGAAACTAAGGTACTGCCCTTATATTAATACCCAAACAATGATTAATTATAGGGTCGTCAATCCTAGTAAATCTCATACGAAGTTGTAGTTCTAGGTCACTACCACCAACGCCCTACCAACTGGAAGTCTATTTTTGAAGGCACATCACTGACCTGATTGGGGACCACAGCCAGGCTATAATGGGGTAGGCCTAGCTTATACTCTGATTACTACGGAAAGGCTTGTCGCCTCAACGCAGGTTCAGTGTATGCTCGAGGTCACTACAAAGGGCACGTCTAGGGCTGTCAGGGCTGTTGCAGGGAATCGTTACACTACTCCCCCACCACCCATCACGGCTTCGTCACCAAAATAATGTAGGCCGACAGCTCAAATACAGTGTCCCATACCACCGCATTCGGCTCACGAGTCTGGGTTGCTCATTGGTCACTACGGGTGGGCTCGTCGCCCCGGTGTAGGCCAACAGCTCGACCACGGTGTCCCATACCACCATGTTCGGCTTATGAGTTTAGCGGATCGAGGTACCGAGGTTAACGGGGTTTCCACTGGTGAGTTTGGTACCTTAGGTTCAAGCAGTAGCGTCTAAACATGGTGAACATACATAGGGCCAATCGGGTTACTTGACGAGCTCGACTAGCACGAGCACACATCGAGTTAATCGACATGAAGTACGTAAGCACTCCGTGTGGCTTAACTACTGTCAATAACCGAAGTACGGTTCAGATTCGTCGAACACATCCTGTGTGGCGAAACAACATCATCCATGCCTGGACTATACAATAGCCCTAATCACATTTAATTACAACAGGATATCCTAAAAGATAGTTAAAGCAGTTATGAATCAAGATTTTAAAGCATACAATCAAAGGTCCGATATTGTCCACTTTAGGGTTGGTAGGGCTGTTGCACGGAATCGTTACACCACTCCCCCATCACCCTTCACGGCTTTGTTGGAATACAACTTAAACATGGATTTATACATATGCATTACATAGAGAAACAGACACTATAATATACGGTACATGGAAGAAAGCATACACATAGTTAAAGGAGTTGAGAATCATATCTCAACACCCTTACACATTACAATTGACTAACTACTTACTCATTCAGACATTTCAACAAACACTTTAGACTACATATATCCGCATACATGACGTATATTGATCACATAGGTATTAGGCTAAATCCTTTCAGTAAGGAATTTCCCCATTTATAATAAGCGTGCACCCACGACGGATAGTCATGGCAAGCATGAATCCAAGTTCCATAATCATTCATTCATTTCCACAAACACTTGGGCTACACACTTTATCACATATAACGTATATTTAGCCGTGGCGTGATTTAGGGCAAGTCCTTTCACTAGGGAGTTGTCACATACATAACAAGCATATAGTCAAGGCAAATAATCATGTTAGGAACAAATCCAAATTTCATACGTATACGGTATTTTCTACAATTACGAAGAATACAGTATATTCAACATAGTCAACGTATAACTGAAAAATGAAATAGACATCACTTTATGCATGTGAAATAGCATCCACGTCAATAATATATCATTAACCGACATTGAAAGCCTTGAAGACCATAACTTCTTCATTTATAGTCCGCACCTTACACACCAGTAAACACATAACGGATTCGTTTGAAACACGTAGTCTTTGTTACCGGCAGGATGGCAACCTATAACATGAACTAGGTTAGCTATTTCATCATTTCAACTATTGGGAACCCTAGAATAGCTTTGTAATGCCCTAAAAATCGGGGGTCGAGTAGCAACTCAACACCCGAGTTCCAAAACATCACTTATGCAACACAAATGCTTATGATTGAATGTTGTCTATGTTAGTGCAATAAACATGAGTGAGATTATGCCAAAACAGTAATCCATACTCCAGATCAATGTATAAAACGCTAGCGGAAGACTGTAAAACTTATATAGATGTGTATAAAAACTAAAACGATCTCGATCTGTCTCCAGAGTATAATTACTTCACTGAGTCATCATATACCTGTACTGAATCAAAAATAAAATGTCAAAAATAATTCAACTGTCGTAGTAACCCAGTAGTCCCGTGAATCTGGATTGCCTAAGCAAAACCGCCGGAGAACTGCATGAAGGAAAACTCATCCTGATCTTCATAATAATCAGGCTTAGCCTCCAGAGAATCGTCGGTACCTACGTCTAAGACAGAGTCTGGTGGGTGTCCAGAACACCGTCCCGTAACGTGGGAGTGAGTAGCTAACTTAATAGAACAATAAAGCATAAGTTAACATGTTATCAAATCAGTCAAGCAATAATGATAAAGCAGTACAATCAACATTCCTAAGTACTGTAATTAATGGAAGAATGAGATGCGATTGTGATGCATGCCCTTGCAACGTACTCCCTCGTGCGGTACCATCTTACGTTCGCGGCATGCTAGCACCCTCAGTGCTCCACAATCTCATACGATGGTGTGTTTCTAGGTCACTGCAAGGGCTTCCAGGGCTGTTACACAGAATCGGTACACCACTCCCCCTTCACCTTATCAATACAGGCCTAGTTTATACTCTGTTACTACGGAAAGGCTCGTCGCCTCACTGCAAATTTAGAGTATGCTCGAGGTCACTACACCGGGTACGGTCAGGGCTGCTAGGGCTATTACATGGAATCATTGCACTACTCCCCCATCACCCATCAAAGCAGTGTAGGCCGACAGCTTGAATATAGTGTCCCATACCACCATAATCAGCTCACGAGTTTGGTTACTCAATGGTCACCACGGGGAGACTCGTGGCCCCAGCGTAGGCCGACAGCTCGACCACGGTGTCCCATACCACCATGCCTGGCTCATGAGTCTTAGCGGATTGAGGTATCACGGTTAACGGGATTCCACTGGTAAGGTTAGTACCTCAGGTTCAAACAAAGGCGTCCAAACATGGTGAACATATATAAGACAGATCGGGTTCCTTGACGAGCTCGACTAGCTCGAGTGCACAACAAGCCGAACGATATGAAGCGCATAAGCACTTCGCGTGGCCAGCCACTACCGTCAACCGAAGTACGACTCGGGTTTGTCGAGCACATCTCGCATGGTGAATAAATCTCAGCCACACATTCATTTCCGTTTTTAATTGCCTGGACTATAATCATAGCCCCAAACACGATCAATCCTTATTTAGAAGCATGTAGAGTAAAGCAGAATAAACAAAGTAGTTCAAGCATGTTAACAAGCATGTCATAAAGCATATTAGAAAGCACAATATAAACAAGGAGTATAATACATATATTTCCTAAGTAAGTGGTTAAATTAAACAACCAGCATGGAGGAAATTGTATACGTCTCTAAGGCTGTTGAGAATCCCATCTCAACACCCACCTAAAGCACAATCATCCAAGCACTTACTCTTATAAGCATTTTCACAAACACTTAGAATACACTATTTTAACATACATATCGTATATTAGCAAAAATGTATTAGGGCGAACCCTTTCCCTAAGTAAGTATTATACACATATATAGTATGTTCATACAGTAATTAATCATGGCAAACACACTTTCAAAATTTATACATATACGGTACTTTCTATAAATATGAGGAATACAGTATATCCAACATAGTTAACATATAACTGAAAAACGAAACAGACAGCACTTTGTACATGTACAATAACATACAAATCATGAATCTATCATTATCTGACATTGAAAGCGTTGAAAACCATAACTTATACGTTTAAACTCTGCACCTTACGCTGTGGAAGTGTAATAAACTTGGTAGGAACGCTAAGCTTTCTTCCACGACAGTATAACAACCTAAACATAAGTAGTGTTAGCTATTTCGCTAATTAGATTAGTTGAAACCCTAAATCAGATTAGGGTTAGGGTTTTCTTACCTATAATGAAGTCGGAATCACCAGAAAAGTGATTAGAATGGAGTGGTGAAGCTTGCAGAATGACAGGGAAAAGTAGCAGGGAGATTCTCCCACTTTCTCTCTCTTTTCTCTCTTCTCTCTCCTAAGGTTTTTCTTAAATTCGTATGGCTGAATGAGAGAGGGTTTAAGGCCCTTATATAGCCTAAAACCTTACCGAAATAGACCTAAGGTCAAGGTATACTTAGGTTATGTCCAAAGTGAAGCTGTTTCAGCTCAACGGAGCACTTCTAGAGCCCCCCTTAAGCTAAAGGTCAGACTTAAGCTCACAGACTATGGATCTAGGTGGAGTTAAGTTTTTATTCCAATTGGGTTCTCAGATCACATGTGGCAGACCAGTTTCAATTCAACGGTCACCGAAACTCGATCAGGGTTACAAGTACACAGACATGTGCTAGAAAATATTCCTGATCCGAGGGTCTATTTGGGTCAAATTCCGACGGTCTGATTACTTATAATTGGCCTGCAAACATCAAGTCTCAGATTACTTAAAGTTCATTTAATTTCTAAAGAAAACTAGGTTGTCTCACACTCCTTGCTTCGGACTTGAGCGAATAGTCGTGGGACACTATCTGGATTTGATTTCCAAGATGGTGGTCAAGCCCAGTAAGGCGGTCCTAAGTCTATAACTTCGTATCATTCGGACCTTCGATGTGCGGTCCAGATATGATACAGAGATTCAATATGCTCCCGAGAGCAGTCGGGTAAAGAGTTTGATCCTAGATTTTAGGGTAACCTAGCGTCAATGATTCTATAAGTTTTGGGTCTTGTAGATCATATTTAAAGTGATTCAAGTAGATTTCATGGCTAATCTAGTTTAGCACTTAGTTAACTTTGTCTAATTTCTAAAGGATTTGATCCTAAGTGATTTCTGCCTGAGGTGGTACTTGGGTCTTTGTACGGGATTTTCCGAGACGTTACAAGCTTAGGGGTTGAATTTTTTACCTAAGAATGAGATTGGTATCGCCGGTAGAGCGGTACGGAAGAGCTGATTCAGCCCGTGGAATGATGAGATTGAATCCCAGGGATGAACTCCAACTCTCTCTCTCTCTCTCTCTCTCTCTCTCTCTCTTTCTCTCTTTCCTCTCTTCTCTCTCCTAGGGTTTCCCAAATTCGTATAGGATGAGAGAGTGAGGGCTTAAGGCCCTTATATAGGCCTAAAACTGATGGGAATGGCCCCAGGGCCAAGGTATACTTAGGTTATGTCCAAAAAGCATCTGTTTCAGCTCAACGGAGCATTTTCGGAGCCCCCCTTGAGCCAAAGGTCGAACTTAAGCTCCCTGACTATGGATCTAGGTCGAGTTAAGTTTGCATTCCAATCAGGTTCCCAGATCACACGTGGCGGACCAGTTTCAGTTCAATGGTCACCGGAACTCAATCAGGATTATAAGTACACTGCCATGTGTATGAAATTTCTCTTGATCCGAGGGTATATTTGGGTTAGATTTTGACAGTCTGATTGCTTATATCAGGCCCGCAAACGACAAGTCTTAGATTCCTTAAATTAGATTTAATTTCTAAAGAAAACCACGTTTTCTCACACACTTCACTCCGGGCTCAAGCGAATAGCCCCAAGACATTATATGGATTTGATTTCCGAGATGGTTGTCAAGCCCAGCAAGGCGGTCCTAATTATATAACTTCATATTATTCAGACTTTCGACGTGCGGTCCAGATCCGATACGGAGTTTCAATGTGCTCCTGAGAGCAACTGGGTAATGAGATTGATCCTAGATTTTAGGGTAACCTAGCGTCAATGATTCTATAAGTTTTAGGTCTTGCAGATCGTATTTAAACTGGATCAAGCGGATTTCGTAGCTAATTTAGTTTAGTACTTAGTTACTTCTCGTTTAATTTCTAAAGGATTTGAGGTTTGAGAAGTTAATAAGGGGTTAGGATCGACCCCTTGCCTAAGGACATCTAACTTCAGGTTGGTAAAAATCTAAGGCGTTACAGCATGAGTCATATAATCTAGTCATGCATCAATCCTGCGCATACCGTGCGCTTATGTGAAACAATCTTCACCTATGAGGGAGTCTCATAACAACCTACCCAATGACATATGCAATGGTCAATCACAGCTCATAACGAACATGCAGATGATGCGTATAGGCATGTATCATGATGCTATGATGTCACATACTCATAATCGGTATCGTTAACCTGCATCGTAATTGGCATCGATTATCAGCCTAACAAAGGGCCTATGAGAAGGTCACAATGAGGATATTTAACCATCATTGCCCATTAATGTGGACTGCTCGTTAACGATGTATCATGATGGACTGCTCAATGGGCTGCACCAATGGGCCTAACATATATCATGATGGACTGCTCAATGGGCTGCACCAATGGGCCTCGTATACATCAAGTGGGCTGCATAAATCGGCCGCACCAATGGGCCTCATATACATCAAGTGGGCCACATCAATAGGCCTCGTACATGCAGTAAATGGGCCCCACCAGATGGTCGGCGTGGATATAAAATGCATACATCAGGTGGGTCACACGTCCCATAGATAATGTGGATAAAACATACATCAAGGCAGGCCCTATATGATCTAGATGGTTAAGATATAACACAAATCATGATGGAGTCCCCACTGTCCCATCCTAATCGACGGTGTGGATCAAATCATACATCAAGGTGGACCACGTGTATAGGGTCCACGTCCAACACATGGACAGGACGATGTGGATGAAACACTTACATCATGGCCGGTCCCACGTACAGATGGACGATGTGACTAGAATACATACATCAGGGCCTCAATTGGGTAGACGATGTGAATATACAACGCATGCATTATGATGGGGCCCACTGTCCACGCTGGACTGAATGGTGTGGATCAAAACTGATACATCACTGTAGTGTCCCACCGTCTAGAACAGATGGATGGCTGGGATAAAACACTTACATCTCACGTGGGTCCCTCAGCAGGGATGAAACACGTACATTGAGGTGGTCTCACACTACTTGCAGATGTGGTAC
Organism: Magnolia changhungtana; assembly: GCA_030180095.1. Classification (NCBI taxonomy): domain Eukaryota; kingdom Viridiplantae; phylum Streptophyta; class Magnoliopsida; order Magnoliales; family Magnoliaceae; genus Magnolia; species Magnolia changhungtana. Next base: position 4,964,146 of record JASAUF010000600.1, read on the forward strand.
AACAGCAGCAAGTTGCTGGTGTGAGGTATACTGCCAATCCGATTCCCAGATGGGTCTACATGGTGGCCCACCATCTGGACGGATGGTGTGGATCAAATCCAGTAGAGGTGGACCACGCCAAAATGGACGGGCGGTAAATATACAATACATACAACTAATATGGGACCCACAGAACTTGTTGACGTCATCATAGCAGCTACATGCTCCTGGGGCCCATAGAACTGATGTCAACACATCATCTAGGAGGTGGGGTCCACATATATGGATGATCTTGACTAACAGATACATCAGGGTGGCCCACTACAGCACCATCCAAACATTGTCCAGCACAATCTGGATGGTGTGGATGAAATAAATACATCATGGTGGTGTTCACACCCAGCTGGTCCGAACGACATGGATATACAGCTCGTACATCATCGTGGGGGTCCCACATGGATAGTGTGGATGAAATAAATACATCATGGTGGTGTTCACACCCAGCTGGTCCGAACGACATGGATATACAGCTCATACATCATCATGAGGGTCCACATCCCACGTGGACGGTGTGGATCACATACATCATGGTGGACCCCACTCGAATAGCAGGTGGGTCCCATCGTCCCTACATGGACGGTGGATGAAACACATACATCAGGGTAGGTCGCACATGCATCATTGGTGGGCCACACATCAAGAGAGGGAGAGAGAGATAAACGTGAGAATGGGAGGGACCACGCCACTATGGGCCCCTCTCCATCCAATGCATACATCAAGATGGGTCCCACCATAAGTGGGCCCTCAAATCATCAAATCCAAGCAAAAACATATAAACTAATCATAGGAAAGAACCCACCTTAGATCTCCTCTTCCTTTTTCCACCAAAGTATCATAGAGCTCCAATGGATGAATTTCAACAGTTGAGATGAACTTTGGATAGTGGGATTGGGTGGTAGGAAGGTGGGCCACACTAGCTCTCTCCCATGGAGCTTGGACGTTTCTCTTAGGAGCTTGCTTGAAAATGGAGAAATGAGAGAGAGAGAGAGAGGGTTGTAAGGAGAGGGAGGGATGGGTGAGAGGTGATGAAATGATGGGGAGTGATGCGTGAGTGATAGGTGTGTACTTGACATGTATGGGTGGAGAGAGAGAGAGAGAGAGAGTTGACTTTAGGGGTTACTTTTGGGGATGGGTCATGTACTTGATTGATGGGATTGATGGGACATGTCCTCTTGGGTTTAGTAAATGCACGATGTTTTCTCAAACTGAATGCGGACCCACATCTCCTGGCCCAAGTATCGCCTTAGCGTGCGAGATACGATGTTGAACCGCAATGACGGCGCGGTCACAAGGGTACAAGTCTCGGGTCGAGCTGGCTCTGGAATATGGGATACGACTTAGGGTTGCGCTGCAAATGCTACCTACGCATCGCGGGTCACCGAAATTCGATCGAGAGGACCACGGAGGCCTACAGAATGGTACGGTATAGGATACGGGCCTCACACAATGTGTCCTCAAGGGTTCTCTTTTGTGGTTGAACTTATGGTACGCTTTGAGGTGTGTATGAGGAGGCCCTTGGGGAGGAGTGCTAACATTAGCAGTTGGCCCATTTTTTAAACTAAAGTTGGGATGATTCCGCCAACTTGGATTATACGTGTTAGAATTAGGCACATCGAATGGGCATTGGTAATCATATAGTGTGATTAATGACCTTCTTTTCAATACTCCAACTGACCCAGACATCACAATGTTAACTATTCATGGAATTTACTTGAGCTTGCAAAACATCCAGAAACACCATGTATGGTGTGCATCACTCTCACAAATGCCACAAGAACTCTCAAGTATTGCATTGATGTGTTGGAACACTTCCACCTTTCTGAGTTCCATGACATTAACTTTCCAGGTGACACACATAATCTTAACATTAACATAGTCCTATTCCTTAAGGATGTATATTCCCCTTTCTCTTTAGATGCAGGCTTGGTATTATACTTGATCGATTAGCGGTATCCCATAATTGTGCATTTTTAGCCAACCTATCAATGTAATCCCATGCATGCCTCTTTAAGATCTTTAGTCATGAACTCACCATTGCACATCATCTTGACAATTTGGCATATATTTAAGTTTAGTCCATCATAAAAGAAACTAATTACTCGTTAAATATGATAACCATGGTGTGGACATGTGAGTAAGAATTCCTTTAATCTCTCTCAATATTAGAAAAATGTCTCATCTTCCTTTTGGGAGAAATTCATGATGGCACGCCTTAAAGAGTTGGTTTTATGAATTGGGAAGAACTTTTTAAGGAACTCTTGGGTCATCTCAGCCCATGTGCCTATCGAGCGTGGTCTTAATGAATGTAATCATGACTTGGCTCTCTCATTTAGAGAGAAGGAAAATAACTTAAGTCGAATAACGTCTTGGGAGATATTGTTGTAATGCAAGTTTATTATAATCTCATTGAATTAGTTGATATGTAGATATAAACTTTCTGAATCAAGTCTATGAAATTTAGGAAGGAGTTGGATCATTCACGGTTTAAAATCTGGATTACCTATATTAACTGAAAAAATCATGCCAGATAGTGTGGTTATTCTTGCTGATTGTAGGTAACCTCTCAAAGTTCTGACCAGAGGAATGTAGTGTGCCTAGTTCTCATCACGCACCATCCCAGCCGATAACATATTAGGTTTTACATCAATATTCTCATCAAAGTGTGGCTCTTCTTAGCCATATTTGGAGCATTCACAATCATAGTTTGGGATGGTTTAAGAGTATTCAGGTATTTTCAAACTCAACGATGAATGGAGATCCCGTCAACTAAACCTCCTTCACTTAGAAGTTGTTGTGTATGATCCTTTACCCACTTAGGCATAAACCACGCATAGAAACATAGTTCTAAACGTAAACCTAAAAAAATAAAATCCTATAAAAACAACCTAACTAGAACTAAGCCTTCTAGAATTAAAACCTAAAAGAAAAATCCTATGTTAGGACTAGAAATCAAAACCCTAACCTAAACTTAAGTATTGTAGGTGCAACTCCCCGACAATGGTGCCTAAAACTTGTTGGGTAATTGTTGAGTGTGAAATATTGTATATTTTTTTCCTTATTACGTCACGCCTCAAATCTAAAAATCGAATTCACAGGAATCCCGATCGCCGAATCTGGTGCCGACAACTTCCGTAGTACCCCATTCTCGGCTCCTAGCGTCCATACGCCAGATTCCGATCATGGGATCCTATAAGGAGGATTTTCCAACGTTCATTTAACTCATAATAATCATAACCACAAGTATACCCAAATCACAAAGGCAACATTATCATCACATATCCACTAATATAAATATTTGAATACAATGATGAAAGCGAAATACATATGTCAAAAAAAAAAATCAAAGCTCCAAATAACCGTTGCTCACTCAATGCTCAACGTTGCCACAACCTAACGTCATTTGCACGCATCTATCTTGCATAAGCTTATAGAAAGCTTAGTGGGTGGTGAAAGTGTGTGCACAAGGTAAGTGTCAAGTAAGCAATATCAGAGTAAGCAGAAAATATTGATAAGCCCATAAATTATACAATGTCAGAGTACAATATTAGAAATACTGGTAAGATCATAAATCATATGATCAAGGTAAGCAAAAATATACTGGTAAGTCCATGAGTGCTATCGCCGTACCAAGGCTATGTGATGCAAAACATAATAAGACAATAACAATTGCTGAGGATGCAATGCAATATGCAAATTCTGACGAGCCATAAATACCATCAATCTCATCTAGGCCATATAAGTGCAAAAACATAGTAACCCAATATGCTAAGTACTGCGGATGCAATTTGATATACGATGTGAATGGAATGACCATGCTGAAATATGAAGTCGGGATGATAGTACGAAGTATCACAAGCTATGGGGTCCATCACAAGGGACTTCTATCCAAACCAGTCCCATACCTAAATTTAGATAGTCAGATACAATGTGGTAAACTCCCGATCTCAGGTTAGTCGCGCGCCCAACCGAAATCCTGGTCATGCGAAGGTACACGTAACAATAGCTACGTACCACCAGCCCGAGTGGATAGTGAATGAATGAATGAATGGATATGCAGTTCCTGCTCAATAAGTCCACATATTAGTATGGTTATTCTCTGGGATCATCACCGAGGTTTAGTACACTCTAAATGGCACTGCCCCTCTCCCAGCAGCATAGTCCAAGTGAGCGTAAGAAACCTCACTATTCGCCTAGCCAATAGTCTGCTAATACCTATCCGACACATCGATAGCGAACCCATTCGCGAGCTGGTCAAACTCAGCCTAGTATTGAGCCTTATATATGGCACTGGGCCTCATATGCATCAAGTGGGCCTCATATAGGCCTCATATACATCAAGTGGTCACATCAACTGGGTCGCAACAATGGGCCTCATATAAATCCAATGGGCCGCATTAAATGATCATATGCAATCTTAATCGGTTGTATCCCATGGGCCTCAAATATATCATAATGGGCTTCATCATACGGTCTAATATACCTCATAGTGGGTCGAATACACGGGCTTAATATACATCACCATGGGCCACGACCCATGGTCCTTAAATACATCATAATGGGCTACGACCTATGGGCCTCAATATACATCAAGTGGATCGCATTAATGGGTCTCATATATATCAAATGGCCACATACCTAGGCCTCAAAATACATCAAGTGGGCCACACATCATGGGCCTAATACATACCACAATGGGCCTTGCCCTTAGGCCATGAATACATCACAATGGGCGTCTGACACGGGTCTAATATACATCATGAGGGGCCACATCCTATAAGCCTTAATTATATCACAATGTGCCCTGTCCCATGAGCCACACCACCTGGGCCTCGAATGTGTCACAATGGGCCATAACCAATGGGCCTCGAATACATCATTATAGGCCACAACTCATGGACCTCAAATACTAAACAGGTGGGCCCCATATACATTAAGTGGGCTAAATGAGGCAGTCCATGGTTTAACAAATCAAATGGACAATGTGGTTGAAACATATTCATCATAGTGTGCCCCCCATGCCGATGGGTGGCATGGTGAATACATACATCATGGTGGGTTTCCACACTACCCTGGACAGATGGACGGCTAGAGAACCACATACATTCAAGTGCGGTCCATGTCCTCAAACGGAAGGACGGTTGGATATAACAATACATCATGGTGGCCTTACGCCACTTGTCTAGATGGACAATCGAATATAGAGCATGTACGTCAAGGTGGGTCTCACCTATCATGGATGGAGTGGATATACAACACATCATCAAGGTGGGTCCCACAAATAGTCTGCCCAATGGCGTATGCTATGATCAGTCACTTCTCACATCAGGAATACATATGATGCGTATGATCATGAATTGTAGATCTCTACTAAACATGTGTTATGGTGATGGGCTCTGTTCATAATGAAGATGGGCCTAGGCGGTCTACACACTATAAGTATGAACCTATCATTGGACCCTAGGGAGAGTCACAATGCGAACATTTAACCAATACTGTACTTACAATGTGGACGTCAAACCATCATTACTCCCAAGGCATAGTCGGCCATAAAGGTCAGCATATAAACCATGGTGGGATCACATTACAATGGGCCTCAACCCATGGGCTCCAAATACATCACAATGGGCCTCAGCCCATGGGCCCTATACACATCACAGTGGGTCTCAACCCACGAGCCTTTATACATCACAATGAGTCTCAACCCATGGGCCCTAATACATCACAATGGGCCTCAACCCATGGGCCTTAATACATTAAAATGGGCCTAATCACATGGTCTTCATATATGTCAATGTGGCCTCAACAACGGGCCTCAAACACATGATAGTGGGCCTCAATAACGGGCCCTCATGCATATTAAGGTGGGCCTCAACAGATGGCCACAAATGGATCAAGATGGGCTTAATCACATGGGCCTTACATTCATATCAAGGTGGGCCTCAACAATGGCCTCATGCACATGATAGTGGGCCTCAATAACGGGCCCTCATACGCATTAAGGTGGGCCTCAACAAATGGCCACAAATGGATCAAGATGGGCCTTATGTATATCAGAGTGGGCCTCCACAACGGGCCACAAATACATCACATCGGGCCTAGTCGAGTGGGCCCCTATTAAATGGACCATACCAATGGACCGTACAAATAACATATTTCCACCATTATTTGGGATTATTTTGGAGCATTATATAAAATTCATATCCAAAGATCATTTGGACCATACCACGAATGATAATGTCGACAATGATTTCCACCGTTAAATTTCTTTTTTTTTTTTTAGTGAGCCCACCATCACATTTAATTTTTGTCCATTTGTTCATAAGGTCACAAAGACCTGACCTTACAGGAAAACAAATATCATATTGGTCTAAAACTTTTGTAATCCAAAATGGGGTTTCGATGGTATGCATTCATCACTACTGTTTTTTTTTTTCTATGGTGTGGTCCACCTGATATTGGATCTGTCTTATTTTTAGTGTCAAGCCTTAAAATGGGCTTCCAAAATGGTTGGATGTAACAACCCGAATCTTCGGGACCCGAGTACGCGACCCGTTTCCCAAAAACCCGAGTGTTAACCTTAAAGGATGGTCAGATATAATATTTTTCTTTTATCAGAGTAAGCAAATGAGCGTAGTGTGGACAAGTAGGCATAAAGGAAAATTTCATTATCATTCAAATATACAATAAAGCTGCCCATAATGACTTATACAAACCAATGTCTCTGAATTTAACAAGTACAAGATTTATAAGAATTTAATACATGGAGAATAGAAGAAAGCATGTAAATATAAGCCGTAAGATCATGCAGCTCCTCCAGGCAAGTACAGCCATGCATCCCTAGCGATCGTACCCTGCTCCTCATCAAGTCTGAACATGCATATCACTAAAGCCACCTGTACTACCTGTACGGTTGTATATTTGATGGATGAGTGGCCAACTCAGTGTGAATTCCCCTCAAGATTACACACCACCGCATTAGGTAAGCATAGTTACAAAACATCCAGACAACCAAAACAGAGTAAATGCAGTCTTATTAGATGCGTGGATGCATGAATGCAATCATCGCCCCGGGGATGCTCATCCGTGCGGACAGTGGGCCGTCACCCATGCAATCATCGAACCTGGGAAAACATCAACCAGTCGGAATCATCGAACCTGGGAAATATCAACCAGTCGGAACGTGCCATGTATGCATGATTAGCCAAGTCATTATTAGTCCATTTACAACCAGCCAATTTAGATAAGCTCAAAGGTCACTACGGGAGCACATGGCCCAGCATAGGCCGACGACTCGGGCATAGTATCCCATGACTACCATCCCCGGCTCATGAGACTACCGTCTTAGGATGTTTAATGGAAACCCATCAACTAGTGGCCAATCATATTACAGTATATGGGGCTTACCATCGCATGGTTGCACAAAGTATAAAACATCAAACCCATATAGGAAAATATCAAATAAAATCACGTAGGGCGAATATCAAAACCATACGATGAAAACCATCCTTAAAAATCGTTAGGTACAACAACCCTGGATGGTAGGCCCACATCAATGATCCATCTAGATCACCACCCAACAACCACCAAGTCAAAGGTCCATTATGATCACAACTAGTCAAGTTACATCCCCAAGTATTGGTGTACATTCATATGTGGGAATCTCCCACTAATGTACCAGTTTAAAGTCCATAAGCAATGCACAGATAATCCACAATCATGAACAAATATACAGGATGAACATTAAGCAGGCAACACAGCAATTCAATTTCTACCAGCTAACACATGTGATTATAAGAGAGAGATATCATTTATGAATTTAAATAAAAACTATAACTTAAGCTAATGAGAAGATGGAAAGCTCAAGGGGAAGAATCATCACCTTATACTTTGAACTGCCCACATTGTCGCTAGGACGCCCTTAGAGTCGAACCCTAACATGAATCGTAAGATCGTATGGTTAGATCAAAGTTCTACAAACTATCTATGGCCAAGATTATAATCTAAGGTTTGGATCACTTAAGTTTAGGGTTTTACCCTATAGTCTAGGTCTAGGCTTAGGTCTTGGGATTTGAACTTCTAGCTAATGGATAATTAATTGAAATGTTAATTTAATAATTATAAGATATTTATTAACATCAATGTTGCGGCTAATGTTAGCTAATGTAGCAATGATAATTTTCATGATTAGTATAATCTACTATCCATAATGATTATTTAGGATAAAATATATAATAATTCCATTTATTAATTGCAATTTGTTTATAATAACTAGATCTAGCATGATGACCTACTAATGGCTAACCATGGCTAATAATATTACTAGTTTTATGGTAATGATATAATTAATATTAATTAATGTGATGCTAAAAATCATTGTAATGAACAGAAATAGTATGTTCTAACGTCAATAATAATATTTTAAGAATGACGAATAAAATACTAATATTTTAATGATAATAACAATTTATATATCAATTAATATAAGTCTGGACAATTTCTAATGGTTATTCATATCTAACTGAGAAACTCTAAAAATGCTAATAATAGTAACAATGACAGTTGAAATAATACCAAACCGGACAGAAAGTGTGGCTCACCTAGTCGACTCAGTTCGAGTCGAGTTGACTCGGTAGCAACACACCACCCCACCTATCTCTTTCTTCTTCTTCTCTCTCTCTCTCTCTCTCTCTCTCTCTCTCTCTCTCCCTCTTTTCTCAGCAATGCCCGAACCAGGCCCAACTCGACCTGACTTGGTCCAGTGAGTCGACGACTCACCTGACTCAGTAGCGAGTCGGTTTGATCCGACCTCTTCTTCCATTTCTTCTTGATTCCCCCTCTTCTCTACTCACTTTCTCTTTCTCTGGCCATCATGCTGGACCAACCAGGGTCTGGACTCGGCTCCACCCAGCGGCCAGCAGACTGACTTGGTCCCAAGCCGAGTCGACTCATGGTTTCTTCCTCTTCCTTCTCCCTCTTCTTGCTCTCACTTCCTTCTTTGCTTAGACCCCTACACCAGCAGGGTTGCTGGATCAAATCTCGCCCCATCTCGGGCCTCAGTGGAGCGAGCAGCCCGCTCAGCCTCGGCCCGAGTCGCAGGTGGTGCGGTAGATGCAACAGCAGCCGCATCTTCTTCCTCCGTTTTTCCCTTTTCTTTTCTTTCTCTTTCCTTTCTATCTCTTCCCCTACTTCTCTTTCTAGTTCAGCTGGGAAATTCCAGCAAGGATCGGACTAAGTCAGGGCTGATACTCAGCACCCGACCCAGCTGACTTGGCCCGGTTTGGGTTGCTGCCGTAATGGCGGACGCTCCCACTCTCTCCTTCCCGTTTCTTCTCCCTTCCTTCCTTTTCTTTCTTTATCGCTTTCTTTCCCTCAGTCTCTCCCTCTGTTCCTCCTCATGTGATGGAACATCCGGCAATGGACGTCCAGCAGGCTTAACTCGACAGTGGATCAGGTCGAGGTGGCGTGGTGCACAGCCGCACTTTCCTCCTTCTTTCTTCTTCTTCCTTCTTCGTTTCTTTCTCTCTTTCTTTCTTTTTCTTTTCAGACACGTCCCACAAGCTTGGACGAGACCAAAACCAGCAGCAACCGACTGCTTCTTGGTGGAGAAGAAGACCGCCATTAATGGCAGATCTCGAGCGGAGGCTCCTTCCTCCGATCCAGCTTCTGTGGATGATTCGGATGGGCTCCATGGAGCTTTTAGACGACTGAAATCGAAGCTCAAGGAAGTTGGGAGGGGTTAGCTCGGTGGGTTTGCAAGGAGACGGAAACGACTGCCCTCCCTCACACATTCTCTTTATAAAGAGGAAACCTAGCATGGAGGGCTGGGATTGGTTTGAAATGGACGGTCGGGATGAGAGGAGTTGCTCTCACGCGGATCGCTGAGCTGGACGTAAGACAGGTTTCCATTTTCGGTATTTTTGTGTTTTTGGGCTGTTTTGCTCTGGTTCTCGTGTGCCCACACGTGCAATGAAATCAGTTCTGTTAGTTGGGTTTTGGTCAAGCCTGCCCCATAAATCGGATAGACGGTTTGGATCATGAAGATGGGTCCCACTGGTGGGCCACCATCAAAGCAAACGGACGTCGTCATCCGTTCGCTGGCAACACGAAGAGAGAGAGAGAAATCTCTCTATTAATGGAAATAGCGGGTCGGCCGTTCTTGTGGCGGCTTGGCTAGTGTACGGCGGGTGCACTACCCCAGTGTACATGCAATGATGTGTGGGGCCTATTGCGATGCTCGAGGAGAATCTACTCCGTCCATTTTGTTTTATAGTCTAATTGGGCCATCTAGACAGGAGATGAGATAGATCCAATGCTTAGGTGGGCCGTACTAACAAAAGTGAGGTCTTTAAGTGTCGGTTACATCGATCTAATGGTCGGATCACCCTAAACTGAACGTCAACGGTTAAAATGGTCTAAGGGACTATTTAAGCTAAGACTCAATGGTCATATTATGGATGTATGGCCTGTCTTGATTTTATAACACTAAATATTATGTTATACTATTTTTAATAATATTATTTACTATTATCATTATTATTATTATTATTATTATTATTATTATTATTTTCATTATTATTATTATTATTCTAAGTTGTTTATCATCGATTGTGATTTCGACTATCAATGGTTAAAATATCTTGCAGGTGTCCAAGCACACCATCATATGCTTTTATTCAAATAATATATAAATTTTAATATTAATATATTATCATATATGTACTATGGATCACATGTTTATTAGTATATAATTCACAATATGTAACATCAATATATATTTAATTAAAATCATCTTAGTATTGATTAGTGTTGTTAAGTCATATAAAATCTTATTAAAATATCTAATAAATTTAGTACTCATATTCATAGAAGATATTTAGTACTACATCAGTACTTATAATTTATTCATACATTGTAAAATTATTACTCATTATAATATTGTTTTCGTAATATTTTGTGTATGATAGTTATATACATATCATTTTAATATGAAACTTTAAAATTTACAAAATATATAAATAACATTTCATGATACACATATTTAGGTTGTATTATCTCTCTCTTTTTTTTTTTGTATTCTTATTGAATTAAATTAAACGGTAACACTCGAGTACTGGAAAGTACGGGGTGTTACAATCTACCCCCCTTAACAGAAATCTCGTCCCGAGATTTGTTATGTGCATCTCTAAACGTTAACTTTACAAATAGTAATTTCATTCTAATAGCGTACTCTATTTCTCATTTGCAAAATCCCGTCCTGCACTATTAACAAGGCATATTTAAATGTACCACATACCTTAAGAATCTAGCATACTAATTCTACTAATCATTGGAAACTGTTCTAGCACTAACTAACTCTAAAGATTTACTTAAAGGTCTATCTACATCAAATATCCTATCGCATTTACTAAGAGTTGGGCAACCACCAATGATAATACTCTACATTTTTCTTTATTTTCTTTTACTTCTAATGATATCCCTAGCTGTCCAAAGTGTATTACCAAATTGATTTATTTAGTATTATTATTATTATTATTATTTTCAGCGTTCAAGGTAACACGAATAGATGGCCATAGTAGGTTTGAGCCCGATACATCCATCCTTTGCCTACGTAAAACAGAGGATTTCCTGTATCAGTCCCTAATCCTGGTGAATTTCGATCTTCTGCCTGATCAGGGCATTGAGATCATTGGAATCCGCTAGGATATGGGGTTCGGATCAAACCGAGTACACATCGCATACATATGATTGCATCAGTCCATGATCCCGATTATTCTAGACTCATGGGAAGATCCTGTAATCATCTAATAAGAGTGCCCGAAATCTATGTGAATAGACGTGAGCGACCATTACGCTTCCAGCGCGCACTCTGATTGTCAAAACACAAAACCTTAGGACCAAGGTTTCTACATGAAATCCAAGTTTTTTTTTTTTTTTTTTTTTTTTTTTTTTTGTTAAATTTATCTCAGATCTTAAATATGGTCTTGATATGCTCAGCCTAAGGTTGAATAAAGTCTTACCCAAAATCCCATTTCTTCACCTCTAATTACTAAAATCTTACCCAAAATCCCATTACTTCACCTCTAATTAATTCCATGTACTAGAATTTGTAGGAAACATCGATTCTAAGTAAAGAGGTGTGTTAAGGAATTCAAATTACATTTCCCATTGCAATTTTTTTTGTTTAGGGAGTGTTTATGTCCAACCTAATGTACAACATGGCGTGTAAGGAATCGTTTATGAAATCTAAGTTTGCTTCAAATGCTAAATATTGTGACGCCATTATTTCTAACTAACGAAATTCCTAAAAGAATTCAAAATTTGGGCCTCTAAGAATTATATTTTGGGAGTTAAGTTTGGGGAATGTTTTCACTTGGTCTTATGTACGTTGCAATGGTATTCGTCCACCCACAATGTTTAGGTTTAGTTTCCAAGTTTAAGCAGCTACCCTGATATTTTATAATGGGGGACTAAGTTTTGTTTCTAACTTCAAATGACCAACTTAAAATGTTCAAGGGACTTAGGTTTCATTCCTAGGTCCTATAATTACCCAAACAATTCTCTAGGGAACCTAACATTTGAGCTTCTATATCCTCATTTCCTTCCTGTTTTGAGGGATTTCTAAGTAAGTTAAAGTCCAAAGGTTTAACTAAAAATTTCGAGGAAGCCTAAAGTTCAAATGACTAAATCTGAAATCTTCAAGGGGAAACTAGGAGCATTTCTAAGTTTCACAATCGTACAAACAAGTCTACATTGAGCTTATAATATCAAGTTTTCCACATCCTCAATTTCTCCTAGCTACAAGGAGATTTCACCTAAGTTCAAATAGTTTTTCTAATAATTTCTAAGGGGACCTAGGTTTTGAATTTCTACGTTCTCAAATTGTTCTTCGCTCAAATGGAATTTTATATTGCCATCCAAGCCACTTCTAAGGGAACCTAAGTTTGGGGTTTCTATATTCACAATCATTCTTCTAAGTCTAGGGGAAATTTTCCTAAGTTTAAATTTCTAGTTTCATAACATCAAAATTTGAGACATTTAAGGCTTGTATAAGATCATTTCCCAAGGCCAAGTTGTCCAAACTATGCTCTGATACCAACTGTAACAACCCGAATCTTCGGGACCCGAGTACGCGACCCGTTTCCCAAAAACCCGAGTGTTAACCTTAAAGGATGGTCAGATATAATATTTTTCTTTTATCAGAGTAAGCAAATGAGCGTAGTGTGGACAAGTAGGCATAAAGGAAAATTTCATTATCATTCAAATATACAATAAAGCTGCCCATAATGACTTATACAAACCAATGTCTCTGAATTTAACAAGTACAAGATTTATAAGAATTTAATACATGGAGAATAGAAGAAAGCATGTAAATATAAGCCGTAAGATCATGCAGCTCCTCCAGGCAAGTACAGCCATGCATCCCTAGCGATCGTACCCTGCTCCTCATCAAGTCTGAACATGCATATCACTAAAGCCACCTGTACTACCTGTACGGTTGTATATTTGATGGATGAGTGGCCAACTCAGTGTGAATTCCCCTCAAGATTACACACCACCGCATTAGGTAAGCATAGTTACAAAACATCCAGACAACCAAAACAGAGTAAATGCAGTCTTATTAGATGCGTGGATGCATGAATGCAATCATCGCCCCGGGGATGCTCATCCGTGCGGACAGTGGGCCGTCACCCATGCAATCATCGAACCTGGGAAAACATCAACCAGTCGGAATCATCGAACCTGGGAAATATCAACCAGTCGGAACGTGCCATGTATGCATGATTAGCCAAGTCATTATTAGTCCATTTACAACCAGCCAATTTAGATAAGCTCAAAGGTCACTACGGGGAGCACATGGCCCAGCGTAGGCCGACAGCTCGGGCATAGTATCCCATGACTACCATCCCCGGCTCATGAGACTACCGTCTTAGGATGTTTAATGGAAACCCATCAACTAGTGGCCAATCATATTACAGTATATGGGGCTTACCATCGCATGGTTGCACAGTATAAAACATCAAACCCATATAGGAAAATATCAAATAAAATCACGTAGGGCGAATATCAAAACCATACGATGAAAACCATCCTTAAAAATCGTTAGGTACAACAACCCTGGATGGTAGGCCCACATCAATGATCCATCTAGATCACCACCCAACAACCACCAAGTCAAAGGTCCATTACGATCACAACTAGTCAAGTTACATCCCCAAGTATTGGTGTACATTCATATGTGGGAATCTCCCACTAATGTACCAGTTTAAAGTCCATAAGCAATGCACAGATAATCCACAATCATGAACAAATATACAGGATGAACATTAAGCAGGCAACACAGCAATTCAATTTCTACCAGCTAACACATGTGATTATAAGAGAGAGATATCATTTATGAATTTAAATAAAAACTATAACTTAAGCTAATGAGAAGATGGAAAGCTCAAGGGGAAGAATCATCACCTTATACTTTGAGCGCCCCACATTGTCGCTAGGACGCCCTTAGAGTCGAACCCTAACATGAATCGTAAGATCGTATGGTTAGATCAAAGTTCTACAAACTATCTATGGCCAAGATTATAATCTAAGGTTTGGATCACTTAAGTTTAGGGTTTTACCCTATAGTCTAGGTCTAGGCTTAGGTCTTGGGATTTGAACTTCTAGCTAATGGATAATTAATTGAAATGTTAATTTAATAATTATAAGATATTTATTAACATCAATGTTGTGGCTAATGTTAGCTAATGTAGCAATGATAATTTTCATGATTAGTATAATCTACTATCCATAATGATTATTTAGGATAAAATATATAATAATTCCATTTATTAATTGCAATTTGTTTATAATAACTAGATCTAGCATGATGACCTACTAATGGCTAACCATGGCTAATAATATTACTAGTTTTATGGTAATGATATAATTAATATTAATTAATGTGATGCTAAAAATCATTGTAATGAACAGAAATAGTATGTTCTAACGTCAATAATAATATTTTAAGAATGACGAATAAAATACTAATATTTTAATGATAATAACAATTTATATATCAATTAATATAAGTCTGGACAATTTCTAACGGTTATTCATATCTAACTGAGAAACTCTAAAAATGCTAATAATAGTAACAATGACAGTTGAAATAATACCAAACCGGACAGAAAGTGTGGCTCACCTAGTCGACTTAGTTCGAGTCGAGTTGACTCGTAGCAACACACCACCCCACCTATCTCTCTTTTCTTCTTCTCTCTCTCTCTCTCTCTCTCTCTCTCTCCCTCTTTTCAAGAATGCCCGAACCAGGCCCAACTCGACGACTTGGTCCGGTGAGTCGACGACTCACGACTCGATGTGAGTCGGTTTGATCCGACCTCTTCTTCCATTTCTTCTTGATTCCCCTCTTCTCTACTCACTTTCTCTTTCTCTGGCCATCATCTTTGGACCAACCGGGTCTGGACTCGGCTCCACCCAGCGGCCAGCAGACTGACTTGGTCCCAAGCCGAGTCGACTCATGGTTTCTTCCTCTTCCTTCTCCCTCTTCTTGCTCTCACTTCCTTCTTTGCTTAGACCCCTACACCAGCAGGGTTGCTGGATCGAATCTCGCCCCATCTCAGGCCTCAGTGGAGCGAGCAGCCCGCTCAGCCTCGGCCCGAGTCGCAGGTGGTGCGGTAGATGCAACAGAAGCCGCATCTTCTTCCTCCGTTTTCCCTTTTCTTTTCTTTCTCTTTCCTTTCTATCTCTTCCCCTACTTCTCTTTCTAGTTGGTGGGAAATTCCAAAGCAAGGATCGGACTAAGTCGGGCGATACAAAGACACCGACCCAGTGACTTGGCCCGGTTTGGGTTGCTGCCGTAATGGCGGACGCTCCCACTCTCTCCTTCCCGTTTCTTCTCCCTTCCTTCCTTTTCTTTCTTTATCGCTTTCTTTCCCTCAGTCTCTCCCTCTGTTCCTCCTCATGTGATGGAACATCCAAGCAATGGACGTCCGGCGAGGCTTAACTCGGACGGTGGATCGGAGTCGAGGTGGCGTGGTGCACACCGCACTTTCCTTCCTCCTCTTCTTCTTCTTCTTCCTTCTTCGTTTCTTTCTCTCTTTCTTTCTTTTTCTTTTCAGACACGTCCCACAAGCTTGGACGAGACCAAAACCAGCAGCAACCGACTGCTTCTTGGTGGAGAAGAAGACCGCCATTAATGGCAGATCTCGAGCGGAGGCTCCTTCCTCCGATCCAGCTTCTGTGGATGATTCGGATGGGCTCCATGGAGCTTTTAGACGGCTGAAATCGAAGCTCAAGGAAGTTGGGAGGGGTTAGCTCGGTGGGTTTGCAAGGAGACGGAAACGACTGCCCTCCCTCACACATTCTCTTTATAAAGAGGAAACCTAGCATGGAGGGCTGGGATTGGTTTGAAATGGACGGTCGGGATGAGAGGAGTTGCTCTCACGCGGATCGCTGAGCTGGACGTAAGACAGGTTTCCATTTTCGGTATTTTTGTGTTTTTGGGCTGTTTTGCTCTGGTTCTCGTGTGCCCACACGTGCAATGAAATCAGTTCTGTTAGTTGGGTTTTGGTCAAGCCTGCCCCATAAATCGGATAGACGGTTTGGATCATGAAGATGGGTCCCACTGGTGGGCCACCATCAAAGCAAACGGACGTCATCCGTTCGCTGGCAACAAGAAGAGAGAGAGAGAAATCTCTCTATTAATGGAAATAGCGGGTCAGCCCATTGCTGACCGAGCTGGCTTGGCTAGTGTACAGCGGGTGCACTACCCCTGGTGTACATGCAACAGATGTGTGGGGCCTATTGCGATGCTCGAGGAGAATCTACTCCGTCCATTTTGTTTTATAGTCTAATTGGGCCATCTAGACCGGAGATGAGATAGATCCAATGCTTAGGTGGGCCGTACTAACAAAACTGAGGTCTTTAAGTGTCGGTTACATCGATCTAATGGTCGGATCACCCTAAAACTGAACGTCAACGGTTAAAATGGTCTAAGGGACTATTTAAGCTAAGACTCAATGGTCATATTATGGATGTATGGCCTGTCTTGATTTTATAACACTAAATATTATGTTATACTATTTTTAATAATATTATTTACTATTATCATTATTATTATTATTATTATTATTATTATTATTATTATTATTTTCATTATTATTATTATTATTCTAAGTTGTTTATCATCGATTGTGATTTCGACTATCAATGGTTAAAATATCTTGCAGGTGTCCAAGCACACCATCATATGCTTTTATTCAAATAATATATAAATTTTAATATTAATATATTATCATATATGTGCTATGGATCACATGTTTATTAGTATATAATTCACAATATGTAACATCAATATATATTTAATTAAAATCATCTTAGTATTGATTAGTGTTGTTAAGTCATATAAAATCTTATTAAAATATCTAATAAATTTAGTACTCATATTCATAGAAGATATTTAGTACTACATCAGTACTTATAATTTATTCATACATTGTAAAATTATTACTCATTATAATATTGTTTTCGTAATATTTTGTGTATGATAGTTATATACATATCATTTTAATATGAAACTTTAAAATTTACAAAATATATAAATAACATTTCATGATACACATATTTAGGTTGTATTATCTCTCTCTTTTTTTTTTGTATTCTTATTGAATTAAATTAAACGGTAACACTCGAGTACTGGAAAGTACGGGGTGTTACATTGGAGGGCTTGGATGCAACACATGCATCATGGTGGGTCCCATCGTCCAGGTGTGGATGGTGTGGATAAAATACATAAACCATGGTGGTCCACCATCCACGGTTGTGGACAGTCTGACTAAAACACATACATCACCGTGGGTGCCACCGTTCTCAGCGGTAGACAATGTGAGTAAACACATACATCACTGTGGGTCCCATGTGGGGCCCACCATAATGCTTATTTGTAATCCAACCCGTTGGTAAGGTCACATGGGTCCAGGTGAAGTGGGAAAACAAATTTCATAATAATCCAAAACTTTTGTGACATCCAGAAAGGTTCAATGGTAGACATTAAATCCTCAGTGTTCACTATGATGTGGCCCACCTTGAGTTCCAGATATAGCTGATTTTTAAGGAATCACCGTCCTAGAGGGGAACTACCAAATGCACGGAGTGGATGTGCATCACATGATGTGGTGGGGCCCACGGCTGGGGCCCACATTCCCTGCCCGCGTCCATCCTCGGTTCTTGTGACGCTACTTGTGTTATCGGTCGACGGCGAAAGAAGCCATTCTTCTTCTTTGTTTAAATGTTTTTTTTTTAAATGCATTTTTTGAGGAATTTCATATGTGGGGCCCTCATCAGGGAAATATACCTCGTCCATTGCACTCTACAGCTCAAGATTGACCAAATAAGACCAATATGTAATGTGTTATTGGTGTATAGAAATGTCGAGGTGGTTTTCAATGGCAAACACACTATTTGCTATGTTATGGCCCGCCTGAGAGTCGGATTAACCTCATTTTTCGGCTCAATGCCTAAAATGAGGAAGGAAAGGCGATGGACGGCTTGGATTTGAAACATACATCAAGGTGGGGCCTACATGGACAACTCTTCCCAATTTTATTTTATTTTTCTTTTTTTCTTCTGCTGCTGCCGTTAGTACACCCATTGTCAGCTCACCCTTTCACTATTTTGCAACGTCTATTTCCCTGGACGCTGGACAGTTGGGTCACATGTATTTAAGGTGGCCCCACCCACAGACATGCTAAGGAGGGGTGGGCCCTACCCAGGTGGGCCACCAAATGGTCGGATGGTATGGATAAGGCATACATTAAGGTGGGGTCCATCCGGGTGGCCACACAGCCACATCATCATACAAAATGACAGAGAGAGAAAGAAGCACCCACCTTGATCATGGATTCTTCCTTCCACCGTCAACATTATCTAGAGCTCCAAGGGGACGATTCCAATGGTCAAGATGTTCTTAGGATGGTGAAGATAGGATGTGGGAAGTGGGCCACACATGGCTTCTCATGGAGTTTTGCTTAGACGTGGGTTGCTCCCATGAGAGTTTCTTGGAATGAAGATAGAGGAAATGAGAGAGAGAGAGAGAAGTGGTGAGGTGGAGTGATGGGATGAGAGGGATGGTGAGTGATGTAAGGGGGTACTTTGTTGTAAGAGAAGTTGACTTTTGGGGAGAGTAGTTGTACTTGGATATGAGTGTGACTAATGGGAGTGATGTGTACTTGATTGATGTGATCGATGTGATGTGTCGTTGAGATTCCCTTGATATTTGCAACATGCGGTGTTTTCCTCGAACTGAACATGGGCCTACATCTCCTAGCCCAGGTATCGCCTTAGTGCACGAGACGTGGTGTTGAAACCGAAGCGACGGCGCGGTCGCAAGGGTACAAGTCTCGGGTCAAGCCGACTCTGAAATACGGGACATGACTCATGATCGCTCGTAAACGCTAATAATAGATCGCGGGTCGCCGGGAAGACCACGAAAGCCTACGGAACGGTATGGGATAGGATACGGGTCTCACATATTATGCATTTATTTTATAAGCATAGATATACTTAATTGATCTAATTATATATGTTTTGCTATGTGAGGTGATTTAGAGAGCTAAGGTGAAAAGAACGATTAAAGAGAAGATTTAAAACTCAAAGAATGACCAAAAGAAAAGTTAGAGATTTGGAGGTGTTTAATGAAGAATTTAAGTGCCAAAGATCCAAGAAAATCAAGTTCAGAGAAGAGAGAAAATACTGGTGAAATCGCAAAGTTTGACAATAGAATAAGCAAACTATTTAGTGCCACCTAAGGTTAGTTTGCTCTGATCAAATATGAACAAAAGAGTTCAGCAAGAAACTATGATTTTTCGAGTTAATTTGGCTTGACATTTAGTTCGACTGAAGCCATGTTCAGTGCCACTGAAGTGATGTTCGGTGCTATTTAAAGGGATGTTTTAGGCCTTCTTAGGGAGAAATTAGGGTAGTAGAGGTGGAGAAAGGACATGTGAAGCCTCCAAGGAGTTCTTCTCCAATCGTTCAGTTCTAGTTAGTTTTTATGTTTTTCTTTTTAAGTTTTAGTTCAATGCCTTTGATTGGCTAAATCTCATACCTAGGGATAAGAGGTAAATCTTGTAGTTATTCTTAATGCTTAGTTTACTTTGATTCATGTTATTGGGATAATTGTTGAACAATTCATTTATATTTGGTTTGAATGAAGATTTATTTCTACTTTACTTTAATCCAGTGTCGACTCCGGGTACACTGGATGCTTAAGAACACTAAGAGCAATCTCTTACCTATTTTGCAAGAGATTGATTTGTAAAGTCCATTGATCTATAATAAACTACGGGAATGATAGATGCTTTGAATTCCCTACAATCAATACTTTGACACTTAATGTGGGAAACAATTTAATTGAAGTTCAAATCTGTTTCATGTTTATGAATGATGATTTAGTCACTCCATTATCTGCTTGGATAGGATAGGACTTCGATTTCAATGAGTTATAAAATTGAATCAAGTGAATTAACATTAAGATATAGCAATAAGTGGATCATTCATGCTCTAGTGTCTTATCCATAATAGTTTCTTTCACAATTACTCCTTAAAGCAAATTCAAGTAGCTAGCTTAGTTCTAGTTTAAATTCTAAAGTGTTTCAGAAATCGCACAAATATAAGTCCCTATCGGTACGACCTCAGCCTCACCGAGTTATTACTACATCAAAACCCTGTACTTGGTATTATCTAAACAACAATTCCAAGTGTAGGACTGTGAAGTAGTATATTGTAACACCCCAAACTTTTCAATACCTAAGTATTAAAAGTTCTCAAGTGTTACCATGAAATTTAATTTAGAATATACATATGTATGTCAACAATTCATCTTATCCTAACCTTACATCTATTCTCTAACCTCGATTTGACTGTTAGGAATAATCTTCATCCATAGATCAAGTCATCCGACCGTTGATTTTTACGACAAGATCATCATATATTCAAGTATTCTCACTTGTTCATCATAGCTAACCATTTAATCAATTATTCACCGCTAGGTAAAGATATCCGATTGTCCACTTTGAGTTTAGACCACCCGATCATGGTAAACTAACTACCTGATGTATACATCTGCTAGTACACATATAGAATAGAGATGCTGATCCATTCATCTTTTTCACCACCTATGAATATGCTTAACCCACCATTAGGACTATAATTTGAGGAACTTACATATGTGAACAAGTCACTTGAATCTAACGATACATATGTTCTACCTATTGATCACTCTAAAAACCTACTTGTGTTCATCCATTTACAAAATCGACCCCACAACCACCCACATAAATGATCAGAATACTAACCATCAAATTTTCATATTATTAACATATCATCTGACTGGCCATCATATTTGGATTCGTCAAATGGGCTGCTTAAATATCAGAATAAACTGCTCAGTTCAAATATTGTAAGGTATATGCCACAACTACCAGCTAACTTCTTTATTAGATATATGAAAGAGTTGATTTAGACCTCGAGGCGGTATAGCTCATTAAAAAGGCATCTTGTTCATCTGTAAGCGATCAAGGCTCAAAAAGGAGCGATGGAAAGATAATGAAAAATAAAGAATGTTTGTCAAATTTTAATGTATTTGGATTGTGTAAACCGACGTTATGAATGGTGAAAGTTGGAGAAATAAAATATGGCAAAATCATAAATTCTTAATGCCATTAACCTATACCCTTAAATTCTAGATCACATAGTCTTCATGATCTAATTCATGTGAAATTTTATACCATGCTATTTATCATAAATTAACCATACACGTCAAATTTCAACTCTTAAATAATTGTAAAGTGGCCCAATTAACAAATCAGCCCCTTGACCATTGAGTTTAGTGTCCATCGAGTAAGGAAAGCTCGTGGATAGTTGTAGTAGGATATTTCCTCCATATGAACGACTTAGATTGACCATCATATGGACCCAGTGTAAAATATAAGGACCCCACCTTGGTATGCTTTCCTTAGGCGTGAAGTAAGCCATTTTACACTTACCAACTCTTCTTAAATCTATAGCTTCGATTGACCCACATTGCACCATCAATCGCAGCTTAAAATTGGACCACACATTAACTTCATATGACTACGAGTTTTACTATGAAATTAATTTAGTATATATATGTAGTCAACAATTTAGCCTATCCTAACCTTACATCTATTCTCTAACCTCAATTTGACCGTTGAGAATAATCTTCATCCATAGATCAAGTCATCCGACCGTTGATTTTTATGATAAGATTATCATATATCCAAGTATTCTCACATGTTCATTATAACCAACCATTCAATCAACTATTCAGTGCTAGGTAAAGATATTAGATTCTCTACTTTGAGTTTGGACCACCCGGTCATGGTAAACTAACTACCCGATCTATACATCCAGTCATACACGTATATAAACTAGATATTGATCCGTTCATCTTCTTCACCACCTATGAATATACTTAACCACCATCGGGACTACAATTTGAGGAACTTACACATTTGAACAAGTCACTTGAATCTAATGGTACACATGTTCAACATCTTGATCACTCCAAAAATCTACTTGTGTTCATTCGTTTACAAAATCAACCACACAACCACCTACATACATGATCAGAGTACTAACTATCAGGTTTTCATATTTTTAACATATCATCTCACCATCCATCATATTTGGATCCGTTAAATGGGCTGCTTAAATATTGGAATAAACTACTTAGTTCAAAGATCGTAAGGTATATGCCATAACTACTGGCTGACTTCTTTATTAGATATATGAAGGAGTTGATTTAGACCTTGAGGTGGTATAACCATTAAAAAAACATCTTCGTCATCTATAAGCGATCAAGGCCCAAAATGGAGCGATGGAAAGATAATGAAAAATAAAGAATATTTGTCAAATTTCAATGTATTTGGGTCGTGTAGTTCGACGTTACGGATGGTGGAAGTTGGAGAAATAAAATATGACAAAATCGTAAATACTTAATGCCATTAACCTATACCCTTGAATTATAAATCACATAGTTTTTATGATTTATTTCATGTAAAATTTTATACCATGCCTATTTATCATAAATTAACCATACACGTCAAATTTCAGCCCTTAGATCATTGTAAAAGTGGCCCAATTAACAAATCATCCCCTTGATTATTGATTTTGGTGTCCATTGAGTGAGGAAAGCTCATGGATAGTTGTAATAGGATATTTCCCTCCATATGAATGACTTGGATTGGCCATCATATGGACCCAGTGTAAAATATAAGGACCCACCTTGGTAGGCTTTTCCATAGGCGTGAAGTAAGCCATTTTAGGCTTACCAACTCTACCTAAATGTATAGCTTCAATTGATCCACATTGCACCATCAATCGCAGCTTAAATTTGGACCACACGTTAACTTCATATGACTACGAGTTTTACCATGAAATTAATTTAGTATATACATATGTACATTAACAATTTAGCCTACCCTAACCTTACATCTATTCGCTAACCTTAATTTGACCGTTGGGAATAATCTTCATCCATAAATCAGGTCATCCGACCGTTGATTTTTACGATAAGATTATCATATATCCAAGTATTCTTACATGTTCATCATAACCAACCATTCTATCAACTATTCAGTACTAGGTAAAGATATTAGATTCTCCACTTTGAGTTTGGACCACCCGGTCATGGTAAACTAACTACCTGATCTATACATCCACTCGTACACGTATAGAATCGAGATACTGATCCATTCATCATTTCACCACCTACGAATATACTTAACCCACCATCAGGACTACAATTTGAGAAACTTACACATGTAAATAAGTCACTTGAATCTAACGGCACACATGTTCTACCACTTGATCACTCCAAAAACCTACTTGTGTTCATCCGTTTACAAAATCAACCGAACAACCACCTACATACATTATTAGAGTACTAACCATCAAGTGAGGAAAGCTTGTGGATACTTGTAGTATGATATTTTTCTCCATATGAATGACTTGGATTAGCCATCATATGGACCCAGTGTAAAATATAAGGACCCCACCTTGGTAGGCTTTTTCTTAGGCATAAAGTAAGCCATTTTAGGCTTACCGACTCTTCATAAATCTATAGCTTGGATTGACGCACATTGCACCATCAATCACAACTTAAATTTGGACCATACATTAACTTCATATGACTACGAGTTTTACTATGAAATTAATTTAGTATATACATATGTATGTCAACAATTTAGCCTATCCTAACCTTACATCTATTCTCTAACCTTGATTTAACCGTTGGGAATAATCTTCATCCATATATCAGGTCATTCGACCATTAATTTTTACGATAAGATCATCATATATCCAAGTATTCTCACATGTTCATTATAACCAACCATTCAATCAACTATTCACTCCTAGGTAAAGATATCTGTTTCTCCACTTTGAGTTTGGACCACCCAGTCATGGTAAGCTAACTACTTGATCTATACATCCACTCGTACACGTATAGAATCGAGATACTGATCCGTTCATCTTCTACACTACCTATGAATATACTTAATCTACCATCAGGACTATAATTTGATGAACTTACACATGTGAATAAGTCACTTGAATCTAACAGTACACATGTTCTACCTCTTGATCACTCCAAAAACCTACTTGTGTTCATCCGTTTACAAAATCGACCGCACAACCACCTATATACATGATCAGAGTACTAACAATCAAGTTTTCATATTTTTAACATATCATCTGACCGTCCATCATATTTGGATCCGTCAAATGGGCCGCTTAAATATTAGAATAAACTACTCAGTTAAAAAATCATAAGGTATATGCCACAACTACTAGCTGACTTCTTTATTAGATATATAAAAGCCTTGATTTAGACCTCGGGGCGGTATAACCCATTAAAAAGTCATCTTCGTCATCTGTAAGCGATCAAGGCCCAAAATGGAGCAATGGAAAAAGAATGAAAAATAAAGAATGTCTATCAAATTTTAATATATTTATATGGTGTAGTCCGACATTATGGATAATGGAAGTTAGAGAAATAAAAGATGACAAAATCGTAAATACTTGATGCCATTAACTATACCCTTGAACTCTAGATCACATAGTTCTCATGATCTATTTCATGTGAAATTTTATACTATGCCTATTTATCATAAATTAACCATACACGTCGAATTTCAGCCCTTAGATTATTGTAAAAGTAGCTCAATTAACAAAGATATTTTTCTCCATATGAACGACTTGGATTGGCCATCATATGGACCCAGTGTAAAATATAAGGACCACACATTGGTAGGATTTTCCTTATGCGTGAAGTAAGTCGTTTTAGGCTTACCAACTCTTCCTAAATCTATAGCTTTCAATTGACGCATATTGCATCATTAATCGTAACTTAAATTTGGACCATACTTTGACTTCATATGACTATGATATCATACAAAATTTAAACCCTAATCTATGATCCTACACTATTGAATGATGATCCCCTTGACTCAAATTCCTTCCTTTTGGTGCAAAAGGTGAAATTTTTAGGCCTTTTTTTAGCATTGATCAACCACCAGCTTTTGTCCATCCATTTGCCTATCCTGACTGTACATTTCACACAAAATTGGGCCCTGATTATAAGTGTGGATTGTTAATTGATATCAAGTTCGTTTTGGCACCCGTTAAGAGAATTTTCAAGATAGGTTAATCTAAATTTTGGATCACCAAGAAAATCATATACTCTGGCTCTATTCGACGACCTCGACACATTGAACAAATTATATTTAAAGAAAAATTGCCAGAAAAGGTCAAATTGGATAAACCCAATCCAAGTGCGATGTGAAACACACCCCTTCTCAGCCGTCCCTTTACACTCACACACCACCTCCTGATGTAAGAGGAGAGAGAGAGAGAGAGAGAGAGAGAGAGAGAGAGAGAGAAAGAGAAAGAGAGAGAAAGAGAAAGAGAAGCCTAAATTCCTATCATTCTCTTCATTCTCCACACGTGCAGTGTCTCCCTCTTGCTCAAGTGTTGTCGTGATTCATGTAGAAACTTTCCTACATCAAGATATACCTAGGGTTTAGATCTAAGTCTAAGTGAGGGATTCTTTTACACTTACATTAATTTGAGTTGATATGATTTATCTTATTTTTGCACACTTCCATATTATTGTGATTTTTCATGTAATTGATCAATGGATCGTTATGAATTATTTATCATTTTGGTAATTATGATTAATGTATGATTTTAATTATGCGTGATTTTTATAAATTTATGTAGGTTAATGGATATAAGCATTGCCCTTTGCTAATTTTGAGACATGTGCTTCCACTCTATATTGAGTTGGCCTTTTACTCGTCTTAAAGGACAACTATCACTATGAGCAGGGCATTGACCCTCTACAACCATACAAATATTGCTGGTGAATTACGGGTTGATGATATTGCCGATAATCATTTTATGGAAGATTCTTTCGAAAAGAAAAGAAGAAGGATAACACCATAAATTATTTTATTTATTTTTCGCTGCAAACTTTGATAATGTAATAAGTGTTAAGTGTCAAATATTGCATATTCTCTCCTATTTATATTTTGATTTTATGAACATGATAAGGCTTAATGGTATATTTTATGCATGTTTGTGATGCAAGGTGAATCTGAGAGCTTGGATTGAAAAGAATGTTAAAAGCATGGATTTGATGCTCAAGAATCACCAAGGCAAAAGATGGATCTTAGGAGGCCAAGATTGAAGAATTCACATACTAAAGATCCAAGGAAATCAAGTGAGGAATGAAGAGGATTGAAGATTTGAAGTGAAAAAAAGGAATACGCATGAAGTTCGACTAACCCAAGCTCTGCTTCGACTAGCCTAAGCTCTGGCTCGACTAGCCCAAGCTCTAGCTCGACTAGCCCAAGCTCTGCCTCTACTAGCCCAAGTTCTTCTTCGACCAGCCCAAGAAACTTCTGCTTGAACTCCAACAACATTATTTTTCAAATTCGCGTTACCTTCGACTAGTTGAAGATTCCACTCGACTAATCGAAGGTGACCTTCGACGAGTCAAAGATTGCCCTCGACTAGTCGAAGGTTACGCAGATTTTGCGTGGACTGCGTAAATTTGAGGCGGTTTCCGGACTTTTCTAACTCGGGGTGAAAGTTGGATTTCACCAACTTTAAATAGGAGTTCCTAGGATGCTCCAAAGCATCTTCTAGGGTTCGAGGAGTGGAGCAAAAGGGTGGAGCCACTGCATGGGAGTTTTTCTTCTTCTTCCTTAATTGGTCCTTTTGTTTTGTTTAAAAGTTCTTAGTTCAATCATGCTATGGTTGCCTAAACCTCTTAGCTAGGGTTAAGGGGTGTAGCTTGTAGCATGATGAGGATGTTTACTTTGCTTTGATTCTTTTTTATGTTGAACTTCATTGATTTCTAGTTGATTTTAAGAAATAATTTCAGTTTTCAATGGTTGGTTATGACTCAAATTATAATAGATCTACAATAGCTTTAGATATCTTCTTTTCTTAATTGAGATTATGGGATTGGTAAATCCTGTTGTTTGTCATCGTCATCGAGGCATGGTTGGGTGACAGAATCCCTTCCAAATCCTCACAATCCTCTTCCATTGAAGCTGGATCAATGTGAAGTTTAGAGATTTGATAATCTCTCTTTCCATTTGGAAAAGATAGGACTCTAATTCCAGTTGGATCTCTTGACTCATGCAAGGTAGCATCTCAATTGCTACAAGTGGATCCTTGGCACCCTAGTTCCCACCTTTAAATTCACAAGTTTTAATTACATCATTCGCAATTACTCTTTCCAATTATTCAGATTTAGATTTACATCTTCTTCTAGTTCTAGTTCTAGTTACTTTCAGAAACGTACGAAATTAGTCCTTGTGGATTCGACCTCGGTCTTACCGAGATTATTACTACATCGCAACCCTACACTTGGGGTTATGAACAAGTTTTTGGTGCCGTTGCTGAGGACTACAACTACGTTTTTCTAAAATTAATTAGTATTAGAATTAGGTTAAGATTAGGGCTTTTAGGATTCTTCAGTTTTTAGATTTTGTTTTTAGGATTTATCTTTTATTTTTCCTTTCTCTTCTTCTTCTAACATTGTTAACATAGTTTGATTGTTTTGATTTTGTAGCATTTTTATTTCTAGTTCTTCTCTTTTGGTAACTTCTTCCCTCTACTTACTTTCCATATTATTGTAGATTTTTATTTTTATTTTTTTGGAATTAGATTCAGAATTAGGGTTTCACCATGTATATGCAAGAGTGGGAACGTCAATGTGCTAAGCTACTTCTAGAAAATGAGAGATATTGTGAAGGGCTGTCAGATGATTATATTAGAAAACAACCTATGTCTCAAAATTTTTCTAAAACCATGATTGAGAATCGACCGAAATATAATGCTCCACAGATTATGAAGTCTATACGCGATCATATGTGGGAGAATAATTACACCCCACCGATTAAGAGAACAGTACGTGATTATTAGGGTGAAAACTATTATCACCCATCGGACAAAAAGAAAACAATGTGATATTATATTATGGGTGATAATGTGTACCATCAACCATCAAACTCTCCCACATATGACCCATATGACTATGATTAGTGGAAACATCAACATTGGAGAAATGAACCAACAAGAGATTATAGCGATTATCCTCTTAAATCCCCTACCTTTGAGATCCAACCAGAAACGATCCAAGAGGATTCACTTCAGAATTTTTTTTTTCACATAGAATGTAACGCCCTGAACATTTTAATACCCGAGTATTGAAAGTTCTTAAGCGTTACTAAGAATTTAACGTAATATGTACATGTGTGTGATACAAACCTAACTATCATAACCTTACCTCTATACCATGATACGAATCTAACCATTGAAAATGATCTCCATTTAGTAGATCAAGCCATTTAACTGTTAATTTCAAGAAAAGATCATCCATCATGTGATTTGATGCAAGTACTTTCCATTGAATAACATGACAAATAACTCCCTATCCAAAATGATCTAGATATACAGTCTTTTGTAAGAATTGTTTAGAAACGTGCCTATAACCATGTGAAGCCATTAGATTTTCTAAAACTCACAGATCAGCAATAATTACGAAAATACCATTAACCTAGACCCCTGAACACTAGATCACATGATTCCCACAATCCGTTTTATGTGAAGTTTTATACTATGCCTAATTATTAAAAATTAACTGTACACGTCGAATTTCAGCCCTTAGATCATAGTAAAGTAGCTACTTTATTTCTACATCCGTTCATACACTTATCAGATCAAGATTCTAATCCATTCATCTTATTCATCTCAAATGAAGATGCTTAATCCACCATTAGAATTGCAATCTAAGGAATTTACACATGTGAACATGTCACTCAAATCTAATGGTATACATGTTCTACCCCTAATTACTCCAGAAACCTGCCATATGCCCATTAATCTATGAAACTGGTTGTACATCCACCTACATACATGGTCAAAGTGCTAACCATCAAGTTCTCTTATTTTTAGCAAGTCATTTGACCATCCATCACGTTTGGATCTGCCAAACAGGCTATCCAAATATCAGAATAAACTATTCAATTCGAAGATCTTAAGGCATGTGTCCAAACTACCAGACAATGTTTCGATTAAATGTATATAAACATTGCGTTAAACCTCAGATTAGTATAGTCCATTAAAATGGTATCTTGGTCATCTGTAAGCAATCAAGACTCAAACTTAAGCATTAAAAAGAGCATGAAAAATAACAAATATTGGTGAAATTTTATCCCATTTGTGCGGTGCAGTTAGGAGATATACGAACGATAGAAGTTGTAACAAAGGAAAAGCACGAGATTATAATTATAAGATTAGAGCTTATATACACAGCAACATGGTTTCATGGAGGTTTTTAATGGTGGGTTTCACCTGCAAGTTTTTGCAACATATGGCCCACCTAGAGCTCAGATCGCCTTCAAATTTGGTCTCATGCGTCGACACGACCCAACTCAACTAATGAATGGGATGGATTTTCACAATAACATCGAGGTGGGACCCACCTGATTTTTCCCCAACCATTCATGAAAATCAAGAATTTATGTGAAATAAATGCACGTAAATGACTTTCTTGGTTCAACGTGAATACAATCCCACGTTGATTAAAGTGTGACCCACTTAGGACATGAATGTGTTCCATATTTTGGCCCCTAGCCTAACATCACCTTACAAAACTGATGGAATGAATGGATTTTCTAGAAACCATAATAGCGGACCCCACCAAATCATGAAAATCAGCCTATAAACGGAAGTCAGCCGCTGTAACAACAACCGATGAAACCAGGAGTTCCTTAGTAGGAAACTCCCTACGTTTGAGGAGATCTGAACCGTTCAATCCCCACTTAAGAGAGAACTGACTCCAACATGAAACAATGGGAGTGCGAAAGAATCCCGATGATGCTGGAAATTCAAAAGAGAACTGCGAAACCGACAAGGTTCATGCACAAGAAAAACAGAGGCCAATCACATTTCCATTGGACCCAGTGATCAGAGAAACAAAACGAGGAATTTGTGGGTCCCATAAGCTCTCTAGGGACCATCCGAACCTTTCCATGGAGGCAGAATGGATTGAAACCCCCAGTGTGGCGAAACTCCGCGCGTAAAGTTACGCAGGATCTGTGAGAGAAGTCTAGAAGCCTCTCTCCAAGCCTATAAATCTGCAACCGTTCGCTCCATAAGGGAGAAAATCAAGAAGAGTAAGAGAGATCGAGAGAGGGACGTTAGCTCCCTGCTAGACGAGGAAAGAACGGGAGAAGAAAGAAAGAGGCAGAGAAAGAAGAAGGACAAGAAAGAGGAGGAGAAGAGGCACCTCGGTTTCGTCAGCAAAGGACAAATCCGATTGGGAATTGCCAATCCACATCTTGGTAAGGTTAACTTTCTAGATCTCTTTCTTTCTTTCTTCTCTTTCCACCGTTAGACGTGGGGCAACTCACTAAGTCAAACCGAGTTGACTCAGTAGGATGACTCAGTAAAGCCGAAATTCGATGAGTCTAAGGGTAATTATGGAACAAAAGGTATTTACACCAAATTTGATTAATCAAGAATATCGATTCATTACTAGTCCTAAATCTTAGCCTAAGATTGATCCTAATCATATAACTTGTGTAAGAAGATAGCCTAACTTAAAGAGTCATGCTAATCATGTTAGGATTGAGGCCCGACGACATAGATCTACCAACATTAAGAAGAAATCAAGTTTCGAAGGTGAGGGTTTTATCCTTTAAGCTTACAGTAATTTAAGTTAATCTATTTATTCTTCCTTTTATATGCCTTGATGTTAATTCATTTGTCCTTTTACATGCCCTTACCTTTATCCTGCCTTTTTATGCCTTTACAATATAAATTATCCTATCTTTCATGATTACATGTTCTTCTGGGAACTATCTTATCAATTAATTTAGTTAATATCATTACAACTATTGGCCCTTTTGAGATTACGACATGATGTCAAATAAAAGTGAATTTCTCTAATTTTTTGTGAGGCCATGGATACAATCTTTGCCATTGCCTTATCAAATTTATTGAGTTGGCTCTGCCACTCGTCTCTATATTTGAGTTGGCTCTACCACTCGTCTCTTTATTAGAGTTAGCTCTGCCACTCGTCTTTTTATTTGAGTTGGCTCTACCACTCTTCTTTTGTTGAGTTGACCATTGTCACTTTTTTCTTATTATGTTGGCCATTACCACTTTTGC
The DNA here is from genome assembly GCA_030180095.1 of Magnolia changhungtana. Lineage (NCBI taxonomy): Eukaryota > Viridiplantae > Streptophyta > Magnoliopsida > Magnoliales > Magnoliaceae > Magnolia > Magnolia changhungtana. Next base: position 4,995,952 of record JASAUF010000600.1, read on the forward strand.
TGAGTTGACCATTATCACTCTTCTCTTATTATATTGGCTTTGTGCCATCTATCCTTAAGGCTTAGGCATGTGTCTTGTTATTCTAGAATCTCCATGATTCAGTTTATATTCTTCATGATTCAGATTATACTCTTCATGATTTAGTTTATATTCTTTATGATTTAGTTTATATTCTTTATAAGTGCAAGTGATGTGTTAAGAGGTATCACAACTAGTTAATCGATTATCTTATCATGGACATAATGCATTACGGGTAGTGGCCCTCTTAGTCGGCACATATTTCTGTAGGTTGGTTGGAGTGGTGCACAATCAATGTATGTAAATTGGCATACGTGTTACATCAACTTTTCAGGATTGGATGTCTCAAATAGTCACTCCATGAACACATCGTTTTATGTAAATCCTCCAACTGCGTGTTGTGTTGCCTTGAGATGTTCGCATAAATTCACGTTGGCATTGGCCATGCCGGCGAATATCCGTAGTTATGGGATGCAGGTCGAGCCAGATTTCTTATAAATTATATTCCACATTGTGATGATTACTACGTATGATGAGTTGCATACATTATGCTAGGCATGCATCTCATGTAGGTTGTTTGTGCATACTGATATCTCATGTATTAGTGGAGTATGAGACGTATCAGTACCCTTACTTTACCTTTTATGAATCTCTTGAATTATTGTTAATCTTAAAGGATAACCATCACTATAAGTAGGGCATTGATCCTCTCCCAACCGTACAGATGACATAGGTGACGTACAGATTGAAGACTTAGAGGACTATTTCTCTATAAAAGATTATCTTAAAAGACTAAGAAGACAGTTTTATTATTTAGTTTTATACTTCTTCTATAAACTCTGATGTTGTAATAAACCTCCCATTATAAGGCAATTTGATTATTCTTTTACTCTGATGAAATATAATCAATACAGTTGATTTTATGTTACCTTCATGAATATACTTGGATGTGACCCAAAAGAACAAAAAAAGGTGTGATTTTGTAAAGCATCTAATTTATACATCATTAACACCCGGTTTCCTCAGGCACGAGTACAAACTCTGGCCGTGAAAATTCGGGTTGTTACAGTTGGTATCAGAGAATGAGAATGAGATTAACTGGGCCTGAGGGAATGGACCATCATAAGTTTTACGTAACTCATATATAATCATCAAAATTAGATAGTTATACTTAGGTGAATTCCCCATGAAACTAGGGAGTTGTGGAATTAGAAACCCATACTCAGATTCCCCATTGGAAATATAAAGTTAGACATGGAATCTAGAAACTGTGACTCTAGGTCTCTATCAACTTTCCTATAAAATTTCAACTTCCATTGTCATCTAGTCTGGCTAGAATACTCGACTTTCACCTAGGTGACCATAATTAGGTAAAGCATAAGTGAGTGAATCCAATTATCAAATCTCGAGGTCGATATTTTGTTTAAGGGGGGTAGGCTGTAGCGTCCCAATTCATATAGCCAATTATACACACCTAGACATATACGTACCTACATCGTGAGTAATACATGAAAATTTAAGCATTAGAAAAGATGATAGGAATAATTTTAAGAATCAAAGATTTCATTCTATTCACCATGACTTTAGGATAACCGAGGTTACGGACTGATGGAACCATACTTCGTAAAATTTAAGTGGTTTGACTCAAATTCTAAGTCCTAGAAAATCTCAAATGATTTCAATGCCCTGATCAAGCAAAGGATTGAGATTTAACAGGGTTATGAATTGATACCGGCAAATCCTCTGTACCGCGCAAGCAAAGGATCTATGTATCGAGCTCAAACCTATTACAATAATCTATTCATAGTACCTTGAACATGGGAAGTAAGGAATCCTTAGAGGCATAGAAAATGACTCAGATAATGGAAGTACTAAATTTCGAGGGCGAAATTATGTTTAAGGGGGGTAGATCGTAATGCCCTAAACATTTCAATACCCGAGTATTGAAAGTTCTCAAGCGTTACCAAGAATTTGACGTAATATGTACATGTGTGCGATACAAACCTAACTATCATAACCTTACCTCTATACCTTGATGTGAATCTAACCATTGAAAATGATCTCCATTCAGTAGATCAAGCCATTTAACCATTAATTTCAAGAAAAGATCATCCATCACGTGATTTGATGTAAGTACTTTCCATTGAATAACCTGACGAATAACTCCCTATCCAAAATGATCTAGATATATGTTCTTTTGTAAGAATTGTTTAGAAAACGTGCTTATAGCCATTTAGAGCCATTAGATTTCCTAAAACTCACAGATCAGCAATAATTATGAAAATACCATTAACCTACACCCCTGAACACTAGATAACATGGTTCCCATAATCCGTTTTATGTGAAATTTTATACCATGCCTAATTATTAAAAATTAACCGTAAACGTTGAATTTCAACCCTTAGATCATAATAAAGTAGCTACCTTCTTTCTACATCCGTTCGTACACTTATTAGATTAAGATTTTAATCCGTTCATCTTGTTCACCCCATATGAATATGCTTAATCCACCATTAGAACTGCAATCTGAGGAATTTACACATGTGAACAAGTCACTCAAATCTAATGGTGTACATGTTCTACCACTAATTACTCCAGAAACCCGCCTTATGCCCATTAATTTATGAAACTGGCCGTACATCTACCTATATACATGGTCAAAGCGCTAACCATCAAGTTCTCTTATTTTTAGCAAGTCATTTGACCATCCATCACATTTGGATCTGCCAAACAGGCCATCCAAACGTCAGAATAAACTATTTAGTTCGAAGATCTTAAGGCACGTGTCCAAACTACCGGACAATGTTTCTATTAAATGTATATAAACATCGCATTAAACCTCAAATTAGTATAGTCCATTAAAATGGTATCTTGGCTATCTGTAAGTGATCATGACTCAAACTTAGGCGTTAGAAAGAGCATGAAAAATAACAAATATTTGTGAAATTTTACCCCATTTGTAAAGTGCAGTTAGGTGATACGGACGATAGAAGTTGTAACAAAGGAAAAGCGTGAGATTATAATTATAAGATTAGATCTTATATACACAGCAACATGGTTTCACGGAGGTTTTTAATGGTGGGTTTCACCCATAAGTTTTTGTAACATATGGCCCACCTAAAGCTCATATCGCCTTCAAATTTGGTCTCGTGCATCAACATGACCCAACTCAACTAATGAATGGGATGGATTTTCATAATAACATTGGGGTGGGACTGTAATAGCCCACACCCACACTGTATGATATTGTCCGCTCTAAGCACAACCCGCACGGTTTTGTTCTTGGGGTCACCCCCAAAAGGCCTCATACAGTATAGGGTGACAACTTTATGTGGTATGGCCAACTGACCTGAACTAGGAAAGTGAAGGTCGTGTTTTTGGGCCCGTGGGTTGTCACCAATCTGGTTTCATAGTCAATCTTGGTCTTCATTTTAGTGAGTCAATCTATGCCGAGGATGACGTCATAATGATATATCGTAGTGACAATCAGGTCAATGCACACCACTCTGCTTCCTAAGTCTATTGGGCAATTCTTACAAAGCTTAGTGGCATTTGTGAAGGTTCCTACTGCTGTGATGACTCTCACCCCAACCATAGGGGTAGTGTTCAGCCCTAATCGCTTGACTATAAAGTATGCTATCATTGAAATAGTGGACTGTAAGTGCTATGATTTAATTCATCTTTGATTGTCAAATTTTGTGTGTCAAAACTTCTTTGTATGTCTTGTGTTTATATCTTATGTCAAAACTTCTTTGTATGTCTTGTGTTTATATCTTAATAAATCTATATGAGACACCACGTCAACACTTGAAGACTAGTTCAAAGAATTCTTCAAAGCTTCATGAGAGTTCAGGTTACCATGTAGAAGATATTGAAGATGAGCTCAGTGTCAAGGTTCAAGTTCAAGTGCAAGTAGAAGTTCAAGATTCATATATAAGTACGGGACTCAAGTGCAAGTGACATTAACTTCAAAGCTTGTGAAGAAATCAAGCTACATGAAGAAGAACTCAAGCTCAAGACTCAAGCTTTTTAATGATCAAAGTCTAAGCAAATGAAGTATTCAATATCCATACCTCATGTCCCAGGTATGATAAACCTTAGGTTAACCTTAGGATAGGTCACTTTGGATACATAATTCATTTGAATATTATTACATGATTTTGGTCTTTTCTAAGACCAGTCGTAGACCTTGTTCGACTAGTCCTAGCACTGCCTCGACCAGTCTAAGAAGTTCCAAGACCAGACCTAAAATTGTTGCAATTTATCAGATTTTCTGGTTCGGCTACGACCAGTCCTGGAGTCTCCTCGATCGGTCGTGAGATGGTCTCGAGTCGACCTTCGACCAGTCATAAGGCTTCGATTCAAACTCCAGCGACTAAATCAATTGTTGCATGACCAGTCGTAGAGGGGTCTCGACCAGTCGTGGACTGCCTTTGACCAGTCGTGGACTACCTAGAACCGGTCGTACAATGGTCTGATGCGATCACGCTCAAAAATTCAAAAATCAGTTTATTTCAAGAGCAGTCGTAGTGACCCTAGGACCAGTCGAAGATGAATTTTTCTGCTATAAATAGCACACGAATTTCAGAGTTTTTCATTGAAAATTGAGTGAATTCAAGGCTCCACTCTAAGATAAGTTTGTGTTTATTTTTAAGCTATTTTGTGCATAATTTCTTTCTCTTTTTACTAGCTTTTTAATTTGATTTTGTTTCTGTATTCCAATCTGATTTGAAAAGAGGAATTGACTTATTCCTTCTTCTTGGAATCAAAATCAAATATAGCTACGCCCAACTGGTTTAAATCTAAAATCAATTAGAACTTAGAACCATATTAAAGTGAGTAATGGACATTGAACTTCTATATTCGAACATCTACTCCAATTGGTTCTTCCGGGTAGCTACAAGAGGAGAAATCCAGGTATTTTACAATTCTGTAAATTCCATTCTATTTTGATTTTTGTTTGGGATTTGCCAAAAAAATCTCAATTTGTGTGGTTATCTGAGGAGAGCCAGAAAACTCAGAAGTGTGGGTTTTTGAATTGTGTAAGCCCAAGTTAAAAAGACACAATTGTAAAGGTTTTGGGTGAACCTGTGAAAACCTATTTGATAGTGAATGCTAATATCCCCTGTGTGAGGATATTAGGAGTGGAGTAGCATTCTGTGTGGCTGTTGAAAAACAGTTGGTGTACACAGGCGAACCACTATAACTCTTTGTCTTGTGGATTGAATGCTTACTTAAATTTCATATCATTTATCATTCAATTTTGTGGAATGTACGTGTGGATGTGAATGTTGTAACAATTTACATTTCAAGCAAGTTTGGGGAGTGTTTTAATAAGTTAGATCTTTATTTCTGCACTTTATTTCAAATCCTTATTATTCAGATTGAGTTATTGATTCAAAAGGCGTTCTAGAAATAAGGTTGTCCTACCATAAGCCCTTATTTATTATAGTGTAAGGTTGTCCTTAGAACTGAATTTGTATCAACCTCTCAATACTTATTTGTTGATATTGAATTGATTACAGCATTGTGAATTGATCTATAATTGTAAGGCTATCTATTTAATTTTATTCCGCTGATTTTATTTTAATTTGGTATAGTCCTATTCACCCACCCTCTAGGACATATAGCTTGGCCATTTCAAGTAGTATAAGAGCTTAATAGCTCGTTCTTATTGCTTTTTATTTGGATTTATTTCCTGAGCTAACGATCTAAGCTATATAAATAAGATGTCAAATTTTGATAGCCTATCAGTCACTAGGCCTCCACCCTTTGATGGCTCCAACTATGCCTATTGGAAAGCCCGAATGAGGATTTTCCTCAAATCAATGGATGAGAGTATGTGGCAAGCCACAGTGACTGAATGGAGCCCTCCTACCATTGAAGTAACTGGTATCAATGGATCAAAATCAATGAGAATAACACCTTATACATCTTGGTCCACACTTCAGAAAAGTGAGAGTAGTGCCAATGTAAAAGCACTAAATGCAATCACTTGTGCGCTATCACCAGATGAATTCAAAAGAATCATATCCTATGATACTGCAAAGCAAGCCTGGGATATATTAGAAATGACACACGAGGGTACTTCAATTGTCAAAAAATCTAAAGTCCAACTCCTTATAACCAAAATTGAAGAAATTTATATGGAGGAAAATGAAATGTTTATGGACTTTTACACAAAACTAAATGACATTGTAAACTCTATGTGGGGTCTCAGCGATAAAATTCCAGAAAGTAAAGTGTGTGCAAAGATACTACACTCACTTCCTGAACGGTTTAACTCTAAGGTAACCGTGATCTAGAAACTTCGTGATACGGATAATATGAAGGTAGAAGAACTAGTTGGTTCTTTACAAACCTATGAGTTAAACTTTAAAGCTCCTAAAGGAAAATTTGTAGCTTTGAAATCATCTAAAATTTTGTCTAAAGAAAACTCAGATTTAGAAAATTCTAAAGATGATATGGCTCTTTTAGCGAAAAAGTTCTATAAGATTTTCATAAGTAAGAAAAGGGTCAATTTTTAAAAGACAAATGAAAAGAAACGATCAAAACTTAAGTCCAAAACTTGGAAGTCTTTGAAAGACAGTCAGTGTTACAACTGCCAAGAGTATGGGCATTTAGCAAACAAATGTCCTAAAAAGGACAGACCCAAAAGGAAGGGTATGTTGGCTACTTGGGATGAATCGTCTGATTCTGAAGCCTCTTCTGAATCAGAAAATTCTGAAACCGAGTCGGGCAATGAAGTTAAGGCCCTCATGACTCTAGCCAATTTTACTTTTTTAGATCACGATGACTCAACAAGTGAAGAAAATTTGAATAGTGATCATGAAAATGAAGAAGATCTTCAAGATGCTTATAATGCCTTATATAAGGAAAGTTGTAAAATTGTTGTCAAACTTAAACTTCAAAAAGAAAAGTTTTCTAAACTCAAAGAATGTTTTGAAACTCTTGTTTTAGAAAAATCACAAATTTTAGATTGTTTCGAAAAATCAAAATGTGATTTGGAATTCAAAACCTCCCTGATTGATGATTTGAAATCTGAAAATGAGAAACTTAAAAATGAAGTATCTTCTCTTTTGAGTTTGAAGGATACATGGAGATATGCCCAAGGTGATCTAAAGTTAGAAAAATTATTATCCGGATTAAGAAAATGTGGCGATTGATCTGGGTTAGGCTATGAGAAAAATACATCTCCTAAACAGAAGTATACTTCTCCCAACTTTGTGAAAGGAGAAGCTTCTAACTCAAAAGGAAAGAGTACTTGTCAAAATTTTTCTAAAAATACAAGAACTTTTCAAAAACCCAAAAGCAGCTATTTTAAAAATCAGATCAGAAATCCTCTTGCAGGAAAAATAGTTGATTTACTTAAGGAGCTCTTAAAATCTAACTCAGTAGGTCATTCTTACAACATCAGATAAAAGAAGACCAATTATGTTCCTAAACCCAAAACTGTTATGAAATGGGTTCCTAAAGTTGCCTGCTTGGTTGCCCACACTGCGTTATAAGCAACAAGCCATTCAAAATGGTACCTAAACAGTGGATGTTCTAGGCACATGACAGGTAACAAGACTTTATTCACTGATCTAAAAGATATGACTGATGGGTCAGTCACATTTGTTGATGGTTGCAACTGCAAGATTATTGGCCAAGGTACGGTTCAACTTTATAATCTTCCCTTATTTAAGAATGTTTTATATGTTAAGGGACTAAAGCACAACCTGTTAAGCATATTTCAAATATGCGACAACAACCATAGTGTTAAATTTTCTAATCAAGGTTGTGTGATTATAGATAAAAAGGATTCTGTAATATTAACTAGTCGCAGAACTTCTGAAAACTGCTATATAGTAAGCAACGGTAGCTCATCTAATCAATCGTGTTACATGGTCTATACCGATGAGACAGAATTATAGCATAAACGCCTTGGACATGTACACTACCAGAATTTATACATATTGAGCAAAGGAGAACTTATTAGAGGTCTACCTAAAGTGCAGAAAGTAGACAAAATATGTGGTGAATGCCAGTATGGTAAACAAACTAGGAGCTCTAACAAAAAAGTGAACTCCAATACCACATCTAGACCACTCGAGCTTCTCCACATGGATCTTATAGGACCAACCAGAATGGAAAGTCGAGGTGGCAAAAAATACATCTTGGTCATCATAGATGATTATACAAGATACACTTGGGTTTCATTTCTAAGAGACAAAGCAGAAACTCTTGATGAAGTGAAAAAGATTATCAAATGGATCCAAACTGAAAAAAGTTCTCAAGTCAGTAAGATCTGAAGTGATCATGGATCCAAGTTTGAAAATAACGATTTTGAGAAATTCTGTAGCGATCAGGGAATATCACATGAATTCTCTACACCCAAAACTCCACAACAAAATGGTATTGTGGAAAGGAAAAATAGAGTGCTTCAAGAAATGGGAAATGTTATGTTGAATAGCATGAAGCTCCCTAAAAATTTATGGGCTGAAGCAGTGAACACCGCCTGCTACATTATTAACCGTGTTTATATTTACAAATTTAATAATAAAACGGCTTATAAAATGTGGTTTGAGAAAAAGCCTACTCTCAAATACTTTTGAGTTTTTGGTAGCAAATGTTATATTTTACGTGACCGTGAGAATCTGGGAAAGTTCGACACTAAAAGTGATGAAGGGATCTTTTTAGGATACTCTTTAAACAGTCGTGCATATCGTGTTCTGAACAGCAGGACTGGTGTGATTCAAGAGTGAATAAATGTCGTGATTAACGATCACCTGAATACACCTATCCCTAGTTCAGATAATGATGAAGTTCTTATATTTGAAAAACCAGATACTTCATCAAGTGAAACTAACTCTGAATTAAGGACTGTTAAAGATCATCCAACTGATCGAATTCTTGGAAACCCTCTCACTGGTGTACGTACTCGTAGACAACTAGAAGACATATGTAATTACGTGTGCTTTACTTCTCAGGTTGAACCGGTAAACGTAAAAGAAGCACTTTCTGATGAAAACTGGATATTAGCAATGCAGGAAGAACTTAATCAGTTTGTCAGAAACAATGTCTGGTATTTTGTTCCTAGACCTAAAGATAAACACATTATTGAAACAAAATGAATTTTTAAAAACAAGTCTGATGAATTAGGAAGTATCGTTCGAAACAAGGCAAGACTGATCGTATAAGGGTACACGCAAATTGAAGGGATTGATTATGATGAAACTTTTGCCCCAGTTGCTCGCCTTGAATCTGTCAGACTTTTTATATCTATTACATGTTTTAGAAAGTTTAAAATTTTTTAAATGGATGTAAAGAGTGCCTTTTTGAATGGCGACTTACTTGAAGAGGTATATGTTGAACAACCGACTGGGTTTGAAGACCCTAAACTCACTAATCATGTATACCGCCTTAAAAAGGTTCTCTATGGTCTGAAACAAGCTCCCAGAGCATGGTATGAAAAATTGACTAAGTTTTTACTAAGTCACAATTTTCAAATGGGTAGTGTTGATAAGACACTTTTTGTTAAGAAACATAACGATGAAATCTTAATGGTTCAAATCTATATTGATGATATAATTTATGGATCAACTTGTACTAACATGACTATTGAGTTTGCAGATCTAATAAAATCTGAATTCAAAATGAGCATGGTTGGTGAATTAAATTATTTCCTAGGGTTGCAATAAAACAACAATCTGATGGAATTTTTATTTCACAAACTAAGTATGCATTAAACTTAATTAAGAGGTTCGGATTTGAAAATTGTAAGAACTTTGATACTCCTATGAATACAACTCTAAGACTCTCAAAAGACTCTACAGGTAAAGATATAGATCCTAAATTGTATCGTAGTATGATAGGTAGCTTACTTTACCTAACTGCAAGTAGACCTGATATTGCTTTAAGTGTTGGAATTTGTGCTAGATATAGTCTAATCCTAGAGAATCTCACTTAACTGCTGTTAAACGAATTATTTAATATATCGCAAGTTCAGTTAATCTGGGTCTTTGGTATCCCTATGATACTAGTATTCAATTGGCTGAGTATTCGGATGCTGATTGGGTAGGAAATATAGATGATAGAAAATCAACCAGCGGCGGTTGTTTTTACATTGGAAACTATCTAGTTTCTTGGTTTAACAAGAAGCAAAGTTCCATATTACTCTCAACTACTGAGGCCGAATATATTGCAGTAGAAAATGCATGTACTCAGTTGGTTTGGATGAAACGTATGCTGAGTGATTATGGAATCGCATAAGACTCAATGGTGTTATACTGTGATAATTCCAGTGCAATAAACATTTCAAAAAACCCAATCCAGCATCACGTACTAAGCGCATTGACATTCGGTTTCATTATATTCATGAATTAGTGGAAGAAAAAACAGTATCATTAGAATATATTTCTACCAAGACTCAGCTTGCTGACATTTTCACTAAACCGCTCGACAAAAGCAGGTTTAACAAATTAAAATTTGATCTTGGTATGTGCAATTTTAAATGATTGATCATGCATATTTGTATCATATTGTATATAATGTTAATATGTTTAAAATTTAAAATTCTTTGAAAATTGCATATTTTTTTCTGGTCTAAGACCGGTCGAGGATGTGCTCGACCAGTCTTGCTACGACCGGTCGAGTATGTCCCAAGACCGGTCGTGTGTGCATTGATCTTTTTAATTTGGAGAAAACTTTTTTCTTCTTCATTTTAACCCTCCTCACCAACGAGCCGAGCTTCGACTAGTCGAACCCTTGTGTTCGATTCCTCCAGGTTAGAGTGATTTCTCTTATTTTCATAGAGAATCTTAATCTTTACTCTTAAATTTCTTGATCATTATTGTCTATTTCATGTAAATCTTCAACTTTTTGGGTTTTTCTTCCTTTTTGTTGAATTTAGAGAAACTCATCTCTATTTTCTTGAACTTTCTTTCATTTCTTCAAGAATATTGAATCTAGAGGTAAAAAGAAAATTCATAAAGGTGCATCTTCTTCTCGTACAAATGCTATCACTAGACGTCATCTTAGAGATCATGAAGATGATCCACCACATGTTCGAGACTTGCGTATGCACAATGTTATTGTTGAAAAAGTTATTAGTTTACATCATATTGCTCCTTACGGTCTCCTTCCTCTCCTTCAATCTGTAGGATGGGAAAATATTTTATGCTGGGGCGGGCCGGCATACCAGTCCATAGCACAGGCCATGGCTGTATGCATATCTGACTTTTCTGCTGAGCAACTGACTTTTACTATTGATACTAGAGAAGGGCAGTTTCATGTTGATCAACACTTAATTTCCGGCCTTATGGATATTCAAGTAAATGATGATGGTGTTCATCCTAGTGCACTTGCTGAGAAAGTGTCAGAATCGAAAAAAACGTATTTTTACTAGAGCATTGTGTAACATGAATGCACCATGGACTGCAAATGGAAATGCTCTTAAAACCAGATACTTGTTACCTAAATACAGAGTTTTACATCGTATCTTCACTTCTAATCTGTATCCCCGCTCTGGAAACAAGACTGAGTTGACTCTGTTTATGGTTTGTATTTTGTACTCTATCGTTACTAGTGCTGATATCTGTTTGCCCTCCTTGATTTGTTCCTCTATCATTCAAATTCGTAGTCATCCTGGTCATGGTGATATTCCATTTGGATATCCATTAAATGTATTAGCCACTCACATGTTAGTCGCTATGCCCGTCGGTGAGGCTCCTATCCAACACCTCATATTTAACAATTCTAACCTGAATAAAATGAAGTTGGGTTTGGCTCTTGGTCAAGTTGATGTTGATGTAGGTGAAGCTGTTGCTGAAGTTGAGATGGGTGTCGAAGGTGACGAGTTGCCTCCTGATGATATTGACATGGATGATATTTTTAATGAAATTGATTCTGATTCTGGAAATGATCCAGACTTTGAACCATCTGATTTCAATGCACGTCTAAGTGCATTAGAGGAAAAGGTTGAACAGATGAATGTTGGTCACAATCAACAATTTAAAAATATGCGTAAATATTTTAGGCGCTTACAGAAGAGCCTTCATCAAAGTGATCCTAATATACCTGCTCCTTCTTCTGGATCAGATTGAGTTTGTTAAATCTTGGTTTGTATTAACTTTACTAATTTACCTTCTTTGGTTGTTGGGCTACTTGTTTTAAACTTCACTTAATCACTCTTTTGTCATGTACTCTGACTCACCTTGTTTACCTCTTTTGTCTTGTTCTTAACTCTGGATTTATTTTTTTTGGTTGCTATTTTCTGTCTTTCATATCCTATTTTTGCTTCTTCCTTTGTCATATTTTGACAAAAAGGGGGAGAATTTTGGTGTAGAATTTTATGGATTATGATTGTGGTTGATATGATAAGGGGTATATGCCTACTCAGGGGAAGTAGAGGTGCACTAAACTCAGGGGGAGTTGAGTTGTCTAAAGGGGTTGATGCTCTTATGCTTATTTTTATATGACAACTGGTGCATGATTCGTTATTGTACATTGTGATGCTTATCTTATTGATGTATGAGAAGTGTTTTGTCACAAATTTGACAAAGGGGGAGATTCTAAGTGCTATGATTTAATTCATCTTTGATTGTCAAATTTTGTGTGTCAAAACTTCTTTGTATGTCTTGTGTTTATATCTTGTGTCAAAACTTCTTTGTATGTCTTGTGTTTATATCTTGATAAATCTGTATAAGACACCACATCAACACTTGAAGACTAGTTCAAAGAATTCTTCAAAGCTTCATGAGAGTTCAAGCTACAATGTAGAAGATATTGAAGATGAGCTCAGTGTCAAGGTTCAAGTTCAAGTGCAAGTGAAAGTTCAAGATTCATATATAAGTACGGGACTCAAGTGCAAGTGACATTAACTTCAAAGCTTGTGAAGAAATCAAGCTACATGAAGAAGAACTCAAGCTCAAGACTCAAGCTTTGTAATGATCAAAGTCTAAGCAAATGAAGTGTTCAATGTCCATACCTCATGTCCCAGGTATGATAAACCTTAGATTGACCTTAGGATAGGTCACTTTGGATACATAATTCATTTGAATATTATTACATGATTTTGGTCTTTTCTAAGACCAGTCCTAGACCTTGTTTGACCAGTCTTAGCACTGTCTCAACCAGTCTAAGAAGTTCCAAGACAAGTCCTAAAATTGTTGCAATTTATCGAAGTTTCTGGTTCGGCTACGACCAGTCATGGAGTCTGCTCGACCGGTCATGAGATGGTCTCGACTCGACCTTCGACCAGTCATAAGGCTTCGACTCAAACTCCAGCGACTAAATCAATTGTTGCATGACCAGTCGTAGAGAGGTCTCGACCAGTCGTGGACTGCCTTCCACCAGTCGTGGACTGCTTACGACCGGTCGTACAAGACCATTTGTAGTGACCCTAGGACCAGTCGAAGACGAATTTGTTCTGCTATAAATAGCACATGAATTTTAGAGTTTTTCATTGAAAATTGAGTGAATTCGAGGCTTCACTCTGAGATAAGTTTGTGTTTGTTTTTAAGCTATTTTGTGCATAATTTCTTTCTCTTTTTGCTAGCTTTTTAATTTGATTTTGTTTCTGTATTCCAATCTGATTTGAAAAGAGGAATTGACTTATTCCTTCTTCTTGGAATCAAAATCAAATATAGTTATGCCCAACTGGTTTAAATCTAAAATTAATTAGAACTTAGAACCATATTAAAGTAAGTAGTGGACATTGAACTTCTATATTCGAACGTCTACTCCAATTGGTTCTTCCGAGCAGCTATAAGAGGAGAAATCCAGGTATTTTACAATTCTGTAAATTCCATTCTATTTTGATTTTTGTTTGGGATTCGCCAGAAAAATCTCAATTTGTGTGGTTATCTGAGGAGAGCCAGAAACAGAAGTGTGGGTTTTGAATTGTGTAAGCCCAAGTTAAAAAGACACAATTGTAAAGGTTTTAGCTGAACCTGTGAAAACCTATTTGATAGTGAATGCTAATATCCCCTGTGTGAGGATATTAGGAGTGGAGTAGCATTCTGTGTGGCTGTTGAAAAACAGTTGGTGTACACACAGGCGAACCACTATAACTCTTTGTCTTGTGGATTGAATGCTTACTTAAAATTCATATCATTTATCATTCAATTTTGTGGAATGTACGTGTGGATGTGAATGTTGTAACAATTTAAATTTCAAGCAAGTTTGGGGAGTGTTTTAATAAATTAGATCTTTATTTCTGCACTTTATTTCAAATCCTTGTTATTCAGATTGAGTTATTGATTCAAAAGACGTTCTAGAAATAAGGTTGTCCTACTATAAGCCCTTGTTTATTATGGTGTAAGGTTGTCCTTAGAACTGAATTTGTATCAACCTCTTAATACTTATTTGTTGATATTGAATTGATTGCAGCATTGTGAATTGATCTATAATTGTAAGGCTATCTATTTAATTTTATTCCGCTGATTTTATTTTAATTTGGCATAGTCCTATTCACCCCCCTCTAGTATATATAGCTTGGCCATTTCATGGACCCAGTGTCCACCAACAGAAATACAGGTGTACCTTGGATGTGGCCTGTGACTTTAAAGGCTAGCGGTGCTGCAGCCGCTGATTCAAATGCTTTAGCTGCAAGTGCATGTACTCGAGCTTGTTGTAGATAATTAGGTTACATTGCCATAGGTCGTTGAGGCAACATATTCCAATATATGGGAGGTCGGCAGAACGGTTGTGTCGGTGGTGCAGATCATAGAGGTGGGCTGAAATAGATAACAGTGGTTGACGGTTGACCTTCTAAGGCGGCGTGAAGTCCTTCATCTTGGTAAAACAAAAGGGGTTAGTGTGTCCCCCTTTATTACAATAAGTACACTAACGGTCAGTTCACCTTTGTTGTACCGGTAGAGCCATTAGTCTAGGAGGTGAGTCTATACGTGGCCTCTTGCCTAGAACTGGCTGGTTCTGTAATTCGGACCGAGGCCTCTGGCCCATTGGCATATGTGTCCAAGACACTCTTTCTCCATCCTGCTCAGCTCGTAGGGACATGTTCACTAGCTCTGCATAGTTGGGAATGCTAGCACAGTACATCTTGGTGCGGATATCAGCCGGCAACCCATCTAAAAATGGCGCATTCTCATCGGCTCGTCTACCAAAATCAAGGGAGCATATCTGGTTAGCTCCGTGAACCGGTTTTCGTACTCTGTCATAGTCATTCTTCCTTGTCGGAGGCGGAGAAATTTGCCCTCCTTTTCATTATGGTAAGTGAGGGGGAAGTACTTACCGTGAAAATGGATTTTGAATGCATTCCATGTCCACGCAAATTTCACGGGCACGGTTCGTAAGATGCTATCCCACCAAAGGCTAGCCTCCTTTTCAAACATATAGGTAACAAGCTCGACTTGCTCTGCTTCAGTACAGTGCAACGACTTTAACATCTTAGATATGCGATCCAACCAGTACTCAGCCTCCTCGGGTCTATGAGTACCCGTAAAAGTGGGAGGGCGGAGGCACTGAAAGCACTCAAATAGGCCACTTGTAGTCATAGTCTAGTAGGCTGCACGGCTGGCATAAGCGAGGCCACACATTTATGTTTTGTGCAAAGGCCCCTGCTATCGTGGCCAAAACTTCTTGTTGTTGTTGTTGCATTAGAAGCATCATCTGCTCCAACCTATCAGGGGGAGAGGCCGCTTGAGGCATGTGTGGCGTCGACGAAGATGCACGATTCTGACCCAGAACCGTTGGTGCATTCATTGTTGGCCCATTTGTGGGGCCAGTGGCTGGTTGTGAATCTGGCATTGTATCACTACTTGGACCCAAACTATGGTCCGTCTAGCTACCACTCGGGTGAGAGGCCACGTCAATCACTCTACCAAGTGGGAGACGTGCCATGTTCCGAGTAGTTTTGGGAGGCATTCCCTATATACAACATAGGGTGCAACATTTATAGGATTAAGATAACATCATCCACTTTCTTCAAACATTCTACGCATATCTAAACAAAAGGAGCTTCATGCATTTCATTTAACCAAAGGTTGTCACAATACATATGATGTAGCATTACATAAATTATGACAGAGAATGCATGTGAGATAATTTAACAAAAGGCTTTAACACTTACAAACCTAACATCCATCTAAGCCTAACCAAGGCTATTACAAAAGAAATAAGAAAAACAACTACAAACATATGACTAGTCCTCCGATTCTGGAGAAGGCAGTAGGCGCCCCCTTATCCTGCATACGACTAGGAGGGCCTTTAGGGTGCGAGACATTTTCTTAAACTTTTGCTTCAGGTAGGCCTGGTTGTCCTCGAACTTCTGCTTTAGGTAGGCCTGATTTTCTTCAATCTTAGCCATGTGGGCTTCTAAGGTGGCCCGGTCATGGCAGTCCTTATGTGTAGTAGGAGGTCCCCCGTTGGAGCTTGGGCCTCATCTTCTTCTTCTTGCTCCTCTTCTTCATTTCCTTCCTCTCCTTCACTGCCTTCTTCCTCTTAAGTCTCTTCTTCTATCTCATCCCCATACTCATCAATCCTGGCTTGGCGTTGCCTGTGGCCTATTCCCTTATTGTTGAGTGTAGTTTCACTGACAGGGCGAGGTTATCCATATGGAGTCTGAATTCAAAAATGCGGGCGATCTTGCAAATGGGTTGGTGGAAGGGGAGTGAGGCGTCTCCCCGAGTAGATCATGTAGTACTGATTATCTGAGACAAGGCGAGCGTAGGTAGGCACACTTTTTCTCTTTGTCCAAATCTATACAAGAAGTCCATAAATTGAGTGCATTCTATGCGGTTACTCCACCTAGGATACACGTTGTACGTGCATATATGGTGGAGAAGGCAAAAGTCATCCATCATACTGGTCGATGCGAGGCTATTCCCTCGCCTCCACCTTACAAGTTGGCTGCAAAGGAAACGTGTGCGTCGATTTCTCTCTCGTTCACTAGCAAGATTTGTCTTGCTGGCATGCACCACACCACGCTCTATTCCCATAATACGTGCCACGACATCCACAATGACCTTAGCCTCAGTTCTTCCCAATGGTATGATAAACTAGAGAGGCTCGAGGGTTGGGTCCCGAATGTGTGCATAGAAGGCTCATACGGTGCCTTCACTTGCATGAGTTTTACCTTCAAACATGGGACCCCACCCAGTTTCCAGAAGGAGGTCGATCATGGGGTATAACCAAATAACTTCTCATCAACGTGAGCTTCAAACACAATCTTGTGATCACGAAACTTACCGAGTTCGACGCCCGCCGATAGAGACCTTTCTATCGGGATTTGAAGGTCGAGGTCCCGTTTCGACCTTCGCTCGGCACTTGCACTTATCTCGGCATTCGTCTTCTTCTTAGAATGGCTTGGGTGGCTAGGCCCAGCCTCATCCTGGGCCGCTCTCTTCTTTCCCATAAGGGAAAGGAACATTAAGAGTGAGAACATGGCGGTGACGAGCTCCAAGAGGGCCATTGAGATGGAAAAACTTGGAGAATGAAATGGGTTTGCAAATGTGAAGGTTTTGAGACACAAAAAGGAGAGTGTTGTGCTCAAAATAAGGGAGACTAGGAGATGTAAGGGATGATTTTAAGGAGATAGTGGTGGAGGGGTGGAAAATGTAAAGGAAATGAAGGATTTGGATTTATGGAAATGGAGATTTGAGGGAGAAAGAGGATTTTTGGGAGGTTTGAAAGTATTTGGAGGGTTGGAAATGGTGAAATAAGGGAGAAATAGGGTAAAGGGGGTTAAAAGGGGGGCCCACACATGGGAGGGACCCCACATGGCTAGCCGGACGGCGGTGCACTGTCATCCCCTCGGTGCCGCCACGCCCGTCTGTGGCAATTAGCGGTGCGTCGCCGATTGGGCGATGCCACTATATTCCTTTTCATGTGAATGAATAAAAAGGGTGAACAAATTTTCAAGCAAAGTTCTTGAGCATATTAGGCATATTAAGACGGAGCACAGCGCCGATGATTATATCGCCACATGCCGATGATTTTCATCAAATTCGCCAAGTTCCGATGATTATCACCAAGATTAGTAACTATGCTGTCATCATCAATCGCCAAGATTATCAGCAGCGGCGAAACATCAATTATCGATTTACCATTTTTTGGCAGTGGGATAAACTTATATAGCCAACCACATATAAAGTTGATGACGGCGATGATAGCTCATCATTTAAGGCAGCCTAGCCAACCCATAGCCAACTACACATAAGATCTATCATCATCATTTATATATGATAGCGATGAACGCTATACAAAGCTCCAACGACTTAAACAGCTTGAAATCGGCAATAATCTATGTTTGCTCTCTTGAGCCTTTACTCCTTGAGCCTTGCTCTCTTGAGCCTTTGCTCATTTGAGCCTTGCTCTCTTGAGCCTTTGCTCTTTGAGCCCAGCCCGAAATCAACAGTAAACTATAATTGCTCTTTGAGCCCAAGTCTCGTCTAGTTAAGTTGTGTCCAATCTAGTTTAGTTTATCAAGTCTAGTCAAGTCAAGTTCAGTCTTGTCCAATTAAAGTATGGTCAGTCAAAAGTACACTACCTCCACTTCTCACAAGGGCATAAACTATGTGTAGCATCAGAATACTGCAGAGATACATATTTACTGTAGACATGATTAAATATGCAATTGCTTGATGAAAATTAATTTTAAAATATTGAGTAAACAACATGCAAAAATGTGTTTCTCTTGAATCAGGTTTAAATTACGGCAACAGCAAATGCCTTCTTGATGATAGAGAAATATTATCGCACAAGATTCTCAAAGGCGGTAGAGAATAAACTAGGGAAGAATTATCCATCCTTCGAGGGTATCAGCAGGCTTCACTTCGGAAGTATTATCTTCTGAAGAAATCTTTATGTGAAGTTGACCTGGAAGGGGGCATGATTTATGTCTTCAAAGTAATCTATGCCTTGGTTTTTTTAATAATCTCTTATGCGCAGCAGAGGAATTCATATGCCGAGAATTATGAATGATGATATTGCAAGTCTCCGAGTACCAGATCTGATGGACACAAAGAACAAATGGAATCATCATCAGTAACTTCTATGACCTTTGGAAAGATAGTTAATGAAAATTGAAAGAAGTCTTGTCTATTT
Source organism: Magnolia changhungtana (assembly GCA_030180095.1). NCBI lineage: Eukaryota > Viridiplantae > Streptophyta > Magnoliopsida > Magnoliales > Magnoliaceae > Magnolia > Magnolia changhungtana. Next base: position 5,015,020 of record JASAUF010000600.1, read on the forward strand.
TTCAGAATAAGCAAAGATCCAAGGAAAAGTCTATAAAGAAATTCTAAGGAGCACAAACTAGAAAAGACTCAACAAAAGACTAACAGTTGAACCTTTGGAGTTGGAGATGACATTTTCAAGAGCACGATATAAAGAATACAAAGAATGTAGTGCGAAGCACGATGACAAGTGCAAAGATGAAATGATTAAATCATTATCATATTGCGAATATCACAATAAGCCTAAAGAAGAGAAGAAGCTTTCAACATATTTCAAAATTATCAATACTTCATAAAGCTAAATTGAAAAATTATAATGTCTTGAGATACTAATTCTGATTAGTTTGGCAGGAAAGACTATCATTTAATAGCTTGGGTTATACAGATCATGAATAAAGGAAACAATCAAAAAAATTGTTACAGTAGGAGCAACATTAAAGAACAACTCCTTAGACACAGAGTTTAAAGAAAGAGTCACCGGAGTTGATCAAAGAGACCGTTGCAATAACAGCAATATTGAAAGATAGTTCTCTGGTCAAGATACTCAGAGACGAAGTCGTCACAGCTGTTACAGTGGCTAATTTCAATGAAAAAAAAAATTTATCCTCTTTAGTGAAGCATCCGCTCGATGTTGTTGGTAGGGGGTATTTAAGTCTTCCGTTCAAGCACGATCATCCAAATCTTCCATTCGAGCATGATCATTCAAATCTTCCGTTCGAGCGCGATCATTCAAATCTTCCTTTCGAGCGCAATCATCCAAATCTTCCGTTCGAGCGCGATCATTTAAATCTTTCGTTCGATCGCGATCATTCAAATCTTCCATTTAAGCGCAATCATTCAAGTTTTCCATTCGAGCGGGATCATTCCAATCTTCAATTCAAATGCGATCATTCAAATCTTTCGTTCGAATGTGATCATTCAAGTCTTCCGTTCAAGTACGATCATTCGATCTTCTAGGCGAGCATGATCATCCAATCATCCTTGAGTTGCAGCTCATTCAATTCTTTGGTCAGAAGAAGATCGATCCTCCATTTGATTTCATGAATCAATCAAAGAAGGATCGCGGGGACATCTATTGAGGCACAAAAATATTCCATTGCAGTGGTCAGAGAATTCCATGGTGCGGATATTTTCCAGGGTCATTCACTCCTTATTTTGGTAAAAATCAACATTCAAGGGTATTTTGGTAAAAATCAACATTTGGGGGTATTTTGGTAAAAATCAGCATCCTGGGGTATTTTGGTAAAAATCAGTATCCGGGGGTATTTTGATAAAAAAAAAAGGAGTGGATGGGTATTGCCTTGCATGGAGGAAGAAGTGGTTGTACACCACCATTTAAGGAGAGCTTGGTGGACACTATTGTTTAAGAGAGGAGGTTGGACATTATGTGAAGGGAGAAGTGGTGGTGATCACCACTATATAAGAGAAAGAGGCCTATAAATACCCCTCCTCATGCCTCATTTAGAGGTTGGTCAGGTGGTTAGTTGGAAGACAAGAAGGAAGGGAGAGAAGAAGGAAGGAAGACAAGAGAGAGAAAGAAGGAAAGGTATTGCGCCTATCCGCGCAATGGAAAAGGCCTTGCGCCCATCCGCGCAATGGAAAGTCTTTGCTCCTATCCACATAAATGAAATGGGAGGAAAAGGTGTATGTGCCACTTCATGTGGAGCTTGTCATGAGGACAGGTTTTTCTTATCCAGATAGAAGGCCTTTGCGGAACTACGCATAACCACTTCTGCAGAGAAGACCTTTGCACGAGCCCGCGCAACCATTCTTGCAAAAATCACTTTGCGCGAACCTGCACAACCACTTTTGCAGAGAAAACCCATTACGCAGGGTCACGCAATCACTCCTGCAAAAAGCTCCCTACGCCACTTCTCATGCACATTTGTCCAGATGCCAAGCTTTTGTTGTCTTAATGGATAACCCATGCGTCAGTTCTCTCTCATTTTGTCTTAAGGAGAGGCTTATGTTGTCTTAACTGATAGCCTATGTGCCACTTCTCTCTCCTTTTGTCTTAAGGAGAGGCTTATGTTGTCTTAAAAGATAGCCCATGTGCCACCTTATGAGGGAACTTATCTTGATGCATAGCTTTTGTCCTAAAGTAAGCTCCATGTACTTCATATTCCCCGAAGTAAGATCCATGCACTTTACATTCCCTATCTAGGCCTGTGTATTCCTACCCTCAGACAGATGGCCTCCACATTTCCAGGGATGATCATTGCTCCACATTTCAAGGGATGATCATCACTCTATATTTCAAGGGATAATGATCCCTCACATTTCAAGAAGGATGATCAGAACTGATCTCAATTGTTAGATCAAGGAAGAATGAATAGAAGGATGAGCAAAACTGATCTCAATGGTCAGATCAAGGAAGAATGAATGGAAGGATGATTAGAACTGATCTCAACGGTTAGATCAAGGAAGAATGAATGGAAAGATGATCGACATTGATCTCAACGGTCAGATCAAGGGTTTCAAGCCCGCACAACCCATCTCCCCTAGAGATGTGATAAAAAAGAGTCAAAATATTACTGAAATTGTCATCAGACTGTCTTCTATTTCATTTGTTGCTTTGATTGTACTCTGTTTTCAGAATCAAGGGAATCCGATGATGTAAATGAACTCAGAATAAATGTGATCATTATTCTCTCATCGAATTCTTTGTTATCATTGAATAATTCTACAAATCAAATGCATTTGTTTTCTTCTCAAAACAACTGGCATGCAATTATTTTGCTCTTCGTGTTCCATCTCTGTGAGCAATGCTTTTCTGACATTATTATCGAATAAAGCTTAAATTAGACTGTTTCGAGAATCTTCTAACAGTCACAATGCATCGTACACACTCAGTCAGGCTGGTATGCCTTTCAAATAACTCACCACATCATACGTTACCTTCTCAACCCTGTTGTAAGACCCGTATCCTAGACCGTACCGTTCCGTAGGTTCCCGCGATCTTCCCAGTAGAATTCCGGTAACCTTCGACCCTTAACCAGCATTTGCGCGTGACCCTGATTCACAGGCCGTCAACCCGAGACTTGTACCCTAAAGACTGCGTCATTACCGCGGTTCTGATACCGCTCTCGTGTGCCGAGGCGATACCCAAGCTAGGAGACGTGGGCCCGCGTTCAGTTTGAGGAAAACGTCGTGCATTGCAAAACCCAAGAGAATCTCTACGACATGTCACCTCAATCCATTAATCAATCCCATCAAGGGTCAAGTACACCATCACCTCACACCCATCCCCAAGCAACCCCAAAAGGTCAAAAAGTTCTTACACCATTTACCCCAAAGTCAAAAAGTTCTTACACCCATCAGTCACCACATCCATCACTCACACATCTCTCTCTCTCTCTCTTACAACTCCTCTCTCTCTCACTTCTCAAAACCATCTCCTAAAGCAATCCACGTCCATGGCTTCCAAGAGGAGAAGCTTGGCATGGCCCACTCCCTACGACCCAATCCAACCCTTGGATTATCATCTCAACCGTTGAAATTGTCCCCTTGGGGCTCTAGACCACATAGGTGGAAGAAGGAGGAGGAGATCAAAGGTGAGTGCTTTCATTTATTGATTTTGATGATTTGAGGGCCCACTTGTAGTGGGACCCATCTTGATGTATGCATGTATAGGGAGGGCCCATGGTGGCAGGGTCCCCCCTCCCCTCTCTCTCTCTCTCTCTCTCTCTCTCTCTCTCTCTCTCTCTCTCCTTGATTGCATGGCCCACCTTGATGTATTATCCTCACTGTCCGATCTTGAGGCCCACCATGTTGCTGTCCAGTTTTGGGACAAATCTGATGAAGGAAAACACAAATATCAGATCCACTGGTGGAGTGGCCCGTTGGTGTGGATCCCACCTTCTATGTATGTATTGCATGTGTACCACACTACTGGGCGTGTGCAACCACACGTCAGTTGATCTAATCCCTGGTGGGCCACACCACGTGGACCCACCCTGCTGCATGAGAAACCCACTAGCCATCTAGCATCTAGAGAGTCTGGATGCTGGAATGAATCTGGTGGCATATATTATATAATACATGTTTATATATAATATAATATATATTATATTATATATATGATATACATATGCATATTGTGGTGGGAACACATCCACTTGGGAGCCCACCTTGCTGCATATATTCACATCATCCATCAATGACGGTGGGACCCACTGTTGTGGGTGTATTATCCACCGTCCATTCATTTGGACGGTGGGCCCATTTAATATAAATGTATGTGTATTATCCACCGTCCATTCATCTGGACGGTGAGGTGTCTCCTTTCACCGTCCATGTGGTGGAAATCCACCTTGATGTATGTACCTCACCTAATGGATGGTGCTGTGTACTCCACCATGATGTATGTTTTGGACGCACGCCGTCCAGCTGCGGACCCCACGTAATGTATGGGTTACATTCAAACCATCCACTCATCTCATCTGGACGATCCCACCATGATGCATGTTTTACATTCAACGCTAGCCCTTGCACTTTCTCACACACACACACACACGTTTATATATAATGTATATAATATATAATATATTAATAATATCATATTGGTGGGCCACATGAGTGGACCCACCTAATGTATGTTTTTCATCTCAGCCGTCCATCCCTGGACGTGGCACACATTGATGCGTGTGTTCTACATCTACATCGTCCAACAGCACCCAGCTGTTATGCTGACGTAGCAAGTTCGGTGGCCCCATCCTGAGGTATGTGATATATTCAAACCATTCTTTCATTTGGCACATGTGGGATGGGACCCACCTTGAGGTTTGTCTCATCCACACCATCCAGCCATTTGGTGGCCCACCTGAGCAGGGCCCACCTTAAATACGTGTGTGCCCAAACCGTCCAACGTCCGAACTGTAAACAAAAATATTAGCTTGATTCAACAAGCTTGGAGAGGGCGGCTCATGCAGGCCCTACCTTGATGAATAGATCGAATCCGCGCTGTCCATCCAATTCCTCGGCTCATTTTAGGCGTTGAGCCAAAAAATGAAGCTAATCCGAATCCCAGGTGGGCTATACCACAAATGCTAAGGGGTTGAGTTACCACGTCATTTATTACTTTTTGCATGGGAGGTTTGAAGTGAGTTTTCACTCATGGGACCCATATTGATGTATTTCTTAGATCCACACCATACGTCCATTTTCTGGCATATTTTAACCATGGATTCTGAAAATCTACTTGATCGACCATCAGGTGGACCACACCACAACTGATGGTGGTAGTGGAAGCACCCCCTCACGTCAACCATGCGGACGTGGGGTGGGGGCGTCCCAACCATGGACCCACCTTGATGTATTTGTTTAATTCATGTCGTCCACCACCTTCCCTCTGTAGTTTTAGGCTATAAGTCGAAAAATGAGACAAATCTTAGTTCTTAGTGGACCGTACCAAGGGAAACAAAGTCCCACTGTTGGAACTTTCCAACACCTACTATTGTGTGTATAAGTGGTGGACCTATCCATCATTAGACTCCTTTAGTCCCTAGAGAGCTAGTCAATATAATAGATGGAATGGATTATCCACTAGTAGGCCCCACATAGTAGGATAAAATAAAAAAAATAAAAGAAGAAAGAGAAGAAGTTTTTTAAAAAAAGAGGTTAAGTACCTGGACGTTACTGTCCAGTGATGGTGAGGGTGTGAGCATTACTGGACTACCACCATACGTGGACCCCACCATGATGAATTTGTTTAATCCACACCGTCCACCATCTCCTCCTTATAATTTTAGGTCATGTGCCAAATTTTGAGGCAAATACGAGTCTCGAGTGGGCCGTACTAAGGGTATTAATGCCCATCTGTTGAAACACTCTAGGGCCCTCTTTGGAGTCCCTTGTCATCCAAACCAGTTATAGTAAGAGTCTATTTGACCTCATTTGAGGTGGCCAAGGCAGTGAACGAATTAGATTATTCACTTGGGGTGTCCCACCATGGACTGTATTGTGAAGCCCAAGATGGTGTATGTGTTGTATATTCACGCTGCCCAGCCATCCATTTGCAGTTAATGCAGGGCCATGGGCCCCATTGAGAGGTAGGCCCAAATCCCAAGTGGACCATACTATATAGTGGTGATTGAGCGTCCACCATAGGGCCGACTTGAGAGGCCCACCATAATGTGTTATATACCAGTTGTTCATCCATTCTTAGGGACATGGGCTACCTTATGCAGGCCCAATATGATGCGTGTGTTGCATCCAAACCGTCCGACTATTTTGAAAGCTCATTTTTTATACTAAAAAATAAGACAGATCTAGGATCGGGTGGAGCCCACCATGATGTATCGTTGTCGTCTATCCATTTAACGTGCGTGCGGCCCCACCATGATGCGTGTGTTGTATCCACACCATCCATCCAATTTGAAGGGCCACACGTGATGTGTGGGTCTTATCCACACTGTCCATATGGTGGGACGGTGGGCCCCCTTTTATGTTTTATTCTATATCCAAGCCATCCATCTAATTGGACGTGGGCCCACCATGCCGCTTGTGTTTTGTCCAAATCGTCTATACATTTGGTGAGCTCGTCCTTGGGCTTGAGACTAAAAATAAGGCAGATCTGATATCAAGAGGACCACCCTACATAAAACAGTGGTGTTGAACGCCCACCCTTGAAACCCCTTTGGGTTACAAAAGTTTTGATTCAATATAATAGTTATTTTCCTTCCTAGTTCAGGTCCTTTTGACCTTATGAACAGTATGGATGGATGGAAAATAAATACTATGGTGGGCCCACTAGAAATTTAACTATGAAAATTATTATCACCATTGTTATTTGTGGTATGGTCCAAATGATCTTTTGATATGATTCATTGTTGGATAATACTCTAAAATAATCTCTATAGATGGATGAATGGTGTAGTTGTGACCCATTTGATATAGCCTATTGTGATATATTTGGGGTCCATGGGTCGAGGCCCATTGAGATGTATTTTGGGGCTCATAGGTTGAGACCCATTGAGATATATTGGAGGCCCAGGTATGAGGCCCACTTGATTGTATTAGGCCCACGTGTAGGGCCCACCTATTGTGTATTTGAAGCCCATGGGTTGTGTCCCAATGTGATTTATTCGAGGCCCATAGGCGAGGCCCATTATGATGTATATTGAGGCCCATAGGTCGTAGCCCATTATGATGTATCTGAGAACCATGGGTCGTAGCCCATGGTAATGTATTTTAGGCCCATGTATTCAGCCCGTCGTGATGAGTACTTGGCCCTTGAGTGAGGCCCATCGTGATGTACATTAGGCCGATTGTCGAGACCTAGGTGATGTATATGCAGCCTGTATTTGAGGCCCATCGTGATGTGTATTAAGCCCTTGTGTGAGGCCATGGAACTACTATATGTTAAGCTCTATGTGGGCCACTCCTTAGGGTAATGTTGGTTAAATGTCCAAATTTATCAAGGCCGATTGTCGGGTGTCAATTGTTAGTGCCGGTTATTGATACCGATTATTAGTATGTGATAACATATCATCACGATACATGCCCATACGCATCATCTGTATGTTTGCTATGAGATGCGGTTGACCATTGCATATGTCATTGGGCATGTTGTTATGAGACTCCCTAATAGGCGGAGATTGTCTCACATGAGTACACGGTATGCGCAGGATTGATGCATGATTGGATTGTATGACTCATGCATCTTGCATTGTGTGTTGTAATTACTGTACGCCCTAGTGACATCAGGGTCGTAGCCTCCACAGGTATTTCATGGATGGCCAGATGGGACACCGAAAATCTGTTCTACATGGGGTGCTATAGATATCCCTGGGTGAAAGTCCCTAAACCCTCTTGGTTCCAGAGGTTACTCCAACGTCTAGACCAAGTAGATGCATGAGCACATGAGGGTCATATACCATTAGGCCACGTCTCCCACTATGTCATGGTCGGTTAGAAGGGGGTACGGCCTTACCTGCCCGAGAAGAGGGGGCAATGCTAAGCTGAGTCTAAGCAGCTCGAGGAATGGGTCCACTATCAACAAGCTAGGCCCGATATTGGCAAGCGGATAATGAGGTCTCTTCCACTCTCCTTGTTGCGCGTGATGGGGTTTTGAGTGTAATAGACCCCGGTGATTTCCCAGAGAGGAACCGTACTGATATGTGGACTTATTGAGTAAGAGTTGCATACTCATACATTCATTTCATTCACTATCCACTCGAGCTGGTGGTGCGCAACTAATTGTGTGTACCTTCGCATGGCCAGGATTTCAGTTGGGTGCACGACTAACCTTAGATCAAGAGTTTACCAAATTGAATCTGACTATCCAAATTTAGGTATGAGACTGATTTGGATAGAAGTCCCTTATGATGGACCCCGTAGCCTGGGATACTACGTACTATCATCCTGACTTCACACTCTAGCTTAGTCATTTCATTCGCATCGCATATTGCATTGCATCCTCAGCACATAGTATTTGGCTTACTGTCTCCACATTACATAGCGGATTTACATTGCTTCATCAGTATAGGATATTGGTTTATTATATTTTTGCATCACATATCTTGGATAAGGCTAATAGTATTTATGGGTCTATCAGCATGTTTTTACATTACTCTGATATTATATGATTTATGGGCTTGTCAACATTTTCGCTTACTCTGATCACTCTGATATTGCTTACTTGGCACTTACCTTGTGCACACACTTTCACCACCCACTAAGCTTTCTATAAGCTTATGTATGATAGATGCGTGCAGGTGGCATTAGGTTGCAGCAGCATTGAGCTTGGAGCATCCAGCGGACCTCTGAAGCTTTGATTTTGTCATATGTATTTCTCTTTCAGCACTGTATTCAAATGTTTATATTAGTGGATATGTGATGATGATGTTGCCTTTATGAATTGGGTAATCTTGTGGTTATGCTTATTACGAGTTAAATGTACAAAAAAATCCTCTTTGTAGGATCCCAAGATCGGAATCTAGTGTATGATACTAGGAGCCGAGAATGGGGTACTACGGAGGCTGTCGGCACCGGATTCGGCGATCGGGATTCCTATTAATCCGATTTCCGGGTTTGGGGCATGACACCTGTTCTTTCCCTTTTCCCTAATACTGTCATGTCATTCTTCAAATGTTTCTTTTCTTGTTACCTCGATGTTCTGTTTATGGGGACTTTTTATCCTTTTGCTCAAGTGTAACGTGACTACTAAGGCTTTGCCTGTCCACCTTAGTGAATGGCAGTCATCTATTTCTCTTACCAGTGGTTTCTTGAATGATTGTTATGCTCATTGTCAGTTTATTGTTCTTGCATCTGTCAGAGATCAACAATAGAACTTAATTAACATTTATTCACAAATCTATTCTATCCCGGAGATGAAAGGAAGGACGATTCCCCCTGAGAGTTGCCATTTTGGTGCCTTATAGGACGCCAAACAATGATGAAATTCTCTAAGTCATTCTTAAATCAATATTAAGCAAGATAAAGTTCCTCAGCAGAGTCGCTATTTTGTTTCAACCAGAAACGAAAAGCATTTGATTTGGGGAACTATCTCACTCAATAATGACAAAAAGAAAAAAAAACCTAAGAGAATAATCATCGAATTTATTCATTCTGAGTTCTTTACATCCATGTGATCCTCTGATTTCGAGATAGAATTTCTAGAAAATACAAAAGTGCAAGTATTGATTAGGCTCAGATATAAATTTCGGCAACATTCTGGCTCATATCAGTCATGTCTCTAGGGGAGATGAGTTGTGCGGGCTTTCCGTGCACTTCTTCCCTTATTGATATGATAAAGGAGTACCTGACTCACTTTAAAACACCCAGAATGGCCTAAGGGATTGAGAAAATGAACCATAGTGTTGCCTCAAAGAGTACCCGCGCAACTCCTCCATGAGTTGCGCAGGCCCGCGTAACTCACAAGGAGTGGCACGGCCAGGCCTTTTGCACTCTGCACTCTCTCTCCTTCTCTGCATCTCCAATACCTGTCAGAGGCACTGGTCTTCTGAACATCTAATCCTGCAAATGAGGGGGGTAGGGGGTATTTATTGGCTTTCACACATGTAAGCCCTCGAATCTCATGCCGTGACCCCACTTCACATCACTGACTCAACATCTCCTGCGAAGGGTAGTGTGGCCCAGCGCAACTTCTGCGAGTTGTGCGGACCCGTGCAACTTAGGTCTTGAGCAACTCATCTATTTCTGAAGAAAGTTGAGCAGCCCGGTGCAACCATGACAAGTTGCGCGGACCTGCGCAACTTTGGTCCCGCGTAACTTAATCTCCGCACAACTCATGACCCGCGCAAGTCACATTCCCTTCACTTATATGCTCCTTTTCATTCTCCATTTCTTCTTCTTAAAGCCTCTTTCCTTAACCAATTTTTATGCTCCAACAACTGATTCCTGCCATATGCACAGCGGCTTCTTTGCTTCATGATGAAGCTGTCGTTGGAGTGGATTAGGAATGTAATGATATGACGGGACTTATTGAATGAGGAGTTTCATTCAATTTTCTTGTACTTTTGTAGAATTCCACCAACTGTAAAATTTCCTACTGAGGCGTATCTTGAGGTGAAACAGAAACCACATTATTCATCAGTGCTTTACCTTTCTCTTTTCTTATCCATCGAGTCTTCATAACAAGTAGTACTGGGATGTCTTGTGATGTCAGAGAAGGAAGAGATCTCCCTAGATACAATGCTAGAGGAGCGAGTTCAGGATTTTTTTTAGCCGTATTTCGTGTTACCGGTCCCTTGATCTTTCATGGAGATGAATTCATCTTGACAGTTACTGTATTTCTTGTTCTTCAGGATGCTACGACAATCTAGTCATTGTCATTCTCTTATGCCAGTGGTGAAGCAGATATGACTCTGTCCATAACTTGGGGCTTATCATTCTTGCTTGCAGTAAGATGGGCTTCAAGATTTGTAATCTGATTCATTACATACTCTACTACAAACCTAGTCGCCGTGAAGGATTAATTTCTGAAAAAGGTTTAAACATGGAGATTTGAGAATTGCTTCACGCATGTTATTGCTTAGAACTAGTAAAATACTGGTTGGGGAGTGTGTTGAGTGTCAAATATTGTATATTCTCCCATATTTATATCTTGATTTTATAAACATGATAAGGCTTAATGGTATATTTTATACATGTTTGTGTTGCAAGGTGAGTTTGAGAGCTTGGATTGAAAAGAATGTTAAAAGCATGAATTTGATGATTAAGAATCACCAAGGCAAAAGATGGATCTTAGGAGGCCAAGATTGAAGAATTCACATGCCAAAGATCCAAGGAAATCGAGGAATGAAGAGAATAAAAGATTTGAACTAAAGAAAAGGAATACGCGTGAAGCTCGACTAGCCCATGCTCTGTTTCGACTAGCCCAAGCCCTGGCTCGACTAGCCCAAGTTTTGCCTTGACTAACCCAAGTTCTGCTTCGACCAACCCAAGAAACTTCAATTGAACTCTAACAACATTATCTTTCAAATTTGTGTGACCTTCGACCAGTCGAAGTTTCCACTCGATAGTGAAAGGTGACCTTCGACTAGTCGAAGATTGCCCTCGACTAGCCAAAGGTTACATAGATTTTGTGCGGACTGCATAAATTTGAGGCGATTTATGGACTTTTCCAACTTGGAGCAAAAGTTGGAGTTCCCTAACTATAAATAGGAGTTCCTAAGATGCTCCAAAGCATCTTTTAGGGTTGAAGGAGTGGAGCAAAAGGGTGGAGCCACCACTTGGGAGTTGTTCTTCTTCTTCCTTAGTTGGTCTTTTTGTTTTGTTTAAGAGTTCTTAGTTCAATCATTCTATGGTTGGCTAAACCTCTTAGCTAGGGCTAAGAGGTGAAGCTTGTAGCATAATGAGGATGTTTACTTTACTTTGATTCCTTTTATGTTGAACTTCATTGATTTCTAGTTAATTTTAAGGAATATTTTTAGTTTTTAACGGTTTGTTATGACTCAAATTATAATAGATCTGCGATAGCTTTAAATATCTTCTTTTCTTAATTGAGATTATGGGATTGGTAAATCATGTTGTTTGTCATTGTCTCCGGGGCATGGTTGGGTGATGGAATCCCTTCCAAATCCTCACAATCCTCTTCCATTGAGGCTGGATCAATGAGAAGTTCAGAGATTTTATTATCTCTCTTTCCAACCGGATGAGATAGGACTTTAATTCTTGTTGGATCTCTTGACTCATGCAAGGTAGCATCTCAATTGCTACAAGTGGATCCTTAGCACCCTAGTTCCCACCTTTAAATTCACAAGTTTCAATTACATCATTCATAATTACTCTTTCCAATTATTCGGATTTAAATTTACATCTTCTTCTAGTTCTAATTCTAGTTACTTTCAGAAACATACAAGATTAGTCCCTATGGATTCGACCTCGGTCTTACCGAGATTATTCCTACATCGCGACCCTATACTTAGGGTTGCGAACAATAAGCTCCCATTGAGATAGAATTAAATAATTATTTGTATGCTTTTTACTTTAATGAAATAATAAATACAATCGATTTTATTCTCATGAATGGTTTCCTTCATGAATGTAACTGGATGTGATTTATTTTTATTGAAAAAAAAAAAAAACAAGGTGCAATTTTGAAACATCCAATTTTTACATTATTAACACTTGAAATTCTTAGGCACTGAGTATGTACTCGGGCCATAAAAATTCGTGATGTTACAGTTAGTATCAAAGTATAAGAATGAGATTAATTGGGCGTGAGGGAATGGACCATCATAAGCTTTACACGACTAGGATATGATAATGAATTACATACATATACTTAATTGTATTCCCAAAGGAACTAGGAAGTTGAGGAATTAGAAACCCATATTCAGGTTCCCCATTCAAAATATTAAGTTAGACGTGGAATTTAGAGACTATAAATCTAGGTACCTTCGAAATAAACTTCCAAACTCCCAAATAAATTTATTGTGGACTGTTATGGGAAAATCTGGGCCAATCCCGATAGGAGTAAACTCAGCTTGGCCGATTGAGCGGCCTCGCCAAAATAAGTATACCCGACCCCAATTGAGGAAATCCTGACCCGATCAGTTGAACGAGCTCGCCATAGCAGGTTGGATGACAAAAATAGATGAGTTGAACCACGGCTCGGTAATGGCTTGCCTACCCCGACCTAGTCCTTTCGCTAAATAAGTATTTTATCCATATATAATATATTCATACAATAAATAATCATGGCAAACACATTTCCAAAATTTATACGTATCGGTACTTTCTACAAATACCTAGAATATGTAAAATTTCATATTCTTTATCTTTAAACGAAACGGAAAACAGATAGTACTTTGTACATGTGCAATTGCATGCAGAACATGAATCTATCATTATCTGACATTGAAAGCATTGAAAACCGCAACCTATACACCTAAAGTCCTCATCTTTCGTCTTAGAATCGCAACGAATCAGCTAGGTTTGCTAAGCTCCCGTATTCGACAGTTTGGTAGCCTAAAGAATGAAATAGGTTAGTTATTTCATAACCCACAACCTTCACACCCCAAAATAGATTAGGGTTAGGGTTTCTTACCTAGAAACGAAGACGAATTCGCTGGGAAAGTGATGAGAATGGGCTTGTAAAATGGTAGGTAAAAGGGTAGGAAGGATCTCCCACAACTCCCACTCTTTCTCTCTCTTTTCTCTCTTCTCTCTCTAGGGTTTCTCTCAAATTCGTATGGCTGTAAGAGAGAGGGTGCTAAGGTCCTTATATAGCCTAAAAATACTCTAAAATAGACTGTGGTCAAGGTATACCTAGGTTATAACTAAAGCGACACTTTTTCAGCTCAACGAAGGACTTTTGGCGGGCCTCCTTGAGCCAAAGGTCGAACTTAAGCTCACCAACCTTGGATCTAGGTGGAGTTAAGTTTTCGTTTCAGTGGGATTTCCAGATCACGTGTGGCAGACCAGTTTCAGTTCAACAGTCAGCGGATCCCGGTAACCGCACTCAACCCTTGAGTGTACCGGATTTCACTAAGGAGGTTTCACAGCGGTTCATCTCAAACCTAAGGTTTTAAATCAGGTTCACCTTCAACCTTTACAACCTACACTGAGGTTGACTGTTTATACTCTCACGAGCAATGGTCAACACAATGCACCCACTTTTAGGTACACTGGCCAAGGATCTTCCATAAGACCCTACCGGAGGTTTCTACATGGTTCACCTCAAACCCGAGGTTTCACAGCAATTGACCTCAAATGTAAAGTTTTGTTGGTTCACCTTCAAGCAGATGTTTATGCTCTCCAAAGAGCAAGGGTCCACACAACGCACCCACCACGTACACTCCCGCCGGAGGCCTCCTACGAGGGCTTCAAAGGGTGAGAACCACTTACGACCCAATCCTAGAAAGGAATGATCACAAGTGTCCTCTTGGACTCTAGATACTTACAAATAAGTTGATGAGTCCCGATAAGCACAATGCTGAAGATCTCCTCCCACATGTTGATGAAGGGTCTTCCGCTCCCTTGATTCGCAACACAAATGATATACTAATACTCGGCTTCGAGTTGGGTCAAGGTAAAGATGGAATCCTACTCTCAAAATGATTTCCTATCAGGAAGATAGAGTGATTCTAATCTTATGCAATCAAGGCATCCCAGCTTAATGATTTGCCATTAATGTAGTAGCTGGAGGATCCTTTCATTCCCCAATCCACTCTATTGAATATCAATGATGAAGTGGATTGGAGGATGAACTCCCTTGAGAAAAAGGGCTTTGGATATAGGATATATGTTGAAACACACAAAAGCACTCTCTACTTTCTCTCCCAGCAACAATAGACAAGTCCTCTATAAGTAGGCAAAAGGTTCCAACGAATATAAAACAGTCACATTTATGACTGAGTTCGATATCATCGAGCAGGTTCGATATTATCAAGCGTATATTCTCGATAGCATCAATGGTTTGCTCGATGACTCGAACTTAAAGTCATACGCTTTTGAAACCTTTTACCAGCTGGTCGATGAATCAAAACCAATTGTCGATGTCATTTGATTTCGAACTCCGATTCCATTGATGATAGGTTCGATCCATCGACACTTGAAAAATGAGAGAGACTTTACTTGAAATATTTCAAGTTTTTAAGATATGATCGAGGGTCAGCAGATGTCATCAGAATTTGTATATCGATGTTATCGAAGGCAGTGTTGATGAGATCGATAAATCCTATAGATTTACCAATAAGCTCACTGGACAGATTGTGTCCAGTCTCGATCCAATCGACTTGGCCTCGATATCATCGACATATGAATATCGATTTCCTAGAATGGCCCTCGATCAAAGTAAAAACCAACCTGAAATATTTGCTGGAAGAAATGTGTGCCCGATATCATTAATGGACTTCCGATCTTATCGATATTTGATTTCAGATCATATTGGAAGGAGCATCGATATATGAAAGGAATTTGAAATTTTCTATAAAAAATAGTGGCCCCGAAAATCTGTCAGTCGATAGAATCGAGTCGATTTCGATAGACTCGAAATTTGAATATCGATGATATCGATAGGTGTATCGATACATCGATAATTCGTTTAGATTTTTTGTGAGGTTGCTGGACATACTTGGTCCTCTTTTCGATGTAATCGATGGAGCATCGAGGACTCGACATCGTAGGTTGATCATATCGAGATGTGTATCGATAGAATCGACAAGGCAAGAAAACTTAGAGAATTTCCCTATTTTGAAAAACATTTTCTAACCCAAAAACCCTATGATGTTCTATTTTGTTTTAAAGGGTTTTAATATACCTAGTGATTTGGGACAAGGGATGTGAGGTCACACTTACCTGTGGCGAGCTTGCACACATTCGGTTGAGGCAGACGCTTGAATTGATCTTCCTATCAAGCTCTGTAGATGAACTGACTCAACATTCACACTAATTGACAAACCAGGGCACTTTCAATCTCCCCCTTTGTCAATTACGTGACAAAATCCCAAAACACCCTAGAATACTCTAGACAAACACATCCTAAATTATGTGTACATGCTTTTTACACAATTTTACAATTTCTAGTCCATGTACACAACCAGTAGCTGCTCCCCCTGACTTGTAAACTCCCCCTAGCTTGATGCAGCTGCTCCTCCTAAACACCTGCAACACCATTTAAGCAGATATACAATTTTTCAGTTTGCTGTGTGGGGTGTTTGGACTGTTCTCCCCCTTTTTGTCGGCCATTGACAAGGATATATGAGTTGATATTGACCGAAGATTGAATTTCTTGGGAGAACCATCCAGTTAGAAGCAAATCAATTAATGTATAATAATTAACTCAGTTTAAGCAGACATCAATTTCTGAACGTATGGATGCAGATTAGACAAAATAGAGCAGTGAGATAGCAGTTCAGAATATTCATACATCACATGCATTCCATATCAGACATATGATAAATCAGAGGAACTTAAAACATAATTATGGCATTAAAAATATGGATTTTATTTAGCCATATCCCAAAGTCAAACCAAAATATCCAACTATCCAAAATAAACTGCCCAAGATTGGCAGCAAATTAACAGTTATCCCAACAAAAATTACCAAGTACATGCACTGGTATCCAAAAAGAATGACTTAGAACTTGCACGATCAGTTCCTACCGACTCTGAGAATCACCATGTGAAAGCAAGTCTACCACTTGCTGATTTGTTTGCTGGAGAGAATCGACTTTTTCTTCAATCACAGTGAGACGTCTCTCACAATTGTGAAGTCGCTCCTCCATGTGCTCCATACCATTCAGTAGGTGGCGTTCGAGGTGATGAGTTTAGCGGTTTGTGATGGACTCCGGTCTTAGCAGTGGCATTCGGTTGGATCCCCATGGACATGACGAGTGAGCATATGGAGCAGCCGACTGCAGAGGAACACTGTTCTCGGGAAGAGCTGAAGGAAGACAGCTATTGAGCTACCTGAGCCAAATGACTATCAAACCATGTCTCTGGATGACCGTATCAGATGTGACAGGGATACCAACATGATGAGCTAATTTACAGATGAGTACAGGAAAAGCTAGTGTATCCTGATGTTTGCCTTGAATGACATGAATTAGTTGCTTAAGAAGAAGCATTGGGAGGCACACCTGAACTTCTTGATACACATCAAACAACACATTTAACACAAAGGGAGACAGATGATTACCATTCACATCACACGGATAGACATTGGACCCAAAAATGTCATGAAGGATTTTAAGCGTGGTTCCTAGATGATTAATATGAAGGGAATTATCATTGTTCCTAGGAATAGTGGTTCCCTGACACAGTGCACGAGTTATCTCTCCCCAGATCCCCAGACAATTTAGATTCCAACTGGTGACTGAAATGCGAGTGACCTCGAGATCTAGAAGATTACTCAAAGTGATGGGAGTGATGTGCTTCAAGTGATGTAGGAATTCGATTTGAATGCATGGTGGGTCATCACAAATAACATGACATTTACTGAGAAATTCATGCATCACCCTTATTTGATAAGTACCACCAAAATTTAGAATGTTTTGTCATCCAATCACTTCTAAAAGGAGGTCCACTCCAAAAGACTCAATGGCACTGTTAGGAACCAGACGTTCAACAACAGTGGCAGGATGTCTTACCGTTGGAATGAGTTGATGCATGCTGGGTTATTTCGCTTTTCCTTTTGAAGACTAAGAAAGAGACTTACCTTTCCCTTTGTTCATGGTTTTTTTTTTAGTGTAAGAGACAGGCAAAGGTAAGGATGGTCAACCAAAATAACGGAGAATACCCAACCAAAAGTGAGATTAGACTCTAGAGTGGAGGGAATGGAAGAATAATACCCCTTTTTGAGAAGTTTTTGGGACCCATCAATGGTCTTCTTGCCGAGGATTCGAGCAGAAAGCAAAACAAAAAATTTTCAAAAAAATAAGGTTTTTCCGCTCAACCGCCTTTTATCGGACGGCTGTCTTCAATTTTATCGAACTTACTTTCGATTATATCGATGATCCTCATCCGATGTCATCGATAATTGCTTCTATAGAAGTCCCGTTCATGTGACTTTCCACGTTCTGAAGAGATGTCGATGATATCAACCCATGTTCGATTAATCGGGAATGACATATCGATAGGCATATTGAAGATGAATATTTTTCTTTTTCAGCATACAGATGAACCTTTAAGTATACTTTTAGTATTTCTATGAATCAATAGTATACTCAGCAACATTATGTACAATTGTTGTACACATCAAAACTTATAAACATTTGAATGTTTATACAAAAGATCGAGGCTAGGAACCTCAGATATATCAGTTAAGGCTTAACAAAGAGAAATCTCATTTTAGCACATGTTCAAATCTTTGATGCAGGATCTGAATTAATTCTTCTTTATCGATTTCATTTTGTTAACCGATTTAGGTGGTGGTTCAAGGGCATTGCTTCTATTCATATCCTTAAGGGGACTTTTGAAATTCTACATTTCTCTGGTTAATAATTTGTTAACATGATTCTGACCAGAGTTAGGTTGAGTCATCCTAGGTGTTATGCATTCAAACTTATAATGACCTGAATCCCCACACAAATGACTGTGTTTGAGATAGCTATTCTTCTGATTATGTGATTTACTTTAATATTTGCATATCTGAATATTTGAAATTACACCTCAAACACTTACACAGTCATATCCATCATAAACTAGTTTGCATATTGTTTACTTCTTAAACAATTTGTGATTGGATCCTCTACCGGGCTTGGAAGCCAGTAGAGTTATTTTTTAGTAATCCTAATATGTTCTTATTGTTAGGATTAGTGTAATAGGATTTTAAATAAATCATAAAAACTTTTAAAAGTCCTATTCACCCCCTCTAGGACATATTGGCATATTCCGACTTCAACTAAAGTGGTCTTCTTCGCAATTTCAGCTCCATCACAAAACCATGCCCATGAGACAAAATAAACAATAGAACATACAATCCACAACAAATATGAGAAAATTATGAACGTTGGGAAGGATTCCATCATCCAACCATGTCCATGAGATGATGCAACGGGGTTCCCAAGTTCACAATTCCTATAATGAAAAGAACACCTAAGCTATCGCAAATCTATTGTAATTTAAGTAATAACAAACCATTAAAAACTAAAAGTATTTCTTATAACCAAACTAAAATCAAGGTTAGTTTAACTTAAACACGAATCGATGCCATAGAGAAGATCTCATGTCACACCCCAAACCCAGAAATCGGATTCACAGGAATCCCGATCACCGAACCCGGTGCCGACAGCCTCTGTAATACCCCATTCTCGGCTCCTAGAATCCATACGCCAGATTCCAATCCTGAGATCCTACAAGGAGGATTTTTTTTATACATTTAACTCGTAATAAGCATAATCACAAGATTACCCATTTCACAAAGGCAACATCATCATCACATATCCACTAATATAATCGTTTAAGTACAATGCTAAAAGGGAAATACATAAATCGAAAATCGAGCTCCAGAAGACCGTTGTACGCTCTAAGCTCAACAATGTTGCGACCTAACATCACCTGCTCGCATCTATCATGCATAATCTTATAGAAAGCTTAGAGGGTAGTATAAGTGTGTACACAAGGTAAGTGCCAAGTAAGCAATATCAGAGTAATCAGAGTAAGCGGGAATACTAGCAATCTATAAATCCATGAATGCAATCAGCCATACCAAGGCTATGCGATGCAAAAATATAATAACCAATATACTGAGGAAGTAATATAGATCAGCTATGTAATGCGAAGACAGTAAGCCAAATACTATGTGTTAAGAATGCAAGGCAATATGTAAATCATGCTAAGTCCGTCTAGGCTATATAAGTGCTGAAACATAACAACCCAAAATGTCATATGTCGCGGATGTGATGTAATATGCGGTGCGAGTGAAATGACCATGCTGGAGTGTGAAGTCAGGATGATTGTAAGTAGTATCGTAGACTATGGAGTCCATCACAAGGGACTTCTATCCAAACCAGTCCCATACCTAAATTTGGATAGTCAGACTCAATGTGGTAAACTCCTGATCTCAGGTTAGTCGCGCGCCCTAACCGAAATCCTGGCCATTGCGAAGGTACACATAATAAATAGTTGTGCACCACCAGCCTGAGTGAATAGTGAATGAATGAATGAATGAATATGCAACTCCTACTCAATAAGTCCACATATTAGTACGGTTCCTCTTTGGGATCATCACCAGGGTCTATTACAGTCTACGCCAGCTTGCCGCCCCTATCCGAACGCACAACTGGGTAAGTGAAAGAGACCTCACTATCTGCTTGCCAATATTGGGCCTGACTCGTCGATAGCGGACCCATTCCTCAAGCTAGTCAAACTCAACCTAGATATTGCCCCCTCACTTAGGCGGGTAAGGTCACACCCCCTTCCAACCGACCACGACACAGTGGGAGACGTGGCCACCTAGTATTCAGCCCTCGTGCGCTCGTATATCCACTCGGTCTCAACATTGGAGTCATTTCCTAGCCACAGAGGTTTAGGGATTTTCAACCAGGGACATCTAAGGTGCTCGTATGCTAGAAACAAACATTTCCGGTGTCCCATCTAGCCATCCATGATATGCCTGTGGAGGCTACGGCCCTGATGTCGCTAGGGCGTACAGTAATCATGATAAAAGATGCATGAGTCATACAATCCAGTCATACATCACTCCTGCGCATACCGTGCGCTCATGTGAGATAACCTCTGCCTATTAGGGAGTCTCATAACAACATGCTCAATGACATATGTAATGATCAACCACATCTCATGCGGATGATGCGTATGGGCATGTATCATGATGCTATGCTGTCACATGCTAGTAATCAGTATCAATAACTGGCTTCAACAATCAACTTTGACAATGTGGACATTTAACCATCATTGCCCCTAAAGAATGGCCCACATAGAGCCTAACATATAGTGGACCCATGACCTCACACAAGAGCCCAATATACAACACCATGGGCCTTACTCAAGGGCCACATATACACAATGGGTGGACCCTGCTAATGGGCCTAATACATATCACAATGGCCTTGCCTATAGGCCATGAATACAGCATAATGAGCCTCATCACATCGACCTCCTTTTCATCACATTAGGCCTGAAACACGGGCTGCATGTACATCACATAGGTCGAATAGACATCACTACGGGTCGCATATACATCACATAGTTCTTGATAATCAGTCTTGACAATCGAAATCGGGATCGGCCACAACAATCGGAATCGATCGATAATTGGCCTCGATACTCATAACTGGCAATCGGTTACAATAATCGGCCTCGACCGCAACGCGGGGTCCATATGTGGACGACCGATGATGGACCAAGCAATATCAATGGGGCCCATTGGTTTGGGTTAACCCACTAGAGAATGATGAGGATGGGCCTTACTAGGCCTAAGGAAAAGTCATAATGTAGACATCTAACCATCATTACCCAACAATGTGGACATTTAACCAACATCGTTCCCAAGGAATGGTCCACATAGGGACGAACATATAATCGGCCCCATGGTCTCACACAAGGACCTAATGTACATTGCACTGGGCCTTATCGAATAGGCTGCAACGCATCATATTGGGCCACATACTACGGTCCTCGAATACGTCACAATAGGTCGCACCACCTGGGCTGCACCAATGGGCCCTATATGCATCCCGATGGGCCTCAACACATGAGCCATAATACACCACATCGGCCTCATCATATGGACCGGAAGCATATCACAGTAGGCCGCATTACATCAGGTGGGCTGTACCAATGGGCCTTACCAAACAGCCTACAAATACATATCAATGGGCCTTACCAATCGGGACATAATTACACAATAGGTGGACCATGCACATGGGCCTCAAAAGCATTACATGGACCACAACCCATGGACTATAAATACTCAATAGGTGGGCCTCATCATGTGGGCCTCAATTACATCACAATTGGCCACCTCACATGAGCCGAATATATGTCACAATGGGCCATAACCTATGGGCCGGAAATACACCTCATTGGGCCTAACCAAATGAATTTCAGATACATCATACCGGGCCTCATCATATAAGTCACAATTACATCGCAATAGGCCTCATATCTGGGCCTCAAATATACATCGCAATGGGCTACGACCCATGGGCCTCAATATACATCAGTTGGACCGCATCATGCACAATAGGTGAGCCTTGCACATGTAGCAAATGGGCTATGTTCATAATGAAGATGGGCCTAGGCGGTCTACACACTGTAAGCATGAACCTATCATTGGACCCTAGGGAGAGTCACAATGCGAACATTTAAGCAACGTTGTACTTACAATGTGGACGTCAAACCAACATTGCTCCCAAGGCATGACCTGCCATAAAGAGCAACACACAACCCACAGTGGAATCATATAATGCAATAGACCTTATATACATCCCATTGGGCCTCGACCCATGAGCCTAAACCCACGGGCCCTAATACACCACAATGAGCCTTAACCCATGAGCCCCAAATACATTATAATGGGCCTCACAATATGGGCCTTAAATACATTAAGATGGGCCTAATCTGTAACGATCCGTAAATTTTCGTACGTTGGTTCGAGTACCACCTCGACCAGAAATCAATTAAGATTAAATCCTTTATAAATTTAACAAAGTTAACTTAGTGCAAAACTCGATTAGCCATGAAATCCGTTGGGATCGCTTTAAATACGATCTGCAAGACCCAAAACTTACAAAACAAGTGACGCTAAACCAAACTCATTTCCCGGCTGCTCTCGGGAATGAAACAAAACTTCGTATTAGGTCTAGATCGTACATCAGAAGTCCGATTAACACGAAGTTAAGGAACTAGGACCGCCTCACTCGGCTTGACAATCATCTCAAAAATCAGGTCCAACCGATGTCCCACGGTCATTCATTTCGATCCGGAGCGAGGGTCTGTGAAAAACACTATTCCCATCCCAAAATAAATATCAGGAATAGTGATCTGGCACTTTTCGCTTGTGCATCAATATTAAGCAACCTGACCGTCAGAATCTGACCAAATTACACCCTCGGATTAAGAAAAATTTCAGGAACATTTACATGTACTTGGAATTTCTGATCATAGCCCACTGACCGTCGAACTGAAAGTGGTCCGCCACGTGCGATCTGGGAATCCGATCGAGTCGAAAATGTAATCCCACATAGATCCATAGGTGGTGAGCTTAAGTCTGACGTTTGGCTCAAGGAAAGCTACCAGAACCTCTTTTTTGATAAAATGATGAAATAGCCTTTACAGGCATAGCCTTATATTCTATCTTCATGAACAAAAGAACTGTGAAAGACAAAGTTATGTACTCTCCCTCATATGAAAGAATGAAAGGCACGAGTTCTTAAAGTAAAATTGTTCAAGTACATATATATTAGAAGCATTGACGATTGTCGCTGTTGATGATTACCCCAAGTGCCGATGATTGCCACCGATATCGACGATTATTGATAATCATCATCGCCAAAGATTGGCGACTGTCACTGTCAACACAAAATACTCGTTAACACGAAATACTGCTTATTGTTATCAAGATTGCTATCATCACTAACCCGATCCGCTATTTAAAACAAAATATGGATGTTCTTAGGACATTTGCAATGATGGTGAAATATCAATTTTTGATTCATCAATTTGGGCAGTTAGGCGGACTATATAGTCAACCACTTAAAACATGATGTCAGCGGTGGCATCTTATTTCTTAAAGATAGCCTAGCCAGAATATTGTTCTCGTTATTCGGGCAGCAGTGAGACCAGTGGCCCTAAAAAGCCCGTGAAAGGCCATCATACACTAGACAAAGCCCGTGAAAGACCCATGCGAGCAGTGGAGAAAGCCAGCAATTATAAAATAAAATTTGTAACATGGCTAGTCATACATAAGACCAATGTCGTCTATGAGCTCTCTGACAGCGTCATGAACGAGGAAGAAAATACCCTCTCAGTAATGGGTCCGAACTCACAAACAAAGGAAATCAAAATCCTCGGTTGAATTTTGGTATTAACTCATGAGGAAGGATATAAAAACCTACTCATTAATGGATCGACAACCTTGGACTTGGTACTTAAGGTAGCCTAGTAAAGCCCCGCGAACTCTAGAGAGTTACTATGGCCATCCCAGTGCATAAATCCCATTCACGGCCATGATTGCTCTAACTACCTAAGAGCTTAAACTGTGAGTTACTATCTAACTAAACTGAAACATAGCACCGTCTATCAACGTAAAATCATATAGGAAAATCCCATACTGACAATCATAATATGAAATAAAGTGTCATGTTGAAATTGTTAAACAAATGAACATGTTTAAGATAATTTATGATGAAGATCTTCATTGATAAAATTGTCCAAGATGATTATATATCATAATATCAAAAGAATATTTACATATAATGTTTACAAATCTTCAGTTATGTTCAAAATTTACAAGTATGGTTACAATTCTTCTTTCAAGTGAGATTGTAATACAGCAGTTGCATGTTCGGATTCAAGAATCAAGCTAGCTTGATCAGGGACGCCGATTAATTCAGATGCCAGAGAAGTAGCAGCCTCTTCATCTCTTGATTGGTCAGCTTGTATGGTATTGATTAATTGAGTATTTGTCTCAAGTTCTGCTTAGATCTGACAGGCATTTGAATTTTCCGCTTCCCATTGACTCTTGAGTAATAAAATTTTGTTTTTAAGTAGGGCAATCTGATCGCTGATTTTGCCTTGTTTCTTTCTGAAACCTTCAATTTCTCCTGAAGAGATTGATTAATAGTATTATGATCAGCAAGGGTACCATCTGCTTTTGAGTGCTTTTCTCTAAGAAGCACCAATTCCTGCTGGCGACTTAGAATTTCAGGAGCCACGACTATATTCTGTGTCGCTTCCAAAGTCTTCGTGGAGTCATAAAATTGTGACAAAGAGGTATAAAGACCTTGAACATCGACACGTGCCAAGCGAGCTGCGGGAACAAGAACTGCTAGAACACCAGCCGAAAAGGGCCATTGACTCGGATCTTTAAAAGTATTGGCAATAACTGAAATTGCATGCTTAAAAAGTCCCAACATGAGAGGGGGTACTTTTTCCAGAGAAAGTTTGTCAAAAGCCGTAGCCACAAAATTAGATCCTTCAGATCCGCTGGGTGTCGGAGTGACTGAAACTAAAAGATAGACAGAGAAGCGTAAGTTTAAAATGAAAGTATATAGCCATTGCAATGACTAAAAAATGATGATATATATATATATATATATATATATATATATAGACACACACACACCAGGAGTAGGGGCAAGAGTAACTGAAGCAGAATGAGTTATGGGAGCTGAAGAGCTGGGAGCCTCAGTAGTTACGATGGCATTAAAAGAAAGTTCTTGACCTCCTGCGGTGCTCGAGTTCAAAGTACTTGGCGTTGGAACGTCAGTTGGGTCGGGAAGAACTTCCAAGCTTCGAGCCACCTGTTGAATAAGAGAAAGACGCATGATAGGGGAGTTGCTAGTCCGAACGGGAGCATCAGATGAGTGAGGGATTGATGGTCTAGACTCTTCTGGACTAGGAAGAAGAAGTATATTCCCCATTACTGCTTGAGTTTCTGAGAACCGAACTTCTACATCTTTTGAAGTTAACGTTGCTTGGGCAGCCGCATCAGTAATGCGAGGGGAATAAGAAGCATCGAAAGAAAGGAAAATATTTCTGGCTGGAGTACTGTCATATTCTCCGTAATCAAGTTACTCCTCGTTATCTAGCGAAGTCTCCAGAAAAGGTTGAGAGGTGTCAGGTTGATTGGCTGGAACCTCAAGGAGAGGGGACTTGACTCCAGTATCACTATCTCCTCCAATGTGTAGTTCAACATCAGTATCTGCATTAAGTAAAACATTCACTTCATCAGTCAGAATGGTGGGTGTGGATGTATCTTCACTCATTGTATTAGCCGAATATTCTGATGAGCTAGAGCTATCTTCGTCAGATATGGTCTGCTTCCCTTTATTTACAGTCTTCATAGGAAGAAGACGTGTACCTTGTGGAGAAGAAGGGGTTGGTTGCTCCAGAACTTCGGGAGATAGCAACTTGGTACAGGAGCGATTCTTAGGAGATGTGGTAATAATGATTCGGCGCACAGTTGAAGGAGTTGTTATTGTGGTAGGATGAGTAGCAGACTCTATAAGATCTACAATATGGGTAACTGAAGCATTTATATGATCAACAGGCTAAGAGATTATAGAAGGATTTGCAATAGGAAGTATGGTAGGAGTAGAACGTGTAGGATGATCTTCCCCTTCTGGAGTAGGAGAAGGCAGAATATTGCCTGCTATTTTGCATTCATTTGTGGGAGCTGTCAATCTTGCTTCTTGATTTAATAAGTCTAAAGGAGAACTGAAAGAAATCCAACCCTCTAAACTAGTGTTTGAGGATTTCAATTCTCTAATGGGTTCTTCAACATAAATTTTACAGCGAAATTGTCCCGGAGTGGTGGCATGATCCCTATCATAGAAGTATTCAATTCCTTATTTTGGTCTGTAATTCTTCAAACAAGGAGGAGGAATCCAGATAGGCTGATCCACTGGAAAACAATTGCGTACTAGATGATACTGATGACTCCACCATCGCATCCAAGAGTATGAAGCTGTTACTCTGTGATTGTATCCAGGAAGCACTAACTAAGAACCAAAATGTCTGGCCAGGAGTTATAAGGACCAACTCTATAACTCCTCATAGTACGAGTGACTTCATCGATTGCTTGGGGGTACAGTTTGATAATAGCTAAATTTTCTAGCGAATCAATTTGGATAATACGGTTCTCGCCAGAATTCTAGTCCCTCTCTCAGTGGAAGATTATAAGAGCGAATCCAGAGAAAGAAAGTTCTTTTGAGAGGCTTCAAGTCATTGGTATCTACCACGTCTCTGTCTTCGACTTGATAGTCTAAATAAAAAGGGAAATCAATAGACTCTATGTTGTCGATTTTGTCAGTTATCCGTTCATAACTTTTTTTTTTATCATTTTCCTCTTTAAAAAGTACCACAAAGGTAGATGATTTGGGTGAACGTAAGCCTTCTCTAGGTCATTATACGTCCAAGGAAAATAAATGTCGAGCCATCCAGAAAAATAATGCCACGAAGCAAAAGCAGATGTAACTCCTATTGCCGGGCTTGAACAATGCACCGCGGCATGACCAAAAGACCTATATAGTGAGCTACGACGTGAGGGGCTAAGGAATATTTCTTTCTGCCTTCTGTCATTACTCCTGCTGCCACAAATAAGGTCGGTCGAATTGAATCTAAACTTTTCGAACTAGGGAGCACAACCAAGTTCAACTAGTAGGCCAGGAAGGCAGTTAGTTCAGTGTCAGCAGTGAAATCAGCTGGGCCCTTTATTTTATTACGATTGGCTTCTAATTCAACACAGTGACTACCAAAGAATCTGAAAGCAAAGAAAAAAAATCAGTGAGCAAGTTTTGACCTATAAATAAGTATTGTTTGAGAAGAAAAGGAAAAGTTAAAATACTTACACCAAATAGCGAGAAAAATATGACAACCACTGGAGAGGAGAGGTCTTGTGGACATCAGCAAAGTAATGTCTCACGGAAAAGCCCGATAGTCGATACTATAATTTTGGGCACTTTATCAAATTTAACATAAGCAAACTCCAGATTTGTAGGAATGTATTCGTCGAGGAAGGATCCTGAGATAGGCAGGACGACCATTCTGTTAAGATCCCATAATGTGATGCTCACTTCTTCTATCGGGAGATCGAAAGAGTTTGTAACTGAGGACCAGTACTTCAAGAAGCCTTTATAAATCATCATGTCTTTATAAAAGAATTCAGAAGTGGCTTCTCTGACATCATAAATGGTAGTACGTAAAGCATCCTCATACTTTGTTAGAATTACTTTGGTCCAGGCACTGTAGTATGGATGGGTTGTTTAGAGGCCTCATGTTTTGAATTCGTCCTTGCCCCATAAAGAGTCGTGGTGGCGGAAGCGCTTTTGAATTGTTTCAAAAAAATGAGTAGGATACAAAGAATGGGGATCATGGCATGGTATGAGAAAACGCATGTATCTCACTTGTCCAGTCTTTTGAGTTAAACCTTTATTTGTAAAGTAACCCTCAAGGATATGTGGTTCTTTAATAACCCAATTGGATATATATAAAAGCCTGTTCTGAGTCATGAAATCTTAGGGTTCACTTTTAAGGATCGAACGATGATGTTGAAATTGTAAAGGGAGAGCAATGGTTTCGTCTTTATACGGATTGCAAAACTTAATTGCCTCGGTGGTCAACTTTACCGAATCTCAGGCATTCTGAAAACGTCTTCGGTTGTGTTCTCGAACTTTCTCCTGGAAAACTTCGTCTAGGCGCCTCGCTTTAGTTTGCTGTGGAACAGTTGGGGGAGGAGAAGCTTCTACATCGGGGAGACAAGTAATGTCCATGCGATAATTGGTTATACATTTCAGTCAAATTTCCCTGTCAGATTCTTGTCCCGAAAGGGGAGGTCCCTCTATTTCTTTCATAATGATAGCCATGCGGATATCCTCGGACAAGCATTGAATGTAATAAGTAAAGTTCACGAGGACAGGGGCGGTTCCTCAAAGAAAGAGCTGTAATTTTCACCAGAATGAGGCCTTTTGGGGTTAGGAGTTTCATCGGATTATGGGTTAGATGATCCAACAGTACTTGAAGAAGCAAGTGGTCTTTTAGAGCTTGCCATTTAAGAATCTGAACAAGAGTTAGTAAAGAAAATTAGAGTTAGGAGAAAAGATTGCTGGGGAAAGGAGATAGATAAATGGAAGGGTAGAAAATATATGCGGGATTAGAGTTATGCGTGAAATTGTTGTACAACTGAATACTGTATGCAGGTTTTTTTGCGCAGACTATCGTGTGCAGGTTATAGTGCGCATATTACTGTGCGCAAAGTGAATGTGCACTGGCTTTTGTGTGCGGGCTATTGTGCTGTAACGACTTGTAAATTTCTGTACAAAGACCCGAGTACCACCTCAGGCAGAAATCGCTTAGGATCAAATCCTTTAGGAATTTGACAAAGTTAACTAAGTGTTAAACCAGATTATCCATGAAATCCGTTTGAATCGCTTTAAATACGATCTACAAGACCCAAAACTTGTAGAATCATTGACGCTAGGTTACCCTAAAATCTAGGATCAAACTCGTTACCCGACTGCTCTCGGGAGCACATTGAAACTCAGTACCAGGTCTGTACCGCACATCAGGATTCCAAATAATACGAAGTTAAGGACTTGGGACCGCCTCGCTGGGCTTGACAAGTGTCTTGAAAATCAAATCCAGACAGTGTCCCACGGCTGTTCGCTTGAGTCCGGTGCGAGGAGTCTAAAAACACATGGTTTTCTTTAAAAATAAATATCTCAAATAGTAATATGAGACTTGTTACTTGTGGACACTTTGTTAGCAATCAGGCCATCAGAATCTGACCCAAATACACCCTTAGATCAAAAAAAAATTCATAAACATATCCATGTACTTGGAATTTCAGATCGAGATCCACTGACCGTTGAACTGAAACTGGTCTGCCACACGTGATCTAGGAATCCCATTGAAACGAAAACTTAACTCCACCTAGATCCAAGGTTGATGAGCTTAAGTCCGACCTTTGGCTCAAGGAGGCCCGCCAGAAGTCCTCTGTTGAGCTGAAAAAGTGTCGCTTTGGTTATAACCTAGGTATACCTTGACCACAAGTCTATTTTAGAGTGTGTTTAGGCTATATAAGAACCTTAGAACCCTCTCTCTCACAACCATACAAATTTGATAGAAACCCTAGAGAGAGAAGAGAGAAAAGAGAGAGAAAGAGTGAGAGTTATGGGAGATCCTTCCTACCCTTTTCCCTGCCGTTCTAGAAGCCCATTCTCGTCGCTTTCCCAGCGAATCCGACTTCATTTCTAGGTAAGAAACCCTGACCCTGAAATGTTTTGGGGTGTGAAGGTTATGGGTTATGAAATAGCTAACCTATTTCATTCTTTAGGCTACCAAACTGTCAAATACGGGAGCTTAGCAAACCTAGTAGATTCGTTGCGATTCTAAGACGAAAGGTGAGGACTTTAGGTGTATAAGTTGCGGTTTTCAATGCTTTCAATGTCAGATAATGATAGATTCATGTTCTGCACACAATTGCACATGTACAAAGTGCTATCTGTTTTCCGTTTCGTTTAAAGATGAAGAATATGGAATTTTACATATTCTAGGTATTTGTAGAAAGTACCGATACGTATAAATTTTGGAAATGTGTTTGCCATGATTATTTATTGTATGAATATATTATATATGGATAAAATACTTATTTGGTGAAAGGACTCGCCCTAATACATGTTTTGC
Organism: Magnolia changhungtana; assembly: GCA_030180095.1. Taxonomy (NCBI): domain Eukaryota; kingdom Viridiplantae; phylum Streptophyta; class Magnoliopsida; order Magnoliales; family Magnoliaceae; genus Magnolia; species Magnolia changhungtana. Next base: position 5,045,277 of record JASAUF010000600.1, read on the forward strand.
TAATATACACTATGTATGTTGAATTAGTGTATTATAGAAAGTACCGTATACATATAAATTTTGAAAATATGTTTGCCATGATTATTTGTTGTATGAATATATTATATATGTGTAAAATATTTGTTTGGTGAAAGGACTCGCCCTAATACATGTTTTGCTAATATACACTATGTATGTTGAAATAGTGTATTCTAAGTGTTTGTGAAAATGCTTGTGAGAGTAAGTGCTTGGATGATGGTGCCTTAGGTAGGTGTTGAGATGGGATTCTCAACTACCTTAGAGACGTGTATGATTTCCTCCATGTTGGTTGTTTACTTTAACCGCTTATGAAATATATGTGTTTGTATTCCTGTTTATATGGTGCTTTATAACATGCTTTATAACATGTTTTATAACATGCTTGTTAACTTACTTGAATTACTTTGTTTAATATCCTTTACTCTACATGCTCTAAATAAGGATTGATTGAGTTTGGGGCTATGTTTATAGTCCAGACAATCGGTACCAGACTTGAGATTGTGGTTGAGATTCATTTCGCCACGTAGGATGTGTTTGACGAACCCGAGTTGTACTTCAGTCGGTGACAGTGGTTAAGCCACACGAAGTGCTATGCACTTCATGTCGTTCAGTTGATTGTGCGGTCGAGCTAGTCAGGCTCGTCAAGTAACCCGATATGTCTTATGTATATTCACCATGTTTGGATGCTACTGCTTGAACCTAGGGTACCAAACTTACCAGTGGAATCCCGTTAACCATGGTACCTCATCCGCTAAGACTCATGAGCCGGGCATGGTGGTATGGGATACCGTGGTCGAGCTGTCGGCCTACGCTGGGGCCACGTGCCTTCCCGTAGTGACCAGTGAGCAACATTAACTCTTGAGTTGAATACGGTAGTATGGGACACTGTATTCGAGCGTCGGCCTAAACTGATTGGTGACGAGCCCTTTGTTGTGACCTCGAGTATACTCTGAATTGCGGTGATGCGACGAGTTTTGCCGTGATACATAGAGTACGAAATAGGCCTGTATTAATTTAGTGATGAACCATTAAAAAGGTGATGGAGGAGTGGTGTAACGATTGCGTATAACAGCCCTGACAGCCTTTGCAGCGACCTAGAATCACACAGTCGTATGAGATTATCTAGGTTTGACGACCCTAAAATGGATCATGTTTGGGAATGATACAAGGGAGGTACCTTAGTTTCCCAATCCTGCTGTTTGAAATGGACTACTAACTACTCGGTAATCATGCTCATCATCGCACTGCATGTGCCTGGTAGATGTAGAGCACTAAGGGATGAACGCATGTCACGAACATAAGATGGTGTCGTATGAGGGTGGTTTGGCAAGGGCATTCATCATGTCATTTCATACTTGCATTAAATAAGAGTAGTTAGGATTGTTTGATTGTACTGCCTTATCATTACTGCTTGACTGAATTGATAACATCTTAACCTATGCTTTATTGTTCCACTGAGTTAGCTACTCACTCCCACGTTACGGGACAGTGTTGTACACACCAACCAGACTCTATCTCAGGTATAGATGATACGTCGATTCAGGAGGTTGAGCCTGACTATGATGAGGACCAGGACGAGTTCTCATACATGCAGTACTCAGACGGCTTTGCTTAGGCTGACTGGATCGTGGAGATTTCAGGATTTATCTTTTTAGGTGTATTTTGACCTTTTGATTCAGAAACAATACATGTATATGGTTACTCAGTTAGTGTTCATACTCTAGAGATTGAGATGGTTTTGTTTCTTTACATACCTTATATATACAGTTTCAGTCTTCTGCTTGCCTTTATACAATTGATCTTGAGTATGAATTACTGTTTTGGTATAATCTCACTCATGTTTATTACACTGACACAGACAACATTAAATCATCATCATCTATGTTGCATAAGTGATGTTCTGGAACTCGAGAGTTGAGTTACTACTCGACCCTCGAATTTCAGGGCGTTACAAGTTGGTATCAGAGCATGATTTTAATTAAACCGGACCTGAGTTATGTTCCCACGACATACCCTTACACTTTGACTTAGGAGGGCGTGAGAAAATTATAGAAATAGTCCTAGATTTTCCTCGATTTCGCCATTTGGTGAAGTTCATCGAAAACGAGCGTTTTGATCGAGTTCGTACTCTATCCTGATTGCACGAGTCGATCCCAAATCACTTCTAGACCATCTATTGACATGTCTAGATCACAATACACCTCATCCCAACAGTCAAAGATCTGTAAATGCAAGTATGTGTCCAAAAGTACCCGAAAGTACCCGAAATTGAACGAATCGGGGTCGGGGGCCTACCCACATTAATCTCGGGGTACCCTGGGTGGGACCCAGGGTTTTTTGGGGCCAAGGGGGCATGAGGGTCTCGCCCATGGGGTGAGCCCTCGAAATCTAAACCATTGGTAGGTGAGGCCCTCGCCAGGTCGGTGAGGCCTCGCCAGATTTTGGGCTGGGCCGGGCCCGCGGCTCGGGCCGATCCACTTCGGGGGTCTAATAAACCCCTTGATGTAGGTCCCATCCTTTTCCTCCCTCCCAAACCCCTACTTCCTTCACAAACCTTCCCTCCAAGCCATTTTTCTCTCTACACTTGCTGTCTCCTCTCTCCAATCGCCCTTCCAGTCGTCAAATCTACTATTTTCGACCATCACCCACTCCCTTCCATCATTCACAGCCCTTCCTACATCCCTACTCTCTCCATTTTCTCTCATTTGGGCTCTTACATGCCCCATTTGAAGCTCTAAAACGTGTAAGCTCCCTAAGCCATCCTACCTCTCCATTTTCCTTCTCCATTCACTGTCCTTTGGACCTTTATAATACCAGTTGAGCCTCCTATCCGTAGAGAACTCACTTTTTCAGCCCCTTCTCTCTTTTTCCTTCATTTTTCATAGCTCTTTTTGAAGTCATTACTCAATATCCTCTATCTTTTCTCTCATGATGAAGAGAAAGAGCGCCACTAATGAGGCTGGGCCTAGTCGCCCTACACGTTCAAGGCGGTCAAGGGGCACCGCCGCTAGCTCAAGCATTGCCTAGGAATTTTGAACGAAGCGGGATCTTGATCCCCGGATCCCTGCTGAACGAGCTCAGTTGGCGGCACTACCTCATGGAGTTTATGAGGACTGCAAGGTTCTCTTTGAAGCCCAGGTGGATGGACGACTCTTCGATGAATACTACTTGTTCGAGCAGGTGGAGGCGGCCTACTGGGGTCCACTATTTGAGGCCAAAGGTCGTACCAATCCTGGTACTGTCCGAGCCTTCTATGCCAACATTCGTGAGCCTACACTGGAACATTTGCAGTTCTGGAACTTAGTTGGGTGGATCTGTTTGCCACTGTTGATGTGAGAGTGATTGCGCGGCTTATGAATATGCCCCTTGGTGACGTACATGCTAGCGAATAGAATCTGGGGACTGCTCGTGAAAGGGATCGTCGCACACGTTACCTTTGTGGTGGCCGACTGTTTGAGTGGTAGCCGAACAAAAGCCTGCTAGCTTTCCACATGTCAGATGACTTCCACCTACTACATCACATCTTCACATACAACCTCTACCCTAGACACAATAATCGAAGCAAGTGTCTGCGACTCATGGTAGACTTTCTGTACCAAGTGGGGCTGAGGGTGAACTTGTGCGTGCTTACATTCGTGTTGAGACAGATTGTGAGTATTGCATACTCCACCAAGAGCTCTGATTTGCTTCCCTTCGGCTGACTCGTATGCAGGATTGCATGGGAGTTTGGCTACAGCCTGGGGGTGGAAAGGCCATCATCGATCCATCAAATCGATGAGAGTACTCTCCATCAGATGGAACTTGGGGCACGACTACGATGGGCCCGACATGAGGAGAGTGAGGATGAAATGGAGAGCGAAGAAGACGAGAGTGAGAATGGGAGTCAAGCTGAAGAAGAAGAGGAACCTAAGTCCCAGGATACAGAGGAGAGTTCATCTCTTGTAGCTCAGGAGCAGGGCACCAATCAGGCTACCATAGATGCGCGTTTAGCCCGTCGCGAGGAGGGCCAAGCTGCCCTGAAACAAGAAGTCAGGCGGGTCCAAACTAAGCTCAACAAGGTGTCTCGCACCTTGAAGGCCATCCTGTGCTGTCTACAGGACAAGAATGCCCCTCCTCCATCGCCTGACTCGGATGCCTAGCCATCCATACTGCTGTTTTGTAATTGTTTTGGTTTCCTCTGTAGTAGGTTTATGTTTCATGTTGATGATGTAGTAGTTAGTAGTATGTTTTAAGTGTTTGATTTTGTGGATGTAATTGGTTCACATATAATTTCTGTCATGATTCATGTAACTCTGTATTCCATGTATTATGACAATTTTGGGTAAATGAAAAGCATGCAGCCTCATTTGCTATGAGATGTGTGGAATGTTTAAAGTGCTTGTATAATGTGTTGTTATACTTTATCTCACATACATTACACCCTATGTTGTATAGGGCATGCCGCAGCAGTATACACGGAGCATGGTACACCTCCTTCACACTGACTCGATGGACCAGACTCCTTCTCGTAGTGGTGGTCCTACGGACCGAGGGTTAGACTCAGATCAGCCTCCTGTTGGTCCTACCAGTGGACTACCACCTTATACACCCCCTTTTCACGAGCAGCACCGGGTATCCTCATCTACACAGCATGACCCACAGGCTGATCCACCTCTTGACAGGTTTGAGCAGATGATGATGCTGATGCAGCAGTAGTATCAGCAGCTTCTTGTAGTCTTATCAGCTTAGGGTGGCAGTGCGGCTCCACCTTCACCATCTACATGACCAGAGGCCGCAAAGCCTCCTGCTTAGGCTGAGGCTATACCTCCCCCTACGCCTGCTATACCCCCTACTGGAGATGTTAGTACTCGTGGCCTACTCGAGCGATTCCAGTGCTTGAGGCCTCCCACATTCACGGGTTCTCACAGACCCGAGGAGGCTGAGTTTTGGCTAGACCGCATCTCCAAGATGCTATGGATGTTGCACTGTACTAAGAGAGAGCAGGTCGAGTTGGCCACTTTCATGTTCGAGAGGGCGGCCAGCCTGTGGTGGGACAGTGTACTGTGGTCTGCCGCAGTAGGCTATGTGTAGACTTGGGCAACATTTGAGTTCAGGTTCCACGAGAAGTATTACCCGCAGACCTACAGACATGAGTGGGAGGATGAGTTTTTACGTCTCAGGCAGGGAGGCATGACTATTACTGAGTACGAGCATCGCTTTAAGGAGTTGGGCCGCTTTGTCTCAACCATCCTTGTTGATGAGTAGATGCGGATATGCCATTTTTTTAGGGATTTACGACCTGATATACGGTCGAAGATGTGCTGTATCAGTATACTTTCTTACGCAGAGCTGGTTCACATGTCTATGATGTCCGAGCAGGATGTTGATCGGCCGACATGTTCTCGTGGTACTATGGTCACGGGACCATGACCTGATGTACAGAGTAGGCCTTTCCTCAGCAAGAGGCCTCGCATCGACTCTCCCCCCAGAATCGCAGCGCCAGTACTTCCGATGAGGTGCCCAGGAGTGACCTGTTCTTTCTACGAAAAACTGAGTCATCCTGCAGAGAGTTATTTTTCACGTATGAGCGCTAGCGGGTTCTCACTACCACCGAGGCTGGATCGCCCTCGCCCTCAGGCCATATTAGCTCCTCTACGGACTGCCCCTGCTCATCCTTCCTTTCGACCTCCTGCATCTCATTTCAGGCCGCCTTAACGGCCCATGATTCCATAGCCGAACCGTCAGCAGCGGCTCGAGTGCGTGCGCTGGTAGCTGAAGCACTTGAGACATCGATTACGGCCTCGATGGCTTTTGAGGGTACGTCCCACATTCAAGGTACTTCCATCTCCTTGTTGGTGGACACTGGGTCCACTACTTTTATTATTTCATGTGGGGCAGTTAAGCGTCTAACTTTACATACTACTCCCACGAAGAGAATGAGACTCACTACGGCTACTGGGACTTTTTCGGATGTCACACGGGTGTGTGAGGGTTGCTCCGTGGATTTGGGTAGCAGAACAGTGCTCGTCGACCTCATTATTGCTCCACTATGACACTACGACATTATCCTCAGTATGAACTGGCTCACTAAGATGAAGGCAGAGATAGATTGTGATACTCGGGTCGTGACGGCACAACTTTCACGTTTCTAGTGCAGGTCAGTTGGCCCTGCCGTGTTGAGTGTTATACTGCTTTATTAGAGCCGATTGATGGTCCGACATGAGGAGATATGCTGGTGATTTGGGAGTTTATAGATGTGTTTGCGACGATTCCTGGGTTGCCACCTTGGCGCGAGATCGACTTCGCCGTTAATCTTACGCCCGGTGCGACACCCATCTCTTTACCGACGTATCACATGCCTCCGTGTGAGATGGAGGAACTATGAAAATAGATTGACGAGCTAGTAGAGAGGGGCTTTATATAACCTAGTTTGTCTCCCTGGGGGGCACCTGTATTATTTGTGAAGAAGAAAGATGGCTCACTGCGGTTGTGTAATGATTACCGTAGGTTGAACCAGGTCACGGTGAAGAACAAGTATCCTTTGCCCAGGACAGATGATCTGTTTGATCAGTTGAAGGGAGATTAATCTGCAATCAGGGTATCATCAGCTGCGCGTTAGAGATGAGGATGTGCAAAAGACAGCTTTCAGGACCTGCTTTGGGCACTATGAGTTTCTAGTGATGTTGTTCGGTCTTACAAACGCACCGGCCATGTTCATGGACCTGATGAACCGGGTACTTCATCCATTCCTATACCGATTCATCATCGTCTTTATTGATGACATTCTGATATACTCAACGAGTCGGGAGGAGCACGAGGAACACCTGAGAGCGGTGTTGGATACGTTGAAGAAGAACCAGTTGTTCACACGGTATAAGAAGTGCGACTTTTAGCATAAGGAAGTCAAGTTCCTCAGACATGTGGTGTCCAAGGATGGGATAGCAGTGGACCTTGCTAAGGTAGCCGTGGTTCAAGATTGGCAGCAGCCTAGCTCAGTTACCGAGCTAAGGAGTTTCCTTGGTCTGACAGGGTATTATCGACGCTTCATTCGAGACTTCTCGAAGATTGCCAGGCCGTTGTCTCAGTTGACACGGAAGGACCTGAAGTTCGCCTGGAATGAGAAGGCGGAAGCAACTTTCAAGGAGCTGAAGGACAGGTTGACATCCGTCCCTGTGCTAGTATTGTCAGAGCAAGGGGTTAAGTACACGATATAGACTGATGCTTCTCGTGTTGGTTTGGGTTGTGTCCCTATGTAGAAGGACAGGGTGATTTCGTATGCCTCGAGATAATTAAGGAAGCACGAGGAGAATTACCCTACACACGACCTGGAGTTGGCAGCTGTCATATTTGTATTGAAGCTCTAGAGACATTACCTCTACGGAGAGGAGTTCGAGCTTTTCTGCGACTACAAGAGCCTTAATTATATATTCACGCAGCGAGACTTGAATATGAGATAACGCCGCTGGATGGAGACCTTGAAGAACTTCAAGTTCGAGGTTTCCTACCATCCTGGTAAGGCAAACCTTGTGGCAGACGCGTTGAGCTGCAAGAAGGTTATAGCATTTACGGCTTCGTTGATGATAGCAGAGTGGGACATGGTTGAGTTCGTGCGGGACTTCGAGCAGAGACTCACCGTGGAGGAGCCATTTGAGTGTGTTGCGCACGTTCGGGTGTGACCACTTATTGATAACAGGATCATTAAGGCCTAGAAGAGCGATGAGCGGTTGTCTGAGCTTCGAGAGCAAGTTAGTGATGCCGAGGACTCCGAGTGGAGAGTTGGTTCAGATGGGGGTCTACGATTTCGTGGCTGCCTATGCATTCCTGGCATACTTGACTTGAGACATGAGCTTCTCGAGTCTGTCATAACTCGAAGCTTGTGATGCATCCTGGTAGCATGAAGATGTATTGGGATATGGGATGGTCGTATTGGTGGGATAACATGAAGGCCCACATCGCTGAGTTCGTTTCTCATTGTCTGATGTGCCAATAGGTCAGGGCAGAACATCGCCGACCTCCTGGACTGCTTCAGCCCATAACCATAGCAGAATGGAAGTGGGACTTCATTTCCGTGGATTTCATATCAGGGTTGCCAAAGATGGGGAAGGGACACAATTCCATTTGGGTGATTGTGGACCAGTTGACCAAATCGGCCCATTTTCTCCCTATCAGAGTCGTGAACTCTGTAGATGATTTGGCCAGATTATACATCAGAGAGATCGTCCGTCTGCATGGAGTTCCTTTAGAGATCATGTCGGACAGAGACACTCGGTTCACATCTATCTTCTGGGCACATATCCAGGAAGCGATGGGTGTGAAGTTGAAGTTCAGTATGGCGTTTCACCCTCAGACTGACGGACAGATAGAGCGGGTGAATCAGATTCTGGAGGATATGTTGCGAGCATGTGTGTTGGACTTCAAAGGCAGTTGGGATGACTGTCTTCCTTAAGCAGAGTTCGCCTACAACAACAACTTCCAGGCGAGTATTGGTATGGCTCCATATGAGGCCCTATATGGTCGCCCTTACAGAGCACCGCATTATTGGGCTGATGTTGGCGAGCGTAGTTTGATTGGCCCAGATTTGGATCAAGTGACCTCAGAGAAGATCGACATTATCAGGCGTCGACTTCTTATACCGCAGAGCAGGCAGAAGAGCTACGCCGATACGAGGCGGCGACAGCTTGAGTTTGAGGTTAGGGATCATGTATTCCTTAGAGTTTCCCCTATGAAGGGAGTCCTTCAGTTCGGGAAGAAGGGGAAGCTCACACCAAGGTTTATTGGTCCGTTTCAGATACTGGATCGAGTGGGTGCTGTGGCATATCATCTCGCTTTACCCAACCACTTGCAGTTGTACACAACGTATTTCATGTATCTATGTTGAAGAAGTACGTTTCTGATCCTTCACATATCATCATATGGGAGCAGGTACAACTAAGCGAGTATGCTACGTATGAGCTGCGTCCGACGCATATCCTTGACAGGAAGGAGCAGGTACTGCGTAGCAAGGTGATTCCACTCGTGAAGGTATTGTGCACACATCATACAGAGGAGGAAGCTACGTGAGAGACAGAGGCCGAGGTTAGAAAGAACTGCCCTCAGATTCTCGAGGAGTACGAAAAGGTACAAATTTCGAGGATGAAATTTTTGTTTAAGGGGGGTAGATTGTAACGACTCGTAAATTTTCATACAAAGACTCGAGTACCACCTAAGGCAGAAATCGCTTAGGATCAAATCCTTTAGGAATTTGACAAAGTTAACTAAGTGTTAAACTATATTAGCCATGAAATCCGTTTGAATCGCTTTAAATATGATCTAGAAGACCCAAAACTTATAGAATCATTGATGCTAGGTTACCCTGAAATCTAAGATCAAACTCATTACCCGACTGCTCTCGGGAGCACATTGAAACTCCGTACCAGGTTTGGACCGCACAACAGGAGTCTGAATAATACGAAGTTAAGGACTTAGGACCACCTCGCTGGGCTTGACAACCATCTCGGAAATCAAATCCAGACAGTGTCCCACGGCTGTTCGCTTGAGTCCGGAGCAAGGAGTGTGAAAACACATGGTTTTCTTTAAAAATAAATATCTCAAATAGTAATCTGAGACTTGTTACTTGCAGACACTTTGTAAGCAACCAGACCGTCAGAATCTGACCCAACTAAACCCTCGGATCAGGAAAAATTTCCATCTCGCAAAAACGCCGTTCAAGATCTTACAACCTATTACACTTAAATTATCATAGTAACAGTAATAAGAGTTGTGACACTATCATTCTTGTAACCTAGAATGTGAACAAGACATGAAACATGAAACCATAAATCTATTGCATGGTAGTATGCAACCACAAACATACGCACATCCAATCAGAAGTTTGTTTTGTTGTAAGTCATTTACTCACCAAATACCAAGGTATTCCATAACACATCCAATCAGAAGTTTGACGGTTCTGATAATGGGATCAGTAATCATGTGGGCCCCAGTGAAAGTGACACATGCAGGGATGTAAGTCGAGATAGAGATAGAGAGGACATGGCCACCATTCCCCTTCTCCAAACCTCTAACAACTAACAGGAAACAATGAAGTTGATGGAAGTGGATAAAAAAAGGAAATCATGATATTTATAAACCAATGCTCTGATCCATCAAGTGGTAGTTGAACTTTCACACTCCTGTTGTATTATTTATATGGGAGTGTTAGAGATGTTGAAGTGGAGGTTTGTGGGGGAGTTTATGGGAGAGGGAGTGGTACCTTTTGCTTGTGCATTAGGAAGGTTTTGCTTGGGCCAGTGGATCTACACTAGGGTTCACCCGAATGAATGGCTTAGATCTCTTACAAGTGTGTGTAGCTTTGGGATTATGGGAAAAAAAGGTTACATGGGTTGATCATTAGTTGGCAAGAGAAACCTTGCATGCACACTTTAGCTTTGGATAACTGCAGGCAATGGACAAAGTTATTGATGTGAAATTTTCCAATTCGTGTTTATGTTAACATTCATTCTTATGATTGAGCGAATTTGCAAATTATATAAAATGCCTTTCGTTTTTTTTTTTTTTTTTTTTTTTTCAGCCTCTTTGGGGGCGTTTGGATCATAAGTTACTTAAGTTGCTTATTCCTTAAGTAGTTTATCTTGATTTCTACTTATTAAACTGAAGTGATTAAGTAACTTTAAATAAAAAAAGCTACTTACGATTGATCATAAACCAAACTTACTTAAGTGGTCTCTTGTAACCGTGGAAATCTATGTTTAAGAGGTCTTTTGGGAAATGATTTTGCTCATTTTCAAGGAAAGTTTAGGAAATTGTCACATCAGGGGAATTTGTACTCATTTGCTTGGTTTTCTCTCCAAACAAAAAGCTTCAAAGAACTTGATTGACTAAACCATTGGCCACATCATTAACCTCCCTAGGAATTGAAAATATCTATTACTAAGATCAATGGCAAGGTCTTGGATTTCATCAACAATGAAAGCAAGACACCACACTTCCTCATCTATGTTGTTCACTAAGCAGTACCATTTTCTGAATCACCTCTAACCAAAATTATCATGTGATAGTTAAAAACATCTTCAACCAGTTAGAACTCCTAAAGAAAGGCTCCAGCTCCCACCTTATTAGAGCCTTCAACCCCAACATGACCAGAGAAGAGAAGCTTAATCTATTACATCTCGAGGGCACATACTTTGCTAGAAAATCCCATGTAAGACCTAGGTTCATCAGATCATCTTAGCCAAGCCCTATTTAACTTCACGATGTAGATTCTAGCAGTCTTTCCTAGGTCATTGCATATATGCCATCCACTTTGGGTCTAGTAGATTTCTCTCATGACTACAAATGTATTAAAAAGATAATATTGGAGGGGTAGATGGAAAAGGTGCAAAAAATTGTCTGCTCTAATCTTTTACACCATAAAGTGTTACACTATCAAGTATGACTATTAGACAAAATGGAGACACATGTACATTAGACTGACTATTGGACAAACCAATTCAGTCCACCTCATGGATGGTCCGTTTCTCGAAAAAAAATGCAGTAAGTGGACTATCCGTTTCTTTTTAAAAAAATGCAGCAAATGGGTGTTTTCACAACTATTCAATCCATAAACAATTTTGAGGACCATTTCTTTGGATATATTGACCATCCAAAAAAGGCCATGCATAGGACAATATGCCAAATGGTGTAACTTTTGAGCCCTCACTATGGAGGTGACCTTGTGCCAAAAATTAAGACCATACAAAATGGACACAATGTACATTAGATTGGGTACTATGTGGAGATCCCCTTTAGGATTAAAGTTAATTCACACTCCAGGGTGCTAAACACACTAGGAGGATTGCAAATCCAGTGGGTTTCCACTCGTAGGGGTTCCAAATCAAGGGGGTTCCAAATCCACTCTCCTAAACAGACCCTTAGGGTCATTTGGCACCATGGATTCCAATCATGGGGGTTGTCCAGGGGGTTTCCAATCATGGGGGTTCCAAATCCATGAGGTTTCCAATCATGGGGGTTCCGAATGCATCAAGTCAACACAAAACTCAAAAGTGGGCCACGCTACAGGGGAACAGTAGGAATGAGAACCACCACTATCAATCGATTGAGAGAGAGAGAGAGAGAGAGAGAATTACCTCAATGTTCGTGGATAGATCAATAGGAAGAGAGAGAGGTGAGAGAGATCTGTAAGGCTGACGCTGGGGGAGGGACAGACGAAGAGGAGAGCGTATGAGAGGGAGAGAGAAATAGAGAGTCGGTTTAGGGTTGGCTAAATGAAATGAAGGGAATAGGTGGCTGACGTCAACAAGTTTTGTGGTTCCCATCATGGGTATGTGTTATATCCAAATTGTCCATCCAACTGGCAAGCTCGTTGTGAGGGTTGAGATAAAAAATAAGATAGATCTAACAATCAAATGGACCACACTGAAAAAAGCAGTGGGGGATTAAACGTCTACCATTGAAACCCTTTTGGGGTTATAAAAGTTTTGGATCAAGCTGATCTTTATTTTTCCCCTTCATCAGGGCCTGTATGATTTAATCAACAGATTGGATGTCAAATAAACAATACAGTGGGCCTTAAGGAGGATTTTAATGGTGGATATCCAATCATTATTGTTTTCCTATGATGTGGTCCACCTTAGATTTATATCCCTATCATTTTTTTGGATCAAGCCCTAAAATGGCCTGTTAAAATGGATGAACATAATGGATGATATACATACATCATCATGGGGCCGACGGAGCACCGAATACCAGCCACCAGGCTAGTGGCAGGGGCAGTAGCCAATCTGTTCCCCATCCGTGTTGGTATTTGTGGTGTGGTCCGTTTAATATTTGAATATGATTCATTTTTTTGGTAATTCTCTAAACTGATCTCAAAAAATGGATGAACGATGTGGGTTGATACTAAATTTTTGGTAAATCCAAAGTTCAAGTGGACCACGGCACATGAAACAGTGTGGAATAATGATTTCCATCGTTGATACCTTCCTTTAGCCCATAGTAATGTTTATTTGCCATCCAACCTATTCATAATATCAAAAAGACATGGATGAAGAGAAAACACAAACATCAGCTTGATCCAAAACTTTTATGCCCTTCATGAATTTTTCAATGGTAGAGGTTCAATCATACTATTTCCTGTGGTGTGGTCCACTTGAGGTTTGGATATGCTTTCTTTTTGTACTCTACACCTAAAATTATCTGTTAACATGGATGAATGGAGTGGATAAAATAAATAAATAACTGTGGACCCCACAGAGTTTACTCAGTATTGTAAGGGTACCGAGTTACTCAGTATGCAATCTGCTTCCATTAGAATACTACCCGCCCATACGGTAATCCATCCGGGCAGGGTATGTGGGGCCCACCATGATGTGAGTGTTTTATCCATCCCATTCATTATGTGTGTCCCACTTAGATAAGCGGTCAGACCAAGTTTTAACTGCATCCAAAACTCATGTGGGCCTCACCAATTGCTTTTATATATATTTTAGGATGTGTTCACATGGTTTTAGATGGGATGGCCCACCTGAGTTTCGTATACGAATGAGTTTTGAGATATCTCATAACTTAACAGGGACACATCAAATGCACGCTATTGATATTCGACACACATCACGTGGGCCCACAAAACTTACATCAATTCTTAGGTTTTCATGATGTCAATAAATTAGGTAACAATTTTGACCAAAATATTTGGCCCATTTTACATGTCTGGTCCGTTCACTCTATTTTATTGATCAATACCCTCAATTTAACTAGTTACTCGCCCTGATCAGGCTACTTATGAGAAATATTGGGCATACAAGAATGCTCAAAATTTTGAGTGAAATTTGATTTAAACATCTGAAGTTATTTACTCTTCCATCTGGACTGATTAGATTGTCCAAAAATGGTTAAAGGTTCAATTAGTGGATGTGCCTAATAATTTAGTAAACAAATATTTTTTGTTCACAGATAAATCTCAATTTCCATTTAAAAATCACATTTTTTTTCAAAATGTATATTTTTTTACTCTTAAATTTTCTTTCAAAAATTTTAACAAAATATCATTTTTATTATCAAATATTTCAATAAAATAAAATACAAATTCTCAATTTTTATTTTCAAAATCTCAAAAAGTTTCTCAAATTTTATTTTATTTTTCTCAAAAATTTCAAAATGCCGATTTTTTTTTCTTCAAAAGCATCATTTTGTTTTCAACTTTTCAATTTCTTTTTTAAAATGATATTTTTTTTTTCAAAATCTCAATGTTTATATAAGTAACTTTTTGTTTTAATTCCAAATTTTGAACATTTTCAATTATTTTTCAATATCACAATTTTTTTCTTCTTTACTTTCCGTTTCAAAATGTCTGTTTTTGTTGAAGTATCGATTTTTTTTAATATCGTTTTATCTTAAAATTTTCAATTCTTTCGAACTTCTCCATTTTTTTAAAGTATTTTTTTTTCGAACTTGTCAATTTTTATCTAACTTCTCAATTTTATTTTATTTTTTCAAATACAAACTCTCATTTTCTTTTTCAAAATATTTTCATTTTTCAACGTTGACAAATTTTCACATTTTTTAAAATCTTTTTAATTTTCCTTTTCTGGATATTATTTTTTTCTCGAAATCAATTTTTTTTCAAAATTATCAACTTTATTTGATATTCTTTTTTTCCTAAAAAAATAGATTTATATTAAATCATGGTTTGTTTGTTTGTTTGTTTGTTTTTTTTTTAAATCTCAATTTTTCTCAAACATTGTAAAGAAGTTGAAAACATCTCGTTCATACATCTGATCATCCCATCAATCATGAAAACATCCATCCATCCATGCCATCTATCCATACAACCACCCCATCCATCCATCCATACATCCATCCAACCATCCCATCCATCCATTCATCCATCTATCCCAACTATCCATTTAACCATCCATCGAACCAACCCATCCATCCATTCATTCTATCCAATCATCAAAACATCCATCCATCCATATCATCTATACATCCAAACAACCACCCATCCCAACCATCCAATCATCTATCCATCCCATCCATCCAACCATCCATCCCATCGATCAATCTATCAATATCCGTCCATCTAACCATCCAACCATCCCATTGATCAATCTATCCATCCGTCCATCCAATCATCAGATCCGTCCATCTAACCATCCAACCATCCCATCCAAACATCCATCCATCCCATCAATCCATCCCAAATATCTCATTCATTGGTCCATCCATCCCATCAATCCATCCCAAATATCTCATTCATTGGTCCATCCATCCCATCTATTCACATATTGATCCATCAAACCATCCCATTCAACCATCCATCCAACCAACCATCCAACCATCCCATCTATCCATCCATCTAACTATTCCATCCCATCTATCCATCAATCTAATTATTTCATCCAACCGTCCAAACATCCATCCATCCAACCGTCCATCCATCCCATCCATCCACCATTCAATCGATGATTGGAGGTTAATTTAATGGTCGAAAGTGCTTTGTGTTGTACGATCATTGATTGGGAGGTTGATCTTGTGATTGTCGATGATGTGTAACATTCGATTGTTGATTGGAGACTTAATGAAGTGATGTACAATTATTTTCACCATCTGATAAAGGATTGGAGGTTGATCAGATGGTTAACAACACTTTCTATCGTTCGATTGTTGATTGGAGGTCGATCAAGCGATTTTCAATGTGCACCATTCCATCGCCAATAGGGGAATTGATAACAAGATTTATATTGGTTTGTACTGTTCAATCACTAATTGGAGGTTCATCAGATGTTCAACAACACTTCGTGTCATCCGATTGTTGATTAGGAAGTCAATCGAGCGATCATCAGTAATGTGCACTGTTCGATCCTCGATCAGGAACTTAATGAGGCAATATACGTTAGTTTCCACTGTTTAATTGCTGAGCACACAAACAGATGAAGGAAAACTATTCATAAAAGTACACAGGCAGATAATTTATGATGTTATTGCAAATATTATACCCTTTTACAATAAAACTACATTCATCGTAAAAAGTTTTAGTTAGAATTTGTTGCAACGAGTTAACCTAGTCTTCGCTAAAACAAACTATTTGCATCGATTTTTTGTCGTTGTAAAAAATGATGTTATGCGACGACACTCAATTCGTCCCATAAAGTGAACATTAACAATGAAATTGAAATGCATGATGAAATGTTTTTCCTGCCATATAATTTTCTTGGGAAAAATTGGTGGGAAACATTTTAGTAACGATAATTATAGCTCGTCGTAAAAACGTCGACTATTTGCAATGCTTTACAATATTATTACAAATACTTTACCACTTCACAATGAAACTACATTCGTTGTAAAAGGTTTCAGTTGGTATTTTTCACAACAAGTTAACCCGGTCACCGCTAAAACAAATAATTTGCAGTGACTTTTGTGTTGTTGTAAAAAATAATGTTTTGCGACGACACTCCATTCGTCGCATAAAGTGGACATTAGCGGAAAATATTTTAGCTACAATAATTATATCTCGTCATAAAAACATCGACTATTTACGATGATTTACAATGTTGTTGCAAATACTCTACCATTTCGCAATGAAACTATATTTGTCGTAAAAAGTTTTGGTTGTATTTGTTGCAACGAGTTAACCTACTCGTCACTAAAATAAACTATTTGTGGCGACTTTTATGTCATTGCAAAAAATAACGTTGGAAAAATTGGTGGAAACATTTTAGCAATGATAATTATAGCTTGTCGCAAAAAATATTGACTATTTGTAATAATTGACAATGTTGTTGCAAATACTCTACCATTTCACAATGAAACTACATTCGTCGGAAAAGTTTCAGTTGGTATTTGTCGTAACAAGTTAACCTGGTCATTAAAACAAACTATTTGTAGTGACTTTTGTGTCATTACAAAAAATAATGTTTTGCGACGATACCCAAGTCGTCGCATAAAGTGGACATTAGCGATGACGATTGAAACGGGTGATGAAACGTCTTTCTCGCCATGTAATTTTTTCGGGAAAAAGTTGGTGGGAAACGTTTTAGCGATGATAATTATAGCTTGTGGTAAAAATATCGACTATTTGTGTGCTTTACAATGTTGTTGCAAATACTCTACCATTTCACAATAAAACTACATTCGTCGTAAAAAGTTTCAGTTAGTATTTGTTGTAACGAGTTAACCTGGTCGTCACTAAAATAAACTATTTGCAGCAACTTTTCTGTCATTGCAAAAAATAATGTTTTGCGACGACACTCAATTTGTCGCATAAAATGGACATTTACGATGACAATTGAAACCGGTGGCGAAACGTCTTTCCCGCCATGTAATTTTTTTGGAAAAAGTTGGTGGGAAACGTTTTAGTAACAATAATTATATCTTATCGCAAAAAGTCGACTATTTGCGATGATTTACAATGTTGTTGCAAATACTCTAACATTTCGCAACGAAACTACAATCATCGTAAAAAGTATAATTCAGTATTTGTTACAATGAGTTGAACTAATCGTTGTAAAAAGAACTGTGGAAAAAAGTCTAATGTTGTATTTTCGCAACGAGCTCAACCAGTTGTTGCAAAAGCTACTATTTACAACAATTTTTATGTCATCGTAAAAATTTTTTTTTACGATACCTAATTTGTCACAAAAAGTGGCTGTTAGAGACGACTGGTTAAGCTCGTTGTGAAAAATTCATACGACAACTTTTTGCGATAAGTTTTGCAACGATAATTGAAGCTCGTCGCAAAAAAGTTAACTATTAACGACGATTTAAACTATCATTGTAAATAATCTAATTTTTGCAACAACTTGAAATGTCATTGTAAAAAAATGACTTTTTACAATGAAATTAGACTCATCACTAAAAAAATCATTGCAAAAAGTCTAATTTGTTATAGTGCAATGACTTGATCTTTCATGATGATAGGTTTTGGTGAATAGGACATGACAAATATTTTAATATAAAGTGGAATAATAAATCAATTAAATGTTCCGGTTCGAATGTTCATCATTTCTATCTCATTGGTCGGTGGTTAAGGTTGACATTTAACCTGTGAACCATCACCTCTAGTTCTCGGGCTAGCACAAGCTTCACAATATCGAGGTATCTAGTCTCACAACTTAGACTAGTGCCTTGTTGACATAGTAGACAAGAAGCTGCTTGCCTCCAACCTCTCGTACCAAGGTCGAGCTAACCATTGCAGCTGAGATAGCTAAGTAAAGCAACAACAACTCTTCATGCTCTTCATGCAGTAACGGTGTACCGTTACAGTTCGAATGTTCATCATTTCTATCTCATTGGTCGGTGGTTGAGGTTGACATTTAACCTGTGAACCATCACCTCTGGTTCTCTGGCTAGCACAAGCTTCACAATATCGAGGTATCTAGTCTCAGCTTAGACTAGTGCCTTGTTGACATAGTAGACAAGAAGCTGCTTGCCTCCAACCTCTCGTACCAAGGTCGAGCTAACCATTGCAGCTGAGACAGCTAAGTAAAGCAACAATAGCTCTTCATGCTCGGGCTTGAAAAGTAGTGAGGGCGAGCCCAGATACTGCTTGAGCTGCTGTAAAGCTTGCTCATAGTTATCATCAGTCCATGTCAGCTTCGCCTTGCCCTTCAGTTATTAAAAGAACGGGAGACACTTGTTGGAAGCTCTATAGACGAACCTGTTGAGGGCCGCAACTCTGCCCGTGAGACACTAAATTTCCTTTGTTGTTATGGGCGAGTTCGTCTTCTGCAATGCTTGGATTTTGTTGAGATTTTCTTCAATTCCTCTTTGGTTGACCAAGAACTCGAGGAACTTTCCTGAGCTTACTCTAAAGGCACATTTACTCGGGTTTAGCTTCATCTACTACTTTCTCAACATGGTGAACATCTCTTCGAGGTCAACCACGTGGTCAGCCACCCTGATGCTCTCGACTAGCATGTCATTGACATAAACCTCCATAGAGTGTTTGATCTATTTAGCGAACATCTTGTTGAGGAGTCGTTGGTACATACATTGCTCTAACGTTCTTCAATCTGAAAGACATGACCTTGTAGCAGTAGAGCCCTTTGTCAGTGACAAAAGTCATTTTCTACTTGTCGTGCGCATGCATGGCAATCTAGTTGTAACCTTAGTAGGCATCCATGAAGTTGAGGAGCTTGTGCCCTGTCATGCCGTCGATCAGCTGGTCGATCCTCAGAAGGGGGAAATTGTTTTTAAAGCACGCCTTATTCAGGTCCATGTAGTCAATGCATACCTGTCATTTTTCATTCAACTTCTTCACCAGCACGCCATTTGCTATCCAGCCTTAAGGAGCTTGCTGACCTCCTCTCCAATGGTGGCATACCATTTTGGTTCGAATGTTCGTCATTTTTGCCTCATTGGTTAGTGGTTGAGGTTAACGTTCAACCAATGAACCATCACCTCTGGTTCTTGGGCTAGCACAAGCTTCTCCATATCGGGGTATCTGGTCTCAGCTTGGACCAGTGCCTTGCCGACATAGTAGACAGGAAGCTGCTTGCCTCCAAACTCTCGTACCAAGGTCGAGCTAACCGCTGCGGCTGAGACAACTAAGTAGAGCAACAGCAGCTCTTCATGCTCGGGCTTGAAAAGTAGTGGGGGTGAGCCCAGATACTGCTTGAGCTGCTGTAAAGCTTGCTCACATTTATCATCAGTCCATGTCGGCTTCGCCTTGCCCTTCAGTTATCGAAAGAACGAGACACCTGTTGGTAGCTTTGTAGACGAACCTGTTGAGGGCTGCAACTCTGCCCGTGAGACAGTGAATTTCCTTTGTTGTTTTGGGCGAGCTCGTGTTCAGCAATGCCTAGATTTTGTGGAGATTTTCTTCAATTCCTCTCTGATTGACCAAGAACTAGAGGAACTTTCCCGAGCTTACTCTGAAGGCACATTTGCTCGAGTTTAGCTTCATCTGATACTTTCTCAACATGATGAACATCTCTTCGAGGACACTCACATGGTCAGCCACCCTGACACTCTTGACTAGCATGTCATTGACATAGACCTCCATAAAGTGTTTGATTTGTTTAATGAAAGTCTTGTTGACGAGTCGTTGGTACATTGCTCTGGCGTTCTTCAATCCGAAAGACATGACCTTGTAGTAGTAGAGCCCTTTGTCGGTGATGAAAGTCATTTTCTGCTTGTTGTGCGCATGCATGGCAATCTAGTTGAAACCTTAGTAGGCGTCCATGAAGCTAAGGAGCTTGTGCCTTGTCGTGCTGTCGACCAGCTAGTCGATCCTCGGAAGAGGGAAACTAGTTTTAGGGCACACCTTATTCAGGTCCGTGTAGTCAATGCATACTCGTATTTTCCATTCGACTTCTTCACCAGCACACTATTTGCTATCCAGTCGGGGTAGTATATTTCTTCAATGAATCCAGCCTTAAGGAGCTTGCCGACCTCCTCTCCAATAATGGTGTACCGTTCGGGTTCAAATGTTCGTCATTTCTACCTCATTGGTCGGTGGTTGAGGTTGACGTTCAACCGGTGAATATCACCTCTGGTTCTCGGGCTAGCACAATGTGACGCCCCGTCACTGTGGTCACATGTTGGCGGGCGCACATGTGGGCGGGCTCCAAGGTGGCTGGCAAGCTACTATGCACACAGTGAAGGTGAAACTTTGTCCTATATCGGAAGTGTCATCTGAAGTTGTGGTGGTTACATGCGGAGTTGCCACCCTATACTGTATGAGGCCTTTTGGGGGCGACCCCGAGAACAAAACCGTGTGGGCTCTGCCCAGAGCGGACAATATCATACAGTGTGGGCGTGGGCTATTACAAATGGTATCAGAGCCGAGGACGGCTCTGCCCTCAATGGGGGATATTGTGATGCCCCGTCTCTGTGGTCACATGTGGGCGGGCACACGTGGGCGGGCGCACATGTGATGCCCCGTCATTGTGGTCACATGTGGGCGGGCACACATGGACAGGCGCACATGTGGGCGGGCCCCAAGGTGGCTGGCAGGCTACTGTGCTAGCAAGCTGGCTGGCAGGCTACTGTGCTAGCAGGCTACTATGCACACAGTGAAGGTGAAACTTTGCCCCACATCGAAAGTGTCGTCTGAAGTTGTGGCGGTTATATGTGGAGTTGCCACCCTATAATATATGAGGCCTTTTGGGGGCGACACCGAGAACAAAACCGTGCAGGCTCTGCCCAGAGCGGACAATATCATACAGTGTGGGCGTGGGCTGTTACACACAAGCTTCTCCATATCGGGGTATCCGGTCTCATCTTGGACCAGTGCCTTGCTGACATAGTAGACAGGAAGCTGCTTGCCTCGGACCTCTCGTACCAAGGTCGAGCTAACCGATACGGCTGAGACAGCTTAGTAGAGCAGCAACAACTCTTCATGCTCGGGCTTGAAAAGTAGTGGAGGCGAGTGTGAGACTCAACCCGAGTTCCTGCATGTGCATGTGTGTGTGTGAGTATGCATTTCATTTCTTGTGGTCCTGCGGTCCTACCGGTAGAATTCCAGAGACCCGCGGCCCTCGGATAGTGTTTGCGGTCATCCTTAAGTCTGGTCACGTTGACCCGACTCGGATCGAGCCGAAACCAATGTCATCTTGTTCGCATCGTCGCCGCAGTTCCGATGCCGCGTCTTGTGTGTTCATCTGATGTGTAGATCATAAGTTGTAGGCATTTCATCATTTTAGCCCTTTGATCATGATTGTGTGGCCCACCTAGAGTGGTGTACACGTTTCCTAAGGTGGTCCACTCCATCTACACATTTTCCAACCAACACCACCTAAACCTATATCTCTTACACCATCCACACTACCAACACTACCCACACCTACCCTATAGCCACCATCTAGCCTCTCTTTTGTAGCTCATCATAAGACTCTCTAACCAAGTAGCTCTTTCCTAGAAAAGTCAGATTTTTTCTTCCCAAGAGAGAAAGAGTGCATGATGGTTGCTCTTTTCAAGCTGCTTGTAATTATGGACTTGCTACAACACCCCTCTCTCTCCTCTCTCCCTCTCATTTCTCCCTTCCCATTTCCTTCTTCCCACTTGATAGATTAGAATGCTTTTAGGTTTCCTGATTTAAATGCACATGCTTGTTCAACGCTGTATCTATCCATTTCTCTCGAGTCGATACTCATAGTCGTTCGTTAGTCGCACGATAGTGAGATGTCAGCCAGAGCCAAGATCACAACTTGTGGTTGGTGTTCGGATGGGTCGTAAGGATCGTGGTCAACGTCTGAGGCCAATCTTGTTCATAACCTCTTTTTTGAGCTATTATCCTTGTGTTGCTTTCATACAATTCTAGTTGTGTAATCAGTCCATTTTTACCAATAATAGTACCAAGATTAATCTATGCAACATATGGCCAGATGCTTTTGCTAACATAACTATCTGCAATTGACATCTTTAAAGCTCGAAAATTTTGAAACCCAAATTATCTTTTAGAAATTAAAAAAAAAAAAAAAAAAAAAAACCAATATATTTAATGTAAATCAAAGTGTAATAATGGTTTTTGTGTCTATTTAATACTAATAAAAACTTTAGGTGCTAAAATATATTTACTTACTCATTCTTTGTTCTTTTTAAACGTGTATGATTTTTAGTAGCACCTGTATGCTTTTCTATATTTCTAAGAGAACTATACCATGTTGTGTTGACATACATTATTTATATATTAGTTAGCATATACAACAAATGTAAAAAAGTTCTTCAATGAAATAAATTAGTAAATTATCAAAAAAAAATGTTTTAAATTATATTTAGTTTATTTTATTTTGTTATATACCCATTCAACATAAATTTACACAGTTCTATTAGGAGTGACAAGGGCTCATATTGCCCTCATGTAGAGTTTAAATTTATGTTGAATGGGTATATAACAAAATAAAATAAACTATTAGTTGCCCATTTAAGAATTTTTATGTGGCCAAACATAGATATAGTGTGCTTTTGAAGGCATGGAAATTCTCAAATTGTCCCCACGTTTGAACAGTTCAAGGTTGGATAGGTTTCCTGATTTAAACGCACATGCTTGTTCTACTCTGTATCTGTCCATTTCTCTCTGGTTACGTTTCTAATGTAAAATATCCTCACATTGTGCGGATACTTGACATGGGAATCAAATGTAAGATTA
The DNA here is from genome assembly GCA_030180095.1 of Magnolia changhungtana. NCBI lineage: Eukaryota > Viridiplantae > Streptophyta > Magnoliopsida > Magnoliales > Magnoliaceae > Magnolia > Magnolia changhungtana. The sequence continues at coordinate 5,068,360 of JASAUF010000600.1, forward strand.
ACACATCCGGAGAGACATGGGGAGATACTGCTGGAATTTCGGCGTGGGCTTTAAATGGGAACATGAAAGCATTACAATCTATCTGGTCTTGGATGGGTAACCGATTTAGTCAGTCAATTAGAGATCCCATATTGGATGTCTAAATCGTCATCACTTGTGGGGTGATGACATTATTTAATCTGTGACGATATTGAACCGTCTTATGACGTGTATCTTCCTTGGTGAAGAGTGAACTGGAAGTGAGTCTTTTCATGTAATGAGAAAAAAAAAAAAAAGGAATAAGAAAATGGAAATGAACTACAGTGACCTAATCATCTTCATCTGAAAGAAAGGACGATAATGGTGCTTATTTCATTCTAATTTGTCTCTTTAATACTCTTTCTTAAATTTCTCTTATAACCATTCTAGTTTATCTCTCCTAGGAAGCTTTGTCAAGCCCACGTTGTATTTTTACTAACTTGTCAAAGTGGCCAAGGAACGTAGTGATGGATAAGAGTTGGGTTCATTTATCAAGGTACCTTAGTAACTTCTCCTTCCAGTTGTTGTGGCCCAATGGTTAAGATGCATTATTTGAAATGTCCTCCAATTGCATTGGATGTGATTTAAGGTGAGCAATGCATACTTAAGTAGAGCTATGAAATTTCTGGACTCTACATTTATAAATGTAGAGGGAGGATCCTATGTCTATGTAAGAATTGTAATAGCAACTTCTGGGTATCTCGACAAGAAGCATACGATCATATCGTGTGTGACGGATTTAATACAAGTTGTTCTACCCATTGGCATTTTCGTGAGGAAATCACATATTCTTCTATGCCTATTATTGCAAATGTTGTAGATAATTATATAGATCCACAAGATGAAATGCACCGTTTGTTACACGATAAGTTCGATTTTTCGGGCCTGAATGATGAAGAGAGTGATGCAGCATATAGAGCTACACATGGGCTTAATATCGAAGTACAACAAGTTTTTAAATTGGTAGAAGACGCCGATCAAGAATTGTACCCAAGCTATAAAGTTCAGTAAGTTCTCTTTCATTGTTGAAATATATCACATAAAGTGCCTTGGTAGATGGAGTGACAAACCATTCACGATGTTGCTTGAATTGCTGAAGGATGCACTTTCTGAATATGATACATTTCCAAGGTCTTTCTATGAAACTAAGAAGATTATTGGGGAGTTGGGCCTCAAATACAACAAAATTGATGCCTGTTCCAACGTATGTTGTATTAGAAGAAGGATGTTGATGAGCAATCATGTGGTATATGTGGTGCTTCCAGATGGAAAACAGTTGCACATTAATTAGATGACGAGATGACTTCTTTGTCTACAAAAGATACGATATACACCGATGCTACTCATGTTAATTTAGGTTGTGTTAATTGCCTATACATCGCGACAGTTGAGGAAACACGAGGAAAATTACCCTACTCACGACCTGGAGTTAGTGGCCGTCATCTTTGCATTGAAGCTCTGAAGACATTACCTCTACAGAGAGGAATTCAAGCCCTTTTGCGACCACAAGAGCCTTAGATACATATTCATACAGAGGGACCTGAATATGAGACAGCGATGATAGATGGAAACCTTGAAGGACTTCAAGTTTGAGGTCTCCTACCATCCTGGCAAGGCCAACCTTGTGGTAGATGCGTTGAGCCACAAAAAGACAATAGCATTTACAGCTTCACTGATGATAGCAGAATGAGATATGGTAGAGTTTGAGTGAGACTTTGAGTAGAAGCTTACGGTAGAGGAGCTGTTCGAGAGCATCGAACATATTCGTGTGCAGCCACTCATCGATGACCGAATCATAGTGGCCTAGGGCGACGATGAATGGTTAGTAGAGTTGAGGAAGTGAGCCAGTGACGATGCGGGCTCTAAATGGAGAGTTGGTACATATGGGGGTTTACATTATCGTGGCCGCCTATGCGTCCCAAATCTTCATGACTTGAGAAAGGAACTACTCGAAGCTACTCACAATTCGAAGATGGCGATGCATCCTGGTAGAACAAAGATGTATCGAGATATGAAGCGTTCATACTAGTGGGAAAACATGAAGGCCCACATCGTAGACTATGTATCCCATTGTCTCACGTGCGAGCAGGTCAAGGCAGAGCATTGCCAACCTCCTGGTTTAATTCAGCCTATGTCCATAGCTGAATGGAAATGAGATTTCATTTCCATGGATTTTATCTCAGGGCTACTGAGGATGAGGAAGGGACATGACTCCATATGAGTGATTGTGGACCGGTTGACGAAATCAGCTCATTTTCTCCCTATTAGAGTTTCGAACTCTGTAGATGATTTAGCCAAGCTGTACATGAAGGAGATAGTATGTCTGCATGGAGTTCCTATGGAGTTCTTGTCGGATAGAGACACGTGATTCACATCTATCTTCTGGACTCGTATCTAGGAAGCAATAGGTGTGAAGCTGAAGTTTAGTATCGCGTTCCACCCACAGACGGACGAGTAGACGGACGGGTAGACGGAATGGGTGAATCAGGTGTTGGAAGATATGTTGCGAGCTTACGTGCTTGATTTCAAAGACAGTTGGGATGATTGTCTTCCTTATGCTAAGTTCGCTCATAACAACAGCTTTCAGGTGAGTATTGGCATGGCTCCCTACGAGGCTTTGTATGGCCGCCCCTATCGAGCACCGCATTGCTGGGTAAAGGTTGGCGAGAAGAGTTTAATTGGCCCAGAGTTAGTGTAGGCGACCTTAGAGAAGATCAACATTATCAGGCATCGACTTATGGCAGTGCAGAGCAGACAGAAGAGCTACGCCAATATGAGACGGCGACCGCTAGAATTCGAGGTTAGGGACCATGTGTTCATGAAAGTTTCCCCCATGAAGGGAGTCCTTCGGTTTAGAAAGAAAGGGAAGCTCACGCCGAGATTCATTGGCCCATTCCAGATACTGGATCGAGTGGGTGTGGTTGCGTACCGCCTTGCCTTGTCCACACCACTCGTAGGCGTGCACAACGTATTTCATGTGTCGATGTTGAAGAAATACGTTCCTGACCCTTCCCACATTATCAAATGGGAGCAGGTACAGTTGAGTGAGGATGCTACTTATATACTGCGACCGATGAGTATCATAGATAGGAAGGAGCAGGTGCTGTGTAGTAAAGTTATCCCGCTTGTGAAGGTACTATGGACATACCATACTGAGGAAGAAGCTACTTGGGAAACAAAAGCCGAGGTTCGCAAGAACTACCCTAAGATTCTCAAAGAGTACGAAAATGTAGCAATTTCGAGGATAAAATTTTTCTTTAAGGGGGGTAGATTATAACATCTCGAAAAAATTCATACAAAAACCTAAGTACCACCTTTGGCAGAAATCACTAAGGACCAAATCCTTTAGAAATTAGATGAAAATTAATTAAGTGCTAAACTGAATTAAATGCTAGATTAGCTTGAACAACTTTCTATATAATCTGTAAGACCCAAAACTAGTAGAATCGCTAATGCTACATTGCCTAAAAACCTAGGATCAATATCTAAACCCAGTAGCTCTCGAGAGCATCATGAAACTCCGTATCGAACCTCGACCGCACGTCAAAAGTCCGATTAATGCAAAGCTATATGGTTATGACCGCATTACTGGGCTTAACAACCATCTCCAAAATCAAATCCAGATAGTATCCAGAAACGCACAACTTGGACTTGGAGCGAAGTGTGTGAGAAACGCGAATACCTTTATAAAATGAACTCAGATTTAAGTGATTTGGGCCATTCACTTGTAGGCCAAGTTTAAGGATTCAGACCGTTAGATTCTGACCCAAATACACCCTTGGATTAGGAAAATTTACATACATAGGTCAGTGTACTTGTGGCCCTGATCGAGTGACGATGACCGTTGAATTGAAACTGATCCTCCACGGTCGATCCATAAATCTGACCGAATTGAAAACTTAACCTGACCTAGATCCAATGTCAGGGAACTTTTCCTGCACCGTATGCAGAAAAGGGGCCTCTAGATGAGCTCCGTTGGCCCGAAACCGCCAACTTTTGGCTATAACCTAAGTATACCATGGCCCAAGGGCCATTGAGGTCAGTTCTGGGCCTATATAAAGACTTAAACCCACCCCTCTCTCATTCCATACGAATTTGTAAACCCTAGGAGAGAGAAGAGAGTAAAGAGAAGGAAAGAGAGAGAAAGTGAGAGAAAGTGGGAGAGAGTTCATGGGATTCGACCTCGCCGCTCTACGTGCTGAATCGGCCTGTCTGTATCGCTATTCCAGTGATTCTGACTCAGTTCTGGGGTAAGAAATCCTAACCCTAATCTGTTTTAGGGATTGAAATAGGGTAGATGATGAAATAGCTAACCTATTTCATGCTATAGGTTGTCATTGTGCCGTAGACAAAGACATAGAGTTCAAACTGACCTTGTTACGAGTTTACTGGCGAAAGGTGCAGACTATAAATGTTTCGGTTATGGTTTTCAAGGATTTCAATGTTAGTTAATGATTTATGTCTGACTTGATTGCTATCACATATGCTTAGTGACGATGTTTCCCGTGTATTGCACACATATATGAACTACGTTGAAATAGATGCATTCCATGTGTTTGTTGAAATGTTTGTATGAGTATGGAATTATGACTTGTGCTTGCCATGATTTATGTTTGAGGATACATGATTGCTGTAAGTGTTACAACATCCTTGTGAAAGGATTTGCTATAATACCTGTTATAACTACTATATTACATGTATATTGATATGTGTAGTCTAAGTGTTTGATAAAATGCCTGGATGAGTAAATGCTTGCTGAAATGTGTTTAATGAGGGCGTTGAGAGGTGACTCTCAATTCCCTTACCTATAGTTTCAATTTTCTTCACGTAATCTATCTTACTATTATGCGCCTTATGTATGAAATACCTATGCATGACAACATGTGTTTGTTGAAATGCGCAAATGAGATTTGTATTTAGATTGATTGTCACATGGTGTCTTTGACTATAACATGTGAATGCTATCGTTTGGAGTATGATTGGAGCTATGATATAGTCCAGGTAGTCAGTAATGATTACCGAGTTAGTGGATGAGGTCGTTTTGCCACATAAGACATGTTTGAGGAATTCAAGTCATATGCTGATTGTCGACAATGGTTAGGGCACGCAGAGTGCTTACGCGCTTCATGTCGATCAACTCAACGTACACTCGTACTAGTCAAGCTTGTCAAGTAACCCGATTGGCCCAATGTATGTTCACCATGTATGGACGCTAGTACTTGAATCTAAGGTACCAACTTATCAGAGGAAAACCCATTTAACCTTGGTACCACGATCCAGTAAGACTCATGAGCTGGGCATGGTAGTATGGGAACCCTCAGGTTTGCTTCCGCCATGACAGAGGGCCTCTTTCCCTAGATAGCTTAGCATGTTCCTGATGCCGAGTTCACCTGGGTGATGAAGACTACTCCATCAACTGCTATAGGCCAGGTGGAGGCACTTTTTATAAGGTAGGATATTTCCTTCGTAATAATCGTCCTTTTGTACTTAGAGAGATTTTCTTATTTTTTTATGTGGATCTATTTTCAGTTCAGCCCCACTATTTATCTACTCATCGCGAGATGTTGCGCATCGAGGAGGAATGCAAGGAAGTGGAGGCAGGTCTTGTAAGGAAGACCCAGTCAAAGCAGCTCCGATCTGAAGTTTACGCCCTAGAGATCCAGATGGATGCTCAGGCAGAGGAGGCTCGGAAGAAGGAGGCTCAAGCGAAGACTGAGTTAGAAGCGGTGGGCTCAATTTTAAAGGAGGCCCAAGAGAAGGACGCCAGATGGAAGGCCGAGCTGGCTGAGGTGAAGTTTAATTTCAGCGTCAAACTGAAGGAAGCCAAGGTGGCTATTATGAAGGCTTGGGTGGCAGCCATAAAGGAGTTCAAGATCTCCAAGGAGTGGGAGGAAGAGAGGGATGTGCTTTATAGCCTCTGGTACAACAAGTGCCTTGTTGATATTAAGGAGTTATATCTTGAGCTCGACTTGACTTCTCTCAAGGACAACCCTGCCGAAGATCCGACTCCTCCTGAAGCCGAGCAGCCAACCTCAGCGGGACTATGATCGGATTTTCAGCCTCTTTTGAGATGTTGTAATATGTTGTGAAGAGTTGTATGTTTGTATGAGTGTGTTTTGTCACGAAATTGCCAAAGGGGGAGATTGTAAGTGCTTATACTCAAACACGATTTAGTTGTCCAATTTCGTAGTCTTGAAAGGATAACAAACTCTCATGAAGATTCTCTTTGATAACTCATAAAGATATATTATCGACTCGATCAAGCATCTCAGGGAAGACTCAACATCTCAAGTCATGAAAGTACATGGTTCGAAGATTGGAACACTCCGTATGAGTCAACCATCAGGTGGTATAACCTTAGATTGACCATAGGTTAGGTGTATTTCATATAGCATTATAATGATTATCTTTTATGTAAAAATACACTCAAGTTAGGCCAGCCCGATATCTGGTTCGGCCAGCCTAACTGCCTTCGGCTAACCATATATGATTCAGGCAAATTTACAGATCACATAAGATTTTACGCGGCATGTTCGGAAGGCCCGACCTTGGGTTCGGTCAGCAGAACATGATCGTTCAGCCATGTAACACCCCGTACTTTTCAGTACTCAGGTGTTACCGTGTGACCTAGCTTACTTGCACATTCACATTCATCCTAGTATAAATCTAACCGTTGAAAGAAATCCCCACCCATGGATTAAGCCATCCATCTGATAGTTTTCAAGACGGACCACCACATCATTAGGTCCACCATGCATTGGGCCGCAATACTTAACTTAGTTGACAATAGTCAAGCCATTAGAGTTTGAAAATAATTATTGAAATTCATTTAGATTGAATCAGGAACCCTTAGGGACTATGATGTTTGGGTATGGCACCGATCAGATCGTTGAAGTAAAAGTCAGTTATTGAATTCGAAATTAGTCAGTAGATTGAGACCCTTACATCATCTAAACAGGCATCTAACCAACAAAATTAGCTATTAGATTCATCTAGATACGCTAAAGGACATTGCACTCTTGATGATCTATTTTGAGACAATTCAACCATTCAAATTCACGATCGTTCATTTACTTAAGATGTAGGGTTAGTTAAGTTTTAGAAATAGTGGTTAATTTTCCTCTAAATTGGATTGCAAAGTTTAACCATTGGCAATCAATATAATTAGGAACATCAGCTGACAATTTAAAATAATTTAGCCATTAGACCTTAAAATCATCCATTAATCAGCTATTAGTTCGAATTACGAACTCGTTTAGCCATAAAAAAAAAATTAGCCATCTAACCGTCCATTATGAGCCATGAAGTGTCTTGACCATATAAGTAACTTCTAAAGACTTTTGTCGACCATTGAAGTTTGGATCAAAACCAATTCGACCATTTGATTGATATGACAAAATGAAATAAGATAAGGAAATAATGGGTATATTTTGAGCTTTGGACCCACCTGATCTTTGGTCAAAGTCTTTGAGTGGACCCACCAAGTGGAATGGACAGAGTGGATTTAGCAAACACATCACGGTGGGCCCCACACTAGCGATGCGTGTACACCAGGATGTGGTACACCCCCTGTGCACTGGACCTGTCAGGCCGGTTAAACATGGCTGACCCAACAGCTTTCGTAAATAAAGAGGATTCCTCTCCCTTTTTCACATTTTTGCCAGTGACGAATGAGGGACGTTCGTTTTCTTTGATCGTAGCCCACCATCATGGCCCAGAAGTATAATCTGAACTGTCCGTCTAGTAGAGCGCCCACGTTCAACTAAAAGCTAGCACTTTCACGTGTCGAAACCTACGAGTATGTGCATAGTTTGCGGCTGAGCTGGGTTGGCATGCAGGAAAATTTGTGTTTTCAGCCCGCTCAAAACTAACCATTTATGATCAATGTAGGCCACCTTGAGCCAATCCAAACTGTTCAGATTGTAGGCCTCTAAAATCCATCCAAGATGGTGGACCTCACATAAATGCATGCACACGTGTGTGTGCTAAAATCCAGCCAAAAAACACCCTCACATGAGTGACCTGTTCCGAAAATGGAAACTATCCCACCACTTCCTCCAGCCAACTGTCACGATCCATATGAGGATCCTTCCTCCAATCACATACCTCTGTTTTGGACGAAGCCAAACCATCAACGCACTGTTCACGTGAGATAGGGTTTTTCGCTGGAAAACTAACTTCAAGACCATCGTTTTGCATAGCGGTTTCTTGAGAATGGACAGCGGGATCCAATCCTAGCAGCTCGTTGTCCATCGAAGGGTTGTGAGAGAGTTAGGTTATGTATAAAAGACATAAGGATTGAGTAGCAGGGTCTCCTCCTCCATTTATAGTGGATGCGCTCGAAAATGTGTCGTTTTCTTCCTCCTTCGAACCCACCGAGAAAATGCCATTGGAGCTCCACTCCAATCATTCTCCGAGCTCCTCTGAGCCTATACACACTATCTAAAATAGTCAGCTCTAAGAAATACCCACCGATTCATGATCCGCTATTGAAGTTGGGTTGTCTTCCTCGTCGAACTTGCACCATTGCTGGTGCTTGTGAGGCAGTGGATTTCAAATCCAAAACCATCAAGGTGTGGCCCATTGGATCATATGCAAATAGGGGAAGAAGCTGAAGAAAGAAGAACATCAAATAGAGCCATAAAGAGTGCGGATTGTGGTGTCGCACTGCACTAAACCATCTGAGTCACCTTGACTCAGGTTGAACTTGCACGAACCTAGGGTTGCTAGATGTCCTGAATAAGAGGAGAAAGGGAAACAGGAAGAGAAGATGAAGGGGACAGAGAAGGCAGTGAGAGGGAGAGAGAGAGCGTCAGTTCAAACTGGTGCCGAGCTGCACCACTACATCAGTGACTGGCTGAAGTTCGAGTTGGATTTGATCTTGCTGTTGCTGAAGTTCCAGCAGGAGAGTGAGAGAAAGAAAGGAAAAAAAGAGAGATGGAAACGAGAGAGAAGAAGTTGGGATGACACCATGTTATTGTCCACCCACCAAGTTGCTGACTCGGTTGAAACTCGAACTGAGTTTGGTTCAAGTTTAGACGAGTCTGGTCGAGTCCAAGGTGTTTGAACATCATAGCTGGTTGGTTCTAGAAGTTTGAGAGAAAAGGAAAGGTGAGGAAGAAAGAAGAGGAGAGAGAGATTGGATCGGAGGTTGCTGCTGAGTCGACTTGGTTAAAATCCACCAAGTCCAGTTGGGTCGAGTTAGGCTAGGGCTCGGTCCAGGCACAACTGGAGTTCCAGCAGGGAGAGAAGAAAAGGGAGAGAAAAGAGAAGGATGGTGAGAGTTGGGTCAACTAGGCTCGACATGACAAGTTGAGTTGGGAAGTGTGGTTCACTGCCAAGTCAGTTGGGCCTTAACTCGCTAGCTCCTTGAGTTAGTTGGGTCCAGCCAGCTGCCAGTCGTGGTTGCATCGAGGGAAGCAAGGAGAAAGAGAGTGGGAGAGAGTGGAGTTAGCAATTATGTTGGGTTGAGTTAACTCAGGTGTTAAACCGAGTTGATTTAAGTTGAATCAACTAGGTGCGTTTGCCCTCAAACTTTGCATTAGAGTTCTAATTAGGACTTTGGTTAGCTAATTGATTCCTTAACCTCACTTAAGATGTAGTCTAATAGTACATCTTTTGTTTCACCTTAATTAAGATGGGAGTGAATTGAGTCAAGTCCATCTCAGGAAGACTCTAAAGGTGCACGCATTTCCTAGCAATGATGCAGGCGATTCAAAACATAAGGTGATGATTTCTTCCCCTTAAGCTTTCTATTTCCAAATTAATTTAAGTAATAGTCTTTATTAGAATCACAAATGTTATCTCATAGAATGCGACCTTTTATCAATTCTTAAGGCTTGACTCATACTTGAATTATAGTTGACAGTTGTGAACCATGATTTCATACAATAACTACTTACATGATGGTTTTCATTTAAATTTAAATTGATAGTTCTTATCATGACTTATTGCGATTATTATGAATCAACTTATGTCTAGCAAGAGTGATTTGAAGATCAAGATTCATCAATGATATATTAATTTTCAAAGGTTCTTTGACCATTTAATATTATATGACCTTAGTTATTAATTATCTCACATCCATGATATGAAAATTTAACACTATGATTATTATCACAGATTTGAGATATGCTTAGTAAATTATGTTTCAAACCTTCAACATATAAAACATCTTTAAAAACAGGTAGGTTAGGAAGTTTTACATTACCTATTCCGATGATTTTGAAGTTGCTTATATCTCCATTAGTTACTGAGCCGCCATCAATTTGATTGATGTCTGATAGTATCGCCTTATCACCTGTCATATGTCTAGAGCATCCACTATCCAAGTACCATCTCGAATGACTACTTACTTTGAAAGTTGCATGGATGACAAGACACTTATTTTTTTGAACCCATTTCAATATGGTTTTGGGTTTAAGAGGATCTCCAATAGTTACTGAGCCGAGATCAATTTGATTGATGTCTGATAGTATCGCCTTATCACCTGTCATATGTCTAGAGTATCCACTATCCAGGTATCATCTCGAATGGCTACTTACTTTGAAAGCTGCGTGGATGACAAGACACTTATTTTTTAGAACCCATTTCAATATGGTTTTGGGTTTAGGAGGATCTCTTACAACATGCTTTGTTTAAGAGTAAGATTTTTCTTTATTATTACTTACTCTGTTAATTCTAGAGTTAGATTTCAAGAGCTCTTTAAGTAAGTCCACTATCTTATTCGTCAGAGAAGGATTATAATTTTTTCCTTTGATTTTTGTGATAGTTGGGCTTAGTTTTTGGATAAAAAGTTTTTTGACAAGGTTTTTCAATCTTCTTTATTTCCTTTGTAATTTCTATTTTAGATTTCAAAAATTCACCTTTAATAAATATAGGAGTAGAATTTTTAGTTCCGAGCGATTCTTGGTATATCCCAAGCCAGATTTGTCGCTACCTCGACAAGATGCAGTTAATAGCTTTTCAAGTCTCTGGTCACCTTAGGTGTATATCCAAGTCTCTTTAGAATTTTTAAGAGAAGCAACTTCTAATTTTAAATTCTCATTTTCAATTTTGAGATTTTGAATTTCAGAATTTTTTAGATTCAACTCTAGGTTAGTTTTCTCAAAACAATTAGAAAAACAAGATTTCTCCAAAACAGATTTTTCAAGTTCTAATTTTAAATCAACAAATTTATCTTTTTGATTTTTTAATTTTGTCGAAATCTTACAACTCTCTTTGTATAGGGCATCATAAGAAATTTGAAGATCTTTAATTTCAACATCACTTCCTGGTGTTTCATAGTCAGAAGTTTCATCTTCACTTGTTGAAGTGATTCTAGCTATGGTCATGAAGGCCTTATAATTATTCTCAGGTTCTTGGTCTGATTTGTTGGTTTCTGAATTGAATTTAAATTCAGACGATTCATCCCAAGTGGCGATCATGTCTTCTTTTAGATTTATCCTTCTTAGGACATTTTGTAGCTAGATGCACATATTTAGAACAGTTGAAGCATTGGGTGTCTTTAGATTTTGATTTCTAAAAATTTGAATTTTCTTTTCTTTTGTCAATCAGTTTTTGAAAATCTGGTCTATTTTTATTTTTAAAAATTCTATAAAACTTTTTAGCTAGCATAGCCATGTCATCCTCATTTTCCTCATTATCTGAATTTGAGTATTTGGATTTTGATTTTGAGGATTTAAGGGCTATGGACTTGTTTTCGGGAGCTTTGAAATTCAGCTCATAGGTTTATAGAGATCCAACCAATTCTTCTACCTTCATTGTATCGGTATCCCTCAATTCTTGTATAGTAGTGACTTTAGAATTGAACATGTCAAGAAGCAATCGTAGTATTTTTTCACACACTTTGCTTTCAGGAACTTTTTCTCCAAGATCCTACATGGAGTTGACAGTGACATTTAATTTAGTAAAGAAGTCCATGAATGATTCATTTTCTTCCTTATGGATTTCCTTAAACCTTGTTGTAAGGATTTGAATCTTAAACTTCTTGACAATGTTAGTCCCTTCGTGTGTCATTTCGAGAATATCCCAAGCTTATTTTTTTGTATCACAAGAGATGATTCCTTTAAATTCGTCTGGTGATAAAGGACAAGTAATAGCATTAAGTGCTTTTGCATTAGCACTACTTTCGCTTTTCTGACCTGTAGACCAAAGAGTATAAGCTAGTAGTTCTTTCATGGACTTGGTTCCATTTTCAGCCACTACTACCAACATTGGAGGGACCCATTGGGTCATGGTGGCTTGCCAAACACTTTCAACAATGGATTTGAGGAAATCCTCATCCTGACTTTCTAATAAGAATAGTTCGAGCCATCAAAGGGAGGTGGCCTGAAAATGGATAGACTATCGAAATTTGACATTCCAATAGCTCTGGATCTAGCTCTAGGAAGTTAATCCCAAAAAGAGCAACCTCGCTCTAATTCCACTTGAAAGGATAAGCTATAAATGTCCTAGAGGGGGGTGAATAGGACTATTCCAAATATTTAGATTCAATGCGGAATAATAAATCAAATAAACTCAATTGCATAAAGTATTGAATACTTGATATCAAAAGTTTGTAGGACAACCTTCACCTAAAGGATTTAGGCAGGACAACCTCATTTCATGATGTCTTTAAAATCAAAATATCAAACTATAGCAACAACAAATGAAGCACAAGATAGGTATAAATAATAAAAAAGCACCACCACAATGCACAAAAGAATTATAGTGGTTCGGTGCATAAATGCAACCTACTCCACTCCTAAAATTACTACTCTTGCAATCTTGACTTTCACTATCTCAAGGTTTTCCTAGGGTCACCTTAACAAGCTAATACAGTTATTACGATTTTAACGGGCTATCACAATTAAATCCACTTTGTGATTTTCACGGGCTCACCATAAACAAACCCGCTAAGATTTCCGGGCTATCTCAGAAAAACCTAAACTGAAATAAATATAAAGACAGTACTTATCTTCGATTGGCGAGTCGAAATCGTAACTGTAGCTTGAATGCAGCGATCTTCTTCTTTTAATATTGATGAAGTCTTTGTATGAGTTCAACCAAAAAAGAAATAAAGGGATCTAATGTATTTTCAATAAAATGAATGATACCCTAATACTGGAAATTCGATTCTCTATCTCTTAAGTAGAGTATGGATTACTCTATTGAAACAGTTTAAACTAACTTGAGAGAAAGAATAGAATTAGCTAAAATAAATATAAAAATTATAGCGCAAATAGCTTAAGGAGGCTTGGAGTTTCACTCTTTTCAACACAATATAGGTCTATGAATTTTTGTGCTTTGAAGAGTAAGAGAGAGCCTCTATTTATAGCCAAAGATTCTGGAAGTTCGGCTGGCCCGAGGGTCAGTTCGGCTAGCCGGATTTCAAAGATTATGTTCCAACGAAACTTGAATTTCGTGGGATAAAATCTTTTATAAATTCGGCTGGCCCAAACCCAAGTTAATTTGGCCAAGTCGCCAAAGGGTTAATTTGGTCAAATATGCTTAAAATTCGAAATTGTGTTGTTGCTGGAAACTTGACCAAACCCAGCTTGGGCTAGCCGAACCTATGGTCGAGCTAGCAATACAGGCCGCGGAAAAATCTTTTCAAATATGCCTTTTTGCTTGAATAATGTAGGGTTGGCCGAAGTCAGTTAGGCTGGCCGAACCAAATGTTGAGTCTTCTTTTCAGACTCTTGATCAAGTTGATAACTTGTCTTCAATTGAGCTTGCGATCCTTATAGGACTACAAAATTTGAAAAACTATTGTGTGCTTGAGTATAAGCACTTACAATAACTGTATCGGGTTGTTAAGGTGACCCTAGGAAAACCTTGAGATAGTAAAAGCCAAAAGTACGAGAGTAGTAATTTTGGGAGTGGAGTAGGTTGCGTTTATGCACCAAATCACTATAATTCCTTTGTGCATTGTGGTGATTGCTTTTATTACTTGCATGCCTATCTTGTATTTCATTTTTCATTGCTAAAATTTGATATTTTGATTTCAAAGATGTCATGAAATAAGGTTGTCCTACCTAAATCCTCTAGGTAAAGGTTGTCCTACGAACTATTTGCTACCAAGAATTCAAAACTCTAAGCAAGTGAGTTTAATTGCTTTATTATTCCGCATTGTATCGAAATATTTGGCATAGTCCAATTCACCCCCCCCCCCCCTCTCCAGGACATCTATAGGTCGTTCTTTTTGTTCACAACCCTAAGTGTAGGGTCGCGTTGTAATAATAACTTGGTACGACTAAGGTCGAATCCACAGGGACTAAACTTGTATGTATTTTAAAAATAACTAGAACTAGAACTAGAACTAGAAAAAGATCTAAATTGAAATCTGAATAATTGAGGGTGATGATGAATAATGTTGATTAAAACTTAGAAATTTAAAGGTGGGAACTAGGGTGCCAAGGATCCACTTGTAGCTATCAAGATGCTACCTTACTTGATTCAAGGAACACAATTGGAATTGGAGTCCTATCCTATCCAATTAGAAGATAAAGTAATTTAAATCAAATCTGAACTTTTCATTGACCTAATTCTCAATGGAGCAGAATTGTGATAATTGGAAGGGATTCTATCACCCTACCATGCCCAAGAAACGATGGTGAACAACGGAATTTACCAATCTCACTATCTCAAAACAGGAAAAGAAGATATCCAAAGTTATCACAACATTTATTGTAATTTGAGTCACAATAAATCATAGAAAACTGAAAATATTCTCTTAATATCAAACTAGAAATCAATGAAGTTTAATAAGAACAATAATCAAAGTAAAATAAACATCCAAACATGCTACAAGCTTCACCTCTTAGCCATAGCTAAGAGGTTTAGCCAACCATAGACATGATTGAAACCAAATCTCTCAAATAAAGCATAAAAAATAAACTAGGGAAGAAGAAAAACTCTTTGGCGGCTACTCCACCCATGTGTATGCTCTTTGAGACCTTTCTAAACCCTAGAAGATGCTTTGGAGGATCTTAAGGAGTCCTATTTATAGTTGTGGAACTCCAACTTTTGCACTGAGTTGGAAAAATCTAGAAATTACCTCAAATTTATGCACTCTGCGCAATTTTTCAAAATAGACTCATAATTTAATCCGCCCCAAATTTACGCACTCTGCACAATTTTCCAAAATAAATTCGAAGTTTCAGAATATGCTTTTTTAGGAAAATTTCAAGAATATGTTTATTTTCAAGACAATTTCAAGATTCATTTTCTTCACTTCAAATATTTGATTCTCTTCATTCCTCACTTGGTTTTCTTAGATCTTTGACATGTGAATTCTTCATTAATGACTTCTAAATCTCCAAATCTTAATTTAGTAATTTTTTTAGTATAAATCTTCCTTTTGACACCAATTTCCCCTTAAGCTCTCGAAATCACCTCGCACATGAAAATATGCATAATTAAATTGATCGAGCATTATCATGTTTATAAAACTAAGGTATAAATAGGAGGAAATATGCATTATTTCATAGTCAACACACTCCCCAACCAACATTTTGATAGTCTCGAGCAAAACATGCGTGAAGTGATTTTTAATCTTCAATGTTTAAATCACTTTCATAAAACAATCTTTTGTGCAATGAAGTAAGAATGATTACAATCTAAAGAAGCGAGAGTGCAATTTTGAAAACCTATAGCTGAATCACATGTGCAATCAATCAAAAAGTTTCTTTATCAATCATTTAAGAGCATAAGTTCATATATACACTTGCTCCGATGGTAGACTCTCAGGAGTTTCAACACCTGGTCAAGGGTTCGAGTATCCATAGGTGGTGGTGAAATTCCACTACAGTGTGAGTGTGTGGGTTTGTGTGCGTGTAAAAAAAAATTTATATATCAAAATTTTCCATTGTGCTTAGTGAATTCTATTTACTTTCCATAACATACTACTATTTCATAATGTTAGCCATACTCATCACCACAAGTTTTCTTGAATAATCAGGTACTAATTCTGAACTTATCACATTTTCCTTCTTTTACCAGTTTTTGATTTTATATCGATGGTCCCTTTCATTTATTCATTCTTTTCAGACTTTTCATTCCTTTCTAGTCTTTTCATCATACATGACCTTTTTGTCAATCTCTCTATTTTTTAACTAGTTCTTTTCATCTTTTTAAGGTGGATAAAATTCTCCAGACTTAATTCTCAATATCTATCAATGATACACATACTAACAATGAAAAATTCTAGTATAATTCACATAAAGCAATTTGAATGCGGCTTGTGACTTAGATTAAAATGATATTCAAACTCTTAATTAATTAAATGTGAGAATTTAAATGATATTCTACTTGGTTGATCAAACTCAAACAATTCCAAGTTCAATCTCCATCTTATCATCATACTCAAAGAATTCTTAATTCCACAAATTATCATTTCCCAAACATGTTTTTAACTTGAAAATTTGAAAATTTTCACAATTTTTGCTCAAAACTAAGAAAACACTGATTAGTTTACCTAATCCACACCCCTAACCTAAAACCTACATTGTCCTCAATGTAAAATATATGAGCAAGCAATGCACATGAGACAATGAAAAGAAATGGGAAGTGATGGGAAGATAATACTTGAAGAAGGAGAATTGAAACTTTTCAAAAGTTCTTAACATATAAAAGGGTTAGCACAAAGACTAAACAAACTGAAATTAAACTATCATAATCCTAAATCCTATGAAAGCAATAAACTTAACTACACCTCCATTAGATTAGGAGATTAATCTTGGTACACAAGATCAGTCAGAGGCATGGACATGTCATCTGAATCAAACTTCTCAACAAATGGCTTGAGACGATGTCCATTCACTTTGAAAACATTGTTATTTGTTAGATTTTTTTATCTCGATGGCCCCACGAAAATAGATATTAGTAGCAGTGAAAGGGTCGGTCCAGCGAGATCGAAGTTTCCCTGGAAAAATATGTAACCGATAATTGTACAAAAAGACTTTTTAACAGGTTATGAATGATTTTCGAATGATGTTCCTGTCATGGAACACCTTCATCCTATCCTTGTAAATTCTCGAGTTCTCATAAGAATCATTCTGGATTTCCTCAAGTTCATTTAGTTGGAGCTTGCGCAGCGAGCCAGTATGTCACGCCCCAAACTCAGAAACAGGACTCACAAAACTTTCGATCGCCAAATCCGGCGTGACAGCCTCCGTAGTACCCCATTCTTGGCTCCTAGCACCCATATACCAGGTTTCGATCCTCGGATCCTACAAGGAGGATTTTCAATATAAATTTATTTCATAATAAGCATAACCCATGAACAATAGCCAGAATGCCATCACAAAATCCACTATGATAAAAAACTTTAAGTACAATGCGTATAAAGGGAAATACAATGATAATAATAACAAAACTCCAGAAGCTCTACGGCACGCTCCTGCTCTTGCTTAACTACGGCCTATCGTCACTTGCACGCATCAATCGTGTATAAGCTTATAGAAAGCTTAAAGGGTGGTGTAAGTGTGTGTGCAATATAAGCATACTCAGGATGTAATATTAGAGTAATGCGAAAACATACTGGCAAGTCCATGAATGCTAACAGCCATATCAAGGCTATGCGATCTAAGGCATGAATGCTATCGGTCATACCAAGGCTATGTGATGTAAGGCCTACAGGGCCAATATCATATGCAAGGTGCAACTCAAGCATACCAAATCTCATCTGAATACTCGCATTAATACAGTTCATCTCTAAAATATATATCACCGGGGTCTAGTACACTATACACCAGATCGCCGCCCACTGGATGCGTAACCATGCAAGTAAAAAAGACTACACTATTCGCCTACCAATATCGGCCTGGCACGTCGATAGTGGACCCATTTATGAGCTGGTCAAACTTAGCCTAGTTATAGCCCCTATCCTCGGACGAATAAGGTCACACTCCCTTCCAACCGACCACAACATAGTGGGAGCGCAGCCTACTAGTATACGACCCTCGTGTGCTCATGTATCCACTCGGTCTTGATGTTGGAGTCATCCTTTGGTACCATCGAGTTTAGGATTTTCACCCATGGACATCTATGACACCCCGATGCTTATAATAGTATTTCTGATGTCCAATCTTGCCATCCACGATATGCCTGTGGAGGCTATGACCTTAATGTCACTAGGGCATAAAGAAATCATACCACATAAATGCGAGATGCATGAATCATACTATCCAGTCATGCAGCAATCTTGCGCGTACCGTGCACTCATGTGGGGCAACTCCGCCTATCAGGAAGTCTCATATATAATCCACCCAATGGCATATGCTATGATCATTCACTCCTCATATCAAGCATACATATGATGTGCATGGGCATGAATCATGGAGTTATACTAAGCATACTTGCACGATGATGACGTATTCTCCTCATTTCAAGGTTGGGCCTAGGTGGCCTACCTATATTTCTAAGGATCCGGAAAGGGCTTCCTTCTCCATACTATCATATAGCCCGCTAGATTCCCTAGGGGACCCAAATAAGTCCTAGATGGACTCCAAGATTAAAATAATCCTACTAGCAACTAATGGGGGCCCAACATTTTGGGTTAGCCCAATAAGGATAGATGGATCATGCAATATCAATGTGGCCCAATGATTAGGATCAACCCACTTAGAGAATGATGATAATGGGCCTAACAAAGGCCTAAGAGAAGGTCACAATGTAGACATTTAACCATCATTGCCCATCAATGTGGACATTTAACCAACATTGCTTCCAAGGAGTGGCCCACATAGAGCCAAACATATAGTGGGGCCCATGACCTCACACAAGGGCCTCATATACAACTTAATGGGCCTCACACAAAGGCCTGATATATAACATAATGGGCCTCACCAAATGGGCCACAAATACATCACATTGGGCCTCATTCAAAGGCTTCATATATATCATTTGGGGCCTCATCATATGGGCCTCAAATACATCACTTAGGGCCTCATCATATGGGCCTCTCTTTCATTACAATGGGCCGCACATATGGGCCACACAACTATCATATTGGGCCACACATACAAGGGCCTCACATACATCACATTGAGACTCACTCATGGGCCTCACGCACATCACATTGGGCCTCACCCATGGGCCTCACCATCTGGGCCTCAAATACATCACATTGGGCCTCACAATAGGTGGACCCTACATAGCCAGCAGGTGAGCCTGCACCTTCCAAATGGGCCCACCAGATGAACAGCATGGAAGTACAACACATACATCAAGTGGGCCACACGTCCAGCAGACTGGACGGCGTGGCTAAAACACATACATCAACGTGGGCCGTACGTCCAGCGGTCTGGACGACATGGTTAAAACATATACATCAAGATGGGATTTCCACTATCCCAGATAGTGGATGGTGGGGATGAACGATCTAGATATCACACATACCCCATGATCAGACCCTCAGAACTTGCTGATGTCAATACTGCAGTTATATAGCTGTGTAATGTACACTAGCCAATCCATTTTCAGGCATGTGGGTCCCACGTGGGGACCACCACATGTTTATATTATATTATATTATATTATATTATATTATATATATATTGCCTAACCTGCTCCAGTGTCTAAGCCACTGGATGGCCTGGACACGATCCAGTGGCCTAGACATGATCCATCATCAAGGTGGGGGTTCACGCCCCATGTAATGGACGAACGACCTGGATAAAAATGTTGCATCTGGTGGGTCCCACATGCATGTGGCCCACCGGGATTTGGATCAAGTTGATATTTGTGTTTTCCCTTCAACAGGGTTTGCCCAAAACTGGTAGCAGGTGGACAGTAAGGTGGGCTCCCGTCATGATAGCGAGGTGGGCCCCGCTTGGACAGCGGTGCATCCCATGTGGTGGACGGCATGGATAAAAATACATACATCATAGGTGGGCCATCATACAAGGGAAAAAGGGGGAGAGAGACAGAGAGAGAATCGAGCGGTGAAGGGAGCTCTGCCACTATGAGCTCCCCGTTGCAAGATACAATGCATACATCAATTGGGCTCCACTACAAGTGGGCCCTCAAATAGAAATTCAGGATGGAAACCCTAAGATCACCCACCATTGGTCTTCTTCTTTAGCTCTTAGGCTTTCTCTTTGATGGGGGATGATGAAGATTGAAGGGCTAGGGTGAGAGATGAGGGGGTAGGAAGTGGGCCACACTTTAGGTATCCTTGGAAAGCTTGGACATCCACTATCTTAGGTTGCTTGGGAATGAAGAGAGAAATGAAGAGAGGAGGATTTGTTGTGTAAGGGAGATAGGATGGGAGGAATGGGTGTTATAAGAAGAATGACATGGAGAGTATGGACTTAGTTGACTTTTGGATGAGAGAGGGATGGGCTAGGTATGGGTTTATTTAACTTGGTGAAGAGAGAGGTATGGGTGAGTGATGAGTTGTACTTGACTTGCACTTAATTGATTGATGTAATATTTAGGTAGAGATTCTCTCGGGATTCACAATGCGTGGCGGTTTTTCAAAATATACACGGGCCCATAACTCTTAGCATGGGTATCACATTTGAGTGTGAGTCACTGTGCAATAACCACGACGACGGCGCGGTCCATAGGGTACAAGTTTTGAGTCGAGTCGACTTAGCTTTACATGATGTGACTTAGGGTTGACGCAAATGTTGTCTACAGGTCGCAAGTTGCCAAAATTCGATGGGGAGGATAACGGGGGTCTAAGGTACGGTACGAACTAGGATATGGGCCTTACAGTTGTCTAAGTTAAAGTTCAAATTTTTTATAGCCCACTAGGCTCTATACTCCAGCTCCATAGGCAAGTGGCAGGCTTTCCCATAGATGGGTCTAAAGGGAGACATTCTAATGGGGTCTTAAAAGTTATACGGTAAGCCCATAAAGCATCAGCCAAATGGATTGACCAATCCTTACAGTCAGGGTTAACGGTTTTTTTCAAAATTTGTTTAATTTTCCTGTTAGAAATCTCAGCTTGTCTGCTTGTCTGTGGGTGGTATGGAGTGCTCACTTTATGAGAGATGCCATATTTCTTCATTAAGTTCTTAAATACCCTATTACAAAAGTGTGAACCTCCATCACTAATGATGGCCCGAGGCGGACTCCTCATTTGCATAGTTGTTCTATATTGCGTATTCTGATATTGATTGACTCATGGACTTGTCCATATTTCCGCTTACTCTGTTATCGTATAATTTATGATCTTGCTAGTATTTCTGTTTACTCTGATAATTCCTGCTCTTATCAGTATTTCTGCTTACTCTAGTAATTCATGATCTTGTTAATAATTCTACTTATTCCGATATTGTACGATTTATGGATTACCAGTATTTTTGGTACTGTATGATGATAGTATTGTATTGAATACTTGGCACTTACTTGTGCACACACACCACCCTCTAAGCTTTCTATAAGCTTATGCACGATAGATGCGTGCAAGTGATGTTAGGTTACAGCAATGTTGAGCTTGGAGCTTGCAGCGGTCTACTGGAGCTTGATTTTCGATTTATGTATTTCCCTTCAGTATTGTAATAAAATGATTATATTAGTGGATATGTGATGATGATGTTGCCTTTGTAATTTGAGTATACATGCGGTTATGCTTATTACGAGTTAAATGTAAAAAAAAAATCCTCCTTGTAGGATCCCAGGATCGGAATCTGGAGTATGGACGCTAGGAGATGAGAATGGGATACTACGGAGGCGGTCGGCACTGGATTCGGCGAATGAGATTCCTGTGAATCCGATTTCCGGGTTTAGGGCGTGACATGCTAGGGTAGGGTGGTTATAACTAGGGTGATGTCATCACCCTCATGATTACCTAGGGAATGGTGTCATATGGAATAAGTGGGTCCCACAATGTACGGTCCACGACCATTATAATGTGCGGTCCACATCTCACGATCTAAGCGTCGAATTGGTGCACGAGACGCGACGTCGGAACCGCGGTGACAGCGCGGTCGCAATGGCATAGATCTCAGGTTGAGCCAACTTGGGTTCATAGGATGTGACTCCGAGTCGTGTGCAAACACTATCTACAGGTCGCGGGTCACCAGAATTCGACTAGGAGGACCGTGGGATCCTATGAAATGGAATGGTACTAGGACACGGGCCCGACACATCACACATAATGTGAGCTTAAAATCCAAATGGTCCATATGATGTAGCATCCCATGAAATCCCCAAGGTCCAACTTTTACCCTGATCCAAAACTTTGGTGGGACATGACAAAAAAAGTTTCTTCCCTTAATTTGCATCTCTCTTTACTATGGCCCATTAGAGTTTTGGATCAGGGCCAGGTGAAAATTGGTCCCTGGGAGTTTCATGGGTTGCCACATCACATGTACCGTTTAGATTTTCAACCCATGATGTGTGCAAAGGTGCACACATGCGCAGGTAAGCATGCCTCTCTCTCTCTATATATATATATATAATATTTAAAAAAAAACAGCATCTCGACTGATGAGGTTGTTGTTAGCAAGCAGTAATGCACGCCAACACATGCAACATCCAACTGCATTGTTTTTCTTGGGCCGAATGTTGTGGGGCCCACAGTAGGCATCACCATGATGTATATGTAGGATCTACACCATTCATTCATTTTACTAGCCCATTTTATGGCATCGTTTAAAAAATCATGCTGATCCAAAGCTCGAGTGGCTCGTTTCACTTGAACAATGGGGATTTAACTGCATCTGTTGAAATCTTCCTCGGGTCAACCTTGAGGACATACTTCATATTAGTGCCATCTATCCAGTCCTTCAGATAATTTTAGGGCCCATATTAGAAGCATATCCAAAATTTCAGGTAGACCCCCACTAGAAGAAATAGTGGTTACACATCCACCATACATTCATGTTGACCAAGCAGCGTGATTCAGCACACTACCTTGAAGCAGCATGGTTCCCCACGCTGTTGGGGCCCACTGTAAATGTATGTACTTTATATCCACTATGGTCAACAAGTAGGGCCTTTTGCGGCCATTGTGCCATATGGTTTTGGCCACCCATCCATCAGGTACGCCATCTCGAATGAAGCATATCTAAATCCCATGTGGACAGCACCACAGAAAACAGTGTTAATCTAACATCTATTAAAAAAGGGTTAATCTTTATTTGCCATCCAATCTGTGCAAAAGTAGGGCCCATTGTAGACCCTACTGAAGGAGAGTGCATCTGTTGGGAGTGAAGTAGGAAAACTGAACCACTATATATGCTTATATTTGTGATCGTTATTGGAGCATAATTCTATTTATTCTTTTATGTTTAATAAGTTAAACTATATGAATGCTTGGATTGGATTGTATGCTAGGTACTTAACTTGTAAGCACACACAAGCTCACTATCTTTACAAACAAGTTGCTTATTGTGTTGAGACCTAAATATTGCACATTTATCCCTTCAATTACATTAGCTTTCCTGACATTTAAGTGTTAATTTAATATAATTATATATGTTTTCATTATGCAAGGTGGTTTTGTACCTAAAGATGAATATGCGCTTAAAAGAATGAATTTAGAGCTTAAAATAAGATAATGAAAAATTGGAGATTTGGAAGTCATTAATGAAGAATTCACATCTCAAAGATCCAAGAAAACCAAATATAAAGGAGATCGAAAATGTCACGCCCCAAACTCGAAAACTGGGCTCACAAAATTTCCGATCGCTGAATCCGGTGTCGACAGCCTCCATAGTACCTCATTCTCGGCTCCCGACGCGCATACGCTAGATTCCGATCCTGGGATCCTACAAGGAGGATTTTCCAACGTATATTTGTCTCATAAGAAGCATAACCACAAGTTTACCCAAATCACAAAGGCAACATCATCATCACCTATCCACTAATATAAACATTTGAATATAATGCTGAAAGGAAAATACATATATCGAAAATCAAAGCTCCAGAAGTCAGCTTCACGCTCCAAGCTCGACGCTGCTGCAATCTAATGCTACCTGCACGCATCTATCGTGCATAAGCTTATAGAAAGCTTAGAGGGTGGTGTAAGTGTGTACACAAGATAAGTGTCAAATATTCAATACAATGCCTTAATCATACAATATCGAAATTACTGGCAAGATCATGAATCATATGATATTAGAGTAAGTGGAAATACTACAAGTTTATAAATCATACAATATCAGAGTACGCAATACAGATCAGCTATGCAAATGAGGAGTCATAGAGAGTCAAATATCAGATGCCGAGGATAGAATGCAACATGTAAATCATGCTAAGTCTGTCTAGGCCATATAAGTGTATAAATATAGTAACTCAAAATGTCATATGTTGTGGATGTAATGCGATATGCAGTGCGAATGGAATGACCATGCTGGAGTGTGAAGTCGAGATGATAGTACGTAGTATCGCAGGCTATGGGGTCCATCACAAGAGACTTCTATCCAAACTAGTCCCATACCTAATTTGGATAGTCAGACTCAATGTGATAAACTCCTGATCTCAGGTTAGTCACGCATCCCAACCGAAATCCTGGCCATTGCGAAAGTACACGTAACAAATAGTTGCACACCACCAGCCCAAGTGGATAGTAAATGAATGAATGAATGAGTATGCAACTCCCACTCAATAAGTCCACATAACAATACTGTACATCTCTGGGATCATCACCAGGGTCTAGTACACTCCAAACTGGCTATCGCTCCTGCAGGCCACGCAGCCCAGCGAGTGGAAAAGACCTCAATACCTGCCTGCCAACAGTACACCAATGCTTACTCGGCTCGTCGATAGCGGACTCATTTAGGGGCTGGTTAGACTCAGCCTAGATATGCCTACTCCCTCAGGTGGGTAATACTACACACCCTTCCAACCGACCACAACACAGTGGGAGACACAACCTCCTGGTATTTGGCACTTGGGCGCTCATGTATCTACTCGGTCTCGACGTTGGGGTGCCTCCTAGCCTCAGAGGTTTGAGGATTTTCACCTAGGGCCATCTATGTCAGCCCGATGCTAGAACAGATTTTCGGTGTCCCATCTGGCCATCCACGATATGCCTGCGGAGGCTACGACCCTGATGTCGCTAGGGCATACAGTAATCACAACACACAATGCAAGATGCATGAGTCATACAATCGAGTCATGCATCAATCCTACGCATACTGTGCGGTCATGTGAGACAATCTCCGCCTACCAGGGAGTCTCATAACAACCTATCCAATGACATATGCAATGGTCAACCACATCTCATAACAAACATGCAGATGATGCATATGGGCATGTATCATGATGCTATGCTATCACATACTCATAACCGGTATCAATAACTGACATCGACAATCGACCTCGACAATGTGGACATTTAACCAACATTACCCCCAAGGAATGACCCACATAGAGCCTTACATGTAGTGGGCCCATGACCTCACACAAGGGCCAGGATCAGCCCACTCATGGGCTCGAACTGTTACGGGTGAGACCTAGACTTTAGGGTCAGCTTAGATGAGGACGTGGTCTACAATCACATTGAGGAATTAACTCCAACAACGTACGTGAGGAGTGGTTTCCGGCGCTTGATTACGAGGAAACCGTCAACATCATCACACGCATCATTCATGCCTAATGGCGCTAGTTGTGCCAAGAATGACGGACATGGTCACTCCAACCGGAAGGTATAAATAAGGGATACACTAACAGGAACAAGTACGTAAAATCTCTCACCCAAACCCCCATCTACACTACTTAGACCCAGATTCCTAGCCTAACTATGGCATCAGAGGGTCCCCTGCCTTAGCCAGGGTCTCCTTTGTCCTCCTCCTCTGCAGGCATAAAGGGCTCGGCTCGGAGCTTAGAGAGGGTGAACCATATTTCTGCATCAACATTTTGGCACCGTCTATGGGAATTTTTGAACAAAAATCGCTCTTACTTTATTGGAGAGAAATGGTAAAAGGAAAGAAGAAAATGCATACACCAACTACTGCAGTTAATCCCGAGCCATCTAGGGCTCTTAACTCAACTTCTGGATTGCAGATAGAGTCCGCGCCTACGGAGCCTACTTAGCGATCTAGGAATCAAGGAGGTAGATATCAAGCATTACAGAACTAAATGAAAATACTGGTTAATGAGGTCAGCCAGATGAGATAGCAAATGAATAGGCAACATCCACCTCTAGATCAAGAGGTAAATGCTCTGACAATTACAGAACGTCAAGCCTTGCAGCCTCCCAAGAAGTCTCGCATGGAGCATCTACTCGGATTCAGATGCCACCGCCGGAGCCATCAAACCGAGCCCTGATGCATATCTCTGAGACATCGGCACTAGCTCCGACCGATCTCTGCCATGAATTGGAACAGAGAAGACGTGAAAGGACTTTTGAACCTGACCAAGTTTAAGAAGCAGTGGTCGAGAACAAAGACCGCTGAGAAGCTCAACTCGAGGAACTACGAGGCCAAATAAGGAGCATGCTCCAGGAGTAGGCCCCTGCTGCAGTCGAGGCAATGATGGAGGAAACAAAGCCTCCATTCACCAGCGACATTATGAGCGCGGTCATGCCCTCCAGGTTCCGGATGCCCCCTATCGTAGGAGAATCTTATCGCTCCTAGATGCAAATCTAATCCACCTCAGAGCCGATGATTTGCAGAGCCTTTTCCATAACCCTCACGTGGGCCGCAAGGAATTGGTATCGACAGTTGAAACCAAATTTGGTCTGCTCATTTGTCGAGCTCAGCAAAGCCTTCTTGACACAGTTCATCGTCAGAAAGAAGTGTTGGAAGCCATCTACTCATCTACTCACCGTCAAGCAGAGGAATGGAGAACCGTTAAAGGATTATATCCTTCAGTTCAATGACGAAGCATTGCAAGTCAACGACTACTCTAACAAACCTACGCTAACCACGATGATATCCGAGCTCCGGGATGGACGATTCCTCTTCTCGATAGGAAAGAATACGCCGATCACGCTTGGAGAACTCATAAGCCGGGTTCAAAAGTACTCAAACGCCGAAGAGTTCTTTAGCTCGCGAAAGAGTACCCATGGCTCGGAATATTCATCCAAAGATAAGAAGCAAAAAGATGAAGCCCCGCAACAAACAAACAAGAGGAGGTCAGACGAGAGTACCTCCCGTGATCAGAGGCCGAGTAGAATGCCTGAGAGCAAGTTCAGCTCGTATTCTCCCCTCAATACATCTCCAGAGTATATCCTCTTGGATATCCAAGACAAGAAGTTATTACATTGGCCGAGCTGCATGAAAACGGAAGCAAGTTAGTGAGACAAGCGCAAATACTGTCACTTTCACCGCGACCACGAGCACAACACCGGCGACTGTGTCGACTTGAAAGAAGAGATCGAGACTCTTATTCATTAAGGGCATCTACGTCAATACATAAAGGAGAAGAACCAGCCTCAGAAGGATAACCACCGAGCAGAGCAGCAGACGACGTCGTTAAGATTTGAACAATATGTGGGGGACCGTTAGGAGGCGGGGATTTGAACCAAGCTCGAAAAGCTCACGCTCAGAGTACTGACCCAGAACATTACATCCACCTTGCTGACAAACCAAGTAAGGAGCCTCGAATGAGTTCATGAAGCCTGACATTCACAGAAGATGACTCACGAGGGATTTAACACCCCCAAGATGATGCTCTAATGGTTACGATCACCATAGCTAATCGAAAGGTGTATCGCATTCTGGTCAATATAGGGAGCTTGGCCCACATCCTGTACTCTAAGGCGTTCGACAAGAAGGGCAACAATAGGTCGCGCCTCTGACTTATTTAAACTCTACTGCATGACTTTGCAAGTGATAAGGTGGTCTCAGAAGAAACGATCTCTCTCCCGATCACAGCAGGAGAAGGGCAAAACCAAGCCACCCTGTTGCTCGACTTCTTGGTAGTGAACACACCATTATCGTACAACATCATCCTCGGATGGTCGTCCCTCAACTCCATGAGAGCAGTGGTGTCCACATATCATTTGATATGAAGTTCCCTGCGGTGGGAGGAATCGGCTACCTCCAAGGAGATCAGCAAGAGGCTCGACGCTTTTACTCTGTAGCAATTAGGAAGGGCTTGGTGAAACAAGCCCTTACAATCAACGTGTTCGACCCTAGAGAAGACACCTCGGAGGGAAGTTCTCCCATGGAGGACCTCATAATTATCCCACTTGACGATACCGATCCGACGAAAATAGTTCAGCTCGGATCATCATTAGCTACCGATCAGAAAGCATAAATGTTGGAGTTTCTATGGCAGCTGTAATGCCCTGAAAATCGGGGGTCGAGTAACAACTCAACACCGAGTTCCAAAACATCACTTATACAACACAAATGCTTATGATTGAATGTTGTCTGTGTTAGTGCAATAAACATGAGTGAGATTATACCAAAACAGTAATCCATACTCCAGATCAATGTATAAAACGCCAGCGGAAGACGTAAAACTTATATAGATGTGTATAAAAACAAAACGATCTCGATCTGTCTCTAGAGTATAATTACTTCACTGAGTCATCATATACATGTACTGAATCAAAAATAAAATGTCAAAAATAGTTCAACTGTCGTAATAGCCCAGTAGTCCCGTAAATCCGGATTACCTAAGCAAAGCCGCCGGAGAATTACATGAAGGAAAACTCATCCTGATCTTCATAATAATCAGGCTCAGCCTCCAGAGAATCGTCGGTACCTGCATCTAAGACAGAGTCTAGTGGGTGTCCAGAACACCGTCCAGTAACGTGGGAGTGAGTAGCTAACTCAGTGGAACAATAAAGTATAAGTTAACAAGTTATCAAATCAGTCAAGCAATAATGATAAAGCAGTACAATCAACATTCCTAAGTACTGTAATTAATGCAAGGATAAAATGTGATTATAATGTATGCCCTTGCCAACGTACTCCCTCGTGTGGCACCATCATACGTCCGCGGCATGCTGGCACCCTCAGTGCTTCACATCTTCCAGGCACATGCAATGCGATGATGAGCATGATTACCGAGTTGTTATTAGTCCATTTCAAACAACAGTATTAGGAAACTAAGGTACCTTCCTTATATCATTCCCAAACAATGATCCATTCTAAGGTCGTCAGTCCTAGATAATCTCATATGATGGTGTGTTTCTAGGTCGCTGCAAGGGCTATCAAGGCTATTACACGGAATCGGTACACCACTCCCCCATCACCTTATCAATACAGGCCTAGTTTATACTCTGTTACTACGGAAAGGCTCGTCGCCTCACCGCAGATTTAGAGTATGCTCGAGGTCACTACACCGGGTACGGTTAGGGCTGCCAGGGCTATTACACAGAATCGTTGCACCACTCCCCCATCACCCATCAAAGCAGTGTAGGCCGACAGCTTGAATATAGTGTCCCATACCACTATAATCAGCTCATGAGTTTGGTTGCTCAATGGTTACTACGGGGAGACTCGTGGCCCTAGCGTAGTCCGACAGCTCAACCACGGTGTCCCATACCACCATGCCCAACTCATGAGTCTTAGCGGATCAAGGTACCACGGTTAACGGGATTCCACTAGTAAGGTTAGTACCTTAGGTTCAAACAGAGGTGCCCAAACATGGTGAATATATATAAGACAGATCGGGTTACTTGACAAGCTCGGCTAGCTCGAGTGCACAACAAGCCGAACAATATGAAGCGCATAAGCACTTCGCGTGGCCAACTACTACCGTCAACCGAAGTACAACACGGGTTCATCGAACACATCATGCATGGCGAATGAATCTCAGCCACGCATTCATTTCCGTTTCCGATTGTCTGGGCTATAATCATAGCCCCAAACACGATCAATCCTCATTCAGAAGCATGTAGAGTAAAGCAGAATAAACAAGGTAATTCAAGCATATTATAAAGCATGTTATAAAGCACAATACAAATAGGAAATAGAAACACATATAGTTCATAAGCAGTTAAATTAAACAAACAACATGGAGGAAATCATATACATCTCTAAGGTAGCTGAGAATCCTATCTCAACACCTACCTAAAGCACAATCCTCTAAGTACTTACTCTTACAAGCATCTTTACAAATACTTAGGTTACACTCTTTCAACATATATAGCGTATACTAGCCAAAAACATGTATTAGGGTGAACCCTTTCGCCAAGTATTATACATATATATAACATGTTCATTCAGTGATTAATCATGGCAAGCACACTTGCAAAATTTATATGTATACGGTACTTTCTACAAATACGAGGAATACAGTATATTCAACATAGTTAACGTCTAACCGAAAATAAAACGGACAGCACTTTGTACATGTGCAATAACATACAGATCATGAATTTATCATTATCTGACATTGAAAGCGTTGAAAACCATAACCTATATGTCTAAAGTCCGCACCTTACGCCGTAGAAGCGTAATAAACTTGGTAGGAATGCTAAGCTTTCTTCCACGACAGTATAACAACCTAAAGCACAAGTAGTGTTAACTATTTCGCTAATTAGATTAGTTAAAACCCTAAATCAGATTAGGGTTAGGGTTTTCTTACTTGGAATGAAGTCGGAATCGCTAGAAAAGCGATTAGAATGGAGCGATGAAGCTTGCAAAGCGACAGGGGAAAGTAGCAGGGAGATTCTCCCACTTCTCGCACACTTTCTCTCTCTTTTCTCTCTTCTCTCTCCTAGGGTTTTTCTCAAAATCGTATGGCTGAATGAGAGAGGGTTTAAGGTCCTGATATAGCCTAAAACCTTACCGTAATAAACCCAAGGTCAAGGTATACTTAGGTTATGTCCAAAGTGAAGCTGTTTTAGCTCAACGGAGCACTTTTGGAGCCCCCCTTGAGCCAAAGGTCGGACTTAAGCTCACAGACTATGGATCTAGGTCGAGTTAAGTTTTTATTCCAATCGGGTTCTCAGATCACACATGGTGGACAAGTTTCAATTCAACGGTCACCGAAACTCGATCAGGGTTATAAGTACATAGACATGTGCTGGAAAATATCCCTGATCCGAGGGTGTATTTGGGTCAGATTCTGACAGTATGATTGCTTATATTTGACCCGCAAACATCAAGTCTCAGATTACTTAAATTTGATTTAATTTCTAAATAAAATCAGGTTTTCTCACACTCCTCGCTCTGAGCTCAAGGAAATAGTTGTGGGACACTATCTGGATTTGATTTTCGAGTAGTTGTCAAGCCCAGCAAGGCAGTCCTAAGTCTATAACTTCGTATCATTCAGAATTTTGATGTGCGATCCAGATCTGATACAGAGATTCAATGTACTCCCAAGAGCAGTCGGCTAAAGAGTTTGATCCTAGATTTTAGGGTAACCTAGCGTCAATGATTCTACAAGTTTTGGGTCTTGCAGATCGTATTTAAAGTGATTCAAGCGAATTTCATGGCTAATCTAGTTTAGCACTTAGTTAACTTTGTCTAATTTCTAAAGGATTTGATCCTGAGTGATTTCTGCCTAAGGTGGTACTCGGGTCTTTGTACGGAATTTTTTGAATCGTTACAATCTACCCCCCTTAATGAAAAATTTCATCCTCTAAATTAGTACCTTTTCGTACTCCTCGAGAAGCTGAGGGTAGTTCTTTCGGATCTCTACTTCAGTCTCCCAGGTCGCTTCCCCTTCTGTATGATGCGTCCACAGTACCTTCACGAGTGGAATCATTTTACTGCGCAACACCTGCTCCTTCCTGTCTAGGATACGCATCAGACGCATTACATATTTAGCATTGTCGCTCAACTACACCTGCTCCCAATGGATGATGTGTAAAGGATCAGGAATATATTTCTTCAGCATAGATACATGAAATACGTTGTGCATGCCCGCGAGTGGTGTGGGCAAAGCGAGACAATATGCCACCGCACCCACTTGGTCAAGTATCTGAAACGGCCCGATAAACCGCGGCGTAATCTTCCCCTTCTTCCCAAACTGAAGGACTCCCTTCATAGGGAAAACTCTGAGGAATACGTGATCTCTAACCTCAAACTCAAGTGGTCACCGCCTCGATCGGCATAACTCTTCTGTCTGCTCTGTGCCGTCAGGAGTCGACGCCTGATAATGTCGATCTTCTCCTCGGTCGCCTGTACTAATTCTGGGCTAATCAAGCTGCACTCACCAACCTCGGCCCAGCAATGTGGTGCTCTGCAAGGATGACCATACAAGGCCTCATATGGAGCCATAACAATACTAGCCTGAAAGCTGTTGTTGTACACGAACTCTGCATAAGGAAGACAGTCATCCCAACTGTCCTTAAAATCCAAGACACAGGCCCGTAACATGTCCTCCAAAATCTGATTCACCCGCTCTGTCTGCCTATTGGTCTGAGGGTGAAACACGGTACTGAACTTCAGCTTCACACCCATCGCTTCCTGGATACGAGTCCAGAAGATAGATGTGAATCGCGTGTTGCAGTCCGACACGATCTCTAAAGGAACTCCATGCAAACGGACTATCTCTCTGATGTACAACCTGGCCAAGTCGTCTGCAGAGTTCGTGACTCTGATAGGGAGAAAATGAGCCGATTTGGTCAACCGGTCCACAATCATCCAGATGGAATCATGTCTCTTCCTCGTCTTCGGCAGCCCTGATATGAAATCTATAGAGATGAAGTCTCACTTCCATTCAACTATGGGCATGGGATGAAGGAGTCCAGGAGGTCAGCGATGCTCGGCCTTGACCTGCTGACACGTGAGACAACGTGAAACATACTCTGCAATGTGGATCTTCATATTGTCCCACCAATACGACCTCTTCATATCTTGATACATCTTCAATGCTACCAAGATGCATCGCAAGCTTCAAACTGTGAGCTATCTCGAGAAGCTCCTGTCTCAAGTCAGGAATGTCAGGGATGAATAGGCGGCCGCGGTATCGTAAGCCCGCATCTGTGCCAACTCTCCACTTGGAGTCCACATCATCACTAGCTTGCTCTCGAAGCTCAGACAACCGTTCATCGCCCTTCTAGGCCTCGATGATTCGATCATCAATAAGTGGCCGCACTCGAATGTGCGTGACACACTCAAATGGCTCCTCCACGGTGAGTTTCTACTCGAAGTCCTGCACAAACTCCAACATATCCCACTTTACTATCATCAGCGGAGCCGCAAATACAATAGCCTTCTTACGGCTCAATGCAACTGCCACAAGGTTGGCCTTGCCAGGAAGGTAGGAGACCTCGAATTTGAAGTCCTTCAAGGTTTCCATCCATCGGCGCTGTCTCATATTCAAGTCCCGCTGAGTGAATATATACTTAAGGCTCTTGTGGTCACAGAAAAGCACGAACTCCTCTTCATAGAGGTAATGTCTCCAGAGCTTCAATACAAAGATGACAACTGCTAATTCCAGGTCGTGCGTAAGGTAATTCTCCTCGTGCTTCCTTAATTGTCTCGAGGCATACGCAATCACCCTGTCCTTCTGCATAAGGACACAACCCAAACCAATGCGTGACGCGTCAGTGTATATTGTATACTTAACCCCTTGCTCTGGTAATATTAGCACAGGGGCGGACGTCAGACTGTCCTTCAGCTCCTGAAAAGTTGCTTCTGCCTTCTCATTCCAGGCGAACTTCAGGTCCTTCTGAGTCAACTGAGATAATGGCCTGGCGATCTTTGAGAAATCCTGAATGAAGCGTCTGTAATACCCAGCCAGACCAAGGAAACTCCTCACCTCAGTAACCGATTCAGGCTACTACTAATCTTGAACCGCGGCTACCTTAGCAAGGTCCACTGCTATCCTATCCTTGGACACTACATGTCCGAGGAACTTGACTTCCTCCTGCCAGAAGTCGCACTTCTTGTACTGTGCGAACAACTGGTTCTTCTTCAGTGTATCCAACACCGCTCTCAGGTGCTCCTCGTGCTCCTCCCGACTCGTAGAGTATATCAAGATGTCATCAATAAAGACGATGACGAATCGGTACAGAAAAGGCCGAAATACCCGGTTCATCAGATCCATGAACACGGCTGGTGCGTTCGTAAGGCCGAACGACATCACCAGGAACTCATAATGCCCAAAGCATGTCCTGAAGGCTGTCTTCTGCACGTCCTCCTCTCTCACGCGCAACTGGTGGTACCCTGACTGAAGATCAATCTTCGAGAAATACTTCGCCCCCCTCAACTGATCGAACAGATCATCTATCCTGGGCAAAGGATACTTGTTCTTCACCGTGACCTGGTTCAACCTACGGTAATCAATACACAACCGTAGCGACCCGTCCTTCTTCACAAATAGTACAGGTGCTCCCCAAGGAGACACACTAGGACGTATAAAGCCCTTCTCTACAAGCTCGTCAATCTGTCTCCACAGCTCCTCCATCTCACATGGAGGCATACGATAAGTCGGCAACGAGATGGGCGTCACACCAGGCGTAAAATCAATCGTAAAAATCAATTTCGCGTCGAGAAGGTAAACCAGGGATAGTCTTAAACACACCAACAAATTCTCGAACCACCGGCATACCTTCCAATGTCGGACCATCAATCGGCACAAGTAAAGCAGCATAACACACATCATAAAGCACTTTAAGCATTCCACACATCCTCAAAACAAAAGAGGCTACATGCCTTTCATTTACCCAAAATTGTCATAATACATGGAATACAGAGTTACATGAATCATGACAGAAATCACATGATAGCCAATATATCCACAACATCAAACACTTAAAACATGCTACTATCTACTACATCATCTTCATAAAAACATAAACTGCCTATCGCGGCAACCAAAACAAACAACAACCACACACAATAACGTGGATGACTAGGCATCCGAATCAGGCGATGGAGGAGGAGCATTCTTGTCCTGCACACAGCACAGAATGGCCTTCAACGTACGAGACACCTTCTTAAAGCTCCTCTTCATGTAGGCTTCGGTCTCTTCAAGCTTGGCTCGAGTCTCACCAAGTTCAGCCCGAACTTGTCCAACCTCTTGCCGCAGGGCGGCCTGGTTCTCCTCAATGCAATCCATACGAGCCTCTCTTGCCGCCTGAGCAGCGTCCGACTCCGGTGCACCCGGAGGATAGCTCTCCTCAGTATCCTGAGCCTCCTCTTCCTCTTCTCGTATGTCATCACCGCCCTCCTCATCACTTTCTGCCTCAAGGTCAACACTCTCCTCACCGGCGCTATCCGACTCATCTCCAGACTTGTCGAGTCGTGCTTGCCGCTGTTGAGGGCCGATCTTCATATTCTTAAGTGTCACCTCGCTTATGACTCGAACTGGTGCAAGGTCTTCCATGTTGAGTCTATAGCCGACATCACGAGCCATCCTACATATCAGGCTGCCAAATGGGAGCGAAAGGTCGATCCTGATAGATCGAATAGCCTGAACTATCTAAAATAGGATGAATGTGGGCAGGCATATGTTGTCCCCGCGTCCCATCTTGTACAAAAAGTCCACCATCAACCGAGTACACTCCATGCGGTTACCCCACCGTGGGTATATATTGTATGTGAAAATGTGATGGAGTAAACGGAAGTCTTCGGCCATCTTGGTTGCCGCAATACAATTTCCTCGCTTCTAAGTAACTCGACGACCACAAAGGTATCGCGTGCGGCGATCCCTTTCTCGCGCACTCCTGGAGAAGTCGTCACTAGGAAGCACTTGACCAAGTGGAATCTTCATGATTCGAACCACCTCATCCACAGTGATTGTGCGTCTTATGCCCCTCACGAGAGACGATGGCGAAGAGGCTCCAACGATGAATCTATGATATGAGCGTAGAAGGCGCGAACCGTGTTCTCACATGCGGGAGACTCGCCTTCGAATATAGAATTCCATCCGATATCCACCAAGTGGTCCATCATCGGGTGTAGGCCAAACATTCTTTCATCCACATGAGCTTCAAACACAACCTTGCGGCCCACGAAGCGCCCGTATTCGATGCCTATCGGATAAGCATTTCTGACGGGATAGTCAGGATCCAGATCTCGCTTCGACCTAAACTCCAAAACGGTACTAGTGCCGGCCTCAACGTCGGATCTTCTTTGGGAATGGGCTGGCCTACTTGGGTCAGCTTCATCGACTGCGGTTTTCCTCTTTCCCATGAGAGATAGGATGGAGGAAATGGAGAAAATAGTCGCCACCACACCAAAGAGGGCCATAAAAAAATGCCAAGATGGGGAAAAAGGAGCTGATCTCTTTGATCCTCCACAAGCAACAATCCAATAAGTGTGGAAGGGGCTCTAGAGGTAGGAAAGGAAGAAGGAACAAAAAGAAAATGGAATGGGTTAGGAGATTACCCGATTTTGAGCTCCAAATGAGGGGTATGAGAGCTCCAACACGAGAAAATGGGAAAAGGAGGAGGCTAGGGCTGTGGTGGAAGGTTGGGGTGTGTGGGTTATGGAAGAAAATAGAAGATTGTAAGGTTTGGAGGGATGGGTTTAGAGAAAAATCGAAAATGGGTTTGGAGGTGTTTGAAAATGGGTGAAATGAGGAAGAAGGGTGCTCCAGCCCATTAAAACTCAACCCATTGCCAAAATGGCACGTGCCAGGGGGTGTAGGAGGTTGGGCCGACCAACCTCAGCCTTGGACCCACCCCGGAAAACCGACCGGACCGCGGTCCGCCGCACGAGCCGCGGCGCCGCCGCGGCCGGACTTGGCCGGAGCCTCGCCGCCGCAGTGGGGATCCGCTTCCCACATGCCCAGGGTGCCAAATGCACCCTGGTTCGATCTGGATCCTTGATGGATTAACGTGGGGGGCCCCCGAACTCAGTTCAGCTCCAGAACGGTTAGTTCCGAAAAAATTCTGAACTAATCTGATTTTTCCTGATTTTTGAAGACTGATTTTGGGTGGATAGTGACCTGGACACGTCAATAGACGGTCTAGGAGTGATTTAGAGTCTGTATGTGCGGTCAGGATCAAGTACAGACTTGATCAACGCGTTCATTTTTAATGAATTTCGCCGAACGGTGAAATCGGGAGACCCTAAGACTGTTTCTAAATCTTTGCGCACCCTCCTAGGTTGTAATGCGTCAGCGTACGTCGTGGGAACATAACTCAGGTCCGGTTTAATCAAAATCATGCTCTGATACCAACTAATAACACCCTGAAAATCGGGGATCGAGTATGAACTCAACTCCTGAGTTCCAACGCATCACTTATGCAACATACACAATGATGGTTAAATGTTGTCTGAGCTAGAGTAATAAACATGAATGAGATTATACCAAAATAGTAAATCATACTCCAGTTCAATTGTGTAAAGGCAAGCGGAAGACTGAAATTGTATATTCGAAGTATGTAAAGTAACAAAATTTTGTGAACTCCAGAGTATGAGTACTAATATACATGTATTGTTTCTAAGTCAAAAATTCAAAATACAATCCCATAGATAAGCCCTGGAATCCCCGCGATGCAGTCGGCCTAAGCATAGCCGTCAGAGTACTGCATAAAGGAGAACTCATCCTGATCCTCCTCGAAGTCAAGCCGGCTCTGAACCGAGGCACCATCTATAGCGCAGACAGTCTGGTGGGTGTTGCAAACACCGTCCCGTAATATGGGAGTGAGTAGCTAACTCAGTGGAACAATAAAGCATAGGTTAACATGTTATCAATTCAATCAAGCAGTAATGATAAAGCAGTACAAATCAAACAATTCTAACTACTCTTATTAAGTGCGAAAATGAAATGACATGATGTTGTATGCCCTTGCCAAACCACCCTCAAGCGACATCATCTTACGTTCGCGAATGCTTAACTCCCTCAGTGCGCCACATCTACTAAGCACATACGGTGTGATAGTGATCATGATTACCGAGTTATTATTAGTCCATTTCAAACAACAGTATTGGGAAACTAAGGTACCTCCCTTGTATCATTCCCAAACATGATCCATTCTAGGGTCGTCAATCCTAGCTATTCTCATACGATATTATGGTTTGAGAAGCATAGTGAAGGCATCGCAAAGGGCTCGTCACTCGTCAGCGCGGATACAGATCTCACCGTATGCAGCTCAATTGCTGGCCGTCAGCTCAAGTACAGGTCTCACCGTACTTGGCTCAATCACTAGCCGTCAGCTCCAGTACAGGTCTCACCGTACTCGGCTCAACTCATACTCTAGTTGCTATGAAAGACTCGTCGCCAATCACAGACACTTGGAGTATACTCGAAGATACTACGGAGGACTCGTCGCCCGTCAGCACGAGCACAGGTCTCACCGTACTCGGCTCTCGCCGTAAGTATCGACAGCTCGAATACAGTGTCCCATACCACCGTATTCGGCTCATGAGTTTAGTTGCGCAATGGTCACTACGGGGAGGCACATGACCCCAGCGTAGGCCAACAGCTCGACCACGGTGTCCCATACCACCATGCCTGGCTCATGCATCTTAGCGGATCTAGGTACCATGGTTAACGGGATCGCCACTGGTAAGTTTGGTACCCTAGGTTCAAGCAGTAGCGACCAAACATGGTGAACACACATATACACTTCGGTTTACTTAACGAGCCTGACTAGCTCGAGCGCACCACAAGTTGGGCCATATGGAGAGTAAAAGCACTCCGTGTGGCCAACCACTATCTCCAACCGAATTACGACTCGGGTTCGCCAGACACATTCTTTGTGGCGACATGCATCTCAGCCACAATCTCAAGTCTGGTACCGAATGTTTGGACTATAGGCATAGTCCCAAACTCAAACAGATCTCATCAATAGCATGTAGAGTAAAGCATGATAACGAAGTAATACAAGCATGTTAGCAGGCATGTTATAAAGCATGAAATAAAGCATGAAGTAAAGCATGTTGTAAAGCATGTTATAAAGCACTATACAAGTAGGGATACAATTACATACACATCACAAGTGAGTGGTTATAGCGAACCACCACATGGAGGGGATCTTACATGTCTCTAAGGTAGTCGGGAATCCCATATCAACACTTCTCTAAGGCACTAACACTCAAGCATTTACACACACAAGCATCTACACAAACACTTAGAAAACACTATTCCAACATACATGATGTATGTTAGCAAAATACGTGTTAGGGCTGTCCCTTCGCCACGTGAGTATTTTACCCATGTATATCATAATCATACAGCAAATAATCATTTCAATTGTATTTCCAAAATTTACACATATGCGGTATTTCTAGAATACACAATTTCAACATACTAGGCATTTACAAGCGAACATGTATTTCAGCGATTCCTTTCGCCAAACTAGTATTTTATCCATATATTATATAATCATATATTAAATAAATATGTCAAACATTTTTTCGAAAAAAATACGTATACGGTATTTCTACGTATACCTAGAGTATGTGAAATTCCATATTCTACAACGTTAATCGAAACAGGAAACGGAAAGCACTTTGTACATGTGCATTTACATGCAGATCATGAATCTATCATTATCTGACATTGAAAGCATTGAAAACCGTAACTTATACACTTAAAGTCCTCACCTTTGCCCTTGGAATCACAACGAATCAGTAAGGGTCGTTGAGCTTCCGTATACGGGAGTTTTCTAGCCTAAAGAGCAGAATCGGTTAGCCTTTACATAACCTACAACGAACTTACATCAAATCAGACCTTGGGTTAGGGTTTCTTACCTTAAAACAGAATGGATACCATCGAGAAAACACCTGGAAAGGAGCGGTGTAGGCCGTACGACAACCGAAAGCAGTAGGAGGAAGATCACCCACAAATTCCAAGCTCTTCTCTCTCTTTTCTCTCTCTCTCTCTCTAGAGTTTTATCCCAAATTCGTAAGGCTGTGAGAGGGGCTGTTGTAAGCTCCTTTTATAGCCAAAAACATTCCCAAAATAGACTTAGGTTCAAGGGTTACTGCTAATATAGGATATTCGTCACTTTTGAATTATGGTTTAATTATCAAAGTCCTTCAAGGTGTATTCACCTCCTCTATCACTTCTTAAGATCTTGAATTTTTCTATTCAACTGATTTTCTACTTCACTTTTGAAAACTATGAATTTAGAGAGTGCTTCATCTTTTACTCTTAATAGATATACATGCACATATCTAGAATGATTGTTAATGAATGGAACAAAGTATTTATTACCTCTAATAAGATATTTTTAAAAATCACATATATTAGAATGAACTAATCCTAGTAACCAAAAAACCATTTTCGGTGGAAAAAATGGTTTTCTTGTTACCTTAGATTGAAAACAAGATTCACACTTTTCAAGTTCATTGTTTCCTAAAGTGAAAATTATTCCACAAGCATAGTCATATTTTTAATAGATTTAATATTCACATGACCTAATCTACTATGCCACAAAGAGATATTTCATTTCGACATTCAACTTAAATATGCCTTATTCATAACTTATGTAACATTTTCCAACAAAAGATCCATTTCGACTAATAATAATTTAGTCTAACTTGTAAATCTGTTTTAAATAAGCCTTATTTAAAAGATAACCCAAGGCCAAATTCTTGCACATGTCAAGTATGTGAATAACATTAGCAAATGTGATAGCCTTCCCTGAGGTGAACATCAACTCCACCTTTTCATGTCCAAGGACGTTTATAGTGATAGCATTACCATTTGGACCTTCCTACTAGTTGTAATCTCTTCATAAATTTTGAACCATGAGTGATCAAAACACATGTGTGCATTAGCACCTGTGTCCACCCATTACACAGTTCTAAGTGAACTATGTTTATTCCGTGATAACTGTCGTTATTTTGGGCTCATCGGTCAGATTTTTCTTGAGCCGTTAGTGTTTAGGTTAGTTGCTGCCTTTTACGATGGTAGCATTCTCTTCAAAATGACTAAGTTTGCCACATCCATAATACTAAGCATATTTATCTCGGCTACCAAGTTTCTTATTCTTATTCTTGTTATTGAGCTTAGGCTTCTTTTTGAACTGAGTGTTGTAGTTTGGTTTCCAATTATTAAGTTTTTTTTAGAATCTCTCGTTCATGAGGTTGACTTTAGAAAATTCCTCTCTGAATTGAAATTGCACGTGGAGGTGGGTCATGGGCTATGCGCAGAAGCTTGGTGGAGCTATAGAATGAATGGTTATACCTAAGAGGAGTGTACCCTCACACGACCACCATATTTTGATGAGTTTAATTATGCTTATTGAAAGGCTAGGATAAAGGTCTTTCTAAGATCCCTTATTTGTACCAAAGCGCTTAAGACAACCAGGACAACCGCCATTGACAGTAGGTCATTCTTACAACATCAGATAAAAGAAGACCAATTATGTTCCTAAACCCAAAACTGTTATGAAATGGGTTCCTAAAGTTGCCTGCTTGGTTGCCCACACTGCGTTATAAGCAACAAGCCATTCAAAATGGTACCTAAACAGTGGATGTTCTAGGCACATGACAGGTAACAAGACTTTATTCACTGATCTAAAAGATATGACTGATGGGTCAGTCACATTTGTTGATGGTTGCAACTGCAAGATTATTGGCCAAGGTACGGTTCAACTTTATAATCTTCCCTTATTTAAGAATGTTTTATATGTTAAGGGACTAAAGCACAACCTGTTAAGCATATTTCAAATATGCGACAACAACCATAGTGTTAAATTTTCTAATCAAGGTTGTGTGATTATAGATAAAAAGGATTCTGTAATATTAACTAGTCGCAGAACTTCTGAAAACTGCTATATAGTAAGCAACGGTAGCTCATCTAATCAATCGTGTTACATGGTCTATACCGATGAGACAGAATTATAGCATAAACGCCTTGGACATGTACACTACCAGAATTTATACATATTGAGCAAAGGAGAACTTATTAGAGGTCTACCTAAAGTGCAGAAAGTAGACAAAATATGTGGTGAATGCCAGTATGGTAAACAAACTAGGAGCTCTAACAAAAAAGTGAACTCCAATACCACATCTAGACCACTCGAGCTTCTCCACATGGATCTTATAGGACCAACCAGAATGGAAAGTCGAGGTGGCAAAAAATACATCTTGGTCATCATAGATGATTATACAAGATACACTTGGGTTTCATTTCTAAGAGACAAAGCAGAAACTCTTGATGAAGTGAAAAAGATTATCAAATGGATCCAAACTGAAAAAAGTTCTCAAGTCAGTAAGATCTGAAGTGATCATGGATCCAAGTTTGAAAATAACGATTTTGAGAAATTCTGTAGCGATCAGGGAATATCACATGAATTCTCTACACCCAAAACTCCACAACAAAATGGTATTGTGGAAAGGAAAAATAGAGTGCTTCAAGAAATGGGAAATGTTATGTTGAATAGCATGAAGCTCCCTAAAAATTTATGGGCTGAAGCAGTGAACACCGCCTGCTACATTATTAACCGTGTTTATATTTACAAATTTAATAATAAAACGGCTTATAAAATGTGGTTTGAGAAAAAGCCTACTCTCAAATACTTTTGAGTTTTTGGTAGCAAATGTTATATTTTACGTGACCGTGAGAATCTGGGAAAGTTCGACACTAAAAGTGATGAAGGGATCTTTTTAGGATACTCTTTAAACAGTCGTGCATATCGTGTTCTGAACAGCAGGACTGGTGTGATTCAAGAGTGAATAAATGTCGTGATTAACGATCACCTGAATACACCTACCCCTAGTTCAGATAATGATGAAGTTCTTATATTTGAAAAACCAGATACTTCATCAAGTGAAACTAACTCTGAATTAAGGACTGTTAAAGATCATCCAACTGATCGAATTCTTGGAAACCCTCTCACTGGTGTACGTACTCGTAGACAACTAGAAGACATATGTAATTACGTGTGCTTTACTTCTCAGGTTGAACCGGTAAACGTAAAAGAAGCACTTTCTGATGAAAACTGGATATTAGCAATGCAGGAAGAACTTAATCAGTTTGTCAGAAACAATGTCTGGTATTTTGTTCCTAGACCTAAAGATAAACACATTATTGAAACAAAATGAATTTTTAAAAACAAGTCTGATGAATTAGGAAGTATCGTTCGAAACAAGGCAAGACTGATCGTATAAGGGTACACGCAAATTGAAGGGATTGATTATGATGAAACTTTTGCCCCAGTTGCTCGCCTTGAATCTGTCAGACTTTTTATATCTATTACATGTTTTAGAAAGTTTAAAATTTTTTAAATGGATGTAAAGAGTGCCTTTTTGAATGGCGACTTACTTGAAGAGGTATATGTTGAACAACCGACTGGGTTTGAAGACCCTAAACTCACTAATCATGTATACCGCCTTAAAAAGGTTCTCTATGGTCTGAAACAAGCTCCCAGAGCATGGTATGAAAAATTGACTAAGTTTTTACTAAGTCACAATTTTCAAATGGGTAGTGTTGATAAGACACTTTTTGTTAAGAAACATAACGATGAAATCTTAATGGTTCAAATCTATATTGATGATATAATTTATGGATCAACTTGTACTAACATGACTATTGAGTTTGCAGATCTAATAAAATCTGAATTCAAAATGAGCATGGTTGGTGAATTAAATTATTTCCTAGGGTTGCAATAAAACAACAATCTGATGGAATTTTTATTTCACAAACTAAGTATGCATTAAACTTAATTAAGAGGTTCGGATTTGAAAATTGTAAGAACTTTGATACTCCTATGAATACAACTCTAAGACTCTCAAAAGACTCTACAGGTAAAGATATAGATCCTAAATTGTATCGTAGTATGATAGGTAGCTTACTTTACCTAACTGCAAGTAGACCTGATATTGCTTTAAGTGTTGGAATTTGTGCTAGATATAGTCTAATCCTAGAGAATCTCACTTAACTGCTGTTAAACGAATTATTTAATATATCGCAAGTTCAGTTAATCTGGGTCTTTGGTATCCCTATGATACTAGTATTCAATTGGCTGAGTATTCGGATGCTGATTGGGTAGGAAATATAGATGATAGAAAATCAACCAGCGGCGGTTGTTTTTACATTGGAAACTATCTAGTTTCTTGGTTTAACAAGAAGCAAAGTTCCATATTACTCTCAACTACTGAGGCCGAATATATTGCAGTAGAAAATGCATGTACTCAGTTGGTTTGGATGAAACGTATGCTGAGTGATTATGGAATCGCATAAGACTCAATGGTGTTATACTGTGATAATTCCAGTGCAATAAACATTTCAAAAAACCCAATCCAAGATCACGTACTAAGCGCATTGACATTCGGTTTCATTATATTCATGAATTAGTGGAAGAAAAAACAGTATCATTAGAATATATTTCTACCAAGACTCAGCTTGCTGACATTTTCACTAAACCGCTCGACAAAAGCAGGTTTAACAAATTAAAATTTGATCTTGGTATGTGCAATTTTAAATGATTGATCATGCATATTTGTATCATATTGTATATAATGTTAATATGTTTAAAATTTAAAATTCTTTGAAAATTGCATATTTTTTTCTGGTCTAAGACCGGTCGAGGATGTGCTCGACCAGTCTTGCTACGACCGGTCGAGTATGTCCCAAGACCGGTCGTGTGTGCATTGATCTTTTTAATTTGGAGAAAACTTTTTTCTTCTTCATTTTAACCCTCCTCACCAACGAGCCGAGCTTCGACTAGTCGAACCCTTGTGTTCGATTCCTCCAGGTTAGAGTGATTTCTCTTATTTTCA
This sequence comes from Magnolia changhungtana, assembly GCA_030180095.1. Classification (NCBI taxonomy): domain Eukaryota; kingdom Viridiplantae; phylum Streptophyta; class Magnoliopsida; order Magnoliales; family Magnoliaceae; genus Magnolia; species Magnolia changhungtana. The sequence goes on from JASAUF010000600.1 coordinate 5,112,801, forward strand.
TAGAGAATCTTAATCTTTACTCTTAAATTTCTTGATCATTATTGTCTATTTCATGTAAATCTTCAACTTTTTGGGTTTTTCTTCCTTTTTGTTGAATTTAGAGAAACTCATCTCTATTTTCTTGAACTTTCTTTCATTTCTTCAAGAATATTGAATCTAGAGGTAAAAAGAAAATTCATAAAGGTGCATCTTCTTCTCGTACAAATGCTATCACTAGACGTCATCTTAGAGATCATGAAGATGATCCACCACATGTTCGAGACTTGCGTATGCACAATGTTATTGTTGAAAAAGTTATTAGTTTACATCATATTGCTCCTTACGGTCTCCTTCCTCTCCTTCAATCTGTAGGATGGGAAAATATTTTATGCTGGGGCGGGCCGGCATACCAGTCCATAGCACAGGCCATGGCTGTATGCATATCTGACTTTTCTGCTGAGCAACTGACTTTTACTATTGATACTAGAGAAGGGCAGTTTCATGTTGATCAACACTTAATTTCCGGCCTTATGGATATTCAAGTAAATGATGATGGTGTTCATCCTAGTGCACTTGCTGAGAAAGTGTCAGAATCGAAAAAAACGTATTTTTACTAGAGCATTGTGTAACATGAATGCACCATGGACTGCAAATGGAAATGCTCTTAAAACTAGATACTTGTTACCTAAATACAGAGTTTTACATCGTATCTTCACTTCTAATCTGTATCCCCGCTCTGGAAACAAGACTGAGTTGACTCTGTTTATGGTTTGTATTTTGTACTCTATCGTTACTAGTGCTGATATCTGTTTGCCCTCCTTGATTTGTTCCTCTATCATTCAAATTCGTAGTCATCCTGGTCATGGTGATATTCCATTTGGATATCCATTAAATGTATTAGCCACTCACATGTTAGTCGCTATGCCCGTCGGTGAGGCTCCTATCCAACACCTCATATTTAACAATTCTAACCTGAATAAAATGAAGTTGGGTTTGGCTCTTGGTCAAGTTGATGTTGATGTAGGTGAAGCTGTTGCTGAAGTTGAGATGGGTGTCGAAGGTGACGAGTTGCCTCCTGATGATATTGACATGGATGATATTTTTAATGAAATTGATTCTGATTCTGGAAATGATCCAGACTTTGAACCATCTGATTTCAATGCACGTCTAAGTGCATTAGAGGAAAAGGTTGAACAGATGAATGTTGGTCACAATCAACAATTTAAAAATATGCGTAAATATTTTAGGCGCTTACAGAAGAGCCTTCATCAAAGTGATCCTAATATACCTGCTCCTTCTTCTGGATCAGATTGAGTTTGTTAAATCTTGGTTTGTATTAACTTTACTAATTTACCTTCTTTGGTCGTTGGGCTACTTGTTTTAAACTTCACTTAATCACTCTTTTGTCATGTACTCTGACTCACCTTGTTTACCTCTTTTGTCTTGTTCTTAACTCTGGATTTATTTTTTTGGGTTGCTATTTTCTGTCTTTCATATCCTATTTTTGCTTCTTCCTTTGTCATATTTTGACAAAAAGGGGGAGAATTTTGGTGTAGAATTTTATGGATTATGATTGTGGTTGATATGATAAGGGGTATATGCCTACTCAGGGGAAGTAGAGGTGCACTAAACTCAGGGGGAGTTGAGTTGTCTAAAGGGGTTGATGCTCTTATGCTTATTTTTATATGACAACTGGTGCATGATTCGTTATTGTACATTGTGATGCTTATCTTATTGATGTATGAGAAGTGTTTTGTCACAAATTTGACAAAGGGGGAGATTCTAAGTGCTATGATTTAATTCATCTTTGATTGTCAAATTTTGTGTGTCAAAACTTCTTTGTATGTCTTGTGTTTATATCTTGTGTCAAAACTTCTTTGTATGTCTTGTGTTTATATCTTGATAAATCTGTATAAGACACCACATCAACACTTGAAGACTAGTTCAAAGAATTCTTCAAAGCTTCATGAGAGTTCAAGCTACAATGTAGAAGATATTGAAGATGAGCTCAGTGTCAAGGTTCAAGTTCAAGTGCAAGTGAAAGTTCAAGATTCATATATAAGTACGGGACTCAAGTGCAAGTGACATTAACTTCAAAGCTTGTGAAGAAATCAAGCTACATGAAGAAGAACTCAAGCTCAAGACTCAAGCTTTGTAATGATCAAAGTCTAAGCAAATGAAGTATTCAATGTCCATACCTCATGTCCCAGGTATGATAAACCTTAGATTGACCTTAGGATAGGTCACTTTGGATACATAATTCATTTGAATATTATTACATGATTTTGGTCTTTTCTAAGACCAGTCCTAGACCTTGTTTGACCAGTCTTAGCACTGTCTCAACCAGTCTAAGAAGTTCCAAGACAAGTCCTAAAATTGTTGCAATTTATCGAAGTTTCTGGTTCGGCTACGACCAGTCATGGAGTCTGCTCGACCGGTCATGAGATGGTCTCGACTCGACCTTCGACCAGTCATAAGGCTTCGACTCAAACTCCAGCGACTAAATCAATTGTTGCATGACCAGTCGTAGAGAGGTCTCGACCAGTCGTGGACTGCCTTCCACCAGTCGTGGACTGCTTACGACCGGTCGTACAAGACCATTTGTAGTGACCCTAGGACCAGTCGAAGACGAATTTGTTCTGCTATAAATAGCACATGAATTTTAGAGTTTTTCATTGAAAATTGAGTGAATTCGAGGCTTCACTCTGAGATAAGTTTGTGTTTGTTTTTAAGCTATTTTGTGCATAATTTCTTTCTCTTTTTGCTAGCTTTTTAATTTGATTTTGTTTCTGTATTCCAATCTGATTTGAAAAGAGGAATTGACTTATTCCTTCTTCTTGGAATCAAAATCAAATATAGTTATGCCCAACTGGTTTAAATCTAAAATTAATTAGAACTTAGAACCATATTAAAGTAAGTAGTGGACATTGAACTTCTATATTCGAACGTCTACTCCAATTGGTTCTTCCGAGCAGCTATAAGAGGAGAAATCCAGGTATTTTACAATTCTGTAAATTCCATTCTATTTTGATTTTTGTTTGGGATTCGCCAGAAAAATCTCAATTTGTGTGGTTATCTGAGGAGAGCCAGAAACAGAAGTGTGGGTTTTTGAATTGTGTAAGCCCAAGTTAAAAAGACACAATTGTAAAGGTTTTAGCTGAACCTGTGAAAACCTATTTGATAGTGAATGCTAATATCCCCTGTGTGAGGATATTAGGAGTGGAGTAGCATTCTGTGTGGCTGTTGAAAAACAGTTGGTGTACACACAGGCGAACCACTATAACTCTTTGTCTTGTGGATTGAATGCTTACTTAAAATTCATATCATTTATCATTCAATTTTGTGGAATGTACGTGTGGATGTGAATGTTGTAACAATTTAAATTTCAAGCAAGTTTGGGGAGTGTTTTAATAAATTAGATCTTTATTTCTGCACTTTATTTCAAATCCTTGTTATTCAGATTGAGTTATTGATTCAAAAGACGTTCTAGAAATAAGGTTGTCCTACTATAAGCCCTTGTTTATTATGGTGTAAGGTTGTCCTTAGAACTGAATTTGTATCAACCTCTTAATACTTATTTGTTGATATTGAATTGATTGCAGCATTGTGAATTGATCTATAATTGTAAGGCTATCTATTTAATTTTATTCCGCTGATTTTATTTTAATTTGGCATAGTCCTATTCACCCCCCCCCCCTCTAGTATATATAGCTTGGCCATTTCATGGACCCAGTGTCCACCAACAGAAATACAGGTGTACCTTGGATGTGGCCTGTGACTTTAAAGGCTAAGCGGTCTTTGAAATTGCCATTTGATTCAAATGCTTTAGCTGCAAGTGCATGTACTCGAGCTTGTTGTAGATAATTAGGTTACATTGCCATAGGTCGTTGAGGCAACATATTCCAATATATGGGAGGTCGGCAGAACGGTTGTGTCGGTGGTGCAGATCATAGAGGTGGGCTGAAATAGATAACAGTGGTTGACGGTTGACCTTCTAAGGCGGCGTGAAGTCCTTCATCTTGGTAAAACAAAAGGGGTTAGTGTGTCCCCCTTTATTACAATAAGTACACTAACGGTCAGTTCACCTTTGTTGTACCGGTAGAGCCATTAGTCTAGGAGGTGAGTCTATACGTGGCCTCTTGCCTAGAACTGGCTGGTTCTGTAATTCGGACCGAGGCCTCTGGCCCATTGGCATATGTGTCCAAGACACTCTTTCTCCATCCTGCTCAGCTCGTAGGGACATGTTCACTAGCTCTGCATAGTTGGGAATGCTAGCACAGTACATCTTGGTGCGGATATCAGCCGGCAACCCATCTAAAAATGGCGCATTCTCATCGGCTCGTCTACCAAAATCAAGGGAGCATATCTGGTTAGCTCCGTGAACCGGTTTTCGTACTCTGTCATAGTCATTCTTCCTTGTCGGAGGCGGAGAAATTTGCCCTCCTTTTCATTATGGTAAGTGAGGGGGAAGTACTTACCGTGAAAATGGATTTTGAATGCATTCCATGTCCACGCAAATTTCACGGGCACGGTTCGTAAGATGCTATCCCACCAAAGGCTAGCCTCCTTTTCAAACATATAGGTAACAAGCTCGACTTGCTCTGCTTCAGTACAGTGCAACGACTTTAACATCTTAGATATGCGATCCAACCAGTACTCAGCCTCCTCGGGTCTATGAGTACCCGTAAAAGTGGGAGGGCGGAGGCACTGAAAGCACTCAAATAGGCCACTTGTAGTCATAGTCTAGTAGGCTGCACGGCTGGCATAAGCGAGGCCACACATTTATGTTTTGTGCAAAGGCCCCTGCTATCGTGGCCAAAACTTCTTGTTGTTGTTGTTGCATTAGAAGCATCATCTGCTCTAACCTATCAGGGGGAGAGGCCGCTTGAGGCATGTGTGGCGTCGACGAAGATGCACGATTCTGACCCAGAACCGTTGGTGCATTCATTGTTGGCCCATTTGTGGGGCCAGTGGCTGGTTGTGAATCTGGCATTGTATCACTACTTGGACCCAAACTATGGTCCGTCTAGCTACCACTCGGGTGAGAGGCCACGTCAATCACTCTACCAAGTGGGAGACGTGCCATGTTCCGAGTAGTTTTGGGAGGCATTCCCTATATACAACATAGGGTGCAACATTTATAGGATTAAGATAACATCATCCACTTTCTTCAAACATTCTACGCATATCTAAACAAAAGGAGCTTCATGCATTTCATTTAACCAAAGGTTGTCACAATACATATGATGTAGCATTACATAAATTATGACAGAGAATGCATGTGAGATAATTTAACAAAAGGCTTTAACACTTACAAACCTAACATCCATCTAAGCCTAACCAAGGCTATTACAAAAGAAATAAGAAAAACAACTACAAACATATGACTAGTCCTCCGATTCTGGCGAAGGCAGAGGCGCCCCCTTATCCTGCATACAGTACAGGAGGGCCTTTAGGTTGCGAGACATTTTCTTAAACTTTTGCTTCAGGTAAGACTTGTTCTCCTCGAACTTCTGCTTTAGGTAGGCCTGATTTTCTTCAATCTTAGCCATGCGGGCTTTTAAGGTGGCCCGGTCATGGCGGTCATCATGTGTAGTAGGAGGTCCCCTGTCTGAGTCTTGGGCCTCCTCTTCTTCTTCCTGCTCCTCTTCTTCACTGCCTTCCTCTTCTTCATTTCTTTCCTCTTCTTCACTGCCTTCCTCCTCTTCAGTCTCTTCTTCTATCTCTTCCCCATACTCATCAATCCTGGCTTAGCGTTGCTTGGGGCCTATTCCCATATTGTTGAGTGTAGTTTTACTAATGAAATGTATTGGGGCGAGGTTATCCATATGGAGTCTGAATCCAAAATTGCGGGCGATCTTACAAATGAGTCAGCCGAAAGGGAGTGAAGCGTCTCCCCGAGTAGATAGTGAAGTACTGATTATCTGAGACAAGGCAAGAGTAGGCAGGCACACTTTTTCTCTCTGTCCAAATCTATACAAGAAGTCCATAAATTGAGTGCATTCTATGCGGTTACTCCACCTAGGATACACGTTGTACGTGCATATATGGTGGAGAAGGCAAAAGTCATCCATCATACTGGTCGATGCGAGGCTATTCCCTCGCCTCCACCTTACAAGTTGGCTGCAAAGGAAACGTGTGCGTCGATTTCTCTCTCGTTCACTAGCAAGATTTGTCTTGCTGGCATGCACCACACCACGCTCTATTCCCATAATACGTGCCACGACATCCACAATGACCTTAGCCTCAGTTCTTCCCAATGGTATGATAAACTAGAGAGGCTCGAGGGTTGGGTCCCGAATGTGTGCATAGAAGGCTCATACGGTGCCTTCACTTGCATGAGTTTTACCTTCAAACATGGGACCCCACCCAGTTTCCAGAAGGAGGTCGATCATGGGGTATAACCAAATAACTTCTCATCAACGTGAGCTTCAAACACAATCTTGCGATCACGAAACTTACCGAGTTCGACGCCCGCCGATAGAGACCTTTCTATCGGGATTTGAAGGTCGAGGTCCCGTTTCGACCTTCGCTCGGCACTTGCACTTATCTCGGCATTCGTCTTCTTCTTAGAATGGCTTGGGTGGCTAGGCCCAGCCTCATCCTGGGCCGCTCTCTTCTTTCCCATAAGGGAAAGGAACATTAAGAGTGAGAACATGGCGGTGACGAGCTCCAAGAGGGCCATTGAGATGGAAAAACTTGGAGAATGAAATGGGTTTGCAAATGTGAAGGTTTTGAGACACAAAAAGGAGAGTGTTGTGCTCAAAATAAGGGAGACTAGGAGATGTAAGGGATGATTTTAAGGAGATAGTGGTGGAGGGGTGGAAAATGTAAAGGAAATGAAGGATTTGGATTTATGGAAATGGAGATTTGAGGGAGAAAGAGGATTTTTGGGAGGTTTGAAAGTATTTGGAGGGTTGGAAATGGTGAAATAAGGGAGAAATAGGGTAAAGGGGGTTAAAAGGGGGGCCCACACATGGGAGGGACCCCACATGGCTAGCCGGACGGCGGTGCACTGTCATCCCCTCGGTGCCGCCACGCCCGTCTGTGGCAATTAGCGGTGCGTCGCCGATTGGGCGATGCCACTATATTCCTTTTCATGTGAATGAATAAAAAGGGTGAACAAATTTTCAAGCAAAGTTCTTGAGCATATTAGGCATATTAAGACGGAGCACAGCGCCGATGATTATATCGCCACATGCCGATGATTTTCATCAAATTCGCCAAGTTCCGATGATTATCACCAAGATTAGTAACTATGCTGTCATCATCAATCGCCAAGATTATCAGCAGCGGCGAAACATCAATTATCGATTTACCATTTTTTGGCAGTGGGATAAACTTATATAGCCAACCACATATAAAGTTGATGACGGCGATGATAGCTCATCATTTAAGGCAGCCTAGCCAACCCATAGCCAACTACACATAAGATCTATCATCATCATTTATATATGATAGCGATGAACGCTATACAAAGCTCCAACGACTTAAACAGCTTGAAATCGGCAATAATCTATGTTTGCTCTCTTGAGCCTTTACTCCTTGAGCCTTGCTCTCTTGAGCCTTTGCTCATTTGAGCCTTGCTCTCTTGAGCCTTTGCTCTTTGAGCCCAGCCCGAAATCAACAGTAAACTATAATTGCTCTTTGAGCCCAAGTCTCGTCTAGTTAAGTTGTGTCCAATCTAGTTTAGTTTATCAAGTCTAGTCAAGTCAAGTTCAGTCTTGTCCAATTAAAGTATGGTCAGTCAAAAGTACACTACCTCCACTTCTCACAAGGGCATAAACTATGTGTAGCATCAGAATACTGCAGAGATACATATTTACTGTAGACATGATTAAATATGCAATTGCTTGATGAAAATTAATTTTAAAATATTGAGTAAACAACATGCAAAAATGTGTTTCTCTTGAATCAGGTTTAAATTACGGCAACAGCAAATGCCTTCTTGATGATAGAGAAATATTATCGCACAAGATTCTCAAAGGCGGTAGAGAATAAACTAGGGAAGAATTATCCATCCTTCGAGGGTATCAGCAGGCTTCACTTCGGAAGTATTATCTTCTGAAGAAATCTTTATGTGAAGTTGACCTGGAAGGGGGCATGATTTATGTCTTCAAAGTAATCTATGCCTTGGTTTTTTTAATAATCTCTTATGCGCAGCAGAGGAATTCATATGCCGAGAATTATGAATGATGATATTGCAAGTCTCCGAGTACCAGATCTGATGGACACAAAGAACAAATGGAATCATCATCAGTAACTTCTATGACCTTTGGAAAGATAGTTAATGAAAATTGAAAGAAGTCTTGTCTATTTTTCAGAATAAGCAAAGATCCAAGGAAAAGTCTATAAAGAAATTCTAAGGAGCACAAACTAGAAAAGACTCAACAAAAGACTAACAGTTGAACCTTTGGAGTTGGAGATGACATTTTCAAGAGCACGATATAAAGAATACAAAGAATGTAGTGCGAAGCACGATGACAAGTGCAAAGATGAAATGATTAAATCATTATCATATTGCGAATATCACAATAAGCCTAAAGAAGAGAAGAAGCTTTCAACATATTTCAAAATTATCAATACTTCATAAAGCTAAATTGAAAAATTATAATGTCTTGAGATACTAATTCTGATTAGTTTGGCAGGAAAGACTATCATTTAATAGCTTGGGTTATACAGATCATGAATAAAGGAAACAATCAAAAAAATTGTTACAGTAGGAGCAACATTAAAGAACAACTCCTTAGACACAGAGTTTAAAGAAAGAGTCACCGGAGTTGATCAAAGAGACCGTTGCAATAACAGCAATATTGAAAGATAGTTCTCTGGTCAAGATACTCAGAGACGAAGTCGTCACAGCTGTTATAGTGGCTAATTTCAATGAAAAAAAAAATTTATCCTCTTTAGTGAAGCATCCGCTCGATGTTGTTGGTAGGGGGTATTTAAGTCTTCCGTTCAAGCACGATCATCCAAATCTTCCATTCGAGCATGATCATTCAAATCTTCCGTTCGAGCGCGATCATTCAAATCTTCCTTTCGAGCGCAATCATCCAAATCTTCCGTTCGAGCGCGATCATTTAAATCTTTCGTTCGATCGCGATCATTCAAATCTTCCATTTAAGCGCAATCATTCAAGTTTTCCATTCGAGCGGGATCATTCCAATCTTCAATTCAAATGCGATCATTCAAATCTTTCGTTCGAATGTGATCATTCAAGTCTTCCGTTCAAGTACGATCATTCGATCTTCTAGGCGAGCATGATCATCCAATCATCCTTGAGTTGCAGCTCATTCAATTCTTTGGTCAGAAGAAGATCGATCCTCCATTTGATTTCATGAATCAATCAAAGAAGGATCGCGGGGACATCTATTGAGGCACAAAAATATTCCATTGCAGTGGTCAGAGAATTCCATGGTGCGGATATTTTCCAGGGTCATTCACTCCTTATTTTGGTAAAAATCAACATTCAAGGGTATTTTGGTAAAAATCAACATTTGGGGGTATTTTGGTAAAAATCAGCATCCTGGGGTATTTTGGTAAAAATCAGTATCCGGGGGTATTTTGATAAAAAAAAAAGGAGTGGATGGGTATTGCCTTGCATGGAGGAAGAAGTGGTTGTACACCACCATTTAAGGAGAGCTTGGTGGACACTATTGTTTAAGAGAGGAGGTTGGACATTATGTGAAGGGAGAAGTGGTGGTGATCACCACTATATAAGAGAAAGAGGCCTATAAATACCCCTCCTCATGCCTCATTTAGAGGTTGGTCAGGTGGTTAGTTGGAAGACAAGAAGGAAGGGAGAGAAGAAGGAAGGAAGACAAGAGAGAGAAAGAAGGAAAGGTATTGCGCCTATCCGCGCAATGGAAAAGGCCTTGCGCCCATCCGCGCAATGGAAAGTCTTTGCTCCTATCCACATAAATGAAATGGGAGGAAAAGGTGTATGTGCCACTTCATGTGGAGCTTGTCATGAGGACAGGTTTTTCTTATCCAGATAGAAGGCCTTTGCGGAACTACGCATAACCACTTCTGCAGAGAAGACCTTTGCACGAGCCCGCGCAACCATTCTTGCAAAAATCACTTTGCGCGAACCTGCACAACCACTTTTGCAGAGAAAACCCATTACGCAGGGTCACGCAATCACTCCTGCAAAAAGCTCCCTACGCCACTTCTCATGCACATTTGTCCAGATGCCAAGCTTTTGTTGTCTTAATGGATAACCCATGCGTCAGTTCTCTCTCATTTTGTCTTAAGGAGAGGCTTATGTTGTCTTAACTGATAGCCTATGTGCCACTTCTCTCTCCTTTTGTCTTAAGGAGAGGCTTATGTTGTCTTAAAAGATAGCCCATGTGCCACCTTATGAGGGAACTTATCTTGATGCATAGCTTTTGTCCTAAAGTAAGCTCCATGTACTTCATATTCCCCGAAGTAAGATCCATGCACTTTACATTCCCTATCTAGGCCTGTGTATTCCTACCCTCAGACAGATGGCCTCCACATTTCCAGGGATGATCATTGCTCCACATTTCAAGGGATGATCATCACTCTATATTTCAAGGGATAATGATCCCTCACATTTCAAGAAGGATGATCAGAACTGATCTCAATTGTTAGATCAAGGAAGAATGAATAGAAGGATGAGCAAAACTGATCTCAATGGTCAGATCAAGGAAGAATGAATGGAAGGATGATTAGAACTGATCTCAACGGTTAGATCAAGGAAGAATGAATGGAAAGATGATCGACATTGATCTCAACGGTCAGATCAAGGGTTTCAAGCCCGCACAACCCATCTCCCCTAGAGATGTGATAAAAAAGAGTCAAAATATTACTGAAATTGTCATCAGACTGTCTTCTATTTCATTTGTTGCTTTGATTGTACTCTGTTTTCAGAATCAAGGGAATCCGATGATGTAAATGAACTCAGAATAAATGTGATCATTATTCTCTCATCGAATTCTTTGTTATCATTGAATAATTCTACAAATCAAATGCATTTGTTTTCTTCTCAAAACAACTGGCATGCAATTATTTTGCTCTTCGTGTTCCATCTCTGTGAGCAATGCTTTTCTGACATTATTATCGAATAAAGCTTAAATTAGACTGTTTCGAGAATCTTCTAACAGTCACAATGCATCGTACACACTCAGTCAGGCTGGTATGCCTTTCAAATAACTCACCACATCATACGTTACCTTCTCAACCCTGTTGTAAGACCCGTATCCTAGACCGTACCGTTCCGTAGGTTCCCGCGATCTTCCCAGTAGAATTCCGGTAACCTTCGACCCTTAACCAGCATTTGCGCGTGACCCTGATTCACAGGCCGTCAACCCGAGACTTGTACCCTAAAGACTGCGTCATTACCGCGGTTCTGATACCGCTCTCGTGTGCCGAGGCGATACCCAAGCTAGGAGACGTGGGCCCGCGTTCAGTTTGAGGAAAACGTCGTGCATTGCAAAACCCAAGAGAATCTCTACGACATGTCACCTCAATCCATTAATCAATCCCATCAAGGGTCAAGTACACCATCACCTCACACCCATCCCCAAGCAACCCCAAAAGGTCAAAAAGTTCTTACACCATTTACCCCAAAGTCAAAAAGTTCTTACACCCATCAGTCACCACATCCATCACTCACACATCTCTCTCTCTCTCTCTTACAACTCCTCTCTCTCTCACTTCTCAAAACCATCTCCTAAAGCAATCCACGTCCATGGCTTCCAAGAGGAGAAGCTTGGCATGGCCCACTCCCTACGACCCAATCCAACCCTTGGATTATCATCTCAACCGTTGAAATTGTCCCCTTGGGGCTCTAGACCACATAGGTGGAAGAAGGAGGAGGAGATCAAAGGTGAGTGCTTTCATTTATTGATTTTGATGATTTGAGGGCCCACTTGTAGTGGGACCCATCTTGATGTATGCATGTATAGGGAGGGCCCATGGTGGCAGGGTCCCTCCCCTCTCACACTCCTCTCTCTCTCTCTCTCTCTCTCTCTCTCTCTCTCTCCTTGATTGCATGGCCCACCTTGATGTATTATCCTCACTGTCCGATCTTGAGGCCCACCATGTTGCTGTCCAGTTTTGGGACAAATCTGATGAAGGAAAACACAAATATCAGATCCACTGGTGGAGTGGCCCGTTGGTGTGGATCCCACCTTCTATGTATGTATTGCATGTGTACCACACTACTGGGCGTGTGCAACCACACGTCAGTTGATCTAATCCCTGGTGGGCCACACCACGTGGACCCACCCTGCTGCATGAGAAACCCACTAGCCATCTAGCGTCTAGAGAGTCTGGATGCTGGAATGAATCTGGTGGCATATATTATATAATACATGTTTATATATAATATAATATATATTATATTATATATATGATATACATATGCATATTGTGGTGGGAACACATCCACTTGGGAGCCCACCTTGCTGCATATATTCACATCATCCATCAATGACGGTGGGACCCACTGTTGTGGGTGTATTATCCACCGTCCATTCATTTGGACGGTGGGCCCATTTAATATAAATGTATGTGTATTATCCACCGTCCATTCATCTGGACGGTGAGGTGTCTCCTTTCACCGTCCATGTGGTGGAAATCCACCTTGATGTATGTACCTCACCTAATGGATGGTGCTGTGTACTCCACCATGATGTATGTTTTGGACGCACGCCGTCCAGCTGCGGACCCCACGTAATGTATGGGTTACATTCAAACCATCCACTCATCTCATCTGGACGATCCCACCATGATGCATGTTTTACATTCAACGCTAGCCCTTGCACTTTCTCACACACACACACACGTTTATATATAATGTATATAATATATAATATATTAATAATATCATATTGGTGGGCCACATGAGTGGACCCACCTAATGTATGTTTTTCATCTCAGCCGTCCATCCCTGGACGTGGCACACATTGATGCGTGTGTTCTACATCTACATCGTCAACAAAGACTCCACCATTTGTTATGCTGACGTAGCAAGTTCGGTGGCCCCATCCTGAGGTATGTGATATATTCAAACCATTCTTTCATTTGGCACATGTGGGATGGGACCCACCTTGAGGTTTGTCTCATCCACACCATCCAGCCATTTGGTGGCCCACCTGAGCAGGGCCCACCTTAAATACGTGTGTGCCCAAACCGTCCAACGTCCGAACTGTAAACAAAAATATTAGCTTGATTCAACAAGCTTGGAGAGGGCGGCTCATGCAGGCCCTACCTTGATGAATAGATCGAATCCGCGCTGTCCATCCAATTCCTCGGCTCATTTTAGGCGTTGAGCCAAAAAATGAAGCTAATCCGAATCCCAGGTGGGCTATACCACAAATGCTAAGGGGTTGAGTTACCACGTCATTTATTACTTTTTGCATGGGAGGTTTGAAGTGAGTTTTCACTCATGGGACCCATATTGATGTATTTCTTAGATCCACACCATACGTCCATTTTCTGGCATATTTTAACCATGGATTCTGAAAATCTACTTGATCGACCATCAGGTGGACCACACCACAACTGATGGTGGTAGTGGAAGCACCCCCTCACGTCAACCATGCGGACGTGGGGTGGGGGCGTCCCAACCATGGACCCACCTTGATGTATTTGTTTAATTCATGTCGTCCACCACCTTCCCTCTGTAGTTTTAGGCTATAAGTCGAAAAATGAGACAAATCTTAGTTCTTAGTGGACCGTACCAAGGGAAACAAAGTCCCACTGTTGGAACTTTCCAACACCTACTATTGTGTGTATAAGTGGTGGACCTATCCATCATTAGACTCCTTTAGTCCCTAGAGAGCTAGTCAATATAATAGATGGAATGGATTATCCACTAGTAGGCCCCACATAGTAGGATAAAATAAAAAAAATAAAAGAAGAAAGAGAAGAAGTTTTTTAAAAAAAGAGGTTAAGTACCTGGACGTTACTGTCCAGTGATGGTGAGGGTGTGAGCATTACTGGACTACCACCATACGTGGACCCCACCATGATGAATTTGTTTAATCCACACCGTCCACCATCTCCTCCTTATAATTTTAGGTCATGTGCCAAATTTTGAGGCAAATACGAGTCTCGAGTGGGCCGTACTAAGGGTATTAATGCCCATCTGTTGAAACACTCTAGGGCCCTCTTTGGAGTCCCTTGTCATCCAAACCAGTTATAGTAAGAGTCTATTTGACCTCATTTGAGGTGGCCAAGGCAGTGAACGAATTAGATTATTCACTTGGGGTGTCCCACCATGGACTGTATTGTGAAGCCCAAGATGGTGTATGTGTTGTATATTCACGCTGCCCAGCCATCCATTTGCAGTTAATGCAGGGCCATGGGCCCCATTGAGAGGTAGGCCCAAATCCCAAGTGGACCATACTATATAGTGGTGATTGAGTGTCCACCATAGGGCCGACTTGAGAGGCCCACCATAATGTGTTATATACCGCTTGTTCATCCATTCTTAGGGACATGGGCTACCTTATGCAGGCCCAATATGATGCGTGTGTTGCATCCAAACCGTCCGACTATTTTGAAAGCTCATTTTTTATACTAAAAAATAAGACAGATCTAGGATCGGGTGGAGCCCACCATGATGTATCGTTGTCGTCTATCCATTTAACGTGCGTGCGGCCCCACCATGATGCGTGTGTTGTATCCACACCATCCATCCAATTTGAAGGGCCACACGTGATGTGTGGGTCTTATCCACACTGTCCATATGGTGGGACGGTGGGCCCCCTTTTATGTTTTATTCTATATCCAAGCCATCCATCTAATTGGACGTGGGCCCACCATGCCGCTTGTGTTTTGTCCAAATCGTCTATACATTTGGTGAGCTCGTCCTTGGGCTTGAGACTAAAAATAAGGCAGATCTGATATCAAGAGGACCACCCTACATAAAACAGTGGTGTTGAACGCCCACCCTTGAAACCCCTTTGGGTTACAAAAGTTTTGATTCAATATAATAGTTATTTTCCTTCCTAGTTCAGGTCCTTTTGACCTTATGAACAGTATGGATGGATGGAAAATAAATACTATGGTGGGCCCACTAGAAATTTAACTATGAAAATTATTATCACCATTGTTATTTGTGGTATGGTCCAAATGATCTTTTGATATGATTCATTGTTGGATAATACTCTAAAATAATCTCTATAGATGGATGAATGGTGTAGTTGTGACCCATTTGATATAGCCTATTGTGATATATTTGGGGTCCATGGGTCGAGGCCCATTGAGATGTATTTTGGGGCTCATAGGTTGAGACCCATTGAGATATATTGGAGGCCCAGGTATGAGGCCCACTTGATTGTATTAGGCCCACGTGTAGGGCCCACCTATTGTGTATTTGAAGCCCATGGGTTGTGTCCCAATGTGATTTATTCGAGGCCCATAGGCGAGGCCCATTATGATGTATATTGAGGCCCATAGGTCGTAGCCCATTATGATGTATCTGAGAACCATGGGTCGTAGCCCATGGTAATGTATTTTAGGCCCATGTATTCAGCCCGTCGTGATGAGTACTTGGCCCTTGAGTGAGGCCCATCGTGATGTACATTAGGCCGATTGTCGAGACCTAGGTGATGTATATGCAGCCTGTATTTGAGGCCCATCGTGATGTGTATTAAGCCCTTGTGTGAGGCCATGGAACTACTATATGTTAAGCTCTATGTGGGCCACTCCTTAGGGTAATGTTGGTTAAATGTCCAAATTTATCAAGGCCGATTGTCGGGTGTCAATTGTTAGTGCCGGTTATTGATACCGATTATTAGTATGTGATAACATATCATCACGATACATGCCCATACGCATCATCTGTATGTTTGCTATGAGATGCGGTTGACCATTGCATATGTCATTGGGCATGTTGTTATGAGACTCCCTAATAGGCGGAGATTGTCTCACATGAGTACACGGTATGCGCAGGATTGATGCATGATTGGATTGTATGACTCATGCATCTTGCATTGTGTGTTGTAATTACTGTACGCCCTAGTGACATCAGGGTCGTAGCCTCCACAGGTATTTCATGGATGGCCAGATGGGACACCGAAAATCTGTTCTACATGGGGTGCTATAGATATCCCTGGGTGAAAGTCCCTAAACCCTCTTGGTTCCAGAGGTTACTCCAACGTCTAGACCAAGTAGATGCATGAGCACATGAGGGTCATATACCATTAGGCCACGTCTCCCACTATGTCATGGTCGGTTAGAAGGGGGTACGGCCTTACCTGCCCGAGAAGAGGGGGCAATGCTAAGCTGAGTCTAAGCAGCTCGAGGAATGGGTCCACTATCAACAAGCTAGGCCCGATATTGGCAAGCGGATAATGAGGTCTCTTCCACTCTCCTTGTTGCGCGTGATGGGGTTTTGAGTGTAATAGACCCCGGTGATTTCCCAGAGAGGAACCGTACTGATATGTGGACTTATTGAGTAAGAGTTGCATACTCATACATTCATTTCATTCACTATCCACTCGAGCTGGTGGTGCGCAACTAATTGTGTGTACCTTCGCATGGCCAGGATTTCAGTTGGGTGCGCGACTAACCTTAGATCAAGAGTTTACCACATTGAATCTGACTATCCAAATTTAGGTATGAGACTGATTTGGATAGAAGTCCCTTATGATGGACCCCGTAGCCTGGGATACTACGTACTATCATCCTGACTTCACACTCTAGCTTAGTCATTTCATTCGCATCGCATATTGCATTGCATCCTCAGCACATAGTATTTGGCTTACTGTCTCCACATTACATAGCGGATTTACATTGCTTCATCAGTATAGGATATTGGTTTATTATATTTTTGCATCACATATCTTGGATAAGGCTAATAGTATTTATGGGTCTATCAGCATGTTTTTACATTACTCTGATATTATATGATTTATGGGCTTGTCAACATTTTCGCTTACTCTGATCACTCTGATATTGCTTACTTGGCACTTACCTTGTGCACACACTTTCACCACCCACTAAGCTTTCTATAAGCTTATGTATGATAGATGCGTGCAGGTGGCATTAGGTTGCAGCAGCATTGAGCTTGGAGCATCCAGCGGACCTCTGAAGCTTTGATTTTGTCATATGTATTTCTCTTTCAGCACTGTATTCAAATGTTTATATTAGTGGATATGTGATGATGATGTTGCCTTTATGAATTGGGTAATCTTGTGGTTATGCTTATTACGAGTTAAATGTACAAAAAAATCCTCTTTGTAGGATCCCAAGATCGGAATCTAGTGTATGATACTAGGAGCCGAGAATGGGGTACTACGGAGGCTGTCGGCACCGGATTCGGCGATCGGGATTCCTATTAATCCGATTTCCGGGTTTGGGGCATGACACCTGTTCTTTCCCTTTTCCCTAATACTGTCATGTCATTCTTCAAATGTTTCTTTTCTTGTTACCTCGATGTTCTGTTTATGGGGACTTTTTATCCTTTTGCTCGAGTGTAACGTGACTACTAAGGCTTTGCCTGTCCACCTTAGTGAATGGCAGTCATCTATTTCTCTTACCAGTGGTTTCTTGAATGATTGTTATGCTCATTGTCAGTTTATTGTTCTTGCATCTGTCAGAGATCAACAATAGAACTTAATTAACATTTATTCACAAATCTATTCTATCCCGGAGATGAAAGGAAGGACGATTCCCCCTGAGAGTTGCCATTTTGGTGCCTTATAGGACGCCAAACAATGATGAAATTCTCTAAGTCATTCTTAAATCAATATTAAGCAAGATAAAGTTCCTCAGCAGAGTCGCTATTTTGTTTCAACCAGAAACGAAAAGCATTTGATTTGGGGAACTATCTCACTCAATAATGACAAAAAGAAAAAAAAACCTAAGAGAATAATCATCGAATTTATTCATTCTGAGTTCTTTACATCCATGTGATCCTCTGATTTCGAGATAGAATTTCTAGAAAATACAAAAGTGCAAGTATTGATTAGGCTCAGATATAAATTTCGGCAACATTCTGGCTCATATCAGTCATGTCTCTAGGGGAGATGAGTTGTGCGGGCTTTCCGTGCACTTCTTCCCTTATTGATATGATAAAGGAGTACCTGACTCACTTTAAAACACCCAGAATGGCCTAAGGGATTGAGAAAATGAACCATAGTGTTGCCTCAAAGAGTACCCGCGCAACTCCTCCATGAGTTGCGCAGGCCCGCGTAACTCACAAGGAGTGGCACGGCCAGGCCTTTTGCACTCTGCACTCTCTCTCCTTCTCTGCATCTCCAATACCTGTCAGAGGCACTGGTCTTCTGAACATCTAATCCTGCAAATGAGGGGGGTAGGGGGTATTTATTGGCTTTCACACATGTAAGCCCTCGAATCTCATGCCGTGACCCCACTTCACATCACTGACTCAACATCTCCTGCGAAGGGTAGTGTGGCCCAGCGCAACTTCTGCGAGTTGTGCGGACCCGTGCAACTTAGGTCTTGAGCAACTCATCTATTTCTGAAGAAAGTTGAGCAGCCCGGTGCAACCATGACAAGTTGCGCGGACCTGCGCAACTTTGGTCCCGCGTAACTTAATCTCCGCACAACTCATGACCCGCGCAAGTCACATTCCCTTCACTTATATGCTCCTTTTCATTCTCCATTTCTTCTTCTTAAAGCCTCTTTCCTTAACCAATTTTTATGCTCCAACAACTGATTCCTGCCATATGCACAGCGGCTTCTTTGCTTCATGATGAAGCTGTCGTTGGAGTGGATTAGGAATGTAATGATATGACGGGACTTATTGAATGAGGAGTTTCATTCAATTTTCTTGTACTTTTGTAGAATTCCACCAACTGTAAAATTTCCTACTGAGGCGTATCTTGAGGTGAAACAGAAACCACATTATTCATCAGTGCTTTACCTTTCTCTTTTCTTATCCATCGAGTCTTCATAACAAGTAGTACTGGGATGTCTTGTGATGTCAGAGAAGGAAGAGATCTCCCTAGATACAATGCTAGAGGAGCGAGTTCAGGATTTTTTTTAGCCGTATTTCGTGTTACCGGTCCCTTGATCTTTCATGGAGATGAATTCATCTTGACAGTTACTGTATTTCTTGTTCTTCAGGATGCTACGACAATCTAGTCATTGTCATTCTCTTATGCCAGTGGTGAAGCAGATATGACTCTGTCCATAACTTGGGGCTTATCATTCTTGCTTGCAGTAAGATGGGCTTCAAGATTTGTAATCTGATTCATTACATACTCTACTACAAACCTAGTCGCCGTGAAGGATTAATTTCTGAAAAAGGTTTAAACATGGAGATTTGAGAATTGCTTCACGCATGTTATTGCTTAGAACTAGTAAAATACTGGTTGGGGAGTGTGTTGAGTGTCAAATATTGTATATTCTCCCATATTTATATCTTGATTTTATAAACATGATAAGGCTTAATGGTATATTTTATACATGTTTGTGTTGCAAGGTGAGTTTGAGAGCTTGGATTGAAAAGAATGTTAAAAGCATGAATTTGATGATTAAGAATCACCAAGGCAAAAGATGGATCTTAGGAGGCCAAGATTGAAGAATTCACATGCCAAAGATCCAAGGAAATCGAGGAATGAAGAGAATAAAAGATTTGAACTAAAGAAAAGGAATACGCGTGAAGCTCGACTAGCCCATGCTCTGTTTCGACTAGCCCAAGCCCTGGCTCGACTAGCCCAAGTTTTGCCTTGACTAACCCAAGTTCTGCTTCGACCAACCCAAGAAACTTCAATTGAACTCTAACAACATTATCTTTCAAATTTGTGTGACCTTCGACCAGTCGAAGTTTCCACTCGATAGTGAAAGGTGACCTTCGACTAGTCGAAGATTGCCCTCGACTAGCCAAAGGTTACATAGATTTTGTGCGGACTGCATAAATTTGAGGCGATTTATGGACTTTTCCAACTTGGAGCAAAAGTTGGAGTTCCCTAACTATAAATAGGAGTTCCTAAGATGCTCCAAAGCATCTTTTAGGGTTGAAGGAGTGGAGCAAAAGGGTGGAGCCACCACTTGGGAGTTGTTCTTCTTCTTCCTTAGTTGGTCTTTTTGTTTTGTTTAAGAGTTCTTAGTTCAATCATTCTATGGTTGGCTAAACCTCTTAGCTAGGGCTAAGAGGTGAAGCTTGTAGCATAATGAGGATGTTTACTTTACTTTGATTCCTTTTATGTTGAACTTCATTGATTTCTAGTTAATTTTAAGGAATATTTTTAGTTTTTAACGGTTTGTTATGACTCAAATTATAATAGATCTGCGATAGCTTTAAATATCTTCTTTTCTTAATTGAGATTATGGGATTGGTAAATCATGTTGTTTGTCATTGTCTCCGGGGCATGGTTGGGTGATGGAATCCCTTCCAAATCCTCACAATCCTCTTCCATTGAGGCTGGATCAATGAGAAGTTCAGAGATTTTATTATCTCTCTTTCCAACCGGATGAGATAGGACTTTAATTCTTGTTGGATCTCTTGACTCATGCAAGGTAGCATCTCAATTGCTACAAGTGGATCCTTAGCACCCTAGTTCCCACCTTTAAATTCACAAGTTTCAATTACATCATTCATAATTACTCTTTCCAATTATTCGGATTTAAATTTACATCTTCTTCTAGTTCTAATTCTAGTTACTTTCAGAAACATACAAGATTAGTCCCTATGGATTCGACCTCGGTCTTACCGAGATTATTCCTACATCGCGACCCTATACTTAGGGTTGCGAACAATAAGCTCCCATTGAGATAGAATTAAATAATTATTTGTATGCTTTTTACTTTAATGAAATAATAAATACAATCGATTTTATTCTCATGAATGGTTTCCTTCATGAATGTAACTGGATGTGATTTATTTTTATTGAAAAAAAAAAAAAACAAGGTGCAATTTTGAAACATCCAATTTTTACATTATTAACACTTGAAATTCTTAGGCACTGAGTATGTACTCGGGCCATAAAAATTCGTGATGTTACAGTTAGTATCAAAGTATAAGAATGAGATTAATTGGGCGTGAGGGAATGGACCATCATAAGCTTTACACGACTAGGATATGATAATGAATTACATACATATACTTAATTGTATTCCCAAAGGAACTAGGAAGTTGAGGAATTAGAAACCCATATTCAGGTTCCCCATTCGAAATATTAAGTTAGACGTGGAATTTAGAGACTATAAATCTAGGTACCTTCGAAATAAACTTCCAAACTCCCAAATAAATTTATTGTGGACTGTTATGGGAAAATCTGGGCCAATCCCGATAGGAGTAAACTCAGCTTGGCCGATTGAGCGGCCTCGCCAAAATAAGTATACCCGACCCCAATTGAGGAAATCCTGACCCGATCAGTTGAACGAGCTCGCCATAGCAGGTTGGATGACAAAAATAGATGAGTTGAACCACGGCTCGGTAATGGCTTGCCTACCCCGACCTAGTCATAACAATCAATGTTCAGCTTTCGAGTTCATTTGTAGATTTTCACATCAGCCTGGAACCCGGAAGAAGCCATTACACACTCCACCCGTTGCCTCCAACTAGACCCTTCTCGACAAGCTACTAGGATCAGCCCACTCATGGGCTCGAACTGTTACGGGTGAGACCTAGACTTTAGGGTCAGCTTAGATGAGGACGTGGTCTACAATCACATTGAGGAATTAACTCCAACAACGTACGTGAGGAGTGGTTTCCGGCGCTTGATTACGAGGAAACCGCCAACATCATCACACGCATCATTCATGCCTAATGGCGCTAGTTGTGCCAAGAATGACGGACATGGTCACTCCAACCGGAAGGTATAAATAAGGGATACACTAACAGGAACAAGTACGTAAAATCTCTCACCCAAACCCCCATCTACACTACTTAGACCCAGATTCCTAGCCTAACTATGGCATCAGAGGGTCCCCTGCCTTAGCCAGGGTCTCCTTTGTCCTCCTCCTCTGCAGGCATAAAGGGCTCGGCTCGGAGCTTAGAGAGGGTGAACCATATTTCTGCATCAACATTTTGGCACCGTCTATGGGAATTTTTGAACAAAAATCGCTCTTACTTTATTGGAGAGAAATGGTAAAAGGAAAGAAGAAAATGCATACACCAACTACTGCAGTTAATCCCGAGCCATCTAGGGCTCTTAACTCAACTTCTGGATTGCAGATAGAGTCCGCGCCTACGGAGCCTACTTAGCGATCTAGGAATCAAGGAGGTAGATATCAAGCATTACAGAACTAAATGAAAATACTGGTTAATGAGGTCAGCCAGATGAGATAGCAAAT
Organism: Magnolia changhungtana; assembly: GCA_030180095.1. Classification (NCBI taxonomy): domain Eukaryota; kingdom Viridiplantae; phylum Streptophyta; class Magnoliopsida; order Magnoliales; family Magnoliaceae; genus Magnolia; species Magnolia changhungtana. The sequence continues at coordinate 5,135,022 of JASAUF010000600.1, forward strand.
GAATAGGCAACATCCACCTCTAGATCAAGAGGTAAATGCTCTGACAATTACAGAACGTCAAGCCTTGCAGCCTCCCAAGAAGTCTCGCATGGAGCATCTACTCGGATTCAGATGCCACCGCCGGAGCCATCAAACCGAGCCCTGATGCATATCTCTGAGACATCGGCACTAGCTCCGACCGATCTCTGCCATGAATTGGAACAGAGAAGACGTGAAAGGACTTTTGAACCTGACCAAGTTTAAGAAGCAGTGGTCGAGAACAAAGACCGCTGAGAAGCTCAACTCGAGGAACTACGAGGCCAAATAAGGAGCATGCTCCAGGAGTAGGCCCCTGCTGCAGTCGAGGCAATGATGGAGGAAACAAAGCCTCCATTCACCAGCGACATTATGAGCGCGGTCATGCCCTCCAGGTTCCGGATGCCCCCTATCGTAGGAGAATCTTATCGCTCCTAGATGCAAATCTAATCCACCTCAGAGCCGATGATTTGCAGAGCCTTTTCCATAACCCTCACGTGGGCCGCAAGGAATTGGTATCGACAGTTGAAACCAAATTTGGTCTGCTCATTTGTCGAGCTCAGCAAAGCCTTCTTGACACAGTTCATCGTCAGAAAGAAGTGTTGGAAGCCATCTACTCATCTACTCACCGTCAAGCAGAGGAATGGAGAACCGTTAAAGGATTATATCCTTCAGTTCAATGACGAAGCATTGCAAGTCAACGACTACTCTAACAAACCTACGCTAACCACGATGATATCCGAGCTCCGGGATGGACGATTCCTCTTCTCGATAGGAAAGAATACGCCGATCACGCTTGGAGAACTCATAAGCCGGGTTCAAAAGTACTCAAACGCCGAAGAGTTCTTTAGCTCGCGAAAGAGTACCCATGGCTCGGAATATTCATCCAAAGATAAGAAGCAAAAAGATGAAGCCCCGCAACAAACAAACAAGAGGAGGTCAGACGAGAGTACCTCCCGTGATCAGAGGCCGAGTAGAATGCCTGAGAGCAAGTTCAGCTCGTATTCTCCCCTCAATACATCTCCAGAGTATATCCTCTTGGATATCCAAGACAAGAAGTTATTACATTGGCCGAGCTGCATGAAAACGGAAGCAAGTTAGTGAGACAAGCGCAAATACTGTCACTTTCACCGCGACCACGAGCACAACACCGGCGACTGTGTCGACTTGAAAGAAGAGATCGAGACTCTTATTCATTAAGGGCATCTACGTCAATACATAAAGGAGAAGAACCAGCCTCAGAAGGATAACCACCGAGCAGAGCAGCAGACGACGTCGTTAAGATTCGAACAATATGTGGGGGACCGTTAGGAGGCGGGGATTTGAACCAAGCTCGAAAAGCTCACGCTCAGAGTACTGACCCAGAACATTACATCCACCTTGCTGACAAACCAAGTAAGGAGCCTCGAATGAGTTCATGAAGCCTGACATTCACAGAAGATGACTCACGAGGGATTTAACACCCCCAAGATGATGCTCTAATGGTTACGATCACCATAGCTAATCGAAAGGTGTATCGCATTCTGGTCAATATAGGGAGCTTGGCCCACATCCTGTACTCTAAGGCGTTCGACAAGAAGGGCAACAATAGGTCGCACCTCTGACTTATTTAAACTCTACTGCATGACTTTGCAAGTGATAAGGTGGTCTCAGAAGAAACGATCTCTCTCCCGATCACAGCAGGAGAAGGGCAAAACCAAGCCACCCTGTTGCTCGACTTCTTGGTAGTGAACACACCATTATCGTACAACATCATCCTCGGATGGTCGTCCCTCAACTCCATGAGAGCAGTGGTGTCCACATATCATTTGATATGAAGTTCCCTGCGGTGGGAGGAATCGGCTACCTCCAAGGAGATCAGCAAGAGGCTCGACGCTTTTACTCTGTAGCAATTAGGAAGGGCTTGGTGAAACAAGCCCTTACAATCAACGTGTTCGACCCTAGAGAAGACACCTCGGAGGGAAGTTCTCCCATGGAGGACCTCATAATTATCCCACTTGACGATACCGATCCGACGAAAATAGTTCAGCTCGGATCATCATTAGCTACCGATCAGAAAGCATAAATGTTGGAGTTTCTATGGCAGCTGTAATGCCCTGAAAATCGGGGGTCGAGTAACAACTCAACACCGAGTTCCAAAACATCACTTATACAACACAAATGCTTATGATTGAATGTTGTCTGTGTTAGTGCAATAAACATGAGTGAGATTATACCAAAACAGTAATCCATACTCCAGATCAATGTATAAAACGCCAGCGGAAGACTGTAAAACTTATATAGATGTGTATAAAAACAAAACGATCTCGATCTGTCTCTAGAGTATAATTACTTCACTGAGTCATCATATACATGTACTGAATCAAAAATAAAATGTCAAAAATAGTTCAACTGTCGTAATAGCCCAGTAGTCCCGTAAATCCGGATTACCTAAGCAAAGCCGCCGGAGAATTACATGAAGGAAAACTCATCCTGATCTTCATAATAATCAGGCTCAGCCTCCAGAGAATCGTCGGTACCTGCATCTAAGACAGAGTCTAGTGGGTGTCCAGAACACCGTCCAGTAACGTGGGAGTGAGTAGCTAACTCAGTGGAACAATAAAGTATAAGTTAACAAGTTATCAAATCAGTCAAGCAATAATGATAAAGCAGTACAATCAACATTCCTAAGTACTGTAATTAATGCAAGGATAAAATGTGATTATAATGTATGCCCTTGCCAACGTACTCCCTCGTGTGGCACCATCATACGTCCGCGGCATGCTGGCACCCTCAGTGCTTCACATCTTCCAGGCACATGCAATGCGATGATGAGCATGATTACCGAGTTGTTATTAGTCCATTTCAAACAACAGTATTAGGAAACTAAGGTACCTTCCTTATATCATTCCCAAACAATGATCCATTCTAAGGTCGTCAGTCCTAGATAATCTCATATGATGGTGTGTTTCTAGGTCGCTGCAAGGGCTATCAAGGCTGTTACACGGAATCGGTACACCACTCCCCCATCACCTTATCAATACAGGCCTAGTTTATACTCTGTTACTACGGAAAGGCTCGTCGCCTCACCGCAGATTTAGAGTATGCTCGAGGTCACTACACCGGGTACGGTCAGGGATGCTGGGGCTATTACACAGAATCGTTGCACCACTCCCCCATCACCCATCAAAGCAGTGTAGGCCGACAGCTTGAATATAGTGTCCCATACCACTATAATCAGCTCATGAGTTTGGTTGCTCAATGGTTACTACGGGGAGACTCGTGGCCCTAGCGTAGTCCGACAGCTCAACCACGGTGTCCCATACCACCATGCCCAACTCATGAGTCTTAGCGGATCAAGGTACCACGGTTAACGGGATTCCACTAGTAAGGTTAGTACCTTAGGTTCAAACAGAGGTGCCTAAACATGGTGAATATATATAAGACAGATCGGGTTACTTGACAAGCTCGGCTAGCTCGAGTGCACAACAAGCCGAACAATATGAAGCGCATAAGCACTTCGCGTGGCCAACTACTACCGTCAACCGAAGTACAACACGGGTTCATCGAACACATCATGCATGGCGAATGAATCTCAGCCACGCATTCATTTCCGTTTCCGATTGTCTGGGCTATAATCATAGCCCCAAACACGATCAATCCTCATTCAGAAGCATGTAGAGTAAAGCAGAATAAACAAGGTAATTCAAGCATATTATAAAGCATGTTATAAAGCACAATACAAATAGGAAATAGAAACACATATAGTTCATAAGCAGTTAAATTAAACAAACAACATGGAGGAAATCATATACATCTCTAAGGTAGCTGAGAATCCTATCTCAACACCTACCTAAAGCACAATCCTCTAAGTACTTACTCTTACAAGCATCTTTACAAATACTTAGGTTACACTCTTTCAACATATATAGCGTATACTAGCCAAAAACATGTATTAGGGTGAACCCTTTCGCCAAGTATTATACATATATATAACATGTTCATTCAGTGATTAATCATGGCAAGCACACTTGCAAAATTTATATGTATACGGTACTTTCTACAAATACGAGGAATACAGTATATTCAACATAGTTAACGTCTAACCGAAAATAAAACGGACAGCACTTTGTACATGTGCAATAACATACAGATCATGAATTTATCATTATCTGACATTGAAAGCGTTGAAAACCATAACCTATATGTCTAAAGTCCGCACCTTACGCCGTAGAAGCGTAATAAACTTGGTAGGAACGCTAAGCTTTCTTCCACGACAGTATAACAACCTAAAGCACAAGTAGTGTTAACTATTTCGCTAATTAGATTAGTTAAAACCCTAAATCAGATTAGGGTTAGGGTTTTCTTACTTGGAATGAAGTCGGAATCGCTAGAAAAGCGATTAGAATGGAGCGATGAAGCTTGCAAAGCGACAGGGGAAAGTAGCAGGGAGATTCTCCCACTTCTCGCACACTTTCTCTCTCTTTTCTCTCTTCTCTCTCCTAGGGTTTTTCTCAAAATCGTATGGCTGAATGAGAGAGGGTTTAAGGTCCTGATATAGCCTAAAACCTTACCGTAATAAACCCAAGGTCAAGGTATACTTAGGTTATGTCCAAAGTGAAGCTGTTTTAGCTCAACGGAGCACTTTTGGAGCCCCCCTTGAGCCAAAGGTCGGACTTAAGCTCACAGACTATGGATCTAGGTCGAGTTAAGTTTTTATTCCAATCGGGTTCTCAGATCACACATGGTGGACAAGTTTCAATTCAACGGTCACCGAAACTCGATCAGGGTTATAAGTACACAGACATGTGCTGGAAAATATCCCTGATCCGAGGGTGTATTTGGGTCAGATTCTGACAGTATGATTGCTTATATTTGACCCGCAAACATCAAGTCTCAGATTACTTAAATTTGATTTAATTTCTAAATAAAATCAGGTTTTCTCACACTCCTCGCTCTGAGCTCAAGGAAATAGTTGTGGGACACTATCTGGATTTGATTTTCGAGTAGTTGTCAAGCCCAGCAAGGCAGTCCTAAGTCTATAACTTCGTATCATTCAGAATTTTGATGTGCGATCCAGATCTGATACAGAGATTCAATGTACTCCCAAGAGCAGTCGGCTAAAGAGTTTGATCCTAGATTTTAGGGTAACCTAGCGTCAATGATCTACAAGTTTTGGGTCTTGCAGATCGTATTTAAAGTGATTCAAGCGAATTTCATGGCTAATCTAGTTTAGCACTTAGTTAACTTTGTCTAATTTCTAAAGGATTTGATCCTGAGTGATTTCTGCCTAAGGTGGTACTCGGGTCTTTGTATGGAATTTTTTGAATCGTTACAATCTACCCCCCTTAATGAAAAATTTCATCCTCTAAATTAGTACCTTTTCGTACTCCTCGAGAAGCTGAGGGTAGTTCTTTCGGATCTCTACTTCAGTCTCCCAGGTCGCTTCCCCTTCTGTATGATGCGTCCACAGTACCTTCACGAGTGGAATCATTTTACTGCGCAACACCTGCTCCTTCCTGTCTAGGATACGCATCAGACGCATTACATATTTAGCATTGTCGCTCAACTACACCTGCTCCCAATGGATGATGTGTAAAGGATCAGGAATATATTTCTTCAGCATAGATACATGAAATACGTTGTGCATGCCCGCGAGTGGTGTGGGCAAAGCGAGACAATATGCCACCGCACCCACTTGGTCAAGTATCTGAAACGGCCCGATAAACCGCGGCGTAATCTTCCCCTTCTTCCCAAACTGAAGGACTCCCTTCATAGGGAAAACTCTGAGGAATACGTGATCTCTAACCTCAAACTCAAGTGGTCACCGCCTCGATCGGCATAACTCTTCTGTCTGCTCTGTGCCGTCAGGAGTCGACGCCTGATAATGTCGATCTTCTCCTCGGTCGCCTGTACTAATTCTGGGCTAATCAAGCTGCACTCACCAACCTCGGCCCAGCAATGTGGTGCTCTGCAAGGATGACCATACAAGGCCTCATATGGAGCCATAACAATACTAGCCTGAAAGCTGTTGTTGTACACGAACTCTGCATAAGGAAGACAGTCATCCCAACTGTCCTTAAAATCCAAGACACAGGCCCGTAACATGTCCTCCAAAATCTGATTCACCCGCTCTGTTTGCCTATTGGTCTGAGGGTGAAACACGGTACTGAACTTCAGCTTCACACCCATCGCTTCCTGGATACGAGTCCAGAAGATAGATGTGAATCGCGTGTTGCAGTCCGACACGATCTCTAAAGGAACTCCATGCAAACGGACTATCTCTCTGATGTACAACCTGGCCAAGTCGTCTGCAGAGTTCGTGACTCTGATAGGGAGAAAATGAGCCGATTTGGTCAACCGGTCCACAATCATCCAGATGGAATCATGTCTCTTCCTCATCTTCGGCAGCCCTGATATGAAATCTATAGAGATGAAGTCTCACTTCCATTCAACTATGGGCATGGGATGAAGGAGTCCAGGAGGTCAGCGATGCTCGGCCTTGACCTGCTGACACGTGAGACAACGTGAAACATACTCTGCAATGTGGATCTTCATATTGTCCCACCAATACGACCTCTTCATATCTTGATACATCTTCATGCTACCAAGATGCATCGCAAGCTTCAAACTGTGAGCTATCTCGAGAAGCTCCTGTCTCAAGTCAGGAATGTCAGGGATGAATAGGCGGCCGCGGTATCGTAAGCCCGCATCTGTGCCAACTCTCCACTTGGAGTCCACATCATCACTAGCTTGCTCTCGAAGCTCAGACAACCGTTCATCGCCCTTCTAGGCCTCGATGATTCGATCATCAATAAGTGGCCGCACTCGAATGTGCGTGACACACTCAAATGGCTCCTCCACGGTGAGTTTCTACTCGAAGTCCTGCACAAACTCCAACATATCCCACTTTACTATCATCAGCGGAGCCGCAAATACAATAGCCTTCTTACGGCTCAATGCAACTGCCACAAGGTTGGCCTTGCCAGGAAGGTAGGAGACCTCGAATTTGAAGTCCTTCAAGGTTTCCATCCATCGGCGCTGTCTCATATTCAAGTCCCGCTGAGTGAATATATACTTAAGGCTCTTGTGGTCACAGAAAAGCACGAACTCCTCTTCATAGAGGTAATGTCTCCAGAGCTTCAATACAAAGATGACAACTGCTAATTCCAGGTCGTGCGTAAGGTAATTCTCCTCGTGCTTCCTTAATTGTCTCGAGGCATACGCAATCACCCTGTCCTTCTGCATAAGGACACAACCCAAACCAATGCGTGACGCGTCAGTGTATATTGTATACTTAACCCCTTGCTCTGGTAATATTAGCACAGGGGCGGACGTCAGACTGTCCTTCAGCTCCTGAAAAGTTGCTTCTGCCTTCTCATTCCAGGCAAACTTCAGATCCTTACGTGACAACTGTGACAATGGCCTGGCAATCTTTGAGAAGTCTCGAATGAAGCGTCGATAGTACCCTGCCAGGCCAAGAAAACTCCTCACCTCGGTAACCAGCCAGGATGCTTCCAATCCTGAACCGCGGCTACCTTAGCAAGGTCCACAGCTATCCCATCCTTGGACACTACATGTCCCAGGAACTTGACTTCTTCTTGCCGGAAGTCGCACTTCTTATACTGCGCGAACAACTAGTTCTTCCTCAAAGTATCCAACATCGCTCTCAGGTGCTCCTCGTGCTCTTCCTGACTCCTAGAGTATATCAAGATGTCATCGATGAATATGATGATGAATCGGTATAAAAATGGCCTAAATACCCTGTTCATCAGGTCCATGAACACGGCCGGTGCGTTCGTAAGACCGAACGACTTCACCAGGAATTCGTAATGCCCAAAACAAGTCCTGAAAGCTGTCTTCTGTACATCTTCATCTCTGACGCGCAACTGGTGGTACCCTGACTGCAAGTCGATCTTCGAGAAATACTGTGCCCCCTTCAACTGATCAAACAGATCATCTATCGTGGGCAAAGGATACTTGTTCTTCACGGTGACTTAGTTCAACCTATGGTAATCAATACACAACCATAGTGAGCCATCTTTCTTCTTAACAAATAGTACAGGTGCTCCCTAGGGAGACACACTAGGGCGTATAAAGCCCTTCTCTACCAGCCTGTCAATCTATTTTCACAGTTCCTCCATCTCACACGGAGGCATATGATAAGTCGGCAGAGAGATGGGTGTTACACCAGGCGTAAGATCAATGGTGAAGTCGATCTCGCGCCGAGGAGGTAATCCAGGGATCATCCTGAACACATCCTCGAAGTCCCGAACTACAGGCATGTCTCCTAACATCAGCCCATCAACAAGCTTAAGTAAAATGGCGTAACATCCAACACGACATGTCTAACTAACCTGTACTGGGAAAGTAAAGATCGTGCCGTCAGGTCCCCTGGCTATCACGACCCGAGTATCGCAATCAATCTCTGCCTTCATCTCGGTAAGCCAGTCCATACCGAGGATAATGTCGTAGTGCCATAGTGGAGCAACAATGAGGTCGATGGGTACTGTTCTGCTACCCAAATCTACGGAGCAACCCTCACACACCTGTGTGACATCTGAAAAAGTTCCAGTAGCAGTAGTGAGTTTCACGCTCTTCATGGGAGTAGTATGTAAAGCTAGACGCTTAACTGCCACACATGAAATGATGGAAGTAGTGGACCCAGTGTCCACCAATAAAAAGACAGGAGTACCTTGAACATGCGCAGTGACCTCGAAGGCCATAAGTGCTGTCTCCGGCTCCTCTGTTGTAAGCGCATAAACACGCGTTTACTGATATCAGTTGGGCTGAGGTACCATGGGCCGCTGAGGTGGCCTGAAGCGTGGTGCAGGAGGTCTGAAAGATGGATGTGCAGGGGTAATCCGTAGTGGTGGAGTTGATAAAGTCTGAGGGTGAGGGCGATCAATCTTCTGCGGTGGAGAGAACCCGCTATCCCTCATCCAAGCAAAGCAGCTCTCGATAGGGTGACCCGGTTTCCTACAGTATGTACAGGTCACACCTGGACGCCTCATCAGAACCACTGGTGTCGCGATCCTGAGAGGCGAATCAGTACGAAGCCTCTTGCAGTGGAAAGGCCTGCTCAATGTATCCGGTCGTGGCCTAAGCACTATAGGGCCATGAGAGCGTGTCAAATGGTCTACATCTAGCTCCGCCTGAATAGACATATGAATCAACTCTGCATAGGATGATATACGGATAGTCGGAACAAAGCGGCCCAACTCTGTAAAGTGATGCTCATACTCAGTGACTGTCATGCCTCCCTGTCTGAGGCGTAGGAACTCGTTCTCCCTCGATAGGCCTGAGGATACTATTTCTCATGGAAGCGGAACTCAAAGGCAATCCACGTCCATACGTATCCTACCGCGATAGTCCGCAGTATACTGTCTCACCACAAGCTAACCTCCTTCTCGAACATAAAGGCAACTAACTCAACCTGCTCAGCCTCAGTACAATGCAGCATCTTCAGTATCTTAGATATGCCGTCTAACCAGTATTCAACCTCCTCGGGTCTGTGAGAACTCATGAAAGTAGGAGGCCTCAAACGCTGAAATCGTTCGAGAAGACCGCGAGTACCCACGTCCCCCATAGTGTAGGCAGTAGGCGAAGGTGAAGGTACATCCTCAGCCTGAGCAGGAGGCTTGGCAGTCTCAGTAGGGCATGTAGATGGCGGAGGTGGAGTCGTATTCCCACCTAGAAACAAGACTGCCAAGAGCTGTTGGTGTTGCTGCTGCATCAGCATCATCATCTGCTCAAACCTATCAACAGGTGGAACAGCCTATGGCTCACACTGTATCGAAGAGGATGCCCGATTCTGCTCATGAACCAGTGGTGTGAAAGGTGGTAGTCCACCAGTAGGCCCAGCAGAAGGCTAATCTGAGCCAGAACCCAGATCCGTAGGACCACCTCTGTGAGGAGTCTGGTCCATCAAATCAGTGAGCAAGAGGGGTGTCATGCTCCTTGTATACCTCTGTGGCATGCCCTATACAACATAGGGTGCAACGTATGTAAGATGAAGTATAGCAACACAATACATAATCACTTAAGCATTCCACACACTTCATAGCAAAAGAGGCTGTATGCATTTCATTACCAAAATTGTCACAATACATGGAATACAGAGTTACATGAATCATGACAGGAGATGCATGGGAGCTAATACAACCAAGCTTCAACTACTAAAAACATACTACTAACTACTACATTCATTAACATGAAAACATAAACCGCCTAAAGCAGTAAGCAAACAAACTACAAACAACAACATGGATGACTAGGCATCCGAGTCAGGTGATGGAGGAGGGGCATCCTTGTCCTGTACACAGCATAGGATAGTCCTCAATGTGCGAGACACCTTCTTAAAACTTTGCTTCATGAAGGCTTCGGTCACCTCAAGCTTGGCTCGGGTCTCACCAAGCTCGGCCCAAACCTGCCCAATCTCTTGCCGCAGGGCGGCTTGGCCCTCCTCAATGAGAACCATACGAGCATCCCTCGAAGCCTGAACCGCGTCCTGCTCGCGTGGTGTAGGAGGGGAGCTCTCCTCGGTATCTTGGGCCTCCTCTTCCTCTTCTTGTTCCTCCTCAATCTCATCACCACTTCTTTCCTCACTCTCCTCTTCTTCGCTCTCTGCCTCATCCTCACTCTCCTCATATCGGGCTTGTCGTCACCGTGCCCCGAGTTCCATCTAATGGAGAGTACTCTCATCGATTTGATGAATCGATGCTGGCCTTTCCCTTCGCAGACCGTAGCCAAACTCTCGTGCAATCTTGCATATGAGTCGGCCGAAGGGAAGAGAATCAGAGCTTCTGATGGAGCATGCAGTACTCACAATCTGCCGTAGCACGAATGTAGGCACGCATAGGTTCGCCCTTTGCCCCACTTGGTATAGAAAGTTTACCATGAGCCGCGTACACTCGCTGCGATTACTGTGTCTGGGGTAGAGGTTGTATGTGAAGATGTGATGTAGCAGGCGGAAGTCGTCTGACATGTGGGACGCTAAAAGGCTTTTGTTTGGCTGTCACTCAACCAGCCGGCAACCACAAAGGAAGCGTGTGTGACGATCCCTTTCACGTGCACTCCTCAGATTCTGCTCACTAGCATGTACTTTACCAAGGGGCGTATCCATAAGTCGTGCAATCAATCTTACATCAACTGTGGTAAACCGATCCACTCCACAAGAGAGTCGAAACTACAAAGGTTTCAGTGTAGGCTCGTGAATGTTGGCGTAGAAGGATCAGACAGTACCTGCATTGGCGCGACCTCTGGCCTCAAATAGCGGACCCCAATAGGCCGCCTCCGCTTGCTCGAACAAGTAGTATTCATCGAAGAGTCGCCCATCCACCTGGGCTTCAAAGAGAACCGCACGGTCTTCATAAATTTCATAAGGTAGTGCCGCCAACTGAGCTCTTTCAGCAGGAATCCGGGGATCAAGATCCCGCTTCGTTCGATACTCCCGAGCAACGCTTGTGCTGGCGACAGTGCCTCTCGGCTGCCTTGAACGTGTAGGGCGACTAGGCCCAGCCTCATCAATGGCAGTCTTTTACTTTCCCATAAGAGAAAGGATGGTGGAGATGGAGAAAATGGCCGAAACAATGGCAAAGAAAGCCATTGGAAGTGAAGGAAAAGAAAAAAAAAGGGTTGGAGGGTTGGTTCTCCATGGACTTGGGTCTCAACAGATGTTGTAAAGGCCTAAATGAAAGAGAGAAACGTAGGAAATGAAGAAATGGAAGGGGTAGGGAGCTTACACATTTTGGATCCACGAATGGGAGGTGTAATGGCTCAAATGAGAGAGATCGGAGAGGGTAGGGAGGTAGGGATGGCTGTAAACGTTGGAAGGTAATGGGTTGTGGTCGAAAATGGTAGATTGGACAATTGGAAGGGAGATTTGAGAGAGAGGGCAGCAAGTTTAGAGAGAAAAGGGAGCTTGGAGGTGGGTTTTGTGAAGGGAGTAGGGTTTAGAGGTGGTTGCAATGGATGGCCCACATACCAGGGGGGTCCTAATACCTCCAAAGGCGATCGGCCTGAGTGGTAGGCCCGGCCCAGCTCATTGACCGGTGAGGCCTCGCCACTCCCTGGACCATTTGGCGAGGGCTCGCCATTTTAGCGAGGCCCTCCTGGCCCCTAGGCCCTAAAAACATGTGGGTCCCACCCTAGGTGCTCGTGGACAAGCGTGGGTAGGCCCACGACCCCGTTTCGCTCCGTTTCGAGTAGATTCAAGAAATTTTTGATGTAAACTTGCATTTACCAATCTTTAACGGCTGGGATGGAGTGCATTGTGATCTAGACCCATCAATAGATGGCCGAGGAGTGTTTTAGGGGTCGACCCGTGCGACCAGGCAAACTCATTTACAACTATCATTTTTAGAGAACTTCGTCATTGGGTGAAACTGGGATGCCTAAAACTGTTTCTACATTCTTCTCGTACCCTCCTAAGGTGAAATGCGTCAGCTTACGTCAGGAGACCATAACTCAGGTCCAGTTTAATCTAAATCATGCTCTGATACCACCTTGTAATGCCCTAAAAATCGGGGGTCGAGTAGCAACTCAACACCCGAGTTCCAAAACATCACTTATGCAACACAAATGCTTATGATTGAATGTTGTCTGTGCTAGTGCAATAAACATGAGTGAGATTATACCAAAACAGTAATCCATACTCCAGATCAATGTATAAAACGCCACCGGAAGATTGTAAAACTTATATAGATGTGTATAAAAACAAAACGATCAGTATAATTACTTCATTGAGTCATCATATACATGTACTGAATCAAAAACAAAATGTCAAAAATAGTTCAACTGTCGTAATAGCCCAGTAGTCCCGTAAATCTGGATTGCCTAAGCAAAGCCGCCGGAGAACTACATGAAGGAAAACTCATCCTGATCTTCATAATAATCAGGCTCAGCCTCCAGAGAATCGTTGGTACCTGCATCTAAGACAGAGTCTGGTGGGTGTCCAGAACATCGTCCCGTAACGTGGGAGTGAGTAGCTAATTCAGTGGAACAATAAAGCATAAGTTAACAAGTTATCAAATCAGTCAAGCAATAATGATAAAGCAGTACAATTAACATTCCTAAGTACTGTAATTAATGTAAGGATGAGATGCGATTATGATGCATGCCCTCGCCAACGTACTCCCTCGTGCGGCACCATCTTACGCCCGCGGCATGCTAACACCCTTAGTGCTCCACATCTTCCAGGCACATGCAATGCGATGATGAGCATGATTACCGAGTTATTATTAGTCCATTTCAAATAGCAGTATTGGAAAACTAAGGTACCTTCCTTATATCATTCCCAAACAATGATCCATTCTAGGGTCGTCAGTCCTAGACAATCTCATACGATGGTGTATTTCTAGGTCGCTGCAAGGGCTGCCAAGGCTATTACACGGAATTGGTATACCACTCCCCCATCACCTTATCAATACAGGCCTAGTTTATACTCTGTTACTACGGAAAGGCTTGTCACCTCACCGCAGATTTGAGGTCACTACACCGGGTATAGTCAGGGCTGCCAGGGCTATTACACGGAATCGTTGCACCACTCCCCTATCACCCATTAAAGCAGTGTAGGCCGACAGCTCGAATATAGTGTCCCATACCACCATAATTGGATCATGAGTTTGGTTGCCCAATGGTCACTATGGGGAGGCTCATGAGTCTTAGCGGATCAAGGTATCACGGTTAACGGGATTCCACTGGTAAGGTTTGTACCTCAGGTTCAAACAGAGGCACCCAAACATGGTGAACATACATAAGACAGATCGGGTTACTTGACGAGCTCGGCTAGCTCGAGTGTACAACAAGACGAACGATATGAAGCGCATAAGCACTTTGCGTGGCCAGCCACTACCGTGAACCGAAGTACGACTCGGGTTCGTCAAACACATCACGCATGGCGAATGAATCTCAGCCACGCATTCATTTCCATTTCCGATTGTCTTGGCTATAATCATAACCCCAAACACGATCAATCCTCATTCAGAAGCATGTAGAGTAAAGCAGAATAAACAAGGTAATTCAAGCATATTATAAAGCATGTTATAAAGCACAATACAAACAGGAAATAAAAACACATATAGTTCATAAGTAAGCGATTAAATTAAACAAATAACATGGAGGAAATCATACACATCTCTAAGGTAGCTGAGAATCCTATCTCAATACCTACCTAAAGCACAATCCTCTAAGTACTTACTCTTACAAGCATCTTTACAAACACTTAGGTTACACTCTTTCAACATACATAGTGTATACTAGCCAAAAACATGTATTAGGGTGAACCCTTTCGCCAAGTAAGTATTATACATATGTATAACATGTTCATTCAGTGATTAATCGTGGCAAGCACACTTGCAAAATTTATATGTATATAGTACTTTCTACAAATACGAGGAGTACAGTATATTCAACATATTTAACGTCTAACCGAAAATTGAAACGGACAGCACTTTGTACATGTGCAATAACATATAGATCATGAATCTATCATTATCTGACATTAAAAGCGTTGAAAACCATAACCTATATGTCTAAAGTCCGCACCTTACGCCGTAGAAGCGTAATAAACTTGGTAAGAACGCTAAGCTTTCTTCCACAACAGTATAACAACCTAAAGCATAAGTAGTGTTAGCTATTTCGCTAATTGGATTAGTTGAAACCCTAAATTAGATTAGGGTTAGGGTTTTCTTACCTAGAATGAAGTCAAAATCGCTTGGAAAGCGATTAGAATGGAGCGGTGAAGCTTGTAAAGCGGCAGGGAAAAGTAGCAGGGAGATTCTCCCACTTCTCGCACACTTTCTCTCTCTTTTATCTCTTCTCTCTCCTAAGGTTTTTCTCAAATTCATATGGCTGAATGAGAGAGGGTTTAAGGTCCTTATATAGCCTAAAACCTTACCGAAATAGACCCAAGGTCAAGGTATACTTAGGTTATGTCCAAAGTGAAGTTGTTTCAGCTCAACGGAGCACTTCTGGAGCCCCCCTTGAGTCAAAGGTCGGACTTAAGCTCACAGATTATAGATCTAGGTTGAGTTAAGTTTTTATTCCAATCGGGTTCTCAGATCACACGTGGCGGACCAGTTTCAATTCAACGGTCACCGAAATTCGATCAGGGTTACAAGTACACAGACATGTGCTGGGAAATATCCCTGATCTGAGGGTGTATTTGGGTCAGATTCTGACGGTCTGATTGCTTATATTTGGCCTGCAAACATCACGTGTCAGATTACTTAAATTTGATTTAATTTCTAAAGAAAAACAGGTTTTCTCACACTCCTCGCTCCGAGCTCAAGCGAATAGTTGTGGGACACTATCTGGATTTGATTTTCGAGATAGTTGTCAAGCCCAGCAAGGCGGTCCTAAGTCTATAACTTCGTATCATTCGGACTTTCGATGTGCGGTCCAGATCTGATACAGAGATTCAATGTGCTCTCGAGAGCAGTCGGGTAAAGAGTTTGATCCTAGATTTTAGGGTAACCTAGCGCCAATGATTCTACAAGTTTTGGGTCTTGCAGATCGTATTTAAAGTGATTCAAGCATATTTCATGGCTAATCTAGTTTAACACTTAGTTAACTTTATCTAATTTCTAAAGGATTTGATCCTGAGTGATTTCTGCCTGAGGTGGTACTTGGGTCTTTGTACGAAATTTTCCGAATCGTTACAGCAGCACAGGGACATCTTTGCATGGTCCCACCGTGACATGCCAGGCATTGATCCTGAGGTAATGGTCTACAACTGAACATGGACCCAGAGCATAAGCTAATCAAACAGAAGAGAAGGGCCTTCGAGCCTGAGAGGTACGTTGCAATCGTTGAGGAGGTTGCTAAGCTCCTCGACGCAAGTTTCATTGAGGAAGTTCATTACCCAGACTGGATTACAAATGTTGTGCTTGTGAAGAAGGCCAATGGAAAGTGGTGGGTCTATGTGGACTACTTTGACCTGAATAAAGTTTGTCCTAAAGAAAACTTTCCCCTCCCCAGGATTGACCAGCTGGTCAACAGTACAACAGGACATGAGCTCCTCACATTCATGGATGCGTACTCTGGTTACAATCAGATAGTGATGCATTCTCTAAACAAGCAAAAGACTATGTTCATCACGGATAAGGGGCTTTACAGTTATCGAGGCATGCCCTTCCGCCTGAAGAATGAGGGAGCTACGTACCAAAGGTTAGTGAATAAGATGTTTGCTCAGTAGATTGGTCGAATTATAGAGGTCTACGTTGACGACATCCTTGTGAAGAGTGTCAAGGTAACTGACCATATATCGGACCTCGGGGAAACTTTTTCTATCCTACGGAAGTACCAAATAAGGTTAAACCCGACCAAATGTGCATTTGGTGTGGGCTCAGGTAATTCCTCGGCTTCCAGGTCAACCAGAGAGGTATCGAGGCGAACCCAGACAAGATCAAGGTCCTCTTGGACATGAGCTTGCCTCAGACAATGAAGGAGATCCAATGCCTCACTGGAAGAGTTGTTACACTCAACTGGTTCATTTCTAGAGCCACGGACAAGTGCCTCCCCTTCTTCCAGTAGCTAAAGGGTAATAAGAATGTAGAGTGGACCTTGGACTGTGAGCAGGCTTTCCAACAGCTGAAGAAATATTTAGGGTCGCCCCCACTGCCAAGCCGGAGAAAGGGGAGCCCCTTGAAAGTACCCTGGTTTGTCAATTAGTGTGAGTGTTGAGTCAGCTAGACTACAGAGCCTCATAGGAAGATCAATTTAAAGCGTCTGCCTCAATTGGATGTGTGCAAGCACGCCACAGGTAAATCTAAAACCTCACATCCCATGTCCCAAAACACCAGGTAAATAAAACCCTTAAAATAAGTTAGAATATCATAGGGTTTTTAAGTAAGAAAACTTTTTCAAAATCAGAAAATCAGTAAGTTTTCTTGCTTTATCGATTTTATTAAAACACATCTCGAAATGATCGACTGCGCTGTCGATGTCCTCGATGATAAATCGATTCCATCAAAATGAATACAAAAGTGTCCAGCAACTACATGAACATCTGGATGGATTTATCGATGTATCGATATATATATCGATATCATTGATATTCAAATCTCGAGTCCATCAAAAGTGACTCGATAATATTGACAAGCAGATCTCCGGTGCCTCTATTTTTTCTTAGGAATATCATATGTATATCTATATATCGAAGCCTCCTCGATACCATCAAAATTCAAATCTCGATGATATCGGTCATGGGCACCAAGTTTTTTCAACAAAATATTTCAGGATAGTTTATCTATGATTGAGGGTCACTCGATAAAATCGATATTCAAATATCAATGATATCGGTACCGTTTTGATGGCATCGAATAAGGACATAGACTATCCAGCAAGCTTAATGAGAAATCCATTGGATTTATCGATGCCTCGATACAGTTTTCGATATCATCGACATTCAAATTCCGATGATATCGAAGGTCCCTCGATCATTCTTATAAACCTAAAATATTTCAAGACAAGTCTCTCTCATTTTCAAATGTCGATAAATCGACACTAGTATCGATCGAATCGGAGTTCGAAATCTAATGACATCGACACCTATTTCGATTCCATCGACCAGCTGGCAAGAAGTTTCAAAAGCGTATGACATTTGAGTTTGTGTCATTGAGCGAACCATCAATGTTATTGAGAGTATACGCTCGATGATATCGAACCCACTTGATGATATCGAACTTTATCATAAATGTGACCATTTTATATCCGTTGGAACCTTTTGCCTATATAAAGAGGACTTATCTATTATTGCGGCAGAGAAAGAAGAGAGTGTTTTTGAGTGTTTTACCTTAGATCATATACCCAAAGCCCTTTCTCTCAGGAAATTTCATCCTCCAATCCACCCTCATCATTGATTTTTAATAGAGTGGATTGGGGAATGAACTTCTACATTCAAGGATCCTCCAGCTACTACCTTAATGGTAAATCATTAAGCTGGGATGCCTTGAATGCATAGATGATTGGAATCACTCTATCTTCCTTATAGGAAAACATTTTATAGAGTAGGATCTATCTTAACCTTAACCCAACCTGAAGCCTTTTATTGATGCATCATCTGTGTTGTGGATCAAGGAGGCCAAAGATTCTTCATCAATGAGAAGATCTTCGTCAATGTGTTAAATGTGACTCATCCACTTATTTGTAAGTTATTAGAGTCCAGAGGACACTTGTGATCATTCCTTTTTAGGATTAGGTCTTAGGTGTTTCTCACCCTTGCAAGCCCTCGTAGGAGGCCTCCGGCAGGAGTGTACGTGGTGGGTATGTAGTGTTGACCCTTGCTCTGTGGAGAGCATAAACTTCCGGTTGAAGGTGAACCTGTCTAAAACCTTAGGTTCGAGGTGAACCGTGTGAAACCTCAGTTAAGGTCTTACGAAAGATCCTTGGCTAGTGTGCCTAAAAGTGGGTGCGTTGTGTTAATCCTCTCTCGTGAGAGCATAAACATTCAGCCTCAGTGTAGGTTGTAAAGGTTGAAGGTGAACCTGATTTAAAACCTTAGGTTTGAGGTGAACCGCTGTGAAACCTCCTTAGTGAAATCTGGTACACTCAAGGGTTAAGTGCGGTTACTGGGAGTGGAGTAGACAAGTAGTCGAACCACTATAAAAATGACTGTGTTTGAGATTACTATTCTTTGATTTGTATGATTCGCTTTAATATTTTCATATCTGAATATCTGAGATCATATCTCACACACATACACAGTCATATCCATCATGAACTAGTTTATATATTGGTTACTTCTTAAATAGTTTGTGATTGGATCCTCTACCGGGCTTGGAAGCCAGTAGAGTTACTTTTGAGTAATCCGAATATGTACTTGTTGTTAGGATTAGTGTAATAGGATTTTAAATAAACCATAGAAACTTTAAAAAGTCCTATTCACCCCCCTCTATGACATATTGGCATATTCCTACTTCAACTAAAGCAATCTTCACCGCTATTTCAATTGGTATTAGAGCGGGTCTCTCTTTAAGGGCTTCACCGCTTAGAGAGTGATCTTGACTGAAGTTGGAAATATGGCCAAAGGAGAGGGCTCATTAGTCACAAGGCCTCCAGTTTTGATGGATCAAATTATGCATACTAGAAGGCTAGGATGCACTACTTTTTGAGATCTTTGGATCATGATGTTTGGGATATACTTGAAAGTGGATATGTGCCACCAACTGAACAGATTGTACTTGACGGTGGCACAACCATCACAAAACCCAAACTCAAAGAGAAGTGGATGACGTTCGATAAAGAAAGACAAACAGCTGAAGCTAAAGTTATGAACACCAACTACTATGCCGTCTCTCAAGATATTTTCAATCAAATAAGTATGTGTGGGACATCCAAAGAAGCATGAGATCTATTGAAAATAACTCATGAAGGCACAAGCACTGTGAAGAGATCTAAACTTCAACTCCTGACTTCACAGTTCGAAAGTCTCAGAATGGAAGAGCATGAGACCTTTATGGAGTTTTTCACAAAATTGAATATCATCTGCAACTCCATGGGTGGATTGGGAGAAAAAGTTCTGGTTCTAAAAATCTGTAGGAAAATACTTAGATCACTCCCGGAATGGTTTAATCCCAAAGTAACAACTATTGAAGAGTGTAGGAATATTGATGAAATGAAAGTAGAAGAACTGGTAGGTTCCTTACGAACTTTTGAACTACACTTCAAACAAACCTAAAAGTTCAAAACAATTGTCCTAAATACTTCAAAGAAAACAACAAATGAGGATAGTGGAAGTGAAAAGAAAGATGAAGATGAGGAAGTGCCTTTACTGGCACAAAGATTCAAAAAATTCTTCTAGAAGAATCGTGGTTGTCCTACTAGAGGAAGAAAGATGGACAACAAACCTTCTACAGACAAATTTGGTAAAAAGACCAAAGAACCACAATGTTATGCCTGTCAGAAGTATGGACACCTATCTACTGAATGCCCAAACAGAAAAACTAAGGGCAAGGCTATGGCTGCCACATGGGATGATACAGATGTGTCAAACTCAGAATTTAGTGACTCAGAGAGTGATGGATACTAGAAATCCTTGAAAATTCTTATGGTCTCCACTACTCCAATCATTCCCATTGAATCTAAGAACGAGAAAGAACAGCAAGCCACTGAATCATTTTCGTCAGATAATGAGGAAACAAAAAAGGAAGAAGAAGAAGATCAAAACAAACTACAAGATGCTTACAATCAACTTTATATTCATAGCATCAACATTCTTAAAAGACTTGGATTGTCTGAAAACAAGAAGGAACTACTACAAAAAGATCTGGACAAAACATTGGAAATCAATTCACAGCTAATTAATGATCTACAGCAATATCATTCAGAAAATGATGAGTTGAAAAGAGTTAATCTGTCCCTAAAACGAAATCATCAAAGCTTACTAAACAAGTTGAATTATTAAAAGATGAAAATGAGCAACTCAAGAATGAGAATCACACACTTGGGTTTGACTTAGAAAAATCTAGAAAATTTGCTGAAATAAACTATAAATTCTCCCAGAGTGGTGAAAAGCTCGAGAAATTGTTAGGGATGGGAAGACAAGGAAGAGACAAGAGTGGCCTAGGGTATGATAAAACTAAAAGGAAAACTGGAAATGCAGCCCCAACAACTGAAAAATCTACTGCTTCAGGTAGCAATATGAGAACTTCTCCAATTTGTCATTTATGTGGTGATATGGGTCATTATAAGTTTGAATGCTTGACACCTAGAAGGACTTCACATAACTCTTGTCAAAATCATATTGGTAAGTTCAAACCAATCAAAGAAATACAAAATGTTAAAAGTCCACCTACGAGAAACACTCATCCATCACCACCCAAAATGAAAGACAGGATGAAGAGATCATTTAATCAAGTGGGTAAGATAACGATGAAAACTAAATCTACCACAGTAAAGAATTTTGTCACAAAATGGATAATAAAAGAAAAACTGAATTTTCTAAACTCTATACCCTGAAATATCAAGCATGAAAAGACAAGTCCAGGTCATACATCTAGATCTGGATATTTGCTGAAATGATGCAAATTTTGCTAAGCTTCAAATGATATATCTGAGGTTCCTCACCTCAATCTTTTGTATATAAACATTCAAATGTTTATAATTTTGATGTGTACAGTAATTGTACATAATTTTGCTCAGTATACTATTGACTCATATAAATACTAAAAGTATACTTGAAGGGTCGTCTGTATGCTGAAAAGGAAAAATATTCATCTTCGATATGACTGTCGATATGTCATTCTCGATTAATCGATCAAGGGTCGATATCATCGACGCCACCTCAGAATAAGAAAAGTCGTGAGATTGAGAATGATATCGAAGACAGGATAGATGAAATCAATCATGGTACCTCGATATCATTGATATGAGGATCAATGATATCGACAGATGCCGCCCGATATAAGCTGATGGAACGCGAAAAAGGAATTTTTATTCCAGGGTTTCCACTTCTCTTCCCTGCTCGCTCCTCTCAACTGGGCCGCTCAGACCTTTTTTAAGCAACCCCAACCATTCCACAAATTCAGTAATACCTTTCTAAACATCAAGAGTTTTTTTTTTGTATTTCCGTTTCTATTGGGTTGTGTCTTTTTTATCAAATCCTTCAAATCCACTTTTTGTCCACATGGGAAAAGACAAAGGAAAAGTATCCGGTCTGGGCGAGACATCGAGGTCCACTTGACAAAAAGTGGTTGCTTCAAAAGAAAGTGCAAGGGCCCCGGAACGTGGGACCCCACAAGGTAACGCACGAGACATAGTAGGTCCCAGTCTGAGGCGCAAGCACCTCCACTGGTGTAGGTTAATCCGGTCTTGGTGAAGTTCACTGGGAGAAAAGTTATTCCCAAGAGAAAAGTCGACAGAAGTTGTCTGATTTCATATAATATGGAACCTCTATTTGCCGCCATAGATTGGTTACCAATTCTCAACTTTGGGGGACCATATCAACTCGAACGGACATATAATTTCTTTGGCGCCTGTCATTCTCCAGTGTCCGACCCCCTGTCCATCACAGTGACTGTCGATGGTGATGATTTGCAGATCACTCCTGAGTCTATCACAGGAATTTTTAATCTTACTCTATCACCTATAGGACTCCCTGATATGGACATGGAAAACATTGAGGTTCGGTCCAAGGTCACCAAATTCCTATGTCATGACCGTGATGTTCAGTGGCACCAAGGGAATGCCCTAAAAGCCAGATTTATGGAACCATGTTATCGGGTCTTGCATGGTATCCTTGCTTTAAACATCTACTATAGGGGTTCCAATAGGGCAGATCTCACGGGCTTCATGACTTCGATAATTTACTCGATCACCTCTGGAATCATGATCTGTCTACCTACTCTCATCGTGCATCAGTTGATTTATGCCTTTCATATAGGTAGGGATGTTTATTTACTCTATTCCTGGATCATAAACATGGTTTGCAATGCCATCGGCTTCCTAGCGACCACTAATCCGGTTCTTTCTCTTTAAAGCTTCAATAAAAGCAACATTCGCAAAATGGACTTGAAGTTCCACAAGTACCTTAAGGACCCAGAGGAAGGTATTCAAGCAGAAGAAGAAGGAGGTGCAGGTGTCGCTCCCACTGAAGGGACTGAAATGGCCGAAGATGAACCCCCTGGACCTGATCCAGCAGCATCAACGTCAACACCCAGGTATGCCAAACGTTTCGAGCTAAACAGGATTGGGGCAATTCAGAGGGATGTCCACTCAATGCACGAGAAGCTTACCATGTTGGAACGACTGGTTCAAGGAGTGTAGCAGATAGTACAACAGTTGGTTGATCTGCTCACTTGTCAGCGCGACGACACGGCACCGTCTTCCTCGGATCCATAAGCACTGGTTTCTGGATGCTATCACATACACTTCGTTCTTATTTTCATGTATGAACATTAATATCTTTTTGGATGTTCTACGTTCTTATGGGTGTATATGACAGCTCTCTAACTGGCATATGCTGACTCTCTTTTTTTTTATTTGGTTGTATATGCCCACGGTTGGGCTAAATACTGATGGTTATCTCTGGGTGCCCTTAAATGGGTTTGGTGATTTTTGTTGGGATAACTGTTAATCTACTATTGTCTATAGCAGTATGTATTTTTGGATATTGTTGCATATGGCTGGATATAATTCACACTTTTACTGCCATGATTAGGTTCTCAGATCCCCTGGTTTATCTAGTTTATGATATGTGGATGTATGTGATGTCTCTTAATGATTATCCTATCTGATATATCACTGCTCTATCTAATCTGCTCTGCATACATACTTACTACAAATGATGTCTGTTAATCAAGTGTTTAAATATTTTACATCTATCTGTTATATGCAAAATCCTCTGAATGACGGTTCTCCCACGTTACCTTAACTTCAGTCAATATCAACTGTTATATCTTTGTCAATGACTGCCAAAAAGGGGGAGAACAATCCAAACACCCCGAACGGAAAATTGTATATCTGTCTATGAATGGTGTTGCAGGTGTTAGCGGGAGCAGCTGCCTCAAGATAGGGGGAGAATGATGTAAGGGGGAACAGCTGTTGGTTGTGTACATGGTTTCACTAGAAATTGTAAAATTGTGTAAAATGCATGTACACACAATTTAGGATGTGTTCGTCTAGATACTAGTTTAGAGTGTTTTGGTCTTTTGTCACGTAATTGACAAAGAGGGAGATTGAAAGTACCTTGGTTTGTTAATTAGCATAAGTATTGAGTCAGCTAGACTACAGAAGGAAGATCAATTCAAAGCGTCTGTCTCAACCGGATGTGTGCAAGCTCGCCACAGGTAAATCTAAAGCCTCACATCCCATGTCCCAAAACACCGGGTAAATAAACCCTTAAAACAAGTTAGAATATCATAGGGTTTTTGAGTAAGAAAACTTTTTCAAATCAGAAAATCTCTAAGTTTTCTTGCTTTATCGATTTTATCGAAACACATCTCGATATGATCAACCTACGATGTCAATGTCCTCGATGATAAATCGATTCCATCGAAATGAGGACAAAAGTGTCCAGCAACCACATGAACATCTGGACGGATTTATAGATGTATTGATATACCTATCGATATCATCGATATTCAAATCTCGAGTCCATCGAAAGTGACTCGATAATATCAACAAGCAGATTTTTGGTGCCCCTATTTTTTCTTAAGAATATCATTGTGCATCGATATATCGAAGCCTCCTCGATACCATCAAAATTCAAATCTCGATGATATCGGAAGGCTTTCAATAATATCGGTCATGGGCTCCAAGTTTTTCTAGCAAAATATTTCAAGATAGTTTATCTATGATTGAGGGTCACTCAATAGAATCGATATTCAAATATCGATGATATCAGTACCGTTTCGATGGCATTGAATAAGGACATAGACTGTCTAGCAAGCTTAATGAGAAATCCGTTGGATTTATCGATGCCTCGATACAGTTATCGATATCATCGACATTCAAACTCCGATGATCTCGAAGGTCCCTCAATCATTCTTATAAACCTGAAATATTTCAAGAAAAGTCTCTCTCATTTTCAAATGTCGATGAATCGACACTAGTATCGATAGAATCGGAGTTCGAAATCCGATGACATCGATACCTGTTTGGATTCCATCGACCAGCTGGCAAGAGGTTTCAAAAGCGTATGACATTTGAGTTTGTGTCATCGAGCGGACCATCGATGTTATCAAGAGTATACGCTCGACGATATTGAACCCGCTCGATGATATTGAACTTTGTCATAAATGCGACCATTTTATATCCGTTAGAACCTTTTGCCTATATAAAGAGGACTTGTCTATTGTTGCTGGTAGAGAAAGAAGAGAGTGCTTTTGAGTATTTTACCTTAGATCATATACCTAAAGCCCTTTCTCTTAGGGAAGTTCATCCTCCAATCCACCCTCATCATTGATATTCAATAGAGTGGATTGGGGAATGAACTTTCACATTCAAGGATCCTCCAGCTACTACCTTAATGGTAAATCATTAAGCTAGGATGCCTTGAATGCATAGATGATCGGAATTGAAAGTGTCCTGGTTTGTCAATTAACGTGTGTGTTGAGTCAGTCAGACTGCAGAGCCTCATAGGAATATCAATTCAAGTGTCTGCCTCAACCGGATGTGTGTAAGCTCGCCACAGGTAAATCTAAGCCTCACATCCCTTGTCCCAAAATACCATGTATAAAAAACCCTTAAAACAAACTAGAACATCATAGGGTTTTCAAGTTAAGAAAACTTCTTTCAAAATAGGAAAATTCTCTAAGTTTTCTTGCTTTGTCAATTTTATCGATACACATCTCGATATGATCGACTTGCACTGTCGATGTCCTCAATACCTAAATGATATCATCGATATAAGGACAAAATCCGTCCAGCAACTACATACTCATTTGGACAGAATTATCGATACATCGATATACTATCAATATCATTGATATTCAAATCTCGAGTCCATCGAAGTGACTCGATAATATCGACAGGCAGATCTCCAGCGCCCCTATTTTTTCTTAAGAATATCATATGTGCATCGATATATCGAAGCCTCCTCGATACCATCAAAATTCAAATCTCGATGATATCGGAAGGCTTTCAATAATATCGGTCATGGGCTCCAAGTTTTTCTAGCAAAATATTTCAGGATAGTTTATCTATGATCGAGGGTCACTCAATAGAATCGATATTCAAATATCAATGATATCAGTACCGTTTCGATGGCATTGAATAAGAACATAGACTATCTAGCAAGCTTAATGAGAAATCCGTTGGATTTATCGATGCCTCGATACAGTTATCGATATCATCGACATTCAAACTCCGATGATCTCGAAGGTCCCTCAATCATTCTTATAAACCTGAAATATTTCAAGAAAAGTCTCTTTCATTTTCAAATGTTGATGAATCGACACTAGTATCGATAGAATCGGAGTTCGAAATCCGATGACATCGACACCTGTTTTAATTCCATCGACCAGCTGGCAAGAGGTTTCAAAAGCATATGACATTTGAGTTTGTGTCATTGAGTGGACCATCGATGCTATCGAGAGTACACGCTCGATGATATCGAACTCTGTCATAAATGTGACCGTTTTATATCTGTTGGAACCTTTTGCCTATATATAGAGGACTTGTCTATTGTTACTGGTAGAGAAAGAAGAGAGTGATTTTGAGTGTTTTACCTTAGATCATATACCCAAAGCCCTTTCTCTCAGGGAAGTTCATCCTCCAATCCACCCTCATCATTGATATTCAATAGAGTGGATTGGTGAATGAACTTCCACATTCAAGGATCCTCCAGCTACTACCTTAATAGCAAATCATTAAGCTGGGATGCCTTAAATGCATAATCGGAATCACTCTATCTTCCTTATAGGAAAATATTTTATAGAGTAGGATTACGTCTTAACCTTGACCCAACCCGAAGCCTCGTATTGGTACATCATCTGTGTTGCTGATCAAGGAAGCTGAAGATTCTTCATCAACAAGGAGGAGATCTTCTTCAATGTGCTGAATGAGACTCATCCACTTATTTGTAAGTCATTAGAGTCTAGAGGGCACTTGTGATCATTCCTTTTTAGGATTGGGTCTTAGGTGTTTCTCACCCTTGCAAGCCCTCGTAGGAGGCCTCCGGCGAGAGTGTACGTGATGGGTACGTAGTGTTGACCCTTGCTCTGTGGAGAGCATAAACTTTCGGTTGAAGCTGAACCTGTCTAAAACCTTAAGTTCGAGGTGATCCGAGTAAAACCTCCGTTAGGGTCTTATGAAAGATCCTTGGCCAGTGTGCCTAAAAGTGGGTGCGTTGTGTTGACCCTTGCTCATGAGAGCATAAACAGTCAGCCTAGTGTACGTTATAAATGTTGAAGGTGAACTGCTGTCAAACCTCCTTAGTGAAATCCGGTACACTCAAGGGTTGAGTGCGGTTACTGGGAGTGGAGTAGACAAGTAGTCGAACCACTATAAAAAATGACTGTGTTTGAGATTGTTATTTTCTGTTTGTGTGATTTACTTTAATATTTTCATATCTAAATATCTGAGATCACACCTCACACACATACACAGTCATATCCATCATAAACTAGTTTGCATATTGTTCACTTCTTAAATAGTTTGTGATTGGATCCTCTACCGGGCTTAGAAGCCAATAGAGTTACTTTTGAGTAATCCTAACATGTGCCAGTTGTTACGATTAGTGTAATAGGATTTTAAATAAATCATAAAAACTTTAAAAAGTCCTATTCACCCTACTTTAGGACATATTGGCATATTCCTACTTCAACTAAAGCGGTCTTCACCGCTATTTCAGGAATCACTCTATCCTCCTTATAGGAAAACATTTTATAGAGTAGAATTCCGTCTTAACCTTTACCTAACCCGAAGCCTTGTATTGATACGTCATTTATGTTGCAGATCAAGGAGGCTAAAGATTCTTCATCGATAAGGAAGAGATCTTTGTCAACGAGCTGAATGGGGCTCATCATTTATTTGTAAGTTATTAGAGTCCAGAGGACACTTGTGATCATTCCTTTTTAAGATCGGGTCTTAGGTATTTCTCACCCTTGCAAACCCTTGTAGGAGACCTCCGGCGAGAGTGTACGTGGTGGGTACGTAGTGTTGACCCTTGCTCTGTGGAGAGCATAAACTTTCGGTTGAAGGTGAACCTGTCTAAAACCTTAGGTTCGAGGTGAACCGTGTGAAACCTCAGTTAGGGTCTTATGGAAGATCCTTGGCCAGTGTGCCTAAAAGTGGCTACGTTGTGTTGACCCTTGCTCATGAGAGCATAAATAGTCAGCCTCAGTGTAGGTTGTAAAGGTTGAAGGTGAACCTGATTTAAAACCTTAGGTTTGAGGTGAACCGCTGTGAAACCTCCTTAGTGAAATTCGGTACACTCAAGGGTTGAGTGCGGTTTCCGGGAGTGGAGTAGACAAGTAGTCGAACCACTATAAAAATGACTATGTTTGAGATTACTATTCTTTGATTTGTGTGATTCGCTTTAATATTTTCATATCTGAATATCTGAGATCACATCTCACACACATACACAGTCATATTGTAAGTGTTATGGTCTCATGCTTCTTTGGTTGTCAAATTTTGATGTGTCAAAACATCTATCTGTGTCCTGTGCTTGTATGATGATTTATATGAATTCAAGACACTGTATAAATACTTCAAGAAGCTACAAGTTGAACTTTTCAAGAAGCTACATATTGAAGTTCAAGAAGCTACATGTTGAAGTCTCAAGAAGCTACAATGTTGATGTTCAAGTCTTAAGAAACAACTCATGACTTCAAGACTAATAAGCAATGCATGAAGTAGTTGTTATGCT
The DNA here is from genome assembly GCA_030180095.1 of Magnolia changhungtana. Taxonomy (NCBI): domain Eukaryota; kingdom Viridiplantae; phylum Streptophyta; class Magnoliopsida; order Magnoliales; family Magnoliaceae; genus Magnolia; species Magnolia changhungtana. The sequence continues at coordinate 5,163,331 of JASAUF010000600.1, forward strand.
GATGAAGATCTCAAGTTTGAAGCTACAACAAGTTCAAGATCTCAAGCCTGATATGGTTCAAACAATCTACATTCGTTGAATGGTTGAAGTTCAATGTTCATACGACATGATTCAGGTTTGAATGACCTCAGGTTGACCCTTTAAGTAGGTCACTTTGGATACATAAATTAAATATTTATTTTACATAAGTTTAGTCTATTCTACGACCAGTCCTAGCTCTTGTTCGACCAGTCCTGGCATTGGTTCGACTAGTCCAAGAAATTCCACGACCAGTCCTAAGTAGTTGAAGATTTTTTGGAATTTTTGGTACGCCCACGACCAGTCCTGGAGGTCCTTCGACCGGTCGTAGGTGTGGCTTCGACTCGTCCACGACCAGTCGTGGAGCTACGACTCAAAGTCCAGCAACGTAATCTATGGTCCTACGACCAGTCGTAGGTGACCCACGACCAGTCGTAGGCTACTCACGACCAGTCGTGGAACGACTTTCAAATATCGCGCTCAATATTTCAAAAATCTGTTAGAGCTACGACCAGTCGAAGGTTTCTAAGACCAGTCGTAGGAACGATTTTTGCTTCTATAAATTGAACACAAAATTCAGAGTTTTCACACTTCAACTTTATTCAATTCAAGAATTTTCAAGTGATCACTCTGAGATAAGTCTGTGTTTATTTTAAGCTACATTGTGCTTATTTAATATTCCTTTTTGCTAGCTTATTTAATTTGATTTTGTTTCTTTATTCCAATCTTATTTGAAAAGAGGAATTATTTTATTCCTTCTTCTTGGAATCAAAATCAAATATAGCTACGCCCAACAAATTAAATTTAAAATCTATTAGAATTTAGAACCTTATGAATGTGAGTATTAGAAATTGAACTTTGACATTCAATCATCTACTCCGATTGGTTCTACCGGGCTGCTAAGAAAAGGAGAAATCCAGGTATTTTACAATTCTGTAAAATTCATTTACTTTTGTTTTGTTTGAGGTTAAGCCAGAAAAATCTCATTGTACTGGTTTTGTTTAAGGTTAAGTCAGAAAAATCTCATTGTATTGGTTGTCTGAGGAAAACCATAAAACTCAGAAAAGAGGGGTTTTTGAATTGTGTAAGCCCAAGTGAAAAAGACACAATTGTAAAGGTTTTTGGTGAACCTGTGAAAACCAATTTCATAGTGAACGCTAATATCCCCTGTGTGAGGATATTAGGAGTGGAGTAGCTTTCTGTGTGGCTGTTGAAAGACAGTTGGTGTACACACAGGCGAACCACTATAACTCTTTGCCTTGTGGATTGAATGCTTGCTTAATTTTCATATCTTTTATCATTCGATTGTGTGGAATGTAGTGGATGTGAATGTTGTAACTATTTACATTTCAAGCAAGTGTGGGGATTGTTGTAATAATTTAGATCTATACTTCTGCATTTAATTTCAATTCCTAGCTATTTCATTTACTTATACTAAAATTGAGTCCTTGATCCAAAAGATGTTCTAGAAATAAGGTTGTCCTACCATAAGCCCTTGTTTATTATGGTGTAAGGTTGTCCTTAGAACTGAATTTGTATCAATCTCTCAATACTTATTTATCAAGGTGATTTAAAATTTAGCATTGTGAATTGATTCATATTATAAGGATATTGGTTTACTTTATTTCTACTGATTTTATTTTAAATTTGGCATAGTCCTATTCACCCCCCCCCCCCCTCTAGGACATATAGCTTGGCCTTTTTCACATATCCATCATAAACTGGTTTGCATATTGTTTACTTCTTAAATAGTTTGTAATTGGATCCTCTACCAGGCTTGAAAGCTAGTAGAATTACTTTTGAGTAATCTGAATATGTACTTGTTGTTAGGATTAGTGTAATAGGATTTTAAATAAATCATAAAAACTTTAAAAAGTCCTATTCACCTCCCTCTAGGACATATTAGCATATTCCTACTTCAACTAAAGCGATCTTTAGCACTATTTCACCCCTGTTTCTCTACTTAGCAGTTTCAGATTCGGTCGTCAGCTCGACCCTCATTAGGGAATCCGAAGGGAAGCAGCAACCTATTTATTATACTAGCAACGCGCTGGTCTCAGCAAAGACAAGATATCCGGGCATGGAGAAGCTCGCCCTAGCCCTCATCGCGTCTGCACGACGGCTACACTCATACTTCCAGGCGCACTACATCATCGTCATCATTGATTCACCACTTCGGTAGGTGCTCCAGAAGCCTGAAGTATCCGGATGCTTAACCAAGTGGGTTGTCGAGCTCGGTGAGTTCGACATCGAATATCGGCCGAGGATGACCATCAAGGGATAAGCAGTGGCCGACTTCATAGCAGAGTTCACCACTCGAAATGATGAACTCGGAGGATCTGATCCAGATGCACCCACATGTTTAATGGCAAATCTCTCCATCCACCAAGTCCCTCCATCTGTTGAGGATACCGAAATGGAGATGAGAAAGGTGGACAAGTCGACCCTATTCATAGATGGGTCGTTGAAATCAAAATGAGGAGGAGCGGGAATTATTTTAGTCGCACCCAATACAATGACAATTCAGTACACCATAGGCTCAACTTTCGAGCCTCGAATAATGAAGCAGAGTATGAGGCCTTGCTAGCCGGGCTCAGGCTAGTAATTGCCTTACGAGTCCGATTCCTCGATGTTCGGTGTGATTCTTAACTCGTCGTGAACCAAGAATTTGCAAAATATGATGCTAAGGAAGCCAGAATGATAGCCTACCTAGGAGAGGTACAAAAGCTCATGGATAAATTCCAAGAGTGCAACATTAGTCAGATACCAAGAGCTGAGAATTCTTGGGCCGACGCCCTCACAAAACTAACCTCGACAACTGAAGGGAGCATCCCGAGGATCGTCCCAGTGGAATTCCTTGATAAGCCGAGCATCGATCGTGCCAACCAGGGAACCGTTCACCCTGTACAAACAACTGTGAGTTGGATGGATCCCATAGTCGGGTACCTCATGGACGATAGGGTTCCTGAAGATAAATTAGAGGCTCGGCGCTTAAGGATCAGAGCGAATACATGATCATAGGGGATACTCTTTAAAAGAAAGGGTTCTCTCAACCATATCTGAGATGTCTGTAACCCGATGAGGTAAAATATGTGATTTGAGAAATACATGAAGGAATTTGTGGGAATCACTCCGATGGCCGAGCCCTAGCACAGAAGATCGTCCGCCGAGGATACTTTTGGTCAAGAATTCAAGAAAACTCCAAAGACTTCATCCAAAAATGTGACAAGTGACAGAGATTCGCTGTCATCCCCAGATAGCCGGCAGAAGAGATAACTCCCATGACCAGGCCGTGGCCATTTGCTCAGTGGGGGATCGACATCATTGGGCCTCTGCCCCAAGGTAAGGGACAAACTAGATATGCGATCTTGGCAGTGGATTATTTAACCAAGTGGGCTAAGGCCGAGCCTGTTGTAAGGATCACTGAATAGAAAGTAGCGGACTTTGTTTGGAAGAATATTATTTGTCGATTCGGCATTCCACATACCATTGTGTCAAACAACGGGAAGCAATTCGACAACTACATGTTCAGGAATATGTGTGAAAGTCTCGGCATCATCAACACCTACTCGTCACCTCAACAGCCTTAGTCCAATGGCCAGGTGGAGGCGGTGAACAAGATCATAAAAAATCACCTCAAGACTAAGTTGGAAAAGGCAAAGGGTATTTAGGCCAGGAACTCCCGTTCATGTTGTGGGAGTATAGGACTACGGCTCGATCAACAATGAGAGAGACCCCATTCTCCCTCTCTTACAGCGAGGTCGTCGTCCCCATTGCAATAGGACTCCCCACTGCCCAAGTGCTATCCTATCAAGATATACAAAACGTTAAGTAAATGACAATAAGCCTCGACTTACTCGAAGAGTTGAGGGACACTGTAGAACTGCGGATCGTAACTCGGTATCAACAGGTTGCCCGCATCTACAATTCCAGGGTCAAAACAAGACATTTTCGACGGGGAGACCTCATCCTTCGATGTGTGTTTCAAAACACAATGGAACCCGGAGTAAGCTCCCTAGGTCCAAACTGGGAGGGACCCTATCGAGTAGTCGGCTCTGCCAAACCTAACTCCTACCGTCTCGAGGATCTAGAAGGGCGACCACTGCTGCATCCCTGGAACGCCGAGCACTTAAAGATGTATTGTTCCTAGGGAAATCAATGTAAGGGTTGGGACTACTTGTCATGATTGCATTCTAAATAAAAGACATATTTTTATACATGAAATCGAGTTATTCTACACGACCTACATGGAACTTCCTGTGCTAGGAAGATACCGATCATGGGCCGACCACTTAAAAAGTGGTCTCCTCATCATCCGAACACACTACGAAGGGCCATTTCTCATGTGTATAGATGGAACCCTTCAATGAGCTAACTCTTAAAGAAAAGGTCGACTCGTCATTCGACAACCCTCACAAGCATAATCCACAATCAACAAATAAAACCATTAATAATAATAATAATAAATTCAACTAAATGTATTAACTGATGAGACGCTGAAGTGCCATGATGTCTGATTATAAGAGAGAGAGAGAGAGAGAGAGAGAGAGAGAGAGAGAGAGAGTAAAATTAGTCAGTGTGAGGGGGAGGGTCAGCAGCAGGACTAGGTGATTGCTTACCTCCAAGTGCATAAGTTCGTAAGTAATATCCTGTGAATACAGGGTCGATCCCACAAGGAGATAATTTATGAGAATGAAAAAATTAAATGTAAAACTAACTAAGTAATGAAAACTAAACGGATGATTTAATTTTTGAAGGTTTTGAATGTATGGAATTCAATTAATTTAAAAACAACACCCTAGCTTCAAAGTTTCACACATAGGTTAATGTTCCTAAGTCATGATGACTTTGATAACACAATTAGGATCTAAGCACTATAGTCAGCCTAATCGAAAAATAAAATAATTTAAATATTTTTAATAAATGATATAAAAGATTAGAGAATTATGAATTAACATCATTAATATATATATTCTCAAGCGCCAGTGATTTTAAGCATTCATATCCATAAGATAATGAATCAAAGAATGTAGCAGGTTAAGAACATCTCCCATCTAGGAAATCTAACTAAGCCTATCCATTAATATGGATCCCATATGATGGAAACATATGGATCTCACATGAGGATAAAAAACCTAAACCTAGATAATTGATAACATGTATACACCGCTCATCTCATCATTAAAAACACTTAATCATCATAATTTAAAAACTCATTAAACCAATGTGCTTCCCTTCTAGCTTGGGCTAGAGGGAACTAGAAAAACATAACTAAATTGCAAAAATAAATAGCAACAAAAAATTAAGAAAAAAAAAAAAAAAAAACTTGTAAAGAAAAACAAGAACTATGAAACTTGAAAACTCTCTAAAAATCCTATAAAAAAAAAACCTAGATCTTGCCCTTGAATGCTCTGAAAGATGCTTAAGAATGCCCTGGGAAGCCTTATTTATAAGTGGGGAACTCCCCTCTTCAAGCTGGTTTGAAAAATTCGAAAACTGCCTCAAATTTTTTCACTCCGCGTAGGCTCCGCGTAAACCCTTCGATGACATCGTGCAACTTTCAATGTCATATAAGAGTTGCTTCAATGACATCTACATCCAATTTGTCCAACAACTAAACTTGATTTTCCTGTAATTCTTCGATGTCACCTAAACTCCTTCGATGTCATCAAAGACTGGATTCGATGACATCTTTGATGTCATCTAAGCTCAGATCCTGCGAATTTCTACACTTCTTTCCTTTTTCACTTGGTTTTTTTACTCTTGGGGTCTTGAAATCTTCAATCTTGGTCTCCAAGTGTCCATGCTTTTAGTTGGTGATTCTTGAGCATCAAATTCATGATTTAACATTCTTTTTTTAGTCCAAGCTCTTAAAGTCACCTTGTAACACAAACATGTATAAAATATACCATTAAGCAGTATCATATTCATAAAATCAAGATATAAATGGGGGAAAATATGCAATATTTATCAATTAACACACCCCCCCAACCAGCATTTTGCTAGTCCCAAGCAAAATAAGCGAGTAAAAATAAAAATAAGAATAAAAACTAATTCTAAAAAAATTAAAACAAAAATTATAACTACACCACTTTCGCAGGTAATCTCGATTGCATTTAGTAAATGCAACAAGCCTTTAAACCCCTAGGTTTCCCATAGTGGACGAGTTATAGTCTCGTGAGGGTCTCCAAAAATGTTATCCACAAACATTGAAAACATGAAAAATATTTCAACACTCAGAAATTTATACAATTATGCCTCCATTCATCATATGAATTCTAAAATAAAACAATACTTACCCTAAGTCTGAAGTTAGTTAGAATCTTAATTTCCTAATCCATTACATCATTAAGTTCAGAGACCTAATTAATCAAAATTTAAAATAGTTATGATCCAATATACTTAGGTGCTCAGTGACACTTGCCTAACTTTGAGAAATATGTATGTTCCCTATCCTAACTCATTTCAATCATCCCAAGACTATGAAATCTCTAGTTATCTCATTTCCTTCATGCCATGTCTTCTTTTATCATCATATCCTCATTATTATAGACCACCCTTAGACGAAGATTCCCACCGGATTTGCTTCATAACCTAAGCTATCGTAATTGTAACGGTAATAGCAATGGATAATTAAGTATCCTTACTCCAGATTACTGACACAATTGTTATGGTCATATTTTTTTTCTTTTTTCTCTTTTTTAAAAGCATATATCAATGGTACTAGTTTGTTCAACTTTGTTTGAATCAAAATTTGTTATTCTAATTCACATTTCATATTCCTCACTTAGTTAACTAGGGTGTATTGTGAAATCAGTACATCAAATTACAACTCACTCTAAAATAGTGATTAGATAATCAAACTCAAGTTTATACGTTTCAGTTATCAAAATTCTAACTACTATAAACCTAGACTAAGTATTAACTTTGCCTTCAGAATTCGCATAATATCATGTTCACATTCTTGTATATAAAAATTTTATTTTGAAAATGTTGAAAAAATTTTCCATAAACCTAATATAAAAAAAAACTCACATAGATGACTATCCACACCCCCCAACCTAAAATCTACATTGTCCCCAATGTAATGATATATGTAATGCAGAGAACAATAAAAATAAAAGAAATGGTGGATAGTACTTGCCATGAAGAAACACACACGTTAAGTGTCACAAAAATAATGAATATTATACAAATCCTAACAAATGCTCCGTCAGACTAAGAGCATCAATCCGAATATTCTGGCTCATGAAGTGGGACGAACTCCTCTTCCAAATGAAAGTTTTCCATATAAGGCTTCGATTTTTGACCATTTATCTTATACACATTGCCATTACGTGGATTCTCAATTTCAACAACGCCATGAGTATAAACATTCTTCATAATGAAGGGCTTGTCCATCTTGACTTAACTTTCCCAGAAAGAACTGGAGATGAGTGTTTCGACAGAAACAAAGGCATTTGATTTGGAGGAATTCATTCAATAATAACAAAGAAAGAATAAGAGAACAATGATCACAAAGAATTTTATTCAATCTGGGTTCATTTGCATCCTCATATTCCCTTGATTCTGAAAACAGAGTACAGTTAATCAACACAACGAATGAAAGAGAAGATAGTTTAATGGTGATTTCAGCAACATTTCGATGATTTTAGTATTATATTCATCGCAAAGGCAGATAGGTTGTGTAGACTTGAAGTCTACTCATCCTTTCAGTCGTATGGACAGACTCTTCTTTCTCCTGGAGCTCTTTCTCTGTACTTCACATTTCCTTTACTTTCCCTTTATGAACCCAGTAATTGGCACACTTGAACAAGGAAGGGACATTTTGGGCTAGAATACTGGTAGGTGCACAACTGAAGGAACGGAAGAGACTCCCTAGACTTAGGTCGTGCGGGTCTTCCATCATACTTCACTCTTCTTCTATCCCCTAAGAACTCCTTGAAACTTTCCAACTTCTGTCTACTCGCTCTTTTCTTTCTTCCCATACATGTAGAGATCATTTGTCCTTGAAACATGGAGCGCACAATACTTGGAACATGGACAAGCGCATAACACCTCCCTTGAGAAGTGGAGCGCACACAAAGCTTAGTGTTAGGACAAGCGCACAACGCCTCCCTTAAGAAATGGAGCGTACAAAGCTTAGTGTTAGGACAAGCGCACAATACTTGGCTTTAAGACAAAAGCCCTTCCAAAGTGGTGCACAACACTTGGCTTTAAGACAAAAGCCCTTCCAAAGTGGCGCACAACGCTTGTGTTAGGACAAAAGTCCCTTCCAAAGTGGTGCACAATGCCTTGTGTTAGGACAAAAGTTCCTTCCAAAGCGGTGCACAATGCCTTGTGTTAGGACAAGAGTCCCTTCCAAAGTGCGCACAATGCTTGTGTTAAGACAAAAGTCCCTTCCAAAGTGAGACACAATGCTTGCGTTAGGACAAAAGTCCCTTCCAAAGTGGCGCGCAATGCTTGTGTTAGGACAAAAGTCCCTTCCAAAGTGGCGCACAATGCCTTGCATTAGGACAAGGAGCGCACAAACCCCTTTATAAGTGGCACTCAATGGGATTTTTCTTCAGGACAAAGGTTCGCTCAATGTGACACACATCACAAGTCTTAAGACAAAAACCCAGTTGAGTTGGTGCACATCACAAATCTTACGACAAGAACCAATCTGAATTAGCACACATCACAAATCCCTTCCCACTCAAATCAGGGCACAAAGCCTTATGCGCTACATGGGTTGTGCACCCCATAGACCACCTGGCGCACAACAAGAGGGGACGCATAAGAGGAGGGGCAGACGAGCTCCTCTACCCACTTCTTGTCTCCAGCTTCTCTCCTTGTCCAAATGAGGAATAAGGAGGGGTATTTATAGACTTCCCAAGCTCCTCCCTTCCTTAAATAGTGGTGATCACCACCACTTCTCCCTTCATACAACTTCCACCCTCTTTCCTTACATAGTGGTGTTGAACTACTTTTCCTTACATAGTGGTGCACATCCCTTTCTAAGACAAGAACCACACTTCCTCCCCTCATACAAGGCAACGCTCATCCACTCCTTTATTCAAAATAACGCCCCTCCACTCCTTTATTTAAAATAACGCCCATCCACTCCTTTATTCAAAATAGCGCCCATCTTGTAAGACCCGTATCCTAGACCGTACCATTCTGTAGGTTTCCGCGGTCTTTCCGGTCAAATTCCGGCAACCTTCAACCCTTAACCGGTGTTGTGCGTAACCTTGATTCACACGTCGTTAATCTGATTCGACTCAACCCGAGACTTGTACCATTGCGACCGCGCCGTCGCCGCGGTTCCGATGCCGCGTATTACGCACCGAGACGATACATGAGCAGGAGATGTGGGCCCGCGTTCAGTTCGAGGGAAACGCCTTGCATTTGCAATCCCAAGAGAATGTCCAATCAATCGCATCAAGTGTCAAGTACTCTATCCCATCATGTCAAGTACAAACACCCATCCCCAAGCAACCCCTAAAGTCAACACACACTCTCTCTCCACCCATCAAGTACACCTATCCATCACTCACATCTCTCACCTATCACCTCTCTCTACCTCTCTCTCTTCCTCATTTTCTCTCTCATTTCTCTCAAGCTCCATGAGAGCAATTCACGTCCAAGCTCCATGGGAGAGAATAGTGTGGCCCACCTATCTACCACCCAATCCCACCATCCTAAGCCCATCTCAACCGTTGAAATTGCCTCTTTGAGACTCTATCATGCATTGGCGGAAGAAGGAAGAAGAGATCTCGAGGTGGGTGCTTCTTTCTCTCTCTCTCTTTCTCCTTTCCTTGTTGTGGCCCACCTTGATGTACAATATATCCAGACCACCCATCCAGTAGGCCGTCCTCGGTGTCCAACAAGGGCCCACCCTTGCTGCCGGCTTGGACAGACCCTGATGTAGGAAAATATATATATATATATATATATATATATATATATATATATATATATATATATATATATATATATATATATATATATATATATATATATATACAAATATCACCTTGGTTCAAGCTGGTAGGGCCACACAAATGTGGACCCCACCCTTACATGCATACACGTGTAGCACGTCCAAACCCACCTGATCTGAGCCCAAATGGGCAGATCCAACGGCCTAAGTTTACAGATCACCTGCTGCTGGACTGATGTCCAATTGAACCTTGTATTATATTATATAATAATTATTATTATATTATAATATAGTATATAATATTGTGGTGGCCCCACGTGGGCCCACCTTTGTGAATGAATCCAGGCCGTCCGTCCATCTGGACGTAACCATAGGACCCACCTTGTGTATTGTTGTGGCTGCACCATCCAAAGGACGGTGGGCCCTGATGATGTACGTGGGATATATCCATACCGTCCAGCCCTTTGGGCGGTGGACTAGCCATGATGTATGTATTCCACTCCATCTGTCTGCTTTCCATCTGCACCATCAGTGGACCCCACGTCGATGTATATGTTTTAAATCCATGCCATCCACCGTCCAGGGGCCTGGACGGTGGAGCCTGCCCACACGTGTGGCATCCTCACCGTCCAGCAAGGACGGTGGGATCCACCGTGATGTAAGTGTTTTATCCACGCTGCCTAGAAGCTATGGCCTCACACGTGGGAACCACCATGAGGTATGTATTATATGTAAACCGTCCATCCACGTGGGTTTTAATCCACTCCATCCATCCGTGCAAGGCCACCTTGGTGACACGTGTGGTCACTGGAGGTGGGGCCCACTTGGACACGTGTTGTCTCCAGCACACGGGGCCCACTTTAATGTATGTATTTCATTCACCGTCCATCTGTGAAGGCTGCTGGACGTGTGGGACCCATGTGGTAGGTGTTGTCTCCACACCAGCCGTCCACGTGGGACGTGTGGACCCCACCTGAACGTATGTCTCATCCCACCGTCCATCACCTAGGCTGTAGTGGCAATACGTACTAGCTGAACAGCTAGTGGGCCACCATGATTTATGTATTTTATCAGCTCCGTCCATCTGTTGGAACCCTGTAGCATTTTAGCTGTTGAGAGGGTCACCGTGTTGCATGTGTTTCATGCAGGCCGTTCACCTGCAGTGTGCAAGGCCCACCCTGATGTATTCATTTCATCCGCACCGTCCGCTGGATTGGGGCGGTGGGACTCACCTTGGATGTATGTGTCCTATACAAGCTGTCCATCTGTTTTGCCAGCATGGATACCCACCTTGAGCTGTGTTTTGATCCAAGCCATTCATCTGTTTTGGCAACAGGTGGGTCCCCCCCTTAATGTATTTACTTTATGACCACTCCATCCAGCTATCCAGATCAGCGGGGCCCACCATGATTTTTGAATTCATCAATGCCATCCACCTGTTTTGCATCCATGTCGGCCATCTACGAGATCCGCCGTGATTTATGTATTGTACATTTATGTCGTCCATCCAGTTTTCGTATCATTTTAAGGACTGGCTCACCTTGATTGTACGTACTCTATAGCCACGTCACCTATCCATTTTGATGGACGTATGGCCCACCTTGATGCACATGTTTTAGCCATGCTGTCCAGTCCAACTAAGATGTGGACCCCACCATGATGTATGTGTATTACATACACTGTTAATTTATTTTTGGGTTGTAGACCTCATTACCTTGAGAGGCTCACTTGATGTGGCCCACTTGTTGTATCTGATGACCATGGGTCGTGGCCCAACCTGAGATGTATGAGGCCCATGTGCAGGGCCCACCTGTTGTGTATTTATGGCCCTTTTTGGACATGGTCCACCGTGATGTATTTGAGGCCCATGGACAAGGCTTGATGTGATGTATCTTCCAGCTCATGTGATGAGGCCCGATGTGATGCCTATGCATGTGGCCCATTGAGATTGTATGTAGCCCACTATATTGTGTATGAGGCCCTTGTATGAGACCATGGGCCCACTATATGTTTAGCCCTATGCGGACCGCTCCTTGAGAGCAATGATGGTTAAATGTCTACATTGTTGGGCAATGATGGTTTAATGTCCACATTATGACTTTCCCTTAGGCCTTGTTCGACCGATTATCGAGGCCGATTATCATAACCGATTTGCCGACTCCGATTACCGATCGATTCCGATTGTCATGACCGATTATCGATCCCGATTGACGTGACCGATTTACCAATTCTGATTATTGATCGATCGATCCCGATTATTATGACCGATTACCGATCCCGAATGATGTGACCGATTTACTGATTCTGATTATTGATCGATCGATCCCGATTATTATGACCGATTGCCGATCCCGATTGATGTGACCGATTTACTGATTCTGATTATTGATCGATCGATCCCGATTATTATGACCGATTACCGATCCCGATTGATGTGACCGATTTACCGATTCTGATTATTGATCGATCGATTCTGATTGTCGTGACCGATTGCCGATCCCGATTGATGTGACCGATTTACTGATTCTGATTATTGATCGATCGATCCTGATTATTATGACTGATTGCCGATCCCGATTGATGTGACCGATTTACCAATTCTGATTATTGATCGATCGATTCTGATTGTCGTGACCGATTGTCGATCCCGATTAATTTGACCGATTTACCGATTCTGATTATTGATCGATCGATTCTGATTGTCGTGACCGATTGCTGATCCTGCTTAACGAGACTGATTTGCCGGTTCTGATTATCGACCGATTTCGATTGTCATGACAGATTGCCGATCCCGGTTGACGTGACCGATTTGTCGATCCTGACTATAGATTGATCTCGATTATCGTGACCAATTGTTGATCCCAATTGATGTGACCGATTCACCGATTCTGATTATTGATCGATCGATTCCGATTGTCGTGACCGATTTCCTAATTTTGATTACCTTGATCGATTACCGATTTTGATTAACGTGACCGAATTACCAATTCTGATTATCGATCGATTCCGATTGTCGTGACCGATTGCCGACTTCGATCGACGTGACCGATTTGCCAATTCTAATTATTGATCTATCCCGATGGTTGTGACCGAATTGCCGATTCTGATTATCGATCAATTCCGATTGCTGTGGCCAAATGCCGATTCGATTGTTGAGGCCGATTTCGATTGCCAAGGCCGATTGTCGTGACCTATATGATGTACATGCGACCCGTAGTTGAGGCCCATTATGACACGTAGTAGGCTCATGATGCATGACCCATTTGATGTATTCGAGACCCATGTGTAGGGCCCATATGTCATATATTTGAGGCCCGTGGGCAAAGCCCATTGTGATGTGTTCATGGCCCATGGGTAAGGCTCATCATGACGCATTTATATATGGCCTATGGGGCAAGGCCCATTGTGATATGTATTAGAACCATGAACAGGGTCCACCTGTTGTGTATATGTGGCCCTTGAGTAAGGCCCATTGTGTTGTATATTAGGCCTTTGAGTGAGGTCGTGGGCTCATTATATGTTTGGCTCTATGTTGTCATTCCTTAGGGACAGTGTTGGTTAAATGTCCACATTGTTGAGGCCGATGGTTGACGCCGGTTATTGATACCGATTATGAGTATGTGACAGTGTAGCATCATAATACATGCCCATACGCATCATCTGCATGTTTGTTATGAGATGTGATTGACCATTGCATATGCCATAGGGCAGGTTGTTCATAGGGCTCCCTGATAGGCGGAGTTGCTCCATATGAGAGCATGGCATGCACAGGATTGATGCATGACTGGATTGTATGACTCATGTATCTTGCATTATGATTACTGTACGCCCTAGCGACATCAGGGCTATAGCCTCCACAGGCATATCGTGGATGGCCGGACGGGATACCGAAAATCTGTTCTAGCATCGGGCTGCCATAGATGGCCCTAGGTGAAAATCCCTAAAACCCTCTTGGTACCAGAGGACGCCCCAACGTCGGGACCGAGTGGATACACATGAGCACCCGAGTGCCGAATACCAGGAGGCCGCGTCTCCCACTATGCGATGGTCGGTTGGGAGGGGGTGTGGCCTTATCCGCCCGAGCGTAGGGGGCATTGTTAGACTGAGTCTGACCAGCTCGAGGAATGGGTCCGCTATCGACGTGCCGAATAGGTATTGGCAGACTATTGACCAGGCGGATAGTCAGGTTTCTTACGCTCACTTAGACTGTGCGGCTGGGAGAGCGGCAGTGCCATTTGTAGTGTACTAAACCCCGGTGATGATCCAAGAGAGGAACCGTACTGATATGTGGACTTATTGAGCAGGATTTGCATACTCATACATTCATTTCATTCACTATCCACTCGGGCTGGTGGTGCGCAACTAATTGTTGTGTACCTTCGCATGGTAAGGATTTCGGTTGGGCGCGCGACTAACCTGAGATCAGCAGTTTACCACAATGAGTCTGACTATCCAAATTTAGGTATGGGACTGGTTTGGATAGAAGTCCCTTGTGATGGACCCCATAGCCTGCGATACTACGTACTATCATCCCAACTTCACACTCTGGCATGGTCATTCCATTCGCACTGCATATTGCATAACATCCGCGGCATATAGCATTTTGGGATACCTGTGTCTCTGCATTTATATGGTTTAGATACAACATCTGATATTTGACTCTTTATGATATTGTTCCTCATTTGTATAGTTGATCTGTATTGCGTATTTTGATATTACTTGATTACTCATGGAATTGTCATTATTTCCGCTCACTCTGTTATCGTATGATTTATGATCTTATCAGTATTTCTGTTTACTCTAATAATTCTTGATCTTGTCAGTATAGCTGCTTACTTTGATAATTCATGACCTTGCGTCTATTTCGATATTGTATGATTATGACATTGCGTTAAATACTTGACACTCACCTTGTACACACACTTACACCACCCTCTAAGCTTTCTATAAGCTTATGCACGATAGATGCGTGCAGGTGATGTTAGGTTGCAGCAGTGTTGAGCTTGGAGCGTGCAGCGGTCTCCTGGAGTTTTGATTTCCGATATATGTATCTCCCTTTCAGCTTTGTACTCAAATGATTGTATTAGTGGATATGTGATGATGATGTTGCCTTTGTGAATTGGGTAATCTTGTGGTTATGCTTATTACGAGTTAAATGTAAAATAAAAATAAAAAATCCTCCTTGTAGGATCCCAGGATCGGAATCTGACATATGGATGCTAGGAGCCGAGAATGGGGTACTACGGAGGCTGTCGGCACCGAATTCGACGATCGGGATTCCTCTGAATCTGATTTTCGGGTTTGGGGCGTGACACATCTACTCCTCTATTCAAAATATGGAGCACACAACCTCTTATCTTCATGAAGCGACACTTCATAAGGCTTCTATAGGGAATGTCGCACAACAAGACTTTTCTCCATTCTAGATGGCACATAAGGCTTTCTCCAATTCAGATGGCACACAAGTCTTTCTTCAAGAGGAGGGACACATAATAGAGATGGAGATTGGCACGCTTATCCAAAGGTACACCACACTGGGATTCATGCAGGAAGCTTTCAACTCGTATAATATGAAGATGGAATATTTTTTGTGCCCCAACAGATGCCCCCTCGATCCTTCTTTGACTGATTCATGAAATCAAATGGAGGATCGATCTTCTTCTGCACAAAAAGCCTTTCACTTCAAGGAAGGATTCTTCATGAAATGCATAACAAAGAAGAATCACCTGACCGAAGAACTGAATGAATTGCGACTAGAGGATGACTAGATGATCATGCTTGAATGGAAGATTGAATGATCACACTTGACCAAAAGATTGACTGCCCCCAGCCAACAGTGTCGAGCGCACGCTTCAATAGGGAAGCTAAATTCTTTTTTCATCGAAACCCATCACTGTAATAACTATGAGGACTTTGTTTTGAGTATCTTGGCTAGAGAACTATCTTTCAATGTTACTGCTACTGCAACGACCTTTTTGATAATTTTGGCAACTCTTTCTTTGAACTCTGCGTTTAGAGAGTTTTATTTAATGCTGCTCCTGCTGCAACAACTTTTTCGATTGTCTCCTTTATTCATGGTCTGCATAATTCAAGCTTTCGAATGGTAATCTTTCGTGCTAAATTGATCAGAATTAGTATCTCATGATATCGTAATTTTTCAATTTAGTTTCATGAAGTATTGATAATTTTGAAATATATTGAAAGCTTTTAGGATGATTGTAATATTTTGTAATATGATAATGATTTAATTGTCTCCTTTTTGTGCTTGTCATCATGCTTTGCATTGTATCATGCTTTCAAAGATGTCATTTCTGACTCTAGAGATTCAATCGCTGAGTCTTTTCTAGTTCGTACTCCTTGGCATTTCTTCATAGGCTGGCTAGGAGTGTATTTTCCTTAGACATTTGCTGATTCAGAAAAATAGATAAACTTCTTTCCAATTACATTCAATAGCTTTCCGAAGGCCATAGAAGTTACTGATAAGGATTCTATCTCTCTTGACAAACATATACTCCTTGTCTTCATCAGATCCGGTACTTAGAGTCTTGCGATATCATTACTAGAACAATGAGAAGTTACGACATCGGACTATATAACTGAGACTTGATATAAAAGGAACTTTTGAACGTTCACACTAGATCATGCTTCATACTTCCCGGCTGTAATTATCCGGCTCATGCTTCTTATAGTTGGATGCATTGATAAGCTTATCAATATTACTTAGTGCACGATTATTGCTCAGTAGATTATACCATATGGATTCCTCCACCACATATAAGAAATTACTAGAAAGACCAAGGCATATATTATTTTGAAGAACCAGATCATGCCCCCTCTCCAGGTCAACTTTAGATCATGACCCCTCTCCAGGCCAGTCTTTGTATAAGGATTTCTTTAGAAGATAATATTCAGGCAATAACATCTGGTGGTACTCTTGAAAGATGGATAACCTTTGCTGCTCCTTTAAAGAATCCGAAGAATATATCTGAATCTTTAGATGGTCCATAATAAAATAATCATTCTTTGCGAATTTATTCTCTGCCGCCTTTGAGAATTTTGTGGGATAATATTTCTTTATCATGAAGAAGGAAAAAAGACCTCGCGGCTCTTGTCAGAAGAATAGATATATTGCAGTTGAAGGCTAGTAATTGATCTTGAAGTTTTAAACTTTCGAATAGAGAACTGCCAATATTTTGAAGGCATTTGTTGTTGTTGTAAATTGAACCTGATTTAAGAGAAGCACATTTTTGCATATATTGTTCAATCAATGTTTGAGATTTTCATCAGGCAGTTCCATATTTGAGCATATCTAAATGAAATATATATTTGCAGCATTTTGACACACTCATAGTTTATGCTTTTGAGTATTAGAGCTAGCATACTTTTGACTGACCATACTTTGACTGGACATGACTTGACTTTATTGACTGGACTTGACTTTACTGACTTGTCTTAACTTTTCTAACTTTACTGGACTTGACTTTACTGGACTTGACTTTATAGACTGGACTTGACACTTCACACAGTTTAAGCTCTCGAGTAGTGGAGCAATCACATAGTTTTTTAGACTCATAAGCAGTTGGAGTCTGGTCTCACGTGAATGGTCTCTGTAACTCTTATGCGTTCACTGGACTTATCACGGCTGGGGAGTTCACAAACCGCAATCCATCAGAGGAGCCCAGTGAAGCTACCGAGGCTGTGAACTCAGTGCGATTTACGCACATGGTTGGCAATAGTAAGTCTCTAAAGTTCGCGGGGCGCATAAGGCCACCTTTGGTACCAAATCTAAGGCCGTCAGTCCATTAATAAGGGGGTGTTTTGAGACCCTGTCCTCTGAGTTACTACTGAAATCAAGCCAGGGATCTGGGGGGTCTTATTCTGCTCCCTATTTTTCTTCGTTTGTAAGGTCAAACCCATTCACGGGAGGGTATTTTCATCCTCGTTTGTGATGTTGTTAGAGAGCTATACAGATGGCAGTAGTCTCATGCGTGATTCACCGTTGAGGACTTTTTGGGCCTTTAGGGCTTTTAGTCACTGGCTCCGTGCGCTGCCTGCATGGGTATGCATGTGATGTGGCCTATATAAGCTTTTTAGGGGCGCTGGCTCCACACTACTGTCCCGAATAATATATAGGTCTTATGCGTAGTTGGCCATATAAGGCTTGGCTAGGCTGCCTTAAATGATAAACTATTATTACTGACGTGATGGTTGATCGTACAAGCTCGCGATCGTACAGGCACGCTCTGTTAAAGATAACAAATTGATGATTGATATATCGCCATTGCTGATGATATTATAATATTTTTATGATTATGATGGTGTATTAGCTTAGCAACAATAGTAATCTCGATCAATTTGGATAATGGAATAGTCTCTGAGTCAATGATATGGCAATGGCAAGATAGCTACTGCTCATCTACTTGATATGCTTGAAAGTCTGTCTTCATCTGCTTGATACGCTTGAAAGTCTGTCTTTTATTCATATATGGCATCGGCATTCTGAGACTTTGGCATTCTGAGACTTTAACCTCATTAGCATTCTGAGACTTTGACATCCTTAATATTCTACTTATCTTGCCCTCTTTTGATTTGGAAGCATTATGTTGATAATCTTTGAAATCAAAACTGTGATTATCTTCAAGGACTACATATTTTGATGTACAGGCACTAACAGGTGTATTGATGAAAATTTGCCTCCATGGTGGATATACTTGTCCTGCTTTCTTCTCGCTTTCTTCTCGCCCATTCTTCTATTGAGTGAATATTTTCAATCGGGATCATATGTCATTACTTTCTCTCTTATTTCATATCTCTTCTTCATGACAATTTTACTATCATTGATCATCTTCGGTAGAATACCCTTTTTTTCTTTGCTTCATTTCCTTTGAATACTGTGGCCATAGCAATTTGACTCTCTCGGCAACTAGTAATTGGTTCATTGTACGAAGTATATCGCTCTCTTCAATCGTATATTTCCCGCAGTCCTTGGATTGTTCAAACTCTTTCTTCACTTTCTTAGTTATAGAATAACTCATGTTTTCTTTATCGGAATTTCTTCCCATTCATTTTGACAATTCTTTCTCTCTTAAGATTTTAAAATAGCTGATTCATATGAGAGTTGAGTGGCTTCACATTGACTCCTTCCAAATTGTAAACTTTTGTAATCGACTCTTGAAAGATATGTATATTCAGATCGTAACTTGACTTGCTCTTTTACTCTGGCAAGTTGCGAACACGATGCCCCTAGGGTTAATTAATTCATCTTCTCATTTGTGAGTAGCGGCTAATTCAGTCGAACTAACTTCTTATCCAAAGGTTTTCCTAAGGGAGAAATGTTGTTCACAGTAATCACTGTGAAAAAATTAAGGACTTCTTTAGTAACATGCTCATTAGGTGAAGACTGATTAACATCTGCTGATAAATTCTCCATTTTCTACATACATCGAATGTACTGATATTGAAGGAGAGAATGAAAAATGCATTGTTGATGCCGTCGAGGAAGATGAACTGAGTGAGTGAGGTAAAACTGCACCTCATAGTATTGCACATGATCGACCCGCTAACCATACTTGGCAGGATGGTACTCCTTGTAAAAGAAGATCGAACCTTTCATCTTTTGGATGTTACTATCATCCATCCCTCATAGTTTTGTTGCGCTACCAGTGAATTGGAAACCATTCCGAACATTATCGGGCATTGTCTGTCCTTGATCGCAACTGATTTAACCTTCACTAGTACTTTTTAATGGAAATTCGTTAGGTACGAAGTAGACAACCACATTAGTCAGGAGAAAAGTCATTGCAGTTGTATGTCGACAAAATACCTGTCATTCAGAAAAGAGTATCAATTATTTTAATTAAATAAAATTGTACTTTGTTTTTAGAGATGAAGGGGAGGATGTTCCCATTGAGAGTTGACATTTTGGCGTCTATATAACGCCAAAAAGTGATAGATGTTCTCTGAATATTTTCTAAGTATCATTGAATAATATTCCCCAGCAAAGTCGCCATTTTGTTTCGACAAGAAACAAATGCATTCGATTTTAGAGAATTCATTCAATAATAATAAAGAAAGAATAAGAGAACAATGATCACAAAGAATTTTATTCAATCTGGGTTCATTTACATCCTCATATTTCCTTGATTCCAAAAACAGAGTACAATTAATCAACACAACGAATGAAAGAGAAGATAGTTTAATGGTGATTTCAGTAGCATTTCGACGATTTTGGTATTGTATTCATCTCAAAGGAAGTCTACTCATCCTTTCAGTTGTATGGACAAACTCTTCTTTCTCCTGGAGCCCTTTCTCTGTACTTCACATTTCCTTTACTTTCCCTTTATAAATCCAGTAATTGGAGCACTTGAACAAGGAAGGGACATTTTGGGCTAGAATACTGGTAGGTGCACAACTGAAGAAACGGAAGAGACTCCTCAGACTTAGGTTGTGCGGGTCTTCCATCATACTTCACTCTTCTTCTCTCGCCTAAGAACTCCTTGAAACTTTCCAACTTCTGTCTATTCGCGCTTCCCTTTCCTCCCATCCGTGTAGAGATCATCTATCCTTGAAACGTGGAGCGCACAATACTTGGAACATGGACAAGAGCACAACACCTCCCTTGAGAAGTGGAGTGCACAAAGCTTAGTGTTAGGACAAGCGCACAATGCCTCCCCTGAGAAGTGGCACACAATGCCTAACATTAGGACAAGCGCACAACGCCTCCCTTGAGAAGTGGAGTGTACAAAGCTTAATGTTAGGACAAGTGCACAATACTTGTCTTTAAGACAAAAGCCCTTCCAAAGTGGTGCACAACACTTGGCTTTAAGACAAAAGCCCTTCCAAAGTGGCGCATAACACTTGTGTTAGGACAAAAGTCCCTTCCAAAGTGGCACACAATGCCTTGTGTTAGGACAAAAGTCCCTTCCAAAGTGGCGCACAATGCCTTGTGTTAGGACAAGAGTCCCTTCTAAAGTGAGCACAATGCTTATGCTAGGACATAAGTCCCTTCCAAAGTGGCACACAATGCTTGTGTTAGGACAAAAGTCCCTTCCAAAGTGGCACACAATGCCTTGTGTTAGGACAAGGAGCACACAAACCCCTTTATAAGTGGCATACAATGGGATTTTTCTTCAGGATAAAGGTCCACTCAATGTGGAGCACATCACAAGTCTTAAGACCAAAACCCATTTGAATTGGCGCACATCACAAATCTTAAGACAAGAACCCATCTGAATTGGTGCACATCACAAATCCCTTCTCACTCAAATTGGGGCACAAAGCCTTGTGCGTTACATGGGCCATGCGCCCCATAGACCACCTAGCGCACAACAAGAGGGAACGCACAAGAGGAGGAGCGAACGAGCTCATCTCCCCACTTCTTGTCTCCAGCTTCTCTCCTTGTCCAAATGAAGAATGAGGAGGGGTATTTATAGACTTCCCAAGCTCCTCCCTTCCTTAAATAGTGGTGATCACTTCCACCCTCTTTCCTTACATAGTGGTGTCCAACTACTTTTCTTTACATAGTGGTGTACATCCCTTTCTAAGACAAGAACCACACTTCCTCCCTTCATACAAGGCAATGCCCATCCACACCTTTATTCAAAATAACGCCCCTCCACTCCTTTATTTAAAATAACGCCCATCTACTCCTTTATTCAAAGAAACGCCCATATACTCCTTTATTTAAAATTTGGAGCACACAACCTCTTCTCTTTATGAAGCAATGCTTCACAAGGCTTCTATAGGGAATGTAGCACAACAAGACTTTTCTCCATTCTAGATGGCACACAAGGCTTTCTCCATTCCAGATAACACACAAGGCCTTTTTCAATAGGAGGGACATACAACAGAGATGGAGATTGGCACGCTTATCCCAAAGGTACACCACACTGGGATTCATGTAGGAAGCTTTAAACTCATGCAATATAAAGATGGAATATTTTTTTGTGCCCTAACAATGGGAATTGTACAATAGGACCTTTTGCTGAGGTTCAAAATTCCTCCTCAGGATGTTTTTGTCATGAAAAACTTTCGTCATCTCTTTGTAGATTTTAAAATTTTCATAGAAGTCTCTCCTCAACTCCTCTAATTCATTAAACTCTAATTTTCTTCGTCCACTTGCTTAGTTGATATCAAAGTTTAATTTTTTTATTGCCCAGTAAGTTCTCTGTGTAAATTCCATAGGCAAGTGGTAAGTCTTCCCATACACCAATCTGTATGGGGACATTGCAATTGGGGTCTTATAAGCAGTCCTATAAGCCCATAAAGCGTCGAATAGTCTGAGGGACCAATCATTCTTATCTGGCCTTATAGTTTTCTCCAAAATGTGTTTAATTTCCTGATTAGAAATCGCAGTTTGCTCACTCATTTGTGTGTGGTATGGGGTGCTCACTTTATGTTTGATGTCATATTTCTTCATCAAAGCTTCAAATGTCCTATTGCAAAAGTGAGACCCACCATCACTAATGATAACCTTTGGAGTTCCAATTCTAGAAAAATTATTTTCCTTGAGGAATCATATGACTAATTTGTTGTTATTGGTCCTACTTGGAACTACCTCAATCCACTTTGAAACATAGTCCACACCAACCAATATATAAAGAAATCTAAAAGAAGATGGAAAAGATCCCATAAAATTAATACCCCAACAATAAAAAAAATCTTTAATGGTAAAATTGGGGATAAAGGCCTCATGTTGTGCCAAAAAACACTCTTCTCAATCTTTGACATCTATCACAAGCAACACAGAAATCATGGGTGTCATCAAACAAGGTGGGCCAGTAAAAACCACACTACAGATTTTTACAGTGGTTTTCTT
This sequence comes from Magnolia changhungtana, assembly GCA_030180095.1. Classification (NCBI taxonomy): domain Eukaryota; kingdom Viridiplantae; phylum Streptophyta; class Magnoliopsida; order Magnoliales; family Magnoliaceae; genus Magnolia; species Magnolia changhungtana. The sequence goes on from JASAUF010000600.1 coordinate 5,186,091, forward strand.
AGTAGAGAAATGGTCACCACATGCTTCCATGTGGCAAAAGGAAATAACACTTTGAACTTCATTATCTGGGACACAATGTCTAAAAATCCAATCAGTCCCATATTTATATAAATACGGGTCATCTCAGAAGAAGTTCCTAACCTCGGTTTCAAAACGCTTCCTATCTTGTGACTTCCAATGATATGGCATTTTTTCGTCACAACATAATTCACTATATTCACATACTAGGGCAATTTGGAGATCGCAAATAATTGTTTATAAGGGAAAGTGTCCTGGATATTTATCTCCTCAGTAGAATCATCTAACACCAATCTAGAAAGGTGATCAGTCGCTACGTTTTCTACTCCTTTCTTATCTCTCTAAGTCAAATTCTTGGAGTAGGAGGATCCATCTCAAAAGTCTCAGCTTTACATCCTTCTTAGATAGCAAATATTTCAAAGCTGATTGATCCATAAAAATGATCACTTTAAATCCCAGCAAGTAGGACCTAAACTTATCCAAAGCAAAAAATTACAGCAAGTAACTCCTTTTCAGTTGTTGAGTAGTTCACTTGGGCTGAGTTTAGAGTTCTACTCGCATAATGAACGTAGGGCCGTTTATCTTTCCTTTGGCCCAAAACAACCCCTATGGCATAATCACTTGCAAAAGGAATTGTCCAATCTGGTGGATACATGTAACACCCCAGATTTTTGCCAACCTGGAATTAGACGTCCTTAGGCAATGGGTTGCTCCTAACACCTTATTAACCTGTCAGAACTGAATCCCACAGTCTAAAATCGCTTCTGAACCCATTTCCTTCACAAATCTCACCCTTCACCACCTTAATTGTCCAATTTTTCTAAGAATTTTCACCCTAGACACTATCTTAAACTAGCTAAGTATTATAACTTGGATCACTTTATGCACAAACTACAAAGGACTAAGTACCACCTCAAACGGAAATCACTTAGGATTAAATCCTTTAGAAATGAGATAAAGTAACTAAGTGTTAAACTAGATTAGCTACGAAATCCGTTTGAATCGCTTTAAATATGATCTGCAAGACCCAAAACTTGTAGAATCCATGACGCTAGGTTACCCTAAAATCTAGGATCAAACTCATTACCTGACTGCTTTCGGGAGCACGTTGAAACTCCGTATCTGATCTGGACCGCACATCGGGAGTCCGAACAATACGAGGTTAAGGACTTGGGACAGCCTCGCTGGGCTTAACAACCATCTCGGAAATCAAATCCAAACAGTGTTCCACGGCTGTTCGCTTGAGTCCGGAGTGAGGGAGTGTAAAAACACTTATTTTCTTTAAAAATAAATATCTTGAATAGTAATCTGAGACTCGTCGCTTGCGGATCAGTTTTAAGCAACCAGACCATCAGAATCTGACCAAATTACACCCTCGGATCAGGAGAAATTTCATACATATTTACATGTACTCGAAATCTCCGATCGAGATCCACTGACCATTGAACTAAAACCGGTCCGCCACACGTGATCTGGAATCCCGACCGAAACGAAAATTTAATAGAACGTAGATCCAGCGTTAGTGAGCTTAAGTCCGACCTTTGGCTCAAGGAGGGCCGCCAGAAACCCTCTTTTGAGCTGAAATAATACCGATTTGATTATAATGTAAGTATACCTTGAACATAAGTCTATTTCGGTAAATTTTTGGGCTATATAAGGACCTTAAACCCTCTCTCATGGCAGCCATATGAATTTGAGATTGAGAGAGAGAAGGGAGAGAGAAAGTGTGGGAGTTGTGGGAGGAACTCCCTGCCACTCTTCCCTGCCACTATTCGAGCTTCACCGCTCCATTCTCACCGCTTTCCTGGCGATTCCGGCGTCATTTTTAGGTAAGAAACCCTAACTGTAACCTGATTTGGGGCTTGGGTGGTTGTAGGTTATGAAATAGCTAACGTATTTCGTTCCATAGGTTGCCAAACTGCCGAATACGGGAGCTTAGCAAACCTATTGACTCCGTTACGATTCTACGACACAAGGTGCGGACTTTAGGTGTATAGGTTATGGTTTTCAACGTTTTCAATGTCAGATAATGATAGATTCATGATCTGCATGCAATTGCACATGTACAAAGTGCTTTCCGATTTCTGTTTCGATTAAAGATGCAAATTATGGAATTTCACATATTCTAGGTATTCGTATAAAATACCGTATACGTATTTTTTTTGGAAATGTGTTTGACATGTTTATTTGTCGTATGGATATACGATATATGGATAAAATACTTATTTGGTGAAAGGATTCGCCTAAATACATGTTTACTAATATACACTATGTATGTATAAAGACGGTATTGAAAGAAGTACTATATACATGTATATTTTAGCGATGTGTTTGCCATGATTAATTGTTGTATAAATATAGTATGTGCGCATAAAATATTTTCTTGGCGAAAGGACTGGCCCTAATACATGTTTACTAACATACATTAAGTATGTTGAAATAGTGTATGTTATGTGTTTGTGGAAATGCTTGTGTGAGCAAGTGTTTGGATGTTGATGCCTTAGGAGGGTGTTGAGATGGGATTCTCAACTACCCTAGAGACATGTATGATTACCTCTATGAGGTTGTCTACTTAAACCGCTTACTTGCAATATATGTGTGTATTCCTACTGATGTAATGCTTTGCAACATGCTTTATATCATGCTTTATAACATGCCTACTAGCATGCTTGAATTACTTTGTTTATCATGCTTTACTCCACATGCTATGGATGAGAATTGATTGAGTTTGGGACTATGTCTATAGTCCAGACAGTCGGTACCAGATTTGAGATCATGGCTGAGGTTCATATCGCCACGTGGGATGTGTTTGATGAACCCGAGTCGTACGTCAGTTAGCGACAGTGGTTAGGCCACGCGAAGTGCTTATGCACTTCATGTCGTCTAATTGATTGTGCGCTCGAGCTAGTCAGGCTCGTCAAGTAATCCGATGTGTCTAATGTATGTTCACCATGTTTGGTCGCTACTGCTTGAACCTAGGGTACCAAACTTACCAGTGAAAACCCTTTTAACCATGGTACCTTGATTCGCTAAGACTCATGAGCCGAGCATGGTGGTATGGGACACCGTGGTCGAGCTGTCGGCCTACGCTGGGGCCGTGTGCCTCCCCGTAGTGACCAGTGAGCAACCAAACTCGTGGGCCGATTATGGTGGTATGAGACACTATATTCGAGCTGTCGGCCTACGTTGGCACAGCCTGGCTGTGGTCCCCAGTCGGGTCCAGGTTCCATTCTCAATAAGCGGACCGGTCGGGCTTTGAAAATAGACTGCCAGTTGGTAGGGTGTCAGTGGAGTGACCTCGAGCATACTCTAAATCTGCGGTGAGGCGACTAGCCTTCCTATAGTAACAGAGTATGAACTAGGCCTGTTTCTATATTGTGATGAATCGTTTAAGGGGTGATGGGGGAGTGGTGTAACCTTTGTGCGTAAAAGCCCTGGCAGCCTCTGCAATGAACTAGAAAACACACCATCGTCTGATATTAACTAGGACTGACGACCCTAGAATGGATCATGTTTGGGAATGATACAAGGGAGGTACCTTAGTTTCCCAATCCTGTTGTTTGAAATCGACTAATTAAAAACTCAGTAATCATGCTCATCATGCATTACATGTGCCTGGAAGATGTGGAGCACTGTGGGATGAAAGCATGCCGTGAGCGTGAGATGGTGTCGCATGAGGGAGTATGTTGGTGAGGGCATCCATTATACCTGCATTCATACTTGCATTAATAAGAGTAGCTAGGAGTGTTTGATTTTACTGCTTTATCATTACTGCTTGACTGAGTCGATAACATGTTAACCTATGCTTTATTGTTCCACTGAGTTAGCTACTCACTCCCACGTTAAGGGACGGTGTTTGCAACACCAACCAGATTTGTTGAGTTTCAGGTGATGGCGATGCTTATGAAGCAGAGCCGGACTACTTCTATGATGATGAGGAGTTCTCCTATCTATATCTCTTTGACAGGTCTATGAAGACCTGGTATTGTATTGACGGGGCTATGGTATTTGGGATAGGAGACATTACACTTCACATTAGGTATATTTTAGAACTGTACTTGTAATTAACTAACCTGATAACTTTATCACACTTTGGAGACTCACCACTATTTTTTTTGTATTATATATATCTATCACAATCTTCCGCTTGCAATTTAATTGTCTCTAGAGTATGATATGCTGTTTTGGCTTAATCTCATCATGTTCAATGCACAAATACAGTCAACATTCAATCATCATTCATTTTGTTGCATAAGTGATGTTCTGGAACTCAGGAGTTGAGTTTATGCTCGACTCCCGATTTTTGGGATGTTATAATGCATGATAGGTTCAGTGGTAAGGGATGATTTAATTTTATTAAAGGTACTTGCACACTTATCTATCCGCTTAAATGGGACATCCTTTTGAAGAAGATTAGTCAAGAGTCTAGTAATAGTACTAAAGTCCTTGATGAATCTTCTATGGAAAGCGGCGTGCCCTAGAAGTGATCTAATATCTCTAACAGTTCGAGGAATAAGTAGATTACCAATAATGTCCAGTTTTGAGAGATCTACCTCGATTCCATTTTTTGAAATAACACGGCATAGAACAATTCCCTTTTGAACCATGAAATGGCATTTCTCCCAATTTAAGATAAGGTTCTTCTCTTCACACCTAGATAAGATAAGAGATAAATTGTTGAGGCATTCCTCAAAACTACTCCCAAATACAGAGAAGTCGTCCATGAAAACCTCAAGAAACTTCCCAACCATATTTGAAAAAAATAATTAACATACACTATTGGTGTAACGACTCGAAAAATCCCGTACAATGGCCCGAGTACCACCTCAGGCAGAAATTGCTTAGGATCAAATCCTTTAGAAATTTGACAAAGTTAACTAAGTACTAAACTAGATTAGCCATGAAATCCACTAGAATTGCTTTAAATACGATCTGCAAGACCTAAAACTTGTAGAATCATTGACGCTAGGTTACCCTAAAATCTAGGATCAAACTCATTACCCGACTGCTCTCGGGAGCACATTAAAACTCCGTATCAGATCTGGACCGCACATTGAAAGTCCGAATGATACGAGGTTATAGATTTAGGACCGCCTCGTTTGGCTTGATAACCATCTCGGAGATTAAATCCAGACAGTGTCCCACGGCTATTCGCTTGAGTCCGGAGTGAGGAGTGTGAGAAACATGAAAATAATTCCAAAATAAATAAGGATTTATGAAATCTAGCATGTGATACTTGCGGCTCAGTATTGATCAACCTGACGGTCAGAATCAGGCCAGATTACACCCTCAGATCAGGGATATTTGCCCAAACATATCCATGTACTTGAAATTTCAGATCGAGATCCGCTGACCGTTGAACTGAACTGGTCCGCCATTTGTGATCTGGAAACCCTACTAGAACGAAAACTTAATGGTACCTAGATCCAGTATTGGTGAGCTTAAGTCCGACCTTTGGCTCCAAGGGGGCCGCCAGAAGTCCTCCGTTGAGCTAAAACTGAACCACTTTGGATATAACCTAAGTATACCTTGACCTTAGGTCTATTTTGGTGTGATTTTAGGCTATATAATGATCTTAAAACCCTCTCTCAATCAGCCATACGAATTTAAGAAAAATCCTAGGAGAGAGAAGAGAGAAAAGAGAGAGAGAGTTAGAGAGTTGTGGGAGGATTCTTCCTACCCATTTTTCCTGCCGCTACAAAAGCTTCACCACTCACTTCTCATCGATTTTCCGACAATTTCGACCTCGTTTCTAGGTAAGAAACCCTAACCCTAACCTGTTTTGGGGTTTTGATAGTTGTAAGTTATGAAATAGCTAACCTATTTCATTCTATAGGTTACCAGGCTACCGTATACTGAAGCTTAGCAAACCTATCAAGTTCTTTACGCTTCCACGGCGTAAGGTGTGGACTTTAGACATATAGGTTACGGTTTTTAAAGCTTTCAATGTCAGATAATGATAGATTCATGATCTGTATGTTATTACACATGTACAAAGTTGTAACATCCAGAAAATTGGGGGTCGAGCAGTAACTCAACTCCCGAGTTCTAGAACATCACTTATGCAACATAATGAATGATGATTGAATGTTAACTGTATTCATGCATTGAACATGAGTGAGATTAAGCCAAAACAGTATATCATACTCCAGAGACAGTTAAATTGCAAGCGGAAGACTGTGATAGACATATAAAATATAAAAACTGTGGTGAGTCTCCAGAGTGTGATAATGTTACCAGGTTAAATAATTACAAGTACAATTCTAAAATTTACCAAATGTGAGGAAGTGTAATGTCTTCTATCCCGAGTACCATAGCCCCGCCAATACATTACTAGGTCTTCATAGACCTGTCAGAGTGTTATATGTAGAAGAACTCCTCCTCAACATCATAATAGTAGCCCGGCTCTGCTTCATAAGCATCGCCATCACCTGAAACTCAACAAATCTGGTTGGTGTTGCAAACACCATCCCGTAACGTGGGAGTGAGTGATCAACTCAGTGGAACAATAAGGCATAGGTTAACATGTTATCAACTCAGTCAAGCAGTAATGATAAAGCAGTACAATCAAACAATTCTAAATACTCTTATTAATGCAAGTATGAAATGACATGATGAATGCCCTTGCCAAACCACCCTCATGCGACACCATCTTACGTTCGCGGATGTGTACCTCCCTCAGTGCTCCACATCTACTGGGCACATGCAGTGCGATGATGAGCATGATTACCAAGTAGTTATTAGTCCATTTCAAACAGCAGTATTGGGAAACTAAGGTACCTCCCTTGTATCATTCCCAAACATGATCCATTCTAGGGTCGTCAAACCTAGATAATCTCATACGATATTATGGTTCGAGAGGCATCGCGAAGGCATCGCAAAGGGCTCGTCACCCGTCAGCACGGATACAGATCTCACCATATGCGGCTCAATTGCTGGCCGTCAGCTCGAATACAGGTCTCACCGTACTCGGCTCAATCGCTGGCCGTCAGCTCGAATATAGGTCTCACCGTACTCGGCTCAACTCATGCTCTAGTTGTTGTGAAGGGCTCATAGCCAATCACAGACTTCAGAGTATACTTGAAGACAATACAAAGGACTCGTCGCCCGTCAGCACGAATACAGGTCTCACCGTATTCGGCTCTCACCGTAGGTTTCGACAACTCGAATACAGTGTCCCATACCACCATATTCGGCTCACGAGTCTGGTTGCTCACTGGTCACTACGGGGAGGCACGTGGCCCCAGCGTTGGCCGACAGCTCGACCACAGTGTCCCATACCACCATGTCCGGCTCATGAGTCTTAGCGGATTGAGGTACCATGGTTAACGGGATTTCACTGGTAAGTTTGGTACCCTAGGTTCAAGCAATAGCGTCCAAACATGGTGAACATATATTAGACATATCGGGTTACTCGACTAGCCTGACTAGCTCAAGCGCACAATTAACTAAACGACCTGAAGTGCATAAGCACTTCGTGTGGCCTAACCACTGTCGCCAACTGAAGTACGACTCGGGTTCGTCAAACACATCTTATGAGGTGAAATGAATCTCAACCACGATCTCAAGTCTGCTACCGATTGTCTAGACTATAGACATAGTCCCAAACTCAATCAATCCTTATTCATAGCATGTGGAGTAAAGCATAATAAGCAAAGTAATTCAAGCATGTTAGTAAGCATGTCATAAAGCATGTTATAAAGTATGTTATAAAGCACTATATAAATAGGAATACAGACACATATATTGCACAAGTAAGCGGTTTAAGTAAACAACCTCATGGAGGAAATCATACATGTCTCTAAGGTAGTTGAGAATCCCATCTCAACACCTACCTAAGGCATCATCATCCAAACACTTACTCACACAAGCATTTTCACAAACACTTAGCATACACTATTTCAACATACTTAATGTATGTTAGCCAAACATGTATTAGGGCGAATCCTTTTGCCAAATAAGTATTTTATCCATATATCATATATTCATACAACAAATAATCATGTCAAACACATTTCCAAAATATATACGTATATGGTATTTTCTATAACACACTATTTCTACATACATGGTGTATATTAGCATAACATATATTAGGGCGAATCTTTTCCCCGAATAAGTATTTTATCCAAGTATCATATATTCATACAACAAATAATCATGTCAAACACATTTCCAAAATATATACGTATACGGTATTTTCTATGAATACCTAGAATATGTAAAATTCTATATTCTACATCTTTAATCAAAATGGAAAACAAACAACACTTTGTACATGTTCAATTGCATACAGATCATGAATCTATCATTATTTGACATTGAAAGCGTTGAAAATTGTAACCTATACACCTAAAGTCCGCACCTTTTATCGTAGAATCGAAACGGAGTCAATAGAATTGCTAAGTTTCTGTATACGGCAGTTTGGTAACCTATAGAATGAAATAGGTTAGCTATTTCATAACCTACAACCTATACAACCCCAAAACAGATTAGGGTTAGGGTTTCTTACCTAGAAACAGAGCTGGAATCGGCGAGAAAGCGATTAGAACGGAGTGGTGGAGCTCGTGGAACGGCAGGGAAGCATGGCAGGGAGATTCTCCCACACTCTCTCTCTTTTCTCTCTTCTCTCTTTAGGGTTTCTCTCAAATTCATATGGCTGTAATGAGAGAGGGTTTAAGGTCCTTATATAGCCTAAAAACTCACCGAAATAAACTCCAGGTCAAAGTATACTTAGGTTATAACCAAAGCAGACCCGTTTCAGCTCAACAGAGGACTTCTGGCGGCCCCTCTTGAGCCAAAGGTCGGACTTAAGCTCACGAACACTGGATCTAGGTATGACTAAGTTTTTATTTCAGTCAGATTCCCAGATCACATGTGGTGGACCAGTTTCAATTCAACGGTCAGCGGATCTCGATCGGAGATTCCGAGTACACTGACACGTGTATGAAATTTTTCCTGATCCGAGGGTGTAATTTGGCCTGATTCTGACGGTCAGGTTGCTTAATACTGACCCGCAAGCGACAAGTCTCAGATTACTATTCAAGATATTTATTTTGGAAAGAAAATAAGTGTTTTCACACTCTCTCGCTCCGGACTCAAGTGAACAACCGTGGGACACTGGCTGGATTTGATTTCCAAGATGGTTGTCAAGCCCAGCGAGGCGGTCCTAAGTCCTGAACCTCGTATTATTAGAACTCCCGATATACGGTCCAGATCTGATACGGAGTTTCAACGTGCTCCCGAGAGCAGTCGGATAATGAGTTTGATCCGAGATTTTAGGGTAACCTAGCGTCAATGATTTTACAAGTTTTGGGTCTTGTAAATCGTATTTAAAGCGATTCTAGCAGATTCGTAGCTAATCTAGTTTTGCACATAGTTACTTTGTCTCATTTCTAAAGGATTTAGTCCTATAAGATTTCTGTCTGAAGTGGTACTTAGTCCTTTGTAGTTTGTATATAAAGTGATCCAAGTTATACTAAACTAGTTTAAGATAGTGTCTAGGGTGAAAGTACTTAGAAAAATTGAAAGAACAAGGTAGTGAAGGGTGGGATTTGTGAAGGAAATGGGTTCACAAGCGATTTTAGACTGTGGGATTGAGTTCTGACAAGTTAATAAGGCGTTAGGAGCGACCCATTGCCTAAGAACGTCTAATCCTGGGTTGGCAAAAATCTGGGCTATTACAATCTACCCCCCTTAAAATAAAATTTTGTCCCCGAAATTGGCTCAGGGTAATAAAGAAAGATCTATTATTTCTTTCGCCTAAGTTTTATTGATTTCGAGTTTCTACGCGTGGTAGGGCATATACTAGTCTGGTTCATTTTAGTCTACCTCCCTTAAAACTTATTTCTTTATCCATTTCTTATACCCTGATGGTTTGCTACAATTTATTTCTTTACCTATTTGGAGTCTTAACGATAATTCCCACTTATTTAGAGTAAGATACTTGTTTTCATTGTTTGTCCAGCACGGAGAGACGATTGTAGTGGGCTTGATCCCGATACATTAATCATCTACCTTTCCAGGTAGAAGGCTCATCGTATCCCTTCCTAATCCTGATGGATCCTGGTCTTCTGCTCGGCTAAGCAGTAAGTCCGTTGGCAGTCGCCCAAGATTGAGAATTAGGTCAAGCTGCGAATGCTTCGCAGTTGTATATTTCAGTAACTCCGTAGTCCGATCACTCTATAAACGTAGGGAGTGTCCATCATTGAAAGGCTCAAATTGTCTATGTGGAAGGTTGCCCTTTAGGTCTTAGTCTAAGAGAGTCCTTGTTATTATTTATGTCCAAGTATATGGTGAATCAAATCTTACTAGATCATCCTAAAACGGTTTCTCATAGTAGAACTTGCTAGGGCTTCTATAATGTTCGTATTCAACGAGCACAATTTCGATCTTGGGCCAGTGGGGTAGGGTCTACCACGCTTCCGCTGCGCCACCCAGATCAAAGAGGTGTATTAGGTGACCTAACTAGAGTAGGTTCATAATGTTCTACCTCCCTTAAAAATTATTTCTACCTCCAGGATTCAAGGTCTATGTCCTGTTCCGTATGTCGGAATAAGGTGTAATGTAGGATTTATCCTTAACATGAAATGGGAAGCAATCCCCCAATACAACGGCCTTCCTTCCATAGATGATGTGTGCTATGGCATTGGTACCTATGGTTATAGAAAGGAGCTAAGATGCCTAATTCCACTAAAGGAGGACCTTTGCCACGGTTCCGACTTACCTCTTTAATCATATCTAGTTGAATACTGTAAGATAATTTGCACGCCCTTAGTACATAAAGAATATAGACAAATAGGTTAATAGACAGCCTATCCTTCTAAGTCCATAGGCACAATACGCATGCCAGAATGGTCTGTGGTTCGAGACCTAATCCCTAACTCTCTCTGTTGCCCATTTGAGAAATTTCTTAGGCCCTAAAAGACAAAGTATCCCCAGTGGCTATATGTTCTTACGCTTCTCAAAGATGAAGTTATAACTTTTAGTTTTAAGTGGTTCGGCCAACACGAAAGGAAAATTATGTAGTGGGTCTGAGCCGGATACATGGACCTTCTACCTCGTGAAGACAGAAAATCGTCGTATCAGTTCTTAATCCTAGTTGATCCCGACCTTTTGCTTGATTAGAGCATAGAATTCATTGGTAACTACTAGGATTAAGAGTTCGATTCAAACCGCGAATACCTCGCTTAGATATAGTTTCTTTACTCCGCGTTCCTGTTTGTACTAAGTCCTTGAGAAGGCGATCCTAAGGGGTGTATTAATTTGACTAACATTAAATCCAAGGGATATATAAGTTTTCCCTTCATGATTAGTTTCTAATCAAACAACCTTCCTAAGAGTTATTAAAGAAGTCTATGAGTACCGAGGGGATTCAACAAGGGACGGGGTCTCGCTCCAACCTAACCAAGCCAACTAACGAAATTTATCTTCCAATTATCTTAGCATAATGAATCTTTTACATTCCTTAGTCTAACCAGTAGCCTAGTCGCAACGTATAAGTAGCGGTAATTCCACTAGTTGTGATCCAAAATCTATGCTTCTACACTAGAGGATTTCACATCATTTCTAATACAGGAAGGGTTTTATCACTTAGGGTCGAAGTTGTCTAAATGGAACTGAGTTGTCTGTACTTGACGCTCGAGCATTCCACATGTGCTCATCCCAACTAAGAGGGTCCTAAGGTTCACATTATAAATTTGTTGGATTTCCTACATAGTCAGGCCTGTCGAAATCAAGGATTACCATTCTAGGTCCAAAACTCTAAGGGCCTATTTGTTAAACCACTATTTACTCTAAAAGCTTAAACTGCCAGAGTGTGGTGGGTTAATGTATATCAAGGGACTTTATCACTTCAACACTATTTGGCCAGTGGTCTTAAGTTGTATTAAATGGGACTGTATTGCTAATCTCACTTCGGGTTGGGAATGGCATGTTTGGTAGGAGAGTGGGTGGGGATTAAAATTAATGGTATAAGCTGTGGAAAATAACCTTGTGTTGGAAGGTGTGAGATGGGATTTCCAAATCCCATGATGATGAATTTTTAAGTGTAATTAGAAGGAAATCTCGGAACATACTTTTCATTGCATACATTCCAAACATAGTATCGGAAACCATGGGATACACCCAATCTAGGGACCATACCTTACACATACATTTATTATTACTTTTACGATTCCATCCACCCTAAACTCACCTAACGTGGTTGGCCAAATTGCCCTAAATATTCCAACATTCGGAGGTTGTGAAGAAGACAGTGAAAATGGAGAAAAGGGTCGTATTCCACTTGAATAAGGCCATGTGAAGTGAAGGAAAAGAGAGAGAGGAGGGGCTGGCATTTTGGGTTCTTCATGGATTGGAGTCTCATCAGATATTGTAGAGGTCCAAGTGACAGGGAATGAAGAAGGTAAAAGGGAGAAATGGGATAGGTTAGAAGGTTATACGATTTTGAGTCACAAATGGGGCATGTAAGAGCCCAAACGAGAGAGAACGGAGAGGTTGGACGTTGGCTATGGGAGAAAACAGTGATGGTGTGCGTGTTTGGCCAGGGAATGACGAAATGGGTGGATGGAAGGGAGATTTGAATGAGAAAACAGTAACTTGGAAGAGAAAAGAGAGCTTGGGGGGTGATTTGTGAAGGAAGTATGCTTTTGAAAGGGTGAAAATGGACAGGAGGCATACCAGGGGGTTTTTAATACCCCCAAACCCAATCGGCCCAACCGGCAGGCCCGTCCGAGCCCAAAACCCGGCGAGGTCTCGTAGACCCGGCAAGGGCCTCGCCGACCAACAGTCTAGATGGGGAGGGGGGCCCCCATGGGCGAGTCCACCATGCCCCCTAGGCTCCAAAAACGTATGGGGCCCACCCTGGTTCCCTCCGGAAGTGCTCCATTTGGCCCCCGACTCCATTTTGAGCCGTATCGGGGCCAAAATGCAAACCAAAATGATTTTATATGACATGTAGCATATTATTTTAGGGTAGGAGGCGCTAATCTATCCAACTAACTCATTTATTTCATGAGATTCCATAATTTGAATGGTTAAAAGTCCAATTTCTACATATATTTACTATTTATAGTAAATTTTTGTTTAAGTATTATTTTTCATCATTTACATGTTAGGATTTATGTCTAGTATGAAAGGACTTAAAAAAATTGAAGAATGAGGTGGTGAAAGGAGAGAATTTGATGAAATTGGATAAAAGAGGTTTTAGGCTTTGAGATGAAGTGTGGTTAACTCACAACCTAAGGGCATTCGTTTCTAGGGAACGACTCAAACCCATCGACTGACGGCCTAGAAGTGGTTTGGGATCGTCTAGTGCGATCACGGTTGAGTACGGACTCAAACAAAACAACCAATTTCAGTGAACTTCGCCGATTGGCGAGACGGGGACACCTACGACTGTTTCTACGTTTCGTCGATCCCTCTTAAGTCAAAGTGCATCATTGTGCATCGTGTGACCATAACCCAGGTCTGGTTTAATCCAAATCATGCTCTGATACCAACTGTAACATCTCAAAAATCGGGGGTCAAGTAGTAACTCAACTCCCGAGTTCCAGAACATCACTTATGCAACATAATGAATGATGATTGAATGTTGACTGTATTCGTGCATTGAACATGAGTGAGATTAAGTCAAAACAGCATGTCATACTCCAGAGACAGTTAAATTGCAAGCGGAAGATTGTGATAGACATATAAAATATAAAAACTGTGGTGAGTCTCCAGAGTGTGATAATGTTATTAGGTTAAATAATTACAAGTACAATTCTAAAATTTACCAAATGTGAGGAAGTGTAATGTCTTCTATCCCGAGTACCATAGCCCAGTCAATACATTACTAGGTCTTCATAGACTTGTCAGAGTGTTATATGTAGGAGAACTCCTCCTCAACATCATAGTAGTAGTCCGGCTCTGCTTCATAAGCATCGCCATCACCTGAAACTCAACAAATCTAGTTGGTGTTGCAAATACCGTCCCGTAACGTGGGAGTGAGTGATCAACTCAGTGAAACAATAAGGCATAGGTTAACATATTATCAACTCAGTCAAGCAATAATGATAAAGCAGTACAATCAAACAATTCTAAATACTCTTATTAATGCAAGTATGAAATGACATGATGAATGCCCTTACCAAACCACCCTCATGCGACACCATCTTATGTTCGCGGATGCGTACCTCCCTCAGTGCTCCACATCTACTAGGCACATGCGGTGCAATGATGAGCATGATTACCAAGTAGTTATTAGTCCATTTCAAACAGCAGTATTGGGAAACTAAGGTACCTCTCTTGTATCATTCCCAAACATGATCCATTCTAGGGTCGTTAAACCTAGATAATCTCATACAATATTATGATTCGAGAGGCATCGTGAAGGCATCGCAAAGGGCTCGTCATCCGTCAGTACGGATACAGATCTCACCATATGCGGCTCAATTGCTGGCCGTCAGCTCGAATACAGGTCTCACCGTACTCGGCTCAATCGCTGGCCGTCAGCTCGAATACATGTCTCACCGTACTCGGCTCAACTCATGCTCTAGTTGCTGTGAAGGGCTCATCACCAATCACAGACTTCAGAGTATACTCGAAGACACTATGAAGGACTCGTCGCCCCGTCAGCACGAATATAGGTCTCACTGTATTCGGCTCTCGCTGTAGGTGTCGACAGCTCGAATATAGTGTCTCATACCACCGTATTCGGCTCACGAGTCTGGTTGCTCACTGGTCACTACGGGGAGGCACGTGGCCCCAGCGTAAGCCAACGACTCGACCACGATGTCCCATACCACCATGTCTGGCTCATGAGTCTTAGCAGATCGAGGTACCATGGTTAACGGGATTTCATTGGTAAGTTTGGTACCCTAGGTTCAAGCAATAGCGTCCAAACATGGTGAACATACATTAGACATATCGGGTTACTTGACTAGCCTGACTAGCTCGAGCGCACAATCAACTGAACGACCTGAAGTGCATAAGCACTTCGTGTGGCCTAACCACTGTCGCCAACTGAAGTACGACTCGGGTTCATCAAACACATCTTACGAGGCGAAATGAATCTCAACCACGATCTCAAGTCTGCTACCGATTGTCTGGACTATAGAAATAGTCCCAAACTCAATCAATCCTTATTCATAGCATGTGGAGTAAAGCATAATAAGCAAAGTAATTCAAGCATGTTAGTAAGCATGTCATAAAGCATGTTATAAAGCATGTTATAAAGCACTACATAAATAGGAATACAAACATATATTGCACAAGTAAGCGGTTTAAGTAAACAACCTCATGGAGGAAATCATACATGTCTCTAAGGTAGTTGAGAATCCCATCTCAACACCCACCTAAGGCATCATCATCCAAACACTTACTCACACAAGCATTTTCACAAACACTTAGCATACACTATTTCAACATACTTAGTGTATGTTAGCCAAACATGTATTAGGGCTCATCCTTTCACCAAATAAGTATTTTATCCATATATCATATATTCATATAACAAATAATCATATCAAACACATTTTCAAAATATATACGTATATGGTATTTTCTATAACACACTATTTCTACATACATGGTGTATATTAGCATAACATGTATTAGGGCGAATCTTTTCGCCGAATAAGTATTTTATCCAAGTATCCTATATTCATACAATAAATAATCATGTCAAACACATTTCCAAAATATATACGTATACGGTATTTTATACGAATACCTAGAATATGTAAAATTCCATATTCTACATCTTTAATCGAAATGAAAAACAAACAACACTTTGTACATGTGAAATTGCATACAGATCATGAATCTATCATTATCTAACATTGAAAGTGTTGAAAACCGTAACCTATACACCTAAAGTCTGCACCTTTTATCGTATAATCGAAACGTAGTCGATAGAATTGCTACGTTTCTGTATACGGCAGTTTGGTAACCTATAGAATGAAATAGGTTAGCTATTTCATAACTTACAACCTTACCTAGAAACGGAGCTGGAATCGCCAGGAAAGCGATTAGAACGGAGTGGTGGAGCTCGTGGAGCGGCAGGGAAGCATGGTAAGGAGATTCTCCACATCTCCCACACTTTCTCTCTCTTTTCTCTCTTCTCTCTTTAGGGTTTCTCTCAAATTCGTATGGCTGCAATGAGAGAGGGTTTAAGGTCCTTATATAGCCTAAAAACTCACCGAAATAAACCCAAGGTCAAAGCATACTTAGGTTATAACCAAAGCGGACCCGTTTCAGCTCAACGAAGGACTTCTGGTGGCCTCCCTTAAGCCAAAGGTCGGACTTAAGCTCACTAACACTGGATCTAGGTATGACTAAGTTTTTGTTTCAGTCAGATTCCCAGATCACACGTTGTGGACTAGTTTCAGTTCAACGGTCTGCGGATCTCGATCGGAGATTCCGAGTACACTGACACGTGTATGAAATTTTTCCTGATCCGAGGGTGTAATTTGGCCTGATTCTGACGGTCAGGTTGCTTAATACTGACCCGCAAGCGACAAGTCTCAGATTACTATTCAAGATATTTATTTTGGAAAGAAAACAAGTGTTTTCACACTCTCTCGCTCCGGACTCAAGCGAACAGCCGTGGGACACTGGCTGGATTTGATTTCTGAGATGGTTGTCAAGCCCAGCGAGGCGGTCCTAAGTCCTTAACCTCGTATTATTCGGACTCCCGATGTGCAGTTCAGATCTGATACGGAGTTTCAACGTGCTCCCTAGAGCAGTCGAGTAATGAGTTTGATCCGAGATTTTAGGGTAACCTAGCGTCAATGATTCTACAAGTTTTGGGTCTTGCAGATCGTATTTAAAGCGATTCTAGCGGATTTCGTAGCTAATCTAGTTTTGCACTTAGTTACTTTGTCTCATTTCTAAAGAATTTAGTCCTATAAGATTTCTGTCTGAGGTGGTACTTAGTCCTTTGTAGTTTGTATATAAAGTGATCCAAGTTATACTACTTTGCTAATTTAAGATAGTGTCTAGGGTGAAAGTACTTAGAAAAATTGAAAGAACAAGGTGGTGAAGGGTGGGATTTGGGAGGGAAATGGGTTCACAAGCGATTTTAGATAGTGGGATTGAGTTCTGACAAGTTAATAACGCGTTAGGAGCGACCCATTGCCTAAGGACGTCTAATCCCAGGTTGGCAAAAATCCGGGCTGTTACAAAAGTGTTGTCCATTTTGCTTTTCGGTTATACGATAACTATGTTGAATATACTATATTCCTAGTATTTGTAGAAAGTATCGTATACGTATAAATTTTGAAAATGTGTTTGCCATGATTATTTACTGTATGAACATATTATATATGTGTATAATACTTATTTGGCGAAAGGGTTCGCCCTAATACATGTTTTGCTAATATACGTTATGTATGTTGAAATAGTGCATTCTAAGTGTTTATGAAAATGCTTGTGAGGGTAAGTGCTTGGATGATGGTGCTTTAGGTGGGTGTTGAGATGGGATTCTCAACTACCTTAGAAACGTATATGATTTCCTCTATAATTGGTTGTTTAATTTAATCGCTTACTATGAAATATATGTGTTTGTATTTCTTGTTTATATTGTGCTTTGTAACATGCTTTATGACATGTTTGTTAACATGCTTAAATTACTTTGTTTATTATGCTTTACTCCACATGCTTCTGAATAAGGATTGATTGTGATTGGGGCTATGATTATAGTCCGGATAATCGGTAACGGAATTGAGTTCATGGTTGAGATTCATTTCGCCACGAAGGATGTGTCTGACGAACCCAAGTCGTACTCCGGTTAACGATAGTGGTTAGGCCACGTGAAGTGCTTAAGCACTTCATGTCGTTCGGCTGGTCGTGCGCTCATGCTAGTCTAGCTCGTCAAGTAACCCGATCTGTCTAATGTATGTTCATTATCTTTGGATGCCACTGCTTGAACCTAGGGTACCAAACTTACCAGTGTAACCCCGTTAACCTTGGTACCTTGATCTGCTAAGACTCATGAGCTGGGCATGGTGGTATGAGACACCGTGGTCAAGCTATCGGCCTACGCTGGGGCCACGTGCCTCCCCGTAGTGACCAGTGAGTAACCCTGACTTGTGAGCCGAATACGGTGGTATGGAACACTGTATTCGAGCTGTCGGCCTACACTGATTGGTGACGAACCCTTTGTAGTGACCTCGAGCATACTCTGGATTTGCGATGAGGCGACGAGTTTTGCCACGGTGAATAGAGTATGAACTAGGCCTGTATCAGTTTAGTGACAAACCGTTAAAAAGGTGATGGGGGAGTGGTGTAACAATTGCGTGTAACAGCCCTGGCAGCCTTTACAGCTCCCTAGAACCACACTATCATATGAGATTGTCTAGGTTTGACGACCCTAGAATAGATCATGTTTGGGAATGATACAAGGGAGGTACCTTAGTTTCCCAATCCTGCTGTTTGAAATCGACTAATACCAACTCGGTAATCATGTTCATCATCGCACTGCATGTGCCTGGAAGATGTGGAGCACTGAGGAATGAACGCATGCCGCGGACATAAGATGGTGTCGCATGAGGGAGTATGTCGATGAGGGCATGCATCATGACTGCATTTTATACTTGCATTAATAAGAGTAGTTAGGATTATTCGATTGTATTATTTTATCATTACTGCTTGACTGAATTGATAACATGTTAACCTATACTTTATTGTTTCACTGAGTTAGCTACTCACTCCCACGTTACGGGACGGTGTTATACACACCAACTAGACTCGGTCTTAAGTGCAGATGAGGTGACGACTCAGGAGGCAGAGTCAGACTACGACGAGGACCAGGACGAGTTCTCGTATATGAAGTATGCTGGTGGCTTTGCCTAGACTGCCTGGATTGATGGGACTTACAGGGCTTACTTCTTTAGTTATACTTTTGACATTTTGATCATAAAACAGATACATGTATATGGTGACTTAGTTGGGTTCATACTCTGGAGATTGAGATGGTTTTGTTTCTTTTACATACAATTATATACAGTTTCAGTCTTCCGCTTGCCTTTATACAATTGATCTGGAGTATGAATTACTATTTTGGTATAATCTCACTCATGTTTATTGTACTAACACAGACAACATTTAATCATCATTATCTATGTTGCATAAGTGATGTTTTGGAACTCGAGAGTTAAGTTGCTACTCGACCCTCGAATTTCAAGGCGTTACAATTGGAAAGTTGTCGGGGTGCTACATAATCCAAACAGCATCCGTTTGAAAGCAAACGTGCCAAATAGACAAGTGAACGTGGTTTCCTCTTGGTCTTCTAGGGCTATCTCTTTTTTGTTATATCTGAAATATCCATCAAGAAAACTATGGAAGGAGTGACCTGCTACCCTCTCTAAAACTTGATCAATGAATGGTAGAGGGAAATAGTCCTTCTTTGTGACCTGGTTCAATTTTCTATAGTCAATGCAAACACATCAACTTGTGGTGACATGTGTTGGTATGAGTTCATTTTAGAATTTTGCATGACAGTTATTCTGAATTTCTTTGGGACTACTTGAGTTAGACTCACCCAAACACTATCGGATATTAGGTAGATGATTCCCACATCCAACAATTTGATCAACTCATTTTCTACAACTTCCATCATGTTTGGATTGAGATGCCTTTAAGGTTGTCTAATTGGTTTGGTATCCTTATCGAGGTAGATCTGATGGGTGCAAATGGAAGGGCTTATACCCTTAACGTTAGAAATGGTCCAGCCCAAGGCTCCTTTATAGTCCCTTAGAATATTCAATAATTTAATCTCTTGATCCTTATCTAAAAATGAAGAGATCACCATAAGATAAGTTTTATTTTCACCTAAGTATACATACTTAAGCTCATTTGGTAGTGTTTTTAAATCAAGCTTTGGAACATTAGTTGGTGATGGCAAAGGTCGCGAGTCTTCGATAGATATGATTTGAGTGCGGGGTCTCCATTGGTACATACCAATGTCCTGGGTGGTAGTGCTCTCATTATCATCATATATTTCAGCAAGCACTTTTTCTAAATCAAAATTTTTCAACTCGCCAAAGACTTTAATCAATTCCTTAGATAGGTTAGGTTCCAATTCCTCTTCCTCTGTCAAGCAGTCCATAAAATTCAGTTCATTGATCTCATTATTATCTATGGGCTGCTTACATAGATTGAAGATATTTAGCTCTAAGGTCATGTTACCAAAAGACAACTTCATCATTCCATTCCTGCAATTGATGATTGCATTTGAAGTTGCTAAGAATGGGCGGCCTAAAATAATGAGAACATGAGCACTAGCATTTACACATGGTTCAGTGTCTAGTACAATAAAATCCATGGGGAAGTAGAAATTGATAAAGCTCCACCTACCGGATTTGAACAATGTGTTACCACATCTCCAAATGTCCTATAAAGAGAAAAGAGAACCAGAGGAGTTAACGAATATTTTCAGCCTTCTACCATAACTCCCGTAGCTACAAACAAAGTTGGTCGAATAGCGTCTGCCCACTTAGAACTCGACAATACCACTAAACTAAGCTAATAGGCCAAAAAAGCAGCCAGTTCGGCGTGAGGGTTGTAATCCGCTGGACTTCTTATCTTGTGCCTAAGAGTTTCCAAGTGTTGCAAGTGACTACCTAAAAAGTTACAAAGAAAACGAGAGTATTAAAAAGTATACAGCACATAAGTACATGTTTTGAATATAACTGGAATGATTAGAGAATATACCATAGGTTTCTCGTAAAATGTGCAAGCCACTGGAGAGGCAGTATTTTTCGAATATCGGGGAACTTTGACATTTCTCAAAAAAGTTCCGTAGTGGTCTCGAAAATTAATTGTAGTCTTTAAGGAGGCTCAAAATAAACAAACTCCTCATTGGTAGGAATAAACTCATCGAAGAATCACCCCGTACGAGGAATTCCTTTCATTCGGTGTAGATCCCATAAGGTGATACTAACCTCACCCAAGGGTAGGTGAAAAAAATTCGTTGTGGGACACCAATACATCAAGAAGCCTTTGAAGATCATAGTATCCTTAAAGAAATGCTCGGAAGTAACTTCAATAGCATTATATAAATTGACATCGACCAAAACTTGGGTATATTTCTTGAGAATGGCTCTCCTCCAAGCACTGTAGTAAGCATGATGGGATAAAAAGGCCATGTGTCTAGAATTCTTCAATACGCATAAAGAATCCTTGTCAAAAAAGCGTTGTTGGAGAGTTTTGAAATAGTGTGTATGATAAAGGGCATGCAGATTATAACTGAGAATTAGAAAGTGCATATGACAAATTTGACCCATCTTCTATTGCGATCCTTTTTCCAATAGAAAGCCTCGATCTGAGGTTCCTTTATAACCCAATTTGCAGTATAAAGAAGCCTATTCTGCGTCATCTGATCTGTTAGCTCACTATGAAGGATTGATAAGTGACGGTGCATATTCAATGGAATGATAAGCATCTCATCTCTATAGGGGCTTTTGAATTTGATGATTTTTTTATAGAGCTACACACTGTCTCATGTATTCTAAAGACGCTTTTTGTTGTTCTCCTTAATCTTCTCTTCTAATAATTCTCCTTTACTCTTCGATTTCTTCTTCTTTGTAAAGGTGGGAGGAGGAGTAGGTTCTTTATCAGCAAGACTAGAGCTGTCAGTGCGGATGTTGGTAGTTGATTTCAACCAAGTATCCTAGTCAGCTTCATGACCCTCCTTTTGAGGTCTTTCGACGTCTCCCATTATGATGGCATTGCGGATAAGGCTAGCCAAGAGAAGTATACGGTCTGAAAAATTAATGGTGGAGAGGATCAGTTCTTTGAAGATAAATGGTTGCTTACTAGTCACCCGCACTCTTTTCTTAGGACGATCTTCAACTAAATGTGATCAAAGGTTCGAAGGTTCCAAGTGTTGTGAAGGGGTAGCTTTCTCCTGAGAAGGAGTGTGGCATTTCTTAGTTCAAGCCATCAAAGGATTCTATGAAAATTTAGCAAGTCTAGGTGCTTGGAAGATTTCTGCAAAAGCAAAAGTCTATTGCGCGGGCAATCAATTGTAGTAACACTCTGTTGTGTGAGCAATCAGTAGCGTGCAGCACTCCGGTGCACGAAAGTCAATAGCATGGAGGTGTTCTATTGCATGGAAGTCAATTGTGCACTAGAGGTTTCTTTGAAAATGAAGAAGTGATCTGAAAGGGAACTAACCTTAGTTTATATAACCGATCGGACCCGACCCCCATTGCGCAGACTTGATAGGGCAATGGGTAAAGTGCGGGTAATGAATTGAAAGAAATGGTTTTTTGATAAGAAGTGGTTGATCCTCTATTAATTCAAAATCAACAAAGGATTAAGGGGGCATCTGTTAGGCCATAAAATTGAGAAGAAAGAAATAGAAGTAATAGAAATCAGGAGAGAACGGAAAGAAATTTCACCCTCGCATTGCAGAACCATTGTGTACGCACAATAGACACATTAAGCGAATCAAATGATGATCCATTGCACGGGGCACAATAAGCATCTTGCATACTCACACAATGAGGTACAGTTGTGTAGGAATAAGGGTTTACACGTGTGAAATGCCTATAAAAACCCCTTCCCCCCTTTATTTGATTCATTTGTAACTCTAGAGCTCTAGAAGAACCAGAAGAAGACCCAAGACTTATACCAGGTATCTTGCAAAGGAGAAGAAGATAATAGAGGTGTCTATGAATATCCATTGTGCCACTCGCAATGGAGATGCATTGTGCAGCGCGCAACAACTCTATTGCACATGCAGTAAAACTGTGTTTGCAATGTATGATTCCAGATTTCTCTTAGATAGCGAGTCTTTGACAATTCATTCTAAAGTTTGATTATATTCCTCAAGACTCCTACCTATAATCAGAACTTCGAGTATATATATTAGAAAGGGATTAAAAGGATCTTTGAATTAAAGAACTTTCGAATTAAAGAAGAAACGAAGGACTTCTGGAGGATCACTAAATCCTCACAATGACTCTTTGATTAAGAAGAGTTCATCTCAAACTGAAATGCTATCAAAATTGACATCCCAATGAGTTCTATTATGATATTTCATTACATTTGTACACCTTAATTAGAATCAAGGGAGATATGAGGATGTAAACGAACTTTAAAATTAATAAAATATCTAATAATGATTGTTCTTTCATAATTCATATTTTATTATTAAATAAGATATCCTCGATCAAAATACATTCATTTCTTATCGAAACTAGGGTCCCGATATGTCTCATACTCTAATACAAGTGGTATCGGTATGCGCAACTATTCTACATGAATGTATGTCTAGCATTGTGTGTCTGGCTCATCATATGTAGTTATCATCACATTGTGGAATATATATATATATATATATATAATTCATGAAAACCCAGCTCACTCTACATCCCATAACTACGGAGATTCATCGGTGTGTCCAACACTACCATAGATTTACGTGAACACCTCAGGATGGAACAACTCATGGATTGGATGAATTACATAACATGATTTGTTCATGGAGTGACTAATTACGACATCCAATCCCATAAGGTGATGTAACATGCATTTCAGATTACTTACATCGATTTGTGTACCACTACCCTAATCCACGGATTTATGTGTCGACCAAGAGGTTCACTTCCCAGAGCGCATTACGTCCATGATAAAATAAGTCAGTCACTAGATGTGAGACCTCCAACACATCATTTACATTAAAAAGGAAATAATGGCCTACTTTAAAACATATACTAAACATATTTATCATACGAGTAAGATCTATCTCTAGGTTCCACAAAAGTTTCAGTAAACTCAAAGTATATGAGAATAAAATAGACCAAGCATAAATCAGTCTTAATTACTATAAGCTTAGAGGAAATCCCTCACCTTTTAAACTGGACCACTTCCCATATTTGCATGTTTGTTCCCAATTCTAGCCTAATTAACATGTCTTATATGGTTAGATCATCATTTTATATGAATTGCACAGTTAAGATTGAGGTAAATTTTCTATCCAATTATAATGATGAACATAGATACTTCCTTATCCTGATTCAGTAATACTTCTAACTGACCAATCCCTTGTTCAAAGTGTTTCTCTACTGAGTCAATTATGTTCGACTCAGTCTCAAATCTATGAATATAAATTTAAAATTAATAATCAAAATAAACTTCTACTAGCAAATTATAGATTTATACAGGTAGTTACTGACCTTCGATCACTAAAGAAATTTGAACCTAGATGTCCCTCACGACTCGATGAGTCACACAGCGTCCTCCCTTACAAGATGACAACTCTCTCTCACTTTCTCTCCTTTTCTCTCGTTCTCCCTCTGATTCTTTTTTGTTGAATGGCTATTGGGTGGAGGGGTTTATATGAGCTTTCAGAAGGGGTTTTCGTATGAGGATAGGTTGGCTCTGGGTTACACCAGCGTGCAGATTCTTCTCATGCACTCAGCGTGAGCATTCCTGTTGAAAGATTGATCATCTGTGTTGACTGATGGTGCCGCATCCATCCTTCCTATTTCTAAAGAGAGTGCTATGTATACGACCTTGTTGTGATTGGACGAGACTTGAAATCATGCCCGAAAAATCTTCCTATGGCTGCTGCTTCTCGGTGAGGAAGATAACGGCCTGCCATTACATTTTCCTTCACCCCGATGATTGCGAATGGTTCAGATGGTACCATAAGATCTTTTGGATGTGACAAATCAAAGGTTGGGGGTCTTCAATCAATGGTTTGTGCGAAAAATCTTCTACGTGGTGCAGTTGATTCCCGAAAGAGGCGGTGGAATGTTGTGTTTCCTCATTCCTCCTGACTCCTCTCATTAGGGGGCATTAGAATTCTCTAGGAAGAGGATTACACAGTTCATATATGTGGAGGATTTTGATCCTAGTGGGAGAGGACCTCTCGAGCACTCAATTCCTTCGGGCATTGTCGCAGAGGGCAGAAACTGCCCAACCTTGGTTCGATTACAGTGGCCAGGTCAGGTCCACAATGATGAGGTTTGAGAAATCCGCTTTGTCCATCCATTTTTTGTATCATGTTAGGACACAGGGTTAAAAATGAGGCAGATCCACTAATCAGGTGGACCACACGGTATGAATTAGTTTTGATGTGCTTCTTCTGAGAATAGAATTTTAGAGAAGGAAATTTCCTTCAAACACGTCTTTGTATGTGAGGTATTTATAAGGAATCCTCTCCATTCATCAGTCTAAGCAGGTCATGTTGGGCCATGAGACTAAATATGGAGTTGATTGGAGGCTTAGGTGGGCCACACTTTCCAAAAATTAGTAAGCAATACTCACTGTAAATTCCTCCCTACGTCTCCTGTTACCATGCACATGGCATTGCTTATTTACAAAATTTTCATTTATGTTGTTCCTACTTCCGACATCAATGACGTTTAAATACACAATCCAAATACTTTGAAATTTTTTGGGCATTAATTATTTTCCATGCCCTTTCTATCACCCTAGTTTGGGCCCTAATCTCTCGAGAATGACCAAGATGTGCTTTTAATGACTAACACACTCCGTAATTCAGAGCAACGTTTTTACGTGTCTAATTAGAAAGTTACCCAATAGTTTAGGCATATTCCCTAAAATCTTCATAATGACCAATTTATCCTAATATTCGAATGACCCATTTTGCAGATTCAAACATGATGGACGGTCAGATGATATGTTAAGAGTAAGAAAACTAGATGGTTAGCATTCTGGTCATGTATCTAGATGATTATATGGTCCATTTCGTAAATTGATCAACGGAAATGATTTCTTCATCATGAGAATGTTTCTAGTAAGTTTAAGAGAGGAAAAGGAAATTCTATGTAATAATTCAGATTATCCATACCCTAGTATGCGAGATTCGAGTTATTACAAGTAGGCCTCATTTGCATTTGATGTAGCCAAGAATGGCTTGTTGTCAGCCAATACCAATTTGACTTTATCTTGATTTCAAAATGTTATAAATTCATGCAAGGATGACAGGATGCACACAAAAAAGTGGATCCAATCTCTCCCGAGCAGAGCGTTGTAACTGGATGAAATATCGACTACGAAGAATGGAGCCAATACTTTTTTTTACCTATGATCAAGTCGACCGATAACACACCATGTTTCTTCGTGATATACCTAGTTAAGTTACTAACTATAACCTTAGATGGGATCAAATTGGCTGAAGTCTTTCCAAATTTTTCCATCTTTCTTATTGGGAGAAGATTAACAACGGCCCCATTGTCGACTAAGATTCTGGTGACCGGGCAGCCCTTGAGATAGGTACATATGTACATTGGTTTAAGATGTTGAGTCATATCATAAGTGGGCCTTTCTATGACTACTCTTTCAGACGATAACCCTGACTCCACGTTAACGGTATTTACTTGCGGCGTATCGCTCACTCTCAACGTTCTTTCACTTGCATCTTCTAGGGGAAGAGAAGCATGTTGTATCACTATAGGAGGACTACCATCTTACTGGGCTTAGATGTCTTGGCTTAAAATTGGTTGGGAGAGTAAGTGCCATGTTGCAATCAAACATTATGGATGGTAATGATCTCTAAACCCAAACATTGCACCCCCCCCCCCAAGTTTTTCCAAACCTTCCTGCTCATCTGAACCTACACCAGAACATTCGACATTCTTATTGGTCATTGAATTCGCCTCTATCCGCTTGAAAGTAGGTGAAGACACTTCCAATGCTTTGATCGCTATCATTAGTTCTTCAATCAACATATTGTCACCTGAGAATAACCCATCGTTGTGATAATTGAACAAGTTATCAAGATTATTAATGTTGCCCAGTTTTACCATATTGTTAGGTTGAGTGCCATCTTCCATGACTTGGTCATGTAAGATGTGCTTCAAAATTACTTCGAATGTGTTAACGGTCAACTATTCCCCTAGCTGAGGAATCCTCTAAAATAGACATAGTTGCATGGCTCATGACCAAGATGCATTCTCAGTCTCCATCAATTCTCTTCTTTTGGCTTCTTAATGTCGCTGTAAACAACATTTCTAGGTTCGAGTCATGGCTTCAGGGGCAGCAGGAAATTTGGGATGCATGACCCTTTCCTAAACTTCCTTTTAAGTTGGTGGAGGCTTGACCATTCTTTTACGCAAAGTCCTCTACTGAGGAGGGTGATCATGGGGCAAGAACACTTTCCACAGTCGATAAGGCTCTTGTTCACAACCTCAAGTGCAGGGTTGTAATGTAGTAATAACTCGATGAGATCGAGGTCGAATCCACAGGGAATGGAGAACACAGTCTAAAACTAATCTAAGTCAAACTTGATTGGTCTGGATTTTTAATCCAACAATTTAGAAAAAGGTTTTAAAATAATAAAGACAAATGACTAAGGATCTAGGAATCTACATATAGCAATCTCAACATTAATCTACTTGATTCAATGATAACTCAATTGAAATCAAAGTCATATTCTATCCAATCGGATGATGGAGTAGTTAAAATAGAATATGAACTTTTCATTAATTTGGTTCCCAAATATCCATATAATTGCAATGATGGTAAGGGAATTCAATCATCCTACCGGAAGCATGTGATGTAACTCTTGAACCATGTAATGTAACTCTTAGAAGATTCCCCTAGCAACTATCGAAAGCATGTGAGATCGGCTATGACTATTTCCCTATCATTAGAAAAGAACTGAGCATTATATTTTTCTTTCATCTCCTACCAAGTATGGATTCAATTTGGCAGTAAGTTGGAGTACCACATGAAGGCCGATGGCATCAGTGACTGACTGAATAATTGCCACTTGTGATATTCACTATCAGCGATTTCACCACATCGCATAGTAAATCGACTTATGTGTTCAATGGTCAATTGACCAGGATTGTCGGAGAATAGGGTAAATTTTGGTCAATAGTTCCTTGGCAATGGGTGTTGTCGATCAATCCATTCGGGATATGGCTTATGGTAAACCAGGATAGTATTGCAGCTGAGGACTTGGCCTACTACCTCTGTAACACCCTAAAAATTGGGAGTCGAGTAGCAACTCAACTCCCGAGTTCCAAAACATCACTTATGCAACATATATGCTTATGATTCAATGTTGTCTGTGTTAGTGCATTAATCATGAGTGGGATTATACCAAAACAGTATTTCATACTCCAGATCAGGTTGTAAAACGTAAGAGGAAGACTAAAAGATATAAATAAATGTATACAAGTCAAAAGATCACGATCGGTCTCTAGAGTATGAATATAACACTGAGTCACTGTGTACATGAAATATTACATATAATATTACAAAAGTCAAAAGTCTAAAAAATGTTCAACTATAATAAAACCTCGTAGCCCCGTCAATCCAGATAGCTCGACCACGGTATCCCATACCACCATGTCCGGCTCATGAGTCTTAGCGAATCGAGGTACTAAGGTTAACGGGATTCCACTGGTGAGTTTGGTACCTTAGGTTCAACCAGTAGCGTCCATACATTGTGAACATATAATGACACATCGAGTTACTTGGCGAGCTCGACTAATACGATTGCACATTGCATCGATTGACATGAAGTGCATAAGCACTTCGTGTGGCCTAACCACTGCCGACGACCTACACACAACTCGAGTTTGTCAAACACGTCCTACGTGGCGAATGAATCTCAGCCACGACTTCAAGTCTATTACCGATCGCCTGGACTATAACATAGCCCCAATCACATTCAATCCTTAACTAGAAGCATGTAGAGTAAAGCAGAATAAATAAAATAATTCAAACATGTTAACAAGCATGTTATAAAGCACAATGTAAGCAGTAAATACAAACACATATATTTCATATATAAGCGATTAAATTTAAAAACTCGCATGGAGGAAATCATACACATCTCTAAGGTAGTAGTAGAGAATCCTATCTCAACACCTACCCTAAGCACTATTATCTAAGTACTTACTCTTACAAGCATTTTCACAAACACTTAGAATACACTTATTCACATACATAACACATATTAACCAAAACATGTATTAGGGCGAATTCTTTCGCCGAGTAAGTATTACACATATATATAGCATATACACACAGTAATTAATCATGGCAAACACACTTTCATATTTTGTACATATACGGTATTTTCTATAAATATACAGAATACACTAAATGTCATAATTTGCATACGTAACTGAATCGCAAAACGAACATCGCATTTTGCATGTGAAATAACATCCAGATCATGAATCTATCATTATCTAACATTGAAAGCTTTGAAAACTATAACCTATACGTCTATAGTCCGCACCTTACACCGTAGAAACAAGTAACGGACTCAGTTTAATCACCAAGTCTTTATCAACGGTAGAACAGCAACCTACGGTATGAAATTGGTTAGCTATTTCATCACGTACACTAGTTGAATCTCTAGAACTGATTAGGATTAGGATTTCTTACCCGAAAACAGAATCAGAATCGCCAGAAAAGTGATACAGTGGTGATGGATAGGCACGGAGAATAACAAGGATCAATTCCCAGGAATGACTCTAACTTCTTTCTCTCTTTCTCTCTCTTCTCTGTCTTCTCTCTCCTAGGGTTTTCTCAAATTCGGATAGGCTGAATGAGAGAGGGTTTAAGGTCCTTATATAGGCCTAAAACTGATAAAAATGGCCCCAGGGCCAAGGTATACTTAAGTTATAGCCGAAGGACATCTGTTTACTCAATCTGAGTACTTAGGAGCCCCCCCCCCTCCCTTGAGCCAAAGGTTGGACTTAAGCTCACTGACCTTGGATCAAGGTCGAGTTAAGTTTTCATTCCAGTCAGGTTTCCAGATCACACGTGGCGGACCAGTTTCAGTTCAACAGTCACCGAAACTCAATCAGGGTTACAAGTACATAGACATGTGTATGAAATCTCCCCTGATCCAAGGGTGTATTTAGGTCAGATTTTGACGGTCTGATTGATTATATCAGGCCCATAAGTGACAGGTCTCAGATTACTTAAATTAGATTTAATTTTTAAAGAAATCCACGTTTTCTCACACACTTCACTCTGAGCTCAAGCGAATAGCCCCGGGACACAATCTGGATTTGATTTCCAAGATGGTTGTCAATCCCAGCAAGGCAGTCCTAAACACTTAATCTCGTGGTCATCGGACTTTTGACGCGCGGTCTAGATCCGAAACGGAGTTTCAATGTGCTCCCGAGAGCAATTGGGTAATGAGATTGATCCTAGATTTTAGGGTAACCTAGCGTCAATGATTCTACAAGTTTTGGATTTTGCAGATTGTATTTAAAGTGGATCAAGTGGATTTTGTAGCTAATGTAGCACTTAGTTATTTTTGTCTAATTCCTAAAGGATTTGGTCTTGAGTGATTTCTGCCTAAGGTGGTACTCGGGTCTTTGTATGGAATTTTCTAAGTCGTTGCAACCTCTTAGACCATTTGCATGATCTGGTCATGATCCACCTATTGAGGTTCAACCATTGTTAGTGGATCGAGACCTGCCCGGTTCTGTCCCTCATGGAATAATAGATTTTTGGAAAAATGCTGGAAAGGTTGTTCTCTAGGCATACCTTGATTCCGAACTTTGGGGATAAAATTCCTAACTTCCCGCTCTGGTCGCCTAAAATTGATGAGCAATGGAGCATTCTGCCCATCCTAGATCGAAATGATAGGGGTGTTTCATTACAAGGGAGGTATCGATGGTGGTGGAACCATGTTTCCGACGGAACTTCGTTTGGTATTATCCTGTGTTGTCGTAGGTGCTCTTTTAATAATTATGGCCATCAATCAATGCATGACTTCAGTCTGGCTAGCTATCCATTGGTTAATATTCTTAGTCTAAACATGGAATTGCTCGTCTTGGGCGTGTACCAACTCTACTTAAGCTCTCCCATATTCCTGAACATGCTAAATACTTAATTGCACATCCTGAATTTGACCACCATCTCTTCAAGAGAAGCGATATGAGAGGTCGATGCCCCCTCCTGATTAACGGGATTGAGTGTTGAACTAGTGTTTACATTCAACGACTCAGGGGCTACCTGAACTGGCATGTCCTTGGTTGGAGGTGGTGCGGTTAGTGTGGAGGCTTCAACCCCAACAATTCGATAGCTTTTTCTATTCATATTTCTGATTGGTCGATTGGCACTGTCTCACCGATAAGTAAACTAGAGACATGGTCCCACTGGGCATGCCAACAATATGTCGGCTCTTGCCCATATTATCACACGATCGCTGTTTAATAAATATTTCTGGCAACCAAGTAGTTTTTATTTTTTTTATTTATATTATTTTTAGCAATCCCACAGGGCATGCCGAGAATATGTTGTTGTTCTCTTTTAGTCACATGGTTTGCACGAACCTACCAGAATTGAATGCACGGCTCAATTAAAATCAAACAACTACGACTCTAAGCACCAACATAGGTATATACGTCGGAGATTGTCCATATATGACTGAGATATAATAAGATCAGTCACGTATCCACTTGCACAATGTTGTTTAAGATGATTAGACGATAATCAGAGGGTGGGGTTTGTCCTCTGAAAATGAATTACACCTCTGCCTTCCGTATGAAAGGACTTTTTCAATACAGATAAAAATAAAAAGGAAATTCTTACAGTCGGCATTAGAGATTAACTATAGAGCACCTATTTTAATTAGAGAACTTTGCTTGATACTTGAATTGAATCTAGTGTATGAGCATAGACTCGGATTACAACTAAGGTTAATAGCTACTTGGTTATTGTTACAAATGACCATATGAAATGCAAATGATAAATATTGTAAAGGATAATAAGGTAACAGAAAGATAGGTTTAATTTGGTTTTGGTTGGTATGAGATGTCTTCTTCTGTTGAATTCCTTTGCTATTTATAACCTTAAATTGAACATCGAAATACCTCCATGTCATGGTCGTCTCTATAACATTTCAACATTATTAACCTTTTGTGGCCCTTCTTCTGAGCATGTGTCATCTTACTTATAATGGCTTAAAGTTCTCTGATTGACTTAATCACATTCCGGTCAACTATCCTTTATGGATGACGTGGCATAACTCAAGATATACGTCAGCTATATCACCCAAAATTTTCTTCAAATATCTCAATAAATCTGAAATCCATGTGTCCATATCTGATGGTATCTTATATGTATGAATAGAAATAGGGTACAATAATCCAAAGTTCACGTGCACATTAACATGAAAACAATTGTGGGGACAATGATGCCTATTGACGGAACCTTCCCAAGGCCACCGTGATCCAATCTGTTCATTAAATCTGAAAGACCTGGATGAAGGGAAAACACAAATATCAGCTTGATCCAAAACTTCTGTAGCCCCCGAAAAGTTTTCAATAGTAGGTGTTTAATCTCAACTGTTTCCTATAGTGTGATTTACCTAATTTTTGGGCTCATAACGTAAAATGATATGGTAAAATAGATGGACGGTGTGAATATAAAACACACGTCATGGTGGCCTCGGAGATCTTTGCCACGGCAACACAGTACTGACCTCGGTGCTGAATCCGAGTCCCAAAAATGGACGCAGATTAGATACTGACAAGTTGAGTAGTGAGACTCGCTACTGAAGTGACATCACCAAGTTCTGTGGACCCTACTATGATGTATGTGTTGTATCCACAGTGTCCATTCATTTCGAGATATTAGTTTAAGGCATGACCTAGAGAATGAGGTAGATCCAAAGCTTTAGTGGACCCCACCATAGAAAACAGCGGGAAGATTGATGCTTACCGTTGAAACCTTTCTCAGGCCCACCATGATGTTTTTTCGAAATTCCACCTGTAAAAAGTTAATAAAGACATTAAAGAAGGGAAAACACAAATATTAGTTTGATTGAAGACTTTTGTGGCCTTTAGAAGTAATTAATGGTACTACCCCTGCTTGTTCATCAGAGCTCGGGATAGGCGAAGGCTTTGGGGACCCCTGAGGGGCCATTGTGATGTATTACTTTTATCCACACTATCCATCCATTTTTTAATATCATTCTAGATTACTGGACGAAAAATAAGTTAGATTTAAGGTTTAAGTGGACCACACCATAAGAAGCAATGTTGCTAAGGACGTCCACCATTGAAACCTTCTTAGTGTCCAATGTATCGTTTATTTTCCATCTAACCCCTTTATATGGTTACATACATGGATGAAGCGAAAAAACAAACATCATCTTGATCCAAAACTTCCGTGGATCCTAAGAGTTTTCTAATGGTTTGAATTTAATACCCACCGTGTGGCCCATTTGAGACTTTTATCTTCCCTATTTTTCATATAATATTTTAAAATAATATGAAAAATGTATGGATAGTTTGGATAAAGTTCATACATCACAGAGGCCCCTCAGTTGCCCACGGAGCCTCTGCCTGTCCCGAGCTCCGAACAGGAGGGGGTATAGGGTTGTACATCAAGCCAAGTCGAGTCGAGGTGGGCCAAGCTTGGTTTGACTCGTCCATGCTATACTCGAGCTCAAGCTCGCCCTCGAGCTCAACATTGAAGCTTAGTTTGTTTGCCAAAGCTTTCGAGTCGAGTTCGAGTTGAGCTAGTGGTTCGAGTTGAGTCGTGTTTATCTCGAGTTGAGTCAAGTTTACCTCGGTAGGGTAAGGAAAGAAAAAGAGGGAATTGGGATGGGTTGGGCCAGGTAGGATTTTTTAGTAAAAAATTTTAAGTTTTAACTTATTTTTTAACTTAAATATATATAATATATATTATATATTATTAAAATATATTACTCGAGCTTGAGCTTCAAGTCGAGTCGAGTTCGAGTCGAGTCAAGTTTAAATAAACCATGGTTGAACTTGGCTTGAACTCAACTCAAACTTTAGTAAACAAACTCAACTCGCCTTGAGTCATCCTTTCAAGCCGAGTCAATCCGAGCTGAGTCGAGCCGAGTCGAGCGTGCTTTTCAAGCTAGTTTGACTCGTGTAAAGCCCTATGGGGGTAGTACCTAATCTGTATGACCCATATCTTAGACCGTACCATTTCGTAGGCTTCCGAGGTCTTCCCGGTCAAATTTTAGCAATCCTAGACTTGTATCTGATGTTTGCACGCGATCTTAAGCCAAGTCCTGCATATCAGAGTTGGCTCAACTTGAAACTTGTATCCTAGGGACCACGCCGTCATCGCGGTTCTAACGTCATGAATTGCACACTGATCCAATACCCAGGTTAGAAGATGTGGGCCCACGTTCATTCCGAAGAAACGCCGCGCGTTGCGAATTTCGAGAGAATCTCTACAACCTATCCCATCAATCAATCGATCAATGTCAAGTACATATCCTATCACAAGTACAAGTCAAGTACAAGCAACCCATCTCTTTCCCATTCCTAAAGTCAACTCTCTCTCTCTCTCTCCACCCATCCCTTTCTTACAACTCCATCACTCCACCCATCACCCATCACCCATCATCCCATCCCTTTTCACCCATCACTTCCCTCTCTCTCTCTCTCTCATTCTCTCTCTTCACTCCCAAGCAACAAAAATTCCATATTCCCAAGCTCTCTCCCAAAGCCAAGTGTGGCCCACCCTCTCATCTCCCATCTCAATCATTCACTCTTCATCAACCTTCATCAAAGTTAAAGGCACAGAGCATAGGTGTCCAAGGAACAAAAGAACATCGATAGATGGGTGATCCACCGTTAAATTACATTTTTTAGGGCCACATGTGGTGGGACCCGTTTGAAGTATGAGAAATGGAGGGCCCATAGTGGCGGGGTCCCTCTCTCTCTCTCTCTCTCTCTCTCTCTCTCTCTCTCTCTCTCTCTCTCTCTCTCTCTCTCTCTCTCTCTCTCTCTCTCTCTCTCTCTCTCTCTCTCTCTCTCTCTCGTGATGGCCTATGACCCACCATGAGTATGTATTATGAATCCACACCATCCATCTGGACGATGTAATGTGGGTGCACCAAGATGTATGGGTTCATCCACACCAACCATCCATCTGGACGGTGGCTAGTAGGCTTGATCCCATCCATCTGGACAGTGGCCAGCAGGCCTAGACCCCCTTTTAAAAAAATATATAATAAATAAATAGTATAATACATAATATATGATATATAGTATAGATATATATATATACTACATATATCTGGTGGTCCCATGTGGGACCCACCTATTGAATGAAGTGGATTGGTTGGTCTACCATGTACCAGCCACAGTTGTTGTACTGTCAACAGGTCTGTGGGACCCTGACCATGATGCAGTAATCCATCCGCACCATCCATTCGTGTAGGGCCCACCTTAATGTAAATGTTTTATCAACACTCCAGGGGGCGGACGTGGACCACACATGATGTGGGTGTTTCACCCAAGTCGTCCAGCCCCTGGACATGGGCCATGATGTATGTGTTACATCAAACCGTCCATATATGTGGGGCCCACCATCAGTCGTCCGTCCAGCGTCTCTAGACGCTAGGCACTGACAGCGCCGACACTCCCACTCCCTCTCACACAGGCACACACCTCAATATATATATGATAATATATATTATTATATAATATAATATTTTATATTATTATTATATAATATAATATAATATTTTATATAAATATCATGGTGGGTCTGGGGGGCCAGGTACGGCCCCACCATGATGTTGTGTTGTATCCCTACCATCCACCTGTACATGGACGTGGGGCCACCGTGATGTTTGGGTTTTGTCACACCCGTCCAGCATGCTAGACAGGTGGGACCCACCACTTGATGTGACGTGTTGCATCCAGTCGTCCATCCATTTGGTTAGCTTGTCTTAAGTTTGAGACTAAAAATTAAGCAGATTCACGTCTCTGGTGGGCCACGTACGTGGACCTCACCCTAAATGTATATGGTTCATCCAACCGTCCATCCATTAGGTGAGCCAATCCTAAGGCTTGGGAAGAAAAATAAGACAGATCTAGTATCAGGTGAGCCACACTGCAATAAACAGTGGGGATTGAACATCTACCATTGAAACCCTTTTGGGGATTACAAAAGTTTTAAATCAATATAATATTCATCTTTCCCTCCCTATTCGGGTCTTGTGACCTTATGAACAGTCTAGATCAAAAATAAATGTTATGGTGGGCCCCTCTAAAATTTTAACCGTGGGAATCATTATCACCATTGTTATTTATGGTATGGTCCAGATGATCTTTTGATCTGATTCATTGTTTAAATAATGCTCTAAAATGATCTCTATAGATGGATAAATGGTGTGGCCCAAGTAGTGCGACCTACTTATTGTATTTGGGAGGCCTAATATGATGCATTCGGGGCCCATGGGTTAAGGCCCATCATGATGTATTTAGGGCCCATGGGCAGAGGCCCATAGTGATGTGTATTAGGCCCATTTGTACCAGCCCATTTGATTCGGCCCATTGATTCGGCCCATTCGACTCGGCCTATTTGACTCGGCCCATTTGACTCGGACCATCGATTCAGCCCATTCGACTCGGCTCATTTGATTTGGGCCATTCGACTCAGCCCATTTAATTCAGCCCATCGATTCGGCCCACTTGACTCAGCCCATTTGATTCGGCCCATCGATTCGGCCCATTTAATTCAGCCCATTGATTCAGCCCATTTGATTCGACCCATTTGATCGGCCCATTTGATACAGCCCGACATAATATATTTACTGGCCCATGAGTGAAGCCCAATGTGATGCGTATATGCCCCATAAGCGAGGTCCATGATGATGTGTATTAGACCCTTGTATGAGACCGTGGACCTATTATACGATTTACCATATGGGCGTCATTCCTTGGGAGCAATGTTGGTTAAATGACCACATTAATGGGCAATGAAGGTTGGACGTCCACATTGTAACCTTCCCTTAGGCCTTGTTAGGCCCATCCTCATCATTCTCTAGTGGGTTAACCCAAACACTTGGGCCCCATTATTTTAATTGATCCTTCATCGGTCGTCCATTTATGGACCCCACCTTACGCCGAGGTCGATTATCGATGTCGATTATCGGTGCCGATTGCTAATACCGGCTACCATTGCCGATTATGAGTTTGTGACAGTATAGCATCATGATACATGCCCATGCACATCATCTATATGTTTGTTATGAGATGTGATTGGCCATTTCATATGCCATAGTGCAGGTGGTTTATGGGACTCCTTGATAGGCAGAGTTACCCCATATGAGCGCACGATATGCGTAGGATTGATGCATGATTGGACTGCGTGACTCATGCACATTTACATTAATGTGATTATGATTACTATGCGCTCTAGTGACATCAGGGCTTTGGCCTCCACAGACATATCATGGGTGGCTGGATTGGATACCGAAATATTGTTTCTATCATCGAGGCGTCATAGATGTCCCTTTATGAAAATCCCTAAACCCAATGGTACCAGATGATGACTCCAACGTCGAGACCAAGTAGATACATGAGCGCACGAGGGCTGTATACTAGTAGGCCGCATCTCCCACTATGTCGTGGTCGGTTGGAAAGGGGTGTGACCTTACCCGCTTGAGTGAGGGGGCAATTTCTAGGTTGAGTTTGACTAGCTTGAGAAATAGGTCCGCTATCGACAAGTCGGGCCCGATATTGGTAGGTGGATAGTGAGGTCTCTTTTACTCACCCAGTTGTGCGCTTGGACAGGGGCGGCAAGCTGGCTAGAGTGTACTAGACCCCGGTGATTATCCAAGGTGAGAACTATACTGATATTTGATGTTCTGGCGATGAGCTACATTAACATATGGATTCGGATGAGGACTGGTGTGTTTGAGTTACATCTTACATCGCATGGCCTTGGTATGGCCGACATCATTCATTCCTTGCATCACATGATCTTGATATGGCCGATAGCACTCATGGCTTGCATCGCATACCCTTAAAACGGCTGATGACATTCATGGACTTACCAGCGTTTCCGCATTACTTTGATATTATAAACTTACATTTCTACCATATACACACACTTTCACCACCCTTTAAGCTTTCTATAAGCTTATGCACGACCGTTGCATACAGGTGACGCTAGGCAGTAGCAGTTTAGGTGCAGGAGTTGTTATAGAGCTTCAAGAGTTTTGGCTTTATTATCTTATATTTTCCTTCATACGCATTGTACTTTAAAGTTTTTAATCATAGTAGATTTTGTGATGGTATTCTTGTGGCTATTGTTCTTGGGTTATGCTTATAGTTATGCTCATTACGAATCAAATTGATGTTGAAAATCCTCCTTGTAAGATCCCAGGATCAGAACCTAGTATATGGGTACCGGGAGCTGAGAATGGGGTACTACGGAGGCTGTCGGCACCAGATTCGGTGATCGAAAATTTTGTTAGCCCAGTTTCCGAGTTTGGGGCGTGACAGAAGTTGGTATCGGAGCATAACTTGGAAACAACCCAGAAGAACATCACATATCTAATATGATTTTGAATCAATTAGGTTCTGAATGTGTAACCTTCTGATTTAGTCCCCTAAAGTGTCTTCTAGAGTTTTCAAGGATTGATAGGCGCCTTTGTTCTTTTCTATAGGAAATGCTTCCCAGGAGAGAGACCCGAGTGACTCTCTCTCCACCACTTAAGACTCTCATTTTACCACCTACGACTCCCGCTCCACCACCAGAGATTCCCGCTCCCCAGCCTAAGGATGTCGTTCCTCCACTCGAGACCGGTGCGGATCCGACGGTACCTGTAAGTGCTTCCTGGTTACAGTAGATGTTGCTGGCTATGAGAGCTACGCTTCAGGGGACAGGGCAGGCACCGAGTTGTTTCGCCAGCCCAGGCAGAGCAGGAGCGCGTAAGCGCCCTTCTTCGATAGTTCAGATAGCTCGATCCTCCGCATTTCCATGGTGAGCAAGATCCGACAGCAGCCGAGAGGTGGCGCTCCGATGTGGAGAAGATTTTTAATATTATGGCATGTACGACCCAGCAGCGAGTCCGGTTAGTAGTATTTCTTCTCCGAGGTGAGGCCCAGTACTGGTGGACCTCTGTTACCCATGTTGCAAGGCCCGACTTCATCTGGACATGGGATGATTTTATAGACCGATTCAAGCAGTAATACTTCCCCGACCACATCCGCCGTCAGCGAGCATTAGATTTCGAAACCTTAGTGCAGGGGGACATGTCCGTGGAGCAATATGCAGCCCGCTTTGTGGTGCTATCGAGGTTTGCGCTATATTTAGTCGATGACGAGGGGCGGAAGGCCCACCGTTTTAAGAACGGCTTACGTTACAGTCTTCATGGCCTTGTTATTGGGCATGATCTCTCAACCTTTTAGGCGGTAGTATGGAGGGCTCAGATTTATGAGACCGAGTGGCAGATTTATGGGCCGCAGACCGATCATGATCGGATGAGAAACCGGAAGAGGCAAGCTTCATCCGGTAGCTCCCAATAGCAGCAGCATCGATGACCACAGAGATATAGGAGCCACGCATCCACCAGAGCACCAGCAGCACCATCGGCACCTCCAGCGGCACTACCTCAGAGGCAGCTTTCTGATACCTGTTACGGATGCAGTGTGATAGGAAACCGTAGGTGGGAGTGTCCCCGACCTCCGCAGCAGCGGCCGAGAGCACCACAACAGCCTCTGTAGCAGCAGCTGAGAGCATTGCAGCACCCTCCACAGTAGTAGCGACAGCAAATCCCACCACTGAGGCCCCCTCAGCAGCAGCATCAGTACTAGCCTCCGAGACCTCAGTAGCAGAGGAAGCAATTTTGAGCGCCTCAGCGACATCATCAGCAGCAGCAGCACCCTCCGAGGGGACAGGTATCTCCCCAGCCAGCTCAGGCTAGGTTCTACGCGGCTCAGTAGGATCCACAATCTTCTAGAGGAGTCATTGAGGGTATACTTCCAGTCTCTGCATGCATCACTCGAGTTTTATTTGATTCCGGTGCTTCGTACTCGTTTATGTCCAAGGGATTCCGTCGTTCGACTGGATTGCCGACAGAGTCTGCTAGAGAGGGGTTGACCGTATTAATGCCCTTAGGGAAGACTAAAGTGTTAGGCCGCTTCTGTTTGTCTTGCCCCTTGTTAGTGGGAGAGATTTTCTTGCCCACTGAATTGTACATGGATTGGCTTGTCGAGTACCACGCCATCTTAGACTGCTCCACGAGGACAGTTCGTTACAGAGCCCCAAGGAGAGCCATTGTCTTGCTTGATGTCCTACGCCGTTGAGGAGCCTGTTGCCGCTTATATTGATCAGTTATCGATTGTCTGTGATTTCCCCGATGTGTTCCAAGAAATTTCAAGATTGTCGTCGTGTCGTCATATTGAGTTTCAGATCGATCTTGTACTCAGTACCGCACCTATCTCGAAGGCCCCATACCGTATGGCACCAATGGAGTTGTGAGAGTTATAGCGTCAGTTGGACAAGTTGTGAGAGTTGGGATTCATCCGTCCGAGCAGTTCTCCATGGGAGTGCCGATACTCTTCATCAGGAAGAAGGATGGCTCGTTAAGGCTCTACGTAGATTATCGCAAGCTCAACTGGGTCACGATTAAGAATAAGTATCTGCTCCCAAGGATAAATGATTTATTTGATCAGCTACAGGGTGCACAGTTCTTTTCGAAGATTGACCTGTGTTTCGGTTATCATCAGATTCGGGTCCGAGAGGAGGACATCCCGAAGACGGCTTTCAGGATGCATTATGGTCCTTTTGAGTTTCAGGTCATGTCCTTCGGACTGGCCAATACACCTGCGGTCTTCATGCAATTGATGAACGAGGTCTTCCGTCCAAATCTCGATCAGTTTGTTGTGGTCTTCAGCGACGACATTCTAATATATTTGAGGACCCGTGAGGACCATATGCAGCATCTAGAGATCGTTTTGCAGACCCTCTGTACCCACCAACTGTATGCGAAGCTGGAGAAATGCGAGTTTTGGTACGCGGAGGTGAAGTTCCTCGGTCACGCGGTGACGAGGGAGGGTGTCGCAGTGGACCCTCAAAGGTTGAGGCAGTGCATTTGTGGGGCCAGCCCACTACTGCATCCGAGCTAGATCCGCAGTTTCCTAGCTTTGGCGGGATACTATCAGCATTTCATTAAGGTCTTCTCGCATATCACAGCCCTGTTGACCAGGTTGACTCGGAAGGGCGCAGAGTTTGTTTGGAGCGACACATGTGAGAGATCTGAAGGACTGCCTCACATCCGCTCTTGTCCTCACTCTTACCTCTGGTAGTGATGAATTTGTTGTATTTACTGATGCTTCGCGTATTGGCTTAGTTGCTGTCCTGATGTAGCACGGGAGACCATTGGCTTATGCGTCTAGCCAGCTCAAGGTCCATGAGCTGAACTACCCTACTCACGATTTGGAGCTGGCAGCAGTCGTATTTGCACTGAAGGTGTGGAGACACTATCTCTATGGGGTCAGGTTCGAGCTCTTCTCCGACCACAAGAGCTTAAAGTATCTATTCTCTTAGTCTGAGCTGAATACGAGGCAGAGACGCTGGATGGAACTTCTGAAGGACTATGATTTTGACCTCTAGTACCACCCAGGTAAGGTAAACATGGTGGCGGATGCCCTCAGCCGTCAGCCACGAGGCCTAGTGGCACACATGATGATTCAGGAGTGGAGGATGCTCGAGGATATAGTAGAGTACGACTTTGAGTTTGGTCTGCAGTCTTCTATCGTTCAGCTATCGAGCCTATCGATTCAACCCTCTCTTATCGCAAGGGTGATCGAGGCTCAACAGACAGATGAGCCGTTACAGGATTACTGAACAAAGGCAGCATTTGAGAGTCAGACAGATTGGCAGATTGGTTCTGATGGTAGACTTCGATTCAGAGGCTGATTATATGTCCCAGATATTCTTGAGTTGCGTAGAGATCTTATAACCGAGGCACATCGATCACAGTTTTCTATCCACCCTGGCTCAACGAAGATGTATCGTGATATGAGGAGACAGTATTTTTGGGTGGGGATGAAGCACTAGATAGCCAATTTTGTGGCCGAGTGTGATGCATGCCAGCATGTTAAGACCGATCATCAGAGACCCCCTGGTCTACTGCAGTTGTTGAGGGTCCCAATGTGAAAGTGGGAGCACATATCTACCGATTTTATCATGGGTTTGCCGAGGACTCAGCGCGGTCATGACGCCATCTGGGTTGTCATGGACCGTCTAACGAAGTTGGCACATTTTCTTACGATTTGTGAGACCTGGCATGCAGACCGGCTCGCCAAGCTGTTTGTTGATGAGATCGTGAGACTCGATCTTTTTAGACCGAGACCCGAAGTTCGTCTCAGTTTTAGGGGAGCTTTCAGAGAGCGATGGGTACTGATTTGTAGCTCAGCACCGCGTATCATCCACAGGCCGATGGCCAGACTGAGAGGGTCAACTAGATCCTTGAGGATATGCTTCTAGCCTGCACGATTGACTATGGGGGTAGCTGGGATGAGAATCTGCGATTGGCTGAGTTCGCATACAACAACAACTATCAGGCGACCATT
The DNA here is from genome assembly GCA_030180095.1 of Magnolia changhungtana. Lineage (NCBI taxonomy): Eukaryota > Viridiplantae > Streptophyta > Magnoliopsida > Magnoliales > Magnoliaceae > Magnolia > Magnolia changhungtana. Next base: position 5,228,414 of record JASAUF010000600.1, read on the forward strand.
GGCATGGCTCCTTTTGAGGCATTATATGGCAGAACGTGCAGATCACCAAGCTGTTGGACAGAGGTCGAAGAGCAGCGTCTCCTAGGTCCCGAGCTTGTGCAGTAGACGTTAGAAGCTATCGATATCATCGGGCAGAGGATACGCACAGCTCAGAGCTGCAGAAGAGTTTTGCTGATCATCGACATCATCCCTTGGAGTTCGATGTTGGGGATAGAGTGTATCTCAAGGTCGCGCCCATGAAGGGCATGGTTCAATTCGGAGTGAAGGACAAGCTTGCCCCGAGATTTATAGGACCTTTTGAGATCACTTGGCGCGTTGGCATCGTGGCCTACGGCTTGCCTTGCCATTTCAGTTGTCTGACGTCCACAATATTTTCTATGTCTCTATGTTGAGGAAGTGTGGGTCAGACGTAGTTCCTGTTATTGATTGGCAGCCATTGGAGGTTTGCAAGGACGCTTCTTACATTGAGCAGCCAGTTTGTATCCTTGATCGGAAGGAGCAGGTCCTCTGTAACAAGGTCATCCCTTGGTGAAGGTTCAGTGGGGTCTCCATTCTATTAATAAGGCGTCTTGGGAGCGCGAGGCTGAGATTTGAGAGCGTTATCCCCATCTCTTTGATGATTGATCATATATTGTATCTTATATGCTGTCTCCGATTTTGTATGATGATGCTTTGTTTCCTCTTCTATTATAAGTTATTTTTAGTTGCGATGATTGTGTAAATTTCAAGGATGAAATCTTTGTAAGTGCTATGGTTATTTTCTCCTTTGATTATCAAATTTTGTTATGCCAAAACCACAGTATGTGACTTGTATAGCACATTGATATATATGTTCAAGACAATGCATCACATGTACAAGGACAATGCTTCAAGTTAAGAACAAAGATCTACTTCAAGAAACGCAAGGTTAAGTACATTGTTCACTCCTTTAAGCTTCAAAGTTCAATGATTGTAAAGCGACATTGAAAGACAAATCAACTGTTCATACTTAAGACTCATGGTGAAGTTCAAGCTCTACTACAAATTCAAGCTTCAAAAGATCTCAAGTTCAAGCTCCATCATATGTCGAGATCTTAAGCTTCATGAATTTCAAAGACCGTCTATCATTTGAAGAAAAGAAGGTTCAATGTTCATACATCATGTCCGAGGTATGGAAGACCTTAGATTGACCTTAGGGTAGGTCATTTTGAATATATAATTCAAATTGAATCATTTTATAAGTATTTGGTCTGTTCTTCGACTAGTCCTGGACTTTGTTCGACTAGTCCTAGCACTGGCTCGACTAGTTCAAGAAATTCTACAACTAGTTCTAAGTTGTTGCAAATTTTTAGAATTTTTTGGTTGAGCTAAGACCAGTCCTGGAGACTGCTCGACTGGTCATGTAAACAGTGCATGACTCGTTCACGACCAGTCCAACAGCTACGACTCAAACTCTAGCAATCATTCTAGGTTCCACACGACCAGTCGTGGACAGGTCACGACCAGTCGTAGAGGTCCCTCGACCGGTCGTGGATGGCCTACGACCAGTCGTGGAACAGTTTTATCCAATCGCGCTCAAAATTTCAAAATATTGTTGGTTCTACGACCAGTCGTAGTGTCCTTACGACCAGTCATAAACGCGATTTGTTCAGCTATAAATAGAGCACGATTTTTAGAGTTTGATAATCCAATTCAAGTATAATCAAGTCATCATTCTGAGAGATAAGTTTGTAATCTTTTTAAGCTAGATTGTGCATATTTAATATTCTCTTTTAATAGCTTTGTATATTTGATTTTGTTTCTGCATTCCAATCTGATTTGAAAGAGGAATTGTGATATTCCACTTCTTGGAATCAAAATCAAATAGAGCTAGCCCAACTTGGTTTAATTTAAAATCAATTTAGAATCTAGGACCATTTCATAAGTGAGTATTGGACATTGAACTTCTATTCGAACTTCTACTCCGATTTGGTTCTTCTGGACTGCAACAAAAGGAGAAATCCAGGTATTTTACATTTATATAAATCTTCTGTTTTTGGTTTCTTTTGAAATTAAGCCAGAAAAATCTCATTATTTTGGTCTATCTAAGGTGATCCAGAAAACTCAGAGTGTGGGGTTTTTTAAATTGTGTAAGCCCACTTGAAAGACACAATTGTGAGGGTTTTAGGTGAACCTGAGAAAAATCTATTTCATAGTGAACGCTAATATCCACTGTGTGAGGATATTAGGAGTGGAGTAGCAAGCTGTGTGGCTGTTGTTTAACAGTTGGTGTACACACAGGTGAACCACTATAATTCTTTGTGTTTTGTGAATGTGTGGTTTAATTTCTATATCTTTTATCATTCGATATTGTGAGATGTATTTGTGGATGTGAATATTGTAATCTTTTACATTTCAAGCATTGTGGGGAATGTTGTAATAACTTTGATTTCATTTCCTTGTTATTTATTTACTTATTTCTCTGTATCAAGTTTGAGTTTTTAATACAAAGACTTTTCTAGGAATCAGGTTGTCCTACCATAAACCTTAGTTTTTAGTGTGAGGTTGTCCTTAGAACAACATTTGTATCAGCGTCTCCATACTCATACATTTGAGGTTGCTTTACATTTTCGTATTGTGGTTCGTTTAAAGTGTTATCTTTCATTTATTTGTTTATAAGGCTATCTTATTAATTAAATTCCGTTGTCATCAATTTTAATTTGGCATAGTCCTATTCGTCCCCCCCCCCCTTTAGGACATATAACTTGGCCTTTTCAATTTTTATTTGGAGGGGAGAGTTGTAAGACCTGTATCCTAGACCATACCATTCCGTAGGCTTCTGCGGTCTTCCCGGTCAAATTCCAGTAACCCTCGACTTGTATCCGACGTTTGCACGTGACCCTAAGCCGAGTCCTGCATATCGGAGTCGACTCGACTCGAAACTTGTATCCTAGCGACCGCGCCATCGCAGGGGTTCTAACGCTGGGACTCGCGCACCAATCCGATACCCAGGTCAAAAGATGTGGGTCTGCGTTCATTCAAAAGAAATGTCGCGCGTTGCAAATTACGAGAGAATCTCTACAACCTATCCCATCAATCAATCAATCAATCAATGTCAAGTACATATCCTATCACAAGTACAAGTCACGTACAAGCAACCCATCTCTCTCCCATTCCCAAAGTCAACTCTCTCTCTCTCTCCACCCATCCCTTTCTTACAACTCCATCACTCCATCCATCACCCATCACCCATCGTCCCATCCCTTTTCACCCATCACTTCCCTCTCTCTCTCTCATTCTCTCTCTTCACTCCCAAGCAACAAAAATTTCATACGTCCAAGTTCTCTCCCAAAGCCAAGTGTGGCCCACCCTCTCATCTCCCATCTCAACCATTCACTCTTCATCAACCTCCATCAAAGTTGAAGGTACGGAGCATACGAGTCCAAGGAGCAAAAGAAGAAGACCGATAGGTGGGGGATCCACTATTAAATTTCATTTTTTTTAGGGCCACATGTGGTGGGACCCGTTTGAAGTATGCAATGTAAGAAATGGAGGGCCCATAGCAGCGGGATCCCTCCTCTCTCTCTCTCTGTGTTGGGATGGCCTATGGCCCACCGTGAGTATGTATTATGAATCCACACCGTCCATCTGGACGGTGCGGTGTGGGTGCACCAAGATGTATGGGTTCATCCATCTGGACGGTGGCCAGTAGGCCTGATCCCATCCATCTGGACAGTGGTCAGCAGGCCTGGACCCCCTTTCAAAAAAATATATAATAAATAAATAGTATAATACATAATATATGATATATAGTATAGATATATATATATATATACACTACATATATCTGGTGGTCCCACGTGGGACCCACCTACTGAAGGAAGTGGATTGGTTGGTCTACCACGTACCAGCCACAGCTGTTATACCGTCAGCAGGTCTGTGGGACCCTGAACATGATGCAGTAATCCATCTGCACCGTCCATTCATGCAAGGCCCACCTTAATGTAAATGTTTTATCAACATCGTTCGTCCAGGGGCCGGACGTGGACCACACACGATGTGGGTGTTTTACCCAAGTCGTCCAGCCCCTGGACATGGGCCATGATGTATGTGTTGCATCAAACCATCCATATGTGTGGGGCCCACCATCAGTCATCCGTCCAGCGTCTCTGGATGCTGGGCGTTGACAGCGCTGACATTCCAACTCCCTCTCACATAGGCACACACCTCTATATATATATATATATATATATATATATATAATGATATAATATAATATTATATATGGCCCCACCATGATGTTGTGTTGTATCCCTACCTTCCACCTGTACGTGGATGTGGGGCCATCGTGATGTTTGGGTTTTGTCACAACCGTCCAGCATGGACGGGTGGGACCCACCACTTGATGTGACGTGCTACATCCAGCCATCCATCCATTTGGTTAGTTGTCTTAAGCTTGAGACTAAAAATGAAGCAGATTCACGTCTCTGGTGGGCCACGTACGTGGACCCCACCCTAAATGTATATGGTTCATCCAACCGTCCATCCATTAGGTGAGCCAATCCTAAGGCTTGGGAAGAAAAATAAGATAGATCTAGTATTAGGTGGGCCATACTGCAATAAACAGTGGGGATTGAACGTTTACCATTGAAATCCCTTTTAAGGATTACAGAAGTTTTGAATCAATATAATATTTGTTTTTCCCTCCCTGTTCAGGTCTTGTGACCTTATGAACAGTCTGGACGGGTAATAAATGTTATGGTATGCCCCTCTAAATTTTTAACCGTGGGAATCATTATCACCACTGCTATTTGTGGTATGGTCCAGATGATCTTTTGATCTGATTCATTGTTTAGATAATGCTCTAAAATGATCTCTATAGATGGATAAATGGTGCGGCCCAAGTAGTGCAGCCTACTTGTTGTATTTGAGAGGCCTAATATGACGCATTCGGGGCCCATGGGTTGAGGCCCATCGTGATGTATTTGGGGCCCATGGGTAGAGGCCCATAGTGATGTGTATTAGCCCATTTGTACCGGCCCATTTGATTCGGCCCATCGATTCGGCCCATTCGACTCGACCCATTTGACTCGCCCCATTTGATTCGGCCCATTCGACTCAGCCCATTTGATTCGGCCCATCAATTCGGCCCATCGATTTGGCCCATTCGACTCGGCCCATTTGATTCGGCCCATCGATTCGGTCCATTTGATTGGACCCATTTGACTTGGCCCATTTGATTCGGCCCATTTAATACGGCCCGATATGATATATATACTGGCCCATGAGTGAGGCCCAATGTGATGCGTATATACCCCATAAGCAAGGTCCATGATGATGTGTATCATATCCTTGTATGAGACCGTGGACACATTATACGATTGACCATATGAGCGTCATTCCTTGGGAGCAATGTTGGTTAAATGACCACATTAATGGGCAATGATGATTGGACGTCCAGATTGTAACCTTCCCTTAGGCCTTGTTAGGCTCATCTTCATCATTCTCTAGTGAGTTAACCTAAACGCTTAGGCCCCATTGATTTTAATTGATCCTTCATCGGCCGTCCATTTATGGACCCCGCCTTACGTCGAGGTCGATTATCGATGTCGATTGCCGATAGCGGCTACCGTTGCCGATTATAAGTTTGCGACATCATAGTATCATGATACATGCCCATACGCATCATCTGTATGTTTGTTATGAGATGTGATTAGCCATTTCATATGCCATAGTGCAGATGGTTTATTGGATTCCCTAATAGGTAGAGTTACCTTACAAAAGCGCATGATATGCGTAGGATTGATGCATGATTGGACTGCGTGACTCATACACATTTGCATTTGTGTGATTATGATTACTATGCGCCCTAGCGACATCAAGGCTTTGCCTCCACCTACACATCATGGGTGGCCAGATTGGATACCGAAAATATTGTTTCTAGCATCGGAAAGTCATAGATGTCCCTTAGTGAAAATCCCTTAACTCAATGGTACCAGATGATGACTCTAACATCGAGACCGAGTAGATACATGAGCGCACGAGGGCCATATACCAGTAGGCCACATCTCCCACTATGTCGTGGTCAGTTTGAAAGGAGTGTGACCTTACCCGCCTGAGTGAAGGGGCAATTTCTAGGTTGAGTTTGACCAGCTTGAGGAATAGGTCCGCTATCAACGAGACGGGCCCAATATTGTTAGGCGGATAGTGAGGTCTCTTCTACTCACCCAGTTGTGCACTCGGATAGGGGCGGCAAGCTGGCGTAGAGCGTACTAGACCCCGGTGATTATCCAAAGTGAGAACCATACTGATATTTGATGTTCTGGCGATGAGCTACATTAACATATGGATTCGGATGAGGACTGGTGTGCTTGAGTTGCATCTTGCATCGCATGGCCTTGGTATAGTCGACATCATTCATTCATTGCATCGCATGGCCTTGGTATAGCCGACATCATTCATTCCTTGCATCGCATGGTCTTTATATGGCCGATAACACTCATGCCTTGCATCGCATAGCCTTGGTACGGCTGATGACATTCATGGACTTACCAGCATTTCTGCATTACTCTGATATTACAAACTTGCATTTCTACCATATATACACATTTTCACCACCCTCTAAGCTTTCTATAAGCTTATGCACAACCGTTGCGTCCAGGTGATGCTAGGTAGTAGTAGTTCAGGAGCAAGAGCGTGCTGCAAAGCTTCCAGAGTTTTGGCTTTATTGTCTAGTATTTTCTTTCATACGCATTGTACTTTAAAGTTTTTTATCATAGTGGATTTTGTGATGGTGTTCTTGTGGTTATTGATCGTGGGTTATGTTATAATTATGCTCATTATGAATCAAATTAATGTTGAAAATCCTCCTTGTAGGATCCCAGGATCGGAACCTAGTGTATGGGTGCCGGGAGTTGAGAATAGGGTACTACGGAGGCTGTTGGCGCCAGATTCGGCGATCAAAAATTTTGTGAGCCCAATTTCCGAGTTTGGGGTGTGACATAATCCGCACGCGGGAAGGAAGCAGATTGGGTGATGTACTACACACCACGGATGTGGCTGATGTGCATGTCACCAAGTTCTGTGGGTCCCATCATGAGGTATGAGTTATATCCAAACCGTCCATGCACTTGGTGAGCTCGTCGTAAGGCTTGAGCCGAAAAGTAAGACAGATGCAAAATTCAAGTGGACCACACTGTAAAAAGCAGTTGAGGATTGAACGCTGCTATTGAAACCCTTATGGGTCACAGAAATTTTGGAATATGAATTTTTTTTTGTTTTTTTTTTCTATTCATCCAGAGCTGTGTGATCTCATGAACAGATTGGATGGAAAGTAAGAATTATGATGGACCCTACGAATATTTTTAACGGTGAAAATCATGGTCACCTCTACTATTTGTGTCGTGTTCTACTTCAGCCTTGGAAATTACTCATTTTTGGGTTAAATATATAAAATAATCTCAGCCAAATGGATTAACGGTATAAATATGATAAATACATCATTGTAGGGGCCATGTAACTTTGATCGAACCGTTCCTGCAACTCCGGAGCTCGAGGAGCGTCGGCGCTCGTCTTCGCACGACACTTAACCACACGTTGCTGGTGGGTGGTACCCCAGCCAGCCAATCCGCTTCCGGGACGCGGATTAGCTACTGAGGAAGCAGATTCGTACCGAGTAACTCAGTTACATTAGCGTAATGAGTAAATTCTGTGGGTCCACGTCATTTATTTATTTTATCCACTCCGATTCATCCATATTAAATAATTATAGGACTTGAGACTAAAACGAAAGCATATACAAAAGGACTACATCATTGGAAACAGTGTGATTGAACCTCTACCATTGAAAAATTCTTGGAGGCCATAAAAGTTCTGGATTAAGCTGATATCTGTGGTTTATCTTCATCCAGGTCTTTGTGATCTTATGAACAGGTTGGATGACTAATAAACATTACTGCAGGCCCTAGGAAGGTTTCAACGGTGGATATCATTATTCTACACTGTTTCCTGTTGCATGGTCCCATTGAGCTTTGTATTTACTTCAATTTTGACATCGACCCTTAAAATTAATGGGAAAAATGGATGGACGGTGTGGATAAACCACATACATTCACAGTGCGCCCAACTGAGCTTACTCAGTCCGGTAAAAGCGTATTGAGTAACTTAGTAGTTAATCCGATTTCAGCTACCGACAGGTTGAGTAGCGAGACTTGCCACTGAAGTGACGTTATCAAGTTTCATGGGCCCATTGTGATGTATGTTTTGTATCCACACCATTAATCGAGAGATCATATTAAGGCATGATCTAAAGAATGATTCAGATCCAAAGCTGAAGTGGACTCTGCCAAAGAAAACAGTGGGAAAAGTGACGCCCACCGTTAAAAAGTGCTAAGGGTCACAAAAGTTTTCCATCAAGTTGATATTTGGGCTTTCCCTTATTTTATGTGTGCTTTAACATATAAACAGGTTGGATATCAAATAAACATCAAGGTGGACCTTCATAAGGTTTCAACGGTGGGCATCACTCTCCACACTGTTTTTTGTTGTGGGGTCCACGCCCTAAAATGATCTCTCCAAATGTATTTACTGTGTAGATACAACACATACATCATGGTGGGCCCACATAACTCAGTGATATCACTTCAGTAGCGAGTCTCAACCTGTGAGTATCCAATCCTCGTCCCTTCTACTCGGACGCAGATTGCGTCCTACCCCGCCCGGATAACCATCCGTCCGAGCAGGGCTCTGTGGGGCCTACCGTGATGTAAGTGTTTCATCCATGCCATTAATCATTTTTCTCAAATCATTTTAATATATGAAAAAAATAATAATAATAAGGCATGTAAAGGGCTTAAATATACTACAAATTGGGGATTTAACTTCCACCATTAAAAACTTCCAGGGAGCTGGAGAAGTTTCGGATCAAGCTAATATTTGTGTTTTCACTTCATCCACGTCTACATAACCTTATTACGAGGTGGATGGTAAAAATAACATCACGGTGGCCCTTAGAAAGGTTTCAACGGTGAGTGTCATCATCACTACAGCTTCCTTTTATATGGTCAAGGGGAGCTGTGGATGTGCTTCGATTTTTGTCTCGTATATTAAAATGATCTGATAAAAAGGATTAATGGCGTGGATGAAACACTTACATCACGGTAGGCCCCACAGAGCCCTGCCCGAACGGATAACCTTCCGGGCGAGGGTAGGACGCAATCCGCTTCCCTTCTACTCAACCTGTAAGTAGCCAATCCTCGGACGCGGATTGCGTCCTACCCCCGCCCGGACGGTAATCCGTCCGGGCAGGGCTCTATGAAGCCCACCGTGATGTAACTGTTTCATCCTGCCGTCCAACGATTTTTTCAAAAAATTTTAATATGTGAACTAAAAATGAGGCAGGTCCAAGGCTTGAGTGGACCACAAAGTGGGGATTGAACGTCCACCATTAAAAGCTTCTTGGGAGCTAGATAAGTTACGGATCAAGCTGATATTTGTGTTTTCACTTCATCCACATCTACGTGACCTTATGAATAGGTTTTATGGTAAGAAAAACATCACGTAGGCCCTTAGAAAGGTTCCAACCGTGGGTGTCATATCAGTGCTGGTTCCTTTGGTGTGGTCCACTCAAGCCTTGGACCTGCCTCATTTTTTGGTTCACATATTAAAATTTTCTGAAAAAATCGTTGGACAGTAGGATAAAACAGTTACATCACAGTGGGCTCCACAGAGCCCTGCCCGAACGGATTACCATCCGGGTGGGGGTAGGATGCAATCCGCATCCCCAATCCTCGTCCCTTCCAGGTGCGTGGGATATCCTGGCACGTGGCTGCAATTGGGGGACACGGATTTCCTACGCAGGGAACCTATGTAGGGCCCACCGTGATGTTTTTGATAAATCAACCACGTCCATCCGTTTTGTGAGCTTATTAGTACAAGAAGCCAAAAATGATCCGGATCGAAGACTCAAGTGGGCTGAATAGGGGAGAATTAAACGTCCACAGTTGAAATATTCATGGGGCAACAGAATTTTTGAATCAGGCTATTTTTATTTTTAATTGACGTTATGAATGGTATAAATGACATGTAAGCATCATTGTTGACCTTAGGAAAGTTTCAACAGTATAAATTTTCCTATCCACCTTTTCCTTTACTGAGGCCCACTTGAGTCTTGGGTCAAACTTATTTTTGGCCTCTTATTCTAAAATGAGCAAAAAAATAAATAAATAAATAAATTGGACGTGGTGTATTTATTAAAAACATCATTGTGGCCCCACGTAGCCTTTTGCAGGAAAATCCGCGTCCTGACTGAGGATGGCGATGTAGCCGCAATAGAGGCAAAACGAACTGTCCTCACTTGCCATGTGATATTAAATGTGCATTCATCTAAACCCGCTAAAACCGCGTAGGACTTACGGTGAAGAGATTCATTAAAACCGCGTAGGACTTGCGGTGAAGAGGAGTTGAATTAAAATCACACCAAAATCATTTTGAAGGTGGCTGACGTGTGTTCATTGAATACAGACGGACGGGAGTGTTGATTTTCTCAGCCACATTATTTGCCTAGTACAATCGTGGGGCCCACTTAACGAGTGAATATTGCCCTTATTTCTAGGACAGTTCGGATAGGTCATGTGTACTAAATGAGACCACTTGATTAGTGATTGGATATCGGACATTGCACGTGATTCAACTCTCTCCTGTGCAAGTGACTAATGTACGAAAAGAGCCAACAACTCACAACCCTTTAGCAGTACACGTTGTAAAACTAAGGCCTATTGTTACGTGATTCAGACCGTTGATGCTATGACATTGACTATGTATAACCCATGCACAGAAATCTCCCAAATACACTAATGGTTCTTGTTCAAAAGCCTCTTCTAAAGTACATATTCTTCGAGTGGAACTCTTTTCGCGTTAGTGGCTAATGACGTGTTAGCAAGTGGGGTCCAACATGATTTTGATGATTTGACAATTAGAACCTTCCGTATTAGGGCTGCTATTGCGGATGGAACAGAATCCAGTCAATCGCACTTATGACCGTTGATTTTTTTGAGTTGAACACGAACCGTTTTAAGTTTTATTTTAATGATCTACGTTCAACTAAATATGATGATATTCAGAAAGTATCCGCTCAAGAAGATCTTTGGACTGCTGGGCGTCCACACTAGCACGAACAAGATGAATGGTTAATATCTTATGGCCAATTCCTGCGTGAGGTGCCCGCAGAACGACGCATCGCGAAGAGCTAAACTCGAAAATAAAATAAGAGGGCTGTTCACATGAGACGGTCACGAAATCCATTTTTGTAGGACATCCGGCCCCATGATCATGAAGATCAATCATCTCGTCCAGATGGGCCACGGCTGTTAGATGTCGAGTCAAACCGTCGGTGACGAGTTCTTCTAGAGGGAAATACTGGTCCTTTGAATTATTTCCACTGGATTGTCGTTAGAGATGAAGACCAGACCACGCAAAACATGTGCCAAAGTGGACATGCAAAAAAAAAAAAAAAAAAAACATGAGCTGAACAACCTTTTTTAAATGTTGCATTCTTTACATAAGGTGGTAGGCCACCTAATAGATAGATGGCCTTGTGGAGATGATCAGCTTCAATGCAGGCCACCTCACCGTAAAGTTCGTTTTCAGTCTTTACAAGTGGGCCCATGGCTAGCTCTGTAATTCAAACCATCGATATGATATGGTCTACAAACGCCTCCTGTTATGGACAGACGTCTTAAATCTGTCTGGTAGTCTGTCGATGATATCGACAGATGTCTTAAATCTGTTTGTTGGTCTGTCGATGATATCAACAGACCGTTGATGATATCGAGGCTGTCATCGAGAGACCTTCGATGACATCGATAATTGTTGGATTTTTCACCTCTGACCGCTGGACAGTTTTGGTCCTGTTTCGATATCATCGAAGGACCGTCGATGATATCGAAGCTGTCATCAAGAGACCTTCGATGACATCGATGAGTTCCGCAGATGCGATTGCGGAAACGCAGATTTTGCGAAATTTGTTTCATATTCCGAGTCTGCTTATTTCTAAACTTACATAAAGGGGTGTATGCGGGATTGGGATGTATTCTAAGGCTTTTTAAAGTAGTTTCAAGGGTTCCTAAAAGGTTTTTTAGGATTTTTAAAGGGTGTAGCAAGGGTGAGATTCGAGGTTGTTCGAATCGGGTAAGTCCTCTCTCTTTGTAATTTCTATTTTCATAGAGGAGATCTGTCGCTTTGTGCCATGATTTTTTCCCGCAAGGGTTTTCCACGTTAAATCTGTGTTCTCTTGTGTGTGCTTGGTGTCATTGGATTGCTATCCTAGATATAAATCTATGTGATTTCGCAGGTCAAAATCCCCAACAAGTGGTATCAAAGCAATCGGTTGGGGCACAGATCTGAATCTGCAGGATTAGTAATAATGGCAAACACCAGGTATGAGATTGAGAAGTACTCAAAGAAAAATAATTTTGAGTTATGGAAGATCAAAATGATGAGTTCCTTAATCAAGCAAGGCGAAGATGGTGCTCCTGAGGAGCGAAAGTCTACTATGACTGATGATGATTGGAATACTGTTGATATGAAAGTTTTATCATCAATCCGTTTATATCTCACAGATGAGGTTCTCTACAATGTCATGAGGGAGAAAACTGCGGCTAAGTTATGGGCGAAGTTAGAGGATATTTATGCGAAAAAATCCTCTGAAAATCGCCTACACTTTAAGCGGCAGTGGTATAACTTCAAGATGGCAGAGGGTGGAGATCTAGAGGCTCACATCAACAACTTTAATAAATTAGTTTGCAAATTGCTGGATATGGAGGAAGTGATGAAAGATGAAGAATAAGTATGTATGTTGTTGAATTCTCTTCCGGCGTCGTATGAGTCATTCGAAGACACTATGTGCAGCACGAATAAAACCCTGAGTGTCGACACCGTTATCTCAGCCCTTCAAGGGAAGGCTATGAGAAAGCTAAACGGCGACATAGGGATATCTTCTGATGCACTATTCACAATGGGAAGGAATTCTAAACAAGGTACGGGTTCTTCAGGTTATAAATCTAAATCAAAGGGCAAGGGCAAAGGAAAGATAAAGTGCTAGAATTGTGGGAAGGAAGGGTATGTGAAGAAGGATTGTGAAAATTCTAAATCGAAGAGAGAAGATTCTGAGGCTTCGTACAGGGAGGCCAATGTTGTCACGTCAGATAGATCGAGTGGATGTGATAGTGATGTTTTATCTGTGTCTTCGCTCAGACGGCCATACGATAATCATAAGGATGAGTGGATGCTAGACACAGGGGCGTCTTTTCACATGACTCCTCATTGGAGTTGGTTCACCAGCTACAAGGAGTGCGATGGTGGACAGGTGTTTATGGGCAATAGCTTTGCCTGTAATGTTGTGGCTGTTGGTACGATTCGCATCAGGATGTTTGATGGGGTGGAGCATACCCTGACTGATGTCAGGCACATTCCTGATTTGAAGCAAAATCTGATTTCTCTTGGCGTACTTGAGGTAAAAGGATGCAAGTACACAGGTATTGATAGTGCTCTTAAGGTATCTAAGGGGGCACAAGTAATCATGAAAGCACAACGACTCGATAGCTTGTACAGGTTAATCGAAATCACTTTAAAAGGTGGAGCTGCAGTGGATGTAGCGGATTCCACCTCTGCATGTGTGTGGCATGTTGGGCATGGCCATATGAGCAGGCAGGACAGGAAGGCTGAGACGTGCAAACAAGGATACAGAGCAGGTAGAGCAGCCACCTGTGAGAAGAATCATAGGCATGATCGCAGGATATCGGCAAATTACATGGACGACTCCAATATCGCAGTGGATTCATCTTCTATTCAGATGGCTTTAGGTGAGCCTGATGCTGAGAAGTAGAAGGTGACTATGGGCGATATGATGGATTCGTTGTACCAGACCGACATATGGGAGCGGGTGGAACTTTCAGTGGGCCGAAAAGCGGTTGGATGCAGGTGGATCTTTAGGAGGACACAGCATAGATACAGGGCGAGGTTGGTAGCGAAGGATTATGCTCAGAGAGAAGGGATCGGCTTCTCAGAGATATTTACGCCGACGGTATAGCAGGTGTCTATTAGATCCGTGATTGGCGCTGGTTGGCTAATGTGATCTTGAGCTGAAAGGATGGACGTGGAGTCTGCACTTCTGCAAGGAAAAGTGAAGAACAGATCTACATGAAGCAACTAGAGCGATTCGAAGTTAAAGGGGCTGAGAAAAGACTTTGCAGGAGGTCGTGGTTCAACCTGTCGCCTAGGCAGTGGTTTGATTCCTTCATGGTGAGTCAGGAATTAATGACATGTAGATCGCCAATTATGACATATCTAAAATCAATGTACTGAAGACTCGGTTAAGTGGGACATTCGGGATGAAGGATCGGGGGGCTGCAAAGATGGTTCTCGGCATTGAGACTGAAGGAGGAGTAGGCTTTGATAATCACAAGAAGAATACCTTGTGTGTAGGTATTGATCAAGGATGTGATGGGCCAGGTAAAGCCGGAGAGCGTTCCCTACGCGTCTCTCCTCAAGTTTTCCTCAGGACATGTCCCCAAACAGATGAAGAAAAACAGGATATCTCATCAGCCTTATTTGAATGTGGTTGACAGTGTATGTCATGGTCTGGATTAGACCGGTTATTTCACAAGTTATCAGTGTTGTGAGCAAGTACCTCGGCAAGCAATATTGGGTAGCGGTGAGATGGTAAGAAGACTACGTCTTTTCTTTTGGGAAGACATGAACAAAGGTGGTTGGGCATGTGGATTTAGATCCGGCAAACATGATCAACAATAATGTTCCTGCAGAGAAGTTCAAGTTCTGTGTAACTTCTCTGGGCTTGGTGATGCTGTAAAAGAAGGACGAAGTGTGCAAGAGAAGCTATGATATGATGTAGAAATAAGAGAGGGGGATAAGAAGCTACACGAATGAAGATTGAAGACATGGTGGAGATTGTTATGGACAGATGTCTTAAATCTGTCTGGTGGTCTGTCGATGATATCGACAGGGTTTTAGATGATATCGACAGATGTCTTAAATCTGTCTATTGGTCTGTCGATGATATCGACAGACCGTCGATGATATCGAGGTTGTCATCGAGAGACCTTCGATGACATTGATAATTGTTAGATTTTTCACCCCTGGTTGCTGGACAGTTTTGGTCCTGTTTCGATATCATCAAAGGACCGTCGATGATATCGAAGCTATTATCGAGAGACCTTCGATGACATCGAAGAGTTTGGCAGATGCGATTGCGAAAACGCAGATTTTACAGAATTTGTTTCCCATTCCGAGTCTGCTTCTTTCTAAACTTATATAAAGGGGTGTATGCGGGATTGGGATATATTCTAAGGCTTTCTAAAGTAGTTCCAAAGGTTCCTAAAAGGTTTTTTAGGGTTTCTAAATGGTGTAGCAAGGGTGAGATTCGAGGTTGTTCGAATCGAGTAAGTCCTCTCTCTTTATAATTTCTATTTTCATAGAGGAGATCTGTCGCTTTGTGCCGTAGTTTTTTCCCGCAAGGGTTTTCCATGTTAAATCGGTGTTCTCTTATATGTGCTTGGTGTCATTGGATTTCTATCTTAGATCTAGATCTGTGTGATTCCGCAGGTCAAAATCCCCAACACCTCCTACCAATGATATTGGGGTCAACCTCTGATGTAGAGAGTGTCGTGGACACTTTCATGTCCAAGATGGACCAGAGAAGGCCCAATCAAATTCAGAAGTGATAAGGACGATCAAAACCCTAAAACATGCATATCTAGTAAATCGAAATGAATTATTCCAGGTAACATATGTGATTTTAGGTAGGAGAAGCTACTTTACCACCCAACTCGCTGTGTTGGGTTGCCCACGCCCAATTTGCGAGATTCCATCATATCAATGATCGAAAATCCTTTTTAGTTTTGTTTTTACTATTTATAGTAAGTTTTATTTATATTATAACTCTTCATCCGCTCTAGGAGTTGTGTCCAACATGAAAAGGGCTTAGAAAATTTAGGAGAATAATGGATTAGGCCAAATAGGACACTATTTTTTGGCCAAAAACCATGAAGTCTAGTATAAATCATGACCATCTATAAATAGTAAGTTGACTACTTATAGTAAGTCATGAATTTTGGAGAGTTTGAGTTGGAGTTTGATTTTGAAACTTCTTTCTCAGTTTTCTATCACTATTTAAAGGATTATAAATTCATTTTTATAATCAATCAAGCTATTTTTGAATTCATTAGAATTATTTCTATTTTTCTATATTTTCCTCATGGACTTGAGGAATCTTTGTAAGGAGTCAATGATGTTTGACCTCATCACATTCATTCCTCATCAACCTCTTTTGAAAGAAAAACCCGTCTCTGCACCAAATATTTCACATTGGAAGATTTTAGATGATTGCATCCATTAAAGGAGGCGTTTCTTGTCATTCTAATCCTTCTGATTAGTTGGCTCTAACTTTACACGGCAACAAAAGGCCCTGATGAGTCGCCATGATGACTTTGTGAAATTGACTCGGTAAAGTTGTAACAACTTACTTTAAAGACACCAGCAAAAAAATGAGACATATAAAACTCTAGTGGATTAGTGTAGTTAAACAAATGGACCGTCTATAGTTAAAATAATTCATGGTGTCTATTTTCTTTTTATTATGTGAATTCTTTCCTCAATTTATCATTTTTTTTCTCTCCCATGTTATTTTCAGTTAGGAATTTTTATCAAAATGGCCCCACGGTTTAACTAATGCTAGTTTTTTTTTTGTCTCACTTTTTCATTCCTTATTTTCTAGACCCCCATTAAAATTTAAAATTTTCAGAAACCAAAATGTCATTATTGCAGACCTAGCACCCATACGATATTTGAGTTCTACGAAAGTAAAGAGATGTGCATCCAGGTGTGTGGAGTGGATTCCATCAAACCATGATTGAGCCCACTCCACGGGAGATTCAATCCGCTCGTTGCATTTATCCAGTTGTGTACCCATAAAAAGCGTTGATTTCATCCCGATCCAAGCCCTCTATGGATGTTGTAAATTTATGATTCAATGATGAATGGTGTTGCTGTAACACCCCGAAATTTTCAATACTCGAATATTGAAAGTTTTCAAGTGTTATCATAAAATTTAATTTAATATATACATGTATGTGTCATCAATTTAGTATATCTTAACCTTACATCTATTCTTTAACCTAAATCTGACAGTTAGAAATAATTTTCATCTATAAATCAAGTCATCTGACCGTTGATTTTTAAGACAAGATCATCATATGTCCAAGTATTTCCACTTGTCTATCATAACTAACTATTCAGTCAACTATTCACCGCTAGGTAAAAATATCTGACCATCCACTTTGAGTTTGGACTACTTGATCATAGTAAACTAACTACTTGATCTCTACATCCACTCGTATACATATCAAATTAAGATTATGATCCGTTCATTTTGTTCACTACCTATGAAAATACATAATCAACCGTCAAAACTACAATCTGAAGAACTTACACATGTGAGCAAGTCACTTAAATCTAACGGTATACATGTTCATCTTGAACAATCCAAAAACACACTGGTGTTCATTTATTTATAAAACTCACCGTACACCCACCTACATACATGATTAGATTACTAACCATCATATTTTTCTATTTTTAACATGTTATCTAACCGTTCATTGTACTTGGATCTGTCAAATGGGCCACCCAAATATTAGAATAAACTGATCAGTTCGAAGATCGTAAAGTATATGCCACAATTACCGGATAACTTCTCTATTAGATGTATGAAATTGTTGATTTAGACCTCAGGGCGATATAGCCCATTAAAAAGGCATATTGGTCATATATAAGTGATCAAGGCCCAAATTAGGACGATGAAAAGAGCATGAAAAATAAAGAATGACTACTAAATTCAAGACATTCGGATGGTGTAGTCCGACGTTATGAATGTCGAAAGCCGGACAAATAAGAGATCTCAAAATCGTAAATACTTAACATTATTAACCTAGACCCTTGAATTCTAAATCATATGGTTCTCATGATCTGTTTAATGTAAAATTTTATACCTTGCCTATGTATCATAAATTAACCATACATGTCAAATTTTAGTCTTTAGATCATTGTAAAAGTGGCCCAATTGACAAATCAGCCCATTAACCGTTGATTTTAGTATCCATTAAGTGATAAAAGCTCGTGGGTAGTCATAATAAGATATTTTTCTTCATATGAATGACTTGGATTGCCCATCATATGGACCAAGAGTAAAATGTAAGAACTCCAAGTTGGTAGGCTTTTTCTTACGCGTCGAGTTAACCATTTTAAGGTCGACTCTTTTTAAAACTAAAGCTTCTGATTGACCCACTTTATACCTTCAATTGCAACTCAAATTTGGACCACACTTTCACCTTATTTGACTACGAGATCATACAAATTTTAGGCCCCAATTTATCATCCTACACTGTTGTATGTTGACCACCTTAAAGCCAATTTCTTCTTTTTGGCACAAAAGGTGAAATATATATCTACATGAGAAATATAGTGAAAACTTAAACATAATGAATCAATATAAATGGTAAAAGTAATTAAATTTCGGGGACAATTTTGTTTAAAGGGGTAGATTATAATACCCCGAACTTTTCAATACTTAAATATCGAAAGTTCTCGAGTGTTAACATGAAATTTAATTTAGTACATACATGTGCATGTCACCAATTTAGCCTATCATAACCTTACATCTATTCTCAAACATGAATCTGACCCATGGGAATAATTTTCATCCGTAGATCAAGTCATCTAACTGTTAATTTTTAAGATAAAATCATCATATGTCTAAGTATTCTCACTTGTCTATCATAGCCAATCGTTCAGTCAACTATTCATCGCTAGGTAAAGATATCTGACCGTTCACTTTGAGTTTCGAACACCCGATCATAGTAAACTAACTACTTGATCTCTGCATCCAATCGTACACATATCAAATTGAGATTCTAATCCGTTCGTCTTGTTCACTAACTATGAATATGCTTAACCCATCATCAGAACTACAATCTAAGGAATTTACACATGTGAACAAATCACTTGAATCTAACAGTATACATGTTCTACCTCTTGATCACTCTAAAAACTCACTTGTGTTCATTTGTTTATGAAACTGACCATACATCCACCTGCATATATGGTCAGAATACTAACCATCAAGTTTTACTATTTCTAACATATAATCTGACCATTCATTATGTTGTTTGATATATATACCTTCCCTTAATTAATTTAGAGAATAACTCTTTATTCATAATGATTTAGATATGATTTCTTTTATAAGAATTACTTAAAAATGTGCCTATAATCATATAAAAGCATTAGATTTCTCAAAACTCTCATATCAATAATAATTACAAAAATGTCATTAACCTAAACCCTTGAATTCTAGATCACAAGGTTTTCATGATCCGTTTGATGTGAAATTTTATACCATGCATATATAACATAAATTAACTATACACATCGAATTTCAACCCTTAGATCATTGTACAAGTGGCCCAATTGACAAATCAACCCTTAATTATTAATTTTGGTGCATATCTAGTGAGGAAAGCTTGTGGTTACTCATAGTACGGTATTTTTCTTCATATGAATGACTTGAATTACCTATCACATGAACCGAGTGTGAAATGTAAGGACACCACCTTGGTAGGCTTTTTCTTAGGCGCGGAGTTATCTGTTTTAGGCTTACCAACACTTTCTAAATCTGGACCTTCCGATTGACCCACTTTATACTGTCAATCATAAATAAAATTTGGACCACACTTTGGCCTCATATAACTATGAGACTATACAAAATTTAGGCCTCAATCTATGTTCCTTGTAACTCCCTGAATTTTTCCCAGCCGGAAATTGGACGTCCTTGGAAATTATCTTTAATTTTTTCGATTTGAGTAAATGTCCATGCATGCATTTACACATGTTTGGAACCAAAAGCAGTGATCTTGGATCTACCAAACCGCCCAACCGAGTGAAATTCAAAATTTTTAAAGAACATTGACAGCAAGGTTCAATTGAATCAAGTGGAATTCAATTGCACCGAACAAACTGGGGTAGCAATGCTCGGTTACACCAAGTAAACATCAAGCAACCAAGCAAATCTGGACAGCAGGGTTCGGTTGCACCAAATAACCCTGTTCAGCAATATTTTGCATGTTCGAATTTTGACAATTTTAGTGTACTAATTTCAAAATTTCATATCTATTTTTCTACAACTCCGATTGAGGTGATTCAAAAGCTTTATTGAATATAGATGAGTTTAGTTTCATCAAAAAACAAACTAAAAAAAATAAAAACTAAACTCAAAGTAGATTAATTTTAGGACATTTTGGAAACTTTAGCAAAATCGTTGGTTTTAAGCAACTGGTACTTCTATAATTTTTAGAATTTTTCTATAACTTAAAATGAGATGAAATTTGGTGAGAATAAATTAGACTTGATGAAGAATTATCAGAAAAATAATAAAAATAATATAGTCACTAAAAGTTTCAAAAATATTATATGAAATAGACCTATTGAAACTCAAAATTTCCACAACTACACGTTGTCGATGGACTGCACATATCTTTCTCATTTTAGAGTTTTTGTGTTCGATGTTTTCTTAAGAATTTCTTCTAATTATACTAGGAGTCATCCTATATAATTAAATTAATATTTTCTATTTTTGGTAAATTTTACTAATTTGGATAGCTTCGAGTATAGTTGAATTATGGTTCTTGATTAGGGTGATTAGGGCCGAATTACCATTTCCACTAATTGCGAGTAGGCCACACTATAAACTTATCTAATCTAAACCCTACTCATTGTACATAAGAAATCTTCCTACACAATTAATTCCAGAAAATGCTCTGATTATCCAAATAAGCTCTGGACCACTCATTAGTGGGCCACTAAACACGATACTATAGAAAGACGATTGTCTTACTGAGCTTGACACCCATAACGGAGGCCAACCAGGATAGTGCCCAAAACTGCTCAACTTGGGCCTAAAGCTAGATGCTTGAAACGCGTGGATATCCTATACTGAAATTAGAAATTTGAGTGAAATAGATATGCCTCTCTTTCGCGAAGTTCTGATCTTTCGACCGTCAAATCGCAACCAAACTCGAGGTACAAGTTAAGAATATTTTTTCGCTTGTATCCGTATAGTTGTAACCTCGATCGATCATTGATGACCGTCTATCGCAAGTGGGTCCCTACGGTTGATTAAAGTGTCTAATTGCCGCCCGATATTGACAAACCATAGATCCTATAGTGGGGCACATTTTCCTTGACACGGATGAGCTAGTGGCCCCCAAAAAGACCATGTAAATAGATATCAACCTCCCCCTGGGCAAGTTTAATAGAAAAATGATAACCAAGGCTATTGTGTACATTTCTGGTACTATAAATAGCCTTATTTACCACCCCTTCAATTCTATACGATTTTTCATTACAAGAAAGGGGAGAGGGAGAAGAGAAGAGAGGAGAGAAGGTGTGAGAGAGAAGTTGGTTAGGAGGATCCTCCCTACCGCCCCTAGCCGACGACATAGCTGCACTATACTACGTTGTTGAAACATCCCCAACAACAATTAGATGTAATTAGCAAACCCCTCCTTAAAAATTGGCCTTGAGGGCCAAATGCATGAGCTCTTACAAGCTAATCGTCTTGGTATAGGACGTCGATGAGCCAACCCACGGGACCCTAGCACTAAGAGCAATCCCAAACCTGACAGACCGACCCAAGGCACGGACCATTACTCCTAGGTTTCCATTTATCGAACCACATATCACGATTAATGATTTCTGTTATGAATGAATCAATGCATGCTAACTTGCGTAAATAATGATTTATATAATGCGTAGATGAATGCATTCTAATTTGTGTCGACTAATGATTTGTGTACTGCGTAGACGAATAATGCATGCCAACTAATGCGCATTAGTATGGCCATTTACTTTCTATGAATTGTTATCCATGTATGATGAAGCCTGCATGCTTAATTAATTGCTAAAATAAGTTGAATTTATTCGTTTATCGCTCATACTTCCTGATACTCACTTGTGTATGTGCTTAATTTTCTTTACCTCTCATGAATTGTTATCTTAGTATAGTGCCACCTACATGTTCGATGAAATGCCCAATAAAGTAGAATTTTCTAATTCACTGTTTATATCCCTCCCTGTAATCACAGTGTCAATTTATTAGTGTGATTGACTGACCGAGACTACTTGGGCAGTTGGGTTGGCCGAAAAGACACAAATCCACGTGGGCGGCCCCAATTGAGTTGGTCGTCCCAAACTAGTCCGATTGATTCGGGCCAAACACGGATAACCAGTAGTAATCGGACTATACGGGATGCTTACACCCATTGGCGATTACACCCGAGTTAGTCCAAGTCAACCGAATTAGCCTAACAGCCAACCAATCATTTTTGTCCGCCATGTATGATCACGCCTGCCTGAATCTAGAGTACCCCATACCCTAAAAATGCCTACTAATAACCATTAGTGATACGATCTCCGAGTCTCAGGAGCCTGGCATGATGGTATAGAACATTGTATCCATATTATCAGTTTAGCGAGCATTATTGGAGGTGATAAATCATTGTTCGAATGACCCTCGTCAAATTATATGGCCGATGGTTTCGTGTCAAAATACCGTTCGAATGACCCGGGCACGAATGGAATTGAGTGACGAGTTCTTTTTCTTTGTAGTGATTTGTTTTTATGTGACAAGCCCGCACCTTAGAACTGAGTATTATACTCAGTGTTTGGGTGATAACCTATACCGAGTTGATCCTCATACCTTTAAGTATCATGTCGTACCTTTGGAATTACTGATTTGTGAGATGAGTGATACCTAAATTGGGGTCCTTACTCTTACCCGGGTGGTAGACTCCTTGGAGTTTCAACACCGGGTCAAGGGTTCGAGTACCCATGGTGGTGAAATCCTACGATGTGCGTGTGTGGGGTGTGTGTGCGTGTGGCGTGAGTGTGTGGGGGTGTGTGTGCGTGTGTTAAAAAAAAGTGATACCTAAATTTAGATTATGAATCGCACACTCAGAGCCGCTACGACCGCTCTAGGTTTAATAATCTGGATGAGGCTATTGACTAAATGGAGGTGTTTCAACTTTTTCAATTTTGCTAGATGAATGAACTTAATTAATTTACTCTGCTAACATGAACACTCATCGCATCACATTATTCTAGGCTATGGCGACTTGAGAGTTGTGGTCGCGTGTTGAGGAAGTATTGGCATTTGCAAATGTGGTGTTGGAGTTGCTTATGAGAAAGTGTTGGATTGTGAGGGTATGCATCATCTCATGACAATATGCACGTCCATTAATAAGAGAATTTAGGAACTGGGTGTTTAAGTTGCTTTTATCATTACTTGTGCTAGTTGAATTAATAACATGTATAACTTGGAGTTAATAGAACTATTGAGTTGATCACTCACTACTACTCTGGGACGGTGTTTTAAAATACCAACCAGGCAATATTATCGATGCAAGTACTATCGAGATCTCAGACGAGTAAGCTTAGAATGGCTTACACCGTCGACGTTATGTTTAAGAATATTGGACCAAACCGAAAACTTTACACTTTAATCATTTTGGGTATATATATTGTGACTTGTATATTCTCCTTTTGAGTGGATACCATATTTTTAATTGTATTTTTACTGTTAGCCTTATAATTCTGAATTTTCATTATCTCTACCTCGCTTTAGATCTGCTAAATTGAATTGCGTTACTTTGATTACTCTTGTGTGAATTGATGTAAATATAAACGAGGTCACACATGCATTTCCATTTGGTTCACACCTACGAACTCGGGACCGGGGTCTCTATAGTCGGGTGGCAATTTTTGAGGTGTTATAAGATGATATTGGAGCAGAGTACTAAGATAACCAGAACCTTAGGAATGAGGATTATACAAATCATAACGATCAGATGTTAGGACATTTAGAGTTTTGGACCTAGAATTGGTACTCCTAGATTTTGAAAAATCTGACAGAGTAAGAAACTCAAAAAAATTAAGAATAATGAATCCTATGACCAAATTCCCCAGTTTTCTGTATAAGGGCATTGGTTACAAAAAAGGAAGAAATTAGACACTCTTGTACCGCCTCATGTGAAACAAGATTTCTACTTTGTAAAGTTGTACACTTCTAAAGAAGATTCAAAGAACTTCCAATAAAATACTAAGTTTTAGATGTCTAAACTACAAAAGATAACTGAAAACGAAATGATGACAGTAGAAAATGAATTTTCTAATAAAAGTACAGAAAAGAACAAGAATATAAAGTTTTTTATTGATCATTTAAGTCACGTGTTCTGATACAAAGGATCATCAAGAAAGGTAACTATAGAACATACTTTACGTGATGTCAAAGCATAACCTACTATGTCAAATGTTCAAAGCAATGGGGTTGAAATATACATATTAGAAAAGGATAAATCAAAATACAATTGGCTTTGAAATTAAAATGGAATAATAAAAAAAATAATAATAATAAAATGAAAGAATGGAAAATATTGATAAATAGAAGCCTCCGTCTTGACCTTGTCTTAGTACTCTAGGGCTCTCCCTCTCTCCTCATGGCTTTCTCCGTCCTTAGTTGTGAGGGTGAAATCCTCTCTTACAAGCGTTTGAGGCAAGTACACGTGAGGCTGAATTAATAAGCTCAAGCATGTTTGATTTTCTCACCCCGTAGGCCTTCGCCAGGCACAGGCAAATGGAACCACTACTTGAAGAGATAAGAGCATTTGATGAGCCCGTTGAAGAGATCAACCGAGACTGCGATGGAGCATCAAGCTCACCCAGCGCATGAAAAAAAAAAAAAAAAAACGCCACAGCCAGATCTGTTTTGTTCAAAAGCCGGTGCAGGCAGCATCGACTTTGGGCAAAATAAAAAATAAAAAACCGGTACTCAGCTGGCAGCATCTAAACCATTGGTTGCCTTCCAATGGAGATTTTAGCCGTGGATAACCACTCGGATTGAGGGTCACTAAAGTAATCAAGCCATGTGGGACAGTTGTGAGGTTTCTACAGTAATGTACACAATCGAATATATTTTCAGAGAGCAGTCGATAGGTCAATATCTTGAGGCGATGGTGCCGATGAACCTCAATTGTGGAAGACGATGGTGGTCAGTATCTTGAGGTGATGGAGCGGATGAACCTCAATTGTTGAAGACGACGGTGGTGCAGGTGAGATGATTGCACCTTCCCTAGCCTCCAGAGATGTTAAAGTAAAGAGTAGATGATATTGGAACAAGGTTGCCAAACGATCTCTGAGCTAGAAGGAGATCATCAAATACCAACTCCCCTCATGAGAAGGGGCCGAAAAGTATGAATTGTCTTAGAAAAAGGTATGCATAGGGCAAAAAAAGAATGCATGGTTTTAAACTTATGTTTGTTGCATGATATTTTTGAGAATTTGAATGGATGTGCCCACCGTGTCTTTCTGTTGAACATATATTCCTCGTAGTTAGCCAACGAATGTTGTTCTACAACATATGCTTCTTCTCGCTTGTGGTGGGAACATTATGGGGTGGCCTTCACAATAGTCCCAGTAGTCAGTCAGTAGATACCATAGAATAGATTCCACAAAATGGACGCTTACGACCATTGGATCACTTGTCATGTAGGCTATCTGGACACTGAGATCCCTATATGGCACACAAACTAGGATCAAGCCTCCCTTCATCTAGACGAGATCTGTTAAGATCTTCCAGACAGTAAAGGGGCCATTGGTTAGTACCGTACCAATAGAATCAAACCTGGCTAACCTTGTCCCCATCCAGACCTCAGTCCATGCATCTCATGTGTTGGGCTTCGTGGAATCCAAAATTAAAAAAGGCCGAGAGAAAGGAAAGAATAAAAAGAAAACAACAACAAATATAGCTCAGATACTGATTTATATATATATTGAAGAGATTTCCTTATGTCTTCACTTATCCCCAATATACACACCGGTTTACGCAAGTTCCAATGGCCCACAAGGAACGCTGTCCATCTTTTCAAGTGGCAGAAATTTGTCACATGTGACCCAATACATGGTACAAGTTCCTCTTGTGTGCCACATTTGCCCATTTAAACTGCTCATCATATGTCACATGTGCTTTGATGTGGCATGATGCTTTTTCGAGCCCCCAAGCATTTGCACATGGTCACATGCAATGGATAATTATTAAACTTGATATACTTGACCAGAATAGCTTCACCAGGATAAATCTTTCTTCCAAACAGGCCCTAAACCAATCTTCAGGTCCTCAGTTATGGATTGACCTGATTTTTGTTATCTACATTGCACATGAGGGGCCACAGCTCATGCATGGAGTGCTGCAACGCGCGCGCGCGTGTGTGTCTCTCTCCTTGGGCCACAACTCAAACGTCACTCTCGCATACATATCATATGCATGTATCCTTGGGCTCTCACCATTTCCAATGGGGCCAACACCATGAATATAAGATGCACACTTAGCCCAGACCAGGTTTAGCACTGCTAGCCCAAGGGTAGCTCATAGCATTGTATATTTACTAAATGCATCCGACCTCCGATAGCGTAACATTTCATCTTTTAAAAGCCTACACGTCAATTTAAAAACAGTCATTGTTAGGAAAATCAAGTAGAGAGAAAATACATGGGCCTAACTATTCCTGGAGGTTTACACATAAATATCTTCTCAGAACCTTTCTATGATCCGAGGATAAATACAGCCACAGCGACATCACTGGGGCGGTAGCTCAACGACATTTTCTTTGAATATATGAGATGCCATGCTCCTCATACCTGACACCAATAAATGAATACACAAATTAAAAAATTAAAAAAATATTTCTTTAGTTGCAGATTCCTCATAAATAGCTAATAACAAGGGTTTTTTTAAAAAAATGAAGTTCAAAAAAAAAAAAAAAAAAAAAAAAAAAAAAAAAAAAAAAAAAATCTAAATGGACTAGAGAAATGAAACAGGTCTTCGAGAATCCAAAACCCATTCATATAACCCATGATATTGAGGACAAATCACCCAAAATCAAAATCTAAACTGAAAATTAAAAAAATACAACTTTTTCTGATATTTAAAACCAGCATTAAGATCCCATTTAATCCAATTAAGAGTCCTTTTTTAAAAGGGCAACATCAATGAATTTATTAGACGTACTAATAATCATATGATTTTACTTCATATATCTTGTGATAAGTGCAACAAAATGTAAGGTGCATGACTAATATTTCTTAAACAATGGTAAAATCCATATCGATAGTGAGGGAAAAAAAATCATTTCAATGTATTAGAAAATAAGGTACAGATGCATGATTCCATTAGTACAAACTCACTCAGCTTTGGAAAACCACATTTGCTGAAAGGAACCAAGGGATGCTGCCAGTATGCTCCCTCCTATCCAAACACTGCATAAACCATTCACACAGCAGAAGCGTTAGCTATTAGTTTGCAAGCATCGATGCTAGCAGCTGAATAACTTGTTAGAGAAAAATGCTGACATATTCATGGTTAGTTTAACATTTAGGTAGAATCCATTTGGCAGCGTAGCGTACTCAATGCATTGGGGACACTTCTTTCTGTGGCTAAGATTAGTGGCCACAGAGTAATGTTGAAATATTGTGATGTGTTCCAGATCTAGCAACTCAATTCAAATTCCATGGAGAACAGTTCATGATTTGACATTTAGCCAAAATAAATTGTACAAACAGATCAGCAAAAACACAATAGCTGTGCTATGAGAACTGGATGTTATTCACCCAATTCCAATCCTTTGTCAAGTAGTTTTGCTGTCCATCTAAGAATGCCATTAACAAAAAGTCACCACATATATGGAATAATGGCAACTCTGCTTCATAGCAATTGGGGTCTGCTACATGAATCCTGTTGTGCTGTTCCACTCTATGACAGACCATATCCTCAGTTAAACCAAGGTCCTTTCTTCATGCCTCCACCCACATCCTTTCAGGCCTCCCCCTTGCCCCTTTAGAGCCTTCAACTTGAATTGACTCACTCCCAGCAGATGCAATTCTTGGTCTCCATGGCACATGGCCAGATCACCTAAGTCTACTTTCCCTCACCTTACTACCTATTGGTGCTACTCCCAAGTTCCTTCAAACGCATTCATACCTAGTTCTATCCTCCCTTATCTTGTCACTCAAAGATGTCAGCATCCACATCTCTGCTAAGCTCATCATATGAACATGTACCTTGACTGCTCAACATTCTATCTAATAAAGGATGGCTGGTATTATAGATATCCAACAGGAAAGAGGTGGGGAAAAAGGGAGGAGTGGGACGCAATATTGCAGATCCAGCTGATTGATATCGAGGAAGGTGGGGACTTGTTGGAAGAAGACGGTGGCTACGGAGTTGCTTTTGTGTGATTACAACAAGTGGCTAAAGGAGGATGAAATTAAATGGAGACAGGTCTAGAGCGGCATGCGTAGTGCGCAAGCTAGTGCGAATTGGATCCGAAGTGTGAAGATGAATGAGACTCGTGTTGAAGACAAGGAGCAAGTTTGTGAAGTTATAGTTAACCTCTACTAGTGGCAGTTGGTCAAGATTGCACCTAAGACAAGTTGCAGTCCAATTGATTGTCCACCAGAGAGGCAGAAGACTTGGAATGGCTGACTCAAGAGAATGAAATTGAAGTGCCAGTGAATGATCTCGGTTGAGATAAAGTGCCAGGGGCAGATGGTTATCCCTTGGCATTCTTTACATGAGGGCATGTGTGATTTATTGTAGACGGCCAAATGGTTATCCCTTGGCATTCTTTCAGTTTTTTTTTTTTTTTTTCTGGGGAGGGGGGGTAGCTTCAAAATTGGGGAATTCATTCATTGCTATCATCCCAAAGTAGCAGAAAGTTCGAAACATTTTAGACCTATTAGCCTAATAGGAAGCCCCTACAAAAAATTTGCAACAATTCCCACATCTAGATTTCGGGGAGTTATCTCACGTATCACTTCCAAAACCCATAATGTTTTTATCGAAGGAAGACATTGTGGATTGTGCGCTTGTGGCGCATAATGCAACAACATGTGCAACAAGGACGGGAGGCAAGTGGTGTGTAACTTGGATATTGGAAAGACCAACAACTGAGTGGAATGGGACCTTTTAGATTATATGTTTGAGAGGTTGGGAAGTGGGGTACAATGGAGAAGTTGGATCAATTCTTGTGTTCGTTCAGCGAGGTTTTTAGTTCTGGTAAACAAGACATCGAAAGGTTTCTTTGGTACTTCTAGAGGGCTAAGGCAAGGGGATCCGTTATCCCCATATCGGTTCGTGGTAAACAAGACATCGAAGCTTCAAGTAGGACACTAGACAAGGGTCAAGAGGTTCGGCTCTTCAAGGGATTTGAGGTGGGGAGGGGAGGATCTTGGATCTCTCATTTACAATTTGCCAATGATACAGTAATTTTTATCAAGCATAGGAATTCAAGTGGTTTCAGAGTGAGCTTCAACATTTCGAAGAGAGAAATTCTGAGGATTAAAACATTTAAGGAGTTGGGTTGGCTAGCCAGTTTGTTTAGGTGTGGTGTTGGCCCATTCCCTTCTACATACCTAGGTCTTCCTCTTATTAACAAGTTGCCGAAGCAACTTTAGGACAGGGTTATCGAAAAAGTTGAAGCCAAGTTATCAAGTTGGAAGAGCAGGTATTTGTTTATTGGGAGAAAGTTAATTTTGATTAAAGCAACTTTGTCAAATATGCAGATCTATTTCACGTCCTTGTTTAAATGCTCAAAGGCGGTGTTGGAGTGGTTGGCTACCTTAAGACGAGTTTTTGGTGCCAAGGATCATCAGTCTCTTAAATTTTACTTGTTGAAGTTGGAGGTGGGTTAAGGGCTCCTCTTTTTGTAGAACCTCCAGGATTTGGAAGGCTAATAGGAATGGAGGAGAAATTTAACCAGGGGGTGAGCTTCGCGGTTGGAGATGGGGAAAGGGTGTTCTTTTGGGATGATGTTTGTCTAGGAGGGAGGTCCCTCCGTGCTGAGTTCCCTAGGCTGGCCAGGCTAGTAACATATGTCAATTCTACTGTGGCTGGTTGTTTCTCATCCCTATGCGAGGATATGATGTGGTCTCCCTCTTGTAGAAAAAATCTTTCAAATAAGTTGGATGAATTATAAGGGCCTCGGCTAGGCTTCATGGTTTTTACCTAGTTCCATGGGGAGATAGACTCTTTGGTGTGGAGCTTAAAGAAATCAGGCAAGTTTTCTGCCCAGCGTTTCTATAGATGACCCGAATTAATTTTGAATTATAATAATTTTAATATTTACGAGTGGTTGTGTGTGTAAATTTCACACACATTAACCACACACAAAACTCATTGCACACATACATAAGTAACCATCCATCTGTCCATCCAACCCTCCACTCACCCATATATTAACATTCACCCATCCATTCAAGTACACGCAAAACTCATTGCACACATACGTAAGTAACCATCCATCCGTCCATCCAACCCTCCACTCACCTGTATATTAACATTCACCCATCCATTCAAGTACATATATAAACCATTCACTCATGTTAACCAACCATCTAACTAATTATCCATAAATCCAACCATACATCCATCCATCCATGCATGTATCATCAACACTACATGCCTAAACTGTTCATTCAGCTAACAATCTATCTGACCATTCATGTAGCTATCAATTCATCAATTGCTGGTCGATGCTTGTTTCTTGATTTCCTAAAAAGGAATATCATAATTTGAAAACATTTTTAACTGGTCATCAATGTTTTAGCGTTATTTTTATATAACAAAAATTACAAGCTATTAGGATTTGAGAAAAACCTTGCTATTTAAAAGTTTTTTTTTTTTTTAATGTCCAAAAATCACGATTTGTTCTTGATCTAGAAAATTAGAATTTCCAATTGCTTGGAATTTGATTTTTTAGGTATTTTATTAAGTTCAAATGGAGGGTTTTCCTTATTTATAATAATAATAATAATAATAATAATAATAATAATAACCTTAAACGGACACTAGCCTAACGTTATTTTTATGTAAATACGTGTCACACACCACATAACACACCATGAGGATCAAAGGGGGCTGCGTGGGAGAGAGAGAGAGAGAGAGAGAGAGAGAGAGAGAGAGAGAGAGAGAGAGAGAGTGTGTGTGTGTGTGTGTGTGTGTGTGTGTTGGAGGAGAAGTCTTTCGGGAATGTGAGAGGGGAAGAAAAGAGGGAAAGAGAAGAGAATCTAGGGTTGCCATCTAGGGTTTTCCCCATCAGGTGAGTGATCTCTCACATAGAATTTTATATTCCCTTTTAGTTTTGAAATCTCTCTTTTAAGTTGAATTTTGATACAATTTTTGTTGAATATTCCCTATTCTTGTTTTCACAATTTGTTCCTAAGAGAAACCAAGATCTTAGGGCCTTTTTACATGCAACCCTTTTTCTTTTAGATAGAATATTTCCTTTTCATATATCTTAAAATTATTTTCCTATCTTCCTCAAATTTCCATCGTAGGCAGTGTTCGAGTTGTTATCGCTACAAGTTTCGCTAGCCAGAGATAAAGATACAATATCGTTATCGCCGATAACCGGAAATGGGGGAGATACATGGGAAAATGATTGAATTTTTTAGTGAAACTTAAGGAAATGTCTAAATACAAATATTTGCATATTTAGTAATAAAAAATTGCACATGGAGTGCATACATAATAAGTTTTTATTTAATAGGAGCCTAAAACCATGTGTTGTCGTAAGAAATCAATCCAATAGCAACACAACAATGGATTAAATCCCATTAAATCAATGAATAAGCAAATAAACATGCATAATGTATGCATACATTACACATTAATGCATAAATAAATGTATAAGCGCAACACAAATGCATGATGATCCAACCATCCAACCATCACATCCCATCCATCCAACCATCCATCCATTCATCCCATCCATTCATCCAACCATCCCATCCACCTATCCAATCATCCAAACATCCATCCATCAATCCCATCAATCCATCCAACATCTAATCATCTCATTCATACATCCAACCATCCCATCAATCATCCGAACATCCATCCATACAACCACCCCATCCATCCATCCATACATCCATCCAACCATCCCATCCCATCCATCTAACCATCCATCGAACCATCTCATTCATCCAATCATCAAAACATCCATCCATCCATATCCATCCAAACAACCATCCATCCATCCATCCATCCCATCCAACCATCTATCCATCCGCCCATCTAACCATTCGACCATCTCATCTATCTAACCATCCCATCCAATCATCTAAACATCCATCCATCCCATCCAACCATCTCATCGATCAATCTATCCATCCAACTATCCAACCATTAGATCCGTCCATCCCATCCAACCATCTCATCGATCAATCTATCCATCCAACTATCCAACCATTAGATCCGTCCATCCCATCCAACCATCTCATCGATCAATCTATCCATCTGTCCATCCAACTATCCAAACATTAGATCCGTCCATCTAACCATCCAAACATCCATCCATCCTGTCAATCAATCCCAATCATCCCATCCATCCATCCCATCCAACCATCTCATCGATCAATCTATCCATCCAACTATCCAACCATTAGATCTGTCCATCCCATCCAACCATCTCATCGATCAATCTATCCATCGTCCATCCAACTATCCAAACATTAGATCCGTCCATCTAACCATCCAAACATCCATCCATCCTGTCAATCCATCCCAATCATCCCATCCATCCATCCATCCATCCCATCCATTCATCCATCCCACCTATCCATCTATATATCCATCCATCCTATCCATCCAAACATCCATCCATCCATCCATCGAAACATACATCCATCCATCCATCCCATTTATCCATCCATCTAACCATTCCATCCATCTACATCCATCCAATCATACAACCATCTTTTCCATCCAACCATTCATCCAAACATCCATTCATCCCAACGATCCATCCAACCATCCAACATATTTTTATTTTATTTTAAAAAATATTTAAACAAATTCTTTTTAGCTAGTGTCCACCAATCAAGAGGTGCCATGTGTACAATTCCTTACTACCCGTGTATCAAGCATCATACGCCGCCCGAGTAACATATAAGGCCTTTTAAAGACAACACCCCTTTTCATGCTCATTTATTAAAATGTCAGAAAACAGCCTTTTCCTGGCTCATTTATTAAAATGTCATAAAACAGCTTTTCTAGGCTCATTTATTGAGAGGAGAGACAGCCTTTTTAGCTCATTTTTCAAATGAGAGAGAGAGAGAGAGAGAGAGAGAGAGAGAGAGAGAGAGAGAGAAAGTTGCAGCAAATAAAGAAGAAGAAGAAGAAGAAGAAGAAGAAGAAGAAGAGGAGGAGGAGCTTCTGATGAAATTCCCTCCCCTTTCTCATTTTTTCTATTATTTTTTATTTTAGGCTGTTTATTCGAACAACAGTCTGTTTTCGAGCTAGTGCGATAACTAGCGAGGAAATGCCGATTTCTCCACCAAATCAAACCTCTAATCCAACATGCTTTCTTAAGAACTGCCGAAAATTTCTGTTTAACTAAGATCCAAAAAAAAAAAAAAAAAGATATTTCGATTTTTTTCATAATTTCGGAGGTATTTACGGTCCTTGCTGTCTTGCGGGTGTTGACATCCAGCGAAAATATTGCCCATTTTATCAACAACTCTCTACTTTTGTGGTAGATAAGCACAAATATCGGCGATAAAATGATGTTTTATTGATACTAGTGATAATATCGTGATAATATCGATGACATTTGGAAGAGAAAAGATATAAGTGGTGTTCGTTGTCGCATCTCCTTCGACAACGATATTATTGTCGACAATTAAAACACTGATCGTAGGATTCCCTAAGGTCTGATTCCCTGCACCCTTTTCTTAATTTTCTTGAAATCTGATTTTCACCTTTCATGGCCCATTTCTTTTACTTGGGAATCAAAGATTTATTTCTCATCTTTCTTGATTTTTTTTCCATTTTCTTTATCTTCTTGATCTTTTCTTTAGTTTTTGAAAATCAAGATCCCTTGATAGATTCCAAGGTTTTAGTATGCAATTCTTCTGGAATCTCGGCATAAACTATTAAATTGATGAAGATTTTTGGGTTCTAGTGTAATTTTTTTTTTTTTTTGGAATTAAACACCAACTTCCAGTGCCATTGTGTACTTTCATGGAATTTCCAAGGACTTTCTAGTTAAAATTCTTTAAGGGCTTTTCTGTTCAGATTTACAGTTATATGGTTTACTGCACAATTTTCTGCACTAATCAGTACTTTCCAGATATTCCAGGGTTTCAGACGATATTTTTCAGATTTAATTATCTACATTGTGTATTCATGTTCTTTATGAAACATTTTGATGTAGACACAAGCGCATTTAAGGTGTACCAACAAAGAAAGTGTCAACCACAAGTGTTGTTCTTGTGGATAGGCGACTATTGAGGAGCTGAAGACCTTTCACATGTGATTGGATATATAGAAGACCCCACTCAGGGAAGACACATGTAAAGGAAGATTGGAGAAAGAAGACCGAGCGCCCGAACTTTCCCGTACTTATGTTATTTGCGCGTTTTTGCTTAGTTAGGGGTATTTTAGTAAGTTTATGTCTTTATTTGCTTATTCTAGGGGTATTTTAGTAAGTTTATGTCTTTATTTGCTTATTTTATGGGTATTTTAGTAATTTTATGTCTTTATTTACTTATTTAAGTGGGCTAAAGCCCTAAATCCGAATTTGAACTATTGATTAATGAAAAGCAAACCCTTTGGTTGCCTCCTTCCTCTCTTCTCTCTAATGGTGCTTCTTTTCTTCCCTTGATCTTCTTCTTCTAATTTCTTCTTGTGCCCCTCCAACTTCTTCAAGGTAATAATTTTCTTCCTTCTATTTTTCAGTTTTGGCTAATCTTTCTTCGATCAAAATCTTGAAAACCGATCTAAATCCTAAACCCCCAAATTCTCAAATCCCTAATCCGAGAAACTTCTTGGATCTTCGGACTAGTGATCTTCATTGATCGATTGGGTGTGACCATGCAAGATCGGGAGGTCTCATCCCTCGCCGGATCCAACCTAAGTAGTAATTGAACTCCATACTCCATGGTTGTGGTGATGGCCCGTTCCATTGCATGTTTCCTTTATGATTTTCTCAGTTATGATGATTACTGCTAGAATTTTAGATCATTTATTCCTTTTATTTCCGCTGTTTAATTATGTTCATGAGCATACATCAT
Source organism: Magnolia changhungtana (assembly GCA_030180095.1). Classification (NCBI taxonomy): domain Eukaryota; kingdom Viridiplantae; phylum Streptophyta; class Magnoliopsida; order Magnoliales; family Magnoliaceae; genus Magnolia; species Magnolia changhungtana. The sequence goes on from JASAUF010000600.1 coordinate 5,263,625, forward strand.
AATTAGGGCTGTCCTGCGTCAAATTTAGTATCAGAGCCTAGGCTTGCATGGTTTTTTGTCTAGATCGAGTTATCAAATTAGGGTTTTGATTTTTAGGTTTAATTTAGAAAGTTCCAAATTTAGAAAGTTTTCAATTTTAGAAACTTTCCAGATTTCCAGATTTAAAAAGTTTCCAGATTTGGAAAGTTTTCAATTTTAAAAACTTTCCAGATTTCAAGATTTCCAAATTTAGAAAGTTTCCAAATTTAAAAACTTTCCAGATTTCCAGATTTAGAAAGTTTTCAATTTTAGAAAGTTCCTGATCTGAAAATTTTCCAGATTTAAGTTGTTTCCTGTTTCAACTTAATGGTATCAGTTCATAGTAGTTTTGCATTCATCGCATTCATCTTGAAAGTCATAACACCTAGTAGTCTAGTTGGGTAGAGTTTGGTTCAAGTCTTCATTGTATGCCCACGAGAAGAGGTAGAGGTTTCGGACTTCAACTTACCATAAATAACGAGCAGTTATCTGAGCAACTTGCTCAATTGATACAAAAGATAACCGTCCTAGAAGCGGGTCATAAGCTTGAGTTTGCCCGCCTTGAGAACCAAATTTCCAGATTTGAACTCCATACTCCATGGTTGTGGTGATGGCCCGTTCCATTGCATGTTTTTTTTATGATTTTCTCAGTTATGATGATTACTGCTAGAATTTTAGATCATTTATTCCTTTTATTTCCGCTATTTAATTATGTTCATGAGCATGCACCATAATTAGGGCTGTCCTGCGTCAAATTTAGTATCAGAGCCTAGGCTTGCATGGTTTTTTGTCTAGATCGAGTTATCAAATTAGGGTTTTGATTTTTAGGTTTAATTTAGAAAGTTCCAGATTTAGAAAGTTTTCAATTTTAGAAACTTTCCAGATTTCCAGATTTAGAAAGTTTCCAGATTTGGAAAGTTTTCAATTTTAGAAACTTTCCAGATTTCAAGATTTCCAGATTTAGAAAGTTTCCAAATTTAGAAACTTTCCAGATTTAGAAACTTTCCAGATTTCCAGATTTAGAAAGTTTTCAATTTTAAAAAGTTCCTAATCTGAAAATTTTCCAGATTTAAGTTGTTTCCTGTTTCAACTTAATTGTGTCAGTTCATAGTAGTTTTGCATTCATCGCATTCATCTTGAAAGTCATAACACCTAGTAGTCTAATTGGGTAGAGTTTGGTTCAAGTCTTCATTGTATGCCCACGAGAAGAGATAGAGGTTTCGGACTTCAACCTACCATGAATAATGAGCAGTTATCTGAGCAACTTGCTCAATTGATACAAAAGATAACCGTCCTAGAAGCGGGTTATAAGCGTGAGTTTGCCCGCCTTGAGAACCAAATTACCACTACCATGACTAGGGTCGAGCAACTAGAGGCGTCCCAAAAGGAAAACCCCGCTGTAGGGAAAATGCGCACTCCCAAGTGAGAGGAATCATTGAAGAACGCGCTGCCACACGTGGTGGTAGTGAGGATAGAGATCGTGGTAATGGTCGTGGTGTGGTGCGAAAGGCACGAGCCACATGTGATCATCAAGACCGTTATAATCCAGATGAGCGTGCGATGAAGAGTGTGAGAGTTGAGGCCCCGAGTTTTGATGGGCGCTTGGATCCTAAGGCATTCCTTGACTGGGTTGCTGACATGGACCACTACTTTGAGTGGTATGGCATGTCAGAAAACAGTCAAATGCGGTTTGCTAAGATGAAGCTTGTGGGTCAAGCCAAACTCTTCTGAACTAACATCGAGCGTAGGATAGAGAGAGTTGGTAGAGCCCCTATCACACATTGGTATGAGATGAAAGAGAAGTTGAAGGAGAAGTATCTTCCTCTCTCATACCGTCAGAAGCTCCTTGACCAATGGCAATCCTTACGCCAAAGGTCAATGTCTGTCGCTGACTACATCGCTAAATTTGAAGAGTATATGATGTGATGTGATATCTGAGAAGACCCTCTAGTAACGCTCTCGCGTTTCAAGACAGGCCTGGCCTTTGTGCAGATCTTCAGCACGAGCTTATGACTTGGTCCTTAACGGACTTGGATGAAGCACATCAAGTCGTGTAGGAGTTAGAGCAATATCTGAAGGCTCCTGTCGTTCGTCGTTTTGAGTCCCGTGACTCCAGTGCTAGATTTAGTTCCCAGGGAACTAGACCTAATATTGGTAGTCAACCTAGGGCACAGGCGACCATTCCGCCTACCATTCCGCCTAGGCCTAGAGAGGATAAGGGCAAAGGGGTTCTTGGTGCCGGTCCTAGTAACATGAGCCAAGTGAGGTGCTATGAGTGTGGCAATCTTGGCCACATGTCTAATCAGTGTCCTACGAAGAGCCGTGAGAGAACCTTAGTTATAGACGAGTCCAACAAGGGTGGAGATGACCAGGGTGACTATGAAGTTGAAGAGTATCACCCTGAAGGAGGACTTACTGATGAAGAAGAAGTGGATGGAGAATCAACGCTTGCGGTAGTCAGGCGTGTGCTAGCTCAGTTTAGAAGTAGTGCTGACTGGAGTCGAAGCACTATCTTCTACATTATTGCCAAGTGTGGTGAAAAGAATTGTAAGGTGATAGTGGACAGTGAAAGTTGTCAGAATGTGATTTCCACTAGCACCTTAAATCGCTTAAAACTGAAATCCACACCTCATCCAGACCCGTATAAAGTTTCTTGGGTTGACAAGACATCCCTACCTGTCACCCAGCAATGTCTAGTCCCCATCGAGTTTGGATCATACAAAGAGTCCATGTGGTGTGATGTTTTACCTATGGATGTGGGACATGTTATCCTAAGTAGACCGTGACTATCCGATAATGATGTCACGATCTTTGGCCGTTCGAATGCGTGTACTTTTATGTATAACGGTAAAAAGATCAATCTTAATCCCATGCCACCTGAGAATACACTATGGAAGAAGAAGGATGAGAAGGCAAGTGAGCCTAGAGGAATGGGAAAATCCAAACCTAAGTCTCTACATATAATCAAAGCAAAAGAGTTTGAAAAAGAGGCTAAGGAGGATTCTATGGTGTATGCCCGTGTGGCTAGAGAGATTACACCTGAGGTTCCATTAGAGTTGCCCTGTGAGGTGACCTCGGTCCTGAAGGAATACAGTGATGTATTTTCTGAAGATTTACCGAATGAGTTGCCACCTATGAGGGACATACAGCATGCCATTGATCTTGTCCCAGGGTCTACTTTACCGAACCTTCTTCACTACAGAATGAACCCTGCAGAGCATGCAGAGTTGAAGAAGCAAGTTGATGAGCTTCTGCAAAAGGGTTTCATCCAAGAGAGTATGAGCCCGTGTGCCGTGCCTGCATTGTTGACGCCAAAGAAAGACGGCACGTGGCGCATGTGTGTGGACAGCCGTGTCATAAATAAAATTACTGTTAAGTATAGGTTTCCTATACCTAGACTTGATGATATGCTTGACATGATGGTCAGGTCCACTATATTCTCTAAGATAAACCTCAAGAGTGGATATCACCAAATCCGTATACGCCCAAGAGATAAGTGGAAGACAGTTGAGTGGCCAGAACTAAGGAACATTCATGAGGTGCGAAGCTTTCACGGCCTAGCAACTTTTTATCATCGGTTCATTAGGGGTTTTAGCACGATCATGGCTCTCATTACCGAGTGCATGAAAAAGGGAGAGTTCGTGTGGTCTAAAGCCGCAGTCAAGGCTTTTAAAGAAATTAAGTGCAAGATGGTGGAAGCTCCTGTCATGCGTCTACCTAACTTTTCTAAGTCTTTGAAGTAGCGTGTGATGCGTCTGGTGTCAGTATAGGTGGAGTGTTGAGTCAAGAAGGACACTCAGTGGCCTATTTTAGTGAGAAACTGAATGAGGCAAAACAAAAATACTCCACTTACGACAAAGAATTTTATGCGGTAGTGCAATCCCTGAGACATTGGCGACACTATCTCCTACCGCAAGAATTCGTTTTGTTTTCTGACCATGAGACTTTGAGATATTTGCATTCTCAGAAGAAACTCAACCCAAGGCATGCCAAGTGGGTAGCATTTCTTCAGGAATATTCGTTTGTTTTGAAACACAAGGCCGAGGTTGAAAACAAACCAGCGGATGCCCTTAGTAAGAGAGTGGCGTTGCTCAACTCCTTGAGCGTAGAGGTAGTTGGATTTGAGCAACTGAAAGATGAATACCCCATGTCCTGATTTTAGGGATACTTACGCGTCACTCTCTAGTGACCAGCATATTATGGGTGACTATGTTCTTAAAGATGGCTTTCTTTTCAAGGGAGACAGACTTTGTATTCCCCGTATGTCCCTTCGTGAATTCCTCATCTGGGAGCTTCATTCAGGAGGGATAACTAGCCATTTTGGTCGTGATAAGACCATTGCCCTCGTGGAAGATCGTTTCTATTGGCTAAGCCTCAAGCGAGACGTAGCCAAAGTTTTAGGGCAGTGTCGAACATGTCAGCTAGTAAAGCAAAGAAAGCAAAATACCGTGCTGTACACGCCATTGCCAGTGCCACATGCTCCGTGGCAGGATATTAGTATAGACTTCGTGCTTGGGCTTCCCAAGACTATAAAAAAGCATGATTCCGTTTTTGTCGTTGTGGACCGTTTTTCTAAAATGGCGCATTTCCTCCCATGTTCGAAGACGTCGGATGCGTCTCATGTTGCTTGTCTCTTTTTTTATGGTGTGGTACGTCTCCATGGGTTACTTAAAACCAATGTCTGATCATGATGTTCGATTTACTAGCTACTTTTGGAAGACACTGTGGCACATTATGGGAACTCGTTTGCAATTTTCTATTGCTGACCACCCACAAACAGATGGTCAAACTGAAGTGGTAAACCGTAGCCTTGGAAATCTTCTATGTTGTCTAGTGGGTGAACATGTTAAGACTTGGGACCTAATTTTACCAACTGCTGAACTTGCTTATAATGGGTCAGTTAATAGATCTATAGGATTGAGTCCTTTTGAAATTGTAAGTGGTTATAAACCTAGAATGCCCATAGATCTCTTACCTATGTCTGTTACCTAAAGGTCTTCTGAGTCAGCCGATGCATTTGCACGCCATATTCATGATTTGCATACACATATTAGACAGCGGTTAAATAAGAGCAATGATGATTATAAAGTTTCAGCTGATTCTCATCGTAGAGTGCAAGAATTTCAAGAAGGAGACTGTAATGGTGCGAATAAGGCCAGAGCGATTCTCTCAAGGATCTGCAAAAAAATTACAAGCGCGTAGTGATGGACCATTCAAGATATTACAAAAGGTTAGGTCCAACGCGTATCGGGTTGACCTTCCATCTGAAATGAGCATTAATCCAACTTTTAATATGGAAGATCCAGTCCGTGCCCATACTCCCATTGTTGATACATCGTCCCTTTCATGGCCTTTTTCTGAGTTTGCTACCCAACCCCTTCCACCCCCTCCTCCACCCATTACCCATAAAAAAGAAATTGAGAAAATCTTGGATGACGAGATAGTATCCACAAGAGATGGAGGTTTCCAAAGGTATCTTGTCAAGTGGAAGAACAAACCATCGTCTGAATCTACGTGGCTGTCGGGCGACGCATTGCAGGGTATTAATCCAGATCTACTAGAGCGTTACAAAAGTTTCAACTCGTCGGAGTCGAGTTTTTCTCACCCGAGGGGAATTGATGCGGACACAAGCGCATTTAAGGTGTACCAACGAAAAAAGCGCCAACCACAAGTGTCGTCCATGTGGATAGGCGACTATTGAGGAGCTGAAGACCTTTCACATGTGATTGGACATATAGAAGACCCCACTCAGGGAAGACACATGTGAAGGAAGATTGGAGAAAGAAGACCGAGCGCCCGAACTTTCCCGTACTTATGTTATTTGCGCGTTTTTGCTTAGTTAGGAGTATTTTAGTAGGTTTATGTCTTTATTTGCTTATTCTAGGGGAATTTTAGTAAGTTTATGTCTTTATTTGCTTATTTTATGGATATTTTAGTAATTTTATGTCTTTATTTGCTTATTTAAGTGAGTTAAAGCCCTAAATCCGAATTTGAACTATTGATTAATGAAAAGCAAACCCTTTGGTTGCCTCCTTCCTCTCTTCTCTCTAATGGTGCTTCTTTTCTTCCCTTGATCTTCTTCTTCTAATTTCTTCTTGTGCCCCTCCAACTTCTTCAAGGTAATAATTTTATTCCTTCTATTTTCCAGTTTTGGCTAATCCTTCTTCGATCAAAATCTTGAGAACCGATCTAAACCCTAAACCCCCAAATTCTCAAATCCCTAATCCGAGAAACTTCTTGGTTCTTCGGACTAATGATCTTCATTGATCGATTGGGTGTGACCATACAAGATCGGGAGGTCTCATCCCTCGCCGGATCCAACCTAAGTAGTAATTGAACTCCATACTCCATGGTTGTGGTGATGGCCCGCTCCATTGCATGTTTCCTTTATGATTTTCTCAGTTATGATGATTACTGCTAGAATTTTAGATCATTTATTCCTTTTATTTCCGCTATTTAATTATGTTCATGAGCATGCATCATAATTAGGGCTGTCCTGCGTCACATTTTAATGATGGAAAAGGACTTGGGATACTTTAAAGTATGCAAGGAAAGTTTTATGAATCTCACAAGTGTTTGTGATATTTTGGAAATATCGATTTTGAAAGGAATCATGCATCATGCACATTATTGTTGGAACATCAGAAAATGTGGGGGTTGATTTTGAACCCTAGGTTGAAAGTCTCTAAACCCAGCAAGTAGGGTAATTGTGTCCCTTGGGTGAAAGTCCCCAAGTCCAGCAAATAGGGTGATTGTGTCCCTTGGGTGAAAGTCTCTAATGCCCGTTTGGTATCATTCGGAACCTCCATAGATTTGGCAGTAGGGTGAGTGATCACTCAATCCTATCGTGAGCGATGTAGTAGTCTGACTAACTAACGTTTGAATCAGTCACCTACTGAGTGGAAGTTGGGTGGATGAGTATCTCAAGATTGCAAAAAGCCACCTATTCAGGGCAGGTGGGTATTGGGAGAGCGTTGGTCGACTGGTTTCAAATGGTCCTAATGTCCAAAGGGATTAACCATACTGATTATTGTGATTACTTTCTGCATAATTATTCATTCACTCATGATTTTGTATCTATTCATTCATGATTTATTTCGTTTGGAATTTACATTGAAAAATCCGTTTATTAAATCTTTGATTTGCAATGATTTGATAAAGATGTTTTATTCGGACCAGATGCGTTTTCTTTTTAAACTTTTGTTGAGAATTTTTCACTAGCCTTCGCAGCTTACTTTTTTGGAATTTTAAATTTTAGGATCAAGATCTAGTCAAGGAGCGTGAAGAGCGGATTCCTAGCCATCTTTATTTCTCCGTTTTTAGATTTATTTTCCTTTCAAGTTTCAAACTTATTGTAAAAGAATTTATAGTATACGGTTATTTAAGACTTTGGATAATAATGGTGATTCGATATTTTATTTTATTTCAGTGAATGGTTATCTGATTTATTTTAATGAAGTGTATGTTTTATGAATTGGCTTTATGTGTATTTTTTTTTATTGAAATATTATTAAGAAAGCCAAGAGGACAAAGAAGCAACATAACAAAAATTTTTAAAAAACAAGAAACAAAAACAACAACAAAACAAAAGCAAAACCTAAGGAAGATATACAACTAGAGACCGAGCCCTAAGCAAGGCAACAGACCAAAGAGAACCAACAAGGCATGGAGCAAAACACCAAAAGACTAGTTGAGTTTTGTTTTTTTTTGAAGACACAGGGTGTCCCCACCTCTTTTTTGAAGTGAGACTAATCCCAGCGGATACACGCAATCACCCACAACCACGTGTATCGGGTAAAGCCAAGGAGGGGAATCGAACCTTCACCTATAGAAAAGACTAGTTGAGTTGACGAGAGATCAATGACTAATCATCTGGAGAAAGCATTGTCAACAAGTCCTTTGCAAAGGGCAAGCCCCGAAACTTTGGCAGAGGAGGAGGCAATATTGTGAAAGCATCGATTGTTCCTTTCCTTCCAAATCTCCCACAAGGTTCATAACACAGCCAACCTTCAAGCTCTATCAAGGCATCTTTCAAAAAAGAGCAATGTTAAGCAAAGAGAAAAGAAGACATCAAAGCTAGGATTGTCCATAACACCTTGAATTTGGAGAGAATTGAAGACCACACTCTGTGAACAAAGGTGCTATGAAGATTAGAAAGCTCCCTCCAACCCCAGGGGGATTTAAGAGCTTTCTTTAAAGCGAGGGCTGCTCGAGCTCCCCTAGCTTCAATAAAATGACATAATTCTATGTAGTCTTCTTCATTATCCCTAAACGGCATGCCCATTGATTTCCCAAACTCAATCATGGCCTCTTTAGCTCTTATAGGGTCTTTACAATTAGATAAGATAGAGGCAATCAAAGGAGAGCTCAAGAAGATGGTGGGAATGTCATCTGAAACTATCTGAAGAGGAGGAATATCTAAGATATGAGGGGAGGCAGAGTTGGAGGTTTGGGTGGATGAGAAATTCTGCCCTTCGGCCCCACCAAAATCATGGCCCATTGAGAGGATTGTCAAGGGTTGGACGAGGGAGAAAGGGTAGCCAAGAGACGACGAGTCGAAAGAGGCTGCAATTGAGGAGGGAGAGAGTTACATGCAAAAGGGGAGGAGAAAGTTGTGGAGAGAGGAGAGGAGAGGAGATGGAATAGACTGGAGGATGATGAACGTGTTGGTTTGTGGATTATGGTCTGTGAATGTATAAGATATAAGTCATGTCCTCGGGTGCGAGATCAAGTCGAGCATAATCGGGAGTCGATTTCGAGGCGTGATAGTTTCTCACCACAGAGGATGTAGCTCCAGGTCCATGCACATCGACATTCGTGTGGAGCTATGGTGCCCCTCCAAAGGTTGCAGCTTTTGCTTGGTTGATGAGCAAGAAGGGGTGCTTACTAGTGATAATTTTCAAACGAGGTCAATGTTTATTCCCAAGAAGTGCCTCCTTAATTTTCAAAAAGAGTTTGATGTTTATTCCTAAGAGGTGCTCCTTGTAGCTAAGCAATGCAGTATCGGTAAACCACTTGTTTATTCATTATCTACTCGCTTGGTCCATTTGGGAGGGCTTCTTGGGGGTATTCAAGATCCCATGGGTGATGTCAGGCAATGTTTGAAGTATTGGTATCGCTACAACTTTCATTGGTCGAGGATACGGAAACAGTATCGTTATTGCCGATTATATTAACATTTCCCGAAAATGCGGTGAAACATGGGGGAAATTGTGGAATTTTTCAATGAAACTTCAGAAGATGCTAAAATACACATTTGCATATTTAAGAATCATATAATAGCAAAAACGACGCATATTTGCAGATTTAACAATCAAATAATAAGCTTCTCTTTAAAGGGAACATTGGGGTGAAATGGTGGAACCATCCATGCATGCACATACATACATACAAACACACATGCATAATCTATCTGTCCATCCATCCATGCATCCGTTCATGCACAAACACACATACACATCCATCCATCCATCCATACATACATATACACCAAGGTGTCCCGTATCGGTATCGGTTGGCGTAACGGTGCCCTCCGAAACCGATACTGAGATTGGGCGAACGGCGATACTGGGGCGTAACGCCCGTAACTTAAAAAATTTTTTTTGCCAAAAAATATGAAAAATATGGATTAAATCCGGAATATTCTAAGCATTCCAAATATGCATTCATTTATAAATTGGAACATGTTTATGGTGGTGTAACGGTCCACTCTTTGGTGAGAAGTTGTATCGGACTGTCTGATGAATTTATGAACCAGATAACCTAAATTTGACTACAAAATTCATATATTTAATTTTCTAACTTACTATCAATGATAGATATATTAGAATGAATGTAATATGAAAATATCTTACATTTAGGTGTTTGCAATTATTTTTGAGGGCCAAAATTCATGCGTAAATAGAAAAAAAAATAAAAATATATATAAAATGGCACCCCAAATATGTAAAATGCACATTAACATGTTCTACTATGATTAACACATCATATGGCATCATTAAAACAGCAAAAGAATCATTAAGAAATGATTTTTCGAATTTTCAAAAAAAGGGCCAAAATAAATGCGTAAATAGAAAAAAATATAAAAAAAAATATAAAATGGCACCCCAAATATGTAAGATGCACATTAACGTGTCCTACTATGATTAACACATCATATGACATCATTAAAACAGCAAAAGAATCATTAAAAAATGATTTTTCAAAATTTCAAAAAAAGGGCCAAAATTCATGCGTAAATAGAAAAAAAATATTAAAAAAATATAAAATGGCACCCCAAATCTGTAAGATTCACATTAACATATTCTACTATGATTAACACATCATATGGCATGATTAAAACAGCAAAACAACTATTAAAAATTGATTTTTCGAATTTTCAAAAAAGGGACCAAAATTCATGCGTAAATAGAAAAAAATATAAAAAATATATAAAATGGCACCCAAAATCTGTAAAATGCACATTAACATGTTCTACTATGATTAACACATCATTTGGCATCATTAAAACAGCAAAAGAATCATTAAAAAATGATTTTTCGAATTTTCAAAAAAAGGGCCAAAATAAATGCGTAAATAGAAAAAAATATTTAAAAAATATAAAATGGCACCCCAAATCTGTAAAATGCACATTAACATGTTCTACTATGATTAACACATCATATGGCATGATTAAAACAGCAAAACAGCTATTAAAAATTGATTTTTCGAATTTTAAAAAAAGGGGCCAAAATTCTTGCGTAAATAGAAAAAAATATTAAAAAAATATAAAATGGCACCCAAAATCTGTAAACTGCACATTAACATGTTCTACTATGATTAACACATCATATGGCATCATTAAAACAGCAAAAGAATCATTAAAAAATGATTTTTCGAATTTTCAAAAAAAGGGCCAAAATAAATGCGTAAATAGAAAAAAATATTAAAAAAATATAAAATGGCACCCCAAATCTGTAAAATGCACATTAACATGTTCTACTATGATTAACACATCATATGGCATGATTAAAACAGCAAAACAACTATTAAAAATTGATTTTTCGAATTTTAAAAAAAGGGGCCAAAATTCATGCGTAAATAGAAAAAAATATTAAAAAAATATAAAATGGCACCCAAAATCTGTAAAATGCACATTAACATGTTCTACTATGATTAACACATCATATGGCATCATTAAAACAGCAAAAGAATCATTAAAAAATGATTTTTCGAATTTTCAAAAAAAGGGCCAAAATTCAGCCGATACGGGCCCGTAACGGCCCTGTAACGGCCGTAACGGCCGATACGCCCCGTAACGGGACCGTATCGGCCGATACGGGTACAAAATTTCGTAACGGCCGATACGACCCGAACGCGTAACGTTCATTCACACCGCTATCAGCATGATCGGCCTTACGGCCGATACGTAACCGTTTTGGCATACCATGATATACACACATACAAACATGCATTTCATCATACAACCACGTTCCCATAAAAAAATGAAATGGAATTTTTTTAATAAATGGAATTTTATCGACACATTGGCAATATCATTGAAATATTGCCAATAAGCTATATAAGTGACACCAAGAATATACACAGTAAAAAATATTGGCAATACATTGGCGATGCTTAGGTATATCTCGCCAATTATTAGAATTTTTTATACTACCAATTTTATCAATGTTGTTACCAATATTATCGGTATCGCTAAGCTGGAGATACGGGTAATATCGGGGATATTTTGATAATATCAAGGATACTCCGAACAATGATGGCAAGGACCATCAATCATTTTTTTATTTTCTTTTCTTTTCTTTTCTTTTTTTATTTTTATTTTTTTTTTGACATGGTGGCATTTACGGGAGGGAGGAGAAAAAGATATGGAAGCTTTCTTTATTAGGTGGTTTGTGATCCATTTAGGGATAAAGAAATGATCTTTGCTTTAGGGACAAGAGTGAATTGATTTCGTTGTTATTAGGGCGAGCTAAGGCCTGTGTAAAAGAATAGGCTTCTAATTTGAATATCCTTGTAGATGGCTTTTCCTAGTCATTTGGAGCTCCTTTTGTATCGTTTGGACTTGTCGCGCCTCTAAAAATTCCATTACCTTTCAAAGATTTTTTTTTTTTTTTTTTTAAATCCCCTTCAATTTCAATGGTAGGCCCCCAATCACATAAAACTCCGAAGGCACATCTCCACTTCATCCACCAAGCTCCAATTCTATGACCAGCATCCTTCTCATCCTCTTCACTCTTCTGAGTCATTAACCCAAGATATCAAAAAATGTCATTTTAGGTTACCCTCTTGGTCAGCAATCTTAAGTAATTCCTCATTTCCTCTACTATTACTACTAAAATTGTGTTCCATATACTATGCTTTTATCCGACTAATTTTAAAACCTTCATATTCAAAAGCATCCTTCCATAGTTCTAGCTTTGCATTTACCCCCTCCCTATCTCATCAATCGAAACTATGTCATTTGCAAACAATATAGAGCATAGGATCTCTTCCTACAAATGCCTCATTAACCCGTCCATAACCAATGCAAAAAAGGTATGGGCACAATGTCGACCCTTGGTGCATGCCCATAATGAGAAATTCACTTGTCTCCCCACTAGTAGTCCTCACGTTTATTACCACTCCCTTGTACATGTCATTAATCATGTCAATATATCCTCTTCAAACTCCTTTCTTTCCCAACACCTCATAAATTAACTCTTTAGGGACCCTATCTTATGTTTTTCCCAAGCCAATAAACCATGTGGAGATCCTTCTTCCTCAATAGATCCCCATCAATTTTCCAAGTAGGAAATGAGCCTCAATGGTCGACCTTGACATGAAACCAAATTGATTTTCAGATACATTCATTTCACGCCTTGATCCAATTCAATCACCCTCTCAAAGTTAAATAGTACAACTTATAAGTTTAATCCCACAATAGTTAGTGTAGCTCCATGTCTTCTTTATTCTTATAAATACATACCCCCAGTACTTTTCCTCCATTTGTCTAACAATTTCTTTGAACTTACAATCTTGTTGAACAACTCTATCAATCAAAAAAACCAATATCTCCCATGCAATTCCAAACCTCTACTAGTATACCATTTGGTCCGAGGGATTTTCCTAACTACATCTTTCTAAATCATAATCCTGCATTATGGTTCTTTATTCATTAATCAAATTCACTCATACAGTATGATCTGAAATGAGCACATATATACTTCATCTTTCTTTCTTTCTTCTTTCATTTTTTAATCACAGATTTTGGTGAGGCCTTTTGGTGTCCCGCTTGCTAAAAGGGGGTTCTCAAAGTTCTCAAAGGAAATCAAAAGATGCCACACTTTGCTTGAAGAAAAGAGATTATACACGGGCCCCTTTCTCCCTAGAGGCACTATGAACCTCAGAACTAGACACAATCACTAGACAAGCTTATTCAAACAGAAAAAAAATAAATAAATAAATAAAAAGAAAAGAATCAAATGAGTACGAGATGCATAATGAGGCAAATAAACAGGAGAGCAATTAGCATTTTAGAGTAAAAGGAAGTCCACTGGGAGATCCTCTCATCGAAAGGAACTCCTAGAAAATTAGGAATCATCCTTGACTTTCCTCTTAAACAATTAACAATGAGTAATAAGTTTAATTTAGCACACAATGGCTAATAATGCTGCCCCTGCCCCTGCCACTACTGCTGTACTCCCATTTTTGTACCAGCCTGGAGTTTGCTTCCAGCAATATAGCAACTCCTAGCATCCCATATGAATCCAAGCCTCTTAAGCATTCCCATTCAAACAGCTAGTCAAAATAGAGAAAATGATGTTGGGTTTGGGGATATTCAGGATCAAATTGATGATTTCACCACACCAAAATGACACAGTATCATTGAGCTATATCCATTCCTAGCCTGCCCCATTGAGACATAGAGGGAAAGGACTAACAAAACCCAACTGTATGTATAACCACCAAATGTCTTCATGATTCATCAAAGGTTCTTCCTTACCAAAAAACTGGATGACAAGAGTGCCTGTCGAAGCGTCATGATACATGATTGATGTACTTTTGTACCTAATCAATCAGACTGGTTAACTATTGAAGGGGAGAAGGCCAGCTAATCTATTCAACTCACAGGCAATCCTGTCTATTCTTACTGTAGTGCCCTCTAGAGACAAGCCTACCACGAAAGAAAGCAAGCTACCCCAGACATTCTGATTCCCCTCCCCTTCATCCTACATTTGCATTTGGTTTGAAAGGGAAATAGACATGGTAACACAAACTGACTAGCAGCACCAGGGGAGCCAGATAAAGGTATAAGTTGCGCAATAGAGCAAGCACAACTTGATCCATCCACACCATGGACTCCCTTTTAAAAAAATAAAAATTATGTAAATGATTTATATCATTCAGTGTATAAAAATAATAATAATAATAATAATAAATAAAATAAAATAAAATAAAAAATTGAATAACATTGGGTGGCATGGTTTGAAATTGTTGTGAATTAAATTACAGGTAACATAAAAAGAATGACATCTTTCTCATGTCTGACATGTCCGAATTCTTTATGCGAACATACTCCCCAGGTGGGATATTTTAACCTATTAGCTACAGCACCACATGGGTCAATATGTAGTGCCTAGCATCCATCATTTACAGCTGGGACTATTGGGGTATCTAATTCCATTCGCTCCCCTAGCTTTCATCTCTCAGTGTCAGTGTCCGCCTAGTAGAGTGCTTTCCTAGTTGGTGTTCTTTCCGATCTCTACGCATTTCACCGATCCAATGGAAATTCCCTCTGCCCCTATTGTACTCTAGCTTGGTAGTTTCCACCACCTGTCTTGGATTGAGCCCTGGGATTTGACGGCGGACCTCAAAAACCACCTACAGATGCTTGATAATGCTTCCATTCTGTCTTATCGCGGCTGTTGGCACAGAGTTAGTAGATGCTTATTCCTCGGATGCCGTCATTGCTTCTTCTCCAGGAAAAGAAGTTCACATCCTGTAGGCTTTCTACAGTAGTTCAAAACTAAGAATGTTATAAATTGACCAAATTTTCATGTGGAATGTATTTGTTTTCTCAGCTTACTTTCTGTTCAATTGTTGAGTAAAAAGACTATCCCAACTCCTATACAAGTCATGTTACTAGAGTTCACTACAACTATGTCAGTTGGTAAAAGAGGCAATGGAGGAGACTAAATCCATCCATACAGAAGCCAGTGATGTTTCAGTTAACCAAAAGAATTGTGTAAAAATAATTTGGAAAAATGAATACATACAGACGTAAGAAAACAAATTAGGCCTGAATCGCCTTTCAATTGCATTACCACTTGCCAGGACCTTAACTCGTGCAGCTTGT
Organism: Magnolia changhungtana; assembly: GCA_030180095.1. Taxonomy (NCBI): domain Eukaryota; kingdom Viridiplantae; phylum Streptophyta; class Magnoliopsida; order Magnoliales; family Magnoliaceae; genus Magnolia; species Magnolia changhungtana. The sequence goes on from JASAUF010000600.1 coordinate 5,278,980, forward strand.
GGCGACTCCTACACACCCAAGAATGAAATGTAAATCAGGGTGATAATTTAAGTTCTCTAACACAGAAGGAACCAATGCATCAAAGAACTCATTAGTTATGAAAATGCTCCTTTCAGCTCCCTGTATCTAAAAAAATTACCAGATAAAACAGTTTCAAGCAATTTAATCATTTCGAATACTGGGTATGCAACATCCAAATATGCATTCAGAAGCAATCATGTTCCGTCAATCTAATGTAAGGTTTAAAAAGCTGCAAACTTGTTATTTAACACAGAGACTTAATTGCCCCACAAACAATGAGGCTCGGTTGAGATGAACATTGTTTGAATGCTTCATTGGAGGCATACCAACAGGTTGACTTCTTCTTTTTTTCGAAGAATGAAATGGAGAATGAAGGATAAAGTTGTAGACGTTAAGAGAGCAAGTCATGGGACTTTATTAATAAAACATGTTTGGAGATGAGATAACCAATGTTATTAGTGCATATGCGCTGCAGGTAGCGTTAAATGATAGAATCAAAGGACAATCTTGGAGGATATAAATGGACTAATGCAAGGAATTCCGAACAGAGAGAAGATATTTGTAGGAGAAGACTTAAATGGTCATATAGGAAAAGAAAGTGAAGGAAATGGGAGCATACATGGAAGTAGAGTTTTGGGTGAAGAAATGAGATGGGGGACGCTATCCTTGATTTTGCTACGGAATACAATCTAGCTCTAGCAAACGACATACTATTAAAAGAGAGATGAACATTTAATGACTTTCAAAAGTGGATCATATACAAGCCAAATAGATTTCTTTCTACTTAGGAAAACAAAATGATCAATGTGTTCATGGCCATAGGTTCAATATGCAGTGAGAAGGATCCACGCTCCAACGGTTTTCCTATTTTGTTCTTTCAAAAGTTTTGGCAAACAGTGAAAGGCAATGTTTTGGATTTTTTTTCATGAATTCTATGAACAAGGTATCATTTCTAAAGTTTGGGAGCCTCCTTTATTGCCCCTATTCCAAAACTAGAAGGTGTGGAATAAATAAAAGATTTTCGACCCATAAGTTTAATTGGAGGACCGTACAAAATTTTAGCTAAGATGCTAGCTCTGAGGTATTATCAAAGGCGATATCTGAATATCAAGGAGCTTTTGTGATGGGAAGACAGATACTTGATAGTGCTCTCATAGCAAATGAATGCATTCACTCAAGCACCGAGATGGGTAAAGTGGGCTGATATGCAAGGTGGACTTACAAAAGGCATATGATCATGTAGATTGGGAATTTCTTGACTACATGCTTGCTAGGCTTGGATGTGTGCAAAAATGGAGGGGTTGGATGCAATCTTGTGTTCAATCTGCGTATTTCTTGATCTTAATAAATGGTTCGCCTAAGGGTTTCTTTAAATCTTCCGGGACGGTCACGCAGGGAAATCCTTTGTCTCCTAATCCTTTTATTTTAGTTGGGAAAGCCTTTAATAAGATGATGCGGCAAGAAGAGGTGGCGGGTATGATCAATGGCTTCCAGGTTGCAACATCAGTTTTACACATTACTCACCTACATTATGTTGACGACACTCTTATTTTTTGTGACACCAATGAAACAATAATAGATCATCTTCAGAAATTTGTGGTTTGCTTTGAAGCATTTTCGAGTCTTAGCATCAATCTAATAAAATAAAAATAAAATGGCGAAATGTTGGGTATCGGAATGGAGGCGGTGGATCTGGAAACGTTTGCTTTGATATTTGGGTCAAAACAAGGTTCTTTTCTGTCAATGTATCTTGGAATGCCTCTTTGTATAGAGAAGCCTTCAAAAATTTTATGAGACAAGGTAATCAAGAAAGTGGAAAGGAAATTATCTATTTAGAAGAATCATTATTTATCACTAGGAGGTCGTCTTATCCTTATTAAATCTACTCTTTCTAATTTGCCAATTTTATGTCGTTGTTCAAACATCCGAAGTTAGTATTGAATAAACTGAAGACATTGCAAAGAGATATTCCTTGGAGTGGGAGGGAAAATCAAAGAAAAATTCATCTTCTTAATTGGAAAGAGGTATGCAAACCAATGGATGAAGGGAGGCGGGTATTAGGGATTTGGGTCTTATGAATATAGCACTCCTTGGCAAATGGCTATGGAGATTGGGATCTGAAGAGAGAACATTGTGGAGGGGAATAATTGAAAATAAAAATGGATTTCAAACGGAAGGACGGGGACTGAAGAGATCTACACTATATCGTGCTTCGTATATTTGGAAAACCATTGCCTCGATTGATCACATGTTCCATCAAGGAATTTCTTTTTCTTTTGGATTAGGGAACAAAATTCGATTTTGGGATGATGTTTGGTGTGGAGGAAGATCACTCATTAATGAATCTAGATTGGCCAAAGTTGTTGTGGATGGATGGCTAACAATAGATCGCTACTATTTTCTTCACGAGGATCGAGTGGTTTGGGCGCCCATTTGTCAAAGGAATTTAAAGGATGACAAGATTGAATAGTATGCAAGATTAATGAATCAACTTGAATCTATTGTTCTTGTCCTCAATGAGAGTAATACAATGGTTTGGTTTGCTCATAGTTCAGGTCAGTTTTCAATTTGTTATTTCTAATCGTTAGTACAAGAACCATCACGTGCTCACCTCACTCATTTTCCCTCTCATCTGTGGTCGGATAGTGCTCCTCCTCGAGTTGTCACTTTGTATGGTTAGTGGGTAAAAAGAGAGTTTTGATAGTGGACAATTTACAAAACAAGAGCTCTTATTCTTCCAAATATTTGTTTGATGTGTATGGAGGATGCAGAGTCAATTGATCATTTATTCATCCACTCTTCTTATGCAAGACGAATTTAGAAGCATTTCTTCGCCGTCTTTGATCTTGTATGGGCTTGGCATGGTGGTGGGGTTGGGAAATCGACAAAAGCAACATGGCATTCATTAATTAATAATTATTGTAATTTTTTAGGTAATTTGAGAGTCTCGAAATGATTGTTGTTTTCATAATAGGGATGTCTCTATTAAGGATTATGTTCGTAAGATCGCTCATTGCATTTTGGGCTTAGCATGGTGGTGGCGTTGGGAAATCGACAAAAGCACTGTGGCATTTATCAATTATGGCTATCTTTGGGTAATTTGGGAGTCTCGAAATGACTGTTGTTTTCATAATAGGGATATTTCAATTGAGGATTGTGTTCGTAAGATCACTCATTGCATTTTGGGTTCAACTCCATATGTAAAGTCAATAAACACTAACCATCTCTAGTCAGTGTTTGAATTGTAATTTTTTATTTCAGATTTTTCTCTTTTGTATTCTTTGCTTGCTCCTTGCGAGTTTTTTTAATAATATTGATGTTATTTTTCCAAAAAAAAAAAAAAAAAGAATGATCAATATGTACGGATTGAAAGGTTATACCAGGAGAGTCTGAATGTGCAACATAGGTTAATAGTTATGGATGTTTGCATTAAGAGATGAAAGAAAGGAAGTGAAATTAATAGTGTCCAAAAACTATGTGGTGGAATTTAAAAGGAGATAACAATCAGAAATCAGTTGGTAAAATCTTTTGACTTCCGTCCAACAATTTCAAATCTGAACGGATGTGGGCCCCGGTTCTCATCTTCAACCACCAAGGCTATTGGACGATGATCAGAGGTTACCTTTGGGAAACAGTGTTGCGATACTCAAGGGAACTTTTCAATCCAATCCGAAGAAACAAGGAATCTATCAATTCTCGACATAATAGTGTTCTCTAGTCCCTTAGACCAAGTAAATCTAGCTCCCTCCAATGGCAAATCAACCAGAGAATGACGGCCCACCTAATCAGAGAAATTATGCATACTTTTCGAAATCTTCCCTCCTGATGTATTGTAGGACTAGGAAAAACGAACTACATTATATAGTCTTCGCCTATGCACCATGGGGAGTCCCATTTCCGCCTTACGCCGCCAAGCTCCTCCCGAAAGAGACAACGCTAGTTGTATGCAATTGGACCATAAATAGCAATAAATACCCATTGGTATCCAGAGCTAACCTCCCGCAGCAAAACTGAGAGAGTGAAGTCCCCAGCAAGAAGAGTCTACCATCTTCCAAACACCAGTTCTCCAAGCCATCTAGTTACCCCCCAAAGCTCCCACCACATTCACCGCAACAAAACCAAAGTTTTTAACCCCCCAAATGGAATCTAGCATACCTCTATTAAAGAATTGGAGCTTAGTTTCTCGCACAGCAATGACGTCCGCCTTGGACTTTATGCACAACTTCTTGACCTAAGCCCTCTTCGGCAAACTCCCCAAACCCCTGACATTCCAAGACAAGATAATCATTGGACACCACCTTTCCACGATCTAACCCTTTTACCCGCACTTACATTCAACACAATCGCATAATTGATGGAGCATTCTAAGTTGAGGAGCTCCCTCCATCCTTTAGGAGATTTCTTGGGTTAGTAATTGACGGTTTCAGTCTCGCCATCAATGGGTTACCTCCTCTGATTATTCACCGTCACTTATTAGTTGGAGGTATTAGTGAACCATTGACGGTATGGGTGCAGCTGGGCCATCCTGAACTTGAACCAGAGACCTCACCCGTGACGTAAATCATCACACCTACGATCCAACCAATTGGGAGAGAATCAATAGATTCTTTTTTGGGAGCGATTCATCCTTCCCGAATGCAGCATACAGCTCTTTGTTGTAATGCGCTCTCCAAGTGTACTCGTTCCCCCCTTCCTTACCATGGCAAGTCTCTTTCGATAACCTATGTTGTGGTGAAGGGATATCTATATGATCTGATCGATTGCGTAAGTTCCGTGGTAGCAATGGAACCAAGGATAGCATACAGAAAAGACAGCTCTTTTCTATTATATTAGTGGGCTGGTTTGGATCGATCCTAACAGGATGATTATGAATTACTTTCATTTCATATTTGACCCGAGTAAGAAGATAAAAGATCAAATCACGATTCATTCAAATTATGATTCGAGATGGAATCATGGATTTATGCGAAATCCCCGTTTTGACCGCTACGAGATCAATAATGCCATGAGCTTGGGTAGCATTCGTGATCGGCCTCCTCAACTGTGTATCAATCAAAAGGCAGGGCGGCACAACCCCCAACCGAATGAATACTTGGCTACTTGGGAACCTTCGGGTGATGTCTTATTCAATGTTTGTTCAATTACTCTTTTACCCGCAAATGCAATGTAGGCATTGGGTTCAGCAATAATGATATCTCCCAACATACCAAAATTGGTTGTCACTCCACCTCTCTCCAAGAGATACGATTCGGTATCTGAATTGGTTGAAGAAGAGTGAAGAGGCGGCTACTCTCCTAGCCCACAGGAAAGCCTCTTCCAGTAGGTGCATGGAATGCCCCACAATCAGAATCAAACGGTGTCTTCATGAAGCCCTATTTTGCACGTGATGAAAAAACTCATAAACGTCTTCCTGTTGGGCTCCGTAGGTCATCCCCAACAACCCCCCTACCCTTTCTAAAACATCCTTAGTCTATCAAAATTGATTTGCGGAGATCAGAAATTTTCTTCCATCGATTTCGTACTCTAACACTTCGCCCTCCATAATCGTTATGCACCTCGAACCAAAGGCTTCATTCATCCTCTCCGAGCATAGAGGTGTGACTAGCGGGGCTTCTTCGATTAATTCGTCTTAAAGGTCTTCATTTGTCATATCGTCTCCCCCTTCCTACTCTACTTCTTTTGTTGCCATCTGGACCTCTAAGATATCGTCGTCGTCCTATGAAATGCTACTATGAGGCACTAGTGCAACCCCAGCATGGTTGCCATTGCCATGTAGCATATTTGGCTCAGAAGAGGAATCGCTTTAAGAATCCGTCGAACTCCCAGAGTCAAAAGCCAACAACTCTTCATAGTCAAGAGGGGTCTGGAATTCCCTGGATTGAAACGCGGGTCCGCTTTCTTCTACTACGGAGGGAGTTGCATGTACCTCCTGTTTAAGTAGTTGTACACGAGCCGAATCATAAAGAGTTTCCGCACGCGAGTCTCCACCCTGGCACTCGGTCACACGAGGGATGGTTTCCTCCCTAAACATGGAAGCATCGGCTTTATCCCTCACCTGCTCTTGATTCGGCATCCGAGGCAGCACGCACGAACCACCCAAATCACGACACGAGACACTAGTTGTCTCTCCTTCTCTTGGATATGTGCCACATCACTGGATAGATCTGAGTCGGGTCCCGAAGCCACCAGATCTAGGAATGTGTCCATTGCGCCCATCCCAGCCACTGATAAGGATCCACGCCTACGGTTTGGATCGAGGTTCGGGTCCACAACTGCCTACGAAGGAGAAGGCATGCGAGAGCAAGGAACAGAAATTGCTCCCGAGGATTCTGAAACACCATGCGTTGTTCGTAGCAGAGCTATCCTGGCACTGACCTTCTATGGCCCAAACAAAATCGAGCACGTAGAACTTACCCTTGTTGATACTCGGTTGCAATCATCCCATGTACAGTCAACTTCTGATCTGTTGCATCCATGGCCACCCGCCTCCTTGCCTCCTTCCCTTCTTTTCCAATAGTCCCCCCATCGCAAAACATTCGCATTCACATCTTCCTTTTGGACTTAGGAGTCTCCGGGACTTTCTTTCTCCACAATCACACCCTAACTCCTAGCTCCTACTTGAGCTTTGTTGCAAGGTCAATTGCAGAAATTCCCCCCAAACAACCAGTTGCCGCCACGAAGAAATCCTTGAACCGACATTCTAGACGCACACACCAACCAAGCTTCTTCCATCCCAAAAATAGAGAAGTCCTCGTCAATGTTTACCGACGGACTTAGCACAAGCAAACCTCGCTCCAACCTATGGGCTTTATCATGTACATCTCCGGCTTCAGCCGGCAACATTCATCCAGCTACTCACTTATCTGATGGATGGTAGTGTTTTCTATAGTAATGAGGGCTACAGCAAACTGAAGCCATTCGCAAGACTTCCTTATTGCCTCTTCTTCCATATGAAACACTACCTCTCCTCCCATATTCTGTCACTGCCCATTTCTCGCCGGCTGTCTCCATCCTCAAATTGGGTGTTCCAATCTCCCCGGATTTTTATGTTACAGCCTCTTTGCCCGCTACAACATCGCTAAGGACATAAGGCACTCTGCGACGGTCGATTCCCACTACAATTTTTCCTTACCACTCTTGGAAGGGCTTTGGGGTGGAGATTTTCGAGTGACGTATTTGCCGTCTGTGAGCTACCCTTCTCAATTCCTACTTTCAGGACCGAACCTGGCTCTTTGGACCCGAAGTTTCCACACGCGAAGCTCTCCTCGTGGAGCATCTCCACTGCACGAGCAATTTCCTCCTCAGAACCCATTCTAACGAACGCAAAGCCCCGCAATCCCCCCGTGGTCCCATAGGGACGAAAACTTCCATTACAGCTTTGGCCCTTCCAAACACCCTAGAGAAGTTGATGGGAGCCCATCCCTCTGGAAAACCCTCCACGAACAACGTCAGGTAATGGGAGTTGTCTACCTAATGCAAGACAACTAACTACTTGCTCTAAAAGCTCAAACTGATAGAGCGTGGCAAATCAATCCCTTTATCTAATAGCTCAGGCCCCACATTTCACGGGTTAGGTCCTCAGCCGAACCCCTCTCGTGGGCCCTACATCACATGGGTTCCGCCTCACACAAGCCGCACACCCCGAGTGTGCCCCCCTGCATTCCACAGCCCACCCCACTCGAACCCAGTGTGAAAATGACCCTGCATTACTACCTCCATAGGTATGCTTGGTTTTCGACGAGCAACCGTTGTCCAAGAGGGTCCATCTTCATCCTTAGGTGTGTAGCCATCGCGATCTTTCCCTTATCTGTCACAATCTTCTGCTGCCACTGATTCATCTTCCACTCTTGTTGCCCACCTGAGTTCTGTTTTTAGCCTAAAATTTGGTCGAAAGACTAGTAATAGATGTGTGCCCCCCAGATTAGCCTAAAATTTGGTTGAAAGAGTAGAAATAGAAATGCCAAAAAGGCTATTGAGAAAGTAGCAAGCGAAGCTAAATGTAAGGCCTATGATGATCTTTACAATAGGTTAGGAGCAAAAGAAGGTGAGAAAGATGTCTTCAAACTTGCAAAACTGAGAGAGAAAGGGTAGTAACTTAGATCATACTAGATGCATTAATCAAGGTACTAATAATAGTAACGGTTTCACGTTCACTGTAATTACCGTTACAATACAGGCCATAGCGGTAATGCCCATTACCATCAATTTATATATATATATATATATATATATATATATATATATATATATATATATATATATATTGTATCAGCCCTGTAACGGCTGTTACAGGCCATTGTTACCATAATGGTCGTTATAGCCCGGTGATGCTTAACGGTGCCCATGGCTATAGTTAAGTAACAATCGTAATGGCCATTATATAATCATTTTTTAACAGTTTAGCACCAGAGGGTACTAGTAAAAGATAATTAGATCAATGAAAATTGCAGAAGCTATTTTCAGAATTTGTTAAATGACAACCACTCTAAGAGAATAGGGATAAAAGGAACCATAAATTCAAATGACGTCAGATACCATAGATACTTTTGTGGGATAAGGATATCTGAAGTGAAAGAAGATATAAGCAATATGAAAATGGGAAAGACCCTCGAACCAAATGGTATACCAATGAAGGTTTGAAAGTGTATAGGAGAGACAAGGTTATTTTGGTTGACAAAGTTGTGCAACAAGAACGTAGGATCAAAGAAAATGCTAGATGAATGGAGGAAAAGTATTGTTGTACCTATTTATAAGAACAAATGAAACAAACAGAGCTGCACTAACTATCATGGGATTAAACTTATGAGCCATGTTATGAAACTTTAAGAGAGAGATTGAGCAAAGACTAAATCATGAGACGAATGTATTAGAAAATCAATTTGGTTTCATGCCTGGAAGGTCTACTACCAAAGTTATTATCCTACTTAGACTCTTCACATGGTCCTTATTGACTTAGAGAAAGTATTTGATAGGGTTAACACTGAGAGTTAATTTTTTATGTTTTTTTTTTTTTTTTTTTTTTTTTTTTGGGGGGGGGGGGGGGGGCGCTCTCAAAAGGATATAATGACATTGTTAAAGATATGTATGAGGGAGTAGTAACAAATGTGAGAACCACTAGCAGGGAGACAAGTGAATTCCCAATTACTGTTTCGGATTTAAAATTAGTCAGACTAAGATAGGGTATACGGGGTGCGAGGAAATAATTAATATTGATGCCCAAGAAGTTTCCCAAAATGACCACTTTCTGTACCGTGGGTGAATAATTCATGAAAGTGAAGAGATTAAAAAGGATGTTGCCCGTAGAACACAAGTTGGGTGGAAGATATGGAGATGTGCATCTAAAGTTTTATGTGATTGTCATGAACCACTCAAACTGAAAGGGAAATTTTATAATAGATAGCCATAAGACAAGTCATGCCTTTTTTTCATCATGCCTTTTTTCCCTAAAGATACCAATCATGCTTTGTGGAACAAAATGTTGGGCACTTAAAGAACAACATGTTCATAGGATGAGTGTGGCTGAAATGAGAATGTTGAAATGGATGAGTGACAAGACAAGGATAGAATTAGAAATGAATGCATTTGAGGGAACTTAGGATTAGTACCAATAGGTAATAAGAGGGAAAGTCGACTTATGGTTTGTTTGTGGGCAACAAATCTGTGTCAGTTAGGAGTGAATTGGTACAAGCTAAAGGCTCTAAAAGGGCAATGGGAAGGCCTAAAAGGACATGGATGGAGATAGTAAGGAGAGACTTGATGAACGATGGTCTAATTGAAGGTCTAGCCCTTGATAAAGTGAAATGCCAAACAGGATTCATGTAGCCAACCCAATTAATTGGGATAAGGCTTAAATGATTATAATGATGACGATGACAATGATGATGATGATTAAATGGAGACATTCATATTCCAACATATTTTAGTAGTAAACAAGATAACTAAGCAGCATGCAACTAATAAGGATTTATTTTCATGTCGTGCACCACAAAGTGCTTCCTACAAAGGAATGTGAATCAGCAAAGAGACCAGCAAACCAACTTAGTTGAATCTTGTCTTAAACAAGACATCAACATTCTAAAATATAGGTTAGGTTAGTCCTCACCAGTGTTCGAAATATCGATACTATCGGCCGATATATCGGCCGATATTATCGGGTATCGCACCCTTGCGAGACGATACTTCACCGATAACACCCGGAAGATACAAAAAAACCAACTCCAGATATCGTGCGATATATCGTCGATATCGTGCGATATATCGTCGATATCTTACGATACAGCGACGATATCGCCGATACAACCCACCCCGATTTAGATATCGCGATATTTCCGCCTCCATTACTGTCGGAAATCGACAAACAGAGTCACGGACACTCACGGGTGCATTTGCAGGGAACTCACGAGTCCCACTGTAGCCAACAACCCACAACAATAAAAAGCCGATGCCGTGAGTTGCGGAAAATCAAAATTTTTTGAATTAGAGAGAGAGAGAGAGAGAATACCTGTAGCGGTGATCGAAGGTGGGCCATTCGACAGGTAAGTACCCTGTATCCCCTTTTCTTCAAAATTTTCTTGCGATTTTCTTCATTTTTTCTCTTTCTTCGCCGATTGGAGCGTGCGGGTGCGGATTTCTCGGAGATTCGGCGAGAAATCAAGCCGGATTCGACGAGATTACCTCATCCGGAGCCTTCACTGCGTGAAGGAGAGGGAGATTGCTCGTCGAAAACGAGAAAATGAAGAAGACGGGCGCGGGAGGGGTGAAATGAGGTCGGTCCGGGACTCCGGATTGCGTACTGAGTAACTCAGTACGCTCTTATCGTACCGAGTAAACTCAGTTAGGCCCACCGCGAAAATAAGTGGTTTATCCACACCGTTCATATGTTTTTTCAGCTCATTTAAGGGGTTGAATCCAAAGTTGAAGCATATGCAACTCTCAGGTGGATCATACGACAGGAAACAGTGGGAATAATGATTTCCACCGTTGAAACCTTCCTAGGCCTTACAATGATGTCTATTTGTCATCCAAGCTGTTAATAATATCACAAAGACATGGATGAAGAAAAAATATATATATAAGCTTAATACAAAAATTCTGTGACACTCAAGAATTTTGCAACGGTACAAGTTCAATTCACACTGTTTCATGTGGTGTGGTGCATTTGAGCTTTGGATATCCTTCAATTTTGGACCCATACCATAAAATTATCTAATAAAATAGATGGACGGACTGGATAAAATACATAGAGCATGGTGAACCCCACAGAGTTTACTCAGTACGCTTAGCGTACAGAATCCCGATTAACGGGAAATTTGTGCGGGTGTGATTTGCTGAGCACCCGCCAATCGTGCTCAGTAAACTCAGTTGGGGCCCACCTTTAATGTATGTGGTCTATCCACACCGTCCATATGTTTTCCCATCTAAATTAAGGGGTCGATCCAAAAAAACTTTTGTAAGGTGTGGCCAAAAATGGTATTTCAACGGTGGATGTTCAATTCAACTGTTTTGTAAGGTGTGGCCCATTTAAACATTGTATATGGTTTATGTTTGGCCTAAAGCCCTGAAATTATCTGTTAAAAGGTATGGACGGAGCAGATAAAATACATAAATATCATCTTGACCATTCATCTGTTGTGTGGCCCTCAAGAAATTTTTAATGATGAACGTCACTCTCTCCACTGTTTTCTGTGGTGGGGTCCAGTCGAGCTCTGGATCTGACTCATTTTTTGGCTCACGCCCTAAAATGATCTGTTAACATGGATGAACGGTGTGGATAGAAAAAATACATCATGGTGGGACCCACGTAACTTGGTGACGTACTTCAGTAATCCGCTGGAAGCGGATTGCGTACACGGGATGCGGATTGCGTGGGGCCGGTGGTCGGTGCTCCGTGGGCCCCACCATGATGTATGTGTTTCATCCATTCCGTTCATCCATTTTTAAAGATCATTTTATTGCTTGAACCCAAAAATGAGAGGGATATAAATCTCAGGTGGACCACCAGCTATTGGTTGGTGTGAGGGGGAGTAGCCAATCCGTTCCCGAATTGCGTACCATTAGGGTACTGAGTAAATTGTGTGGGGTCCACTTTTATTTATTTATTTTATCCACTCCATTAATCCATGTTAAAAGATAATGTTAGGGCTTGATCCCAAAAACGAAGTAAATTAAAATCTCAAGTGGACCACACCACAGGAAATAGTTTGATTGAACCTCTACCATCAAAAAATTTTGGGAGGCCAAAGAAGTTTTGGATCAAGCTGAAGTTTGTGGTTTCTCTTCATCCATGTCTTTGTGATCTTACGAATAGGTTGGATGACAAAAAAAAATTACTTTAAACACTAGGAAGGTTTCAACGGTGGAAATCATTATTCCACACTGTTTCCTATGTAATGGTCCACTTGAGCTTTGTATTTACTTCAATTTTTGGCTCAACCCCTTAAATTAGATGGAAAAATGAATGGATGGTGTGGATAGATCACATACATTCAAGGTGGGCCCAACCCATAGAACTGCCCGTTGGGGGCTAGAGACGGGCAGGGGTAGGACACAACCCACGTCCGTGCGGACGCAGATTACCTGCACTCTGGGAACCCAGGTGGGGCCCACTGCGATGTTTATGAGAAATCCACCCCCTTCATCCATTTTTTGTATTAATCCCAGGATATCAGGGAAAAAATGAACCGGATCCATTGCTTAAGTGAGCCGATGACGTGAGAATTGAACGTCCACAGTTGAAATATTCATGGGTCACAGAAGTTTTGAATCATGTTAGGGCCTGTTTGGGAGCGTGGATTTGGAACCCCCTGGATTCGCAACCCCCAGGATTGGAAACCCCCTGGATTGGCAATCCTCTCCGTATGTTTTGCAGCCTGGGTTGTGAATCAACTTTAATTCAAAAATACCTGTACATGGCATATTTACAGGGGTTTGAATTTAATTACTAAATTAACTTTAATATCCTCAATTAGTGAGATATATAATTTTTGACGCTATGGTTGTGATAAGCCCGCTAAAATATATGTTTTGCCTAAAAAATGATGAAATTTCAAGTCTCAGATGGACCGCAGGCACAACTATTTTTAGAGATCATATTAGAGCATTATCCAACAAATGAATCATATCCAAATATCAGCTGGACCACATCACAGATGGCAGCAAAAATATGATTTTCACTGTTCAACAATTCGTGAAGCCATCGTTAAAGATCAGTTGGACCCACCACAAATTTTGGGACCCCAATAAGGGTTTCATGGTAGACATTCAATTCACATCGTTTGCCTTCGTGTGGTCCACATGATTTTTTAGTAAGCTTCATTTTTTGGCTAAAGACTTATATAATATTATTTTATAGAGAAAATATGTCAGGTGGAAGAGGAGGTAGGCAACCTGATATAGGGTGGAGGTACGGTCAGCCCATTCTCGATGATCGATTCGGGAGTATTTGTAATTTATGTGGCCATGTATCGAAGAGTGGTGGGGTAACCCGCTTAAAGGAGCATTTAGCGGGAGGGTATCGCAATGTTGTGGACTGCCCAAAGTGCCCACAAGATGTGCGAGAACAGATAAGGACCATATTGAAAAAAAATGTGAAGAAAAAAGATGAACGACATGCACGGGAGAGGGAGATTAGGGAGGAGTTGGGGCGGCCACCATATGCAGGTGAGGATGTAGTGGATCTCGATGATGATGATGATGATCCCAAATACAGACGCGCAATTCAAGAGTCCATACGGGATCGATGGGAGAGGGATCAAGATAGGAGGTGGAACACAAGTAGGGCTCGATTTGAGGGGTCTATCCATGAGCGTGGTGGGGGGAGTGGAGTAGGGGGGAGTGCTAGGGGTGGATCAGGGGAGGGTAGTAGGCGAAGAGGAATATGGGGCATGGGCAGGAGTAGCAGCATGCGGGTGCCGGATCTACCTTCGGATCCGAAGATGTACAAATAGGCGGGAGGGACACAAAAGAAAAAAAAGGAGATGTTTAGTAGAGGGGATGTGAGGAAAAAAGTTGAAAATATTATAGCAAAATTTTTTATATACGGTCAAATCCCCGCAAATGCCGCAGCAAGTCCGCGCTTCAAAAATATGATAAGTGAAGTGCAGCGTGGGGGTGAGGGTGTGCAGCCGCCTACACCAGCACAGATCATGGGAAAATACTTGGATGATGAACATGCAGAAATGAAGACATACGTTGATTCGTATCGGCAGTCGTGGGAGATGTACGGCTGTACCGTCATGTGTGACGGTTGAACAGGACTGACGAAGATGTCGATTATAAATTTTATGGTTTATTCCAGGGGACGGGCGGTGTTCCTAAAGAGTATAGATGCGAGTAGTAAGATTAAAGATTATAACTACATTTACAAACTAATGCACAACATCATGCAAGATGTTGGGAGGAAAAATATTGTGCAGTTTGTTATGGATAATGGGAGTGCATTTGTTAAGGCGGGGAAGGATATTCAAAGCAAGTATCATATGTATTGGACCCCCTGCACAGCCCATTGCATTGATCTCATGCTGGAGGGGATCGGGGATAGGCCGTCGGTGAAGACTGCAATTACTGATGCACGGCTCATCACAAACTTTGTATACAACTACGGCTGGTTATTACCCGCAATGCGCGAGAGGTGTGGTGGAGATATAGTGCGCCCCGGAGCGACGCGATTCGCCACAAATTATATTGCCTTAAGTAGCCTTCTCAAACACAAAGGTTACGAGAGCTTTTCGCCTCTCATGATTACGTAGAATGGAAAAAGAGGTTGACGAAAGTAACCTATAGAATTGAGGAGCTGGTGCTGGGAAAGACATTTTGGGATAAAGTGCGTGGTGTTGTGGGTATTCTAGAGCCCATTTATGTGGTGTTAAGGATGGTGGACAATGAGACAAATCCATTGATGGGGTCGTTGTATCCGTCTATACAACTAATGAAAGAGGTCATCATGGTTAAAGCTCCCAATGCATATAAGTGGGTGCATGCAATAATAGACAACCGTTGGAAAATGACACTTTCTCACCCACTACATCAGGCTGGTAAGTACCTAAATGGATTTTTTTTTCCATATGTAATAATAAGCGAGGGTTGTATTGATGTGTATATGTTGGTTTTCAGCGTATTTCCTAAATCCCAAATACCACTACAGCCGGAACCTCTTCGAAGATAATTCATTAAAGAGGGTTGTGCATGAGGTGTACGATCACTTATTCCCCGACTGTCCGGAGAAAGACACCTTTGGTAGTGAGGTAAATATGTTCCGCACTTACATTCTCCTTTTCTTCATCTCAATTATTAAATACTTATTCTAGTTGTTATACGCCATCAACAGATTGTTAAATTCCGCGACGCAGTTGGAATGTTTAGGTGTCACCCTGCGGTGAAGTCAAGGAACGCCATGATGCCATGTGAGTCACTGTAGTAACCTTAACATTTATATTATTTTCAAAAATCTAGGATAATGAAAGAATCTTATGATATGCAGGCGAATGGTGGTCCATGTATGGGACTGACTGCGAGGTTTTACAACGACTGGCTGTCCGTGTGCTTGCACAGACGGTGTCCTCGTCACCCTGTGAAAGGAATTGGAGTACATTCTCCCTCATACATACAAATAAACGTAATAGAATAGGGTATGAGAGGCTTCAGAAGCTAGTGTATTGTCACTACAATATGAAGTTACAAGAGAGGTTGCTCCGCTCAGAAGGAAGAAGAAAAGCACAGGAAGACCCACTAGACCTGATGACGATCGGACAACATGCATATGCTGAGGATGCGGAGGATGACATGGTTTACCAGTGGGTTAGGTCGGATGACTTAGATACCTCGGATGGGCGACCAGAGCCACATATTGCGGCAGAAGCAGAGACACAAGGGATTGATGTTGACAAACATGTGGAGCAACAGAGGTCTCCTGATGAGGCATTCGACCCATTAACGAGGAGTCCGGAGGGCAGCCCGCGGCAGTCACTATCACGAGGGACACGTGGTGGGGAAACATTGTCTGACACCGAGACGAGAGTGATGCGGGAAATGAGTCCGGTGATGATGATGGCGGCGATAAGGGTGACGATGACTCTGATGACAGTAAGGATGATGATGATGATGATGGTGGTGGTGGTGACGCGGGTGGGAGTCAGGATAAGAGGCCTCTTAGCCCTTTTACCGGAGAGGAGAATTTTGATCATTCCACGCAGGACACTGACCATGGTTCTCGTCTAGGAGAACCACGACCTCGTCTTGTTTACAATAAGACATACACGCGTCAAAAGCTACTGCAGAAAAAGAAGACTCATAAACTTTCAGATTTTGAGGAGCTACTGGCAAAATGCATGAGGGACAAGCGTTCGTGGCAGGCGAGGTGGCTCTAGATTTGGATCACGGACGAGGGAGAGGAGCTCGAGCTACAGGCCACAACATGAATCTGGATCACAAACACTGAAGAGTAGCTCGAGTTCTGTGCCACGGCATGGGCATGGATATGGACCTAGTGGATATGCGACGAGTGACTCCAGCAGTTACGGCACATCATTTTTCAACCCTGGTCAAGAGTTCACTTCTGCATATGGGCAAGGATATGAGCAGCAGTATGGATATGGCCAACAATATGGATACCAAGGAGCTTCATATCTGCCCTTCCCAGATCCATATCAGTTACAGACTGTGACGATTACGTAGTACCCACAAATGGGCGTATTGATTCAGTTCGAAGAAGATGAGTACCAGCGTTATGTCAGAGAGTATCTTAACTCGTACCACTCTTCTATGACCTGGGTACAATATTGTGGATTAGCGGAGAAGCAGTACTATGCCTAGCCCCGTCGAGATGGAGATGATGATTATGAGCCACCACGCAACTCTATGCGGGTCTAGACCACAACTAGTCCTCATCAAATATATGTATATTTATCAAATTTTACTTATTCAGTTCTTATTTTGCTTTTCAATGAATTGGTTGTGTTTTCATACATGACTATGATATATTTATAAATATCATGCATTCAATTTAAATATAGTTGCATTAGTTCAGTTAAACATCGCATAACTTAGGACCCCATACGAAGGAAATTTATTATGTGCATCTTTTTTTTGAGATGTTATGATTTAAAAGTGAGTATTAAGGGCCTTTTTAACAATCCCCAAAGTTTCATTAAAAATTCAACCAATTGCCCAATGTTTCCCCATGTTTCCCAAAAAGTGCAATAAACTATGCGATACAAACGATATATCCCGTGCGATAACCGATACGTATCTGTATCCCAAGGGTGCGATACATTGTGCGATACCGATATTTCGAACACTGGTCCTCACTAGAAATTTTAGCCACTGAAACAATCTTAGAAAGTTCTAGCTTCAAAAGTGTTCAAAACAAAATGGAAATTACTCAGGTACAAACATTTGAATGAAAATGTTTCTTAGCTTTAACCTCTGACAGGAACCTTACCTCTATCAAATCTTTCTCAAGCCGCTCCTTCAACCGTTGCATTGATGCTGTGCCACCAGCAAACTGTTTAAAAGAGGAAACACTTAGCATCTCATCTGAATTAAAATGATTCATTAAATTATAGTTGATAGAACAATCTTAATAGAGGAAAGCATTCGCTCATGCATTGATCATAAATGGCGTAAGTTGCTACCTTGCTGGTTATCAGTAAACCTTGCTACATCTGGTTGTAGGAGACGAAAACAATTCCTTGGTAGTACCTAGTCTATATGCCTAACTGAATTCCAATCTTTAATGGACACTGCAGACAAGGTTTATCAGTTGATACTGCACTGAACCAGTTGTGGATACTAGTTAACAAGGTTCAAAGAACTGTTGCATGCCTTCAACCTCTGACAAGTTGAAGTCTGTAAAGCAATGTGTGCTAGAGATATCAAAATTAGTGGTGCAGATATGCCATCCTTCAAAAGATAGATACTTGTCTAACCTGGCCCGTGAGCAAAGAGCCTGTTTGTTTTTATGGGCTTTCTCTGGCCTTTCAGCAAGTCAGGCACGGCCGGCATGACACTGAAGGTCTAAGCCAGGATACCAGCCAAACCACAAGTCCAGCAAGAATAGCAGGACTGAATAGATCTATCAGACCAGACCATCTTGTTTGCTCCCCAAATTAAGATGGGAAAGAAAAACAAATTTCATTTGTCTGGTGATGCAGGACAATTAACCACTTGCTCTAAAAGCTCAAACTGTTAGAGTATGGCAAATTAATCCCTTTATCCCAAAGCCCAGGCTCCACATCTCATGGGTTAGGACCTCGGCCGAACCCCCTTCGTGGGCCCCAAATCACATGGGCCGCTCACCTCGAGTGTGTCCCCGCATTCCACAGGCTACCCCACTTGAGCCCGGTGTGAAATGCGCATTAATCACCCCTAGTGAGGAGTCTCGAACACGAGACCTCCTCTGTGGGCCGCACCCACCCCGAATGTGCCCCTGCATCCCACAAGCGACCCCACTCGAACCTAGTGTGAAAATGCCCCTGCATTAATCACCCCCGATGAGAAGTCTCAAACCCGAGACCTCCCGCTCTGATACCAATTTGATGCAGGACAATTGACCACTTGCTCTAAAAGCTCGAACTGTTAGAGTATGGCAAATTAATCCCTTTATCTCAAAGCCCAAGCTCCACATCTCATGGGTTAGGACCTCGGCCGAACCCCCCTTCGTGGGCCCCAAATCACATGGGCCGCCCGCCTCGAGTGTGTCCCCGCATCCCACGGGCTACCCCACTCGAGCCCATGTGAAATGCGCATTAATCACCCCTGGTGAGGAGTCTCGAACACGAAACCTCCGTGGGCCGCACCCACCTCGAATGTGCCCCTGCATCCCACAAGCGACCCCACTCGAGCCCAGTGTGAAAATGCCCCTGCATTATCTGGGTTTGTGAAGGTAGTAATGTGTCTATGAAAGAGGCCCAATATTAGTGTACAAACACACCAGGGAGTACAGCTAGGCATGGCTGTGGCTTGTCCAGCCTCGCGCATGAGCTAAGGAGCTCATGCATTGACTAGGCCTCATCAGGCCTTTAACGAAAGTTAGGCACATGCCCAACCTGAGGGTCTAAGCCAATAGGCAAAGCACCAGCTCAACTAGAAGCATGCCAGGGCTGAAAAGTCTGTCAGGCCAACATTTCCTGTTTATACATTTGACTAAAATGGGGTAAATAACAAGAGACCGAATTTGTCTAGGCTTATGTTTTCCCCATGTGGACAAGAACTTGCCACTCTCTAGTTGAAAGCGTCTTCTCTATGATTTCATTGTTCTTGGGGAAAAATATTAATCTTATGTTCAATCATTTTAGTTTGAATTTTTGTAAATAAATTCGACAAAAGAGGGTCAATTTTAGGCAGGCAGCTGGTCATAGAAACTTTGCCAAGCAATCACGAGGATGCTTGTTCAGAATCTTATTCAAGCTACAGGTGGATATAGGACCTTTAGAGAGGGATTATTGGTAAACACAATCCGAAATGTCAGACCCAAATAGCTGGGACAAAGCTATGATAATGACAACAAATCTGTCTTAATGACGGTATGTTGGTATTTGGCTAGTGGAGTATCAGGAAGTGAGATTTCCAACCGTATCTTTCCAACACTTTTATGCTTGAAACGGTGGTTTCTTGCGAATTTGAGGCCTTACCATTCATGCAAACCAGCCTTGATCTTTTGCATTAAACACATCATAAGCAATTCTTTTCCCATGGTCATGGAAGTCAGCAATAACTATTTTCATCCTTTAACTGACTTATATTGCTAGTTTCAGTAGAACTTTGCCCTCAAGATGAAACCACATAACTAGATATAAAGGAATCACATGGAATGGTCTTCCAAAAAAAAAAAAAGGAATCGCATGGAATGGTGGGAATGTAAAATATTTTCTTCTTTTGATGCATAATCAAAATTAGTCTACCCATATTTTACTTGAAAGCCTACACAAGATATCACTGCATATTTAGCAAAAAGAAAAGACAACCTGCCTATGAAAAAGCCATTTCCCAATATGCATTCACGATATAAATGCATTTCTTTGATTCTCAGATATGAAGCATCATAACTAGAAGAAAGGAGAGTGAATGCTACCAATATACTGCTAAATAGTTCTCTTCGGATGTCCACGTCACACTTATTTATGCTCTCGATAACCTGGGTGGGCACAGACAAACAAGAAGAAAATTAACAAAAATAATTGAAAAAAAAAAAAAAAACCTAGTGCACAAGCATGAGCAGGAGAATGGAGTGTCACCATTTGGGGAAGACCGCGAACAGATTCTGTAAAACTCACCACTCCAGGAATTGTCTAAACATTCAAACAGAAAATGAAAATATCCAGTGAATAACAGAAAATGGACAACAAAGCAAACAATTTACTCTCGATCACTGTAAAAACTAGTTCTGAGAATTTCGCTAAAATAGTCAGGACCCAGGCCAGGACAGTCTGCTCACATATTAACACAGAAGAAGAAAAATAATGGACATTGTGCAGATGAAGGATCTGTGACCTTGGAAAAATACATATGAAGAAAACAGTAGCTAGCTTAGGTGAGAGGCTTAACATGCAAAGTCAAAGCAGAAACCAATAAGAGTTGTGCAGGACATTTACAAATTGTAATGGACAACATCTACTACTGAAGTACACAGTTTTTTTCTTAAATCTGGTGTAATGTTTATCAATAGGAGTTATGCAGGACATTTACAAATTGTAATGGATAACATCTATTTCTGAAGTACACTATTTTATTCTTAAATCTTGTGTAATGTTCATCAATAGTTCATAACTTTGGGTCTTAGTAATGTGCTCAAAATCAAATGCATTCAACTTTTGTTGCATTAGAACAAAAGAACTTGCCTTGTTTATGCTGTCAAAGAATGGCATGTTGCATGTTATGGTTAAATAGAAATAAAATAAACATGTCATTTTCATGCTTTCAATCCCTGCAGCTCATGCAGTAACAATTGCATGCAAGCAAGGCCTCAGAAGTGGAAATCCTGGAATACGCAACTTATCAACACACCTGCACGTCTCCTAATAAAAAATCAACGCATCTGCACAGTCATGCACTAATTTTGAAAAGCTCTTTTTTTTAAAGGATATATATTTATTTATGAGGAAAAGAAATAAAGAATACAGGAAGCAACACAGATACAAATACAATACAACACAAAGAATTGAGTCCACAATAGAAAACGACCCTGTCTGGTTCCCACTTTGGCAAGAGCATCAAACCTACTACTTGCCTCCCTACTATCAGCAAAGTGTATTCATATAAGTTGCACAGCACACACAACAGAAAAATGTATGTAACTGTGTAAACATATAACAAAACTAAATAAATGTTATACGAGTAATAACAAAACAAGAAAAAACAATACATTTAAGGATATTCTGAATAACACTGCTGATATGTCTCCAAAAAGTTGTGTCCAACTCAGCAGCTCATAAATACATCACAAGTGGCCAGGTGTTACTTAATCCTGCCAGATCCTCTAAAATTAGCAAAGGAACGACAGAAGAAACATTTTTTTTATTTTAAAAAAAAAAGGATGAATATTTTTAAGACAATGATCATTTGGTGTTCATTCAAGCAAACATGGTCACAATAATGATGACAATGGGTTGCCGTTAGCAGTATCAAAAGCAAGGGTTGGCTTTCACTCTAAGTTGAAAACTTATAGGTCACTGATGCAATAATGCAAGCATATCCTTCAGTTCAAAGAATGTCAGTATGCATCAGTTATAACAGCCTTTTGAGAATCTTCAAACTGAAAACTGAGTCAGGCACTGGATCGTTGGAATAGCAAAAATTATCCACATATTGACCTATGATTGCATGCGAGGTGTAAGCAAGGACTGAAAATTAGTTGTGGTATTACAATACCAGTCACCACATAAACCAGACTTATCACCCCATTTCAGCATGTATCAGGCATGTAGTTGATACAGGCTGATACAGCCATATCGTTCATGGTACGCAGAGAGATACGTAGGACAATACCTTTAACATTGGTTGTAACCAACCCAGTTTCAATTTTAACATGATAGTTTTAACTTCTGATCTACGTTAGAAAAAAAAAAAAAAAAATTCAGACAAGTTGCATGCCTCTAGGTGAGTAATCTACAATATTCTGAAACTGTACAGGCATGATCAGAAAAAGTTAGTCTCAGTCTGAGAGTGAGTAGAGCTTAAGAGCTAGTAATTGTTATTCTCATCACTAATGTTATACACGACGTCAATCTTCAAGAGAAACAAAAAATGTTATACAGCATGTGTAGAGCACGCCATACAAGCAGATGTGCTACCAGAGAGATTGTGACAACTTAAACACCAACTGCACATCCTGCATGAGAAACATTCTGGTGCTAATCCCAACAATGTGATGCCAACACAGTTGGAGGAACAGAGAAAGGCATAAATAAAAAATAGAAAAGCAATTTATATCAATTCTGGCGGTATGTTCTGTTTCCTATCAAGTTATGCAGAAACAGTCTCTCTGACTTTAACCAAGAAACAGAACCAAAGAATGTCCGCCCATAATGTCGAAGTCACGCAAAATAATTTCTTTCCTTAGCCTCATCTACCTATCTCAGGGTTGATATTCCCCTTCATTCTTAAGCTCAGGTCCAAACCAAGCCCCTTGAACTAACAACTTCTTTCCCGTAAAACTTTCTCCATGCAGAAGCTTTACTGCTCAAGTTAGCTCCTCCTCTGAACTCTTGTGCATAAAAGCAAAGCCCCGGTATCCCACAGTGACCCGATCTCTGGGCAACACCACCTCGATCGCAACTCCTACCCTTCCAAAAACTCTCAAAATTTATTGGCAACCATTCAAGGCTTAGCTTCCTCCCTGTTCTCTTCTTCATCGACGACATTCTCTTGCTTATTGTTCGTCTAGGCTCCTCCTCCCCCCTCTTCCGCTTCATCATCCCCTCCCACACTGCCTAATAGGCCTTCCGTAGCACTATTCCCTTCAAAGACTCCTGTCTACAATTTTCCATCATAGATGCACTTTCTAATCCCCTCCCCCGTCCCATCATCATTCTGTTGCACTCCTACTTTTATTTTTGTCAATGTTGGCACTATGTATTGCTTATGATTCTAATGAATCACTTTTGTTAGGCAATTCTAAGCCCCTCTCTGGACTAATATTTTTATAATTCAGAATGTTTATTAGCACATTAAACGTATTAATTATCTACACTAAATTTCTCCTACAATGTATTTATTTAAAAAATATATTTTCAAATTACTTTTTATGATTTTCAAAAATAAATTTATTTTCTAATTAAATAAATGAGTGCAGCTAATGTTAAGATCACCATATACTCCACATAAATATTAGACACAAATAATATCTGGCCAGTGTAATTTTTTATAATAATAAAAAATTACTTGTATTTATTTTTCGATATTTTTTAGTAAATTACAAAAAATCCAAAAAGTTTTGTTAATCTATGGATCAACCTCCAAGAACTCTCACGTGATTTTTCCACGCTCTTATTGCAAGTCAATTGTGTGAAATCCAAAAAAAAAAATTGTTTTTCCCAAATTCTACTTTTTCTCCAAAAATAAAAAATCAAAGGTCAAAATCCCTGGTTTGCATGCAAAATCATAGATTACTAACTTCATTCCATGGATTTTAAGCAATTTAAATAAGAGGAACTATATAAATTAGCAAAAACTCATTGACTAGGTTTTTCGTACCATAAGCTTTCCGATCCCAATTTCCACACCAAATCCCCTTCTCTTAAAAAATGAAAACGATTAGTCGACATCCCTTTAGGAAGAGATTCCCAATAAAAATTTTCACAAAATTTGGGCTTTTTAAGGATTTTTTCCAACTTCATCATAAAGGGGACTGATGAAATTACACGTGTTGACAATATTGAGAATTTATAACAACAATATTTTCAGTACATTGCAATCTATCAAAATAAAACGGTCTTCGGTACCACACGCTCTCCGATCTTGATTTCCACAACTAAATCCCATTTCTCTCAAAAATGAAAATGATAAGTCGAAATCCCCTTCATAAGGGATTCCCAACAAAAAATGGGGTTTTTGATGATTTTTTGAGATTTTATAAAAGGGGACTAATGAAATTGCACATGGTGACGATATGGAGGAACTCATAGCGGCGATTCAATACATTGCAACATATCATAGATACATTACGATATAAATGATCGACATAAGGTAGTTTTCAAACCACCCATCCCTCATATTAGTGTTGTGCGATACTGATACTATCGATATCTAACTCACTTGTTATGACATATGAATCATCCTTATGTCTACTATGGCTATTGTGGGCTTCCCATTGATCTATATGTTTAAGTATCTCAATTGTCTTTTTTCAATGGCCCAAGTACACGTGGTTTTTCATGTGTCTTGCCCTCCAACACTTGTTAGCAGCTAGATTGCCCCCATCTTTGATGCCTTGTCTTCTTCAATAACTAGGACCGAGTTTAAGGGCTTCCTATCCAGACTTTCCCTTGCCCAGTGATCACCATCACCAATGAAGCAACTTGAGCTCCTCTCCCAACTTGTTTGTATGCCTTTCATGGCATTAAGAAGTTGTATCAACCCAATCTTCTTTACTAATTAGGACCAAGTTCAAGGGCTCCCTACACAATTTTCTCTTGCCCAATGATCACCATCACAGATGAAGAAACTTGAGCTCCTCTCTTAGCTTGTTTGCTTACACCCCATGGCATTATGGAGTTGTATCAACCCAATCTATAAATCCTCATTGTTCATCCTCTTTCTCATCCAACTTCACTATCAGAACCATGAAAGCCTGCCTCTTTGTTTTTTTGAAAGATAACAATAATTTTATTAAGAAAGCCTTGAAGCAAAAGACCCCTCTTTGGACACTCCCTAGACGAATGAGGCTCATCATGAAAGCTTGCCTCTTTGGACACTCCCTAGAAAAATGAAAGCTTACTTCTTTGGACGCTCCCTAGGCAAATAAGGCCCATCATTTATGAAGGATTTGAATTCTTGTTGCTTTAGCATGTCTCGTCTATCTTTATGACCCTTTGTTATTCTTTTCATCTTTCTTGTCCTTGTTAGACCCCTCCTTACAGTTGGCGTCCTCTTGTTCTCCCCATTGTTGCTTGACTATCCTTAAAGGTCAATGGTTTAGAAGAGACACCCATTGTGAACTCAATTAGTTATCATGTTGCTAACATGGCAAAAGCAAGACTATTGACACCTTGTCACTGCAATTCCCATTACAACCAGCGTTGTTGTCAATCCATGAAGTTGAAGAATAGTTCCTTCTCAAGCATTTCGGGAATATCTAGCATGAACATCAAGAACTCCTTGATGTACTTGGGATTAGATCCCTTACACCTCAACTGTTTCATGCTATGGCGCACCAAATATTCAACATTCTCAAGACAAAATAGCTTCTTAATCGCCTTCTTTTTTTCTTTCATGAATATCGATGGTGATGTAATTGTAAGTGCTAGTATTCAAAGCACACGTGTAGTTGTCAAATTTCGTAGACAAAATACTGGATGAATCTTTAGCACACTTCAGTCCTCTATGACACTTCAAGAAGTGTGACTCAACATCTCAAGTATAGAAGGTTCGGAAAGATTTCAAGTGAAAGATCAAGTGTGTGCCAAGTGTATGATGACCTACAGGAAAAATGACCTTAGAAAATACCATAGGATAATGTACCTGATCATAGCTTCTATAACTTTAAATTGTGTAATTTATACATGAAAATTTAAGGAAATTTAAGGATATTCGGCCAGCTCAACCTTAGGTTCGGCCAGCCAGATTCAGTTCGGTCAGCCCGACATCAACCTAGGTCAAGTTTCCAACAGCTTCATACTAGATATTCAGTTGCCCGACCCTGGGTTCAGCCAGCCGAACATAGCTCAGGTCAGCCCGAGGGTGACCCGGGTCAAATTTCCAACAACGTAATATTTCGAATTTTTTGAAAATTCGGCTAGCCAAAGGCTACTCCGGCCAGCCGAATTTTCAAAAAAAATCAAATCCCGCAAAATCTGACAGTCGTTGGAATAGTATCATTGAAATTCGACCAACCGAAGCTACTCTTAGGCTGACCGAAGTTCCAAAAATTTTGGATATAAATAGAGACCTTTTTCTCATTGTTTTAAACATGAAAAAGTGAGATAATTCTACCTCAAGTAAAGAGAGAAACTCTAGTCCTTTCCAAACTATATGTGTGGTAATTCTTATTTTATTTATAACTTACTCAATTCCCTTTCTCAAGTTAGATTTAAATTCAATTAGAGAGTAAGCAATACTCAACTTGAGAGTAGATAATTGAATCTGCAGCTTTTAGGGTTTTATTCTTTGAAAAACTATATATCCCTAGATCCTTTCTAGTTGAGCATACATGGATTCATCATCATCCAAGAAAGAAGATCATTGCATTGATTGAAGCATCGACTTTATCAGTATCTTCACATCGACGCATTCGTCTTCAAGAAGATAGTACTTGATTTTAGTTTATTATTTCATTTGGGTTTGTCATGATGTGTCGTAAAGGCCATTACATAAAGATAACAGTGGCAACCGTTATGCGTTACAGGGTCTTAAAGGCCGTAGCAACCATTATGGGAAAAAATGACCCATGATTGTCGTTAATGGCACATTACGTCCCCTATAAAGGCCATAACAGCCCCCGTAATGGTTTATTACGGGGCATATACAAGTTTTTCATACTTTTTAATCAACATTACGGGACAAATATAGGTTTTTCGAGGTTTTTTCCAATTTTAAAAATAATAAATAAATAAAGATCATAACGGCCGTTACGGGGCCGTAATAGCCGTCATGCCCTGTATCGTAAAGGTAATGGTGGTGGTCGTTACCGCCACTATTACCGTTACGGAACACCTTGGGGTTTGTTGAGATTGCCTGAAAATCTCATCAGGTTGTGTAGTGGTTAGCCCGTGAAAATCATTAGAGGTTTTATTGCGGTAAGCTCGTGAAAATCACAAGAACTGTAAGAGGTTGTTGAGGTGATCTTGTGAAAACCTTGAAAATAGTGGAAAGCCAAAATTACATGAAGTAGTAATTTTGGTAACGGAGTAGGTGTGTGGTAGTGGAGTAGGCGTGTGTTAAACACCGAACCACTATAATTCTCTGTGTATTTGTGGTGTTTGTTTATCTTATTATGTGCTTTTATTATTTTGAAAGATTGGTTTCAAGGACATTGTGAAATAAGGTTGTCCTACCTAAAATTTTAGGCAAAGGTTGTCCTACGACTTAATTAAAATCAAGGTTCTAATATCTTTTACGATTTGAGAATATATTTTCCACGATTTATTATTAGAAATTGGTTTAGTACTATTCACCCCCCCTCCCTCTCCCTCTCCCTCCCCTCTAGGATATCTGTAGCTCATCTTATAACTCGCTCCAAGTCCACATAATGCCTCTGTCAACATAGTTGTCATGTTAGTTAGGTTAACATCATAATAATTTGCACTTTGGCCTTCTCATCTCGAGTGAGACAACCTAGAATTACTACTTCAATTTCCACATAAAATTAATCAGCTCCCTAGTGTCCCTTGATTCGTTGCAGATCCTAGGGTCCGATGTTTGCATTTGGATGCTCCCCTTATGGTCGTGCTCTTGTTGGCCATGGCCCTCTTCCATAATACTCAAATCTCCATTCTTAAACTTCCTCCTACATCATGGTGAGGTCGTCTAGCACCTTAGCCTGGAAGGTTTCTTAATGTGGGGGCATTTTCACACCGGGCTCGAGTAGGTGGGGTGTCATGTGGGATGCAAGGCACACTCAGGGTGGGCGGCCCGCAGAACCCATGGATTTGGGGCTCGTGTGAGGCGGGTGGCTTGTGTAAGGCATAACCCATAGATTTGGGGCCTAGGCTATGAGATAAAGGGATTAATTCACCCTGCTTTATTAGTTTGAGCATTTAGAGCAAGTGGTTAATTGTCATGCATCAAATTGGTATCAGAGCGAGAGGTCTTGTGTTCAAGACTCCTCACCGAGGATGATTAGTGCGGGAGCATTTTCACATCGGGCTCGAGTGGGGTGGCCTGTGGGATGCAGGGGCAATCTCAGGGTGGGCGGCCCGCAGAACCCATGGATTTGGGTCTCATGTGAGGCGGGTGGCTCGTGTGAGACGGAACCCATGGAATTGGGGCCCACGATGGGGCAGAACCCATGGATTTGGGGCTCACAAGAAGGGTTCAGCCAAGGACCTAACCCATGGATTTGGGGCCTAGGCTATAAGATAAAGGGATTAATTCACCATGCTATATCAATTTGAGCTTTTAGAGTAAGTGGTTAATTGTCCTGCATCATTTCTCTCTCCAGATGTGGAGAATGAGCCAACTCGTTGAAGGCACCCGACATCTCTCGTTTAAGTTCCCCAAGTCCACCAGTAAGGCTCTTTGTGATGTTGCCCATTAACTTGATCCGATCCTGCTCATCAACCATGATAATCTCCAGCCATGTGAGTTAGGGCTCCATAGTTGCCACCAAGTCACTGGACTTCTACCTCCTAGACTTGCTTGGAACAACCACACATTCCCATGTGCTTGCTCGTTCATTGTCACTTCTAATGGCATCGTCTCTTATACCAGAAGCATCAGAAACCCCTTAGAAGCCTTGCTCTGATACCACTTTTCACAACGTGAATGCTTCCCTGACCATAGAACATGTCGCACTTGTATGCAACCCCCTTTTTGGATGAATCAGTCTACCACTTAAGTTTAGCCAAAGCTACTTAGAAGAGAATGGAGCATACGAGAGAGACTTGAAGGCCGGCAAACTTGTATTGTACTAGAGAACTCAAGAGTTTATAATTTATGAGTTGTCACCCAAATGAGGAGCCTCCCCCTCTTATATAAGCCTAAGAATATTCTAGCTACTTTGCATGGATGGCTAGGATGAAGCCATGTGGGGATCTTCTAATGGCCAAGAAACACTCTAGAAAACTTCTAGATAATTCTACTGCAATCTTGCTACAAGAACACACTAGAAAACTCTATAATATTCCACCGATCCCAACCATTCTCTACAATTTATAAATTCCCTACATGCCCTTTCTAAGCCTCTTAATCTATGAAAACAAGGGACAAAATTGACCAAGTCCTTAGAATAGCCTCTTGGAATTGTTAATCTTCAAAAAAAAAAAAGGCCTCTTCAAATTATCTGGTCTATGTAACCAGCCAACCATTTCATGGTCCATATCAAGGACACCGTGAGAAGTATCCAGTTTGAGTGCAGCACACAGATAAGAAAATTGGCTCATTGCAGTGATCTTAGATTTCCTCGATAATGAAAGATCAAATTTACATCCATGTAGAAATTATCCAAGACAGACTGGTAAATTTATTCTAAGGAAATAAAAACCAACCATCAAATGCAGTATCTGGAGCCTGGCAAACGCATTCTTTGATATCACTCGCAATCACCCTCTGTGAAAGGAAAGGAAAGAATTTAGCAGTAAAATCAATTAAAAACCTAATCAAGGCTGACAAAGGGTTGTAAAAAAATCCTGTGGCTACCATACACCTGACAATAAAGCTTGTAACTTTCTGTTGTGTTTGCAAAATCAAGATCCACTGCCTGTGGAATCCATAAAAGAAAGAGAAACAAAAATTACAAAATGAAAATGGCGCAAAACAATGGTATAGACAACAAGGAAATGACATCATACAGAACAGATGCATGCACAACATCACCCTAAGTAATCCATAACCTAAAAGAGGTATTTATTTGAAGTATGCAAAAGCAGGAGCTAACCACTACTACTTTCTGGATCAGCTGTTTTCATATTACAGCTCATTGGAGTTGTTTCAAAAAGGCTGCGCCATTATTAACTCAGTTGGCATTCTTTTTTTCTTTTTCTTTTTCTTTTTTCTTCTTTTATATTTTTATGAATGGCTCAATTTATTCATAAAAGAAAGTTGAAAATTACAAGCTAAAGACAAACCAGGACAAACCTCGCAGACCACCATTACAATAATAACACAGGAACTTTATAGCATACAGGGGCCAGAGGAAAAACAAAATATAGCCAAACTAAAACAGAGTTAATAGCTCTTCCAGAAAACTGAGATTGAAAGCTCCCATAAATGAACCCCCTCAAAAGGTCTGCTCTGGAGTTCCTTGGTCAATGCATATGCAATATTGAGACAAACATTGACGCAATGATTGGAAGCTTCTTCCAGTTCATTGGCCATTCTCCACAGGAAGCGACTTCCCTCGAACAAATTGACAATGTAGCTCGAAGCAAGGCAGTGGCTTCTGCAAAGGTGGAATCACTAATGCCAAGAGGACCACAGCCTATGCCTTGTTCATCTCTGACCACTATGTTGACTTTCTTCACTCCCCATCAGCAGATAGACTGAGATGAGTGAATTTCTCTCTTTTTATGGCCCTGAATCTGACAAGAGTATGAAATAATGTTTCATGCAGTACACGAGCATGATCATATCCATAATTTTGTCCTCCTGTTACCTATACCTACCTGGATTTTGGCCAAATATTGACATGCTGATGAATAAGAGAGTTGAAACTGCCTTTGGTGGGACTTCAGCTTTTTCCTTTTTCTTTTTTATTAACAGAAAATTATTAGAAAATCAAGAAAGAGGGAACATAATTCCCAATACAAAGATACCTTTGACTTACAATTACACAATTTATACCCTTCTTGGCAAAAGTGCTAGCTACAGCATTGCCTTCTCTAACAATGCACGCAAATGAAATGTCTAGCCTGGAGGCAATAGCCCAAATTTGATTAGAGCCAAAAGAGAGACCCTGTGTTGTGTGTCTCTCATTGGACACCTGTGGCATCACATTTTTTGGGTGGCCTTTGATGATCAGAGATTCAGAAGGGCTGATGAATTAGAGCTAAAATCCTTAAAGATTTCCTAAGGCTATAAGCTTCCACTGCATTGGTGATGTCCTCCTTGGGAGCAAGGTATTCCATATCAGTAACGGTGGCCGTAATGGTCACCGCCATTACCGATATGAGTATCGGCCGTAATGGCCGATACGGGGGCGTAACGGCTGTTACAACCATCGTAACGGTTGAAAATTTTCTTTGTTCGAAAAATTCTGAAAAAATATTTAGAAAATCAAGAATAATGTAAATATTCCAAATATGTATTCATTTTTTGTTTTGAACATGTTTATGGTGGTGTAACGGTCCACTCTTTGGTGAGAGTGTTGTATCGAGCTATCTGGTAAATTTGTGAACATGATTATATGTATCTAATGTTTATGCATCACAATAAAGCATTAAAACTAGAAATTAAAAATTTTGCATAAATACTACTTTTTCAATTTTTTGAAAAAAAAAAAAAGGCCATTGAAGATTCTATTCACTTAAATCGCTTCAATCCACACTTTTAATATTAAAAACTATAGTAAGTGTGGTCGAAATCTATTGTAAAATGATCTAGGATAGTTTTTGGAATGAGAAAAGTAGAAAAAAGGAGAGAAAAATGGATTTAAATAAAAATAAAAAAAAAAAAAGTGGCCGTTTTTCGATTGTTACAGGGGTAACGGTTGTTATGCCCCGTAACGGCCTTTACGGCTACCGTAACGGCCGATACAGTCCCAAAAAATCAATTACCCCGTTTCACCCCCATATCACGTAACGATCATGGCCGTTACCTATACGTATCGGCCTTTACGGGCGTATCGTAACGGATACGGAACACCTTGCTTGGGAGCCCAAGAACATAGGGGACCAACCCTTTGCCATCCCTCAACACCCCATGCATGCCAACTGGTTGCCCAAGGAAGAGGCATTGAAGCCCAATCACCAATAACCAAGCAAAGGCGATAACCATTGAGTCGTGGTTTTAAACTCCCAAGTCTGCAAAAGACCACCAAAGACCAATAATTAAGCACCTCCAGGGCAAAGATTGTTAGGTATTGAGCAAGCCTAAACAAGTAGCTCTTGATTCTTTCCACTAGAGCTTTGTTCATTCAACGCTCCAGTAAAGCTACCATTTTTTCTCTTTACAAACTTCCCAACGGAGAAAACAAGACCAATTACCACAGATCCTCATTATTGAAAGGCACGACCCCAACTCATAAGTGCAAAAGAAAAACTTCCATTGAAACGCCACACACTCCAAAAACTTAGGAATGGATTCCCATTTTGCTCGTGCAACAGCACAATGCCAAAAATTAAAATAAAAAGATGCCAAAGTGACTCCTCCCTTTCGCAAATGATGCAAAAGTTAAGGGAGACAATGCTCTAGGTTTTTAAGATGACCCAAGGGATGAATTTTATCCATCACCACTATCCACGTAAATGACCACCGCATTTGAAGGAGCAAAGAAATTAATGACGCACAGAGACGAGCCACCCTGATTGCTTGGAGCTCCATAAAAACTTTGCCATGAACCCAATGAGGTCATTTTCCATAATGTTTGATCTCTCCCTCAAATAGGGAAGGAAAACATCATCCAACACCCTAGCTTCACTTAGTCCCCGTAGCTTCCCATCCTATAGATATCTAGAAATACAATTTTGCACACTACCTGACCTTCCAACTTTTTTTAATGGGCAATAAAAAGATTTATTCAAAAATAAAAGAGAAAAAAGTACAACAGAAAGTGGCCGAGACAACTCAAACTAGCAACGCCACCAAAGACATAGGAAACACCAAAGCGACATGGACCAACAAATACTACCCCTTTTGCCTCAAATCAATCACGGTCAACTCATTGATTCAGCTCCCCTGAATGGCCAAAGAATCCGTCCCTGAATTTGCCTCCCTAGGAAATGAAGCGAAATAGAGTGGGCACTGCGACTATCCAGAGCTTCTTCAATGATATGTGACAATCTCCACATGTGGGCCCCTCTATTGCCCACCCAATCACATTGAATGAGCCCCCTTCAATGATCAGAGTGAGGCTCAAGCTGGTCACCATTTTGATGACTTGGATGAGAGAGGAAGCTTCAGCTTTACTGGAGTCAGCAATCCCAATGGACCAGTAAAACTTGGCCCAACAGACCCCATTGCTGACCTGACCCCCCACCCATAAAAAATAGCTTTGAAGGTGGCTTGATAGGGTGGATCCACACAACCAGCACAGAGGAGAGGAATACCCACTCCAAATGATATCCTGTCCCAGTTTCTAATCATCATATCTGTTGAATATCTTCTGAACTTCATGTTTATGTTTGCCCAAGTACTCACATTAAACACAATTTTGTGCATCAGCTTCCCCTCTTTCGAAGTCAATGAATTGAAAATATGATCATTCCGCTCCTTTCAAATGAATCACAGAAGTGCAAAGGCAACCATACACCAAAGAATCCTCCTGCAAAAGCCCCATGCCAATGCTCCCCAATTCCCAAGGAGGTCCATTACTGACCCTGGAAACACCCAGCTAATCTTAAATTTCCCAAGAATTCTGACCCAAATGCTATTGAAAACAGGCAATGCAGCAACAAATGACTAACCATCTCCTTGTTGGCACAACAAAGCAGGCATCTATTTGCAATTGCCCACCCACGGTTCTTCAGGGGGTCATAGATGTGAGAATTTATCCATGCTAACCGGCCAAACAAAAGCTCTAATTTGGCAAGGGACCAGTGCCTTCTAGATCCAGCGGAATGTGGAAACATAAGGGATTTGCAATAAGAAATATCTATTGCCAAATATCTCACTGAGAAAGTACCATGGTGCTCCATCTTCCATATTCTTTTATCTTACCATTCATGCGGAATATAAACCAACTAAGTATCTAGAATAGCAAAGCAACATGGGCTATTTCCTCCTCCAATAGATTGCGATCTGCTGAAAAAAATAGCTCACTGCCACCCCCTTAGATTATACAGTGAATACAACTTCTCCAACTTCTCAGAAAGGGGCACTTGTATGATGCCCTTAAAAGAATATTTGGTGCTCATGGCGAGGAGAGACATTTCATCCAAAAAGGACCAGGGTGCAGATTCAAGGGTCTCGCATGCATTCGATTCAACCTGATCAATGAAGCAAACTAGGTGATAAAGGAAGTCGATGGTGGATTCAACTTTAAGGAGGTTATTCAGTTTAGGATGGGGAATGGAGGGAGAAAGAAAGGGAGGAAATACGGATGGAGCAAAGAACTCCTACGTTGTCTTTTCCTCTTAGTAGGTTTCATGAAGGAAGGAGATCTATCTGAAGGATTACTATGAGATCCTAGGTGGTTATCTATCTTCGATCATCATGGTTCAAAGTAACTTCAAAGAGGAGGCTTTGGAGTTCAAAGGCCTCTCAACCTCTCTTGAAGAGATGTACATTTGCTCAGAGATGTTAGGATTCTCCCAACTAGCATATTGAGGAATTGGCTACATCCAAGGAAGAAACACTGCCTTGGCATCTAGTACTGGATAAGCAAATATTACCCAGCATGGGATAAGTGGATACTGCCTAGGGTAATGGACCAACTTCGCATCCCGAATACACATGAGTATAGGGATATTCATCTGCCTTTTCAAAGGTTATCCACCATGAGGACTTCATTCTTTCCAATCAACCAAGCAAGAGTCATAGCCTTCTCCTATGCGAACGAATGAATTTGGTAGATTATTTTGCATCCTCAGCTCTGGGCTTTGGATTGCCACAAAGAAAGAACCATAAATCTACTGGCTCTTCCATTTCCAAACACAGGTATCCCTTTCAACACTCAAGGGTCTGTGATTCTGAATGAAGGATAGCAGTTAAATCATGCCTTCCATTTCATCCTCTGATAGATTCCTTTGACAAGGCAGAACCCACACCGGTTGGCTCCCCAAGATAGAGAAGCATCAAGCTACTGGGATGTACAACTCCTGGGTTAACGCCAACACCGGGGTTAACCTGGCCAAACAGACTCTCCCTGCACCAAGCATCTACCAAAATTGAATGGAAGATAGCGATGCAAATATCAAAATCGCTTCTTCCAATCTGGGTAGGACAGTGGACCATTTGGAGGGGAAAGTAAAAAGTGCTTCCGGAAGGCCTTGGCATATTCTCCAATTCTCTTCTTACAACCTCCTAATTGTGGAGGGAGATTCAAGGGCAATCTTCAGTTGGACCTCCAACAAGTCCATAGAACACAGGCAGCTTTCTTTCTCATTAGATGAGATTTACAGATTTCACTTTAAGGTTAAACATTTTTCTTTCCTAAATTTCAGGGGAAGCCAATAAGTTGGCCAAGGATCTTCCTAGAGCTAGAAACTGTAGTTTTAATACTAGGAGCTGCATCCATTTATAGTAATCTTCTCTTATGCTCCTTTTTTTAAGGATTTCTCTTTTCTTCTTTTAAAATCTTGGTATCCATTATATATAAATAATTTTTTAAAAAGGTCATTTGTGCTATGTTTTTATACCCGTGTGTCATATAAGTATTTCAGATATGCCGCATGACATGTCACAGATTTGGGAATTTAAGCTTTGTGAACAAGGAGTAGACTTAAACCACTATATGCAACTCCTATTGAGACGATCAATTTCTACAGGTGAATTTTCAGAACTGGCCATATTTAATTCAGGACAGTGGGAACATCGCAGCAAAGGACATTTGCAAACCTCTGCATTTGTTATTACACGAGTAATGGAAGGAAACATATGTTTATTGTCATTTGCTGTATTAGCATTCCAAAACAAGCACAAAAAGGAAAAAAATCATAAGTTGATAAATATTTGCAACCTTAACTACCGCCCAAAAATTCACAAGCTTCATGCAGTAAAAACTTATAATCAACCACTAAAGTCTACTGCAGACGAGGATGAAATTTATTTTTCTTAAAGCAATTATCCAGAAATATACAGAACATATCCTTTAGACTTTAAACATAGAGCTCCAGAAATGAACATATGAAAGAATTAAAAACTGAAAAGAAAACCAAATACTGCAACAAAAACATATAGATGCAATACAACACCAACCTATACTAAGAAGTAAATGGCAGGATACTAACCTGAAATTCACCTGGTCGCATTTCCCTCCTTTTAAAAGCATATCTAGGCTTTATCTTCAAACCAAAATAAAAAGACAATAAAAAACAGAATCAGTTATTTGGATAAGGCTTAGATGATGATGATGAGGAGGAGGAGGAGAAGGTGGAGGAGCAAAAACTAGCCATGTTGACATCCTCAACATTCAACTAAAATGTATCTTACTGTAATGCCTTTGCTTTCCAAGCTTTTCATCATGCACTAAGTTAGGAGCTCTCCTCCAACTGGAGATGTCGTCACAGCCTACAGTCAGACAGAAAACCAATGCAAGAAATAGAAAGCAGCACTCTCATCATGTAAGCCAATTTGTCAAGAAAATCCAGACGTACTCAATATCACATTCAACCAGAGTCATTGACTCCAAAGTACAAATAGTGGTATTTGGACAGACAAAACTTCAAAGATCACTTCTTTTTCCAAATGGAACAAATACTGACAACATGGACTGGTACACAGCAGAAAGAACAACAGTCATGCGTTGTACATCATACGCCCAATTTTTGTCAAGACCAAAGACCAGAGACCAAATTCCAATAAGCCCATTGTCATATTAAAGTATGAAAAACTTATCTTGCTAAATCAGATATTTAATCATGTCAAGACTCCATATAAAAAAACCAAGCTACACAAAACTATAATTCTTCTGGAGCTCTAATTTGCAAAGTTCCTTCTCTGGCTTTCTTTCTTCTTTTTTTTAAGGATAATAGATTTTATTAAAAAAGCTGCTCAGGTAAACAAAGCAGCAAAGAATACAAGCTAAAATTACAACCCAATCATGGACGCAACTGCTGACACATCTACATTTTTTATTCTAGCTGCCCATTCTAAGACATCTCTCTTGGACTTCCAAAGAACTTCCTATGATCATTTCTTATGCATAAAACAACGTCTATTGCACTGCCCCCAGATATTTCATAAAGCAGCAAGCAATAGAAGGCGCCAAATGACTGACTTTTCTTTAGGAAGAAACATTGCCATGCAAAGCCCAAAAAAAATAAAAAATAAAAACTCTTCGACCAACTTTCTCATCACCCAATCCACTTACTAGTTGTGGAAAGGGACAGTGAATGAAGAGATGATCGACTGATTCTGCCTCGCTCATAAACATAAGACATGTTAGGAAGAATCATAATCCTTTTTTGCTATGGTCAGAATCCTCTTTTTTCGCACCAACCAAGCAAAAGATGCCACCTTGGGGGAGGCTCCATAGAACCAGAAGGCAGGAAAGAGCATATTTCTTCTCGAGTCCGATGTCACCTGAATCATCTTGTAGAAAGATCGAACTGAGAACTTCTTAGAAGGTGAAGCATCCCATACCAACGAGTCATCTAAAGTCAAGGTGGGACGAATATTGTGGAGCCGCTCCAATAGAATGGCAAGATTTGCTGCCTCCTGATCAGTCAATGCCCTACGGCATGGAGGGCACCACACCACTTCCGGCAAAATTAGAATAGCAGCCAGCCACTGAAACATTCTTCATAGGAGCCACTTTGCCAAGGACAGGAACTCCGCTTTCAAAGGCCTATCCCCACACCAACAAACCTCCCAAAAACGGATGCGAGAACCATTTCCAAGAAAAAATAATATTCCGACCTTTTTTTAAGGATAATGAACTTATTTTATTTAAAGGTTGCTTGACTTGCAAGACAGCAAAGAATACATGATAATAGGAAAAACAGAAAAACATTACAGCCCCAACACAAAGGAGACACCGAGAACATTGACATTTTCCCACTCGATGGCATCCCTCTTAGATTTACACGGACCCACTTTGTTGCGATGCCCGCTCGATGGCATCCCTCTTAGATTTCCATGCTACTTCTTCACACGGACCCACCTTGTTGCGAAAGCACTACGTTGCATTCACCCCAAATATTCCACAGAACTGCAAACATGATCAATCGCAGAAATACTAGACTCTCCTTAAAAAGTTAGACCCCATGCTACATCCAAAACATTTGGACAACTGAAAGAGGCATCACCCAATCAATGTCAAAACGCTTTAGAATACGCGACCACACTTGATACACAAGGGACAATGACTGAACAAGTGATCATTCGGTTCCGCTTCATTCATACAAAAAGATAAATGTTGGTAAGGATCATGGCCCTTTTCTAAAGGGCCACCTTAGGTGGGGCACCATAGAACCAAGAAGTGAGAAAAAAACTCACAACCTGTAGAATTCATCGAGCCACGGATCTTCAAATCAAAAGACTTGATCGAGATTTTGCCGAATGGGGAAGCAATCCAAACCAAGGGATCTTCCGAATCCGAAGAAGGGAAGATATTGTGGAGTTGAACTAATAAGCGCCTTACAAAGTCCTCCACCTCGTCATCAAATAAGCCCTTGTGGCACAGGGGACACCGTACACCCTCCCACCGTTGGGGGAGAAGCAACTAGCCACAAACATATTTTTAAGGGGAGTAATGTTGCAAAAGGATGGAAACTCCTCCGCCGAAAGCCTATCAATGCACCACGGATCCTCCCAAAAATGAATCTAGCTTCAGTTTCCAAGAGAGAATCAAACTAGATTGTTACCGAGATAATAGCCTTCCAAATCCCCAAAGCATGGTAATACCAAGACCTCTTGACCTCCGAACCCACTTCTTCAAGCCATACTTTGATGCAATTTCCCTCCATAGCTTGCCTTCCTCTATCTCAAACCTCCAATGGCACTTGCCCAAAAGAGCCACATTCATAGATTCTTGATCTCCGACACCCACGCCCCCATCGGCTAATGACTTGCATACCTCTTCCCATCGAAGTAAGTGAACCTTGTGTTTGTCTTCGGCCCTTGCCATAAGAAGTCCATTCACAATTTATCGAGCCTGTCCAAAACGGATTTCAAGCACTTATGCAAAGACATAAAATAGAGCAGGAGATTAGAGGTCACCTTAACAAGAGTGATGCGTCTCGCCAGGGACAAATGCCTCTCCTTCCAATTGGATAGCTTTCACTCAAACCTTTTAAGCCTTTTTATAACCCTACTCCACAAATGCTTAGAATGTTTACCCAAACATAGCAAGAGGCCCAAGTAAGCGGAGGGAAAAGACACAAAACTTGACACCCAAAAACATTCGCAAAGCAAGGTATTCCGTAGCAGCAATGGTGGTCGTAATGGCCACCACCGTTACGTTTACTATATGGATTGTAACAACCGAAATGGCCCCCGTAACGGCCACTGCAATCTCTTTTTTAATTATTGAAAAACAAAAAAACACGGAAAACTTGTATCGGCCCCATAATAGACTGTTATGGCCTTTACGAGGGTTGTAGCGGGCAGTTACGGGGGGCTATAATGGTCATTACAGATCATTTTTTTATGTAACGGCCATTGCGGCCGTTACGAGCCCGTAACATATAACAGTTGCCACCGTTACCTTTACATAACGGCCTTTACGGTACCGTAACGACCGTTACGGCACACCATGTTGTGAAGCTAGATAACTCTTCCTTAAAAAGCCCAATACCAAGCATCTCGCTCTTCCTAACACGGATCTTCAGCCTAGATACGTCATCATAGCACCCCCAAAATATTACTTAAATTGTCAAACATGGCTACATCCACATCACAAAATAATAATATCATCTACAAATTGAAGATGGGAAATCCCGGCCCCAATAGATGACCCCCAAAAACGAGATATGAGGCCCACCTCTTGACCCTTAACATACCACTAGGATCTTCAGCATCCACTATGAACAAGAGAGGAAAGACCGGGTCCTCTTGGCTTAGGCCCTATGAAGCTTCGAGCCTTTTGGAGAACCATTGACCAAAACCGAGAATGAGGCTAACGTATCGCATTCATACATCCAACCAATCCATTTGCTTCCGCATCAATACTTCTCAACATATATTCAACAAAACCCCATGATGCATGATCATACACCTTTTCATGTCCAATTTACACACCACGCCTCTTTTTTCCTTCCATGACTTGAATCAATGGCGAGCAATACACCATCTAGAATTGGTTTATCCGCCAAAAAAGCACCTTGATTTTCTAATATAACCAAACAGAGCACCAACCTGAATCTATTTTCCATAACCTTCACCAAAATCTTATGGGGGATCCCAATTAGAGTCATCGGCTGAAAATCTTAAGAGTGATTCTGCTCCTCTCTTCGGAATTAAGGCTATGAATGTGGCCCCCCATCCCTTTAACAAGTCGACCCTTATCACAAAACTCTTGGGCAAAGTCCATAACATCCCTTTTTATCGTATTCCAAACAACTTGAAAAAAGCAATTGGAAACCCATCGAGGCCTAGGGCCTTGTCTCTACCCAAAGAATCAATGGCAAGCTTAATTTCTTCTTCCAAAATTGGCCTCTCAAGAGATTCCATATCCTCAGCCGAAATACCATGAAAAGTTAAATTGTCTAACAATGATCTCCTCTAACTGTCACTGGATAATAACTTGGAATAGAAATCAATGATAGCAGAGCAAACTTGGCCCTTCTCTTCAAGTCTTTGACCATTAACCAAAATATTGCTTATCTGATTAGTTCTTGCCCGGGCATTAGCAATATCATGGAAGAAACTAGTATTCTTATCGCCTTCTTTGAGCCAAATGGCCCTTTCCCTCTCTCTCCACATAATTTCTTCCCCCTTCAAATACTTGGAATACTCCGCCAATAAGAACAAATGCCCGTTACAATCCTCTACAGAGAGGTCAGCCCCCTCTTCCTTAATGTCAATCTCATTAACTCAGCAATAATGCTTTCAACCTTCTAAGCTCTTTTCCTAAAGAACTCCTTCCATTCAGATAATTACTTTTTAAGTAATTGGATCTTATGGACCAGCCAGTACCAAGCAGAACCTAAAATCGAGAATGACTGCCACCAATTTCTAACTAGATCAACAAAATTGTCCACTTCCAGCCATGAAAATTCAAACCGAAAGGGCTTAGACCCCCAACTCTCCTCTTCAACTTCCAGCCAATGTTCAAAATATCGGTATCACACAATGTATCGGTTATCGCATGGGATATATCGTTTGTATCACATAATTTATCGCACTTTTTGAGAAACATGAGGAAACATTGGGAAAATGGTTGAATTTTTCAATGAAACTTCAAGGATTATTAAAAAAGACTTTAATACACACTTTTAAATCATAAAATCTTAAAAAAGAAGTGCACATAATAGGTTTCCTTTGTATAGGGTCTAAGCTATGCGTTGTCCTATTGAACTCCGACAACTATATTCAGTATCCACCCCATCCATCTGTTTTTCCATATCATTTTAGGACATTATCCAAAAATTGAAGCAAATCCAATAATTA
Source organism: Magnolia changhungtana (assembly GCA_030180095.1). Lineage (NCBI taxonomy): Eukaryota > Viridiplantae > Streptophyta > Magnoliopsida > Magnoliales > Magnoliaceae > Magnolia > Magnolia changhungtana. The sequence continues at coordinate 5,320,239 of JASAUF010000600.1, forward strand.
GGTAGACCATACCATAGGTAACAATGGTGATTGACCATTAGTGGGCCACAAAAGTTTTGGATCAAGCTGATAATTGTTTTTTCTCTTCATTCAAACTTATGTGAAGTTATTAGTGGATTGGATGCCTAATAAAATATAGGAAAAATTAAGGTGCACCTTAAGAAGTTTTTAATGGTACCATGTTCAACTAATACTGTTTCCTTGAGTTTAGTCCACCTGATAATTGGATCTTCTTAATTATTAGGATCATGTTGTAAAATGATCTGAAAAAACAGATGGATGGAGTGGACACAGAATACACATGTCAAGTTGGGCCCCACGGTACGGTTGTATGGTCTTGGGTGAGGCGAGGTGTCACCTAATCCACTCCTATAGTACTGAGTAAACTTATTGGGTCCATCGTAAATGTACATGGTTTATCCATGCAGTCCATCTGTTTTTCCGGCTCATTTTAGGGGTTGAGCACAAATTTGAAACATATCCAAAGGTCAAGTGGACCACACCGCAGGAAACAATAAGAATAATGATTTGCACCGTTGAAACCTCCCTTAGGGCCTACAGTGATGTTTATTTTTCATCCAACCTATTCATAAGATCACAAAGATATGGATAAAAGAAAAGAACAAATATTAGCTTGATCCAAAACTTCTTTGGCTCCCAAGGATTTTTTAATGGTAGATGTTTAATTCGCACCAATTTCTATGGTGTGGTCCACTCAAGCTTTGGATGTCTTCATTTTTTGGGCTAAAAATCATAAAATTATATGGTAAAATGGATGGATGGAGTGGATAAAATACATGAATTATGGTGGGCCCCACAGAGTTTGTGTAGTACACTACTCACTACGCGCCCGCTTCCTACCACACTACGAAGACGGCAGTGACGCTCCTGCAACTCAAGTGGTACCAACGGTTCAAAGTTACATGGCCCTGCAATAATGTATTTATTATATCTACACCGTTCATGAATTCGGAGAGATCATTTTAGATCATGATCCCAAAAATGAGCCATATTCAAAGCTCAACTGGACCACACCACAAATAGCAGTGGGGTTGATTCTCACCGTTAAAATATTCGTAGGGCCCACTATAATGTTTATTTTCCATCCAATCTGTTCATTAGGTCACACAGACCGGGATGAAGAGGAAAAACAAATATCATATTGATCCAAAACTCCTGTGATCCCAAAAGGGTTTCAATGGTAAGCGTTTAATCTCCCACTCCTGTTTGCAATGTGGTCCACTTGATCTTTGGATCTGTCTTATTTTTTGGCTCAAGCCTTACGACGAGCTTGCCAAATGGACGAACGGTTTGGATATAACACATACCTTATGATGGGACCCACCGAACTTGGTGACGTCAACACACCAGTCAACTCAGGGGTGTGCGGTACACCTGCCACCTCGATTTCCATAAAAAAAGGGATCGGACGCCTTTTTTTTCAAAGCTGAGAGGGTTTCGACCTTCCGGAACCCTAAAATCTCTCCAAAATCTCACAGATCTTCAGATTTTGGTAAGGATTTCTCCAGATTTCAGCAAGGATTTCGCCTAAATACTTGGATTTCTCCAGATTTCGATGGATTTCTCTTCCAAATCGAAGATTTTGTTTGCACCAACCTACGGACGACGCTTTGATTCGAATGGCCCACCAAAGGAAAGCTTCCGATCATAAAAATCTCTTGTACAGGTATCGAAATCCACCTGTTAAAAGTTTCTCTATATATTTTTTTAATTTTTCCATTTTTTTTTTTTTTTGATAATGACATTCCCGGACGATATTTGGTGTTTTTTTTTTACTTGGTATCTTTCGACGATAAATCGTGCGATATCGACGATATATCGTGCGATAACTAGATTTTGGGATTTTTTTTTTTATCTTCCGAGGGTTATCGCGCGATGTTCTATAGGATCAATTAACAAGCGCTCTCTGAAAAAGATAAGAGCACAATAATATTGTTTGTTATTAGCTAATAAATAAATAAATAAATAAATAAAACTATAGATGAAATTTAAGCTGAGCAAGCATAAAACCTCGTTATATCTAGAAGACTGCATTAAAAATAAATTTTAAAATAAAAAATAAAAAATAAATTAAAAAAACAGAAAGTACATACATATGAACATACATGCCTACATACATATATACATGCATAAATATATGCATATAAACATTAATACATAAATATACATACATACATACATATATACGTGTGTGTGTGTGTGTGATTGGAAGCTACACACGGGCACGAACTACCTTCCATGTACAAATTCATAACCTTAGAAGCATTGTTAAATGCATCATTTGTAATATCGGTATTGTGTCAACCGATACGTTTGAATTGTATCCATATCAGCAAGATAAGATATACGATACAGTTCTGTATCAGTCTTTGTCAGTTCATATTGGACAATAGGGGCCTTATCGGCACTGACATTCGAACAGCACATTAGTCACGTTCAGTGTTCGAGTTGTCGGTATCGCTACAAGTTTCGCTGGCCAGAGATAAAGATATAATATCGTTATCGGCGATAATATCGCCGATAACCGGAAATGGAGGGAAAAAGGGGAAAACATGGAGAAAATGGTGGATTTTTTTAGTGAAACTTCAGGACACGCCTAAATACACTTATTTACATATCCAAGAATGAAAAAATTGCAAAAAGAATGCATTAAATTAGAAGTTTTCATTTAATAGGGGCTAAAAGGCATGCGTTCTCGTAAGAAGTCATATAAATAGTAACCAAAATGAGTTTATATAATACAAATGCAGCTGACATACAGTCATTAAGACATGTAAAAGTAAATTAACTTAAAGATGTCAAATCAAAGATGGATTAGATTATCCAATCAGTGTGGTATTTGATACTCTGGCTGCATATGATACTTGATACCTAGCATTTGAAAATAATACATGTAGCAAATTCTAACATAATCTAAACCATGTTTTCGCTTCATCAAGATCTGTGTGACCTAATCAAGAGGTTGGATGGCAAAAAAAAAAAAAAAAAACCATTACAATGGCCCTGTGAAGTTTTTAATGGTGGGCATTAATCACCACTATTTCCCTTAGTGTGGTCCACTTGAGATACAGTCATACAGATCTATCTCATTTTGGACTCATGCCTTAAAATTATCTATCAAAATAAATGGACGACATTAATAAAATATTTATCATTATGATGGCCCCACATAACATCGACCCATCAATCCACGGATATAAACAAGTGACATGTGTGCGCCGTATAAATCAGTACGCTTATCATACTGAGTCAGCTGTGTGGGGCCCATTGTGATTTATGTATTTTATTCACCCCATCCATCCATTTTACAAGATAATTTTAAGGCTTGATCCCAAAGATGAAGCATATCCGGTGCTCGAATGGACCACACCAGAGGAAACAATGTGAATTGAACATGCCACCATTGAAAAATCATTAGGGGCCACAAAAGTTTTGGATCCATGTCATTTTTGTATCTTACTTTCATCCATCTCCGTGTGATCTTATGAACAACTTGGATGACAAATAAACACCACTGTGAGCCATTGCGCATAGGAAGGTTTCAATGGTAAAAATCATTCTCCCCACTGCCTTGGCGGTGTGATCCACCGTAAATTTGGATCTGCCTCATTTTTTGGTTCACTACCTAAAATGATCTCACTAATTAGATGGACCATGTGGATATAACACATACATCATGGTGGGGTTCACAGAACTTGGTGACGTACAGACACCACTGAAGTTCGCACCTGCACAAAAGGAAGCGGATTGTGTACCGAGTAACTCAGTAGGCTAAGCCTACTGAGTAAACTTTGTTGGGTCCACCATGGTCCACCGTGATTTATATATTTTATCCACTCCGTCCATCCATTTTAATAGATAATTTTTGGGCTTGAGCCTAAAAATGAAGTATATTCAAACCTCAAGTGGAACACACAATGGGAACAGTGTGAATTGAACACCTACAGTTGAAAATCTCTTTGGGGCCATAAAAGTTTTGGATTAAGCTTGTATTTGTGTTTTCCCTTCATCCATGTCTGTGTGCTCTTATGAACAGGTTGGATGAGAAATAAACATCACTTTGGGCCCGTAAAATGTTTCAACGGTGGAAGTTATTATTCCAACTGTTTCCAATGGTATGGTCCACTTGATCTTTGGGTATGCTTAAATTTTGGTCTCAACACCTAAAATAAGATGGAAAAACGGATGGACGGCATGGATAGACCAGATACATTGACGGTGGGCCTAACAGAGTTTACTCAGTATAACTCAGTACGCAATCTGATTTCCGGACGCGGATTAGATTATAACCGCTTGAGTAGCAAGACTCGTTGCACGTCACCAATTTCCGTGGAGCCCACTATGATGTACGTGTTGTATCCACAGCGTCCATTCATTTGGAGATAATATTTTATGGCATTATCTAAAGAACGAGGTAGATCCAAAGCTTTAGTGGACCCCACCACAGAAAACACTGGGAAGATTGATGTACACCGTTGAAACCTTCCTAAGGCCCACCATGATGTTTTATTGAAATCCAACCTGTTTAAAAGTTAACAAAGACATTAAAGAAGGGAAAACACAAATATCAGCTTGATCGAAAACTTTTGGGGCTTTAGAAGTTTTTAATGGTGGTGTCACTCTCCCCACTGTTTTCTATGGTGGGGTCCACTGGAGTTTTGGATGTGACTCATTCTCTAGATCTTACGCTAAAATGATATCTCCAGAGGGATGGACGGCATGGATACAAAACATACATCATGGTGGGGCCCACAGAACTTGGTGACGTCACTTAGTAGCAGTCCCGCTACTCAACCTGTCAGTAGCCAATCCGCGCCCGTAAAAACCGAGCCTGTTTTCGAAACGGAAGGGGGTTTTCGAAAATGGAAGAGGGTTTTCGAAACGGAACCCTCAAAACCCTAAATTTTCGACAGAAAATCTCTCAAAATCCTTAATCTTCAGCAGATTCTTCGCCGAAATCATCTTTAGGTGTGAAATTTTTGAGTATTCGAAGAAAAAAAGTGGAAAGTGGAGATTGGATGGCGCTTACGGCACACCGATCAATCAATTGGCCCACCACAATTTCCGTTCACCCATCCTCTTCTACGATTGGCCCTCTTCTACAGGTACGGAAATCCACAAGTTTCCCCAATTTTTTTCCTTTTTTTTGGGGATATTTTGCGTATTTACGAAATACTCCGATGTTATCGGTCCTTTTATCGTTGGAAATGGGTTGTTTACTACAGTTATTCCACGATTTCTCACTGACAGCTCGACTTTTCGCAAAAAATCGATAAAATCGCCGAAAAATCGGCGATATTAGGAAGAGAACCGAAAGAAGGGAGTTTCGGTGTCGGAACTCCAGCGATACCGAAATTATCGGCGATAATTCGATAATATCGCCGATAACTTAAACACTGGTCACGATCAATGTGTGTATAAATGTCACAAGGCAATCACTTTTTTTAACCCTCTTTTCCTTTGATTTTTTTACTTGCTTAAGAATTTTTCTAAGCCAAGTTCTATGCTTGTTCCGAAGATCAAAAGAAGGGATTGGGGGCGGAATCGAAGAATCTAGCACATGGTGGCTGATCTGGGGAAAATTGAAAAAATGAGTAAAAAGTCTACTTGTTTTTAATCTTGTTGTAATCATGCCAAATCAATATGATTACCCCAAATAGATCACATCATGCTTGATTTGTGCTTGATTTATGGATATTTGCATAATTTTTTCATTTATTTTATTTTCATTGGTTTTTCTCAAAAATTTCAATCTTAGGACCTGTTTGTTAAATCTGCAATCCGAAGTCTGAATCTGAAATCTGAATCTAACGTTTGACTGATTTGTTAACTAATGTCTGAAATGTTTGAAATATATTAATTTGACACATTTACCCATATGAAACAATCGTGATTGAATCCCTACCATTAAAAACTTCATGGATTTCACTGAAATATTTATTTGTCATTCAACCTATTGATAAGGTCACAAACAGCTAGATGAAGAGACGACACAAATATCATCTGGATCCAAAGCTTTTGTGGCCCACAAGAATTTTTAAATGGTCAATCACCATTGTTTCCTATACTATGGTCCATCTAGGATTTGGAGCTGCTTTATTTTTTGGATCATGCCCTAAAATGAGCTTTCAATACGAATGAACGGTGTGGATGTAGTCACATACATCACAGTGGGCTCCACAGTCAAGGGTCCCACCCACCTTGGTGGATCCGGGGTCATACCTAATCCGCTCCCCCAGATCGGCAAGGCAGATTGGCTAGTGAGCCTGCCACTAGCCAATGGCTACTGGTTGGTGTTTTGTGCGCTCCACCACAATGTATTTAGTTCATCCGCTCCGTCCATCCATGTTTCCAGATCATTTTATGGTATGATCCCAAAAATGAGGTATATCCAAATCTCAAGTGGATCACACCATAGGAAACAATGTTGATTGATCGTCCACCATTAAAAACCTACTAAGGCCCACAAAAGTTTTGGATCAAGTTGATATTTGTTTTTCCCTTTAATCCAGGTCTGTGTGACCTAATCAACAGGTTTGATGTCAAATAAACATTACAGTGGGAACTAAGAGGTTTTTAATGGTGGGCGCTTAATCACTATTGTTTTCTAGTGGTGTGGTCCACTTAAGATTTATATATGCCTCATTTTTTGTATCAATCTATAAAATGATATGGAAAATGGATGGATGGCGTAGACGAAACACATACATCATGGTGGGGCCCACGAAGCACCGACCACTAGCCACCTGGCTAGTGGTAGCATCACTAGCCAAACCACGTCCCCGAATAGAGGCGGATTTCATGGGAAGGCCTTTCCCAGTAAGTCTAGTGTTGGAAATCTAGGTGGGGCCCACTGTGATGTTTGTGTGAAATACACCCTGTCCATCCGTTTTGTGATATCATTTTAGGACATGGGGCCAAAAATAAGCCAAATCCAATACTCAAATGAGCCAAAAATGTGAGGCTTGGACGTCTATAATTGAAATATTCATGGGGCCACAAAAGTTTTGAATCAGACTAATATTTGTTATATGAGTTCATCTCATTAGGAATGACATTATGAATGGTATTGATGGCACGTAAACATCCCTATCGACCCCAGGGAGGTTTCAACGGTAGGAATTTTCCTACCCACCTTTTCCTTTAGTGCGGGCCACTTGAGTCTTGTATCCTGCTACTTTTGGTCTCAAGTCCTAAAATGATCTCAAAACATGGATGCACAGGTTAGATTTATCACAAACATAACGGCAGGCCCCACTTAGGTTTCTAGAGCAGGAACTTCCTACAAAAGCTTTTGCACAAAATCTTAAGAGGGGATTGCGTAATACCCCAACAAGATCTCGCTAGAGACTGACAATGCAAGGCTTTGTGGGGCCTTCCATGATATCTATGTTTTATCCATATTGTCCATTCATTTTTCCATATTATTTTAGAATTTACGACAAAAAACAAGGTAGCTCTAAGGCTTAAGTGGACCACACTACAAGAAACTATAGGAATTGGGTGCCTACCATTGAAAACTTCTTAGGGCCACATAAGGCTCTGATCAAGCTGAGTTTTGTGTTTCCCTTCATCCAGGTCTAGCTGATCTTATGAATAGGTTTGATGGCAAATAAGCTTCACGGTGGACCTCAGAAAGGTTTTAACGGTAGTCGTTCCAGTCCCACTACTTTCCGTGGTGTGGTCGACTTGAGCTTTGGATGTGCATCTTTTTTTTCGGATCATGCTTTAGAACGATATAGAAAAGTTGATGGACAGTGTGGATCTAACACATAAATCATGGTGGGCTCAGAGAAGTGCCATACGTTAAATGTTGGGTTGTGTATTACGTAAAGGAGAAAAAATTTGTCACACTGGGCAATTTTGGATTTTTAAAATAAAAATAAAAAAAAATAAAAAAAAAATTCGTGGAGCGCATTCTAGATTCACCGTTAAGCTAGACCCCGGTCGCTAAAAAATTTCGGCATAAAATGGCGGAATGCTTTCGTTGTTCCGCGTTAACAAACACCACTAAACATCGAGCGCTTTCGAGATTCCGCGTTAAGTAAAAAAATTTAGTGTTAACAAACAGACCCTTACTTTTTAAAATTAAATAATTTTTGTAATGATGATTAACTACTATAGATCTATACATGCATTGCTTAAATTTTTTAAAAAAAAAAAAAAAAAAAAAAAAAAAAAAAAAAAAAAAAATCTTAGCTTTTAAAATTAAATAACTTTTATAACGATGAATGAAGACAATGTTAACTGCTATAGATCTACACATGGATTGTAAAACCCGTGATCCCGAAATCTGGTTTGTACACTGGATAACCGTTGACTATAGGTCCATTGGCCTCGAGACTGTTTTGACTTGATCATAATGTTGTTCTGTTATCAAGCCGCAAGCCGTATTTCAACCCGATGTTCGAATGTTAAGATACGGACTTAAAATTAAACAATCTGAGAAATGACCATTATGTCCTTATTTTAGGTGGGGCTCCGCAACCATTGAATTTTCAAAATCCGTTAGGTCGGAGAGCCAAACCGTTGTGGTCGTAGTCAAGTTACGGAGTTACTAGCGAAAACGGCATGTCAATAAGACACCCGAATTATAAGTTACGCATCGATATGTACATGTATAGTTTAATAAAATAACTCAAATGACCTCGGTTTTTGTTTTAATCCTTGGAATGCTTTCTGTCAAATCACTTACATAACATTTTGTTTATTGCTACCATAAGTTTAAATTTCTTAAAATCATTACAAAACATCTCATAACCCTCCTTATTAAACAAAAGCCAATTTAAGACCCTTTTTAAGTCCATAAATAGGAAAAACCTCTTTCAAACATTCCATTTCCAGCACTCTAGTTGAGAAAAAGAAGAAGAAGAAGAAGAAAAGGAAATAGAAGTTGACGTTGAGAACTAATCCTCCCTCTGCTAGTTACAGGTGAGTGCATAGATTAGGAGCACGCATGTGTACGGTGGGGTTTCCTTTAAAACCCTATTACTGGAATTGTTGTATTAGGGTTAGGTTATCGCTGAATTTCATTTAAGGTTAGATTCTTGCTGGATTTATTGCTGGAATTGTTGTATTAGGGTTAGGTTATCGCTGAATTTCATTTAAGGTTAGATTCTTGCTGGATTTATTGCTGGAATTGTTGTATTAGGGTTAGGTTATCGATGAATTTCATTTAAGGTTAGATTCTTGCTAGATTTATTGCTGGAATTGTTGTATTAGGGTTAGGTTATCGCTGAATTTCATTTAAGGTTAGATTCTTGCTGAATTTATTGCTGGAATTGCCATATTAGGGTTAGGTTATCGCTGAATTTCATTTAAGGTTAGATTCTTGCTGGATTTATTGCTGGACGTGTTGTATTAGGGTTAGAAAATTGCTGATTTTACTGTTTTAGGGTTAGGTTTTTGCTGGCTTTTCACTTAGGGTTAATAAATTTTCATAGGTATTGCTGGAATTAGGTATTGTTATAGGGTTAAAAGATAAGATTTCTGTTTTGATAAACTGATGGATTTTCATTTACAGTTAGTCAATTTTCTTGAAAGCCAAGAAAGTCCTATAAAAGATAATTTATTGCTGGATTTTCTTTTAAAGCCCTAAGCAGACTAACTTTTCTGATTTCAATTCGTTAGGTTATTACTGGATTTTCTTACGGGTATGGCTGGATTTGCTGAGTTAGTTGATTAGGTTATTAATGGAAGATTAGATGATAGATATGATTTAGTTTTGTTTAAAGTTATACGTCTTTCTAACGGTTTCTCTCTTTGTTCCTTACAATATCCGCCCGCTACCTGTTTGACAAATTGTCTTAAAGAAATATCCTTCATCCTTTTAATGTAATTACTTCTTGAGAAAAAGCATGCTTGTAACATGAAGTCTTATAGTAGAATAAATCCCAGAATATGAGGAGACCTCATGAGGAAGGTCGTCCTCTGTTTGCCTTAAGAAAATGATCTATTATGCTTGTGTGTGGGCTCATGCATAAATACATACGGTGATTGTAAATGCGATGAAACATACTCTGTTAGGACACGAGTTGGACACCACACCGAAAATGTGTAATTCGACAGGACATGATTAGAAAGTCCGTGGGTGAAAGTCCCTAAACCCCGATTGGTACCACTGGGAGCAACCAATGCTTAGACCGGGTGGAAGAACAGAGCGCTGGAATGCTGAAATACCAAAGTAAGCAGCAACTCCCACCGACGTGTGTCGATTGGTTGAGAGGTTTGACCTGACCTGCTTATGGGCAAGCAAAGATAGGTTGTGTGTGACGAGCTCGTAAATTGTCCGCTATCGTTTTGCCAGGCGACTTATGACTTCTCGCTATTAGGCAGATAGTGAGGTTCAACACAAGTGGGTTAGACTAGTTCGGCCCGTAAACTATGTAGTCCCACCTCTGTATTTGACCACAGTGGAAAAGTCTATACAAGTTGGTAGAAGTCCCACCTCTGCTTTAGACTTGGTAATCCAATTGGGGAAATATGGAAGTTGTGGAAATGTTAAAAGAGTGTGTATGTTACAAGTGGGTAGAAGTCCCACCTTTGTATATAAAAAATGATTTGGAAGCCTGTGCATTCATTTGCATTAAATAAGCATGACATGAAACATGCATTTTCACTGCACACACGCACTCACTGGGCTTAGTAGCTCAAGCTTTCCTTTCTTTTTTTTTTTACGGGTGAGAGTAGGGAGCTGCAGGAGTAGAAGCTACAGACTCCAGTTGTCCTTTATATTTTGTACATATCAGTGTATATATTTTTTTGTAATACCCTGAATATGTACATCAGGTATAGTAAATATAACATGGTTTATGTTTTGGTTTTGCCTTGATGTGCTCAGTTGTACATAGTGTTCGAGTTGTCAGTATCGCTACAAGTTTCGCTGACTGGAGATAAAGATATAATATCGTTATCGCCGATAATATCACCGATAACGGGAAATGTGAAGAAAAATGGCGAAACATGGGGAAAATGATGGAATTTTCCAGTGAAACTTCAGGGTATGCCTAAATACACATATTTGCATATTTAGGAATAAAAAAAAATTACAAAAAGAATGCATTAAATAATAAGTTTTCATAAATGGGGCCCAAAAATCATGCTCTGTTGTAAGAAATCACTCCAATTGTAACCAAAATGAATTTATATAATACAAATGCAACTAGCATATAATAATTAAGCCATGCAAAAGTTAATGAACTAAAAAAGTATACCTTTCTTGAGACATAGAATCTATATAGTGGTATACTTGGTGATGGATGGCTTGGATATGACACTTGTTTGACATACTGACACATCCATCCATTTTTTTGGATCATTTTATGGTATAAGCCTAAAAAATAGGTAGATCCAAATCTCAAGTGGACCACATCACAGGAAACAGTGTTGATTGAATGCCCACCATTAAAAACTTCTTAAGGGCCACAAGTTTTGCATCAAATTGGTCTGTATGACCTAATCAACAGGTTGGATGTCAAATAAACATTACAATGAACCCTGGGAGGTTTTTAATGGTGGGCATTCAATCGCTACTATTTCCTGTTGTGTGGTCCACCCGAGATTTATATATGCTTGATGTTTTGGATCAAGATCTAAAATGATCTGAAAAAATGGATGGACAGCGTAGATCAAATAAATACATCACGATTAGGCCTGTATAGCACCAACGACTGGCCATCTGGCTAACGTCACTAGCCAAATCATGTCCTGGCGTAAGGACTTTGTGTACCCACCGTGACTCATCTGCTTTATCATGTTGCCAATAACGAGGTGGCTATTGGACATTGTTCCATTGGCCCACCATGATATATGCCAGAAATCCACCCCATTCATCCATTTCAGCATATCATTTTAGTACATGGTCCCAAAAATTAGGTAGATCCAAATTTCAAGTGGACCACACCAAAGGAAACAATAGCGATTGAATCCCACCATTAAAAACTTTTAAGGTGTCACAAAAAGTTTTCGATCGAGCTGATAATTGTGTTTTCGATTCTGATGAAGCATATCCAATGATCAAATGGACCACGTGAGAGGTTGGATGGCAAAAAAACATTACAATGGCCAAGGAAGTTTATAATGGTGGGTATTTAATCACCACTGCTTCTTTTGGTGTGGTCCACCTGAGATGCGGATTTACCATATTTTTGGGCTCATCCCCTAAAATTATCTTGCAAAATATATGGATGGTATTGATAAAATATATCAAATTATAATGGACCCCATAGAGCACCGAGCCACCAACTCTGGAGACCTAAACGAGTTGGATGTGGGAAGTCGACCGCGCACCGTGTAAATTATCACCTTGAGTGGACCAAGTCAACTCTGTGGGGCCCACTGTGATTTATATACTTTATCCACTCCGTCCATCCATTTTACCATATAATTATAGCTCTTGATTCCAAAGATGAAGCATATCCAATGATCAAGTGGACCACACTGCAATGAATAGTGTGAATTTCGTTGAAAATTTCTTAGGGGCCATAGAAGTTTTGGATCTGTGTAATTTTTGTTTTTTCCCTTCATCCATGACTATGTGATCTTATGGACAGCTTGGATGACAAATAAACATCACTATGGCCCTAGGAAGTTTTCAACGATAGGAATCATTGTCCTCACTGCTTTCTGTGGTGTGGTCCACCCAAGCTTTGGATCTGTCTCATTTTTTGGCTCATGGCCTAAAATAATCTCTCCAAATGGATGGACTGTGTGGATATAACACATACATCATGGTGAGGTCCATGGAACTTGGTGACATCCACTCCATGTCGCCACCGAGGTGCATGCTCCATGCGTAACACCTAATCCGTGGACGCGGATTTCCTATGAAAGCCTAAGTTCCTGCACTGGAAACTTGGGTGGGGCCCAACGTGATGTTTTTGAGAAATCCACACCGTAAATTTGTTTTCTTAGCCCATTTTAGGACTTGAGACCAAAAGTGAGAAGGATCCAAGACTCAAGTGGGCCGCACTGGAGGAAAAGGTGGGTAGGAAAATTCCTACCATTGAAAACTCTTTGGGCTAGAGAGTGATGTTTACATGTCATCCATACCATTAATAACGTCATTCCTACTGGGATGAACTGAAAACACAAATATTAGCCTAATTCAAAATTTCTGTGGCCCCACGAATATTTCAACTGTGTACGTTTAATACTCACATTTTAGGCCCACTTGAGTATTAAATATGGCTCATTTTTAGCCCCTTGTAAAAATATCTCAGAAAACGGATGGACAAAGTGGATTTCTCACAAACATCACGGTGGGCCCCACCTAGGTTTCCAGCGCAGGAAGTTCCTGCGAAAAGCTTCCGCAGTAAATCCACGTCCTCCTTGTAAAAGGGTTTCAAAACCCTAAACTCCCGAAAAACATGCCCGTAGAAGAGGTTCTTTCAAGGGAACCCTAAAATCCCGAAAATCTCAAAAAATTCCCAAGATTTCGCATGTTCTTCGTCGGAATCATCATTTGACAAGGCCGTGATCAACGATCCGATTCTACAGGTACACTTCCAAAAGTTTCTTTTTCCCCTTTTTTCCGATTTTTTTTTTTAAACTTTTTTGGTACTTACGCACCCCCCGATATTATCGTCCCTTTTATTATCGAAAAGGAGTTGTTGGCACTTGACAGGGCCGCGATTTCTGGTCGACAACAGTATTTTACATGAAAAATCGATAAAATCGCCGAATATTCGCCGATATTAGGAAGAGAAACGAAAAAAGTGAGTTTCGGTGTCGCAACTCCGGCGATACCGATAATATCGGCGATATTATCGATTTTTCGCCGATAATATGAACACTGGTTGCACACAGTAATATATGTTGAATATGATGAAATTTTGAGAAATGATACATGTTTGTTGTCTTTACTTTCAGAAATCCTTGTGGAACCCCGCTTATGGGACTTAGTATGTGATAGTTGGAAGTCCCACAATCGGAGTTCTACGAAGGCTGTCAACCAAAAATTTGGTGTCTAGTAATCATGGATTACCAACACTAGATTTAGGGTCGTGACATGGATTGCTTAAATCAGTTGTTTAGAACTTCTTTTGTATTTTTGGGCAGTTTTTTGCCATTGTTGGAGCAACTTCTGAGATAAAAAAAATAAATAATAAAAAATTCAAAGTGTAGGGGAATAATAGATCCAGACAAATATGTGTTCTATGAACATAGATCTACCATCCATTGCTGGATTTGATTATGTGCATATTTTTAGGCCATTTTCAGCCTTTTTGGGACATTTTCTGAAATATTTTTAATTTTGCTTTCCAAAATTAGTTTAGGGGAATGATAGATATAGGTAGATCTATGTTTCCTAAACACGGATATACCACCAATGTGCTGGATTTCAATTATACGTATGTTTTTGGGCCATTTTCAGCCTTTTTTAAGGAAATTTTCAGATTTTATTTATTTCTTTCCAAAATTAGCTTAGGGGAATAATCGATTAGGTAGATCTATATTTTCTGAACATGCATCTACTATCCATGTGCTGGATTTTAATCATGTTTGTATTATTCTTGGGCAATTTTTTTAATTTTTTATTTGTTTATTGATTATTGTTTTTATATTTGGTGTTTTACTTTATACATCATGAATAGATGATCATATTAGTAATATTATCGATTTTTTCTCTCTTTTGAAAGGCAATGGAAATTCATTGAAAAGAACAGCGCCAAGATGTAGCAAAATACAAAGGGCATAAAAGAAAATTACATCCTCAAAAAGGAAGAAAGATCACAATTCATAAGTAATCGACTGCTTTACATAAGAGGCCCATTCCACAAGAAGGAGCTTTGCCTTGTCAGTCACTTCAATTGCTGAGATGCTTGAATTCCTTCCCCCACCTGTTAGGCCCAAAGCCCAAAAAAATGCTAATAATACCAATCTACAACACACCCTTCTATCCTTCCTTGGGCCAACACCATGCCAAGCGAAGAAAAGCTTCCCAACTGATTCTGACATCACCCACAAGACATTGAATACTCCCATCATTGTCCTCCACATTATTTGAGCATAGGAGTAATGAAATGAATAGGTCATCGATTGATTTTTCATCCACCAACATCCCATGAATGCTTCGCCAGTTTACCTATGCATAGGGGGAGGGAAAGATAGGTTAAGGGGAATGAACTTGCCTTGCACCCAAAGATAGTCGTCATCCTTTCCACCACCTTGTGCATTCGGATCCCTAACATCTCACTCTTGGAAATGTTATCTTTCAGAGTTGATATCATCTCGAAGCATATGATAATCTTCTTTAAAGTGTCGACCGTGTTAGAATCTACTTTGCGAAGTAGCAAAGTATCATCAGTGAACTGAGATATTAGGGGACTTGCTTTCTCCATGTTGAAGCCATGAATGAGATTAACTTCCTACCATTTTTTCAGCATCTTGTCTAGCACCTCAACTACCATTAAGAATAGGAACGGGGAGATCAGGTCCCCTTGACGGAGGCCCTATGAGCTTTTGAAGAAACCATTGGGGGAGCCGTTCGCCAACACAAAAAAAAGGAGGCTGATTGCATGCATTCCCACATCCAACCGCTCCACTTTAAATCGCAGCCCAACTGACCTGTAATGTAGTCCAAAAAATCCTAGTCGACGTGATCATATACCTTTCCTAGGTCCAATTTCATTTCGATCCATCCTTGTGACGAGAATCCATGCATTTGTGGGTGATTTCCATAAGTTGCCTTCTTTTAATGAAAGCACTTTGGCTTTCTAAGATAACTCTCGCTAGGAAAGACCCTTTGAAATCTGGACACTTAAGATTTTTGCAAGGATTTTATAAGGCCCCCTAAATGAGGCTAATCAATCTAAAATCCTTCAATCTTTCCGCACCAGCCAAACTTCGAAATGACGGCGATAAAAGAGGCCCCTAGCTTTGCTGAGAGGCGGCCCCTTCTTTAGAATTCCTCATTGAAGCTCATCATGTCTCTTTTCACCGAGTCCTAGAAGACCTAATAGAAGGCCATTGGGAAGCCATCAAGTCCCGAACCTGTAGAGTCAACTACAACTTCTTCCTCAGAGAAGGGTTTTTCAAGAAATTCAATTTCAGCACTAGAAAGGTGGTTGAAGTTCGGGTTGTCCATTTAGTCTCCTCCACCCTTCGCTTCTTTAGAGGTCCTTGCAGAACCGCACCACTGCCCCGCATAGTTTGTCTTTCCCTCCCACTTTCTTGCCTCCCAATTCTAAAGAGCTGATTTCGTTGTTTTCGTCTCAGGTACTTGTTATGCTATGGAAGAATTTAGTGTTTTCATCTCCCTCCTTGAGTGAAATTGCTCTTGACCTTTGCTTCCATTTGATTTCCTCTTCCTTCAAGCGATTCACATATTCAACAGATAGTTTAGTCATCAAAATCCTTTCTCCATCCATTAAGAGCCTTTCATTGAATGACTTCTAACGCCTCCCTTAAGAGCCTTTCATTGAACAACTCTTCCCGCCATGCAAGAACAGACACCCCTCCTTCCTTTTCCTAATCTTCCTTCTGAGCGAAGACCACCTACTTCCTCCTAATTCCAGATCTTTGATGTTGTCGCTTCTGCTTCAGGCATCAACTGCAAAAGAGCCTTCCCAGCTTCGGCCGTCCCTCAAGCCCTTCTATCCTAACAATGTAGTGGCGTAGCAAGACCCCCACTACATCAAGAGAAACCCACTCTTTTGATTAACTCCACACAACGAGTCTAAAAGAGATCGGTCGATGTCCCAAAGCTTGGTCTTCTGAAAGGTGATCAATTGAGCTTTCGACCTTCGACAGACATCTCTGATCTACAATCTCATCCAAGAGTCCAACTCTCTAACGTTCCATTTTAAGAACCTCACTAGGGCACCAATCTTCCCCTCTTCCCTTCCTCCTAAGACACTACTTGACTTGTAGTTGTTAACCTCAAAGGTAAGGCTTACCAGCTCCCTATAACCTTTCAATGCATCTAATTGTCGGACTCTGACGCCCATTGGAGCAACGCCACGATCTCCTTCGCAATCACCGAAAAAGACACCATTCTTCCTTCCTACTAACGTCATCCCGTCCGTGATCCATTTCTTATCCAAATCATTGCACATTGCCTCATCCACCACACCCTCCATGCTAATGTTAGGACCTTCTGGTTGGTTGTGGCAGACTATCTCAAAGATGCTTCTTATATCAACTTGGATCGATTCGATTTCCAACGCCTCCCTTAAGAGCCTTTCATTGAACAACTCTTCCCGCCATGCAAGAACAGACACCCCTCCTTCCTTTGCCTAATCTTCCTTCTAATCCTAACAATGCAGTGGTGTAGCAAGACCTCGAACCACTCTCTTACGATACCACAGCAACAAGCCCCCACATGCATGACTTCGGCCAAGCCTAAACCCCGACATCACAGCGACGAGGCGAGGCCTCAAATCACACTCTTGTTGCCTCTACAACAAGACCACCTAATTCACCACGTGTCACCTCTGCCACTCGTGCCTACGTTCCTCCATCAACCTCCACATATCCTCCCTGGTGTCGATGGTATGCCGAACCTTGAACATCATACTCCATCCTCTTCAAGAACCATGATGTTGCCCATCCCCTTCCTACTCCTAAAGAGACTCCCAACTCCCCACAATAACTCCCCTTAACTTCCTCGAACTCCACCACCCTCATCGACACCAATTCCTCCCCGACTAGGATGAGAATCCTCACCGGCATCAAGATTGAGTTCTTCTCACTCACGCAAATGCAAGTCGTCTTGACTTGCTCCCACCTTTTGGTTGCAAGATCGATGGCATGCACCTCATCTAAGCACGAACATCTCTTCTAACACCTCCGAGAACCACAACTCTAGAGGGAGATACCAAAACTGGACCCAAATCTCCTCCCATCTAAGATCTGTTGACCGACCTCCAAACCCACTCCACAGGCCCTTCGTTGAAAAGAGCTCCAGCAATTACGATCCTGTTGAGCTAGACCCTTGGACTAATGGAGATCCACATCTCCATCTTCGAAAGGGGCTTGATGATGGAGGCCTCTTATTCCACGTCGCAGCAATCGCATAACCAATCTTTCACCTCATCAATGTACACTCCAAGCTTCACCTTTGCTAGTAGACTCCATTACAGTGAGTTCTAGGCACGAGACACCATTGGACCATCCCTGCAGGACCATCTACACTTCTTCAGCTCTCCTCCTGCACCTGATTTACTTCTTCAGAAGTCTCCGCCCTCTTTCTTAATTCACTACCACATCCCTAAACGACATATTGCCACCCCCTTCCTTACCTAACCACCCCCTTTCTACCTACCCTCTTCCCTTTTGTCCTCCCTTTTCCCTTTTGAAGTCTTGGGCCCTTTGCCTTTCTCATTTTCTATTATAACTCGACTTATCAACTTCGGGCCAAAACTAGCTCTCCAGACTAAGATTTTTCAACCCACAAAGCTCCTCCCCTTCATGGCTGCCACCACCTACAAGCCCTCTAGATTCTCCAATTGTATGAAAGCAAAACCTCAAATCTTTGAAGAGCCTTTCTGGAGAGGAATGGCCACTCCTTCGCTATGCTAGGTCTGTCGAATGCCCTTCAGAAGTGGGTCTCCGTCCACCCCTCCAGGAAGATTTCCATATAGGGTGGAGAGCTCCAATAAGGGCCCAAAACCACTCCTATCTTTTTTGTTTAGCTAGCTCACTCATCTCCCCATCAAGATCCATTCCCTTCCTTGCTTCCTTCTGTCCCTTCCTCTTCCTCTTTCTATTCCCATTCCTCGTCGTCCCTCTATGCCCCCTCGTCTAACACTTCTTTCCTTTCTATGCCCCTACTTCCTTTCCCTTTCGATAATAGATCTCCTACCCTTCTCTTGCTCCCTGTTTCCCCACTCCCCCCCTCGGCTTCTCTCCCTAAATCAACATTCTCTCCCCCTACCTCACTCATCATCTCATCGACCTCATCTTAGCTTCCCCTCTTCCTTTACTTACCTCCACTTGCCTTGTCGTCGCATTTAGGTAAACTGTCTCTCGCACCTCTCTCCAGTGTGATCGTCCTTGTGCTAGGATTCTAGACCATTCTTGTAGAGTGTGCCTATCTCCCAATCGCCTTCTCAATGGAGGTCTCAAGCCTTCTTGTCACCGGGAAAGCTTTCTCACACCTTGCATGTTGTCCTCATTATTTTATTTTATTTTGGTTGCATCTCACGTCAATTTATTTTATACATCAAAAAACTATGGCCACAAGACTCAATATCACAACTTACAATAAGTCAACCCAACAAACAACATTCTTACCAAAGAATGGTCTCATACACCATTCACATGCTCAAAACACAAAAAAGGATAAATTCTAGGATTACCTTCCATAATGGTTTGGCTAAAAATATTTGTCCAATACAATCCGATATGTCGCCGATACCCATATGCGACATTGTATCGTATAGGATTTTGGCTGGGCTGATATCCCACTAATTTCGATATTGCAAAAGTTTGGAGGGAAACGACCCAAACTTTAGCAATGCTTTCAACAGTCCAATATGCTTGTTGGATTCGTAGGTGAACTTCTGAGAAGAAACAAGTTCCCATTCCTCAAGTTTCGTCCATTTTACCTCGAGACATTGGTAACATGTGATAAAGAATTATGCTAGGGAAACCTACCTATGGTGATCATTAGTTTGCCGACATGCAATAAGCAAAATCAATATTATACTATAAGCATCCAAGTGAAGACTCAATGAATCATTCAATCCCTATAATGACACAAGCCCATGTAGCATAGCTGCAAGGGTGCATCCCATGGTTTTCTAGAAAAGTATCATTATTCCAACAGCTTGTAGAATGACCGAAAGGACCGGAAGGATCAATAAATTGCAGAACTATGCATATTTGCTAGTTACCTGAAAGCATGGTCCCATATATTATCAACAATATCCCAATCCATGACAACTCCATCCTTCATTGGTGAAAGCACCTAAACAACAAATCCAGAAATACAACAATATAAACACATGTAAACTCATGCATGAACTTTTCAGTAGTTCTTGATATGTTAAAAAAACATAATTGCATGGCCTAACCTCCATGCGGTCCCGGCAATACCCTAGGGCTTGAGATCCCACATACAATTTGCGTTTTGCCTTAGGTTTATCTGAATCGAAAGGACCGACACCATTTTTGGAATCGGAAAGAGGGCCAGAGTCCCTCTCAGTCTTGACAGCATCAAGCACACCCGTTTGATCTATTGATCCAACAACCTTAACAAAACATATCTTATATTAGGAAAAACCTCACACCAATTTTTTAGTAAGCCCACAATTGCTTGCATAAGAGAGTAGTAGGCCAAATGCCTATAGAGAAGCAGCACAACTATTCTTGATGAACATTAAATTGCATAAATGACACTTTTGAAAGTGAACCAAATGAGATTAGAAACTTTATGCCCCCAAATCAAGAAGCCTAAATCCCAACACAGTGTCTTTCTAGCACAACAGTCTCACCATTAAAACAATGGGCGAAATTAGGATTACAAACTAATCAAATTGTCTTGAGCTTAATAGGCAACTTTACAATAACTGTAGTCCCATCTCCCCCATGGAAGGAGAAGCCTGATAAAGAACCCTGATTGAGCACAGAAGGAAAATAAGGTAACAGGAGCGCATGGTGATACTTTTCTCATTTGGTAAGAACCTAGATACATTAATAAATGTTCTACCATTGATGCTCCCTCTCGACTGAAAAGAGAGAGAGAGAGAGAGAGAGAGAGAGAGAGAGAGATTTTATATAATATATATATATATATATTGCTATGATTCATCATCATCATTATCATCCACGCCTCATCCCAATAATTGGGGAACGGTTGCACAAATCCTGTCCGCCATTTCACCCTATTGAGGACCATATCCTAAGTTAAACCAAATGTCATCATTGATTAATCTCACAATTAGTATTAATGAGTATACTGTATACCAAATGCATATCGATGATCAAATTCCAAGTTGATAAATAACTTATCAATGTAAGTATCAAAGAACGCCTCAGTGGATGAGTCTCTGTCATCTTAAACAATAAATTTTCAAGAGGACAGGATACATATGAGATTGTTTTTTTTTCTAAGACACAAATATCATATTCAATTAGAAATGTAAAATAGGTTTGCCTCAAGCGGTGAAGAGTCCATATAAGAAACATGTTGGTTCTACCTCTAGAGCAATCCAAATTCAATATAATCCACTGAAGTTCCAAATGCCATAGACAATTGAATACGGGAAAATTTTGTTTCCATGGATCATTCATACCAAGAAAAATAAAAGGCACATCATTTATGTAACCCAAGGCCTATAGTTGCAAGAAGCAAAAAGTGAAGCAGAAACATATTCAAGTCCGGAGCAGGGAAGCATCTATTCCAAAATGCTAGCAAGTACAAAACAGAAACATATTCATGTTGGGAGTGGGGAAGTGTTTATCCCAAAATGCTAGTAAGCATGGTGTGCCGTAAAGGTAATGGTGGCAACAGTAACACGTTACGCGGTCATGAGAGCCAATGGAAAAAATGACCAATAACCGCCGTAACAGCCCCCTAATGATCCTAGATTTTTATCAGTTTTTGGAAGTATTTCATGCAAAACAGAAAATGTCAGGAAATTGTCTGGGTTCATTTTTCTATATTGTTTTTTATGCATTTTTTAATGGAGACACGTGGATTAGGTGCAATTGATCATTACCAATCACCAAAAACAAGAATTGTGAAATTCCGTTGAGATTTTGGGGCAGACTGATGTCTTTGTATGGGTCAATAGACAGCACAATCTAGCACCCACCTAAGGTACCAATTTACGGATTCACAGGATTTAAAATTCTTCATCATTTGTGTTTATTATTAACCTTCCCATTGTGTGTGATCACATATAATCATCATAGCCTTGTCCCAGCTACTTGCGACTGGTTGTCTTTTCTTTTCAAATACTTGGGGCTCTTACTTTACATATATGTGTAACATAACCAAAAATTAAATCACCAAGACTATGGTGCCATTTGGTAAACTGAAAAATATAGTCTGACAATTAATTTAAGACTTAAAAACTTAAAGTGCTGAATTTTAGTGTCCATGAGTACTGGAAAATCTGTTCGATAATTTATCTAAAAAAAGTACCGGCATCTGAAAATAAGCACCTTTTTCATAAAAAAAACTTGTTTGGTAAACACAGACAAAAAATGTTTAAAAATTAACAATTTGTCATATTTGCCCCTATTATCTCAATTTCTATATTCTGTGGAGTATAGACGAAAACTGTGTGGGCCGACACAACTTTGCAACATCACCACACTACCATCTCAGTGGCATGTTATATACTATGCAATCCAAAGCGCCAATTGCCTCTGAAAGCCTTAATAGGAACTTCTTGCAACGGGAAGCTAGGTGAGGCCCACTAGGAAATCCACATTGTCTATCCATTTTGCCACATCATTTGAGGACATGGGCCCAAAAGTGAGGCAGATCCAAAACTCAAGTGGGCCGCACGACAGGAAAAAGTGTGTAGGGAAATACCCACCATTGATACCTCCTAGGGATCCACTAGGATGTTTATATGCTAACCACAACATTCAAAGGTCATTACTATTAGTATGAATTGAAAACAGAAAAAAATATTAGCCCGATCCAAAACTTCAGTGGTCCTAAGAATGTTTCAACAGTGGATGTTCAATCCTCACTTTTTCCTATCATGCGGCCCACTTGAGTTTTGGATCTACCTCATTTTTGTGCCCATACCCTAGCATGATCTGAAAAAATGGATGGATGGGGTGGATTTCTCACAAACATCACAATGGCCAGCATCCTTTCAAAGCTGGAGTGGATTAGTTGTTACCGGGGAAACATAGGACCGTGGGGCCCACCTTGATGTATGTGTTCCACAAGGTCCATCTATTTTTCTGGATCATTTAAGATATGATCACAAAAATGAAGAAGATCCTAATCTCAAGCGGACCATACCACAGGGATTGAATTCCCACCATTAAAAACTTTTTGGGGGCAACAAAAGTTTTGGATCAAGCTAATATTTGCTTGTCGCTAAAATGAGATGGAAAAACTTATGAACGGCGTAGATATAAAATATATTTATCAAGGTAGGGCCGTGGTCATGGCAACACCCAGTATTAACAGCTAACTGCTCCCGCTTGAAGCAGAAGGACCCGAATTTTGTGGGAAAACCTCTCGCATGAAGTACATGACGGGAAGCTACATGGGGCCCACCATGATGTTTGTGAGAAATCCACCCAGTCCATACATTTTTCCAGATCAATTTAAGACATGGGACCAAAAATGAGGCAGATCCAAAACTTAGTGGGCTGCATGATAGGAAACAATGAGGATTGAATTTACACTATTGAAACATTTGCAGGGCCATAGAAGTTTTGAAACAGGCTAATATTTTTGTGTTTTCAGTTCATCCTAGTAGGAATGACCTAATGGACAGTATGGATAGCATATAAACATTGAAGTGGACCCAGGGAGGTTTCAACGGTACACATTTTCCTACCCACCGTTTCCTGTCATGCGGCCCACTTGAGTTTTGGATATGCCTCATTTTTGTCTCATGGCCTGAAATGATCTTGCAAAATGGATGGACGGGGTGGATTTCTCACAAAGATCACCATGGATCCCACCTAGCTTTCCCTTGCAGGAACTTGCAAACACTTTGGCAGGAAATCTGCATCCAAAGGGGAATAGGATTGCCTAACATAACACGGAACCTTGAGGGTAAGGTGTTGATGTGACAAAGTTTTGTGGGCCTCACCATGATGTGTGTGCTAGATCCACACTGTCCATACATTTTTTTTCATATTAATTTAGGTCATGAGCCCAAAAATGTGGCAGGCCCAAAGCTCGAGTGGACTACACCAAAGAAACTAGTGGAGTTTGAATGCCTACAATTGAAAACTTCTTGGGGCCACCAAAGTTTTAAATCAAGCTGATATTTGTGTTTTCCCTTCATCTAGGTCTGTGCGACCTTATGAACAGATTGGATGGCCAAAAAACATCATGGTGGCCCTCAAGAAGGTTACGACAATCGAAGTCACTATCCCCACAACTTTTTGTGATGTGGTCCACTTGAGCTTTGGGTTTGCCTATTTTTTGGGCCATGCCCTAAAATGATATGGCAAAATGGATGGACGTGGTGGATATAATACATACATCATAATGGGGCCCAAAGAACTTTGCCACGTCAACACAATAGCTACACAATTAGAACAAAAAGCTTGCACTGGAAATTATGAAAAGGGAATCTTGTCATTTAGAAAAATGTTTTAACTTAGAATCACTTGCCCCATTTGGTGTTAAGTATTAAGTTAGAGGAGGAAAGCTTAATAATTTATCCATTTTTTTAGTGAAAATCCAAATTAAGCACTTCAATTTTTTTTATTTAACGAATGATCTGAATTAGGAAAAATCACTGAAAAAAGCCTATTTCAGTATTAAGTGCTGAAATTAAGTTTTAGTTTTCTCTGATTTACCAAACAGGCCCTAATTGAAGAAACATTTGTTTGATCATTTTAGTGGTTGTTTGATTTTCAATTTCCCGTGGTAAATACATGGAAATGGACCATAATGATTGCCTCCATTTGTTTGATGGAGATGAAATCGGAGGATTTCTGTATTGAAAATCGATCCAGAAAAAAGCTTGGTATTAATGAATTTAATTCGTGGGGCCCACTATGATGTACACGACTTATCCATGCGGTCCATCAATTTTAATAGCACATTTTAGGGCAGGAGCCTAAAAATGGGGCAAATCCAAAGATCGAGTGGACCACACTTCAAGAAAAAGTGGTCCTAGAGATGTCGATTGTTGAAAGTTCTTTTCTCCCTGGGGCCCACATTGATGTTTATTTGTCATCCAACCTATTCATGCAGTCACATAGTCGTGGATAAAGGGAAAACAAAAATATCAGCTTGATCCAAAACTTCTGTGGCCCCAACAAGCTTTCAATGGTAGGCATTCAATTCCCACTATTTCCTTTGGTGTACTTGTGCTTTGGATCTGCCTCATTTTTCAAATGAAGCCCTAAAATGAGCTGGCAAAAGGGATGGACGGTGCGGATAAGACCAATGTTCACAATATCAATAATATCGATATCGGCTGTCAGTTATACGAAACCCCTAGAAAAACAGGAAAAATAATAAAAATTTCCCAAACTTCTGTATCGTGCGATATATCGCAAGATAACGCAAATTATTGTGAGATTCGTCGATATCGACGATATATAGCCCTGTGATGTCGATAAAATAAGCATGCGGCAACATTTAGCCACATCTCATCCGCATCATGTTCGAAAATTCAAAAAATATATTTTTAAAAAACAAAAAAATCTTTTACCTGTTCTATCTGCCTGAGAGAGTAGATTTCGACTGGATTTGGTGGGTAGCGGTTGACATCTCTGGATCATGTAAGAAAAATCCTAAAACCCCCTTTTTTTCCTTCAAAGATTGTTTTGGAATGAAATAAAATTTCCAACAAGGAACAAGGGGATTTGAGCTGGGATTTGCCAAAAAAAAAAAAAAAAGGAAATTGGGAGAGATTTTTGGAAATTTTGCGTTAAGATTTCCAGCGAGAATTTGGGTCGAGTCGGCCATCAACGAAGAAGAGTCTCTCTCTTATTACGGAGCAGATTAGCTGCTATGCGCGTAACAGCTTAGGGGGTGGTATCCTCACCATGTGGGGCTCATCTTGATGAATGTGTTTCATGTCCACGCTGTCCATCCTTTTTTTTCGGATCATTAATGACGTTATCCCAAAATTGGACGCGGATTTCTTTCGCAGGAACGTAGGTGGGGCCTACCGTAATGTTTGTAAGGAATCAACTCCGTCCATCCGTTTTTTTGAGATAATTTTAAGAGATTAGATCAAAATTGAACAGGATCAACACTCAAGTGGGTCGTACTAAAAGATAAATTATTTAGAAAAATTCCTACGGTTGAAACCTCTCTGGGTTTGACAGTGATGTTTACATGCCATCCACACCGTTAATAACGTCATTCCTACTGGGATGAACTGGAAACACAAATATTATCATGATTTAAAACTTCTATTACCCCACCAATATTTCAACTGTGGACATTTAATTATCACATTTTTGTTGTACTTGAGCATTGGACACAATTCATATTTAGCCTCATGTCCTAAAATGAACCCACAAAACGGATGGACGGTGAGAATTTCTCACAAGCATCCCAGTGGGCCCCACGTGCCTTTTGCAGGAAATCCACGTCCCCCAAAATTAAGCAGATCCAAATCTCGGGTGGACCAGACATATGGAAAAGGTGGTAAATGACCATTAAAAGCATTTTGTATACCACAAAAGTTTTGGCTCAAGATAGTCTTTGTATTTTCCATCATCCGGTTCTGGTTTGACCATATCAACAAGTTGGATGACAAATAAACATTATGGATCTGCTTAAAGTGGGCCCTAGGTCCCTTTTTAATGGTGAACGTTCAATTATCACTGCTTCATGTGGTGTGGTTCACCTGAGATTTGGATGTGCTTAATGTTTGGGGTCACGTCCTAAAATAGGCTATAAAAAACAAATGGACAGAGTGGATATACAGCATATCATCAAGGTAGGCCCTATAATAAGGGTAACACTCAATAGGTCATAGGACCAAGTAACACCTAATCCACGCCCCTTAAGTTCGAGGGAGAGTAGAGTGGATTTGGTGCAACTCAACTACACTAAAGACGGTGTGGCCCTTACGATGGGGCCCAACTTAAATGTATTTATTGTATAGCCATGTTGTCCATCCATTGGAGAGTTCATTTTAGTTTGTGAGACAGAATGAGGCAAATACAAAGCTCAAGTGGACCCCACCACAGAAAACAGAGGGGATTGAACGCCTACAATTAAAAGCTTCTTGGGGGCTACAAAAGTTTTCGATCAAGCTGATATTTGTTCTTTCCCTTTGTCCATAACTATCTAAACTTGTGATCAGGTTGGATCTCAAATAAACATCATGGTGGGCCCCCAAGAAATAGTTTCCAGTTTCAATGGTGGGCATCATTGTCCCCACTGTTTTCTATAACGGGGTCCACTTGAGCATTGGATTGGCCTCATTCTTTGGGCCGTACCCTAAAATGATCTCTCCAAATAGATGGATGGTGTGGATACAACACATACATCATGGTGGGGCCCACAGTCAAGGTCCCACCCACAGCGCCGGTTCCGTGCGAGGTTTGGGTGATCCCTAGATTGCTAGTTCTGGGCTAAATTGGATAGTGCTAAGACATAGCTAAGGACGGACAGTCCTAACAGGGGCTCTGTGGGGCCCACCTTGATGTATGTGTTTTATCCACACTGCCCATCCATTTTGATAGATCATTTCATTGCATGATCACAAAAAGAAGGAAGATCTAAGGCTCAGGTGGACCACACCACAGGAAACAGTGGGGATGGAACACTTACCATTGAAAACATGATGGGGGCCGCAAAAGTTTTGGATCAAGCTAATATTTATGTTTTTCCTTCATCCAGGTTTGTATGACCTCATTAACAGGTTGGATGGCAAATAAACATCATGGTGGGCCCTAAGAAGGTTTCAATGGTGCGCATCGTTGTCACCACTACTTCATGTGGTGTCGCACACTCAAGATTTCTATCTAGCTCATTTTTGGGCTCATGCCTTAAAATGACCCGTCAAAATGGATGAACAAAGTGGATAAAATACATACATCAAGTTGCACCCCACAAAGGCCTCCCCAGGACCATTCATCTCTAGCTAGGTCATGGAGGGATACTGTGCAATCTGCACCAGCTGGTTCGAGTGCTGTTTAGGTGGATCCTCGGTAGTTCCCCGTGTGGGGCCCACTGTTATGTATGTGCCTTACACCCACACCATCCATCCATTTTGAAAGCTCATTTTAGGTATGGTCCCAAAAATGAAGCAGATCCAAATCTTAGTTGGACCCTAACACAGGAACACAATAGTGATTGAATCCTAACATTAAAACTTCACGGGGGTCACCAGAATGTTTATTTGTCATCTAACCTGTTGGGTATGTTTTAAAATTTCTACTTCTTTTTTTTACTTTTGAATGAATTAATTGTGTTTTCACACGTCTTGATATATTTATAAATGTTATGCATTTGATTTGGATATAGTCACATTAGTTCGGTCAGTTAGCGCAAAGCTTAGGACCCTATACAAAGGAAACCTATTAATGTGTAAGGAAACCTATTATGTGCACTTCTTTTTCGA
This sequence comes from Magnolia changhungtana, assembly GCA_030180095.1. Taxonomy (NCBI): domain Eukaryota; kingdom Viridiplantae; phylum Streptophyta; class Magnoliopsida; order Magnoliales; family Magnoliaceae; genus Magnolia; species Magnolia changhungtana. The sequence goes on from JASAUF010000600.1 coordinate 5,348,453, forward strand.
GATGTTATGATTTAAAAGTGTGTATGAAGGTATTTTTTAACAATCCCTAAAGTTTCATTGAAAAATTCAACAATTTTCCCAATGTTTACCCATGTTCCTAAAATGTGCGATAAATTACCCGATACAAAAGAAACATCTCGTACGATAACCAGTACATATCTGCATCCCAAGGGTGCGATACATGGCATGATACCGTTACTTCGAACACTGGATAACACACATACATCATGGCGAGCCCCACAGTTTGAGCGCTTTTCTCCTCGGGTCACGTGATTGGGTGCTTTAATGGAGGATTGTCTATGTCACCTTTTGAAAGGCAGTCGAAAAAACAAAGGCAAATAATTATTACTTATTTCTTTTGATTTTCAGTGTGATTAAAAAATCAAACAGCCCCTTAAACTTTAAGGCCTTATTTGGACCACATCTGATGAAGGGACATGTGATGACCTTAATCCTATATGCATGTATAAACAGGTTAAAGAATATTAAAATAAACACATAAATTAAGTAACCGTTTCTAATCAAAGGGATTAAGTAAATCTCAACACAAAGATGAGGTTAATCTGTCAGGATCATGCCCCTTAGCATAAAATCAAGTAAACAATAACAAGGGAGGACTTAGGAATATGAGAATATCCCAGATCTAGCATAAGTCAGTCCATAGTAAAGTTTGGATATGATTCTACTGACTAATTATCCCTTTTTTCCGTTCAAACCAAAAGGGGAATATCCGGAGGTAAACGAAAGGGGTGAAGAATGAAAGGTTCGAGATGAAGAAAGTACAAATCCTTTGTCATCGAAAGAAAAGAAAGCAGATGATTCTTAGCATCTCCTGCACCTCGAAGATCTAGAAAGAAGGAAACCTAAAATTGGGTGGAATCCTCAATGCCTAAGGGTCAATCCTAAAACCCTAATCTCTTAATAAAAGAGGAAAAAAAGATATGAATTTCTATTCATTCAATAATAATTAAAATAGGGTTTTTCACAGTGTATATATAAGTTATGGAAAAAGTAAAAGTGCACCAAAGCCCATGAAAACAAGAAAAATAACAAAAAGATGAAAAAAATAAAGAAAATGCAATAAAGCCCCTGAAATAAGAAAAATAATAAAAAACGTCTAAAACTAAAACACCCATGTGGTAGAGTGTGAAATCTAACCCATGGATTTGTGATCGAGGTGCAGTCATGTTATTTCTACACTCGTAGCGCGTTAGAAATTATATCTGATGGACCCAGCGTCCGTCCACATCAACTCCTCTGCTTCGGTACTCTGTCGGTGATGCCTCCTCCTCTGGTACACTCTAAAGGGTGCACCACTGATGTCCACATCAATTCTTCCCAGGTAGGAAGAATTCGCTACTGGCGAAAGTAAACTCTTGTATCTCTCGAGCAAATCGGGGTCGATGCACTGCAGATCTGTCTCTGTGATCCAAGAATTATCTGTAGTGGGCCTATTCCTTCATTTAACTAGGAATTTTTGGAAACCCCCGGAGCGAGTGAAAACCCCCTCAGAGTCTAAAATTTCCTGTGTCTCGTCTCTTCTCAGTGCAGGTGGAAAAGAAGGTAAGATGGGTATAGGAAGATCAGGTTGTGGCGAAGGTCCATACATAGGGGGTCTAGGAAAAAATAGGGGAACCAGTAAATAGAGGTAATGGCTCGTGAAAGGGAACTAGATCTTCTACATTAAATGTGGAATAAGCCATGGTAGCAGGGATATCAACAACATAAGCATTAAACCCCAATCTTTTCACAATTTTATGTGAGCCTATGTTATGGGCATGAAACTTCTTCGCAGATCCAGATGTAAACCGATTAGACCTAATACAAACCATGATGTCATCTCCAGGTTGAAATTTCCTAAATCTGAGTGTCAGCAGAAAGTTTATAATGTTCATTACTTGAATTAATTTTCCTCCTGATCTTACTATGCAATACATGTATATACTAGGTGAAGGACTCTCTTAACTCTGAAGGACGTTGTGGGATAGCCATGGGGATCAAATCTATGGGGGCTCGGGGTCTAAAACCTGAAACAATTTCAAACAGGCTCATTCCTATGGACCTGTTCACTAAAGAATTATACGCAAACTCTGTTGTGGGAAGAACAATGTCCCAGGTCATGTGGTGGTCTCCAACTATACATATCTCAACAAATTCCCTAGGTTATGGTTCATTACCTTTGTTTGACCATATAACTGGAAATGATATGCTGAAGAAAACTGCAGCCTCGTACCTAAAAGATGCCAGAGAGTCTTCCAAAAATAACTAGTAAACCTAGTATCTCTATCAGACACGGTAGATCTAGGTACTCCATGGAGTCGCACAAACTCCTAAAAGAATAACTTAGTAACGTGGGAGGCATCTGAGGTCTTATAACAGGGTAGGAAATGGGTCATCTTAGAAAATCGATTAACAACCACGAATATGGATTCGTGCTTGCAAATAGTCTTGAAAAGCCCAAGCACAAAGTCCATACTAACATCTTGCCACAGGGCATGTAGAACTGACAAAGGAGTATATAAACCTGTATTTTGTTTCCTCTGCTTCGCCAGTTGACATGTCCGACATTACCCTACAATCTTAGCCACATCTCGCTAGAGATTAGGCCAATAGAAACAATCAAACACAAGGGTAACTATTTTATCTTGACCAAAGTGACCTGTCATCCCTCTAGTATGCAACTCCCAAACTAGAAAATCATGAAGGGATGTGCGTGGGATACAGAGCTTGTCCCATCTAAAAAGATATTCATCTATAAGAACGAACTTCGCACTCCTCGAAGGCGGGTCACTAGACAGTGACGCATAAATGATCACAAAATCAAGAGAGATTGAGTACTCACCTTTGAGTTGCTTAAAGCCTGTAATTTCAATACTTATGGACCTCAGCGTCATGATACGACGGCTAAGCACGTCGGCTGCAAGGCCCGTATCCTAGTCCAAACCGTTCTTTAGGATCCCACGGTCCTCCCAGTGGAATTTCGGCGACCCGCGACACGTAGATAACATTTGCGAGTGACCCTGAGTCATACCTTATCAAACCGAGTTGACTTAACCCGAGACTTATGCCTTAGCGACCGCGCCGTCGCCGCGGTTCTAACGTCCCGTCTCCCACGCCGATGCGATACCCAGGCTAGGAGTTATGGGCCCGCATTTATTTCGAGGAAAACGCCATGAGTTACAAATCCCAAGAGAATCTCTACAATCCATCACATCAATCAAGTACACAACTCATCACTCTATCCCATCCCCAAGTACACAAGCCATCCCCAAAGTCAAACCTCTCTCTCTCTCCACCCATCCCTTTCTTACTCTCACCCATCACTCACACCATCCCTTTCATCGCATGACATCCTCTCCTCTCTCATTTCTCTCTTCACTCCCAAGTAACCAAGAGTGTGGATGTCCAAGCTCTTCAAGAGAAGAGCCAAGTGTGACCCACTCCCTACTACCCAATCTTCATCAACTTCCATTAAAGAGAGAGCTTAGGAGCTTGGCATTCTAAGGAGCCAAGAAGGAGCGAAATCGGTGGGTGTTCATAGTGTTAGATCTTGGTTGTGATTTAGGGTCCACACGATTTTTGGGGCTCATCTTAATGTATGCATGTCTATAAAGGAGCTCATAGTGACGGAGTTCCTCCTATCTCCGTCGTTTCTTCCTCTCTCTCTCTCTCCATATTTTATGGCCCGCTAAATGCAAGTGCATCCAGGCCGTCCGTCCAGCCCTGAACGTGGCCCATCGTGTTGTACGTGTTCCATCTAAGCCGTCCATCCGCTGGACATCTAGCATGCCTGGATGGAAGGGAGAAAACATAAATATTAACTTTATTTAAAGCTGGTGGGTCCCACACGTGTGGACCCACCTGATGCATGTCTTTCATCCTTGTCATCCACTGTCCAGCTTGCTAGACGGTGGGGCCTACCCAATGAGATGTATGTGTTATATCTACACCGTCCATTCAGGCCTGGCCTTGGACTAAGGCAAGTTCAAATCTCTGGTGGGCCATGTACATGGGACTCCACTGTGAGGTATGTGTTTCATCAACGCTGTCCGTACATGGGGGCCCACATGATTTATGTATTATATCTAGATCGTCCATCTATGTGGGCCCCACCAGCAGATGTAGTTGTTGTATGTAACGCCAGTAAGTTCTGTTGGTCCCACATGACATATGTATTGCATCTCAACCGTCTATTTGGATGGTGGGGACCCAACAACATATAACTACTAGTTGACGTCAGTAAGTTCTATGGATCCCGCATGATGTATGTATTTCATTCCATGTTGTCCATCTGTTTCATCCGTGTCGTCCATCTGTGTGGACCCCATCAGCAAGTTCTGTGGGTCTAATCATGAGGCATGTGTTAAATCCTGGCCATCCATCTCTAGTGGGCTCGCACCCCCCATGATGTACGTTTCATCCATGCTATCCGTTCGTGAGGCATGGGACCCACCTGTCGTGCGTGCATCGTCCAGCACGTGGGACGGTGTTGGACACACCTTGATGTATTTGTATCCAAACCGTCCAGCAGTGGGTCCCACCACATGACGTCAACAAGTTCTGTGGGACCGCATGACATATGTATTTCATCCCAACCGTCTATCTGGACAGTGGGGACCCAGCAACATATAGCTGTGGTATTGACGTGATCAACAAGTTGTGTGGGTTTGATCCACATTGTCCATTTGCATGGACCCCACGTGCTGTGTGGGTTTTATCCACACTGTCCATTCGTGGACCCCACCAGCAGCAGACAACTGCTGGATTAACGCCAGCAAGTTCTGTGGGTCCGCATGACGTATGTATTTCATCTTGTCTGTCCATTTGGATGGTGGGGACCCACCAACAGATGTAACTGCTGGTTGACATCAGCAAGTTCTGTGGGTCCTGCATGATGTACGTGTTATACCCTGACCGTCCATCTAAGGACGTGGCCCACCAGCAGCAGGGCTGTTGTATTAACATCAACAATTCTATGGGCCCTGATCATGAGGTTTGTGTTAGATCCAAACCATCCATTCACTACGCGAGCTCGTCTTTAGGGTTGAGAAGAAAAATAAGATAGATCTATCTATCAGATGGACCACACTACAAAAATAGTGGAGGATTGAACGCCTACCATTTAAACCTGTTTCGAGTTCTAAAAGTTTTGGATCAACATGGAATTTACTTTCCCCTTTAATTCATGTCTTTGTGACCTTATAAACAGATTGGAAAATAAACATTATGGTGGGCCCTGAGAATTTCAAACGGTGAAAATCATTATCTCCACTGCTATTTGTGGTATGGTCCAGATGATCTTTCGATCATTATCTCCACTGCTATTTGTGGTTTGGTCCAGACGAACTTTCAATATGATTCATTTTTGGGTAACACTCTAAAATGATCTCTAAAAAAATAAATGAATGGTGCAGATAGTCCAGTTAGGACGGTGGGTCCCACGTGACGTATATATGGTCGTGTTTGAGGCCTAATGCGATGTATTTGGGGCCCATAGGTGCGGCCCATTGTGACGTATTTGAGGCTTGTATATGAGGCCTAATGCAATGTATTTGAGGCCCATGGATGTAGCCCATTATGACATATTCGCGGCCCATGTATCAGGCCCATTACAATGAACATGCGGCCTGTCTTTAAGGCCCACTGTGATGTACATGAGGCCTATGGGATGTGGCCCATTATGATGCATATGTGACCCATGAGTGAGGTCCATGTTATGCGGCCCATTGTGATGTGTATTAAGCCCATGTGATGCGGCCCATTGTGATGTGTATTAGGCCCACGTGATGCGGCCCACTGTGATGTGTATTAGGCACATATGATGCGGCCCATTGTAATGTATTTGAGGCCCAAGTATGAGGCCCAATGTGATCTAATATGAGGCCCATGAGTGAGGCCCAATGCGATGTATATAAAGCCCTTATGTGAGGCCCAAGGTGATGTAAATGAGGCCCATTGTGATGTATGATTCCACCAGGATGTATGTAATGATGTTTATGATGCCCATCCATGTTCTTAGTTAATATTAAATGGGTCATGCCTTGGGAACAATGATGGTTTAATGTCCACATTGTAAGAACAATGATGGTTAAATGTCCATATTGTAACTCTCCTTAGGAGTCGTTGTTAGGCCCATCCTCATCTCCCCTTAATGGGCTAACCTAAGCCGTTGGGCCCCTATTGATGATTATATTACCCATCTTTCCCTTGATTAGGCTATCCCAATCTGTTGGAACCCCATTTGATAATGATGCTTTCCACTATACCCTGTAGGACCACCCAAGCCTTGGAACCCATCTTTTGTTCGTACCAAGCCTTCTATAAGGAATGTGGTCCACCTAGATGGATGTGTTTGTCCAAGCTTAGTGACCCAAACCCGAGGCCCACTTAGATGATGAGTAGGACCATTTGTAGGGTTACGTAGCCCTGGATGTGTGGATCCTACCAAGGTCCACCTTATATTCCTGTCAGGCCCTCATAGAAAGCCCAGTTGTCATGATAAAGGAAGTGAGGAAGCCCACTTGTTGTATACCCACTTGACTCGCCCCATGAGTCATATCTTATCCTTGTATCATGTTGCTATGACCTCAGTGTCACGTATATATCCTCACACTATCCATTTACTTCTTTGGGATAAGTGTGAGGCCTATCCTTGACGCTAGTACACCATTACCTCTTGCCGTATATGGGAGAATATATGGTACCAGATTTAGTATATTCTCTGTGTAAAGCCTATCTCGATGTATGGGCAAGATCTGTTGTCCTTCCAGTGGATCCCGTCTTAGAATATATGATATATCAGTACCTTAGAAGGCTAACGTGGGACATGCCGCATGGACTCCTATAGTTATAGAAGAAGTATGTCATTTAGTTCATAATCTTGGTATGTGACATACCAGTGAAAGCCAATCTTGGTTTGTTATTGTCTACCTTATCTGATAATCATGCTAAGTGTACTTAGTCTAGTAGGACATACTGAGAACATGTATAGTATTATATCATGATACATGCTCATACGCATCATCTGCATGCTTTGTTATGAGGAGTGATTGAACATAACATGTGTCATTGGGTTGATTGTTTATGAGACTCCCTGAGAGACAGAGTTGCCCCACATGAGTGCACTGTACACACAGGTTTGATGCATGACTGGATGGTATAACTTACGCATCTCGCATTTTTGTTAGTATTATATCATGATATATGCCCATACGCATCATCCGCATTGCTTGTTATGAGTAGTGATTGAGCATAGCACGTGACATTGGGCTGATTATTTATGGGACTCCCTGAGAGACGGAGTTGCCACATATGAGCGCGTGGTACGCGCAAGTTTGATGCATGACTGGATGATATGACTCATGCATCTTGTATTTTGTGATATGACTACCATACACCTTAGCGACATTAGGGTCGTAGCCTCCACAGGCATATTGTGGGTGGCTAGATGGGACACTGAAAATCTTTTTCTATATGGGGTGCTATAGATGTCCCTGGGTGAAAGTCCTTAAACCCTCTTGGTATCAGAGGACGCTCCAACGTCTATACCGAGTGAAAATTCATGAGCACATGAGGGCCGTATACTAGTAGCCACGTCTCCCACTGTTCATGGTCAGTTAGAAGGGACTATAGCCTTACCCGCTAGAGAGAGTAGGCAATGTTAGACTGAGTTTGACCAGCTCATAAATGGGTCCGCTATCGACGAGTCGGGCCGATATTGGTAGGTGGATAATGAGGTCTCTTCCACTTACCTAGTTGTGCGTTTGATGGGGCCGCAGGTGGCGTGGAGTGTACTAGACCCCACTGATGACCTCGGTACTGATATGTGGACTTCTTGAGCAGGAGTTGTATACTTAGCATTTTACTTATTCATTTATTCATTCACTATCCAATTGGGCTGGTGGTGCGCAACTAATTTGATATGTGTACCTTCGTAATGACCAGGATTTCAGTTGGGCGCACGACTAACCTGAGATTAGGAGTTTACCACATTGAGTCTAGCATCCAAATTTAGGTATGGGACTAGTTTGGATAGAAGTCCCTTATGCTGGACCCCACAGCTTGCGATACTATGTACTGTCATCCTAACTTTACACTCTAGTTTGGTCATTTCTTTCGCACCGCATATTACATTGCATCCTCAACACATAACATTTGGCTCATTATGACTCCGCATTGCATAGCTGATCTGTATTGTATACTTTGATATTGAATGACTTATAGCCTTGCCAGTATTCCGCTTACGTTTATATTTGTGTGCTTAGCACTTATCTTGCGCACATACGTACACCACCCTCTAAGCTTTCTATAAGCTTATACACGATAGATGCGAGTAGGTGACGATAGGACCCGATCGAGCTGAGGCAGGAGCGTGCGACAGAGTTTCTGGAGCTTTTGACATTTACCTTGTATTTCCCTTTCATGTCACGCCCCAAACTCGGAAAGCGGGCTCATAAAATTTTCGATCGCCGAATCCGGTGCCAACAGCCTCCGAAGTATCCCATTCTCGGCTCCCAGCGCCCATACACCAGATTCCTATCCTAGGATCCTACAAGGAGAATTTTCAGTATGATTTTTTTTGTGATGGAGCATAACCACAAGCATAACTAAGTCACAAATAGCAATACCACATATCTACTATATTAAAAACTTTTAAGTACAATACTGGAAGGAAAATACAAGATGATTAAAAGGCTTCAAAATAATCTGATCCGCACTCCTGCCTCAACACTGTTGCTGTCCAACGCTACCTGCACGTAACGATCGTGCATAAGCTTACAAAAGCTTAGAGGGTGGTGTAAGTGTGTGCGCAGGGCAAACGCCAAGTGTACAATATCAGAGTAATGCAGAAATATGCGGTAAGTCCATGAATGCTATCAGCTGTACCAAACCTATATAATGCAAGACATGAATGCTATAGGCCATACCAAGGCCATGTGATGCGAAACATGAATACTATCGGTCATACCGACGCAATGTAAGGCCTACGTAGCCGAATACCATATGCGAGATGTAATACAAGCATGTCAGTCCTCATCATGTACATATATCAGTACAGTTCCTCTCTGGATATCACCGGGGTCTAATACACCTCACACTGACTGCCTCCTCCCTAGCTGGACAGTCAAGCAAGTGAAAGAGACCACACTATCCGCCTGACCAGTAGTCTGCCAATACCTACACGGCTCGTCGATAGCGGACACATTTGCGAGCTGGTCAAACTCAGCCTAGCTTATAGCCCCCTCACTCAGGCGGATAAGGCCACACCCCCTTCCAACCGACCACGACACAGTGGGAGACGCGGCCTACTGGTATTCGTCACTCGGGCGCTCGTGTATCCACTCGGTCTAGACGTTGGAGCATCCCCTGGTACCAAAAAGGTTCTGGGACTTTCACCTAAGGACATCCTAAGTGCCCATAGTGCTAGAACAAAGTATTTCTGGTATCCGATACGACCATCCACGATGTGCCTGTGGAGGCCACGACCCTTATGTCGTTAGGGCGTGCAGTGATCATGACAACAATGCAAAATGCATGAGTCACACCGTCAAATCATGCAGCAATCCAGCGCGTGCTGCGTGATCATGTGGGGCACTCCGTCTCATCAGGAGTACCGTAAATGTTAACCGGCTTATGCTGTGATCAAACATCCCTCACATCAAGCATACAGATGATGCATATGAGTATGAGTCATGGAGTTACACTGAGCATGCTATGAGATGATGAACTATCTTTACACAAAGGTGGGCTTAGATGGCCTACGCACAACAAACACGGGCCTATAAATGGGCCTAAGGAGATTTATAATGCGGACATTAAACTAACATTAATCGTACAATGTGGACGTCAAACCAACATTGCTCCCAAGGCATGGCCCGCCATAACCATGGAGAAATCACACATTGCAATGGACCCTAAGGACAACCCGTTGGGCCTCAATCCATGGGCCTTAGATACATCAAATGGGCCGCATCATATGGGCCTTTTATAAGTCAAGTGGGCCATATCAAAGGGGCCTTATGTACATTGCAATGGGCCATACCCCATGGGCCTTCGAATACATCACAATGGGCCTTGTAACATGAGCCTTATATGTCAAAGTGGGCCTCAACCACGGGCCACAATTACGTTGAATGGGCCTCATAACATGGGCCTTACATTCACATCCAAGTGGGCCTCAACAATGGCTTCGTACGCATCAAGGTGAGCCTCAACAATGGGCCAAAAATAAGACAAGGGGGGCCTAAAACACTTGGGCCTTATATAAACCAAGGTGGGGTCCACTGGATCTGACTCATTCTTTAGCTCGTACTCATAAAACGAGCTTTTAAAATAGTTGGACGGTTTGGATGCAACACATGCACCATGGTGGGGGCCCACATAGATGGGCAGCATGGAGAGAACACATGCATCAAAGGGTCCCACCATCCAGCACTGGACGGTGTGGTGAAAACCCATACATGGTGGTGGTTTCCACTGTCCACAGCCATCTGTGGACGGTATTTGTAAAACACATGCATCAATGGTGGGTTCCACATGGGGCCCACCATAATGTTTGTTTGCAATCCAACCCGTTGATCAGGTCACACGGTCCCTGAATGAATGGGAAAAACAAATTTCATGTTGATTCAAAACATCTGTGGTGACCCAAAAGGGTTCTAATGGTAGTCATTTAGTCACCGCTGTTTCCTATGATGTGGGCCACCTAAGCTCCAGATGAGGCTGATATTTGGAGGGCGGCCCACTGCCATAAGGGCCTACTGAATGGATGGCGTGGATTCTCAACAACATCATGGTGGGGCCCACTGGAGGGGACCCGTGGGTGGGCTCGTCGTCGTCAAATGCGGCGGAAGCTGGCCGCTGCGTCAACAATAAGCAGTAGAGCTACCTTGAATTTTTTTCTTTAAATCGAGTTTTTTTTGAGGTTTTTCACGCGTAGGGCCCACATCGGAAGAATCTGACCCTGCCATTGGTCTTCAGGGCTCAAGACAGACCCATCAAGCCCAATATTGGGTATAGTTTGGCGTGTGGAATGTCATGTGAATTTTTAACGGTGACAGACACGGTTTTCTATGTTATGGCCCACCAGAGAGTTGGATTGGCCCCATTTTTCAGGTCAACGCCTGAAATGGTCTAAGGAAAGGGATGGACGGTATGGATTGGGTTCATACATCTATGTAGGGCCCATACAAGTGGCCCATCCACAAGCTCATGAACCAAGCTAATATCCGTGTTTTCCCAGGTCACGTCCAGCGTCTGGACGGTTTGGGAAAAACACATGCATGGAGGTGGGCCACCAAATGGTGGGTGGTGTGGGTACAATACATATAAGGTGGGCCCCACTTATAAATGACTTATATAAAAATCATGCCTCATGGTGGGGTCCATCCGGGTGGGCCACACAATCATATTAACATCATATGGAAAGAAAATGAAAAAGAGAGTGAGCGAGAGAGGGAGAAGGAGAGTGGGACACGCCTGATGGAGGGACCCCGACACTATGGGCCCTCCGTTTCAAACATCCAATCATACATCGAGTGGGTCCCATTACATATGAGCCCATTAAATTAAAATCCAACGGTGGAGGTCCCTTCTCCACTAAAATAAACGGTCTAGATGACCCTATGCATGCAAGGAAAAAATGAACATCTGATGGGGTCCATGGAGAATGGCCCCATCATGGAATGATTATAAGGATCAAGGTGGGCCATCGGCCACACCTAGGGTCACAAGCGGGATCCATACCATCAATTGGTAGGCCTCACTTGGCCCTTCATCATAAAAGTGAAATCTAGGCCTAGGGAAAAGACCCACCACTTGATCTTCTTGGTCCGTTGGAAAGCCTATCTCCTTGTGCTTCACTTTGATAGTGGAAGATGGGAGATGGATGGCTAGGATGAGAGATCTTGGGAAGGGAAAGTTGACCACATAAACTCTCTCTTTTCTCTCACTTGGAGAAGCTTAGACGTGGGTTTCTTGCTTGGGTTTGGGATGGTTAGGAAATGTGAAGGGAAAGAGAGGGAGAGAGAGAGAGATTGTAAGGAGAGGGAGTGATGGGTGTGATGGGTGAAAGGGTGTGAGTGATGGGTGAGGTGACGGATGGGTTGACTTTTGTGGTTGCTTTACTTGTGGAGAAAGAAAGCATGAGGGTATTTTGTACTTGACATGAGGGGTGATTGATAGAATTGATTGATGAGATTGATTTGACATGCCGTAGAGATTTCCTTGGGATTGCAAATGCGTGACGTTTCTTCGAAATAAACGCCGGCCCACATCTTCCGGCTTGGGTATCGGATCGGTGCGCGAGTCGTGGCATTGGAACCGCGGTGACGATGCGGTCGCAATGATACAGGTCTTGCATTAAGCTGACTCAATTCCAAGGATACGACTTACGGTTGTGCGTAACATCGATTACAAGTCGCAGGTCGCCGGAATTCGACGGGAAGAATCGCGGAAGTCGACGGAACAGTACGGACTAGGATACGGGTCTTACATTTCAGCATTGTACTCGACTGTTTATATTAGTGGATATGTGGTGTTGATGTCGTCATTTATGACTTGGTTATGCTCTATTACAAAAAAAAAATTACACTAAAAATCCTTGTAGAATCCCAGGATCAGAATCTGGCGTATGGGTGCTTGAAGCCGAGAACAGGGAATTACGGAGGCTGTTGACATCGGATTAGATGATCGGGAATTCTGTGAGTCCGGTTTCCGTGTTTAGGGTGTGACATTAGCAGCCTTATTATCTTTTTCAGCCTTGTGCTTAAGCACAAACGTGTACTCTTAAAAAAATTGTGCCCACTTGACATGCCTAGGGCTCAACCTCTTTTGAGAGCTCAAATATTTCAAGGCCTCATGATCAACGAATAGGACGAATTATTGAGGTAATAAATAATATCACTAATGGCACAATGATTGCACAACCCCATAGAACTCCTTGTCATAAGTGGAGTAGCGTTGTTTAGCCTTGTTCAACTTCTCATTGAAAAGGGCCACAGGATGTCCCTCTTGGCTTAACACTTCGCCTATGACAATTCCTGACCGTCACATGCTACCTCAAAGGCTTTAGTAAAGTCAGGTAGACGCATGACTGGCGCTTCCGTCATCTTCTTCTTAATTTTTTAGAAAGCCTGACCCGCGACTGTAGTCCATTGAAACTCCCCTTTTTGTATGCAATCTGTGTTGGGAGCCATAATCGAGCTAAATCCACCAATGAACTGCCGATAGAACGTAGCTAAGCCGTGAAAGCTTTGTATATCATATATGGTACGTGGCTCAGGCCAATTGAAAATGGCCTTGGCTTTCTTAAGGTCTGCAGACATACCCTCTGACGATACAACGAACCTCAGGAAGATAACTCGGGAGGTCAAGAAGGAACACTTCTTTAAGGTCGCATAGAGCTTTTCTGTGCGCAAGGGGTTGCAAACCTGCCTCAAGTGCTCGATGTGTTAGCTAGGGGACGTACTAAAGATGAGGATATCATCGAAGTACACAATTAAAAACTTCACTATAAAGAATCGCAACACCTTCGTCATCACCCTCATAAACATACTTCGGGCATTAGTTAACCCGAAGGGAATAACTAGCCACTCATACAGGCAATTTTCCATTCATCACCCGGGCGAGCACGAATTTGGTGATAACCACTATTGAGGTCAATTTTTGAAAAGATGGTAAAGGTGGCCACATTGTCAAGCATGTCATCAAGCCTCAGGATGGAAAATCGATACTTGATAGTGATCTTGTTTATGGCTCTACTATTAACACATGCACCACTTGCCGTCTTTCTTGGGAGTAAGAAGCACAGGCATGGTGCACGGGCTCCGACTCTCACGAATGAATCCCTTTGTAAGCAATTCATCCACCTGCCTCTTCAACTCGGCATGCTCGATGGGGTTCATTCTATAGTGAGGGATGTTTGGTAGGGTCGCCCCTGGGACGAGATCTATCGCATGTTTAATGTCTCACATCGGTGGAAGCTCGTCTAAAAGGTCCTTAAGGAAGACATCCCGAAACTCCTCTAGGATCGGACAAGCATCCTGGGGTATCCACATAGCAACTTCGGGTATACTCTCCCTTGACAGTAAGTCGTACACCATAGTTCCCGCCTTAGTCTCTCTCTCAAACTCCTTAGCATCTATGATGTGGAGAGACTTTCAACTGAGGCACCCTTTGCTTCTTAGGACCACCTGGGGACACAACATCTTTCACTCCTGTTGACGATTTGGGAAGGAGTGGGTTCAAGACAAACTTCTTTCCTTCATGCTTAAATACACAATTATTCATACAACCAAATATTGTCATGGAGCAATGGCCTTCCTAAGATGTTATGACCAACGTCCATCGTGACCACATCAGAACACAACTGTAACGCCCTGAAAATCGGGGGTCAAGCAAAGCTCAGCTCCCGAGTTCCAATGCATCACTTATGCAACATAGATAATGATGATTATGATGAGTGCATTGAAACATGAATGAGGTTAGACCAAAACAACATATCATACTCCAGAGATAGTTAAATTACGCAAGCGGAAGACTATGATAGATACATAAAATTTATAAACTGTTGTAAGTCTCCAGAGTATGAACATGTTACCAGGTTAAATATAGACATGTATACACTAAAAATGAACAAAATGAATATATATGCGTGTTCTAAAAGTGTAAACTAAAGTGTAATGGCGTCTAATTAGCAACCCTGTAATCCCGTGGATCAGAAGATGGTCTACATAGACCCGCTTGATAGCTGCACATAGGAGAAACCCTCCTCATCATCATAAAAGTCTGGCTCTGCTTCGCAAGCATCGCTATCATCTGAAACTAAGACAGGGTCTAGTTGGTGTGTACAACACTGTCCCGTAACATGGGAGTGAGTGTTCAACTCAATGGAACTATAAAGCAGAGATTAACATTTATCAATTCAGTCAAGCAGTAATGATAAAGCAGACATATCAGACATTCCTAGATACTCTTATTAATGCAAGGATAAAATGTATTTATGATGCATGACCTCACCTACACTCCCTCGTGCGACACCATCTTACAGTCGCGACATGCTTTCTTCCCTCTGTGTTCTTCAACCCAGGACACATGTAGTGTGATGTTATGAACATGATTACCAAGTTATTATTAGTTCCTTTCATACAACAGGATTGAGAATCTAAGATACCTCCCTTATATCATTATCAAACAAGGATCCATTCTAGGGTCGTCAGTCCTAGTAAATCTCATATGATGTTGCGAATGTTGGTCGCTGCAAAGGGCTCGTCACCTAATCAGTGCATGCCTAGTTTATACTCTAGATGCTACGGAAGGCTCGTCACTTATACGTAGACTCAGAGTACGCTCGAGGTCACTACAAAGGGCTCGTCACCTAATCAGTGTAGGTCGATAGTTCGAATACAGTGTCCCATACCACCGTATTCGGCTCACGAGTCTAGGTTGCTCACTGGTCACTATGGGGAGGCTCGTCGTCCCAGTGTAGGCCGACAGCTCGACCATGGGGTCCCATACTACCATGTTCGGCTCATGAGTCTTAGCGGATCAAGGTACCAAGGTTAACAGGGATTTCACTAGTGAGTTTGGTACCCTAGATTCAAGCAGTAGTGTCCAAACATGGTTAACATGCATCGGGCCAATCGGATTATTTGACGGGCTTGACTAGCACGAGCGCACGTCGAGCTGATCAACATGAAGCACATAAGCACTCCGTGTGGCTTAACCACTGTCGTCAATCGATATACGACTCAGATTCATCAGGCAAGTCTCATGTGGCGGGACAAAGTCAGCCATCGCTTCGAGGCCTGTTACCAATTGCCTAGACTATATAATAGCCCCAAACACATTTAATTACAACGATCTAGCATATGAGATACTCAAGCAGTAATGGAGCAATGTTTCAAATCATACAATCAGTTGAGCATGTTATGAAGTACAACATAAACATGAATCCACACTTATGCATTTCTAGGTAAAAGCAATGAATATGAAACAAGGCATATGGAGGAAATCGTACACATCATTAGAGTAGCTGAGAATCCTATCTCAACACCCATTTAAAGAACAGTTTACAAGTATTTGTTCATACAGACATGTTTACAAATGCTTAGCATACACATTATATCATACATAGTATGTATTGGTTAGCATACGTATTAGGGCAAGTCCCTTCGTTAAAGGATTGCCACTTACACAACAATCGCATAGACACGATAGCTAGTTATGGCGTACACTAACGCAAGGTTTTATACTCATTTAGTCTTTTGCTCAAACACTTAGGCTACGCATTATAACATACATGACGTATGTTAATATAACATGTATTAGGCTAATCCGTTCACCCAGAAGTTGATACACATGCATTTAGCATACATAGACAGCAATTAATCATTTCAAGCACAAATTCGAATTTCATACGTATACGGTATTTTCTACAAATACGAGGAATACAGTATATTCAACTTAGTTAACGTATAACTGAAAAACGAAACGGACATTACTTTATGTATGTGAAATAGCACCTACGTCAAGAATAAACCATTAATCGACATTGAAAGCCTTGAAAACCATAATCTATACGTCTATAGTCCGTACCTTATGCCGTAGAAGTGTAACGAATTCAACAGAGACTCTAAGTCTTCGTCAACGATGGAATGACAACCTATAGCACGAGTTGAGTCAGCTATTTTGCTACTAGCGACAATTGAAACCCTAGAACAGATTAGGGTTAGATTTTCTTATCTAAGAACGAAGTCAGAATCACCGGAATAGCGATTTGGTAGTGATGGATAAGCACGCAGAATAGCAGGGATTGAATCCCAGGAGTGACTCCAACCTCTCTCTCACTTTCTCTCTCTTTACTCTCTTCTCTCTCTTAGGGTTTTTCCCAAATTCATATGGAGTTAATGAGAGAGGGTTTAAGGTCCTTATATAGGTTTAAAACTAATGGAAATGGCCCCAGGGCCAAGGTATACTTAGGTTATAGCCAAAACCCATCTGTTTCGGCTCAACGGAGCACTTCTGGAGACCCCCTTTTTATGTGCAATCGGACTTAAGCTCCCTGACCATAGATCTAGGTCGAGTTAAGTTTTCAGTCCGATCGGATTTACAGATCGACCGCGGCGGACCAGTTTCAGTTTAACGGTCACCGGTATTCGGTCAGGGCCACAAGTACACTGTCATGTATGAGAAATTTCTCCTGATTCGAGGGTGTATTTGGGTCAGATTCTGATGGTCTGAATCCTTATATTTAGCCCGCAAGTGACAAGTCTCAGATTACTTTTATTTCTAAAGATACCCACATTTCCCACACACTTCACTCCGGGCTCAAGTTGTCCGTTTCTTGATACTATCTAGATTTGATTTCCGAGATGGTAGTCAAGCCCAGCAAGGTGGTCATAATCGTTTAGTTTTGTGGTAATCAGACTTTCGACGTGCGGTCTAGGTCTGATACGAAGTTTCAATGTGCTCTCGAGGGCAACTGGGTAATGAGATTGATCCTAGATTAAATGGTAATGTAGCGTCGATGATTTTGTAAGTTTTGGGTATTGCAGTTCATATTTAAAGTGGTTCAAGCTAATTCTACTGAGTATTCAGTTTAGTACTTAACTAAATTATGCCCTAATTACGACAGAATAAGGTCCTAGGGCAGTTCTATGCCCCCTTCTAGCACTTTTAATTAGTATATTATTTTAATTATTTTTTTAATAGTTCTTCATCAAGTCTACTTCATCTCTACCAAATATCATTAGATTTCGTATTGTAGAAAAATTCTAAAAATTTTAGAAGCAACAGTTGTCCAAATTAATAATTTTCAGACTATTGTCACAATAACCCATATTTAACTATATTAATATTTTTATTATATTTTTCATTTATTTTTATATAAAACTAAACTTATCAAGCTTCACTCCAATTTTTGAATCACCTAAATCGGAGTTATAACGAATGAGATATGACTTTTTGAAGTCAAGCTAAAAAATTATAAAAAAATTGCAGGAAACGGGCCGCCCGACACGCTGTGGCCTGCCCGGTCCGCTGGACCCCGGGTGCGCCGCCGTCCGCTGGACTGTCCGGTGGCTATTTTGCCACGTGATTTTTGAAGTAGGTGTATCTTGTAAATCGGGATGAGTTATTCAACGTGCAATATATGATTTTAGGGTAGGAGAAGCTGATCTATCCAAATAAACTATTTATTTCGTGATATTCCAAAAGGTTAATGGTAAAAAACCCACTTTATTTATTTATTTACTATTTATGATGATTTTGAGTTTAAGTATTGTTCTTTATCACTTAAACTTTAGGATTAGTATCTAATATGAAATTATTTAGAAAAATTTAAAGGACAAGGTGGTGAAATGTGAGATTTTGAAGAAAATAGGTTAAAAAAGGATTTTAGACTTTGGGATTGAGTTTTGAGAAGTTAATAAGGTGTTAGGATCGACCAATTGCCTAAGGACGTCTAATTCCAAGTGACAAAAATCTGGGGTGTTACAACAACTTGTCCTTATATGGTCTAATCTCCCATCAAAATTAGGGACGCCAACCTTGATGCCCTTCATGACCTTAATAAAAGGGTCATCATGCTCATGATATCACTGAGAGTGCTGACAATGCACCCCATCATGGCCCTCCCATTGGGCAGGAAGAACAGGATCACGATTGTATGTTGGTGGTAATGGATTTACCCCATTGTGCCTGTTGCCAGGCCCATGGGCCTGGCTTGCCCCCAAACCATCCCTAGGCGGATTAAGGCCCACAACTTAGAACTGATCGACAACCTCGGCATCGGGGGTTGCTTGGGCTCTGCCTACAATGGTGGTTGGACGGAGGAGTCATCACCAACAGAGTACCGGAGCGGAAGAGTTGATGTGGATGAATGTTGGATCCATCAGGCCTAATTTCTGACGTGCTACGAGTGGAAGAGCAGCATGACCGCACCCTTACCACAGATTCATGGGTCGGATTTCACACCCTACCACATGGGTATTTTAATTTTATACGTTTTTTGTTATTTTTTCTTGTTTCAGGGGCTTTATTGCACTTTCTTTATTTTTTCATCTTTTTATTATTTTTCTTATTTTCAAGGGCTTTAATGTCCTTCT
The DNA here is from genome assembly GCA_030180095.1 of Magnolia changhungtana. Classification (NCBI taxonomy): domain Eukaryota; kingdom Viridiplantae; phylum Streptophyta; class Magnoliopsida; order Magnoliales; family Magnoliaceae; genus Magnolia; species Magnolia changhungtana. Next base: position 5,367,559 of record JASAUF010000600.1, read on the forward strand.
ACTTTTTCCATGGCTTATATATATATTGTGAGAAATCATATTTTAATTATTATTGAATAAATAGAAATTTGTATCTTTTCTTCCTCTTTTTATCAAGAGATTAGGGTTTTAGGATTGGTCCTTGGGTGTTGAGGATTTCACCTGATTTTAGGTTTCCTTCTTTTTAGATCTTCGAGGTGTAGGAAAAGGTAAGAATCATCCGCCTTCTTTTCTTTTAATGACAAAGGATCTATACTTTCTTCACTTCAAATCCTTCATTCTTCACCCCTTTCTTCATCTCTGGATATTCCCCTTTTGGTTTGAACGGAAAAGAGGGATGATTAGTCAGTAGAATCATATCCAAACTGAAAGTGTCATGGTTTGTCAATTAGCGTGAGCTTTGAGTCAGTTAGCCTACAGAGCCTGATAGGTAGATCATTTCAAGCGTCTGCCTCAACCGGATGTGTGCAAGCTTGCCACAGGTAAATTTGAGCCTCACATCCCTTGTCCCAAATCACCAGATATACTAAAACCCTTAAAAATGTTAGAATATCATAGGATTTTTAAGGTAAGAAAACGTTTTCAAAATAAAAAAATTCTCTAAGTTTTCTTGCCCTGTTGATTTTATCGATACACATCTCAATATGATCGACCCGTGTTGTCGAGTCCTCGATGCTCCATCGATACCATCGAAAAGAGTACCAAATATGTCTAGCAACCTTATACATATCTGGACAGAATTATCGATGTATCGATACACCTATCGATATCATCGATATTCAAATTTCGAGTATATCGGAAGTGACTCGATAGTATCGACAGACAGAATTTCGGCGCCCCTATTTTTATTAAGAATATCATATAAGTTTCGATATATTGAAGCCTCCTCGATACCATCGAAGTTCAAACCTCAATGATATCGATAGGCCCTCGATGAGATCGATCTTGGGTGCCAAGTTCTCCAGCAATATATTTCAGGATATTTTATCTATGATCAGGGGTCTCTCGATAGAATCGATATTCAAATAACGATGATATCGATGCTGTATCGATTGCATCAAACATGAACATAAATCATCCACCAAGCTTTATGGAAAATTCCTTTGATTTACCGATGCATCGACATGGCTATCGATATCGTCGATATCCAAATTTTGATGATCTCGAAGGTCCCTTGATCTCTCATGAAAACCTGAAATATTTTCAGGCAAGTCTCTCTCTTTTTCAAGTGTCGATGGATCGAATCTCTCATCGATGGAATCGGAGTTCGAAATCCGATGACATCGACAATCGCTTCGATTCATCGACCAGCTGACAAAAGGTTTCAAAAGCGTATGACATTGAGTTCGAGTCATCAAGCGGACCATCGATGCTATCGAGAGTATACGCTTGATGATATCGAACCTGCTCGATGATATCGAACTATGTCATAAATGTGACTGTTTTATATCCGTTGAAACCTTTTGCCTATATATGGAGGACTTATCTATTGTTGCTGTGAGAGAAAGAAGAGAGAGCTTTTGAGTGTTTAACCAGAGTTTATCCTCTAATCCACCCTCACCATTGATATTCAATAGAGTGGATTGGAGAATGAACTTCTACATTCAAGGATCCTCCAGCTACTACCTTAATGGCAAATCATTAAACCGGGATGCCTTGAATGTATAGATGATTGAAATCGCTCTATCTTCCTTGTAGGAAAATCTTTTGAGAGTAGGATTTCATCATAACCTTGACGACCCAACCTGTCACCATGCATTGGTATATCTTTTGAGTTGCGGATTAAGGAGACCGAAGACTCTTCATCAACAAAGGAGGAGATCTTCGTCAACGTGCCTAATGGACCTCATCCACTTATCTGTAAGTATCTAGAGTCTAGATGACACTTGTGATCATTCCTTTTTAGGATTGAGTCTTAGGTGTTTCTCACCCTTTGAAGCCCTCGTAGGAGGCTTCCGGTAGGAGTATACGTGGTGGGTGCATTGTGTGGACCCTTGCTCTGTGGAGAGCATAAACATCTGGTTGAAAGTGAACCAGTCAAAACCTTAGGTTTAAGGTGAACCGTGTGAAACCCCGGGTTTGGGGTAAACCACGTAAAATCGCCGGTAGGGTCTTATGGAAGATCCTTGGCCAGTGTGCCTAAAAGTGGATGCGATGTATTGACCCTTGCTCGTGAGAGCATAAACAGTCAGCCTCAGTGTAGGTTGTAAAGGTTGAAGGTGAACCTGATTTAAAACCTTAGGTTTGAGGTGAACCGCTGTGAAACCTCCTTAGTGAAATCTGACACACTTAAGGGTTAAGTGCATTTACCGGGAGTGGAGTAGACTGATCGTGGAACCACTATAAAAATGACTGTGTTTGAGATTGCTATTTTCTGAATGTGTGATTTACTTTTATACTTTCATATCTGAATATTTGAGATCACACCTCACACACATACACAGTCATATCCATCATAAACTAGTTTGCATATTGTACACTTCTTAAATAGTTTGTGATGGAATCCTCTACCGAGCTTGGAAGCCAGTAGAGTTATTTTTGAGTAATCCTAATATGTTCTAGCTGATTAGGATTAGTGTAATAGGATTTTAAATAAACCATAAAAACTCTAAAAGTCCTATTCACCCCCCTCTAGGACATATTGGCATATTCTTACTTCAACTAAAGCAGTCTTCACCTCCATTTCACAAACTTTACGATGGACTAACTTATAGTAGATCTGGGATATCCTCATATTCCCAAGTCCTCCCTTGTTACTGTTTACGTGATTTTATGCTAAGGGGCATGATCCCAACAAAATGATCTCATCTTTGTGTTAAGATTTACCTAATCCCTTTGATTGGAAAGGGTTAGTTGATTAATGTATTTATTTTATGTAATGCCCTGAAAATCAAGGGTCGAGCAGATGCCCAACTCCTGAGTTCTAACGCACCGCTTGTGTAATATAAATAATGATGATTAAATGTTGTCTATATTATTGCATTAAACATGAATGAGATTATACTAAATCAACATATCATACTCCACAGATAATTGGATTACGCAAGCGGAAGATTGTGATAAGTATATAAAGCATATAAGTGGTTGTAAGTCCCCAGAGTATGAACATGATACCAGGTTAAAATAATTACATGTTCAGTTCCAAAATATACAAAATGATAAAGTGTAATGCCATCTAATCCATATCCCTGTAGCCCCGGTGATACAACTTCAGGTCTACATAGACCCGCCAGAGAGTTACAGGTAGGAGAACTCCTCATTGTTGTCATAGATGTCATGCTCCGCCTCGTAAGCCTTGACATCACCTGAAACTACAACAGAGTCTAGTTGGTGTTTTAAAACACCGTCCTAGAGTGGGAGTGAGTGATCAACTCAGTGGAGCTATAAGGTAAATGTTAACATGTTATCAATTCAGTCAAGCAGTAATGATAAAGCAGTATAACAATCATGCCCTAAGTACTCTTGTTAATGCAAGAATGGGATGCGATAATGATGTATGCCCTCGCTTGCACTCCCTCTGTGACATCATCTTACGGTCGCGCATGCAACACTCCCGTTGTGCTCAACTCCAACTCCAAAGGCACATGCAATGCGGTGCATGTACGTGATTAGCCAAGTTCTTAATTAGACCTCTTCATACAGCAGGTTTGGGAGGCTAAGGTACCTTCCTTTATATCATTGACCAAAACAATGATCCATCTAGGGTCATCAATCCTAGTAAATTAATCAGATACGATAGGCAGTTCCCGGTCACTACGGAGCGGCTCGTCACCTCAGCGCAGTCCTAGTTTATACTCGAGGTCACTATGGAAAGGCTCGTCACCTTAGCGTAGTCCTAATGTATACTCGAGGTCACTACGGGAGGCTCATCACCTGATCGTAGGCTGACAGCTCGAATACAGTGTCCCATACCACCGTATTCAGCTCACGAGTTTGGGTTGCTCATTGGTCACTACAGGGAAGCTCGTCACCCCAATGTAGGCCGACAGTTCGACCACGGTATCCCATACCACCATGCCCACCTCATAAGTCTTGACGGATCGTGGTACCAAGGTTAAATGGGCTTTTCACTAGTAAGTTGGTACCATACATTTAAGCAGTAGCGTACATACATGGTGAACATACATTAGGCCAATCGGGTTGCTTGACAAGCTCGACTGGTATGAGCGTACATTGAATTAATCAACATGGAGCGCATACGCACTCCTTGTGGCCTAACCTCTGTCGATAATCACCGTACGACTCGGATTCATCAAACGTGTTTGTGGTGAATAAACTGATTCAGCCACTCAATCGGAAGTTGTTACCGATTGCCTGGACTACATTGTGGCCCCAATCACACTCCAACACAATTTCATTCACATGTGATAGTCAAAGACAGCATGTGACAACTAATCTAAATATAAATCTCATTTGAGCATTTCAACAAATACATGATGCACATGTTATTACACACAGGCATTTCATCCATAAATCACGTAATAGTAAGATAGGTTACTTAAAGACAACTGTAATTACAGATAATGGAATTGAGAATCCTATCTTAACACCCTCATTACATACATTTCAACAAGCATTTTCTCATTCAAGCATTTTATCAAACACTTAGACTACACATATCACATACATATAATAAATTAGTTAAAACATATATTATAGCAAATCCTTTCACAAGGGAGTTGCCACACATACAACAATCATGTATTCTCAAACAAACAATCATGGCAAGCACAAATCATAATTTCATATTCAAACGAACATTTAAACAAACACATGTAATGCATTAGTTTCAACATAGTTTATATATATATGTAATATGTGGAAAACATCGCATCCAAGCATATGTGATAGCAATCAAGTCAGTCATAAATCCTTAACTGACGTTAAAAGCCTTGAAAATCATAACCTAAACGTTTATAGTTCGCACATTCTGTCGGTAAACGCGTATCGAACTCAGATTGAATACTACGCCTTTGTTTACGACATAATGGCTACCTGAATCACGAAATAAGTTAGCTATTTCGTCGATTCATCTATCTAGATACCTGCAACGGATTAGGGTTTGGATTTCTTACCCAAAGACGGAATCGAAATAGCTGGTATAACAATTCAGGTAGGATGATTTATCATGTGGAGCGGTGGGATCGAATCCCAAAACTATCCCTCACTCTCTCACTCTTCTCCTCACTCTTCTCCTTCTCTTTTCTATTTTCTCTTTTAGGGTTTTGAAATTCGTATGGAATGAAAGAGGGGTGGGTTAAGGCCTTATATAGGCCCAGAACTGACGTTAATGGCCCCAGGGCCATGGTATACTTAGGTTATAGCCAAGGGTGGCTGTTTCGGGCCAATGGAGCCCATCTGGAGGTCCATTTCTTGCATATGGTCTGGTGAAAGTTCCCTGACGATGGATCTACGCCAGGCTAAGATTTCACTCCGATCAAATTTATGGATCGACCGCAGAGGACCAGTTTCAGTTCAACGATCATCTTCTCTCGATCAGGGCAACAAGTGCACTGATGTGTAGGAAAATTTCCCTGATCCGAGGGTGTAGTTGGGTCAGAATATGATGGTCTAAAACCTTAAATTTGACCTGCAAGTGAATGGCTTGATTCACTTAAGTTTGAGTTCATTTTTTCAAAATATTCGCGTTTCTCACACACTTTGCTCCGGGCTCAAGTTGCGCCTGTCTGGATACTATTTGGACTTGATTTTCAAAATGGTTGTCAAGCCTAGCAAGGCGGTCATAACCGTATAGTTTCACGGTAATCAGATTTTCGACTCACGGTCCAGTTCGATATGGGGTTTTAAGCTGCTCCCAAGAGCAATTGGGTTTTGAGATTGATCCTAGGTTTTCAGGTAATGTTGGGTTAGCGATTTTAATAGTTTTGGGTCTTGCGGTTCATATAGAAAGCAGTTCAAGCTAATTTCACTGGTGTTTAAGTTTGGTACTTAATCTTTGTCTAATTACTAAAGGATTCACTTATTAATGATTTCTGCCTGAGGTGGTAGTCGAGTCTTTGTATGAATTTTTTCGAGACGTTACAATCTACCCCCCTTAAAGAAAAATTTCATCCTCGAAATTAGTACCTTTTCGTATTCCTCGAGAATCTGTGGGTAGTTCTTACGAACCTCGACTTCTATTTTCCAAGTGGCCTCTTCCTCAGTGTGATGTGTCTACAACACCTTCGCAAGTGGGATAACTTTACTGTGCAATACCTGTTCCTTCCTGTCTATGATACGCGTCGGTCGCAGTACATAATAACATCCTCACTCAACTGTACGTACTCCCATTTGATAATGTGGGAAGGGTCAGGAACGTATTTTTTTAGCATCGATATATGAAATACGTTGCGCACGCTTACAAGCGGTGTGGGCAAAGCAAAGCGGTACGCTATCACACCCACTCGATCTAGTATCTAGAATGGACCAATGAATCTCGGCGTGAGTTTTCTTTTCTTTCCAAACTGGAAGACTCCCTTCATTGGAGAAACTTTCAGGAATACACGGTCCCCAACCTCAAACTCTAGGGGTCGCCATCTCATATAGGCGTAACTCTTTTGTCTGCTCTGTGCTGCCAGAAGTCGGCGCCTGATAATATTGATCTTCTTTGAGGTTACCTGCACTAACTCTGTGCCAATCAAACTCTTCTCGCTAACCTCTGTCCAGCAATGCAGTGCTCTATATGGACGTCATACAGTGCTTTGTAGGGGGCCATACCAATACTCGCCTAAAAGCTGTTGTTATAATTGAGCTCAATATAAGGAAGACAGTCATCCCAACTGTCCTTGAAATTAAGTACACAAGCTCGTAACATATCCTCTAACACCTGATTCACCCGTTCCATTGCCCGTCAGTCTATGGGTGGAACGCAGTATTGAACTTCAGTTTCACGCCCATCGCTTCCAGGTTATGAGTCTAGAAGATAGATGTGATCGCGTGTCTCGATCCGACACGATCTCCATAAGAACTTCATGCATAAGTACTATCTCCTTGATGTATAGCCTGGCTAAATCATCTGCTGAGTTTGAGACTCTAATAGGGAGAAAATGAGCCGATTTCGTCAACCGGTCCACAAGCACCCAAATGGAATCATGTCCCTTCCTCGTCTTCGGTAACCCTGAAATGAAATCCATAGAGATGAAATCTCATTTCCATTCAGCTATGGGCATGGGCTGAAACAATCCAGGAGGTCGGCGATGCTCTGCCTTGACCTGCTAGCAAGTGAGACAACGAGATACATATGTGAGCCTTCATGTTGTCCCACCAGTACGAACGCTTTATGTCTCGGTACATCTTCGTATTACTAGGATGCATCGCCATATTCGAATTGTGAACAGCTTCCAGAACTTCCTTCCTCAAGTCATGGAGGTTAGGGACGCATAGGCGGCATGATAACCTGAACTCCCATCCGTACAAACTCTCCATTCCGAGTCTTCACCGTTGCTCACTTGCTCTCTCATCTTTGTCAATAGTTCATCGTCTTTCTAAGCCGCAATAATCCTGTCATCAATGAGAGGCTGCACACGAAAGTGTGCGACGCTCTCTAATGGCTCTTCTACCGTAAGCTTCTGCTCGAAGTCTCGTACAAACTCGACAATATTCCACTCCTCTATCATCACCGAAGCCACAAATGCTATCGTCTTCTTACAGCTCAACGCGTCTGTCATAAGGTTGGCCTCGAACTTAAAGTCTTTCAAGGTTTCCATCCATTGTCGCTGCCTCATATTCAAGTCTCTTTGTGTGAATATGTATCTGAGGCTCTTGTGGTCGCAAAAGAGCTCGAACTCCTCTCCATAGAGGTAATGTCTCTAGAGCTTCAATGCAAAGATGACGGTCGCTAACTCCAGGTCGTGCATAGGGTAATTCTCCTCATATTTCCTCAATTGTCGTGATGCATAGGCAATCACCTTGTCCTTCTGCATAAGGACACAACCCAAACCAACATGAGAAACATCAGTGTATATGGTATACTTGACCCCTTGCTTTGGCAATACTAGCACAGGAGCGGATGTTAACCTATCATTTAGTTCCTATCATCACCCCTTGCTCTGATACCAACTTGTAACGCCTTGAAAATTGAGGGTCGAGTAGATGACCAACTCCTGAGTTCCAACGCACCACTTATGCAACATAGATAATGATGATTAAATATTGTCCGTATTAATATATTAAACATGAATGGAATTATACCAAATCAGCATATCATACTCCAGAGACAATTGGGTTACGCAAGCGGAAGACTGTGATAAGTATATAAAGCATATAAGTGGTTGTAGATCCCCAGAGTATGAACATGATACCGGGTTAAAGTAATTACATGTTTAGTTTCAAAATATACAAAATGATAAAGTATAATGCCATCTAATCCATATCCCTGTAGCCCCGGTGATGCAACTCCAGGTCTACATAGACCCGCCAAAGAGTTGCAGGTAGGAGAACTCCTCATCATCATAGAAGTCAGGCTCCGCTTCATAAGCCTCGACATCACCTGAAACTACAATAAAATCTAGTTGGTATTTTAAAACACCGTCCCAGAGTGGAAGTGAGTGATCAACTCAGTGGAGCTATAAGGCAAAGGTTAACATGTTACCAATTCAATCAAGCAGTAATGATAAAGCAGTATAACAATTATGCCCTAAGTACTCTTGTTAATGCAAGAATGGAAAATGATAATGATGTATGCCCTCGCCTGCACCCCCTTTGCGACATCATCTCACGGTCGCGCATGTAACACTCTCGCTATGCTCAACTTCAACGCCAAAGGCACATGCAATGCGGTGCATGTACATGATTAGCCAAGTTCTTAATTAGACCTCTTCATACAACATGTTTGGGAAGCTAAGGTACCTCCCTTTATATCATTGACTCAAACAATGATCCATCTAGGGTCGTCAATTCTAGTAAATCACATACGATAGGCAGTTTCAGGTCGCTATAGAGAGGCTCGTCACCTTAGCGCAGTTCTAATTTATACTCAAGGTCACTAAGGCTTGTCACCTTAGCATAGTCCTAGTGTATACTCGGGGTCACTACGAGAGGCTCGTCACCTGATCGTAGGCCGACAGCTTAAATAAAATGTCCCATACTACTGTATTTAGCTCACGAGTTTGTGTTGCTCACTGGTCATTATGGGAGGCTCGTCACCCTAGCGTAGGCCGATAGCTCAATCACGGTGTCTCATACCACCATGCCCAGCTCATGAGTCTTGAGGATCGTGGTACCAAGGTTAAATAGGCTTTTCACTAGTAAATTGTACCTTAGATTCAAGCAGTAGCGTCTATACATGGTGAACATACATTAGGCCAATCGGATTGCTTGACAAGCTCACCTGGTATGAGCGCATGTTGAATTAATCGACATGGAGCACATATGCACTCCTTGTGGCCTAACTACCGTTGATAATCACCGTATGACTCAGATTCATCGAACGTGTCCGTGGTGGCTAAACTGATTCAACCACTCGATCGGAAGTCATTACCGATTGCCTGGACTACATCGTGGCCCCAATCATACTTCAACACAATTTCATTCATATGTGATAGTCAAAGACAACATGTGACAACCAAGCTAAATATAAATCTCATTTGAGCATTTCAACAAACACATGGTGCACATGTTGTTATACATAGACATTTCATCCATAAATCACGTAGTAGTAAGATAGGTTACTTAAAGGAAACTGTAACTACAGATAAAGGAATTGAGAATCCTATCTCAACACCCTCATTACATACATTTCAACAAGCAGTTTCTCATTTAGGCATTTTATCAAACACTTAGACTACACATATCACATACATATAATAAATTAGTTAAAACATATATTATAGTAAATCCTTTCACAAGGGAGTTGCTACACGTACAACAATCATGGCAAGCACGAATCATAATTTCATATTCATACGAACATTTAAACAAACACATGGAATGCATTAGTTTCAACATAGTTCATATATATATGTAATATGTGGAAAACATCGCATCCAAGCATATGTGATAGCAATCAAGTCAGTCACAAATCATTAACTGACATTGAAAGCCTTGAAAACCATAACCTAAATGTTTATAGTTTGCACCTTCCCTTGGTAAACTCGTATCGAACTCAGTTTGAACACAACGCCTTTGTTTACGGTACAACGACTACCTGAATTATGAAATAGGTTAGCTATTTAGTCGATTCATCTATCTAAATACCTAAAACAGATTAAGGTTTGGATTTCTTACCCAAAAATGGAATCGAAATCACCAGTATAGTGATTCAGGTAGGACGATTTGGCACATGGAGCGGTGGGATCGAATCCCAGCAACTATCCCTCACTCTCTCACTCCTCTCCTCACTTTCTTCTTCTCTTTTCTCTCTTCTCTCTCTAAGGTTTTGAAATTCGTATAGAATGAGAGAGGGGTGGGTTAAGGCCCTTATATAGGCCCAGAACTGACGTCAATGGGCCTATATAAGGGCCTAAACCCACCCCTCTTTCATTCTATATGAATTCCTAACCCTAGATGAGAAAAGAGAGAAGAAAGAGAAGAAAAGAGAGAGAAAGTGAGAGAGAGTTGGAGTTCATCCCTTATATTTAATCCCATCACTCCACGGGCTGAATCAGCTTTTCTTATCGCTATTCCGGCGATTCCGATCCCATTCTTAGGTAAGAAATCCAAACCCTAATATATTTTAGGGTTTCAAATAGTGTATGTGATGAAATAGCTAACCTATTTCATACTATAGGTTGCCGTTGTGCCGTAGACACGGACTCGGTATACAAACTGAGTTCGTTGCTTGTTTACCGGTGAAAGGTGCGGATTATATACGTTTAGGTTATGGTTTTCAAGACTTTTAATGTCGGTTAATGATTTATTACTGACATGGGTGTCATTTCACATGCTAAACGTGATGTTTGTTTCGCTTTACGAATACATAGGAACTGTATCAAGTATAATGTATTCTATGTATTTGTTGAAATAATTGAATATGTATGGTTTTTGAATTTGCGGTTGACATGATTATCTGTCGTGCATATATGTTTGTTGTATATGAGACAACTCTTTGGCGAAAGGTTTTGCCCAAATACATGTTAGAACCAACATGCGTCATGTATGTTGAAGTGTGTAGCCTAAGTGTTTGTAAAAATGTTCGAATGAATATGGAACTATGATTTATGCTTGCCATGATTGTTGGTTATTAATGTATGTTCGTTGTATGCGTGGCAACTCCTTCGTGATAGGATTTGCTACTATACGTGTTTTTAACTAACTTATTACATGTACGTAATATGTATAGTCTAAGTGTTTGATAAAATGCCTGAGTGAGAAAATGCTTAATGTAATGTGCTTATGGAGGGTGTTGAGATAGGATTCTTAATCCCCTTATCTAGGGTTACAGTTTCCTTCATGTAATTGATTTTACTGCTATGCGATTTGTGAATTATATGTTAACATGTATTCTACGTGTTCGTTGAAATACTAGTATGTGATCTATATTTAATTGTGATGTTACATGCTGTCTTGACTATTACATTAGAGTGCTATCGATCTGGAGTGTGTTTGAGACTATGGTATAGTCTAGGCAATCGGTAATAGACTCTGATTTGGTGGTTGACGTTATTTCGCCACACATGTGTTCGATGAATCCGAGCCGTACCTTGGTTGTCGACAGTGGTTAGGCCACATGAAGTGCTTACACACTTCATGTCGATTAACTTGAGGTGTGCTCGTACCAGTCGAGCTCGTCAAGTAACCCAATTGACCCGATCTATATTCACCATGTATGGACGCTACTGCTTGAACCTAAGGTACTAAACTCACCAGTGAAAACTCTGTTAACCTTGGTACCTTGATCCGCTAAGACTTATGAGCTGGACATGGTGGTATGGGACACCGTGGTCGAGCTGTTAGCCTACGCTGGGGCGACGATCCTCCCCGTAGTGTTCAGTGAGTAACACAACCTCGTGAGCCGAATACGGTGGTATGAGATACTGTATTCGAGCTGTCGGCCTACACTGATAAGGTGACGAGCCCTATATAGTGATCTTGAGTATACTCTGAGCCTGCGTAGATGCGACGAGCCTTTCCATAGCAATTAGAGCATAAACTATGCCTACACTGTATCGAGGTGACGAGCCCTTTGCAGAGACCTAGAACTGCAACATTGTATTGGATTTATTAGGACTGATGACCTTAGAATGGATCATTGTTTGGGAAATGATATAAGTGAGGTACCTTAGTTTCCCAATCCTGCTGTATGAAAAGGACTAATAAGAACTTAGTAACACGCTCATGCACTGCATTGCATGTGCCCTTTGGCGTTGGGTAGAGCACTGAGGAAGTGACTGACATGCGCGACCGTGAGATGAAGATCGTACGGGAGTGTAGGTGAGGGCATGCATCATTTATACATTTCATTCTTACATTAACCAGAGTACTTAGGAATGCTTATTGTATTGCCTTATTATTACTGCTTGACTGAATTGATAACATGTTAACCTTTGCTTTATAGTTCCACTGAGTTGATCACTTGCTCCTACGTTATGGGACGGTGTTGTACACACCAATCAGACCCTGTCTTAGTTGCAGGTGGAGGCGATGCCTACGAGGCGGAGCTGGACTACGAGGATGACAAGGAAGTATTCTCTTACATGCAGTTTTCAGGCGGGTTCATGTGAGTCATGTCCTGATCGACGGGGATCTCGGGGATGTTGATAGATGCCATTACACTTGCTATTTTGTCTTTTTGAAATACACATGTATATTAATTTTTGGTCCATTTTAGGAAGTATACATGTCTATATTTAACCTGGTAACATGTTCACACTCTTGAGACTTACAACAGTTTATATATGTTATATATCTATCACAGTTCTTCTGCTTGCGTAATTTAACTGTCTCTGGAGTATGATATGTTGTTTTAGTGTAATCCCACTCATGTTTAATGCACTAACACGGACAACATTTAATCATCATTATCTATGTTGTATAAGTGATGTGTTGGAACTCGGGAGTGGAGCTTATGCTCGACCCTCGATTTTCAGGGCGATACAAGTTGGTATCAGAGCATGATTTGGATTAAACTGGACCTGGGTTATGGTGACATGATGTACGCTGATGCATTTTGACCTAGGAGGGTTCGATGGAATATAGAAACAAGAATAAAGTTCCTAGTTTCGCCAATCAGCGAAATTCACTGAAATCGGCCGCTGAGATTGGTCCCGTACACACCCGTGATCACGTGAAGTGATCCCGGATCACCCCTAGACTGTCAATCGATGGGTTTAGACCACGATTTAGCCCATCCCAGCCTTCAACAATCGATAAATACAAATATACATTAGAAAATACTCGAAATGACCCGAAACGACTCAAAATGGAGTCAGGGGCCTAATAGGGGCATGTCCAGGGGGACCCAGAGTGGGTCCCACTTGTTTTTAGGGTCCAGGGGATAGGAGGACCTCGCCCCACTGGCGAGCCATCGTCGGTTTGTCCAGAGGTCGGCGAGAGCCTCGCCGCCTGGCGGGCCTGACCGGGCTGGCCGGTTCGGGCCGACGCCTCTAGGGCGTTGTGTGGCCCACTGATGTGTGTTGGGTCAGTTTAAACCCCTCCAAATACTCCCCCTCTTCATAACCTACCCCTCCAAGCTCTCTTTTTCTTAAAAAATCCCCCATATCTCCACTCAAACTCCCCTCCAAGCACTTCTTCTTCCATTTTCATGCACCACCTATACCACCCCTTCAAAATCTTCTTCCATAGCTGTTGCTCTCCTTCTTTCCCTTTCATTTGAGCATTCAAACCCCACTTTGTGTCTCAAATCCGTGGGAACTCAAGAAACCATCTCATTTCCCTATTTTCTTCCTTTTTCCATGGCTGTTTTTAAACTTGTGACGGCCATCTTCTCCATTTCTACGCTTCTTTCCCTCATGGGAAAGAAGAGGACTCCTACGGATGAGGCCGGGCCTAGTCGCCCTACTCGTTTAAGGAGGCCAAGAGGTGCCGCTGCAGCAGGTTCAAGCGTTAAACGAGAGATACGGACTAAGCGGGACCTCGATCCGCAGGCTCTTCTCCCAAGAACCTTGCTGGCTGATTTGTCACATGGGAGATATGAGGGCTGTAGGGTTCTCTTTGAAGCACACGTGGATGAATGGCTCTTTGGGGAGTATCTGTTGATGGACAGCTTGGTGGAGGCCAGGTGGGGTCCGATATTTGAGGGCGAGTACCGCGCAAATGTGGGCACTGTCCGAGCCTTCTACGCCCACATTCGAGAGCCTACGCTGGAGCCCTTGCAGTTCAAGATCCCAGTGGGTAGAGATCGAGAGGCCACAATTGATGTTGGGTTGATAGCTCGATTTATAAAAATACTGCTTGGCGAGGTCCATGCAAGCGAGAAGAATCTGAAGAGTGCACGTGAAAGGGATCACTGCACCCATTTACTTTATGGCCTACTGGTTCATTGACAGCCAAACAACAGCCTCTTGGCGACTAATATGACAAATGACTTCCTCCTACTTCACCACATTTTCATGTTCAACGTTTACCCCAGGTGGAGCAGTCGCAGTGAGTGCATGCGCCTAATGGTAGATTTTCTGTACTAAGTGGGATAGGGAGAGAAGTTGTGCATGCCTTTGTATGTTTTGCGACAGATAGTTCTTACCGCACGCTCTACTAGAATGTCTGATTCGCTCCCATTCGGTCGACTCATATGCAAGATTACATGTGAGTTTGGCTACAGACTTAGGGCGAAAATGCCGGTGTTGATCCATTACATCAACGAAACTACTCTCAATCAGATGAAAATTGGGCCACCGCAGCGGCAAACCTGACTTGATGAGAGTGAGGACGAGACTAGTGAGGAGTATGGAAGAGAGGAGGAAAGCGGGGAAGAGATAGAGGAGGAACAGGAAGAACTGACATCTTCCATTCACTAACACGGTTTTCAAATGTGGAGCATAACAAATTCCTTCCATGAAAGACTGACATCTTCCATTCGCCAATTCTTCGAGACAATGTGCAATGGGGAATTCCTGAACAAAGATGTTAATGAAGTGTAGGATTACTTTGATAAACTTGTTGAAATCGCACAATCATGGGACATCTCCCTAAGAACGAGCATCATGTCTAAGCCTACTCAATCAAAGGAGAGAGGTGGAATATATCTTTTGAAAGAGGAAGATGATATCAGCGCTAAAGTGGCCAGTCTCACAAGGAAACTCGAGGCCATGAAACTTAGGAAGGATAAGGATAAGGATAAGGAAGTTGTATGCGGTATTTGTGCTTGTAACATTCATACAACTAAAAATGCCCAACAATACCTGTGTTTCAAGAAATATTGAATGAGCAATTAAATGCCGTAAACAACTACCAAAGGCTTTTCAAGGGATTCACTTCGAATACAGACAACTCTAGCTAGAGAAATCATCCGAATTTCAGTTGGAGGAATGGACAATCTGTTACACCTCAAGGAATCCCTAATCAATTCTTAAATCAAGGGAAACCTCAAGAGGAATTGGTTTAAAATCCTCAAGAGCTCATCCAATAAAGCACTCTTCAAGCCTTACAAGAACTCACAAAGGCTATACAAAAGATAGCCTCACACGTTACGGTTATGGAGAAAGGGATGCTTCCAGCCCAACCTATCCCCAATCTTAAATCGCAATACGGAGTTAGTGAACTAAGCTCTTCAAATTCAATGAACAAGCTAAGTCTATCACTACCTTTAGGAGTGAGAAGATAATTGACAAATCTATTCCGGTAAGGGCTGAGAAGCCTAAGGACCTGGATGTAGATGAGACTGATAGAGCTAGTAATGCTCCACATGAGGTAGAACTGAAACTTTAAAGTAATCCGATTGCTCCATTTCCCCAATGACTAATAGCACCAAAACCTCTCTCTAACTCTTAGGATATTCTAGAAGTGCTTAAGCAAGTGAATGTCAACATTCATCTACTGGATGCTGTAAAACAGATACCTTCATATGCCAAATTTCTGAAAGATTGTTGTTCGACTAAAAGACGGCAAAACATTTAAAAGAAAATCTTCTTAACAAAAAAAGTGAGTGTCATCCTAAAGTAAGATGTGCCACAGAAGTACAAAGATCTTGGTAGCCTAACCATCGCCTGTGTAATTGAGAATTACCGGATTGAGCATGCACTTCTTGACTTAGGAATGAGCGTAAATCTGATCCCATACTCGGTCTGCGAACAACTAGGTCTAGTTGAATTAAAACCCGCCTGGGCCACATTACAACTGGCTGATCGCTCAGTTCATGTGCCGAGAGGGATAATTGAGGATGTGTTGGTCTAGGTTGACAAATTCTACTATCTAGTAGGTTTTATCATCCTGGATACTCAACCCATCGTGGATATGAGCACTCAAATTCCTTTCATCCTTAGTCGCCCATTCCTTGTTACATCAAATGCAATAATCAATTGTAGGAATGTAGTCATGAATTTGTCTTTTGAGAGTATGACATTGGAGCTTAATATCTTTTTTAATACGAGTAAATAAGTAGAGGATGATGACGATGCCCACAATGTTAACTTGATTGATTCTTTCATGGAAGATAAAACTCTGATGACTTTATCCTATGACCCTTTAGAGACATGCTTGGCCCACTCCCATGATTTAGATGGTGATATGATTAGGGAGACAGGTGCCATGCTTGATACTGTGCCAATACTAGAAGTTAACTAGTGGAGGCCAGAATTTGAAGAATTACCCAAAACGGATATAGTGCCTCTACCATCTAACCTCAAGGCACCGAAGCTTGACCTAAAACCTTTGCCCTCTGATTTGAAATATGTCTATTTAGGTCAAGATGAGACATACTTGGTGGTGATTTATTCCTACCTTGAGCAAAAATAAGAGAGTATGCTTATTTCTACTCTCATTGAGCACAAATGAGCGCTTGGATGGTCGATTACGGACCTCAAGAGAATTGACCCTTTGATTTGTACTCACCGCATTTATCTAGAGGATAATGTGAAGACCTCCTGACAACCACGATATAGATTAAATCCAAATATGAAGTGGTTGAGGCTGAGGTTCTTAAGCTATTGGATGTGGGTATCATATACCCTATATCCGATAGCCAATGGGTGAGTCCAACTCACGTGGTTCCTAAGAAGTCCGAAATCACTATCGTAGCCAATGCCGACAATGAACTCGTGCCAACTGGAGTTACTACTAGTTGGAGAATGGGCATTGACTATAGGAAATTGAATACCATCACAAAGAAGACCATTTTCCTTTGCCCTTTATTGATCAAATCTTGAAACGGCTAGCTGGTCATTCCTATTACCGTTTCTTTGACGGATATTCGGGCTACAACCAGATAGAGATAGCCCTTGAAGATCAGGAAGAGACTACATTCAGATGTCCCTTTGACACCTTTGCTTACTGAAAGATGCCATTTGGAATGTGTAATGGCCCCGCCACTTTTCAGCGATGCATGATGAGTATTTTTTCTGACATGGTGGGGCAATATTTAAAGGTCTTCATGGATAACTGAAAAGGCCAAGCTGAGAGTCCTAGGGGGGGTGAATAGGACTATGCTAAATTAAAAACTTAAATGCTGAATAATAAAGAAATCTACAATGATAACACTTAACAAATCAAATAGCGGGAATGAACAGCAACCTCAAATGCATAAGTATTGAGAGGTTGATATAGATGTTGTTCTAAGGACAACCTTACACTAAAAACCAATGGCTTATGGTAGGACAACCTGATTCCTAGAATGGTCTGTGTATCAAAATCTCAAACCGATACAGAGGAATAAAGAATAAAACAGAAATGAAATTCTATTGCCATTACAATATTCACCACATGTACTGAAAGTAAATTATAATCATTCACCACAAATGCTGGAAAAATAAATTACAACGATGACACACTTAAGCACATTCAACCATTCACAACTCCAACAATTATAGTGGTTCACTTGTGTGTACACCAACTGTTAAAAAAACAGCCACATAACTACTCCACTCCCAATATCCTCACATAGTGGATATCGGCTTTCACTATGAAATAGGTTTTTCAAGGTTCACCTAAAATTACAATTGTGTCTTTTAAGTGGGCTTACACAATTCAAAACCCCACACTCTGAGATTTTTTGGATCACCTCAGATAAACCAAAAAAGAAAGACAAATTTTTCTGGCACAATCTCAAAAAAATCAAAAAGAGATTTACAACAATGTAAATATACTTATCGGGATATTCTCCTTTGTCGAAGCCTGGTAGAACCAATTCGGTGTAGATATGCAACGTAGATGTTTAATGTTCATACTCACTTATGAAAATATTCTAAGTTCTAAATGATTTTTAGATTAAATCATCTTGGGCTAGCTTGATTTGATTTTGATCTCAAGAAAGGGGAAAACTTAAATCCCTTCTTCAATTAAGATTGGAATAGAGAATTCAAAATCAAATGCAAAAAGCTAAAAGAATATTAAATGAACATAATATAGCTTAAGAATATCACAAACTTATCTCTCAGAGTGGTGTCTTGATTATCTTGGAATGGACTGAAAAACTCTGAGAATCATCATCGATTTATATGCAAAATTACTGTTCACTCGACTAGCCCAGTGATTATTTCGACTAGTCGAAGGACCAACAATATTTCAAAAATTCAGGCGCGATTAGATAAGACCGTTCCACGACTGGTCGAGTGGCCTGCTCGACTGGTCGAGCCCTGCACTCGACTAGTCGAGTGGGACCAACAAATAATTGCTGGACTTTGAGTCGAGCCTGCTCGACTGGTCGAGCACTGTTCACTCGACTGGTCAAGTAGTCTATAGGACTGGTTGAAGGTCCAACAGAAAATCCTAAAAATTAGTAACAAGCCTTGGACTGGTCGAGGGAATTCTTGGACTGGTCGAGACAGTACTAGGACTAGTCAAACATAGGCTAAGACTAGTCGAGAAAAAGACTACAAAATTATATAATGACCTAAATTAAGTATGCAATCCATATGACCTAATCTATGGTCAATCTAGGGTCATTCATACCTTATATGTGATATATGAACATTGAAACATCATTCGCTTCGGTTGATAGTTGATCTTGAAGTACATGAAGCTTAGCATCTTGAAGTACTTTGAAGCTTGAACTTGAAGCACTTATGACTTGTGTTTCAACTTGAGTATATGAGCTTTAAGCTTGAGAAGATTACTTGAGCTTGAATTCTTAAAGTAATGCACACTGTCTTGATATATTTGAAGCTTGAAAACTTGATCTAGTACTTGAACTTGTATAAGAATCTCTTGTTCTTATACTTATGATGCTTGAATCTTGAATTGGAACATCTTGAACTTGTACTTGAATTGCTTAATCTTGAATATGAAGATGAGCTACACAAGATACAGATTCCAAGAGGTTTTAGCACTGCAAAATTTGACAATCATTGGAGCTAGATAGAATAGCATTTACAATCTCCCCCTTTGTCAAATTTGTGATAAAACCAAATAAATAATATGATGCACATAGTAAAGATATGCACAACAAAGAATCATGCACTAGTTACAACCTGGTCAAAGAATCATGCACTAGTTACAACTTGGTCAAAGAATCATGCACCAGTTACAACCTGGTCAAATCAATACTTCCCCTTAATACGTTACTGCATAGAATCCAAGAGGAGAATTGAAGAAAAATTTGCTACCTATCACCTAACCACATTCTCCACAGTTCCATATTCATTTCCACTTTTATCATAATGAAATAAGCATGTCAGGATTAATTCTCCCCCTTTTTGTCACAATATGATAAAGGAAAGAACCTATAAATGATGATGGAAACACAAGAGCAAGGAGAGAGATAAGGTTAAGATAACATAGTAACAAGAAAACTATTAAAGACATGTTCAATCACAAGAAGAAATCTAAGTATTAAAAGTTATTACATATCAGATACTCAAAACTAATCCGAACTAGAAGAAGGAGCAGGTATGGAAGGATCAATTTGATGAAGTCCCTTGTTAATGCGCCTAAGACACTTACGCATATATTTAAATTGCATTTCTTGGGACACATGCATACCTTCAACTTTCTCCTCAAGTGAGCGCAAACGCGCATCAAAATCAAATGACTAATAATCAGGATCACCAGCAGAATCAGATTCAATTTCATTAAAAATGTCATCCATATTAACATCATCTAGAAGCAAAGCATCTTTATCTTCATTTGCTTCAGCTGCTCCTCTAGCACCCACATTAACCTGGCCTGGGGCCAACTTCAAATTCATCTTGTTAATGTTAGAGTTGTTAAAGGGTAGATGCTGCATAGGAGCCTCTCCAACAGGCTTAACCACTAGACTAAGGGTGACTAATACAATCATAAGATAAGTAAAAGGTATATCACTGTGACCTGGGTGGAGATGGAACTGAATCATGATATAACAAATAAGTGAAGGAAGACACACAGAGACTCCCTAAATGATAGAATGAAGAATATGAACCATGAATGTAGTAAGCTCGGTTTTATTACCAGATCTAAGATGGACGTTTGAAATGAAAATCCTATGAAGAACTCTGTATCTGGGTAACAGAAACTTGGAGGCGAGCGCATTCCCAGTACTCCATTCTGCGTCCATATTACATAAAACTCTAGTGAGCATTCGCTTCTCAGATTCAGAAGGTTTTGCTATAAGAGAACTAATGGGAACACCATTGTCATTAACTGGAAGGTCTATTAATCTAGAAACGAGGTGACGATCCACATAAATTAGACCTTCTCTAGTAAAAATTGTAAATGTAAGATTTTCAGTAGAGAAGTCAGTAATACAAGCATACATAGCTTGTGCAATGGAGCAGAATGCAGGACCACCTCAATGTAAAGTATTTTCCCATCCTATAGATTGAAGAAGGGGAAGGATATCAAAAGGTGCTAAATGATCAATGTTAACAATCCATTCTACTATCACGTTATGTAAGCAAATATCCCGCACATACTCAAGATCATCCTCGAGTGACCGAAGATTGCGCACTGTGATGGAAGAAGAGGGACCACGAGATCCTTTCTTCTTGTTTCTACTTTCCATTGCAACAAAGAAATTAAGGAATATAAATATTGCAAAAGAGGCAAGAAGGGTTTCTAGTACAACAGATTTTAAGCTAGAAAACCCACCAAACAATCATAAAGCTTGAAATAAACCACATAAATTGTAACGACTCAGAAAATTCCATATAATGGCCTGAGTATCACCTCAGACAAAAATCACTTAGGATCAAATCCTTTAGAAATTAGACAAAGTTAACTATGTGCTACACTAGATTAGCCATGAAATCCACTTGATTCACTTTAAACACGATCTACAAGACCCAAAACTTGTAGAATCATTGACGCTAGGTTACCCAAAAATCTAGGATCAAACTCATTACTTGCCTGCTCTCGGGAGCACATTGAAACTCTGTATTAAATTTAGACTGCACATCGGAAGTCCGAATAATGCGAAGTTATAGAATTAGGACCACCTTGCTCGGTTTGACAACCATCTCAGAAATCAAATCTAGATAGTGTCCCACGACTATTCGCTTGAGCTCGAAACGAGGAGTGTGAGAAAACCTGGTTTTCATTAGAATTTAAATCAAATTTAAGTAATGTGAGACTTGATGTTTGTAGGCCAAATATAAGCAATTAGACTGTCGGAATCTGACCCAAATACACCCTCGGATCAGGAAACATTTCCCATACATGTCTGTGTACTTGTAACCCTGATCGAGTTTCGGTGACCATTGAATTGAAACTGGTCCGCCACATGTGATCTGAGAACCCGATTGGAATAAAAACTTAACTCGACCTAGATCTATATTCTGTGAGCTTAAGTCCGACCTTTGGCTCAAGGGGGGGCTCCAGAAGTGCTCCGTTGAGCTGAAACAGATCCACTTTGGACATAACCTAAGTATACCTTGATCCTAGGTCTATTTTGGTTATGTTTTAGCCTATATAAGGACCTTAAACCCTCTCACATTCAGCCCATATGAATTTGAAGAAACCCTAGGAGAGAGAAGAGGAAAAAGCGAGAGAAAGTGTGAGAGAAGTGGGAGGATCTCCCTGATACTCTACCCTGCCGCTATACAAGCTTAACCACCTCTTTCTAATTACTTTCCCGGTGACTTTATCTTCGTTTCTAGGTAAGATACCCTAACTCTAATCTATTCTAGGGTTATGATTGTTACAAGTGATGAAATAGCTAACCTATTTCATGGAATAGGTTGCCTTGTGCCTTAGACAAAGCAAGGGTGAATGAACTGACTCCGTTACGCGTTTATCGGTGTAAGGTGCAGACTTTAGACGTATAGGTTATGGTTTTCAACACTTTCAATGTCAGATAATGATAGATTCATGATCTGGATGCTATTGCACATGTACAAAGTACTGTCCATTTCATTTTTCGGTTATACGTTAACTATGTTGAATATATTATATTCCTCGTATTTGTAGAAAGTACCGTATACGTAAAAATTTTAAAAGTATGTTTGCCATGATTAATTACTGTATGAACATACTATATATGTTTATAATACTTACTTGGTGAAAGGGTTCGCCATAATACATGTTTTTGCTAGTATACGCTATGTATGTTGAAAGAGTGTATTCTAAGTGTTTGTGAAAATGTTTGTAAGAGTAAGTACTTAGATGATTATACCTTAGGTAGATGTTGAGATAGGATTCTCAACTAACTTAGAGATATATATGACTTCCACCATGTTGGTTGTTTAATTTAACTGATTACTTATAAAATATATGTGTTTATATTTCCTGTTTATTTTGTGCTCTATGACATGTTTTATGACATGCTTGTTAACATGCTTGAAGTACTTTATTTATTCTATTTTACTCTATATGCTTCTGATTAAGGATTGATTGTGATTGAGGCTATGATTATCGTCCAGACAATCGGTAACAGACTTGAGTTCGTGGTTGAGCTCATTCGCCACGTAGGATGTGTTTGACGAATCCAAGTCGTACTTCAGTTGGCGATAGTGGTTAGGTCACGCGAAGTGTATATGCACTTCATGTCGTTCAGTTGGTGGTGTGCTCGTGTTAGTCAAGCTCGTCAAGTAACCCGATCTGTCTAATATATGTTCACCATGTTTGGACGCCACTGCTTGAACCTAAGATACCGAACTTATCAGTGCAACCCCGTCAACCTTGGTACCTCGATCCGCCAAGACTCATGAGCTGGGCATGGTGGTATGGGACACCGTGTTCGAGCTGTCGGCCTATGCTGGGGCGATGTGCCTCCCCGTAGTGACCAGTGAGCAACCCATACTCGTGAGACGAATACGGTGGCATGGGACACTGTATTTGAGCTGTCGGCCTACATTGCTTTAATGGGTGATGGGGGAGTGGTGTAACGATTCCGTGTAACAGCCTTGACAGCTCTGACCATACCCGGTGTAGTGGCCTCGAGCATACTCTGAATCTGCGGAGAGGCGACGAGCCTTCCCGTAGTAAATAGAGTACAAACTAGGCCTGTATTGATAAGGTGATGAGGGAGTGGTGTAACGATTCCATGTAACAGCCCTGACAGCCCTTACAGCGACCTAAAACCACACTATCGTATGAGATTATATAGGATTGACGACCCTATAATGGATCATTGATTGGGAATGATATAATGGAGGTACCTTAGTTTTCCAATACTGCTGTATGAAAGGACTAATAACAACTCGGTAATCATGCTCATTATCGCATTGCATGTGCTTGGAAGATGTGGAGTACTAAGGGATGAACGCATGCCACAGACGTAAGATGGTGTTGCATGAGGGAGTATGTTGGCGAGGGCATGCATCACGACTGCATTTTATACTTGCATTAACAAGAGTACTTAATATTGTTGATCGTACTACTTTATCATTACTGCTTGACTGATTTGATAACATGTTAACCTATGCTTTATTGTTCCACTGAGTTAGCTACTCACTCCCACGTTATGGGATGGTGTTCTGGACACCCACCAGACTCTGTCTTAGGTGCAGGTACCGACGCTTCCAGGAGGCTGAGCCTGATTATTATGATGATCAGGATGAGTTCTCCTACTGCAGTTCTCTAGAGGCTATGCTTAGGCCATTCAGACGACGGGGCTACAGGGTGTACCCTTATAGTTGTACCATTTTTGACATTTTAATTTTTGAAACAAATATATGTATATGGTGACTCAGTAAGGTGTTCATACTCTGGAGACTGGTTGTGACATTTTCTTTTGGTTTTATATACATTTATATACATCTTTTAGTCTTCCGCTTGCGTTTTATAACTTGATCTGGAGTATGAATTACTGTTTGGTATAATTCCCTTCATGATTATTGCACTAACACAGACAACATTCAATCATAAGCATTTATGTTGCATAAGTGATGTTTTAGAACTCGAGTGTTGAGTTGCTACTCGACCCCTGATTTTCAGGGCATTACACAAATGAAGAAAAGGAAGTGTAAAGGACTTGAATCTATAAGGAAATTAAAAATAATGCACTAACCATGAAGGAATCGAAGATAGGGTCGACCGGTCGTGGTAGGGCTTGTTGGAGAAGAAGGACAAAATGAAGAAAAAAGTGATTTTCCCCAAATAAAAAGTAAAACTCAAGTTTCACGACTGGTTGAGTACATACTCAACCGGTCAAGTCATGACTGGTCGAGTGTGTACTCGACTGGTTGTGCAACACTGAAAATTTACAATTTTTCATTAATTTAAATTTTAAAATAATAAATATATACATTATGATACAGAAAGGCACGAATCATCAGTTCATATTGCACATACCAAGATTAAATTTCAATTTTACAAACTTGTTTTATCGAGCAATTTTGTGAATATGTTTGCAAGTTGAGTCTCGGTCGAAATATATTCTAATGAAATTATCTTGTCTTCCACCAGTTCACGAATATAATAATATCTAATGTCAATATGCTTGGTTTGTGAATGCCGAATTGGATTTTTAGAGATATTAATTGTGCTTGAATTATCACAATATAAAACCATGAATTTTTATGCAATTAGCATTCTTTTCATCCACATAAGCTGAGTACATGCATTACTAGCTGCAATATATTTAGCCAAAGCTGTGGAGAGTGATACAGAACTTTGTTTCTTACTTAGCTAAGAAACTAAACAGTTCTCGACATAGAAACAACTACCGCTGGTTGATTTACGATCATCCATGTTACTAGCCAAATCAGCATCAGTGTAACCAACTAATTGCACACTAGTATCATGTGGATACCAGAGACCAAGATTAGCTGAACTAGCAACGTAACGCAAAATATGCTTAACAGCAATCAGATGTGACTCTTTAGGGTCAGACTGATATCTAGCACAAATTCCTACGCTAAAAGCAATATCAAGTTGGCTTGCGGTTAAATAAAGTAAATTAACTATCATACTGGGATACAACTTAGGATCCACACTTTTACCTGTTGAATCCTTAGAGAGTTTTAGAGTACTCATTGGAGTATCAAAATTTTTTCCACTCTTAAATCCGAACTTTTTAACTAAGTTTAGAGCATATTTGATTTGAGAGATAAAGAAATCATCAGGGAGCTGTTTGACTTGTAACCATAGGAAATAGTTTTGTTCTCCAACCATGTTTATTTCAAATTTAGACTTCATAAGATCTGCAAACTCAACAGTCATGTTAGCACAGGTAGATCCATAGATAATGTCATCAACATAGATTTGCACTATTAGTATGTGATCATTCCGTTTCTTTACAAACAATGTCTTATCAACACTTCCCATTACAAAGTTATAACTTAATAGAAACTTAGTCAACTTTTCGTACCATGCCATAGGAGCTTGTTTCAAACCATAAAGTGCCTTTTTTAGGCGGTAGACATGATTAGCATGCTTAGGGTCTTCAAAACCTGTTAGTTGTTCAACATACACTTCTTTATGCAAATCACTGTTTAAGAACGCACTCTTTACATTCATTTGGTATATTTTGAATTTTCTAAAGTACGCAATGGATATAAATAGTCTGATTGATTCAAGACGAGCTACTGGGGTAAAGGTCTCATCATAATCAATGCCTTCTATTTGAGTGTACCCTTGTACAACCAGCCTAGCCTTGTTTCTAATAATATTACCAAGTTCATCAAATTTATTTTTGAAAATCTATTTTGTTCCGATAATGTGTTTATCTTTTGGTCTTGAAACTAAGTACCAAACATCATTTCTTACAAATTGATTGAGCTCTTCTTGCATTCCTACAATCCAGTTTTCGTCAGTAAGAGCTTCTTTTACGTTAGTCGGTTCTATCTGAGATGTAAAGCACACGTAGTTACACATATCTTCAAGTTGTTTACGAGTGCGCACACCAGTGAGAGGGTTTCCAAGGATTTGATTAGATGGATGGTCTTTAATTGTCCTCAGTTCAGTGTTATTTTGACTTGTTGAAGAGTCTGATTTATCAATTAAAAGAACATCATTTTTTGAACTTGAATCAGGTGTATTCAAGTGATCATCTATAACCACATTAATGGACTCTTGAATTACACCAGTCCTCTTGTTAAGAACCCGATACACTCGACTATTCAGAGCATACCCTAAAAATATCCCTTCATCACTTTTGGTGTCAAATTTACCCAGATTTTCTCGGTCACATAAAATGTAGCACTTGCTGCCGAAAACTCGAAAGTATTTGACAGTAAGCTTCTTATCAAACCACATTTCATAAGCTGTTTTACTATTTGATTTTCTAGTATAATCGTGATTGATTATATAACAAGCAGTATTTACGGCTTCGGCCCAAGGATTTTAGGAAGCTTCATACTATTTAGTATTACACTTGCCATTTCTTGAAGCACTCTATTTTTCCTTTCCACTACCCCATTTTGTTGTGGAGTTTTGGGCACAGAATATTCATGTGATATTCTCTGATCACTATAAAATTTTTCAAAACCGCTATTTTCAAATTTAGAACCATGATCACTATGGATCTTAGAGACTTGTGATTCTTTTTTTGTTTGGATACATTTAAATATCCTTTTTACTTCATCGAGAGTTTATGATTTCTCTCTTAAGAAGACTACCCAAGTCTACCTAGTAAAGTCATCAACAATCACCAAAATATACTTCTTGCCACCTCGACACTCCGTTCTAGTTGGTCCAATGAGATCCATGTGGAGAAGTTCGAGTGGTTTAGATGTGGCTTTGGAGTTCACTTTTTTGTGAGTATTCCTGGTTTGTTTACCAATCTGGCATTCATCATATATTTTATCCACTATCTATATTTTAGGTAAACCTCTTATCAATTCTCTTTTGTTCAATCTATACAAGTTGCCGTAGTGTACATGTCTTAGGCGCTTATGCCATAATTTGGTTTCATCGGTTTGGACCATGTAACATGATAGATTAGATGAGCTTGAATCACAAACAATGTAGCAATTTTCAAAAGTTCTGCGACCAGTTAATATTACAGAACTATTTTTATTTAAAATTTCACACCCTTGGTTAGTAAATTTTACACTATGATTATTATCGCATATTTAAGAGATGCTTAATAAATTATGTTTTAACCCTTCTACATATAAAACATTTTCAAATAGAGGGAGGTTAAAGAGCTGAACTGTACCTTGGCCAATAATTCTGTAGTTGCTACCATCACCGAATGTGACTGAACCATCAGTCATGTCTTTAAGATTGGTGAACAGGCCTTTGTCACCTATCATATGTCTGGAGTAACCACTGTCTAGGTACCACTTTGAATGGTTTGAAGCTTTGAAAGTGGTGTGGGCAACTAAACAAGCAACCTTAGGGACTCATTTCATTACAGTTTTAGGTTTAAGAGTATAGTTGGTCTTCTTATGATTATAATTGTTATAAGTCCGACCTACTAAGTTAGATTTTAAGAGCTCCTTAAGTAAATCAACAATTTTCTTAGTTAAAGGATTACGATTCTGATTTTTATAGTTGATATGATTGCTTTTAGGTTTAAAGGTCTGAAAAGTCTTAGCGTTTTTAGAATTATATTGATTCGGACTTTTCCCTTTTGAGTTAGAAGACTCCCCTTTAACAAATTTAGGTGGAGTATTCTTATATTTGGGAGGAATACTTTTATCATAACCCAATCCAGATCGATCGCCACATTTTCTGGATCCAAATAAAAGTTTTTCTAATTTAGGATCACCTTGGGCATACCTTCATGTGTCCTTCAAACTCAAAAGTGAAGAGACTTCTAGTTTTATCTTTTCATTTTCAAATTTTAATTTTTTAACTTGGGACGTTTTGAAATCTAAGTCGCACTTAGTTTTTTCAAAGTAATCTGAAATGTGTGATTTTTCTAAGGCCGTATTATCAAAATTCTCTTTTGGTTTTGAAAACTTTTCTTTCTGAAGTTTTAGCTTTACAACAATTTTGCAACTTTCCTTGTATAGGGTATCATAAGCATCTTTAAGATCTTCTTCATTTTCATGGTCATTATTCAGATTTTCTTCACTGGTTGAATCATCATTATCTAAAAAAGTGAACTTGGCTAGAGTTATTGGGATTTAACATCATTAGTCGACTCGGTTTCAGAATCTTCTGACTCAGAAGAGACTTCAGAGCAGGAAGATTCATCCCATGTAGCCAACATACTTTTCTTTTTAGACTTGTCCTTCTTAGGACATTTGTTTGGTAGATGCCCATATTCATGGCAGTTGTAGCATTGGCTGTCTTTTAAATATTTCTAAGTTTTAGATTTAGATCTTTTCTTTTCAATAAGTTTTTGCAAATAAACCCTCTTTTTTTACTTTTAAAAATCTTGTAAAACTTTTTAGCTAAATAAGCCATATCATCTTCAGAAGTTTCTAAATCAGAATTATTACTATTTTCTTGAGAAATAATTTTAGAAGACTTAAGGACGATGGATTTACCTTTAGGAGCTTTAAAGTTTAACTCGTAGGTTTGTAAAGAACCAACCAGTTTTTCTACCCTCATATTATTGTAGTACGAAGTTCCTGGATCGCAATTACTTTTGAATTGAACCGTTCAGGCAATGAACGCAGTATCTTTGCACATACTTTACTTTTTGGGATCCTATCACCAAGACCCTACATAGAGTTGACAATGTCATTCAATCTTGTATAGAAGTCCATGAACGTTTCACTTTCTTCCATACGTATTTTCTCAAATTTGGTTATGAGAATTTGAACTTTAGATTTCTTAACAATTGTTGTACCCTCATGTGTCATTTCCAAGATATCCCACGCTTGCTTTGCAGTATCACAGGATATAATTCTCTTGAATTCATCCGGTGATAGTGTGTAAGTAATTGCATTTAAAGTCTTTGCATTGACACTACTCTCACTTTTTTGAAAAGTGGACCAAGAAAAGTAAGGTGTGACTTTTATAGTTTTAGATCCATCAGTACCAGTCACTTCAGTGGTAGGAGGGGTCTAATTAGTTACTGTGGCTTGCCATACGCTCTCATCCACGAATTTTTAAAAAAATCCTCATTTTGGCTTTCTAATAGGCATAATTGGAGCCATCAAAAGGTGGAGGCCTAGTGACTGAAAGGCTATCAAAATTTGACATCTTAAAAAGCTTAGATCGATTAGCTCAGGAAATTAATCCAAAAATTAAAGCGAGCTATTAGGCTTTGATACTACTTGAAAAGGCCGAGCTAAGAGTCCTAGAGGAGGGTGAATAGGACTATGCCAAATTAAAAAATTAAATACAGAATAATAAAGAAATCTACAATGATAGTACTTAACAAATCAAATAACAGAAATGAATAGCAACCTCAAATGTATAAGTATTGAGAGGTTAATACAAATGTTGTTCTAATGATAGCCTTACACCAAAAATGAATGGCTTATGGTAAGACAACCTGATTCCTAGAACGGTCTGTGTATCAAAATCTCAAACCGATATAGAGGAATAAAGAATAAAACAGAAATAAAATTCTACTGCTATTACAACATTCACCACATGTACTGAAAGTAAATTACAATCATTCACCACAAATGCTGAAAAAATAAATTACAACAATCACACACTTAGGCACATTGAACCATTCACAACTCCAGCAATTATAGTGGTTCGCTTGTGTGTACACCAATTGTTAAAAAATAGCCACACAACTACTCCACTGCTAATATCCTCACACAGTGGATATTGGCTTTCACTATGAAATAGGTTTTTCAAGGTTCACCTAAAAGCTTCATAATTGTGTCTTTCAAGTGGGCTTACACAATTCAAAAACTCCACACTCTGAGATTTTCTGGATCACCTTAGAAAACCAAAAAAGAAAGAGAGATTTTTTTGGTACAATCTTAAAAAAATCAAAAAGAGATTTACAACAATGTAAATATACTTATCTAGATATTCTCCTTTGTCGAAGCCTGGTAGAACCAATTCGGTATAGATATTCAACGTAGATGTTCAATGTCCACACTTATGAAAAGATTCTAAGTTCTAAATGATTTTTTAGATGAAATCAGCTTGGACTAGCTTGATTTGATTTTGATCTCAAGAAAGGGGAAAACTTAAATCCCTTCTTCACTTAAGATTGAAATAGAGAATTCAAAATCAAATACAAAGAGTTAAAAGAATATTAAATGAACACAATATAGCTTAAGAATATTACAAACTTATCTCTCAGAGTGGTGTCTTGATTATCTTGGAATGGAATGAAAAACTTTGAGAATTGTCCTCAATTTATAGGCAAAATTACTGTTCACTCGACTGGCCCAGTGGTCAAAGGACCAACAATATTTCAAAAATTCAGGTGCGATAAGATAAGACCATTCCACGACTGGTCGGGTGGCCTGCTCGACTGGTCAAGCACTGCACTCGACTGGTCGAGTGGGACTAAAAATGGTTGATGGACTTTGAGTCGAGCCTGCTCGATTGGTCGAGCACTGTTCACTCGACTAGTCGAGCAGTTTCCAGGACTGGTCGAGGGTCCAACAAAAAATTCTAAAAATTAGTAACAAACCTTGGACTGGTCTAGGAAATTATTGGACTGGTCGAGCCAATACTAGTACTAGTTGAAGATAGGTTAACACTACTCGAGAAAAAGCCTATAAAATTATATAATGACCCAAATTAAGTATACAATCCATATGACCTAATCTATGGTCAATCTAGGGTCATTCATACCTTATATGTGATATATGAACAATGAAACATCATTCGCTTCGGTTGATAGTTGATCTTAAAGTACATGAAGCTTGATATCTTGAAGTACTTTGAAGCTTGAACTTGAAGTACTTATAACTTTTGTTTCAACTTGAGTATATGAGCTTTAAGCTTGAGAAGATTACTTGAGCTTGAATTCTTAAAGTAATGCACACTGTCTTGATATAGTTGAAGCTTGAAAACTTAATCTAGTACTTGAACTTGTATAAGAATTTCTTGTTCTTATACTTGTGATGCTTGAATCTTAAATTGGAACATCTTGAATTTGTACTTGAATTGCTTGATCTTGAATATGAAGATGAGCTACACAAGATACAGATTTCAAGAGGTTTTGACACTACAAAATTTGACAATTATAGGAGCTCGATAGAATAACATTTACAATGACTTCTCTACCTTTGGTCCATCCTTCATCGATGTTTGGAGAATCTTAATTGTGTGCTAAAGCGATGTGAGGAAAAGAATTTGGTACTAAATTAGGAGAAGTGTCATTTCATGGTTCGTAAGGGGATTGTCCTTGGACATATCATCTCTTCCAAAGAAATTGAGGTAGATAAGGTTAAGATTGATCTTATCTCTAACTTACCTCCACTCAAGAACATACGAGATGTGCGATCTTTTTTAAGACACGCCAGATTTTACAGTAGATTCATAAAGGACTTTAGTCACCTCTCTCATCCTTTATGCAATCTACTTCAGAAGGATGTACCATACGAGTGGATTAAGCAATGCAAGGAAGCTTTTTCTAAGCTCAAGGGTATGTTAACTGCTACACCTATCATGCAACCATCCGACTGGAGCATTCCTTTTGAAATTATTTGTGATACGTCCGATTATGATCTTAGGGCAGTGTTAGGCCAGAGAAAAGAGCAGAAGCCTTATGTTATACACTATGCAAATAGAACTCTGAATCCTGCCCAAGTGAATTACTCAACTGCGGAGAAGAAACTCTTAGCTGTAGTATTCGCTGTGGATAAATTTAGGTCCTACTTGATTAGATCCAAGATCATCATCTACACAGATCATGCGGCGCTCAAGTATTTTCTTTCTAAGAATGATGCTAAGCCCCACTTGATAAGATGCATCCTCCTACTCCAAGAACTTGATTTGGAAATAAAAGATAAGAAGGGAGTAGAGAATGTAGTGGTTGACCGTCTTTCCCACCTTAACCTCTCTGATTCTCTTGAGACGACGAATATAAATGACATGTTCCTTGATGAACAACTGTTTAAAGTATCCCATTCATCTTAGTTTAAGGATAATGATATGATATGATATTCAAACAACACATTGCATAAACATATTATGATATCATGCACAATAATCTAGGTCCTTTTGTTAAATGATATGAGGATAATGGTATGATATGATGAAATGTGGTTAATATTTTTTTTGCAGAGAGTAGTGAATTAAGGGGGAGAGTTGATTATTGTGCATGATATCATAATATGTTTGTGCAATGTGTTGTTTGAATATCTATTGTATATTGTAATTTTGGTTTTGTCACAAATTTGACAAAGGGGGAGATTGAAAGTGCTATGTTGATAAACCCTAAGTATTGTCAAATTTTGGTGTGCCAAACCAATTTAAGTTTGTATCTTGATTTGTATGAAGCTTGTGCATCTGTTCACATTGAATCTTCGACATTCATTCTGTTCATGCTAAATGAATCTATCTTATCTACGACGAACTCATCGAGATCTTCAAACTGGAAGAAAGTGAAGACTTTCATATATTGAGTGAAGACTTAGTTTTCAAGAACATTGTGGTTCAAGATCGTGAACTAGAAAAGTTCAAGAACTCAACACCTAATTGAAGATCATGTTTGGTATATCAAGTTCAAACTTTGAAGATCGCAAGAATTAAAGCTACTGAAGTGATCGATATATTAAGTGTTCATATGTTCTATATCACAAGTAAGGTATGATTGACCTAGATTGACCTTAGATCATGATTAAATCATTTCATACTTTTAGTCGGTCATTTTGGTCATTTCATAAGTGTAAAATTCCATTCTTTCGACTAGCCCTAGCACTGGCTCGACCTGTCCTGGAGATTCTTCGACCAATCCAGGATTTGTTATGAATTTTTAGAATTTTTCTACTGGTTTACGACTAGTCCTGGAAACTGCTCAACAGTCATGTGAATAGTGCTCGACCAGTTGTACAGTGCTCGACTCATTTTCTAACGTGTAATCTGGACTCTCACGACCAGTCGTGTGGTGTCCACGACCAGTCGAGCAGGCCACTTAACCAGTCGTGGGACCCACAAGGCCAATCGTGCAACTGAAAAATCTTATTGCGACAGAATTTTTGAAAATCTGTTTGGATAACGCCAGTTGTAGCTAACCAAAGGCCAGTCGTGCGAATCGATTTTTCACCTATAAATAGTGCTCAAATTTTAGAGTTTTATATTCAATTCCTATCATTCTTAAGCAATCACTCTGACTTTATTTTGAGTACATTCTAGGCAATTTTGTGCATATTTAAGATTCTTTAAAGTAGCTCTTCTAATTTGATTTTGATTCTCTATTCCATTCTTATATTGAAAAGGGATATCCGATTTACCCTTTCTTGAGATCAAAATCAATATAAAGCCCTTGCTGATTTAATTAAAAATCATATAGACTTAGAACCTTATACACTTGTGAGACTGAACGTTGAACATCTACGTCGTCATCAAGTTGGTTCTACCAAGCTGCTTCAGAATCGTCATACAGATAAGTTTTTACTTTTTCTGTAATTCAATTCTTTTTGTTTGGTTTGTAAGATTGTTTCAAAAAATCTCATTTTTGGTTTGTTTGATGTGATCCAGAAAACTTAGAGCGTGGGGTTTTTGCATTGTGTAAGCCCACTTGAAAGACACAATTGTGAAGGTTTTAGGTGAACCTTGAAAAACCTATTTTGGATTAGTGAACACTAATATCCCGAAGGAGTGGATATTAGGAGTGGAGTAGTTGTGTGGCTGTTGTTTAACAGTTGGTGTACACACAAGTGAACCACTATAATTCTTTGTGTTTGGTGGATGTGTGGTTTATTTCTTTATCTTTTATGGTTTAAGATTGTGGGATGTATTTGTGGATGTGAATATTATAATCTTTACATTTCAGCATTGTGTGGTGAATGTTGTAATAGATTAGATTCTATTTCTTTCATTTCTTCTTCAGTTTGAGTTTTTGATACTCACCCACATTCTAGTAAGGTTGTCCTGCCATAAATCATTAGTTTTTATTGTTAGGTTATCCTTAGAACCAAGTTTGTATCAACCTCTCAATACTTGATTTTTTAGGTTGTTATTTCCTTTGGTTATTTACAATTTATTTGGCTATCTTATTGTTTATATTCCGCTTATTAATTTTTATTTGACATAGACCTATTCACCCCCCCCGTCTAGGATATATAGCTTGGCCTTTTCAAGTGGTATCAGAGCCTAATAGCTTGTTGATTTGGATTTAGTTCCTGAGCTAACCGATCCGAGCTTTTAAGATGTCAAATTTTGATAGCCTTTCTATCACTAGGCCTCCACCTTTTGATGGCTCTAATTATGCTTATTGGAAAGCAAGAATGAGAATATTCATGAAGTATATTGAGGAGAATGTGTGACAAGCCACAGTAACTAAATGGACACCACCTACTATTAAAGTTCTAGGCCTTGATGGAACTAAAACTCTAAAAATTGCTCCTTATAGTACTTGGACCACTCTTCAGAGAACTAAGAGTAGTGCCAATGCCAAGGCTTGAAATGCAATTACTTGTGCACTATTGCCAAATGAATTCAAGAGAATTATATCTTGTGATACTGCGAAACAAGCCTAGGATATCTTAGAAATGACACACGAGGGTACGACTACTGTCAAGAAATCTAAACTACAAATCCTCACCACTAGGTTTGAGGAAATACATATGGAAGAAAGTAAAACATTCATGAACTTCTATACTAAGTTGATTGACATAGTCATCTCTATGTGAGGTCTTGGAGATAGCATCCCAGAAAGCAAATTTGTGCAAAGATACTACGCTCACTACCTGAAATGTTCAATTCGAAAGTCACGGCCCTTCCGGAACTTCATGATATAGACCATATGCAAGTTGAAGAACTGGTTGGTTATTTACAAACCTACGAGTTAAACTTTAAAGCTCTGAAAGGTAAATCTATCGCCCTTAAATCTTCTAAAAGTATTTCTCATGTAAATAACAATTCTGATTTAGAAACATCTGAAGATGATATGGCCCTTTTAGCTAAAAAGTTTTACAAGATTTTTAAAAGTAAAAAGAGGGTTGATGTTCAAAAACCTGTTGAAAAGAAAAAATTAAGATCTAAAAATTGAAAATCTTTAAAAGTCAGCCAATGCTACAACTGCCATGAATATGGGCATCTAATAAACAAATGTCCTAAAAAGGACAAACCTAAAAAAGAAAGGTATGTTGGCTACATGGGATGAATCTTACTGCTCTGAAGCCTCTTTTGAGTCAGAAGATTCTGAAACCGAATCGGGTAATGATGTTAAAGCCCTAATGACTTAGCCAAGTTCACTTTCTCAAATAATGATACAACTAGTGAAGAAAATCCGGGAAGTAATCATGAGAATGAAGATCTTCAGGATGCTTATGATGCCCTATATAGGGAAAGTTATAAAATAGCTGTTAAATTAAAACTTCAGAAAAAAAAGTTTTTAAAATTGAAAGAGAATTTTGATAATCTAGTTTTGGAAAAATCACACATTTCAGATTGCTTTGAAAAAACTAAGTGTGACTTAGATTTCAAAACGTCCCAAGTTAAAAATTTAAAATCTGAAAATGAAAAACTAAAATTAGAAGTCTCTTCACTTTTGAGTTTGAAGGACACATGGAGATATGCTCAAGGTGACCCTAAATTAGAAAAACTTCTATCTGGATCCAGAAAATGTGGTGATCGATCTGGATTGGGCTACGATAAAAATACTTCTCCAAAATATAAGAATACTCCTCCTAAATTTGTTAAAGGAGAGTCTTCTAACTCAAAAGGGAAAAGTTTAAATCAAAATATTTCCAAAATGAATAAAACTTTTTCAGTCCTTAAATCCTAGAAAGAACCATATCAACTATAAAAATCAGAACCGTAATCCTTTAGCTGAGAAAATTGTAGACTTGCTTAAGGAGCTCTTAAAATCTAACTCAGTGGGTAGGACATATAACAATTATAATCAGAAGAAGACCAACTATGTTCATAAACCTAAAACTGTAATGAGATGGGTCCCTAAGGTTGCTTGTTTGGTTGCCCACACCGCATTCAAAGCGACAAGCCATTCAAAGTAGCACTTGGATAGTGGTTGTTCCAGACATATGACAGGTGACAAAAGTCTGTTCACCAGTCTTAAAGACATGGCTGATGGCTCAGTCACATTTGGTGATGGTAGCAACGAAAAAATTATTGGTCAAGGTACGGTTCAACTCCCTAACCTCCCTCTATTTGAGAATGTTTTATATGTAGAAGGTTTAAAACATAATTTATTAAGCATTTCTTAAATTTGCGATAATAATCACAGTGTAAAATTTTCAAATCAAAAGTGTGAAATCTTGAATAAGAATGGTTCTGTAATATTAACTAGTCACAAAACTTCTGAAAACTACTATATAGTTAGTGACTCAAGCTCATCTAAGCTATCGTGTTACATGGCCCGTATTGATGAGACAAAACTATGGCATAAGCGCCTAGGACATGTACACTACTGCAACTTGTATAGATTGAGCAAAAGTGAATTGGTAAGAGGTCTACCCAAAATAAAGAAAGTGGATAAGATATGTGGTGAGTGCTAAATTGGTAAACAAACCAGGAGTGTTCATAAAAAGATAAACTTCAATGCCACATCTAAACCACTCGAACCTCTCCACATGGATCTCATTGGACCAACTAGAACGGAGAGTCGAGGTGGTAAGAAGTACATTCTGGTCATTGTAGATGACTTTACTAGGTATACTTGGGTAGTCTTCTTAAGAGAGAAATCTGAAACTCTCGATGAAGTAAAAAGGGTACTTAAACATATCCAAATTGAAAAAGAGTTACAAGTCACTAAGATTCGTAGTGATCATGGATCTGAGTTTGAAAATATCAGTTTTAAGAAATTTTGTAGTGACCAAGGAATATCACATGAATATTTTACTCCCAAAACACCACAACAAAATGGGGTAGTAGAAAGGAAAAATAAGGTGTTTCAAGAAATGGTAAACGTAATGTTAAATAGTATGAAGCTTCCTAAAAATTTCTGGGCTGAAGCTGTAAATACTGCTTATTATATAATTAACCGTATTTATATTAGAAAATCTAATAATAAAATGGCTTATGAGATGTGATTTGATAAGAAGCCTTCTGTCAAATACTTTCGTGTTTTTGACAATAAATGCTATCTTGCGTGACCGAGAACATCTGAGTAAATTTGACACCAAAAGTAATGAAGGGATATTTTTAGGGTATGCTCTGAATAGTCAAGCATATTGGGTCCTTAACAAAAGGACCGGTGTAATATAAGAATCTATTAATGTGGTCATTGATGATCATTTGAATACACCTCTCTCAAGTTCAGAAGATGATGAGGCTCTTCTAATTGATAAACCAAACTCTTCATCTAATCAAAATAACATTGAACTATGATCAAATAAAGATCATCCTACTGATCAAATCCTTGGAAATCCCCTCATTGGTGTACGCACTCATAAACAATTAGAAGATATGTGTAACTACGTGTGCTTTACATTTCAGATGGAACTAGCTCACGTAAAAGAAGCCCTTACTGATAAAAACTGGATTGTAGCTATGCAAGAAGAGCTCAATCAGTTTGTAAGAAATGATATTTGATATTTACTTCCAAGACCAACTGATAAACATATTATCAGAACAAAATGGATTTTCAAGAATAAGTCTGATGAATTTGGTAATATAATTAGAAACAAGGCTAGGCTGGTTGTACAAGGGTACACTTAAATTGAAGGTATTAATTATGATGAAACCTTTGCCCCAGTAGCTCATCTTGAATCAATCAGATTGTTTATATCCATTGCGTGCTTTAAAAAGTTCAAAATACATCAAATGGATGTTAAGAGTGCATTTTTAAATGGTGATTTCCATGAAGAAGTATATGTTGAACAACCAAAGGGTTTTAAAGACCCTAAGCATGTTAATCATGTTTATCGCCTAAAAAAGGCACTCTATGGATTGAAACAGGCTCCCAAGGCATGGTATGAGAAATTAAATAAATTCTTGTTAAGTCATGAATTTGTTATGGGGAGTGTGGATAAAACATTATTTGTTAAGAAACATAAATATCATATTTTAATTGTGCAAATCTATGTTGATGACATTATCTATGGATCTACATGGATCTACTTGTGCTAACATAGTTGTTGAGTTTGCAGATCTTATGAAGTCCAAATTCGAAATGAGCATGGTTGGAGAACTAAATTATTTCCTAGGGTTGCAAGTCAAACAGATTCTTGATGGATTCTTCATCTCTCAAACCAAATATGCTCTGAACTTAAGTAAAAGGTTCGGATTTGAGAGTGGGAAGAATTTTGATACTCTGATGAGTACCACTCTGAAACTTTCTAAGGATTCAACAGGTAAGAGTGTGGATCCTAAGGTATATCGTAGTATGATAAGAAGTTTACTTTATTTAATTACGAGTTGATCGGATATTACTTTTAGTGTTGGAATTTGTGCCAGATATCAATCGAACCCTAAAGAATCCTACTTGATTGCTGTTAAGCGAATTTTGCGATATGTCGCTAGTTCAGCTAATCTTGGTATCTGGTATCCACATGATACTAGTATGTGATTAGCTGGTTACACAGATGTTGATTGGGCTGGTAACATTGATGATCTCAAATCAACCAGTGGTGGTTGTTTTTATGTCAGGAATTGTCTAGTTTCTTGGCTAAGTAAGAAACAAAGTTTCGTATCGTTCTCTACTACTGAGGCTGAATATATTGCTGCAGGTAATGCATGCACTCAGTTAGTATGGATGAAGAGAATATTAAGTAATTACGGAATTGCGCAAGAATCTATGATGTTATATTGTGATAACACAAGCGCGATTAATATATCCAAAAATCCTATTCAGCATTCACGAACCAATCACATTGACATAAGGTATCATTATATTTGTGAATTGGTGGAAGAAAATATAATTTCATTAGAATATATTCGATCAAGAATCAATTAGCTGACATATTCACAAAACCGCTCTACAAAAATTGGTTTGCAAAATTGAAATTTGATCTTGGTATGTGCAATATGAACTAATGCTTTGTGCTCATTTGTATCATAATATTTGTATATATTATTTTGCAATTTTATCTTATTTAAATATATACAAAATTACACATTTTTAGTGTTACACGACCAGTTGAGTACACACTTGACCAGTCGTGGCACGATCGGTCGAGTATGTACACGACCAGTCGTGAAACACGTGAATTGGGTTTTTATTTGGGGAAAAGTGACTTTTCTTCATTTCTTTCTTCTTCTCCATCAAGCCCTTTCACGACCAGTCGAACCTATCTCCGATTACTCTCTGGTTAGTGCTTTATTTTTATTTTTCTTCTGGATTTAAGTTCTTTGATCATCCTTAATCTTGATTTTGCTTCTTATTTCAAGATTTATGTGGTTTGAAAGTGTTTCTTCCTTAAAATCTGATTTTCTTGGAATCCTTTCATTCATTTTTATAATCCTTTGTTTCCTTGTTTTCTTGTGACAATGGAAGGAAGAATTAGGAAGAAAACCACTCGCATCTCTCTTCTTCCCGTTCCGCACCCATTACCGTGCGTTATCTTTTGTCATGCCCCAAACTCAAAAATCGGGCTCACAAAATTCCCGATCCCCGAATCCGTCGCCGACAGCATCCGTAGAACCCCATTCTCGGCTCCCAGCGCTCATACGCTAGGTTCCGATCCTGGGATGCTACAAGGAAGATTTTCAACATCAGTTTAATTCGTAATAAGCATAACCCATAAACAACAACTAAAAACTCTATCACATTTCCACTATGATAAAAAACTTTACAAGTACAATGAGCATAAAAGGAAATATAATGAAAATGAATAAAAAGGTCCAAAATGATCTGCTCTGCGCTCCTGCCTCAGCGCTGCTGCGTCCCAATGTCACTTGTATGTAACGGTCATGCATAAGCTTATAGAAAGCTTAGAGGGTGGTGAAAGTGTGTGCGCAATGTAGTAATGCAGATATGCAGTATCAGAGTAATGCGGAACATGCTAATGAATCCATGAATACCACTAGCCATACCAAGGCTATGCAATGCAAGGCATGAATGATGTCGGTCATACAAAGGCCATGCGATGCGAGATGCAACTCAAGCATACAAATCCTCATCTATATCCACATATCAATACAACTCAAATCTAAAATATTACCGGGGTCTAGTACACTCTAAACCAGATTGCCGCCCCATCGCGCGCAATAAGGTAAGTGGAAGAGACCACACTACTCGCCTGCCAATATCGGGCTCGGCTCATCGATAGCAGACTCATTCCTCGAGCTGGTCAGACTCAGCCTAGCTTTGCCCCCTCCTCTCGGGCAGGTAAGGTCGCACCCCCTTCCAACCGACCACGACACAGTAGAAAGCGCGGCCATCTGGTAATCGGCACTCGGCACTCATGCACCCACTTGGTCTAGACGTTGGAGCAACCTCTTGGTACCATAAGGGTTTAGGGACTTTCACCCAGGGATATCTATAGCACCCCATATAGAATAAGATTTTTGGTATCCAATCCTGCCAACCACGATACGCCTGTGGAGGCTATGACCCTGATGTCACTAGGGCGTACAGTACCATATCACACAATGCGAATGCATGAATTACACTATCCAGTCATGCAGCAATCCTGCGCGTATCGTGCGCTCATATGGGGCAACACCGCCTATTCGGGAGCCCCTAAACAATCTGCCTGAAGGCATATGCTATGACCAACATTTCTCATATCAAGCATACATATGATGTGTATGATCATGAATCATGGCACTATACTAAACATGTTATATGGGATAGATGTTGTTCATAACGAAGATAGACCTAGACGGCCTACAAGTAGGGGCCTAACAATGGGCCTTAGGGAGAGTCATAATGCGGACATTTAACCAACATTATTCTTCAATGTGGACGTCAAACCAACATTGCTCCCAAGGCACGGCCTGCCTAATATCAACTCATAAGCCATGGGGAAACACACATTGCAATGGACCCTAAGGACACCCCGTTGGGCCTCGGCCCATGGGCCTTGGATACATCAAATGCGCTGCATCATATGGGCCTTATATAAATCACGTGAGCCACATCAATGGGCCTTATGTACATTACATTGGGCCATAACCCCTGGGCCTTTGAGTACATCACAATGGGCCTCGTAACATGGCCTTATATATCAAAGTCGGTCTCAACCACAGGCCACAAATGCATCGAATGGGCCTCATAACATGGGCCTTTCATTCACATCAAAGCGGGCCTCAACAACGGGCCATAATTATGACAAGGTGGGCTAATCACTTAGGCCTTATGTATACCAAGGTGGGGTCCACCTGAACCATAGATCTATCTTATTTTTTTAATCTCAAGCTGTTAAGATAAACTCGCCAAGTAGTTGGACAAATCGGAGGCAACACATGCATCATGGTGGGGGTCCACATGAGGGCCCACCATAATGTATATATATTACATAATATAATATATATATATATAATATGTACAATATAATATATACATATATATATACACACATAGCCACACGTGTACACACACCACACGCACGCACACGCACCCACCGTACACACATGCACACACACGCCTACACACACACGTCATACACCCACCATCCCTTGGACGGTGGGGATATAATGAATACATCACTGTGGCCTCCACCATCCAGGCGGACGGTGGAAGTAAAACGCATACATCAATGTGGGTCCCACGTGGGACCCACCCTAATGTTTATAAGCCATCTGACTCGTTAATAAGGTCCCACGGACCTGGCCGAGTAGGAAAAGCAAATTTCATCTTAATCCAAAACTTCTATGGACCCAGAAAGGGTTTCAATGGAAGACATTTAATCACTACTGTTTCCTATGATGTGGGCCACCTGAGTACTGGATTGGCCTAATTTTTGGAGGGGGCTCACTCCAGGGAGGGGCCAACCCAATGAACGGGTTGGATGACACATAAACATCATGGTTGGGCCCATGGCTGGAGCCGTGGGTTGCCAGCCCGCCCGTCTGCCGTCCACCGTCTGTAGGTGCACAGGCAGTGCCTGCTGCTGCTATATCCTTTTTTTTAATGCATTCTGTTGTCACTGGCATCCATATCTGTTTTCCTTCTCTTATTTTTCATCATATTATTCAGTTTCGACTTCACCCTTGTCATAGCGATATTCCTTTGGCTTATCTTATGACTACCTTAGCTAATCGTGCCTTTATAACTATGCTTGTTGGGGAAGGTTCTATTAATCTCTGTCCATTTAACAACTCTAATATCAACAAGATGAACCTGGACTTGACACCTGGTCAAGTTGATGGGAATGCTGGAGGAGATGAAGAAGCTGAAGATGCTGATGCTTTACCTCAAGAAGACGTTAATATGGATGATTTATTTGACGAACTTGAATCAGATTTTGAGGTTGACCCTGACTATCAGCCTTCTGGTTTCGATGAGAGGTTGCATACTCTTGAGGAACAGGTGACTCAGATTCGTGTAACCCAGGATTCTCAATTTGCTTATATGTGCAAATATATGAAGCGTATTAATAAGGGTTTACATCCAATGGATCCATCTATTCCTTCTCCCTCTTCAGGATTTGACTAGGTTCTTTTTTATTTAATGGTATCTGCAATAACTTTATGCTCACTCTTTTCCCTATGATTGCTTGGATAATGTTGTTTAACTTCTTATCTCTTGAGTTCAGATCCTTGTTTTATTTGATTTGGATGAATAGTTATTAATTCTAC
This sequence comes from Magnolia changhungtana, assembly GCA_030180095.1. Lineage (NCBI taxonomy): Eukaryota > Viridiplantae > Streptophyta > Magnoliopsida > Magnoliales > Magnoliaceae > Magnolia > Magnolia changhungtana. The sequence continues at coordinate 5,410,636 of JASAUF010000600.1, forward strand.
ATGCTCACTTATTATCTTCCTTTATCATTATTCGCTTCCTTTGTCATGTTGTGACAAAAAGGGGGAGAACTTTATTGAATGATATGAGGATAATGATATGATATGATAAAATGTGGCTAATTTTATTTTTATTTTTTGCAGAGAGTAGTGGATTAAGGGGGATAGTTGGTTATTGTGCATGATATCATAATATGTTTGTCCAATGTGTTGTTTGAATATCTATTGCATATTGTAATTTTGGTTTTGTCACCAATTTGACAAAGGGGGAGATTGAAAGTACCATGTTGATAAACTCTAAGTATTGTCAAATTTTGGTGTGCCAAACCAATTCAAGTTTGTATCTTGATTTGTATCAAGCTTGTGCATCTGTTCACATTGAATCTTCGACGTTCGTTTTGTTCGTGCTAAACGAATCTATCTTATCTACGACGAACTCATCGAGATCTTCAAACTGGAAGAAAGTGAAGACTTTCATATATTAAGTGAAGACTTAGTTTTCAAGAACATTGCGGTTCAAGATCGTGAACTAGAAAAGTTCAAGAACTCAAGGCCTAGTTGAAGATCATGTTTGGTAGGTCAAGTTCAAAATTTGAAGATCGCAATAATTAAAGCTACTGAAGTGATCGATATATTAAGTGTTCATATGTTCTATCCCACAAGTAAGGTATGATTGACCTAGATTGACCTTAGATCATGATTAAATCATTTCATACTTTCGGTCAGTCATTTTGGTCATTTTATAAGTGTAAAATTCCGTTCTTTCGACTAGCCCTAGCACCGGCTTGACCAGTCCTAAAGATTCTTCGACCAGTCCAGGATTTGTTATGAATTTTTAGAATTTTTCTGTTGGTCTACGACCAGTCCTAGAAACTGCTTGACCAGTCGTGTAAATAATGCTCGACCAATCGTACAGTGCTCGACTCGTTTTCCAGCGTGTAATCTAGACTCTCACGACTAGTCGTGTGGTGTCCTCGACCAGTCGAGCAAGCACTCGACTAGTCGTGGGACCCACAAGGCCAGTCGTGCAACTAAAAAAATCTTATTGTGCTAAAATTTTTGAAAATCTGTTTGGATAAGGCCAGTCGTAGCTAACTAAAGGCTAGTCGTGCGAACCAATTTTTCACCTATAAATAGTGCTCAAATTTCACAGTTTTATATTCAATTCTTATCATTCAAAAGCAATCACTCTGAGTTTATTTCGAGTGCATTATAGGCTATTTTGTGCATATTTAAGATTCTTTAAAGTTGCTCTTCTAATTTGATTTTGATTCTCTATTCCATTCTTATATTGAAAGGGGATATCCGATTTACCCTTTCTTGAGATCAAAATCAATATAAAGCCCATGCTGATTTAATTAAAAATCATCTAGACTTAGAACCTTATACACTTGTGAGACTGAACGTTGAACATCTACGTCGTCATCAAGTTGGTTCTACCGGGCTGCTTAAGAATCGTCATACAGATAAGTTTTTACTTTTTCTGTAATTCAATTCTTTTTATTTGGTTTGTGAGATTTTTCCAGAAAATCACATTTTTGGTTTGTCTAAGGTGATCCAAAAAACTCAGAGTGTGGGGTTTTTGAATTATGTAAGCCCACTTGAAAGACACAATTGTGAAGGTTTTAGGTGAACCTTGAAAAACCTATTTTGGATTAGTGAACGCTAATATCCCGAAGGAGTGGATATTAGGAGTGGAGTAGTTGTGTGGCTGTTGTTTAACAGTTGGTGTACACACAAGCGAACTGCTATAATTCTGTGTTTGGTGGATATGTGGTTTATTGCTTTATCTTTTATGGTTTAAGATTGTAAGATGTATTTGTGGATGTGAATATTGTAATCTTTACATTTCAGCATTGTGTGATGAATGTTATAATAGATTAGATTCTATTTCTTTCATTTTCTCTTCATTTGAGTTTTTAATACTCACCCACATTCTAGTAAGGTTGTTCTGCCATAAATCATTAGTTTTTTGTGTCAGGTTATCCTTAGAACCAAGTTTGTATCAACTTCTCAATACTTGATTTTTTAAGTTGTTATTTCCTTTGGTTATTTGCAATTCATTTAGCTATCTTATTGTTTATATTTTGCTTATTAATTTTTATTTGGCATAGTCCTATTGACCCCCCCCTCTAGGACATATAGCTCGGCCTTTTTAGTGGTCACTTTTCTACTAAAAAGAACATGGCTAAAATTCTTTAGTGTGGCTTTTACTGGCCCACTATGTTCAAGGACACTCATGAGTTTTGCAAAGCTTGTGAGCGTTGTCAGATTTTGGGAGCATTGTCCCATTGAAATATGATGTTTTTGAACCCCATTCTGATTATTGAAGCATTTGATTGTTGGGGCATTGATTTCATGGGACCATTCTCTCAATCTTTTGGAAATTTGTATATTTTGCTAGCGGTAGACTATGTCACTAAATGGGTTAAAGTGATCCCGTGTCGGAACAATGATCATCAAACGGTCATTAAATTTTTAAAAGAGAACATTCTTTCTCAATTCGGAACGCCTTGAGCCATCATTAGTGTGGAGGTTCACATTTCTGTAACAGGCCATTTGCAAACTTAATGAAGAAATATGACATCTCCCACAAAGTGAGCACTCCATACCACCCACAAAAAAGTGAGCAAGCTGAAATTTCCAAATTGAACATATTTTGAAAAAAAACGGTTAACCCTGACTATAAGGACTGGTCAATCCGATTGACCGATGCTTTATGGGCTTACCATACTACATTTAAGACCCTTATTAGATTTTTTTTCCCTTTAGACTTGTCTATGGAAAGGCTTGTCACTTGCACGTGGAGTTTGAACATAGGGCCTACTGAGCGATTAAAAATCTGAACTTCAATTTGAACAACGCTGGCTCGCTGCGCAAACTTCGGTTAAATGAAGTGGAAGAAATCCGGAATGATGCATATGAGAACTTGAGAATTTATAAGGACAAGATGAAGGTGTTTCATGACCAACACATTTTTTAAAAATAATTAACACCAGGTCAGAAAGTCCTTTTGTATAATTCTCGGTTATACCTTTTTTCGGGTAAACTCTGATCTCGTTGGATTGGCCTTTTCATTATTACTAATGTTTATCCTCATGGGGCTGTTGAGATTCGAAATCCAAACAATGTCAATGAATTCAAAGTAAATGGACATCATTTAAAGCCATTTGTTGAAAATTTTGATTCAGAGGACATGTCAATACCTCTGATTGACCCTGTTTACCAAGATTGACCTCCTAGTCCGATGGAGGTATATGTAGATTTATTTACTTTCATATGATTTAAGATTAGGATAGTTTACTTTCTGCTGTTTAGAATAGTTTATTTTCCACTGTTTATGATAGTTTTCTTTCTGTTGGTTTAATTCTTATGATAACCCATATTTACATTGAGACCATTTGAAAAGCCTCAAAATTTCTTCTTCAAGTATTACCCTTCCATCACTTCCCTTCTCTTTTCATTGCCTCTTTTGCATTACATGCTCATTTCTTTTACATTGAGGACAATGTAGATTTTTCGGTTGGGGATGGGGGATTAGGTGAACTAATCGTCGTTTTCTCTGTTTTGAGCAAAAGTTTTGAAAATGTTCAATGTTTCAAGTCGAAATCTATTTGGGAAGCGATGAATTGTGTACTTAAGAATACATTGGGTATGATAAAAATAGAGATTGAATTTTGGATTGTTGGAATTTGATCAACTAAGTAATCTATCACCTAAGTTCTTGCACTCAATCGATTAAGAGATAGTTTGAATATCATGTTAATCTAAATCACAAGACACATTTAAATTGTCTTCTATAAGACTTGATAGAAGTTTTAATTGTTAATATTAGAATCATTGATAGATGGTGAGAATTGAGTCTAGAGAATTTTATCCACCTTAAAACAAGAAAAGAACCAGTTAAAAAAACAGGAGATCGACAAAGGGGTTATGAAAAAGAATAAAAAGAATGAAAAATATAGAAAAGAATGCAAAAATAAAAAGAATGAATAAAAATTGATCGTCGATATAAAATCATAGACTGGAAAAAGAAGGAAAATGGGATAAGTTCAGAATTAGTACTTGAGTTTTAAACTGATCTTGAAGCGATATTATGACTAACATGATGAATTAATAGTATTTGTACAAGAAGTTGATTTTCACTGAGCACATTAAAAAACTTGATATGCAAATTATGCGCGATTTAATGGACAAAGAATTTACTTGATTGGTTGCTTATGTGGTTTGGCTCCAAGTTTTCAGAACCCCACTTCCGTATCTTAATTCTACCCATTCATACTTGAGTGTACAAAAGATTGTTTTCCAAGAGAGGTTTTGAACATTAAGCATTGAGATTTATTTCACACATACTTTGCTCAGGACTAGTAAAATGCTGGTTAGGGATTGTATTGGGAGTCAAATATTGCATATTATCCCCCATTTATATCTTGGTTTTATGAATGTGATAATACTTAATGTTCTATTTTACTTATGTTTGTGTTGCAAGGTGAATTTAAGAGCTTAAATTGAAAAGGGTGCTAAAAGCATATATTTGATGCTCAAGAATCACCATGGCAAGGGATGAATCTTAAGATACCAAGATTGAAGAATTCACATATCAAAGATCTAAGAAAACCAAGTGAGGAATAAAGAGAATCAAAGATTTGAAGTGAATAAAAGGAATCTTGAAATCGTCCTGAAAATGTATATTTTGAAACTCTGAGTCATTTTGTAAAATTGCGCAGAGTGAAGTCTATTTTGGGAAACTGGGCAGAGTAAAGTCTGTTTTAGCAAACTGTGCAAATTTGAAGCAGTTTCTAAAGTTTTCCAACTAGGTGCGAAAGTTGGAGTTCCATACATATAAATAAGACTCCCTAGGATGTTCTTAGGCATCTTCTAGAGTTTAAGGAGTGAAGCAAAAGGGTGGAGAAGCCGACGCCAAGAGTTTTTTTTTCTTCTTCCTTGGTTGTTTTCACATTTTTCTTAAGAGACTTTAATCCAATCATGTCTATGGTTGGCTAAACCTCTTAGCTAGGGCTAAGAGGTGAAGCTTGTAGCATGATGTGATGTTTCTGTTGCTTTGATTATGTTTATGTTGAACTCTCTGGATTCTAATTTGATACTTAAGGAATACTTTCAGTTTTTTAATGGTTTATTGTGACTCAAATTATAATAGATCTGCAATAGTTTTGAGTATCTTTTTTTCCTGATTTGAGATTGTGAAATTAGTAAGTCCTGTTATTCACCATCGTCCCTTAGGCATGGTAGGGTGATGAAATCCTTCCTAATCTTCACAATTCTCCTACTTTGAGATTATGAGCTTGGTAAATCCTGTTGTTTACCATTGTCTCTTGGGCATGGTTTAGTGATGGAATCCCTGCCAATTATCATAGTTTTTTTCATTTAGAATTAAGTCAATGAAAGTTCAGATTTGGTTTTATTGATATATTTTCCAATTGGATAGGATAGGACTCAAATTCTAATTGTGTTACTTGAATCAAGTAAGAGGGCTCCCTGATCACTACAAGTGGATCCTTGGCACCCTAGTTCCCACATTTAAATTCTTAGTTTTAATTACTTAATTCACAATTACTCTCTCAATCACTTCAGAATAAGTTTTACATCTTCTTCTAGTTCTACTTCTAGTTAATTTCAGAAACGCACAAGATCAGTTCATGTGGATTCGACCTCAGTCTTATCGAGATTATTACTACATTGCGACCTTAGACTTGGGGTTGTGAACAACTCTACACGTATTTTCCCATCAAAGGCCTACGAAAGGTCTTGACGAGTTTGAAGTAACCAAACTCTGAACCCCAATCCTGCACAAGGAAATGGTTTTAAAAGCAATGGATTCTTGTACTTACCTTTAAGTGAGTGAGCACCATTCAACACATGTCGATGAAGATCTTCCACTTAATGAAGAGTCTTCAACTCTATTGAACCACAACTCATTGTAGATGCTCCGGTCGAAGAAGCCAAGGTTGTTTCAAGGTGTTGGTGAATCTATTCTAGTTAATGATGGGTATTTAAGAGTTAGAGAAGATTTCCAAAGCTAAGCATTCAAAGATCCTAGCACAATGATTTACTGTTAAAGAGTGTTGTTGGATCATCAATGAAGGCTGGAGTTCATAGTTCAATCTAGGCTATGAATGTTCCAATAAATGCCTTTAAGTCATAGATTGAATGATGAACTGCTATGAGAAAGAGGGCTTGAGAGGAAGGGTATTAACTCTAGCAATAATTCTCTCAAAGCTCTCTTCAATGCTCGCTGCAAAATGCCAAGAAACAACCCCATGTGATATATAGAGTAAAAATCCCAACAGTAAAAAATGGACAGAAATCTGTCATTGTCGATGCCATCGACTTGTGCACCAAGGTTTTCAAATAGGTGATGGACAAATTTTGTCCGATGTCATCAATCATCCTTCGATGCCATTGATATTTTCTTTGAAAAATACACTGAGGTTGCTAGACTATCTGAGCTCAATTTTGATGCCATCGAACATTCTTCGATACCATGAAAGTTTGAATTTCGATGTCGTCGAAGTCATTTCGATGCCATCAAGAATAAATTGATTTTCCTTTGAAAATATCTGGACATATTTATTGTTATCAAACAATCTTTCAATGTCATTAAAATTTGAATTTCGATGTCATCGAAAGAGCTTCGATGCCATCAAGAAATATATGATTTTCTTTGTAAACTCTTTGGACAAATTGGTCCAAGTATCGATGTCATATATGACTTAACTTCGATGCCATTAAAGGTAGTTCGATTGCATCGACAATATCAGAGTTCCTTTAAAGCTTGTTGGAGAGATTTGGCCTAAGTTCGATGTTATCGAAGTAGGTTCAATGCCATCAAAACTTAAGTTTTGATGTCATTGAACTTCCTTCGATGCCATCGATAATATCCAGTATTTTTACAGTTTGCTTGCTGGACCGTTAGGACACTGTTTCGATACCATCAAAAAAGTATTTTTCCAATTTGATTCATTCTCCATAAACTTCAAGCTAACTCTATAACTAAGCTTATAAAGGGTTTTGCAAATATAATTTAGTTAAGTTTAAACTATTTTAAGTGTGGTTATTACCTGATAGGGTTTCGTTAGGGATGTGAGGCTTAATTTACCTATGTAGCGCACTTGAACCTCTTCAACTTGGTGTGTCTTCGGTCTTGTATTCTTCATATGGGGCTCACTGGGATCTAAGACTCAACATTCACGCTAATTAACAAACACGGGCACTTTCAATATCCCCCTTTGTCAATTACATGACAAAATACCTAACAAACCCTAAATGAATTATACAACTTAATATTTGTAAGGTATTGCATTGCTTATACATTTTTTTTTTTTTATTTTTACAAATACACAACTTGGCTCTTTAGTTGCTCCCCCTATCTTCCTGCATCAACATTAATAGTAAAACCAACAAGCACACATAATGGTGGGAGTCTGGTTCTCCCCTTTTTGTTAGTGATTGACAAAGGGTTAACAATAAATAACATGCGATTATCATTGAAGTTGGAGAAGTAATCACATAAGATTATAAAAGATAAATCAAACATTCACATAATAAAAAAGATAGGAGTGAAATGTAGAGAAATAAGCCATCATCAATATATGTCATAATTGCATGGCATAAATACCCAAAACATAAACCATCCAAAAGACACAATAAGCCCAAGCAGGGTGATATCATCCAAAATACACATTACCGTCCACACAATATAACATCCGATCAAACTATATACAAATAAACATGTATCAAATCATCTGGGCCTCCAAAATGATAATAATGCCTCAGGACTTAAACCCTAGACTTGCAGTGCTGAACTGGACTCTAAGCAGACGGACCACCCTCACATGGAGCAGTGTGTAACACCCCATATTTTTCAATGCTCGGGTGTTACCATTTAAAACCAACTTAACATGAACGTATGTGGGAACACATATATATTATATATTGCACATCATCATTCAGCAATTCACGACCTGTCCATCTTAACCATTTGATGTGGATCGTGGCAATAATGGACCCGTAAGAGTTAGTTCAATCCACCCTAGACCCTGATGGCTTTTAATCTTTTGGATTCGAGCTAGGACAATCCACAATGCATTTGTAGGGTTTATGTCAATCCACTGTGGACCCCACCTGTTAACCTGCGCACGTACACAAACCTATGTACACCCTCCATGCACTAGAAGCGGTGTCGGGTCAAACTGCATTTGACCAGACATTTCCAAAAACAGGAGAAATCCCGCCCACACCTGTTTGACAAGAGAAACACAATTGTGTTTCTCTTCTTGCGTTCAATCAACATGGGGGCCACCATATCGCTTCAACTGGAAAATCTAGACCATTCATCTGATCCCAGAGGTGGGCCTGAACAGATCCATGCTTCCATACACATCTTGGCATCCTTACACATGCACAACATCCCATGTGCGTGCATTGTTTGGCAAAAAAATGGAAACTCTGTTTATCTCTCCACACGCCAGCTCAGTAATCCACGTGAGGGGCGTCTAGCATGATCTCGGACGTCCATTTGATGGCATCCTAGCCATCCATTCCTGGGGTTTTCTACCCATAGTAAAGGGAAACCACAACTGTTTGGTTATACTGGTTGTATTAAAGAGTGCGGCAAAGCAGCGCAATCTGGACCGCCCATTTCAGATCATACGGTTCAGGATCTCTAGGAAGGCTCTATATGAGCATTTGAAATCGAATGTATTAGGGCTCCTCCCTGTTATTGCGGTCGCTCAAAGAAAACCGACCATTTTCCTCTTTGCTCGAACCCACCATGTAATCCTCACTGGAGCTTCAACTTCAAGCTTTCGTAAGCTCCATAGGGAGTATACAAACGGTCTGGAAGCGTTGGAATCTTGAAAAATTCATCGGACCAAGAATAACCATTGGAGGCCAACTTTTTTCCTCGTTTGTTGTCGTGCCACACCACACTTCTGTTGTCTGAGTCTGGGTCCGTTCGGACCCTCTTGAGCTCCCAGACAAGGAAGAAGAAAGTGGAAGAAGAAAGAAAGAAAGAAAAGAAAGAAATGGAAGGAGAGAGAGAGGGACCGTTCTCTTGTTGTCGACGTGTTGTCGCACTAGGCCGTTGCACGAGTCACGACCCACTAACTCGTGGGGCTTGGTTTGCTGTATGGGTGCTGGTTGTGAAGAGAGGAAAGGAATAGAGAGAAGAGAGAATAAGGAGAGAATAGAGAGAGAGAGGGGCGATGGGGTATGGCTACAGTTGCCGCATCGAGTCAAGTTGAGGTGTAGCCCAACTCAGGTGAGTTGTGTTCGAGTCCAGATGTTGCTGGACTAGGATTGTGAGAAGAAAAGAGAGGGAGAGAGATAGGAGAAGAAAGAGAAGAAGAAGAAGAAAGGGAGGAGAGACTGATAGAGAATGAGGAATGAGGGAGAAGGAGTCATCCTGAGTCAACTCGACTCGGTTGGAACTCACTGAGTCAAGTTGTGCAAGTTGGGCCTGGTTCGGGCCATGTTGTGTTCCTAGCAGCAGGAAAAGAAAATAAGGAAGAAAGAAATGAGGAGGAAAGGAGAAGAAAGAAAGGAGGAAGAGAAAAGAAGGAGCTGAGTTAGCTCAACTTGAATCGAGTCGACTAGGGTGAGTCCACATCTTTCCTCCATATTGAAGTTCTGTCAATTTCGATTTTCATTTTTGCCATTTTATTCATTGTTAGGACTACGAATGTTAGGAATGAATGACAGTTAGTAAATTATTTATATTGACATTAGCATTTCATATAAAACCAAAATTATCATTATTTTATTTTGTCATCATTAAATATTATCGATAATATTAGAGCATACCATGTATCCTCGTCAAAATGATTATTAGTGTCACATTGGTTAATATTACGTATTCTTAATATTAATGGTTGTTTGGAGATTGATAGTATTATTAGCATTACGATCCTAAATCTAAGCCTAGAACTAAACCCAAGGATAAAGCCCTAGACCTAGGTAATCCAAACCCTGGGTTAGGACTTTAACCATAAACAATGTATTATTAAGTAGGACTAACTATTGACTGACTCTTCACACTAGCATTGAATATTATAAACGGAACTATGATTTATTAGACACTTATATTTAATTACTATCCTTAAGTATTAACAGGAAAAGACTCAGTATGGATAGTTATTATTATTACCAATAGAAAACATTATCACTTGCATGATGGGGGCTAGTATAATTATTATTATTAGTCGTCGTCAAATTATTGTTAATAAATATCCTATCTCTAGTACATTTATTAGTTAAAAGATTATTAGCTGTTATAAGAACATTAGACATTATTGGTATATTTAGGTACCCACTTGCGAACCATCATTATTAACATTGATGGATTAACACTTCTATTATGAACATTAATGGATCCATTATACAATTACAATAATGCTAATAATAATAATAATAATAATAATAATAATAATAATAATAATAATAATAATAATAATAATAATAACTTAGGAACCAAATCCTAGAATCTAAGCATCGAATTAAACTTTAAGATAAGTCCCTAAAACCTAGATAATCCAAGCCCTAGGTTATATAAATCTCGACCATGGACACTTTGTAGAGCATTGATCTCATGTGTAAATTTTACGATCTATGGTAGGATTCAATTCAAAGGATGCACGCGCTCCTAGCAACACCAATTGGCGATTCAAAGTATAAGGTGATGATTCTTCCCCTTGAGCTTTACATTTTCCCATTAGCTTAAGTTATAGTTTTATTTTAATTTAAAATTGATATCTCCCTTTTATAATTACATGTGTTAGCTGGTGGAAATTGAATTGCTATATTTCATGCTTAATATTCATCCTGCACACTTATTTCATACTTGTGGATTATTTGTAGATTGTTTATGGAACTTAAACTGGTACATCAGTAGGAAACCCCCACCTATAAATGTACACCCATACTTGGGATGTAACTTGATTGGTTGTGATTGAAATGGACCTTCGGCTTAGTGTTTATTGAATGGTAGTTCAAGTTGACCATTAATGTGGGCCTACCATCCAGGATTGTTGTGTCCAATGGTTTTCAAGGATGGTCTTTTATCGTATGGTTTTGATACTCGCTCTATGTGGCTTGTTTGATATCGCCCTATGTGGCTTTGTTCTGGTATTTTTTCTATATGGGTTCGATGTTTATACCATACAATTATGCGATGGTAAGCCCTATATACTGTAATATGATTGGCCACTAGTCGATGGGTTTCCATTAAACATCCTAAGATGGTAATCTCATGAACCGGGGATGGTGGTATGGGACCTATGCCCGAGCTGTCGGCCTACGCTGGTGACGAGCCCCCGTAGTGACCTTTGAGCTTATTTAAAATGGCTGGTTGTAATTGGACTAATAATGGGTTGGCTAATCATGCATACATGGCATAGATCAACATCTATTTCTATCGTACGTGATGTACGTATTTGTTTGACTGGATGTTTTTCCCAGGTCGATGATTGCAAGGGTGGCGAGCCCACTGTCCGCACGGTTGAGCATCCCTGGGGCGATAATTGCATTCACGCATCCATGCACATAATAAGACTTGCATAATGTATTATTTTGTATGCTTTATTTTATAACTATGCTTACCTAATACAGTGGTGTGTAATCTTAAGGGGAATTCACACTGAGTTGGTACTCATCTATCAAATATATAACCGTACAGGTAGCACAGGTGACTTAAGTGATTTTCAGGTTCAGGCTGATGAGGAGCCAGGTTCAAGTGCCAGGTTTGCATGGCTGTATCTACCTCGAGAAGCTGAGGGGTCTTGTGACTCAAATTTACTTCTATTCTACTATTTCTCATGTATTAAATCACATAATTCTTGTATTTGTTAATTTTGGAGACATTGGTTTGTATAAGTCATTATGGGCGATCTTTTGCACATTTTAAATGTAAATGTAAATTTTTCATTATGTACGATTTGTCCATTCTACACTCATCTGCTTACTCTGATAGTTGAAAAATATATACTTGACCATCCTTTAAGGTTAACACTAGGGTTTTTGGGAAACGAGTTATATACTCGGGTCCTGAAAAGTCGGGGCGTTACATAGTGCCATCGCGATGGCAAGTGAGGGCGTGCAAGATCTCCTGTGTGGTCTATTGAACTGCCTCCATGGAGCGCTGTAGGGCCTCGACCACCCCCTCCATCTGGGTGAGGCACTCATCCTGATGGTCTAGGTGTTGGATGATGGACTCTCGACGATCTCGAAATCGCATGTGGCGCCTAGTGCAGAAGTCCGTTGTGCATGGGAGATTGTGAGGTGGTCGAGCCTCATCCTTGGTCTGGATATCTATCTCTATAGCATCAGTCTCGAGTGGAGCATTGTCCTCCTGAGGTGCAGAGGCCAAGGCCGATGTGGTCACTAATTGCACTTAGAGGTTCATCCTCTTGATGTTGTCTTTAGTGAAGCGTGGAGTAGTATGCAAATGATCGGATGTGGGCACTAACCTCACCTTCCGGTGTAAGACTCGTGTCCTAGCCTATATTATTCCGTAGGCTTCGGCAGCCCTTTCAGTCGAATTTCGACAACCCTCAACCTGTATTCGACATTTGCGCGCGATCCTAAGCCGAGTCCTGCATATCAGAGTCGGCTCAACCTGAGACTTATACCCTTGCGACCGCGCCGTCGCTGTGGTTCCAACGCCACGTATTACCCACCGAGGCGATACCCAAGCTAGAAGATGTGGGCCTGTGTTCAGTTCGAGGAAAAACACCACGCATTTGCTAAAACTAAGAGAATATATCAAATCAATCAATCAATCACATCAATTAAGTACACATCACTCCCATCACTTACACCCATCCCCAAGTACAACATCCATCCCTAAAGTCAACTCTTCCATCACTCACCCATTACTCACCCATCTCTCTCTCTCTCTTACAACCTCTCTCTCTCTCTCTCTCTCTCTCTCTCTCATTCTCCAAGCAATCCAACCATCCAAGGTAGGGGTGCACATTTAACCGGTAGAACCGTGGAACCGGACCGGAACCGTCGGATCGGTCCGGTTTGGTCCGGTTCTGGACAATACCGGGTTCCGTTCCGGTTCCAAAATTACAAGAACCGTTAGATACGGTTCGGTTCTGGTTTAGGGGTAGGTAGAACCGACCCGAACCGTGGAACCGTGGTCCCCATACGTTAGTCGTTACTATGAAGAGGATGAGCGGAGTAGATCTCTGAGAATGCCATCAGAAGTGGGCCCCACTTATTTTTTTTTTCAAAATTTCCAAACCATGCAAAAACCGTCAGGGACGTACGTGCATGGATTGGGTTTTGACAGTGGGCCCCACTCATCATCCCTTTTCGTGATCTGAACCGTCCATTATGTAGGGTGCTAAAAAATGTCCCAAGGGATGTTCCTCTTTTCAACAGAAAGCAAGGAAAGATAGAGATATTTGCCTGTCCATATTTAAAAAACTCAGAACCGTGGAACCGATCCGGAACCGAACCGGTTTTCACGGTCCGGTTCTGGTTCGGTTCTAGCATGCTAACGGTTCGGTTCCGGTTCCGAAAATCCTAGAACCGTTAGGAACGGTTCGGTTCCGGTTTTACCCCGGAACCGGACCAAACCGACCCGTGTGCACCCCTAATCCAAGGCATGAAAACTCCATGAGAGAGTTTTGTGTAGCCCACTACCTACCTCCCATCTCCACCATCCAAGTTTCATCTCAACCGTTGAAATTGTTCCTTTGGAGCTCTAGCATGCATTGGCAGAAAAAAAAAGAGATCTAAGGTGGGTGCTCATAGCATTTGATTTTTATGTAGGGTTCACATGATTTGGGACCCATCTTGATGTATGCATTGTTTAGAAGGGCCCATAGTGGCGGGGTCCCTCCATCATTCGACTTCTCTCTCTCTCTCTATTCTCTCTCTCTCTCTCTCTCTCTCCCATATTTTTTTATGATGGCCCACCTATGATGAATATATTTTTATCCATGCCGTCCACCAAGTGGCCCACTTGGCAGTCCATTTGGATGGGCCTGATCGGAGGAAAAACATAAGTATCAGCCGATCCACAACTCCGTGGGCCACCCTCATGTGAACCCACCTTGATGTTGTATCGAATCCACATCTTCCGTACTTGGACGGTGGTGTAGACCACATGATGTATGTATGTACCCAACATCCAGACTGTCCAGTGCACCTGGACACTGGAGCAGGACGGTGCTGTGTATATATATAATATAATATAATATAATATAATATAATATAATATATATCTGTATGTGGTGGGTGGGCCACACCACGTGGGACCCACCTATCATGAAATGGATTAGTTGGTTTTCCACACTCCACACCAGCTATATAGCTACTAGGGACGTCAGCAACGTCTGTGGGTCTGATCTATGGTATGGTTATAACCATAACCGTCCATTCATTGGGCAGAGGGGCCCACCATGATATGTGTTTCATATCCACTCATGTGGACCACCTCAATGTGAGGTATGTGTTTCTTCTATCTCATCCACCGTCCAGATGGTCTGGACGGTGTGACCCACCTTAGTGTATATACTCTATATCCACCGTCCATCCATCTGATCTGGACAATGGACCCTGCTTTGATGCATGTGTTTTATACCATCCGTCCACCAGTATGATGTATATCAGGGTTGTCCATCACGTGGGACCCACCTGTTTAGCACGTGTGGTGCATCCACACCATCCAAGAGCGAAGCAAACCCAATTTCTGGTGGGCCACACATATAATGTATGTGTTGTATCCACCGTCCAGTAGCTAGACGGTGGTGCACACCGTGATGTATTTGCCATCCAACTGTCTGTCCATTTTTGGGCAGCCGAGGGACCCACTCCACCCGTGCTGCACGTGTGGAGGTGGGGCCTACAGATGTATGCATTGTATGTCTCACTGTCCATTCCTGGACGGTGATTGGTGGGGGATGTATCGTACATCCTAGCCGTCTGTCCAACACTCATGGACGCTGGAACATGTGATATTTAAATAATATTATATATTATATATATGATATATACATATCTTGTATTTGGTGGGCTACGCACGTGGGACCCACCAGAGGGATTGGCTGGTGTATGTCACATAGCTAAATGGTTGTGTTATATAGGTGGACAGTGGATTGAATCATGAGGTACATGTTTTATCTAATCTGTCCATCTATGTGGACGATGGGCCAGCAGCAATATAGCTGTTGTGTTCACGTCATCAGCGTATGGGCCTGTTCTTGAGGCACGTGTTAAATCTGAACCATCCATCTGTGTGGCCCATGTGACGTAAGTGTTGTGAACCACACCGTCCCTGCATGTGGGACCCGCGTAATATAAGTATTTTATCCTCACCGTCCAGCTAGGACGGTGGGACGCACATGATGCTTGTGCTGTATTCAGCACCGTCCAGCAGGGCGGTGGACCATCTGATGGATGTGTTTCATCCACTGTCTAGCGTGGACTGCGGGGGCCACCTTGAAAGATATGTTTTGATCCACACCGTCCACCGTCCAAAACGTTGGGACATCCCCATGGCATATTTGTTTTATCTATACCATCCAACCATCTGTAGAGATCATTTTATGGCGTTACAAAGAGAATGAGGTGGATCTAAATTTCAAGTGGGCCCACCATTATATCCACGCTGTCCAGCAGCCATGGGTCCCAACGTGATGTATGTGTTGTAAATCCGTATTGATGGTGGGACTCGCATGATGAATGTGTTTCATATCCACACGATCCGCTCCATGGGACCCATCTGTTGCGAAGGGCCCACCTGCTATGTGGCCCATTATGACGTATCTGAGGCCCATGGGTTGTGGCCCATTGTGGCTTATTTGCAGCCCACTTGTTGTATATGAAGCCCATTGGCACGACCCATTGATGCGGCCCGCTTGTTATATATGAGGCCCGTTGGTGTGGCTCATTGATGCGGCCCGCTTGTTATATATGAAGTCCATTAGCACGGCCCATTGATGCGGCGCATTCAGTGTATTTGAGGCCCATTGGTGTGGCCCATTGATGCGGCCCTCTTTTTATATATGAGGCCCATTGGTGTGGCCCATTGATGCGGCCCGCTTGTTGTATATGAAGCCCATTGGCAAGGCCCATTAATGCAGCCCATTTACTGTATATGAGGCCTATTGGTGTGGCCCATTGATGCGGTCCGCTTGTTGTATATGAGGCCCATTGATGCAGCCCGCTTGTTGTATATGAAGTCCATTGGCACGGCCCATTGATGCGGCCCATTTAGTGTATATGAGGCCCATTGGTGTGGCCCATTGATGTGGCCAGCTTGTTGTATATGAGGCCCATTGGTGTGGACCATTGATGTGACCCACTTGATGTATATGAGGCCCATTGATGCGGCCCATGATGCGGCCCACTTGATGTAGTTGAGGTCCGTGTGCAGGGCCCACCTATTATGTATTTAAAGCCCGTGCGATAAGGCCCATTGTGGTGTATTTCCAGCCCATATGTATGGCCCAATGTGATGCATATGCAGCCCATGAGTGAGGTCCATAGTGATGTGTATTAGGCCCTTATGTGAGGCCATGGGCCCTCTTTATGTTTGGCGCTATGTGAGCCACTGCTTAGGAGCGATGTTGGTTAAATGTCCACATTGATGGGTGATGATGGTTAAATATCCACATTATGACCTTGCCTTAGGTCGATTATCGAGGCTAATTATTGTTGTCGAGGCCGATTTCGATTGTCGAGGCCGGTTCTGATTGTCGAGGCCGATTCCGATTATCGAGGCCGATTCCGATTGCCGAGGCTGATTCTGATTGTTGAGGCCGATTGTATAGGCCGATTATCGAGGCCAATTTTGGATTATCGAGGCCGATTTATATTGTTGAGGTCGATTCTGATTGCCGAGGTCGATTCCAATTGTTGAGACCGATTTCGATTGTCGAGGCCGATTCCGATTGTCGAGGCCGATTGCGATTACCGAGGCCGATTGTCGAGACCCAATGTGATGTATATACGGCCCATAGTTAAGGCCCATTGTGATGTGTATTCAGCCTATGTTTGAGGCCCAATGTATGTGTATTCGACCCGTGTTTGAGGACCAATGTGATCTATATGCGGCCTAGATATGAGGCCCATCATTATGCGTATTAGGCCCATGGGTTGTGGCCCATTGTGATGTATTTGAGGCCTAACGGGTGAAGTCCAATGCGATGTATTTAAGGCCTATGTGATGTGGCCCACTTGATGTATACAAGGCCCATTGTGATGTATTTGAGGACCAGATATCAGGTCTCATGTGATGTATATGCATCCCGTAATTGAGGCCCATTGTGATGTGTATTCAGCCCATGTTTAAGGCTTAATGTGATGAATATGAGGTCTATGTGATGAGGCCCATTGTGATGCATTTGAGGGCCAGGCGATGGAGCTCATTGTGATGTATATTAGACCCATGTGAGATGCCCATCATGATGTGTATTAAGCTCTTGAGTGAGGCCTATGGTGTTGTATATTAGGCCCTTGTGTGAGGCCAGTGGTCCACTATATGTTAGGCTCTATGTGGGTCATTCCTTGGAGGTAATGTTGGTTAAATGTCTACATTGTCAAGGTCGATTGACAATGCCGGTTATTGATACCGATTTATAAGTATGTTACAACATAACATCATGATACATGCCCATACGCATCATCTGCATGTTTATTATGAGATGTGGTTGACCATTGCATATGGCAAGTTATTATGAGACTCCTTAATAGGTGGAGGTTATCTCACATGAGCGTATGGTATGCGTAAGATTGATGTACGACCGGATTGTATGACTCATATACCTTGTATTGTGTGTTGTGATTACTGTATGCCCTAGTGACATCAGGGTCGTAGCCTCCACAGGCATATCGTGGATGATCAAATGGGACACCGAAAATCTGTTATTAGCATCGGGCCGCCATAGATGGCCTTGGGCGAAAATCTCTAAACGCTCTTTGTACCAGAGGACGCCCCAACGTCTAAACCGAGTGGATATATATGAGCGCATTAGGGCCTTATACCAGTAGGCCATGTCTCTCACTGTGTCATGGTCGGTTGGGAAGAGGTGTGACTTTACCCACCTGAGTGAGGAAGCAATATCTAGGTTGAGTTTGACCAACTTGAGGAATGAGTCCGCTATCAACGAGCCGGACACGATATTGGGAGGGGATAGTGAGGTCTCTTTTACTTATCCAATTGTGCTCTCGGATATGTGCGGCAAGCTGGCGTAGAGTGTAATAGACCCCGGTGATGATCTTAGAGAGGAACCATACTAATATGTGGACTTATTGAGCAGAAATTGCGTACTCATTCATTCATTCATTCACTATCCACTCGGGCTGGTGGTACACAACTATTTGTTACGTGTACCTTCACATGACCAAGATTTCGGTTGGGCACACGACTAACCTGAGATCAGGAGTTTACCACATTGGGTCTGACTATCCAAATTTAGGTATGGGACTGGTTTGGATAAAAGTCCCTAGTGATGGACCCCGTAGCCTGTGATACTACGTACTATCATCCCGACCTCACACTCCAGCTTAGTTATTTCAATTCGCATCGCATATTGCAGCCGCAGGCATATGCCATTTTGGGTTGTTATGTTTTTTGTACTTATATGGCCTAGACGGACTTAGCAAAATTTACATATTGCATTGTACCCTCGGCATCTGATATTTGACTCTCTTTGACTCCTCATTTGTATAACTGATCTGTATTGCGTACTCTAATATCGTCTAACTCGTGGACTTACTAGTATATTTCCGCTTACTCTGATATCGTATCTTATCAGTATTTCCGTTTATTTCATTATATGATTTATGGTATTGTATTGCATACTTGGCACTTACCTTATGCACACACTTTCACCACCTAAGCTTTCTATAAGCTTATGCATGATAGATGTGTACAGGTGGTGTTAAGTTGCGGCAGCGTTGAGCTTGGAGCATGCAGCGGACCTCTGGAGTTTTGATTTTTGATATATGTATTTCCCTTTCCGCATTGTATTCAACGATTATATTAGTGGATATGTGATGATGATGTTGCCTTTGTGATTTGGGTAAACTTGTTGTTATGCTTCTTACGAGATAAATGTACAAAAAAAAATCCTCTTTGTAGGATCCTAGGATCAGAATCTGGCGTATAGGCACTGGGAGCCGAGAATGGGGTACTACGGAGGCTGTCGGCACCAGATTCGGCGATTGGGATTCCTGTGAGTCCAATCTCTGGGTTTGGGGCGTGACACCCGAGCTAGGAAACAAATAAGATGGGGGAATAGAATGTGTGTCTCATGTCCCCTGTACTACAAAAACGATCTGATGGAGGATGATACTCGATAGACACAGATGGATTCCTAGACAGATACTGTAGAGAATGCCCAACATGAATGGATTCAAGTCTACCATATTAGTCCCACGATGATAGACATTAGAATTGAAGATACCATGGAGGACACGTAATTTATGAGTCATGTGCTTTGAATGTAAAGCATTCCCTTCATGTTAGGGAACGTTTACTCCCTTGCATAGGTACCGGGTGACCTTGGACCTAACCTCTAAGGAATCAAAATCATGGTCTGCCAGGCCTTGCGGTGTGGCTGACACACCATTGAGCTGAGCAATCATAGCTGTGGTGATGCGGGTAGTAGAGTGACCTCAATAGATGGTGGTCAAGGATTGGGGAATGACAGTAGGCAAGGAATTAGCATACCTGTTCATTCCTAGATATGCAGCCAAAGTTGAGCACACTGCTTCATCCAACTGTTTCCAATATGGGTTCGATTCCATAGGGTTGAATGTGGTTTCTGTCCACCTGACATTCCAAAACCACCTTCCTCCCCTTTAAAATTTTCATATAGGGCTTCTAGGGGAGGTGGAATGACTGGAATTTGGATCTTAGGCTGTGGAGCCTCTCGGAGCGGTGTCTCTTGCCGTTAGACTGGAGACGACGGTGTGGAGGGCTCCACTGGAGCCAGGGGCCTCTCATATCATCGACAAGCACACATTTTTTATCATTTAGCTCGAGACGACTCCCCTTAGACAACAATTTTTCTCTTTTCCTTAGGCATGGTGCAAATTTTGAAATAAAACAAGATTTACCAAGAACTACAAAGATGAAATGCACAACCCAAGGGAATCCCCAAATCTAACCTATAAATCCTAAAAGGACAACCCCAAACAATGAAAAATGGAAATGGGGGACAATGCAGGAAGCCTTACCATAAGGGATGACCAATGGAGGAAGAAAATTGGAAGGAAAGACGTCCATCGGAGCTCCAAGGAAGAAGGAAGAGGAATGCCCGTGAGGAGGAGAAGAAATGAGGTGAAAACCAAAAAATCCCGCCCGCGCCCACTTATATACTATCGTGAATCTTCAATGCCATTGACATGTCTTCGATGCCCTTGAAGCATCGTTGATGCCATCGAACAACTTCCAGATAGGTTAGATATGCACGGAGGGCTTCGATGCTATCAAAGATCTCTTCGATGTCATCGAAGCAATCTGTCAATTCGGATTTTCCAGTTTAGTTCACACGGACATATACAATGAGATGTACATACATATATACTAATAATTCATGATTTGTGCACTCAACAAAATTCATAAAATTCACAAAATAGTAAAACACAGAGAAATTAAACTAAACTATCTATGTTAAAAAAGAATGATGAGGCCAAAATCCTCAAATATAGCAGTTAAAGCATATGGGCTAATGAAGAAATTAGACCACACCTAGTCCAATAGATTTTTGGAGATCTCCAAATCTATTAGCATCTAGTTATTTCGTTAATATATCGGCAAGTTGTCGCTCGGTAGACACATAATTCAACATAATCGCATTTTCTTCTACAATCTCACGTATAAAATGGTGTTGGATGTCAATGTGTTTTGTTCTAGAATGTTAAATTGGATTTTTTAAAATGTTAATAGCACTTGTATTATCATAAAATAGTGTCATTGTTGATTGATCAATACCATAATCTAGCAACATTTGCTTCATCCAAAGAAGTTGTACACAACAACTACCGGCTGCAATGTATTCAGCCTTGGCGGTAGACAAAGATATAGAGTTTTGTTTCTTATTATGCCAAGACACTAGACAATTGTCGATGTAAAAGTAACCATTGCTGGTTGACTTGCGATCATCAATATCACCGACCTAATCAGCATCTGAATACTTGACAGTGATGGTAGATGTGTCAAATGGGTACCATAGGCCAAAATCAGTTGTCACACTCACACATCTTATAATTATTGTAACAACGGTTAAATGTGATTCTTTAGGATCGGCTTGGAACCTAGCGTATTCTCCTATGCTAAATGAAATGTCTGGCCGGCTCGTTGTTAGGTAAAGTAAGCTCCCTATCATGCTACGATACAAAGTGTTGATCCACACTCCTGCCATTTGTATATTTGGAAAGCTTGAGTGTGGTGGTCATGGGAGTATGATGAGTATGACCAGATTCAAGTCCAAATCTTTTTAACAATTCTTTAGCATACTTAGTCTAACATATGAAGATCCGATTGTGCATTTGTCTCACTTGTAATCCCAGGAAGAAATTGAGCTCACCATCCAGGCTCATATCACATTCAGATTGCATTAAATTAGCAAATTCATGAGCCATATCTTCACAAGTGAATCTAAAAAACAATGATTCACCACGAAGAATGAAATAAATAACATTTACCATCAAAAGAAAATAAACATTCACCACAAGACACAAGGGGTTATAGTGGTTCAGTGCTTAAAAAACCACACCTACTCCACTCCTAAAAGTACTACCCTCATAATTTTGGTTTTCACTATTTCAAGGTTTTCATAGGTTCACCTTAACAACTTTTATACATTTCCTGTGATTTTCACGGGCTCACCATAATAAAACCCCTTTTATGACTTTCATGGGCTATCACAAACAAAAACCCACTTTGTGATTTTCACCAGCAATCACAAATCAACCCACTGTGATTTTCACAGGCTATCTCAGAAAAATTAAAATAAAATAAAATAAACAATGTACTTATCTTCAAATATAGATTCAAAGATGTAGTCGAAACTTGTAGCAGAAAATCTTCTTTCTTGTATGTAGAGGAGGCAATATTTGCTCAACTAAAAAGAGTATCGAGTTCTAAAGTATTTTAGAAAATGAAAAATCTTATTGTTATAGATTCAATTCTCTTAATTTTCAAGTGGAGTATAGACTACTCTCTAGAATATGGGGTTTATCCTCTGATAATGGGTTGTTCTTTTGCCTTTTGTACGAAAGGACTTTTTCAATACAAATAAAATAAAATGAGAAATAAATTCTTACAGTCAATCATGAAGAGCAGCTGAAGAACACCTTTTCAATTGATGAACTGAGTCTAATGTACTAGCGTATACTGAATTATAGCTAAAATCATGTGCTATGAGATTACTGTTACAGGTTATGCTAGGAAAAGTAAATCAACAGACTTGAAAAGTAAAGATTATGTTGGAAATGTAAATTTGCTTAAAAAGGAAAGTGATAAATTTCACTATGAATGTGAATCGATAGGATAATTGAAAGATAATTGATTGGGTTGGTATGAGATGCCTTTCTTTACTGTATTCCTTCTCTATTTATAGTTCTAATCTAGCTGTTCTGGATCCTTCCCACGTTCTGACAGTTATGGTAATCGCCCTCCACTACTTGGCTTCTGGATGCTTCCCATGCTCCGCTTTCTTTACTTCTCCTTGCACCATCTATCCTGCGACTGCTTGAACTTGATTGCTCTAGTGATATACGACACCAACTAATATGTCGTGGCTCCATTTTCCAAGACATCTCCGTACATATCTTCACGCAGATCTCTGAGCGTAGCATGCACATTTGTACAGATCACACGTAACCTGCTCTGATTGGTCGCATGGGGGTACAACCGTCATAGGCCAAACATTGCTCCCCACATCATTGTACCTCTGGTCGAGAAGTGACAACAACATAAGACACCTCATTAATGGGTGCATTAAATGCATATACACATCGTTTGGACGATAACTAGCTTTGGTCGCCTCCTCATAACGTGTTAGTATCGGTCGCATGTAATCGAGGCATCGAGGCCACCCTGCTTCGACACGTGTATTTTCCATTGATTTTGCCAAAACCGTCATGATGGCTTAATAAATGCTCTCTCCTTGGCTAATATAAGCATCGTTTCGAAACTTCTTCTTCTTATGCTCTTAGTTTTTCTCATAACTGTGATTTTCTTCTTGAAAACCTTCATCTCCTCTTGCTTGATCTACAATGGTTGTCTCCTCTTCATCCACTCCTTCATTTAATCAGATGGACATCATGGTGATGATGGACTTTCTTGTAAGGAAGTGCGCAAAAAGACTGTGTTCGAGCCGTCATTGAGCAACGACTTCCTCTACTTACGACTTACATTCTCCACTGAGGTTGAGGTGGAGGAAGTCAGCCTGCTGGATCTATTCTTCCCTATCTACCCTGGGGAGAACATATTGATCTGATCTGGATCCATTCTCGATCTAACAAATGCTCTAAAAAGTCCACGAACCTGGTCGAAGCCCTTTTCAAGATTGGGAAGCCTGGTTCGTGAAGGTATCCTTACAACATGGGGAAACATGGAGAGGACTTGACATCTATCAATGCATCAAGCTCTCCATTCTGGAGTATCTGACAAATTCGACCCTTTTCCTTGCACTGTCGGTGTTCTAGAGCACTTCAACTAATTCGTTCTTGTTCGGTTGCTGTCCGATGAGCCCAAACATTAAAGACATCTCTCACTTGACCGAGTTGCCACCCTTTGGCAAGGCATTCTTTCTGGGTGGTGTCTCTAAGCTACACAAAGTTTTCGCGAGCAAGCCTGCCAAGGCTTACACCAACTTTATGAAGGCCTACCACAAACTCGAAGGCCCGATCAATGAGGATGAGCATACGATGTTTCGCTTCTCCTGATCTTCCATCACCTTATGTGTGTGAGCGCTCAACAAGTCACACCGAATATGTTGCTATGGCCGGGGAGCTTGCCCAGGGCTTCAGGGTCGCTCTGGCCCCTTTTGTCCTCTGCCACTTTTATCTGGGTCTCTACGAGTGCAACACCCCGTACCTATCAGTACTCGAGTGTTACCATTTAAAGCAAATTTAGCATGAATGTGGATAAGAACGCATATAACTTATAACCTATACATCTCTTGATTATTCACAACTTTCCATTTAATTACCTAACATTGGTGTACATGGCATACCTGTCCGATCTGAGATCCACCAACCTTTGAATTAACTAAGGACTTCTCAATGTAAGATTACATCATCTTTGATTATTAAACTTAAGATGTAAACCTATCGTTGAGGCATGCAATGGCATACCGAAATACCTCAGATTGATCCATGTACAAAGATAAACCAATCTCTTGAGTTTGATCCTAAACCGACATGAACAATCCTCATCTTAGCCATGAAATAAGGTCAATCATGTAATTGGCCTCGAGATTAGCCTATATACTCAATCATACAATAATCCAACTGTCAAGAATACTCATTATCCACAGATTAAGTCATCCAACCATTGATTTACAAGATGGACTATTACATCCTCAATTAATCTACATCAAACCACAAAAGACCCATTTATAAGAACCTAATATGGGTGAAAACATCAGCTAAAGCTTTGTTAGAATTAACTGAGCCGTAAGAACTCAATTTTGAGAACTAGATCATCGGATCTACAGTCCATTAGCCATTGGCATCTAATCAGATAAAATCCCCACTCTAATATATTAGACTAACTATTTAATTCCATATTAGCTATTAGATTCCACGCAATTCATAACAGAACCTTAGATCATTAAGAAATTCATTTTATAGAATGATTCAACCACCAGATTTTCACAGATTATGAGATAACCATAAAATTAAGAATTATAACCATCTAGCTGAGAAAACAACCACTAAAACTCACCCAGATAGACTTTAGAATCCCTGGGACCATTGATAATCTAATAAAGCTAATCTGACTGTCAGATGGATGGAAATCAACACAGAAGGACCACAAACCCTTGATATGGCCCACCTAAGTTCTTGTTTTTCCTCATTTTGGGTCGAATGTCGTTTCATGAACCGTGAAATCCATTGGACATAGTGAATTTTTCTAGAACATCTCTATGGGCCCCACACCTAGGGGTACTTGTGCAAAAACTGTGTGCAACAGTGATGCACCAGACCGGGTATCTCGGTCAAATTGGGTTAACCGGAGTATAACTCGAAAAAGAGAGGATTTCCTCTCTTTCTCCAGTTGTTCGTTGTTTAAACGGACAATGTCCATTTACGGTCATTATGGCTCACCATCATAATTAGCCTGGATCATCTGAACCGTCCATCATGTTCGGGCTGAAATTCGACCAAACCCCCATTACTCTCGTGCGTGGCTAGTTAGGTGCACGTGCACAATCTCGGGCGAAAGGAGAGTGCATGGGAGAGAATTTTTTAAAATGAAAAGCAGATTGCATCTGCCTTGCTCGCAAACCATGTGCGCACTCTTCCTCCCATCCTAACCCTCAACCTTGACACATCCTAACCATCCATTCACAGACTCGATTAGGGTTTTTCTTCAACAATTTTGGGCTATTACGGGGGAAGAGATTCATGCCCCACTAAGGAGATGCTCATAGTTGTCTAAAATAGGGACCCCACAGTGTTTAATGGACTAATCCATGCCATATAGGAACTTTGGATTAAAGGAAGGACCATTTGGAAGTGATCCGCCATTAACGGCCGGATCATCTTCCCCATTGAGCCAAAGCACCAATCATCGGGTTGTGGGTCCCATTCACTAATCCAAGATGTCCATTTAGTGGCTTATAACACATGGAGTTTGTCTATAACATTAGATGGTGGTCATGCAGGGCATATGATCAAATCAAATCCAAGATTCATATGAAAACCGTCGTGCGATGTCTGAGTTTAATCACTACAGGCCATAACTAATCCAGGGTTTGTGTTCGAAGCCTCTAAAGGATTTAGGAGGCCTATAAAAGGCTACTTTTAGGGCAGCTATTTCTAAATATAGAAAGTTTAAGAAGAGAGGGTGTGCGTCATTCTCGTGCCGCACTCAGTTGGGCCAAATCGGTTGGATTGTGCATGGGTCTTCAGTTCGAGTCGTGATTCAGAGAGAGGGAGTAAGAGAAATAAAAGAAAAGGCTGAGAAAAACAGGGAAAGGAAGAAAACAAAAGTAGAGAGACACCAGGTCTCACTGCTGTGCCTTATCACATTGCTGAGATTGCTGAAACAAGTTTCTCCGAGTTACAGTCCAAGTCAGGTCGAGTCCTGTTGAGTCTGACTGTTAGATGTGAAAAAAGAAAAAAGAAAAAAGCAAGAAGAGAATAATGGAGGGAGGGGGAGAGAGAGAGAGAGAGAGAGAGAGAGAGAGAGAGAGAGAGAGAGAGTGGTGTTGGACTAGCTTGAATCGAGCTAAGTTTGGACCGAGTCAAGTCGGGTATGGCGGCTATTACTGGACGTTCTCCAACAGGGAGAAGGAAGGCAGAAGAAGAATTGACAAACGAGAAGAAGATGAAAGAAGGGAAGAAGAGTGAAGAAAGAAAGAAGAGGGGACGAGGGTCATGTGACCTTACCGTGTCAACTTAGCAACCCATTGAGTTGACCGAGTCTGACCCATTACTGGTGCATTCTCATCTAGCTGGACAAGTTCTGTGTTGTACGAGGTGAAGCTATTGTTACAAATTCAGCAATTGTTGAATAAAACTCGATTTAAAGTCGAGTTGATTCAAAGGATGAACTAATCGCTATGCATTTTAATTGTCGGGTAACTCAGCGAGTATTTGGCTAAGATTTGAGTCTAGCATATAATTATGGTTTTATGGCTTTTTAGCCTCGTTTGGATTGGGTTGACCTAGTCAGATCGGGCCGAGTTGAGTCAATCGGGTCTAAGTCTTACAAATCGATGGTCGGATGACTTAATCTGCGGATGAAGATTATTCTTAGTTGTCATATGGATGTAAGGTTAGGATTAGCTAAATTGGTATCGTACACATGTACGTACTAAAATTTCATGATAACACTAGAGAACTTTCAATACTCGGGTATTAAAAAGTTCGGGGGTGTTACAATCCCTCCACCATTTATTCCAGCATTTATTAAAATGGGCTTCCTCATGGCATTTTTAGCCTTTGTTAATCTCGTAGGAGTAATTGGCAACAGAGAAGCCAGGCCAATACTTCATTTTGAAATACTTTTCGAAAGCGGACACAACCTCGATTGAAGATGTACCTGATGACTGACTGCGCATAGCTGGTATCGATAGTGGCCGATCCTCTACTACCGAGCAAGATTTGGGAAGATCTGTGCGTTGAAAAGAAATGATAGGAATTTTCGGAGGTTGATTAAAAATACATCCCAGGTCCGAAATCTTCTTCGAAGCCATTCGTTGTGGTCGAGCAAGTGAGAGAACCTCTAACTGTTCCTCCGAAAGTTCCTGGCTTAATGGGGGAGGAACTTCAACTATTGAGGTTAGAGTAGAATGAGTAGAGGTTGACCTCGTTCATGTATTAGTTGCTGACCTCTTGACAGTGGGAGTAGGTGGCATAGTAGCACCTCTTTTCTTGCTCTTCACTGCATCTAGCTAAGAACAGAATTGAGTGATGAGCTCTGTTATGTTTCTGCCACCCAGGAACTTATTGTAGTGACGGTCCCACCATACAACGAAGCTATCCACTGCTACAGGAGAGTTGGGATAGCTAGGAATAATCAAGAGTAGTGACTCCTTGTGGTATGATTTTGCCAAGGGTCACGTATAACTCCAAGTTGGTTATGATCGAACGATCATAAGGAGCTTGATTGTAGTAGTTATGAGTGAAAGGGCATGGGATAATTAGACGAGGCCAAGTTGTTGAGTGAATAATGACGAGTAGTATTGCTTGATCCCAGCTTTAGCATTCTTGCATGGCTTGACCATACCTCCCTAAGAGAGATCACGACCAATAACGTAACTAGTCCATGCATGATGCGACCGATCAACGGAATACTCATCATTTGGCTTGATTTTCCCTATAAGCCATCTTGGTCTATATGCCGCTTCCTCTGAAAAGGGCATATAGGATTGATTTTCTTTGGATTTGTCGAGAGAGAAGAATCCGCGGGATATTCTTCAACCGTATGATTCTCTGGAAAGGTATGGAGAAGTCGATCGCTGAAGGAGGAATATGGCTTTTCTTTGTGCATCATGTGATTGAAGAGAGTAGGCCGAAAGTATGCGAAAAACCACATCTGTAAGAGCCACATCGGTCCTGCAGAGTGTAGTCCTTTACAAGTAGCCATGTAAAGACTTCGGTATAAGTGACCGAGAATGTAAGGCATTAAGGCTATCCTTTGACCCTGGACAAGTGCTTCGACTAGAGCAACACACTCGGAAGTGACCTGAAGGGCACTAATGAAGAGAAGATGTGAGCAAATCTAGAGAAGGAGAAAGTCTAGTCTTCAAGAAATTAGTGTAACCCTTGTTTGCCTTGCTCGGATAGTCTTTGCTTAGAAATAACACTTGCATAGTAAGTCATGCCGAAGGCAATAATTTGGTCAAATGGTAGATGTCCTTGATGGTAGGACTCATCGGACCGTAGTCGAAGATGAAAGTGTTGGTCGATTGTAACGCCCTGAAAATCGGGGGTCGAGCATAAACTCAACTCCCGAGTTCCAGAACATCACTTATGCAACAAAATGAATGATGTTTGGATGTTGACTGTACTTGTGCATTGAACATGAGTGAGATTAAGCCAAAACAGAATATCATACTCCAGAGACAGTAAATTAGCAAGCGGAAGACTGTGATTGGTAGATAAAATATATGAACTATAATGAATCTCCAGAGTGTGATAATGTTACCAGGTTAAATAATTACAAGTACAGTTCTAAAATATACCTAATGTGAGGAAGTGTAATGTCTCCTATCCCAAATACCATAGCCCCGTCAATACAGTACCAGGTCTTCAGAGACCCGTCAGAGAGATACAGATAGGAGAATTCCTCCTATCATCATAGAAGTAGTCCGGCTCTGCTTCACAAGCATCGCCACCACCTGAAACTCAATAAATCTGGTTGGTGTTGCAAACACCGTCCCGTAACGTGGGAGTGAGTGATCAACTCAGTGGAACAGTAAAGCATAGGTTAACATGTTATCAAATCAATCAAGCAGTAATGATAATGCAGTACAAATCAAACATTTCTAATTACTCTTGTTAAGTGCAAAAATGATATGACATGATGCTGTATGCCCTTGCCAAACCACCCTCAAGCGACATCATCTTACGTTCGCGAATGCTACTCCCTTAGTGCGCCACATCTACAAAGCACATGCGGTGCATGATGATCATGATTACCGAGTTATTATTAGTCCATTTCAACTAGCAGTATTGGGAAACTAAGGTACCTCCCTTGTATCATTCCCAAACATGATCCATTCTAGGGTCGTCAGTCCTAGTTAATCTCATACGATATTATGGTTTGAGAAGCGTAGTGAAGGCATCGCAAAGGGCTCGTCACCCGTCAGCTCGGATACTGAGATCTCACCGTATGCGGCTCAATTTCTGGCCGTCAGCTCAAGTACATATCTCACCGTGCACTGCTCAATCACTAGCGGTCGGCTCGAATACAGTCTCACCGTACTCGGCTCAACTCATACTCCAATTCTTGTGAAAGACTCGTCGCCAATCACAGACCTTGGAGTATACTCGAAGATACTACGGAGGACTCGTCGCCCGTCAGCACGAGCACAGGTCTCACCGTACTCGGCTCTCGCCGTAAGTATCGACAGCTTGAATATAGTGTCCCATACCACCATAATCGGCTCACGAGGTTGGTTGCGCAATGGTCACTACGGGGAGGTACATGACCCCAGCGTAGGCCGACAGCTCGACCACGGTGTCCCATACCACCATGCCCGGCTCATGCGTCTTAGCGGATCGAGGTACCATGGTTAAAAGGGATTTCACTGGTAAGTTTGGTACCCTAGGTTCAAGCAGAGGCGACCAAACATGGTGAACATACATTAGACAAGTCGGGTTACTTGACGAGCTCGGCTAGCTCGAGCGCACAACAAGTTGAACGACATGAAGTGCATAAGCACTTCGCGTGGCCGACCACTATCGCCAACCGAAGTACGACTCGGGTTCGTCGAACACATCTCACGTGGCAAATGAATTGCAACCACGAATTCATTGCAGTACCGATTGTCTGGACTATAATCATAGCCCCAAACACAATCAATTCGCATCCATAGCATGTGGAGTAAAGCATGATAACAAAGTAATTAAAGCATGCTAGTAGGCATGTTATAAGGCATGTTATAAAGCATGATAGAAAGCATGTTGTAAAGCACTTCATCAATAGGAATACAAACACATATATTACAAGTAAGCGGTTTAAGCAAATAACCTCATGGAGGTAGTCATACATGTCTCTAGAGTAGTTGAGAATCCCATCTCAACACCCTAAAACATTACAATTTACTAACCACTACTCATTCAGGCATTTCAAGAAACACTTAAACAAACATACTTCAACATACATGACATATGTCGATCACATAGGCATTAGGCCAAATCCTTTCCCTAGGGAGTTGCCCCAATCATAACACGCGTACACCCACGACGGATGGTCATGGCAAGCAGGAATCCAAGTTCCATATTCATTCAATCATTTCCGCAAACACTTGGGCCACACATTTCAGCATATATAGTGTATATTGGCCGTGGCGTGAACTAGGGAAAATCCTTTCGTCAAAGGGGGGTATTGCCAATACAACAATCAATTATCCATGACATTTAGTCATGGCGAACACGAGTGAGAATTCTATACTCATTCAGTCATTTTCACAACACTTAGAATACACTATTTCAACATACATGGTGTATGTTAGCAAAACATGTATTAGGGCTATCCTTTAGCCAAGTGAGTATTTTATCCATGTATAATATATTACTACAGCAAATAATCATGACAATTGCATCAGCAAATTTTATACGTATAGGGTATTTTCCAGGATACCCAATTTCAACATACATAGTGTTTACAAGGGAACTTGCAATACGGCGATTCTTTTCGCCAAGCTAATATTTTATTCATATATTGTATAATCATATATTAAATAAGTATGTCAAACATTATTCCAAAAGAAATACGTATACGGTATTTCTAACATACACAATTTCAACATACGTCACATTTACAAGTGAACATGTATTTTGGCGATTCCTTTCGCCAAACTAGTATTTTATTCATATATTATATAATCGTACATTAAATAAACATGTCAAACATTTATCCCAAAAAAATACGTATACGGTATTTATACGAATACCAAGAGTATGTGAAATTCCAAATTCTACAACGTTAATCGAAACAGGAAACGGAAAGCACTTTGTACATGTGCAATTGCATGCAGATCATGAATCTACCATTATCTGACATTGAAAGCGTTGAAAACCGTAACTTATACACTTAAAGTCCTCACCTTTGCCTTTGGAAACGGAACGAATCAGCAAGGGTGATAGATCTTCCGTCTACGGGCGATTTCTAGCCTAAAGAGCGGAATCGGTTAGTCGGTATACATCCCACCTCGATTCCACCGCAAATCAGACCTAGGGTTAGGTTTTCTTACCTTTAAATGAGGCGGAAAACGCCGGGAAAACGTCTAGAATAGAGAGGTGTAGGCCGTGTAGCAAGCCAGTGCAGGTGGAGGAAGATCGGCAACGATCTCCAAGTCCTTCTCTCTCTTTTCTCTCTCTTTTCTCTCTCCCAAAACCCAAATTCGTATGGCTGTGAGAGAGGGTGCTCTAAGGCCCTTTTATAGCCAAAAACATTCGAAAATAGACTCATGTTCAAGGGGTACTCGCTAATATAGGATTTTCGCCGCTTTTCCATTTCAAAAGGGAAGTTCTGGTGGCCCTCTTTGAACCAAACGTCAGACTTAAGCTCACCATCGATGGATCTACGTGGGATTACGTTTTTGACTCATTCGGATACGCAGATCGTACGTGGCGGACCACCTTCAGTTCGACGGTCAGTGGGCCACGATCAGAAATTCCAAGTACATGTAAATGTTCCTGAAATTTTTCTTAATCCGAGGGTGTAATTTAGTCTGATTCTGACGGTCAGGTTGCTTATCTATGACGCGTCAACGAACGATGCCAGATCACTATTCCAGATATTTATTTTGGCTTATGAATAGTGTTTTTCACACTACCTCGCTCCGATTCGAAACGAATGGCCGTGGAACATCGGATAAGGCTGATTTTTGAGATGATTGTTAAGCCCAGAGGGGCGGTCCTAGTTCCTTAGCTTCGGGTTAATCGGAATCCCGATGTGCGACCTAGACCTAATACGAAGTTTCGTTTCATTCCCGAAAGCAGACGGGAAATGAGTTTGGTTCTAAACTTTAGGGTAACCTAGCGTCACTTGTTCTGCAAGTTTTGGGTCTTGCAGATCATATTTAAAGCGATCCCAACGGATTTCATGGCTAATTGAGTTTAGTACTTAGTTAACTTTGTTAAGTTTCTAAAGGATTTAATCCTACGCGATTTCTGGTCGAGGTGGTGCTCAGGCCTTTGGAGTTTGTATATAAAGTAATCCAAGTTATACCACTTAGCTAGTTTAAGATAGTGTCTAGGGTGAAAGTTCTTAGAAAAATTGGAAGATCAAGGTGATGAAGGGTGAGATTTGTGAAGGAAATGAGTTCAAAGGCGGCTTTAGACTTTGGGATTCAGTTCTGACAAGTTAATGAAGTATTAGGATCGACCCATTGCCTAAGGTCATCTAATCCCAGGTTGGCAAAAATCCGAGGCGTTACAATCTACCCCCCTTAAAACAAAATTTCGTCCCCGAAATTGCCTAAGGATAATAAGGAAAGATTTCTATTATTTCATTTGCCTAAGACTTATTGATTTCGAGTTCCTACGCGTGGTAGGGTATATACTAGTCTGGTTCCTTTTAGTCTACCCCCCTTAAAACTTAATTCTTCATCCATTTCTCATACCCTGATGGTTTGCTACCATTTATTTCTTTACCTATTTGGAGCCTCGACGACAATTCCCACAATTTAGAGTAAAATAGCTGTTTTCAATGTTTGACCAATACGGAGAGACAATTTTGGTGGGCTCAATCCCGATACATTGATCATCTACCGAGCTAAGGTAGAAAGCTCATCGTATCCCTTCCGAATCCTAGTGGATCCGAGTCTTCTGCTCGTCAGCAGTGAGTCTGTTGGTAGTCGCACAGGATTAAGAATTTGGGTCAAGCCGCGAATGCTTCGCAGTTGTATATTTCAGTAACTCCGTAGTACGATCACTCTAGAAACGTAGGGAATGTCCATCATTGAAAGGCTCAAATTGCCTATTCTAAGGTTACCCTTTAGGTCTCAGTCTAAGAGAGTCCTCGATATTATCTATGTCCAAGGAAAGGGTGAATCAAGTCTTACTAGATCATCCTAAAATGGTTTCATAGTAAAACTTGTTAGGGCTTCTATAATGTACATATGTTAACGAGCACTGTTTCGATCCTGGGCCAGTGGGGTAGGGTCCACCACGTTTCTGCTGTGCCACCTAGGTCAAAGAGGTGTATTAGGTGACCTAACTAGAGCGGGTTCATCATGTTCTACCCCCCTTAAAATTTATTTTCGCCCTCAAGGCTCAAGATTTATGTCCTGCTCCGTATATCGGAACAAGGTGTAATTTATAACCTATCCTTGACATGAAATGGGATGCGATCTCCCACTACATTGGTCTTCTTTTCATCAATGTTGTGTATTATGGCATTGATACCTATGGTCATAGAAAGGAGCTAAAGATGAAGGGTATTGTGGTTGATTCGGGGTTAGATGTGAGTTTGTGGCGAGATGCCTAATTCTACCAAGGAATTTGTCGCAGTCCAGACTTATCCTATTTAATAGGCAGGTTATCTTTTTACGTTCATAAGCACAATACGTATGCCGACATAGCATGCGATTTGGGACCTAATTCCTAACTGTCTGTTGCCCATTTGGGCAATTCCTTAGGCCTAAAAGATAAAGTCTCTATCAGTTATATACTCCTAACACTTTTCAAGGACAAAATTATAAACTTTTAGTTGTAAATGTCGGGCCAACACGGAAAGAATGTTGTGTAGTGGGTCTGAGTCGGATACATGGATCTTCTGCCTAGCTAGGACATAAAATTGTCATATCATTTCTTAATCCTGGTGATCCCGACCTTCTGCTTGATCAGAGCATAGGGTTCATTGGTCACTACCAGGATTGAGAATTCGATTCAAACCGCGAATACCTCGCTTAAATGTAGTTTCTCTACTCCGCGTTCCCATTGTACTAAGTCCTTGAGAAGGAAATTCTAAGGGATGTATTAATTGGACCTAACATTGAATCCAAGGGATATATAGGTTTCCTCTAATCGTGAATAGTTTCTACGTCAAACAAGCTCCCTAAGAGTTACTAAGGAAGCCTAAAGTATTAAGGGGATTCAACAACGGAACGGGGTCTCACTCCAACCTATTCAAGCCAATTAACTATGTCTATCACTCAATTATCTTAACATTGTTAGTCGTCTACATTTCTTAATCTAATCAGCAGCCTAGGCTCAACTTATGAGCAGCGATAATCCACTAGTTGTAATCTAAAGTCCATGCTTATACACCAGATGATTTTATACCCTTTCTGAATAAAGAAATTATTTTATCGCCTAGGGTCAAAGTTGTCTGATTAGAATTGAGTTGCCTGTACTTGACGTTCGAGCATTTCACACATGATCACACCGGCTAAGAAGATTCCGGGGCTCACATTATTATTTTGTTGGATTTCCTATATGGTCAGGTCTGTCGAAAACTAGGAGTATCGCTCTAGGTCCAAAACTCTATGGCTTATTTGTCAAACAACCATTTACTCCAAAAGCTTAAGCTATCAGAGTGTGGTGGGTTAATGTATATCAAGGGACTTTATCACTTCAACGCAATTTGGCCAGTGGCCCTAAATTGTATTAAATGGGACCGCATTACTAATCCTACCTTGGGATTGGGTGTGACATGGTTGGTAGGAGGGTGGGAGGGGATTAAATTTTATAGGCCTTGGAAAATGAGCCTGGTGTTGGAAAAACACGAGATGGGAGTTCCAAATCCCAGGGTAATGAACTTCTAAGTGTTATGGGAAAGGAAAATCTCGGAATTTACTCTTAATTGAGTACATTCTAAACATGGTGTCGAAAGACATAGGATACACCCAATCTAGGGGCCATACCCTACATACACATTTATTATTACTCTTACAATTCTATCCACCGTAAACTTACCTAATGTAATTTGGCCGAACGGACCCTAAGCGTTCTCAAATACCTAAAACATTCTACCAGCTACTACACCTATCATCAGGAAAACATAACCACCCTAAGATAGTAGCCCACGCAAACCACAAGACAACATATGGATGAGCTCGGATAGAGCCATGGAAAATGAGGATAAGGGAAATGGGGGGCTGGAGTTTTTGGTTCTCCACGAACTTGAGCCTCAACTGAGATTGCAAAGGCCCCAACTGACAGGGATTGAAGGAGGAAAAATGACTAGATGGGATGGGTTGAAAGCTTACACGAATGTGAGCTTCAAAGGGGAGGTGTGAGTGCTTAAACGTGGAAGAAAGGGGTAGGGTAGGAGGTTTGGGTTGCTGTGATCGATGGAGGTGAGTGAATCATGGCCGAAAATGATGGATTGAAAAATTGGAGGAAGGATTTGAGGGAGAAAATCGCAATTGGAAGGGAAGGGAGTTTGGAAGGAAAGATGTGAGAGAGAGGGGGGCTCCAACCCTAAAAATCCCAAACATTGGCCAAAATGGCACGTGCCAGGGGGTAGGGGAGGTCGAGCCGACCAACCTCAAGCTCGGAACCCCGCCGGAAAGTTGACCGGACCGCGGTCCGCCGCCGGTGGCGCGGTGGCGCCGCGGTCGGGCTTGGCCGGAACCGCGCCGCCGCGGTGGGGACGTGTTCCTCCAGTCCCCTGGGCCCCAAAAAATGCTGGGTCCCACCTTGGATCCCTCCGGGAGTGCTCCGTTTGGCCCCTCGATCCCGATTCGCTTCATTTTAGGTAGTTTCGGAGAAACCGGACGTAACTTGCAATCCGGAATGAGTTGTCTGACGTAAAATATATGAATTTGGGGTAGAACGAGCTAATGAAGCCAACCAACCCAGCTATGTCGGGTTGCGCAGCCCGGAATTGTGAGAAAACCCCCCGATTGATGGTTATTTCCCCGCTTCAATTTCGTTTTGCCAAAATAGTAGTTTTAGTTTGATTTCTCTTCATCCGTTGGGCTTTAGGAGTTGTGCCCAATGAGAAAAGAGTTTAGAATAATTAGGAGAACGGTTGGGTGAAGTCGTTTAGGACACTTACTATTTTATTTTATTTTTTTGACCGAAAACTTTACCCACTAGTAGACATCACGACCCATATATAGTAAGTCGCGAATTCTAGAAGTTTTAGTTGTAGTTTGTTCCTGATTTCTTTCTCATTACCTGGTATCCTTATTTAAAGGGTTGCGAACTCTTTTTTTTTTGTCATTCATTAATCAGTTTCGAATTTATTAGAATTTATTTCTATTTTATGCTTTTCTTTCCTCATGAATTCGAGAAGTCTCTGTGAGGAGTCCAGAGAAGCTCCAGGGATTCGGAGTAGTTATCCTTATCACGCTCATCCCTTATTCTACCGATTGTCAACGGTTAGGGTGAGGTGGATTGTAATCTAGAATTATCTATAGACGACCTAAGAATATTTTAAGGTCGACCCGTGCGACCAAGGGTTAATACGGACTCGATTTCGGCGTTTGTTTTCAGCGAACTTCGCCAATTGGTGAAATTGGGATACCTATGACTGTTTCTACATCCCGTCGCTCCCTCCTAAGTCAGAGTGCGTTAGAGTGCATAGTGTGACCATAACCCAGGTCCGGTTTAATCAAAATCATGCTTTGATACCATCTTGTAACGCCCTGAAAATCGGGGGTCGAGCGTAAACTCAACTCCCGAGTTCCAGAACATCACTTATGCAACAAAATGAATGATGTTTGGATGTTGACTGTACTTGTGCATTGAACATGAGTGAGATTAAGCCAAAACAGAATATCATACTCCAGAGACAGTAAATTAGCAAGCGAAAGACTGTGATTGGTAGATAAAATATATGAACTATAATGAATCTCCAGAGTGTGATAATGTTACCAGGTTAAATAATTACAAGTACGCAGTTCTAAAATATACCTAATGTGAGGAAGTGTAATGTCTCCTATCCCAAATACCATAGCCCCATCAATACAAGCATGGTCTTGAGAGACCCGTCGAGAGAGAGATACTGAGATAGGAGAATTCCTCCTATCATCATAGAAATAGTCGGCTCGCTTCACAAGCATCGCCACCACCTGAAACTCAATAAACTGGTTGGTGTTGCAAACACCGTCCCGTAACGTGGGAGTGAGTGATCAACTCAGTGGAACAGTAAAGCATAGGTTAACATGTTATCAAATCAATCAAGCAGTAATGATAATGCAGTACAAATCAAACATTTCTAATTACTCATCGGGAAGAAAGGGTCAGGAGGTTAAACCTCATCGGCCGGGATCTCTGGAAAGAAATGATAGACCGAGGCAAAGAGCCTCATTGCCCAAAGGAGATTTGAAGATGGCATCTTTAATATATTTCTTTTTGAGAAGTTTTATCACTGCCATTATGTCATTCTAATCGAAAGAGAGAACGAACGAGGAGGAGGTAACGATTGTAGAAAAAGGATTTAGGAGTGAAGGTTTTGGAAAAAATATTGCAGAGAAGAAAGAAATTTGAAAGTGTAAGAGAGAACCACCCTAAGTTTCGTTTATATAAGCTAAGGGGAAGGGGACATTTATTGTGAATTCGAGATGATTTCGGCATAACGGCTAGAAGAGACACGTGTAAACAAGGGATTCATTTGATACATCGATTCGAAGCGGCCATTAACAAAGAGAACAACCGAAAACATTTTATATTAGTAACACATGTAGACATTTCATGACATCAATAATGATGCATCAAACGTTGCTGTCACTTTCATCGAAAGGACAACGGCGAGGGGGGCAATGTTCGTACCCATTTCGGCCGATCCCTGTCTCAGCCAATTAAGTTCATTTACGTGTGATATGTACGGGTACGTGTGGTACAGCTGAATGATTTCCTAAGATATGTATAGTTGTTGGTCAGAAAACAGAGTCGCGGTACAGTAGTTGCGACCGAACATTACTAAAGTGGTCAATGGGTTAGCGATCGAGTTTACACAAATGAGTGATAGGTGTGCAACGATTGAAGTCACATGATTACTCACACGTGGCTAAAGGAAAAGAAAAGTAAATGAAGAACGTGTGAAGCATCCAGAAATAGAGTAATGGCGAATGGTTATTATAACCGTTAGGATGTGGAAAAGATCTAGAATGGTTGAACTAAGGCTATAAGTAGCAGAAAATTGCAATAGAACAAGTCGTCTCATACCAAACCAGTCAAACTAAATCAATTATCTTTTAATCATTAATCTCTTTACATTCCGTAGTGTAATCGTTTACTTTTTTTTTTTCAAGTAAATTACATTCCATAGTGTAATCGTTTACTTTTTTTTGTCAAGTAACTTACATTCCTTAGTGTAATCATTTGCTTCCTGAGCTTGTTTACATTTCGTACTGTAATCTATAATGATAATCAAGTAGTTGATAACCTTAGTTGTAATTGGAGTCTACGCTCATATGCAGGATTCAGTTCTACATCGCAGAGGCATCCTTCATTAGTTCGTGCAACCAACTGTAAGGATTTACTTTCCTTTTCATTTTATCTATATTGAAAAGTCCTTTTGTATGAAAGGAAAGAAGTAACCTATCTTTAGAGAACGAACTCTATCCTCTGACTTCGTCTGATCCATTTACACATTGAGTGAATGGCTAAATAGGCGGCCAATCCCTCCAAATCTCGATCATACTCTGTTCTGCTTATCTTAACACTCGGGGTCATTGTTGTTCGGTTTGAATTGGATCCACAAATCCAGCTTTGGCATGCCCGCAAGCACCTGTGCTGGGAACGACAACGGTCGAACAATATCAAATCAATAGTAAAGAAACTCAACCTCAATAGTGTGAGTGTGTGTGTGTGAGTGTGTGTGTGTGTGTGTGTGTGTGTGTGTGTGTGTGTAAGCTAATAGAAAAGTGTACAAAACATACAACTAGCCATATACAACAACAAAGTCCACTCAATTGGGGAGCCAATGTATACATGTCCAAAAATATGAAGTCTAAGTCTGATATCTTTGATCTGCTCTCAAAAGATAAAAATGGAAGCAATGGCCTAACAACCTAAAGCTAGTCATATGCAAATTGAAAGTATGATTTGCTGAAAACAAGGTCCATTAATCCATCATCGCTCACTACTACCTCATAGGTACTTG
The DNA here is from genome assembly GCA_030180095.1 of Magnolia changhungtana. Classification (NCBI taxonomy): domain Eukaryota; kingdom Viridiplantae; phylum Streptophyta; class Magnoliopsida; order Magnoliales; family Magnoliaceae; genus Magnolia; species Magnolia changhungtana. The sequence goes on from JASAUF010000600.1 coordinate 5,450,084, forward strand.
CGTCACAAGCATCCAATTAGTATTCTAAAACACTATCCCGGAAAGGAGTGAATGATCAACTCAGTGTTACCATTCCCTAAGTTAAACATAATATCAACACTATTAAGTTTAAGTAATGACGTAAACATAGCAACCAAAATCCTAAAGTAGTTGATTAATGCACGTATGCATGTTCTGGAACTTTTTAACATGAAGCTCTCTCACCTACCCCGATGTGGGGCTCCCTCACCTTCCACGCTATGCTAGGGGTCGAGTAATACCTTGGGGTTCTTACTAAACAATCAGGCACCTGATAACAGTCGTAGTACCCATGCACGTGGATGCATAATTACCAAGTCTTTATTAATCCATATTTAAATGACAATATTGGCGAAGCCAGATTACCACAATTGTAGTATGAGTAAAGTACACAGAAACCACATGGCTTGTCATTAAGGTCATTAATCCATTAAGGGTCATCACCTAGTATTTGAAATCATCAATTTCATAGGAATTGGCAATTGCCCAAGACAAATCAATAAGGAAATGGGCTGTCACCCAAAATCACAGATGGAAGGCTCGTCACCTCCATCGATGCTCAAGACTCATTTTAAGGCTACGCACTTACATTTGTCAAAGACAACACAAACATAATGTCCCATACCACCGTGCCTGGCCCATGAGTTATAATGAGTAGCTTGCTGAAACATATATACAACGACTATGAACGATGACTATATTTCAATGATAATCATGGTATTTTGGATTTCACATGATGATCAACAACATCCACATAATATTGATTGTTCCTGAATTAGATTAATTCAATGGATACAGTGAACATCGACTAGACCAGCCTTGGGTGCAAAGCAGCCCACGAGTAGCCCAAACTAGAATCATTCAGTCTTGTTCTACCCCGATCGATCGAACAAGTCTATGAAAACCAAACTTAATGAAGGCAGTCCAAATTTTCAATTGTTTCCAAAGACTAATCCAAAATACTATAAATTCGTAGCATCCTAAACATGGTTATAAACTCATAATACACCATTTCCTAAAAAATCTCACTTAAGCATATAACCAAACACTTAGTGTGTCAAATGAACCATTTCTTATTTTTACAAAAACAAGCCTAGATGAATACCAAATTCATACAACTCATTAAGAATATTATCAACTTAGCATATATAGCATGAATCATAACCATAGAATAATTTTAACATTCAAATATGAAAAATTCTAACGAAAACTCAAAAATATACTAATTAAAACTATAAGGGGTTGATAAAAAGTTAACTTTAGAGAATAGTCCTCACCTACGGACTTAATTCCATGTTCTAACTACGATTAGGATCTAAAATTTGAAGAAAACCCTGAACCCCTACACAAATTTCAAATGAATTTCAATTAAGGCAAGAAAAACACAATTTCAGCTCCTTAATTCAAATGTCTGACATAGACTCACATTTGATTACTACTTTGCGTGAATAAAACGGGGGAAACAACGGTACATTTAGAGTATTCTAGCAAAATCCTAAGAAAACCTTGAATTTTTTTATTTTCTAACCCTAAAGAAATCAAATTATATATATGTATACACACACACACACATACATACACTCCCTGGTCTTGATCTAAGTTGAGTGATATGAGGTACTATCTCGGACATCTAATCCATGCAGAAGGTCAATCCCACTAAGGTGAACATATTTGTATAGTTTTGCGATTAATGGCCCACTAAGCGGTATAGAGCTCATTTGAATATTCCCGCCACTTTTAAGCTAATTTAGGGAATAAAGTCTTATTGATCTTATTACTAGGTTTTATAGCGGGCATGATCATGCATAAGATGTAGCTTACCAGGTACATTTATTAGTTATCTAATGGCATCTAATCATAATCATATGGTTATACAGTGGTAATACCCACATATTCATTCAAGTTGAGTTCAGCTAAAAATGTGAGTCGTTACAGATACGCTACTATAGCACACCGTGTCCCATCATGTGTGCTAGAAAATAGTATTATTTTTCAATTCGGATACATGGCCACACGTGTAATGAACGACCTTAATTTGGTTAAACGTATGTGACTAGGAATGGTGGCGGGCATGCTAGAGTTATACTTAGACTCGAATCAATTGAATGCTTGTGACCTCTAGCGTCATGCTAAACTAGACTTGTGAATGTTGGCCTAACTGTTTAGCCACCCATTATTATAATGATCAAGCAATTTAAAAAGGGAGGGTTAGTACTTTAGAATGTGTCCCGCCCCAAACTCGAAAACCAGGCTCACAAAATTTCCGATCGCCGAATCCGGCGCCGACAGCCTCCGTAGAACCCCATTCTCGGCTCCCAGCGCCCATACGCCAGGTTCCGATCCTGGGATGCTACAAGGAGGATTTTCAGCATCCGTTTAATTTGTAATAAGCATAACCAAAGGCATAACCCACAAACAACAACCCAAAAACTCCATCACATTTCCACTATGATAAAAAACTTTACAAGTACAATGAGCATAAAGGGAAATACAATGGGGATGAACAAAAAGCTCCAAAGATCGCTCGGCGCTCGCCTCAGTATTTCTGTTTGCATCCTCACGTCACCTGCACGCAACGGTCGTACATAAGCTTATAGAAAGCTTAGAGGGTGGTGAAAGTGTGTGCGCAAGGTAGTAATGTAGTTATGAAGTATCAGAGTAATGTGGAACATGCTGACGAGTCCATGAATACCACTAGCCGTACCAAGGCTATGCGATGCAAGGCATGAATGATGTCGGCCATACCAAGGCCATGCGATGCGAAATGCAACTCAAGCATACAAATCCTCATCTAAGTCCACATATCAGTACAGCTCGAAATCTGGGATATCACCGGGTCTAGTACACTCTAAACCGATTGTCGCCCCATCGCGCGCAATAAGGTAAGTGGAAGAGACCTCACTACCCGCCAATATCGGGCGCGGCTCGTCGATAGCAGACCCATTCCTCGAGCTGGTCAGACTCAGCCTAACATTGCCCCCTCCTCTCGGGCGGGTAAGGTCGTACCCCCTTCCAACCGACCACGACACAGTGGAAAGCGCAGCCTCCTGGTAATCGGCCATCGGCGCTCGTGCACCCACTCGGTCTAGACGTTGGAGCAACCTCTTGGTACCATAAGGGTTTAGGGACTTTCACCCAGGGACATCTATAGCACCCCATGTAGAACAAGATTTTCGGTATCCAATCCTGCCAACCACGATACGCCTGTGGAGGCTATGGCCCTGATGTCGCTAGGGCGTACAGTAACCACATCACACAATGCGAATGCATGAAATACACTATCCAATCATGCAGCAATCTTGTGCGTATCGTGCGCTCATGTAGGGCAACACCGCCTAACCGGAAGCCCCTAAACAACCTGCCCGAAGGCATATGCTATGATCAGTCACTCCTCATTGTCAAGCATACATATGATGCGTATGATCATGAATCATGGAACTATACTACACATGTTATAAAGTAATGAACTACTCTTGCAACGCAGATGGCCTAGACATGGACGACCTACACACAACCAGTACGGGCCTATCGATGGCCCTAGGGAGAGTCATAATGCGGACATTTAACCAACACTATACGTGCGATGTGGACGTCAAACCGACATCACTCCCAAGGCATTGTCTGTCGTAAACATCATTACATAAACCATGTAGGGATCATACATTGCAATGGACCTTAGGTACATCCCATTGGGCCTTAAATACATCGAATGGGCCGTGTCACATGGGCCTTATATTCATCAAGAGGGCCACATCAATGGGCCGCACCAATGGGCCCTAAGTGCATTGCAATGGGCCGTAACCCGTGGCCTCTATAGTGCATCAAATGGGCCTAGTCTCATGGGTCTTATATGTAACAAATGGGCCACACCAATTGGGCCCCATATGTACATAAAATGGGCCTCAACCCATAGGCCCTAATACATCTCAATGGGCCTTAACCCATGGGCCTTGGAATACATCAAATGGCCTAATGACATGGGCCTTACATCCACATCAAAGTGGGCCCTAATGATCTACTACAAATACATGGACCTTAAAACATGCCAAGGTGGGGTCCACTGGGACTATGAATCTGGCTCATTCTTAAGCTCATGCCCAAAATGATCTTTCAAAATGGATGGACGGAGTGGATGCAGCACATGCATCATGGAGGGGGTCCCACTGTCGTTAGACAGTGTGAATAAAACACATGCAGTACCGTGGGCTCCACCGTCCGCTGGACGGTGTGAATAAGACAGATACATCATGGTGGGTTCCACCGTCCACAGCCGTGGACGGTGTGGTAAACACATACATCAATGGTGGGTTCCACATGTGTGGCCCACCGTAATGCTTGCCTGCCATCCAATCCGTTCATAAGGTCACCCCGACCTAGATGAAGGGTAACAAAAATTCCAGCTTGATCCGAAGCTTTTGTGGGCCCAAAAAAATGGTTCAATGGCAGACCTTCAACTCCCACTGTTTCCTTTGGTGTGGGCCGCCAGAATGGTGGATGGGCCAGATCTTTGGAGGGGGAGGTCCACTGCTGGGAGTGGCCCACCTCGTGAACGGTGTGGATATAAGATATACATCATGGTGGGGTCCACCTGCAGAGCCGTAGCCCCTGACCCGTCCGCCAAAGGCTAGCGCAGGCGCGGCCTGCGCCATCCTGACACAGCAGAGGCAGCAGCCTCTGTTTCCTTTTTTTTTTTTAATTTCTGTTTTCTTGCAGAAAATAGTATGTGGGGCCCACTACCTGAAAATCTAGTCCGCCCATTGCATTCTCGGGCCCGGAATACATCAAATGAGTCCAAAGATCGAAATTTTTCGATGTGTGGTTAAGGCAAGGTGGGTCCTAGAAGTTTTGAACGGTAAAAGGGACATTTTCCTATGGTATGGCCCGCCTGATGATTGGATGGACCCCATTTTTCGGCTCAACGCCTAAAGCGAGTCGACAAATGAAATGGACGGCGTGGATCAAGTCCATATATCAGAGTGAACCCTATATGTGAGGTCCACCCAAAAGCTTGAACCAAGCTTATATCTTTGTTTAAAAAAAACGTCCAGACGCTGTACATTTTCTGGCTCAATGAAAACTTCAATGTGGCCCCGCCTAGGTGGGCCACTATACGTTGACAGTGTGCAACATTCACACATATCAAGTGGGCCCCACCTACAAATGGGTTGGATCCAAAACATGTTTTATGGTGGGGTCCAACAGGGTGGGCCACATGGCCATTCTATCACACAAAAGGAAGAAGAAAAGAGGGAGAGAGAGAGAAAGAGAAATCGGTGAGGATGGAGGGACCCCGCCACTATGGGCCCTCCCTTGCAATAGATCATACATCAAATGGGCCTTAAAGCATGTGGGCCCATAAAAATCGAAACTTAACGATGGAGATCATTTCTCCACCAATATGGACGGTCTAGATGACCTATCTAAAGCAAGGAAATAAACATCATGATGGGGTCCATGGAGAATGGCCCCATCATGAAATGATCATGATGATCAAGGTGGGCCATCGGCCACATCTTAGGGCCCCAAGTGAGATCCCAACCATTGATCGGTTGGCCTCACTTGGCCCCTCTTAAAAACATTAAAAACTATTCCTATCAAGCACCCACCGTTCGATCTTCTTGCTCCTATGAGTTCCTTGGCTCCTTGGCTTCGATTTCAATGGAGGAGATGAGGAATGGATGGTTGAGATGGAAGATGGAAGGGTTGGAAGAGGTGGGCCACACTTGTGGTTCTCTTGGAAGGTTTGGGAATGGCTCATACGTATGGTGCTCTCTCTCTCTTGCTTGGAAAGAGGATTTTGAGAAATGAAATGAGAGAGAGGGTTGTAAAGAAAGAGGAGTGATGGGTGATGGAGTGATGGATGTGGTGGTGATGGGTGTAAGAACTTTTTGACTTTTATGGCCATTTGTGTAAGAAAAGGCATGGGTGTGTAAGAGCCTTTTTGACTTTGGGGCTTGCTTGGGGAATGGTGTGAAGTGATGTGTACTTGACTTGATGGGATTGATGTGACATCTCGTTGAGATTCTCTTGGGTTTCGCAACGCGCGGCGTTTTCTTCGCACCGAACGTTGGCCCACATCTCCTGGCCTGGGTATCGCCTCGGCGCGTGAGTCGCGCCATCGGAACCGCGGCGACGGTGCGGTCGCATTGGTATAAGTCTTGGTTTGAGTCGACACGGGTTGACAGCGTGTGAATCAGGGTCGCGCGCAACGCTGATTAAGGGTCGAAGGTTGCCGGAATTTGACCGGAATGACTGCGGGAACCTATGGAACAGTATGGTCAAGGATACGGGTCTTACAGCTCTCCCCTCCTAATAAAAATTTCATCCTCGAAATTTACACAATCATTGCAACTAGTCATAACTCATGAGGAAGAAGAGACATAATATCATCATATAAAATCAGAAATAACATACAAAATACAACCCATAATCAGTCATCAAAGAGATGGGGATAACGCTCTCGAATCTCGGCCTCGCGCTCCCACGAAGCCTCCTCAACAGAATGGTGACCCCATTGAACCTTCACCAACGGAATGACCTTAGTCCGGAGGACCTGTTCCTTACGATCAAGGATACGAATTGGCTGCTCATATAGGAAGCGTCCTCACGAACCTCTAACGGCTACCAATCAATAACAGGGACGATGTCTGACCCACACTTCCTTAACATAGAGACATGAAAAACGTTGTGGACGCCAGACAACTGAGATGGCAAGGCAAGCCGATAGGCCACGGCGCCAACGCGCCCAGTGATCTCAAAAGGTCTTATGAATCTCGGGGCAAGCTTGCCCTTCGCTTTAAAACGAACTACACCCTTCATGGGCGAGACCTTGAGATACACATGGTCCCCTACATCAAACTCTAAGGGACGACGCCGACGATCAGCAAAACTCTTCTGCCGACTCTGAGCTGTGCGCATCCTCTGCCTGATGATATCGATAGCCTCTGACGTCTCCTGCACAAGCTCGGGACCTAGGAGACGGCGCTCTCCAACCTCAGTCCAACAACTAGGTGATCTGCATGGTCTGCCATATAGTGCCTCAAAAGGAGCCATGCCGATGGTCGCCTGATAGCTGTTATTGTATACGAACTCAGCCAATCGCAGATGCTCATCCCAGCTACCCCCGAAATCAATCGCGCAGGCCCGAAGCATATCCTCAAGGATCTGGTTGACCCTCTTGGTCTGGCCATCGGTCTGCGGATAGTACGCGGTACTGAGCTGCAAATCAGTCCCCATCGCTCTCTGAAAGCTCCCCCAAAACTGAGACGTAAACCTCGAATCTCGGTCAGAAACGATCGAGACTGGAACGCCATGCAGTCTCACGATCTCCTCGAGGAATAATCTCGCAAGCCGGTCCATAGACCAAGTCGCACGTATTGCGAGAAAATGTGCCGACTTCGTCAGACGATCCACAACAACCCAAATGGCGTCATGACTGCGCTGAGTCCTCGGCAAGCCCATAATGAAATCTGTCGATACGTGCTCCCACTTCCACATCGGGATACTCAACGGCTGCAATAGACCAGGGGGTCTCTGATGATCGGCCTTGACACGCTGGCACGTGTCACACTCGGCCACAAAACTAGCGATCTGGCGCTTCATCCCTGCCCAAAAGTACTGTTGCCTCATGTCACGGAACATCTTCGTCGAGCCAGGATGAATAAAAAAACGCGATCGATGCGCCTCGGTCATAAGATCTCTACGTAGCTCAGGGATATCCGGGACGCACAATCGGCCTCTGAAGCGAAGTCCACCATCTGTACCAATCTGTCAATCTACCTGACTCTCAGATGCCGCATCAGCCCTATAATTCTGCAACGACTCATCAGCCTGCTGAGCCTCGATCACCCTTGCGACAAGAGAGGGTTGAATCGACATGCTCGATAACTGCACGATAGAAGACTGCAGGCCGATCTTAAAATCATACTCTGCCACATCCTCAAGCATCCGCCACTCCTGAATCATCATATGCGCCACCAGGCCTTATGGCTGACGGCTGAGGGCATCTGCCACCACGTTCGCCTTACCCGGGTGGTACTGAAGATCGAAGTCATAGTCCTTCAGGAGCTCCATCCAGCGCCTCTGCCTCATGTTTAACTCGGACTGCGAGAAGAGGTACTTCAAGCTCTTGTGGTCGGAGAAGAGCTCGAACCTAATCCCATAGAGATAGTGCCTCCACACCTTCATTGCGAAGACAACTGCAGCCAGCTCTAAATCATGCGTGGGGTAGTTCAGCTCATGGATCTTGAGCTGGCGAGACGTGAAGGCCACTGGTCTCCCGTGCTGCATCAGGACAGCACCCAACCCAATATGTGAGGCATCAGTAAATATAATAAATCCATCACTCCCAGATGGAAGAGTGAGGACAGGAGCGGACGTCAGACGGTCCTTCAACTCCATAAATGCTCGCTCGCAGGCATCGCTCCAAATAAACTCTGCGCCCTTCCGAGTCAACCTGGTCAGCGGGGCTGCAATACAGGAGAAGCCCTCAATGAAACGCCAGTAGTAGCCCGCTAAACCAAGGAAACTGCGGATCTCGGACGCAGTCGTGGGCTGACCCCACTGACGCACTGCCTCAACCTTCGAGGGGTCTACAACGACACCCTCCCTCTTCACCATGTGACCGAGGAACTTCACCTCCTCCTGCCAGAACTCGCACTTCTCCAGCTTCGCATACAGCTGGTGTGCACGGAGGGTCTGCAACGTAACCTCCAGATGCTGCTCGTGCTCCTCACGGGTCCTCGAATAGATCAGAATGTCGTCGATGAAGACTACAACAAACTGATCGAGATAAGGGCGAAAGACCTCATTCATCAACTGTATGAAGACCGCGGGTGCATTGGTCAGTCCGAAGGACATGACCTGGAACTCAAAATGACCGTAGCGCGTCCTAAAAGCCGTCTTCGGAATGTCCTCCTCTCGGACCCGAATCGATGATAACTTAGGACGCAAGTCAATCTTCGAAAAGAACTGTGCACCCTGCAGCTGATCAAACAAATCATCAATCCTCGGGAGCGGGTACTTATTCTTGATCGTAACCTTGTTGAGCTCGCGGTAATCTACGCAGAGCCTCAACGATCCATCCTTCTTCTTCACGAAGAGTACTGGCTCTCCCCAAGGCGAACTGCTCGGACGTATAAAACCCAACTCGCGTAACTCGTCCAACTGCTTCTGTAGTTCCCGCAACTCCAACGGTGCCATACGATACGGGGCCTTCGAGATAGGTGCGGTACCGGGCACAAGATCAATCTGAAACTCGGTGAGTTGGCGAGGCGGTAATCCCGGAATCTCCTGAAACACATCGGGAAAATCGCAAACAATCGGCATCTGATCAATACAAGCGGCAACTGGCTCCTCAACGGCGCAGGACATCAAGCAAGACAACGGCTCTCCTCGGGGCTCTGCAACGAACTGAAACTGCGGCAAGCCCGGTATGTCGAATGTGACAGTCCTCGCAGAGCAGTCCAAGATGGCATGGTACTCAGTAAGCCAATCCATGCCCAGGATGACATCAAACTCGGACATCAGTAATGCAAATAGATCGGCAGGCAAAAAGGTATCCCCGACTAGAACGGGGCAAGATGAGCAAAATCGGCCCAACACTGCAGTCTTCCCCAAGGGAGTCAATACTGCCAGACTCTCATGAGTAGACTCCAACGGTAGGCCAGTCGATCGGCAGAAACTCTCGGCCACAAAAGAATGCGATGCACCAGAATCAAACAATACACGTGCAGCGCATGCAGAAACTAAAAGCATACCCTCGACAACCCCTCCAGATGACTGCGGATCCTGCTGAGCCGCGTAGAACCTAGCCTGAGCTGGATGGGGAGGTGCTGTCCCCTCGAACGTCTTTCTTCTTCTTTGGGGTCGCCGAGGCGGTCGAAAGCCGCCGCCTCGCCGCCGGCGGTCTCGGAGGCTAGTGCTGATGCTGCTGCTGAGGTGGCCTCGGTGGTGGGGCCGCTGTCATTTCTTCGCCGCTCTTCTTGTGCGGGTCTCTCGCCGTGGTGGAGGCTGCTGTGGACCTCTCGGCGGCTGCTGCTGCTGTGGGCGGGGACACTCCCACATACGGTACCCCGTGGCACCACACCCAAAACAGGTGCCCGTGAACTGCCTCAGAGGTGGTGCTGGAGGTGCTGCTGGTGCTCGGAAGGCTGGGCGACCTGTACGCCTCTGCTGCTGCGGTCGACGCTGCTGCGAGTCACCGGAAGGAGCATGCCTCTTCTGGTCTCTCCCCTGACCGCGATCAGACTGAGAACCGGCCCACTCAGCCTCATAAATCTGGGCCTTCCGTACCACTCCTTCAAATGTCGGGAGCTCATGCCCAATGACACGGCCTGGAAGACCGTAACGCAAGCCGTCCTCGAATCGGCGGGCTTTCCGCCCCTCATCATCTACTAGATATGGTGCAAACCTAGACAGCGCTACAAAACGGGTTGCATACTGAGCCACTGTCATATCGCCCTGCACCAGCGCCTCGAACTCCAACGCTCGCTGTCGTCGGATGTGATCAGGAAAATATTGTCGGTCGAACCGATCCACGAAATCCTCCCATGTCCATACAAAATCAGCGCCTGCTGCCAGGGAGACTGACGCCTACCAGTGCTCAGCCTCACCATGGAGAAGAAACACGGCTAATCGGACTCGCCGCTCTCTTACACATCCCATCGTCTTAAATATCTTCTCCACATCAGCGCGCCATCTCTCAGCTACCGCAGGGTCTGGCTCACCCTGGAAACGCGGGGGATCAAGTCGTCGGAACTCCCGAAGAAGGGCACTCGCGCGGTCCTGCTCGGCCTGCTCCAGTGAGACAACAGGGTGCCTGCCCTGTCCCTGAAGTGCAGCCGTCACAGCCTGTAACATCTGCTGCAACTGGGAGGCACTCACGGATACGGTCGGGTCCACACCGGTCTCTGGTGGAGGAGCAGCATACTCCGGATGGGCAGTGAGAATCTCTGGTGGTGGAATGGGCATAGTAGGTGGTAGTGCGGGAGTCTCAGGCGGTGATGCGGGAGTCTCAGGTGGTGGTGTGGGGGTCGATCGGGTCACTCTCTGGCGCGCCATGTCCTACAGGAAGATCGAAGGCGCCTATTAACTAGAAGATCGCTAAGCTATCCGAACTAAGGACTCAATTATTCTAACTCATAGTAGACATGTAATGTTGTTCTTGGTTATTCCCGAGTTATGCTCTGATACCAACTTCTATCATGCCCCAAACTCGGAAACCGGGCTCACAAAATTCCCGATCGCCGAATCCGGCGCCGACAGCCTCCGTAGAACCCCATTCTCGGCTCCCAGCGCCCATACGCCAGGTTCCGATCCTGGGATGCTACAAGGAGAATTTTCAGCATCCGTTTAATTTGTAATAAGCATAACCAAAGGCATAACCCACAAACAACAACCCAAAAACTCCATCACATTTTCACTATGATAAAAAACTTTACAAGTACAATGAGCATAAAGGGAAATACAATGGGGATGAACAAAAAACTCTAAAAGATCTGCTCAGCGCTCCTGCCTCAGCGCTCCTGCGTCCTCGCGTCACCTGCACGCAACAGTCGTGCATAAGCTTATAGAAAGCTTAGAGGGTGGTGAAAGTGTGTGCGCAAGGTAGTAATGCAGTTATGAAGTATCAGAGTAATGTGGAACATGCTGACGAGTCCATGAATACCACTAGCCGTACCAAGGCTATGCGATGCAAGGCATGAATGATGTCGGCCATACCAAGGCCATGCGATGCGAAATGCAACTCAAGCATACAAATCCTCATCTAAGTCCACATATCAGTACAGCTTGAAATTTGGGATATCACCGGGGTCTAGTACACTCTAAACCAGATTGTCGCCCCATCGCGCGCAATAAGGTAAGTGGAAGAGACCTCACTACCCGCCTGCCAATATCGGGCGCGGATCGTCGATAACGGACCCATTCCTCGAGCTGGTCAGACTCAGCCTAGCATTGCCCCCTCCTCTCGGGCGGGTAAGGCCGTACCCCCTTCCAACCGACCACGACACAGTGGAAAGCGCAGCCTCCTGGTAATCGGCCATCGGCGCTCGTGCACCCACTCGGTCTAGACGTTGGAGCAACCTCTTGGTACCATAAGGGTTTAGGGACTTTCACCCAGGGACATCTATAACACCTCATGTAGAACAAGATTTCTGATATCCAATCCTGCCAACCACGATACGCCTGTGGAGGCTATGGCCCTAATGTCGCTAGGGCGTACAGTAACCACATCACACAATGCGAATGCATGAAATACACTATCCAATCATGCAGCAATCTTGCGCGTATCGTGCGCTCATGTAGGGCAACACCGCCTAACCGGAAGCCCCTAAACAACCTGCCCGAAGGCATATGCTATGATCAGTCACTCCTCATTGTCAAGTATACATATGATGTGTATGATCATGAATCATGGAACTATACTACACATGTTATAAAGTAATGAACTACTCTTGCAACGCAGATGGCCTAGACATGGACGGCCTACACACAACCAGTACGGGCCTATCGATGGCCCTAAGGAGAGTCATAATGCGGACATTTAACTAACACTATACGTGCGATGTGGACGTCAAACCGACATCGCTCCCAAGGCATTGTCTGTCGTAAACATCATTACATAAACCATGCAGGGATCACACATTGCAATGGACCTTAGGTACATCCCATTGGGCCTTAAATACATCGAATGGGCCGTGTCACATGGGCCTTATATTCATCAAGAGGGCCACATCAATGGGCCGCACCAATGGGCCCTAAGTGCATTGCAATGGGCCGTAACCCGTGGCCTCTATAGTGCATCAAATGGGCCTAGTCTCATGGGTCTTATATGTAACAAATGGGCCACACCAATTGGGCCCCATATGTACATAAAATGGGCCTCAACCCATAGGCCCTAATACATCTCAATGGGCCTTAACCCATGGGCCTTGGAATACATCAAATGGCCTAATGACATGGGCCTTACATCCACATCAAAGTGGGCCCCAATGATCTACTACAAATACATGGACCTCAAAACATGCCAAGGTGGGGTCCACTGGGACTATGAATCTAGCTCATTCTTAAGCTCATGCCCAAAATGATCTTTCAAAATGGATGGACGGAGTGGATGCAGCACATGCATCATGGAGGGGGTCCCACTGTCGTTAGACAGTGTGAATAAAACACATGCAGTACCGTGGGCTCCACCGTCCATTTGGACGGTGTGAATAAGACAGATACATCATGGTGGGTTCCACCGTCCACAGCCGTGGACGGTGTGGTAAACACATACATCAATGGTGGGTTCCACATGTGTGGCCCACCGTAATGCTTGCCTGCCATCCAATCCGTTCATAAGGTCACCCCGTCTAGATGAAGGGAAACAAAAATTCCAGCTTGATCCGAAGCTTTTGTGGGCCCAAAAAAATGGTTCAATGGCAGACCTTCAACTCCCACTGTTTCCTTTGGTGTGGGTCGCTAGAATGGTGGATGGGCCAGATCTTTGGAGGGGGGGGGGGGGTCCACTGCTGGGAGTGGCCCACCTCGTGAACGGTGTGGATATAAGATATACATCATGGTGGGGTCCACCTGCAGAGCCGTGGCCCCTGACCCGTCCGCCAAAGGCTAGCGCAGGCGCGGCCTGCGCCATCCTGACACAGCAGAGGCAGCAGCCTCCGTTTCCTTTTTTTTTTTTAAATTTCCGTTTTCTTGCAGAAAATAGTATGTGGGGCCCACTACCTGAAAATCTAGTCCGCCCATTGCATTCTCGGGCCCGGAATACATCAAATGAGTCCAAAGATCGAAATTTTTCGATGTGTGGTTAAGGCAAGGTGGGTCCTAGAAGTTTTGAACGGTAAAAGGGACATTTTCCTATGGTATGGCCCGCCTGATGATTGGATGGACCCCATTTTTCGGCTCAACGCCTAAAGCGAGTCGACAAATGAAATGGACGGCGTGGATCAAGTCCATATATCAGAGTGAACCCTATATGTGAGGTCCACCCAAAAGCTTGAACCAAGCTTATATCTTTGTTTAAAAAAAACGTCCAGACGCTGTACGTTTTCTGGCTCAATGAAAACTTCAATGTGGCCCCGCCTAGGTGGGCCACTATACGTTGACAGTGTGCAACATTCACACATATCAAGTGGGCCCCACCTACAAATGGGTTGGATCCAAAACATGTTTTATGGTGGGGTCCAACAGGGTGGGCGACATGGCCATTCCATCACACAAAAGGAAGAAGAAAAGAGGGAGAGAGAGAGAGAGAAATCGGTGAGGATGGAGGGACCCTGCCACTATGGGCCCTCCCTTGCAATAGATCATACATCAAATGGGCCTTAAAGCATGTGGGCCCATAAAAATCGAAACGCAACGATGGAGATCATTTCTCCACCAATATGGACGGTCTAGATGACCTATCTAAAGTAAGGAAATAAACATCATGATGGGGTCCATGGAGAATGGCCCCATCATGAAATGATCATGATGATCAAGGTGGGCCATCGACCACATCTTAGGGCCCCAAGTGAGATCCCAACCATTGATCGGTTGGCCTCACTTGGCCCCTCTTAAAAACATGAAAAACTACTCCTATCAAGCACCCACCGTTCGATCTTCTTGCTCCTATGAGTTCCTTGGCTCCTTGGCTTCGATTTCAATGGAGGAGATGAGGAATGGATGGTTGAGATGGAAGATGGAAGGGTTGGAAGAGGTGGGCCACACTTGTGGTTCTCTTGGAAGGTTTGAGAATGGCTCATACGTATGGTGCTCTCTCTCTCTTGCTTAGAAAGAGGATTTTGAGAAATGAAATGAGAGAGAGGGTTGTAAAGAAAGAGGAGTGATGGATGTGGTGGTGATGGGTGTAAGAACTTTTTGACTTTTATGGCCATTTGTGTAAGAAAAGGCATGGGTGTGTAAGAGCCTTTTTGACTTTGGGGCTTGCTTGGGGAATGGTGTGAAGTGATGTGTACTTGACTTGATGGGATTGATGTGACATCTCGTTGAGATTCTCTTGGGTTTCGCAACGCGCGGCGTTTTCCTCGCACCAAACGTTGGCCCACATCTCCTGGCCAGGGTATCGCCTCGGCGCGCGAGTCGCGGCATCGGAACCGTGGCGACGGTGCGGTCGCATTGGTATAAGTCTCGGTTTGAGTCGACACGGGTTGACAGCGTGTGAATCAGGGTCGCGCGCAACGCTGATTAAGGGTCGAAGGTTGTCGGAATTTGACCGGAAAGACCGGGGGAACCTATGGAACAGTACGGTCAAGGATATGGGTCTTACAGAATGGGATAATTTTTCCTTGAGTTAAGGACTTTTCTTTAAATCATGGCATATCGAGTTTCTCAGTGAATTGATATTTGTTGGATATGATTAAAAATAAGATTGGTTGCTGATTTTATTAATTGGAATGAAGAGTAATATAATCAACAAAAATGATGAAAATAAACTAAACAGAGAAGAAACAAATACCAACGGTGGCATGTGCTGGCAAAACGATCGATTACTCACATTTAAATGTGTGTTGTGTGCTAGAAAAATCAGTTAATTTAGCATTGTTTTTATGCCACTTCATTGCTCATTAAGTGGTTTCAGCCTATGACTATATTTCACTCTATACCTATCATTGGTTATAAGGCCACTACAGTGAGTAATCGACTCTTGAAATTGCATGGAATAATATCCCATGATTATGTGTGGAAGCTTGACGCATTTATAAAATGGTGGCTACTAAGGGGGGGGGGGGGGGGGTGATTAGGACCAAATAAAATTTATGCCTTTTAACATACAATTTATTACTTAAAGTAATATGGTAATTTAAACTAAGTAAGACAATTAGCTTTAAGGGTTTCAAGTCAATAGAGGGTCCAATCACATATACTACAATAACTATGCCAATAAAACAACTAGTCTATACTCAATAGTATGCTTGTGTGCGCTACACAAGTTAAGTGCCTAGCATACAATCCAATTCAAGCATTCAAATGATTTAAGTAATCAAACATATAAACATGAGTTAAACATGTACGCAATCTACAATCCCAAACAAAAGCATGTATATTGGTTTGGTTTTCCTACTTCACACTCAGTAGACGCACTCTCCCTGAGTGTACTAGAATTCACTGTCATATGTTTTAAATCAGGTTCACCTCTAACCTATACAAGTGTACACTCCTACTGGAGGCCTATAGGACTTACCCACGTACTCACCCTTGTCAATGGCTTACACATGGACTTACCAAGTATACACCTATGTTGGTGGCTTAAATAAGGCCTTTCCCACGTACACACCCGTGTCGGTAGCTTATACAAGGACTTACACAATACTCACTAGCGTTGATGTCGATATGGTCCTACGTGTCGATATCGATATGATTCTACACAAGAACCTAAGTGAGTTTGGATTACAAACTCTACACTCAATCCTATATAAGGAGTATGAGGACTCTTAAAATTGACAACTTATATGTTGGATTGAGCCTAGTTTATAATGTCTTCTCGGATTTCTTGATTGATGCTCTCCTGTGCTTTAATCGGCTCCCCTTGTGCTCCATTGATTGTTGATGCCGATGTTTGCCAATGTTTCAGCTCCAAGATCAAACACCTTGCATGCAATGCTCCATTAAGGTGACCAAGGTGATGCAATCTCCTACAACCAATGAAAGGTTGTAATCTTAGGGGGATTCACCTATAAGAGTCTTATGGAGGATTTAGACAAAAGATATACCAATAAATTTGTGTCTAATCTCTAGAAAATGGTGGAGTTTAAGCTCATCTTTATGGTAGATGTTGGAATCCTCATTAGAGTGTTAATCTCAAGGAAAATGACTTGGAACTCATTGGTTTAGAGGCTTAGAGTGATGGATATAAATATGGAATCACCTAGGCTTTTATTGCACCAAAAACCCATCCTCTTGCCCAAGAACCTAATGCCCTTTTATAAGAAACCGATTTACAACTACTATAAAACCAACTCTGTCGATGGGATTGAAACAGTCTTCGATGGGACTAAAAGGCTCTTTGATAGAATCGAGCAGGTTGTTGATCCTATTGAGAAAGCTAGACAAATATATCAATGCTTGCTGGATGGATTTGGGTTTCCTAATTGATCCCATCGAGTGGATTTTTTATTCCATCGAGACCCTACCTGTCAATGGGATCAAGAATCACTTAAAAAACTATTATTTTGGGCATATAACAGATTTGGGTTTCCTAATTGATCCCATCAATTGGATCTTTAATTCCATCGAGACCCATCGACAACCTGTCAATAAGATCAAGAATCACTCAAAAACCATCGTTTTGGGCAAATAATTTCATAGCGACTTTGCACATCTTCTATCCTTACTTATCATGTTCCAATTATGCTCTTAAGGCTGAGGAATAGTCAAACAAAGTTTACTTATTAATCCATGACTATCTGAGGTTTAGGGTTATTTTGGGTAAAGGGCACCTCATATGTCTGTTTGTTGCTCTTTGATGCCCATTTCCACTTATGTCTTCAGTCTTCGACTTTAAAGGGCTCAACCGACTCACTAACATAAGACTCGTGTGATTGACAAATAAGGTGAGCAAATAAGTGCACTGACAACTCTGTCATGTAAGGTATGTGACACGTGTTCGAAGATAGTAGCACATTATACTTACCATTTTTATGCTACTCATGACTTTTCAAATTTCAATCAAATTCTACCACCATAACAATTTAAAAGATCTATCGTTTGTCTCTTATCAAGATTTTACTACCAGGTAGCATCATCTAAATTACTAAATTTGTTGTAGTGAGATAAAGTGTAAACACATTGTTTCTTGTGTTGTGGTCCAGTTGAGTATTAAATATGGCTAATTTGGAAAACAAAGGTAATTCGTGGAGCATGCGGTATAGTGACCCTAACACCAGCCAACTAGCTAATTTCAAAGTTGGGTGGGACCTACCATGATGTATGTGTTTTATCAACATGGTCCATTTGTTTTGTCAACTCATTGTCAACATGAGCCCAAAAATGAGTCAGATCCAAATCTCAAGTGGACCATACCACAAGAAACAATGAGGATGGAACGCCTACCAATGAAAACTTCTTGGGGCCACGAAAGGTTTAGATCAAGTCGGTATTTGTGTTTTCCCTTCATCTAGGGCTATGTGACTTTATGGACCGGTGAGATGGTAAAAAAACAATGACGTGGGCCTCAGGAAGTTTTCAATGGTAAGAGTTCAATTCCCACTTGGGCTTAGGATCCGCCTCAATTTTGGTCTCATGCACTAGAGTGAGCTAGCAAAATGGATGGACGACATGGATAAAATACATACACATCATGGTGTGCTCACAAAGCTTGACACCATCCCAACCACATTCGTATGTGGAACACATCTGATGGGCAAGTTGGATGGTCTTCATACATCGTGTGGGCCCCCATTTGTTGTCGCACTTGAGCGTGCCCCATATGAAAAAAAAAGGAACGTCCTAGCGAGAAGATTTGTGGATCATGGTGTTACGCCAGTCAGTTATAATCAGTGTCCCATCGGGCATGCCAAACTATTACTGGCAGCTTCGTTGTTTTTCCAATTCGGTCAGTGATAAATGCAGGCATGTCATAATTGAATTTGCGGCTCAATTCTAACCAAACAAGTATGAACCTAAGCGTCGAGATAGGCAGATACATAGTATATGACCGAGATTAAATGAGATCGGTTGTCTATTCAGCCACTCGCTTAGTATGTAAATAAGATCAGATAATATTCAGAGGGTAGAGTTCATCATCTGATGATAGGTTATACCTTTGGCTTTCGTACGAAATGACTTTTCGGTACAGATAAAAGATGAACATAAAAAGAATACTTATAATCGGTAGCAGAAAATGGCTGCGAAGCACTTTCGTGGATGGGTATTGAATCCAACATATGAGAATAAACCTAAATTACAGGTAAGATTATCAGCTACTTAATTAACACTACAAATTATACTATGGAACGTAAACAACAAGCCAAAAGTAAAAGATTACACTAGAAAATGTAATTGACTGGCAGATAAGTAGAGTGATTGCAGTAAAGAATGTAAATGACGAGTAATTGAAAGATACGTGTTGGGTTTGATTGGGTTGATGTGAGAAAAATTTTTCCTAATAATTTCTCTATTATTTATAGTCTTACTTTGGCCATTCATACCCTTTCCACATTCTTAGAAATATGGCGGCGTTGCTTAACGTGCTTCAACTCTATTATACTAGAATTACTAGTTTATCTCTGCACATCTCCAACTACATGCCGATTCATTCAGTTTAATTCACTTTGATTGGCTTTTCAGGAACATGCAACAATGGTACGAACACATGGTCCAATCTGGGCCGGGCTGGACGAATACGTAGCGGTGGTGTCGACCATGGGCGATTATCGTTCACCAACTATACGAGACGCGAAAACCATGATCTGGAGAGGCCGCATATTCCGTAATCAAACCCGTGTAACCAGAGTCAAAGACTCGAATCGAGAATCCCCTGTCATCAAACCCGAGTAACCTGAGCCAAAGACTCGAATCGAGAATCCCTACTCATCTCTCCCTCTCTCTCTCTAAACCGACCATGTCTGGTGGTAAAAGTTGCAGAAAGAACGGAAGGAAGGACGAGAGCTCCAGCTCCAAGGAGGTGGAGGAGCTTCTGTCTGCGGCCGAGGACCAGATGCTCCTCAACATCAGCACCGGTTCCCACACCACTCGCAATACCTCATTGGACAGCGACCTCGTCCGACGGTTGGAGGCCCTCAAAGCGCCCTCATCTTCTACCGGAATTACGAGGGTGCCACCTATGAAAGATAGGGAAAGAGTCGTTGTTGTGAGTGCAGTAGGGGATGAGGAAATGCAGAGAATTTTAGGGGAAGATCTGTCCGCGAGGTTTGCTGCTCTCAAGGGTAGTTCTTCTTCTAGAGAATTCCAAGTGCGTCCCAAGAAATTAGATGATGATGATGATGATGATGATGTTGATGTTGATGTTGATGATGATGGGGTGTCCAAGAAGGAGGTGGATAAGCTTATGCAGTGGGCGATAGATGAGGCTCGTCTCAATCCTTCCATGAGCAGCGATGATGATGATGTGAAGGAGCAAAGCAAGAAAAATAAGGGGAAAAGGTAGGATTTTTATAGTTTTTGTTTTTGCCATTAGTATTTAATATTTTTTACTTTGTGAAATGTGAAATTCATTAAAATGATGTGATTGTCAGAAGCTATCTAAGGTTCTGTTTGGATGCCTGTAACTTTTTTAAGTTGTAAGTAAGTTACATGTAACTTACTTACAGTGTAAATAAGTTACTGGTAATCTGTTGGATGTAAGTTGTAACTTAGTTACAAGTAACTTTGTTTTTGTGTTTGGATTTTTGTAACTTTGTTATAAGTAATAAGTTGGATATTCACGTTAGATAGAGTTTGAAATAAAGAATCGTTGAAAAATCAGATTGACACATAAAAAACCTGGGATAAAATTATTCTATTTTATTAAGCCCATATAAATGAATAGTTTGGCCGATTCTTAGGCTAAACTAATGCAGTGGACCATAAAGTGGGCCCATGTTTTCAAAATGCTAGTAATGTGAAAAAAAACTTTAATTGTACTGAGTGGATGTATAACACATCATCAAGGTGGGCCCCATGGTATACTTTTATTGTCTTGAGTAAACTCGATAAACTCATTTAGGCCCACTATAAATGTGTGCTTATCCAATCCATCCATGTGATGTAAAACCCCATGAAACAACCAGGGCCCAACTTTTAATTTGATCCAAAACTTTGGTGGGCCATGAAAAAACTTATAGTTTCCTCCTTGATTTGCATATCTCTTTTCTATGGCCCACCGAGTTTTAGGTTAGGTTGAAAATCGGTCCCACGGGGTTTCATGTATCTTGCATCACATGGACCGTTCGGATTAGAGTCCCA
The DNA here is from genome assembly GCA_030180095.1 of Magnolia changhungtana. Taxonomy (NCBI): domain Eukaryota; kingdom Viridiplantae; phylum Streptophyta; class Magnoliopsida; order Magnoliales; family Magnoliaceae; genus Magnolia; species Magnolia changhungtana. Next base: position 5,471,006 of record JASAUF010000600.1, read on the forward strand.
TGACATGACATGTGTATAAAGTTACACACATGCAGTGCTGAGAGACATGCCTACACATTAGCAACACCTAAACCACTCGTTTTTTTAAGCACAAAAAAAAGAAAAAAAAAAAAAAAGAAGAAGAAGAAGAAGAAGAAGAAGAGGGGTTGATGAAAACCCTACCGTTTTGGGGAGGAGAGAGGGAGAGCGGTAGTTGCAGAGAGAGATCGCGCGAGAGAGAGATCGCAGATAGGGAGAGAGAGAGAGAGATTGCAGAGAGGGAAGAAAGAGAGACAGATTGTAGAGCTTAAAAAATCCGACCGTGGGTGCGTTTCTCCCTCTTCCCCTCGTTTTAAAAATCCAACCCTCGAAGGTAGGTATGCTTCTTCAATGCGGTGCGATTCTTCCCCAACGTTTTGCATTTCAAAATTTTTCAACTGTTACCGAACTTAGTTGGTGTAACTTGAAAAACGACTCTTTCTCCTGTAAGATTTTCGGCCCTTTCTCCGTAACTTAGTTACAGGTTGAGAGAAAGTCACCTGTGACTTTCCTCCCCCAAACACCAACTGTAACTAAGTCACCTGTAACTTACTTACATTTTAGAGAAGTTACAGGCATCCAAACGACCCCTAAGGTTCTGTTTGGATGTATAATTGAAGTGGTTTGCAATAATGTTAAATAAAGGGCTTGTTTGGATAGGTGAATCCGGGAGAAAAGAAAATGCTTTCCCTTGATTTCACGTTTTATGTTGTTTGGATTGCAAATAAGAAAACCGTGAATTCCTCATAATAATCATTAGTTTTGTTTGGAGTTGCGGTTCTCTTAGGCAAGTTCCAAGTGATTCTTGTGACTTGAATATGAAATTTCGGATTGTGAAACAAATAGGACCTGAAAATTGAATCTTTTTTTTTTTCTTCAATATTGCAGATGGAAATAATCATATTACCATTTTTCGTTTCAGACCTTGGATTCTGCCTATCTGAAAAGGCCAAAGGAAAAATGGCCAGATCGTAGTTTGTCAGTAAAACAACTGAATCATTAATCCATCAAATGTTCTTCTTTTTTAATGTGGGGCCCACAATGACCCACATGTGATCAATGAGGACCATTGGATATGAAGCGTTCATTGTGGATTGCATGCAGCTCCATTTCACATCCATTCAAATAAGGGCCTGGAATATGGATTGCGACATTGTTTTTACTGTCATTTTTGTATGGTGTGATTATCCAGTCATGGTTCTTTTTTACAATGCCCAGGCGGACCTAGAGACCACACACTACCTTTCAGATTTTCAATGTCTATTAAGTGGGGCTGTTTGTTCAATAATCCAAACCATTGATGCTATGAGCTCCAATCTAAGTGGTCCATGCACAAAACATCTCCTAGAGAGAAAAATCATACAACTTTAAATAATTATCCATTAGAGAAATCGTTAAGAAGGAAGATACAGTAATGATTCCCATTCCACTAATTAAAGGCCAAATATTATGTGTCAAGGATCCTCTAATATAGGCACACTTGCACAAACCGGAAGCCAAAACTTACTGAAAACCTGTCAACACACCAAGCATTGTATCATACTACATTTTTCAATAATGTTTTTTCTATGGTGAATTCTTCCTATCCAACTGTCCTGAATGACCATAGGGGCTCACCTGCGCCTCAAATAGGAATTCACTGGATTATATTTCTAGTTTCCCTTTATTGAACTAGCTATTGCAGCTCAATACAAGATGCATCTTAATGCAGCTAAGTGCATCGATAACTTTGTTGATAGTCATTTGTGGGGCTTGAATGATAAAACGGTAAAATTGCAATCTGCCAAAGTAGGCAGGATAATCATCCGTAGTATGAGTAAGGAATAAATCAAATTTCCAAGACATCGGTATAAGTCTCAACTTGCTATTTGAGACTTCACTCATTACACATATCTTTGTATGTGAGTACCTTTGTTCGGTGATCATAATAAGCTGATGACTGCTCAAGGATCCTTGATCACAATCCTTTTTCTAATTTTGGGAGATTTAGGCTAAGTTTTGGGTGTTCTCACTTATGGCAGTGGGCAAGTTGCTCTACCTTAATTGCCACCTAGATGAATTTAGTTCCAAGTTGAAATTATTGGGATGCTATTTTTTTTAAAATTTTTTATTTGGTGATGAAATGATCTGGATACAAATTTGGGGCGGAAAAATTACTAGACTTCTCTGGGTGTTTTAAATAGCAGTTTCAGAGTGCGACTCCCCCAGAGGCGGAAACCATTACAGCTCACCCCAAGTCATTCTGTTTCTCTGTTTCAGTCATTTTCTGGTGACCCTTTTCATTGCCAACCAAAAGTAAGATGAGTCAGTCGAGTCGACTTTGTTTCCGACAATATCAGAAGCATCATGTAAGTTGCTGAAAAAAAGAAGGAAGAAGAAGCCCAACCCAAACACTTCTCTGCAAAAATGTTTAATCCCTTTCATTGCCACGTCCACTCAGATGTAAATTTGGTGGATATCCAAATACCAACCTAGAGTTGAACTTTAGCGATCAGTCCCCCTAAAACCCTTATCAATAATAATAATAATAATAAGCCATTTAGCCTGCCTATGAAAGCAAACATCATTAACTTTTATCCTGAATCACCCACGATGAAAACCATAAACCTTTGGTTCTTCATGTGCATTCTTAAGCACTGTTTTATTTCTGATTTTAAAAAATATACACAAAATTACACATCCTGGAGATCTTTCAGTTGGAAATCCATGATTATTACAGAATATGATTTCAAGAACCCACACCAAATCTGTGATACTGCAATTTCCTCTAGCACCATCCCTTAAATAATATGTCTAGAGTGCCCCAACAAACATCTATTTTATATTCAGGAACTACTCATGGGAGCTTACTGGTTTTTATATGATTTGCATAAAACACTAATATCCTTTTCTTTTTATATGATTTTGACATTGGTGCTGTATTGGCCATTGGGTCATAAAGCGGTATCATAAGTAGCAGGAGCATTGACATGAGGAGCTGTAATACTCGTTGCATCAACATGAACAAAACTGAATTTGTCATTATTCGCATTGTAATAGGAACACCGATAGAATTACAGCAAAAACATCGGCCTATATGAGAGGGTTATCTAGGCATATTTTCATCATACTTCCATGTCTTAAATAGGAATGAATGGTTCCTATGATCTCCACCTGTTTGGATGTACCCGCAAAACAGGATTGGTTCCATTATTTTGGCGAAACCAATCTGCTCCATTTGCAGTGGCTTGGAAAGCAGAAAGGACATTTGATGGGTGGATTTTCTGTTTTCCTGCTTTGTCCACCGCAAAATGCCTGAGATAAAAATAAATAAAAGTGTATCTCATTTGTGATATGGGGAACTGCATCCTCCAGTGTTGTCATATGCGATTGCATATGCCATTTGGAGAGTATGGACTGCATACGCCATAGTGGTATATGCAGTTTTTTGGACTGTTGGGCTGAAGTATTCCACCACATAAGCTATCATTATGCTGTTGTGCCTATGTGATGGCATGATGTTCCAACTGTTTGGACTTTCCCCCCCCTTCATTTGGTCTCCCTTTCTGCCATAAACAGGCAATCCCACCCCTCATTTTTCTTACCCTTAAGACCCTATTACTCTCTTACTCTCCTACTCTCATAAATATGCATTCATATGATTATTTGTTAGTTAACTTGTTATAGTCTAACAGTAATAATGTAGTATTTTTATATAATTTTCATTTTTTTTCCCATTTTGCATTGATTTTTCAGATTTTTTTATTGTTCTTTTTCTAAAGGTTTTGGGAGTTGTTGCACATGATGGAGTCCCCTTGTGTTGCATGGGATTGCTTATGCCATTTGACAAAATTGATCCTCTCTACGCCCAAATGCGCAAAAATCCAATTATAACCTGTTTTCTAAATTTTATAGTTTTCTACATTAATATCCACCAGTAGATTTTCGATCCCCAAGGGTGCTTTTGGATGCACTGTTTGAACTGAAGTGCAATTGTCAGCCTAAAGAACTGGAAATAACCAAAATTGTGATTTCATTCCACGAAATTCATATTGAATGGGACCATGTTGTGGAAAGTGGCCCTTCTTGCCATTTGGTGGTGTGTTTGGGAGGAAAGAAGCGGCAGATGTTTTCGGGACTCTGCAAATTCTGCGGGTCGGGTGTCTTCTAGAGCTAAATCACTTATTATTGAATGGGCCACTCATGTTGAATCCTTGAAGGATTTCAATCTTTTATTTCTTGGCATGTAGCCTTTGTCTGCTATCTCAGCAGCTTTGGCCGCTGTTTTGTTCTGTTTTTCCCTTTTTTAATCAAAGTCTCGTTATCTTTCAAAAAAAAAATAAAAATTCCACCGCATTCATATTATGGGTTTATTTAACTTCCAAGTTCTGCTTGAAAGAATATAGCTGGAAATGGAGATTTTGAGGTCACATTCCTCACTTTGAATAGTAGGAAATACCTTTAGCTTTTGTCATTGCCTTCTACGTGTTGAATAAACTAAAAATTTCAAAATTCAATTCAGCTTTTTAACCACACTTGATGAAATACTTAGACGCTGTTTGCTTGCCAATTGAAAAATGATTTCGTCTCATTTTAGTTAAACAGTAACTAATACATAAATACTGTTAGCTAAGATGAGATGAACTCAGTTTTACTTGGCAACCAACCATGGCCTTTTCTTGTTCTTCTTTTTATTTTATTTTATTTATTGTTCTTGTTCTTCTTTTTATTTTTTATTTTTTAATTTTAACAATACTATATGGTGAGGGAAACAAGTTTATCTATAAGCTTTTAATGGAGAGCGCAGAAGAAAGGAACTTCTGCAAGTTTGCTTTCAAACCAATTTCAGTTTTGTTGGCTTTATCATGTAGGGAAGAGCATGAAACAATAATGAGAAAGATCATTGTCTTTTTCAAGTAATCAAAACCTTGAATAATAAGAAAGAAAACTTAAATATTTTATTGCATAATTATTTATACCAATTTTCGATGCCTTGATATAGTCTAAAAGAAAACTATCACATGGTGACACTGTGTTTGGCACACACAGAAGTTGTACTTGCACCCGAAGAGATCTTCGGTTAATCTTTATTCGGCGTTATACATTTCGTTATTAATGCGATAGCATAGACCCTTACACATGCCATTAAGGAGATGAATCGTCGCATGCCTCGTGACCATGATCAATGTGCCCATTAATGAGTCAGTGTATCAGACATGGCTATAAAAAGATCTGTAGAGAGAACGAATCTAATCATGTATCTGGTTATGATATTCTTAGTGATGCCATCTTTCACGGTCCTTCCAAACTGGGAGATCTTCCCATAGACGTTTGGAAAGCAAGCAGTGCTCGAGAAGGTTTTGAATATCAGGAGATCAAACCAATGTCTAAGCCAATTTGCCTTTGGTTCGGACCCAAGTCGGAGAAATAGACACATCAACCTAATCAGGTCCCAAGCCGCGATCCAATTGGAATAAAAGAATGGGAGAGATCGAAGATCCCATTGAGGCATTTGGTCCAATTGGAATCAAGAGTTTAGGAGGTCAGGATGTGATGGGTCATGTCCATCTATTCCCTCCAACACTCCAAACCATCTTGCAGTGAATGGTGAAAATGCAAGAGGTGGTCTGATGGGACCATCCAACACTCGATGCAGAAGAGCAGGAGGTGAGCCACCAGATGAGTACCATGATTTGTTTGAGATTCAGGATCAACCCTCAAAACTTGATCACAAATCCATTTAGTGGGCCACAGACATCTCCGAGAAAGATTAGCTACGAGAAGCTAGTAAGTCCAGATCTAGATGGAGTCCTTTCTTCCCAATGAAAGCTAGCAGTTCCGGATCAATCAAGTAGATTCCCATATGTAGAATTGCAACGTGAGCGCGAAGGATCCGAAAGCAACAATGAAACCCCTCGAGCGAGGGGTTTCACCGCCTTGATATGCTATAAAAGGAGCACAGGAAGAAGAGCTCGGGGCCCCGCGCAAAACACATCTATCTACTTTTCATTTACATTTCCTTAGTTTAACTTGGCCTAGTTCTAGCATAGATAGCTACTGCATAGTCGCTCTCGTTATAGTACCTTAGGACTAGAGTAAATATCTTCAACCTTAAGTTGTAGGATTATAATTGATTGAGTTCTGATTTGGTTGATCATACCAATTCGGTCACATCCTGTTGACCATCTACCTCGATCGTATGTTTTGATAGACCTATCAGGTATTTATCTTTCTTTCTCGTTTATTTCTTTGGTTGATTGTTACTTTGTCAATTATAATGAGTCATATATTTAAACATCAATAAAATTAGTATTGTTTAGCTTTATTTCATTTATTTTTATATTCTTATTCATTTGAGTGACATACAAACCTAAATACTGGTGAAAGAGAAAGTTCCCAAGTTCATATACTAATGTTTATTGTCACAAAGTAAAAAGTACTCATTCGGAAGGGCTAACACCTACCCTTTCACAAATCGCCTAAACGGAGTTCAAAACGATGGTTGAGAGGATAACTGGATCCTGTGTCCAGTCTCTAATATGCCTGTCTTGACGCGGTGGACACCAATGATTCAATCAAAACCTTTGAGTCGAGTAGACTTTGGTACGCTTGTGCATCTTACCCACACATGAACAACTAATCCACACTCTCGCTCACACGTGTGGCCTTGTTTGATTGAATTGGCAGCAATAATAATAATCTAAGATTTGTTAAGGCACAAACAATCTATATCTATGAGTTGTGCGATCGCACAACAAATATTCAGGAGTTCCCTGAAGACTTGGTTCGCGTAACAATAGGTATTGAGAAGACCCGCACAACAAACCCTTCCTGGGAGTCATGCACTGGACATGGTCGCATCTTGGGTCGGAAAAGTTGCCATAAAAGAAGAAATGAAGGAGAGAACCTGAAGTTGGGATTAACTACGCGGCCGCGCAATCAAAGTTCTCGCACAACTACATAAATGGTTGTTGTATACCTGCGCAATAGGGGTTCTAAGTTTTCAACTCAAGTTTCTTTAGTTCGCATATCAATACAAAGAAAGGGTTTCAAACCTGCACAACTCTTCCGTCATTTCGATGAACATTTAACGAGGGCTGAAATGCTGTCGAAATTATTTGTTTAAACCGTTATTTGATGTTGTATTTTTTAATGTATCTTGTTTTAGAATCAAGAGTAATGCAAGGAATGTGACAGAACTCAGAGGAATGAAATATTTGATGATGAAATTTTTTCTTTCAGAATTTCCTCTACTATTCATTAGAGCGCATGTATTCCAATCTCCAAATCAAAAGAAAACAACATTTTGTTTTTAACAAAATGGTGACTCTATTGGGGATCGAACTTAAGAATCTATATAACAACTTTATTAATCTGAAATTATGCAAAAAAAAAAAAAAAAAAAAAAACTTTAAAAGACTAGATTTGTCAAAAATAGAAACGTCAAATATACTTTGCTAGAGCATTTCCGGCATTATTACAAGCAACTTCTAAAAAAAAAAAAATGAAAATCCTAAAATTGCAAAAATAGGGAGATACGATTAAAATGGAAATTACCAAAAGTAATAAAAATTTTTTTTTCTAAAATTTCGATTTTGACCATCAAGATGAGCATTTCTCGCAAAATGGACGTTTGCGACATGATACGCAGGTTGGTTGACCTTGGAACTGCCGTTACATAAAGATCAATAGGTTGTGTGTTTGGTGATGATACCCGGATCAAAAGCTACAACTGTTTTACCCTCAACACTTCAAACGGCAATTTCTTCGTATAAAGAATGAATCTCTTCGAATTAAACATACCTTGGGCAGTTTCATGCCTAGGTAGGATTGGGTCCAGTTTTGATAAATTACTTCTGTTTGGTCTAGCGATGCTAAAAATGCATGTGGCACATATTACATTACTTTGACAATACTTGTTATGAAACGCCTCACCATTACTGTCTTTTAATTTGATTAAATGGCTGTCTAATTAGTCATTCAAAAGATTGAAAAGTCATCAAACGCATTCCTATCTATAATAAGATCAACTAGTTCTAATCTCAACAAATCTTTGCATGTTTTGAAAGCTTCTCGGCTTCGAACAAATTGCATTTGTTACTTTGGAAGATGACAATATATTTCCATGAGAGTTATTTAAAGCCATCAGATGATTTCTATGTTAGATTAGGATTACTCAAATCTACCTCTTCAACAAGACCCACAACTCGTAGAAATTCGTAACCAAATACAATTCAAACCCATCTGCCATTGAAGGTTTTCAGCTTACTCCCATTGGCTGAAGCAGGGCCTACCTGCCATGCAGAGTGGTTGATTCTGGTCGCTTGAGCCCAGTGGGAACCGATGGATAGCTTTTCCTGTTTACATCACCCTATGTCATCTTATATAAAGGAAAATCATAGCCTTCCATCTCTGAATGCTTTTTATGAAGGGAATTGGAATTTACAGGTGTTTGAAAAATAACTAGTGTGTATTTGTATTGGTTTAAAGTTCAAAATCTCGAAAATTCAGGCGGGGTGGGGTTGACCTGAAGGCTCGACTAGAATCGACTTAATATTTAATAATTAAATTAAGAAGTGGTCAGGTAAAATATTAGATGTTGGAACAGCTAAGCTATGAAAAAAATATATATATTCATTTGTCGTAGATGTGGCGCATGGCCAAGTCGTTAATGAATGAGGCATGCATCTCGCCATCACAGCTCCCGTCTGGCCTTCAGGACGCGGATTTCCTGCGAAAGCCTTTTGCAGAAGTTCCTGCGCTGGTATGCTAGGTGGGGCCCACAGTAATGTTTGTGAGAAATCCACACCATCCATCCATTGTGGCAGCTCATTTTAGGAGATTCTACTAAAAATGAGGTGAATCCAAAATACCAGTGGGCCGGACGAGAGGGAAAACTGGGGAAAGAGTTTTCTACCATTGAAACCTTCATGGGATCTAACTTGATATTTATATGCCATCCAAACCCTTTATAAGGTCATTTCCATTCGGATGAAGTGAAAACACCAAAAACGTGGCCTGATATGAAACTTTGTGTGTTTCAAACGGTGGTCACTGAATCTACACGGTTTCCTTTCATAAAGCCCACTTGAGTTTTGGATACAATTCATTTTTGTCCGCATGTCCTGAAATGAGCTCCCAAAACGGATGTACGGTGTGGATTTATCACGAACATCACAGTGACCCACCTTGCATTCCGCGTCCCTGCTTTCATATTTTTATTAAAAAGCTCATCCTTTAGCAAGTGACTCAGTTCGAGTCTGCCAAGTCGTGCTGAGTCCACCGAATTGGTGAGCAAACTGAAAAATCTCGATGAAACAGTGCCCAGTCTCGCTTGCCAGCGAGTTTCTGAGGGGGTGTTTGGATCGCAAGTTACTATAGATAAGTTACTTGTAGCTTGTCTTGGTTTCTACATCGCTGAGTAATAAAAAAAAATAAAAATAAAAAATAAAAAAAATTTGCTTGTTTGGTTTCAAATATAATAAGTATTTATCCCCTGAGTCCGTTTGCTCCCCATTACATCCACCGCCCATCATGTGGGGCCAACCATTGACGTTGACCATACAGTGGGTCACACCTTTGATGGGGTCGTCCATCATGCGAGTCCCATCTTGGATGTGGGTCATACATAATCAGGTGCCGACCTATAATATGCACCGTCCATTATATAGGGCCCACCTTCAGTATACACTCCCCATCACGTGAAGCCCACCTTTGATGTGGACCATCCATGTGGGCCCCGCCTCTAATGTGGGCCATCCATCATGCCAAGCCTGCCTTGGATATGGGCCACTCATAATTAGGGTTGACTTTTAATATGGATTATCCATCATGTGGGGGCCACCTCGACGCAGATCATCCATCATGTGGAACCCACCATTATTAATTGCCCATCATGTAGAGTTGGCCTTCGATGTGGACTGTCCATCATGTGAGCCCCACATTCAATGTGGGGTGCCCATCATAAGGGGCTCACCTTGGATGTGGGCCATTCATCATCAGGGGTCAACCTTTGGTGTGGCCTATCCATCATGCGGGGCCACCTTGATGTCGGCCATCCATCATGTGGGGCTGTTGGAACACAAAATCAATTGCGCACCCGTGCAACAAGAATGCGTTGCACAACAACTCAACAAGATCGTGTTGGGCAGCTATGCAATGTAGTGGGAAGACATACAAAAGGGTTATATTGCAGTGGTATAAGGAATTAGAGCGAAGCTGAGAGTAGTAGCACGACTGCGTATATGTGTTCTGCAACTGCACAATAGAGAAGTGTTGTGCACCCACACAACAAAGTTATGTTATGCATAGGGCTTCACACGAGCCAATTCCTATAAGTACCTTCTCAACCTTCTCATTTAGACAATGAACATTTGAAAGCTCTCGGAGTAAAAGACTTGAAGAATTCACGTAACAAGGGGCTCGCAGTGTGAGGAAGTGTAACGTCTCGGAAAAATCCGTACACAGACCCGAGTACCACCTCAGGCAGAAATCACTAAGGACCAAATCCTTTAGAAATTAGATGAAAAGTTAATTAAGTACTAAACTGAATTAATCAATAGATTAACTGAACCGCTTTCCATACGAACTGCCAGACCCAAAACTAGTAGAATTACTAACTCTACATTACCTAAAAACCTAGGGTCAATCTAAAAACCAAGTTGCTCTCCGGAGCACATTGAAACTCCGTATCGGACCTGTACTGCGCGTCGAAAGTCCGATTGTTGTGAAACTATACGGTTATTACTGCCTTACTGGGCTTGACAACCATCGCGGGAATCCCCGAATAGTGTCCAGAAATGCATAACTAGAGCCCCAAGTAAAGTGTGTGAAAAACGTGAATATCTTTAGAAAATGAACTCAAATTTAAGTGAATTGGGCCGTTCACTTGCAGGCCAAATTTAAGGTTTCTAACCGTCAGAATCTGACCCAATTACACCCTTGGATCAAGGAAATTTTCCTACACATGTCAGTGTACTTGTGGCCCTGATTGAGTGATAATAGCCGTTGAACTGAAACCGGTCCTCCACGGTCGATCCACAAATTCGATCAGACCGAAATCTTAACCTGACCTAGATCCATTGTTAGGGAATATTCTCCGGACCGTATGCAGGTAATAGACCTCCAAATGGGCTCCGTTGGCCCGAGACAGATGACTTTTGGCTATAACCTAAGTATACCATGGGCCTGGGGCCATTGACATCACTTTTATGCCTATATAATACCTTAAACCCACCCCTCTCTTATTCCATACGAATTTCCTAAACCCTAGGAGAGAGAAGAGAGAAAAGAGAAGGAGAAAGTGAGGAGAAGTGTGAGAGAGTTGTGGTTTGCCGCAGGGATTCATTCCCGCCACTCCACGTGCTGAATCACCTCTCCCGTGTTGCTATACCGGCGATTCTGATTCCGTTTTTGGGTAAGAAACCCTAACCCTAATCTGTTTTAGGTATCCAAGTAGAGGAATCAACAGAATAGCTAACCTATTTCGTGATTCAGGTAGCCGTTGTGCCGTAGACGAAGGCATAGTGTTCGAACTGAGTTCGATATGGGTTTATCGACAGAAGGTGTGGACTATAAACGTTTAGGTTATGGTTTTCAAGGCTTTCAATGTCAGTTAATGATTTATGACTGACTTGGTTACTGTCACACGTACTTAGATGCGATGTTTTCCGTGTATTATACATATATATGAATTACGTTGAATTGATGCATTCCATGTGTTTGTTGAAATGTTTGAATGAATATGGAATTATGATTTGTGCTTGCCATGATTATTAACTGAGAATACATGATGGTTGTATGTGTGACAACTCTTTTGTGGAAGGATTGCCATAATATATGTTTTAACTAATTTCTTACATGTATGATGAATGTGTAGTCTAAGTGTTTGATAAAATATTTGAATAGTAATTGGTTGATGAAATACATCTATTAAAGGTGCTGAGATGAGATCCTCAATTACCTTAGCTATACGAATAGATTCATTCATGTAAGTTGCATTCGGCTACGTGAATCATGTATGAAATGACTATGTATGATAACATGTGCACTATGTGTTTGTTAAAATGCTCAAATGAGATTTATATTTGAATTGGTTGTCACATGCTGTTTTGACTGTCATATATGAATGCTTGTTATATTTGAGTATGATCGGGACTAATACGTAGTCTAGGCAATCGGTAACAGTTTACAATTAGTGGCCGAACTAGTTTCGCCACAACGGATATGTTCGATGAATCCGAGTCGTACGATGATTGTCGATAGTGGTTAGGCCACGAGGAGTGTGTATGCACTCCATGTTAATTAATTCAACATGTGCTCGTACCAACCGAGCTTGTCAAGTTACCCGATTGGCCTTATGTATGTTCACTATGTATGAACGCTATTGCTTGAACCTAAAGTACCACTTACCAGTGAAAAACCCGTTTAACCTTGGTACCACGATCCGCTAAGACTCATGATCTAGACATGGTGGTATGAGACACCGTGGTCGAGCTGTCAGCCTACGCTGGGTGACGAGCCTCCCCGTAGTAACCAGTGAGCAACCCGAACTCATGATCTGAATACGGTGGTATGGGACACTGTATTCGAGCTGTCGGCCTACGCTAAGGTGACGAGCCTTCCCGTAGTGACCTCGAGTATAAAATAGGCCTTCGATCAGGTGACGAACCTCTCGTAGTGACCTTGAGTGTGAATTAAGCCTACGCTGAGGTGACGAGCCTCCCGCAGTGACCTATAGGATAAACTCGTGAACTTGCCTATGGTATTGATTAACTAGGATTGACGACCCTAGATGGATCATTGTTTGGGCCGATGATATAAAGGGAGGTACCTTGGCTTCTCAAACCTGCTGTATAAATAAGTCTACGTAAGAACTTGGCTAACACGACCATCGCATTGCACATGCCTTTGGCGTGGGTGTTGAGCATAGTAGGAGTTAGCATGCACGACCGTGAGATGGTGTCGCAGAGGGAGTGTAGGTAAGGGCATGCATCATTAATACATATCATTCTTGCATTAATAAGAGTGCTTAGGACATGATTGCTGTACTGCTTTATCATTACTGCTTGACTGAATTGATAACATGTTAACCTTTACCTTATAGCACCACTGAGTTGATCACTTACTCCCACTCTGGGACGGTGTTTTAAAACACCAACCAGATCCTGTTGTAGTTTCTGATGATGACAAGGCTTAGGAGATGGAGCCTGTCTTCTATGATGACGAGGAGGAGTTCTCTTACATGCAATTCTCTGGCGAGTCTATGTAGACCTGGAGTTGCATCACTAGGGTTACAGGGATACAAACTAGTTTAATATCGCACTTATTCATTTTGTAAATTTTGAAACTATACATGTAATTATTGAACTTGGTGACATGATCATACTTTGGGGTTCATATCCACTTATATACCTTATATATTCATCACAGTCTTCTGCTTGCTAAATTTAATCATCTCTAGAGTATGATATACTGATTTGGTATGATCCCATTCTTGTTTAATGCACTAATACAGACAACATTTAATCATCATTTTCTATGTTGCATAAGTGATGCTACGAATCTCGGGAGTTGAACTTTTGCTTGACCCTTGAAATTCGGGGCGTCACAAGTTAGTATCAGAGCATGATTTTGATTAAACTGGACCTGGGTTATGGCAACACAACGCACACTGACGTACTTTGACTTAGGAGGGAGTGTTAAAACGTATGAATGATCATAGGATCCCAAGTTTCGCCCGTCGATGATCATATGACCATTGAAGCGAAATTGACCGTTGAATTTCACCCTGTATGCGTATAAGATTATGTAAAAATGATCCCAACCCCTTCCTAGACCGTCAATCGACAGGTTCGGGCAATAACTAAGTGAATTCCACGCTCAAAACACGCCAAAAGTGAGAATATGTGAGAGTTGAAGTTCGAAAGCGCCTCAAACGGACGTGGGACCACACCACAATTTAGAGGGACCCAAAGGGGGTCCCACGTGTTTTCGGCACTCTGGGGAGGGGTGGACACCGCCCCTGGGCGGAGCCACTACAGACGGTCTAGAGTCCGGGTGGCGGCATCGCCCGGTTGGCGGCGCACCACCCGACTTCACAGCGCCCCGGTGGAGGCACTGCCTGATCAGCGGCGCGCCGCCCACTGCCTGGCCAGGTGGGCCTGTGTACAAGTGTGGGACCACCCCACCACCCCTTAAACCCTCTTTTGGGTTGTTTTGTCCCATTTCATGCCCCTCTCAACTCCATTTCCCCTCTCAAACACTCCAAAGCTTCCTTTCCCTCTCAAATCTTTTCTTCCATACACTTCCAACCTTCAAATCTTTCATCTTGTTCATCACTACCTTCCTATTCCTCAATTCCATCCCTCTACCTCCACTATTTTCACCCATTTGAGCACAAAAACTCTCTTTTGTGTCTCATAATCTTCTAAATCTTCTACCTATTGCATTTACCCACCACCATTGCCTCAAAACTATTATTTTTATCTCCCTTCCTTCCCTATTTTCATCTATTAAGTACAAAGGCCCTCCTTTTTTGTTTCAAACCCTCTAAAACCCACCAATCCCTCTCATCCTTCAAGCATTCCCTTTTCTAATGACTTTTTTCGAGGTTGTCACCACCATCTTCTCAATCTCTACGCTCCTTTCTCTCATGGGAAAGAAGAGAGCGGCCCCGGATGAGGCTGGGCCGAGCCGACCATGTCGTACTATGAGGAGGGCGGACGCCGAAGCCACTACGAGTGCCGAGCGTGAACGGAGGTCCAAGCGGGACCTCGATCCTCAAATTTCGTTGGAGAGATCACTACTGCCGAACATCAACCTTAGTAAGTTCTACAATCGCAAGGTTGTATTTGAGGCACATGTTGATGAGAAGATATTTGGGACGTATCCAGCCATCGACTATCTCCTGGACAATGGGTGGGGTCCTATATTTGAAGGGAACACCCATTCGAGCGAAGGTACTATGCGCACCTTCTACGCCTTCATTCGGAATCCACTGTTGAATCCTCTCCAGTTTACTATCCCTTTGGGGAGGCAGGAAATCATAGTTGGTGTGGACGAGATTGCCCGCATTATGGGAGTTGAAAAAGGTGTGGTGTATGCCAGTGAGAAGAACCTCGCTAGTGAGCGAGAGAAAAGGCACCGCACACGTTTCCTATGCGGCCGACTCGAGCGTTGGAGGCGGGAAAATAACCTCGCTTCATTCAAGATGACGGCCGAATTTTACCTACTCCACCACATATGCACATATAACGTGTATCTTAGGTGGAGTAATCGCACCGAATGCACAAGGTTCATGGTGGATTTCTTGTATAGAGTTGGGTAAGGAGAGAAAGTATGCTTGCCTACTCTTGTCTTATCCCAGATAATCCGCACTGCACGGTCTACTAGGGAGAGCTCCTCGCTATCTTTTGGTCGACTTGTTTGCAAGATAGCCCACCCTACTGTTTCCAACTCCATATGGAGGACATCGCCCCGATCCACAGTATCAGCAAAAACACGCTCGACAACATGGGCATTGGCCAAAGGCGACGCCAAGCCCGCCTTGAGGAGCAGAGCGATGACACAGAAGAAGGAAGTGATGATGTCGAAGAAAGTGAAGGTGAGGAAGAAAGTGGCGACGAAAAAGAAGGAAGTGGTGGGGAAGGCAATGAAGATGAGGGCAGTGGTGAAGGGGGAGATTAGGAAGAAGAAGAGGAGACCCAAGATTCTGAAGGGGGCTCTCCTCCTGCTACACAGGAGCACCACCACGATCAGGCCACCATAGAGACCCTCTTGGCTCAGATTGAGGAGAGCCAGGTTGCCCTGAGACAGGAGGTCAAAGAGACCCGGGCCAAGCTTGAAGAGAGTCAGGCCTACATGAAGCAGAAATTTAAGAAGGTGTCTCGCACCTTGAAGGCTCTCCTATGCTGCATGCAGGACAAGGGTGCCCCTCCTGCATCACCAGATTCGGACGACTAGTCATATGCGTGGTCGTCTTTTATTTGCTTTGTTGTTATTCTTCTTTTGTACTAGCCCTTGTAGGCTTGGGTGGTTGGTAGTATGTTTTAGTGGGTAAAGCTTGTTTAAATTAGCTCACATGCATCTTCTGTCATGATCCATGTAAGACTATATCTCATGTATTGTGACAATTTTAGTAAATGAAATGCATGACGATTCTTTTGGTTTGGAATGTGAATGATGTGTGGATGAGTGTATGTTCTTATGCTAAATCTTATACGTGGCACACTCTATGTTATATGTAGGGAATGCCACCTAAGAGCAGTCAGAGTACGACACGTTTTACACTTGGCGAATCGAGTGACGGGGTACCTCCCTTCAGCGATAGCCATACGGACCCTAGTTTGGGCCCGGATCACGAGACTATGCTGGATTCACAGCCGGCCACTGGCCCCACTAATGGGCCAACACCTCCTGCACCACCGGTTTTCAAGCCGAACCATGCGTCTATCTTGACGCCTTACATGCCTTAGATACATATTTACATAGAGGGACTTGAATATGAGGCAGCGACGATGGATGGAAACCTTGAAAGACTTCAAGTTCGAGGTCTCCTACCATCCTGCCAAGGCTAACCTTGTGGCAGACGTGTTGAGCCGCAAGAAAACGATAACATTTGCGGCTCTGCTGATGATAGACAAGTGGAACATGGTAGAATTTATGTGAGACTTCGAGCAGAAGCTTACGGTAGAGGAGCTATTCGAGAGCGTCGCACACATTTGCGTGCAACCACTCATTGATGACAGGATTATTGTGGCTCAGAAAGACGATGAACTATTGGCAAAGATGAGAGAGCAGGTGAGCGACAATGAAGACTCAAAATGGAGAGTTAGTACGGATGGGGGCTTATGTTATTGTGGCCGCCTATGCGTCTCAAATCTTCATGACTTGAAAAGAGAAGTTCTCGAAGTTGCTCACAATTCGAAGATGGCGATGCATCCTGGTAGTACGAAGATGTATCGAGATATGAAGCAATCATACTGGTGGGACAACATGAAGGCCCACATTACAGACTATGTATCCCGTTGTCTCACGTGCCAGCAGGTCAAGGCCGAACATCGTCGACCTCATGGTTTACTTCAGCCCATGCCCATAGCTGAATGGAAATGAGATTTTATCGCTATATACTTCATTTCAGGATTGCGGAAGACGTGGAAGGGACATGATTCCATTTGGGTGATTGTGGACCGATTGCGAAATCGGCTCATTTCCTCCCAATTAGAGTCTCAAACTCCACAGATGAGTTGGCCAGGCTGTACATTAAGGAGATAGTACGTCTGCATGGAGTGCCTATGGAGATCGTGTTAGACCGAGACATGCGATTCACATCTATCTTTTGGACTCGTCTCCAGGAAGCAATGGGTATGAAACTGAAGTTCAGTATCGTATTCTACCCATAGACTGACGGGCAGATGGAACAGGTAAATCAAGTGTTGGAAGACATGTTGCGGGCATGTGTGCTTGATTTCAAAGATAGTTGGGATGACTGTCTTCCCTATGCTGAGTCGCTTATAACAACTGCTTTCAGGCGAGCATTGGAATGACTCCCTACGAAGCATTATATGGGCGTTGTGTAGAGCACCGCATTGCTGGGCAAAGGTTGGCGAGAAGAGTTTGATTGGCCCAGAGTTAGTACAAGCGACCTCAGAGAAGATCGACATTATCAGGCGTCGACTTCTTATAGCACAGAGTAGACAGAAGAGTTACGCCGATACTAGACGGCGACAACTAGAGTTTGAGGTTGAGGATCATTTATTCCTGAATGTTTCCCCAATAAAGGGAGTCCTTCGATTCGAAAAAAAGGGAAAGCTCACGTCATAGTTTATTGGTCCGTTCCAGATTTTAGATCGAGTGGGTGTAGTAGCATACCGCTTCGCTTTGCCCACACGACTCGCAGGTGTGCACAACTTATTTCATGTATCGATGCTGAAGAAATACGTTCATGACCCTTTCCACATTATCAGATGAGAGCAGGTACAGTTGAGTGAGGATGCTACTTATGTACTGCGACCGGCGCGTATCCTAGACAGGAAGGAACATGTGTTACGCAGTAAGATTATCCTGCTTGTGAAAGTACTATGGACGCATCACACTGATGAAGAGGCTACTTGGGAAATAGAAGCCAAGGTCCGTAAGAACTACCCTCAGGTTCTTGAGGAGTACGAAAAGGTACTAATTTTGAGGATGAAATTTTTCTTTAAGAGGGGTAGATTGTAACGTCTCGGAAAAATCCTTACACAGACCCGAGTACCACCTCAGGCAAAAATCACTAAGGACCGAATCCTTTAGAAATTAGATGAAAAATTAATTAAGTATTAAACTAAATTAACCGGTAGATTAGCTTGAACCGCTTTCTCTATGAACTGCCAAACCCAAAACCAGTAGAATTACTGAATCTACATTACTTAAAAACCTAGGGTCAATATCAAAACCTAGTTGCTCTCGGGAGCACATTGAAACTCCGTATCGGACCTTTACCGCGCATTGAAAGTCCGATTACCACAAAACTATACGGTTATTACCGTCTTACTGGGCTTGACAACCATCACAGGAATCGAGCCTGAATAGTGTCCAGAAATGCACAACTAGAGCCCCGAGTAAAGTGTAAAAAATGAGAATATCTTTAGAAAATGAATTCAGATTTAAGTGAATTGGGCCATTCGCTTGCAGGCCAAATTTAAGATTTCTGACTGTCAGAGTCTGACCTAACTATACCCTTAGATTAGAGAAATTTTCCTATATATGTCAGTATACTTGTGGCCCTGATCGAGTGACGATAGCCGTTGAACTGAAACTGGTCCTCCACGGTCTATCCACAAATCTGATCGGACCGAAATTTTAAACTGACCTAGATCCATTGTTAGGGAACATTTCCTGAACCGTATGCAGGTAATGGACCTCCAGATGAGCTCCTTTGGCCTGAGACAGACTACTTTTGGTTATAACCTAAGTATACCATGGGCTTGAGGCCATTGACATCACTTCTGGGCCTATACAATGCCCTAAACCCACCCCTCTCTCATTCCATACAAATTTCCTAAACCCTAGGAGAGAGAAGAGAGAAAAGAGAAGGAGAAAGTGAGGGGAAGTGTGAGAGAGTTGTGGTTTGCTGCTGGGATTCATTCTCGCCACTCTACTTACTGAATCACCTCTCCCGTGTCACTATATCGGCCATTCTGATTCCGTTTTTGGGTAAGAAACCTTAACCATAATCTGTTTTAGGTATCCAAGTAGAGGAATCAATGAAATAGCTAACCTATTTCGTGATTCAGGTAGCCGTTGTGCCATAGACGAAGGCATAGTGTTCAAACTGAGTTCGATACGAGTTTACCGACGGAAGGTGCGGACTATAAATGTTTAGGTTATGGTTTTCAAGGCTTTCAATGTCAGTTAATGATTTACGACTGACTTGATTGCTATCACACGTATTTAGATACGATGTTTTCCATATATTACACATATATATGAACTATGTTGAATATAATGCATTCCATGTGTTTGTTGAAATGTTTGAATGAATATAGAATTATGATTTGTGCTTGCCATGATTATTAACTGAGAATACATGATGGTTGTATGTGTGACAACTCTTTTGTGAAAGGATCTGCTATAATATATGTTTTAACTAATTTCTTATATGTATGATGAATGTGTAGTCTAAGTGTTTGATAAAATGTCTGAATGAGTAATTGGTTGATGAAATACATCTATTAAAGGTATTGAGATGAGATCCTCAATTACCTTAGCTATATGAATAAATTCATTTATGTAAGTTGCATTCGGCTACGTGATTCATGTATGAAATGCATATGTATGATAACATGTGCACTATGTGTTTGTTAAAATGCTTAAATGAGATTTATATTTGAATTGGTTGTCACATGCTGTTTTGACTGTCATATATGAATGTCTATTATATTTGAGTATGATCGGGACTAATACGTAGTCCAGGTAATCGATAACGGTTTACAATCAGTGGTCGAACTAGTTTCGCCACAACGGATACGTTCGATGAATCTGAGTCGTACGGTGATTATCGACAGTGGTTAGGCCACGAGGAGTGCGTATGCACTCTATGTTGATTAATTCAACATGTGCTCGTACCAGTCGAGCTTGCCAAGTAACCCGATTAGCCTTATGTATTTCACCATATATAGACGCTACTGTTTGAATCTAAGGTACCACTTACTAGTGAAAAACCCGTTTAACCTTGGTACCACGATCCACTAAGACTCATGATTTGGGCATGGTGGTATGAGACACCGTTGTCGAGCTGTCAGCCTATGCTGGGTGACGAGCCTCCCCGTAGTAACCAGTGAGCAACCCGAACTTATGAGTTGAATACAGTGGTATGGGACACTGTATTCGAGCTGTCGGCCTACGCTAAGGTGACAAGCCTTCCCGTAGTGACCTCGAGTATAAAATAGGCCTACGATCAGGTGACGAACCTCTCGTAGTGATCTCGAGTGTGAATTAAGCCTACGCTGAGGTGACGAGCCTCCCACAGTGACCTATAGGATAAACTCGTAAACTTGCCTATCGTATATGATTAACTAGGATTGACGACCTTAGATGGATCATTGTTTGGGCCGATGATATAAAGGGAGGTACCTTAGCTTCCCAAACCTGCTGTATGAATAAGTCTACGTAAGAACTTGGCTAACACGACCATGCACCGCATTGCACATGCCTTTGGTGTGGGTGTTGAGCACAGTAGGAGTTAACATGCACGACCGTGAGATGATGTCGCAGAGGGAGTGTAGGTGAGGGCATGCATCATTAATACATATCATTCTTGCATTAACAAGAGTGCTTAGGACATGATTGTTGTACTGCTTTATCATTACTGCTTGACTGAATTGATAGCATGTTAACCTTTACCTTATAGCACTACTGAGTTGATCACTTATTCCCACTCTGGGACGGTGTTTTAAAACACCAACCAGACTTTGTTGTAGTTTCTGGTGATGACAAGGCTTAGGAGATGGAGCCTGTCTTCTATGATGACAAGGAGGAGTTCTCCTACATGCAACTCTTTGGCAGGTCTATGTAGACCTGGAGTTGCATCACTAGGGTTACAGGGATACAAACTAGTTGAATATCGCACTTATTCATTTTGTAAATTTTGGAACTATACATGTAATTATTGAACCTGGTGACATGATCATACTTTGGGGTTCATATCCACTTATATACCTTATATATTCATCACAGTCTTCTGCTTGCTAAATTTAATCATCTCTAGAGTATGATATACTGATTTGATATGATCCCATTCTTGTTTAATGCACTAATACAGACAACTTTTAATCATCATTTTCTATGTTGCATAAGTGATGTGATGGATCTCGGGAGTTGAGCCTTTGCTCTACCCTCAAAATTCAGGACATCACAGGAAGAGAAAGAAGAGGCACAAAGGACCAGACTTGTTGTGTGACCACACAATAGAGTTGTCTTGGGTGACTGTGCAATATAGTCTTGCGTGACCGCACAACGGAGGTTCTGTACAACTAAAGTTCCGTGCGTCTATTCGGTTTTATTGTAGATATCCATAATGTTGTGCTTATAGACCACCAATTCAAGACTTTTAGCTCATGTATTGGCATGAAGCAAGGTTTTCGAACCCGTTCAACTCTTCTGTAATTGCAACAGACGCTCTACTGGCTGAAATGCTGCCGAAAATGGCGTGGGACAGTTTTTCAATTATCAGTTAAAATCATCTCAATTAGCTGTATTTTGTTTCAGAATAAAGGGCAATATAAGGAATGTAATAAGAACCTAAATTAATGAAATGAATGATGATTAGTATTCTTTTATCTAAGTTTCTTTGTTATTATTAAATATAGTTATTCCAATCTATAAAACATGTTTTTAATCGAAATAAAATGACGACTCTGCTGGGAATTAAACCCAAAATCTCTGGTTAAAATGCATGTATTTAATAATAATAATGAAATAACTGAAGAGGACTTGTCATCAAAAGGTGCTACAAAAGCACAAAAAATGGTGACTCTCGACAAGAATGTTTCTCCATTCATCTCTGAAACAAAGTACAATTTGATTCAATTTGGATAATTAATGATGACCTATTTATACAGGGTTCGTATACTATAAATTACCGAGTTTATGGGCTGATTTGCTCGTTGAGACACTTCCACATGGATCCACGGGCTCAACTTTGAAATGTACGATTAATTTATAGTCTTCAGGCCCTGTATGTAATTTTGAGCCAAACGGATGGTGGGAACCCTGTGATCTTGCATTTTGTCTGACTTTCAGGCCACTTGAGCTTCAGTTTCTCGATTTTCTTGGGTCTTTGGCGTGTAATTCCGTTGATCTTCGTACCCTGGGGTCCGTTCCTTGCTCTGGTAAATTCTGAGCGTCAAATACACACTTTTAATACCCAAGTTCAGTTTAAGCTCCTAAATACATCCTGCATCGAAAACACGATTAAATCAAACCGTTAATCAGTACTATGTTCGTAAATTCAGGCAATAAATAGGGTCTGATATGCAATATTTGACCCTCAACACAACCCCAACCAGACATTTTGCTAGTCCCGAGCAAAATATGCGAAAATTAAGTTGAGAATTATGAGATAATTCTTGTGAAGCCGAGTGATATTTTGAAAAACAATCCAGATATGAGAAATCTTAAGATTCATGAATGCTGATTATCAATTTCTCCTGGCCTCTCATGCGCGGTGAATTTCATAATCAAGTTCAAATATCAATCCATAAACTAGAATAATTTTAAACATTGAGTTCCATGGGTGTAGAGTGTAATCTCAGCCTGTTGTCATTAAGAGATCAAATTGTTGATTTCATGATATCATTAGTAATCAATCAGAAAATTCATAACAACCATCACCTAAACCAGTACTTTGCCTCACAGATCATTCTTTCATTTTCTAGTTTTTTTTTTTTTTTTTTTAGTCAAGATGGGAATCAAATTTTCACTTATAGGGAGCAAACCTATGGTGAAACTAGTCGCCCAACTCTTTCCAATTGTTAATCATGAAAAATCGAATCCACACCTATAGGGAGCAAACCTATGGTGTAATTCTTTTTTTTTATTTATTTTTATTTTTTTAATACCCTGATGGCCAAATCTTTTAGGCTGGTTTCTTTCATGCTCAGTGATTACCAAACTAATCATTCAATATCAAACTGAAATCTCAATGTGTAAGTGAGATGTGATATGTGAAATCATGACTCAATCAATGTTTACAACTTCTAATCATGGATTAACAATTCAAACTTAAATGTGAAATCTATAAATAACTGAATCCAAAAGTCATGAATTACCAACATTACGTATCTTAAAATTATAAATCCAAAATGGTCGTCAAACTCACTTCAAATTCACAAGAATTTTCAGAAAAAATTTAAAAATTTTCACAATTTTTGCTCAAGACGAAGAAAACACTGATTAGGTAACCTAATCTCCCACCCCCAACCTAAAATCTACATTGTCCTCAATGTAAAAGATATGAGCATGGAATGCACATGGGACAACGAAAGTAAAAGAGAAGTGATGGGAAGATAGTACCTGAATGATGAATCGTGAGAGACTTTCCAAGAGATCTCAACATGAGAGCGGGTGAGCACGAGAGAAAAAGCAACACAAAAATAACAAGAAATAAAATCCTACCTATACCACTTTCGCAGGTGCTCTCGATTGCATTTAGCATATGCAACAAGCCTTTAAACCCCTAGGTTGCCCCTAGTGGACGAGTCGTAGTCTCGTGAGGGTTTACAGCAATGTTACCCACAAACATTGAACTCACTACTCATCTTTGCAAGGTTCATCTTCTGGCCAGTATCTTGATAAGTTCCTCAGTAAGTTCCTCAACAAGATCATCCAAAAGCCCTTTTTGCAAAAGGCTTGGGTGCCCTGGAGCATGACTTTCAGAGAGAGACTTATGTACCTCATAAGAAATTTTCCATTGCATTGCTTGAGGTAACGAGTATGTACGATTCACTGTGAGAAGAAGTTTCAACGTTAGTATCCCATGGTGAATCAGAGACTACAAGTAGATAAAGTTTAGAAAACTTCGCAAAAAGTGATGTAGCCTCAACACATTTCGAAGTGTCAATCTTCGGTTCAATTTTCAGCTCCTCCTCCTTTAATGGTAGACGGTTAGGATCAGGGGAAGAAGGGGCTTCAAAATAAGGGTTCTCTCGGTCAGTGATAACTACCGAGATGTTGTCTTGCAAGGCATCCACTTTGTCTTTTGACATGGGATCGTTTGACTTTGAAAAGTGTGCCCAGCAATTATCAAAAGAGTCAGAAATTTCAGCTGAGAGTGACTTATTTTCCTCATGAAAATCTGTAATGAGATGCTCAAGGACTCCCTCGCCCTTAAAAGTATATGAAGATATGTTCTCTTGCTCCAGCCCTGCACAAACATATTGAAGATCAATAGGGGAAGCATCGATGGGATCACTTTGTTCATTGAAACTACTCAATCGAGGCGTTGAATTGTCAGACGTGCACAACTCAGATGGTGGTCTTAATTGAGTGGTTTCAAATTCTAGAGTCGTAGCGAGCAGCTCGTCCTTCTCCCAAATCACATTATCATTCAATTCAAGAGAGTGGTCCAAACATGTCTTACAGAAGTTGGAAGGGTCAGTTTTAATGAGCTCATCTTCCACTTTTAAATCAGATATGTTAGATGAGTGGAGTAGCTCAGTATGACCGATCACTTCGTGTGCTTCTTAAGCATTGACCTGGACCATACTTGAGATTGATTCCAGGGAAATTTGGGTTGTGCTCTCATGAATCTCATCCCAATACTTCTCAGCTTCCAATTCAGTGCAGTACACACTTGAGATGGGATCGCTTTCCTCACAATCTATTCCTAAATTCGGTTGAGGTTCGAATGAACTAACCTCTACCTCATCATTGAATTCATGTGTGTCAAGTAAGGGAGGTGTGTCATCATCACTGTATTTGAAAGACACCCATGTATCTCCACCATTCTTTTGAACAGTCATCGAGATCGGCTCATTGGGAAATTGAACCACGTGCTCGTTAATGGAATCCAACTCCTCATTCCAAATTCCAGATTTCGTCAAAAGCGAGTGAGGATCACTTTCCTGGCAATATATTTCTGAATTGGATTGTAGTTGGGATGCACGAGCTTCTTCTATCCTTTCAAGGCGCGAATTCAGTGCTTCCATTGCTTTTCTTATTTCCGTAAGGCATTCCATGGTATACTGAATTTCATCCTCTTGGATCGTTTCTGGTAGGTTCTCAACGGTAGGGTATCCAAGAGAATAATCATTACATGTGGTTGGCTCATCTTCTCAGTTTTGATGGTTCCACTGGTTATAGTCATACGGGTCATTGGTCGAGAGTTGATACGCGTTATCATTCCAATAATCACGTACTGTTTCCTTAACTCGTGGAATGCAATTATTTTCCCGTAGATAATCACCGAAGGACTTCTTAATCGGTGGAGCATCATGTTTCGATTGGTTGAAGTAATTTTCAGAAAATATTTGAGGCATAGGCTGTTTTCCATCATTATCATCATACATCAAAAATTTTTCCCAAGATTCCTTAGCTATCTCAGCATATATACGTTCCAACTCTTGCATAGTAAAACCCAAATTCTGAATCTACTTCTAGGAAAAATAAAAAGAAAAGATCCTACAACAGTATGGAAAGTATGAGGGGAAGAAGTTAGAAAGAAGTTACCAGGTTAAAGATTCCTAAGTAAAAAAAAACTGCAAAACAAAACAAAACAAGTTAGTTTTTAAGAATAGTAAGTCTAAGGTTAGAAAATTTCTAAAAATAAAACCCTAATTCTAAAAATAGAAAAAAAAGTAAAGAAATTAGGAAGATATCACCAAATTAGAAGTTTCTATCTTAGAATCCTAAAAAACAAGAAAACTGGTTAGTTTCTATAAATCAAAATAGAAAACAAAATCAAAAATTAAAATTAGTAAAATCCTAATCTTAAACTAACTCTAAATCCAATTAATTTCAGAAAATCGTAGCCGTCAGTCCCCGGCAACGGCGCCAAAAACTAGAATGAGATGAAATCTAAACCAATTATGATTTGAGGAATAATGGTGAAATAATTAATCTAAAACTTTAGGAAAAATCAGAGAAGGGAAACTAGGGATTCAGAGGATCCACTTGTTGAGATCAGGGAGAACTACACTTGATTCATGAAAATCCACTGAACTTCCTTTGATATAATTTTGAAAAGATGAAAGGTATATGAATTAGAATGGATTCCATCACCAAACCATGCCCAGGAGACAAAGCAAACAACAGAATTAAACTAATTACCAACCAATCAATGTATGAAGGTTAGGAAGGGTACCGACATCCAACCATGCCCAGGAGACGATGGTGAACAACAGGGCTTCCTGATGTCATAAACATAAAGAGGAAAAGAACATGCTCAAAGCCATCACAGACCCATTGTAATTTCAGTCACAACAGACCATTAAAGACTGAAAACATTCCCTTAATTAAACCCAAATCAATATCATATCAGTCTAAACAAAAGGCACAAGCAAAGAGGCCTCCCATCACGCTACAAGCTTCACCTCTTAGCCCTAGCTAAGAGGTTTAGCCACACATGAGTGGACTAGATCTCTCAAAATAAAATAAATAAATTAAAAGCAAAGAAGGAAAGAAAAAAAATACAACTCTACTCCTTTCTTTCTCTCTTCTCTCCCTGGCTCTAGATCTTGAATTCCCTAGCTCTGAATGCCTTTCCCACGTCCAAAACTTCCCTTTTATAGCTGCTGGATGGCTGGAATCGGTGGCAGAGTCGTAGAAGGACTCGGAGTATAAATTTTCGCAGCCGTGATCGGTGGGCCCCACAGAGGTGTTTTCTGGAAAATCCACCCCGTCCATTGGATTCAGGACGAAATTTCAGTCAAGAATGGGTGGTTTTGAAGGTCCATTAGAGCGGCCCACAGAAGAAAATACAAAAAGATCAATTTTGAACGTCGCCGGGTAGCCCTTTTGTGACCTCTGTACCGCACACGTGTATACGTATGGGAGTGAAATATCAGCATGATTTTGTAGTATTCATGGCCCTCTACACGATGGACGGATCAGATCGACCGTACAGTTGACGAGTGGGGCCCACAATCCGCTGCAAAAGTGGCCAGCGGCCTGCTTACGCGGACGCTGTTCCTTCCGCTGTGACAATGGTGGGGCCCATTGCTCCGAGTAAATGGAAAATCCATACTGTCCACCAGATCCATGACGAAAAACCGTTTAGAATTGATTGGTTTTGGATCATAACTGTGGTGGCCCACAACACTTTTCTTGGCGCCGTCCATTCACTGTTGGATCACCATTAACCTGTGCGTGCATGCATGGAAGATAAAGAACACCTTGGCGAGGGTCTTCACCACCCCCTGAAGTGATTGGGCGGTTCGGATCATTCGATTGGATGATGTGTGGGGTCCACTATCAAAACCCATCAAGCCAGCGTCCGTTCGCTGGACGCTGGCTGCATGCGAGAGGAAGGACGCGGGTCAGCTCAGTTTGACCAGAAATCCCAGTCCAGTGCACGTCGAGTGCACTTGTGCTCTGTGCACTGGCACTGCTAGCGGGGCCCACTCATTATGTGTGTACGAGATCTGCACCGTCCATCTGTTTTAGAACCTCATTTAAGGGGTTGAGACTAAAAATGAAATATATCCAGATTTCAGGCGGGCCTAAAATCGACCATTTATGGGCTGATTTGCTCGTTGAGACACTTCCACATGGATCCACGGGCTCAACTTTGAAATGTACGGTTAATTTATAGTCTTCAGGCCCTGTATGTAATTTTGAGCCAAACGGATGGTGGGAACCCTGTGATCTTGCATTTTGTCTGACTTTCAGGCCACTTGAGCTTCAGTTTCTCGATTTTCTCGCGTATTTGGCGTGTAATTCCATTGATCTTCGTACCCTGGGGTCCGTTCCTTGCTCTGGTAAATTCTGAGCGTCAAATACACACTTTTAATACCCAAGTTCAGTTTAAGCTCCTAAATACATCCTGCATCGAAAACACGATTAAATCAAACCGTTAATCAGTACTATGTTCGTAAATTCAGGCAATAAATAGGGTCTGATATGCAATATATGACCCTCAACAGCTGTTCTCTGGAATATCGGATCTAGGAAATATTGAACATGTAGCCATTCGGATCTCTAGCACTTTTCCATTAAATCTGAACCATTTATGGCATTCTCAGGACATAATCCAGTGGTTAGGAGCGCCTTTACCCACCAAGTTTATCCAAAAAAAAAAAAACTAACAAAAGTTTAGGAAACTGCCCATTGAAGAAGACCATAAATGGACAACCAGGAAACCAGCAGGAATCAAGATCCCCATCAAATAAATGTAAGAGATCTAACCATCAAAGAAAGAAAGAAATGATTGATTATTTCATAAAATCCAAATAACTACTAGGAAACTAGCAACCACAGTAATCAGAAAGAAATCGAAATGATTGATTATTTCGTAAAATTTTTGTTTACTTTCGTCTAAAGCTAAACCTGTCACGCCACATTAAATGGCAGTGACTCATTGCATGCTTGTATGTTGATCCACACCAGTTAGATCATTGGGCTTATTGCATATGGAGCCACCTTGAAATCAGAATGATCTAAAGATTCTGAGCGTCCACATTAGATCCATGGATTATAAGTACTACCAACTTAATAATAATATCTTTGGATAATATTTTAGTATTAAATAGTGGATTGTAGCCTTTAAAAAAATATTTATTTAAATAGTGGATTGTAATTTACATAATTATGTGTATGTGTAAAAGAAAACAACAAGGAGAATATATAATCCAAGAAAAAGCTATAGGATAAGTGGCAAGTGGTTTCACCTACTGATTTTTTTAAGTAACGCATTCATGATTGCTTATTAGACTATGTTTAACAGCTTTGATATCAGATCTGTTTGGGACCAGCTAGGAATATTGTTTGATTCATGTGATTATATGCTCCGTCCACAATTGGGACCTACAATTGGGATGGTCTAGATAGCTATACATCACTGTCAGATCTTGTGGGTTTGTTTAGAGCTTTTAAATTGGGATAAGATTGCATGGACTTGAATTTGTATATCTGAAAGTATAAGAAAGTTGTTAGAATATGGGCAAGAAAAACCACTAGGGCTCAACCCCATGTAAATAGCTTACTAAGAGATTAGAGGTCTTAGAATCCACGTACCTTGGAGTCTTGGATGCTGATAAGTGTATAGTTACTGGAGACACAGATTACACAGTACCAAACATGATGGTTTTTAGTCAGATTCACGACATCCATACATTCTTTTCTACTTGGCCTGCCTTATATACTTATACATTACATTCATATATATATATATATATATATATATATATATATATATATATATATATATATATATATATATATATATATATAAGAACATGGAGGTGTTAAGAGAAAGGGGAATATATGTTATCGAAAAAAAAAATCTATACTTCTTCCATTACCAATATACTTAATTGGCCTGCCTTATATTATACAGATCCCCAATCAGAATCACAACAAAAGCTGATAGCTGTGATCATTAGAACCATCAACTATTTTATAGTACATAAAGGAATAATGGTTGTAAATGATTCCAAGATGGAGAAATGGAAACATGAAAGGAAACAGGATGCAAAGAGACTCACCAAATCCATAGCCAAATACCAACCAAAGAAAGTAACCATTTCATATACCCTTCTTATTTGATCTGTCAAATCTGCAGTAACAGACATAAGCCCATAATAAATACAAACGGTTATTTGATTTTATCATGGTGATCACCTGGCGTAAAAATCATGGTGATCCACTCGCCAAATGGACCACACCATTTCATGATTTCTGCACTAGGTGATCGTCATGATTGTTCCCGCCTTCTACATAACAATGACAGAGTTACAATAGTACCTGTATGAAAATGAAACCAGGCAAACCTAAAACCCCAGTTAGGTAAAATTTCCAAATTTCCTGAACCCTCGACAACTAATAATCTTGATTTCTCCAATTTTCCCAAAACCCTGAAAACCAAAATCTGCGAAGTTCTCGAATTTTCCACCTACCCTAACACCTAATTTCTCAAAATCCCCAAATTACCCTTTCAAGGACAGCCAACAGTTCAGAGAACCCACTGAATTCATACTATGAATGCAACCGCTTTTCATGTGCCAAAAATACAGTGGAGCCATAGAAATCCCAAGGAACCCCAACAGTATTCCCATTCAAAGAAAAGGGAGATTTGTGGGCCATGCAAGAAATAGTTATCGTTCTTTTCATTGTGGATTGTGAAAAGTGGGCCATGCAAAGAAGAAACAGTCGTGTATCACAGTGCGAGGATATAATTCCTCTATTCTACATTGGGGGCATGAGCAAGGATCGAACGCGCAAGGGGATATAACAGAGCGAGGCTTACCTAGTTGATCTTTTCATTCGAAGGACCATGAATCCAATGTTCCCTCCAAACAATCGAAGACGATAGAAGACGTTCTGTCTTCCATCCTGATTACTGCAGTTGCAAAGAAGCAAAACTACTCAAACACATCTAAAACAGCATAAGCAACCTCAATAGTCTATACATAAATGACATCTCTATTGGGCATCTAGTCACATTCAAATGTAGAAACAATGCATTCTTGCATCCACCATCAACAGTCACCACAACCCAGATGTTGCCCATGTTCCAACATAGCACATTGTAAGAGATCGGGGCTGTCCATCAGACGTTTTCTTTGTTCTTTGGGATTTCAGACGTTTCATCATCTTCCCTAAAGGCAATTCAGCCCCCTCGAGATTTCAATTAGATCATAGGATCTGAATAGAAAAGTGTAGGATTTAAACAACATTGAGCAAAACATTCGGCTCATAAGTTAATTTACATATCCAAATAGTGCTAAATTAATCTACTAGGAAATCTCACACATCTGTAGGTTATGGTATCAACATTTGAATCTCTCTGGCAGATGGTTTCTATAGACACAGCTAATGAAAGAGCCAAAGACCAACTAAAACGGAAATCATATCGGATTACCATTAAAAAGAGTAGACTAACAGATGCACACAAAATAAAGCCAATAGAACCCAGGGCATTGGACCTGAAGATATTGATGATAAACGACAAATGGCGCTAAATTCGAAAGAAGTGGTAGAAGCTCTTGAACTATGCTCCAAGTAATATTAACAACTTGCTAACATTCAGCCATTTAGTACATCTTTTTGTATATTTACCTAGTAAAACCATTTTCTTTCCACATCTTTATGGCTTTTGGTGATGCCCTTCTTCAAGGTTTTGTTGATTTGCAAATCTTGTGTAAGTGTTGTCATCATGTATGCCATCTAAGTGGTTAGTAGAACAAGGAGACATATCCATAGGATCCAAAGCTCCATTGCCAGAAGAAAGAGTTGTATCAGTGGTGCTAACTGATGGCTGAGATGAGTTAAAGAGCAGAATTGAGACACAAGTAAAAGTCCTGTAACTCCCCTAGTCAACTCTTAAACTCTCTTTTTTAACGGTAACACTACCATAGATTGAACCCTGGACCACTCAGACACACTACACTCTCTACCAACTCATTTAACAAGTAGGAGACTAGGGCAAGTTGTTTGAGTGCTTTTGTGGCACTTGTATCTTGTGTCTTGACCAAGTCAAGGCCCAAATGACCTGCCTAAATCAAAATCTATTATAACAAGCCATCCTCCTCTTTCTTCTTCGGGTATTATTCGGCTTTCAATGCAAGTTGCTAAGTCCCAGCCTCAATGTTCTAGTCATACAAATCTTCCAATTGATCTTATAATCCAACCCACTACGGACTTTTCCCTCAATTGATCTAACCATCTGTTGAGGCCATTTGAAATTGTGAGGTAGAACTCCTCTGTTAAAGCTTTCATGTTCAAATCACCCTATAGGAAGAGGAACTTCTAATGAAGTTCTTGCTTGTAAGTTGTAACCTTATGGCATACATGCTATATGCATTTCACTTTGCAATGTTTTTCTCATTAATTGAATTAGAAACTAATCATCACCATCATCATGCCTAGTCATAGCTTATATGGAGTCAGCTTTATGAATCCCATTTCACCAACCACACTTCAAGATTTGGAACATGAATTCTCATTTCTTCACAAAGTTTGACAAACAAATTCCTACTTAAAATCAACCCTCCTTACCTGTGCTTGGGACCAGCAGCACATAGGAACTAAGAGGTTTTGAATCAAATGAAAATTGGAAATCTCCTCAAAAACAAACAGAAGAAAAATATCACTTTTACAAAGTACTCAAAAGATTGTAGATTTAGTTCCATTAGCTTCAAAGTTCAAAGTTCTTTAGTAGAGTTACAAACTACTCAACCTCATCTAAAAAATAAATAAATAAATTCACGTAATGTTTCTTTTCATCATGTTAGGCCAAGGGCAAATGAGTAGCAAAATCATTAAGCTTGAGGGGTTAACAACAACTCCCCCCTGCCGTCAGCCTATCATAGAGTTAGAAGACATGATCTAGATTAAGTTGAAAGACAAAAGTTATGCCACTCTTCTTCTGTTTTTTAAAATGGTGACTAATTTTTATTAGAGGAAAGCAAAAAAAAAAAAAAAAAAAAAAAAAACAGCAGTAGCAACGGCTCCTAAGGCAGAAGAGATGATAAGCTATCATCCCCAAGGAGCAAGCATCAAGAAAAGAAAATACAAAGCCAACCCCTAAAAATCTCCAAACCCAATTGGTGGGATCTAGAAGAACTGAGGCAAATAAATGACCAATTGGCTATGAGGTCCGATATTGAAATTCCTCTAAAATCTGGAAAATGCATAATCCAACCCGCCAAAAATTGAATCCTTCCAACGAGGGTCTCCAATTTTGCCACTCTGCCTTTTGAACATGAGGGTATTTCTTTCTTTCCAAATACAAGACAACACAGGAATGGCACCAACTCCCATAAAATAATTCGCAAGGTGAGAACAGGCATCCCTCCCATACTGCAGTCAGATACAAAATGGAGGCATTGAGGACTCATTTAACTCCAAAGAGACTAAAGAAGCTTTCCCAAATAGCTCTTGTAGCTTTGCAATGTGGAAAGAGGTGGTTTACAGATTCTTTGCCTCTTTACACATGAAGCACGTATTTGGAATTGCCATTCTTTTCTTGAGGTTTTCAATCATAAGATTTATTTTATTTTTTTGATAGATAAAGGGAATTTATTAAGAAGGCTCCAAGATGGAGCCAAAAAGCTGATAAGGACTACATCATTGTATGCCTTGACATTGAGGACTTTGTGTTACAAAGGCATATGTTAATAAGGGATAGGCAAATGCTCGGAGAATTTTGTAAATCTCTGAAATTAAATTTTAAAAAGAAAATAATGCTAATGTATTAGGAATAAAGTAAAATTAAAATTATGAAATGATAATCAAAGATAGTTATTAGACCATGACCCACAAATATCTGACTGGAAGATCATTGACACCAAGCTTGCAATTTTTTTTCAGTGGAGTGTGAGCACTCAATGGTTTTCCTTACAAAACTTGCGTACTTCTTGGCTATAATTTGAAAGACGGCCATCTATAGGATTTTGGAATTGCCTTTTCATACATGAAGCACATATTTGGAATTGCCATATTTCATTTCTTAAGGTTGTCAACCATAAGAATTTTATTTTCCATAGCAATCCATCAGTTTAAGAGTTGACTAGGGGAGTTAGATGAGTTGTTTCCAAGGGACTAGTTTCTTCTGTCGATATTTGGTGAGCTGTGTAGCAGTAAAAGTCATCAGCACCAGCATTTCAAAGTCCTTCAGCAAGTTCAGGCCCTCAATGATATTGAGGTTCACCACCTATGAGCGGAGGTTCTCTGTTTTGTCTACCAGAAGCTCAATCTTCTCACCACAGTCCAGAACCTGCACAAAGAGATATTACAATGGGTTTATGTTGTTCTGCACATCACAAAATTTAAATAATTTGGGGGCTTCAAAAGACAGGGCTGTAGGGAGGACACTAATCTTGGCATTTGGGTGGCCCAAGGAAAAAGATTTTCCTAACTGCACATTGAAATATTAGAGGCAACCATCTGCACGTTGAATGTTATACATACACTAACCGCATATTGATTAATCCCCTAAAGTAACACATCTTTCAAGTCAACAATCTGGGAGAAAAACCACATTAAAGCAACCGCTTAATAAGCAAATATGATACATAAGCATGAGATCCATGTCATTTATCTGGAGGGCCTCACCATGTACATGTTGTGGCCCAAAATCAAGCTGATTTTGATCATCAGGTGGGCTACACTTTTGAATAGTCATGGCCTAACAACCCAAAAGCTATAGGATAAGTGGCAAGTGGTTTGTTAAAGGACAATAGTATCATACCCTGCGCTGGTATATAGAGGGTGTGACTTTTGATGAGGGAGCGCCACATGCAGGGAATGACTAGATGGAGAAGGGCCTAGTGGTTGTGCTATTGTTGTATTCTCTGTTAACAGAAACTATGCATTAACCTTGATCTCTAATAGATAATGAGTTCATGTTAAAAGTGATTATGTAATACAGAAAACAATCTCTAATACATAATTAGAGTTAACTAAAATGAGATGAACACATTTTTCTGTAACCATAGAAAACAGTGAGCTGACCAAAGGTGAATTACCTGTTCTTAACCTTGCTCTTCTTTTTGTAAAACTAAAACACTCCTGAAGAAAGAAAGAAAGAAAAAGAAAAAGAAAAAGAAAAAAAAAAAGGTGAATTACCCCCAATCAAAGGGTTAGGACTTCCCATTAAGGAGACTTTCACAGCACAGTTCATCAAAGTGAGGCCCATTAACTCAATGGTCTGGATTGCCAAGTCATGGGGCCCACTTGTACAGGCTGAAGGCCCTACATATTGTGCAAATTCTCGGGAGAGGAGATATGCTTCCTCCTTATTTAAAATCACCCAATACACATACATTGTAAAAATCATATGAATTTGCAACTCAATGATATGCTACAAGACACCTTGCAAAGCACTTTCAGTTTCAATTTAAACAGCATCACATTGCATTTGAAATTGGATTTTTACGGTAGTTTGGCTATAAATATAAATGTCATAGAAAAGAAAGTCTTAAGGCTTTTGCCCATCTCGGGCGGGAGGAACAAGAGTTCACAGATTTATTAATGGAGGTTTGAAATTAAAAGCAAGAAACCAAATGGTGAACCATACATATTGTTGGATGATAAGTGCAATAAATCATCTAAAGAAATTTGGGGTTGCCTCTAGATGATATAAATTGCCTTCGTTCAAGCTATGTAGAAGAAATCTCCTGTATCTCGGGTCCTTCACAAAGAAAACATTTGGATTAAAATTCAAAGTGAGGCAAACACCAATTTATTACTATTGTACCAAACATGTGCAATACTTGTGATGTTCGCCCAATAATTAAGATTAAGTGAATAGCATGTGACAGATGATTGAAAAAAAAAAAAAAACAGAGAGAGCGTACCTTTCTCTTCTCCTTAATACCACGAACAACCTTGTTAGCTACCATCTCTTTTTCCCTGTCCCAGCATTCCAAAACCTGACCAAATGTCCCTGAAATAAATTATTCAAAAGACGAAGCAGAATGAGGAAGATGACATTAGCATTTCTTAATCAGAAGGAAATAAAAAATAAACAAGTGAAACATTTATAGAATGACTGCAAACAAATCCAGATACACTGGCTTCTCAATGAGTTCTCCATGCACAACAAAAACTAAGCTACTATAATTAAACATTATACAAGCTATGATGCCAACTATCATAGACTAAAAAAGTCTGAAAACATATGAAGTAAACATAAAACAGAGGTTAAGCCCACATGTATGTGGAATTGTGTCCATTCACATGCAACCGCACATGCCAACATGGAACATGTGTGAGATCTCAGCTTTTCATAAGATGAGCCACATGCAAGAATCAGTCTTTTCAATCCTAAAGTGTGGCACAATATACAAAAGATGACATTAGCATTTCTCATTGGGCTATAAATATAAATGTCATAGAAAATCTGCACTAAAGAATGATCCTAACCTTCTGATTGGGCCCTTATTAAATTGAAAAAAGCACACAGATTCATAAGAAATATACAATACCAGAAGCACAGTGCTCATTATAAATGGAAGTAGCTAGAAAATACAGAGATAATAAGCAAAATTAGTACGCATCAAAATGTTATTAACTGCCAATAGCATACTAGTGACAATGCAGCAAAGAAAAAAAATCTATGATTATGAATCTCCAAAAACCATTATTAGCATGACCAGGCATAGGTGAACGCACATGCCAACCTTACCCATGGACTGAGGGTCTGTGATGGAAGTTGGAAAGTTTCCTTCCCAATCTAACCTACTAAACAGTCCCTTCCACTGATTGTGCCTATTGGCTGTGTTTGGTAAGCATCAAGGTATCAAATCCACCATTTGACCAGTAGACAGATTAACCTGCATTTTGTAGACATTGTAAGACAATACACCACAAACATCTAAGTTTATTAAAAAGTTGGGGGAAAACTTATATAAAATCCAACATGTCAATAAGCACTAACATGAGATGAGCTCATTTTTAGATTTCTACCAAACAGGGCCTTACTATTTTAAAGGTATTTTAGTAAATTTTTATTTACTAATATACTTATACTTCGGTAGGATTTTAAATATCATTTTTTAAAATGCCAAGTTCCATGTTTGTCACCAACATGAAACTTCCCTGTTTGGTTCCTAATCTGTAAATTTAGGGCTCATTACTAGTTCATACATGCCATTGATCTGATGCCTACCATCATGCATGAATTTCAAAGAAAAAAAAAACTCCCTAATTAGAAGATCCTAAGTACCAAATCTTTTTCTCCATTGAATGTAGACTGTTAGTGCATTTCATCAAATTCATCATCTGCAAGATCTCTTTTAAATGCCAGATCCCAGACCACCTTACTACCAATGATACTAGGTAGACAAATGCCAATTGAAAACAATATAAATTGAATTTATTGGGGAAACATACTAGATTATTTCATCCCAAAACATGGCATTGTCATATTAACAAGAGTTAAGGAAGCATCTCCATTCTTTATGAAGTAGATTGATGATAATGCTGCATTGTACTCGACAAGACACTGCATGAATTAAACATCCAAAGGCTCACCAGAGTCCAAATAACAATCTGGTACATATTGCAGTGAAGGAATATTTTTGGAGCCATATTAGTCAAGGAAATGCTAAAGAAAATTCATATTTTTAGAGCCACATTTCATGTCATGTTCCGAAAATACACAATGTCAGTTCTTTCTAATAGTCATTTACTTTCACTTAATATTCACCGGTAGTTTCAATGTGGCTAGTAGTGAATGTGATAATATCAAATTTGTAGCTCTTGCTATTGAACCTAGTCCTGTGAATGAGTCCAAAATATCCATCTTAATGTCTTCAAGGAAATTTCCGTATCCATTTTGACATAAGATAGAAACCCTACCAGAACATTTGTAAGCAGTATCAATCCCTTTGATGGGGTAATGTTCCTTTGTGCCAGATTTTAAGTTTCTTGTAATCCTCTTTTGCGAATTTGTTGCATCTGTTTATTGAGGAAATTTAGGTAATGAGAATAAGAATGAGTAGTGTCCTGATGGGCCAACTTAGTAAAGGTGGATGTCGGGCAGCCCTTTGATTAATGGCCTACATTTTAGGCGGTTCAGAACTTCTAACAGTCAAGTGTCCAGACTGTTCATCAATCAGAGCGTAGTTCTGTCCAACAGGACATGTTTGTGTCCAGACTGTTCATCAAACAGAGCGTATTTCGGTCCAACAGCTTATACATATAGTTAAGAGTGTTCGGTGCCACTTACAAAAACTTAATCTACTCAAACTTTCCAATGTATCAGCAAACCATTCCAATTAAATCAATCAAGTTCAATAGCATTTGAAGGAAAAGTAGAAGTAAAACCTACGACAATTAAGCAAAGGAAGTTGATCACAAGACCAATGTTCAATGTATCAAATGTATACTAAACAGAAGTTCTATGCAAGTACCCGCCACATAGGAAATTCTTGCACCAATCTCCTAGCAAAGGATCCTGAAGAAATCAAGCATCAGCACTAGTGAGCACCAAGAAGATATTCAAAGATACATTACAGGTAATGATGATGTAAAAGAAAAAGACACATGGGACGAGAAACAGAGTTTGCCAAGGGCTGGAAATCCATGAGGGATTCTTGGCTATTAGTACATTCAAATCAATTTTACAGTCCAAATACAGTCCCAAGGTGGGCCACTTGCACCCTACCAATACACTCTCACTGCATCACAACCCTTGATGAAATAGACATTCTAACTTGTAAATTACTGACCTCTCACTCACATATACACAAATGGATACAAACTCATACGATTCCATGACTCTCATTTACATGGATGAAGGAAACACTCGCATTCTCGATCTACTCCTACTCAACCTTCTTCTCAAAGACTCACCCAATGCGAAGAAGAAGATGATGATGATGAAGAAAAATCTTTCGATGTTTGGGCCTCATACCTTGAATCCATCAAAGATCTCGACAAAGAATTTCTCTGTGTATCGAATTACCATCGATCCATGTGCCACCGCCGATACAACCGATGTCCGTGATGGCTCTTGTCCCCAAAGACAATTAGTAGGTTTTGAGAGAGAGAGAGAGAGAGAGAGAGAGAGAGAGAGAGAGAGAGAGAGAGAGAGAGAGAGCAGAGAGGAAGGGAGAGGGAGAGGCAGAGAGATGGAGGGAGATGGAGAGGGAGAGCGCGCAAGAGGGAGAGGGAGAGCGCGCAGGAGGGAGAGCTTGAGGGAGAGAGAGAGAGAGAGCTTGAAGGAGTGGAGAGGGAGAGCGAGAGGGAGAGGCAGAGAGAGATCGACAGGCGGAAATGAAATTAGGGCTGCCGAATATGTTTTTTATAAGGGCCCTTTTCCAGCAGCCCTTAAAACTGACTGTGGGCAAATGCTAGCCCCATCGGTCGGCTATGGCTGTTTTTCTTGTAGTGCTTCATCTATGGGCCCATCCAAAGATAACTCAACGCCGTCCAGATTTGACGTGATCTACAAAAGAAGAGGAGGAATTCCTAAAGGAAAGATCGCTGAAACAACGATCACACAGCTTCGTGAAACATGGACTGTGTCCGATCTTTTTTTTTGTTGTGAAAACAAGAATTTCGAAAGGAGTTCCGACTATAAAACCACCCGTCCAATGATGGGCAACACACCACAAGAAAGAAAGAAAAGAAAAACAGAGAAAAAGTGGACGTCTAGACCAGCTGCCCGTTCTGCAAGAGAGAAAACAAGAAACAACAAGAGAGAAGCTAGGAAAAGAGAGAGAGTGTTGGTGTTGGTTTTGAAAACACAACTCATGGAGTCAGTATTTTCAAAGAAAGGAGAAGGAAGAAAGAAAAGAAAAGAAGAGAGAGAGAGAGAGAGAGAGAGAGAGAGAGAGAGAGAGAGAGAGAGAGAGAGAGAGACCGGTTGCCAGTTACACACTGGTTCACATCTTAAAGGTAAGATCATTTGAATCCTTAACTACTCACGAAGATCAAAGGTATTGATCTTAAAATTTTATATTAACTTAGCGAAGGATTGACTAAAACAGGGCTTGATCGGTTGCTCAAACAAATACTCACCCCGATTCTAACGTAAACCACAACCTAACCCTAGTATTCTGAACAGTACAATAATCTAATTAGATGAATCATTCTCTACCAGATTTGGATAGTAAGGATCGTAAAGGACACCGGTTTAACAGAGTGATGATAATCATTCATGGCCTTTCAGAATTTATGTGAGGATTTTATTCCTTTAAGCTTACAAGAATCATCCAGCTCTGAAGATTCTTCTGAGTTGGATGAATAAGAACCCGAAACTTCAAATGAAGTCAAGGCTTTAATGACTCTTGCCAGATCACTTCCTTTGATAGTTGCAACACATCTGAATCTCAAAGGAGTGACCCTGAGAATGATAATGAAGATGATCTTCAGGATGCCTATAATGCCCTATACAAAGAGAGTTGTAAGATTGCTGTCAAGTTAAAACTTCAAAAAGAGAAATTTCTAAAATTGAAAGAGAAATTTGAAAATTCAGTTTTAGAAAAATTTCATATTTCTGATTGTTTTGAAAAAGCTAAATGTGATTTGAATTTCAAAACATCTGAACTTGAAAAATTAAGAACAGAAAATGAGAAACTAAAATGTGAAGTTTCTTCCCTATTGAGTTCAAAGGATACATGGAGGAATGCCCATGGAGACCCTAAACTTGAAAAGTTATTAACCGCATTTAGAACATGTGAAGACAGATCAGGTCTGGGCTATGATAAACACATGCCTCTGAAAAATAAGAGTGTATCTCCCACTTTTGTCGAAAGAGAATCCTCTAACTCAAAAGGAAAGGACTTGAAATTTAATAACCAAAACAACTCTAGAAGTGTAAAGACTTTTCAAGCACCTAAAGTCAATACTAATAATATCAGCTTTAAAAAACAATCCTATAATCCTTTAGCTGAAAAAATTATGGATTTACTCAAGGCGCTTCTCAAATCTAACTCTAATATAAGAGTTAATAGTAATTACAAGCGAAGAAAAACTAACAGTGCACCAAAACCCAAAACTACAATGAAATGGGTTCCTAAGGTTACTTGCCTGGTTGCCCACACAGCCTTCAAGGCTTCGAGTCAATCAAAGTGGTACCTAGATAGTGGTTGCTCAAGGCACATGACATGTGATAGAGATTTGTTCACCAACTATAAAGAAATGACTGA
Organism: Magnolia changhungtana; assembly: GCA_030180095.1. Lineage (NCBI taxonomy): Eukaryota > Viridiplantae > Streptophyta > Magnoliopsida > Magnoliales > Magnoliaceae > Magnolia > Magnolia changhungtana. The sequence goes on from JASAUF010000600.1 coordinate 5,511,799, forward strand.
TGGCTCAGTTACTTTTGGTGATGGTAGTAACTGCAGGATAATTGGCCAAGGTACGGTTCAACTTTTTAACCTTTCACCTTTTGAAAATGTTTATTTGTAAAAGGTCTTAAGCACAATCTTTTGAGTATATATTAAATCTGCGAGATCTCAAAGTTACAAATTAAGGATACGAGATCTCAAACGAGAAAGGTTGTGTGATATTAAATGGCCGTAGAACATCTGAGAATTGTTATATTGTAAGTGAAACTTGCTCGTTTAAATTATCTTGTTACATGGTCCAAACCAATGAAACCGAATTATGGCACAAACGCCTTGGACATGTAAACTACCGAAATTTATATAGACTGAGCAAAGCCGATCTTATTAGAGGACTACCCAAATTAAAGAAAATGGATAAAATATGTGGTCCATGTTAGATTGGAAAACAAACAAGGAGTAGTCACAAGAAAGTGAACTTCTCTACCATATCCAAGCCTCTTAAAGTTCTCCACATGGATCTTGTTGGTCCAACCAGAACAGAGAGTAGAGGTGGTAAGAAGTATTTCTTGGTAATTATGGATGATTTTACCAGATTTACTTGGGTAGCATTCATGAGAGAAAAATCTGAAACTCTTGATGAAGTCAAAAGAATACTTGAGCGTATTTAAATTGAAAAAGAAATAAATGTTGCTAAGATCTGAAGCGATCATGGATCGAAATTTGAAAATAACAATTTTGAGAAGTTCTGTAGTGATCATGGAATATCGCATGAGTTTTTAGCTCCTAAGACACCTCAACAAAATGGGGTTGTCACTATGTGAAAAATGGAAAAAAGGACGGATTTTGAGACGGTTGTGGACCGTCTCTAAAATTCCTTGGTTTAAAGACGCTTTAGAGACGGCCATAAACCATCTCTAAAATTTTAAACGGCTCTTGACCATCCCTAATATTGTCTTAAAATGTTTAACGTCCACAAATCATTTAAGACGGTCGTGGACCGTCTTATATATGGTTATCTGAGACGGTCAAAGACCGTCTGCATTAGAGACGGTCCTTGACCGTCTTATATGTGATCATTTGAGACGGTGATTGGCCGTCTATATTAGAGATGGTCATTGACCATCTTTTACTTATAATATGAGACAGTCAAAGACCGTCTCTATTAGAGACGGTCCTTAGCTGTCTTATAGTACTGTCAAAGACCGTCTCTATTAGAGACTGTCAATGACTGTCTCTATTAGAGACTGTCCTAAACCGTCTCAAAATTATGAATTTCGAAAAAAAAAAGTTAAGAAGCTTAGAAAAATAATTAACAATGTTTAAGAAAAATTTAAATTTTGAAAAAAAAAATTGCTGATAATTTTGAAAAAAAAAAGATTTCGATAAAAAAATGATATTTTTGAAAAAGAAAATTAAAAAAAATAAACAAAATTGTGAAAAAATTGACAAATTGTAAAAAAAAATTATTTTAAAAAAGAAAACTAGATTTTGTATTTTGACAAGAAAAATTGAAAAGTTATATAACAAAAGTGAGATTAAAAAAATGATATTTTGAAAAAGAAAAAATTTAAAAATTAAACAAAACTATGAAAAAAATTGACAAATTGTAAAAAAATATATTTTTTAAAAAAGAAAACTAGATTTTGTATTTTGACAAGAAAAATTGAAAAGTTAGATAACAAAAGTGTGATTTCTATAAAAAAAAATGATATTTTGAAAAAGAAAATTTAAAGTTTTAAACAAAATTGTGAAAAAATTGACGAATTGTAAAAAAAATATATTTTTTAAAAAAGAAAACTAAATTTTGTATTTTGACAAGAAAAATTGAAAGTTAGATAACAAAAGTCAGATTTTGATGATATGTTGTATATCATTTGTGAGACCCGACCCGAGTTTGCATGTGTGCATGTGTGTGTGTGAGCATGCATCTTGTTCATCATGGTCTCACGGTCCTACCGGTCGAATCCCGGCCACCCATAGATAGTGTTTGCGGTCATCCTTGAGTTCGGTCATGTAGACCCAACTCGGATTGACCCGAGACTTATGCCATTACGACCATATCGTCGCCGCGGTTCCAATGCCACGTCTTGCACATAAATTCGATATGTAGATTAAAAGTTATGTACATTTCATTATATGACCATTGATTATGTGGCCCGTTTAGGTGGAATGCATGTGGACCACCATCACCCATGGCACAAGTCCCCATAAACACTACACACACACACACCACAAAAATCCTATGAAAACACCACCCATCTCAACAAACACCACCCAATCCTAGTATAAAGGCCTGAACATTGTAATCTCCTCCCTATGCTATGATGACTTCTCTTACAAAATAATTATGGCATTTTTTTCTCTCTTTATTCTCTCCCTCCTCATTTCCCTCCATTGTTAGAATTTTCAGCAACTTTCCTTCCATCTCCCTCTCTTCTCCAGCCCCTTATTCCTCTAATTCCCTCCTATCTAACCTTCAACAATCCATCTCACCCATTGAAACATGTCCCTTGGAGCATGAAGAGTAGATTGATGTAACTTTAGAGTAGGATCCATTAAGGTGGGTGATTTTAATTTTTGATTTTCTTTTCTACCCTTTGATCTTAATTTTCTTCCTAGATGGATCATATGGGACCCATCAATCCATGGTGGGGACCCCATTTGACCCCATGGATGTGGCCTTTTGGCCCATCCTACATGCATATCATGAAACATGATGGGGCCATTCTCCATGGACCCCATCATGATGTATTGTATCATCCACCTTATTTCAAGAGCATCTAGACCCTAGAAGTCATGTTGGGACGGCATCCCAACCACCCATTCTAGTCATAGATCATGTATGCATTAATTTAATGTTACATGTTCAAGTAATATTGTTGTATGGTTAAGATTGACTCTTGGGAGGACCCATTAGTGGCGGGGCTCTACCCCCATGGCTGGATTACTTTCTTTTCTTCTTCTATCCTTCTGATGTGTGGCTGATGATGTGTGTGTGGCCCATTTAGTGGGCCTAGGATGTCCCAAAATAAATAAAAATAAAAATCCAGGAAGGTGGGATGCCCTTACCACCCAACTCCATGATTTTTGGACACCTTAATCAATGCATGCAAGTGCCCTAGTCTTAGTCTGTGATCTGGATATATGTGGGGCCCACTGAAGAAGGCCACACACTCTTTTTATATCTGAGATTATTGAGATATATGCTGATGTGTCCAGCCATGTATTGCTGTCAAGAAATTTCTGGATAGATTTTTACTGGACTTGGGCTTGAATTTGGGACTAATTGGGGGACCTTTTGTACTCATCAAATATACTTTTCTGAAAGGTGGGGATCTCATCTTGATGTCCCCCAAATTTCAGCCCCATCTGACCTTCATTGGGGTCCCAAAGGTGTGGTCCAAGTGGGGTGAACAGTCTGGATTTTCTGCACTGTTCCAGCAACATTCCACCCTGGACAGGTTGTAATTCCGAAATTTATTAAAATACCTTTGGGTGTTTAAAAATTTTTAAAATTTACAGGGAGGTGGACCACCTATGGTAGGACCCACTTACAAAATTTTGGGGCCAATAGACACCTATACACACTATGGTGGTGGCTGGACCGGCCCATTACAATATGGTGCCCAGATCAGTCCGATTTTCAGGACAGATTGATTTCTTTAAATAAATTAAAATATTTCTAGATGTCCAAAAATTCTAAAATTTTTTGGACGTATGGTCCACCCATGGTGAAACTTACCTACCAAATTTCAAGTCCAATAGACACCTGTGTACACCGTGACAAGGGCTAGACTGACCCACCACGTTGGGACGTCCAGGTCTGTTCGATTTTTTGGACAGACTATTTTGTTTAAATTAATTAAAATACTTAGGAATATCCAAAAATTCTAAAATTTTGTGGGGGCATGGCCTACCTATGGAAATACCACTCTATAAAATTTTAGACCCAACAAATATTTGATCCGACCGTGGTGCGGCCGGGAGTGGCCAGCTAGGCAGGGACACCTAGGCTGGGGTGTCCAGTCTGGGCTAGCTGTCCAGCTTGCTTCGTGGGCCCACCTTGATATGTTGTATACTCCACCACCCATCCATGTGGGGTCCTTATGAGAATTATCATCCTCCTTTTATTTGGTATTCAATTGGGGCCCATTGATGGATTTTTGGGCTAGATACCCTAGGCCCATAGGGCTGCCTACACATGGGATATCCCTGCCTTAGGCTACTGCTGCGCTTGCATTCCAACGGCCTGGCCCACTTGATATATGTATTGCATATCTTCTCTCATCTGGTGGGGCCCACAGTGATGTGTGTGGGCTATCAGGGATTAAATATACTAAGAAATATTTTTATTGTTGGACTCCAACCAACTCAGAAATTTGGGTGGGCTGGAATTTGGCATTGAGCCTAATAATTGTTACCTATAAATGTTCTTTTGGGGCAATATGGCCCACTAGATTTGAAGAGGATTTAAGTCAGTATCTTACCATTTTATTTTTATTTTTGGGCTTAATTAGTACACTTTTAAGGCCCACCTTAAATGGGTTTTATTACAACAATATTCATAGTTGGCTGTTGGGTTTCCTAGGTCCAATGTCTTGAAACATCCTTGATAGACCCCTGACCTTTGGGCCTATATTTAATACACTATTGTGATGAGTTTTATGGGCTAAAATACTTAGGTAGTTGGGCCCTTACTTGCACGTTAAAGTAAACCATACTTGGGCTGAGATATGAGGCCCAACTTACTTGTTTTAAATATAAGGATCACCCGTATGTTGGAATAATGGGCTGCCCATTAGGCCCACCACAATGAGTGGACTCATGATCTTTATGGTTGGGCCCAACCTTGCCTGAGGGCCCACCATATTGCCTATATGTTGGGCTTTGAGTATAAGCCCACTGGGCCATGGATTGCCTTAGGCCTTGGGCCTTAGTTCATGTTTGAGTAGTGGCGAGCTACCTCTTGGGAACCAGTTAAGGTTGGATGTCCTCCTGGGTGGTCCCAAGGTAGGCCCATAGGTTCTTCTATGGATGGTTAAAGGCCCACCATAGGCCCTAGGCCATTTGTTTAAGGATCAATGTGAATGTATGTGGAACCCCATCCAAGCCTTGGATCACCCGATCATGGAGGCACTCTTTGCCTTGTGTTGCTACTAGATTCACAATCCAGTAGCAGGCCCACTTGATCTTTTCTTGATGTATACGCACCCTCCATCTGGTGGGGCTCCCTGTGAATATTGTTGGCCTTCATGAGATCCTTACCACTTATTTGACAAATTTTTGGGCTTTAGTAGGCCCAGGAATCCGAGTGGGCCGAACGTTTATCAGGAGGCTTTAAATGTACATTGTTATGGTTGAAACTTTATTGGACATGGGACCCACCATATTGAGAACTTTTGTGCGTGTTGCATGCTTATATTTTATAATCCTTGGGCTTATTTAGTGCATTCTTTTGGGTCACCTTTAGTGATCACATGAGGACCCCATCTTAGATCAGATTTTTGGGACATCCCTTAGGCCCAGAGTGGGTTGGGACGTCCTAGCAAGGCCCAACCATACATTGGGCCGACTTCCACCATTTTGATGGACTTGTGGGCTGAGGTAAGGATAGTATTGGGCTCTTGGTTGCCCACTTAAATTGCTAGTTATTGGGCTAATGTAGTGGGGCCCATTTCATCCAAACTCAAACTTATTTGGTCATATATTGTGTATGCGGGCTGCCCACTAAGTCCAACTCAATGCATGGATTATATGGCCATTGGGAATTGAGCCTTGGGCCTTAATTCTCCTCTTAGGGCGCATGTTAAAATTGGTATTATATCTTTTTATGGCCTATTATGAGGGATATATGTATGTGGTTACCTGTGTTCTTATCTTGAATGCAGGGCCTTGGGCCTTGTATCCATATAGTTCGTGGTTGATATGCCTCTTGGGGAATGGTAGTTAAATGTCCCCATTATGGACCCCTTTCGGCCCGATTGTATCTAAATGTGATTAGATGTTCATCTTAAACTCTTGCTAGACTCACTTCTGTTTTACTTAGACACGTAGTTATATGCTTAGTCTCGTGGGCTACCCCAGGTAAATGGGCCCCCACTAGAGGTGGGATTCTTTATGGATATTGTCTAAATACCTAGTCTTGGTCCTTTCTTGGATAGGAGTGTACTACTTTGTATATCGCTGCATAATGCATCTAGACCCATCTTCATGGCCCATGTGCATCATTGTATGCTTGGATGACACTGTGTATGTGGTTATGATTGTGCCATTGACATTGCATGTTGCTTTCCTAAGGGACGTAGTATTCCCTCTTGAGCATGTTGGATGCTTGGAATTGATGCATAGTTGATGGTGTGATTCATGCATCTGGCATTGCATAACATATGAGCATTATCACCCTCGCTTCATCAGGGATGTAGCCTCCACAGATACATCGTGGATGGCCATGTTTGGACACCGAAAATGTTACTTGAGCATACAGGGTGCATAGGATGCACATGGGTGAAATTTTCAAACTTCCATGGTACTAAGGATCTGCTCCAATGCCGTGACCGAGTGGAATATATGAGCTCACGAGGGCCTTGTACCATTAGGCCACGACTCCCACTGTCGTGTAGTCGGTTGGATAGGGGTGTGGCCTTATTCGCCTGATGTACGGGGGCATTGTTAGGTTGAGTCTGACTAGCTCATGAATGGGTCCTCTACCTTCAGGCCTTGCTGGTGATTGGTTGTCCGTAGGCAGGGTAGTGAGGTCTCTTACCCTCGTTTAATTGTGTGGGGTCTATAGAGTGTCAGTCATCCAGCAGTGTAATGGACCCCAGTGATTTCCTTATGATGGAAATGTACTTGATATGTGGATTGGATATGAGCACTGACATTACTTCTTATTGCATTTGTATCGGCTGTGTAAGCCTCATAATGCATTACAATACTCATTGCATTACAGTACTCATCGCATTACAGTACTCATATTGTATTACAGTACTCATTGCATTACAATACTTATAGCATTACAGTACTCATTGCATTATATAGCCTTGGTATGGCTTCCTGCATTATCGTACTGCCTTGGTATAGTTTATTGCATTCATGATAGCCTTGGTAAGGCTAGTGGTATTGGTATTGATCATGACTCCCTTCTGCATTCTCTATCTTCTTCTGAGCACCATTGTCACACACTTTCACCACCCTCTAAGCTTTCTATAAGCTTATGCATGATTGCTGCGTGCAGGAGATCCTAGGCAGGCATCATAGTGGCAGAGTTTGGATTAGAGCTGAGCTTGAGGACCTAGTGTTGCAGACTTCCTCTCTTCCTTCTATTATCTTATGTATGTCCTTTTGGACCTTATGGATACTTGTAAAAGTTCAAATTCATAGTGGATTTTGTGATGTGTGCTTTTGTTATTCTAAAGATTTACTTGCTGTGATCTTGGGTATGTTCGTATTGGTAATGATTATATTATTATGGAAATCCTCCTTGTAGGATCCCAGGATCAGAACCTGCCTCAGGAGCCAAGAATGGGGTACTACAGAGGCTGTTGCGGAAAGAACCGGCCATCGGGTTCCCTGTGAGTCCGATTGCCGAGTCTGAGGTGTGACATCCTTACTGCCCCTATGTTTCTCCAACCCATTTTTGGGTTGGGTATAAACAATTGTGTAGCTTTAAATCTTAAGTGGACCACACCACTGGAAAGGATGATAATATAGTACCTCGCCATTAAAAATTATAAAGAGCCCCATCGTAAGGTTTTAGTAATGTTTATTTGCAATCCAACTTGTTGATAATGTAAAGAAGATCTAGATGAAGGTAAACTACAAAGATCAAATTAATCCAAAACTTTTGTGGCCTTCAAAAGGTTTTTAATAATTATTCATCATTGTTTTGATTGGTATGGCCCACCCGAGATGATTTAGTTCTTATGATTTGAAATCACATCCTAAAATATGATGGAAAAATATATGGACGGTGTTGATATACATAAAATATATCAAGGTGGGCCCTACACGGTTAGAGTAACATCCATGAAGGAGTTACCTAAATAGTGAAATGGTACTATAAGGTCACCTCATGGGAACTTCCCATGAGGTTAATCTGTGTGCGCCCTACCATGATGTGTGTAGAACATCAACACCATGCATTTGATGTGTCCCCTTTAAGTCCAAAAATCAGTCGTATACGAAACTTAGGTGGGCCATAACATCTAAAACTATGTGAAGACATCCCTAAAACATATAAAAGCATTTAATTGGTGGGGCCCACATGAGTTTTGGATGTGTATGAAACTTGGTCTGACTCCTCATCCAAGTGGGACACACATAATGAATGGGTTGGATCTATGAACCACATCTAGGTGGGCCCAATAAATGATTATGAATGTTTTAATGGGAGGGTAACCCTCTCAACTATAGTATGTGGTGTGGCCCACCCAAGTCATGGATTGACTTTATTTTTAAGCTCGTGGCCCACCATGATTGACGGGGTAGATCCAAAGTTCAAGTGGACCCACCATAGAAAAGAGTGGGATAGTGACACCCACTATTGAAACCTTCTTAGGGCCCGCCGTGATGTTTATTTGAGATCCAATCTTTTTATAAGTTAATAAAGACATGGATGCGGTTGAAATTGGTCTGATATCCCTCATCCAAGTGGGACACACATAATGAGTGGGTTGGATATGTGAATCACATTCAGGCAGGCCCAATATATGATTATGAATGTTTTAAGGAAACTCTTCTCTACTACATTTAGGTGAGTTACTCGCTACTTTTACCAGAGTAAACTCTGTGGGGTCCACTATTATTTATTTATTTTATCCACTCCATTCATCCATGTTAACAGATAATTTGAGGCCTAAAGAACAAAAAGGAAACATATCCAAAGCTCAAGTGGACCACACCATAGGAAATAGTGTGATTGAACCTCTACCATTTAAAAATTCTTGGAGGCCATAGAAGTTTTGGATCAAGCCGATGTTTGTGTTTTCTATTCATTCATATATTTTGGATATTATGAACAACCTTTAACCATTTTTGGACAATCAAAATTCACTCAAATTATTGATCAATCTTGTTTGCCCAATATCTCTCTCATATGTAGCATGATCGGGGTGAGTAACTAGTCAAGTTGAGGGTAATGATTAGTAAAATAGAGTGAATGGACCAGACATGTAAAATGGGTCAAATATTCTGGTCACAATTGTGACCCAACATATTGACCTCGTGAGAACCTGTTATTTATTTATTTTATCCACTTCGTTAATCTATGTTAATAGATAATTTTATTGAGTTCTTATGATTTGAAATCACATCCTAAAATATGATGGAAAAATATATGGACGGTGTCGATATACATAAAATATATCAAGGTGGGCCCTACACAGTTAGAGTAACACCCATGAAGAAGTTACCTAAATAGTGAAATAGTACTATAAGGTTACCTCATGGGAACTTCCTAAATAGGTTAATCTGTGTGCGCCCCACCATGATGTATGTAGAACATCAACACCATGCATTTGATGTGTCCCCTTTAAGTCCAACAATCAGTCATATACGAAACTCAGGTGGGCCATAGCATTTAAAACTATGTGAAGACATCCCTAAAACAGATAAAAGCATTTAATTGGTAGGGCCCACATGAGTTTTGGATGTGTATGAAACTTGGGCTCACTCCTCATCCAAGTGGGGCACATATAATGAATGGGCTGGATCTATGAACCACATCCAGGTGGGCACGATAAATGATTATGAATGTTTTAACGAGAGGGTAACCCTCTCAACTATAGTATGTGGTGTGGCCCACCCAAGTCATGGATTGACTTTATTTTTAAGCTCGTGGCCCAAAGTCATGGTTTATCCACACCGTCAATCCATTTTTCCGGATCATTTTAGTGGTTGAGTCCACAATTAAAGTATATCTAAAGCTTAAGTGGACCATACCACAGGAAACAATGGGAATAATGATTTATGTGTATTATCCATATATTAAAGCATATCCAAAGCTCTGTGGGGCCCACCATGATGTATGTGTATCATCAATGCCGTCCATCTATTTTTATATATCATTTTATGATATGATAAAAAAATGAATTATATCTTAATCTCAAGTGGACACATTACAGGAAATAGCGTTGAATGAATTTTGACCATTAAAAATGTTTTAAGGGCCATAAAAATTTTGGATCAAGCTGATATTTATTTTTTCCCTTCATCTGGGTCTTTATGACCAAATTAACAGATTGGATGTCAAATAAACAGTACAGTGGACCTTAGGAGGATTTTAATTGTGAATATCCATTCATTATTTTTGTCCTGTGGTGTGGCCCACCTAGGATTTATATCCCTATCATTTTTTATATCAAGCACTAAAATGATCTGTAAAAATGGATGAACGGAATGGATGAAACATGTACATTATGGTGGGGCCCACAGAGCACTGACCACCAGCCACGTTCCCCCCCAAAGTTGGGCGCGCGCTTAAAACATAGCCGCGTGTAATGTCTCCCCCATTTCTCTGCGCTCCCTCGCCGCCCTCCCTCTGCCCTCCCTCTCCCTCTCTCTCTCTCTCTCTCTCTCGCCATCTCGGTCCCGACACCTCTCTCTCTCTCTCTCTCTCTCTCTCTCTCTCTCTCTCTCTCCTCTCTCCTCCCTCAGCATCATCTCTAGATGCGTGTGTGGCGAGCAGCCCCTGCCCTTCATCTCTTCCCCGCCCAGGTACTCATTTCTCTATTTAGGTTTTTAATTTTTAGATCTGTAAATCCGCAGTGGGGGTTCGTTGGCCATGTTTGGTAAACAATGGGACCAATGATCTAGATGGCCTGGATTGCTATAGATATATACCATGTATATAATGGATGCAGACATAGAATAGTCTTGCCATTCATCATTTGTTGTGAATGTTTAAGGTGTGCACAACATGTGTCCATGCAGGCCATCTATTTTTCAACTCATTTTATGGTATGAGCCCAAATGGAAGCATATCCAATGCTCAAGTGGGCCCACTACAGGAAACAGTGGGAATTGAAGACCCACTGTTGAAAACTTCTTAGGGTAGCAGAAGTTTCGAATCAAGCTGTTGTTTGTGTTTTCCCTGTGTCTGTGTGAGCTTATGAACAAGTTGGGTGACCAATAAACATCGCTGTAGGCCCTATAAAAGTCTCAACGGTGGATGTCATAATCCCCACTCTTTCCTGTGTGTGGCCTAGCTGAGCTTTGGATAAAATGAGCCCAGACAACATGGATAAGACAAATATATCATGGTGGGCCCCACAGAATTTACTTGTACACATGGGTTGGATACCATTTATACATGAAAGTGGACCCAATGTGGTGGGCAAAATGAATTACAAAAGCAAAGGTATTCTTTCATTTAGTATATAGAATGAGGGAAGGTACTTGCAATAATCCAAATCAGAGAGGACATCATTACCACTGTGAGGGACTAGAATGTGGGAGTTAACAATTTTTCCTTTTCTTAGTATATTTGTGAGAATGACATCTCATCTCAAGCCTGTTGTTGTTATCCCTAAAACATGACTATCATCTAAAGATTATTGTTGTTATCATTGAAGTTATTTATTTATTATTTTTATTTTTACTATTATTGAATCAAAGGTATGATTTGGATTGGGAGGAAGTAGAAACTGAAGGTTGATCTTAGCTATCAATTTAATGTTCAGATTTTACCCACACATAACTTTCTATTTAGATGTTATGATTGATTGGATTTGATCATATTCCTGATTAATTGGTTAGATGAAAGCTCAAGTGGACCACACCATAGATGTATATGTAGGTTTAGCAAGCAGTATTCTCCATGTACCTTCTTTTATCTGCATCCAAATCACAACTACTTAAATGCTACAAAACATGTATTTGAAATAACCATTTGGTCTTCCAAATAGCGGTTACTTTAAGTTAGAGAAAATTACTCTCAACTACAAGGAAGAAGCAAGCCCAGATATATTATGTTAGGCTCTTAGGGGGGCATTTGTTCATTTATGTTTTTGGTAGATAAGATGTGGGACCGGCTCCAATGCCTCTAGAAGCATGGATAGTGTAGTGCCACCACCTTATGTTTGTCTATTTATACCAACATTGTTGCCATTAAAGTCGGGTTATCTTAGTCCCTCCATGATAATAAATGTATTCCCCTCATGCATTTTGCTTAAAATCCATGTTTATGCATGATTCTCATGCATTGACATGGATTTGGGCCAAAAAAGATCGAAATGGAAAATTTGGAAAAATAGGAGAAATTTTCTTTTCTAAAGTAAGTATTTGGGGCCCCATTTTTTAATATGATGATGAAGCATGTTCATCTCTCAATTTCTTGAAAGTTTTTAATTATTTGTATTTTTTTTCAAAAAAATCTGTTTAATAAGAATAAGAATAAGGGTTTGTTTGGAAAAAAAAAAGATCTTATCTGAGATGAGAAGTCTAGAAGCTTCTTACTAATGATTTTCTCAACGTTTTCTGCTTTTTGGAACTTCAAATCTCGTGGTTTTTCTTGCTTTAAGGTTACCTTGTGGAGAGATTTTGAGGATTTTGTAACTGCATTGCTCGGTTTTTGCTTGTTTCTGTGAGAAATCTTGTTTTGAAAGGCGAATGCGAGAGGTTTTGTCATGTTTTTACTCAAAATGTTGATTTTTTCTAATTTCCTCTCTCATTTGATCACACGCTCTCTCTTGCTCTCAAACCCTACATTCAAATCTGAACCCTAAATCCCCCTAGAAATCTCAGATTTTGAGCACAACTGTCCAATCCATTGATCACCGGCCTGAAAATTTTTTTGGGTCTGATTCTTCAATTCCATTGCAGAAAATGAGCAGTAGGAAGGAAGAGGAGCAGAACGAGAAGATTATCAAAGGTTTGATGAAACTTCCTTCGAATCAGAGATGCATCAACTGCAATAGCCTGGTAATTGTAATCTCTCCAATCTTTTCTTGATTTTTTGTATCCTCTGAGCTATGCATGTTATACTGGGACATGCAAGTTCGCTCGCTGCTTATGCATGCTTCAATTGGAGCTGGGACAAGTTTCATCTATGGTTGGAATACATTTCTTCTTTAGTTGGAATGAATTTCATCCTTATTAAATTTTCTTTCTAATCAAAGTAGAAATGCATTTTAGGTTAAAAACATTAATGACTCGTTACTTAGTATATTATAAATTAGATTGGATCATATACAAGCTTTTATATGCAATAAAATCTTGAATAAACTTAAACCGATAGGAAACTATAATATTAATCCCACAGAGAAGAGGAGAAGGGAAGGGGATTTAAGGAGTTTTTGGGGTTTTAGATTGTGATTTGACAATTCACACCTTTCAAATATAAGAAGGATTAAGAGTTTTATCTTTCTTTCTCTAACTCTGTCATTTTCTATTAGAAAATTCCAAAACTAATCTCAATCCAGGGAAAGAAGTCCTACAATTCTTGTAATTCTTTAACTAATCAAACTAATCTCAGCCTCTTAACTAATCATAATGATTAGTTGCTAAAGATCTTTGATTAGTTACTAAGACAACTAACCCAACAACCTACAATAGAAAATTAATATAATACAACTGAATTCCTGCTCAAATCAACAAATAGTAGAAAATAGCCTGAAACAGGTGGTGAACTAGATGTTATTAGAATGTTGAAATACTATTTTCATCTGAAGAGGACTCCTTGGCACTTCCCATTTGCGATCCAGGAAGAAATTTTTGTGACAGACTCCATCAAATGCCCATAATCACGCCTATGTATCCTTGTATGAACTTTACCTACAATGTCTCATTAAGTACTTTGTATAATGACTGAAGAGTTTCAGCGTGGAAATGAAATATGTGAGGTGCGTTTGTGTACCTTTCAAGTGGTTTCAATGTGGACCTACAGTCTAGTTTTTTCATTATTTTCCTTTCCCACTTTTTTATTTCTCTCTCTCTCTCTCTCTCTCTCTCTCTCTCTCTCGATGAAAACAACTACTGGTCCTTCTCAACTAAAGAAAAAAAATATTATTTAAACCTTTTTCTTTCTACACACTCTTTCTTTTTCCTACTTCTGATATTAGAATAGTACTAGCATTTTTCCTTTTCCCTCTACCTTCTTTTATTTATGTATACCTCTTAATTTCTCTTATAAGCAATGGAGATAAACAAGGCTGATTGGAATACCCTTTTCGAGCCCTACCCTTTCTTTGATGCATACAAGAACTATCTAGAGATTGACATCATTTTCTGATCATTGCAGAAAATGATGATGACCTGAGGAAATGGAAAGGCTGGTTTGAATCTCGGCTATGCCAACTGACATTGAAGGTGAAAGGGTTTCTGTTCATTTAAGAATTATATGATCCTGGACTAATGGATATATAACATCCTTGGCCAAGGTATGAATTTTTTATTTACTAACTTTGAATGAAGGGGCTGCCATACTTCCTTTGATACCTACAGTTGTTAAAGAACTTCCTAAGATGAAATTTCTAGCTATTCGATAGACATAAAAGAATGAACATGACAGTGGTCCACACTGAGCGAGAAAAGGTAAAAGATTGGACTGCTGGCATTTTCTAATCTCACACACATGATCCCATATATGTGGGAACATGGATCTCGATTCCATCTTATGGTTCCCACCATTAATTGAACTGAGACCCAGCTCAGTTGGGTCTTTTTTTTATTAGTTAAAAAGTATAGTGTTGTGAAGTGAAAATAGTGATAGGAAAGTGTAATTGTGTCAGGTTAGTGGATACACAGTGGAGGCTTATAAGGTTCCTTGGAGATCTTTCTCAGTTGTCTCTAGCATCCTTGGATTAAGCTGAGAAAATAACCTTTGTATGCAAGTTTGGTCATCTTGTGCACAATGTATGAGAACGGAGATGACATTTGTATACAAGGTTGGTCATCTTGTGCACAATGTGTATCAATCATTTACTTTGTGCTTTCACAAAAATTGGACACATGCCATGATGGTTTGTGATCTGAATTTTTGGTGAGGAAACTTGTTTGGCAGTCATGTTGAAGGTGATACTTTTGTCCTTCTGTATCATATGCATGCAACTGATGATTGATGTGGAAATCTGGCCCTTTTGAACCTTCCCTAATTGCATAAGTGGCTGAACCAGCTCTGTATGTTACACATAATTTGTCATCTACTAGTTTCTGTAAATGAAGATAAGAGGATTGATCTTAATAGTATGGTCGTCACTAAAGGATTTCAATTTTAAATGTAACTGAAGTATTGACAGAATGTTGTCTCTTGTTGCAGTATGAGATGTAACAAGAATATACATTGATTGTGAATTTGAATTTTTTTAAATGCACCAACCAGAAACAATTTGAGACGACGTTCAATGATACTTTGTTAAATATGAAATTTATGACTTTTAGTAACTTGGTTAATTAAAAAGAACTACATAGTGGCTTGATCCCAATCTGACTTTTTGGGTACGTAGGCAGCCGTTCGTAATGTACTAGAATATCAGTGCAGCCACAAATCTTTTTTCTCCTTTAAATTGTAACAGACTGTATCAGTTGCATTTTTCTCTGTCATACAGGTTGTGGCTATCAAAGATACAATATCACCTCCTTATAGGGAAACATTTAATGATGAATATAGGTAAATTCATTTTTTCTTATTCCTTATATTGTTTCCTAGTTATATATGTGTTGGTTTCAGAGTACAAGTAGCGATAAAAATTATTGGTCGATCGTGGCTTGTAGACAAAGGGATGAGTAACCAACAATACAAATATGGGAGGCCTTCCCTAGGTATCCAGATGCTTTTAGATATATTTATGTTATTTTTAAATGTATTAGCTCAAATTGATGGAGCAGACCCGAATGTGCGTCGGAGCTATTCAGATATTGAGCTAGGGTCCCTGGAAGGTGGGAACCGCTATTATAACCATGATGAAGCTGTCCATTTCCTATGGACAACATTAGAGAGGCCTGACCATTTGGACAGGCCGTGTTTATGTATTTGTTCGAAATTAATGGAGCTAATCTGCATGTGCGTCGAATCTATCCAGATGTTGAGCGGGGGTCCGTGGAAGGTGGGAACCGCTGTTATGACCATGATGAAGCTGTCCATTTCCTATGGACAGCATTGGAGGGGCCTGACCATTTGGATAGGCCGTGTTTATATCTGTATTTGCAGGGACCACACCCTTAACCTAAACCACACCCTAAACTTATAACCTAAACCTATTCTCAATTACCTAAACTTATAACCTATAACCTAAACCTAAACCTATAACCTAAACCTATTCTCAAATCCCAAAAGCTATACTTATAACTTAAACCTAAACCTTAACCTATACTTATAACCTTAACCTAAACTTATAACCTTAACCTAAACCTATTCTCAAATCCTAAAACCTATACTTATAACCTTAACCTAAACTTATAACCTTAACCTAAACCTATTCTCAAATCCCAAAACCTATACTTATAACCTAAACCTAAACCTTAACCTATAACCTAAACCTATACTTATAACCTTAACCTAAACTTATAACCTTAAACTAAACCTATTCTCAAATCCCAAAACCTATACTTATAACTTAAACTTAAACCTTAACTTAAACCTATAATCTATACTTACAACCTTAACCTAAACTTATAACCTTAACCTAAACCTATTCTCAAATCTCAAAATCTATACTTATAACCTAAACCTAAACCTTAACCTATAACCTAAACCTATTCTCAAATCCCAAAACCAATACTTATAACCTAAACCTAAACCTTAACCTATAACCTAAACCTATACTTATAACCTTAACCTAAACTTATAACCTTAACCTAAACCTATTCTCAAATCCCAAAACCTATACTTATAACCTAAACCTAAACCTTAACCTATAACCTAAACCTATACTTATAACCTTAACCTAAACTTATAACCTTAGCCTAAACCTATTCTCAAATCCCAAAAGCTATACTTATAACCTAAACTAAACCTTAACCTAAACCTATAACCTAAACTTACAACCATAACCTAAACTTACAACCTTAACCTAAAACCAAAACCTATGACCTAAAACCTTAAACTATAACCTACAACCTAAACTTATAACCTATAACCTAACCTTAACCTAAACCTAAAACCTAACCCTTAACCTATAACCTAAAACCTAAACCTAAACCTAAAACCAAAATGTATTCTCAAATCCCTAAACCTAAACTTACACCTAATCCTAATCTCAACTCCCCTAACCTAAACCTAAACCTAAACTTGAAAACCCAAACCTAAACCCGATCCCGAACTCGAACCCGATTTCCTAAACCTAAACCTTAACCTATTCTCAATTACTTAAACCTATAGCTTATAACCTAAACTAAAACCTTAACCTAAACCTAAACCTAAACCTTAACTTAAACCTAAACCTAAACCTATAACCTTAACCTAAACCAAAACCTATGACCTAAAACCTTAACATATAACCTATAACCTAAACTTATAACCTATAACCTAACCTTAACCTAACCTAAAACCTAAATCTAAACCTAAAACCTAAATGTATTCTCAAATCCCTAAACCTAAACCTACACCTAATCCTAATCTCAACTCCCTAACCTAAACTTGGAAACCCAAACCTAAACCCGATCCCGATTTCCTAAACCTAAACCTCAACCTATTCTCAATTCCCTAAACCTATAGCTTATAACCTAAACCTAAACCTAAACCTATAACCTATAACCTAAAACCTAAACCTAAACCTAAAACCTAAATGTATTCTCAAATCCCTAAACCTAAACCTACACCTAATCCTAATCTCAACTCCCTAACCTAAACCTAAACCTAAACTTGAAAACCCAAACCTAAACCCGAACCCGAACCCGATTTCCTAAACCTAAACCTTAACCTATTCTCAATTCCCTAAACCTATAGCTTATAACCTAAACCTAAACCTAAACCTGTAACCATAACCTAAACCAAAACCTATGACCTAAAACCTTAACCTATAACCTATAACCTAAACTTATAACCTATAACCTAACCTTAACCTAAACCTAAAACCTAAACCTTAACTTATAACCTAAAACCTAAGCCTAAACCTAAAACCTAAATGTATTCTCAAATCACTAAACCTAAACCTACACCTAATCCTAATCCCAACTCCCTAACCTATACCTAAACCTAAACTTGAAAACCCAAACCCAAACCCAATCCCGAACCCGATTTCCTAAACCTAAACGTTAACCTATTTTCAATTCCCTAAACCTATAGCTTATAACCTAAACCTAAACCTAAAACTTAACCTATTTTCAATTCCCTAAACCTATAGCTTATAACCTAAACCTAAACCTAAACCTTAACCTAAACCTAAACCTAAACCTATAACCTAAACCTAAACCTATAATCTAAATGTATTCTCAAATCCCTAAACCTAAACCTGTAAGTGCTATTGTTTATAGCCCCTTCGTTGTCAAATTTATGGTGCCAAAGACACTGTTATGAAGCTTGCATATCTGAAGATCAAAGTGCTACTTAAGATCAAATTTGATGGACAATAACTGCTCTCATGTCAAGATCTCAAGAAGCCTTCAAGTTCAATCTCAAGATCTCAAGAAGCTTTCAAGTTCAATATCAAGATCTCAAGTTTAATCTCAAGATCTGAATATGCTTTCAAGTTTGAACTACATCAAGACTTCAAGCTTCACTACTTTTAAGGTCCTTAAGTTTTAATGTCCTTACTTCACTATTGAGGTCTGACTAACCATAGGTTAACCTTTAGAGTAGGCTATTTTAGATATATAATTCATATATTTTATATATGTGTTTCTGGCCTATTCTAAGACTAGTCCTGGACTTTGGTCGACTAGTCCTAGCACTGCTTCGACCTGTCTGAAGATTTCCTTGATTAGTCGTAAGTTTGTTGTAAAATTCGAATATTTTCTGTTAGGCTTCGACTAGTCCTGGGGACTGTTCGACTAGTCGTAGGAACAATGTCGACTGGTTCTTCGATCAGTCGTAGACCTTCGACTCAAACTACAACGATAATTTGCACTTTGCTTCGACCAGTCGTGTGTGACCTTCGACCAGTCGAAGGTGCCTTACGACCAGTCGAAGGTGCCCTACGACCAGTCGTGAAACCATCTTATCTTATCGCGCCTGAATTTTCAAATATCTATTAGATCTTCAACCATTGTAGCAACTTAAGACCAGTCGAAGACGTGATTTATTCACACTATAAATAGAGCACGAATCTCAGAATTAAACAGACCATTCAAGCTAATTTAATTCGACCTTCTGAGAGATAAATTTATGCTCCGTTTAAAGCTAAGTGTGCTTATTTAATATTTTCCTTCTTTAGCTTTGTTAATTGATTTTGTTTCTTTCATTCCAATCTAATTTGTAAAGAGAAAGTTTTATTTTCCTTTTACTGGAATCAAAATCAATTTAAGCTAGCTCATTTATTTTAATTTAAAATCTATTAGAAATTAGAACCATTATAAAGTGAGTATTGGACATTGATATTGAACATTCAAATCTCTACTCCAACTTGGTTCTTTTTGGGCTGCTACTTCGAAGGAGAAATTCAGGTATTTTACATATACTAGAAATTCATTTATTTTGGTTTTATTTGAGGTTACGCCAGAAAAATCTCAAAGCTGTTGGTTTCTAAGGTGAGCCAGAAAACTCAGAAGTGAGGGTTTTTTGAATTGTATAAGCCCTTTGAAAAAGACACATTGTAAAGGTTTTGGGTGAACCTGTGAAAACCTACTTGATAGTGAAAGCTAATATCTCCTGTGTGAGAATATTAGGAGTGGAGTAGCATTCTGTGTGGCTGTTGTTGAACAGTTGGTGTACACACAGGTGAACCACTATAACTCCTTGTGTTGTGTGGAAGTGTGCTTTATTTTCCTATCTTTGATTATTCCTTTGTGGAATATATGTGGATGTGAATGTTGTAATCATTTTAATTTCAAGCTCAGTGGGGAATGTTGTAATAGTTTAGATTTAAATTTCTGCAATTTATTTCAAGCTATTCCTTTATTTGTTTGAGCTTTAGATTCTCTAAATTGTTCTAGTAAGGTTGCCCTGCCATTTCTATGGTGTATGGTTATCCGTAGAACAATCAATTACATTCTATTCATCTGTTTTGTTTTAATTTGATTATTTCTAGAAAGTTTGAGTTCTTGATACAAAGACCTTTCTAGAAATCAAGTTGTCCTACCATAAACTTTGGTTTTTGGTATAAGGTTGTCCTTAGAACAACTTTTGTATCAATCTCTCAATACTTGTTTATTGAGGTTGCTATTCATTTAAGCATTGTAGATTGATTTACTTTATTTCGCTATCTTGTTGTTTAAATTCTGCTATAATTATTTTAAATTTGGCAGTCTTATTCACCCCCCCACCTCTAGGACATATAGCTTGGAAATTTCAAAACCTACACCTAATCTTAATCTCAACTCCCTAACCTAAACCTAAACCTAAACTTGAAAGCCCAAACCTAAACCCGATCCTGAACCCGAACCCGATTTCCTAAACCTAAACCTTAACTTATTCTCAATTCCCTAAACCTATAACTTATAACCTAAACCTAAACCTAAATCTAAACCTTAACCTTAACCTATAACCTAAAACCTAAATGTATTCTCAAATCCCTAAATCTAAACCTACACCTAATCCTAATCTCAACTCCCTAACCTAAACCTAAACCTAAACTTGAAAACCCAAACCTAAACCCGATCCGTAACTCGAACCCGATTTCCTAAACCTAAACCATAACCTATTCTCAATTCCCTAAACGATTAGCTTATAACCTAAACCTAAACCTAAACCTTAACCTAAACCTATAACCTATAACCTAAACCTAAACCTAAAACCTAAAACCCAAATGTATTCTCAAATCCCTAAACCTAAACATACACCTAATCCTAATCTCAACTCCCTAACCTAAATCTAAACCTAAACTTGAAAACCCAAACATAAACCTATAACCTATAACCTAAACCCAAACCTAAACCTAAAACCTAAATGTATTCTCAAATCCCTAAACCTAAACCTACACCTAATCCTAATCTCAACTCCTAACCTAAACCTAAACCTAAACTTGAAAACCCAAACCTAAACCCGATCCCGAACCTCAACCCGATTTCCTAAACCTATTCTCGATTCCCTAAACCTATAGCTTATAACTTAAACCTAAACCTAAACCTTAACCTAAACCTAAACCTAAACCTATAACCTTAACCTAAACCAATACCTATGACCTAAAACCTTAACCTATAACCTATAACCTAACCTTAACCTAAACCTTAACCCTAAACCTAAACCTAAAATATAAATGTATTCTCAAATCCCTAAACCTAAACCTACACCTAATCCTAATCTCAACTCCCTAACCTAAACCTAAACCTAAACTTGAAAACCCAAACCTAAACCGATCCTCGAACCCGAACCCAATTTCCTAAACCTAAACCTTAACCTATTCTCAATTCACTAAACCTTAACCTATAACCTAACCTAAACCTAAACCTATAACTCGCACTTATAACCTAAACCTATAACCTAAACCTAAGCCTAAAACCAAAACCTAAACCTAAAACCGAAATGTATCCTCAAATCCTTAAACCTAAACCTACACCTAATCCTAATCTCAACTCCCTAACCTAAACTTAAACCTAAACTTGAAAACCCAAACCTAAACCCGATCTCGAACCCAAACCCGATTTCTTAAACCTAAACCTCAACCTTAACCTATTCTCAATTCCCTAAACCTATAGCTGATAACTTAAACCTAAACCTAAACCTAAAACCTAAATGTATTCTCAAATCCCTAAACCTAAACCTACACCTAATCCTAATCTTAACTCCCTAACCTAAACCTAAACCAAAACTTGAAAACCCAAATCTAAACCCGATCTCAAACCTGAACCCGATTTCCTAAACCTAAACCTTAACCTATTCTTGATTCCCTAAACATATAGCTTATAACCTAAACCTAAACCTAAACCTAAACCTAAACCTATAACCTAAACCAAAACCAAAACCTATGACCTAAAACCTTAACCTATAACCTATAACCTAAACCTATAACCTATAACCTAACCTTAACCTAAACCTTAACCTATAACCTAAAACCTAAACCTAAACCTAAAACATAAATGTATTCTCAAATCCCTAAGCCTAAACCTACACCTAATCCTAATCTCAACTCCCTAACCTAAACCTAAACCTAAACTTGAAAACCCAAACCTAAACCCGATCCTTTGACCAAACCGATTTCGAAACCTAAACCTTAACCTATTATCAATTCCCTAAACCTTAACCTATAACCTAACCTAAACCTAAACCAATAACTGTACTTATAACCTAAACCTATAAACTAAACCTAAGCCTAAAACCTAAACGTACACCCGATCCCGAACCCGAACCCGATTTCCTAAACCTAAACCTTAACCTATTCTCAATTCCCTAAACCTTAACCTATAACCTAACCTAAACCTAAACCTATAACTTGCACTTATAACCTAAACCTATAACCTAAACCTAAGCCTAAAACCTAAACCTAAACCTAAACCGAAATGTATTCTCAAATCCTTAATCCTAAACCTACACCTAATCCTAATCTCAACTCCCTAACCTAAACTTAAACCTAAACTTGAAAACTCAAACCTAAACCCGATCCCGAACCTGAACCCGATTTCCTAAACCTAAACCTCAACCTTAACCCATTCTCAATTCCCTAAAGCTATAACATATATACTATAACTTATAACCTAAACCCAAACCTATAACCTAAACCTAAACCTTAACCTAAACCTAAACCAAAACCTATAACCTAAACCTTAACCTATAACCTAAACTTATAACCTATAACCTAACCTTAACCTAAACCTAAAACCTAAACCTAAACCTAAACTCAGTAACCTATAACCTAAACCTAAAACCTAAATGTATTCTTAAATCCCTAAACCTAGACCTAGACCTAATCCTAATCTCAACTCCCTAACCTAAACCTAAACCTAAACTTGAAAACCCAAACCTAAACCCAATCCCGAACTCGAACCTGATTGCTGTAATAATGCAACCCAATCACATGACAACAAACAAGAATGTATCCCTTTTAACACATGCCCCTTTTTACAAAGCTTTAATTTTTGTTGTTTCTATTAACTTGAATTGTAGCCCAATCACATGGCAACAAACAAGAATGTATCCCTTTTAACACATGCCCCTTTTTACAAAGCTTTAATTTTTGTTGTTATTTCTATTAACTTGAATTGAAACACTTTTTTACATTATTTTCTTGCATTAGTTTTATTTTAATGATCAGTTTTATTTTAAAAAGGTGCCCACTTTTTTGGAAGAAGTTTCTGCAATTCTTCATGATTCTAAATTATAATGTTTTGTTGGTTGAATATTTTTTTATTAGATGAAAGACACAAAAAGAAAATTGTTGCTAATTTTTTTCCTTTAACAAAAAATTTTATGATGTTAAACTTATATGTATTTATACGTGGATGAATGTAATGTGGATAAGATTGTTTGTGTTTGGATGGATGTAGTTATTGTTTGGATGAACGTAGTTTATGTTTGGATGGATTTATGTAGTTTGGGTTTAGATGGATGTTAATGTGAATATGATGAAATATATTATATAACAGGTGTATATCAGGAAGAATACGATGAAATATATTGTAACAGGTGTATATTGACCGTCTCAAATTTGAAAATGTCCTTTTAAGGGTCATAAAAGACGGTTCATAGCAATCCTTTTTAAGGACGGTCCATGGCCGTCCTTTGAAGGCTCATAAGAGACTTCATAGCAGTCCTTTTTTAGGATGGTCCATGACCGTCCTTTTAAGGCTCATAAGAGACGGTTCATAGTAGTCCTTTTTAAGGACGGTCCATGGCCGTCCTTTTAAAGGACGGTCCATGGCCGTCCTTTTAAAGGACGGTCTATGGCCATCCTTTGAAGGCTCATAAGAGACGGTCTATGATCATCTTTTTTAAGGATAGTTCATGACCGTCCTTTTTGTGGACAGTCCATGACCGTCCTTTTAAGGGTCATAAGAGACGGTTCATGACAGTCCTTTTTAAGGACGGTCCATGACCGTCCTTTTTTTGTCAATAAGAATGATGGTTTTCAACTGTCCTTTAAGTAATACGCCTCAAAATATGATGGCCCATGCGACGGTCCATGACTGTCCTTTTTGGTCATTTGAGACAATTTTGGACCGTCCTTTTTTCACTGTTTTGGTATAGTGTGTTGAAAGGAAAAATAGAGTGCTTCAAGAGATGGCCAATACAATGTTGAATAGCATGAGGTTACCTAAAAATTTATGGGCTGAAGCTGTTAACATTGCGTGGTACATAATAAACCATGTTTACAGTAGAAAATCAAAAGATAAAATGGCTTAAGAACTGTGGTTTAACAAGAAACCTACAGTTAAATACTTTCAAATTTTTGGAAGTAAGTGTTATATTTTACGAGACCGCGAAAGTTTAGGGAAGTTCGACACAAAGAGTGATGAAGGGATATTCCTAGGGTATGCTTTGAATAGTCGAGAATATCGTATTCTTAACAAAAGAACTGGTGTCATCCAGGAATCCATAAATGTGGTTATTAATAACCACCTGAACACACCAAACTCTAGTTCAGAAGATGATGAAGTCAATGTAATTGAAAAACCTGACTCCTCATCTTGTCAAATCAATACTAAACTACGATCAGTCAAAGACCATCCTACTAATTAAATTCTAGGCAACCCTCTCACTGGTGTTCGTACTCGAAAGAAATTGAAAAACATATGTAATTATGTGTGTTTTACTTCCCAAATTGAGCCAGCCAATGGAAAAGAGGCACTCATTGATGAAAATTGGATAGTTGTCATGCAAGACTAACTAAATCAATTTGTTAGAAATGATGTGTGGTATTTGGTTCTGAGACCATTTAATAAACATATAATTGGAACTAAGTGGATCTTCAAAAATAAATTTGATGAGTTAGGGAATATAATAAAAAATAAGGCTAGACTGGTTGTACAAGGGTACACTCAGATTGAAGGAGTTGATTATGATGAAACCTTTGCCCTGGTAGCTCGTCTTGAATCCATCAGATTATTTATATCCATTACATGCTTTGAGAAGTTTAAAATTTATCAAATGGATGTTAAAAGTGAGTTCTTAAATAGTGATCTACATGAAGAGATTTATGTTGAACAACCTAAGGGTTTTGAGGACCCTAGACACTCTAATCATGTGTATCGCCTTAAAAAGGCACTTTATGGTTTGAAACAAGCTCCCACGGCATGGTATGAAAAATTGACTAAGTTCTTACTAAATCATAATTTTGTTATGGGGAGTATTGATAAAACTCTTTTTGTTAAAAAAGTATAATGAACGCATACTAATAGTACAGATATACGTGGATGATATTATCTATGGTTCTACTTACACTAACTTGTCTACTGAGTTTGCAGAGCTGATGAAATCCAGATTCGAAATTAGTATGTTGGGAGAATTGAACTACTTTCTAGGATTACATGTTAAACAACTGAATGATGGTATCTTTATTGCTCAAACTTAGTACACCTTAAACCTGGTTAAGAAATTTGGATTTGAAAATGGTAAGAAATTCAATACTCCTATGAGTACGACTTTGAAACTCTTGAAGGATGCAACAGGTAAAAGCATAGATCCTCGATTATATCGTAATATGATTGGTAGTTTACTATACTTAACTGCAAGTCGGCCTGATATAGCATTCAGCGTAGGTATCTGCGCTAGATATCAATCAGATCCCAAGGAATCTCATCTTATTGCTGTCAAGCGCATTATTAGATATGTCACAAGTACGACTAATCTAGGTCTTTGGTATCCACGTGATACTAATGTTCAATTAGCTAGTTATACGGATACTGACTGGGCTATGAACATTGATGACAGAAAGTCTACCAGTGGTGGATGCTTTTATGTTGGCAATTATCTTGTTTCCTGGTACAGTAAGAAACAGAGTTCCGTATCATTTTCCACAACTGAGGCTGAATATATTACAGCTGGAAATGCTTGTACCTAGCTTGTATGGATGAAACAAATGCTCAATGATTATGGTATTGCGCAAGATACAATGATATTGTATTGCGATAATTCAAGCGCAATTAATATATCTAAAAATCTCATCCAACAATTCCATACGAAGCATATTGACATTCAGTATCACTATATTCAGGACTTAATAGAAGATAAAGTCATTTCGTTGGAATATATTCAAATGGAAAATCAGCTTGTTGACGTATTTACTAAACCTCTTGATAGAAATAGATTTTCAAAATTGATAATGGATATTGGTATGTGTAATTCTAATTGAATTTATCACTGTGTATTTGCATTTTTTTATTTATATATTTTTGTGCAAATAATTGCTAAAAAATAAGAAAAATAAAAATAAAAATTTGTCTTTTTGATGCTTGCACGACCGGTCGAGCACATACTCGACCAGTCGTGGCTCGACGGGTTGAGCGTGTACTCGACTGGTCGAGTTGCACGGTTGGAGGCCCTTTAAAATCACTTTTTTCCATTTTTCTCTTCTTCCTCATCTGACCCTCTTTCGACCCATCGAACCCACCTTCGATTCGTGCTTGGTAAGTGCTCCATTTTTTATTTCCTTCCATATTTGGGTTCATATTTGCATATCTTGCTACATTTTGGTGTCGATTTGAGGTTTTTCCTTGACTTATAAGGGGTTTTAGCTCAAAATCTAATTTGCTTCAAATCCTACTTTCCATTGTTGTTTTTCTTGCTTTGTATCTTGCAATGAAAGGTCATACGAAGAAGAGAGCTACTCGAGCTTCCTCTTCTCAGTCTACACCTCTTAGGGTGAGAACCCTTTGACCACCCGAGGAAGACCCCGAATATGTGCGGGATTTTCGTACTCGGGAAATCATTGTTGAGTGAACTGTTAATTCAAATCATATAGCTCAGTTTTAGCTTCTTACCATCTTAGTGGCTGTAGGTTGGGAAAACATTTTGAATTGGGATGGACTGGCATACCGCTCCATTGCGCAAGGAATGTTTGCTTGTATGAGTGACGTATCACTTAAAAATTTGACTTTCTCAATTACTTTTAGAGAAAGCACTTTTCAAGTTGATCGTCACCTAATTTCAGGTTTGTTAGATGTAAATGTGACTGATGATGGTATTCCTATACCAACTTTAGCCGATCAGTTGAATGAGTCGGAAAGGCGTATGCTCACCCGAAAATTATGTAACATGGACTCGGAATGGAGTGCGGGGAATGTGCTTCGGGCTAATCAAATGTTGCCCAAATACAGAGTCTTACATCGTATTTTCATTACAAATGTCTATCTGCGCTCTGGCAACAAAGCTGAACTTACTTCTTTCATTGTTCGTATTTTGCATTACGTCGTGTCGGGTATTCCCATTTGTCTTCCATCTTTGATATGTTACATTATTATCCAATATCGTCTTCATCTAGGCCATGGATATATTCCCTTTGCCTATTTGATGACCACCTTAGCCTTGCATTGCAATGTGGTCATGTCGTCTAGTGAAGCCCTTATTTCAGTTCTTCCATTCAACAACCAAAACATAAACAAGATGAACTTGAAACTGAATCCTGGCCAAAGGGATGAGGGAGTAGAAGAAGTTGGAGAAGATGATGCTCTACCAACTGACATTATGATGGAGGATATATTTGATGAACTTGAATCTGATGATGTTGAGGTTGATCCTGATTATCAGCCACCTCACTATGATGAGCGTCTTAACTCTTTGGAGGAGAAGGTGGATGCTTTGAAAATTTTTCAAGACAATTGGCATGCGAGTCAAAAATCGTCTATGAAATATATACGAAAGTACTTTCATCACATTACCAAAGGACTCCGTCAGATTGATCCATCTATTCCACCTCCCTCTTCTTCTGGATCAGATTAGTGATCTTTTTCTTTATCCTTTGGGCATGTATAACTTGGATGACTACTTTATCTTTTGCTGGACTTGTATGACTTCTTGATATTCTAGATTACTAACTTTATGACTTTTATTATCATATCTTCATATTGTTTACACTCTGATTACTTTAAGTTTCATTTGACTCTTAGTCTACTTCTATTATCATAATCACAATTATGGTTGTTTACTGTTATTATCTTCCTTTTTCTAGTTGTGACAAAAAGGGGGAGAATTTTATAGGCTTTGTGGTTATGGATTGGTGTATGGTGTAGAGATGCATTTTTTTTGGATATATGTATTTATTGTTAATACAGGTTTTCTACAAGTCACCAAGGCTCAAATTGAGGGGGAGTAGATTGAGGAGTTTATTTTTGGAAAGAGTGTTAAGTTATGAAGTGGAATTGTGAACTTGTGCATTATCTATAGGTTAATCTTTCAAGTTGGTTTTGTCACAAATTTGACAAAGGGGGAGATTGTAAGTGTTGTATTATATATAAAGCACCCTTTGTTGTCAAATTTTGTTGTAACAAACCACTTTGATTTGATGGACTTGTTCATGTGATGGAAAGTTCATCTTCAAGTGAAGTGATGGAAAGTTCACCTTCAAGTGAAGATATGCTAAACTCAAGTCATGAAGTTCGTTCAACTTCAGTATTGCTTCAAGTCCAACTACAAATACAAGTGTACAAGATCAAGTTCAGGAACTTCAAGTGTACAAGATCAAGTTCAAGAACTTCAAGTACAACGATCAATTGAAAGCAACTAAAGTTACATAGTTCATTGTTCAACTTTCAGTTATATATGACCTTAGAAAGACCTTAAGATCAGGTCATTCATATTGCATATTTTATATGGGTTATTATGCTTATTATAGGCTTTGCTTTGACTAGTCTTAGCCTATGTTGGACTAGTCCAGGCTCTGGCTTGACCAGTCCAAGAAATATCTCAAAATTTTAGATTTTTCTGCTAGGGTCACAACCAGTCGAGCATGACCAGTGGTGTGAACAGTGCTCGACCAGTCGAGCAAGGCTTGACTCGAACTCCAGCAACATTTTGGACCCCACTCGACCAGTCGAGCAAGCCACTTGACCAGTCGAGGGTCGGTTTTATCCGATCGTGCCAAAATTTTTGAAATTTGGTTGTTCTCAGGACCAGTCGAGGCTGACCTTAGACCAGTCGAATGAACCATTTTTTTTCCTATAAATAAAGGTCTTTTTTCAGTATTTTTCATTCATTCCAAGCTAAATCAAGCCCCCACTCTAAGAGAAAAGTCCCCATCATTATCAAGCTATTGACCGGTAATTTTATATTCTTTAATAGTTTATTTGATTATTTCTCGATCTCTTTGATTTCAATCTTACTTTGTAAAAGGGCGTTCTTCTCTACCCTTTTGAGATCTAAGGAATTCAATCAAGTAGCCCAATTTTAAGCTTAATTAAAATTCATTTAGAACCTAGAACCCTTCTATATGTGTGTTGGACATTGAACATTCTCATTTACAAGTGAAGCGGTTCTACCGAGCTACATCAAGCAGAATCTTTAGATAAGTATATTTTTTGCTTTTTGGTTTGTGGGATAAGCTAGAAAATCTCTTATGGTTTTGACTGAGATAAGCCAAAGCCAGAAAATCTCAGTCTGGGGTTTTTAATTATGATAACCCATTGAAAACACAATTGTAAAGGTTTTAAGGTGAACATTGGAAAACCTTCTTTCATAGTGAAAGAAAATATCACGTGGGTTGTGATTATTGGGAGTGGAATAGGTGTGGTTGTTTGCGAACAGTTAGTGTATACACCGTGTCACGTCCCAAACCCCGAAACTGGGCTCACAAAATTCTTGATCGTCGAATCCGACACCAACAACCTCCATAGAACCCCATTCTCGGCTCCTAGTGCCCATTCGCCAGGTTCCGATCCTGGGATGCTATAAGGAGGATTTTTAACATCAGTTTGATTCATAATAAGCATAACCAAAGGCATAACCCATAAATAACAACCAAAAACTCCATCACATTTTCACTATGATAAAAAACTTTACCAGTACAATGAACATAAAGGAAAATACAATGATAAAGGACAAAAGCTCCAAGACGATCTGCGCTCTAGCATCAACGCTACTGCGGTCCGGCGTCACCTGCACGCAACGGTCGTGCATAAGCTTATAAAAAGCTTAGAGGGTGGTGAAAGTGTGTGTGTAAGGTAGTAATGCAGATATGCAGTATCAGAGTAAGGCGGAACATGTTGGTGAATCCATGAATACCGTTAGCCGTACCAAGGCTATGCGATACAAGGCGTGAATGATATCGGCCGTACCAAGGCCATGCGATGCAAGGCATGAATGATGTCGGCCATACTAAGGCCATGTAGTGCGAGATGTAACCCAAGCATATGAATCCTCATCTAACTCCACATATCAATCGGCTCAAATCTGGAATATCATCGGGGTCTAGTATACTCTAAACCAGATTGCCGCCCCAACGCGCGTAATAAGGTAAGTGGAAGAGACCTCACTATTCGCCTGCCAATATCGGGCTCGGCTGGTCAATAGCGGACCCATTCCTCAAGCTGGTCAAACTCAGCCTAGCTTTGCTCCCTCCTCTAGGCGGGTAAGGCCGCACCCCCTTCCAACCGACCATGATACAGTGAAAAATGCTGCCGTCTGGTAGTCGGCACTCAGCGCTCATACACCACTCGGTCTAGACGTTGGAGTAACCTCTTGGTACCATAAGGGTTTATGGACTTTCCTCAAGGGATATCTATAGCACCCCCTGTAGAATAAGATTTCCGGTATCCAATCCTACCAACCACGATACGCCTGTGGAGGCTATGACCCTAATGTCGCTAGGGTGTACGGTAACCATGTCACACAATGTGAAATGCATGAAACACACTATTCAGTTATGCAACAATCCTGCGCGTATCGTGCGCTCATGTGGGGCAACACCGCCCAACCGGGAGCCCTTAGACAATCTGCCCAAAGGCATATGCTATAATCAATCAGTCCTCATATCAAGCATACATATAATGCGTATGATCATGAATCATGGAACTATACTAAACATGTTATATGGTATGGATGCTGTTCATAACAAAGATGGGCCTAGACGGTATAAAGTATGAGCCTAACAATGGGCCCTATGGAGAATTATAATGTGGACATTTAACCAACATTATTCTTATAATGTGGATATCAAACCATCATTGTTCCCAAGGCATGGCTGCCATAAACATCATTACTCAAACCATGGTAGGGTTATACATTGTAATGGACTTGTGTACATCCTATTGGGCCTAGACCCATGGGCTTAGTTACATCAAATGGGCCGTATAACATGGGCCTTAAGCATATCAGGTGGGCCTCAATGGATGGGCCATAACTACATCAAGATGGGCCTAATCATATGGACCTCATACATATTAAGATGGGCCTCAACGGATGGGCCACAAATAACCCAAGATGGGCCTCTTACATATATCAAAGTGGGGTTCACTTGAACTATAGATCTGAGGCATTCTTTAGCTCATGCAATAAAAATGAGCTTTAAGATGGTTGGACGGATTGGATGCAACCCATGCATCATGGTGGGGCCCATGAAAGCCCACCATCAGGTATATTACATAATATAATATAATATAATATATATATATATATAATATACAATAATACACACACACACACGCACAGCCCCACACATACACACACGCACACACATGCATGCACACGCATACACCCACAGTCCAGGAGGGCGGTGGGGATAGAACAAATACATCACCGTGGGCTCCACCGTCCAGGCAGACAGTGGAAATAAAACACATATATCATTGTGAGTCCCATGTGGGGCCCACTGTAATGTTTATAAGTCATCCAATCCGTCCATAAGGTCACGCAGACCTGGATGAAGAGTAAAAACAAATTTCATCTTGATTTAAAACTTCTGGGAACCCAAAAAGGGTTTCAATGGCTGACCTTCAATCAACACTGTTTCCTATGATGTGGGCCACCTGAGTGTTGGATCAGCCTGATATTTGGAGGGGGCCCACTTCAGGGAGGGGCCCATCAAATAAACGGTTTAGATGATAAATAAGCATCATGGTGGGGCCCACGGCTGGGGCCGTGGGTTCCTGCTATCTGCCCATTAATGCAGCAGCGCCTGCTGCTAACGCCAACGGCAGCAGGTGTTGCCTATATTATTTTATTTTTATTTTTTTGGGAAACCCATTTTTCAAGGGTTTTTCATACGTAGGGCCTGCATCAGGTAGATCCACCCCATCCACTGGCTCCCATGCCCCTGGACAAGTCAAACAAGCCCAACATTGGAGGTGTTTTGGAGTATAGAAACATCAGGTGGTTTTTCAATGGTAGAAACCACTGTTTTATATGCTATGGCTTGCCAGATGATCGGATGGACTTTATTTTTCGGCGGAACGCCTAAAACGGGCTGAGGAATAAAATGGATGGTGCGGAATACATACATCAAGGTGGAGCCTACATAGACAGCCCTCCCAAAAGCTTTGAAAATAAAGCTAAAATTTGTGTTTTCCCAGTAACGTCCAGCGTCCCTGAACGCTGAACGGTTTGACACCACGAATTCAAGGTGGACCCTGCTCTGGTGGATGATGTGGGTACAACACATATGAAGTGGGTCCACTTATAGATGGCTTGGAAAAAATACAAGACTCATGGTGAGGTCCATCCTGATGGGCCACACAACCACATCATCAACACATGAAAAGAAAATGAAAAAGAGAGGGAGAGAGAAAGAGAGTGGGACATGCGTGATGGAGGGACCCCGACATTATGGGCCCTCCCTTGAAATCAATCATACATTAAGTGGGTCCCAATACATGTGGGCCCATTAAATCACAATCCAACGATGGAGATTCCTTCTCCAATAAATAGACGGTCTAGATGACTCTTATCAACTAGAAAGTAAACATCATGATGGGGTCCATGGAGATTGGCCCCATCATGGAATGATCATGATGATCAAAGTGGGCCATCGGCCACATCTTAGGGTCCCAAGTGAGATCCAAACCATTGATCGGTTGGCCTCACTTGGCCCATCATAAACATGAAAATCTAGCCTATAACGCACCACCATTCGATCTTCTTGCTCCCTTGGCTTCCTTAGCTCCTTAGCTTAGATTCCAACGGAGGAGATGAGGTTTGGATGGTTGAGATGAGAGATGAGAGGGTGGGAAGGTGGGCCACACTTATGGCTCTCTTAGAGGTTGGAAGATGCTTGAACGTGTGGAGTTTCTTGGTTGCTTGAGGAAGTGATTTGAAAATGAAGGAGAGAGAGGGTTGTAAAGAGAGAGTGATGGATGTGGTGAGTGATGGGTGTAAGAGCTTTATGACTTTTGTAGTTGCTTGGTGTAAGAAAGGCATGGGTGTGTAAGAGACTTTTAACTTTGGGGGTTGCTTGGGGAAGGGTGAAAGGTGATGTGTACTTGACATGATGGGATTGATTGATTGATTGATGTGACAAGTCGTAGAGATTCTCTTAAAATTTGCACGCGCGGTGTTTTCTCTCACCGAACGCTGGCCCACATCTCCTAACCAGAGTATCGGATCGGTGTGTGAGACGGGCATCAGAGCCGCGGCGACGGCGCGGTCGCTAGGGTATAAGTCTCGGGTTGAGTTGATCCAGGTTGACGGCGTGTAACTCAAGGTCGCGCGCAAATACCGGTTAAGGGTCGAAGGTTGCCAGAATTCGACCGGGAAGACCACGGAAGCCTATGGAACGATATGGTCTAGGATACGGGTCTTACACACCGAACTACTATAATTTTTGGAGTTGTGGTGGATGATGTGGATGATGATGTATGTGATGTATGTGCGTTGAATGTTTTTTTCTCTTTCATATACATGTAGTGAATGTTATAATAGCTGGATTCCTTTCTATTGCTTCTTGTTGTAGTTTGAGTTTTTGATCCTTACAGAGTTTAAGACATCAGGTTGTGCTACCATAAACCAAAAAACTTTGGTTTTTGGTATAAGGTTGTCATTTGAACAACGTTTATATCAACCTCTCAATACTATTGCAATTGAGATTGATATTTATTTCAGCTATCTGCTTTTATATTCTGCATTTTATTTTTATTTGGCATAGTCCTACTCACCCCCTGTAAGGCCAGTATCTTAGTTCGTACCATTCCTTAGACTTCCCCGATCCTCTTCGACAAATTCTGGCAACCCGCGACCTGTAGTTGGCATTTGCGTGTGACCCTAAGTCGCATCCCATAGATCTGAGTTGACTCGACTCGAAACCTATATCCTAACGACCATGCCGTTGCCATGGTTCCAATGCCTCGTCTTGCACACTAATGTGATACCCATGTTAGGAGTTGTGGGCCTGTGTTTATTTCAAAGAAACGCCGCGCATTTGCGAATCTCGAGAGAATATTTACCTAAACATCACATCAATCAATCAAGTACTAGTCAAGTACATAACCCATCACTCCACCCATCACACCCATCCCTCTCTTACACAAACCATCCCCAAAGTCAACTCTTTCTTACACACCCATACTTCTCATCCCATCTCTCCTTACACAACACCATCTCTCTCTCCCATCCATCACTCCATTCCATCTTATCTCCCTCTATTTCCCAAGCAACAATGAGAGAAAAAGACTAAGGAGAGAAAAGAGAACCTAAGATCAAGGCCCACTTTCCTACCCCCAAATCTCACCATCCAACCATTCAATCTTCATCATCCTCCATCAAAGAGGGAGCGTAGGAGCCAAGGATTCCAAGGAGCTAAAGAAGAGGACCATAGGTGGGTGTTTATAGGATTAGATTGTGATTTTTGATGATCGGCCAAGTGGGGCCTACCAATTGATGGTATGGATCTCACTTTGGACCCTAAGTGTGGCCGATGGCCCACCATGATCCATATGTTCAGCCTATGATGGGGCCATTCTTCATGGACCCCATCATGATGTTTATTTTCCTATTACTTGAAGGTCATCTAAACCTTACATTTGATTGGTGGAAAAGAGATTTCCACTGTTAATTTTTATGATTTAAGGGCCCACATTCGGTGGGACCCATTTGATGTATGCATTGTAATTGCTAGAGGAGCTCATAGTGGCGGAGCTTCTCCGCTACACGTCTCTCTCTCTCTCTCTCTCTCTCTCTCTCTCTCCCTCCCTCTATCTCTCTCTTTCCCTGTTAATGGCCCACCTCATTTCATGATTTTTATCCACGCTGTCCATTTAGTGGACCCAATTGCTGTCCACAATGGGCCCACCTTGCTGACCTCCCTGTTGTCCGTTTGGACAAGCCTAGATGAAGGGAAATGACATATATCAGTTTGATCTAAACAGGTGGGCCATACCACATGGACCCCACCGTATATATGTATTGCATCTGCACTGTCCAAAATGGGCGCTGTTGGAGAGGCAAAACATAATACCAGCTTGATCAGACTCTGGTGGGTCACACTCTCGTGGACCACATCTCGCTGCACGTGTGGATTCACACTGTTCATCCAAGGATTGAGGCAGATTTAAATATCAGGTGGTGCACACTGTCCAGACCCTAGACATGTGACCCACATGATGTAAGTGTTTTATCTAAACTATCCGTCCATTTAAAGGATGTGGGACCCACCTCACACGTGCTGGACATGTGAGGGGGTGGGGTCCACCTTAATATATGTATTTTACATCCACATCGTCCATCTGTTAGGATGCTGGGACTCCACCGTGATGTATCTGTTAATCCAAGTCGTCCATCTAACACTGGGCGAGCAGCCCAGCAGCATATAGTGCTAGATTGACATCAGCAAGTCCCGTGGCCAGATCATGAGGCAGGTGTTATATCGAAACCGTCCATTTGCTAGCTAGCCCAGTTATATAGTTGCTGGATTGACGTCAACAAGTTCTATGGTCTAATTATGATGTATGTGTTTTACCCGTGCTGGCTAACAGTGGTGGCTCCCACCTTGTGATATGTATTGAATACCCACACTGTCCACGTGGGGCCAGCTATGATGTATGGGTCTTATCCACACCGTCCAACACTTTGGACGGTGGAACCCACCTTGAATGTATGTGTTTTCCCACGCCGCCCATGGGCTGGGACGTGGGGTCCACATGATGTATATCCACACCATCCGTTGCTGGACATGGACCCCACCATATGTATATGGGCCATCCAAACCGTCCAGATCATGGGACGGACCATTATGTATGAGCTTTATATCCACGCCATCCATCCGCTTTGTTGGATGTAAGGCCACCTATCGTACGTGCAGGGCCCACTTGCTAGCTGTGCAGCGTTCGTCTGTGATAAATATGGCCCAGATTTAGGCAGACCCAAATTTCTGTTGGACTGGCATCCAGTAGGGCCTACTGTAATGTATGTGCATTATATCCACTCCATCCATGCAGTTCGTGGCCCACCTGGATGGGTGTAACGACTCAAAAATTTTCGTACAATGGCTCGAGTACCACCTCGACCAGAAATCACTTAGGATTAAATCCTTTAGAAATTTGACAAAGTTAACTAAGTGCTAAACTAGATTAGCCATGAAATTCGTTTGAATCACTTTAAATACAATCTGCAAGACCCAAAACTTGTAGAATCATTGACGCTAGGTTACCCTAAAGTCTAAGATCAAACTCATTACCCGACTGCTCTCGGGAGCACATTGAAACTCCGTCTTAGGTTTGGACCGTACATCGGGAGTCCGAATAATACGAGGTTAAGGACTAAGGACTGCTTCGCTGGGCTTGACAACCATCTCAGAAATCAAATCCAGCCAGTATCCCACGGCTGTTCGCTTGAGTCCGGAGCGAGAGAGTATGAAAACACTTGTTTTCTTTCCAAAATAAATATCTTGAATAGTAATCTGAGACTTATTACTTGTGGACATTTTGTAAGCAACCTGACCGTCAGAATCTGACCCAAATACACCCTTGGATCAGGAAAAATTTCATAAACATATCCATGTACTTGGAATTTCGGATAGAGACCTGCTGACCGTTGAACTGAAACTGGTCCGCCACGCGTGATCTGGGAATCTGACGGAAATAAAAACTTAACTCCACCTGTATCCAAGGTTGGTGAGCTTAAGTCCGACCTTTAGCTCAAGGAGGCTTGCCAGAAGTCCTCCGTTAAGATAGAAAAGTGCCGCTTTGGTTATAACCTAAGTATACCTTGTCCACAAGTCATTATAAAGAGTTTTTAGGCTATATAAGGACCTTAGAACCCTCTCTCTCACAGCCATACGAATTTGAGAGAAACCCTAGAGAGAAAAGAGAGAGAAAGAGTGAGAGTTGTGGGAGATCCTTCCTATCCTCTTCCCCTGCCACTACACAAGCTCCACCACTCCAATCTTATCGCTTTCCCGGCGATACCGACTTCGTTTCTAAGTAAGAAACCCTAACCCTAATCAGTTTTGGAGTTGTAAGGGTTGTAGGTTATGAAATAGCTAACCTATTCCATTCTATAGGTTACCGAACTGCTGAATATAGAAGCTTAGCAAACCTACCTAATTTGTTACGATTCTATGATAAAAGGTGAGGACTTTAGGTGTATATGTTACAGTTTTCAATGCTTTCAATGTCAGATAATGATAGATTCATGATCTGCATGCAATTGCACATGTACAAAGTGCCGTCTGTTTTCCATTTCGATTAAAGATGTAGAATATAGAATTTTACATATTCTAGGTATTCGTAGAAAATACCGTATACGTATTTATTTTGGAAATGTGTTTGACATGATTATTTGTTGTATGAATATATGATATATGGATAAAATACTTATTTGGCGAAAGGATTCGCCCTAATACATGTTTTGCCAATATACACTATGTATGTAGAAATAGTATATTGTAGAAAGTATCGTATAAGTATATATTTTGGAAATGTATTTGTCATGATTATTTGCTGTATGAATATATCATATGTGCATAAAATACTTGCTTGGCGAAAGGACTCGTCCTAATACATGTTTTGCTAACATACACTATGTATGTTGAAATAGTGTATTCTAAGTGTTTGTGAAAATACTTGTGAGAGTAAGTGTTTGGATGATGATGCCTTAGGTATGTGTTGAGATAACATTCTCAACTACCTTAGAGACATGTATGATTTCCTCCATGAGGTTGTTTACCTAAACCGCTTACTTGTGAAATATATGTGTTTGTATTCTTGTTTATATGGTGCTTTATAACATGTTTTATAGCATGCTTTCTACATGCTTATGACATGTTTGTTAACATGCTTGAATTACTTTATTTATTATGCTTTACTTCACATGCTTTGAATATGGATTAATTGCGAGTGAGACTATGTTTATAGTCCAGACAATCGGTACCAGACTTGAGTTCGTGGTTGAGATTCATTTCGCCACATAAGATGTGTTTGACGAACCCGAGTCGTACTTCGGATGGCGACAGTGGTTAGGCCACACGAAGTGCTTATGCACTTCATGTCGTTCAGTTGGATGTGCGCTCGAGCTAGTCAGGCTTGTTAAATAACCCGATATGTCTAATGTATGTTCACCATGTTTGGTCGCTACTGCTTGAACCTAGGGTACCAAACTTACCAGTGAAATCCCTTTAACCAAGGTACCTCGATCCGCTAAGACTCATGAGCCGGGCATGGTAGTATGGGACACCGTGGTCAAGCTGTCGGCCTACACTGGGGCCACGTGCCTCCCCGTAGTGACCAGTGAGCAACCAGACTCGTGAGTCGATTATGGTGGTATGAGACACTATATTCGTGTTGTCGGCCTACATTGATAAGGTGATGGGGGAGCGGTGTAACCTTTGTGCGTAACAGCCCTGACAGCCCTTTGTAGTGACCTCGAGCATACTTTGAATTTGTGGTGAGGCGACGAGTTTTGCCGCAGTGTATAGAGTATGAACTAGGCCTGTATCTGTATAGTGATGAACCGTTAAAAAGGTGATGGGGGAGTGGTGTAACCTTTGTGCATAACAGCCCTGGCAGCCTTTGGAGCGACCTAGAAACACACTATCGTATGAGATTAACTAGGATGACGACCCTAGAATGGATCATGTTTGGGAATGATACAAGGGCGGTACCTTAGTTTCCCAATACTGCTGTTTGAAAGGACTAATAACTACTCGGTAATCATGCTCATCATCGCACTGCATGTGCCTGGTAGATGTGGAGCACTGAGGGATGAACGCATATCGCGAACGTAAGATGGTGTCGCATGAGGGTGGTTTGGCAAGGGCATTCATCATGTCATTTCATACTTGCATTAAATAAGAGTAGTTAGGATTGTTTGATTGTATTGCTTTATCATTACTGCTTGATTGAATTGATAACATGTTAACTTATGCTTTATTGTTCCACTGAGTTAGCTACTCACTCCCACGTTACGTGATGGTGTTGTACACACCAACCAGACTCTGTCTCAGGTATAGAGGATACGTCGATTCAGGAGGCTGAGCCAAACTACGGTGAGGACCAGGACGAGTTCTCATATATGCAGTAGTCAGACGGCTTTGCTTAGGTTGACTGGATCGCGAGAATTTCAGGATATATCTGTTTTAGTTGTAATTTGACCTTTTGATTCAGAAACAATACATGTATATGGTTACTCAGTTTGTGTTCATACTCTGGAGACCGAGATAGTTTTGTTTCTTCACATACCTTATATATACAGTTTCAGTCTTCCGCTTACCTTTATACAATTGATCTGGAGTATGAATTACTGTTTTGGTATAATCTC
The DNA here is from genome assembly GCA_030180095.1 of Magnolia changhungtana. Classification (NCBI taxonomy): domain Eukaryota; kingdom Viridiplantae; phylum Streptophyta; class Magnoliopsida; order Magnoliales; family Magnoliaceae; genus Magnolia; species Magnolia changhungtana. Next base: position 5,551,415 of record JASAUF010000600.1, read on the forward strand.
ACTCATGTTTATTGTACTGACACAGACAACATTCAATCATCATCGTCTATATTGCATAAGAGATGTTTTGGAACTCGAGAGTTGAGTTGCTACTCGACCCTCGAATTTCAGGGCGTTACAACGGGTCCCACCCTCTGATGGGCCATCCCTAGGTGAGGCCCACCATTTATGTGTTTTATCTAGGCCGTCCATTACTGGACGCCCAACAGGTCCAACAAGTTGGTGGGCTGGACATCCAGCCAGTGGCCCATGTTGTTGTATGTGCTATATACATGTTATCCATCCCTTTTCTCAGGGCCGTGGGCCCCATTGAGAAGCAGGCCCAATCCCAAGTGGACCACACTAGGGGATGGTGGTGATTGAGTGCCCATTGAGGGGCTGACCTGTAAGACCCACCTTGATGTATGTGTTATGCATGTTGCCCATCCATTTTACTAAATCATGGGCTGCCCCATTAGGCCCAATGTGATGTATTTAAGGCCCATGATTGAGGCCCTATGTGACGTATACCGACCCATGTGTTAGGGCCCATTGTGATGTATTTGCAACCCGTGTATGGGGCACATTGTGATGTACATGAGGCACGTATATAGGGCCCATTGTGATGTATACCCAGCCCATGTGTTAAGGCCCATTGTGATGTATATGTGGCTCGTGTATGGGGCCCAATGTGATGCATGTGAGGCCCATTGTATGTGTGAGACCCACCATGACGTATGTGGTACACACACAGCCCATCCGTCTTTCTAGATATTTAGAGGGCCCTGTAATGATTCCAATTCCTATATCAAGTGGATCGCACCTTAGCACAGTGGTGGTTAAATGTCCACTATTGTAAACTACTCTAGGGCCCGTTGTTAAGCCCACTTCTACCCTAGTGGACTAACCCAAGCCATTGGGCTCCCACTTATGTTAGTAACACCCATTGGGATAACCCAAACTGCTGGACCCCCATTGATTATGGTACTTCCCACCATGCCTTGTAGAAATTATCCAAACCTTGGAGCCCACATTATGTTCTTACCGGGCCTCCCATAGTAATGTGGCCCATCTAGATGCATGTCTTAACCAAGTTTAGTGACCATACCCAAGGTCCACTTAGGTGTTGGGCGGACTACCCAATCTGCTTGGAAGGACACATTGTCCTAGATGTATGGACCCCACCAAGCCACCTTGTATATGTATCAAGCTCCTCGTAGGAAAACCCAACTTATTACATGATATAGAGGGTGAGGAAGCCCACTTGTTGTACATAGATTCACCCTCTTAACTCACCTTGTGGTACACCCACTTGAGACACATCTTATCCTTGTATCTAGTTGTTAGGACCTTGGTGTCAAGTATATATCATCCACACCATCCATTTACTTCTTTAAGACAAGTGTGAGGCCTATCCTTGACGTTAGTACACCATCGCCTCTTACCATAAATGGAAGAATATGTGGTACTAGATTTAGTATATCCACCATATAGAGCCTATGTCATGCCCCAAACTTGGAAAACGGGCTTACAAAATTCTAGATCACCGAATCCGGTGCTAACAGCCTCTGTAGTGCCCCATTCTCGGCTCCCAGCATTCATACACCAGATTTCAATCCTGGGATCCTACAAGGAGAATTTTCAGTATGAATTTTTATTTTTATTTTATAATGGAGCATAACCACAAGCATAACCAAGTAACAAAATAACATCACCACATATCTACTATATCAAAAACTTTAAGTATAATGCGGGAAGGGAAATACAGGATGATGATCGAAAAGCTCCAAAATGATTAGATGCGCGCTCCTGCCTCAGCACTATTGCGATCTAACGCCACTTGCAGGCAACGGTCGTGCATAAACTTACAAAAGCTTAAAGGGTGGTGTAAATGTGTGCACAAGACAAGTGCCAAGTATACAGTATAATGTAATATTAGAGTAATGCGAAAATATGCAAGTAAGTCCATGAATATTATCAGCCATACCAAGGCTATGCAATGCAATGCATAAATGCTATCGGCCATACCAAGGCTATGCGATGCGAGGCCTATTTAGCCAAATGTCATATGTGAGATACAATACAAGCATGCCAGTCCTCATCAAGTACACATATCAGTACAGTTCCTCTCTAGGATATTACCGGGGTCTAATATACTTCACACTGAGTGTCGCCTCTCTAGCCGCGCAGCCCAACAAGTGGAAGAGACCACACTATCTGCCTGACCAGTAGTCTGCCAATACCTACCCAACTCATTGATAGCAGATGCATTTGTGAGCTGGTCAAACTCAGCCTAGCTTACAACCCCCTCACTCGGGAGGATAAGGCCACACCCCCTTCCGACTGACCATGATACAGTGGAAGACGCGATCTACTGGTATTCGGCACTCCTTCACTCGTGTATCCACTCGGTCTACATGTTGGAGTATCTCCTGGTACCAAAAAGGTTTTGGGACTTTCACCTAAGGACATCTTAAGTGCCCACAGTACTAGAACCAAGTATTTTATCCGATACAGCCACCTACGATGTGCCTGTGGAGCCACGGTCCTTATGTCGCTAGGGCGTATAATGATCATGACACACAAATGCAAGATGCATGAATCGCACTGTCCAATCATGCAACAATCCTGCGCATACCACGCGCTCATGTGGGTAACTCCTATCAGTGAGTCTCATAAATAATCCGCCCAATGGCATATGCTATGATCAGTCACTACTCATATCAAGTATACATATGATGTGTATGGCATGAGTCATGGAATTATACTAAGCATGTTATAAAGTGATGAACTATCCTTACAACAAAGATGGGCCTAGACGGCCTACACACAACAGGTATAGGCCTATCAATGGGCCCTAAGGAGGGTTACAATACGGACATTTAACCAACATTGTACTTATAATGTGGGCGTCAAACCATCATTGCTCCCAAGGCATAGCCTGCTATAAAGGTCAACACATAAACCACAGTGGAATCATATTACAATGGGCCTTATATACTGTAACGCCCTGAAAATTGGCGATCGTGCATACGCTCGACTCCCAAGTTCCCAGGTGTCACCTGTACCCAATTTTTATAGTTTTATGATAAATTAGGTTTAAATGTGCAATTGAGAATTACTGGAAACATGAATCATAATTCACAACTAGTCTACCGAGATGAAAGAGTCTAAATATATACAAGTCCGAATTAATATAAATGGGTCGCACAAGGCGTTGCCAAACAAAATCACAAAAATATATCCAAAAGGAATGATGAGTTGAGTCCAACACTCAGCGATCCAAGTCCACTCACAAACTCTGCGGTGAACCGCCCATCAACTGGAAATTGGACAACTTGTCCTCCTCATCCAAGCTCGCGCCACAAGGCTCCTCATACTCGGCGTCACCTACAACTACTGAAGAGTCTGGTTGGTGTTTTAAAACACCGTCCCAGAGTGGGAGTGAGTGATCAACTCAGTAGGTGCTATTAATCTTAAGTTGTAACAGGCATCAATTACATTATAAACTTAATGAAAAGCAAACATTCATAAATACCTAACTAATCTTGTTAAATGTATATGCATGATAGATGATATGATGCATGCCCTCACCATAATACTCCCTCGAGCAACTCTATCTAACGATCGCGTATGACCAACACTCCCTCAGAGTGACCTCGACTATCGAGTCACCACCCTAACTAGTGCGATGCAATGTGATCGTGTTAGCCGAGTTCTTAGTTAAGTCTGTTCATCCAGCAGGTTGGGGAAACTGACACACCCCACGTATCAAATATCCTGAACTAGTTGCGAGGCCAAGGCCCCCCAACGTGTGAGGCTAAGAACCCGCGATCCTTGATCCCGTTGGGTTCCCCATCTCTGACTTCAAGCACATGGGGAGTGCTGAGAAAAATGGATACTCGCAGTCACTAAGGGGAGGCGCGTCACCCCAGCGTAGGCTGATAGCACGGACATAGTGTCCCATTCCACCATGCCCGACTCACGAGGTGGTGAATCATTTTCAATCTAGTTATCGATGGGCTACAACGGTTGTAGGGTGTTCCAGGTTCCATACATATGTGAGCAAACAGGGGGTAACAATCAAGGTTGGTTAGTAAATAGGCTAGACCGCACGAGTTCAATCAAGCACGTGACAGATGATATCGGGTATAAGCGACCTATATAGTTTAACTACTGTCGCCCCCGCCCAAATTCATGGGTTTAACCTCAGGATAGTTCTACCAATGGGACCACCTTCACTCTTCTCGTATTCTTGACCAACCCAAGGATTTGGTGGTAATGTGTAGCATGCCGACTAACATGTGTTATCAACTAGCATAGGTAATAGCATGCATTCATACTTCCCATCATAGAATCCAGATTTTTACAAGGCAAATGCTAACAATATCATGAAATAAATGTGCAAGTGTTGTGTGGGTTAGTGTAGAAGGCAAGCATTTCATATATCTCCTAACACCAAAATATACACAAAGGTTAGTGCATCAAACATGTTATGGGGAAAACATCATACATGAACCGAGCAAGGAATGTACAAGCAATCATCATTAACATACCCAATCATGTTTGAGAAACAACAAACATTCCATCATCATTTTACATTAATTTGGGGGGGGGGGGGGGGATTTAAAGTGTAAGGTATTGTCTAGGTTTTGCTAAATTACCCAAATACATCATCCAACAAATAAAATCATTAGATTCATATTAAAATTGGTGCTAGGCCACCTAAGAACAATAGTCCGCACCTATGAATCGTTGAAGGCTTTAGGAAATGATTTAGGGTTGCCAAACTCGTGGGTCGATTCGTAGAGATCCTAAGCCAAATGACTTGCATGTTAGGATTACATGCATTTCTAAGCTCAACCCTAAAGATTACAAAAAAGATGGGTACTTACCTCCCCAATCGGATGGAAGTGGCTTGTAGTTGTGGATATGGGAAGGGGAAGGTATTTCTCTAAGGTTCCAAGCTTCCTTGGGCCCCACCTCCTACCACACACTCCTTTCCTTTCTTCTTCCTCTCTCTTCCTCCTCCTTTCTCCTCTTTCTCTTCTCCCTTTTCTCTCTTCTCTTTCCTTTTTCTAGGGCAAAATCATATGAGGAGAGGGGGTGCCCAAATGAGGCCCTTTTATAATGTCAGATTTGGTGTAAATGACCCCAAGGACTAGGTTTTTACTATACTAGACCTATGGGAGGGTCTTTCTAAGCTCTAGGGCCTACTATGGGGCATAGGAGTCGACACACACCATTGGATAGTTGGCCCTAATGATGATCTATGTATGTATATGATTGGCCCGCCATTTGGATGCGCCGATCGACAGATATGATTAGAAGTCTATTCAACGATCACCGATAGTCGATCGGGACCGTAGCTATACAGATATGAGCAGGAAAATATCCTTATTCTATGGGTAAAGTTTGGTCGTAAACCGATGGTTCGAAATCCTCAACTTTGCATAAGAGTGGACGACCCAATTCACTTAAGTTTTAGTTCATTCTTTTAGGGTATTTGCACTTCTCATTCACTTGTCCTTTAACTCAAGTTGAGTGGTTCTAGACAGAACCCAGGTCCGACTCTCATGATGAATGTCAAGCCCAGCAAGATAGACATTATCCTATAGTTTTGGAACTAGTGGCCCACTAACGAGCGGTCTAGAGCTTGTTTGAAAATTTGGGGCATTTCTGGAATGAATTAGGTACTGAGATTTCTCATGGGAAATGATTAGGTTTTGGATTAACTATGTTCATAGTGTGGTCTATTTATAACTAGTGAAAGTGAAGATGTGGTCATGATTACTCTAAACCGTCGGTTTTAGGCTAAAAGAGTAACGGGGTTAATTTAGTCTATTAGTCAAGATCCGAGCCTTATCTGGTTTGGCCTCGGTTAGATCTTTAATTTAGTCATGATTGTCTTGATTAGTTAGCGATGGGTCAGTTAGATTTGGGTCTTATGTGAGTAAATCATGGGGCTACACCTGATGTTCAAGTGATCGAGCAGATTCGTTGGCTTCCTACGGCTGATTAATCGGACTTGTGCTGTTCTTTACTGGTTCCACCCATGTATAAACTAACATTGAGTGCTAATAGTCAGTAAGTGACAATATAAGTTAATTACAAAAAAGAAATTTCAAGTATTTTTAAAAATCCAAAACAGTGAAAATCTAGGATGTTACATGTACATCCCATTAGGCCTCAATCCATGGGCCTCCAATACATCAAATGGGCCTCATAACATGGGTCTCAAATATATCAAGGTGGACCTCAACGGATGGGCCATAACTACATCAAGATGGGCCTAATCATATGGGCCTCATATATATACCAAGTGGGCCTCAACAATGGGCCACAAATACATCAAGATGGGCCTAATCACATGAGCCTTATATATATACACCAAGGTGGGCCTCAACGGATGACCACACCAATGGGCCCCATGTATATCAAATGGGCCACACCCAAATATAAGTGGTGATAATGATTTCCACCATTAAAATTCCCAAGGCCCACCGTAACATATATTTCCCATCCAACCTGATCATAAGGTCACACAGACCTAAATTAAGAGGAAAAACATATTTCCTACTGATCCAAAACTTCTGTACTTCCAAAGGATTTCAATGGTAGACGTTCAATCCTCACTGTGCAGTGTAGTCCACTTGATACATAGATCTGTCTTATTTTGATCTCAAGCATTAAAATTATTTGTCAAAATGGTTGGACGGTTTAAATGCAACACATGCATCATGGTGGGTCCCATAGGGATAGACAACATGGATAAAGCATAGACCCCATGGTGGGGTCCCTTGCCATCCAGCAGCCCAGCTAAAATGGCTAGACGACATAGATAAAACACATACGTCATAATGGGTCCCACCGTCCAATGGTGTGGACAGTGTGGGTAAAACACATACACCATAGTGGGTCCCATGTGGGGCCCACCATAACATTTATATGCCATCCAATCTGTTGATAAGGTCACGCAGACCCAGATGAAGAGGAAAAATAAATTTCATAATGATTCAAGACTTCTATGATAGCCCAAAAGGGTTTCAATGGCAGACGTTTGATCCCACTGTTCCCTACGATGTGGGCCACCTAAGATGTGTATACGGCTGATTCCACTGTCCCAAAGGGGACCCAACAAATACACGGTGTTGATGATCAACATACATCATGGTGGGGCCCATGGCTGGGACCCCTGCCCACCGCCAAACGCAGCAGGACGCTGCTACAGTGTCCTCTGGACGAGCAGCAACACCTGCTGCATATATATTGTTTTGAGTGTTTTTGAGGTTTTTCCTAGGTGGGGCCCGCATCAGGGGAATCCGACCCAGCCATTAGTTTTTTTGGCCCAAGACAGACCCATCAAGCCCAATATTCGACATATTTTGGGGTACAGAAACATCAGGGTAGATTTCAAGAGTAAAAATGTTGTTTTCTATGCTATGGCCCGCCAGATAGTCGGATTGGCTTCATTTTTCAGCTCAACTCCTAAAATGCTCTAGGGAATTGGATGAATGGCTTGGATTAAATACATACATCAAGGTGGGGCCTGTATGAGTAGCCCACTTAAAAATCTTAAACTAAATACCTTTTTTTTTTGTTAATACACCCACTGTCTGTTCACTCTTCACAGCGTGTGGCCGTGTCGCTGGACGGTTTGAATACAACACACATTCAAGGTGGGTCCTACGTGGACGTGGCCCACCTAGATCAAACTAATATTTGTGTTTTTCCCATCTTCATTAAGGTAGGGCCCACATGGCTTGGATGGTTTGTATAAGACATATATCAAGGTGGGGTACATCCGGGTGGGCCACACAACCACATCATCATACAAAAATGTAAAAGAAAGGAAGAGAGAGAGAGAGAAAGGGACACGTGTGATGGAGGGCTCCGCCACTATGACCCTCCCTTACAATTAATCATACATCAAGTGGGTCCCAATACATGTGGGCCCACCAAATCAAAAATCAACGGTGGAGATTCCTTCTCCACCAAAATGGAAGGTCTAGATTACCTCTATTCATGCAAGGAAAGCAAATATCATGATGGGGTCCATGGAGAATGACCCCATCATGGAATGATTATGAGAATTAAGGTGGGCCATCAGCCACACCTAGGGTCTAAAGTGAGATCCATACCATCAATCGGAAGGCCTCACTTTGCCCATCATAAAAAAATGAAACTAGGCCTATGAAAACACCCACCATTCAATCTTCTTGGTCCGATAGAACGCCGATCTCCTTGTGTCTCACTTTGATGGAGGGTGATGAGAGATGAAGGGCTAGGATGATAGATTTAGGGAGAGGAAGTGGGCCACACAAGCACACTTTTCTCTCTTAGAAAGGCTTAGACGTCCACCACTTCTTTGGTGCTTGGAAAGTATGTTTGAGAAATGAGAGAGAGGGGGTTGTAAGGAGAGGGGTGCTTGGAAAGTGTGTTTGAGAAATGAGAGAGAGAGAGGGTTGTAAGGAGAGGTGATGGATGTGAGTGATGGATGATAGTGTACTTGACATGTATAGGTGTGTAAGAGAGAGAGAGAGAGTGAAATGGCCAAGCTATATGTCCTAGAGGGGGGGGGGGGGTGAATAGGACTATGCCAAATTTAAAATAATTACAACGGAATTTAAATAACAAGATAGCCAAATAAAGTAAATCAATCCACAATGCTTAAATGAATAACAACCTCAATAAACAAGTATTGAGAGATTGATACAAAAGTTGTTCTAAGGACAACCTTACACCAAAAATCAAAGTTTATGGTAGGCCAACCTGATTTCTAGAAAGGTCTTTGTATCAAGAACTCAAACTTTCTAGGAATAATCAAATTGAAACAAAACAGAGGAATAAAATGTAATTGATTGTTCTAGGGACAACAATACACCATAAAAATGGCAGGGCAACCTTACTAGAATAATTTAAAGAATCTAAAGCTCAAACAAATAAATGAATAACTTGAAATAAATTACAGAAATTTAAATCTAAACTATTACAACATTCCCCACTGAGCTTGAAATTAAAATGATTATAACATTCACATCCACATACATTCCACAAAGGAATAATCAAGGATAGAAAAATAAAGCACACTTCCACACAACACAAGGAGTTATTGTGGTTCGCCTGTGTGTACACCAACTGTTCAACAACAGCCACAGAATGCTACTCCACTCCTAATATCCTCACACAGGGGATATTAGCTTTTACTATCAAGTAGGTTTTCACAGGTTTACCCAAAACCTTTACAATTGTGTCTTTTTTAAAGGGCTTACACAATTCAAAAAACCCTCACTTCTGAGTTTTTTAGCTCACCTCAGATAACCAAAAGCTTTGAGATTTTTCTGGCTTAACCTCAAATAAAACCAAAATAAATGAATTTACAGTATATGTAAAATAACTGAATTTCTCCTTCGATGTAGCAGCCCAAAAAGAACCGAGTTGGAGTAGAGATTTGAATGTTCAAGATCAATGTCTAATACTCACTTAATAATGGTTCTAATTTCTATTTTAAATTAAAATAAATGGGCTAGCTTGAATTGATTTTGATTCCAGTAAAAGGAAAATAAAACTTCCTCTTTACAAATTAGATTGGAATGCAAGAAACAAAATCAATTAACAAAGCTAAAGAAAGAGAATATTAAATAAGTACACTTAGCTTTAAATGGAGCATAGATTTATCTCTCAGAAGGCCGAATTAAATTAGCTTGAATGGTCTGTTTAATTCTGAGATTCGTGCTCTATTTATATTGTAAATAAATCACGTCTTCGACTGGTCTTAAGTTGCTACGATGGTCGAAGATCTAATAGATATTTGAAAATTCAGGCGCAATAAGATAAGATGGTTTCACGACTGGTCGTAGGGCACCTTCGACTGGTCGTAAGTCACACACGACTGGTCGAAGCAAAATGTAAATCATTGCTGTAGTTTGAGTTGAAGGTCTTCGACTGATCGAAGAACCAGTCGACACTGTTCCTATGACTAGTCGAACAGTCCTCAGGACTAGTCGAAGCCTAACAGAAAATATCTGAATTTTACAACAAACTTACGACTGATCCAGGAAATCCTTAGACAGGTCGAAGTAGTGCTAGGACTAGTCGACCAAAGTCCAGGACTAGTCTTAGAACATGCCAAACACATATATATCAAATATATGAATTATGTATCCAAAATGGCCTACTCTAAAGGTCAACCTATGGTTAGTCAGACCTCAATAGTGAAGTAAGGACATTGAAACTTAAGGACCTTGAAAGTAGTGAAGCTTGAAGTCTTGATGTAGTTCAAACTTGAAAGCATATTTAAAGCTTGAGATTAAACTTGAGATCTTGATATTGAACTTGAAAGCTTCTTGAGATCTTGAGATTGAACTTGAAGGCTTCTTGAGATCTTGAGATTAAACTTGAAAGCTTCTTGAACTTGAAAGCATCTTGAGATCTTGACTTGAGAGCAGTGCTTGTCCATCAAAGTTGATCTTAAGTAGCGCTTTGATCTTCACATATGCAAGCTTCATAATAGTGTCTTTAGCACCATAAATTTGACAATGAAGGGGCTATAAACAATAGCACTTATAGAGAGGGAGAGAGTTGACTTGGTGGTTGCTTGACTTGGGGAGAAAGAAAGTATGGGTGTGTACTTTGATTGATTGATTGATTGATGGGATGGGTCGTAGAGATTCTCTTGGGATTACAAACGTGCAACGTTTTTCCTCAAACTGAACGTAAGCCTACATCTCCTGGCCTGGGTATCGGATCGGTGAGTAAGACGCGGTGTCAGAATCGCGGCGATAGTGCGGTCACAATGGTACAAGTCTCGGATTAAGCCGACTCAAATCTATGGAATACGACTTAGGGTCACGTGCAAACGTCGATCATAGGTCGCGGATTGCCAGAATTCGATGGGAAGGATGGCGGCAGTCGACGGAACAGTATGGACTATGATACGGGTCTTACAACTCTCCCCTCTTAATAAAAATTTTATCCTCGAAATTTAAACCACAACGCAACCCATACAAAGCACATCAAGGGAGGGATATCCTATTGCTATAGATATAATCATCAAACACCTAAGAGATGGGGACAACGCCTACAAACCTCAGCCTCTTGCTCCCAAAATGCCTTATCAGCGCTATAATGATCCCACTGAACATCGGATCCTGGATAAAAAATGATCGAAACAGGGATACTATGCAGCCTCAATCTCAATGGAAGGGAGCTATATTCTCTAAGTTATTCGAAGTCGGGGATCTAACCATTCTAAGTTCTCAACAAACATAGAGTGCAGGTAACTATTAGTAGATATGTGATGTTATTTTTAGGTATTCCCAAGTTACGCTTTGATACCAACTTCCACCTCTTACCGTAGATGGAAGAATATGTGGTACCAGATTTAGTATATCCACCATATAGAGCCTATCTCGATGTATGGGCGAGATCCGCTGTCCTTCTAGTGGACCCCATCTTGGAATATATGATATATCAGTACCATGGAAGGTTAATGTTAGTATAATGTGGAAGATGTTGCATGGACTCCTATAGTTGTAGAAGGAGTATGTTGTTTAGTTTATACTCTTGGTATGTGACATACCGGTGAAGGTCGATTATGGATTATTGTTGTCTGTCTTATCAGATAATCATGCTTATGTACTTTATTACATCATGATACATGCTCATATGCATCATATGTATGCTTATTATGAGGAGTACTGATCATAGCATGTCTCATTGGGCTGGTTTATTATGGGGCTCCTTATGAGATAGAGTAGCCCCATATGAGTGCGCACTGGTTTGATGCATGACTAGATAGTATGTGTACCATCTCGAAAAAATCCGTATAACAACCCGAGTACCACCTCGGGTACAACCACTTAAGGACCATATCTTGTCCTAATTTAGGCGAAAATTAGTTAAGTACTAAACTAAATAATCAGTAGATTAATCTCGGACCACCATTTCCATAAATGAGAAGGCCTAAAACTATTAATATCACTGACTTAACGTCACTTAAAGACCTAGGAAAAATCCTAAGAGCCTGTTGCTCTCGGGAGTACATTGAAACTCCGTATCAGACCTAGACTGCACGTCGAGGGTCCGATGACCGTGAAACTATACGATTATTGCCGTCCTACTGGGCTTGACAACCATCGTGAGAATCGATCCCATATAGTGTCAAGAAACGCACAACTTGAGCCCCGAGTGAAGTGTGTGAGAAACGCAAATATCTTTAGAAAATGTAATGAAACTTAAGTCAATTGGGCCATTCACTCTCACACGAAATTGAGAATTTCAGACCGTCAGTTTTAGATCAAACTTCACCCATGGAACAGGAAAATTTCCTTGCACATATCTGTATAACTGTAGCTCCGATCGAGTAAGTATGATCGTTGATTTGACATAGGTCCTCCATAATTGATCAGCTTATTTGATCGCACCAAAATCACATCCTGGCATAGATCCATTATTAAAGAGCAAACCCTATGACGTGAGTAGTGGGCCCCCTTGTGAGCCTTGTTTGTCAAAAACAGCTGCCTAAAGGATATAAACCTATGTATATAGTGGCCTTGGGGCCATTTGCATCACTTCTGGGCTTATATCACCTCACCTCTCTCATATACGAATTTCTCCAAAACCTTAAGGGAGAGAGAGAGAGAGAGAGAGAGAGAGAGAAAAGAAGAGAAAAGAGGGAAGAGAAGAGGGCTTTTGGGAGATTGCTGCAGTAATTCTCTCCCACGACTCCACACACCGAATCACTTTCCCGTTACGCTACATAATCTGTTTCGGCTACAATTTTGGGTAAGAAGCCCTAACCCTAATCTTGTTATAGAGATCCAGGTTGAGTATTTGTCAAACTAGTTAACCTATTACGTCATTTAGTTGACCGACGTTCTATTTTCAACAACATAGAGTTTGGACTGAGTCTGAATCGTGTATTCCAACAAAAGGTGCAGACTATAAATGCTTAGGTTATGGTTATTAAAGCTTTCAATGTCAGCTAATGATTTATGTCTGACTTGATTGCTACAGTATTGTCTTATATACACCATTTTCAGTATAATATGCATGTATGAACTGTTTAAGCGAAAGATGCATCCTATGTGTTTGTTGAAATGTTTGAATGAATGTTTAAAAATGATTTAAAATTGTCATGACTACTGATCTAGGATTCATCATCGTCATATGCTTGCTGATCTCTCAGTATAAGGAATTGCTAAATTATATATTGTAACTAACCTAGTCTATATATTTGGTGAAGTGTAGTCTAAGTGTTTGATGAATTGTGTGAAGGAGAAATTATTGATGGTTTGAATTTATTAAGAGTATTAAGATAGGATTCTTAATTGCCTTATACATATGTATAGTTTCTTTCATGTAATCATGTTTGCCTCTACGCAATTTATGGATAAAATGCAAATGTTTGGTAATATGATCAATGTGTTGGATGAGATGCTCAAATGAGAAATTTATTTAGATTGTTTGTAAATACTGAAATGATTATCACATGTATTTATTTATTGCATCTGAGTAAGATTGGGGCTGCAACATAGCCAGACAATTGGTAACAGTCCCTGTTCAGGTGGCCGAATTAGTCTCGCCACATTGGGTAGACTCGATGAATCCGGGTCGCATGATGATTGTTGACAGTGGCTAGGCCACGAGGGGTGCTTATGCGCTCCATGTCGATTAAGTCAACGTGTGCCTGTACCAATCGAACTTGCCTAACAAACTGATTGGCCTATTGTGTGTTTACCATGAATGGACACTACTGCTTGAACTAAGGTATCCCTCACCAATGTAAAGGCCCACTTTAACCATGGTACCACGATCTACTAAGACTCATGAGCAGGACATGGTGGTATGGGACATCGTGTTTGAGTTGTTGGCCTACGCTGGGGTGACGAGCCTCCTCGTAATGACCAGTGAGCAACTAAAACTCATGAGCCAGGCATGGTGGTATGGGAAATCGTGTTCGTGTTATCGGCCTACACTAAGGTGACAAGCCTCCCTGTAGTGATCGCGAGTATAAACTTTTGAATTTGCCAATCAACCGCTTTTCATTAGGAGTGATGCCCTATAACTTGCTTATCGTATGTGCTTAACAAGGATTGACGACCCTAGATGGATCCTTCAGTTTGGGTCAATGATATAAAGGGAAGTACCCTAGCTTCCCAAACCTGCTGTATGATAAGCCTAATTAAGTACTCGGCTAGCACGACCATGCATCGCATTGCATTAGTTAGGATGTGCTTTAAAAGTGATGAATGTGCACTATTTTGAGGGAGTGCTGTCATATGCGAAATAGGTTATTGAAGTCACTCGTGAGGGAGCTTTGATGTGAGGGCATACATCATTACTTGCACTTCATTCCTGCATTAACAAGAGTAGTTAGGAAGTGATTGTTAGGTTGCTTTATCATTACTGCTTGATTGACTTGATAGCATGTTAACTTTTGCCTTATAGTACCACTGAGTTGGCCACTCATTCCCACTTTGGGATGGTGTTTTAAAATACCAACTAGACTCTGGTTTAGATGTAGGTGCTAGCGAAGTCTATGTGACGGAGCAGGACTTTATGGGCGAGGAGGAGGAGTTCTCCTACTTTCAGCTCTCGAGAGGGTCTATGTAGACCTCGTACCGATATGCAGGGACTACAAGGATATTTGGCTTAGTTGGACACATCTAGTTTCCCACATTTTGTTTATTTTGAAATAATACATGTATATATTCAGCCCGGTTACATACTCATACTCTGGAGGTTGTGAAACACTTACATGTTTATATATATATATATATATATTTCAGACTTCCGCTTGCTTAATTTAATTATATCTAGAGTATGCTATGCTATTTTAGTATAATCTCACTCATGTTTAACTCATTAATATAGTCGAAATCTGAACATCATTATCCATATTGCATAAGTGATGTGCTGGATCTCATGAGTAGAGCTTTGTTCGACCCTCGAAATTCAGGGCGTTATAAGTTGGTATCAAATCTTGATTTAGATTAAACTGGACCTGAGTTATAGGTATCACGACACACTCTGACGCACTATGACTTAGGAGGGAGCGATGGAATTTAGGACCACATTAGGATCCCAAAGTTTCCCCGACGGGCAAGTCTAAACGTTGTATTTTAGTCCACAATGTGTCTTAGACTACGTGAATCGACCCAAGTCGCATCTAGGCCATCAGTAGACAGGTTTGAGTTGTTAGTTGAGAATTCTAAACCTGAAATGAATCCAAAAGGCGCGAATATGCGCGCGTTGGATCACGAGAAAGGTACCGTGTGGGCCGAAGATCCCAAAGCACGAGGTTCGGTGGGGCCAAGGGGTCCCACGGACCAAAACATGACCCAAAGGGGGGGGGGGGTGGTGTGGCCACTGCCCCAGGGTGAAGCCACCATCGGACAGCCCAGCTGGGCGCGATGACATCGCCCGGTCGGTGGCGCACCGCCGGCCTTCCCAGCCGGGCATGGCAGCACCGCGGGATCGACGGCGCGCCACCTCTGGCCGACCTATGTGGGTCCCTCCCACATGTGGGGAGGCCCTTTTAACCCTCAAAATCCCCATTCCTCCCTCATTTCACCCTTTCCTACCCCATAAACACATCCAAACCTCCAAAAACCCTCTTTCTCTCTCAAATCTCCATTTCCATACACTACCAAAAAAAGGGGCAAAGGATACAGACCATGTTAGTTTTCAGCTACGGATATAAACCTTAGCTATAGTTGCTACGCTTTTAATCTGTAGCTAAAAATTGACACACCATTAATAATTAATGGTGTTGTAAGGGGCTCTATGAGGCCTAAAAAATCCTATATGTTCTATCTAAGCCGTCTATATATTTGGAAATATTACGTTAGAGGATAAAAAAAAAAAAATCAGCTAGTTCAAAGGCTCAGGTGGACCACACGGTTGAAATCATAGATATTAAATTACAGTTGTTTCTTATGATGTGGTCCAATTGGGCCTTCAATATATCTGAAATTTGATATCATAGGTTATAATAATTTATCAAAATTATTCATCGGTGTGGATAGACCAAATACATCGTGGTGGGTCCCACGGAGCCCTTATCCGGACCGTCCGTGAGAAGACGCCCAAAATTTGGGCGCGCGCTCAAACAGAGCCGCGCCCAAACGATGGGTATGTATTTCACTCTCTCTCTCTCTCTCTTGCTCGCTCTCTCCCTCCATTCCCTAATCGAAATCTCTCCCTTCATTCCCTAATCAGAGCGTTCCCAAAGCTCCTTTCCCTAATCCTCTCTCTCCCTCCCAATCTCTGCTCCATCTCTCTCATTCTCTTCCCTCTCTTCTAATGCATCAGCCGTGAAGAACAAGGGCCGTGACCGCTCTCTTCTCTCTCTCTCTCTCTCTCTCTCTCTCTCCATTGCAGACGCCGTGAATCTCCTACCCGAAGAAACACACGCCGTGAAGCTCCTCTTCATAGGTTTGGTATGTTCTTCTATTTGTATCTCTTTTTCTGTCTTTCAGATATGATATGCGCTAACTGTTTGATGAAATGGCATGCTATCTGTTTGTTGAAATGGCTGGATGAGATTTTTTTTTAATCTTTTACAATTTTAGATACATTCTAGTGGGCAAATCAATGAGCAGGGTTGTTGTGTAACGTGAATGTAGAGAAATACGTTGATTGGGACTTGTTGCTTTATTCGATGCGAAAGACGGGATCAAGGAATGCATGTCCATGCATCCTTCTCTATTATGGTTAACACGTTTCCCTCGGGCTTCTTCTCTAGCTCTAGAGGTCTCTGACAAATTATGGTTACATGCCTAGCTGCTCTTACAAGTTTTCCATGTCATGAGACATAAAACATAAAATTTATTACATTGATTAAATACATGTCAATAAAACACATGAACTCTTCCCTATAAATGCTTCATGATAAATGAAAATGCAGCATTTGTCCCCTTCTACAGACAGCTAGAACTGACTTGGATGTGCTGAGTTGGCTAAGAAATGTACAAGATGAATCGTTAATTGCTCTCTTCAGAAGATATCCATATTGCAAAGACCAAAGAGAGCCACTAAGAAACGCAATTTGACAAAATTAACTGCAATTGTATTTTTATTTTGTAAACACCTAATGAGATGATTCTCTCATGAAATTAAAGCCATTACCTTGTTGAAGCACACCACTCATCAGTCTGCTGGGTCCTTGTACACCAAGACCTCCCGATCCACTGTTAGTAGTTAAATTTACACATGATGCAAGACCAGGCACAGTTAATCCTCCAACAAAGCCTATGCTCCTTCCAATCTTGCCCCCACCAACCATGTTCCCCATGGAGCTTGTAATTTGAGGACCTGCATTTCCCAAATTTGGAGATACTCCCAATCCAGGAACAACACTCGATTACCAACAACAGCTGAGGTTGGGGAATCCCAGAATAGAACCGCGAACTCCATTCATGCTATTACTATATGCAGGGCTGACTTTCCACTTATACCACCTCTGTTTGGGACCCCTGCATGTCGTGAGAACTTCCATGAGAGATCTGCATGTCAAAAGGAAGATGTGCATAAATCAAGCATTCACATTATAAAACCCAACAGAGAAAAGAAGCTAAAAATTGACAAATTGAGTTGCCACTATAGATGAATTTATTATATCTTTGTATATAACATAAAATTATAGAGGTACGAGAAGCGACCACAGTGCAGATTGTTTGACGCAAATCGTCCACTAGAAAGGCTTCCGTGGGTTGTTGTACCCCACTTGAAGGGACACCACCCATTGCTGAGTTTTGTAATGTGAGCGAGCCAAGCATGTTTGAGACATTGAAGCTTCCATGAATGTTATGAAGCCTTTGCATGGTTCCTAAAAACAATCATTACATTCACCCATGATACTCCCATACACCAATGAGTAAAATAAAGTGGAAAATTCCAGCACAATCTATCCACCTGAATGATGAAAAATGGGTGTTGTTGTAGATTGAGCAGAAAATGACGTTGCATAAGGTCGGCCTGTGGAGTATGGAAGATTTGAAGTTGATCCATTGAGGGTTGACTGTAACCAGAAGTTCGATAAATTTTACAAGAACGAAAAACAATTGCAGCATAAAGATGTGTTTAGACATCCTAATCATCAGTGTTTGTAATAAAACATACTATGATATGTTTTTGAGGTGGGGCATCCTCCCTCATTGTTCCCTGTGTTGTGGCTCACCTGAGTTTGTGTTTGGGCTGATTTTTTATTTTTATTTTTTGAAAATCAGTTTCTTTGTATTGAAATCCTTAAGTGAAACACAAGAAAGTGAATGGGCCATGACCAAATATATTTGGGCTTAGAAGATCCTAGACTCCAATCAAAGTCTAATTCTAATAGGAAGATTTGAAGACATGGTATATTGTTTGTAGAAGGCTGAAAAGATGGACCATTGATAGTTACATTATACCATATTGACATTTTATAAAATGCTTTTATTTTTTTGGAAACATTGACATCCAAATAACATTAGGAGGTCATTTGGATTGGGGACATACAAATAATTTAGGCATTTCAATAACCATGCATTGCAAGTTGCTGATAATTATCCTTACAATGTTTGGTTGGTCCCAACCCTCAATATGGGCAATCCATATGGTTTCATTGTTTTACATTTCGGAAGATTCTTGACATTAACATATGGTTTGAGAGTGATACTGGCAATTTTGAATCCAATATTGTAGATTCATTTTATTGTTACTTATCGGAAGGAGCTCTGCCTTAGCCTACTGAAAGAACCTGAGCAAGATTTGGCAGATGGTGAAGATAGAGCTGAGAGAACGCCTAAGCTGAAGTGGCACAAGGTAATTCTCTTGCTCATGCATAGAGTGTGACTATTGCATTATGAGCTCATGGAGTGTTGAAGAGATAACTGCTACTTCTTTCCTTTTCCAGAAACTTTGGTTTGTCCAGAACCTTGATAAAAAGTGGTTGCTGCTTCAAAAGCGGAAGAATGCTCTTCAGTTGTACTACAATAAGCGCTTTCAGGAAGAAGCTTGAAGGATTGACGATGAGACGAGGCTTGCATTGAATCAACAACTTTTCGACTCTATTCTTAAGTCTCTTAAGGTTGCTGAATCCGAAAGAGATGTTGATGATGTTGATGCAAAATTTAATTTGCATTTCCCTCCAGGTGAAGTGGAAGTGGAAGATGGGCAGTTTAAGAGGCATATGCTATAAGTCTCTGTATAGTATTTGTAGTAAGGCTGGTCTATGGGAGGTAGCAAACAAGTTCGGGTTTAGTTAAGAACTATTTGGGTTGCTCCTAAACCTGGAAAAGACGGTATGTATATTCTTATCATAACCTTGCATTGGCTTTGAACATAAAGTGTAACCATGCCCCACTTCACTTGGGTGGATGAATTGGAAGATGCCAAGGAAACTCCTGATGAAATAGCTGCGAACTTTACTTGTGCGGTGTTTGAGACTCCTCAAGATGTGCTCAAAGATGCCAGGCACATGGTATGAATTCTACTTTATTGTTGCCCTGAATTTTAAGTTTCAATATCCGTGTGGAATTCTGACATATTGTGGTTGGTATTTTTAGCATTTTCATCTCTTTTTTTTTTTTGCATGCTCCAGTGAAGAGAGATCATTTGTGAGCCATCCGTGGAAACATGTTTGTAGTATATTCATGGAGAAATTTGTGGTCTCAACTAGTCCTACACCTGATGGGAAAACTGCAATAGATTATTTTCATCATTTGCAATCTGTCAAGTGGTTGGATGAGAAGCCATTCTATCGATTCAAAGATGCACAGTGGCTTCTTATCCAAAAAGCGGAAGAAGAGAAACTCCTTGAGTTACCATAAAATTCAGGAAAATATTCAAACTAAGTTAATAAGTGATTCAAATGATTATTACATCAGTGATGGAGTTAGTAAGTCTGCTCAGCTTTGGAACGAGCAGCGGACGTTGATATTGAAGGATGCTTTCTTTAGTTTTCTTCTTCCTTCAATGGAAAAGGAAGCCTGATCCCTCTCGAATGCAAGAGCCAAGAACTGGCTGCTTATGGAATATGGGAAACAGTTATGGAATAGAGTATTTGTTGCACAATATCAGCGGAAGGACACGATGCTTTGGCTCACGAGGATGATGTTGCACCAAGGGTCATGGCTGTTGTTGGGACCCTGGAAAGCCAAAGCAACTACTTTTGTGATGTTGGATTCATCGGAGAAATCTTTGGATGTTTTGTATACTGGGTTCCTCGGTCTTCGCTCTCCAAGTGCTAATGAGCGATAGCGCAAGAAAAATGACCAACAACGTCTATTGAAGTTTATGATGACCACCACCTGACCTCATGTTGTCATTTTGGGAGCAGTGAATTTGAATTGTAAATGTCTGGAGGATGACATCTATGAGGTATGCAGTCCAAAATCCTGATTTCTGCTGAATTTATCTAAAGTGATGATGATGACTGACTTGGCTTTATTACTAATGTGCGCGCACGCACTCGATCTGTCTCTGTGTGTACTCGCAGGAATGCTCCCATACCATGTTGGTGGTGCTGATTACTCCACCCCCAGTTGATGAAAATGGGCGAAAGGAATATGCATGGTTTGACACTTTTCCCCTTTCAGTTCCATGACCAGTTGGTGACCTTTAATTCTCTCTGTTTTTTTTTTCTCCCACTCTTTCCTTTCCTTTCCATGATGTTGCTTTGAAATCGAATTGGGGCTAGCAGGATCATTATTTTTCAGTAGTCGGGGAAGAAGGGTCACAGAAAATGCATATTTACACCCCCTCTTTTTATACATATGCCCCTTTTTATACTCTCGGTATTATGCTATTCTGCTATGCTGAATTGGAAGCTACTTTCCCAATTTAACAAAATGCCATGCTTCATGATTTGTTCTTGAATTGTTGCATTTGGAAAGGTTTGTAGTAAAAGACTAAAAACTAGTGTTGAAAAGAAATTTGGTCATTTTAGTCGCAAAAGAAAACTAAAAACTCAAGACAAAACATGGATCTTATGCACCTCAAATAACTTGCCACGGTTGAATCATGGGCATGAATGAGTTCTTTTGGGTTTCTAGCTTTTTTTTTTTTTTTTTTGACCCAAATGAGAAAATAACATAAAACATAAGGGGGAATTAAAAAAAGATCAGTCACTTTCCAAACTGCTGTTGTTGTTGCTAGTGTTGTTGTTCTTGTTGTTGTGGTTGTTGCATTTCTTAAAAGAGCCCTTGCATTGAGTGACAGGGTACTTAATGGCATTAAGATGGACCTTTCTAAGAGCAGCTTTCCCAAGATCGACCCCACAAATGTCTGATAGCCTTTACAAGATAGAGCAAAACGTCTGAAAGCTCTTCACCCAAGTGTACTTTCTCCTCATCTTTCCAATCTGGCAGTCCTTTTGGTACCTCTCCTTTCCAACTGCTTATATTCGAATGACTCTCCTACTCCCACCAAGGCTAAGAGGAGATTTATGGGGCTGTGGAACTGATCCCAGTCTCTTTCTTTTGCGAAGTTTGCCATCTTCTGCTTCAACTCTTCAAGGGTTGAAGAAAAAAAACTCTTCAAGGGTCACGCTCTCTCCATCTGTAACCGTTGAAACCCCTTTCATCTCTCTCTCTCTCTCTCTCTCTCTCTCTCTCTCTCTCTCTCTCTTTGTTTTTCAATGGAATAAAAGGGGCGTAAAGAGCCTTTTGGGTTTCTAGCTTGTTTCAAGAAGACTTCAGGTGATCTTTCCCGAGCCTTTTGATAATTTTAAGGCATCATCAGTCAAGGTGGTCTTCCCTAAACCTTTTAAGAGTTTTAAGGCATCATCAGTCAAGTTTGTTCTTTTCTTTCTTTTTAAAGTCATGAGAACAGACTTGACGAAATATGGTTTAACCTATGTAATGGTCCTTGATACTTGATAGAGTGGAATGGTGGGACGGGATTCTCTTAGCCATCCCAAATTAGTTGCGATAAGTCTCATGTTGATGATATAGTTTTTCAGTTTGATATATTTTTTTGTTCTTTTCTGTTTTTGGAATCTTGATGGTTAATGAAATGGGATTCATTGGACATAAAGCAAGTTAGTCCTGCTTATAATGGGAGCACAAGTATCATGTAATTTGACGTGACACCAATCCCTGAGAAACATATGGTAGTTTTTTTGTTTTTTTTTTTTTTTTGGAAGATAGAAACATACAGTTATTGTTATTGCAATTACTAAACTTTGTGTTTTTTTTAATGACATCAGTTATTTTCCTTTGTGAATAGGTTGAGCTTCCTTACTGGACCGATATAGTGAAAACTGCCCATTTGATCAGTATTCTGGATAAGCAAAGCAATTGGTGACCCCTCACGTGGTATTGAAACCTTCAGCAAATTGTGCAACTGCTGAGGCACCGGACCCAATAATTCATATTCACATTAAGCGTACATTTTTCTGTTATTATTTTGTCAGGTTTGACCTGTAAGAAAATGTTGTCAAATACTGGCATTGCCATGTGGTTCTCATATAATATCCTACTTATGTGTTCAGCATTGCAGCTTCCATCGCAAGGAAGATCTATCTGAGGCATGGTATTGGAGTTGGTGGTTTCAGAAGATTTATGGTGGGTGTAAGAGAAATGGGGCTCGTCCACCACATTTCTGCAAGAGCAGCGGTTCCATTGCTCATCACATCCTTCAACGGTTGCAGAAGATGAACATAATTGACATTGATCCAAAAGGGTGAGCAAACATTCTGACATCACCTGGATTCATTCATTCTCTCTCTCTCTCTCTCTCTCTCTCTCTCTCTTTCAATGAAATGAAAAAGAAAAAGTTAAGACATGTTTCAGCATGATTGGATTTACAAGTGAACTGAGATGCTAAGCAGTTGGTTTAATCAAGTGAATCTCGTCATTGTGGAGTTTCTTTTGGTAGTGTTTATTTACTGTGTGAAATCAATTCTAGGACTTATCTAGGTGCAAGGAAACATTGTCAACCCTTAAAGCCATGCAGGGGCAAGGAGTCTATCCATAATTAGAGCTGGACATAACTCACCTTGAAAAGGAAATTGAGTTATATTCATTGGAGAAGCTATGTTATGAAGCTCAAATGATGGTATGGTAAATGAGAAGGCTTCATCTCCTTTTCAAATAGGTATTCTCTATCTCTCTATAGTGTATATTTGATCACTTTAATGTTAATGCATTAATCTGTTTATCTTACTCGGAAAGTGGTTGTGAACTTTATTGGATTGAACATGAAACTATGTGGATTGAACGCCTAGCAATGACAATTTTAAACTTCTTTTTAGATTTTTTTTTTTTAAAGAAAAAAGGAAAAAACAGGGCATTGTGGTATTTCATTTCAACTATTTGAGCCATTCTGTTTGTGAAAATATGAAAAATGAGGAATTTTGTGGTAAATTCTTACAAAATGAAAGAGGATTGATATACATCAATCCATTTTATTTGCAAACATGGGAAATGGGTGCAAGCTAATAAGAGGGTGCAAACATCACTTTCCACTTTAAAATTTGAGAAATACTGAGGGCTTGCTTGTTTTTTCCCTTTAGTAATAATTAACTCTTATTGACATATGAAAGAGAGAAATAGCCCTTGTAATTACCCCTTAAAGGCTATAATCACATGCATGTAATTGGACAAGGATTGCTTCGGATTTAATATATGTGGCCCACTATAATGTATTCATCTAGTCCATGTTCATCTATTTTACCAACTTATTTTTTGGTGTGAACAAAAAATAAGGTATATCATAAGCTCAAGTGGACCACACCACACAAAACAAGAGATAATGACATCCTCCGTTAAAAGCTGGCATGAGTCTAGGGCTCATAGAGATGTGCATTGATCACCTATTTATAAGGCTACTCAGACATGAATGAAAGGAAAACACAACCAGTTTCATCCAAAACTTTTATGAACCTCAAGAAGTTTTCAACAATAAGCGATTAATTTCCCCCTCCTTGTGGTGCAATCCACTCGTACTTTAAAATTACCTAATGTTTTAGCTCATTCCCTAAAATGAGTGAGTAAAAGATGGGTTGCATGGATCAAACCCATACATAAGAGTGAGTGCCACAAATTTTACTAAATTCGTATTTCCTTTCCTTAATTTTAACATTATAGGCTGTCATGACCCTTGGAGGCGGCTGGGCTGCAATTACATGTGTAAAACATAATTACTTATTTATCTGTATTTATAGATAACTAGAGAAATTTTGGAAATTTAAGAAAAATAAGACCTGATACTCCTCTGGTGAAGAGTGGGGTGGATGATACATGAGATTAAGAACTTAGAAATTATTTGCATGCATGGCATACAAGAAGTACAAGTTAAACCGTTAAAATTTACAAAGAAGTACAAGTTTAGTGTAATAGTTTAGTATCGTGAATTGAATTTGGGATTTCTGCTGAAAGGATGATTCTTCTTGATATCCAGGTTCCTCTTACTAACCTTTTTGTTATTGCATTTCCCCCATACTATTAAGATCAATCCTCTTATTTGTGCTCCCCTAGGTGCGAACCTCCCCTAGGTGTGTAGTTCTTGGGCTGTCCAGACTCCAGTGTGAGATCTGACATGTCAATGGCTTCGATTATTAAACCATAGGCCCCACTTTTACAAACTGAAAACCTGAACAGTAGTGTACAAACTTTTGGCCCAAGAATTTTATAATGCACCAATGTCCACAGAGGACCTGTACGATGAGCCTTAAGCAAAGCAGGTTTCGTAGTGACATGGATGTACTAAATTGTAGTTTTCACCATTTTTAATTGTCTTTATGTCTAGTCATTTTGTTGTTCTCTATAACTATACTTTGTTAAATTTGCAGTCCCTGATTTAATCTACTTAACCATGCATAAAATTAGTATTCGAAACTATTAATGGTTTTTAATGTATCTCTTGGGTTCTAGAACTTGCAATCAGAAACCAACAATCCAAAGACTAAGATGTTCTCGCTGTTGCTTGCAGACACCATTATTGTCAATGAAAAAGCTGCAGAAGTTGTGAATTCAATCGGCTTCAAGTTAGTTAAGGATGTTGCATACTCATTCAATGAGGAAGAGGAGGAAGAAGAGCGTCCAAAGGTCAAAGCTAAAAAATTACTCATTCTCAGATTGCAATGTGGAATATGCATCCATTATTCAAAGAAAGGGCGACATTCCAAGCACTCACACTTCTCTCCTTGCTAGCTAAATTGGTGAGTCTTCTTTCCTTCATACTATATGATTCATTGAAGAAGTGGCCTGGCCATTTGGACAGGCCCATGTTTATATATTATCATGAAATTGGTGAAGTAGATCCGGATGTGCGTCGGAGCTATTTGGATGTAGAGCGGGGGTCCCTGGAAGGTGGGAACCGCTGTTATGACCATGATGAAGCTGTCCATTTCCTATGGACAGCATTGGAGGGGCCTGGTCATTTGGATAGGCCGTGTTTATGTATTTGTTCGAAATTAATGGAGCAGACCCGGATGTGCGTCGGAGCTATCCGGATGAGCGGGGATCTCTGGAAGGTGGGAACCGCTGTTATGACCATGATGAAGCCGTTCATTTCCTATGGACAGCATTGGAAGGGCCTGGCCATTTGGACAGGCCATTTTTATATCTGTATTTGCAGGGACCTCACCCTTAACCTAAACCTAAACTTGAAAACCCAAACCTAAAGCCGATCCCGAACCCGAACCCGATTTCCTAAACCTAAACCTTAAACTATTCTCAATTCCCTAAATCTATAACCTAAACTTAAACCAAAACCTATAACCTTAACTTAAATCAAAACCTATAACCTAAACCTTAACCTAAATGTATTCTCAAATCCCTAAACCTAAACTTACACCTAATCCTAATCTCAACTCCCTAACCTAAACCGGATCCTAAACTTGAAAACCCAAACCTAAAGCCGATCCCGAACCCGAACCCGATTTCTAAACCTAAACCTTAAACTATTCTTAATTCCCTAAATCTATAACCTAAACCTAAACTAAAACCTATAACCTTAACTTAAACCAAAACCTATAACCTAAACCTTAACCTAAATGTATTCTCAAATCCCTAAACCCAAACCTACACTTAATCCTAATCTCAACTCCCTAACCTAAACCGGATCCTAAACTTGAAAACCCAAACCTAAAGCCGATCCCCGAACCTCGAACCCGATTTCTAAACCTAAACCTTAAACTATTCTCAATTCCCTAAATCTATAACCTAAACCTAAACCAAAACCTATAACCTTAACTTAAACCAAAACCTATAACCTAAACCTTAACCTAAATGTATTCTCAAATCCCTAAACGTAAACCTACACCTAATCCTAATCTCAACTCCCTAACCTAAACCGGATCCTAAAGTTGAAAACCCAAACCTAAAGCCAATCCCGAACTCAAACCCGATTTCCTAAACCTAAACCTTAAACTATTCTCAATTCCCTAAATCTATAACCTAAACCTAAACCAAAACCTATAACCTTAACTTAAACCAAAACTTATAACCTAAACCTAACCTAAATGTATTCTCAAATTCCTAAACCCAAACCTACACCTAATCCTAATCTCAACTCCCTAACCTAAACCGGATCTAAACTTGAAAACCCAAACCTAAAGCCGATCCAGAACCCGAACCCGATTTCCTAAACCTAAACCTTAAACTATTCTCAATTCCCTAAATCTATAACCTAAACCTATAACCTTAACTTAAATCAAAACCTATAACCTAAACCTTAACCTAAATGTATTCTCAAATCCCTAAACCTAAACCTACACCTAATCCTAATCTCAACTCCCTAACCTAAACCGGATCCTAAACTTGAAAACCCAAACCTAAAGCCGATCCCGAACCCGAACCCGATTTCCTAAACCTAAACCTTAAACTATTCTCGATTCCCTAAATCTATAACCTAAACCTAAACCAAAACCTATAACCTTAACTTAAACCAAAACCTATAACCTAAACCTTAACCTAAATGTATTCTCAAATCACTAAACCTAAACCTACACCTAATCCTAGTCTCAACTCCCTAACCTAAACCGGATCCTAAACTTGAAAACCCAAACCTAAAGCGATCCAGAACCGAACCCGATTTCCTAAACCTAAACCTTAAACTATTCTCAATTCCCTAAATCTATAACCTAAACCTAAAACTTAAACCTAAACCTAGACCAAAACATATAACCTTAACCTAAACCAAAACCTTTAACCTAAACCTTAACCTAAATATATTCTCAAATCCCTAAACCTAAACCTACACCTAATCCTAATCTCAACTCCTAACCTAAACCTAAACCTAAACTTGAAAACCCAAACCTAAACCCAATCCCGAACACGAATCCGATTTCCTAAACCTAAACCTTAACCTATTCTCAATTCCTAAACCTTAACCTAAATGTATTCTTAAATCCCTAAATCTAAACCTACACCTAATCCTAATCTCAACTCTCTAACCTAAACCTAAACCTAAACCTAAACCTAAACTTGAAAACCCAAACCTAAACCCGATCTTGAACACGAACCCGATTTCCTAAACCTATACCTTAACCTATTCTCAATTCCCTAAACCTTAACCTAAATGTATTCTCAAATTCCTAAACCTAAACCTACACCTAATCCTAATCTCAACTCCCTAACCTAAACATAAACCTAAACTTGAAAACCCAAACCTAAACCCGATCCTGAAACCGAACCCGATTTCCTAAACCTATAAACTAAACCTTAACCTATAACTTATAACCTAACTTATAACCGATAACCTAACCTATGAATTTTGCTATAGTTTAGAAGATTTGTAGGTACATTTTTGATTTCTTTCTATATAATTGTTTTTTTCCAGCTCTTTTTTTTTTTTGGTCTTTCTTCCTTTTGAGATGTGTACGAATGCATGCTTGTTTGATTGTGTCTACAATTGTTGTTTTATACAGGCTGACAAGCTAAAGAAGTTAGTGGATGATGAAATTCATTTTCTCAAGGGAAGGGTTTTGAAACTTGAAAGTGATATTGTGTCGAAGTCTACAGAAGTTACTTATGCAGTTTCAAGGAAAGAAGAAGCTGCATCTTCTATGCTTGCTGAACTTGACCGTCTGAAGAAAGAAAATTTAAAAGCGAGCATTATTTAATGCATGAGGGCACGCCTTAGTTGTAATTCTTATGATAGGTTGAGTAAAGTGAAGTATTATTTATTTAGAAGTGTGAATGTAGGATGCATTATAGATTTGATTGCTATTGTAACAAATGCATCATTTTTTTTTCTTTGATTGCATTAAGCTTAGATGAGTTATCAATCATAGCATGTTCTTGCAATGAAAACATGGAAAATAGCTACGAAATATAATCCGTAGCGGTAGCAATTATTATCTATAGCTACGGATATAATCCGTAGCTATTGGTATCTATAGTTACGGACTATATCCGTAGTTATTGGTATGTAGTGCTGCAAATATCATAAATATTGGTATCTATTGCTACGGATTATATCCGTAGCTATTTCTGTATATGGCTACGGATAGAATCCGTAGCTATTTCTGTCTATAGCGACGGAGAATATCCGTAGCGAATTGTGTATATTGCTACGGATAAAATCGGTAGCTAATTGTATCTATTGCTACGGATCATATCCGTAGCTAAATGTATCTATTGCTATGGACACAATCCGTAGCTAATTGTATCTATTGCTACGGATATTGTCTGTAGCTAGACCTTTAGCTACCCCACCAATTGCGACGGACGTGCCACGGACCAGATCCGTAGCAAAAGGGCTTTTGCTACGGATCTAGTCCGTAGCCTTTGCCCGTTTTTCTTGTAGTGATACATCCAAATCCTCCATTTCCTTTACATCCTCCACCCCTCCACCATTATCTCTCTAAAATCATCCCTTACATCTCCTAATCTCCCTTATTCTCACCCATTTGAGCACAAAACCCTCTTTTGTGTCTCATAACCTTCATACTTTCAAGCCCACTTCATTCTCAAAGCTTTTCCATCTCCATGGCTCTTTTTGAGCTCATCACCGCCATTTTCTTCATTTCAACACTCCTTTCTCTTATGGGAAAGAAGAGAGCGGCTCCGGATGAGGCTCGGCCTAGTCGTCCAAGCCGTTCTAAAAAGAAGACGAGTGCCGAGACAAGTGCGAGCGCCGAGAGGAGGTCAAAACGAGACCTCAACCCTCGAATCCTGATAGAGAGGTCTCTACCGACGGGCGCCGAACTCGGTAAGTTCCAAAATCGTAAGGTTGTCTTTGAAGCTCAAGTTGATGAGAAGTTATTTGGGTTATATACAGTGATTGACCTTCTCCTGGAGAATGGGTGGGGTCCCATATTTGAAGGAAAAACACATACAAGTGAAGGCACGTACGAGCTTCTATGCACACATACGGGACCTAACTCCTGAGCCTCTCCAGTACCATACCATTAGGAAGAACTTAAGCCAGGGTTGATGTGGATGTCATGGCCCGTATCATGGGAATAGAACGTGGAGTTATTCATGCCAGTGATACAAATCTCACTACTGTACGGGAGAGAGATCACTGCACTCGCTTCCTTTGCGGCCAACTTGTTGATTGGAGGCAAGGGAACAGTCTCGCATCGACAATATGATGGAGGATTTTCGCTTGCTCCACCATATATGCACGTACAACGTGTATCCTACATGGAGCAACCACACAGAATGCACTAGATTTATGGTGGACTTCTTGTACCGAGCTGGACAGGGAGACAAAGTGTGCTTGCCTACTCTCGCCTTGACTCAGATAATCAATACTGCACGATTTACTCGGAGGGACACCTCCCTCCCATTCGGCCGACTCATTTGCAAGATCGCCCGCAACTTCGGATTCCGGTTACATATGGAAAATATCGCCCCTATCCATTTCATCAATGAAACTATACTCAACAATATGGGAATAGGCCCCAAGCAACGTCAAGCTAGGATTGATGAGTATGGGGATGAGATAGAAGAAGAGACTGAAGAGAGGAAGGCAGTGAAGAAGAGGAAGGCAGTAGAGAAGAGGGACAGGAAGAAGAAGAGGAGGCCCAGGATTCAGATGGGGGACCTCCTACGGCTCGTGAGGATCGCCATGACCAGGCCACCCTAAAAGCCCACATGGTCAGGATTAAGGAAAATTAGGCCCACTTAAAGTAGAAGTTCGAAGAGAACCAGGCCTACTTGAAGTAAAAGTTTAAGAAAATGTCTCACACCCTGAAGGCCCTCCTGTGCTGTATGTAAGATAAGGGAGCGCCTCCGCCTCCGACAAGGGGGAATGACAGTGGCAGAATATGAGAACCGTTTCATTGAGCTGGCTAGATATGCTCCTTTGATTTTGGTAGATGAGCCAATGAGAATGCAGTGCTTTTCAGAAGGGTTGCGGGCTGATATCTGCACCAAAATGTGTTGCACTAGCATTCCCAACTATGTGGGCTAGTGAACATGTCCCTGCGAGCTAAGCAAGATAATGAAAGAGTGTCTCAAATACGCATGCCAATGGGCCCGAGGCCTCAGCTTGAATTACAAAATCGGCTGTTTCTTGGCAAGAGGCCACGTATGAACTCGCCTCCCAGACTCCGCCAGCTCAGCAGTGGCGATTTGATCTTTGGTGTACCTATTGTAACATGATAGGCATACAGAACCTGTTTATTTTACTAAGATGAAGGACAATGGTTACACGTCGCCTCAGAAGGTTAACTGCCAGCTACCACATGTTATTTCATCTCCACCTCTACAATTTGTACCACCGACATAGCCATTCAACTGACCTCTCACATCTCAAAACAAGCCTCATCAACGACCTATGCCAGTGCAACCCAATCATCCACAACACATGCACTCGCAGCTGAAGCATCTGAATCAGCGATTGTAGTACCGCTAGCCTTTGAAGTCATTACTCACATCCAAGGTATACCTGTATTTTTATTGGTGGACACTAGGTCCACTATTTTCATGATATCATACTCTACAGTTAATCGATTAGGGCTGAACACTACCCCTATGGTTGGGGTGAGAGTCATCGCCGCAGAAGGAACCTTCACTGACGCCACTAAGCTTTGTAAGAGTTGTCCGATAAACTTAGGAAGCAGAGTGGTGTGCATTGACCTGATTGTCACCACAATATACCATTACAATGTCATCCTCAGCATGGATTGGCTCACTGAAATGAAGGCAGAGATTGAAAGCGAAACCAGATTGGTGACGGCCCATGGGCCCGAGAACATGACATTCACCTTCCCAGTTCAGGTCAGTTGTCATTACTGCAATCGTTGTTACACTTCCTTATTGGAAAATTTTGATGGTCTGTCACTTGGGGACACGCCAGTAGTCCAAAATTTCATAGACGTGTTCAGAATGATCCCTGGACTACCTCATCAGCGCGAGATCGACTTTACCATTGACCTTATGCCAGGCGCGACATCGATCTCCTTATTGACGTACCACATGCCTCTGTGTGAAATGGAGGAATTGAGGAAGCAGATTGATGAGCTATTTGACTCAGGTTTTATACGGCCGAGCGTATCTCCTTAGGGAGCACCTGTGTTGTTTGTGAAAAAGAAGGATGGATTGCTGCAGTTGTGTATAGATTATCGCAGGCTAAATACAAGTATCCTCTACCCAGGATTGATGACCTATTTGACCAGTTGAAGGGGGCGCAGTATTTCTTTAAGATCGACTTACAGTCCGGGTATCATCAGTTGCGCGTTAGGAATGAAGACGTGTAGAAAATAGCTTTCAGGACCAGCTTCGGGCACTACGAATTCCTTGTGATGCCGTTTGGACTTACAAATGCACCGGCCGTATTCATGGATCTTATGAACCGGGTATTTTGATCGTATCTTTATTGATTCATCATCGAATTCATAGATGACATCTTGATATACTCAGAGAGTCGAAAAGATCACGAAGAACACCTGAGCAGTTTTTGATACTCTTAGGCAAAACCAATTATTTGCACAGTACCGAAAATGCGACTTCTTGAAGGAAGAAGTCAAGTTCTAAGGACATGTGGTTTCCAAGGAAGGAATCGTCATGAACCTTGCTAAGGTAACCGCGGTACAAGACTGGGAATAGCCCGACTCAGTTACAGAAGTGAGGAGTTTCCTCGGACTTGCTGGCTATTATCACCAATTTATTAAAGACTTCTCCAAGATAGCCCAATTGTTGTCTCAACTCACACGGAAAGATCTTAAGTTTGCTTGGAACGAGAAAGTAGAAGAAGCCTTTCAGGAATTAAAGGATAAGCCGACGTTTGCACCCATGCTAGTATTGCTAGAGTAAGGGGTCAAATATACTATTTACACCGACGCCTCTTGAGTTGGTTTGGGGTGTGTACTTATGAAGAAGGATAGGATGATCGCCTATGCCTCATGACAGTTGAGGAAACATGAAGAAAACTACCCCACTCACGACCTGGAATTGGCGGCAATCATTTTCGTATTGAAGCTTTGGAGACATTACCTCTATGGTGAGGAGTTCGATCTCTTTTGCGACCACAAGAGACTCAAATACATCTTTACACAGAGGGACCTAAACATGAGGCAACGACATTGGATGGAGACTTTGAAAGACTTTAAGTTTGAAGTCTCCTACCATCCTGGTAAGGCCAACCTTGTGGCCGATGCATTGAGCGGCAAGAAAACTATAGAATTTGCAGCCCCATTGATGATAGAGGAGTGGAATATGGTGGAATTCATGAGAGATTTCGAACAGAAGCTGACAGTGGAGGAGCCAATCGAGAGCGTCGCACACTTCCACGTGCAGCCACTTATTGATGACCAAATCATTGTGGCCCAGAAAGGAGATGAAATGTTGGTGAAGATGAGAGAGCGTGCAAGTGACAATGAAGAATTATAATGGAGGATTGGCTTAGATGGAGGTTTGCGGTATCATGGCCACCTATACATTCCGAACCTTCACGACTTGAGAAAAGAAGTTTTGGAGGCCGCTCACAATTCAAAGTTAGTGATGCATCTGGGTAGTACGAAAATGTATCGAGACATGAAGCGTTCATACTGGTAAGACAACATAAAGGCCCAAATAGCAGACTTTGTGTCCCGATGCCTCACGTGCCAGTAAGTCAAGGCTGAGCACCACCGACCCCCTGGTTTACTCCAGCCCATGCCTATAGCCGAGTGGAAGTGGGATT
The DNA here is from genome assembly GCA_030180095.1 of Magnolia changhungtana. Taxonomy (NCBI): domain Eukaryota; kingdom Viridiplantae; phylum Streptophyta; class Magnoliopsida; order Magnoliales; family Magnoliaceae; genus Magnolia; species Magnolia changhungtana. The sequence continues at coordinate 5,584,460 of JASAUF010000600.1, forward strand.
TCATATCTATGGATTTCATTTTCGGATTACCAAAGATGAGAAATGGGCATGACTTCATTTGGGTGATTGTGGACCGGTTGACGAAATTGGCCCATTTCCTACCGATTAGAGTTTCTAATTCGGCAGATGATCTACCCAAGCTGTACATCAAGGAGACAGTACAACTGTATGGGGTTCCAATAGAGATTGTGTTGGACCGAGACACATGATTTACATCTATTTTCTGGACTCGAATCCAAGAAGCAATGGGGGTGAAACTGAAATTTAGTACCACATTCCACCCTCAGACTGATGAGCAGACAGAGCAGGTAAATTAGATACTCGAGGACATGTTGTGAGCATGCATAATTGACTTCAAGGACAACTGAGATGACCGTCTCCCTTATGCTGAGTTTGCTTATAACAACAGCTTCCAAGTAAGCATTGGCATGGCTCCATACGAAGCTTTGTATGGGCGCCCATGTCGAGCTCCATATTGTTAGGCAGAAGTTGGCAAGAAGAGCTCGGTTGGCCTAGATTTGGTTCAGGCAACCTCAGAAAAGTTTGATATTATCAGGCGTCAACTCCTTACAGCCCAGAGTAGACAGAAGAGTTACGCTGATACGAGACGGAGACAGTTAGAATTCGAAGTTGGGGACCATGTATTCCTTAAGGTTTCCTTAATGAAAGGGGTACTTCGTTTTGGCAGGAAGGGGAAACTCACGCGGAGATTCATTGGCCTGTTCTAGATTGGGTGTGGTAGCATACCGTCTCGCCTTACCCACACCACTCGCAGGCGTGCACAACGTATTTCATGTATCGATGCTGAAGAAATATGTTCCTGACCCTACCCATATTATCAAGTGGGAGCAAGTACAGCTAAGTGAAGACGCTACTTATGTATTGCGGCCATGCGTGTTCTAGATAGGAAGGAACAAGTGTTACGCAGTAAAGTTATCCCACTCATAAAAGTGTTATGGACACACCAAACCGAGGAGGAGGCTACTTGGGAAATGGAAGCTGAAGTCCGTAAGAACTATCCTCAAATCCTCGAGGAATATGAAAGGGTACTAATTTCGGGGATGAAATTTTTCTTCAAGGGGGGTAGATTGTAACATCTCAGAAAAATTCGTATAAGGACCCGAGTACCACCTCAGGCAAAACCACCTAAGGACCGTATCTTATCGTAATTTAGGCAGAAATTAGTTAAGTACTAAATTAAATAATTGGTGGATTAAGCTCGAACCACCGTTTCCATAAATGAGAAGGCCCAAAACCATTAATACCACTGACTTAACGTCACTTAAAGACATAGAAAAAATCCCAAGAGCCTATCGCTCTCGGGAGTACATTGAAACTCCGTATCGAACCTAGATCGCACGTCGAGGGTCTGATGACTACGAAACTATAGGATTATGTCCGTCCTACTGGGCTTGACAACCATCGCGAGAATCGAGCCCAGATAATGTCTAGAAACGCACAACTTGAGCCTTGACTGAACTGTGTGAGAAACGCACAACTTGAGCCCTGAGTGAACTGTGTGAGAAACGCGAATATTTTTAGAAAATGTAATGAAACTTAAGTCAATTGGGCCATTCACTCTCACGCGAAATTGAGGATTTCGGACCATCATTTTTGACCGACCTTCATCCATGGAATAGAAAATTTTCCCTGCACATATCCGTATAACTGTGGCCCCGATTGAGTAAGTATGACCGTTGATCTGACATAGGTCCTCTATGGTCGATCAGCTTATCCAATCACACCAAAATCACATCCTAGCATAGATCCATTGTCAGAGAGCATACCCTACGATGTAAGTAGTGGGCCTCCTTGCGAGCCCTGTTTGTTAAAAACAGCTGCCCAAAGGATATAACCTATGTATATAGTGGCCCTGAGGCCATTTGCATCACTTCTGGGCTTATAAATAGCCCTTATATCACCCCACCTCTCTCATATACGAATTTCTTCAAAACCCTAAGGGAGAGAGAGAGAGAGAGAGAGAGAGAGAGAGAGAGAAGAGAAAAGAGGGAAGAGAAGAGGGCTTTTGGGAGATTGCTGCAGTAATTCTCTCCCACGACTCTACGCACCGAATCACTTCCCTGTTACGCTACACAATTTTTTTCGGCTACAATTTTGGGTAAGAAACCCTAACCCTAATCTTGTTATAGAGATCCAGGCTAATTATTTGTCAAACTAGCTAACCTATTACGTCATTTAGGTGCTCGACATTCTATTTTCAGTGACGTAAAGTTTAGACCAAGTCCAAATCATGTATTCCGATGAAAGGTGCGGACTATAAATGCTTAGGTTATGGTTATCAAAGCTTTCAATGTCAGCTAATGATTTATGTCTGACTTAATTGCTACCGTGTTAACTTAGATACGTTGTTTCCAGTATAATATACATGTATAAACTGTGTTAGCAAAAGATGCATCCTATGTGTTTGTTGAAATGTTTGAATGAATGTTTAAAAATGATTTGAGCTTGCCATGACTACTGATCTAGGATTCATCATCGTCATATGCTTGCTGATCTCTCGGTATAAGGAATTGCTAAATTATATGTTGTAACTAACTTAGTCTATATATTTGGTGAAGTGTAGTCTAAGTGTTTGATGAATTGTGTGAAGGAGAAATTTTTGATGGTTTGTATTTATTAAGAGTACTAAGATAGGATTCTTAATTGCCTTATACACATGTATAGTTTTTTTCATGTAATCATGTTTGCCTCTACGCAATTTATGGATAAAATGCAAATGTTTGGTAACATGATCAATGTGTTCGATGAAATGCTCAAATGAGGAATTTATTTGGATTGTTTGTCAAATGTTGAAATGATTATCACATGTGTTTATTTACTGCATTTGAGTAAGATTGGGGCTGCAACGTAACCCAGGCAATCGGTAACAGTCCTTGTTCAGGTGGCCGAATTAGTCTCGCCACATTGGGTAGACTCGATGAAACCGGGTCGCACGACGATTGTCGACAGTGGCTAGGCCACGAAGGGTACTAATGCACTCCATGTCAATTAAGTCAGCGTGTGCCCATACCAATCAAACTTTCCTAACAAACCGTTGGCCTATTGTGTGTTTACCATGAATGGACACTACTGCTTGAATCTAAGGTACCCCTCACTAATGTAAAGGCTCAATTTAACCATGATACCACGATCCGCTAAGATTCATGAGCTGGGCATAGTAGTATGGGAAATCGTGTTCGAGCTGTCGGCCTATGCTGGGGTGAGGAGCCTCCCTGTAGTGACTAGTGAGCAACTAAAACTCGTGAGTTAGGCATGGTGGTATGAGACACCGTGTTCGTGCTATCAGCCTACGCTGAGGTGACAAGCCTCCCTGTAGTGACCACGAGTATAAACTTTTGAATTTGCCTATCGACTGCTTTTCATTAGGAGTGATGCCCTATAACTTGCCTATCATATGTGTTTAACTAGGATTGACGACCCTAGATGGATCCTTCGGTTCAGGTCAATGATATAAAGGGAGGTACCCTAGCTTCCCAAACCTACTGTATGGTAAGCCTAATTAAGTACTCGACTATTGCATCAGTTAGGATGTGCTTTAAAGGCGATGAAGGTGCACTGTTTTGAGGGAGCACTGTCAAATGCGAAATAGGTTGTTGAAGTCGCTTATGAGGGAACTTTGATGCAAGGGCTATAACACCCCATACTTTCCAATACTTGGGTGTTACTACAAAAGTAATACAAAATAAATATGTACACTATGGAAGGTTATTTATATACTTTGTAAGATTTAAAATTTTCATATTAAAATGATATGTAACCATAATCCATACTATGTGTATACACTTATAATATCGTTAATATAAATTACAAATTATAGAATTTATAATAAATAGAAATAAAATATACTAGAAAAATCTATAGCGGATAACACATTTCAAGCAATTTGACACCTTGTATAAAATTTAAACATAACACACGCATCCTCATACAAATAATACACAAATAATATATATTAATCTTCACTTACCTACATTCATGCATATAAACTATCTGTGAGGATATAAATTAAATATGACAAATTATATAAATGATAATAATAATAATAGTGAAAATAATAATAAATAATGGTAATGATAATAATAATGTTAATAATAAATAATAATATTAAAGGTGGTGTAGCATGATATTTAGAGTTATAAAAGTGTAGTAGGTCATATATCAGTAACCCGACCATTGATTTCTAGCTAAAATGGTCCCTTGGACCTTTCCAACCGTCGACGTTAAATTTCAGGGTGATCTAACCATCGGGTCGACGTAATCAACACCAAAGGACATTAGAACCGTTAGTACGGCCTACCAAAGCTTTGGATCCACCTCATCTTTGGCCAAGCGCCCTAAGATGACACGTACAGAAGAATGGACGGTGTGGATTAATCACAAACACCATGACGGACCCTACTTAATGGCACGCATGTGCACAGTGGTTGTGCACTGGAGGTGCACCCGGTCCGTCAACACGGTCAGCATGAGCTAACCCGTGTTCTTCCAAAAAAAGGAGAAAATTTTTCTCTCTCGTTGCACCAGCCGACGAACCACGTCCATTTGGGACACGTCGGGGCCCACCATCTTTAGATCAGATGGGAGATCTTATCTGCCCATCTTGTGCATAACATGATCCTAACCAAAACCATGCCCTCCATTCCCGTTCACGCGACCATATGTACACACAAATGCTGGCGCAAACAAGGCCTAAAAACACAAAGAATTCTAAAAATGGAAACTGTTTCCTTCCAGCTCAGCAATCCGCATGCGTGGAAATCCTTTAATCTCGTTCGTTCATCTGCAAGAAATCCTAGCCATCCCTCTACTGAGGCATCTCAGCCACCCATCTGCTCAAGGCTCCCCATGCAAAACCAGGGGCCGGTTTCAGCTCCTACCCATGGTATTTGAAGGCAATTCAACCGGATCAAATCCGGACCATTCTTTGCCAATCTAATGACCATGAGTTGTTAGGATAAGGGAATAAAAGGGAGATGATCGAGCGGTAGGTTACCCTCCTCCATTTTCTGGCAGACACATTCAAAAAATGGTTGCTTCCTTCCAAACTTAAACCGACCTCTCTAACCTTCCGTAAGCTTCGAAAAAGCTTATCTAGAAGCCTTCTAGGACCCATATGAATCGTCTAAAGGAAGCAGATCAGAGGAAGAAGCCTCCGCTTAAGATCTGCCATTAATGGCGGTCTTCTTCTCCACCAAGAAGCAGTCGGTTGCTGGTGGTTTTGGCCTTCGTCTGGCCTCGTCCAAGCTCTGTGGGACATGTCTGAAAAGAAAAAAAGAAAAAAAAGAAAGAGAGAAAGAAATGAAGAAAGAAGGAGAAAAGGAAGATGGTGGTGTGGCTGTTACACCACACCACTGTGCCGCACCACTCGCTGCAGCATGTGACTCGAGCCAGTTTTCGGTCTGAGTTGGGTCTGTCCAACCCATTGCTGGGTCGTAGGTAGGGACAAGAAGAAAAGAGAGAAGAAAGGAGAGAGAAGAGAAGAGAGAGAGAGAGAGAGAGAGAGAGAGAGAGAGAGAGAGAGAGAGAGAGAGAGAGAGAGAGAGAGAGAGAGAGAGAGAGACCGTGCAGCCGCACCACCAGGACCCGGTTGTCGTACGCAAGTCAGGCTAAGTCACTGCTCGAGTGGATATGTGGGGCTAGGTTCAGATTTGACTCCAAGACTCTAGTGGTGTTGTTGGACCCACCTGCCACAAAGAAAGAAAGGAAAAGGAGAGATCAGGGGGAAGAAGAAGTAAGAGCTTGGGCCGAGTCTTAGGCTGGGTCGGAGCATGGACACGTTGGATGGGCCCTGTCCGAGTCAGCGTTGTTGGACCTCCAGTGGAGAGAAGAAGAGAAGATGGAGGAGAAGCAGATAGAAGAGAGAGAGAGAGAGAGAGAGAGAGAGAGAGAGAGAGAGAGAGAGAGAGGGGTTGGTACGGCCGCACCAACCTGACTCAGCTGGGTCCCAACCACTAGTCTAGGCTGTGTCATGAGCTGAGTGCAGCCCCTGATCTGGGCCACGTTCTAGACTGAGATCAGCCTTAGGTGGGCTGTAATCCGGGCTAAAAAGAAATCAACCAAGCTTGGGCTGAATATAGCCATTCATTGGACTGAAATCTGAACTGAGCCCAGCCACAAATTTGGGCCAAGCTTACTTCGCAAACTACTCATGGTTTGAGCTATCTAGGACCTCGACCCTTGGCATGCTCCATCCCGTATGAATGTCGTCAACGGAGTCATTAAGGTGAGAACTTTCAGATTCATCATCAGTTATTTCATTATTAATAATATCGCTATAATTTTCTATCTATTGTAACAATCAATGTCAGCATTATTATCATTAATAGGATTATGAATATTAAGCATGATTAACCCTTAGTAAATTACCTATACTAATGTTAGTCATTACAGACGAATTACGATTATTAAATCTTAGTGTGTCATTTTATCATTCTTAAATATTACCTTTGGAGATTAGAGCATACTACTTATTTCATTGCAATAACTATTAGTGCCTCGTTAGCTAATATTAGGTATATTGTTAATATTAATGATCGCTTGAAGTTATTAGTATTATTAGCATTTCGATCGACTATACATCATTAGCCGTTACTAGGTTGTTATTTTTAATTAGTAATGTTATTAATACTGTTATTACATCCATTAGAAATAATATCCAAGAATCTAACCTAGGCTTAAATTTGAGGATGAAATCCTAGACTTAAGCGGCCTAAACTCCAGGTCAGTACCCTAACCATAGATAGTGTGTTAGTATTAACTGACAATTACTACTTATTATCCCTTCTAATATTATTATAAATTAGATTTCGACCCCTAAGCAAAGCCTAAAACTAAACTCTTTAACAAAAACCCTAATTCTACGCTAAAACCCTAAGATGGATAACTCAAACCCTAGGTTGTGATCTTAAACCTAGGTAACGTATAGAACTTGGATCTGATTGTACAAATTCATGATCTTGGTAGGATTCAATACTAAGGGTGTAAGCACTTAGCGACACTAGAAGGCGATTCAAAGTATAAGGTGATGATTCTTTCCCTTGAGCTTTCCATTTTCCGATTAGCTTGGAATGGACCAATAAATCGTGGTGTGAGCTTCCCCTTCTTATCAAATCAAAGGACTCCCTTCATGGGGAAAACTTTAAGAAACACATGGTCTCCAACCTCAAACTCTAGCGGTCGTCGCCTCGTATCGGCGTAACTCTTTTGTCTGCTCTGTGCTGCCAAAAGTTGATGTCTGATAATGTCGATCTTTTTTTAGGTCCCTTGCACTAACTCTGTGTTAATCAAACTCTTCTCGCCCACCTCTGCCCAGCAACATGGTGCTCTACATGGACGCCCATACAGTACTTCGTAGGGGGCCATGCCAATACTCGTCTGAAAGCTGTTGTTATAAGCGAACTCAGTATAAGGAAGACGGTCATCCCAACTGTCCTTGAAATCAACCACACAAGCTCGCAACATGTCCTCTAACACCTGATTCACCTGTTCCGTCTGCCCATCCGTCTGTGGGCGGAACACGGTACTGAACTTCAGTTTCACACCCATTACTTCCTGGATACGAGTCCAGAAGATAAATGTGAATCGTGTGTCTCGATCCGACATGATCTCCATAAGCACTCCATGTAGATGCAATATCTCCTTGTTGTACAGCCTAACCAAATCGTTTGCTGAGTTTGAGACTCTAATCGGGAGAAAATGAGCCGATTTCGTCAATCAGTCCACGATCACCCAAATGGAGTCATGCCCCTTCCTCATCTTTAGTAACCCTGAGATGAAGTCCATAGAAATGAAATTCCATTTTCATTCCGCTATGGGCATGGGTTGAAGTAGTCCAGGAGGTCGTCGATGTTCAACCTTGACCTATTGGCACGTGAGGTAATGGGATACGTTGTCTGCTATGTGGGCCTTCATGTTGTTCCATCAGTACGAGCGCTTCATATCTCAATACATCTTTGTATTTAGGAATGATGTGTACGTTGTCTGCTTGAATTATTTGGTTATTTCTATTCTAGCTACTGTACATGTTTACTAGTTAATATGGAATGCGTTTGGGGCTATGTTATAGTACAGGCAATCGGTAACAGATTTGAGCTCGTGGTTGGCCTCTATTCGCCACGCAAGACGTGTTTGACGAACCCAAGTCGTGCGTTGCTTGTCGGCAGTGGTTAGGCCACACGAAGTGCTTATGCACTTCATGTCGTACAACTCAACGAGGGCTCGTACTAGTCGAGCTTGTCAAGTAACTCGATTGACCCGATGTATGTTCACCATGTTTGGACGCCATTGCTTAAATCTAAGGTACCAAACTTACCAGTGCAACCCCGTTAACCTTGGTACCTCGATCCGCTTAGACTTATGAGCCGGGCATGGTGGTATGGGACACCATGGTCGAGCTGTCGACCTACGCTGGGGCAATGTGCCTCCCCGTAGTGACCAATGAGCAACCCAGACTCGTGAACCGAATATGGTGGTATGGGACACTGTATTCGAGCTATCAGGCTACACTGTTTTGATGAGTGATGGGGGAGTGGTGTAATGAGTGCGTGTAACAACCCTAATAACCCTAACTGTGCCCGGTGTAGTGACCTCGAGCATACTCTGAATCTGCAGTGAGGCGACGAGCCTTCCCGTAGTAAATAGAGTATAAACTAGGCCTGTATTGATAAGGTGATAGGGGAGTGGTGTAGCGATTGCGTGTAAGCATCCTAGAACCGTAAGATCGTATAAGATTTACTAAGAGTGACGACCCTAGACAGGATCCTTATTTGGGAATGATATAAGGGAGGTACCTTAGTTTCTTAATCCTGCTGTATGAAAAGGACTAATAACAACTCAGTAATATGTTCATATCGCACTACATGTGCCTGGAAAATGTGGAGCACTAAGGGATGAAAGCATGTCGCGGACGTAAGATGGTGTCGCACGAGGGAGTATATTAGTGAGGGCATGCATCATTATTGCATCTCATCCTTGCATTAATTACAGTACTTAGGAATGTTTGATTTGCTTGCTTTATCATTATCACTTGATTGATTTGATAACATGTTAATCTTTGCTCTATGATTCCATTGGGTTAGCTACTCACTCTCACGTTACGGGATAGTGCTTGCAACACCAACCAGACTGTCTTAGCTGCAGGTGATGGCGATGCTTATGAAGCAGAGCCAGACTACTACTATGATGTTGAGGAGGAGTTCTCCAATATGTAACTCTCTGGTGGGTCTATGTAGACCTGGAATTGCATTAACAGGGCTATGGTATTTGGGATAGAAGACATTACACTTTCTCATGTTGTATATTTTGAAATCAAACTTGTAATTGTTAACCTAGTGACATTCATACTCTGAGGGCTTACTATCACTTTTATATCATTTATATACTTATTACAGTCTTCCGCTTGCATAATTTAGATGCCTTGGGAGTATGATATGCTGTTTTTGGTATAGTTCCAATCATGTTTAATGCCCTAATATAGACAACATTTAATCATCATTATCTATGTTGCATAAGTGATGTTTTGGAACTGAAGAGTTGGATTTCTACTTGACCCCCGATTTTCAGGGCGTTACATCGACATGGAGCACATACGTGCTCCTCGTGGCCTAACCATTGTCAATAATCTGCGTACGACTCGGATTCATCGAACGTATCTGTCGTGGCAAAACTAGTTCGGCCACTGATCGTAAGCCGTTACCGATTGCCTGGACTATGTACTAGTCTCAATCATACTCAACACAGTAGGCATCCAAATGTGATAGTCCAAGCAGCATGTGACGACCAAATTAAACATAAATCTTATTTGAGCATTTCAACAAACATATAGTGCACATGTTATTATACATAGGCATTTCATCCATAAATCACGTAGTAGTAAGTTAGGTTACATGAAGGAAACTGTGGCTATAAATAAGGTAATTGAGAATCCTATCTCAACACCCTCATTAAATAATTTCAATAAGCATTTTCTCATTCGAGCATTTTATCAAACACTTAGACTACACATATCGACATACCCATAATAAATTAGTTATAATGTATATTATAGCAAATCCTTTCATAAGGGAGTTGCCACACGTGCAACAATCATCTATTCCCAAACAACAATCCTGGCAAGAACAAATCATAATTCCATATTTATACAAACATCTCAATAAACACATGGAATGCCTTAATTTCAACATAGTTCATATATATATGTAATATGCGAAAAACATCACATCTAAGCATATGTAATAGCAATCGAGTCAATCATAAATCATTAACTGACATTAAAAGCCTTGAAAACTATAACCTAAACGTTTATAGTCTGCACCTTTCGTCGGTAAACTTGTATCGTACTCAGTTTAAACACTACGTCTTTGTCTACGACACAACGACAACCTATAGCATGAAATAGGTTAGCTATTTCATTATTTACTCTATTTGGATACTTAATACAGATTAGGGTTAGGATTTCTTACCCAAGAATGAAGTCAAAATCGCTGGTACAGGTAGGATGATTCGGCACGTGGAGCGATGGAGTCGAATCCCAGCAACTATCCCTCACTTTCTCTCACTTCTTCTCACTCTTTCTTTCTCTTTTCTCCTTCTCTCTCCTAGGGTTTAGGGAATTCGTATGGAATGAGAGAGAAGTGGGTTAAGGCCCTTATATAGGCCCAAAACTGATGTCAATGGCCCTAGGGCCTTAGTATACTTAGGTTATAGCCAAAGAGTGGCTGTTTCGGGCCAACGGAGCTCATCTAGAGGTCCATTACCTACATACGGTCCGGTGAAAGTTCCCTGACAATGGATCTATGTCAGGTTAAGTTTTTGGTCCGATCGAGTTTATAGATCGACCACGGAGGACCAGTTTCAGTTCAACGGTCATCGTCTCTCGATCAGGGCCACAAGTGCACTGACATGTGTAGGAAAATTTCCCTGATCTAAGGGTGTAGTTGGGTCAGAATATGATGGTCTAAAACCTTAAATTTGTCCTGCAAGTGAATGGCCCAATTCACATAAGTTTGAGTTCATTTTCTAATGATATTCGCGTTTCTCACACACTTTGCTCTGGGCTCAAGTTGTGCATTTTTGGATACTATTTGGACTTGATTTCTGAGATGGTTATCAAGCCCAATAAGGCAGTCATAACCGTATAGTTTCGCGGTAATCGGACTTTCGACGCGTGGTCCAGGTCCAATACGGAGTTTCAGTGTGCTCCCGAGAGCAACTGGGTTTTGAGATTGATCCTAGGCTTTTAGGTAATGTAAAATTAGCGATTCTAATAGTTTTGAGTCTTGCAATTCGTATAGAAAGTGGTTCAAGCTAATCTACTAATTAATTTAGTTTAGTACTTAATTAATTTTTGTCTAATTTCTAAAGGATTCGGTCCTTAGTGATTTCTGCTTAAGGTGGTATTCGGGTCTTTGTACGGATTTTTCCGAGATGTTATAAACAACCTAAGGGCTTTGAAGATCCCAAACTTTCTAATAATGTATACCATCTTAAAAAGGCTCTGTTTGGTTTAAAACAAGCCCTAAGAGCATGGTATGAAAAACTGACTAAATTTATACTTAGTCAAAATTTTAAAATGGGGAGTGTTGATAAAACCTTATTTATCAAAAAATGTAATGAAGATATGTTAATTATATAAATATATGTAGATGATATTAATTGTACAAATATATGTACAGATGATATTATTTATGGAACAACTTGTACTAACCTCTCCTCTAAGTTTGCAGAGTCAATAAAATTAGAATTTGAAATGACTATGGTTGGTGTGCTAAATTATTTCCTTGGTCTCCAAGTGAAACAACTCAAAGATGGGATATTTATCTCTTAAACCAAATATGTTATGAACCTAGTGAAGAGATTTGGTTTTGAGAATGGTAAAAAATTTTAAACACCCATGGGTAAAACACTTAAATTATCTAAAGATGAATCAGGTAAAAGTGTTGACTCTCGTCTTTACCGTAGCATGATTGGTAATCTATTGTATTTAACAGCCAGCAGACTTGATATTTCTTTCAGTGTTGACATATGTGCAAGATATCAATCTAACCCTAAAGAATCTCATTTATCTGTTGTCAAAAGAATTATCAGATATGTTGCAAGTACTATTAACTTAGGTTTATAGTATCCACATGATACGTCACTACAAATAGCTGAATACACTCATGCTAATTGGGCAGGTAATGTTGATGATAGAAAATGCATAAGTGGTGGATGCTTTTATATTGGAAATTGCCTTATTTCTTGGATGAGAAAGAAGCAAAATTCAGTATCGTTCTTCACTATAGAAGCTAAATATATTGCGGTAGGGAATGCATGCACGCAACTTCTATGGATGAAACGCATGTTAGCATGCTATGATATTAATCAAGATACCATGAATCTATATTATGATAATACCAGTGCAATAAACATATCTAAATATCCTATTCAACATTCTTGTACAAAACACATCGACATACGATATCATTATATTCGAGAATTACTTGAAGACAAGACTGTCATGCTAGAATACATTCAAATTGAGAAGCAATTTGTAGATATTCTGACAAAACCTCTACAAAGTGTCAAATTCTCCAATTTAAAACATGACATTGGATTATATTACATTAATTGATTATGTTGTGTTTAAATTATTTTTATTTATTACATTTTTATTAATTTATATTTTTATTAACTTTTGCATAAAAGAAAAAATGGAAAAAATACAAAAGCCCATAGCTGACCAACCAATTTGGCCAGCCGAGCATGTGCTCGAGCGAGCCGAATTGTGTGTGGATTAGATTAAAAGGAGGAAACCCCTAAATTTCTTCATTTCCACTTCTTCTTCTTCGGCCCGCCGGTGCTTCTTTCGTCCAACCCATCACTCTAACTTTCTTGCAAGTGGTTTGTTTACATTTTTCTTTTAAATTTAAGTCCTTAGTTGTATTTTATTTGTGTATCTTGTATTTTTCTTGAATCTAGATACCTCTTTTTAGTGGGTTTGCTCTAAAAATCTGATCTTTTCAAACCCATCCCCCATTTTGCTATTTCTTGCATATTTTCTTTCATGAAACCTAGACACAAACACACTGTTTGTAGACCTCATTCTGGTTCCTCATCCCACTCTACTCCTCGGGTTGTGTGGTCCATATGCACACCGAAGGATGATCCGGAGAATGTTTGGGAATTCTGCTCTCAAAGCATTATTATTGAGTGATTAGTTAACCTTGATCACATCGCTCAATATGGTCTCTTTGAATTCCTTTCCAATATAGGGTGGGTGAAAATTTTGAAATGGGGTGGAGCGATTTACCAATCCATTGCACAAGGGATGTATACATCCATTAATAAAGTTTCTTCAAAAAACTTATCTTTTACTATTCAAATTATGGAAGAAACTATCACAATAACACCCTCCATCATATCGTTCATTATGGACATTAAGATGGTGAATGATGGGGTACCAATTAATACTCTTTCTGAAGATATGAACAATTCAGAAAGAACCTCTCTTACCCGAGTGTTATGTGGATTTAACGCCAAATGGAGGTTCGGTAACTCTCTCCCCACTTATAATTTACTTCCAAAATACTGTGTTCTTCACTACATCATTACGTCTAATATCTATCCCAGGGTAAGGAATGAGACTGACCATACTCCCTTCATGATGCGAGTTATGCATGTTGTTACATCCGGTATATGTATTTGTCTTCCATCGTTAATTTCTTTCCTAATTATTCAATATTGCCTCCATCCACGTCATGGCTCCATTCCTTTTGTATTCCTCATGACTTCCCTTGCTTTGTGCTTTAATGTTCAAATTCATGCGATCGAAGCACCGAAAACAGAACTCCCATTTGGAAATGTAAATTTGAATATGATGTGGTTAAATCCATATCTTGAGCAATAAGGCGATCAGGAAGAAGCTCGTGAATGCGACATCAACATAAATGATATTTTTGCTGATTTAGAATAATCGGGAGATATGAATGATTCTGATTTCTAGCCTTCTCAATTTTCTGATAGGTTGGATAGTTTAGAGAAGAAGGTGGACGCTTTACAAGTATCCCAGGACTTACTTCTTCAAACTAAAAAAACAACACGTAGTACATTAAAAAGCACTTTCATCGCTTTAATGGAATTTTGAAGATTAATGATCCTGAGGTGCATGTACGGTTCACTTCTGAATTAAAATGAATATACATTTACGGTTTATAATAACTTTATATTACTCCTTGGATTTGCTGCACTCTTACTTGGTTTCACATTTACACTATGTGGATAATTTTCTTTATACTCTTAGATGATTTTATATCATTAATCTTTATGACATTATCCTTGATATTCATGCCTTCTATTATGCATAGTTTTGATTTATTTCTTCCTTTGTCAACTTCTGAAAAAAATGGGGAGAGATCAGATATCTGGAGATATGATATATTGATATATTTATTTGATGCATGATATGAGATCTTGAGAAATGAAGTTATGATTTTTTTCTGAGGCATGACATGAGATCTTGAGAAATGAATTTATGATTTTTTTTTCTGAGGCATGATATAATATGAGATTATATTTGCATTCGATTGTATTAGATTGGATATATATATATATATATATATATATATATATATATATATATATATATATATATATATATATATATATATATCTTTGACTAAGTGCCCAGGGAGAGCTACTGATGCTATCTCTAAGGGGAAGCATCAAGTCAGAACTTTAAGATATGGTACTACAAGTGGTGTATAGATGTTCCTTTGAACCAGAGCTTATTTTAGTATGATGAGTCTATGAGATGTTGTAATATTGTATGATGAGTTATGTTGTGTTTTGTCATGAAATTGACAAAGGGGGATATTGTAAGTGCTTATACTTAAAGCACAGTTAGGATTGTCAAAACTTGTAGTCCCGAATGGATCACAAGCACTCATGAAGATGTTCTTCGACAACTCATGAAGACTACGTAAAGACTGGATCAACATCTTAAGGAAGACTCAACATCTGAAGCTTTAAATATGCATGGTTCGAAGTTTGAAGCATTTTGTATGTGTCAACCATCAAGTGGTATGACCTTAGAATGACCCTAGGTTAGGTGTATTTCACATGGTGACATGATAAATATAATTCTAAGTAAAATACATTGAAGCTAGACTAGCCTGACTTCTAGTTTGGTCAGCCTAACTACCTTCGGCCAACCCAATACATATAGCAAGATATGGTTTTTCCGTATCAAGTTCAGCTAGTCCAATGTTGGGTTCGGCTAGTCGAACCTGTTAGTTCGGCCAGTCCGAAGTGTTCAATCAAGTTTCTAGCAACTTTAGAGTTTTGGATCTCGGGGAGATTCAGCTAGCTGAATTTTTGAAAAATCTTATCCCGCAAAATCCGAGTGCCGTTAATATCGTTGGAATTCGGCTAGCCGAACCGAATTTCCAAGACCTTTGGTAATAATTAGAGGCCTTCTCTCATTCATTTTAACAATGAAAAGTTGTGAGCAATATACTCAAGTAAGGAGAGAAAGTTAGGGCCTTCTTAAGCTACTTTTGCGGTAAATTTGATATTTAATTTATGTTATTTTACTCTCTTTCTCAAGTTAGTTTTAATAATTTTTAATAGAGTAATTCTATCTGAACTACTTATTTTCAAATGATATCCACATTGTTCACAAATATTCATTTTTTACTTAAAAAAATTCTTATAATTTAATCCATAACAATTTTCGCATTGAGCCTATAAAATGTCTATATTTTTTATTTGCATAGCGGGAGCATTTTAGATTATTCTGAATTCAAAGTATAAATAAAGATCTTTGAGTATTAGACTATCATTTTTCTTGTCATTCCATTCATTGTGCGTGGCCAATTCGGTTCCTACCATGACTTCTCTTCCATTCTAATACCTAGCATACTTTACTTGAGAATTAGATAATTGAATTTGCAGCATTATGGTTTTTGTTTATTACTTGAAAATACATTAGATTCCTATATTCTTTTTGGGTTGAACACATATACATCTTCATTAATATCCCAAGAAAGAAGATCGTTACAATCAAAGCTATAGTTACGTCTTCGAGGCATATTAAGATAAGTACTGTATTTACTTTTATTTCATTCGGGTTTTTCTAAGATAACCTGGAAATCTCAGCTGGTTGTTTTGTGGTAAGCCCATGAAAATTACAAAGTGAGTTTTGTTGTGATAACCTGTGAAAATCACAAGAACTGTATAAGGTTGTTAAGATGAACCTATGAAAACCTTGAAATAGTGAAAACCAAAATTATGAGGGTAGTAATTTTGGGAGTGGAGTTGGTGTGGGGTTAACACCGAACCACTATAACTCTTTGTGCATTGGTGGTGATTGTTTATGATTGATTGTCTATTGTTAAGTTTGTTATTTTGATCTCAAAGATGTCGTGAAAAAAGGTTGTTCTGCCTAAATCTTTTAGGTGAAGGTTGTCCTACAATCTATTTGGAATCAAGATTTCAATACTCTAAGCAATTGAGAGTATTTATTTATTTATTCCGCATTATATCGAAATATTTTATATTGTCCTATTCATCCCCCCTCTAAGACATTTATAGCTCGTCCTTTCAAAATCAATAAGAGGTTTTATTATGGTAAGCCTATGAAAATCAGAAGAACTGTAAGAGGTTGTTGAGGTGATCGTGTAAAAACCTTGAAAATAGTGGAAAGCCAAAATTAAGTGTAGTAATTTTGGGAGTGGAGTATGTTTGTGCTAAACATCGAACCATTATAATTATCTATATATTTATGGTAATTGTTTATCTTATTCCCTTTGAAAGATTGATTTCAAGGAGTTCGTGAAATGAGGTTGTCCTGCCTAAAGTTTTAGGTGAAGGTTGTCCTATGAATTAATTTGAATCAAGGTTTCAATACCTCTTACAATTGAGAATATATTCACCCCTCCTCCAGGACATCTGTAGCTCATCTTTCATTTGGTTACTCACAGAACCGGGGGCAAATTTGATCCTAAATGGGATGGCCCATGCATTATATCAAAAGTTTACTCTCATGGCACTTAAACTTCCCCTTGCCCCTTTCATGCTAGGCCACTTTATCGTAGCATGTATGAAGTAACCACAAAGGGATTCTACCACTCTGATGGGCTTGTCCAAATTTGGTTTTACAAATATTTTAGAACAAAGTTCATTAAATCTGCTCCGATAGAGATAAAATTCACTTCCTTCGGCCACCGCAACATCCTCTACTCCAAAATTAACTATTGTTTTTTCAAATGTATGAACTTCTTTCTTTCTTTCACTCTCAACAAGTCCAGTCATACTTTTTTCCCTTTAAGGATAAAGAGTTTGGTCCGATATGGTTCATCGAAGAATAAGAATCGATCAAAACAAAATTGGCAAGCTATTATAACAATCCCAAGTGCAAGGCTACGATGTAGTAATAACTCGGTGAGACCGATATCATACCCACAAGGACTTGCTATTGTGTAGTTTCTGGAATATGTTAGAATTAGAAATAGAATCTAAACTAACTACAAAAATTTGGATTAAAAGAGTAATTGTCATGCCCCAAACTCGAAAATTGTGCTCACAGAATTTCTGATCGCCGAATCCCTCGCTGACAGCCTCCGTAGTACCCCATTCTCGGCTTCCAGCACCCATAAGCCAGATTCTGAGCCTGGGATCCTACAAGGAAGATTTTCAGTGTGAATTTTTTTTAAAGGAGTATAACTACAAGCATAACCAAGTTACAAATGACAACATCAACACCACATATCCACTAATAAAACATTCAAGTATAATGCTGAAAGGGAATACATAAATAACAAAATCTCCAAAGTGATCTGCCACAAGCTCTTGCCTTAATATTGCTGCGACCTAACGTCACCTGCACATAACGGTTATGCATAAGCTTATAAAAAGCTTAGAGGGTGGTGTAAGTGTGTGCACAAGACAAGTGTTAAGCACACAAATATCATAGTAAGTGAAAATACTAGCAAATTCATAAGTCATACAATATCAAAGTATGCAATGCAGATCAACTATGTAAATGCAGAGTAATAGTGAGCTAAATATCAGATGCCAAGGATGTAATGAAATATACAATTCCTGACGAACCACAATTACCATCAGCCTCATCTATGCCATATAAATGCAAAAACATAACAACCCAAATGCTATATGTTGTGGATGTAATGCAATATGCAGATCCTGGCGAGTCCATAATACCATCAACCTTATTTAGGATATGCAATACAGAAGCATAGTAAACCAAATGCTATGTGCTAAGGATGTAATGTAATATGTGGTGCGAATGAAATGACCAAGCTGGAGTGTGAAGTCAGGATGATAGCACATAGTGTCATAAGTTATGGGGTTCATCACAAGGGACTTCTATCTAAACTAGTCCCATACCTAAATTTGGATAGCCAGACTCAATGTGGTAAACTCCTGATCTCAAGTTGGTCACGCCCCCCAATCAAAATCCTAGCCACTGCAAAGGTACACACAATGACTTGATTGCACACCACCAGGCCAAGTGGATAGTGAATGAATGAATGAACTAAATGTTGAGGATATTACTCCTGCTCAATAGATCCACATGTCAGTACCGTATATCTCTAGGATCATCACCGGGGTCTAGTACACTCCACACTGGTTGTAACATTCTGGATTTTTGCCAACCTGGAATTAGACGTCCTTAGGGAATGGGTCGCTCCTGACACCTTATTAACTTGTCAGAACTGAATCCCACAGTCTAAAACCGCTTCTTAACCCATTTCCTTCACAAATCTCACCTTTCACCACCTTGTTCTTTCAATTTTTCTAAGTACTTTTACCCTTGACACTATCTTAAACTAGCTAAGTATTATAACTTGGATCACTCTATATACAAACTACAAAGGCCCAGGTACCACCTTAGACAGAAATTACTCAGGACTAAATCCTTTAGAAATTAGGCGAGAATTAGCCAGTGTTAAACTAGAGTACCTGTGAAATTAGCACCAATCACTTTAAATACGATCTATAAGACCCAAAACTTGTAGAGTCATTGACGCTAGGTTACCCTAAAATCTAGGAGCAAACTCATTACCCGACTGCTCTCGGGAGCACATTGAAACTCCGTATCAGATCTGGACCGTACATCGGAAGTTCGATTAACACGAAGTTAAGGAATTAGGACCGCCTTGCTGGGTTTGACAACCGTCTCGGAAATCAAATCCAGATAGTGTCCCAGCGCTATTCGCTTGAACCCGGAGCAAGGAGTGTGAAAACACTTGTTTTCTTTACAAAATAAATATCTCAAATAGTAATCTGAGACTTGATACTTGTGGTCATTTTGTAAGCAACTAGACCATCAGAATCTAACCCAAATACACCCTCAGATCAGAAAAAATTTCATAAACATATCCATGTACTTGGAAATTCAAATCGTGATCCACTGACCGTTGAACTGAAACTGGTCTGCCATGCATGATCTGGGAATCCGACTGAAACAAAAACTTAAATAAATCTAGATCCATAATCTGTGAGCTTAAGTCCAACCTTTGGCTCAAGTGGGGCTGCCAGAAGTCCTCCGTTGAGCTGGAAAATGGTTGCTTTGGTTATAACCTAAGTATACCTTGACCATAAGTCTATTTTAGTGTATTTTTAGGCTATATAAGGACCTTAGAACCCTCTCTCTCACAACCATACGAATTTGAGAGAAACCCTAGAGAGAGAAGAGAGAAAAAAGAGAGAAAGAGTGAGAGAAGTGGGAGAATCTCCCTGCTACTATCCCCTGCTGCTACACAAGCTACACCACCCCATTCTCTTCGCTTTCTCGGCGATTCCGACTTCGTTTCTAAGTAAGAAACCCTAACCCTAATCTGTTTTGGAGTTGTAAAGGTTGTAGGTTATGAAATAGCTAACCTATTTCATTCTATAGGCTACCAAACTGCCGAATACAGAAGCTTGGCAAACCTATCGCATTCGTTACGATTCTATGACTAAAGGTATAGACTTTAGATGTACAGGTTATGGTTTTTAACACTTTCAATGTCAGATAATGATAGATTCATGATCTGCATGCAATTGCACATGTACAAAGTGCTGTCTGTTTTTCGTTTCGATTAAAGACAAAGAATATGGAATTTTACATATTCTAGGTATTCGTAGAAAATACCGTATACGTATAAATTTTAGAAATGTGTTTGCCATGATTATTTGTTATACGAATATAATATATATGCGTAAAATACTTGCTTGGCGAAAGGACCCGCCCTAATACATGTTTTGCTAATATACACTATGTATGTTGTAATAGTGTATTCTAAGTGTTTGTGAAAATGCTTGTGAGAGTAAGTGTTTGGATGATGGTACCTTAGGTAGGTGTCGAGATGGGATTCTCAACTATCTTAGAGACATGTATGATTTCCTCCATGCGGTTATTTACTTTAACCGCTTACTTATGAAATATGTGTGTTTGTATTCCTGTTTAAAACATGCTTTATAACATGCTTCATAACATGCTCAACTGATTGTATGATTTTATCTATGTAATGCATATGTTTAAATTCATGTTTATGTTGTATTCCATAAGAGCCGTGAAGGGTGATGGGGGAGTGGTGTAACGAGTGCATGCAACAGCCCTGGCAGCCCTAAGCGGATGTTATCAGACTTTGATTGTATGATTTGAATCTTGATCCATTATTGCTTTACTTATCTGCAATTGAATGTGATTGGGGCTATTGTATAGTCTAGGCAGTCGGTAATGGGATCGAATTCGTGGCTGAGATTCATTCACCACGTAGGACGTGTTTGACGAACCCGAGTCGTGCATTTCTTATCGGCAGTGGTTAGGCCACACGAAGTGCTTATGCACTTCATGTCGTACAACTCAACGGGCGCTCGTGCTAGTCGAGCTCATCAAGTAACCCGATCTGTCTAATGTATGTTCACCATGTTTGGACACTACTGCTTAAACCTAAGGTACCAAACTTACTAGTGGAAACCCCGTTAACTATGATACCTCGATCCGCTAAGACTCATGAGCCGGGTATGGTGGTATGGGACACCGTGGTCGAGCTGTCGGCCTACGTTGGGGCCATGTGCCTCCCCGTAGTGACCAGTGAGCAACTAGACTTGTGAGCCAATTATGGTGGTATGGGACACTATATTCGTGATGTCGGCCTACATTGATAAGGTGATGGGGGAGTGGTGCAACGAATGCGTGTAACAGCCTTGGCAGCCCTTTGTAGTGACCTCGAGTATACTCTGAATTTGCAGTGAGGCGACGAGTTTTGCCGCAGTGTATAGAGTATGAACTAGGCCTGTTTTAATTTAGTGATGAACCGTTAAAGAGGTGATGGGAGAGTGGTGTAACCATTGTACGTAACAGCCCTAGCAGCCTTTGCAGTGACCTAGAAACACACCATCGTATGAGATTAACTAGGACTGACGACCCTAGAATGGATCATGTTTGGGAATAATACAAGGCAGGTACCTTAGTTTCCTAATCCTTCTGTTTAAAATGGACTAATAACTACTCGGTAATCATGCTCTTCATCGCACTGCATGTGCCTAGTAGATGTGGAGCACTGAGGGATGAACGCATATCGCGAACGTAAAATGGTGTCGCATGAGGGTGGTTTGGCAAGGGCATTCATCTGTCATTTCATACTTGCATTAAATAAGAGTAGTTAGGATTGTTTGATTGTACTACTTTATCATTACTGCTTGACTGAATTGATAACATGTTAACCTATACTTTATTGTTCCACTGAGTTGACCACTCACTCCCACATTATGGGACGGTGTTGTACACACCAACCAGACTTGTTTGAGTTTCAGATGATAGCGATGCTGCAAAGCGGAGCTGGACTTTTATGAGGATGAGGAGGATTCCTCCTTTATGCTGTTTCAGGTGGGTTTCTGTGAGTCGTGTCCTGATCGACGGGGCTTTCTGGGATATTGACTAGAGGACCTTACACATTTGGTATATTTTAGGATTGTAGTTGTAATTATTTAACCTGGTAACGTTATCACACTCTGGAGACTCACTACAGTTTATATATTTTATCTATCTATCAAAGTCTTCCGCTTGCAAATTTATCTGTCTCTGGAGTATGATATGCTGTTTTGGTTTAATCTCACTCATGTTCACTACTCTAATACAGTCAACATTCAATCATCATTCATTTTGTTGCATAAGTGATGCGTTGGAACTCGGGAGTTGAGTTTATGCTCGACCCCCAATTTTCAGGGCGTTACACTGGTTGCTGCCTGGCTCATCGGTAGCGGACCCACTCATGAGCTAGTCAAACCCAGCCTAGCTTACAGCCCCCTCACTTGGGTGGATAAGGCCACACCCCTTCCAACCGACCAGATACAGTGGGAGACATGGCCTAATGGTATGCGGCCCTCACGCGCTCATGTATATCCACTCGGTCTAGATGTTGGAGCATCCTTGGTACCAAGGGGTTTAGGGACTTTCACCCACAGACATATTAGATGTCCATATGTTAGAACCAAATATTTTCGGTGTCCCAACTGGCCATCCATGATATACCTGCAGAGGTCATGGCCCTGATGTCGCTAGGACATAAAGTGATCATGTCACACAAATGTGAGATACATGAGTCATACTATCTAGTCATGTGCGCTCATGTGGGGTCACTCTGTCTCACAAGGAATCCCATAATAAACCAGCCCAACGGCGCATGCTATGATCAGTCACTCCTCATAACAAGCATATATATGATGCGTATGGGCATGTATTATGACATAATAAAGTATGTAGACATGATTATCTGATAAGACAGACAACACTAATCCATAATCAATGTTCACCAGCATGTCACATACTAAGAGTATAAACTAAACAACATGCTCCTACAGCTATAGGAGTCCATGCGGCATGTCCCACGTTATACTAGCGTTAGCCTTCTAAGGTACTGATACATCATATATTCCAAGACTGGGTCCACTAAAAGGACGGCAGATCTTGTCCATATGTTGAGATAGGCTCTATATGGTGGATATACCAAACCTGATACCACATATTCTCCCATCTACAGCAAGGGGGGACAATGATGTACTAATATCAAAGATACGCCTCACACTCATCCTAAGAAGGTAAATGGACGGTGTGGATGATACATACATAACAAGAGGTCCTAGCAATCGATTACAAGGTAAAATACATCTCAAGGGGTGAGCCAAGCAAGTATACAACAAGTGGGCTTCCTCACTCCCTTTATCATGAACAACCAGGCCTCCCTATGAGGGCCCGATATGAATACAAGGCGGGCCTTAGTAAGATCCACACATCCAGGACTATGTAACCCTACAAACGGTCCTGCTCATTATCTAAGTGGCCTCAGGTTTGGGTTATTAAGCTTGGACAAACATATGTATCTAGGTGGGCCACATTCCCTATGAAAGGCTCAGTACGAACACAAGATGGTCTCCAAGGCTTGGGTGATCCTATAGGGTATGGTGGAAAGTATCATTTATCAAATGGGGGCCCAATGGTTTGGGGTAGCCCAACAAGGGAAAGATGGGTATTACTAGCATCAATGGGGTCCAAGGGTTTGGGATAGCCTAATAAGGGAAGGTGGGTAATACAATCATTAATGGGGACCCAACAGTTTGAGATAAGCCCAATAAGAGGAGATGAGAATGGGCCTAACAATGGGCCTTAGGGAGATTACAACGTGGACATTTAACCAACATTGCTCCCAAGGTAATGGGCTTAACAACAGGCCCTAGGGAGGATTTCAACGGTGGACTTTTAACCACTATTGTCTCCTAGTGTGTGGTCCACTTGGGATTTGAATCTAACTCTCTATGGGGCCCATGACCCTTATACAAATCAGGAAATGGATGGACATCGTGTATGAAACACATACAACATGATGGGCCTCATAAGGCAGCCCCATGGTGGGCATATAATCCATAAATTAGGGTGGCCCTCTCAAGGCAATGGGGCCCACGACCTTAGAGAAATGGATGAACAATGTGAATATAACACATACATCATGGTGGAATCACTCATCATAATTGGGCCTCATACAAGGACCTCACATGCATCACATTGGGCCTCACTCATGGGCCTCATATACTTCACATTGGGCCTCACTATCTGGGTCTCAAATACATCACAATGGGCCTCACATAAGGGCATAATATACATCTCAATGGGCCTCATCATATGGGCCTCGTACACATCACATCGGGCCTCATCATATGGGCCTCAAATACATCACATTGGGCCTCATTCAATGGCCTCATATACATCATATTGGGCCTCATTATGCCGGCCTCAAATACATCACAATGGGCCTCATTCAAAGGCCTTAAATACATGACATTAGGCCTCATCATGTGGGCCTCAAATACATCACATTGGGCCTCATTCAAAGGCCTCAAATACATCACATTGAGGTGGGCCCTGCACATTCCAAATGGGCCCCACTAGATGGACAGCTTGGATCAAATACATATACCACGTGGGGGCCACGTGGATGGACAATGTGAATATACAACCATCATAAGGTGGGCCCCACCCATCCAGCAAACGGACGGGTGTGGATATACATCATCTGGGCCCCACGTCCCAGCCAAAACAGATGAACGGCGTGGAGAAACATATACATAAGGGTGGGTTCCCACCATCCAACAATCTAGATGGTCAGGACAAGGCCCATACATCATGGTTGGCCCCACATGGCACCGTCCGGATATAGACGGTGTGGATAAGGGATACATACATCTAGGTAGGCCCCATGCCCTGCATGTGCAGCACGTGCAGGGTGGGCCCTATGGATGGACAGTAGGATATAACACATACCTCATGATTAGGCCACAGAACCTGCTAACATCAAACAGCAGCTATGTAGCGTGTGGGACCCACTGTCCATGTGGCTGGATGGTGTGGATTTCACACAAACATCATGGTGCCCACGGATGAACAGCGTGGTTAAATCACATACAGCAAAGGTGGTCCCCACCATCTAGATCACTGGACGATGTGGATATACATACCTCATGATCAGACCCACACAACTTGCTGACGTCAATCCAGCAGCTAGATAACTGGTGCGACCCACAGATCTTGCTCACGTCATACAGCAGCTAGATAGCTGGTGGGACCTATAGAACTTACTGACGTCCATATAGATGGATGGTGCAGGTAAAACCCATACATCATGTGGAGTCCATACAGATGGACAGTATGGATGAAACATATACATCAGTGAGGTCCACGTCCCACGGATGGACGGACGACCTAGAAGCATACATCGAGATGGCGTCCCACCATCCAGCAGCTGGACGGTGAGGATGAAACCCATACGTTATGGTAGGGCCCCACCGTCCAAGTTCTGGACAGTGTGGCAAAAATGCATATATAAGGGTGGTGCCATGTGGTGTTCCACCCAATCAAGCTGATATTTAATTTTTCCTTTCATCCAGGGCATGCTGGCCAGCTGGGCTTTGCCAGCAATAACTGCTGGGCCACAACAGATCGGGGTCCACTCCTACAATGGCCCCACCACACGGACGGTGTGGATACTACATAAATCAAGGTGGGGTCCACATCAGCGTGGCCCACCCGTTGGACCAAACTAATATTTGTGATTTCCTCTCCGTCCACGCCCACTCGAAAATGGGCAGCAAGGTGGGCCCTTTGCGGACAACGGGTGCATCCCAATACATGTGGACGACATGGATAAAAAATACATACATTATGGGTGGGCCATTCAATCAGGGGAGAGAGAGAACATGAAGTAGAAGAGCTCCACCACTATGAGCTCCTCTAACAATTACAATGCATACATCAAATGGGTCCCACCACATGTGGGCCCTCAAATCATCAAAATCAATGGTGAAAATCCCTTTTCCCACCCATAAGATCAAGGTCTAGATAACCTTCTACAATAGGAAAATAAACATCATGATGGGGTCCATGAAGAATGGCCTCATTATGGGATGAACATATGAATCATGATGGGCCATCGGCCATACCTAAGGTCCAAAGTAGGATCTATACCATCAATCGGTAGGCCCCACTTGGCCCATCATTAAAATTACCATCTAATAATACAAAACACCCACCGATTGCTAATCATCTTGGTTTTATGGCTTCCTTAGCTCCTTGGATTCAACTTAGATGGAGGATGATGGAGATTGAAGGGCTAGGATGAGAGATGAGGGGGTAGGAAGTGGGCCACACTTGGCTCTATTGGAAGAGCTTGGATGGTCACTCTCTTAGTTGCTTGAAAAATTGTGGAGAGAATGAGAGGGAGAGAAGGTGTGATGGGATGAAAGGGATGGTGTGTGTTTGTGTGTGTGTAAGATGGGGATGGGTGTGTGTAAGAAAGGGATGGGTGAGAGTTGACTTTTGGATGAGAGGGGGATGGGTGTCATGCCATATTGGTAAGAGAGGGATGGGCTAGGCATGGGTTGTGATGGGATGTACTTGACTTGTGATTGATTGATTGATGTGATGGATTGGGTAGAGATTCTCTCAGGATTCACAACACGCGGCGTTTTCCTCGAAATAAATGCGAGCCCACAACTCCTGGCCTGGGTATCGCATCGGTGCACAAGACGCGGCGTTGAAACTGCGGCAACGGCACGATCGCAATGGTATAGGTCTCAGGTCGAATCGACTCATATCTACAGGATGTGACTTAGGGTTACGCACAAATACTGATTACGGGTCACGGGTTGCCAAAATTCAAAGGGGAGGATCGCGGAAGTCTGGTACGGACTAGGATACGGGCCTTACAGTAATTGTGAAGAAAATATCAGGAATAAAATACTAAAGTGTCAAGGATCTACTTATAGTTTCTAAAATATTACTTTACTTGAGTCAATCAGATCACACAACTGGAATCGAAGTCATATCCTATCCAGCTGGATAATGGAACAGTTAAATCACCATTTATATATTTAAAACAAATTTGAACTTCATTGAATTGGTTCCCTCATAAAGCATTATGTATTGATTGCAGGAATTCAAAGCATCTATCACACATAGAGTCAATGATAGATCAATGGATTTTATAGATCAAACAATTGCAAAACGTGTAGGAGATTATCAATAGTCTTCCTAAGCATCCAAAGTGCTTGGAGTTGACAATAGATCAAAGTAAAGTGAAAATACTTCTTCATTCAAACCAAATATTAAGGAATTGTTCAACATAAAAATCAAATAACTTAAATTGAAATAAAATAAACATTAAGAAAATCTACAAGCTTTACATCTTAGCTCTAGCTAAGAAATTAGCGCATCATAGACATGATTGAACTAAAACTTAAAATAGAAAATATAAAAACTAACTAAAATCAAAGTATTGAAGAGAATGGAAGTTTCCTTGAATCACCACAACACCTTGCTCTACTTCTTCTACCTTAATTCGTCATTAAAAACTCCTAAAACATCCATTTACATAGGCTCGATTCACACGGACTTCAAAACTAACTTGATTTTATGCAGCTATCGTAGCTTCGATGGCATCGAGCTTCAATCGAAGTGTTCGGGTGAAATTAGGAAATTGTCCAGCAACGAACTTTCGAAATTGCGTATTCTTCAATGTCATTGAAACTCCTGCGATGGGATCAAACTGGTTTCGATGGCATCGAACATGTCCTCGATGGAATCGAAGAATGCTCAAATATGTTCAGCAACAAAATAGGACTTTTCATTATTTTTGCGATGGGATTGAAGAGGCTTCGGTGACATCGACAATGATTCGATGTCATCGAAGGTGTCATTAATAGCATCGAAGTGTCAATTTCAGCACTTTTAATTTTCTACACTTTTGACTCCTCGATTTTCTTGCTTCCTCACTTGGTTTCCTTGGATCTTAGACTCTTGAATTCTTTAATTTTAACCTTCATAGATCCAATCATTTACTTGGTAATTCTTTGAGCATTAAATCCATGCTTTAAGCATCTTTTTCTTCTTAGCTCTCAAAATCACCTCGTAAGAGAAAACATGTTAATTAAATCAATTAAACGCATTCATGTTCATAAAACCAATGCTTAATAGGGGGAAATATACAATATTTCACTCTCAAAGCACCCCCAACCAACATTTTGCTAGTCCTAAACAAAACATGCAGAAACTAATCTCCAAATCTTCCAAATTTCAAACATTTCTTAGAAAACAACATTTTGTACAATCATAAACATTGGGGTAAATTTTCAAAGATATAAGAATGAAACATTGATAAGTTAGAACCTAATATCACTAGTAAACAAATAAACTAAGTCCTACCTTAATAATTAATCAATAAAACACATCTAAATATCAAGTTCTTAGTATCCTTAGTGGCATTCAACTTATAATCTGTAAAAGTTATCATTCTCTCCATAACATTAAATATAATAATTACTTCAAAGTGGAAAGATAAACACAAGTTACTGATTTTGAATCTATCTTCTTTTCACTTGTTTTTCCAACTTTTCAATTTTATATTGATGGTTTTCACACTATTTTCATTTTGTATTATTTTCTCAATTTAAACACATACAATAATTAGCCTTTTTTTCACTATTTTTAAGTTGGTCATTTTCTTCTTCTTTTTATACTTAAGATAGATAAGGAGATCCAGACTTAATTCCTATCCTAACACTGTTAAATAATCATCCTGTTAAAATTAGGAGTTCAAATAAACTTCACATAATATGAGTTAGATGTGAATTGTGAGCTACACTCAATTGATGTTTAAACTTTTTATTAATCAATTGATTAGGAGAACTCTGTTAAAAAATCTAATAATTAATTAGACTCTAGATTTTCAAAAGTTATTCTACATCTTATCATATTACTCAAATATATTCAATTAAACATAATATCAATCTTCAAAAAGAGTTTTGAAACTGAAAATTTTGAAAAATTTTAAGAATTTTTACTCAACATAGAAAATACTGATTAGTTCACCTAATATCACCCCCAACCTAAAATCTACATTGTCCTCAATGTAAAAGATATGCAATAAAATCAACACGGGATAATGAAAAGAAAAAAAAAAAAAGAGGAGTGAGTAAAAAGGAAGTACCTGAGGAAGATAACTGAAATGTTATGAAGTCTTCAATATTTAAAGGGATTAGTACTAAACAAAAAATAAAACTAAAACTAAAATAAACATAACAATCCTACTCCTAAGAAAAAAAAAATGTCAATGGACCTCCATCAGACTAGAAGGTTAATCCTGATAGAGAGGATCAATCAGAGAGATGGACATATCCTCCGAATCAAATTTTTCAATGAATGGTTTAAGACGATGACCGTTCACTTTGAAAATTTTACTATTCATCAAGTTTTTTATCTCGATAGCCTCATGAGGATAGACCATTTTGTGTCACACCCTGGCTCTGAAAATACGAGTTTGCTTGACTCAGTCGCCAAGTCGAAGGCGTGACTCAATAGAGAGGGGGAATATTATACACACAATCATAATAATCATCACAAATAGTAAACTTATTTAATCATCATGCATCTAGTCAAAAGTATCAATTATCTACTGGCTGATATCCAGTATAAGTTCATACATCATTATTTAAATCAATAAATATAAAATGAAAAAATCTTTATTCACGCAACAAATCTTCAAGTGTACGCCTCTAAAGTCATCACTCCACATACGAAGACTCCAGTTCATTTTCTTGTCCTGGATGGTTTTTCAATCAACAAAATGAGCTAATAGCCTAGCAAGTAGTTGTACGGATGAATTCACAACATAAGCATGATACAAGTGCATATACGAGAATATTATTATGTCACATTACCACATAAACACTTTCTTTAGTGAACAACTAGGGCCATAGCTATGCACAACATCCGGCTTGCTAACACCCATCCGATCGAGATCCATATGAGCCCAATATGTGTAGGAGTATACTCACATCTTGCGCGAACGCTGGCTTGAAGTATCTCACATACTATGTGTAACTGTATAGTCTAGCAATGAATGGCCCACTCTAAAGATGGCCAAACTCTTTCCCCGGCCTCGATCGTAATACCAACTCAGGTTCTATTGGGAACTCTGCCTAAGAATTTAATGAATAACTCAATCCCCAAGTTGTCTAGTGTTCTCATAATGACATATCAAATATAGGGCAATTACATACTTTAAATAGATATCAATATATTATAAACGTTAAGAAAAAGTAAGCATGTAATGTTATGCAATGCATGCAGAAAAATTCATCCATGATAGTAACTACTTACCTATAATGTTCATTTCTTATTCGACCATTTTGACCTTTTGATAATTTCTTCATGAATCTGATGACTTCACTTGGGTTTACGATCCATAGAAAGTTTCATTTTTTAAGTCATATCTAGAATACAAGTATCAAGTTAATTTCTTCATTACTTAGTGTCCATTTTCTTAAAACTCTTGCAAAAATGAGTAAGATTCTAAGATTGTTATATTAGTCCATTAAATCGGTCAATCAAATCCTTACTTTATTAAATATGAGCTGTAGATAGTTCATTTATATTATTTCTAACCATATATCAAAGGTATTAATCTTTATTTCAGATCGAGCTCTACCTTAAAGATAATTAGATGTTTAGATCCATCTGATCCGACCATTTATTTCTTCATTTTTCATGATTTTGGTCTAATGGTCCTGATTGATCTTTGATCAGATGATCTAATCTAACATTAGATCAAGTAGATTTTTAATTTTCTTAAATTTAATCCCTTAATTAGTTTATTAAACCTTTGATAAACAGTTGGATTGGACTCGATCATCAATTTAATGGTCGGATCATTATTATGATCTTTTCCCTAATTTTAACAATCTGAATCTAGATTTATAAGGTCTTCAATCCATATTTACACTTAATGAATAAGATTTCTAAATGTACAGTTAATTTTATGTGGGGCCCACTTTCACAATAATGTCTATAATAGATTTTTCACTTACAGGATTATAACATAAATAAGATATGGGAAACGTAAATGATTTAATAGATAGTCATGATCTTGTAGTGAGGTCCACTTAGATATGATCTAAAACATCTAAGAAATATAATATTAGAGCACTTACTTGATAAACGATTTGGATCAGGAGATAAGCTCTTAGAACTTATTTTTTAATCTCTCTCTCTCTCCCTCTCTCTATGTGAGACCCGACCCAAGTTCGCATGTGAGCATGAGTGTGTGTGAGTATGCATCCCGTTTATCTTGGTCTCGCGGTCCTACCAGTCAAATCCTGACAACCCGCAACCTTTGGGTAGTGTTTGCGGTCATCCTTGAGTCCGGTCACATAGACCCGACTCGGATCGACCCAAGACCTATGTCATCTTGTTCGCATCATTGTTGCAGTTCCAACAACGTGTCTTGTGCATCCATCCGACTTATGGATCAAAAGTTATGATCATTACATAATATAGCCCTTGATCATTTGGCCCACTTCTGTGCAAATGCATGTGGGTCACCTCTATGGCACAATTCCCCATGCACACCACACACACACTACATAATCTCATGGAATAACACCACCCACTCAAGTCACTACCCAAGCCTAGTCTAAAACCTACAAACATAGTAATCTCCTCCCATAGCCATCATTACTTTCTTACAAACCCATGATGGCTTTTCTCTCTCTCCTTATCTTTCCTTCCCTCTCATTTTCTTCCCTTAAGCTAGCAATTCCTCTCCCTTCAATGTCCATATTTTTCTCTCTTCTCCAGCCCCCTCCTTCCTAAATCCCCCTCCATCTAACCTTTGAAATCTCATCTCCACCATTGATCCATTTCCCTTGGTGCTAGAGAATCTTGGTGTGGAAGTTTAATGATCATATTTGAGGTGGGTGCTTCTCTAGGATGTAGAATCTGATTTCTATGGTATAGATCTTTCATTTCTTTTATGGAGGAAGTGTAGGACCCACCAATCAATGGTGGAGATCTCACACGTCCCCATAGGTGTGGCCAAATGGCCCACCTTATGCATGCATGTCCCATGCATGAGATTTTTCTATATGGATCCCATCATGGTGGATCCCTTGATTTCATCGCATGAAGAGGTCATCTAGACCCTATGATCATGGTGAGAACGGTATCCCAACCATCTATTTTAATTTTTAGCCATGCACGTGTGAGATTCATCTTGTGAATGTATATCAATGTATGATGTGTGGTGGGATTGTTCTTGGAAGGGCTCAATGGTGGTGGAGCCCTTTCCCTATGGCCGGATCATCCTTATTTCTCTCATTTCCCTCATTTGTATTTCCTGATCATAGTGTGTGGCCCACATTATAGACCAATAAAAATCCAGCCATCCAAAAAGGGAGGACGCCCATGGCATCCCACCCTGTGACATGTGGCCCTAAAATCCAACTAATTGGGGCACATGCAAAGGTGCTTTGGATGATGGAATGACTTGGATATTTGTGGGACCTACTAGGGTGGTCCATTCTCTAATTTCCTGGGATTAAATCCCATTTTAATTACTGTTTATAATTATTTCTTTCCAACCTATTGTTGTTGTCTAGAAATTGTCTGGACAGATTTTTGGGCCACCTTGGGGCCTGATTTTTGGTTATTTTAGGGGAATACTGATACAAATTAATATGTGATTCATGTAGCTGCATGTTCCACCTACAATCATACCAAGTTTCAGCCCCATTGGACCCTATTTGGGCATCCAAAAAGGTGGGACAACATAGTGGACTGCCAGAAATTTCTACTGTGCAGTCCAGCAGCATAGTCTTTTAAAAACTAAATTTTAAAAATACTTTCTCAGATGGTGGGCCATCTTTCTGGGTCCAACCTTGTTGTAGGCTTGATGAGGGACCTTGGATCCAAATTTCAAAAATTTTGGAGGCCTAGAACCCACCTATTTGGATGGCCCGAATTCAGGATAGCAACATGTATGTTACAGATTTTTATTATAATCTTGCTGTCTTCTTTGTAACCATGGAATTTATTGGGCCCTGCCCATTGGAGCCCTTGTGCATGTCTGTGAGGCCTACCTTATGATGTTCTAGAGGCCTTTAGGGTCATAATTATGGGCCCAAGTGGCTGGACCAGCAGTTCATGATGGACGTCTAGCTAGTGGATGCCCATCATGAGCTGACCGTCCTTGGTCAGGCCCACCATGATGTATGTC
Organism: Magnolia changhungtana; assembly: GCA_030180095.1. Lineage (NCBI taxonomy): Eukaryota > Viridiplantae > Streptophyta > Magnoliopsida > Magnoliales > Magnoliaceae > Magnolia > Magnolia changhungtana. Next base: position 5,617,567 of record JASAUF010000600.1, read on the forward strand.
TTCCTCCATGTCGTCCTTCCATTTTGTAGGGCCCATGGGTGTGTGTGGTCCACCCTAGGTGGACATCCCATGTGGGGCCCACTTGGGATGTGAGGAGCCCGCCTTAGAGCAAGGGGTTAGGCCGTCCATGGCCTTGGGCCGTCCCACCCTTAGGACGTCCCTACCTTGGGCTGTTATGGGCCTGCATTCCGGCGGCATGACCCGCTTGATATATGTGTTATACATCCCCCTCTCACCAAGTGGGACCCACAGTGATGTGTGTGGGCCATCAGGAATTAAATATACCATGAAATAATTTAATTGTTGAACTCCAACAAACCCAAAAAACGGGTGGGCTGGAAATCCAGCAATGAGCCCAATGTTACTGCCAATAAATGTTTGTTTTGGGGCAGCATGGCCCACTATATTTGAGGTTGATTTAATCAGTTATATTGCCCTTTCCCTTTAGTATTTTTGGGTGTAATTAATGCTCATCTAAGGCCCACCCAAGTTGGGTTTTTATTGGAACATTGCATGCGGTCAATTGACTAGTTCCTTAGGCCTTTTGGACCAGTACCTTCTATGTAGGACCATTGACCTTGGGCCTATACTCTTCTACCTATTGTGATGGGTTTAGGGGCTATAATATGCAAGTAGTTAGGCCCTTGGCTGCCCACTAAATTAACCCTGTACATTGGGCTAAGATGTGAGGCCCAACTCACTTGTGTTAAGTGTGAAATTTGCCCATATGGTTAAACTACTAGGCTGCCCATGAGGCCCACCACAATATGTGGGTTTATGACCCTTATGGTTGGACCCAAACCTTACTTGAGGGCCCACCATATTGCCTATAAGTTGGGCTTTGTGTATAGCCCATTAGGTTATGCATTGCTTGAGCCTTAGACCTTACCTTATATGCGTAGCGGGCTACCTTTTAGGACCCAGTTGAGGTTGGATGTCCTCCTCAATAGCCCTAAGGTAGGCCCATATGGCCCTTATAGGTGATTGAAGGCCCACCTTGGGTTTCCTCCATTAAGACTTTGTGACTCTCTTAACTTGTGCCCCCCCCCCCCCCCCCCAAAAAAAAAAAAAAAAAAAAAAGACTTCAGTTCTCCTTAAAGCACCTGTTTATGCACCTAGACCTTGACCCTCCTTGGGACGAAGGATTACATATTCTTACTTCGTTATATCCCATATGCATCATCTGTGTAAATTGATTTCATTGTATGGTGGTCATTGAGGGATGGAGTTTCTCCCTTCATGCACATTGAGTGTCTGCAGCTAGTGCATGATCTGTATGTATGACTCATGCATTGGCATCGCATTTCATAATGATATAGCCCTTGCTTTATCAGGGCCTCGCCTCCACAGGGATATCCATGAATGGCTGGATGTGTGGACACCATAAATGATATTTAAGCATACTGGGTAAATAGGTGCCCATGGGTGAAATTTCTAAAACTTCCATAGTACCAAGGATCTGCCCCAACACAATGACCGAGTGGAAACTATGAGCGCATGAGGGCCTTAGACCGTTCGGCCGCGACTCTCACTGTCGTGTAGCCGGTTGGGTAGGGATGTGGCCTTATCCGCCTGTGAGGGGGGCATGATTAGGCTGAGTCTGACCAGCTCGTGAAATGGGTCCGCTGCTGTCGAGCCCTGTTGGTGATTGGTTGTCCACAGTCGGGTAGTGAGGTCTCTTACCCTCGTTTGACTGTGTAGGTCTGTAGAGTGGCAGTCATTTCGCAGTGTAGTGGACCCCAGTGATTTTCTTATGATTGGAAATGTACTTAATATATGGATTGGTCATGAGCACTGGCATTACTTTACATCGCATTCGCATTGGCTGCATAAGCCCCTTCATGCATCACCTTGGTATGGCGCCCAATACTCATTACATCGTATTCATGATAAGCCTTGGTAAGGCTAGTAATATTATCATTGAGCATGTTTCTCTTCTCGTACCTCCTGCTATTCTTTTGTGCATCATTGTCACACACTTTCGCCACCCTCTAAGCTTTTATAAGCTTATACACGATTGATGCGTACAGGAGATCCTAAGCAGGCGTCGTAGCAGCAAAGCTTGGAGTAGAGTTGAGCTTGAGGACTCCAGTGCTGCTGGTTTTTCTCTCCTTTTTTATCATCTTATGTATGTCCCTTTGGACCTTATGGATATTTGTAAAAGTTCAAATTCATAGTGGATTTGTGATGTGTGCATTTGTTATTCTCAGATATACTTGCTGTGATCTTGGGTATGCTCGTATTGGTAATGATTATACTATTATGGAAATCCTCCTTGTAGGATCCCAAGATCGAAACCTGCTTCAAGGGGAGAGAATTACTACGGAGGCTATTGCGGGCATAACCGACTATTGGGTTCCTTGTGAATCCGGTTACTGAGTCTGGGGCGTGACACTCTGTGAGTGCTTATAAGATATGGTTTAACATGCCTTATATAGAGAAGTCAAATCCCTCTTACATTAACGCACATCCACATGTAACATGTGATAAACACATGTTAAGTGCATGTAACTTTCATATTAAGGGTGAGAGGTTTTGTGGTGAATGAGGGTGCAAACAATATGTGCGTATGTGCCATGTAGATGTGGGTCCCACAAGTAGTCTTCTTGATCTAAGTGCATGATTAGATCGTTTATATCTTATGTCATCTTGTAAAAATGATTTTTTAATCAAAATGACCATAGTTAATTGTAGAAAAATTACAAGTGTTCGTAGAGGCAACATTGCACCAAAGATTGTACAATGCATTTATGTGAAATATGTTGTATAAATTGAGTGTGTACATGCCACGATTTTGTGGGCCATACCAAAAGTTTCTATGTCCAATTATTATATCAAAATAAAGATTTTATTATAAAGATCATGAGAAAAATAATATCAAAGTAAAAAAAATAAGTGTATAATACTATGGGTCATGATCACATGTATGATTATAATATATATGGATAATTTTTATGATTTTATACATGTTAAAATAGCTTAAAATTATAGTATCGAAGATCTACTAGAGTAATGAAATAAGAAGCTAGTATACTTTGTTAGGGTCCACAAAATATATTAAAATTAACGGTTCAAGAATTCTTGGCCTTAGATCTCAGCTTTTTGTCCTTGTTTAAGTCAAAGTTTTTATATGGCATTGTCGATATTGTGTCAAAGAACATATTAAATGGTTTTCTATAGAAAGATCAAGTGGTTTGATAGGCAATTCCAATAGGGGTCTTGTATGTCGTACGATAAGCCCATAATGCATCGGTCAATCGAATTGACCAATCCTTATGATTTAGGTTAACCATTTTCTCTCAAATTTGTTTGATTTTCCGATTTGAAATTTCAGCTTAACCACTTGTTTGAGGATGATAGGGGGTACTCACTTAATGAGAAATATAATATTTCTTCATTAAAGCTTTGAATGGTGTATTGCAAAAGTTAGATATTTCATCACTTATGATGACTCGACGTGTTCCAAACTTGGATAATATGTTCTCTTTTAAGAACTTAATGATTGTGTGGTGGTCGTTATTCTGGCACGAAATTGCCTCCCATTTGGATACATAATCAACAGTGAGCAGAATATATACATTTCCAAAGTATTGGAGGAATAGCCCCATGAAATGGATGCCGCAACAATCAAATACTTCAATGATAAGAATGGGGTTCAACGGTATCATATTTCTATAGGACAATCCTCTCAATTTCTGACAACACTCACACGCTATCTCGACTGACATAGTCTCAAGAGGTTCAACCCTATATGTCAATGGTCTATCTGGATTTGGAGGAACAAGCATCAGACTAGGTAGTAGGTTTTTTTACTCAGGCACCTGTTGGGATGCAACTCCTTGTGAGTAGGAGGCTTATTTGTCACGCCCCAAATTCGAAAATCGGATTCACTGGAATCTTGATCACCGAATCCGGTGCCAACAGCCTTTGTAGTACCCCATTCTCGGCTCCTAGCATCCATACGCCAGATTCTGATCCTAGGATCCTACAAGGAGGATTTTTCCAATATACATTTAATTCATAATAAGCATAACTACAAGATTACCTAATTCACAAAGGCAACATCATCATCACATATCCACTAATATAATTATTTGAGTACAATGCTGAAAGAGAAATACATAAATTAAAAATCAAGCTCCAGGAGACTGCTGCATGCTCCAAGCTCAATCACTGCAACATAACATCACCTGCATGCATCTATCGTGCATAAGCTTATAGAAAGCTTAGAGGGTGGTGTGAGTGTGTGCACAAGGTAAGTGTCAAGCATTCATTGCAATGACATAATCATACAATGTCAGAAATATTGGTAAGATAATAAATCATATGATATTAAAGTAAACGAAAATACTAACAAGTCCATAAGTCAAGCAATATCAGAATACGCGATACAGATCAACTATACAAATGAGGGGTCATAAAGAGTCAAATATCAGATGTCGTATCTAAACCATATAAATGCAAAAACACAGGTAACCCAAAATGTCATATGCCGCGAATGTAATGCAATATGCGGTGCAAATAAAATGACTATGCTGGAGTGTAAAGTTGGAATGATAATACGTAGTATCGCAAGCTATGGGGTCCATCACAAGGGACTTTTATCCAAACTAGTCTTATACCTAAATTTGGATAGTCAGACTCAATGTAGTAGACTCCTGATCTCAGGTTAGTCGCCCGCCCAACCGAAATCCTGGCCATGCGAAGGTACACAATGTTAGTTGCGCACCACCAGCCCGAGTGGATAATGAATGAATGAGTATGCAATTCCTGTCCACATATCAGTACAATTCCTCTCTGGAATATCACCGGGGTCTATTATACTCCAAACCAGATCACCGCCTCATCGTGCGCAACAAGGTGAGTGGAAGAGACCTCACTATTCGCCTGCCAATATCGGGCCCGGCTAGTCAATAGCAGACCCATTCCTCGAGCTGATCAGACTCAGCCTAGCATTGCCCCCTCCTCTCTAGTAGGATAGGCCGTACCCCCTTCCAATCGACCATGACACAGTGGGAGACGCGGCCTAATGGTATGTGGCCCTCATGCACTCATGCATCCACTCGATCTAGACGTTGGAGCAACATCTGGAATCAATAGAGTTCTGAGACTTTTACCCAAGGATATCTATAGCACCCCATGTAGAACAGACTTCCGGTGTCCCGTCTAGCCATCCACGATGTGCCTGTGGAGGCTATGACCCTGATGTCGCTAGGGCACACAATGTAAGATGCATGAGTCATACAATCCAGTCATGCATCAATCTTGCGCATATCGTGTGCTCATGTGAGATAACCTCTGCATATCAAGGAGTATCATAATAATCTCCCTAATGACATATGCAATGGTCAACCACATCTCATAACAAACATGCAGATGATGCGTATGGGCATGTATCATGATGCTATGCAGTCACATACTCATAATCCGTATCAATAACCGGCATCAACAATCGGTCTCGACAATGTGGACATTTAACTAATATTGCCCCCATGGAATGGTCCACATAAAGTCAAACATATAATGGGCCCACAGCCTCACACAAAGACCTAATATGCAACACAAGGGGCCTTACTCAAGGGCCACATATACACATGGGTGGGCCCTACCCATGGGCATCAAATACATGACATGTGGGCCCTACACTTGGGTCTCATATGCACCAAATGGGCCACGTATCTGGGCCTCGAATGCATCAAATGGGCCATGTATCCTGGGCTTATTACATATCACAATGGGCCTTGCCCATGACCACAAATACATCATAATGGGCCTCAACTACGGGTCACATATACATTATATAGGTCTCGACAATCGGCCTTAGCAATTGAAATCGGCCTCGACAATCGAAATCGGCCTATACAACCGGCCTCGACAATTCAGAATCGTCCTATACAATCGGCTTCGACAATTCAGAATCGGCCTATACAATCGGCCTCGATGAATCGAAAATCATCCTATACAATTGGCCTCAATACTTGGGCACGACAATTGGGATCGATCAATAATCAAAATCGGCTAATCGGTTACATCAATCGGAATTGGCAATCAGTCATGACAATCAGAATCGGCAATCGGTCATGACAAACAGAATTGATCGATAATCAGAATAGGCAAATCGGTCACGTCAATCGGAATTGACAGTCAGTCATGATAATCGGCCACAATCGCTAATCGGCAATCGGCCACGACATTCGGAATCAATCGATAATCAGAATTAGCAAATCGGTCAGTCAATCAGAATTGGCAAATCGGTCACGTCAATCGAAATCGGCAATCGGCCACAACAATCGAAATTGACAGTCGGTCATGATAATCGGCCTCGATCGCTAATCGACAATCGCCTACGATAATCAGAATCGATCGATAATCAGAATTGGAAAATCGGTCACGTCAATCGGAATAGGCAATCATTCACGACGATCGAAATCGGTAGGAATGGGCCTAACAAGGCCCAATGGAAGATCGCAAGGTGGACATTCAACCATCATTGCCCATTAATGTGGCCATTTAACTAACATTACTCCCAAAGAGTGGCCCACATAGGGCCGAACATGTAAGACCTGTATCCTAGTCCGTACTGTTTCGTCGAATCCCGCGATCCTTTCCGTCGAAGTTCGGCAATCCATAACCGATAACCGACGTTTGCGATCGACCCTAAGTCGTATCCTGTATATTCGAGTCAGTTTAATCTAGGACTTGTACCATTGTGACTACACCGTCGCCGCGGTTCCGACGTCGTGTCTTACGCACTGATCCGATACCTTGACCAGAAGATGTGGGCCAGTGTTTATTTTAAAGAAAACGTCACGCATTGCAATCCCAAGAGAATCTCTACAACATGTCCCATTAATCAATCAATCACATCATGTCAAGTACACATCACCTTTCACCCCATCCCCAAGCAACCACCAAGTTAACTCTTTCTCACCCTCTCTCTTACACAACCATACATGTCAAGTACACATCACACATCACTCACCCTTTCACCCATCACACCCATCCCTCACTTCTCTTACAACACTCTCTCCCTCTCTCATTTCCCAAAACACAATTCCAAACCCAACCAAGAAACCCACGTCCAAGCTCTTCCAAGGTGAGAAAATGAGTGGTGTGGCCCACCTCTCCTATCCCAAAAATCCTCCATCCTAGCCCTTCATTTCTCATCTCTTCCATCAAAGTGAAGCATAAGGAGATTGGCATTCCAACGAACCAAGAAGATCGAATGGTGGGTGCTTTCATAGACTAGATTTCATTGTTTTGATGATGGGCCAAGTGAGGCCTACCGATCAATGGTGTGGATCTCACTTTGGACCCTAAGATGTGGCCGATGGCCCACCTTGATTATCACTTGATGTATGATTAAATGCAAGGGAGGGCCCATTGTGGCGGGGTCCCTCCATCACTCGTGTCCCACTCTCCTTTTCTCTCTCCCTCTCTTTTTCATTTGTTTTGTTTGCAATGATGTGATTGTGTGGCCCACTTAATGAGTCATGAGGTGTCCAAACTATTCATCAAATGGACCCCACCTTGATGTGTGTATTATCCACACCATCCAACCATTTGGTGGCCCAACCCAATAGCATGTCTATGGGTGGGGCCCACCTTAAGCATATGCTTGACCCAACCATCCAGCGTCCACGGACGCTGGACATGAGTGAAGTATGAGCTGACAGTGGGCGTACTAGCAAGCTAACAAAAAAATATATATGATATTATTTTTTTAGGATTTTGGGTGGACTACTTGTGTAGGCTCCACCTTGATATATTTATTCAATCCATGCCGCTCATTCCATTCAGTGGATCATTTTAGGTGTTGGGCCGAAAATTTGGGCCAATCCGATCTTCTGATGGGTCGTAGTATAGTAGAATAATGGTTTTCACTATTAAAATGCACTTGATATTTTCTATATGTCAAAATACCCTACATATTGGGCTTATTTGGTTGGTATTGAGCAATGAAACGCAATGGCTGGAGTGGATTCATCAGATGCGGGCCTCACATGTGAAAAAACCGCGAGAAAATGCGATTTCAAAAGAAACAATATATATATATATATATATATATATAATGCAGCCATGGGCCCCAGCCGTGATGTGTGTTATGTATCCACTCCGTCCATTATGTGGGACCTTAGGGCAACGGGCCGTCCTCTAAAAATTAGGCCCATCCAAAGTTCAGGAAGCCCACATCACAGGAAACAATGTGAATTGACTATCTTCCATTGAAACCCTTTTTGGGTCCACAGAAGTTTTGGATCAAGCTGATATTTACTTTTCCCTCTTATCCAGTGATGTGTGACCTTATCAACAGGTTGGATTTCAAATAAACATTATGGTGGACCCCACGTGAGACCCACAATGATGTATTTATTTTATTCACACCGCCCACCATGGACCCTGGAACCCACCGTGGTGCATGTGTCTTCACCACACCATCCAGGGCTGGACGGTGGGACCCCTTTAATGCATGTGTTCTCTCCATGCTGCCCATCTATGTCGACCCCCACCATGATGCTTGTGTTGCACCCCAACCATCAATCCATTTTGTAGGCTCATTGTAAGGCGTGAGCTAAAGAACGAGTTAGATCCGTGGTTCAAATGGGTCCCACCACTATTATTTGAAGTGAGGATCGGTTGATCCTTTGACATGATTCATATATATATATATATATGTATGAATGTATTTGTGGCCATTATTAAGGCCCACCTTGGCATTCATAAGGCCCATGTAAGTGGGCCCATCTTATGTCTTTGTGACCCATTATTGAGGCCCACCTTGATGTACGTAAGGCCCATGTGATTAGGCCCATTCGATGTATTCGTGGCCCGTTGTCGAGGCCCACTTTGATATATAAGGCCATGTTACGAGGCCCATTGTGATGAACTCAAAGGCCCATGGGATATGGCCCATTGCAATGTACATAAGGCTCATTAATGCGGCCCATTTGATTTATAAAAGGCCCATATGATATGGCCCATTCGATGTATCTAAGGCCCATGGGTCGAGGCCCAACAGGTTGTCCTTAGGGTCCATTGCAATGCGTAATTTCTCCATAGTTTGTGGCGGGCCGTGCCTTGGGAGCAATGTTGGTTTGACGTCCACATTGTAAGTACAATGTTAGTTAAATGTCCGCATTGTGACTCTCCCTAGGGCCCATTGATAGGCCCATACTCGTTGTGTGTAGGCCATCTAGGCCCATCTGTATTGTAAGGATAGTTCATTACTTTATAAAATACTTAGTATAACTCCATGATTCATGCCCATACGTATCATATGTATGCTTGATATGAGGAATGTTTGATCGTAACATAAGCCGTTGGGCTGAGACATTTACGGGACTCCTTATGAGACGGAGTGCCCCACATGATCGCGTGGTATGCATAAGATTGCTGCATGATTGTACGGTATGGCTCATGCATCTCGCATATGTGTGACTTGATCACCGCACACCCTAGCGACATTAAGGTCGTGGCTCCACAGGCACATCATGGATGGCTGTATCGGATACCGAAAATACTTTGTTCTAGCACTGTGGGCACTTAGGATGTCCTTGGGTGAAAGTTCTAGAACCTTTTTGGTACCAGGAGTTGCTCTAACGTTTAGATCGAGTGGATACACAAGCACCCGAGTGTCGAATACTAGTAGGCCGTGTCTCCCACTATGTCATGGTCGGTTAGAAGGGGGTGTGGCCTTATTCGCCCGAGTGAGGGGGCTATAAGCTAGGTTGAGTTTGACCAGCTTGCAAATGAGTCCACTATCGATGAGCCGGGTAGGTATTGGCAGACTACTAGTCAGGCGGATAGTGAGGTCTCTTCCACTTACTTGACTGTGCAGCTAGGGAGGAGGCAGTCAGTGTGAGGTGTATTAGACCCCGGTGATATACAGAGATGAATTGTACTGATATGTGTACTTGATGAGTATTGGCACACTTTCTTTGCATCTCGCATATGACATTTGGCTATATAGGCCTCGCATCGCATGGCCTTAGTATGGCCGATAGCATTCATGTCTTGCATTACATAGTTTTAGTATAGCTGATACTATTCATGGACTTACTCGCATACTTCTGCATTACTCTGATATTATATACTTGACACTTACCTTACACACACTTTCACCACCCTCTAAGCTTTTGTAAGCTTATGCACGATAGATGCGTGTTGGTGGCGTTAAGTTACAGTAGCGTTGAGCTTGGAGCGTGCAACCGAGCCTCTGGAGATTCTGTTACTTTCATTATATTATATTCTCCTTTCATACGCATTGTACTTAAAGTTTTTGATATAGTGGATATGTGGTGTTGTTGTTTTGTGACTTGGTTATGCTTGTGGTTATGCTCTCTATTACAAAAAATATATATATATATACTGAAATCCTCCTTGTAGGATCCTAGGATCGGAATATGGCGTATGGGCGTTAGGAGCTGAGAATGGAGTACTACGGAGGCTGTCGGCACCAGATTCAGTGATCGAGAATTTTGTGAGCCCATTTTCCAAGTTTGGGGCCTGACAGAAGTTGGTGTCAGAGCATAACTTGGGAATACCTGAGATCACATCACATATCTGCTATGCACTAGAATGAATAGGTTCCGAGTCCGAATAACTTAGCAATTTTCTGACATAGACCCTTGACGTTTATGCCTTCAAGAAATCTAAAGGCTAATAGGCCCTTGTTCCTTCCTGTAGGACGTAATGGCTAGAAGAGCGACCCGAGCGAATCCCGCTCCACCACCTGCGACTCCCACTCTACCACCTGCTACTCCCGCTCTACCACCTGCGACTCCCGCTCCACCACTGGATATTCCTGCTTTCCAGCCCGAGGATGCCACTCCTTTACCTGAGATCGGTGCGGATCCGATCGTACCCGTGAGTGTCACCCAGGTGCAACAGATACTTCAGGCAATGATCGTTATTCTTCAGGGACAGAGCAGGCGTCCCACTGTTACACCAGCCGAGGCTGAGCACGAGCGTGCAAGCACCCTTCTCAAGGACTTCCGACAGCACGATCCTCCATGTTTCCGGGGTGAGCCAGACCCTACTGCTGCAGAGATATGGTGTTCCGAGGTGGAGAAGATATTCGACACCATGAGATGTATGACCCAGTAGCGAGTTACCTTAACCGTATTTCTTCTTCAGGGTGAGGCTCAGCATTTGTGGGCGCCTATCGCCCGATCGGTAGCAGCCGATTTTGAGTGGACCTAGGAGGACTTTGTAGATCGGTTTGACCGGAAGTTCTTTCCCGAGCATGTGCGACAGCAGCGCATTAGAGTTTGAGACTCTAGTCCAGGGGGACATGACTGTGTCCCAGTACGAGGCTCATTTCGTCGCACTATCGAGATTTACGACGTATCTTGTTGATGATGAAGAGCGGAAGGCCCGCCGTTTTGAGAACGGTTTGTGTCCTGCCCTTAAGAGTCGTGTAATCAGACACATACTTCCGACGTTGAGCAAATCATAGAGAGGGCCCAGATCTATGAGTCAGATTGGGTCAGTTTGCAGAGAGCCCGTGACTAGAGGGGAGATCAGAAGAGAAAGGAGCTCTCCAGTAGCTCCCAGCCGCAGCAACATCGTTCACAGCAGCGACGCATGACCTGCCCAGCATTCCGAGCACCGGAAGCACCCCCAGCACCACCTTTGGGACCGTTCACAGGTACCTGCTTTGGATGCGGTAAGACAGGACATCGTGAGCATGACTGTCCCCATTTGCAGCAGCAGCAGCCGAGGACACCGCATCCACCTCCGCGACAACCACCACAGCATCAGCAGCCGAGGGCACCGTATAAGCCTCTATGACAGCCCCCACAGCAGCAGCAGCAGCGACGGCAGCACCAGCCTCAGGGACCTCCCCCGCAACAGCAGAGACCTCAGAGGGGACCTGCAACTCCCAAGTAGGCCCAGGGTAGATTTTATGCCGCCCAGCAGGACCTCCAGTCATCAGGAGCAGTCGTCGACGATCATGTGACTTGGCCCCTGCACCGTCTTTCTAGATTGCTCATGAATGATGCGTCTTGGGAGTTAGAGCTTGAGATTCGTGAGCGCTATCCCCATCTCTTAGGTGTTTAATTATGATGATATACTAAAATTGTGATGTTTTGATTATACACGATGTTATGTTTCCTATTCCCTTATGAGTTACGTTTAGTTGCGATGGTAGTATAAATTTCGAGGATGAAATTTTTATTAGGTGGGGAGAGCTGTAAAACCCGTATCCTAGTCCGTACTATTCCGTCGAATCCAGCGATCCTTTCCGTCGAAGTCTGACAATCCGCGACCGATAACTGACGTTTGCGATCGACCATAAGTCGTGTCTTGTAGATTCGAGTCGGTTTAATCCGAGACTTGTAAAATTGCGACCACACAGTCGCCTCGGTTCCGACGCCGCGTCTTACGCACCGATCCGATACCCTAACCAGAAGATGCGGGCCGGTGTTTATTTCGAAGAAAACGCCGCGCATTACAATCCCAAGAGAATCTCTACAATATGTCTCATCAATCAATCAATCAATCACATCATGTCAAGTATACATCACCTTTCACCCCATCCCCAAGCAACCACTAAGTCAACTCTTTCTCACCCTCTCTCTTACACAACCATACATGTCAAGTACACATCACACATCACTCACCCTTTCACCCATCACACCCATCCCTCACTTCTCTTACAGCACTCTCTCCCTCTCTCATTTCCCAAAACACAATTCCAAACCCAACCAAGAAACCCACGTCCAAGCTCTTCCAAGGTGAGAAAATGAGTTGTGTGGCCCACCTTTCCTATCCCAAAAATTCTCCATCCTAGCCCTTTATTTCTCATCTCTTCCGTCAAAGTGAAGCATAAGGAGATTGGCATTCCAACGGACCGAGAAGATCGAATGGTGGGTGCTTCCATAGGCTAGATTTCATTGTTTTGATGATGGGCCAAGTGAGGCCTACCGATCAATGGTGTGGATCTCACTTTGGACCCTAAGATGTGGCCGATGGCCCACCTTGATTATCACTTGATGTATGATTAAATGCAAGGGAGGGCCCATAGTGGCGGGGTCCCTCCATCACTCGTGTCCCACTCTCCTTTTCTCTCTCCCTCTCTTTTTCATTTGGTTTGTTTGCAATGATGTGATTGTGTGGCCCACTTAATGAGTCATGTGGTGTCCAAACCGTTCATCAAATGGACCCCACCTTGATGTGTGTATTATCCACACCATCCAACCATTTGGTGGCCCACCCCAATATTATATCTATAGGTGGGGCCCACCTTAAGCATATGCTTGACCCAACCGTCCAGCGTCCACGGACGCTGGACATGAGTGAAGTATGAGCTGACAGTGGACGTACTAGCAAGCTAACAAAAAAAATATATGATATTATTTTTTAAGGATTTTGGGTACGCTCCACCTTGATATACATATTCAATCCATGCCGCTCATTCCATTCAGTGGATCATTTTAGGCGTTGGGCCAAAAATTTGGGCCAATCCGATCTTCTGGTGGGTCATAGTATAGCAAAATAATGGTTTTCACCGTTAAAATGCACTTGATATTTTCTATACATCAAAATACCCTGCGTATTGGGCTTGTTTGGTCGGTATTGAGCAATGAAACGCAATGGCTAGAGTGGATTCATCAGATGCGGGCCTCACATGTGAAAAACCGCGAGAAAATGCGATTTCAAAAGAAACAAATATATATATATATATATATATATATATATATATATATATATAATGCAGCAGACGTTGCTGCTGCCAGAGACGCAAGCAGCGCCTGCGTACGTTTGGTGGGCGGGCGAGCAAGGTCCCACGGCCCCAGCCGTGAGTCCCACCATGATGTGTGTTATGTATCCACTCCGTCCATTATGTGGGCCCTTAGGGCAACGGGCCGTCCTCCAAAAATCAGGCCCATCCAAAGCTCAGGAAGCCCACATCACAAGAAACAGTGTGAATTGATTGTCTGCCATTGAAACCCTTTTTGGGTCCACAGAAGTTTTGAATCAAGCTGAAATTTGTTTTTCCCTCTTATCCAGTGACGTGTGACCTTATCAATAGGTTGGATTTCAAATAAACATTATGGTGGGCCCCACGTGGAACCCACAGTGATGTATTTATTTTAATCACACCGCCCACCATGAACGGTGGAACCCACCATGATGCATGTGTCTTCACCACACCGTCCAGGGCTGGACGGTGGGACCCCTTTGATGCATGTGTTCTCTCCATGCTGCCCATCTATGTGGGCCCCCACCATGATGCTTGTGTTGCACCCCAACCGTCAATCCATTTTGCAGGCTCATTATAAGGCGTGAGCTAAAGAACGAGTCAGATCCATGGTTCAAGTGGTTCTCACCACTATTATTTGAAGTGAGGATCGGTTGATCCTTTGACATGATTCAGATATATATATATATATATATATATATATGTATGAATGAATGTATTTGTGGCCATTATTAAGGCCCACCTTGGCATTCATAAGGCCCATGAAATGTGGGCCCATCTTATGTCTTTGTGACCCATTGTTGACGCCCACCTTGATGTACGTAAGGCCCATGTGATTAGGCCCATTCGATGTATTCGTGGCCCGTTGTCGAGGCCCACTTTGATATATAAGGCCATGTTACGAGGCCCATTGTGATGAACTCAAAGGCCCATGGGATATGGCCCATTGCAATGTACATAAGGCTCATTAATGCGGCCCACTTGATTTATAAAAGGCCCATATGATGCGGCCCATTCGATGTATCTAAGGTCCATGGGTCGAGGCCCAACAGATTGTCCTTAGGGTCCATTGCAATGCATAATTTTTCCATGGTTTGTGGCGGGCCATGCCTTGGGAGCAATGTTGGTTTGACGTCCACATTGTAAGTACAATGTTGGTTAAATGTTCACATTGTGATTCTCCCTAGGGCCCATTGATAGGCTCATACTCCTTGTGTGTAGGCCGTCTAGGCCCATCTGCATTGTAATGATAGTTCATTACTTTATAAAATACTTAGTATAACTCTATGATTCATGCCCATACGCATCATATGTATGCTTGATATGAGGAATGTTTGATCATAGCATAAGCCGTTGGGCTGAGACATTTACGGGACTCCTTATGAGACGGAGTGCCCCACATGATCGCGTGGTACGCGTGAGATTGCTGTATGATTGTACGGTGTACCTCATGCATCTCACATATGTGTGACTTGATCGCTGCACGACCTAGCGACATCAGGGCCATGGCTCCACAGGCACATCGTGGATGGCCGCATCGGATACCGAAAATACTTTGTTCTAGCACTGTGGGCACTTAGGATGTCCTTGGGTGAAAGTCTCGGAACCTTTTTAGTACCAGGAGTTGCTCCAACGTCTAAACCGAGTGGATACACTAGCGCCCGAGTGCCGAATACCAGTAGGCCACGTCTCCCACTATGTCATGGTCGGTTGGAATGGAGTGTGGCCTTATCCGTCTGAGTGAGAGGGCTATAAGCTAGGCTGAGTTCGACCAGCTCGTAAATGAGTCCGCTATCGACGAGCCGGGTAGGTATTGGCAGACTACTGGTCAGGCGGATAGTGAGGTCTCTTCCACTTACTTGACTATGCAGCTAGGGAGAAGGCAGTCAGTGTGAGATTTATTAGATCCCGGTGATATCCAGAGAGGAACTGTACTGATATGTGTACTTGATGAGTATTGACACGCTTGCTTTGCATCTCGCATATGACATTTGGCTACATAGGTCTCACATCGCATGGCCTTAGCATGGACGATAGCATTCATGCCTTGCATTACATAGTTTTGGTATAGCTGATACTATTTATGGACTTACCCGCATACTTCCGCATTACTCTGATATTGTATACTTGGCACTTACTTTACACACACTTTCACCACCCTCTAAGCTTTTGTAAGCTTATGCACAATAGATGCGTGCAGGTGGCGGTAGGTTGCAGCAGCGTTGAGCTTGGAGCGTGCAGCCGAGCCTTTGGAGATTCTGTTACTTTCATTATATTATATTTCCCTTTCATACGCATTGTACTTAAAGTTTTTGATATAGTGGATATGTGGTGTTGTTATTTTATGACTTGGTTATGCTTATACGTGGTTATGCTCCATTACAAAAAAAAAATATATATATACTAAAAATCCTCCTTGTAGGATCCTAGGATCGGAATTTGGCGTATGGGTGCTGGGAGCCGAGAATGGGGTACTACGGAGGCTATCAGCACTGGATTCGACGATCGAAAATTTTGTGAGCCTATTTTCCGAGTTTAAGGCGTGACAGAACATATAGTGGGCCCATGGCCACACACTCAAGGGCCTAACATATATCACGAGGGGCTGCCCACACGGGCTTCATATACTTCACATCGGGCCCCACTCATGGGTTCAATATACATCACAATGGGCCTCTGACACGGGCCTAATATACTTCACAAAGGGCCACACCACATGGGTCTTATACAGCATATCGGGCCTCATACACGTCACAATGGGCCGCATTACGGTGGGCCACATACATCACAATGGGCCGCACTAATGGGCCTCGTATACCTCAAGAGGGCTGCATCAATGGGCCGCACTAATGGATCTCGTATATGTCAAGAGGGCTGCATCAATGGGCCGCACTAATGGGCCTCGTATACGTCAAGCGGGCTGCATCAATGGGCCGCACTAATGGGCCTTATGGATGGGTTATAACTTTATCAAGGTGGGCCTCACAGATGGGCCACAAAATACATACGAAGTGGGTCTGACGGGTGGGAAAAAAATACATCATGGTGGTGTCCTCGCTAGCAAAATAGGTGGACGGCTCGGGTAAAACACATATAAGGTGGGTCCACAATGGACGGACGGTTAGGATCTAATACATACATCGCGGGAGGGTCTTTCACATATGGACGGCGGGGTACAAAACATGCCACATGATGCGTCCCACACAACACACACGCACGATAGTAGGGGTTCCCACCATCCCCAATCACATGGACAGCTAAGATGTAATGCACGTACATCAAGGTGGGTCCCATCCCACATGTGCAGTACATGTGGGGTGGGCCCCACACAATTTGAAAACAGATGGACGATGTGTGTGAAACACTTACATGATATGTGGGTCCTGCATGGATGGACAACATAGATAAAACACTTACATCATGGACGTACGTCAAGCGAGCTGCATCAATGGGCCGCACTAATGGGCCTCGTATACGTCAAGCGGGCTGCATCAATGGGCCGCACTAATGGGCCTTATGGATGGGTTATAACTTTATCAAGGTGGGCCTCACAGATGGGCCACAAAATACATACGAAGTGGGTCTGACGGGTGAGAAAAAAAATACATCATGGTGGTGTCCTCGCTAGCAAAACAGGTGGACGGCTCGGGTAAAACACATATAAGGTGGGTCCACAATGGACGGACGGTTAGGATCTAATACATACATTGCAGGAGGGTCTTTCACATATGGACGGCGGGGTACAAAACATGCCACATGATGCGTCCCACACAACACACACGCACGATAGTAGGGGGTCCCACCATCCCCAATCAGATGGACGGCTAGGATGTAATGCACGTACATCAAGGTGGGTCCCATCCCACACGTGCAGTACATGTGGGGTGGGCCCCACACAATCTGAAAACAGATGGACGATGTGTGTGAAACACGTACATGATATGTGGGTCCTGCATGGATGGACAACATAGATAAAACACTTACATCATGGATGGAATCCACTGCACGCGGCAGGTGAGGTTGGAATACAGACATCAGGCCCCAACAGATCAGCTGACATCCATCAAGATGGACGGTCTTGATATGACACGTTCATCATAGTAGAGTACCCCTGCACCATCCAAATATGCCCCAGCAAATCAGCACCATCTAAGCATCTAAGCATTGGACGGTGTTGATAAGGCACATACAACAAGGTGGATCTCACCGTCTAGGTGAATGGACGATGAGATATAACATATACATCAGGTATGTCCCACAGCTACTGGCAGCGTGGACGCAACACATACACGTGGGGTCCACAGCTACGGGCAGCGTGGACAAGACATACATCATGGTGAGCTCCATCCACATGGAAGGACGGCTCAAATAAAACATTTACACCATGGCAGGCCCACCTTCAAATGGACGGACGGTTAGATGTACAGAGAGGTGGGTCCCACAGAACCTGCTGACGCTACAGCAACAGCTGCTGCATGCTGCGTGGGGCCATAGATGAACGGTTTGGATATACATTACTTGGGCCGCACGTCCACGTGGAAGGGCTGGACGGTATGGATATACCTCATACATCATGAAAGGGTCTCCACAGCCCGTCCAATGGACGGCGTGGAATACAAACATATAGCACGGTGGTGGCCCACGCAGCACCGTCCAGATGGACGGTTGGGATAAACATACGTGCGTGGGTCCCACATGGTGCAGCCCACCTAAGATGTGTGTATATATATATATATATATATATATATATATATATATATATATAATATTTTATTATTATTCTAAAACAAATCCCACCAGCATCCAGATAGATGGACCGCTGGATGGAATACATACATGGGTGTGGCCCACCATCCAGGCAATGGACGGTGGGGATCCACACGTGCAAACGTGGTGAGGTCCACCGTGATATGAATGGCGTGGATGTGCACCTACATCATGGTCAGGGCCCACCTGGCCTGCTGACATCTGCAGCTGCCAGCTGCATGTACTGGCCACCGTACGTCCATCAGACGATCCCGTTTATATGAAAAACAGATGGACGGTGTGGGATTTCCACACGTGCAGGGTGGGACCTGCAGATGGACAGCGTGGAGTGCAGATACATCATAGTGGTTTCCACATGCGTGTGAGTCCCACATGCTACTGTGCAGCATTAATAAAATGCATCTATCACGGCATGATGCCACGTGGGTGGCCCACTAGTGTCCAACCCTAGTCCAGCAAGTGATGGACGGTTGAATATAAACATACTTCACGGTGGGACCACAGAGCTGTCGTCATCAACAGCTACAACTGCTGATGGACGGTTGGATCACACACAGCGGCCAGTGGGGCCACGGCTGTACAGAGTGGATATAAAATAAATACGTCGAGGTGAGGCAGGGCGGCACCTGTACACGGTGTCCAGCACCATCCAGTGTCATTGGATGGTGTGGATGGAAGACCTACATCACAGTGGGTCTGTCCACTGGACGGTGTGGCTATCACACGTACATCAAGGTGGGTCCATGTGGTGGCCCACCAAAGCCTTGGATCGGCTAATATTTGCATTTTTCTTTCATCCAGGCCCGTCCCAATGGACGGGCAGCGAGGTGGGGCCCATCACATGGACGACCCAAATCAGGTGGGCCACATTCTACATAACAAAAAAATAAAATAAAATAAAAATGATAACAATGTAGATCTAAGATCACCCACCTTTAATCTCTCCTTCCTTCTTCCGCTAAAGCATACTAGAGCTCTAAATGAACAATTTCAACGATTGGGATCAAACTTGGATGGTGGAGATGGGAGATAGAAAGTGGGCCACACAAAGCCTCTCCCATGGAGAGCCATGGACGATTGGGTTCTTCTTTGGTTGCTTGGAAGAGAAAGGAGAAATAAGAGAGAGAGAGGGAGAGAGAGAGAGAGAGAGAGAGAAAGAGAGAGAGAGAGAGAGAGAGAGAGTAATGGGTGAGGTGAGTGATGGGTGTGTAAGAGCTTTATTGACTTTTGAGGTAATTTGTGTAAGAGAGGTATGGGTTGTCTTGACTTTTAGGGTTGCTTTGGTAAGGGAGTGATGGGATATGTTGTAGAGATTCTCTTGTGATTGCAAATGCGCGGCGTTTCCTCGAATTGAACTCAGGCCCACATCTTCTGGCCTGGATATCGCCTTGGCGCGCAAGACGTGGCATCGGAACCGTGGTGACGGTGCGGTCGGTAGGTACAAATCTCGGGTCAAGCCGACTCTGGAATACGGGATATGTCTCAAGATCGCGCGCAAATGCCGGTAACAGATCGCAGGTCGTCGGAATTCGACCGGAAGGACCACAGAAGCCTACAGAACGGTACGGTATAGGATACGGGCCTTACAGCACGACAACGGCTGTTGAAGTATTATGACCACTTATTCGTCTTATGATTCTAAATAATTACTGCATTAACAAATATACTTATGTCAACCAAATGTTATAGCAACCAAGTAATTTGTAGTCCTATCGGGCGTGTCAAAAATTTTTGGTCACTTAGTTTGTTTTTAATTGTGTGTGTATGCCAAAATCGATAAAACGATTCGATACAAACCGATCAACTTTGACCCTAAACGCTAAAATAATCATATATGTCCAATATGAATGTATATGATCGGATTTTAAGAAGATTAACCACTTACTGAGACACTTGCAGAAGTTTATAACGATTCGACGATAAACAGATGGTGGGGTTCTCCATCTATAGATGGGTTACTTTGTACATTTCATAAGAAATGACTTTCAGAATACTAGTGCAAATCAAATAAAAGAAAAAACGCACAATCAGTCATTAGAAACAACTACACGAATGTGTCTTTTAAAAGAATTGATTGATATTGGATAAAGAACAAATCTAGCATATAAGTATAGACTTGGATTACAGCTAAAAATTATGACTAAGAATTACAACTACTCACATGATAAAATGAGATAAAAGATAAATTGGTAGATTTAATTGATTGTTGTTGGTTGGTTGTTTTTTAAGATAATCCTTCTCCGTCACATTCATCTATTATTTATATATTTCTGTTGTAGCTTATTCTTCCAGGTCATTATTTTATTATTGCATGATTATAATAGTCCAAAAGCCTTTGTAGATTCTTCCCTTCTTTAGATTATTCTTTTAGTACGCTTTTTTTTTTTTTAATGACATTTCCACTTTTGTCGGTCAATGCTTTGTTACCTTTGGTCACCTTGTATATCTTAAACAGCTCGATCACATTTCTTATATATCAACTACATTTCATCAACCATTTCTTATATATCAACTACAACAGTTCATCAACCATCCATTGATATATAGAATTATATTTATATCGGCTGTAATCTTAAAAGAAGTACTCTAAATCTTTGAAATTATTTTTATATGACTTTTTATTCCTTGGACAATGCTAAGTGTCACCCTCCTGTTAGCTTTCTCATAGCAGTAATTAAGGTACAGCATATCCATGCTTCTTCCCCGCAAGAAGTCGGATACATCTTGGACGGTGTATTGCTTCTGTGATTGTCGAAATAGGTTTAATATCTCTTTAATTTATTATTGTACGAATATTTCACATGTACGAGTTTTCAATAGTACACTGATTAAACCATTATAATCCTCGTGGACATTCTTTAATCTTTCGTACGTACGTTACCAATGTTGTATAGTCGGTGATAATGTTAGTGCGTGTTCCACGAGAAACTCCAAATTCTCATGAATATTCTTTTTTAGTCTCTGCAAGTTTTGGACCAGAGTCGGGTTTGCAATTATGAAAAATCAGGCTCATCCAAACCATTCATCTGTTGCGTCCCACCATGAAAGTTTCCGACGGATGCGACCATCTAAGTTACGGTGGTCGGATAAACGATATGGATCACACGACAATGGCTTCGAAATGTACGGACTTTTATGAATCGGTACTCCGCATTATGAACAACGACGGTCTTAGAAATCAGAATCACCCGAGTCTGGCCTTCTTAAAAGAAGACTCGGGGAATCAACGACTCAGTTTGTCAACTTGCTTCCTCCCTCACTGGAACGGAATCACATCCATCCGTAGATTCGTTGTCCCTGTCCGCGAGCCAAACGCGAGTAGTCATCCATATTTAAAAACATAAACGCAAGAGAGGAGAGTCTTCTCTCTCTCTCTCTCTCTCTCTCTCTCTCTGCATTTTCTCCTCTTTTCAATGGCAGCAACGCTCTTTACACCTCCAATTCCCGCCAAACCCCCCACAAAAAACCTCTTTTTCCGATCCTCGTCTTCTTTCTCTCCTCGCCTATTCCATGGGCCCACCTCATCGCATCCCTTCATCTCAACCTCTGCAAGAGCTCTGCTCTCCCCAAACCCCCCCAAGGGCTGCTGCAACGACAGCCATCGATGTCGATAACGCCACTTCCGTCGGAAAATCCGCACCGTCCTTGCCCTTCCGCGTCGGCCACGGTTTCGACCTTCACAGGCTCGAACCCGGATACCCTCTCTGTTGTGTTTTTTAAAATAAAAAAATAAATTTCAAAAATAAAAGTTATTTTTAGAAAGTAAATAAATATATTAATTATTTAAACTTTCCATAAATAGTGTGTATAGCCAGTCGGTAAGAGAAGGGGTTTTTGCTTATGCAACCAGGGTTCAAATCTCCTCGAGGACGGTCTGGCACCTCACGTCAGCATGTAGCTGTGCGTGGCGCTTTGGCGCTTTATTAAGCGCACTTAGCACTTCGCACGTACACATCGTCGCAAGGAGCAATAAGAACCTTAGTCTTTTTGGCACTCGGTTCAAATTTTTTGGGCCATGGTACCCTGATGATTTATTACATTTTTTATTAATTGAGAGTAATTGTGACATGATTGTATATGTGGCACTTATGCCATGTGTCGCTTATGTGGATCGATTTTCCTGTTGGATAACCGTTGCTCGAATAGATACGAAATAAGCGCCATAGGACAAAGAGTCATGTCCTTTCATGGAAGGCAATTATTTGCTGTGAATGGGTATGGATTTCTTGAAGAGGCACTTTTGCACCTCTTCAGGATCAAATCCATAACCTTTCAATTGATATAAATCCTGGATTCTATAATCCAGAAGAAATACTCAAAAATCATTAAGATTAGATTATCTTCTGTGCAATTACTCTTGATTTAATCTCTTACTGAGTTTTCTCTGAACGTCTTAAGGCATATCGGTGTCAAAACTAGAGATCTGTGCAACACTTAAATGTGCAAATTTTCGTGTTGAAAATCGGATTGAGTGTTCATTGTATCCTGAAGACAATTTGCAGACTTCCTTTGTTTGCACTTGCTGGAAATTCCAGAAAAAGGGCAACAAATCTGTCTTAAGAAATTGATTATAGAAGTCAAGCCTTGAACCTGACAGATCTGATCGTTTCGTTATTGTTTTCTTCTATCCTCCGTTGTGTATTATTTATCTAACATTCAAGACAGATTTTAACTCTTTTCACAATGGAGGCAATTCATTCCATTCAAGTTATGAACCAAGATTTTGTACGACTGGATCGTTTCGACGGTCAATTCTTCTCAAGATGGCAGCAGAAGATGCTTTTCTTTTGACAACTCGAAGTTATCTTATATCCTAGATGATGATCGCCTTCTCGACCGAGCCAGCGACGATGACTCAGATCAAGTGAAGGCAGAACGGAAGAAAAGGAAGGAGGACGATTTTCTATGCAAAGGTCATATCTTAAACGCCCTCTCTAATTCCATCTATAACTCATACCGTAAAATATCCTCTGCTAAAGATCTGTGGACAAAATTAGATCAAAAATATAAAACTGAAGAGATTAGCACTCAGAAATTTCTGATCGACAATTATGTCCACTTCAAGTTTAAAAATGATCAACCAATTCTCTCCCAAGTAACCGAACTACAGAACTTGGTTGATGAATTGAAGATTGGTGGTATAGATCTTCCTGAAGAATTCCTGGTCGGTGTGGTAATTGTAAAATTACCCTCATCATGGTTTGATTATAAAAAGAAACTGAAACATGATGAAAGGAAGTACACTCTTGAAGGGCTTCAACGACATCTTCGTATAGAAGAAGAGTCCAGAAACCGAGACAAGAAAGAAAGTGCTTCGGAAAATCATTCCAAAGCAAATATTGTAGAAGATGACAAGCCAAAAATGCAGAACTCCAAATCTATTCCTCCAAAGAAAGATACAGAGTTTAAGAAAAAGGGAAAGAAAAAGGGCAAGTGTCACTTCTGCAATAAGCCTGGACACTACATAAAGGAATGTCGACACAGGAAGAAACAACTGAAAGCTCAGGCTAACATGGCAGAAGACCAACTTGTAGCAATGGTTACTGAAGCTAACACAGTAATATCCGATGGTGGATGGTGGCTAGATACTGGTGCAACCATTCACATATCGAAGGACCGAAACTTCTTCAAGACCTATGAAAGTATTACAACTGGACAAGAAGTAAAGATGGGTAATAACGTTCGTGCGAACGTTGTTGGAAAAGGAACAGTCGAGCTTCAGTTTTCATCAGGCAAAAGACTGACACTAACAAATGTATTGCATGTACCTGACATGTCTAAAAATCTAGTGTCAGGCGATCTTCTCAATAAGAGAGGATTCAAAATGGTGATTGAATCTGATAAGTTGGTTATCACCAAGAATGGTATGTTTGTTGGCAAAAGATATTCATGTAATGGTATGATTAAACTGATATTAATAATAATAATAATGATGTTTCCGTTTATATAGTGGATTCTATATCTTTATGGCATGCTAGACTAGGTCATGTTAATTATCATTCAATGAAAAGAATGATGATCCTGGGACTTATACCAAAATATGAAATACAACAAGAAGGAAATGTGATGTGTGTGCCCATTCTAAAATAACCAGAAAACCGTTTGGGACTGGCACGAGAAAATCACAACCCTTGGAGCTAATTCATTCCGATATTTGTGATTTAAATAATACCTTAACTCGTGGAGGAAAAAGGTATTTTATCACATTTATCGATGACTTCACTAGATTTTTCTATGTATACTTGATAAAATCTAAGGATGAAGCCTTTGAAAAGTTTAAGCTTTATAAGGCCGAAGTGGAAAATCAGTTAAATGTAAGGATTAAAGCCCTCAGAAGTGATAGAGGGGGTGAGTACTCTTCTAATGAATTCAACGACTTCTGTGAATCAAATGGTATAATCCATGAATTTACAACACCTTACACACTTAAGCAAAATGGCCTAGCGGAACGCAAAAATAGGACATTAGTTGAGATGATCAACTGTATGATATTAAATTCTGGATTACCACTAAATTTGTGGGGGGAACATTGTTAACAGCAAACCGTATTCTAAATGTCATCCCACACAAAAAATTAGATATCTCCCCATATGAATTATGGAAAAAGAAAAAACCATATCTTCATTACTTCAAAGTGTGGGGAAGTATAGCAGAAGTCAGGATTATTGATTCTAAGAGAGTAAAGTTAGGTCCTAGAGGAATCAGGTGTGCTTTTGTGGGTTATGGGATTTATAGTCCCGTATATAGATTCCTGGTTCTAGAACAAACTTCTTTTGCTGACAAAAACATGATTATAGAGTCTAGGGATGCTATATTTTTTGAAAATATAATATACAAAGACTATATGAATAATCATACAAAAAGACAGGTTGATGAAAATATAATAGAACCAATGAACGAAGAGCATAATAACTTTCATGATAAATCTAAAACTCATCCAGAGAGAAATGAACTAAGGAGATCGAAAAGGGCAAGAAAAGAAACATCTTTTGGCCCAGATTTCTATATGTTCCTTATAGAAGGAGATAGAAATGAAATAAGAAAAGAGATTACTCTACCGCTAAGTACTGAAAGTGATCCATCAACACTTAGTGAAGTTCTCTCATCTCCTGATGTACAGTTTTGGAGGAAGCCATCAACGATGAAATGGATTCCATAGTCTCTAATAACACATGGTGTTTGGTTGATCTTCCACCAGGTTCAAAGCCTATAGGATGTAAGTGGATTTTTAAAAGAAAGTTCAATCCTGATGGAACCATAAATAAGTTTAAAGCTCGATTGGTAGCCAAAGGATTTAGACAAAAGGAAGGTATCGATTTTTTCGATACATATGCTCTGTTGCTCGAATATCTTCCATTAGGACTTTAGTTGCTCTTGCAACAATTCACCACCTAGTAATCCATCAAATGGATGTCAAAACGGTATTTTTAAATGGTGATCTAGATGAGGAAGTCTATATGGAACAACCTGAAGGGTTTGTTCAACCTGGGCAAGAGAAGAAAGTGTGTAAATTAGTCAAATCTCTCTATGGGCTCAAGCAAGCACCTAAACAATGGCATGAGAAGTTTGATCAAGTAGTGCAATCTAATGGTTTTAGAGTAAACCAAGCAGATAAGTGCATATATATTAAAGGTCAAATCATTATCTGCCTATACGTAGATGATATGTTAATATTTGGACCAAATGAGGACTGTGTGAAAGAAACTAAAAAGTTTCTAAGTACCAATTTCGACATGAAGGATATGGGTAAAGCCGATGTAATATTAGGTATTAAGATTTATAATCTTAATGATGGAATAGCCTTAACACAATCTCATTATCTAGAGAAAGTGTTAAAGAAGTTTAATCATTACGATAGTAAACCGGTTTCAACCCCATTTGATCCAAGTATTAAATTGGTTAAAAATACTGGTAGAAGTAAAGCACAACAAGAATATGCGAGTGTTATTGGGAGTTTAATGTATGCAATGAATTGCACTAGACCCGACATAGCATTCACAGTAGGAATGCTAAGCAGGTATACCAAGTAATCCAGGACAAGTACACTAGAATGCGATTTCGAGAGTTTTAAAGTATTTAAGAGGAACCATAGACTATGGACTGCATTATAAATCATATCCCGCTATACTTGAAGGGTTCAGCGATGCAAGCTGGAATGCAGATAGCATAGAATCAAAATCTACAAGTAGCTGGATATTCACTCTTGGAGGAGGAGCAATATCATGGGCATCTAAGAAACAAACGTGCATATCTCACTCTACAATGGAAAGTGAGTTTATTGCACTTAGTTTGCTTGTAAAGAAGGTGAATGGCTAAGATACCTACTGTTGGAAATCCCGTATTGGCCGAAACCTACTCCTGCCATATCTATCTTTTGTGATAGTCAGGCTACTCTTTGTCGTGCTATGAGTAAGACTTATAATGGTAAGTCTAGAAATGTAGGTCTAAGGCATAACTTTGTTAAATGATTGCTCAAAGATGGAGTAATCACAGTGGAATATGTTAAATCCATCCTGAACTTAGCAGATCCCTTGACAAAAGGTTTATCAAGAGATCAGATAAGAAGAACCACTAAAGGAATGGGACTAAGATCCATAAAGATGTAACTTTCACTCTTGATGGCAACCCTACCTATGTTTTGAAATATAGGCTAGGTTCAAAGGGACAAACAAGTCAAGTATGTGACTGAAATATACACTAGAAAAAGAAAATTTGAGTCTCATTCCTAAAAGTCTAGTGTTTGGTTTCTGCATTTCATAAGAGGCTGAGTACTAACTCTTAATAGATCTATAAGCAGACTTTGCTGAGATGAAGCAGAATTATCTTTGATAGATCTACCTATATGAGTAGAGAAGTGAGGCCGCTTTTGAAGAGATTGGGATCGTCTCTAGAATACTCATGAAATAAGGATACGCACAAGGCCAGAAATGTGCGAACTTAAAGATCTCCAGTTATATATGAATAGATGTGTGTTATGTGTCCGGTGAGTCATATAAGGTCCTTAGTTCAAGACTAATGGGTCACTAAGTACCTGGCATAACTTTGATACATATACACTAAAGTAAAGGTTCAAATCCAAAAGATACCTTCACTTATGCACCTATTTATACTGATATGCCATTCGTTCCAGAATCTGATTTTATTTTGAAATTAAGGGGGATTATTGTGTTTTTTAAAATAAAAAAATAAATTTAAAAAATAAAAGTTATTTTTAGAAAGTAAATAAATATATTAATTATTTAAACTTTCCATAAATAGTGTGTATAGCCGATCGGTAAGAGAAGGAGTTTTTGCTTATGCAACCAGGGTTCAAATCTCCTCGAGGACGGTGCGAAGCACCGTCCGCGCACGAGCGGCGCGGGCGCTTTTTGGTGCTTTATTAGGCGCACTTAGCACTTCGCACGTGCACATCGTCGCAAGGAGCAATAAGAACCTTAGTCTTTTTGGCACTCAGTTCAAATTTTTTGGGCCATGGTACCCTGATGATTTATTACCTTTTTTTATTAATTGAGAGTAATTGTGACATGATTGTACATGTGGCACTTATGCCATGTGTCGCTTATGTGGATACTGATTTTTCCTGTTGGATAAGCTGTTTAAATCGAATAGTACGTAAATAAGCGCCATAGGATAAAGAGTCATGTCCTTTCATGGAAGGCAATTATTTGCTGTGAATGGGTATGGATTTCTTGAAGAGGCACTTTTGCACCTCTTCAGGATCAAATCCATAACCTTTCAATTGATATAAATCCTGGATTCTATAATCCAGAAGAAATACTCAAAAATCATTAAGATTAGATCATCTTCTGTGCAATTACTCTCGATTTAATCTCTTACTGAGTTTTCTCTGAACGTCTTAAGGCATGTCGGTGTCAAAACTAGAGATCTGTGCAACACTTAAATGTGCAAATTTTCGTGTTGAAAATCGGATTGAGTGTTCATTGTATCCTGAAGACAATTTACAGACTTCCTTTGTTTGCACTTGCTGGAAATTTCAGAAAAAGGGCAGCAAATCTGTCTTGAGAAATTAATTATAGAAGTCAAGCCTTGAACCTGACAGATCTGATCGTTTCGTTATTGTTTTCTTCTATCCTCCGTTGTGTATTATTTATCTAACACTCTCATCCTTGGCAGCATCAATATCCCCCACGACAGAGGCTGTGAAGCTCATTCAGACGGTATACAGTTGGCCAGAGTCTATTTTTTTTTAATTTTTTTCTTGGTAATTTCAAGTAGAATTCAAGGATGTTTTGTGTAATCTGTGGATGTTTTGCTTCACTGCGTGGTTGATGCTATTTTGGGGCATTAGGACTGCCAGATATTGGGCAGATATTCCCAGACACCGATCCGAAATGGAAGGGCGCAGCATCTTAGTGAGGATCCTCTGCCTCCCGGAGGCAGGAACTCTCTGCCTCCAGCGTTTTCATTGGTCAACGTCACTGTAAGTGCCACGTCATCAATTTTTTTAATATATTAAAAAATATATATTTAATAAGAAGTATAATAGAGACGTTAGACACCGAAACAGTTTGCCTGCTGAGTAACTCAGACGGCAAGCGTAATGTGTAAAGTATGTGGAGCCCACCATCATTGCAATTCGTGCATTGTATCAACTCCGTCCATCTCTTTAAAAATTAGGATTTTACAACAAAAATTAATCATATCCAAAGATCAAGTGGACCACACCACATGAAATAGTGTGAATTGAATTATACCGTTGAAAAGTTGGGGCCCACGGAAGTTTTATATCAAGATGATATTTGTTTTTTCCATTCATTCATGTCTTTGTGATCGTACGAACAGTTTGGATGAAAAATAAAAATCACTGGGGGCTTAGAAACACTTCAATGGTGAAAATCAATACTTCCACTGTTTCCTTTGTTATGGTCTACTTGAGCTTTTGATATACTTCAGTTTTGGGCTCAACTCCTAAAATGATCTGAAAAAATGGATGGACGGCGTGGATAAACCACATGAATTCACAGCGAGCCCAATAGAGTTTACTCAGTTATTAGACTCGGACACGGATTTCTGCCAAAGCCTTTTGCAGTGAGATCCTGTGCAAGGATTGCGGATGGGCCCACTACGATGTTTGTGATAAATCCAACCCGTTCATCCATTTTTAGATATCATTTTAGGACATCATACCAAAACTAATGAATATACAAAACTCAAATAGGCCACACGAGAGGAAACAGTGGGGATTTAGTGTCCACCGTTGAAATATTTATATGGCCACAAAAGTTTTACATCGGTCTAATATTTTGGTGTTTTCACTTCATCCTAGTAAAAATGACCTTATAAATAGTTTGGATGGCATATAAACATCAAGAGGCCCAAGAAGGGTTTCAATAGTAGGAATTTCTTTCTCCATTGTTTCATCTTGTATGGCCCAGTTGACTTTTTGATCATCCTAATTTTTGATTACATGTCTTAAAATGAGTTCTAAAAATGGATGAATGGATTGGAATTCTTATAAACATTACAGTAGACCCTACCATATATCCCAGCGCTGGAACCTCATGCAAAAAGGCTTTTCCCAGTGAATTCGCATCCACGGTTTCCATTGGAAACATATTGGCTACTCCCCTGCCACTTGGTGCTATGTGGGCCTACCATGATGTATGTGTTTCGTCCATGCCAT
Source organism: Magnolia changhungtana (assembly GCA_030180095.1). Lineage (NCBI taxonomy): Eukaryota > Viridiplantae > Streptophyta > Magnoliopsida > Magnoliales > Magnoliaceae > Magnolia > Magnolia changhungtana. Next base: position 5,647,686 of record JASAUF010000600.1, read on the forward strand.
CCATCTATTTTTCTAGATCATTTTATGGTCTGAGACCAAAAATGAGGTATAACCCAATCTCAAGTGGACCACATTATATGAAATAGTGTTGAATGAACGTTGACCATTAAAAACTTTTTGGGGACCATAAAAGTTTTAGATCAAGCTAATCTTTGTTTTTTCCCTTCTCCTGGGTCTTTATGACCAAACCAACAGATTTGATCTCAAATAAACAATACAATGGGCCTTAGGAGGACTTTAATGATGAATATCCAATCACCATTGTTTTTTTGTGGTGTGGTCCATATGAGATTTATATCCCTCTCATTTTTGGGATCAACCCCTAAAATTATATGTAAAAATAGATTAACGAAATGGATGAAACACATACATCATGGTGAGGAAGTGATGTCACCCATTTATATGGGTCCTACTATGATGTATGTTTTGTATCCACACCGTCCATCCATTTAGAGAGATCATTTTAGGGCATGAGCCAAAGAATGAATCAAATCTAAAACTTGAGTGGACCCCACCATAGAAAATAGTGGAGAAAGTCACGCCCACCATTTATTACGACTGATTCCAATCCAAACTTCGTCACTTTGTCTAGTGAACTTCGTCACTTTGTACTGCAACCTCATCACTTTGTCTACTGAACTTTGTCACTTTGTACTGCAACCCCGTCACTTTGTCTACTGAACTCTGTCATTTTGTACTGCAACATCTTCACTTTGCCTAATGTACCCCGTCACTTTATGCTACAACCTCGTCACTTTGTCTACTGTACCCGTCACTTTGTGCTGCAATCTCGTTACTTTGTCTAGTGAACCCTGTCACTTTGTACTGCAACCCTGTCACTTTGTCTACTGAACCCCATTACTTTGTACTGCAACATCGTCACTTTGTCTACTATACCCGTCACTTTGTTTACTAAACCCCATCACTTTGTACTGCAATATCGTCACTTTGTCTACTGTACCTCATCACTTTGTCTACTTTACCTTGTCACTTTGTAAAGTACCCCGTCACTTTGTGATGGGGTTTTACTAGACAAAGTGATGGGGTTAAGTAGGGTTACTGGACAAAGTGATGGGGTTAAGTATGGTTACTGGACAAAGTGACGGTGTATAGTAGACAAAGTGACGAGGTTACAGCACAAAGTGATTGGGTACAGTAGACAAAGTGACGATGTTGCAGTACAAAGTGATGGGGTTCAATAGACAAAGTGACGGGGTTGCAGTACAAAGTAACGAGGTTCACTAGACAGTGACGAGGTTCACTAGATAGTGACAGGGTTACAGTACAAAGTGATAGGGCTCACTAGACAAAGTGATGGGGGTTCAGTAGACAAAGTGACGGGGTTGCAGTACAAAGTGACGGGGTACAATAGACAAAGTGACGAGGTTACAGTATAAAGTAACGGGGTTCAGTAGACAAAGTGATGAGGTTGCAGTACAAAGTGACGTGGTTCACTAGACAAAGTGACGAGATTGCAACAAAAAGTGACGGGTACGATAGATAAAGTGATGAGGTTGTAGCATAAAGTGACAGGGTACATTAGGCAAAGTGACGATGTTGCAGTACAAAGTAACAGAGTTCAGTAGACAAAGAGACGGGGTTGCAGTATAAAGTGACAGGGTTCAGTAGACAAAGTGATGGGGTTGCAGTATAAAGTGACGAAGTTCACTAGACAAAGTGATGGGGTTGCAGTACAAAGTGACGGGGTTCAGTAGATAAAGTGACGAAGTTTGGATTGGATTCAGTCATAATAAATGGTGGGCGTGACTCTCTCCACTATTTTTTGTGGTGGGGTCCACTCGAGTTTTGGATCTGATTCATTCTTTAGCTCATGCCCTAAAATGATCTCTCTAAATGGATGGACGGTGTGGATACAAAACATACATCATAGTGGGTACCATATAAATGAGTGACATCACTTCCCCACCATGATGTATGTGTTTCATCCATTCCGTTAATCTATTTTTACATATGATTTTAGGGGTTGATCCCAAAAATGAGAGGGATATAAATCTCATATGGACCACACCACAGAAAAATAATGGTGATTGGATATTCATCATTAAAGTCCTCCTAAGGCCCACCATAGGAAAGAAATTCCTACCGTTGAAACCTCCTGGGCCTCTTGATGTTTATATACCATCCAAACTATTTATAAGGTCATTTTTACTAGGATAAAGTGAAAACACCAAAATATTAGACCGATGCAAAACTTTTGTGGCCATATAAATATTTCAATGGTGGACACTAAATCCCCACTGTTTCCTCTCGTGTGGCCCATTTGAGTTTTGTATATTCATTAGTTTTGGTATGATGTCCTAAAAATGATATCTAAAAATGGATGAACGGGTTGGATTTATCACAAACATCGCAGTGGGCCCATCTGGAATCCTTGCGCACAATCTTACTGCAAAAGGCTTTTGCAGGAAATCCACGTCTAAAACGTGAAATTGGATTGCATGCTGAGTCTTATTGTACTGAGTAAACTCTATTAGGCCCACTGTAAATTCATGTGGTTTATCCACGCCGTCCATCTGTTTTTTCAGATCATTTTAGGAGTTGAGCCCAAAATTGAAGTATATCAAAAGCTCGAGTAAACCATACTAAAGGAAACAATGGAAGTATTGATTTTCACCATTGAAATGTTTCTAAGCCCCCAATGATTTTTATTTTTCATCCAAATTGTTCATAAGATCACAAAGACATGGATGAATGGAAAAAAACAAATATCATCTTGATATAAAACTTCCGTGGGCCCCAAAAACTTTTCAACGGCAGAATTTAATTCACACTGTTTCAGGTGGTGTGGTCCACTTGATCTTTGGATATGATTAATTTTTGTTGTAAAACCTTAAAATTAGATGATAAAAGAGATGGGTGGAATTAATACAATGCACGAATTGTAATGACGGTGGGCTCCACAGACTTTACACATTACGCTTACCGTCTGAGTTGCTCAGCAGGCAAACCGCTTCCGTTTAACGTCTGCAGGCCCCCAACAGCATTGAAAAGTTGTTGAAAAGGTGTTGGGGGCCCACAGAAGTTTTATATCAAGATGATATTTGTTTTTTCCATTGATCCATGCCTTTGTGATCTTATAAACAGTTTGGATAAAAAATAAACATCATTGGGGGCTTAAAAACATTTCAATGGTGAAAATCAATACTTCCCCTATTTCCTTTAGTATGGTCTACTTGAGCTTTTGATATACTTCAGTTTTAGGCTCAACCCCTATAATGATTTGAAAAAACGGATGGACGGCGTGGATAAATCACATGAATTCATAGTCAGCCCAACAGAGTTTACTCAGTACGATAAGACTCGGTACGCAATCCGATATCATGTGTCTAACGAGGACGCAGATTTCCTGCCAAAGCCTTTTGCAGTAAGATCATGTGCAAGGATTCCAGATGGGCCCACTACGACGTTTGTTATAAATACAACCCGTTCATCCATTTTTAGATGTCATTTTAGGACATAATACCAAAACTAAGGTGTATACAAAACTCAAATGGGCCACATGAGAGGAAACAGTGGGGATTTAGTGTCCACCGCTGAAATATTTATATGGCCACAAAAGTTTTGCATCAGTCTAATATTTTGGTGTTTTCACTTCATCCTAGTTAAAATGACCTTATAAACAGTTTGGATGGCATATAAATGTCAAGACGCTTATGAAGGTTTCAACTGTAGGAATTTCTTTCTCCACTGTTTCATCTTGTAGGGCCCAGTTGAGTTTTTGATCATCCTAATTTTTGGTTACATGTCTTAAAATGAGCTCTAAAAATGGATGAATCGATTGGAATTCTTATAAATATCATGGTGGACCCCACCATACATCCCAACACTGGAACTTCATGCAAAAGGCTTTCCCTGGTGAATCTGCGTCCACGGTTTCCATTGGAAACGAACTAGGTACTCCCCTGCCACTCGGTGCTATGTGGGCCCACCATGGTGTATGTGTTTCATCCATGCCGTCCATTTATTTTTCTAGATCATTTTATGGTCTGAGACCAAAAATGAGGTATAACCCAATCTCAAGTGGACCACATTACATGAAACATTGTTGAATGAACGTTGACCCTTAAAAACTTTTTGGGGGCCATAAAATTTTTGGATCAAGCTGATCTTTGTTTTTTCCCTTCATCTGGGTGTTTATGACCAAACCAACAGATTGGATGTTAAATAAACAGTACTGTGGGCCTTAGGATGACTTTAATGATGGATATCCAATCACCATTGTTTTCCTGTGGTGTGGTCTATCTGAGATTTATATCCCTCTCATTTTTGGGATCAACCCCTAAAATTATATGTAAAAATAGATTAACGGAATGGATGAAACACATACATCATGGTGGGGCCCACCGAGTACCGACTACCACCACCATCGCGCTGGTGGTAGGGGGTTAGCCAATCCGCTTTCATTTCCATTTGGGATTCAGTACCACATTGAGCAGTGAGACTCGCTATTGAAGTGATGTCACCTATTTATATGGGTCCCACTATGATGTATGTTTTATATCTACACCGTCCATCCATTTGGAGAGATCATTTTAGGGCATGAGCCAAAGAATGAATCAGATCCAAAACTCGAGTGGACCCCACCATAGAAAATAGTGGAGAGAGTCACGCCCACCATTTATTACGACTGAATCTAATCCAAACCTCGTCACTTTGTCTACTGAACCCCATCACTTTGTACTGTAACCCCGTCACTTTATCTACTGAACTCTGTCACTTTGTGTTACAACCTTGTCACTTCGTCTAGTGAACCCCATTGCTTTGTACTGCAACCCCATCACTTTGTCTACTGAACCCCGTCACTTTGTACTGCAACCCAGTTACTTTGCCTACTAATATCTGTCACTTTGAACTGCAAACATTGTCACATTGTCTACTGTACCCCGTCATTTTGTGCTACAACCTCGTCACTTTATCTACCGTACCCCGTCACTTTATGCTGCAATCTCGTCACTTTGTCTAGTGAACCCCGTTACTTTGTACTACAACCCTGTCACTTTGTCTACTGAACCACGTCACTTTGTATTACAACCCCGTCACTTTGTTTACTGTACCCCGTCACTTTGTACTGCAAACCTGTCACTTTGTCTACTGAACCCCGTCACTTTGTCTACTGAACCCCGTCACTTTGTACTGCAAACCCGTCACTTTGTTTACTGTACCCCGTCACTTTGTTTACTGTACCCCGTCACTTTGTACTGCAAACCCATCACTTTGTCTACTGAACCCCGTCACTTTGTACTGCAACTCCGTCACTTTGTCTATTGAACCTCGTCACTTTGTACTGCAACATCATTACTTTGTCTACTGAATTCCGTCACTTTGTACTGCAATATCATCACTTTATCTACTGTACCCCGTCACTTTGTACCCCGTTACTTTGTACTGTAAACCTGTCACTTTGTCTACTAAACCCCGTCACTTTGTACTGCAACTCCGTCACTTTGTCTATTGAACCTCGTCACTTTTTACTGCAACATCATTACTTTATCTACTGAATTCCGTCACTTTGTACTGCCATATCATCACTTTGTCTACCGTACCCCATACTTTGTGCTACAATCTCGTCACTTTGTCTACCGTACCCCATCACTTTGTGCTGCAATCTCGTCCTTTCTCTAGTGAATTCCGTCACTTTATACTACAACCTCGTCACTTTGTTTACTGAACCTCGTCACTTTGTACTGTAACATCATCACTTTATCTACTGTACCCCGTCACTTTGTCTACTGAACCCCATCACTTTGTACTGCAACCCTGTCACTTTGTCTACTGAACTCCGTCACTTTGTACTGCAATCCCATCACTTTGTCTACTGAACCTCATCACTTTGTACTGCAACATCATCAATTTGTCTATTGTACCCCGTCACTTTGTGCTATAACCTCGTCACTTTGTCTACTGTACCCCATCACTTTATACTGCAACCTCGTCACTTTGTCTACTGTACCCCGTCACTTTGTACTACAACCCCGTCACTTTGTATACTATACCCTGTCACTTTGTGCTATAACCCCGTCACTTTGTCTATTGAACCCCATCACTTTATACTGCAACCTCATCATTTTGTGTTGCAACCCCGTCACTTTATGTTGCAACCCGGTCACTTTGTGCTGCAACCCTATCATTTTGTCAAATGAACCCGTCACTTTGTCTATTGAAACCCTGTCATTTTATTTGACAAGTCGCTACTTTATCTAGTGAAATCCTCTCACTTTGCACAGTAGCATCGTCACTTTGTTTAGTGGAACCAAGTCACTTTATTCGAAAACTTGTTATTTTATCAAGCAAAACTCTATTTTTCGAGAATCTGTAACTTTATCTAATGGAACCCTATTTTCTTTGTCTCGTGCTTTAAAACGATCTCTCCAAATGAATGGATAGTGTGGATGTTGAGGGTCAAATATTGCATATTAGACCCCAGTTACGGCCTGGATTTATGTACATAATTCTGTTAACGATCCATTTTAATTGTAGTTGTGATACAATGTTTATTTACAAGCTAAATTGAAAAGGATGCTAAATACGTAGAGTTAACGCTCTGAAATTATCAAGGCAAGGGACAGACTCCAGGGGACCAAGATCAACAGATTTACACATCAGAGATCCGAGAAAATCCAGAAACTGAAGCTCAAGTAGCCTAAAAAGGGTCCGAAATGCAAAGATCACAGGGTTTCCACCATCCGTTCAGGACAAGACTCTATACAAGATTTGAGGATCATATACTAACCGTACATGGCGAAATTCATCCGTTGGATCTTTGTGGAAACATCCCAACGGACAAATCAGTCCATAAACTGATGATTTCAGGCCCACCTGATATTTGGATTCACTTCAATTTTGGATCCAACGCCTAAAATGGTATGATAGAATAGATGGACTGAGTGAATTTCTCAGAACATCAAGGTGGAACCCAATTCACAGAACGTGTGTGTACACCTCACGTGCACATGAGGTGCACTGGACTGACAAAGACGGTCAGCGGTCGCTGACCCGTGTGAATTTGGAAACCCGTATTGCCGCAACAGAGAGCTACGGTCGACTTCTGGTGGGCCACCATCATCACGCATATTGATGATCCACACCGTTCAGTGTAATCAGCAGGTCAAACCGACCGTACCTTGATCTATTTCCTGCTTTTCTTAGAAGCTGCATGAAGATGAAGGCGTAGACGCAGGTTGGATGGTCACAAGAAAAAAAACCATGAGTCTCGATGAAGCTGACCCAAAACTGATCATGTTCGACTGGTTTTCCACGGTCAATCGAGTGGACGGATTGGATTTCTCAAAATAACCACGAAGTGGGACCCACCGACCATCACAGTGCACGTCTGCACGGGCTCTGTTTCGCAGTAGAGCCTGCGGTTGATCTCAGTGGGCCACCATCAAGACCCATTGGCCTAATCAGGGCCGTCCATTAGGAGCCTAAGGGCCCTATAGTTCAAGCCTAGGTGTCCTTTTCTCTCCATGCGTGCGAGCATGCGTTAATCGTGATCAACAGAAGGATGGACGTCTGAATGAATTCTTCCCTGAGTTGCATCGACTGACAGCCAAAACCGGTTGTCTCCCTGGAAATTTTAAGGAGAAGTTGGTAAACGGAGTGGATCTCCTTTCTAAACTCTAGAATGAGCCCCCAGAGAATATCAGCGTAAGTCAATCTGTCTCCTGCTGTAACAGGGAGTGCGAAAGAGCCTCTTACGCACTTCCAGCCACCGACTGAAACATCGTATAAGTGAGAGAGAGAACGTGAGACAGAGCATCTTGGCCTAGGCGTGGAGCAGGGAGACAGAGAAATAGTAGAGTTTGTTTTCTTTTCTTTTATTTTTATTTTTATTTTGTTTAAGGGATCCAGCCCATTCATGTTGGGCTGAACCTCTTAGCTAGGGCTAAAAGGTGAAGCTTATAGCATGATGGGAGAACTATTTACTTGAGCTTTTTGCTTACACTGAATTGATGTTGATTTTAGTTTAATTAAGGGAATGTTTTTAGTTATTAATGGTTTGTTGTGACTAAAATTACAATGGGTCTGTGATGGCTTTGAGCATATTCTTTTTCTTTTATGTTTATGACATCAGGAAGCCCTATTGTTCACCATCGTCTCCTGGGCATGGTCGGATGACGGTACCATTCCTAACCTTCATATCATGTTGATTGGTTGGTAATTAGTTTAATTTTGTTGTTTCCTTTGTCTCCTGGGCATGGTTTGGTGATGGAATCCATTCTACTTCATATACCTTTCATCTCTTGAAAACTATATCAAAGGAAGTTCAGTCTTATTTCCTATGGTTACACCTTCAACTGGATGAAGATGGATTCTAAGTCTAGTTGAGTTTCTGATACAGGCATAAGATTTCCTTGATCTCTACAAGTGGATCCTCTGAATCTCTAGTTTCCTTTCCTTTAATTCTCTAAATTTTAGATAAATATTTCACCATTATTCCTCAGATCACACTCGATTTAGATTTCATCTCATTTTAGTTCTAGTTCTAGTTAGTTTCAGATTACGTACAGGTTTCAGTCCCTGTGGATTTGACCTCGGTCTCACCGAGTTTATTACTACATCACAACCCTGCAGTTGGGGAGTGAACAGTGGATACAAAACATACATCATGGTGGGACCGACATAACTATGTGACGTCACGTTAGTAGTGAGTCTCGCTACTCAACTTGTGTATTGAATCCCTAAATGAAAACTTAAATAAAAATCACAGTGGACCTTAAGTTAACATAGACATTAAAGAAGGGAAAACACCAATATCAGCTTGATGGAAAACTTTTTTGACCCTTTGAAGTTTTTATTGGCGGGCATGACTCCCTCCACTATTTCTGTGTTGGGGTCCACTTGAGTTTTGGATCCGATTCATTTTATGGCTCATGCCCTAAAATGATCTCTCCAAATGGATGGACGGTGTTGATACAAAACATATATCATGGTGGGTCCCACATAACTAGGTGACATCACTTTAGTAATAGTCTTGCTACTTAATCTGTGCGCTGAATCCTCAAATAGAAGGTAGCTGATTGCAGGAACGGATTGGCTATTCCCCCTACCACCGACTCGGTGGCTGGTGGTTATCCATTTTTACATATAATTTTAATGTTTTATCCAAAAAATTAGAGGTATATAAGAAAACAATAGTGATTAGATATCCACTATTAAAATCCTCCTAAGGCCCACTGTACTGTTTATTTGACATCCAATCTTTTGTTTAGGTCATACAGGCCTAGATGAAAGGAAAAAGCAAAGATCAGCTTGATTCAAAACTTTTATGGCCCTAAAAAGGTTTTTAATGGTCGACGCTCATTTAACAATGTTTCCTGTAATGTGGTCCACTTGAGATTGTGATATACCTCGTTCTTTTTCTCAGACCATAAAATGATCTGGAAAAATAGATGAATGACATGGATGAAACACATACATCATGTTGGGGCTCATGGAGCACTGAATCCCAAATGGAAACGGAAGCGGATTGGCTACTCCCCCTACCACCAACCCAGTGGTGGTGGTCGGTGCTCTGTGGACCCCACCATGATGTATGTGTTTCATCCATTCCTTTAATCTATTTTTACATATAATTTTAGGGCTTCATCCCACAAATGAGAGGGATATAAATCTCATATGGACCATACCACAGGAAAACAATGGTGATCAGATATCCATCATTAAAGTCCTCCTAAGGTCCATTGTACTGTTTATTTGGTCATAAAGACCCAGATGAAGGGGGAAAACAAAGATCAACTTGATCCAAAACTTTTATGGCCCCCAAAAAGTTTTTAATGGTCTACGTTCATTCAAAATTGTTTCATGTAATGTGGTCCACTTGAGATTAGGTTATACCTCATTTTTGTTCTCATACCATAAAATGAACTAGAAAAATAGATGGACTGCATGGATGAAACACATACATCATGGTGGGCCCACATAGCACCGTTGAAACCTTCCTAGGCGTCTTGATGTTTATATGCCATCCAAACCGTTTATAAGGTCATTTTTACTGAAGTGAAAACACCAAAAAATTAGACCGATACAAAACTTTTGTGGCCATATAAATATTTCAACAGTGGTCACTGAATCCCCACTGTTTCCTTTTGTGTGGCCCATTTAAGTTTTGTATACACCTTAATTTTGATATAATGTCCTAAAATGATATCTAAAAATAGATGAACGGGTTGGATTTATCACAAACGTCAAAGTGGGACCATTCAGAATCCTTGGGCAGGAACTTTACTGCAAAAGGCTTTGGCAGGAAATCCGCGTCCCCATGTCCGATGAAAATGGATGGGCTACTCCCCCGTCACCAACCCGGTGGCTGTGGTTGGTGCTCAGTGGGCCCCACCATTATGTATGTGTTTCATCCATTCCGTTCATCCATTTTTACAGGTCATTTTAGGGCGTTTTTCAAAAAAAAATGAGAGGTAAGTAAATCTCAGGTGGACCACATCACAGGAAAACAGTAATGATTGTATATCCTCCATTAAAATTCTCCTAAGGCCCACTGTACTGTTTATTTGACATCAAATATGTTGATTAGGTCGTACAAACCCAGATGAAGGTAAAAAACAAAGATCAGCTTGATCAAAAACTTGTATAGCTCTCAAATTTTTTTTAATGGTCCATGTTCATTCAACACTGTTTCTTGCAATGTGGTCCACTCGAGATTGGATATGCATAATTGTTGATTTCATACCATGAAATTATCTATAAAAATAGATGGACAGCATGGATGAAACACATATATCATGATGGGGCCCCACAGAGCACTGACCACTAGCCATTGGCAGGTGGCATGGGGAGTAGCCCGTCCGTTTCCATGTCTAACGTCTCCGTTATACTTCTTATTAAATATATATTTTTTAATATATTAAAAAAACTGATCACGTGGAAATTACAGTGACGTGGACCAATGAAAACGCTGGAGGCAGGGAGTTCCTGCCTCCGGGAAACAGACGATCCGCACTCTCATGAAAGAAGCGGTATGCTTTCCGGGATTTTTCATTATGATTTAATTTTAAATCATTAGGTTTTAGATTTTTATTTTTATTTTATTTTTTAAAGAGCTTTGAGATTCGATTTTTTTTTCTTCATATTTTTGGTTCATTATGATCTCAACTCCTAACCTGAAAATTTGCAAAAATCAGTAATGGATTATCTTGTTCACTAAATTCAACCATTTTTAGTATGACTTTAAATATATATAATAATAATAATAATAATAATAATAATAATAATAATAATAATAATAATAATAATAATAATAATAATAATAATAATTAATTTACTGATGTTGATGGGAAGCCTGATATGACATGATATAGATATCTGATCGTATTCTTGTGGATTGCTTTTATTTTAGGAATGAGATGACAGTTTGCACGGCATATGTTTCTACCCTAACCATCCAAATTGTGGGGGCCCATTATTAGTGGGGCATTGCATTAGAATTACAATGGTCAAATGATTCTAACTGTACAAATTGATGTAGAGCGGGTCGCTGACATTTTCATGTCCAAGATGGACCAGAGAAGGCCCGATCGGAGGTGGAAGTGATTAGGACCATCATAACCCTAAAACAAGCATATATCGTAAACTAGAATGAGTTATTCGACGTACAATATACGATTTTGGGGTAGGAGAAGCTACTTTAGCCACCCACTATGCAAGGTTGCCCATGCCGAATTTGCGAGATTCCATCATATCGACAGTCGAAAATCCATTTTAATTTTGTTTTTACTATTTATAGTAAGTTTTAGTTCGATCATATAACTCTTGATCCTTTTGAGCTTTAGGAGTCGTGCCCAACATGAAAAGAGCTTAGAAAAATTAGAAGAATGATGTGGTTAGGCCAAATTAGACACTTACTATTTTTGGCCGAAAACAATGAAGTCTAGTAGAAATCATGATCATCTATAAATAGTAAGTTTGCTATTTATAGTAAGTCACGTTTTTAGGGAGTTTGAGTTAGAGTTTGATTTTGAAACTTCTTCCTAGGTTTGAGATTACTATTTAAATGGTTGTAATTTCGTTTTTATCATCAATCAATCTATTTTTGAATTTATTAGAATTTATTTCTATTTTCTATTTCTCCTCGTGAATTCGAGGAATCTCTGTGACGAGTCCAGAGAAGCTCCATGGATTTGGAGTAATTATCCCCCTGAGGAAGACGGTGATCGACCTCATCACATCCATCCCTGCATCACTAATGGAGGGGCCATTTCATGGACTGTTATACATCAATTGGTCAGCAGTCCAAATTCAACGGGGCAAACTCATATGGATAGTATTGTCAATTCTATGTGATTTTTAGCCTGTGCTTTATGTATAATGGGGCCTACAACTTGGATGGCCTGTGTTGATGTGCATGTAGGACAATGGTCTGATGGATGAGTCGCTTTAGGTTCCTTTTGATTTGCAAACAAGTAACTTCGATGGGATGTGAGTCCCCACTTAATTTTGATGGGTTTCTTGAGTGTTAGTCATGCAATAGGTATGTTGTTTATCAAACATAGTTATGCACTGAACTTTAATATACCATAATTTTGAGTGTTAGTCATGCTATAGGTATAGAGGTGTACACAAGTCAAACTGAGTCGAACCTGGCACAATTCGGCTCGGCTAGCAGCTAACCCCAGCTCGAACTCAGCTCGGTCCTCGAGCTTGACTGGCCAGCTCGGCTCGGTTCGGTCAACAACTCAGGCCAGTTCGAGCTAAGTATGAGCCTATGCGACATTTTCTTAAACACATAGAATGCATCTTCAATCTCTCACAGAATGTAAAATAGTAACAACACTTTGCAATCATTTTATCAAACACTCAACAAGCAGTATCAAAATCAAGAAACGAGGGTAGTCCTACAATGTAAAGTTTTTTTTCATGGTGATTTGTTTCTTCAATCTTCCCTCGAATGCTCATTTCAAGAATACCCTGATATGAGAGTAGTCCAAGAAACAACATTTCGTTGAGTCATTTCATCCAACACTCAGCGAGCAGCATCAAGATCAAAATAACCAAGTCATCAAGCCAATTCGATCCGAGTCGATTCAAGTTGGGGTTCGAGCCGAGCCGAGTCAAGCTCAGGTAAGCTCGACCTCGACTCGAAATGTTTTTGAGCTCCAAAAACCAGCTCGACTCGGTCCGAATCCAATTTCGAGCTGAGGCGAGTCGAGCTTTTCTAGTCGAGCAAGCTGACCGAGCTAAGTCGACTTGTGTAAAGCTCTATATAGGTATGTTGTTTACCAAACATACTTATGATGGGCCATAATTTTGATATCAATAAAATTTCTCTCCCTCTCTACTCTGATATTCTTGGTGAGGTTTTTTTTAAAAAAAAAAATAATTTCTTTGCAGTTTGGGTATCAGGATCTCATTGACTTAATTACCAGGCTGCACCAAGGAGTCATAGGCTCATGGCCAATAAACGTCGGGTAAAATAATTAAAGAAAGAGGTTGCATTACCGGTGGAGTAATTAGTACATTTGGCGATGTTTCCAAAGGGGTGGGAATTATTTCCTAAGGGGATCGAACTCATAGAATGAAATGGAGAGAGTGAGATTTTGGAAGGACCAATGATTAGGGGATTCTTTCTTAGTGTTGAGGTTCCCAAGTCTTTATATTTAAAGTCCTAGATTGAATACTTTTATGAAAAAGAAGTGTTGGATGAAATTGAGTATGGGGCATCATATTGAGAAGAATTATGAAGTTGATGTTTTGAAATTTTACTGGGGACTTTAGAAGGGGTGATCGTTCCTTTGGATGGATCACATGAGTGGTTGGGCCCCATCCCTCATGGTGCCTTCTATACCAAAGCTTTCATCAAGCCTCTTTGCCCAGCAAGCCATGACAGTTTTCACAGTGTGAAAAGGTACAAGTGTATCCAACTCCACCCGGATTTGCAGCCTTTTGTTGGACACACGTGGCTATCAAAATCCTAAGCTTGGATATTGAAGAGTGTGGAATCATCCTAGTAGTTATGGACTGTAGAGGAACTAACCATCTTTTTCTCCCTAGTTCGTAGGCTAGCAAAGTAACATCATTTGACTTCCATGCATGTCGGTAAGTCTGGTTGCCGACTCGGTTGGAGTTTAGTCTTCTGATCAAGCATAGGGGAAACATGTTGTGGAGTGGGCTCTCCTTTAAGCCTAAAGGAAATGTTTTGTGGATCATGCTCCCCTTCGTTATTATGAGTTTTTTATTATTATTATTATATGCCTAGGGGATTTGAAAGGAATGCATTAAACAATCCACGTGGCAACATTTCCACAGATGAAAATAGTTGGCAACTGAAGCACCAACTAAAGTGGTGGTTTTGCATGCCTTGTTCGAGATGTTGGGATTCCGTTTGGACATTTCAACTGATAATCACTCATTCTCAAATGCACTTGCAGTAGCGAAATGCTTATTTCTATGTTGGATGAATACACAATTTATCTTGGGTGGTAGATCATCATTCTTAGTTGAAATTACTGGTCCAATTTGCTACACAAACCATTGGATCTTTTTCACAACACTGGGTCTGTTGGAGCTAGTCAAAATACCCACAAATCTGGCCATCGTTCACTTAGCAAATGGTGGTGACACCATGCACATTTGCCACAGTACTAATTTGTGGCGACTCATCCACAGTAAATATGGCATGGATGCAGGCCAACCCATACCATCTAAATCATGGGCGTCAATGTGGATGAAGCAGAGCCTACCAATTACATGGATTGGATGGTTTTGACTATCTGATTCTTTTGAATTTGACTTATACCACTTCATTTGACTGTCCATTTGATTGTCACCAATCAGATGGTTAGCATATTCCCAATCAGTTTGATTTGCAGGCGGAACTCCATACACGCTGGGAGGCTGCAATTAAGAGTCTGCTAGTGCTTCCTGGCGAACTCACATTGGACCTATCACTAGTTCATGACATTGACGCGGGGGAGGACGTGAGGTTGAGCACCATCTTCCTCAATAGGATAACTACTCCGAATCCACGGAACTTCTTTGGACTCCTCACAGAGACTTCTCGAATCCACGAGGAAAGAAAACATAAAATAGAAATAAATTCTAATAAATTCGGAATTGATTAATTGATCATTAATAATTTCCTAATGTGTCTCCTTACACCATTAATATAGAAAAAAATAAACTAAAATTCGTAATTACCAAAAATAGCAAAATTTTAACTCTAATAAAAATCCTAATTCTAATAAAACTCTTCTAAGGCCTAATTTTTAAAAATAAAAATTGCTAATAAGCGTTCTCTAGAAGAGTCCTAGTATAACTAAAAGTTATTTCTATAAGGAAAGAAAATCTAAAACTCTAAAAAAATATTAAAAAATCAGAATTACTAAAAATAGTAAAAATTTTCTAAAAATTCGTTTTTGAGCTGAGAGCGCGCGTTTTCTGACAAAACGGACAGATACGACCTTGTGGGTCGGTTCACCTCGGATGGCCCGTTTCAGTAAATATTGATAGGTTGTACGCCCTGTAACGATACCCGAATCAAAAGTTATGGTCAATTTACGGTCCACCTCCTTTTGGCTTAACCATGCTGGGAATATCTCTGTGACACGTTCTACATCAGACCCCTCCACTTGAAAAAAACTCGTCCTCGAGTTACGTAAGAGACTTGGCACATGAGTCTAAGATAACTTCTGACGCCGATGTTCATTAGCCCTTTTTTTTGTACTTGGGATTAAGCTCTTGAGCTGACACAATACATGTACTCATGCTTTCCTTGACTTGACTAATATTGATCAGTTCCTTCACATCTGACACAATACATTTACTCATGCTTTCCATGACTTGACTAATATTGATCAGTTCCTTCACATCTGTCTTTAAGATCTCATATTTTTTCTGATAATGTGGGCAGTTAGGCAGACTTGCCCCTGAGACGGGATCGACGTGATTTTGTGTATCTCGTATGGGAAGCAACTTATTGGGGGGTTCATCGAGCACAATCTCCTTGAACTCCTGCAACATTGGCTTCAAATCTTCTGGGATATTCACAGGCTCCATATATTCTTTCTTTTCAACTAATGGATATATATGTCTCGTTTCTTCGGATTGTTTAACAAAAGCCTGTTCAGTTGTAAGAGACTGTTCCTCAACTTTAGAAGTTTTGGGTTGGTTCTCCCTTCCTATAGGGCCAAGGATAATCTTTTTACCATCTTTAATAAAGATAAATAGGTTATCCCGATCCCTATGTGTAGCATTAATATTATTTTGCCATGGTTGACCAAGTAACATGTGGCAAGCTTCCATGTCGACCACTTCACACATTATTTCATTCTTATAATATTTACCAATGGAAAAAGATATACGACATCGTTTAATTACCTCTGTTTTGTTGACCTCCTTGATCCATCCAATCGTGTATGGAGATGGGTGTCTTTCTGTTTTCAGTTGTAGCTTTTCCACAATTATTTTTGACATGAAATTCTCATCGCTCCTGACATCAATGATTACATTGCAGACTTTTTTGTATGCAGTGCACCTTGTTCGAAAGATATTGTCTCGCTGTAATTATATTTCTACCTTTGGCATGTATAACGACTTCCTCATAATCGAAGTGGTGGCCTGTGATTTACCATTATCTGATGGTGCTTTATAGAAATTGGGGTTGTGTCGTACAGTGGCCACGTGCGGTTGAGCATCACTTTGAGCTCAGGGTGGAATTAGCGCATCCGCAATACGGTTGAGGGTTGCCTGCAGCCCTTGCATGGTTAACTGACTCTCCTGGTGGAAAGCTTCCATTCTTTCCAAAAGATAATGAATCTCTGGATCACCGTCCACAGGATTTTGATTCATACCTTCATTGTTTGTCATCGGCCCGAGAGGAAACCTCGCTTTGATACTAATTGACACAGGGATGAACGTGATGAGGATAACTACTCCGAATCCACGGAGCTTCTCTGGACTCCTCACAGAGACTTCTCGAATCCACGAGGAAAGAAAGCAGAAAATATAAATAAATTCTAAGAAATTCGGAATTGATTAATTAATCATTGATAACTCCCTAATGTGTCTCCTTACACCATTAATATAGAAAAAAAAACTAAAATTCGTAATTACCAAAAATAGCAAAATTCTAACTCTAATAAAAATCCTAATTCTAATAAAACTCTTCTAAGGCCTAATTTCTAAAAATAAAAATTGCAAATAAACTTTCTCTAGAAGAGTCCTAGTATAACTAAAAGTTATTTCTATAAGGAAAGAAAATCTAAAACTCTAAAAAATATTAAAAAATCGGAATTACTAAAAATAGTAAAAATTTTCTAAAAATTCGTTTTTGAGCTGAAAGCGCGCGTTTTCTGACGAAACGGACAGATGCGACCCACTTTGTGGGTCGGTTCACCTCGGATGGCCCGTTTCAGTAAAGATTGATAGGTTGTACGCCCTGTAACGATACCCGGATCAAAAGTTATGGTCAATTTACGGTCCACCTCATTTTGGCTCAACCATGCTGGGAATATCTCTGTGACACGTTCTACATCAGACATAGTCTGAAAAGCATCAATATGGGAACTGCAGCAAGTAGCATTCTTTAGTTTATCTTTTGAGATGCATACTGGTATCAATGTAAGGTTACACTGATACTGGGAAGATTTGTGGCCCACATTATATATGTATCACAGCCACCCTCCTGTCTATCAGATGCATCTCATCAGTTGCCCTGTGGTCCGAAAATCAGTTCGATCCAAAATCTTTGGTGGACCAAAGACGGATTCACAACCAGGATCACACGAGTTGCAGAACAGCATTCCACCCCCACCCCTCCATCCATGGCACATGAAGAATCAATGGGCATCTAATGCAAATCAAGGGTGAGCATCCCCTCTCAACCTGTCCCCTGTGATGTGGCCTAGCTGAGAATCCTTTTGGGATATGTTTTAGACCCTGGGGATTGATGTGAGGAGATGATGCATCGTATGGTCAGGACGGTTGTTGTGAATTCATCACGTGGGCCTCATTTATGCCTGGTATCGCTGGAGTTTATGGTGGTAGATGTACTACCAGAGCATACCCCTTTCTCCCCATGTTTCCATTGAATGGAGCTTATTTGAGGCTTTACTGACGGTTTCCAGCTCCTTCATGGGTATCTGATTCCCATTGCTTCTTAAGAAACTGCCAGGTATAGGATATCAATGTATACAATTCAGGTGATTAGATTCATTGACTCATCCTCCATGATCTTATTCCATTTCAGGTGAGGCTTATGCACAAGGCAGGGTATGAGCTTGGAAACTTGGATGCTACCTTAATTCTTTAAAGACCAAAACTGAGCCCACACAAGGAGTCCATCAGGGCCAACCTGTGTGAGCTGCTTGGAGCAGCACCCATCCGTTGTTAATCTTAAAGCAAAAACTCATGAGAAGGTTGACAGCCTTGGAGAAAATCGAAGTATTGCTGCTCACACTATCGTCCTTCTGATCAGGAAGTGATGTCCCTTCCAAAGCATCATACCGAGAAGTGAGATTTGTATTTAATTACCATGTTGCATATGGATTTCAAAGTTGTTTTTGCTCTGCCATCAGGGCTGTGGCCAGGATTATGCTATCTATTGGGGCATGTTTGAGTAAGCTCTTTCTTTCTATGTGCCCTTTTTAAAGTAATAGATTTTAATGAAATCCTTAATTTGTTGCACCTACTTAGTTGATGATGGAATGACGTCAGGTAAATTACTTTCCAAGGTTTGTTGAGAGAGCCCACAGCTACATGTGCCAACTCAGCACGTGTGGGGGCAAAAAAAGCCATGCATCAGATGGCCTGGACCAAAAATCAGGCTTGTCTATTCATCAGGTGGCCACATGAATGAAAACAATGGGGACAACTGTTGGGAAATACGGAAGGTGAGCCCTCAAGATCTGACAATCTACACGATGATTGGGACCCTCACAAAGCAAAAGGACGGTGTTCCAACGGCCCGTCTATCTACTACTGGAGTAGGTGGAACTATTCACACCTCTGATCCTATGGTATATAGTAGCCCCGGATTGCGATATATGGATCAGATCGTCCGAAGGACAAGCCGAGATGGACAGACTATAGCGTATTCTATATCTCTCTGTATACTCTCGGTATTTTGTATGATGTCATGCGAGAGAGAGCGCATCCATTTTATAGGAAAGGAAGGAGATAGGATGAGAACGGATTATCCGATCTTCTCTCTATCTCCTATCCAAAATCAAATTCAATTTTGAATTTGATATCCCAACGGAAAGGAAAAACTCGGAAGAAGTCTAACCATATGAGACCCACCCACTAGTGATTGCTCACAAGTGGGCCCCACTAGTCTGTGTCCAACATCTCCCACTCAATCACATTGTGGGATAGGCACATAAATCTGTCCAACTGACTTGCCTTATAACAATCAAATACCAAAAAATCACGATCAAAAGAATCATAGGCGTGGGACCAGCTGGATCACCATAATCTTCTCACAGGTGCTTAAGTACTAAGTGACCACCTAACTAGTACTCAATAACCCAAGCTTTGTAATGCCTGTCCTAGTCCGCATGACCACACCGGATGGAGTTAACTCCCGATCTAGAGTACTCGGCCAACATACGCACTTATCCAACTTATCGAGTTATTCTGAAAACTTGATTTTTCACAAATTTCGACTAAAACCAATTCAAAGCAATACTTATATATATGCTTTTTAAGAAAAAATATTGTTTGCAAAAAGTCAAATAAAAACAACTCGATACTGCCGGCAAATAAGTCTTCAAGTGCGTATTAATAGTTCTAGAAACTTGGTGTAGTTGTCACGGGATCTTCCCACGCAGATATGTAATTTGGAATTAATCAAGCCGCTTTCCTAGCGTAACCGAGTCTGGTCAATCAAGGACCTTTCGTCATTGTACACTAAAGTAGCGACACTCAATCTCATCCTCATATACACAAGAGGAGGGTAGCTAAGGACACAAGGAGTCACCTACGGGACTGGCTACTCGCACGTTGCAATGATTAGATCGAATCAAAACAATCTGTAGGTAAAAGGTCATAGCACGTGGCTACAATCCACGTCGTAAAGTAGACAATACTAGGTATATGTCGGGTCTACAATACGCAGGTTATTCTATATGAGGTACGACTCATCTCATAACCTCATAACCTGGCTTTAATTTCAGGCCATAACATTGATTACATGTAAAAGAATGGTGCGATTATGCTATTCGACTTTATCAGTCTCATCTACAATCTTTATAAGATTGTAGGCGGATACGACTCACTCATATCCTCATCCTTTATTATTCATAATAAAGGGAAATTCATACCTCAATGTATAAACATAGCCCCAAATGTACCTCTCTTGTACATTTAAGGTTGGTCAACCCGTGCGAGTGGGTGACCGGCCTGCCGACAAAAATAGAAATCCTACATGATCTCAAGGTAAATGCTGATGATCTTCTTACCTAGTTTATATTAGTGTTCAATATTAAATAAACAGAATGTATTATTCATTAATGAAATATCAAAGGTACTACAAAACAGGTACATTAATCAAGTTTTCCTCAATCCCATCTGCCTGACGTGAACCTGAAATAGATCTCTAACTATAGGTTTTGTCATGGGATCAACCATCATCTCCTTGGTAGGAATGTAGCTGAGGGCGACCTTTTTATCTCTCACTTGATCACAGACGTAATGATACTTGATCTCAATGTGCTTAGATTTCTGGTGGTGTTTAGGGTCCTTTGCGAAGTCAATGGCAGAAGTATTGTCAATCTTCAGCGATATAGGCTGACGAACACTCGGTACAACACCCAGACTCAATAGAAATCTGCGAACCCATACACACTTCTGAACTGCAACACAATATGCAATGTACTCGGCCTCCATAGATGAAAGAGCTGTAGATGTCTGTTTTTTACTCGACCATGAGATAGCTCATCCTCCGAGTAAGAATACATATCTTGAAGTAGACTTTCCCTCGTCGGCGTCATTACCCCAAGCAGCATCAGAATATCCTTTGAGCTCGAGGCTTGTGCCCTCATAACACAACATTAGGTCTTTTGTTCCTCTGAGATAGTGGAATATATGTTTGACAGCTTGCCTATGAGACTGTCCCGGGTTACTCTGATAACGGCTAACTATGCCAACTGCATAGCTAATATCCGGTCTAGTGCAAAGCATAGCATACATTAAGCTCCCTACTGCGTTTACATAAGGTACTGAGGACATAGCCAATTTCTCGGCTTCAGTTTGGGGACACGATTTCCTGTCTAACTTGGTAGCTTTATCCATAGGGGTTTCAACAGCTTTTGAATTTTCTATCCTGAACCGCTCTAAGATCTTTTGTATATAGGTTGCTTGAGACAAGCCTAAAAATTTCTTAGGGCAATCCCTGATAATTTTTACCCCAAGGATAAAGTTGGCTTCACCGAGGTCTTTCATCTCAAAGTTCGAGAATAGTCAATCTTTAGTCAATGTCAACAATCGCATGTCATTACCAGCTAACAGGATATCGTCTATATATAGAGATAGCATCAGAAAAGATCTTCCAGACCGTTTTAGGTATACACAATGATCTTCTTCATTCATCGTGAATCCAAAAGTGGTGATGGCCAAGTAGAACCTCATGTACCACTATCTTGAAGATTGCTTCAGCCCATAGATAGATTTCAACAATTTGCAGACTTTCTTTGGGTACTTTTTGTCCACATAACCCATGGGCTATTGCATGTATATCTCTTCATCCAAGTCACCATTTAAGAATGCGGTCTTTACATCCATCTGATATAACTCTAAGTCTAAACTTACAACAATGGACAAGATCATGCGGATTGATGAGAACTTTACAACAGGTGAAAAGGTCTTCTCGTAATCAACGCCTTCTTGTTGTGTAAAATCTTTAGCAACTAATCATGCTTTATACTTGTCCACTGTACCATTTGCCTTTCTTTTGATCTTTAGTACCCATTTGTTACCTATCGCTTTGCGATTGGAAGGCAGATCAACAAGTTCCCAGACTTTATTCTTCTCCATGGAAGCGATCTCTTCGTCCATAGCATTCACCCAATCGGCCAAGTTAGATGATAATAATGCATCCTGATACGAATCAGGTTCATTATCATCAACTGCAATACAAGAGAATTGTAACGACTCGTAAATTTCCGTACTTTGGCTCAAGTACCATCTCGACCAGAAATCAATTAGGATTAAATCCTTTAGAAATTTAACAAAGTTAACTAAGTGCAAAACTCGATTAGCCATGAAATCCGTTGGAATCACTTTAAATACGATCTGCAAGACCCAAAACTTGCGAAATCAGTGACTCTAGGTTACCCTAAAGTTTAGAACTAAACTCATTTCTCGACTGCTCTCGGGAATGAAACGAAACTTTGTATTAGGTCTAGATCGCACATCAGAAGTCCGATTAACACGAAGTTAAGGAACTAGGACCGCCTCACTGGGCTTGACTATCATCTCAAAAATCAGGTCCAGCAGATGTCCCATGGCCATTCGTTTGGATCCGGAGCGAGGGAGTGTGAAAAACACTATTCCCTTTACAAAATAAATATCTGGAATAGTGATCTGGCACCATTCGCGCATCGATGATAAGCAACCGGACCGTCGAGAATCGAGACTAAATTACACCCTTGGATTAAGAAAAATTTCAGGAACATTTACATGTGCTTGGAATTTCGGATCGTGGCCCATTGACCGTTGAACTGAAAGTGATCCGCCATGTGCGATCTGGGAATCCGATCGAGTCGAAAACGTAATCCCACATAGATCCATGTGTGGTGAGCTTAAGTCTGACGTTTGGCTCAAGGAGGGCCACCAGAACCTCTCTTTTGAAAGTGGAAAAGTGACGAAATACCTATATTAGCAGTAACCCTTGAACCTGAGTCTATTTTGGGGAGGTTTTTGGCTATAAAAGAGGCTTAGAACAGCCCCTCTCACAGCCATACGAATTTGGGATAAAACCCTAGAGAGAGAGAAAAGAGAGAGAAGAGCTTGGGATTTGTGGGAGAACTTCCTCCTGCTGCTTTCGATTATCGCACGGCCTACATCGCCTCTTTCCAGGCGCTTTTCCGGCAGTATCCACTCCGTTTGAAGGTGAGAAACCCTAACACTAGGTCTGATTTGAAGTAGATAGGCTATAGGTTGTGAAAAGGCTAACCGATTCCGCTCTTTAGGCAAGAAAACTCCCGAATACGGAAGCTCACCAAACCTTACAGATCCGTTGTGATTCCAAGGGCAAAGGTGAGGACTTTAGGTGTATAGGTTATGGTTTTCAATGCTTTCAATGTCAGATAATGATAGATTCATGATCTGCATGTAATTGCACATGTACAAAGTGCTTTCCGTTTTCTGTTTCGATTAACGTTGTAGAATATGGAATTTCACATACTCTAGGTATACGTAGAAATACCGTATACGTATTTTTTTTAAAAAAAATGTTTGACATGTTTATTGAATGTATGACTATACAATACATGGATAAAATACTAGTTTGGCGAAAGGAATCGCTGTAATATATGTTCGCTTGTAAATACTACGTATGTTGAAATTGTGTATTCTAGAAATACCGCCTATGTGTAAATTTTGGAAATGTAATTGTCATGATTAATTGCTGTATGATTATGGTATACATGGATAAAATAACCGCTTGGCAAAAGGATAGCCCTAATACATATTTTGCTAACATACGTCATGTATGTTGGAATAGCGTACTCTAAGTGTTTGTGTAAACGCTTGTATGTGTAAATGCTTGAGTGTTAGTGCCTTAGAGAGGCGCTGATGTGGAATTCCCGACTACCTTAGAGACATGTAGGATACCCTCCATGTGGTGGTTCGCTATAACCACTCACTTGTGATGTGTATGTAATTGTATCACTATTTGTATAGTACTCTACAACATGCTTTACAACAAGCTTTACTTCGTGCTTTACAACATGCTTTACTTCATGCTTATAACATGCCTTATGACATGCCTGTTAACATGCTTGTATTACTTGTTTATCATGCTTTACTCCACATGCTATGGATGAAGATTGATTGAGTTTGGGACTATGCCCATAGTCCAGATATTCGGCATCAGACTTGAGGTTGTGGCTTAGATTCATGTCGCCACAAGGGGTGTGTCTGACGAACCCGAGTCGTACTCCGGTTGGTGATAGTGATTGGCCACACGGAGTGCTTTTGCGCTCCATATCGCCCAACTTGTTGTGCGCTCGAGCTAGTCAGGTTCGCCAAGTAACCCGATATGTTGAATGTGTGTTCACCATGTTTGGTCATTACTGTTTGAACCTAGGGTACCAAACTTACCAGTGGCGATCCCGTTAACCATGGTACCTCGATCCGCTAAGACTCATGAGCCGGACATGGTGGTATGGGACACTGTGGCCGAGCTGTCGGCCTATGTTGGAGCCAAGTGCCTCCCCATAGTGACCATTGAGCAACCAAACCTCGTGAACCGAATACGGTGGTATGGGACACTGTATTCGAAAGCGATCGATACTTACGGCGAGAGCCGAAGTACGGTGAGACACTGTGCTCGTCCGTGGCGACGAGTCCTCCGTAGTATCTTCGAGTATACTCCAAGGGTCTGTGATTGGCGACGAGTCTTTCACAGCAACTAGAGTATGAGTTGAGCCGAGTACGGTGAGACCTGTACTCGAGCTGACGGCTAGTGATTGAGCCGAGTACGGTGAGACCTGTACTCGAGCTGACGGTTAGCAATTGAGCCGCATACGGTGAGATCTGTATCCGCGCTGATGGGTGACGAGCCCTTTGCGATGCCTTCACTATGCTTCTCGAACCATAATATCGTATGAGATCAACTAGGATTGACGACCCTAGAATGGATCATGTTTGGGAATGATACAAGAGAGGTACCTTAGTTTCCCAATACTGTTATTTGAAATGGAATAATAATAACTCGGTAATCATGTTCATTATAGCACCGCATGTGCCTTGTAGATGTGGAGCACTGAGGGAGTTAAGAATTCGCGAACATAAGATGATGTCGCATGAGGGTGATTTGGCAAGGGCATACATCATCATGTCATTTCATTCTCGCACTTAATAAGAGTAGTTAGAATTGTTTGATTTGTACTGCTTTATCATTACTGCTTGATTGAATTGATAACATGTTAACCTATGCTTTATTGTTCCACTGAGTTACCTACTCACTCCCATGTTACGGGACGGTGTTTGCAATACCAACCAGACTCTGTCGCAGGTATAGACGGCGCGACGGTTCAGGAGCCGGAGCCCGATTTCGACGAGGACTAGGACGAGTTCTCGTTTATGCAGTATTCGGACGGCTTTGCTTAGGCCGATTGCACCGCGGGGATTACAGGACACATCTTTAGAGTGTATTTTGATTTTTGACTCTAAAAACAGTACATGTATATAGGTACTCAGTTAGCGATCATACTCTGATGTTTCATAAAAATTTTGTTTCCTTACATACTTTAAATATACAATTTCAGTCTTCCGCTTGCCTTTATACAATTGAACTGGAGTATGATTTACTGTTTTGGTATAATCTCATTCATGTTTATTGCTCTAACTCAGATAACATTTAACCATCATTGTGTATGTTGCATAAGCAATGCGTTGGAACTCGGGAGTTGAGTTCATACTCGACCCCCGAATTTCAGGGCGTTACAAGAATGTTTGCCCTTTATATCGAAGTATCTTTAGGGAATCAATCATCTTTCGCTTCGACGTAACTCAGGAGCCTGCTTAGATGTCCTCCCATTGTCTTGACAACCTATAGGAGTATCATTGTCTTGTGAAGCAAAATTCCCACTCTCCTGAGATACATCGGGTATTTCAAAAAGTTGTATTGGAATCTTTTGCTTCATTCGGCTTAGGTATTGTAACGCCCTGAAAATCGGGGGTCGAGCATAAACTCAACTCCCGAGTTCCAGAACATCACTTATGCAACAAAATGAATGATGATTGAATGTTGACTGTATTTGTGCATTGAACATGAGTAAGATTAAGCCAAAGCAACATATCATACTCCAGAGACAATTAAATTTCAAGCGGAAGACTGTGATAGATATATATAATATAAAAACAGTGGTGAGTCTCCAGAGTGTGATAAAGTTACCAGGTTAGATAATTACAAGTACAGTTCTAAATTATACCAAATGTGTAAGTGTAATGTCTTCTATCCCAAGTACCATAGCCCCGTCAATACAGTACCAGGTCTTCAGAGACCCGTCAGAGAGGTACACGATAGGAGAACTCCTCCTCGACATCATAGCAATAGTCCGGCTCTGCTTCATAAGCATTGCCATAACCTGAAACTCAACAAATCTGGTTGGTGTGTACAACACCGTCCCGTAACGTGGGAGTGAGTGATCAACTCAGTGGAACAGTAAAGCATAGGTTAACATGTTATCAATTCAGTCAAGCAGTAATGATAAAGCAGTACAATCAAACAATTCTACTATTATTTAATGCAAGTATGAAATGACATGATGAATGCCCTTGCCAAACCACCCTCATGCGACATCATCTTACGTTCGCGAATGCGTCCATCCCTCAGTGCTCCACATTTACCAAGCACATGCAGTGCGATGATGAGCATGATTACCGAGTAATTATTAGTTCATTTCAAACAGCAGTATTGGGAAACTAAGGTACCTCCCTTGTATCATTCCCAAACATGATCCATTCTAGGGTCGTCAGTCCTAGTTAATCTCATACGATATTATGATTTGAGAGGCGTAGCGAAGGCATCACAAAGGGCTCGTCACCCGTCAACACGGATACAGATCTCACCGTATGCGGCTCAATTGCTGGCCGTCAGCTCGAATACAGGTCTCACCGTACTCGGCTCAATCGCTAGCCGTCAGCTCGAATACAGGTCTCACCGTACTCGGCTCAACTCATACTCTAGTTGCTGCGAAGGGCTCATCGCCAATCACAGACTTTAGAGCATACTCGAAGACACTACGGAGGACTCGTCGCCCGTCAGCACGAGTACAGATCTCACCGTACTCAGCTCTCGCCGTAGGTGTCGACAGCTCGAATATAGTGTCCCATACCACCATAATCGGCTCACGAGTCTAGTTGCTCATTGGTCACTACGGGGAGGCATGTGGCCTCAGCGTAGGCCGACAGCTTGACCACGGTGTCCCATACCACCATGCCCGGCTCATGAGTCTTAGTGGATCGAGGTACCATGGTTAAAGGGATTTCACTGGTAAGTTTGGTACCCTAGGTTCAAGCAGTAGTGTCCAAACATGGTGAACATACGTTAGACAGATCGGGTTACTTGACGAGCTTGACTAGCTCGAGCGCACAATCAATTGGACGACATGAAGTGCATAAGCACTTCGTGTGGCCAACCACTATCGCCAACTGAAGTACGACTCGGGTTCGTCAAACACATCTCACGTGGCATATGAATCACAACCACGCTTTCAATCCCATTACCGATTGCCTGGACTATAATTATAGCCCCAAACATAATCAATTCTCATCCATAGCATGTGGAGTAAAGCATGATAAACAAAGTAATTTAAGCACGCTAGTAGGCATGTTATAAGGTATGTTATAAAGCATGATATAAAGCATGTTGTAAAGCACTACATCAATAGGAATACAAACACATATATTACAAGTAAGCGGTTTAAGTAGACAACCTCATGGAGGTAATCGTACATGTCTCTAGGGTAGTTGAGAATCCCATCTCAGCACCTACCTAAGGCACTAACATCTAAGCACTTACTCTCACAAGCATTTTCACAAACACGTAGAGTACACTATTTCAACATACATGACGTATGTTAGAAAAATATGTATTATGGCTATCCTTTCGCCAAGCGAGTATTTTATCCGTGTATATCATATTCATACAGCAATTAATCATGACAATTACATCTCTAAAATTTATACATACACGGTATTTTTTAGAATACACATTTTCAACATACATAGTGTATACAAGCCAACAGGTATTACGGCGATTCCTTTCGCTAAATGAGTAATCTATTCATATATTATATAATCATACGACAAACAATCATGGCCAACATATTTCCAAAATATACATGTATACGGCACTCCTTACAATACAGTATTTCTACATACATAGTGTATATGAGTAAAACATGTATTTAGGCGAATCCTTTCGCCAAATAAGTATTTTATCCGTATATCGTATATCCATACAACAAATAAACATGTCAAACACATTTTCAAAAAAAATACGTATACGGTATTTTCTACGAATACCTAGAATATGTAAAATTCCATATTCTACAACTTTAATCGAGACAGAAAACGGAAAGCACTTTGTACATGTGCAATTTCATGCAGATCATGAATCTATCATTATCTGACATTGAAAGCGTTGAAAACCATAACCTATACACATAAAGTCCGCACCTTTAGCCGTAGAATCGTAATGGAGTTGATAGGTTCGCTAAGCTTCCGTGTACGGGAGTTTGGCAACCTAGAGAACGAAACAGGTTAGCTATTTCATAACCTACAATCACCCAAGCCCCAAATCAGGTTAGGGTTAGATTTTCTTACCTAGAAACGGAGCTGGAATCGCCGGGAAAGCGATGAGAATTAGGCGATGGAGCTCGTGGAGCGGCAGGAAAGAGTGGCAGGAAGGATCTCTCACAACTCCCACACTATCTCTCTCTCTTTTCTCTCTCTCAAATCTCAAATTCGTATGGCTATGAGAGAGGGTGCTCTAAGGCCCTTATATAGCCTAAAAAGTCTCTGAAATAGACTTATGTTCAAGGTACACTTGGGTTATATCCAAATCGGTTCTAATTCAGCTCAAAAGAGAGTTTCTGGCGGCCCTCCTTGAGCCCAAAGTCGGACTTAAGCTCACTAATACTGGATCTACGTTCTATTAAGTTTTCGTTTCAGTCGGATATCCAGATCACGCGTGGCGGACCAGTTTCAATTCGACGATCAGTGGGTCTCGATCGGATATTCCGAGTACATGTAAATGTGTATGAAATTTTTCCTGATCTGAGGGTGTAATTTGGTCAGATTCTGACGGTCTGGTTGCTTAAAACTGATCTGCAAGCGACGAGTCTCAGATTACTATTTAAGATATTTATTTTTAAAGAAAACAAGTGTTTTCACACTCTCTCGCTCCGGACTCAAGCGAACAGCCGTGGGACAATGGCTGGATTTGATTTCCGAGATGGTTGTCAAGCCCAACGAGGCGGTCCTAATTCCTTAACTTCGAGTTATTCGGACTTCCGACGTGTTGTCCAGATCTGATACGGAGTTTCGATGTGCTCCCGAGAGCAGCCGGGTAATGAGATTGATCCTAGATTTTAGGGTAACCTAGCGTCAATAATTCTACAAGTTCTGGGCCTTACAGATCGTATTTAAAGCGATTCAAACGGATTTCGTAGCTAATCTGGTTTCGCACTTAGTTACTTTGTCTCATTTCTAAAGGATTTAGTCCTAAGTGATTTCTGTCTGGGGTGGTACTTAGTCCTTTGTAGTTTGTATCTAAAGTGATCCAAGTTATACTACTTAGCTAGTTTAAGATAGTGTCTAGGGCGAAAGTGCTTTGAAAAATTGAAAGAACAAGGTAGTGAATGGTGGGGTTAAGGAGCGATTTTAGACTATGGGATTCAGTTCTGACAATTTAATAAGGTGTTAGGATCGACCCATCGCCTAAAGACGTCTAATCCCAGGTTGGGAAAAATCCGGGATGTTACAGGTATCTATCTTCAACGAAGGTCACGTCTCGGGATTCTATCTCAATCCATCGTCCATGGTCCTCATAAACTAGAATGTATCCCTTTGAATGCATAGGGTACCTTATAAACACGCATTCAATGGTTTTACTATCAAGTTTACATCTATGCGGAGTAGGTAGTAAAACATATCCCAAAGATCCCCAAGGGCGTAAATTGGCTAGAGAAGGAATCCTCCCTGACCACATCTCATATGGAGTCTTAGGAATTGATTTGGATGAGACTCTATTTAAGACGTAGACAGCTGTTAACAGTGCGTTTGCCCAGAATGTGGTAGAGAGATTGGCTTGAGCCATCATCAATCTAACCATGTCCAATAATATCATATTCCTTCTCTCTGCAACACCATTTTATTGTGGTGTGTAAGCCATTGTGTACTGCCGAACAATGCCAATATTTTCACAATATGATTTAAACGTTTCAGACGTATACTCACCACCTTTATCAGATCGAAGGATTTTAATCTTTTTCTCAAGCTGATTTTCCACCTCAGCTTTATATTTAAGAAAACAATCAAAAACCTCAGATTTGTGTGAGATGAGATACACATATCCATAGCGCGAGTAATCGTCAATGAAAGTGACAAAGTATTGACATCCATTTTTGGCATGTACATTAAAGGGTCCACAGATATCTGAATGGATTATCTCTAGTGTGCCCTTTGACCTAGCCGCTTTGGGAAATGGTTTCTTCGAAGTCTTCCCGGACACACAATGTTCACAAAATGGTAAATCAACTTTAGATAAGGAGTCTAACAGACCAAAACGTACTAGTCTTGTTATACGATCCTTTCCGATGTGACCTAACCTCACGTGCCATTTTTGAGATTCAGATACTACAGTTTCATTCGACATAGCAGACAAAGCAAGAGGTGCATTATCACATTCTACGTCTAGAATAAATAAATCTGAAATTAAATTACCCCATGCAAAGATGAGGTTATTCTGTCTCAAAGAAACTCTTGTCCCAGAAAATCGAATATTAAAACCATCAGCTAATAACCTAGAAACAGAAATTAAATTCCGAAGCATCCTCGATGCATATAAAATATCACGGAATATTATTGTTCGCCCTATGCGCGTACGAAGATGGAAAACGTCAATCCCTTGTACCTCTTCAACAGCGTTATTGCCCATGTACAGCTTATAACTCCCCTTGGCTATAGGCCGGAATTCCTTGAGTCCTCGACAACTACTTGTCACGTGCTTTGTTGCGCCTTAATCCAAAATCCACTCGCTAGATATAGTATCAACGGAAAGGATTTCAGAACAAACGCCTACATACAAAGTATCTAGTGACTGAGAAATTATCGTCTTTTTATGGGCGCACTGTCGAGCATAATGGCCGAAATTTCCACAGATAAAGTAGACTACATTTGTCTTTTTCTGCTTCTTCTTTCCGTTCCCGTTCTTGAGATTTGGAGTAGGTGTTGTAGTCTTCTGTTCTTGGTTATTCTTCTTCGCCTTCTTGCGAGCTTTAGACCGTTTATTGTTAGCTTTCTGCTTATGGGTCTCTGCTACAAAGGCCCTAGCCGAACTTGGCTGAATTACATTCATTTCAACCTCACGTACTAAGTGGCCACAAAAATCTCTGAACGTAGTGATAGAATCAGTATGGTTCAGAATTCTTTTGATTTGGGCCCAAGAGTCAGGCAAGGAACGGTGCATGGGTATAATCTTCTGATTTTCAGTCAATTTACACCTAACATTCCTAAAGGCACCTATCATTTGCTCCATCTTACGAACATGATCTTTGATGGGGCAGCCGACAGGCATCCTATACTCTTGGAATTCTAATTCCATTGCCCTAATTCTCGCATCTGACTTCTGCGCATAGGCATATTTCAGTGCTTTCCAGATTCCCTTAACGATTTCATGCACTTCATACGTAGGTATGAGTTCTTTGTGCATAGTTCTAAGAAGGACATTACGGGCTGAACGATTTTATTTTCGCCACTTATTGTAGCGAGTCATCGCAACCCTATGTTCTTGTAAATTCCTGTTTTCAGCCAATATGGGTTCCTCTTGAGTTCCATCGAGTGTATGTGATATGTCGTCCTCGTCCAAAAGGCATCGCACCGCGCGGGACCAGTATTCATAGTTGTTGCTGTCGAAATGTTGTCCTTTCAGCTATTCAGCGATTAACGCTTTGGTGGTCATCTCTACATTGCATGAGTATCACTACTTAGCTAAGATCTAAGGTATTGACACTAATCATCAGCATTTCTACGTGTTATACAAATTTTCATAATATAAAAGTAATCAACACATCTTTACGAGATCTGAAAGTCCACATACCCGAATGGGCGGTGTAGAACAATAAAGTTCTCAAATTAAGATGAAATTGGTACTTTTATAAAATTATAATTGTATAACATGCAACCTTCCATTATTTGGTTGCATGCATCATTTGGTGGAGGAGATTAAACTCCCACTCAGGTTATGCACAACCTTTAGTTTTAGGGAGGATTCTAGCACTAAGTTTTTCTATATGTTCAAGAAAAATAAGGAGGGCTTAGATCTAAACATATAAGCCTAATTATTTCACTCATATAAACATCATCATCAGAAGAAAAATAAAGTGCTAAGATATCAGGAGAGTTCTATCTTCATCTGTGATCATGACCATTAGTGATAGATCCGATCATTACCGTTAATGATCATTGTTGATGATGGATCCTTTCATCAATATTAATCATCATGGTTGATGATCGTTTTGCTCACTAATGATCTCTAGATCAACAGTGAAAATAATATCATGAAGGAAACAATATCATATCATATATATGATCAAATCCAAAAATCAAAATAACATATTCAGGAAGCAACATTTCTGAATGTGGGTCACACCATTGATTTGTAGATCAAGCATGAATTCATTAGATCTACACGTGGAATTTGTGAAACTAAAACATAGTTGCTGCATGTGTATATCAGCCAATACATAAACACTTGCACATTGACCAAATGCTCATGGTACTTCTCCAGCATAAATCTAAGCTTATCAACTGAATGGACGGTTTGGATTCTAGTGATGAGATCTGTGTAATACACGGATCAAATCCACATGTGCTGCTAATGTTTTGTACGGAACAATATGTATTTTTATTTATTTTTTATTTTTTATTTGTGAGATGTATGGCTACTGGACACATTTTCATTTCACACGTGTTTTCTGCTTTCATATCACATGTGATGTATATTACATGTTTTTACATGTATACATTACACGTGTACATCACACGGATTTAGTGCACATCTCATATGTACCTCACACATGTACAGTAACTATATTTCAATACATGTTTTGTCACACATGTACCTCACACATGTACAGTAAAGCGGACTACATGTTTTCTCACACATGTACCTCAGTAACTATATCTCAATACATGTTTTCTCACACATGTACAGTAACTATATCTCAATACATGTTTTCTCACACATGTACAGTAACTATATCTCAATCCGTGTTTTCTTTTTCTATATCACATGTGATGTACATTACATGTTATCACATGGTATACATTACACGTGTACATCACACGGATTTAGTGCACATCTCATATGTACCTCACACATGTACAGTAACTATATCTCATCACGTGTTCATGTACAGCAATGTGAACATGTGAACATATGTAACATGCAACGCTACTGTATACGTGCAGAAATATGTAATGCTATATATATAGTTGTACAAGCAGTTTGAAATGTGGGGCTTCTGTACATGTGCAGAGCATCGTTTCCATTAGATGTAACATGCAACGCATTAGAACACAATACATAGTTTATAACATCACGTTACATGGGATTTATTAGCAGATCACATGTTACATCATTACATGGACTGTACACGTGTAGTTGTTGAACACAACTACAATTGCTGGTGATGTGTTATTGTTGAATACAACAACATGTGAGCTTTGATAAGCACACATGCGTGTGCCATACAACTCATGTATAAGCGAAACATGTACTAGTATGGCATTGGTGCGAGATCCAATCCATCCATCATGTTGGTCCAAGCTTATGTTTGGCCAAAAACAAAATTTGGTCTACTCAGCACATGGGCCAACATGTGTACTTCATCATGGGATCATCAGCCAATATAAGCGTTTCAACGCGTACAACAGTTATATATGATGAACACCAGCTAATCCACTCCCCACATTGGTTAATTATGGATCTGACTAGTGAGTCCCACCGTTAATCATTGTACACATGACAAGTGGATTCTGATGTCAATTGCTACGTGTACAATGATTGCCACTTATATACTATATGACACATGTGCACCGTTCGGTAATCCAAACAGGGCAACAATTGCCACGTGTAGTATTAAAATGTGTTTATCATGTGTTGTACCAAAACAACAAAGTGTCTAGAAGAACACGTGTTGTACCAAAAACACGTGTTGTATCAAAACACATGCATTAAAAGTACTCTGTCATACAACATGTGCCGTAGGCTTTTACCATATCACATGTGATATAGTAACGTGTTGTACCATGTTACATGTGTTGCCTTTCCACTTAACATGTCTGAAGATGATTTAAATGGTGGGCCATAAATCCAATCTTAAAGGAAACGATGGGTCACTTACCTTTTTAGATGAATATAATCGGAGATCCGCCGTTAAATAGCTTTGATACCACTGTTGGGAAATGCGGAAGGTGAGCCCTCAAGATCTGACGGTCTACATGATGATTGGGACCCTCACAAAGCAGAAGGACGGTGTTCCAACGGCCCGTCTATCTACTACTGGAGTAGATGGAACTATTCACACCTCTGATCCTACGGTATATAGTGGCCTCGGATTGCGATCTATGGATCAAATCGTCCCAAGGACAAGCTGAGATGGACAGACTATAGCACACTCTATATCTCTCTATATACTCTCGGTATTTTGTATGATGCCATGTAAGAGAGAGCACATCCGTTTTATAGGAAAGGAAGGAGATAGGATGAGAACGGATTATCCGATCTTCTCTCTATCTCCTATCCAAAATCAAATTCAATTTTGAATTTGATATCCCAACGGAAAGGAAAAACTCGAAAGAAGTCTAACCATATGGGACCCACCTACTAGTGATTGCTCACAAGTGAGCCCCACTGGTCTACGTCCAACAACAACAACATTCAACATAATATGTGTGGCCTGCCTGATGCATTGTCCTGATTTTTGGGGCCAGGCCATGTATATGGCGTGCCATTCCTGATACACGGCTAAGATGTTCCATGTGTCTGGTATGATTGGCTTGTGACCAGATGTGATAGGTGCTTGTGGGCTTAATAGTACTGTTATTTATATATTTATTTATTTATTATTATTATTATTTTGTTGCTACCTCTGTACTTAAAAGCAAATGATGACCTGATTTATCACGAGAGGTATCAAAATCCATTCTCTTTTATATTCTGGTGGAGGTAGTATACAATTCCAGATGCACAGTACTCTAACAGTGATCCAAACGGTTGGGATCATGGATATGTATGAGCCAATAAACTTTCTTGTTGCAGCATGGAATGTATTTGTCTGATCATGGATATTGTAGCCAACCTCTTGACTGCGCTCTTGCCATTGCTAGCATGGAATCAAGTGAATTGTGTCATTTCCAATGGTTAAAATGGGTGCATCATGTATGGCATCGTCCTTCGTCCATGACTGATGCCCTATACATGTCGAATCATCCATGATTGATATCCTATACATATCAGACCATGTTCCCAAGATTTTCGGTTTTTTTTTTTTTTTTTTGTAAGTCCCAAAAACCCTCAATGGATTAAAATACGTTAACGAGCATTTATACATACCATCTCCTGTCAAGTTAAAAGGGCTTAGAATAGGTGGGAGGTGGTTGGTGCAACCGACTCGCATTTCGCACTGAAACGGATATATATTGGTTTTGGATGATACTTCAAGCCTGGATAGTTTCTCTTGGCTGCATTTGGCTGAATGATTCGTTCCCTGGATTCTCTGATGCTCTGTAACGTTGTTTTGTCAATTGTGCCATATATATATATATATATATATATATATATATATATATATATATATATATGGAAAAGGTACTATGCGCTTGAGCGTAAAGCGGTCGTCCGTGTGGTCGAGCTGATGTGGGCCCCACCATGATGCCGTTCGAAAATCTACCCCTTCAGTCAGATGCACCATTCCAGAGGGGGCCCACACGGCTGAAAATCAAGTCAATCCATGA
Source organism: Magnolia changhungtana (assembly GCA_030180095.1). Classification (NCBI taxonomy): domain Eukaryota; kingdom Viridiplantae; phylum Streptophyta; class Magnoliopsida; order Magnoliales; family Magnoliaceae; genus Magnolia; species Magnolia changhungtana. The sequence goes on from JASAUF010000600.1 coordinate 5,683,629, forward strand.
CTTTTGTGGGCCACACCACATACAGAAGTTGAGAGGGGCCGTGCACCATTGAAACATTCAAAACCATTTGTGGGGACCTTTCGAGACGTGTTTTGATGATCAACACCGTCCATCATGTGTGTCCCACTTGGATGTAATTTTAGACAAAGTTTCAGGTGGTATCCACAACTCAGGTGGGGCCCACCAAGTGTTTTTACATGTTTTTGCGTGTATACTTATATTTTCCGATGGTATGGCCCACCTGAGTTACGTGGAGAGCTGATTTTGGGCCGTGTGGGCCCACCCTGGGCTCGTGCATCTGGTGGACGGTGTGGATCTTCGAAAGGCATCACGGTGGGGCCCACACAACTCGACCTCACAGACGACTGCTTTACGCTAGAGCGCATAGTACCTTTTCCCATATATATATATATATATATATATATATATATATATATATATATATATATATATATATATATATATATATACACACATATATACACACACACACTAGTTGGACAATTAAATTGGTCCAACTAGCTGTGTATTAAATAACAAAAAATTATTATTCTACGGCAAGTAATAAAACACGTGAGTATTCGTAATATCAAGTTTTATATAAGTATGATAGAAATTATATGTCAAAGATCTAGCCTATCCATCAAATAGGGCATATTAATTATATTTTATCTGCTAAAAATTAATAAACGATCATCATTACTGAAGCCACACATATAAGTTGAATATATATAGAAAGAATGGATTTCTATTAGCCCCATTTTCTTGTAAATAAATATCATACCATTAATCATTTTTAAAATAAAAAATAAAAAATTTATGTCCTTCACATGTTTAAAAATAATCCTATCTAATTAACTAATCAAATGTCTTATACAATTTGGTGCACCTCACAAATACATCACATGTGTGCATCTTCCTAAGTCATCCCATTTATTCTTGACATCCATTACCTAATTTACATATCAACTAATGTTAATAAATGCTCTCCTCAGTAGAGAAGCTGCTCCACGTTACTTGGCAAAAGGAGTACCCAAATTGGGTGGGCCTCACTGTGATGTTAAAGTGAAATCCACCCCAACCATCAGGTGAGTCATCTCATGTTTGAGCCAGGGCAAAATCTACCGATCTTTGTTTCAGTTGTGGGAAAATCTCACCCTCTACACTGTTCCCTAAATGTGACTCACTTGAATCCCTTGTGAGCTTGATTTTTTAGCCTTTAAGGATATCTTTTGGTTTCACATCTAATGGGTGTAATGGATTTTACATACACATTATAGTGGGCCCTGTAAAATTTGAGGGTGGACATCTCTCTCCCAACCATTTTCCTTGGTGTGCCTCAATTGAATAACGGATCATCCTGATTTTTTGATTATTAGCCTACCATGGGATTACGAATATAATGGTCGGAGTTGATCTCACATACACATCAAGGCTTGGCCTAGTAAAATATGACTTTGCCTCTGGTTCCTAGAAAATAGTCTAGTACCAAGACCAGATCGATTCGTTCCAAGAAAAGATTGGTGTCTTCCGGAACGGACTTAGATTGTGTAGCGTACCACACAACAGCATGGGCGTGTAAGAGGACACGGATTGGCTACGGACAGGTTGAGTAGCGAGAATGCTACCGAAGTTACATCACCAAGTCCTGTGGGCCCTACCATGATGTATGTTTTATATCCACACCGTCCATCAATCTGGAGAGATCATTTTAGGGTAAGATCAAAAGAATGAGTCACATCCAAAGCTCCAGTGGACCCCACCATAGAAAACAGTAGGGAGAGTGATGCCGCCACCGTTAAAAACTTCTAAAGGTCACAAAAGTTATTGATCAAGCTGATATTTGTGTTTTCCCTTCTTTAATGTCTTTTTTAACTTTTGAACAAGTTGGATCTCGAAAAAACATTATGGTGAGCCTTAAGAAAGTTTCAACGGTGGGCATCAATCTTCCCTCTGTTTTATATGGTGGGGTCCACTAAAGCTTTGGATCCGACTCATTCTTTGGCTCATACTTTAAATTAATATCTCCAAATGGATGGACGCTGTGGATACAACACATACATGATAGTGGGGGTCATAGAACTTGGTGACATCACTTCAGTAGCGAGTCTCGCTACTCAACCTGTCAGTATCTAATCCTCGTCCGATGGCAAAGAGCTGTGGGCCTCACCATGATGTATGTGTTCTATCCTCGCCATTCATCCATTTTCTCATATTACTTGAAGGCATGGCGCCAAAACTGAGGCTGATCCAAAGCTCAAGTGAATCTCACCAAAAGAAACAGTGGGGACAATGATGCTCGGTGTTGAGATCTTTCTAAGGCCCACCATGATGTTTATTTGCCATCCAACCTGTTCATAAGGTCATACAGACCTGGATAAAGAAGGGAAAACAAAATTATAAACTTGATCCAAAACTTCTGTGAATCCCAAGAAGTTTTTGAAGGTAGGCCTTCAATCCCCACTGTTTCTTGTGGTGTGGTCCACTTGAGTGTTGAATCTAATTCATTTTTGGGATCATTCACTAAAATGATTTGAAAATATGTATGGACGGTGTGGAAAGAACTAATAGATCATGTTGGGGCTGATTTTCAGTCCCTTAATCTAACATTGGGTGATCCACTTGATGGTGGAAATGGATTTCAAGTTAACACCATAGCAGGGCCCATCTGAATCTCCAACCCTTTGTGACCTGAAATCACTCATCTCTCATGGTATTCATCTCTGGAACCGAGTGGTGCCGCCTGTGCAGACAACCATCCTCCTATTTTTACAGGGCCCACCGTGATGTGTAAGTAAGATTCACACTCCCATCATTAGATGCGTGATTCCATCCTGGGCCTAGAGCCAAAAAATCATTCTAACCATTGATTCAACTCAGCCACAACAATGGAAACAGTAGGGAGAGACGTCCACCCTTGATTTTTACCGAGCTCAACAGAATAAGTATGTGAAATCCACTTCAACCATTAATATGAAACTAAAAATCTATGGCTTATGTCCAAAAATCAGGGCATACCTGATTCAGGTGAGCCAAACCAATGAAAATAGTTTGGAGGGTGAGTTTTCCTTGTACACTATTTTCAATCATGTGGTCCAATTGAACCATAGATGAGACTGAATTTTTTATACATAGTTCTAATATGGGGTGACTCACCTGATGATTGGGATGGATTTCATATTAACACCATGGTGGAGCCACTATAGCTGGCTACTTTTCCTCTTAGAATAACATTTCTCTGTATTGTTATTAAATAGCATTAATTAGTCATTGAATTAATCAACTAGTTGAACGAAAATGCAATGTCCAACTAGTTGTGTGTGAGCATCTCTCTCTCTATATATATAGAGAGAGAGATAGAGAGTCTTAAGTCCAATCAGTTGAACGTCCAACCACTTTAGTAACGGTAATGCTAATTAATGTACTGTTAATTAATGTTAGTAATGGCCACAATCGAGGTGATAAGGTGGGCCCCACTATTGTGTTTAAGTGAAATCTAGGTTGTCCACCATGCTGTGTCATCCCAAAAATTAGCTACATCTGTGATTGAGGTAGACCATATTATTGACAAAAGTTTACATGCTAACTCTCATCCTCCAAAACTGTAGTAGTTGTGTGGCCAATCATGGCCGGCATCCCCTTTTCTAGGAGTGGGATTGCGTTAGTATCACAGCAACGCTACCGTGTGCTGCTGGTAAAGCTCCGTGGGCCCCACCATGATGTGTGTGTTTTATCAACACTGTCCGTCCAAGAAGTTTTTAATGGTAGGCGTGTTCAATCACTACTGTTTTCCTATGGTGACACTGTCCGTCCAATAAGTTCTTAATGGTGGGCGTTAGATCACTACTGTTTCCTATGGTCTAGTACGCATGAGATTTGTATAAAATACAGAAACTTTATGGGAAGCTCACCATAGCATTTGATGTGGCCCACCATGATGTGTATTTGAGATCCACTCCAACCATTAGATATGTCATACCAATACCGCCTTAGGCTTAAGGCCAAAAAATTAGAATAATCTATGATTTAGGTGGGCCACACTAATAGAAATAATTGAGAGAGAGAGAGAGAGAGATGACCACCCTTAACTTTTTGGGGCCATAAAAGTTTTAGATCAAGCTGATATTTGTGTGGTCCCTTCATTAGCAGGTTGGATGGCAACTAAACAATTCCGGTGGCCCCAACAAGTTTTTAATAGTGGGCATTCAATCACCACTCTTTACTATAGGGTGGTTCACATGAGATTTGGATTTGCTTCAGTTTTGGGATCATGCCCTAGGATGAGCTGTCAAAACAGATATATAAAGCACATCTCTCTCTCTCCCTCCCCCATTTATATGGAAATTAAATGTACTAAAATCCAGCTCCAAATGAACGGCATCCAAAGCAGTTGGACGGGAGGGGTATAGTCAAACCGTTTGGACTTGAGAGTGCCCCATATTTCCAAGAAGAAACGCAAATAGATTTTTGGTAAAATGATCAAAAGGGAAGAGAAAAATAGATATGCCCCCACATGAGAAGGTGTCTAGATCTAATAAAAAAGACGCACCAGAAGGTAAGGTAGGACCTGACCTAACCATTTTGACATTACAGAACCCCTGTTTACAACCGAGGAATTTAGCAAGGCTTTTTGTGCTTTATCAAGCTCCTTGCAACCAGCCCTTTATGAAGTTTTCCAAGCTTTGTGGTGAATGGGTCATTCGGAAGGAAAAGGGCTTGGACATATTATGAAAGCTGCCCGAGCCATGCTTCAAGTAACATGTACCTTTGAAAACGGTAGTGATCGAACGCCCACAACCAACATGTACCTTTGAAAACAAAAGCGCTCCATGCCCCATACTTGCTCATTATTTATTCATCCGCAGGGTGTGTTTGGTTGAACCTAATTTTAATTATCTTATTAATCATGAAATTTCACTATATTTCTGGCAATCAAACGTACCCATTTAATGTTACTATATATATATATATATATATATATATATATATATATATATATATATATAAACTATATTTCAAATCCAGCAGATTGGACCATAAATATAGGGTCTACCCAGCAAATAATAACTTTCAACTTTTCATGCGTGTGCAATGTCCAACCGCAAAGAGTAGCCACATCCACTCACCGATTGTACCACACCCGTAGTTGTTATTTATCAATGGCTAGACATAATTTTCTATGGTGTGACCCACCTAATGAGTGGAAGTTGGGTAGAGTGAAAATTATGGATATGATTCTCATTTATTAATACTCCAAATATTCTTAACTCAGCAGATATGATTCTCATTTATTATTACTCCAAACATTTTACTTTTGGTCACTGAGTAGGGGCGAAAATATAAAATGGGCTGGGGTAGCGCAGGCCCATCTTTCTTTGGTATTGAGACTCAAATGCTTCTTTTTTTTTTCTGGGCATGGGCAAGAATTTTTTAAGGCCCAGTATTCATATGGCCTAGAGGCCTCAACAAATTTACAGCCCAGCTTGACCCAAACTCCCTTAACACTGCCATGATCCTCGGTTTGCAGGTTGGGCCCATGCATTTAGTCCAAGTACTAGCTTGAACAAATGCTCATCCAAACCACTTATCCAGTGATGCTGCCGCCCACCAACAGACGTGCACTGAAAATCTCCCATAGTGGAAGATCATGTCCCTTTGATCTTTGGCTTTCTTTTGTTGAATGTAACTCCATGGTACTTCACTTAAACCAACGACTTGTAGGCCACTGATCAGAGGTTTAGCATCCTTCAATCCGAGAGATTTTCAGTGAGGCCCATCAGAAGTCAAAACCCTAAAATTGCTCATACCAGAGAACACAGCAACACACAAGATAAGCTACAGGAGACAATGGAGAAAGTCCACATTACACTCATAATCAACAAACAATCTCACACCCTCAGAACTCCAATGATACATATATCAATAGCATTGCAAAACAAACAATGGAGAACCGGCTCTAACTGCCAAGCAGGGCATCAATGAACCCCTCATGCATGTTGCACCATCAGATTCTGATTTTGCTTGGCTGCACCTGTATTGAGATTTCAAATGGGTGAATCCATGTATATCATCAAAACCGGAATGGCTCATCTGGCCAGCCTGTCAGTATCTTCTTGGCATGCAATACTCTTCTATGGAACCCTGATATGGACCCTTCACCAGGCGCAGCTTGATCTCATAAAGCTTTGGCCACCATTTTCCTGTCACTGTGGACAACATCAAAGCAAGGTAGGAAGACATCAGTCCTCAAGTTATAAATTTCAGTGTGGGCACGTGGAGTGAGAAGAAATGGTCCTTCCACATGGATGTCAACTTCTGTAGCCTATCAAGGGGATGGACTGCAAACCTCAAGCGCGCATCGACGGTAAATGCATTTCCCATTTTGGACTACCATGTGAACTTCTATGATGACCAATGACTATTAAAGAATACTTTGATGGTCTGGCAGGAATTATCATTCATCCTTGGTTTTCTCTATTTTCCTTATTTTCAGATTTCTTAATTAAAAGGAAATAGCAAGAGGCTCATATCCAACGAGTCAGACCAAATAAAACAATTTTTTGACCTTCGGAAGTGAATATATCATCTAATCATGAAGCACTTTCAAAGGAAAATCTGTCTGTGTCTACAGAAAAATCTAATTTTAATTTAATTAGATGATACACGTTTCTCCTGGTCCATCAGCAATTAAGAGCATTTAGGAGAAAAAAAAAAATGTAACAGCATTAAATCTATCCAGAAAGGTGAAAGTATCCTTAGACCGGGATGACATCAAGAAAGAAATTTTGGTTTTCTTTGAAGAGCTATATTTAGATGAGAGCACCCAAATACCTGACTTGGACAATGACAATATAGCATTTGGCACAATTCCAGCTGATAAGGATGGACTGGGTTGGAAGGTATTTCGAAGAGAAAGATGTGGACGATGTGATCATGGCATTGGAGAGTGATAAAGCAGTGGGCCACACAGTTTCTCATTCACTTCTTACCAAAGATGTTGGAGCATCATTAAGGATGCCTTTATGGAAGTCATGAAGGAATTTCACAGACGCGTGAAACCAAAGAAGGGGAGGAATGCCATTTCTATCATAATTAATGACACAACCATTACCCTGTTAACCATGTTGGAAGAGCTTACAAGATTGAGGCCAATCCCTCGGCAAGTTGATTAAAAAAGGTTTGAGATTCATCGGATATTAGATGAAATTCTCGTAGCCTGTGATCGAGTTTATTGGTTATTTGTTGATACATGTTTCCTGGGATGGGTTTTAGCCAAAGGTGGTGAAAATGGATGAAAAATATGTACATCCACTGCCTCCATTTGGGATCCAACAGTGGAAAGAGTGGATTGGAGGGGAAGGATCACCCAAGCCACATGGCTTACTTCCATTTCGGGACTGAAAATTAAAAGATCGTAAAAATTCCCAAGAGATTTTCTTTTGGACGGAAAGGGGGAGTAAGCATCATCCAATCAACGGAAATTGGTCCAAAAACTTAAACTGAAAGGGGGCATTACGATTGCCATCTGAAAGTACAAAATTGGGTGGTGCTTGGGAAGAAGTGGTGCTGGTGCCCCTTTGCTGTCGAAATGGAAGCATTGTGGAGAAGAGCCATCCCCACAAAGTATCAGGTTTGGGGTATGGTTCAGGTGGTGTCAGAAGGAGAAATGCAACCATTGTTTGGAAACCATTTGTTGCTTGGGGCCTGAAAAATAAATAAAAAGTAAAAATTACAGAAGAACATTCCAAAAGGGGGTAAGATTGTGTGGGATGATTGGGATCAGAACCTTTGGCATCTATGCTACAGATTTTTGGGATGATTGGGATCAGAACCTTTGGCATCTATGCTACAGATTTTTATAGCACGGCCGTAGCAAAAGAAAGCCTAGTGAAGGATTTCTACAAATTCTTGGGTGGCAAATACTTGAGAAAAAAGAAGGTTATGTAAGATATATGTGATGCTATGGGAAGTGCACCTCCCTTTATCAAGCTTTTGAAAATCGGGGTCGGAGGGTGTATTGACCGAACCTCAAACAGATACAATAAACCCTGTTCAGCATGATTTCTTTTTCTTTTTTCTTTTTTTTTTTTTCTTTTTTTTTTTTTTTTTTTTTAAATTTACTCACTAAGAAAATTTAGAAAAGATCAGAAAAAAAAAAAAAGAAAATTTGGGAACACAAGAATCTGTCATTTATTTGTTTTTGTTTTTGTTTTTTTCGTTTTTTTGTTTTTTGACATTATTTTGTGGTGTATAGGACCAATCTTTGGTAAGAATGTTAGTTGTTGGCAGCTTGTGGTAATTAGTTCTTTTGGCCAATCATTGATTTTTACTATGAGGGGGCTCTGTTAACTGAACATCATATGAATTACCACAAATGTGTTTCCAAAAAAGTCACCATGAATGGCTCCAAAATTCAAAATATTATGACTATAACCACAAATAACGTCAGTGATATAAAGAAAAACATACCGTTATAAGTAATTATATGCTTGTTATCCCAACTTAATCAAGGGGCCCAACCACACCCACACCCCCTTAATATGCAAAATTCTATTTGATATAATCATATTATGACCATGACAACTAAATGAGTTCCTTGCCACTTCAATTCACAAAATCACACTCAAATCTTGTGTTTTGATACCAAAATAGGCCTAGATCTAGTACAAAATGAGCTCCTAGCCTTCCTCTACACTTAACTGAAGAAAATACAAAAAAAAAAAAAAAAACAAAAAAAAAAAGTGAGGAAAATTTGAAAATAAAACTAAAAAAATGACCTGCTATGCTCAGGGGCATATTCGTATGCCAGGGTTTGATACTCCAACCAGTTTTTAACATGAGCCATTCACCATCGTATCAAGTAGCGTACCGGCGAATATGGATATGTGACACACCCATATCAACCAATACAATATGGATATTTGGAACCATGATCTTACATTAAGGGGAGATAGTAGGGTTTGTGAAAAACAACAAGCAACGATTTCTCTTTGAAATATTCTTCGAAAGCCTTCCGAATAGTGGAGGCGATCCTACCTTGTTGAAGGTGTGTGAAAAAGGAGAGCCACCTGTGTGGAAGCTTCTTTTTTTTTTTTTTTTTTGACAAGGGTGGTGAACAAGTCCCTACACTCAATAATTTGGAGAAGCAAGACACCAAATGCCCAGCCTTTGCTTTGTGTAAAGAAGCGGAGGAAACTATAGTGCATCTTTTTATTACATGCGTGGGACAAGGAAATTTTGGTATTATTTTACTCACAGCTTTTGTCTTAATTGGGTATTCTATAGCTCGGTGGCAAAAGGCTTATAAGATGGATATTGTGGCTTTTAAAGAAAGGGGAACGACTTTTTGGAAGACTCTTCCCTTAACACAATCCTTTTGGGTGTTTGAAAGGAATGGAATGAGAGAATTTCAATAACTGTGAGGTTTCAATTGAAACGCTTATCAACAGAATTATTTTCTCTATTATCATCAACTGGGCTCTTGTTAGAAAAAACCTTCATTGTCATAGTTGCATGAAGTGTAAATTGAAGTGGCAACAAATTCGGATGCGGGAGTGGGGAAGTCTGTTTCAAAGTGTTACAAAGTATAAACAAAAAGGAAGCAAGAGTCCAAAGTGCGCTTCGAAGGAGTTACACCTAGTTAGAAGAATCATGCAACTAATTTTCTTTGGGACGGTTGTTCTGAATAGTAAATGCACAAAAGGAAAAGAAAACAATCTACGTGGAAGCTGCCTCTTTTATTGTTCCTTTATGGTGAATTTTGGACCATCAATCAAAAGTATCATTAGAAAAGATAAAGGGTGACTGTATCAAAATTGTCTTTGGAAGCATCAGTTAGGGGGCTAACATGGCTGAGGCAAAAGCTATTAGGGTCTCAAATTCATTTCAGGTGCCAGCAAAGCATAATTGTGTAAAGGGAATCGGTGATTGTCAATGAATGCACATGCAAGTGGTTAAAACGTTGGAGGCTTTGTACATTTTCGGTTAAATTAGGGAGCTCTCTTCTTATTTAAATATCTAAGTTAATCATGTATGTATTCACTTGTGAAGGAAGGAACGGGCCTCAGCACCAATCCTTTATCCTAGCAAAAGGTGGACCCCCACTTAGCTTGCCACTTAGTTGGTGGCCAGCCTTTGTACCTTATTCTCCCTTTTAAGAGAACTATAACGAGAACTATTCCTATAGGATGGGCAGTGAATTCGAATGGAATGGAATGGATTCATGTGTCAAATATGAATAATGATAGAGTTAAGGTGGGTTCCTTCATATTAATTTTAATCAATACAATAACAAAACACCTAAGTCTTTTCATTGGAGTGACAATTGCAAGATCAGTCCTTCAAGCATTTGCTTTCCCAAGCATAGAAAGCCATTGTAAGTTGATCCAGTGCCTCTAGAGGCATAGGAGATGCCCTACCTATATGTCGTTATAGGAAAGATGATGTAATGTAATGTACTCATATAATGTTAGTGTGTGGGTGTAGTTGTGTACAGTCTTTTTGTGCTCCTCAGGAGTATATAAAGGTGCTCTTTAGTAATATAACAAAAGGTGTGTTAGGGTTTTGGTTCTCTAACACACAAGGGACTCTTTCCAAAACTATCTACTCTCTCCTTCTTCCTTCACTTTGTTCTCATTTCTTCTTCCTTCCTCTTTCCAAACCTCTCAAATCGACTTGGTATCAGAGCAAGGAACTTCATGTTGACTGGTGCTACAAGTTTCTGCTAACATCAACAACCGTACGGCTGACGTCAGTTGTTATACAATTTGTACGGCTCCGTTTTGATCGAGAAGAACATGGTTTAATAGCTCTTGAGTTTAGAAGAATTACGGTGATTTTTATGAGATTTTTAGAGCCCATTTAAGTTATGTTTTCCTCATTTTTCTCCTCCAGGAAAAAACCCCAAATCCCAAATTTTCTTCGATTTCTCACAAATCGATAGCTATTTTCTTGGATTCTCCTCACATGTTGGATCGGATTAGCTGTGTTTGACTCATCATGGAGTTGTTTTTAAGAGAGGAAGTGATTTGAGGATGTTGTGGAGCAAACAAAGGGTCAACTGTCCCCTTTTTAGGTCCTTGGGGGTTTGATTGGACACCGGAACTCACGGTGTATGTGCTTATGGCTGAATGTCATGTGTAGGGCAGTGTTTGTGCTAAGTTTGAGCCTTCTGTGACTCTTGTGGTTGTGTTGCTTCTTCTTCGCCGTTTCTGGACCCTCAGACCATCATCTGGAATTATGTTTCTATAGATTTTTTATTGTTTCTACCTTGTGGTCCTCTCTCATAGTTGTTTTTCTCTTAGGTTCTTGTGTGTGAACCCTTATGGAGGACAAGATGTCTTCAAGATCTAGTGTGGAACCTTCAGAATCACATCCATTGTTAATCAAAACCGTAAAGTAGAATGGTAACAACTACTTGCAGTGGGCACAATCTGTAAAGTTGTTTTTTTAGGAGGAAGAGACATATTGTCGTATATACTTGATGAAGCTCCAGATTATACAGATGTGAATTTCAAGTCTTAGACAAAGGAAAATAACCAAGTCATGGCTTTACCGCTTAATAGTATGAAACCAACTATGAGTAATTCCGTTATGTTTCCAACCTCAGCTAACAAGATATGGGATACTCTCCATGACATGTACTCAGAAACTCAGAATATATCACAGATATTCACATTGATCTCAGACATTGGAAGGTTTCAATAAGACTCAAGATCCCTGGAGGAGTACTTTGCTCTTCGGGGTATGTGGGATGAGTTGGACCTATATCATCCCCTTCCCTCTAATTGTACAATTGATTATGAGCATGTATGGAAGCAGCGTGAAGAGAGCAAAATTATGCAGTTCCTTTCTGGTCTCAACTCTGAGTATCATGGTGGTTGGAGATAAATTATCGTCATAGATCCTCTTCTTTCCCTACATCATTCGCTTGTCCCTTTGTCTCATCGGATCGATCTGCTTATGTTGTTGGATACCGGTCTTCATTTAGCCATAATTCTAGAATTCCTACATGGGGTACTCAAGGACATGGACGTGATTATGGATTGAGCACTCGAGGCAGATGTCGTGATGTTGATTGTGGAGGACGTATAGTTGTGACCGTGGTGGACTAGGATGTGGTTGTGATGGACCTCGTTATTGCACTCACTGTGGGGGGTACCAACCAATTTGTTGATCGTTGTTTGAATCTTGTTGGTCACCCATCTTGGGCGGGTGTGTCATTGGCCGATAGTGCCTCCACTAGCTTCGAGAAGTCTGTAGGACCGACGATAGTAGAGAAGTCTATCTCAAGTGATTCTGTTCTCATCTAGTGAGGCCTATGATGCCTTGATGCGCCTGCATGTACATGAGGTCCCTGACACTTCCAGAGCCTCTATAGCCCAGTCATGTACTGCCCTCCATGTAGCCTCTCCTTCTCCTTCCTAAGTCATTGACTTTGGAGCTACCTCTCACATGACTAGTAAGTCTTATCTGTTTACCTCTTATTTTCCTTTTATTCAGACATAGTCTGTTACAATTGCTGATGGAAACCAAACTCCTGTATCTGGATTGGGTTGCATCACACTCTCCTACTATGCACTTGTCCTCAGTTTTGCATATATCTAGCTTCCCCCTTAATCTATTACCTATAAGCCCTCTTACAAAATCCTTGAATTGTTTAGTAACTTGCTTTCCCTCTCATTGTGTGTTTCAGGACCCCTAGACGAAGCGGATGATTGGTGGGGGCCATGAGCGTGGAGGAATTTATTTATTCTTATTTTTTTATGATGCACCTACAATAGCATCTAGTGTCTTGTCCTTAGATAAGGATTCAAGTGTTTCAATGGCATTGCCATTTAAGGCATCCATCCTAGTATAGGTTAAAACTTTTGTTCCCTTCCATATTTATATCAAAACATTTAACCTGTGAAACTTGTGAGTTCTCCAAACATCACTAGGTTGTGTTTCCTCCTATAGTTTATCTGAGAGGAAAACCATCCCATTCGAGTAAGTTCACTTGGATGTTTGGGGTCATGCTGTTGTTACTTCCCTTTTTGGATATCAATACTTTATTACGTTTCTTGATGATTGCACATGGATGACCTTGGTTTATCTTCTCAAATCCAAGCATGAAGTTTTTGATATGTTTAAGCTTTTTTACAATGAAGTGGATAACCAATTTTAATGCCCCATCAAAGTTTTCATTCTGACAATGGGAGCGAATATATGTTGAATGTTTTTTTAGCTTTCTTACAAGATCATGATATCTTGTCTCAGACATCATGTCCACAAACTCCTCAACAAAACAACATAGCTAAGGACTAAGACAAAGAATCGTCACCTCCTTGAAGTTACTCGTGCCCTCCTCCTTGGTATGAATCTTCCAAAACGATTATAGGATTAACACAATGGGCCGCACAGGGGGGCCAAAATAAACAACCCCTCTTCTCCAAGAAGAAGATGACCAACATCTATGTACAAGGCTGCGTTGTCTATAATTACCTAGACAACGTATTCCTCCCCTACTTCCTTAACTACACTATCTAGTAAATTAAATAAGTAATCTGCAGTATGAGAATTGCTCGATACATCCACATACTTTAAGAACATTGTCCTAGTTGGACAATTCACCGGAATGTTTATGAGAGACCGACCAGATTAATTGGTCCATCGGTCGGCCATGTTTGAACCAACCATATATTTTCCACAATTCCTTATATTCGACTATGAAATATCATGCATAATCAACCTCGACTTCCAGGCATGTCTCCCTCATTTCATGATATGAAGGAGGTTTAAGCCCATATTCAAATTGAACTGTTGCCTCAAGCATAACTTTGAAGCTTTTCATTTTAACTGTGTTGAAGGCAATACTGGCTAGGTAAAACCACTTAGTGATATGTTGAATAGTGGTTTTCCTATTTTTTTTGTTTGTACCTATTTTCTAAAGTTATTTGAGCCCGCCCTTTGGTAGACCACATCCTCAGGGTGTGGTCTACACCATCCATAGGCCCATGCCCACGAGTTCTTTTCAAGGCCGGTGGTAGTCTAGACTGGCCTGTCGACGTATGGGGGTTATGGCTAGCTTCATGTACATCAACTACATTTATATCCCCGTATGCATCTTGTTCCATAAATTCCTCTTGATGTAGGGCACTATCACATCTCTTTTTCGATTGTTTATCCATATACTCCATGATCTCCCTTCAAATTTCTAGAGTGATTTGTCACATGCTCTTGCATTTGACCTTGGCGTATGTGCAAGGTGTTGCTTATGCCGCGCAATGCCACCAGAACCCGCATACCCGCATAACTCACATCCTATGTGAGTCTTATCCGTAGCACTACAATAATACTTCCAACCTGGGTCATTCGATTTGGGTTTCAAAGAGGAAGATTGGGAAGAAAACAAGGTGTATTGATTCTTTTTTTTATAACTTGTAAAAACTAAAAACTAAAGACTTAAAGAGATTAGAGATGGAGAGGGAGAGGTAGAGAGGGAGTTACACTTCCACACTAAATAGGGGAGAGAGAGAGAGAGAGAGAGAGAGAGAGAAAGAGAGAGAGAGAGAGATACACAATTACATAAACGCGAATACACAATTACAAAAAAAAAAAAAAAGTTCGAATATAAAATTCTTCAATCTTGTCTTGAATCTTGTAGTTGTAGACTTGTAGTCTTGTAAAATAAAGATTCTTGCACAACTCTTGCTTGATTCTTGAAAGTTGAATCTTATCTTGTAACTTGTACGTTGTAAAAATAAAAAAAAAATGTCTTGACTCTTTGAGTCTTGAATGTACAGAAAGAGAGAGAGAAAGATATAGAAATGTAGAATAGATTCAAATTTTAATAGAAATGAATGTATAGATTGTAGAGAATGAGAATGAATGAATGTGGATTTTAGAAATGATGAGATTAAAGAGATATAGAAATGAGAATGAATGAATGTAGATTGTAGAAATAAGAATTTAGAGATTAAAGAGATATAGAAATGAGAATGAATGAATGTAAATTGTAGAGAATTTAGAGATTAAAGAATGCAAAATGTAGAGGAAGAGAGAGAATGTAATATAATATCTAGTATCTAGTATCTAGAGAATGAATGTGATAAGAGAAAGTAGAAAATGAAATGAGAAAATTTATCTAGAAACTTAAAACTAGAAACTCGAAAGAGATTGTAGAAAATGAAATGAGAGAATGTAAGTGTAACTATGTAATGTAAGAGACTTGGAATTTGATATATTCTTGCTTCTTCTATCTTGATTCTTGATTGAAACTTGAAAGAAGTTGGAGCTTGGGCCTTGGAGACTTGGAACTTGAGAGTTGAAAGATGGAAAATGTAAGAGAGTGAGAGATTTGAAAGCACGACAGTAGAGGAGAGTTTGAGTGAATGTAACTTGGAAATAGAGGGGGCTTGAATGCCTTTTTATAGGCAACAAGTCCAAATTATGCAAAAATAAATAAATAAATAAATAAATTCCCAATGGTCAGATTTTTGACCATTGGGCACATATGCGATCGTATATGCTCACATATCTAATGTATGCAATCGCATATATGCGTTGATTGCATGTGCCATCACCACATATGCGATCAATGCATATATATATATATGTACATATGCGACCACGAATGACAACATTGTCGTTGACCCACAGGAGTTGTGATATTAATTGTCTACGCGGATGACATTGTACTGTCTAGAGATGATATTGAGAGAATGGTGGCTGTTAAATCTTTTCTCAAAACTCGATTTGGAATCAAGGATCTTAGGGCTCTTTGGTATTTCTTGGGGATTAAAGTTGCTCGGTCGAAGTTGGGGGCAGTGCCCTCTCAAAGAAAATATGTTTTTGATTTTCTCTTAGAGACCGAGATGCTATGTTGCAAGCCTGCCACAACGGCTATGGATACTACTATGAAACTCATTCCTGATAATGGTGCTCTCCTCTTTGATCTCGGGTTGTCTATCAGTTGGTTGGTCGACTTATTTGTCTCACTATTACCCGGTCGGCTCTATCTTATGTAGTGGGTGTTGTTAGTCAATTCATGCATACCCCTTGTACATCGCATCTAACGGCCGTGTATCGTATCCTTCGGTATGTCAAGTTCACATCGGGTAAAGGTTGCATTTTCAGTAGCATGGTCATCTTCACCTTTTGGGCAACTTTGATGATGATTGTGCTAGAAGTTTACATGATCAACAGTCCACCTATGAATATTGTACGTTTGTAGGTGACAAACAATCTTATCACCTGGAAGATTAAGAAAAAGTTCCTTGTTGCATGATCTTCTGCCAAAACTGAGTATAGGGCAATAGCTCATGCAACGTGTGAACTTGTCTAGCTTCAAACTCTGTTGTAGGAACTTGGCTATAGTCCTTCCAACCCCATTTATTTGCATTATGATAATTAGGCCGCCATTCACATTGCCAACAACCCAATGTTTCATGAGAGCATGAAGCACATTAAAATTGACTATCACTTCATTCAAGGGAAGGTAGCTAACAAGGAGATTGCAACTCCCTTCATTCGCTTTGGGGAGCAACTGGCTGATGTCCCCACCAAGTCTCTCAACCGATATGCTCTACTACGTCTTATGGCAAGCTGGGCATGATTAACATCCATACTCTAACTTGAGGGGGAGTATAGGAAAGATGATGTAATGCAATGTACTTATATAATGTTAGTGTGTGGGTGTGTTGTGTACATAGTCTTTTTGCGCTCCTTAGAAGTATGTAAAGGTGCTCTTTAGTAATATAACAAAACGTGTTAGAGTTTTGGTTCTCTAACACACAAGGGACTCCTTCCAAAACTATCCACTCTCTCCTTCCTTCCTTCACCGTCTTCTCATTTCTTCTTCCTTCTTCTTCCCAAACCTCTTAAATCAATTGTCATTGCCACACATGGTATACATGGATAAGATAAGAGCATTCACTTCATTTAGAAAAAAATAAAAATTTTGTTGGCTATATGCAGTAGTTGATCCAATGCCTCCATAAGGATAGGAGATGCCCTACCTACATGTCATTGCCACACACATGGCATACATGGATGAGATTAAAGTGTTCATTTCATGGAAAAAAAAAAAAAAAAACACTCGCATTCTTTGGACAATCCTAACCCTCTCAACGGTGGCTAATAAATATACACTAAGGGCCCGTTTGGATGTTAAGTAATAAAGACATCGGAGGACCTACTCGGATGTACCAGAAACGGAGACGACTACCCACATTAGCGCAACTTTCTTTGTGGATGGTATACGAGTTCCAGATGGGGCCCACCAGGCCATTTTAAAGACCCCACATGCATTGGACGTGCATCAGGAAGACCCCACCTTGAGATGATGCATGTGGGCTGCTTAGGAGATCATTTTAGTCATAGGATTGCTATGTCGTGTCGATCCGACCGTTGGATCTTGTCAATCAGGCCATCGGGCCACCAGATCTTTTAGATCTGGGCCCCCTGGGATCTGATCTTGCTTTCTTTATATATATATTTTTTATATTATTTTTATGATTTATTTGATGGTTGAGATTGATAATAAATGTTTTAGTTTTCTTATTTTGTACGATAGGCCACTTCACTTAAGTGAGTGGCATAGTTGTAATTATACTGAATTTTTAATTCCGAATTTTAAATAATAAAAGTATAAGGGGGTGGAGATCTAACCCTCGTTGGATTTAGTGATTAAAAAAAAAAAAATAGAAAAGCTCGTGCTTTCTTCTTCCATCTTCATGCGATTTAAATATATTTTCATGCAATTTGAAAGGAAGATTGATGTGAGGCTAATCTTCATCAACGGAGGTGCGAGGTCTCCATCTATCCCTACACCATCTTCGTTTTTCTCCCACATCTAGGTATTTTCTTCAGATTCTTAATTCTCCCATCCCAGATCTTCGTCCTCCCAAATCCAACTTTCCCATGCCCATCCATAATCCAAATCCTAACTGACCTAAACCCATCCTCCCATGACACACGTGCCTCTTTTGGCTTTCCATCATCCTTATATCAAAACCCCTTTCTTTCATTCCCAAAATCCTAATCCTAAACCTAAAATCCCTAACTTTCCCATATTTTTCCTAATTTCTATTTAAAAAAAAAAAAAAAAAAAAAAAAAAAAAAAAAAAAAAACTAATTCCAAAATTCTCAATAATCATGAACCATAATTCTTCAAATTTCAGATTTTCCCCTTCCTAACCCTAATCATAAAATCTACAAATCTATCCCATGAGTGCGGAACATGCCTATGGTAAATTGGAAGTTCTATCCTTCCATCAAGCGTAGTTTTAATTAATTTATGTGATTTCTTAACATGTAGGCCTGTGATTTGGGCTAAATCAGATTTTATTTCCTATTATTTACTCCTAATTACTTGGTAGATTAGCATCTTTTTGTTAATTGAATTACTTTATGGACTCTTTCCTAATCTCCATGTTACATGCTAGCATTAAATCATGTGTCCTGCATCAAATTTGGTTTCAGAGACCATAGGTTTAGCATAGGATTTTTGTGTTGCATCTAGGTTAGAGTCACATCTAGGATTAGTAGAGTATGGATTGCATATAGGATCATATTACTGAATTTTGATGGAGTATCTTATTGCTGAATTTTCAGTTCGCGGCCTCACTTATACCATTGCTGAAATTTCAGCACGGTAATTTAAGGTTGTCACATTGCTGAATTTTCAGCTTGTAATTTTCGGATTACATCTGTGCTGAATTTTCGGTTTGGCACCCTTGGATTACTATCTTGTTGAATTTTCAACATAAGATTTGAGGATAGTGATTTGCTTTGCTGAATTTTCTGGTTAGTGTGTCTAACGTGATCTCTAGGTTAATACTATCATTGTCATTACATTGTCCTAGGACCTAAAGTTTCCTTTAGAGTGTCCTTGTGTATGCCCACTCGATTAGGTCTTAGTTTTGGCCTACATTCCACTATGAATCTAGAACAGATTGTCGAGGCCCTTGACGCTATCACAATCGTCAGACGGCTATTGAAGCGCACAATAAGATCACCGCGACTCAATTGACCATGACCAATGCACGTATCAATCGGCTTGAAGCCTCCCTTCAGGCGAACCCCAACACCGGGGAAGATGTCCAATCATAAGTCGAGGATCAAATTGAAGGAGTCGAGACTATGCCACTTGCAATTATTAGCCGTGCCTTAAGCCAAATTGTAGAAAGTGATGATTGGCGCAGAAATTCAATTTTTCACACTTAAGACAAGTGTGATGGCAAAAATTTCAAGGTGATCATTGATAGTGGTAGCTGCATCAATGTGGTTTCTGCTTGCACCGTAGACCGCTTAAGTATGCTAGTTGTTCCTCACCCTCAGCCCTATCGAGTCTCATGGGTTGATGCATCTTCGATTCCGGTTTCTCAGCGTTGTCGCATTCCCATCCAATTTGGTTACCATACAGACACGTTGTGGTGTGATGTTTTGCCTATGGATATAGGCCACATCATTTTGGGCAGACCTTGGTTGTATGATAGGGACGCAACACTGTTCAGTCGCTCGAATACGTGTTCATTTCTATATGGAGGCAAAATGATTGTTTTGAAGCCTCTCCCTTCCAAAAGCACCTCGGAAAAGGAGGACGTCAAGAAACATGGTCCTGAAGTTGTGAAGAAACTCCAGCTTGAGTCTCTTCCTATAATTAATGCCAAAGAGTCTGAAAGTGAAACTAAAACTGATTTGGCGTTTTATGCCCACGTGGCAAGTGATGTCACACCTAAGGTTATTATGGAGATGCCACTTCAGGGTAGTGTAGAGTTACCATCTGAGGTGAGTCTAGTATTGGAGGAGTTGTGTTATTATTCTAAAGGGCATACCGGATGAGCTTACACCCGTGCGGGACATTCAAGCATTGACTCTACCAAACATTCATCATGATCAAATGAGTACTGAGGAGGAAGTGGATTTGGAAAGACAAGTAGATGAGCCTAGGACCCTTATAGATTGCATACCCATGTTTGTGTTCCATAGGCCTTTAGAGTCTGCACATGCATCTACACAACATATGCATGACTTGCATGTGGAGATTAGAAAAAGAATCAATACAAGTAATGACACATACAAAATGATTGCTGACTCATGCCATAGGTTTAAAAAGTTTGTTATGGGTGATGAAGTCGTTATTAAAATACGTCCAAAAGGGTTTCCACAGAGAACCATAAAAAAATTACAAGCCCGTAACACTAGACCATATAAAATCTTGAAAAGACTGGGTTGGAATGCTTACTTGATAGATCTTCAACCTAACATGGGTATTACTTCCACATTTAATGTGGAAGATCTTGTACCGTTTTATGGACATTCTCCTAACCCTCACGTGAACTTTGATGATGATGCCCCTGACCTATCCCAAAACCCATGGCCATTACTTGAACCCTCATCTCAACCTTTACCAACCGTACCATCCACATTTATGAAAAGAGAGATGGAGAATATATTAGATGAAGAAGTGGTTTCCACATGATATAGCAATTACCAGGAGTGACTTGTCAAGTGAAATGGCAGACTAAAATTAGATAGTATGTGGATCGCAGAGGCAAAGCTTCAGCGACGAGACCTGGATCTCCTCGAGCATCACCGCAGCTTTATTTCGCCAGATGCGAAATCTCCTCGGCCGAGGGGAATTGATGGGGACATCGAAGGACTTACTCAGATGTACCAAAGACAGAGACGACCACCCACATCAACGCAACTTTCTTTGTGGATGCGAGACGAGTTCCAGATGGAGCCCACCAAGCCATTCATAGGATCGCTATTTCATGTCGATCCGACCGTTGGATCTTGTCGATCAAGCTATCGGGCCACCACATATTTTAGATTTGAGCCCTCTTGAACTTTGATCTTGCTTTCTTTATGTTTTTTTAAAGTTATTTTTAGGATTTCTTTGACGGTTGAGATTGATAATAAATGTTTTAGTTTTCTTATTTTGGACAATAGACCACTTCACTTAAGTGCGTAGCATAGTTGTAATTATGTTAAATTTTTAATTCCGAATTTTTAATAATAAAAGCACAATGAGGTGGAGATCAAACTATCATTGGATTTTGTGATTAAAAAAAAAATCTTGCTTTCTTCTCTCATCTTTATGCGATTTGAAGATACTTCCATGTGATTTGGAAGGAAGATTGGTGCGAGACTAATCTTCATCAACGGAGGTGCGAGGTCTCCATCTATCCCCACACCATCTTCTCTTTTCTCCCCCATCTAGGTATTTTCTTCAGGTTCTTAATTCTCCCATCCCAGATTTTCGTCTTCTCCCAAATCCAACTTTCCCATACCCATACCCATACACATCCACAATTCAAACCCTAAGACTTAAACCCATTCACCCACGCCACACATGTGAATCCCACCAAGCCCCTTTTGGCTTTCCATAATCCTTATATCGAAACCCCTTTCTTCCATTCCCAAAACCCTAACCCTAAACCTAAACCTAAAATCCCTAACTTTCCTAGATTTTCCCTGATTTCTAAAAAAAACCCTAATTCCAAAATTCTCAATTCCCATGAACCTTAATTCTTCAAATTTCATATTTTCCCCTTGCTAACCCTAATCATAAAACCTACGAATCTATCCCATGCAAGGTGTGCCGAATCCGTTACACGATACGGGGGCGTAATGGGTGACCCCGCGATTTTGTAACGTAATGGCACCGTAACAGCTGTTACTAACCCGTAATGGCTAGCTCGTAACAGTCGAATAACGGTCAATTTTTTTTTTCTTTTTAAGCTTTGTTTTTTCAGTTTTTTTGAAACCACTTACTTCCAAACTCTTACTCAATCCTTCTATTACTATTTTCGACCAATCTTAGCTTGGTATTTGAGATAAAAACACATTATATTACGGATTTTCTTGAATCGAAGCTCTGTGGGCCATTTTTCAGAAATTCGTCAAAAATAGGTATTTATATTTTTTATTATATGTTTTGCTGTTTTAATCATAGAATATGATGTGTTAATCATAGTAGAACATGTTAATGTGCATTTTACATATTTGTGGTGTCATTTTATATATTTTTTTATTTACGCACTAATTTTGGCCTTTTTTTAAAAAAAAATGAAAAATCATTTTTTAATGAATGGTTTATTGTTTTAATCATAGAATATGCTGTGTTAATTATAATAGAACATGTTAATGCGCATTTTACAGATTCGTGGTGTCATTTTATATTTTTTTCTATTTACGCACTAATTTTAGCCCTTTTTTAAAAAAATTTGAAAAATCATTTTTTAATGAATGGTTTGCTGTTTTAATCATAGAATATGATGTATTAATTATAGTAGAACATGTTAATGTGCATTTTACAGATGTGTGGTGTCATTTTATATTTTTTAATATTTTTTTCTATTTACGCACTAATTTCGGCCCTTTTTTTTTTTAAATTCGAAAAATCATTTTTTAATGAATGATTTGCTATTCTAATCATAGGATATGATGTGTTAATCATAGTAGAACATGTTAATGTGTATTTTACAGATTTGTGGTGTCATTTTATATTTTTTTTATATTTTTTTTCTATTTACGCACTAATTTCGACCCTGTTTTTTAAAATTCGAAAAATCATTTTTTAATGAATGGTTTGCTGATTTAATCATAGAATTTGATGTGTTAATTATAGTAGAACATGTTAATGTGTATTTTACAGATTTGTGGTATCATTTTATAATTTTTTTCTATTTTCGAATTAGTGACTTTATGTTTTTATTTGCTTATATTGGACAGGTTTTGGAGCTTCTTAGGGTTTAGTTAGAACATAAAATCATCTTTATTGACATAGGTCATACACTCATTCTTATATATAATCTATATCTAATTATCTAGTATCTACCTAAACCTAAAGAAATGTCTGGGTTTGGCCAACAAGTGAGGATATTGGATGGCAACATTGTGAGAGGGTTGGTGGTACTGGGCACCAAATGAAGTGCAAGTATTGTGATAGACTAGTGACTGGTAGAATCACCCGTCTCAAACAACATTTGGCACATCGAAAGGGTCAAATTGCAGCATGAACTAGAGTACCGAAAGAGATAATGCTTTTAATGCAAGCTAGTCTGGATGAGTCGAAGGGTAAACGTGTTGCTGTACAAAAGAAGAAAGATGATGTTTTGGATGCAGCTCAACAGGAAGTATTTGGTCCAGAATATATAGGAGTTCGTGATGAAGATATTATTGATTCTGACGAAGATTCAGAACGGGAATTAACTATAGCTAGGAGAGAAAGCTTGCGTCTAGCTCGTGAAGAGAAAGAACGTCGCTGCATGTTTGGCACGCATGGGTCAGTGCAGGATACAGGAGAGGATAGGTTTGGTGGGTTACGACGTGTGTTTGGGAGCCGACGACAGACATCTTCATGTGATGCCCCTACACGTTTGGATGAAGAAGTAAATGAGCCTAGGACACCCTCTATTGATCCAATCCTGTTTAGGAAAGAATCAACTAAACAAAAGAAGATAAAACAAATGTGGAGTAGAACTTCTGTTGAAAAATTAGGTAGAGAAGCAGCAAAGTTATTTATACACGCCAACATACCTCCTAACGCGGCCAATTCTCCATATTGGCAGGTAGCAATTGATGCAGCAGCAGAAGCAAGTGAAGGAATAAAAGCTCCCGCGGCTAAGGAGATTAGGGAGAAATGGACAGATGCAGAGTATGCGGATGTAAAAGCATACGTGGTTACCTTTAAACCTGTATGACAAGCCAGAGGATGCACGATCATGTGTGATGGTTGGACTGGCCCAACCAGACGCAGCATGATCAACTTCATGGTGTACTGCCACTTAGGAACTATATACCACAAGTCGACTGATGCCTCAGAGGTAACAAAAGATTCTAATTATATTACTGGACTAATGGATAAAGTTGTAGAAGAAATTGGAGAAGAGAATGTAGTGCAGATTGTGACAGATAATGAAGCATCATATAAGCTTGCAGGACATAAGTTGATGAATAAGAGACAACATCTTTTTTGGTCACCATGTGCTGCCCATTGTCTTGATCTTATATTGGAAGATATTGGGAAGAAGAATGTTAAGGAAATGGTCGAAAGGGCAAGATAAGTGACGACATTTATTTACAATCATAATCAAGTTGTCGCAATAAACTTTATAGCATTAGAGAGTTTATTCCAGCAAACTTTATAGCATTAGAAAGTTTATTTCGGAGAATTGTTGAGGCCTACGACGACTAGAATCGAAACAAACTTTATAGCATTAGAGAGTTTATTCCAGCATAGGGGAGAGTTGAGTGAGATGTTCGCTTCCCGAGAATGACTCAACACAAAACATGGGCAGAAGACATTAGGGACACCGGTTGAAGTTGCGAACACCATACGGGACAACAATATTGGAAGAGGGTCAAGTCGATCCTGAAGATGGAGCCACTAATGAGAGTACCCCGTCTTGTTGAAACCGACAAAGCACCTATCACGGGCTTCATATACGATGCCATGGATAAGGCAAATCAACGTGATTGTAGAAGCTGGGAGTCTTATTGGAGGATGATCGACAGGAGATGGACAAGACAACTCCATCACGATCTTCATGCAGCAGGTTACTACCTAAATCCTAGGTATGGATATGCCCAATCATTTGTTGAGGATGCTGAAGTTCGTATCGGGCAAAAAAATGTGATAAAGAGATTAGAGCCTGACTTAGATCTGCAAATAAAGGCGTTGAATGAATTAGATACATTTGGAAATCGCCTTGGTAGCTTTAGAGATGCTCTTGCACAGTTTGCAACCGGCCGAATAGTGGATTAATTTTGGAGAGAGTACGAAGGCTCTCCAAAAAATTGCAATAAAAGTTTTGAGCCAGACAACATCTTCCTCTAGCTGCGAAAGGAATTGGAGTTGTTTTGCACTTATTCAAATAATAGAAATAGATTGCAGACTAGAACATTAGATAGACTTGTCTTCATTCACTACAATATAAAACTAAGAATGCGACGACATCATAGGATCATTATAGCAACTGATGACGTAGACTACTGTCCAATAAACTTGGACAATATTTATGATGAGGATGACCCGCTTCTACCTTGGTTGGAAACAAGGGAAAAGCAAATTGAAAAGGATAGTGAAGAATGTACTCTCAATCTCAAGATTCTCAACAGCCTGAGTATGGGCACTAGTATGGCTATTCGACGGGCACTGGTGGATATCTTTACTCGGGATCAGAGTCGTTGCCTAGTCAGGATCAGTCATCATTTGGTTTCGTTGATCTAGTATTTTCTTCTGGCACTGGATATTATGGATATGCAGCACCTACACCTATTGGACAGCCTCAGCCTGATGATGACGATAACGATGATGTGGAGGTCAAGCAACTACAAAAAAGTAGATTTTCATTTTGGTGGTGACTTGTGAGTGTGAGTATATATTTGTATTAAAGTAAGTATCTATTTGCAGTAGACAGCTCATAGCATTATTATTGCAAGAAGCCAAGCACACACTTAACACTACCGAACTTTTATTTAAAATAGCTCCCCTGACAACCGATCAAGTAATCCTTAATCAAGTTGCAGGGGAGTATATCAGACACTACTAATTTTTATTTTTTTTAATATTCTTGACTTGAGGATGACAGGTCATAGACAAGAATCACAATCACGTCCACAGGTATGTTCGAGAAATTCCTCAAAAATAATTGCAAGCACCTAATGTAAGATATTTTCATATTACATTCATTCTAATATATCTATCATTGATAGTAGATAGTTAGAAAATTAAATATATGAATTTTGTAGTCAAATTCAAGTTATCTGGTTCATAAATTCATCAGATAGTCCGATACAACTTCTCACCAAAGAGTGGACCGTTACACCACCATAAACATGTTCCAATTTATAAATGAATACATATTTGGAATGCTTAGAATATTCCAGATTTAATCCATATTTTTTCATATTTTTTTGGTAAAAATAAAATAAAATTTGCGTCGTTACGGGCCGTTACGCCCCCGTATTCGTATCGGTATCAGAGGGCACCGTTACGCCAAACGATACCGATATAGGATACCTTGATCCCATGAGTGTGGAACGTGCCCATGCTAAATTGGAAGTTCTATCCTTTCATCAAGCCTAGTTTTAATTGATTTATGTGATTTCTCGGCATGCAGGCATATGATTTAGGCTAAATCATATTTTATTTCCTATTGTTTACTTTTAATTACTTGGTGGATTAGCATCTTTTGTTAATTGAATTACTTTATGGACTCTTTCATAATCTCCATGTTACATTCTAGCATTAAATTATGTGTCTTGCATCAGTAAGTTACTTTACATAAGCTACTTATGCCTCAAGTGGATAATCTTGGTTTCTATATAATCAGCATATAAGCATGTTTGGTAAGTATGTTCTTAAAATGCATTGAGGAAAAGTCTGACTTTACCTTGTTCATACACCTCGTATGGTAATGCCGTAACCATGGGGCCTACTTTAATGTATGTGTTAGATATCCACTCCGTCCATCCGTTTTGCTAGCTCATTTTAAGCCTTTGCCCAATAATGAACCAGATCCAAATCTTAAGTGGACCACACCACAGCAAATAGTGGTAATTGAACACGCGGAATTCAAAACTTTCAAAGGCCCACTGTAATGTTTATTTGCCATCCAACCTGTTGATAAATTTACATAGACCAAGATAAAGGGAAACACAAATACTAGCTTGATCCAAAACTTTTGTGGCCCCCAAGAAGTTTTTAATGGTGGGCGTTCATTCACCATATTTCTTATGGCATGGTCCACCTGAGAACGCTCGTGTCCTAAAATGAGTAGGAAAAATAAATGAAAGCATGGATATACAATACACACATCAAGGTGGGTCCACAACAAGGTGTGCCAAAACGGCCGTATCGGCCGATACGTAACGGTAACGGTCTGGGACGATACGCGTTTCGGGGTCGTATCGGCTGTTATGATGTTTTGTACCCGTATCGGCCAATACGGGTCCGTTACGAGCGTAACGGCCGTTACTGACCCGTAACGGCCCGCCCGTAATGGTCGAAAAACAGTAACATTGTTTTTTCATTTTAAGCTCGTTTTTTGCTGTTTTTTTTTTTTCAAATTTCTTGCTTTCAAACTGTTTCTCACTCCTACTACCAATTTCGACCAACCTTGGTTGGGTATTTGAGATAAAAACACATTATATTACGGATTTTGTTGAATCGAAGCTCGGTGGGCCAATTTTCAGAAATTCTGAATTCGTCAAAAATAGGTATTTATACTTTTTTTTAATATGTTTTGTTGTTTTAATCATACCATATGATGTGTTAATCATAGTAGAACATGTTAATGTGCATTTTTCAGATTTGGGTTGCCATTTAATATTTTTTTCTATTTACGCATGAATTGACCCTTTTTTTTTTAATTCGAAAAATCAATTTTTAATGGTTGTTTTGCTGTTTTAATCATGCCATTTGATGTGTTAATCATAGTAGAACATATTAATGTGCATTTTATAGATTTGGGGTGCCATTTAATATTTTTTTCTATTTACGCATGAATTTTGACCATTTTTTTAATTCGAAAAATCAATTTTTAATGGTTGTTTTGTTGTTTTAATCATGTCATATGATCAAGGTATGCCAAACGGTTACGTATCGGCCGTATCGGCCGATACGTAACGGTAACGGCATGAACCGATACACGATACGGGGTCGTATCGGCCGATACGATTTTTTGCACCGACCAGATCGGCCGATACTGAATTCAGATCGGGTCGACATCTGGCGTAACGGGCTGACCCGTAATGGTCGAAAAACTTTTTTCCCATTTTAAGCTCTTTTTTGCTGTTTTTTTTCAAATTTCTTGCTTCCAAAGTACTTCTCACCCCTTCTACTACCAATTTCGACCAACCTTGGTTGGGTTTTTGTGATAAAAACGCATTGTATTGTAGCATTTGTTGAATCGAAGCTCGGGGGGCCCATTTTGCAGAAATTCCGAATTCGTAAAAAATAGGTATTTATACTTTTTTTTAACATGTTTTGTTGTTTTAATTATGCCATATGATGTGTTAATCATAGTAGAACATATTAATGTGCATTTTGCAGATTTGGGGTGCCATTTTATATTTTTTTAATATTTTTTTCTATTTACGCATGTATTTTTACCCTTTTTAAAAAAATTCGAAAAATCAATTTTTAATGGTTGTTTTGCTGTTTTAATCATGCCATATGATGTGTTAATCATAGTAGAACATATTAATGTGCGTTTTACAGATTTGGGGTGCCATTTAATATTTTTTTTATTATTTTTTCTATTTACGCATGTATTTTTACCCTTTTTCAAAAAATTCAAAAAATCAATTTTTAATGGTTGTTTTGCTGTTTTAATCATGCCATATGATGTGTTAATCATAGTAGAACATATTAATGTGCGTTTTACAGATTTGGGGTGCCATTTAATATTTTTTTATTATTTTTTCCTATTTACGCATGTATTTTTACCCTTTTTTTTAAAATTCGAAAAATCGATTTTTAATGGTTGTTTTACTGTTTTAATCATGCCATATGATGTGTTAATCATATTAGAACATATTAATGTGCGTTTTACAGATTTGGAGTGCCATTTAATATTTTTTTATTATTTTTTTCTATTTACGCATGTATTTTTACCCTTTTTTTTAAAATTCGAAAAATCAATTTTTAATGGTTGTTTTACTGTTTTAATCATGCCATATGATGTATTAATCATATTAGAACATATTAATGTACATTTTACAGATTTGGGGTGCCATTTAATATTTTTTATTATTTTTTTTCTATTTACGCATGAATTTTGAACCTTTTTTTTAAAATTCGAAAAATCAATTTTTCATGGTTGTTTTGCTGTTTTAATCATGTCATATGATGTGTTAATCATAGTAGAACATATTAATGTGCGTTTTACAGATTTGGGGTGCCATTTAATATTTTTTTATTATTTTTTTCTATTTACGCATGTATTTTTACCTTTTTTTTTTTTAATTCGAAAAATTAATTTTTAATGGTTATTTTGTTGTTTTAATCATGCCATATGATGTGATAATCATAGTAGAACATATTAATGTGCATTTTACAGATTTGGGGTGCCATTTAATATTTTTTAAATATTTTTTTTCTATTTACTCATGAATTTGACTTTTTTTTTTTTAAAATTCGAAAAATCAATTTTTAATAGTTATTTTACTGTTTTAATCATGCCATGTGATATGTTAATCATACTAGAAAATGTTAATGTGCATTTTACAGATTTGGGGTGCTATTTAATATTTTTTTTGTATTTTCGAATTAGTGACTTTATATTTTTATTTGCTTATATTGGACAGGTTTTGGAGCTTCTTAGGGTTTAGTATTTTAGTTAGAACATAAAATCATCTTTATTAACATAGGTCATACAGACATACACTCATCTACCTAAACTTAAAGAAATGTCTGGGTCTGGCCAACAACAAGTGAGGATATTGGATGGCAACATTGTGAGAGGGTTGGTGGTACTAGGCACCAAATGAAGTGCAACTATTGTGATAGACATGTGACTGGTGGAATTACCCGTCTCAAACAACATTTAGCACACCGAAAAGGTCAAGTTGCGCCATGTGCCAGAGTACCGAGAGAGATAATGCTTTTAATGCAAGCTAGTCTGTATGAGTCGAAAGGTAAACGTGCTGCTGTACAAAAGAAGAAAGATGATATTTTGGATGCAGCTTGACAGGAGGTGTTTGGTCCTGAATATATGGGCGTTCGTGATTAAGATATTATTGATTCTGACGAAGATTTAGATCAGGAATTAACTATAGCTAGGAGAGAGAGCTTGCATGTAGCTCGTGAAGAGGAAGAACGTCGCCGTATGTTTGGCACGCATGGGTCAGTGCGTGATAAGGGGGGGGGGGGCAAGTGGGGGAGTGGGAGTACAACCTGGAAGTGCAAGCGCTTCGTAGGTGGGACCGAGGGTCCGGGGGTAGGTTTGGTGGGTTACGACGTATGTTTGGGAGCTGACGACAGACATCTTCACGTGATGCCCCTATACGTGAAGATGAAGAAGTAAATGAGCCTAGGAGACCCTCTATTGATCCAATCCTGTTTAGGAAAGAATCAACTAAACAAAAAAAAAAAAAAAACAAATGTGGAGTAGAACTTCTGTTGAGAAATTAGGTAGAGCAGCAGCAAAGTTATTTATACATGCTAACATACCTCCTAATGCGGCCAATTCTCCATATTGGCAGGTGGTAATTGATGCAGCAGCAGAAGCAGGTGAAGGAATAAAAGCTCCCACGGCTAAGGAAATTAGGGGAAAATGGACAAATGCAGAGTATGCGGATGTGAAAGCATACGTGGCTACCTTTAAACCTGTATGGCAAGCCAGAGGATGCACGATTATGTGTGATGGTTGGACTGGCCCAACCAGACGCAGCATGATCAACTTCATGGTGTACTGCCACTTAGGAACTATATACCATAAGTCAATTAATGCGTCAGAGGCAACAAAAAATGCTACTTATATTAATGAACTAACGGATAAAGTTGTGGACGAGATTGGAGAGGAGAATATAGTGCAAATTGTGACAAATAATGAAGCAACATATAAGCTTGCAGGACATATGTTAATGGATAAGAGAAAACATTTTTTTTGGTCACCATGTGCTGCCCATTGTATTGATCTTATATTGGAAGATATTGGGAAGAAGAAGAATGTTAAGGAAATGGTCGAAAGGGCAAGGGAAGTGACGACGTTTATTTACAACCATAATTAAGTAGTCGCAATAATGAGAAAGTTCACGAAAGGACGAGAGTTATTGAGGCCTGCGGCGACTAGATTCGCAACAAACTTTATAGCATTAGAGAGTTTATTCCAGCATAGGGGAGAGTTGAGTGGGATGTTCGCTTCCCGAGAATGGCTCAACATAACATGGGAAGAAAACATCAGGGACACCGGTCGACGTTGCGAACACCATACGGGACAACAAATATTGGAAGAAGGTTAAGGCAATCCTAAAGGTGATGGAGCCACTAATGAGGGTACTCCGTCTTGTTGAAACCGATGAAGCACTTACCATGGGCTTCCTATATGATGTCATGGATAAGACAAAGCTTGCAATTCAACGTGATTGTAGAAGTTGGGAGACTTATTGGAAGATGATCGACAAGAGATGGACAAAGCAACTCCATCACGATCTTCATGCAGCAGGTTACTACCTAAATCCTAGGTATAGATATGCCTAATCATTTATTGAGGATGATGAAGTTCGTGTCGGGCTAAAAAATGTGATAAAGAGATTAGAGCCTGACTTAGATCTACAAATAAAGGCGTTGAATGAATTAGATACATTTGAAAATCGCCTTGGTAGCTTTGGAGATGCTCTTGCACAGCATGCAATATCTAGGTTGCAACCGGCCGAATGGTGGATTAATTTCGGAGAGAGTACGAAGGCTCTCCAAAAAATTGCAGTAAAAGTTTTGAGCCAGACAACGTCTTCCTCTAGCTGCGAAAGGAATTGGAGTTGTTTTGCGCTCATTCATTCAAAGAATAGGAATAGATTGCAGACTAGAACATTAGATAGACTTGTCTTCATGCACTACAATATAAAACTAAGAATGCGACGACATCATAGGAGCATTACGGCTGCTGATGATGGAGACTATTGTCCAATAAACTTGGACAATATTTATGATGAGGATGACCCACTTCTACCTTAGTTGGAAACAAGGGAAAAACAAATTGAAGAGGATAGTGAAGAATTGAAAATTGATGACCCATAAATACGCAAGGCGCAACAAGAGAGTCGTGCAGATGTGTTGGACCCAATAAGAGGGGCAGCGTTTATGCCACGTACGGATACGGCTCAAGATCAACAAAAGAGTACGAGCAGTGGTAGCGTGACCGTGTCGGATGATGACGACCCCCCTGCCCCTGGTGCTGGCACTTCTGGTGTTGCTTACCCCCCTATACAGCCATCTACAGATCGTAATGACGATGAACATCGACGGCGTGGTACACGAGGTCGGACTTACGAGTGTACCGAGTCACGATACAGCCAGCCAGAGGAGGGTACATCTAGTGGTGCACGGGGTCCGAGAGGTCCGGAACATTAGCAGGCTCATGGTCTTGGTTATTATGATGGATATTCTTGTGGTCAATTGGATTATGATTATGGTGGTTATACTGAGCCTGTTCCATCACATGCATGTTGGAGTAGCCCTCCCGATCAATATCCATATGATTATAGATATCCAGATTCAAATCCAAGTTACTCATCAGAGCAGACGCACTCTCAATCTCAAGATTCTCAACAGCCTGAGTATGGGCACCAGTATGGCTATTCGACGGGCACTGGTGGATATCCTTACTCGGGGTCAGAGTCGTTGCCTAGTCAGGATCAGTCATCCTTTGGTTTCGTTGATCTAGTATTTCCTTCTGGCATTGGATATTATGGATATGCAGCACCTACACCTATTGGACAGCCTCAGTCTGATGGTGATGATGACGATGATGTGGAGGTCGAGCAACGACAAAAAAGCAGATTTTCATTTTGGTGGTGACTGGTGACTTGTGATTGTGAGTATATATTTGTATTAAGGTAAGTATTTGCAGCAGACAGCTCACAGCAGTATTATTGCAAGAAGCCATGCAGTCATGCACACACTTGACACTGCCGAACTTGTATTTAAAATAGCTCCCCTGACAACCAATCAAGTAATCCTTAATCAAGTTGCAGGGGAGTATATCAGACACTACTAATTTTATTTTTTTTTAATATTCTTGACTTGAGGATGACAGGTTATAGACAGGAATCACAGTCACGTGCACAGCAGCACAGGTATGTTCGAGAAATTCCTCAAAAATAATTGCAAACACCTAATGTAAGATATTTTCATATTACATTCATTCTAATATATCTATCATTGATAGTAGATAGTTAGAAAATTAAATATATGAATTTTGTAGTCAAATTTAGGTTATCTGGTTCATAAATTCATCAGACAGTCCGATACAACTTCTCACCAAAGAGTGGACCGTTACACCACCATAACCATGTTCCAATTTATAAATGAATGCATATTTGGAATGCTTAGAATATTCCGGATTTAATCCATATTTTTTCATATTTTTTTGGCAAAAAAAAATTTTTGTGCCGTTACGATGCCGTTACGCCAGATATCGTACATTACGCCCAGATCCCAGATCGGTTTTGGAGGTCACCGTTACGCCAACCGATACCGATACGGGACACCTTGCATATGATGTGTTAATCATAGTAGAACATATTAATGTGCATTTTACAGATTTGGGGTGTCATTTAATATTTTTTTTTTATTTTTTTCTATTTACACATGAATTTTGACTCTTTTTTTTTTTAATTCGAAAAATCAATTTTTAATGATTGTTTTGCTGTTTTAATCATGCCATATGATGTGATAATCATAGCAGAACATATCTATCATTGATAGTAGATAGTTAGAAAATTAATTATATGAATTTTGTAGTCAAATTTAGGTTATCTGGTTCATAAATTCATCAGACAGTCCGATATAACTTCTCACCAAAGAGTGGACCGTTACACCACTATAACCATGTTCCAATTTATAAATGAATGCATATTTGGAATGCTTAGAATATTCCAGATTTAATCCATATTTTTTCATATTTTTTTGGCAAAAAAAAAATTTTGTGCCGTTACGGGCCGTTACGCCCCCGTATCGCCGTTACGCCCTCGTATCCGTATCGGTTTTGGAGGTCACCGTTACGCCAACCGATACCGATACGAGACAGCTTGGTCCACAATTACAACTTAATTGAACACGTTCGTTACCCCAAACTAACTAATATGCTCTACTCTTGCTGGAGGTGGATTGGTGGGTGAATCCAACTCCATGTGCCTAGGTCCACCGTGACATTTCTTAGAAATCCACCCTGTCCATCCATTTTACCAAATCATGTTAGGAGGTGGGCCTAAAAAATGAAGCAGATTCAAAGCTTAAGTGGGTCACATTGAAGGAAACAATGGAGATTGGACGACCACCATTAAAATCTTCCTAGGGCCCACTATGCTGATTATATGCCATCCAAACCAGGCATAAGGTCATTCCTAGACCCATAAGATTATATGAAGAGGCCAGTGGATAGATGGGTATTTCAAAAAAATCAATGTAGGCCTTATGACTATTTCAACCATGGAGGTTCAGTACCACTATTTCAAGTAGTGTGGCCCACTTGAGTATTGGACCTATCTCATTTTTCGGCCCACAGCCTAAAATGAGCAATCAAAATTGGTGGACTGAGTGGACTTCTCAAAAACATCATGGTGGGACACTCCGGTTTTTTGAGCTCCTCCATCAGCAAGGTGGGGTTCAGTAACACTGTTTCCTGCTACTTGGTCTACTTGAGTTTTGCATATCTTTATTATATTTGGGCCCACTGATTAAAATCAGCTGGCAAAACTGGTGTACTGGTTGGATTCTTTGAAACATCATGGTGAGCCACACAATAATGGGTGCAGTTTCAACAGTAGGCATTCACTGCCACTGTTGTAAGTCGTGTGGCCCACTTGAGTGTCATATCTATGTCATATTTGGACCCAACTACTAAAATGAGATGAAAAAAATAGTTGACAAGGTGGTTTTCTTAAAAACATCAAGGGTGGATTTCTCAACATAGCACATCCATTCTTATAGCGCACTCCACACAGTGACGGTGGTTCAAGTTACTTTTCATAAATTGGATCCTTACTCTTGCTCCGGTGGTAGCCTCTTGGGAGTTTCAACACCCGGTCAAGGGTTCGAGTATCCATAGGTGGTGAAATCCACTATGGCGCGAGTTTGTGGGGGTGTGTGTGCGTGTAAAAAAAAAAGGTTACTTTTCATAAATTAAAAAGAAATAAAAGATAACTTAATTAAGTTGATTAACCAAACTCAATTAAGAAAAGTAACTTGTTAATTTATGTAAGTTTAAAAAGCTACTTATTTGGTGGTATCCAAATGGGCCCTAAAAGACAAATTAGCAATAGCTCACATTTTGTGATAAGTTCATTTGTTACATGGTTAGGATAGTCCGATCAAGGTAATTTAGCTAGTGATTGTGGAGGAACCTGCATTCACCTACAGAATACATGTTTGAATCATCTATGGTACATGATATAGAGGCATGGCAATTCAATGCCTTGAGAGAGCTCATTCCATTCAAAATTGCATGACATGGCATAAATTAAAATTTGAAAAATATCGATGAATTGTGCTGTGTTGCATGCTTTTGTGAAGAGATATTGTTCGCATAGATTAAATGTTGAAAAATATGCATGTGTGTTTTTTGGGGGGTGCGCGTGTGTAGAAAGAGAGAGCAGCAGCAGTGATAAGTTGAATGTCGAAACTCACCAAACAGGCGGTCCTTCTCCCTATCCCAAGCTATTCCATTCAGAACGTCAATATTCTGGAATATTTTCAAATTCTCAAAGCTAGTAAGTCAGCAAAGTTGAGAGACATGTAAACAGATAGCATCTAAACAAGAACATGCAATGTATTTCTTAAACTCAGTTGCTAGCATTCATGCAAGGATGGTGCTTGGTACCACCAATGATTAAATTCAACCATAGAAATTTCAGTAGGTCTTCGTTCAGCTTTAAATCACTACCGGAGTTCTTGGAATGCTCAGGGTTGTAACAATGCACGCATGGGCGAACGCACATATTATACATTTCATCAAGGGTGGTTCAATGAATTATTCGCATACATTATGTACGTATGTATGTCTCAATGCACACATACACATGCATGTATGCACGTAAACATCAGTATATTGGTGAAGGATTTGAGTAAACATCCATGTCTTGCAAACCACTTCCTCTCGTGCCACAACTAGTAAAGATAGTTATAGATATCCCACCCACAAGTCCACAAACAAAATCTTTGGTATTAAAAAATAAATCTTACTTACCGTATTCCTAGAGGATAGCAAGTCTTGCCTGAAAAAGTAAAATTTAAATGTTAAGAGATTTTCAAATAATTGCATCAAGGATTTATTCATCTCAACTGCACAAATAATGGAACATGGTTGCTTTTAAGAAAATCAGGATTTCCCTGGAAAAAGAAACTTGCACTCACGAAAGGTAAATAAGCAAACCTTAATTTATGAAGGAGGATCCACCCAAGCACTACCCCATTTTGATGCGAAATTCTAGCTATGCAGTCAGACTGTGCCATGCAAGCATGAAAAAACTTGAGGTAATATGAGGCAATGGCAAACTCTTATAAGATGACCAACTACACAGATAAACACATGATATCTTTATGAGATGTCACTAGTAACTGGGACATCCTCCACATATATAAAATCAAGAACCTACAAATAATTTTTAAATAATGAAATCGGAACTCAATGTATAAAAACAAAGTTCTAGCTGTATTGAAGTTCTAGAAATAAAATGAGCAATCCAAGATCTTTTCTAAATTCCCATTTCCAATAATTAAAATGACAAGGGAAGTCGGAGAAAATTAAATTTTAATTGATCCTTTGAGAGTAGAGAAAAGGATCTATCCAGATAAGAACAGTTAGATAATCATTAGATTTTCTATCCTTAGGGCAGTTGAGTTAGAGGGTAGGTGGTAATAGGTGTTAGCAAGAATAATGACAGAAATAGAAATAGCAAAATCTTGCTTTTGGGGTAGTGGTGACTGGTAAATCAGTAGAATGAGTCTACTTGCACAACAGCAAACCATGTCGTACTTTGTGCTTTATGGAGTCTTTGGTACAACCAGAACCTTTATTTTTATATTGATAAAAACATTCTTTTTAGTTCTAAAAAGCAGCTGGAAGTTTCCCCTTCTCATTAAACCCCAAAAAATCCAGCTTTTATCATATCAAGAACTCGAGCATGTTGAGTTGATCTAAAGCTGAAGCCAGTGCATCAAAGGAAAATTGGATCACAATCCC
Organism: Magnolia changhungtana; assembly: GCA_030180095.1. Taxonomy (NCBI): domain Eukaryota; kingdom Viridiplantae; phylum Streptophyta; class Magnoliopsida; order Magnoliales; family Magnoliaceae; genus Magnolia; species Magnolia changhungtana. The sequence continues at coordinate 5,720,528 of JASAUF010000600.1, forward strand.
AAAAACCTAGTCATACAGGGGTAGAATGAACGTCTCTTCCATTCAAGTTATAACTGATGCACATACAACCTCTACAACCGAATTTTGCACAACCCTAGACAACTGAAAGTTTTTGTTGTTTAAATAAAAAGTGGTTCAACAAGCTACTACTTGCACACTGTCAATAATGTTCAAGTATGAGATCAGAAAATTCTTTCACACCTTTCCACTGTCTTATATTGAAGATCTTTCAAAAGTGATAAAATCAATGCCCTCAACTTGCAAAAACAGAATGCATTGAGCTAATAAACAGAACACACAACTGAACTGGACCCAGAAGAAGAGTTTCATTTTTCAATTAGTTTAATAGGAAATGTTGGATGATACCTGCCAAACATTTGCCCACACTTCACCATTTACATACTCTAGTTCATTGAGATAAAAAATTTCACGACCTTTGTATGTGACTTTTACTTTTCTTAAAACTGCATCAAAATGCAAAGTTATTCAGAAGCCAGAAAAAAGCATGGTGAAGCTATCAAAGACTTAAAAACAATTTTTTAACTGGACATGGCATTGTCAAGTTGAAAGAAGTGGATGCATATATTTCCAAATATGTAAGCATATAGAGGAGATCAATTGGAAACAATAAGAGCTGTTCTATACTTGAGAGACCTTTCAAGGATTGGGGATCCAATTGATATAGTGTTGAGGTTCCATCACTCCCAAATATGACTTTTCCATCCGTAGCGAGTCCCCATCCATCATTCATCTGATGAGTAAACATCTTCCACTGCACCAAGCATGCTAGAAAGCATTACCTATTGACTTGAAGAGTTTACACTGTGGAAGCAGATTATTCTCAAAAAGGCCAATAAGAAGCTAAGTAGTATCAAAATGCAGTTTAAAAAATCCTAGGCAGAAATAGGATCTCAAGTGGCTTTTTGTTTATTCCAATTGTTCAAACTAAGGATTGAATGTGCTATTTAAACAGCAGCAAATAATTAGCATATTAAGGTAACATCAGTGTTCAAATTATCTCCGATATTATCTTTATCTCCATCTCAGTGATACCGATAACGCTGGTAGTATCAGAAATTCCAGGTATTAGAAATGTATCACTAAGTATTGCTAATGTAATCGCCAATCTTTTCAACTATGTAAATTCCAAGTGTTGCTTGTATTACCAATGCATCAATATTGCGAATGTATCAACAATATTTTAGACTGTAAATTCTAGGTAATGCTTATATCAGAAGTGTATCGTCAATATTTCAATAATATCGCCAACGAATTGGTATCATCAAAATTTTATTTATTAGAAAAAAAAAAAAATCAATATTTTTTTTTTCATGGGCACATGGTTGTATGTAGTTTTCAATTTGTCATTGATAATATTGATAATATCTCAATATTATCGATATCGAAACATGCACGATATTGAGACCACAATCTTTCATTTCTTTTCCAACTGTTGATGATTTCTTGGTGAAATATCATGTGTTGTTGGTATTTTGCAATATTGGTGGATGTTTGGATGGAAAGTTGTATGGTTAAATAGGCCGGATGGGATGGTTGGATTGATTCCTTACAACAAAACATGCTTTTAAGGCACCATTAAATGGAAACTTGTTACGTATGCATTCTTTTGCAATTTTTTATTTTTATTTTTATTTTTAAATTTCTAAATATGCAAATATATACATTTTAACATCTCTTGAAGTTTCGCAGAAAATTCCACCGTTTTTCCTATGTTTCCTCGCATTTCCGGTTATCAGCGATATTATCGGCGATATCGATACTGTTTTCATATCCCTGGCCAATGAAACTTGTAGTGATACCAATACTTCAAACACTGATAGTGTTCGAATTATCTCCGATATTATCAAAATATCTCTAAAATTATCTTTATCTTCAACTCAGCGATACCGATAACACTGGTAACGATACTGATAACGCTAGTAATGATAAAAAATTTCAGATATTAGCAATGTATCACTAAGTATCACCAACGTATCAATATCGCTAATGTAATCGCCGATATTTTCAACTATGTAAATTCTGGGTGTCACTTGTATTACCAATGCATCAATATCGCCAATGTATCACCAATATTTTCGACTATATAAATTCTACGTAATGCTTGTATCATAAGCGTATCGACAATATTTCAATAATATCGCTAATGAATTGATATCATTAAAATTTTGTTTATTGGAAAAATTAATTTCATTTTTTTCCATGAGCACATGGTTGTATGTAGTGTTCAATTTGTCATTGATAATATTGATAATATCTCGATATTATCGATCTCGTAACATGCACAATATTGAGACCACAATCTTCCGTTTCCTTTCCAATTGTTGATGATTTCTTGGTGAAATATCATGTGTTGTTGATACTTTGCAATATCGATGGATGTTTGGATGAGATGTTAGATGGTTAAATAGGTCAGATGAGATGGTTGGACTAATTTCTTACAAAAACACATGCTTTTAAGGCCCCATTAAATGGAAACTTGTTACATGTGCATTTTTTTTTTTTTTTGCAAATTTTTTATTTCTAAATATGCAAATATGTACATTTTAATATCTCCTAAAGTTTTGCTAAAAATTCCACTATTTTCCCCATGTTTCCCCGCATTTCCTGTTATCAGTGATATTATCGGCGATATCGATATTGTTTCCATATCCCTAGCCAGCAAAACTTGTAGCGATACCGATACTTCGAACACTGGTTACGGATAATAAAGTTCGTGTCGGGCTAAAGAATGTGATAAAGAAATTAGAGCTGAACTTAGATATACAAATAAAGGTGTTGAATGAAATAGATACATTTGGAAATCGTCAGGGTAGCTTTGGAGATGCTCTTGCACAACGTGTAGTATCTAGGTTACAACCGGCTGAATGGTGGATAGATGTCGGAGAGAGTACGAAGGCTCTCTAAAAAATCGCAGTAAAAGTTTTGAGCTGGACAACATCTTCTAGCTGCGAAAGGAATTGGAGTTGTTTTGCACTTATTCATTTAAAGAATAGGAATATATTGCAGACTAGGACGTTGGATTGACTTGTCTTTATACACTACAACATGAGGCTAAGAATGCGACGACATTAAAGGAGATAGGAGCATTACAGGCGCCGGTGACACGAACTATTGTCCAATAAACTTGGACAATATTTATGATGAGGACGACTCGCTTTTACCTTGGTTGGAAGCAAAGGAAAACCATATTGAAGAGGATAGTAAAGAATTGGAAGTTGATGACCCAATAATATGCACGCCGCAGCAAGAGAGTCATGCAGCTATGATGGACCCAGAAAGAGGGGCAACTTTCATGCAAAGTCCAGCTCAAGTTTAACGGAAGAGTACGAGTAGTGGTAGCAGTGAGACCAAGTGATCATGCTGGTGATGGTGATGACGCCCCTGATGCTGGAACTTCTGGTGTTGCTCAGCACACCATATAGCCGTCTACAGATCGCAAGACCGATGAACATCGACAAGGAGGTACATGTGGTCAAACATGTGAGTGTACTGAGTCATGATACAGCCAGCAGGAGGAGGCTAGGTCTAGTGGTGCACCGAGAGGTCCGGAATATCAGTAGGCCCATGGTCCTGGGCATTATGATGGATATTCTTATGGCCAATGGAATTATGGTTATAATGAGTCTGTTTCGTCACATTCATGTTGGAGTAGTCCTCTTGATCCATATCCATATAATTATAGATATCCAAATCCAAGTTACACATCACAAACACATTCTCAATCTCAGGATTCCCAACAGTCTGAGTATGGGCACCGGTACGGCTATTGGACGGGCACTAGTGGAAATCCTTACTCGGGGTCGGAGTCGTTGCCTAGTCAGGATCAGTCATCCTCTAGTTTCATTGACCTAGTCTTTCCCTCTGGCACTGGATATTATGGATAAAGCTACCACAACAAAGCAGATTTTCATTTTGGTGGCGAGTCACGGTGCGAGTGACTGAGTGGTGACTTGTGATTTTTATTATGGTGACTGTAAGTAATATATATTTTTATTAAGGTAAGTATTGTTATATACCCATTAATGCATTACCCACACATTCACCAAACCAGCACACGCTTGACACTGCCGAACTTGTACTTAAAATAACTCCCCTAACAACCAATCAAGTAATCCTTAATCAAGTTGCAGGGGAGTATATCAAACATTGCTAATTATTATTATTATATATATTCTTGACTTGAGGATTGAGGATGACGGGACATGAATCATAGGATAGGAGGAGAAATCTCTAACATGTTGAAGACTTTAAAATAGAATGAACATTGTAATTTATGCAACTCTAGACTCTAGAGACCTCACTCCTCAGGTATGTTAATACGTTAATAATAATATAGAATAAATTATGAAAAATAATTGCAAACACCTACATATGTAAGATATTTTGATATTAAATTCATTCTAATATATCTATCATTGATATTAGACAGTTAGAAAATTAAATATATGAGTTTTGCAGTCAATTCCAGGTTGTCAGGTTTATAAATTCATCAGACAGCCCGATACAAAGAGTGGACCGTTACACCACCATAAACATGTTCAAAATTATAAATGAATGCATATTTGGAATATTTAGAACATTTTGGATTTTTTGGATATTTTTTCAGATTTTTCTAACAAAAATACATAAAATCGACCATTATGGCCCCGTATCGGTAATGGTGGGGACCGTTACACCCACCGTTACCGTAACGGTACACCTTGGCAGTATGGGGACGAGGTTGTAGTGCCACCTATGCCACATGAGATTATAGGGCATTACCCATATGATGAGGTCGCTGACATGTGTTGCTATACCCACAAGTTGAGGCTGTCGTGGGAGAGCACAGAGCATGGGGTCCATGGACATCAGTAGTGGACAAGACCGCTCTAGTTATGTGCAACAATATGATTATGGATATGGTTTTGGACAATATGGATATGCAACGAGTGACTCCAATGGTTATGGTGCATAGTTAATCAACTATGGGCACGATTATTCTTCCACGTACGAGAATGGATATCCAGGGTATGGCTACGAGCAACAGGTATATTTAGGAGCTTCATATATATCCAGTGTTTGAGTTGTCGGTATCGCTACAAGTTTCGCCGGCCGGAGATAAAGATATAATATCGTTATCGCCGATAATCGGAAATGCAGGGAAAAAGGGGGAAACATGGAGAAAATGGTAGAATTTTTTAGTGAAACTTCAGGACATGCCTAAATACAAATAGTTACATATTCGAGAATGAAAAAATTGCAAAAAACATGCATTAAATTAGAAGTTTCCATTTAATGGGGGCCAAAAAGCATGCGTTGTCGTAAGAAATCACTCAAAAAGTAACCAAAATGAGTTCATATAATACAAATGCAGCTGGCATACAATAATTAAGACATGTAAAAGTAAATGAACTCAAAGATGCCGGATGGATTAGATTATCCAATCGATGTAGTATTTGATACTCTGGTTGCGTATGACACTTGATACCTAGCATTTGAAAATGGTACATGTGGCAAATTCTAACATAATCTAAACTGTGTTTTCGCTTCATCAAGATCTGTGTGACCTAATCAAGAGGTTGGATGGCATTAAAAAAAAAAAAAAAAAACCATTACAATGGCCCTATGAAGTTTTTAATGGTGGGCATTTAATCACCACTGTTTCCTTTAGTGTGGCCACCTGCGATGCAGTCATGCAGATCTGTCTCGTTTTGGACTCATGCCTTAAAATTATCTATCAAAATAAATGGACGACATTGATAAAATATTTATCATTATGATGGCCCCACATAACATCGACCCATCAATCCACAGATACAAACAAGTGCCACGTGCGCACCCTATTAATAAGTAGGCTTATCGTACTGAGTCAGCTGTGTGGGGCCCATTGTGATTTATGTATTTTATCCACCCCATCCATCCATTTTACAAGGTAATTTTAAGGCTTGATCCCAAAGATGAAGCATATCCAATGCTCAACTAGACCACACCACAGGAAACAATGTGAATTGAACATGCCTACCATTGAAAAATCATTAGGGGCCACAAAAGTTTTGGATCCATGTCATCTTTGTATTTTACCTTCATCCATCTCCGTGTGATCTTATGAACAACATGGATGACAAATAAACACCACTGTGGGCCATAGCGCCTAGGAAGGTTTCAACGGTAGGAATCGTTGTCCCCACTACCTTGGCGGTGTGGTCCACCCTAGCTTTGGATCTGCCTCATTTTTGGGTTCACTACCTAAAATGATCTTGCTAATTGGATGGACCATGTGGATATAACACATACTTCATGGTGGGGTCCACAGAACTTGGTGACGTCCACACGCCACTGACGTTCGCACCCGCACACCACGCTAAAAGGAAGCGGATTGTGTACCAAGTAACTCAGTAGGCTAAGCGTACTGAGTAAACTCTGTGGGGTTCACCGTGATTTATCTATTTTATCCACTCCGTCCATCCATTTTAATAGATAATTTTTGGGCTTGAGCCTAAAAATGAAGTATATCCAAACCTCAAGTGGAACACAAAATGGGAAACAGTGTGAATTGAACATCTACCGTTGAAAATTTCTTAAGGGCCACAGAAGTTTTGGATCAAGCTTGTATTTGTGTTTTCCCTTCATCCATGCCTGTGTGATCTTATGAACAGGTTGGATGACAAATAAACATCACCATGGGCCCAAGAAATGTTTCAACAGTGTAAGTTATTATTCCAACTGTTTCCAATGGTATGGTCCACTTGATCTTTGGGTATGCTCAAATTTTGGTCTCAACCCCTAAAATAATATAGAAAAACGGATGGACGACGTGGATAAACCAAATACATTCACGGTGGGCCTAATAGAGTTTACTCAATACGATAAGAGCATACTGAGTAACTCAGTACGCAATCTGCTTTCCGCGTAAAAACCGGACGCGGATTAGATAATGACAGGTTGAGTAGCGAGACTCGCTACACGTCACCAAGTTCTGTGGACCCCACTATGATGTACGTGTTGTATCCACAACGTCCATTCATTTGGAGATATTATTTTAAGGCATTACGCAGAGAACAAGGCAAATCCAAAGCTTTAGTGGACCCCACCACACAAAACAGCGGGAAGATTGATGTACACTGTTGAAACCTTCCTAAGGCCCACCATGATGTTTATTTTCCATCCAATCTGTTCATAAGGTCACAAAGACCTCAATGAAGAGGAAAAACAAATTTCATATTGATCCAAAACTTTTGTGACCCCAAAAAGTGTTTCAATGGTAAACGTTTAATTTCCCACTGCTTTTTGCAGTGTGGTCCACTTGATAGTTAGATCTGTCTTATTCTTCTTCTAAAGCCTTAAGACAAGCTCGCCAAATGGATTGACGGATATAACACATACCTCATGATCAGACCCACTGAACTTGCTGACGTCAATACAGCAGCTATATAGCTGGTGTAAGGGACACCAGCCAATCTGCGTCCTTATATCGTCGAGCCTAGAAATAAAGAAAAAAAAAAAAAAGGAAGAAGAAGAAGAAGAAGAAAACCCTGAAATGTCGTTCGCGAGGGATTCTTGCCGAAGAAAGGGGGTTTTTGAGGGAGGGTTTCGAAACCCTATATCATTCCCAAATCGCGAGGAAATTCCCAAAATCGCTGATTTTTCACCGAAATTTCAAGCTTCCAATCGAAAAGGGAAAGGGGATTTTGAGGTTTTTCTTACCTCTTTGCAATGTTCGAAGATCGACAGGAGGCATTCTTCCGAGTTGTGAGTTCCGATTAATCAGGTACGCAATCACTCATGTATTTACAAAAACAGCGAAATCAAAGCGATTTTTTATTTTTTGGTTTTTCCTTATTTTTACCTATTTATCAAAAAAATAGGTTGTTGGCTACAGTTTTCCATTGATAGGTTACGCGGTTGGTGGCAACGGTCGATATTCTCGGTGATAATCCAAAATTATCAACGATATCTCCGATTTTTCGCCGATAATAGGGAGAGACGAAAAATTGCGGTTTCGGTATCGCTAGACTAGCGACACTGATATTATTAGCGATAATATCGACATTTCGTCGACAATTTGAACCTTGTATATATCCACCCCGTATCCAGCTCCAGATCCATATTAGTCATACAGGATGATGATTATTACGCAATACAATCAGAGAGTATTTTCATTGGTATCATTCTATTATGACCTAGCATAGTATTGTCAGTTTGTGTAGGAGCAATACTATGGTCAACCCTGTAGAAATGGAGACGATGACTTTAAGCCGAAGCATACTCAAAGTGGGCCTGAGACAGTTGCACATGCACATTGAGGGCACATCATAGGTATATTTCTACTTATTTGGCATTTGAATGCATTGCTTGTATTTTCATACATATCTTCTTAGATTTATAAATGATATGGATCTGATTTTGAATAGAGTTGCATCACTTTTGTTAGATAGGTGTATGAGGAAATTTATTATGTACACTTGTTTTTTGTAATCTTTTGATTTTTTTAATGTGTAATGATGTCTTTTTTAACATCCCCTGAAGTTTCATTGAAAAACTCAACCAATTTCCCAATATTTCCAAAAAACGATACATATGATATTTCCAATGCGATAGCCAATATGTTTCTATATCCCAAGGGTGCTTATACATCCACAAATACCAATACTAAAAAATTGATCTCAACATAAAAGTGATTGAACACTACCTACCTAGTATTGACGAGGTGTCACGTTGGTCATATGACACTACTCAATGTAAGTAACTTACGACGAAGATAGAAGAGAAGTCTCCTTGCCCAAATCTCCAACTGACAGGCAGATTCGATTGATAATAATAAGATGGTAAATACAAGCTCAAAAGCTCATCAGTGAACGAATAAAAACTTCAAGGTAGAATGCAAAGCCACTTGCACAATTTCAATTAAAAAAACCAAGAAATCTAATAATTACAATGCAATAAGACAATACTACTACTCCAGCCCTTTCGAAAACTGACCATTTATACTTGAGCTAACATCAATCCCGCCAACCCCATTGTTATGGTTCCTTGATTCTTCTACTTCCATTTACATGTAGTTAGTGTTCGCATTGTTGACGAAATGTCGATAATATCGGTGTCACTAGACTAGCGACACCGAAACCCCAATTTTTTGTTTCTCTCTGGATTATCGGCAATATCGTCGATAATTTTGGATTCTCTCTGACAATATCAACTGCAGCCACCAACCACGTAACCTATCACGGAAAAGTTGTAGCCAACTACCTCCTTTTCGAATAAAGCTAAAAATTAAAAAAAAAATCGGGAAAAAAAACTTTGATTTCGATAATACCCGGTTGATGGTTGATCAGAACTCGGAAGAAGAGAATCTTGTGGGCATCAATCGACAGCTACCATCTTTGATAGAGGTTTTAAAAAAATAAAAAATAAAAAAAATAAAAATAAAATAAAAAACCCTGAAATTTTCCCTTTTTTCTTCTTTTGATTGGAAGATTGATGTGGCAAATACATGATTTCGGCGAAAAATCGGGGAGTTTGAGAGATTTCTTTACGATTTTTGTTGGATAAAGGGTTTTGAAACCCTTAATTGAAAATCCCCCTTTCTTCAACCAAAATCCCTCTTCGCAAACGAAAGCCTTTTTTTTTGTTTTTGTTTTTTTAAGCTTCAGAATTTTGAGAGCGGACTGCATGGTACGTTTTATCATACTAAGTAAACTCTCTAGGCCCACCATGAATGTATGTGATTTATCCAAGCCGTCCATTCATTTTTCCAGCTCATTTTAGGGGTTAATCCCAAAATTAAAGCATATCCACAGCTCCGGTGGACCACACCACAAGAAACAATGAGAATAATGATTTTCACCTTTGAAACCTTCCTAGGGCCCACGGTGATGTTTATTTGTCATCAAACCTTTTCATAAATATACAAAGGCATGGATGAAGGGATAAAACAAATATCAGCTTGATTCGAAATTTTTGTGGCCCTCAAGAAGTTTTTAATGGTATGCATTCAATGCACACAGTTTCATGTGGTGTGGTCCACTTAAGATTTAGATCTTGTTTATTTTTGGAATCATGGCTAAAATGAGCCATCATATATGATGAACGGTGTGGATGTAAGGAAAATACTTCATAGTGGGTCCCACAGTCAGGGATCCACCAACCTTGTTAGATTCAGGGATCTACCCAAACTGCACCTGAATGGAAGCGGATTGCGTACTGAGTAAACTTCGTGGGGCCCACCTGATTTATGTATTTGATCCACTATGTCCATTCATTTTATTAGATAATTTTAAGGCACCAACCCAAAAATGAAGCATATCCAAAGCTTAGGTGGACCACACCATAGGAAACTGTGTGAATTGATAATTTACCATTGAAAAATTCTTGGGGGCCACAAAGTTTTGTATCAACCTGATATTTTTGTTTTCTCTTCATCCATGTCTGTGTGGTCTTATGAATAGGTTGGATGACAAATAAACATCACTATGGGCCATAAGAAGGTTTCAATGGTGGAAATCATTATTCCCACTGTTTCATGTGGTGTGGTCAACTTGAGCCTTAGATGTGCTTTAACTTTGGGCTCAGGTCCTAAAATGCGATGGGATAAACTACATACATTTGTGATGGGCCCAACAGAGTTTACTTGGTACGATAAAAGCGTACAATCCAATTTCCGCCGGACATGGATGGGAGCGGATTAGTTATTACCCGGGAAACAGCTAAATGGGTGTTACTCTAACCGTGTGGGGCCCACCTTGATGTATTTTCTATGTATCCACGTCATCCATCTATTTTTACATCTCATTCTAGGAGGCGGTCCCAAATCATAAGAAGATCCAAATCTCAGGTGGACCATAGCAATGGAAAAAGTGATGAATAACAACTAAAACCTTTCTATATGCCACAATATTTTTGGATCAATATGATCTTTCTACTTTCTCGTCATCCAGATCTTCATGACTTTATCCAGAAGTTGGAATGCAAATAAACATTACGAAAGCTTTACGATGGACCCTTTGGAACTTTTAATGGTGAAGCACTCAATCACCATTATTTCCTGTAGTGTGGTCCACTTGGGATTTTTAGATATGCATAGTTTTTGGTACTCGGTCCTAAAATGGACTATAAAAACAGTTGAACGGCATGGATACTCAACAAATTATCAAGGTGGGACCCACGGTAGGGGTAACAGCTAACACCCACTAAGTTGTTAACCGCATAACACCTAATCCATTCCCGACGTGGATGGCCTACGCTACGTAGCAAGTGGCTATTGGACAGTGCTCTTTGGGTCCCACTATCACGTTTGTATTTTTATTTTTTTTTAAGCAACTGAAACTTTATTAAAAAGAGAGGAGAGAAGGGAAAGAAACAAAAGGAAAGCACAACGAAGCAAAGGATAGAAGGGCAACACTGCTGAGATAGCAGACAGCCCCTAATAGCCTAGAAAAGTAAAATAAAAAAATCTCAAGTCCTTTTACATTAGAAGCCCATTCGATCGCCAGCTTTTTAGCCCTAGATCCGACCACCGAAACAGACGAGGAGACATCATTAAATAGTGATCGTTCCTTTCCTCCCAAACTGCCCACCAGATTGCAATAATGGCCATGGGCCAAATGATAGACTTGGCCTTCCCTAGTTTGAGCCCATTCCAAGAAGAGAGCAAGGTAGCGGCCGATCCAAGATCAGACCAGAACACCGAAAAAATCTGACAGAAGCCGGCAGATCCAAGATCACACCAGAACACTATCATGTTTGTATTTTATCTATGTCGTTCATCCATTTTCCATATTGTTTTAAGGCTAATTTAGAGTGGGCTACAAGCCTGCAACACTCAATGCTCATGTGGGCTACAACACTTGAATTTAGAGTTTTAAGATAATTTTACACCTTTATTTGGCGTAATTAAGTGTTTTATTTTATATAATTCAATGATATAAACAGTGTTCGAAGTATCGGTATTGCTACAAGTTTCGCTGGCCAGGGATCCAGAAACAATATCGATATCGCCGATAATATTGTTGATAACCGGAAATGCAGGTAAACATGGGAAAAGCGGTGGAATTTTCAACGAAACTCCAGGAGACGTTAAAATGTACATATTTGCATATTTAGAAATTAAAATAAAAAAATAAAAAAAAAATTGCAAAAAGAATGCATATATAATAAGTTTCCATTTAATAAGGCCTATTTAACTACCCAACCTTTCATCCAAACATCCATTGATATTGCAAAATATTAACAACACATGATATTTCACCAAGAAATCATCAACAATTGGAAAGGAAACGAAAGATTGTGGTCACACATGTTGCGATATCGATAATATCGAGATATTATCAATATTATTAATGACAAATTGAACACTACATACAACCATGTGCCCATGAAAAAAAGTTGAATTTTTTTTTTCTAATAAACAAAATTTTGATGATATCAATATGTTGGCGATAATATTGAAATATCGTCGATACACTTATGATACAAGCATTACCTAAAATTTACATAGTTGAAAATATTGGCAATACATTGTTAATATTGATGCATTGGCAATACAAGCGACACCTAGAATTTACATAGTTGAAAAGATTGGCGATTACATTAGCGATATTGATATGTTGGCGATACTTAGCAATACATTGCTAATACCTGAAATTTCTGATACTACCAACTTTATCGATATCGCTAACAGTGTTATCGGTATTGCTGAGTTGGAGACAGATAATATCGGAGACAATTCGAACATTGGATATATAGTGAAAATGGGATGGCCCACCTGATGGATGGGGTGGATCTAATCAATGTTCAAAATATCGGTATCGCGTTATGTATCGCACCCTTGGGATACAGATACGTATTCGATTATAGCAAGGGATATATCGTTTGTATCGCATAATTTATTGCACTTTTTGGGAAACATGGGGAAACATTGGGAAATTTGTTGAATTTTTTAATGAAACTTCAGGAATTGTTAAAAAAGACCTTCATACACACTTTTAAATCATAACATGATGTAAGACAATTAACCACTTGCTCTAAAAGCTCAAAATGTTAGAGTATGGCGAATTAATCCCTTTATCTTATAGCCCAGGCCCCACATCTCATGGGTTAGGACCTCGGCCGAACCCCCTTCGTGGGCCCCAAATCACATGGGTCGTCCACCCCGAGTGTGTCCCCGCATCCCACGGGCTACTCCACTCGAGCCCGGTGTGAAATGCGCATTACTCACCCCTGGTAAGGAGTCTCGAACACTAGACCTCCCCCGTGGGCCCCAAATCGCATGGGTCACCCACCCCGAGTGTGCCCTTGCATCCAACAGGCAACCCCACTCGAGCCCAGTGTGAAAATGCCCCTGCATTATAACATCTCAAAAAAAAGGTGCACAAAATAAGTTTCCTTTGTATAGGGTCCTAAGCTATGCGATATTTAACTCAACTAATGCAAATAGATTTAAATTGAATGCATGACATTTATAAATGTATCAAAGACATGTATGAAAACACAACCAATTCATTGAAGAGAAAAAAGAAGTAGAAATTGAAAAATATACATATCAATGATGTGAACTGGTTGTGGCCTAGACCCACATAGAGTTGCATGGCGGCTCGTAATCATTGTCATCTCGACGGGGCTGGAAATAGTATTGCTCATCCACAAATAGACAATATTGTGCCTATAGGAACTAAAGAATGAGGCAGATCTAAAGTTCAAGTGGACCCATCATGATGTGGACACGACCCTAGCTCAGATTGCCTACTAATAGCGAGGTGGCTACTAACAGTGCTCTGTGAGCCCCATCATGATGTATGTGTCCTATCCAGGCCATCCATCCATTTTTTTCATACTATTTTATGGCATGAGATAAAAAATGAGATAGATCCAAATATCATATGGCCCACACCGTCCATACGTATTGAAAGCTCATTTTAGGGAATGATTAAAAAAATGAAGCAGATCAAATCTCAATGGACCATAATACAGGAAACAGTGGTAATCGATCATTAAAAACTTCTCCTGGGCTACAAAAGTTTTCAATCAATCTGATATTTGTGTGGTCTTTTCATCCAGATCTTTGCAACCTTATCAACAGGTTCGATGCAAATAAACGTTGTAGTATGGCCCATGTAAGATTTGGATCACTACTGTTTCTTGTAGTACGACCCACGTAAGATTTGGATATGCTTCATTTTTGGGATCATATCCTGAAATGAACTTTCAAAACTGTTGGACGGTGTGGATTTAAGACACATACATCACCCTGAGTCCCATAATCAGGGTCCCGCCCACCTCCGTGGATCCAAGTCTCACCGACGTGGATTTCGTGCAAAAGCCTTTGGCAGAAGTGCGCTGGGAACCTAGGTAGGCCCACTGTGATGTTTGTGAGAGATCCACTCCATCCATACATTTTATGAGCTCATTTTAGGACATCAAGCCAAAAATGAGCCGGATTCAATACTCAAGTGGGCTGAAAACTTGAGGATTGAACGTCCACAGTTGAAATATTCGTGGGGCCACAGAAGTTTTAAATCAGCTTAATATTTGTGTTTTCAGTTCATCCCAGTAGGAATGATATTATGAACGGTATAGATGCCATGTAAACATCACTGTCGACCCCAAGGAGGTTTCAACAGTAGAAATTTCCCCACCCACCTTTTCCTCTAGTGCAGCCCACTTGAGTCTTGGATCCTGCTCACTTTTTGTCTGAAGTAATAAAATGAGCTCACTAAAAGGATGGATGGAGTGGATTTCTAACAAACATCACGGTGGGCCCCACATACGTTTCCCGTTAAAGAGTTTGGCAGTAAATCCGCGTAGGAGTCTCACCTAATCCCTCCCCATGCAAACGGAAGCGGATTGGCTGGTGTGTTCACATCACCAAGTTCTGTGTGTCCCATCAGGAGGTATGTGTTATATCCAAATAGTCCATCCATTTGGCAAGCTAGTAGTAAGGCTTGAGCCTACAAATAAGGTAGATTCAATTATCAAGTGGACCACACTGCAAAACATAGTAGGGGATTGAACGTCTGCCATTGAAACCATTTTGGGGTCACAAAAGTTTTGGATCAATATGATATTTGTTTTTCATCTTCATCCAAGTATGTATGACCTTATGAACAGATTGGATGGAAAATAAACATTATGGTGGGCCCTACATACGTTTTAATGGTGAGAATCATTGTCCCCACTGCTATTTGTGGTGTGGTTCACTTGAGCTTGGTTATGACTCATTTTTTTGGGTTCGTGATCTAAAATGATCTCGCCAAATAGATGAACGGGTTTGACATAATAAATACATCATTGTGTGACCCATGTAACATTGATCTCCTTTGAACCATTGGTACAACTCAGGAGTGTCAGCGCTCGTCTTTGCACCACACGTAACCACACATTGAGTAAACTTTGTGGGGTCCACCATGATTTATATATTTTATCCACTCCTTCCATCCATTTTATCAGATAAGTTTAGGGCTTGAGCCCAAAATTGAAGCATATCCAAATCTCAAATGGACCACACCATGGAAAATAGTATGAATTGAATGTATACCATTGAAGATTTCTTGAGGGCCACAGAAGTTTTGGATCAAGCTTATATTTATGTTTTACCATCATCCATGTTTTTGTGATCTTATGAACAGGTTGGATTACAAATAAACATCACTATGGGGCCTAACAGGGTTTCAACGGTGGAAATCAATATTCCCATTGTTTCCTAGGGTATGGTCCACTTGAGCTTTGGATATGCTTCAATTTTGGGCTCAACCCCTTAAATGAGTTGTAAAAACGATTGGACGGCGTGGATAAACCACATACATTCACGATGGCCCCATGGAATTTTCTCAGAACAATAAGAGGGCGACTCAGTACCGAATCCGATTTCAAAGGGGAGGAAGCCATTTTTGAAATGGAGGGTTCCGGACGAAAAGGGAGGGTTCTGAGGAGGAAGCCATTTTTGAAATGGAGGGTTTCGGACGAAAAGGGAGGGTTCCGGATGGTCCGGAACCCTAAAATCCCCAAATCCTCCTCAATCAAATCCAAAACTCGAAAAAAAAATAAAATTATAGATTTCTCGCCAGAATCTCTGCTGATGTATCTCTGATTGCATAATCTTCATTTACAGGTACGAAATCCCTTTTTACCTTTAAAAAATAAAAAATAAAAAAATCTTGATGATATTGAAGAAAATCCTCCGATATCGCGCGATACAAATATTTTTGCTTTTTTTTTTAGAACTTCCGACTAGTGTTGTGTGGGTTTCGTGTCGTTGGCCAGTGATACCGATAATATCAGCCGATAGTATCGATATTGCGAACACTGGATCTAATGTATGTTTGTCCCAACTCCCGAATAGGATCGACATTCTACATTACTATTAAGAAAAATACATTTATTTTTTTTAAATTCATTTACTTTTACATGTATTAATTATTACATGTTAATTGCATTTATATTATATAAACTCATTTTGTTTATTATTGGAGTGATTTCTTACAACAACGCATGCTTTTTGGGCCCCATTAAATTTAAACTTACTATTTAATGCTTCTTTTTTTTTTTGTAATTTTGTAATTCTTGAATATGCAAATATGTGTATTTAGTCATGTCTTGAAGTTTCACTGAAAAAATCCACCGTTATCCCCATGCTTCCCCATTTTTCTCCGCATTTCCGGTTATTGGCAATATTATCGGCGATAAAGATATTATATCTTTATCTCTAGCTAGCAAAACTCGTAGTGATACCAACAACTCGAACACTGCATGCAGTTTATAAAGATCATAAGAGAACTACTTAACAGCATGTGGAAAGATAAGAGAGAAAGAAGATGAAGAACGAACTTTGCTAAGATCATGTCGATCATATATGAAACCTGTTTTCTTCAACCAAGTCACTTGGAACAACCTAAAAATAGGAACACCAAACTTACTAGTATCAAATTTCTGAGCAGGTCCAGTAAACCGGGACCAAGCAAACACTACAAAATGTCAAATATCAACAGCTAACTTGAAAATTCACGGCTAAAGAAAAAAGGTAACATCACTTAGATGAGTGACTTCTAATCAAAAGAGAGATCAAAGATGAACTAGAATCATGTAGATTCAATGAAAATAAAGGTATCTGAAATCTGCACACAACTTAAAATTCATTTGTTAGTTGTACTAGTTGTAGTAATTGTGTACCACGATATCAACAGGTTGCTAACTTTTCTAATACATAACTCTAAGATACAAGATTAATTAAACATGCAAGTGAATTTCAGTGTTTCTTCTTCTTCTTCTTCTTCTTTTCTTTTGAAGATTAGGTGAATTTCAGAATTAGATTGGAAAAAGACTGTTGTATCATAACAAAATAAAAAATAAAAATAAAAATAAAAAAAGAAATGGCACGTGATCTCTTTTGATCTCTCTTTTCAGAAAGAAATTGAATTTTATAACGAGCCTATAAAACAGAACAAACAATTAGGGGTGGAGGAAAATGAGCCAATAGCAAATGACCCTCACTTTGATCTTAGACCATGTTTGCATAAACGGGATTACATGTCAAAAAATGGAAAAGGAAAAAGGTTTTCCTTCGATGTGACCATTTGTGTTGTTTGGAAAGTAAAGAAAAGGATAGCTTGCACAAAGGAACCATTATACCTTTACATAATTTGGATTCTGTGGACAAGAAACTAGGTGACTGTTGTGAGAAGAATATGATATTTCCAATTGCAATCCAAACAAATTCTAAAATTGGAATCTATCATTATTTTCCTTTCCTTGAATTCTACATATCTAAACATGCCCTTTGTTATATTTACATTGAGTCTAGTCATACTTCATAATTTATTTATTTTTATTTTTTTTTTGAAAGGTGACACTACCAGGGTTTGAACCCTGGATCACTGACACGCTGCACTGTCTCCACCAGCTCATCTAACAAGTGGGAGACATCCATGAACTTCACACTAGTCAAAACTTCATAATGAACTTCTTCATGGATCAGTGTGTTAACTACATGAATCCATGAAATCCTAAGGGGCTGTTTGGGGTGAGGGATTTGGGGCAGGGTTTTGTGACATTCATGAATTTCAAATCTCCCTGGTCTGTATTTTGTTGGCGATTTGCCGAATCCTAGGATTTCTCAGGTTCTCACTGCCATAATGGATGGATTTTGGGCAAATCCACATACCAAATAAATAAATAAAGACTTAACAAACCCAAGGAATGAGTGACTTTCTTAAAAGCAATAAATGCTCCTAAATCCATTGATTTGAAGCTTGATTCCCAAACAGTGGACTTGGGATTTGCCACATCGAAATCTAATGCAAATCCGTGAATTTGACAAGTTTATGGATTTACCAAATTCATATTCTCATTTCCTTGATCCCAAAAGAACCTAAGAATACAGCGCATGTGCTGGAAGAAAGCGTAATGCTGATAGCATGAAGTTAAGCATATAGAAAGAACAATGTTAATCATGAAAGCTATAAACTGTTAGGAAAAGGTGAAATTTACATAGGAGAAATACAGGAACCTAACGCATGAGGATGCATATAGTATCCTTATTTACCAGAGACATGGTTTGTGATCAAAGACCATTAAAATGATGACCCTACTGTGCATGTGGAATACCTGAGAAATCATCTGGGTTGGAAGATATTAGCCATCCAATCTTTGTTCTTTAAAATAAATAAATAAATAAAATAAATTCTAAATCATGGATGCTTCCCTCTTTACTGTCTATTTTGGGCCACCAGTTGAGGGGTTGAGTTCTTCCTAGCTGGTAGACTTTTGCAGAATCCACATCCATAGTGGGGCCCATGCGACCAATAGCAGGTATAAATGAACATATATTATTAGTTTTTTTTTAAACGCAACAAACAGAAATTCATTAAAAAGAAAAGGATACAAAGAAAAGGGAAAACTGCCGAGATAGCAGAAACGCCCTACCAACCTAAAAAGCTTAAATCGAAATTAGACAAATCCCTTACATTAGCAGCCCAATCTATGACCATCTTCTTAGCCCTAGACCCCACCGAAGTGCCCAGAGTGGGATTATCTTTAAAGCATCTTTCGTTTCTTTCAGTCCAAATGGCCCACCACATGGCGAGGACAACCATTCGCCAGACAGTAGTTTTGGACTTCCCAAACTGAGGCCCATGCCAAGCCGCTAGGAAATCAGCGGCTGATTCGGGATTGCACCAGGAAATGGAGAAGCTTTGGAAAACATCGGCCCATATTTTGGAGAAAAAGGGGCAGTGGACAAGGAGATGATCAACAGTTTCCGGCCCCCTCATGCAGCACAAACAAATATTCACTATCTGCAAGCCCCTCTTGATCAAATTATCGACTGTAAGAATTCTATTCCGACCCGCAAGCCACCCAAAGCAAATGATTTTAGGAGGAACCATATATTTCCAGATGAAAGGATTGGCCTGGCAAAGAGAATGAACAACTGGCTTGGCCAAAAAATACAAAGACTTGACAGAGAAACGGCCAGATCAGTGCCGAAGAATATATTATTAGTTAAGATATTGTTGTCCCAGTTCCAGTCCATTATGGCGAAAATCTTATTCACAATAGTTAGTGATGTGCAGAACTCACTTTAGACCAGTAAACCCTCTTCCTATTCCACTGGAGGAGGTCCAATCTTTCATGCTCATTATCAATAGCACATTATAAAAGATATGCAAAAAAGTACTGATCATGGTCATATTACAGATTAAAATAAAGTGCAGTTAAATTAAGCCTCCATAGATCAGCTACACTTGAACTACTAATCACGTATAGTAAACAAATAAAATTTGGAAAGAGATAAGAAGGCCTAATAGAACTATTTGAGAATTAAACTGCAACTTAGACATGTTTCTTACGGACCTTTCACCTAGAAGAGTAAGACCCTCCCCAAAGTAAGATCCATCCATTTGATGAATAGCTTGAACCTGAAAATATAGGAAACAACATGATAAACAAAGATAGACAACCTTTATAAAACAGATTGTTACACTCATAAGAGATATTAGTTAGTGGTACAAAAGACTTTATTACAAAATTGTTCCAAGTGAAAATAGCATCGATGATGAGGAAAAAACAAAAAAAATTGTTATTGCCAAGTGCCTTGCCTCATATGGACTACCCATCAGCCCATATTGAACATATGAGTCAGCATATGCAGCAAATTTCCTAGAGAAATAAACAAACTTCTCACTTTAGAATGATGTCGCGAATCAGGTGGGAACAGTGTTTGTGGTATCAAATCGGCCGATACTGTCGGCATCGCAGATCAGCAATATGAAACAGCCTGGAAGTTACCAAACTTCATGATAATGTGAGAAATATCGGTAAATATCGCAATGTATCAATGGTATATCGATACATTCGGTGTTTTCAAGATATTGGCGTTATATACTTGGTATCGACAATACCAAAAAAAAAAAAAATCGAAATTTTTTAATAAAATCGAAAGAAAAAGGAATGCTTTCTCTCAATTTTTTTACTTTTAACATCATTCATATGATTTTGACCAACCCCAAAGCTTTCTAGCACCCAAAACTCACAAAGAGTTTCCCTTGCATAACCCCAACTCGACTCCCACAGAGAATATATAAACCCCCATATAAAGAAATACCCCACATACCCTATTCGGTCGAGTCGGGTCTTCGAATCGGGTTTTGGTTCAAGTTTCATACAATTCAGATCATCACTGTTGCCCCCAAACCCCCATCGAGGTGGGGTGCACCCCCAACCCCAAGCATGAGGGCAAGATACCATGCACCCCCGTTGGGTCTTACATATAACTTCCCCTACACTGTTCTGCAGAATACAAGACACCCATCACGGCACTTCTTAAATTTATAAATGATATGAACTAATTTTGAATAGTTCCATTATTTCTGCAGGATAGCACATAGTTTAAGACCCTATATAAAGGAAACTTATTCTGTGCACTTGTTTTTTGGATTATTTTTTTTCTATGTAATGATGTCTTTCTTAACATCCCCTGAAGTTTTGTTGAAAAATTCGACCAATTTCCCAATGTTCCCAAAAACAAGGATACATCCAATATTTCCCATTCGATACCCGATATTTTTCCTTGTCCCAAGGGTGCAATACACTAGTCAATACCGATACTAAAAACACTAGGTTAGAATGCATCATATTCGTGCTCTAACAATAAGAAAATCAGTAAAACCCTAGGTAGAACCAAACGAGAATTAAGTTGTAATGGAGCTCAAAACAATTTCGAGTTTTATCCCTGTATCATTAGTAGAAGATCTTTCTCCCATTAAAATTTCAACAGAATAATTGATGTCGACTTCCTTTTATATCCATCAAACAGCCCAAAATTACCACCAAACCAAGCCCAGGCCTATAAATAAGGCCTCATTCCTCCAAGCAAAGGGACTTTAGATTCCCAACTTCTCTGTACACTATTCTACAACCTCTTTCTACCTTCCCCCTTTCTTTTAGAGAAACCTCCATAGAGTTCTACCTTGTTAAGAAGGAGAAGAGGGGCATCCAAACTTCAAGAAAGAGAAATGTGTTAAGGATTTAAGACCCCTCTTAATCTTCATTAATGTAATGGCAAAGGCGCACAGCTCAACCTCTGGGTTTCTACAAATGGCTCTCAAGCCATTGTTTGTAGGAGGATTAAGAGTTCTTTCTTCCTCTTTGGATCTCTAGAATTAAGGCCCTCTGTAGGAAATATGTACCATTTCTATAAAGAGAATTCATTCGTTTACATCGTTGCATCCCTAAATCTCCTACACCCTCATGCTTACTTGTTTATTTTCTATTTTCATTTTCTTAAGCTACAAACCTTTCAAAAAAAAGAAAAATAAAATAAAATATTAAGCTACAAATGGTTTGCCTTGATCTCTAATCCTAAAGACTTGGAATTTAGTAAAGTAGAGGCCATATGCAAGTACAGGCAGAAAAGGTGCCCTTGGATCTTTGGAAGACTCGACCTCATTGGAGTTGTTCAATCAAAATTTATAATTCTAACCTTTGGGTTATTTGGTTCTACGGACTCTAACCTACTGTAGATTCAAAGATTTTTGGCTAGTGGCAACTCCTTCTATAACACCCCAAACTTTTCGATACCCGAGTATTGAAAGTTCTCGAGTGTTACGATGAAATTTAACTTATTATGTAAATGTGTACAATACCAATCTAGCTATCCTGACCTTACATCTATTCTCCAACACGAATCTGACCGTTGGGAATAATCTTCATCCATAGATCAAGTCATCTGACCGTTGATTTTGAGATAGGATCATCATATACTCAAGTATTCTCACTTGTCCATCATAACCAGCCGTTTAGTCAACTATTCGCCGCTAGGTAAAGATATATGACCGTCCACTCTAAGTTTGGACCACCTGATTATAGTAAACTGGCTACTTGATCTCAGCATCCGCTCGTACACATATCGAATAAATATTCTGGTCCCTTCATCTTATTCACCACCTATAAATATGCTTAACCCACCATCAGAACTACAATCCGAGGAACTTACACATGTGAACAAGTTACTTTAATCTAAAGGTATACATGTTATACCTCTCGATCACTCCAAAAACCCACTTTGTGTTCATCCGTTTATGAAACTGACCGTACATCCACCTGCATACATGGTTAGAGTACTAACCATCAAGTTCTACTATTTTTAACATGTCATCTGATCATCCATTATGTGGTTTGATATATGTACATTCCCTAATTAATTTGGTGAATAACTCTTTACTCATAATGATTTAGATACAAGTTCTTTTGTAAGAATTGCTTAAAAACGTGCTTATAACCATGTAGAACTATTAGATTTCTCAAAACTCTCATATCAGCAATAATTACGAAAATGTCATTAACCGAAACCCATGAATTCTAGATCACATGGTTCTCATGATCCGTTTGATATGAAATTTTATACCATGCCTATGTATCATAAATTAACCATACATGTCAAATTTTAGCCCTTAGATGATTGTAAAAGTGATCCAATTGACAAATCAGCCCCTTAACCGTTGATTTTGGTGTCCAACGAGTGAAGAAATTTCATGGGAAGTCGTAGTAGGATATTTCCCTTCATATGTACAACTTGGATTGCCCATCATATAGACCAAGTGTGAAATATGAAAACCTCACTTTGGTAGGCTTTTCCTCAGGCCCAAAGTTATCATGTCAAAGCCTACCAACTCCTTATAAATCTGGATCTTCCGATTTAACCACTTCCTTCTGTCCATCACAACTCAAATTTGGACTACACTTTGGTCTCATATGACTACGAGGTTATACAAAATTTAGGCCCCGATCTATGATCCTACACCGTTGAAGGTTAAAGCCAGTTCCTTCTTTTTGGTACAAAAAGGTGAAATTTTAGATTTAGGCTTTTTCCACCATCGATCAACCACCAAATTTTGTCCAACCGTTTGCCTATCTTAACTACACACCAAAATTGGGCCCTGATCATTAAGTGTGGACCATTAATTGAGATCAAGTTTGTTTTGGCACCCGTTAGGAGAATTTTCAGGATAAGTCAATCTAAATTTTGGATCACCAAGAAAATCATATACCCCGGCTCTATTCGACGACCCTGACACAATGGACAAATTAGATTTAAAGAAAGATCGTCAAAAAATGGAAAATTGAAGAAACTCAATCCAAGTGGGATGTGAAACACACCTCTCTCACACGCCCACTCCTTTTAAAAGGGGGTGTGCGTTCCCCTCTCCACTTACACGCCCAATCTCCCAACGCCCAAGGAAGAGAGAGAAAGAGAAAAAGAAAGAAAGAAAGAGAAAGAGAAGCCTAGATGTCCGCCATCCGCTTCCTTATCCAAACATATGGTATATCCCTCTTGATCAAGTGCTGTCGTGATTCATGTAGAAACTTTCCTACATGGATATCTACCTAGGGTTTAGATTAAGGCTAAGGTGAGAGATTCCTTTAAGCTTACACTAATTCGAGTTGGTTTGATTTATCTTGTTTTTACATATTTTGATATTACAGTGAATCCTCCATGCAATTGTTTAGTTTACCATTATCAATTATTTATCCTTTGAGAATTATGGTTAAGGTATGATTTTAATTATGCGTGATTTTTATAAATATATGTGGGGCGATGGATACAAGCCTTGCCCTTTGCCAATTTTGAGAGCGACGCATGCTTCCACTCTATATAGAGTTGGCCTTTTGCTCATCTCCCTTTATTCTTGTTGAGTTATCCTATTTGCGACTTTTCTCTTTTATTGAGATAGCTTAATGCTACTTTTCTCTTTTATTAGATTAGCCTTGTGCTACCTCCCTTTATGGCTTGGGCATGTGTCTTCGAATTCCAAAAACTCCCATGATTCAGTTTACTTTCCCTTTGACGCAAGTGATGTGTTAGAGGTCTCACAACTAGTAATTCGAATATTTTATCATGGATGTAATGCGCTCTGGGTAGAGACCCTCTTAGTCGACGTGTAATTTCATGGGTTTGGGTAGTGGTGCACAAATCGATGTAAGTAATTCGCAATGCGTGTTACATCACTTCCGGGATTGGATGTCGCACATAATTGCTCCATGAACAAATTGTGTCACGTAATTCATCCGACTCATGTGTTGTGCCTCCTCGAGGTGTTCATGTAAATCCACGGTAGCATTGGACACGACGGCGAATTTCCGTAGTTATGGGAGGGGCAAGTCGGGTTTTCTATGAATTATATTCCACATTGTTATGATTACTACGTATGATGAGACGCACACTCTTTGCTAGGCATGCATTCATATATATTAGTTGCGCATACCGATACCACTGGTAGTGGAGTACGAGACATATCGGAACCCTTACATTACTCTTATGAATCTCTTGAATTATTGTTAATATTAAAGGATAACCATCACTATGAGTAGGGCATTGACCCTCTCCAACCGTACAGATGATGCAGGTGATGTGCAGATTGAAGACACGGATGACAATCCCCCTACGGAAGACTATTCTGAATAAATAAAGAGATAGGTATATGTTTAGTTTTATTTATTTTCGCTGCAAACTTTGATAATGTAATAAGCTCTCATTGAGAGGGCATTTGATAATTTGTTGAATTCTTTTAATCTAATGGAATAATAAATATAGTTGATTTTACTCTCGTGAATGGTTACTTTCGTTAATGTAACTGGATGTGATCTAAATGGAAAGAAAATCAAGGTAAGATTTTGAAGCATCCAAATCTTTACATTATTAACACCCGGAATTCTCGGGCACGAGTATGTACTCGAGTAGCAAAAATTCGGGATGTTACACATTTAGCCGAAATTTTACTAGCAGGTTTGCCGGTCCATTGCACAGATATGAAGCATTCCTTCTTACCAATCATATGACCAGAAGTTCTTGAATCAATGCCAAGATGTGGAGGAATGAGATAGGGGTTGAGAGACATGATTAGTTGCAGATACACCCAATTGCTCATTTGGAGTTATGGAGAGGAGAATCCTTAAGAGCAGTCAATTATTCCTACAGATCATTGATGACTTAATCCCTTGGGTCCGACGTAGAATGGGGTGGAAAATATAGTAGTGGGGGTTGACTCCCTCTCAACGTTAACAGAGTTAGCCATAGCATTCCTTGGCTTTGGACATAGAAGAGGACTCAAATCCCGGCATTGCTCCCTAAGATGTTTGTTTTTCTCGCAAAGAGTACATCAAAGTTCGTCCTAGTCTACAGATGAAAAGGGAGCATGGTTACCCAACCATCCCTTTGGATGGTTCAAAATCAATAGCAAGAGTAGATCTCTCGGGGAGAACAGAATTATGTCCCACAATAGCAGCTTGTTGGCTAGCCTCTCATCTAATGTAATTATCAATCTATTCCAAGGAAGGCAAAGAATCCCTTCCAAGGATATGCAGTCTTTGCAATTCAAATTCAGAATGTAGACCAGCCAAGAATTTAGGGGTCGTTTGGATGCTGTAAAATCCTTTGTTTGTAAAGCGTTTACAGGTAAAGACATTATAGAGGCTGTTTGGATGCCGGTAAACATGTAATAGGTTACAAGGGCTTTTAAGATCCTTGCATTTAGGTGTGTTTCAGATTATAGATAATCCGATTATGGGCACAATAAATAGTCATTTCTCTTTTCTTTTTTTTTCTTTTTCCTAAAAAAAAATTCTTCAAGAGAGGCTTGCAGCTTGTAAGAGTTTTAGGCGTGAAGTGTTTACAACTTAAATTTCACAGGCATCCAACCAACCTCTTAAAGATCTTTCGTTGTTATGTCCGCTTCTTAATATCCTCAGGAATACAAGCAATGAGATGACAGTAGTCTAATTATTCCTGCTTTTGTCTCATTGCTGTTAAGTATTCATCAACATACATCCCTCACCTTGTTGCACATTCTAATTATTCCTGCTTCTGTCTGCTGTAAAGTATTCCTCAACATAAATATCACCTTGTTGCATATTTTTTATTTCAGAGCAAGGTGTCCCGTATCGGTATCGGTTGGTGTAACGGTGCCCTCCGATACCGATATGGATATGGGGGTGTAATGGTGATACGGGGGTGTAATGGTGATACGGGGGCGTAACGGCCCATAACGGTGCAAATTTTTTTTTGCCAAAAAAATATGAAAAAAATATGGATTAAATTCGGAATATTCTAAGCATTCAAAATGTGCATTCATTTATAAATTGGAACATGTTTATCGTGGTGTAACGGTCCACTCTTTGGTGAGAAGTTGTATCAGACTGTCTGATTAATTTTTGAACTAGGTAACCTGAATTTGACTACAAAATTCATATATTTAATTTTCTAAATATCTAATTTATATACTTAACGACTTGATATCATTTCTCCTAATAGTTCTTTAAAAAAATGAAATTAAATTCAGATAGATGGTGTTGCCAATTTGGGGCTGACTTAGAGTACCAATCTATGCTCCAAATCAGCCTCAAATTCATGCAATTTATTGCCATTATCCCACTTATGAATTGGTGGACATTTATTGGATAATGAATCATGAAAAAAATCAAAAGGCCTTATTTTAAAAAATAAAAGTCCACAAATTAACAATTAAAACTATTCAAACAATTTGATTTTGGCATTGTGAGTTAGCAATTGTAGTCCATAATTTAATTGGTAAATTTTAAGTTAACATGTCTAGTGTACAATTTTTTAAGGGCCCGAATTAGGCGGGACTCAGATTGTGAATGTAGCACAAGTGTCAAAGTTTTTTGGGCCCACCCGTGATGAATGTGTTATATCCACGCCGTCCATCCATTTTGCCAAATAATTTTAGGGCATGAGCCCAAAAATGAGGCACATCCAAAGCTCAGGTGACCTGCACCATAAGAAACAACAATAATTAAACGTCCACCATTAAAAATTTATTGGGAGCTACAAAAGTTTTAAATCAAGCTGACATGTGTGTTTTCCCTTCATCCACGTCAATGTGACCCAATTAATAGATTAGATGAAAAATAAACATTACAGTGGACCCAAAGAAATTTTTAATGGTGAGCATTCTATAACCATTGTTTCCTATAGTGTGGTCCACCTGAGATTTGGATCTTACTAATTTTTTGGATCATGACCTAAAATGATATGGCAAAATGGATGGACGGCATGGATAAAATATATACATTATGGTGGGGCCATGCGGCACGTGTACAAAACGTGCTACCCGCCTGGTGTACCTGTGTATTGAGGTCATGTATGTGTTATATTTAAACCATCCATTCATTTGACGAGATCGTCTTAAGGCTTGACAAGAAAAATAATACAGATCTAATTATCAGGTGGACCACACTGCAAAAAGCAGTGGGGGATTGAACGTCTACCATTGAAACCCTTTTTGGGATCACAGAACTTTTGGATCAATATGAAATTTATTTTTCCTCTTCATTCAGGTCTTTTTGACCTTATGAACAGATTGGATGGAAAATAAATCTTATCGTGGGCCTACGAATTGTTTAACGGTGAAAATCATCATCTCGGCTGCTATTTTTGGTGTGGTCCAGACGATCTTTGGATACGATTCATTTTTTGGCTAATGCTCTAAAATGATATTTAAAAATAGGTGAACGGTGTAGATATAATAAATACATCACTGTGGAGCTCGTGTAACTTTGATCTCCTTTGAACCGTTCGTACAACTCGGAGCTCAAGGAGTGTCAGCGCTCTTCTTAGCGTGACACGTACCTACAGCAGCTAAGCTGGCGTGTGGTACACTTGCAAAAAAAAAAAAAATGGGAGAGAGGGAAACCGAAAAGAAAAAAGAGGGAAAGAAGAGAAAAGAAAAAGAGGAAAGAACAGAGAGAGAGAGAGAGAGAGAGAGAGAGAGAGAGAGAGAGAGAGAGGAGAAGAAGAAGAAGAAGGCCGCAGCTGCAGCTACCCGAGAAGAGGAAGAGGAAGAAGAAGAAGAAGAAGAAGAAGAGAAAGGAAAACAGGTAAGTTTTTTTTTTTTTTTTCTTCAAGGCCCGTAACAGCCGTTACGGGTCCGTAACAACCGTTATGGCTGTTATGGCCCATAACATCCCCGTAATGGCCGTTCCGGTCACAGAATTCCGTAACGGCCATTTCGACCCCGTATCGAGTAACGGTGTCCGCCGTTATCGTTACGTATCGGCTGATACGGCCGTATCGTAACGGATACGGGACACCCTATTTCAAAGTGCAATTGATAAAGTCATATCCTCCAGTTGAGAATATGGATTAGCAACAGTGTCCTATATCTCCTTCACAGTCCTTGTGAATAATATGGTTGCATCGAGTGAAAGAGCCATGTCATTACTGTCAAAGTGTCGCTTTCCCTATCATCATGGGATGGATTACCTGCAGTTAGCTCCTTTTCATTCCCAATTATAAAACCTAATTTTCTTCTATTTCCAATAAACATCGTCACAGATTGAGACCAAGTAAATATTTCCACCAAGTTTGACTATAATGATCATTAGTCCAAGGTGGTCATTTTGGCTACTTATGGGAATCTGGATTTTATCATCACCATCCAAACTCCCTTATGACAGAATGCACTATTTAAGTCATGAAATCAAGAGAGAGAACTCGAATCAATAACAAAACAGATTTTTATACAACCAATGTTCATCAAGCAGATGAATGTGTAGCTTGCTAGGTGGCCAATCACGTCTCAACCAGGGGCTGATCTGAAATACCATTGATGCATGGGCCGATAGATGAACACATAGCCTGTAGTGGGCCGATCATGTCTCAATCATGGGCTGATCTGAAATACCACTGATGTGTGGGCTGACCTGAATGGATGTGTGACCTGATCGTATATGCTTAATGTGAGCTGATAGGATAAACCACATGCACAGCACAAAATGCCTCTCTCTTTCCTGGATCAGTTGTTAGTTACGGAAGGATAAAATCTGGACAGCTAGTTGTTGGTGATGGGGAAGCATGATGAACAACATCCTGATATTCTGATGAAGATGGAGTGTGATGAAGTAGAGTATGAGTGGAAGTTGGTGCAGCATGATGAACAATGTCCTGACATTCCGAAGAAGATGGAGTGTGATGAAGTAGAGTATGAGCGGAAGTTGGTGCAGCATGATGAATGGTGTCTAGATATTCAAGTGATGATTAGGCAGTGTGATGAAGATGATGAGAAGATCTGATGAGAAACTACTAATGGACTTATTTGAAGCAGTGCAGATGATGATGACATGATGTTGAAGATGATGGTGTAAAGAAGGTGCTGTGACAAGGTTATCCATGCTGGTACCATGTTTTTTTTTTCCCGTGGTATAATAAAATAGAAGAAACAAAGAAAGAAAGATGGAAAGGAAAAAAGGTATGAGAGAGACGATCTCCTCATAGACCTCACTTAAATTATATTCTTCTCACTCTTTATCACTTACAAGTTACAAATCTTATCTTATCTCTGTTACTTACAACTAACAAATCTTATCTCTTATCTCTAAAGACTCTTATCACCAAAATAATACAAAAAGAGAGGTAAATCACAGCCTGCAGCCGTATAGAGTGAATACATGCACACATACCACTACATTCTCATGAAGTTACAAACAACAATTTTTCATTTTGGGAAAATTGGACAAAGAATTTGAGAATCAGAACTTTCCAGTTTAACACCTTTAAACAGTCTCAGTGAGTGTATAAAAGAAATGAAGCTATCATGAAATTTAAATAAAGATATCACGAAGGCCTTTTCTTTGTTTTTTTTTTTTTTTTTTTGACAGCCACAAAATAGGCAGAATATAGTTGTATACCTTCCCAGTGTGGAGGAGAACTTGGCGCACTGACGACTGGAATTGACAAAAAGAAAATGAAAGGTCACATACTGGAATTACAAAGAAATCGCAATGCATGTCAAAATGTTGAACACATTATCAATGTCAAATTTGGAAATGCCTGCAGATTATAACACCATAAATATATCTTTTGCAGAAGATGATATCAGCGCAAAAGTACAGACATGGAAATTTTAAAAGGCTTTTTTTTTTTTTGGCCAAAAGGAAAGACATTATCTATCAAAGTGTTAGGAACTTGAATATGTTGCTACAGTTTTGTTATTTACACAAAAAAAAAAAAAAAAATGTTAAACCAGTCGATATAAGAAAAATTGAAAAACTTTGATACTCATGGTGATGGTTGATATGTAGGCATACCAAATTGCACAGGTGGCATACCGGTAGCAGAAATTAAACCATCAAAAGCATGGGTGGAGGCTTGTAATCTGAAAATTACACCAACTTGATTTCAAAGTTATTCATTGATGGACACTTAATTGAAGATCAAAGAGAAAAATAGTCAATGGTCCAAATGCAACAAAGAAACGCCCATTAGTTAGAATTTAGGATCAGTTTTGGAAGATGAGCTACATAGCTACAGTGGCTCATAAATTTTGGATGGTTTAAATTGAGATAAGATATGCCACACGTACAATATCTAAGTGCCTGCATATCAGGCATCACACTCAATCAAAGTATCAAATAACTCCATTCGGTTAAAAGTAACTAGAATATTTTAGTGAGTGGCCAAAATATGGCATCATTATAAAAATGAAATTTCCAGCTCACCTCCCTATAAAGACCAGTTGACTCAAATAGTGTGTCGTTTCCACCATATAGGAGCCCCTGAAACCCAAAGACGATATTCAGCTCATGACCTAAAAAACATAGATGACATCCACCATTGCAATCATTAACTAACGAGTAACAAATGAGAAAGAGACATCATGTGCAAAAGCTACTAGAAACTAAGGGATTTTGATAGCCAAATTTCTTATCGAAGCCGCACAGAAATCATAGCATCATCACCTTGATGAAATCATAGCAAGCATGCAGGTGCTCAGCCAGCTCCTCAATAGCAGTAGCATCTACTTCATTGAAGGATTGCATAATCTTGCATGTGATTTTGGTAACATGAGCATCCATAGGTGGCTAGGCCATGGTACAAGGCATGGATTAAAGCCTAAAAAGTGCTCTGACATATAGACATGCTTATGACTCGAGGGTTTCTGAATTGCAAATTAGCAAGAACACCCACTGTTGTGTGAAGCCATAGCCCAGAAGTATGTGTATCGCTTTGGTTGCAGATTGGACAGGAGGAGCGTGTATTAGTTATCTGGAAATGTTTGAGTGTTTAGACAGATGAATGCCCCACATGAAACTTTATATCGTTAAGCTGTGTGCATTTGTACAAAGCGTGCTTTGACATGTGGTAAACATATTTTTAGCTTCTCGCACGAGTAATAAAACAAGAACTTCCAGAGATCTTTCTTCTTCTTTTTTCTTTTCTTTTTCTTCTTTTCTCTTTTTTTTTTTTTTTTTTTTTTTGAGGGATAATTTCAGAAAACACAATAAGGTTCATTGATTGTAATAAAAATAAAATAAAATAAAAAAACCTACACAATAGAATGTTAGATAGCGCTTGATTGTAATCAACCTATGTAATAGTCTATCACATAGTGCCAGTGGGAGTTTGTGCTTTTATTGCCAGTCCAAAACATGGATAAAGGAGGTTGCATCAGGTTGGCAGCCGGCATCAAACTTATGCCATAACTTCCATCATGAATCCAAACAATATGACACTCCAAACTCATGTTAGGGCATTCCTTATAAGCGACCTGCTGCATCAGACCCTTGACAGGGGAATGGTGGAACAGGATTCATATAGCTGACACCAATTAATTGGGATAAGGCTTAGATGATGATGATGATGATGATGATGAATGAATGAATGAAGCATCAAGAGGGGCAGATGAAAAACCATGACATGTTGCTTATAGAACCTCCACACACAAATTATCTTCTTTATGATTAATTGCCAGGAATAATTGGAAAACAAATCTTTGTTGACATCTTTGATTTGAAGCGGGTGCAGACTTTCAGAAAGTAGGAACACTTCTCAAATTGACAAGATGCATACTATTTTCATCATCAGTGGATTAAAGAATTTCATAACAAAGGTTTTATGTCCTCAGTTAAGTACAAGGAGAATTCATCTCTCCATGAAGATTTGTCGACTTATATGTGGATTTAAAATTTAGAAACAAACACTTAATTATCATCATTGAAGATATTTGACTAGGATATGTATATATCTAAATAATTAGAAGCGTATGCAAATATTTGATGAGAGATTGTAGGTTAACAACTGCTAAGACAGCAACCTTAAAGAGTGTCAATTCAAGTAGCCATGATAGAAAAAAGAGGCCAAATTCGGGTAGCTTGACTAATATGCCTTAGGAATGAAGAAGACCACTAATTCATGTGAGATAAGCCTATTAAAAGGTATATAGTAATGTAAACAACACTCACACTAGTTGCCTATGGATGGCTCACAAACACTGGGAGATTGACCATTGTGAGTGTAAATGTGAAGATGAGCTTTTCCAGCATCAAGGGAATTAGACACGCTGTGTAACCTCAGCGTAGCTTAAGGGTCGTTTGGCACCATGGATTTGGGGGGATTTGAGGGGATTTCAAATCCCCTGGTTGTTTGGTAGCATAAAGTAAATAGGGGTTTCAAATCCAGGGGGTTTCAAATCCTCTCAAAGAGGGGGTTTCAAATCCACGGTGAGAGCTTGGATTACATTTAAATCCTACGAGGAGTTGCATGTGTATCATGTGTGTAACCAGATTATTATTCTATGGGGCACATGGCCCACTAATGATATTCCAAAACAATTAGATTATCAATTGCATCACTAAATTACTTTAATATGATGATCAGCACCATCCAAACATTGTCCATCTAAATCAATGGTTAAAAACCGTTGGTTAGTCACTCGGACATGATCTTGTACTTGTGGCCCATCCGAGACTTGGAATTTCATTTTTTTGGGCAAAGCATATATTTCAGCGGGCTTATTACAACCATTGTGTAAAACATTACATACGTCACTAATTAGATATATTAAAGTGGATTTAGTAATTAAATTCAAACCCCTGTAAATATACCATGCATAGCTACCTTTGGATTAAAGTTGATTCCCAATCCAGGGTGCCAAACACAATAGGAGGATTTCAAATCCAGGGGGTTCCAAATCCACGCTCCCAACAGATATCTCCATATTTTTTGTGTTTCCAATTGGTAAGAAATTATTTCATAAATTTCAGTTTCTAAAAAACTTAGGTGCTAGCAATCACTTCCCAGGCCAAACAGATAGAACAAAATTTCCAAACTTTGAACAGAAGGTTTTTCATATGACTTTGATTCAATAACTAGGAAACTCATGTAGCAGTAGCCGAGGCACATTCTATATGAATCATATAGACTTCTAGACTGAAGTGTAGAATTATCTTGAAATCTATTAATCTATAACCAGAGGTTTGCTGATTCCACATATATGTGGAGCCCTACCCAGTGAGGACCTCCCTCACAATTATTCAAAGGGGCTCTTGCCCTTCCCCATTCACACTTCCCCTTGAGAGGAAGAGAGAGAGTATGATCCAGGATAGATGGTTTAACTTAAGATGAAGCAATAAAATCAAATAACGGATTAATTCGAAAAATCAAAGCACGAAACAAAGCTAATCTATCACAAATTTGAAGAATTCAAGTATTAAATATGCTCAAGTTAGAACCAAACAACAAACCCACAATATGATCTTGTAAGACATTAATCAGTT
Source organism: Magnolia changhungtana (assembly GCA_030180095.1). NCBI lineage: Eukaryota > Viridiplantae > Streptophyta > Magnoliopsida > Magnoliales > Magnoliaceae > Magnolia > Magnolia changhungtana. The sequence goes on from JASAUF010000600.1 coordinate 5,754,584, forward strand.
AGGACCTATGGAAGATAGAACTTCCGTCTAGCATAGGGATTAATCTTGATTCAAAGGGAATCACTTATCCTAGTTAGGGTTTTGGTAGGTTAGGGTCAAATTTGGGACTAGGGATTAGGGAGTTGAATTAGGGTTTGAGATTTGGGAGATTTTGGGTTTGGGTTTTAGGTTTTGGAAATTAGGGATTTAGGGTTAGGATTGAAGATTTTGGTTTAGGGATTGAAAATTTAGGGTTTAGGGATTAAAGGATCAAAAGAGGAAATTTTTTATTTTTTTTTTTTTTTGGGGGGGGGGGGGGGATGGGCTGTACAAACGGCCATACAGTTGTGTCCGTACGGCCAAGAAGTTGGCCTGTACAGTCATATGGTTTGGGTAGGGCCTAGGTTTAGGTGGTTTTGGAGATGATGGGGATGGGTTTTTGGGGGAAAACAAAAGGAGAAGAAAGAAATAGGGAGAAATAGAGGGAAATAGAGAGAAGTAGAGGGAAGTAGAGAGAAGTAAAAGGAGCAAAGTGAGGAAAGTACCTTGAAGGAAGAGAATAAAAGAGAGATAAATTAGAATCACTCCATGGCTTCACACAAACTCCAATCACAGGAGATTTTCTTTGCTCAAAGCAAAAAAGAGAACTTTTATTTCAATGTAAAATAATCCATAGGGCTTCACACGCCCACACTTTAATAGTCTAATTAGGGTTTTTTTTTTTATAAAAATACCTTTATTGCATAAAAATTGACTAAAACACCCCTATTTTCAACTAAATTATAAAATAAACCAAAATACCTAAAATAAATAAACTAAATAACTAAACTAAACCATCCCAATGGCTCCATCGTGTCCAATGGGTCCACAATCAAGATGGTACATGGTCTTGATCCAACGGTCCACGTGCGAGATCCAACAAATCCAACAGTCTAGATGTGTCCAATATCTAATTATGGACCTGTTTGTTGACATATAATGACTCTTGTTAAGGGGTACCATCTTAAGTATTTGGCCCACCATCATGATGGGATTATGATAAATAGCAGGATCGTTGAATTGAAACCAATGAATAAGATTTTGGGATGATGGGTGTATCATATGAGTGAACCCCACCATAAGATGTGTTGTAGATCGCACCAACGATGCAAGTGATCGTTCGAGTGGATCTCACCATCTAATGTGTAGAAAGTCACACCGACTGCACGTGTGTGGCACAAGTGGACTTCACTAATTAGATGAATCGAAGATTGCACCGACGACACGAGAGTTGTATGAGTGGACCTCACCATCAAAATGTGTGCAGATTTCACCAATGAGCCACACATGGATTCCATCAAATAAACTCAATGTTAGAAATAAAGAATTCTAATTAGATATATAATGACAGACCCCCGTTATGATCAGTAAACCATCACTTTGATTTGTATGTTTTGATCCCTAACTTAAGTGTGTACTGTCAATTCTTGTTTTCTTAGGGCCTGTTTGATTTTCCAAATACTATGTAAATCCCGTGTGAATAAGTAATTATTACTCATCCACCCTGTTTGAAAATGCACTTGTATTTCCGTTTCAAAAATTGGTCCAAAAGGACTTGTTTAAATTTGTGGGCCCCACCATGACATATATGATGTATCTGTGTCGTCCATCCATTTTAGCGTAACATTTTGAGGCATGAGCTGAAAAATGAGGCATTTACAACACTCAAGTGGCCCCCACCAAAGGAAACAGTGGCCCCAAGAAGTTTTTAATGGCATGTGTTTGATTCCCTAAATCCTATGGTGTGGTCCACTTGAGCTCTGGATCAGCATCATTTTTTCGTCAAAGCCCTAAATTCGACTAGAATAACGGATGGATGGTGTGGATAAGCCACATACATCACAATTGGCCCTACATATTTTAGCAATGTGCTCGGTTTAAGTGCTAAAAAAGTAAGCATCAAATCAAACATGGGTAACAATGTCGTAATTACCAAAGGAAATCATTATTACCCTTTTGCAATATGTTTATTGAGGGTTTGGAAAATCAAACACGCCCTTAACGATTGCATTGTGTGGAAGTATGTAACTGCTAATATTATTGATGGTAATATGACTCTCTTTTAAAATCTATTAATTGGGGGTTTGATCGAACCTAGTGGATAGCCCGGATCGTGTATTGTGTACTATCTTGGCTAAGGACGCATCTAAACCACTTGATATAAGACATCATAAAATTGCCTCAATAGATGGATCTTGATCTAGATCTTCCAAAGTTAAGATCTATGTTTTTTTTTTATTTTGGTAATCCTGGTGGCCCATCCAATACCCCAAATCAAGGAAGTCATGACCTTTGAGTTGTTCCACATGCGCATGGGCAGCAGCAATACCCTACGGAACAGATTGATTCTGGTCATTTGGGACTTCGGATGAACCCAAGATTTTCGGTGTATGATGTGTGGTTAACAGCCATGATATGTACCAAGAATCATGTCAAATGGACCACCGGAAGTGCCGCATTGGGACCAGATTTTTAAGTTGTCAAAAACTGCTGGAATTTTTGTTTACTTCTTCTGAATTAGCCTGCTGTATGGCCCACTACTGACCATCAGAACGGGCCAAAATTTTAACCGTAGAGGGACCCCTTGATGGGCTACACACCCAAGAAAAAATAGGGTCATTGGGACCCTACAAATATTTATTAAAAAAGATCAGTGAATAGCAAGGTGTCCCGTATCAGTATCGGTTGGCATAACGGTGCCCTCCAAAACCGATACGGATACGGGGGGGTAACGGCCCGTGACGGCACATTTTTTTTTTTTTTTTTGCCAAAAAAATATGAAAAAATATGGATTAAATCCGAAATATTCTAAGCATTCCAAATATGCATTCATTTATAAATTGGAACATGTTTATGGTGGTGTAACGATCCACTCTTTGGTGAGAAGTTGTATCGAACTATCTAATTAATTTTTTAACCAGGTAACTTGAATTTGACTACAAAATTCATATATTTAATTTTCTAAATATATAATTTATATACTTAACAACTTGATATCATTTCTCCCAATGGTTCTTTTAAAAAATGAAATTAAATTAAGGTAGATGGCGTTGCCAATTCGGGGGCCGACTTGGAGGACCAATCTATGCACCAAATCAGCCTCAAATTCATGCAATTTATTGTCATTATCCCACTTATGAATTTGTGGAAATTTATTGGATAGTGAATCATGAAAAAAATCAAAAGGCCCTATTTTAAAAAATAAAAGTCCACAAATTAACAATTAAAACTATTCAAACAATTTGATTTTGGTATTGTGAGTTAGCAATTACAGTCCATAATTAATTGCTAAATTTTAAGTTAATTATTGTCTCGTATACAATTTTTTAAGGCTCGAATTAGGCGGGACTCAGATTGTGAAGTGCAGCACACGTGTCAAAGTTTTTTGAGCCCCACCCGTGATGAATGTGTTATATCCACACCGTCCATCCATTTTGCCAAATAATTTTAGGGCATGAGCCCAAAATGAGGTACATCCAAAGCTCAGGTGGATTGCACCATAAGAAACAACGATAATTAAACATTCACCACTAAAAATTTATTGGAGGCTACAAAAGTTTTAGATCAAGCTGACATGTGTGTTTTCCCTTCATCCACATCAGTGTGACCCAATTAATCGGTTAGATTGAAAATAAACATTACAGTGGACCTTAAGAAAATTTTAATGGTGAGCATTCTATAACCACTATTTCCTATGGTGTGGTCCACCTGAGATTTGGATATTACTAATTTTTTGGATCCTAACCTAAAATGACGTGGCAAAATGGATGGATGATGTGGATAAAATATATACATCATGGTGGGGCCCACTTGGGTCTGATCAGATTGGATGGAAAATAAACGTTACCGTGGGCCCTGCGAATTGTTTAACGGTGAAAATCATTATCTCCGCTGCTATTTTTGGTGTGGTCCAGATGATCTCTGGATATAATTCATTTTTTGGGTAGTGCTCTAAAATGATCTCTGAAAATAGATGAACGGTGTAGATGTAATAAATACATCACTGTGGAGCCCACATAACTTTGATCTCCTTTGAACCGTTCGTACAACTCGGAGCTCGAGGAGTGTCAGCGCTCGTCTTAGCGTGACACGTACCTACAACAGCTGGTGCGTGGTACTCCTGCGAATAAATATAAAAAAAAAGGGAGAGGGAAACCGAAAAGAAAAAAGAGGGAAAGAAGAGAAGAAAAAAGAGAGAAAGAGGGAAAGAAGAGAGAGAGAGAGAGAGAGAGAGAGAGAGAGAGAGAGAGAGAGAGAGAGGAAGAAGAAGAAGAAGAACAGAAGGCAAGCCATAGAATTATGCATGACATCAGATCCGAAGAAGAAGAGGAAGAAGAAGAAGAACAGAAGGGTATGCAGTACCAGCATCTGCCGAAGAAGAAGAGGAAGAAGAAGAAGATGAAAAAGAAGAAGAAGAAGAAGAAAGAGAAGGAGAAGAAGAAAAGAAAGGAAAAAAAGTAAGGTTTTTTTTTTTCAAGGCCCGTAACAGCTGTTACGGGTCCGTAACGGCCGTTATGGCCCGTAACGGCCGTTACAAACACAAAATTTTGTAACGGCCGTTTCGACCCCGTATCGCATAACGGGTCCCACTGCTACCGTTACATATCGGCCGTTACGGCCGATACATAACTGATTTGGGATAACTTGATGAATAGAGGTGCAGCATGCTGCCCGGTGCACCGGTAGCAGCATCGGACCCTGAAGACGGCCAAATTTCAAGCATTTCCGAGGGGAGTTTTAGGACCAAATTTTGTCTGATATTTGTACACTAAATTAACTTGGTTCCTGTAAATTTTCATAATTTTGGGACCATTCTGACTTATCCAAATGTCAGTCCAAAGTGAACTCTATATTGCTGTCCAAATTTATTTATTTTTAAATGTTTAGATGAGCTAGTTTGTGGACCACATTTAGACAACCCTTGGACAATGAAAAGGTCCAATCTTAGACAGTTTTATGTATCCAAATGACCCTCACACATATGTTTCACCCTCACGTTTTGGCAAAGCCCAACCCCGACTAAGGTTAGGTCCAAGTGGAGTTTAACGACTACCCCAAAACATGAACCATCTAGCTTAAAGGTTTTAAGCCCACTGGGACCCAACCTTGGTTGGCAGGCCAAACCACCTTAGTTTTCCCAAAGTGATACCTAGTGGGCCCTAACTAAACAGGTAAAAATCAAACTATAAAGATGAGCCCGATTGAGATCCAATGGAACTACAATTAGATGGTGTCACTTATTAATTTTAATGTCGCGCCCATTTGAGATTATTTTTGGGGAATCTAGGCATTGACCTTTGTTTATCATCCAATGTGGTTAGAAAATTGTGTATGATCAAGCTAGAACCACCACTTACATATTACTTCTCATCTAGTCAATGAAAGGAAGGAAACATGAACACACTAGAGAGCCCCGTTGGACCAAGAAGGTCATGCAACAACTAAAGAAGTGGAGATACCAACACCGAATTAAGAAAAAAACACCACACTCATGCCGATGAACCTAGTTGGGTAAGTAATGTTCTCACATGTTGCACTTTGGAACCACATCATGCATTGCATGCATCACTTTGAAATTGTGAACATGGATATAGTTTAATGAACTATTGCTTATTCTTGGAAAGATTCCATTTTATTGAGAAATATTACATGAACTTTTAGTAAATGAAAAGCATGCATCGGACTTGATGATAAGCATCGATCATGGAACAACAAATGAACACCAGACAACTTGGGGACTAAGGTGCCCTTAAATTTAGAGAGGAAAGTAGAAAGCCCCGGGGTGCGATTCCCCAATTCTAATTGGTACCTTTTAGGGCCTCTGTTGGCTTTAGGTCAAACAGAGTAGGAGTGATGTAGGACGTGAGATTTTAAATATGATATGCAACATTTCAGGCGTAGATCATACCAATTCAGAAACAGTTACACAAATTCCACATCCCACATGAAAATCCAAACATTCAATTAAAGGGGAATCTATGTGGGTCCAAGCCTACACAGGCTAGGACTGGACCAATAAAAATTATAAGCCAAACGATCTCAAAGGGAAATAGAAATCAACCACTCATGCATAGCAAACAATCTCTAATCCAAGGGATTCCCCAATTTTAATTCAAGGAACCCTAGGGTGAAAAAAAGGGGCAAATAAATTAGGGATAATACAAACTAAGGCTAGGATTTAGCAAATATGAATGAAAAGAGGAAAACCTAACTCGGAGAAAGCTCATGCGTGCAAATGGTGAACCGGGGCTGACGCACGTGTGCGGGTGGGCTGTCGTACGTGTGATGAAAGTCCGCCTCTCCAAAGTGACACCTAGGCCTTGGTCGGCCAGGGGAGACCTCCAATCCCTCCAAGTTTGACAACGATCCGACGTAAGGTCGAGGTGTAATGCTCCGCCAGAGTTTTAACCCTCCTACAGGTCTAGATTTTGGAAACTGGCCGTAGGGGGATGAATACCTGCAAAATCTGGAAAATTTAAAGCAATAATGATGATAGAAGATGATAAATATAGATGGAAGAGGGTAGGGGCGGATGGGGATAGAAGTGGCTTCGCACCACGGTAGTTAACCCTTCAAAGAAGGGAGGGCTTCGCACCCACTTTTGAATTCTTCCACAACTCACGAAGAGAGCAGAAAAATAAAGCAGAAATTTTTATTAAACTTGAATGAATGAAAAAAACTACAAGAGGTGCCTATTTATAGGGAAAACCCTATACCCCAAAAGCTCGCACCATGTGCGCAACCTATTACTTGGCGATGAAGTAAATTAAAATAAAAACCAAACAAAGAAATCTAAACTATTCACGATATTCTAAATAATAACAATAAGCAACACCTAAAATATGAAATCAATCCGACAAGTGGGCCACAATCATGAGATTCAATGATGGGCTTTTCTTGACTATCGGGCCCACCATTTTGAACCAAAACTTCATCTTCTAGCTAGGAGGCATTCCCTGGATGTCGTCATCGAGCTAAATCGATGGTGGGGCCCTCCTGCGTACGTACGTGCGTAGGGGGGTGGTGTGCGTGCGCGTGTGCGCATGATGTCCCCATCGATTCTCCCCGGCTGCGAAGATTTCGCCACTGGCGAAATAAAACTCCTGAACTGATCCAGGATGTCAAGATCAAGTCTCTGAAGCTCCTCCTAAGTGAGCCACGTGTTGTCTGAAGCTGGGCGTGACTTCCATTTAACCAGGTACTTCTGAAACCCGCCATCCGACGTGGATATTATCTGATGGTCCAAAATATCCTCTATTTCCTCTCTAGGTGTGGGAATGGTAGGTATGTGAGGTAGAGGCTGAGAAAATGGGTCAGAAAGGGTAGGCATGGGACGTATTAGCTGGGAAGATGGGTCAGGACAGGTAGGTATGCAAGGTAGAGGCTAGGAAAATGGGTCAGAAGGGGACCATGGATCAAGGGAAAGGTCTGATGAATCATGATGGTTAGGCGAAAGACTGGACAATGCATCAATGGCCCCTTAAAATGCAACTAGATCCTCCACATTGAATGTGGAACTAATTCCCATGGAGGGTGGAAGATTTGCCACATACACATTGAGACCGTTTCGTTTTATAACTTTGACAGGTCCAGCGCTACGCGCGTATAACTTACGAACAGACCCTGGAGGATACCGGTCGGGCCTGATGCGGACCATCACAAAGTCTCTTACATTGAATTCCTTAAAACATTTATGCTGGTCTGCAGAAAATTTGCAATGTTCATTACAAGTAGTGCTATTCTGCCTGATTTCTTGATATCATGAATGAATGTGATGCACAAAAGACTCTGCAAGCTCTGACGGTCTATGGGACAATGACATAGAGACAATATCAATAGGTTTCTCGGGTTTATAACCAGTAACGACTTCATAAGGACTGAGACCTGTGGACCCATCGACAGAACTATTAAACGCAAACTCGGTTGTAGGTATTACAGTGTCCCATGTTCTGGTGTGCTTTATATCCCTCCTAGGGAGAAACTCATTCGGTAGATCATCAGGAAAGACATCACGAAACTCATCTACTACCGGAATGGCCTCAGTGGGTAACTCTATACTAGCCTCTGGGGCACTGTCTCTAGCCAAAAGGCTATACGTGTTGTGCCACTCAAAACAGTGGTCTTGATGCCTCTCTTGGGGTAGGTGCACGGGTGCATGCCCATGACTGATTCCTTGGCCACCTCCATTCATTGGTCTATCCTCTTGGCCACCTGCCAGAGATTGGACATCTACCCCAATGCTGGGATTTGTCCCAGCGGAGGCATTTAGTTGGGTAATGCGCGCATCAAATTGATCAAAGCGTTGGTCTATATATTGTTCATAGCGCTTACCCAAATATTCGATCTGTTGGAACAACTTGTTTAATGACTCTAGCAGTTACTCCATGTTTAATGTAGGGTGCAAGCCAAAACCATGACCCGTACGTGTGAGCATACACTGGCTAACTCAACTTAAGGACTTTCTATGACAACTATAAGCGTCTAAAAATTAAATGACCCTACAAGACTCTATATGAAGGAGACTACACACCGTTACGAAAATTCAGCTATATATATCAGGGACTACGGTTTTCTAGCAGCTATATATGATGGACTGGATGCATGAAGAACTCAAACAAACTAAACCCTAAATATGTGGTGAATTCCCCTACAAGAACCCTAGGCTCTGATACTAAATTTGATGCAGGACGTGAGATTTTAAATATGATATGCAAGATTTCAGGCGTAGATCATACCAATTCAGAAACAGTTACACAAATTCCACATCCCACATGAAAATCCAAACATTCAATTAAAGGGGAATTTATGCGGGTCCAGGCCTACATAGGCTAGGACTGGACCAATAAAAATTATAAGCCAAACGATCTCAAAGGGAAATAGAAATCAACCACTCATACATAGCAAACAGTCCCTAATCCAAGGGATTCCCCAATTTTAATTCAAGGAACCCTAGGGTGAAAAAAAGGGGCAAATAAATTAGGGCTAATGCAAACTAAGGCTAGGGTTTAGGAAATATGAATGAAAAGAGGAAAACCTGGCTCGAAGAAGCTCCTGCGTGCAAATGGTGACCCGAGGCTGACGCACATGTGCGGGTGGGCTGTCGTACGTTTAATGGAAGTCCACCTCCCCAAAGTGACACCTAGGCCTTGGTCGGCCAAGGGAGACCTCCAATCCCTCCAAGTTTGACAACGATTCGACGTAATGTCAAGGCGTAGTGCTCCGCCGAAGTTTCAACCCACCTAGAGGTCCAAATTTTGGAAATTGGCTGTAGGGGGATGAATACCTGCAAAATTTAGGAAATTCAAAGCAATAATGATGATAGAAGATGATAGATATGGATGGAAAAAGGTAGGGGTGGATGGGGATAGATGTGGCTTCGCACCACAGTAGTTAGCCCTTCAAAGAAGGGAGGGCTTCACACCCACTTTTGAATTCTTCCACAACTCACGAAGAGAGCGGAAAAATAAAGCAGAAATTTTTATTAAACTTGAATGAATGAAAAGAACTACAAGATGTGCCTATTTATATGAAAAACCCTATACCCCAAAAGCTCGCACCATGTGCGCAACCTATTATTTGGCGATGAAGTAAATTAAAATAAAAACCAAACAAAGAAATCTAAAGCGTTCATGATGTTCTAAATAATAACAATAAGCAACACCTAAAATATGTAATCAATCCGACGAGTGGGCCACAATCATGAAATTCAATGATGGGCTTTTCTTGACTATCAAGCCCACCCTTTTGAACCAAAACTTCGTCTTCTAGCTAGGAGGCCTTCCCTGGATGTTGTCATCGAGCTAGATCGATGGTGGGGCCCTCTTGCGTACGTACGTGCGTAGGGGGGTGGTGTGCGTGCGCGTGTGCGCATGATGTCCCCATCAAGGAGCCAGACCAGCTCTGGTGATTAATCCACATATATTGGGCTTGGTGATTGCGCATGGTACATGTAGGCATCGATCTTGCGGCCAGATGGGTTGTTGGTGGCCAAGCTTTGCACAGTCTGTGGCACTGGATGTTCAAGCAATCAACTATACTGAGAAATGTGGTAATCTCATGCATGTTAAAGCATTCATGCATGCATGGTTTATTTGAGAGACAAATCTTTGAAGAATTGTGTTTGTCCATACATGTTTGATAAAACTTGTGTTGAAATTACTTACTGAGTATCGTGGCTCATTATATAAGTTGTTAACCACTTTTACAGGGCAAGGTATGGATCTGTAAGATTCGTGAGTGATCGATGATTCTGATGTGGTCATAGAAGCCAACAAAGAATTAAGAAAATAGTTATTGTTTATATTTTCTTTTCTTTGGAACGATTATTTAGGATTGATGGAGATCTTGATATTTTATTTTTCATTTGGATTAAATAAATGCAGTAGTTTTTATTTTAAATCTTATGTGGATGAATGTCATGGTTGTGTAGATTAAATGCTTAAGTTGTAATGAATGTCATGAATGAGATAATATTTTACCAAGTTACACCTACAACTCGGTGTAAGAGTTGAGTAAGCTCAAAAACTAAACTCGGGATGTGACAGTGATAAAAGGCATAATCAATTTAGAGACTCCCTAATAGGATTAGTCAAGGACTAGTTTTTTTTTTTCAATTGTCTCCCTAATTTCTCAATTTCCCTGATTGATTAAAATCTTTCAAACATCTTAAGTTTGGGAGTTCTACCAAAGGATTTGACACGAAGCCAAGAAGTGAGAACATAGTTGTAGTATACCGTGTATATCATAAGCTGATGAAATCCATAGTTCCTAATGTGGCTTATTCGAAGCCACTTTGCTTCTTACAAATATGGTAAATAGAATAATTACTCACAAGCCAATTAAGGGGGGAAATTTTGGCCTTACTAGTTAGCGGCGCATTCCAGATGCTCAACCAGCATCTAGGAAAGAGAATGATGATGTAGATTTAATCATAGCTCACAAAGATGGATCTGTCAACATCATCTTCAAAGACTATGGTGTTAATCCTACCCTAACCCATAGAACTTCTACATCAGCCAAACCTTCCACATCGTACTCAACAGTACGAGATTGCTTCTCAAGGTCGTTTGGTATTTCCTATCCAATCTATCACCAAGAAGACAAATCTTCTAAAAAAATCATTTGATATTACAAAAGGAGATCTAAATATTAATGTCATTACAGTACCAGAAGCTAAATTTCAAATAGACAATGAACTTTTGAGAGAAAACCTTAACTCTCATCCATTAAAAGCATCCTTCTTAAAACACTTTTCTAAAGAAGAAAAGAGTTTGATTTGAGAAGCATGGTATGCCCGAATGATATTGGAAGAAAAAAAAAACTTCTTATTCTTTGATTGGTTTAAATCATTTCAACCATCTGTCGAAGTTATATCGACTAAGAGAACCTCTCAGTTCTGGGAAACTATTCAACATGGTCGGTTGAATCTATATATCCTCCATCCAAGTCTATTAAATTTAAGAATAACGAATGCTTAGCCACTCCTCTGAAGAAGGATAGCATCCTAAAACAGGATGTTAAGCCCATTAATATAGAACATTTGTCACGCCTAGTTGAGCAGCAAAATTTTGCTAATTTATACCTAAAATCTCTAGGAGAACAAACCAATCAAATAGAGAAGATAATTATAGAAGTCACTGAATCCGATTCAGTCTATTTTGACCAAAAACAAGTATTGGAGATTGGAATATCCACGTTCGATAATAACAAGGGAAAATTGAAGAACGAACATCATCGCTTATTTTATTAATTCTGGATTCTTATTACATCCCTCACGTTGCCCTTGATTCTAAGACAAAGTACATTTAATCAATGTAATAGAGAAACAATCTAATGATGATTTTGGCAGCATCTTGGCTTGTATGGTGCCCGTCGCAATGACAGGAGATTTGTGCGGGTTTGAAACCCTTGTTCCACACCGATGTACGTAGAATATATGCATAAGAGATCAATTCGAGGGACATTTTGGATCTTGCAGGAGATTCTGGATCTCGAGGGAGATTCTAGATCTCACAGGAAGAATTTGGATCTCACAAGAAGATTGATCTCGAGGGAGATTCTGCATCTCGCGGGAAAACACAATCGCCAAATACATCTATCGTAGGACTATTGTTGCACAACTGCGCAAGCAGTCCCTATTGCGCGGTCACGCAACAGGCTTCTACATTGCTCCCTGCATCTTCTTCTCCTTTGTTCCTCTCATACCGCGTTGTGGGATACATGAATGTCGCGGCTCTGAATTCTCGAAGATCCCTCTGATCTCTTTGAAGTTCCCCACTTGTGAATAAATGAAATGAGAGGGGAAGGGAGTATTAATAGGCTTTCACACATGTGAACTGCAAATCCGCACAACAGCTTCATATCCACGCAACATGTTATCTATCCGGTCTAGGCAGCTTGCCCCCAATCTGATAGCTTTCTTAGTGTTGCGCGGTCACGCAACAAAGCAATCTCATGTAGACTATCATCATTTTTCCGCACAATCGCTTCAAAACTTGCACAACAGCTTCAGAACCACACAACAACTTCAGATCCGCACAACGGCTTCAAATCTGTACAACAGCTTCAAATCTGCACAACAACTTCATATCCGCATAATAGCTTCAAATCCGCACAACAGCTTCAAAACAATGTGCCATAACAGATGCCCCCTTGATCCTCTTTGATTGCTTCGAAGATGGAATCAAAGTTGGATCGACTTTCTGTTGTGCAGTAGCTGGAGCAATGGATGAAAGAAACAAATATTCATTGGCTCCCCCAGGGCTCTGTCCTTCATACCTGACCTTTGGGAATGTGGTGACAACTCTAATGTTTCCTATCCAACCTTTATCTGCTTCTAGGAGCATGAAGGTGGATCAGAATATAGAAACGACACCTGCCCCCGGTCGAGTGTGTGAAATTTTCTTTAGAGGAACCTATCCCCCAAGTAAAGCTTGTCGACACTTTGGAGGGCTGGATTGCGTAGGCATTCTTTTAGAGGAACTGAGGAGATTGGGAAAGCAACCTGCCGAAGTTACAACTCCGAATCCAAAAAAAAAAAAAAAAGGATAGCAACCTCTGTGGAAGTGAAAGCATGTATGGCAAGGTGTCCCGTATCGATATCGGTTGGCGTAACAGTGCCCTCCGAAACCGATACGGATACGGGGGCGTAACGGCGCAAAAAAATTTTTTTGCCAAAAAAATATGAAAAAATATGAATTAAATCCGGAATATTCTAAGCATTCCAAATATGCATTCATTTATAAATTGGAACATGTTTATGGTGGTGTAACGGTCCACTCTTTGATGAGAAGTTGTATCGGACTGTCTGATTAATTTTTGAACCAGGTAACCTGAATTTGACTACAAAATTCATATATTTAATTTTCTAAATATTTAATTTATATACTTAACAACTTGATATCATTTCTCCCAATAGTTCTTTAAAAAAACGAAATTAAATTCAGGTAGATGGCGTTTCCAATTTGGGGCTAACTTGGAGGACCAATCTATGCTCCAAATCAGCCTCAAATTCATGCAATTTATTGCCATTATCCTACTTATGAATTGGTGGACATTTATTGGATAGTGAATCATGAAAAAAAAATCAAAAGGCCCTATTTTAAAAAATAGTCCACAAATTAACAATTAAAACTATTCAAACAATTTGATTTTGGCATTGTGAGTTAGCAATTGCAGTCCATAATTTAATTGCTAAATTTTAAGTTAATATATGTCTCGTGTACAATTTTTTAAGGCCCGAATTAGGCGGGACTCGGATTGTGAAGTGTAGCACACATGTCAAAGTTTTTTGGGCCCCACCCATGATGAATGTGTTATATCCACACCGTCCATCTATTTTGCCAAATAATTTTAGGGCATGAGCCCAAAATTGAGGTACATCCAAAGCTCAGGTGAATTGCACCATAAGAAACAATAATAATTAAACGTTCACCATTAAAAATTTATTGGGGGCTACAAAAGTTTTAGATCAAGCTGACATGTGTGTTTTCCCTTCATCCACATCAGTGTGACCCAATTAATAGATTAGATTGAAAATAAACATTACAGTGGACCTTAAGAAATTTTTAATGGTGAGCATTCTATAACCACTATTTCCTATCGTGTGGTCCACCTGAGATTTGAATATTACTAATTTTTTGGATCCTGACCTAAAATGACGGGGCAAAATGGATGGACGACATGGATTAAAATATATATAACATGGTGGGGCCCACTCGGGTCTGATCGGATGGAAAATAAACGTTACGCTGGCCCTGCGAATTGTTTAACAGTGAAAATCATTATCAACGCTGCTATTTTTGGTGTGGTCCAGATGATCTTTGGATATAATTAAATTTTTTGGCAGTGCTCTAAAATGATATCTGAAAATAGATGAACGGTGTAGATATAATAACTACATCACTGTGGAGCCCATATAACTTTGATCTCCTTCGAACCGTTCGTACAACTCGAAGCTCGAGGAGTGTCAGCGTGTCAGCGCTCGTCTTAGCGTGACACGTACCTACATCAGCAGCTAGTGCGCGGTACACCTGCAAAAAAAAAAAAAAAACGAGTGCGAGAGGGAAACCGAAAAGAAGAGAGAAAAGAAAAGAAAAAAGGGAAAGAGGGAAAGAGAGAGAGAGAGAGAGAGAGAGAGAGAGAGAAGAAGAAGAAGAAGAAGGAGGCGGCACTTGATATGGCCATGGCAGACATGGACCAGAACCGCCCGAGATGAAGAAGAAAAGGAAGAAGAAGAAGAAGAAGAAGAAGAAGAAGAAGAAGAAAAGAAAGGAAAAAGGTACGAGTGTTTTTTTTTTTTTTTTTTTTTTTTTTTTAAAGGCATAAATGCCGTTACGGGTCAGAACGGCCGTTATGGCCCGTAACGGCCCCGTAACAGCCGTTACGGTCACAAAATTCTGTAACGGCCATTTCGACCCCGTATCGTGTAACGGTGTCAACCTTTACCGTTACGTATCGGCCGATACGGCCGTAACGTAACGGATATGGGACACCTTGATGTATGGGCAAGATAGTAAATATTGACGACGAGGATGACACCGCGGACTAAGTCGCTATGATTGGTCAAGAGGCCTCACAAGATGTATTTACACCAACTGGCTAAGCGAACACTCTTGCAAACAAAGCGGCACTTAATTATGGAGAATTTAGCCACTCACCAGCAGCTAACATCTTCGCGACTTTCAGTGTCAACAATTCCTCTCTTCCTTGCTAGATGTTAAGAGAAACAAAACTTTTTATGCCGATGGTGTAGGCAGTAGCGGTGACGTTGCTTTCTTCGGACGGATCTTGATCCTCCCCACACAATGTGGAGATTGATCAAGACATGGCAATCTTTTCGGCAACCTCTGGAGGTAGATATCAATGTAAAACGTGTTTCGATGAATGAGACCACAATTGCATCTTTTACAGTCTTGGTTGCGACTGCTTGTGCAATTCATTTCCCATTGAAGTATCCTGCTATGACAGCTCCTGCAACTCCGGCTTTGACCACCGAGGTCAAGGAACCATCTTTTGATGTTGCTCTTGCCACGGCGGTCCGTATTTCAATGTGGATATTGTCGTGGCGATCTTTGTGCTATCGAACGTTCCTTAATCAGAGATGCGCTCTAAGCCATAGCTTATATGTTCTAGGACCTTCAGCAATGGTTTCTCCTACCAAAACATCCAATATTAGCAATTCAAGGTTTCACAATTCTTTGATCCAATTCCGTGATGTATTTTCAACTTCAAAATAATTGTAATGTATTGACAATTTCGAAATATTTGAGAAATCTATATTTTTCAAACAATTTCAAGCATATAAGCTATGAGCAATTCTACCTATATTTCGGCATACGATTATGAATGACTTTTAACCTGTATCAATCCATATTTCAATTACACGTTTCCCTTTAATCTGAGGTATATAATATGACCATAATTTAGTCATTCTAATTTTTGCTTGTTAGCATGTTTTAAGTTGTATTCTCTGTCTTAGAGTTCAGTTAATAGAACTAAGGCGTCATCCATAGTTTAAGCTCATAAGTAGTTAAAGGGAACACAATTTAGGCTCATAAGTAGTTGGAGCACTACAGTTTAAGCTCGTGAGGTGTTGGAGCATCACAATTTCGGCTCATGAGGTGTTGGAGCATCACAATTTAGGCTCATGAGGTGTTGGAGCATCACGGTTTAAGCTCTTGAGTAATTGGAGCATCACAGTTTAAACTCTTGAGTAATTGGAGCATCATAGTTTAAGCTCATAAGTGGTTGGAGTATCACAGTTTATATTGGTTGGAGTATCACAGTTTATACTTGCAAGTGGTTGGAGTATTCACAATTTATACTCGTAAGTGGTTAGAGTATTCACAGTTTATACTCGTAAATTGTTGGAATATTCACAATTTATACTCGTAAGTTATTGGAGTATATAATATTTAGAAGTCATTGCTAATCAACAATCTATTAGAGATGATAACCAGCAATAACATCTAGAAATCTGGAAATAATTGGCAATAATCTTGCAGATAATCCTGCAATAATTGACGATAATCTTGGAAATAATCAGCGATATTCCCTGATAGTTGGTGTAATCAGCTATGATCCGAAAATAATTGGAGATAGTCTCGCAGGTAATTGGCAATAATCTGGAAATAATTGGCGATACTCTTGCAGATAATCAGCAATAATCCGAAAATAATTGGCGATATTCTCACAGATAATCGATGATAATCCGGAAATAATTGAAGATACTCTCGCAGATAATCAGCGATAATCCAGAAATAATTGGCGATAATCTCACAGATAATCGGTGATAATCCGGAAATAATTCGCGATAATCTCGTAGATAATTGACAATAATCCAGAAATAATTTTGGAGCCTTTTCAGGGCATATATATAATTTTTAAAGGCCCCCTTTTTTAAGGTCGTAGTAATAATTCAATCGTGGTGATAATTCTAAACCGGGTTGTCCTGTAAAATTATTATCGACAATTATTATCTCAGAAAATCAACGATTACCTCTTTCAGGATCAAGGGATCGACGATTCCATTCTACTGCTTGGAGGAATATGTTTAAATGAATATTTGGAGATCATGTCTCTCTTTAGCTTTTCTTTTTATTGATCATTCTCCCTCCTCGCTTTACCAGAGAAGGTTCATGAAAGTACATGAATGGAGATCACACTGTTACAAGACTATTCGTCTTATTACATGGTTACATGACCATACTGCCCCCATTTCGATTGGGTAGAATTTTCCTAGATAATCTTCGTAATCAAAATTTCTGTCATTGTTTTCTTTAAGGCACGAAAAGGACCATCTCATTTTAGGCCAAATTTGCTCCCGATCTTGTGCATATGCATTATGGGTTGTGTAAGCATTAAAACCCTGTCTCTTCTCTTGAAGGATCAACATTTAGCATTGCAGAATAGTCATACTTCACACAACTTTCTTCACAAGCCATACATGGTTTTTCTTCATGAGCAGGAAAAATCATCTCGCACCAACCCAAACAAATCAACAAATCAATTTTCTTCAATTATCTTTCAATTATCCTATCAAATTTACATTCCATAGTGTAATCGCAGCTTTTATCAAGTAATTCTTTTCCTTTAGAGTAATCGTTTACTTACCGCATTTGCTACTTGCTTTCTTTAGCTTAAGTCGTAGTATAAACACAGTAATCGATAGTTATAGCTATGATCGAAGCACTCTTTACCAGTCGATTTTAATATCTCTTTTTTTACATTCCACTCTTCATGCATAAGAAAGTCCTTGCATACGGAAGGCAAGGAGAAACCCATCATCAAAGGACCAACCCCACCCTCTGACCATTGCTTAATCCATTTACAATGTGAGCAAGTGGCTGAATAGGCGACCGATCTCCTCAGATCATGTTAGCCGAGATTACCTCGGCAATATCTCCAAAGGTAGAACCCCATTCAGATATGGGCCCCTTAGCATATATAGTGTATCCTACCATGATACGATGATCCGGCGTGTTTCGTCAAGACACGCTATCATAAAAGCCACCCATGCATCTTATAAATACACCCATTGTTATTGAAGAAGGTGAGCAAAAGGAACCCTAGCTGAAGTTTCATTTTTATTATAAGTCTGTTTGCCTGACTTAGGCTTCAGAGGATCCCTAGCCATAACCGGCACCCCCGTTGTCTTTTGTATGCTCTTAGTGCAGGTATTTGCACGCCCATAGGTGTGGCCCTACCTGTCCAGATTCAAGCAGCAGCAACACTTATACATAGGCACCTAGAAATGGTACACATAGAGCATATTAACTCAAATTAAATTGAGGAACCTGCTGTCGATCAGTTACATTCTAAAAATCAGAATGGTTGAACAATCCTGACCCTTGATTCATGAACACTTGTTTTCTTTTCAAATAAGACCATTGGATACTCTTTCATTTTAGCCTTCCAGTAAATGTTCAGCAATCTAATGTTTACATAACCAAATAAGAGTAGTTTTTACATCTAAACTAGTACCCGTAATTTGGACTCTTAGTTTCAATTACGTGTATGCTATGCATTCAATTTCTCAGGAATTTCTAACTGCCTGTGTATCATCCATCTCACTCTGCCAGAGTATCAAAGTATCTCTCTTAAAATTTTGGTTTATGGTGATCCGATTCAATAGTGCATCCAAACACAACCTGAACTGAGTTTGATGGATGACGAGAAGCATCATAATCAATAAAAATCAATTAAAAATCTGCAATGATCATATAAAAATTTTTGTCAATAAGTTGCGATCTTGACCAGAAAAACTTTCAACGGCTCAGATAAGCCCAGATATGCAATTTCGAAAATCCCAATTAGAAAAAGAAAAGGGCATGAAACGGGACGAGAATACTTTTTGAGGAATTACGAACAAGTACCTGCGTGAAAGCCCTTGGATCGTGAGGGAACTCATTGACGATGTCAAATGTGTAAATTTCGGAAGAAGAGGCCCCGAAAGTTATTTTCGATGTGGCGTAGAAGAGAGCGGCGACGCAGAAGAGGAGAAGGACGGATGGGAGAATGCTTGTACGGAAAGTGAACCGCGAAGAGAGAGAAAGGCCTTTTATTGGGGTCGACGACGCCATGGAAGGAGACACAACGATCGCCTGATTTGCGATCTTCCTCTTCTTCAATGTACCACGGGCCATGTGCGATGACGGTGATTTAAGGCTGATAGGTAAGGAGAGGCGTGTCTGAAACAGTGGACTTCTTTATTTTGGCCGCCTCGTCGATTTGGCTCAAGGGGTCGCATTGAAGCCGCGTTATGGGAAAACGGATTGGCTTACTTCCCCCCGCCACCAGCCAGTGGCTGATGGTCCGTGCTCTGTGGGTCTCACCATGATGTATGTATTTCAGCCATGCCGTCATCTATTTTTTTCAGGTTATTTCATGGTGTGAGACAAAAAACTAGATATATCTCAGGTAATTTTTTTTGCTATAGACGTCATTGTATATTCTTGTTTTTTATTTGACCAGAACAAAACATACCTTATCAATCTAGACTTCTATTCGTATGAACAAACTAACAAAGAAGAAAATACCCCTACTTTTTTCCAACTGCTTAAGCAAGCGTCTATCATGCTAATTTTTCATATATCCCAATCTCAAGTGGACCACATAACACAAATAGTGTTGAATGAGTGTCAACCATTAAAAGCCTTTTGGGGGCTATAAAAGTTTTGGATCAAGCTGATTTTTGTTTTTTTCCTTTCATCTGGGCCTGTATGACCTAATCAATAGATTGGATGTCAAATAAATAGTACAGTGGGTCTTAGGAGATTTTAATGGTAGATATTAAATAACTATTGTTTTCCTGTGGTGTGGTCCACTAAGATTTTTTGTAGCAAGCAATAAAATGATCTGTAAAAATAGATAAATAGCATTGATGAAGCACACACATCATAGTGGGTCCCACATAGCACCGACCACCTGCATAGTGGCTGGTGGCAAGGGGAGTAGCCAATCCGTTTCCCGCGTCGTGCCGCGCAACTCGAGATCCCTGAAAGAACGGGATGCGGATTGGCTGGTGTCCAACACATCTGCAATTTGGCTGATGTAGGTACGTGTGGAGCGCTGCCGCTCTGAGTTGTACGAATGGTTCAAAGGACATCAAAGTTACATAGAACGCAAAATGACGTATTTATTTATATCGACACCGTTCATTCATTATGTGAGATCATTTTATAGCATGATACCAAAAATGATTTGTATCCAAAGCTTAAGTGGACCACACCAGAAATAGTAGTTGGACAGTGATTCTAACGGTTAAAACATACATAGGCTCACCGTGGCGTTTATTTTTCATCAATCTGTTTATAAGGTCACACTATCTAGATGATGAAGAGGAAAAACAAATATCATATTGATCCAAAACTTTCATGACCTCAAAAGGGTCACAGTGTGGTCCACTTGATCTTTTGATCAGTCTTTTTTTTTTCAAACCTTACTATGAGCTCGCTAAATGAAAGGACGGTTCGGATATAATACATACCTCATGAAAGGGAAATGGATTGGCTACTCCCCCTGACACCAGCCAATGGCTGGTGGTCGATGCTCTGTGGGCCCCACCATAATGTATGTGTTTCATCTATGTCGTCCATCTATTTTTACATATCATTTTAAGGTACGAGACGAAAAATGAGGTATATCCCAATCTCGAGTGGACCACATTACAGAAAACAATGTTGAATGAGCGTCGACCGTTAAAAACATTTTGGGGGCCATAAAAGTTTTGGATCAAGCTGATTTTTGTTTTTTCCCTTCATCTGGGCCTGTATGATCTAATCAACGTATTGGATGTAATATAAATAGCA
Source organism: Magnolia changhungtana (assembly GCA_030180095.1). Taxonomy (NCBI): domain Eukaryota; kingdom Viridiplantae; phylum Streptophyta; class Magnoliopsida; order Magnoliales; family Magnoliaceae; genus Magnolia; species Magnolia changhungtana. The sequence continues at coordinate 5,775,412 of JASAUF010000600.1, forward strand.
CATTGGGCCTTAGGCTAACTTTAATGGTGGATATCCAATCACTATTGTTTTCATGTGGTGTGGTCCACCTGAGATTTATATCCCTCTAATATTTGGGATGAAGACATAAAATGATCTGTAAAAATGTATGAACGGAATGGATGAAACACATACATCATGGTGGGGCCCACAGAGCACCGACCACCAGCCACGGGGCTGGTGTAAGGGGGAGTAGCCAATCCGTTTCCACATGAAAGGACCGGACGCGGATTGCGTCCTACCCCCGCCCGGACAGTAATCCGTTCCGGGCAAGGCTCTGTGGGGCCCACCGTGTTGTAAGTGTTTTATCTACGCTGTTAAACGCTTTTTTCTGATAATTTTAATATGTGAGCCAAAAAATGAGGCAGGTTCAAGGCTTAAGTGGACCACACCAAAGGAAGCTGCACTGATAATGACACCCACCGTTGCAACCTTTCTAAGGGCCAGCGTGATGTTTTTTTTACCATACAATGTATTCATAAGGTCATTTAGACGTAGATGAAGTGAAAACACAAATATCAGCTTGATCTGAAACTTCTCCAGCTCCCAAGAAGTTTTTAATGGTGGATGTTTAATCTCCACTTTGTGGTCCACTTAAGCCTTGGACCTGCCTCATTTTTTGGCTCACGTATTAAAATTATCGGAAAAAAAGCATTTAACGGCATAGATAAAACACTTACAACACGGTGGGCTCCACAGAGCCCTGCCCGGACGGATTACCGTCCAGGTGGGGGTAGGACGCAATCCGCATCCGAAAGGACCCACGTAACTAGGTGACGTCAACACACCACTCGAATCGGTGGTGTGTTGTATACCGGCCAATCCGTTTCCGAAAGAATGGGACGCGGTTTTCCTGGGAAAGCCTACGTAGGAGGTTCCTCCGCAAGGATGTTGAGTGGGGCCATCTCGATGTTTTTGAGAAATCCACCCGTGCATCCGAATTTAGAGCTCAATTTAGGATTTACTATAAAAAACTAAGTATATCCAACACTCAAATGGGCCACACGAGAGTAAACAGTAGGAATTCAGTAAGAACCGTTGAAGCATTCTCATTGCCATAAAAAATTTGTATAGGCTATATTTTTGTGTTTTCACTTCATCCCATTAGGAATGACTTTATGAATGGTTTGGATAGCATATAAACATCAAGGTGGATCCTCGGAAGGTCACAACGGTTGGAATTTCTTTCCCCAATGTTCCATCTCATGTGACCCACTTGAGTTTTGTATCCACCTAATTTTCAATCGCACATTCTAAATTGATCTCTCAAAGCGGATGGACAGAATGGATTTCTCACATACGTTGCAGTAAGCCCCACCCATCATCATTGCGCAGGAACTCCCAGCAAAAGGCTTTAGCAGGAAATCCGCGTCTGAAAGAACGTGAGCTCGCTGTTTGCACCGAAACGGATTGGCTACTCCCTGCCAGTGTTCTGTGGGCCCCACCATCATGTATGTGTTTCATCCATTTCGTTCATCCATTTTTAAAGATCATTTTAGGACTTGAACCTAAAAATGAGAGGGATATAAATCTCAGGTGGACCACACCACAGGAAAAAATAGTGATTGGATATCCACCATTAAAATTCTCATAAGCCCACTGTATTACTGTTTTGTAACATCTCAGATTTTTGCCAATCTGGAATTAGACGCCCTTAGGCAATGGGTCGATCCTAACACCTTATTAACTTATCAGAACTCAATCCCAAAGTCTAAAACTGCTTTTGAACCCTTTTCCTTCACAAAGCCCATGCTTCACCACCTTGATCTTTCAATTTTTCTAAGTACTTTCACCCTAGATACTATCTTAAACTAGCTAAGTAGTATAACCTGGATCACTTTATATACAAACTACAAAGGACTAAGTACCACCTTAGACAGAAATCTTATAAGACTAAATCCTTTAGAAATGAGACAAAGTAACTAAGTACTAAACTAGATTAGCTACGAAATCCGTTTGATCCACTTTAAATACGATCTGCAGATCCAAAACTTGTAAAATCATTGACGCTAGGTTACCCTAAAATCTAGGATCAAACTCATTACCCGACTACTCTCGGGAGCACGTTGAAACTCCGTATCAGATCTAGACCGCACATCGGGAGTCCGAATAATACGAAGTTAAGGACTTAGGACCGCTACGCTGGGCTTGACAACCATCTCGGAAATCAAATCTAGTCAGTGTCCCACGGCTGTTCGCTTGAGTCCGGAGCGTGAGAGGGTGAGAACACTTGTTTTCTTTACAAAATAAATATCTCAAATAGTAATCTGAGACTTGTTACTTGTGGGTCAGTATTAAGCAACCTGACCGTCAAAATCTGACCCAAATACACCCTCAGATCAGGAAAAATTTCATAAACATATCCATGTACTTAGAATTTCTGATCGAGATCCACTGACCGTTGAACTGAAACTGGTCCGCCACACGTGATCTGGGAATCCGACGGAAATGAAAACTTAACTCCACCTAGATCCAATGTCTGTGAGCTTAAGTTCAACCTTTGGCTCAAGGGGGGCCGCCAGAAGTCCTCCGTTGAGCTGAAAAATGCTCACTTTGGTTATAACCTAAGTATACCTTGACCTGAAGTCTATTTCGGTGACTTTTTAGGCTAAATAAGGACCTTAGAAATCTCTCTCTCACAGCCATACGAATTTGAGAGAAACCCTAGAGAGAAAAGAGAGAGAAGGAGTGAGAGATGTGGGAGAAGCTCCTTACTACTATTCTCTGTTGTTCTACAAGCCTATCTCATCGCTTTCCCGGCGTTTTCGACTTCGTTTCTAGGTAAGAAACCCTAACCCTAATCTGTTTTGGGGTTGTAAAGGTTGTAAGTTATGAAATAGCTAACCTATTTCATTCTATAGGTTACCAATCTGCCGAATACAGAAGCTTAGCAAACCTACCTGATTCGTTACAATTCTACGATAGAAGGTGTGGACTTTAGATGTATAAGTTATGGTTTTCAATGCTTTCAATGTCAGATAATGATAGATTTATGATCTGCATGCAATTGAACATGTACAAAGTGCTGTCTGTTTTCCGTTTCGATTAAAGATGAAGAATATGGAATTTTACATACTCTAGGTATTTGTAGAAAGTACCGTATACGTATAAATTTTGGAAATGTGTTTGCCATGATTATTTGCTGTATGAACATATTATATATGCGTAAAATACTTGTTTGGCGAAAGGACTCGCCCTAATATATGTTTTGCTAATATACACTATGTATGTGAAAATAATGCGTTCTAAGTATTTGTGAAAATGACCGAATGAGTATAGAATTCTCATTCGTGCTCGCCATGACTACTTGTCATGGATATATGATTGTTGTATTGGCGATACCCCCTTTAACGAAAAGATTTGCCCTAAATCATGCCATAGCCAATATACACTATATATGTTACAATGTGTGGCCCAAGTATTCATGGAAATGACTGAATGAATATGGAACTTAGATTCATGCTTGCCATGATTATCCGTTGTGGGTGCACACGTGTTATAATTAGGGCAACTCTCTAGTGAAAGGATTTGGCCTAATACCTATGTGATCAACATATGTCATGTATGTTGATGTAGGTAGTCTAAAGTGTTTGTTGAGATGTTGAATGAGTAATAGTTAGTAAATTGTAATGCATAAGGGCGTTGAGATATGATTCTCAACTCCTGTAATTATGTGTATGCTTTCTTTAGAAATCTGTGTGATTAGGAATTGAATATGTACAAACTCATGCTTGTGTTGTACTTCATAACATGCTCAACTGATTGTATGATTTTATCTATGTAATGTGTATGCTTAAGTTCATGTTTACATTATATGATCCGTCATGGGTGATGGGGGAGTGGTGTAACGAGTGCGTGCAACAGCCCTGGCAGCCCTAAGCTAATATTATCAGACTTTGATTGTATGATTTAAATCTTGATCCATTACTGCTTTAACTATCTGCAATTGAATGTGAATGGGGCTATTGTATAGTCCAGGCAATCGGCAACAAAACTGAATTCGTGGTTGAGATTCATTCGCCACATGAGATGTGTTCGACGAACCTGAGTCGTACTTCGGTTGGCGATAGTGGTTGGCCACACGAAGTGCTTATGCGCTTCATATCGTTCAACTTGTGGTGCGCTCGAGTTAGCCGAGCTCGTCAAGTAACCCGATCTGTCTAATGTATGTTCACCATGTTTGGACGCTACTGCTTGAACCTAGGATACCAAACTTACCAGTGAAATCCCGTTAACCATGGTACCTCGATCCGCTAAGACTCATGAGCCGGGCATGGTGGTATGGGACACTGTGGTCGAGCTGTCGGGCTACGCTGGGGCCACGTGCCTCCCCGTAGTGACCAGCGAGCAACCAGACTCGTGACCCGAATACGGTGGTATGGGACACTGTATTCGAGCTATCGACACCTATGGCGAGAGCCGAATACGGTGAGACCTGTATTCGTGCTGACGGGTGACGAGCCCTTCGTAGTGTCTTCGAGTATACTTTGAAGTCTGTGATTGGCGATGAGCCTTTCGCAGCAACTAGAGCATGAGTTGAGCCAAGTACGGTGAGACCTGTATTCGAGCTGACGGTCAGCGATTGAGCCGAGTACGGTGAGACCTGTATTGGAGCTGACGGCGAGCAATTGAGCCGCATACGGTGAGATCTGTATCCGTGCTGATGGGTGACGAGCCCTTTGCGATGCCTTCGCGATGCCTCTCGAACTATAATATCGTATGAGATTAACTAGGACTGACGACCCTAGAATGGATCATGTTTGGGAACGATATAAGGGAGGTATCTTAGTTTCCCAATCTTGCTATTTGAAATGGACTAATAATAACTCGGTAATCATGCTCATCATGCATTGCATGTGCCTGGAAGATGTGGAGCACTGAGGAATGCAAGCATGCCGCGAACATAAGATGGTGTCGCACGAGGGAGTGTGTGGTGAGGGCATCCATCATAACTGCATTCATACTTGCATTAATAAGAGTAGTTAGGAGTGTTTGATTATGCTGCTTTATCATTACTGCTTGACTGAATTGATAACATGTTAACCTATGCTTTATTGTTCCACTGAGTTAGCTACTCACTCCCACGTTACGGGACGGTGTTCCGAACACCCACCAGACATTGTCTGATTGCAGATGGCGACGCTACTTTTGGGGCGGAGCCGAACTTTTGTGACGACGAGGATGCCTTCTCGTGTATGCTATTTTCTGGCGGCTTCATGTGAGCCGTGTCTTGATCGACGGGATTACAGAGATGTCTAGATGACACTACACCTTTGGTATATTTTGAAACTGTACTTATAATTTATTAACCTGGTAACCTTATCACACTCTAGAGACTTACTATAGTTTATATATTTTATCAGTCTTCCGCTTACAATTTAACTGTCTTTGGAGTATGATATGATGTTTTGGCTTAATCTTACTCATGTTCAATGCACTAATATAGACAACATTCAATCATCATTCATTTTGTTGCATAAGTGATGCATTGGAACTCGGGAGTTGAGTTTGTGCTCAACTCCCGATTTTCAGGGCGTTACATGTTTATTTGACATCCAATATGTCGATTAGATTATATAGGCCCAGATGAAGGGAAACAAACAAAAATCAGCTTGATCCAAAACTGTTATGGCCTCAAAAGGTTTTTAATGGTCGACGCTCATTCAACATTGTTTCCTGTAATGTGGTCCACTTAGGATATACCTCATTTTTTATCTCATACCATAAAATGATCTGAAAAAATAGATGAACGACATGGATGAAACACATATATTATGGTGGGGCACATAGAGAACCGACCACCAGCCATTGTCTAGTGGCAGGGGAGTAGCCAATCCGTTTCTTATTTGCACGTGATGCAGGAGTTTTGCAAGAGCACCCGCACAGGGTACCTCGCACACCAATAGCCACTAGGGGTGCACATTGAATCGTTGGATCTGTGTAAACGGACTGAAACCGTTGGATCGGTCCGGTTTGGTCCGGTTCTAGGATGCTAACGGTCCGGTTCCGGTTCCAAAATTCTCAAGACCGTTGATTACGGATCGGTTCTAGTTTAGGGCCCTGTAGAACCGATCCAAACCGTTGAACCAAAACGTAGATCTGAACCGTTGAACCGAACCATAGAGCTGAACCGTTGAACCACACCGTTAATCCAAACGTGCCATGAACTGTAGATCTAAACCATGAGCCGCATTGAGCATTCATTTTTTTAAAAAAAAAACCCTAAAGATCCTTTAGCTTCAGCGCCCCCCTGCCGCCCAGCGTCCCCCTCGCCCCTGCAAAAAAAAAACCCTCTCGCCCCTCTTCCCCTCTCACCCCTGCAAAAAAATACCCCTCCATCCCCCTCTCTCTCTCTCTCTCGCCCTCCCTCGCAAGTCGGTCCCTCGCCTCTCTCTCTCTCTCGCCGTCCCAGACACTGGCAGCCGTGCGGCGCCCTCCCTTGATGGTCCGACCTTCTCTCTCTCTCTCTCTCTCTCTCTCTCTCTCTCTCTCTCTCTCTGCAGCAGATCTCGAAAGGGTTTCGTTCTGTTTTGGAAAAATCTCAAATGGGTTTGCTTATTTTCTGATGATTTTGCTTCTGGCTTGGGATTTCTGATGGATTTTAAAGATTGATGTTTCCTTTTCTAGGGTTTCTGAATTTCTCCCCCCTTTTCGAAACCCTAGATAAAAGGTAGCATTTACAGTGTTAATTTACTTATTTTCTCTTTGCAGGGTAAATTTCTCAAAAACATCACGTTGATGGGTTGAAGATGGTCACTGATGGGTCAGTATTGCTAGCTTTTTAGTGATCAGGATATAAATATTACATGTACATGTAGAGCAATCAAGACCAACCAAATTTGGGGTCCCAATGTGTGGATCGGACAAATGTTATTGGTGGTCCAAATTGAACAGACAATGCCAAATGGTTTGCAATCACTGCCATTTTTAGGCTATCCATGCTCTACCAATGGGGTCCATAAGTTGGACGTACAAGATTTGATGTAAACAGCCTCATCATAGAGAACAACAAACAACCACCCAAGAGCTCCAAAATGCTTGTTGGGCTTCATGCAATTCAAACCATCCAAATGGTGCACCAGGTAAAGCAAATAGGAGGGCAAAAAATCAAACAAATAGAACCATATGTGGGCCCCAAAAATTGAATTCGAAGGATTTTCTTGTCTGTCTGGCCCACTGAGTTCTTGATTGGCTTGAATTTTGGGGCATCCCATATTGATGGATTGCACATGATGCATGGTTTGGGTGGCAAAAAACGTTATGGTTAACTTGCTGATGCACGATTCAGATAGCATACATGTGACTCCGTCGCCCCTGTATGCATATCTTGGTTTTTCCACAAATTTTTTTTATGGCTTTACTGTAACAGCCCAGATTTTTCTCAACCTGGGATTAGACGTCCTTAGGCAATGGGTCGATCCTAACACCTTATTAACCTATCAGAACTCAATCCCAAAGTCTAAAACTATTTTTGAAACCATTTTCTTCAGAAATCCCACCCTTCACCACCTTATTCTTTCAATTTTTCTAAGTACTTTTACCTTAGACACTATCTTAAACTAGCTAAGTAGTATAACTTGGATCACTCTATATACAAACTACAAAGGCCTAGGTACCACCTCAGACAGAAATCTTACAGGACTAAATCCTTTAGAAATTTAACAAAGTAACCAAGTTCTAAAGCTAAGTAGTATAACTTGGATCACTCTATATACAAACTACAAAGGCCTAGGTACCACCTCAGACAGAAATCTTACAGGACTAAATCCTTTAGAAATTTAACAAAGTAACCAAGTTCTAAACTAGATTAGCTACGAAATTCATTTGATCCACTTTAAATACGATCTGCAAGATCCAAAACTTGTAGAATCATTGACGCTAGGTTACCCTAAAATCTAGGATCAATCTCATTACCCGACTGCTCTTAGGAGCACATTAAAACTTCGTATAAGATCTAGACCGCATATCGGAAGTCCGATTAACACAAAGTTAAGGAATTAGGACCACCTCACTGGGCTTGACAACCATCTCAGAAATCAAATTCAAACAGTGCCCCACGGCTGTTCGCTTGAGTCTGGAGCGTGAGAGTGTGAAAACACTTGTTTTCTTTCCAAAATAAATATCTTGAATAGTAATCTGAGACTTGTCACTTGCTGAGTCAAGATGTCAAGAAACAACCCGACCGTCAGAACCTGACCCAAATACACCCTCGGATCAGGAAAAATTTCATAAACATATCCATGTACTCGGAATCTCCGATCGAGATCCACTGACTGTTGAACTGAAACTGGTCCGCCACGCGTGATCTGGGAATTTGACTGAAACAAAAACTTAACTGCACCTGGATCCAGTGTCTGTGAGCTTAAGTCTGACCTTTGGCTCAAGGAGGCCCGCCAGAAGTCCTCCGTTGAGCTGGAAAAGGTTCGCTTTGGTTATAACTTAAGTATACTTTGACCTGGAGTCTATTTTGGTGAGTTTTTAGACTATATAAGGACCTTAAACCCCTCTCTCATTGCAGCTATACGAATATGAGAGAAACCCTAGAGAGAGAAGAGAGAAAAGAGAGAGAAAGTGAGAGAGAAGTGGGAGAATTTCCCGGCCGCTCTACCCTGCCACTTTATAAGCCCCACCACTGCAATCTAATCGCTTTTCCGACGATTTCAACATCTTTTCTAGGTAAGAAAACCCTAACCCTAACCTGTTTTGAGGGTTTAATTCGATTCATGTAATGAAATAGCTAACCTATTTCATTCTCTAGGCTACCTAGTTGCCGTATACGGAAGCTAGACAAATCCATCGAGTTTCTTACGCTTCAACGGCGAAAAGGTGAGGACTTTAGGTGTATAGATTACGGTTTTCAATGCTTTCAATGTCAGATAATGATAGATTCATGATCTGTATGCAATTGCACATGTATAAAGTATTGTTTATTTTCCATTTCGATTAAAGATGTAGAATATGGAATTTTACATATTCTAGGTATTCGTAGAAAATACCGTATACGTATAAATTTTGGAAATGTGTTTGCCATGATTATTTGTTGTATGAATAAATGATACATAGATAAAATACTTATTTGGTGAAAGGATTCGCCCTAATACATGTTTTGCTAATATACACTATGTATGTAGAAATAGTGTATTGTAGATAGTACTGTATACGTATATATTTTGGACATGTGTTTGCCATGATTATTCGTTGTATAAATATATTATATATGCGTAAAATACTTGTTTGGCGAAAGGATTCGCCTTAATACATGATTTGCTAACATACACTATGTATGTTGAAATGGTGTATTCGAAGTGTTTGTGAAATGACTGAATGAGTATAGAATTCTCATTCGTGCTCGCCATGACTAATTGTCATGGATATATGATTGTTGTATTGGCGATACCCCTTTGAGGAAAGGATTTGCCCTAATCCACGCCACGATAAATATACACTATATATGCTAAAACGTGTAGCCCAAGTGTTTATGGAAATGACTGAATGAACATGGAACTTGGATTCCTGCTTGCCATGACTATCCATCGTGGGTGCACGCGTGTTATAATTGGGGCAACTCCCTAGTGAAAGGATTTGGTCTAATACCTATGTGATCAACATATGTCATGTTTGTTGATGTAGGTAGTCTAAAGTGTTTGTTGAAATGTTGAATGAGTAATAGTTAGTAAATTGTAATGTATAAGGGCATTGAGATATGATTCTCAACTCCTGTAACTATGTATATACTTTCTTTAGAAATCTATGTGATTAGGAATTGAATATGTACAAACTTATGCTTGTGTTGTACTTCATAACATGCTCAACTGATTGTATGATTTTATCTATGTAATGCATATATTTAAATTCATGTTTACATTATATGATCTGTCATGGGTGATGGGGGAGTGGTGTAACGATTCCGTGCAACAGCCCTGACAGCCCTAAGCGGATATTATCAGACTTTGATTGAATGATTTGAATCTTGATCCATTACTGCTTTACTTATCTGCAATTAAATGTGATTGGGGCTATTGTATAGTCCAGGCAGTCGGTAATGGGATCAAATTCGTGGCTGAGATTTATTCGCCATGTAGGATGTGTGTGACGAACCCGAGTCGTACGTTGCTTGTTGGCAGTGGTTAGGCTACACGAAGTGTTTATGCACTTCATGTCGTACAACTCAACGGGCGCTCGTGCTAGTCGAGTTCGTCAAGTAACCTGATCTGTGTAATATATGTTTACCATGTTTGGTCGCTACTGCTTGAACCTAGGGTACCAAACTTACCAGTGGAATCCTGTTAACCATGGTACCTCGATCCGCTAAGACTCATGAGCCAGACATGGTGGTATGGGACACCGTGGTCGAGCTATCGGCCTATGCTAGGGCCACGTGCCTCCCCGTAGTGACCAGTGAGCAACCAGACTCGTGAGCCGATTATGGTGGTATGGGACACTATATTCGTGCTGTCGGCCTACATTAATAAGGTGATGGGGGAGTGGTGTAACCTTTGTGCATAACAGCCCTGACAGCCCTTTGTAGTGACCTCGAGCATACTCTACAATTGCGGTGAGCCTTAGAGTTTTGCCGCGGTGTATGAAGTATGAACTAGGCCTGTTTCTGTATAGTGATGAATCATTAAAGAGGTGATGGGGGAGTGGTGTAACCTTTGTGCGTAACAGCCCTAACAGCCTTTGCAGTGACCTAGAAAACACACCATCGTATGAGATTAACTAGGACTGACGACCCTAGAATGGATCATGTTTGGGAATGATACAAGGGAGGTACCTTAGTTTTCCAATCTTGCTATTTGAAATGGACTAATAACAACTCGGTAATCATGCTCATCATGCATTGCATGTGTCTGGAAGATGTGGAGTACTGAGGGATGAAAGCATGCCGCGAACGTAAGATGGTATCGCACGAGGGAGGGTGTGGTGAGGGCATACATCATGTCATTTCATACTTGCATTAAATAAGAGTAGTTAGAATTGTTTGATTGTACTGCTTTATCATTACTACTTGACTGAATTGATAACATGTTAACCTATACTTTATTGTTCCACTGAGTTAGCCACTCATTCCCACATTACGGGACGGTGTTTTAAAACACCCACCAGACCCTGTATCAGATGCAGGTATCACTGGAGCATAGAAGACTGAGCCTGACTTCTATAACGATCAGGAGGAGTTCTCCTACATGCGATTCATTTGGAGGCTTCGCATTTGTCAGTCTTCTGTTACTGGCTGAGGTTGATAATTTCAGTTGTACTATTTTGACATTTTGATTCAAAACCAACATACATATATACGGTGACTCAGTTAGTGTTCAAACTCTGGAGATCGAGAGTGTTTTGTTTTATATATATCTATATATACCTTTCAGTCTTCCGCTTACGCTTTATATATGGATCTGGAGTATAAATTACTATTTTGGTAGAATCTCACTCATGTTTATTGTATTAACACAAACAAGATTTAATCATCATTATCTATGTTGCATAAGTGATGTTCTGGAACTCGAGATTTGAGTTACTACTCGACCCTCGATTTTCGGGATGTTACATTTACTGAATTCATTTTTACTAGTGTCAATTGGATGGATGAGATTGATCGCTAATGTAATACTTGTAACATTTGCCCATTAAGATTCAGTGCAGGGCCTCACAACTGATTGAAATCCTATTGTGCTGGATTTTTTAAAGCCCAGAACCGTGGAACCGAACCGTTTTTCACGGTCCGATTCCGTTTTGGTTCTAGAGTGCTAACGGTCCAGTTTCGGTTCTAAAAACTGTAGAACTGTCAAGAATGGTTCGGTTCTAATTTCACCTCAGAATCGAACCAAACTGACCCGTGTGCACCCCTAATAGCCATGGCCAGAGTTTATGTGGGCTTATGTTTACAACCTGACATATATCCTTTGTCAGGAAACTTCCCTTGGACTGTATGCAGAAAGGGGGCCTCTAGATCAGCTCCATTGGATCAAAACAGTCTCTCCTTAGCTATAACCTAAGTATATCATGGCCCTGGGGCCATTTTCATCAGTTCTGGCCCTATATAAGGACCTTAAACCCTCTCTCTCCCATGCCATATGAATTTTCTAAACCCTAGGAGAAAGAAGAGAGAAAAGAGAAGGAGAAAGTGAGGAGAAGAGAGAGAGAGAGAGAGAGAGAGAGAGCGAGAGATAGTTGCTGTGATTCTTCCCTGCCGTTCCACCTGCCGAATCATCTTACTCGTGTCGTGATACCAACGATCCTGATTCCACTTTTGGGTAAGGAATCCTAACCCTAATCTGTTTTAGGTATCCAAATAGAGTAAATGGTGAAATAGCTAACCTATTTCATGCTATAGGTTGTTGTTGTGCCGTAGACGAAGACTTAGTGTTCAAATTGAGTTTGATATGAGTATATCGACGAAAGGTGCGGACTATAAACGTTTAGGTTATGGTTTTCAAGGCTTTCAATGTCAACAATGATTTATGTCTGACTTGATTGCTATCATGTATGCTTAGATACGATGTTTTCCACATATTACACATATACATGAACTATGTTGAAATAGATGCATTCCATGTGTTTGTTGAAATATTTGTATGAGAATGGAATTATGATTTATGCTTGCCATGATTTATGTTTGAGGATACATGATTGTTGTATGTGTGGCAACTTCCTTGTGAAAGGATTTGCTATAATACCTGTTATAACTACTATATTACATGTATGTTGATATGTGTAGTCTAAGTGTTTGATAAAATGCCTGAATGAGAAAATACTTTTTGAAACAAATTTAATGACGGTGTTGAGATAGGATTCTCAATTCCCTTGCCTATAGTTACAGTTTCTTTCTTGTAACCTATCTTACTACTATATGATTTATGGATGAAATACCAGTGTTTGATAATATGTGTACTATTTATTTGTGGAAATGCTCAAATGAGATGTATATTTAGATTGGTTGTCACATGCTGTCTTTGACTATCACATGTGAATGCTATCACTTGGAGTGTGATTGGGGTTACGATGTAGTCCTGGCAATTGGTAATGATTCCCGAAATAGTGGTTGAGGTCGTTTTGCCACACGAGATACGTTCGATGAATCTGAGTTATACTGTGATTATCGACAGTGGTTAGGCCACGCGGAATGCTCACGCACTCCATATCGATTAACTCAATGTGCGCTCATACTAGTTGAGCTTGTCAAGTAACTCAATTGGCCTAATGTATATTTACCTTGTATAGATACAACTACTTGAATCTAAGATACCAACTTACCAGTGAAAAATTCGTTTAACCTTGGTACCTCGATCCGCTAAGACTCATGAGCCGGGCATGGTGGTATGGGACACCGTGGTCGAGCTGTCGGTCTACGCTGGGACAACGAGCCTCCTCGTAGTGTCTAGTGAGTAACCAAACTCGTGAGCCGAATACGGTGGTATGGGACACTGTATTCGAGCTGTCGACCTACGATCAGGTGACAAGCCTCTCATAGTGACCTCAAATATACACTAGGACTACGTTAAGGTGACGAGCCTTTCCGTAGTGACCTCGAGTATAAAACAGGCCTGCACTGAGGTGACGAGCCTCTCCGTAGCTACTTGAAACATGCTTATCGTATGTGATTAACCAGGATTGACGACCTTAGATGGATCATTGTTTGGGAAATGATATAAGGGAGGTACCTTAGCTTCCCGAATCTGCTGTATGAATAAGTCTAAATAAGAACTTGGCTAACACAATCATGCATCGCATTGCACAGTGCTTTGGCGAGTAAGCCCATGTTTACTAGGAGTGTTGCATGCGCGATCGTGAGATGATGTCGCTGAGATAGTGCAGGCGAGGGCATACATCATTGTTGCATACCATCTTGCATTAAAAAGAGTACTTAGGACATGATTATTGTACCGCTTTATCATTACTGCTTGACTAAATTGATAACATATTAACCTTTACCTTATAGCTCTACTGAGTTTATCACTCACTCGCACTCTAGGACGGTGTTTTAAAATACTAACCAGACTCTGTTGTAGTTTCAAGTGACGTCGAGGCCTACGAGGCGGAGCCTGACTTCTACGACGATGAGGAGGAGTTCTCCTATTTGTAACTCTCTGACGGGTCTATATAGACCTGGAGTTGCATATCGGGGCTACAGGGATATGGATAGATGACATTACACATTTTGTATAGTTTGGAATTTTACATGTAATTGATTGACCTGGTAACATGATCATATTCAGGAGACTTACAATCACTTATATGCTTTATATACTTATCGCAATCTTCCACTTGTGTAATTCAATTGTCTCTGGAGTATGATATGCTGATTTTGTGTAATCCCATTCATGTTTAATGTGCTAATACAGACAACATTTAATCATCATTATCTATGTTACATAAGTGATGCGTTGGAACTTGGGAGTTGGGCTCTTGCTCGACCCTTGGATTTTGGGGCGTTATAAAAACCCTACGTTCTACTAAGACCTAGCTTGTCTGTCTGACTTTAGCATCAGAGGGTCCCCTACTGCAGCCAGGGTCTCCATCTTTGTCTTCTCTTACAGGTATTAAGTGGTCTAAGAAGGACATCTAGATTTCTACATCAATAGTGGTATACACTTTAATCTTTCACATCTTTTACTGTAACCATACTGAATCTTCTATTCTTTTGATGTTGAGCCACTCTTCATGAAGTACTGTAAAGGATCGAAGTGTGTTGAAGATCTAACTAGCATTTTGTCTATGAAATTTGACAACTACATGTATGCTTTGAATACAAGCACTTACAATTCTGCCAAGGACCTTACTGCTAAAAGCGCTGAATTTAAAGCTTTCGAAGCCAAGCTTACAGACATGGAGGTAAGAATCACAACTTTAGAAGTGGAATTGTTTGCTCTGAAGAAAGAGTTTACAGAGGCACATGCTGAACACATTCTTCAAAAGGGATCAATCGAGCCATTGGCTGTGTTCGTTAAGTCCCACACTATCATCGCCCGATTACGTCAATTGGTGGCCAAACGGGAGATAGCCTTGCAGATAGTGAAGAAATGACTGGAGGCGACACAACGTTTTTCATCATTTGAATTGTAATTTGTACTTGACTTATCAATACAAATGGCCACCGTGCCAATTTTATATTTTGTCATGCCTTTTAACTTATTTCTGCTTTTAATGTTTGCAACTAACTGCTGACTTGGCTCTTAAAACCTATAACACCCTAGGCTATTTCTGGATTTAAAGCCATAATTGCTACATGTTCCTAATGTGCAACGATCCCTTTACCACAACTACCTTCAGATCATGGGCGCCTAGATGGCCTATTTAAACAACATATGGTATTTGCTCAGATTCACATCACCTTTCTCTTACAGTTCTACTCTACATCCATGGCTTCCAACCCGTCCCCCTCATTGTAGGTGTCGAATGCTATCTGAAAGAGATTTTTGAATGGGGGCTAAGAGAATACTCTAATTCCACATTATTGTTTGATGTCAATTACTTTGCGATGGAAGCATCATCTATGGTCGAATCAGAGGCCACGCTTGGGAAACTTGTTCAGATGCTGAAACGTCTGTATATCATGGGAGATAAGTTCCAAGAGCTGACTTTCACCAACAAAGTGAATTCGGAATACCTTCGGCAGCACGCCTCGGCCAAGGAGTCTGCAGCAATGAGCAGGATGCACGAACTAGCCTGGTACGGTTGTTTACAATGCGTTCAAATACATCTATTTAATCGAACCATGCTGAGGTTGCTGCAGTCTTATTAAGCCAGGCTAGTAGAAGAGCTGAAAGAACGAGAGTATACATTCTTTGCCAAGGAGATGGGTATCCCAGAAGATCTTTCATTTCTGGATGAACAGATCGCTCTCTATCAAACGCGGTCGAAACCAAGCTTCAGTGCCAAGAGAGCAGCCGAGAATGCAGTCTCCTCGAGTGCTCTTCATGTTGATTAACTACTTCATCTTATGCCGCTCATCATCGAAAAGGAATCAAGTTGGGCTTCATCAATGGAGAAGAACGAAGTCAAAATTCAAGCCCTTCTTGAGGAGTTCGAGGGGATGGAGATTTAGGACACTCGACCGCTTCTAAGCCTTTCTTTTGCTATTGTGTTTCCCTTCCAGTGCAATGTGGTTGATGGCATGCAGGACGTTGAATAAATCTTTGATGTCAATAAAATTATCATGTTTTGCATAGGGCGTAAGATGTACTTTTTCTTTCAGTAATGCATCTTGAGTGATTATCCAAGAGATGTCTGACGATATTTTTGCTATCGGCTGAGCTCCTGGGTTATCATTCGGTCGTACTTACTTAGTCATTTTTACCTTTTCATACATGTGATGACACAACAGGAATAACAATACCACGTTTTCCGAGAAATCCCATTTATTTTACTACATTCTCCCACAATCTCGGAAACAAATCATCGCACTAGCCGTTGGTTTTGGGTTTCTAATCATCACACTTCATCTGATGTGTGCATTAAATGCACATTCTCCGATCTATAAAAGCATCTCTTCAGATTCACAACACATCATGAATGAGAAAACCCTACAAGCAACATCTTTAAACATCATGGATTCTCTCTCGCCCTTCTCTCTATCCATTCAAATCACGGAGGAAATCTTCGCAGAGGGGATCGACTCCATCTCTCGCTTCTCTTTTCTGCCTGATCCTTACCCTTTCTCAAGGATGCTGCTGGATCGTCCAAAAATAATAGACCTCCACAGGAGGTTCTAAAGATCATTTCGGAACTTCAGCAGCTCGGAGAATCCTATTCTAAGGCCAACTATGAGCTTGAGCGGTGAGCTGCTTCACTGAAGCATTGGTCGGCCCTACGTGCTGAATTCGAAACTCTCTCGATTTGTTATGAAGCAGCTTGGAAAAACCAACTACGCTAGACTTGTGAACACCACTTCAACAAGGAGATGTTGTGGTCGATGGAGGTTGTACTTAACAATCTCTCCGTGGACCTCCTCAAGGCCCAACGGCTCTATCCAGACCATGATCAACCTAAAAATGAAGGGCTGACCTCCTTCATTGAGTCCCAGATACGCTCTATTAGGCTCTCTTAGAGTCCAGTAGGGCCGAAAAAGAAGTCGACTGTTTAGAGTGTGTCGTCTTCGACCAGCGACTCAAGTATATTGCTCATCTCTCTGACCAGATTACGGCCCAACAACCTTCATGGAGAGAGAGATGAAGGATGGAGGTGAGGTGAAGGCGTCGACCGCCAAGAGATTCGAAGAGCTCAAATCGGTCCACTTGTAGTTCAATCGCTCGACTAACCAAATCTCTTTTTTTTTTCTTTTCTTTTTCATTTTTGTAATCAACTAGCCTTTATTCCAAGGCCTTTATTAAATGAACTATTCATTTTTGCTAACTCCTCTCAATCTGTCCTTTGACAACTTCCTACAAAGAAGGGAAGTGGGTTTTAGGAATTGACTGTTTATGGGAGCCTTTGCAACCTTCCCGTCCATGTCCCTCAAGACATAGGCTCCTCCTGTGAGGACTTGCATGATGATATACGGCTCTTCCCATGTAGGTGACCATTTTTTTTTATCGAGGGATTAGTCTTTTCGACTGATTGGTAATACCATTTTCTAGACCACATCCCCTACCCTAAAAGAAATTTTCTTCACCTTCTTATTGTATGCTCGTGCTACGGTCATTTTATGAGCAATGATCGAGTCTAATGCTCTCATTCGGACTTCATCTAGACCCTCAAGCTTAGCCAACATTGCCTTTGTGAACTCTGGAGGGGTCAACTCAGCCTGATAAACAATATGAAGTGATGACACAGTGACCTCTAGAGGCACGGCCGCATCTTGTCCATAAGTTTATGCGAATGGGCTCACCACGGTATTGGTATGAGGTGAAGTTCTGTAGGCCCAGAGAGCCTCAGACAACTTGGTATTACATTCTTGAGATTTTTCTTTGATCATCTTCCTCAGAATGTTCTTAATCACCTTGTTGTTGGCCTCGGTGTAATAACCCTAATTAATCTTAACCATCCAATTTTAAACGTTGATTAACGTATCGAACTAATCCAATACAACCGTTGATCTACATGATCAGCCTATCCAATCTCAACCGTTGATTTGAACATATCCAAACAAACCATCTATTAATGAATAAAATCAACCATGCATCTGACCATCCATCCAAAGAAACACCCATCTAACCATTCATATGCCAAAAATCGTCAACACACTTGTCATCCATGTAAACTAATTGTCCATCTTACTGGTCATGTGGCCACCCACAATTTTACTTGTCTATCTGACCATAGACCCAATGTGGGGTCCATACCAAAGGTGTGCGTATCACCTCTTTTTGAAGCCACCGTTCATCACTCTTTCATTTAACCCATTCTCACATCATATTCATCCATATCACCTTCAATCCATACATACATTTGGTGGTCCCACCACCGATCACACAATAGCTCATCTTGCCATATGTTTATCTGTCTATATATCCGCACATCCTTCTATCTGTCCGTGCATGCATCATAGCTTACACACCATGTACAACCATCACATTCACACACACCTTTCACACACGTGGCATACATGCACCATATTATGCATACAACTCATGTCCACACACGTGGCACACATATGGCACACTTGTAGTGCACAACACATGTGCCTGAAATCAAAGCACGTGGAGCACGTGCTTTCAATGGCAAAAAAAAAGAAGAAGAAAACTTAAGAAACATAAAATGTAATCGTACTTGAAGTGCTCTCTTTCACACGTGCATCATGTGGAAAGATGAGCTTATAAGAGAGAAGAAAGAGAGAGAGAGGGAGGAAAAAAAAAGAGAAAAGAACACTACCTGGTCATTCACGTGAGAGAGAGAGGGAGAGGGAGGGAGAGAGAGAGAAAGGACAAAAAGAAAACAAAACAGAAAAATGAACGGAGAAAGAAAGGGAAGAACAAAAGGAAAAAAAGAGTGAGTTTTCTCTCACTTGATATCTTTAAGAAATTTTTTTTCCTTCATTTATTTCTTCATTTATTTATTTATTGTAATTAATTCTATTTGTTATCAAAAAAAAAAGATTTATTTTTATGTGAATAATCTGACATTCCTATTTGCTTATCTTTTTTTTATCTTTTTTTTTTTTTTTTTTTTTAAATTTGTGAAATTACTTGCCATGCTTTTAATATGGCGTTTAAATTTTTATTGCCTCGGTTGTTGATATTTTAGCATGCATCGATTTGACTTTAAGTTTTATTTATTATTACTGTACTAATGATTCATTTTTAGGATTTTTATTTTTATTTTATTAAAATTATTTATAATTTTCAAGACTCTTCAATGTAATAGATTATGTTGCATGTTTTTTTTTTTACATGGAACTTTGATTTTGTATGGATAGTTTATGCTGATTTGATTTTTTTTTATTTGATAAATTATTTATATCATATATTATGGATTCAACCGAATAATAGCGATCGTTGCAGATTTTTAGAAATAGTTGTTTCATGTAATATTGAAATCATGAATGACTAGAATAGTTTTTAGAACACCAAAAAATAGGTGGGGTGATCAAGTCCTCAGGTTAAAAATACCTAAATTGTAAACAGGTGGGGCGACTTAGACCCTTGAGTTAAAAGTCTCAGAATTTCAACTAGTACCTCTTGGAACCTCTACCGTACCCTTTGGGTGGGTTAGCATGTCAGGATTGCAAAAGGTTCCTACTGTTAGGTTAAGTAGAGTAGTAGTCTACCTAGCTAATGTACAAATGAGTCCCTCACCAAGTGCCCTTTGGATGGGTGAGCATGTCACGCAAAAGGTTCCCATTGCCAGGCTAAGTGTTGTATTGGCGCGGGTGTTGGCCAAGCAATGTAAACTAGCCCTGGTGTTAAAAAGAATAAACTGCACATTTTATTATGGATTATAGCATATATTGATTTCATTCATTCATTTTTTTGAATTTACATTGAAAAATCTTGTTTATTAACATCTTCATCTGTTTGCTTTATATAAATAAGTATTGTATTTTTTGTACATTTTATTTAGATTATATAAAGTTATTTTTTTATACCTGTGTTGAGATTAGTCGCTAGGCTTCGCAGCTTACCATGTTGGGATTTTAAAATTTCAAAATCAGGATCTTGTGGAGGCGTTTAAAGAGATTTTCTTTTATATTTAGAATTATTTTTCATTTCTTTAATATTTTCTGAATAAGTTGTAATGAATATTGAGTACGATAGTATGATGATGACATATGCAAAATGTTTTTGATTAAATTTCATTATAAAATAGAATGAGATAAGGTCCCTATTTACAGCCAAAGGATTTGAAAATTCAGTCGGCTTGAGAATAGGTTCGGTTGGCTGGATTCCAATGATTATGTTCTAACGGCTATCGGATTATGTGGAATAAGATTTATGCAAAATTCGGCTGGCCCAAGCCAAAATTCAGCTGGCTGATTTCCCTTGAAAATTCGAGAATCTTTTGCTAGAAAATAAGCTAAACTTTCCTCAGGCTGGCCGAACTTCAAGTAAGGTTAGCCGAACCTAAAGTTAGGCCGACCGAATTTTCTATAGATTTTTCAAATTTTCAAATCTAAAAAATTGTCCGAACCTGAAGTTTGGTTAGCTGAAGTAAGTTAGGCTGGCCGAACCTAAAGTTAGGCTAGCGAACTTTAAGTTAACCCATTTTAATAATTTTTCGAAAGAACCTAACCTAGGGTCTTTCTAGGGTCATTCTACTTGGTGGTTGGCTTATACAGAGATCTTCTAATCTTGATAAACTTGAAATCAAGCGACATCGTTTAAGTCTTGAGATGTTGAGCCAATCTATTCAAGATGCTATATATTGTTGTAGTGTACTTGTGATCTGACTAGTATCTTTTTCTATGAAATTTGACAACTTTATATGTGCTAAAATATAAGCACTTTCAAGAGCTAATCTTATTCCACATAAATTAGGAGGATCTTGTGAAGTAAAGGCCGTACATCCATACAGGCAGAGTGGGTTTCTAACACATTCTCTCTCTGTAACCATGGTCCCTTATTAAGAATCCCTGGAACGTAAACTCACGAATCATCTTAGGGTTAAGAATCTTCAGGTTCTCAATCCTAAGCATTTTTACAGGGTCTAACCAACTGTCGGATCATAATAATTGGTTAGTGGTGACTCCAGTCAAATATCACAACCATTTACCCCTAAAAGAAAGCTCTCGTGCGAGGCAACCAGTGGAAAAAGGAGAGTTAATCTCCTGTTCCCTAGGAAATTCGCCCTCTAGTGTCCATAGAATGGTGACTCTACTGGGGAGGAACTAGCCACACAAATTGTGACTTGACTTTAAAAATAACGTCTTACAAATTCCTAAGGAATACCATTTCTCGTACATTTACTTCTGCACATGCATCTGTATCTACATTCATACTAGAAAGAACAAAAAATTGTGCCTCTATGAGTCAGGCGTCCTTGAAAAAGTGTTCCTTATCGCAGCATAATCCACACTAGATCACCAATGGCAGTGGATCAACATGAGGAGGATGTTCAATCCTTCCACGTTCTCGATCTTGTAGAAGCTCAGCCTACCCAGCCATAACAAGCAGAAGTCGCGCCAATGGCTTACATCCAGGAATTGGCATAAGGCATAAGAGTAATCTAAAGACATGCTCCAATAATTCATGCAAGCGCAAGCTACAACATCCGACAACCAAGTTCATTCAACTCAACAACAACAAAAATCAATTCACAGGCTCTTTCCAGCCTCTAGTTCGAATTAAGCACAACCGTTGGATTCCATGTAAGACCATCGACACCAGTCAGTGCAACCCTCGACCATGGGGCATTTCTTTCGATACCCTCCCGTAGCGAGGAGTCAATTCCGAAAAATCCTGCAACTAGGTTTCCCAGTCGATTCAGAACAACCTTGTAGTTGGGGGCTTCTAATTAATTTCTAACCAACCTCGTAACCATGGTCTCCAGTCAATTTCCATCACAGTTTCAAACTGATACAGCAAATAAGATCTCTGGTCAATTTTAGGATAGCTTGGTAGTGGAGACTTCCAACCAATTTCTAGCACAATTTCAAACCGATCCTGCGAATAGGATCTCCAGTCAATTTCAGGACAACTTCGCAGCCGAGGCTTCCATCCAATTTCCAACTTAGTTTCAAATTGATCCTGTAAACAGGGTCTCCAGTTAATTTCTACTTCAATTTTAAACCGATCCTGCAAACAGGGTCTCCATTTAATTTTCAAATCAATTTCAAATTGATCCTACAAATAGGGTCATCAGTCAATTTCCAGCACAATTCAAATTTATCCTGCAAATAGGGCTCTAGTCAATTTCCAATTCACTTTCAAACCAATCCTGGAAATAGGGTCACTAATCAATTTTTAGTGCAGTTTCAAACTGATCCTACAAATAAGGTCTCCGGTCAATTTCCAATTCAATTTTAAACCGATCCTGCAAATAGGATCTCTAGTCAATATCCAGCACATCCTATAACAAGGATATCAAATGAACTTTAAGAAGCAACTTCCTTAACTGGAAGCCTTGGAGAAGCACTGGCGAATACACACAATGTGGGTCAGTGTTAAGCCCAGTTCAATTAGCAAAATGTGGCGAATACCCAATAAGGGGGTCACTTCTCGTCATCTCAACTTCCCCTGATCAAGAGTGCTTTTCAATTTTAATTCCCTGCACATGGGAACACGATTATATTTCAACAAGCTCCCCCTTATGGGACCCATGGGATTGAATGAATCGATCACTATGCCGAAAAAGTGGAACAAGCCTTGCCCCGAGAGACGTCAATGCCTCAAACGAGCTGTGCAGAAATAGAGAAATTGTAGGAGAAACTTTAAACCATGTAAAATTAGCTTCAGAGATAGAAATTGGTTGATCTCCCCTCAACAAAATTTAGGAATTTATGTCCCTTCCTAGATGCATGAGCACCTCAGAACTTTGAGGGGTCCATATTCAAGAGATATGATGGCAGCGGATGTCCTACGACATATCTCAAGGCATTCTATGGAGAACTAAATGTAGTGGCAGAAAATGAAGGAGCACTTATCTGCCTATTCCAAAAATCTCTCAAGGGTGATGCCTTAGATTGGTATACTTCCTTGGATTATCATCGGATGAAGACTCAGCAGCAGCTCTCACAAGTGTTGACAACCCCAAGTGTAGGGTCGCGACGTAGTACTAATCTCAGTGAGATAAAGGTCGAATCCACATGGACTAAACTCATACGTTTCTAAAAGTAACTAGAATGTGAACTAGAAGAAGATGTAAAGCTAAATCTGAAGTATTTAAGAGAGTAATTTTAAATAAGATAATTAAAACTTATAAATTTAAAGGTGGGAACTAGGGTGTCAAGGAACCACTTGTAGCCCTTGGGATGCTACCTTGCTTGATTCAAGGGATCCAACTGGAGTCAGAGTCTTATCTTATCCAGTTGGAGAAAGAGATGATTGAATCTTTGAACTTCTCATTGATCCAGTCTCAAAGGAGGAGAATTATGAGGATTTGGAAGGGATTCCATCACCCAACCATGCTCCGAAGATGATGGTAAACAACAGGATTTACCAATCCCACAATCTAAATTAAGAAAAGAAGATATCTAAATCTATCGCAGATCTATTATAATTTGAGTCATAACAAGCTATTGAAAATTGAAAATATTCCTTAAAATCAACTAGAAATTAATGAAGTTCAACATAAACATGAATTAAAGCAAAGGAAACATCCCAATCACGCTACCAGCTTCACCTCTTAGCCCTAGCTAAGAGGTTTAGCCAACCTTAGACATGATTGAACTAAGAACTCTTAAACAAAGCATAAAAACTACTAAGGAAGAAGAAGAAAGACTCTTGGCGGCCGCTCTCTACCTTTTGGCTCCACTCCTTAAACCCTGGAAGATGCCTAGGAATGTCCTAGGGACTCCTATTTATAGTTGTGAAGCTCTACCTTACGCACCGACTTGGAATTTCCGCAATCCATTGCGAAACCGCCTTAATTTATGTAGTCCGCAACTTTTCCGCATTACGCTTCGGTTGGACCGAAGTTGGGTTCTGTTGGACTGAATTAAGATTGAAAATCACACTTCCTCGTTGGACAATTCTACGCGATTTCGGTCGCATCGAAATCGCATATGAAGTTTATATGCAGAGTACTTAAGTGGGACCAAAATTGGTTTAGGTGAGACCGAAGTTGTCTTCGATTGCAACAAAGTTGACGTAGGTGGGATCGAATTAAGCCTGAAAATCTTGATTTCTTGCTGGGCTGTTTTGTGCGATTTCGGTTGGACCGAAGTTGGCTTAGGTGGGACCGAATTGTTTGATTTTTCTTTTGTTTAACTTGTGCTTTTGCCAGTCTTTTCTCCATCCATTGTACTTGGTTTCCTTAGATCTTTATCATATAAATTCTTCATTCTTTGTCTCCTAAGATCCATCTTTTGCCTTGGTGATTCTTGAGCATTAAATCCATACTTTTAGCATTCTTTTCAATCTAAGCTCTCAAATTCACCTTGCAACAGAAACATGTATAAAATATACCATTAAACAGTATCATGTTCATAAAACCAAGATATAAATGGGGAAAAATATGCAATATTTGACACTCAACACACTCCCTAACCAGCATTTTTCTAGTCCTGAGCAAAACATGCGTGAAATAATCTTCCATCTTCAATGTTCAAAACCTTTTTCAGAAAATAATCTTTTGTGCGATCAAGTATGAATGGGTAGAATCAAGACAAAAAAGTGAGATTTCGAAAACCTAGAGCCAAATCACATAAGAAGCCACTCAAGTAGGTTTTTTTTCAATTAACTCAGAGCATAAGTTCATATATTAAGTTTTTCTAATGTGCTCAGTGAATATCAACTTACTTCCCATAAACATACTTTCAATTCATAATGTTAGCCATGTTCGTCATATCAAGATTAGTTGAAATCTCAAGTATTGATTCTGAACATATCCTATTTTCCTTCTTTTTTCGGTTTCTGAATTTATATCAACACCACTCTTATTCATTCTTTTTTCAGACTTTTACATTCTTTTAAGAGACCTTTTTCATTCCCTTTAAAGATGTTGTCACTCCTCATTCTTTTCATTTTTGACCTTTTTATCGATCTCCTACTTTTTAACTGGTTTTTCATCTTAAAGGTGGATAAAATTCTCCAGACTCAATTCCCAACATCTTTCAATGATTTACATACTACGATTGAAAATTCTAGCACAACTCACAGAAAGCAAATTGAACGTCTCTTCGTGCTTTGAATCAATATGATATCCAAACTTCCTCTTAATCCATTAAGTGCAAGAACTTAAGAGATAGATTACTTAGTTGATCAAACTCTAACAATTCAAAATTCAATCTCTGTCCCGTCATCATACTCAAAGCATCCCTAAGCATACAAACTATGCTTTCTAAATAGGTTTTTAGTTTAAAAAATTCAAAAATTCTTCCACACCTTTTTGCTCAAAACTAAGAAAATACTAATTACTTTACTTGATCCACACCCCCAACCTAAAATCTACATTATCCTCAATATAAAAGAAGTAAGAATGTAATGCACATGAGGCAACACAAAGAAAGGGAGTAGTGATGGAAAGATAGTACTTGGAGGAAGGAAACTTCAAGCTTTTTCACGAATCTCAACATGAAATGGGTTAGCACAACAACTAAACATACTGGAAGCAAACTACCCTAGTCCTAAATCCTATGAAAGCAATAAACCTAACTATACCTCCATTAGACTAGGAGATCAGTTTTGGTACATAGTATCAGTTAGAGGCATAGACATGTCCTCTAACTTAAATTTCTCAACAAATGGCTTTAAATGATGTCCATTTACTTTGAAAGCATTGCCATTGTTCGAATTCTTTATCTCAACGGCCCCATGAGGATAGACATTAGTAATAGTGAAAGGGCCGGTCCAACTAGATATGAGTTTACCTGGAAAAAGGTGTAATCGAGAATAGTACAAGATGACTTTTTGACTGGTTAAGAATGATTTCCAAAGGATGTTCTTATCATAGAATACCTTCATCCTGTCCTTGTAAATTCTTGAATTTTCGTAAGCATCGTTCCAGATTTCCTCTAGTTCATTTAATTATAGTTTGCACAGCGAGCTAGCATTGTCTAAGTTAAAGTTTGGATTTTTGACAACCCAGTAAGCTTTATGTTCCAATTTCATAGGCAAGTGGTAAGCTTTCCCATAGACGAGTCTAAAAGGAGACATTACAGTGGGGGTCTTAAAGGCTATACAGTAAGCCCATAAAGCATTGGTCAATCGAATTGACCAATTCTTACGGTCAGTGTTAACCATTTTTTCTAGAATGTGTTTAATTTTCTTATTGAAAATTTTAACTTGTCCACTTGTCTGTGCGTGGTATGGAGTGCTCACCTTATGAGAGATGTCATATTTCTTCATTAATTGCTAAAATGGCCTATTGTAGAAATGTGAACCTCCATCACTAATGTTGGCTTGAGGCATTCCAAACCGGGAAAGGATGTTCTCTTTTAAGAATTGGATGACCATACGATGGTTATTGTTCCGGCACGGGATCGCTTCAACCCATTTAGTGACATAGTCTATTGCTAGTAGAATGTATAAATTCTCAAAGGATTGGGGGAATGGTCCCATGAAATCGATGCCCCAACAGTCAAATGCTTCAATGATCAGAATGGGGCTCAGAGACATCATATTTCGATGGGGCAATGCTGCCAATTTTTGACAATGCTTACAAGGTTTGCAAAACTCATGAGTATCCTTGAACATAGTGGGCCAGTAAAAGCCGCACTTCAGGATTTTGGCCATGGTCTTTTTAGCAGAAAAGTGACCACCATAGGCCTGAGAATGATAGAAGGAGATGACACAACAGTTTGGTGTTCATTGTCTGGCACATATCTCCTTAGAATTTGGTCTGGACAATTTAAATAAATACGGGTCATCCTAGAAAAATTTGTGTACCTTGGCGATGAATTTTTTCTTATCTTACACAGTTCAATGTATCGGTGTGAAACCTGTAGCATGTTAGCAAACCAAGGTAGGTGAGAGAGTTTAAATAGTTGTTCATCAGGGAACATGTCATTTATAGGTGTCGTCTTAAGGGAATCAGGAAGATCAAGTCATGAAAGATGGTCAGCCACTACATTCTCTACTCCTTTTTTATCTTTTATTTCTAAATCAAATTCCTGGAGTAGAAGGATCCATCTTATCAAGAGGCGCTTAGCGTCATTCTTAGAAAGAAGGTACTTTAATACCGCATGATCGGTATAAATAATGATCTTAAATCGAATCAAAAGTCGAATACTATGGCTAAGAGTTCCTTCTCTGTAGTAAAGTAGTTCACTTGGGCAAGATTTAGAGTTCTACTTGGATAGTGACTGACGTAGGGCTTCTTTTCTTTTCTCTGGCCTAACACCACCCTAATAGCATAGTCAGACGCATCACACAACATCTCAAAAGGAATGCTCCAATCGAGTGGTTGTATGATAGGTGCGATGGTTAACATGCCTTTGAGTTTAGAAAAAGCTTCCTGGCATTGCTCGGTCCACTCGTATGGTACATCCTTTTGAAGTAGATTGCATAGAGGACGAGAGAGATGACTGAAGTCCTTTATGAATCTCCTATAGAATCCAGCATGTACTAAGAAGGATCACATGTCTCGTATGTTCTTGGGTGGAGGTAGGTTAGAGATAAGGTCAATTTTAGCCTTGTCTACCTCAATTCCCTTGGACAAAATTATATGTCTAAGAACAATTCCCTTAGGAACCATGACATGACACTTCTCCCAATTCAGCACCAAATTCATTTCTTCACATCGCTTTAACACATTTTTCAAATTAACCAAACATTCACTAAAGGATGGACCAAAGATAGAGAGGTCGTCCATAAAGACCTCTAAATATTACCCCACCATGTCAGAAAAAATACTCAACATACATCGCTGAAATGTGGCAGAGGCATTATACAATCCGAATGGCATCCTTCGGTAGGCAAAAGTGCCATAAAGATATGTGAATGTTATTTTCTCTTGATCTTTAAGGGCTATCTATATCTGATTATAGCCTGAATACTTGTCAAGGAAATAGTAGTAAGAGTGACCAGCTAGCCTTTCCAAGATTTGGTCAATAAAGGGCAAAGGAAATTGGTCATTCCTTATGACTGTATTCAACTTTCTGTAGTCAAGGCACATTCTCCAACCAATAGTAACTCTAGTTGGCACGAGTTCATTGTTGGCATTGGCTATGATGGTGATTCTAGACTTCTTAGGAACCACTTGAGTTGGACTCACCTATTGACTATCGGATATAGGGTATATGATACCCACATCCAATAGCTTAAGAACCTCGACCTTAACCACTTCCTTCATATTTGGATTTAATCTACGTTGTGGTTGGCGAGAGGTTGTCGCATTATCCTCAAGATGAATGCAGTGAGTACAAATCAAGGGGCCAATTGCCTTGAGGTCCACAATTAACCATATAAGGGATCCTTTGTGCTCAATGAAATTAGAGATAAGCACATTCTCCTGATCTTGCTCAAGGTGAGAAGAGACCACCATCAGTTATGTCTCATCTTGACCTAAATAGATATATTTTAAATCAGAGGGTAAAGGTCTCTGGTTAAGCTTCGATGCTTTGAAGCTAGACGGTAGAGGCACTACATCAGTTTGGGGCAACTTTTCAAATTGTGACCTCCACCGATTAACTTCAAGTACCGGCGTAGCATCAAGCATGACATTCATCTCTTTAATTGTATCATCATCCAAATTGGGGGAGTGTGCCAAGCACATCTCTAAAGGGTCAGAGGATAAGGTCATCAGAGCTCTATCTTCCACGAAAGAGTCTATCATATTAATGTCGTGGGTCTCGTCATCATCCTCTGCCTGTCTGCTCATGTTAAAAAATATATTGAGCTCCAATGTCATATTTCCAAAGGACAGATTCATAACCCCATTCTTGCAATTGATGATAACATTGGATGTAGTAAAGAATGGGCAACCAAGTATGATAGGGATTTGAGTGCTCGTGTCTGCAATAGGTTGAGTGTCTAAGACGATAAAATCTACTAGATAGTAAAATTTATCAACTTGGACCAATACATCCTCAATCATCCCTCTCGGTACGCGAACTGAGCAATCAACAAGTTGTAATGTGGTCCGGGTGGGTTTTAATTCACCTAGACCCAATTGTTCATAGACCGAGTAAGGGATTAGATTTACGCTCACCCCTAAGTCAAGAAGTGCATTATCGATCTGGCAATTCCCAATTATACAGGTGATAGTTGGGCTACCAGGGTCTTTGTATTTTTGTGGCATATCTTGCTTGAGGATGACACTCACTTTTTCTATCAGAAAAATTTTCTTTTTGATACTTTGTTGCCTCTTGGTTGTGCATAGGTTTTTTAGAAATTTGGCATATGAAGGAATTTGTTTCACAACATCCAGAAGAGGGATGTTGACCTTTACTTGTTTCAACACTTCTAGAATATCCTGTAAGTTAGCTAGAGGTTTTGGTGCAATCAACTGCTGGGGGAATGGAGCAATTGGCTTGATTTGAGGTTCTGGTTCTAACCCATGTGGAGCAATGCTAGGTCTATCATCTATGTCTTCTTCTGGGTCCTTAGACTTTTCAGCACTTACTAGTGTTTTGGATTAGGAAGGGGTTGAGCCGGAAGGCTTCCTTTCTCCCCAATCGCATTTTTTGTCTAAAGCCCTTATATGGCCTTTGTAAGGTCTTGAAAGGCTTGTAGCATACCTTGATTGAAAAACTCTTGATTTTGAAGATGTTTTAGGACTGGATCCTCTTGAGGTTTCCCTTGATTTAGAAATTGATTAGGGAATCCTTGAGGAGTAAATGTTTGTCCATTCCTCTAACTGAAATTTGGATGATTTCTCCAACTAGGATTGTATGTATTGGAGGTGGGTCCTTTGAAAGGCCTTTGATAGTTATTCATGGCATTTGACTGCTCATTCAATATTTCTTGAAAAGTAGGTATTGTTGGACAATTTTCAATTGTATGTATATTGCAAGCTTAAATACCGCAAATAACTTCCTTTGCCTTATCCTTCTTATGTTCCATGGCCTCGAGTTTCTTTGTGAGATTAGCCATTTTAGATTTATATCATCTTCCTCTTTCAAAAGATATATTCCCCCCCCTCCTTTGATTGAGCAGGCTTAGAAGTGGTGCTAGGTCTTAGGGAGATGTCCCATGATTGTGAGTCTTCAGTAAGTCTATCAAAATAATCCCACACATTATTGACATCTTTGTTCATGAATTCCCCATTGCATATTGTCTCGACCAATTGGCGCATAGAAGATGTCAGTCCATCATAGAAGAAGTTTATGATGTGCCACATTTCAAAACCGTGTTGTGGGCATGAACTGATAAGATCCTTGAACCGCTCATAATATTGGAAGAGTGTTTCATCTTCTTTTTGGGTGAAGTTCATGATTGACTTTCTAAGGGTGTTCATTTTATGATATAGGAAGAATTTCTTAATGAACTCCCTTGTCATGTTGTTCCATCTGCCAATCAATATGGATGTAGTGAGTGCAACCACGTCTTAGCCTTTTCTTTTAAGGAGAAGGGAGAGAGTTTCAGCCTAATCGTGTCTTCAGACACATTGGGAAAGTATAAAGTGGCTATGATCTCATCAAACTCTTTCAAGTGTAAATATGGATTTTCAAATTCAAGTCCATTGAATTTTGGAAGGAGTTGGATCACCCCTAGCTTGATATCCTTATTTCCTATATTTTTTAGAAAAACCATGCATGAAGGTGTGCTCACCCCCACCGATTGTAAATAGTCTCGTAGAGTACGAGGTGGGGGTACATGATGCACCTCATTCTCATCCTGAGCTTCCTCAACTGGAGGTTGAGGTTGATTAAAAACCATAACTTCCACTGACTTAGAAGATCTCAAGTGGTGTCTAATCCAATGATGAATAGGCAACCTTTCGACTAATCCTCCTTCACTCAAGAGAAGT
The DNA here is from genome assembly GCA_030180095.1 of Magnolia changhungtana. NCBI lineage: Eukaryota > Viridiplantae > Streptophyta > Magnoliopsida > Magnoliales > Magnoliaceae > Magnolia > Magnolia changhungtana. The sequence continues at coordinate 5,806,378 of JASAUF010000600.1, forward strand.
AGTGTTGTTACAGACCCACTTAGGCATGAAACACTCTTAGCCCTCAAGTTCAGAATTTAACCTAACCCTAAGATGAAAGAAAACAAAAAGTAATAAGAAATCTAGAAAATGAAGAGAGAGAGAGAGAGAGAGTTAGAAAGAGGTTAGCAGATTAGAGATTTCTATGTTATGATCCTACAAAACAGAAAAGCAAGTTAGTTTCTAAAAATAAAGTTAAAAAATCCTAATATAAAAACAAAAAAAAAGTTAGTCCTAATCTTAACCTAATTCTAAAACCAATTAAATTCAGAAAAACATAGCCGTTAGTCCCTATCAATGGTCCCAAAAACTTGTTCACAACCCCAAGTGTAGGTTCCCGATGTAGTAATAATCTTAGTGAGACTAAGGTTGAATCCATAGGGACTAAACTCGTACGTTTCGAAAAGTAGCTAAAATTAGAACTAGAAGAAGATGTGAAACTAAATCTAAAGTATTTGAGAGAGTAATTTTGAATAAGCTAATTAAAACTTATAAATTTAAAGGTGGGAACTAGGGTGCCAAGGATCCATTTGTAGCCCTTGGGATGCTACCTTACTTGATTTAAGGGATCCAACTGGAGTCAGAGTCTTACCTTATCCAGTTAGAAAAAGAGATGAATGAATATCTGAACTTCTCATTGATCTAGTCTCGAAGGAGGAGAATTGTGAGAATTTGGAAGGGATTCCGTCACCCAACCATGCCCCGGAGATGGTGACAAACAACAGGATTTACCAATCCCACAATCTCAATTAAGAAAAGAAGATATCCAAAGCTATTGCAGATCTATTATAATTTGAGTCATAACAAACCATTGAAAACTGAAAATATTCCTTAAAATCAACTAGAAATCAATGAAGTTCAACAGAAACATGAATTAAAGCAAAGTAAACATCCCAATTATGCTACCGGCTTCACCTCTTAGCCCTAGCTAAGAGGTTTAGCCAACTATTAACATGATTGAACTAAGAACTCTTAAACAAAGCATAAAAACTACTAAGGAAGAAGAAGAAAGACTCTTGGCGGCTACTCTCCACCCTTTAGCTCCACTCGTTAAACCCTGGAAGATGCCTAGGAACGTCCTAGGACTCCTATTTATAGTTGTGAAGCTCCACCTTATGCACCGACTTGAAATTTTCGCAATCTGTTGAGAAACCGCCTCAATTTATGCAATCCGTAGCTTTTTTGCGTTACGCTTCGGTTGGACTAAAGTTAGGTTCAGTTGGACCGAATTAAGATTGAAAATCGCACTTCCTCGCTGGATAATTCACCGCGATTTCGGTCGCATCTAAGTTACCTTCAGTCACACCGAAATCGCATCTGAAGTTTATGTGCAGAGTACTTAAGTGGGACTAAAATTGGCTTAGGTGGGACTGAAGTTGTCTTCAGTCGCACAAAAGTTGGCTTAGGTGGGACCGAATTAAGCTTGAAAATCTTGATTTCTTGTTGGACTGTTTTGTGCGATTTCGGTCGGACCGAAGTTGGCTTTGGTGGGATCGAATTGTCTAATTTTTCTTCTGTTTAACTTGTGCTTTTGCCATTCTTTTCTCCATCCTTTATACTTGGTTTTCTTGGATCTTTGGCATGTAAATTCTTCATTATTGGTCTCCTAAGATCCATCTTTTGCCTTGGTGATTCTTTAGCATTAAATCCATGCTTTTAGCATTCTTTTCAATCTAAGCTCTGAGATTCACCCGACAACATAAACATGTATAAAATATACCATTAAGCAGTATCAAGTTCATAAAACCAAGATATAAATGGGAAAAAATATGCAATACTTGACACTCAACACCAAGCATTCGTTGATAGATTTGCCTACAACCTCAACATGGCTCACAAAAGAGCAAAGTTAACAGCCTTGAGACAAAAAGATAACAAAATGTTATTAGCATATGTAGGGCGATGGTGAGAGATGGCTACCAGAATGTGCGCCCCAATTGATGATGACCAAATCTCCATGATCATCCATTTAATGAACTTGACATTTTTGGATATCTGATCTCACATCCTTATGCAAACTTCGCTCAACTCATTCGTGCTGGAGAGCAAGTGGAAGCAAGAATATGCGTGGGGACGATCTCCCCGTGGCCTCATCAGGCCTCTCCATTCAAATGAAACAAGGTCGAAGGAAGACCCATAGGAAATGGGGAACAGAAATGGCAATGGTTCTGCTTATCGCCCGATAGAAACAAATAACATCATTGTTAAAGCTCAAGGCACCCAACACGCACCTCAATAAGGGTGCCAATAGTACCGCCCTTAACATCAACAATAGATATTTCAACCACCGCCTTCGCCTCGAAAAAATCCACAACCACAACCTCCGCAACAACAACAACAACAACAACAACAACAACAACAACAACAACAACAACAACTCAGGGAAAATGTCTATTACCCCCATCAAAATTGACAGGTGAACAGGTAGTTCAAGAGATTCACTCTGTTTCAACAAGAAACAAATATCATAGATTAGAATATCTATATTTAATAATAAACAAAAGGAAATTGAAGAACAAGCATCATTGTATATTTTATTAATTATGAATTCTTATTACATCCCTCATGTTTCCCTTGATTCCGAAATAAAACACATTTTATCAATGTAATATAAAGAAAAGAAAATAATATCATAGTGATTTCGGCGTCATTTCAGCTTGTGAAGCATCCGTCGAAATGGCAATAGAGTTGTAAAGGTATAGAACTCTTGCCCCATGCCGATATATACAGAATATATGCACGAGAAATCAACTCGTGGGAAGAAATCATCAAATATCTAACATACATGTGACTATGACTACTGCACAGCTGCGCAAATAGTCCCTATTGGGCGGTCGTGTAATAGGTCTCTGCCCTACTCTGCTTCTTGCATCTCCTTCTTTTTCCTCCTTGCTTCTCTTGTATCGCCCCGTGGGATACCTGGAGACTGCTATGAAACTCTCGAAGAATCTCTAGCCTCTCTAAAGCTCCTCACTTGTGAATGAATGAAATGAGAGGAGGGGAAATTTATAGGCCATCACACATGTGGACTTCAATATCGCGCAATAGAGTCCATTGCATGGTCGTGCATCATACTCCTATTGCGTAATCATGCGACAAGACTTTTTGGCCATTCTAGGTAGCCTGCCCCTTAGAGCTATACACGAGTCGAGCTAGCTCGATAAACTCGCTCCAATCAACTCATTTAAGCTCGTTCAGACTCAACTTGCAAAAAGGTTTAGATCAGGCTGAGTGCTAGTAACTGTAGCTCAAATAAAAATGAGTCGAGTTCAAGCTTGGTCAGGCTCGACTCAACTTGACTCGAAACAGAGCTCGAACCCGACTTGAACTCGACTCGCTCAAAATATATTAATAATATATATTATTTATTTATAATATATAAGTTAAAAAACTTAAAACCCTATTTAAACCCTTCACTTTCCCCCTCTTGTCTTTTTCCTTTTCCTACCCTACCCGAGCCTAGTGAATGTGTGAGCAAGCGGTCCGACTTTCAAGCAGAAATCTGGTAGCACCACCTGACCAACGAGCTGAGCGTATGAGTTGGGTTAGGAACTCCACCACACCCCACCTCCGAGCAGAAATCCGATAGCACCACCCGACCGATGAACTGAGTGTCCGAGTTGGGTCAGGGACTCCATCCCACCCCACCTCTGAGTAGAAATCCGGCAGCACCATCCGAGCAAAAATCTGGCAACATCACCTCAACTCTCTTTCTCTCTCAGTCTCTCTACTCTCCTTCAGGCTTCAGTCAGGCATTTTTTTAATGCATTGCAAGTCAAGTTGGGTCAGGGAGTCAGGGTTGCGTTGGGTTGGGTCAAGGTTTAGGTCGGATTGCATTGGGTTGGGTTAGGGTGTGGGTTTGGTTTGGTTTGGTCTAGTTGGGTCAGCGACAGGTGGTTGGGTCAAGGTCGGGTTGGGTCAGCGACTCAGAGTCGAGTTGCATGCATCGGATTTGTGTTTTATTAAAGTAATGTACTTGGATTGGATATGATTTTTTTTTTTTTTTAAATTTTGATTACTTGAATAGTTGAATTTGAGATTATTTGAGAAATTCTAAACTTGTGTATACTTGTATTTGATTACTTGAAATTGAATTATGCTTAATTCAAGTATTCAACTAAAAATCATATATTAAATATATGATTTATAGTTATATACTTCAATTAAACACAAATCAATTAGTTTTAGAACGACTTCGCTTAACACTTGACACACTTGACAAATTAATTTAATAATCTACCTACCCATTTAAGAATTCATATACAATAAATTATATTCAAATCAATAATTAGTTTGATATTTTTATATATATATGAATTCTAAAATTGTCCATGTTGGATAGTTTGGTAATATATCATGTACCTTAATGTTGCTTACGCAATTTACATGGAATTCGAGATTCAGTGCATCAACCCAATTTATTCTCTGAATATATGGTTCTTAGCTGATTGATTACCTCCCATCTATGAATAACAGATAATGGTGATGACACTCAAGCAATAGAGAATTTTTACACATATTTGGAGAATTATGGGGAGATGCTGCCGAATTTTTGAATAACATGTAAATTGTGCGAGTAGAGTACATGATATATTATTGAATGGGATAAAAAGTGAAATTAAAAGTTATGAGATATTAGAAAATGCCTACTTACAAGTTACAAATCACATATTACAATCTCACATTCGAACTTCACATATCTTACATATGTTTTCTTATTTTCATATTTAAAGATGGCTAGCGAGGATGTCCCTACTACCCCTAGTGTTTGTGCATCTGCCACATCCCCTCTAGTTGTTGATGTTGAATGAGATGAGAGAAACTTAAATTCAGATATATCGAATAAAGGAAAAAAAGATCAGCAATTTGGGACAATTTTGAAGAGGTTGAGGTGAAAGAAGGTTCGAACCATGTTATAAAGGTTAGATGTAAGTATTGCAATTCAACATTCGCAAAGAATTTTGGGGGATCAACTTCACATTATCGTGAACATTAATTAATTGTGTTAAGAGTCCAAAAATCACACGTTCAGGCCAACAATTGCTCTCATTTGCCTCATCTGGAGGAAGCGACTCCGATATGCTCTCATTGCTCATAAATTTGAAAAAGACAAACTAAAAGAGTGGTTTGTACGAATAATTATTGTTGAAGAGAAACTATTTAGATTTATAAAAAGCAGAGTTTTTAGCGAATACAACAGATACTTGAGTCTAAGATTTGAGAAGTGTTCACGGGTCACGATGAAAAGAGAATGCATGAAGATGTATATGAATGAGAAGACAAAGATTAAAGCCATTTTGTCATCAGTCTCACGTATAAGACTTACTTCAGACTTGTGGATGACATTGAACCTTGTGGATGCACTATGTGGATGCAGATTGGAATCTATGTAGGACTATTGTAAACTTTCGTCACCTTACTCCCCCTCATACCAGTTTGGTTATTTCAGACTGTGTATACAATTGTCTTTAGAAGTGGGGCATCGAAGTAGGATATCTTCAATCACGTTAGATAATGCATCTATAAATGATGTTATGATTCCTTTTTACTGAGCCAATTCAAGATAGCTGGGAATCTTTATTTTGTAGAAAAATCTCTCCAAGTGAGATGTCGTGCTCACATTCTGAATCTAATTGTGCAAGAGGGGCTAAAAATAATTGATGGCACAAACATAAGAGAAAGCATGAAGTATATACGGGGGTCACCATCAACACTTAGTATCTGGAATGACATACTCCAATGTTTAAATGTTGGAACTCAAAAAACATTGAAGTTAGATGTGTGCACCCATTGGAATTCAACATATGAAATGTTGGATGCGGCAATGGAGTTGAAAATTGCATTCCCAGAATTTGTAATTCGTGATAAAGCATATGCTTGGTTACCTAGTGAAGATGATTGGAGAAGAGCTAAAGATGTTCGTAGTTTTCTTCGAGTTTATTATGACTGCGCAAAGCTATTTTCTGAAAATAAATATCTAACGATAAATCTGTTTCTTCCAAAGCTTTGGAAGATTAAGGATGCTCTTCAGAGAAGTGTCACAACAGGTTCAGATTATATTCAAAATATGACGCTAAGCATGCAAGTGAAATTTGAAAAGTACTGAGCGAATGTCACTATTGATGGTTTTAGATGTTGTACTTGATCCTCGTTGCAAAATGGGATTGGTTAGTTACATTTGTAAAACTTGTATCTTAGTCCATACTGTTTCGTCGACTCCCGCGATCCTTCCCGTCGAAGTCCGGCAACCTGCGACATATAATCAATGTTTGCATGCGACCCTAAGTTGTACCATGTAGATTTAAGTGGGTTTAATCTGAGACTTGTATCATTGCGACCGCACCGTCGCCGTAGTTCCAACGACGCATCTTGCATACCGATCCGATACCCTGGCTGAGAGATGTGGGTCGGTGTTTATTTTGAAGACATGCCGCGCGGTTACAAATCCAAGAGAATCTCTATATCATGTCCCATCAATTAATCACTCAAATCAATCAATCAATCAATCAATGCTTTCTTTCTCCCCAAGTCAAGCAACCACCAAGTTAACTCTTTCTCACCCTCTCTCTTACACACCCATACATGTCAAGTATAACATCACCTCACCCATCACTCACATCTATCACTCTCTCTCCTTACATCCCATCTCTCTCTCTCTCTCTCATTTCTCTTCACACATTTTCCAAGCACCAAAGAAGTGCACGTCCAAGCCTTTCTAAGAGAGAAAAGTGATTTGTGTGGCCCACCTTCCTCTTCCAAAATCTTTCATCCTAACCATTCATTTCTCATCTTCCACCATCAAAGTGAGACACAAGGAGATCGGCTTTCCAACGGACTAAGAAGATCCAACGGTAGGTGCTTCTATAGGCTAGTTTTCAAGTTTTTATGATAGGCCAAGTGAGGCCTTCCAATCAATGGTATGGATCTCACTTTAGACCCTAAGATGTGGCCGATGGCCCACCTTGATCTTCATGATCATTCTATGATGGGGCCATTCTTCATGGACCCCATCATGATGTTTATCTTTTAGCTTGAAAAGGGGTCATCTAGACCTCCTATTTCGGTGGAAGAAAGGATCTTCACCGTTGATTTTGATCGGTGGGCCCATTTGAAATGAGACCCACTTGATGTATGTTATAGATCATGCAAGGGAGGGCCCATAGTGCCAGGTTCCCTCCATCATCACGTGTCTCTCTTTCTCTCTCTCCCTCTCTCTTTCATAGTTTTTGGTATGATGATGTGGCCATGTGGCCCGCCCGGATGGACCCCACTATAAGGCATATATTTTTATCCAAGTCATCTATAGTTGGGGCCCACTTTATAAGTGTTGTATCTACACCACCCATCATTTGGTGGCCCATGTGTGCAGCCCACTTAAAATGCACAACCGTCCAGCGTCCTTGGACGCTGGACGATTGAATGGAAAACACAAATATTAGCTTAGTGTAATGCATTTGGGGTGGGCCACTTGTGTAGACCCCACCTTGATGCATGTTGTTAATCCACGCCGTTCATTCCATTTTCCAGATCATTTTACTTGTTGAGCTGAAAAATGAAGCTGATCTGAATATCTGGTGGGCCATAACATAGAAAACAGTGATTTTCATCGTTTAAATTCACCTTAACTTTTCTACATGCTGAAAGATGCCTAATATTGGGCTTGTTGGATTGATTTTGGACTATAGAATCCATTGGGTGAGATGGATTCTTTCGATGTGGATCCCACACATGAAAAACCACGAGATTTTACGATTTAAAAAAAAAAAATATGCAGCAGACGTTGCCACTGCTAGAGGCACAGGTAGCAGTGGGCCCCACCATGATGTGTGTTTTGTATATCCACACCATCCATTTTGTAGGCCCTTAGGGAAGTAGGCTGCCCTTCAAAAATCAGCCACATCTAAAGCTCAGGTGGCCTACATCCTAGGAAACCGTGGGGTTGAACCATCTGCCATTGAAACCCATTTTTGGGTTCACAGAAGTTTTAAATCAATATGAAATTTGTTTTTACTCTTCATTCAGGTCTGCATGACCTTATGAACAGATCAGATGGCTTATAAACATTATGGTGGGCCGCACGTGGGACTCACAATGATATATATGTTTTATTCCCACTGCCCAGGCGGATGGTGGAGCCCACAGTGATGTATGTGTTCTATTCACACCATCCACTGCTGTGGATGGTGAAACCCACCTAGATGTATGTGTTTTATCAATGCCGTCCAGCTGCTGGACGGCTAGTGGACCCCACCAAAAGTATGTGTTTTATATGCTGTCCAGCTATTTTAGTTGGCTGCTAGACAACAGGGGGACCCCACCATGTGGTATATGTTTCATCCATGCCATCCATCTATATGGGACCCACCCCACGTGTGGGCTACGGCGGTGATATATATGTGTATATATATATATATTATATTGTATATATTATATATATTATATATATCATTTATATATTATATTATATAATGTATACATGATGGTGGGCCTTTATGGCACCCACCATGATACTTGTGTTGCATCCAAACTGTCCAACCATTTTGAAAGCCCATTTTACAGGCTTGAGACTAAAAATAAGACAGATCTATAGTTCAAGTGGATCCCACCTTGGTATATATATAAGGCCCAAGTGATTAGGCCCATCTTGTCATATTTATGGCCCATTGTTGAGGCCCACCTTGATGTGTATGAGGCCGTTGTTGAGGCCCACCTTGATGTGTATGAGGTCGTTGTTGAGGCCCACCTTGATGTAATGTAAGGCCCATGTTGTGAGGCCCATTGTGATGTATTTCAAGGCCTAGGGGTTATGGTCCATTGCAATGTACATAAGGCCCATTGATGTGGCCCACTAGATTTATATAAGGCCCATATGATGTATCCAAGGCCCATGGGTCGAGGCCCAATGGGATGTCCTTAAGGTCCATTGCAATGTGTAATTCCCCCATGGTTTGTGTAATGATGTTTTATAGCGGGCCATGCCTTGGGAGCAATGTTGGTTTGACGTCCACATTGTAATAATGTTGGTTAAATGTCTGCATTATGACTCTCCCTTAGGCCCATTGATAGGCCCATACTGGTTATGTGTAGGCCGTCTATGCCTATCTTCGGTGTAAGGATAGTTCATTACTTTATAACATGCTTAGTGCACTTCCATGATTCATGCGCATACGTATCATATGTATGCTTGATATGAGGAATGTTTAATCATAGCATAAGCCATTGGGCTGAGACATTTACGGGACCCTTATGAGATGGAGTGCCCCACATGAACGTGTGGTACGCGCGAGATTGCTGCATGACTGACGGTGTGACTCATACATTTCGCATTGTGTGTCGTGATTCAATGCACACCCTAGTGACATCGGGGCCGTAGCCTCCACAGGCACATCGTGGATGGTCGTATCGGATACCGAAAACATTGGTTCTAGCATTGTGGGCACTTAGGATGTCCTTGGGTGAAAATCCCAGAACCTTTTTGGTACCAGGAGTTGCTCCAACGTCTAGATCGAGTGGATACACGAGCGCCCGAGTGCCGAATACCAGTAGGCTGCGTCTCCCACTGTGTCGTGGTCGGTTGAAAGGAGGTGTGACCTTATCCGCCCAAGTGAGGGGGGCTATAAGTTAGGCTGAGTTTGACCAGCTTGCAAATGAGTCTGCTATCGATGAGCCGAGTAGGTATTGACAGACTACTGGTCAAGCGGATATTGAGGTCTATTCTGCTCACTTGCCTGTGCAGCTAGGGAGGAGGCAGTCAGTGTGAAGTGTACTAGACCCCGGTCATATCCAGAGAGGAACTGTACTGATGTGTACTTGATGAGTACTGGCACACTTGCTTTGCATCTCGCATATGACATTTGGCTACATAGGCCTCGCATCGCATGACCTGGGTATGGCCGATAGCATTCATGCCTTGCATCACATAGCTTTGGTATAATTGATAGCATTCATGAACTTATCGCATATTTCTGCATTACTCTGATATTGTACACTTGGCACTCGCCTTACACACACTATCATCACCCTCTAAGCTTTCTATAAGCTTATCCATGATGGATGCATACAGGTGGCATTAGGTTGCAGTAGCGTTGAGCTTGGAACGTGTAGCCGAGCTTCTGGAGTTTCTGTTACTTTCATTACATTATATTTTCCTTTCATACGCATTGTACTTAAAGTTTTTGATATAGTGGATATGTGCTGATGTTGTTTTGTGACTTGGTTATGCTTGTGGTTATGCTCCATTACAAAAAAAATTTCATACTAAAAATCCTCCTTGTAGGATCCCAGGATCGGAATTTGGCGTATGGGCGCTAAGAGCCGAGAATAGGTTACTATGGAGGCTGTTGGCACCGGTTTCATCAATCGGGAATTTTGTGAGCCCATTTTTTAAGTTTGAGGCATGATAGAAGTTGGTATTAAAGCATAACTTGGGAATACCTGAGATCACATCACATATCTGCTATGAACTTAGAGTGGATAGGTTTCGAGTGCGAATAACTTAGCGATTTTTCGACATAGACCCTTAATGTTTATGCCTTTGAGAATTCTCAAGGCTGATAGGCCCTTGTTCCTTCCTTTAGGACGCATGGAGGGATTTATATACATAGTTAAGGTAGTTGAGAATCTTATCTCAATACCCATATAAAGTATAATTTACCAAATACTTACTCATACAGACATTTTTACAAACACTTAGACTACACACTTCGACATACATGACTGTGGACACTGGAAAATCGGTGCCCATGTTGATTTATAATGTTATGGCGTTGATGATGGGGGTGATTAGGCTGATTTATGAAGGTTTGAGTCGCCACTAGCCAATTAATATTAGAATCCTGCAGTCGGCTAGAACCCACGAAATATGTAAGGTTGGAGGAATCTGAAGACTCTCCTACCTTAGAGTGACTCCTGATCTGTGATCCTGGATTCGGGGTAAGGGACCTCGGTTACAAAGAGGGAAGGTGTTAGGCACACTCTCTACCCGTACAAATGTACGGTCTCTACTTTGTGTGGTAAAATAATCTCAAGGGATGGATGATGTGGTCGAGATAGGACTAGGCATATAAGTAGATTTCTGATGTGGCAAGATCCGAAATTTCGGCAAGCCATATAGCATACATCCAACGGTGTACCTAGAAGGCGGATGTGATGATGCTCATGTCAATAGGTGAAGAAAAACTGGACTAGATTACCTAGGAATTTCTGATGTGACAGAATCTAATGCACGACAAGTCACAGAGCATATGTTCACTAGAGATCTAGAGAAGCAGGGGGGTTGAGAAGGGAATAGATGTCATGATGAATGCTTGAAGGATGGTGCATTTTTGGTTTGATCTTAAATAGACTAAGACATGAATTGAACCATGACTAATCAAGGCTTAGGGGGTGGGAAGGTTGAGAGGAAGGCTAGGGGGTGGCTTAAAAGATTTGGGCTTTGAGGGTCTGGGAGTTTTTTCCCTCTCCTTCACTTTCTTTCACTCTCACTCTCTTTCACTCTCACTCTTTCTCCCTTGGTTTTGGTGTGTTAAAATGAGAAGAGGAGAGGGCTATTTATAGCCTTCTCCAATGACATTATGGTGATTAGTGGGTAGGTAAAGGTTAAAATCTTGAAATGGAGGGTTGTGATTGGTTAAGGAGAGGGGTGACATGTGGCACATTCCCATTGGTTTTTAGGGCTGGTAAAAAGGTAAATGGTGAGTTTTGGGGGGATAAATTCGTGGAAAAGTTGACTTTTGGACGCTGGGACAGCTGTCCACACACGAGCTACGAGCGGCGGCAGTCGAAGTACCGCAAGTGGTAGTCAGACTACCACCCTGGTAGTCAGACTACAGCCTGGGCCTGGTTCGGGTCGATTTCGCATGTTTGAGCTTCGTGTGATGCTCTGGTTCATCTGGTGGTCTCTATTTTGGGTTTTTGGGACTCAAAGTGGCAGATTTAGGCATGGACAGGGGGTTCTGGCCAGGGTATAGGGTATAGGCGAGGCTGTGTGTATGTTGGACGGCTTGGATTGCGGTTTCGGGTTGCGGGCTAGGAATTTGGGGACTTGGGACCAGGGTTTTAGGTTTTAAGCTAGGGTTAAGGGCCAGTTTAGGACATGATCATGGTTTCCAGATTTTCTTAGCCTTTTCGAGATGCTAGCCTAGGTGGGGTCTACAAATGCCCCTCTTTGGCCGAAGTTACAAGCAATCGAAGGCCAAAGTGAGTGGACACCCCACCCTTCTAGTTAGAAAGGATAGTGATTCAAATATGTTACCTGCCGTTGTATTATTGTCAGTCGACTGTTTGGAAAAGAGATTACTTGCACATATCACGAGGGTTGAGGAAAACGTTGTGATTATCTCCTGTGCATTCGTCGCGGCTTTACGGATCACCAATCACAACCTTTTCACATTGGATTATTAACACCATTGGAGAGTAAGTTTGAAAGTAGGGCCTCTGCGCGTTGGTGCGGCTTTACGAGGATTCCCGTACTATTAGGTTTGTTGTTCCGTTTCTATGTAATCACCCTAGGAGTGTTCGTTTCATTTAACTGTTAAAGTGGTTAGCTGCCCTGCGCATTGGTGCGGCCTTACGAGGAACTCACTACGCCAACTTGGACTCGATCAAACTTTGCGAATATCCCGGACTAGGTATGTGCAGGTAATCCTTTGCCATGCAGTCTGCTAATTCTGATACTTTAGGTACAATGGATTGTTGTCACTTTGAGTTTGATTATTCTTTCTAGAGATAGATCCACTCACTTTTACTAGCATTCGTACAACTGTCCAGATATAGAGATCAAGTCAATCGTATATGTATCATGTATGGATTTGGTCATTGTTCGGGGAAACCGGAAGAGATCGAATCTTATTCAGGTGTTCCCGTTGGCCACAACTGGAGAATATGGAAGATTCCTCAGTGTACTGCATGCCGCGTGCATTTGAACACTTTGGTTCGAAAATTTACTCCCTTTGGAACTAGATTCACTGGGGATTTTATTTGAAAAGATTTTTTTTCTTTTGGATATCCGTTCGATCTCGCGGGTGGGCGTCGTCGTCCGGTTTTTATTTGTAGTAAAGTCAGATGGCCTCCACTAATAAATTAATGAGGCTAATGATTTAGAATAGACAAACCTTTTCGGAGGCATACTCACTGGGGATTTCTGTTATTTTGGCAATTTTTAGTAACTTTTGGGATTTTTTGAAATTTTGGAATTCTTTTTTTTTTTTTTTTGAATTTTTGGAACTTTAGAATTTTGGAGATTTTTTGAATTTCTTTTTTTTTTAAAAAATTTTTTGAAGGCTGTTTTGGTAACTTTAAAGATCTGGGGGTTGTTTTGGTAACATGAAGATTTTGGTGACTTCTGAAAATTTCGGGCTACTTTGAAAATTAGGACTATCTTGGTAACTTTTGAAATTTTGGAACTGTTTTGTAAACCTCTTGGAAGTGTGGGACTATTTTGAAAATTTTTTGGGTATTGTCCAACGGTTAGGGGGGAAAACCAGTCACTCATGGCCATCCTAGGGGACAGCTCGCTGCCCCATGCACGTTTTTGGTCGGGCAGCGGTCGGACTACCGCCTGCCCGACCAAAAACATGCCTTGTTGTGGACATGAATGATAACTTTAAAAGAGAAGTTTTTGGATATGGATTTTGGATCTTGGGATGGGCCTTTTTGAAATGAGCTTGAAGAAGTGGGTTTTTAGACTTGGGCCTTGAAATGTTTTTTTTTTTGAAATGGGCCTGAACTTTTGGAATGGGTCTCCTTAGAAATGGGCCTTAAAAAATAACGGGCTTGGGCTTTTTGGATGTGGGCCTTGAAAGCAGGCTTTTGAAATGGGCTTTGAAGGCGGGCCTTTAAAATGGGCTTTAAAAAAAATGGGCCTCAGCATGGGCCTTTAAAATGGGCTTAGAAAGCGGGCCTGAGCTTTTGAAGAATGGGCCTTTGAAAGCAGGCCTTTTGAAGCATGGGCCTCAGCATGGGCTTTTGAAAACATGGGCCTAGGTTTTGAGAAGAATGGGCCTTTGAAGTGGGCTTTCTGAAGCATGGGCCTCAGCATGGGCTTTTGAAAACATGGGCCTAAGTTTTGAGAAGAATGAGCCTTTGAAGTGGGCTTTTTGAAGCATGGGCTTTTGAAAACATGGGCCTAGGTTTTAAGAAGAATGGGCCTTTGAAGTGGGCTTTTTGAAGCATGGGCTTCAGCATGAGCTTTTGAAAACATGGGCCTAGGTTTCGAGAAGTAGTCTTACTTGTATACCTTTCCTGTGCGGCATGCCTCGTCGTGGTAAAAACGAGGCTAGTTCGTCTCGTCAGTTGTCGGATCCATACCATGTACCACGAGAGGGATGGCACCTGTCTGATTTAGCCCGGGAGGGTGGCGCTCCTGCAATTCTGAGAGGGCGAGGGGTCAGGACTCATTGGCTTGACTGGTTTCATGACCGCCAACCCCTGTTTTTTGAGGTTCTGGAGCATACTCTGTTCGCACACCTGTTCCGAGTTCGTCTGAGTAAGACGAACATGTCTTTTTTATCTGCTTTGACGGAGCGGTGGCACCCCGAGACCCACACCTTTTAGCTGCCTTTTGGGGAGTGGGGGATTGCTCCCTACGATGTATACATGCAGTTGGGTCTCCAGTATGACGGAGGATTCGTCCCTTTTGAGGATGACTGGATACAAATGTTGGGGATGATGCTAGATGCGACTGAGTTTACTGGTCCTCGGTTCAAACTCCTCTGGCTATCATCAAACTTTGCCAGACGCATCCTTGAGACCGAGGCTGTGACTGTGGTGAAAGCTCGGGCCTTGATCCTGTACATCATGGGTGCGATGATTTTCTGCCACGGGAATGAGCTTGTGAGTTTCCGTTTATTGTCGCTCGTGGCAGACATAACTTTTCCCACCCCGTACAACTGGAATGCAGCCCTTCTGGCCATTTGTATGAAGGGTTGGATAAGGCCAGCCGCTGTATCAGTCGTTCCTTGACTGGCTTTTACCCTGTCATCGAGGTACCTTCTTGTCATCCTTTTTGCCTTGCTTTCTCTGGGGACAATCTGGTGTACCTTGTCTGATAGCGGTTTTATGCAGGTATGCTTTTTTGATCACTTTCCTCACCTAGCGCCCACTTTGATCGATCATTCGCCTCCATTTCCTTGCATGATGCTGTGGTATAAGGATAATCGCAGCCATATGCGTCTATTTTCAGATCTCGCCTGGAGGTCGAATATTGATGCCCTTGTCCCCGATGATGTGAGTGATGTACCTGCTCTTGTGTTACCCATGTGTTGCTTTCTACTTGCTTCTCGGCCTTTGATTTGTTTCCTTTTGGTAGTTCTGTACCAGGCTGTATCTTCGGTCGGATGCAGTGCTTACCCCTAGAGCTTAAAAGGCTTTTCAAGCCTCACGAAGACGCCGCATTCTTGAAGATCCATGTGTGACAAAGTGGTATCTAGGGGAGGTGCTCTTTTGGATGTTGACTGGCACCCCCATGGTACCACTTAGCCCGCCATCTGGGCCTTCTGACTGGAGGTCAGTGTCTGAGAGAGAGTTGGCTGCTGCCTTAGAGGGATATGATGCCAGTGCTTTCATCGATCCTGATATTGAGTACAGCTCTTGGTGCAAGCAGCATGACATTGGTCCGATCTTATAGCCTGGCTATGCTCCAGGTGGTGGCACGCGTTTTGCTAGAGGTGGAATCTTTGGGCCACACTTTCGTCGTAAGGATATGGACACTTATCTCCCTGACGATGATTAGGCCATTATACCATGTAATCATGTATATATGAAATTTATTTTATTCAATGTCGCCTTTTCGCACTGCCTTTCGGTCCATTTTGTAGTCTCTATTCAATACACAAAAGTTTGTTCTCGGGTCCTACCTCTACGAAGAGGGCCCCACCTGAATTTGGCCCAAAAGTGGGACTGGGCAGTAATCCGTCTGCCGCGGGCGGTACTTGGATTGCCGCCCGGAGACTTTTTTCAGCCTGACCTGCTCTGTCAGTGTGGCAGTGATGCAAATATGTCAGATCTGTAGGCAAAAGTTAGAATACCACGAGCTGTAATCGGATTGCCGCCTCCATTCATCTTTTCTTCTAGCAACTGCCCCTCCTTTTTGTTCATTCTCTTTACCTCTTTCTGGACATTCCTCCCTGTCTCTGTCCATCCAATCATCCTTTTTGTCTTCTTCCTCTTCTTTGTCTCCTTCTTCTTTTGTTCCTTCCTCTTTTAGAGCTATTATGGCCAATCATGATGATGGGTTTGATGGATTTATTGATGGTGAAGAAGTGGGTGGCCCCATAAATGGGGGAGAGGATCCATTTATGGATGGGTTGATGGAGGTTAGTGGTGATGAAATGAGTTCTTTTGGAGAGATCAATGCTATTTATGATATGATTCCTACCACCATTAATGGAGGATGTGAAGTTGGGTTGGATAGTTTGAATGGCTTTGATGGGTCCACATCAGATGGACCACGGGGTTTGGAGATGTTCGCATGGTGGGGATGGGAGGTTTGGATGGTGAGGATGGCGCGATGATGGCGATCGATGGCTTGATTGGTAGAGAGATGATGGGTGGTGTGGATGATAGTGTGGTGATGATAGACGGGGTGGACGGTGTGGATCAGGCTAGGATGGGTGGCGAGTCCCATCTTAGCGGTTTGGATGGCTTAGATTCGGCAGGTGATGGTCTTTTTGCGGATGGCCTGGGTCAGATCTTTAGTGTGGATTTCGAGGCAGTGATGGGACCATCAGCTTCTGTTGGGATCTAGAGTACAAATCCTGTCAGCTACTGAGATATTTTAAATGTTGTAGCTCCTGGGGCTTGTTCATTTCTGACGACTCCTAATGTGACGGTTGTTGGGAATTCGGGCCCGCCTGTTGCGGCTTTCCAGGATACTCCGCGTGATGCGATGAGCTAGGCTGGCTTTTTTTGACATCACGAGATTGACCTGTTGGACGAGGGCATGCCTATTTTTAATGACTTGCTGATCAATCCTGGATTCCAGATTATAGAGGGTGTGCCCGTTCAGACTTGCAGGTTGCAGCCGCATGGTACTTGTTCTGAGCGGTTGCATATTTGGATTGAAAGCTTGACCGAACCTGAGATCTTCGAGTTGAGTTCCTTAGGCTTCCGAGAGGTTCTTCATTTTCATCGAGTTAGCCTTGACTGGTGACTGCTGAGTGCAGCTTCTTATGATTGGGTGCCGTCTTTGGATCTATTTTCCTTCAATGATCTTGAGCTGGGCCCCTCATTGGAGGAGTTTTCACTCTTGTTAGGCCTTCCTCTCACTCAGGAGCCTTACATTCCCTCATCTGAGCTGGTTCGTTCTTCTAATCTGATCGCCGGGTTTGGATTTTTTTCGACTCTTCCCACTGCAGAGGGTAGGACTGGTGAGTTGTCACTCGAGATATTGTATGATCGCTGCTCTACTTTTCGAGGTGCCCCTGGATCTGATCGCCAGCTTCAGTGCCTGAATGCTATAATATTTTGTGTTCTCGCCGAGCTGCTTTTCTCCGAATGGCGACAGTCTTCGTTGGCAGTTCTGCTGGATGTGTTCCACCATGTTTTGTATCGTAGGATTATCACTTCGGTGGTGCTGGCGAAGCTTTTCCTGGGGCTGACTGAGTGTTCATTGGGACGGACACGCATCCTTCGGGGCTATTGTACATTCCTTCAGGTATTTCCCATTCTTTTCCTCTTCCTTTGTCTAGTGCTGTTCTTTTGCTTGTCTCTTGAGTCATGCTGCCTTACAGGTATGGCTATGGGAGCATCTCTTTATGACCCCTTCGCTTATATGGCCTGATTCCCGCCGTGATGATGTGCTGTCTTTACTGCTTGATGGCCTTCCCCTTGGTGTTGAGGCCACTGAATCGTTGTACCACCGCATGTTTTCTCAGCTTCGAGGGTGGGAGATTAGCTGGGAGGCCACCTGGCTTTGTCGTTCACCGTTGATTTGCAGCGCAGCTCGTACTCCTTTGTTGTTGTTGGGTCTTCGGGGATACTGCTCTTACCATTCTGTGCGATTCCTGCGATAGTTCAGTTTCTGGCAGGATATTCTGAAATTTGCCTTTTCTAGATTTGGACATGCCCCTCTTCCTTCTGACCTGATTGCTTTGTATAGGCAAGTCTGGATCTCATGGCAGGGATCCTTAGATGCGGCGATGCTGGAGCTTGAGTCTTGGGCTCCTCCCATGGCGTCAGCACCGTACCGGTGGTGGGTGGCGGAGCAGTCACTTTATCGTCAGGTCCCGGACTGGCATTTGGTAGATGAGGCTGCTGATTAGGACATGGTGGGTGATATTGCTTCTTTCTCTTCGTGTGTTGTTGACTCATTTGAGGCCTTTGAGGAGCGGCCTTTCATTGATCCTTCCTTCTTGCTAGCCACACACGGTCATCTGATCAGCGAGATTGCTGTCCTCCATCATGCATGTGAGGGCATGACCCGTCGACTCGCCATGGGACGACGATATGACGAGAGTATGTTTGCGGCACACCATCTAGAGAGGGATGAGGTCTTCTATCTGCGTATGGAGGTAGAGAGTCTCAGGCAGAGATTATCGTTGTATGAGAGGTAGGGGCTTACCTTTTGGTCCCTTTTTCGATCGACTGCTTATTTTTGTATGCATGAAGGATCTTTTTTTTTTATACAAAAGGAAAGTAAAACAATGTATTTGTTAAAAGGGTTTTAATGAAATGAAATATTTTTGTTTTGTGCCAAATTTGTCAATGTGCGCTTATATTTGGGTTTATGCTTTGGTTGATTGGGATCAGAATCTTGGGCTTAGCCCACATTGTGTGCAGTAGTCTAGATTGTATCCTTAAGGTCTTGGTTCCCTGAGAGGGTGTCCGGGACCAGATTCCATGAATTTGAGCAATTTAATAGAGTACTATCCGAAGTTGATCTTTCTTTGTATCTCGTTGTGGTGTTTATTGCCTTGGTCTTTTCTGTTCCTGCACTTTTATTTTTTTTGTTCCTACCATTTTTGCCCGTAGTGCCTCTTCAGGTTTTCGCTACGTCCGGTTTTCTGTCATTTTTGTCCGTATTGTCCTTTCGGATTTTCACTACATCCTGAATTTTTGCTCTTGCTTACCCCTTGGCAGCTGTGCTGTTTTTACCCTCGGCGTCCTTTCAGATTTTCAATAAGTCCACTACATGCCCGCTGTTTTTACTCGAGGTGTCCTTTCGGGTTTTTACCTCACCCTTTTTGATTAGACATGCTTTCTCTCCCCCTTTTTTTTTGGGAGTGCTGGGCGAATAGGAGAGGCTTCCTTAATAGCCGGCCAACTGGTTACTTTCTTATCCTTGTCTTTGAGTACAATCATAAGCTGCTTTTGGTTGGGTTATTCGGGAATGATGGGATGGACTTCTTCTCTTTTCTTGAGGTTTTCTTCTTTTTTGGGATTTTCTCTCTCTCTGTTTTTTTTTTAAAATTTTTTGTTTCAATTTTGTTTTCTTTCTTTCTATTTCTCCCCTTTTTTTGTGAGAGAGATGGTAGGTGCTTCCTGAAGGGAGAGATGGCGGATATATACATTTTTTTTGGTTTTTGGTGGAGATGTGATGGGTGCTGCTTTGCAATTATACTCATTGATAAGGTTAGGTATGGTTACCCGTGATAGATTTTCACGTTGTCGGCATTAATGGGCTCAGGAAGATCCTCTCCTTTCAGACTGGTGAGCCGAAGAGCCCCTTCTGGGAGTACTTCATGGATGATCAGCGGTCCATCCCACGAGGGTTTGAACTTTCCTTTAGGATCTGGTAAATGTGGTGGCAAGATACGCTTCATGACCATGTCACCGACTTTGAAGCTTCTCTTTCGGACCCTCTTGTTGTAGGCTCAAGCGATCCTTCTTTGATAACACTCGGAGTGGCTTAGCGCCCGCATGCACTTTTCATCTGCCAGATACAGTTGATCATACCTTGCTTGTTGCCACTCACCTTCCTCGACTTCACTTTCCAATAATATCCGCAGTGATGGGATTTCGATTTCGACTGGCAGTACTGCTTCCATTTCGTATACTAGTTCGTATGGAGTTGTGCCTGTGGCAGACCGTACAGACGTTCGATAGGCCCAGAGTGTGTAGGGGAGCATTTCTGACCAACCATGGTATGTCTTCACCATCTTCTCTAGTATGCGAATGATGGTCTTTTTTGCAGCTTCGACCCCACCGTTCATTTGGGGATGGTAAGGGCTTGACCGATGACGTTGAATTTTAAATTTGTCGAGGAAATCACCCATCCTTTTATTGATGAACGAAGTTCCTTTATCAGTGATGATGGCCTGAGGGACCCTATAACGGGTGATGATGTTGTTCTTCACGAATTTGACTACATGAGATGCCGTGATGGTGGTGTAGGATGCCGCCTCTATCCATTTGGTGAAGTAGTTTATAGCTACTAAGACGTATTCATGCCCATTTGAAGCTTTAGGGCTGATCTTGCCGATGATGTTTAGCCCTCATACGGAGAAGGGCCATGGTGTTGTCAGGTTGTAGGTTCGAAAGTAGGTGCATGGATTTGGTTTACGTGTTCCTGACACTTGAAGCATCTCCTGACGTGCTTACAACAATCTGTCTCCATTGTGAGCCAATAGTATCCTAGCCGTAGGATCTTTTTTGCCATCATGTGTCCATTCATGTGTGCGCCGTATAGTCCTTCGTGAATTTCTGACATGATCTGTACCGCTTTTGTCTCGTCCACACAATGGAGAAGGACTTGGTTGAAGGATCACTTGTAGAGGATGCCACCAGTGATCACGAATTGTGCTGCTAGCCATTGGATAGTGCGTCAATCAACTAGTGTTGCTCCTTCCGGATACTGCTGATGTTCGAGGTATTCTTTGATGTTCGTGTACTAGGGCTGATCATTTAAGGAAGTTTTAGCTTCGTTGATCTGTAGGCAGAATGCAGGTTCTTCTTGGAGCTCGACAGTGAGTTCCCACTCAGCGACTCCTTTTGGGATCTCCAGCATTGAGGTGATGGTAGCCAAAGCGTCTGCAAATTGGTTTTTAATTCGGGGCATGTAAGAGAATGTGATCTCTTTAAATTCTTCGATTAGATTTTCCATATATACATGATAAGGGATCAGCTTCTCATCCTTGGTCTTCCAATCACCATTTATCTGATTGATGATGAGTTGCGAGTCCCCGAAGACTCGTAACTTCTTCACACTGAGGATTATGACCTCTCTTCACCCAGTGATGCATGCTTCGTATTCGGCTACATTGTTAGTGCACTGTAATGCTAGCCTCCTGGATATGGGAATTGGGACATCCTCAGGAGAATAGAGTATGACTCTTACTCCACTCTCTTTTGAGTTTGGGGCTCCGTCGAAAAAGTGCGTCCACTCTCCTACCTTTCTTTCTTCCTCTTCCTCAATCAGGAGGATGTCCTTGTCAGGAAAGAAGGTCTTCAGTGGTTGGTAATTAGGCAGGGAGCGTGCTGCTAGATGATCTGCTAGTGCTTGTCCCTTGATCGTTTTTTGAGTGACATAGGTGATGTCGAACTCAGAGAGCAACAATTGCCATTTTGCGATCCTGCCTGTTAGTGCTGGCTTTTCGAATAGGTACTTCAATGGATCCATGCAAGCGAGCAGGAGGACTAGATGGGCGATCATGTATTGTCGTAGCCGCTGTGTTGCCCAAACTAGGGCGAGGCATGTCTTTTCTAAGCTAGAGTATTTGGCTTCATAGCTCGTGAATCGTCTACTTAGATAGTAGATTGCTCGCTCTTTTCTTCCTGTATCGTCGTGTTGGCTGAGAACGCATCCAATTGCTTCCACTGCAACAAAGATATATAGCAACAATGGCTTACCTGGAGTAGGCGACATGAGCACGGGAGGATTTAACAGGTATCTTTTGATCTTGTCAAAGGCTGCTTGACAGTCGTCATTCCATTCCTTTGGTGAGCACTTCCGTAGTAGCTTGAATATGGGCTCATAGATGGGTGTGAGTTGTGCGATGAATCGGCTGATGTACTGGATCCACCTGAGGAAGCCCCGAATTTCTTTTTCGGACCTGGGTGGTGGCATTTCGATGATTACCTTAGTTTTGGCCTCATCCACTCGGATACCATTTTTACTGACGATGAAGCCTAACAGCTTGCCCCCGGTTGCACCTAAGACACATTTTTGAGGGTTTAGGCGGAGCTTGAACTTTTCGAGTCTATCGAAGAGCCTTTTGAGATCTTCGAAGTGTCCTTCGATCGTGCAAGACTTGATGATCATGTCATCTGCATAGACTTCCATTTCCTTGTTTATCATGTCATGGAACATGGCAGTCATGGCTCGCTGATATGTAGCTCCTACGTTCTTCAGCCTGAAAGGCATGACCCGGTAGCAGAAAGTTCCTCAAGGTGTGATGAAGGAAGTCTTCTCTTGATCTTCGACGGCCATCCTGATCTGATTGTAGCCTGAGAAGCCATCCATGAAAGAGAAAATCTTGTGTCTAACAGTATTATCTACCAGTGTGTCGATGTGAGGCAGAGGGAAATCGTCTTTAGGGCTTTCTTTGTTGAGGTCCCTGAAGTCGATGCACATTCTGACTTTCCCATCTTTCTTTTATACTAGTACAATATTTGCGAGCCATTCCGGGTAGTTGAAGACTATCAGGAATCCTACGTTGTATTGCTTGATGACTTCATCACGAATTTTCAGGGCCCATTTTGGCTTCATTCTTCGCAGTTTTTGCTTGACAGGCTTCATGTCAGGCTTTATTGGCAAAGGGTGCACCACTAAGTCTTCATCGAGCCCTGACATGTCTTCATAAGAGAAGGCGAAGTTAGACAACCTCAGTTTCAGAAACTCCATCATCCTTTGCTTGTATTCTGGGGACAGCGACCTTTGGATACGCACCTCTCTGGGGGATTCTGCTGACCTTAAGTTCACAATTTCGAAATCTTCTGCTACAACATTGGCCTTTGTTTCGATCTCTTCGAGAGAATCCTTGAATTCGAGAGCTGTATCATCGTTTCCCACATCCAGGGCTTCATCCAAACCCATGAGTTCGAAGTCTAACTCGAGATCGAAATCATACGAGTCGACCTCAAACTCCTGCGATGCATGTGAAGTTTTCGGCATAGTGGTTTTTGAAAATTTTTCTATAGTTTTTGCATTTTGAAAATTTTCTGACGTTTTGTGATTTTGAGGAATATCTGATTTTTTTTTTTGTGTTTTTGGGAATATGTGATGTTTTTGTGTTTTGAAAATTTTTTAATTTTTTTGTGTCGCCAAAGTATCCCGTATAGGACGGTGTTGCGAACCATGAGTGATCTTGTCTTAGTTGGGAGTACCAACTACTATTTACATTGGCATTTTTTTTGGGACCGGTATGGATGGGTAGTTTACCGTCTGCTTCGATCGTCAGGGGGATGACTGTCCAGTTTGGTTCTTTTACCCTTTCGATCCTGTTGTTCTGCTTCGTCTGTTCCTGAGGGTCACCTGTCCTGATGACCATGATGTCTGCTGGGCTGGGTTCAGAGTCAGAGTCTGATTCGATCTCTTCGCTCAGAAGCCGGAGCTCTTCGGGCTCCTCGGACTCACCTTGCAGTGGAATCATGATGTTTGTCTAATCAAGGGAAGGCCACCTCCCTTTATCAATCCAATGGATGGGCTGTTTTTGCCCCTTTTGTTGTCGGGCTGGTGGCAGGGATGTATTCCCTTGACTGTGGATGAGGACGGTTATCTCTCCATTCTTACCCGTGTTCCCTTTAAGGGGCATTCCTGGTTCTGGGTCTCCTGTAGACGACCTTGTTTCTTTACCCCTAGCCTCATGTGATGGGTTTGGGGGATCTGCCCCTAGCTTTGGATGTGCTTTTGATGTCCTGAGGATCCTATCCCACCTTATTGGTGGCCAGATAGATTCCTGGTTAGCATATTCTGTGAGTTTGAGTTGCTGGAGTTTGTCCTCAAGAGACATTATCGTATCATCACAAACTGTCCCAGCCTTGATGAACTTGATGGGTGTGCATTTGAACGGTTGACCCTTCTTTGGCCTTTCAGCCTGATCCTCTGGTGTCAGTTGATATCCCAGTCCCTGTCTATGCACGTTGGCAGGTGCTGGTTTCACCACCATACCTTTTTCATGGAACTCGGTACGGTTGTTTATGATTAATCGTTCAGCAGGGAGAATGACATATTTAGTAGCAAGAGGGCGAGGGTTGGCGATTGCATTTACATTTTCGAATTCAAAGCTATGGTATGATATGTCACCCTCTGCATGCTGAATGTCATTCACAGGGATGCCGGTTTCTTGGATACTAACCGTCACTGGTAGGATTGTTTCTGGCTCGGCCAATACTGAAATAATTCGATTTCCCGAAGGGAATTTAACCCTTTGATGGAGGGTAGATGGGATGGCTCCAACAGTATGGAGCCATGGCCACCCCAGTAGAAGGTTAAATGAGGTGGGAATGTCGATGACCTGAAATGTGATAATGGTCATGTCTGCTCCGATTTGTAATTCTAGGTTGATTTCTGCCTTAACCAGTCTCCGAGAGTTATCGAAGGCTCTAACGCTCATGATGCTGGGCCTGAAAGAAGACGGTTCTATCCCTAACCGTTTGGCAGTCCTCAAAGGGCAAACATTTAGGCTTGA
The DNA here is from genome assembly GCA_030180095.1 of Magnolia changhungtana. Classification (NCBI taxonomy): domain Eukaryota; kingdom Viridiplantae; phylum Streptophyta; class Magnoliopsida; order Magnoliales; family Magnoliaceae; genus Magnolia; species Magnolia changhungtana. Next base: position 5,830,962 of record JASAUF010000600.1, read on the forward strand.
TCCGTTGTCAATGAGTACGAGTGGAACTTTGAAATTTTCATAACGGATAGCTATATTTAATGAGCGCCCATGTTTGCGACCTTCAGGTGGCAATTCCTCATCCGAGAAAGTGATAGACCGTGGTGCGAGGAGCTGTCCAATCATACTTGCCACCATTTCGAGGGGTACGTCGAGAGAGATATGTGCATCATTCAGGGTCTTTGCAAAGATTTCTCGTTGCGATCTTGATGTGCATAAGAGTTTCCAGATAGATATTTGGGCAGGAATGGTTTTCATTTGGGCTGCTATGTCATAAGTAGCGTTAGTTTTCCAAGTGGTTTCCGACAAAGTTCCCCTGGTTTCTCTTGGGTTTTGATTATCTCTCTTGAAATATCTCCCATTGTTACCCACTTCAATGCATATTGGGTAATGCCATTGGACTACTTTCGGGTTTTAGGAAGGAACCGCTCTTCCTTCCAGGTATATTATGGGTTCCTGAGGTAGAAGGGTTGTGGCTGGAATAATTTGTGGTAGACTTGACGATTTTCCTTGAGGTGTTACCAGATCTTGGTGAGATTTAACATTGAGATTTTCTTCCTCCACTTGATGTGTGGGGGAAGTCCTTTGAGCATGTGCCAATTGGTGAGGCATTAGAAATTTTGGGGCTTGGTACCCCTTGTAAGGTTAGCAGGATTAGATCAGGGAGACCTATTGGGAGAACGACAAGTCCAGAATTCGACCATTTTAGAGGTACTGGAGTTGAACGTGCCCCATGGGGGACAGGATACTGAGGGTATGACCTATCCGGTTCGGCTTCCAGGGTTACGAGAGGCTGTGTTGCCGGTGCTGCTTCGAGGAATACAAGAGGTTATTTTGCTGGTGCTGCTTCGAGGGATACCTGTGGTCCTAATGATGACGCCTGTTGGTATCCCCATGTCTGATTTACTGTATCGGGCATGATTGCTTGTATGGAGTGATGTGGAAAGGAGTATGTAGGTTCCCCCCCTTCGATGTGGTTGAGGGTAGAGGTGCCGGATGTACTGGGTCCCGCTTGATGCGATGGCAGAGGATTTTGGAGAATATTGGCGTATCATGTATTGTTGGCCTGTGGGGTGATCGCAATCTTCTGGCTCTCAATTAAATCTTGGACCGCATGTTTCAAAGCGAAGCAGCAGTCCGTTAAGTGGCCAGGAGCCTGGTGATATGCGCAGTATTGATTTTCATTGTAACCTGGAGGCAAGGGGTTAGGTGGAAGTCGAGGCTGGAGTGGCGTCAAGAGTTGCTTTTGCATTAGCATTGTCAAAACTTGACTGTATGTTTGTGCTAAAGGGGTAAATTTCCTCCCTAACATTGCCTGCTTATATGGTCCTTGCGCATTTCCCCTAGGCTATTGCGATTGTTATTGAGACGGCTGTCCCTGATATCCCTGTTGGTCTTGCTGTGGTTGGTAGTGCTTGTTTGACTGTGACTGGTACTGCCTGTCTTACCGTGGTTTCGGTTGCAGAACATACTGATTGCCTTGAGTATTGGTGACAATGTTGTTAACTTCTGTAGTGCATTGCACGGGAGCAGTGCTATTTCCATTTCCATATCCAACGGGTTTCCCCTCGATTTAGTTTCTTTTTATTGAGGGGGTCTGGTTTAGCCATGGGGAAATGGTTCCAGCCTTGATCCCGGCTTTGACTTGTTCTCTAGCCCAGATGAGCTGAGAAAAGTTGACGTATGGATATGAGATTAGATATCCTGAAATTCTAGGATTTGTTGAATGTACGATCATGGATATCTGCTCCTCATCATCGATGGGGTTTCTCATTCGAGCTACCATGACTCGCCATCGTCCTACGTAGGCTGATAAGGACTCATCACTTTTTTGTCTCATGGCAGTCAGATCAGATCTTCTCAGAGCCATGTTTAGGTTTTATGAGAACCTGTCAATGAATGCCTGGGAGAGTTTTTCCCAGGTTTTGATTTGATGGCTGTCTAGTGAGGTGTACCAATCCAAAGCGTCACCCTTAAGGGATTTTTGAAAAAGCCATATCAAGGCTCCATCGTTCCCTGCTATCGCATTGAGTTCCCCACAAAATGCTTTTAAGTGTGCTGTAGGGCACCCATTACCGTCATACCTTTTGAATTTTGGTACTTCGAAGTTTGGAGGTACCTGGGTATCTGGGAAGGGACAAAGATTCCTGAACTTGGTGGATGGATGATCCACTCCTTGCTGTCTTTGTAGCTGATTTTGCACCATTTGTAACTATTCTTGTAGTTCCTCAATTTCTGACTTGCCCTATTGCAGATATCTTGCCCCGTGCTGTAGGGCTTGTGCTACTTCCTCTTCATATGGATCAAGAATGGGTGGTTGCTAGAAAGATGGTGGACTCTTGGTGGTGGGAGGTAGCTGAAATTGAATACCGCTCCCTTTCGGAGGAGGGTGTGATATTCGGAGATGGCTCCCGCTTGGGGTATCTACCGTCTCTGGAATGTTACTCCCGTTAGGGGGAGTGAGCTGGACTCGAAACTGGCCCCCTTCATGGGTATCCTCCAGTTCTTGTTTGTGGTTCTCATTAGGGGGAACTTGTGTTGTAACACGATTGTTGTAATGTGCTGAGTAAGGATGTGTGGGAGGGTTGCTCCCGATTGCTGGTTGCTATTGATCTTGTGCCGACTCTTTGAGAAGAGAGAGCACAGGATTTGCTAGAGGGATGAGAGAGAAGGCAAAAGGTATTTACGGGAGTGAACTATTCTGTACACTAGGCTGGGTTGCCTATGTATTTGGTGCAGCATTTGGCACTAGGTGAAGTAGTAACTCTTGCATTGCTTGAAGGCTTTGGACCATTTCTTGCATAATGGTATTGACTTGGGGGTCTGTTTGAGCCGCTGGTGGTAATGGCACGAATACTGGTACTGGTGCGGGTGCCGATGTTTCGGGAGCTGGCTAAGCTGCCGACTCTTCTTCATGGGTTGCTTGAGAGGCCATGGCTGCACGGGATCGAGTGGTCATGGTTCAAATCTATGGCTAAGAAAGTACAAGCCAAAGAGTTTTTTTTGTGAATGTAGTGATGAATGTCCTTTGAGATTGAGATACCACACGTTTTTGAGTCGGGTCTCAGCTAGTGCGAGCTAGCAAATCGCCAGTGAAGTCGCCATTCTGTGGACACTGGTAAATCGGCGCCCACGCTGATTTGTAATGTTATGGCGTTGATGATGGGGGTGATTAGGCTAATTTATGAATGTTTGAGTCGCCACTAACCAATTCATCTTAGAATCCCGCAGTCGGTTAGAACCCACAGAATATGTAAGGTTGGAGGAATCCGAAGACTCTCCTAACTTAGAGTGACTCCTGATATGCAATCCGGGATTCTGGGTAAGGGACCTTAGTTACAAAGAGGGAAGGTGTTAGGCACCCTCTCTGCTTGTACAAATGTATGGTCTATACTTTGTGTGGTAAAACAATCTCAAGGGATGGATGATGTGGTCGAGATAGGACTAGGCATACATGTGGATTTTTGATGTGGTAAGATTCGAAAATTTGGCAAGCCACAGAGCATACGTCCAATGGTGTACCTAGAAGGCAAATGTGATGATGCTCATGTCAACAGGTGAAGAAAAACTAGACTAGATCACCTAGGAATTTCTGATGTGACAGGATCCGATGCACGATAAGTCACAGAGCATACGTTCACTAGAGATTTAGAGAAGCAGGGGGGTTGAGAAGGGAATAGATGTCATGATGAATGCTTGTAGGATGGTGGATTTTTGGCTTAATCTTAAGTAGACTAAGACATGAATTGAACCATGACTAATTAAGGCTTAGGGGGTGGGAAGGTTGAGAGGAAGGCTAGGGGGTGGCTCAAAAGATTTGGGCTTTGAGGGTTTGGGAGTTTCTTCCCTCTCCTTCACTCTCTTTCACTCTCACTTTCTTTCACTCTCACTCTCATTCACTCTCACTCTTTCTCTCTTGGTTTTGGTGTGTTGAAATGAGAAGAGGAGAGGGCTATTTATAGCCTTCTCCAATGGCATTGTGGTGATTAGTGGGTTGGTAAGGGTTAAAATCTTGGAATGGAGGGTTGTGATTGGTTAAGGAGAGAGGGGTGACATGTGGCACATTCCCATTGGTTTTTAGGGCTGATAAAAAGGTAAATGGTGAGTTTTGGGGGGATAAATTCGTGGAAAAGTTGACTTTTAGACGCTGGGACAGCTGTCCACACACGAGCCGCAAGCGGCGGCAGTCGAAGTACCGGAGGTGGTAGTTAGACTACCGCCCACAGTAGTCAAACTACCGCCTGGGCCTGGTTCAGGTCGATTTCACATGTGTGAGCTTCGTGTGACGCTTTGGTTTGTCTGGTGGTCTCCATTTTGGATTTTTGAGACTCAAAGTGGCAGATTTAGGCACGGATAGGGTGTTCTGGCCAGGGTATAGGGTATAAGAGAGGTTGTGTGTATGCTAGACGTCTTGGATTGCGGTTTCGAGTTGCAAGTTGAGAATTTGGGGACTTGGGACCAGGGTTTTAGGTTTTAAGCTGGGGTTAAGGGCCGGTTTAGGACATGATCATGGTTCTTGGATTGTCTTAGCCTTTTCGAGATGCTAGCCTGGGTGGGGTGTCTACAATGACGTATGTTGACCACAACATGTATTAGGGTAACTCCTTTCACCATGGAGTTATCATGCACGCAACCACCATGTATCCACGACGGATAAAGATGGCAAGCACGAATACAAATTCTATACTCATTCAGACATTTTTACAAACACTTAGGCTACACACTACAACATACATGACATATATTAGCCATAACATGTATTAGGGCAAATCCTTTCGCCAAGGAGTTATCGCATATACAACGATCCTATATCCATGATGGATAATCATGTCAAACATGAATCCAAATTCTACACGCATTCAATCAATTCGACAAACACATGGAATACACTATATTGAATATAGTTCATATATATATATATATATATCTGTAAAGCGAATCAGGCATCGCATTTAGGATGTGAAATGACACCCACATCAGTTATAAATCATTAACTGGCATTAAAAGCCTTGAAAACCATAACCTAAATGTTTATAGTCCACACCTTATGCCGGTAAATACGTAACGAATTTAGTTTGGACACTAAGTCTTTGTCAACAGTAGAATGGCAACCTATAGCATGAATTAGGTTAGCTATCTCATCACTTACACTATCTGAAACCCTAAAATAGATTAGGGTTAGGTTTTATTACCTAAGAACGGGATTAGAATAGCCCGAATAGTGATATAGGAATGGTGGATAAGCATGTGGAACGACGAGATTGAGTCCCGAGAATAATCTCCCACACACTCCCTCTTTCTCTCTCTTTCCTTCTCTTTTATCTCTTTTCTCTCTCTAGGGTTTGTAAATTCATATGTGAAGGGAGAGAGAGGGTTTAAGACCCTTATATAGAATCAAACGTGAGCTCAATGGCCCTAAGGCCATGGTATACTTAGGTTATAGCCAAAACCTATCTGTTTCGGCTCAACGGAGTACTTCTGGAGGCCCCTTTTCTCACGTTTGACGTTAGCTTGTCCTTTAGCTCCTGAAAAGCTGCTTCCGCCTTCTCATTCCACGCGAACTTCAGATCCATCTGTGTCAACTGAGATAACGGTCTGGCAATCTTAGAGAAGTCCCTAATAAATTGACGGTAATACCCTGCCAGGCCAAGAAAGCTTCTTGCCTCAGTAATTGAACCGGGCTGCTCCTAGTCCTGAACCGCGACTACCTTAGCGAGGTCAATTGATATCCCTTCCTTGGACACCACATGTCCCAGGAACTTGACTTCCTCCTTCTAGAAGTCGCACTTCTTGTACTGTGCGAACAATTGGTTCTTCTTCAGAGTACCCTAGACTGCTCACAGGTGTTCCTCGTGCTTTTCCCGACTCTTGGAGTATATCAGAATGTCATCTATAAACACGATGATGAATCGGAGCAGAAACGGTCGAAACACCCTATTCAGCAGGTCTATGAACACGACCGGTGCATTCGTAAGGCCGATCGACATAATGAGAAACTCATAGTGTCCAAAATTGGTCTTGAAGGCCGTCTTCTGCACGTCCTCATCCCTGACGCGTAACTAATGATACCCTGACTGTAAATCGATCTTTGAGAAATATCATGCCCCATTCAACTGATCAAACATATCATTTATCCTGGGTAAAGGATACTTGTTCTTCACCATCACCTGGTTCAACCTGCAATAATCAATACATAATCGCAGTGAACCGTCTTTCTTCTTCACGAACAACACGGGCACTCCCCAAGGGGACACACTCGGTCATATGAAACTTGCCTCCAACAAGTCATCAATCTGCCTCCTTAGTTCTTCCATCTCACACGGAGGCATACGATATGCGGGTAATAAAATGGGTGTCGTACCAGGCATAAGGTCCATAGAAAAATCGATCTCGCGCCGAGGAGGTAGTCTAGGTATCTTACTGAACACGTCCTCGAAATCCTGAACTACTAGCGTAATCCCTAATGTCGGGCCATCAATCTGCTCTAGCAAAGTAGTGTAACAACCAACACGTCAGGGCCAACGGACCTGCACTGGAAAAGTAAAGACCGTGCCCTTAGGTCCGTAGGTTGTCATGACCCTGGTCTTGCAATCTATCTCTGCCCTCATCTCGGCAAGCCAATCCATATAAAGGATAACGTCAAAATCGAGGTGTAGGTAGCCGAAAGGATGGATGTGCTGGTGCTAACCGTAGAGGTGGTGCTGATATGGCCTGAGGAAGCTGACGGTTGATCCTATGAGGTGGTGAAAACCCGCTGTCCCTCATCCTGGTGAAGCAATTTAGCTCTGTGTGGCCTGGCTTCTTGCAGTAGGTACACCACACGTCTGGTAGCCTCATCGGGGTCAGTGAAGCCATAAGCCTAGGCGATGAATCTACACACGGTCTCTTACCGAGGAACGGTTTGCTCAGTAGATCAGGTCAAGGCCTAGGAGCCGTAGGCACACGGGTACGGGACAGCCGTCCCCATCCTGCTCAGCTAGCAGAGACATGCCCACTAACTTAACATAGGTAGATATGTTAGCGCAACACATCTTCGAGCGGATCTCGGGTCACAGACCCTCAAAAAATTGCCGTATTCGCATCAGCTGATCTCCCAGTATCAACGGAGCATACCTGCTTAGCTCCGTGAATCGGTTCTCATATTCTGTCACTGACATCTCTCCTTGACGGAGGCAAAGAAACTCACTCTCCTTCTCGTGTCGATAAGTGAGGGGGTAGTACTTCTCGTGGAAGCGGGTCTCAAATGCGGCCCACGTCCATACGTACCCGACCGCAATGGTCTGCAGGACGCTGTCCCACCAGAGGCTGACCTCTTTCTCAAACATAAAGGTGACCAACTCCACCTGCTCAGGCTTTGTGCAGTGCAGTGGCTTTAGCATCTTAGAGATGCGGTCAAGCCAATACTCGACCTCCTCGGGTCGGTGAGTACCTGCAAAAGTAGGAGGCCGCAAGCACTGGAATTGTTTAAAATGGCTGCTAGCACTCGCATTTCCAGCAGGGGCATAAATGGAGTAGGCAGAGCCACACCCATACTCTGGGTGAAGACCCCTGCGATGGTGGCCAGAAACTACTGCTGCTGTTATTATTACTGTATCTGCTATTGCTGTTGCTGTATCTGCTGCTGCTACATCAACAGCATCATCTGCTCCATCCTATCAGGAGGTGGAGCGAACTGTGGTATCTGAGGCGTTGAGGTAGACGCACAGTTCTGCTCAGGAACCGACGGTGTAGCAGGTGGTACCACAGGAGGTGGCATAGGTGGTATCATAGGTGTCGACCCAGCAGTGGGGTTAAGGGGCGGCTGAGAATCCAGCATGGTCTCATAAACTGGACCCAAGCTAGGATCCGTATGGCTATCGCTTAGGGGAGGTGCCCCGTCAAACGATTCGCCCAGTGAGAGACGTGCCGAGCTCCGCTTGATCTTAGGTGGCATTCCCTGTATATAACATAGGATGCAACCCGAGTCAGATTTTTGGCGTAAACACACATATTCATCCACACATCATTAACATTACAACTCAAGGAAACATCATGCTTTCCATTCACCAAAATTTGTCACAGTACACGAGATATAAATTCACATGAGTCATGACAGAGGATGCATGTGAGCTAACATAAATAAGCTTAATCACTAAAGATACTATCTACCAAACAAGTCTACTAAGGCTAGTACAAGGGAAGACTAATAACCAAGTAAACTAAAAGATGACCACAAATGTAACTAGTCATCTGAATCTGGTGACGGAGGTGGCGCACCCTTGTCCTACAGACAATACAGGATAGCCCTCAAAGTGCGAGACACCTTGCCAAACTTTCATTTTGCGAAGGCCTGATGCTCTTCAACCTTGGCTCGGGTCGCTGTGACATCCTATCGCAGAGCAGCCTGACCCTCCTCGATCTGAGCCAAACGGGCTTCTAAAGAAGCCCAATCACCAGAGCGCTCCTATGTAGCAGGAGGAGAGCCCTCATCATTGTCCTGGGCCTCCTCTTCCTCTTCCTGCTCTTCTTCTTCCCTTATCTCATCTCCTTCTTCATCACTCTCCTCTTCTTCGCTCTCTGTCTCATCCTCACTCTCGTCGAGTTGGGCTTGACGCTGTCGTGACCCAAACTCAGCAGTCAATTTTTGGTTAATTTCGCTGTTTGGTGAAACTAGGAATCATATGCCCATTCTTACGTTTTATTGCACCCTCCTAGGTCAAAGTACGTCAGTGTGCGTTGTGTGACCATAACCCAGGTCCAGTTTAATCCAAATCATGCTTTGATACCAACTTGTAATGCCGTGAAAATTAGGGGCAAGCATGAGCCCAATTCCCAAGTTCCAACGCATCACTTATGCAACATAGATAATGATGATTTAAATGTTGTCTGTATTAGTGCATAAAACATGAATGAGATTAAGCTAAAATAGCAAAACATACTCCAGAGACAATTGAATTACGCAAGCGGAAGACAGAGAAATACATGAAACGTAAAAACCACTGTAGCTACCAAAGTATGTACACGTTGCCAGGTCAAATAGTTATAAGTATTGTTTCAAAATAAAAAATGTCAAAATGTGGTGGTCCACTACAAAGTATAAGCCTTGAAGCCCCACTGATCAGAACGGTCTATATAAACCCGCCTAAATACTGCATATATGAGAATGCCTCCTCATCATCCTCAAAGTCTGGCTCAGCCTTGCAGACTGCGCCATCATCTGAAACTACAATAGGGTCTGGTTGGTGTTTAAAACACCATCCCAGAATGTGGGAGTGAGTGACCAACTCAGTGGAGTTATAAAGCAAAGGTTAACATGTTATCAATTCAGTTAAGCAGTAATGATAAAGAAATACAATCAAGCATCCCTAAGTACTCTGATTAATGCATGAATGGTATGTATTAATGATGCATGCCTTCGCTTGCACTCCCTCTGCGAACTTCATCTCATGGTCGCGGCATGCAATTAATTCCTCAGTGGTTAACTCCAATGCCAAAGGCACATGCAATGCCGTGCATGAGTGTGATTACCAAGTTCTTATTAGTCCTTTTCATACAGTAGGATTGGGAAACTAAGATACCTCCCTTATATCATTTCCCAAACAATGATCCATTCTAGGGTCGTCAGTTCTAGTAAATCTCATACGATGTTATGGTTCTAGGTCACTACAAAGGGCTCGTCACCTCGATGCAGGCCTAACTTATACTTTAGTTGCTATGGAAAGGCTCGTTGCCTCAACGTAGGCTCAGGGTATGCTCAAGGTCACTACGAATGGCTCCTCACCTAGTCATAGGCCGACAGCTCGAATACAGCGTCCTATACCACCGTATTCGGCTGACGAGCTTAGGTTACTCACTGGTCATTATAGGTGGGCTCGTCACCCTGGCGTAGGCCGACAGTTCGACCACAGTGTCTCATAGCACCATGTCCGGCTCATGAGTCTTAGCGGATCGAGGTACCAAGGTTAACGGGATTTCGACTGGTGAGTTTGGTACCTTAGGTTCAGACAGTACTGTCCATACATGGTGAACATATATCGAGTCAATTGGGTTACTTGACGAGCTTGACTGGTACGAGCACACCTCAAGTTAATCGACATGAAGTGTGTAAGCACTCCATGTGGCGTAACCATTGTCGACAACCAAAGTATGGCTCGGATTCATCGAACACGTCCCGTGTGGCCAGACAACCTCAGCCACCCGATTAGAATTTGTTACCGATTGTCTGGACTATATCATAGTCCCAACCGCACTTAAACATAACAAGGAATCATATATGAATAGGCATCTTAGCATTAAACTAATCCTTCAAGTAATATAAACCATTTGAGCATTTCATGAAACATAACATAAACCTGATTTCACACATGCATTTCATACATAAAATAGACAATATAATGTAAGTTGCATGGAGGGATTTATACACACAGTTAAGGTAGTTAAGAATCTTATCTCAACACCCATATAAAGTATAATTTACCAAATACTTATACAGACATTTTTACAAACACTTAGACTACACACTTCGACATACATGACATATGTCGACCACAACATGTATTAGGGCAACTCCTTTCACCAAGGAGTTGTCACATACACAACCACCATGTATCCATGATGGATAAAGATGGCAAGCACGAATACAAATTCCATACTCATTCAGACATTTCTACAAACACTTAGGCTACACACTACAACATACATGACGTATATTACCCATAACATGTATTAGGGAAAATCCTTTCGCCAATGAGTTGTCGCATATACAACAATCCTATATCCACGATGGATAATCATGTCAAACACGAATCCAAATTCTACACGCATTTAATCAATTCGACAAACACATGGAATACACTATATTGAACATAGTTCATATATATTTGTAAAACGAATCAGGCATCGCATTTAGCATGTGAAATGACACCCACATCAGTTATAAATTATTAATCGGCATTGAAAGCCTTGCAAACCATAACCTAAATGTTTATAGTCTGCAACTTATGCCGATAAACAAGTAACGAATTCAGTTTAGACACTAAGTCTTTGTCAACAGTAGAATGACAACCTATAGCATGAATTAGGTTAGCTATCTCATCACTTATACTATCTAAAACCCTAAAACAGATTAGGGTTAGGTTTTATTACCTAAGAACGGGATCGAAATCGCCCGAATAGTGATATAGGAATGGTGGATAAGCACGTGGAATGGCGAGATTGAGTCCCGAGAACAATCTCCCACACACACTCTCTTTCTCTCTCTTTCCTTCTCTTTTCTCTCTCTTCTCTCTCTAGGGTTTGCAAATTCGTATGTGAAGGGAGAGAGGATTTAAGACCCTTATATAGGCTCAAACGTGAGCTCAATGGTCCCAGGGCCATGGTATACTTAAGTTATAGCCAAAACCCATCTGTTTCGGCTCAACGGAGTACTTTTGGAGGCCCCTTTTATGTGTGCTGTCGGACTTAAGCTTCCTGATATTGGATCTAAGTCGAGTTAGGTTTTCGGTCTGATCGGATTTATCGATCGACCGTGGTGGACCAGTTTCAGTTCAACGGTCATCCCCACTTGATCAGGGCCACAAGTACATGGACCTGTGCTGGGAAATTTCCCTAATCCGAGGGTGTATTTGGGTCAGCTTCTGACGGTCTGAAAGCTTAAATTTGGCCTGCAAGTGAACGACCCAAATCACTTAAATCTGAGTTCAATTTCTAAAGATATTCGTGTTTCTCACACACTTCGCTCCAGGCTCAAGTTGTACGTTTCTAGGTACTATCTAGATTTGATTTCTGAGATGGTTGTCAAGCCCAGTAAGGTGGTTATATCCGTATAGTTTTGCGATCATCGGACTTTTGACGTGTAGTCCAGGTCTGATACGGAGTTTCAAGGTGCTCCCGAGAGCAACCGGGTTTAGAGATTGATCTTAGATTTCAGGGTAATGTAGTGTTAATGATTCTACAAGTTTTGGGTCTTACAGTTCGTATTTAAAGTGATTAGTGCTAATTTCACAGGTAATCTAGTTTAGTACTAGTTTATTCTCGCCTAATTTCTAAAGGATTTGGTCTTAAGTGATTTCTGCTTGAGGTGGTACTTGGGTCTTTGTACAGATTTTTTTGAGACGTTACAGCCCGTGACCTGAGAGGAGATCAGAAGAGGAAGGAGCCCTCCAGTAGCTCCCAGCTGTAGCAGTATCATCCACAGCAGTGACGCACAATCCGCCCAGTATTCCGAGCACCAGTGGCACCCCCAACACCACCTTCGGGACCATTCGCAGGTACCATCTTTGGATACGGTAGGTAAGGACATCGTGTGCAAGAGTGTCCCCATCCACAGCAACAGCAACCAAGGGCATTGCATCCACTTTTGCGACAGCCACCACAAAAGCAGCAGCGACCGCAGCACTAGCCTCTGAGACCTCCCCCGTAGCAGCAGAGACCTCAGAGGGTATTTGCACCTCCCTAGCATGCCCACAACATATTTTATGCTGCCCAGCAGGACCCTCAGTCATCAGGAGCAGTCGTTGACGATTCATGTGACTTGGCCCCTACACTGTCTTGCTAGATTGCTCATGAATGATGCGTCTTGGGAGTTAGAGCTTGAGATTCGTGGGCGTTAACCCCATCTCTTAAGTGTTTGATTATGATGATATGTTATGTTTTGACTATATATGATGTTATGTTCCCTATTCCCTTATGAGTTATGCTTAGTGCGATGGTAGTATAAATTTTGAGGACGAAATTTTTATTAGGTGGGAAGAGCTGTAAGACCCGCATCCTAGTCTATACTATTCCATCGACTCCCACGATCCTTCTCATCGAAGTCTGGCAACTTGCGACGTATAATCAACGTTTATGCACGACCCTAAGTCGTACCTTGTAGATTTAAGTGGGTTTAATCTGAGACTTGTATCATTGCGATCGCACCGTAGCCGCGTTCCAACACTGCGTCTTGCATACCGATCCGATACCCTAGCCGAGAGATGTGGGCCGACGTTTATTTCGAAGAAACGCCATGCGGTTACAATCCTAAGAGAATCTCTACATCATGTTCCATCAATCAATCACTCAAATCAATCAATCAATCAATCAATGCTTTCTTTCTCCCCAAGTCAAGTAACCACCAAGTCAACTCTTTCTCACCCTCTCTCTTACATACACATACATGTCAAGTACAACATCACCTCATCCATCACTCACATCCATCACTCTCTCTCCTTACATCCCATCTTTCTCTCTCTCTCTCTCTCTCATTTCTCTTCACACATTTTCCAAGCACCAAAGAAGTGCACGTCCAAGCCTTTCTAAGAGAGAAACGTGATTTGTGTGGCCCACCTTCCTCTTCCAAAATCCTCCATCCTAACCATTCATTTCTCGTCTTCCACCATCAAAGTGAGACACAAGGAGATCGGCTTTTCAACGGACCAAGAAGATCGAGCGGTGGGTGCTTCTATAGGCTAGTTTTCATATTTTTATGATGGGCCAAGTGAGGCCTACCGATCAATGGTATGGATCTCACTTTAGACCCTAAGATGTGGCTGATGGCCCACCTTAATCTTCATGATCATTCCATGATGGAGCCATTCTTCATGGACCCCATCATGATGTTTATCTTTTAGCTTGAAAAGGGGTCATTTAGACCTCCTATTTCGGTGGAGAAAGGATCTCCACCGTTGATTTTGATCGGTGGGCCCATTAAAAATGGGACCCACTTGATGTATGTTATAGATCATGCAAGGGAGGGCCCATAGTGCTCGAGTCCCTCCATCATCACGTGTCTCTCTTTCTCTCTCTCCCTCTCTCTTTCATATTTTTTTGGTATGATGATGTGGCCGTGTGGCCCGCCCGGATGGACCCCACCATAAGGCATATATTTTTATCCAAGTCATCTATACCTGGGGCCCACTTATAAGCATTGTATCCACACCACTCATCATTTGGTGGCCCATGTGTGCAGCCCACTTGAAATGCACAACCGTCCAGCGTCCCTAGACGCTGGACGATTGAATGGAAAACACAAATATTAGCTTGGTGTAATGCATTTGGGGTGGGCCACTTGTGTAGACCCCACCTTGATGCATGTTGTTAATCCACGCTGTCCATTCGATTCTCCAGATAATTTTACCCGTTGAGCTAAAAAATGAAGCTGATCTGAGTATCTGGTAGGCCATAGCATAGAAAACAGTGATTTTCACCGTTTAAATTCACCTTAACTTTTCTACATGTCGAAAGATGCCTAATATTGGGCTTGTTGGATTGATTTTGGACTATAGAATCCATTGGGTGAGATAAATTCTTCCGATGCAGGTCCCACACATGAAAAACTGCTAGATTTCACGATTTCAAAAATAAACAAATATGCAGCAGACACTGATGAGGAGGGTGGATGACAGCAGACCCATGATCTAGCTGTGGGCCACACCATGATGTGTGTTTTGTATATCCACACCGTCCATTTTGTAGGCCCTTAGGGAAGTAGGCTGCCCTCCAAAAATCAGCCACATCCAAAGCTCAGGTGGCCCACATCCTAGGAAACAGTGGGGTTGAACTGTCTGCCGTTAAAACCCATTTTTTGGGTTCACAGAAGTTTTAAATCAATATGAAATTTGTTTTTACTCTTCATTCAGGTCTGTGTGACCTTATGAATGGATTGAATGGCTTATAAACATTATGGTGGGCCCCATGTGGGACCCACAATGATATATGTATTTTATTCCCACCGTCCAGGCAGACGGTGGAGCCCACAGTGATGTATGTGTTCTATTCACACCGTCCACTGCTGTGGACGGTGGAACCCACCTAGATGTATGTGTTTTATCAATGTCGTCCAGTTGTTGGATGGCTAGTGGACCCCACCAAAATGTATGTGTTTTATATGCTGTCCTGCCATTTTAGCTGGTTGCTGGATGGTAGGGGGACCCCACCATGTGGTATATGTTTCATCCATGCCATCCATCTATATGAGACCCACTCCACCTGTGGGCTGCACCTATGAGATATATGTGTGTATATATATATATTATATTGTATATATTATATATATCATTTATATATTATACTATATAATGTATACATGATGGTGGGCCTTTATGGCACCCACCATGATGCTTGTGTTGCATCCAAACTATACAACCATTTTAAAAGCTCATTTTGTAGGCTTGAGACTAAAAATAAGATAGATCTATAGTTCAAGTGGACCCCACCTTGGTATATATATAAGGCCCAAGTGATTAGGCCCATCTTGTCATATTTATGGCCCGTTGTTGAGGCCCACCTTAATGTGTATGAGGCCGTTGTTGAGGCTCACCTCGATGTGAATGTAAGGCCCATGTTGTGAGGCCCATTGTGATGTATTTCAAGGCTTAGGGGTTATGGCCCATTGCAATGTACATAAGGCCCATTGATGTGGCCCACTTGATTTATATAAGGCCCATATGTTGTGACCCATTTAATGTATCCAAGGCCCATGGGTCGTGGCCCAACGGGATGTCCTTAGGGTCCTTTGCAATGTGTGATTCCCCCATGGTTTGTGTAATGATGTTCTGTGGCGGGCCATGCCTTGGGAACAATGTCAGTTTGACATCCATATTGTAATAATGTTGGTTAAATGTCTGCATTATGACTCTCCCTTGGACCTATTGATAGGCCCATACTGGTTATGTGTAGGTTGTCTATGCCCATCTTCGGTGTAAGGATAGTTCATTACTTTATAACATGCTTAGTGCACTTCCATGATTTATATGCATACGCATCATATGTATGCTTGATATGAGGAATGTTTGATCATCGCATAAGCCATTGGGCTGAGACATTTACGGGACCCTTATGAGACGGAGTGCCCCACATGAGCATGTGGTACGCGCGAGATTGCTGCATGATTGATGGTATGACTCACGCATTTTGCATTGTGTGTCATGATTCGCTACACGCCCTAGCGACATCAGGGTCGTGGCCTCCACAGGCACATCATGGATGGTCGTATTAGATACCAAAAATATTGGTTCTAGCATTGTGGGCACTTAGGATGTCCTTTGGTGAAAATCTCAGAACCTTTTTGGTACCAGGAGTTGCTATAACATCTAAACCGAGTGGATACACGAGTGTCCGGTGCCGAATACCAGTAGGCCGTGTCTCCCACTTTGTCGTGGTTGGTTGGAATGGGGTGAGCCTTATCTGCCCAAGTGAGGGGGCTATCAGTTTGACTAGCTCGCAAATGAGTCTGCTATTGACAAACCGGGTAGGTATTGGCAAACTACTGGTCAGGCGGATAGTGAGGTTTATTCCGCTCACTTGGCTGTGCAGCTAGGGAGGAGCAGTCCGTGTGAAGTGTACTAGACCCCGGTGATATCCAGAGAGGAACTGTACTGATATGTGTACTTGATGAGTACTGACACGCTTGCTTTGCATCTCGCATATGACATTTGGCTACATAGGCCTCACATTGCATGGCCTTGGTATGGCCCATAACATTCTTGCCTTGCATCACATAGCTTTGGTATAGCTGATAGCATTGATGGACTTACCCCATATTTCCGCATTACTCTGATATTGTACACTTGACACTCGCCTTACACACACTGTCACCACCCTCTAAGCTTTCTATAAGCTTATGCACGATAGATGCGTGCAGGTGGCGTTAGGTTGCAACAACATTGAGCTTGGAGCGTGCAGCCGAGCTTCTGGAGTTTCTGTTACTTTTACTATATTGTATTTTCCTTTCATACGCATTGTACTTAAAGTTTTTGATATAGTGGATATGTGGTGATGTTGTTTTGTGACTTGGTTATGCTTGTGGTTATGCTCCATTACAAAAAAAAATTTCATACTGAAAACCCTCCTTGTAGGATCCCAGGATCAGAATCTGGCGTTTGGGCACTGGGAGCAGTGAATGGGGTGCTACGGAGGTTGTTGGCACCGGATTCGGCGATCTAGAATTTTGTGAGCCCATTTTTCAAGTTTGGGGCATGATAACATTTATATGAAGATTTGTTTGTTTGACAAGGCTGCCATTGAAACATTTAATGTTCGTGTGGCAATTGAAGAATTGTTCTCTTCTTATGTGGGTAATTCTTCTAGAAGTCAGGACACACAACTTATGCATGAACGTGGCTTCAGTTCATCTACAGGTGATGACAATTTTCTCAATGAGTACTTCTCAGCCTTAGAACAAGATGAAGAGAGTCAGCAAACAAATGAGTCAGAATTAGATGTATATCTTAAGGAGCCAGTCATGGAGGTCTCCGGCCTAGACTTTGACATTTTAGACTGGTGGAAGACTAGAGCTCGTGAAGTAAAATATCCTACACTGTCGTTGATCGCTCGAGATATTTTATTAATTTCAATAACAACAGTGGCATCAGAGTTTACATTAAGCACCGGTAGTAGGGTGGTGACCAAGTATAGAAGCTCTCTTGCACCTAAAATAATTGAAGCGCTCGTTTGTATGCAAGATTGGTTACGTCCAGTTTGGGGTGGTATTTCATTTGATGAAGAGAATGATGAAGAAGAGAACGAGATCGAGAGTCTAGATGAGAGTGACACTACACCTTCATATGTTTAAAGTTTAAACATTGTTTTAAATATTTTGGACATCTTGATCTTATTACTTGTTCTATAAGACTTTAATTTCTGTTATTTTTGGAATAGAGTACTTAACATTGTCATTAACATTGAAATTTTGAACGCACTATAATTTATTTCTTGAAAAATATATTATCGTAAAAATGTAATTCTTTATTAACAAAAATCCTTTGTTAACAAAAATCCTTGTGCAAAAATGTCGCCTGATGACTCATCTGCTGACATTTAGGATTACAGTACCCAAGTTTACTCCCCAACATTTGGAAGAATGAAGATTAAATGTCGTTTGTGTGGAGGCAAATTCGTCAACAAAATAAATCGGCTGAGAATACACTTATCTGGTCGGGGAGGAGACGCAAAACCATGTCCCAATGCCTCACAGGAAGTACGAATTCTATTCTAGGCTCTCTTAGACTCAAATAAGAAAACTCCCACCCCCTCCACATTAAATTCAACTAGCCACAAACAATATCATAACAAGCCTATTATAATAGATGGAGATTCATAAATAAAGAGATTGCAACAAATTAGTAAGATAAAATGATTCAGAAATCGATCCTTCACAGTGAGCCAACCGATCAAATGATGCACAATAAGATCTTATACACAACTAATTGGGCTATGAAGGAGCCACTGATTCTGGACTTTTTGCTTGAGAGGGGTTCAAAGTAAAGAACAGGCAGGATCTCTCCGATGAGGTTTCTACTGCCATGTTACAACCCACATACCCTCTACCCCACACATTTCTTCAAAACAATACAACAATGCTTCCGCACTAGGGACTCTCTGTGAGAATGAGGAGTTTCATATATGTGACTTTCTATCCACCTGCAACTATTACAACACCTGGGTAAAGGCGATAATAAAGAAGCATTCTGATGTATTGATCAAGATTGACATTCTGAATGCCATAGAGATTACATCAGATCACCTTTGTAAAGATGTGACCATATTCAAGGGTTTCCTAAACTATTGGTGCCTAACCACCAATTCTTTCCACCTGCCCCTCTGCGAAGTCAACATTACTCCGTGGGACCTTCATCGCATGGTTGGCCTCCCCATAACGAGTCAATTTTTTGACAAATATGTACCTATAAATGCGGAATTCACACACTTCTCATACAACAACCGCCAGCTAAATATTTTGAAGACCATGATTGAGTTATTCAGGGAGATGGAAAATTTTCTCGATATCTGGAAGGTCCCACACCTTAGCTCACGCATTTTACCAGAGACTTGCGGTATGTCTTTTGACTTTCCTTTGTTTAAGACTTTTACATATTATCTCCTTTTTAATAATTCCATTACATTTTCTATTTTCGTAGTTTCACAGGAAATCACTCTTAGGAACTTGAAGATCTTTGGCGGAAGATTAAAGTGGAATTGCGGTAATGACCGCTTTAGTTGAAGTAGGATATGCCAATAGTCCTAGAGGGGGGTGAATAGGACTTTTTAAATCTTTTATGACAATTTAAAATTCTATCACTCTAATCCTAAAAGCAGACATATATTAGGATTACTAATGAGTAACTCTACTGGCTTCCAAGCCCGGTAGAGGATCCAATCATAAAACTACTTTGAATGATAAAAATGAAACAAGTTATAGTCTATGATGAATGTGACTGTGTGTGAGATGTGATCTTAGATATGAAAGCATTTTATGGAAATCATATAAGTAATGGAAATCACAAATACAATCATTTTTATAGTGGTTCGACTACCTGTCTACTCCACTCCCAGCAAACACACTCAACCCTTAAGTGTACCGGATTTCACCAAGGAGGTTTCACAATAGGTTCACCTCAAACTGGAGGTTTTAAATCAGGTTCATCTCTAACCAGTACAACCTACACCTAGGCTGATAGTTTATGCTCCCACGAGCAAGGGTCAACACATATCACCCAATTTTAGGCACACTGGCCAAGGATCCACTCAAGGAACCTCACAAGTTTATGCTCCCATGAGCAAGGGTCAACGCAAAGCACCCAACTTTTAAACCACCTTGGTCAAATACTTACTACAAGGACCTAAGAGTTTATGCTCTCCACAGAGCAAGGGTCAACACAAAGCACCCACCACATATACTCCCACCGGAGGCCTCTTATGAAGGCTTGCAAGGGATGAGAAATACCTTAGACCTAATCCTATAGAAGGAATGATCACAAGGGTCCTCTGGACTCTAATAACTGACAAATAAGTAGATGAGCCCCATTCAGTGTGTTGTCGAACATCTCCTCCTTTGTTGATGAAGAATCTTCTGCTTCTTTGAACCACAACTCTGAAGATGTACCAATACATGGCGACGGGTTGGGTCAAGGTTATGATGGAATCCTACTCTCTTAAATGTTTTCCTATAAGGGATATAGAGCGATTCTAATCATCTATGCATTCAAGGCATCCCAGCTTAATGATTTTTCATTAAGGTGGTAGCTAGAGGATCCTTAAATGTAGAAGTTCATTCCCTAATCCACTCTATTGAATGTCAATGATGAGGGTGGATTGGAGGATGAACTCCCATGATAGAAAGGGCTTTGGGTATATGATCTGAGGTTAAACACTCAAAAGCACTCTCTTCTTTCTCTACCAACAACTAAGGATGAGTTCTCATTAAATAGGCAAAAGGTTCCAATGAATATAAAACAGTCACATTTATAACAGAGTTCGATATCATCGAGCGTATACTCTCGATCACATCGACTGGCCGCTTGATGACACAAACTCAAATGTCAAACACTTTTGAAACCTTTTGCCAGTTGGTCAAGGAAATTGAAACATGCGTCGATTGCATCGAATTTCAAACTCCCATTTCATCGATACGAGGTTCGATTCCTCGATATTTGAAAATGTGAGAGATCAGCCTTTGAAATATTTCAGGTCTTAAAATATGACCGAGGTACACTCGATATCATCGGAATTTGAATGTTGATGATATCGATAGCCATGTTGATGCATCGAAAAATCCAAGGATTTTACCAGTGAGCTTGTTGGACAGTTTATGTCCATTCTCGATGTAATCGACCTAGCCTCGATATCATCGTTATTTGAATATCGATTCTATCGAGTGACCCTCGATCTAAGATAAAACGACCTGAAAATATTGTTGGAAAATAGAGTGTCCAATCCGATATCATCGAAGGTCTTCCGATATTATTGAGGTTTGAATTCTGAGGATATCGAGGAGTACTTCAATATATCGACGATTTCATGATTTTCCTTAGCAGAACTTTGGTCACAACATATATGATGTCAATTTTATCGAGTCAACTTCGATAGACTCGAGATTCAAATTTTGATGATATCAATATGGCTATCGATACATCGATAATTCTGTCTAGAGGTATATGCGGTTGCTGGACATCTTATGTCCTCATTTCGATAATATCAAGTGAGTTTCGAGGACATCGACAGCACTGCTCGATTACATCGATCAGTCTATCGATAAATCGACAGAGGTAGAAAACTTAGAGATTTTTCTGAAGTTTGAAAAATTTTCTAACCCAAAAACCCTATGATATTCTAATAAATTTTAAGGGTTTTAATTACATGGTATTTTGGGACATGGGATGTGAGACTAAGATTTACCTGTGACAAGTTCGGGCACACATCCAATTGAGGCAGACGCTTTGTCAATTGACTCAACACTCACGCTAATTGACAAACTAGGGCACTTTCAATCTCCCCCTTTGTCAATTATGTGACAAAATACCAAAACACCCTAGAACAACTTTTAGACATAACACCCTAAATTGTGTGTACATGCACTTTACATAATTTTACAAATTTATCTAGTTATTACACACGCACATACAGTAGCTGCTTCCCCTAACAGTAAACTTCCCCTATCTTCTTGCAGCTGCTCCCCCTAACACCTGCACCTACATCACTATCCACAAACACAGATGCACACAATTTTCCTTCAGGGTGTGAAATTGTTCTCCCCCTTTTTGTCAGTCATTGGCAAAGGATAACATAACAGTTGATATTGACTGAAGTTGAAACAGTTGGGAGAATATGTAGGATAACATCATGTTAAGAGCATATGCACATAATAGATAGATGTAAAACAAACACCGCTTTACAGAAACCATGTATGCATAGCAAAACAAGTAAAGAACAGTGAGATAAGCAGATAATATAAAACATCACACACATCACACCCCACAATTGATATAAATAAGATGAAACAGGGGATGATAGCAGCATTTAAAGCAGACCAAATTCACATGGCAGAAGAGATAGATGATATATAAATTGCCATAACCAAAAGTATCCAAAATATACATATACTGCCCAGGATTGACAATAGTATTGTAGCAAAAAAACAAGCCCATTCATGGGCACCCCAAAAAAAACAACCACAAGTTTCTGGCCCATTCATGGGCATATACAAATTCCAAAAAAAGGTCAGACTATGTGGGTTAGTAAGCTATCACATACACTCATAGAAGCGTAGAGCGTTTAAAAAGATACTAATGCCCATATGCAGATATAAGAGTAGGGTGTATGTGACAGCATCCAGAGACCAGCACTATGGAGGAGGAGCAGAGGAAGATGGTGCCATGTTGTCTTGACGGTAGGTGATCAGATCAACCAATTGTTGCACAGTCTTCTGCACTCCGTTTACCAGACGTTCCAATACAGTGAACCTGGTATCCACGGACTCCTTTAGTTGGGTGATGTCCCGTTGTATCATGCTAATTCTATCTTGATGGAGCTTGAATTGTTTAGCTTGCTCGGCTGCAGATGATGATGGAGCATGTGGAGGTGTAAGTGGGTCACCTTCCGCCATTTCGGCGCCTTTAGCTAGAGCAACTCCTTCACCATGCGCTTCCTCGTTCTGGATCCCCTCCTTAGCTAGGTCTTTAGGAAATTTGTGGAACTTCAAGTCCATCCTTCGAATGTTATTCTTGTTGAAGTGTTGAAGGGGAAGTTCCGGATCATTTGAAGTTGGAAAACTGATCGCATTGCACACATTGTGAATGATCCAGGGATAGGGCAAGTGAACATCCCATGACATATGAATGACATATATTAGCTGATGCACAATGAGAGTAAGGAGGCAGATTTTGATCCTAGTGGCTATGGAGTATATTATCATGGTCATGAACCCAGTGAGATCGGAGCGGTTGGTACTTCTAAGATAGATGTTGGATGCGAAGATACCATGCAAAATACGAAACCGTGGTTCCATGAATTTGGATGTTATTGCATTTCCTTGGTACCAGGGAATATCACGACCATGGCAAAGGAACTTCGAGACCATGGATGGAGTTTCAACATTCTCTAAATCCATATCCATAGGACCAATGGGTGATAGGGTAAGACCAAAAATATGTGCAATAGATTCAGGGGTAATCTCCACATCGTCTCCATCGATAAAGATAGTGATGGAAGGTAAATCAAACATAGGAGAATGACAAGAAGCAAAGAAGTTGTATGTCCTTTCATAGTGACATGGCCCATCGAAGTCAAGGACAGGCAACCAGTCAATTGCAACAAAAAGAGGTTCCAGATTATAAGGCATTAGACAGTCCCTGTCTACCTTCCTCTCAAGGACAAGCTTCCTACCAGTGTATTTGGCCAGAGCTGGATTCATCCTAGGTGGAGGAGGTGTTGGTGCCTCAGATTGGGACCCGCTATGTGATTCTTGTCTAGTTCGTTGGCGCGTAGGGGTCCCGCGTTTAGGAGCCCTTGCTCTTTCTTTCGAAGCAAGAACCTTTTGCTTGGAAGATCTAGACAATTCTCTAGGACCAGACATCTTCCCTTTGTCATTTCCCATTTGCAAATACTCTCAGAGATGGGTTGAAGATAACAAAGGGGGCAGAGTTTCTTTTGAGAAATCTTGAAATACTCTAAAAAGGGGCAAGATGGAATCTTAATGTGAGGAATAGAAGGAGTATTACCAGATTTAAGCAACGTCTAGAACCGACTAATGAACCTCCGGCTGAAGGGGACGAGCAAGGAAAAAAAACTTTTTAGAAAGAAAATGTGATTTTTCCCACTCGACTGCTCTTTATCGGGATGCAAGCTTCGATATCATCTAACATTGTTTCGATGATATCGATGGACCCTATTCGATGTTATTGAGACTACCTTCGATAACATTCTCGATTATGTGACTTCTCAAATTCCAAGGAGGTGTCGATGATATCGATCCTTGGTCAATTTAATGGAGAGTCCACATGAATTATCGATAAATGTATTGAAAGTGTATATTTTTTCATTCATCAGCATATCGAAAATCTTCTATGTATAAGAAAGTATCTATTTATATTAACCAGTATACACAACAAAAATTTTGTACAAGCATTGTACAATCCAAAATTATAAACATCAAGATGTTTATATACAAAAAGATTGAGGTGAGGAACCTCAGATATATCATTAAGAGTTCAGCAAAAATTGCATCTTTTTAGCAACTGTCCAGGTCTAGATGCATGACCTGGATATGTTTTTCTATGCTCAATATTTTGAGGCATGTGAATCAGCCTTTCCTTTACCTTTAATAACATAGCAGTGGTTATTTGTACGAGAATCCTTCATCACTGATTTTCCTGAAAGGTCTAGGATCTCGTATTTTTTCTTATTGAATGTAACCACATGCTCATTATCGCATATTTGAGAAATGCTTAAGAGATTATGCGCTAATCCTTTTATGCAAAAGGCATTCTCATTTTTTAGCAAATTTATTCTTTAATAAATCTCTGTCTAATTACCTTAGCGGTACTTCCGTCTCCATAGGTGACTATCCCATCATTAAGATTTGAATAATTCGAAAGGAGAGATTTGTCACCTGTGACATGTCTTGAGCAACCACTATCCAGGTACCACTTAGTATCATTGCTTGTTATATGATTTGAGTGAGTAATAAGGCAATTTTTCTTTTCTTTTACTATCCATTTTGTGACAGGATTTTTGACTGTAGTAGATTTAGTTTTCTTGTTTAACTCAGCCACCTGATTCAATAATTCCTTTATTCTGTCATTCATTCTAGGTGGTGATGGATGTGTATTTCTTTTATCTATTTTCCTAGGCGAGCTCTTGACGTCTTGTATTTTTTTAGTTGGTTTGAATTTACCAAAATGATTTTGACCAGAATTATGTTGCGTCCTCCTAGGTGGTAAGCACTCAAACTTATAATGACCCGAATCACCACATAAATGACAGACCGGAGTAGTTTTTGTGTTACTTCCTGAAGCAGCAGATTTTTCAGCCATTGGTGCTGCATTTCTGGTTTTTATTTTAAATTTATCATATCCTAAGTCACTCTTGTCCTTTCCAGGTCTTCCCATACCTAAGAGTTTCTCTAATTTCTCACCACTCTGGGAAAACTTATAGTTTAGCTTATCATTTTTCTGGATTCTTCTAAATCAAACAGAAGTATATGATTTTCTTTTTGAAGGAGCATGTTTTTGGCTTTTAATAGCTCAACCTGTTTGTTTAGTTTTTCAGACTCGATTTTAAGGAAGGTGTTGATTCTTTCAAGTCTATCATTATCTGAATGATATTGCTATAAATCATTGATTAGATGTGTATTAATTTACAAAGTTTTATCTAGATCTTTTTGCAGCAATTCATTTTTATTTTCAGATATTCCAAGTCTTCTAACAATGTTGATGTTATGGATGTAAAGTTGATTGTAAGCATCTTGTAGTTTATTCTGTTCTTCTTCTTCTTCCCTTTCAGTTTCCTTATTATCTGATGGAAATGATTCAGTGGCTTGCAGTTCTTCCTCGTTCTCAGTTTCAATGGGAATGATTGGAGCAATGGAGACCATAAGAATTTTCAGAGATTTTTGATCTCCATCGCTCTCTGAGTTACTAGATTCTGAGTTTGACTTTTCAGTATCATCCCATGTGGCAGCCATTGCCTTACCCTTAGTTTTTCTATTTGGGCATTCAGTAAATAGGTGTCCAAACTTCTGACAGGCATAACATTGTAGTTCTTTGGTCTTTTTACCAAATATTCCTGTAGACTGTTTGTTGTCCATCTTCCTTCCTTTAAATGGACGGCCACGATTTTTTTGAAAGAATTTTCTGAACCGTTGTGCCAACAAAGCCACTTCTTCATCTTCGTTCTCTCTTTCACTATCAATGTCCTCATTTGTTATATTCTTTAAAGTTTTGAGGACAGTAGTTTTGGATTTAGGGATTTGTTTGAAGCGTAGTTTAAATGTTTGTAGGGAACCTACTAGTTCTTCTACTTTCATTTCATCTATGTTTCTACATTCTTCAATGGTTATTACCTTAGGATTGAACTGTTCTGGTAATGATCTTAGTATTTTCCTATAGATTTTTGGGACCGGAACTTTCTTGCCTAATCCACCCATAGAGTTACAGATGATATTTAGTTTTATGAAAAACTCCATGAAGGTCTCATTCTCTTCCATTCTGAAACTCTCAAACTGTGATGTTAGGACTTGCAATTTAGATCTCTTCACAGTGCTTGTTTCTTCAAGGGTTGTTTCTAACAGATCTCATGCTTCTTTGGCTGTCCCACACATACTGATTTGATTGAAAATGTCTTGGGACACAGCACAGTAGATAACATTCATTGCCTTAGCCTCAACAATTTAATTTTCCTTATCAAATGCTGTCCATTTTTCTTTAGATTTTGGTTTGGTGATAATTGTGCCATTTTCAAGTACTATTTCTTCAGATGGTGGCACATATCTTCTTTTAACTATATCCCAAATATCATGATTTAAAGATCTTAGAAAGTAGTGCATTCTAGCCTTCCAGTATGCATAGTTTGATAAATTAAATACTGGAGGTCTAGAGACCGATGAGCCCTCTCCTTTGGCCATATTACCAACTTCAGTCAAGATCACTCTCTAGGCGGTGAAGCCCTTAAGAGAGACCCTCTCTGATACCAATTGAAATTGCGGTAATGACCGCTTTAGTTGAAGTAGAATATGCCAATATGTCCTAGAGGGGGGTGAATAAGACTTTTTAAATCTTTTATGACAATTTAAAATCCTATCACTCTAATCCTAAAAGTAAACATATATTAGGATTACTAAAGAGTAACTCTACTGGCTTCCAAGCCCAGTAGAGGATCCAATTATAAAACTACTTTGAATGATAAAAAGGAAACAAGTTATAGTCTATAATGGATGCGACTGTGTGTGAGATGTGATCTTAGATATGAAAGCATTTTATGGAAATCACATAAGTAATGGAAGACAATAGCAATCACAAACACAGTCATTTTTATAGTGGTTCGACTACTTGTCTACAACAACACTCCCAGCTGATACACTCAACCCTTGAGTGTACCAGATTTCACTAAGGAGGTTTCACAACAGGTTCACCTCAAATCGGAGGTTTTAAATCAGGTTCACCTCTAACTAGTACAACCTACACCTAGGCTGACAGTTTATGCTCCCACGAGCAAGGGTCAACACATAACACCCAATTTTAGGCACACTGGCCAAGGATCTACTCAAGGAACCTTACAAGTTTATGCTCTCACGAACAAGGGTCAACACAAAGCACCCACCACGTACACTCCCACCGGAGGCCTCCTACGAGGGCTTGCAAGGGGTGAGAAGCACCTTAGACCCAATCCTACAAAAGGAATGATCACAAGGGTCCTCTAGACTCTAATAACTTATAAATAAGTGGATGAACCCCGTTCAGCGCGTTGTCGAAGATCTCCTCCTTTGTTGATGAAGAATCTTCTGCTTCCTTGAACCACAACTCTGAAGATGTACCAATACATGGTGACGGGTTGGGTTAAGGTTATGATGGAATCCTACTCTCTTAAATGTTTTCCTATAAGGGATATAGAGCGATTCCAATCATCTATGCATTCAAGGCATCCTAGCTTAATGATTTGCCATTAAGGTGGTAGCTGGAGGATCCTTGAATGCAGAAGTTCATTCCCCAATCCACTCTATTGAATGTCAATGATGAGGGTGGATTGGAGTATGAACTCCCATGAGAGAAAGGGCTTTGGGTATATGATCTAAGGTTAAACACTCAAAAGCACTCTCTTCTTTCTCTACCAGCAACTAAGGATGAGCTCTCGTTAAATAGGCAAAAGGTTCCAATGGATATAAAATGGTCACATTTATGACAGAGTTCGATATCATTGAGTAAGGTTGATATCATCGAGCGTATACTCTCGATCGCATCGACTGGCTGCTCGATGACACAAACTCAAATGCCAAACACTTTTGAAACCTTTTGCCAGTTGGCTGAGGAAATCGAAACATGCATCGATTGCATCGGATTTCAAACTCTGATTTCATTGATACGAGGTTCGATTCCTTGACATTTGAAAATGTGAGAGATCAACCTTTAAAATATTTAAGGTCTTAAAATATGATCGAGGCATACTCGATATCATCGAAATTTGAATGTCGATGATATCGATAGCTGTGTCGATGTATAAAAAAATCTAAGGATTTTACCAGTGAGCTTGCTGGACAGTTTATGTCCATTCTCGATGCAATCGACCCAGCCTCGATATCAACGATATTTGAATATCGATTCTATCGAGTGACCCTCGATCTAAGATAAAACAACCTGAAAATATTGCTGGAAAACAGAGTGTCCAATCTGATATCATCAAAGGTCTTCCAATATCATTGAGGTTTGAATTCTGAGGATATCGAGGAGTACTTCCATATATCGACGATTTCATGATTTGCCTTAGCAGAACTTTAGACATAACATATATGATGTCAATTTTATCGAGTCAACTTCGATAGACTCGAGATTCAAATTTCAATGATATCGATACGGCCATTGATACATCGATAATTCCATCCAGAGGTATACGTGGTTGTTGGACATCTTATATCCTCATTTCAATAATATTGAGGGAGTTTTGAGGACATCAATAGCACTGCTCGATTACATCGATCAGTCTATCGATAAATTGACAGAGGTAGAAAACTTAGAGATTTTTCTGAAGTTTGAAAAAGTTTTCTAACCTAAAAACCCTATGATATTCTAATCAATTTGAAGGGTTTTAATTACCTAGTATTTTGGGATATGGGATGTGAGGCTAAGATTTACCTGTGGCGAGTTCGGCACACATGCAGTTGAGGTAGACGCTTGATCGATCTTCCTATGGAGCTTCTTTGTCTAGCTGACTCAACACTCACGCTAATTGATAAACCAGGGCACTTTCATAAAGGTCCTGCTGAGTATAACGCCTCTGGCGAGCTGGCCACCTTCTTAGCATACTTGCTCAGTCTCGTGGTGCTTCTTAGTTCAAAATGGGTTGATGCAATCAGACCAACTATGTTCGTGGTTGCAGGGGCAACGATAGAAGAAGGAAGCATTCCCTGGCCCCTCCCGTTCTCTACTTGTTATACCGCACCTTTGGTTATGTAGCCACACACTGTAAGAGCCCAAAGTTGGAGCATCCTTGGGCTATGTTCCCTAGCATTACTTTGATAGGTGGTTAGGCATATACTTCCCTTGGACCTGTGATGAGCACGAGAAAGCATACATAAATCCAGATCACCTCCCTCTATGACACTATCAGCGGAGAAAGATGATAAAGAAGACTTATGACTTGGTAATTGACAAGATAGAGAGGACCGACTCCATTGATTTCTTCCAATTTTCGTTCTCTAACCTGCTGAGTATAGAGATGATGTGGATGATAATTCCTTATTTCTCAGTGAGCAGGTATTTTTCATTTACATTTGGTTGAGCAGTCTTCCGTTACAGGAAGGGAGTGAGTTCTGACACGAACCCTACTATCCTAGTAGGTTCATCCGCTAGTTCGGCTACGACCGGACAATCTAAGAAGATTACATAGTAGTGACCCGCATAATGAGAAGCTTTGGAGTGAGCTTTTATAATTGGGCACTCATATGGAAATAGCTGTTGATCGTATGCACTAGCTCTCATTTTGTTCTTCCTGGCAATAATCATCCTATCCGCGCATCCTATTGTTGGATGTGGTGGTGGACACATCACCTCTTCCTTGTCCGCCACTGTCACTCAGTGAACTATTCGGTCTAGGTACATCCTCTAAGATTAAGGATTTATAGGCTGGAACAGGGGATTGGATACATAGTAGAGAGTGATCATGCACCTGCCCCCACCCAAGCTTGTCTAAAGATTTCCTTAGAAGAGCCCATCCGACAAGTAAAGCCAGCTAATACTTTGGAAGGCTGGATTGCCTACGGGCCTCCCCTAGATATTTTGAGGATGTTGGGAGGGCAACCTACTGCGGCCACAACCTCGAGCCCACCAATAAGGGGCAATGAGCTAGCTCCATCAGTGCCAACAACTTCTCTTTATACTCCTACAAGGAAAGTGACAGGAGATGCCGAGAATAAAGTCACCTCCTTAGCCACATCACCTTTATTGAGGTTAGCTCAAAAGAGTTTTTTTTTTGTCTCTTGTAACCTGGTCTGAAATGTAATCTTGCTCTTCTCAAGCCTAGTAAGGTTGCTAAGTGAAAAGGCCGAGCTAAGAGTCCTAGAGAAGGGGGGGGGGGTTGAATAGGACTATGCCAAATTACAAATTAAATGCTGAATTTAAACAAATATAAATAAAGATAGCAATTAAACAATCCCACAATGCAGATCTCGCTCTCCTTAAGTCTAGTAAGGTTGCTAGGTGAAAAGGCCGAGCTAAGAGTCCTAGAGGGGGGGAGGGGGGTGAGTAGGACTTAAATTAAATGCGGAATTTAAACAAATATAAATAAAGATAGCAATTAAACAATCTCATAATGTAGAAATGTAAAACAACCTCAAATGTGTAAGTATTGAGAGGTTGATACAGATGTTGTTCTAAGGACAACCTTACACAAAAAACCAATGGCTTATGGTAGGACAACCTGATTCCTAGAACGGTCTGTGTATCAAAATCTCAAACTGATATAGAGGAATAAAGAAATAAATAGCAAAGAAAGAAACTAAGCTATTACAACATTCCCACACTTGCATAAAAAGATTACAACATTCTCCACAAATGCATAAAGGGAAATTACAACATCCATAAAATGAAATAATCAATCAATCACCATAAGACCAAAAATTATAGTGGTTCGCTTGTGTGTACACCAACTGTTTAGAAAAATAGCCACACAACTACTCCACTCCTAATATCCTCACACAGTGGATATTAGCGTTCACTATGAAATAGGTTTTTCAAGGTTCACCTAAAACCCTCACAATTGTGTCTGTCAAGTGGGCTTACACAATTCAAAAACTCCACACTCTGAGTTTTCTGGATCACCTCAGACAAACCAAAATAAAGAGATTTTTTTGGCACAATCTCAATGAAACCAAAAGAATGAATTTACAAAAACTGTAAAATATTATCTGGATATTCTCCTTTTGATGCAGTTCGGAAGAACCAATTCGGAGTAGAAGTTCAATGTTCACACTCACTTATGAAAGGTTTTAAGTTCTAAATTGATTTTAGATTTAAATCACCTTGGGCTAGTTTGATTTGATTTTGATTCTAAGAAATGGGAAAACTTCAATCCCTCTTTCAAATAAAATTGGAATGCAGAATACAAAATCAAATGCAGAAAGCTAATTAAAGAGAATATAAAATGAGCACTAAATAGCTTAAGAATATCACTAACTTATCTCTCAGAGTGGTGTCTTGATCTTACTTGAATTAGATTATCAAACTCTGAAATTCATGCTTTATTTATAAGTACAGAAATCGCATCTTCGACTGGTCCAGAGGTCGGCTCGACTGGTCGAAGGACCAACAAACATTTGAAATTTTGGGTGCGATAAGATAAGGTCGTTCCACGACTGGTCGAAGGACCTACTTGACCGGTCGAGTGGCCTCCGCGACCGGTCGAGTCCTGTTCAGGACTGGTCATGTGAGACTCATTTTATTTGCTGGACTTTGAGTCGAGCCTGCAGGACTGGTCGAGCACTATTCACTTGACTGGTCGAGCAGTCTCCATGACTGGTCAAGGCAATAACAAAAAATCCCGAAAATAAGTAACAAACTTAGGACTGGTCGAGGATTTCTTAGACTAGTCGAGGATTTCTTAGACTGGTTGAGCCAGTACTAGGACTAGTCGAACATAATCTAAGACTAGTCGAAAAATAGTCTATGCACTTATAAAGTGACCCAATTAAATTATGTATTCAAAATGACCTATCCTATGGTCAATTTAGGGTCATTCATACCTTGTAGGAAAAATATGAACATTGAATCTTCTTTTGCTTCAGTTGATAGTTGTTCTTTGAAGTTCACGAAGCTTGAGATCTTGACATATGATGAAGCTTGAACTTGAGACTTTTGAAGCTTGAATTTGACTAACATAGAAGTTTGAGCTTGAGGTTCAAAGTAAAGAACTTTGTCTTGACTTGGACGAAGCTTTGAAAACTTGAACTATTGAAGCTTGAAAGATTGAATTAACACTTGGTGTTGTACTTGAACATGAACATGTAATCTTGCATTTGAAGTTCTTGAGGTAAAGACCTTTGTTCTTGTACATGAGATGCATAGTCTTGAAAATGTAGATGAGCTACATCAGACACAGATTCCAAGAGGTTTTCCAAGAGGTTTTGGCATTACAAAATTTGACAATCATAGGAGCTAGAAAACATAGCACTTACACTAGGTGCCTCCCCTACCCCCATAATACTGAGAGTTCAAGCAAGCGAGACCAACCTTTTTGCAAAGGCAAACAAATACTTATTGAAGAACCAACTGCGAAAACTTCATTAGTGGAGAGCAGGGTTGAAGAGTCATCCTCCAATAGTAGCTCTGCTAATGGGAGAGACTCTCCTGAGGGCAGCGATTTGGAGGAAAAAGGAGAAGTGGTCATTGGTGGGGACAATGATGCCATTGGTGATGCAGCCACTACTTGCAGGGGAGCACCACAAAATGTATCTACTCCACCTAATGTAGCGGGTACTCCTATGGATGAAGAACCACTCTGTTGGAGCAAAAAAATGCCTTAAACTTGCATATTGCATGACAACACAATGGAATGAAGAGTAGACTTTGTTGCGCACCGACAACAGAATACTTGCACACTCGCACAATGGACAAAAGTGGCCAGGAGGAGCTGGTTTTAAGGCAGACCATGTAGACTATGTAGGACATCTGTTGCGCGACAACACAACAAGAATTTATTGCACACCTACACAACAGTATTGGGTTGCACGGATTCAGTCCTTCACATGTGTGGAGGTCTATAATACCCCCTACTCCTCTCATTTCATTCATTCACAAGCAAGGAACTCCAGAGAAGTCAGAGAGATTCCAAGATTCCTTCTAAGACTTTTTCATGTATTCTATAGTGTAATTCAGGAGGAGAACATAAGAAGAAGAAACCTTCGAGAGCAAGGCAAAGGCTTGTTGAGTAATTACACAACAGGCAATAGGCACCCATTATGCAGCCGTGCAACAGACACATTTTATGTGTATATTAGGAATCTGGCGATATTCTCCCATGAGATTTGTAATCTACTGTAAGTTGGTCTTCTGCAATTACATCTTAAGCATATCAGTAAAGAACAAGGGGTCTTCACACTCGTACAACTCTTCTGTCATTATGACGGACGTTTTGTAAGCTGGAATGCTACCGGAATCACCATTGTACTACTTTCCGTAAAAAAAAATAATCTTATTTACTAAATGTGCTTTGTTTGGAATAAAGGGAAATGTGAGGGATGTATAATTAGAACTCATAAATAATAAAATTAACGATGGTGATCATTCTTTTGTCTTCTCTTGTTATTATTGAATATAAACATTCTAATCCGTGATACTTGTTTCTTTGTTAAAACAAAATGGTGACTTTGCTAG
Organism: Magnolia changhungtana; assembly: GCA_030180095.1. Classification (NCBI taxonomy): domain Eukaryota; kingdom Viridiplantae; phylum Streptophyta; class Magnoliopsida; order Magnoliales; family Magnoliaceae; genus Magnolia; species Magnolia changhungtana. The sequence goes on from JASAUF010000600.1 coordinate 5,864,291, forward strand.
GGATCAAACCCAAAATATCTGGTTGGAATATTTATGTTTAATATTAACTTGGGAATAATCAAAAGAATGTTTATCATCAATTGGCGCCGTAATGGTGCCAAAATGGTGACTCTCAATGGGAACATCCCTCCCTTCATCTCTAGAACAAAGCACATTGTAGTTTAATTTAAACTATTAACACGCTGCTTCGTTTTCAGGAACTTTGTCCATTTCAATTACGATGAATTCTCTTCCAACTACTGTGATTTTGTACTTTACTCCCAACGGATTCATCATTGAATACACGAACGACATGTGATCACTGCCTAAGAAGGCCATGAAACAAGTTCGGTTAACCCTGACTAGAACTGAAAAGCAATAGATGATGTCCATAGTGATTTCCGTCTCACCAATAGTGCAGAGTAGCGGCGATGGGTGAACAATGGTAACTTATAAGAGGGCAAAGATGCGATCTTCTCTGACAAAAGGTACAATCCCATTACGAGTGACTAGAGGGCCAATCACGCGCAATGCCGCAAGACGAAATCCTACACTAGCCCCGTCCTCAGTATACCCTGGCTAAGATAAAAGTATTCCATTCACCTCACAAGATTTTTTCGCTCTGCCAGCCGCAACTTAGTGGTTAATACAAAATGAGAAGGGGAAAGCTCCCTTTACCGATGTCACACCCCAGACTCAGTAACCGGACTCACAAGGAACCCGATGGCTGGTTCTAGCCGTAACAGCCTCCGTAGTACCCCATTCTCGGCTCCTGAGGCAGGTTCCGATCCTAAGATCCTACAAGGAGGATTTTCGTAATAGTATAATTATTACTAATACGAACATACCCAAGATCACAGCAAGTAAATCTTAAAATAACAAAGGCACACATCATAAAATCCACTATGAATTTGAACTTTTACAAGTATCCATAAGGTCCAAAAGGACATTGTAACGCCCTGAAAATCGGGGGTCGAGCATAAACTCAACTCCCGAGTTCCAGAACATCACTTATGCAACAAAATGAATGATGATTGAATGTTGACTGTATTTGTGCATTGAACATGAGTGAGATTAAGCCAAAACAGAATATCATACTCCAGAGACAATAAATTAGCAAGCGGAAGACTGTGATAGGTAGATAAAATATATAAGCGTGGTGAGTCTCCGAGTGTGATAAAGTTACTATGTTAAATAATTACAAGTAAATTATACCAAGTTATGTAGTATGATCTAGTCAACATCCCTGTAGCCCCGACAATCAAGGTACGGCTCTCACGAAGCTGCCAGAAAACAGCATATACAAGAAAGCATTCCCGTCGTCATAAAAGTCCGGCTCCGCCTCAGAAATAGCGTCGCCATCTGCAATCAGACAAAGTCTGGTGGGTGTTCGGAACACCGTCCCGTATCGTGGGAGTGAGTGATCAACTCAGTGGAACAATAAAACATAAGTTAACATGTTATCAATTCAGTCAAGCAGTAATGATAAAGCAGTACAAATCAAACAATTCTAACTACTCTTATTAAGTGCGAGAATGAAATGACATGATGCTGTATGCCCTTGCAAAACCACCCTCATGCGACATCATCTTACGTTCGCGAATGCTTAACTCCCTCAGTGCGCCACATCTACTAAGCACATGCGGTGCGATGATGATCATGATTACCGAGTTATTATTAGTCCATTTCAAACAGCAGTATTGGGAAACTAAGGTACCTCCCTTGTATCATTCTCAAACATGATCCATTCTAGGGTCGTCAGTCCTAGTTAATCTCATACGATATTATGGTTTGAGAGGCGTAGCGAAGGCATCACAAAGGGCTCGTCACCCTTTAGCACGGATACAGATCTCACCGTATGCGGCTCAATTGTTGACCGTCAGCTCGAGTATAGGTCTCACCGTACTCAGCTCAATCACTAGCCGTCAGCTCGAATACAGGTCTCACCGTACTCGGCTCAACTCATACTCCAGTTGCTGTGAAAGACTCGTCGCCAATCACAGACCTTGGAGTATACTCGAAGATACTATGGAGGACTCGTTGCCAGTCAGCACGAGCACAGGTCTCACCGTACTCGGCTCTCGCCGTAAGTATCGACAGCTCGAATATAGTGTCCCATACCACCATAATCGGCTCACGAGTCTGGTTGCTCACTGGTCACTACGGGGAGGCACGTGGCCCCGGCGTAGGCCGACAACTCGACCACGGTGTCCCATACCACCATGCCGGCTCATGAGTCTTAGCGGATCGAGGTACCATGGTTAAAAGGGATTTCACTGGTAAGTTTGGTACCCTAGGTTCAAGCAGTAGCGACCAAACATGGTGAACATACATAAGACAGATCGGGTTACTTGATGAGCTCGGTTATCTCGAGCGCACAACAAGTTGAACGACATGAAGTGCATAAGCACTTCGCGTGGCCAACCACTATCGCCAACCGAAGTACGACTCGGGTTCGTCGAACACATCTCACGTGGCAAATGAATCGCAGCCACGAATTCAATTCTAGTACCGATTATCTGGACTATAATCATAGCCCCAAACATGATAACTTACAGATAGATAAAGCAGTAATGGATCAAGATTCCACTCATACAATCAAGGTATGGTATTATCCGTTTAGGGCTGCCAGGGCTATTGCACGCACTCGTTGCTCCACTCCCCCATCACCCATGATGGATCATACAACGTAAATATAAATTTAAACATATGCATTACATAGTTATAATCATAAAGCAGTTGAGCATGTTATGAATCACAACACAAGCATGAGTTTATACATGTTCAATTCCTAATCACACAACGATCCAAGGAGATCCTACACATAGTTAAAAGAGGTTGAGAATCATATCTCAACACCCTTATACATTACAATTTGCTAACTACTACTCATTCAGACATTTCAAGAAACACTAAAACAAACATGCATCAACATACATGACATATATCGATCACATAGGCATTAGGCCAAATCCTTTCACTAGGGAGTTGCCCCAATCATAACACGCGTACACCCACGATGGATAGTCATGGCAAGCAGGAATCCAAGTTCCATATTCATTCAGTCATTTCCACAAACACTTGGGCCACACATTTTAGCATATATGGTGTCTATTGGCCGTGGCGTGATTTAGGGCAAATCCTTTCATCAAAAGGGTATCGCCAATACAACAATCATGAATCCATGACAATTAGTCATGGCGAGTACGAATGAGAATTCGGTACTCATTCAATCATTTTAACAAGCACTTAGAATACATTGTTACAACATACATGGTGTATGTTAGCAAAACATGTATTAGGGCTATCCTTTAGCCAAGTGGGTATTTTATCCATGTATAATATATTACTACAGCAAATAATCATGATAAATACATCTCCCAATATTTATACGTATACAGTATTTTCTAGAATACGCATTTTCAACATACATAGTGTATACAAGCAAACATGTATTACGGCGATTCCTTTCGCCAAATAAGTAATTTATCCATATATTATATAATCATTCGACAAATAATCATGGCAAACACATCGCTAAAATATACACGTATACGGTACTTCTTACAATGCCGTATTTCTACATACATGGTGTATTTTAGTAAACATGTATTTAGGCGAACCCTTTCGCCAAATGAGTATTTTATCCATACATCATATATCCCTACGACAAATAAACATGTCAAATACATTTCCATAAAAAATACGTATACGGTATTTTATACGAATACCTAGAGTGTGAAATTCCAAATTCTACAATTCTAATCGAAACAGAAAACGGAAAGCACTTTGTACATGTGCAATTGCATGCAGATCATGAATCTACCATTATCTGACATTGAAAGCGTTGAAAACCGTAACCTATACACCTAAAGTCCGCACCTTTTGTCGTAGAATAAATCTGAGTCGATAGGTTCGCTAAGCTTCCGTATACGGGAGTTTGGCAACCTAGAGAATGAAATAGGTTAGCTATTTCCTAACCTACAACTGTCTAATCCCCCAAACAGGTTAGGGTTAGGGTTTATTACCTAGAAATGACGCCGGAATCACCGGGAAAGCGGCAAGAATGAGGTGGTTAAGCACTGATAGCAGCAGGGAGTTTCTCCCAGATCTCCCACACTTTCTCTCTCTTTTCTCTCTCTTAAATCCAAATTCGTATGGCTGCCATGAGAGAGGGTTTAAGGTCCTTATATAGTCTCAAAACTCACCGAAATAGACTCGGGAACAAAGTATACATAGGTTACGTCCAAAGCGGACCTGTTTCAGCTCAACGGAGGACTTCTGGCGGGCCTCCTTGAGCCAAAGGTTGGACTTAAGCTCACTAACACTGGATCTACGTTCTATTAAGTTTTCATTTCGGTCGAGATTCCAGATCACGCGTGGTGGACCAGTTTCAGTTCAACGGTCAGCGGATCTCGATCGGAGATTCCGAGTACATGTAAATGTGTATGAAATTTTTCCTGATCCGAGGGTGTAATTTGGTCAGATTCTGACGGTCTGGTTGCTTAATACTGATGCGCAAGCGAATGGTGCCAGATCACTATTCCAGATATTTATTTTGTAAAGGGAATAGTGTTTTTCACACTCCCTCGCTCCGGACTCAAGCGAATGGCCGTGGGACATCGGCTGGACCTGATTTCTGAGGTGGTTGTTAAGCCCAGCGAGGCGGTCCTAAGTCCTTAACTTTGTATTGTTCGGACTCCCGATGTGCGGTCCAGATCAGATACGGAGTTTCGATGTGCTCCCGAGAGCAGCCGGGTAATGAGTTTGATCCTAGATTTTTGGGTAACCTAGCGTCAATGATTCTACAAGTTTTGGGTCTTGCAGATCGTATTTAAAGCGATTCAAATGAATTTCGTAGCTAATCTAGTTTCACACCTAGTTACTTTGTCTCATTTCTAAAGGATTTAGTCCTAAGTGATTTCTGGTCGAGGTGGTACTCAGGCCTTTGTAGTTTGTATATAAAGTGATCCAAGTTATACTACTTAGCTAGTTTAAGATAGTGTCTAGGGTGAAAATTCTTAGAAAAATTGGAAGATCAAGGTGATGAAAGGTGAGATTTGTGAAGGAAATGAGTTCAAAGGCGGCTTTAGACTTTGGGATTCAGTTCTGACAAGTTAATGAGGTATTAGGATCGACCCATTGCCTAAGGACGTCTAATCCCAGGTTGGCAAAAATCTGGGGTGTTACAGACATACATAAGATAATAGAAGGAAGAAAGGAAGTCTGCAACACTAGGTCCTCAAGCTCAGCTCTAATTTAAACTCTGCCACTGCAATGCCTGCCTAGGATCTCCTGCATGCATCAATCGTGCATAAGCTTATAGAAAGCTTAGAGGGTGGTGAAAGTGTGTGACAATGATGCTCAGAAGAAGATAGAGAATGCAGAAGGGAGTCATGATCAATACCAATACCACTAGGCTTACCAAGGCTATCATGAATGCAAGAAACTATATCAAGGCAGTACGATAATGCAGGAAGCTATACCAAGGCTATATAATGCAATGAGTACTGTAATGCAATGAGTACTGTAATGCGATGAGTACTGTAATGTAATGAGTACTATAATGCAATATGAGTATTGTAATGCGATGAGTACTGTAATGTAATGAGTACTGTAATGCATTATGAGGCTTGCACAGCTAATGCAAATGTAATGCGAAGTAATGTCAGTGCTCATATCCAATCCACATATCAAGTACATTTCCATCATAAGCAAAATCATCGGGGTCCATTACACTGCCAGATGATTGTCGCTCTACAGACCCCGTACAGTCAAACGAGCATAATAGACCTCACTACCCTGCATGCGGATAGCCAATCACCAGCAAGGCCTGAAGGTAGCGGACCCATTCATGAGCTGGTCAGACTCAGCCTAGTAATGCCCCCTTACATCAGGCGAGTAAGGCCACACCCCTATCTAACCGACTACACGATAGTGGGAGTCGCGACCTAATGGTATAAGACCCTCGTGTGCTCATATATTCCACTTGGTCACGATGTTGGAGCAGATCCTTGGTACCATGGAAGTTTTGAGAATTTCACCCATGGGCATCCTATGACAATCCTATAACATGAACTAAGGCCCAATACCTAGGGCAATCCATGGCCTAATAGGCTTATACTCAAAGCCCAACACACAGGCAATATGGTGGGCCCTCAAGCAAGGTTGGGCCCAACCATAAAGGTCATGAGTCCACTCATTGTGGTGGGCCTAATAGGCAACCCATTATTCCAACATGTGGGTGATCCTTATATTTAAAACAAGTAAGTTGGGCCTCACATCTTGACCCAAGTATGGTTTACTTTAATGGGCAAGCAAGGGCCCAACTACCTGAGTATTTTGGCCCATGAAACCAATCACAATAGTGTATTAAATATAGGCCCAAAGGTCAGGGGTCTATCAAGGAAGTTTCAAGACATTGGGCCTAGGAAACCCAATAGCTAACTATGAATATTGTTCTAATAAAACCCATTTAAGGTGGGCCTTAAGAGTGTATTAATTAAGCCCAAAAATCTGATCAAGATAGGGCAAGATATGTGTAATAATGTCCCCAAATATGGTGGGCCACACTGCCCCAAAACATACACTTATGGGTAGTAACCTTGGGCCAAATGCTGAAATTTCAGCCCACCCACTATCTGGGCTTGTTGGAAATTCAATAAAATTTATTTATAGTATATTTATTTCTTTGATGGCCCACACACATCACTGTGGGCTCCACCGGATGAGAGGGGAAAAATACAACACATATATTCAAGTGGGCTATGCCGTTGGAATGCAGGCCCAGCAGCCCAAGGTAGGGGCGTCCCATGGTGGGTAGACCTACGGGCCTGGGTATTTGACCCAAAACTGACACAATTTGCAGGCTGTACCACGGTTAGATCGAATGTCCGTTGGTTCTAAAATTTTACAGAGTGATATTTCCATAGGTGGGCCATACCCCCAAAAAATTTCAGAAATTTTAGATATTCCTAAGTATTTTAATTAATTTAAACAATACAATATGTCCAGAAAATTGGACAGACCTGGACGTCCCAACGTGGTGGGCCAGTCCGGCTCTTGCCACGGTGTGCAAAGGTGTCTATTGGACCTAAAATTTGGTATGTGGGTTCCAATATGGGTGGACCACATCTCCAAAAAATTTCAGAATTTGTTTACATCTAAAAATATTTTAATTTATTTGAAGAAATCAATCTTCCTGAAAATCGGACTGATCTGGACACCATATTGTAATGGGCCGGTCCAGCCACCACTATGGTGTGTGCAGGTGTCCATTGGCCCCAAAATTTTGTAGGTGGGTCCTACCATGGGTGGGCCACCTCTCTGTAAAGTTTTAGAATTTTTAAACACCTAAAGGTATTTTAATGAATTTCGAAATTCCAACCTGTCCAGGGTGGAATGTTGCTGGAACAGTGCAGAAAATCCAGACTATTTACCCCACTTGGACTACACCTTTGGGACCCCAATGAAGGTTAGATGGGGCTGAAATTTGGGGGACATAAAGATGAGATCCCCAAATTTCAGAAAAATATATTTGATGGGTACAAAAGGTCCCCCAATCAGTCCCAAATTCAAGCCCAAGTTCAGCAAAAATCTGTCCAGAAATTTTCTGGGGCAGCAACATGCACATGAAATAAAATGAGCATAGGAACCAAAACAAGGGGAAATCACCCCATGAAATTTGAGTTGTGGTCCACCTCAATGGGCCCAACAAATATTCAGGCCTAATCCATACAATAAAATCCATTGCATGTGTCCAAAAAGGAGAAAATAGGGCACCTATGTTCATAGAGTGGATAGACATGGGCTTCCACTCTCTTTGGATGGTCTGGATACTTCCAGGCTACAAGGTGGGCCACACACATATGAGATTAATAGATCAACAAAAGAAGAGTAAGAATCGGCCACAAGGGAAGGGGCTCCGCCACATTTAGGCCCTTCCCTTCATCACAAACCACACATATCACTATATTGATGGGATTACAAGATCTACCCATACATTCATCTTCTAATTAAAATCCAATGGTGGAGATGCCATCTCCACCAAGGATCAAGGGTCTAGATGACCCACAAACCTATAAATCAAAGGGAAATCTCATGATAGGGTCCATGGAGAATGGCCCCATCATGGCAATCATGCATGCATAAAGTGGGTTGTTGGCCACACTCATGAAGTCATGTAGGACCTCCACCATTGATTAGTGGGTCCTCCACACTCCCAATCAAATGAAAAAATTTCATGCAAGAGGAAAGGTGTAATGCCCTGAAAATCGGGGGTCGAGCATAAACTCAACTCCCGAGTTCCAGAACATCACTTATGCAACAAAATGAATGATGATTGAATGTTGACTGTATTAGAGTAGTGAACATGAGTGAGATTAAGCCAAAACAGCATATCATACTCAAGAGACAGTTAAATTTGCAAGCGGAAGACTATGATAGATAGATAAAATATATAAACTATGATGAGTCTCCAGAGTGTGATAACATTACCAGGTTAAATAATTACAAGTACAGTTCTAAAATATACCAAATGTGAGGAAGTGTAATGTCTTCTATCCCAAGTACCATAGCCCCGTCAATACAGTGCCAGGTCTTCAGAGACCCGTCAGAGAGTTACATGATAGGAGAACTCCTCCTCATCACCATAGAAGTAGTCTGGCTCTGCTTCATAAGCATCGCCATCATCTGAAATTCAATAAATCTGGTTGGTGTGTACAACACCGTCCCGTAATGTGGGAGTGAGTAGCTAACTCAGTGGAACAATAAGGCATAAGTTATCATGTTATCAATACAGTCAAGCAGTAATGATAAAGCAGTAAATCAAACACTCCTAGTTAATCTGATTAATGCAAGTATGAATGCAGGTATGATGGATGCCCTCACCGACATACTCCCTCATGCGACACTATCTCACGCTCGCGGTGTGCTTACATCCCACAGTGCTCCACATCTTCCAGGCGCATGCGATGCATGATGAGCATGATTACCGAGTTTTTAATTAATCCATTTCAAACAGCAGGATTGGGAAACTAAGGTACCTCCATTGTATCATTCCCAAACATGATCCATTCTAGGGTCGTCAGTCCTAGTTAATATCAGATGATGGTATGTTTTCTAGGTCACTGCAGAGGCTGCCAGGGCTGTTACGCACAAAGGTTACACCACTCCCCCATCACCCCTTAAACGATTCATTACTATACAGAAACAGGCCTAGTTCATACTCTATATACCGCGGCAAACCCTAAGGCTCGCTGCGATTTCAGAGTACGCTCGAGGTCACTACAAAGGGCTGCCAGGGCTGTTGCTCGCATACGTTGCACCACTCCCCCATCACCTTATCAATGTAGGCCGACAGCACGAATATAGTGTCCCATACCACCATAATCGGCTCGCGAGTTTGGTTGCTCACTGGTCACTATGGGGAGGCACGTGGCCCCAGCGTAGGCCGACAGCTCGACCACGGTGTCCCATACCACCATGCCCGGCTCATGAGTCTTAGCAGATCGAGGTACCATGGTTAAAAGGGTTTTCACTGGTAAGTTTGGTACCCTAGGTTCAAGCAGTAGCGACCAAACATGGTGAACATATATTAGACAAATCAGGTTACATGACGAGCTCGGTTAGCTCGAGCGCACAACAAGTTGAACGACATGAAGTGCATAAGCACTTCGCGTGGCCAACCACTATAGCCAACCGAAGTACGACTCAAGTTCGTCGAACACATCTCACGTGGCAAATGAATCACAACCACGAATTTAATTCTGGTACCGATTGTCTGGACTATAATCATAGCCCCAAACACAATCAACTGCAGATAGATAAAGCAGTAGTGAATCAAGATTCAACTCATACAATCGAGGTCTGGTAGTATCCGTTTAGGGCTGCCAGGGCTGTTGCACGCATTCGTTGCTCCACTCCCCCATCACCCATGACGAATCATACAATGTAAATATAAAGTTAAACATATGCATTACATAGTTAAAATCATAAAGCAGTTGAGCATGTTAAGAAGCACAACACGAGCATGACATATATCGATCACATAAGCATTAGGCCAAATCCTTTCACTAGGGAGTTGCCCCAATCATAATACGCGTACACCCACGACGGATAGTCATGGCAAGCAGGAATCCAAGTTCCATATTCATTCAGTCAGTTTCACAAACACTTGGGCCACACATTTTAACATATATGGTGTATATTGGCCGTGGCGTGATTTAGGGCAAATCCTTTTGTCAAAGGGGTATCGCCAATACAACAATCATGAATCCATGACAATTAGTCATGGCGAGTACGAATGAGAATTCGGTACTCATTCAATCATTTTCACAAACACTTAGAATACACTGTTACAACATACATGGTGTATGTTACCAAAACATGTATTAGGGCTATCCTTTAGCCAAGTGAGTATTTTATCCATGTATAATATATTACTACAACAAATAATCATGATAAATACATCTCCCAATATTTATACGTATACAGTATTTTCTAGAATACGCATTTTCAACATACATAGTGTATACAAGCGAACATGTATTACGGCGATTCCTTTCGCCAAATAAGTAATTTATCCATATATTATACAATCATACGACAAATAATCATGGCAAACATATTTCTAAAATATACATGTATACAGCACTCCTTACAATATAATATTTCTACATACATAGTGTATATTAGTAAAACATGTATTTAGGCAAATTCTTTCGCCAAATAAGTATTTTATCCATACATCATATATCCATACGACAAATAAACATGTCAAACACATTTCCATAAAAAATACGTATACGGTATTTTATACGAATACCTAGAGCATGTGAAATTCCAAATTTTACAATTCTAATCGAAACAGAAAACGGAAAGCACTTTGTACATGTGCAATTGCATGCAGATCATGAATCTACCATTATCTGACATTGAAAGCGTTGAAAACCATAACCTATACACCTAAAGTCCTCACCTTTCTTCTTGGAATCTCAACGGATCGACAAGGGTTGAGGAGCTTCCGTATTCGGGAGTTTTCTAGCCTAAAGAGTGAAATCGGTTAGCTATTTCATAACCTGTAGCCTATACACCTCAAAACGGGTCTAGGGTTAGGGTTTATTACCTTAAAACGGAGTCGGTATCGCCGGGAAAGCGATGAGAATCAGGCGGTGGATCCCGAATAGCGGCAGGGAACAGCAGCAGGGAGTTCCTCCCACATCTCCCTCACTTTCTCTCTCTTTTCTCTCTCTCAAATCCAAATTCGTATGGCTGAAATGGGAGAGGGTTTAAGGTCCTTATATAGTCTAAAACTTCACCAAAATAGACTTCTGGACAAGGTTCACCTAGGTTATAGCCAAAGCGGGACTTTTTCAGCTCAACGGAGGACTTCTGGCGGGCCTCCTTGAGCCAAAGGTCGGACTTAAGCTCACTAACGCTGGATCTACGTTCTATTAAGTTTTCATTTCGGTCGGGATTCCAGATCACGCGTGGCGGACCAGTTTCAGTTCAACGGTCGGAGATTCCGAATACATGTAAATGTGTATGAAATTTTTCCTGATCCGAGGGTGTAATTTGGTCAGATTCTAACGGTCTGGTTGCTTAAAACTGATCCGTAAGCAACGAGTCTCAGATTACTATTCAAGATATTTATTTTCAAAGAAAACAAGTGTTTTCACACTCTCTCGCTCCGGACTCAAGCGAACAGCCGTGGGACATCGGCTAGATTTGATTTTCGAGATGGTTGTCAAGCCCAGCGAGGTGGTCCTAGTTCCTTAACTTTGTGTTAATCGGACTTCCGACGTGCGGTCCAGATCCGATACGGAGTTTTGAGATGCTCCCGAGAGCAGCCGGGTAATGAGATTGATCCTAAATTTTAGGGTAACCTAGCGTCAATGATTCTACAAGTTTTGGGTCTTGCAGATTGTATTTATAGCGATTCAAACGGATTTCATGGCTAATCTAGTTTAATACCTAGTTAACTTTGTCAAATTTCTAAAGGATTTAATCCTAAGTGATTTTCGTCTGAGGTGGAACTTAGTCCTTCGTAGTTTGTATATAGAGTGATCCAAGTTATGATACTTAACTAGTTTAAGATAGTGTCTAGGGTGAAAGTACTTAGGAAAATTGAAAGAACAAGATGGTGAAGGGTTGGATTTGTGAAGGAAATGGGTTTAGAAGCGATTTTAGACTGTGGGATTCAGTTCTGACAAGTTAATAAGGAGTCAGGAGCGGCCCATTGCCTAAGGACGTCTAATTCCAGGTTGGCAAAAATCCGGGATGTTACAATCTACCCCCCTTAAAACAAAATTTCATCCCCGAAATTGGCTAAGGGTAATAAGGAAAGATTTTATTATTTCTTTTGTCGAAGTTTTATTGATTTCGAATTTCCACGCGTGGTAGGATATATACTAGTCTAGTTCCTTTTAGTCTACCCCCCTTAAAACATGTTTCTTTATCCATTTCTCATACCCTAATGGTTTGCTACAATTTATTTCTTTACTTATCTATAGTCTTGACGACAATCCCCAACAATTTAGAGTAAGATAGCTATTTTCAATGTTTGACCAACACGGAGAGACGTTTATGGTGGGCTTGATCCCGATACATCGATCATCTACTGAGCTAAGGTAGAAAGCTCATCGTATCCCTTCCGAATCCTAGTGGATCCTGGTCTTCTGCTCGTCAGCAGTGAGTCTGTTGGTAGTCGCACAGGATTGAGAATTGGGTCAAGCCGCGAATGCTTCGCAGTTGCATATTTCAGTAACTCCGTAGTCCGATCACTCTAGAAATGTAGGGAATGTCCATCATTGAAAGGCTTAAATTGTCTATGTCTAAGGTTGCCCTTTAGGTCTTAGTCTAAGAGAAGCCGTGATATTACCTATGTCTAAGAAAGTGGTGAATCAAATCTTACTAGATGATCCTAAAATGGTTTCTCATAGTAGAATTTGCTAGGGCTTCTATAATGTTCATATTCAACGAACACAGTTTCGATCCTGGGCCAGTGGAGTAGGGTCCACTACGCTTCTGCTGCGCCACCCAGATCAATGAGATGCAATAGGTGACCTGACTAGATTGGGCTCATAATGTTCTACCCCCCTTAAAATTTTATTTTCACCCTCAAGGCTTAAGATTTATGTCCTGCTCCGTACATCGGAACAAGGTGTACTTTATAACCTATCCTTGACATGAAGTGAGATGCGGTCTCCCACTACATCAGTCTTGGTACCTAGGATTATAGAAAGGGGCTATCATGGATGGGTGTGAGTTTGAGGCAAGATGCTTAATTCTACCAAGGAATTTTGTCGCGGTCCAGACTTATCCTATTTAATCATGTCTAGCTTAATAGGCAGGCTATCTTCTTACGTTCATAAGCACAATATGTATGCCGACATGGCATGCAATTTGGGACCTAATTCCTAACTGTCTGTTGCCCATTTGGGCAATTCCTTAGGCCTAAAAGAAAAAGTCTCTATCAGCTATATACTCCTAACACTTTTCAGGGACAAAATTATAAACTTTTAGTTATAAATGGTTGGGCCAACACGGAAAGAAAATTTTGCAGTGGGTCTGAGTCGGTTAAGCCGAATAACTAAGTCTATTATTCAATTGGCTTAACATAATTAATTAGTCTTTTACTTTCCTTAGCCTAACCAATAGTCTAGTCTTAATTTAGGAGTTGCGGGAATCCATAGGTGAGTCTAAAGTCTATGCTTATGCGCTAGATGATTTCACTTCATTTTTAATACAAGGAAGGGCTTTATTACTTAGGGTCAAAGTTGTCTAATTGGAACTGAGTTGTTTGTACTTGACGCTTGAGCATTTCACACATGCTCACACCAGCTAAGAGGGTCATAGGGTTCACATTATTAACTCGTTGGATTTCCTATACGGTCAGGTCTGTTGAAATCTAGGAGCACCGCTCTAGGTCCAAAACTCCAAGAGTCTATTTGGCCAGTGGTCTTAAGTCGTACTAAATGGGATTGCATTACTAACCCTACCTCAGGATTTGGAATGTCATGTTTGGTAGGAGGGTGGGTGGGGATTAAAATTAATGATATAGGCTTTGGAAAAAGAGCCTAGTGGTGGAAAGTGTGAGATGAGATTTCTAAATCCCAGGAATCAGAATTTCTAAGTGTAAGAGGAAAACCCGGGATATACTTTTTATTGCATACATTCTAAACATGGTGTCGGAAAACATGGGATACACCCAAACCCCATGAAATCGAGGAAATGGCCGTATTCAACTTCAATAAGGCCATGGGAAGTGAAGGAAAAAGGGGAAAAGAGGGCTGAAGTTTTTGGTTCTCATCAGGGGTTGTAGAGGCCCAACTGACAAGCAGTAAAGAAAGGAAAATGAAGGAAATGGATGGGTAGAGGGCTTGCCAGATTTTAAGCTCCAAATGGGGGGTGTGGGAGTCCAAATGAGGGAAACGGAGAAGGTGGGGAGGAAGGGACTGCTGGAAATGTTGGAAGGGAATGGGTTGTGGTCGAAAATGGGAGATGGGATGATTGAAGGGGAGTTTTGAGAGAGAGAGTAGCAACTTGGAGGGGAAAAAGGGCTTGGAGGGGGAGTTTGTGAAGGAGGTATGGTATCGGGGGTGTTTCGATGGATGGCCCACACATCAGGGAGGTCCCAAGACCCCCAAACTTGGTCGGCCCGAGCCGTGGTCCCGGCCCAACCAAAAAGTCGGTGAGGCCTCGCCAAAAAAATTTTGAATTTTGAAAAGGGGGCCCCATTGCCGTGTTCCTCCAGTCCCCTGGCCCCCAAAAATTACTGGGTCCCACCTTGGATCCCACTGGAAGTGCTCCGTTTGGCCCCCGTTCTCCATTTTGCTCAATTTTGGATAGTTTCAGGCAAACCGGACGTATCTTGCAATCCGGAATGAGTTATCTGACGTAAAATATATGAATTTGGGGTAGAACGAGCTAATGAAGCCAACCAACCTAGCTATGCAGGGTTTCACAGCTCGGAATTGTGAGAAAACCATCTGATTGACGGTCATTTCCCTGTTTTAATTTCATTTTACTAAAATAGTAATTTTTGTTTGATTACTCTTCATCTGTTGGGCTTTAGGAGTTGCGCTCATTGCATAAAGAGCTTAGAATAATTAGGAGAATGGTTTGGTGAAGTCAAATAGGACACTTACTATTTTGGCCGAAAACCTTGCACACTAGTAGACATCACGACCCTATAGTAAGTCGTGACATCTAGGAGTCTTAATTGTAGTTTGTTTCTGATTTCTTTCTCATTACTTGGTATTCCTACTTAAAGGATTGTGAACTCATTTTTAATTATTCATTAATCAATTTCGAATTTATTAGAATTTATTTTTACTTTGTGCTTTTATTTCTCGTAGACTCGAGAAGTCTCTGTGAGGAGTCCAGAGAAGCTCCGGGGATTCGGAGTAGTTATCCTCATCACGTTCATCCCTTATTCTACCGATTTTCAACGGTTGGGATGAGGTGGATTGTGATCTAGACTCATTAATAGACGGCCTAGGAATGTTTTAAGATCGACCCGTGCGACCAAGGTTAATACGAACTCGATTTCGGTGTTTGTTTTCAGCGAACTTCGCCAATTGGTGAAGTCGGGATACCTATAACTGTTTCTACATTCCGTCGCTCCCTCCTAAGTTAGAGTGCGTCAGTGTGCGTTGTTTGACTATAACCCAAGTTCAGTTTAATCCAAATCATGCTCTGATACCATCTTGTAACGCCCTGAAAATCAGGGGTCGAGCATAAACTCAACTCCCGAGTTCCAGAACATCACTTATGCAACAAAATGAATGATGATTGAATGTTGACTGTATTAGAGTAGTGAACATGAGTGAGATTAAGCCAAAACAGTATATCATACTCCAGAGACAGTTAAATTTGTAAGCGGAAGACTATGATAGATAAATAAAATATATAAACTATGATGAGTCTCCAGAGTGTGATAACATTACCAGGTTAAATAATTACAAGTACAGTTCTAAAATATACCAAATGCGAGGAAGTGTAATGTCTTCTATCCCAAGTACCATAGCCCCGTCAATACAGTGCCAGGTCTTCAGAGACCCGTCAGAGAGTTACATGATAGGAGAACTCCTCCTCATCACCATAGAAGTAGTCCGGCTCTGCTTCATAAGCATCGCCATCATCTGAAATTCAACAAATCTGGTTGGTGTGTACAACACCGTCTCGTAATGTGGGAGTGAGTAGCTAACTCAGTGGAACAATAAGGCATAAGTTATCATGTTATCAATATAGTCAAGCAGTAATGATAAAGCAGTAAATCAAACACTCCTAGTTACTCTGATTAATGCAAGTATGAATGCAGGTATGATGGATGCCCTCACCGACATACTCCCTCATGCGACACCATCTCACGTTCGCGGCATGCTTACATCCCACAGTGCTCCACATCTTCCAGGCACATGCGATGCATGATGAGCATGATTACCGAGTTTTTAATTAATCCATTTCAAATAGCAGGATTGAGAAACTAAGGTACCTCCCTTGTATCATTCCCAAACATGATCCATTATAGGGTCGTCAGTCCTAGTTAATATCAGACGATGGTGTGTTTTCTAGGTCCTTTGTAGAAATTTGCTGTGGTACATTACGCACAAAGGTTACACCACTCCCCCATCACCCCTTAAACGATTCATCACTATATAGAAACAAGCCTAGTTCATACTCTATATACCGCGGAAAACCCTAAGGCTCGCTGCGATTTCAGAGTACGCTCGAGGTCACTACAAAGGGCTGCCAGGGCTGTTGCTCGCATACGTTGCACCACTCCCCCATCACCTTATCAATGTAGGTCGACAGCACGAATATAGTGTCCCATACCACCATAATCGGCTCGCGAGTTTGGTTACTCACTGGTCACTACGGGGAGGCACGTGGCCCCAGCGTAGGCCGACAGCTCGACCACGGTGTCCCATACCACCATACCCGGCTCATGAGTCTTAGCGGATCGAGGTACCATGGTTAAAAGGGTTTTCACTGGTAAGTTTGGTACCCTAGGTTCAAGCAGTAGCGACCAAACATGGTGAACATACATTAGACAAATCGGGTTACATGACGAGCTCGGTTAGCTCGAGCGCACAACAAGTTGAACGACATGAAGTGCATAAGCACTTCGCGTGGCCAACCACTATCGCCAACCAAAGTATGACTCGAGTTCGTCGAACACATCTCACGTGGCAAATGAATCACAGCCACGAATTCAATTATGGTACCGATTGTCTGGACTATAATCATAGCCCCAAACACAATCAAGTGCAGATAGATAAAGCAGTAGTGAATCAAGATTCAACTCATATAATCGAGGTCTGGTAATATCCGTTTAGGGCTGCGAGGGCTGTTGCACGCATTCGTTGCTCCACTCCCCCATCACCCATAACGGATCATACAATGTAAATATAAAGTTAAACATATGCATTACATAGTTAAAATCATAAAGCAGTTGAGCATGTTAAGAAGCACAACACGAGCATGACATATATCGATCACATAGGCATTAGGCCAAATCCTTTCACTAGGGAGTTGCCCCAATCATAACACGCGTACACCCACGACGGATAGTCATGGCAAGCAGGAATCCAAGTTCAATATTCATTCAGTCAGTTCCACAAACACTTGGGCCACATATTTTAACATATATGGTGTATATTGGCTGTGGCGTGATTTAGGGCAAATCCTTTCGTCAAAGGGGTATCGCCAATACAACAATCATGAATCCATGACAATTAGTCATGGCGAGTACAAATGAGAATTCGGTACTCATTCAATCATTTTCACAAACACTTAGAATACACTGTTACAACATACATGGTGTATGTTACCAAAACATGTATTAGGGCTATCCTTTAGCCAAGTGAGTATTTTATCCATGTATAATATATTACTACAGCAAATAATCATGATAAATACATCTCCCAATATTTATACGTATACAGTATTTTCTAGAATACGCATTTTCAACATACATAGTGTATACAAGCGAACATGTATTACGGCGATTCCTTTCTCCAAATAAGTAATTTATCCATATATTATACAATCATACGACAAATAATCATGGCAAACATATTTCTAAAATATACATGTATACAACACTCCTTACAATACAGTATTTCTACATACATAGTGTATATTCGTAAAACATGTATTTAGGCGAATCCTTTCGCTAAATAAGTATTTTATCCATACGACAAATAAACATGTCAAACACATTTCCATAAAAAATACGTATACGGTATTTTATACGAATACCTAGAGCATGTGAAATTCCAAATTCTACAATTCTAATCGAAACAGAAAAAGGAAAGTACTTTGTACATGTGCAATTGCATGCAGATCATGAATCTACCATTATCTGACATTGAAAGCGTTGAAAACCGTAACCTATACACCTAAAGTCCTCACCTTTCTTCTTGGAATCTTAACGGATCGACAAGGGTTGAGGAGCTTCCGTATTCGGGAGTTTTCTAGCCTAAAGAGTGAAATCGGTTAGCTATTTCATAACCTGTAGCCTATACACCTCAAAACGGGTCTAGGGTTAGGGTTTATTACCTTAAAACAGAGTCGGTATCACCGGAAAAGCGATGAGAATCAGGCGGTGGAGTCCGAATAGCGGCAGGGAATAGCAGCAGGGAGTTCCTCCCACATCTCCCTCACTTTCTCTCTCTTTTCTCTCTCTCAAATCCAAATTCGTATGGCTGAAATGGGAGAGGGTTTAAGGTCCTTATATAGTCTAAAACTTCACCAAAATAGACTTCTGGACAAGGTTCACCTAGGTTATAGCCAAAGCGGAACTTTTTCAGCTCAACGGAGGACTTCTGGCGGGCCTCCTTGAGCCAAAGGTCGGACTTACGCTCACTAACGCTGGATCTACGTTCTATTAAGTTTTCATTTCGGTCGGGATTTCAGATCACGCATGGCGGACCAGTTTCAGTTCAACGGTCAGCGAATCTCGATCGGAGATTCCGAGTACATGTAAATGTGTATGAAACTTTTCTGATCCGAGGGTGTAATTTGGTCAGATTCTGACGGTCTGGTTGCTTAAAACTGATCCGCAAGCAACGAGTCTCAGATTACTATTCAAGATATTTATTTTTAAAGAAAACAAGTGTTTTCACACTCTCTCGCTCCGGACTCAAGCGAACAGCCGTGGGACATCGGCTGGATTTGATTTCCGAGATGGTTGTCAAGCCCAGCGAGGCGGTCCTAGTTCCTTAACTTCGTGTTAATCGGACTTCCGACGTGCGGTCCAGATCCGATACGGAGTTTCGAGATGCTCCCGAGAGCAGCCTGGTAATGAGATTGATCCTAGATTTTAGGGTAACCTAGCGTCAATGATTCTACAAGTTTTGGGTCTTGCAGATCGTATTTAAAGCGATTCAAACGGATTTCATGGCTAATCTAGTTTAGCACCTAGTTAACTTTGTCAAATTTCTAAAGGATTTAATCCTAAGTGATTTTCGTCTGAGGTGGAACTTAGTTCTTCGTAGTTTGTATATAGAGTGATCCAAGTTATAATACTTAACTAGTTTAAGATAGTGTCTAGGGTGAAAGTACTTAGGAAAATTGAAAGAACAAGATGGTGAAGGGTTGGATTTGTGAAGGAAATGGGTTTAAAAGTGATTTTAGACTGTGAGATTCAGTTCTGACAAGTTAATAAGGAGTTAGGAGTGGCCCATTGCCTAAGGACGTCTGATTCCAGGTTGGCAAAAATCCGGGATGTTACAAAAGGAAAGAGACTAATCCTATGAATCACCCACCTCAAGATCTCTATCAAAACTCCATTCCAAGCTTCTAAGGCTCCAAACAAGCAAGGTTGAAGGGGTGAGATGTGATTTTAATGGATGGATTGAGGGGAAATGGGGGAGAAGGGGGCTGGAGAAGAGAGGGAGATGGAAGGGAAGTTGCTGGAAATTCTAGCAATGGAGGAAAATGAGAGGGAGGGAGAGAATAAAGAGAGAAAAAAATGCCATAATTATTTTGTAAGAGAAGTCATCATAACATAGGGAGGAGATTACAATGTTTAGGTCTTTAGACTAGGCTTGGGTGGTGTTTGTTGAGATGGGTGGTGTTTCTATAAGATTTGTGTGGTGTGTATAGTGTGTATGGGGACTTATGCCATGGATGATGGTGGTCCACATGCATTCTACCTAAGTGGGCCACATGATCAATGGTCATATAATGAAATGTACATAACTTTTTATCTACATTTCGAATTTATGCACGAGATGCGGCGTTGGAACTGCGGCGATGATGCAGTCACAATGGCATAGGTTTCGGGTCAATCCGAGTCGGGTCTATATGATTGAACTCAAGGATGACCGCAAATACTATCTATGGGTCGCCGGGATTCGACCGGTAGGACTGCGAGACCATCATGAATAAGATGCATACTCACACACACACATACACACATGTGAACTCAGGTCTGGTCTCACAACCCTCCCTACCAACAAAGAAATTTCCTCCGCAAAATTGACTAATGTAGGACAAAACGAAAAGCAAACACCATCATCATATAGCAATCATCAAAAGAGAAGGTAATACAATTTACATACATCAATCAACAAACAAATGACGATAACGCTCTCTAATCTTAGCCTCACGTTCCCAAGATGCCTCGGCCTCCGAATGATGACCCCATTGCACCTTCACCAAGGGAATAACCTTGGTCCTGAGGACCTGCTCCTTCCGATCAGGAATACAAATAGATTACTCAATGTAGGAAGCATCCTCACAGACCTCAAGTGGCTGCCAATCAATCACGGGAATAGTGTCTGACCCACATTTCTACAACATAGAAACATGGAATACATCGTGGATTGCGGATAACTCAGGAGGTAAGGTAAGCCTATAGACCACCATGCCTACACGCTCGGTAATCTCAAAAGGTCCAATGAATCTCGGGGCGAGCTTGCCCTTCATACTAAAATGAACCATGCCCTTCATAGGCGAGACCTTGAGATATACCATGTCCCCGATTGTAAACTTGAGGGGTCGACGCCGACGATCAGTAAAATTCTTCTGCCAACTCTGAGCTATTCGTATCCTCTGTCTGATAACATCAATAGGCTCTGATGTCTACAGCACAAGCTCGGGACCTAAGAGACAACGCTCTCCTACCTCGGTCCAATAACTACGAGATTTGCATGGTCTACCAAAAAGTACCTCAAAAGGAGCCATGCCAGTAGTCGCCTGATAGCTGTTGTTGTATGCGAACTCGGCGATGCGCATATGCTCATCCAAACTCCCTGCAAGGTCGTTTACATAAGCTTTGAGCATATCCTTAAGGATCTGGTTGACCCTTTCGGTTTACCCATTCGTACGCGGATGATAAGCAGTGCTGAGATGCAAAGTGACCCCCAATGCCTGCTAAGAACTCCTCCAAAACTGAGACGTAAATCTAGAGTCTTGGTTTGAAATGATTGAAACTAGGACACCGTGCAATCTCACAATCTCCTCAATGAATACCCTCGCTAGCCGGTCCATTGATGTGAGCTCCCACTTCCACTCTGGAACGCTTAACGACTGCAAGGGACCAGGGGGTATCTGATGATCGGCCTTGACACGCTGACATGTGTCATACTTAGCCATAAAACTCGCAATCTGGCCTACCATCCCTAATTAGAAATACTGCCTTGACAACAAAACAAGCCAACAAGCTCAACATTGGTAATACCAAACTATTCAGCGGGCAAGAACATCTCACCAACAAAAACGGAACACGATAATATCATCGGCCTAACACAGCGATCTTCCCAAAAATGTCAATACTGACAATCCTTAAAGGCAGACTCTAATGGTAATCTGAGTGAACAAAAGCCCTTGGATACAAAAAGGGTGCGATGCACTAAAACACAAGACTTTCATATGGAGACAAAGAGAATACCCATAACGACTCCCCTAATAACTAAGGGTCCTGCTGAGTTACGCAAAATCAAGCCTGAGGAGGCTAGGGAGGTGTCTGTCTCCTCTACATCTGCGGTCTTTGTTGCTACTGCGATCGCTGCGGAGGTCCATCTTGCTGATGGGGACACTCGTGCCTACGGTGTCTTGTCTGCCCACAACCAAAGCAAACTCCAGAAAAGGGGCAGGAAGATGAAGCGGTCGGCGGTGCTGATGATGATGAAGAAGCTACTGCATGTGATGCTGATGCTCTGGCGGCTTGATAGGTGATGCTGATGCTCTGGCGGCTTGATAGGCTACTCGCCTTTGCCACTGTCGATGCTACCAGAAGCTACTGAAGGGGGTCTACCTCTTTTGGCCTCTCCTCTAATCACGATCCCTCTGTGAACTGGTCCACTCAGCCTCGCCCAGAAGTAGAAATACCACCAACGGAGCTCGCTGCAGAGTCGAATCTCGCAAAAGGGGACTCTTACGCTCCTATTCCGCTTGTTCGGGCATCTCAGGAACGGGCTGACGGGTCTGAAGAACATCAGTGATGACCTGCATCAACTGCTGGAGATGCTTAGCTCCTACAGGAATCGTCAGATAAGCGAGGGTAGTACTGAGCTCTAACGGAGGCACAGAAATGGAGGGAGCCTCAGGAATAGGTACGACAAGCTCCAGAGGGGAAATAAGAATCTCAGATGGTGGAGCAAAAGTCACTGGGATCGCTGGAGCGGAATGAGAACCATATCCATGGGCACCACGGCCACGGGCATCATGACTAGACGGCATGGTCTACAGAAAGAACAAATGTGATGGACACCTAGGAATTAAAATCCTTGAAGGCTCAAACGGAATGAGGAAAATGCACTTGGGACACTACTCATCCTAAGCTTGCAGCAGATATGTGATACTATCCCAAGTTATTCAAAAATTACTTGCTATGCTCTGATACCAACTTCTGTCATGCCCCAGACTCCGTAACCGGACTCACAAGGAACCCGATGGCCAGTTCTGGCCGCAACAGCCTCCGTAGTACCCCATTCTTGGCTCCTAAGGCAGGTTTCGATCCTGGGATCCTACAAGGAGGATTTCCATAACAGTATAATCATTACCAATACGAACATACCCAAGATCACAACAAGTAAATCTTAGAATAACAAAGGCACACATCACAAAATCCACTATGAATTTGAACTTTTACAAGTATCCATAAGGTCCAAAAGGACATACATAAGATAATAGAAGGAAGAAAGGAAGTCTGTAACACTGGGTCCTCAAGCTCAGCTCTAATCCAAACTCTGCCACTACGATGCCTGCCTAGGATCTCCTGCACGCATCAATCATGCATAAGCTTATAGAAAGCTTAGAGGGTGGTGAAAGTGTGTGACAATGGTGCTCAGAAAGATAGAGAATGCATAAGGGAGTCATGATCAATACCAATACCACTAACCTTACCAAGGCTATCATGAATGTAAGAAACTATACTAAGGCAGTACGATAATGCAGGAAGCCATACTAAGGCTATTGTAACGCCCTGGAATTCGAGGGTCGAGTATGAACTCAACTCCTGAGTTCCAACCCATCACTTATGCAACATACATAATGATGGTTAAATGTTGTCCGAGTTAGAACAATAAACATGAATGAGATTATGCCAAAAACAGTAATTCATACTCCAGTTCAATTGTATAAAGGCAAGCGGAAGACTGAAATTGTATATTTAAAGTATGTAAAGAACAAAATTTTTTTATGAACACCTGAGTATGAACCCTAACTGAGTATCCATATACATATACTGTTTCTGAATCAAAATCAAAATACAATCTAAAAGATGAGTCCTGGAGTCCCCGCGATGCAGTCGGCATAAGCATAGCCGTCAGAGTACTGCATAAATGAGAACTCATCCTGGTCCTCGTCGAAATTGGGCTCCGGCTCCTGAACCGTCGCGCCGTCTATACCTGTAACAGAGTCTGGTTGGTGTTACAAACACCATCCCGTAACGTGGGAGTGAGTAGCTAACTCAGTGGAACAATAAGGCATAGGTTAACGTGTTATCAACTTAATCAAGTAGTAATGATAAAGTGGTACAATCAAACAAGTTTAACTACTCTTGTTAAATGCAAGTATGAAATGACATGATGATGTATGCCCTTGCCAAACCACCCTCATGCGACAACATCTTACGTTTGCGAATGCATAACTCCCTCAGTGCTCCACATCTACTAGGCACATGCGGTGCAATGATGCGCATGATTTTCGAGTTGTTATTAGTCCGTTTCAAACAGCAGTATTGGGAAACTAAGGTACCTCCCTTGTATCATTCCCAAACATGCATCCATTCTAGGATCGTCAGTCCTAGTTAATCTCATATGATATTATGGTTTGAGAGGCGTAGAGAAGGCATCACAAAGGGCTCGTCACCCGTCAGCACGGATACAGATCTCACCGTATGCGACTCAATTGTTGACCGTTAGCTCGAGTACAGGTCTCACCGTACTCGGCTCAATCACTAGCCGTCAGCTCGAGTACAGGTCTCACCGTACTCAGCTCAACTCATACTCTACTTACTGTGAAAGACTCGTCGCTAATCACAGACCTTAGAGTATGCTCGAAGACACTACAGAGGACTCGTCGCCCGTCAGCACGAGTACAGGTCTCACGGTACTCGGCTCTCGCCGTAGGTGTCGACAGCTCGAATATAGT
The DNA here is from genome assembly GCA_030180095.1 of Magnolia changhungtana. Classification (NCBI taxonomy): domain Eukaryota; kingdom Viridiplantae; phylum Streptophyta; class Magnoliopsida; order Magnoliales; family Magnoliaceae; genus Magnolia; species Magnolia changhungtana. The sequence continues at coordinate 5,888,879 of JASAUF010000600.1, forward strand.
GTCCCATACCACCATAATCAGCTCACGAGTTCGGTTGCTCACTAATCACTACGGGGAGGCACGTGGCCCCAGCATAGGCCGACAGCTCGGCCACAGTGTCCCATACCACCATGTCCTGCTCATGAGTCTTAGCGGATCGAGGTACCATGGTTAACGGGATTGCCACTGGTAAGTTTGGTACCCTAGGTGCAAACAGTAATGACCAAACATGGTGAACACATATTCGATATATCGGGTTACTTGACGAGCCTGACTAGCTCGAGCGTACAATAAGTTGGGCGATATGAAGTGCAAAAGCACTCCATGTGGCCAACCACTATCGCCAACCGAAGTACGACTCGGGTTCGTCAGACACATCCCTTGTGGCGACATGATTCTCAGCCACAATCTCCAGTCTGGTACCGAATGTTTGGACTATAGACATGGTCCCAAACTCTTGAGTTCTCATCAATAGCATGTGGAGTTAAGCATGATAAACAAAGTAACACAAACATGTTAGGAGGCATGTCATAAAGCATGTTATAAAGCATGATATAAAGCATGTTATAGAGCACTATACAGATAGGGATACAAACACATATACATCATATGTGAATGGTTGAAGTAAACAACCACATGGAGGAAATCCTACATGTCTCTAAGGTAGTTGAGAATTTCATCTCAGCACCGACCTACGGTGCAAACATCCAAGCATTTGCTCTCACAAGCATTTACACAAACACTTGGAGTACGCTATTTCAACATACATGACGTATGTTAGTAAAACATGTATTAGGGCTATTCTTTCGCCAAGCTAGCATTTTATCCGCATATATCGTAATCATACAGCAAATAATCATGACAATTTCGTTTCCAAAATTTACACATATACGGTATTTCTAGAATACACAATTTCAACATACGTAGTATTTACAAGCGAACATGTATTACGACAATTCTTTTCGCCAAGAAATTAATTTATACGCACATAATATATTTATACAACAATTAATCATGACAAACACATCGCTAAAATATACACGTATATGGTACTTCTTACAATACCATATTTCTACATACATGGTGTATATTAGTAAACATGTATTTAGGCGAACCCTTTCGCTAAATGAGTATTTTATCCGTACATCATATATCCATACGACAAAGAAACATGTTAAATACATTTTCATAAAAAATACGTATACGGTATTTTATACGAATACCTAGAGTATGTGAAATTCTAAATTCTACTATTCTAATCGAAACAGAAAACGAAAAGCACTTTGTACATGTGCAATTGCATGCAGATCATGAATCTACCATTAACTGACATTGAAAGCGTTGAAAACTGTAACTTATACACCTAAAGTCCTCACCTTGTCTCTTGGAATCTCAACGAATCAGCAAGGTTGGATGAGCTTCCGTATTCGGGAGTTTTCTAGCCTAAGGAGTGAAATCGGTTAGCTATTTCACTACCTATAGCCTATACACTTCAAATCAGACCTAGGGTTAGGGTTTCTCACCTTAAAACGGAGTTGATATCACCGGGAAAGCTCCTGGAAAGAGGCGGTGCAGGCCGTGCGATGATTAAAAGCAGTAGGAGGAAGGTGCTCCCACAAATCCCAAGTCTTCTCTCTCTTTTCTCTCTCTCTCACTAGGGTTTTATTCCAAATTCGTATGGCTGTGAGAGGGGCTGTTCTAAGGCCCTTTTATAGCCTAAAACCTCCCCAAAATAGACTCAGGTTCAAGGGTTACTGCTATTATAAGTATTTCAGCGATGTTCCAGCTCAAAAGAGTGTTTCTGGTGGTCCCCCTTGAGCCAAACGTCAGACTTAAGCTCACCACTCATGGATCCACGTGGGATTATGTTTTCAACTCGATCGGATTCTCAGATCACATGTGGCGGACCAGCTTCAATTCAACGGTCAGTGGGCCACGATCCGAAATTCCAAGTACATGTAAATGTTCCTGAAATTTTTCTTGATCCGAGGGTGTAATTTGGTCTGATTTCGATGGTCTGGTTGGTTAATACTGATCCGCAGCCGAATGGTGCCAGATCACTATTCCAGATATTTATTTTGTAAAGGAAAGAGTGATTTTCACACTCCCTCACTCCGGACTCAAGCGAATAGCCGTGAGACATCGACTGGACCTGATTTCAGAGATGGTTATCGAGCCCAGCGAGGCGGTCCTAAGTCCTTAACTTTGCGTTAATCGGATTTTTGATGTGCAGTCTAGACCTAATACGAAGTTTCAAGTCATTCCCGAGAATAGTCGGGTAATAAGTTTGATACTAATCTTTAGGGTAACCTAGCGTCAATGATTCTACAAGTTTTGGGTCTTGCAAATCGTATTTAAAGCGATCCCAACGGATTTCATGGCTAATCGAGTTTAGCACTTAGTTAACTTTGTTAAATTTCTAAAGGATTTAATCCTAATTGATTTCTGGTCGAGGTGGTACTCGAGCCAAAGTACGGAAATTTACTGGTTGTTACAATCTACCCCCCTTAAACAAAAATTTCGTCCTCGAAATTTATACCTTTTCGTATTCCTCGAGAATCTGAGGGTAGTTCTTCCTGACCTCGGCCTCAGTTTCCCAAGTAGCTTCCTCCTCGGAATGATGTGTCCATAGTACCTTCACAAGCAGAATGACCTTGCTACGCAGTACCTGCTCCTTCCTGTCAAGGATACGTGTCAGGCGCAACTCATACGTAGCATCCTCACTCAGCTGTACCTGCTCCCATCTGATGATATGCGAAGGATCAGGAACGTACTTCTTCAGCATAGATACATGAAATACGTTGTGTACAGATGCAAGTGGTGTAGGTAAAGCGAGATGATACGCCACATCACCCATTCGATCCAGTATCTGAAATGGACCGATAAATCTCGGTGTGAGCTTCCCCTTCTTCCCAAACCGAAGGACTCCCTTCATAGGGGAAACTCGAAGGAACACATGATCCCTGACCTCGAACTCAAGCGGTCGCCGCCTCGTATCGGCGTAACTCTTCTGCCTGCTCTGTGCTGTAAGTAGTCGACGCCTGATAATGACGACCTTCTCTGTAGTCGCCTGTACCAACTCCGGGCCAATCAGACTACGCTCGCCAACCTCAGCCCAACAGTGCGGTGCTCTACAAGGACAACCATATAGGGCCTCATATGGCGCCATGCCAATAGTTGCCTGGAAGATGTTGTTGTAGGCGAACTCTGCGTATGGAAGACAGTCATCCCAGCTGTCCTTGAAGTCCAACACACATGCCCGCAACATATCCTCCGAGACCGATTCACCCGCTCGTCACCGCCCATCGGTCGAGGATGAAACGCCGTACTGAACTTCAACTTCACACCCATCGCTTCCTGGATACGAGTCCAGAAGATAGATGTGAACTAAGTGTCTTTGTCCGACACGATCTCTAATGGAACTCCATGCAGACGGACGATCTCCCTGATGTACAATCTAGCCAGCTCGTCTGCAGAGTTCGTAACTCTGATAGGGAGGAAATGGGCCGATTTGGTCAACCGGTCCACAATCACCCAAATGGAATCGTGTCCCTTCCTCGTCTTCGGCAGCCTTGATATGAAATCCATGGAGATGAAGTCCCACTTCCACTCCACTATGGGCATGGGCTGAAGCAGTCCAGGAGGTCGGCGATGTTCTGCCTTGACCTGCTGGCACGTCAGACATCGAGACACATACTCAGCGATGTGGGCCTTCATGTTATCCCACCAATACATCCGTCTCATATCCTGGTACATCTTCGTGCTACCAGGATGCATCGCAAGCTTCGAGTTATGGGCAGACTCGAGAAACTCGCGTCTCAAGTCGGGCACATCAGGAACACATAGGCGGCCACGGAATCGCAGACCCCCATCAGAACCAACTCTCCACTCGGAGTCCTCGGCGTCGCTAGCTTGCTCTTGAAGCTCAGACAGCCGCATATCGCCCTCCTGGGCCTCAACAATCCTGTCGTCAATAAGTGGTCGCGCCCGAACGTACGCAACACACACAAATGGCTCCTCCACAGTGAGTCTCTGCTCGAAGTCCCGTATGAACTCGACCATGTCCCACTCAGCTATCATCAATGGTGCCGCAAATGCTATCGTCTTCTTGCTGCTCAACGCGTCTGCCACAAGGTTCGCCTTGCCAGGATGGTAGGAAACCTCGAACTTGAAGTCCTTCAAAGTCTCCATCCATCGGCGTTGTCTCATATTCAAGTCTCGTTGTGTGAATATGTACTTAAGGCTCTTGTGGTCGCAGGAAAGCTCAAACTCCTCTCCGTAGAGGTAATGTCTCCAGAGCTTCAATGCAAAGATGACAGCTGCCAACTCTAGGTCATGTGTAGGGTAATTCTCCTCGTGCTTCCTTAATTGTCTCGAGGCATACGAAATCACCCTATCCTTCTGCATCAGGACACAACCTAAACCAACGCGAGATGCGTCAGTATATATCGTGTATTTCTCCCCTTGCTCTGACAATACTAGCACAGGGGCGGACGTCAACTTGTCCTTTAGCTCCTTAAAAGCTGCCTCCGCCTTCTCATTCCAGGTGAACTTCAAGTTCTTCCGGGTCAACTAAGACAATGGTCTGGCAATCTTCGAGAAGTCCCGAATGAAGCGCCTGTAATACCCAGCCAGACCAAGGAAACTCCTTACCTCGGTAACCGATTCAGGCTGCTGCCAATCCTGAACCGCGGCTACCTTAGCAAGGTCCACTGCTATCCTATCCTTGGACACTACATGTCCGAGGAACTTGACTTCCTCCTGCCAGAAGTCACACTTCTTGTACTGTGCGAACAACTAGTTCTTTTCCAGCGTACCCAACACCGCTCTCAAGTGCTCCTCGTGCTCCTCTCGACTCGTAGAGTATATCAAAATGTCATCAATAAAGACAATGACGAATCGGTACAGGAAGGGCCGAAATACCCGGTTCATCAGATCCATGAACACGGCTGGTGCGTTCGTAGGGCCGAACGACATCACCAGAAACTCATAGTGCCCAAAGCACGTCCTGAAGGCTGTCTTCTGCACGTCTTCATCTCTCACGTGCAACTGGTGGTACCCTGACTGAAGATCAATCTTCGAGAAATACTTCGCCCCTCTCAACTGATCGAACAGATCATCTATCCTGGGCAAAGGATACTTGTTCTTCACAGTGACCTGGTTCAACCTACGGTAATCAATACATAACCGTAGCGACCCGTCCTTCTTCTTCACTTTCTGCCTCAAGGTCAACACTCTCCTCACCGGCGTTATCCGACTCATCTCCAGACTCGTCGAGTCGTGCTTGCCGCAGTTGAGGGCCGATCTTCATATTGTTAAGTGTCGCCTCGCTTATGACTCAGACTGGTGCAAGGTCCTCCATGTTCAACCGATAGCCGACACTACGAGCCATCCTGCAGATCAGACGGCCAAATGGGAGTGAAAGATCGTTCCTGGCCGATCGAAGAACCTGAACTATCTGAGATAGGATGAATGTGGGTAGGCATATGTTGTCTTCATGTCCCATCTTGTACAAAAAGTCCACCATCAACCGAGTACATTTCGTGCGGTTACCCGACTGTGGGTACACATTGTAGGTGAAAATGCGATGGAGCAAACGGAAGTCCTCAGCCATCTTTGTCGCCGCAATACAATTTCCTCGCTTCCAAGCAACTTGGCGACCACAAAGGTATCGCGTGCGGCGATCCCTTTCTCGCGCACTTCTGGAGAAGTCGTCACTAGGATGCACTTGACCAAGTGGGAGCTTCGTGATCCAAGCCACCTCATCCACAGTGATTGTGCGCCTTATGCCCCTCACAGAGACAGTGAACTGAGGAGGCTCTAATGAGGAGTCCACAATGTGGGCGTAGAAAGCACGAACCGTGTTCTCACATGCAGGGGACTCACCGTCAAACACAGAGTTCCATCCGATATCCACCAGGTGATCCATCATTGGGTGTAGCCCGAACATCCTTTCATCCACATGAGCTTCAAACACGACTTTACGGCCCGCAAAGTGCCCATATTCAACGCCTATCAGATAGGCATTTCTGACGGGATGGTGAGGATCCAGGTCTCGCTTCGACCTAAACTCCCGAACGGTGCTAGTGCCGGCCCCATCGTTAGATCTTCTTCGGGAATGGGCTGGCCTACTTGGGCCAGCATCATCAGCTGCGGTCTTCCTCTTTCCCATGAGAGATAGGATGGAGGAAATGGAGAAAATAGCCGCTACCACACCAAAGAAGGCCATGGAAAAATGACAAAATAGGGAAAAAGGGGCTGATTGCTTTGATCTTCCACAAGCAATGGTTCCAATAGGTGTAGAAGAGACACTAGGGGTAGGAAATGGAGGAGGAACAAAAAGAAAATGGAATGGGTTAGGAGATTACCCAATTTTGAGCTCCAAATGGGGGATATGAGAGCTCCAACATGAGAAAAAGGGAAAAGGAGGAGGCTAGGGCTGTTGTGGACGGTTGGAGTGTGTGGGTTATGGAAGAAAATGGAGGATTGCAAGGTTTAGGGGGATGGGTTGAGAGAAAAAATCGGAAATGGGGGTTTGGGGCGTTTGGAAGGGGTGAAATGAGAGAGAGGGGTGCTCCAGCCCCTAAAATCCCAAACCCCATGCTATTTCGCACGTGCCAGGGGGTAGGGGAGGTCGGGCCGACCAATCCCATGCCCGGCCCCACTTCAGATGGGCCACCGGACCGCGGTCCGCCGCCATGACCGCGGCTCCGCCGCAATCCGCCTTGGCCGGTGCCGTACCGCCGCGGTGGGACCCTATTTGCCACATTCCCAAGGTGCTAAATGCACCTTGGTTCAACCCTGGGTCTTAGTATATTTAGGTGGGGAGGCCCCCGACTCATTTTAGCTCCAGAACGGATGCTTCCGAGAAATTTCTGATCTGGACTGATTTTTCTGATTTTCCTAGTAACTGGATTAGGTGGATAGGAATCTAGACACGTCAATAGACGGTCTAGAAGTGATTTGGGATCCATAAGTGCGGTCGGGATCGAGTACGAACTCGATCAAAATGTCCATTTTCAATGAACTTCGTCGAACGGCGAAATCGGGAGACCCTAAGACTGTTTCTATATTTTTGCGCACCCTCCTAGGTTATAATGTGTCAACGTACGTAGTGGGGACATAACTTAGGTCCGGTTTAATCAAAATCATGCTCTGATACCAACTTGTAACACCCTGGAATTCAGGGGTCGAGTATGAACTCAACTCCTGAGTTCCAACGCATCACTTATGCAACATACATAATGATGGTTAAATGTTGTCTGAGTTAGAACAATAAACATGAATGAGATTATGCCAAAAACAGTAATTCATACTCCAGTTCAATTGTATAAAGGCAAGCAAAAGACTGAAATTGTATATTTAAAGTATGTAAAGAACAATTTTTTTTATGAACACCTGAGTATGAACCCTAACTGAGTATCCATATACATATAATGTTTCTAAATCAAAATCAAAATACAATCTAAAAGATGAGTTCTGAAATCCCCACGATGCAGTCGGCCTAAGCATAGCCGTCAGAGTACTGCATAAATGAGAACTCATCCTGGTCCTCATCGAAATCGGGCTCTGGCTCCTGAACCGGTGCACCGTCTATACCTGTAACAGAGTCTGGTTGGTGTTGCAAACACCGTCCCGTAACGTGGGAGTGAGTAGCTAACTCAGTGGAAAAATAAGGCATAGGTTAACATGTTATCAACTTAATCAAGCAGTAATGATAAAGCGGTACAATCAAACAAGTTTAACTACTCTTGTTAAATGCAAGTATGAAATGACATGATGATGTATGCCCTTGTTAAACCACCCTCATGCGACAACATCTTACGTTCGCGAATACATAACTCCCTCAGTGCTCCACATCTACTAGGCACATGCGGTGCAATGATGCGCATGATTTCTGAGTTGTTATTAGTCCGTTTCAAACAGCAGTATTGGGAAACTAAGGTACCTCCCTTATATCATTCCTAAACATGATCCATTCTAGGGTCATCAGTCCTAGTTAATCTCATACGATATTATAGTTTGAGAGGCGTAGCGAAGGCATCACAAAGGGCTCGTCACCCGTCAGCACGGATACAGATCTCACCGTATGCGGCTCAATTGTTGACCGTCAGCTCGAGTACAGGTCTCACCGTACTCAGCTCAATCACTAGCCGTCAGCTCGAGTACAGGTCTCACCGTACTCGGCTCAACTCATACTCTAGTTGCTGTGAAAGACTCGTCGCCAATCACAGACCTTAGAGTATGCTCAAAGACACTACAGAGGACTCGTCGCCCGTTAGCACGAGTACAGGTCTCACCGTACTCGGCTCTCACCATAGGTGTCGACAGCTCGAATATAGTGTCTCATACCACCATAATCGGCTCACGAGTTTGGTTGCTCACTGGTCATTACGGGGAGGCACGTGGCCCCAGTGTAGGTTGACAGCTTGGCCACGGTGTCCCATACCACCATGTCCGGCTCATGAGTCTTAGCGGATCAAGGTACCATGGTTAACGGGATTGCCACTGGTAAGTTTGGTACCCTATGTTCAAACAGTAATGACTAAACATGGTGAACACATATTCAACATATCGGGTTACTTGACGAGCCTGACTAGCTCGAGCGCACAACAAGTTGGGCGATATGAAGTGCAAAAGCACTCCGTGTGGCCAACCACTATCGCCAACCGAAGTACGACTCGGGTTCGTCAGATACATCCCTTGTGGCGACATGATTCTCAGCCACAATCTCAAGTCTGGTACCGAATGTTTGGACTATAGACATGGTCCCAAACTCAAACAGTTCTCATCAATAGCATGTGGAGTTAAGCATGATAAACAAAGTAACACAAACATGTTAGGAGGCATGTCATAAAGCATGTTATAAAGCATGATATAAAGCATGTTATAGAGCACTATACAGATAGGGATACAAACACATATACATCATATGTGAGTGGTTGAAGTAAACAACCACATGGAGGAAATCCTACATGTCTCTAAGGTAGTCGAGAATTCCATCTCAGCACCGACCTACGGTGCAAACATCCAAGCATTTGCTCTCACAAGCATTTACACAAACACTTGGAGTATGCTATTTCAACATACATGACGTATGTTAGTAAAACATGTATTAGGGCTATTCTTTCGCCAAGCTAGCATTTTATCCGCGTATATCGTAATCATACAGCAAATAATCATGACAATTTCGTTTCCAAAATTTACACATATACGGTATTTCTAGAATACACAATTTCAACATACGTAGTATTTACAAGCGAACATGTATTACGACAATTCTTTTCACCAAGAAATTAATTTATACGCACATAATATATTTATACAACAATTAATCATGACAAATACATCGCTAAAATATACACGTATACGGTACTTCTTACAATACCGTATTTCTACATATATGGTGTATATTAGTAAACATGTATTTAGGCGAACCCTTTCGCCAAATGAGTATTTTATCCATACATCATATATCCATACGACAAATAAACATGTCAAATAATTTCCATAAAAAATACGTATACGGTATTTTATACGAATACCTAGAGTATGTGAAATTCCAAATTCTACAATTCTAATCGAAACAGAAAACGAAAAGCACTTTGTACATGTGCAATTGCATGCAGATCATGAATCTACCATTAACTGACATTGAAAGCATTGAAAACCGCAACTTATACACCTAAAGTCCTCACCTTGTCTCTTAGAATCTCAACGAATCAGCAAGGTTGGATGAGCTTCCGTATTCGGGAGTTTTCTAGCCTAAGGAGTGAAATCGGTTAGCTATTTCACTACCTATAGCCTATACACTTCAAATCAGACCTAGGGTTAGGGTTTCTCACCTTAAAACGGAGTTGATATCGCCGGGAAAGTGCCTGGAAAGAGGCGGTGCAGGCCGTGCGATGATTGAAAGCAATAGGAGGAAGGTGCTCCCACAAATCCCAAGTCTTCTCTCTCTTTTCTCTCTCTCACTAGGGTTTTATCCCAAATTTGTATGGCTGTGAGAGGGGTTGTTCTAAGGCCCTTTTATAGTCTAAAACCTCCCCAAAATAGACTCAGGTTCAAGGGTTACTGCTATTATATGCATTTCAGCGATGTCCAGCTCAAAAGAGTGTTTCTGGTGGCCCCCCTTGAGCCAAACGTCAGACTTAAGCTCACCACTCATGGATCCACGTGGGATTATATTTTCAACTCGATCGAATTCCCAGATCACACGTGGTGGACCAGCTTCAATTCAACGGTCAGTGGGCCATGATCCGAAATTCTAAGTACATGTAAATGTTCCTGAAATTTTTCCTGATCCGAGGGTGTAATTTGGTCTGATTCCGACGGTTTGGTTTCTTAATACTGATCCGCAACCGAATGGTGCCAGATCACTATTCCAGATATTTATTTTGTAAAGGAAAGAGTGATTTTCACACTCCCTCACTCCAGACTCAAGCGAATAGCCATGGGACATCGACTGGACCTGATTTCCGAGATGGTTATCGAGCCCAGCGAGGCGGTCCTAAGTCCTTAACTTTGTGTTAATCGGATTTCCGATGTGCGGTCTAGACCTAATACGAAGTTTCAAGTCATTCCCGAGAATAGCCGGGTAATGAGTTTGATCCTAATCTTTAGGGTAACCTAGCGTCAATGATTCTACAAGTTTTGGGTTTTGCAGATCATATTTAAAGTGATCCCAACGGATTTCATGGCTAATCGAGTTTAGCACTTAGTTAACTTTGTTAAATTTCTAAAGGATTTAATCCTAATTGATTTCTGGTCGAGGTTGTACTCGAGCCAAAGTATGAAAATTTACGGGTCGTTACAGCGATATAATGCAATGAGTACTGTAATGCAATGAGTACTGTAATGTGATGAGTACTATAATGCAATGAGTACTGTAATGTAATATGAGTACTATAATGCGATGAGTACTGTAATGCAATGAGTACTGTAATGCATTATGAGGCTTATACAGCCGATGCAAATGTAATGCGAAGTAATGTCAGTGCTCATATCCAATCCACATATCAAGTACATTTCCATCATAAGGAAATCACTGGGGTCCATTACACTGCTGGATGACTGCCGTTCTACAGACCCCACATAGTCAAACGAGTGTAAGAGACCTCACTATCCTATCTGCAAATAGCCAATCACCAGCAAGGCTTGAAGGTAGCGGACCCATTCATGAGCTGGTCAGACTCAGCTTAGCAATGCCCCCTTACATCAGGCGAGTAAGGTCACACCCCTATCCAACCGACTACATGATAGTGGGAGTCATGGCCTAATGGTATAAGATCCTCGTGCGCTCATATATTCCACTCGGTCACGGCGTTGGATCAGATCCTTGGTACCATGAAAGTTTGAAAATTTCATCCATGGGCATCCTATGCACCTGGTATGTCAAGTAACATTTTCGATGTCCAAATATGGCCATTCATGATGTATCTGTGGTGGCTACAACCATGATGAAGCGAGGGTTATAATGCTCATATGTTATGCAATGCTAGATGCATGAATCACACCATCAACTATACATCAATTCTAAGCATCCAACATGCTCAAGAGGGAATACTACGTCCCTCAGGAACGCAACATGCAATGCCCAATGGCACGATTATAACCACACACACAGTTCATCCAAGCATACAATGATGCACATGGGCCATGAAGATGGGTCTAAATGCATTATGCGGCGCTATACAAAGTAGTACACTCTTATCCAAGAAGGGACCAAGACTAGGTATTTAGACAATACCCATAAGGAATTCCACCTCTAGTGGAGGCCCATTTACCTGGGGTAGCCCACGAGACTAAGCATATAACTAAGTGTCTAAGTAACACAGAAGTGAGTCTAGCAAGAGTTTAAGATGAACATCTAATCATATTTAGATACAATCGGGCCTAGAGGGGTCCATAATAGGGACATTTAACCACCATTCTCCAAGAGGCATCTCAACCATGAACTATATGAATACAAGGCCCAAGGCCCTACATTCAAGATAAGAATATAGGAAACCACATACATATATCCCTCATAATAGGCCATAAAAAGATATAATACCAATTTTAACAACATGGGCCCTAAGAGGAGAATTAAGGCCCAAGGCTAAATTCCTAATGGCCATAGAATCCATGCATTGAGTTGAACTTGGTGGGCAGTCCACATACACGATATACGACTAAATAAGTTTAAGTTTGGATGAAATGAGCCCCACTACATCAGCCTAATAACCAGCAATTTAAGTTGGCATCCAAGAGCCCAATACTATCCTTACCTCAGCCCACAAGTCCATCAAAATGGTGGAAGTCGGCCCAATGTATGGTTGGGCCAAGCTAGGATGTCCCAGTCCACTCTAGGCCTAACAGATGTCCCAAAAATCTAATCTAGGATGGGGTCCTCATGTGATCACTAAAGGTGACCCAAAAGAATGCACTAAATAATCCCAAGGATTATAAAATATAAGAATACAACACGCACACAAGTTCTCAATATGGTGGGTCCTATGTCCAATAAAGTTTCAACCATAACAATGTACATTTAAGGCCTCTTGATAAACGTTCAGCCCACTCAGCTTCCTAGGCCTGCTAAAGCCTAGAAATTCGTCAAATAAGTGGGAATGATCTCATGAAGGCCAACAATATTCATAGGAGGTCCCACCAGATGGAGGGTGTGTATACATCAAGAAAAGATTAAGTGGGCCTGCTACTGGATTGTGAATCCTGTAGAAACCCAAGGCAAAGAGTGCCTCCATGATCGGGCGATCCAAGGCTTGGATGGCCTGAATCAAACATGCATTACGGTAGGCTCCACATACATTCACATTGATCCTTAAACAAATGGCCTAAGGCCTATGGTGAGCCTTTAACCATCCATAGAAGAACCCATGGGCTTACCTTAGGACCACCTAGGAGGACATCCAACCTCAACTAGTTCCCAAGAGGTAGCCTGCCACTACTCGAACATGAACTAAGGCCCAAGGCCTAAAGCAATCCATGGCCTAGTGGGCTTATACTCAAAGCCCAACATATAGGCAATATGGTGGGCCCTAAAGCAAGGTTGGGCCCAACCATAAAGATCATGAGTCCACTCATTGTGGTGGGCCTAATGATCATCCCATTATTCCAACATATGGGTGATCCTTATATTTAAAACAAGTAAGTTGGGCCTCACATCTCGGCCCAAGTATGGTTTACTTTAATGGGTAAGCAAGGGCCCAACTACCTGAGTATTCTGGCCCATAAAACCCATCATAATAGTGTATTAAATATAGGCCCAAAGGTCAGGGGTCTATCAAGGAAGTTTCAAGACATTGGGCCTAGGAAACCTAACAACCAACTATGAATATTGTTCTAATAAAACCCATTTAAGATGGGCCTTAAGAGTGTATTAATTAAGCCCAAAAATCCAATCAAGATAGGGCAAGATATGTGTAATAATGTCCCCAAATATGGTGGGCCACACTGCCCCAAAACATACATTTGTGGGTAGTAACCTTGGGCCAAATGCTGAAATTTCAGCCCACCCACTATTTGGGCTTGCTGGAAGTTCAATAAAATTTATTTATAGTATATTTATTTCTCTTGTAACACCCTGAAATTTGAGGGTCGAGTAGCAACTCAACTCTCGAGTTCCAAAACATCACTTATGTAACATAGATAATGATGATTAAATGTTGTCTGTGTTAGTGCAATAAACATGAGTGAGATTATACCAAAACAGTAATTCATACTCCAGATCAATTGTAAAAAGGCAAGTGGAAGACTGAAACTGTATATAATTGTATGTAAAAGAAACAAACCATCACAATCTCTAGAGTATGAACCCCACTGAGTCACCATATACATGTATCTGTTTTACGATCAAAATGTTAAAAGTATAACTAGAGAAGTAAGCCCTGTAAGTCCCGTCAATCCAGGCAATCTAGGCAAAGCCACCAGCATACTGCATATACGAGAACTCGTCCTGGTCCTCGTCGTAGTCCGGCTCAGCCTCCTGAGTTGTCACCTCATCTGCACCTAAGACAGAGTCTGGTTGGTGTGTACAACACCGTCCCGTAACGTGGGAGTGAGTAGCTAACTCAATGGAACAATAAAGCATAGGTTAACATGTTATCAATTCAGTCAAGCAGTAATGATAAAGCAGTACAATCGAACAATCCTAACTACTCTTATTAATGCAAGTATGAAATGTAGTCATGATGCATGCCCTCACCGACATACTTCCTCATGCGACACCATCTTACGTCTGCAGCATGCATTCATTCCTCAGTGCTCCACATCTTCCAAGCACATGTAGTGCGATGATGAGCATGATTACCGAGTTGTTATTAGTCCATTTCAAACAGCAGGATTGAGAAACTAAGGTACCTCCCTTGTATCATTCCTAAACATGATCCATTCTAGGGTCGTCAAACCTAGATAATCTTATATGATAGTGTGGTTCTAGGGCATTGCAAAGGCTGCCAGGGCTATTAACGTAATTGTTACACCACTCCCCCATCACCTTTTTAACGGTTCATCACTAAATTGATACAGGCCTAGTTCATACTCTATTCACCGCAGTAAAACTCGTCGCCTCACCGTAAATCCAGAGTATGCTCGAGGTCACTACAAAGGGCTCGTCACCAATCAGTGTAGGCTGACAGCTCGAATACAGTGTTCCATACTACCGTATTCGGCTCATGAGTTTGGTTGCTCAATGGACACTACAGGGAGGCTCGGGCTGACGCACTCGCAACACCATGAAACCCCAGCGTAGGCCTATAGCTCGACCATGGTGTCCCATACCACCATGCCCGGCTCATGAGTCTTAGCGGATCGAGGTACTATGGTTAACGGGATTTCACTGGTAAGTTTGGTACCCTAGGTTCAAGCAGTGAGGTCCAAACATGGTGAACATACATTAGACAGATTGGGTTACTTGACGAGCCAGATTAGCACAAGCGCACGACTAGTCAAACGACATGAAGTGCATAAGCACTTCACGTACCCTAACCACTGTCGCCAACTGAAGTACAACTCAGGTTCATCAGACACATCCTTCGTGGCGAAATGAATCTCAACCACGAACTCAATTCCGTTACCGATTGTCTGGACTATAATCATAGCCTCAATCATAATCAATCCTTATTCAGAAGCATGTGGAGTAAAGCATAATAAACAAAGTAATTCAAGCATGTTAACAAACATGTCATAAAGCATGTTACAAAGCACAATATAAATAAGAAATACAAACACATATATTTCATAGTAAGCGATTAAATTAAACAACCAATCATAGAGGAAATCATATACGTTTCTAAGGTAGTTGAGAATCCCATCTCAACACCCACCTAAAGCACCATCATCCAAGCACTTACTCTCACAAGCATTTTCACAAACACTTAGAATACACTATTTCAATATACTTAGCGTATATTAGCAAAAACATGTATTAGGGCGAACCCTTTCGCCAAGTAAGTATTATATACATATATAATATGTTCATATAGTAAATAATCATGGCAAACACATTTTTAAAATTTATACGTATACAGTACTTTCTACAAATACTAGGAATACAGTATATTCAACATAGTTATCGTATAACCGAAAAGTGAAACGGACAACACTTTGTACATGTGCAATAACATATAGATCATGAATCTATCATTATCTGACATTGAAAGTATTGAAAACCGTAACTTATACGTCTAAAGTTCGCACCTTACGCCGTGGAAGCGTAAAGAACTCGATAGGTTTGCTAAGCTTCAGTATACGGTAGCTTAGTAACCTATAGAATAAAATAGGTTAAATATTTCATAACCTACAACTATCAAAATCCCAAAACAGGTTAGGGTTAGGGTTTCTTACCTAGAAACGAGGTCGAAATCACTGGGAAAGCGATGAGAAGTGAGTGGTGAAGCTTGTGTAGCGGCAGGGAAAAAGGGTAGGAAGAATCCTCCCACAACTCTCTAACTTTCTCTCTCTTTTCTCTCTTCTCTCTCCTAGGGTTTTTCTTAAATTCTTATGGCTGAATGAGAGAGGGTTTTAAGGTCCTTATATAGCCTAAAACTACACCGAAATAGACCTAAGGTCAAGGTATACTTAGGTTATAACCAAAGTGGGTTAGTTTCAGCTCAACGGAGGACTTCTGGCGGCCCCCCTTGAGCCAAAGGTCAGACTTAAGCTCACCAACCTTGAATCGAGGTGGAGTTAAGTTTTCGTTCCAGTCGGATTCTTAGATCACGCGTGGCGGCCCAGTTTCAGTTCAACGGTCACTGAATCTCGATTGGGGATTTCAAGTACACTGCCATGTATATGAAATTTTTCCTGATCTGAGGGTGTACTTGGGTCAGATTCCGATGGTCTGATTGCTTATAATCGGCCCGCAAACATCAATTCTCAGATTACTTAATTTCTAAAGAAAACTAGGTTTTCTCACACTCCTCACTCCGAACTCAAGCGAATAGCCATGGGACACTGTCTGGATTTGATCTCCGAGATGGTGGTCAAGCCCAGCGAGGCGGTCCTAAGTTTATAGCTTCGTATCGTTCGGACTTTTGATGTGCGGTCCAGATCTGATACAGAGTTTCAATGTGCTCCCGAGAGCAATCGGATAATGAGTTTGATCCTAGATTTTAGGGTAACCTAGCGTCAATGATTCTATAAGTTTTAGGTCTTGCAGATTGTATTTAAAGTGATTCATGCAGATTTCATGGCTAATCTAGTTTAGCACTTAGTTAACTTTGTCTAATTTCTAAAGGATTTGATCCTAAGTGATTTCTGCCTGAGGTGATACTCGGGTCTTTGTACGGGATTTTTCGAGATGTTACATCTTTGATGGCCCACACACATCACTGTTGGCCCCTCCGGATGAGAGGGGAAAAATACAACACATATATTCTAGTGGGCCATGCAGTTGGAATGCAAGCCCAGCAGCCCTAGGTAGGGGCGTCCCATGGCGGCTAGTCCTACGGGCCTGGGTATTTGACCTAAAACTGACATAATTTACAG
This sequence comes from Magnolia changhungtana, assembly GCA_030180095.1. NCBI lineage: Eukaryota > Viridiplantae > Streptophyta > Magnoliopsida > Magnoliales > Magnoliaceae > Magnolia > Magnolia changhungtana. Next base: position 5,905,847 of record JASAUF010000600.1, read on the forward strand.
GCCACACCACGGTCAGCTCGAATGTCCATTGGGTCTAAAATTTTACAGAGTGATATTTCCATAGGTGGTCCACACCCCCACAAAATTTTAGAATTTTAGAATACTCCTAAATATTTTAATTAATTTAAACAATACGGTTTGTCCAGAAAATCGGACAGACCTGGACGTCCCAACGTGGTGGGCCAGTCTGGGCCTTGCCACAGTGTGAAAAGGTGTATATTGGATCTGAAATTTGGTAGGTAGGTTCCAACATAGATGGAACATATCTTCACAAAATTTTAGAATTTTTGGACATTTGAAAATATTTTAATTTATTTAAAGAAATCAATCTTCCTGAAAATCAGACTGATCTGGACACCATATTATAATGGGCTGGTCCAGCCACCACCATGGTGTGTACAGGTCTCCATTAGCCCCAAAATTTTGTAGGTGGGTCCTACCATGGGTGGGCCACCTCCCTGTAAAGTTTTAGAATTTTTAGACACCCAAAGGTATTTTAATAAATTTCGAAATTCCAACCTGTCCAGGGTGGAATGTTGCTGGAACAATGCAGAAAATCTAGACTGTTCACCCCACTTGGACCACACCTTTGGGACCCCAATGAAGGTCAGATGAGGATGAAATTTGGGGGACATCAAGATGAGATCCCCACATTTTAGAAAAGTATATTTGATGGGTAAAAAAGGTCCCCCAATCAGTCCCAAATTCAAGCCCAAGTCCAGCAAAAATTTGTCTAGAAGTTTTTTGGGCAGCAACATGCACATGAAATAAAATGAGCATATGAACCAAAATAAGGTGAAATCAACCCATGGAATTTGAGTTATGGTCCACCTTAGTGGGCCCTACAAATATCCAGACCTAATCTATACCATAAAATCCATTACATGTGTCCAAAAAGGAGAAAATGTGGCACCTATGTTCATAGAGTGGACAGACATGGGCTTCCACTCTCTTTGGATGGTCTGGATACTTACAGGCCACAAGGTGGGCCACACACATCTGAGATTAATAGATCAACAAAAGAAGAGTAAGAATCGGTCACAAGGGAAGGAGCTCCGCCACATTAAGGCCCTTTCCTTCATCACAAACCATACATATCACTATATTGATGGGATTACAAGATCTACCCATGCATGCATCTTCTAATCAAAATCCAATGGTGGAGATGCCATCTCCACCAAGGATCAAGGGTCTAGATGACCCACAAACCTATAAATCAAAGGGAAATCTCATGATGGGGTCTATAGAGAATGGCCCCATCATAGCAATCATGCATGCATAAAGTGGGTTGTTGGCCACACTCATGGAGTCATGTAGGACCTCCACCATTGATTGGTGGGTCCTACACACTCCCAATCAAATAAAAAAGGTTCATGCAAGAGGAAAGGAAAGAGACTAATCCTATGAATCACCCACCTCAAGATCTCCATCAAAACTCCACTCCAAGCTTCTAAGGCTCCAAGCAAGCAAGGTTGAAGGGGTGAGATGTGATTTTGATGGATGGATTGAGGGGAAATGGAGGAGAAGGGGGTTGGAGAAGAGAGGAAGATGGAAGGGGAGTTACTGAAAATTCTAGCAATAGAGGGAAATGAGAGGGAGAGAGAGAATAAAGAGAGAGAAAAATGCCATAATTATTTTGTAAGAGAGGTCATCATAGCATAGGGAGGAGATTACAATGTTTAGGCCTTTAGACTAGGCTTGGGTAGTGTTTGTTGAGATGGGTGGTGTTTTCATAAGATTTGTGTGGTGTGTGTGTAGTGTGTATGGGGACTTATGCCATGGGTGATGGTAGTCCACATGCATTCCACATAAGTGGGCCACATGATCAATGGTCATATAATGAAATGTACATAACTTTTGATCTGTATATCGGATTTATGTGGGAGACACAGCATTGGAACTGCGGCGACGATGCGGTCGCAATGGCATAGGTCTCGGGTCAATCCGAGTTAGGTCTATATGACCGAACTCAAGGATGACCGCAAATACTATCCATGGGTCACCAAGATTCGACCGGCAGGACCGCGAGACCATGATGAACAAGATGCATACTCACACACACACATATGCACACATGCGAACTCGGGTCGGGTCTCACAACCGATGGACCGTCATCCTAAAAATTATTTGTAGCCACTCCATCACATACATCGACACCAAGTACACCTTAGTCAAGACCATCAAAATCTGTAAAATCGTATGGCAACACTAATAGGTCTAGTAGGGACTCTTTCTCTTTAACTCCTACGATGACTTACCCACTCTCTCCTTCAGTGTTTGAATGATCAAAAAGAGGAGATGCAACAATCTTTATGGCAGGGATGAGCCAAAATCATCCATCTACTACAGATGAACACCTGACTGAAATGTCCTACGCACAAACCATTCTAATGGAGGAATGCAAAAGTCTCAAGGAAGCATTGGCTACATTAGCTCATAATATAGACCAGGTTACCGCCTCTCCTACGATGGCTACGGTGAACAAGAATGAACAATGAGTAGAAGGTTCGCAACCCCTAAGAGCGGGATCACATGGATTGACACTCGTGGTTTGTACAATAACTCAGGATGAAATAAGACAGGTAGTGGCTGAGGCTTTCAGGACATAAAGGGAGAGGGAACACCCTGGGAGGTTCCATTTTTGAACGTCATACCCTCATGAGATTGAAGATGTGCCATTTCTTGCGAACTTTAAGTACCCAAAGTTCCAAAAGTTTAATGGAGACAAATCACTAAAAGAGCATCTGATGCATTTTATTACGACCATGGGCAACTTCTCTACAGCACTGCAGTATTCTTTACGACTGTTTGGGCCATCATTGATGGGGAAGGCCTTCATTTGGTATTCTATCTTGGCACTGGAGTCTATACACACCTGGGAACAAATGCAGGATATCTTTATGGAAAATTTCTTCTTATCTGACAGGGATGTTAGCCTCACCGAACTGGCTTCCGTACGACAATGGGAGGGTGAACCGGTAGAGAAATTTATTGATCGATAGAAGACTTTGGGGGCATCGTGCCGACAACTTCCTGGGGAAAAAGAACATGTGAAAATGTGACTGAATTCCATGGAAACAGGAGTCACATTCGGACTAATAAGCACCGATATACGGACTTTTCGTGACCTTGCTATGAACGCTCATGCACTCAAGGCTATGACTAGAAAGATGCCCATTTTCTAGGATGAAACAATACATCGAGGACCAAGTCGAGTAACAATAAATGTCACCAACTGTGAAAAAAGGAAGGAGGACTCTCAAGACCGGCAAAGAATAGACAAGAGAGAAGATAGGGATCATTATTGGGGTCAAATGACTGATAAGCGACCTAGGCAATATGACTATCATGAAGGATAATCGTTCAAAAAAGAAGACGTGCTCCCCTTGATGACTCAACTATTTGCCGCTGGAACGATTGAGTTGTCTCAACCAAAGTGTCTGGAAGAAGTAAAGAAAATGAAAGAAAAGAGTTAATGTCACTATCATTGCATGCTAGGACATCCGATCGAAAATTGTTTCACAATAAAGATTATACTTTAAAAAATGATGAATCAAGGCGAGATTATGATGGAAAAGGACAAGGAGTGGAGCAGGAAGGCATCCGCAAACATGTTGTCCACATGGAGCATCGTCTATGAAAAGGCTGAATGTTAAAGGATTAAGGAAAAGCTACATGAACTACACATACATGATAGTCAGGAAAGTGAAAGTTAAACATGATCGTCATCAAGTTGTCTAATGAATCATCCAGGTCACCATCCACAAATGTGCGTAAGGCAGCAGTAGTCATGCCACGCTTGGGGAAGAAGATAGCTAGTCCTCCCCGAAGGCAAGGACTTACAACAACAAAAAATAAGGCCCCGAGAATACCACAAAGGCGAGATCTCTCAGATAACAAAGAGAACTATGGAAAGAAAGCGACAACCGGTAAGGGTTCACTGACTAATAAAATAACTTATGATGTCGTGAGCAATTTAAAAGGTATTCCTACTCGGTTAAGTATATATGACGCATTGTGTCTATCAAGGGACTTTTGCTAGACATTGATTTAGGCATTATCAGATGACAATGTAAGAAAGGCACTGCTTGTCGAAATGAAAAATATAGGGGTAGAAAAATAAGGATTTATGGTACAAAGTGACACACTCGAAGGAATGAATATAAACAATTGCATGTCCATTATCACCTTCTGTGATGACGACTTAATATTAGGCAAAAAGGAACATAATAGGGTGTTGATGATCGTCAGTTGTATCCGCGAGAAGCAAGTGAAGCGGACAATGCTGGATAATGGCTCCACAATAAATTTATAATAGTTAAACATGCTTAATAAACTGGGATATCGTCGTTCACATATGCGCACTAGCAGGATGATGATTCAAGGGCTTAACCAAGACGACCAAAGAGCACTGGGAAAACACACGTTAGTGTTGGAAATAAGTGATTTGGTCATGAATGTTGTTTGCCATGTAATTGATGCGATAACAATGTATAATCTCCTTTGGGGTGACCATGAATGCACAATATGGCATTGTATTATCCACTTTGCATCAGTGCTTCAAATATTGTAAGAATGGTATTCAATATAAAGTGATGGCCAACATGAAGCCATATACAGTGGCAAAATCTTTCTTCACAAATGAGAGTTATTATGACGAATTTACAACAGAGGAAGATGGAATAAGAAGTAAAGAAGACCTATCATCAAAGGGTAATGGAACACGAGCGATAAAAAATAAAGTCACACAAGTAAATCTATCTAAGAATATAGGCTGCAAGCAGTTAAAAGGTTAAGAGCCGGGTGTGATGATCGACAAGAAGAAGAAATTGTACTTTGTCCCAAAACATTTGAGACAACCCAACTAGCCTCCTTTGACGTTGTTATCACTAGAACGGATGAAAATTTCTCAATCAAATTACATAGTGCCAGCGCCAAGAGTTGAAAGGAGTAAACCGTTCTCCGTTATGCCATGTAGGTTTTGCATACAACCCAACTCTACTAATCTAAAGCTGATAGTATTTTGTGCCCTGCTAGAGAAAGAAACAGAAGAAGGAATAGGTGAATTGACAATATGTGATAAGCTCCTCCCAGAAAATATGAAAAGATACTCTGTGATGAGCCAATGGGGTTGAATAATGGCAAGGACATCCAAGTCCGTGTTAATGAAAGAAGATGAGAAAAGTCTCGTGGACTGGGGGCATCCCCTGCGCACTAGCAAGCGAATACAGCTCACATGTGCCAAGTAATCGATCTAGGAATGAATCCCAAGATAGCTGAAAGAAATAATGAAGAAATAAAACACCCTAATACATTGCCCAAGCAAATAGAAGACAGAGGGCAGCCGACTGTTGATGCGCTAAGAGAAATAAACCTGAGAACCAAGGATGAACCTTGCAAGACGACTATTAGTGCTGGCTTATTAAAAGAAGAGGTGGATCAGTATGAGGAACTGTTGAAAAGAAATAAAGATGTGTTTGATTAGAAATATTTAGAAATGGCAGGCATAGAACTGATAGTGACAATGCACTGGCTTAATATTTCTAAAGGCAGAAAGCTAGTAAAGAAAGCATAGAGATGCTTCCATTCCAACTTAATACCCTTGATAGAAGAAGTAAACAAGCTAATTAAAGTCGATTTTATAAGGAAAGTTAAATATCCCAAGTGGTGGATCTCTAATATTGTCCCTATAAAGAAAAAGAGAGGACAAATCCGAGTTTGTGTTATTTTTAGAGATCTGAACAAAGCATGCTCGAAAGATGACTTTTCGTTGCCCAGAATAGAATTATTGATTAACAACATGACAAAATATGTGGTCATGTCCTTCATGGATGGATACAGTGGATATAATCAAATACATATGACACCTGAAGATGAAGAGGCAATGGTATCTAGGACATCCCTGGGAATATACTGTTATATGGTCATGTTGTTTGGATTAAGAGACACTAGAGCTACATATTAGAGAGAGATGTAAAATATTTTTCAGGAGATGATGCACAAACATGTTGAATGCTATGTCGATGATTTAGTGATTCGGTCTTGCGATCACGAAGAACATCGTGAACATCAATCATCAGTCTTCTGCCGACTCGGGAAGAAACAATTGAAGATGAACCTGACAAAATGTGCATTCGGCATATCATCAGGTAAGTTTCTTAGGTTTATTATCAGGCATTGGGGAATTGAAGTCGATACGGGAAAGATCAGGGCTATTTAAGAAGTGCTGCCCTTGAAAACATTAAAAGAACTCAAAAGTTTGCAAGGAAAACCGGCATATATTTAACACTACATCTCGAACTTGGCTAGAAGATGCCAACCATTTGCTCACCTTATGAAGAAGGGAGTAGAGTTCGTATAGGATCAAGCATGTAATAATGCATTCAATTCTATTAAAGATTTGTTGAAATAGCCCCAGTACTGACATCACCAGTAAAGTGTTGGCCGACTTTCTTTAGTGAATGGGTTCTTCCAAAGAAATTTTTAAACACGCTTGACCAGGGGTAGGGGCATGGACTCAATTATGCATTGCACGGACCCAATCATGCAACAGTTGTTGTACTGGCGTATAAATGAATAAAGAAATTTATTTTTTATTTTTGCACATTGGAGATTGATCATCTATTTGATTTCTCTTATAAATCAAAGAAGGATTAATGAGGCATCTGTTGGAGCACAAAAATACCTTTAACTTGCATATTGTGCGACGACATAATGGAATGAAGAGCAGAATTTGTTGCGCGCCATGCAACAGAAGACTTAAGCGCCCACACAATGGATAAAAGTGGAGGGGAGCTGGTTTTGAGGTATCTATGTTTCCAGCAAATCTGCCCTAGTTACTTGCATTATTGGCATTCTAGAGCACATCGACCAACTCATTTTTGCTTGGTTACGATCTGATGAGTTAACCATCAAGTACATTTGTCATCTGATCGAGCTACTGTATCACGCCCCAAACTCAGAAACCGGTCTAACAGAATTTCTGATCGTCGAATCCGGTGCTGTCACGCCTTGAAAATCGGGGGTCGAGCATAAACTCCACTCCTGAGTTCCAACGCATCACTTATGCAACATAGATAATGATGATTAAATGTTGTTCATATTAGTACATTAAATATGAGTGAGATTATTCCAAAACAGCATATCATACTCCAGAGACAATTAAATTACGCATGCAGAAGACTGTGATAGATATATAAAATATATAAATTATTGTAAGTCTCCAGAGTGTGAACATGATACCAGGTTAAATATTACACGTATACACCAAAAATGAACAAAATGAATATACATGGGTGTTCCAAAAGTGCAAACTAAAAGTGTAATGACATCTAATCAGCAACCCTGTAACCCCGTCGATCAGAAGATGGTCTACATAGACCCGCCTGATAGTTGCATAAAGCCGAAACCCTATAACCTAGTGTCAATGATTCTACAAGTTTTGGGTCTTGCAGATCATATTTAAAGTGATTAGTGTGAATTTCACAAGTAAACTAGTTTAGCACTAGCTAATACTCGCCTAATTTCTAAAGGATTTAGTCTTGTATGATTTCTGCCTGAGGTGGTACTCGGGCCTTTGTAGTTTGTATAGAAGGTTATTCAAGCTATTAATACTTAATTAACTTATGCCCTAATCATGGCAAAATAAGGTCCTAGGGCAATTCTACGTCTAAGGACCTCCATTGCCAAGTTAGGAAAAATCTGGAGTGTTACAATCTACCCCCCTTAAAAATAATTTCCTCGCCGAAATTGGCTAAGACTTATATTGGGTTCGTATTCAACGAGCACATTATGGATACACTAACCTCGACTATTAGAATTCAGCTTGTATCCTTTATTAGGCCTATTCTTTAATATGAACTGGTTTAATACTTGAACCCTAATTGGTTTCCTTCAATAACTTCGTTTTTGACATTCTAAGGAAGGCTTAGCTCCTTTTGAGGGACCTAACCATTGGTATAACCTGGATCAGTTACCTTCTATCTTGGGCTAGTGGGGCATGGGTCCACCATACATCCGCTCCGCCACTCTGATCCAATGGATGCATCACCTAACTTAACTAGATTAGGCTCATAATGTTCTACCCCCCTTAAAAATTATTTCTACTCTCAAGGCTCAAGAATCTATATCCTGATCCGTATGTCGGAACAAGGTATAATTTAGAACCTATCCTTGACATGAAATGGGAAACGATCTCTCAATACATTTGTTTTCCTTTCATCGATTATGTGTACTATAGCATTGGTACCTATGGTTATAGAAAGGAGCTAAAAATGATAGGTGTTGTGGTTGATTTCAGGGACAAGTGCGAGTTGGTGGCTAGATACCTAATTCTACCTAAGAAGGACTTTTACCATGGTCCCGACTTATCTTTATTAATCATGTCTAGTTTCATACTGTACGATAACCGTGATGTTATTAGTACCTAAAGAATTTAGACAAATTGGTTAATGAGCAGACTAATTTCCTAAGTTCATATGTAGGCTAGAATGGTATGTGATTCGGGACCTAATTCCTAACTGTCTGTTGTCCATTTAAGAAATTTCTTGGACCTAAAAGGAAAAATCTTTATTAGCTATATATTCTCAACACCTCTCAAAGACGAAGTATGAAACTGGTGGTTATAAGTGGTTGGGCCAACATGGAAGGAAAGTTGTGTAGTGGGTCTGAATCAGATACATGGACCTTCTGCCTAGCTATGATAGAAAGTTTGTCGTATCAGTTCTTAATCCTAGTTGATCCTGATCTTCTACTTGATCAAAGCATCGAGTTCATTGGTAACTACCAGGATTGAGAATTCGATTCAAACTGCGAATACTTCGATTATATCTAGTTCTCTACTCCGTGTTCCCATTTGTAATAAGTCTTTGGGAGGGCAATTCTAAGGAGTGTATTGATTTGACCTAACATTAAATCCAAGGGATATATAAGTTTTCTCTGAGCATGAATAGTTTCTACGTCAAACAAGCTTCCAAGAGTTACTAAAGAAGCCTATAAGTATTAAGGGGATTTAACGAAAGAATGAGCTTTCACTCTAACCTAATCAAGCCGACTAACTAAGTCTATCATTTAATTATCTTAGCATAATCGGTCTCTTACATTCCTTAGTGTAGCCAGTAGCCTAGTCTTAATTGTAGGAGTAGCGGTAATCCACTAGTTGTAATCCAAAGTCTATGCTTATACACTAGATGATTTCATACCATTTTTAATACAAGAAATTATTTTATCGCTTAGGGTCAAAGTTGTCTGATTGGAATTAAGTTGCCCGAACTTGAATTTAACTGCTCAATTTGAATTTATCTGTGCTCGAGCAGTTCACATATGCCCATACCAGCTAAGGAGGTCCTAGAGTTCATGTTATTAATTTATTGGATTTCCTTCACTGTCAAGTCTTTCGAAATCTGGGGGCACCACTCTAGGTCCAAAACTCTATGGGCTTATTTGTCCAGTGGTCTTAAGTTGTATTAAATGGGACTACATTGCTAATCCTACCTCAGGATTGGGAATGACATGTTTGGAAGGAGGGTGGGATGGGATTAAAATTAATTTTATAGGCTTTGAAAAATGAGCCTCGTGTTGGAAAGTGTGAGATGGGATTTCCAAATCCTATGATGATGAATTTCTAAGTGTAATTTGAAAAAAAAAAATCCTGGGATTTACTTTTAATTGCATACATTCCAAACATGGTATTGGAAAACATAGGGTACACCCAATCCAGGGACAACACTTTACACATGCATTTGTTGTTACTTTTACAATTCCATCCACCTTAAACTCACCTAATGCAGTTGGCCGAACGGGCCCTAAATGTCCTAACATTTGGAGGTCGTGAAGGATATGAGACACAAAAATGTGGGTTTTGTGCTCAAATAAGAGGAAATGAAGAAGGTGAACAACTATGAGAGAGGGGTTTAAAAGGGTGGCGTGAGTGGTGCATGAAAATGGAAGGAGAAACTCTTGGAGGGGCGATTTGAGTGAAGATTTTTGGGTTTTCTTGAGGAAAGGAGAGCTTGGAGGAGTGAGTTGTGAAGAGGGGGTGTATTGGGAGGGGTTAGAATCGACCCCACATATATCAGTGGGCCATACAACGCCTTAGAGGCGTTGACCCGAACCGGCTCGCCCGGCCAGGCCCGCTAGGCGGCGAGGCCTCGCGGAACCAGCAAGGCCCTTACCGACCTCTGGACCTTCTGGCGAGGGGTCGCCGGTCCGGCGAGGTCCTTCCCCCCTCCCTTGATCCAAAAACATGTGGGGCCCACCTTGGGTCCCCCTGGACTTACTTGGTTTGGCCCCCGACTCCAATTCGAGTCGTTCTGGGTCCAATTTGCAAATCGAAATGAGTTTATTTGACATACAATATATGATTTTGGGGTAGGAGATACTAATCTATCCAACTAACCTATTTATTTTGTTATATTTCAAAAGGTTGAGGGTCAAAAAATCTATTTTATCCATTTATTTACCATTTATGGTAAGTTTTAGTTTTGATATTGTTCTTCATCATTTATACCTTAGGATTGGTGTGTATTATGAATGTGCTTAGAAACATTTGAAGGATAGGATGGTGAAAGGTGAGATTTTGAAGGAAAAAGTTAAAAAGGGACTTTATGCTTTGGGATTGAGTTCTGGAAAGTTAATAAGGTGTTATGATGGATCCATTGCCTAAGGACATCTATTTCCAGGTTTAGACTTTGTCAACTAATGATTCAAAATTGTCAACTGACGGCCTAGAGGCGACTTAGGTCGATTCACGTGATCAAAGATACGTTATGGACTAAATTACAGTATTCAGTCTCACCTGTCGGCGAAACTTGAGTTTCTAATGTGGTTTCTAAATTCCATCGCCCCCTTCCTAAATCAGAGTGCGTTAGAGTGCGTCATGTTACCATAACCCAGGTCCAGTTTAATCCAAATCATACTCTAATACCATCTTGTAACGCCCTGAAAATCGGGGTCGAGCATAAACTCCACTCCTGAGTTCCAACGCATCACTTATGCAACATAGATAATGATGATTGAATGTTGTTTATATTAGTGTATTAAACATGAGTGAGATTATACCAAAACAACATATCATACTCCAGAGACAATTAAATTACGCATGCGGAAGACTGTGATAGATATATAAAATATATAAATTGTTGTAAGTCTCCAGAGTGTGAACATGATACCAGGTTAAATATATACATGTATACACTAAAAATGAACAAAATGAATATACATGGGTGTTCCAAAAGTGCAAACAAAAGTGTAATGACTTCTAATCAGCAACCCTGTAACCCCGTCGATCAGAAGATGGTCTACATAGACCCGCCTGATAGCTGTATAAAGGAGAAACCCTCCTCATCATCATAAAAGTCTGGCTCTACTTCGTAAGCATCGCCATTATCTGAAACCAAAATATGGTCTGGTTAGTGTTTAAAACACCGTCCCATAACGTGGGAGTGAGTGATCAACTCAATGGAATCATAGAGCAAAGATTAATATGGTATCAATTTAGTCAAGCAGTAATGATAAAGCAGACATATTAGACATTTCTAGATACTCTTATTAATGCAAGGATGAAATGTATTTATGATGCAGGCCCTTGCCTACACTCCCTCATGCGACACCATCTTACGGTTGCGGGATGCTTTCTTCCCTCTGTGCTCTTCAACCCGGGGCACATACATGAGCGTAATTACCGAGTTATTATTAGTTCCTTTCATTGTAACAGCCCGAATTTTTTCCAACCTGGAACTAGACGTCCTTAGGCAATGGGTCGATCCTAACACCTGATTAACTTATCAGAACTCAACCCCAAAGTCTAAAAACGCTTTTGAACCCATTTCCTTCACAAATCCCACCCTTCACCACCTTGATCTTTCAATTTTTCCTAAGTACTTTCACCCTAGACACTATCTTAAACTAGCTAAGTAGTACAACTTGGATCACTCTATATACAAACTACAAAGGACTAAGTACCACCTCAGACAAAAATCACTTAGGATTAAATCCTTTATAAATTTGACAAATTTAACTAAGTGCTAAACTAGATTAGCCATCAAATCCATTTAAATCGCTTTAAATACGATCTGCAAGACCCAAAACTTGTAGAATCATTGACGCTAGGTTACCCTAAAATCTAGGATCAAACTCATTACCCGACTACTCTCAGGAGCACATTGAAACTTCGTATCAGGTCTGGACCGCATATCGGGAGTCTGAATAATACGAGGTTAAGGACTCAGGACCGCCTCGCTGGGCTTGACAACCATATCGGAAATCAAATCCAGCTAGTGTCCCACGACTGTTCGCTTGAGTCCGGAGCGAGAGTGTGAAAACACTTATTTTCTTTTCAAAATAAATATCTTGAATAGTAATCTGAGACTTGTCGCTTGTGGGTCAGTATTAGGCAACCAGACTGTCAGAATCTGACCCAAATACATCCTCAGATCAGGAAAAATTTTATAAACATATCCATCTACTCGGAATCTCCGATCGAGATCCACTGACCGTTGAACTGAAACTAGTCTGCCATGCGTGATCTGAAAATCTGACTGAAACGAAAACTTAACTCCACCTGGATCCGGTGTCTGTGAGCTTAAGTCCGACCTTTGGCTCAAGGAGGCCCGCCAGAAGTCCGTTGAGCTAGAAAAGGCTCGCTTTGGTTATAACCTAAGTATACTTTGACCTGGAGTCTATTTCAGTGAGTTTTTAGGCTATATAAGGACCTTAAACCCTCTCTCATTGCAGTCATACAAATTTGAGAGAAACCCTAGAGAGAGAAAAGAGAAAAGAGAGAGAAAGTGTGAGAGAAGTGGGAGAATCTCCGGGCCACTACCCTGTCACTCTACGAGCTCCACCACTGCAATCTAATCGCTTTCCCGGTGATTTCAACATCTTTTCTAGGTAAGAAAACCCTAACCCTAACCTATTTAGGGGTTTGATTTGATTCAAGTGATGAAATAGCTGACCTATTTCATTCTCTAGGCTACCTAGTTGCCGTATACGGAAGTTAGATAAATCCATCGAGTTTCTTACGCTCCAACAGCGTAAAGGTGAGGACTTTAGGTGTATAGGTTACGGTTTTTAATGATTTCATTGTCAGATAATGATATATTCATGATCCGTATGCAATTGCACTGTACAAAGTGCTTTCTGTTTTCTGTTTCGATTAAAGATGTAGATTATGGAATTTTACATATTCTAGGTATTCGTAGAAAATACCGTATATGTATAAATTTTAGAAATGTATTTGACATGATTATTTGTTGTATGAATATACGATATATGGATAAAATACTAATTTGGCGAAAGGATTCGCCCAAATACATGTTTTACTAGTATACACTATGTATGTAGAAATACTGTATTGTGGAAAGTACCGTATATATATATATATATATATATATATATATATATATTTTAGAGATGTGTTTGCCATGATTATTTGTTGTATAAATATATTATATATGCGTAAAATACTTGCTTGGCGAAAGGACTCGCCCTAATACATGTTTGCTAACATACACTAAGTAAGTTGAAATAGTGTATGTTAAGTGTTTGTGAAAATGCTTGTGTGAGTAAGTGTTTGGATATTGATGCCTTAGGAGGGTGTTGAGATGGGATTCTCAACTACCTTAGAGACATGTATGATTTCCTCCATGAGGTTGTTTACTTAAACCGCTTACTTGTGCAATATATGTGTTTGTATACTTATTTATGTAGTGCTTTATAACATGCTTTATAACATGCTTTATGACATGCTTACTAACATGCTTGAATTACTTTGTTTATTATGCTTTACTCCACATGCTATGAATAAGGATTGATTGAGTTTGGGACATGTTTATATTCCAGACAATCGGTACCAGACTTGAGTTCGTGGTTGAGATTCATGTCACTACGTAAGATGTGTTTGATGCACCCGAGTCGTACGTCAGTTGGCGACAGTGGTTAGGCCACGCGAAGTGCTTATGCACTTCATGTCGTCAAATTGGTTGTGCGCTCGAGCTAGTTAGGCTCGTCAAGTAACACGAAATGTCTAATGTATGTTCACCATGTTTGGTCGCTACTGCTTGAACCTAGGGTACCAAACTTACCAATGGAATCCCGTTAACCATGGTACCTCGATCAGTTAAGACTCATGAGCCGGGCATGATGGTATGGGACACCGTGGTCGAGCTGTCGGCCTACGCTGGGGCCACGTGACTCCCCGTAGTGACCAGTGAGCAACCAGACTCGTGAGCCGATTATGGTGGTATGAGACAATATATTCGTGCTGTCGGCCTATATTGATAAGGTGATAGGGGAGTGGTGTAACGATTCCATGTAACTGCCCTGACAGCCCTTTGTAGTGACCTCGAGCATACTCTGAATTTGTAGTGAGACAACGAGTTTTGTCGTAGTGTATAGAGTATGAATAGGCCTGTATCTGTATAGTGATGAATCGTTAAAGAGGTGATGGGGGAGTGGTGCAGCGATTCCGTGTAACAGCCCTGACAGCCTCTGCAGTGACCTAGAAACACACCATCATATAAGATTAACTAGGATTGACGACCCTAGAATGGATCATGTTTGGGAATGATACAAGGGAGGTACCTTAGTTTCCCAATACTGCTATTTGAAATGGACTAATAACTACTTGGTAATCATGCTCATCATCGCACTGCATGTGCCTGGTAGATGTGGAGCACTGAGGGATGAACGCATTCGTGAACGTAAGATGATGTTGCATGAGGGTGATTTGGCAATGGCATACATCATGTCATTTCATACTTGCATTAAATAAGAGTAGTTAGAATTGTTTTCTTGTACTACTTTATCATTACTGCTTGACTGAATTGATAACATGTTAACCTATGCTTTATTGTTCCGCTGAGTTGGCCACTCATTCCCACGTTACGGGACGGTGTTTTAAACACCTACCATACCCTGTATCAGATGCAGGTATCATTGGAGCACAGGAGACTAAGCCCGACTTCTATGACGATCAGGAGTTCTCCTACATGCAGTTCGCTGGAGGCTTCGCATAGGCTGTCCAGTGTTATGGGGCTACAGGTTTGATAATTTCAGTTGTACTATTTTGACATTTCGACTCAGAACCAACATGTTTATATATACGGTGACTCAGTTAGTGTTCATACTCTGGAGATCGAGAATGTTTTGTTTTATATATATATATATATATATTTATACACATCTTTCAGTCTTTCGCTTACATTTTATACATGGATCTGGAGTATGAATTACTGTTTTGGTAGAATCTCACTCATGTTTATTGTACTAACATAGACAACATTTAATCATCACTATCTATGTTGCATAAGTGATGTTCTGGAACTCGAGAGTTGAGTTTATGCTCGACCCCCGATTTTCAGGATGTTACATTCATATAGCAGGATTGGGAATCTAAGGTACCTCTCTTATATCATTCCCAAACAAGGATCCATTCTAGGGTCATCAGTCCTAGTAAATCTCATACGATGTTATGGTTCTAGGTCGCTGTAATGGGTTCGTCACCTGATTAGTGCAGGCCTAGTTTATACTCTTGTTGCTACGGAAGGTTCGTCGCCTCTAGAGTATGTTCAAGGTCACTACAAAGGGCTCGTCACCTGATCAGTGTAGGCCGACAGCTCAAATATAGTGTCTCATACCACCGTATTCGGTTCACGAGTCTGGATTGCTCACTGGTCACTACGGGGAGGCTCATCGCCCCAGCGTAGGCCTACAGCTCGACTACGGTGTCCCATACCACCATGTCCGACTCATGAGTCTTAGCAGATCGAGGTACCAAGGTTAAACAAGATTTCACTGGTGAGTTTGGTACCTTAGGTTCAGGCAGTGGCGTTCCATACATGGTGAACATACATCGGGTCAATCGGGTTACTTGACGAGCTCGACTAGCCCGAGCTCAGGACAAGTTGAATGACATGAAGTGCCTAAGAACTCTACGTGGCCTAACCACTGTCACCAACAGAAGTACGGCCCGAATTCGCTAAGCACGTCTCTTGTGGTGAAACAACCTCAACCACCTAATCAGGGTCAGTTACCGATTGCCTGGACTATATCATAGTCCCAACCTCATTCCATTTCAACAGATAATCATAGGAGACAGTCACAACAATAATGAATGAATAATTCTATTCTTACAATCATATAAGCATGTTGTAAAGTGCAACACAAACATGATTTCACCCACATTCGTTCCATAAATAAAACAAATATCATACTGTAAACATACATGGAGGAAATCATACACATAATTAAGGTAACCGAGAAGCATATCTCAATCCTCATACAAGGTATTCCTTAGTAACAACTAGCTTACTCAGACATTTCCACAATCACTTAGACTACACACATCTTCATACATGTTGTATGTTGGTTATACATGTATTAGGCCAAATCCTTTTACTAGGGAGTTGCCCCGTATACCACACGCATATACCCAAGGCGGATAATCATGATACGCACGAATCCGGGTTCCATACTCATTTAATCATTTCCAGAAACACGTGGGCTACACACTTTAACATATATAACGTATATTGGCCGTGGCGTGATTTAGGGCAAGTCCTTTCGCTAGGGAGTCGTCGCATATATAACAAGCATATAATTGCGACAAATAATCATGTTAGGCACAAATCCAAATTCCACACATATTCAAACATTTCAACACATACATAGAATACACTATATTCAACATAACTCATATATAACTGTAAAGCGAAACAAACGACACCTTTTACATGTGAAATAACACCTATGTCAAGAATAAATCTTTAAAAGACATTGAAAGCCTCGAAAACCATAATCTATATGTATATAGTCCGTACCTTACGCCGGTAGGCGCGTAACGAACTCAGTTCATACACCCACACTTCGTCTATGGCACAACGACAACCTATTACATGAAATAGGTTAGCTATTTCACCATTTCAACTATCTGAAACCCTAGAACAGATTAGGGTTAGGGTTTCTTACCCAATAGCGGAATTGAAATTGCCAGAATAGAGATCCGATAGCGATGGATAAGCACAGGAATAGGCAGGGTGGAATAACAGGAATCTCCGCCAACTTCTCTCTCACTTTCTCTCTTTACTCTCTTCTCTCTCCTAGGGTTTCTCCCAAATTCGTATGGAGCGAATGAGAGAGGGTTTAAGGTCCTTATATAGGCCCAGAACTGATGAGAATGACCCCAGGGCCAAGGTATACTTAGGTTATAGCCAAAGGAGGCTTGTTCCGATCCAACGGAGCACTTCTGGAGGCCCTCTTTCTATGTGCGATCGGACTTAAGCTCCCTGACCATGGATCTAGGTCAAGTTAAGTTTTCAGTCCGATCGGGTTTACATATCGCCTGTGGCGGACCAGTTTCAATTCAACGGTCAACGGTCACCAATCAGGGCCACAAGTACACTGACCTGTGTATGAAATTTTTCCTGATCTGAGGGTGTATTTGGGTCAGATTCTGACGGTCAGAATCCTTATATTCGGCTCGCAAGCGACATGTCTCAGATTACTTGAATTCAGATTTCATTTCTAAATATATTCACGTTTCTCACACACTTCACTCCCGACTCAAGCGAATAGATTTGGGATACTATCTGAACTTGATTTTCGAGGCGGTTGACAAGTCCAACAAAGTGGTCTTAATTATATAATTTCATAGTAATTGGACTTTCGATGTGCGGTCCAGTTCTGATATGAAGTTTCAATGTGCTTTCGAGAGCAACCGGGAATAGAGTTTGATCCTAGATTTTAGGGTAACTTAGCGTCAATGATTCTACAAGTTTTGGGTCTTGCAGATCGTATTTAAAGTGATTAGTGTGAATTTCACAAGTAAACTAGTTTAGCACTAGCTAATACTCGCCTAATTTCTAAAGGATTTAGTCTTGTATGATTTCTGCCTGAGGTGGTACTCGGGCCTTTGTAGTTTGTATAGAAGGTGATTCAAGCTATTAATACTTAATTAAAGTACACCCTAATCACAACAAAATAAGGTCCTAGGGCAGTTCTACGTCCAAGGACGTCCATTGCCAAGTTAGGAAAAATCCAGGGTATTATAGGCACTACAGCCTCCATAGTACCCCATTCTCGTTTTCCAGCGCCCATACGCCAGATTCTGATCCCGGGATCCTATAAGGAGAATTTTCAGTGTGATTTTTTTTTGTAAAGGAGCATAACCACAAGCATAACCAAGTCACAAACGACAACATCAACACCACATATCCACTAATATAAACATTCGAGTACAATGCTGAGAAGGAATACATAAATAACAAAATCTCCAAAGTGATCTGCCACAAGCTCCTACCTTAATGTTACTGCGACCTAACGTCACCTACATGCAATGGTTATGCATAGGTGGTGTAAGTGTGTGCACAAGATAAGTGCTAAGCACACAAATAACAGAATAAGTAGAAATATTGGCAAATCCATAAGTTATTTAATATCAGAGTATGCAATGCAGATTGGTTATACGAATGCGGAGCGATAATGAACTAAATATCAGATGCCGAGGATACAATGCAATGTACAATTCCTGACGAACTACGATTACCATCAGCCTCATCTAGGCCATATAAATGTAGAAACATTACAACCCAAATGCCATTTACCACGAATGTAATGCAATATGCAGATCCTGGCGAGTCCATAATACCATTAACCTTATTCAGGATATGAAATACGGAAGCATAGTAAACCAAATGTTATGCGCTGAGGATGTAATGCAATATGCAGTGCGAATGAAATGACCAAGCTGGAGTGTGAAGTCGGGATGATAGCACGTAGTATCGCAGGCTGTGGGGTCCATTACAAGGGACTTCTATCCAAATTAGTCTCATATCTAAATTTGGATAAACAGACTCAATGTGGTAAACTCCTGATCTCAGGTTGGTCGTGCGCCCCAACTAAAATCCTGGCCACTACGAAGGTACACATGATGACTTGATTACGCACACCAGCCCGAGTGGATAGTGAATGAATGAGTCAAATATTGAGCATGCAATTCCTACTCAGTAAGTCCACATATCAGTATAGCTCATCTATGGGATATCACCGGGGTCTAGTACACTCCATAATGGCTGTTACCTCCCTAGCCACACAATCGGTGAGTGGAAAGACCTAACTATCCGCCTAGCCAGTAGTATGTCAATACCTACCCAGCTTGTCTATAGCGGACCCATTTACGAGCTGGTCATACTTAGCCTAGCTTACAACCCCCTCATTTGGGTGGATAAGGCCACACCCCTCCCAACCAACTACGACACAGTGCGAGACACTGCCTACTGGTATTCAGCACTCGCGAGCTCATGTATCCAGTCGGTCTAGACGTTGGAGTATCCTTTGGTACCAAGAGGATTCTGGGACTCTCACCCAAGGATATCTTATGTGCCCATAGTGCTAGAATCAAATATTTCGATATCCTATCTGGCCATCCATGATGTACTTGTGGAGGCCACAACCCTGATATCGCTAAGGCGACAAGTGATCATGTCACACGAATGCGAGATGCATGAGTCATACCACCAGTCATGTGTCAAACCTGTGCTTGCCGCACGATCATGTGGGATAACTCCGTTGCTTAAGGAGTCCCCTAAATAACTCAGCTCAACGGCAATGCTATGATTAACCGTTCCTCACAACAGGCATACAAATGATGCATATGGACATTTGTCATGAGGTAATACTAAGCATGTTTTTAGTGTGTCCTACTAGACTAAGTACATTAGCATGATTATCAAATATCATAGGCGATGATCGATCTTAGCCGGTATGCTACTTATAAGAGTAGGGGCTAAACGACATGCCCCTTCTACAACTATAGGAGTCCATGTGGTATGTCCTATGTTAGACTAACATTAGCCTCCCGGGTATTAATATATCATATATCCCAAGACGGGGTCCACTGGAAGGATGACGAATCTAACCCACACATCAAGATAGGCTCTATAGAGTGGATATACTAAATTTGGTACGACATATTCTTCCATCTACGACAAGAGGCGATGGTGTATTGATGCCAAGGATAAGTCTCACACTTGTCCCAAAGAAGTAAATGGACAGTGTGGATGATATATATGTGACACCAAGGTCCTAACAACTAGATACAAGGATAAGATATATCTCATGGGGCAAGTCAAGTGGGTGTACCACAAGGTGAGTTAAGAGGGTGAATCTATGTACAACAAGTGGGCTTCCTCACCCTCTCTATCATGTAATAAGTTGGGCTTTCCTACGGGGAGCCTGATATATACACAAGGTGGCTTGGTGGGGCCCATACATTTAGGACTATGCGTCCTTCCAAGCAGATTGGGTAGCCCACCCAACACCTAAGTGGACCTTGGGTATGGTCAGTAAACTTGGGCAAGCACAAGTATCTAAATGGGCCACACTTCCTATGGAAGGCCTGGTGTGAACACAAGGTGGGCTTCAAGGTTTGGATAATCCTACAAGGTATGGTGGAAAGCACCATCATCAAATGTGGGCCCAATGGATTGGGATAGCCTAATTAAGGGAAAGGTGGGTATCACTAGCATCAATGGGGGCTCAACGGTTTGGGTTAACTTAGTAAGGAAAGGTGGGTAATATAATCATCAATGGGGGCCCAATAGTTTGGGGTAAGCCCAATAAGCGAAAGTGAAAATGGGCCTTAGGGAGATTACAACGTGGACATTTAACCATCATTGCTCCCAAGGTAATGGGCTTAACAACGGGCCCTAAGGAGGATTTCAACGGTGGACATTTAACCACTATTGTCTCCTAGTGTGTGGTCCACATGGGATTTAAATCTAACTCTCTATGAGGCCCATGACCCTTATACAAATCAGAGAACTGGATGGACATTGTGTATGTAACACATACATCATGATGGGCCTCACAAAGTAGCCCCATGGTGGGCATATAGCCCATAAATCAGGGTGGGCCTCTCAAGGCAGTGGGGTTCATGACCTTAGAGAAATGGATGAACGGTATGAATATAACACATACATCATGGGGATTCACTCATCACAATTAGGCCTCATATAAAGGCCTCGTATACATCACATTGGGCCTTACACCAGGGCTGCATATACATCACCTGGGCCTCATACAAGGGCCACATTACATCACTTGGGCCTCGAACAAGGGCCACATATACGTCACTTGGGCCTCATACATGGTCCACATATTCATCATAATGGGCCTCATACATGGGCCACATATACATCACAATGGTCCTCATTACATGGGCCTCATATACATCACAATGGTTCTCATTACATGGGCCGCATATACATTAAGTGGGCCGCATTGCATGGGCATCATATAATCGAGTGGGCCGCATTGCATGGGCCTCATATAATCAAGTGGGCCGCATTGCATGGGCCTCATATACCTCAGATGGACCATGTATACAGCAGGTGGGCCCTGCTTCCAGCAAAACGGACGGATGGCGTGGATATAAAACACATACATCACTGTGGTCCCCATAGTCCAGATGGACGGTGGGAATAAAATACATAAATCACGGTGGGTTTCCACCGTCCCAGCTGGACAGTGGAGATACAACCCATTCATCCAGGTGGTCCCACCGTCCTATCTGTTTGGACAGTGAGGATATAACACCTATCATAGTGGGCCCACCATCTCATCTGGATGGGGGAGGTGAAACACATACATCAGAGGGCCCCACATGTTCAGATGGATGGACGGTATAGAATATAATACATCAACGTGGGTCCACGTGGGTGTGGCCCACCAGCTCTTTGAATCAGAGCTGATATTTGTGTTTCCCTACTATCCAGACGGTCAGTAGTCTAGATGGTTATTCTGCTATTGGACGGTCCTGATTTGCTGGATCTATCCAGCTTTAAGTGTAAGGCCCGTATCCTAGTCCTTACCGTTCCTTAGACTTCCGCGATCCTCCCCGTCAAATTCTAGAAACCCACGACCTATCATTAGCGTTTGTGCGTTACCCAAAGTTGCATCTCGTATATTTGAGTTGACTAGACCAGAGACTTATACTCTAGTGACTGCGCCGTCTCCACGGTTCCAACGCCGCATCTCGCGTGCCGATATGATACCCAAGCCAGGAGTTGTGGGCCCGCATATATTTCGAGGAAACGCCGTGCGTTGTAAATTTCGAGAGAATCTCTACAACCCATCACATCAATCAATCAATCACAAGTCAAGTACAAAACCCATCCCTCTCTTACACAAGCCATCCCTAAGGTCAACTCTCTCTCTCTCTCTCTCTCTCTCTCTCTCTCTCTCTCCACCCATCCCTCTCTCATCCAAAAATTCAACCAAACCCATACCCTCTATGTCATTCTTATTACAAAATCCATCCCTCTCATTCCATCCTTCTTACAACACCCTCTCCTCTCTCATTCTCTCCACCATTTCCCAAGCTCCCATGAGAGAAAAGCTCTAAGGAGAAAAGATTAAGGCCCACTTCCTACCCCCACATCTCACCATCCAACCCTTCAATCTTCATCATCCTCCATCAAAATCAAAGCTTAGGAGCCAAGGATTCTAAGGAGCTAAAGAAGAAGGCAATCGGTGGGTGTTTTGTAAGATTATATTTCATTTTTTGTGATGGACCAAGTGGGGCCTACCGATTGATGGTATGGATCCCATTTGGGACCCATCTTGATGTATGTATTAGAGGGGCCCATAGTGGTGGGGCCCCTCCATGACACCGTTCTCTCTCTCTCTCTCACTCTCTCTCTCTCTCTCTCTCCCTCCTCATTTCATTTTTTTATGTGATGATGTGTGTGGTCCATCTGATGTGTCCAATAATCTAAACCGTCCAGATTTTTTGGACGTCCAACGAATGGGGACCGCCTTGCTACCCATTTTTGGGCCAGCCAGGATGAAGGGGAAACGAACAAATATCAGCTTGATCCAAGTCTTGGTGGGCCATGTCCTCGTGGAACCCACCAGATGCCATGATTCATCCAAGCTGTTCGTCCGCTGGACATCCAGCTAGCCTGGACCAGATGAAAACACAAATATTAGCTCTTTCCAAAAAAAAAACTCGTGGGTCCCACACATGTGGACCCACCTGATATATACCTTTCATCCATGCCATCCACCATCTAGTGAGGGACGGTGGGGCCCTGATCTGGCATGTGTTATATCCCCACCACGTGGGGCCTGCCATGATCCACACTATCCACTGTCTGGACGATGGAAATCCACCTTGATGTATATAGTATACTCTCACCGTCTTGCAAGGACATGGGGTCCACCTTGATGGATGATTCCATCCACACCGTCTGAGGGATCATGGACGGTGGGGCCTGCTGCATGTGTGGCAGCCCGCACCGTCCAATCCCCTAGACGGTGGAGTAGGAATGAATAAAAAATATATAATAATAATAATAATAATAATAATAATATATTATGGTGGGACCCACCTGCCTGGAACGGATTGGTTGGAGTACCTTCACTAGCTCTATAGCTGCACTGACGTCAGCAGCTCTATGTGTTACATCCAAACCGTCCATTTGTGGACCCCACAAGCTACATAATTGCTGTATTATGTCAGTAGCTTTGTGGGTCCCACATGATGTGTGTTATATCCAACTATACATCCACTTCACGAGCTCATCTTAAGGCTTGAGATGATAAATGAGACAAATCTGTTTATCAGATGGACCACACTACAAAAATCAGTGGAGAATTGAATGTTTACCATTGAAATTGTTTGGCTGTTAAATAAGTTCTGGATCAATACGAGAATTGTTTTTCCTTTTAAATCAGGTCTTTGTGACCTTATGAACAGATTGGATGGAAAATAAACGTTAAGGTGGCCCCTGTGAATTGTTAAAGGTGAAAATCATTATCTCCACTGCTATTCGTGGTATGGTCCAGATGATCTTTCGATATAATTCATTTTTTTTGGTAATGCTCTAAAATGATCTCTAAAAATAGATGAATGGTGTAGATAGTCCAACTAGGACGACCACTTGATGTATATGAGACCCATTGTTGTGGCCCACGTGATGTAGCCCGATGTGATGTATATGCGGCCCATGATGAGGCCCAATGTGATGTATGTGAGGCCCAGATGGTGAGGCCCAATGTGATGTATATGAGGCCCATGAGTGAGGTCCGATGTGATGTATGAGAGGCCCATAGATGTGGCCCATTGTGATGTATTCAAGGCCCATGAGACGTGGCCCATTGTGATGTACTCGAGGCCTAGATGGTGAGGCCCAATACGATGTATGTGAGGCCCTTGTGTGAGGCCTAAAGCAATGTATATGAGGACCGATGTGATGTGTGATTCCACCATGATGTATGTAATGATGTTATGATGGGCTATGCCTTGGGAGCAATGATGGTTTGATGTCCACATTGTAAGAGCAATGATGGTTAAATGTCCACATTTTAACTCTCCTTAGGGCCCATTGTTAGGCCCATTCTCACCTCCCCTTAGTGGGCTAACCCAAACCGTTGGGCCCCCATAATCGTTAGGCCCATTCTTGATATGAGTAGGCCGTCTAGGCCCATCCTTGATATGAGGAGAGTACATCATCATCATATAACATGCGTAGTATAGCTTCACGATCCAGGGGCAGGGCAGGCATCCCACTGTTATGCTAGCCTAGGCAAAGCAGGAGCGTACGAGTGCCCTTCTTTGAAACTTGCGACAGCTCGACCCCCGCGCTTCCACAGCGAGCCAGACCTGTCTGTAGCAGAGAGATGACACTTTGATGTGGAGAAGATTTTTGATACGATGGGATGTACGACCCAGCAGCGGGTCCAGTTTGCTGTATTTCTCCTCTAGGGTGAGGCCAAGCACTGGTGGACCTCCATTACCCATGCTATAAGGCCGGATTTCTTCTAGACATGGGAGGATTTCATAGACTGGTTTGACCGACAGTATTTTCCTGATCACATTCGACGATAGTGTGCAGTAGAGTTCGAGACTTTGGTGTAGGGGGATATGACGATGGCTCAGTATGCTGCTCATTTTGTAGCGCTATCCAAATTTGCGTTGTACTTAATAGATGATGAGGGGCAGAAGGCCGTCATTTAGAGATTGGCTTGCGTTATGTCTCTGAGGCCGTGTGGTTGGGTATGAGCTCTTGACTTTTGAGGAGGTAGTACAGAGGGCCCAGATCTACGAGGCTGAGTGGGCTGGCACGTAGAGCGATCAAGATCAGAAGAGAAACCAGAAGAGGAAGGCCCCCTCCAGTAGCTCCCAGCAGCATCGACGGACACAGAGGCACATGGGTCGCCCAGCCGCCAGAGCACCGGCAACACCGACAACACCTCCAACACCACCTCCGTGATAGTTCACGGGGACTTGTTTTGGATGTGGTGGGACAAGGCACCACAGGCATAAGTGCCCTCGATCGTAGCCACCTCCATCACAGAGGCCCCAGCCGCAACTGAGATAGCAATACAGGCCACCACAATGGTAGTAGTAGCAACAACACCCTCAGAGGAGACAGGTACCTCCCCAGCCAGCTCAGGCTAGGTTCTATATGGGTAATTAGGACCCACAGTCCTCCGGAGGAGTCGTTAAGGGTATACTTCCAATCACTGCATGCATCGCTTGAGTTTTGTTTGATTCCAGTGCTTCACACTCCTTTATATTTGAGGATTTTTGCCGATCGTCTGGATTGCCGGTAGAGTCTGCTAGTGAGGGGTTGACCGTATCGATGCCCTTAGAGAAGACTACTGTGTTAGGTCGCTTTTGTCCATCTTGCCCCGTATTGGTGGGAGAGATTTTCTTGCATGCCCACTTGTTTGTGTTGCTGATGTTAGATTTCGACGTCATCTTGAGCATGGATTGGCTTGCCGAGTACCATGACATCTTGGACTGTTCTGCGAGGACATTCACATTCTTTATACCAGGCTTGCCGCAGTTTCAGTTCATTGCCGGGCCCAAAGGAGAGCCGTTATCTTGTTTGATGTTGTGTGTCATAGAGGAGCCTATAGCAATGAGTGTTGATCAGTTGCCTGTGGTTTGTGATTTTCTCGATGTATTTCAGTAGATTCCAGGGTTATCGCCGTGTCGGCATATTGAGTTCCAGATTGATCTCGTGCCTGGTACCACCCCTTTCTCTAAAGCCTCGTATCATAGGCACCGATGAGATTTATTGTTCCGAGCAGTTCGCCATGGGGAGCGCCGGTACTCTTTATCAAGAAGAAGGATGGCTCGTTAAGGCTCTGTGTGGATTACCACGAGCTCAACTGGGTCACGATCAAGAACAAGTACCCGCTCCCGAGGATAAATAATTTATTTGATCAGCTACAGGGTGCACAGTTCTTTTCGAAGATTGACCCAAGTTTCGGTTATCTTTAGATTCAGGTCTGAAAGGAGGACATCCCGAAGACGACTTTTAAGACGCGCTATGGTCATTTTAAGTTTTAGGTCATGTCCTTCGGACTAACCAATGCGCCCGTAGTATTCATGCAGTTGATGAATGTGGTCTTTCGTCTGTATCTCGGTCAGTTTGTTATGGTCTTCATTGACGATATTCTGATATATTCGAGGACCCGCGAGGACCATGAGCAGCATCTGGAGATTGCATTACAGACCCTTTGTGCCCACCAGTGATATGCAAAGTTGGAGAAGTGTGAGTTTTAGTAGGAGGAAGTGAAGTTCCTCGGTCATGTGGTGACGAGGGAGGGTGTCACAGTAGACCCCTCGAAGGTTGAGGTAGTGCGTCAGTGGGGCCAGCCCATGAACGCGTCTAAGATCCGCAGTTTTCTTGGTTTGGTGGGCTACTACCGACGTTTCACTGAGGGCTTCTCCCATATTGTAGCTTCGTTGACTAGGTTGACTTGGAAGGGCGCAGAGTTTGTGTGGGGCGACGCTTATGAGCGAGCATTTATGGACCTGACGGACCGCCTCATGTCCACTCCTGTCCTCACTCTTCCCTTTAGGAGTGAAGGATTTGTTGTATTTATTGATGCTTCGTATGTGGGTTTGGTTGTTGTCCTGATGTAGCAAGGGAGGTCAGTGGCTTATGCATCTCGCTAGTTCAAGGTCCATGAGCTGAACTAACCCACGTATGATTTGGAGCTGGCAACAGTCATCTTCGCACTGAAGGTGTGGAGGCACTATCTTTATGGGGTTAGGTTCGAGCTCTTCTCCGACCACAAGAGCTTGAAGTATCTATTCTCTCAGTCTGAGCTGAACATGAGGTAGATGCGTTAGATGGAGCTTCAAAAGGACTATGATTTTGATCTTCAGTACCACCCAGGTAAGGCGAACTTGGTAGTGGATACCCTCAGCCGTCAGCCACGGGGCCTAGTGGTGCATATGATGATTTAGGAGTGGAAGATGCTTGAGGATGTGACAATATATGACTTTGAGATCAGTCTACAGTCTTTTATCGTGTAGTTATCGAGCCTGTTGATTCAACCTTCTCTTGTCGCAAGGGTGATCGAGGCTCAGCAGACAAATGAGTCATTACGTAGTTATAGAGTAGAGGCGACATCTGAGAGTCAGTCAGATTGGTAGATTGGTTTTGATAGTGAACTTCGCTTCAGAGGCCGATTATGTGTCCCAGATATTTCAGAGTTGTGCAAAGATCTTATGACCAAAGCACATCGATTGTGGTTTTCTATCCACCCTGACTCGACAAAGATGTACCATGATATGAGGCAACAGTATTTTTGGGCGGGGATGAAGCACCAGATTGCCAGTTTTATGGCCGAGTGTGACACATGCTAGCGTGTCAAGGCCAATCATCAGAGACCCCCTAGTCCATTGCCACCGTTGAGCATCCCGATATGGAAATGGGAGCATGTGTCAACAGATTTCATTATGGGCTTGCAGAAGACTTAGCGCGGTCATGACGCCATCTGGGTTGTCGTGGATCATCTGACGAAGTCGGTGCATTTTCTTGCGATTCATGCGACTTGGTCTTTGGACTGGCTTGCCAGATTGTTCATTGAGGAGATTGTGTATGGCATTCCAGTCTTGATCATTTTTTACCGAGACCTGAGGTTCACATCTCAGTTTTGGAGGAGCTTTCAGAGAGCGATGAGGTCTGTTTTACAGCTCAGCACCGCATATCATCCGCAAACCGATAGGCAGACTAGGAGGGTCAACCAGATTCTTGAGGATATGCTTCAGGCTTGCTTGATTGACTTTGGGGGTAGCTGGGATGAGCATCTGCGATTGACTAAATTTGTATACAACAACAACTATTAAGCGACCATTGGCATGGCTCCTTTTGAGGCATTATATGGCAGACCGTGCAGATCACCGAGTTGTTGGACCGAGGTTGGGGAGAAGCGTTTCCTAGGTCCCAAGCTTGTGTGACAGACGTCAGAGGCTATCGATATCATCAAGTAGAGGATGTGCACAGCTCAAAGCCGGTAGAAGAGTTTTGCTGATTAACGACATCGTCCCTTGGAATTTACAGTAGGGGACAGAGTGTATCTTAAGGTCTCGCCCATGAAGGGCGTAGTTCGATTTGGAGTAAAGGGCAAGCTTGTCCTGAGATTTATAGGACCTTTCGAGATCACTGGGCGCGTTGGCACTGTGGCTTATCGGCTTAGCTTGCCATCTCAGTTGTCTGGCATCCACAATACTTTTTATGTCTCTATGTTGAGGAAGTGTGGGTCAGACATTGTTCCTGTTATTGATTGGCAGCTGTTGGAGGTTCGTGAGGACGCTTCTTATATTGAGCAGCCAGTTCATATCTGTAAGTGCTA
The DNA here is from genome assembly GCA_030180095.1 of Magnolia changhungtana. Classification (NCBI taxonomy): domain Eukaryota; kingdom Viridiplantae; phylum Streptophyta; class Magnoliopsida; order Magnoliales; family Magnoliaceae; genus Magnolia; species Magnolia changhungtana. The sequence goes on from JASAUF010000600.1 coordinate 5,934,503, forward strand.
TGATTTGAATCTTCTTTGATTATCAACTTTTGTGTGTCAAAACTTCTCCGTATGTTGTGTGTTTATATCTTGATAAATTTGTTCGAGACACCTCGTCAACACTTGAAGTCTAGCTCAAAGAATTCTTCAAGCTTAATGATAGTTCAAGCTACAATATTAAGAGAGAACTCAGGGTCAATATTCAAGTTCAAGTGCAAGTCGAAGTTCAAGATTCAAAACTAAATGCGGGACTTAAGTACAACTTAAAGTAACATTGAAGCTTCTGAAGTAGTCAAGCTACATCGAGAAGAAATCAAGCTTCGTAAAGATCAAAGTCTAAGCAAATGAAGTGTTCAATGTCCATACTTCATGTTCCAGGTTTGATAGACCATTAGATTGACCTTAGGGTAGGTCACTTTGGATACATTATCTAAATGAATATTATTACATGATTTTGGTCAACACTAAGACCAGTCCTAGAACCTGTTCGACCAGTCCTAGCACTGTCTCGACCAGTCTAAGAAATTCTAAGACCAATCCTAAAATGGTTGTAATTTATTGGATTTTTTTGGTTCGCCTACGACCAGTCCTGGAGTTTGCTCGACCAGTCGTGAGATGGTCTCGACTCGACCTTCGACCAGTCGTAAGGCTTCGACTGAAACTCCAGCAACTAAATCAATTGTTGCACAACCAGTCGTAGAGGGGTCACGAACAGTCGTGGACTACCTACAACCGGTTGTACAACGGTCTGATGCGATCGCGCTCAAAAATTCAAAAATCAGTTTATTTCAAGACCAGTCGTAGTAACCCTAGGACCAGTCGAAGACGAATTTGTTCTGCTATAAATAACACATGAATTTCAGAGTTTTTTATTAAAAAAATTAAGTGAATTCAAGGCTCTACTCTGAGATAAGTTTGTGTTTATTTTTTAAAGCTATTTTGTGCATAATTTCTTTCTCTTTTTGATAGCTTATTTAATTTGATTTTGTTTTTGTATTCCAATCTGATTTGAAAAGAGGAATTGACTTATTCCTTCTTCTTGGAATCAAAATCAAATATAGCTACGCCCAAGTGTTTAAATCTAAAATCAATTAGAACTTAGAACCATATTAAAGTGAGTAGTGGACATAGAACTTCTATATTCGAAAGTCTACTCCAATTGGTTCTACCGGGCAGCTACAAGAGGAGAAATCCAGGTATTTTACAATTCTGTAAATTTCATTCTATTTTGGTTTTTGTTTGAGATTCGCCAAAAAAATCTCAATTGGTGTGGTTATCTGAGGAGAGCTAGAAAACTTAGAAGTGTGGGTTTTTGAATTGTGTAAGCCCAAGTTAAAAAGACACAATTGTAAAGGTTTTGGGTGAACCTGTGAAAACTTATTTGATAGTGAACGCTAATATCCCCTATGTGAGGATATTAGGAGTGGAGTAACATTCTGTGTGGCTGTTGAAGAATAGGTGGTGTATACACAAGCGAACCACTATAACTCTTTGTCTTGTGGATTGAATGCTTGCTTAACTTTCATATCTTTTATCATTCAATTGTGTGGAATGTACATGTGGATGTGAATGTTATAACTATTTACATTTCAAGCAAGTGTGGGGATTGTTGTAATAAATTAGATCTATATTTCTGCATTTAATTTCAATTCTTTGCTATTCATTATTTCTATTAAAATTGAGTTCATGATCCAAAAGATGTTCTAGAAATAAGGTTGTCCTACCATAAGCCCTTGTTTATTATGGTGTAAGATTGTCCTTAGAACTGAATTTGTATCAATCTCTTAATACTGATTTATTAAGGTGATTTGATTTTAACATTGTGAATTGATTTATAATTGTAAGGCTATTGATTTATTTTATTCCGCTGATTTTATTTTAATTTGTCATAGTCCTATTCACCCCTCCCCCCTCTAGGACATATAGGTTGGCCTTTTCAAGTGGTATCAGAGCCTAATAGCTCGTTCTTATTGTTCTTTTTAGATTTATTTCATGAGCTAACAATCTAAGCTATATTAATAAGATGTCAAATTTTGATAGCCTATCAGTCACTAGGCCTCTACCCTTTGATGGCTCCAACTATGCCTATTGGAAAGCCAGAATGAGGATCTTCTTCAAATCAATGGATGAGAGTGTGTGGCGAGCCATAGTGACCAAATGGAACTCTCTTACCATTGAAGTAACTGAATCTAATGGTTTAAAAACTGTATCTGTACCTGCTTATTATTTATGGACCACCCTTCAGAAAAGTGAGTATAGTGCCAATGCTAAAGTACTAAATGCAATCACTTGCGCACTATCACCGAATGAGTTCAAAAGAATTATATCCTGTAATACTGCAAAGCAAGCTTGGGATATACTAGAAATGACACACGAGGGTACATCAATTGTCAAAAAGTCTAAAGTCCAACTCCTCACAACCAAATTTGAAGAAATTCATATGAAGGAAAATGAAATGTTTATGGACTTTTACACTAGACTAAATGACATTGTAAACTCTATGTGGGGTCTTGGCGATAAAATTCCAGAAAGTAAAGTATGTGCAAAGATACTACGCTTACTTCCTGAATGGTTAAATTCTAAAGTAACTGCGATCCAGGAACTTCGTGATATAGATAATATGAGGGTAGAAGAACTAGTTGGTTCTTTACAAACCTATGAATTAAATTTTAAAGCTCCTAAAAGTAAATCTATAGCTTTGAAATCTTCTAAAGGTATTTCTCAAGAAAACTCAGATTTAGAAAATTCTGAAGATGATATGGCTCTTTTGGCGAAAAAGTTTTATAAAATTTTTAAAAGCAAGAAAAGGGTCGACTTTCAAAAGGGAAATGAAAAGAAACGATCTAAACCTGAGTCCAAAACTTGGAAGTCTTTGAAAGACAGTCAGTGTTACAACTGCCAAGAGTATGGGCATTTAGTAAACAAATGTCCTAAAAAGGACAGACCCAAAAGGAAGGGTATGTTGGCTACTTGGGATGAGTCGTCTGATTCTGAAGCATCTTCTGAATCAGAAAATTCTGAAACCGAGTCAGGCAGTGAAGTTAAAGCCCTTATGACTCTAGCCAAGTTTACTTTTTCAGATCACGATGATTCAACAAGTGAAGAAAATTTGAATAGTGATTATGAAAATGAAGAAGATCTTCAAGATGCTTATAATGCCTTATATAAGGAAAGTTGTAAAATTGCTGTCAAACTTAAGCTTCAAAAAGAAAAGTTTTCTAAACTCAAAGAATATTTTGAAACTCTTGTTTTAGAAAAATCGCATATTTCAGATTGTCTTGAAAAATCAAAATGTGATTTGGAATTCAAAACCTCCTTGATTGATGATTTGAAATTTGAAAATGAGAAACTTAAAAATGAAGTATCTTCTCTTCTGAGTTTGAAGTATACATGAAGATATGCCCAGGGTGATCCAAACTTAGAAAAATTATTATCCGGATCAAGAAAATGTGGCGATAGATTCGGGTTGGGCTATGAGAAAAATACATCTCCTAAACAGAAGTATATCTCTCCCAACTTTGTGAAAGGAGAAACTTCTAACTCAAAAGGAAAAGGTACTGGTCAAGTTTTTTCCAAAAATACAAAAACTTTTCATAAACCTAAAAGTAGCTATATAAATTTTAAAAATCAGAACAGAAATCCTCTTGCTGAAAAAATAATTGATTTACTTAAGGAGCTCTTAAAATCTAACTCAGTAGGTCATTCTTACAACATCAGACAAAAGAAGACCAACTATGTTCCTAAACCCAAAACAGTTATGAAATGGGTTCCTAAAGTTGCTTGCTTGGTTGCCCACACTACGTTTAAAGCAACAATCCATTCAAAATGGTACCTCGACAGTGGATGTTCCAGGCACATGACAGGTGACAAGGCTTTATTCACTGATCTAAAAGATATGACTGATGGATCAGTCACATTTGGTGATGGTAGCAATTGCAAGATTATTGGCCAGGGTACGGTTCAACTTTATAATCTTCCCTTATTTAAGAATGTTTTATATGTTGAGGGATTAAAACACAACCTGTTAAGCATATCTCAAATATGTGATAACAACCATAGTGTTAAATTTTCTAATCAAAGTTGTGAGATTATAGATAAAAAGGGTTCTGTAATATTAACTGGTCGCAGAACTTCTGAAAACTGCTATATAGTATGCAATGGAAGCCCATTTAATCAAACGTGTTACATGGTCCATACTGATGAGACAGAATTATAGCATAAACGCCTTGGATATGTACACTACCGAAATTTATATAGATTAAATAAAGGAGAACTAATTAGAGGTCTAACTAAAGTGCAAAAAGTAGACAAAATATGTGGTGAATGCCAGTATGGTAAACAAACGAGGAGCTCTCACAAAAAGGTGAACTCCAATACCACATCTAGACCACTTGAGCTTCTCCATATGAATTTTATAGGACCAACCAGAACGGAAAGTCGAGGTGGCAAAAAATACATCTTGGTTATCGTAGATGATTATACAAGATACACTTGGGTTTCATTCTTGAGGGACAAATCAGAAACCCTTAATGAAGTGAAAAAGATTATAAAACAGATCCAAACTGAAAAATGTTCTCAAGTTAGTAAGATCCGTAGTGATTATGGATCCGAGTTTGAAAATAGCGGTTTTGAGAAACTCTGTAGTGATCAGGGAATATCACATGAATTCTCTGCGCCCAAAACTCCACAACAAAATGGTATTGTGGAAAGAAAAAATAGAGTGCTTCAAGAAATGGGAAATGTTATGTTAAATAGCATGAAGCTCCCTAGAAATTTATGGGCTGAAGTAGTGAATACCGCCTGTTACATTATCAATCGTATTTATATTTGCAAATCTAATAATAAAACGGCTTATGAAATGTGGTTTGAGAAAAAGCCTACTGTCAAATATTTTTAAATTTTTAGCAGCAAGTGCTATATTTTACGTGACCGTGAAAATCTGGGAAAGTTCGACACTAAAAGTGATGAAGGGATCTTTTTAGGATACTCTTTAAATAGTCGTGCATATCGTGTTCTGAACAACAGGACCGGTGTGATTTAAGAGTCAATAAATGTAGTAATTGACGATCACTTGAATACACCTGCCCCTAGTTCAGATAATGATGAAGCTCTTATATATGAAATACTAGATACTTCATCAAGTGAAGCTAATTCTGAATTAAGAACTGTTAAAGATCATCCAACTGATTAAATACTTGGAAACCCGCTCACTGGTGTGCGCACTCGTAGACAATTAAAGGACATATGTAACTACGTATGCTTTACATCCCAGATAGAACTGGTTAACGTGAAAGAAATACTTTCTGATGAAAACTGGACAGTTGCTATATAGGAAGAACTTAATCAGTTTGTCAGAAATGATGTCTGGCACCTTGTTCCTGGACCTAAAGATAAACATATTATTAGAACAAAATGGATTTTCAAAAACAAGTCTGATGAACTTGGAAATATTATTCGAAATAAAGCAAGGTTAGTTGTACAGGGGTACACACAAATTGAAGGTATTGACTATGATAAAACCTTTGCCCCTGTAGCTCGTCTTGAATCAATCAGACTTTTTATTTCAATTGCTTGCTTTAGGAAAATTAAAATTTACCAAATAGATGTAAAGAGTGCCTTTTTAAATGGTGATTTATATGAAGAGGTATATGTTGAACAACTTACAGGGTTTGAAGACCCTAAGTTTACTAATCATGTGTATCGTCTTAAAAAGGCTCTCTTGGTCTGAAACAAGTTCCCAGAGCATGGTATGAAAAATTGACTAAGTTCTTACTAAGTCACAAGTTTCAGATGGGTAGTGTTGATAAGACGCTCTTTGTTAAGAAATATAATGATGATATCTTAATGGTTCAAACCTATGTTGATGATATAATTTATGGATCAACTTGTACTAACATGACTGTTGAGTTTGCAGATCTAATGAAATTTGAATTCGAAATGAGCATGGTTGGTGAATTAAATTATTTCCTAGGGTTGCAAGTAAAACAACAATTTGATGAAAATTTTATTTCACAAACCAAGTATGCATTAAACTTGATTAAGAGATTCGGATTTGAAAAAGGTAAGAACTTTGATACTCTTATGCGTACAATTCTAAGACTCTCAAAAGACTCTACAGGTAAAGATGTAGATCCTAAATTATATCGTAGTATGATAGGTAGCTTACTTTACCTAACTGTAAGTAGACCTGATATTGCTTTAAGTGTTGAAATTTGTGTTAGATATCAGTCTAATCCTAAAGAATCTCACTTAACTGCTGTTAAACGAATTATTAGATATATCGCAAGTTCAGTTAATATGGGTCTTTGGTATCCCTATGATCTAGTATTCAATTGGCTGGGTATTCGGATGCTGATTAGGCAGGAAATATAGATGATAGAAAATCAACCAACGGTGGTTGTTTTTACATTGGAAACTGTCTGGTTTCTTGGTTTAGCAAGAAGCAAAGTTCCATATCACTCTCAACTGCTGAGGCCGAATATATTGCAGCAGGAAATGCATGTACTCAGTTAGTTTGGATGAAACGTATGCTGAGTGATTATGGAATCGCACAAGACTTTATAGTTTTATACTATGATAAGTCCAGTGTGATAAACATTTTAAAAAACCCAATCCAGCATTCATGTACTAAGCACATTGACATTCGGTTTCATTATATTCGTGAATTAGTGGAAGAAAAAATAGTATCTTTAGAATATATTCCTACCGAGAATCAGCTTGCTGACATTTTCACTAAACCTCTCAACAAAAGCAGGTTTAACAAATTGAAATTTGATCTTGGTATGTGCAATTTTAAATGATTGATCATGCATATTTATATCATATTGTATATAATATTAATATGTTTAAATTTCAAAATTCTGTGAAATTTATATATTTTTTTCTGGTCTAAGACCGGTTGAGGACGTGCTCGACCAGTCTTGCTATGACTGGTCGAGTATGCCACAAGACCGGTCATGCACGCGGTGATCTTTTTAATTTGGGGAAAACTTATTTCTTCTTCATTCTAACCCTTCTACCAACGAGCCAAGCTTCGACTAGTCTAACCCTTGTGTTCGATTCTTCCAGGTTAAAGTGATTTTTCTTGTTTCCTTGGAAAATCTTAATCTTTACTCTTAATTTTCTTGATCATTGTTGTCTATTTCTTATAAATCTTCAACTTTTGGGTTCTTCTTCCTTTTTATTGAATTTAGAGAAACCCATCTCTATTGTAACGACCCGTAAATTTTCGTACATTGGGTCGAGTACCACCTCGACCAGAAATCACGTAGGATTAAATTCTTTAGAAATTTAACAAAGTTAACTAAGTACTAAACTCGATTAGCCATGAAATCCATTAGGATCGCTTTAAATACGATCTGCAAGACCGAAAAGTTGCAGAATCATTGACGCTAGGTTACCCTAAAGTTTAGAACCAAACTCATTTCCCGTCTGCTCTCGGGAATGAAACGAAACTTCGTATTAGGTCTAGATCGCACATCGGGAGTCCGATTAACCCGAAGCTAAGGAACTAGGACCGCCCCACTGGGCTTAACAATCATCTCAAAAATCAGCTCAATCCGATGTTCCACGGCCATTCGCTTCGATCAGGAGCGAGGGTGTGTGAAAAACACTATTCCCATTCCAAAATAAATATCTGGAATAGTGATCTGGCATCATTCGTTGACGCGTCAGTATTGAGCATCCTGACCGTCAGAATCAGACCAAACTACACCCTCGGATTAAGAAAAATTTCAGGAACATTTACATGTACTTGAAATTTCTGATCGTGGCCCACTGACCATCGAACTGAAAGTGGTCCGCCACGTGCGATCTGGGAATCCGATCGAGTCAAAAACGTAATCCCACGTAGATCCATAGATGGTGAGCTTAAGTCTGACGTTTGGTTCAAGGAGGGCTACCAGAACCTCCCTTTTGAGCTGGAAAAGTGGCGAAATGCTTACATAAGCTGTCACCCTTGAACCTGAGTCTATTTTGGGAATGTTTTTGGCTATAAAAGGAGCTTAGAACAGCCCCTCTCACAGCCATACGAATTTGGGAGAAAAACCCTAGAGGGAGAGAGAGAAAAGAGAGAGAAGAGCTTGGGTTTTGTGGGAGATCTTCCTCCTACTGCTTTCGGTTGCCGCACGGCCTACACCGCCCTGTTCTAGGCGCTTTCCCGGCGGTATCCATCCCATTTGAAGGTAAGAAACCCTAACCCTAGGTCTGATTTAAGGTAGGATCGTTGTGGGTTATGAAAAAGCTAACCGATTCCGCTCTTTAGGCTAGAAAACTCCCGTATACGGAAGTTCTACTACCCTTGCTGATTCGTTGCATTTCAAAAGGCAAAGGTGAGGACTTTAAGTGTATAAGTTACGGTTTTCAACGCTTTCAATGTCAGATAATGCTAGATTCATGATCTGCATACAATTGCACATGTACAAAGTGCTTTCCGTTTCCTGTTTCGATTAACGTTGTAGAAATTGGAATTTCACATACTCTAGGTATACGTAGAAATGCCGTATACGTATTTTTTTTGGAAAAACGCTTGACATGTTTATTTAATGTATGATTATATGATATGTGGATAAAATACTAAATTGGCGAAAGGAATCGCTGAAATACATGTTCATGTGTAAATGCTACGTATGTTGAAATAGTGTATTCTAGGAATACCGTATACGTATTTTTTTTGGAAAAATGTATGACATGTTTATTTAATGTATGATTATACAATATATGTATAAAATACTAGTTTAGCGAAAGGAGTCGCTGAAATACATGTTCGCTTGTAAATGCCTAGTATGTTGAAATTGTGTATTCTAGAAGTACCGCATATGTGTGAATTTTGGAAATACAATTGTAATGATTATTTGCTGTATGATTATGATATACATGGGTAAAATACTCACGTGGCGAAGGGATAGCCCTAACACGTATTTTGCTAACATACATCATGTATGTTGGAATAGGGTATTCTAAGTGTTTGTGTAGATGCTTGTGTACGTAAATGCTTGAGTGTTAGTGCCTTAGAGAGGTGCTGATATGGGATTCCCGACTCCCTTAGAGACATGTAGGATCCCCTCCACGCGGTGGTTCGCTATAACCACTCACTTGTGATGTGTATGTAATCGTATCCCTATATGTATAGTGCTTTACAACTTGCATTATAACATGCTTTACTTCATGCTTTATAACATGCCTGCTAACATGCTTGTATTGATTGTTTACCATGCTTTACTCCACATGTTATTGATGAAAACTGTTTGAGTTTGGGACTATGCCTATAGTCCAAGCATCCGGTACCAGACTTGCGGTTGTGGCTGAGATTCATATCGCCACAACGGACGTGTCTGGCGAACTCGAGTCGTACTTCGGTTGGCGATAGTGGTTGGCCACACGGAGTGCTTTTGTGCTCCATATCGCTCAACTTGTGGTGCGCTCAAGCTAGTCAGGCCCGTCAAGTAAACCGGAGTGTATATGTATGTTCACCATGTTTGGTCGCTACTGCTTGAACCTAGGGTACCAAACTTACCAGTGGCGATCCCGTTAACCATGGTACCTCGATCCGCTAAGACGCATGAGCCGAGCATGGTGGTATGGGACACCGTGGTGAAATTGTCGGCCTCTGGTACGCCGGGGTCATGTGCCTCCCGTAGTGACCATTGTGCAACCGGACTCGTGAGCCGATTATGGTGGTATGGGACACTATATTCAAGTTGTCGATACTTACGGCGAGAGCCGAGTACGGTGAGACACTTGCTCGTCGTTGACGGCGACGAGTCCTCCGTAGTATCTTCGAGTGTACTCCAAGTGTCTGTGATTGGCGACGAGTCTTTCACAGTAACTAGAGTATGAGTTGAGCCGAGTACGGTGAGACCTGTACTTGAGCTGACGGCTAGTGATTGAGCCAGGTAAGGTGAGATATGTACTTGAGCTGACGGCCAGCAATTGAGCCGCATACGGTGAGATCTGTATCCGCGCTGACGGGTGACGAGCCCTTTGCGATGCCTTCACTACGCTTCTCAAACCATAATATCGTATAAGATTAGCTAGGATTGACGACCCTAGAATGGATCATGTTTGAGAATGATACAAGGGAGGTACCTTAGTTTCCCAATACTGCTGGTTGAAATGAATTAATAAAAACTTTGTAATCATGAGCATCATCGCACCGCATGTGCTTTGTAGATGTGGCGCACTAAGGGAGTAAGCATTCGCGAACGTAAGATGATGTCGCTTGAGGGTGGTTTGGCAAGGGCATACAGTATCATGTCATATCATTTTTGCACTTAACAAGAGTAATTAGAAATGTTTGATTTGTACTGCGTTATCATTACTGCTTGATTGATTTGATAACATGTTAACCTATGCTTTATTGTTCCACTGAGTTAGCTACTCACTCCCACGTTACGGGACGGTGTTTGCAACACCCACCAGACTCTGTCGCAGGTGTAGATGGCCCCTCTGTTCAGGAGCCGGAGCTCGACTTCAAGGAGGATCAGGAGGAGTTCTCCTTTATGCAGTACTCTGATGGCTATGCTTAGGCCGACTGCATCGCGGGGATTCCAGGGCTTATCTACATAGTTGTATTTTGATTTTTGACTTAGAAACAATTACATGTATATTGGTACTCAGTTAGTACTCATACTCTGGAGTTCACAAAATTTTGTTACTTTACATATTTTGAATATACAATTTCAGTCTTCCGCTTGCCTTTATACAATTGAACTGGAGTATGAATTACTGTTTTGGTATAATCTCATTCATGTTTATTGCGCTAACTCAGACAACATTTAACCATCATTGTGTATGTTGCATAAGTGATGCGTTGGAACTCGGGAGTTGAGTTCATACTCGACCCCCGAATTTCAGGGCGTTACAAGTTGGTATCAGAGCATGATTTTGATTAAACCGGACCTGAGTTATGTCCCCACTACGTATGCTGACGTGTTACAACTTAGGAGGGTGCGCAAAAATGTAGCAACAGTCTTAGGGTCTCCCGATTTCACCGTTTGGCGAAATTCATTAAAAACGAACGCGTTGATCGAGTCTGTACTCGATCCTGACCGCACATACGGACTCTAAATCACCCCTAGACTGTCTATTGACGTGTCCAGGTCACTATCCACCTAAACTCAGTCTTCAAAAATCAGGAAAAATCAGATTAGTTCAAAAAATTTTCGGAACTAGCCGTTCTGGAGCTGAACTGAGTTCGGGGGCCCCCCACGTTAATCCATTAAGGATTCTGATCGAACCAGGGTGCATTTGGCACCCTGGACACATGGCAAACAGGGCCCCACCGTGGCGGCGCGGTCGGCCAAGCCAAGTCCGACCGCGGGGCGGCGGCGCCGTGTCCGGCGGCGGACCGCGGTCCGGTCAGCTTTCCGGCGGGATTTCAAACATGAGGTTGGTCAGCCCAGCCCCCTCTACCCCCTGGCACGTGCCAAATTGCAATTTGGTTGGGTTTTAAAGGGCTGGAACACCCCTTTCTCTCATTTCACCCCCTTTTCAAGCACCTCCACCCCCATTTCCGATTTTTCTCAAAACCCATCCCTCCAAACCTTCAAATCTTCCATTTCCTTCCATAACTCACACACCCCTACCTTCCACAATAGCCCTAGCTTCTTCCTTTCCCCATCTTCACAAGTTGGAGCTCTCATACCCCTCCTTGGAGCTCAAAATCGGGTAATCCCCTAACCCATTCCATTTTCTTCTTGGTTCTCCTTCATTTCCTACCTCTAGTGCCCCTTCCACACCTATTGGATCCTTGTTTGTGGGGATCAAAGAGATCAGCCCCTTGTTTCCCCATTTTGGCAATTTTTCATGGCCCTCCTTGGTGTGGTGGCTACCATTTTCTCCATTTCCTTCATCCTATCTTTCATGGGAAAGAGGAAAACTGCGGCCGATGACGCTGGCCCAAGTAGGCCAGCCCATTCCCGAAGAAGATCCGATGTTGGGGCCGACACAAGCACCGTGCGGGAGTTTAGGTCGAAGCGAGACCTGGATCCTGACCACCCCGCCAGAAATGCTTATCCGATAGGCATTGAATATGGGCTCTTCGCGGGCCGCAAGGTTGTGTTTGAAGCTCATGTGGATGAAAGGATGTTCGGGCTACACCCGATGATGGACCACTTGGTGGATATCGGATGGAATTCTATTTTTGAAGGCGAGTCCCCCGCATGTGAGAACACAGTTCGCGCTTTCTACGCTCACATCGTGGACTCATCAGTAGAGCCTCTTCGGTTCTTGTCTCGTGAGGGGCATAAGGCGCACAATCACTGTGGATAAGGTGGTTCGAATCACGAAGATCCCGCTTGGTCAAGTGCATCCTAGTGATGACTTCTCTAGAAGTGCGCGGGAAAGGGATCGTCGCACGCGATTTCTCTGTGGTCGCCGGGTTACTTGGAAGCGAGGAAATTGTATTGCAGCGACAAAGATGACCGAAGACTTCCATTTAATCCATCACATTTTCACATATAATTTATACCCATGGTGGGGTAACCGCACGGAATGTACTAGGGTGATGGTGGACTTTCTGTACAAGATGGGACGCGGGGAAAACATATGCCTACTCACATTCATCCTATCCCAGATAGTTCATGTTGTTCGTTCTGCCAGGAACGATCTTTCGCTCCCATTTGACCGTCTGATCTGCAGGATGGCTCGTGATGTAGGCTACAGATTGAATATGGAGGATCTTGCACCAGTCCGAGTCATAAGTGAAGCGACACTCAGGAATATGAAGATCGGCCCTCAACAGCAGCAAGCCCGACTCGACGAGTCTGGAGATGAGTCGGATAGCGCCGGTGAGGAGAGTGTTGACCTCTAGGCTGAGAGTGATGAGGAGCGCAATGATGACATACAGGAAGAAGAACCTGAGGCTCAGGACACCGAGGAGAGTTCACCCCCTACGGCTCAGGAGCAGGGTGTGGATCGAGATGCTTTTGATGAGCGATTGGCCTGTCTTGAGGAGGGGCAAGCCGCCCTGCAGCAAGAGGTTGGACAAGTTCGGGTTGAGCTTGGTGAGACTCGAGCCAAGCTTGAAGAGACCGAAGCCTACATGAAGAGGAGCTTTAAGAAAGTGTCTCGTACGTTGAAGGCCATTTTGTGCTGTGTGCAGGACAAGAACGCTCCTCCTCCACTTCCTGCTTCGAATGTTTAGTCATCTACGTGGTTGTGTGTTGTTGTTTGCTTTAGTTACTGCGATAGGCGGTTTAGGTTTTCATGTAGATGATGTAGTAGATAGTAACATGTTTTAGTGTTTGATGTAGTGGATGTATTGGCTATCATGTGATTTCTGTCGTGATTCATGTAACTCTGTATTCCATGTATTATGACAATTTTGGGTAAATGAAAAGCATATAGCCTCTTTGTTTTGATGATGTGTAGAGTGCTTAAGTGCTTTATGAAGTGTATTGTGCCTTATCTCACAAATGATCTACCCTATGTTATCTAGGGCATGCCGCGGCAGTATACGCGGAGAACGGCACGCCTCCTTCTGACTAGCTCTATGGACCAGACTCCTTCTGGTAGTAGCGGTCCTGCGGACCGAGGGTTGGGATTTGATCAGCCTCCTGCTGGTCCTATCGGTGGACAGCCACCTTATACGCCCCCTGTCCGTGAGCAGTATCGGCCGTCTTCTTCTGCGCAGCATGACTCTCAGGCTGCTCCGCCGACTGATAGGTTTGAGCAGCTGATGATGATGATGCATCAGCAGCAGATGCATCATCGGCAAGCAGCACAGATATAAAGAAGCCGAAAGCATCAGCAGCTTATGACCACTATCGCTGAGGCCTTGTCCCGTGGTGGTAGTGCGACTCCACCTACGACATCTGCACATCCTGATGCGTATTCTGAGCCTCCTGCTCAGGTTGAGGATGTGCCTCTGCCCCCATCCGTCGCACCTCCTACTGGAGAGGTCAGTACTCGTGGTTTACTCGAGCGATTTCAGCGCTTAAAGCCTCCCTCATTTATGGGTTCTCACAGACCCGAGGAGGAGGAGTTGTGGTTAGACCGCATCTCCAAGATGCTACAGATGCTGCACTGTTCGGAGGCAGAGCAGGTCGAGCTGACTTCCTTCATGTTTGAGAGGGAGGCCAGTTTATGGTGGGACAGTGTGCTGCGCACTGTCGCAGTAGATTTCGTGTGGACCTGGGAGGCTTTCGAGTCTCGGTTCCACGAGAAATACTACCCGCAGACGTATCGGCATGAGCGGGAGGAAGAGTTTCTACGCCTCAGGCAGGGAGGCATGACGATCATGGAGTACGAGCACCGCTTTACAGAGTTGGGCCGCTTTGTCCCGACTATACTGGTGGATGAGCAAATGCGGATGCGTCGTTTCTCCTTGGGTTTGCGACCGGAGATACGGTCGAGGATATGCTGCCACAGTATTCCTACGTATGCAGCGTTGGTCCACATGTCTATGACGGCCAAGCAGGATGTGGACCATTTGGCCAGATCACGTGGTACTATGGTTGCGAGACCGCAGCAGGATTTACAGAGCAGGCCTATCTTAGGCAAGAGGCCTCGGGCTGATTCTCCCCCCAGGGCCGCAGCGCCAGTTATTCGTATGAGATGCCCGTTGGTGACCTGCACGTTTTGCGGGAAACCTAGACACCCTGCTGAGAGCTGCTTCTCGCGCATGAGGGCTAGCGGATTTGCGCCACCGCAGAGATTGGGTCGCCCTTATCCACAGGCCATATCAGCTCCGCCGCTACAGACCGTTCCTGCACATCCTTCATTCCGACCTCCCGTGCCGTCCTTCAGGCTGCCACAACGACCCTTGGCTCCTCAGCCAAACCGCCAGCAGCAGGCTCGCGTTCATACGCTTGTGGCTGAGGCACTTGAGATGTCGGTTTCAGCTCCAACGGCTTTCGAGGGTACGGCTTTTATTCAGGGTACTCCCGTTTCTTTATTAGTGGACACTGGGTCCACTACTTCTATTATTTCTTGTGGGGCGGTGAAACGTCTGTCTTTGTATACGATTCCCACTAAGGGAATGAGACTCACTACGGCTACCGGGACCTTTTCGGATGTCACACGGTTATGCGAGGGTTGCTCGATAGTTTTGGGTAGCAGCACAGTGCTCGTCGACCTTATTGTTGCTCCGCTATGGCACTACGACGTTATACTTGGCATGGATTGGCTCGCCAAGATAAGGGCGGAGATAGATTGTAATGCTCGGATCGTGACTGCCTATGGACCTGACGGCACAGCTTTCACTTTCCCAGTGCAGGTCAGTTGGCCCTGCCGTGTTGATTGTTACGCTGCTTTACTTGTGCCGATTGATGGTCCGACAGTAGATGTTACGCCGGTGGTTCAAGAATTTGCAGGCGTGTTTGAGACTATCCCTGGTTTACCTCCTCGGCGTGAGATTGATTTTACGATTGACCTTACGCCTGGTGCGACGCCCATCTCGTTGCCGACTTATCGTATGCCTCCATGTGAGATGGAGGAGCATGGAAAGCATTGACGAACTTGTAGAGAGAGGTTTTGTTCGACCTAGTGTGTCTCCTTGGGGAGCACCTGTGTTGTTCGTGAAGAAGAAGGACGGGTCGCTACGGTTGTGTATTGATTACCGTAGGTTGAACCAGGTCACGGTGAAGAACAAGTATCCTTTGCCCAGGATTGATGATCTGCTCGATCAGTTGGGGGGGCAAAGTATTTCTCGAAGATTGATCTTCAGTCAGGGTACCACCAGTTACGCGTGAGAGAGGAGGACGTGCAGAAGACAGCCTTCAGGACGTGCTTTGGGCACTATGAGTTCTTGGTGATGTCGTTCGGTCTGACGAACGCACCAGCCGTGTTCATGGATCTGATGAACCGGGTATTTCGGCCTTTCCTTTACCGATTCGTTATCGTCTTTATTGATGACATTTTGATATACTCTATGAGTCGTGAGGAGCACGAGGAGCACTTGCGAGCGGTATTGGATACACTGAAGAAGAACCAGTTGTTCTCGCAATATAAGAAGTGCGACTTCTGGCAGGAGGAAGTCAAGTTCCTGGGACATGTAGTGTCTAAGGATGGGATAGCAGTGGACCTTGCTAAGGTAGCTGTGGTTCAGGATTGGCAGCAGCCTGAATCGGTTACTGAGGTGAAGAGTTTCCTTGGTCTGGCTGGGTACTACAGACGCTTCATTCGGGATTTCTCGAAGATCGCCAGGCCATTGTCTCAGTTGACTTGGAAGGACCTGAAGTTTGCCTGGAATGAGAAGGCGGAGGTAGCTTTTAAGGAGCTGAAGGACAAGTTGACGTCCGCCCCTGTGCTAGTATTGCCAGAGCAAGGGGTGAAATACACGGTGTATACTGACGCGTCTCGCGTTGGTTTGAGTTGTGTGCTGATGCAGAAGGATAGGGTGATTTCGTATGCCTCGAGACAATTAAGGAAGCACGAGGAGAATTACCCTACACATGACCTGGAGTTGGCAGCTGTCATCTTTGCATTGAAGCTCTGGAGACATTACCTCTACGGTGAGGAGTTCGAGCTTTTCTGTGACCACAAGAGCCTTAAATACATATTCACGCAGCGGGATTTGAATATGAGACAGCGCCGATGGATGGAGACCTTGAAGGACTTCAAGTTCGAGGTTTCCTACCATCCTGGCAAGGCGAATCTTGTGGCAGACGCGCTGAGCAGCAAGAAGGCGATTGCATTTGCGGCACCGCTGATGATAGCCGAGTGGGACATGATGGAGTTTGTGCGGGACTTCGATCAGCGACTCACTGTCGAGGAGCCTTTTGAGTGTGTCGCGCACGTTTGGGTGCGGCCACTTATTGACGACAGGATTGTTGAGGCCCAAGAGGGCGATATACGGCTGTCTGAGCTTCGTGAGCAGGCTAGCGACGCCGTGGACTTCAAGTGGAGAGTTGGTTCTGATGGGGGTTTACGATTCCGTGGCCGCCTATGTGTTCCTGATGTGGCTGACTTGAGACACGAGCTTCTCGAGTCCGCCCATAACTCGAAGTTTGCGATGCATCCTGGTAGCACGAAGATGTACTAGGATATGAGACGGGAGTATTGGTGGGATAACATGAAGGCCCACATTGCTGAGTATGTGTCTCGATGTCTGATGTACCAGCAGGTCAAGGCAGAACATCGCCGACCTCCTGGACTACTTCAGCCCATGCCTATAGCGGAGTGGAAGTGGGACTTCATCTCTATGGACTTCATATCAGGGTTGCCGAAGACGAGGAAGGGGCACGATTCCATTTGGATGATTGTGGACCGGTTGACCAAATCGGCCCATTTCCTCCCTATCAGAGTTACGAACTCTACAGACGAGCTGGCTAGATTGTACATCAGGGAGATCGTCCGTCTGCACGGGGTTCCTTTGGAGATCGTGTCGGACAGAGACACGCGGTTCACATCCATCTTCTAGACTCGTATCCAGGAGGCGATGGGTGTAAAGTTGAAGTTCAGTACGGCGTTTCATCCTCAGACTGATGGGCAGACAGAGTGGGTGAATCAGATTCTGGAGGATATGTTGCGAGCATGTGTGTTGGACTTCAAGGACAGTGGGATGACTGTCTTCCGTACGCAGAGTTCGCCTACAACAACGGCTTCGGGCGACTATTGGCATGGCCCCATATGAGGCTCTATATGGTCGACCTTGTAGGGCACCGCACTGTTGGACAAAGGTTGCCGAGCGTAGTCTGATTGGCCCAGAGTTGGTACAGGCGACTACAGAGAAGGTAGACATTATCAGGCGTCGATTACTCACAGCGCAGAGCAGGCAGAAGAGTTATGCCGATACGAGGCGGCGACCGCTGGAGTTCGAGGTCGGTGATCATGTGTTCCTTCGGGTTTCCCCTATGAAGGGAGTCCTTCGGTTTGGGAAGAAGGGGAAGCTCACACCGAGGTTTATCGGTCCATTTCAGATACTGGATCGAGTGGGTGTTGTGGCATATTGTCTCGCCTTGCCTACACCACTTACTTCCGTACACAACGTATTTCATGTATCTATGCTGAAGAAGTACGTTCCTGATCCTTCGCATATCATCAGATGGGAGCAGGTACAGTTAGGTGAGGATGCTACGTACGAGCTGCGCCCGACGCGTATCCTTGATAGGAAGGAGCAGGTATTACGTAGCAAGGTCATCCCACTTGTGAAGGTACTTTGGACACATCATTCCGAGGAGGAAGCTACCCGGGAGACTGAGGCCGAGGTCAGGAAGAACTACCCTCAGCTTCTCGAGGAGTACGAAAAGGTATAAATTTCAAGGACGAAAGTTTTTGTTTAAGGGGGGTAGATTGTAACGACCCGTAAATTTCCGTACATTGGGTCGAGTACCACCTCGACCAGAAATCACGTAGGATTAAATTCTTTAGAAATTTAACAAAGTTAACTAAGTACTAAACTCGATTAGCCATGAAATCCGTTAGGATCGCTTTAAATACGATCTACAAGACCCAAAAGTTGCAGAATCATTGACGCTAGGTTACCCTAAAGTTTAGAACCAAACTCATTTCCCGTCTGCTCTCGGGAATGAAACGAAACTTCGTATTAGGTCTAGATCGCACATCGGGAGTCCGATTAACTCGAAGCTAAGGAACTAGGACCGCCCCACTGGGCTTAACAATCATCTCAAAAATCAGCTCCATCCGATGTTCCACGGCCATTCGCTTCGATCCGGAGCGAGGGTGTGTGAAAAATACTATTCCCATTCCAAAATAAATATCTGGAATAGTGATCTGGCATCATTCGTTGACGCGTCAGTATTGAGCAACCTGACTGTCAGAATCAGACCAAATTACACCCTCGGATTAAGAAAAATTTCAGGAACATTTACATGTACTTGGAATTTCTAATCGTGGCCCACTAACCGTCGAACTGAAAGTGGTCCGCCACGTGCGATCTGAGAATCCGATCGAGTCAAAAACGTAATCCCACGTAGATCCATAGATGGTGAGCTTAAGTCTGACGTTTGGTTCAAGGAGGGCTACCAGAACCTCCCTTTTGAGCTGGAAAAGTGGCGAAATGCTTACATAAGCTGTCACCCTTGAACCTGAGTCTATTTTGGGAATGTTTTTGGCTATAAAAGGAGCTTAGAACAGCCCCTCTCACAGCCATACGAATTTGGGATAAAAAACCCTAGAGGGAGAGAGAGAAAAGAGAGAAGAGCTTGGGTTTTGTGGGAGATCTTCCTCCTACTGCTTTCGGTTGCCGCACGGCCTACACCGCCCTGTTCTAGGCACTTTCCCGGCGGTATCCATCCCATTTGAAGGTAAGAAACCCTAACCCTAGGTCTGATTTAAGGTAGGATCATTGTGGGTTATGAAAAAACTAACCGATTCTGCTCTTTAGGCTAGAAAACTCCCGTATACGGAAGTTCTACTACCCTTGCTGATTCGTTGCATTTCAAAAGGCAAAGGTGAGGACTTTAAGTGTATAAGTTACGGTTTTCAACGCTTTCAATGTCAGATAATGGTAGATTAATGATCTGCATGCAATTGCACATGTACAAAGTGCTTTCCATTTCCTGTTTCGATTAATGTTGTAGAAATTGGAATTTCACATACTCTAGGTATACGTAGAAATGCCGTATACGTATTTTTTTTGGAAAAATGTTTGACATATTTATTTAATGTATAATTATATGATATGTGGATAAAATACTAAATTGGCGAAAGGAATCGCTGAAATACATGTTCATGTGTAAATGCTACGTATGTTGAAATAGTGTATTCTAGGAATACCGTATATGTATTTTTTTTGGAAAAATGTATGACATGTTTATTTAATGTATGATTATACAATATATGTATAAAATACTAGTTTAGCGAAAGGAGTCGCTGAAATACATGTTCGCTTGTAAATGCCTAGTATGTTGAAATTGTGTATTCTAGAAGTACCGCATATGTGTGAATTTTGGAAATACAATTGTAATAATTATTTGCTGTATGATTATGATATACATGGGTAAAATACTCACGTGGCGAAGGGATAGCCCTAACACGTATTTTGCTAACATACATCATGTATGTTGGAATAGGGTATTCTAAGTGTTTGTGTAGATGCTTGTGTACGTAAATGCTTGAGTGTTAGTGCCTTAGAGAGGTGCTGATATGGGATTCCCGACTCCCTTAGAGACATGTAGGATCCCCTCCACACGGTGGTTCGCTATAACCACTCACTTGTGATGTGTATGTAATCGTATCCCTATATGTATAGTGCTTTACAACCTGCGTTATAACATGCTTTACTTCATGCTTTATAACATGCACCTGCTAACATGCTTGTATTGATTGTTTACCATGCTTTACTCCACATGTTATTGATGAAAGCTGTTTGAGTTTGGGACTATGCCTATAGTCCAAGCATCCGTACAGACTTGCGGTTGTGGCTGAGATTCATATCGCCACAACGGACGTGTCTGGCGAACCCGAGTCGTACTTCGGTTGGCGATAGTGGTTGGCCACACGGAGTGCTTTTGCGCTCCATATCGCTCAACTTGTGGTGCGCTCGAGCTAGTCAGGCCCGTCAAGTAAACCGGAGTGTATATGTATGTTCACCATGTTTGGTCACTACTGCTTGAACCTAGGGTACCAAACTTACCAGTGGCGATCCCGTTAACCATGGTACCTCGATCCGCTAAGACACATGAGCCGGGCATGGTGGTATGGGACACCGTGGTCGAGCTGTCGGCCTACGCTGGGGTCATGTGCCTCCCCGTAGTGACCATACGCAACCAGACTCGTGAGCCAATTATGGTGGTATGGGACATTATATTCGAGCTGTCGATACTTACGGCGAGAGCCGAGTACGGTGAGACGTGCTCGTCTCGTGCCGACGGCGACGAGTCCTCTGTAGTATCTTCGAGTGTACTCCAAGTGTCTGTGATTGGCGACGAGTCTTTCACAGTAACTAGAGTATGAGTTGAGCCGAGTACGGTGAGACCTGTACTTGAGCTGACGGCTAGTGATTGAGCCAGGTACGGTGAGATATGTACTTGAGCTGACGGCTAGCAATTGAGCCGCATACGGTGAGATCTATATCCACGCTGACGGGTGTCGAGCCCTTTGCGATGCCTTCACTACGCTTCTCAAACCATAATATCGTATGAGATTAGCTAGGATTGACGACCCTAAAATGGATCATGTTTGGGAATGATACAAGGGAGGTACCTTAATTTCCCAATACTGCTGGTTGAAATGAATTAATAAAAACTTGGTAATCATGAGCATCATCGCACCGCATGTGCTTTGTAGATGTGGCGCACTGAGGGAGTAAGCATTCACGAACGTAAGATGATGTCGCTTGAGGGTGGTTTGGCAAGGGCATACAGCATCATGTCATATCATTTTTGCACTTAACAAGAGTAATTAGAAATGTTTGATTTGTACTGCGTTATCATTACTGCTTGATTGATTTGATAACATGTTAACCTATGCTTTATTGTTCCACTGAGTTAGCTACTCACTCCCACGTTACGGGACGGTGTTTACAACACCCACCAGACTCTGTCGCAGGTGTAGATGGCGCCTCTGTTTAGGAGCCGGAGCTCGACTTCAAGGAGGATCAGGAGGAGTTCTCCTTTATGCAGTACTCTGATGGCTATGCTTAGGCCGACTGCATCGCGGGGATTCCAGGGCTTATCTACATAGTTGTATTTTGATTTTTGACTTAGAAACAATTACATGTATATTGGTACTCAGTTAGTACTCATACTCTGGAGTTCACAAAATTTTGTTACTTTACATATTTTGAATATACAATTTCAGTCTTCCGCTTGCCTTTATACAATTGAACTGGAGTATGAATTACTGTTTTGGTATAATCTAATTCATGTTTATTGCGCTAACTTAGACAACATTTAACCATCATTGTGTATGTTGCATAAGTGATGCGTTGGAACTCGGGAGTTGAGTTCATACTCGACCCCCGAATTTCAGGGCGTTACATCTATTTTCTTGAACTTTCCTTCATTTCTTCAAGAATATGGAATCTAGAGGTAAAAAGAAAATTTATAAATGTGCATCTTCTTCTCGTTCAAATGCAATCACTAGACGTCATCTTAGGGATCCTGAAGATGATCCTCTGCATGTATGTGACCTGCGTATGCGCAATGTTATTGTTGAGAAAACTGTTAGTTTAAATCATATTGCTCCTTACGGTCTCCTTCCTCTCCTTCAATCTGTAGGATGGGAAAACATTTTATGCTGGGGTGGACCGACATATCAGTCCATAACACAGGCCATGGTTGCATGCATATCCGTCTTCTCTGCTGAGCAACTGACTTTTACTATTGATACTAGAGAAGGGCCGTTTCATGTTGATCAACACTTAATTTCCGGCCTTATGGATATTCAAGTAAATGATGATAGTGTTCATCCTAGTGCACCTGCTGGAGAGTGTCAGAATCGGAAAAACATATTTTTACTAGAGTATTGTGTAACATGAATGCACCATGGACTGCAAATGAAAATGCCCTTAAAACCAGATACTTATTACCCAAATACAGAGTTTTGCATCGTATCTTCACTTCTAATTTGTATCCTCGCTCTGGAAACAAGACTGAGTTGACTCTGTTTATTGTTCGTATTTTGTACTCGATCATTACTGGTGCTAACATCTGTTTGCCCTCCTTGATTTGTTCCTCTATCATACAAATTCGTAGTCATCCTAGTCATGGTGATATTCCATTTGGATATCTGTTAAATGTATTAGTCACTCACATGTTAGTCGCTATGCCCATCGGTGAGGCTCCTATCCAACACCTCATATTTAACAATTCCAACCTAAATAAGATGAAGTTGGGTTTGGCTACTGGTTAAGTTGATGTTGATGCGGGTGATGCTGCTGCTGAAGCTGAGATGGGTGTCGAAGGTGATGAGTTGCCGGCCGATGATATTGACATGGATGATATTTTTAATGAAATTGATTCTGATTCTGGAATTGATCCAGACTTTGAACCATCTGATTTCAATGCACGTCTTAGTGCATTAGAGGAAAAGGTAGAACAGATGAATGTTGGCCACAATCAATAATTTAAAAATATGCGTAAATATTTTAGGCACTTACAGAAGAGCCTTCATCAAAGTGATCCTATCATTCCTGCTCCATCTTCTGGTTCCGATTGAGAATGTTTAATCTTTGGTCTGTAACAAGTTTACTAAATTTCTTTCCTTGGTTGTGTGGATTACTGTCTTAAAACATCACTTGTTAACTCTTTTAATATATACTCTGACTCACCTTGCATACTTCTCTTGTTTTGTTCTTCACTCTGCACTTTTTATCATTCTATCTTTCTGAGTTGCTATCTCTATTTCTGTCTTCATGTCCTATCTTTGTTTCTTCCTTTGTCATATTTTGACAAAAAGGGGGAGAATGTGTGCATTCTATTTATGAGGTATGATTGATATTATTTATGAGGTATGATTGATATGATGTATACTGATATGATGTATACCTATTTAGAGGGAGTTGAGGTGTATTAACTCAGGAGGAGTTGAGTTGTCAAGGGGAGTTAAGTTGTCTCAGTTGCTTGTTTTATGACAACTGGTGCATGATTCGTTATTATATAATGTGATGCTTATCTTATTGAAGTATGAGAAGTGTTTTATCACAAATTTGACAAAGGGGGAGATTGTAAGTGCTATGATTTGATTCCTCTTTGATTGTCAAATTTTGTGTGTCAAAACTTCTCCGTATGTCGTGTGTTTATGTCTTGATAAATTTGTTTGAGACACCTCATCAACACTTGAAGTCTAGCTCAAAGAATTCTTCAAGCTTTATGATAGTTCAAGCTACAATATTAAGAGAGAACTCAGGGTCAAGACTCAAGTTCAAGTGCAAGTCGAAGTTCAAGATTTAAAACTAAATGCGGGACTCAAGTACAACTTAAAGTAACATTGAAGCTTCTAAAGTAGTCAAGCTACATCGAGAAGAAATCAAGATTCATAAAGATCAAAGTCTAAGCAAATGAAGTGTTCAATGTCCATACTTCATGTTCTAGGTTTGATAGACCATTAGATTAACCTTAGGGTAGGTCACTTTAGATACATAATCCAAATGAATATTATTACATGATTTTAGTTTACTCTAAGACCAATCCTAGACCCTGTTCGACCAGTCCTAGCACTGTCTCGACCAGTCTAAGAAGTTCCAAGACCAATCCTAAAATGGTTGCAATTTATCAGATTTTTTTGGTTCACCTACGACCAGTCCTGGAGTCTGCTCGACCGGTCATGAGATGGTCTCTACTCGACCTTCGACCAGTCGTAGAGGGGTCTCGAAATAAGGTTACACGACCAGTCGTAGAGGGGTCTCGACCAGTCATGGACTGCCTATGACCAGTCGTACAACGGTCTGATGCGATCGGGCTCAAAAATTTAAAAATCAGTTTATTTCAAGACCAGTCGCAGTGACCTTAGGACTAGTCGAAGATGAATTTATTCTGCTATAAATAGCACAGGAATTTCAGAGTTTTTTATTGAAAAATTAAGTGAATTCAAGGCTCCACTCTGAGATAAGTTTGTGTTTATTTTTTTAAGCTATTTTGTACATAATTTCTTTCTCTTTTTGATAGCTTATTTAATTTGATTTTGTTTCTATATTCCAATCTGATTTGAAAAGAGGAATTGACTTATTCCTTCTTCTTGGAATCAAAATCAAATATAGCTACGCCCAAGTGTTTAAATCTAAAATCAATTAGAACTTAGAACCATATTAAAGTGAGTAGTGGACATAGAACTTCTATATTTGAAAGTCTACTCTAATTAGTTCTACCGGGCAGCTAGAAGAGGAGAAATCCAGGTATTTTACAATTCTGTAAATTTCATTCTATTTTGGTTTTTGTTTGAGATTCGCCAAAAAAATCTCAATTTGTGTGGTTATCTGAGGAGAGCTAGAAAACTCAAAAGTGTGAGTTTTTGAATTGTGTAAGCCCAAGTTAAAAAGACACAATTGTAAAGGTTTAACCTGTGAAAACCTATTTGATAGTGAATGCTAATATCCCCTGTGTGAGGATATTAGGAGTGGAGTAGCATTCTGTGTGGTTGTTAAAGAACAGTTGGTGTACACACAGGCGAACCACTATAACTCTTTATCTTGTGGATTGAATGCTTGCTTAATTTTCATATCTTTTATCATTCAATTGTGTGGAATGTACATGTGGATGTGAATGTTGTAACTATTTACATTTCAAGCAAGTGTGGGGATTGTTGTAATAAATTAGATCTATATTTCTGCATTTAATTTCAATTCTTTGCTATTCATTTATTTATATTAAAATTGAGTTCTTGATCCAAAAGATGTTCTAGAAATAAGGTTGTCCTACCATAAGCCCTTGTTTATTATGGTGTAAGATTGTCCTTAGAACTGAATTTGTATCAATCTCTCAATACTTATTTATTAAGGTGATTTGATTTCAACATTGTGAATTGATTTATAATTGTAAGGCTATTGATTTATTTTATTCCGCTAATTTTATTTTAATTTGGCATAGTCCTATTCACCCCCCCCCCCCTTCTAGGACATGTAGCTTGGCCTTTTTAGTATCCTTGATCGGAAGGAGCAGGTCCTCGGGACCAAGGTCAGTCCCTTAATGAAGGTGTAGTGGGGTCACCATTCTGTTGATGAGATGTCTTGGGAGCGCGAGGTTGAGATTCGAGGGCGTTATCCCCATCTCTTTGATGATTAATTATATGTTGTATCTTGTATGCTGTCTTTGATTTTATATGATGATGCTATGTTTCCTTTTTCCTTATGAGTCTTGTCTAATTGTGTTATTAGTACAAATTTCGAAGATAGAATTTTTATTAGGAGGGGAGAGCTGTAATGCCCGTATCCTAGTCCATACCGTTCCTTAGACTTCCACGATCCTCCTCGTTGAATTCCGGCAACCAGCGACTTATAATTAGTATTTGCGCATGACCTTAAGTCGCATCCTGTATATCTGAGTTGACTCGACCCGAGACTTGTACCCTAGCAACTGCGCCGTTGCCGCGGTTCCAACGTTGCATCTTGCACGCCGATGCGATAGCCAGGTCAGAAGTTGTGGGCCCGTGTATATTTCAAGGAAATGCCGTGCGTTGCTTATTCCGACAGAATCTCTATAACCCATCACATCAATCAATCAATCACAAGTCAAGTACATAACCCACCCCTCTCTTACACAAGCCATCCCCAAAGTCAACTCTCACTCTCTCCACCCATCCCTCTCTCATCCAAAAATTCAACCAAGCCCATACCCTCCATGTCATTTATCTTACAACATCCATCCCTCTCATCACATCCTTCTTATAACACCCTCTCCTCTCTCATTCTCTCCACCATTTTCTAAGCTCCCATGAGAGAAAAGCTCTAAGGAGAGAAAAGATCAAGGCTACTTCCTACCCCCACATCTCACCATCCAACCCTTCAATCTTCATCATCCTCCATAAAAATCAAAGCTTAGGAGCCAAGGATTCTAAGGAGCTAAAGAAGAAGGTAATCGGTGGGTGTTTTGTAAGATTAGATTTCATTTTTTGTGATAGACCAAGTGGGGCCTACCGATTGATGGTATGGATCCCATTTGGGACCCATCTTGATGTATGTATTGATGTATGTATTAAAGGGGCCCATAGTGGTGGGGCCCCTCCATGACACTGTTCTCTCTCTCCCTCACTCACTCACACACTCTCTCTCTCTCTCTCCCTCTCTCTCTCTCCCCCTCCTCATTTCATTTTTTTATGTGATGATGTGTGTGGTCCATCTGATGTGTCCAACAATCTAGGCCATCCAGATTTTTTGGATGTCTAGTGAATGGGGACCGCCTTGCTGCCCATTTTTGGGCCAGCTAGGATGAAGGGGAAACAAACAAATATCAGCTTGATCCAAGTCTTGGTGGGCCATGTCCCCGTGGAACCCACTAGATGCCATGATTCATCCAAGTCGTTCGTCCGCTGGACATTCAGCTAGCCTAGACCAGATGAAAACACAAATATCAGCTCTTTCCAAAAAAAAAACTAGTGGGTCCCACATGTGTGGACCCACCTAATGTATACCTTTCATCCATGCCATCCACCGTCTAGTGAGGGACGGTGGGGCCCTGATTTGGCATATGTGTTGTATCCCCACCACGTGGGGCCTGCCATGATCCACACTATCCACCGTCTGGACGGTGGAAATCCACCTTGATGTATGTGGTATAATCTCACCATCCTGTAAGGACGTTGGGTCCACCTTGATGTATGATGCCATCCACACCGTCAGTGGGATCATGGACGGTGGGGCCTGCTGCATGTGTGGCAACCCGCATCGTCCAGTCCCCTGGACGCTGGAGCAGGAATGAATAAAAATATATATAACAATAATATATATATATATATATATATATATATATATATATATTATGGTGGGACCCACCTGCTTGGAACGGATTAGTTGGAGTACCTTCACCAGCTATATAGCTACACTGACGTTAACAGCTCTATGGGTCCCGTATGATGTATGTGTTACATCCAAACCGTCCATTTTTGGACCCCACAGGCTATATAGCCGCTGTATTGAGTCAACAGCTTTGTGGATCTAGCATGATGTGTGTTATATCCAACTGTCCATCCACTTCATGAGCTCATCTTAAGGCTTGAGACGATAAAATAGACAGATCTGTATATCAGATGGACCACACTATAAAAATCAGTGGAGGATTGAACATTTACCATTGAAACCGTTTGGGGGTCACATAAGTTCTGGATCAATATGAGAATTTTTTTCCTTTTAAATCAGGTCTTTGTGACCTTATGAACAAATTTGATGGAAAATAAACATTAAGGTGGCCCCCGTGAATTGTTAAAGGTGAAAATCATTATCTCCACTGCTATTTGTGGTATGGTCTAGATGATCTTTCGATATGATTCATTTTTTTGTGTAATGCTCTAAAATGATCTCTAGAAATAGATGAATGTTGTAGATAGTCCAACTAAGATGATGAGTCCCACTTGATGTATATGAGGCACATTGTTGTGGCCCACGTGATGCAGCCTGATGTGATGTATATGATGCCCATGGTGAGGCCTAATGTGATGTATGTGAGGCCCAGATGGTGAGGCCCAATGTGATGTATATGAGGCCCATGAGTGAGGCCCAAGTGATGTATGAGAGGCCTATGGATGTGGCCCATTGTGATGTATTCGAGGCCCATGGGACGTGGCCCATTTTGATGTATTCGAGGCCCACATGGTGAGGCCCAATGCGATGTATGTGAGGCCCAATGTGATTTATATGAGGACCGATGTAATGTGTGATTCCACCATGATGTATGTAATGATGTTATGATGAGCCATGCCTTGGGAGCAATTATGGTTTATTGTCCACATTCTAAGAGCAATGATAGTTAAATATCCACATTGTAACTCTCCCTAGGGTCCACTGTTAGGCCCATTCTCACCTCCCCTTAGTGAGCTAACCCAAACCCGTTGGGCGCCCATGATCATTAGGTCCATTCTTGATATGAGTAGGCCGTCTAGGCCCATCCTTGATATGAGGAGAGTACATCATCATCATATAACATGCTTAATATAGCTTCACGATCCATGCCCATGTGCATCATACGTATGCTTGATATGAGGAATGATTGATCATAGCACATGCCATTGGGCGAATTATTATGGGACTCCATGACGAGAGGATTTGCCCCACATGAGCACGAGGTATGAGCAGGATTGCTACATGACTGGATAGTATGATTTATGAAAGTGCCCTGGTTTGTCAAGTTATGTGAGTGTTGAGTCAGATTGTCTACAGAGCCTAATAGGAAGATCAATTCAAGCATCTGCCTCAACCGGATGTGTGGAAGCTCGCCATAGGTAAATTAAAGCCTCACATCCCATGACCCAAAATACCAGGTAAAGAAAAACCCTTAAAAATAAGTTAGAAATCATAGGGTTTTAGGGTTTGAAAACTTTTTACAAATAAGAAAATCTGTAAGTTTTTCTCGCCTTGTCAATTTTATCGATGCACACTCGATATGATTAACCTGCTCTATCGATGTCCTCAATACCTTAACGATATTATCGATGAGAGGACCAAAAGTGTCCAGCAACTAAATATTCATTTGGATGAATTTATCGATGTATCGATACACCTATCGATATCATCGATAAAAACACTAAATATGTCCAGCAACTTCACAACATAACTGGACGAATTATCGATGTATCAATACACATATCGATATCATCGATATTCAAAAATCGAGTCCATCGAGAGTGGCTCGGTAAGATCAACAAGCAGATTTTCGGTGCCCCTATTTTTTAATGAAAATCTTAAATTCCTTCGATATATCGATGGCCGTCCGATATGATCTGAATTCAAATATCGATAAGATCAGATGTCTATCGATGATATCGATAGTGAGTGTGCATTTCTTATAGCAGATATTTCAGGTTGTTTTTAACAATGATCGGGGGCCCTTCAATAGAATCGATATTCAAATATCGATGATATCGACACCAGGTCGATTGCATCAAATAAAGACACAAATCGTCCAACAAGCTTAAAGACAAATCCGCTGGATTTATCGATGCATCGACTCTGATCTCGATATCATCGACATTTAAATTCTGATGATCACGACGGTTCCCCCGATCATTCATGAAAACCTGAAAAATTTCAAAGTCAAGTCTCTCTCATTTTTCATGTGTCGATGGATCGATCATGTCATCGATGGAATCAGATTTCGAAATTCGATGCAATCGACAATTGTTTTGATTCATCGACCAATTGGCAAAGAGTTTCAAAAGCATATGACATTGAGTCCGAGTCATCAAGCAGACCATCGATGCTATCGAGAGTATACACTCGATGATATCGAACCTGCTCGATGATATCGAACTCTGTCATAAATGTGACCATTTTATATCCGTTGGAACTTTTTTCCTATTTATAGAGGACTTGTCTTTCGTTACTGTGAGAGAAAGTAGAGAGAGCTTTTGAGTGTTTCAACTTATATCTTATATATAAAACTCTTTCTCTCAAGGGAGTTCATCCTCCAATCCACCCTCACCATTGACATTCAATAGAGTGGATTGGGGAATGAACTTCTGCATTCGAGGATCCTCCAACTACTACCTTAATGGCAAATCATTAAGTTGGGATGCCTTGAATGCATAAGATTAGAACTACTCTATCTTCCTTATAAGAAAATCTTTAGAGAGTAGGATTCCATCATAACCTTGACCCAACCCAAAGCCTAGTACTGGTACATCTTTTGTGTTGCGGATCAAGGGAGCCGAAGACTCTTTAACAACAATGAGGAGATCTTCGTCATTACGCTGAATGGAACTTATCAACTTATTTTTAAGTATCCAGAGTCCAAGAGGACACTTGTGATCATTCCTTTCTAAGATTGGGTCTTAAGTGGTTCTCACCCTTTGAAGTCTTCAAGGAGGCCTCCGGCGGGAGTGTACATAGTGGGTGCGTTGTGTGGACCCTTGCTCTTTGGAGAGCATAAACATCTGGGTGCATTTTGTGGACCCTTGCTCAGTGGAGAGCATAAACATCCGGATGCGTTGTTGTTCACTCCCCAAGTATAGGGTTGTGATGTAGTAATAAACTCAGTAAGATCGAGGTCGAATCCCACGAGGACTGGTTGTCACAATTCAAATCTATGATTCTTCTTAACTAATCCAATGAATAATGAACTAAACTATTAAGCACAATTTTAGGAAAAACAATTAAGAATAGAGAAGAAAATTCAATCAGAGAGAAAGCACTAGGACTTTCGAATCCACCCCTAATTATCCTAACCCTTGTTTTGTCTGTTGATTCACCTTGATCTAGATTGATACCACTTAAATAGAGAAAGCACAATCTGTGTCCTAAATCGGGCATACAGACTGTCTGATTCCTTTAAGCAATGCCATGAATAACAAATTCCATGTCCTTGGTCGGGCACATGGAATGTACATTCATTAAAGCATCCTGTTTCTTCCTCTATAGGAAACCTGTTCTTGATCAGACACAAGCACCTGTAATAAGCATCCAAACAACATCCATCTATATACTTTGATCAAGTTCATAGATGGAGAAGTATGGAATTTAAACCCATAAAGCCCACTTAGAGAAAAAAAATAAATTAATTAAAATTCAAAGTAAATCAACCAATACAAGAGCTGATCAAATTAGGGGCTTCATCTCAGCCCTAGCTGAGAGATTAGTTACCCATAAAATCCATAAAAAATATTAAAATTCATAAATTAAAACTCCAAACCGAACAATCTCTCTCTCTTTCTCCTTCTCTTTCTTCTCTCCCTGGCTCTGGATCTCCAATTCTCTGGATCTGAATGCCTTCCCCACGTCCAAAACTTCCTTTTTATAGCTGCTGGATGGCTGGAATCGGTGGCAGAGTCGTAGACGGACTCGGAGTACAGTTTTTTCGCAACCGTGATCGGTGGGCCCCACAGAGGTGTTTTCTGGAAAATCCACCCCGTCCATTGGATTCAGGACAAAATTTCAGTCAGGAATGGGTGGTTTTGAAGGTCCATTAGCACGGCCCACAGAAGAAATCGAGAAAAACTCAGTTTTTAACGTCCCGGGGCAGTCCACTTTTGGCCTCTGTACCACACACGTGTGTACGTATGGGAGTGGAATCTCAGCATGGTTTTGTAGTTCTCGTGGCCCTCTACAAGATGGACGGCTCAGATCTTCCATACGATTGACGGGTGGGGCCCACTGTCTTCCGCAAAAATGGCCAGCGACCGGGTTACGCGGACGCGGATCCGTCCTCCGTGGTGATGGTGGGTCCCACTTCTTTAATCAAATGGCGAATCCACTCCGTCCACTGCGATGAGAACGAAAAACCGGTCGGGAATGACTGATTTTAGATTATTTTTGGTGTGGTCCACAGGATCTCTTGCTTCACCGTCCGAACTGTATTCAACGGTTTGGATTGTCCGATGACTTTTATGATGGAGAAAGGGCACCTAGGTCTTGGTAAGGTCCACCTTAGGAACCAAATGGACGGTCTGGATTGGCGTTTTGATGGATGTGTGGGCCCCACAACCGACGACCGCGGTCGGGTGCGGAAGACGCTGGCCGTTTTTGCGGTTTTTGAAGACGGGCGCGGGTCAGCGCCCGCGCTGACCGTCCGGCATCCGGTGCGGCGCTGGTGCACATTGTACTTGGTGCACACTCCCCATACACATGGCCCTCCGTGATGTTTACGAGAAATCTACTCCGTCCATCCTCTTTATCTCCCTAATTAATGGGTTGAGACCAAAGTTGAGCATATCCTGCTATCAGGTGGGCCTGAAATGATGATTTTAGGGGCTGATCTGACCGTTGGGACACTTCTATAGTGATCCAAGAGCTGAAACTTGATATGTACGGTTAATTCACGGCCCCCGTCACACGTATGAAGTTTCGGACTGATTGGATGGCGGGAACCATGTGATCTTGCATTCTGGACCCTTTTCGGGCCCCTTTGGCTTGCTTTCCTCCGATCCCAGGCGTGTATATTCTTCACCATTGGTTTTCTGGAGTACATCCTGTGCTCTGGTAATTTTGGAACGTCAAATCCATGCCGTTAACATCATTTTTCAATACATGCTCCCAATTTCCTCCTGTAACAAAAATATAATTAAAATCCGATATTAAGCATTATCATATATGTAAAATCAGGTAATTACTGAGTCTGATATGTAATATTCGACCCTGATCACAACCCCCAACCAGCATTTTGCTAGTCCCGAGCAAAACATGCGAAAAATAATTTCAGAAATAAAAGACAATTCTTGTAAACTCAAGTGACTTGTGAACAGATAGCTGAGATGTGAAAATTCTAAGATTCATGATTGGTGTGTGGAATTTTTCTCTTGGAATCAAGCTTACAGTAAACTCCATAATCAATTTCAAAATATTACTCCATTAATTAGAACATTCCTAAACATTGAGTTCCATGAATGTAAAGTGTAATCTCGGCTTACAATCAGTAAAAGATCCAATTGTCAATTTCATGATATCATTAGTAATTCATGACAATCAAAACTTAAAACCAAGAATTATCACACAGATTAACTTTTCATTTTACCAGCCTTTGATTTTCTTTATGACCAATAACACAAATGAAGGGATTCAAATTCTCACCTATAGGGAGCAAACCTATGGCGAAAACTTGTCGCCTAACTTTTTTTTTTATATATATTTCGACTATGGAGAATCAAATCTACACCTATAGGGAGCAAACCTATGGTGAAGATTTAGCCTTTTAATTCTTCTTTTTACCAAGTTAATCATTCAGTTATCGAACCAACACTTAATGTGTAAGCGAGATGTGATATGTGGAATCATGGCTCAATCAATGTTTACAACTTCTAATCATGGATTAACAAGTCAAAATTGACTGTGAAATCAAGCAGATGGTCGAATCCAAGAGTCATAAATTACCCATCACGTATCTTATAATGTTAAAATCACAACTATCCTTCAAAATCACCTTGAATTCAATAGAAATTCCAGAAAAAATTTTAAAATTTTCACAAATTTTGCTCAAGACCAAGAAAATACTGATTAGGTAACCTAATCTCCCACCCCCAACCTAAAATCTACATTGTCCTCAATGTAAAAGCAATAAGCATGCAATGCACATGGGACAACGAAATTAAAAGAGGAGTGATTGAAGGATAGTACCTGGATGGAGAATGAAGAAGCTTTCTCAGAAAAAATATCATCGCAAAACAGGTTAGCACA
This sequence comes from Magnolia changhungtana, assembly GCA_030180095.1. NCBI lineage: Eukaryota > Viridiplantae > Streptophyta > Magnoliopsida > Magnoliales > Magnoliaceae > Magnolia > Magnolia changhungtana. The sequence goes on from JASAUF010000600.1 coordinate 5,968,137, forward strand.
AGAGAGAAATCAACATAAGAAAAAAAATAACAAAAAGAAAAACAAAAGAAAATCCTACCTATACCACTTTCGCAGGTGCTCTCGATTGCATTTAGCGCATGCAACAAGCCTTTAAACCCCTAGGTTTCCCCTAGTGGACAAGTTGTAGTCTCGTGAGGGTTTGTAGTAATGTTACCCACAAACATTGAAGTAACTAACTAGGAAAAAGCATAAAACAAAAGACTGGGTAGCCTCCCAGGAGTGCTAAGTTTACTGTCTATCCTAAAACAATAGAAAGGAAACTACCCTAGTCCTAAGAAAGCAGGGAAAAACTACTCAGTTATGCCGCAAGGTTCCTCTTCCGGCCAGTATCTTGATAAGTTTCTCAGTAGATTTCTCAACAGGATCATCCAAAAGCCATTTTTGCAATAGGCTTGGACGCCCTGGAGCTTGACATTCCAGATAAACTTACGTACCTCATTAAAAATTTGTCGTTGATTCGCCTGAGGTATCCAGAGTATATACGATTCACCTGCGACAGAAGAAGTTTCGATGTTAGTATCCCATGGTGAATCAGAGACTACACATAGATGAAAGTCAGAAAAATTCTCAGAAAGTGACGTAGTCTCAACACATTCCGAAGTAGCAGACTTCGGTTCAATTTTTAGCTCCTCCTCCCTTAATGGTAAATATTCAAGATTTGTGGAAGGAGGGGCTTCAGAGTAAGGGTCCTCTTGGTCAGTGATGACTACCGAGATATTGTTTTGCAAGGCATTCACTATGTCTCTTATCATGGGATCGTTTGAATCTGCAAAGTGTGCCAAGCAATCATCCAAAGAGTTGGGACATTCAGCTGAGAGTGATTCATTATCCACATTAGAGGTCGTGATGATCTGCCCAAGGAATACATCATTTTTGAAGGTAAACGGAGGTGTGCTCTCTTGCTCCATCCCTGCACAGACAGATTGAGGATCAATATACGTAGCATCGATGTGTGGACTCTGTTCATCGATACTACTCAGAAGAGGCGATGAACCATCATTATTCAACAGTTCAGATGGTGGCCTCAACTGGGTGGTTTCAAATTCAAGAGTCATATCGAGTAGCTCGTCCATCTCCCGAATCATATCATCATGTAATTCAGATAGTGGTCCAAATACGTTTCACAAGAGTTAGAAGGGTCGGTTGTAAGGGGCCCGTCCTCTACCTTAAAATCAGACATGTTAGGTGAGGGAAGTGGCTCATTATAACCGACCACTTCGTGTACGTCTTGATCATTGACTTGGACCAAACTTGAGATTAATTCCAAGGGAATTGGGGCTGAACATCTATGATCATCATCCCAATACGCATCATTGTCTAATTCTGTGCAGTGCACACTTGGGATGGGATCGCTTTCCTCACATTTTAAATTTGGTGGAGGTTCGAATAAACTAACCTCTACCTCATCATTGAGATCCTGTGTGTCATGTAAGGAAAGTGTGTCATCATCACTGTATTTGAAAGACACCCAAGTATTCCATCATTCTTTTGAACAGTCATTGAGATCGACTCATCGGGGAATTGAACCGTATGCTCATTAATGGAATCCAACTCCTCATTCCAAATTCCAGATTTCATCAAAAGCGAGTGAGGATCACTTTCTTCGCATTGTATTTCTGGATTGGATTGTAGTTGGGATGAGCGAGCTTCCTCTATCCTTTCAATGCGCGAATTGAGTGCTTCTAATGATTTCATCAATTTTGCAACATGCTAGTTTACTTGTTCTGGATCAAAACATGAATTCTCTTGGATCTTTTCTGGTTGGATCTCAAAGGTATGGGATCCAAGAGAATAATTATTACAATATGTTGTTGGTTCATCTTCCCAGTTTTGATGATTCCACTGGTTATAGTTGTACCGATCATACATGGAAGAATATGATGGTTGATAATCTTCATTCCCATAATTATGATCGTATACGGCCCTATTAACCGATGGAACATAACGTTCTAGTCGGTTCTCAATGTCTGTTCTCGATGGAGAAAAATCTTGAGGTATACGTTGGATTCCACAACCTTCAGGCATTTCCCAATAAAACCTATCCAACTCAGCATATGCATCTACCCACGATTCCATGGTAGAACCTTAACTCTGAGTCTAATCCTAGAAGAAATCAAAATCCTACAGCAATACAGAAAGTAAAGGAAAAGTTAGAAAGATGTTACCAGAGTAGAAGTTCCTATGTTAAAAACCTGCAAAACAAAACAAAACAAGTTAGTTTTTAAGAATAGTAAATCTAAGGTTAGAAAATTTCTAAAAATAAAACCCTAATTCTAAAAATAGAAATAAAAAATAAAGAATTTAGGAAGATATCACCAAATTAGAAGTTTCTATCTCAGAATCCTACAAAACAAGGAATAGGTTAGTTTCTAAAAATAAAATAAAAACTTTAACCTAAAGTTAGTAAAATCCTAAGACTATGAATTATGATAAGAGAGAACCCTAAATTCAATTTGGAACAAAACAGTCCCCGGCAACGGCGCCAAAAACTTGTTCACTCCCCAAGTATAGGGTTGTGATGTAGTAATAAACTCGATAAGATCGAGGTCGAATCCCACGAGGACTGGTTGTCACAATTCAAATCTATGATTCTTCTTAACTAATCCAATGAATAATGAACTAAACTATTAAGCACAATTTTAGGAAAAACAATTAAGAATAGAGAAGAAAATTCAATCAGAGAGAAAGCACTAGGACTTTCGAATCCACCCCTAATTATCCTAACCTTTGTTTTGTCTGTTGATTCACCTTGATCTAGATTGATACCACTTAAATAGAGAAAGCACAATCTGTGTCCTAAATCGGGCATACAGACTGTCTGATTCCTTTAAGCAATGCCATGAATAACAAATTCCATGTCCTTGGTCGGGCACATGGAATGTACATTCATTAAAGCATCCTGTTTCTTCCTCTATAGGAAACCTGTTCTTGATCAGACACAAGCACCTGTAATAAGCATCCAAACAACATCCATCTATATACTTTGATCAAGTTCATAGATGGAGAAGTATGGAATTTAAACCCATAAAGCCCACTTAGAGAAAAAAATAAATTAATTAAAATTTAAAGTAAATCAACCAATACAAGAGCTGATCAAATTAGGGGCTTCATCTCAGCCCTAGCTGAGAGATTAGTTACCCATAAAATCCATAAAAAATATTAAAATTCATAAATTAAAACTCCAAACCGAACAATCTCTCTCTCTCTTTCTCCTTCTCTTTCTTCTCTCCCTGGCTCTAGATCTCCAATTCTCTGGATCTGAATGCCTTCCCCACGTCCAAAACTTCCTTTTATAGCTTTTGGATGGTGGAATCGGTGGCAGAGTCGTAGACGGACTCGGAGTACAGTTTTTTCGCAACCGTGATCGGTGGGCCCCACAGAGGTGTTTTCTGGAAAATCCACCCCGTCCATTGGATTCAGGACAAAATTTCAGTCAGGAATGGGTGGTTTTGAAGGTCCATTAGCACGGCCCACAGAAGAAATCACAAAAAACTCAGTTTTTAACGTCCCGGGGCAGTCCACTTTTAGCCTCTGTACCACACACGTGTGTACGTATGGGAGTGGAATCTCAGCATGGTTTTGTAGTTCTCGTGGCCCTCTACAAGATGGACAGCTCGGATCTTCCATACGATTGACGGGTGGGGCCCACTGTCTTCCGCAAAAACGGCCAGCGGCCGGGTTACGCGGACGCGGATCCATCCTCCGTGGTGATGGTGGGTCCCACTTCTTTAATCAAATGGCGAATCCACTCCGTCCACTGCGATGAGAACGAAAAACCGGTTGGGAATGACTGATTTTAGATTGTTTTTGGTGTGGTCCACAGGATCTCTTGCTTCACCGTCCGAACTGTATTCAACGGTTTGGATTGTCCGATGACTTTTATGATGGAGAAAGGGCACCTAGGTCTTGGTAAGGTCCACCTTAGGAACCAAATGGACGGTCTGGATTGGCGTTTTGATGGATGTGTGGGCCCCACAACCGACGACCACGGTCGGGTGCGGAAGACGCTGGCCGTTTTTACGGTTTTTGAAGACGGGCGCGGGTCAGCGCCCGCGCTGACCGTCCGGGCATCCGGTGCGGTGCTGGTGCACGTTGTACTTGGTGCACACTCCCCATACACATGGCCCTCCGTGATGTTTACGAGAAATCTACTCCGTCCATCCTCTTTATCTCCCTAATTAATGGGTTGGGACCAAAGTTGAGGCATATCCTGCTATCAGGTGGGCCTGAAATGATGATTTTAGGGGCTGATCTGACCGTTGGGACACTTCCATAGTGATCCAAGAGCTGAAACTTGATATGTACGGTTAATTCACGGCCCCCGTCACACGTATGAAGTTTCGGACTGATTGGATGGCGGGAACCATGTGATCTTGCATTCTGGACCCTTTTCGGGCCCCTTTGGCTTGCTTTCCTCCGATCCCAGGCGTGTATATTCTTCACCATTGGTTTTCTGGAGTACATCCTGTGCTCTGGTAATTTTGGAACGTCAAATCCATGCCTTTAACATCATTTTTCAATACATGCTCCCAATTTCCTCCTGTAACAAAAATATAATTAAAATCCGATATTAAGCATTATCATATATGTAAAATCAGGTAATTACTGAGTCTGATATGCAATATTCGACCCTGATCAGTTGTCTAGACCTTTACTTTATGGAGAGCATAAACATCTGGTTAGGAGTGAACCAGTAAAACTCTAGGGTTAGAGGTGAACCGAGTAGAAACCTCTGTGTAAAGGTTGAAGGTGAACCTAATTTAAAACCTTAGGTTTGAGGTGAACCCTGAGAAACCTCCTTAGTGAAATCCGGTACACTCAAGGGTTGAGTGCGGCAGCCAGGAGTGGAGTAGACAAGTAGTCAAACCACTATAAAAATGACTATGTTTGAGAGTGTTATTTTCATGATTATGTGATTTTCTTTAAATATTTCTATATCTGAATATCTGATCACTTCTCACACACCTACATAATCATATCCATCATAAGCTAGCTTGCATACTGCTTACTTCTAAAATAGTTTGTGATTGGATCCTCTACTAGGCTTGGAAGCCAGTAGAGTTACTTTTGAGTAATCCTGATACTTGCATGATCATAGGATTAGTGAAGTAAGATTTTTAGATAAAACATAAAAACTTTAAAAAGTCCTATTCACCCCCTCTAGGATATATTTGCATATTCCTTCTTCAACTCAAGCGGTCTTCACTGCTATTTCAATTTATGCATCTCACATTTGTGTGATATGATTTCTATAAGCCCTAGTGACATCAGGGCCATAGCCTCCACAAGCATATAGTGGATGGCAGGATTGGACACCGAAAATACAGTTACTAGCATCGGGGCGCCATAGATGTCCCTGGGTGAAAATCCTTATCCTAATGATACTAGAGGATGACTCCAACGTTGTAACAGCCCAAATTTTTGCCAACCTGGAATTAGACGTCCTTAGGCAATGGGCCGCTCCTAACACCTTATTAACTTGTCAGAACTGAATCCCACAGTCTAAAATCGCTTCTGAACCCATTTCCTTCACAAATCCAACCCTTCACCACCTTGTTCTTTCAATTTTTCTAAGTACTTTCACCCTAGACACTATCTTAAACTAGCTAAGTAGTATAACTTGGATCACTTTATATACAAACTACAAAGGACTAAGTACCACCTCAGACAGAAATCTTATAGGACTAAATCCTTTTAGAAATGAGACAAAGTAACTAAGTGCAAAACTAGATTAGCTATGAAATCCGCTAGAATCGCTCTAAATACGATCTGCAAGACCCAAACTTGCAGAATCATTGACGCTAGGTTACCCTAAAATCTAGGATTAATCTCATTACCCGGCTGCCCTTGGGAGCATCCTGAAACTCCATATCAGATTTGGACCGCATGTCGGAAGTCCGAATAACACAAAGTTAAGGAATTAGGACCGCCTCGCTGGGCTTGACAACCATCTCGGAAATCAAATCCAGATAGTGTCTCACAGCTGTTCGCTTGAGTCCGGAACGAGAGAGTGTGAAAACACATATCTCTTTACAAAATAAATATCTTGAATAGTAATCTGAGACTTGTCACTTGCGGATCAGTTTTAAGCAACCAGACCGTCAGAATCAGACCAAATTACACCCTCGGATCAGGAAAAATTTCATAAACATATCCATGTACTCGGAATCTCCGATCGAGTTCCACTGACCATTGAACTGAAACTGGTTCGCCATTTGCGATCTGAGAATCCGACCGAAACGAAAATGTAACTCCACCTAGATCCACAGTCAGTGAGCTTAAGTCCGACCTTTGGCTCAAGGGGGGGCTCCGGAATGCTCTGTTGAGCTGAAACAGATGCCCTTTGGACAAAACCCAAGTATACCTTGACTTTAAGTCTATTTTAGTGAGATTTTAGGCTATATAAGGACCTTAGAAACCTCCCTCTCACAGCCATACGAATTTGAGAGAAAACCTAGGAGAGAGAGAGAGAGAGAGAGAGAAGGTGAGAGAGTTGTGGGAGATCCTTCCTGCCTTTCTTCCTTGCTCCTTGGGTGCTTAACCACCTCATTCTTATCGCTTTCCCGGTGATTTCAGTGACGTTTCTAGGTAAGAAACCCTAACCCTAAACTGATTTTGGGTTTTAAGAGTTGTAGGTTATGAAATAGCTAACCTATTTCATCATATAGGTTGTCGAATTGCCGTATACAAAACCTTAGCAAATCTATCGACTTCGTTACGATTCTATGACAAAAGGTGCAGACTTTAGGTGTATAGGTTATGGTTTTCAGTGCTTTCAATGTCAGATAATGATAGATTCATGATCTACATGCAATTGCACATGTACAAAGTGCTTTCTGTTTTCCATTTCGATTAGAGATGTAGAATATGGAATTTTACATATTCTAGGTATTCGTAGAAAATACCGTATACGTATAAATTTTGGAAATGTGTTTGCCATGATTATTTGTTATATGAATATAATATATATGGATAAAATACTCAGTTGGCGAAAGGACCCGCCATAATACATGATTTGCTAATATACACTATGTATGTAGAATTGGTGTATTCTAGAAAGTACCGTATACGTATATATTTTGGAGATGTGTTTGCCATGACTATTTGCTGTATGAACATATTATATATGCGTAAAATACTTTCTTGGCGAAAGGATTCACCCTAGTACATGTTTTACTAATACACACTATGTATGTTGTAATAGTGTATTCTAAGTGTTTGTGAAAATGCTTGTGAGATTAAGTGATTGGAAGATGGTGTTTTAGGTAGGTGTTGAGATGGGATTCTCAACTACCTTAGAGACTTGTATGATTTCCTCCATGTGGGTTGTTTAATTTAACCGCTTACTTATGAAATATACGTGTTTGTGTTTCCTGTTTATATAGTGCTTTATAGCATGCTTTATGACATGTTTGTTAACATGCTTGAACTACTTGTTTATTTAATTCTGCTCTGTTTACTTCACATGTTTATGTTATATTCCATGAAATTTGTGAAGGGTGATGGGGGAGTGGTGCAACGTTTCCAAGCAACAGCCCTGGTAGCCCTAAGCAGACAATATTGGATATTTGATTGTATGATTTAAAATCTTGATTCATCACTGCTTTAACTATTCTGTAATTGATTGTGTTTGGGGCTATGATTATAGTCCAGGCAATCGGTAATGGGATTGAATTCGTGGCTGAGATTCTTTCACCACGTAGGATGTGTCTGACGAACCCGAGTCGTACTTCGGTTGGCGGCAGTGGTTAGGCCACGCGAAGTGCTTATGCGCTTCATGTCTTTCAACTTGTTGTGCGCTCGAGCCAGTCGAGCTCGTCAAGCAACCCGATTTGTCTATATACGTTCACCATGTTTGGACGCTTCTGTTTGAACCTAGGGTACCAAACTTACCAGTGGAATCCCGTTAACCATGGTACCTCGATCTGCTAAGACTCATGAGCTAGGCATGGTGTTATGGGACACCGTGGTCGAGCTGTCGGCCTACGCTGGGGCCACGTGCCTCCTCGTAGTGACCATTAAGCAACCAAACTCGTGAGCCGAATACGGTGATATGGGACACTGTATTCGAGCTGTCGACACCTACGGTGAGAGCCAAGTACGGTGAGACCTGTATTCATGCTGACGGGCGATGAGTCCTTTGTAGTGTCTTCGAGTATACTCTGAAGTTTGTGATTGGCGATGAGCCCTTCACAGCAACTAGAGCATGAGTTGAGCTAAGTACGGTGAGACCTGTATTCGAGCTGACGGCCAGCGATTGAGCCGAGTACGGTGAGACCTGTATTTGAGCTGACGGCCAGCAATTGAGCCGCATACGGTGAGATCTATATCCATGCTGATGGGTGACGAGCCCTTTGCAATGCCTTCGCGATGCCTCTCGAACCATAATATCGTATGAGATTATCTAGGTTTGACGACCCTAGAATGGATCATGTTTGGGAATAATATAAGGGAGGTACCTTAGTTTCCCAATACTGCTGTTTGAAATGGACTAATAACTACCGGTAATCATGCTCATCATCACATCGCATGTGCCTAGTATATGTGGAACACTAAGGGAGGTATGCATCAGCGAATGTAAGATGATGTTGCATGAGGGTGGTTTGGCAAGGGCATTCATCATGTATTTCATACTTGTATTAATAAGAGTACTTAGAAGTGTTTGTTATTGCTTGACTGAATTGATAACATGTTAACCTATGCTTTATTATTCCACTGAGTTGATCACTCACTCCCACGTTACGGGATGGTGTTTGCAACACCAACCAGATTTGTTGAGTTTCAGGTGATGGCGATGCTTTTGAAGCAGAGCCGGACTACTACTATGATGTTAAGGAGGAGTTCTCCTACATATAACTCTCTGACAGGTCTATGAAGACCTGGTAATGTATTGACGGGGCTATGGTACTCGGGATAGAAGACATTATACTTCCTCACATTTGGTAAATTTTAGAATTGTACTTATAATTACTTAACCCGATAACATTATCACACTCCGGAGACTCACAACAGTTTTTATATTTTATATGTCTATCACAGTCTTCCACTTGCAATTTAACTGTCTCTGGAGTATGATATGCTGTTTTGGCTTAATCTCACTCATGTTCAATGCACGAATATAGTCAACATTCAATCATCATTCATTTTATTGCATAAGTGATGTTCTGGAACTCGGGAGTTGAGTTACTACTCGACCCCCGATTTTCGAGCTGTTACAAACGTCAAAACTGAGTGGATGCATGAGCGACGAGGGCCGTATACCAGTAGGCCACGTCTCCCACTGTGTCGTGGTTGGTTGGAAGTGGGTGTGGCCTTATCCGCCCGAGGGTAGGGGCAATGCTAGGCTGAGTCTGACCATCTCGTAAATGGATCCGCTATCGATGAGCCAAGCCGATATTGGCAGGCGGATAGTGAGGTCTCTTCTACTCGCATGTTGTGCGTCCAGTGGGCGGCGATATGGTGTATAGTGTACTAGACCACAGTGATATATATATATATATATTCAAGAGATAAACTGTATTGATATGAGGATTCAGATGAGATTTGGTATGTTTGAGTTGCACCTTGCATATGACATTGGCCCTGTAAGCCTCGCATCGCATGGCCTTGGTACTACTGATGGCATTCATGGACTTACCATCATTCCCCCATTACTCTGATATTGCATATTGCATTTCTACCAAGCGCACATACTTTCATCACCCTCTAAGCTTTCTATAAGCTTATGCATGATTGTTGCGTGCAGGTGACGCTAGGCCATAGCTAAGTAGGAGTAGGAGCATGCCGCAGAGCTTCTGGAGTTTTGTCATTATTATCATTGTATTTCCCTTTATACGCATTGTACTTAAGTTTTGATCATAGTGGATTTTTGTGAGGATTTTTGTGATAGTGTCCTCGTTATTGTTTGTTGGTTATGCTTATAGTTATGCTTATTATAAATCAAATTCATGTTCAAAATCTTCCTTATAGGACCCTAGGATCGGAACCTGGTATATGGGTGTGGGAGCCGAGAATGGGGTACTATGGAGGATGTCGACGCTGGATTCAGCGATCGAGAATTTTGTGAGCTCGATTTTCGAGTTTGGGGCATGACACTAAGGTCCTGAAATGATCAGGAAAATTGCATGGATAGTATGGATTTCATGTACACAACATGTGGATCCCACTGCTCAGTGGGCCCACTAAAGAAAACTGGGAAAAATAGGTGGACGGCTGGGTAAAGCACTACATCACGGTGATGCCAGGAAGGCTCCAATGGTAGGCATCCAATTCTCCACTATCCCAGGAAGTGGTGGGGCCCACTGGAGCTATGAACCCATATGTTATTTATGGCTTCCCATCAACCAGGTCACACATGACCTACTCCACACATTGGATGGCTAATAAAGATCATAGTGGTTCCACCGTCCACGTACTGGACGGTGGATAAAACACATAAATCAAGGTGGAATTCCATTGTCCTATGCACTGGACTGTGGGGATGCAACCCATAAATTGGTGGGTCCCACGTGATATGGATGGGCAGGATAAAACACGTATATCACGTGGGTCCCATGGACGGTGTGGATTACCACATACATCACAGTAGGCCCCACAGCGCCATCCAGAGATGGATGGTGTGGGCATGGAATACATACATCAAGGTAGGGCCCCACTCCACACGTGCAGCACGTGTGGGTTGGTCCCACCATCCAGAAAAAGGACAAGTGGCATGGGTATAACACATACCACATGATCAGGCCCAGAACTTGCTGACGTCAGTCCAGTAGCTATTTAGCTACGTGGGACCCACACGTCCAAGGTCTGGACAGTGATCCAGACGGGCCACTGGCCCTACTGGCCTGGCCGGACAAATGACATGGATAACATATACATTCAAGGTGGGTCCACACATGAGTGGCCCACCATTCGACCAAGTTGATATTTGTGTTTTCCCCATCATCCAAACGATCCATTTGGACGGTCAGTCCAGCAGGGTGGATAGTAAGGCCATCCCACCTGCTGGACGGTTCAGATCGCCCCTAGGTGGGCTAGCAAGATAGGAAAAAGGAGGGAGATAGAGAGAGAGAGAGAGGGAGAGAGAGAGAGGAGCTCCCCTAGAATTTACAACATATACATTAAATGGGTCCCACCACAAGTGGGCCCTAAAATAGAAATCAAGGGTGGAATTCTCAAGATCACCCACCAATTGCTAATCTTCTTGGTTCTATGGTTTCCTTAGCTCATTGGCTTCAACTTTGATAGTGGAAGATGAGGATTGAAGGGTGGAGATAGGAGTTTAGGGGTAGGAAGTGGGCCACACACTAGGATTTTTCTCTCTTGGAAAGCTTGGACGTCCACCCTCTCTTGTTGCTTAGAAAAATGGTGGAGAAAATGAGAGAGATGAGATGTAAGGAGAGAGGGATGGGTTGTTGTAAGGAAGGGATGGGTTGTTGTAAGGAAGAGTTGACTTTGGGAATGGCTTATGTAAGAGAGGGATGGGTGTGATGGGTGGAGTGATGGGTTGAGTACTGGACTAGTGATTGATTGATTGACTAATGTGATAGATGGTAGAGATTCTCTAGGGATTCGCAATGCACGGCGTTTTCTTGAAATAAACGCAGGCCCACAACTCCTGGCTTGGGTATTGCATCGGTGTGCAAGACGTGGCATTAGAACCGCGGCGAGGGCACTGTCACAATGGTATAAGTCTTCGGTTGAGTCGACTCAGATCTACGTGATGTGACTTAGGGTCGTGCCCAAACACCGATTACATGTCACGGGTTGCCGAAATTTGATGGGGAGGATCGCGGGAGTTGGTGGAACGACATGGACTAGGATACAGGCCTTACGTACTGCCTTTTGGCATGGTCTTCTTTCCTGGCTCCGTCTCCAGACGACACAAGTCTTTCAAGTCCTACTCCCATTTCATGGTAGCCTACCATAAATTTAACGGACCAGTCGATGAAAACGAACACACGACGGTTTTGCCGTTATGAATTTGTCGACATCTCTTATGCGTGAGTGCTCAACAAGTTACTTCTGAGTACGTCTCTTTGGATGAGGATCTTGCTCGCGCCATGGTGATCACGTTGGCACCCTTCGTTCTCGGTCACTTATACCATGGACTCTAAGAGATTGTCCATAAAGGATTGCATTCTGTAGGGGGACCACTGTGGCTTTTGTAAATGTGGTTTATGCTTATTTCTGCCCTTCCCTTCTCAATCATGATATGCACAAGGGAAATTCTTATTCCTCCTTTGGTGATCAGGTTCTCCATTCCCCTCCTGAAGACTTTACGGTTGAGTCTTACATGCGGGACCTCCTTATCCTTAACGAAACTAAGGAAAACTGTTCCTTCATGTCGTTTTCAGAAGGAGAAACATATGGGGTAAGCTGGCTGACTGGCCAATTTGAGACATTTGATGAGGTAGTGGCTGATCAAGCGCATCAAGCATAAGGTTGTTATATTTTCTGCCGAGACATTCCATATGGAGGTTCGATAGAATCAGGAAAGAACACCAAGGCTAGGATCAAACAATACTATCCCTCACTGTTTGCTCGACAACTCGTTCTGGTACAGTGCATTCCTTACCATCTTATGCACAAATCTTGCAACCAACCACCTTACAACCATTTAGTAATGCTTGACTGGGGCGTGTATGCTACAATTAATGCTTCTTATAGCTTAGAAACAAATAGTCTTGAGCTCTCGAACTTTCCTAAGTTACCATTAGTTACAGATAGTTTTGTCAAATTGTGGGGGCATCATTACAAATGGCTACTAGCCAATAGGAACCATGCGGAGTTTATCGACCACTTTACTTCTCAGCTAAGCAAGAAAAGAACACTAGCTCTCCTGGTCTCTCCCTCCATGAAGCAGATAGCTAAGAAGCCGAGAACTAGATCAATTACTTCTCATCCTTCAATTCCATTGACCAAGGCGTTGAACCAATTAGTCAGGAGGTCTCTATGCCCGACATTGATACTCTGGTTTCCACTCACTAGCCATCAAAAACTCCAAAGAAAATCTCCGATCTAGGAGCTTTGCCCGCTTTACCACTAGTCGCACCATCTCTCATTCTGTGATGCATCAAACCCCTTCAGTCGCATGCAACAATCGATGATTAACTGCTACCAATGCCAACAGAGCAGCGTCGATCTTCAGGTACCTCTTCAGCCGAGGCCATCTCTGCCTTCGACATGTATTTCCAAACAAAGTACTGGCCAGGTCTTACTGTTGCTCAATTATTCATAAGAAATTAACTAAGGCATAAAATGCCATGAGGAAGCCCATTTCAATAAGTAATGGAATAAATGGTGGCGGGATAGAGAAAGATTGATAACCTTGATCTCCCATTTGATGAGAAGTATCTTACGCCCTATAGCCCTAATCTGCCAACATTCCCCATTTTCACTCGACCATTAGTGACCATAATAAAAAATCCTCAAGCCATTAAGGATTGGCTGATCGTTTATGTAGTTCGGTCCGATTTAGGTGGAGACTACTTATTAGCATATATGTTCATATTGCCTATGTACTCATTAACCCCTTTCTGGTTTTTTGTAGTCACTCAGGAGCTACCAACAACCGTAATACAAATGGTGATGACTTAACGGCAAGATCAACTGCCTATACCAGCAATCCCATTAACCGCCCTTCCTCCAATGACCAAGGCGTCAACAACCAAAGCGGTCGCAGTAGTAGTAACTCTGGTGGTTCTAAGGGTCACTAATCCTATAACTACGGAGGGCATGATCCTCGACTCGGAAACGACAGCCAGTGTAGAAGGTGTCCATTCAGATAGTCCACCTAAAGTCAGCAACATTCTTGGGGACTCAGAGTGTAAGATGTTAATTACATTCAACCCTGCAGTAACTACTCAGTGCGCGGTCAAGGAGCTTCCCCCTCAGCCTACCAACATTACTTTTACTCCTTCGTTGCCCCTCCCACCACCAGTGATGATTGGGAGGACTCTGACTTTGATCGATTTTGAAGTTGCTGTCATGCCCCAAACTCGGAAACTGGGCTCACAAAATTCCCGATTGCCGAATCCGGTGCCGACAGCCTTCGTAGTACCCATTCTCAGCTTCCAGTGCCCATATGTCAGATTCCAATCCTAGGATCCTACAAGGAGGATTTTCAACATGAATTTCTTTTGTACACAAAGGAGCATAACCACAAGTTTACCCAAATCACAAAGACAACATCATCATCACATATCCACTAATATAAATAGTCGAGTACAGTGCTGAAAGGGAAATACATATATCGAAAATCAAAGCTCCAAAAGATAGCTGCACGCTCCAAGCTCAATGCTGATGCAACCTAATGCCACCTACATGCATCTATCATACATAAGCATATAGAAAGCTTAGAGGGTTGTGAAAGTGTGTGCATAAGGTACGTGTCAAGTATGCAATATCAGAGCAATGTGAAAACATGTCGGTAAGTCCATAAATATCATCAGCCTTATCTAGGCTATACGATGCAAAAATATAATAAGCTGATATCATAAACTAAGGAAACAATGTAGATCAACTATGCAATGCGGAGTCATAGTAAGCCAAATATCACATACTAAAGAAACAATGCAATATACAAATCTTGACGAGTTCACGAATACCGTCAACCTCATCTAGGCTATACAATACAGAGTGTAGTAAACCAAATGCTAAGTGCTGAGGATGTAATGCAATATGGGTGTGAATGAAATGACCAAGCCGGAGTGTGAAGTCAGGATGATAGTACATGATATCACAGGCTATGGGGTCCATCACAAGAGACTTCTATCCAAACCAATCCTATACCTAAATTTGGATAGCTAAACTCAATGTGGTAAACTCTCGATCTCAGGTTAGTCACGCGCACCAACCGAAATCCTGGCCATTGTGAAGGTACACAACAATTAGTTGCGCACCACCAAGCTGAGTGGATAGTGAATGAATAAGTATACAACTCCTGCTCAATAAGTCCACATATCAGTATAGATCATCTCTGGGATATCACCGGGGTCTAGTACACTCCACAATGGTTGCTGCCTCCCTAGCCGCATAACCAGCAAGTGGAAAAGACCTCACTATTCGCCTATCCAGTAGTCTGCAATACCTACCCGGCTCGTTGATGGTGGACCCATTTGGGAGCTGGTCAAACTTAGCTTAGCTTACAACTCCCTCACTCAGGTGGATAAGGCCACACCCCCTTCCAACTAACCACGACACAGTGGGATATGCCGCCTACTAGTATTCGGCACCAGAGGATTCTGAGACTCTCACCCAAGGACATCCTATGTGCCCATAGTGCTAGAACCAAATATTTCTGATATCCCATCTGGCCATCCATGATGAACCTATGGAGGCCACATCTCTGATATTGCTAGGGCGCCAAGTGATCATGTCACACAAATGTGAGATGCATGAGTCATACAGTCCAATCATGCACCAATCCTGTGCGTACCATGCGCTTATGTGGGACGACTCCACCTACCAGGGAGTCCCATAAACAACCTACCTTATGGCATATGCAATGGTCAATCACATCTCATAACAAACATGCAGATGATGCTTATGGGCATGTATTATGATGCTGTGATGTCACATACTTATAATCGGTATCGATAACTGACATCAATAATCAACATCGATAATCAGCCTCGTTAATCGACATCGATGATCAACATCGGCCTCGATAATCGACACCAATAATCAACATCGATATTCGGCACCGATACAGTATCAATAATTGGCAACGATAATCAGCATCGATAATTGGCCTCGATAATCAGCATCGATAATCGACCTAACAAAGTGCCTAAGGGAAGTCACAATGTGGACATTTAACCATCATTACCCATCAATGTGGACATTTAACCAACATTGCTCCTAAGGAGTGGCCCTCATAGAGCCAAAATGTATAGTGGGCCCATGGCCTCACATAAGGGCCTAATATACATCACCATGGGCCACTCACACGGGCCTAATATACATCACAATGGGCCGCTCAATTGCATCACAATGGACCTCATCACTTGGGCTTCATATGCAACACATCGGGCCTCATCATATGGGCCACATATACATCACTTGGGCCTCATATACAGGTCGCATATACATCACAATGGGCCTCATTAGGTGGGCTGCATATATATCACGATGGGCCTGAAATACATCACAATGGGCCACATCATGTGGGCCTAATACACATCATAATGGGCCGTATCACATGGGCCTAAGGGGTAGCCCGTGATCTAGAAAATGGATGAATGATGCGTACATCATAGTGGGATCCACGTCTAAGGATGGACGGCCTAGATAAAATATGTACAACATGGTGGGCCCATGTACAACCCAATGAATGGTGTGAATACATCACATACCTCAAGGTGGGCCCCACTCGCCTAGAAAGCAAATGAACGATGAGGCTGAAAACACATACATCATGTGGTGGGCCTCACTGTCCAAAGGATGGACAGATGGCTGGATTTACAACACATACATCAAGGAGGGCCCCACCAAGAAAAACGTCCCGATCGATGGTTGGATGGAACATATGAATGGCGTGGATGTAAAATACATACACCATAGTAGGCCGCATGGGTGGGCGGTGTAGATAAAACACTTACATTACGGTGGGCCACGTGCTGCCAGCACGTGTATCCGGTGTGGTCGACGTCCTTAAATGGACGGACGGTGGGAATTAAACCCATACATCACGACACACCCCACACATGCACCGTCGACCGAATACATACATCAAGGTGGGTCCCACCTCCACAGGTGCAACGCGTGTGGAGTTTGTTCCACGTCTTAGGCGGACGGTGGAATATAACAAATACCACATGATCTGGCGTCAAAGCAGTAGCGGCTGCATGCTGCGTAGACCACTATCCTTACTTGGATGGATGGTTTGGATAAATAGACATCAAGGTGGGTCCACACGTGTGTGACCCACCAGATATACATGTATGTGACTCAAATTATAGTTGATTTGCGCTAGTTTTGAGTATCTCTTTTCATATATTGAGATTGTGAAACTAGGAAATCCTGTTGTTCACCATTGTCCATTGAGCATGGTTGGATGATGGAATACCGTCTAATCTTCATGATTCTCTTATGTTTGGTTATGAGATTGGTATATCCTATTGTGAGCCATTGTCTCCTAGGCATCGTTTTGTGGTGGAATCACTTCCAGTTCTCACAACTCTCTAAAATGGCCAAGCTATATGTCCTAGAGGGGGAGGGGGGGTGAATAGGACTATGCCAAATTTAAATAAAAGATACAGCAGAATAAAGAATAAGAATTTAAATCACTAAACTTGAATTGCAGTATAGGAATGGAAAGCAATCAAAAATTATTCTAAGGACAACCTTACACCAAAAACCAAAGTTTATGGTAGGACAACCTTATTTCTAGAACAAATATAGAAACATAAGCTTAAACCAATAAAGTAATAGTAAGCGATAAATTGCAGAAATATAAATCTAACTATTACACCATTCACCACTGAGCTTGAAGCGAAATGATTACAACATTCACATCCACATATACATCCCACACTGAATAATTAAAGATATGAAATGAAAATCAAACAACCACAAAACACAAGGGATTATACTGGTTCGCCTGTGTGTACACCAACTGTTCAACAACAACCACATAGCTACTCCACTCCTAATATCCTCACACAGGGGATATTAGCGTTCACTAACAAAAATAGGTTTTCCTAGGTTCACCTAAAAACCTTCACAATTGTGTCTTTATCTGTGGGCTTACACAATTTAAAAAACCCCACTTCTGAGTTTTCTGGCTCTCCTCAGATAACCAATACAATGAGATTTTTCTGGCAAATCTCAAAAGAAAACCAAACAGAATTTACAACAAATGTAAAATACCTGATTATCTCCTTCGTTGTAACAGCCCGGAAGAACCAAAATGGAGTAGAGATTTGAATGTCCAAGATCAATGTCCAATACTCACTTTATAATGGTTCTTGGTTCTGACAGATTTTAAATTAAAAACAACAGGCTAACTTTAATTGATTTTGATTCCAAAAGAAGGAAAACAACAATTCCTCTTTTCATATAAGATTGGAATGCTAGAAACAAAATCAATTAAATAAAGCTAAAGAAAGAGAATATTAAATAAGCACACTTAGCTTTGATGGAGCACAGAACTATCTCTCAGAAGGCTGAATTACATTAGCTTGAATTAATTGAATTCTTCTGAGATTCGTGCTCTATTTATAGGTGAGTAAATCACGTCTTCGACTGGTCTAATGAGTTCTTCGACTGGTTGTAGAACCAATAGATATTTGAAAATTCGGGCGCGATAAGATTTGACCATTTCACGACTGGTCGAAGGTATCCTTCAACTGGTTGTAGGTCTCCTTCGACTGGTCATAGGATCCGAAGATCAGCGCTGGAC
Organism: Magnolia changhungtana; assembly: GCA_030180095.1. Classification (NCBI taxonomy): domain Eukaryota; kingdom Viridiplantae; phylum Streptophyta; class Magnoliopsida; order Magnoliales; family Magnoliaceae; genus Magnolia; species Magnolia changhungtana. Next base: position 5,986,561 of record JASAUF010000600.1, read on the forward strand.
TTTGAGTCGTAGATCTATGACTGGTCTTAGAAGCAGTCAACACTGTTCCTTCGACTAGTGGAACAGTCCTTAGGACTAGTCGTAGCCTAACAGAAAATATTCGAATTTTGTAACAAACTTACGACTGATCCAGGAATTTCTTAAACAGGTCAAAGCAGTGCTAGGACTAGTCAAACAAAGTCTAGGACTAGTCTTAGAACTGACCAAACTCACGTGAATCAAACATATGATTTATGTATCCAAAATGGCCTACTCTAAAGGTCAACCTAAGGTCAGTCAAACCTCAATCGTGAAGTAAGGACATTGAAACTTAAGGACTAGTGACCTTTAAAAGTAGTAAACCTTGAAGTCTTGTTGTAGCTAATCCTTGAAAGTATCTTGAGTTCTTTACGATTGAACTTGTAAGCTTCTTGATATCTTACAATGTCTTGACTTGAGAGCAATACTTGTTAATCACAATTGAACTTGAGTAGAACTTTCTTCTTTACACTTGTGAGCATTGATTGTTCATCAAAGTTGATCTTGAGTGGATCTTTGTACTTTACACTTGTGAGCATTGCTTGTTCATCAAGGTTGATCTTGAGTGGATCTTTGTTTGATCTTGAGTAGAGCTTCACATAGCAAGTTACATACCAGTGTCTTTGGCACCACAAATTTGACAACACAAAGGGATATAAAATATAGCACCTACACTCTCCCCCTTTGTCAAATTAGTGACAAAACACACTACCAAGATATGTTTACATAACACAGAATATTTGAGTAACAAATCAAGCATAGAATATAGAATATCTGAGTAATGAATCATGCACCAGTTGTCATCAACTGGCACAATTAATATGAACCTACAAATATGCAAATATTCAACATATCCATTCTCCATACATGTCATTATAAGACTATAACGAATCATGCACCAGTTGTCAACAACTGGCACAGTTAATATGACCCTGCAAATATGCACAGTTAATATGAACCTGCAAATATGCAAATATTCAACATATCCATTCTCCATACATATCATTATAAGACATACAACACTCACCCTGAATAAAACATATCCAAAGAAGTGAAACATATCCATTCTCCCCCTTTTTGTCATAAGAGGACAAAGGAAAAGAAGGAACAGATAGATAAGATATGAAATAAAAGCATAATTAACATACAGAAAGAAAATACTGAGTTTAAGCAAAGCTAACACCATAGTAGTAAAGTTATTACAACTTGAACAATTTAAACATTAATCTGAACCAGAAGGAGCAGGGATAAATGGATCAAGTGTATGCATCCCCTTATTCAAACGCCTAAGATATTTGCGCATGTACTTAAATTGTAAATCATAAGCAACAGACATGTTTTCCATCTTAACATTTATATGATCAACTTTATCCTCCAATGCACTCAGACGTGCATCAACATCAGATGGTACAAAATTTGAATCATTCGTAGAATCAGATTCAAGTTCTTCAAAGATGTCATCCATATTTATGTCATCAGAAGGAAGATCACTAGCTTCTCCCTCATGTTCAGCATGACCACCACCACCTTACTCGGGATGAAAATCTAGTTTCATCTTATTGATATTAGAATTGTTGAAAATCAGATGATGGATAGGTGCCTCTCTAGCCTGCATATCGATTGACATATGTTTAGCCAACACAGTCATCAAATAGGCAAAAGGAATGTCACTGTGACCCGGATGGAGTCTAAACTGAAGAATGAAATGACAGATTAAGGATGGTAAACAAATATGAGTACCCCTGACAACAGCATGAAGAACATGAACCATATATGATGTCAAATCGGTTTTATTACCCGAACAAGGATACACATTAGACACAAAGATTTTGTGGAGAACTCTGTATTTAGGTAACAAATACCTTGCGGGAAGCGCATTCCCTTTACAAGTCCAATGAACATCCATGTTGCACAAGTCTCTAATGAGCCTACGTTTTTCAGAAACTGAGGGTTTATCAGTCAAATTATGGATAAGAATACCCTCATCATTCACTGGAATGTCCATAAGAGCAGAAATTAAATGACGATCAATGTCAAAAGGCCCTTCTCTAGTAGATATTTTAAATGTTAACTCATCCAATGAAAAATCACTAATACTTGCAAACATGGATTGGGCAATGGACCGGTATGCTGGCCCACCCCAATGTAATAAGTTATCCCAACCTACAGATTTAAGCATAGGAAGGATGTCAAAAGGTGCAACATGATCAATGAAAACAGGGAGTTCAACAATAACATTGCGTAATCTGATGTCCCGAATATAAGATGGATCATCATCGGGAGGCTAAAGATGCTGTTTAGAAATCGGGGCTGATCTGGAAGAAGAAGACGGACCACGGGTAGTAGTTTTCTTTCCTTTAGAAGCCATTTGCAACAGAGATTTTAAGAAAAGAAGAAGTTGCAAAGGTTTGAGAAGAGGGTTTGCTCAAATCAGATTTTGCACAAGAAAAACTTCAAATCACAATGAAATCCAAAATAGAAAGCTCCAAGAGAGAAAAGAAAGCAATCTAGACACAGATCTGCAAGAAAAACGTAAATGGAGCACTAACCTTGAAGAAATGTAACAATGGGTTCGACTAGTCGAGGCTAGGCTCCTTAGAGAGTGAGAATGGAATGAGGAAGAAAGTGAAATCCCCAAATTTTAAGTGATTTACCGTGATCTACAACTGGTTGTGGATATGTACGACCGGTCGAACTACGACTGGTCATAGATATTTATGACTGGTCGAGTACCGGCCAAAAATTCAGATTTCTTGCATAATGACCAAAATTGAAATTCAAACTAGCAAATATATACACTATGATACAAGTAGGCATAAATAATCATTTTAAAATGCACATGCCAAGATCAAATTTTATTTTGTTAAACCTGCTTTTGTCGAGTGGTTTAGTGAAATTGTCAGCTCGTTGATCTTCGGTAGGGATATATTCCAGAGATATAACTTTTTCTTCTACTAATTCCCTGATATAATGAAATCTAATGTCAATATGCTTAGTACAAGAATGCTGAATAGGATTTTTCAAAATATTTGTGGCACTGGAATTATCACAATGTAATAACATAGAATCCTGTTTAATTCCATAATCACTTAGCATTCGTTGCATCCAAACAAGCTGTGTACATGCATTACCAGCTACGATATACTCAGCTTCAGCTGTAAAAAGTGATATAGAATTTTGTTTCTTACTAAACCAGGAAACTAAACAATTTCTGATATAAAAACAACCACCACTGGTTGATTTTCTATCATCTAGATTACCAGCCCAGTTAGCATCTGAATATCCAGCTAATTGTACATTGGTCTTGTGAGGATACCAGAGACCGAGATTAACAGTACTTGCGACATATCAAATAATCCACTTGACAGCAGTCAAGTGCGATTCTTTTGGATCAGATTGATATCTTGCTCAAATACCAACACTTAGAGAAATATCAGGTCTGCTAGCAGTTAAATATAGTAAACTACCAATCATACTTCGATATAATTTTGGATCTACATTTTTCCCTACAAAATCTTTTGAGAGTTTCAAAGTTGTACTCATGGGAGTATTGAAATTCTTACCATTCTCAAAAAAAAAAAATCTCTTAATTAGATTCATAGCATACTTAGATTGAGATATGAACATTCCTTCAGGTTGTTACTTTACTTGCAACCCAAGGAAATAATTCAATTCCCCAACCAAGCTCATTTCAAACTGAGATTTCATCAAATCTGCAAACTCAAAAGTTATGTCAGTACAAGTAGATCCATAAATGATATCATCAACATAGATTTGTACTAATAAGATGAGCTCATTATGTTTTTTAATAAACAGAGTTTTATCAACGCATCCCATTTAAAAATTATGGCTTAATAGAAACTTTGTTAGTTTCTCGTACCATGCCCTAGGAGCTTGTTTTCAACCATAAAGTGCCTTTTAAGTCGATAAACATGATCGACATTCTTGAGGTCTTCAAAACCCATTGGTTGTTCAACATAGACTTCCTCATGCAAATCGCCATTTAAAAATGCACTTTTTACATCCATTTGGTAAATCTTGAACTTTCTAAAACATGCAATAGATATAAAGAGTCTAATTGATTCAAGACGGGCTACTGGTGCAAAGGTTTCATCATAGTCAATACCTTCAATTCGAGTGTAACCTTGTACCACTAACCTAGCCTTATTTATAATTATATTACCAAGCTCATCAGACTTTATTTTAAAATTCCATTTGGTTCCAATAATGTGTTTATCTTTAGGTCTAGGTACGAGATACCAAACATCATTTCTCAAATTGGTTAAGCTCTTCTTGCATCGCAACAATCCAGTTTTCATCAGCAAGAGCTTCTTTTACGTTAGATGGTTCTATCTGGGATGTAAAACATGCGTAGTTACATATATCCTCAAGTTGTCTACGAGTACGAACACCAGTGAGAGGGTTTCCAAGAATCCGTGTAGTTGGATGATCTTTAACAGTCCTTAGTTCAGAATCAGTCTGATTAGATGAAGTATTAGTTTTATCTGTTACAAGAATTTCATCATTATCTGAACTTGAGACTGGTGTGTTTAAATGATCATCAATGACCACATTGATGGACTCTTGAATCACACCGGTCCTTTTGTTCAGTACTCTATAAGCACGACTATTGAAAGAATATCCTAAAAATATCCCTTCATCACTCTTCGTATCAAACTTTCCCAGATTTTCACGATCTCGTAAAATACAACAGTTGCTGTAAAAAATGCGAAAAGATTCTTAGAGAGCTTCATGCTATTCAACATGACATTAGCCATTTCTTACAGTACTCTGTTTTTCCTTTCCACTATACCATTTTGTTGTGGAGTTTTGGGTGCTGAGAATTCATGTAATATTCCTTGGTCATTATAGAACTTCTCAAAACCGCTATTCTCAAATTCAGATCCATGATCACTACGAATCTTACTGATTTGAGAACCTTTTTCAATTCGAATCCTTTTGAGAACTTTTCTTACTTCTTCAAGGGTTTCAGATTTGTCCCTTAAGAAGATTACCTAAGTATATCTGGTAAAGTCATCTACAATTACCAAGATATATATTTTGTCACCTCGACTTTCCATCCTGGTAGGTCCTACTAGATCCATATGGAGAAGCTCGAGTGGTCTTGATGTGGTATTAGAATTCACCTTTTTGTGTGAATTCCTTGTTTGTTTGCCAATCTGGCATTCACCACATATTTTATCTAATTTTTGTAATTTGGGTAAACCTCTTATAAGTTCCCGTTTACTCAATCTATATAGATTTCGGTAGTGTACATGTCCAAGACGTTTGTGCCATAAATCAGTCTCGTCTATATGGACCATGTAACATGATTGATTAGATGAGCTCGATTCGCTAACAATATAGCAGTTTTTAGAGGTTCTACGTCCAGTTAGTATTACTGAACCTTTGTTGTTTAGAATCTCACAGCTTTGATTAGAAAATCGTACACTATGATTATTATCGCATGTTTGAGATATGCTAAGCAAGTTATGTTTCAAACCTTCTACATATAAAACATTTTTAAACAAAGGAAGGTTATAGAGATGAACCATACCTTAGCCCATAATCTTGTAGTTGCTGCCATCACCAAATGTGACTGAACCATCAGTCATGTCTTTGAGATCAGTGAACAAACCTTTATCACCAGTCATATGACTGGAGCATCCACTATCTAGGTACCACTTTGAATGGCTTATTGCTTTGAAAGCAGTGTGAGCAACCAAGCAGGCAACTTTAGGAACCCATTTCAGAACAGTTTTGGGTTTAGGAGTATAGTTGGTCTTCTTCTGTCTGTTGTTGTAAGAATGACCTACTGAGTTAGATTTTAAGAGCTCCTTGAGTAAATCAACTATCTTTTCAGCAAGAGGGTTTCAATTTTGATTTTTAAAATTAACATGGCTGCTTTTAAGTTTTTGAAAAGTTTTAGAAAAACCTTGGTAAGTGCCTTTCCCTTTTGAGTTTGAGGACTCTCCTTTCACAAACTTGGGAGAAGTATACTTTTGTTTAAAAGATATATTCTTGTCATAGCCCAACCCGGATCGATCGCCACATTTTCTTGATCCGAATAATAATTTTTCTAACTTTGGATCACCTTGGGCATATCTTCATGTGTCCTTTAAACTCAGAAGAGAAGATACTTCATTTTTAAGTTTCTCATTTTCAGATTTCAGATTTTCAATCAGGGAGGTTTTGAATTCTAAATCGCATTTTGATTTTTCAAAATAATATGAAATTTGGGATTTTTCTAAAACAAGTGATTTAAAACATTCTTTGAGTTTAAAATATTTTTCCTCTTAAAGTTTAAGTTTAACAGCAATTTTACAACTTTCCTTGTATAGGGCGTTATAAGCATCTTGAAGATCTTCATTTTCACATTCACTGTTCAGATTTTCTTCACTTGTTGAATCATTATCTGAGAATGTGAATTTAGCCAGAGTCATAAGGGCTTTAACTTCATTCGCCCGACTTTTGTAATCTTTGATTGAAGAAGCTTTAATCGATGATTCATCCCATCTAGCCAACATACCTTTTCTTTTTGGTTAATCCTTTTTAGGACATTTGTTTGCTAAGTGTCCATACTCTTGGCAGTTGTAACATTGACTATCTTTCAAAGACTTCCAATTTTTGGATCTAGGTTTAGATCTTTTCTTATCATTTGATTTTTGAAGATCTACCCTTTTCTTGCTTTTGAAAATCTTGTAAAATTTCTTTGCTAAAAGAGCCATATCGTCTTCAGAATTTTCTAAATCCAAGTTTTCTTGAGAAATACCTTTAGTAGATTTGAGAGCAATGGATTTACTCTTAGGAGCTTTAAAGTTTAACTCATAAGTCTGTAAGGATCCAACTAATTCCTCAACCTTCATAATATTCGTATCACGAAGTTCCTGGATTGCAGTTACTTTAGAATTGAACCATTCAGGAAGTGAGCGTAGTATTTTAGCACATATCTTGCTTTCCGGGATTTTATCGCCTAGACCCCACATAGAGTTTACAATGTCATTCAATCTGGTATAGAAGTCCATGAATATTTCATTTTCTTCCATACATATTTCCTCAAATTTAGTTGTGAGGATTTGTATCTTAGATTTCTTTACAATTGATGTACCCTCGTGTGTCATTTTCAATATATCCCAAGCTTGTTTTGCAAAATCACAGGATATAATTCTTTTGAATTCATCCGATGATAGTGCACAAGTAATTGCATTTAGTACTTTAGCATTTGCACTACTCTCAGTTTTCTGAAGTGTGGTCCATGAATAATACGGTGTAATTTTCATAGATTTTGAGCCATCAACATCAATTACTTCCATGATAGGAGGGGTCCATTCATTCACTGTGGCTAGCCACACACTTTCATCCATAGATTTGAGGAAGATCCTCATCTTGGCTTTCCAATAGGCATAATTGGAGCCATCGAAAGGTGGAGCCCTAATGACTAATAGGTTATCAAAATTTGACATATTATATATAGCTTAGATCTTAGCTCAGGAAATAAATCCAAATATAAAACAATAAGAAAGAGCTATTAGGCTCTGATACCACTTGAAATGGCCAAGCTATATGTCCTAGAGGGGGGGGTGAATAGGACTATGTCAAATTTAAATAAAAGATACAGTGAAATAAAGAATAAGAATTTAAATCACTAAACTTGAATTACAGTATATGAATAGAAAGCAATAAAAAATTATTCTAAGGACAACCTTACACCAAAAACCAAAGTTTATGGTAGGACAACCTTATTTCTAGAACAAATATAGAAACATAAGCTCAAACCAATAAAGTAATAGTAAGCGATAAATTGCAGAAATATAAATCTAACTATTACACCATTCACCACTGAGCTTGAAACGAAATGATTACAACATTCACATCCACATATACATCCCACACTAAATAATTAAAGATATGAAATGAAAATCAAACATCCACAAAACACAAGGGATTATAGTGGTTCGCCTGTGTGTACACCAACTGCTCAACAACAACCACACAGCTACTCCACTCCTACTATACTCACACATGGGATATTAGCGTTCACTAACAAAAATAGGTTTTCCCAGGTTCACCTAAAAACCTTCACAATTGTGTCTTTATCTATGGGCTTACACAATTTAAAAAACCCCACTTCTGAGTTTTCTGGCTCTCCTCAGATAACCAATACAATGAGATTTTTTTGGCAAATCTCAAAAGAAAACCAAATAGAATTTACAACAAATGTAAAATACCTGATTATCTCCTTCGTTATAGCAGCCCGGAAGAACCAAATTGGAGTAGAGATTTGAATGTCCAAAATCAATTTTCAATACTCACTTTATAATGGTTCTAGGTTCTAACAGATTTTAAATTAAAAACAACGAAATAACTTTAATTGATTTTGATTCCAAAAGAAGGAAAACAACAATTCCTCTTTTCATATAAGATTGGAATGCTAGAAACAAAATCAATCAAATAAAGCTAAAGAAAGAGAATATTAAATAAGCACACTTAGCTTTGATGGAGCACAGAACTATCTCTCAGAAGGCTGAATTACATTAGCTTGAATTAGTTGAAATCTTCTGAGATTCGTGCTCTATTTATAGGTGAGTAAATCACATCTTCGACTGGTCTAAGAAGCTCTTCGACTGGTCGTAGAACCAACAGATATTTAAAAATTCGGGCGCGATAAGATTTGACCGTTTCACGACTGGTCGAAGGTATCCTTCGACTGGTCGTAGGTTTCCTTCGATTGGTCGTAGGATCCGAAGATCAGCACTGGACTTTGAGTCATAGATCTACGACTGGTCTTAGATGCAGTCGACACTGTTCCTTAGTCGAACAATCCTCAGGACTAGTCGTAGCCTAACAGAAAATATCTGAATTTTGTAACAAACTTACAACTGATCCAGGAATTTCTTAAACAGACTGAAGCAGTGCTAGGACTAGTCGAACAAAGTCTAGAACTAGTCTTAGAACTGACCAAACTCACGTGAATCAAACATATGACTTATGTATCCAAAATGGCCTACTCTAAAGGTCAACCTAAGGTCAGTCAAACCTCAATCGTGAACTAAGGACATTGAAACTTAAGGACAAGTGACCTTTGAAAGTAGTAAACCTTGAAGTCTTGTTGTAACTAATCCTTGAAAGTATCTTGAGTTCTTTACGATTGAACTTGTAAGCTTTAATATCTTGCAATGTCTTGACTTGAGAGCAATACTTGTTAATCACAATTGAACTTGAGTAGAACTTTCTTCTTTACACTTGTGAGCATTGCGTATTCATCAAAGTTGATCTGGAGTGGATCTTTGTACTTTACACTTGTGAGCATTGCTTGTTCATCAAGGTTGATCTTGAGTGGATCTTTGTTTGATCTTGAGTAGAGCTTCACATAGCAAGTTACATACCAGTGTCTTTGGCACCACAAATTTGACAACACAAAGGGATATAAACTATAGCACTTACACTCTCATCCATTGAGAATTAGGTCAAAGGAAGTTCAGATTGGTTTTATTGATATATCTTCTAACTAGATAAGAAAGGACTCCGATTCCAGTTGTGTCTTTGAATCAAGCGTAGATCTCTCTGATTGCTACAAGTGGATCCTTGGAAACCCTAGTTCCCACCTTTGAATTTCTTAAGTTTTAGTTTTAGTTAAATAACTCACAATTACTCTCTCTACACTTCCAGATTTAGGTTTACATCTTCTTCTAGTTCTACTTCTAGGTGCTTTCAGAATACTCACGAGACTAGTCCCTGTGAATTCGACCTCGGTCTCATCGAGATAGTTACTACATCGCGACCCTACATTTGGGGTTGTGAACAAGTTTTTCGGCACCATTGCCGGGGACTAATGGTTACATTTTTATGAGATTAAATAGTTTTGGAATTAGTTTAAGATTAAGGTTTTTCTATTTTCTATTTTTAGGTTTAGGGTTTTTTGAATTATTTTAGAAACTACCTTTGCTTTTAGAAACTTTCCTTTTTTATTTTTAGAAACTACTTTCTAATTCTCGGATAGAAACTTTCCTACTTTATTTTTTTTAGAAACTAATTTTTTTTTAGAAACTTTCTATTTTCTATTTTTAAAAGCTTTCCTTTTTCATTTTTTTTTTAAAAACTAGGATGATTTCCTTATTTCCTTTTTAAAAACTAATTCACTTTCCTTTTTTCTTTTGTAGGATCCTAACATAGAACCTTCTAATTTGGTAACTTCTTTCTAATTCCCTCTTTCTATTTCTATATTTCTATTTCCCTTTTTCTTTTTTAGGTTTAGGTTAGATTCTGAGATAGAGAGCTGAGAGTGTTTCATGCCCAATTGGGTCCGTGACAACACTCGACGTCTCTTGAGTGAAGGAGGATTGGTTGAGGGGTTATCTATCCATCACAAGGATAGACACCACTTGAGATCCTCAGATTTAAGAGGACATATGCCTTCACACTAGTCATGTGGGATCTGCACCTATCACCGAGTAGATCCAACCATGAATATGCCCTACTACAAAGCAGGTCAATCCACTCATTAGGTAGGCCACACTCATATTCAAAAAAATGAACAACTGCTTTGATTGCACATCTCTCACACATGTGTCACAATCCAATTCTTTAATCCCTTAATGGAAATCATTCAAAAAATAAGAAAAGGCTACAAAGACAACAACTTTCGATTTTCTTAAAAATGTTAAAGAGAATATGAGGCTCGTAAGTCGGTCAAGCAACCATTAGACTTCACCCCCACCGCATTTAGAGAACGTCGGCTAGCCTTTATGGGTCCGAAGTTACCTGTTTCTGAAACAGGTAACTAGGGTGCATTAGCCTAGATTTTGAGCCATGCATTAGCTTAGATTTTAAGATGTATGCCTAACATGGGGTGCAGATCTAATGGACAACTTGGATGACCCTCACACAACACGGTGAGCACTCCTTTCAATATTCAAAACCCACTCCACAGACATAAAAAATGGAGAGAGAGAGAGAGAGACTAACTGATGTCTGGATTTCCTCTCCTTCTTCTCCTTTTTTTTCTTCTTCTTCTCCTTCTTTCGAGTGCTCTCCAAGTCTCTCTCCCAGATCAATGGTGGGTTTGGACGAAAGGGGGTTTTGAAAACCCTAGCGAGAGAGAGAGAGAGGTTAGGAAACAGAGAAAGGGGAATGGGGCCAAGAGACAGAGAGGGTGAGAGATCATAGGAGATCGAGAGAGGGCGAGGGAAAGGGAGAGGCTAAGTTCGAGAGAGAGAGAGAGAGAGAGAGAGAGAGAGGGTTTGGGTTTTGGGAGATGGATGCGGGTGCGAGAGAGAAAAGGGGATTTTTATTTGGAGGTGCGCGCGCGGGAGAGAAAGGGGGGTTTTTATTTGGAGGTGTGCGCGTGGGAGGATTAGAAGGGATTTAGTTTTGGGGGCCGGTGACGGATGAAAAGTGCTTAGATTTGTGGGGCCCACCGTGATATTGTTACTGATCCATTCCGTCCATTCATTTTAATGGATCATTTTAAGGGTTGATCTGAAAAAGGAGTCATATCGAAGCTATAAGCAGATCCCATAAAATATTAACGATAGATTTTTTTAAAAAATTATTTCTTATGGTGTGGTCCACTTAGACCTTCAATCTACCTAATTTTTGTGATCATCAACTGAAACTATATATCAGAATATATGGGCTGCTTAGATAAAAAATATATATTTCAATGGGCCTCATGGAGCCCCTTAAGCACCATCAATCTCTAATAAAATCCTGGTGGGGATGTAAGTTTTAGCTATAGATTAAATAGGATTTAGCTACGGATTAAAGTTGTAGCATATTAGCTGCAGTTTATATCCATAGCCAAAAACATCCAAAGTCCGTAGCCTTTGGTTGATTTTTGGGTAGTGTAAATTATTACAACATTCACCACAAGTGCAGAAAGTAAATTACAACATTCAACATCACACATACATCACAATCATCATCCAAACTCTGAGAATTATAGTGGTTCGTGTGTGTATACCAACTGTTCGCAAACAGCCACACAACTACTCCACTCTCAATATCCACACCCACGGGATATTGGCTTTCACTAAGTAATAAGGTTTTCCAAGGTTCACCTTAAAACCTTCACAATTATTTTTCAAATGGGCTATCACAATTAAAAACCCAATGCCCTGAGATTTTCTGGCTATCTCAGTCAAAACCTCAAATAGAGATTTTCCTGGTTGAATCTCACAAACCAAAATTACAGAAAATTAAAATATAATACTTATCTGAAGATTCTTCTTCTAATGTAGCCTGGTAGAACTAATTCGATGTAGACGTAGATGTTCAATGTCCAATCTCATAAATGAAAGGGTTCTATGTCTAAATGATTTTTAAATTTAATCAACCTGGGCTAGCTTGATTTGATTTTGATCTCAAAAAGAGTAAATCAAAATTCCCTTTTTAATAGAATATAACTAAATAAAGAGATCTTAAAATCAAATACAAAAAACCTATAAAAGAATCTAAAATGAATAAGTAATAGCTTCACAAGTGCAGGGACTTATCTCTCAGAGTGATGGCTTGATTAGGGTTGGAATGAATGAAGAACTCTGAGATTTGTCTTCTATTTATAGGTAAAAATTTTGTTCCCTCGACTGGTCTAAGGGTTGGTTCGACTAGTCGAAGCACCAACTAATTTTTTAAAATTTCTAGAGCGATAAGATAAACCCATTACTCGACTGGTCAAATGACCTGCTCGACTAGTCAAGTGGACTACTCGACTGGTCGAGTGAGTAAAAATTAAGTCGCTGGAGTTCGAGTCGAGCACTGTTTGACTGGTCGAGACTGTTCACTCGACTGGTCGAGCAGTGTTCACGACTATCGAGCCACAACCATAAATTTCTAAAATTTCTTAATAAATCTTCGACTGGTCGAGAAACTACTTGGACTAGTCAAGCCAGTGCCTAGACTAGTTAAACAATGACAAGGACTAGTCGAAGAAAAGTCTATAAACTTATATAATGACCCAAATTCAATATGAAATCAATATGACCTAACCTATGGTCAATCTAGGGTCATTCATACCTTGTTTGTGAGTTTGAAACATCGAAACATCAATTGCTTCGGCAACTCGTTTATCTTGAAGAACGTGAAGCTTGACATTGTAGTCTTGAACTAGAGCTTGTGTTCTTAAGACTTAAGATAGTGATAATGAATTTGAACTTAAGCCTTGAACTTGAGATAGAACTTATATTCTTGTACTTGAGCTTGTGTTAGATCTTTGACAATAATCTTCAACTTAAAGATGTAGAAGAGTTGACAATGACGAAGATGAACTTTCCATCTTATCATAACAAGATACTGACTCCAAGCAGTTTAGCACAACAAAATTCGACAATATCGGGTGCTCGAATTACAACATAGCACTTACAAAGGTCAAGTTCAAGTACATTTCAAGCTCAAGTTCAAGTTCAAGTTCAAGTACATTTCAAGCTCAAGTTTAAGTTCAAGTTCAAGTACATTTCAAGCTCAAACTCAAACCCAAGCTCAAGTACAATTGTTCAAGCTTAAGTTTAAGACACAAGTTCAAGTATACGAGGACAAGCTTCATGATCTTCAAAGTAACCTATCTACTGAAGCAACCGATGTTACAATTTCAATACTCACATTTAAGGTATACATGACCCTAGAAAGACCTTAGGATATACATGACCCTAGAAAGACCTTAGGATTAGGTCATTAATGTTGTATATTTATATTGGGTCATAGTACTTATTTTAGGCTTTGCTTCGACTAGTCCTAGTCATTGTTCGACTAGTCCAGGCACTGGCTCGACCAGTTTGGAGTTTTTCTCAACCAGTCCAGGATTTTACTCAAAAAACTGGGGAAGGTTTTTTCGTCTACGACTAGTCGAGTACCCTGCTTGACCGGTCGTGGAGACTGGCTCAACTAGTCGAGCAGGGCTCGACTCAAACTCCAACAATGCGCATTTTGCCCACTCGACCAGTCGAGTGCTATGCTCGACCAGTCGAGCTGGCCACTTGACCAGTCGAGGATCTGTTTTATCTGATCGTGTCAGAAATTTTGAAAAGTGGTTCTGCTAAGACCAGTCAAGCCGAACCTTAAACCAGTCGAGGGAACCGAATTGTAGCCTATAAATAGAGGACATTTCTCAGATTTATTCATTAATTCCAAGCCAACTCAAGCCATCACTCTGAGAGATTTGTCCCCACTATTGTGAAGCTATTGTGAGGTATTTATAATCATTTTAAATAGATTTTTGGTTTCTTAATTTCTTGATCTCTTGTGATTCCATTCTACTTGATATAAAAGGAATTTTGTTTTAACCCTTTTCGAGATCCAAGAAATTGAATCAAAGTAGCCTAAGGTTGGATTTAATTTAAAATACATCTGGACCTAGAACCCCTTCATTTGTGAAATTGAACATTGAACATCTTCATCTACAAAGAAGCAGTTCTACCGGCTAAATCGAAGAACATTCTTCAGATAAGTACTATTTTCAGTTTTCTATATTTTTGGTTTGTGAGATCAGCCAGGAAAATCTCTATTTGTGGTTTTGACTGAGATCAGCCAAGAAAATCTCTATTTGTAGTTTTGACTGAGATCAGCCAGGAAAATCTCAGTGTGGGCTTTTTTTTTTGTTAAAAGGTGAACCTTGGAAAACCTTCTTTCTTAGTGAAAGCGAATACCACGTGGGTTGTAGTTATTAGGAGTGGAGTAGGTGTGGCTGTTTGCGAACAGTTGGTGTACACACCGAATCACTATAATTCTTAGAGTTGTGGTGAATGATTGTATCTGGTTATGTGTGTGAATGCTTGTATCTATTTTATGATTTTGTGGTGATTCTTATAATAGCCATATTTATTTCTATTGCCTCTATATCGGTTTGAGTTTTTTATACTTACCGATGTTCTAGAAATCAGGTTGTTCTACCATAAGCCATTGATTTTTGGTGTAAGGTTGGCCTTTGAATAACTTTTGTATCAACCTCTCAATACTTGTACATTTGAGGTTGCTTTAGATTTTTTCTATTTAAGTTTATTTTCCACATTTTTTTGGCATAGTCCTATTCACCCCCCTCCCCTCTAGCACTTGGAGCTCGCCCTTTCCACATTTAACCATCATTGCCCATCAATGTGGACATTTAACCAACATTGTTCCCAAGGAGTGGCCCACATAGATCCAAACATATAGTGGCCTCATGGCCTCACATAAGGGCCTAATACACATCCCATTGGGCCTCACACAAAGGCCTCATATACATCACATTGGGCCTCACCAAATGGGCCTCTCATACATCATAACGGGCCTCATCATATGGGCCATATATACATCACATTAGGCCTCATCATATGGGCCTCATATACATCACATCAGGCCTCATCATATGGGCCTCATATACATCACATTGGGCCTCATCACATGGGCCAAATGTACATCATAATGGGCCACAAGTACATCACACTAAGGTGGGCCCTGCACATTCTAAATGGGCCACAAATACATACATTGAGGTGGGCCCTGCACATTCCAAATGGGCCCCACCAGATGGACAGCTTGGATTAAACACGTTCATCAAGTGAGGGCCACATGGATGGACGATGAGAATGTACAAAACATCACAAGGTGGGCCCCACCCGTCCAGTAAACAGATGGTGGATATACATCATCTGGGCCCCACATCCTAACCAAAATAGATGGACGGCCTGGCTATAAACCACATACATCAGAGGCGGGTCCCACTGTCCAACCCATACATCATGGTTGACCCCACATGGCACCGTCTAGAGATGAATGGTGCAAATATACAATACATACATTAAGGTGGGCCCCACCCCCACACATGCAGCACGTGTGGGGTAGGTCCCACATCCCCAAAAAAATGGACGGATTGCTTGGATAACAGATACATCATGGTTGGGCTCCACGCAACACCATCCAGTGAGTGATGGACGGTGTGGATATAAAATACATACATCAAGGTGGGGCCCACCCCCACACATGTTGCATATGTGGGGTGGACCCCACATGTCCAGAGAATGGACGGACGGTTGGGATATACCACATACCTCATGATCAGACCCATAACTTGTTGACATCAATGGAGCAGCAGCTACTGCTACGCAGGAGTGTGGAACCCACATCAAATGGACAGTCAGATATAACACATGCATTGAGGTGGGTTACACATGTGGGACCCACCAGATCAGCTGATATTTATGTTTTCTCTTCATCTGGGCCCGTTTAGACGGACAGGCCAGCGGGTCTGCCGCTGGACGGTCCAGCAAGGTGGGCCCAACATATGGGCAGCATGGATATGATACATACTTCATGGTGGGGTCCGTTAGGGTGGGCCACACAACCTTGAGATCAGGCCAACATTTGCATTTTCACTCATCTATGGCTAGCCCGGAATGGACAGCAAGGTGGGCTCCATAAACTGGACGTCCAGAAATTTCTAGACAGTTTGGATTGTTGATCACATCAGGTGGGCCACACACATCATCACCATAAAAAAATAAAATGAAAAAGAAGGGAGAGAGAGAGAGAGAGAGAGAGAGAGAAAGAGACGAGCGATGGCTCCTCTATTACATGCATCAATACATACATTAAGATGGGTCCCATGTATGCATGGGCCCATCATAACAAAATAAAAATCTGAGGTGGGGATGTCATCCTCACCATGCAAGTGAGGGGTCTAGATGACCCTTAGAAGGCATGGATTAAAGAGAAACCCATCATGGTGGGGTCCATGGAGAATGGACCCTCTATGGCTCATGCATGCAAGAAGAGGGGCTAAAGGCCACATCAAGGGGATCATGGAGGATCTCTACCATGGATTGGTTGGCCCTTCAAGTCCTCATGCAAATGAAAAAAAGAAATCTAAGAGAGAGGATGAAATCTAGCTCTAGAGAGCACCCACCTAAGCTTCTTCTACTCCTTTCTTCCACTACTATGATCTAGAGCTCCAAGAGATGAGATTCAACAGTTGAGATGGAGTTCGGAGGGTTGGATTGGGGGAAATGAGCTTGTGATGTGGCTAGATTTTTTGGAGTTTCTTGGATGTCCCAAGCTTTCTAGCAATGGAGAAATGAAAGAAAGAGGGAGGGAGAGAGCGATAAAAGGGAGAGAGAAGGAAATGATTGCTTTATAAGGCAATCATAGCTAGTGTAAGAGGCATGGCTCATGAAGAAGAGAAAGGCAATCATGGGCTAGGGGCTAGGTGGCTAAAGCTAGGATGATGTCATCCTAGCCTAGGCATCATTATTACTTGCTAGAAAATCTACATGGACACCTCGGGTCCCTCAACATGCGATTAACGGCCGGGATAATGAACGGGTTGGATCTTATGATCTAAGCATCGGATTAGCGCACGATACACGGCGTTGGAACCGTGGCAACGGTGCAGTCACAATGGCATGGGTCTTCAGCTGAGTTGACTTGGGTTTATAGTTTGTGACTTCGGGTTGCATACAAATGCTTTCTACAGGTCGTGGGTTGACAGAATTTGATGGGGTGGATCACGAGATCCTAAGAAATGAAATGATCACTAGGACATGGGCCTAACAAGTTCAATCCATGTGGATTCCACCTCAATTTTACGGAGATTATTACTATATCGCAACCCTACACTTGGGGTTGTGGACAAGGTTTTGGCATGTTGTTGGGGATTTACGATTACATTTTTCTGAAATTAATTAGTTTTAGAATTAGGTTAAGAATAGGACTGATGTTTTGTTTTATTTTTAGGTTAGGGATTTTTCTGTTTTATTTTTAGAAACTTAACTTGGTTTTTTTTATTTTGTAGGATCCTAACATAGAAATCTCCAATCCGGTAACTTCTTTCTAATTCTCTCTCTTTCTTTTTCTAGATTTTTTTATTACTTTAGTTTTCTTTCTCTTTAGGGTTATGATTAGTTTTTGAACTTGAGGGCTAAGAGTGTTTCATGCCCAAGTGGGTCTGTAATAACACTCTACGTCTCTTGAGTGAAGGAGAATTAGTTGAAGGGTTGCCTACCCATCATAGGATTAAACACTACTTGAGATCCTCAGAGTCAATAAAAGTGATGGCTGCAAATTAACCTGCAGTCCCAGGATGAGAATGAGGTACATAATACACCCCTGCCTCATACTCTATGAGATTATTTACAACCAGCAGGGGTGAGAACACCTTCCTGCATGATTTTTTCAGAGAATGCAGGACATATGAATATTAAGCTAGGAGTGATCCAACTCCTTCCAAAATTCCATGAACTGAATCTGAAAATCGATATCTATACATGAGAGAGTTTGATGAGATCATAGCCACTTTATACTTTCCTAATGTATTTGAGGACACGGTCATGTTGAAATTTTTTCCTTTCTCCATAAAAGAAAAAGCTAAGACGTGGTTGCACTCACTACGTCCATGATCCATTAGCAGATAGAACGACATGATAAGGGAGTTCATTAAGAAAATTTTCCTATATCATAAAATGAACACCCTTAGAAAGTCAATCATGAACTTCTCCCAAAAGGAAGATGAAACATTCTTCCAATGTTGGGAGAGGTTCAAGGATCTTGTCAGTTCATGCCCATAACATGGTTTTAAAATGTGGCGCATAACAAGTTTCCTCTACGATGGGCTGACATCTTCCATGCACCAAATGGTTGAGACAATGTGCAATGGGGAATTCATGAACAAAGAAGTCGGTGATGTGTGGGATTATTTTAACAAGCTTGCTGAAAACACACAATCATGGGACATCTCCTCAAAACCTAGCACCACTTCTAAGCCTACTCAATCAAAGGAGGGGCAGAATATATCTTTTGAAAGAAGAAGATAATATAAATACTAAAGTGACTAATCTCACAAGGAAACTTGAGGCCATGGAACTTAAAAAGGATAAGGCTAAGGAAACTGTTTGCAGCATTTGTGCTTGCAATATTTATACAACTGAATATTGTCCAACAATACCTCCTTTTCAAGAGATTCAGAATGAGCAATCGAATGCCGAAAACAATTACCAGAGGCCTTTCAAAGGATGCACCTCCAATACTTACAATCCTAATTGGAGAAATCATCCAAACTTCAATTGGAGGAATGGACAAACTGCTACTCCTCAAGGATTCCCCAATCAATTGGTGAATCAAGGGAAACCTTAAGAGGATCCAGTCTTAAAGCATATTCAAAATTAAGAGTTTTTCAATTAGGATATGCTACAAGCCTTTCAAGACCTTACAAAGGCCATATAAGGGCTTGAGACAAAAAATGCGATTGGGAAAAAAGGAAGCCTGCTAGCTCAACCCATTCCTAATCCAAAACAACAATATGAAGTCAGCGACCTGAGCTCTTCAAATCGAATGGAGCAAGCTAAGTCTATCACCACTCTTAGCAGTGGAAAAACAATTGACAAAACTATTCTGGTAAGGGATGAAAAGTCTAAGGACTCGAAAGAGGACAACAATGATAGATCTAGCACTACTCCATAAGATTTGGAACCGAAACCTTGAGGCAAGTCGATTACTCCATTTGCCTAATGGTTGATTGCACCAAAACCTCTCTCTAACTCTCAGGACATTCTAGAGGTGCTGAAACAAGTGAAGATCAACATTCCTCTACTAGTTGTCGTTAAACAAATACCGTCATATGCCAAAATTTTGAAAGACATATGTAAGACCAAAAGATGGCAAAATATTCAAAAGAAAATCTTCTTGACAAAAAAGTGAGTGCCATCCTAAAGCAAGATGTGCCACAAAAGTATAAAGATCCTGGTAGCCGAACCATCACTTGTGTAATACAGAACTATCGGATTGAGCACGCACTCCTTGACTTAAAAGCGAGTGTAAATCCGATTCCTTATTTGGTCTACAAACAACGGGGTCTAGGTGAATTAAAACTCACCCGGACCAAATTACAACTTGCCGATCACTCAGTCTGTGTACCAAGAGGGATAATTAAGGATGTGTTGGTCTAGGTTGACAAATTCTACTACTCAGTAGATTTTATCGTCTTGGATACTCAACCCATCGTGGACATGAGCACTCAAATTCTAGTCATTGTTGGTCGCCCATTCCTTACCACATTAAATGTAATAATTAATTGTAGGAATGGAGTCATGAATTTATCTTTTGAAAATATGACATTGGAGCTCAATATCTTTTTCAATATGAGCAAACAGGCAGAGGATGATGACGATGCCCACGACATTAATATGATTGACTCTTTCGTGGAAGATAAACTCTTCTAACCATATCATCTGACCCTCTAAAGATGTGCTTGGCACACTCCCCCAATTTGGATGATGATAGAATTAGGGAGATGGATGCCATGCTTGATACTATACTGGTACTTGAAGTTAACGGTGGAGGCCATAATTTAAAGAATTGCCCTAAACTAATGTAGTGCCTCTTCCGTCTAACTTCAAAGCTCTGAAGCTTGACTTAAATCTTTTACCCTCTGATTTAAAATATGTCTTTTTAGGTCAAGATGAAACATACCCGATGGTGATTTCTTCCCACCTTCAGAAAGAACAGGAGAGTGAGCTTATCACTACTCTCATTAAGCATAGAGGAGCTCTTAGATGGTTGATTGTGGACCTCAAGGGAATCGACCCTTTGATTTGTACTCACCGCATTCATCTTGAGGATAATGCGAAGACCTCCTGACAACCACGAAGTAGATTAAATCCAAACATGAAGGAAGTGGTTAAGGTTAAGGTGTTTAAATTGTTGGACGTAGGTATCATATACCCTATATCTGATAGCCAATGTGTGAGTTTAACTCAAGTGGTTCCTAAGAAGTTCGAAATCACCATCGTAGCCAATGCTGACAATGAACTCGTGCCAACTAGAGTCACTACTGGTTGGAGAGTGTGCATTGACTACAGGAAGTTGAATACTATCACAAGGAAGCACCACTTTCCTTTGCCCTTCATTGATCAAATCTTAAAAAGGCTAGCTGGTCACTCTTACAATGCTTCCTCGATGGGTATTTGGGCTACAATCAGATAGAGATAGCCCTTGAAGATCAGGAAAAGACAACATTCACATGTCCATATGGCACCTTTGCTTATAAAAGAATGTCATTCAGACTATGTAATGCCCCTACCACTTTTCATTGATGCATGTTGAGTATTTTTTCTAACATGGTGGGGCAATATTTAAAGGTTTTCATGGACGACTTCTTTGTCTTTGGTCCATCATTTAACAAATGTTTAAAAATTTTAAAACATGTGCTTAAGTGATGTGAGGAAAAGAATTTGGTACTAAATTGGAAGAAGTGTCATTTCATGGTTCGTAAGGGAATTATTCTGGAACATATCATCTCGTCCAAGAGAATTGAGGTAGATAAGGCTAAAATTGATCTTATCTCTAACCTACCTCCACCCAAGAGCATACGAGACGTGTGATCCTTCTTAGGACACGCTGGATTTTACAGAAGATTCATAAAGGACTTTAGTCACCTCTCTCGTCCTTTATGCAATCTACTTCAAAAGGATGTACCATAGAGTGTACTGAGCAATGTCAGGAAGCTTTTTCTAAACTCAAGGGCATGTTGACTACCGCACCTATCATGCAGCCACCCGATTGGAGCATTCCTTTTGAAATTATGTGTGATGCGTCCGATTATGCTATTGGGGCGGTGTTAGGACAGAGAAAAAAAAAATCCCTATGTTATTCATTATGCAAGTAGAACTCTAAATCCTGCCCAAGTGAATTACTCTACTACGGAAAAGGAACTCTTAGCCGTAGTATTCGCTTTGGACAATTTTAGATCCTACTTGATTGGATCTAAGATCATCTGCACTAATCATATGGTACTCAAGTACCTTCTTTCTAAGAATGATACTAAGCCCTGCTTGATAAGATGGATCCTTTTACTCCAGGAATTTGATTTAAAAATACGAGACAAAAAGGGAGTAGAAAACATGGTGGCTGACAATCTTTCCAGACTTGATCTCCCTAATTCCCTTGAGACGATACTTGTAAACGACATGTTCCCTGATGAACAACTATTTAAACTCTCCCACCTACCTTGGTTTGCTGATATTGCTAATTATCTTGCCACAGGTTTCATGCCAACTCATTGGACTACACAAGATAAGAAGAAATTCTTCGCCATGGTATGCAAATTTTTCTTGGATGATCCGTATTTGTTCAAATATTGCTTAGACCAAATTCTAAGGAGATGTGTGCCAGACAATGAACATTTAAGTTTCATATCTTTTTGTCATTCTAAGGCCTATGGTGGTCACTTTTCTGCTAAAAAGACCACGACCAAAATCCTACAGTGTGACTTTTAGTGACCCACTATGTTCAAGGACACTTATGAGTTTTACAAAGTATGTGAGCTTTGTCAAAAGTTGGGAGCATTGTCCCATCGAAATATGATGCCTCTGAACCTTATTCTGATCATTGAAGCATTTGATTGATGGGGCATCAATTTCATAGGACCATTCCCTCAATCCTTTGGAAATTTATATTTTTTGCTAGCAGTAGACTATGTCACTAAATGGATCGAAGCGATCTTGTGCTAGAACATTGACCATCGGACGGTCATTAGATTCTTAAAAGAAAACATCTTTTCCCGGTTCGGAATACCTCGAGCTATCATTAGTGATGGAAGTTTACATTTCTGTAATAGGCCATTTGCAAATTTAATGAAGAAATATGGCATCTCTCATAACGTGAGCACTTCATACCACCCACAAATAAGTGGGCAAGTTGAGATTTTCAATAGAAAAATTAAACACATTTTGGAAAAAATGGTTAACCCTGACCGTAAGGATTGGTCAATCTGATTAACCAATACTTTATGGGCTTACCGTATTGCTTTTAAGACCTCCATTGGAATGTCTCCCTTGAGACTTGTCTATGGGAAAGCTTGCCACTTGCCTGTTGAACTAGAACATAGAGCCAACTGGGCTATTAAAAATCTAAACTTCGATTTGGACAACACTGGCTCACTGCGCAAACTTCAATTAAATGAGCTCAAGGAGATCCGGAATGACGCATACAAGAATTTGAGAATTTGCAAGGATAGGATAAAGGTGTTCCATGACAAGAACATCCTTCAAAAATCATTCTTGACTGGTCAAAAAGTCTTTTTGTACAATTCTCGCTTACATCTTTTTTCAAGTTAACTCGAATCTTGTTGGATCGGTCCTTTTACAGTTACTAATGTCTATCATCATGGGGCCGTCGAGATAATGAATCCAAATAATGGCAATTATTTTAAAGTAAATGGACATCAGTTAACGCCATTTTTTTGAGAAATTTGATTCAGAGGACATGTCCATACCTCTAATTGATTCTGTTTACCAAGATTGACCTCCTAGTCTGACAGAGGTGTAGTTAGGTTTATTGCTTTCATAGAATTTAGGATTATGATAGTTTTCTTTCCATTTATTTTGTACTTTGGCTAACCCATCTTCACATTGAGATCTTTGGAAAAGCCTAAAAAATTCCTTCTTCAGGTATTATCTTTCCATCACTACTCCTTTCTTTTTGTTACCTCTTTAGCATTACATGCTTACATCTTTTACATTGAGGACAATGTAGATTTTAGGTTGGGGGTGTGGATTAGGTAAACTAACCAGCATTTTCTTAGTTTTGAGTAAAAATTGTGAAGTGAATTTTGAATTGTTGGAGTTTGATCAACTAAGTATCCTATCACTTATGGTTCTTGCACTAAATTGATTACCAAGAAGTTTGAATATCATGCTAATCTAAATCACATGACACGTTCAAGTTGTTTTCTATGAATTATGCTAGAATTTCTGATTGTTAGTATTTGAATTATTGATAGATGTGAGAATTTAATTTGGAGAATTTTTATCCACCTTAAGAGATGAAAAAACCAGCTAAAAATAGGAGATCGACAAAAAGGTCATGAATGATGAAAACGAATGAAACGAATGAAGAATGACAACGTTTTTGAAGAGAATGAAAAAAGTCTTTGAAAAGGATGTGTAAGTGCTCATACTTAAAGCACATATTACTTTATCAAATTTCATAGTCCGATTACAATCACAAGCTCAACTGAAGCTGATTAACTCGATCAAGTACCTAGAAAAAAGATTCAACATCTCGATGCAAGATCATTTATGATTCGAAGTTCAGCACATTTCGTATGAGTTAACTTATAGGTGCTATAAACCTAGTTGGACCATGGGTTAGGTGTATTTTATTCATGCATATCTTAAAGCACCTTTTATGTTAAATACACACTTGTTAGGCTAACCCGATGTTCGGTTCGGCCAGCCTAACTACTTGGACCAACCATGCAAAATTCGAACAAAATTTAGATCACATAAGATCTTATTTTACGGAAGGTTCGGCCAGCCCAAGGTGGGGTTTCGGCCAGCCGAACCTAACTTTGGCTAGCCCAAGGTGGTTTGGTCAAGTTTCCAGCAATGGAACAATTTCAGAATCTGAACAAGTTAGGCCAACCGAACTTGAGCATAGGCTAACCGAACCTGGTCTTAGGCCAGTCGAAGTTTTGAAAGATTTTATCCTGCAATTTCCAGATTCTGATTGGAACGTAATCTTTGGAGTTCGGCCAGTGTAATAGCCCGGATTTTTGCCAACCTGGAATTAGACGTCCTTAGGCAATGGGCCGCTCCTAACACCTTATTAACTTGTCAAAACTGAATCCCACAGTTTAAAATCGCTTCTGAACCCATTTCCTTCACAAATTCAACCCTTCACCACTTTGTTCTTTCAATTTTCCTAAGTACTTTCACCCTAGACACTATCTTAAACTAGTTAAGTATTATAACTTGGATCACCTTATATACAAACTACAAAGGCCTGAGTACCACCTCGACCAGAAATCACTTAGGATTAAATCCTTTAGAAATGAGACAAAGTAACTAAGTGCTAAACTAGATTAGCTACGAAATCCATTTGAATCGCTTTAAATACGATCTGCAAGACCTAAAACTTGTAGAATCATTGAAGCTAGGTTACCCTAAAATCTCCAATCGAACTCATTACCCGACTGCTCTCGGTAGCACGTTGAAACTCCTTATCTGATCTGGACCGCACATCGGGAGTCCGAATAATATGAAGTTAAGGACTTAGGACCGCCTCGCTGGGCTTGACAACCATCTCGGAAATCAAATCCAGCTAGTGTCCCACGGCTGTTCGCTTGAGTCCGGAGCGAGAGAGTATGAAAACACTTGTTTTCTTTCCAAAATAAATATCTTGAATAGTAATCTGAGACTTATCACTTGCGGATCAGTTTTAAGCAACCAGACCATCAAAATCAGACCAAATTACACCCTCGGATCAGGAAAAATTTCATACACGTGTCAGTGTACTCGGAATCTCCGATCGAGATCCGCTGACCGTTGAACTGAAACTGGTCCGCCACGCGTGATCTGAGAACTCTACTAGAACGAAAATTTAATGAAACGTAGATCCATAGTTTGTGAGCTTAAGTCTGACCTTTGGCTTAAGGAGGCCCGCCAGAAGTCCTCCGTTGAGCTGAAACAGGTCCACTTTGGTTATAACCTAAGTATACTTTGCCCTGGAGTCTATTTCTGTGAGTTTTAAGACTATATAAGGACCTTAAACCCTCTCTCATTGCAGCCATACGAATTTGAGAGAAACCCTAGAGAGAGAAGAGAGAAAAGAGAGAAAGTGTGGGAGATGTGGGAGAATCTCCCTGCCATGCTTCCCTGCCGCTCCACAAGCTCTACCACTCCGTTCCAATCACTTTCCTGGCGATTCCAGCTCTGTTTCTAGATAAGAAACCCTAACCCTAATCTGTTTTGGGGTTGTATAGGTTGTAGGTTATGAAATAGCTAACCTATTTCATTTTATAGGTTACCAAACTGCCGTATACAGAAACTTAACAATTCTATCGACTCTGTTTCGATTCTACGATAAAAGGTGCGGACTTTAGGTGTACAAGTTATGGTTTTCAATGCTTTCAATGTCAGATAATGATAGATTCATGATCTGCATGCAATTGCACATGTACAAAGTGCTGTCTGCTTTCCGTTTCGATTAAAGATGTAGAATATGGAATTTTACATATTCTAGGTATTCGTAGGAAATACCGTATACATATAAATTTTGAAAATGTGTTTGACATGATTATTGGTTGTATGAATATACGATATATGGATAAAATACTTATTTGGCGAAAGGATTCGCCCTAATACATGTTTTGCTAATATACACTATGTATTAGAAATACTGTATTATAGAAAGTACCGTATACATATATATTTTAGATATGTGTTTGCCATGATTATTTGCTGTATAAATATATTACATATGCGTAAAATACTTGCTTGGCGAAAGGACTCACCCTAATACATGTTTGCTAGTATACACTATGTATGTTGAAATAGTGTATGCTAAGTGTTTGTGAAAATGCTTGAGAGAGTAAGTGTTTGGATGATGATGCCTTAGGTAGGTGTTGAGATGGGATTCTCAACTACCTTAGAGACATGTATGATTTCCTCCATGAGATTGTTTACTTAAACCGCTTACTTGTGAAATATATGTGTTTGTATTCTTGTATATATGGTGCTTTATGATATGCTTTATAACATGCTTTATACATGCTTATGACATGTTTGTTAGCATGCTTGAATTACTTTGTTTATTATGCTTTACCCCACATGCTTTGAATATGGATTAATTGCGATTGGGACTATGTTTATAGTCCAGACAATCGGTACCAGACTTGAGATCGTGGTTGAGATCCCTTCCGCCACGTAGGATGTGTTTGACGAACTCGAGTCGTACGTCAGTTGGCGACAGTGGTTAGGCAACGCGAAGTGCTTATGCACTTCATGTCGTTCAGCTGATTGTGCGCTCGAGCTAGTTAGGCTCGTCAAGTAATCCCGATATGTCTAATGTGTGTTCACCATGTTTGGTCACTACTGCTTGAACCTAGGGTAGCAAACTTACCAGTGGAAATCCCGTTAACCATGGTACCTCGATCCGCTAAGACTCATGAGCCGGACATGGTGGTATGGGACACCGTGGTCGAGCTATCGGCCTACGCTGGGCCACGTGCCTCCCCGTAGTGACCAGTGAGCAAGCAGACTCGTGAGCCGAATACGGTGGTATGGGACACTGTATTCGAGCTGTCGATACCTACGGTGAGAGCCGAATATGGTGAGAACTGTATTCGTACTGACGGGTGACGAGTGCTCCATAGTGTCTTCGAGTATACTTTGAAGTTTGTGATTGGCGATGAGCCCTTCACAGCAACTAGAGCATGAGTTGAGCCGAGTACGGTGAGACCTGTATTCGAGCTGACGACCAACGATTGAGCCGAGTACGGTGAGACCTGTATTCGAGTTGACGGCCAGCAATTGAGCCGCATACGGTGAGATCTGTATCCGTGCTTACGGGTGACGAGCCCTTTGCGATGCCTTTGCGATGCATCTCGAACCATAACATCATATGAATTATCTAGGTTTGACAACCCTAGAATGGATCATGTTTGGGAATGATACAAGGGAGGTACCTTAGTTTTCAATACTGCTGTTTGAAATGGACTAATAACTACTCGGTAATCATGCTCATCATCGCACCGCATGTGCTTGGTAGATGTGGAGCACTGAGGGAGGTATGCATCCGCAAATGTAAGATGATGTCACATGAGAGTGGTTTGGCAAGGGCATTCATCATGTCATTTCATACTTGTATTAATAAGAGTACTTAGAATTGTTTGATTGTACTACTTTATCATTACTGCTTGACTGAGTTGATAATATGTTAACCTATGTTTTATTGTTCCACTGAGTTGATCACTCACTCCCACGTTACGGGACGGTGTTTGCAACACTAACCAGATTTATTGAGTTTCAGGTGATGGCGATGCTTATGAAGTAGAGCCAGACTACTACTATGATGTTGAGGAGGAGTTCTCATACATATAACTCTCTGACAGGTCTATGAAGACCTGGTAATGTATTAACGGGGATATGGTACTTGGGATAGAAGACATTACACTTCCTCACATTTGGTAAATTTTAGAATTGTACTTGTAATTATTTAACCTGGTGACATTATCACACTCTAGAGACTCACCACAGTTTTTATATTCTACATGTCTATCACAGTTTTCCGCTTGCAATTTAACTATCTCTGAAGTATGATATGTTGTTTTGGCTTAATCTCACTCATGTTCAATGTACGAATACAGTCAACATTCAATCATCATTCATTTTGTTGCATAAGTGATGTTCTGGAACTCGGGAGTTGAGTTACTACTTGACCCCCGATTTTCGGGATGTTACAGCCAGTCGAACTAAATCTTAAACCATCTGAACTACACAGATCCTTGGCTATAAATAGAGACTTTCTTTTACATTCTAAATCACAAAAATTCATATTCTTTTATTATGTTGTAGAGAAAGATTCTTCAAGTATCTTTAAGCTATTTGTGTTATAATTCATATTTTATTATTAGCTTATTCTATTCTCCTTTTTCAAATTTAAATTAAATCATTTTGATAAGAGTAATCCATACTCTTCTTTGAAAAGAAGGAGAATCGAATCTGCAGCAATAGGGTTTCATTCATTTCATTGAAAATCTATTAGATCCCTTCCAACCTTTTAGGTTGAACTCATACATCGACTTCATCAATATCCCAAGAAGATGATCGTTGCATTCAAGCTACAGCTACAACTTTGACTCGCCAAATCGAAGATAAGTACTATTTGTTTTAATTACTTCAGTTTGAGTTTTTCTGAGATAGTCCAAAAATCTCAACTGGATTATTTGTAGTGACCCTGTAAAATCATAAAGTGGGTTTGATTGTGATAGCCCGTGAAAATCACAATAACTGTATAAGGTTGTTAAGGTGACCCTGGAAAACCTTGAAATAGTGAAAGTGGAAAGTGTGAGGGTAGTAATTTTGGGAGTGGAGTAGGTTACATTGAGGCACCGAACTACTATAACTCTTTTGTACATTGTGGTGATTGAATATTATTAATTGTGCTATTGTACTTTTCTTATTTTTTGCATTAGTTTGAGTTTTTTATTTCAAAGACGTCGTGACATAAGGTTGTCCTACCTAAATCTTTTAGGTGAAAGGTTATCCTATGAACTATTTGATATCAAGGATTCAATACTTTGTAATATTATATTTAATTGATTCATTATTTCGCATTGTATCGAATTATTTGGCATTGTCCTATTCATCCCCCCCCCCCCCCACAGGACATCTATAGCTCGTCCTATCAAGTGGTATCAGAGCAAGGCTGCTCTTTTTAAGATTAACTTCTTAGAGATAGATCCAGAGTTGTTGGATGTCAAATTTCGATAGTCTATCCATTTCTAGGCCACCACCCTTCGATGGCTTGAACTATTCCTATTGGAAAGCTAAAATGAGGATCTTCCTCAAATCTATTGATGAAAGTGTATGGCAAGCTACCATGTCCCAATGGGCCCCTCCAATGTTGGAGTTAGTGGGTGCAGATGGAACAAAATCCATGAAATAACAAGTTTATAATCTTTAGACTCCATGTCAGAAAAGCGAAAGTAGTGCTAATGCAAAAGCACTTAATGCTATCACTTGTGCTTTATCACCAGACGAGTTCAAAAGAATCATCTTGTGTGATATAGCAAAACAAGCATTGGATATACTTGAAATGGCACACGAAGGAACTAACATTGGCAAGAAATCTAAAATTCAAATCCTTACAACAAGGTTTGAAGAAATCCATATAGAAGAAAATGAATCATTCATGGATTTCTTCACCAAACTAAATGACATTGTTAATTCCATGTAGGGTCTTGAAGAAAAAGTCCCTAAAAACAAAGTGTGTGCAAAAATCCTACGAATGCTTCCTGACAGGTTTAATTCTAAAGTCATTACTATACAAGAATTGATGGACACTGATACAATGAAGGTAGAGGAATTAGTAGGATCTTTACAAACCTATGAGTTGAATTTTAAAATTCCCAAAAGTAAATTCATAGCCCTAAAATTCTCAAAATCCAAATCAAAAGATTCAAATAATGAAGAAAATGAGGATGACATGGCTATGCTTGCTAAAAAGTTTTATAGGATTTATAAAAATAAAATAGATCTGATTTCTAAAAACCGATTGACAAAAGAAAAGGAAATTGGAAATCTAAATCTAAAGACTCTCAATGTTTCAATTGTTCTGAATATGAGCATCTAGTTGCAAAATGTCCTAAGAAGGATAAATCTAAAAGAAGAGACATGATCGCTACATGGGATGAATCGTCTGAATCTGAATCCAATTCAGAAACTGACGAATCAGATAATGAAACTAAAAATGATCAAAAGGCGTTTATGACCCTAGCTAGACTTACTTCCTCAAATGAAAATGAAACATCTGATTATGAAATGCCAGGAAATGATGTTGAAAATGAAGAAGATCTTCAAGTAGCTTATGATGCCTTATATAAAGAAAGTTGTAAGATTGCAACAAAATTAAAATTCAAAAGGATAAATTTGCAGATTAAAAATTATAACTTGAAAAATCTGTTTTGGAGAAATCACATTTTTCTGATTGTTTTGAGAAAACTAAATTTGAACTCAATATAAAAAATTCTGAAATTGAAGATCTCAAAACTGAAAATAAGAATTTACAATTGGAAATTACTTCTCTAAAAAATTCTAAAGAAATCTGGATATATACCCATGGTGACCCGAGACTTGAAAAGCTATTATTTGCATCTCGTCGAAGTAACAACAAATCCGGCTTGGGTTATATCAAGAGTCGTTTAAAAAAATCTAAAAATACTACTCCTACATTTGTTAAGGTGAATCTTCAAAATCTAAAGAAGAAACCACTAAGAAGATTAAAAAACCTTATCAAAAATATGTTTATCCAAAAACTAAGTCCAATTATCAAAGAAAAATTATAATTCATCTCTAACAGACAAAATAGTGGACTTACTTATGGAACTTCTGAAATCAAACTCTAGAACTAACAGAGTAAACAAGAACAAAGATAAATCTTACTCTCAAACAAATTATATGATTAGAGATGCTCTTAAACCCAAAACCATATTGAAATGAGTTCCAAAAAATCAGTGTCTTATTATCCATACAGCTTTCAAAGCTAGTAGCCATTCAAGATGGTATCTGGACAGTGGATGCTCTAGACATATGACTGGTGATAAGGTGATACTTTCAGACATCAATCACATTGATGGAGGTTCAGTAACATTTGGAGATGGCAGTAACTACAAAATCAATGGAAAAGGTAATGTAAGACTTCCCAATCTTCTTGTTTTTAAAGATATTTTATATGTTAAAGGTTTGAAACATAATCTGCTAAGCATATCTCAAATTTGTGATAATAATCATAGTGTTAAACTTTCTGATCACGGATGTGAAATACTTAATAATCAAGGTCATATAATATTAAATGGTCAAAGAACCTCTAAAAATTGCTACATCATTGATGAATCATGTTCCACAAGTCACACTTGTCATATGGTCCAAACAAATGAAACTAAATTGTGGCATCAACGTCTTGGACATGTGAACTTTAGAGATCTATACAAACTTAGCAAGAGATATCATCTTCAAGGCTTACCCAAGTTGAAAAAGTTGAAAAAGAAAGTATGTGGTGTCTGTCAAATAGGCAAACAAATCAGGAGAAGTCACAAAAAGGTGAACTCCTTAGCCACATCTAGACCCCCCGAATTACTCCATATAGACCCTATTGGACCAACATGAACAGAGAGTAGAGGAGGTAAAAAATACTTTCTAGTTGTAGTTGATGACTACACTAGATATTCATGGGTAGCCTTCTTAAGAGAAAAGTCAGATGCTTTTGACGAAGTCAAAAAGTTATTCAAATGCATCCAGACATAAAAAGAACTGCCTATGAAAAAGATAAGAAGTGATTATGGAATAAAATTTCAAAATAGTAATTTTGAGAAGTTTTGTGATGACTATGGAATATTACATGAATTTTTTGCCCCTAAAACTCCTTAATAAAATGGTATAGTTGAAAGGAAAAACAGAGTTCTACAAGAAATGGGGACGGTTATACTTAATAGTAAAAAATTAGCAAAAAAATTTATGGGTTGAAGCTGTCAATATTGCTTGTTATATTATTAATTGAGTATATGTAAGATTAGGATTAAATAGTACGGCTTATGAACTCTGGTCTAACAAAAAACCATCAGTAAAATATTTCTGTACTTTCGGAAGGAAATGTTTCATTTTACGAGATAGGGAACATTTGGAAAATTTTGAAGCAAAAAGTGATGAAGGTATTTTTCTAGGTTATGCTCTGAACGGTAGAGCATATCACATCCTAAATAAAAGTACTGGAGTAATATAAGAATCCATAAATGTTGTAATTGATGATCAAACAATTACTCCAGCTAATAAACACGATGATGGGGTTATTATATATAATCAATCAGAACCTTCATCAAAATCAGATTTACCTGAGAATAGACTAGTCAAAGACCATCCGACTAATCAAATTCTTGGTGACCCTCACACAGGTGTTCAAACCAAAAGATAAGTTGAAAACATTTGTAATCATGTATGCTTCACTTCCCAGATAGAACCATCAAATGTAAATGAAGTCTTGGCCGATGAAAATTAGATTTTAGCTATGCAAGATGAATTAAATCAATTTGTCAGGAATGATGTTTGGTATCTAGTGCCTAGACCATCTGAAAAACATGTGACTGAAACTAAATGGATATTTAAAAATAAATCTAATGAATTTGGAAACATCATTAGAAATAAAGTGAGATTAGTTGCACAAGGGTACACCCAAATTGAAAGAGTCGACTATGATGAAACTTTTGCTCCAGTTACTCGTCTCGAATCCATCAGACTATTTATCTCCATTGCATGTCATAAAAACTCTAAAATTCATCAAATGGATATTAAAAGTGCTTTCTTAAACGGTGATCTAAATAAAGAAGTTTATGTAGAACAACTTAAAGGTTTCAAAGATCTTAAACTTCCTAACAATGTATACCGTCTTAAAAAGGCCCTGTATGGATTAAAACGAGCTCCTAGAGCTTAGTATAAAAAATTAACAAAATTTCTTCTCAGTCAAAATTTTAAAATGGATAGTGTTGATAAAACTCTATTCATCAAAAGAATTAATGAAGAGTTGTTGATTGTTCAAATATATGTAGATGATATTATTTATGGATCAACGAATACTAACCTTTCTTCTAAGTTTATAGAATCTATGAATCAGAATTTAAGAAGAGCATGGTGGGAGAGCTAAACTATTTTCTTGGACTTCAAGTGAAACAACTTGAAGATGGAATTTTCATATCTCAAACCAAGTATGCGATAAACTTAGTTAAGAAATTTGGGATTGAGAATGGTAAAAACTTTGCTACTCCGATGGCTACAACAGTCAAATTATCTAAAGATGACATAGGTAAAAGCATTGATCCTCATCTTTACCGTAGTATGATTGGTAGTATCTTATATTTAACAGCTAGCAGGCCTGATATCTCTTTTAGTGTAGGCCTATGTGCCAGATATCAATCTAACCCTAAAGAATCTCATCTGGCTGCAGTAAAAAGAGTAATTAGATATGTTGTCAGTACTATTAATTTAGGTTTATGGTATCCTCATGATACATCTTTACAAATTGCTAGATATACTGATCCTGATTGTGTCACGCCCCAAACTCAGAAACTGGGCTCATAAAATTCCCTGTCGCTGAATCCGACACCGACAGCTTCTATAGTACCCCATTCTCAGCTCCTGGCACCCATATACCATGTTCCAATCTTGGGATCCTACAAGGAGGATTTTCAACATAAATTTGCTCCATAAGAAGCATAACCCACGAACAACGACCAACAACATCACCATATATCCACTATGATAAAAAAAAAACTTTGAGTACAATGCATAAAGAGAAATACAATGGCGATATCAAAGGCTCTAGAAACTCAGCGGCATGCTCCTGACTCAGTGCTGCTACTGCGTCCTAGCGTCACCTGCACGCAACGATCGTGCATAAGCTTATAGAAAGCTTAGAGGTGGTGTAAGTGTGTGCTAGGTATGTGCCAAGTATGCAATATCAGAGTAATACAAAAAAATGCAGGTAAATCCATGAACGCTATGCAGAAGTGCTAGCAAGTCCATGAATGCTATCAGCCATACTATGACTATGTGATGCAAGGACTACTTGGCCAAATATCATATGCAAGATGCAACACAAGTATACCAGTCCTCATCTAAATTCACATATCAGTACAGTTCATCTATGGATAATCACCAAGGTCTGGTACACTTAACACTAGCTTGCCCCCTATCTAAGTACACAACTGAGTAAGTGGAGGAGACCTCACTATTCGCCTGCCAATATCGGGCCCGGCTCGTCGATAGTCGACACATTCCTCAAGTTGGGTTGGACTCAGCCTAGTCATTGCCCCCTCACTCGGGCGGGTAAGGCCACAACACCTTCCAACCGACCACGACACAATGGAAGATGCGGCTAACTGGTATTTGGTCCTCATGCGCTCATGCATCCACTCGGTTTAGACATTGGAGCATCCTCCTAGTACCATAAGGGCTTGGGGACTTTCACCCTGGGACATCTATGGTGCTCTCATGCTAGAACAAGTATTTCCAGTATCCAATCCTGCCATCCACGCTATGCTTGCGAAGGCTACAACCCTGATGTCGTTAGGGCATACAATAATCGAATCGTACAATGCAAGGTGCATGAATCACACTATCCAATCATACATCAATCCTATGCGTACTACACGCTCATGTGGGGCAACTCCCTCTATTAGGGAGTCTCATAAAAAATTTGCACAATGTCATATTCTATGATCAGTCACTCTTCATAACAAGCATACAAATGATGCGCATGGGCATGTAACATAATGTTATGCTAGCCTATACTCAGTATGTCCTACTAACTGAAGTACACTAGCATGATTAACAAATATAACATCAAGATCAGTCCACAACAGTGGATATACTAAATCTAATACCACAGATTCTTTTATGTATGGTAATGATGTACTCTCCTCATGATAAGGATGGGCCTAGGAACAAGGAGTGGGCTTCCTCTCCCGTTACGACATGTAGCAAACTGAGCTTTCTAAGGGGCCCAATAAACATAAGATGGGCTTAATAACTTAGACAATCTACAAGGCATAATGGAAGCATCAATAATAATAGGGGCCCAACGGTTTAAGGTAAGCCCAATGAGGTGGATCATACTAATGTTAATGAGGGCCCAATGAATTGGGATAGCCCAATAAGGTGAGATGGATCATACTAATAACTATCATGCCCCGAACTTGGAAACTGGGCTCACAAAATTTTCGATCACCGAATCCAGCGTCGACAGCCTCCATAGTACCCCATTCTCGACTCCTGGCACCCAAACACCAAGTTTCGATCCTAGGATCGCATAAGGAGGATTTCAATTATGATCTTATTTTAGTATAAGCATAACTATAAGCATAACCCACGAACAATAATCACAAGAACACCATCACAAAATCCACTATGATAAAAAACTTTTGAGTACAATGCATCTGAAGGGAAATACAAGATAATGCAAATAATGAAAACTCCAAAAGCTCGACTGCACGCTTCTGCTACTACTATGCTACGGTTGCGTCCTGACGTCACCTACATGCATCAATCGTGCATATGCTTATAAAAAGCTTATAGGGTGGTGTAAGTGTGTACGCAATACGAGCGTGATCAGAATGTAAAGTCAGAGTAATGCAGAAACATGCTGATGAGTACATGAATATAATCAGTCGTACCAAGGCTATGACGTGCAAGATATGACTACTATCGGCCATGTCAAGACCATGCGATGCGAGATGCAGCTCAAGTATGTCATTCCTCATACAACTCATCAAACATCAGAACTGTTCTCATCTTGGATAATCACCGGGGTCTAGTACACTCTACGCCAGCTTGCCGCCCCTATCCGAATGCATAACTGGGACAGTGAAAGAGACCTCACTATCTGCCTGCCAATATCGGGCCCGGCTCGTCGATAGCGGACCCATTCCTCAAGCTGGTCAAATTTAACCTACAAATTGCCCCCTCACTCAGGCGGGTAAGGTCACACCCCTTTTTAACCGACCACGATACAATGGGAGACGTAGTCTACTAGTATACGACCCTCACGCGCTCGTGTATCCACTTGGTCTTGACATTGGAGTCATCCTCTGGTACCATCGGGTTCAGGGATTTTCACCCAGGGACATCTATGCCGCCCCGATGCTAGAAACAGTATTTTCGGTATCAATTTGGCCACCCACGATGTGTCTGTCGAGGCTATGACCCTGATGTTGCTAGGGCATACAGTAACCACAATCACATAAATGCAAGTGCATGAATCACACTACTAGTCATGCAACAGTCCTACGTGTACCACGCACTCATGTAGGGTAACTCCACCTATCAGGGAGCCCATAAATAATCTGCCCGAGGGCGTATGCTATGATCAGTCACTCCTCATATCAAGCATACATATGATGCGTATGATCATGAATCATGGATCTATACTAAACATGTTATACAGTGATGGGCTCTGTTTATAATGAAGATGGGCCTAGATGGCCTACACACTACAAGTATGGGCCTATTAATGGGCCTTAGGGAGAGTGACAATGCAGACATTTAACCAACATCATCCTTATAATGTGGGCATCTAACCATCAGTGTTTCCAAGGCACGACCCGTTATAAACATCATTATATATACCACGGAGAAATCACACATTGCAATGGACCTAAATACATCCCACTAGGCCTTAAATACATCAAATGGGCCGTATCACATGGGCCTTATATTCATCAAGTGGTTGTATTAATGAGCCGCACCAGTGGGCCTTATGTACATTGTAATGGGCCATAACCCATGGGCCTTGCATACATCACAATGGGCCTTATACAATTCAAGGTGGGCCTTAACAATGGGCCACAAATACATCAAGATGGACCTCAACAATGGGCCTTATACAAATCAAGGTGGGCCTAAAAAATGGGCCATAAATATGGTAAGTGGGCCACACCACATGGGCCACATGTATATCAAATGGGCCACACTCAAATATAAGTGGTGATAATAATTTCCACCATTAAAATTTCTAAGGGTTTAATGGTGGATGTTCAAACCTACTATTTTCTATAATATGGTCCACTTGATCATAGATCTATCTAATTTTTAGTCTCAAGCCTTAAAATGATCTTTGAAAATGGTTGGACGGCTTGGATGCAACCCATGCATCATGGTAGATTCCATAAGGATGGAAAGGATGGACGACATAGATGAGGTACATACCCCATGGTGGGGCCCACACTAATAGAAGGTGTGGATTGCAATACATACATTAGTGGGTCCTCGTGGGGCCCACCATAATGTTTATTTTACACCCAGCCTGTTGGTAAGGTCCCACGGACCATGGGCTGCCGTAATGTTTATTTATCATTCAATCTGTTGATGAGGCCACATAGGCATGGGGACCACAGTAATGTTTATATGCAATCCAAATTGTTGATAAGGTCACAGGACCTGAATGAATAGGAAAAACAAATTTCATATGATCCAAAACTTCTGACCCAAAAAGGGTTTTAATGGCAGACGTTCAATCCACTATTTCCTGTGACGTGGGCCACCTGGATCATTTACACGGCTGATTTTTGGGTGGCCCAAAGCTAGGAGGGAGGCCCACTAAATGCACAATGATGATGTTCAACTCACATCATGGTGGGGTCCACAGCTGGGACCCATGGTCCCAGCCCAGTCTGTCCGTCCATCGGTAGCAGAAGGCCGTCACAGAAGTGAAGAAGAAGAATGTCACTGTCGCAATTTTATATTTTTTTTAAATTACCACGGTTTTTCACTTATAGGGCCCGCATCTGAAAAATCCAACCCGACCATTAAATTCTACGGACCCTGATTGACCAAATGAGACCAATATGCAATGTATTTTTTACGAATAGAAGAATCAATGTGGGTTTTAACGGTAATACCACTATTTCCTATGGTATGGCCCGCTCGATTATTGGATTGGTCTCATTTTTGGCTCAACGCCTAAAATGAGCTGAGTAATGGAATGGACGGGATGGATTTGATTTGTATACCAAGGCGGGGCCTACATAAGTGGTCCACCCAAAAATAACTAAATTTACCTTTTGTTAGCTGTTAGTACAAACCTCTATCAGTACACGCACTCCATGTTAACCACACCCTATGTCCAGCATTCAGGGATGCTGGACGGTGTGGGTAGTCACAGACATCATGGTGGGTCCCACATGGACGTGGCCCACCAATTGGATCAACATGATATTTGTGTTTTTTTTCCTTCATCTTAGTCGTCCAATGGACCTGCTGCAAGGTGGGCCTCACGATCGGACGGTCAAGATCATCTTGCACCGAGGTGGCCAAAGATATCTCACAAAAAGGAGAGAGAGAGAGAGAGAGAGAGACGGTGATGGAGGGGCCCCGCCACTATGGGCCCCACATGATATAACTCACACATCAAGATGGGTCCCACCAACAAGTGGGCCCTAAAAATAAGAATTTAACGGTGGATCACCCACCTTTAGGCCTTCTCCTTGGTCCCTTAGCCTCCTTAGCTCCTATGCTTAACCTTTAATGGTGGATGATGAAATTTTTTATGGTGGGGATGAGAGATGAGAGGGTGGGCCACACTTGTTGTTTTTGGGAAAACTTGGGAATGCTTGGACGTGTGGAAATTTTTGGGTTGCTTGGAAGTGAAGACATGGAATGAGAGAGAGAGAGAGGAGTGATGGGTGAAAAGGATGGGTGAGGTGTGATGGGTGATGGGTGGAGTGATGGGGTTGTAAGAAAGTGATGGGTGGAGAGAGAGAGAGAG
This sequence comes from Magnolia changhungtana, assembly GCA_030180095.1. NCBI lineage: Eukaryota > Viridiplantae > Streptophyta > Magnoliopsida > Magnoliales > Magnoliaceae > Magnolia > Magnolia changhungtana. Next base: position 6,025,351 of record JASAUF010000600.1, read on the forward strand.
AGAGAGAGAGAGAGAGAGAGAGAGTTGACTTTAGGAATGGGAAGGGATGGGTTGTTGTACTTGGGTATGGATTGTACTTGACTTGTACTTGACATGAGTGATTGATTGATGGATGAGACATATTGTAGAGATTCCCTCGAAGTTTGTAACTCGTGACGTTTTTCTCGAAATAAACGTAGGCCCACATCTTCTAGCCTAGGTATCAATTCGGTGCGTGAGTCACGGCGACGCCGCAATCACCAAGGGACAGGTTTCAGTTTGAACTGGCTTCGGTATGCAAGACTCGACTTAGGATCGAACACAAACGTCGGATACCGGTCGAGGGTTGACGAAATTCAACCAGAAGGACTGCGGAAGCCTACAGAATGGTACAGACTAGGATAAGGATCTTACAATTCTCCCCTCCAAATAAAAATTTCATCCTCAAAATTTGCATAATCATCGTAAGTAAACATAACTCATAATAGAAGAGGAAATAAGGCATCGTCATATAAAATCAGAGACAACATACAAGATATAATATATGATCAATCATTAAAGAGATGGGGATAACGCTCTCAAATCTCGGCCTCACGCTCCCAAGATGCCTCATCAACTGAATGGTGACCCCATTGAACCTTCACTAATGGAATGACCTTGGTCCGAAGGACCTGCTCTTTCCAATCAAGGATACGAACTGACTGCTCAATATAAGAAGCGTCCTCACGAACCTCCAACGGCTGCAAATCAATAACAGGAACGATGTCTGATCCACACTCCTCAACATGGAGACGTGGAAAATATTGTGGACGTTAGACAACTGAGATGGTAAGGCAAGCCGATAGCCCACGACACCAATATGCTCAGTGATCTCGAAAGGTCCAATGAATCTTGGGGTAAGCTTGCCCTTCGCTCCAAATCGAACTATGCCCTTCGTGGGCGAGACCTTGAGATACACATGGTCCCCTACATCAAACTCTAAGGGACTACGCCGATGATCAGTAAAACTCTTCTGCTGGCTTTGAGCTGTGCGCATCCTCTGCCTGATGATATCAATAGCCTCTGATGTCTTCTGCACAAGCTCGAGACCTTGGAGACGCCGCTCACTAACTTCGGTCCAACAACTCAGAGATCTGCATGGTCTGCCATACAATACCTTAAAAGGAGTCATGCTAGTGGTCTCCTGATAGATGTTGTTGTATGCGAACTCAGCCAATTGCGGATGCTCATCCCAGCTACCCCCGAAGTCAATCAGGCAGGCCCAAAGCATATCCTCAAGGATCTGGTTGACCCTCTCAGTCTGACCATCAGTCTGCGGATGGTATGCGGTGTTGAGCTGCAAATCAGTGCCTATAACTCTCTGAACGCTTCTCCAGAACTGAGACGTGAACCTCAGGTCTCGGTCAGAAACGATTGAGAATGGAATGCCGTGCTGCCTCATAATCTCCTCGATGAATAATCTCGCAAGCCGGTCTAAAGGCCAAGTCGCACGAATCACAAGAAAATGTGCCGACTTCGTCAGATGATCAATGATAACCTAGATGGCGTCATGACCACGATGAGTCCTCAGCAAGCCCATAATAAAATCTGTCGACACGTGCTCCCACTTCCATGTCGGGACGCTCAATGGCTGCAATAGACCAGGGGGTCTCTGATGATCGGCCTTGACACGCTGGCATGTATCACACTCGGCCACAAAACTGGCAATCTGGCGCTTCATCCCCACCCAATAATACTGTCTCCTCATATTAGGATACATCTTCGCAAGCCAGGGTGGATAGAAAATCGTGATCGATGTGCCTCGGTCATAAGATCTCTGCGTAACTCAGAAATATCCGGGATACATAATCAGCCTCTGAAGCGAAGTCCACCATCAACACCAATCTGCCAATCTGTCTGACTCTCAGATACTGTCTCTGCTCGATAATCCTGTAACGACTCGTCTGTTTGCTGAGCCTCGATCACCCTTGCAACAAGAGAGAGTTGAATCAACAAGCTCGATAGCTGAACGATAGAAGACTGCAGATTAAAATCAAAGTCATACTCTACTATATCCTTTAGCATCCTCCACTCCTGCATCATCATATGTGCCACCAGGCCTCGTGGCTGACTGCTAAGGGCATCCGCCACCACATTCGCCTTGCCTGGGTGGTACTGGAGGTCAAAATCATAGTCCTTCAGAAGCTCCATCCAGCATCTCTATCTCATGTTCAGCTCGGACTGAGATAATAGATACTTCAAGCCCTTGTGGTTAGAGAAGAGCTCGAACCTGACCCTATAAAGATAGTGTCTCCACACCTTCAATGCGAAGACGACTGCTGCCAGCTCCAAATCATGTGTAGGGTAGTTCAGCTCATGGACCTTGAGCTGACGAGACACGAAGGCTACAGGCCTGCTGTGCTGCATCAGGACAACACCTAAACCAATACGTGAGGCATCGGTAAATACAATAAATCCATCACTCCCAAAGGGAAGAGTGAGGACAGGAGCGGACATCAAACGGTCCTTCAGCTCCGTGAATGCCTGCTCACATGCGTCAATCCAAATAAAATCTGCGCCCTTCCGAGTCAACCTGGTCAACAGGGCTGCAATACGGGAGAAGCCCTCAATGAAACGCTGATAGTATCCTGTCAAACCAAAGAAACTATGGATCTCGGACGTGGTTGTGGGCTGACCCCACTGGGGCACTGCCTCAACCTTTGAGGGGCCCACTGTGATACCCTCCCTCGTCACCACGTGACCAGGAACCTCACCTCTTCCTGCTAAAACTCGCACTTCTCCATCTTCGTGTAACGCCCTGAAAATCGAGGGTCGAGTAGTAACTCAACTCTCGAGTTCCAGAACATCACTTATGCAATAAAATGAATGATGATTGAATGTTGACTGTATTAGAGTAGTGAACATGAGTGAGATTAAGCCAAAACAACATATCATACTCCAGAGACAATTAAATTTGCAAGTGGAAGACTGTGATAGATAGATAAAATATATAAACTGTGATGAGTCTCCAGAGTGTGATAACATTACTAGGTTAAATAATTACAAGTACAGTTCTAAAATATACCAAATGTGTAAGTGTAATATCTTCTATCCCAAGTACCATAGCCCCGTCAATGCAAGTACTGTGTCTTCAGAGACCCGTCAGAGAGTTACATGATAGGAGAACTCCTCCTCATCACCATAGAAGTAGTCCAGCTCTGCTTCATAAGCATCGCTATCATCTGAAATTCAACAAATCTGGTTGGTGTGTACAACACCATCCCGTAACTTGGGAGTGAGTGATCAACTCAGTGGAACAGTAAGGCATAGGTTAACATGTTATCAATCCAATCAAGCAGTAATGATAAAGCAGTACAAATCAAACAATTCTAACTACTCTTATTAAGTGCGAGAATGAAATGACATGATGCTGTATGCCCTTGCCAAACCACCCTCATGCGACATCATCTTATGTTCGCGAATGCTTAACTCCCTCAGTGTGCCACATCTACTAAGCACATGCCGTGCAATGATGATCATGATTACCGAGTTATTATTAGTCCATTTCAAACAGCAGTATCGGGAAACTAAGGTACCTCCCTTGTATCATTCCCAAACATGATCCATTCTAGGGTCGTCAGTTCTAGTTAATCTCATACGATATTATGGTTTGAGAGGCGTAGCGAAGGCATCACAAAGGGCTCGTCACCCATCAGCACGGATATAGATCTCACCGTATGCGGCTCAATTGTTGACCGTCACCGAGTACAGGTCTCACCGTACTCGGCTCAATCACTAGCCGTCACCTCGAATACGGGTCTCACCGTACTCGGCTCAACTCATACTCCCGCCATCTTGTGAAAGACTCGTCGTCAATCACAGACCTGGAGTATACTCGAAGATACTACGGAGGACTCGTCGCCGTCAAGACGAGTACAGGTCTCACCGTACTCGGCTCTCGCCGTAAGTATCGACAGCTCGAATATAGTGTCCCATACCACCATAATCGGCTCACGAGTCTGGTTGCTCACTGGTCACTACGGGGAGGCACATGGCCCCAGCATAAGCCGACAGCTCGACCACGGTGTCCCATACCACCATGCCCGGCTCATGAGTCTTAGCGGATTGAGGTACCATGGTTAAAAGGGATTTCACTGGTAAGTTTGGTACCCTAGGTTCAGGCAGTAGTGACTAAACATGGTGAACATACATAAGACAGATCGGGTTACTTGACAGCTCGGCTAGCTCGAGCGCACAACAAGTTGAAAGACATGAAGTGCATAAGCACTTCGCGTGGCCAACCACTATCGCCAACCGAAGTATGACTCAGGTTCGTCGAACACATCTCACGTGGTAAATGAATCGCAGCCACGAATTCAATTCTGGTACCGATTGTCTGGACTATAATCATAGCCCCAAACATGATAACTTGCAGATAGATAAAGCAGTAATGGATCAAGATTCAACTCATACAATCAAGGTATGGTATTATCCGTTTTAAGGTCGCTGTGGTACATTGCAGACACTCGTTGCTCCGCTCCCCCATCACCCATGACGGATCATACAACGTAAATATAAATTTAAACATATGCATTACATAGTTATAATCATAAAGCAGTTGAGCATGTTATGAATCATAACACAAGCATGAGTTTATACATGTTCAATTCCTAATCACACAACAATCCCAGGAGATCATACACATAGTTAAAAGAGGTTGAGAATCATATCTCAACACCCTTATACATTACAATTTGCTAACTACTACTCATTCAGACATTTCAAGAAACACTTAAACAAACACGCATCAACATACATGACATATGTCGATCACATAGGCATTAGGCCAAATCCTTTCACTAGGGAGTTGCCCCAATCATAACACGCGTACACCCACGACGGATAGTCATGGCAAGCAGGAATCCAAGTTCCATATTCATTCAGTCATTTCCACAAACACTTGGGCCACACATTTTAGCATATATGGTGTCTATTGGCCGTGGCGTGATTTAGGGCAAATCCTTTCGTCAAAAGGGTATCGCCAATACAACAATCATGAATCCATGACAATTAGTCATGGCGAGCACGAATGAGGATTCTATACTCATTCAGTCATTTTCACAAACACTTAGAATACACTAATACAACATACATGGTGTATGTTAGCAAAACATGTATTAGGGCTATCCTTTAGCCAAGTGAGTATTTTATCTATGTATAATATATTACTACAGCAAATAATCATGATAAATGCATCTCCAAAATTTATACGTATACAGTATTTTCTAGAATACACATTTTCAACATACATACTGTGTACAATCAAACATGTATTACGGCGATTCCCTTTGCCAAGAAAATGTTTTATACGCACATAATATATTTATATGATAATTAATCATGACAAACACATCACTAAAATATACATGTATACGGTACTTCTTACAATACCGTATTTCTACATACATAGTGTTTATTAGTAAACATGTATTTAGGCGAATCCTTTCGCCAAATAAGTATTTTATCCATACGTCATATATCCATACGTCAAATAAACATGTCAAACAAATTTCCAAAAAAAATATGTATACGGTATTTTATACGAATACCTAGAGTATGAATTTCCAAATTCTACAATTCTAATCGAAACAGAAAACGGAAAGCATTTTGTACATGTGCAATTGCATACAAATCATGAATCTATCATTATCTGACATTGAAAGCGTTGAAAACCATAACCTATACACCTAAAGTCCGCACCTTTTGTCGTAGAATCGCAACGGAATCGATAGGTTTGTCTAGCTTCCGTATACGGGAGTTTGGCAACCTAGAGAACGAAACAGGTTAGCTATTTCATAGCCTACAACCTATACAACCCTAAAACAGGTTAGGGTTAGGGTTTCTTACCTAGAAACGACGCCGAAATCGCCGGGAAAGCGATGAAAATCAGGCGGTGGAGCCCGAATAGCGACAGGGAACAGCAGCAGGGAGGTCCTCCCACATCTCCCTCACTTTCTCTCTCTTTTCTCTCTCTCAAATCCAAATTCGTATGGCTAGAATGGGAGAGGGTTTAAGGTCCTTTTATAACCTAAAACCTTCCCAAAATAGACTCAGGTTCAAGGGTTACTGCTAATATAAGTATTTCATTACTTTTCCAGCTCAAAAGAGTGTTTCTGGTGGCCCCCCTTGAGCCAAACATCAGACTTAAGCTCACCACACATGGATCTATGTGGGATTACGTTTTCGACTCGATCAGATTCCCAGATCGCACGTGGCGGACCACTTTCAGTTCAATGGTCAGTGGGCCACGATCCGAAATTCCAAGCACATGTAAATGTTCCTGAAATTTTTCTTAATCCGAGGGTGTAATTTAGTCTGATTCTGACGGTCTGGTTGCTTAATACTGATGCGCAAGCGAATGGTGCCAGATCACTATTCCAGATATTTATTTTGTAAAGGGAATAGTGTTTTTCACACACACTCACTCCGGACTCAAGCGAATGGCCGTGGGACATCGGCTGGACCTGATTTTTGAGATGATAGTCAAGCCCAGCGAGGCGGTCCTAAGTCCTTAACTTCGTATTGCTCGGACTCCCGATGTGCGGTCCAGATCAGATACGGAGTTTCGAGATGCTCCCGAGAGCAACCGGGTAATGAGTTTGATCCTAGATTTTTGGGTAACTTAGCGTCAATGATTCTACAAGTTTTGGGTCTTGCAGATCATATTTAAAGCGATTCAAATGGATTTCATGGCTAATCTAGTTTAGCACTTAGTTAACTTTGTCAAATTTCTAAAGGATTTAATCCTAAGTGATTTCCGTCTGAGGTAGTATTTAGTCCTTTGCAGTTTGTATCTAAAGTGATCCAAGTTATACTACTTAACTAATTTAAGATAGTGTCTAGGGTGAAGGTGCTTTGAGAAATTGAAAGCACAAGGTAGTGAAGGGTGGGATTTGTGAAGAAAATGGTTTGAAAAGAGATTTGAGGCTTTAATTGAGCGTTTAAGAAGTTAAACCTGTATTAGGATTGATCCATTGCCTAAGGACGTCTAATCCCAGGTTGGCAAAAAATCCGGGGTGTTACACTTCGCATACAGCTGGTGGGCACAGAGGGTTTGCAAAGCGATCTCCAGATGCTGCATATGGTCCTCATGGGTCCTCGAATATATCAGAATGTCGTCAATAAATACCACAACAAACTGATCAAGATATAGATGGAAGACCTCATTCATTAACTGTATGAAGACCGCGGGTGCATTGGTCAGCCTGAAAGACATGACCTGAAACTCAAAATGACCATAGTGCATCCTGAAAGCCGTATTCGGGATGTCCTCCTCTCGGACATGAATTTGATGATAACCGGAACACAAGTCAATCTTCGAAAAGAATTGTGCACCCTGCAGCTGATCAAAAAAATCATTTATCCTTGGGAGTGGGTACTTGTTCTTAATCTTGACCCGGTTGAGCTCACGATAATCAACGCAGAGCCTTAACTAGTCATCCTTCTTCTTAACAAAGAGTACTGGTGCTCCCCAAGGTGAACTGCTCGGACGAATAAATCCCAACTCACACAACTTGTCCAACTGTCGTTGCAGCTCACACAACTCCATCGGTGTCATACGGTATGGGGCCTTCGAGATAGGTGCAGTACCAGGCACAAGATCAATCTGAAACTCAATATGACGGCACAACAGCAATCCTGAAATCTCCTGGAACACGTTGGGGAAATCACAGACCACCGGCAACTGATCGATATACAAGGCAACGGGCTCCTCGACTGCATAGGACATCAAACAAGATAATGGCTCTCCTCAGGGCTCTGCAACGACCTGAAACTGTGGCAAGCCGGGTATATAGAACGTGACTATACTCGTGGAACAATCCAAAATGGCGTGGTACTCGGTAAGCCAATCCATGCCTAAGATAACGTCAAAATCTGACATCGACAATACAAATAAGTCAGCAGGTAAAAAGATATCATTGACCAGAACGGGGCAAGACGAACAGAAACGGCCCAATACTGTGGTCTTCCCCAAGGGCATTGATACGGTCAATCCCTCACTAGCAGACTCTGTCAGTAATCTAGTCGATCGAAAAAAATCCTCAGACATGAATGAGTGCAAAGCACTGGAATCAAATAGTACTCGGGCGATGCATGAAGAGACTGAAAGTATACCCTCAACGACTCCTCCGAATGACTGTGGGTCCTGCTGAGCCGCATAGAATCTAGCTTGAGCTGGCTAGGGAGGTACCTGTCCCCTCGGAGGATGTTGCTACTGTTCATGTCACTGAGGCGCTCGAAACAGCTGCCTCTGTTGCGGTCTCGGAGGCTGGTGTTGATGCTGCTACTGAGGAGGTTTCGGTGGTGGGACCTTGAAAAGGCCAAGCTATATGTCCTAGAGGGGGGGGGGTGAATAGGACTATGCCAAATTTAAAATAAAATTAGTGGAAATAAATTAAACCAATAGCCTTACAATATAAATCAATTCACAATGCTAAATTTTAAATCACCTTGATAAATAAGTATTGAGAGATTGATACAAATTCAGTTCTAAGGACAACCTTACACCATAATAAACAAGGGCTTATGGTAGGACAACCTTATTTCTAGAACCTCTTTTGGATCAAGGACCATATTTTAATATAAGTAAATGAAATAGCAAGGAATTGAAATTAAATGCAGAAGTATAGATCTAAATTATTACAACAATCCCCACACTTGCTTGAAATGTAAATAATTACAACATTCACATCCACTTGTACATTCCACACAATCGAATGATAAAAGATATGAAAATTAAGCAAGCATTCAATCCACAAGACAAAGAGTTATAGTGGTTCGTCTGTGTGTACACCAACTGTTTTCCAACGCCACACATAAAGCTACTCCACTCTAATATCCTCAAACAGGGGATATTAGCGTTCACTATCAAATAGGTTTTCACAGTTCACCAAAAACCTTTACAATTGTGTCTTTTTCACTGGGCTTACACAATTCAAAAACCCATCTTTTCTGAGTTTTCTGGTTTTCCTCAGACAACCAATACAATGAGATTTTTCTGGCTCAACCTCAAACAAAACCAGTACAATGAGATTTTTCTGGCTTAACCTCAAACAAAACCAAAAGTAAATAAATTTTACAGTAATTGTAAAATACTGGATTTCTCCTTTTCTTAGCAAGTCCCAGTAGAACCAATCGGAGTAGATGATTGAATGTCAAAGTTCAATTTCCAATACTCACATTCATAAGGTTCTAAATTCTAATAGATTTTAGATTTAACTCGTTGGGCGTAGCTATATTTGATTTTGATTCCAAGAAGAAGGAATAAGATAATTCCTCTTTTCAAATAAGATTGGAATATAGAAACAAAATCAAATTAAATAAGCTAGCAAAAAGGAATATTAATAAGCACAATGTAGCTTAAAATAAACACAGACTTATCTCAGAGTGATCACTTGAAAATTCTTGAATTGAATAGAGTTGAAGTGTGAAAACTCTGAATTTCGTGTTCAATTTATAGAAGCAAAAATCGTTCCTACGACTGGTCTTAGAAACCTTCGACTGGTCTTAGCTCTAACAGATTTTTGAAATATTGAGCGCGATCTTTGAAAGTCGTTCCACGACTGGTCGTGAGTACCCTACGACTGGTCGTGGGTCACCTATGACTGGTCGTAGATCCCTATGACTGGTCGTAAGACCATAGATAAAGTTGTTGGACTTTGAGTCGTAGATCCACGACTGGTCGTGGACGAGTCGAAGCCACACCTACGACCGGTCGAAGGACCTCCAGGACTGGTCGTAGGCGTACCAAAAATTCTGAAAAATCTTCAACAACTTAGGACTGGTCGTGGAATTTCTTGGACTAGTCGAACCAATGCCAGGACTAGTCGAACAAGAGCTAGGACTGGTCGTAGAATAGACCAAACTTATGTAAAATAAATATTTGATTTATGTATCCAAAGTGACCTACTTAAAGGGTCAACCTAAGGTCATTCAAACCTGAATCATGTCGTATGGACATTAAACTTCAACCATTCAACGAATGTAGATTGTTTGAACCATATCAGGCTTGAGATCTTGAACTTGTTATAGCTTCAAACTTGAGATCTTCATCAGCATAACAACTACTTCATGCATTGCTTATTAGTCTTGAAGTCATGAGTTGTTTCTTAAGACTTGAACATCAACATTGTAGCTCCTTGAGACTTCAACATGTAGCTTCTTGAACTTCAATATGTAGCTTCTTGAAAAGTTCAACTTGTAGCTTCTTGAAGTATTTATGCAGTGTCTTGAATTCATATAAATCATCATACAAGCACAGGACACAGATAGATGTTTTGACACATCAAAATTTGACAACCAAAGGAGCATGAGACCATGACACTTACAATCTCACCCTTTGTCAAATTTGTGACAAAACACCTAATACTTCCAATAGACATAAGAGAAGTACAAATACAACAGGTTCACAATAGAGAAGCATGCACAGATATATAGATATGATAAGTAATAACTAGCATCATTCTCCCATAACTACCCCTGAGAAGCTTAACTCCCCCTGAGTAATAGCCTACCCCTGAGAAGCTTAACTCCCCCTGAGTAATAGGAGCACATCATAAAGATCAAATTCAAAAATAAAAAAACCTCCAAAACTTCTCCCCCTTTTTGACACAAAATGACAAAGGAAGAAGAGCATCAATAATAATGAAAATAGGAGTTAATTCAAGAGAACATAGTGCATAATTAAAAAAGTCAGTAAGCATGTAAAGTTCAGTAAAAAAATATATATATATATATTACAGACCCATTAAAAATTCAGTCAGAACCAGATGAGGGTGCAGGATTAGATGGATCAATTTTATGTAAACCCTTAGCAATCCGCCTCATATATTTGCGTAAATATGAAAATTGTGTGTCTTGGGTAACACGAATTTGAGCCACCTGCTCTTGAAGGGAATTCAATCTTTCATCAAAATCAGAAGGCTGAAAATCAGGATCATCAGCCGAGTCTGATTCAAGTTCTTCAAATAAATCATCCATATTCACGTCTTCAGGAAGATCACTAGCTTGAGCATTTCCTGCTTTAGCACCACTGCTACCAGCATCCACTTGGCCATCAGCCAATTCTAAATTCATCTTGTTAAGATTGGAATTATTAAAAGGGAGATGATGGATGGGTTTTTCTCTAGTAGGCATAGCCACGAGCATATGATTTGCCAGCATAGTCAATAAATAACCAAAGGGTATATCACTATGTCCAGGATGGTGACGAGACAAAATAATGGAATGACAAATTAAAGACGGTAGACATATTTTTGCACCAGAGACTACAGAATGCAAAACACGAACCATGAAAGCAGTGAGTTCGGTTTTATTACCAGAACGTGGATAAAGATTTGAGATGAATATCTTATGAAGTACTCTGTGTCTGGGTAACAAATACCTTGAGGGAAGTACATGACCTTTATGAGTCCAATGAACATCCAAATTACATAAATCTCTAGTAAGCATTTTTCGTTCAGATTCTGAGAGACTGTCATGTAAAATATGAATTGGAATGCTCTCATCATTGACAGGTATTTCCATAATGTCAGCAATCAAATGTCGATCTACTAAAAACAATCCTTCTTGAGTATCAACTTTAAAAGTAAAATCCTCAAGAGAAAAATCACAGATACATGCAAACATGGATTGGGCAATGGACTGGTATGCAGCTCCACCCCAATGTAAGATGTTATCCCATCCCACAGATTTCAACAGAGGAGGGATACCAAATGAAGCAATGTGATTAATATTAACATGACGCTCAACAATAACATTGCGCATACACAAATCCCGAGCATCAGAAGGATCATTTTCGGGAGAGCGAAGATGACGTTGTACAATAGAAGCTGATCTAGATGAAGAGGGACCTCGAGTAGTTTTCTTTTTACCTCTAGCATCCATTTTCAAAGAAGGATTTCAAGGAAACAACAAGATGCAAGATAGAAGAAATGAGATTTAGACAGAACAGATTTTTCAAGATAAAACCCCAAACTTACAATGAACAACCAAATAGATTCCACAAGAATGAGATTTGAAACACTAATAGCAAGAATCTACAAAGAAAATGCAAAAGAACCACTAACCTTGAAGTACTATGAAGGTGGGTTCGACCTGTCGTAGCTAGAACCGTTGGAGGGTAAAAAGAAATGAAGAAGAAGAGTCAAAATCCCCAAATTAAAGTGAAATCCCGAGTTTCACGACTGGTCGTGTAAGTGCTCGACCGGTCGTAGCACGACCGGTCGTGTACACTCACGACTGGTCGAGTATAACTCAAAATTTGCAATTTTTTAAATAATTTTCAAATTTAAGCAAATAAAACATCAAATTTATGTACATTATGATATACCAAATCACGCAAATTCAATTTAAATTGCACATACCGAGATCAAACTTTAATTTATTAAACCTGCTTTTGTCGAGCGGTTTAGTGAAAATGTCCGCAAGTTGAGTCTCGGTTGGAATGTAATCCAAATATATTAATTTTTCTTCCACTAATTCATGAATGTAATGAAATCTAATGTCAATATGCTTAGTACGTGAATGCTGAACTGGATTTTTAGAGATATTTATTGCACTGGAATTATCACAAAATAAAATCATAGAATCCTGAGTAATTTTATAATCGCTTAACATTCGTTTTATCCAAACAAGTTGAGTACATGCATTTCCAGCAGCAATGTATTCAGCCTCAGCTGTTGATAGCGATATAGAACTTTGCTTGTTACTAAACCAAGAAACAAGACAATTTCCAATGTAGAAACAACCACCATGGTTGATTTCCTATCATCAATGTTTCCAAATTTGGGTCAAGATCTGCGTGCAGGCTAATTGAACATTAGTCTCATGTGGATACCAGAGACCCAGTTTAGTAGAACTTGCGACATATCGCATAATCCGCTTAACAACAGTTAAGTGAGATTCTTTAGGATTTGATTGATAACGAGCACAAATACCAACACTCAAAGCAATATCTGGTCTACTAGCAGTCAAATAAAGCAAACTACCAATCAAACTACGATACTATTTAGGATCCACATCATTACCTGTAGAGTCTTTTGAGAGTCTCAAAGTTGTACTCATAGGAGTATCAAAATTTTTACCTTTCTCAAATCCAAATTTCTTAATTAAACTCTGAGCATATTTGGTTTGAGAGATAAAAATTCCATCAGGTTGTTGTTTTACTTGCAACCCTAGAAAATAGTTTACTTCTCCAACCATACTCATCTCGAATTTAGACTTCATCAAATCTGCAAACTCAACAGTCATGTTAGTACAGGTTGATCCATAAATAATATCGTCAACATATATTTGAACCATTAGAATATCATCGTTATGTTTCTTAACAAAGAGCGTCTTATCAACACACCCCATCTGAAAATTATGACTCAGTAAAAACTTAGTCAGTTTTTCGTACCATACTCTGGGAGCTTGTTTCAGACCATAGAGAGCCTTCTTAAGACGATACACATGATCAGTAAATTTAGGATCTTCAAACGCTGTAGGTTATTCAACATATACCTCTTCATGTAATTCACCATTCAGAAAGGCACTATTTACATCCATTTGGTAAATTTTAATCTTCCTAAAACATGCAATGGAGATAAAAAGTCTGATTGATTCAAGACGAGCTACAGGAGCAAATGTTTCATTATAGTCAATACCTTCAATTTGTGTATGCCCCTGTACAACTAGTCTTGCTTTATTTCGAATAATATTTCCAAGTTCATCAGATTTGTTTTTGAAAATCCATTTTGTTCCAATAATATGTTTATCTTTAGGTCTAGGAACAAGGTGTCAGACATCATTTCTGACAAACTGATTAAGTTCTTCTTGCATCACAAGAATCCAGTTTTCATCCGAAAGTGCTTCTTTTACGTTAACCGGTTCAATCTGGGATGTAAAGCATATGTAGTTACATATGTCCTCTAATTGTCTACGAGTGCGCACACCAGTGAGAGGGTTTCCAAGTATTTGAGAAGTTGGATGATCTTTAACAAATCCTTAATTCTAGATTAGTTTCACTTGATGAAATTTCTTATTTTTCAAGTATAAGAACTTCATCATTATTCGAACTAGGGACAGTGTATTCAAAAGATCGTCAATCACAACATTTATTGACTCTTGAATCACACCGGTCCCGTTGTTCGTAACACGATATGCACGATCGTTTAAAGAATATCCTAAAAGATCCCTTCATCACTTTTAGTATCGAACTTTCCCAAATTTTCACGGTCCACGCAAAATATAGCACTTGCCGCCAAAAACTTGAAAGTATTTGATGAAGGCTTTTTTCTCAAACCACATTTCATAAGCCGTTTTATTATTAGATTTACAAATATAAATACGGTTAATAATGTAGCAGTGTATTCATCTTCAACCAGAGATTCCAAGGAGCTTCATGCTATTTAACATAACATTTCCCATTTCTTGAAGCACTCTATTCTTCCTCTCGACAATTCCATTTTGTTGAGGAGTTTTAGGTGCAGAGAATTCATGCGATATTCCCTGATCGCTACAAAATTTCTCAAAACCGTTATTTTCGAACTCGGATCCATGATCACTACGGATCTTGCTGACTTGAGAACATTTTTCAGTTTGAATCCGTTTTATAATCTTTTTCACTTCATCAAGGGTTTCTGATTTATCTCTCAAGAATGAAACCCAAGTGTATCTTGTGTAATCATCTACAATAACTAAGATGTACTTTTGCCACCTCGACTTTCCGTTCTTGTTGGTCCTATAAGATCCATGTGGAGCAGCTCGAGTGGTCTTGTAGTGATATTGGAGTTCACCTTTTTGTGAGAGCTCCTAGTTTGTTTACCATACTGGCATTCACCACAAATCTTGTCTACTTTTTGCATCTTAGGTAGTCCTCTAATTAGTTCACTTTTGCTCAATCTGTATAAATTTCGGTAGTGTACATGTCCAAGGCGTTTATGCCATAATTCTGTCTCATCGGTATGGACCATGTAGCACGTTTGTTCAGATGAGCTATCATTGCTTACTATATAGCAGTTTTGAAGTTCTCACGACCAGTTAATATTACATAACCTTTTTCATTTATAATTTCACAACCTTGATTAGAAAATTTAACATTATGGTTGTTATCGCATATTTGAGATATACTCAACAGGTTGTGTTTTAAACCCTCAACATATAAAACATTTTTAAATAAGGGAAGGTTATAGAGTTGAACCGTACCTTTGCCAATTATCTTGCAGTTGTTACCATCACCAAATGTGATTGACCCATCAGTCATATCTTTAAGATCGGTGAATAGAGCTTTGTCGCCTGTCATATGTCTGGAGCATCCACTGTCTAGGTACCATTTCGAATGGCTTGAAGCTTTGAAAGTAGTGTGAGCAACCAAACAGGCAACCTTAGGAACCCATTTCAGTACTGTTTTGGGTTTAGGAGAATAATTGGTCTTCTTTTGTTTATAGTTATAAGAGTGACCTACTGAGTTAGATTTTAATAGCTCCTTAAGTAAATCAACAATTTTTTCAGCTAGTGGGTTTCGAATCTGATTTTTGAAATTTATATAGCTGCTTTTGTGTTTTTGAAAAGTTTTTGTATTTTTAGACAAAACTTGACTGATACCTTTTCCTTTTGAGTCAGAAGTCTCTCCTTTCACAAAATTGGAAGGAGTATTCTTCTGTTTAGGAGATGTGTTTTTATCATAGCCTAACCTGGATCGATCGCCACATTTTCTTGATCCGGATAATAATTTTTCTAATTTTGGATCACCTTGGGCATATCTCCATGTGTCCTTCAAACTCAGAAGAGAAGATACTTCATTTTTAAGTTTCTCATTTTCAGATTTCAAATTTTCAATTAGGGAGGTTTTGAATTCTAGATCACACTTTGATTTTTCAAAACAATCTGAAATTTGAGATTTTTCTAAAACAAGGGTTTCAAAACATTCTTTAAGTTTAAAAAACTTTTCTTTTTGAAGTTTAAGTTTGACAGCAATTTTACAACTTTCCTTATATAAGGCATTGTAAGCATCTTGAAGATCTTCATCATTTTCATGATCATTATCCAAAATTTCTTCACTTGTTGAATCATTGTGATCGGAAAAGGTAAACTTGGCTAGAGTCATAAGGGCCTTAAGTTCACTGCCCGACTCGGTTTCTGAATTTTCTGATTCAGAAGAGGCTTCAATAATCAGATGATTCATCCCAAGTAGCCAACATACCCTTCCTTTGGATCTGTCCTTTTTAGGACATTTGTTTGCTAAATGCCCATATTCTTGACAGTTGTAGCATTGACTATCTTTCAATGATTTCCAAGTTTTAGACTTAGGTTTAGAACGTTTCTTTTCATTTGCCTTTTGAAAGTCGACTCTTTTCTTACTTTTGAAAATCTTATAAAACTTTTTCGCAAAAGGGCCATATCATCTTCAGACTTTTTTCGAATCAATTTTCTTGAGTAATACTTTTAGATGACTTCAAAGCAATAGATTTACCTTTAGGAGCTTTAAAACTTAATTCATAGGTTTGTAAAGAACCAACTAATTCTTCTACCTTCATATTGTCCGTATCACGAAGTTCTTAGATTGCGGTTACCTTAGAATTGAACCGTTCAGGAAGAGAGCGTAGTATTTTTGCACACACTTTACTTTCTGGGATCTTATCGCCAAGACCCCACATTAAGTTTACAATGTCATTCAATCTAGTGAAAAAGTCTATAAACATTTCATTTTCCTCCATATGAATTTCTTCAAATTTAGTTGTGAGGAGTTGGACTTTAGATTTCTTGACAATTGATGTACCTTCGTGTGTCGTTTCTAAAATATCCCAGGCTTGCTTTGCAGTATCACAGGATATGATTCTTTTGAACTCATCCGGTGATAGTGCACAAGTGATTACATTTAGTGCTTTAGCATTAGCACTACTCTCATTTTTCTGAAGTGTGGTCCATTGGTAATACGGTGTAATTTTCATAGATTTTGAACCATCAACACCAGTTACTTCCATGGTAGGAGGATTCCATTCAGTCACTGTGGCTTGCCACACACTTTCATCTATTGATTTGAGAAAGATCCTCATTCTGGCTTTCCAATAGGCATAGTTGGAACCATCAAAAGGTGGAGGACTAGTAACTGAAAGGCTATCAAAATTTGACATCTTTTTATATAGCTTAGATCGTTAGCTCAAGAAATAAATCCAAATAAAAAGCAACAAAAATGAGCTATTAGGCTTTGATACCACTTGAAAAGGCCAAGCTATATGTCCTAGAGGGGGGTGAATAGGACTATGCCAAATTTAAAATAAAATTAGCGGAAATAAATTAAACCAATAGCCTTACAATATAAATCAATTCACAATGCTAAATTTTAAATCACCTTGATAAATAAGTATTGAGAGATTGATACAAATTCAGTTCTAAGGACAACCTTACACCATAATAAACAAGGGCTTATGGTAGGACAACCTTATTTCTAGAACCTCTTTTGGATCAATGACTCAATTTTAATATAAGTAAATGAAATAGCAAGGAATTGAAATTAAATGCAGAAGTATAGATCTAAATTATTACAACAATCCCCACACTTGCTTGAAATGTAAATAATTATAACATTCACATCCACTTGTACATTCCACACAATCGAATGATAAAAGATATGAAAATTAAGCAAGCATTCAATCCACAAGACAAAGAGTTATAGTGGTTCGCCTATGTGTACACCAACTGTTTTCCAACAAACACCACACTGTAGTTACTCCACTCCTAATATCCTCACACAGGGGATATTAGCGTTCACTATCAAATAGGTTTTCACAGGTTCACCAAAAACCTTTACAATTGTGTCTTTTTCACTTGGGCTTACATAATTCAAAAACCCCTATTTTCTGAGTTTTCAGGTTTTCCTCAGACAACCAATACAATGAGATTTTTCTGGCTCAACCTCAAACAAAACCAGTACAATGAGATTTTTCTGGCTTAACCTCAAACAAAACCAAAAGTAAATAAATTTTACAGAATTGTAAAATACCTGGATTTCTCCTTTTCTTAGCAGCCCGGTAGAACCAATCGGAGTAGATGATTGAATGTCAAAGTTCAATTTCCAATACTTACATTTATAAGGTTCTAAATTCTAATAGATTTTAGATTTAACTCGTTGGGCGTAGCTATATTTGATTTTGATTCCAAGAAGAAGGAATAAGATAATTCCTCTTTTCAAATAAGATTGGAATATAGAAACAAAATCAAATTAAATAAGCTAGCAAAAAGGAATATTAATAAGCACAATGTAGCTTAAAATAAACACAGACTTATCTCAGAGTGATCACTTGAAAATTCTTAAATTGAATAGAGTTGAAGTGTGAAAACTCTGAATTTCGTGTTCAATTTATAGAAGCAAAAATCGTTCCTACGACTGGTCTTAGAAACCTTCGACTGGTCTTAGCTCTAACAGATTTTTGAAATATTGAGCGCGATCTTTGAAAATCGTTCCACGACTGGTCGTGAGTACCCTACGACTAGTCGTGGGTCACCTACGACTGGTCGTAGATCCCTATGACTGGTCGTAAGACCATAGATAAAGTTGCTGGACTTTGAGTCGTAGATCCACGACTGGTGGTGGACGAGTCGAAGCCACACCTACGACCGGTCGAAGGACCTCCAGGACTGGTCGTGGGCGTACCAAAAATTTTGAAAAATCTTCAACAACTTAGGACTGGTCGTGGAATTTCTTGGACTAGTCGAACCAATGCCAGGACTGGTCGAACAAGAGCTAGGACTGGTCGTAGAATAGACTAAACTTATGTAAAATAAATATTTGATTTATGTATCCAAAGTGACCTACTTAAAGGGTCAACCTAAGGTCATTCAAACCTGAATCATGTCGTATGGACATTGAACTTCAACCATTCAACGAATGTAGATTGTTTGAATCATATCAGGCTTGAGATCTTGAACTTGTTATAGCTTCAAACTTGAGATCTTCATCAGCATAACAACTACTTCATGCATTGCTTATTAGTCTTGAAGTCATGAGTTGTTTCTTAAGACTTGAACATCAACATTGTAGCTTCTTGAGACTTCAACATGTAGCTTCTTGAACTTCAATATGTAGCTTCTTGAAAAGTTCAACTTGTAGCTTCTTGAAGTATTTATGCAGTGTCTTGAATTCATATAAATCATCATACAAGCATAGGACACAGATAGATGTTTTGACACATCAAAATTTGACAACCAAAGGAGCATGAGACCATGACACTTACAGACCTGCTATCGCTACTTCCGTGAAGACTACTGCGGTGCTCTCAACTGCTGTTGTAGAGGCTGCTGTGATGCTCTTGGTTGCTGCTGCTGAGGTCAGGGACACTCCCACCTACGGTGTCCTATCCCACCGCATCCATAGCAAGTATCTGAAAGCTATCTCTGAGGTGGTGCCGTTGGAGGTGCTGATGGTGCTACTGATGCTCTAACGGATGGGTGACTCCTGTACCTCTGCAGTCGTCGATGCTACTGGGAACTACTAGAGGGAGCCTGCCTCTTCCGACCTCTCCTCTGATCTCGATCGCTGTGTGCTGGCCCAGTCTGTCTCGTAAATCTGAGCCTTCTATACTACCGCCTAAAAAGTCGGGAGCTCATGCCCAATAACATGGCCTCTAGACCGTAACGTAATCCGTTCTCAAAACAGCAGGCCTTTCGCCCCTCATTATCGCCAAATACGGCGCGAACCTCAATAGCGCCACAAAACGGGTCGCGTACTGAGCCACGGTCATGTCCCCCTGCACCAGAGTCTTGAACTTCAGTGCTCTCTAACGTCAAATGTGGTCAGGAAAGTACTGCTCCTCGAATCGGTAGATAAAGTCCTCCCATATCCAGATATAATCAAGTCCTAAAACGGAGGTGACAGATGTCCACCAATGCTCTGCCTCACCGTGGAGAAGGAATACAGCCAATCAGACTCGCTGTTGGGTCATATATGACATAGTATCAAAAATCTTCTCCACATCGGAATGCCATCTCTCGGCTGCAGTCGGATCTGACTCGCCTTGGAAATGCGGAGGATCGAGCTGTTTGAACTCATGAAGAAGGGCGCTCATGCACTCCTGATTAGCCTGGGCTAACGAAACAACTGGGTGCCTACCCTGTCCCTGAAGTGTAGTTGTCACCACCTGTAACATCTGCTGTAACTAAGAGACACTCATAGGTACGGTTGGATCTGCACCGGGCTGAGGTGGAGGAATGACATCCTCAGGCTGGGGAGCAGGGATCTCAGGGGGTGGAACGGGAGTGGCAGGTGGTAAAGCTTAAGCCTCAGGTGATGGAGGGGGGTTCGCTCGAGTCACTCTTTTGGGTGGCATATTCTATAGGAAAGAACAATAACGCCAATCAACCTTGAGAATCGCACGTTAGGGAATTCAATCAGAAGGTTACGCACTCGGAACCTTATTGTCCTAAATTCATAGCAAATATGTCATGTTGTTCTCAGTTATTCCCAAGTTATGCTCTGATACCAACTTTTGTCACGCCCCGAACTCAGAAACCGGGCTCATAAAATTTTCAATCACTGAATCCGGCGCCGATAGCCTCCGTAGTACCCCATTCTCGGCTCCCTACACCCAAACACTAGGTTCCGATCCTAGGATCCTACAATGAGGATTTGAATTATGATTTTATTTTAGTATAAGCACAACCATAAGCATAACCCACAAACAATAACCACAAGACCACCATCACAAAATTCACTATGATAAAAAACTTTTGAGTACAATGTGTCTGAAGGGAAATACAAGATAATGCAACTGACGAAAACTCCAAAAGCTCAACCGCACGCTCCTACTGCTACTATGCTACGGCTGCGTCCTGGCGTCACCTGCACCCATCAATCGTGCATAAGCTTATAGAAAGCTTAGAGGGTGGTGTAAGTGTGTGCGCAATACGAGCTTGCTCAAAATGTAAGGTCAGAGTAATGCGGAAATATGCTGATGAGTATATGAATGCAGTCAGCCGTACCAAGGCTATGCAGTGCAAGATATGAATACTATCGGCCATGTTAAGACCATGCGATGTGAGATGTAACTCAAGTATGCCAATCCTCATATAACTCATCAAATATCAGCACAGTTCTCATCTTGGATAATCACCGGGGTCTAGTACACTCTACGCCAGCTTGCCGTCCCTATCTGAACGTACAACTGGGACAGTGGAAGAGACCTCACTATCGCCTGCTAATATCGGACCCGGCTCGTCGATAGCAGTAACTCATTCCTCAAGCTGGTCAAAGTCAACCTACAAATTGCCCCCTCACTCAGGCGGGTAAGGTCACACCCCTTTCCAACTGACCACGACACAGTGGGAGACACAGCCTATTGGTATACGACCCTCATGCACTCGTGTATCCACTCGGTCTTGACGTTGGAGTCATCCTCTGGTATCATCGGGTTCAGGGATTTTTACCCAGGGACATTTATGACGCCCCGATGCTAGAAACAATATTTTCGGTATCAATCTAGCCACCCACGATGTGTCTGTCAAGGCTATGGCCCTGATGTTGATAGGGCATATAGTAACCACAACCACATAAATGCAAGTGCATGAATCACACTACTAGTCATGCAACAGTCCTGCATGTACCACGCACTCATGTAGGGCAACTCCACCTATCAGGGAGCCCATAAACAATCTGCCCGAGGGCGTATGCTATGATCAGTCACTCCTCATATCAAGCATACATATGATGCGTATGATCATGAATCATGGATCTATACTAAACATGTTATATAGTAATGGGCTCTGTTCATAACAAAGATGGGCCTAGACGGCCTACACACTACAAGTATGGGCCTATCAATGGACCTTAGGGAGAGTGACAATGCGGACATTTAACCGACATCATCCTTACAATGTGGGCATCTAACCATCAGTGTTCTTAAGGCATGACCCGTTATAAACATCATTATATATACCACGGAGAAATCACACATTACAATGGACCTAAATACATCTGTAACGCCCCGTGTTTTCAGGACCCGAGTATATAACCCGTTTCCCAAAAACCCCAGTGTTAGCTTATAAAAATTCAGTGTAAATTTGAACCATTTATCATTAATCAGAGTTAACAACAACGAATCTAGAATAAACCATGCATTAAATAAAAACATTATGATCATCACCAAATTTCTAAATGTGGCGCCCATACAAGACTTATACAATCTCAAATAACAAGGTTCATGTAAGTAAAAACATGAGTCTATCAACTAGTAGTGGAGATCAACGCGGGCCGCAAGGACCCCGCCTAGCTCCCTAACTACCCAATCTGCTCCAGCAACCTAGTGAGAGCATCGGCTCGCCCTATACCTGCATCAACTGTTACGGTTTGACAGCGTCAATGGCTACCGCAGTGAGGAGCACCCTTTAAGATTATGCACTCATAATTCATAATCTAGAATAGATCACAAGTCATGAGGACAGATATAATAAACAAGGCAATTCATAATTATGATCACATACTAAAAAATTAAGCCAATCAAGAGAATCTCATCATAAGCAGAATATAATAGCAATCACGATATAAAGGATATATGTTCAGATAATGAAATAATCAACCATATGATTTTCTATTACACTCAAAATCACATTGTACGTGAACACCGCAAGATGGCTAGGAAATCACTAAGTGAACACCCACTCCACCCGGAGACCATGGTACATGTGAAATCCATAAGGTGAATAGAAAATCAACCTTTAAACCTCTACTTCACTTGGGAATCATATCGTATGTGAACTACGCAAGATGGCTAGGAAATCGCTAAGCGAACACCCACTCCACCCGGAAATCATGGTACGACTAAACTCCACAAATGAAGAGAGAACAACGCACAACATCTACTTTACCCGAAAGTCATATCATATGTGAACTCCGCAAGATGGTTAGGAA
The DNA here is from genome assembly GCA_030180095.1 of Magnolia changhungtana. Taxonomy (NCBI): domain Eukaryota; kingdom Viridiplantae; phylum Streptophyta; class Magnoliopsida; order Magnoliales; family Magnoliaceae; genus Magnolia; species Magnolia changhungtana. The sequence continues at coordinate 6,048,251 of JASAUF010000600.1, forward strand.
ATCGCTAAGCGAACATCCGCTCCACTCGAAAATCATGGTACGACTGAACATCGCAAGGGGAAGAGACAAGCAACATATAAAATCTAGACCACCCGGAAATCAAATCGTATGTGAACACTGCAAGATGGCTGGAAAATCGCTAAGCAAACACCCGCTCCACCCAAAAATCATAGTACGACTGAACACTGCAAGATGGCTAGAAAAAAACTACATGTAAACTCTAGACCACCCGAAAATCGTATTGTATGTGAACTCCGTAAAATGGCTAGGAAATCACCAAGCGAACACCCACTCCACCCGAAAATCACAATACGACCGAACACCGTGAGATGGCTAGGAAACAACAAGATATGAGAATATAACCATCAAGCCACAAAAGGGCACTAACGACCCATCAGAGCCACGAAGAGTAAATAAACGATCCAAGCCACGTAGGGTAAATATGCAATCCAAGACATGTAAGGATGCGCAATCAAAGTAGCGTAAGTCAAATATGGACCGCAAGGTGGTGAGTCCATGACAGGTCTCATTCATTACATCACTCGATCACAAACGACAGACATACAGTTAATTTACAATGTATGACTAAAGATAGCATCAAATCATTTATGCATGTTATAATTAAAGAGAGATGTCTACCATTTAACACTACAATTTAGCTTATTCAATAGTAAGGTAAGTAATTTCAATTAGAGGAATCATGCCATCATCTATATTCAGATTGATGAAATTAAGTGGGAAGCTCAAAGGGTGAGTCCTCACCTTAGATGAATGTCTTCCTCAATTCAGGTTTCTGCTGTTAACTAACAGCCCAATACGTATGATCGGTTACGTAGAATTGTTTTAACCCAGAGTTGTATCAAGTAGTGTTCTCAAGACTTCCAATATGTAAGTTGGCAAGTAAGCTGAGAAGGGCCCACCTACATGTGACTTTGGGCTAGACCTGGCTCAAAAATCAAGGCTTGAACTGGACCTGACCTTGGCCTGATCTGGCAGCCTAGTTGTAGTCTAAACTGGGTCCGGTTGTGGCCCAATGTTGCTGCCATAGATGGCTGAGATTTTTGGCTAGACAGGACTAGCATTTAGCCTAGCACGGCAGCCCGGTCAATGCCCGAGTGTGGCACACATGAGATATATCTCAGGTGCGGCCCACCTGTGGTGTTTCCACTCCACTCGTGGCCCATCTGAAGAGCGTTTTGAGCCCAGGTGGAATCCTGGTTTCAATCTAGCTCTTGGCCCTGTTTGTGGGACGCCTTTCAGCCCCATCCATGGCTTAGTTACTGCAAATAGAGTTTGGCTGGATTTGGGTTCCAATCCAAGCCAATTGCAACTCCAACAGGCACGAGTCGTTGGGAGAAGGAAAAATGAAGGGAGGCCTTTACCTGACTGATCTGCATGGCAGCCCACAACTCTTCTCCCTCTCTCTCTCTCTCTCTCTCTCTCTCTCTCTCTCTCTTTCACTCTCTAGCTGGACCAGGTGGTGCAGCAACGGTTTGACAACAGCTCGCCATCACTCTCCATTTCTCTTCCTCTGTTTTCTTTTCTTTTCTTTTTGTCCCTATTGCTGGAAGTGTCTAGCAACGCCTGAACCCAAATGGAGTTTAGCTGGACGATGATGAGGCAGCAAATGGAAGATTTCCTTCCATCTCCCAGCTTCTTTCTTCTAATGCTGCAACGACCATTCAACACTTGAACCGAGCCAACGCCTGATTGCGTTTGACCAGACTGAGATGGGTTGGTGTAGCTGCCACCACTGAACTCTCTTCCTCTCCTCTATTTTCTTCTTCCCTACTATTTTCTCTTCTCTCTTGGACAAGGGAGACTCAAATCGTGGCTCAACTGAGTCCGTGACTCAGTGCGACAATGCGCAGACAATAAGAAGAAAGGGAGAAAAGAAATGGCTCCCTCACATTTTTCTTTTTCCTTTCTATTTGGGTGGTTTACCCTAACTAAAAGAGAGCTTAAATAGGGCTCTCTTTCAGTTATTTTATATGGGATTTGGATGCAACTAATCCAAAGGATCAGTTGCGTTTTAACGGCTTCAACATCAAGAAATTTTTATAGCACACTCGATCTTACACCTATAGCTTAAATCCAGAGCCACAGACAGAGTTCTGATGTCATGGCCCACTGAATGATCATCACAGATCAGACAATGGGGCCCACATAATGGTGGTGGGTTTTTAAACAGACAAGGGAGATGATGGGCCTGTCCATGACAAATTTTCATCGAACAGTTCACTGTCCGATCATGGGTGTTTGGAAGGACTGGATTGGTCCCCAAGGACTTGTGTGACCCACAAAACGAATGCCTATTAGTGTTCCTTAAAGGTTGGGCTTTGAATAGCTGCAGCGGGTGAAAATCTCGGGTTACAGCTAGGGATGCCCTATTTTCGAGGGCTGGGATTGCTTACAATGGATGGCTGGAATCCCTGGAGAAACTTTCACATGGATCGCCAGGGTGGAAAGTAGAGAGAACGGGTTTCTTTCCGTTTTTGGAATGTGGTGTGTTTTTAGGCTGATTTTACGGCTGATATTGTGTGCACGTGTGTGCAATCCAACAGCTGAAATTTGGTAGGGACAGTCACCTTCGTGTCCTCTACAAGATGGATGGTTTGGATCATCCGTAGGACCCCTGATGGTGGGCCACGATAACGCACGGGGACGGTCCTTGCCTCTTACTAACTCTCTTTTGCTCAATCTATACAAGTTACGGCAGTGTACATGTCCAAGGCGTTTATGCCATAACTCGGTCTCATCGGTATAGACCATGTAACATGATAAATTAGATAAACTAGAGTCACAATACAGCATTTTTCAGAAGTTCTGCGACCAGTTAATATTACAGAACCGTTTTTATTTAAAATTTCACACCCTAGGTTAGAAATTTTTACGCTGTGATTTTTATCGCATATTTGAGAAATGCTTAATAAGTTATGTTTTAAACCTTCTACATATAAAACATTCTTAAATAAATGGAGGTTAGAAAGTTGAATCGTACCTTAGCCAATAATCCTGCAGTTGCTACCATCACCAAATGTGACTGAATCATCAGTCATGTCTTTAAGATTGGTGAACAGACCTTTATCACCAGTCATGTGCCTGGAGCATCCACTGTCTAGGTACCACTTTAAATGGGTTGAAGCTTTAAAAGCCGTGTAGGCAACCAAGCAAGTAACCTTAGAAACCCATTTCATTACAGTTTTGGGTTTAGGAGTATAGTTGGTCTTCTTATGTTTGTAGTTGTTATAAGACCGACCCTTTGAGTTAGATTTTAAGAGCTCCTTAAGTAAATCAACAATTTTCTCAGCTAAAGGATTACGATTCTGATTTTTATAGTTGATATGGTTGCTTTTAGGTTTTAAGGATTAAAAAGTTTTAGCATTTTTAGAATAATTTTAATTTGAACTTTTCCCTTTTGAGTTTGAAGACTCTCCTTTCACAAACTTGGGAGTATTCTTATGTTTGGGAGGAATATTTTTGTCGTAGCCCAAACCGGATCGGTCACCACATTTTCTGGATCTAGATAAGAGTTTTTCTAACTTAGGATCACTTTGGGCATATCACCATGTGTCCTTTAAACTCAAAAGTGAAGAGACTTCAAGTTTTAGTTTTTCATTTTTATATTTTAGATTTTCAATAAGGGAGGTTTTGAAATCTATATCGCATTTAGTTTTTTCAAAACAATCTGAATTGTGGGATTTTTCTAAAACAAGAGTATCAAAATTTCTTTAAGTTTTGAAAACTTTTCTTTGTGAAGTTTTAATTTTACTGCAATTTTACAACTTTCCTTATATAAGGCATTGTAAGCATCTTGAAGATCTTCTTCATTTTCATGATCACTATTCAGATTTTCTTCACTAGTTGAATCATCATTATCTAAAAACGTGAACTTGGCTAGAGTCATGAGGGCTTTAACTTCATTACCCGACTCGGTTTCAGAATCTTCTAACTCAGAAGAGGCTTCAGAGCAGGAAGATTCATCCCAAGTAGCCAACATACCCTTCTTTTTAGGTTTGTCCTTTTTAGGACACTTGTTTGCTAAATGCTCATATTCATGGTAGTTGTAACATTGGCTATCTTTTAATGATTTTCAAGTTTTAGATTTAGATCTTTTTCTATCATTAGATTTTTGAAAATCAACCCTCTTTTTACTTTTAAAAATTTTATAAAACTTTTTAGCTAAAATATCATCTTCAGAATTTTCTAAATCAGAATTATTATTTTCTTAAGAAATACATTTAGAAGATTTAAGGGTGATGGATTCACCTTTAGGAGCTTTAAAGTTTAACTCATAGGTCTGTAATGATCCAACTAATTCTTCTACCCTCATATTGTCCGTATCACGAAGTTCCTAGATTGCAGTCACCTTTGAATTGAACCATTCAGGTAGTGAGCATAGTATCTTTGCACAGACTTTACTTTATGGATTTTATCACCGAGACCCTGTATAGAGTTAACAATGTCATTTAATCTAGTATAAAAGTCCATGAAAGTTTCACTTTCCTCTATACATATTTCTTCAAATTTGGTTGTGAGGATTTGGACTTTATATTTCTTAACAATTGTTGTTCCCTCATGTGTCATTTCTAAAATATCCCAGGCTTGCTTTGTAGTATCACAGGATATAATTCTTTTGAATTCATCCAGTGATAGTGCACAAGTGATTACATTTAGTGCTTTTGCATTGGCACTACTCTCACTTTTCTGAAGTGTGGTCCAAGAGAAGTAAGATGTAACTCTCATAGTTTTGGATCCATTGATGCGAGTTACTTCAGTGGTAGGAGGGGTCCAATCAGTCACCATGGCTTGCCACACTCTCTCATTCATGGATTTTAAGAAAATTCTCATCCTGGCTTTTCAATAGGCATAATTGGAGCCATCAAATGGTGGAGGCCTAGTGACTAAAAGACTATCAAAATTTGACATCTCAAATAGCTCAAATTGATTAGCTCAGGAAATTAATCCAAAAGAAATAACAATTAAAACAAGCTATTAAGCTTTGATACCACTTGAAAAGGCCGAGCTATGTGGGGGGGGGTTGAATAGGACTATGCCAAAATAAATAAATAACAGCGGAATTTAAATAAATTAAATATAGATAGCAAAAGACAATCCCACAATGCTGAATTTAAAGACAACCTTAACTGAACAAGTATTGAGAGGTTGATACAGATGTTGTTCTAAGGATAACCTTACACCATAAAAACCAAGGGTTTATGGCAGGATAACCTTACTAGAACGGTTTGTGTATCAAAAACTCAAACTGATACAGAGGAATAAAGAAATAAATAGCAAGGAAAGAAATTTATGCTATTACAACATTCTCTACACTTGCATAAAAGAAATTACAACATTCTCCACATTGCAAAAAGGGAAATTACAATCATCCACAAAAGGAATAAACAATCAATCCACAAGACCAGAAATTATAGTGGTTCACTTGTGTGTACACCAACTATTTAGAAAAATAGCCACACAACTACTCCACTCCTAATATCCTCACACAGTGGATATTAGCATTCACTATGAAAATAGGTTTTTCTAGGTTCACCTAAAACCCTTACAATTGTGTCTTTCAAGTGGGTTTACACAATTCAAAAATCCCACACTATGAGTTTTCTGGATCACCTCAGGCAAACCAAAACAGAGAGATTTTTTTGGCACAATCTCAATGAAACCAAAATATAGAAATCTACAATAATGTAAAATACCTGGATATTCTCTTTTTGATGAAGCCCAGAAAAACCAAATTGGAGTAGAAGTTCAATGTCCACACTCACATATGAAATGGTTCTAAGTTCTAAATTGATTTTAAATTAAATCAAGTTGGGCTAACTCTACTTGATTTTGATTCCAAGAAAAGGGTAAATCTTAATCCCTTCTTCAAATATGATTGGAATAAAGAATACAAAATCAAATATAATAAAGCTAAATAAAGAGAATATTAAATGAGCACAATATAGCTTTAAAAAAATGACTAACTTATCTCTCAAAATGGCGTATTAATTTTGCTTGAATTGAATGAAAAACTTCAAAATTCGTGCTCTACTTATAAGTGAAGAAATCACGTTCACGACTAGTCCTAAGGACACCACGACTAGTAGTAGGACCAACAAAATTTTGAGCGCGATAAGAGAAAGTCGTTTCACAACTAGTCATAGGCACTTCACGACCAGTCGAGGGACCTCCACGTCTGGTCATGGTTGTGTGGAACTAGATTTAGTTGTTGGACTTTGAGTCGAGGCTGCAAGACTGGTCGAGAATGAGTCGAGCATTGTTCACACGACCAGTCGAGCAGTCTCCAGGACTGGTCGAGGCTTAACAAAAAATTTCAAAAATTTGTAATAAATTTAGGACTGGTCGAGGAATTTCTTGGATTGGTCGTGCCAGTGCTAGGACTAGTTGAACAGAGTCCAAGACTAGTCGAGAAACAGTCGATTCACTTATAAAATGATCTAATTGAATTATGTATTCCAAATGACCTACCCTATGGTCAATCTAGGGTCATTCATACCTTATACATGATATATGAACATTGAAACTTCTTTTTCTTCAGTTAATAGTCAATCTTTGAAGTTTGCAAAGCTTGAGATCTTGTCATAGGATGAAGCTTAAACTTGAGTCTCTTGAAGCTTGAAATTGGCTAACGTTGAAGCTTGAACTTGAGTATCAAAATCTAGGAATGTTGTCTTAACTTGTATGAAGCTTTGAAAATCTTGAACTCTTGAAGCTTAAAAGCTTGAATTCATAATTGATGTTGTACATGAACATGAACAAGTAATCTTGCCTTTGAAGATTTTGAACTAAAGACCCTTGTCCTTGAGAGATGTACAGACTTCATTATGTAGATGAGCTACACAAGACACAGATTCCAAGAGAGGTTTTGGCACTACAAAATTTGACAATTATAGGAGCTAGAAACCATAGCACTTACATTGTCATCTTTACGATTGGCCGATTCTTCATACCCGTAGATTTATTACAAGCATACTCCACCACGAATCTGGTTGATGTGAAATAGAAAATTGTTTTGCTTAAAGCGGTTGCCATTGATTGTAGCTTGAACGTGTGTGTTGTATCGTAGCTTTCTGATTGCTAATACAAAATAGTACTAATTAGTATCTAGATGACAGGAGATTTTATCTTAGAGATGAAGGGGAGGATGTTCCTGTTGTGAGTCACCATTTTGGCATCTATTCGACGCCAAATAGTGATGAAAGTTCTCTGAATATTTTCTAAATTATCATTGAATAATAACAGTCTCCAGCAGAGTCGCCCTTTTGTTTCGACAAGAAATGAAAGGTATTTGATTTGGAGAATTTCTTATTCAATAATAATAGAGAAAGAATGAGAAAAGAATCATCATAAAGTATTTTATTGATTTTAAGTTCATTTACATCCTATTATCTCTTGATTATAAGATAAAACGTATGAAATACAAGTATAAATGGATTTGAATATGAAATTCGGCAGCATTTCGGCTTGCAATTCATTCATCTCGACAAGAGAAGCATTGTGCGAATGTCAATATCCTGTATCTTCTTCTTCAAATTATCCAAAACATAAGTCTGAATCGAAGAAATACTTGAATAATTCAGTAGCATTTGGACTCTTTGTAATGACCCATGTGTAACAACACATTGTTGCGCGGTCCAGCACAATGGGTAAAAGACCCACTAGTGTCTTCTTCTGTTCTTCTTCTTCAAGATACCTTCGAAGTCTTCGTCTTCTCTAGAGCTCTAATCTTCTTCGTCATTGTCGTCGTGCAAATGAGAGGGGGAGTGAGATATTTATAGACCTCCACACGTGCGAACCCTCAATCTCTATGCCATGAGGCCCACTTCTCATAGTATCTCAATCATCTAATCATTCATGATCAAATTGATGTTGTGCGAGCCCGTACAACCATTATCAGTGTTGCGCGGGCCTGCACAACCAATATGATCTGCGTGGGTGCGCGCAACACCATTACTTCATTGCGTCTCCTTTCTTCATCCCTGATCTTTCTTCTAACTTTCTTTAATCATATATATATTTATGTCTCAACATAAATAAAATTGTATTACGACTACTTTGTGTTGCATGTTTTCTATTTTGAAACTATACTTAATTAATATATCTATTGTATAAACTTGGAGGAATTTCTCACTGAGCTAGCTATTAACGTATGTTATGTGCAATTACACCAACTAGTGGATGCAGGCGTAGATTGTGGAGAGGAGTCTGTAGATATCTAGGTAGAGGTAGAAGAGTAGAATGATGTTATGGAGCTTGTCGCTGGGGTGGTTGAGCTATAAGAGCTCGAGCCGATAGAATTTCAATAATTTCCCTTTTGCGTGTGTGTTACTATATATAACATTGGGTTATTTATGATTTGTATAGTCCGGGCATCTTTTGGACTTGGGTATTTTTTATATATACATTTTTCCTGATATTTTATGATTTAGTTATCTTTACTTATCTTTGATACCATCTATTTACATAATGCTACTCTGATTTTACGTGAATGTAAAATGACAAAATGACCACTGTAGACAAAACCTTTTACCCAGCGGTTTTTATGAAGGAATACAAACTTAAGTTACCAACTTAGACTAGCACGTGCGAACAGCGACTTTGAGGATGAAACTACCCCTCCTTTTACAGAAACGGATCGGGTACTCCCCCTACCACCAACCAATGGCGGATGGTCGGTGGTCTGTGGGCCCCACCATGATGTATTCTATTCATCCATGCCATCCATATATTTTTCCATATCATTTTATGGTATGCGACCAAAAATTAGGTATATCTAAATCTCAAGTGTGCCACATTACAGGAAACAGTGTTGAATGAGAGTCGACTATTAAAAACTTTTTGGGGGCCCACTGTGATGTTTGTGAGAAATCCTCCCCGTCTAAGTTCATTCATAGGTCACAAAGACCTGGATGAAGAAGAAAAACAAATTTCATAATGATCCAAAACTTCTATAACCCCTAAAAGGGTTTCAATGGTAGACGTTCAATTCCCCATTGCCTTTTAAAGTGTGGTCTACTTGATAGTTAGATCTATCTTATTTTTCGTCTCAAGCCTGAATATGAGCTCCCGAAATAGATGGACGGTTTGGATATAACACAGACCTCATGATGGGACCCACAAAAGGCGGTGGGGATTACATCAGCAAAAAGCAAAAGAAAAAAAAAACCATGAACTTATGGCTACGGTTTTCTGTTGCTACGGATTATAACCGTGGCTATAACCAAAGCCCGACGATCAATTGCAGCTCCCGTGATTCCACCGCAAATCTATGGCTACGGATTATAACCGTAGCTATAACTGTATCCGTATCATTTTAAAAAAAAAAATTTACATGGAGAATTTTATTCTACCTACGTTTTTCTCTAACACACACACACACACACACACACACACACACACATATATATATATACATATATATATATATAAGCATATAAAAAAAATTTATCTCTCTTTTTCATTTCTTTCTTTATTCATATAACAAGAATATCCTCTAAACCAAAATTAGTTACTTGGCGTACCATATATGATTTTAGGGCTAAAAGTTGGGCAGACTCAACCCGACCAACCTGTGACCGACCCGACATTGGGTTGGGCTTGGGCAAGGTGTATCAAGTTTGATCTTGGGGTTGGGCCATACAAACACCAACCCGATAAAACTTGGGTTGGGCTCGGGTTGAGGTCTCGGGTTACCTGACCCAACACGAACCCGATTAATATATAAGTTCCTAGAAATTGAGTGGGCAAATTGAAAATTGAGCGAGGCAAGGTAGAAATTGAGAGACAAGGTAGGAGTTCAGCAAGGGAATCTATAAATTGAGCGAGGGAGCCTAGAAAATGAGCGAGGGAACCTACGATTTGAGCTAGGCAACCTAGGAATTGAGCGAGGGAAGTTAGAAATTAAGCGAGGGAAGCTAGAATTTGAGCGAGGGAACCTACAAATTCAGCGAGACAACCTAGGATTTGAGCGAGGGAAGCTACAAATTATGCGAGGGAACCTAGAAATTGAGCGAGGCAACCTAGGATTTGAGCGAGGCAACACAGGAATTGAGCGAGGGAACCTAGGAAATGAGCGAGGCAACGTAAAAATTCAATGAAGAATCCTAGGAATTGAGCGAGGGAAGCTAGAAATTAAGTGAGGGAACCTAGAAATTAGCAAGGCAACTTGGGATTTGAGCGAGGGAAGCTAGAAATTGAGCGAGGGAACCTAGAAATTGAGTGAGGCAAGGTAGAAATTCAGCGAAGAAACCTAGGAATTGAGCGTGGGAACCTAGGAATTGAGCGAGGGAAGTTAAAAATTGAGCGAGGGAACCTAAAATTTGAGCGAGGGAACCTAGAAATTCAGCGAGGCAACCTAGGATTTGAGCGAGGGAAGCTACAAATTGTGTGAGGGAACCTAGAAATTGAGCGAGACAACCTAGGATTTGAGCGAGGCAACGTAGGAATTGAGCTAGGGAACCTAGGAAATGAACAAGGCAACGTAGAAATTCAGTGAGGAATCCTAGGAATTGAGTGAGGGAAGCTAGAAATTAAGCAAGGGAACCTAGAAATTCAGCGAGACAACCTAGGATTTGAGCGAGGAAAGCTAGAAATTGAGCGAGGAAACCTAGAAATTGAGTGAGGCAAGATAGGAATTCAGCGAGGTAACCTAGGAATTGAGCGAGGCAACATAGGAATTGAGCAAGGGAAGCTAGAAATTGAGCGAGGCAACCTAGGAATTGAGCGAGGAAAAATAGCAATTGAGTGAGGGAATTTAGGAATTGAACGAGACAACCTAGGATTTGAGTAAGGCAATGTAGGAATTCAGTGAGGCAACGTAGGATTTGAGCGAGGCAACCGAGGGAACCTAGGAATTGAGCGAGGAAAGCTACAAATTGAGAGAGGGAACCTAGAAATTGAGCAAGACAACCTAAAAATTGAGCGAGGGAAGCTAGAAATTAAGCGAGGGAACCTAGAATTTGAGCAAGGGAACCTAGAAATTAAGCGAGGCAAGGTAGAAATTCAGCGAGGAAACTTAAGATTTGAGCGAGGCAACCTAGGAATTGAGCGAGGGAAGTTAGAAATTGAGCGAGGGAACCTCAAAATTCAGTGAGGCAATGTAGAAATTCAGCAAGGCAACTAACAGATTGAGCGCTAGTTAAATCATCAACAAAGATGAGAATGACTTTTTTTGAGAGACTATCTATCCTCTCATAGATAGAGGAATAGATAGAACAGAGAAGGTCTCTATATCTTTCTTCATAGATATAATATATGTAACAGCCCAGATTTTTCCTAACCTGGAATTAGACGTCCTTAGGCGATGGGTCAATCCTAACACCGGTTTAACTTCTCAAACACCCAATTAAAGCCTCAAATCCCTTTTCAAACCATTTTCTTCACAAATCTCACCTTTCACTACCTCGTTCTTTAAATCCTTCTAAGTACTTTCACAACAGACACTATCTTAAAGTTTAGGTGATGAAGAACAATACTTAAACTAAACATTGCTACAAAGGTCTACGTACCACCTTAGACCGAAATCACTCAGGACTAAATCCTTTAGAAATTTGACAAAGTTAACTACGTGTTAAACTAGATTATCCATGAAATCCGTTTCAATCACTTTAAATACGATCTGCAAGATCCAAAACTTATAGAATCATTGACGCTAGGTTACCATAAAATCTCAGATCAATCTCATTACCCAGTTACTCTCAGGAGCATCTCGAAACTCTATATCAGATCGGGACCGCACGTCGGAAGTCCGAATAACACGAATTAAGGAATTAGGACCGCCTCGCTGGACTTGACAACCATCTCAGAAATTAAATTCAGACAGTGTCCCACGGCTATTTGCTTGAGTCCGGAATGAGGAGTGTGAAAACACTTGATTTTCTTTAAAAATAAATATCTCAAATAGTAATCTGAGACTTGTTACTTGCGGACATTTTGTAAACAACCAGACCGTCATAATTTGACCCAAATACACCCTCGGATGATCAGGAAAATTTTCATAAACATATCCATGAACTTGGAATTTCAGATCGAGACCTGCTGACCGTTGAACTGAAACTGGTCTGCCACGCATGATCTGGGAATCCGACCTAAATGAAAACTTAACTCTACCTTGATCCAGTGTCTGTGAGCTTAAGTCCAACTTTTGGCTCAAGAAGGCCCGCCAGAGTCCTCCGTTGAGCTGGAAAAGGAGCGCTTTGGTTATAACCTAAGTATACTTTGACCTGAAGTCTATTTCTATGAGTTTTTAGGCTATATAAGGACCTTAAACCCTCTCTCATTTCAGTCATCCGTATTTGAGGAAAATCCTAGGAAAAGAGAGAGAAAGTGTGAGAGATGTGGGAGATTCTTCCCTGCCGTTCTTCCCTACCGTATCCAAGCTCAACTGCTCCATTCTAATCGCTTTCCTGGCGATTCCGACGTCATTTCTAGGTAAGAAACCCTAACCCTAATATGTTTTAGGGTTTTGATAGTTGTAGGTTATGAAATAGCTAACCTATTTCGCTCTATAGGTTGCCAAACTGCCGTAGACAAACACTTAGCGAACCTATCAAATTCTTTCCGATTCTACGACAAAAGGTGCGGAATTTAGGTGTATAGGTTATGATTTTCAATGCTTTCAATGTCAAATAATGATAGATTCATAATCTGCATGCAATTGCACATGTACAAAGTGTTGTCTGTTTTCCGTTTCGATTAAAGATGAAGAATGTGGAATTTTACATACTCTAGGTATTTGTAGAAAGTACCGTATACATATAAATTTTGAAAATGTGTTTGCCATGATTATTTGCTATATTGATATATTATATATGGATAAAATACTTTTTTGGCAAAAGGATTCGCCCTAATACATGCTTTTGCTAATATACAATATGTATGTTAAAATAGTGTATTCTAAGTGTTTGTGAAAATGACTGAATGAGTATAGAATTCTCATTCATGTTCACCATGACTAATTGTCATGGATATATGATTGTTGTATTGGCGATCTCCCTTTGACGAAAGAATTTTCCCTAAATCACGCCGTGGCCACTATAAGCTACATACGTTAAAATGTGTAGTCCAAGTGTTTGTGGAAATAACTGAATGATTGTGGAACTTGGATTCCTGCCTGCCATGACTATCCGTCGTGGGTGCACACGTGTTATAAATGGGGCAACTCCCTAGTGAAAGGATTTGGCCTAATACCTATGTGATCAACATATGTGATGTATGTTGATGCATGTAGTTTAAAGTATTTGTTGAAATGTCTGAATGAATAGTGGTTAGTAAATTGTAATGTATAAGGGTGTTGAGATATGATTCTCAATCCCTTTAACTATGTGTATGAGTTCTTTATATATCTGTGTGATTAGAAATTGAATATGTATAAACTCATGCTTATATTGTACTTCATAATATGCTCAACTGGCCTATGATTTTATCTATGTTATACATATGTTTAAATTCATGTTAAGGCCGTGAAGGGTGATGGGGGAGTAGTGTAACGAGTGCGAGCAACAACCCTGGCAGCCCTAAGCGGACCGTACCAAAATTTGATTGTATGACTTGAATCTTGATCCATTACTGCTTTAGCTATTTGCAATTGAATGTGATTGAGGCTATTGTATAGTCTAGGCAATCGGTAACAGATTTGAGCTCATGGTTGACTTCTATTCACCACGTAAGACGTGTTTGACGAACTCGAGTCGTGCGTTGCTTATCGGCAGTGGTTAGGCCACACGAAGTGCTTATGCACTTCATGACGTACAACTCAACGGGCGCTTGTACAAGTCGAGCTCGTCAAGTAACCCGATCTGTCTAATGTATGTTCACCATGTTTAGACGCCTCTACTTGAACCTAGGGTACCAAACTTACCAGTGAAATTCTGCTAACCTTGGTACCTTGATCCGCTAAGACTCATGAGCCGGGCATGGTGGTATGGGACACCGTGGTCGAGCTGTCGGCCCACGCTGGGGCCATGTGCCTCCCTGTAGTGACCATTGAGCAACCAGACTCGTGAGCCGATTATGGTGGTATGGGACACTATATTCAAGCTGTCCGTCTACACTGGCGTAGCCTGGCTGTGGTCCTCAGTCGGGTTACATCCGAGTCCCATTGTCAATAAGTGGACTGGTCGAGCTTCGAAAATAGACTGCCAGTTGGTAGGACGTTAGTGGAGTGACCTCGAGCATACTCGAAAATCTGTGATTGGCAATGAACCCTTCGTAATAACTAGAGTCTGAGTTGAGCCGAGTATGGTGAGACCTGTATTCGAGCTGATGGCTAGCGATTGAACCGAGTACGGTGAGACCTGTATTCGAGCTGACGGCCAGCAATTGAGCCACATACGGTGAGATCTGTATCCGTGCTGAAGGGTGACGAGCCCTTTGCAAGGCCTTCGCGATGCTTCTCGAACCATAATATCGTATGAGATTATCTAGGTTTGACGACCCTAGAATGGATCATGTTTGGGAATGATACAAGGGAGGTACCTTAGTTTCCCAATTCTGCTATTTGAAATGGACTAATAATAACTCGGTAATCATGCTCATCATAGCATTGCATGTGCCTGGAAGATATGGAGCACTGAGGGATGAACGCATGCCGCGAACGTAAGATGGTGTCGCATGAGGGTGGTTTGGTAAGGGCATACATCATGTCATTTCATACTTGCATTAAATAAGAGTAGTTAGAATTGTTTGATTGTACTGCTTGACTGAATTGATAACATGTTAACCTATGCTTTATTGTTCCACTGAGTTGGCCACTCATTCCCACGTTACGGGATGATGTTTTTAAACACCCACCAGACCCTGTATCAGATGTAGGTATCACTGGAGCACAGGAGACTGAGCTCGACTTCTATGACAATCAGGAGGAGTTTTCCTACATGCAGTTCACTGAAGGCTTGCATAAGCTGTCCAGTGCTACAGGGCTACAGGGTTGATAATTTCAGTTGTACTATTTTGACATTTGATTCAGAACCAACATGTATGTATACGGTGACTCAGTTAATGTTCATAATCTAGAGATCGAGAATGTTTTGTTTTATATATATCTATATACACCTTTCAGTCTTTCACTTATGTTTTATACATGGATCTGGAGTATGAATTACTGTTTTGGTATAATCTCACTCATGTTTATTGTACTAACATAGACAACATTTAATCATCATTATCTATGTTGCATAAGTGATGTTCTGAAACTCGAGAGTTAAGTTTATGCTCGACCCCCGATTTTCAGGGCGTTACAATATAGAAGAGAGATCCCTCTCATTTTTTATCAGGAGAGATATTTTTCTTCTCCGAGGGCTTTGGATTCAATGATTTTTAAGAGCAAGACAGAGAAAAGAAGCGTTAAGATAATACCTTTCATCCTAATCTCATCTACTGGAAAAGGGGGCCCTCTTGATCACCTAAAGAGATTTGTAAGCAGAATTAGCATAATTATGACCGCAAGGATTGAGCTACCAAATGAGATTATCCTCATTCCTTGGCTGGGGTTCTAAAAGATAAGATTTATGCAGTAAAAAAAAGTCTTCTGAATTAAGAGATGGAAGCTAGAAATTGAGCGAGGGAACTTAGGAATTGAGTAAGGCAACGTATAAATTGAGCGAGGCAACCTAGAAATTGAGCAAGGGAAACATGAATTTGAGCGAGGCAAGCTTGAAATTGGGTGAGACTAACATGAATTGGAATGAACTTTAAATGTAATTGACCTAGCTTAACAATTTTCTCTTTGGTGAATTTGACCGAGCAATTACTAAAATTGATTGAGCTTTACATGAAATTCTCTTCAGTGAATTTGACCGAGCAATTAATGAAATTGACCAAGCGGTTCATAAAATTTTCCATTACATTACATGAATCCGTGGAAGTTCCCCATCATATTTTTATGATATCTCCATCAAATTTATGAATTCCTTCATTACAATTCCTACGTTGCCTCGCTCAATTCCTAGCTTCCCTCGTTCAATTTATACGTTGCCTAGCTGAATTTCTAGCTTCCCTCACTTAATTGATAGGTCTTCCCTCAATTTATTTCTAGGTTGCCTTGCTGAATATTTACATTGCCTCGCTCAATTGCTAGGTTCCCTCACTCAATTTATATGTTGCTTTCTCAATTTCTAGTTTCCCTCGCTCAATTCCTAGGTTGTCTCGCTCAATTCATAGGCTGTCTCGTTGAATTTCTGTTGCCTCGCTCGATTGCTAGGTTACCTCGCTCAATTCCCAGGTTCCTTCGCTGAATTTTTAGCTTCCCTCGCTCAAATCTTAGGTTGCCTCGCTCAATTTCTAGCTTCCCTTTATTCCTAGGTTCCCTCGCTTAATGCCTAGGTTTTCTCGCTCAATTTTTAGGTTTCCTCGCTGAATTTCTATCTTCCCTCGCTCAATTCCTAGGCTGTCCAGCTCAATTCATAGGTTCCCTCGCTGAATTTCTAGCTTCCCTCGCTCAATTCCTAGGCTGTCTAGCTCAATTCATAGGTTCCCTCGCTGAATTTCTAGCTTCCCTCACTCAATTTCTAGCTTCCCTCGCTCAATTCGTAGGTTGCCTCGCTGAATTTCTATGTTGCCTCTCTCAATTGCTAGGTTGACTCGCTCAATTCCTAGGCCCCTTCGCTCAATTTATATATTGCTTCACTGAATTTCTAGGTTCCCTCGCACAAATTGTAGCTTCTCTCGCTCAAATCTTAGGTTGCCTCGCTGAAATTTTAGGTTCCTTCGCTCAAATTATAGCTTCCCTCGCTCAATTTCTAACTTCTCTCACTCAATTCCTAGGTTGCCTCGCTCAAATCCTAGGTTTCCTCGCTGAATTTTTACCTTGCCTCGCTCAATTTCTAGGTTCCCTCGCTCAAATCTTAGGTTGCCTCGCTGAATTTCTAGGTTCCCTCGCTTAATTTCTAGCTTCCCTTGCTCAATTCCTGCGATTCCTCGCTCATTTCCTAGGTTCCCTCGCTCATTTCCTATGTTGCCTCGCTCAAATCCTACGTTGCCGCGCTCAATTTCTAGTTTCCCTCGCACAATTTGTAGCTTCCCTCGCTCAAATCCTAGGTTGCCTCGCTGAATTTCTAGGTTCCCTCGCTCGAATTCTAGCTTTCCTCGCTCAATTTCTAACTTCTTTCGCTCAATTCCTAAGTTGCCTCACTCAAATCCTAGGTTTCCTCGCTGAATTTCTACCTTGCCTCGCTGAATTTCTAGGTTCCTTCCCTCAATTTCTAGCTTCCCTCTCTCAAATCCTAGGTTGCCTCGCTGAATTTCTAGGTTCCCTCGCTTAATTTCTAGCTTCCCTCGCTCAATTCCTAGGATTCCTCGCTGAATTTCTACGTTGCCTCGCTCATTTCCTAGGTTCCCTCGTTCAATTCCTATGTTGCCTCGCTCAAATCCTAAGTTGCCTTGCTCAATTTCTATGTTCCCTCGCACAATTTGTAGCTTCCCTCGCTCAAATCCTAGGTTGTCTCGCTGAATTTCTAGGTTCTCTCGCTCAAATTTTAGCTTCCCTCGCTCAATTTCTAACTTCCCTCGCTCAATTCCTAGGTTGCCTAGCTCAAATCATAGGTTCACTCGCTCAATTTCTAGGTTCCCTCACTCATTTTCTACATTGCCTCGCTCAATTTCTAGGTTGCCTCACTCAATTGCTAGGTTGCCCTGCTCAATTTCTAGTTTGATCGCGAAGTGATTGAAAGTGACTGTGAAGTGAATGAAATGTATTTTTGACCATCGACCTGATGGAATCTTGGAAAATAACTAGGTTGGTTGGCTAAAGTAGCTTCTCCTACCCCAAAATCATATATGGTACGTTAAGTAACTAATTTTAGTTTAGAAGATATTCTTGTTGAATGAATAAAGAAAGAAATGAAAAAAAAAAAAAAAAAAAAAAAAGAGAGAGAGAGAGAAAATTTTTTTTTTTTATATGCATATTGAGCGATGGACTCATAAGCTTCCAAGAAATTTTGGAAGCCATGTAGATTGAGTAATGAAAGATAAGCTTCATTATCCCAGTCTTTCACACCTAAATATAAAATCTTGTTGAAGCTATGAATAAACCAAGGGCTTCTCACCGCAGATATAGTGTCCCATGCCGGACTAAATCTTTCGTAAGGATATCTTAGGATCACTAGAAAGACTGGCATTTTGGATAGAAAACCACCTGTCTTAAATGGAAGGAGAAAATCTCCATTCGTCGTTGTGCCCTCTGTAGTTGGAAATGGAAATAATCAACCATTGTCCATAATGATGCAAAGAAGCACACTGGCGTTCAATTTGCTTAGCTTCATGGTAATTTCCGTGCATTTCACGGTCAATTCCGATGATTCCGTATAGATTCACGGTCATTTTAATACACTTCACGGTCAATTCCCTTCACTTCACGGTCATTTCCATGCATTTAACGGTCAATCCCAACGATTCCATTTCCAAGTTTTATTGGGTTGGTGTTTGTATGGCCTAACCCCAAGACCAAACCCGATACATCCTACCCAAGCCCAACCCAATGTTGGGTGGGTCACAGGTTGGTCGGGTTGAACCCACCCCAACTTTCAGCCCTAAAATCATATATGATACGTCAAGTAACTAATTTTGGTTTAGAAGATATTCTTGTTATATGAATAAAGAAAGAAATGAAAAAAGGAGAGAATTTTTTTTATATGCTTATATATACATATTTATATAAATGTGTTAGAAAAAAAATGTACATAGAATAAAATTCTAAATGTAAAAAAAATAATAATAATAAAAAATTTTTTAAATAAATTTTAAAAGGAAAGTACACAGGATATGGCTATAGCTACGGTTATAATCCATAGCCATAGCCTTTTGTTTGAATTGGGGATTAATCGCAGATTCCGCAATCCATCCCCAAATCCTGCACCGAGGCTGCGGTGGAATCGTGGATCCACGATTCATCCCCAATCTTGTTTTTTTTTTTTTTCTATGAAATTTTCATTGCTTCTGTGGGCCGCACCATGAGGTCTGTGTTATATCCAAACTGTCCATCTATTTGGCGAGCTCATATTAAGGCTTGAGACGAAAAATAAGACCGATCTAACTATCAAGTGGACCACACTGTAAAAGGCAGTGGGGAATTGAAAGTCTACCACTGAAACCCTTTTAGGGGTTTTAGGAGTTTATCATTATCAAATTCGTTTTTCCTCTTCATCCAGGCCTTTGTGACCTTAAGAATAGATTAGATGGAAAATAAATGTTATGGTGGGCCCTACAAAATTTTTAACGGTGAAAATCAATTTCCCAGCTGCTCTTTGTGGTGTGATCCAGTTGATCTCTGGATATAATTTTCTTTTTGGATAATGCTCCGAAATGATCTCGAAATATGGTTGAACGTTGTGGATATAATAAATATATAGCTGTGGGGCCATGTAACTTTGATCTCTTTTAAGCCGTTCGTACAACTCTCAGTGGGAGTAGCGTCAGCGCTAGAAGGGTAGTTTCGTCCCCAAAGTCGCTGTCCGCACGTGCTAGTCTATGTTGGTAACTAAAGTTTGTATTCCTTCATAAAAACCGCTGGATAAAAGGTTTTGTCTACAGTGGTCATTTTCTCGTGTAAAATTTGATCTGTAGAAGCAGCGTAAGAATGACACCCACGTATGGCATTTTATACCGTGACACGTGGGTTTCTGTTGTAAGAATATCGCTCTTGAGCGGTGAATGCTGGGGCTTTAACCGAGTTGACGTTAATGCACTCGATTATGATTTAGTTAACACCCTCAAATCCAGGATCCGGTCTGGGTCTTCGTACTTAAGTGTTGAGTTACAAGGTGTTACACTTTTATGGATGGGATTGGTAGGAGTGGCCCACATAGCTGGTTCACTCCTTTCGAAGCACTTTTGGCTAATAAGAGGTGTCACACCGATAATTAATTGGCTTCGGAGACCAGCGCAAATTAAATTTTTGTTGGTGTACTTCGCACATATTTGGGGGCATTTTTATCACATAAGTTATTTAGTTGCCAGGTGGGAGCTCTGTATGGTCTACAGTGACGGTCGAAAATCATATTCTTGTGGTGCCTTTTCCTTAATTTTGGCATCTGGTTTGCTCCAGGAGGTTGTATCTTTGTCTAATCAATATAGTTATGTGATGCTTCCTCGAGTCAACCAAAGCACTAATTTCGAAGTTTGATTGAATTTCTAAAAAGTAGTCTTTCTCATCCTGGGTAGGGTGTCTATAGTGCCGTCCTCCGGGTACCAACTGTTGGGGGTATTGGGGACGCCAACTGGGTTTCGCTACCAACGTTTGAGTCGCCTCAAATCGCTAGAGAAATTTACCTTAATCCGGTTAGTGAAAATGAAGATAAAATAGTCCTTAAGTTTACCTTAAACGAGGTATTTATTGGCAAATCTCAGGGGGCTGATGACACATGGCAAGATCTGATTGGCCGAAGGATGAGCTATAGGTAGCTGTACCCCACCAAAGGGGTCGAGGTGATAGTTGTATCCTACTCGTAGTGGCATAAGCTTGTTGGTTTCTCATTGGCTGGAGGTGGAGGGCCTGTCTCGACATGGTTCCCGTGCTCCTTGACAATGTCATTAACAGTCTGCATCCCATAGTATTGAGAGAATGCCCATATTTTCCTCATTACAGGTTTGATGAAGGTAATTTTGGATCCGTTGGAAAGATAATTGGATAAGCTTTCTATAAAGATATAAATCAGGGCATTAGAGTCCAATTGGCCTACAAAAGTGGTCCCCAATTTCTTAGGTCCTGCTGACAATTTCGGGTTCTACTGTAAGGTTTGCATGTCTTAAGATGGAGTTACAACTTCTACGATTTAGCTCAAGTCAAGCTGATCTTGGTGTCCTTTGAAGCTCACCACAGGTAGTACCTAGCAGTGCCTCGCGGCCAAGGGATCTTGGCTCTTTTACTCGAGCAGAAGATTCGGTCCATGGGTCACTATTGGGATTGTCCAATTGCAGAGATCTGCTAGTATCTGGCTTGTTATAACTCGGAATTGGACGATCTTGGGTCCACTGTAAAATATATTCAAAGAGCTTTCCAATCAGCCATACTTCTATTTGGACCTCGATTGACCTCTCATCCGGGCCAAAATCGACCTTCGGGAGTGCTTGTTTGCCATAATCTGGTAAAATACTCTTCCCGGCGTCAACAAGTGGTTATGCAGATTGTTAGACAGCGGTCGTTCATATTCAGGTTTCCGAAGATTAACAAAAAAAAAAAAAAAAAACCATGTAGATATCGTCAGATCTTGTGAGACCGCCCTTGCACCCAGGCCTTTCAGGATTTTTTTTTTTTTTTTTGGCAACAAGAGGATCTTCCAATTGATTCAATTTTTCCATGGTGGTCAATGAGAGAGTGAATTACCTTTCTGTATAGGTTTGGCATTTTTGTGCCTCCAGATTGTATACTGCATTAAGTGGGGCATGTCCATGATGATCCGAACCATACATCCTGTGGACTCATCAATAAATTAATTCGTTAACTAAATTTTCTTTGATTAGACTATCTTAGTACTCTAATAAATGAGCCTATTCTCACTTAAGAGGAACCTGTGATGGTTTTGTCTTTTAACGTTCATTTCTATACTACCAAGGGCTCCAACTGTCTTGACACTGATTATTGGACCATAGCCCAATCACTATTAGCATCATGAATGAATGTTCGGATCTGATCCATGTATGCCACTGTTCAGAGCAACATGGAATCTGGTCTTGGTCAAATGAAGAGTGGTCTCGACCACACCAATTATTGTAGTGTCCATGTTTCAAATAAATATATGCAGGGTGAACTAAAGAGTTTAAATACAGTTGACTGTACAGGAGCATTACTCAGTTTATATTAAATACCTAATACACGATGATACATCCATGTAACGGGACTGATAAATGGAAGTAGACTAATACCAGATTAATTTATTGGATAATGACAATTAACTGTATACCACACCAATGGCAGCCGGCACCTTTTTGTTTTTTCGATCCTGACGGTCATGCTGCCAGGCGTTGTTGGAATCGATGGTTGGATGGGGTCAGGATGTCATCTGACCAGCCAGAATAATAATGTTATTATTATAAGCATAAGAGGGAGTTCCACTACCTTGTTGGTCCCTCCATTACATGGATTGCTCCATCCCCCTCTTTTTTCTTTTTCTTTTTTAATATAATTAATAAGATTCCAACCCAGATTAGCAATTCCATTTCATTTGTACACACATCGTCATTGTACACGCGCGGCCACCATAGCCATCTAAATCTTCGGGCCCATTGATGTCCAGTCATGACCAAGAAAAATCACAAAAATCAAATTCTCCTCATCCTCCATTTGTAGCCATAAGATGGGTCTTGAACATGGAAATCGTCCATGGTACATGTTCAGCAAAATGTCCTGTATCCTAAGCTAGGATTGTCCAATCAAATCTCGTTTTAGGATTTGAAACATCTGTGATAGGACCTATGATTTGGATGGTTGGGATTGATGTACATATCTGATACATCTATGTGGATGTGTTCAGGGAAATGGATTGTCACACTTTACCAAAAGATGAGTGATTCACGTGCATTACGTGTGGTCTAATCCCCACTTGTGGAGAGGAATGTAGGATTTGTATGTCCGCAGATTTCACCGAGGAATTATATGATCCTCCACCCAAGCCTAAATTCCTTCCTCGTTTATATATATATATATATATATATATATATATATATATATATATATATATATATATATATTACAAGTGGGGTACAGGGTTCTGAACCATTGATGTGATGCCAACACTGTGGATAGGATCATAACATAAAGTTCCCTAAACTGGAAAGGTCCCAGCTATCCAACTTTCTAGGCTTCTGTTAAATTGATCGTGTGCCATTTTTCACACTTTTTTCTTAACCATCTATTATCTATTTTCACGCCACTGGTCGAAGGGTTATGATTTTTCCAATAAAGAAATTTTCTTGATCATGGTGCATCCAACAATCCGTCCCGTCAATTCAAAGGGTCTGTTTGTTGCCCCCCTTGCCAAAAGTGAAAACCTCAGAGAACACGTATATTGGCCAAGGATGACATCGTTACCTTTTCATTAATCCTGGACAAGACTTGAGTGCAGAGAAAGAGAAAGGGAAGGAAATGAAAGATTATTTCCCACGAAATTTACACTCAATTATATGTCAAGCATTTCTTTATGGAAATTTATGAAAAGACCATTTTTTGACTTTTTATTTTTATTGAAAAATGAATGAATATATTTTCCTACCTTTACTTTTAGAAAATTATTATTATTCACTACGGCAAAATTGCGTATTTACGACGGACAGTCCTTCGGAACAATCGCTTGGTTTAATGACGGATTTAATTCGTCGCTAATGGAAAAGGTCCGTCGCTAATTCCCAAATTTCAAAAATCCATTGCCCAAACATCGTGGAATTTTGCGACAGACCAAAATCCGCCGCTAAAATCAGATTTACGACGGTTTGTGGTCCGTCGTAAACTAGCGACGGACTAAATCCGTCACAAATTTGGATTTTGCGACGGAATTTGTTTACTTACAAATTCCCGCCAAAAGTAGCAATGCCCAACGTTTTTTAGTTGCTTTTGTGATGGTTCATGGTCTGTCGTAAAAAGACTTTTGCCATGGAACATTTATTTTTTTTTCATTTTTTTAAAGAATATTGTGGAAAATTATGTTTTTTTCCTAGTCTAAGAATTGTTTTTTAATACAAATTCAGTGGTTTAATTATACACATTTGTATCTAATATTATTTTTTAACAATTGATTGAATGCAATATATATATATATATATATATATATATATATATATATATATATATATATAGTTTTTATTTCAAACGAGAGGAAATTATTATTTTAAAAAATTTTTAAAACTAATATTTAAATGATTTGTAATGTGACATGGAAAAAATTTTGAGAAGTTGAAATTTTTTAACAATGTTTGAGAAAAAAAATGAGATTTCGAAAAAATAAAATTCATGATTTAATAAAAATCTATTTTGTGGGAAAAAAAAAAAGAATATTGAATAAAGTTGATAATTTTGAAAAAAAATTGATTTCGAGAAAAAAATAATATCCTGAAAAAGAAAATGTAACGTCTCGGAAAAATCCGTACAAAGACCCGAGTACCACCTCAGGCAGAAATCACTAAGGACCAAATCCTTTAGAAATTAGACGAAAATTAATTAAGTACTAACTGAATTAATTAGTAGATTAGCTTGAAGTGCTTTCTATATGAACTGCATGACCCAAAACTAGTAGAATCGCTAACTCTACATTACCTAAAAACCTAAGATCAATCTCAAAACCCAGTTGCTCTCGGGAGCACACTGAAACCCCGTATCGAACCTGGACCACGCGTCGAAAGTCCGATTACCAGGAAACTATACGGTTATGACCGCCTCACTAGGCTGGACAAGTATCGCGGGAATCAAGTCCAAATAGTATCTAGAAACGGACAACTTGAGCGTGGAGCGAAGTGTGTGAGAAACGCGAATATCTTTAGAAAATGAACTCAAACTTAAGTGAATTGGGCCATTCGCTTGCAGGCCAAATTTAGGATTTCAGACCGTTAGATTCTAACCTAACTACACACTTGGATTAGGAAAACTTCCATGCACATGTCAATGTACTTGTGGCACTGATCGAGAGGCGATGACCATTAAACTGAAACTGGTCCTCCAAGGTCGATCCACAAATCCAATTGGAACGAAATCTTAACCCGAGATAGATACTTGGTCAAGGAACTTTCTCCAGACCGTAAAGTATATAATGGCCCTAGGGCCATTGACATCGGTTATGGGCCTATATAAGGGCCTTAACCCACCCCTCTCTCATTCCATACGAATTTCCTTCAAACCCTAGGAGAGAGAAGAGAGAAAAGAAGAGAAAAATGTGAGGAGAAAGGTGAAGGTTAGGGAGATCGAGGCAGTGGTTCTCTCGTACAACTACACGTCCTAGATTGCCTCTTTGCTACGCTACTCAACTCGTTTTGACTGTGATTTGGGTGAGGAATCCTAACCCTAATTTGATTTTAGGAATCCAAATAGAAGACTCTATGAAATAGCTAACCTATCTCAATGTATAGGTACACGTTATTCCGTATTCGGGAATATAGGATTCAAATTGAGTTCGATACGAGTATACCGACGAAAGGTACGGACTATAAACGTTTAGGTTATGGTTTTCAAGGCTTTCAATATCAGTTAATGATTTATGACTGACTTGATTACTGTCACATGTGTTTAGATGCGATGTTTCTCGTATGTTACACAGATATATGAACTATCTTGAATATGATGCATTCCATGTGTTTGCTGAAATGTTTGAATGAATATGGAATCTTGATTTGTGCTTCCCATGATTATTGATTGAGAATACATGATTGTTGTATGTGTGGCAACTCCTTGTGAAAGTTTAATGTCATGAAAAATTCCGTACAAAGACCCGAGTACCACCTCAGGCAGAAATCACTCAGGACCAAATCCTTTAGAAATTAGACAAGTTTAACTAAGTGCTAAACTAGATTAGCTGTGAAATTAGCTTGAAACACTTTAAATACGATCTGCAAGACCCAAAACTTGTAGAATCATGGACGCTAGGTTACCCTAAAATCGAGGATCAATCTCATTACCCAGTTGCTCTCTGGAGCACATTGAAACTCCGTATCAGATCTGGACCGCACGTTGAAAGTTCGATTACTACGAAATTATATAATTAGGACCGCCTTACTGGGCTTGACAACCATCTCGAAAATCAACTCCAGATAGTGTCCCAAGGCTATTCGCTTAAACCCGGAGCGAAGAGTGTGAGAAAACGTGGTTTTCTTTAGAAAATTAAGTCTAATTTAAATAATCTGAGACTTGTCACTTGTCGGCCAGATATAAGTAATCAGACAGTCAGAATCTGACCCAAATACACCCTCGGATCAGGGAATATTTTCCATACATGTCCGTGTACTTGTAACCTTGATCGAGTTTCGGTAACCGTTGAACTGAAACTGGTCCGCCACGTGTGATCTGGGAACTCGACTAGAATAAAAACTTAACTCGACCTAGATCAATAGTCAGGGAGCTTAAGTCCGACCTTTAGCTTAAGGGGGAGGGGGGGGGCTCCGAAAGTGCTCTGTTGAGACGGAACAGCCTCCCTTTGGACATAACCTAAGTATACCATGGCCCTGGGGTCATTCCTATCAGTTCTGGGCCTATATAAGGACCTTAAACTCTCTCTCATTCACTCCATACGAATTTGAGAAAATCCTAGGAGAGAGGAGAGTAAAGAGAGAGAAAGTGTGAAAGAAGTGGGAGGAGATTCCTGTTGCTCTATCCTGCCATTCTACGTGCCTGACCGTCACTATCACATCGCTATTCTGGCGATTCTGACTTCGTTCTTAGGTAAGAAGACCTAACCCTAATCTGTTCTAGGGTTTCAATTGTTGCAAGTGGCGAGAAAGCTGAATTAACTCGTGATATAGGTTGTCATTTCATCGTTGACAAAGACCTAGAGTCTCTGTCGAGTTTGTTATGGTTCTATGGCATAAGGTGCGGACTATAAACGCTTAGGTTATAGTTTTCAATGCTTTCAATGTCGGATAATGATAGATTCATGATCTGGGTGCTATTTCACATGTATAATGCGACGTCTGTTTTGTGTTTCAGTTATGTACGTATTATGTAGAATTCAGCATATTCCTTGTATGTGTATAAAATACTGTATACGTATAAAATCTAAAAATGTGTTTGCCATGATTTACTGCTATGTGTATATACTAGTTATGCATGTGATGACTCTTTGATGAAAGGAATTGTTCTAATACGTGTTTGGGCCAATATATGTTATGTAGGCTATTAAGTGTAGTCTAAGTGTTTGTGAAAATGCTTGTATAAGTATGTACTTAGTATAGTAGTACCTTGAGTAGGTGTTGAGATAGGATTCTCAACTACCTTAGTGATGTGTATGATTTCCTCCATGTAAGTTTATTAGTTTAATCGCTTTATTACCAAAATGCATGTGTATGGATTCTTGTTCATGTTACATCTTATACCATGTTAGATAACATGCTCGAACTACTTGGTAATTCCTGTTCTGACCTCTTCACATGCTTAGTTGTTAACATTGAATGTGTGTGGGACTACGGTATAGTCCATGCAATCGGTAACAGACTTTGAGTTCGTGGCTGAGATTCATTCACCACGTAGGACCTGTTTAACAAACTCGAGTCGTGTGTTGGTGTCGCTAGTGGTTAGGCCACACAAAGTGCTTATGCACTTCATGTCGATCGATACAATATGCGCTCGTATTAGTCGAGCTCGCCAAGTAACCCGATTGGCCTATTGTATGTTCACCATGTATGGACGCTATTGCTTGAACCTAAGGTACTGAACTCACCAGTGAAACCCCATTAACCTTAGTACCTCGATCCGCTAAGACTCATGAGCCGAACATGGTGGTATGGGACACTGTGGTCAAGTTGTCGGCCTACGCCAGGGCAACGAGTCCACCCGTAGTGACTAGTGAGCAACCAGAGCTCGTGAACCGAATACGGTGGTATGGGACACTGTATTCAAGCTGTCGGCCTACACTGATTTGGTGACGAGCCCTTTTTAGTGACCACCAGCATACTTTGATCCTACGCTGAGGCGCAAGCCTTACGTAGCAATTAGAGTATAAACTAGGCCTACACTGCATCGTGGCAATGAGCCCTTTGCAGTGACCTAGAACGCAACATCGTATGATATTACTAGGACTGATGACCCTAGAATGGATCATCAGTTGGGAAATGATATAAGGGAGGTACTTTAGTTTCCCAACCTTGCTGTATGAAAATGACTAATAATAACTTGGTAAGCATATGCATGCACTGCATTATGCGTGCGTTCAGGCGTAGCAGGTCAAGCACTGAGGCAGTGTTGTTCATGCGCGAATGTGAGATGAAGTCGCTGAGGGAGCATAGACGAGGGCATGCATCATACATTCATATCATTCTTGCATTAATAACAGTACTTAGGGATGTGTGATTTACTGCTTTATTATTACTGCTTGATTGAATTAATAACATACTAACCTTTGCTTTATTGTTCCGCTGAGTTGATCACTCACTCCCACGTTACGGGATGGTGTTTTAAGCACTAACCAGACTCTGTCTTGATTTCAGATGACGGCGTGACCCCTGAGGCGGAGCCTGACTACTACGATGATCAGGACGAGTTCTCTTATATGCAGTTCTCCGGTGGCTTTGCTTAGGCTATCCGGATTGACGGGGCTACAGGGATTATCATTGTAGTTGTACTATTTTAACATTTTGATTTTTGAGACTATTACATGTATATGGTGACTCAGTGATGTATTCATACTTTGGAGACCGATCGTGATCTTTGACTTATATACGTGTATTTATGTCTTTCAATCTTCCGCTTGCATTTTACAACTCGATCTGGAGTATAAAGTACTGTTTTGGTATAATCCTACTCATGATGAATGCACTAACACAGACAACATTGAATCATAAGCATATATGTTGCATAAGTGATGTTTTGGAACTCGGGAGTTGAGTTGCTACTCGACCCCCGATTTTCAGGGCATTATAGAAAGGATTTGCTATATGCATGAAGCTTCTTTTGGTTTGGAATGTGAATGATGTTTGGATGAGTGTGTGTTCTCATGCTAAATCTTATACGGGTTGCACCCTATGTTGTATATAGGGAATGCCACTTAAGAGCACTCGGAGCACTACACGTCTAGTACTTGGCAAATCGTTTGACGAGGCACCTCCCCTCAGCGACAGTCACACGGACCCTACCTTGGGCCTAGATAGTGACACCATGTCGGACTATCAGCTGACCACTGGCCCCACCAATGGGCCAACACCTTCTAGACCACTGGTTTTCGAGCAGAACCGTGCGTCTACCTCGACACCACACATGCCTCAGGCGGCTTCTCCTCCTGATAGGTTGGAGCAGATGATGCTCCTTATGCAGAAGCAGCAGCAGATTTGGACCACCATAGCAGGGGCCCTTGCCCATAACATGAATGTGGTTCCACCTGCACCACCTATGCACCCTATTGGAAACATGAGTGACAGCGGCTTATTTGAGCGATTTCAACGCTTCCGACCTCCTACTTTTGCAGGTACTCACAGACCCCGAGGAGGCCGAGTATTGGCTTGACCGCATCTCTAAGATGCTGAAGCCGCTGCACTTTACTAAGGCAGAGCAGGTTGAGTTGGTCACCTACATGTTCAAGAAGGAAGCCAGTCTCTGGTGGGACAGCATCCTTCGGACCGTTGCTCCTGGTTACGTGTGGATATGGGATGCTTTTGAGACATGCTTCCACTAAAAGTATTTCTCTCTCACCTACCACAATAAGAAGGAGAGAGAGTTTCTTCACCTCTGATAGGGAGGGATGACCATGGTAAAGTATGAGAATAAGTTCACGAAGCTGGCCAGATACGGTCCCTCGATATTAGCAAACGAGCCAATGCGAATGCGGCGATTTTCCAATGGTCTGTGCCCCGATATCAGCACAAAGATGTTTTGCGCTAGCATACCCAACTATGTTGAGCTAGTGAACATGTCTCTGCGAGATGAGCAGGACGGGGACAGACTATCCCATACATGTGTATCTGTGGATCCGAGGCCTCGCCAGATTTGTCGAGCAAACCGTTCCTTGGCAAGAGGCCACGAGCAGAATCGCCTCCTAGGCTTATGGGTCCATCAACACAGTTAAGACGATCTGATTTTTGGTGTGTCTACTGCAAGAGGTCAGGCTATACTGACACTTACTGCTTCACCAGGATGAGGGACAACGGCTTTGCGCCACCTCAGAAGATTAACCGTCAGTTAACTTAGGCCATCTCAGCTCCACCTCTGCGATCAGTACCACCTGCACAGCCATCTTACCGGCCATCCGCACCTCAATTTAGGCCGCCTTAACGACCTATGGTACCGCAGCTGAATCGACCTCAATAAGCTCGTGTGCACTCACTTGCAGCTGAGGCATCCGAGACAACAGTTACAGCACTGATGGCTTTCGAGGTCACAACACATATTCAAGGTACATCAGTCTTCTTATTAGTGGACACCGGGTTCACTATCTCTATAATATCATGCGCAGTAGTCAAGCGACGGGGGTTGGAAACTAGTCCTATAATTGGGTTGAGACTCCTTACCACCACCGGGACTTTCTCAGCACTACCAAGATGTGTAAGGGTTGTTCGATAGACTTAGGGAGCAAAACAGTACTCGTCGACCTGATTATTGACCTTCTATGTCATTACGATGTGATCCTCAGAATGAATTAGCTCACCGAGATGAAGGTAGAGATCGATTGTGATACTAGGGTGGTGACAGCCCATGGACCTGAGAGCACCACTGTAACACCCTGAAAATCGAGGGTCGAGCACAAGCTTAACTCTCGAGTTCCAATGCATCACTTATGCAACATAGATAATGATGATTGAATGTTGTCTATATTAGTGCGTTAAACATGAATGAGATTATACTAAAATAGCATATCATACTCCAGAGACGGTTAGATTACACAAGCAGAAGACTGTGATAGATATATAAAACATATATGTGTTGTAAGTCCTCAGAGTATGAACACGATACCAGGTTAAATATATGTACATGTATACTCTCAAAATGGACAAAATGAATATACAGGTATGTTCCAAAATACATAATAACATGTGCAATGGCATCTAGTCAGCATCCCTGCAAACCCCGTCGATCAGAACGATCTACATAAACCCGCCTAATAACTGCATGTATGAGAACTCTTCCTCATCATCGTAGAAGTCTGGCTCTGCCTCATATGTCGCACCAGTATCTACATCTAAAACAGAGTCTGGTTGGTGTTTTAAAACACCGTCCCAGAGTGGGAGTGAGTGATCAACTCAGTGGAGTTATAAGGCAAAGGTTAACATGTTATCAAGTCAGTCAAGAAGTAATGACAAAGCAATACAACAATTAGGTCCTAAGTACTCTTATTAATGCAAGGATGGTATGTGATAATGATGCATGCCCTCGTCTGCACTCTCTCAGTGACATCATCTCACGATCGCGCATGCTACACTCTCGGTAAACATGCACTTCCTTGCCAAAGCACCGTGTAATGCGATGCATGGTCGTGTTAGCCAAATCCTTAGTTGGGTTTATTCACATAGTAGATCCGGGAAGTTAAGGTACCTCCTTATATCATTTCCCAAACAATGATCTATCTAGGGTCGTCAATCCTAGTTAATCACATACGATAGGCAAGTTCTAGGTCGCTACGGGGAGGCTCATCACCATTAGCGCAGGCCTAGTTTATACTCGAAGCAACTACGGAAAGGCTCGTCGCCTTAGCGTAGTCCTAGTGTATACTCGAGGTCACTACGAGAGGCTCGTCACCTAATTATAGGTCGACAGCTCGAATACAGTGTCCCATACTACCGTATTCAGCTCACTAGTTTAGTTCGCTCACGGGACACTACGGGGAGGCTCGTCGCCCCAACATATGCCGACAGCTCGACCACGGTGTCCCATACCACCATGCCCAATTCATGAGTCTTAGCAGATCGAGGTATCGAGGTTAAACAGGCTTTTCACTAGTGAGTTTGGTACCTTAGATTCAAGCAGTAGCGTCCATACATGGCGAACATACATTGGGCCAATCGAGTTACTTGACAAGCTCGAGTGGGACGAACATACGTTGAATTAATCGACATGAAGCGAATAAGCACCCCACGTGGCTTAACCACTGTCGACAATCAGCGTAGGACTCGGATTCCTTGAACGTATTTATCATGGCTAAACAGTATAGCCACCGATCGTAAACCATTACCGATTACCTGGACTACATCGTAGCCCCAATCACACACCAACCAATAGCATTCACATGTGATAATCCAAGATAGCATGTGACAACCAAACCTAAACATAAATCTCATTCGAGCATTTCAACGAACACATACTACACATGTCATCATACATATGCATTTCATCTGTAAATCACATAGTAGTAAGATAGGTGACATGAAGGAAACTATAGCTATAAATAAGGGAGTTGAGAATCCTATCTCAACACCATCATTAAATGCATTACATCAAGTATTTCTCATTCAGGCATTTCATCAAACACTTAGACTACCCATATTACATACATGTAATAAATTAGTTAAAACACATGTTATAGCAAATCCTTTCACAAAGGAATTACCACGCATACAACAATCATGTATGTGTAATCAACAATCATGGTAAGCATAAATCATAATTCCATGTTCATTCAAACATTTCAACAAACACTGGGAATACATTAAAACCAACATAGTTTACATATATGTGTAATATACAGAAACATCATATTTAAGCGCATGTGATAGCAACCAAGTCAATCATAAACCATTAACTGACATTGAAAGCCTTGAAAACCATAACCTAAACATTTATAGTCCGCACCTTTCACCGATAAACTCATAATGAACTCAGTTTAAACACTAAGTCCTCGCCTACGGCACAACGGCAACTTATAACATAAAATAGGTTAGTTACTTCAACATTTACTCTATTTGAATCCCTAAAATAGATTAGGGTTAGGATTTATTACCTGAGAACGGAATCAGAATCGTCGGTATAGCGACATGGAAGCGTTAACTAAACACATGGAGTGGTGGGATTAAATCTAAGGAACAAACCCTAACTCTCTCTCTCTCTCTCTCTCTCTCTCTGTCTCTGTCTCTTCTCCTCACTTTCTTCTTCTCTTTTCCCTTCTCTCTCCTAGGGTTTTAAAATTCGTATGGCAAGGGAGAGGGGGTTTAAGGCCCTTATATAGGCCCAGGACTGATGTAAATGGCTACATGACCATGGTATACTTAAGTTATAGCCAAAAGTTATTTGTTTCGGTCCAACGGAGCACATCTGGAGGCCCCTTTTTGCGTATGGTCTAGGGAAAGTTTCCAAATGATGGATCTATGCTAGGTTAAGTTTTCGGTCCAATCAGATTTACAGATCGACCGCGGAGGATCAATCTCAGTTCAACGGTCACCGTTACTCGATCAGGGCCACAAGTACACTGACCTATATTGGAAATTTTTCTTGATCTAAGGGTGTAGTTAGGTCAGAATCTGACGGTCTAAAACTTTAGATTTGACCTGCAAGCAAATGACTTAATTCATTTAAGTTTCAATTCATTTTCTAAAGGTATTCGCGTTTCTCACACACTTCGCTCTGGGCTCAAGTTATGCGTTTTGGGATACTATTTGGACTCGATTTTTGAGGTGGTAGTCAAGCCCATTAAGGCGGTTATAATCGTGTGATTTCACAGTAATCGGACTTTCGACGCGCGGTCCAGGTCTAATACGGAGTTTCACGATACTCTCGAGAGCAACGGGGTTTAGAGATTGATCCTAAGTTTTTAGGTAATGTAGCATTAGTGATTCTATTGATTTTGGGTCTTGCAGTTCGTATTTAAAGTTGTCCAACCTAATTCGACAGGTGTTTTGGTCTAGCACTTAATTAATCCATGTCTAAATTTTAAAGGATTCGATCCTTAGTGATTTTTGCCTGAGGTGGTCCTTGGGTCTTTATACGGATTTTTTCGAGACATTACAATGACCTTTACATTCCCAGTTTAGGTCAGTTGGTACTACCGCATTAGTTGTTATGCTACCTTGCTAGAGAATGTTGGTGGTCCAACACTTGGAAACACGCCAGTAGTTCAGGATTTTACGAACGTGTTCAGGAAAATACCCGGATTATCTCCTTAATGCGAGATCGATTTTACCATCGACCTAGTGCCTGGTGCAACACTTATATCTCTACCGACGTATCGCATGCCTTCTTGTGAGATGGAAGAACTGAGGAGAGGGATCGATGATCTGTTGGATGAAGGCTTCATACGACCAAGTGTATCTCCTTGGGGAGCACCCGTGTTATTTATAAAGAAGAAGGACGGATCACTGCTGTTGTGTATTGATTATCGCAAGTTGAACCAAGTGACGGTGAAGAACAAATATCCTTTCCTTAGGATAGATGATCTGTTTGATTAGTTGAAAGGTGCACAGTACTTCACTAAGATCGACTTACAATCAGGATATCACCAGTTGCACGTTAGGGATGAAGATGTGCAGAAGACAGTGTTCAGAACCAACTTTGAGCACTACGAGTTCCTTGTGATGTCATTTGGACTCACAAATGCACCGGCCGTATTCATGGACCTGATGAACATGGTGTTTCGGCCGTATCAATACCGGTTCGTCATTATGTTTATAGATGACATTTTGATATACTCCAAGAGCCGAAAGGATCACGAGGAACACTTGCGAGCAGTCTTTGATACTCTCAGGAAGAACCAGTTGTTTGCCCAGTACAAGAAGTGTGACTTCTGGAAAGAAGAAGTCAAGTTCCTAAGACATGTGGTGTCTAAGGAAGGAGTTGTGGACCTTGCTAAGGTGACCACAATTCAGGACTGGGAGCAGCCTGGTTCGGTTACAGAAGTGAGGAGTTTTTTGGGACTTATTACTTAATATCGCCGATACATTAGGGACTTTTCTAAGATAGCTAGGTCATTGTCTCAACTCACTCGGAAGGATCTTAAGTTTGCTTGGAATGAGAAGGCAGAAGCAGCCTTTTAGGAACTGAAGGACAAGCTGACGTCCGCCCCTTTGCTAGTATCACCAGAGCAAGGGGTTAAATATACGATATACACCAATGTGTCTCATGTTGGTTTGGGTTATGTTCTTATGCAGAAGGACAGGGTGATTGCCTATGCATCGTGACAGTTGAGAAAACACGAGAAAAACTACCCTACGCATGATCTGGAGTTAGCGGCTGTCATCTTTACATTAAAGCTCTGGAGACATTACCTCTATGGAGAGGAGTTCAAGCTCTTTTGCGACCATAAGAGCCTCATGTATATATTCACACAGAGATACTTGAATATGAGGCAGCGATGGTGGATGAAAACCTTGAAGGACTTCAAGTTTGAGGTTTCCTACTATCCCGACAAGGCCAACCTTGTGGCAAATGAGTTGAGCCGCAAGAAGACAATAACATTTACAGCTCCGCTGATGATCGATGAATGGAACATGGTAGAGTTTGTGCGAGACTTTGAGCAGAAACTTACGGTAGAGGAATCGTTGGAGAGCGTCGCACATATTCGTGTACAACCACTTATTGATGACCGAATCATTGTAGCTCAGAAGGAAGATGAAGGGTTGACAGAATTGAGAAAGAGAGCTAGTGACGATGAAGACTCAGAATGAAGAGTTGGTTCGGATGGGGGTTTACATTATCGAGACTGCCTATGCATCCTAAACCTTCATGACTTGAGAAGGGAAGTTCTCGAAGCTGCTCATAATTCAAAAATGGCGATGCATCCTGGTAGTACGAAGATGTATCAAGATATGAAGCATTCATATGAGTGGGACAACATGAAGGCCCACATAGTAGATTATGTGCCCTATTATTTCACGTGCCAGCAGGTCAAGGCATAACACTGCTGACCTCCTGGGCTGCTTCAGCCCATGTCCATAGTTGATTGGAAATGGGATTTCATCTCTATGGATTTCATTTCAGGGTTACCAAAGACGAGGAAGGGATATGACTCCATTTGGGTGATTGTGGACCGATTGATGAAATCGGCTCATTTTCTCCCTATTAGAGTTTTAAACTCAGCCGACGATTTGCCCAGGCTATACATCAAGGAGATAGTCCATCTGCATGGAGTGCCTATGGAGATTGTGTCGGATCGAGACGCACGATTCAGTAATCTTCTGAACTCGTATCCAGGAAGCAATGAGGGTGAAACTTAAGTTCAGTACCGTATTCCACCCACAGACAGATGGGCAGACAGAACGGGTCAACCAGGTGTTAAAAGATATGTTGCGAGCTTGTGTGCTTGATTTCAAGGACAGTTGGGATGACTGTCTTCCTTATGCCGAGTTCGCTTATAACAATAGCCTTCAGGCGAGTATTGGCATGGCCTCCTATGAAGCACTATATGGGCGTCCCTATAGAGCACCACATTGATGAGTAGAGGTTGGTGAGAAGAGTTTGATTAGTCCAGAGTTAGTGCAGGCGACCTCAGAGAAGATCGAAATTATCAGGCGTACGTCGACTTCTGGCAGCACAAAGCAGACAGAAGAGTTACGCCGATATGAGGGAGCGACCACCAGAGTTTGAGATTGGAGACCACGTATTCTTGAAGGTTTCTCCAATGAAGGCAGTCCTCCAGTTTGGAAGGAAAGGGAAACTCACGCCGAGATTCATTGGCCCATTCTAGATACTAGATCGAGTAGGTGTGGTAGCATACAGCCTTGCTTTGTCCACACTACTCACCGGTGTGCACAACATATTTCATATATCGACGCTAAAGAAATACATTCCGGATACTTCCCACATTATCAAATGGGAGCAGGTATAGTTAAGTGAGGATGCTACTTATGTACTGCAACCCACGTGTATCCTAGACAGAAAGGAACAGGTGCTGCGCAATAAGGTTATCCCGTTCGTGAAGGTACTGTGGACGCATCACACTGAGGAAGAGGCTAATTGGGAAACAAAAGCTGAGATTCGTAAGAACTACCCTCAGATTCTTGAGGAGTATGAAAAGGTACTAATTTCAATGATGAAATTTTCTTTAAGGGGGGTAGATTGTAACGTCTAGGAAAAATCTATACAAAGACCTGAGTACCACCTCAGGCAAAAATCACTAAGGACCGAATCCTTTAAAAATTAGACAAAAATTAATTAAGTACTAACCTGAATTAATTAGTAAATTATCTTGAACTACTTTCTATACGAACTGCAAGACCCAAAATAAGTAGAATCGCTAACTCTACATTACCCAAAAACCCAGGATCAATCTCAAAACCCAGTTGCTCTCGGGAGCACATTGAAACCCCATATCGAACATGGACTGCGCGTCGAAAGTCCGATTACCTCGAAACTATACGGTTATGACCGCCTTACTGGGCTTAACAAGCATCGCGAGAATCAAGTCCAAATAGTATCCAGAAACATACAACTTGAGCCTGGAGTGAAGTGTGTGAGAAACACGAATATCTTTAGAAAATGAACTCAAACTTAAGTGAATTGGGTCATTCGCTTGCAAGCTAAATTTAAGGTTTCAGACTATCAGATTCTCACCTAACTACACGCTTGGATCAGGAAAATTTCCCTGCACATGTCAGTGTACTTGTGGCCCTGATCGAGAGGTGATGACCGTTAAACTGAAACTGGTCCTCTACGGTCGATCCACAAATCTGATCGGACCGAAATCTTAACCCGACATAGATCCTTAGTCAGAGAACTTTCTTCAAACCGTATGCAAGGTATGGGCCTCCAAATGAGCTCTATTGGCCCGAAACAGATGACTTTTGGCTATAACCTAAGTATACCATGGCCCTTGGGCCATTGACATCGGTTTTGGGCCTATATAAGGGCCTTAACCCACCCCTCTCTCATTCTATACGAATTTCCTCCAAACCCTAGGAGAGAAAAGAGAGAAAAAAAAGAGAAAAGTGTGAGGAGAAGGGTGAAGGTTAGGGAGATTGAGGCGGTGGTTCTCTCGTACAACTACACACCCTAGATCGCCTCTTTACTATGCTACTCAACTCATTTCGACTATGATTTGGGTGAGGAATCCTAACCCTAATTTCGTTTTAGGAATCCAAATAGAAGAATCTATGAAATAGTTAACCTATCTCAATGTATAGGTACCCATTATTTCGTATTCGGGAATATAGGATTCAAACTGAGTTTGATATGAGTATATTGACAAAAGGTGCAGACTATAAAGGTTTAGGTTATGGTTTTCAAGTCTTTCAATGTTAGTTAATGATTTACGACTGACTTGATTGCTATCACATGTGTTTAGATGCAATGTTTCTCGTAGTTACAGAGATATATGAACTATCTTGAATATGATGCATTCCATGTGTTTGTTGAAATGTTTGAATGAATATGGAATCTTGATTTGTGCTTGCTATGATTATTGATTAAGAATACATGATTGTTGTATATGTAGAAACTCCTTGTGAAAGGATTTGCTATAATATATGTTATAACAAATTTATTACATGTATGTTGATATGTGTAGTCTAAGTGTTTAATAAAATACCTGAATGAGAAAATGCTTGTTGAAATGTATTTATTAAGGGTATTGAGATAAAATTCTCAATTACCTTATCTATAGTTACAGTTTCCTTCATGCAACCTATCTTGCTCTACATTTATGGATGAAATGCCTATATATGACAACATGTGTACTATGTGTTTGTTAAAATGCTCAAATGAGATTTATATTTGAATTGGTTGTCACATGTTGTTTGACTATCACATATGAATGCCTATTGTGTTTGAGTATGATTGGGACTAATATGTAGTCCAGGCAATCGATAACAGTTTACGATCAGTAGCCGAAACTAGTTTCGCCACAACGGATACGTTCGATAAATCTGAGTCGTACGGTGATTATCGACAGTGGTTAGGCCACGAGGAGTGTGTATGTGCTCCATGTCGATTAATTTAATATGCACTCGTACCAATCGAGCTTGTCAAGTAACCCGATTGGCCTAATGTATATTCACCATGTATGGACGCTACTACTTGAATCTAAGGTACCACTTACCAGTGAAAAGTCTGTTTAACCTTGGTACCACGATCCGCTAAGATTCATGAGCCGGGCATGATGGTATGGGATACCATGGTCGAGCTATCGGCCTACACTGGGGTGAAGAGCCTCCCCGTAGTGACTAGTGAGCAATCCAAACTCGTAAGCTGAATACTGTGGTATGGGATACTATATTCGAACTATCGGCCTATGTTAAGGTGACGAGCCTTTCCTGTAGTGACCTTGAGTATAAATTAGGCCTATGCTGTGGTGACGTGGCTTCCGTAACGACCTGAACTTGCCTGTCCATTGTTTTAAATCAGGAGTGACGTTACCCTATAACTTGCCTATCGTATGTGATTAACTAGGATTGACGACCCTGTATGGTTCGTCGTTTGGGTACATGATATAAAGGGAGGTACCTTAGCTTTCCGAACCTGCTGTATGAATAAACTTAATTAAGCATTGGCTAACACGATCATGCACTGCATTGCATGTGCTTTGACGAGGAAGTGCACGTGTCCAGTGTGGTGCATGCCGCGATCGTGAGATAATGTCGCTAAGGTAGTGCAGGCGAGGGCATGCATCATTACAGCATATCATTCCTGCATTAATAAGAGTACTTAGGATATGAATATTGTATTGCTTTATCATTACTGCTTGATTGAGTTGATAACATGTTAACCTTCACCTTATAGTACCACTGAGTTGATCACTCACTCCTACTCTAGGACGGTGTTTTAAAACACCAACCAAACTTTGTTGTAGCTTCAGGTGATAGCGAGGCTTACGAGGTGGAGCCTGACTTCTATGATTACGAGGAGGAGTTCTCTTACATGTAACTCTCTGACTGGTCTATGTAGACCTGGAGTTGCGTCGACGGGATTACATGGATATAAACTAGTTGGACATTACATTTGGTCATTTTGTTTATTTTGGAACAAACATGTACATATTCAGCCTGGTGGCATGGTCATACTCTGGGAGTTTATAACCACTTATATACTTTATATATTTATCACAGTCTTCCGTTTACGTAATCTAATTGTCTCTGGAGTATGATATGTTGTTATAGTATAATCTCACTCATGTTTAATGCACTAATATGGACAACACTTAAACATTATTATTTATGTCGCATAAGTGTTGCGTTGAAACATGGGAGTTGAGCTTCTGTTCGACCCTCAATTTTTGGGGCGTTATAGAAAATTAAAAAGATTTAAATAGATGTGAAAATTTTGACGATGTCAAAAAATGAAAATATTTTGAAAAAGAAAATGAGAGTGTGTATTTTAAAAAAATAAAATAAAATTGACAAGTTCGAAAAAAATTGACAAGTTCGAAAAAAATTCTTCAAAAAAAAAATTGGAGAAGTTAGAAAGAATTGAAAATTTTAAAATTAAACGATATTAAAGAATCAATATTTTAATGAAAAACAAACATTTTGAAATGAAAAATGAAGTAGGTGAAAAAAATTTTGATTTTAAAAAATAATTGAAAATGTTAAAATTTTGGAATTAAAAGAAAAAGTTATTTATAAAAACATTGGGATTTTGAAAAAAAATATATATCATTTTTAAAAAGAAAATTGAAAAGTTGAAAACAAAATGATGCTGTTGAAGAAAAAAAAAATCGACATTTTGGAATTTTTGAGAAAAAAATTAAAATTTGAGAAAATTTTTGAGATTTTGAAAATAAAAATTCAGAATTTGTATTTTATTTTTTTTTAAAAAAATATTTTATAATAAAAATTATATTTTGTTAAAAGTTTTTAAAGAAAAATTAAGCGTAAAAAATATACATTTTGAAAAAAATGTTATTTTCAAATGGAAATTAAAATTTATCTGTGAAAAAAAAAATGTAGCCTGACCGGGGCAAGTAACTAGTGTGAATGGACCAAACATATAAAATAGGCTAAATATTCTGGTCAAGATTGTGACCTAACTTATTGACCTCGCCATAACCTAAGAATTAATGTTAGTAAGTTTTGTGGGCCCCATCATGATGTGTGTCGAACATCAACATCGTGCATTTGATGTGTCCCCTTTAGGTTATGAGATATCTAAAAAATCATCCGTATACGAAACTTAGGTGGGCCATATCATCTAAAACCATATGAAGACATCCTAAAAAAATATAAAAGCACTTGGTGGGGCCCACATGAGTTTTGGATGTAGCTGAAATTTGGTCAACCCCTCATCCAAGTGGGACACATAATGAGTGGGTCAGATATGTGAATCACATTTAGGCAAGCCCAATATATGATTATGAATGTTTTAAGGAAACCCCTCTCCACTACATTTAAGTGAGTTACTCATTAACCTTACCAGAGTAAACTCTGTGGGGTCCACCATTAGTTGTTTATTTTATCCACTCTGTTCATCCATGTTAATAGATAATTTGAAGTCTAAAGAACAAAAAGGAAGCATATCCAAAGCTCAAGTGGACCACACCATAGGAAATAGTGTGATTGAACATCTACCATTGAAAATTTCTTAGAGGCCGTAAAAGTTTTAGATCAAGCTGATGTTTGTGTTTTCTCTTCATTCATATCTTTTTGATATTATGAATAGGTTGGATGATAAATAAACATTATTATGGGCCCAAGGAAGTTATCAATGGTGGAAATCATTATTCCACATTGTTTTGTGTAGCATGGTCCACTTGAGCTTTGGATTTACCCAAAATTTGGGATCAACCCACACCATTCATCCATTTTTTGAGATCATTTTAGAAAATTATCCAAAAAATGAATCATATCCAAAGATTAAATGTATTGCACCACAAATAAGGGGAACGGATTGACTACTCCCCCTGACACTAGCCAATGGATGGTGGTTGGTGCTCTGGGGGTCCCACCATGATGTATGTGTTTAATCCATGTCGTCCATCTATTTTTAAAGATCATCTTACGGCATGAGACAAAAAACGAGGTTTATCCCAAACTGAAATGGACCACATTACAGGAAACAGTGTTGAATGAGCGTCAACCATTAAAAACATTTTGGGGGCCATAAAAGTTTTAGATTGAGATGATTTTTGTTTTTCCCCTTCATCTACGCCTGTATGACCTAATAAATAGATTGGATGTCAATTAAACAGTACAGTGGGCCTTAAGAGGATTTTAATGATGGATATCCAATCACTATTGTTTTCATGTGGTGTGGTCCACCTGAGATTTATATACCTCTCATTTTTGGAATAAATCTCTAAAATGATCTTTAAAAATGGATGAAATACAGGTGTAACGTCTCAGAAAATTCCGTACAAAGACCCGAGTACCAACTCAGGCCGAAATCACTCAGGACCAAATCCTTTAGGAATCAAACAAAAGTAACTAAGTGCTAAACTAGATTAGCTGTGAAATCCACTTGAATCACTTTAAATACGATCCGCAAGACCCAAAACTTATAGAATCATTGACGCTAGGTTACCCTAAAATCTAGGATCAATCTCATAACCCAATTGCTCTCAAGAGCATATTGAAACTCCGTATCG
Organism: Magnolia changhungtana; assembly: GCA_030180095.1. NCBI lineage: Eukaryota > Viridiplantae > Streptophyta > Magnoliopsida > Magnoliales > Magnoliaceae > Magnolia > Magnolia changhungtana. The sequence continues at coordinate 6,090,322 of JASAUF010000600.1, forward strand.
GATCTGGACCAAACGTCGAAAGTCTGAATAATACAAAATTATATAATTAGGACTGCCTTGCTGGGCTTGACAACCATCTCGGAAATCAAATCCAGATTGTGTCCTGGGGCTATTCGCTTGAGCCCGAAGCGAAGTGCGTGAGAAAATGTGGTTTTCTTTAGAAATTAAACCTAATTTAAGTAATCTGAGACCTGTCACTTGCGGGGCTGATATAAGTACTCAGATGGTCAGAATCTGACCCAAACACACCCTCGGATCAGGGGAAATTTCATACACAGGTCAGTGTACTTGTGACCCTGATCGAGTTTTGGTGACCGTTGAACTGAAACTGGTCCACCACATGTGATCTGGAAACCCGACTGGAGTGAAAACTTAACTCGACCTAGATCCATAGTCAGGAAGCTTAAGTTCGACCTTTGGCTCAAGGGAGGCTCAGGAAATGCTCCGTTGAGCTGAAACAGATGCCCTTTGGACATAACTTAAGTATACCTTGGCCTTGGGGCCATTTCCATCAGTTTTAAGCCTATATAAGGACCTTAAACCCTCTCTCATTCACACCATAGGAATTTGAGAAAACCCTAGGAGAGAGAAGAGAATAAAGAGAGGAAGTGACAGAGAAGTTGGTGTCATTCCTGGGAATCGATCCCTGCTATCCTATGTGTCTATCCATCATAACTGTATCGCTTTTCTGGTGATTCTGATTCCATTTTCTGGTAAGAAATCCTAACCCTAATCAGTTCTAGAGATTCAATTAGTGTAAGTGAAGAAATAGCTAACCTATTTCATGTCATAGGTTGCTGTTCTAACCATTGATAAAGACTTGGTGTTAAACTGAGTCCATTACACGCTTTTACGGCATAAGGTGCGGACTTTAGACGCTTAGGTTATAGTTTTCAAAGCTTTCAATGTCAGATAATGATAGATTCATGATCTAGGTGTTATTGTACATGCAAAATGCGACGTTTGTTTTGCGATTCAGTTACATATGCGAATTGTGGCATTTAGTGTATTCCGTACATTTGTAGAAAATACCGTATATGTATAAAATATGAAAGTGTGTCTACCATGATAAATTACTGTATGTATATGCTATAGATGTATATACTACGTACTCGGCGAAAGGATTCGCCCTAATACATGTTTTGGCTAATATACGTTATGTATGTTAAATGAGTGTATTCTAAGTGTTTGTGAAAATGCTTATAAGAGTAAGTACTTAGATGATAGTACTTAGGGTAGGTGTTGAGAAAGGATTCTCAACTACCTTAGAGATGTATATGATTTCCTCCATGTTAGTTGTTTAACTTAATCGCTTACTTATGAAATGTATGTGTATATATTGCCTATTTATATTGTGCTTTATAACATGCTTGTCAACATGTTTGAATTGCTTGTTAATTCTGCTTTAACTACTATACATGCTTTCTGATTACGGATTGAATGTGATTGGGGCTATGTTATAGTCCAGGTAATCGGTAACAGGTTTGAAGTCGTGGCTGAGATTCATTCGTCACGTAGGACATGTTTGACAAACCCGAGTCGTGTGTTGGTCGTCGGCAGTGGTTAGGCCACACGAAGTGCTTATGCACTTCATGTCGATCAATACAATGTGCGCTTGTGATAGTCGAGCTCGTCAAGTAACCCGATCCTCCATTATATGTTCACAATATATGGACGCTACTACTTGAACCTAAGGTACCAGACTCACCAGTGAAATCCCGTTTAACCTTGGACCTCGATCTGCTAAGACTCATGAGCCGGACATTGTGGTATGGGACACCGTAGTCGAGCTGTAGGCCTACGCTGTGGCGACGAGCCTCCTCATAGTGACCAGTGAGCAACCCATACTCGTGAGCCGAATATGGTGGTATGAGACACTGTATTCGAGCTGTTGGCCTATACTGATTGGTGACGAGCCCTTTGTAGTGACCTCGAGTATATTTTAAGTCTACGTGGAGGCGACAACCTTTTCGTAGCATCCAGAGTATAAATTAGGCCTGCACTGATTGGTGACGAGCCCGTTACAGTGACCTAGAACCGCAACATCGTATGAGATTTACTAGGACTGATGACCCTAGATTGGATCATTGTTTAGGAAATGAAATAAGGGAGGTACCTTAGTTTCCCAATCCTGCTGTATGTAAAGTATTAATAAGAACTTGGTAATCATATGCATGCACCGCATTACGCGTGCGTTCAGGGGTTACAGGTCAAGCACTGAGGCAGTGTTGTCATGCCCGAACGTGAGATGAAGTCGCTGAGGGAGCGTAGGCGAGGGCATACATCATACATTCATACCATTCTTGCATTAACAACAGTACTTAGGAATGTGTGATTTACTGCTTGATTGAATTGATAACATGTTAACCTATGCTCTATTGTTCCACTGAGTTGATCACTCACTCTCACGTTACGGGACAGTGTTTTAAACACCAACCAGACTCTGTCTTGATTTCAGATGATGGCGTGACTCCCGAGGCAGAGCCTGATTATTACGACGATCAGGATGAGTACTCTTACATGCAGTTCTCTAATGGCTTCGCATAGGCTCTCCTGTTCGGCGGGGCTAAAGGGTTTTATCTCAGCTAAACTATTTTTGATACTTTTGACTTTTGTAACATCACATGTAATATTTCAAGTACACAGTGACTCAGTGTTATATTCATACTTTGAAGACCGATTCTGATCTTTTGATTTGCATACATTTATTTATATTTCTCAGTCTTTCGCTTGTATTTTACAACTGATCTGGAGTATGAATTACTATTTTGGTATAATCCCACTCATGATTAATGTACTAACACAGACAACATTGAATCATAAGCATATATGTTGCATAAGTGATGTTTCGAAACTCGGGAGTTGAGTTGCTACTCGACCCTCGATTTTCAGGGCGTTACAAGTTGGTATTAAAGTATAATTTGGATAAACTCGGGACCTGGGTTATGGTCACACACCTTACACTGATGCAAATTCAACTTAGGTGGGTGGGAGAAAATGTAGAAACAGTCGTAGGAGTCCCGGTTTCGCCAATTGGTGAAGTTCATAAAAAACGATTGCCGAAATCGAGTCTGTACACCTCCGTAATCACATGAGGCGACCCCAGATCACTCCTACACCGTCAAACGATGGGTCTAGATCACAAATGATCCCATCCCAGTCGTTAGAAATCACTAAATGCGAATATACATCAATTAGTACCCCAAGGGCCCCAAAACGACTAGAATCGGAGTCGGTGGGCCAAAATGATCAAATCGGTGGGACCCAGGGTGGACCCCACACATTTTTAGACCAAGGGGGAGGGGAGGACCTTGCCTCATAGGCAAGCCCTCGCCAAACAGTCCAGAAATCGGCGAGGGGCTCGCCTGTTCTGCAAGGCCTCGCCTGCTAACGGGCCAGGCCGGGCGTGCCACTCAGGCTGATGGCATTTGGGGTCTTGTATGACCCACTGGTACATGGGGTTTCGGTTAAAACCCTCCCAAACACACCCCTCCTTCACAAATCACCCTCCCAAGCTCTCCTTTCTCTTGCAAACTTCTGATTTTTCACAAAAATCGCTCCTCTAACCTCTTTTTTTTTCATTTTCGTGCACCACCACCATCACACATTTGAAATCTCTCTACCACAGCTGCCTACCCTCTCCATTCTCTTCGATTTAAGCTCTTGAATCCCCCATTTGAGGCTCAAATTTGTGTACACCCACTACCCATCCTTTTTCTTCATTTTCCTCTTAATTTCCTTCCTTTTAAGCCTTTACACACCCCTTGGAGGCTCAAATCCATGGAGACGTAATGACTTCATCCCTTTCTTCCTTTTTCTTCACTTTCTCCATAACCCTCTTCGAAGTTATTACGGCCATTTTCTCATTTTTCACCATTTTTCCCTCATGGGAAAGAGGAAAGGCGCCACGGATGAAGCCGGGCCTAGCCGCCCTACTCATTCGAGAAGATTGCGGGGCGCCACCGCAAGCACGAGCGTTGACCGCGAGATGTGCACTAAACGAGACCTCGATCTCCAGGCTCCTCTCCCATGAACTCTACTGGCGGAGTTGTCCCATGGAAGATATGAGCGACTCTTTGGCTAGTATCTATTATTGGAGCGCCTGAATGAGGCCGGTTGGGGCCCTGTGTTCGAGGGAACATATCGTGCGAATGCGGGTACTGTCCATGCATTTTATGCCCATGTTCAAGAGCTGTCGCTGAATCCCTTGCAGTTCAAGATTCCCTCAGGACGAGGTCAGGAGGCCATAATTGACGGTGGCCTGATAGCTCGACTCATGGGGATATCTCTTGGCCAAGTTCACGCGAGCGAGACGAATCTGAAGAGTGTACATGAAAGGGATCGCCGTACGCATTTCCTTTGTGGTCGACTGGTTGAGTGGTAGCCCAACAATAGCCTCCTGGCATCAAACATGAAGGATGATTTCCGCCTACTCCACCATATCTGCACGTTTAACATCGTCCCCAGGTGGAGCAATCGCAGTGAGTGTATGCACTTGATGGTAGATTTTTTGTACCAAGCGGGGCTGGGTGAGAAGTTATGCTTGCCTACATACGTTTTGCGATAGATCGTTCTGACCACACACTCAAACAGAAGGACTAATTCGCTCCCCTTCGACCGACTTATATACAAGATTGCATGCGAGTTCGGCTACAGTCTTGGCGCAGAACTTCCAGTGCCGCAACACTTCATCAATGAGACCACTCTCAATCAGATGAAAATCGGGCCACGACAGCGACAAGCCCGACTTAAGGAGAGTGAGGATGAGACAGAAAGTGAAAAAGAGCAAAGTGAGGATGAAGGCAGAGCTGAAATAGAAGAGGAAGAGAGCAAGGAAGAAGAAGAGGCCAAGGATACGGAAGAGAGCTCCCCTCCTACACCACCGGAGCAGGACACCGAACAAGCTACTAGGGATACTCGTATAGCTCGATTTGAGGAGGATCATACTTCCCTACGACAGGGTAAGGCGGTCCTACGACATGATATCATGGATCTTCGGGGCCTTGTGAAACATAAGTTCAAGAAAGTGACTCGTACGCTGAAGATTATCCTGTGCTGTTTGCAGGATAAGGGTGCCCCTCCTCCTTTGCCAGATTCGGATGCCTAGTCATCCATGACATTATTCTGCAGCTTGTTTTAGTTACTACTTTAGGTTATGTTTGTGTTCTGGTTGTTGGATCTAGTAGTGTAGTAGTTATTTCAGTGTTTGAAGCTTGGGTTGTATTAGTTCGCATGCATCTGCTGTCATGATTCATGTAACTCTGTATTCCATGTATTATGACAAATTTTGGTAAATAAAATGCATGAAGTTGCTTTAAGTTGTGTATGAATGCTGCGTAATAAGTTTGTGTGTATGCGGAATCTGACCTGAGTTGCACCCTATGTCATATAGGGCATGCCACGGAAGGTCACGCGGAGCACGGCACACCTCGCACTCACTGATACAATGGATCAGGCACCTCTCCAGAGGGATGGTCATACGGACCCCGGATTGGGCCCTGTTCGTGAGACTATTCCCGAGTCTCAGCTTTCTCTTGGTCCTGTAGTTGGACTGCCACCGTACACATCACCGGTTCATGAGCAGAACCGTGCGTCATCTTCGATGCAGCATGTGCCTCAGCCTGCCCCACCTGCTGATAGGTTGGAGCAGTTGATGATGATGATGCAACAACAGCACCAGCCGCTCTTGGCTACAATTGTAGAAGCCCTAACTCAAGGTGGAAGTGCTACTCCACCTTCACCATCTGTACGTCCTGCTGAGACAGTGGGGCCTTCTGATCAAGATGAGGGTGTGCCTCTCCCTACACCTACTACATACCCTACGGGGAATCTGGGTACGTGTGGTCTACTCGAGTGATTCCAGTGCTTGAGGCCTCCTACCTTTACGGGTTCTCACAGACCCGAGGAGGTAGAATATTTTCTTGATCGCATCTCCAAGATGTTGAGGATGTTGCATTGTACCGAGCAGGTTGAGTTGGCCGCCTTTATGTTTGAAAAGGAGGCAAGCTTGTAGTGGGATAGTGTATTGCGGACTGTTGCGGTTGGCTATATCTGGACTTGGGCAGATTTTGAGTTCCGCTTCCACGAAAAGTACTATCCCCAAATGTACCGGCACGAGAAGGAGAATAAGTTTTTGTGCCTTAGACAGGGAGGCATGACAGTGACTGAGTATGAGCATCGGTTCACGAAGTTGGGCCGCTATGTTCATATGATCCTTGCCGATGCACAAATGCGGATGCAGGGCTTTTCTGAGGGTCTGCGCCCTGATATTCGCTTGAAGATGTGTTGTATTAGCATACCCTCCTATGCTGAGCTGGTACACATGTTTATGCGAGCTGAGCAGGACGGGGATTGGTTAGCACGTACTCGTGGGCCTATGGTCCCTAAGCCTCGACCAGATATGCCAAGCAGACCATTTCTCGATAAGAGGCCTCGCGCAGATTCTCCTCCCAGGATTTCAGTACCACCAGTTCTGATGCAGCGACCGGGCGTGACTTGTACCTACTGTGGGAAGTCAGGCCACCCAGCGGAGAGTTACTTCGCGCGTATGAGAGACAGTGGATTCTCGCCGCCGTAAAAGATCGATCGCATTCATCCCCAGGCCATCTTAGCACCACCCCTACGTACTATCCCTGCACATCCATCCTTTCGAGCCCCTGCACCTTGATTCAGGCCGCCTTAGCGACTTATGGTGCCTCAACCCAATCGACCTCAGCAGGCAGTGTTCATACGCTTATAGCAGAAGAGCCACAGATTGCACCTATGGCCTTCAAGGTCACTGCACATGTTCAAGGTACTCCTGTCTTCTTATTGGTGAACACTGGGTCCACTACCTCCATCATTTCATGTGCGGCAATTAAGCGTCTAGCTTTACATACTACTCCGATGAAGGGCGTGAAACTCACTACTGCTACTGGGACTTTTTCGGATATCACGCGAGTGTGTGAGGGTTGCTCAGTAGATTTGGGTAGCAGGACGGTATTTATTGACCTCATTGTCGCTCCACTATGGCACTGCGACATTATCCTCAGTATGGACTGGCTCACAGAGATAAAGGCAGAGATTGATTGCGATAATCGGGTAGTGAAAGCCAACGGACCTGATGACACGGTCTTTACTTTTCCAGTACAGGTTGTTGAACATGTCATGTTGGATGTTACGCCGCTTTATTAGAGCATGTTGATGGGCCAACATTAGGAAACATGCCAGTAGTTCGGGAATTTTCAGATGTGTTCAGGACGATCCTTGGATTACCTCCTAGGCGTGAGATCGATTTTACTATTGATCTTATACCCGGTGCGACCCCCATTACATTACCTATGTATCAGATGCCTCCATGTGAGATGGACAAACTGCGAAAACAGATTGATGAGCTCGTAGAGAAGGGCTTCATACGACCCAGTGTGTCTCCTTGGGGAGCACCTGTGTTGTTTGTCAAGAAGAAAGATGGATCGCTACGATTATGTATTGATTATTGTAGGTTGAATCAATTGACTGTGAAGAACAAGTATCCTTTACCCAGGATAGACGATCCGTTTAATCAGTTGAAAGGGGCGCGCTACTTCTCGAAGATTGATCTACAGTCAGGGTATCATCAATTGCGCGTCAGGGAAGAGGACGTGCAAAAGACGGCCTTCAGGACTAGTTTTGGGCATTACAATTTTCTTGTGATGTCATTTAGTCTTACAAACGCACCGACCGTGTTCATGGATTTGATGAACCGGATATTTCGGCCATTTCTATACCGATTTGTCATCGTGTTTATCGATGACATCCTGATATACTCTGTGAGTTGGGAAGAGCACGAGGAACACCTGCAAGTCATCTTAGATACGCTGAAGAAGAACCAGTTGATCGCATAGTACAAGAAGTGCGATTTTTGGAAAGAGGAAGTCAAGTTCCTAGGACATGTGGTGTCCAAGGAAGGGATATCAGTTGACCTTGCTAAGGTAGCGGTGATTCAAGACTGGAAGCAGCTTGGTTCGGTTACTGAGGTAAGGAGTTTTCTTGGTCTAGCAGGCTACTACTGATGATTCATTCAGGATTTCTCGAAGACAGGCAGACCGTTGTCTCAGTTGACACGGAAGGATCTGAAGTTTTCTTGGAATGAAAAGGCAGAAGCAGCTTTTCAGGAGCTGAAGGACAGGCTGACGTCTGCCCCTGTGCTAGTATTGCCAGAGCAAGGGGTCAAATATACTATATACACCGACGTGTCTCGCGTTGGTTTGGGCTGTGTCCTTATGCAGAAGGATAGGGTAATTGCATATGCCTCGAGACAGTTAAGGAAACATGAGGAGAATTACCCTACACATGACTTGGAACTGGCAGCCGTCATCTTTGCATTAAAGCTCTGGAGACATTACCTCTACGGAGAGGAGTTTGAGCTTTTCTGTGACCATAAGAGCCTTCGCTATATATTCACTCAGCGGGACTTGAATATGAGGCAGCAACAATGGATGGAGACCTTGAAGGACTTCAAGTTCGAGGTTTCCTACCATCCTGGCAAGGCCAACCTTGTGGCAGACGCGTTGAGCCACAAGAAAGCGATAATATTTGTGGCTCCGTTGATGGTTGAGGAATGGCACATGGTGGAGTTCGTACGGGACTTCGAGCAAAAACTCACCGTGGAGGAGCCATTCGTGAGTGTCGCACACATTCGGGTGCAGTCACTTATGGATGACAGGGTTATCGAGGCCCAGAAGGGCGATGCGCGACTGTCCAAGCTTCGAGAGCAAGCTAGCAATGATGAAGACTCCGAGTGGAGAGTTGCATAGATGAGGGCCTACGATACCGTGGACACCTATGCGTCCCAAACATTCATGACTTGAGATAGGAGATTCTCGAGGCTGCCCACAGATCGAAGCTTACGATGCATCCTGGTAGTACGAAGATGTATCAGGACCTGAAGAGGTCGTATTGGTGGGATAATATGAAGCTCCACAGCAGAATATGTCTCCCATTATCTCACATGCCAGCAGGTCAAGGCGGAACATCGCCGATCTCCTGGACTACTTTAGTCTATGCCTATAGCCGAATGGAAGTGAGACTTTATCTTTATGGATTTCATATTGGGGCTACCGAAGATGAGGAAGGGACATGATTCCATCTGGGTGATCGTCGACCATTGACAAAGTCAGCTCATTTCCTTCCGATTAGAGTTTTGAACTTTACAGACGAGTTGGCCAGATTGTACATTAAAGAGATAGTGCATCTGCATGGAGTTCCCTTGGAGATTGTGTCAGACAGAGACATGCGATTCACGTCTATCTTCTGGACTCATATCCAGGAAGCGATGGGTGTGAAGTTAAAGTTCAGTACCGCGTTCCACCCATAGACAGATGGGCAGACAGAGTGGGTGAATCAGATTTTTGAGGATATGCTGCGGGCTTGTGTTTTGGACTTCAAGGACAGTTGGGATGACTGTCTCTCGTATGCAGAGTTCGTCTACAATAACAGTTTTTAGGCGAGTATTGGTATGGCTCCTTTCGAGGCCTTATATGGGCGCCCTTGCCGAGCACCGCATTATTTGGCAGAGGTTGGCGAGCGCAGTTTGATTGGCCTAGAGTTAGTACAGGCGACCTTAGAGAAGATCGATATTATCTGGCGTCGACTTCTTACAGCGCAGAGCAGACAAAAGAGCTATGCCGATACGAGGTGGCGACCGCTTGAGTTTGAGGTTGGAGACCACGTATTTATCCAAGTTTTCCCCATGAAGGGAGTACTTCGGTTTGGCAAGAAGGGGAAACTTACACCATGGTTCATTGGCCCTTTCCAGGTACTTGACTGAGTGGGTATGGTGGCATACCACCTGACTTTGCCCACACTAATTGTGGGTGTGCATAGCGTGTTTCATGTTTCCATGTTAAAGAAGTACATTCCTGATCCTTCCCATATCATCAAATGGGAGCAAGTGCAGTTGAGCAAGGACACTATGTATGTATTTCATCCGACGTGTATCCTAGACAGGAAGGAGCAAGTGTTGCGTAGCAAGGTCATCCCACTTGTGAAGGTACTATGGACACATCAGATAGAGGAAGCGGCTACTTAGGAAACTGAAGCCGAGGTCAGAAAGAACTACCCTCAGATTCTCGAGGAGTACGAAAAGGTACTAATTTCTAGGATGAAATTTTTCTTTAAGGGGGGTAGATTGTAACGTCTTAGAAAATTTCGTATAAAGACCCAAGTACCACCTCAGGCAGAAATCACTCAGGACTAAATCCTTTAGGAATTAAACAAAAGTAACTAAGTGCTAAACTAGATTAGCTGTGAAATCCGCTTGAATCACTTTAAATACGATCTGCAAGACCCAAAACTTATAGAATCATTGGTGCTAGGTTACCCTAAAATCTAGGATCAATCTCATTACCCAGTTGCTCTCGGGAGCACATTGAAACTCCGAATTGGATCTGGACCGCACATCGAAAGTTCGAATAATACAAAATTATATAATTAGGACCACCTTGCTGGGCTTGATAACCATCTCAGAAATCAAATCCAGATTGTGTCCCGGGGCTATTCGCTTGAGCCCGGAGTGAAGTGTGTGAGAAAATGTGGTTTTCTTTAGAAATTGAACCTAATTTAAGTAATATGAGACCTGTCACTTGCGGGCCAGATATAAGCAATCAGACGGTCAGAATCTGACCCAAACATACCCTCAGATCAGGGAAAATTTCATACACAGGTCAGTGTACTTGTGACCCTGATCGAGTTTCAGTGACCGTTGAACTGAAACTGGTCCGCCACGTGTGATCTGGAAACCCGACTGGAGTGAAAACTTAACTCGACCTAGATCCATAGTCAGGAAGCTTAAGTTCAACCTTTGGCTCAAGGGGGGGTTCCAGAAATGCTCCGTTGAGCTGAAACAAATGCCCTTTGGACATAACTGAAGTATACCTTGGCCCTAGGGCCATTTCCATCAGTTTTAGGCCTATATAAGGATGCTAAACCCTCTCTCATGCACACCATACGAATTTGAGAAAACCCTAGGAGAGAGAAGAGAGTAAAGAGAGAGGAAGTGAGAGAGAAGTCGGTGTCCTTCCTGGGAATCGATCCCTGCTATCCTACGTGTCTATCCATCACAACTGTATCACTTTTCCGGCGATTCTGATTTCATTTTCGGGTAAGAAATCCTAACCCTAATCAGTTCTAGAGATTCGATTAGTGTAAGTGATGAAATAGCCTATTTCATGTCATAGGTTGCCGTTTTAACCGTTGATAAAGATTTGGTATTAAACTGAGTCTGTTACATGCTTCTACGGCATAAGGTGCAGACTTTAGATGCTTAGGTTATAGTTTTCAAAGCTTTCAATGTCAAATAATGATAGATTCATGATCTGGGTGTTATTGTACATGTAAAATGCGACGTTTGTTTTGCGATTCAGTTACGTATGCAAATTGTGGCGTTTAGTGTATTCCGTACATTTGTAGAAAATACCGTATACGTACAAAATATGAAAGTGTGTTTGTCATGATAAATTACTGTATGTATATGCTATAGATGTGTATATTACGTACTCGGCGAAAGGATTCGCCCTAATACATGTTTTGGCTAATATACGTTATGTATGTTAAATGAGTGTATTCTAAGTGTTTGTGAAAATGCTTGTAAGAGTAAGTACTTAGATGATAGTACTTAGGGTAGGTGTTGAGATAGGATTGTTAACTACCTTAGAGATGTATATGATTTCCTCCATATTAGTTATTTAACTTAATCGCTTACTTATGAAATGTATGTGTATGTATTGCCTGTTTATATTGTGCTTTATAACATGCTTGTCAACATGTTTGAATTGCTTGTTAATTCTGCTTTAACTACTATACATGCTTTCTGATTACGAATTGAATGTGATTGGGGCTATGTTATAGTCCAGATAATCGGTAATAGGCTTGAAGTCATGGCTGAGATTCATTCGCCACGTAGGACGTGTTTGACAAACCTGAGTTGTGTGTTGGTCGTCGGCAGTGGTTAGGCCACACGAAGTGCTTATGCACTTCATGTCGATCGATACAATGTGTGCTTGTGCTAGTCGAGCTCGTCAAGTAATCCGATCCTCCATTGTATGTTCACCATGTATGGACGCTACTGCTTGAACCTAAGGTACCAAACTCACCAGTGAAATTCCGTTTAACCTTGGTACCTCGATCCGCTAAGACTTATGAGCCGGACATGGTGGTATGGGACACCGTGGTCGAGCTATCGGCCTACATTGTGACGACGAGCCTCCCCGTAGTGACCAGTGAGCAACCCAGACTCGTGAGCCAAATACGGTGGTATGAGACACTATATTCGAGCTGTCGGCCTACACCGATTGGTGATGAGCCCTTTGTAGTGACCTCGAGTATACTTTGAGTCTATGTGGAGGTGACAACCTTTCTGTAGCATCCAGAGTATAAAACTAGGCCTGCACTGATTGGTGATGAGCCCTTTGCAGCGACCTAGAACCGCAACATCGTATGAGATTTACTAGGACTGACGACCCTAGAATGGATCATTGTTTAGGAAATGAAATAAGGGAGTTACCTTAGTTTCTCAATCCTGCTGTATGAAAAGGACTACTAAGAACTTGGTAATCATATGCATTCACCGCATTACGCATGCGTTCAGGGGTTGCAGGTCAAGCACTGAGGCAGTGTTGTCATATGCGAACATAAGATGAAGTCATCGAGGGAGCATAGGCAAGGGCATGCATCATACATCCATACCATTCTTGCATTAACAACAGTACTTAGAAATGTGTGATTTACTGCTTTATCATTACTGCTTGACTGAATTGATAACATGCTAACCTATGCTCTATTGTTCCACTGAGTTGATCACTCACTCCCACGTTACGGGATAGTGTTTTAAACACCAACCAGACTCTGTCTTGATTTCAGATGATGACATGACTCCCTAGGCGGAGCCTAATTATTACGACGATCAGGATGAGTACTCTTACATGCAGTTCTCTGATGGATTCGCATAGGCTCTCCTGTTCGGCGGGGCTACAGAGTTTTATCTTAGTTGAACTATTTTTGATACTTTTGACTTTTGTAACATCACATGTAATATTTCAAGTACACAGTGACTCAGTGTTATATTCGTACTCTGGAGACCGATTCTGATATTTTGATTTGCATACGTTTATTTATTTTTCTCAGTCTTCCGCTTGCATTTTACAACTGATCTGGAGTATGAATTACTGTTTTGGTATAATCCCACTCATGATTAATGCACAAACACAGACAACATTGAATCATAAGCATATATGTTGCATAAGTGATGTTTTGGAACTCGGGAGTTGAGTTGCTACTCGACCCCCAATTTTTAGGGCGTTACACATGGTGGGGCTCACAGAGCACCGACCACCAGCCACTGGGGGAGTAGCCAATCCGTTTCCATACACTGACCCCACCATGATGCATGTGTTGTATCCATACTGTCCAACCATTTGTAGAGATCATTTTATGGCATGAGAAAAAGAATGAGATAGATATAAAGTTCAAGTGGACTCACCACAGAATACCTTGGGAGCAGTCATACCAACCGTTGAAACATTTATAGAGTCCACCATGATGTATTTTTGAGATCCAACCTATTCATAAGTTAACATAGAGATGGATGAAGTGAAAACAAAAATATCAGCTTGATCAGAAACTTTTGTGGCCCCTAAGAAGTTCGGTGGATGTCACTGTCCTTGTTGTTTTATATGGTGGGGTCCACTTGAACTTTAGATCTATCTCATTCTTTTTTCTCATACCATAAAACTATCTCTCCAAATTAATGGACGGTATGGATACAACACATGCACCATGGTGGGGTCCACATAGCTTGGTGACATCACTTAAGTAGCGATTTGGCTACTGACCTTGTTAGTATGTAATCCACATATGCCTAAATCTGGCCCTCTCTCTCTGGCTCTCGCACCCTCTCTCTATCTGGCTCTCGCACCCTCTCCTCTCTTTCTTCTCTCTCTCGCACCCTCTCCCTCCTCTCTCTCTTTGTCTCTTTCACACCCTCTCCCTCGTCTCTCTCTGTCTCTCTCTTCCTCTCTTTCTCTCTCCACCACAGATCTACTGTTGCCGAACACCCTACCCATGCACGCACTCTCTCTCTCTCTCTCTCTGTGAAGCTCGATTGAAGGCTAGCTCATTCACGACCATGAGGTATCTCTCTCTCTCTCTCTCAATCTCAATACCAATTTAAGGATTTGGAGATTTAGCAATATGTGGATTCTTGATTCGATGTGGACCCTCATTTAGGGATATGGGGATTTTAGGGCTTACAGATTTCAATGTGGACTGGGGATTTTCTGATATTACAAATTAGGGATTTAGGGATTTTATAATTTTAGGGATCTTGATGATTTTAGGGATTTAGGGATCTTGAGGATTTTAATACTTTAAACAGAGAAGGATTAAACAATAGTGTTACTATTAGAAAGAGCTAAGGTTGAATATTATTTAATTAAACATGAATCATGTAAAAATTTGTTTTCTTTTATTTTTATTTTTTTTTAGTTTTGTTTTTTCAATCTTCTTACTTGGGCATTACTGGTTGAAATGTTGGGCTAATGAGTGGCGAGAGGTTGCCCCACTAATTTTTATAGAGTAAGGACAACATCTATGCCTTTTTTTCCTTCTCTTGTTTCTTTATGACTTGTATGAATGTAGTTTGATGGTTGTTATAGTCTGTGTGGCTGTTTGGCTAGGGGTAGATCTTCTTTATAGGTTTTACTTCCCCTATGTGCTGGTTCAGGATCACCATCATGGGCCCACATGTAGAGATGATCCAAAGATTGGAACCGTTCATCATCTGTGTAACTACCATATATGAGCTAATAGTGCAATGACAACACCCCAAGAATGACCCTGACATTTGATTTTGTCAAGTTAATATCATCTATTGAAATTTAGCTTCACCAATCTCACATACGTATGTCTTAGCATGTGTGTCCATATATAGTCAGGACATGTTCTTCATTGAAATTCAGAGAAAAAATGATCCACATCCGATCCATTGATCTAGGTGGGCCATGTTTTTTCCCCCATTGAATGGAATGAGACTTTCTTACAGAACACAATCACAAAAAAAATAAGTAAATAACTACCGGTTTGGAGCTTGTAAATGAAAGTAAATGGGAAATGTAATTGGAGTTAAATGAATTGGGAGTAAATGGCTTTGTTGCATGGGAGTAAATGAGAGGAATGGGAATGCATTGGAAATTTTCAACATATTCACAAGTACATATGTGATATTCCAAATTAGCTTTAATATCCTAAATTAGTGTACATATGCAATATTCAACCTAATGATTATAATAAACTCATTGAAAACTCTCATGTATGGTTCCCCTAGGTTGATACCCCACTTACACCAACTCAAGGTTGATAGGAAAGTGTTTAAATTTGTAAGACAGTTGACGGTAGGATAAGAGTGCTTGAGTTTTATTACAACTCCATTTATTGCATGTCTTTATTGTCTGTCTACACTCTTTGTTAGTGTATTCTATAGCTTTTTTTAAATTATTAATGGTAGGACAGAGTGCTTGAGTTTGGGTCTGTTTGACTATAGATAGGGACTGTTGTTGAGGGCTATTTATAAGACAATTGGGGGGCTTAAGATTGGGCTGAAAATTGGCCTAGTACTTTGGACTGATAGTGGACAGGTTTGGGGATATATGTTTCACTAAGATTGACAAAATTTTGAAATTGTTTGGGATCACTTTTGGATAGGAATAAGTTCATATTGTGGTCGTTTTCTTCTTCTTATTATTATTTTTAAATATGACTATAGGATAGGAATCCATTTTTAAAAAATTTACAACCCATATTTTTTTGAAAGATGAAAAATTTATTGATATCCACTTTATCATGTGATACCATTGAAAATATGAAATCCTCCTACACCGTTCCATCTTTTCAACTGATTTTCTGATCCATGAATGTCACTTTATCAGATATGATACAAATTTCATATCCATTTTTTCAACTGATTTTCTGATTCATTTCTTCAACCCCTCAACATTTCATCTCCTACCATGGTATCAGCACAAATATCCAGTCCTAATACTCTTAATGTTATGTTCTATTTTTAGTTTGAATAATTTTATGCATTTCTTTTAGTTAGTGCTCATTGTTAAAACGATTTGGGTTTATCAGGTTGGTGAATCAAAATTCGTATTTGAAGCTAGGACTATACGAAAAATGGAGCTTGTTGGGGTTTTGGCCTGCGGAATCACACAGATCTAGATCTAGGATAACAATTCAATGGCACCAAGCACATACAAGAGAACACACAGATTTAACGTGGAAAACCTTATGGGAAAAAACCATGGCACAAAGCGACGAATTCCACTATGAAAGCATCAATTACAAAGAGAGAGGATTTACCCGATTCAAACAACCTCGAATTTCACCCTTGCTACACCCTTTAGAATCAGTAGAACTCTTTAAAAAACCTTTAGGAAGCCTTAGAATACTTTAGAATAGCCATAGGGACCCCTATTTATAGCTTAGGAAACTCCACTTACGCACCTAATCCGAAAAAGTCTGGAAACCACCTCAAATTTACGCAGTCCGCGCAGGATCTGCGTAACCTCGACTGGTCGAGGGACCCTCTCGACTGGTCAAGCCATCCCCTCGATTGGTCGAGCGGTCTGGACACCAAAAATCATAAGACGCTAGACTTTGAGTCGAGCAATCCTCGACTAGTCGAGATGCCCACTCGACCGGTTGAGTCAGGCCGTCGACCGGCCCAAAAAAAATTGTCATATTGTAAGGCATCTGACAACAATCTCCACCATGACTTTAATCTTCAACCGTGTTACTTATTGACCTCTTCTCTTATCTCTGCATCACATCATAGCTTCTCGTGCACACTCCGTCCTTCTTTTCCACCATCGCCAAGCCCAGAGAAGTTATATAGAACTTGAACTTCTCTGCAGGAACGATCTAGGTGAGCATGTATACCTGATCAAAATCCATGTGCCCAACCACCTTTGCTCCTGTCTTCCCAAAAGAAAAGATGTAGTCTTCTTACCATCTCACCGCTACCCAATATTGCTTAACGGGGTACTTGCTCATAACACTGATAGCCTGTGAAATAACTGTTCTAATCTAGACCACGGCATACACTGCTAACCACATTCGAATAAGGCTCATGAGATATCTTGCTTTTCCTCATCTGTTTTGGGACAGGTCCTGAGGAAAACTCGAGGAGAGACGTGTAGGGAACGTTCTCCAGCTTTACCTGGCCCATCATATCCTTAATCAATACCTACAAACAAAGTATTCCTCCTGTGATTACCAAAGCCTACTCCTCCTTCAGTCTCAATGCTGAGAACCATCTTTGCAGCCCCCCGATCCTTTATCCTTAATATCCCACTTAACCGAGTCTTCAGTACATTGATTTCAGACATGTCATAATTGGTGATCTACATGTCATTAATTTCTGACTCACCATGAAGGAATCAAACCATTACCTAGGCGATAGGTCGAACCACGACTTGCAAAGTCTTTTCTTAGCCCCTTTAACTTCGAACCGCTCTGATTGCTTCATGTAGATTTGCTCTTCCACTTTCCCTTGCAGAAGTGCAAACTCCACATCCATCCTTCCAGCTCAAGATCACATTGGTCAACCAGCGCTAATCACGAATCTAATAGACACCTGCTATACTGTCAGCTTGAATATCTCTGAGAAGCCGATCCCTTCTCTTTGAGTATAACCCTTCGCTACCAACCTTGCCCTGTATTTATGTTGTATCCTCCTGAAGATCCACCTGCATCCAATCGTACGTCTCAACCTTCTTGCCCTGCCCACTCATGTGGTCATGCTCAACATGTCACACACGTGCAGAGGTGGAATCCGCTACATCCACTCTAACTCCACCTTTTGAAGTGCTCCTGATCAACCTGTATAAGTTATCGAGTCATTACGCTTTCATGATTACCCGTGCCCCGTTAGATACTTTAAGAGCACCATTAATATCTGTGTACTTGCATCCTTTTGCCTCAAGCACATCAAGAGAAATCAGATTCTGCTTCAAATCAGGAACGTGCCTGACATCAGTCAAGGTACGCTCCACTCCGTCAAACATCCTAATGCACACCGAACCAACAACCACAACATTACAAGCAATATCATTGCCCATAAATACCTGTCCACTATCGCACTCCCTATAGCTGGTGAACCAACTCCGATGAGGAGTCATGTGAAAAGACGCTCCTATGTCTAGCATCCACTCATCCTTACGATCATCGTATGACCGCTT
Organism: Magnolia changhungtana; assembly: GCA_030180095.1. NCBI lineage: Eukaryota > Viridiplantae > Streptophyta > Magnoliopsida > Magnoliales > Magnoliaceae > Magnolia > Magnolia changhungtana. Next base: position 6,108,573 of record JASAUF010000600.1, read on the forward strand.
GATAGTAGACACAGACAAAATATTACCATCACATCCACTCGATCCATCAGACATGGCAACATTGGCCTCCCTATATGAAGCCTCAGAATCTTCTCTCTTCAATTTAGGATTTTTACAATCCTTCTTCACATGTCCTTCCTTCCCACAATTCTAGCACTTTACCTTTCCTTTGCCCTTGCCCTTGGATTTGGACCTAGAACATGAAGAACCTGTACCTTGTTTAGAATTCCTACCCCCTGTAAACAGTGCATCAGAAGATATCCCCATGTCAATGTTGAGCTTTCTTATGGCCTTCCCTTGAGGGTAGAGATAACAATGTCGACACTCAGGGTTTTATTCGTAGAGCACATTGTGTCCTTGAATGACTCATAAGACGTCGGAAGAGAATTCAGCAACATACATGCTTATTCTTCATCTTTCATCACTTCTTCCATATCCAGCAATTTGCAAACTAGTTTATTAAAGTTGCTGATGTGAGCCTCCAAATCTCCACCCTCTGTCATCTTAAACTTATACCACTGCCGCTTCAAGTGTAAGTGATTTTCAGAGATTTTTTAGCATAGATATAACTTAGCTGCAGTTTTCTCCCTCATGACATTGTATAGAACCACATTTGTGAGACAAACGAATCGATGATAAGGCCTTCTTATTAAGAGTATTCCAATCATCATTAGTCATAGCAGACTTTCTCTCCTCAAGAGCACCATCTTCGCCTTGCTTGATTAAGGAACTCATCATCTTAATCTTCTATAACTCAAAATTATTTTTCCCTGAGTACTTCTCAATCTCATACCTAGTGCTTCCCATTATTACTAATCCCTCAGATTCAGATCTGTGCCCCAACGATTGCTCTGATACCACTTGTTAGAATTTTAGCCTATGGAATCACATAGATCAAGATCTAGGATAGCAATTCAATGGCACCAAGCACATATAAGAGAACACATAGATTTAATGTAGAAAACCCTTGCGGGAAAAAACCACGGCACAAAGTGACAGAATTCCACTATGAAAGCATCAATTACAAAGAGAGAGAACTTACCCGATTCGAAAAACCTCGAATCTCACCCTTGTTACACCCTTTAGAAACCCTAAAACCCTTTAGAAAACCTTTAAGAAGCCTTAGAATACTTTAGAATAGCCCTAGGGACCCCTATTTATAGTTTAGGAAACTCCACTTATGCACCTAGTTTGGAAAAGTCCAGAAACCACCTCAAATTTATGCAGTCCGTGCAGGATCTGTGTAACCTTGACTGGTTGAGCCAAGGCCTTAACTAGTCGAGGGACCCCCCCCCCCTCCCCCCCCCCGACCTGTCGAGCCATCCCCTCGACTGGTTGAGCGGCTCGGACACCAAAAATCATAAGACACTGGACTTTGAGTCGAGCAATCCTCCACTAGTCAAAATGCCCACTCGATCGGTCGAGTGGCCCAAAAAAAAACTGTTAGATTGTAAGGCATCTGACAACAGAGCTTTTAGTGCTAGTATTTTGAAGTGGAGAATGCAAGCCATTACCCCTAAAGAATTTAAAGACATAGTGAGAGGTCCTCTATCTTTTTCTATGTAATATAATAAGTATTGTATTAATGGTCTACTTGAAGTTAAATAAAGTAAACTACCAATCATACTACTTTATAATTTTGGATCCGCACTTTTACCTGTAGAGTCGTTTGAGAGTCTTAATGTTGTACTCATAGGAGTATCAAAATTCTTCCTATTATAAAATCTGAATATTTTAACTAAGTTCAGAGCATATTTGGTTTGAGAGTTAAAGATACCATCAGGTTGCTGTTTAACTTGCAACCCTCAGAAATAATTCAATTCTCCAACCATGCTCATTTCAAACTTAGATTTCATAAGATTTGCAAACTCAACAGTCATGTTAGTACAGGTAGATCCATAAATAATATCATCAACATAGATCTGCACTATTAAGATATGATCGTTATGTTTCTTAACAAAAAAGGTCTTATCAACACTTCCCATTTGAAAATTATGACTTAGTAGAAACTTAGTCAATTTTTCATACCATGCCCTGGGAGCTTGTTTCAAACCATAGAGAGCCTTTTTTAAGTGATAAACATGATCAGTATTTTTGGGGTCTTCAAAACTCGTTGGTTGTTCAACATACACTTCTTCATGTAAATCGCCATTTAAAAAAGTACTCTTTACATCCATTTGATAAATTTTGAACTTTCTAAAACAAGCAATGGATATAAATGTCTGATTGATTCAAGACGAGCTACTGGGGCAAAGGTTTCATCATAATCGATGCCTTCAATTTGAGTGTACCCTTGTATAATCATTATAACCTTGTTTCGAATTATATTACCAAGTTCATCAGACTTATTTTTGAAAATTCACTTAGTTTCGATAATATGTTTATCTTTAGGTCTAGGAACAAGATACCAAACATCATTTCTAATAAATTGATTAAGCTCTTCTTGCATCACAACAATCCAGTTTTCATCAGCAAGAGCTTTTACGTTAGTCGGTTCTGTCTGAGATGTAAAACACACGTAATTACATACATCTTCTAATTGTTTACGAGTGCGCACACCAGTGAGAGGGTTTCCATCTATCTGAGTGGTTGGATGATCTTTAACAGTCCTCGATTTAGAGTTATTTTGAATTGATGAAGTATCTGGTTTGTCAATTAGAAGAACTTCATCATTATCTGAACTTGAGGCAGGTGTATTCAAGTGATCCTCAATGACCACATTAATGGACTCTTGAATTACACTGGTCCTCTTATTCAGTACTCGATCGCTCGACTATTTAAGGCATATTCTAAAAAGATTCCTTCATCACTTTTGGTATCAAACTTACCCAGATTTTCATGGTCACATAAAATATAGCACTTGCTACTAAAAACTAGAAAGTATTTGACAGTAGGCTTCTTATCAAACCACATTTCATAAGCCATTTTATTATCTGACTTACTAGTGTAAACGCGGTTAATTATATAGCAGGCAGTATTAACTGCTTCATCACAAAGATTTTTAGAGAGCTTCATACTATTCAACATTACATTTGCCATTTCTTGAAGCACTCTATTTTTTCTTTCAACAATTTCATTTTGTTGTGGTGTTTTAGGCACAGAGAATTCATGTGATATCCCCTGATTGCAACAGAATTTCTCAAAACTGCTATTCTCAAATTTTGATCCATGATCACTACGGATCTTACAGACTTAAGAACCTTTTTCTGTTTGGATCCGTTTGAGAACTCTTTTTACTTCATCAAGGGTTTCTGATTTATCCCTTAAGAAGGCTACCCAACTGAATCTACTAAAATCATCCACGATTACTAGTATGTATTTTTTGCCACCTCAACTCTCCGTCCTGGTTGGTCCTATAATTTCCATGTGGAGTAGTTCGAGCGGTTTGGATGTGGCATTGGAGTCCACTTTTTTGTGAACACTCCTAGTTTGCTTGCTAATCTGGCATTCACCACATATTTTGTCTACTTTTTGTAATTTAGGTAGACCTCTTACAGTTCTCTTTTGCTCAATCTATACAAATTGCGGTAGTGTACATGTCTAAGGCGTTTATGCCATAACACAGTTTCATCGGTATGGACCATGTAACACGATTGATTAGATGAGCTAGAATCACTTACAATGTAACAGTTTTTAGAAGTTCTACGACTAGTTTTTCTAATTTTGGATCACCTTGGGCATACCTACATGTATCCTTTAAACTCAAAAGGGAAGAGACTTCAAGTTTAAGTTTTTCATTTTCAGATTTTAGATTTTCAATCAGGGAGGTTTTGAAATCTAAATCGCATTTCGATTTTTCTTTAAGCTTTAAAAACTTTTCTTTTTGAAGTTTTAATTTAACAGCAATTTTACAACTTTCCTTATAAAGGGCATTATAAGCATCTTGAAGATCATCTTCATTTTAATGATCACTATTCAGATTTTCTTCGCTAGTTGAATCATCATTATCTGAAAAAGTGAACTTGGCTAGAGTCATAAGGGCTTTGACTTCATTACCTGACTCGGTTTCAGAATCTTCTAATTCAGAAGAGGCTTCAGTGCCAGAAGATTCATCCCTAGTAGCCAACATACCTTTCTTTTTAGGTTTGTCCTTTCTAAGACACTTGTTTGTTAAATGCCCATATTCATGGCAGTTGTAACATTAACTCTCTTTTAAAGATTTTCAAGTTTTAGATTTAGGTTTTTTCTTATCATTAGATTTTTTAAAATAACCCTTTTTTTACTTTTAAAAATTTTGTAAAACTTTTTAGCTAAAAGGGCCATATCATCTTCAGAATTTTCTAAATCAAATTTTTCTTGAGAAATACATTTAAGAGATTTAAGATCGATAGATTTACCTTTAGGGGCTTTAAAAGTTAACCCATAAGTCTGTAAAGATCCAACTAATTCTTCTACCCTAATATTATCCGTATTACGAAGTTCCTGGATTGCAGTTACCTTAGAATTGAACCGTTCAGGAAGTGAGCATAGTATCTTTGCACAGACTTTACTTTCTGTGATTTTATCACCAAGACCCCATATAGAGTTCACAATGTCATTTAATCTTGTATAAAAGCCCATGAATATTTCATTTTCTTCCATATGTATTTCCTCAAATTTGGTTGTGAGGATTTGAACTTTAGATTTCTTGACAATTGATGTTCCCTTGTGTGTCATTTCTAAAATATCCCAAGCTTTCTTTGCAGAATCACAGGATATAATTCTTTAGAATTCATTCGGTGATAGTGCACAAGTGATTGCATTCAGTGCTTTTGCATTAGCACTACTCTCACTTTTCTGAAGAGTGGTCCAAGAAAAATAAGGTGTTACTCTCATAGATTTTGATCCATTGATACCAGTTACTTCAGTGGTAGGAGGGGTCCATTCAGTCATTGTGGCTAGCCACACACTTTCATCTATGGATTTTAAGAAAATCCTCATTCTGGCTTTCCAATATGCATAATTGGTGTCATCAAATGGTGGAGGCCTAGTGATTGAAAGGCTATCAAAATTTGACATCTTAAATAGCTCAGATCGATTAGTTCAGGAAATAAATCCAAATAGAATAATTAAAAATGAGCTATTAGGCTCCGATACCACTTGAAAAGGCCAAGCTATATATCCTAGAGGGGGGGGGGGGCAGCGAATAGGACTATGCCAAATTAAAATGCTAACAACGGAATTTAAATAATTAAATGAAAGAAAGCACTTTAAACAAACCACAATACGGAAATGTAAAGCAACCTCAAAATTCTAATATTGAGAGGTTGATACAAATGTTGTTCTAAGGACAACCTTGCACCGTAAAAACCAAGGGTTTATGGCAGGACAACCTTACTAGAACAGTTTGTGTATCAAAAACTCAAACTGAAGAGGAATAAAAAGAAAATAGTTAGAAAGGAAATCTAAACTATTACAACATTCCCCACAATGCTTGAAATGTAAAAATTACAACATTCACATCCACAATCTTGAATGATAAAAGATATAGAGAATAAACAAACATTCAAATCACAAGACACAGAATTATAGTGGTTCGATTGTGTGTACACCAACTGTTAAACAACAGCCACACAACTACTCCACTCCTAATATCCTCACACAGTGGATATTAGTGTTCATTATAAAAATAGGTTTTTCCAGGTTCACCTAAAACCCTCACAATTGGGTCTTTCAAGTGGGCTTACACAATTCAAAAACCCCACACTCTGAGTTTTCTGGATCTCCTTAGATAACCAAGAGAAAGAGATTTTTCTGGCTCAATCTCAAAAGAAACCAAAAATAGAAGATTTACACAAATGTAAAATACCTGGATTTCTCCTTTTGTTGCAGCTCGGAAGAACCAAATCAGAGTAGAAGTTCGAATAGAAGTTCAATGTCCAATACTCAATTATGAAATGGTTCTAGATACTAAATTGATTTTAAATTAAATCCAGTTGGGCTAGCTCTATTTGATTTTGATTCCAAGAAGTAGGAATTCTTCAATCCCTCTTTCAAATCAGATTGGAATGCAGAATATAAAATCAAATATAAAAAGCTAATAAAAGAGAATATTAAATATGCACAATATAGCTTAAAAAGAATACAAACTTATCTCTCAGAGTAACGAATTGAATTAAAATACTCTAAAATTCATGCTCTATTTATAGATGAACAAATCTCATCCACGACTGGTTGTGAGGACACTACGACTGGTCGTACGACCAATAACATTTTGAAATTTTAAGCGCGATCAAATAAAACCGTTCCATGACTGGTCGTAGGCCTTGCACGACCGGTCGTGTGGTATCCACGACTTGTCATGACATGTCCATGACTGGTTGTGAGAAGGCTGAATCAGTTGCTGGACTTTGAGTCGTGGCTTTAGGACTGGTCGTGAATGAGTCGTGCACTGTTCACACGACCGGTCGAGTAGTCTCCAGGACTGGTTGTAGCTTAACTAAAAAATTTCAAAATTTTGCAACAACTTAGGACTGGTCGTAGAATTTCTTAGACTGGTCAAGCCAGTGCTAGGACTCATCGAATAGAGTCCAGGACTAGTCGAAGAACAGACCAAATACTTATAAAGTAATTCAATTTGAATTATGTATTCAAAATGACCTACCCTAAGGTCAATTTAAGATCTTCCATACCTCGGACATGATGTATGAACATTGAACCTTCTTTTCTTCAAATGATAGATGGTCTTTGAAGTTCATGAAGATTGAGATCTCGACATATAATGGAGCTTGAACTTGAGATTTTTTAAAGCTTGAATTTGTAGTACTTGAGTTGTACTTCACCTTGAGTCTTGAGTATGAACAGTTGACTTGTCTTTCAATGTCGCTTAAAACTTTGAACTTTAAAGCTTAAAAGAGTGAATAATGTACTTGATCTTACATTTCTTGAAGTATATTTTTTTTCTTGACTCGAAGCATTGTCCTTATAGATGTGATGCATTGCCTTGAACATATATATCAATGTGATACACAAGACACAGACTGTGGTTTTGGCACAACAAAATTTGACAATCAAAGGAACAAATAACCATAGCACTTACAAATAACCCTGCACCTATTGGTATACTTGGGGCCCTAATCGAGGATCGACGACCGTTGATCTGAAACAGGTCTTTCACGGCCGATCCAGTTGTCAGATCGCACTATGAACACAGTCTTGGCGTAGATCCATTGTCAGGGAACTTGCTCCATGACTTAGGTGAGAAATGGACCTTCTTACAGGCCCTGTTAATCAAAAACAGGCGTCCTTTGGCTATAACCTAAGTATACCATTGCCTTAGGGCCATTGACATTAGTTTTGAGCCTATATAAGGACCTTAAACCACCCATCTCTCATTCCATACGAATTTCTCTAACCCTAGGAGAGAGAAAAGAGAAAAGAGGAGAAAGGAGTGAGGAGAAGAGAGTGAGATAGGGAGATCGTTGCTGGGATTCATTCCCACGACTCCACACGCCGTTTCACCTCCCCATCATTGCTACACCATCGATTCTAGCTACGATTTGGGTAAGGAATCCTAACCTTAATCTTGTTTTAGACATCCAAATAGAGGAATCAATGAAATAGCTAACCTATTTCGATGTTTAGGTACCATTGTTCTATATTCAGGGACGTAGGGTTCGAACCAAGTTCAAAACGAGTTAACCGACGAAAGGTGCAGACTATAAACATTTAGGTTATGGTTTTCAAGGCTTTCATTGTCATCAATGATCTATGTCTGATTTGATTGCTACCATATGATCTTAGTTACGATGTATTCGATAAACTATACAAGTGTGTGAACTATGTGATATAAAATACATTTCATGTGTTTGTCGAAATGTCTGAATGAAGGTGAAATTATGATTTATGCTTGCCATTACTATAAATCTAAAATACATGTTTGTTGTATGTATGACAACTCCTTTATGAAAGGATTTGCCATAATATATACTATAACTAATTTAGTTTATGTATATATGTAATGCCCTGAAAATCGGGAGTCGAGCAAAGCTCAGCTCCCGAGTTCCAACGCATCACTTATGCATCACAGATAATGATGATTATGATGAGAGCATTAAAACATGAATGGGATTATACCAAAACAGCATATCATACTCCAGAGACAGTTAAATTGCAAGCGGAAGACTGTGATAGATATATAAATATATAAACTGTGGTGAGTCTCCAGAGTGTGATAACGTTACTAGGTTAAATAATTACAAGTACAATTCTAAAATATACCAAATGTGTAGTGTCATCTAGTCAACATCCTTGTAACCCCGTTGATCAAGACATGACTCACATGAAGCCGCCAAAAAATAACCAATACGAGCAAGCATCATAGACAATGCAAAGGTCCGGCTCCGCCTCAAAAGTAGCGTTACCATCTACAATCAGACAAAGTCTGGTTGGTGTGTACAACACCATCTTGTAACGTGGGAGTGAGTGATCAACTCAGTGGATAATAAAGCATAGGTTAACATGTTATCAATTCAATCAAGTAGTAATGATAAAGCAGTACAATCAAACACTCCTAACTACTCTTATGAATGCAAGTATGAATGCAGTCATGATGGATGCCCTCACCACACACTCCCTCATGCGACACTATCTTACGTTCGCGGCATGCTTGCATTCCTCAGTGCTCCATATCTTCCAAGCACATGCAATGCATGATGAGCATGAATACCGAGTTGTTATTAGTCTATTTCAAACAGTAGTATTAGAAAACTAAGGTACCTCCCTTGTATCATTCCCAAATATGATCCATTATAGGGTCGTCAAACCTAGATAATCTCATACGATATTATGGTTCGAGAGGCATCACGAAGGCATTGCAAAGGGCTTGTCACCCGTCAGCACGGATATAGATCTCACCATATGCGGCTCAATTGCTGGCTGTCAGCTTGAATACAGGTCTCACCGTACTCGGCTCAACTCATGCTCTAGTTGCTGCGAAGGGCTCATCGCCAATCACAGACTGTAGAGTATACTTGAAGACACTACGAAGGGCTCGTCACCTGTCAGCACGAATACAGGTCTCACCATATTTGGCTCTCACCGTAGGTGTCAACAGCTCGAATACAGTGTCCCATACCACTGTATTCGGCTCACGAGTCTGGTTCCTCAATGGTCACTACGGAAAGGCACGTGGCCCCAGCGTAGGCCGACAGCTCGACCACGGTGTCCCATACCACCATGTCCGGCTCATGAGTCTTAGCGGATCAAGGTACCATAGTTAACGGGGTTTCCACTGGTAAGTTTGGTACCTTAGGTTCAAGCAGTAGCGTCCAAACATGGTGAGCATACATAAGACAGATCGGATTACTTGACGAGCTCGACTAGTATAAGCGCCCATTGAGTTGTACGACATGAAGTGCATAAGCACTTCGTGTGGCCTAACCACTGCCGACAAGCAACACACGACTCGGGTTCGTCAAACACGTTCTACGTGACGAATGAATCTCAGCCACAAATTCGATCTTATTACCGACCGCCTGGACTATACAATAGCCCCAATCACATTCAATTGCAGATAGGTAAAGTAGTAATGGATCAAGATTCAAATCATACAATCAAAGTCTGATAACATCCGCTTAGGGCTGCTAGGGCTGTTGCACGCACTCGTTACACCACTCCTCCATCACCCTTCACGGCACTTATGGAATACAACATAATTATGAATTTAAACATATGCATTACACAGATAAAATCATAGAATCAGTTGAGCATGTTATGAAGTACAACATAAGCATGAGTTTGTACATATTCAATTTCTAATCACACAGATATCTAAAGAAATCATACACAGTTAAAGAAGTTGAGAATCATATCTCAACACCCTTATACATTACAATTTACTAACTACTACTCATTCAGACATTTCAACAAACACTTTAAACTACATACATCAACATACATGACATATATTGATCACATAGGCATTAGGCCCAATCCTTTCACTAGGGAGTTTCCCCAATTATAACACACGTGCACCCACAACAGATAATCATGACAAGCATGAATCCAAGTTCCATATTCATTCAGTCATTTCCACGAATACTTGGGTCACGCATTGTAACATATATAGTGTATATTGGCCGTGGCGTGATTTAGGGCAAATCCTTTCGCCAAAGGGGTATCGCCAATACAACAATCATATATCCATGATAATTAGTCATGGCGATCACAAATGAGAATTCTATACTCAATCAGTCATTTTCAGAAACACTTAGAATACATTATTTTCACATACATAGTGTATATTAGCAAAACATATATTAGGACGAGTCCTTTCGCCAAACAAGTATTTTACGCATATATAATATGTTCATACAGCAAATAATCATGGCAAACACATTTCCAAAATTTATAAGTATACGGTACTTTCTTGAATACACTATTTCAACATACATAGTGTATATTAGCAAAACATGTATTAGGGCGAGTCCTTTCGCCAAATAAGTATTTTATCCATATATAATATATTCATACAACAAATAATCATGGCAAACACATTTCTAAAATTTATACCTATATGGTACTTTCTACAAATACCTAGAGTATGTAAAATTCCATATTCTTCATCTTTAATCGAAACGAAAAACAGACAGCACTTTGTACATGTGTAATTGCATGCAGATCATGAATCTATCATTATCTGACATTGAAAGCGTTGAAAACCATAACCTATACATCTAAAGTCAGCACCTTTTATCGTAGAATCGTAACGAATCCAATAGGTTTGTTAAGCTTTCGTATTCGGCAGTTTGGTAACCTATAGAATGAAATAGGTTAGCTATTTTATAACCTAAAACCTCCACAACCCCAAATCAGATTAGGGTTAGGGTTTCTTAACTAGAAACGAAGTTGGATTCGCCGGGAAAGTGACTAGATAGGCTTGTAGAACGGCAGGGAAAAGTAGTAGGGAGTTTCTCCCACTTCTCTCACTCCTCTCTTTTTTCTCTCTTCTCTCTCTAGGGTTTCTCTCAAATTCGTATGGCTGTGAAAGAATGGGTTCTAAGGTCCTTATATATCCTAAAAGTACACCGAAATAGACTTATGGTCAAGGTATACTTAGGTTATAACTAAAGTGAGTCAGTTTCAGCTCAACGGAGGACTTCTAGGGACCCCCTTGAGCCAAAGGTCAGACTTAAGCTCACAGACATTGGATCTAGGTTCAGCTGAGGTTTCGTTCCAGTCGGGTTTCCAGATCGCATGTGGCGGACCAGTTTCAGTTCAACGGTCAGTGGATCTCGATCGGAGATTCCGAGTACATGGATATGTTTGGGGAAATATCCCTGATCCGAGGGTGTAATTTGGCCTGATTCTGACAGTCTGGTTGCTTAATACTGACTCGCAAGCGACAAGTCTCAGATTTCATTATTTTGAATTTGATTTAAAATTATTTTCACATTTCTTACACTCTCCGCTCCGACCTCAAGCGAATAGCGTTGGGACACTGTTTGGATTTGATTTCTGAGTTGGTTGTCAAGCTCAGCAAAGCGGTCCTAATTCCTTAACTTCGTGTTAATTGGACTTCCGACGTGTGGTCCAGATCTGATACAGAGTTTCGAAATGCTCCCGAGAGCAGCCTGGTAATGAGATTGATCCTAGATTCTAGGGTAACCTAGCGTCAATGATTCTACAAGTTTTAGGTCTTGCAGATCGTATTTAAAGTGATTCAAGCAAATTTCATGGGTAATCTAGTTTAACACGTAGCTAACTTTGTCTAATTTCTAAAGAATTTGATCCTAAGTGATTTCGGTTCGAGATGGTACTTAGGTTTTTGCACGGGATTTTTCTGAGTTGTTATATTCACCTAAACTTCAAGATTTGTGTCTAAAATGAAAGCACTTAAACAAGTTTGAAGGATAAGATAGTGAGAGATGAGATTTGTGAAGGAAAAATGAGGTTTTCAGGAAAATGGCTTGAAGAAGAAATTTGAGACCTTTAAATTGAGTGTTTAAGAAGTTAATTAGGTGTTAGGATTGACCTATTCCCGAAGGACGTCTAATTCCAAGTGGCAAAAATCCGGGACGTTACAATTTACCCCCCTTAAAATAAAATTTCGTCCCTGAAATTGCCTAAGGGTAATAAGTAAGAATTCTATTATTTCATTTGCCTAAGACTTATTGATTGTAAGTTTCTACGCATGGTAGGGTATATACTAGCCTGGTTCATCTTAGTCTATCCCCCCTTAAAACTTATTTCTTTATCCCTTGCTTATATCCTGATGGTTTGCTACAATGGATTTCTTTCCCTATTTGGAGTCTTGACTTCGATTCTCAACTATTTAGAGTAAGATACCTGTTTTCATTGTTTGACCAACATGGAGAGACGGTTATAGTGGGCTTGATCCCGATACATCGATCATCTACCGGGCCTGGGTACAAAGCTCATCGTATCCCTTCCGAATCCTAGTAGATCCTAGTCTTCTGCTCGTCAGCAGTGAGTTCATTGGTAGTCGCCCAGGATTGAGAATTGGATCAAGCTGCGAATGCTTCGCAGTTTATATTTCAGTATCTCTGTAGACCAATCACTCTACAAACATAGGGAATGTCCATCATTAAAAGGCTCAAATTGTCTATTTCTAAGGTTGCCCTTTAGGTCTTAGTCTAAGAGAGTCCTCGTTATTATCTATGTCCAAGGAAAAGTTGAAACAAATCTTACTAGATCATCCTAAAACGGTTTCTTATAGTAGAACTTGGTAGGGCTTCTATTATGCTCGTATTCAACGAGCACAGTTTCGATCCTGGGCCAGTGGGGTAGGGTCCACTACGCTTTCGCTGTGTCACCCAGGTCAAAGAGGTGTATTGATTTGACCTAGCTACATCTATCAGTCTCTGGCATTCTCTAATGTACCCGGTAGTCTAGTCTTAATCTAGGAGTAGTGGAAATCTATAGGTGTAGTCCAAAGTCTATGCTCATACACTAGATGATTTCACATCATTTCTAATACAAAAAGGGTCTTATCACTTAGGGTCAAAGTTGTCTAATTGGAATTGAGTTGTACGGACTTAAATTTAACTACTCTCGAGCACTTCACGCATGCTCATACCAGCTAAGAGGGCCCTAAGGTTCACATTATAAATTTGTTGGATTTCCTACACGGTCAGGCCTGTCGAAATCTAGGAACACTGCTCTAGGTCCAAAATCTAGGGCCTATTGTCAAACAACCATTTACTGTAAAAGCTTAAACTGTCAGAGTGTGGTGGGTTAATGTATATCAAGGGACTTTATCACTTCAGCACTATTTGGTCTGTGGTCTTAAGTTGTATTAAATGGGACTGTATTGCTAATCCCTCCTCAGGATAGGGAGTGGCATGGTTGGTAAGAGGGTGGGTGGGGATTAATTTTATAGGCTTTGGAAAATAAGTCTTATGTGGGAAAGCGTAAGATGGGAGTTCCAAATCCCAGGATGAGGAATTTCTAAGTGTAATAGGAAAACCCGGGATATACTTTTCATTGCATACATTTCAAACATGGCATTGGAAAACATGGGAGATAGGAGAGGGGTCGTTAAGTTTTGGAATCTTGAGCCTACATAGGCTCAAATGAAAGGGAATAAAGAGGAAAAATGGAAAGATGGGATGGGTTGAGAGCTTACACATTTTTGAGCTCCAAATGGAGAGTGTAAGAGCTTAAATGTGAGACAACAGAGAGGGTAGGAAGGTAGGGATTTCTATAACTGATGGAGGGGTATAAGTTGTGGCCGAAAATGGCAGATTGGGTGATTGGGAGAGATTTGAGAGCAAAAATAATAATTTTTAGAGAAACGGAGAGCTTGGAGGTGTAGTTGAGAGAGAGGAGGCAAAGTAGACGTGAAACAGGGGCCCCCATAAAATTTAGTAGGCACCACATGTGCCTAGGGGTCAGGCCAACCCTGACCAGCACCGGCCTGACCAGCCCAGCCTAACCTGACTGCGGTCGACCGCGGTGACCGCGGTTCCACCGTGGTCCACCGGACCAACCGCGGTGCCGCCGCGGTAGGGTGGTGTTCACCACCCTCCCAAGGTGCCAAATGCACCCTGGTTTTGTCCTGGTTCCCCCCAGAATTGATAGTGTGGTCCTCGACTCCATTTGAGGCATTTTCAGGGCCAATTTGCAAACCAAAAAGAGTTTATGTGATATGTGGCATATGATTTTGGGGTAGGAGGAGCTAATCTATCCAACTAACCCATTTATTTGGTTATATTCTAAAAGGGTAAGGGTCAAAACCCATTTTATCCATTTATTTTCTATTTATGGTAAGTTTTAGTTTCGGTATTGTTCTTATTCATTTATACCCTAGGATTGGTGTGTATTATGAATGTGCTTAAAAAGAAATGAAGAATACAGTGGTGGAGGGTGAGATTTTGAAGGAATTGGATAAAAAAGGATTTTAGGCTTTGAGATGAAGTGTAAGGTGTTGTGGTTGACCCACAACCTAAGGACATTCATTTCTAGGGAACGACTCAAACCTATCAACTAACGGCCTAGAAGTGATTCAGGATCGTTTCGCATGATCATAGGTGTGTACGGGCCCAATCTTAGCAGTCGATTTCGGTCGGTTTCTCCGTTCAGCGAATTTGAAAAATCCTAAGTCAGTTTCTACATTTCATCGCCCCCTCCTAAGTCAGAGTGCGTCAGAGTGCATCGTGTGACCATAACCTAGGTCCGGTTTAATCCAAATCATGCTCTGATACATCTTGTAATGCCCTGAAAATCGGGGGTCGAGCAAAGCTCAGTTCCTGAGTTCCAACGCATCACTTATGCATCACAGATAATGATGATTATGATAAGAGCATTAAAACATGAATGGGATTATACCAAAACAACATATCATATCCAGAGATAGTTAAATTGCAAGCGAAATATTGTGATAGATATATAAAATATATAAACTGTGGTAAGTCTCTGGAGTGTGATAACGTTACTAGGTTAAATAATTACAAGTATAATTCTAAAATATACCAAATGTGTAGTGTCATCTAGTCAACATCCTTATAACACCGTCGATCAAGACATGGCTCACATGAAGCCGCCAGAAAATAACCAATACGAGCAAGCATCATAGACAATGCAAAGGTCCGGCTCTGCCTCAAAAGTAGCGTCGCCATCTACAATCAGACAAAGTCTGGTTAGTGTGCACAACACCGTCCCGTAACGTGGGAGTGAGTGATTAACTCAGTGGAACAATAAAGCATAGGTTAACATGTTATCAATTCAATCAAGCAGTAATGATAAAGCAGTACAATCAAACACTCCTAACTACTCTTATTAATGCAAGTATGAATGCAGTCATGATGGATGCCCTCACCACACACTCCCTCGTGCGACACCATCTTACGTTCGTGGCATGCTTGCATTCCTCAGTGCTCCACATCTTCCAGGCACATGCAATGCATGATGAGCATGATTACTGAGTTGTTATTAGTCCATTTCAAACAGCAGTATTGGGAAACTAAGGTACCTCCCTTGTATCATTCCCAAACATGATCCATTCTAGGGTCGTCAAACCTAGATAATCTCATACGATATTATGGTTCGAGAGGCATCGTGAAGGCATCACAAAGGGCTCATCACCATTAGCACGGATACAGATCTCACCGTATACGGCTCAATTGCAGGCCGTCAGCTCGAATACAGGTCTCACCGTACTCAGCTCAACTCATGCTCTAGTTGCTGCGAAGGGCTCATCGCCAATCACAGACTGTAAAGTATACTTGAAGACACTACGAAGGGCTCGTCGCCCGTCAGCAAGAATACAGGTCTCACCATATTCGACTCTCGCCGTAGGTGTTGACAGCTCGAATACAATGTCCCATACCACCGTATTCGGCTCACAAGTCTAATTGCTCAATGGCCACTACGGTGAGGCACGTGGCCCCAGCGTAGGCCGACAGCTCTACCACGGTGTTCCATACCACCATGTCCGACTCATGAGTCTTAGCGGATCGAGGTACCATAGTTAACGGGGTTTCCACTGGTAAGTTTGGTACCTTAGGTTCAAGCAGTAGTGTCCAACATGGTGAACATACATAAGACAGATTGGGTTACTTGACAAGCTCGACTTGCATGAGCGCTCGTTGAGTTGTACGACATGAAGTGCATAAGCACTTCGTTTGGCCTAACCACTACCGACAAGCAACGCACAACTCGGGTTCGTCAAACATGTCCTACGTGGCGAATGAATCTCAACCACGAATTCGATCTTATTACCGACTGCCTGGACTATACAATAGCCCTAATCACATTCAATTGCAGATAGGTATAGCAGTAATGGATCAAGATTCAAATCATACAATCAAAGTCTGATAACATCCGCTTAGGGCTATCAGGGCTGTTGTATGCACTCGTTACACCACTCCTCCATCACCCTTCACGGCACTTATGGAATACAACATAAACATGAATTTAAACATATGCATTACACAGATAAAATCATACAATTAGTTTAGCATGTTATGAAGTACAACATAAGCATGAGTTTGTACATATTCAATTCCTAATCACATAGATATCTAAAGAAATCATACACATAGTTAAAGAAGTTGAGAATCATATCTCAACACCCTTATACATTATAATTTACTAACTACTACTCATTCAGACATTTCAAAAAATACTTTAAACTACATACATCAACGTACATGACATATGTTGATCACATAGGCATTAGGCCCAATCCTTTCACTAGGGAGTTGCCCCAATTATAACACGCGTGCACCCACAACGGATAATCATGGCAAGCATGAATTCCAAGTTCCATATTCATTCAGTCATTTCCACGAATACTTGGGCCACACATTGTAACATATATAGTGTATATTGGCCGTAGTGTGATTTAGGGCAAATCTTTTCACCAAAGGGGTATCGCCAATACAACAATCATATATCCATGACAATTAGTCATGGCGAGCACGAATGAGAATTCTATACTCAATCAGTCATTTTCACAAACACTTAGAATACACTATTTTCACATACATAGTGTATATTAGTAAAACATATATTGGGGCGAGTCCTTTCGCCAAACAAGTATTTTACGCATATATAATATGTTCATACAACAAATAATCATGGCAAACACATTTTCAAAATTTATACATATACGGTACTTTCTAGAATACACTATTTCAACATACATAGTGTATATTAGCAAAACATGTATTAGGGCGAGTCCTTTCGCCAAATAAGTATTTTATTCATATATAATATATTCATACAACAAATAATCATGACAAACACATTTCTAAAATTTATACGTATACGGTACTTTCTACAAATACCTAGAGTATGTAAAATTTCAGATTCTTCATCTTTAATCGAAACGGAAAACAGACAACACTTTGTACATGTGCAATTGCATATAGATCATGAATCTATTATTATCTAACATTGAAAGTGTTGAAAACCATAACCTATACATCTAAAGTCAGCACCTTTTATCGTAGAATCGTAACGAATCCAATAGGTTTGTTAAGCTTTCGTATTCGGCAGTTTGGTAACCTATAGAATGAAATATGTTAGCTATTTCATAACCTACAACCTCCACAACCCCAAATCAAATTAGGGTTAGGGTTTCTTACCTAGAAACGAAGTCGGATTCGCCGAAAAAGTGACTAGATAGGCTTGTAGAACGGCAGGGAAGAGCAGTAGGGAGTTTCTCCCACTTCTCTCACTCCTCTCTCTTTTCTCTCTTCTCTCTCTAGGGTTTCTCTTAAATTCATATGGCTATGAGAGAGAGGGTTCTAAGGTCCTTATATAGCCTAAAAATACACCAAAATAGACTAATGGTCAAGGTATACTTAGGTTATAACCAAAGTGAGTCAGTTTCAACTCAACGGAGGACTTCTGGCGGCCTCCCTTGAGCCAAAGGTCGGACTTAAGCTCACAGACATTGGATCTAGGTTCAGCTGAGGTTTCGTTCCATTCGGGTTTCCAGATCGCACGTGGCGGACCAGTTTCAGTTCAACAGTCAGTGGATCTCGATCGGAGATTCTGAGTACATGGATATGTTTGGGGAAATATCCCTGATCCGAGGGTGTAATTTGGCCTGATTCTAACAGTCTGGTTGCTTAATACTGACCCGCAAGCGACAAGTCTTAGATTTCATTATTTTAAATTTAATTTAGAATTATTTTCACATTTCTCACACTCTCTGCTCTGAGCTCAAGCAAATAGCGCTGGGACACTGTTTGGATTTGATTTCCGAGATAGTTGTCAAGCCCAGCAAGGCGGTCCTAATTCCTTAACTTCGTGTTAATCAGACTTCCGACATGTGGTCCAAATCTGGTACGGAGTTTCGAGATGCTCCCGAGAGCAGCCGGGTAATGAGATTGATCCTAGATTTTAGAGTAACCTAGCGTCAATGATTCTACAAGTTTTAGGTCTTACAGATCGTATTTAAAGTGATTCAATCGGATTTCACGGCTAATCTAGTTTAGCACTTAGTTAACTTTGTTTAATTTCTAAAGGATTTGATCTTAAGTGATTTTGGTTCGAGATGGTACTCGGGTCTTTGCACGGGATTTTTTCGAGTCGTTATATTCACCTAAACTTCAAGATTTGTGTCTAACATGAAAGCACTTAAACAAGTTTGAAGGATAAGATAGTGAGAGATGAGATTTGTGAAGGAAAAATGAGGTTTTCAGGAAAATGGTTTGAAGAAGAAATTTGAGAGCTTTAAATTGAGTGTTTGAGAAGTTAATCAGGTGTTAGGATTGACCCATTGCAGAAGGACGTCTAATTCTAAGTGGCAAAAATCCGGGATGTTACAATATAGTATTATGTAGTTTAAGTGTTTGATAGAATGTCTGAATGAGAAATTAATTAATGAATCGCTTTTAGTAAGGGCGTTGAGATAGGATTCTCAACCACCCTATCCATATTTATAGTTTCCTTCATGTAATGTAAATTGCTACCATGTGATTTATAGATGAAATGTGTATGTATAATAACATGTTCAATGTGTTTGATAAAATGCTCAAATGAGAATTATGTTTGAATTGTTTGTTAAATGCTGTTATGATTATCACATGTGACTACTTATTGCATTTGAGTATGATTGGGACTACTACGTAGTCTAGGCAATCAGTAACGGTTCCCAATGGAGTGGCCGAACTAGTTTCGCCACATTAGATACGTTCAATGAATTCGAGTTGTACATTGATTGTTGACAGTGGTTAGGCCACGTGGAGTGCTTATGCGTTCCATATCGATCAATTCAATATGCGCTCATACCAATCGCACTTGTCAAATAACCCGATAGGTCCTATTATGTGTTAACCATGTATGGACACTATTGCTTGAATCTAAGGTACCACTTACCAATATAAAGCCCGTTTAACCATGGTACCAAGATCCGCTAAGACTCATGAGCCAGGCATAGTGGTGTATGGGACACTGTGGTTGAGCTGTCACCCTACGCTGAGTTGACGAGCCTCCCCGTAGTGACTAGTGAGCAACCCAAACTCGTGAGCCGAATATGGTGGTGCATGGGATACCGTATTCGAGCTGTTGGCGTACGTTCAGGTGACGAGCCTCCCGTAGTGACCTCGAGTATAACTAGGTCTACGCTAAGGTGACGAGCCTCTCCATAGTGACCTCGAGTGTAGACTCGTGAACTTACCTATCCACTACTTTTCATCAAGGTGATGCCCTACAACTTGCCTGTCGTATGTGATTAACTAGGATTGGCGACCCTAGATGGATCGTTATTTGGGTAAGTGATATAAAGGGAGGTACCTTAGCTTCCCAAATCTGCTATATGAATAAACCTAATAAATGACTTAGGTAACACGTTCATGCACCGCATTGCATGTGCTTTGGTGAGGAAGCGCACGTTTAGGGAGTTTTCCATGCACGATCATGAGATGATATCGTTGAGGGAGTGTAAGCGAGGGCATGCATCATTACGCATATCATTCCTGCATTAACCAGAGTAGTTAGAAAATGGAATTTGTATTGCCTTATCATTATTGCTCGACTAAATTGATAACATGTCAATCTTTGTCTTATAGTACTACTGAGTTGATCACTCACTCTCACTCTGGGATGGTGTTTTAAAACACTAACTAGACTCTGATTTAGATGTAGGTTGTGATGAGGCTTTCGTGATGGAGCCGGACTTCTTTGACGAGGAGTTCTCCTACGTTCAGCTCTCTGGCGGGTCTAGGTAGACCTAGAGCTTCGTCGTTGGGATTGTAGGACTATGGATTAGTTGGACATTTACACTTAATATTTTGTATATTTTAAAACAAATTATGTATACATTCAGCCTGGTAACACGTACATACTCTTGAGGTTATGAAAGACGTATATACTTTATATATTTAGTTCAGTCTTTCGCTTGCTTAATTACATTAACTTTGGAGTATGATATGTTGTTTTAGTGTAATCCCACTCATGTTTAATGTACTAATATGGACAACATTTAAACATCATTATCTATGTTGCATAAGTGATGCATTGGAACTTGGGAGTTGAGCTTTGCTCGACCCCCAATTTTCGAGGCGTTACAGATAGGTAGATGTGAAGTCTACTTAAAAGCCCATACAAGAAAGGACAAAGTTGTCCAGTATCCAGTCCGAGATCATTTGTGCAATGGGGGAAAGAGGCATTGAGAATTCAATAATTTAAACAAATTTGGTACTCTATACTTGAACATGTGTGGTATGCATGTTTTTTTTTTTTGTTACTTTATAAGATGTTTGGCTTGTTTGTTTCTTAATTTTGAACTAATTTGGCACTTTATAGTTCAACATAATTATAGTCTACATGTTCTTTTTAGTTACACTGAATGTTATTTGATTTTTATTTTTTTGAAAATATTGAATGAATTTTGTACTCTATATTTGAACTTATTTATAGTCTTAGGCTCCATTTGGTCATCACATTAGTATTTATGAATATATATATATATTTTTTTCAAACTAAATGGAGCCTAAGCCCTTTTTTTAACTCCGCCAATGCAACTCCTTCCATTGCCGGTCCCAAGTCCGGGTAAAGGAGGAGGGAGAAGGGCTTTAGAATGAGATCGTTAATTATGGAGGAGATCCTGAAAGTACAGTATCTCTGGCTTTATGGTTTTACTTGTACATTCCTGTATTGATTGCTCATGCATGACGGTTATGCGTTTTTTTTTT
This sequence comes from Magnolia changhungtana, assembly GCA_030180095.1. Classification (NCBI taxonomy): domain Eukaryota; kingdom Viridiplantae; phylum Streptophyta; class Magnoliopsida; order Magnoliales; family Magnoliaceae; genus Magnolia; species Magnolia changhungtana. The sequence goes on from JASAUF010000600.1 coordinate 6,129,662, forward strand.
CAGGTGGATGTTGCATGTGGGAGGATTGGAGCTGCATATTTCAGATTCAAGCATATGTTGTTGTCATACATGCAGATCAATCCTCACAGCATCTACCAAGGTCACTGGCATGCACTAAAACTAAATATGGTAACTTTTTATCAAATGTTATTTTCTCATTGCATCTATCTAATTACAGCTACCTAGCAACCGGCTTGTCATGGGTTGGGATTTGGTTTAGATATTCCTAGGCTTGTTGGGTCATGTTTATAAGTTAGAGCCTGATTATGATTAGTAATCAGGCTGAGATCAGATAGGTCCATTTGCTTGGGTTATAGGTCTAGCCATAATAATAGAAATAAGTGATGTATGTATTACACCATTCATATACATGTATGAATCACACACACACACACACACACACACACACACACACACACACACCCTTTCCATCTCCTTCAGTAAGCAGGTTCTTCTACGGGGCATATGCTTTGAGGTCTGTGACATTGTTCTTCATGCTGATGCAATCCACAGGGGCGGTGGATAGATCATACCGAAAGCAAGAAGGGTCATATATGCCTCCCAGCTGACTGCGAAACCCAGGCTTTTGGAGCATGTCTGTTTGGTGGAGATACAAGCACCTGAACAAGCACTCGGTGGCATCTATGGTGTCCTGAACCAGAAGTGTGGTCATGTCTTTGAGGAAATGCAGAGGCCTGGCACGCCACTCTACAACATCAAGGCATACCTACTTGTCATTGAGTTGTTTGGGTTCTCAGGGACTTTGAGGGTAGTAACATCTGGACAGGCCTTCCCACAGTGCGTGTTTGATCACTAGGACATGATGTCGTCTGATCCAATGGAGGCGGGATCACAGGCGAGGCAGTTGGTGGCTAATATCCGAAAGAGGAAGGGTCTGAAGGAGCAGATGACACCTCTTTCTGAATTCGAGGACAAGCTCTGAGGCATCTGATTGGCAATGGAGAGATTCAAGAAGTAGGTAAGTTGGTGTCCATTTTGTCTTTCTTTTTTTTTTTTTTTTAGTTTTTGTTCTTGTTTGGTTTAGATGCTACTAGTCTCTGTTGGCTAAGTGGCTGTTTTTGATCCAGAGTTTCATTTGTCTACATGTTCTAAGGGGATTACGATATATACTCTATTTATCTAACTTTTTTTAAAAAAAAAATTGTGATTCTATTTTGTTTTAAACAAGATTTTTACGGGATTTATGCTTTTTAGGAAGGAATGTTGTTTTTATAAATCCTACTTATGAAATGTTACTTTTGTTATTTGCTTTTGAAAATTTCTCCACTTGTTTTAGGCTTACCATAATAGTAGGAAAATACCCTGTGCTTGTGGAAATAAGTCTTCTCGTGCTGTATAGTTGATTTATGCTTGTTTCAAATATAGGTCCTATCCATTAGGTGGGCCTTGCAGTGAACGTGTGAATTCAGGTTGGTTGTTATTAGCTAAAGGATAACTGGGTTTCTACTTGCCCATAATCTGTATCTGGGTAGCTAAAGCTAATGTGGTTGCCATTAGCTGAAGGATAACTGGGTTTCTACTTGCCCATAATCTGTATTTGGGTAGCTAAAGCTAATGTGGTTGTCATTAGCTGAAGGATAACTGGGTTACTATCATGGTAGGCCTTTTTTGGTTTGAACTTGCTGGCTATTGTATCTAGTTTTTCATAGATTACATTTAATAGGCATTCTTGTCTGCAGTGGGCGACACTCGCTAACATGCTATCTGGACAGTTGCACCTTTTCTTCTGTATTTTGAATCCATGGTTTTTTTTTTTTTATTGTTTGGAATCCAAACTATAGCAATCTGGCTTCTAAATCATATTTATTTCTTACCCATGACAGATTTCTTACCCATGACAAAATTCTTCAATTCAGGTTGGCTGCATGAGGTCCAACTTTGCTTAGAACTGAATTGTCAACTTCAGAAAAGATTTAAGTATCTAATGCTAGGGCTAAAATTAAACAAAATGAAGAGAATGAAACTAATTAGGATAATGAATAGAGGATGGATAGATGAAGATTTTGTAAATTCATTCCTTGCAGAATTTCTGATGAAAAATTTACAAGTTTAAGTGAGAATTTGAGAGTTTGCTGCTCCTGTTACTTGTTTACTTGTTGCAAATGTCTTTTATTCCTAGCAAATCTTGACTAGCTTTTATGTGAACAAAATCCTAGGTATGTGGATCCACTCAATATAATTGCAATGGCATGTCCCGCACTACCGTTATGCCCTCTGGCAATAGCAGAAGCTAAGTGTGGAATTCCTGACATTCTCAAGCGGGTTCAGGCTGTATTTGATAAGGCAAGCCATAAAGCTATATACTCATGCACGTTTTTTTTTTCTTTTTTTTTTGTGTGTAATTTAAAAATGAACAGAAAATATGCATCACACCTGTTTTTCCATGGGTCACCCAGACACTTGAAAATGGTGTTTTGTTGTTATAGGTTGGCCTCAAGTACAATGAGTCAGTGGTAATAAGGGTAACTGGATGCCCTAATGGTTGTGCCAGACCTTATATGGCTGAGCTTGGACTGGTTGGCGATGGACCCAACATGTACCTAGTATTTCACATGCTGATTTTGTCAAAACCCTAAAAATAAATGTATCATAGATGAGTTATATTCTTTTACAAAGATAGGTACCATGTAGTTGCCAGAATGGTGATTTGAGCACGACACGTCCTGTCCACCCCCAAAAATGGGGAAAAATCCCAAACAAGCAGGAACACTGAAATGTCCTTCTAAAGATCCATTACAGGATGTCTCTTACAAATCTTTAAAATAGGACTTATTTTAGAAGGATGAATTATGGGGTACTTTTGCATGTTTCAAACAGGTCTAGCTCGGGGGAACGCCTAACCAAACCTCACTAGCAAAATGTTTCATGAATAAGGTGAAGATTCATGATCTAGAAAAGGTTTTGGAGACATTATTATACAACTGGAGGCACAAACACCAACACGGAGAATCTTTCGGCGATTTCACAACCCACCTAGTGAGTACCCAAGTTTGTATTTGGGTCACATTATTTACAACATCTGAATTTCTTCCAGCCATACTTGTAACTTGATTTATTTCATGGGTTTTGGGATATGAAATTTAGCGAATGTCTAATCATTTTTAAAAGAACACTACCAAAGAAAATTTCTATATCAGTAGTGTCTCAATGTTTGGTTTTGCCCCATTTTCATCTACATATAATTCCTGGGGCAACTAATAGAAAATCCGAACGGTTCTATACCGGAAAAGTAAGGATACATTAAGTTTCATTGACAAACTAAAAGAGATAGTTGAGAAGTGGGAGGGCATAGCAAAGGAACTGGCACGATTTAATTTAAAGCTTTTTTGCTGACAAAGATACATATGAAGCCATGGATGAACTTGCAAAGCTGCAGAACAAGACTGCTCACCAGCTGGCCATGAAAGTCATCCGCAACTTTGTCGCCGCCCAACAAAATGGCAAAAGTAAATGATCAGCCCCTTTTTTCAGCTCTTGCTATTTGTTGAATAAATAACAGTTCAGATAAATTTATCTTTTTTCTTTTTCTAAATCATGGATGAGTGAGACTTAGTTGAAAAAAACTTGAGATATATAACCATCTACTAGGCTGTTGCATCGTTTTCCCCTGTACAAATAGTTCTGATTTTGATTTTTTTTAATATAAAGTGATCCCTTTGTCATAAGGCCATGGTATGAAATGAAAGTGTTTCTCTTTCCTTGCTTCAATCTGAGGCAGCTCATATGAGGCCAGAGAATGGTTCTTGGTTCACCATTGTTGAATGGTCTTGTAACTCTTCACCATTAGTACATGAAGCTTCATCTTCTACTGAAAGATCTTCCAGCTCTAGAAACTGATTGATTACTGCGGGATCTTTCGACTCAGATCCATCAAATGAGACCATGTGATTTTGTTGGACAGTAGTAGCATAGGCATCATCATAGGTATCCCCAACACCAGAATCTTTCGATTCAGATCCATCAAATGTGACCATATGATTGTAATTGAATGAATGATTGATTATAATTGAATGAATGAATGAATGATTATGTAGGTGGTAATTGAATGAATGAATGAATGATTATGCAGGTAGTAATTGAATGAATGATTATAATTTTTTTTTAATGTAGGCCATAGCTACGGATATTAACTGTAGCTGTTAATCTGACAACCGTAGCTGTTATAAAATTCAGCATATTGCTATAGATCCAACACTACTTTTAGCTACCAATAATATCCGTAGCTATAGGTGCTTTTGGCTACAGAAATATTTGTTACGGATTATATCCGTAGCTATTTTATACTATGGCTACGGATTAAATCCATAGCCATAGGTTTTAGACCTATTGGCTCAGCACCTACGACGACGACGGTCGTGCTACGGGTTTAATCCGTAGCCATAGGTCTATGGCTATGGATTAAATTTGTAGCCTTTGCCCATTTTTCTGGTAGTGATTCGTGAATTAGTGGAAGACAAGACAATTTCTTTGGATTATATTCCAACCGAGAATCAATTAGCTGACATATTCATAAAACCGATCGACAAAAACAAGTTTGCAAAATTAAAATTTGATCTTGGTATATGCAATGTGAATTGATAATTCATGTCTTTTTGTATCATAATGTAAATATTTTTATTTTGAAAATTTTCAGATTTTAAAATTTATGAAAAATTACAAATTTTGTGAGGTACACGACCAGTCGAGTACATACTCGACCGGTCATGGCACGAACGGTAGAGAATGTACTTAACCAGCTGTGAATCGCAGGTTTGGCCTTTTATTTGGGAAAAATCACTTTTTCTTCATTTGGGTCTTCTTCTCTATCAAGCCCTACCTCGACCGGTCATACCCATCTTCGATTTCTCCATGATGGAGTAAGGGGGAGTATTGTTGGGAGAATATTGATGCATATTTCTTTAACCTTCATAACTGGTGCATGATTCTTTATTGTGCTTATTATATCTTGTTATATTGAAGTGTGTTTTGTCACAAATTTGACAAAGGGCGAGATTGTAAGTGCTATGTTTCTAGCTCCTATGATTGTCAAATTTTGTAGTGCCAAAACCTCTTGAAATCTATGTCTTGTGTAGCTTATCTACATAATCAAGATCATGCATCTCATGTACAAGAACAAAGGTCTTTACCTTAAGAACTTCAAGTGTAAGATTAAGAGATATACAAGTTCAAGTTCAAATTTAACACCAAGTGTTAGTTCAATCTTTCAAGCTTCAATAGTTAAAGGTTTCAAAGCTTCATCTATGTCAAGATAAAGTTCTTTACTTTGGTACTTAAAGCTCAAGATGAAATACAAGTTAACTATCTCAAGTTTAAGCTTCAAAGCGTTTCAAATTCAAGCTTCAAAGAGCTACAAGTTCAAGCTTCAACATACTTCAAGATGTTAAGCTTCATGTATGTCAAGATCAACTATCAACCGAAGTAAAAGATGTTTCAATGTTCAAACATTGCTTATAAGGTATGAATGACCCTAGATTGACCATAGGTTAGGTCATACAGATTACATACTTTAATTGGGTTACTTTATAAGTGTATAGACTGTTTTCTCGACTAGTCTTAGCCTATGTTCAACTAGTCCTAGTACTGGCTCGACCAGTCCAAGAAATTCCTCGATCAGTCCAAGATTTGTTACTTATTTTCGGGATTTTTTGTTGGATCTTCGACCAGTCCTGAAGATGCTCGACCAGTTGAGCAAGCTCAACTCAAAGTCCAGCAACTAAATTGGGTCCCACGTGACCAGTCGAGAGCAGGGTTCGATTGGTCATGCAGGCACTCGACCGATCGTGGATGCCACTCAACCAGTCGTGGAACAGTTTTATCTTATCGCGCCCGAATTTTCAAAAGTTTGTTGGTCCTTTAACCAGTCGTGTTGTCCCTTGGACCAGTTGAGTGAACAATTTCTACAATTATAAATAGGGCACAATTTTTAGAGTTTTTCATTCAATTCAAGTAAAATTAAGACACCACTCTAAGAGAAAAGTTAGTAATATTCTTAAGCTATTTAGTGTTCATTTAATATTCTCTTTAATTATTTTTTTGTATTTGATTTTGTATTCTACATTCCAATCTTATTTGAAGAAGGGATTTTTGTTTTCCCCTTTCTTGGAATCAAGATCAAATCAAGCAAGCCCAAGGTGATTTAATCTAAAAATTATTTAGAAATTAGAACATTTTCATAAGTGAGTGTGGACATTGAACATCAACGTTGAACTTCTACTCCGAATTGGTTCTACCGGGCTGCATCAAAGGAGAATATCCAAATAAGTATTTTACAGTTTTGTAAATCTCTTTATTTTGGTTTCTTTGAGATTGTGCTAGAAAAATCTCTTTCTTTTGGTTTGTCTGAGGTGATCCAAAAAACTCAGTGTGGGGTTTTTTGAATTGTGTAAGCCCACTTGAAAGACACAATTGTGAAGGTTTTAGGTGAACCTTGAAAAACCTATCGAATAGTGAACACTAATATCCACTGTGTGAGGATATTAGGAGTGGAGTAGTTGTGTGGCTGTTTTTCTAAACAGTTGGTGTACACACAAGCGAACTACCATAATTTCTGGTCTTGTGGTGATTGATTGATTGTGGCATTGTGTGGATGTTGTAATTTCCTTTTATGCATTTGTGGAAGAATGTTGTAATCTTTTTATGCAAGTGTGGGAATGTTGTTATAGTTTAGTTTAATTCTTTACTATTTATTTATTTATTCCTTCGTATCAGTTTAAGATTTTGATACATAGACCTTTCTAGGAATCAGGTTGTCCTACCATAAACCATTGGTTTTTTGTGTAAGGTTGTCCTTAGAACAACATCTATATCAACCTCTCAATACTTGTACATTTGAGGTTGTTTTCATTTCTGCATTGTGAGATTGTTTAAGTGCTATCTTTATTTATAGTTATTAAATTCTGCTTTTAATATTTAATTTGGCATAGTCCTATTCACACCCACCCCCCTCCCTTTAGGACTCTTAGCTTGGCCTTTTTAGTCTCCTCCTAAATTCACCAAGTTAAACATCAAGAGGATGAATCTCAAGGAGAAAACCACATCCACTTCGGCGTCTTCTCCTTAGGACGATGACATTCTTTGAGAAACTGAGGCAGAGGAAGCTGAGATGGAGGCAGTAGAGATGGAGGTAGGAGAGACAGATTACCCTATGAGGGATAATCACCACCCAGCTCACGAGCGCCCATGCACTTCTGACATGCGCACCAAATGACACATGCGATCTCGCGATTGCCGGGAGTCCATCCTACAAAGACTTGACGAACATGGTGAGCGGCTTATGCGAATGAAGCGTGCCTCGAAGACTATGCACTGCGCCGTCGAGAGAGTGGAGCACGCCACCTAGGACATCCTTACGATGCTCATGTGTCGACGAGATGATACAACTCCTCGTGAGGATGGTCCTTCAGCCTAGAGATTAGTTCAGCGATGCACAGTCAGAGTCTTAGGCTTGAGGCATTATTTATCTTTTTGGATGCCTTTGCCAATCTGATCGATTGTTCTTTGTATATCTGTGATCAAATGTGATGTTTTATGTGTGTTATTGTTTGTGGATATTACTTGGGCTTGTTTTTGTGTGTGTGGATGATTATATTATTTTTTTTTTTTGGATATTTTGATGTTATGGATGATCATGCCATATTTGGGATTTTTATTTTATTTTAATCTATATCCTTGTGGCATGTTTTCATTCTTATGGCTTAATTCCTATTCTGAATTATGTGATTATTTGATTGTTTCCATCTATCTTCTAATTATGTATAGGTACTTGATTCTCCAACTTCAGTCATGTATGGGATGTTGTTTATATTACTAACCCGTTGCCAATAACTGATAAAAAAAGGGGGAGAACAATACTCCCACCATTAGGTGTGGTTTGCCGTGACTTAATTGTGATGCAGGAAGATAGGGGGAGTATCAACTCAAGACAACTTAACTCAAACACAAAGATCGAGTCTCTGTATATTCATTGTAATTGAGTTGTAATATTAAAAATTATATAATCTTGAGTTGTACATACCATCGAAGGTTTGTTATGATTTTTTAACGTAATTGACAAAGGGGGAGATTGAAAGTGCCCTTATTTGTCAATGTACATAAATGTTGAGTCCTAGTGTCAAGTGAGCCTCATATGAAGACTACAAGACCAAAGACTCACCGAGTAGAAGAAGTTGAGTGTGTTATTTAGGTAAATTAAACCTCATTTCCTAACCAAACCCTATCAAGTAAAATACCTACTTAAAACAAATCTAAACTTGCCCAAAACCATATTTGTAAAACCCTTGGTAAGCCTAGATTAGAGTTTGTATAAAGTTTATGGTGTAATGTCTCGTATCTCAAATTAGGAGAATAATCCATTAGGTTGGCCCACCTAAAAATCACACCCACCATTTGGGATGTTACATATGGAGATAGAAGCATATAGGTAAAATTCAAGTTCTATCGATTGCAATCAAAGTGCAATTGAGCAGCTTCGATTGCATCGAACAACTATTTGATGGCATCGAATCAGATGCCTCAGTCCAACAACTAAACTGTGAAAATCCTGGATAAGTTCGGTGGCATCGAATGAAGTTTGATGACATCGATCAAAGGCCACTTTTCTCCATCAAACTTTGAAAAACTCTAAGTATACTCGATGCAATTGAACCCCTTTCAATGGCATCGAAGTAAGTTATCGATGGTATTGAACACAGTTTAATGACATAAAAAAAGGGACCAGTTTGTCCAGAATGAAAGTTTCACTCTTCTTTTCTAATATTTTCAAATTAGGTCATTAAGAACTGAGGCTTTGATCTCTTTATTGTGTTAGTTCCCTTGTAGGTGACTTCCAATATATCCTACGCTTCTTTATCTGTTTCAAATGTTCAAATACGTTTAAATTCATCGGGGAAAACTGCATAGTAAATGACATTGAGAGCTTTGACATCATAGGTAAACCACATTCTCTCATCGGTGCTCCATTTGCATTTATCTTTTGGGGCACTAATGGTTCTATCATCAACCATGACCTATTTTAAAAGCATACTATATCCTTGTTCGATAATTGCCCAAACTTTAGAGTCGAGAGATCTTAGAAAGATCCCCATCCTAGCCTTCTAATGGGTATAGTTAGACTTGTAAAAAAAGGTAGTTGTGTGACGACACACCTCTCTTGGATAGACATCATTCTTAAGCTCCTTAGATCAACTCAAGGCAGTTAAGTCCTTTAAGAGTTACCCGCAGTGGTTGGTTATTAGGACCAATAAAAATTTTACAAACTAAATAAAGCAATTTAATACTAAGGCTTCCAAGCCAATAGTGTATCCAATCACATAAACATTAAAGATATGTCAATTATGTAACTACTCTTTATTTGATAGTGAGCTTGCGTGTGCATTACAAGTTAAGCGCCTAGTATACAATTCAATTCAAGCATTTATATGATTTACCTAATCAAACACAAGCTTACAAGTAAAATCATATATTCTCGATGGCATTAAAATATGGACCAAACAATCTAGAGAGCTTTCATAGGAAAATCATTTTATTCACAATGGTATCAATATGCAATTGATAATGACATCTTCAGTGACATCGAAATATAGAGCAACTAGTTCGTATCCTTAACCGGAAGGAGAAGGTCCCCTGAACCAGGGTCATTTCTTTAGTGAAGGTGTAGTGGGTCATTATAACATAGATGAGGTGTCTTGGGAGCGAGAGGCAGAGATTTGCGAGCCCTATCACCATCTTTTTAATATTTAATTGTATTTGTATGCTACGTTGTATATAGTGACTTGATTACCTTCTATAATACATTTTGATTAGCTTGGATTGGTTCTGCAAATTTGAAGGGTTAGAAGGGTAGAGTTGTAAGAACTGTACCCCTGTGAGATCGACCATACGCTTCATTTCCAGTGCCGACATGTCCTAGATGGACCAAATTGACGGATTTGATCGCGACAATATTTTAGTACCGCAACGACCCTAGACCTATACATTGGCGACCATGCAGGTGTTGCGATTCCAACATCTTCAATACATCCCATTGCGATACCCATATTAGCAGTTGCAGTCTTTTGGCGTAATCCAAGGTGAACCTTGCAATGCATGAGTGGCGCAAGCTCCACATGCACAAATCCCGAAGTAGTCCAATCAATTCATCGATTAATCCTTCAATCAACCCATCAATCGCACACACATACACACATCTCTCTCTCTCTCTCTCTCTCTCTCTCTCTCTCTCTCTCTCTCTCTCTCTCTCTCTCTCTCTCTCTCTCTCGCTCCTCATCATTGAAATAAGCTCATGCCTCCCATCACCTACCCATGCCCTTACCCATGCTAAGCCACTCCCCTCTCTCTTTCCTTCTCCCCATTCAACCCTTAATCTTTTTCTATTTTCTCTTCTATCCAAAAATCTCTACTGCAAAGCCTCCAAACTCCTCTCATTTCCATACTTTTTCTAGCAAGTGAGAGAGAGAAGAAAAGAGAGACAAGAGATTAGAGAAAACGAAAGATTACATAAATTTAGGGAGATGAGTGAGAGAGAGAGAGAGAGAGAGAGAGAGAGAGAGAGAGAGAGAGAGAGAGAGAGAGAGAGAGAGATTAAGTGAAAATAGAGGTTGAGGGAGGGTTAGAGGAGCTTCACCATCCAAGTCGTCTGATCGACGATCCGGCCCAATCCAACCGTACATCCGTCATCGTGAGTGCAAGGAGTACAAACTCTCACTTTTTCCTTGCTTTCTTTCATTTTCAAGGGCCCACAAATGTGGGACCCTCCTTGTTTATATGTTAGATGTGTATGGAGGGGCCCATAGTGGCGGCCCATCCGATGGCTCAATCTCCTCCTTTCCTTTTTCTTTCTCTTTCTTTAATGTTGTGGACTGATAAGAGGTACACAAGTGGGCCACGCTGTGAGGCAGCATGCCCTGGATGTTGTCATAGTGTGGACCACCTTGTGTGGTTCGCTGTGATATTTATTTTCCATTCAACTTGTTTATATGATCATAAAGATCTGGTCGAAGCAAAATAACAAAGATAAGATTGATCCAAGGCTTTTTTAGGCCACCGTATAACAAAGATAAGATTGATCCAAGGCTTTTTTGGGCCCACCATACGGTGACCAAACACATGAATGGAGTGGATTGTCCACACATGGCCCCACTTGTCAAAATAAATAAATAAATAAAAATAAAATAGGAGTTACAACGTCTGGGACGCTGGCCATTCACCGCGTCAGAAAAGCTCGAAGCAGCCAGCGCCCAGGACACTGCCGGCTTTAGCGTCTGGAGGTGGCCCCAGTCGTGGGACTCACCATGATGTATGTGTTCAATCCACATCGTCTATCTGTTTTTCCATGCCCTTTTAGGCCTTGACTCCATATATGAGTCACATCCAGATCTTAGGTGGGCCACACCACTAGAAATAGTGGAGCCAATGATAACCACTGTTGTAACCTTTTCGTGGCCCGCCCTGTAGTTTGTATGCCATCTAACGGTGGCATAGGCCGCACGTGACCTGTACCATAGCCAGGTGTGGCTAGGATGAAGGGAAAACACAGCTATTAACTTGATCGAAAGCTTCTGGGGCCACATGAGTGGACCCGCTGCAACCGGCATGCCTGAGCACGCTGTCCACTAGGGCCCACTTCATGAGGCCCACCCTTATACATATATGGTATCCACACCATCCATCCATTTTACTAGATCATTTTAGATCTTGAGCCTAAAAATGGGATAGATTCAAGTATTAAGTATTAACTGGGCCACACCACGTGCAATTAGTGAGGGCATTAACGCCCACTGTTGAAACTTTCTTAAGGCTCACCATGATGTATCTGTATCAACACTGTCCATTTGTTTCTCCAGCTTATTTTAGGGTTGGATCCCAAAAATGAGGTCGATCAAGACCTCAGGTGGGCCACACCTCAGGAAATATTAGGACAATGGTTTCCACCCTTTAAACCTTCTCAGGCCCATCATATTGTTTATTTTCCATTTAACCTATTCATAAAGCCACACATGCATTGCTAAGGGAAAAACACAGACGTCACGTAATCCCTGCAAGTGTTGGGGACCCACCGTGAGGATAATTGCCATCTAACATTTTCCAAAGGTCACACAGACCTGTACCAGGGAAAACCCAAATATCATCTTGGTCCCAAACGGCTGGTGTCACGGTCGACACCCACCGTAATGTTTGTATTTTATCCACGTTGCCCGTGCCTTAATGGGACCCACCATGATGTATCTATTTTATCCATGGTCATTCATCTGTTTTACCATATCATTTTAGGTCATGAGCCAAAAAATGAGGCTGATCTGACTCCTTAATGGCCGCACGAAAGGAAACCATGGTGATAAAATGCCTAAAATGCTTACCCTTAAAAAAAACTCTCCTACCAATGTACTGTAATGTTTTATTCCTCGCTCAACCTATACATGGATTATGCCTTGGTGAATATATTTCATCCATGTCCTACATTGGTGGATGGATCATTTTAATGTTCGGACCATGTGATGGACCGATTCAAGTCTCAAGTGGGCCATGCCACGTAGACTGTTACATTGCTTGTGGAGTCCACTTATCGGGTCCCACTCTCCCTATATCGCCACCTAAGACTGATTATCATATGATATGCTTGACAACCTGCTAGTGTACATAGCCTAATAGGTCACACTAATAATATGCTTAGTATAATGGATATCATGCCATTTATTTAATTGTCCATACTCATCATGTATATGCTTGACTATAGATAATGATTAATCATACATTACGCCTTACGACCTTAGATACATAGGGGACCAATACGAGATAGGGTCACCCCGCATGATTGCACGGCACACGCAGGATTGATGCATGACTTAAATAATGTGATTCATGCATTATGCATTATGTATGATACGTTGCATTGACTCACTAATGACACCAGGGTGTAGTCCCGCAGCCTTTTTGTAGCTGGTGGATGATTCTATGGACACTGAAAACCATTGAGATTATAGGGCATCAGAAGTGTCCTTGGGTGAAAGTCCTTAAACCCCGTGGTACTAGTAGGATGCTTCAATGTCTAGACCGATTGGATTCATGATCGCACAATGGATGGATACCGGTAGACCACGTCTCTAACTGTGTTGAGGTTGGTTGGAATGGGGTTTGACCTTACCCATCTGGGTGCAGAGGGTTATACGTTAGGTTGAGTTTGAATAGATCATAAAACGGATTCGCTATTGACGAGCCGAATGAATTTTCGTGTACCACTGACGAGATGGATAGTGATGTCTCTCGCACTCGCTTGGTCTTATGCGCAATGGGTGGCAGCCAGTGTCGGAAGTTTACTAGACCCTAGTAATGATCTAACTGTAAACTATTCTAATATGTGGACTATTTGAAGATTGACATGTTGTGTTGCATTTTTAGCATATGACATTCGGCCATGTAAGTCGTTGCATTGCATAGCCTTGGTATGTTTGATAACATTCATGTACTTAACGGTTTTTTTTTTTTTTTTTTGGGTTAGCTTGTTAGTACACACCCATGTTGGTACACACACTCCATGTTAGCCACCCCCACTAGGGATCGATACCAAGACCTCAACTGTTGAAACGAGGTATCTCCACTCAGTCTGCCAGTATGTACTTAACGATTTAGCTCTCCATCATTTTTGCTTACTTTGATATCTATATACTTGTTATATGCATTACGTACATACACACATACACTTTCAAAGTTTTGTAGTAAACTTTCGCATGTTATATACATGCATGTTATACTAGGTCATAACAACATTAAGGCAGGAACGTATGCCTAATCTTTTGGACTTTTGTTATATCATGTTTTTCCTGTTTAACACTATACTTAAATAGATATTATAGTGAAAATGTGATGATGTTTTTGATTTTGGTACACTTGTGGTTATGTTCATAATTTTATTATTTAAAAAAAAAAAAAAATCCTGAAAATTTTCCTTATAAGATCCCAAGATCGGAACCTGATATATGGGAGTTAAGAGCCGAGAATGAGGTAATAAGGAGGTTGTTACCACTGGATCCAGAGCTCGGAAATTCTATGAGCATAACTTAGAGCATGACAAGCACTTCAAATATACCACGCATAACTTAGAGCATGACAAGCACCTCAAATATACCACATGTGCGCCCACTAGTACAATGCAACGCAGCTTTAAGCACCCACCAATATACCACGTATGCTACATGTGGTACTAGCCATCTTCAAGCACCTACATGTAACATGTGTGCTAATTTGGCACAAGCTAATGGCTACCTAAAATTTTTCTTTGAGATTTGTTCTTTCGAGGCTTTTGTTTTTCCAAACAACAACAAAGTTAAAAATACATCATTAATTTCTAGAAAATTCCTCTTAAAAGCAAATAATAAAAACAAAGTTTTCTTTACCAATTTCCTGAAAGTAAGGTTTCCCAAGAAACGTTGTTTTTTAAACAGCTTAAGGGTATTTTGCATTAAGTAAATCTAGAACTTGCTAAGCCCACATGCGCATGCAAGGAAGCTCATGTAACACCCGGGAACCTGTCAGCATGGCACATTGGCACGAGATCCTATCCACTCATCAGAGGAGTAGATGCTCTGGCCCAAGAATCAAATGGGTCCGCTCTCCACGTGGTGTGGGGCAGTTACAAATTCAGGACAAATGCGTACCGGAAATTTTTATTTTTTTATTTTTTAAGAAAGAAAGCAGGAAAATAATAATAATAATAATAATAAACCTTGACTGTTTTCAACGTCGTAGGCTACCTACTGAATGAACCAGGTTTATTTTCTATGAGTCGGGATCCTCTGTTATTTGGTCAACAGGGATTTCCTGTAACCCTAATGGTTTGGTGTCCGAAGCTTTATTTATTTTTTTTTATTTTTTTGTGAGCGGTGACGGAGACCAATGAGAATTAGTGTATCAGGAAATCTCTGTTGACCAGGTAACTCATTTTCTATTGACTATTGCACCTGCCATCAGCCACAGGCACACGCGGTGGCGTAGACGTTATTCCCTTTACTACGCCTTTGGTTTTATCACCCCTTTTCAGTGCTTAGGTTAGCTTTCATTGGATATTTGTTAGTGATTGCTATGGAACGTTTCCATGTGAGGTGGATTGCAACATCGTCATCAACGAAGTAGAGAGAGACTCGTGTCTTTAGTAGTGTTAGAAGAGAATTCCAAGTGGGCACATCTGGTGCGTCGACATGCATCGACTTCGTTGAGTAACGACACTTGGGGCCAGATCACTGCCAAAAAGACTCATCTTTTTATTTTTCTTTTTCTCTGTTTCTCGTTTCTATATCAAGCACGACGAAAGTGAAAAGGCAAAGGCAGACAGTGATTTGCAAGGTGGACCACATTATTCTGTTCGGACGTGTCGGGATCTCCACTAGTCACCCCAACACTGTTCACCACACGTGAATGATCTATGAGGCCTGAAAGTGGACCATCTCACTGCAGGCATTTGTCCCAATTCCACTAGCGCTCGGTGAAGTCTATGTGGAATATGTAGAACATCTAACTCATCCCTAGCTGCCCGGATATTGATGCCTCCGCCCAAGAAAACGAAAAGAATATTATTAGGCTCTATAGTCTGCTTTCGAGCGAGATTGTAATGCAAGTGCGATCGACTCAAAGAAAAAATAAGAGTCGCCATTAGCTCTTTGGTGCTGATGTGTAAAGAGCTGCAACTACACAATAAATCTCATAAAATGACGTCGGTATACCAATCTGACCATGTATTTAAAGTTAGGAAGAAAAAATAGAAATACCGAAATTCAGGGTCAAATACATCCGTAATTCCTGAATTCCAAGGTGTCCGATATGCATGCAAATGTAGTTTAATGATTAAATTAATTGGCATCAACTCACTTATTAAAATTTAAATAAAACAATACATAATAGCTGAAATTTAAATGATAAAATATAATTAGGTTAGAGTCAATACTATCATTCATATACCACTAGTAACTTCAATTAATCTGGATCTCAAAATTAATATCTAAAAGTAATTCCACAGTTTGATATTTCTGTATATGACTCCAACAATAACTATGAAATAGAGATCAGCCAAGTTATTCTTAGTCATTAATTATAACTGCCTTGGTAACACCTGCATACATGAGATCTAGTTGGTGTTTTAAAACATTGTCTCAAGTAGGAGTGAGTATTCAACTTAGTGTTACCATTCTCTAAGTTAAATATAATATCGACACAATCAAGTTTGAGTAATAAAACATTATATCACAAACACTTTCTTAATCTAGTTATTAAATGCATGTGTGCAAATGCATGGATATATGATCCTGACAATATAAATGTGGGGTTCTCTCGCCTACCAAAAGTGAATCTCTTGCCTCACACAAAATGTTATGGGTGTAGTCCACCACTGGTTCTCGAGCAATCAGGCATGCAAACCCCCGTAAGTACCTATGCACATGAATGCATGATTGTTCAACCTTTATTATTCCGTATTCAAACGATAGTATTAGCCAAGTCTGATTATCACAATTATATTACTAGTCGTGTACACAAAATCCACATGGCTCGTCACTAGGGACCTTAATCCATTCAGGGTCGTCACTCAATAGTGGACATTATCTTATATGAAAATGGAATTATTGAGGATTTACGAGAACATCTCAAGAGGACATAACTCATGGATTAGAACATCTAAAGATTTACTTGTTGACCAAGAGGGTCACTACAACGAACACTAACTTTCCAAATCAATTCTATTTTCGGATTGTCATCAATCAATGACGGTAGGCTCGTCATCGTCATTGGTGCTCAAGACTTACCTTTAGGCTCTCTAGCCTCCACAAGTCAGAGATAGCAGAAACATAATATCCCATACCACCGTGTTTGGCCCATGAGCTATAACGAGTAGCTCGCTGAATCATACTTACAAACGGGTATGAATGGTGACTATATATCAATGGTAATCGCAGTATATTGGATTTGATCGGATGTGTGTCAATGTTTAAAGAATAATGATTATCTCTATATTAGACTAGACTACCATTAGGTGCAAAGCAGCTCACAAGTAGCCCATCTAAAGTTTTCTACCTTCATCAATCGAACTAATATGTGGCAGCCAAATCTAAAGTAGGCAGTCCACAATTCTAACAATTTTTCAAAGATTAATATCAAATAAAGCAAGTCCATAATATCCTAATCATGTTCATAGGCATGAATTAATCATATTCTATCAAAATTTTCATTTATATATTTAACCAAACACTTAGCATGCCAAATGTACCTTTACTTCTTTGTACAAAATTGAGCTCAGATGAATACCAAATTCATACAACCTAAGAAATATATTATCAATTCAATACACAGTATACGAATCACAACCATATAATAATTCTAACATTTGAATATATAATTTCAATCAATAACAAAATTCACTAACCAAAACCATCAGGAGCTGATAAAAGCTAGCACAGGAGAATAGTCCTTGTTGATGCAAAAATCTGCTCCACCCTTTTTTGACCTTTGAGTACCTGAACAGGAAGAAGACAAAGGAGACCCTAACTAGAGCAGGGGACCCTCCGATGCCAAAGTCAGGCTAGGAATCTGGGTCTTGTAGTATTGAGGGATTTTGGGTGAGAGATTTTGTGTACCTTTCACCATTAGAGATGCTCCTATTTATATAAGATGGAAGATCATACTTTAAGGAGTCTTTCTTATTTAGGACTGCTGATATGTCGGAGATCTTCCTAAGATTACGGTCATCAGAGATCCCCGAGATATGATTTTATCCTCCGAAGATATTAGGAGATCTTCGGGCCGTTGGAGAAATTCCCAGACTGTTAGTTCGGGGAAAGGTCGGGAGGCGAAGGTTCTAGATATAGTGAAAGCAGGTAATACTGAGCCTCTTGGTAGATTAGCATTCGCCTTAGTTGAACCCGATGATCATTTAACTTCGTTGTAGACAGTTCGTTGTAGACGGTTCTGACCTATAGCCGAGCTATATCCGACCTATGGTTGGGTCGACCTGTAGTTGGATGTAGGTTGATTTATGGTTGTCCAATGGTCGAGCTATAGTTGAGCTATAGCTGGGTAGTAATTGATCTGGGGTTAACCTGTGGTCGATTTATAGCCGACCTATGGTTGATCTGTAGTCGAATGGGCTTGTAGCCGTGTTCTTTGAGTGTCCTTATAGTTGTATCGACCTCCTTGGAGGTCGGCCTGTTTCTAGACGTAGACGCCTTATCAGGCTTGGGTTTCACTGGGCCCATGCAGGTTCAATAGAGTTGGTCCATTCCATAAGCCGACTTATCAACTTGTCCATTTTTCCCCCAACAGTGAACTCGGCCTCAACAGGTCAGCTCGCCCTCAGCAGCTCAGCTTGACCTCAATAGGTCAGCTCGGCCTCAACCGCTCAGCTCGGCCTCAACAAGTCAGCTCGGCCTCAACGGCTCAGCTCGGCTTCAACAGGTCCACTTAGCCTCAATAGGTTAGCTCGGCCTTGGCAGGTCAGCTCGGCCTCAACAGCTCAGCTCGACCTCAATAGCTCAACTCAACCTCAACAGTTCAGCTCAGCCACAACAGCTCTACTCGGCCTTAACAGGTCCGCTCGTCCTCAATAGGTCAACTCGGCCTCAAAAGGTCCGGTCGGCCTCAATAGTTCCGTTTGACCTCGGTAGCTGAGCACGGCCTCGGCAGGTTAGCTTGGCCTTGGTAGCTCAAGGCGACCTCGAAAGGTCAGCCCAGCCTCAACAAGTCAGCTCAGTGCTCGATCTCTTACTTGGAGCTCTACTGCTTGAAGAGGAAACAACTCAGCTGAGGATATAAAGCGAAGGGAAGAAGGGGAGCACTCTTCTGTTAGCTCCAAAAGAAAGAAAGAAGATGACCAAGACTGAGGCCAACATACCAACCGACATCCAGAAAGTCCTTTCCGTCAATACACTCTCTTGAACATTAAGTCGAAGTAAATGCTGAAAGAAGTCGAGTTGAGCAAGGAAACCTGACGACCGAGCCTCAGTAAGTCATCTCGACCACGATAGCTTGGCCTCGGCAGGTCGGTATAATACTCCCAGGTTTGCTTAGCCTTAAAAGGTCAGCTCAGCCTCAACAGGTCGGCCTTCGCAGGTCAGCTCGACAATAAGGCTCATCGGCTAACTCCGACCTCAACATTGAATACTGAGGGATGTATCGACTAGAAGACACAGGGGGCTCTTACCCCGCCCACAGGATGTTGAACGCTTGAAGATCTACTACCCCCAGGTTAGCCTGGCCTCGGTAGGTCAGCTCGGTATCATCAGATCGGCTTGGCCTTGACAGATTACGTTAGTCTCAACAGGACAGGTCGGTAAACTACATTTGGGTCAGGTCGACAGACTACACTTAGGATTGGTCGAACCGACATGAACCGTTGAACCAAGTGTCACGCCCCAAACTCAAAAACCAAGCTCACAAAATTCCTAATCTCTGAATTCGGTGCCGACAACCTCCGTAGTACCCCATTCTCGGCTCCCGGTGCCCATAGCCAGATTCCGATCCTAGGATCCTACAAGGAGGATTTTCCAACGTACATTTATCTCATAAGAAGCATAACCATAAGTTTACCCAAATCACAAAAGCAACATCATCATCACATATCCACTAATATAAAGTTTTGAATACAGTGCTGAAAGGAAAATATATATTTCGAAAATTAAAGCTCCAGAAGATAGCGGCACGCTCCAAGCTCAACGCTGCTGCAACCTAATGCCACCTGCATGCATCTATCATGCATAAGCTTATAGAAAGCTTAGAGGGTGGTATAAGTGTGTGCACAAGGTAAGTGTCAAGTATACAATATCAGAGCAATGCGAAACATACCGGTAAGTCCATAAATATCATCAGCTTTATCCACGTTATGCGATGCAAACATAATAAGCCAATATCATATACTGAGGAAGCAATACAATATGCAAATCCTGATGAATCCACGAATGTCGTCAACCTCATCTAGGCCATATAAATGAAGAAACATAACAACCCAAAATGCCATATACCGCGGATGTAATATGCGGTGCGAATGGAATGACCAAGTTGGAGTGTGAAGTCGGGATGATAGTACGTAGTATCGCAGGCTATGGGGTCCATCACAAAGGACTTTTATCCAAACCAGTCCCATACCTAAATTTGGATAGTCAGACTCAATGTGGTAGACTCTTAATCTTAGGTTGGTCGCGTGCCCTAACCAAAATCTTGTTCATAGCGACGGTACACATAACAATTAGTTGCGTACCACTAGCCTAAGTGGATAGTGAATGAATGAATGAATGAGTAAAATGCTGAGTATGCAACTCCTGCCCAATAAGTCCACATATCAGTACCATACATCTCTGGGATCATCACCGGGGTTTAGTACACTCAACGCTAGCTTGCCGCCCTTATCCGAGCGCACAACTGTGTAAGTGGAAGAGACCTCACTATCCGCCTGCCAATATCGGGCCCAGCTCGTCGATAGCGGACCCATTCTTCAAGCTGGTCAAACTCAACCTAGATATTGTCCCCTCACTCAGGCAGGTAAGATCACACCCCCTCCCAACCGACCACGACACAGTGGGAGACACGACCTACTAGTATACGGCCCTCATGCGCTCATGTATATCCACTCGGTCTAGACGTTAGGGCGTCTCCTGGCCATGGAGGTTTAGGAATTTTCACTCAGGGACATTTATGGCACCCGTATGCTAGAACCCAATATTTTTGGTGTCCCATCTGGCCATCTACGACATGCCTGTGGAGGCCACGGCCCTGATGTTGATAGGGCATATAGTGATCATATTATAAAATGTGAGATGCATGGGCCATACCATCCAGTCATGCGTCAAACATGTGCGTACCATATGCTCATGTGGGTAACTCCTCCTATCATGGAGTCCCATAATAATCCGCCCAATGACATATGCAATGGTCAACCACATCTCGTAACAAATATGCAGATGATGTGTATGGGTATGTATCATGATGCTATGTTGTCACATACTTATAATCGGTATCGATAACCGACACCGATAATTAGCCTCGATAATTGGCATCGAATCGACCTCAATAATCGGCCTACATGCAAGGCGGGGGTCCATAGATGAAGAGCCGATCTAAACCATAATGTAAAGATCCGCCCTCGGCCGTGGATATATCAAATCTGATAGCACGGAGCCATCCGTCTACGGCGATGATGGACCATGCAACATCAATGGGGCCCAATGATTTGGATTAACCCACTTAGAGAATGATGAGAATGGGCCTAACAAGGCTTAAGGGAAGGTCATAATGTGAACATTTAACCGTCATTGCCCATTAATGTGGACATTTAACCAACATTGCTCCCAAGGAGTGACCCACATAAAGCCTAATGTATAGTGGGCACATGGCCTCACACAAGGGCCTCATACACAACATAATGGGC
This sequence comes from Magnolia changhungtana, assembly GCA_030180095.1. Taxonomy (NCBI): domain Eukaryota; kingdom Viridiplantae; phylum Streptophyta; class Magnoliopsida; order Magnoliales; family Magnoliaceae; genus Magnolia; species Magnolia changhungtana. Next base: position 6,151,077 of record JASAUF010000600.1, read on the forward strand.
CACATAGAATCTCAATGGGCCTTACACAAGGGTCTCATACATCGAGTGGGCCGCATCACATGGGCCTCATATACATCAATGGGCTGCATCGCATGAGCTTCATATATAACACATCAGGCCTCATCATATGGGCCTATTATACATCACAATGGTCCTTATATACACCACCATGGGCCACATCACATGGGCTTCATATACAACACATCGAGCCTCATCATATGGGCCTCATATACAACACATCGGGCCTCACTCATGGGCCACATGTACATCACAATGGGCCCAAGTACATGAGCCATAAATACATCATATAGGACCTCAATCGACAATCGTTTCAATTCATCGACCAGCTGGAAAAATGTTTCGAAAGCGTATGACATTGAGTTCGAGTCATCGAGCGGACCATCGATGCTATCGAGAGTATACACTCGATGATATCGAACCTACTCGATGATATCGAACTCTATCATAAAAGTGACCATTTTATATCCGTTGGAACCTTTTGCCTATATAAAGAGGACTTGTCTATTGTTGCTGAGAGAGAAATAAGAGAGTGGTTTTGAGTGTTTAACATTAGATCTTATACCCAAAGCCCTTTCTCTCAAGGGAGTTCATCCTCCAATCCACCCTCACCATTGATATTCAATAGAGTGGATTGGGGAATGAACATCCACATTCAAGGATCCTCCAGCTACTACCTTAATGGCAAATCATTAAGTTGGGATGCCTTGAATGCTTAGATGATTGAAATTTCTCTATCTTCCTTATAGGAAAATATTTTGAGAGTAGGATTTCATCATAACCTTGACCCAACCCGTCACCATGTATTGATACATCTTTTGAGTTGCGGATCAAGGAAGCCGAAGACCCTTCATCAACAAAGGAGGAGATCTTCGTCAACGTGCTTAATGGGACTCGTCCACTTATCTGTAAGTATCTAGAGTCCAGAGGACACTTGTAGTCATTCCTTTTTAGGATCGGGTCTTAGGTGTTTCTCACCCCTTCAAGCCCTCATATGAGGCCTCCGACGGGAGTGTACATGGTGGGTGCGTTGTGTGGACTCTTGCTTTGTGGAGAGCATAAACATCTGGTTGAAGGTGAACCAGTCAAAACCTTAGGTTTGAGGTGAACCGTGTGAAACCTTGGGTTTGGGGTAAACCACATAAAACCTCAGATAGGGTCTTATGGAAGATCCTTGCCCAGTGTGCCTAAAACCGAGTGCTATGTGTTGACCCTTGCTCAGGGAGCATAAACAGTCAGCCTCAGTGTGGGTTGTAAAGGTTGAAGGTGAACCTGATTTAAAACCTTAAGTTTGAGGTGAAACCTCCTTAGTGAAATGCGGCACACTCAAGGGTTAAGTGTGTCTGCCGGGAGTGGAGTAGACTGATCGTCGAACCACTATAAAAATGACTGTGCTTGAGTTTGTTATTCTTCTGATTATGTGATTTGCTTTAATATTTTTATATATGAATATTTGAGATCACACCTCACCCACATACATAGTCATATCCATCATAAACTAGTTTACATACTGTTCACTCGTTAAATAGTTTGTGATTGGATCCTCTACCAAGCTTGGAAGCATGTAGAGTTATTTTTGAGTAATCCTAATATGAGCTTTTGTTAGGATTAGTGCAATAGGATTTGAAATAAATTATAAAAACTTTAAAAAGTCCTATTCACCCCCCTCTAGGACATATTGGCATATTCCTACTTCATTGAAAGCGATCTTCACCGCTATTTCAGTCATCACGCGCAGTAGGAGGCCCCCCGTCTGAGTCATGGGCCTCCTCTTCTTCACCCTACTCCTCTTCTTCACTGTCTTCCTCTTCTTCACTGTTTTCCTCTTCTTCTATCTCATCCCCGAATTCTTCAACTCTGGCTTGGCGTTGCCTGGGGCCTATTTTCATATTTTTGAGGGTAGTCTCATTAATTAAATGGATAGGGACGAGTTTGTCTATGTAGAGCCTGAACCCGAAGTTGTGGGCGATCTTGCAAATGAGTCAGCCGAATGGGCGGGACGAGTCCCCCTGAGTAGACCATGCCATATTAATTATCTGGGTCAAGGCAAGAGTAGGTAGACACATTTTTTCTCCCTATCCAACTCGGTACAAGAAGTCCACCATAAATCTAGTGCATTCCGTGCGGTTGCTCGATCTAGGATACACGTTGTACATGCATATATGGTGGAGCAGCCAAAAATCTTCCATCATACTTGTCGATGGAAGGTGGTTCCCTCGCCGCCAATTAACAAGTTGGCCACAAAGGAAGCGACTGCGGCGATCTCTCTCCCGTCCACTAGTGAGATTAGTCTCGCTGGCATGCACAACACCACGCTCTACTCAAATGATACGTGCCATGACATCCACATCGACCCTGGTTTCTGTTCGCCCTCACTAGCAGTGTTTTTCCTGTAAATATGGGACCCCACCCATTCTCCAGGAGGTGGTCAATCACTGGATATATCCCAAATAACTTCTCATCCACCTGAGCTTTGAAAATAACCTTGTAACTAGGGAACTTACCAGGTTCGGCGCCCACCAGTAGGGACCTCTCTATCAAGATTCGAGGGTCGAGGTCCTGTTTCGACCTCCGCTCGGCGCTCGCACTTGTCTTCTCTTTAGAGCGACTCGGATGACTAGACCCAACCTCATCTGAGGCCTCTCTCTCCTTTCTCATAAGGGAAAGGAGAGTCGAAATAGAGAAGATGGTGGTCACAATCTCAAAAAGAGCCATAGAGATGGAAACACTTTGAGGATGGGGTGGATTTGAAGGTACGGGGGTTATGAGACAAAAAGGAGGGTTTTGCGCTCAAATGAGTGAGAATAAGGGAGAGATTTGAAGGATTAAGAGTGATTGGGTTTGTGAGTGGGTAGAAATGAAATTGCAAGGAAGATTAGGAGATATAAAGGATGGTTTTAGAGAAATAGTGGTGGAGGGGTGCAGGATATAAAGAAAATGGGAGGTTGGAAGGATGGAAATGAAGATTTAAGAGAGAAAGAGGGTTTTTAGAGAGTTTGGAGGGCTGCAAATGGTTAAGAGGGGTGTAAAATGGGCTTAAAAGATTGAATGGACAAGTAAAAGGGGGGCCCACACGTGGGAGGGACCCTCCATGCTCGGTCGGCAGCGGCTACGCACCGATCCTGCACCACCGCCAGGCCCATCTGGTTAGGCCGGCGGTGCATCGCCACCCCTATTTGGTTGGTCTGACGGTGCCTCCGCCATGAGGCGGTGCCCCCCCCCCGGCGATGGGTTTTGGTCTGCGGGACCCCTTGGGCCCCTCTGAACTTCTTGGTTTGGGTCCTTAGGCCCATACGGCCCATTTTTTGTGGTCCATAATGCGTGTATTCACGCCACTTAAATCTGTCTCAGGTCTGGAATTGGTCAACTAATGACTCAAACATGTCGACTGACAGCCCCGAGGTGACGTAGGTCAATGCACGTGATCTCAGGTACGCTGTGGACTAAATTACAGTGTTCGGTTTCGCCTGTCGGTGAAACTTTGGGATCCTAAGATCATCTCTAAATTTCATCACCCCCATCCTAAGTCAGAGTACGTTAGAGTGTGTCATGTGGCCTATAATCCCAGGTCCAATTTAATCCAAATCATGCTTTAATACCAACTCGTAACGCCTTGAATTTCGAGGATCGAGCAACGCTCTACTCCCGAGATTCAGAACATCACTTATGTAGTATGGATGATGATATTCAGATTCCTTCCATATTAATGAGTTAAGCATGCATGGGATTATACTAAACAATACATCATACTCTGGATAAAATCAAGTTAAGCAAGCGGAAGTCTGAAATATATCTATTTAAGCATGTGGGTGTTTCACAAACCTCCAGAGTATGAGTACGTAACCGGGTTTAATATATTATGAATTGTTTCAAAATGAACAAAATATGGAAATGTAAAGTGTTTAACTAAGCCAGACATCCCAGTGGTCCCTATGCATCGACACGGGGTCTACATCGACCCTCCCGAGATCTAAAAGTAGGAGAATTTCTCCTCCTCATCCATAAAGTCCTGCTCCATTACATGGACTTCATCAGCACCTGCATCTAAATCAGAGTCTAGTTGGTGTTTTAAAACACCATCCCAGAGTAGGAGTGAGTGATCAACTCAGTGGTACTATAAGGCAAAAGTTAACATGTTATCAAGTCAATCAAGCAGTAATGATAAAGTAATCAAACAATCACTTCATAACTACTCTTTTTAATGCAGGAATGGAGTGCAAGTAATGATGTATGCCCTCGCATCGAAGCTCCCTCACAAGCGACTCCATCAACCTATTTCGCATATGACAACACTTCCTCGAAACAGTGCAACTTCATCGCCTTTAAAGCACATCCTAACTAATGTAGTCGTGTTAGCCAGATAATTAATTAGGTTTATTCATACAACAAGTTTGGGAAGCTAGGGTACCTCCCTTTATATCATTGACCCGAATCAAAGGATCCATCTAGGGTTGTCACTCCTAGTTAAGCACATACGATAGGAAAGTTGTAGGGTCGTCACTCCTAATGAAATGAATACTATAGGCAAGTTACAAGAATTTATACTCGCGGTTACTACAGGAGGCTCGTCACCTCAACGTGGGCTAACAGCATGAACATGGTGTCCCATACCACCATTGCCCAACTCACGAGTCTTAGTTGCTCATTGGTCACTACAGGGAGGCTCGTCACCCCAGCATAGGCCTACAGCTCGAACACGGTGTCCCATACCACCATGTCCGGCTCATGAGTCTTAGCGGATCATGTACCATGGTTAAAGTGGGTCTTTACATCGGTGAGGGATACCTTAGATTTAAGCAGTAGTGTCCATACATGGTAAACACACCATAGGCCAAACGGTTCGTTAAGCAAGCTTGATTAGTACAGGCACATGTTGACTTAATCGACATGGAGCACATAAGCACTCCTCGTGGCCTAACCACTATCGACAATGGTTGTGTGACCCGGATTCATCGATTATACCCAATGTGGCGAGACTAATTCGGCCACCATAACAGGGACTGTTATCGATTGCTTAGGCTACGTTGTAGCCTCAATCCTACTCATATGCAGCTAACAAACACATCTGATAATCACCTCAGCATTTAACAATCAATCTAAGTGGATTCCTCACTTGGGCATTTCATCGAACACATTGATCATATTACCAAATACTTGCATCCGATCAATTTATTTCATAGAGGAAAATATGATTACATAAAGGAAATTACACATATGCATACTGTAATGAAGAATCCTATCTTAATACTCATAGTAAATACAAATCGTCAACAATTTCTCATTCAGGCAATTCGTCAAACACATAGACTAGGTTAGTTATAACATATGTTTTATCAATTCCTTAGACAAAGAGATCAACATGCATATGACAATGATGAATCACAGATCAGCAATCATGGCAAGCACAAATCATTTTTAAATGCTCATTCAAACATTTCAACAAACACATGGGATGCATCTTTTTCTCATCACAATTCATATGTGTATATCATACAGAAATCGACGTATCTAAGACAATACGGTAGCAATCAAGTCAGACATAAATCATTACCTGACATGAAAGCATTGATAACCTCAACCTAAGCGTTTATAGTCCGCACCTTTCATCGAGATGCTCGACTCAGACTCGGTCCAAATCCTACATTTTCGAAAATGGAACGTCGGGCACCTAAATGACGAAACAGGTTAACTAGGTTGACGAACAACTATCCTGGATCTCTACAACGATATTAGGGTTAGGATTTCTTACCCAAAATCGTAACTGAAAAAGGTTGGGTAGCACAACGGGGTGGAGATTTGGTGTGTGGATTCGTGGGAGAGGATTCCTGCAACGATCTCCCAAAATCTCTCTTCTCTCTTTCCTCTTTTCTCCTCTATTCACCAATTGGGATAAGATATTTTCTTTTAAGAATCTAATGACCGTGTGATGGTCATTAATCCAACACGGGATCACATCAACCCTTTTGGTGACTGTTGAGTGTCAAATATTGTATATTTCCCCCTGTTTATATCTTGGTTTTATGAACATGATAGTGCTTAATGGGTATATTTTGTACATGTTTGTATTGCAAGGTGAATCTGATAGCTTGGATTGAAAAGAATGACAAAAGCATGAATTTGATGCTTAAGAATCACCAAGGCAAGGGATGGATCTTAGGAGACCAAGATTAAATATTTCAAGACCCCAAGATTCAAGGAAATCAAGTGGAGAAGGAAGTCGAAAGTGCAAAGTGCATAAATTCATAGAATTTGAACTTCACTGTCTATGTCATCGACCATCGTTCGATGACATCGAACACGGGTAGATGACATCGAAGAGTTACATGAAAATTGAGTTTAGTTGCTGGACAAATTGGATTCATTTCTCAATGACATCGAAGCCATAATTCGATTGCTCGAAGACCTAATCGATGACATCGAAGACGGTTCGATGACATCAATATTTTTGTGAATTTTTAAAGCAAATCGCTGGAACACTCTGTACACATTCTCGATTACTCGAAGGCAGTTTAATGACATTGAAGGTATGTTCAATGACGAGAGGAGTTACGTAGTGCGAAAGGCGTTACGCAGTGCAAAAAGGCATGACTTTCGGATTCCAATTACGTTCGATGACATCGAAGGCTTTTTGATGACATCGAAGGCGTTACGCAGAGTTATGCGGAGTGATTAAATTTGAGGCAATTTTCTGAAATTAGACGGACAAGGCTATAAATATAGATTTTTCAAGGACTTCTAAACATGAATTAGGTTTTAAGAAGCAAAGCCAAAGGGTGGAGCAGCCTCCCAAGAGTTTTTCTCCTTTCCTTTTTTATTGTTAATGCTTTCTTTCAGGATTTTAGATCCAATCATGTCTATGGTTGGCTAAAACTCTTAGCTAGGGCTAAGAGGTGAAGCTTGTAGCATGTTGGGATAATTTTCTTACTTTGATTCTTGTTTTTCTTGAACACCATTGACTTCTGGTTTGAATTTAAGGCATATTTTCAGTTTTCTATGATTTATCGTGACTCAAATTACAATAGATGTTGTGATGGCTTTGAATATGTTCTTTTCCTGTTTTGAGATTGTGAGATTGGTAAATCTTGTTGTTCACCATCATCTTCTGGGCATGGTAGGGTAATGGAATCCCTTCCAGTCATCAAATACTCCTTCATTGAGGACTAGGTCAATGAAAAGGTCAAACATTTGATTTAAATTGGATAGGATAGGACTCCAATTCCAATTGTGTTTCTTGAATCAAGTAAGGTAGCATCCTGTTAGCTACAAGTGGATCCTTAGAACCCTAGTTCTCACCTTTCAATTAATAGATTTAATCAACACTATCCACAATTACTCCATTATATTCCAGATTTAGATTTAAATCTTCTTCAAGTTCTAGTTCTAATTATTTTCAGAATACGTACAAGTTTAATCCCTGTGGATTCGACCTTGGTCTCATTGAGTGATTGTTACATCGTGACCCTACACTTGGGGTTGTGAACAAGTTTTTGGCACCGTTGCCGGGGACTACGATTGTGTTTTTCAGAGATTAATTAGCATTAGAATTAGGTTAAGATTAGGGTTTATTTTTCTGATATGCTTTTAGGTTAGGATTTTTCTAAAATTATTTCTAGAAACTAACTTTGTTTTCTGTTTTGTAGAATCCTAACATAGCAACCCTAATCAGGTAACTTCTCTCCAACTCTCTCTTATCTTTTCTAGATTGCTTATTTGCTTTATTTTATTTAGTTTTTTTTTTTTTTAGGTTTAGTTTTGTTTAGTTGTTTGAGGGTTATGAGTGTTTCATGCCCAAGTGGGCTAGTAATAACACTCTCCGTCTCTTGAGTGAAGGAGGATTAGTTGAAGGCTTGCCTATCCTTCACCGAATTAGACACCACCTGAGATCTTCTGAGTTAGTAGAAGTGATGGTTGTACATCAACCTCAACACCCAATTAAGGAGGCCCAGGATGAGAATGAGGTGCATCATGCACCCCTACCTCGTACTCTATGAGATTATTTACAACCAGCAGGGGTGACTATAACTTCCTATATGATATTTCCATAGAATTTTGGAACTGTGGATGTTAAACCAGGGGTGATCCAACTCCTTCCTAAGTTTCATAGACTAGAATCTGAAAGTCCATACTTACATATGAAAGAGTTTGATGAGATAATATCTACATTACACTTCCCAAACGTGTTTGAGGACATAGTAAGAATAAAATTGTTTCCTTTCTCTTTGAAAGAAAAGGCTAAGTTGTGGTTACATTCCTTAAGACCACAGTCCATTGGCACATGGACTGAGATGATAAGGGAGTTCCTTAAAAAGTTCTTCCTATATCAAAAAACAAATACCCTAAGGAAAGCAATCATGAATTTTGCGCAAAAAGAAGATGAGACCTTCTTCCAATATTGGGAGTGATTTAAGCATCTCATAAATTCATGTCCACAACATGGCTACAAAATATGGCGGATAACGAGCTTTTTCTATGAAGGATTGACCTCATTCATGCGCCAATTTGTGGAGATGATGTGTAATGGGGAATTCATGAACAGAGAAGTTGATGATGCATGGGATTATTTAGATAAACTCGCTAAAAATGTGCAATCATGGGATACCTCCTCAAGAACTACCACTTCTAAGCCTACTTAATCAAAGGAAAGGGGAGGAATTTATGTCTTAAAAGATGAAGATTATATAAATACAAGATTGACTAAACTCACAATAAAAGTCGAGGCCATGGAACTTAAGAAGGCAGAACCCGAAAAGGGTGCGAAAGTTGTTTGTGGTATTTACGCTTGTAACATACATACAACTGAAAATTGTCCAACAATTCCTTCTTTTTAAGAGATGCTGAATGAGCAATCAAATGCCATAAACAACTACTAAAGACCTTTCAGTGGACCCAACTAAAATACAAATAACTCAAGTTGGAGGAACCATCTAAATTTCAGTTGGAGGAACGGACAAACTGATACTCCTCAAGGGATCCTTAACCAATTTCTAAATCAAAGGAAGCCTTAAGAGGATCTGGTCTTAAAATATATGTAAAACTAAGAGCTCTTTAATCAGGGTATGCTGCAAGCCTTTCAAGACCTTATAAAGGCCATATAAGGGCTTAAGACAAAAAAATCGATTGGGGAGAAATGGATCCTTCCGACCCAGCCTCTCCCCAACCCAAAACCGTAATATGAAATAAGTGACCCAAGTTCTTCAAATTAGATGGAGCAGGCTAAGTCTATCACCACTCTTAGGAGTGGGAAGATTATTGACAAATCCATTCCGACAAGGGCTAAAAAGCCTAAGGACCTGTAAGAAATTGAGAATGATAGACCTAGCAATGCCCCACATAAGGAAGAACCGAAAAAGTGAGTAAGCCGATTGTGTCATTCCCCTAGCGGTTGATTCCACCAAAACCTCTAACTAACTCTCAGGATATTATAGAGGTGCTTAAGCAAGTGAAAGTCAACATCCCTTTATCGAACGCTGTGAAACAAATCCCCTCGTATGCCAAATTTCTGAAAAATTTATGTACAACCAAGAGACGACAGAGTATTCAAAAGAAATTTTTTCTGATAGAAGAGGTGAGTGTCATCCTCAAGCAAGATGTGCTACAAAAATATAAAGATCCTGGTAGCCCAACCATCACCTGTATAATCGGGAATCACCAGATTGAGCATGCACTTCTTGACTTAGGAGTGAGTGTTAATTTGATTCATTTCTCGATATACGAATAATTAGGTCTAGGTGAATTAAAACCCACCTAGACCACATTACAACTTGTCGATCACTCAGTTCGTATACCGAGAGGGATGATTGAGGATGTGTTAGTCTAGGTTGATAAATTCTACTATCCAATAGACTTTATCGTCTTGGATACTCAACCCATCATAGATATGAGCACTCAAATTCCCGCCATTCTTGGTCATTCATTGCTTGTTACATCAAATGCAGTCATTAATTGTAGGAATGGAATTATGAATTTATCTTTTGAAAATATGACAATGGAGCTCAATATCTTTTTCAGTATGAGAAAACAATCAGAGGATGTTAATGATATCCACGACATTAACTTGATAGATTCTTTCGTAGAAGATGAAGCATTTCTTACTCTATACTCTGACCCTCTAGAGACATGCTTAGCCCACTCCCCTGATTTAGATGATGACACAATTAGGGAGATGGATGACATGCTTGATGTTGCACTGATACTTGAAGTTAACTGGTGGAGGCCACAATTTGAGAAATTGCCCGAAATCAATGTAGTGCCTCTATCGTCTAGCCTCAAAACACTGAAGCTTAACCTAAAACCTTTGCCTGCTGATCTTAAATATGTCTATTTAGGTCAAGATGAGACATACCCGGTGGTGATTTCTTCCAACCTTGAGAAAGAATAGGAGAGTGTGCTTATTTTCACTCTCATTAAGCATAAAGGAACCCTTGGATGGTCAATTGTGGACATCAAGGGAATTGACCATTTGATTTGTACTTACCGCATTCATCTTGAGGATAATGTGAAAATCTCTCAGCAACCACAACGTTGATTAAATCCAAACATGAAGGAAGTGGTTAAGGCTGAGGTAATTAAGTTATTGGACGTGGTTATCATATATCCTATATCCGATAGTCAATGGGTGAGTCCAACTCAGGTGGTTCCTACGAAGTCCAGAATCACCATTGTAGCCAATGCCGACAATGAACTCGTGCCTACTAGAGTTACTTCTAGTTGGAGAATATGCATTGACTACAGGAAATTGAATATCATCACAAGGAAAGACCACTTTCCTTTGCCCTTGATTGATTAAATTTTGAAATGGCTAGCTAGTCACCCTTACTATTGTTTCCTTGATGAGTATTCGGGCTACAATTAGATAGAGATAGCCCTTGAAGATCAAGAAAAGATAACATTCACATATCCCTTTGGCACCTTTGCTTACTGAAGGATGCCATTCGGACTATTAATGCCACCGCCACATTTCAGTGATTCATGTTGAGCATATTTTTTGTCATGGTGGGGCAATATTTAGAGCTCTTCATGGACGACTTCTCTATCTTTAGTCCATCCTTCAGCGAGTGTTTGAAAATTTTGAAAAATGTACTGAATTGATGTGAAGAAAAGAATTTAGTATTGAATTGGGAGAAATGTCATTTCATGGTTCCCAAGAGAATTATTCTTGGACACATAATTTTATCCATGGGAATTGAGGTAAACAAGGCTAAAATTGACCTTCTCTCTAACTTACCTCCACCCAAGAGCATACGTGATGTGCGATCCTTCCTTGGACTCACCGGATGTAGATGATTTATAAAAGACTTTAGTCATCTTTCTCATCCTTTATGTAATCTCCTTTAAAAGGATATACCATATGAGTGGACTGAGCAATGCCAAGAAGCTTTCACTAAGCTCAAGGGCATGCTTACAACCTCACCTATCATGCAACCGCCCGATTGGAGCATCCCTTTTAAGATTATGTGCGATGTGTCTAACTATGTTATTGGGGCGGTGTTAGGCCAGAGAAGAGAAGAAGCCCTATGTGATTTACTATGTAAGTAAAACTTTAGATTTTTTTCCCAATGAACTACTCTACTATAGAGGAGCTCTTAGCCATGGTGTTCGCTTTAGACAAATTTAGGTCCTACTTGATTGGATCCAAGATCATCATTTACACTAATCATGTGGCGCTGAAATAACTCCTTTCTAAGAATGATGTTAAGCCCCGCTTAATAAGATGGATCCTTCTACTCCAAGAGTTCAATATAGAAATACGAGACAAAAAGGGAGTAAAAAACGTAGTGGCTAACCATCTCTCTAGGCTTGATCTTCTCGATTCCCTTGAACCAACACCGATAAACGACATGTTCCCTTATGAACAATTATTTAAACTCTCCCAATTACCTTGATTTGCTGATATTGCAAATTATCTTGGCACGGGTTTCATGCTAACATATTGGACTGCGCAAGATAAGAAAAAATTCTTCGCCAAGGTACGTAAGTTTTTCTAGGATGATCCTTATCTATTTAAATATTGTCCAGACCAAATTCTAAGGAGATGTGTACCAGACAATGAACATCAGAGTGTCATCTCATTTTGTCACTCTCATGCCTATGGTGGTCACTTATCTGCTAAAAAAACTGCGGCCAAAATTCTTCACTGCGGCTTTTACTAGCCCACTATGTTCAAAGATACTCATGAGTTTTGCAAAGCTTTTGAGCATTATCAGAAATTAGGAGGATTGTCTTGTCAAAATATGATGTCACTGAACCCAATTATTATCATTGAAGCATTTTATTGCTGGGACATCAATTTCATGGGGTCATTCCCCCAATCCTTTGAAAATATTTACATATTGTTGGTAATAGACTATGTCACTAAGTGGGTTGAATTGATCCTATGCTAGAACAATGATCATCGAATGGTCATTAGATTCTTAAAAGAAAACATCTTTTTTCGGTTCGGAACGCCTCGAACCATCATTAGTGATGAAGGTTCACACTTTTATAATAGGACATTTGAGAACTTAATAAAGAAATATGACATCTCTCATAAGGTGAGCACTCCATACCACTCACAGACAAGCAGACAAGTTGAGATTTCCAACAGGGAAATTAAATAAATTCTGAAAAAAATTGGTTAACTCTGACCATAAGGATTGGTCAATTCGCTTAACCGATGCTTTATAGGCTTACCGTACATCCTTTAAGACCCCCATTAGAATGTCTCCCTTTAGACTCGTCTATAGGAAAGCTTGTCACTTGCCTATGGAGCTAGAACATAGAGCCTACTAGGCTATCAAAAATCTGATTTTTAACTTGGACAACGCTAACTCACAGTGTAAACTTCAATTAAATGAACTCGAAGATATCCAGAATGATGCTTATGAGAACACGAGAATCTTTAAGGACAGGGTGACGGTGTTTCATGATCGGATCATCCTTCAGAAATCATTCACACCTGGTCAAAAAGTCCTTCTATATAATTCTCGGTTACATCTTTTTCCAAGAAAACTTCGATCTCGTTGGACTAACTCATTCACTGTTACTAACGTCTATCCTCATGAGGCCGTCGAGATAAAGAATCTGACGAATGGCAATGTTTTCAAGGTAAACGGACATCTTCTCAAGCCATTTGTTGAGAAGTTCGATTCAGAGGATATGTCCATACCTCTGATTGATCCCTTGTATCAGGATTGACCTTCTAGTCTGATAGAGGTATAGTTAGGTTTATTTCTTTCATGGGATTTAGGATTAAAATAGTTTATTTTTCAATAAGTTCAGTCTTCATGCTAACCCATCTACACGTTGAAAACTTTGGAAAAGCTTCAATTCTCCTTCTTCAAGTACTACCTTTCCATCACTTCTCCTTTCTTTTCATTATCTCATGTGCATTGTATGCTCATATCTTTTACATTAAGGACAATGTAGATTTAAGGTTGGGGGTGTGGATTAGGTAAAGTAATCAATATTTTCTTAAGTCTATGAGTAAAATTATTGAAAATCTTCAATTTTTCAAGTAAAAGAACTATTTGGAAAATAAAAGTTTGCGTAATTAAGAATGACCTGAGTATGATGATAAGATAGAGATTGAATTTTAAATTATTGGAGTTTGATCAACTAAGTAGACTATCACTTAAGTTCACTCATCTAATGGACTAAGAGGAAGTTTGAATATCATGTTAATCTAAATCACAAGACACATTCAATCTATTTTCTATGAATTATGCTAGAATTTCTTATTATTAGTATGTGAATCATTGATAGATGTTGAGAATTAAGTCTGGAGAATTCCATCCACCTTAAAAAGATGAAAAGAACCATTTAAAAAATAGAGAGATCGACAAAAATGTCATATATGATGAAAAGATTAGAAAAGAATGAAAAGTCTGAAAAGAATAAAGATGAAAAGAATGAATAAGTAAAAGTGACCGTCAATATAAAATCAAAAACTGGAAAAGAAGAAAAGGGGGATAAGTTCAGAATCAGCACTTAATTATTCATTTAATCTTGAGGTGATGAGCATGGCTACCATTATAAAATGATAGTATTTTTATGGAAAGTAAGTTGGATTCACTAAGCACAGTGGAAAATTGTGATATATGAACTTATGCTCCTAAGAGATTGATAAAGAACCTATTTAATTGATTGCTCATGTGATTCAGCTCTAGGTTTTCTAATTTTCACTCTTTTTTCTTTGAATTATACTTATTCATACATGACTGCACAAAAGTTTGTTTTCTGAAAGAGGTTTGAACATTGAGAATTGAAGATTATGTCCCACATGTTTTGCTCTGGACTAGCAAAATACTTGTTGGAGGTGTGTTGAGTGTCAAATATTGCATATTTCTCTCTGTTTATATCTTAGTTTTATGAACATGATAATGCTTAATGGGTATATTTTGTATATGTTTGTATTGTAAGGTGAACTGAGAGCTTGGATTGAAAAGAATGTTAAAAGTATGGATTTGATGCTCTAGAATCACCAAGTCAAGGAATAGATCTTAAGAGACCAAGATTAAAGATTTTAAGACCCCAGATTCAAGAAAACCAAGTAGAGAAGGAAGGAAGTCGAAAGTGCAAAATACAGAAATTCACAGAATCTAAACTTCACTATGTCATTGACTACCGTTCGATGACATAGATGCTAGTATTCGATGACATTGAACACGGGTAGATGATATCGAAGAATTACATGAAAATCCAGTTTGGTCACTGAACAAATTAGATTCATTTCTCGATGACATCGAAGCCATGATTCGATTGCTCGAAGACCTGCTCAATGACATCAAAGACAGTTCGATGACATCGATATTTTTGTGGAATTTTGGAGCAACTCACTAGAACACTTTGTACACATTCTCGATTACTCAAAGGCAATTCGATGACATCGAAGGTATGTTCGATGACATGAGAAGTTACGCAATGTGAAAGGCGTTACACCGTGCGAAAAGGCGTGACTTCCAGATTCAAGTTATATTCGATGACATCGAAGGCTGTTCAATGATATCAAAGGCGTTACACAAAGTTATATGAAATGCGTAAATTTGAAGCAATTTTCTAAAATTAGACGTACAAGGCTATAAATATGGATTTTCTAAGGACTTCTAAACATGAATTACGTTTTAAGAAGCAAAGTCAAAGGGTGGAGCAGCCTCCCAAGAGTTCTACTTCTTTCCTTTCCTATTTTTAATGCTTTCTTTTAGAGTTTTAAATCCAATCATGTCTATGGTTAGTAAACCTCTTAGTTAGGGCTAAGAGGTGAAGCTTATAGCGTGTTGGGATGATTTTCTTGCTTTGATTCTATTTTTCTTGAACATCATTGACTTCTAGTTTGAATTTAAGGAATATTTTCAATTTTCTATGATTTATTGTGACTCAAATTACAATAGATGTTGTGATGGCTTTAAATATCTTCTTTTCCTATTTTGAGATTGTGAGATTGGTAAACTTTGTTGTTCACCATCATCTCCTGGGCATGGTAGGGTGATGGAATCCCTTCCAATCATCACAATACTCCTTCATTGAGGGCTAGGTCAATGAAAAGTTCAGACATTTGATTTAAATTGGATAGGATAGGACTCTAATTCCAATTGTGTTTCTTGAATCAAGTAAGGTAGCATCCTAATAGCTACAAGTGGATCCTTGGAACCCTAGTTCCCACCTTTCAATTGATAGATTTAATTAACACTATTGACAATTACTCCATTATATTCCAGGTTTAGATTTAGATCTTCTTCTTGTTCTAGTTCTAATTATTTTCAGAATACGTACAAGTTTAGTCCCTGTGGATTCGACCTCGGTCTCACTGAGTTATTACTAAATCGTGACCCTACACTTGGGTTATGAATAGTGACATAGTCTACTGCAAGCAATATATAGATATTTTTGAAAGATTAGGAGAATAGTCCCTTGAAATCGATGCCCCAGCAATCAAATGCTTCAATTATGAGAATGGGGTTTAGCGGCATCATGTTTCGATGGGACAATCCTCCAAATTTCTTACAATGTTCACAAGCTTTGTAAAATTCGTGAGTGTCTTTGAACATAGTGGGCTAATAAAAGTCACACTGCAGAATTTTTGTTATGGTTTTCTTAGCTGAGAAGTGGCCACCACAAGCGTGAGAGTGACAAAAGGAGATGACACTTTGTTGTTCATTATCAAGGACACATCTCCTAATGATTTTATTTGGGTAATATTTGAATAGGTATGGATCATCCCAGATAAACTTGCACACCTTAGTGTAGAACTTCTTTTTATCTTGCACAGTCTAATGAATCGGCCTAATACCTATAATAAGATAATTATTAATGTTTGCAAGCCAAGGTAATTAGGAGACTTTAAAAAGCTATTCTTCAGGGAACATGTCATTTATCGATGTCTTCTCAATGGAATCCGATAGGACAAGCCACAAGATATGGTCATCTATTACATTATCTAATCCTTTCTTGTCTCTTATTTCAATGTCAAATTCTTAGAGTAGAAGGATTCATCTTAACAAATGAAGCTTAGTATCCTTCTTAGAAAGAAAGTACTTCAGTGTCGCATGGTTGGTATAAATGATCATCTTGGATCCTATCAAGTAGGACCTGAACTTGTCAAAGGCAAATACTACGACTAGGAGTTCCTATTCCATAGTAGAGTAGTTTACTTGGATCAAGTTTAGAATTCTACTTGCATAGTAAATCACATACAGCTTCTTCTCTTTTTTTTGGCCTAATACTGCCCCAATAGCATAGTCGCTCGCATCGCACGCTATCTTAAAAGGAAAACTCCAAACGGGTGGTTGCATAATGGGAGTGCTAGTCAACATGCCCTTAAGCTTGGTGAAAGCTTTAAGTCATTCTTCAGTCCACTCGAATGTAGTGTCCTTTTCAAGAATATTACACAAATGACGAGAGATAAGACTAAAGTCCTTGATGAATCTTCTATAAAATTTGGCGTGTCCTAAAAAGGATCTCACATCTCATATGCTTTTGGATAAAGGTAGGTTAGAGATTAAATCAATTTTAGCTTTGTCTACCTCAATTCCATTGGACGATATGATTTGTCCAAGGACTATTACCTTTCAAACCATAAAATGGTACTTCTCCCAATTAAGCACAAGGTTCTTCGCTTCACATCTTTTCAGCACAAGTTTGAGATTATTAAGGTATTCGCTGAAAGACGTATCAAACATAGAGAGGTCATCCATAAAGAAGACCTCTAAAAATTATCCCTCCATGTCTGAGAAAATACTCAACATGCATAGCTAAAAAGTGGTGGGAACATTACATAATCCAAATGGCATCCTTCAGTAAGCAAAAATTCCAAAAGGACATGTAAATGTTGTCTTTTCTTAATCTTCAAGGACTATCTCTATTTGGTTGTAGCCCAAATACCCATCTAGAAAATAATAATAGAAATGACCGACTAACCTTTCTAAGATTTAGTCAATAAAAGGTAAAGGTAAGTGGTATTTCCTAGTGACAGTATTCAATTTTCGATAATCAATGCACATTCCCTAACTAGTAGTGACTCTAATTGGCACTAGTTCATTATTGGGATAGGTTACGATGGTAATCCCGGAGTTCTTAGGAACCACCTGAGTTGGACTCACTTATTAGCTATCGGATATAGGGTATATAATACCCACATCCAACAACTTAAGCACCTTGGCTTTAACCACTTCTTTCATATTTAGATTTAATCGATGTTATGGTATCTTGAAGTTTTTGCATTGTCCTCAAGGTGAATGCGATGAGTACAAATCACAGGATCAATTCCCTTGAAGTCCGCGATTGTCCACCCAAGGGCTCATTTGTGTTCTTCGAGAGTAGAAATGGGCATACTCTCTTGTTCTTCATCCAGGTGGAAAGAAATCACCACTGGATATGTCTCATCTTGACCCAAATAAGCATATTTAAGATCAGTATGTACTAGTTTTAGGTTAATCTTTAGTGCCTTGACACTAGATATGTAACGCCCTGGATTTCAAGGGTCGAGCAAAGCTCAACTCTCGAGATCCAACGCATCACTTATGCAACATAGGTAATGATGTTTAAATGTTGTCTATATTAGTGAATTAAACATGAGTGGGATTATACTAAATCAGCATATCATACTCCAGAGATAATTAAATTAAGCAAGCGAAAGCCTAAATAGGTATATAAAGTATGTAAGTGTTTCTCAATCCCTAGAGTATGAGTATGATACCAGGCTGAATATATACATGTATTTTTCCAAAATTTATAAAATATCAAAGTATAAATGTCCAACTAATTCATAACCCTTTAATCCCAGCGACGCAGCTCTAGGTCTACATAGACCCGCTTGAGAGCTGCACATAGGAGAACTCCTCCTCTTCTAAGAAATACAACTCCGTCGCGTAAGCCACATCATCATCTTCGACTAAAACAGAATCTGGTTGGTGTTTTAAAACACCATCCCACAGTGGGAGTGAGTGATCAACTCAGTGGTACTATAAGGCAAAGGTTAACATGTTATCAATTCAGTCAAGCAGTAATGATAAAGTAGTACAACAAGCATTTTCTAACTACTCTGGTTAATGTAAGGATGATATGAGGTAATGATGCATGCCCTCGCCTGCACTCCCTCAACAACTTCATCTAACGATCGCGCATGGCAAACTCCTTGAACGTGCGCTTCATCGCCAAAGCATATGTAATACAATGCATAGTCGTGTTAGTCAAGTAATTGATTAGGCTTATTCATACAGCAGGTTCGAGAAGCAAAGGTACCTCCATTTATATCACTAACCCAAACGGAGATCCATCTAAGGTCGTCATTCCTATTATCCACATACGATAGGCAAGTTGTAGGGCATCACCCCTAATGAAAAGTAGTGGATAGGAAAGTTCAATTGATTATACTTGAGATCACTGAGGGAGGCTCATCACCTGAAAGTAGGCCGACAGCTCGAATACAGTGTCTCATACCATCGTATTCGGCTTACGAGTTTGGGTTACTCACTGGACACTACGGGGAGGCTCGTTACCCCAGCGTAGGTCGATAGCTCGAGCACAGTGTCCCATACCACTATGCCCGGCTCATGAGTCTTAGGGGATCGTGGTACCATGGTTGAAATAGGCTTTATATTGGTAAGTGGCACCTTAAATTCAAGCAGTAGTGTTCATACATGGTAAACACACAATATGCCAATTGGGTTATTTAATAAGTTTGATTGGTAAGAGCGCACGCTGGATTAATCGACATGGAACGCATAAGTATTCCACGTGACCTAACCACTATCAACAATCATCATACGACTCAGATTCATCGAGCGTATCCAATGTGGCAAGAATAATTCGGCCATTCAATCGGGAACCTTACCAATTGCCTGGACTATATTGTAGTCTTAATCATACTCAAATGTAGCATATGGATACATGTGATATTCATAATAGCATTTAACAAATAATTTAAATATAAATCCCATTTGAGTATTTTATCAAACACATTAAATATATTATTACACATATACATTTCATTCGTAAATCACATAGTAGCAATTTAGATTACATGAAGGAAACTATAAACATGGATAAGGTAGCTGAGTATCCTATCTCAACACCCTTATTAAATAAAATTCATTAAACAATTTCTCATTCATACATTTTGTCAAACACTTAAACTACACATTACTACATATATGAACTATCTTAGTTACAACATATATTATGGCAAATCCTTTCATAAAGGAATTGTCATACATACAACAAACATGTATTCCTGATTAATAGTCATGGCAAGCACAAATCATAATTTTAATTTCATTCAAACATTTCGATAAATACATGGAATGCATTATATATTCACATAGTTCACACACATGTATAATTTATCAAATGCATCATAACTAAGATCATATGGCAGCCATCAAGTCAGACATAAATCATTACTGATATTGAAAGCTTTGAAAACCATAACCTAAACGTTTATAGTCCGCACCTTTTGTCAGAATACTTGATTGGACACGGTTCGAATCTTATGTTACCGTAAACGGAACAACGGGTACCTAAATCATGAAATAGGTTAGTTATTTCACTGATTACTCTATTTGGATATCTAAAGCAAGATTAAGATTAGGATTCCTTACCCAAATCGTAGTTAGAAAGGTTCGTGTAGCGATGGTGGAGAGGCGAAATGGCGTGAGAAGTCGTGGGTAAAGATCCCAGCAACGATCTCCAGGAATCTCCCTACTCTCCTTACTCTTTTCTCTTCTTTTCTCTCTTCTCTCTCCTAGGGTTTGAGAAATTCGTATGGAATGAGAGAGGGGTGGTTTAAGGTCCTTATATAGGCCCAGAAGTGATGTCAATGGCCCCAAGGCCATGGTATACTTAGGTTATAGCCAAAGGGTGTCTGTTTCTGATGAACGGGGCCCATCTGGAGGTCCATTATCCAGATACATCATGGAGTAAGTTCCCTGACCATGGATCTAGGCCACGATGCGATTTCAGCGTGTTTGGATAGGCCGATCAACCAGGACGGACCCGTATCAGATCAACGGTTGTTGTCACTCGATCAGGGCCACAAGTATACGGATATGTACAGGGAAATTTCCCTGATCCATAGGTGTAGTTAGGTCGGAATCTGATGGTGTGAAGTCTTCAATTTCGCCCATAAGCAAATGGTCCAATTCACTTAAGTTTGGGTTCATTTTCTAAAGATATTCACGTTTCTCACACACCTCGCTTAGGGCTCAAGTTGTGCATTTCTGGATACTGTTTAGGCTCAATTCCCACGATGGTTGTCAAGCCCAATAAGGCGGTCATAACCCTATAGTTTCGTGGTCATTGGACTTTCGACGTGCAGTCCAGGTCCGATACGGAGTTTCAATGTGCTCCCGAGAGAAACTGGGTTTTGGGATCTCCCCGAGGTTTTCAAGTAATGTTGAGTTAGAGATTTTAATGATTTTAGGTCTTGCAGTTCGTATAGATAGTGGTCTAAGCTAATCCAATGATTAATTTAGTTTAATACTTAATTAATTTTCGTCTAATTTCTAAAGAACTCGGTCTTTAGCGATTTCTGCCTGGGGTGGTACTCGGGTCTTTGTACAGATTTTTCTGAGATGTTATAATCTACCCCCCTTAAAGAAAAATTTTATCCCCGAAATTAGTACCTTTTCGTACTCCTCGAAAATCGGAGGGTAGTTCTTACAGACCTCGGCTTCTGTTTCCCAAGTAGCCTCTTCCTCAGTATAATGTGTCCATGGTACTTTCACAAGTGGGTTAACCTTACAGCGTAACACTTGTTCCTTCCTATCAAGAATTCGTGTTGGTTGCAGTACATAGGTAGCATCTTCACTTAGCTGCACTTGCTCCCACTTGATAATGTGATTAGGATCAGGAATGTATTTCTTTAGCATCGATACGTGAAATATGTTGTGCACGCCTGCGAGTGGTGTGGGCAAAGCAAGGCGATATGCTACCACACTCACTCGGTCTAGAATCTGGAATGGGCCAATGAATCTCAGTGTGAGTTTCCCTTTCTTACCAAACTAAAGGACTCCCTTCATTGGGGAAACCTTAAGAAATGCATGGTCTCCCACTTCAAATTCCAGTTGTCATCTTCTTATATCAGCATAACTCTTCTGTCTGCTCCGGGCTGCAAGAAGTCGACGCCTGATAATGTCGATCTTCTTTGAGGTCGCCTGTACTATATCTGGTCCAATCAAACTCTTCTCGCCAACTTCTGCCCAATAATGGGGCACTCGACATGGGCTCTCGTACAGTGCTTCGTTGGGAGCCATGCCAATGCTCGCTTGGAAGCTATTGTTATAAGCGAACTCAGCATAGGGAAGACAGTCATCCCAACTATCCTTGAAATCAAGCACACATGCCCGCAACATATCTTCTAATATCTGATTCACCCGTTCCATCTGCCCATCGGTCTGTATGTGGAACACGGTACTGAACTTCAGTTGCACTCTCATTGCTTCTTGGATTCGAGTCCAAAAGATAGACGTGAATCGCGTGTCTCGATCCGACATAATCTTTATAGGCACTCCATAAAGCCGCACAATCTCCTTGATGTACAGCTTGGCTAAATTATCTGTTGATTTTGAAACTCTAATCAGGAGAAAATGAGTGGATTTCGTCAATCAGTCCACAATCACCCAAATGGAGTCATGCCCCTTTTTTATCTTTGGTAACCGAGAAATGAAGTCCATAGATATGAAATCCCACTTCCACTCAGCTATGGGCATGGGCTGAAGTAAACCAAGAGGTCGGCGATGCTCGGCCTTGACTTGCAGGCACGTGAGACAACGGGATATATAATCGGCTATGTGGGCCTTCATGTTGTCTCACCAGTACAAACTCTTCATATCTCTATACATCTTCTTACTGCCAGGATGCATTGCCATCCTTGAATTGTGAGCGGTGTCTAGGACTTCCTTTCTCAAGTCATAGAGATTTGGTATGCGTAAGCGGCCACGATATCTCAAACCTCCATCTAAGCCAACTGTCCATTTAGATTCCTCACTGTCACTTGCTCGTTCTCTCATTTTCACCAACAGTTCATCTTCTTTCTTTGCTGCAATGATCTGATCATCGAAAGTGGCTGTACGTGGATGTGTGTGACACTCTCGAAAGGCTTCTCAACTGTTAGCTTCTGTTCGAAGTCTCGCACAAACTCTACTATATTTCATTCTTTTATCATCAGCGGAGCTGTAAATTCTATTGTCTTCTTACGGCTCAACACGTCTGCCTCAAGGTTTGCCTTGCCAGGATGGTAGGAAACCTCAAACTTGAAGTCTTTCGAGGTTTCCATCCAATGTCATTGCCTCATATTCAGGTCTCTCTATGTGAATATGTACTTGAGGCTCTTGTGGTCACAAAAAAGCTCGAACTCCTCTCCGTAGAGGTAATGTCTCCAGAGCTTTAATTCGAAGATAACTACTGCCAATTTCAGATCGTGTGTGGGATAGTTCTCTTCATGTTTCCTCAACTGTCGCAATGCCTAGGCAATCACTCTGTCCTTTTGTATGAGGACACAACCCAAACCAACACGAGATGCGTCGGTGTATATAGTATATTTGACCACTTGCTCTGGCAATACTAGTATGGGCGCGAATGTCAGCTTGTCATTTAATTCCTGAAAGGATGCTTCTGCCGTCTCGTTCCAAGCAAACTTAAGATCCTTCTGAGTGAGTCGAGACAACGGTCGAGTTGTTTTGGAAAAGTCTTTAATAAATTGACGATAGTAGCCTGCAAGGCCGAGGAAACTCCTCACCTCAGTAATCGAACCGAGATGTTCCCAGTCCTATACCGCGGTCACCTTAGAATGGTCAATGACAATTCCTTCCTTGGATACCACATGTCCCAAAAACTTGACTTCTTCCTTCCAGAAGTTGCATTTCCGGTATTGTGCAAACAATTGATTCTTCCTGAGAGTATCGAAGATTGCTCGCAGGTGTTCTTTGTGATCCTTCCGACTCTTAGAGTATATTAGAATGTCATCTATAAACACGATGATGAACCAATATAGATATGGTCAAAACACCCGGTTTATGAGGTCCATAAACATAGTCGGTGCATTTGTAAGTCCAAACGACATCACAAGAAATTCATAGTGCTCAAAAATGGTTCTGAATGCTGTTTTCTGCACGTCTTCATCTCTGAAGTGCAACTGATGATATTTGGACTGTAAGTCAATCTTTGAGAAATATTGTACCCCTTTCAACTGGTCAAACAAATAAACTATCCTAGGTAAAGGATACTAGTTCTTCACTGTCACTTGGTTTAACCTCCGATAATCAATGCACAATCGCAGCGATCCATCTTTCTTCTTTCAAGACAATACAGGTGCTCCCCAAGGAGATACGCTAGGCCATATAAATTCTACATCCAACAGATCATCGATCGGTCTCCTCAACTCCTCCATTTCACATGGAGGCATGCAGTATATTGGTAAGGAAATGGGCATCGCACTAGGTATAAGGTCGATAGTAAAGTCGATCTCGTACTGAGGAGGTAATCCAGGTATCGTCCTGAACACGTCCGTGAAATCTTGGACTACAGGAGTGCCCCAAGTGACGGACCATCAACATTCTCCAATAAGGAAGCGTAACAACTTTACGGTAGGGCCAACTAACCTGAACTGAAAAAGTAAAGGTCATGCCCTTAGGTCCATGGGCTGTCACCAATCTAGTATCGCAATCGATCTCTACCTTCATCTTGGTGAGCCAATCCATGCCGAGGATGACATCGTAATGATGCAGCGGGGTGACAATCAGGACAATGTGCACTCTCATGCTCCCTAAGTCTATTGGGCAATCTTTACAAAACTTAGTAGCGTTGGAGAAAGTCCCTGTCACGGTAAGGACTCTCACCCAATCATAGGGGTAGTGTTTAACCCCAAACGGTTGACCGTAGAGCATGATACTATCGATATAGTAGACCCAGTGTCCACCAATAGAAATATAGGTGTACCTTGAATGTGAGTCATGACTTCAAAGGCTAAAGGCACTGCAGTTGCTAACTAAGATGCTTCACCTAGCAGTGCATGTATACACACTTGTTGTGGATGATTTGGTTACACTGTCATAGGTCGTTGAGGCGGCTTACTTTGAGGTACAGATGGTCAGTAGAATGGTTATGCTAGCGGTGCCGATCGTAGAGGTGGAGCTGATATAGCTAGTAGTAACTGACGGTTGATATTCTGAGGTGGCGTAAAGTCGTTGTCTCTCATCTTAGTAAAATAATAAGTGTCTAAATGGCCCATCCTCTTACAGTAGGTGCACCACAGATCTGATCGCCTCTGCTGGGCCGATGGAGCCATAAGCCTGTGAGGCGAATCTGCACGTGGCCTCTTACTAAGGAATGGTCGGTTAGGCAAATCAGATCGAGGCCTCGGGCCCATGGGTATACGTGTCCGAGACAGTCTCTCCCCATCCTACTTGGCTCACAGAGACATGTTCACTAGCTCAGCATAGTGAAATTGCGGTGAAGACTGCTTTAATTGAAGTCGGGATATGCCAATATGTCCTAAAGTGGGGTGAATAGGACTTTTTAGAGTTTTTATGATTTATTTTTAAATCCAATTACACTAATCCTAACAACAGACATATATTAGGATAACTCAAAAATAACTCTACTGGCTTCCAAACCCGGTAGAGGATCCAATCACAAACCTTTTTATAAGTAAACAATATGCAAACTAGTTTATGATGGATATGACTGTGTAAGTGTGTGAGGTGTGATCTCAGATATTCAGACATGTAAATATTGAAGCAAATCACACAATCAGAAGAATAGCAATCTCAAACATAATCATTTTTATAATAGTTTGATGATCAGTTACTCCACTCCCGGTAGACGCACTCAACTCTTGAGTGTGCCGGATTTCACTAAGGAAGTTTCACAGTAGTTCACCTCTAACCTAAGGTTTTAAATCAGGTTCACCTTCAACCTTTACAACCTACACTAAGGCTGACTATTTATGCTCTCACGAGGAAGAGTCAACACAACGCACCCACTTTTAGGCACTCTGGCCAAGGATTTTCCATAAGACCCTACCGGAGGTTTCTACACGGTTCACCTCAAACTCGAGGTTTCACAGTGGTTAACCTTAAACCTAAGGTTTTACTGGTTCACCTTCAACTAGATGTGTATGCTCTCCACAGAGCAAGGGTCCACACAATGCACCCACCACGTACACTCCCGCCAGAGGCCTCCTTGAGGACTTCAAAGGGTGAGAACCACTTAAGACCCAATCCTAAAAAGGAATGATCACAAGTGTCCTCTTGAACTCTAGATACTTATAAATAAGTTGATGAGTCTCGTTTAGCACAATGCTTAAAATCTCCTCCTCCTTATTGATGAAGAGTCTTCTGCTCCCTTGATCCGTAACACAAAAAGATGTATTGCTATATGGTGACGGGTTGGGTCAAGGTTATGATGGAATCCAACTCTTAAAAGGTTTTCCTATAAGGAAGATAGAGTGGTTCCAATCATCTAAGCATTTAAGGCATCTCAGCTCAATGATTTGCCATTAAGGTAGTAGGCTGGAGGATCCTTGAATGCGAAAGTTCATTCCCCAATCCACCCTTTTGAATATCAATGGTGAGGGTGGATTGGAGGATGAACTTCCTTGAGAGAAAGGGCTTTGGGTATATGATCTAAGGTTAAACACTCAAAAGCACTCTCTACTTTCTCTCTCAGCAACAATAAATAAGTCTTTTATAAATAGGCAAAAGGTTCCAACGGATATAAAATTGTCACATTTATGACTGAGTTCGATATCATCGAGCAGGTTCAATATCATCGAGCATATACTCTTGATAGCATCGATGGTCTGCTCAATGACTCGAACTCAAAGTCATACGCTTTTGAAACCTTTTGCCAGTTGGTCAATGAATCAAAACCAATTGTCGATGTTATTGAATTTTAAACTCTGATTCCATCGATGATAGTGTAACATCCCGAATTTTTACCAACCTAGAATTAGACGTCCTTAGGCAATGGGTTGATCCTAACACCTTATTAACCTATCGGAACTCAATCCCAAAGTCTAAAACCACTTTTGAACCCATTTCCTTCACAAATCTCACCCTTCACTACCTTGTTCTTTCAATTTTTCTAAGTACTTTCACCCTAGACACTATCTTAAACTAGCTAAGTATTATAACTTGGATCACCTTATATACAAACTGCAAAGGCCTAGGTACCACCTCGACCAGAAATCACTTAGGATTAAATCCTTTAGAAATCTGACAAAGTTAACTAAGTGCTAAACTAGAGTAGCCATAAAATCCATTTGAATCACTTTAAATATGATCTGCAAGACCTAAAAATTGTAGAATCATTGACGCTAGGTTACCCTAAAATCTAGGATCAAACTCATTACCCGACTGCTCTCGGGAGCACGTTCAAACTCCGTATCAGGTCTGGACCGCACATCGGGAGTCTGAATAATACGAAGTTAAGGACTTAAGACCGCCTCGCTGGGCTTGATAACCATCTCAGAAATCAAATCCAGACAATGTCCCACGGCTGTTCGCTTGAGTCCGGAGTGAGGGAGTGTGAGAACACTTATTTTCTTTACAAAATAAATATCTCAAATAGTAATCTGAGACTTGTTACTTGGGGACATTTTTTAAGCAACCAGACCATCAGAATCTGACCTAAATACACCCTCGGATCAGGAAAAATTTCATAAATATATCCATGTACTTAAAATCTCCAATCGAGATCCACTGATCGTTGAACTAAAACTGGTCCGTCACGAGCAATCTGAAAACCCGACTAGAACGAAACCTTAGCTGAACCTAGATCCAATGTCTGTGAGCTTAAGTTCGACCTTTGGCTTAAGGGGGGCCGCCAGAAGTCCTTCATTGAGCTGAAACTAACCCACTTTGGTTATAACCTAAGTATACCTTGACCTTAGGTCTATTTCGGTGAAGTTTTAGGCTATATAAGGACCTTAAACCCTCTCTCATTTCAGCCATACGAATTTGAGAGAAACCCTAGAGAGAGAAGAGAGAAAAGAGAGAGAAAGTGAGAGAGATGTAGGAGATTCTTCCTGCCTTACTTCTCTGCTGCTTTTAGTGCTTAACCACTCCATTCCAATCGCTTTCCCGGCGATTCCGATATTATTTCTAGGTAAGAAACCCTAACCCTAATCTTTTTTAGGGTTTTGACAGTTGTAGGTTATGAAATAGCTAACCTATTTCATTCTATAGGTTGCCAAACTGCCGAATACGGAAGCTTAGCAAACCTATCGACTCCGTTATGATTCTACGACAAAAGGTGTGGACTTTAGACGTATAGGTTATGGTTTTCAACACTTTCAATGTCAGATAACGATAGATTCATGATTTGCATGCAATTGTACATGTACAAAGTGCCGTCTGTTTTCCATTTCGATTAAAGATGTAGAATATGGAATTTTACATATTCTAGGTATTCGTAGAAAATACCGTATACGTATAAATTTTAGAAATGTATTTGCCATGATTATTTGTTGTATGAATATAATATATATGGATAAAATACTTAGTTGGTGACAGGACTCGCCATAATACATGATTTGCTAATATACACTATGTATGTAGAAATAGTGTATTCTAGAAAGTACCGTATACGTATAAATTTTGGAGATGTGTTTGCCATGATTATTTGATGTATGAATATATTATATATGCGTAGAATACTTGTTTAGTGAAAGGATTCACCCTAATATATGTTTTGCTAATATACACTATGTATGTTGTAATAGTGTATTCTAAGTGTTTGTGAAAATGCTTGTGAGAGTAAGTGTTTGGATGATGGTGCCTTAGGTAGGTGTTGAGATGGGATTCTCAACTACCTTAGAGATGTGTATGAATTCCTCCATGTTGGATGTTTACTTTAACCGCTTACTTATTAAATATGTGTGTTTGTATTCTTGTTTATATAGTGCTTTATAACATGCTTTATAACATGCTTTATGACATGCTTGTTAACTTGCTTAAATTACTTTGTTTAATATGCTTTACTCTACATGCTCTTAATAAGGATTGATTGAGTTTGGGACTATGCTTATAGTCCAGACAATCGGTACCAGACTTGAGATCGTGGTTGAGATTCATTTTACCATGTAAGATGTGTTTGACGAACCCGAGTCGTACTTTAGTTGGCGACAGTGGTTAGGCCACGCGAAGTGCTTATGCACTTCATGTCGTTCAGTTGAATGTACGCTCGAGCTAGTCAGGCCCGTCAAGTAACCCGATATGTCTAATGTATGTTCACCATGTTTGGTCACTACTGTTTGAACCTAGGGTACCAAACTTACCAGTCGAATCCCGTTAACCATGGTACCTCGATCCGCTGAGACTCATGAGCTGGGCATGGTGGTATGGGACACCGTGGTCGAGCTGTCAGCCTACGCTGGGGCCACGTGCCTCCCCGTAGTGACCAGTGAGCAACCTTGACTCGTGAGCCAATTATGGTGGTATGGGACACTATATTCGAGCTGTCGGCCTACACTGCTTTGATGGGTGATGGGAAAGTGGTGCAACGATTCCGTGTAACAGCCCTGACTGTACCCGATGTAGTGACCTCGAGCATACTCTAAATCTGCAGTGAGGCGACGAGCCTTCCCGTAGTAATAGATTATAAACTAGGCCTGTATTGATAAGGTGATGGGGGAGTGGTATAATGATTCCGTGCAACAGCCCTGACAGCCCTTGCAGTGACCTAGAAACACATTATTGTATGAGATTAACTAGGACTGACGACCCTAGAATGGATCATGTTTGGGAATGATACAAGGGAGGTACCTTAGTTTCCCAATACTGCTATTTAAAATGGACTAATAACAACTCGGTAATCATGCTCATCATGCATTGGATGTGCCTAGAAGATGTGGAGCACTGAGGAATGCAAGCATGCCGTGAACATGAGATGGTGTGGCACA
Organism: Magnolia changhungtana; assembly: GCA_030180095.1. Classification (NCBI taxonomy): domain Eukaryota; kingdom Viridiplantae; phylum Streptophyta; class Magnoliopsida; order Magnoliales; family Magnoliaceae; genus Magnolia; species Magnolia changhungtana. The sequence continues at coordinate 6,180,469 of JASAUF010000600.1, forward strand.
AGAGAGTGTGTCGTGAGGGCATCCATCATGACTGCATTCATACTTGCATTAATAAGAGTAGTTAGGAGTGTTTGATTATACTGTTTTATCATTATTGCTTAACTGCATTGATAACATGTTAACCTATGCATTATTATTCCACTGAGTTAGCTACTCACTCCCACATTACGGGATGGTGCTTGCAATACCAACCAGATTGTCTTAGCTGCAGGTGATGGCGATGCTTATGAAGCAGAGCCGGACTACTATTATGATGTTAAGGAGGAGTTCTCCTACATGCAACTCTCTGACAGGTCTATGAAGACCTGGAATTGCATTGACTGGGCTATGGTATTTGGGATAGAAGACATTACACTTCCATAACTTGATATATTTTGAAATTATACTTGTAATTCATTAACCTGGTAACCTTATCACACTCTGGAGACTTACTATAGTTTATATATTTTTCTATCTATCACAGTCTTTCGCCTACAATTTAACTGTCTCTGGAGTATGATATGTTGTTTTGGCTTAATCTCACTCATGTTCACCACACTAATATAGATAACAGTCAATCATCATTCATTTTATTTGCATAAGTGATGCGTTAGAACTCGGGAGTTGAGTTTATGCTCGACCTCCGATTTTCAGGGCGTTACAGATAGGTTCGATCCATCGACACTTGAAAAATGAGAGAGACTTGACTTGAAATATTTTAAGTTTTTAAGATATGGTTGAGGGTCAGCCGATGTCATCGGAATTTGCATATCGATGCTATCAAAGGCAGTGTCGATGAGATCAATAAATCCTATAGATTTACCAATAAGCTCGCTGGACAGATTGTGTCCAGTCTCGATCCAATCAACTCGGCCTCGATATCATCGACATATGAATATCAATTTCCTCGAATGGCCCCCGATTAAAGTAAAAACCAACCTATAATATTTGTTGGAAGAAATGCGCGCCCTCGATCAATATCATCGATGGACTTTCGATCTTATCGATATTTGATTTCAGATCATACCGGAAGGAGCATTAATATATCGAAGGAATTTGAAATTTTCTTTAAAAAATAGGGGCGTCGGAAATCTGTCTGTCGATAATATCAAGTCGATTTCGATAGACTCAAGATTTGAATATCGATGATATCGATAGGTGTATCGATACATCGATAATTCGTCCAGATATGTTATGAGGTTGCTGGACATTTTTTGTCCTCTTTTCGATGGTATCGATGGAGCATCGAGGACTCGATAGTGCAGGTCGATCATATCGAGATGTGTATCGGTATAATCGACTGGGCAAGAAAACTTAGAGAATGTTCCTATTTTGAAAAACGTTTTCTAACCCAAAAACCCTATGATGTTCTATTTTGTTTTTAAGGGTTTTAATATACCTGGTGATTTGGGACAAGGGATGTGAGGCTCAGATTTACCTGTGGCATGGTTGCACACATCCGGTTGAGGCAGACGCTTGAATTGATCTTCTTATCGGGCTCTGTAGATGAACTAAGTCAACACCCACACTAATTGACAAACTAGGGCACTTTCAATCTCCCCCTTTGTCAATTACGTGACAAAATCCCAAAACACCTTAGAACATTCTAAACAAACACATCCTAAATTATGTGTACATGCTTTTACACAATTTTACAATTTCTAGCCCATGTACACAACCAGTAGCTGCTTCCCCTGACTTGTAAACTCCCCTTTTCGTGTTGCAGCTACTCCCCCTAACACCTGCACAACATCTAATAGATATACAATTTTCCATTCGGGGTGTTTACAAATATTCCCCCCCTTTTGTCAGTCATTGACAAAGATATATCAGGTGATATTGACTGAAGAGTGAAATACTTGGGAGAACCGACCAGGCAAAAGCAGATCAGTTGATGTATAATAATTAACTCAGTTTAAGCAGACATCAATTTCAGAACCTATGGATGCATATTAGATAAAATAGAGCAGTTATATAGCAGTTAAAATATTCATTTAAGACATCACATGCAATCCATAGCAGTCATATGATAAACCAGGGGATCGTAAAACATAAGTATGGCAGTATAGATGAGAGTTCCATTTAGCCATATACCAAAGTATACACATACTGCCACAGACAGCAGTAAATTAATCAATAGATCCAAGCCCAAAAAAAATATGTTTAGTCCAATCATGGACATATACAATTTCCAAAAAAAAAACATCAGATTCTCCAGATTAGTTAGTTATCACATACTCTCGTGAAGGCGTAGAATATCCAAAAAGATACTAATATTTGTACGAAGAAATAAGAGTGGAGTGTATGTGATAGCATGCAGTGAGCATCATCATGGAGTGGAGTGGGATGGTGTCGTGTCGTCCTGGCGGCAAGTTATCAGATCAACCAACTGTTGGACGGTTTGTTGCACACTTAGCACCATCCGTTCCAGGATAGTAAATCTCTCATTCCTCCCTGAGCTGAGAGACATCATGCTGAATGGCGCAAAGCTTGTCTGGATGGAGCTTAAACCTCTTTGCATGCCCAGGTGTTGATGTTGATGGAGCATGTTGAGGTCCAGAAGCTTCTTCTTCGGCCATCTTCGCTCCTCCTATGGGAGCGTTGCCACCCTGGCCTTCTCTCTTAGCTTGAATGCCTTCTTCCAGTTCTTCAGAATATTCATGAAACCTCAAATCCATCCTTCGTATGTTGTTTTTAGTGAAGGTTTGGAGGGGAAGAATGGGATCATTAGTTGTTGGGAAGCCAATGGTGTTACAAACCATGTGTATGATCCAAGGATAGGGTAGATGAAGATCCCTGGTTGTATGGACAGCATTTACCAACTGAGAGACAAGCAGAGTTGGAAGGCAAATCTTTATCCCCCTGGCGATTGAGTACACTAGCATGGTCATAAAACTGGTGAGATCGGACCAGTTGGTGCTCCTGTGATATATATTTGTGGTAAAGATATCGTGCAAAATCTGAAATCTTGGTTCCATGTACCTAGATTTCAAGGCATTCCCTTGATACCACTGGATGTCCCGACCATTACATAGAAACTTAGTAGCCATGGACCGAACTTCCATATTTTCAAGGTCCATGTCAGGGAGACCTTCTGATGCCATTTTTAGTCCAAGGATATTGGCCATTGAAGTAGGAGTGATCAGCACATCATCACCATCCATCTCAACCATGAACAAAGGAGGATCGGACATAGGTGAGTGACAGGCGGCAAGGAAGTTGCGTGTTCATTCGAGTTGGCATGGCCCACCGAAATCGAGGACAGGTAACCAATCGATCACAATAAACAGGGATTCAAGATTGTATGGCTTTAGACAATCCCCATCTGCTTTTCTCTCATGGATGAGCTTCCTACCCGTGAATTTTGATGGTCGTGATGTTGCTCTAATAGGAGACAGTACTTGTGCCTCAGACTGGGACTCACCACGCCTCGAGCATTGCCTTGTGGGGGTCCCACGATCAGGGTCCCTTGCCCTTTCTCTTGAAGTGAGCAGCTTTTGCCAGGTGCACCTTGAAGACTCACCCGGACCCGACACTTTTCCCTTGTCTTTTCCCATGTGGTCAAAAAGAAGGTTTCAAAACTTTGGGAAAGAGGACAAAGTACTTCTTTTAATGAAACCGAAAATACCCAACCAAAAGTGAGATAAACTCGAAAATGGAGGAAATGGAAGGATAATACCCATTTTGAGAAGTTTCTGGGACACACCATTGGTCTTCTGGTAGAGGATTTGAGCAAAAAGCAAAATAGAAAACTTTTTCCAGAAAAATAAGATTTTTTTGTTCAACTGCCTTTTATCGGGCGCCAGACATCAATTTTATCTAACTTACTTTCGATTTTATCAACGATCCACATTCGATGTTATCGGTAATAGCTTCGATAATTGTAACACCCTGAAAATCGAGGGTCGAGTAAAAGCCCAACTCCCGAGTTTCAAAACATCACTTATGCAAAATGTATGGTTATAATTGAAATGTTGTCTGTGTCAGTGCAATAATCATGAGTGGGATTATACCAAAGCATTAATTCATACTCCATATCAGTTGTTTTTAAGACAGCGAAAGACTGGGAATTATATAATATACATGAGGAACATATAAACCGAACTCTATCTCCAGAGTATGAATATAACACTGAGTCACTATGTACATGTAATATTACAAAAGTCAAAAGTATCAAAAAAATAGTTCAACTGTAATAAAACCCTGTAGCCTAGCCGACTAGGAGAGCCTAAGCGAAGCCGTCGGAGAACTGCATATAAGAGTACTCCTCCTGATCGTCATAGAAGTTCGGCTCTGCTTCCTGAGCACCGCCATCACCTGCAACTAAGATAGGGTCTCGTTGGTGTGTACAACACCGTCCCGTAATGTGGGAGTGAGTGATCAACTCAATGGAACAATAAAGCAAAGGTTAGCATGTTATCAATTCAATCAAGCAATCATGATAAAGTAGTAAATCACACATCCCTAAGTACTCTTGTTAATGTAAGAATGGTATGAATGTATGATGCATGCCCTCGCCTACGCTCCCTCAGCGACTTCATCTCACGTTCGCACATGAACAACACTGCCTCAGTGCTTGACCTGCTACGTCTGAATGCACGCGTAATGCGGTGCATGCATATGATTACCAAGTTCTTATTAGTCCTTTTCATATAGCAGGGTTGGGAAACCAAGGTACCGCCCTTATATCATTTCTCAACTAATGATCCATTCTAGGGTCGTCAGTCCTAGTAATATCATACGATGTTGCAGTTCTAGGTCACTACAAAAGGGCTCGTCGCCACCATGCAGTGTAGGCCTAGTTTATACTCTAGTTGCTACGTAAGGCTCGTCGCCTCAGCGTAGACTCAGAGTATGCTCGCGGTCACTACAAATGGCTGGTCACCAAATTAGTGTAGGCTGACAGCCCGAATACAGTGTCCCATACCACCGTAATCGGCTCACGAGCTCTGGTTGCTCACTGGTCACTAGGGTGGACTCGTCCCCCCGACGTAGGCCAACAGCATGACCACAGTGTCTCACACCACCATGTCTGGCTCATGAGTCTTAGAGAATCGAGGTACCAAGGTTAACATGGATTTCACTAGTGAGTTTGGTACCCTTGGTTCAAGCAGTAGCGTCCGAACATGATTAACATACATCGGGCCAATCGGGTTACTTGACGGCTCGACTAGCCCAAGAGCACGTTGAGTTGATCAACATGAAGTGCGTAAACACCCTGTGTGGCCTAACCACTGCCGACAACCCTAGTACGACTCAGATTTGTCAAACACATCCTACATGGTGAATAGATCTCGACCATGAACTCAAGGCCTATTACTGATTGCCTGGACTATATCATAACCTCATACACATTCAATGTTAATAATAAGCATGTGAAGAGGTCTGAATAGGAATAACCAAGTAGTTCGAGCATGTTATCAAGCATGTTATAAGATGTAATATGAACAAGAATCCATACACATGCATTTTAGTAATAAAGCGATTAAACTAATCAACTTACATGGAGGAAATCATACACATCACTAAGGTAGTTGAGAATCCCATCTCAACACCTACTCAAGGCACTACTATACTAAGTACATACTTATACAAGCATTTTCACAAACACTTAGACTACACTTAATAGCCTACATAACATATATTGGCTAAAACACATGTTAGAATGAATCCTTTCGCCAAAGAGTCGCCACATGCATAACTAGTATATACACACGGCAGTAAATCATGACAAACACATTTTTAGATTTTATACGTATACAGTATTTTATACACATACAAGGAATACGCTGAATTCTACATAATACATACATAACTGAAACACAAAACAGACTTCGCATTATACATGTGAAATAGCACCCAGATCAGGAATCTATCATTATCTGACATTGAAAGCGTTGAAAACCATAACCTAAGCGTCTATAGTCTGCACCTTATGCCGTAGAACCGTAACGAACTCGACAAAGACTCTATATCTTTGCCAACGATAAAATGGCAACCTATATCATGAGTTAAGTTAGTTATTTCATTACTTGTAACAATTGAAACCCTAGAACAGATTTGGGTTAGGTTTTCTTACCTAAGAACGAAGTCAGAATCGCCGGAATAGCGATTTAGTAGTGATGGCTAGGCACGTAGAATAGCAGGGATCGATTCCCAGGAGTGACTCCAACTTCAGTCACACTTTCTCTCTCTTTACTCTTTTCTCTCTCCTAGGGTTTTTTCCAAATTCGTATGGAGTGAATGAGAGAGGGTTTAAGGTCCTTATATAGGCCTAAAACTGATGGAAATGGCCCTGCGGCTAAGATATACCTAGGTTATAGCCAAAGTGCGTCTGTTTCAGCTCAACGAAGCACTTTCGGAGCCCCCCTTGAGCTTAAGGTCTAACTTAAGCTTCCTGACCATGGATCTAGGTCAAGTTAAGTTTTCAGTTCGATCGGATTTACAGATCGCCTGTGACAGACCAGTTTCAGTTCAACGGTCCACAATCACCGATTAGGGCCATAAGTACACTGGCCTATGTAGGAAATTTCCCCTGATCCGAGGGTGTATTTGGGTCAGATTCTGATGGTCTGAATCCTTATATTTGGCGCGCAAGCGACAACTCTCAGATTACTTAAATCAAATTTAATTTCTAAAGGAAACCACGTTTTCTCACACTTTCGCTCTGAGCTCAAGCGAATGGCTTTGGGATACTATCTGGACTTAATTTCCGAGGTGGTGGTCAAGTCTAGCAAGGTGATCTTCATTTTATAATTTCGTAGTAATCGAACTTTCGACGTGCGGTCCAGATCTGATACGGAATTTTAATGTGCTCCCGAGAGCAACTGGATAATGAGATTGATCCTAGATTTTAGGGTATTCTAGCGTCACCGATTCTACAAGTTTTAGGTCTTACAAATCGTATTTAAAGTGATTAGTGTGGATTTCATATGTAATCTAGTTTACCACTAGTTAATCCTCGTCTAATTTCTAAAGGATTTGACCCTGAGTGATTTCTACTTGAGGTGGTACTCGGGTCTTTGTATGGAATTTTTTGAGTCGTTATAATCTACCCTCCTTAATGAAAAGTTTCATCCTCGAAATTAGTACCTTTTCGTACTCCTCGAGAAGCCGAGGGTAGTTCTTTCGAATCTCGGCTTCTGTCTCCGAAGTAGCCTCTTCCTCAGTGTGATGCATCCACAAAACCTTCACAAGTGGGATGACCTTGCTACGCAACACCTGCTCCTTCCTGTCTAGAATACGCGTCGGTCGCAGGGCATATGTAGCATCCTTGCTCAACTGTACCTGCTCCCACTTGATAATGTGGGAAGGATCAGGAATGTATTTCTTCAGCATGGAAACATGAAATACGTTATGCATGGCCGCAAGTGGTGTGGGCAAAGCGAGACGGTATGCCACCACACCCACTCAGTCTAATATCTAGAATGAGCTAATGAACCGCGGCGTAATCTTCCCTTTCTTGCTAAAACGAAGGACTCCCTTCATAGGGAAAACTCAGAAGAATACATGGTCTCCAACATCAAACTTAAGTGGTCGCCGCCTTGTATCGGCATAACTCTTCTGTTTGCTCTGGACCGTCAGAAGTCAATGCCTGATAATGTCGATCTTCTCTGAGGTCTCCCGTACTAAATCTAGTCCAATCAAACTGCGCTCGCCGACCTCTGCCCAACAATGCGGTGCTCGGCAAGGGCGCCCGTACAAGGCCCCATAAGGAGCCATGCCAATACTCGCCTGAAAGCTGTTATTGTAGGCGAACTCTGCATACAGGAGACAGTCATCCTAACTGTCCTTAAAGTCCAAAACACAAACCCACAGCATATCCTCCAAAACCTGATTCACTCGCTTTGTCTGCCCATCGGTCTGTGGATGAAATGTGGTACTGAATTTCAACTTCACACCCATCGCTTCCTAGATACGAGTCCAGAAGATAGATGTGAATCGCGTGTCTCTGTCTGACACAATCTCCAAGAAAACTCCATGCCGATGCACTATCTCCTTAATGTAAATCTGGCCATGTAACGTCCCAGAAAAACTTGTACAGAGACCCGAGTACCACCTCAGGCATAAAACACTCAGGACCAAATACTTTAGAAATTAGACAAAATTAACTAAGTGCTAAACTAGATTAGCTACGAAATCCACTTGATTCACTTTAAATACGATCTGCAAGACCCAAAACTTGTAGAATCATTGACGCTAGGTTACCCTAAAATCTAGGATCAACTCATTACCCAATTGCTCTCGGGAGCACATTGAAACTCCGTATCGAATCTGGACCGCACATCAAAAGTTCGATGACCACGAGACTAAGCGCTTAGGACCGCCTTGCTGGGCTTGACAACCATCTCATAAATTAAATCCAGATAGTGTCCCGAGGCTATTCGCTTAAGCCCGGAGTGAAGAGTGTGAGAAAACGTGTTTTTCTTTAGAAATTAAATTTCATTTAAGTAATCTGAGACTTGTCGCTTATGGGCCTGATATAAGAAATCAGACCGTCAGAATCTGACCCAAATACACCCTCGGATCAAGAGAAATTTCATATATATGGCAGTGTACTTGTGGCTTGATCGAGTTCCGGTGACCATTGAACTGAAACTGGTCTACCACATGCGATCTGGAAACCCGATTGGAATGAAAACTTAACTTGACTTGGATCCACGGTTAGTGAGCTTAAGTTCGACCTTTGGCTCAAGTTGGGGCTCCAGAAGAGCTCCATTGAGCTAAACAGATGTCCTTTGGACATAACTTAAGTATACCTTGGCCCTGGGGCCATTTTCATCAGTTTTAGGCCTATATAAGGACCTTAAACCCTCTCTCATTCACTCCATACAAATTTGAGAAAACCCTAGGAGAGAGAAGTGAGTAAAGTGAGAGAAAGTGAGAGTGAAGTTAAAATCATTCCTAGGAATCGATCCCTACTATTCTCCGTGCCTATCCATCACTACTGTATCGCTTTTCTGGCGATTCTGATTCCATTTATGGGTAAGAAATCCTAACCCTAATCAGTTCTAGAGATTCAACTAGTGTAAGTGATGAAATATCTAATCTATTTCATGCCATAGATTGTCGTTCTACCATTGATAAAGACTTGGTGATTAAACTGAGTCCATTACTCGTTTCTACGGCATAAGGTGTGGACTATAGACGTATAGGTTATGGTTTTCAATGCTTTTAATGTCGGATAATGAAGATTCATGATCTGGATGTTATTTCACATGCAAAATGTGATGTTCATTTTGTGATTCAGTTACGTATGCAAATTATGGCGTTTAGTGTATTTTATATATTTGTATAAAATACCGTATACGTACAAAATATGAAAGTGTGTTTACCATGATTAATTACTATGTATATGATATATATATATATATATGTATATATATATATATATGTATAATACTTACTCAGCGAAAGGATTCACCCTAATACATGTTTTGGCTAATATGTGTTATGTATGTTAATAAGTGCATTCTAAGTATTTGCGAAAATGCTTGTAAGAGTAAGTATTTAGATGATAGTGCTTAGGGTAGGTGTTGAGATAGGATTCTCAACTATCTTAGAGATGTGTATGATTTCCTCCATACAAGTTGTTTAATTTAATCGCTTACTTATGAAATGTATGTGTTTGTATTTCCTGTTTATATTGTGCTTTATAACATGTTTGTTAACATGTTTGAATTACTTTGTTAACTGTGCTTAGATTACTATACATGCTTTCTGGTTAAGGATTGAATGTGATTGGGGCTATATTATTGTCTAGGCAATCGGTAACAGACTTGAAGTTGTGGCTGAGATTCATTCGCCATGTAGGACGTGTTTGACAAACCCGAGTCGTGTGTTGGTCATCGGCAGTGGTTAGGCCACATGAAGTGCTTATGCACTTCATGTCGATTGATACAATGCGCGCTCGTATTAGTCGAGCTCGTCGAGTAACCCGATGTGTCGATGTATGTTCACTATGTATGGACGCTACTGCTTGAACCTAAGGTACTAAACTCACTAGTGAAATCCCATTAACCTTGGTACCTCGATCCGCTAAGACTCATGAGCTGGACATGGTGGTATGGGACACCGTGGTTGAGCTGTCGACCTACGCTGGGGCAACGAGCCTCCCCATAGTGACCAGTGAGCAACCAGACTCGTGAGCCGAATACGGTGGTATGGTACACTGTATTCGAGCTGTCAGCCTATAATGTTTTGATGACGAAACCATGATGGGTGATGGGGGAGTGGTGTAACGATTCCGTGCAACAGCCCTGACAGCCCTAGACGTGCCCTTTGTAGTGACCTCGAGCATACTCTGAGACTACGTTGAGGCGACGAGCCTTCCGTAGCAACGAGAGTATAAGCTAGGCCTACCCCACACAGCCTGGCTGTGGTCCCCAATCGGGTCAGTGACGTGCCTTCGAAAATAGGCTGCCAGTTGGTAGGGCGTTAGTGGTAGTGACCTAGAACCGCAATATCATATGAGATTTACTGGGACTAACAACCTTAGAATGGATCATTGTTTGGGAATAATATAAGGGAGGTACCTTAGTTTCCCAACCCTGCTATATGAAAAGGACTAATAAGAACTTGGTAATCATATGCATGCATTACATTACGCGTGCGTTCAGGCGTAGCAGGTCAAGCACTGAGGCAGTGTTGTTCATGCGCAAACGTGAGAGGAAGTCGCTAAGGAAGCGTAGGCGAGGGCATGCATCATACATTCATACCATTCCTGCATTAACAAGAGTACTTAGGGATGTGTGATTAACTGCTTTATCATTACCGCTTGATTGAATTGATAACATGTTAACCTCTGCTTTATTGTTCCACTGAGTTGATCAGTCACTCTCACGTTAAGGGATGGTGTGTACACACCAACCAGACCCTGTTTTAGTTTCAGATGATGGCGATGCTTGCGAAGCAGAGCCGGTCTTTATGATGACGAGGAGGATTTCTCCTATATGCTTCTATCAGGTGTGTCTAAGTAGACCATGTTTTGATCGACGGGGTTACAGGGATGTTGATAGGATGCCTTTACACTTGTTATTTTGTACTTTTGGAGCACCCATGTATATTCATTTTATTCATTTTTGGAGTATACATGTATATACTTAACCTGGTAACATGTTCACACTCTAGAGACTTACAACAGTTTATCTATTTTATATATCTATCACAGTCTTCCGCCTGCGAAATTTAACTGTCTCTAGAGTATGATATGTTGTTTTGGTATAATCCCACTCATGTTTAATGCACTAACACAGAAAACATTTAATCATCATTATCTATGTTGCATAAGTGATGCGTTGAAACTCGGGAGTGGAGTGTATGCTGGACCCTCGATTTTCAGGGCGTTACAAGCCAACTCATCTGCAAAGTTTGTGACTTTATTCGGGAGGAAATGGGCTGATTTCGTCAGCCGATCCACAATCACCCAAATAGAGTCTTAACCCTTTCTCGTCTTCGGTAGTCCTGAGATGAAGTCCATAGAAATGAAGTCCCATTTCCATTCAGCTATGGCCATGGGCTGAAGTAGTTCAGGAGGTCGGCGATGTTCTGCCTTAACCTGCTGACACGTGAGACAACGGGACAAAAATTCTGCTATGTGGAGCTTCATATTGTCCCACCAATACGTCCTCTTCATATCACGATACATCTTTGTGCTACCAGGATGCATCGCAAGCCTCGTACTATGCGCAGCCTCAAGAATCTCTCGTCTCAAGTCGGGAGTATCTGGGACGCATAGGTGGTCATGATAACCCAGGCCCCCATCCGTATCAACACTCCACTTGGCATCCTCATCCTCGCTAGCCAACTTCCTAAGCTCAATCAGACGCTTGTCGTCTTTCTGGGCTGCAATAATTCGATCATCAATAAGTGGTTGCAATCGAATGTGTGAGACGCACACGTACGATTCCTCCACGATAAGCTTATACTCGAAATCATGCACAAACTCAACCATGTCCCACTCTGCCATCATCAATGGAGCTGCAAAAGCCACGGCCTTCTTGCGGCTCAACGTATCCGCCACAAGATTGGCCTTGCCAGGATGGTAGGAGACCTCAAAGTTGAAGTCCTTCAAGGTTTCTAACCATCGACGCTACCTCATATTCAAGTCCCACTGGGTGAATATGTACTTAAGGCTCTTGTAGTCGCAAAAGAGCTCGAACTCCTCTCCATAGAGGTAATGTCTCCATAGCTTCAGTGTGAAAATGATGGCTGTCAACTCCAAGTCATGCGTAGGGTAATTCTCCTTGTGTTTCCTCAACTGTCTCGAGGCATAAGCAATCACCCTGTCCTTCTGCATAAGGACGCAGCCCAAATCAACACAAGACGCGTCGGTATATATCATATACCCAACTCCCTGCTCGGGTATCACTAGCACAGGGGCGGTCGTCAACCTGTCCTTCAATTCCTGAAAAGTAGCTTCCACCTTCTCATTCCAGGAGAACTTCAGATCCTTCCATGTCAACTGTGATAATGGTTTGGCAACCTTGGAGAAATCTCTAATGAAGCATCGATAGTACCCTGTCAGACCCAGAAAACTCCTCACCTCCATTACCGAACCAGGTTGTCTCCAATCCTGAACTGCGGCTACCTTAGCAAGGTCCACTGTTAATCCTTCCTTGGACACCACATGTCCCAGGAACTTGACCTTCTCTTTCCAGAAGTCGCACTTCTTATACTGTGCAAACATCTAGTTCTTCCTGAGAGCTTCCAAGACTGCACATAGGTGTCCCTCATGCTCTTCCTGAGTCTTGGAGTATACCAGAATGTCATTAATGAACACGATGACGTACCAGAATAGAAAAGGCCGGAATACCCGGTTCATCAGGTCCATAAACACGGCTGGTGCATTCGTAAGACTAAATGACATCACGAGAAACTCATAATGTCCAAAACTGGTCCTGAAGGCCATCTTCTGCACGTCCTCATCCCTGACGCACAACTAATGATACCCTGACTGTAGATCAATCTTTAAAAAGTATTGCGCCCCTTTCAACTGATCAAACAGATCATCTAACCTGAGCAAGGGATACTTGTTCTTCACGGTCAATTGGTTCAACCTGTGGTAATCAATACATAATCGTAGCGACCCATCCTTCTTCTTGACAAACAACACAGGTGCTCCCCAAGGAGACACACTGGGTGGTATGAAGCCCTTCTCTATGAGTCCGTCAATCTGTTTCCTCAGTTCCTCCATCTCACATGAAGGCATCCGATACATAGGTAATGAAATGGGGGTCACACCGGGTACAAGATCAATAGTAAAATTGATCTCGCGCCGAGGAGGTAATCCAGGGATCGTCCTGAACACATCCTCAAATTTCCAAACTACTGGCATGTTTCCTAACGTCGGCCCATCAACATGTTCTAATAAATTGGCATAACATCCAACACGACATGACCAACTAACCTGCACTGAAAAAGTAAAGACCGTGCCATCAGGTCCGTTGGCTGTCACAACTCGATTATCGCAATCAATCTCTGCCTTCATCTCGGTGAGCCAGTCCATACCGAGGATAATGTCGTAGTGCCATAACAGGGTGACAATGAGGTCAACGAATACTGTCCTGCTACCAAGTCTACTGAGTAACCCTCACACGTCCGTGTGACATCCGAAAAAGTTCCAGTAGCAGTAGTAAGTCTTACTCCCTTCGTGGGAGTAGTATGTAAAGTTAGACGCTTAACTGCCGCACATGAAATGATGGGGGTAGTAGACCCAGTGTCCATCTGATTGAGAGTAGTTTCATTGATGAAATGTTATGGCACTGAAAGTTTTGTGCCAAGATTGTAGCCGAACTTGTGTGCAATCTTGCATATAAGCTGGCCGAAGAGGAGCGAATCAGTCCTTCTATTTGAGCGTGCGGTCAGAACGACCTGTCGCAAAATATACGCGGGCACGCACAACTTCTCTCCCTGCCCTGCCTGGTATAGAAAGTTGACCATCAGGCACATGCACTCACTGCGATTGCTTCACCTGGGATAGACGTTGAACGTAAAAATGTGATGGAGTAGATGAAAGTCGTCAGTCATATTGGTCGTTAGCAGACTATTGTTTGGCTGTCATTGAACCAGTCGACCACAAAAGGAAACGTGTACGACGATCCCTTTCTCGTGCACTCTTCAGATTCTTCTCGCTCGCATGAACTTGGCCAAGCGGTATGCCCATGAGTTGAGCTATCAGGCTAGCGTCAATTATGGCCTCTCGATCTCTTCCGAATGGGATCATGAATTGTAAAGGATCCAGCGTAGGCTCTCGAATATGGGCATAGAAAGCTCGGATAGTACCCACATTCGCATGATATTTTTCCTCAAACACAGGGCCCCATCCAGCCTCACCCAGGAGCTCCAATAACAGATACTCTCAAAAGAGCTTTCCGTCAACTTGAGCTTCGAAAAGGACTGTACGGCCCGCATCTCTTCCATGGGACAACTCCACCAGTAGAGTTCTTGGGAGAAACCTGGGGATCGAGGTCCCGCTTAGTCCGTATCTCACGTTCAACGCCCGTGCTTGTGGTGGCGCCTCTCAGTCTCCTTGAATGAGTGGGGCGACTAAGCCCGGCTTCTTCCTTGGCACCCTTTCTCTTTCCCATGAGAGAGAGAAAAGTGAACATTGAGAAAATGGCCGTAATAACCTCGAATAGAGCCATGGAGAAAGTGAAGAAAAGGGAGAAAAAGGTTGGAGTCTTTAGGTCTCCACGGATTTGAGCCTCCAAGGGTTGTGTAAAGGCTCAAATGAAAGGGAATAAAGAAGGAAGATGACGAAAGAGGATGGGTTAGTGAGTGTACATGAATTTGAGACTCAAATAGGGGGTTTAAGAACTCAAATGAGAGAGAATGGAGAGGGTAAGCAACAATGGAGGAGGGTCTTGACAGGGTGATAGGTGTGGTACATGAAAACGAAAGAGGAAGAGGTTGGAGGGGCGATTTTTGTGAAAAATCTGAAGTTCGGGAGAGAAATGAGAGCTTGGGAGGGTATTTTATGAAGGAGGGGAGACCTGGGAAGGGTTTTAACCGAAACCCCTTACATCAGTGGGCCGTACAATGCTCCAAACTCGATCGGCCCGAGCTTGGAGACAAGGCCTCGCCGAGCTCTAGAGCTTTTGGTGAGGGCTCACCCTTTAGGCAAGGTCCTCCCCTCCCCCTTAGTCCAAAAACATGTGGGGCCCACCTTGAGTCCCACCGAATTGATCGTTTCGACCCCCTGACTCCGATTCGAGCCAAATCGGGTACTTTCAGGTAGTTTCTGATGTATACTCTCATTTACAGACTGTTGATAGCTGGGATGGGGTAATTTGTGGTCTAGACCCATCGTTTGACAGTCTAGGAGTGATCCGGGGTCACCTCATGCGATCACGGAGGTGTACAGACTCGATCTCGGTGATCATTTTCGGTGAACCTCGCCAATTGGTGAAATCGGGACTCCTATGACTGTTTCTACATTTCTCGCACCCACCTAAGTTGAATTTGCATCAGTGTGCATTGTGTGACCATAACTTAGGTCCGGTTTAATGCAAATCATGCTTTGATACCAACTTGTAACGCCCTAAAAATTGGGGGTCGAGTGAAAGCCCAACTCCCGAGTTTCAAAACATCACTTATGCAACATGTATGGTTGTAGTTGAAATGTTGTCTGTGTCAGTGCAATAATCATGAGTGAGATTATACCAAAGCAGTAATTCATACTCCAGATCAATTATTTTCAAGACAGCGGAAGACTGGGAATTATATAATATACATGAGGAACATATAAACCGAACTCTATCTCCAGATATGAATATAACACTGAGTCACTGTGTACATGTAATATTACAAAAGTCAAAAGTATCAAAAAAATAGTTCAACTGTAATAAAACCCTATAGCCCAGCCGACCAAGAGAGCCTAAGCGAAGCCGTCGGAGAATTGCATATAAGAGTACTCCTGATCGTCATAGAAGTTTAGCTCTGCTTCCTGAGCGCCGCCATCACCTGCAACTAAGACAGGGTCTTGTTGGTGTGTACAACACCATCCCGTAACGTGGGAGTGAGTGATCAACTCAGTGAAACAATAAAGCAAAGGTTAGCATGTTATCAATTCAATCAAGCAGTAATGATAAAGCAGTAAATCACACATCCCTAAGTACTCTTGTTAATGTAAGAATGGTATGAATGTATGATGCATGCCCTCGCCTACGCTCCCTCAGCGACTTCATCTCACGTTCGCTCATGAACAACACTACCTCAGTGCTTGACCTGCTACGCCTGAACGCACGCGTAATGTGGTGCATGCATATGATTACCGAGTTCTTATTAGTCCTTTTCATATAGTAGGGTTGGGAAACCAAGGTACCTCCCTTATATCATTTCTCAACTGATGATCCATTCTAGGGTCGTCAGTCCTAGTAATATCATACGATGTTGCGGTTCTAGGTCACTACAAAAGGGCTCGTCGCCACCATGCAGTGTAGGCCTAGTTTATACTCTAGTTGCTACGTAAGGCTGTCGCCTCAATGTAGACTCAGAGTATACTCGCGGTCATTACAAAGGGCTGGTCACCAAATCAGTGTAGGCCAACAGCCCGAATACAGTGTCTCATACCACCGTAATCGGCTCACGAGCTCTGATTACTCATTGGTCACTACGGGTGGACTCGTCCTCCCGGCGTAGGCCAACAGCACGACCACAGTGTCCCATACCACCATGTCCAGCTCATGAGTCTTAGCGAATCAAGGTACCAAGGGGAATAAGGATTTCACTAGTGAGTTTGGTACCCTAGGTTCAAGCAGTAGCGTCCGAACATGATTAACATACATCGGGCCAATCGGGTTACTTGACGGCTCGACTAGCCTAAGAGCACGTTGAGTTAATCGACATGAAGTATGTAAACATCCCGTGTGGCCTAACCACTGCCGACAACCCTAGTACGACTTAGATTTGTCAAACACATCCTACGTGGTGAATAGATCTCGACCACGAACTCAAGGCCTATTACCGATTGTCTGGACTATATCATAGCCCCATACACATTCAATGTTAACAACTAAGCATGTGAAGAGGTCTGAATAGGAATAACCAAGTAGTTCGAGCATGTTATCAAGCATGTTATAAGATGTAACATGAACAAGAATCCATACACATGCATTTTGGGAATAAAGCGATTAAAATAATCAACTTACATGGAGAAAATCATACACATCACTAAGGTAGTTGAGAATCCCATCTCAACACCTACTCAAGGCACTACTATACTAAGTACATACTTATATAAGCATTTTCACAAACACTTAGACTACACTTAATAGCCTACATAACATATATTGGCCCAAACACATGTTAGAATGAATCCTTTCGCCAAAGAGTTGTCACACGCATAACTAGTATATACACATGGCAGTAAATTATGGCAAACACATTTTTAGATTTTATACGTATACAGTATTTTATACACATACAAGGAATACGTTGAATTCTACATAATACATACATAACTGAAACACAAAACAGACTTCACATTATACATGTGAAATAGCACCCAGATCAGGAATCTATTATTATCCGACATTGAAAGCGTTGAAAACCATAAACTAAGCGTCTATAGTCCGCACCTTATGCCGTAGAACCGTAACGAACTCGACAGAGACTCTAGATCTTTGTCAACGATAAAATGGCAACCTATATCATAAGTTAGTTATTTCGCTACTTGTAACAATTAAAACCCTAGAATAGATTTGGGTAAGGTTTTCTTACCTAAGAATGAAGTCAGAATCACCGGAATAGCGATTTGGTAGTGATAAATAGGCATGTAGAATAGCAGGGATCGATTCCCAGGAGTGACTCCAACTTCAGTCACACTTTCTCTCTCTTTACTCTCTTCTCTCTCCTAGGGTTTTTCCCAACTTCGTATGGAGTGAATGAGAGAGGGTTTAAGGTCCTTATATAGGCCTAAAACTGATGGAAATGGCCCCAGGGCCAAGGTATACTTAGGTTATAGCCAAAGTGCGTCTGTTTCAGCTCAACGGAGCACTTTCGGAGGCCCCCTTGAGCCTAAGGTCGGACTTAAGCTCCCTGACCATGGATCTAGGTCAAGTTTTCAGTCCGATCGGATTTACAGATCGCCTGTGGCGGACCAGTTTTAGTTCAATGGTCCACGATCACCGATCAGAGCACAAGTACCCTAGCCTATGTAGGAAATTTCCCCTGATCCAACGGTGTATTTGAGTCAGATTTTGACGGTCTGAATCCTTATATTCGGCCTGCAAGCGACAAGTCTCAGATTACTTAAATCAGATTTAATTTCTAAAGGAAACCACATTTTCTCACACTCTTCGCTCCGGGCTCAAGCGAATGGCTTCAGGATACTATCTGGATTTGATTTCCAAGGTGGTGGTCAAGTCCAGCAAGGCGATCTTAATTTTATAATTTCGTAGTAATCAGACTTTCGATGTGCAGTCCAGATCTGAAACAGAATTTTAATATGCTCCCGAGAGCAACTGGGTAATGAGATTGATCCTAGATTTTAGGGTATCCTAGCGTCACCGATTCTACAAGTTTTGGGTCTTGCAAATCATATTTAAAGTGATTAGTGCGGATTTCATATGTAATCTAGTTTACCACTAGTTAATCCTCGTCTAATTTCTAAAGGATTTGACCCTGAGTGATTTCTGCTTGAGGTGGTACTCGGGTCTTTGTATGGAATTTTTCGAGTCGTTACAATAATATTCTCGATCAAGTGACTTTTCCAATTTAGAAGAGATGTCGATAATATCGATTCTTTATCGATTTGATCAAGAATGCTCATGACAATTCGGCAAACATACCGACGTGAATGTTTTTCAATTTTCAGCATTCAGACAACCATTAATGTATACTTTTAGTATGCAAGTTTATTAATAGTATACAAAATAAAATTATGTACAATTTCTGTACATATCAAAATTATAAACATTTGAATGTTTATGTACAAAAGATGGAGGTAAAGAACCTCAGATATATCAATTGAAGCTCAGTAAAATTTCATCATTTCAGCGAGTTTCTAGATCCTGATGTATGATCTGAACTACCTCTTCCTTACCCATTTCATGGCAGAGTTTTTACCGTTCAATTTATCCACTTGATTAATTAACTCTTTTGTTTTGTTTATCATTTTTGTTGAGTCCATTTAGGTGTTATGCATTCGAACTTATAATGACCAGAATCACCACACAAGTGACAGACTGGAGAAGTTTTTGCATTTCTTCCAGAAGCAATAGATCCTTCAATTATTGGTGTTGCATTTCGAGACTTTGATTTAAAATTTTCATACCCTAGACCACTTTTGTCCTTTTCAGGTCTTCCCATCCCTAAGAGTTTATCTAATTTTTCACCACTCTGGGAGAACTTGTAATTTATCTTGGCAATCTTCCAAGATTCTTCCAAGTCAAATAGGATTATATGATTTTCATTTTGAAGGAGCAAAATTTTGTCTTTTAAGATCTCGACCTGTTTGTTCAATTTCTCAGACTCGTTTTTAAGAAGGGTATTGATTCGTTCAAGTCTATCATTCTCCATATGATATTGTTGCAGATCATTTATTAATTGTGTGTTGATTTCCAATGTTTTATCTAAATCTTTTTGCAGCAACTTACTTTTATTCTCTACTATTCCAAGTCTTTTAAGGATATTTATGCTATGAATGTAGAGTTAATTATAAGCATCTTGTAGTTTATCCTTTTCTATTTCTTCTTCTTTTCCAGTTTCCTCATTATCAGATGGAAATGGTTCAGTGGCTAGTTGTTCTTTCTCGTTCTCAGACTCAGTGGGAATGATTGAAGCAGTGGAGACCATGAGTATTTTCAATGATTTCTGATCTCCATCGCTTTCTGAGTCACTAGATTCTGAATTTGAATCTTCAGTATCTCCCACGTGGCAGTCATTGCCTTGCCCTTAGTTTTTCTATTTGAGCATTCGGTTGATAGGTGTCCATACTTCTGACAGGCATAGTATTGTGGTTCTTTGGTTCTTCTACCAAATTTGCTTGCAAAAAGTTTGTTGTTAAACTTTCTTCCTCTGGAAGGCCGGCCACGATTTTTCTGAAAGAACTTCCTGAATCATTGTGCCAGCAAAGCCACTTCCTCATCTTCATCTTCCTTTTCATTCTCACTGTCCTCATGTAATGTTTTCTTAGAAGTTTTTAGGACAATTGTTTTGGATTTTTAGGTTTGTTTGAAGTGTAGTTCAAAAGTTTGTAGGGAACCTACTGGTTCTTCTACTTTCATTTCATCAATATTCCTACACTCTTCAATAGTTGTAACCTTGGAATTAAACTGTTCCGGTAGGGATCTTAAGATTTTCCTACAGATTTTAGGTACCATAACTTTTTCTCCCAATCCACCCATGGAGTTGCAGATTATATTCAATTTTGTGAAAAACTCCATAAATGTCTCATGCTCTTCTATTCTGAGACTTTCGAACTGTGAAGTCAGGAGTTAAAGTTTAGACCTCTTCACAGTGTTTGTGCCTTCATGGGTTGTTTTTAATAGATCTCATGCTTCCTTGGATGTCCCACACATACTTATCTGATTAAATATATCCTCGAACACGGCACAGTAGATGGCGTTCATAGATTAGCTTCAGCGGTCTGTTTTTCTTTGTCGAATGCCATCCACTTTTCTTTGGATTTGGGTTTTATGATGGTTGTGCCACTATCAAGTACAATTTGTTCAGTCGGTGGCACATATCCACTTTCAACTATATCCCAAACATCATGATCCAACGATCTTAGAAAGTAGTGCATCCTAGCCTTCTAGTATACATAATTTGATCCATCAAATATTGGAGGTCTAGTCACTGATGAGCCCTCCCCTTTGGCCATATTCCCAACTTCAGTCAAGATCACTCTCTAGGCGGTGAAGCCCTTAAAGAGAGACCCGCTTTGATACCAATTGAAATTGCGGTGAAGACTACTTTAGTTGAAGTCGAGATATGCTAATATGTCCTAGACGAGGGTGAATAGAACTTTTAAAAGTTTTTATGATTTATTTTAAAATCCTATTACATTAATCCTAATAACAGACATATATTAGGATAACTCAAAAATAACTCTACTGGCTTCCAAGCCCGGTAGAGGATCCAATCATAAACCTTTTTATAAGTAAACAATATGCAAACTAGTTTATGATGGATATGACTGTGTAAGTGTGTGAGGTGTGATCTCAGATATTCAGATATGTAAATATTGAAGCAAA
Organism: Magnolia changhungtana; assembly: GCA_030180095.1. Taxonomy (NCBI): domain Eukaryota; kingdom Viridiplantae; phylum Streptophyta; class Magnoliopsida; order Magnoliales; family Magnoliaceae; genus Magnolia; species Magnolia changhungtana. The sequence goes on from JASAUF010000600.1 coordinate 6,201,645, forward strand.
TCACACAATCAGAAGAATAGAAATCTCAAACACAATCATTTTTATAGTGGTTCGACGATCAGTCTACTCCACTCCCGGCAGATGCACTCAACCCTTGAGTGTGCTGGATTTCACTAAGGAGGTTTCATAGCGGTTCACCTCTAACATAAGGTTTTAAATCAGGTTCACCTTCAACCTTTATAACCTATACTAAGGCTGACTGTTTATGCTCTCATGAGCAAGGGTCAATACAATGCACCCACTTTTAGGCACACTGGCCAAGGATCTTCCATAAGACCCTACCAGAGGTTTCTACACGGTTCACCTCAAACCTGAGGTTTCATAGCGGTTGACCTCAAACCTAAGGTTTTGCTAGTTCACCTTCAACCAGATGTTTATGCTCTCCACAGAGCAAGGGTCCACACAACGCACCCACCACGTACACTCTCGCCGAAAGCCTCCTTCAGGACTTCAAAGGGTGAGAACCACTTAAGACCCAATCCTAAAAAGGAATGATCACAAGTGTCCTCTTGGACTCTAGAAACTTATAAATAAGTTAATGAGTCCCGTTTAGCACAATGTCGAAGATCTCCTCCTCCTTGTTGACGAAGAGTCTTCTACTCCCTTGATCCGCAACACAAAAAGATGTACCGATATATGGTGACGGGTTGGGTCAAGGTTATGATGGAATCTAACTCTCAAAAGGTTTTCCTATAAGGAAGATAGAGTGGTTCCAATCATCTAAGCATTCAAGGCATCCCAGCTTAATGATTAGCCATTAACGTAGTAGCTGGAGGATCCTTGAATGCGGAAGTTCATTCCCCAATCCACTCTTTTGAATATCAATGGTGAGGGTGGATTAGGGGATGAACTTCCCTGAGAGAAAGGGCTTTGGGTATATGATCTAAGGTTAAACACTCAAAAGCACTCTCTACTTTCTCTCCCAGTAACAATAGACAAGTCCTCTATAAATAGGCAAAAGGTTCTAACGGATATAAAATGGTCACATTTATGACTAAGTTTGATATCATCGAGCAGGTTTGATTTCATCGAGCATATACTCTCGATAGCATCGATGGTCTGCTCGATGACTTGAACTCAAAGTCATATGCTTTTGAAACCTTTTGCCAGTTGGTCGATGAATCAAAACTAATTGTCGATGTCATCAGATTTCAAACTTTGATTCCATCGATGATAGGTTCGATCCATCGACACTTGAAAAATGAGAAGACTTGACTTGAAATATTTCAGGTTTTAAGATATGATCGAGGGTCAGCCGATGTCATTGGAATTTGCATATCGATGCTATCGAAGGCAGTATCGATAGGATCGATAAATCCTATAGATTTACCAATAATCTCACTGGACAAATTGTGTCCAGTCTCGATCCAATCGACTCGGCTTCGATATCATCGACATATGAATATCGATTTCCTCGAATGGCCCCTAATCAAAGTAAAAACCAACCTGAAATATTTGATGGAAGAAATGCACGCCCTCGATCGATATCATCGATGGACTTTCGATCTTATCTCATATCAGAAGGAGCATCGATATATTGAAGGAATTTGAAATTTTCTTTAAAAAATAGGGGCGCCGGAAATTTGTCTGTCGATAATATCGATTCGATTTTGATAGACTCGAGATTTGAATATCGATGATATCGATAGATGTATCGATACATCGATAATTCGTCCGAATATGTTATGAGGTTGCTGGACATTTTTTGTTCTCTTTTTTATGGTATCGATGGAGCATCGAGGACTCGATAACGCAGGTCAATCATATCGAGATGTGTATCGATATAATCGACAGGGCACGAAAACTTAGAGAATTTTCCTATTTTGAAAAATGTTTTCTAACTCAAAAGCCCTATGATGTTCTATTTTATTTTTAAGGGTTTTAATATACCTGGTGATTTGGGACAAGGGATGTGAGGCCCAGATTTACCTGTGGTGAGCTTGCACACATCCGGTTGAGGCGGACGCTTGAATTGATCTTCCTATAAGGCTCTGTAGATGAACTGACTCAACACCCACGCTAATTGACAAACTAGGGTACTTTCACATAGTTGGGAATGCTAGCGCAACACATCTTCGTACGGATATCGGGCCGCAGACCCTCAAAAAACTGCCGCATTCTCATTGGTTCATTTGCTAAAATTAATGGAGCATATCTAGCTAGCTCCATGAAGCGGTTCTCGTACTCAGCCACAGTCATTCCTCCCTGTTAGAGGCGGAGAAACTCACCCTCTTTTTCATTACGATAAGTGAGAGGGATGTACTTCCCATGGAAGCGAGTCTCAAATGAGTCTTAGGTCCACATGTGTCCTGTGGGAATTGTTCGTAGGATGTTATCCCACCATAGACTGGCTTCCTTCTCGAACATATACATAACCAGCTCTATCTGCTCTACCTCAGTACAGTGCAATGGTTTTAACATCTTGGATATATGATCCAACCAGTATTTAGCCTCCTCGGGTTTGTGAGTACCCACAAAAATGGCAGGACGAAAATGCTGAAAGCGCTCAACAAGACTGCTGGTATTCATATTTCCAGCAGGCTACACAGGTGGTGCGAGCGGGACCATATTTATGTTTTAGGCAATGGCCCCTGCAATGGTGGTCAAAAACTGCTACTGTTGCCGCTGCTGCATTAAAAATATCAACTGCTCCAACCTATCAGGAGGAGGAGCTGACCGAGGTACGTGTGGCATCGATGTAGACGCACGGTTCTTTCCTAGAACCAGTGGTGCATTCTGTGTTGGCCCATTGGTGGGGCCAGTGGCCGGCTATGAATCGGGCATAGTATCACTATCCGAGCCCAAGTTGGGGTCTGTATGGTTATCGCTTAAGGGAGGTGCCTTGTTAATTGATCTGCCAAGTGCAAGATGTGTCATATTCTGAGTGGTTTTCGGAGGCATTCCCTATATACAACATAGGGTGCAACATGTGTAAGATTTAGAATAACATTACTCAATTTTTCAAACATTCTACACATTCCAATTCAAAATAGCTTCATGCATTTCATTTAACCAAAAATTGTCACAATACATAAGATGTAGTATTACATGAATCATGACAGAAGATGCATGTGAGCTAATCTAGTACAAGTTTCACATCGACTAATCCAACATATAATTAAGCCTACCAAGGCTATTACATAGAAAGTAAGAAACAAAGCAAACCAAAAGACGACTGCAACGTATGTCTAGTCCTCTGACTCTGGCGAAGGTGGAGAAACACCCTTATCTTGCATACAGCACAGGAGAATCTTCAAAGTGCACGACATTCTCTTGAATTTTTGTTTCAGGTAGGCCTATTTCTCCTTGACCTCTTATCTCAGGGTGGCCTGGTTCTCTTCAATTTGAGCCATGTGGGTTTCTAAGATGGCCCAATCATGGCGGTCCTTACGAGTAGTAGTAGGAGGTCCCCCACCTGAATCCTAGGCCTCCTCTTCCTCACTGCTCTCCTCATCATTTCCTTCCTCAGTGCTTTCCTCTTCACTGCCTTCTTCCTCTTCACTCTCTTCCTCAATTTCATCCCGGGACTCATCAAGCCTTACTTGTCGCTGCCTGGGGCCTATGCCCATATTGTTGAGCGTAGTGTCACTGATGATATGGATAGAGGCATGGTTCTCCATATGGAGCCGGAAGCCAAAATTTCAGGCGATCTTACAAATAAGTCGACCGAAGGGAAGTGAGGCATCTCCCCATGTAAATCGTACAGTACCCATAATCTGAGACAAAACGAATGTAGGCAGGCATTGCTTGTCTCCCTGACCAGCTCTGTATAAGAAATCCACCAAAAGTCGAGTGCATTCCGTGAGATTACTCCACCTGGGATACACGTTATAGGTGAATATGTGGTGGAGCGGGCATAAATCGTTTGTCATTTTGGTCGATGCAAGGCTATTTCCTTGCCTCCACCGCTCAAGCTGGCCACAAAGGAAACATGTGTGACGATTTCTTTCTCGTTCACTAGTAAGGTTTGTCTCGCTAGCATGTACAAGTCCACGTTCCATACCCATGACACGAGCCACCATATATACAGTGACTATGGCCTCCTCACTTCCTAAAGAGATAGTAAACTGAAGAGTCTCTAATAATGGGTTCCATATATGAGCATAGAAGGCTCATACAGTGCTTTCATTCGCATGAGTATTTCCCTCAAATATAGGACCCCACCCATTTTCTAGGAGCATGTCCATCACTGGGTACAACCCGAAAAGTCTTTCATCAACATGAGCCTCAAACAAAACTTTACGGATATGGAACCTACCTAGTTCAAAGCCCACCGATAGCGAGCTTTCGATGGGGATCTACGGGTCAAGGTCCCATTTTGATTTTCTCTCTCTCGGCGCTCGTGCTTGCTTCGACGCTTGTCTTCTTCTTTGAACTGGTTGGACGGCTAGGCCCGGCTTCATCCGTGGATGCCCTATTCTTCCCCATAAGGGAAAGGAGTATGGAGAGGGAGAAAAAAGTAGCAACTAGCTTAAAAAGAGCCATGGAGTTGAAGAAAGCTTGAAAGGTGGGATGGGTTGTGGATTTAAAGGGCTATGAGACACAAAAGAGAGCTTTTGTACTCAAATAGGTAGGAAATGGAAAGATGTAGGATTGTAACAAAGGGGTTTTGAGGAAAATGGTGGAGGATGGGTGTGTAATGTAGAAGAAGAAGAAGCTTTGTGTATGGAAGGGAGATTTGAGAGAGAAAATGTGATTTTGGAAGGGTTCGGAGGGTTTGGAAGCTTGGAATGGGAGTGGAATAGAGCTAAGGGGTAAAATAGAGGACCCCACACATGTTACAGGGCCCCACACAAGCGGCGAGGCCGGCAAGCCGCCAGAACCGCAAGCCCATCGCGGCCCGCTGGAGGTGCGGACGGCGCGCCATCGACCGGGCGGTGCCGCCATGGTCCTCTGGACTGCTGGCTATGCCGTCGCCTGGGGGTGGTGGCCACCCCCTCCCAGGGTGTCGAAAAGGTGGGGGGGACCCCCTGGGTCCCACCGTATTTTGTGGTTTAGGCTCCCATGCCCGTGAGATGTATTTTCTAGGCCTATTTGACACATTCACACCTTTTGGAGTGTTTCAAGTTTGGGATTCGCTAACTAATAGCTTAAACCCATCTATTAACAACGTAAAAAGGAGTTGAGATCATTTTACATGATCTCAGATGCGTACGGGTTACGTTTCAATGGTCAATCTTGTCCATAGCTAAAACTTAGGATCCTACAATCATTTCTACATTTTATCGCCCCTTCCTAAGTCAAAGTATGTCAGTGTGCATCGTGTTACCATAACTCAGGTCCAGTTTAATCCAAATCATGCTCTCATACCAATTTGTAATGCCCCGGATTTTGAGGGTCAAACAAAGCTCAACTCTCAAGATCCAACGCATCACTTATGCAACATAGGTAATGATGTTTAAATGTTATCCATATTAGTGTATTAAACATCAGTGGGATTATACTAAATTAGAATATCTTACTCCAGAGATAATTAAATTAAGCAAGTCGAAGATTGAGATAGGTATATAAAGTATGTAAGTGTTTCTCAATCCCCAGAGTATGAGTATGATACCAAGCTGAATATATACATGTATTATTTCAAAATTTACAAAATATTAAAGTATAAATGTCCAACTAATCCATAACCCTGTAATCTCGGCGACCCATCTCTATGTCTACATAGACCTGCCTGAGAGCTACACGTAGGAGAACTCCTCCTCCTTGTCTAAGAAATCCGGCTCTGTCGCATAAGCCACATCGTCATCTGTGACTAAAACAGAGTCTGGTTGGTGTTTTAAAACACCGTCCCAGATTGGGAGTGAGTGATCAACTCAGTGGTACTATAAGACAAAGGTTAACATATTATCAATTCAGTCAAACAGTACAACAAGCATTTCCTAACTACTCTGGTTAATGTAAGGATGATATGCGGTAATGATGTATGCCCTCGCCTGCACTCCCTCAACGACTTCATCTAACGATTACATATGGCAAACTCCCTAAACGTGTGCTTCCTCGCCAAAGCATATGCAATGCGGTGCATGGTCGTGTTAGCTAAGTAATTGATTAGGCTTATTCATACAACAGGTTCGAGAAGCTAAGGTACCTCCCTTTATATTACTAACCAAAATGGAGATCCATCTAGCGTCATCAATCCTAGTTATCCACATACGATAGGCAAGTTGTAAGGCATCACCCCTAATGAAAAATAGTGGATAGGCAAGTTCAATCGATTATACTAGAGATCACTGAGGGAGGCTCATCACCTGAAAGTAGGCCGACAGCTCGAATACAGTGTCCCATACCACCGTATTCGGCTCACGAGTTTGGGTTACTCACTGGACACTACGGGGAGGCTCGTCACCCCAGCGTAGGCCGACAGCTCGACCATGGTGTTCCATACCACCATGCCCGGCTCATGAGTCTTAGGGGATCATGGTACTATGGTTAAAATGGGCTTTACATTGGTAAGTGGCACCTTAGATTCAAGCAGTAGTGTCCATACATGGTAAACACACAATAGGCCAATCGGGTTATTTGATAAGTTCGATTGGTACGAGCACATGCTAAATTAATCGACATGTAACGCATAAGCATTCCACGTGGCCTAACCACTGTCGACAATCATCGTACAGCTCGGATTCATCGAGCATATCCAATGTAGCGAGAATAATTCGGTCATTCAATCGGGAACCGTTACCGATTGCCTAGACTACATTGTAGTCCCAATCATACTCAAATGCAGCATGTGAATACATGTGATATTCATAACAGCATTTAACAAACAATTTAAATATAAATCCCATTTGAGCATTTTATCAAACACATTGAACATATTATTAGACGTATGCATTTCATCCGTAAATCATGTAGTAGCAATTTAGATTACATGAAGGAAACTATAAACATGGATAAGGTAGTTGAGAATCCTATCTCAACACCCTTATTAAATACAATTCATCAAACAATTTCTCATTCAGACATTTTGTCAAACACTTAGACTACACATTACTACATACATGAACTATCTTAGTTACAACATATATTATGGCAAATCCTTTCACAAAGGAGTTGTCATACATACAACAAACATGTATTCTCGATTAATAGACATGGCAAGCACAAATCATAATTTCAATTTTATTCAAACATTTCAATAAACACATGGAATGCATTATATATTCACATAGTTCACACACATGTATAATTTATCAAATGCATCGTAACTAAGATCCTATGGCAGCCATCAAGTCAGACATAAATCATTACTAACATTGAAAGCTTTGAAAACCATAACTTAAACATTTATAATCCGGACCTTTCGTCAGAATACTTGATTGAGACGTGGTTAGAATCTTACGTTACCGTAAACGAAACAACGGGTACCTAAATCACGAAATAAGTTAGCTATTTCACTGATTACTCTATCTGGATTTCTAAAACAATATTAGGGTTAGGATTCCTTACCCAAATCGTAGTTAGAAAGGTTCGTGTAGCGATGGTGGGGAGGCAAAATAGCCTGTGGAGTAGTGGGTAAAGATCCCAGCAACGATCTCCAGGAATCTCCCTACTCTCCTTACTCTTTTCTCTTCTTTTCTCTCTTCTCTCTCCTAGGGTTAGAGAAATTCATATGGAATGAGAGAGGGGTGGTTTAAGATCCTTATATAGGCCCACAAGAGATGTCAATGGCCCCAGGGCCATGGTATACTTAGGTTATAGCCAAAGGGTGTCTGTTTCTGATGAACGGGGCACATCAGGAGGTCCATTGTCCAGATACGTCATGGAGTAAGTTCCCTGACCATGGATCTAGGCCAGGATGCGATTTCAACGTGTTTGGATAGGCCAATCAACCGAGACGGACCCGTATCAGATCAACGGTTGTTGTCACTCGATCAGGGCCACAAGTATACGGATATGTGCAGGAAAATTTCCCTGATCCATGGGTGTAGTTAGGTCAGAATCTGATGGCCTGAAGTTTTTAATTTCGCCCGTAAGCGAATGGTCCAATTCACTTAAGTTTGGGTTCATTTTCTAAAGATATTCACGTTTCTCACACACCTCGCTCAGGGCTCAAGTTGTGCGTTTCTGGATACTATTTGGGCTCGATTCCCACGATGGTTGTCAAGCCCAATAAGGCAGTCATAACCGTATAGTTTTATGGTCATCGGACTTTCGACGTGCGGTCTAGGTCCTATACGGAGTTTCAATGTACTCCCGAGAGCAACTGGGTTTTGGGATCTCTCCGAGGTTTTCAAGTAATGTTGAGTTAGTGATTTTAATGGTTTTGGGTCTTGCAGTTCGTATAGATAGTGGTCCAAGCTAATCCACCGATTAATTTAGTTTAGTACTTAATTAATTTTCATCTAATTTCTAAAGAACTCGGTCATTAGCAATTTCTGCTTGGGGTGGTACTTGGGTCTTTGTATGGATTTTTCCGATACTTTACAAGATAGTAGAGGCTTTGTCTTAGTTTGGGGAAATTTTTTATTTTGTGGCCTCCACCAATTTGCTTCAAGTACTGATGCAGCATCAAGCAAGGCGTCCATTTCCTTAATCATCTCATCATCTAAATCAGGAGAGTGGGCAAAGCATGTGTCCAGAGTGTCAGAGTATAGAGTTAAAAGTTTTATATCTTCCACGAATGAATCGATCATGTTTATTTCATGGGCATCATCAACATCATCAAACCATTTGTACATATTGAAGATATTAAGCTCTAATGTCATGTTCCCAAAAGATAATTTCATAACCCCGTTCCAACAATTGATGATAGCATTTGATGTAGTTAAGAATGGTCGACTAAGGATGATGGGAATTTAAGTGCTTGTGTTAATGATGGGTTGTGTGTCCAAGACAATAAAATCTACTAGATAGTAGAATTTATATACTTGCACAAGCACATCCTCTATCACCCCCTTTAGTATACGAACCGAATGATCATCTAGTTGAAGCGTGGTCCTGGTAGGTTTTAATTCACTAAGACCAAGCTGGTCATGAACCAAGTATGGGATCAGATTTATGCTTGCCCCCAAGTCAAGAAGTGCATGATCAATCCTGTGGTTCCCAATCACACAGGAGATGGTTGGGCTACCAGGATCTTTATATTTATGGGGCACATCTTGCTTGAAGATGACACTCACTTTCTCTGTTAAGAAGATTTTCTTTTATATGTTTTGTCTCTTTTTTGTCGTACAAAGATCTTTCAGAAACATAGCTTATGAAGGTATTTGTTTAATGGCATCCAACAAATGAATATTGATTTTCACCTGTTTAAGCACCTCCAAGATATCCTGAGTGTTAGTTAGAGGCTTTGGTGAAATCAACCTTTGAGGAAATGGGGCAACCGACTTATATTGTGTTTCCATTTCTTTCTCATGTGAAGCATCGCTAAGCCCATCATTCCTCTTAGATTCTTTCAAGTCTTGAGGCTTCTCAGCCTTCATTGAGATGGTTTTGTCGATTATATTCCCTTTCTAAGAGTGGTGATAAATTTAGCTTGTTCCACATGCCAATTGCTTCTTTTCAACTACTTGATTTCTCGCCGATGAAGAGCAACTTTGGTTTTAGCTTTACAATGCACAATCTCACCAATCAATGTGGTGTGTTCTTGCATGAAGGCAACCATTTAGTTAATTTCAACCCTCTGACCTTGTCTACACTCGATTAGATATTTTCATTCTTCCTTTAGCAATCTCAGTTAATCCTCCATAACTGAGATTTGAGCCTCTAAATCGGTTAATGAATCGTCTGACTCCTTTAGGTAATTGTAGGCTACAACAAGTTGTTCCCTAGCATCTATGATTATCATCCTAATAGAGGAGGGGCAGTCGAATACTCAGCTTGAAGTCTATCTACCGTAGTAATTGTATTCGTGAATTAAACCTAGGAATTCATACAGTGCAAGTAGCTTGACCGATAAAGTTTCATCTGATTGAGTGAGACTTCAATATCGTTGAATGAGGCAGTTCAGTCTTTCGATCGATCTTGATGTCATCATGTCAATAGCACTAGATTGAATGAGAATTTGTAATTCCTCTCGTAGTTGTTGAATTTTCGTTAAAGGTACAAGAGACTCAACCACCAGGATGTCATGAGGAAAGGCTTAGTCGAATGAAGATAATATGTCTTTCTATAGGGAGCGGGTACTCTGAAGAAGACAATACATGAGAATCATTGGTTGATGGGAGCAGAGGACGGAAGATGTCGACCATCACAATATTTGTACCTCAACCAGGAATAGTTCGGCAAGTTGAGGTATCTCTTGTTCAAGTGTTTCTGCTTTATCTGAAGCAATCTGATGCTCATCGACCACAATAATTGATTGATCAATCGGTTTTGAGGAAGAAGCAGGCTGAATGGAAGGTAAGGTCATTAGTGTAGTAGACTTTTTAATTTCTTGATTCTGAGTGGATGCAGTTATGGATTGCACAAAGATAATGAAGGACTTCATAGGCTAGTATACTTTTACCTCCTCTTAGCCTTCAATTTGACCCATGGGCTGCTAACTATCGGTCGCTATTTTCTTTGAGTTATAAACATCAACTGTCTCGGCTTGAGTTTGTACAGGGTCAGTAGGAATGTTTGAAGTAAAAACCTCAGCTTGAAAAGTTGATGTAGTAATTAACTTGTCAGCTGTAACATCCCAAATTTTTACTACCAGAGTTTATACTCGTGCTCGAGGAAATCAAGTGTTAATAATGTAAGAATTTGGATGCCTCAAAGTCTCGCCTTAATTTTGTAAGTGTTATGGTTTCCTGCTCCTTTGTTTGTCAAATTTTGTGGTGCCAAAAACACAATTTGTGTCTTGTGTAGCATGTTAATTTATATGTTCAAGACACTGCATCACAATGTTACAAGTTAAGAATGGTGATCTACTTTAAGAATTATAAGGGAAAGTTCTTTGTCCACTTCTGTAATCTTCAATGTTCAGAGTTTTTAAAGCTACATCAAAAAGATAAGTGCTTGTTCAAGACTCAAGATAATGTTCAACTCAAGATGAAGTACAACTCAAGAATGACAAATCCAAGCTTTAAAAGATCTTAAGTTCAAGCTACATCTTGTACAGATCTCAAGCTTCATAATCTTCAAAGGTCAACCATCATCTGAAGAAATGAAGACTCAATGTCCATACTTCACATTTAAGGTATGAATGACCTTAGATTGACCTTAGGGTAGGTCATTTTTTATACATAATTCAATTTGTAACTATTTGGTCTGTTCTAAGACTAGTCCTGGACTCTGTTCGACTAATCCTAGAACTGGCTCGACCAGTTAAGAAATTTTAAGATCAATCCTAAGTTGTTGTAAATTTTTAAAATTTTTTGGTTGAGTTACGACCAGTCCTGGAGACTACTCGACCGGTTATAGGAACAGTGCCAACTCATTCACGACTAATCCTGCAGTTACGACTCAAACTCCAGCAATGAATTCTAGTGTCTCACGACCAGTCGTGTGCAAGTCACGACTAGTCGTGAAGACCTCACGACCGGTCGTTAAGTGCCTATGACAAATTGTGGAACGGTTTTATCTGATCGCACTTAAAATTTTAAAATGAAGTTCGATCTACGACCGGTCATGGTGGCCACATGACCAGTCATAGATGCGATTTCTGCAAGTATAAATACAACACGAATTTCAGAGTTTTATATCTAAGTCAAGTAAAATCAAGGCATCTCTCTGAGAGATAAGTTAGTGTTCCTTTTAAGCTACATTGTGCATATTTAATATTCTCTTTTGTTAGCTTTGTCAATTTGATTTTGTTTCTATATTTCAATCTGATTTGAAAAGAGGAATCGTTGTATTCCTTCTTCTTGGAATCAAAATCAAATAGAGCTATCCCAACTAGTTTAATTTAAAATCAATCTAGAATCTAGAACCATTTCAAAGTGAGTATTGGGGACATTTAAACTTCTATTCGAACTTCTACTCCGATTTGGTTCTTCCAGGCTGCTATAAAAGGAGAAATTCAGGTATTTTACATTTGTGTAAATCTTGTATGTTTTTGGTTTCTTTTGAGATTGAGCCAAAAAAAATCTCATTGTGTTGGTTATCTGAGGAGAGCCAGAAAACTCAAAAAGTGGGGTTTTTGAATTGTGGAAGCCCATTTGAAAGACACAATTGTGAAAGTTTTAGTTGAACTTAAGAAACCTATTTTCATAGTGAACGCTAATATCCCCTGTGTGAGGATATTAAGAGTGGAGTAGCAAGCTGTGTGGTTGTTGTTTAACAGTTGGTGTACACATAGGCGAACCACTATAATTCTTTGTGTCTTGTGGTTTGACTGTTTGTTTAATTTCTATATCTTTTATCATTCAAGTTTGTGGGATATATGTATGGATGTGAATGTTGTAATATTTACATTTCAAGCATTATGGAGAATGTTGTAATAGTTTAAAATTTATTTCTTGTTATTTCATTTATTTCCTTTTAGTTTGAGTTTTTGATATTCAAATTGTTCTAGTAAGGTTGTCCTGCTATAAACCCTTAGTTTTTATGATGCAAGGTTGTCCTTAGAACAATATTGGTATCATCCTCTCTATTCTAGTATTTGAGGTTGCTTTACATTTCCACATTGTGATTTGTTTAAAGTGCTATCATTCCTTTATTCATTAAAATTTCGCTATTAAAGTTTCAAATTTGGCATAGTCCTATTCACCCCCCCCCCCTCCCTCTCCTCTAGGACATATCTAGGCCTTTTCAAGTGGCATCAAAGCCTAATAGCTCGTTCTAATTGCTATATTTTTGGATTTATTTCCTGAGCTAATCGATCTAAGCTATTTATAAGATGTCAAATTTTGATAGCCTTTCAGTCACTAGGCCTCCACTATTTGATGGCTCCAATTATGCTTATTGGAAAGCCAGAATGAGAAGTTTCTTAAAATCCTGAGAGCATGTGGCAAGTCACAGTAACTGAATGGATCCCTCCTACCACTGAAGTGACTGGTATCGATGGATCAAAATCAATGAAAGTCTCACCTTATTTTACCTGGGCCACACTTCAGAAAAGTGAGAGTAGTATCAATGCAAAAGCACTAAATGAAATCACTTGCGCACTATCACCGGATAAATTCAAAAGAATTATATCTTGTAATACTGCAAAGCAAGCTTGGGATATTTTAGAAATGACACACGAGGGTACATCAATTGTCAAGAAATCTAAAGTCCAAATCCTCACAACCAAATTTGAGGAAATACATATGGAAGAAAATGAAATGTTCATGGACTTCTATACAAGATTGAATGATATTGTGAGCTCTATGTGGGGTCTTGGCGATAAAATCCTAGAAAGTAAAGTGTGTGCAAAGATACTACACTCACTACCTGAACGGTTCAACTCAAAGGTGACTGCGATTCAGGAACTTCGTGATACGGACAATATAAGGGTAGAAGAATTATTTGGGTCTTTACAAACCTACGAGTTAAATTTTAAAGCTCCTAAAGGTAAATTTATTGCTCTTAAGTCTTCTAAAAATATTTCTCAAGAAAACAATAGCAATTCTGATTTAGAAAACTCAGAAGATGATATGGCCCTTCTAATAAAAAAAGTTTTACAAAATTTTCAAAAGCAAAAAGAGGGTTGATTTTCAAAAAACTAATAATAAGAAAAGATCTAAAACTAAAACTTGGAAATCATAAAAAGATAGTCAATGTTACAACTGCTAAGAATATGGGCATTTAACAAACAAGTGTCCTAAAAAGGACAAACCCAAAAAGAAGAGTATGTTGGCTACTTGGGATGAATCTTCCGATTCTGAAGCTTCTTGTGAATCAGAAGATTCTGAAACCAAGTCGGGCAATGAAGTCAAAGCCCTTATGACTCTAGCCAAGTTCACTTTTTCAAATAACGATGATTTAACTAGTGAAGAAAATCTAGATAGTGATCATGAAAATGAAGAGGATCTTCAAGATGCCCACAATGCCCTATACAAGGAAAGTTGTAAAATTACTGTCAAACTTAAACTTCAAAAAGAAAAGTTTTCAAAGCTTAAAGAAAATTTTGATTCTCTTATTTTAGAAAAATCCCATATTTCAGATTGTTTGGAAAAATGCAAATGTGATTTAGAATTCAAAACCTCCCAGATTGAAAATCTGAAATCTAAAAATGAAAAACTTAAACTTGAAATCTCTTCACTTTTTAGTTTAAAGGATACATGGAGGTATGCCCAAGGTGATCCAAAATTAGAAAAACTTTTATCTGGATCAAGAAAAAGTGGCGACCGATCCGGTTTGGGTTATGATAGAAATGTTCCTCCTAAACAGAAGAATACTCCTCCTAAGTTTGTAAAAGGAGAGTCCTCAAACTCAAAAGAGAAAAGTTCTAATCAAAAGTTTTCTAAAAATGCTAAAACTTATCAATCTTTCAAAATTAAAAGTAACCACATCAACTATAAAAATCAAAACCGAAACTCTTTAGCTGATAAAATAGTTGATCTACTTAAGGAGCTCTTAAAATATAACTCAGTAGGTTATTCTTACAACAACTACAAACATAAGAAGACCAACTATACTCCTAAACCCAAAACAATTATGAAATGGGTTCCTAAGGTTACTTGCTTGGTTGCTCACACGGCTTTCAAAGCTTCAAGCCATTCAAAGTGGTACCTAGACAGTGGATGCTCCAGGTACATGACTGGTGACAAAGGTCTGTTCACCACTCTTAAAGACATGGCTAATGGTTCAGTCACATTTGGTGATGGTAGCAATTGCAGGATTATTGGCCAAGGTACGGTTCAACTTTCTAATCTTCCTTTATTTAAGTATGTTTTATATGTAAAAGGTTTAAAACATAACTTGTTAAGCATTTCTCAAATATGAGATAAAAGCCATAGCGTAAAATTTACTAATCTTGGTTGTGAAATTTTAAATAAAAAGGGTTCTATAATATTAACTGGTCGTAGAACTTCCGAAAATTGCTATATTGTTAGTGATTCTAGCTCATCTAGTCAAACGTGTTACATGGTACATACCAATGAGTCTGAGTTATGGCATAAACGCCTTGGACATGTACACTATCAAAATCTATACAGATTGAGCAAAAGAGAACTGATAAGAGGTCTACCTAAATTACAGAAAGTAGATAAAATATGTAGTGAATGCGAGATTGGCAAACAAACTAGGAGTGTTCACAAAAAAGTAAACTTTAATGTTACATCTAAACCTCTCGAACTTCTCCACATGGATCTTGTAGGACCAACCAGGACAGAGAGTCGAGGTGGCAAAAAATACATTTTGGTAATCGTGGATGATTTTACTAGATTTACTTGGGTAACCTTCTTAAGAGATAAATTAGAAACCCTTGATGAAGTAAAAAGGATTCTCAAACATATCCAAACTGAAAAAGGTTCTCAAGTTAGTAAGATCCGTAGTGATCATGGATCAGAATTCAAAAATAGCAGTTTTGAGAAATTCTGTTGCGATCAGGAAATATCACATGAATTCTCTGTGCCCAAAACACTACAAAAAAAATGGAATTGTTGAAAGAAAAAATAGAGTGATTCAAGAAATGGATAATGTAATGTCAAATAGTATGAAGCTCCCTAAAAATCTTTAGGCCGAAGCCATAAATACTGCATGTTATATAATCAATCGGGTTTATACAAGTAAAACTTATAATAAAACGACTTATAAAATGTAGTTTGATAAGAAGCCTACTGTCAAATACTTTCGAATTTTTGGCAACAAGTGCTATATTTTACGTGATTGTGAAAATCTGGAAAAGTTTGACACTAAAAGTGATGAAGGGATCTTTTTAGGATATTCTTTAAACAGTCGTGCATATCGAGTACTGAATATGAGGACCAGTGTTATTCAAGAGTCCATTAATGTGGTCATTGACGATCACTTGAATACACCTATCTTAAGTTCAGATAATGATGAAGTTTTTTTAATTGACAAACCAGATACTTCATCAAATCAAACTAATTCTGAATTGAGAACTGTTAAAGATCATCTAACCACTCAAATTCTTGGAAACCCTCTCACTGGTGTGCAAACTCGTAGATAACTAAAAGACATGTAATTACGTGTGCTTTACATCCCAGATAGAACCGGCTAACGTAAAAGAAGCTCTTACTGACGAAAACTAGATAGTAGCTATGCAAGAAGAGCTTAATTAATTTGTGAGAAATGATGTTTGGTATCTTGTTCCTAGACCTAAAGATAAACAAATTATAGAACTAAGTGGATTTTCAAAAATAAGTCTGATGAACTTGGTAATATAATTTGAAATAAGGCTAGACTGGTTGTACAAGGGTACACTCAAATTGAAGGCATCGACTATGATGAAACCTTTGCCCCAGTAGCTCTTCTTGAATCAATCAGACTATTCATATCCATTGCTTGTTTTAGAAAATTAAAAATTTATCAAATGGATGTAAAGAGTGTCTTCTTAAATGACGATCTGCATGAAGAAGTTTATGTTAAACAACCAACGGGTTTTTGAAGACCCTAAAAATGTTGATCATATCTATCACCTAAAAAAGGCTTTCTACGGTTTGAAACAAGCTCCCAGGGCATGGTACAAAAAATTGACTAAGTTTTTACTAAGTCATAATTTTCAAATGGGAAGTGTTGATAAGACTCTTTTTGTTAAGAAACATAACGATCATATCTTAATGGTGCAAATCTATGTTGATGATATTATTTATGAATCTACCTGTACTAACATGACTGTTGAGTTTGCATATTTAATGAAATCTGAGTTTGAAATGAGCATGGTTGGGGAATTGAACTATTTCCTTGGGTTGCAAGTAAAACAACAACCTGATGGTATTTTTATTTCTAAAACCAAATATGCTTTGAACTTAATCAAAAAAATTCGATTTGAAAATGGTAAGAATTTTGATACTCCTATGAGTACAACCTTAAGACTCTCAAAAGACTCTACACGTAAAAATGTGGATCCTAAAGTATATAGCAGTATGATTGGTAGTTTTATTTAACTACAAGTAAACCTAATATCAATCTAATCCTAAAGAGTCTCATCTAACTGTTGTTAAGTGGATTATGCGATATGTCACAAGTTCATCTAATTTGGGTCTCTGGTATTCATATGACACTAGTGTTCAGTTGGCGGGGTACTCAGATGCTGATTGGGCTGGTAATATCGATGATAGAAATTCAACCAGTGGTGGTTGTTTTATATTGGAAATTGTTTAGTTTCTTGGTTTAGTAAGAAGTAAAGTTCTATATCGCTCTCTACTACTGAGGCTGAATACATCACAGCTGGAAATGCATGTACTCAGTTTGTTTGGATGAAACTTATGTTAAGCGATTATGGAATTGCACAGGATTCAATGGTTTTACATTGTGATAATTCCAGTGTAATAAATATATCTAAAAATTCAATTCAGCATTCACGTACCAAGCACATTGATATTAGATATCACTAAATTCATGAATTAGTGGAAAAAAAAACTATCTCTTTGGATTACATTCCGACCGAGACTCAACTTGCTGACATTTTTACTAAGCCGCTCGACAAAAGCAGGTTTAATAAATTAAAATTTGATCTTGGTATGTGCAATCTAAATTGAATATTCATGCATGTTTGTATCATAGTATATATATATTTGATAATTTATTGGTTTAAATTTTAAATTTTTATAAAAAATGCATATTTTAGTCGGTACACGACCAATCGTGGACATACTCGACCAGTCGTGACACGACCGGTCGAGGACATCCCACGACCAATAGTGTAGCGCGCTGGACCTTTTAAAATTTGGGAAAAACTTCTTCTTTATTTCAACTCTTCTCTTCAACGAGCCGACGCCCGACCGGTCGTACCCACCTTCCCAGATCTTTAAGGTTAGTGCGTCATTTGCATTTTTCTTGTAGATTTTGGTCAATATTACTTCATTTTCACTCTTGGAGTAATTTATTTTGTGATTCATTGCGATTTAGGGTTTTCTTTTGAAAAATCTAATCTAATAAAACCTCACTCCACATATTTTGAAATTCCTTGTTTCTTTGATTCTTCTATTATAAATGGATGCTAGAGGGAAAAAGAAAACTTCTCGTGGTCCATAATTTTCTAGTTCAACTTCTATCACTCAACGCCATCTTCAATCACCCGAAGATGATCCCTCACATGTACGGGATTTGCGATTGCGCAATGTTATTGTTGAAAGTCATATTCATATTGAACACATTACTCCTTTTGATCTCCTTCCACTTCTCTAATCTGTAGGCTGGGATAACATCCTACATTGGGGTGGGCCTGCATACCAGTCTATTGCTCAGGCCATGTTTGCATGCATTTCTGAATTTTTGACTGAGAATTTAACATTTAACATAGCAGCTAGAGAAGGTCCATTTGATGTAAACTGTCATTTGATCTCAGCTCTAATGGATATATCTGTTAATGATGAGGGTATTCCTATTCATACTCTAGTTGAGAAACCCTCAGAATCAGAAAAATGCATGCTCACTAGAGATTTATGTAATATGGATGTGCAATGGACTCATAAGGGGAATACGTTCCCCTCAAAGTACTTGTTACCCAAATATAAGGTTCTCCACAGAATCTTTATTTCAAATCTGTATCCACGTTCTGGTAACAAAACAGAACTGACTTCCTTTATGGTTCGGGTTTTGCATTCTATCATCTCTGGCACTAAAGTCTGTCTGCCTTTTTTAATATGTCATTTCATCATTCAGTTTCATCTCCATCCAGGACACAATGATATTCCATTTGCATATCTTATGATTGTGTTAGCTACTCATATGCTAGTTGTTATGCCTGTTGGAGAGGCTCCTATTCATCATCTTATCTTTAACAATACTAATATAAATAAGATGATATTGGAATTGGCTCCTGGCCAAGTGGATGTTGGTGGTGGTGGAGCTGAAGCAGGGAATGTAGATGAGGCAGGTGATCTTCCTCCTGATGATATTAAAATGGATGACATTTTTGATGAAATTGAATCAGACTCTACTAATGATCTTGACTATGAGCCATCTGATTTTGATGCTCGTCTTCGTGCACTTAAGGAAAAGGTAGAGAACATGAATGTTGCCCATGATTTATAATTTAAATATATGCGCAAGTATCTTAGGCATTTAAATAAGTTCCTTCATCAACTTGATCCTACCATACCTTCTCCTTCTTCTGGATCTGATTAAGTGTTTTTATTCATTGGTCTATAATAACTGTTAGACTATTTTGGTTTCTTTCAGTGTGTTAGACTTACTATGGATTATACTGGTTTATAATATATGCACTTTGAATTTGCTTATATATCTTTTGTCTATTTAACTCCTTTATTACTCTCTTATTGGTCTTCCACTTCCTTTTATTCCTTTCTTTCTTTGTCATATTGTGACAAAAAGGGGGAGAATATTTTAAGTTTTGGATTGATTGATAAATATGAAATGTATATGGATTGTGGGGGAGAAGCATAATTTTTATGGATCTATGTGTGCTATTCAGGGGGAGTAAGTAATGAGGAATTTGTGCTAGTTAATGACAACTGGTGCATGATTCTTTAACCAGGCTGTAACTGGTTCTCTTATATATGACTGGTGTATGATTCCTTATTGAGCATGTAATGCTGCTCTTATTTTTATTGGGGTGTGTTTTGTCACAAATTTGACAAAGGGGGAGATTGTAAGTGTTATGGTTTCCAGCTCATTTGGTTGTCAAATTTTGTGGTGCCAAAAACACAATGTGTCTTGTGTAGCATGTTGATTTATA
This sequence comes from Magnolia changhungtana, assembly GCA_030180095.1. Classification (NCBI taxonomy): domain Eukaryota; kingdom Viridiplantae; phylum Streptophyta; class Magnoliopsida; order Magnoliales; family Magnoliaceae; genus Magnolia; species Magnolia changhungtana. The sequence continues at coordinate 6,221,323 of JASAUF010000600.1, forward strand.
TGTTCAAGATACTGCATCACAATGCTACAAGTTAAGAACGGTGATCTACTTCAAGAAATGCAAGGTCAAGTTCTTTGTCCACTTCTGTAAGCTTCAATGTTTAGAGTTTTTAAAGCTACATCGAAAAGAAAAGTGCTTATTCAAGACTCAAGATAATGTTCAACTCAAGATGAAGTACAACTCAAGAATGACAAATCCAAGCTTTAGAAGATCTCAAGTTTAAGCTACATCTTGTACAGATCTCAAGCTTCATAATCTTCAAAGGTCAACCATCATCTGAAAAAATGAAGACTCAATGTCCATACTTCACATTTAAGGTATGAATGACCTTAGATTGACCTTAGGGTAGGTCATTTTTATATACATAATTCAATTTGTAACTGTTTGGTTTGTTCTAAGACTAGTCCTGGACTCTGTTCGACTAGTCCTAGAACTGGCTCGACCAGTCCAAGAAATTCCAAGACCAGTCCTAAATTGTTGCAAATTTTTAAAAATTTTTGGTTGAGCTATGACTAGTCCTGAAGACTACTCGACCAGTCATAGGAACAGTGTCGACTTATTCACAACCAGTCCTATAGTTACGACTCAAACTCCAGCAATGAATTTTGGTGTCTCACGACCAGTCGTGTGCAAGTCATAACCAGTCGTGGAGGCCTCACGACCGGTCATGAAGTGCTTACGACCAGTCGTGGAACGGTTTTATCTAATCGAACTTAAAATTTCAAAATGCAGTTCGACCTACGACCAGTCATGGTGGCCACACAACCAATTGTAGATGCGATTTCTGTAACTATAAATAGAACACGAATTTCAGAGTTTTATATCTAAGTCAAGTAAAATCAAGGCATCACTCTGAGAGATAAGTTAGTGTTCTTTTTAAGCTACATTATGCATATTTAATATTCTCTTTTATTAGCTTTGTTAATTTGATTTTGTTTCTATATTCCAATCTGATTTGAAAAGAGGAATTGTTGTATTCCTTCTTCTTGGAATCAAAATCAAATAGAGCTAGCCCAACTGGTTTAATTTAAAATCAGTCTAGAATCTAGAACCATTTCAAAGTGAGTATTGGGGACATTTAAACTTCTATTCGAACTTCTACTCCAATTTAGTTCTTCCGGGCTGCTACAAAATGAGAAATCCAGGTATTTTACATTTATGTAAATCTTGTATGTTTTTTGTTTCTTTTGAGATTGAGCCAGAAAAATCTCATTGTGTTGGTTATCTGAGGAGAGCCAAAAAACTCAGAAAGTGGGGTTTTTGAATTGTGTAAGCTCATTTGAAAGATACAATTGTGAAGGTTTTAGGTGAACCTAAGAAGCCTATTTTCTTAGTAAACACTAATATCCCCTATGTGAGGATATTAGGAGTGGAGTAGCAAGCTGTGTAGCTGTTGTTTAACAATTGGTGTAAACATAGGCGAACCACAATAATTCTTTGTCTTGTGGTTTGACTGTTTGTTTAATTTCTATATCTTTTATCATTCAAGTTTGTGGGATATATGTGTAGATGTGAATGTTGTAATATTTACATTTTAAGCATTGTGGAGAATGTTGTAGTAGTTTAGATTTCCTTTCAGTTTGAGTTTTTGATATTCAAATTGTTCTAGTAAGGTTGTCCTGCTATAAACCCTTGGTTTTTATGGTGCAAGGTTGTCCTTAGAACAACATTGGTATCATCCTCTCTATTCTAGTATTTGAGGTTGCTTTACATTTCCATATTGTGATTTGTTTAAAGTGCTATCATTCCTTTATTCATTAAAAATCCGCTGTTAAAGTTTTAAATTTGGCATAGTCATATTCCCCCCCACCCCAAGACATATAGCTAGGCCTTTTCAGATTTTCCTTTCATCTAGATCACATCTAATTACATTCGTAAAGGTAATCATCCACAAAAATGAAATCCACTGTATTTATCATTCAATAATAAGAGAATTAAATAGATTTGTCAAATGCTCTCTAAATGGGAGCTTATTACAATATCTGAGTTTGCAGCGGAAATATAAATGAAACCAAATTGTAAAACTCTTTTCTTTATTCAATCAGTGTAGTCCTTCGTCAGAGGATGGTCTGTTGGGTCTTCAACCTATACATCACCTGCATCATTTGTATAGTTGGAAAGGGTCAACGCCCTACTCATAGTGAAGGTTATCCTTTAAGATTATTCATAGTTTAGGAGATTCATAAAAGTAAAGCAATGGTTTTGATACGTCTCGTATTCCACTACTACGAGAGTTATCATTATGCGCAAAGAACCTACATGAGATGCATGCCTAGCAAAGTATACATGGTTTATCACACTTAGCAATTTTCATAATTTGGAAAATGTTTGGAGTTATCTGGCTCGCCCCACATCCCATTCTATGGAGATTCGCTGGCGTGTCCCACATTTACGTGGGTATCCCAAGACGACGACAATGCATGACTTGGATGAATTACGTGACACGATTTGTTCATAAAGCAACTATTTGCGACATCCAATCCCGAAGGTGTTGTAACACGCATTACGAATTACTTACATCAATTTGTGCACCACTACCCAAATTCATGGAATTACATGTCAACCTAGTGGCCGCTACTCGAACCATATTACGTCCACGATATTCATTTGATTGCTAGAAGTGGGATTTCCACTCTAGCACTTGCATGTAAGATGGTGACATAGTGTTTTGAATTATGCATCAATATTTGCAATAAATTTAGAGATTTGAATTATATAAGATAGGTGCAAGTAATTCAAGTCAATATTTAAAGGAAAGTAACCCTTACATGAATACAGAAAGGTCATGTATAACTATCATCACATCTTAACCATTATTTCCAAAGGATAAATAACTGAAAGTGGTAAAAATATTTGAAGGAAGGATTCAAAACATGTAAGGGAATAAAATCAAATCAAGTTAATACAAGCTTAAAGGAATTCCTCACCTTTGGTTATTTGATCGGCCTATGGAAACTGTGTGATCGACCCTGTTTATCCTAATCCACATGGTTGAAGTATTAGGATTAGAGCTATGTTTAGTGATTCTATCAAAGGCATGGTTTAAGTGTACGTTCTATCTTAGAATTTTTTGGGATTTTTGGCGAATGATTCCACCAAGTTGGCTTAGCTCATCATGGTGGAATCCTCTACCTCCCTTGTTGTGAAGAGGAAAGAAAAGTTTGAAAGGGAGGAGAAGGGAGGATTGGGTTTTGGACCTGAACTGAGTTCGGCAATAGCTCGGGAGTTGACGTACGCAACACGTCCTTTCTCCTTCTTCTACATTGTCAGTGACTTGCCGGAATAACTTCGACTTCCTCTTCATTCTCGTCTCTTTTTCTTTCGTATTTCTCTCTCTTTCTTCTCCCTATTTTTCTTTTCTTTGGTTTTATAGTGTCTAGCCCCAGCGAGAGAGGAGTTATAGTCAGATGCCGACTCTCCTTTAGTATTCCGTTTACGCAGAAGCTTTTGCTACGAGTTGCGCGTGGGCCCAGATATGCGGGGTTTGTAGCAGCGATCGGTCCCATTTGGTCTATGGGTGAGATTTCTTTGAAACAAGGTCATCCAACGGACGTCTCTGATTAAATCTCGATCATTCGTGGTTGGTTCTAATGTTCTGCGTGTGATCGGACAGACAGGCATCGATCTTACTAGCGGATTGCTTTTCTGCTCTCCTTGATTTGAGGTGATCCTTCCAAATGGCTTGATTTCGTTGTCCGACGACCCCTGGCCCGTCGGATTCTTAATCTGGTAGTGTGGTCTTCTTACGCACGGGATTTTCGAAAGCTTTACGGATGAAATTTTTGGAAGTACAGCTAGCGCAAGGAAAAATGGTGGAATGTCGTGTTCATCTCTTCTCTGCGCTTCTTTTGGACGACTTAGATTGGATCGGAACTCCATTCCTCAAGCTTTGGATGGCTCGGATGTGTGAGGTTGCTAGGTTAGGAAGGATGGAAGTGGTTTTATCTTCGGATCTTAGGCTTGTGCAGCACTTCATTCGAGCGAGATGTTTTTCACCATTTCGTCTTTGTGCGTGGATAGTTTATAGGGTTCTCTGATCACGGGGATGGGTTTATCTGATGGACGGTTTGGATCATCCCATGGGTGATGATGGTGGCCCATCATTTGATAAAACAGACGGTAGTCCGTCGTGGGTAGACGTAGAAGAGAGGATTCTCTTCTCTCTCTTTTTTTTTGAGATATATCTGGTCAGCGTTGGGTTTGACCCTTTCCTGGTTCTGGTGGACTGAGGGAGCGTACACGTCCTGTGTACACTCACCACGAGTGTGGGGCCCATAGTGACGGTTAATGAGATCCGCACCATACATCGTATTTTTATGGGTTCCATTGTATTATTTGACAATGGGTGGTGTCATTTCAAAACTATCATGAGCTATGCTAACAGAATTATCTGTCGGTCTAATTTACGGGTTGTTCATCAGCAGCCGAGAGTTCTCTGGTTACTAAGAAAAGAAAGTGTAAGTCAGTTTAAGGGACTATGTAATCACTGTAAAAAAAAAGGGGTGTATTGTTGAAATAACATCCACTTATATCCAACTGAACAACAATGGTAATGAATTGATTGCCCGCTGGTGAAAGTTTGGCAGGGTCGATGACTAAAGCCAAAGCTCGAGTGGAGTGAGGAAAGGGGGATTGGGACGACACTACGCCAAAATGGCCAATTTGCGACGAATTTTTGCGACAGACGAAAATCTCTTGGTTTAACGATGGATTTAATCTGTCGCTAATGGAAAAATCTGTCACTAAGCTTATCTTTCTCAAATATCCGTAGTCCGAACGTCACGAAATTTAGCGATGGACCGAAATCCGTCGCTAAAATCTTATTTACGACATATTTAAGACAGATTTTTGTCCATCGTAACAAGGCGACGGACTAAATCCATCGTAAATTTTGATTTGGCGACGGTAAATGAACAGTTGCAAGTTCCCGCCCAAAATACGAATAGCGCGCTTTTCAGTTGCTTTTGCGACGGACCATGGTCCGTCGTCAAAGGACTTTTGCCTCAACATTATTTTTTTTCTTTTTTTTTTTTAGAATATAGTGGAAAATTAAGTTTTTTAATAGCTAATAATCATTTTTTAATAGAATTTCAGTGGTTTAATTAAATATATTTGTATCTAAGATTATTTTTTAACAATTGATTGAATGCAAAAAGAAAATTTATTTTGTTTTTATATCAAATGAGTGGAATTTTTATTTTTATTATTAATTTAAAACTAATATTTAAATGATTTGTAATATCACATAAAAAAGAATATTGAGAAGTTTAAAAAATTTAACAATGTTTGAAAAAAAATTAGATTTTGAAAAAATAAAAATCGGGATTTAATAAAAATCTATTTTGTGGGAACAAAAAAGAATATTTAATAAAGTAGATAAATTTGAAAAAAAAAATAATAAAAACAAAAAGCATTTGATTTTGAGAAAAAATAATATCCTAAAAAAAAAAATTAAAAATATTTTAAAAAATGTGAAAATTTTCACAATGTTGAAAAATGAAAATATTTTAAAAAAGGAAATGAGAGTTTGAAATTTGAAAAATAAAAAAATAAAATTTGTGAAGTTCAATAAAAATTGACAAGTTCGAATAAAATGCTTTTTAAAAAATGGAGAAGTGAAAAAGAATTGAAAATTTTAAAATAAAACGATATTAAAAAATCGATACTTCATCAAAAAATAAACATTTTGAAATGAAAAATAAATAAGTCAAAAATTTTTGTGATTTTGAAAAATAATTGAAAATGTTCAAAATTCAAAATTAAAAGAAAAAGTTATTTATAAAAACACTAAGATTTTGAAAATATATATAATTTTAAAAAAAAATTTTGAGAAGTTGAAAATAACATGATGCTTTTGAAGAAAAAAAATCGACATTTTGGAATTTTTGGGAAAAAAATTAGAAATTGTGAAAATTTAAGATATTTTGAAAATAAAAATTTAGAATTTGTATTTTAATTTATTTTTTGAAATATTTTATAATAAAAATGATATTTTGTTAAAAGTTTTCAAAGAAAAATTAAGAGTAAAAAAATATACATTTTGAAAAAAATGTTATTTTTAAATGGAAATTGAAATTTATCTGTGAGAAAAAAAAATAAATAAATTATTAGGCACATCCACTAATTGAACATTTAATCATTTTGGGACAATCTAACCAGTCTAGATTTAGATTGAAGAATAAATAACTTCAAATGTTTAAATCAAATTTCACTCAAATTGTTGATCAATCTTGTATGCTCAATATCTTTCTCATATGTAGCTTGATCGGGGCAAGTAACTAGTCAAATTGAGGGTATTGATCAGTAAAATAGAGTACATTGACTGGACATGTAAAATGGGCTAAATATTCAGGTCAAAATTGTGACCGAACTTATTGACCTCGTGAGAACCTAAGAATTGATTTTTGTAAGTTTTGTGGGGCCCATCATGATGTGTGTCAAACATCAACACCATGCATTTGATGTATCCCCTTTAGGTCATGAGATATCTCAAAAATCATCCGTATACGAAACTCAGGTGGGCCATACCATCTAAAACTATGTGAAGACATCCTAAAAAATATATAAGCACTTGGTGGGGCCCACTTGAGTTTTGGATGTGGTTGAAATTTGGTCTGACCCCTCATCCAAGTAGGACACATAATGAGTGGGGTTGGATATGTGAATCACATTTAGGCAGGCCCAATATATGATTATGAATGTTTTAAGGAAACCCATCTCCACTCTGTTTAGGTGAGTTACTCATTACCCTTATCATATTGAGTAAACTTTGAGGGGTCCACCGTTATTTATTTATTTATTTTATCTACTTTGTTCATCCATGTTAACAGATATTTTGAGGTCTAAAGAACAAAAAGGAAGCATATCCAAAGCTCAAGTAGACCACACCACAGGAAATAATGTGATTGAACCTCTACCATTGAAAAATTCTTAGAGGCCATAGAAGTTTTGGATCAAGCAAATGTTTGTGTTTTCTCTTCATTCACATCTTTTTTATATTATGAACAGGTTGGATGGCAAATAAACATTACTGTGAGCCCAAGGAAGGTATCAATTGTGGAAATCATTATTCCACAATGTTTCATGTGGCGTGGTTCACTTGAGCTTTGGATTTATTGAAAATTTGGGATCAACCCACACGTTCATCCATTTTTCGAGATCATTTTAGAGAATTATCAAAAAAATGAATCATATCCAAAGATTAAATGGACCACACCACAAATACTAGCAGGGGTGATGATTTTCACCGTTAAAAAATTTGTAGGGCCCACCATAACGTTTATTTTCCATCCAATCGGTTCATAGGGTCACAAAGACCTAGATGAAGAGGAAAAACAAATTTCGTATTGATCCAAAACTTCCATGACCCCCAAAAGGGTTTCAATGGTAGACGTTCAATCCCCCATCGTGTGGTCCACTTGATAGTTAGATCTGTCTTATTTTTTGTCTTAAGCCTTACGACGAGCTCGCCATATGGATGGATGGTTTGGATATAACACATACCTTATGAAAGGACCCACATAACTTGCTGACGTCACCCGCCCCTTCTCTCAAGGGCGCCGATTGTCCACTGACAAGTTGAGTAGGGAGACAGCTACTGAAGTGATGTCACCAAGTTCTGTAGGCCCCACCATGATGTATGTTTTGTATCCACATCGTCCATCCATCTAGAGAGATCATTTTAGGGTAAGATCCAAAGAATGAGTCACATCCAAAGCTCCAGTGGACCCCACCAGAGAAAACAGTGGGGAGAGTGACACCACCGTTAAAAACTTCTAAGTTTTGACTGGTTAGGGCGCCGGCCCTAACCAACCCCTCTCACCTGTGCCTCTCTCTCCCCCTCTCCTCTCCCTCTCCCTCTCTCTCTCTCTGCGCCTGAGTTTAGAGAAGTCGCTGGATCTAAGGCTGTTGTGGGTGAAAGTAATTGCAATGGCGAATCTGTGTTGTTGCTTCCTGTCAGCAATAGTAGCAAGGATGCCGGATATGAATGGAAAGGGTGCCTGGTGGTGTGCTCACAAGGGTTCCGATGGAGATGGGCTTCAGTAAAGGCGGTGAAGGCTGAAGAAAATGCAGAGAGCGAGATTGTGGGCTGCGAATGGGATCTGAGAGACAGAAATGATGGCGGATCTGAGTGTTGGCCTAGCAGTGTCTGAGACAGGATTTTGCCGAATTTGTAGGTGACGGCTGGTGTGGCTGCGGTGGTGATGTGGCAACGTGGTGGTGCTTATGATGAGAATGATGGAAATGAATGGTGTGGATCAAAGGCCCCAAATCGGGTGCTCTAATACCTTGACACACCTAATTCCTTTTTTGAACGTTTTCTAATATGGAACATCCACTTCGTTGTCAGGCATTCTGACTCGAAATTGCAGGCTTCTTTCTTTTGCTTTACATTACTAACTGTTGCTGGAGAGTCTATAAAATTAGTTGAAGCTGATATTAGTTTGTGCTTGCAACTATTCCGAAGTATATTTTATTTTGTACTCTAGATTGCTGTGTATTTGCCTTTCTTTTGTTAATCTTATGCATATATTGTATCTTCAGGCCACGGGGATGCTCGAGCTGCAGAGTATGTTAAACAACATTATCTTATGCCACATATGCATGAAAGTGGTGGTATGGATACAGAGAATAGCACTTTACCAAGCATGATTTTTCTCAAGCAAGGTAGGAGTAGTTGCCACGTGGACCAGTCACTCCACCATCTCTCAAGTTCGAGGTTGAAGCAGCAAGGTGCACCACCTTCTCCAACATGTATTTATGGTCCAATCCACAAATTTTCAGGTCACCCTCATGCTGAAGTTGCATTGATATGTTCCATTGAATTGAACTGCAATAATACTAATTTAATAAGATAGCCCAGTCAGCTCTGTTCATGATGAGGGACTAGCCCCCAAATTGCAACTACTATCGAGTTCAACATGAAACTCACAATATTGAAATTTTGATTGTCATTGTAGGTTAAAAAAGTCACTAGCCCACTTCAATAATTTCCTCTGATAATGAATTGAATGAATTATAATTCAATTCAATCAAGCATCCAAAACACTTTTGAGTGAAACCAACCTATCATACGGTTGGCATTAATGCCTGATCTTGATAAACAAAGTGCATGAGATTAGTGTACAAAACTGCATGGAACAAATATGATAAGAAAATGGAAAAAAGAAAAGAATAGAAAGGGCCAAATGGTACCAATTCGCTTGTATGTTTGCTGGAAATTCAAAGTTGTGATGCATATGTTTTCACAGTCCAGTCACTCGACTGGTGGTCACTAATCACTATGTTTTTGTCATTCCTAAATATGATAAAATCATCTCTGATCCAGTCAAACCAAAGAGCAGGGAAACAAACTTTAGATATCCACAATGACATCTTGCCTTAAAGATGAAAAGGAAGGCATCAGCAGCTCATATTGGTTGAAATAATTGCACCCAGCCAACGGATGCATTACACGGGTTCCCAACTGAAAACGGGTGAAAACTTGTGCAGCACGCCAGCACCTGATTCAGTGCATGCCCATGAAGTACCAATCCAAATCAGACCTTAACATGAATATCAAGAGTCTTGGATTACCAGAGCGACCAAAAATTCACCATCACCACCTACACTTCCACTTGCATTGTAAGCTCTCTCTCTTTCTCCCTCCCTCCCTTCCTCTCTCCTTCATTATGGAATTTGTACAGGTGGGACCCATGGTTTTGTGATCCCTTTCTAATTCAGGAACTATTGAGTTTTATTAAGTCTGGATATCCACTGAAGCTCATTTGGGATTGAATGGTATCTTCTGTGATGCCTTAGATTGGTTGATAGTGTTATTGGATTTTGCTCCAGCTTTTTACAACGATTACAATCAATGAACCTGCGCCCGGGCTGAAGACAATTTTTAGCTTCACTGTTCCTGATCAAAAGTCTGGCAAGGCAAGGGACTTTCTTTGCACATTTCCTTTCATTTGTAAGTTCTAATTTCAGTGTTGTAAACTTGTAAGGAGTTATTGGTTTTTGTTGTTTTTATGAACCAGAAGAATGCCTCATTTTATTTTATTTTGAAGGTTTAGCTTATGTAAGGTTGTTAATTGTTAATTTGAATAGAAGTCTCCATTCATATATGTGGCTGATATGAACATTCCTAAGAAGTCAGAATTTTTTAAATAAATTGCAGTGTAATGTGGCTAGTCTGGTCCTTTGCAACCTTCTATTTACACTTATTTAGTATGTTTGCTTATTTTTGGGTTACTAGAATGATATGCTTTTATATTTTTGTTATTGCATGGTTAACGTTTTCCCATTTACTATACTGGAAAAAGTAGAGCATATCACATTTTCTCCTTGTGTTCCTTGTCAAATGTGAAATGATTCACAATTTCTTTCTTGGATGGTTGCAATATCTATCATATTATTTATTGTGCATTTGCTGGTACTTTTTCTTTCAGTTGCTTCAGATGCATTTTTGTTTTTGTTGCTCAGATGACTTTCCCATGTTCGTGTCTACTTCATACTCTCTCAATTCCAAGAATGGTTACCATCTCCAAATGACATTCTTATAAAATGTCAGTTTTTTTAGCATTCATGCTCAGTATTCCTCAAACTAAGTTGAATGTTTTGATTTGTAATGGTTGCAAACGGACACCTTTATGCTCATAGAGTTGTCAGTTGTCACACTTCATCATGTTTGCATCTAGCTTCTTTTTGATCTGCTTGCATTGTGAACAAACTTGCATGCATTGTGAACAAACATGGATTCTTGCAAGTACATTGAAAAAAAAAAAAAGAGGGAAGAAAGCAAAACAAAGAAACAAATATGGATTCTTGCAAGTAAAAAAAAAAAGTCAATGCCGCTTCTTTGGGGCAAGCGTGAATTGTTATGTTTTTATTAGTGGATTAGGTACAAGGAGTTTGATTTTAAAAAGGAAAAAAGAAATACTAATTGCTACATCTCATATTTGTGCAAACTTACAATGAATGGGTATATTCACACCCAAACAATCACCTAGACAAAGTTTATCATGCAATTCTCATTCTAGTGGGCATAAAGGAAAATACTAATCACTGAATTTCATAGGGGAACTCTTCTTCTTCTTCTTTCTTATAATAATTATTAAAGGAATTCTGTTTTGAAAATGTAATTCCTACTTTCATCATCATCATCTAAGCCTTAACCCAACACTCTTAGATTAGGCATGAATTGAAAATGACAAATCCAACAAATCCAACACTGTAAGTTTGTTTTTCCTTTTTTTTTTTTTTAAATGTTTAACTTCTCTTTTATATAGATTTTTTTTTTTTTTTAAAGCTCTAATTTTTCATTGTCTTTATATGAGGGATGAGTTGTTGTGGGGAGCTGCTTAGCTGCACAAAGTCACCAAAAACCCAGCTTATCTAAACTACATTCAAGTGAATGGTTAGACACTTGGAGCTAATGAGACTGACAATACCTTTGGTTGGGATAACAAACATGTTGGAGCAAGAATCTTAATTTCCAAGATTTGATTTTTTCTTTTTCTTTCTAATTTCTATCCCTTTTTTCTCTTTATATATATATATATATATATATGAATGCTCTCACTTGGACAAAAATCTTATTCTGGTCTTGACTGTTGTTCAGCACGGTGTGTGGGTCAACATGGGATCTGATCTGTTACATAGAGAATTTCTGTGTCAACAATCTTCTGAAGATGGTTGTGATGTTAGCACTCTTTTACATTGGTCATTTTTAAATGGTTGATAAGAAGTAAACTGTTGCTAATCATGCAAGTTTTAGAAAATTCTAATGCATAATGTTGGGTGTTATCCACTGCTAATCATACATTGTTGTTGCCTCTCTTTTACTGCTCAAACGGCCAACCTATTAGAAGGATTGGGTGTCACAAGCACTTAACAGGTTGGACGTTATCCACTGTAAATCTCATGTTCTTGACAGCCTACAATTGAAGTTTGAGCAGTAACAGTAGCAGTAACAACTCCACCAGAGATTTTCGAGTAAAGCCATTCTCTACATGTGCTAGTGCTAGTGCTAATAGCAGTAGCAGTAACAACTCCACTAGAGATTTCCTTTCGTTAATAGACAAGCAAAGCGGTGATGGCTTGAAGGCGACATACTATTGGGATATATTTTCAGTGATTCTTGATTCTTCGGATTATGTTAAATTCCTGCATAGTGTGTTAGTTTTACTCTTAAGAATGCAAACATGCTGCACTTATGCACATAAAACTGTATTTTGATTTCTTTTGTTTCTGTTGTATGTCCAATCCTGAGTCCATGAAGCTTTGAAGAAGCACGATCTTACAAAAGCTCTTGTAATGAAAGAGCTGGTGTGGTTTGTGGTATGTACTGATTCTATATTCTCTGTATTTACCTTGACTCTTTTTTTTTTCCTTTCCTTTTCCCTCTAAACTTGTAGTTTTAGTCGATGAACAATTGTTTTGTTTTCATTTGACCAGCCATGATTAGGAGCTTACAATAGCATTCAAAAATGACACTTCTGCATAGTAAGCAAATGAAGAAACATATTACAATCTTATTTTTCTTCTATCAAGTCTATTAATTGATAATGGTGGAACACTTTACCTTCGTTGTTAATAGAACACTTTCAGCCGCTTCTGGAAGTTACCAAGATTGATCGTGTAAGCACTGGGTGCCCCAGCAGCATTTTTGTCAGAAGGTTTTGCATTACCATTTTGATGTTCTGCCATTGAAGCTATGTCGGATTTAGAACAACTGAAATCCGCAACAAACCAAACAGAAAAATGCAGAGATAACCGCAAATATCAGAGAAGGTATGTCTCTTCTTTCCTTTCTCTTCTATTTCATGAACAAAATGTAGTTCATCTGCAAATTACAGTTTTTTTTAAGGATTTAGAACTTTTTTTAAAAATGAAAACTACTGGTTGAAAAGAAGAAAAAATAACATTTTCATTATATATATATATATATATATATATATATATAAAACCCATGATCCAAACTTCAATTCCAGGTTTCCAAATTCCTGTTATATAATCATCATCCGAGCCTTTCTTCCATCGATTTGGGGTTGGCTTTAAATGGTAGATTGGCAAAAAGAAATTATGATTGGCTGCCAAGTAGACATTCACCTTCCTCTTTACTAAGGTCTTGGGAACTGAAATGGCAGAGGCTCACATTGATACTGACTCACATGCTAAACATAATTCCACACTACACAATTAAGACTGCCAACAAGCTACTCGCATATTGCAGCAACATTTTAAAACAGCAAAAATGCCCCTATTCCCAGTAGAGGTAAACTCCACACTGTTGATGGGGTTGACAGGTACAATCTGAAACATTGGTTGCTACACACGCGTATGCCTCCAAATTACCTAAATACATGTTACGTTTGTTTCAAATTCCTCCCCATGTTCCTTGAAAATCCAAAGTTCATGATCCTCTGAAAACTATTTGCATGGGAAGAATTACCCCTGGCTGATGCATACAGAGTTTTGCTAAGCCCACGTGCATGTTCAAGTCAGCTAATGCACATGCCACCACATACTCTCGCAAGGCGAACAAGTAGAATGTTCAAGCCATCCATCATGATGAGATTCCCTATCCCAAGAATCAGGTCAGTCCACTAGTCAGGTGGGCCACAATCAACTGAATGAATGTACGATTGTGAAAAAAATAGCCAAAGTTTTCTAATCCGCTTGGCTTATTTCTACTATCATGGCACACCAACTGAATGGACCACCTTTATCTTTAGGCTCTACACAGTGAACTCCACCTAGTGGATGGCTTGGATGTTTCACTGGCCTACCATACTAGCATATACAATGGGTGGTGCATTAGCTGACTTGTAGACACGTGGTAGAGTGCATTGGATGAATGGTCTGAAACAAGTCCATCCTTGCATATGTATATAATCGTATGATACATTTAGGTGTATGTATTTATGAATATAACTGTATGATGGTTGAATGGATGGATGGGGGAATCAAAGATATTTTTTGGGGTCTGGTTTCATGGACCAAATGGTAATAGAGATGCAGTTTCATAAATGAAAGCAGTTACAAGCACTGTCAAGTTGTTGTTGTCTTCTCATTATGCAGGTGTATCTTGTTGGGAAATAGGAATTTCGTAGTTCCTACACTTTCATTTGGTCATTTTGTTAAACACTAGTGCGTTAAATGCAAATTGCATTGCAGTGTTGTGTATTGATTCTAACATCTAAAGATCTTTTCAAACTGTATTGTGCTCTCCCAGTGAATGCTATGAAGTTAAGAAACGCTCTTACCTGAACCTCTAATGGCTAGGATGAATTCTAATATTTTATTTTGTTAATTGGTTTCAGTTGATTAAACTATTCACCTTTCATGGATTTGAGCTGGTTATTTGTAATATATGAAGGGTTGACTAAACTAGTCTTTTCTTGGATTGAATCTGGTTGTTTGTAATATATGTAGGAAGGGCTCAAAAGAAGGTTGAACAAGAGAAGATACTAAGTAGCCAATTCGAGGCAAGGCATAGCCAACAGTTGAAGTTCTGGGTAAGAAGTGTTTAGTTAGGAGGGTTAAAAGTCAATTTTTGTTGGAGTGGGCCACTTGGGTCATTTCCTCTTTTATTGAATTGAGTTGTTACCAATTTTGTGAATAGGATTCTTATCAAACAATAGTGTGAATTATTTTTTGAATGACTATTAGGTGCAAGATTAAAAAAATAATAATAATAAATTATTGATTTTTTTTTTACAGATATTTTAGCGATGGACCCAATCCGTCACTAATTTCTGAACATTGAAAACCGACGACGGATTTGAGGTCCATCGCTTACTCATATTATCGACGGACCTTATCCGTCGCTAATGTTTTTAGTGACCACTAATTTTTTGAATATTATCGACGGATTTTTTATTTTTTACGACGAATTTTATCCGTCGCTATGATGCGACGGATCTTATCTGTCGCAAATTAAACAATGGATAAAATCCGTCGTAAAACCAAAAACGACCCAGTAAACAACGACGGACCAAGCGATGGATGAAGTTTGTCGTTTATTTGGTTTTACGACGGATTTGGTCCGTCGCAAAACAACGATTTTGGCATAGTGCGATATAGTTTGAGATATCAGTCGAAAGGAAGATTGAGATCATTTAATCTTTTCTTTTTGCACTGCCACTTATTAAATGCCCTATTAAAACAAGCATATTTATGTCTCTTATACGCCTCTTCCATCTCCCAAGAGTATTTAGCAGTAGAGACACCCAGTTAGAATTTAGTTTTATAATAATTTTCAAAATCTGCAATTGCTTTGGCCAAAGGAGGAATACCTGAAGCAGTTTAACTAGACTCTATAGGTAAAGCAGGTTGATGCATTATGAGGGCACCAAGTTTTGTAATCTCTGAAATTGTTGAAGGGATTGTGAGCATTGGAATTGGAACAGTAGTCAGAGCCATTTTGACTAGACCTACTGTAGTGGCTTTCTATCGCTTCGGCTTATGTTGAGCTGCTTTGTCTATTTTTATTAAAGAGAATGGAGTGACCATCTTTATTGGTGTTGGAGAAAGGATGGACAATGTGATTGAGGGTGCTTTCCTTGAGCGCGTTTTTCTCTAGACAGGGGAAGGCATAACCAATGGAGCGGTTCACTTCTTGGTGCTTTCTTTATTTTTCTTCTTCAAAATTGTATGTTTCTCCATCTTTAATGAAGAAGAATGCCAGCTAATAATCAGTCCATGAAATCCGCTAATCAAAGTCCCATAGTAATTCTGCCATTAAGAGCGGAATGACTCTATTTGTTGTTGGTGAATGGTGAAGTGAGGAAGTATAAAGGATGAACTGAGAAACTCAAATCCTTTATAAAGAGTCTAAAAGATGGCAACTGAATCTACAATCGGTCAATGAGTTGGTGGTTAGTTACAAGTTTAGAGCGAGAAATGAAAAGGAATACCTTGAGCCAAACCAAATTGGCGTGAAAGGAGATTGGTGCAATATTATTCAATGTCAGCCTTGGCATTAATGCCAGTATCGATGGTGCCACCATATGGTAAGTCTCTGCAGATTATGTAGCTTTTCCAGGCCGCATCTATGAGATCTTCCAATCGGTATCGGTCGATTCGAATTCTTCGTTAAACCAGATCGTGTTGAATTCCTTATACTTGAAAGAGCAGAAGGTATGGGTAGATTTATTTAGGGTAAAAGAAAGAAAGAAATTCAAACACTAAGCAAAAGAATAATTGAATTTGGAGCAAAACGTGTTGCGGTGGATGAAAGAAGTGAATCAATATCCATTGGGGCATATTTGATGAGCTTTATTCCAAAATATTCATAAAACCACATCTAGACAAGCCAGATAAGCCCACCAAATTGGTAGAATCTCTTAGCACTTGCTTCATATATATTGCGGTAAAGATGGCTGAGTACGAAATAGTCAAAGGCAAGTTAATGACCTTGAGCAAGCGCCTCGGTTAGGTGAATGTATTTTTTATTAATTTGCAGAGAACTCACACATAACAGAAAACAACATATCCACATCATCAGAAAATATTGTGTTCTTGTTCATTTACTTCATCTTGAGTCTTGCATTAATGCGCCATGAAAGTAGAATACGCTCTATTGGTCTTACTTGGGAGAATGAAGGGATGCGGATTTTTTAGAGCGAAATGTAGATAGACAGGCTTGCCAAAAAGAAAAAGGTGAGTAAATGTACATATATCCATGATCAATAGACCCATGGGAGACCATATCTAAAATGGAATGTTGTTCACAACCCTAAGTGCAGGGCTGCGCTATAGTAATATCTCGGTGAGACCGAGGTCAAATCCACAAGGACTTTCTATATGTAGGCTTTCTGAAATAAACTATAACTATAACTATAATCTAAACTATACTAGAATCTGGAGTAAATAGAGATTAATTGTTAATAAACTATCAATGATAATGGAAAACTAGAGCGCCAAGGATCCACTTGTAGCCATCTTAATGCTACTTTATTTGATTCAATAATAACATAACTGGAATTGTCATATCCTATTCAGTCGAATGATAGAGCGGTTAAAGCATCATAGATATATCAAAACAAATTTTGAACTTTCATTACATTGGTTCCCTTATGAAGCATCAATGTAATGCATGGAATTCAAAGCATCCACCATGCCCGAAGTTAACGATAAATCAAGGAATTTTACAGATCACACAATTGTAAAATAGGTAAGAACATATCAACAAGTCTTCCTAAGCATCCACTGTGAATGGAGTCAACAACGGATCAATGTAAACTGAAAATACTTCTTCATTCAAACCAAAAATCAATGAATAATTTAACATGTAAACCAATAAACTTGAATCAAAGTAAGATAAACATCAAAATAAACTACAAGCTTCGCCATTTAGCTCAAGTAAGAGATTAGTTAACCATAAACATGATTAAACTAAAACTCTTAAAGAAAAATATAAATACTGACTAGAAAAGAAATATTGGAGAAGAAGAAAGGATTTCTTGAAGTACCACCACTCCTTGCTCTACTCTTCCTACCCTAATTCGTGCCTAGAAGAACTTAGAAAACCTCTTTATAAAGGCTTTGTTCAGACCAACTTAAAACTGACTTCAATTTATGCAGCTATCGCAACTTCGATGGCACCTTTGATGGGAGCTTCGATGGCATCGAAGTCCGATCGAAGAGTTCGATTCGAATTTGGAAACTGTCAACAACCGTCTAATGAAATTTGTGTTAGTCCTTTGATGGGATCGCCCGAGCTTCAATGGCATTGAATTGGCTTCAATATCATCGATCTTATCTTCGATGGGATTGAAAAACATCCCAAAGTGTCCAGCAGCTAAACTTTGAAATTCATGATTTTTCTGATGTCATTGAACTGACTTCAATGGCATCGAACTGGTCTTCGATGAGATCGAATAGGTCCTCGATGGCATCAAGAATTGCACCCATATGTCCAGCAACCAAACTTGATCTTTTTTCTGATTTTTTTGATGGAATCGATCATCCTTCGATGGCATCAAACACTTACTTCGATGACATCGAAGCCATGTTCAATATCATTAAGCTATCAAGTTTGGTACTCCCAATTTTTGCACTTTACAGCTTCGAATTTCTTCCTTCTTCACTTGGTTTCCTTTGATCTTAGACTCTTGAATTCTTCAATCTTGACCTCTAAAGATGCAATCCTTACTTTGGTAATTATTGAGCATCAAATCCATGCTTTTAGCATCCTTTTCACCTTAAGCTCTCAAAATTACCTTATGTAATGCCCTGAAAATTGGGGGTCGAGCAGAAACCCGACTCCCGAGTTCCAACACATCACTTATACAACATAATTAATGATGATTAAATGTTGTCCCTATTAGTGCATTAAACATGAATGGGATTATACCAAAACAACATATCATACTTTAGAGACAATTTAGATTATGCAAGCGGAAGACTGTGATATGTATATAAACTGTATAAAAGTAATAGCAAGCCCTCAGAGTATGATTGTCACTAGGTTAAATAATTACAAGTTTAGTTCCAAAATGTACAAAGTAAGAAAGTGTAATGTTCTCTATCCAAAACTCTGTAGCCCCGTCAACGCAACTCCAGGTCTACATAGACCCGCCAAAGAGTTGTATATAGGAGAACTCCTCATCATCGTAATAGTCTGGCTCTGCCTCATGAACATTGTCACCACCTGCAGCTAAGACAGAGTCTGGTTGGTGTTTAAAACACCGTCCCAGAACATGGGAGTGAGTGATCAACTAGTGGAGCTATAAGGCAAAGGTTAACATGTTATCAATTCAATCAAGCAGTAATGATAAAGCAATACAATCAAATATCCATAAGTACTCTGGTTAATGCAAACATGATATGTATTAATGATGCATGCCCTCGCCTACACTCCCTCTGCGATCTTACGGTCGCATTATGCACCCCTTCCTCTGTGCTCAACACCAACGCCAAAGGCACATGCAATGTGGTGCATGAGCGTGATTACGAAGTTCTTATTTGACCTTTTCATACAACAGGACTGGGAAGCTAAGGTACCTCCCTTATATCATTTCCCAAGCAATGATCCATTCTAGGGTCGTCAATCCTAGCTAGTCTCAAACGATGTTGCAGTTCCAAGTCACTACAAAGGGCTTGTCACCTTAATGTAGGCCTAGCTTATACTCTAATTACTATGGATAGCCTTAGTGTAGTCTCAGAGTATGCTCGAGGTCACTACGAATGGCTCGTCACCTAATCGTAAATCGACAGCTCGAATATAGTGTCCCATACCACCATATTCGACTCACGAGCTTAGGTTGCTCACTGGTCACTACGGGTGGGCTTGTCACCCCAGCGTAAGCTGACAGCTCGACTACGGTGTCCCATTCCACCATGTCTACTTCATGAGTCTTAGCGGATAGAGGTACCAAGGTTAACAGGATTTTCACTAGTGAGTTTGGTACCTTAGGTTCACGCAATTACGTCCATACATGGTGAACATACATCGGGTCAATCGGGTTACTTGACAAGCTTGACTAGTATGGGCACACATCGAGATGAACGACATGAAGTGCGTAAGTACTCCGTGTGGTCTAACCACTGTCGACAACCAAAGTACGGCTCGGATTTATCGAGCACGTCCTGTGTGGTGAAATAATCTCAGCCACCACACCAAGACCCGTTATCGATTGCCTGGACTATACCATAGTCTCGAACACACACTGATATGAGAAATATGTACACATGATAATCATAAGCATTGAACAACCAATGCAAACATGGATAACATTTAAACGTATAATCAAACACATATAACATGCCAATCTACATAAACATATTCTACACAAACCCCACCATTTAGATTACAGCTACTTGAAGGAATTTATGCATATAACTTAGTTGGGAATCCTATCTCAACTTCTCTATTAAGTACAGTTCATCTAACAACTTCTCATACAGACATTTTATCACACAGTCATACTACACATATCAACATACATAATATATGTTAATTATAACATATATTTGGACAAATCCTTCCAACAAGGAGTTGTCACATACACAACAATCATGTATTTGCATTCCATAGATATGGCAGACACAACTCATAATTTCATATTCATTCAGTCAGTTCAATAAACACTTAGAATGCATTGAAAATATCCTAACCTACATGTATGTGTAATATACTGAAACATCCTAACTACGCATATGTGATAGCACTCAAGTCAGTCATAAATCATTGACTGACATTGAAAGCCTTGAAAAGCATAACCTAAACGTTTATAGTCCGTACCTTTCACCAATAAACAAGTATAGAACTCAGTTTGTATGCCAAGTCTTTGTCTACAGCACGACGGCCACCTATAGCATGAAATAGGTTAGCTATTTCATCACTTACACTATTTGAAACCCTAAAACATATTAGGTTAGGTTTTCTTACCTAATAACGGAATCAAAATCGCCCGTATAGTGATATAGGAATGGTGGTTAAGAACATGGAGTGGCAGGATTGAATCCCAGGAACAAACGACAACTCTCTCTCTCTCTCTCACTTACTCTCTCTTTCCTTCTCTTTTCTCTCTTCTCTCTCTTAGGATTTTCCGTATTCGTATGGAATGAGAGAGAGAGGGTTTAAGGCCCTCATATAAGCCCA
Source organism: Magnolia changhungtana (assembly GCA_030180095.1). Taxonomy (NCBI): domain Eukaryota; kingdom Viridiplantae; phylum Streptophyta; class Magnoliopsida; order Magnoliales; family Magnoliaceae; genus Magnolia; species Magnolia changhungtana. The sequence continues at coordinate 6,241,919 of JASAUF010000600.1, forward strand.
TAACTGATAGAAATGGCCCCAGGGCCATGGTATACTTAGATTATAGTCAAATAGTAGCTGTTTCGGTCCAATGGAGCACATCTGGAGGCCCCTTTTCTATGTACTATCTGGAGTAGGTCCCCTGACATTGGATCTAGGTCAAGTTAAGTTTTTGGTCTGAACAGATTAGTGGATCGATCGTGGCGGACTAGTTTCAGTTCAACGGTCATCGACGTTAGATCAGGGCCACGAGTACATGGACCTGTGTATGAAATTTTTCCTGATCCGAGGGTGTATTTGGGTCAAATTCTGATGTCTGAAACCTTAGATTTGGCCTGCAAGTGAATGACCCAAATCACTTAAACCTGAGTTCATTTTCTAAAGGTATTTGCATTTCTCACACACTTCGCTTCGGGTTCAAGTTGTGCATTTCTGAATACTATCTGGAGTTGATTTCCAAGATGGTTGTCAAGTTCAGTAAGGCGGTCCTAACTGTATGGTTTCACAGTAATCGGACTTTCGACGCGCGGCCCAGGTCCGATATAGAGTTTCGGTGTGCTCCCAAGAGTAACTGGGTTTAGAGATTAATCCTAGATTTTAGGGTAATGTAGCATTAATGATTCTACAAGTTTTGGGTTTTATAGTTCGTATTTAAAGTGGTTCAAGCTAATTTCACAACTAATCTAATTTAACACTTAGTTAATTTTGTCTAATTTCTAAAGGATTTGGTCCTAAGTGATTTCTACCTGAGGTGGTACTCGGGTCTTTGTACGAATTTTTCCGAGACGTTACAATCTACCCCCCTTAAAAAAATTTCATCCTCGAAATTGGTACCTTTTCGTACTCCTCGAGAATTTGAGGGTAGTTTTTGCAAACCTCAGCTTCTGTTTTCCAGGTAGCCTCCTTCTCAGTGTGGTGTGTCCACAGAACCTTCACAAGTAGAATCACTTTACTACGCAACACCTGTTCATTCCTATTTAGAACACGCGTCGGTCGCAGTATATAAGTAGCATCCTCACTCAACTATACCTACTCCCACTTGATAATGTGGGAAAGATCAGTAATGTATTTCTTCAACATAGATACATGAAATACATTGTGCACGCCTACGAGTGGTGTGGGCAAAGCAAGGTGGTACGCTACCACCCCCACTCGATCCAATATCTGGAATGGGCTAATGAATCTCGGCGTGAGTTCCCCTTCTTCCCAAATCGAAGGACTCCTTTCATAGGAAAAACTTTCAGAAACACATGGTCCCCAACCTCGAACTCTAGATGTCGCCATCTCGTATCGGCGTAACTCTTCTGTCTGCTCTGCGCTACAAGAAGTCGATGCCTGATAATGTCGATCTTCTCTGAGGTCGTCTGTACTAACTTTGGGCCTATCAAGCTCTTCTCGTCAACCTCTGCCCAGCATTGCGGTGCTTTACACGGACGCCCGTACAGTGCCTCGTAAGGAGCCATGCCGATACTCTCCGGGAAGCTATTGTTATAGGCGAACTCTGCATAAGGAAGGCAGTCATCCTAACTCTCCTTGAAATCTAGCACACAAGCTCGCAGCATATCTTCCAACACCTGATTTACCTATTCCGTCTGCCCGTCAGTCTGTGGGTGGAACGCAATACTGAACTTCAACTTCACACTCATTGCTTCCTGGATACATGTAACGCCCAATCGGGGGTCGAGTAGCAACTCAACTCCCGAGTTCCAAAACATCACTTATGTAACATATATGCTTATGATTAAAATGTTATCTGTGTTAGTGCATTAATCATGAGTGGAATTATACCAAAATAGTAATTCATACTCCAGATCAAGTTGTAAAATGCAAGCGGAAGACTGAAAGACATAAATAAACGTATATAAGTCAAAGATCACAATCGGTCTCTAGAGTATGAATACATCACTGAGTCATCATATACATGTAATAGTCTCAAAATCAAAATGTCAAACAGTACAACTACAATGATAATCCCTGTAGCCCCGTCGATCCGGATAGCCTAAGCGAAGCCGCCAGAGAACTGCATATAAGAGAACTCATCCTGATCGTCATAGTAATCAGGCTCCGCCTCTTGGGTCACGTCGTCATCTGAAATTAAGACAGAGTCTAGTTGGTGTTTAAAACACCGTCCCGTAACGTAGGGATGAGTGATCAACTCAGTGGAACTATACAGCAAAGGTTAACATGTTATCAATTCAGTCAAGCAGTAATGATAAAGCAGCAAAATCAAACATACCTATATACTCTTATTAATGCAAGAATGATATGAACAATGATGCATGCCCTCGCCTACACTCCCTCATGCGACACCATCTTACGGTCACCGCATGCTTTCTTCCCTCTGTGCTCTTCAACCCGGGGCACATGCAGTGCGATGTTATGAACGTCATTACCGAGTTCTTATTAGTCCATTTCATACAACAGGATTGGAAAACTAAGGTACCTCCCTTAAGTCATTTCCCAAACAATGATCCATTCTAGGGTCGTCAGTCCTAGGAAATCTCATACGATGTTACGGTTCTAGGTCGCTGCAAAGGGCTCGTCACCAAATCAGTGTAGGCCTAGTTTATACTATAGATGCAACGGAAGGGTTGTCGCCTCCACGTAGACTCAGAGTATGCTCGAGGTCACTACAAAGGGTTCGTCACCAAATCAGTGTGGACTAACAACTCGAATACAGTGTCCCATACCATCGTATTCGGCTCACGAGTCTGAATTGCTCACTGGTCACTATGGGGAGGCTCGTCGCCCCAGCGTAGGCCGACAATGTCCCATACCACCATGTCCGGCTCATAAGTCTTAGCGAATCGAGGAACCAAGGTTAAATGGGATTTCACTGGTGAGTTTGGTACCTTAGGTTTAAGCAGTAGCGTTCATACATGGTGAACATACATCAGGCAAGTCAGGTCACTGGACGAGCTCGACTAGTATGAACGCATCTGAAGTTGGTCGACATGGAGTGCGTAAACACTCTGTGTGGCTTAACCACTACCAACAACTCTAGTACGACTCGGGTTCGTCAAACATGTCCTACGTGGCGAATGAATCTCAGCCACGAACTCAAAGCTTGTTACCGATTGCCTGGACTATACTGTAGTCCTAAACACATTCAATCCTTAACCAGTAAGCATGTGGAGTAGTCAGAGCAGAATTAACCAAGTAATTCAAACATATTAACAAGCATGTTATAAAATACAATGTAAATAGGAAATCCAAACACATACATTTCATAAGTAAGTGATTAAACTAAAAAACTTGCATGGAGGAAATCATACACATCTCTAAGGTAGTTGAGAATCCTATCTCAACACCCACCTAAAGTACTATCTCCTAAGTACTTACTCATACAAGCATTTTCACAAACACTTAGACTATGCTTATTAACATACATAACGTATGTTGGCCAAAACATGTATTAGGGCGAATCCTTTCACCGAGGAGTTGTTAAACATACAATTAGCATAAACACACAGTAGTTAATCATGACAAACACTCTTTCATATTTCATACGTATACGGTATTTTCTACAAATACACAGAATATATTAAACTCCACAGATTTCATATTTAACTGAATCGCAAAACGAACATCGCATTTTGCATGTGAAATAGCAACCACATCAGGAATCTATCATTATTCGGCATTGAAAGCTTTGAAAACCATAACCTATACGTCTATAGTCCGTACCTTATACCGTAGAAGCGTAAAGAATTTGCTAGAAACTTTAAGGCTTCGTCAACGATGGTACATCAACCTATAGCATGAGTTAAGTTAGCTATCTCGCCATTTGTAACAATTGAAACCCTAGAATAGATTAGGGTTAGGTTTTCTTACCTAAGAACAAAGTCAGAATCACCAGAATAGCGATTAGGTAACGATGAATAAGCATGTAAAATAGCAGGGATCGAATCCCAGGAGTGATTCCAACTTCTCTCTCACTTTCTCTCTCTTTACTCTCTTTTCTCTCCTATGGTTTTTCCCAAATTCGTATGGAGTGAATGAGAGAGGGTTTAAGGTCCTTATATAGGCCTAAAACTGATGGAAATGGCCCCAGGGCCAAGGTATACTTAAGTTATAGCCAAAGGGAGTCCGTTTCAGCTCAACGGAGCACTTTCGGAGCCCCCCTTGAGCCAAAGGTCAAACTTAAGCTCCTTTATGATGGATCTAGGTCAAGCTAAGTTTTCAGTCCGATCGGGTTTACAGATCGCCCGTGGTGGACCAGTATCAGTTCAACGGTCCACGATCACCGATCAAGGCCACAAGTACACTGACCTGTGTATGAAATTTCCCCTGATCCGAGGGTGTATTTGGGTCAGATTCTGAAGGTCTGAATCCTTACAGTCAGCCCGCAAGCATCAAGTCTCATATTACTTAAATTAGATTTTATTTCTAAACAAAACCACATTTTCTCACACTCTTCACTCCGGGCTCAAGCGAATAGCCCCGGGACACTATCTAGATTTGATTTCTGAGATGGTGTCAAGCCCAGCAAGGCGGTCCTAAGCGTTTAGTCTCGTAGTCATCGGACTTTTGACGTGCGGTCCAGATCCGATATAGAGTTTTAATGTGCTCTTGAGAGCAACTAGATAATAAGATTGATCCTAGATTTTAAAGTAACCTAGCATCAATGATTTTACAAGTTTTGGGTCTTGCAGATCGTATTTAAAGTGATTCAAGCAGATTTCATAGCTAATCTAGTTTAGCACTTAGTTAGTTTTGTCTAATTCCTAAAAGATTTGATCCTGAGTGATTTCTGCCTGAGGTGGTACTGGGTCTTGGTACGGAATTTTCTGAGACTTTACAATCTACCCCCCTTAAAGAAAAATTTCGTCCTCGAAATTAGTACATTTTCGTATTCCTCGAGAATCTGAGGGTAGTTCTTTCTGACCTCGGCCTCTGTCTCCTAAGTAGCCTCTTCCTCAGTATGATGTATCCACAGTAGCTTCACCAGTGGGATAACCTTGCTATGCAATACTTGCTCCTTCCTGTGTAGAATACGTGTCGGTCACAGTATATAAGTAACGTCCTCAATCAACTATACTTACTCCCATCTGATAATGTGGGATGGATCAGGAACGTATTTCTTCAACATAGATACATGAAATACGTTGTGCACGCCCGCAAGTGGTGTGGACAGGGCAAGACGGTATGCCACCGCACCCACTCGGTCTAATATCTGGAATGGGCTAATAAACCGTGGCGTAAGTTTCCCCTTCTTGCCAAAACGTAGGACTCCGTTCATGGGGGAAACTCGGAGAATACATGGTCTCCAACTTCAAACCTAGCGGTCGCCCCCTCGTATTGGCATAGCTCTTCTGTCTGCTCTGCACTATAAGAAGTCGATGCCTGATAATGTCGATCTTCTCTGAGGTCACCTGTACTAACTCTGGGCCAATTAAACTGCGTTCGCCCACCTCTGCCCAGCAATGCGGTGCTCAACAAGGGCACCCGTACAAGGCCTCGTAAGGAGCCATGTTAATACTCACCTGAAAACTGTTATTGTAGGCGAACTCTGCATACGGGAGACAGTCATCCCAACTGTCCTTAAAGTCCAAAACACAAGCACGCAACATATCTTCCAAAATCTGATTCACCCGCTCCGTCTGCCTGTTGATCTGTGGGTGGAATGTAGTACTAAACTTTAACTTCACACTCATCGCTTCCTGGATACGAGTCCAGAAGATGGATGTGAATCGCGTGTCTCGGTCCAACACGATCTCCAGAGGAACTCCATGTAGACGCACTATTTCCTTGATGTACAGCCTGGCCAAGTCGTCTGCCGAGTTCGAAACTCTGATAGGGAGGAAATGGGCCAATTTCGTTAACCGGTCCACAATCACCCAAATGGAGTCATAACCCTTTCTCATCTTCGACAGCCCCGATATGAAATCCATAGAGATGAAGTCCCACTTCCATTCAGCTATGGGCATGGGCTGAAGCAGTCTAGGAGATCGGCGATACTCTGCCTTGACCTGCTGGTAGGTGAGACAACGGGAGACATATTCTGCTATATGAGCCTTCATATTGTCCCACCAATATGACCTCTTCATGTCCTAATACATCTTCGTGCTACCAGGATACATCACAAGCTTCAATCTATGGGCAGCCTTGAAAATCTCTTATCTCAAGTCATGAATGTCTCGGACGCATAGGCGGCCACGGTATCGTAGGCCCCCATCTATGTCAACTCTCCACTCGGAATCCTCGTCATCGCTAGCTTGCTCTTGAAGCTCAGACAATCGCGCATCACCCTTATGGGCCTCGATAATCCTATCATCAATAAGTGACCGCACCCGAATGTGTGCGACACTCTCGAATGGCTCCTCCACAGTGAGTTGCTGCTCAAAGTCCCGACGAACTCTATTATATCCCACTCTGTTATCATTAGCAGAGCTGCAAATGTTATAACCTTTTTGCGGCTCAATGCGTCTGCCATAAGGTTGGCCTTAATAAGAAGGTAGGAGACCTCAAACTTGAAGTCCTTCAAGGTTTCCATTCATCGGTGCTGCCTCATATTCAAGTCCCGCTGAGTGAATATATAGTGAAGGCTCTTGTGGTCGCAAAAAAGCTCAAACTCCTCTCCGTAGAGGTAATGTCTCTAGAGCTTTAATGCAAATATGATCGCTGCTAACTCGAGGTCGTGCGTAGGGTAATTCTCCTCATGTTTCCTCAACTGTCTCGAGGCATATGCAATCACCGTGTCCTTCTGTATAAGGATACAACCCAAACTAATTCGAGACGCGTCGGTGTAAATCGTATACTTAACCCCTTATTTTGGCAATACTAGCATAGGGGCGGACATCAGTCTGTCCTTCAGCTCTTGAAAAGCTGCTTCCGCCTTCTCATTCCAGGTGAACTTCAGATCCTTTCGAGTCAACTGAAACAAACATCTGGCTATCTTGAAAAAGTCCTGAATGAATCGTCGATAGTAGCCAGCGAGTCCCAGAAAACTCCTCACCTCATTAACCGAACCAGGCTGTTTCCAGTCCTAAACTGCAGCTACCTTAGCAAGGTCCACCATTATCCCTTCCTTGGACACCATATGTCCCAGGAACTTGACTTCCTCTTTCCAGAAGTCACACTTCTTGTACAGTGCGAACAACTGTTTCTTCCTCAGAGTATCCAAGACTACTCGCAGGTGTTCCTCATGCTCTTCCCGACTCTTAGAGTATATCAGGATTCATTAATAAATACGATGACAAATCAAAATAGAAACGGACGAAACACCCTGTTCATCAAGTCCATGAACACGGCTGGTGCGTTCATAAGACCGAACGACATCACGAGGAACTTGTAATGCCCAAAACTGGTCCTGAAGGCCGTCTTCTGCACGTCCTCATCCCTGACGCGTAACTGATGATACCCTGACTGTAGATCAATCTTCAAGAACTATCGCGCCCCTTTTAACTGATCAAACAGATCGTCTATCATGTTTCCTGTAATCAATACATAATCGTAGCTACCCATCTTTCTTCTTGACAAACAATATAGGTGCTCCCCAAGGAGACACTGGGTCATATGAAGCCCTTCTCTACCAGCTCATCAATCTGTTTCCTCAGTTCCTCCATCTCACATGGAGGCATCCGATACATAGGTAATGAAATGAGGGTCGCACCAGGCACAAGATCAATAGTAAAATCGATCTCGCGCCGAGGAGGTAATCTAGGGATCGTCCTAAACACATCCTCAAATTCTCAAACTGTTGGCATGTTCCTTGAATGAGTAGGGCGGCTAGGCCCGACCTCATCCGCGACACCCTTCCTCTTTCCCATGAGAGAGAGAAAGGTGGAAATCGAAAATACCGCCGAAATAAGCTCGAATAGAGCCGTGGAAAAGCTAAGAAAAGGAAGGAAAGGGTTAAGGTCTTTAGGTTTCCACGGATTTGAGCCTCAAAAGGGTGTGTCAAGGCTCAAATAACAAGGAGTAAAGAAGGAAAATGAAGAGATGAGATGGGTGAGTGGGTTTACACGAATTTGAGCCTCAAATGGGGGGGGGGTTTTAAGAGCTCAAATGAGAGAGAATGGAGAGGGTAGGCAGCAATGAAGAAGGGTTTACAGCAGGGTAGTGGAGAGGGTGCATGAAAATGGAAGAGAGAATGCTTGGTGGGGTGATTTGAGAGAGAAACAAGAAGTTTTGAAGAAAAGGAAAAGCTTGGAGGGGTAGTTTGTGAAGGAGGGATGACCTAGGAGAGGTTTAAATCAAACTGGCAAGGCCCTCACCGGTCTCTGGAGGTTCTGGCGAGGGCTCGCCTATGGGGCGAGGTCATCCTGCTCCCTAGGTCCCAAAAATGTCTGGGACCCACCCTGGGTCCCTCTAGATAGGTTCCATTAGGCCCCCGACTTGGGTTTGCTTTATTTCGGGTCCTTTCAAGCATGATTCTGATGTACAGCTGCACATAGGGATTTTTTAAGGCTGGGATGGAGTAATTTGTGGTCTAGACCCGTCGTTTGACGGTCTAGGAGTGATCCGGGGTCGCCTCAAGCGATCACGGAGGTGTACGAACTCGATCTCGATGATCGATATTGATGAACTTCGCCAATTGGCGAAATCGAGAAAACCTAAGCTTGTTTCTATATTTTCCTCGCACCCAACTATGTTGAAAAATGTCAGCGTACGTCGTGTGACCATAACCCAGGTCCGGTTTAATCCAAATCATGCTCTGAAAATTGGGGGTCGAGTAGTAACTCAACTCCCGAGTTCCAAAACATCACTTATGCAACATATATGCTTATGATTAAAATGTTGTCTGTGTTAGTGCATTAATCATGAGTGGGATTATACCAAAACAGTAATTCATACTTCAGATCAAGTCATAAAACGCAAGCAGAAGACTGAAAGACATAAATAAACGTATATAAGTCAAAGATCACAATCGGTCTCCAGAGTATGAATACATCACTGAGTCACCATATACATATAATAGTCTCAAAATTAAAATGTCAAATAGTACAACTACAAAAATAATCCATGTAGCCCCGTCGATCCGGATAGCCTAAGCGAAGCCGCCGAAGAACTGCATATAAGAGAACTCATCCTGATCGTCATAGTAATCAGGCTTCGCCTCTGGGGTCACGTCGTCATTTGAAATCAAGACAGAGTCTGGTTGGTGTTTAAAATACTGTCCCATAACGTGGAAGTGAGTGATCAACTCAGTGGAACTATACAGCAAAGGTCAATATGTTATCAATTCAGTAAAGTAGTAATGATAAAGCAGTAAAATTAAATATACCTAGATACTCTTATTAATGCAAGAATGATATGAACAATGATGCATGCCCTCACCTACACTCCCTCATGTGACACCATCTTATGGTCGCGGCATGCTTTCTTCCCTCTGTGCTCTTTAACACAGGGCACACGCAGTGCGATGTTATGAACGTGATTACTGAGTTCTTATTAGTCCATTTCATACAGCAGGATTGGGAAACTAAGGTACCTCCCTTAAGTCATTTCCCAAACAATGATCCATTCTAGGGTAGTCAGTCCTAGGAAATCTCATACGATGTTACGGTTCTAGGTTGCTGCAAAGGGCTCGTCACCAAATCAGTGCAGGCCTAGTTTATACTCTAGATGTTACAGAAGGGTTGTCGCCTCCACATAGACTCAGAGTATACTCGAGGTCACTACAAAGGGCTCGTCACTAAATCAGTGTAGGTCGACAGCTCGAATACAGTATCTCATATCACCGTATTCGGCTCATGAGTCTGAATTTCTCACTGGTCACTACGGGGAGGCTCTTTGCCCCAGCGTAGGCCGATAGCTTAACCACGATGTCCCATACCACCATGTCCAGCTCATGAGTCTTAGTGGATCGAGGTACCAAGGTTAAACGGGATTTCACTGGTGAGTTTAGTACCTTAGGTTCAAGCAATAGTGTTCATACATGGTGAACATATATCGGGTAAATCGAGTTACTAGGCAAGCTCGACTAGTACGAGCGCACCTGAAGTTGGTCGACATGGAGTGTGTAAACACTCCGTGTGGCCTAACCACTGCCAACAACTCTAGTACAACTCGGGTTCGTCAAACACGTCCTTCGTGTCGAATAAATCTCAGTCACGAACTCAAAGCCTGTTACTAATTGCCTGGACTATACTGTAGTCCCAAACACATTCAATCCTTAACCAGTAAGCATGTGGAGTAGTCAGAGCAGAATTAACCAAGTAATTCAAATATATTAACAAGCATATTATAAAACACAATGTAAATAGGAAATCCAAACCCATACATTTCATAAGTAAGAGATTAGACTAAACAACTTGCATGGAGGAAATCATACACATCTCTAAGGTAGTTGAGAATCCTATCTCAACACCCACCTAAAGCACTATCTCCTAAGTACTTACTCATACAAGCATTTTTACAAACACTTAGACTACGCTTATTAACATACATAACGTATGTTGGCCAAAACATGTATTAGGGTAAATCCTTTTGTCGGGGAGTTGTTACACATACAACTAGCATATATACACAGTAGTTAATCATGGCAAACACTCTTTCATATTTCATACGTATACAGTATTTTCTACAAATACACAGAATATACTAAACTCCACAGATTTCATATTTAACTGAATCGCAAAACGAACATCGCATTTTGCATGTGAAATAGTATCCACATCAGGCATCTATCATTATTCGGTATTGAAAGCTTTAAAAACCATAACCTATACGTCTATAGTCCGCACCTTACGCCGTAGAAGCATAACAAATTCGCTAGAAACTCTAAGGCTTCGTCAACGATGGTACATCAACCTATAGCATGAGTTAAGTCTGCTATTTCGCCACTTGTAACAATTGAAACTCTAGAACAGATTAGGGTTAGGTTTTCTTACCTAAGAACGAAGTCAGAATCGCCGGAATAGCGATTAGGTAACAATGAATAGGCACGTAGAATAGCAGGGATCGAATCCCGGGAGTGACTCCAACTTCTCTCTCACTTTCTCTCTCTTTACTCTCTTCTCTCTCCTAGGGTTTTTTCCAAATTTATATAGAGTGAATGAGAGAGGGTTTAAGGTCCTTATATAGGCCTAAAACTGATGGAAATGGCCTCAGGCCAAGGTATACTTAGGTTATAGCCAAAGGGAGTCTGTTTCAGCTCAACGGAGCACTTTCAAAGCCCCCCTTGAGCCAAAGGTCGGACTTAAGCTCCCTTATGATGGATCTAGGTCAAGCTGAGTTTTCAGTCTGATCGGATTTACAGATTACCCGTGGTGGACTAGTTTCAGTTCAACGGTCCACGATCACCGATCAAGGCCACAAGTACACTGACCTATGTATAAAATTTTCCCTGATTCGAGGGTGTATTTGGGTCAGATTCTGACGGTCTAAATCCTTATAGTCGGCCCGCAAGCGTCAAGTCTCAGATTGCTTAAATTAGATTTTATTGCTAAAGAAAACCACGTTTTCTCACACTCTTCACTCCGGGCTCAAGCGAATAGCCCCGGGACACTATCTGGATTTGATTTTCGAGATGGTTGTCAAGCCTAGTAAGGCAGTCCTAAGCGTTTAGTCTCGTGGTCATCGGACTTTTGACGTGCGGTACAGATCCGATACAGAGTTTCAATGTGCTCCCGAGAGCAACTGGGTTATGAGATTGATCGTAGATTTTAGGGTAACCTAGCGTCAATGATTCTACAAGTTTTGGGTCTTGCAGATCGTAATTAAAGTGATTCAAGCAGATTTCGTAGCTAATTTAGTTTAGCACTTAGTTAATTTTGTCTAATTCCTAAAGGATTTGATCCTGAGTGATTTCTGCTTGAGGTGGTACTCGGGTCCTTGTACGGAATTTTCTGAGATGTTACAATACGGGTCCAAAAGATAGATGTGAATCGGGTGTCTCAGTCTGACACGATCTCCATAAGAACTCTATCCTTGATGTACAACATGGCCAAATCGTCTGCCGAGTTCGAAACTCTAACATGGAGAAAATGGATCGATTTCGTCAACCAGTCTACAATCACCCAAATGGAATCATGTCCCTTCCTCATCTTTGGTAGCCCTGAGACGAAATCTATAGAGATGAAGTCCCATTTCCATTCTGCTATGGGCATGGGCTGAAGTAATCTTGGAGGTCGGTGATATTCTACCTTGACCTGCTGGCTTGTGAGACAACGGGACACATAATCTGCTATGTGGACCTTCATGTTGTCCCACCAGTATGACCTATTCATATCTCGATACATCTTTGTACTGCCAGGATGCATCGTCATCTTCGAATTGTGAGCGGCTTCGAGAACCTCCTTTCTAAAGTCTTGAAGATTTGACACGCATAGGCGGCCACGATAACGTAAGCCCCCATCCGTACTAACTCTCCACTTAGAGTCTGCATCATCACTAGCTCATCTCCTCAACTCTAACAACCCTTCATCTTCCCCCTGAGCCACGATGATTCGGTCATCAATCAGTGGCTGTACATGCATATATGCGATGCTCTCGAACGGCTCCTCGACTATAAGTTTCTGCTCAAAGTCTCGCACAAACTGTACCATGTCCCACTCTGCTATTATCAGCGGATTTGTAAATGCTATCGTCTTCTTGCGGCTCAACGCGCCTGTCACAAGGTTAGCCTTACCAGGATGGTAGGAGACCTCAAACTTGAAGTCCTTCAGGGTCTCCATCAATCGTCGCTGCCTCATATTCAAGTCCCTCTGAGTGAATATGTACCTAAGGCTCTTGTGGTCGTAAAAGAGTTCGAACTCCTCTCCATAAAGGTAATGTCTCTAGAGCTTCAATGCAAAGATGACAACTGCTAACTCCAAGTCATGCATAGGGTAATTTTCCTCATGTTTCCTCAACTGTCGCGATGCATAGGCAATCACCCTGTCCTTCTACATAAGAACGTAACCCAAACCAACAAAAGACGCATCAGTGTATATCGTATACTTGACCCCTTGCTCTGGCAATACTAGCACAGGGGTGGACGTCAACTTGTCCTTCAGCTCTTGAAAAACTTCCTCTGCCTTCTCATTCCAGGCGAACTTGAGATCTTTTCGAGTCAGCTGAGACAACGGTCTGGCTATCTTGGAAAAATCTCAAATGAATTGTCGATAATAACCTGCCAAGCCAAGAAAACTCCTTACTTCGGTAATCGAACCGGGCTGCTCCCAGTCCTGAATTACGACTACCTTAGCAAGGTCCACAGCTATCCCTTCCTTGGACACCACATGTCCCAGGAACATGACTTCTTCTTTTCAGAAGTCGCACTTCTTGTACTGTGCAAACAACTGGTTCTTCCTAAGAGTATTAAAGACTGCTCGCAGGTGCTCCTCGTGATCTTCCCAACTCTTAGAGTATATCAGGATGTCATATATAAACATGATGACGAATCAGAATAGAAACGGCCGAAATACCCTATTCATTAAGTCCATGAACACGGCCGGTGCGTTTGTGAGTCCAAACGACATCACAAGGAACTCGTTTTGCCCAAAACTGGTCCTGAAAGCTGTCTTCTGCACGTCCTTATCCCTGACGCGCAACTGGTGGTACCCTGATTGTAAGTCAATCTTTGTGAAATATTGCGCCCCCTTCAACTGATCTAACAGATCATCTATCCTGGGCAAAGGGTACTTGTTCTTTACTGTCACTTTGTTCAACCTGCAGTAATCAATACACAACCGAGTGATCCATCCTTCTTCTTCATAAATAATACAGGTGTTCTCCAAGGAGACACACTCGGTTGTATGAAGCCTGTATCCAACAGATCGTCGATCTGTTTCCTCAATTCCTCCATCTCACATGGAGACATGCGATACGTGGGTAACGAGATAGGTGTCCCACCAGGCATAAGATCAATGGTAAAATCGATCTTGTGCTGAGGAGGTAGTCCAAGAATCATCCCGAACACGTCCGTGAACTCCCGAACTACTGGTGTGTCCTCAAGTGTCTGACCATCAACATTCTCTAACAAGGTGGCATAACATCTAACACGGCAGGGCCAACTGACCTGCACTGGAAAAATAAAGATGTGCCCTCAGGTCCATGGGCTATCACCACTCTAGTATCACAATCAATTTCTGCCCTCATCTCGGTGAGCCAATCCATACCGAGGATAACATCGTAATGGTATAGTGGGGCAACGATCAGATTCATAAGTACTGTCCTACTTCTTAAGTCTATCAAGTAACCCTCACAAGTTCTATTAACGTCTAAAAAAGTCCATGTAGCTGTAAGGATCCTCATTCCCTTCGTAGGAGACATATCCAACGCTAGCCGCTTGACTGCCGCACATGATACAATGGAGATAGTAGACCCAGTGTTCACTAATAAAAAGACGAGAATACCTTGGATATGGGCCGTGCCCTTGAAGGCCAGTGGTGTGGTAGCTGCTATCTCGGATGCCTCAGCTATAAGTGAGTGCACCCGAGCCTGTTGAGAACGGTTCGGCTGTGGGACCATAGGCCGTTGAGGCAGCCTAAAACGAGGTGCCGACGGTCGAAAGGAGGGGTGTGCTAGTGTCATCCGTAGAGGTGAAGCTATGATAACATGTGGGGGCTAGCGATTGATCCTTTGAGGCAGTGAGAAGCCATTGTCCCTCATCTTGGTAAAGCAATAAGTATCTGCATAGCCCGCACGCTTGCAGTATGTGCACCGCAAGTTTGGTTGCCTTATAGGGGCTGGTAGAGCCGCGATCCTGGGAGGCTAGTCTGTACGAGGCCTCTTGCCGAGGAACGGCCGACTCGGTAGATCTGGTCGAGGCCTCTGACCCATGGGTGCACGCGTGTGAGATAAATGATCCCCATCCAGCTCCACTCGTAAAGAATGTTCACTAGCTTAGCATAAGTGGGTATGCTAGCATAACACATCTTCAAGCGAATCTCGGGTCGCAGACCCTCAGAGAAGCGTCGCATCCTCATCGGCTGATCAACGAGAATCAAAAGAGCATACCTAGCCAGCTCCATGAACCTGTTCTCATACTCTGTCACTATCATGCCTCCCTATCAGAGGCGAAAGAACTCTCCCTCCTTCTCATGGCGGTACGTGAGGGAGAAATACTTCTCGTGGAAGTGCGTCTCGAAGGCCTCCCACATCCACACATATCCGACCGTAATGGTCCTGAGGACGCTGTCCCACCATAAGCTGGCCTCTTTCTCAAACATGAAGGTGACCAGCTCAACCTGCTCTGCCTCAGTGCAGTGTAGCGGCTTCAGCATCATAGAGATGCGGTCAAGCTAATACTTGGCCTCCTTAGGTCGGTGAGTACCAACAAAGGTAGGGGGCCACAAGCGCTAGAATGGCTTGAAAAGGCCGATAGCACTCGCATTCCCAGCAGGGTGCACAGGTGGTGCAGGTGGAGCCACACCCATACTCTGGGCAAAGACTCCTGCGATGGTAGCCAGAAACTGTTGGTGCTGTTGTTGTTGCTATATCTACTGCTGCTGCATCAGCAACATCATTTGCTCCAGCCTATTAGGAGGCAGAGCGGACTGTGGTATGTGAAGCGTCAACGTAGACACACGGTTTTACTCAGGAACCGATGGTGTAACAGGTGGTACCACAGGTGGTGCCACAGGCAATGTCATAGGTGTCGGCCCAGCGGTGGGGCCAGTGGCTGGCTGAGAATTCGGCATGGTCTAGTGAATCGGACCCAAGCTGGGGTCCGTGTGGCTATCGCTTAGGGGAGATGCCCCGTCAAACGATTCACTCAATGAAAGACGAATCGTGCTCCAAGTGCTCTTAGGTGGCATTCCCTATATACAACATAGGGAGCAACCCATGTCAAAGTTAGCATAAGTACCGATGCACATCCACACATCACTCACATTCTAAAGATACACATACATCTCATAACAACAGGGAATTTCTATGCATTCATCTAATCAAATTTGTCACAATACATGAGAGATACAGTCTTACATGAATCATGACTGAGAATGCATGCAAGTTACTCTAAAAAGCCTTTAAACACCAGAACATACTATCCAACATTCGAGCCTACACAAGCTAACACAAAGAAGGCCATTACAAAAACACGCTAGGAACGACTACACATGTCTAATCATCCGAGTCTAGTGACGGAGGAGGTGCACCCTTATCCTGCATGCAGCACAGGATAGCCTTCACGGTGCGAGACAACATCTTGAATTTGTGCTGCATGAACGCCTGAGTCTCACCGACCTCTTGTCACAGTGCGGCCTGGCCCTCCTCGAGCCGAGCCAAGCGGGCTTCTAAAGCAGCCTGATCACTGCCACGCTCATGTGTAGCTGGAGGAGAGGCCACCCCGGCCTTGGGCCTCCACTTCTTCCTCTGCTTGTCCTTCCTCCTCACCACCGCTGTCATCCCTATTGCCATCCTCACTACTCCCTTCTTCTTCATTGCCATTTTCTTCCTCACCCTCGCTCTTCTCGATATCATCACTTTCTCCTTCGACATCAACACTCTCCTCTTCTGTATCGTCACTCTACTCCCCAAGGCATGCTTGGCGTTGCCTTTCGCCAATCCCCATATTGCCAAGCGTGCTTGCATTGATAATATGGATTGGGGCGACGTCATCCATATGGAGTCAGAAGCTGTAGTGGTGGGCGATCTTGCAAATCAATCGGCTAAATGGCAGCGCGGTGCTTTCCCTATTAGACCTCACCACTTTGATTATCTGCGTCAGGACGAGAGTGAGCAAACATACTTTCCCAACTCGAAACAAGAAGTCCACTATGAACCTCGTGCACTCGATGCGGTTACTTGACCGGGGATACACGTTATACGTGCATATGTCATGGAGCAGACGTAAGTCATTTGTCATTTTGGTTGAAGCGAGGCCAGTCCCCCTCCTCCACTACTTGATTTGGCCACAGAAGAACCGTGTGCAGAGTCTCTTCTCCCGCTTACTAGCGTAATTTCTCTCGCTAACATGCACTGATCCCTTCTCAACACCCATGACACGAGCAATCTCATCCACACCAATCGTAATCTCCTGCCTACCCATAGGAATGGTAAACTAGAGGGGCTCATATATCGAATTCCGAATGAGGGCATAAAAAGTGCGCATAGTATTTTCGCTTGCAGGCTCATTTCCCTCAAATATGGGCCCCCATCCATTTTCCAGAAGGAAGTCAATCACTGGATACGTCTCAAACATCTTCTCATCGACATGTGCTTCAAACACGACCTTGCAGTTGTGGAACTTACTGAGACCGATATTCGGTAGTAGGGATCTCTCCAACAGAATCCAAGGATTGAGGTCCCGCTTGGACCTCTGTAACATCCCGAAAATTGGGGATCGAGCATAAACTTAACTCCCGAGTTCCAGAACATCACTTATGCAACAAAATGAATGATGATTGAATGTTGACTGTATTCGTGCATTGAACATGAGTGAGATTAAGCCAAAACAGCAAATCATACTCCAGAGACAGTTAAATTGCAGCGGAAGAGTGTGATAAATAAATAACATATATAAACTATGATGAGTCTCCAGAGTATGATGATATTACCAGGTTAATTAATTACAAGTACAATTCTAAGATATACCTAATGTGAGGAAGTGTAATGTCTTCTATCCTAAGTATCATAGCCCCGTCATTACAATACCAGGTCTTCATAGACCTGCCCGAGAGATACAGATAGGAGAACTCCTCCATATCATAGTAGTAGTCTGACTCTGCTTCATAAGCATCGCCATCACCTGAAACTCAACAAATCTTGTTGGTGTGTACAATACCGTCCCGTAACGTGGGAGTGAGTAACTAACTCAGTGGAATAATAGCGCATAGGTTAACATGTTATCAATTCAGTCAAGCAGTAACGATAAAGCAGTACAATCAAACACTCCTAACTACTCTTATTAATACAAGTATGGATGCAGTCATGATGTATGCCCTCACCACACCCTCCCTCATGCGACACCATCTTACGTTCGCGGTATGCTTTCATCCCTCAGTGCTCCACATCTTCCAGGCACATGCAATGCATGATGAGCATGATTACCGAGTTTTTATTAGTCCATTTCAAACAGCAGGATTAGAAAACTAAGGTACCTCCCTTGTATCATTCCCAAACATGATCCATTCTAGGGTCGTCAGTCCTAGTTAATCTCAGACGATTGTGTGTTTTCTAGGTTACTGCAAAGGCTGCCAGGGCTGTTACGCACAAAGGTTACACCACTCCCCCGTCAACTCTTAAACGATTCATCACTATACAGAAACAGGCCTAGTTCATACTCTCTACACTGCGGCAAAACTCTAAGGCTCACCGCAATTTCAGAGTATGCTCGAGGTCACTACAAAGGGCTGCCAGGGCTGTTGCTCACATTCGTTGCACCACTCCCCCATCACCTTATCAGTGTAGGCTGACAGCACGAATATAGTGTCCCATACCACCATAATCAGCTCATGAGTCTGGTTGCTCACTGGTCACTACGGGGAGGCACGTGGCCCTAGCGTAGGCCGACAGCTAGACCGCGGTGTCCCATACCACCATGCTTGGCTCATGAGTCTTAGCGGATCGAGGTACCATGGTTAAAAAGGATTTCATTGGTAAGTTTGGTACCCTAGGTTCAAGCAGTGGTAACCAAACATGGTGAACATACAGTAGACATATCGGGTTACTTGACGAGCCTGACTAGCTCGAGTGCACAATCACTTGGACGACATGAAGTGCATAAGCACTTCGCGTGGCCTAACCACTGTCGCCAACTGAAGTACGACATGGTTTCGTCAAAACACATCTTACATGGTGACACGAATCTCAACCACGATCTCAAGTCTGGTACCAATTGTCTGGACTATAGACATAGTCCCAAACTAAATCAATCCTTATTCATAGCATGTAGAGTAAAGCATAATAAGCAAAGTAATTCAAGCATGTTAGTAAGCATGTCATAAAGCATGTTATAAAGCACTACATAAATAGGAATACAAACACATATATCGCACAAATAAGCGGTTTAAGTAAACAACCTCATAGAGGAAATCATACATGTCTCTAAGGTAGTTGAGAATCCCATCTCAACACCCTCCTAAGGCATCAACATCCAATCACTTACTCACACAAGCATTTTCACAAGCACTTAACATACACTTTTTCAACATACTTAGTGTATGTTAGGAAACATGTATTAGGGCGAGTCCATTCGCCAAGCAAGTATTTTACGCATACATAATATATTTATTCAACAAATAATCATGACAAATACATCTCTAAAATATGTATGTATACGGTACTTTCTACAATACAGTATTTCTACATACATAATGTATATTAGTAAAACATGTATTTGGGCGAGTCCTTTCGCCAAATAAGTATTTTATCCATATATCGTATATTCATACAACAAATAATCATGTCAAACACATTTCCAAAATTTATACGTATACGGTATTTTCTACGAATACCTAGAATATGTAAAATTCTATAATCTACATCGTTAATCGAAACAGAAAACGGAAAGCACTTTGTACATGTGCAATTGCATGCAGATCATGAATCTATCATTATCTGACATTAAAAGCGTTGAAAACCATAACATATACACCTAAAGTCCGTACCTTGTGTCGTAGAATCGTAACGGAGTTGATAGGTTTGCTAAGCTTCCGTATTCGACAGTTTGGCAACCTATAGAATGAAATAGGTTAACTATTTCATAACCTATAACCTTAACAACCCCAAAATAGATAAGGGTTAGGGTTTTTTACCTAGAAACGGAGCCGGAATCACCGAAAATGCGATTAGAATGGAGCGGTTAAGCATGGATAGTAGCAGGGAAGCAAGGCAGGGAAGAATCTCTCACATCTCTCTCACTTTCTCTCTCTTTCCCTAGGGTTTTTCTCAAATTCGGATGGCTGAAATGAGAGAGGGTTTAAGGTCCTTATATAGCCTAAAACTTCACCGAAATAAACTTGGGAACAAGGTATACTTGGGTTTTGTCCAAAGGGCTTCTGTTTCAGCTCAACGAAGGACTTCTGGCGGGCCTCCTTGAGCCAAAGGTCGGACTTAAGCTCACAAACTATGGATCTAGGTTCTATTAAGTTAATGTTCCAGTAAGGGTCTCAGATCACGCGTGGCGGCCCAGTTTCAGTTCAACGGTCAGCGGATCTAGATCCGAAATTCCAAGTACATGTAAATGTGGATGAAATTTCTCCTGATCCGAGGGTGTAATTTAGCCTGATTCCGACGGTCAGGTTGCTTAATACTGACCCGCAAGCGACAAGTCTCAGATTACTATTCAAGATATTTATTTTGTAAAGAAAACAAGTGTTTTCACACTCCCTTGCTCCGGACTCAAGCGAACAGCCGTGAGACACTGTCTGGGTCTGATTTTCGAGATGATTGTCAAGCCCAACGAGGCGGTCCTAATTCCTTAACCTCGTATTATTCGGATTCCCGATGTGCGGTCCAGATCTGATACGGAGTTTCAACGTGCTCTCGAGAGCAGTCGGGTAATGAGTTTGATCCGAGATTTTAGGGTAACCTAGCGTCAATGATTCTACAAGGTTTGGGTCTTGCAGATCGTATTTAAAGCGATTCTAGCGGATTACGTAGCTAATCTAGTTTTTGCACTTAGTTAACTTTATCAAATTTCTAAAGGATTTAATCCTAAGTGATTTTCGTCTAAGGTGGTACTTAGTCCTTTGTAGTTTATATATAGAGTGATCCAAGTTGTACTACTTAGCTAGTTTAAGATAGCGTCTAGGGTGAAAGTACTTAGAAAATTGAAAGATCAAGGTGGTGAAGGTTGGGATTTGTGAAGAAAATGGGTTCAAAAGCGGTTTTAGACTTTGGAATTGAGTTCTGACAGGTCAATAAGGTGTCAGGAGCGACCCATTGCCTAAGGACGTCTAATCCCAGGTTGGCAAAAATTCAGATTGTTACAACCTCTGTTTTTGCTCGGCACTAGTACTTGCTTCGGCGTCTATCCTCCTCGTAGGACGACGTGGTCAGCTTGGCCCGGCCTCATCCGGGGCTGCTCTTTTCCTCGTCATGAGAGACAAGAGCGTAGAGATGGAGAAGATGGCGGTGACCACTTCAAAGAAAGCCATTGAGAATAGGATGGGTTGGTGGGTCTTGGAGTTTTGAGACACACAAGTGGGTTTGTGTACTCAAATGGGAAGAAAAGAGAGGGATGGTGTGGAAAATGAAGAAAAATGTGGTGTTTGGAAGATATGGAAGAAGATTTGAGAGGGATTGAAAAAGTTAATGGGATTTGAGCCACTTGGAAAGGAGATAGAAAGGTAGTGATGATGAAGAAAGTAGATTTAAAGCTTTGAAGATGGATTTGTGCAATGGGTTAGAGAGGTAGAGAGATTTGAGAGATTTGGGAGAGATATTGAAGTGGAAGGAGGTTGAGATTTTGTAAAAATACCCTAAAATGGGTTTTTAGAGGGAGGAAAGGGGTTCCACATTTGTGAAAAGGGCCCCACGGATGATCAGTTAGTGGGGGCCCGCCGATAGGATGGAGGCACCGCCCAGGCGCTGTGTGTCCGGGCGGGGCCCCACCGATCTGACGGAGGCGGTGCTCGGGCGCTGTGTCGCCGGCGGTGCCTCTGCATGGGGGCGGTGTCCACCCCCCGGGTGCCGAAAAAGCATGGGACCCACCTCAGGTCCCATTGAAAGTTAGTGCATGGCCCCCCACACTCGTCCGAGACATATTTGAGCCTCATCTTGTGAGTATTCCCGCTTTTAGCGTGTTTTGCGCGTGGGGTCGACTGAATTGACATCCATACTCATCAATTGACGGACTAGGGGAGATTAGGATCGTTTTACACGATCAAAGGTGACTATAGGGTGAACTATGATGATCAGTTTTGGTCGAATCCAACGACCGATGAAACTGGAAATCCTATAACTGTTTCTACATTTTATCACACCCTCTTAAATCAAAGTACGTCAGTGGGCGTCATGTGACCATAACCCAAGTCCAGTTTAATCCAAATCATGCTCTGATACCAACTTGTAACGCCCTGAAAATCGGGAGTCGAGCAGAAACCTGAATCCTGAGTTCCAACACATCACTTATGCAACATAATTAATGATGATTGAATGTTGTCCATATTAGTGCATTAAACATGAATGAGATTATACCAAAACAGCATATCATACTCTAAAGACAATTTAGATTATGCAAGTGGAAGACTGTGATATGTATATAAACTATATAAAAGTAATAACAAGCCCTCGGAGTATGATTGTCACTAGGTTAAATAATTATAAGTTTAGTTCCAAAATGTACAAAACAAGAAAGTGTAATGTTCTCTATCCAAAACTCTGTAGCCCCGTCAACGTAACTCCATGTCTACATAGACCCGCCAGAGAGTTGTATATAGAAGAACTCCTCCTCGTCATCGTAATAGTCTGGCTCTGCCTCATAAACATCACCACCACCTGCAGCTAGGACAGAGTCTGGTTGGTGTTTAAAACACCGTCCCAGAACATGGGAGTGAGTGATCAACTCAGTGGAGCTATAGGGCAAAGGTTAACATGTTATCACTTCAAACAAGCAGTAATGATAAAGCAATACAATCAAACATCCCTAAATACTCTGGTTAATGTGAACATGATATGTACTAATGATGCATGCCCTCACCTGCATTCCTTTTATGATCTTCCTCTTACGGTCGCGGCATGCACCCCTTCCTCTGTGCTCAACACCAACGCCAAAGGCACATGCAATGCGGTGCATGAGCATGATTATCAAGTTCTTATTAGACCTTTTCATACAGTAGGATTGGGAAGCTAAGGTACCTCCCTTATATCATTTCCCAGGTAATGATCCATTCTAGGGTCGTCAGTCCTAGCTAGTCTCATACGATGTTGCGGTTCTAGGTCACTACAAAGGGTTCGTCACCTCAATGCAGGCCTAGTTTATACTCTAGTTGCTAAGAAAAGGTTCGTCGCCTTAGTGCAGTCTCAGAGTATGCTCAAGGTAACTACGAATGACTCGTCACCTAATCGTAAATCAACAGCTCGAATATAGTGTCTCATACCACCATATTCAGCTCACGAGCTTAGGTTGCTCACTGGTCACTACGGGTGGGCTTGTCACCCCGGCGTAGGCCGACAGCTCGACCACGGTGTCCCGTTCCACCATGTCCAGCTCATGAGTCTTAGCAGATCGAGGTACCAAGGTTAACAAGGTTTCCACTAGTGAGTTTGGTACCTTAGGTTTAAGCAATTGCGTCCATATATAATGAACATACATCGGGCCAATCGGGTTACTTGACGAGCTTGATTGGTACGGGCGCACATCGAGATGATCGACATGAAGTGTGTAAGCACTCCGTGTGGCCTAACCACTGTCGACAACCAAAGTACGGCTCAGATTCATCGAGCATGTCCTATGTGGCAAAACAACCTCAGCCACCACACCAGGATCCGTTACCGATTACCTGGACTATACCATAGTCTCAAACACACACTGATATGAGAAATATGTACACATAATAATCATGTAGCATTTAACAACCAATTTAAACATGGATAGCATTTGAACGTATAATAAAACACATATAACATGTCATTCTACATAAACATATTCTACACAAACCCCACCATTTAGATTACGGCTACTTGAAGGAATTTATGCATATAGCTAAGGTAGTTGGGAATCCTATCTCAACATCCTTATTAAGTATAGTTCATCTAACAACTTCTCATTCAGACATTTTATCACACACTCATATTACACATATCAACATACATAACATATGTTGATTATAACATATATTTAGACAAATACTTCTAACAAGTAGTTGTCACATACACAACAATCATGTATTTGCATTCCATAGATATGGCAGACACAACTTATAATTCCATATTCATTCAGTCAGTTCAACAAACACTTAGAATGCATTGAAAATAGCCTAACCTACATGTATGTGTAATATACTGAAACATCCTAACTACGCATATGTGATAGCACTTAAGTCAGTCATAAATCATTGACCGACATTGAAAGTCTTGAAAACCAAAACCTAAACGTTTATAGTCCGCACCTTTCGCCGATAAACAAGTATCGAACTTAGTTTGTATTCCAAGTCTTCGTCTACGGCAGGACTGCCACCTATAGCATGAAATAGGTTAGTTATTTCATCACTTACACTATTTGAAACCCTAAAACATATTAGAGTTAGATTTTCTTATCTAAGAACGGAATCAAAATCGTCTGTAGAGCGATACAGGAATGGTGGTTAAGTACGTGGAGTGGCGGGATTGAATCTCAGGAATAAACGCCAACTCTCTCTCTCACTTACTCTCTCTTTCCTTCTCTTTTCTCTCTTCTCTCTCTCAGGATTTTCTAAATTCGTATGGAATGAGAGAGAGAGAGAGAGAGAGAGAGAGAGAGGGTTTAAGGCCCTTATATAGGCCCAAAACTGATGGGAATGGCCCCAAGGTCATGGTATACTTAGGTTATAGCCAAATAGTGGCTGTTTTGGTCCAACGAAGCACATCTGGAGGCTCCTTTTCTGCGTACGATCTGGAGTAGGTCCCCTGACATTGGATCTAGGTCAAGTTAAGTTTTCGGTCCGATCAGATTGTGGATTGACCGTGGCGGACCAGTTTCAGTTCAACGGTCGTCGGCGCTCGATCAAGGCCACGAGTACATGGACCTGTGTATGAAATTTTCCCTGATCCGAGGGTGTATTTGGGTTAGATTCTGACGGTTTGAAACCTTAGATTTGGCATGCAAGTGAATGGCCCAAATCACTTAAACCTGAGTTCATTTTCTAAAGGTATTCGTGTTTCTCACACACTTCGCTCCGGGTTCAAGTTGTGCGTTTTTGGATACTATCTGGAGTTGATTTTCGAGATTGTTGTCAAGTCCAGTAAGGTGGTCCTAACTGTATGATTTTGCAGTAATTGGACTTTCAACGCGCGGTCCAGGTCCGATACGGAGTTTCGGTGTGCTCCCGAGAGCAATCGGGTTTAGAGATTGATCCTAAATTTCGGGGTAATGTAGCGTTAATGATTCTACAAGTTTTGGGTCCTGCAGTTCGTATTTAAAGTGGTTCAAGCTAATTTCACAGCTAATTTAGTTTAGTACTTAGTTAATTTCGTCTAATTTCTAAAGGATTTGGTCCTGAGTGATTTCTGCCTGAAGTGGTACTCGGGTCTTTATACGGATTTTTCTTAGATGTTACAACTTGTAAGAAAAAACATATATAAATAAATCTATTAAGCACTATCATGTTCATAAAACCAAGTATAACTAAGGGAAAATATGCAATATTTCACACTCAACAAATGTATTGGTCGATTAAATCCAAAAGGTCGAAGTCACTGTAAGAAAGAACTGATTGGATGGGAACTCATGCAAAGAGAGTAATACATTCATAAATTCATGCTTGCTTTATTGTATCGTTATGTTGTGCTTCCACACAAGAAAACCACTCAGCCTAGCCATTCATTGGTTTTGGCCAATGCTTGTGGAGACTTGAACATATTAGAGGGATTTAGAAAGTGATCTGATTGAACAATCAAAACTTTATCGGGAAGCTATGTTCAATTTTGCAAAGGTGTTCGTAAGTAACTGCTGAATGGAAAGCAGGACTGAGTGTTAATACTGAAATGTCTGGATTAGTCGGGGTTGTGAAGAGGAGATCGTTCATCACACCAGATGATAAAACGTCGAAATCCCTAATTAAAGATTTCAAACGAAAAGTGGGAACAAAAGAAGAAGAAGATGCAACTATGGTGATGATTTGAAGAAGGGAAGTCGGGAAATATGTATAACAATGAAAGAAAGAGATAAGAAAGTTGAGGCATCGACTTCAGAATTGCTTATATATCAACCAGGGTATGTATGTATTAATGAAGACGAAATCATGACTCCTCGTATGATACACTTTTATGCGACATGTCGCATGGACATCCTAGAGACATGAGGCGAAGAATATCTCTTAATTTAACATCGATCAGGTAAACTCAGTTGGCAAGCAACATGTAGATCAACAACTAATTGCATTTATGGTATCAGACAAAGGAACAACGTCACATTCACCTTTTTACCAAAGGCGAAGTGACATGGGGGCAATGTTGTACCCTAATTTTAACAATTATGGGAAAGCCGATAGGAGAATGGCATATGACATTATATGAGAGATAGGAAGTGGATAAAAAAATCTTCAAAGATTTAGAGCACTTTTTGTGGGTTTATTGCTGGCGTAACTTTACCTTTACACGTTGGAGGAAGGTTGACAAAATGTTGTGATCGATATACAAGATGAGTAATCGAGTTGTTTAAGTTATGAGGGGTAATAGAGGATATTAAAGACAAAAGATAAAAGCTTGGCTGACAAAAGTGAAGCAAGTGGCCGAGAGGCATTTGGAAGAGGAATGATCGTATAAGAGAAACATAATAAGAGAATGATCTACAAAGATGATTTTCAACTACTGTAACTGTTGCAATAGTGGAAATAGGATATGGAGTAATAAGTTACAACAGAGCTCTATAAATAGCAGATGAATGTGATAGAGTAAGATATCCCAATCAAATCTCAAAACCAACAAATCAACAATCAAAATTATATTATCAATTTCCTTTGTCTCAGCTTATTCTAAGAGTAGCAATAATTCAATAACAGTAATTCTTAGCTATAATATTTAGTTATAATGCAAGTCTACGCTTATACACTAGATTTGTTCTCTATCCAATATTAAACAGTTCTTTCAAGGGACGATTCTTGCAGTCGCTCCTAGTGATTGATTGTGAGTTTTTCCTTTTGTTTGATTGTACTAGTATTCTGAAAGTCATTTCTTGTGGAAAGCATAAAACAACCCATTTTCGAAGGAAAAATTTCACCCCCCAATTATCGTATGATCTTTATCAAATTCTGCAAGTGGCTGAGTAAGCGATCGATCTTCTTATAATCTGGTCATATACATTCATATTGGACGTATTTGCTAATTTTGACACTTGGGGTCAAAGTTAATCGGTTTGGATCGAGCCGCTATATCGATTCTGGCATGTCCACATAGTAAGAAACAAACCAAGAGCTAACACCTATGATTCAAGTGACCTACATCATGGGAAACAATTAAGAGTGAGATGTCCACACTTAATTTTTTTCTAGGGTCCATAATGATGATTATATAAAATTTACTCCAACCATTAGATGAAACACTAAAACTCAGTTGCAAGTTACAAAATTTAGACCCATCCATGATTCAAGTGAGCCACACCAAGGAATATAGTTTGAAGGATGAGCTTTATCCTGTACACTGTTTTAAATTGTGTGGTCCACCTAAATCACCTATGGGCTAATTTTTGAGCCCTAAGTTTAACATGGGGTGATGCACCTGCTAGTTGGGCTACGTCTAACATGGGTTGATGCACCTGTCGTGGTATATTTAACATTAAAATGTTAATGTCGTGGTGGGGCTCACCTGAGAGTCAAACCCTTTTTCCAAAGTGACTTGAAATAACTGGTATAATTGTTGACTTAATGGGGCGGGGGTTGTTTGGACAAGTTAGGCAGATAACTTCAATCTTCCATATGATTAAGGCACCCAATCTGTTAAATAGGTTAGGTTCACCGTGAATATTGCCGAGTGCAAAAATCAAGCATACCCACTTATTAAGTTGACCACACATACATTGTTTACCAATCAATGGTTAGATATTGATTTCTATGATTTGGCCCACCCGATCAGTAGATAGGGATAATTTTTGTACTCTAAGCTCCTCATGGTGAGGCCAACTTATTAAAAGGGTGGGATGTTACATTCACTTAATAAGCTGGAAGTAATCCCCTGAATTATGGTCCATTCAAGTTGAGAGACCTTTCACACCACTATGCGCGTGCGCATGTACACATGTAATCCAGTGCAAACGTTTTTACTATATTGTGGTGCAAGTGGTTTGTCGCAGGTTCCACCATCATATGTTGATAAAAATCTACTCTGGCCATCAGATACGCCTTCACTTGATTGACTAAGCACCTACAAATTAGGTCAACCCATGATTGTAATGTACCACACCAGAAAGAATAGTTGAGAGTGGATGCCTACCCTAGATTTTTATAAAGGGCTCTCTATGTTGTATATATGCCATCCAATTCATTGATATCAAACATCTGACACAGATGATGCGCAACTCAAAATAAACCTATTTTGAGACTTGGGTAGAGCACAACAAGAATCAAGGATGGACATCCCTTCTCAACCGTTCCTACTCATGTGGCCCGCCCCCGAGTCATTGATTAACCTGATTTTTTTAACCCGTGGCCAAATGAGGGATGCCGTGCATGATGGTCAGAGTGAATGTTATCAACACATCATAAAAGTGTTCACAACAACCGTTTGCACCAGATTACGAAGATTTTTATTTTATTTTTTGTTGAGAAAACTTTTTCACTAAATAAATTTTCACACGAATATACACACACACACACATACAAAAGGTAGACAGTTACCGGATTGCAAATGGTTGGCCACTCTCAGAACTGATCGCCCACAGTCCGCTTTGTGCTGACCTTGGAATGCAACCCCATCATTCTGGCCAGCACGTCATCTGCCAGGTACATCTGAGCTGTGAAATTGGTGGGCCCCAAACTGAAGATAAGCTAGCGCAAAAATCACTGTGGCCCACTCATCATATGGGCCACAATGTTGAAATCAGTGGATGGCCGACTGTCCGGGCCCAAATAGAAGCATAGGCCACAAAAGGTGTGCAGTGGCTTGATTTTGAAAAGAGATGACACACATGGTGAGGCGGGCCTAGTTGAAGGGGTCAGATGTGGTAGACGGAAGTTAGAAAGCAGACGGCTGTAGGGGGACAGTTGTAACTTAAGATGCTTTGGTACGCCTGGGCTGGGTTCGGTGGGTGTGTATACTGTGCTTGTATTAAAGTTTAGGAAGAGAAAAAGCAGGGGCCAATATGGATTAAATAAATGAAAGGAGGATAAGCCACTCGCATTAGGAAATTACAAAGCTTAACGCATGAAAACCACATCCCATTGGCTGCTCCCCTTGTATTTCACTACCCCATGCCATACACTTCTCTCTCTCTCTCTCTCTCTCTCTCTCTCTCTCTCTGCTTCTTGCTCGTCTGAGTCTGGCAAATGAGGGCCGCCTCTCTTGATGGGTAAGATTCCAAGCAACTTCTCTACAACTGAATTGTGTCCTCTCTTTCTCTATAACACTTAAATTTCATGAAGGATAGTCATGTTAGAGTCTTTAATAGTTGACTTTGTTGGGTTCTTTCTTCTTCTTCTTCTCTCTCTATCTCTAGTTTGTGTGTGTGTGTGTGTGTTTATTTTTATTTTTGTTTACTGTATTGGGTTGTGGTTAGTTGATTTTTCGCTCTTGCACTATGAAATGTGTGAATTTGATGGCATTTAATTAATTAATTAATTAATGAAGTGGCGAGTGAAATAGGTTGTTTGTTTCAACTGATAAGGTTATGTGGAGTGTAGAATTTTGTTTTGTTTTTGCAATTTCTTTCTTCTTGTTGAAAACAGTCAGTTATCTTATAAATTTGCAAGGATAATATATCTGGGTGTTAAGATTTCTTTCTTTTTTACTCTCTTCCTCTTTTATTTTTTATTTTTTCTTAATTTAGATGTTGTTGTTTGGGATTAGGAGATTGGTTTATTTTTCTTTTCTTATCAATTAAAGCAAAATTTGTATAAGAAAGCAAAGCACTTCTACAGTGTGAATTAGTTGAGTGGGACTCTTGATTGCTAGAATCCTTTTTCTTTTAATGATTACTCTATCATGAAAAATTGGGTGACTGTAGGATTATCTTTTTATGTATATGAATTTTAGTAATTCATGGCTGAACAACTGTCTATTGTGATGTGTTTCATTTTGCAATATGGGTCTTGGTTGAATTCAAAGCCCATTAGATGATATTCTACTGAGATATTTGAAATTTCAGGTAATTCATTATTGCTGTGGTGTTCCATTGGTTCGGCGCACTTGGGGGCAAAGCATAATTGATGAAGTTGTTGGGTATGTGTTAATATTGAAATAAGCGGTAATTGTGAAACAGAAATAACCTCGCAAACTATAATTTGGGTCTTTTTGGAGGGTATTTATAATGCAAACCGCATGCTTCAAAGATCATGGAGGCATTCTCCAGAATCCAATTCCTCAGTCCTCCACGGTTCCTTTCATGCCTTGGTGGACCACAGCTGGGTCCCAACAGATATTTGGTGAATCCTTCAGCCAGTTGAAGTCTATAGCAAGGGACCACCCAAATGGAGAAGATCATTCATCAGCCACTCCACGACAAGGACATCAGGCTACAGATCATGGACCAATCCTGGCGATCCCAGAAAAAGAGGGTTATGATGCTGCTAAATCCTCTATATTTCCTGGTAATCATCTCCTTTCTTTCCCTTGAAGTCGTTATGATTGCTCGTTACTCATGAACTAGAAAGATTGCCCTCTTTGTGATGTAATTTTTCTTCCTTTCTTTCCCTTGAAATTGTTATGATTGCTTGCTACTCATGAACTAGAAAGATTGCCCTCTTTGTGATGTAATTTTTCTTTCTTCAGATTGTGGGTGCAGTATTGAGTTTCGATGTCAGTGGTCATTGGTTAACACCTTTTTTAGGCATTGTTTTAAGATTTTTTAATGACATTACTTCCACCAACCTCTTTTACACGTACAAGTTTCTCATCACCACAACTAAGAAACACTTTTCTAACATTTTGTTCAACAAGAACTCTAAATTGTGGCTCTTGGAAGAAAAAATTTGTTTTTCCCCCCACCTTCATAAAGAAAATAAATTAGAGGTTGTTGGTCAAGAAGATTGGTTAACGGAAATCATCTCCCAATAACTCCTACTTCGGCTAGGACTCTGCAAAATTGTAAACATGAGAAGCCAGCTAGTGGGAAATGATTATGAACCTAGTCTAGAATTGTTTACCTGGAAAATGGAACTTGAATTACTTCAGAATCTCTATTTCTCTTCAGGTGAATTGGAGATGTCAAGGTCTTTTGTGGATCCTTTGAGATCCAAGTAATCATTTGGAAAAGATTGCACTGTATAATGTTGTATAACATGTTGTGTCAGCCTAAGACGTCTTATCAAAGGACCTGCTAAGGTCATAAAAGAGTTGTCTCTCAATAAAGAAAGAAGCTTGGTTTATGGATAGTTGCAATCACTATGCATCCTCATTCTAAACTTCTGCTCCTCCTTAATGCCTGGTAGTTTGCCCATGATGAAGGTTGAGAAGTTATGACATAATCAAAAGGCAAGAGTGGATCTACCAGTCAAGTGTCTTTGATGGGTTGTAAACATCAAAAGTTTATTCAAAGGTGTGAGTAGCGGACGGAAAGGAGAAGATCAATGATGAAAGGAGTGTGTTGCAAAGACAACTTATTCATCATCATCATCATCATCATCCAAGCCTCATCCCAATTAATTGGGGTCAGCTACATGAATTCTGTTATGCTATTCCACTCCATTGAGGGCCATACCTTCAGTTAGACCATAGGTCATCGAGTCTCTTATTGCTACCTCCATCCACATTCTTTTGGGCCTTCCCCTTTCCTTTTAGAGCCTTCAACTTGGTGGCGTGTGTTTGTGTAACTTATTATTGAGATTTGAGATCATAAATTAGCTGTTTGTTTTTGTAACTTATCACTGAGATCATAAATCAGGTGTATTTGAGTTTGTGTTGCAAATACTTAAACTTGTTATTGAGATCATAAATCAGGTGTTTGCGCGTAAGCATGACTTATTTGTGTGGGCACATGTGCATGTATGCATTTGTGTGCACTTGCTTCACATGCATGTGTGCATATGCATACACATGGATGTCTGTGTGCGAGTGAGTGTGCATGCTTGTGTGTGTGTGCACGTGTGCCCACGAACATGTGTATGCGTGTGCCCGAGTGCATGCGTCTCTGTGCGTGTGTGCGCGCACACTCGTGTGGAGGCAACACAATCTATGATTGAAGGATACTGGGACTTTTTTCGTCACTCAATGAACCAGAAAAAGCTACCTCTGAAGAATCCATCACAACTGGAATGCATTAAGTGCAATGAGTTTAGTTACATTGCGTCACATTGTAGAAAGAAGTTTGCATTTTTTGCAACTGCGCGAGACATCATTTGGATCTGTCCTGAAAAAAGGAACTCCTCAAGACAACAATTTGCCTTATCAAAACAGATCCGCTATTAAGGCATATCAGGCCATTGACGATATTGCTAAAGCCATGTTTGGAAACGTGGATTTCCATGCAAAACAATAGAAAAGTGTTTTTCTTTGATGTACAATTTGTGTTGTTTGGATAGCAAAGAAAGAGTGGATTCCAGCAAGCAATCATTAAACTTTTGCATAATTTGGATTTTTGGCGCAAGAAATTTGGTGCTTTTGTGAGAGGAATATGAGACTTCCACTTGCTATACAAAATAGAGCTCTAAAATTGGAATCCATGTTTTAATAGTTCTCATGGAACTCATCATTGAGTATTATTATTATTTCCTTCTCCTTGGATTCCTCGTATCCAAATATGTCCCGATAGTGCACAAGAAGTTCAACAAAACACCATCAATCTCACTTCATGGATCAATTGCTACTAGTTCGCAAACAAATGCCATTTCCGAAGATATTTGACAATTGGTACAAAAATTCGTGTCCCCAATTATATCTTTTGCATGTTTTGCTATGTGATTTTCTGGTAAGAATTGCCATCTCTTTCAGTCTGTTGGTCCTCTTTGGTTTATTTGACTCAGGTGCTTCCAATCACATGACTAGAGTGCACACTAATCCCTCTTCTTTCAAACCATGTCCAAGTGATAGATAGATTCTCATGGCTAAGGGTGAGAAACTAGATATTACTTGAATTCAAACCTTTCACCATCTTTTGGCGTCCCCTTTCCACTGTCAAATCTTTTTTTACTTATGGATCTTACTAGATCAAATGTTTACTTTTCTTAGTCCCTTTTTCCATGCAAGTGTTAGAGGAGCTTTAGTATGAAAGTACTTGAAAACTATATTGGTTGTCCAGATTCCTTTTTGGGTTTGATGTATAACTTAGCTTTTACATTACAATACATGATAGCACGGACACCAATATAACAATGCATGATTGACTATGCCGTGTCTCCAATGATATGAGCAGTTGATGTATGGTATGAGGACTTGTGGGCTCTACCAAAATAATCCCACACCTCTTTTTGATAAGAGACCAGTAATTTGGATCTTTCTCCTAATATGGTGACACTTGCAGAAGTTACATCCATGATAAAATGATAAAATATAATAAAGGATCGGTATTGGATGTGGGATGTGCCTGATTTGCCAAAAGTTGAAAAATCATCATTGAAGAAGGATGATAAGATGTTCGATTAACCTAGTTCTGCTTGTTGGTGGCTATTTATTGGTTCCATTTCATCCTTTACAAGCGAGGGTTAATGTTTGAATGGTAGTTAAGAAATTGTTGTTGTGTTGCTAGGAGAAGAGGAAACTTAGGAAAATTGTGTGCTAGGGAGCCCAAAACCTATTTTATTGATAAGAGAATATACAATAATATGGTGTCCCAAGGGAGCACAAGAATCAAAGAAAATGTTGTCTCAACACTCCCCCTCAAACTGTAGTATAGATATAACACATGCCTAGCTTGCCCAACAGATCGCAAAAATGAGAAGAGTCAGATTTGGTAAGAATATCAGTGAGTCGATGCTTTGGATTGAACATGAGTCGTGGAAAGAAGATTTGAGATATTTATGCAAATGAAATAACAATCTACTTTGATATGCTTTGTTTGTTCATGGAATACTGGATTGAAGGTAATAAATAGCGGTTTGATTGTCACAATATAGTTGGACAAGCAGTGAAACTACAACTCTAGGATCTTTAAGAAGGGAATGAAGCTGAATGATTCCGCATGTAGCATGACCCATATAGTGGTATTCAACTTCAATGGAGGAACGAGCGATTAATTTGTTTCTTGCTCTCTAGGAAAGTAACCCTCGACGAAGGGACAATATCTGTTGTGGATGTTTGATCATTAGATAATCTTGCCCAGTCTACATCAAAATGTGTTAATATGGTGATGACCATGATTTGGGTACAAAAGACCCTTTCCATGCAAAGATTTTAAGTAGCAAAGTTCTGATGGAGAGCTTTGAGTTGATGACTATAAGGAGCTTGCATGAATTGCCTCACAACACTAACAATATATGCAATATATGGATGAATGATGCATAAATAAATGAGTTTTGCCACCGAGTGATGATACATGCTTGGGTTCGTGAGCCCTTTTGATTCTCTAGAATGCACGTGATGATTCACTTCTATTGGTGTCTCACTAGGACATGTACTTAGCACTTCTAGTCTCTCGAAGAAGGTTAAGGGAATATTTATGTTGTAATAGAAATATCCCATTCTTAGACCAAACACCCTCTATTTTAAGAAAATATTACAATGATCCTAGGTCTTTAATATCAAGAGTGCCTGTAAGGAACTTTATCACAGTGGTGATGTCATTGGCATTTTCATAGATATGATGATATCATCAATGTATATTGCCAACACAGTCATGGAGAATCTTCACAAATAAAGAATGTTCACACAAATTACACTGGAAGCTAATTTGAGAAATGGCTTTGCTGAATCACTCGAATTGGACTTGAGGAGATTGTTTAAACCCATATATGTTCTTGAGAGAGAGAGAGAGAGAGAGAGAGAGAGAGAGAGAGTGTGTGTGTGTGTGGGGGGGGGTGGGCGCACACATAAGTTATTACATAAGCAAAGCTCATGGGCCTAAACTCTATTCTAACTTGTAACACATTTTTTTTTCTTCTACTTGTAACACATATTTCAACCCAATAATAATTAGAAACCACACGTGAGCGTGAGATCATCATAGTCCACTAGTGAGATTATCACAGTCTAGCAACACCCTCATGAAGCTGGAGCATACATCTCATGACTGCTCAGCTTGATGAAGAGACGATCCAAATGAGTGCAACTAAGAGTCTTAGTGAACACATCGGCCAACTGATCTTAAGACTCGAGGGACGCCATGCAAATTTCCGTACTTGCAATGCTCTTTGATGAAGTAACAATGAATTTTGATGTGCTTGGTTCTCTCATGATAAACCGGATTGTTGGCAATATGAGAGACAACTTGATTATCACAATATTACCTTATGGGAATATTAATATTAAACTCCAACTCACACATTAATGTCTTTAACCAAACAAGTTCACATGTAGCCAATGTTTGAATATCAGTTTCTCGTTACTTATCGCATCCTTGGGATACAAATACGTATCGGTTATCGCATAGGATATATCATTTGTATTAGGTAATTTATCGCACTTTTTGGTAAACATGGGGAAACTTTGGGAAAATGGTTGAATTTTTCAATGAACCTTCATGAATTGTTAAAAAAAAAAACCTTAATACACACTTTTAAATCATAACATCTCAAAAAAGAAATGCACATAATATGTTTCCTTTGTATACGGTCCTAAGTTGTGCGTTGTCTGACTGAACTAATGCAACTATATTCAAATTGATGGCATAACATTTAGTATATATGATGATCATTTCATCAAACACTCCTAAATACTTCAAAATTAGTCTCGATTGATAGCTAGATGAAGGGAAATTTCGAGAAAAAATATTTTAATAATTTTTAATTAAAAATGTTTATTATTTTCCAAAAATTGACAAGGACTTAACAAATCAGTAGATTAGCCCTCATACATGCTTGATTTCATGTTTGGAGTGCAGCATTACAAGCAATTTGGAGAAATTGGGGAAATTTCGAATTTTCCCCAAATCGGACCACCTACACTCAATTTTGAAATTAGAGTGTACGTGATGATCATTTCATCAAATACTCCTAAATACTTTGAAATTAGTCTCAATTGACAGCTGGTTGAAGGAAAATTTTGAAAAAAACATGGAGAACATAAAGAACCAATGGATATCGAAATCAAAGCTCCAACTCTATGATTTTTCATGCAAAACATGAAGAACCAATGGATTTATAACCATTTGACACTGATTTAACATAATTTCAAAAAAAAAAAAAGTGATCGGAAATTGAAAATGCTCACTGGATCGAACATATGGATATATCGGCACTACCTATACGTTTCGTCTCGCACAGGTGGAATACAAGATATATCGTGAGATATAAATATCGTTAATATTTAAAAATTAAAACATTTCATGTAGCATAATCCATCTCCCTGTACTCTGGCTCTTCGCTTGAATGGGGCACCACACTTTGCTTCTTACTCCATGTAACCAAGTTACCTACTTCAAAGGTACAATAACCTATAGTAGGTCGTTTATCAGATGGATAACCAACCGAGTCCTCTTTGAATACTCTTCTATTTGAAGATGGCCATTACGCTTGTAGAGAATACCACAACCATGAGCTCCCTTCAAGTACGTGAATATATGAAACATAGTTTCCATATGAGGAACCTGCATAAACTAACTAACCACACATAGGAAAAG
Organism: Magnolia changhungtana; assembly: GCA_030180095.1. Lineage (NCBI taxonomy): Eukaryota > Viridiplantae > Streptophyta > Magnoliopsida > Magnoliales > Magnoliaceae > Magnolia > Magnolia changhungtana. Next base: position 6,278,274 of record JASAUF010000600.1, read on the forward strand.
TGATATTAGGTTGAGTGATTGTTAAGTGGATTGGCTTTCCAACAAGTCGACGATATCTTCTCGGATCATCAATCAATTCTCTTTGATCTACACTAATCTTCTGATTTGGTCAATAGGAGTTTCGACTGGCTTGGCTCTCAGAAGACCCTTCTTAACAAACAAATCTACCACATATTTTTATAGTGACAAATTTAGCTTAGGCAAGAAAGAAAGCGCATTTGATTTTAGCTATTTAGGTAATTAATTTAGCTTAGGCCACTAAAAATTTGATGTTTACAAAAAAATAATTACTAAACATTAAACAGTCTAAACTTACTGCCTCGAACGTGCTCCAATTGCGCTCGCAACCACTGGCAGAACACGTGAGTCCAAGAATCTTCATAGCCGACTTTTTTAATCGGATCCTTCCTGCTCAGTCCACTCCATAGGCGCGCACTACCACCGAGAAAACAGTTTAAGTATAGGTTAGATTAGACCGTTAGAGTCTTAGTCTCTTAGAGACACTTTGTAGAAAAAATTCTTGTAAGAGTTCAGTACACTAACATTCATTCATAGAAGTGCTTACTGGGTAATTTCATTGTCCGATGTCTTATTACGATATCCCTCGAGAATATCCCTTTACTTTTTGTGTAGAAGTCCAGCAAAGTTGAGATCTTGTTCTGTTCTCCTCTATATGGAATTATTCTTTCCAAGACATCAATAAATCCAACCATATGCATAGTTAGTGCTTCTGTTGGATCAGCAGAAGTGAATAAACAGGCTGGGTTAAGGATGTAAGCAGCCGAATACAATGGGGATGACATTTGGTTGCCCCATCTTCTATCTATAATTTCTAAAATCGGCCTATAATCATGGTCTCTATAGTTAAAATGGTCAATGATCTTATTTTTCGCCCTCTCCATCGCATCATATATGTAACCCATTGTGGGCTTCTTATCCCCGTCCACCAATCGCAACACGGTGACTAAGGGCTCTGATGATTTTAGCGCCTTTACCACTTGAGTCCAAAAACTTTGAGAAAGAATTGTTTGTTGAACCCGTTTCCCTTCAGCCTTCTTTGACCAAGGCCCACTTGTAAAATCGGTCGACACTACAAAGCTTATAAGTTCTGATTTCTTTGCATGTAGCCTTCGTAGTGTTAAAAAGGCTGTAGTGAAACCGGTGACTGTTGGACATAGCAAGTTACCCCCAATGTGTTTTTTCATTCGACTGAGAAGAAGGGTGTGTTGTACATAAAGACCGTGATTCTTTTAGCCCTTGCAATTACATTTATAAATAATCTACTTATATCTTCTAACATGAGATCAATACAATGAGCCGCACAGGGGGTCCAAAATAAACGTCGCCTCTTCTCCATAAGAAGATGACCGGCCATTACATATGAGGCTGCGTTATCTGTAATTACTTGTATAACGTAGTCCTCACTTATTTCTTCAACTACACTATCTAGTAAGTTAAACAAATATTCTCCTGAGTGTGAATGGCCCGACGCATCCACTGACTTCAAGAACATTGTCCCAGCTGAAAAATTTACCAAGAAGTTAATGAGAGACCGACCGGATCTATCGGTCCATCCATCGGCCATTAGTGAACAACCATATATTTTCCATGATTCCCTATATTCAGCTATGAAGGATTGTGTATATTCAACTTCAGTTCTAAGGCATGTCTCCCTCATTTCATGATATGAAGGAGGTTTAAGCCCAGGTCCAAATTGACCTATAGCCTCAATCATTACTTTGAAGCTTTTCGATTTAATGGCGTTGAAAGCAACGCCGGTTTGGTAAAACCACTTAGCAATATATTGAATTGTGTTTTTTTTTTTTTTTTTTTTTTTTTTTTTTTTTTTTTTTGTTTATACCGGTTTTCTAAAGTTGTTTGAGCCGGCCCTTTCCCTCTACCCCTTTGGTCGACCACATCCTCGGGGTGTGGTCTACACCATCTATCTAAGGGTCTATGCCCTCGGGCTCTTTTCAATGGTTGTACTTGTAGTTTAGACCGGCCTGTCGAAGTAGGGGGAGTGGGACTAGCTTCATCGACATCTACTACATTTATATCTTCATATGCATCTTGTTCCATATATTCCTCCTGATGTAGGGCACTATCGTATTTCTTTCTTGATTGTTTTTCCATATACTCCACGATCTCCCTTCAAATTTCTGGAGTAATCTTGTCGCATGCTTTTGCATTTGAACCGGGTAAATGTGCAAGGTGATGTTTGTGTCTTGCAATGCCACCGGAACTCACAAATGCACATAAATCACATACTATGTGAGTCTTTTCGGTAGCACTACGGTAGTGCCCATACTTCCAACCCGGGTCATTCGACTTGGGCCTCAAAGAGGAAGATTGGGAAGAAGACATTATGATGGTGGATGATGGTGTGTGTATTAGGCTATTAGCCTATTAGCACTAAAAAGTAACTAGCTAGCTACTAACTAGAAACTAGAAAGTAAACTACAAATAAAAAGAAAACTAGAACTTGGTACTTAGGGTTAAGAGAGAGAGAGAGAGAGAGAGAGAGAGAGAGAGAGAGAGAGAGAGAGAGAGTTACACTTACACACACACACTTACACACTTACACTTATAGAAACTAGAAAGAGAGAAGAAGAGGGAGAGAGAGTTGAGTTACACACTTACACTTGTAGAAAGGGAGAAGAAGAGGGAAAAGAAAATGAGAAAAAGAGAGAGTTGTTACACTTGTAGTTGTAGAAAGAGAAGGGGAGAGAGAGAGAGAGAGAGAGAGAGAGAGAGATTTACACAAATAAAATTAAAATTACAAATCTAAAAGAGGTTCGGGTTCCCAACTTCCAACTTTCAACTTTCAAATTCTTGTCTAAATTGTCTACTTGTCTTCTCTTCACCTTTGCCTCTTCACTTGACTACTTGAGTATTGTATTTGTTCTTGAAATCTTGTTGTAACTAACTTGTACTTGTAAGTTGTAAGTTGTAACTTCAACTTGTAAGATGTAACTTGTAATGTAAGTTGTAACTTGTCACTCTCACTTGTAAGTTGTAACTTGTAACTTCAAAGTTCAAACTTTTAAGTTGCTAACAACTAACAACTAACAAATGAATCAATTAACAAACAAAATAATAATAAAAAAAAATGATAGAAAAAAGTTGTTAGAAATTAGAATTAGAAACTTAGAATAGAAGTTAGAACTTAGAAAACTTAGTGGATGGAGATTGGAGAGTGAGGAGTCTCTTGACTCTTGTCTAGAATCTTGATTCTTGAATATGGATTGGATGGTATGATCAATGATGTATCAATATCATGTATCTTGGTGGATTCTTCATTCTTGATTCTTGTACCCTTCCTTGATTCTTGATTCTTGATTCTTGAATCTTGAATGTTGAAAGAAAACAAAAGAAATATGGAAATTGGAAATGGAATTGGGTGGAGAGGAGTGGATGTGAATGTAGTAAGACTCTTAGAATGTAGGAGAGAGAAATAGAGAATAGAGAGAGAGTTTAAGGTTTTTTTTTTTTGCATTTAGGAATGCTTAGAATGCATCTTTATAGAGAAAAAAAATCCAGATTAAAAAAAAAAAAAAAAAACGGTCAAAAATCTGACCGTTGGCCAGTATGCGATCGCATACATCGCATATGCGATCGCAAATGCTGGCACATGTGGCATATGCAATCGCATATGTGCATGGATTGGCATAGTATGCGATCGCATACATCGCATATGCGATCGCATATGCTGGCACATGTGGCATATGCGATAGCATTTGTGCATGGATCGCATATGCCACTGCCGCATATGCGATCGGGCCCCCATTATGTGCATATTCGCATATGCGACTGCACTTGACAACATTGCAGACAGAGTATCGGAGCGGAGGAGTTGATGTAGATGGACGTTGGGTACATCGGACCTATTTTCTGGTGTTTTTATTTTAGGCGTTTTTGTTCTTTTTCTTGTTTTAGGGGCTTTATTGCACTTTTTTATTTTTCATCTTTTATGTTATTTTTCTTGTTTTCAGGGGCTTTAGTGCACTTTTACTTTTTCCATAGTTTATATATACATTGTGAGAAATCCTATTTTCATTATTATTGAATGAATAGAAATTCGTATCTTTCTTCCTCTTTATTTAAGAGATTAGGATTTCAGGATTGGCCCTTGGGAGTTGATGATTCCACCCCGATTTCAGGTTTGCTTCTTTCTAGATTTTCGAGGTGTAGGAAAAGGTAAGAATCATCCTTCTTTTCTTTTGACGATAAAAGTGTTAATAGGATCAAATCTGTTAAACCTACCATATATTGTTGATATATTGTTGTATAGTTATTTAGGAAACAGATCTGTAATTAGGAGATATTATGCTGTAATTAGGGGGTATAAATGCTGCTGTAATTAGGAGATATTATGTTGTAATTAGGGGATATAGATGCTACTGTAATTAGGAGATATTATGCTGTAATTAGGGGATATATATGCTACTGTAATTATGAGATATTATGCTGTAATTAGGGGATATAGATGCTGTTGTGCTGTAATTAGGGGATACTGTAATTAAGGGATATATTGTAATTAGGGAAAATGATTTATATATAAGAAAAGGGTCACTCGATTGAGGGTTATTGAGCAAATCTGACATGGTATCAGAGCCACTCTTTGCAATCTTGTCTTTAGTCCAATTTTCGTGGTTCTAGGCTCTGGTTTTTTGGTTTCTTGGGTGCGGGTTCTGGTTTGCAGTTTTTTTTTTGGTGCATTTCTAGAGATTCTAGTTATGGCTAACTACTCCAACACAGAAGTTTTTCAAACTCGGTTTACAGGGAAGAATTATGCTGCCTGGGAGTTTCAGTTTTGACTTTTTGTCATGGGAAAGGAGTTGTGGGGTCATGTTGATGGGAGTGATCCAACACCTACCGATCCTACGACGTTGGTTCAATGGAAGGTGAAAGATGGTCGCGTGATGACTTGGATTATTGGGTCTATTGATTCACTGCTTATACTCAATTTAAGGCCGCACAAGACGGCTAAATCGATGTGGGAGTACTTGAAAACAGTCTATCATCACAATCATTCCGCCTGGCCATTTCAGTTGGAAACTGATCTTGCTGCCTATTCCCAAGGTACACTCTCTGTTCAGGAATATTGCTGTGGTTTTCAGAATCTTTGGGTTGAGTTTTCCGACATTGTGTATGCCGACGTGTCGGCCGAGTCCCTTTCTGCTATTCAAGCAGTCCATGAAGTTAGCAAAAGAGACCAGTTTTTAATGAAACTAAGGCCAGAATTCGAGTCTATTCGCTCCAACCTGATGCACAGGGATCCTTCATCATCTCTTGACGTGTGTTTTGGAGCACTTCTTCGAGAGGAACAACGTCTTCTTACTCAATCTTCGCTTTCGCAAGAGAATGATGTCGCATACATTGCTTAAGGCAAAGGGAGGGTTCGAGACATGCGTACAGTTCAGCGCTACAGTTGCAAAGATTATGGGCATATTGTTGCCCATTGTGCTAAAAAGTTTTGCAGCTACTGTAAACAGAAGGGGCACATCATCAAAGAATCCCAACACGTCCTCAAAACTGACCTGTGAATGCTTATCATGCTACTGGTACTAGCCACACTTCGGATGGGGTAACCAGCACTCAAAATCTCGCTTCAGTGTCATCTTCCACTGCTGCTACACCTGCCCTTACACCAGAAATGGTGTAGCAAATGATTGTATCGGCATTTTCCACTTTAGGGCTGCAAGGTAAGGGTACTATACGTACTACACCCTCTCAATCTTGGCTTGTTGACTTCGCTGCATCCAATCACATGACCAGTTCTCCTGATATGCTTAGCAATGTTCAGTACACTGGTTCTTCTAATATTCAAGTTGCTAATGGCCATCGTTTACCGATTACTAGGGTTGGTGATATCGCACCATCACTTACTAATATTTTTGTATCACCTGGGCTTTCTACGAGTCTTATCTTGGTTGGACAATTAGTGGATGATAATTATAATGTTCAGTTTTCTCGTGAAGGTTGTCATGTGCAAGATCCGGTGTCGGGGAGGACAATAGCAAAGGGGCTTAAAGTTGGGAGACTGTTTCCATTATACTTTTCCATTCCTAGTATCATTTCTTTAGCTTGTACTACTGTCTCCAATAATTGTGAAGTATGGCACAAACGTTTAGGCCATCCAAACAATGTTGTTTTATCTCATTTGCTGAATTCTGGTTCGTTGGGAAAAAAAGATTCTTCTTTGCCTCATGCTTTGTCTTTTGATTGTTCTACATGTAAAATCGGAAAAAAGTAAGATTCTTCCCTTCCCTTCTTCAGGGAGTAGGGCAAAGAATTGCTTTGACCTTGTTCATAGTGATGTATGGGGCATTACTCCTGTCATTTCTCATGCTTATTATAAATATTTTGTAACATTCATAGATGACCATAGTCGGCATACTTGGGCATATTTTTTGTGCTATAAGTCTGAAGTCTTTGTTGTTTTCAAATCGTTTCTAGCATATGTTGAGAATCAATGTATCACTAGCATTAAGACTTTACGATCTGATTCTGGTGGAGAATATGTCTCATGAATTTCTTGAGTTTCTTCGTTACAAAGAAATTGTTTCTCACCGCTCGTGTCCTTATACGCCTCAACAGAATGGCATGGTTGAGCGCAAAAATCGACATTTGTTAGATGTTGCTAGGACCTTGTTACTTGCATCTTCCGTTCCTTCTAAATTTTGGATTGAAGCTTTAGCTACACCAGTATATTTGATTAATAGGTTGCCTTCTAAAGTGCTAAATTTCGACTCTCCATACTATTGTCTACATAAACAGCACCCTAGCTTTCTTGACTTACATACTTTTAGCTGTATCTGTTTTGTGTATCTACCTCCGCATCAACATCACAAACTCTCAGCGCAATCTGTGAAATGTGTCTTTATGGGATATAACTTATCTCAAAAAAGATTTGTGTGCTATGATGCTTCTTCCAATAAATTTCATATATCTCGTAATGTCGTTTTCTTTGAGCATCAATATTTCTTTTCTAGTTCTATTACATCATCTCTTGCAGTTTCTGTTCTTCCACACTTTGATGATTTGATGTGTCCTCCTGAACGCTTCAAGCCTGGTTTTGTGTATGAAAGCCGTCGACCAACTCTACCCCTTCCTGAGTCTGATCTGCCACCTGATCTCATTTTGCATCATCCTCGACGATCTGGCCGTACTTCTCATCAACCAGATAGGTATGGTTTCCCTCATACCTCCTTCACGGCTACCTTATTAACTGTGTCGATTCCTAATTCCTACTCATAAGTTGATAAACATGAGTGTTGGAGAAAGGCTATGTAGGAAGAACTTCAAGCTCTTCAAGAAAATCAGACTTGGGACAGGGTCCCTTGTCCTTCTCATGTCAAGCTAATTGGGTGTAAGTGGGTTTTTTTCTGTGAAACTTCGGGCTGATGGGTCCGTGGACCGTTATAAGGCTCGTTTGGTTGCTCTTGGTTACCGCCAGGAGTATGGGGTTGACTATGAGGAGACATTTGCTCCTGTCGCTAAAATGACCACTGTGCGTACTATTATTGCCATTGCAGCCTCTCAGGGATGGTCCCTTTGCTAGATGGATGTGAAGAACGCATTTCTTCACGGTGATTTACAGGAAGATGTTTACATGACACCTCCTCCTGGCCTCTGCTCATCGTCGACGTCGAATGTGTGTAAGCTGAAATGCTCTCTGTATGGATTGAAACAGGCTCCTCGGGCTTGGTTTGATAAGTTCCGGGCTACCTTACTTCGATTTTCTTTCGTCCAAAGCCAATATGATTCTTCGTACGACTTCTGTTGGTATTGTTCTTCTTCTGGTTTATGTCGACGACATTGTCATCACTGGAACTGATTCTGTCCTCTCATTGATCAACTCAAGCAGCATCTTCATGATTCATTCCATATAAAGGATCTTGGTCCTCTCCGGTATTTCGTCGGTTTGGAAGTTCAGTTTGATTTCTCTAGGGTTTTCCTGCATCAACATAAATACACGGAGGACTTGATTTCCTTATCTGGTTTGCAGGACTCCTCTTCAGTGGATACCCCTTTGGAAGTGAATGTCAAGTATCGACATGAGGGGGGATCTACTTCCTGATCCCATGGTGTTTCGACAGTTAGTTGGTAGTCTCAATTATCTCACTATTACACAGCCTGGCATCTCCTTTGTTGTCTAGCAAGTCAGTCAATTTATGCAGTCTCCTCGCCGCCTTCATCTTGCCACGGTCCGCCGAATTATTCGATATGTCCGGGGTTCCTCTCACCGTGGCTTGTTCTTCTCTACTGGTACTCCTCTTCGCCTTGTGGCTTTTAGTGATGCTGACTGGGCAGGATGTCCTGATACTCGTTGGTCTGTCATCGGGTGGTGTATGTTTCTTGATGATTCACTTATCTCTTAGAAGAGTAAGAAACAGGATCGTGTTTCCAAATCTTCGACCGAGTCCGAGTACCATGCCATGTCGGTAGCCTGCTCAGAGTTTATGTGGCTTCGTGGTTTACTTGCTGAAATAGGTTTTCCTCAGTCTACTCCCACTCCTCTTCATGCTGATAATACGAGTGCTATTCAAATCGCTACCAATCCCGTCTATCAAGAGCGTACCAAACATATCGAGGTGGACTGCCATTCTATTCGGGAAGCTGTTGATAATCGGGCTCTCTTCCACATGTCTCAAGTGACCTATAGATAGCAGACGTCTTCACCAAAGCTATGACATGACTACGTCATCAGTTTCTTGTTGGCAAATTGATGCTTCTTGATCGACTAGCATCAATTTGAGGGGGGATGTTAGTAGGATCAAATCTGTCAAACCTACCATATATTATTGATATATTGTTGTATAGTTATTTAGGAAACAGATCTGTAATTAGGAGATATTATGCTGTAATTAGGGGATATAGATGCTGTTGTAATTAAGAGATATTATGTTGTAATTATGGGATATAGATGCTGCTGTAATTAGGAGATATTATGCTGTAATTAGGGGATATAGATGTTGCTGTAATTATGAGATATTATGCTATAATTAGGGGATATAGATGCTGCTATGCTGTAATTTGGGGATACTGTAATTAAGGGATATATTGTAATTAGGGAAAATGATTTCTATATAAGAAAAGGACCACTCGATTGAGGGTCATTGAGTAAATCTGACAAAAAGGACCTGTACTTCCTTTATCTCGAGCCCTTCATTCTTCACCCCTTTCCTTCCTCTTTGGATACCCCCTTTCTAGTTTGAATGGAAAGGAGGGATGGTTAGTCAGTAGAATCAGATCCAAACCTGATTGTGGATTAACTTATGATAGATCTAGGATATCCTCATATCCTTTGGTCTTCCGTTTTTGTTGTTTACACGATTTTATGCTAAGGGGCATGATCTTGACGGAATGACCTTATCTTTGTGTTGATATTTACCTAATCAGTTTGATTGGAAACAGTTAGTTGATTCGTGTATTTATTTGAACATTCTTTAACCTGATTATACATGCATCTAGGATTAGGTCATCACATGTCCCTGCATCAATAAGACAATGATTGTACAAGGCTATAAACTACTCAAGGAAGGATGACCATGCTTGCAATGCCATTAATGAGGTGAGATATTTGTCTGCAGTGCAACTCCACTTATTCCACTATCGAGACAGTAAAGACCATTTGCTTCATGTCCTCCACGAATCATCCTCCCCGTCTTTAGCTTTTAAAATTCATAATACAAAGGATAAAATGTAAGAGAACAATTTAAGGATACCCAATCTAGACACATGAATTTTAGTGCCATCAACTAATGCTAGAGAGGAAATAGGAGTAGAATTATCTAATTGAGACAAAACACTATGCTTACTAGTAATCTCATCTGAAGCTTCAGAATCAATAATTCAAGGAACATGTTTAGAGGAAGTAAGGCATATCATACTTTGATGGAACAGGGCAGCAGTGGAGGGCGTAGGCGGAATGATCCTTAGCAATTTGGCGTACTCATCCTTAGACAATGCAATTGTATTACTTGGGGTACGATTCAGAATGGGTTGAGATGGGCTTGGAGATAGCTCTCAGAATCGTCATTAAAAGATCTAACCTTAATCTCCCAACACGCATTGACAATGTGGTTAGAAAGACTAAAATGAGAACACTGCCAATTATCATGACCGCAACCACGACCACGACTGCCACTAAAATATGTACCATGGCCTTCCCAAATATTCTTACCTCCAAAACGACCTCCCCTTGAATCTTTTCCATCAAATCGGCTACCATGACTTCATTCATCTCCCCTACCAGATGAAGAAACAAATGCTGAGCGATCAGATGTAGATGAAATCTTTCTATTTATACTAACTGCTGCACGTTGAACATGGGCAAATACCTTTGTAGCGGAAGAATTTTTTCTACTTGTAAGAACTTGAGCTCACACAGGCTTGATCTCAAGACGAAGACTTGAGAGGAATTTGGTAACATAAAATTTCTCTTTCAGTCATCTTATGTTCTCATAATCAGTTGATCGAGGTTGATATATATTCAATTATTCCCATGTACCCCACAATGCTGAATGATATTCACCTACACTTTTATCTCCTTGCTGAGGCGCAAAGATGTTTTGAAGCAACTCATTTATGAGTTAAATTCTTCTCAACTGAACACATTCTTTCAAATTATCCTACACTTAGTTTGTTGTTTTGAAAAAAGATAACATTTAGGCTAATATGCAGTTCCATGCTATTTCATAATAGGGCTCTAATATGAGCATCTTCCACTACCCAATCTTCATAATCTGTTGAACCTTTAGTAGGTTTAGGGATGTTGGATACTTCAATTTTCTTTTCCTATAAGAAACACTTCTATCAATATGTCCATTGTAAATAATTTACACTTTTAAGTTTGGTTAATGTAATTTGAAGATTCATTGACTTAGATGGAGATAGAAGACTATTCTTGGGATTATTCTTGACATCATATTTAGAGGAGAGAAGTAATCAAACACAAGGGGAGGAACTTGAATTTTGAACTTACCCCACAATTTGCTTTATGAGAGCATCAATCAATGATTACCACCATACATGTACAAACCAACTGATCACGAATATGAAAAATATTCCACATTCATTCACGACAACTAAACGCACTTGATCTTCAAATCTGGCCATAAACACATGATGGCCCACTTTTAATCATCGCAGTTGGTTGTATGCATAATTGGGCCTCAAGTACACTTATGGGACACAACTACATGACCCACTATATAGTGGTTAAATAAAGAGAATGTAATTTGTGTAAACCAGCCCCCAAATTATTTAGGATTTTAACATATAGAAATAAAAGAAGGGAAGAGAAAGGGATAAACGGGAATGGCGAAAAAATGGAATTACAACAACGAGATTGAAGGGGTGATTACTTACAGAGGTTCAACCAGGAAACGGTTGAAGGGAATTGAGGAGAGGAGATTGGAGAGGAAGACAAAGCAAGGAGTGAAGTAGAGGGAACATTGAAAGAAGGGGAGTTGACCGGTTGGACGGAAGTCAAAAAACAGGAAGGACTTACTGGAGAGGGGAGGAATGGGTAAGGACTTGTCGGAGATCCTGATGTTGTTCGATATTGGTTTCCTCGATAGTTGTCTTCCTATTAATTTATGTAGAGTCTTCGACAGAGTAGGAAAGGTAATGGAAGTGATCATCCATCGCAACTGAAATTCGTATTCGTAACAAGCTTACATGAAGTGATGGTAGCGGGAGCCAAGTTCAAAGGACTGGTAAAACAGCTTTGAAGATGGTTGGAAAAATTGCACGTCGAGAAGGAAGAGGTCTAGTTGTTGATATGAGGAATCCCTCTTGAACTGTCGTTTTGCGATTTTTTTTTATTTTTTATTTATTTTTTATTTTTTTTTATTTTTTAAACGACTGGCTCGTGTTTGGGCTAAATGATCGCAATTGACCCTGTGATAAAAGATGAAGAGGAGCTCGGGGCAGCATAACTGTACGTGAAGAAAAATATTTGCTAATCCTGCTTTTGTTAAAGTGGTAGTTGGGGAGGAGAATCTTGAGCTGAGGGTGGAGAGGGAAGCATCTTGGGGTTTCTGTAGAGGTGGGGGAGGTATGGAGTAATAGAGAGGGTGGAGGAATGTTGAAGAGCTGCCTTCGTGGTCAGGCTCGGGAAGGAGCAAAATCACCATGCTTCAGCGTTCTACCGAATGTAGAGGAGGATAGGTATGCTTCTCCCATTGGCAAAAATCGGGTTGGTGGGGAAAAATCGAATATGGCAGTGACATGTGGCTCTGGGTGTTCTGTGTGTGCACCGAATTTTCTCTGCTGCCCGGACCCTCCTAGCAGCAGTTGATTCAATTTCTGAACCTATAGTAGACGGTACATGTGCCCCTGCAGGTGGCAGATTTGGAGCGGATCATATCTTGCTTCAGGATACGTGGTAGGATTAGAGGGAAATCATGCTAACTCGGCGGCTCGGACTTTTCTCAAGACATCTCTTCCGACAACTATCTTAAATGTGGCTGTCAAAGAGGCATCGTCGATCAACACGTGGCAGATCGATGATCGAGATTCTGAAGGAAAGGTAACCAGATTAATGACACATGGCAGAGGTGGGCCCAATACCATACTGACTTGTCATTTCTCTCACATGTGCTTCCAAGACGGTCTCTCCGGCATGGGCGTTTAGTCATCACACGTGGGAATTTTTCCCACTTGTTATTTATCAAAGGCAACAGACTCTTCGCCTGTTAAGGGATGTCAGGTGTGTCGAGTCCCCTTGCAACAAGGTCCAACCAAATGTGGAATCCTCTGCGATCAACAGGCAAGTTGTTATACGACAAGCTTGAGAGACACTATGATTCGTACGGAAGAGGACATCCATGGAGGTCTTTAGTCACAAAGCAGAGGGGCTGACTGCACAATTCTAGGAAGAGAATTGGATGTCGATTGTCAGGTAGCGAATAGTGTAGAAGAAAGGGCTTTGGTGATGGAATATGTGAATCCTGAGTTGGCTCCTCTAGAGGAGGCTTTGATCATCATGCCAATTCAAGCTACAGTTATGAGAGATGATGTAGGAGTTATCTGTTAGGCAGTGTTCAAATTGTCGCCGATATTATTGAAATATCGCCGATAATTTCGGTGTCGCCAGTGCAGCGACACCGAAACCCCAAAATTTCGTTTCGTTTCCAGATTTCGACGAAATCTCGCCGATATTATCGGTATTTCAAAAAATACGGCCGATATATTGTTGTTCCCACCAACCACGGGTGGGAATCAGATAACAACCCACTTTTATCGATAAAAGGGGGGGGCGGTTGTCGGCGAGAAAATCACAAAAAAAAATAAGAAATACCCGTTTTTTCGCTCGGATTTGGAGGAAGACGCGGATTCAGCTGCTGTCGAGTGCAAATCGGCATTTCTGGTAAGATTTAACCTCAAAAAAATCTTTTTTTCCCGTCGAAGAATCCTCTGCAAGCTGCAGAAACCGCTTGCGGGCAGAGATTTCTTCGAAAATAAAGGTTTTTTAAAAAATATTTGTGATGAGGAAGAGAGATTTGCGGTCGAAAACCTCAGAGAAATCGGTGGGAAGGAATGAATTTTTGAAATTTTCAAAATGGGAGAGGGATTTGGGGTTTTTTTCCCAAATTGGGGATCGGGAGGGCCGCGGGGTGAATGGGAATATGTACTGGGTTACTCTGTACGCTTTTATCGTACTGAGCACACTCCGTTGGGCCCACCGAGAATGCATCTGGTCCATCCATACGGTCCATCCGTTTTTCTATATTATTTGAGGGGTTGAGACAAAAATTTAAGGGTACCAAAAGATCAAGTGGACCACACCATTGAAAACAGTTTGAATAATGACTTCCACCGTTAAAACTTTTCTAGGGCCCACAGTGATGTTTATTTCTCATCCAACCTATTCATAAGGTCACACAGACATGGATGAAGGGAAAAAACAAATAGAAGTTTGATCCAAAACTTCTGTGGCCCCCAAGATGTTTTCAACGGTAAATGTTCAATTCATACTGTTTCCTATGGTGTGGTCCACTTGATGTTTCGATAAACTTAGTTTTTAGGCTGAAGACCTAAAATTATCTGTTAAAATGGATGGACGGAGTGGATAAATTACATAAATCATGGTGGACCCATAGGTGGGCTTTGACGATGCAAGCTGTTGCATCACTTTTACCGTGGAATCTCACCACCCCACCACGGCTTGGACTTTGGTGCAGGCAGGTGCTATATAGGCCCCACCATGATGCATCTGTTGTATCCACGCTGTTCATTAATTTTTAAATATTATTTTAGAGCTTTCCTCAAAAAATGAGGTAGATCTAAGTCTCAGGTGGACCACACCACGGGAAAACAGTAGTGATTGGATATACACCATTTAAATCCTCCTAAGGCCCACTGTATTGTTTAGTTGACATCCAATCTGTTAATTAGCTCATAAAGACTCAGATGAAGGGAAAAAAACAAAGATCAGGTTGTTCCAAAATCTTTATGGCCCAAAGTTTTTAATGGTCAAAGTTCATTCAACACTGTTTCTTTTAATGTGGTCCAATTGAGAATGGGATATACATCCTTTTTTTTTTTTTTTCTTATCATAAAATAATTTATAAAAATAGATGGACGGCATGGATGAAATACATACCTCATGATGGGGCCCACAGAGCACGGCAGGGGAAAAGTGGGCCCAACTTAGAGCGTATTGATTAAGTCAGCAGGTAAGCTGATTTCTGGATTGGCTACAGATAAAAGTTGTAGCCAAAGACACCCAGAACCACAGCTCAACTTGCTGATTGAGTGGAGATACCCGTTTCAACACATGGTATCGATCCCTATGTGGACCCAACCATGATGCATGTGTTGTATCCATACCACCCATTAATTTGGAGAGATTTTTTTATGACATGAGAAAAAGAATGAGATAGATCTAAAGTTCAAGTGGACCCCACCATAGAAAACAATGGGGACAGTGACGTCTAGCGTTCAAAACTTCTTAGGGGCCACTGAAGTTTCTGATCAAGCTGATATTTCTATTTTCACTTCATTTATCTCAATATTAACTTATGAATAGGTTGGATCTCAAAAATACATCATAGTGGTTGGATCTCAAAAATACATCTCAATATTAACTTATAAATATTTCAACGGTGGTTGTGATTGCTACAACGGTTTTCTGTGGTGGATCCACTTTAACTTTAGATCTTGCCACGTGCTACATACTGGCATTCCCCTTTAAAATAATGGTGCACAAAAATTACTAAAATCTAACCAATGATTTCTGCACCACATCCTTACATGGTTAGGATCATCCTATCATTGTAATTATTCGTCTATGGTAAATTCATGGTGCCTTAAGACGAGTGAGTGGTTCAGATCATCACACACTTCAGATCATCACACCCTGAAGTGGCCCACACACTTCATTTAGTGGTGCAACTTACTATGACTCTAACATTTGCTTTGATATCTTACAAAGAGATTAGATTCCGAAGGTTTCCCAGCTCTTTGGGGATGCTCCCTGATATGGCATTCCTGCCAACGTAACTGAGATAGAAAAATAAAAAATAAAAAATAAAAAAAAATCAAAACAAATGTTAGAGTCATAGTAAGTTGCACCATAAATCAGGCACATTCAAATTACACCTTGCACACACGTTATTTATTTATTTTTATTTGTGCATTTAGTGTTAGTTTAAAAGCAGTGTTGACCTAATCAACAGATTGGATGTCAAGTAAACAGTACAATGGTCCTTAGGACCACTGTTATTTTAATGGTGGATATCCAATCACTATTATTTTCCTGTGGTGTGGTCCACCTGAGATTTATATTCCTATCATTTTTACACTGAATACAATCCGATGCACTTTTTTTTGTCGATTATTGCAAATTTGTATACTACTAGGGAGCAAAATGTCGTCTGGATCGGGAAAAGGAGGAGCAAGGGACATTGGGTGGAAACATGGACGGCCAGTGGAGGGGAATAAATATGGAGCCATATGCAACTATTGTGGCCAAGTGTGTAACAGCCCGAATTTTCACAGCCAGAGTTTGTACTCGTGCCCGAGAAAACCGGATGTTAATAATGAATAAACTGGATGCTCTGAAATCGCACCCTATTTTTTTTTCCATTTATTTAATCACATCCAGATACATTCATGAAGGTAACATTCACAAGAGAGAAATTAATTGTATTGATCATATATCATTAGTGTAAAAATGAATAATCAAGGCCTCATAATGAGAGGTTTATTACAACATCAGAGTTCATAGCGGAAGTATAAAATTAAGTAAATAATTTATCTTCACATTCTTTCAGCGTAATCTTCTATAGGGAAGTAGCTCTCTCAGTCTTCACTCTGTCCGACACACTGCATCAACTGTACGGTTGGGAGAGGGTCAATGCCCTACTCATAGTGAAGGTTACCCTTCAAGATTGACAATAATTCAAGAGATTCATAACAGGTAAAGTAAGGGTCTGATACGTCCCATGCTCCACTAACATGAGGGTATCAGCATACACAAACGACATACATGAGATGCATGCCTAGCATAGTGAGTGTGGCTCATCATACATAGTGATCGTCACAATGTGGAATATAATTCGTAGAAAACCCGACTCGACCCGCATCCCATAACTACGGATATTCGCCGGCATGGCCAACGCTAACGTAGATTTATGCGAACATCTCAAGGCAACACAACACGCGGTTGGGGGATTTACGTAACACGATGTGTTCATGGAGCGACTAATTGCGACATCCAATCCCGAAAAGTTGATGTAACACGTATGCCGATTTACATACATCGATTGTGCACCACGCCAACCAACCCACGGAATTACGTGCCGACCAAGAGGGCCGCTACCCGTAACGCATTACGTCCATGGTAAGATAATCGATTCACTAGTTGTGATACCTCATAACACATCACTTGCACTTATAGAAAATATAGCTGAATCATGAAGAATATAAACTGAATCATGGAGGTTCTGGAATAACAAAACACATGCCCATGCCTTTAAAGATAGACGGCACAAGGCCAATATAATAAAGAGAAGAGTGACAATGGTCAACTCAGCAGAAGTGGCAATGGCCAACATAACAAGAGAAGAGTGACAAGGGTCAACTCAACAAGAGGAGAGTGGCAGAGCCAACTCAAATAAAGAGACGAGTGGCATAACCAACTCAAATATAAAGACGAGTGGCATAACCAACTCAATAATAGATAAGGCAGGGCAAGGCTTGTACCCCTGGCCTCACATGAATTCAGAGAAATTCTCTTGTATTTGACATCAAGTCATAATCCCAAAAAGGGCCAATAGTTGTAATGATATTAAATAAACCAATTAGATATGATAATTCCCAGAAAAACATGTAATCATGAAAGACATGATAATCCATAACATCAAAGGCATGAAAAGGCCAGATAAAATAACAGGAATGCGATATAAGACAAAATAATTAAATCAACTTAAATTACTGTAAGCTTTAAAGGATAAAACCCTCACCTTTCAACCTCAATTTCACCTTGATATGGTTAGATCGGTATTGTCATCCTCCAACTCTCATAGACTTGATACGATTCATCTACTTAGGATATTGTATTGTCTGGAATAATATAATTAGGTTACAATTTAAGCCAGGGCGGTCAAGTTATGTTAATGTTAGATCCAAGCTAATTTAATAGTTTAATTTGAAACCATAAACTACTTCCTTGTAGAGGTGGGTGTCTTACCTTGTTGAGCTCCTGTGGAAGCCTAGTTGTTAGGGACATTACCAGGGAATTTCTGATTAGTACCCGTCATTAGGACAGTTGGACCTGACCCGATCTTGGACCCGAATCAATGACTCAGTGAGTCGCCATCCACGCACAATACTCTGTTTCCTCTCTTTCTTTTCCTTCTTTCTCTCTTTCTTTTCTTTCCTGCTGGACCGCAGCAGGCCTTTCCTTCTAACTGCACGAGCGTTGCCGGCAACTGACCTCTCTCTCTCCCTCTCTTTCTTCCCCTCTCTCCCGCGTCTCTTTCTTGTTGTTCTGATTTGTTGGGATGGAACGCCTGTGGAGAAGCGTTTATATAAGGTTTCGAGATAAGGGTTCTCGCATCGGAAGGAGTTTCCGACTCCAGTTACAACTGTGGTGCGAACAAGTTGCGCAGGTTGGGTGCGAAAGGCCGTCTGTTGCATACAATACCTGGTTCACGTCACGTTTTGATGCCACAGTGGGACACCTAGGGTCTGTTCGGTTTTGGGTGGCCCACAAGATGATTGGCTTGGATTTCCCAATCGGTCAGCCGTGGTGGCCACAACGATCCCAAGCAGATATTCTGTTCGCCGAGGAAACTTTCTTATTTCCGTTCTTTGTGGGAGTTGGTGGGGTCCACTCTTACATCCCATATGAAGGATCTACACCACCCTTCTGCCTATTGGATTAGTGTCCAATCGTGGCCCAAAATTTGGAATGGACTCGAGTTCTGAGTCAGCCTCACCACCAATCAATGTACTGTTGTATGTCCTCGTTCTTGTGAGTTCGTGTGCTTGAATGGGTGTATGGAACCAACATGGTTTTGGCTAAAATTGTCATGTGGACACGTTGGACGGCTCGGATCGATTCTGGGGACGATGATGGTGTGCCACACTGATTCCCGACGTAGGCAGCGAGTGCTTGGAAGTTGCTGGAGTCACGTAATCTACGTGATTGGCTAACCACGTAACAAGATACGTGTTTTACAATGGCATTTGGTGGGGTCTATTCATTATGTCTGGTAGAAAATCTGCTCCGTTCACCGTCTTTAGCTCGCTGTGTGAGCCCATGGCCCCAAGTTTGAACTAGATCCGAGCTATGGGCGGGCCACACAGACCATTAATTACTCACTTGTTAAAAAAATATCTCACGTCACTGTGTATATGAATTTTGAAATATAATTTATAATTTTGCCCTTTGGCAGATCCACACCATTCATATGTTCTGTGTGAGGGTGCTAGGTCGTGGCTAAAGTTTGGGGTTGATCGGATGATCGGATGGTCCACATCAAAGACGGAAAGATCGGATGAGTCCCTTTGTGTCAATGTTTCACCGCCCATTGGAGGACATTCCGAATGGTTGTTGGGAATTAGTGGGGTCCACTTACGATGGTCTTCCAGAGAATCTAACCCTTCCACCATCTTCTGCATATCGTGGTAGCCCATGACCACAAGTTTGAGTCCGATCTAATCTTTAGGTGGGCCACACTATCTGCTAACGCGTGGGGTGGTATTCACCGTATAACTCAATTTTTCTTAAGTACGTGGTTACCATGCACTTGTATTTACAAATTTGCCATTTTACTTTTTGGTAACTTCTACCGTCCGTTTCTCCCTATTTCACTGTCTAAAAGAAGTGAAATTTTACCGACAGCCCTCACTTCTCGATATCTCTCAACAAGTTAAATTTGAACCCCGATCCATCAAGGATGACGAAGATGCTCCCTTAATGGCTAGCACACTCCAAAATTCAAAATCACATTTGTACACCTCTGATTGATAAGTTGTTGGGTGGTTTGGACCTAGACCCTGAGATCTTTGTGATGATCGGTTTACTATGATGTTCGCGTGGTCCGTTTGGCAGATCCAAACATGACGGATAGTCAGATGACTCACTAAAAATAAGGAAGCTTGATTATTAGCATTCTTACATTGTATATAGGTGGATGTACGGTCAATTCCGTAAGTGGGTGGACATAAAGTGGGTTTCTGAAGTAATTAGGGGTAGAGCATATGTGTAGTCAGATTAAAGTGTCTTATTTACGTGTGTGATTTTCTCAGATCATACTTTTGATGGTGGGTTAAGCCTAATCATAGGTGACGAACAAGATGAACGGATCAGAATTTTGATCTGATAAGTACACGAACGGATGTAGAGGTCAAGTGGTAAATCTACTATGATCTAAGGGCTGAAACTTGATGTGTACGGTTAATTTATGATAAGTAGGCCTGGTATAAAATTTCACATAAAACGGAAAATGAGAACTATGTGAATTGAAATTCAGGGGTACAGGTCAATGGCATTTCCGTAATTATTGTTGATCTGTGAGTTTTGGGAAATCCAATGGGTCCACATGGTTATGGGCACGTTTCTAAGAAATTCTTATGAATGAATGTATATCTAAATCACTACGGATAGGAAGTTATTCGTCGTGCCCTTCGTGGGAAGGTACTTCGTCCAATCATGCGATGGATGATCCTTCCTGGAAATCAACGGTTAGATGGCTTAATCTATGAATGAGGGTCATTCCTAATGGTTAGGTTTGTGTCAGGGTGAGGATGTAAGGCTAGGATTATCGAATTGGTATCGTACACATGCACATATAAGTAAAAATTTCAGGTAACGCTCGAGAACTTTCAATACTCGAGTATTGAAAAGTTCGGGGCGTTACAAAGTGATACGGAGTGGGGAGTGTCTAGGCTAAAGGAACATTTAGCAGGGAGATACAAGAATGTGAAAGACTGTCCAAGTGTAACAAGGCCAGTGAGAGAGGAAATGAGAAGAGTGATGAATGAAGCGAAGTCACTCAAGCTGCAGCAAAAGGATTGGGAGAGGGATATGAGGGAGGAGCTACGAGGCATTGGACGGGGCCTAGGTGTTATCGACGAGCACAATGATGACGACGATGAGGTGATCGTGTACCCCGATGACTGTGTTACGGCTCGAGAAAGGAGTGATTTTAGACAAGTGATTCGTGAGTCTCGGGCTTTAGAGTGGGAGGGGGAGCAAAGAAGACGAATTGATGAGAGTAGGCCGTCATTTGGGACATCCCAACATGAGGCTGGTGGGAGCAGCAGACGATTTGGGGGAGGCAGCAGGCATGACCTACAACGCACGCAAAGCGCTCGTGTCCCAGATGCACCCATCGCATGCGTTAATAAAAAAAAATTAAAAAGTGTGTGGAGCAAGGGGCTCAAGGAGAAAGTGGGTGGCGCTATATCTAGGTGGTTCATCTCGAGCCATGTACCAGCAAATGCAGCAGCCAGTCCTCACTTCAAAAATATGATTGAGGAGGTACAGCGTGCCGGGCTCGGCGTGAAGCCTCCCACGCCACAGGAAATTCTTGGCGTCTACCTCGATCGGGAGCACGAGGAGATGCAGGCTTGGGTACGTGGACTCCAGCCTAACTGGAAGCAGTATGGGGTAACAATCATGTGTAATGGGTGGACAGGACCCACGAAATTGTCCATTATCAATTTCATGGTGTACTGTAGAGGATAACCGGTTTTCCTCAAATCCATTGATGTATCGGCTAAAATAAAAGATCACGAATACATATATGCTCTCCTGAAAAGAGTAATTAGAGATGTTGGGTCCCAGAATGTTGTCCAAGTTGTGACGGACAATGGCAGTGCGTTCGTTAAGGCGGGGAAGAAATTAATGAAAAAGTTCAATCTCTATTGGACCCCGTGTGCGGCACACTGCATTGATTTAATGCTCGAGGAGATAGGCAGAAGGATTCGTCAGGAAAACCATCCAGGATGCGAGGAAAGTGACAAACTTTATATACAATCACTCATGGTTGTTAGCTGCAATGCGTGAGTGTTGTGGAGGGGACATCGTTAGATCAGGTGCGACACGATTCGCCACGAACTTCATTGCACTCAACAGCTTATACAGGCACTGCGTGGGTCTCAGAAATTTGTTCAGATCCGAGAGATACATGGAGTGGAATCAGAGGAAGACTGAGGGTGCAAAAACCTGTTCGAATATAGTGCTTTCCGATACCTTCTGGGATAAAGTTCACCACGTCGTTTCCTTCCTGCATCCTATGTACAAGGTCCTACGAGCCGTAGATAATGAGATGTGGCCTTCGATGGGGTCAATGTATGAGCTTATGAGAATCATGAGACAGGGGATAATGACTGCAATCCCCACTTCGTGTCAGTGGGTGATCAATATCATCGATCGTCGATGGACTGGGACTCTTGAGCATCCACTCCACCAAGCTGGTAAGTTTGTTGATACAACTAAGTACTTTAAGCATCACTTCTGTTTGTATGTTAATACAATTGAGTAACTAATATTTGGGTTTCAGCATACTACCTGAATCCCAAATTTCATTATAAACATCGGCTCCATGAGAATCAAGATTTTACATTGGCTGTCCACGAGGCGTTCGAACGATTGTTCCCAGAATCAACAACAGTATGGATTTTGTAACAGTGTAATGCAATAAAATTCTTCCTTTTAGCCTCTAGAAATATGGGTGTTTAAAAATAATCGCCTGTGAATCCGTGTTTACAGTTGTTGCGGTTTAGGGATGCGAGGGGTACGTTCTCATCCGCACTAGCAAAAGCATCGACTGAAACGATGATGCCATGTGAGTATGTTAACATAATTAAGTAATTGCATTTTTCGTTTAAACTTCAAACTAAAACAAGCTCCTCATGGATATATAGGTGAGTGGTGGGCGATGTACGGAGTCGACACGCCCGCATTGCAGTTATTGGCAGTCCGTGTTCTCGCACAAACTGTATCCTCCTCATCGTATGAGAGGAATTGGAGCACATGGTTACTCATACACACCAGCAAGAGGAACAGACTAGCATATGAGAAGCTGCAAAAGCTCGTTTACTGCCATTACAATATAAAGTTAAGAGAGAGGAAGTTGCGGGTAGACCGAGACATGGAGGAAAATCAAGACCCGTTAGACCTGTTGTCTATAGGTAACATGGCACAGATAGGTGATGATGATGAGGACTCACTTTATGAGTGGGTCAAATCAGCTGATTTAGATGATGCGGATGGAGGCCCTGCTCCACAGGTAGCCGAGGGAGCAGCGGCTCTGGGTATCGATGTCGATCAGGTAGTAGAGGAACAGAAGGCGGATACAGACTCATTTGATCCTTTGGTGAGGCATTCAGCACGTTCCAATGAGGGTGAGGAAGCATCTTCACGGCCCCCTCCTCATCATCAAGTCATAGTGAGTGATGATGATGATGAGACTCAACCCCCACTTGACACTGGTCTTGGGGACGACGACGACGACGACGATGACGACGGTGATGAGGGAGGGGACAGGCACCGGCACTAGTATAGGTGGTACTAGTGGGGGTGGGGGTTGCAGTGGTGGGGGGTACAGGACGGCTCAGAGCCAACAATCCGTTGGCCAGTTCACTGAGGAGCAGAGCTTTGACCATGCCACTCAGGACGAGGATCATGGATCTCGTCCACCATCTAGGGCGAGAGCATCAGAGCCCAGATATATGTTCGAGCGTCGTTCGAAGAAGAAAGCCGGACGCGCCGCGGCTGATGCTCGCACACGCAGCTTTTCATCTATGGACATAAGTTCAGATCAGGGGAGCTCCACCTCTGTCCTACCTTATGCTCATGGGGGATATCACGGGTATGGCCATGACAACTCTGACATTCAGTCACGCTCTTCTACCCATGGGTACAGGCAGCCGGAAGATAGTTCTTCGAGTCATGACCCTTTGACAGGAGGATATCCAGGGTACCCGTATGACTGGCAGCAATACTATCAAGGAGTCGGGGTTGGACTTGATCTGTTCCCTCAGTACCCTGCTCAGAAAATGCCGTCGATGTATGTCATGCAATTCCCACGTTTGGGCGTACTCGTACAGTTTGGGGAGGATGACTATCAGAGGTACATAAGAGAGTTCCTCAATTGGTACGAGCAGAGGATGACCTGGGAATAGTACTGCCAATATGTTGAGCAGCAGTACTACTCTCAACTACCACGGGATCCGGACAATGATTACGAGCCACCTCGTCACTCTATGTGGGGATGAAACATGGGCAGAAATGTGTATTTTTTTTCAATTCATTTACTTTTGCATGTCCTAATTGTTGTAAGCTTGCATTTGTATTATATAAACTAATTTTGGTTACTATTTGAGTGATTTCTTATGACAACGCATACTTTTTTGGCCCCCATTAAATGGAAACTTCTAATTTAAAGCATTCTTTTTGCAAAATTTTCATTCCTGAATATATAAATATGTGTATTTAGGCATGTCCTGAAGTTTCACTGAAAAATTCCACCATTTTCTCCATATTTTCCCCTTTTTCCCTGCATTTCCGGTTATCGGCGATATTATCGGCGATAATGATATTATATCTTTATCTCCGGCCAGCGAAATCTGTAGCGATACCGACAACTCGAACACTGCTGTTAGGTGATGTCAGCAGTGTTTCTTGAAGTCAAGCTATTCTCATTGGGAATAACACTGTAACTAAGGAACAAATCCGATGGTCCAAAGACGTCAAATCCGATGTTCCAAAGACGTCTTGGAATGAGGAGGTATGGTTGGCCTTTCTTTCGGAGCTAGGGAGGAAGACGTTTACTATTTTGTTCAAGTTTGTTCCAGGAAGAGGAGCTCAGAGACAATAGGAAGTTCAGATAGCAAAGAGCAGAAAATCACCTAAAGGATGGAGGGAGCTTCTCAATCTAGAATGTTCAATCAACTATAACTTTGCAAGAAAATCAATGAAAGAGGATAAAAGGGGGAAGAGCAGGTAATGATTGTTCTCTCATAGAACATTAGGGGGCTAGGTTGCAATGTCGGGAGAGCCTGGATCAAGAAATTGTGCAAGAAATCAAAAGCTAATGTTATTGCCTTACCGGAAACCAAGCTTTAGTCCATGGACAAAAGGTATGTTGAATTTGATTTGGGGTGTTAAGAATAAAGATTGGGTTGCTTTAGATGCAATTGGTGCTGTGGGAGGTATTCTGGTGGCTTAGAATTTAGATACCTGGAAGAAAGAAAGTTTCTGGTATGTTTTTTTTTTTAAACAAAAATTTCAGTTGTCTTGTGGGATTCTTCTTTGGGGCTTCAATGGGCTTTTTCTGTGGTTTATGGTCCCTGTATTTCAAATCAAAGAGAGCAATTTTGGGCTGAGCTAAATGGAAGCAGATAGAGATGGGATCTGCCATGGTGCATTGGAGGCGATTTTAATGTTAGTTCTTTCTCATTTAAGAAGTCTAACAGGGGTAGAGTCACTCACATTATGTAGGGTTTTGTCTGATTGGGTGAACGTGTGATGTGGTTGATCTCCCTTTGGGAGGGGCAAAATATACATGGACAAATAACTAGACAAATGCTATCCTTTTGCATCTTGATAGATTCTTAGCTTTTGTAGATTGGCTCAAAAAATTTCCATTGGTTCGTCAGTGGGGTCTGCTTGGGATCTGCTTTTGTAGATTCTTAGCATCTTGATTGTTTTGGAGGTGATTAATGAGGATTGGGCTCCAAGACCATTTAGATTCTAGTTGGTTTGGTTGGAAGTTAAAGTCTTTGAGCAATTTATCACTGCTTGGTGGCCATCTTTTGCAGTAAATGGTTTTGCTGGTTTCAAACCAACTCAAAAGCTTAAACTTTTGAAAGAAAAGATAGAACTTTGGAAGAAAAATGTGCTTGGTACTAGACAGGTGGAATTTGACACTATTTTAAAAAGGATCCATGGTCAGCCATTGGAAGAGGAGAAAGATGTAAGATCAGCCCTAGCTACGAAGTATGCTACATATTCAAAAGAAGAGGAGATTGGGTGGCAGCAAATATCTAGAGCTTTGTGGCTCAAAGAAGGGTACAAGAATTATGCGGTTTTTCCATGATATGGCTAGCGCTCATGCTCGGGTTAATACTTAATAGAATCAGTAGTTTATTGGTGAATGGAGTTTTGACCACAGAAAAAATATCATATCTATGATTCCATCATTTGCAACCGTTGGAGAAGACCGCGTTTAGATAATTTGGAGTTTCTTCATTTGTACGAGTGAAGAGGCAGCCTCCCTTGAAAAATTAATATAAAAGTAAATGTTGGTCTTTAATCAATGTGTGGAGACAAGGCCCCAGGCCTAAATGTTTATCCCGTGTTGTTTTTTTTTTTTTCAAGAAATTTGGCTAGTGATTAAAAGAGAGGTGATGAACTTCATCCCAAAATTCCATGAATGCAATTGCCTCTTAAATGACCTAGGGGCGACATTTATAGCTTTTATTCCTAAGTGTGAAGGGGTGGAGATGTTGAATGGTTTTAGGCCCATTAGCCTAATCGAGGGCCCATATAAAATTTTAGCCAAAGTTCTTAAGAAAAAATAAAAAAAACTTTAGTTTAGCTAAAGTTCTTGTCTTAAGATTTCAAGGAATTTTAACAATGATCATTTCCGAGAATCAGGGAGCCTTTGTTGTGGGTAGATAGATCCTTAAAGCACTCTCATTGCCCACTAATTTATCGATTCAAAACATAGGGTGAAGAACCCAACGAGGTTTGGGCGAATGGTCTTCACCGTAGGTTTGCTCCCTATAGGTGAGGGTTCGATTCCCCTCCTTGGCTTTACCCGATACACATGGTTGTGGGTGATTGCGGCAGGGATTAGTCTCACTTCAAAAGAGATGGGAACACCCTGTGTCTTCAAAAAAAAAAAAAAAAAACATAGGGTGAAGAAAAGCGGGTTAGTTAACAAGCTCGACACCGAAAAGCCCATGTTAGTTTGCAAGCTCGACACTGAAAAAGCCTACGACCATGTGGATTGGGAGTTCTTAGATTATATGCTTGGAAGTTTGGGTCGTGGCCTAAAATGGAGGAGATGGATTTAATCTCGTGTGCAATCCCCTTCTTTTTCCATCTTCAATGGATCTCCAAAAGGTTTCTTCAAAGCAACCCAAGGCATTAGACAAGGTGACCCATTATCTTCTTACCTCTTTGTTGTGATTGGGAGGCATTTAGTATGATGCTTCAGGAAGGGGAAAGAAACGAATAGGTCGGTTTCAAAGTGGCAGATGTAGGAATTCAAGTCAGTCATCTCCAATATGCAGACGACACTTTTTATTCTGTGATGCGGATGTGAACTCGGATAACCTTTGGAAAATTGTTGTTTGCTTTGAAGTGGTATCGGGTTTACATATTTGCAATTCAAAGAGTGAAATGTTGGGAATTTGGGTGAATAGTGAGGAATTAATGTGGTTGGCAAATATTTTCGGTCGCAAAAGAGGTATTTTTCTCTCTATGTATTTGGGATTGCCTCTTTACATAGGGAAGCCAACAAAACACCTTCGGGATAAGGTCATTGAAAAAATTGAAGGGAAGTTATCCTCTTGAAAATGTCGTTATCTTTTGTTGGGAGGTTGCTTAACTCTTATCAAAGCAACCTGTTCTAATATGCCAATCTATTTCATGTTGCTTTGTAAATGCCCTAAATCAGTTATGCTTAGGTTGGAAAACATGAGAGGAGAGCTCTTGTGGAAAAGGGCCAAGAACGAATGTAAGTTTAACCTTTTAAGATGGGACGAGGTGTGCAAACTAATTAGCGA
Organism: Magnolia changhungtana; assembly: GCA_030180095.1. Taxonomy (NCBI): domain Eukaryota; kingdom Viridiplantae; phylum Streptophyta; class Magnoliopsida; order Magnoliales; family Magnoliaceae; genus Magnolia; species Magnolia changhungtana. The sequence continues at coordinate 6,305,541 of JASAUF010000600.1, forward strand.
AGGGGGAGCTGGTTTAAAAGACTTCCACATCATGAATTTGGCCCTCTTTGGAAAGTGGCATTGGAGATTTAGGACTAAATTAGGCAGTCTTTGGAGGGGAATTATAACAAGCAAATATAGTGTGCAGATGGGAGGGTGGAGTGTCAAGAGTTCCTCTCTATATCGTGCCTCAACCATTTGGAAGTCAATAGCCTTAATTGAGCATTTGTTCCGAAGGGGGATCACCTTCTCGCTTGGAGAGGTAAATCATCTTTGATTCTGGATGGATGTTCGATGCGGTGATTGAGCTCTTCAAGACCTCTTCCCTAGAGTGGTTTGCCTGGCTCTAGATTGTTTTATCTCCGTAGACCATTGTTATTCTATATCTAGCAATTTGGTTGTGTGGTCTCCCCCTTGCCGTAGGAACCTATTAGATGAGGAAACTGTGGAGTTGACTAGATTATTGGATTAAGATGAAGATTCGATGATTTGGTTAGCTCAAGCATCCAGATTTTTTGGTCCGCTCACTTATGCCATTAGACCTTTATATTCATATCATCATCGGTATTACGGAGCTCCTCCTAGAGTCGTGGCCTTCGTTTTGTTAGTGGGAAGAAAAAGAGGAAACCCCTTGTCCTTCCCTGTTTGATGTGTATGGAGAACGTGAAGACAACAAATCATCTTTTCATCATTGTTTGTTTGCTCGACAGGTGTGGAAGCACTTCTTTGTCCTCTTTCATACTCATGGGGCTGGAGTCAGTTGAGGAACTCTCTTTGTTAAGGAAAATATGGAAAAGAAAATTGGATGCTTCTTGAGTATCAAATTGTGCTGACGATCAAACTCGATTCGCACGAACAATTTAGTTGATCCGCACTAGCTGTCTTAAGGTCATCATGCTGATAGTCTCAATGTGCTGCATTAAGGTCAGGGATTATGGTTCTTAAATTTTCCATGTCCATCTTGCGCGACTATGGATCTCGACTTATAGTCATGCTGTGCCAACATCATCAGCATCCTGCGCTAAGGTGCCACGCCTACTGGATCAAGTTCCTAAATCTTCTAAGTACTTATTATGCTAACTCCTGGTGGCGTATGGACATAGTTTCCTCTAGACAGATAGCGCGTAACCGACCCTGTCAAACTTGCAACCAGCACACACTCCTCGAGGCTAGTGCAGGCATTGTTCAGAGTATCCCTAATATTATCGAAATATCCCCGATATTATCTCTATCTCCAGCTTGGCGATACCGATAACACTTGTAGTGATACTGATAACATCGATAGTATCAGAAATTCCATGTATCGATGATGTATGCTTAGTATCGCCAATGTATCACCAATATTTTCAACTATGTAAATTCTAGGTGTCGCTTGTATCGCCAATGTATTGAAATCTCCAATGTATCACCAATATTTTCGACCGTGTAAATTCCAGGTGTCACTTGTATCGCCAGTGTATCAACGATATTTTGATAATATTGCTAATGTATCAATATCGCCAAAAATTTGTTTATTAAAAGTAAATTCCATTTGTGCATGGTTGTATGCAGTCATCTAATTGTCGACGATGTTATCATTAACACAACACGGGCGATATTGAGATCACATTCTTTCATTTCCTTTCCAGTTGTAGATGATTTCTCAACGAAATATCATGTGTTGTCGATATTCTGAAGTACTGACGTTTGGATGGAAGGTTGGATCGATAAATGGGTTGGTTGGACTAATTTCTTACAACAAGACATGCTTTTAAGCAACGCCCCCCCCCCCCATTAAATGGAAACTTATTATGTATGCATTCTTTTTGCATTTTTTTCCCCTGAATGTACAAATATGTGTATTTTAGCATCTCCTGGAGTTTCAATGGAAAATTCCACCATTTTCCCATGTTTCCCCGCATTTAAGTTATCAGCGACATTATTGAAGATATCGATATTGTTTCTATATCCCCGGCTAGGGGAACTTGTAGCGATATCAATACTTCGAACGCTGGGTGCGGGCCAACTGCGAGGTCCATCACATCGAGAACTTCTAACTTTGTGCTAAGTGCGTGAAGGGGAGCTCTACATTTTCAAGTCCGGATCACACTAACGTTTTGACAGCTAGTGTAGGTTGGACAGGGAAGCAAAAAGAGTGAAATGAGAGAGTGGCTCTACTATTTATATATGCGCTGGGCAGCCAAAATATCAAACTATGTGTCATTTGTGCTAAATATCCTATCATGCTGTCAAAATTCATGTCGCCCCTTCCACCAAAAATTCACATTAATGCCCCAATTGTAAGATGCTGAAAAGTTTGGGTCAACGTGAATAGGGGGCATATGTTGACATCAAAATTTGGCTAAGTACAAATTACGCTAACAATCAACGGCTAGCACGAGGCATACAACGCTTACCTACAAGGCAGCATGCATCCAGTTTGTGCAAAGGCCAAGGTCAGCGCGAGATCCTTTCTAACACTTTATGCCAATAGTTTAAGCCAAAGTGTGGCCATCATTCTTCTGATTGTGCTCACTACCCAAGGTTAGCGTCGCGATAATGTTACTATCCATGAAGTATATGTTCACATCGCACCGACTGTCTAAGGGAAGCATGACACCTATTTCTACAAAGGGATCTCATCTTGCGCTAACGACCAATGATCGCACTTAGCACATGGGTGGGAAATACTCTGAGTCAACCAATGGTGTCGCAATCGCTTGTGACCACTTAACAACCGATGCAGGACATGAAATTCAAATATGATGTGCAAGATTTTCAGGCTTTAAATCACACTAGTTCAGAAACAATTACACAAAATTCCACATCCCATACAAAAGTTCAAACGCTCAATCAAGGGGAATCTTATGCGGATCCAGGCCTACACATGCTAGGGCCGGATCAATCAAAATTATGGACCAAACAAGAATCAAAGGAGGGTAAATTCAGAAATTTCAATTCGGGGAACCTTAAGGTTGAAGAAAGGACATAAAATTGGGGATTTGAATAATTTAAGGTTATATTTAGGGATTTTGGGATGAAAGAGAGGAGAGAGACGAACTAGAGAAGTACCGCACATGTGGACAGCAGCATTGGCCCAGACGCACGTGCGCGTGATCCCGGCCGCACGTGTGTGGGGCCCACTATTCAGAAAAAGGCCAGCTTGGCCCTGGTCGGCCAAGGGTGGACTAAAAAACCCCCAAATATCAGCTCAATTCGATGCACGGTTTGTGCGTGGTGCTCCGCCGAAGTTTCAGACCTCCTGCAGAGCCAAATCCTGAAAATTTGCTGTAGAGAGAAACATCTGCAAAGATTGATGGATTTGCAGATAGAATGCTTGTAGGAGGAGAAATATGGATGGAAGAACGTGGGGGCGAATCGGGATAGATGTGGCTTCGCACCACGGTAGTTAACCCTTCGAAGAAGGGAGGGCTTCGCACCCAACTAGGTTTTCATAACTCGGAAAGGAGCAGGAAAACGCAGAAATTTTATTAATCTTTAATGAGAAAAGAAAGACTACAAGGGGTGCCTATTTATAATAAAACTCTATACCCCAAAACTCGCGCCATGTGCGCAACCTATTACTTAGAGACAAAGTAATAAAAAATAACAACTAATCAAAGTAATCTAAACCGTCCATGATATTCCTAATAACAATAATAAGCAAAACCCAAAGTCCTAGGTCACCTAGGGTAGTGGGCCACAATCATAAGATCCAATGATAGGATCCACATGATGATCAGGTAAACCCCAAGGAACCAAAACACAATCATCTAAGTAGGAGACCCTCCATGGATGTCGTCATCGATTCAGATCGAAGGTGGGGCCCTCCTTGCGTAGATGTGTAAGGGGGGCATGCGTGTGCACAAGATGTCCCCATTAACAACCTATTGAGCGGGAAATAACCGTATAATCACCTATAGGTAGGAAATAACTGCTTCTCCCACATATAAAAACCCCTTCGGGCATTCATTTGAAACATTCACGCCTCTTGGTTCCTCAGATTGCCCTAAAGCTCTCTAGATCTTCTCTCCTCTCCTCTCCGCGCCAAGGCACAAACAAGGTGAGGATGAGGTTAAGGACTTTTCTCTAATGAGCTATGTCTTTGCATTAGCTATGGACCCCCAGTAGTGGCTCTATGCCAACTGCCCGATTTCTAGCATCAACTCCACGTTGACAATTTGAGGTGATTGAGCAAAGGCACAACATTATTTGCTCCAGACCCTAGAAGTGGGCCATAACTAATTATTCAGAGCCCCATGCAGTGGTTTCATGCTAACTGTTTGGACAATTGAACAACACTCCCTAGTGGCCTCACGGTAATTGTCAAGGCAGTATGCGTGCGAACTTCCTGGTGCTATTTAGGACATGAGCGTTAAGGCTATCTGAGTTCTTGAAGAACTGGAATGTTTTGCATAACCAACGATCTTGACGCTTGAAATACAAAGGATTGTGCATTAGGACCCTTATGCATCATTTACATCCCATGTAACAAACTAATTGTCTTTAGTTTTACCTTTCAATCAAGGTCTTTCCCCTACTGATTGTAAATTAGGACTTGTGCCAGAACACAACCTAGCATGTACTTTTCTGTTCCTAATTAATCAAAGCCTTTCGACAGGGTGCATTTTTTGGTTCACGTCTTTGTAATATCAATTTCCATCTTTTTATGCATTTGTTGTTGTATCACAACCATGTGTCCTCCTCCATTGCTATTCTTGCTCAATCAAGTATGATATATCTTGCTTCATCTAAAAATGTTTCCTAGATTATTGATTCCGGAGCTTCAGGCCATATGATTGGTAAGCATATGGTCTTGTCTCATTTAGACGAGTCTACTTCTATTTCCTCTCTAACATTAGCTAACAGAACTTCAACTCGTGTTTAGGTTGGGTACTGCTTATCCTACACCATTCCTTCCATTGCCATCGGTGTTATATTCTTAAATTTCCTTTGAATTTATTGTCCTCAAGTAAGCCAACTAGATACTTGAACTATTCTGTTACAATCTATCCCTCGTATTGTGAATTTCAGGATCTAAATACAGGGAGAATGATTGGTGAAGGACATACAGGGAATGGTCTTTATTATCTCGACAATGGAATAATTGGAGCTACGTGGTGGACATATGTTTCACTTTATCAATGACATTACAAGCTTGGTCATCCTTCATTGAGTAGTTGAAAGTCTTGTTCCATCTTTTTCTTATATGTCCAAATTAGAATGTGAAGTTTGCGAGTTAAGTAGTCATCATAAAGTCTTGTTTCCTGTTCGTGTGGACAAAAGAAGTGATAATCCTTTTGCATTAGTACATTCTGACGTGTGGGGTCCAATTTGTATTCGTAGTTTATTTAATTTTATGTACTTTATTAATTTTATGGATGATTATTCTCACATGACATGTTATATTTAATGAAAGATTGCTCTGAAGTATTTTCCTACTTTAAAGATTTTCATATGGAAGTAAAAACATAACTCAATGCTAAGGTGTGTACTCTACATTCAGATAATGCTAGGGAATATGCATCCAATGAATTTAATTCATATCTCTCATCTCATGACATCATTCATCAAACCTTGTGTGCACATACACCATAACAAAATGGTGTCACTGAGCATAAGCATCCACAGTTAATTGAGGTTGCTTGAGCTTTGCTAGTTGACATGAAGGTTCCTGAAATGTTTTGGAGTGAGTTTTAACTGCATGCCATTTAATAAATCAAATATCATCATCATTGTAGGCAGTGTTTTAAATATCAACGATGTCAACCGATATATCCCACGATATATCTTGTATCCCACTTGTGCGTTATGTAATGCACAGGTAGTGTCGATATATCCCACCTATTTGATCCAGTAAGCATTTTCGATTTTTAATCCATGTTTTTGTTGTAAATCATGTCAAACCAGTGTCAAATGGTTACAAATGTATGATTCTTCATATTTTTAATGAAAAATCATGGATTTGGAACTTTGATTTAAAGATTTAGGGGAGATAGGTCAAGTTGTGGAAAATTGAGAAATATCAAAATTTCTCAATTTCTCGCAAATCAGTTGCAATCTTTGTATCCAAACACAAAATTAAACTTGTATGTAACCTGATCTAGTGATTCTTCTTTTGCTTTTGAATGTATTGCTTATGTTTCCATGCATATCTTCTTACGTTTATAAATTATATGAATAGACTTTAAATATACTTGCATCAGTTCAGTTGGAAAGTGCATATATTAGGACCCCATACAAAGGGAACCTCTATTATGTGCACTTTTTTTGTAATGTTTTGATTTCTAAGTGTATATTGATGTCTTTTTCAACAATCCCTGAAGTTTCATTGAAAATTTTGACCAATTTCCCAATGTTCCCATGTTTCCCAACAACAGCGATACACTACGCAATACAATTGATATATCCCATGCGATAACCGATGTGTATCCATATCCCAAGGGTGCAATACATTACGCGATAATGATATTTAAAACATTGGTTGCAGGTCAGCCTGATTTTTTTTTCCCTGGACTTAATGTGGGATTACTCATCTAATGGTCGGAGTAGATCTCACATACACATCAAAGTGGACCCCATCAAAAATCAAGGACGTGAGTCCCGTAAGATATGTGTGCGCGCGCTCGCGCCAAAATCTTTGAACAGTTGGGAGAGGGATGCCCACCCTTGATTTTTTACAGGGCCCACTATGATGCAGTATGTGAAATTGACTCTGACCATTAGATGTGTAATCTCACATTAGGCCTAGTGTAAAAAATCAGGTTGACTTGTAATTCAGGTAGGCCATACCAAAGGAAACAGTTGGGGGAGACTTTCACCCTTGATTTTTACAGGGCCTATTGTGATGATTATATGAAATCCACTCTAACCCTTAGATGACACAACAAAATTTAAGCATGGGGCACAAAAATTAGGCCCATCGGTGATTTAGGTGGGCCACACCAAGGGAAATAATTTGGAGAGTGAGCGTTGCCATGTGCACTGTACATTCATGTGGTCCACCTAAATCACAGACATAGATGATTTTTGGGCTTAGGGCCTAACATGGGGTGACACGCTTGGTGGTTGGGGCAGATTTCACGTAAACATCATGGTAGGGCCCACTTGAGCAGCCAGAGTATTAAATAACCTCATCGGAGTATTAAAGACACGTTGCATGCCTTTTTATTTTGGAAAGTCCAGTGCAATTCAGCCATGTAGGGGGGAAGGGGAGAGAGGAGGAGAAGAACATGTATGATTTTTTTAATCTTTTTGGATTTTTTTAAAAAGAAAATGTGATACCTGACTATCAGAATCAACATTATCACTGATTTTATTTTTTATTTTTTCTTTTTCTTTTGGTAAAGGTAACATGGGCTCAAACCCATGACCTTAGTGTTGAAAAACACTCCGTCTACCAGATTACCACTGAGTCATGGGTTGGAACCCATATTATCGTCGATATCGATATGGGATCAATGATATCATATAATATATAGTTGCGATATATTGAAAATACCGCATTGTATCGTGGTATCGTCAAGTCATTGCAATATTTGTCAATATATCGACCGATGCTTGGAAGTCTGCAAACTTTCAGGTAGTTTCGCATCCCTCACATGCGATACTGATAGTATCGGCTGATAGCATCGATATCACAAACACTATGCATGAGACAACTGTATCAGAAAATCAGTTCGGTTTCAACCAGGGTGGTCTACCACTGAAGTTATTTCCTAATTGATGGAGAAATATAGGGAGAGGAGGATTTCTACATGGTCTTTATTGAGAGTTAATCTGGTGGGTGTTGGGAAAGAAAGGAGTTTCAAGAGGATATATTAACATGATTGAGGATATGTATGAAGAAAGAGTAGTAACAATTGTGAGGATTACTAGTGGAGAGACAAGTGAGTTCCCAATTACTGTAGGCTTGCACCAGGGCTTAGTATTGAGCTCATACCTTTTCACATTGGTTATAGACGAGTTAATGAGGCATTTGCAAGTAGAGATCCCATGGAGTATTTTGTTTGCATATGACATAGTTTTGATTGACAAGACAAGGGAGGGTGTAAAACAAAGCTAAATTCATAGAAGGGTGCTTTAGAACCTAAAGGTTTTTAAATTAATTGGACTAAAATGGAGTATATGGAGTGCAAATTTTAGTAACAATAGGAGTGGGAACAAGGAATTAGTTAAGATTGCTGACCAAGAAGTTTTCCAAAATGACCACTTTCGATATCTTGGATTGATAATTCATGAGTGGAGAGACTATGAAGGATGTTGCCGTAGAATTCAAGCTGGGTGGAAGAAATGGAGATGTGCATTCGGTGTTTTATGTAATCGTCGTGTACCACTCAAACTAAAAAGGAAATCTTATTGGATGACTATTAGACCAGCCATGCTTTATGGGTTTAGGATGTTGGGCAGTTAAGGAACAACATATTAATAGGTTGAGTGTAACCGGGATGAGGATGTTGAGATGGATGAGTAGCAAGACTAGGAAGGATAGAATTAGAAATGTATGCATTTGAGGAATTTAGGAGAAGCACTGATAGGTAATAAGATGAGGGAAACTAGACTTAGATCGTTCGGTCTTGTGCAACGGACACCAAGAACAACGCCTTAGTAGTCGGTACAAGTCCAAGGCTCTAAAAGGGCAAGGGGACGGCCCAAAAGGACATGGGTGGAGGTTGCAAGAAAAAACTTGATTAGTTGGGATTTATGTAGCTGACCCCAATTAGTTGGGATAAGCTTGGATGATGATGATGATTAGATAAATGGTTAGGATTAGAACTAATGAATTGCTAAGGATGAGATTAGCCTTTCTTTCGCTCTGAGAAAAAAGCATATAAACATGTGAAGATTCTTTTATGAATAGTTGAAAGAAAAATACACACACACACACACACACACAGAGAGAGAGAGAGAGAGAGAGAGAGAGAGAGAGAGAGAGAGAGAGAGAGAGAGAGAGAGAGAGAGAGAGAGAGAGAGAGAGAGCATTTCTGCAAAACCTATTCAGTGTACGGTACTATGTTTATACAAGGTATGATACTTTCTATTTGATTAGCGCGCTATTGGGTGGTTTGATGCCATCCCACAAGATGCTTTATATTTGATTAGCATGTTATTGGGTGGTTCAATGCCATCCAACTAGTGATAGGGAGCATCTCTGCAAAACCTATTCAGTGTACAATACTATGTTTATACAAGGTATGGTGCTTTCTATTTGATTAGCGTGTTATTGGGTGGTTCAATGCCATCTCACTAGATGCTTTCTATTTGATCAGCGTGTTATGGGGTGGTTCAATGCCATCCAACTAGATGTTTTCTATTTGATTAGTGTGTTATTGGGTGGTTCGATGCCATCCAACTAGTTATATAAGACCTAAATCTGCAAGTCTAGTCATTCTTTTTCTTTTTTCAAAATTATCGCATTTTCTGTTCTCCAAGTATTGAGTTTAAGATTGCAGCCTGATTGCGACCATCTGACGCCCCTAATGGAATCTCCACCTTTTTCTATTGAAGAGCATGCGAGCATGCAAGTTAATAGGCCATCTACCTGAGATAATGACTAGCTGACTGCCATTGATATGGAGCCCATCATCACTGCGTTGATTTGATGCAGTTTTTGTGTTAAGGACCTTTTTGGGAGCATGGATTCATATTTGGGACGAAAATATTTTCCAACAAAGAAGTAGTTTGTTTGGGAGAGTAGAAGAGGTATGGAAATGTTTTTCAACGAATCCTCATTTTCCAAGAAAAATTTATAGACTTTCTTACCTCATATCTTGATTTTATTTATTTTTTATTTTATTTATTTATATATATATTTTTTAAGTTCTATCTTCTTTCCCAAAGCATTGGGGCCAATGCACAGTGGGACACGTGGCAAGGGGGATGGTGGATCTTTATCATCTATCTACTAAGACATAAGTCGGGTGGCCCATAGTTCAAGCCCCCAAAGCTTGAAAGTGATCCCACCCAATGTTCTTTTCTTTCACTCTAGATTTTCCATGGAAGTGTTTTCCAAACAGCATATACGTTGTTTTCCAAGAAGTTGTGCTTCCACTCAAACAGAGGAAAACACATCTCTTTTCATCTTTTTTTTTTTTTTTTTCAAGAAAGGAAGGAATCAATGAATGCACTAGTTCCCTTACATTTTCTTTTCAAGTCCCCAAACAGGCTCTAGAAGTCTGTTTAAGACCAATGTTTCTGATGTTTAAACGTGATGCCATTGTTGACCAATGTGGCTGTGTCAAGTCTTCTTTTACTGATGTCCAGATCATTTATATAAATATTTCCATTTCTGTGCTGCGACTTGGATATTCTAGATCATCTGGGAGCTTTTGTTTCAGGAAACAACAAGGATTCTGGGAAGGGGCAGAAAGCTTGGCAACTTTCTACAACCATCTCTCTTCTGTCGTCTCCCCCAGAAAACCAAGCTTGCTTTGAGCTAGGACTTGGTCAGCCTCTGGTAGGATCTTGATTTGATTCACCTGTGAATGATTTGACTTATTTGCAGTGACTGTTTGGTACTGTGTGATATGTTTGGATGGACTGAACTGAATTGCAATAATTAGTCTTGCAGAGAGGAAATAACCCAATCTTGTTATGTCCTTGGTGATCATAATGAGGGAGCAACCTCAAATTGCAGTTACTTTCCTTTCGACTCTGACTTGAAGTAGCATGAGTGCAATTTGGATCTTAATCACCCGATTGAATATTAAGAAGGGTATTGCTGTTTGTTCATTTCACCATATTGAACTAATTATTGCAATTCATTCGGTAGCACATCTAATGTGCCTTTAATTTGGTCTTTAGGCAATGAATTGTCTTTGTACTATCATTGATTGCTGCAAATGACTCTGCAGGTTTGTGCAAATTATCCTTACATGGATCAATGTTATGGTCTATTTGCAACTTATGGAGCTCAAGCCACGGTTTGTTCCCTCATGCTCACTATTTTCTTGGAATTGCTTTTCAAATTGGTAAATAGTGTGAATTCTTACTGTTATAGTTTCTTGCAAATTGCGATGGGTAATGTATAGGGTAGTTTGGCATTTTGTTTTGTATGTAGTAACATATACTGAAGTTAGGATTCTGAAATCTAATAACATTTGTTCTTATGGGCACGTTGAATACATATTTGTGTGGATATTCTGTTGAAATGTGTGCTTATCAATTCCACTTGTCATTTTGGGATGGCATGGATTTCCATGTGTTAAGATATCATCCAATATGATCAGGAATTGTCTGAGTTGCATCAGTTCTGGTTGGTTACGGTCTGATACAGACCCCCTGTAAAGTAGGTGACTTGGCCTCGCTTGGTGTTGACTCGAGAGGACATCATGTCCTTTGAGGATTTCTTCGAGAGAGGAAGATTAAGGGTGTTGGTGCCTCCTTCATTGCTTTATTCCCTAAGTAGGAAAGGGCGAAGTGATTAAAAGACTACGGCATATTAGCCTCATTCAGCCCCATACAAGATTCCAATGGGAATCCTTGTGTCTAGGCTTCATAAGGTCCTTGGGGAATTATTTTGAAGGTGCAAAGTGCTTTTGTGTTTGAAGGACAAAATCTGGATGGGATCTCATTGTGCATGTTTGCATCAATGCCAGTCATAGATCTGACAAAGCAGGTATCATATGCAAGCTTGACATTGAGAAGGCTTATGCTAATCATCATCATCTAAGTCTAATCCCAACTAGTTGGAGTTGACAAAAGGCTTATGATTATGCTGACTGGAATTTTACTTTATACATGCTCAACCTATTAGGATTTGGTTCTAGGTGGAGAAATTGGATGCAAGAGTGTATGAACTCAACCCATTTTTATGTCTTTGTTGATGGTTCCCTTCAAGGCTTTTCTTAGGGGTAGCTGTGGCCTAAAGACAAGGAAACCCCACCTGTCCTTGTTCCTGTTTGTGGTCTTCAGCAAAAATGCTTGGAAGGACAAGCGATCATGACTTAATCAACACTTTTCCCTGGAAAATGTCAACTTCCAAGCCATCTTCAATTCACTGATGGTGCTCTTCTACAACGCGAATTAAACTTGAGTGGAGAAGCTTCGAAAAGTTATATGATACTTTGAGGTAGCGTCTGGGCATAAGCTTGACCTCTAAAAGCATGAGCTGTTTGGAGTTGAGTTGTCTACAGCCAGGGTTGTTGCCTTAGCTATCATTTTAGGATGTGGACCAGTGAAGCTTCCATTCACCTACCTTGGTATGCTTGTGTGCACTGGCTAGCCGACTAAGCATCTATGGGGAATATGGAGAGGAAACTATTATGTTGAAAAAGCCACTTTCCCTTGGAGGGCGGATTACTTTGATTAAGTCCACTCTTGCTAATGTGCCCTTGTACAATGCTTATAGTGCATTAGTAGGAGGATACAAGGGGATTTCCTTTGGTGCAGTGCTAAAAATAAAAAGAAATTCCATTTTGTTAGCTAGGACCAATGATTTTAGTATCAACACCGATGCGTGTATCGCACCGTTGGGATACGGAGACATGTCAATATCATTAGGGAAATATTGCTTGTATCATGTAATGCATTGCTGTTTTTGGGGAAACATTGGGACAATGGCCGAATTTTTCAATGAAACTTTAGGGAATGTGAAAAAGTAAATCATTACACACTTAGAACTTAAATGATCACAAAAAAAAAAAAAAAAAGCACACATAATAAGTTTCCTTTATATAATGTCCTAAGCTATCCACTTATTTGATAGAAGCGATGCAACTATATTCAAAATCATATAAGATGTATGAAAAACACAACTAATACATTTAGAAGCTAGAAAAGAAGTAAAAATATACTTGTATTGAGCCCTCAATATACCTATGCCTTGAATTATTTATTTAAAATAATAAATAAAGCAATCACTAGTATTTTCTATAATTCATATAATTTATTAACATATTCAATGTACTAAATACTAGCACCGTCTTATAATGTACAATGCATTTATTTAAAAGTATATTTTCAAATTATTATTTAAAAAAAAATAAAAATAAATTTATCCTGAAAATAAATAAGCGTGGCTAATGTTAAGATCAACATACACTTATAAATACATAAATATTAGGCAAAAACAAGAAAAAACTGTTCAAATTTGCGAAAACTCACTGATTTGGGTTTCAATATCACACACTCTCTAATTTTAATTTCCGCACCCAAATCCCATTCTCTCCAAACAAATGAAAATGAGCGGTTGAAATCCCCATAGGAAGGTAATCAAAGCAAAACAAATCAGAAAAAAGGGGAGTTTGGAGAATTTTGCAAAATTTTCAATATTTTCACAACGGGACTGAAGCACTTGAGGTTTCCTCAATACTTATCGAGCATGTCAATGATACAGAGTAATTGATAACGGCAAAATGTATCAATAATATATCAATGCATTGAGATATTTTGGGAAATATCGCACGATACAAGGAAGTTCGTGAACTTAAGCCCTGTTTCATATTGCCTATGTGCAATGCCACCACCGGCCGATAGTGTCAATATTTAAATCATTGGCTATGATGAGGTATGCAAGCTGAAGGAGTTTGGCAGATCAGGGATTAGGAGCCTTTAGTCCATGAATGTGGCTCTATGAAGTAAATGATTATGAAGGTCTGGGGAGGAGGATCATAGCATTAAGAGAAGGGTTACCACTTCACAAGTATGGTTAGGAAGGAGGGGCCTTGTGTTCATAACAGAAGTGTCTTTTATTCATTGGGATTTTGATATTAGATTGATATTAATGATTAATTACTCTATTGCAAGGGTATGCACAAAAAACATGCCATGTTAAGAGGCTTTCATTAATTCGAGAATAAGATACATTCTAGGCTGTGGTCTGGCACAGACCCTTAATTACCCTTGATGCAAAGGTAAAATCCAGAGGAACTACTCTGTTGCATGTACAAAATAGCATAAAAGGGTCCCCATGTATGGTCATTCTTCTTTAAGAGTGTTTAGAATATCGATCAGGCTAGGAAAACTCAGGGTAGCCTTAGCATACACAAGTATACTTCATTACAGCATTGCCATGGGTCTCACGTGCCAGAGATGATGAAGAAAGCGGGATGCTAAGACTTACCATTTGGTGACAGGATCCTTTGCACTTGGCATAAATGCTACAATTGGTTTGCGGCTGGGAGCAAAGAATCAGGCTAGGTGAGAGGTTGGTCTCATTGCGCCTATTATGATGGGGACATCACGCGCACACATGGACGCACGCCACCCCCCCTACGCACACGTACGAAGGAGGGCCCCACCGTTGATCTGGCTCGATGACGACGTCCAGGGAGGGTCTCCTAGTTAGAAGACGAAATTTTGGTTTAAGAGAGGCCTGATAGCCAAGAAAATCCCATTATGGGATCTCATGATCGTGGCTCAGTAGTCGGATTGATTTCATATTTTAGGTTTTGCTTATTTATGTTATTTAAAACATCATGAACGCTTTAGATTTCTTTGATTAGTTTTTATTTTAGTTTACTTCATCGCCAAGTAATAGGTTGCGCACATGGTGCAAGTTTTGGGGTATAGGGTTTTCCTATAAATAAGCACCCCTTGTAGTTCTTTTGATTCATTGAAGCTTAATAAAAATTCCTGCTTTATTTTTCTGCTCTCTTAGTGAGCTGTGGAAGAATTCAAAAGTGGGTGCGAAGCCCTCCCTTTTCGAAGGGCTAACTACGTGGTGTGAAGCCACATTTATCCCCATCCATCCCTACCCTCTCCCATCCATAGATCTCATCTTCTATCATCATTATTGCTTTAAATTTTTCAGCTTTTGCAGCTATTTATCTCCCTACAGCCAGTTTCCAGAATTTGGACTTGTAGAAGGGCTAAAACTTCGGCGGAGCACTACGCCTCGACCTTACGTCGGATCGTCGTCAAACATGGAGAGATTGGAGGTCTCCCCTGGCCGGCTAAGGCGTAGGTGTCACTTTGGGGAGGCGGGCTTCCATCACACGTGCGGTCAGCCCACCCGCGCATGTGTGTCAGCGCCGGGCCACCATCTACAAGCAGGAGCTTTCTTCGGATCAGGTTTTCCTCATTTCATTCCTATTTCCTAAACTCTAGCCTTAGTTTGTATTAACCCTAATTTATTTGCCCCTTTTTTTACCCTAGGGTTCCTTGAATTGAGATTGGGAAATCCATTGGATTAGGGACTGTTTGCTATGCATGTGTGGTTGATTTCTATTTCCCTTTGAGCATCGTTTGGTTTATAATTTTTATTGGTCCGGTCTTAGCCTATGGAGGCTTGAACCCGCATAGATTCCCCTTTAATTAAATGATTTGGACTGTCATGTGGGATGTAGAATTTGTGTAATTGTTTCTGAATTGGTATTATCTAAGCCTGAATTCTTGCATCTCATACTTATATTTCATGTCCTGCATCATATTGTCTTCAAACAATGGCCTTAGGGAAAGTGCTCCATGCCAGGCTTAGATGTTATAATAGGTCTGTGCTTGGGCGTAGAGCTCTACACCTTAGAAGCCTAGCACCTAGCACCATGGCTCCCCTAGAAGGCCTAATGTAATAGGTCCGTGCCTGGGTGTAGAGCCCCGCACCTTGGAAGCCTAGCACCGAGCGCCATAGCTTCCCATGAAAGGCCTAATGTCTAGCGTCTATTGTAGAGCTCAAGCGTTAGTGCCTGTGCCTTGGTAGTCTGGGCGCTAGGTGCTCTACACTTGATGTAGAGACTTTGTTGAAAGAGGTTTCTATAGAGTAAGCACCTTGGAGGATTTTAGGCACTAGTCATCTGGAGTGGGGCCAGATATGCGCTAGGGTGCCATTCGATGCATGGAGGCATGTTTCTGGGAGTGGCAAACTCCATGTCAACATACGCCCCCTAACCATGCAACGCAGATGAAAGTCGCTCAGTGTCATTAGGAACATTAAGCATTAGGCAGGTGCTTAGCACCCCCGATGGCACTTCAACTTTCGACGGTCGGCTATAATAGTATGCCGCCTCCAATCATTTGTTCAATCCGATTTTCACTCTCTACTTGGTGCCTTCTAATTAACAGGCGCAGAGTAATCCTTTGCCATTCGAGTAATAATGCTTATGGCTTCAAAGATGAAGCCTTCCTTTAAAGCAGTCACTAAGGCCTAGCAAGCCAAATGATGCAGGACAATTAACCACTTGCTCTAAAAGCTCGAACTGTTAGAGCGTGGTGAATTGATC
Source organism: Magnolia changhungtana (assembly GCA_030180095.1). Taxonomy (NCBI): domain Eukaryota; kingdom Viridiplantae; phylum Streptophyta; class Magnoliopsida; order Magnoliales; family Magnoliaceae; genus Magnolia; species Magnolia changhungtana. The sequence goes on from JASAUF010000600.1 coordinate 6,321,656, forward strand.
TCTTTATCTCATAGCCCAGGCCCCAAATCCATGGGTTAGGTCCTTGGCCGAACCCTCCTCGTGAGCCCCAAATCCATGGGCTCCGCCTCACATAAGCCCCAAATCCATGGGTTACGTGGGCTACCCACCCTAAGTGTGCCCCTGCATCCCACAAGCCACACCACTCAAGCCCGGTGTAAAAATGCCCCCGCATTAATCACCCCCGTTGAGGAGTCTCGAACACAAGACCTCCCGCTCTGATACCAATTTGATGCAGGACAATTAACCACTTGCTCTAAAAGCTCGAACTGTTAGAGCATGGCGAATTAATCCCTTTAATTTCATAGCCCATGCCCCAAATCCATGGGTTAGGTCCTCGGCCGATGGAAAGAGTAGGTTAACGAAAACTGAGGAAAACTGATCTCAACTAGGAACCGACCTTAATCCTGAGTAAGGATATCCACCAGCGCTAGACGAATAGCCATACTACTAGTACTACTAAGACTGATATTGATGACGAATAATTTGAATTTCGATCCAGATATCCATATCCATACTGCTGATCAGGAGGATCGCTCCAACATGAAAGTGGCACATCCGACTCTGTGTATTCGTAACCATATTGATGCAGGACATGAAATTCAAATATGATGTGCGAGATTTCAGGCTTAAGATCATGTTAGTTCAGAAACAATTACACAAATTCCATATCCCACATGAAAGTCCAAACCATTCAATTAAGGGAAATCTATGCGGGTCCAAGCCTACACATGTTAGGGCTAGATCAATAAAAATTATGAACCAAACGATACTCAAAGATAAGAAATAATCATCCACACATGCACAGTAATCAGTCCCTAATCCAAGGGATTTACTAATTTCAACTTAAGGAACCCTAGGGTGAAAAAAGGGACAAATAAATTAAGGGCCATGCAATCTAGGGTTAGAGTTTATGAAAATAGGTATGAAAAGGGGAAAATAAGAGAAAACCTGAACCGGGAGACAATTCCCGCGAGCAGACAGCGGGCCAAGGCTTGCCGCACTTGCGAGCAGGTCCTACACCCTGAAACCGATTCCTTAGCCCTGGTCGGCCAGGGGTGGTCTCTAAACCCCCAAAGTTTCAGGGGGATCCGAGCTACGGGCTGTGCACGGTGCTCCGCCAAAGTTTCAGCCCTCCTGCAGAGTCAAATTCTGGAAATTGGCTGTAGGGAGAAGAACTGGTGCAAAAACTAATGGATTCAGGGCGAGGATGATTGTAGAAGGTGAGATATATAGATGAAAGAGGGTAGGGGCGGATGGGGATAAATTTGGCTTCGCACCACAATAGTTAGCCCTTCGAAAAGGGAGGGCTTCCAACCCACTTGAATTTTTCCACAACTCAGAAACTCAGAGAGTAGAAAAAAACTTGCAAGAATTTTTATTAAACTTCAATGAATTAAAAGAACTACAAGGAGTGCCATTTATAAGAAAATTCTATACCCTAAAACTCGCGACATGTGTACAACTTATTACTTGGCGATAAAGTAAACCAAAATAAAAACTAATTAAAGAAATCTAAAGCGTTCATGATATTCTAAATAACATAAATAATCAAAACCTAAAATATGAAATCAATCCGACTAGTGGGCCTCGATCATGAGATCTCATGATGGGCTTTACTTGATTATCGGGCTCACTCTAATGAACCAAAACTCCGTCTTCTAACTAGGAGGCCTTCCCTGGACGTCGTCATTGAACCAGATTGTCAGTGGGGCGCTCACTCTCCTTCCGTACGTGCATAGGGGGCGGCGTGCATGCACGCACGTGTGCGCATCATGTCCCCATCAATTTTCTCCAACTGCGAAGATTTCGCCACTGACGAAATAAAACTCTTGAACCGCTATAGGATGTCAGGATTAAGTCTCTAAAGCTCCTCAGTAAGCCACGTGTTGTCTGAAGCTGGGTGTGACTTCCATTTAACCAGGTACTTCTGAAACCCGTCGTCCGACGTTGAAATTATCTGATGGTCCAGGATATCCTCTATTTCCTCTTTGGGTGTGTGAAGGCTAGGTATGGGAGGTAGAGGCTGGGAAGAAAGGTCGGGAAGATTAGGTATGTGAGGTAGAGGCTGGGAAAATGGGTCGGGCCGAGTAGGTATGGGGTGTAGAGGCTGAAAAAATGGGTCGGGAAGGGTAGGTATGTGAGGTAAAGGCTGGGAAGATAGGTCGGGAGGGGGCCATGGATCAAGGGAAAGGTCTGAGGAATCAGGATGGTTAGGCGAAAGGCTGGACAATGCATCAATGGCCCCTTGAAATGCAACTAGATCCTCCACATTGAATGTGGAACTAATTCCCAGGGTGAAAGATTTGCCACATATACATCGAGACCGTTTCGTTTTATAATTTTGAAGGGTCCAGCACTACGCGTGTGTAACTTACGAACGGTCCCCGGAGGATACCGCTCGGGCCTGACGCGGATAATCACAGAGTCCCTTACATTGAATTCCTTGAAACATTTATGCTGGTCTGTAGAAAATTTGTAATGTTCATTACTAGTAGTGATCTTCTGCCTGATTTCTTGATGCCATGAATGAATGTGATGCATATAAGACTCTGTAGGCTCTAATGGCCTATGGGACAGTGACATAGGGATAAGATCAATAGGTTTCTCAGGTTTATAATCAGTAACGACTTCATAAGGACTGAGACCTGTGGACTTATCGACAGAACTATTAAACGCAAACTCGGCTGTAGGTATTACGGTGTCCCATATTCTGGTGTGCTCTATATCCCTCTTAGGGGGAGACTCATCCGGTAGATCATCAGCACAGACATCACGAAACTCATCCACTACTGAAATGGCCTCAGTGGGTAACTTTACACTAGCTTCTGGTGCACTCTCTCCAGCCACAAGACCGCACATGTTGTACCCCTCAAAATAGTGGTCTTGATGTCCCTCATGGGGTGGGTGCACGGGTACACCCCCATAACCGATTCTTTGGCCAACTCCATTCATTAGTCTATCCCCTTGGCCACCTACCTGAGATTGGACATCCACCCCAATGGTGCGGTTTGTCCCGGCAGAGGCCTTTAGTTGGGTAATGCGCACATCAAATTGATCAAAGCGTTGGTCTATACGTTATTCCCAGCACTTACCCAAAGACTCAATCTGCTGGGACAGTTTGTTTAGCAATTGCTCCATGTTTAGTGTAGGGTGCAAGCCAAAACCATGACCTATACGTGTGGGCATACACTTGCTAACTCCACCTAAGGACTTTCTATGATGACTATATGCAACTAAATAGGACTAAATGATCCTATGAGACTCTATATGAGGGAAACTACGCAGTGCTACTAAAATCCAACAACATAGTTGTCGAAATAAGGTAATAACAGAAAGTTACAGCAATGTGAATTGCTAACTTCCTGCTAATAGAAATTTCAGCAACTAATATCAAGGACTACGGACTTCTAACAGCTATATGTGATGAACTGGATGCATGAAGGACTCAAACAAACTAACCTTAACATGTAATGTATTCCCCTATAAAAACCCTAAGCTTTGATACCAAATTTGATGCAGGACATGAAATTCAAATATGATTTGCGAGATTTCAGGCTTAAGATCATGTTAATTCAGAAACAATTACACAAATTCCATATCCCACATGAAAGTCCAAACCATTCAATTAAGGGGAATCTATGCGGGTCCAGGCCTACACATGTTAGGGCTGGATCAATAAAAATTATGAACCAAACGATACTCAAAGATAAGAAATAATCCTCCACACATGCACAGTAATCAGTCCCTAATCTAAGGGATTCACTAATTTCAACTCAAGGAACCCTAGGGTGAAAAAAGGAGCAAATAAATTAAGGGTCATGCAATCTAGGGTTAGGGTTTATGAAAATAGGTATAAAAAGGGAAAAAGAAGAGAACCTGAATCGGGAGACAATTCCCGTGAGCGGACAGCGGGCCAGGGCCTAGCGCACGTGCGAGCGGGTCCTGCACTTGGAAACCGATTCCTTGGCCCAGGTCGGCTAGGGGTGGGCTCCAAACCCCCAAAGTTCCAGGGCGATCCAAGCTACGGGCTATGCGCGGTGCTCCGCTGAAGTTTCAGCCCTCCTGCAGGGCCAGATTCTGAAAACTGGCTGTAGGGAGAAGAACTGGTGCAAAAACTGATGAATTCGAGGCGAGGATGGCTGTAAAACGTGAGATATATGGATTCAAGAGGGTAGGAGCGAATGCAGCTTCTCACCACGGTAGTTAGCTCTTCGAAAAGGGAGGGTTTCGCACCCACTTGAATTTTTCTACAACTCAGAAATTCAGAGAGTAGAAAAAAACTTGCATGAATTTTTATTAAACTTCCATGAATCAAAAGAACTACAAGGGGTGGCTATTTATAAGAAAACTCTATACCCCAAAACTCGCGCCATGTGCGTAACCTATCACTTGGCGATAAAGTAAACCAAAATAAAAACTAATCAAAGAAATCTAAAGCGTTCATGATATTCTAAATAACATAAATAATCAAAACCTAATATATGAAATCAATCCGACTAGTGGGCCCCGATCATGAGATCTCATGATGAGTTTTACTTGATTATTGGGCTCACTCTAATGAACCAAAACTCCGTCTTCTAATTAGGAGGCCCTCCCTGGACGTCGTCATTGAGCCAGATCGTCGGTGGGGCGCTCCCTCTCCTTCCGTACGTGCGTAGGGGGCGGCGTGCATGCGCGCACGTGTACGCATGATGTCCCCATCAATTCTCCCCAACTGTGAAGATTTCGCCACTGACAAAATAAAACTCTTGAGCCACTACAGGATGTCAAGATCAAGTCTCTAAAGCTCCTCCTTAGTGAGCCACGTGCTGTCTGAAGCTGGGCGTGACTTCCATTTAACCAGGTACTTCGGAAACCCGTCATCCGACGTTGAAACTATTTGATGGTCCAGGATATCCTCCATTTCATCTCTGGGTGTGCGAAGGCTAAGTATGGAAGATAGAGGCTGAGAAGAAAGGTCGGGAAGAGTAGGTATGTGAGGTAGAGGCTGGGAAAATGGGAAAGGTCGGGAAGAGTAGGAATGTGAGGTAGAGGTTGGGAAAATGGGTTGGGCTGGGTAGGTATGGGATGTAAAGGCTGAAAAAATGGGTCGGGAAGGGTAGGTATGGGAGGTAGAGGCTAAGAAGATAGGTCGGGAGGGGGCCATGGATCAAGGAAAAGGTTTGGGGAATCAGGATGGTTAAGCGAAAGGCTGGACAATACATCAATGGCCCCTTGAAATGCAACTAGATCCTCCACATTGAATGTGGAACTAATTCCTAAGGAGGGTGAAAGATTTGCCACATACACATTGAGACCGTTTCGTTTTATAATTTTGAAGGGTCCAGCGCTACGCGTGTGTAATTTACGAACGGCCCCTGGAGGATACCGCTTAGGCCTGACGCGGACCATCACAGAGTCCCTTACATTGAATTCCTTGAAACATTTATGCTGGTCTGCAGAAAATTTGTAATGTTCATTACTAGTAGTGATCTTCTGCCTAATTTCTTGATGCCATGAATGAATGTGATGCATTAAAGACTCTGCAGGCTCTAATGACCTATGGGACAGTGACATAGGGACAAGATCAATAGGTTTCTCAGGTTTATAACCAGTAATGACTTCATAAGGACTAAGACCTGTGGACCCATCGACAGAACTATTAAACGCAAACTCGGCTGTAGGTATTACGGTGTCCCATATTCTTGTGTGCTCTATATCTCTCCTAAGGGGAGACTCGTCCGGTAGATCATCTGGACAGACATCACGAAACTCATCCACTATCGAAATGGTCTCAGTGGGTAACTCTACACTAGCCTCTGGTGTACTCTCTCCAGTCACAAGGCCGCACATGTTGTACCCCTTAAAATAGTGGTCTTGATGTCCCTCATGGGGGGTGCACGGGTGCACGCTCATAACCGATTCTTTGGCCAACTCCATTCATTAGTCTATCCCCTTGGCCACCTGCCTGAGATTGGACACCCACCCCTAATGGTGGGGTTTGTCCCGGCGGAGGCCTTTAGTTGGGTAATGCGCACATCAAATTGATCAAAGCGTTGGTCTATACGTTATTCCCAGCGCTTACCCAAAGATTTAATCTGCTGGGACATTTTGTTTAGCAGTTGCTCCATGTTTAGTGTAGGGTGCAAGCCAAAACCATGACCTGTACGTGTGGGCATACACTTGCTAACTCCACCTAAGGACTTTCTATGATGACTATATGCAACTAAATAGGACTAAATGATCCTATGAGACTCTATATGAGGGAAACTACGCAGTGCTACTAAAATCCAACAACATAGTTGTCGAAATAAGGTAATAACAGAAAGTTACAGCAATGTGAATTGCTAACTTCCGCTATGTAAATTTCAAAGAACTAATATCGGGACTACGGACTTTATGACTATATGTGATGAACTGGATGCATGAAGAACTCAAACAAACTAACCTTAACATGTAATGTATTCCCCTATAAGAACCCTAAGCTCTGATACCAAATTTGATGCAGGACATGAAATTTAAATATGATTTGCGAGATTTCAGGCTTAAGATCATGTTAGTTCAGAAACAATTACACAAATTCCATATCCCACATGAAAGTCCAAACCATTCAATTAAGGGGAATCTATGCGGGTCCAGGCCTACACATGTTAGGGCTGGATCAATAAAAATTATGAACCAAACGATACTCAAAGATAAGAAATAATCCTCCACACATGCACAGTAATCAATCCCTAATCCAAGGGATTCACTAATTTCAACTCAAGGAACCCTAGGGTGAAAAAAAGGGGCAAATAAATTAAGGGTCATGCAATCTAGGGTTAAGGTTTCAGGGCTAGGGTTTATGAAAATAGGTATGAAAAGGAAAAAATAAGAGAACCTGAATCGGGAGAGAATTCCTGCGAGCGGACAGCGGGCCAGGGCCTGGCACACGTGCACACTAGCCTGGCCGCACGTGCGAGCGGGTCCCACACTTGGAAACAGATTCCTTGGCCCTGGTCGGCTAGGGGCGGGCTCCAAACCCCAAAGATCCAGGGCGATCCGAGCTACGGGCTGTGCGCGGTGCTCCGCCGAAGTTTCAGCCCTCCTGCACAGCCAGATTCTGGAAACTGGCTGTAGGGAGAAGAACTAGTGCAAAAACTGATGAATTCGATGCGAGGATGGCTGTAAAAGGTGAGATATATGGATGCAAGAGGGTGGGGGCGGATGCGGCTTCGCACCACGGTAGTTAGCCCTTCGAAAAGGGAGGGTTTTGCACCCACTTGAATTTTTTACAACTCAGAAATTCAGAGAGTAGAAAAAAACTTGCATGAATTTTTATTAAACTTCAATGAATCAAAAGAACTACAAGGGGTGGCTATTTATAAGAAAACTCTATACCCCAAAACTCGCGCCATGTGCACAACCTATTACTTGGCGATGAAGTAAACCAAAATAAAAACTAATCAAAGAAATCTAAAGCGTTCATGATATTCTAAATAACATAAATAATCAAAACCTAAAATATGAAATCAATCCGACTAGATCCCATTATGGGCTTTACTTGATTATCAGACCCACTCTAATGAACCAAAACTTCGTCTTCTAACTAGGAAGCCCTCCCTGGACATCGTAATCGAGTCAGATCGATGGTGGGGCCCTCCCTCTCCTTCCATACGTGCGTAGGGGGTGGCGTGCGTGCGCATCATGTCCTCATCACATTTCCATGATTTCCGTAAGCTTCCTGATGTCTCGGTGCTCCATGAGTGCCATTGGTGCTAGCCTCTCCATGCTCCTCCCCCCCTGGCTGGCTATATCGTGGCTAGATAAACTCGTAAGTCTGGCCCTGTGCACCATGTCAGTGCTCATCAGCCTTACGATCTATAGACAGTTGTATGGTGTGTTGAGCAACACGAGCAGAAGGTGCATTATCACCATCATTGGCTCTAATATGGCTATTAGTATGAATCACACTGCTACTACGTTCACCTTCGTCATCTTCTTAAATAATCTGCTTTGGATCACGACTCTGAGCAATTTCTGTAACGAGTTTTGAGTATTCAAGTTCTTCACTTTTGGCTGCTTCTTTATCTTTCTCCCTTTGTTCAAGTCATCTTCAACAGAAATAGTCCAACTTTATTGGACAATATTGCGCTTGGTTGTCAGCTTGCCCTCTTGATTTCTTCATGTTTTTCAAACGCAACCTTTCATTGTAATGGATAAATACATTTCTTTGCACCTTTAACTTTTTCAATCAATTTTGCTGCTTAGTGTGGATGTGGGCAAAAGTGCTCCAATTTCTTTCACAACTGACAGATGATGTACACTGACTTAAGATTCTTATTACAATATTCTGCAGAATAGGTGCACTTTCTCCATAATTGACCCACCATTGAGCTGCATAAATAACAAAGAATCTCTCTCTCTCTCTCTCTCTCTCTCTCTCTCTCTCTCTCATAATATATATATATATATATATGTATATAGATATATATAGTTTATATTTTATACTTTATACACCTGCCTAGATTTGTTCTTTGTATTGCAGCTCGTGCAAGTGGATCTCTAAAGCTACCCATTGCCAGTTCATACATCTCTATCTATGAAAGGGTAGCTAATAATTAGTACCACAAGTCTTAGCCTCTACCACTCAATCTACATATGTGACATACATAATGCATTTCAAAATACATATTTATAAATAATGGTTAACTTCATTAATAGCATCAACATGTCGACTAATGTCTAGCTCCAACCTTTTTATGATATTCTTCAAACCAGTAATCTTTATAGGGAGTGTAATGTAATTTATTTTATTAGTGTGAGTGTGCACTCATCCCTGTGTTCCTCAGGAGTATGTAGTAAAACTCTTTTTTAATATTACAGAAGGGTGTGTTAGGGCTTTAAACCCTACACACAATTGTCCCTCTTTCCTAACTCTTTTCCCTTCTTTCTTTTCTTCATTTCTTCTTCCTTCCTCTTCCAAACTGCACCAACCTACTTGGTATCAGAGCCTCGTAAGTCCACGCTGATCAGCGCTATAGGATTTTGTTGACGTCAGTTGTTATATGATTCGTCCAGCTTCTTTTTTGATTGGGGAGAACATGGTTTGATAGATCTTATATTTAAAGGAATTATGGTGATTTTTCTGGGATTTTTAGAGCATGTTCAAGGTATGTTTTACTCGTTTTTCTTCTCCGACAGAAAAGCCCATAATTTCGATTTTTTTTTTTTTTTTTTTTCGATTTCTCCTAAATTGGTAGTTGTTTTCTTGGATTCCCTTCACATGTTGGTTTGGATTGGCTATGTTTAACTCCTAATGGTGGTATTTCTAGGAAAGGAAGGGATTTGGGGGTGCAATGATGCCAAACAAGGTGCTGTTTTTGAGTCTTCGTGGGCCTGGCTGTACACTGGATCTCTGTGTATGTGCTACTTGCTGAACTTCATGCATGAGGTGATATTTGGACTATTTTAGAGTCTATTGTGACTTTGGTTGCTGAATAGCGTCCTCTTTCTTGCTTCTGGGCCCTTGGTCCCCCCATCTGGCGTTGCTTTTCTTCGGTCTAGTGATTGTCTCTACCTTGTGGCCTTCCTCTTGAGTTGCTTTTCTCTTAGGTTCTTATATGTGGACCTGCATGGAGGACAAGATGTCTTCAACATCTAATCGATCTGCGTATGTTGTTGAGGACCGGTCTTCATTTAGCCATGACTCTCGAGTTCCTACATGGAATACTCAAGGACGGGGATGAGATTCTGGATCAAACACTAGGGGCAGAGGCCATTATGTTGATCATGGCGGACGTGATCATGGTGGACCTCGTTGTTTCATTTATTGTGGGGGCACCAACCATTCTGTTGACACTTCCAGAGCCTCCATAGCCCAATCAAGTACCACACTTCATGTAGCCTCTCCTTCCTCTTAGGTCATTGACTCCGGAGCCACCTCCCACATGACCAGTAAGACTCATCTATGTGGCTCCTATTTTCCCTCTACTCGATCACATTCTGTTACACTTGTTGATGGAAGCCAAACCTTTGTACCTAGATCGGTTCCCATCACCATCTCTCCTACTATGCACTTATCATTAGTCTTGCATGTTCCTAGCTTCCCCTTAAGTATATTTTCCGTAAGCTATCTTACGAAAATTTTGAATTGCTCGGTGACTTTCTTTCTATCTTATTGTGTGTTTCAGGACCTCCAAATGAAGTGGATGATTGGTGGGGGCCATGAACGTGGAGAAATTTATTTCCTTGATGATGCACCCGCCATAGCTTCCAGTGCTTTGTCCTTGGATGAGTTTGTGTCCCAATGGCATTGCCGTTTAGGGCATCCATCATTGTCTAGGCTCAAACTTTTATTCCCCTCCATATCTGTATCAAACCTTTCGCATGTGAAACTTGTGAGTTCTCTAAGCATCACCAAGCTGTGTTTCCTCCTAATGTATTTGAGGGGAAACCCATCCCCCTTTGAGTTGGTTCACTCGGATGTTTGGGGACCCGCTTCTGTCACCTCTCTTTTTGGATATCGATACTTTGTTACGTTTATTGATGATTGCACTAGGATGACTTGGGTTTATCTTCTAAAATCCAAGAATGAAGTTTTTGATATGTTCAAACTTTTCTACAATGAAATAGTGACTAACCAATTTCAATGCCCCATCAAAGTTTTGCATTCTGATAATGGGGGTGAATATATGTCGAATGCGCTTTTGTCCTTCTTGCAAGAGCATGGTATCTTATCCCGCACATCATGTCCTTGAACTCCTCAACAAAATATGGTAGTTGAGCGAAAGAACTGTCTTCTCCTTGAAGTCACTCGGGATCTCCTTCTCGGTATGAATCTCCCAAAATAGTTATGGGGTGATGCCTTACTGTTGTCTTCTTGATTAATTGTATTCAGTCTCGAGTACTATCTCACAAATCTTCATTTGAACTTTTGTATACATGGGACAAACCTTTTCCCTTACCCCCTAAAGTATTTGGGTGCACATGTTTTGTTCAGCTCCTAAATGGGAGTGATGACAAGTTGAGTCCTCAGGCCATAAAGTGTGTATTTTTAGGTTATTCCAAGTCTCAGAAAGGGTGCAAGTGCTATGATCCATTGACCCATAAGAGGTTTGTGTTCGCGGATGTCACCATTTTTAAAGAAATTTCATACTTTTCTGCTGAAGGGAGATCTATGCATCATTTGCCTCCTAGTTAGGGGGAGCTTTTACACTAATTCAAACTCCACTCCCTTCCTAGCTGTATGTCTCGATGATGATGCAATTCTTCCCTTGCTTGCTCTGAAGCCTATACGTGTTATCATCAGCGAGCTAAACCTTCTACAGATCATCAACCTACCACTTCATTTGCTCCTCCTAATGGTTCAAGTATAATCCCTTCATCTCAACTTCATGGCGACCATTCGTTTGCTTTGCGTAAATCTTCCTGCTCATGCACAAAGCATCACATTACTAATTTTGTTTCTTACCATCATCTTTTACCTTCCCTCCAGTCTTTTGCCGCTTCCATATCTTCCTCTACCATCCCGCATAATCTCAAGGACGCCTTGCATAGCCCTGACTGGACTAAGGCTATGATGGAAGAGATGCAAGTGCTTGAAAATAACAAAACTTGGGAGTTGGTTCCCTTACCTGAGGGCAAAAGAACTGTTGGATGCTGATGGGTATACACCACCAAGTTTCACCCTAATGGTTCTGTTGAACGGTATAAGGAGCATCTTGTTGCAAAGGGCTTTATTAAGACATATGGTGTGGATTGCTTTAAGGCATTCTTTCCAGTAGCCAAGCTTAACTCCGTTCATATACTTATCTCTGTAGCAGTGAATCTGTCATGACCCTTATTCCAACTAGATGTGAAGAATGCCTTCTTTCATGTGATCTTGATGAGGTCTATATGGACCAACCTCCTGGTTTTTCCATGCCTCATGATCCTCACGATTCTCCCCTTGTATATCGACTACGAAAGTCTATTTATGGTCACAAACAATCTCCTCGTGCCTAGTTTGATAAGTTCAGTCATGCTCTTATCGACTTTGGATTTTTCCACAACTAGGCCGGTCACTCCCTCTTTATTTGTCATCGACCCACAGGATTTATGGTCCTGATTGTCTACGTGGATGATATTGTATTATCTGAAGATGACATTGAAGGAATGGTTGTTATTAAATCTTTTCTCAAAACCTGATTCGATATCAAGGACCTAGGGACCCTTCGGTACTTCTTGGGAATTGAAGTTGCTCGATCGAAATCAAGAGTGGTTCTCTCTCAAAGAAAATATGCTCTTGACTTGCTTTCAAAGACTGGTATACTAGGCTGCAAACCTGCCGCCAGTGTTCGAAATATCGGTATCGCATTACGTATCGCACCCTTGGGTTATGGATACGTATCGATTATCGCATGGGATATATCGGTTGTATCGCGTAATATATCGTTGTTGTTGGAAACATGGGGAAACATTGGAAATTGGTCGAATTGTTAATGAAAATTTAGTGATTGTTAAAAAAGATATCTATACACACAAATCAAAACATTATAAAAAACAAGTGCACATAATAGGCTTTCTTTGCATGTGGTCCTAATCTATGCGTTGTCTAACTGAATTGATGCAAGTATATTCATATAATTTATAAATGCAAGAAGATATGTGGAAACACAACAAATACATTCAAAAGCAAAAGAAGAATCACTAGAGTAGGTTACATACATGTTTGATTTTATGTTTGGACACAGATTGAGACCGATTTGCGAGAAATTGGGAAAATTTTTATTTTTTTTTTCAGTTTTCCGCAACTCTGTCCTTCTCCTCCAAATCTCGAAATCAAAGCTCCCAATCCATGATTTTTCATGTTTTGTAACAATTAGACATTGATTTAACATGATTTACAGGAAAAATAAAAAAAGGAATCAAAAATTAAAAAATGCTCACCGGATCGAACATGTGAGATATATCCCACTACTTGTGTGTTTCGTATTGCACAGGTGGGATACAAGATATATCGTGGGATATATCGGCCGATATCATCGATATTTAAAACACTGCTTGTAGCAATGCCTAGGGATGCTACTATGAAACTTGTCCCCAATGATGGTGCTTCTTTCTTTGATCCTGAGATGTACCATCGATTGGTTGGTTGGCTTATTTATCTTACTATTACCCGGCCAGATCTCTCTTATGTTGTGGGGGTTGTTAGTCAATTCATGCATACCCCTTGTACAACACATCTAATGGCTGTGTATCGGATTCTTTAGTATCTCAAGTATGCTCCTGGGAATGGTTTGCTTTTTCAGCAACATGGTCATCTTCATCTTTCGGGTTACTCCGATGCTGACTGTGTTGGCAGTTTACATGATCGGCGGTCCACTTCTGGGTATTGTACGTTTGTAGGTGGCAATCTTGTCACTTGGAAGAGCAAGAAGCAATCAGTAGTTTCTCGATCGTCTGTTGAAGCTACGTATAGGGCAATGGCTCATGCCACGTGAACTTATTTGGCTTCACACCCTCTTGTAGGAACTTGGCTATGGTCCTTCCCACCCCATTCCTTTGCATTGTGATAATCAAGCTGCCTTCCACATTGCCAGCAACCCAGTATTTCATGAGCGTATGAAACACATTGAAATTGATTGTCACTTTATTTGGGAGAAGGTGGCTAACAAGGAGATTGCTACTCCCTTCGTTCTCTCTAGAGAACAACTAACTGATGTCCTCACCAAGTCTTTTACTCACGATGCTCTTATTTGTCTTACTGGCAAGTTGGGCATGATCAACATCTATACTCCAACTTGAGGGAGAGTATAGGGAGTGTAATGTAATGTATTTTATTAGTGTGAGTATGCACTCTTCCTTGTGCTCCTCAAGAGTATGTAGTAGAACTCTATTCTAATATTACAAAAGGTTATGTTATGGCATTAAACCCTACACACGATCGTCCCTCATTTCTAACTCTTCTTTCTTTCTTCTTCCTTTCTTCTTTCCTTCTCATTTCTTCTTCCCTCCTCTTCCAAACTGCACCAACCTACTATCTCATCAGCTTCTTTATATGTTGTCGCATATCGGAATTGTGGGTTTAAAAAGAAGCATACCAGTTTATTAAAAAAGAGAACAATAGAACATATCAATACTGCATAAAGAACCGAACCAAGGAAAAAGAATAACTAAATTTAATCACTGTAACTTATGTTTACCTACCGCATGGAGATCATGGTGAAGCTGTTTATTTCAGCACCTATTTATGATCTTCCAATAATCCTTGTAGTGTTTACAATCACGTTTAATTGACAACTTTGTTTTGTCAATAGCTTCATAAAGAAAGCCCACCGTTGGCGTATCATCATTTTCCACTAGTCGAAGAACCTTAATCAAAGGTTCCATTGCTTTCATAATTTTTAGGACTTTCTTTCAATACTTTTTATCTCTTATAATCGCACACATCTTCTTAAGCGTGCCACTCGTCTTTTGTTCATACTTTGAGTTGATTCATTGCTGAGATGCAATGATCGCTAAGTGCCCCTCTATGAGTGTACAAACTCTCCGTAGCTATGAAATTTGGGGTGAATCTAGTCACCCCATGCCTCAACAATTCTCGCCCACCTATGAATTTCTTCATAAGAGCAATTATCCAATTGTGATTGTAAATATATGTCATGATCAACCTTGCCTTTTCAGCAAGTGTTGACAGATTAGGCTTCTTCCTAATATCGTCTAGGAGGAGATCAATGCAGTGTGTTATATGAGGTGACCAAAATAGATGAGGCCTCTTTTCCATAAGAAATTTTTCTGTCACCTTATATGATGTCTCATTATCAATGACAACCTACACCGCATTACTCCCTCCAATTTCTTCTATTATTCTATCCATTAGGCCAAATATATAACTAGTATACTTAACTTCATTAGATGAATCGATGGCTCTAATAAAGACTGTACCCAAGTGGGAGTAGACCATGAATTTATCATACTCAATCTTATTGAGTCATCCAACCATCACACATGATTGTGCATCCTCTATTTGCCCATATCCTTCTAAATGATTGTACATAAGTCAACACTTCATGGTACACCATTTGAATACTTCGAATCTATGTCATAAGAATTGGACACTTTAATCCCAGGTCCTACATCCACAAACACTTGAAGGTATGGGCAATTACTAACATGTTGAGGAATATTATTGTGCAAGAACAACTTTGCAATTGTCTTTCCAAGATTATCCACAATTTGTTTGACCATGTGTTTCAATTTCTTTCATGTGCTAGTGGCCTCTCTAAACACTATCTCATTACCAGGCAATGTTGTCAAATGCGATCGCATATTCGCATATTATGGAAGCGATCGCATTTGCCATGATGGCATATGCGACCTTGGCAAGTATGCCATGGCATACTTTTATATGCCACTAATATGCGATCGCATACTTCATATGCAATCACATAATGGCCCAATGGTCAAAAATATGACCGTTAAGACTTTATTTATTTTTATTTTTTTGTAATTTCAGCCACTTTTGCTTACAAATAGGCACTCAAATCCCCCACATTTTCACTCTTGATCTCCACTCTAAAGCTTACAATCTCTCACTTTCTCTTAATCTAATCTCTTTAAAAGGCTACATTAAGTTGTCAGTTGTAACTTGTAAGTTGTTTCAAGATATCAAGTTATCCATTTATCAATAAAATTTCTATGTTTGAATTTTTTTCATAATTAATTCTCTTAATGTAGCTCGTTGATTGTTTTGTTAAAATTTATGTAAATATAATACAAATAGTTAAATATATAATGAAATGAAACACTCAAACTATAATGAAATAAGTAAAACACGTTATCCAATCACCTAGGCATGTTTTCCCTAATTTTTAGATTTTTTTATGAAATTTTTTCGATTTTTTCCTTTTTATTATTTTTTAATTAAAATAAATAAATAAATAAAAACGCGATCGCATACGCAAACAACATATGTTAATCGCATGTGATTGTATATGCAATTTGACAACATTATTACTAGGAGGTGCTCATAGCTCCCTTTCTTCATCAAGATTGTGAATATGGGGGGTGGGGGTCGGGCAGAGAAGATTGTGGATCTTGTCATCGCATGCAAAAGGGACGACGTAACCCTGCCCTAGTGCCCCCAAAAAATCCTCTATTGTCATAGCCACTATAGCTACTCCCCCCACCCAAATCATGAACCGATCCAATCCTCTTAAACATTTGACACTGCTCATCTTCTTGTCGAGATTGTAAACTTTCCCTTCTTGCAATCGTCACCTCCCTATTTGAATCCTCCCCTGGGAACCCCAAACACCTTTGCTCTACATGCATCAAGCATAGCCTTCTTCTCTCTCCCTCATCGCATTTTTACCTTTGATTTCTTCTTAGTTCTTCTTCATCTCCTCCCTTAGTGCCTGAGGGACGCTTGGACACCCTAAAACATGACCCTTTTCATGGGCCACATGTTGTTTTAATTAGGTTATGCCCCCTGCTCACACTCCTGCTTCAAAACTTGCACATAATTTGTTGTCTATTCCCACCTATCCTTACTCCATACTTCCACCCTACATCTCATTCTCATTCCCAACCATCACCCACAAATGCAACAATGGTCAATCAAATTCAATACACAATAGTAGACTAGACAAGACAATGCCTCTGCAGTCTGCACAAGCCACAAAGCCACAAACACCATAATAAAGAAAATGTGTTATCAATTTCCAACATCAATTAAGAAACTAAACATATTTAAGACAATAATTTTTACAAAGAAATTTTGAATTGAATATAACTAATTACAAAATAAATTTAAAATTTTGAAACGAGGAAACAAGACTTAAAAATCAGTCAATTTTCTAATTTTCCCCAAATCGGGTCCCCAACAATAACCAGGTCACCAATCAAATATGATGTTGATCTGATGCAAAATAACCCCACTAGACCCCTAAGCATTACATTTCAACATATCTAAATAATAATTTTTAAAAAAAAACAATTAACTAAAAAATTGAAATTGAAGAAAAATAAACATAATATTTAAAAGACCAAAAAAAAAAACCTCCTCAAATCTAGTGTAGATCTTAACAAAATTAGCCCCCAGAGCAATATATTTGAAAAAAAAAAAAAAAAAACATTTTCTGGAATTTCTAGAAATTTCGACAAAAATTCCCCAAAAAAAAAATCCATCCAGATAGGCGCTAGGTCGCCATTTGATGTGTGGAGGCTTGTTTAGGGGAGTGATAAACTCCATGTCAATAGATGATTTACTCAATAATCATCTTTATACAATTCATTTGGTCTCTATAAAGCAGTATTCAAAGTGTGCCTTCCCTTATGAAGGGAGTGACATTTATTTGGGGGATGGCTCTTGAATTTGATTATGTAGTGATAGGTAGTGTGTAGACAAGCCCCTCTCTTTGGCTTATCCTAGACTCTTTTAGAGTGGCTTAAGATGAAGAAGCATAAAGGGTGATCATATGGTGTGGGCATCAAATCTGACAAAGAGATGCAAGAGTTTATGGGTCTCATGGCGCTACCACATGGCCAAGTTCTTAATTAGACAGTCCTTCTAACTTGGTGCCTCACCCACTTCAAACTCGTGCTCCTACTCCTGCTCCTGCCACCTACCCATTTATATTTGGAAACATTTTGAAACAGATGCATCCTTGCTCTTGCACCTAAATCTGTTCTCAGTTCACTTCACGGTTTGTGCTACTATAGCCAAGATATATTTGTGGCTAAGAGAGGGTCAGGTAGGTGGTCTAGAGTCCTAAGAAGTTGGGTCGTTTCTCTATGAAATCCTTTTATGCAATCTTCTCCACTTGCTAATCCTCTAGGATCCATGACCCAATTTATCACGTTTGGAAGGTCATGAGCCCTCCTTGCATGGTAGCTTTTACATGACTAGTTTGTGCAAACAATTGACCAACTTATGAAAAGGTAGATGATGGTGCCAAATTGCAGTTTTATGTGCTCATGGGGTGAGGAATTGGTTTGACCATGTGTTTATGCATTGCCCCTTCGTATGGGTGATTCCTCCCCTTTGTATGATCGGATGATGCCTTTCCATCCTTCTTGTATCTATTGCTTCTTTTCTTTCTAATAAAGTTTTTTTTTCTCTCCTAAAAAGAAAAGGTATGCATTGAGGAACCTTGTAGTCCCAGTATCAAAATCAAATCGCAGTGTCCCTCTCTAAAAAAAGAAAAGTCCCCCCAAAAAAACAAATCCCATGAAGTATAATGTAGAGCACTTCGTCAAGGCCTACCATCTTCGGGTCCTCATTTTAGTTCCTTTGATTGTATAAGATGATTTTTCCAATGTTGTTAATTGGGCTTCTTCTTCAAATTCAAAGGCATAGGAGTCAGAGACTAACACTTTTCAATGTTTTCAATATCAACATCGATGCATGTATTGCCCACCCTTTTCAATGTTTTTAACATCAAAATCGATGCATGTATCGCACACCCTTTTTCAATGTTTTCAATATCGATATCGATGCACGTATCGCACCCTTGAGATTTGCAAACATAACAGTATCACATGGGAGATATCGCATGTATGGGGGAATGCATCGCTGTCTAAGGGAAACATTTGGAAAATAATGGAACAAAAATGCATAATAAGTTTCTTTTATGTAGGGTCTTAAACTATGCATTGTTTAATTCACACAATACGAGTTCCAAAACACACAATATATCCTTGCCCCCCCCCCCCCCAAGCCAAAAAAAAAAAAAAACAACATTTGTGCCCACTACATCCTACATCCCACCAAGAAATTCCTAAAAAGAATCCCCAGCAAAATGTGTTTTTTCTTCTTCTTCCTTTTTTCCAAAAAACATTTGGTTGTTTCACCTCTGCACCCACTGTCTCGATATCGTTGATATGTATCACATCTATTGACAATATCAGGTAAGTTTAAAAGTAATCCTGACAATATCTCGTGATCTTTGTTTTAAATAGCTACGCGTGTAGCTTAGCCTTAACACTGTAGCTCATGCAAATAACTTAAGTCGCGAGTAGCCTACTCTACATGATAAATAGCACACGCTCCACGCTACATAGATTGAGGTGGCCAACACCTTTGCTAGGGTCGTAGTTAATGAGAGGGCGCCACTTATAGTTGGAAACTCTTTGCCTCTCTTCAAAGTTTGCATGTTCCTTTTCCTTAAAAATTGTCGCTCTTCAAAAAGGAAAAAAACAAAGAAGAAAAAAAAAAGACACCCATGTGTCTTCATCATCATCATTTAAGCCTTATCCCAATTAATCGGGGTCAACTACATCAATCATATTCCGCCATTCCATTCTATCAAGGGTCATAACTTTAGTTAGACTGTAGGTGATCAAGTCTTTTCTCACTACCTCTACTGATGTCCTTTTTGGCCTTCCCCTTGCCCTTGTAGAGCTGTCGGCTTGTACCAACTCACTCCTAATAGACACAATTCTTGGTCTCCATTGTACATGACCAAACCATCTAAGTCTACTCTCTCATCTTATTACCTATTGGTGTTACTCGTAAGTTCCCTCAAACGCATCCATTTCTAATTCTATCCTTCCTCATCTTACCACTCATCATCTCAACCTCCTTATTTATCCTATGAACATTTCGTTCCTTATCTGCCTAACATTTTGTCCCATAAAGCATGGCTGGTCTTATAGCTATCTTATAAAATGTTCCTTTCAGTTTTAGTGGTAGATGATGATTACATGAATCTCCAAAGGCACGTCTCCATATCTTCTACCTAACTTGAATTCTATGGGCAACATCCTTCTCAATCTCTCAACTAATGAATTATCAACTCAAGATATCGAAAGTGATCATTTTGGGAAACTTGGTCAACAATCTTAATTAATTCCTCACTTCCACCCTATTGTTACTAAAATTGCACTCCTTATACTTTGTTTTAGTCCAACCAGTGTTCGAAATATCGGTATCGCACAATGTATCGCACCCTTGAGATACAGATACGTATCGGTTATCGCACGGGATATATCGTTTGTATCGCATAGTTTATCGCACTTTTTGGGAAACATGGAGAAACATTGGGAAAATTGTTGAATTTTTTAATGAAACTTTGGGGATTGTTAAAAAACCCCTTAATACATACTTTTAAATCATAACATCTCAAAAAAAATATACACATAATAAGTTTCCTTTGTATAGGGTTCTAAGCTATACGATGTTTAACTGAACTAATGCAACTATATTTAAATTGGATGCATGATATTTATAAATATATCAGTCATGTATTAAAACACAACCAAGTTATTGAAAAGACAGAGAATACCGAAAGAAGTAAAATTTGAGAAATATACTTATGATTGATGGAGACATGAAGTGACATCACCAAGTTCTGAAGGGCCCACCATGATGTATGTGTTGTATCCACACCGTCCATCCATTTGAAGATATCATTTTAGGCCATGAGAAAAAGAATGAGTCAGATCCAAAGCTCGAGTGGACCCCACCAAAGAAAATAGTGGAGAGAGTGACGCCCACCATTAAAAATTTCTAAGGGCCACAAAAGTCTTTGATCAAGCTGAAAGTTATTTTTTCCCTTTTTTCATGTCTGTCTTAACTTATAAACAGGTTGGATCTCAGATAAACATCACAGTGGACCCACGATCAGGGTTTCAATGGTGGGCACCCCTCTCTCCACTGTTTTCTCCACTCCAAATTTGGATCTGACCCATTCTTCGTCTCATGCCGTAAAATGATCTAGCCAAAGGGATGGACGGTGTAGATACAACACATACATCATGGTGGGCCCCATAGAACTTGGTGTCGTCACTTTAGTAGCCGGTTTGGCTACGACGCGGATTTCCTGCGCAAGCCATTTGCAAGAAGTTCCGACCCTGAAAACTTAAGTGGGGCCCAACGTGATGTTTGTGAGTAATCCACTCCGTCCATCCATTTTTTGAGATCATTTTAGAACAAAGAGCCAAAAATGAACAGGATCCAATTTTCAAATGGGCTGAAAACGTGAGGATTGAACATCCACAGTCGAAATATTTGTGGGGCCATAAAAGTTTTGAATCAGGTTAATATTTGTGATTTCAGTTCATCTCAGCTCTGTGGGCCCCACCATAATGTTTTTGTTTCATCCATTCCGTTCATCCATTTTTACGGATCATTTTAGTGCTTGATACAAAAAATTATAGGGATATGATCTCATGTGGACCACACCACAGGAAAACAATAATGATTGGATATCCACCATTAAAATCCTCCTAAGGCCCACTGTACTGTTTATTTGACATCCAATATGTTGATTGGGTCATAAAGACCCACACGAAGGGAAAGAATAAATATCTGGTTGGATGACAAACAAACATCACTGTGGGCCTTAAAAAGGTTTCAACGGTGGAAATTAACAGTTCCACTATTTCCTGTGGTATGGTCCACTTGAGTTGTGGATATGGTTCAATTTTGGGCTGAACACCTAAAATGATCAATAAAAACGGATGGACGGCGTGGATAAACCACTTGCAATCACGGTGGCCCAACAGAGTTTACTCGGTACGAGCGTACCGTGTCCCCGTCATTGACGGAAACGGATTGGCTACTCCACCTGCCAATGGCTGATGGTCGGTGCTCTGTGGGCCCACCATGATGTATATGTTTCATCCACGCCGTCCATCTATTTTTATATATCATTTTATGGTATTATGTAAAAAAAAAAATAGATATATTCAAATATCAACTGGGCCACATTACAGGTAACAGTATGGAATGAACGTTGACCATTAAAACTGTTTGGGGTCCATAAAAGTATTGGATCTTGTTGATATTTGCTTTTTCCCTTCATCTGGGTCTTTATGACCTAATCAACAGATTTGATGTCAAATAAATAGTACAATGGGCCTTAGGAGGATTTAAATGATGGATATCCAATCAATATTGTTTTCCTGTGGTGTGGTCCACCTGAGATTTATATCCCTCTAGTTTTTGGAATAAAGCCATAAAATGATCTTTAAAAATGGATGAACGGAATGGATGAAATACATACATTCTTGTGGGGCCCACAGAGCACCGACCACCATCTGCGGGTTGGTGTCAGTGAGAGTATTCAATCTGTTTCCGTCACTGACGGCCCCAATGTCACGTGACCAACTTACGTGGGTCCCACCAAGATGTATTTTTTGTATCCACACCATCTATACATTTGAAGAGATCATTTTATGGCATGAGCCAAAAAATGGGTCAGATCCAGAGCTTGAGTGGACCCCACCATAGAAAACAGTGGAAAGAGTGACTCCTTTAAGTTGGGCCCTTAAAATTCTTAAATTTAGGGATCAACCCCTTAAATTAGATGGGAAAACGGATGGACGGCATGGATAGACTACATACATTAAAGGTTGGCCCAACTGAATTTACTGAGTACAATAAAAGCGTACTCCGTAGCCCACCGCACGATCGAAACCCATTTTCACCCATGTCCGCGCCCTTCTTCTTCGTTTTCCCTCTCCTTCACGCATGCAGAGATTCCGACGATCGCGGCGGCGACGATTCTCGTTCCGGAGGAAGGGGTTCCTCAATCTGGCCCGATTTCTCGCCGGGATCTCCGAGAAATCCCCACAGATATATCGCAATGGCCCACCTCCGATCACCAATCTTCACTGGTACTCTCCGATTTCTCCTTTTTTTTTCTTTTTTTTTTTCTAATTCAAAATTTTTTTTTATTCTCCACTTATACGCATGGCGATATCGTGTGATATCGCGCGATATTGCACGATATATCGTGCGATATCTGAATTTTTGCATTTTTGGTATCTTCCGGGCGTTATCGCTCGGGTATCGTCTCGTTGGGAGCCGATAACGATAATATCGGCCGATATATCGGCCGATAGTATCGATATTTCGAACACTGAGTCCAACTACTTTTAAATCCTTTAGATTCTAAAGCACCCTCCACAAATCTAGCTTTGTGTTTACACCCTCCCTTGTCTTGTCAATCAAAACTATGTGATTTGCAAACAACATACACCATGGGATCTCTTCCTACAAATGCCTCGTTAACTCGTCCATAACCAATGCAAAAAGGTAGGGGCTCAATGCTAATCCCTAGGGCAAGCCTACAGTAATTGGGAACTCCTTTTGTCTCTCCACTAGTGGTCCTCACAGTTGTTACCTCTCCCTCTATATATCCTTAATCATGTCAATATATCCTCTTGAAACTCTTTTCTTTCCTAACACACGTTAGATTAACTCTTTAAGGATCCTATCATAAACTTTCTCCAGGTTAATAAAGACATTTTGCAGCTCACATTTCAAAATCCTATTTTTTGAAAAATTATGAAAATGTCAGAAGGTAGGAAAGCACAGATGTATATCCATGATTTGGATGAAAACTAGTGGTGACTTGATTTGATCACTGTTGACTTTGGTTAACATTCATGGCTTGCTTTGGCTTGTTTTGGCTTTGACACATCTATTAATCTATTAGCAACCCAAGTTAGCTAAGTTCTGGCTTGCATGCATCACTAAGTTACATTAGGGCTCCAAATGGCATGGGCTTAGGCTTGGCCAAGGTTTGTCCAAGCAAAACTTGCAAAGTAAAACTTAGGCTCGAGCCTGGCACAGGCCCTTGATGGGCCAGAACAAACAATCCTAAGCTTGTCCCATGATTACTATGCACTGCTTGAGTGTCCAGCCTATGCCCGAGCCCAGCCGTCAACTTCTGCATGAGATCCAAGTTGTTCATTAGGGTGCCCCACCATACATGATATATGAAAAACATGCCATTGAAACCTTAAACGGGCTGAGCCAACAGGCTCTTAAAAGCAGCCTAAGCCTGTCCTGATTGATAACCATGCTTTAATTTTAGGCCCGGGCCTGGCCATTGAGTCTAATATTCCAGCCCAAGCCTGGCCGAAGCAGGCTGGCACAAAATCCAGATGGCCTAGGCCTGGTCATCGACAGCCCTAAGTAGTGTGCCTTTCAGTTTATTTGGTAGAGCACATTTTCATCTGGCTATTGGTTGTCAAACTGTGACAAAGGTGATTAAAAGAGAGCAGAGATTCAGACCATTGTCAGTCATCCATGCTATACAAGTGAAAAAAAAAAAAAAAAAGATAAAAAAAAAGACTTATTTAGTTCATTACTAATCAGTTAAAAACAATGAAATGAAAGATTTGTTGAGGCAGTCTTTTATCCATGTGTATTTCTGTTTTTTTTTTTTTTCCATGAAGCATGGTCGGATGCTGTTGCCGTTAAACATGACAGAAAACGGGCCAATTTTTGTAAATGCTAAGCAGTACCATGGGATTCTTCGGCGCCGACAGTCTCGAGCAAAAGCAGAGCTGGAGAACAAAGTGATCAAAGCTAGGAAGGTATGCATCCATTCACTAGAATCTTTTGCATGGATATCAATATTATGGAAATATGACAAACTATTTTATTCTTCATGTAAAATGGATGCTTCTGCCCTTGTCAAAAAAGAAAAAGAAAAAGGACAGTCTGTATGTATGTTGGGTTCAGCCCACAGCGACATAGCTCCTTAGACAGAACCTTAGTATGTCCTTTTTTCTTTTGGCTACTATTTATATGATATTTATATGGTTCTTAATTCTCATAAAGTAGTTATATATTGAGAGAGATGATCCTGTGCTATCAGAGCACTATTAGTTACAATGCTCCTAGTTGCATAGTCTAATCTATTAATCCAGACTATGGATGATGCCCATAACACATTGCTTGGGCTACTGTGCAAAAACCACACCAATCAAATGATTCTAGCTGCTTGATCAATCGCCAATAAAAACGATATCGTGATCATTTATGTAGAAGTAGATCCAATCAATCATTTAAGCCATCTATTTATTGGGGATCATCTTGGATCGCTTATGTTCCAAAGCATCACTTTTATCAGACAACCATCCCAACCGTGGCCTAGAAACTGACGGCCGGAAAAAGAGAGGCAACTTTGAATTAGAGCTGTAAATGGGTCAACAGACCCGATGAGGTACCCAGACCCGACCCATTTGTTATATGGTATGGTTCTGGGTCCAAGAACAGACTCAATTGCTAAACAGGTCTGGATCTGGTTTGCTTTATATTAGGCCCGACCGGACCCAAACCCATTTAGTAAATGGGCGGGTTTAGTCTACGTTGCAAGGGACCCATCCAAACTCAAACCCGTTCAGACTCGGTTTTAAACTTGGAAAAAATGCTTGCATACCTTGACAAGTAACGTAGGAAAATGAGACCCGTTACACCCGACCCATTTATAAATGTCTGGGTGGATCTCCCTCTACCAGACCTAGACCCATTTATAAATGGGTTTGATGGCTTGACTCAAACTCAACCTAGACCCACCCATTTAATAAAAGGGTCTGGGTTTAAAATTTGGACCGACCCATTTAGTAAATGGGTCTGGTTTTGTTGGCTATACCCGACCATTTACAGCCATGGTTTCAATGGTCTGGATCATCCAATCACTTTGATGTTTACATAGCCCATGATATATGGGTGGGACGTGATGGACAACACAGATTGATCAGTTAGATTGTACAGTTGTCCAGATTCAATTGGGAGCACTATATGAAAGCACTGGATCATTTTCTCTCACACACAAACACAGTGGGAATGCTAATGTCGCCACCTTCATTGGGACATTAGCAATGCCCCCAAATATTTTGAGTGACGAAGTGCCAATTCCAATCACC
The DNA here is from genome assembly GCA_030180095.1 of Magnolia changhungtana. Classification (NCBI taxonomy): domain Eukaryota; kingdom Viridiplantae; phylum Streptophyta; class Magnoliopsida; order Magnoliales; family Magnoliaceae; genus Magnolia; species Magnolia changhungtana. The sequence goes on from JASAUF010000600.1 coordinate 6,347,285, forward strand.
GATCTAGACTGTTCATTCATTTGTACAATTGGGGGAGAGCCATGGTGAATGTCAAGAGAGAGAACATGTGGAATTTGGAGCGCTTAATGCTTCTCTCTCTAATGACCTTTTATTTATAATTAAGAATTGGTTACAAAGATAAGCTTGAACAAAAGATGAATTGGTTACAAAGATGATCTTGAACAAGATCAAATCAAATAAAATCCAAGATGATATACATAGGCATGATGAATTGTAGGTGTACACAAGCTTGTGTACACTAACACAATTATGGTGCTCTCCATTTACACACAGAGCTGTGTACTCTTAACAGTGAAAAATCATGCCAATCGGATGATCTTAACCATCTAATTAATAGCATGAGAAATGGATAGTCAATATATGGACGTGGCATGTGCCACTTTAAAAAAAAATAAATCACCGATCGGATGATAATGGCAATTGTATGTGGCACGTGTCATGTAAAAAGTTTTGGGATGTTAGCATGCCCATGTAAACACGCTCGTGTGCACGCATTCAATATATGTATTTGTGTGCATGCAGATGCGCAACGTGTGTATCAACATGATGAAAAATGGATAGTCAAGACACGAACACGCGCAGGTGTGTGTGCGCGCGCGCATGTGCATGTGTTTTTATACTAGTAGGATAATATTATGTAAGGAAAATACAATCTTGTAATATTATCATACTGAGGATGCACACATGCTCGGTATTGGATTTTCCTAGGACACACGGCATCCGAGTCGGTCCAATATGAATAGAATGGCCATGTTTTCCACATGGCCAAAGTTCCAGCTTCCATTTTGCAGAAAATTCACCATGTATGATCAAATTTCTTTATTTTTACAACTTCAGAATTTTCAGGATACAGTGAGGATTTTTAGTTTATTGAATTAACCCGCATTGATCCAGAGAAAGCTAAATTTGATTTTTCCACATAACATGCTGCTGTAACCCAACCCATCTTAAAGCTTGCAGAACTTGGAAGAAACTCAATTAGGAACATAACAAAATTTAAGATGCGTCCACTTCAATTCCTAGCACTTGCAAAAAGAACGTGAATGCGACCACTTCCATTCCTAGTTAAGTCTCAATTTCTTAAATAGTAATGTGTACCTTGGTCATTTTTCCATCTCTCTCAGATCCCATATCATACATGATTTATATTTTATATTTTCTTATTTATCCTCAGCCTTATCTGCATGAATCCCGTCATCTTCATGCAATGCGTCGAAAAAGGGGATGCGGTGGTCGGTTCCTGAACATGAAGGAGGCGAGCAATGGAAAAGGTGGGGGTGACAGTGTCAAGATGAGCGGTGGGCCCCTTACTCAGGCTGTTGGCTCTCCAAGTTCTGAAGTTCAGCAGCGATCTGATAGTGGGAATTTGAATTCAGCAAAGGAAGGATGCAGCGGCTCGAGTCTATCTGGATCAGAGGTGACTAGTATGTATTCACGGGGTGATGTTGATCGCTTTCAGATGGAACATCTCCGCCCCTCTGCTTTTCATCCTCTCTCAAATGTGATGGATGGTGGGCCGAGCATCGGAATCACTAGCAAGTGGGTCACAGCAGATGGCTGCTGTGACTTGCTAAAAGTTTGATCGTGGGGACATAATAGGGGGTTGTGAGTTGTAGCACTTGCTTACTGAAGAGCTGTGCGACAGTCTGCACGAACCCTGTCCCTATGGCAACCAGATGGAGGGGCTCATTGGATCATCATTTATGATTGGTCTGATGGGCCTCGGTCGATGGCTTGTCCACACCACCATTTGGTTGTTATGAAAGGCAAATCATTCTTGGCTTAAGTGGCATTAAGGCCTTGCATCGCTTGAAAAACAGTCCTAAGAAATGCTAGCAGTTTCCAGGACAGTTGTGATGTTCAAAGTCCTAAATGTCTCTTGTACAAAAAATGCCTACGAAGGGGCTTGGCCCTGTAGTAGGTACATAGTATTAGTACTTTAATAGCAACAGGCTTGCTTCTCGAGCTGCTTGGGTTTGTGATTTTAAGGAGTCTGTGGACATTGTTCAGTGTGTTTTGGAAGAGGATCTCTTCCTACTTTTAATGTTGTGTTGTTGTATTACTAAATGTGCCACAACCTAAGATTTAAATGTGTGTGAAGGGATGTGAAGACGAGCTTGGATTGCTTGTGTTTGTGATTTTAATAAGAGTGTGGACAATGGTGTGATTGAAACTCAGATGTGCAGTTAGAGATTGGCTTTGTAATGCAATTTTGTGCTGCTGCAATGCTTATGTCTCTCAGGGATTGCATTCTTCCATTTAAGATCTCGCAGGTTTGGTTTAAAAGGTAAGCATTGAGGATTTAGGCTGCTGCATGTCTTTCCCATTTCAAGTTGAAAAGGTCAAGCCTAGCATTCTTCCAAAGGAGCTTTGGGCGTGGGCCATGCTACAGAATCCTGTGTGCTTGAAAAAACAGCAGGGTGGTGATTGGGTCACAAGGATATATCCCTGGTGACCAAGCTGATATTTGTGTTTTCCAGGTTTACGTAACCTTATGAACATGTTAGATGGCAAATAAACATCATGGTGGGTGTCATTATTGGCACTGTTTCCTATGGTGTGGTCCACTTGAGCTTTGGATCTACCTCACTTTTGGGCTCATGCCCTAAAATGAGCTAGCAAAACAGATGGACAACATAGATAAAACACATCACGGTGGGCCCTATAGAGTTGGGTCGCCAGGGATATGCAATCTGCATTGTTGCCCTGGGTTAAGAATGGCCTGTGGCATTGGCTATCAGGATTTAATGAATTCCAACTCCCCATGGTTTCTGTAGGACATCTTGTCGTCCACGGTGGTTTGCCACACCATGAAAAGGAAAATGGGGTGCCTCAAAAATCAGGTTGATCCAACCATTAGGTGGGGTACATCATAGAAAAAAATGAGCATCTACCTAAAAAGCTCCACATCAATGTGGAGCGCACACCTCTAATGGTTGGATCAACTGAGAAATGCTTACACACAAGTACATCCAACTAGTGCGGCTCACCATGGTGCTTGGTATGACATCTTGCCCATTCAGTAATTTTATCCTACAATGAAAATGAGATGTCCCAAAAATCAGGTTGATCCAACCATTAGAATGTTAATAACATGGTTGGACCCACTCACCAAGGTGTGTGCGTGCAAAAGACTTGAGTCGCTACTAGCTGAGGAAAGCTTAGAATCTACAATCGGATAGATCATAGATTCTCCTTGGTTGGGAAATCAATTACTCTTCAATTTAAGTTGAATCTTAGATAAGGTCTGAGATTGGAGATGTTAAATAAGGACCTCGGTGATGGTGAGGGAAAAGCTTAGGCATCTTTAAGCACCCGTAGGGTATCTTAGGGATTTTCAAGGTTTCGAGAAGGCCTTGTGCTGAAGGGCTAGACTAGTTATCGAAAGGTCAGAAATTAACTAGCGGACCACTATTTCAAAACATTACCAAGGAGACCACACTATATATTTGAAAAAAAATGGTAACAAAGCAAAAAAAAAAAAAAAAAAAAAAAAAAAAAAAAGAACAAAGAGGCAATGATGCAAAATCCAACAATGAAAATGGTAAAAAGTGAAAGGTCGTGGTTCAAGCAAACTTGGCATCTGATGCACCAAGCTTAAAAAAGACTAAGAAGGATCCAAGATTCACTTAACTAAAAGCAAGGGGTATAGAAAATGGGGAATATGCAGAATACGTCTGAAGTCAATCCTGGCCACAACCAGTATTATTATGTACATATGGGGTTCAAATTGGAGTGATCGAAACTGTTGACTTGATGGTTCCCACATGGATTGGGTGATGCCCGAATAGCATGAACCCTTCATTATTGGACTGCGAACAGTTTGCGTTAGCTGTCATAATTGTTCAGCACCAATCAAAGGATTTTGGTAATAAAAATAAAAATAAACTAGCGAGGCATCACGTATGCATCACCAAACCATTAGCAATACGTTTACCCAATCCTAAGAGCCTGTTTTCATCAACAAATCAGTCTACTCGGATCGGTTTAGGGCTCCAATTTGTTAAGTGGAGCATTTATATTAGGTTGTTTTTTTTTTAAAAAAAAAAGAGTTTCTGAATGCGGAAGCCAAATTGAGAGGGTTTTTGGCTCAAAACCCCCTTTGGCGGTCCCTAAATATTCTATTAGAGTAAAATATTTTTAAAACATGATTTTCTACCATGACCATTTTTTTAAATCCTGAAAGAAGGTTAACAACATCTGGTGGAACTCTAACTTCCTGCGTTTAGATACGATGGCCTGAAACTAGGAACCATACATCCACACATGCACGTTGAAATTAGACTATTAGTGGCCGTTTGGCATCTGTACTCTTGCTTATTTTTTAAGAAGTTTATAATAATAATAATAATAAATTTTAAAGTCTTTTTCGAAAATAGATTGTTTGGTAAATGATGTAGGAGGGTTTTGCCTCTTAATTCTATAGGGATAACAGCTTACATATATAGAGTTTGAGCTAATTTTGAGACAAGTTTATCCCTAAACTTTTTAAGTAATTCCATCTTGCCCTCTTTTCTTTTCTTTACCTTCTCTCTCATAGGTGAGCCCACATGATGAACGACACATTGTGTCGGGGCCTCACATTATGGATGGCCCACAGCAAAATGTGGCCCCACATGATGGACGATCCACATCAAAATGGATGACATTGGAGGTTGGCCCCACATGATGGATGGAAGGTTGCCGTCAAAGGTGGGCCCACACGATGAACAACCCATATTGAAGGTTAGGCCCACAAGATTAATTGTCCACATCAAGGTGGGCCCACATGCATCAAAGGTGAGCTCCACATGATGGATAACCCCCATCAAAGTCTAGTCCCATATGATGGACAATCCACATCAAGTGGGCCCACCTGATGGACGAACCACATCAAAGGTGGGACCCACATGATGGATGGCGGACACTGAAGGTGGGCCCACATTGTGGACCCATGTTGAAGGTGGGGCTCCACATAATGAAGGGTCCACATCAAGGTGGGCCCACATAATGGACAAAGTAACTTCACATGATGGATGGCCGACGTCAAAGTGTGGCCCCCATAAGATGGATACTTCACATCAAGTGGGCGCCACCTGATGGACACCCCATATTAAGTGACCCAACAAGAAGGTTTGCCCCATATGATGGATGGCCCGCATCAAAGTGTGACCCCACATGATAGACAACCCATATCAAGGTGGACCTCACAAAATGGACAGTCCCCTAATGATGAATGGCCAACATTCAAGGCCGGCCTTGCATGATGGACAGCCCACTTAGAAGGTGAGGCACGCACGATGGACACATCAAATGTGGGCTCCACATGGGGCAATGTACATTGAGCAGTCCCAATTGAAGGACAATTAACATTGATGGACCCCACATGATGGATGTGGAAACCCAAATAATGGACAGTCCACATCAAAGGTCAGCTCCTAATGATGAATGGTCCACATCTAAGGTGGGCCCCACATGATGGACAGCCCATTTCAAAGGCCAGGCCCACACGATGGAGGGTCATGAATGGTGACCTCTACATGAAGAATGATCCACATCCAATGAGACAACATGATGAACGGCCCACATCCAACGTGAGAGGTTGATCACAGGCACACATGCACAAAAGAAATAGATATTTTAGAGGAATGAAACCAAGGATCGCCAGAAGATGGAAATGACGTCTAAAATGGGGTTGAGCTGGGCTAAAAATGACCCGAGCCCAAGCCTGACCAGAAAATTGATCAAGCTTAGCTAAGTCCAAGCCCAGCAAATAGTTGTTGGGCAGGCTACCTGGGCCATTGCTACCCTTACTTTCTAGTGAACCTACTGTCTTATTGTCACCCTTACTTTCCAAGGAAAGTCCTGAATCAGTGTTTGCATCAATCCCCATTCCGAAAAGGAGATTTCTATAGTTGTTTCAACTGGGAAAATAAGGATGTATGCACATATGCTAACCGCATATGCATTCATTCAAATATATGGATGCACTACTGCAAACCCAAAAGACAAAGCAGTCGAAGGTTATTTCAAGTTCTTAAAAAAAGTTAGACCCATTGCTCAATCATCCACTGTTTTGTCTCCTGCTACTCGCATGGATGGCCCATGCCACAAAATCACTCATTTGGGTGATCCTAGCCACAATCTTTTGCACTTTTCCATATGAATGCATTGTTGCATCTTCATAGCTGTCTCCCTATTTGCACTATGTAGGCAGCAAAATGGAAAGTCAGGATTGACCTTCAAAGATATTTTTAGGGGATGGTGCATCCATGAGGCAGTCCGCTGAGACAATCTGGATCAGTGAACCATGAGCCAGCCCACTTGTACAAAATGAATATACTGTGGTTGAGGATCCTATAATTTCTCCATTTTCCTTGGAGCAGACTCCAGTGTTTTGGTGCTAACAACATCTAAATCACAAGAGAACATTGTATCAATTATCAGATTGTTGTGCTGCCAACACCTCCTAGAGATTTTGCTTTTATTAATCATTGGTAATCTTCCTCTTTTTTTTCTTTTTTGCTTTTTTGAAGATTGAATCATGGTTATCATTGAAAACAATGCATGCTAAATTTCATTGCATGCAACATTTCGCATTGAATTTTGAATTTTGTTAATATGAAATGGATTAGTTGTAGGCTTTTCAAAACTTTCATGAGGTGACATTGCCAATGCCAAAGTAAACAGTTTTCTGTTGGAACGCATTCATTGCATAGTCAATCCGGAACTGACCTAAACTTGAGTTGAATCGAAGACCATATCCAAAACCAAGTCCAGACCCAGGTTTGCCTTTCCTGAGAGCAGGATTGCCTGAAATTTCAAAAAAGAAAAGAAAAAATTCCCATCAGGACATATAAAATGATAAATAAATAATATATGATAAACTCGTTGATTGTAATCAACCTATGTAATAGATTGTTAGATAGTGCTTGGTTGTAATCGACCTATGTAATAGTCTATTACATTATTCTTTTGGGAGTTTTGAGCTCTCATTGCTGGTTCCCAACCTGGATAAAGGAGGGTTGTGTTAGGTTGGCATCTGGTGTTATACGCATGCCATAACTTCCTTCCATCATGAAATCCAAACAATACAACATCCCAAACTCATACTAGGGCATTCCCTGCAAGCAACATGCTGCATCGGAACTCAGGTGCAGTGAGAAATGCGCAAGGGTTGGCTAGGGTGTCCCCCAGAAGCAACAATGCTCGATTGTGATGAGAAGTAGGCAAGGGTTCCCATGCCATTTTGGAAGTGCAGATGTAAAGAACCAGTCTAAGAGAAAAGGATTCGTCCGGCCACATGAAATATAGGAAGACTGAGAGGGAAGAGTGTGGACTTAGTAGATACGATAGAACAAAGTACAGTTAACATATCGGATTCAAACAAAGAAAAACATATCATGTTCAAGAAACCAAGTGGTAAAGGACTAAAACTAGTGTTCGAATTATCTCCGATATTATCAAAATATCTCCGATACTATCTTTATCCCTAGCTCAGCAATACCGATAACACTGGTAGTGATACCGATAATGCTGGTAGTATCAGAAATTTCAGGTATTAGCAATGAATCGCTAAGTATTGCCAACGTATCAATATTGCTAATGTAATCGTCAATATTTTCAACTATGTAAATTCTAGCTGTTGTTTGTATTGCCAATGCAACAATATCACAAATATTTTCGACTATGTAAATTCTAGGTAATGTTTGTATCATAAATGCAATAATATCACCAACGTATTGATATCATTAAAATTTTGTTTATTAGAAAAAATTTTATTTTAATTTTTTTTCATGGGCAGATGGTTGTTTCTGGTGTTTAATTTGTCATTGATAATATTAATAATATCTCGATATTATCGATATCGAAACATGTGAGATATTAAGACCACAATTTTTCGTTTCCTTTACAATTGTTGACGATTTCTTGGTAAAATATCATGTGCTGTTGGTATTTTGCAATATCGATAGATGTTTGGATGGTTAAATAGGTCAGAGGGTAGGCCGGATGGGATGGTTGGACTGATTTCTTGCAACAACACATGTTTTTAAGGCCCCATTAAATGGAAACCTATTATGTATGCATTCTCTTTACAATTTTTTTTAATTATTATTTCTAAATATGCAAAAATGTACATTTCAACATCTCCTAAAGTTTCGCTGAAAATTACACCGTTTTTCCTATGTTTCCCCGCATTTCCGGTTATCAGAGATATTATTGGCGATAACGATGTTGTTTACATATCCCTGGCCAGCAAAACTTGTAGCAATACCGATACTTCGAACACTGACTAAAACTAGAGAATTTATTTATATAAACTATGTCATAGGAAAGGACAATAATATAAATGGGGTAGGGATTGTGGGTAGATAAAGATTTGAAGGATAAAGTTGTAGATGTTAAGAGAGTGATAGAATTTTATTAAAAATACTTGTCTTCTAGTCAGGCTTGGGCTCAAGTAATGTGCCTTCAAAGTATTCACAAGCTTATTGAATTTTTTAATAATATGTGGTACTTCATCACGGGTATTCATAAGATATAACCAAGTACAGCCAGAGAAGTCTTTTACAAAAGAAATGAAATATCGATAGCCATCTACGGATATAATGGAAACAATATGGGTAAGTCTCAAAAAGAGGTTTGGAGGCTTATTGCAATGGGAATCCTTTGGCTTATCTGGAAGGAGCAGAATGGTCAATGTTTTCAGAACAAGGATTCCTCCGTGGAAGGGGTTATTTGTAAAGTTAAATGTGAAGTGGTGGAATCGGTTGCCTTGCCTATATGTTAAAGCAGCAAAGTCTGTGTTGACCTTTCCTCCTTTTTTGTGTAGTTTTCAGGCTACATTTTTCCCCTGCCTTCTGACAGTTTTTTTAAAAACAAATTTCATGTTACCTCTTTTAAATAAATAAATAAAGTTGTTTCCCAAAATGCCCACTTCCAATATCTTATGTCCATAATTCATGAGGGCGAAGAGAGTGAGAAGGATGTTGCCCATAGAATTGAAGCAGGGCGGAAGAAATGGAGACGTGCCACTAGAGTCGTGTGATCATCGTGTACCACTCAAACTGAAATGGAAATTTTATAAGATAACCATAAGACTAGCCATGCTTCATGGGACAAAATATTGGGCAGTTAAGGAAAAACATGCCCATAGCATGAGCATATCTAAAATGAGGATGTTGAGATGGATGAGTGGCAAGACAAGGAGAGAATTAGAAATGAATGCATTTGAGGAAATGTAGTAGTACCAATCAGTGTTCGTAATATCGATACTATCGGCTGATATTATCGTTATCGATGTCCAGCGATACGAAACCCCTGTGAAATCCCTTAGGGCGTGTTTGGTCCGTGGAATTGAATGGTATTGAAATGTATTAGATGGGATTAACATCATTATTGCACAATGATTGCATGTCTAGAAATACCATGGTATTGTAGCCATCCAATCCCATGTTTGGTATACATTTTTTGCTACAGGAAAGCACTGGATTAAGCAAAAACATGTTTAGTGGGCCATGTAATTGTAATCAACGGACCAAATTCACAACGAATGTCATTCACTTGTACACATATACAACCAGAATGTCATGCAAAAACGGTGTATATGGATGGACGGCATGTATAAACACATGCATAAATGTGGGGCCCACATGTGTAGTGGATTTCAAAATCCACGGAGATACTACATGGAACTCGATACAATTCCATGGGACTACCCTCCAAACTTTAGGAGAAGTTGGATTTAAAAGAGGGTATTAGATACTGCATGAAACGTTGGATGGAATTGCACAGGACCTAATGTTGGATGGAATTGCATATTTGAAATATAGGAGATGTTGAAATGTACATATTTGCAAATTTTGAAATGTAGGGATGGAACTGCAATTCCATCCAACGTTTGCAAAATATGTACATTTCAACATCTCCCAAAGTTTCATGCATGGAACTAGATACATTTCAACGGCATGTATGATTATCCATCAATATCTTCCTGTAGCCACCTACCATTCCACAAATTCGGATATATATATATATATATATATATATATATATATATATATATATATATGTGTGTGTGTGTGTGTGTGTGTGTGTGTGTGTGTGTGTGATGCAAGACATGAAATTCAGATATGATGTGTAAGATTTCAGGCTTAAGATCACATTAGTTCATAAACAATTACACAAATTCTATATCCCACATGAAAGTCCAAACATTCAATTAAGGGGAATCTATGCGAGTCCAGGCCTACACATGATAGGGCTGGATCAATAAAAATTATGAACTAAACGATACTCAAAGATAAGAAATAATCATCCACATATGCATAATAATCAGTCCTTACTCCAAGGGTTTCAAAAATTCCAATTCAGGGAACCCTAGACTGAGAAAAGGAGCATAAAATTGGAGATTTGAGTAATTTAGGGTTAGGTTTAGGAATTTTGGGTGAAAGCGGAATGAAATAGAGGAGAGAGACGAACCAGAGAAGTACCGCATGCGTGGACAACAACAATAGCCCAGACGCACGTGCATGTGATCACGACAGCACGTGTGTGGGGGCCCACTATTCAGAAAAAGGCCACATTAGCCTTGGTTGGCCAGGGATGGACTCCAAAACCTCCAAATCTCAGCTCGATCCAATGTACAGTTTGTGAGTGGTGCTCCGCCAAAGTTTCAGCCCTCCTGTAGGGACAAATTTTGAAATTCTGATGTAGGGAGGAGAATTGTTGCAATAGATGATTGATTTGAAGTGTAGATGATGGGGTAAGGTGAGAAGAAGGGATGGTAGAAAATGGGTAGTAGAGATGGCGATGGATGTAGGCGAATCGGGATAGATGTGGCTTCGCACTACGGTAGTTAACCCTTCGATGAAGGGAGGGCTTCACACCTAATTAGGCTTCACAACTCAGAGAGTAGGAAAATGCAGAATTTTTATTAATCTTTAATGAATGAAAAAAAGCTACAAGGGGTGCCTATTTATAAGAAAACTCTATACCTCAAAACTCGCTCCATGTGTACAACCTATTACTTAGCAATGAAGTAAACCAAAATAAAAACCAAACAAAGAAATCTAAAGCGTTCATGATGTTCTAAATAACATAAATAAGTAAAACCTAAAATATGAACTTAATCCGGCTAGTGGGCCACGATCATGAGATTCCAAGTGGGCTTTTCTTGGCTATCGGGTCCACTCTCTTGAACCAAAACTTCGTCTTCTAACTAGGAGGCCCTCCCTGGACGTCGTCATCGATCCAGATCGACGATGGGATCCTCCTTCTGACGTACGTGTGTAAGGGGTGATGCGTGTGCACGTAATGTCCTCATCATTTCTCCCCGGCTGCGCAGATTTCATCACTGGCGAAATAAAACTCCTGAACTGCTCCAGAATGTTAGGATCAAGTCTCTGAAGCTCCTCCTCAGTGAGTCAGGTGCTGTCTGAAGCTGGGCGTGACTTCCATTTAACCAGGTACTTCTGAAACCTGCCGTCCGACGTTGAAACTATCTGATGGTCCAAGATATCATCTATTTCCTCTCTGGGTGTGTGAATGTTAGTTACAGGAGGCAGAGGCTAGGAAGAAAGGTCAGGAAGAGTAGGTATGGGAGGTAAAGGCTGGGAAAATGGGTCAGGCCTGGTAGGTATGGGAGGTAGAGGCTGGAAAAATAGGTCGGGACGGGTAGGTATGGGAGGTAGAGGCTCGGAGAATAGGTCAAGACGGGTAGGTATGGGATGTAGTGACTGGGAAGATGGGTCGGGAGGGGGCCATAGATCAAGGGAAAGGTCTGGGGAATCAGGATGGTTAGGTGATAGGCTGGACAATGTATCAGTGGTCTCCTGAAATGCAACTAGGTCTTCCACATTAAATGTGGAACTAATTCCCATGGAAGGTGGAAGATCTACCTCATACGCATTGAGACCGTTTCGTTTTATAATATTGAATGATCCAGCGCTACGCATGTATAATTTATGAACAGCTCCCTGAGGGTACCACTCTAGCTTGATACGGACCACCATAGAGTCCCTTACATTGAATTTCTTGAAATATTTATGTTGGTCTGCAGAAAGTAAGTAATGTCCATTACTAGTCATGATCTTCTGCCTGATTTCTTGATGCCATGAATGAATGTGATGCGCAAAAGACTCTGCAGGCTCTGACGGCCTATGGGACAGTGACATAGGGACAAGATCAATAGGTTTTCCAGGTTTATAACCAGTAACGACTTCATAAGGACTGAGACTTGTGGACTTATCGACAGAACTATTAAAAGCAAACTTGGCTATAGGTATTACAGTGTCTTATGTTCTGGTGTGCTCTATATCCCTCCTAGGGGGAGACTCATCCGGTAGATCATCAGGAACGATATCACGAAACTCATCCACTACCAGAATGGGCTCAGTGGATAACTCTACATTAGCCTCCGGTGCACTCTCTCTAGCCACGAGGCTACACATGTTGTAACCCTCAAAATAATGATCTTAATGTCCCTCATGGGGTGGGGGTACGGGTGCACGCCCATGACTGATTCTTTGGCCACCTCCATTCATTGGTCTATCCTCCTGGCCACATGCCTAGGATTGATCATCTACCCTAATGGTGGGGTTTGTCCTGAGGGAGGCCTCTATTTGGTCAAGGCGTTGATCTATGCTTCGTTCCAAGCACTTACCCCAAGACTCGATCTGCTGGAACAGCTTGTTTAGTGACTCTAGCAGTTGTTCCATGTTTAGTGTAAGGTGCTAGCCAAAACCATGACCCGTACATGTGGGCTTACAACTTGCTAACTCCACCTAAGGACTTTCTAAGACGACTATATGGGACTAAATGATCCTATGAGACTCTATATGAGGGGACTATGCAATGTTACTCCAGCAATATAGTTAATAAAATAAGGGACAATGGAAAATAAGGGACAATGGACTCCTAAAAGCTACATGTGATGGACTAGATGCATGACGGACTCAAACAAACTAACCCTAAACAAATAATGTATTCCCCTATAAGAACCCTAAGCTTTGATACCAAATTTGATGCAGGACATGAAATTCAGATATGATGTGCAAGATTTCAGGCTTAAGATCACGTTAGTTCATAAACAATTACACAAATTTTGTATCCCATATGAAAGTCCAAACATTCAATTAAGGAGACTCTATGCGAGTCCAGGCCTACACATGATAGGGCTGGATCAATACAAATTATGAACCAAACGATACTCAAAAATAAGAAATAATCATCCACACATGCATAGTAATCAGTCCCTACTCCAAGGGATTCAGAAATTCCAATTCGGGGAACCCTAGAGTGAGAAAAGGAGCATAAAATTGGAGATTTGAGTAATTTAGGGTTAGGTTTAGGGATTTTGGGTGAAAGATGAGTGAAAGAGAGGACAGAGACAAACCAGAGAAGTACCGCACGCGTGGACAACAACAATGGCCCAGACGCACGTGCATGTGATCACGGCCGCACGTGTGTGGGGGCCCACTATTCATAAAAAGGCCACCTTGGCCTTGGTCGGCCAAGGATGGACTCCAAAACCCCCAAATCTCAGCTCGATCCGATGTACGGTTTGTGCGTAGTGCTCCGCCAAAGTTTCAGCCCTCCTGTAGGGCCAGATTCTAAAATTCTGATGTGGGGAGGAGAATTGCTGCAATAGATGATTGATTTGAAGTATAGATGATGGGGTAAGGTGAGAAGAAGGGATGGTAGAAGATGTATAGTAGAGATGACGATGGATGGAGGCCAATCGGGATAGATGTGGCTTCGCACCACGGTAGTTAACCCTTCGATGAAGAGAGGGTTTCACACCCAATTAGGCTTCACAACTCAGAGAGCAGGAAAACGCAGAATTTTTATTAATCTTCAATGAATGAAAAAAGGCAACAAGGGATGCCTATTTATAAGAAAACCATATACCTCAAAACTTGCTCCATGTGCGCAACCTATTACTTGGCGATGAAGTAAACCAAAATAAAAACCAAACAAAGAAATCTAAAGCGTTCATGATGCTCTAAATAACATAAATAAGCAAAACCTAAAATATGAACTTAATCCGACTAGTGGGCCACGATCATGAGATCCCACGATGGGCTTTTCTTGGCTATCGGGTCCACTCTCTTGAACTAAAACTGTCTTCTAACTAGGAGGCCCTCCCTGGACGTCGTCATCGATCCAAATCGACGGTGGGGTCCTCCTTCTGGCATATGTGCATAGGGGGCAATGCGTGTGCACATGATGTCCCCATCAATATGGGTGGCCTTTGACTGGATTTGGTGGGCCAATCGTCGACGACGCTAGATAAGCCTAAAACCTTTTTTCCCCATCCAGAGAGAATCGCTTTGAAAGAAACAGATTTCCATCGAGGTTTTTGGGATTTAGGTAGGGATTTTGAAAAAGAAAGAAAGAAATTAGAGAGAAATTTTGGGGATTTTGAACGGATTCGAAATCGCAGGGATAGCGGGCTGCGCCTTTAATGAAGAAGAAGATGAGGGTTTCGTCTTTTGATTTGAGTCCCTCCTAGATTCAGTGCGACTCCGGTTGCACTTAAGATGGTACAACCCTTACGGTGGGGCCATATTTTATATCCATTCCGTCCATTTGCTTGAAAAGATCAATTTAGGTCATGGGACAAAGAACTATGCATATCCAAAGCTCAAGTGGAACCCATCATAGAAAACAATGGGAATTGAACGCCTATCATTAAAAGCTTCCTGAGGGCCATAGAAGTTTTCGATCACACTGATATTTGTGTTTTCCCTTAGTCCATATCTCCATGAACTTATGAGCAGGTTGGATCTCAAATAAACATTATGGTGGGTCCCACCGTAAGTTTTCAAATTGCAACGGTGGGCGTCACTGTCCCCACTATTTTCTTAGTGGGGTCCACTTAAGCTTTGGATGAGACTCGTTATTTGGTTTATGCCCTAAAATGATCTCTCCAAATGGATGGTTGATGTGGATACAACACATACATCATGGTGGGGCCCACAGTCAGGGTACCACCCACATCATTGGTTCCATGTGCAACGCTGATTGGGGAGTACCCCAACTCACTCCAAGCGTGGTTTTGGTGGATCCACTTGATGGATCCCTAACTGTGGGGCCATCTGTAATGTATGTGTCTTACATCCACAACGTCCATCCATTTTGAAAGCACATTTTAGGGCATGATCCCAAAAAATAAAGCATATCCAAATCTTTGATGGACCAAAGCACAATTAACATTAATGATTGCATCTCCACCATTAAAACTTCGTGGGATCCATCGGAATGTCATCCAAGCTTTTAATCAAATTGATATTTGTGTAGTCTCTTCATCCAGGTCTTTGTGACCTTACCAACAGGTTGGATGGCCCATGAAAAGTTTTTAATGGTCGACTACCATTGTTTCTTGTATTATGGTCTACCTGGGATTTGGATCTGCTTTAGTTTTGGGACCATGCTCTAAGACAAGTTTTAAAAAAACTTGTATTATGGTCTACCTGGGATTTGGATCTGCTTTAGTTTTGAGACCATGCTCTAAGACAAGTTTTAAAAAAACAGATGGATGGCGTGGATATGAGCAAAATAAATCACAGTGGGCCCCACGGTCAGGGATCCCACTGGATTCACCAAAGACGCGCCCCCAACTCTGTAGGAAGGGGATTAGATGTTGAGTAACTCATACTAAATTGTGAGGCCCACCATGATTTATATATTTTTTCCACTCCATTCATCCATTTTATCAAATAATTTTATGGCTTGAGCTAAAAAAAGAAGCATATATAAAAATTTAGTGGACCACACCACATGAAATAGTGTGAATTGAATGTCTACCTTTGAAAAATTCTTAGGGGCCACAAAAGTTTTCAATCAAGCTGATATTTGTTTTTCCCTTCATCCAGGTCTGTGTGACCTTATGAACAGGTTGGATCTCAAATAAACATCATGGTGGGCCCTAGGAAGGTTTCAACAGTGGGCGTCACTATCCCCATTGTTTTCTGTGGTGGGGTCCGCTTGAGCTTTGGATCAGCATAATTCTTTGGCTCTTGCCCTAAAATGATCTCTCCAAATTGATGAATGGTTTGTATACAACGCATACATCATGGTGGGGCCCACAATCAAGGTCCCACCCACGTAGTTGTTTCGTGTCGCATGTGGATTGGGATGTACATAGATTGCCTACTGATGTTGCCCATGCCCAATAGTGAGGTGGCTACTGACACTACTCTATGGGCCCCACCATGATGTATGTGTTATATCCATGCCATTTATCTATTTTTCTATATTATTTTAGAGCATGATCATAAAAATGAGGAAAATCCAAATCTCAAGTGGACCACACAACAAGAAATAAGTTGTGATTGAACGACCGCCATTAAAAACTTCCTAGGGCCCATTGTAATTTTTATTTGCCATCCAACCTGTTGATTAGGTCATAAAGACCTTGATGAAGTGAAAACACAAATATCAGCTTCATCTAAAGACCTGCCATTCAACAGTTGTGGCCCAAAGAAGTTTTTATGGTGGGCGTTCAATTTCCACTATTTCCTATGGTGTGGTCCATGTGAGATTTTAATCTGCCCCGTTTTTTGCATTATGGTCTAAAATTATTTGGGAAAATGGATGGATAAAGTAGATAAAAAACATACATTATGGTGGGGCCCACAGAGAAGGAAAACGGATGGATAAAGTAAATAAAAAACATACATTATGGTGGGGCCCACAGAGAACCATCCAGTGGATACCGGCTACTGACAGCGTCAGTAGGTAATCCACGTCCCACTAGGACCTAGCTAGAGATGAACGGTCCTATGGGGCTTGTGGTGGGGCCCGCTGATGTATATAAGAAATCTAGTCCATCCATCCATTTTTCCAGAGTATATTAGGGCATGTGCCACAAAATCAAGCAAATCCAAAGCTCAAGTGGGCCGCATGACATGAAATAGTGAGGATTAGACGTCCATATTGCCCCACTGTTTCTTGTGGTGTGGTCCACCTGAGAATTTGATTTGCTTCATTTTTTGGCCCATGCCCCAAAATGAGTTGGAAAGAAGGATGAAGGGCATAGAAATACAAACACATACATCGAGGTGGGACCCACATAATAGTAATTGTGTCTAATGGTCTTATTTTAACAAACAAGTGCCCACTAATCAGAGGTTAGAATTTTTTTTCAACTAATTAAATAACCACTAACTATATGTAAAAGTTATAGCTGCCCACGAATTTAGTTCTATTAGTTCAGTCAAACAACGCATAGCTTAGGATCCCATACAAAGGAAACCTATCATGTGCACTTCTTTTTTGAGATGTTATGATTTAAAAGTGTATGTTAAGGTATTTTTTAACAATTCTTAAGGTTTCATTGAAAAACTCAACCATTTTCTAAATGATTTCCCATGATTCCCAAAAAGTGCGATAAATTATCCGATAAAAACGACATATCTTATACGATAACTGATACGTATTTGTATCCCTCAAGTGCGATACATCGTGCGATACCGATATTTCAAACATTGGTACCAGTAGGTAACAAAATGAGGGAAAGTAGACTTAAGATGGTTTGGTCATGTGCAATGGAGACCAAGATCTATGCTGGTTAGGAGCAGTGTTCGAAATATCGATACTATCGGCCGATATATCGGCCGATATTATCGGTATCGGGCCCTAGCGAGACGAAACAACTCCGATAACCCCCGGAAGATACCGAAAATCCAAAACTTCAGATATCGGCCGATATTATCGCCGATATCGCACCTGGGACAGCGTCATTATTCGAAAAAAATGAAAAAAAAAAAAAAAAAAAAAAAAACTTTCAACGGTAGATTTCGGTACCTGTAAAGAAGATCGCCCTGATCGGAAGCTGTGTTTGATGGGCCATTTGAATAGAAGCCTCTGATTTGGAGAGATTTGGGCGCAAAATCCGTCGAAATCCCCGAAATCATTGGCCGTTGGGAGAGATTTTAGGGTTCCGGCGTTCCGGAACCCTCTCTGCTTCGAAAAAAAGGGCCCCGAGCCCTTATTCAAAAGAGGCGAACGGACTGGTGCATGCGCATGTCAGAGATTGGGTTGACGTCACCAAGTTCTGTGGGTCCCATCATGAGGTATATATTATATCCAAACCGTTCATCCATTTGGCGAGCTCGTCGTGAGGCTTTATTCGAAAAATAAGACAGATCCAAGGATCAAGTGGACCACACTGGAAAAAAGCGGCTGGATATTGAACGTCCACCATTGAAACCCATTTGGGATTGCAAAAGTTTTGGATCGTATGATATTTGTTTTTCCTATTCATCGAGGTCTTTGTGACCTCATGAACAAATTGGATGGAAAACTAACGTTACAGTGAACCCTACGAATGATATAACGGTGAGAGTCATTGTCCTCACTGCTATTTATGGTGTGGTCCAATTGAGTTTTTGATGTCACTCATTTTTGGGTTCACGGTCTAAAATGATCTCTAGAAATGGATGAACGGTGTGGATATAATAAATACATTATTGGTGGGGCCATGTAACTTTGATCTCCTTTCAACTGTTCGTACGTGGACGACGGAAGCGGATTGCGTACTGAGTAAGTCAGTGCCATTAGCGTATTGAGTAAACTGTGCGGGGTCCACCATTGCGTTATTTTTTTATTTTATCCATTCCGCTAATCCATGTTAAAAGATAATTTTATGGCTTGATCCCAAAAATGAAGCAAATTAAAATCTCAACTGGACCACACCACAGGAAACATTTTGATTGAACCTCTACCATTGAAAATTTTTTGGAGGCCAAAGAAGTTTTGGATCAAGCTGATGTTTGTGGTTTCTCTTCATCCATGTCTTTGTGATCCTATGAACAAGTTGGATGACAAATAAAAATTACTTTGGACCTTAGGAAGGTTTCAACGGTGGAAATCATTATTCCACACTGGTCCACTTAAGCTTTGGATTTACTTCAATTTTGGTATAAACCCCTAAAATTAGCAGTAAAAATGGATGGACGGTGTGGATAAACCACATACATTCACAGTGGGTCCAACTGAGTTTACTCAGTACAATAAAAGCACACGAGTAACTCACTATGCAATCCGATTTCGTGGACGCTCGTTTGAGCTTCGCATGAAGTTCATGTGCTGGAAACTTAGGTAGGGTCCACCGTGATGTTTGTGAGAAATCCATTCCGTCCATCCGTTTTTTGAACACATTTTAAGACATAGGGCCAAGAATGAGCCGGATCCAAGACTCAAGTAGGCCGAAAAGGTGAGGATTGAAGGTCCACAGTTGAAATATTCGTGGGGCCACAGGTTTTGAATCAGTCTAATATTTGGGTTTTCAATTCATCCCAGTAGTGATGACGTAATAAACGGTATGGATGGAATGTAAACATCACTGTCGACCCAGGAAGGTTTCAACGGTAGGAATTTCCCTACCCACCTTTTTCTTTAGTGCGGCCCACTTAAGTCTTGGATTCTGCTCAATTTTTGCCTCCAATCTATCCATGAGGTTTGACAAACCTGTATGGGAAAACATAAATATTAGCTTTATCCAAAAAAATTAGGCCCAAAATAGTTTAATGGTGATCATTCAATGAACACTATTTTGTGTGGTGTGGTCCACCTCAGATTTGGATCTGCCTTATTTTTCAGCCCATGCCCCTAAAATGACATGTTAAAATGAATTCCAATTGATGTTTGGATGTGACTCATTTTCATACATATCTTTATACATTTATAAGTTGTATGCATCATATTTAATATATTTACCTTAGTTTAATCAGATAACGCATAACTTAGTACCTTATACAAAGGAAATTTATTATGTGCACTTCTTTTTTGATATTTTATGATTTAAAAGTGTGCATTAAGGTCTTTTTAAATAATCCCCAAAGTTTCATAAAAAAATTCAACCATTTTGCTAATGTTTCCCCATGTTTCCCAAAAAGTGCGAGAAACTATGCGATACAAACGATATATCCCGTGCGATAACCGATACGTATCTGTATCCCAAGGGTGCGATACATTGTGCGATACCGATATTTCGAACACTGGTTAGGAGTGAGTTGATACAAGTTAAAGGCTCTAAAAGGGTAAGGGGAAGGCCCAAACAAACGTGGGTGTACGTAGTAAGAAAAAACTTGATACCTATAGTGTAATTGAAGTTATGGCCCTTGATAAGAGTGGAATGGCAGAAAAGAATTCATATACCCAAACCAAATTAGTTGGGATAAAGCTTAGATGATGATATAATTTGGGATAAAGCTTAGATGATGATATAGAGCTTCACTAACAATCGGGGGATTAAACTTATAAGCTATACTATGAAACTTCATTAGAGCAACTAAGAAAAAACTAAGGCATGAGATGAACATGTTGGAAAATAAATTTGGTCTCAAGCCAGGGAGGTCTACCATTGAAGCTATTTTCCTACTCAGACAATTAATTAAGGTAGAGGAAGGAGGATCTCAACATGGTCTTTATTGACTTAGAGAAAACATATGATAAGAGGTCCCTAGAGAGTTAATCTGATGGGTTTGGAAAGAAAAGAGTTTTAAGAGGATATATTAACGTGATTAAAGATATGTATGAGGGAGTGGTGACAAATATGAGGACCAACAACGGTGGGTTCCCAATTGATGTAGGCTTGAACCAGGAATTGGCATTGAGCCCATATTTTTTTTGCATTGGTTATGGACAAGTTAATAAGACATTTGTAAAAGAGATCCCATGGTGTTCCTCTAGAATTAGGTAAGATTGCTAACCAAGATGTTTCCCACAATGACCACTTACAATATCCGAGGCTGATAATTCATGAGAGTTGAGAGATTGAGAAGGATGTTGCCCATAGAATTCAAGCTGGTGGAAGAAATGGAGATATTCCTCTAGAATTTTATGTGATCATTGTGTACCACTCAAAATTGAAGGGGAAATTTTAAAGGATAGCTATAAGACCAGCTATGCTTTATGGTATAGAACGTTGAGCAGATGAAGAACAACACATTCATAGGATGAATGTAGCTGAAATGAGGATGTTGAGCTTCAGCTGCCCTCCCTCTTTGACTTGCTTTTTTGTGTTCTTGGGGCTGTATTCTTTTCTCGCTTCTTAATAAAATTTTGTGATCTCCAAAAGAGAGAGAGAGAGAGAGAGAGAGAGAGAGAGAGAGAGAGAGAGAGAGAGAGAGAGAGAGAGAGAGAGAAGATGAGAAGGATAGACGTAGAAGTGAATGCATTCGAGGGAACTTAGGAGGAAAAGTAGATTAAGATGATTTGGTCATGTCCAACAGAGAGCAAAAACTACGCCAGTTAGGAGTGATTTGGTGCAAAAGTTGAAGGCAAGGATTGTGCAAAAGGGCATGAATGGAGGTAGTAAGAAAAGACTTGAGACCTATGGTCTAACTGAAGGTATGGCCCTTGATAGAGTGTCATGGGTGAACAGGATTCATGTAGCCGACCCCAATTAATTGGGATGAGGCTTAGAAGATGATGATGACGATGAATCACCATCTCCACGTGTTGTTTAAACGGTCCACCCATTCTTTCTACTGGTAAGAAGCACAACGTATGATATTACCAAAAGTAGAATAATGGATGTCACTATTGATAATAGTGGGTTGGAGATAGAGGTTCCCTCTATGCATCTATATGAGGATTAATCCTCCATCATGCACAAACAGGAAAGTTGCCAATTTACTCACAGAGTCCTACAAGTCTCCAAATGTTATGGTGATATACACTGATGTTTGAAAGTTGAACAAACTCAGGCTAGACTCAATTGGACTCATAAGAACCTGGGAAATAAAAATAAAAAATGAAATTTGATTTGCTCACAACTCATTCAAAACTTGCTTAACTCCATCCTACTCGATTCACAAAAAATTGGAAAAGTTGAAAAAAAAAATTTGACAAAACTAAACTCAACTCACCAAGACTACAATATTTTGTAAATTTTAAATATTAAACATTCCTGACTCTTTAGTGTTCAAGACTGCCAAAAACAACTGAGATATTCAACACAACTGACTTTCGAGCTGAGTCGAGTTTTCAAGTTCAAAAAATATGATCCAGATCACTGACCTGATGGACCAACTGTGGATGGATCATGCCCAAGCAATCTCCAAGAACTTAAAGCCATATTATCTTCTGCCTCATTTTCAACCAAATTTAGATCTTTGTTGCATTTTTCTCTTAAGTGACTATTTGCAGTTTGCAGGCTAATAATCAAAGGATCATGATAGACCAGTCTGAAGAGTTCTCAGGGATGAATCCATCCAGAGGATGCCAATGAGAAAAGCTGGAGACACTAGACTGTCATACATCAACAGGGGTTATGAAAGTCTAAGAGCATTCAGATATACATTACTTACGATTTACAAAACAATAATCCACTATTATGCCCACTGATTCTTAGAGGCATAATCCACTATTATGCCCACTGATTCTTAGAGGCATAATCCACTATTATGCCCACTGATTCGCAGAGGCTTATTGTGTGTGCATATATATTCCCCAAAAAATAATTAGCAAAACAACTGCTGCCATGGTAATGAAACTGACCAGGGACATGGTGACCAGAGCCCAAATCTGTTCCACAGTCCATAAAAATGGCACCTTCCAATCCCTTTGCCTTCAACAAAATGAAGCTTGCAAGTGTGAGAATAATATAACTTACGAGTTCTTTATGGCAAAGTAAAAAATAGAAGATTGCATTATGCGGAATGACAAACAACAATAGCAGGTACAGAAAACAGCTTTGGCTATTCATTAACATAACAGTGCTCAGAATTTCATTTGAGAAATCTAACCAAATAGGCAAAATATTGAGAATCCTAAAACCCACGTGAACGTTTGGATGCGTAGACAACCCACTTAAGATGACGATGTTCATGAATTGTGTTCGGACACATGGACAGGGTTGTCCATGGCTGTTGTTGTTTTGAGTTTGGATGACACCTCCTGGACAACCTTTTCCTGAGAAGTGGACCACAGGTGCATAAATGGAAGAGGCGTTCTGTGGCGTGCCAATATGCACACCCGCACAAGACCCAAACCCTGTAATAGTCAATTCTAAAATGTGAACATGCTCTCTTAAAATTTGGTCCATGTAGAGTTGGGTTGCATCTAACGGAGTATGGTTGCAATTAGGGATGCAGAGTAGAGAACTTTTTTTTTCTTTGGGAACACTCGTTTTGGATAGGTGAATGCCTGATGCAGGATAAATGCTTTATGATGTGACTGACTAGAAGATATCAAAGTTCACATTTTCACAAAATAAATCAAGTATAAAAATCAATCATTCTACCACAAAATCAGAAATTTTCAGATTTAACTATATAGGTTCCAACCAAAAATCATCATCCTATAATACATAATCAATATAAAATCAAATAAGAAAAGCCCTACAAGATGTAAGAATCTCGTTCTAGCATCAATGTTGTCAAATGGCATCAGCGATCCTATGCGATGCAATCACGTATGCCTGATCGCATAAGCGATCGCATCTGCCATATGGAAGGCATTATGCGATTATGCGATCACATAATCGATTATGTGATCGCTTTTAACAACATTGTCTAGCATAGGAAAAAAATCCCAACATACCAATAGATTCCAAATTTCAGGTTTTGGGACCCAATTAGGGCTTAGGTTCAAAATTAGAAACTTAGGGTTTAGAAATTGAGGAATTTTAAATTAGGCTTTGGATTGGGATGGGTTAGGGTTTCATGGAAGGAGGTTTTGTAAGGAAACAAAGAGAAATGAAAAAATAGCACAAGGGTTGCCATGTGTGCACCCTCACACGTGCGTAGGGCCCTGGGAGAGGTTGTATGGATGGGTTCTCTTGGGTTGTTTAGGATGAATGAAGAAGATGATCGAAAAAAATGAAAAGTTTCCAGGGTTTTTTATTTTCGAGGGGGGGGGGGGGAAGAGAAAGAAGAAGAATGAAAGATGGAGGGCTTCGCACCCACTCTAATCCTTGGAGATCTTCAAGAATGAAGGAAGGAGAGAGTTCTCTCTTTGTATTTTCTAATAAATAAATAAATAAAAATTTTAAAAAAAACATAGGCTAAAAATTTGGACCCCGCCCCCCCCAAAAAAAAAAAAAAAAAAAAATTATTTATATTTCCAGATGATGAAATTTACAAAAATACCCCTAGTCTCTTGAAATAAAGTGCATACTCAACAATAAGAATTGTAAACTACCAAATCCTATTCCAAACAACTAATCAAGTAAATAAAATAAAAATCAAAAATTAAAAATTAAAAAATTAAATGAAAGCATAAATGCCTACTACTAGGGACCCATGTAGTCCAAAATCCAAGAAGACCAATGGTATGATGGCCCACAGATGATGATTTAACAATCAAATGGGCCAACGGGCGCGATCCAATGATCTAATACAGCTCACATGCATCTTCCCAGTGTAGGGTCTACTAGATGCACGTACTATGCATGTGGGGTCTTCAAAATGACCCGTTGGTGGGCCCCATGTACGGATCATCCATCCACAATGAAATTGGGACCCTCCTCCTTTGGTAGACCCTATATGATGGTCTGATGTCCTCATCAATCGCCACCCATCTCACACAAGCTGCCCACCCCAAGTGTGCCCCTGCATCCCACAAGCCACCCCACTCGAGCTCGGTGTGAAAATGCCCCCGTATTAATCACCCCTGATGAGGAGTCTCGAATACAAGACCTCCCGCTCTGATACCACTTTGATGCGGGATAACTAACCACTTGCTCTAAAAGCTCGAACTGATAGAGCGTGGCAAATTAATCCCTTTATCTCATAGCCTAGGCCCCACATCTCATGGGTCAAGTCGTCGGCCGAACCCCCTCGTGGACCCTACTTCACATGAGCCCATCTCACATGGGTCTTGCCTCACATGAGCCACCCGTCCCACACAGGCCGCTCACCCCGAGTGTGGCCTTGCATCCCACAGGCCACCCCACTCGAGCCAATGTGAAAATACCCCTGCATTAATGCCAGCCTCCATCATCTCAGAAAGCAGTAAAGCACAATATATAAATTTTCGGATAACCTTGTCAAAGTGGACAAGCTTATCTTAAGTGAATTCCACATCCAAATGCAATTCAAGCCTTATGCATCCAAACAACTCCTAAGAAACACTTAGGAGCGCAAATCATCACATGCATGGTTATAAGTACAAGAATCAATATCAACAGAAACAAAGAAGCCACTACGATGCATGAATGACAAACCTTGTCAAATTAAAGGTTTAAAGTCATCAAAGGTTGCTACTTATAACACCGAACTCACTAAAACAAATTGCTTTTTAGGCGTGTGGGTTTTAATTGGTCAGGAAAAAAAATCTATTAAAATGAAAGTGATTTGTAGAATGAGATCACTTGGTTACTTGTATCAAGGCCAAGGTATTCCAAAACGGTAACGGTGGTCGTAACAGCCACCACCATTACCGTTATGATACGAGTCGTAACGGCCGTTACAGCCCTCGTAAGGGTCGTTACAGCCCCCGTATCAGCCGTTATGGACCTTTATAATTTTTATTTTTAAAAAAGAAAAAAAAAAAGAAACTATCACTGGACCGTTACGGCCCGTTTTTCTATAATGGCCATTTCGACCCCGCAACGCGTAACAGTTTTGACCGTTACCATTACGTAATAGCTGTTGCAGCCGTTACTTAACCGATTTTGAATACCTTGATCAAGGCAACAAGTGGGGCGTCGCTCAATCAAAAATAAAGACTTTCTTACAAAATGATGGCAACTCAATGATGAGAAAATCACTTGATCTAGTTATTGATATATCAAAAAATAGATTTGCTAATTTCATGCAAGAGTAGGTTCCAGCCTCTAGGCCTATATGCACCATCACATGTGCCAACATGGCACACCTATGTGAGATCCAGTTGACGATCAGGTGAGCCCCACTTTGTATGTGCCCTACCCCAACATCCGGCCCTTGTGGTGGAGCACAATGCATGAAGAAGCAAATGGGTGGCTAAAAGAACTTGGGCAAAGTTTTATCCAGCAGTTCATCTGCTTTGTACATTATAGCCCACGTGATAACTAGACCAGCCTGATTCTTAGGAGATGTCATCTACGTGGTGGTGCCAACCTAATGGACAGCTCACCTGTTCCACATCAAGCTAGCTAGGCACATGCGGCGTGTGTAAAGTCATTGGGATTTACATGTGTGTTGTTTACAAACCTCCCAAAAAATGAATAAAAAATCATAAGCACACAGACTAATACAATTTTAAAAAAATGAATGCATTCGGGGAAACGGAGTAGCCCCAATAAAGTAGACTCTGATGGTTTGGTCATGTGCAACGGAGAACAAGAAGTCAAGAACTATGCTGGTTAGAAGTAAGTTGGTGCAAGTTGAAGGCTCTAAGAGGTCAAGGGGAAAGCTTGAAAGGACATGGGTGGAGATAATAAGAAAAGAGACTTGATGACCTATGGCCTAAACTTATGGCCCTTGATAAAGTGGAATGGTGGAACTGAATTCATGTAGCTGACCCCAATTAGTGGCAATAAGGCTTGGATGATGATAATGAATGTTGTTGGAGTTTTGCAATAAATTCATCATAAAGTTTTACTTAAGGGCATGTTTGATCAAACTTATTTTCAGTGATTTTCCTTTATTCAAGGCATTTGGTAAATCTACATAATTAAATTATTAATTTTGATTTCCATTGAAAAAGGGGTTTTTTTTTGCAACTCCCCTCTCTTGACTTACAACCAATGTTCGAAATATCGGTATTGTGTTACGTATCACACCCTTGGGATACGGATACGTATCAGTTATCGCATGGGATATATCAGTTGTATCACGTAATGTATTGTTGTTGTTGGAAACATGGGGAAACATTGGGAAATTGGTCAAATTTTTTCAATGAAACTTCAGTGATTGTTAAAAAAGACATTAATAGACACTTATAAATCAAAATAAAAAATAAAAAAATTGCTCATTAGTTTTTCTTTGTATGGGGTCCTAATCCATGAACTGTCTAACTGAATTGATGCAAGTATATTCAGTCTATTCATATAATTTATAAATGTAAGAAGACGTGTGAAAACACAAGCAATACATTCAAAAGCAAAAGAAGAATCACTAGATCAGGTTTTGATTTTATGTTTGGACACAAAGATTGCAACCGATTTGCAAGAAATTGGGAATTAAAAAAAAAAATTCAATTTCCACAACTCAACTCATCTCCTCCAAATCTCGAAATCAAGGCTCCCAATCCATGATTTTTCATGCAAAACATTGCATGAAAAGTCACGTGAAAAATCATGGATTTGTAACAATTTGACACTGATTTAACATGATTTATAGAAAAAAAAAAAAAAAAAAGGATCGAAATTTGAAAATGCTCACTGGATCGAACATGTGGGATATATCCCACTACTTGTGCATTTCGTATCGCACAGGCGGGATACAAGATATATTTTGGGATATATCGGCCGATATTGTTGATATTTAAAACACCGCTTGCAACTTAACCCGAAATGTGGTAAGTGATTTTACTCCCTATCAATAATTTAAAATGATAGTAATGCCCTTCCTCTTCTCAAAACATGGCAACACTTTTTTAGCCACCTTATGAGATTTGATGTAAACCGTTAATCTCGAAGTACCCATCAAGTGCTTCAAAATGAGTGGTCGCTTGCCCGGAACGGAGATCAGAGCGTTGAGATCTTCGACATTGAATTGGTATGTTGTTGTATTCCAAGCCATAGGTGCAGTAATAACAATTTGACGTTGTGGCCCAATTTTTGCGGTGTTTCTGGACTCCTTTTGTGAAGTGGACCGCACATCTTATATTACTCATTAATAGCTTTGAAACAAGTGGTCACGCATCCCAAACGGAGATCGGAGCATTGAGATCTTATACATCAAAGTTGATGTATCGCTGCACATTTGGGCCCCATGTGTGGTAATAACGATTTAACATTGTTGCTCAGATTTTGAGGTGTTTCTAAACCCATTTTGTAAAGCGGACCGCACATCCTTTAGCTCTCATTGATATCTTCGAAACAGGCTGTCGCAAGTCTCGAACAGAGATTGGAGCATTGAGATCTTGTACGTCAAAGTTTGTGTCGCTGCACATCAGGCCACATGTGCCATAATGATAATTTGACTTTATGGCCAGTTTCTGAGGTGTTTCTAATCTCCTTTTGAGATGTGTACTACACGTCTTGCAATACTTGTTTATTGCTTCAAAACAATAAGTTATCTTTCGAAAAAATTAAAAAAAAACTTCAACACAAGAAGTTGCACGTTTTGAACAGAGATCCGAGCATTTAATGCAAGGGCATTTTCACACTGAGCTTGAGTGGGGTGGCCCGTGGGATACAGGGGCACACTCGGGGTAGGTGGCCCACAGAACCCATGGATTTGGGGCCCGTGTGAGGCGGGTGACTCGTGTTAGGCGGAACCCATGGATTTGGGGCCCACGAGGGGGTGGAACCCATAGATTTGGGGCCCACCTAACCCATGGACTTGGGGCCTGGGCTATGAGATAAAGGGATCAATTCGCCATGTTCTAACAGTTCGAGCGTTTAGAGCAAGTGGTTAATTATCCTGCATTAAATTATTATCAAAGCGGGAGGTCTCATGTTCAAGACTCCTCACCAAGGGTGATTAACGCGGGGGCATTTTCACACCGGGCTTGAGTGGGGTGGCCTGTGGGATTCAGGGGCACACTCGGGGTGGGTAGCCTACAGCAAGAGCGGAACCCATGGATTTGGGGCTCACGAGGAGGGTTCGGCGGAGGACCTAACCCATGGACTTGGGGCCTAGGCTATGAGATGAAGGGATTAATTCACTATGCTCTAACAGTTCGAGCTATTAGAGCAAGTGGTTAATTATCCTGCATCAACGTTGAGATCTTGGATGTACAAAATTGTGTTGTCGTCACACGCGTTAACAAGAAATTTAAAAAATTCAAATTTTGAGGTCAGCTGTTTGTGGCCCGTTTTTGGCATTTTTTTCTCCTTTGGGAGATATGAGCCTTCCATAACGTCCAATGCTTCGAGCTCCATGAAATCAAGGGGTTTCTCATCCAGATCAAGTCATGGACCGCGACATAAATGGATGTTCAAGATGGCTTATTCCTTCAATGGGCCATATCTCCTCATCCGTTGATCAAATTTAGACAAAATTTGGTCTCGGTGGGTTTCTCAATGTGTTCTTCAAGATGATCTGGTTGGTTTAGACCATGCCTGACCAGATATGGCCAAATGAAATCATGGCCATTCAATCTTTTATATATATATATATATATATATATATATATATATATATATATATATATATATATATATATATATATATAATTCAATTCAAGTCAAATTGGGCTGAAAATCGTTTTCTAGATCATTGAATACCCACTGAACACATCTGATGGTTCGAAATAATCAAATGGCAGTCCAATCAAGGAGATGTAGGCCATAAACATCTAGGATTATTGCATGGCGAGATCAAAGGATCACCTATCAAAATCAGCCCAATATCTAGGCAGTCTGATTGGTATGGCACACCAACCAGATATTTGAGTCATTCATGAAATATTCGACACGTCTCGCCCGTGCATCTAATTGACCTTCAATCTCGCCTTACCCACAATTCACCATTTAACTTCCTAAAATAGTGAGGATTAAAACTTGTAAATTGAGTGATATTCTATTGCTAGAATGCATAGAAGAAAATATTAAACTTTTATTGTATTGGGCAAGAATATTTTTTCAAGCCAAAGCATTTTTTTTTTAATTCAAGGTATTTTTATTTGTTGAATGATGGATGATAAAAATTTGGTGGTGTGGCACACCTATCAGAAAAAAATTTGTACATGTATGGCCCACTTATTCGATGAGACCATAATTTTTTTTTCATGCCAAAACATGTTTTTTTTATTGAAGGTCATTGAGCCAAAAGCATGTTATAGGTGGGATCCTAGAGATGAATGGCCCAATATCATGCTAGTGTGCCACGTCATGGTCCACCAATTCAAAGGCTATGATTATTCTATCAAGAAGAGTATAGTAAATTTAAAGGCATGGCAACAACAAGTTTCGTTTCATACTCTACAAAAGATAAGAAATTGAGGCAATAGGGGCAAATAAGACAAATTACCAATTTTCAGACATTTATGGTTTGTGTTTACCAAACAAGTTTTTGTGAAAAAATGCTTATTTTCAGATATCAGGACTTTTTTCAGACAAATTACCAAACAGGATTTTCAGCACTTCTTAAGTTTTCAGCACTTAAATTAATTTTCAGACCTTATTTTCCAGTTTACCAAACAGCACCTAAGGTAATGCATGAAGTAGGAAACACCTGATTTCATGGAGTGAAAGCATCAAGAGGAGCAAAAGAAAGATGCGAGGACCTACTCTCGACTCTTTGGAATGGTTACAACAAAGGCCCGCATCGAAAAAAAAAAAAAAAAATTGACCCAGGTTCTTTTCAGAGGCAAGAAGGAATCTTTTGACTAAGGATTTTGGGTTCACAGAAACAGTTAAGAGGTATCTATTTTGGTATGGTTGACATGGTTTCTTACTTACTAGGAGTCTTTTGACTAAAGATTTTGGGTCCACGGAGGCAATTAGAAGTATCTATTTGGGAATGGTTGACATGGTTATGATACTTGCGCTTGTAGTTGCACAAAGCATGAAGCGAAGCAGCAACAAATTCGGGTGCGGGAGTGGGGAAGTATCCCCTTCAAAATGTAAATAGGTGTAAATAGATAGGAAGTAGGAGCGAGAGCGAGAGTCAGAAGTGGGGATCTAAAGCGGAAGCAGCGCCTAGATAGAAGGATCCTACAAACAAAGCTTCCTACACAACCTAGAGATATGTCAACAATCTCTTCAAGAATGAAGTCTCATAGCCTGGAGCGAAGATTGGAAACCAAAGAAACCAAATATATATATATATATATATATATATATATATATATATATATATATATATATATATATATATATATATATATATATATATATATATATATATATCCCTCCAAAAAATCCTAGTGAAAGAAGAACAAAAACTAAAAAATCAAGCACTCCCTTGGAGCTTAGCTGGTCCAGCAAAAGACTTCCAGGTGACCCAGGCATACCTTCCCCATATTACAAAAATGACTCATCAAAGTTAAGTTCCACCAACCAGTTGAAAGCAGATAGGAAAAATGAGATGCACCCCCCCCCCCCCCCCCAAAAAAAAAAAAAAAAAAAAAAATCTAATTCA
This sequence comes from Magnolia changhungtana, assembly GCA_030180095.1. Taxonomy (NCBI): domain Eukaryota; kingdom Viridiplantae; phylum Streptophyta; class Magnoliopsida; order Magnoliales; family Magnoliaceae; genus Magnolia; species Magnolia changhungtana. The sequence continues at coordinate 6,378,478 of JASAUF010000600.1, forward strand.
GTAATCCAATTCTTCAAAGGATCTGCATCATTGCTATAATCTGCCTGAAAACTCACACAACTCAAACTTTCAATAATAGTTAGTCTCCTAATTTCATAGTATCTTATTTGATAATTGAGGATTTTCTTTTAAACGTAGCTAACTGCAGCTTTCATACTGAAGCATATACAAAAATGAGTATTAGATTACAGGTCTTGACCTCACTTTGAAGATTTATGTAAGCTTTCCATGTTTCATTAGTTCCAGTTTATTTCACCTAACATTCAGGGGAAAAAACATGGTGAAAACATATAAAAGCAAATGAAGGATGATGCAAAACTAGACCTCTAGCAAAAGACCCAAGGCATTCATTCTCAAATTTTGAGTTCCGCAAATGTAAACAATGTGGATATTCCATACCATAGGAACTTTTATTTCGCTGTTAACGATTAGGCATGATCTCCCAGAGCCAACTGCACCCTCACCATACCCTCGAATGCTATTAAGTCCTCCAATTGCAAATGCTTGATATGGAGCCATGTCCCCTACAATGGAACCACCTGTCAGGCTGTCAGATGAAAGTTAAGGGTTGCATGTGACCGCATAGGTGTAAGAAAGGGAGCGAATGAAAATCCAGAAACATTTATCACCTTGTCAAGAGAAATGCCGGTCCCAATTTAACTCCCTTTGATACAACAAACTTGAATCGGTTGAAAATCAGCCACTTCGATAAAAGAGGAATTCCTTGCTCTATTTGAAAGTTCAGCTGAAACAGATGCAAAGTTCATGAATAGAAAAGAGGGAATATGATTTCCCTTCAGAGGGAAAGAATGTAAAATTGAGTCAGTGACAGTGAAAGAGACTGCCATTTTGCACCATTACTTGAGAGAAGGTGTGATCGTTGGCAATTGCATAACTCGACTCTTGCTTCAAAACCACCATGCTATCATGGATATTTCCACTGCATAAGTTACATGTGTCCAGGTAAGACTAAACTAATAACCATGTGTCACAATTCTAAGAACCCATGCAAAGCTTGAATTGGTGTGAGTGTGTGTGTGTGTGTGTCTATCTATCTATCTATCTATCTATCTATCTATCTATATATATATATATATATATATAAAATCTTCAATTACCTGCAAGTAACTGGAAACCCATCAAGGTCCCTTGTTATCGAACGGCCATCATCATTGATTGGACGAACATGCTGATATAAAATGTAAGAACAAATTATTACATTGACTTCTGTTTTGAAGAGAATTTTTTTTTTTTTTTTTTTTTTTTTTTCTTTTTGGAAATGGCTGTTTTGAAGAGAAGTTAAGGCCTAGATTAAACTAAGGGGCTGTCTAGATGCAAGATAAATTACGGCTGGCACAAGCTGTCCGAGGTAGATAGTTTGTCCATGGTTTGCCAAACCCATTAATGCATAGGAATTGAGGAAAATTCAGATAACCTATCCCCAAAATTTGTTTGTTAGAAAGGATAGCATGTCTTTGCAAAAAGGTATAATAAAGATAAGAAAAGCTTATCATAGTTCGTTGCATGAAACAACACAACGTTCCATGCACATGCATTACATACGCCAAATGTGCCACAAGTGTGAGATCATCCATGTTTAAGTGACCCACATGTGCCTCATGTTCCACCATAAATCTTCAAGCGCCTTACATTCACTACATGTATCAACGTGCACATGCACCATAAATGCTAAATGTGTAACCCACCATCTTAAGCTTCCCACATGTGTCACATTCCATCTTTACTCTATGTTCCAAGTGTTTAACAAATAACGAACAAAATAGCTAATACAAGATAGCACGACCTAAATAGCCTATCCAAGACAGCATGATTTGGACAGCCTATGTGGACACAACTTTGCTTGCATCCAAACAACCCCTAAGTGTAAATTGAATAGTTCATTGAAGCGTGTTTTAAGGCTCATCGGCACTGGTAAGAGATACCACCTCAAATTTTATGCTGGTGGTGCTGCGCCAATCGGAAGTTGCAGGCTCATTGAGATCTATGCCGGTAGAGAAACGGCACAGATTGACACCCCCACTACCCGAACGGGAGAAATTGTCAGCTGGCAAACCATGGATCCCGATCTCAGGAGTAATCGAATGCTGAATGCACCAAAAATCCAAGTAAGGAACGATGCATCATTGGACGAACACCTAGTAGGAACTGAAAAATGGCCACAAATTCCAAGTTGGTTTCTGATAGTATGTCATTAGACACAAGTTTTAGGCATGTGAGTGGACTTGGCACCCAAAGCTTTCTCCAAAATTTTCAACATGATAGCCCACATACCCAGGTATGGCATTGGATACGGCTCATATACAGATTTATACATATTTTAAGTGTTGGAAATGAATATGTGATGCAGGACCAATCTGGCCATAGAAATAGGGCTCAAGTGGAACCCACAATCTGCATGATAGACGGGATCAGGCTGTCGGACCTGTCTAGGGAACTGATAGGGTCCAATCACTTTTTGGGCACCCCATCTTCAACTGAATGGCCCAAACATAGTTTAGAGTCCCCAGTGGGCCCCCACATGTGATCCAATAATACATGTGTAATTGACGAAGGGTCAAATAATAGGCCTCTACAAGCCATCAGACAGATGACTTAAGAGACCCTTTTTTTTGTTTCTTTACGTAATTGCTTCTTTAATTGCATTGGACAGTTAGTAGTTAGATTCAGTGTTTGAAATATCGGTATCGCGCAATGTATCGCACCCTTAGGATACAGATACATATCGGTTATCGCACGGGATATATCGTTTGTATCGCATAATTTATCGCACTTTTTGGGAAACATTGGGAAACATTGAGAAAATGGTTGAATTTTTCAATGAAATTTCAGGGATTATTAAAAAAGACCTTAATGCACACTTTTAAATCATAAAGTCTCAAAAAAGAAGTGCACATAATAGGTTTCCTTTGTATAGGGTCCTAAGCTATGCGCTGTTGGATTGAACTAAGACAACTATATTCAATATCCACATCGTCCATCCGTTTTTCCATATCATTTCAGGACATTATCCAAAAAATAAAGCAGATCCAATAAGGCAAATTCAATAGGTTGGATGGTTAATAACCATTACGGTGGACCCTAGGAAGTTTTTAATGGTGGGAGATCATTGACCACTATTTCTTGCAGTGTAGTCCACTTGAAACTTGTATCTACTTAATTTTTTGGGACCATGCCATGAAATAAGCAGCCCAAACAACTGTACAACGTGGATATGCAATACATACATCGAGGTAAGACGAAAAGAGTTTAGTTAGCTTCCCGGAATCCACACCCACTACACAAACCGCTTCCTCGAATGGTGGCTAACTATGGCACTGAGTGAGACCCTGACCATAGGGCCACATTGATGTAATAAGGTGTATCTACACCGTCAATTCATTTTGGAAAATGATTTTAGGGCGTGGGCTAAAAAATGAGATAAATTCAAAATTGAGGCGGACCACGCCACACAAAACAAGGGTTGTTCAATGGCCACCATTAAAAAATTTTAGGGGCCACAAAAGTTTCAATCAAGCTGATATTTGGTTTTTTGTTCGTCCAGATCTTATGTGATAAATTAGCAGGCCCTAAAAAGTGGTTAGATAGCAAATAAATGTTACCATTGACCAAAGAAGTTTTTAATTTTAACCGTTAAATCACCCCTTTTTTTAGCGTGCTCCACCTGAAATGTGCATCTAACTCATTTTTCAACTCATGCCCTAAACTGATCATCCAAAATAGATGGACGGTAAGGATAAAGCATATGACATCAAGGTGGAACCCACAAAGCCCCCAACAAGACCGTCCACCTGGTAGGGTAAAAGGGCAGCGGATTGGCTGGTGTACCACACACTACCACTAGCTATTTGTTGACATCACCAAGTTCTGTGGGTCCCATCATGAGGTATGAGTTATATCCAAACCGTCCATCCACTTGGTGAGCTCGTACTAAGTCTTGAGCTTAAAAATAAGACTCATCAAAAAATAAAGTGGACCACACTATAAAAATCAGTGGGGGATTAAACACCAGCCATTGAAACCTTTTGAGGGTCATAGAAAATTTGGATGAATATGATATTTGTTTTTTCTCTTCATCCAGGTCCGTGTGACCTTATAAACAAATTGGATGGAAAGTAAACATCACGGTGGGCCCTACGAATGTTTTAATGGTGAGAATCATTGTCCCCACTGCTATTTGTGGCGTGGTCCACTTAAGCCTTGGAAATTACCCATTTTTGGGATCAAGATCTAAAATGATCTCCCCAAATGGATGAATAGTGTAGATATGATCAATACATCATTGTGGGGCCCATGTAACTTTGATGTTGTTTGAACCTTTCGTACAACTCAAAGCACGAGTAGCGTCAACGCTCATTTTCGCACGACACGTACCCACACAAGCTAGGATGGTAGTGGCTTTCCTGTAAAAGGGCTTCCAAAGCCATTTTTCAAATAAGTGGGTTCCGAAACCCCAAATCTCTCGCCAAAACTCCAAAACTCCAGGATTTTTGCTGATTTGTCGCCAAAATCACATTTACAATTTCAATATATCATCCGTTCGAAGAAAAAAACGGGGAATTTGAGATTTTTTCGCACGGCACGCCGCTGTCGATCATGGCCCACCAAATTATACTTTCGATCAAGCGATCCGGTACCAAAATCCCCTCTCTTACGTGGATTGAAAGCCTCTCTTTTATTATTTTATTTTTTCAATTTTTTCGAGTAATTAGGCATCAAATTTGATAAATCCCTTAATAAAACACGAGAAAGATGATAATAATAGCAATATCGCAAAATATAGTGCGATATCGACGATATATAGCGCGATATCGTGCGATATCTGGATTTTGGGATTTTTGGTATCTTCCGGGGTTATCGGACGAGTTTCGTCTCGCTGGGGGCCGATAACGATAATATCGGCCGATAGTAACGATATTTCGAACACTGGTTAGATTAGATAGGTTATATTATTATTAGATTAGCTCCTTTTATGATTAAAAATCCTAATTGGAGTTTCCTTCTATGTACTGCTGTAAGGCCCACTTAAGTACCATATGTATGAATAAAAGGGAAAAAAAATAATTATTATTCAATTATTTTCTATTTTAATCTTGCGACTGGATTATCTTGAGAATGAACTCCTATAGTGGTGTGACTCCACTAGTAGAGAAATTAAAATTTCAACAGCATTTCCTGCATATGAACTATTGGAGCCCTGAAGTGCTTAGCCATCGAACCTGCTGATCAATTCAGATTTTACTTTAGGATTCCAGTTAAGCATCTAATTAAATCTCAAACTGAAAACTGAATCTGGAAATTGTTTCCACACTGAGTTTTCCATTAGTATGGCATCCATTCTGGAATGTGTGGGTAGCATAGACAACAGCAAGCAGTAAATCCATTTCCAACACCCTTGGCAACAAACGGGAGAAAGAATATAGAAGACAATGAGAGGACGTGAAGCATTTGTCAAACCTGAATAACAAAAGATTGTTGGGCAAGCCATTCGGGCCTCGGCTTCCTGTAAGCTATCAAGATATTTGAATCATAGAGTCCCTTGTCCCATGACACATCCAACTTCTCACTTTTACCAAAAAGGTTAGGGTGCTTGATGCAAAGACTACAATAACAAATCATACCAGCACAAGAATGAAGCAGCAGCAAAGCAATGAAAATAGAGGCTGCCAACCACTTTAAAACACGTCATACCTTCCGATAACCTGTGAAAAGGGATTGCTCGAGTGCCTGAAATGATAGTAAAGTTCCAAAAGAAAACCATTAGATTATTTTGTAAATTGCATTTATTGTTCTTGCAGGAGAAACTAATAAAAACCCATAAAATGAATGGTAAAAACTAGACTTATTGCAGCTATTTGGGAATTATTGAAGATCTTTCATTAATTATCCAAAAGGTTATAAAAAATTATCCTACAAAGGGTCAACACAATCCTCATTCAAATTCAAATTTGAAAACTACTTATCAATTTCATGAACCATAATCCACATCAACGTTTCAAAAATTCATAAACAGTAATCTTTATTAATGTTTTAAACTGAGTGAGGCCTTACGCCTCAAGGCAGTTGATGCAGGATATGAAATTCAAGTATGATGTGCAAGATTTCAGGCTTTAGATCACACTAGTCAGAAACAATTACACGAAATTCCACATCTCACACAAAAGTTCAAACACTCAATCAAGGGGAATCTTATGCGGATCCAGGCCTACACATGCTAGGGCCGGATCAATCAAAATTATAGACCAAACAAGAATCAAAGGAAGGTAAATTCATCCACACATGCACAGAAATAATTCCCCCAAACCAAGGGATTCAGAAATTTCAATTCGGGGACGCCTAAGGTTGAAGAAATGGCATAAAATTGGGGATTAAAATAATTTAGGGTTAGGTTTAGGGATTTTGGGTGAAAGAGGAGTGAAAGAAAGGAGAGAGACGAACCAGAGAAGTATCGCACGTGTGGATAGCAGCAATGGCCCAGACGCACGTGCGTGTGATTACAGTCGCACGTGTGTGGGGCCCACTATTCAAAAAAAGGCCACCTTGGCCCTAGTCGGCCAAGGATGGACTCCAAAACCCTCAAATCTCAGCTAGATCCGATGCACAGTTTGTGCGTAGTGCTCCGCCGAAGTTTCAGCCCTCCTACAGGGCCAGATTCTGGAAATCTACTGTAAAAAGAAAACGGCTGCGATAGAGGATGGATTTGAAGCGTAGATGATTGTAGGAGAAGAGAAATATGGATGGAAGAAGATGAGGGCGAATCAAGATAGGTGTGGCTTCGCACCACAATAGTCAGCCCTTCGAGGAAGGAAGGGTTTCGCACCCAATTGAATCTACACAACTCAGAAATTTAGAGGAGCAGAAAAACGCAACAATTTTATTAACCTTCATTGAATTAAAAAAGACTATAATAGGTGCCTATTTAGAATAAAACCCTATACGCCAAAACTCGCACCATGTGCGCAACCTATTACTTGGCAATGAAGTAATAAAAAATAACAACTAATCAAAGCAATCTAAACCGTCCATGATACTCCTAATAACAATAATAAGCAAAACTCAAAATATTAAATTAATTGGAATAGTGGGCCACGATCATGAGAACCTATGGTGGGATTCACATGACCATCGAGTCTACTCCAACGAACCAAAACGCAGCCCTCTAACTAGGAGGCCCTCCCTGGACGTCGTCATCGATCCAAATCGATGGTGGGGCCCTCCTCCTTGCGTACGTGCGTAGGGGGGCATGCATGTGCACGAGATGTCCCCATTAGCAGTTTTCACAATATCATTATTTTTACATGTTTGATGACCTGGGCTATGAAAACATTTATCGATATTTGTGATATCGTAGGTACATGGAAATGCATCACTGTCTGAGGGAAACATTAGGAAAAGGGTGGAATTTTTCAATGAAATTTTAGGAGATGTTGAAAGACACATGTTACACAATTAAGACTCAAAATATTATTTTTTAAAAAAAAAAAAAAAAAAAAAAAAAAAAAAAAAACAACAACAACTATCATAATTGGTTTCCAGTTTAACAGACTTACAATGTGTTGTTTGATGAAATCAGTGCAATTATATGCAAAATGAGTTCATATCACTCAAAAAACGTATAATGCAAGTAATAAAACATAAATGATACATTCAAAAAATAATTTCCACGTCATGAACATATATTTCCATGATAAACAATCTTCTTATGTTATTTATTTTTAAACAAGTAAAAATTCTGTAAAAAGGAAAAAACGTGTGGCCAATCGATAAATTGGTGAATACTCGTGAATATATCACATTACCATATTTGCAATCCCATTTTTAAGTTTCCATGACTCAAAATTTGAATTTTCCACCTCATATCCATGCCAATGCGTGAGAATCATGCATAGACATGGACTTCTATTATAATCCATGATAGCTTGTGTAAGCCGAGTTCGTAGTGTTAGAATCATTACATGTATCGCTGGTTGGGGATATAGATACGTGTATCGATATCGCCAATATTATCGTAGATTCTTAGAAATGCATCGCTAACTGAGGGAAACATTTGGGAAACATAGGGAAAATGGTGGAATTGCTCAATGAAGCTTCAGGAGATGTTAAAATACGCTATTTGCATATTTAGGAATTAAATAATTGCACAAAATACGCATGCATAATAAGTTTTCCTTTAATGGGCCTAAAAGCATGTGGCGTCAACTCAGAGAAATATTAGAGAAACAAGGGGGAAAGGGTGAAATATCTCAATGATACTTTAGCAAATGCTAAAATACACATATTTGCATATATAGGAATCCAATAATAGCAAAAAACATACATACGTAATAAATTTCCTTTAATGAGGGCATAAAAGCATGTATTACCAGCTCTTAAAAAGTTTACCAATCAACAGTGAGACAATTACATCACCGAACAATTCGCAAGGGTAGCTCACGACAACAACATTACCAAGTACGAGTTGAAGTTCCGGACTTCACAAGTCATCTTGATGCAAAGGTTCTTGTCAATTGGATTACAATCCTTGAGGATTATTTTTGCATGGTACAACATGGACGATGTTCAGTGAGTGGCCTTTGTCAATGTTAAGCTGAAGGGTCCAGCAAGAATCTAGTGGCGTATCATTAAGACAACAACCCCATCATGGATCGCCTTACTATCACTAGGTGGGCGGACATGAGAGAGAAGTTAGAAAGTATTTGCCTTCATATTACATAGATATCATTCTCCAAGAGCACCTCACATTCAAACAAGGAAGTTTGTCAACGGACGACTACACCGAAAAGTTCAATGTGCTTATTATCCATTGTAAGCTTACAGAGACCAACCGTGTAACAGCTAACTGCTATCCAAGGTGTCCCATATCAGTATCGGTTGGCGTAACGGTGCCCTCCAAAACCGATACGGATACGGGGGCGTAACGGCCCGTAACGGCGCAAAATTTTTTTTTTGCCAAAAAAATGTGAAAAAATATGGATTAAATCCGGAATATTCTAAGCATTCCAAATATGCATTCATTTATAAATTGGAACATGTTTATGGTGGTGTAACGGTCCACTCTTTGGTGAGAAGTTGTATCGGACTGTCTGATGAATTTTTGAACCAGATAACATGAATTTGACTACAAAATTCATATATTTTGTTTTCTAACTATCTACTATCAATGATAGATATATTAGAATGAATGTAATATGAAAATACCTTACATTTAGGTCTTTGCAATTATTTTTGAGGGCCAAAATTCATGTGTAAATAGAAAAAAATATTTTAAAAAATATAAAATGACACCTCAAATATGTAAAATACACATTAACATGTTCTACTATGATTAACACATCATATGACATAATTAAAACAGCAAAAGAATCATTAAAGAATGATTTTTCGAATTTTCAAAAAAAGGGGCCAAAATAAATGCGTAAATAGAAAAAATATAAATAAAATAAATAAAATGGCACCCCAAATATGTAAAATGCACATTAACATGTTCTACTATGATTAACACATCATATGGCATCATTAAAACAACAAAAGAATCATTAAAAAATGATTTTTCAAATTTTCAAAAAAAGGGCCAAAATAAATGCGTAAATAGAAAAAAATATAAAAAAAATATAAAATGGCACCCCAAATCTGTAAAATGCACATTAACATGTTCTACTATGATTAACACATCGTATGGCATCATTAAAACAGCAAAACAACTATTAAAAATTGATTTTTCGAATTTTAAAAAAAGAGGCCAAAATTCATGCGTAAATAGAAAAAAATATATAAAATGGCACCCCAAATATGTAAAATGCACATTAACATGTTCTACTATGATTAACACATCATATGACATCATTAAAACAGCAAAAGAATCATTAAAAAATGATTTTTCGAATTTTCAAAAAAAGGGCCAAAATAAATGCGTAAATAGAAAAAAATATAAAATGGCACCCCAAATCTGTAAAATGCACATTAACATGTTCTACTATGATGAACACATCATATGGCATGATTAAAACAGCAAAACAACTATTAAAAATTGATTTTTCGAATTTTAAAAAAAGGGGCCAAAATTCATGCGTAAATAGAAAAAAATATTAAAAATATATAAAATGGCACCCCAAATCTGTAAAATGCACATTAACATGTTGTACTATGATTAACACATCATATGGCATGATTAAAACAGCGAAAGAATCATTAAAAATTGATTTTTCAAATTTTCAAAAAAAGGGCCAAAATAAATGCGTAAATAGAAAAAAAATATAAAAAAAATATAAAATGGCACCCCAAATCTGTAAAATGCACATTAACATGTTCTACTATGATTAACACATCATATGGCATGATTAATACAGCAAAACAACAATTAAAAAAAAGTTACCATTATTCGGCCGATACGGGTACAAAAAACAGTAACGGCCGATACGACCCCGAATCGCGTATCGGCCGTCACCGTTACCGTTACGTATCGGCCGATACGGCCGATACGTAACCGATTTGGCATTCCTTGCTGCTATCAAGCAGAGCTACACCATGAGATCCAGCACAAGATGGTCGTATATGATTTCGAGTCAGTCAACAATGTTCATCAAAAGGATCGACTAGTTGAGCAACAGTTACGATAGCAAACTCTTTGACGTTTTGGCCCTTTAGCTGGGGAGCCTTCTGTGGGAGAAGTCCGAATCCACATCACAGGACTCTACCACAAGGCTACCGACCACCTCCCTATTGTGGCCACAAATGCAGAATCCACCTTTAAGGCAACCACCAGTGTTCCGAGTATCAATAATATTGTCGATATTAGCAGTATCATCAGCTCGGCGATACCGATAACATAAGTAATATCAGAAATTCTAGGTATTGGTCATATATCGTCGATATATCGCAATTATCACCAATGTATCAATATGCCGATGTTTTCAACTATGTAAATTCTAGGTGTCACTTGTATAGCCAATATATTAGCAATATTTTGATACTGCCAGTGTATCGATATCACCAAAAAAAATTATTTAAAAAAAATCCATTTCAAAATTCTTTTATGGGCGCATGGTTGTATGATAAAATGCATGTTTGAATGTGTGTATATACATGCATGCACAGATGGATGGATGTTTGGTTGGATGGATGGATAGAAGGTTGGTTGATGGATGGATGTATATATGTGTGTGTATGTGTGCATGCATGGATGGTTGGATGCATGGATCGTTGGATGCACTAATGGATCATGCCTATGTGTTTGTATGTATTTACGTACATACATGGAAGGATGGTTGCGTGGATGGATGGATCCACCATTTTAGTCAACGATACACCTCATTAAAGGGAAACTTATTATTTGATTCCTAAATATGCAAATATGTGTCTTTTTTGCCATTATTTGATTCTTACATATGCAAACATGTGTATTTTAGCATCTCTTAAAGTATCATTCAAAAATTCCACCAAATTTCCCCATGTTTCCCTCAGTAAGCGCGTTACACGCATTTAAGACCCTATTAAAGGGAATCCTTTTTTTTTTTGCAATTAGTTGATTCCTAAATATACAAATATATCTATTTTAGCATCTCATGAAGTTTTATTGAGAAATTCCACCATTTCCCCAATGTTTCCCTCTGTTAATGATACATTTCCAGGTATTCACAGTATCATACATGTTTCTGTATCTCCAAGTAGCAATGCATGTAACAATACCAATACTATAAACGCTAGTAAGTAGTAACCACAACCTTTATAACATCCTTCGTCGAAAAATTCATACTAAAGACGACCAACGCTATCGGGGCATGACACCAAAAGGTGAGGTCCTCTTCTTGATCCTCTCCTTACGCATGATTGGTAGGATGTTGACTATCACCGTTGTGTAGAGAAATGAAACTATTCTTATGAATGTTCCCAAGCCAGGAATAATGCAGGGGCATTTTCACACTGGGCTCGAGTGGGGTCGCCTATGGGATGCAGGGGCACACTCGAGGTGGGTGACCCATGCGATTTGGGGCCCACGGGGGAGGTCTCGTCTTCGAGATTCCTCACTAGGGGTGATTAATGCGCATTTCACACCGGGCTCGAATGGGGTAACCCGTGGAATGCGGGGACACGCTCGGGGTGGGTGGCCCATGTGATTTGGGGCCCACGAAGGGGGTTCCGCCGAGGTCCTCACCCATGCGATGTGGGGTTTGGGCTATGAGATAAAGGGATTAATTCGCCATACTCTAACAGTTCGAGCTTTTAGAGCAAGTGGTTAATTGTCCTGCATCAAATTGGTATCAGAGCAGGAGGTCTCGTGTTCGAGACTCCTCACCGGAGGTGATTAATGCAGGGGCATTTTCACACTGGGCTCGAGTGGGGTCGCCTGTGGGATGTAGGGGCACACTAAGGGTGGATGACCCATGCGATTTGGGACCCACGAGGGAGGTCTCGTGTTCGAGACTCCTCACCAGGGGTGATTAATGCGCATTTCACACCGGGCTCTAGTGGGGTAGCCCGTGGGATGCGGGGATACGCTCGAGGTGGGCGGCCCATGTGATTTGGGGCCTACGAAGGGGGTTCGGCCGAGGTCCTAACCCATGCAATGTGGGGCCTGGTCTTATGAGATAAAGGGATTAATTCGCCATACTCTAACGATTCGAGCTTTTAGAGCAAGTGGTTAATTGTCCTGCATCAAGGAACCTCATTACTGTGATAATGAAGATGACCCATACTATCAGGAAGGCCATATGTATTATGACGAGCACTTCGCGATGAAGCAATCCTATGTAAAGCCTACAATACAACCAGAGGATCCCCCTACTGAAACCACAGTCAAAAATGAGGTTGATGGTCCCAATCTTATCATACTCTGCCTCCTTACCATCACTAAGGAGGAAGCAAAAGTCTAGCATTGGACCACTAGTTTCTGTACGCAAGTGCTAGGGTAGGTTATGTCACCCACATCCTTCTCGGTTGACCTTGATTCTTTGACTGAAAGGTGTAAAGCGACGGTGAAGCTAACATGCATACTTTCTTATGACGAGATTATCATATCCACCTTTGCCCGTTGCAGCCTACGTCTTATCCTTCATCTACATCGACTTCAGATACTCTTCCTAACCCCCTTGTTCTCACCATGCAAAAGTTCGTGGAAAAGAGTAGGGAGAATGGTGTTATATTCGCTCTAGTCATAAAACAAGTGCGGTAGCATGTTACTACTCAAGATGAGTCTATTCCTAATGAAGTCAACCATGCTCCATGACTTCCAAGATTTAGTCTCTGATGATTTGCCTGAGGAGTTGCCTCCACTGTGGGATATTTAGCACGCCATAGATTTGGTTCCCGAAGCATCTTTACCCAACTTACCAGCATTCCGAATGGGTCCAACCGAACACGCCGAGTTGAAGAGTCAAGTTGATGAGTTGCTAAAAAGGGGCTACATTCAAGAGAGATTAAGCCCATATGTTGTGCCAACCATTGTTCTGAGTATCCCCAATATATCAATAATATCTCCAATATTGTATCTGAGTGGTGACACCAATAACATTGTAGTATCAGAAATTCCAAGTATTGGTGATATATCACTAAGTATCGTCGATGTATCGATATCGCCTATGTATCACTAATATTTTCGACTGTAAATTCCAAGTGTTGCTTGTATCACCAATATTTTCAACTACATAAATTCCAAGTGTCGCTTATATTGCCAATGCAATATTTCAATAATATCGCCAATATTTTGGACTCTGTAAATTCCAGGTGTTGCTTGTATCGCCAATGTATCGATATCGCCAATATTTTCGACTATGTGCATTGCTTATATCACTAGCGTGATATTTTGATAATATTGCCAATGTATCGCCAAAAATCTATTTATTTAAAAAAAAAAAAAATTTAAAAAAAATCCCTCTTCAAAAATTTTTATGGGCAAATGGTTGTATGATGAAATGCATCTTGTGTATATGCATGCATGCATGGATGGATGGATCATGCATGTGTTGGTGTGTATGTATGTGCATGCATGGATGGATGGATCTACAAATTTGCCCATGTTTCCCTTAGTCAATTATGCATGCTTTTCGGCCCCATTAAAGGGAAACTTATCATTTGATTCCTAAATAGGCAAATAAGTATCTTTTTCATTATAATTTAATTCTTAAATATGCAAATATGCAATTTTAGCATCTCCTGAAGTATCATTCAAAAATTCTATCATTTTCCCTATGTTTCTCTAATATTTCCCTGATCAGCATTACATGCTTTTAGACCCCCATGAAAGAGAAACTTATTATCTATGCATCTTTTTTACAATTATTTGATTCCTAAAAATGCAAATGTGTATTTTAACATCTCCTAAAGTTTCATTGAGAAATTCCACCATTTTCCTCGTGTTTCCCCAATGTTTCCCTCGGTCAGTGATACACTTTTGGCTATCAGCAATAACAATATTGTTTCTGTATCCCTGACCAGCAAAACTTGATACTGATAAACACTGGTGCCAGCGACCGATAACTCAAACACTAGTGTCAGCCCTCCTTAGCCCTAAGAAGGATGAAAGTTGGCTTATGTTTGTGGACAATCAAACTATTAATAAAATCACAGTGAAGTATCGCTTCCCCATTCCTCAGATTTATGATATACTAGATTTGATGCCAGGTGAGTCTCCTCCAAGATTGATCTTCGCTGTGGAAATCACCGTATTCACATCCAACCTAGTGATGAATGGAAGATGGCATTTAAGACGAAGAAAGGTCTCTACAAGTGGTTGGTTATGACAATTAGTTTCACCAAGATGCCCAGCACTTACATGTGCATCGTGGCCAGTTGTTGTACCCCTTTATTAGAAGCTTTGTCGTTGTCTACTTAGATAACAATACATTCTTGTCTATAGTAAGTCGAGGGAGGAGCACCTCAATTACTTAAGGAGTGCTTCATCGTGAGCGCTTCTACATCAACCTTAAAAAGTGTACCTTCATGAGTACATCCGTGACCTTCTTAGGGTACATAATCTCATCTCAAGGGGTAGAAGCGAACCTCGCTAAGGTGAAAGCCATTGTTGATTGGCCGACACCTACCTCTATCTCTGAAGTTCGTAGTTTTCATGGCCTCGCCACATTTTATGAATGCTTTGTGTGAAAGTTTGGCAGAATCATGGCTCTGATTAGCAATTGCATAAAAAGGAGAGTTTAAATGATCAAGTGCAACAACAACAATGTTTGATTGGATCAAACGTAGGATGATAGAAGCTCCAGTTTTGCACCTTTCAAACCTTAAAAAGGTATTCGAGCTCCAGTTGTGACACTTCCAACATCAACATTGGTGCAGTTCTCAGTTAGCAGGGTAATCCGATAGCATTCTTCAATGACAAGCTCTCTTATTTGAAGCAACAGTGCTCCATTTATGACTTGGAGTTTTACACCGTTGTTTCGACTCTACAGCACTAATGTCACAATTTGGTTAGCAAGGAGTTTGTCTTATTCTCTAATCATAAAGCACTCAAGTATCAAAACTCTCAACAGAAGATGAATGCTCGTTATGTCAAGTGAAGCACTTACCTATAGGAGTTCTCCTTTATCATCCTTTACAAAGCTAAAAACGACAATCAAGTTGTTGATGCCTTAGCCATCGTTCACATTTACTATCTTCAATGTTTGTCACTATTTTGGAATTTGAAGAGATACAACATGGAAGACAAGGATTTTAGGCATTATTTATACAAACATTCTTAGTGGAAAGCGTGTGAAACATCCACATTCAACATTCATGATGGCTACTTGTTCCAAGGGTAACCACATCCATCCACAAGCATGTTCTAAGAGAATTACACGCCGTGGATATAGTAGTCGCTTAGGTCATAATAAGACCATACCCTCACTAGAGATATATACTTTTGGCCTCACTCTATAATTGAATTTCGCAAAGATTTGCCAATTATGTAGGTTTGCCAACTTGCTAAGGGACAAAAGAAAATTAGTGGACTGTATCAGCCACTACCAATCCCACAAGCCCTGTGAGAAGATCTCAGCATAGACTTCATTCTGGGTCTATCAAAGACTGCCCGGAAAGTTGACTCATCATTTGTGGTGGTTGACTAATTCCCAAAGATAGCTCATTTCATACTATGTTCAACTACCATAGACGCCCTCGAGATTGCTCAATTATTTTTTCGAGAAGTTGTTTGTCTTCATGAGCTTTCCAAGGCAAATGTGTCAAATCGTGATACCAAGTTCATGAGCTATTTTTTGAAAAACTATTTGAAAAGCAATGACAACCAAGCTTTAGTTCTCTAGTGCCTACCACCCTCAGACCAATGGTCAAATGAAAATGGTCAATTGCAGCTTTGGCAAGTTATTACAATGTCGTGTCCACGATCATATAGGTACGTGGGACCTTGTAATGTCCATGGTTGAATTTGCCTATAATAACTCAATCAATAGGTCCATGGGGATGTCACTTTTTGAAGCAATGATCAATATACGTACGCGTCTTCCGGTCAATTTTGTTCCTCTACCCATAATGTCAACACCAAGTGACAAAGTTAATGATTTCATCCGCCATATGCAACAGAGGCATGACAAAGTTCAATGTAATATTGCTGCAAGCAATGAGAGTTATAAGCGACATGCATAGGCAGGATGTCATTCTGTCGAATTTGCGGAAGGTGACTTAGTTATGGTCCATATCCACCCTAAACGATTACCCTTTGGATCCTTGAAGAAGCTTAATTATCACAGTGCAGGACCACTCAAAATCGTAAAGAAAATTAATGTCAATGCTTATATTCTAGATCTCCCACCAGATTTACTAATCAGTCCTACTTTCAATGTGGAAGGTCTTTCCATCTATCATGGGCACCATACCGATGATGGTATCAAGGAGCAAGCTATCACACTCCTGACCAATTACCTACAAACACGATCATTGATATTCTTGACGACTAGATTGTCTTCAGGCATCAAGGTGGCTACCATAAGTTTCCCATCCGTTGGCAAGGATGGCCTTTCTCTAATGCTACATAGATTACACCTACGAACGTCCGGTGTTTAAATCTTGACCTTCATGAGAAATATCAGGCCATTAACTCACTGGAGTTGGGTTCTTTTAAAGATGGAGTGATTGATGCAGACCAAGCCACATCAACTAGGCTCAAGACTCATGAGTCATGCCTAAGCCTGGGCAACACAGTTGTCCTATCAGCAAGGAGGCCCAAGTAGAAGATGATTTGATGACTAGGGTGTAGAGAAGAGAGAGAGAGAGAGAGAGAGAGAGAGAGAGAGAGAGGAAGAGAGTTTGGAGAAAATGTTGTGTGTATAACATGCCCACACACAATGTTTATTAGAATAGAACATATAGTACATCGCGAGAGAAGAAGAAAGTGTGCACATGCACTTACATTAAAAGAACCACTTAACACACATACCTTACACTACCACTCTTTAGACTCCCCCTCAAGTTGGAGCATAAATGTTGATCATGCCCAACTTGTCACGAACGCAATGAAGAGCATCTTGAGTTAAAAGTCTTTGTAAGAACATCAACAAGTTGATCCCCGAATAAAGTGACAGTCAACCTCAATATGCTTAGTGCGCTCATGGAAAACTGGGTTACGAGCAATATGTATGGCCACTTGGTTGCGGCAATGAAGAAGAATAGGAGCCAAAGGAGAATAGCCAAGTTCTTCGAAAAGGGTGCAAAGCCACATGTCGCATGAGCCATAGCATGATATTTTACTTCAACCGAGGACCGACCAACAACCGGTTACTTCTTACTCTTCCATGTGACAAGATTGCCAACTAGGAAGGTACAGAAGCCGAACGTAGAGCGGCGATCATAGGTACTAGCAGCATAATCGGCATTGAAATATCCAGAAAGATGAAGATGACCATGAGACTGAAAGCGGAGGCCAAGGTCCAGGGCTGATTTAAGATACCGAAGTATGCGGTATACAACTGTGAGAAGTGAAGAACCAGGAGCTCGCATGAATTGGCTAACAACACCAACCGTGAAGGAGAGATTTGGGCGAGTAATAGTCAAGTAAATGACCCGGCCAACAAGACATCGAAACATCCCAGGATTAGAAAGAAGAGTACCATCATTTGGCTAAAGCTTATATGAAGTACCCATGGGGGTTGATGCAGGACAATTAACCACTTACTCAAAAAGTTCAAACTGATAGAGAGTGGCAAATCAATCCCTTTATCTCATAAGCCCAGGCCCCACATCCCATGGGTTAGGACCTCGGTCGAACTCTCCTCGTGTGCCTCACTTCACATGAGTTCCACTTCACACGGATGGGGCCCACCTCACGTGAGCCGTCCACCCCGAGTGTGCCCCCGCATCCCACAGGCCACCCCACTCGAGCCCAATGTGAAAATGCCCCTACATTAGGGGTAGTAGCAAGTTCGTATCCTAACATATTGGTCTCCATGAGAAGATCAAGAGCATATTTTCATTGTGACAAGACCACCCAGGATGGTGATCGACCAACCTCAATTCCTAGGAAGTAGTGAGGAGGACCAAGATCTTGATTTCAACTTGGTCTTCCGAAATTCTTTGGCATCCCCCATTCCAACATAATCATTGCTAGATAGTACAATATCATCCACATACACAATGAGAACCATGATACTCGTCGATCAACAACATATAAAGAAAGAATGGTCAGTATGACTACGGACGAAGCCGAACTTCATGAGAGCTTGACTAAATTTTTCGAACCACGCATGAGAGGACTGTTTGAGTCCATAAAGAGCCTTCTTCAGCCGACATACAAGTGTAGGATTGTGGGAAGCAACAAAGCTAGGAGGTTGATGCATGTAAACTTCCTCTGCAAGATCCCCATGAAGAAATGCATTCTTAACATCGAATTGAAATAAGGGTCGAGATATATTTATGACCAAGGAGATCACCATGCGAATAGAATTAAGCTTAGCCACCAAAGAGAATGTCTCAAAGTAATCCATGTCATTAGTCTGCGTGTAACCCCTAGCAACAAGACAAGCATTATAACGATCAATGGAGCCATTGGGAAGGAACTTGATCGTGTAAACCCCTTGACATCCAACAAGTTTGTGCCCTGGAGGAAGAGGAACTAGTTCTCAAGTATGACTCTTCTCAAGCGCGGACATTTCTTCCATCATCGCCTTCGTCTAGTCAGGACTTCAAAAAGCATGTGAAAGAGACCGAGGAATAGTCTGTGATGAAATGGAAGCTCCAAACGACTGAAATGACGGTGAAAGATGAACATATAAAACAAAATTGCTAATAGGGTGTTGAGTACAAGATCGAGACCCTTTGTGCAAGGCAATGGGGAGATCTAGATTCGAGGTAGAAGAATCACGTGAGTCAACATCCAAAGTGAGTGGAAGGGTGGACGGTTGAGTGTGCGAAGATTTATCTCAATGATGATACACCCACAGAGGCTTAGGGTCACCCGAATCACCAACAGGATGTGGAATGGAAGTGAGAAGAGTCTCCCCGTGATCACTAGTGATAAGAGGAAGAGGATAAGTGTTATGCTCTCCCTGACTCACAAGAGGATCGTAGAAGGATTGACCTTGAGCTGAGAAAAATATAACATCCTCAAAGAAGGTTACATCAGCATAGACATATTTCTTGCGAGTCAAGGGGTCATAACACTTACACCCTTGCTGGCTCTGAGTGTATCCTAAGAAGACACATTTAGTAGCCCTGGGGCTAAGTTTATCATTACAACCATCCAAAATCTGAACAAAGCATGTGCAACCAAAAATTTTAAATAATAGAGGAAATGGATTTTCACGAGGATACAGCATAGTAAATGAAGATTTGTAAGATACGTGAGAGTATATGATCAATAAGGAAAGTTGCAGTTAGAAGAGTGTCACCCCAAAAATGTTTAAGTAGGTGCAAACCAAGGAGAAGGGTACGAGCAACCTCAAGAAGATGACGGTTCTTTCGTTCTGTGATACAATTTTGTTGAGGTATACAAACACACGATGACTGAGATAAAATACTATGTTCCTGCAAGAAGGACACAAAAGCGATGGACAGCCAGGTATTCACTCCCCTATCAGAATGAAGGGTTTTGATTGAGCATTGAAACTGAGTGCGCGCTTCATGATAAAACACTTTACACACATCAAACACTTCACTCTTAGATTTCAAAAGATAAACCTAAGTCATGCGCTAATAATCATCACTAAAGGTGACAAAATGATGGGGACATCTCGCGCACACACATGCCCCCCTTACGCAAGTACGGAAGGAGGGGGGCCCCACTTTCAATATGGATTGATGACGACATCCATGGAGGGCCTCCTAGTTAGAGGACTGTGTTTTGGTTCCTTGGGATGGACCCGATCATCATGTGGATCCCATCATTGGATCTTATGATCGTGGCCCACTACCTTAGGTGACCTAGGACTTTGAGTTTTGCTTATTACCATTATTAGGAACATCATTAATGGTTTAGATTGCACTAATTAGTTATTATTTTTTATTACTTCGTCTCTAAGTAATAGTATACGCACATGGCATGACTTTTGGGGTATAGGTTTTTCTTATAAATAGGCAACCCCTTGTAGGATTTTTTTCATTGAAGATGATTAATAAAATTCTGCATTTTCCTACTTCTCTAATTCTCTGAGTTGCGGAAACCTAATTGGGTGTGAAACCCTCCCTTCTTCGAAGGGCACACTCATCCCAAATCACCCCCATCTCCTACCCTCCGTATTCCTCATCTCCTACAATCATCCCCTCATTAAATCCACCCACATTTGCAGCTAATCTTTCCCCTACAGTAAATTTCCAGAATCTGGCCCTGCAGGAGGGCTGAAACTTCGGCGGATCACCATGTTCAAACCAATCATCCGTTTGGCCTGAAATTTGGAGGGAAGGTGACCCATCCCTGGCCGACCAGGCCCTAGCTGGCCGATTCCAGATTCGTGGGCCTCACACACATGCGGGCCACCATTCATGCACGTGCGTCGGGCCGGTTTGCTATCCACACGTGCGAGCTAATCACTAGTTCCCTCTCGTCTCTATTTTACTCCTATTTCACCTCGTTTCCATAACCCTAACCCTAGATCATCTCAAATCCCCAAGTTCTATTCCACTTTTGAAACCCTAGGTTTTCTCGAATTGAAACATGAGAATCCCTTGCATTGAGAAATAATCCTTTGCATGTGTAGATGAATCTACTATCCTTTGAGCATTATTTGGTCTATAATTTTTAATTGATTCAGCCCTAACATGTGTAGGCTTGGACCCTCATAGATTCCCCTTGTTGAATGCTTGATTTTATGCGGGATGTGGAATTATTCTGATTGTTTCTAAATTATTATGATCTAAAGCCTAAAATCTTGCATATCATATCTAATTTTCATATCCTGCATCACAAAATATTTAAATCCAAAAGTGGAGGTAACAGGGGCTGGTCCCCAGACATCCGAGTGAACCAGTTCAAAAGGAAGATGTTTCCTTCCAGAAGAGCTAGGAGAACACGTAGTGCGATGGTGTTTAGACAATTCACAAATATCATGACATAAAGGTTTAGTGACAGATAAGGAGGGAAACAAAAGCCTCAATCTAGTTAATGATGGATGGCCTAAGCGGTAGTGCCACCGTGTCTAGGACTCTTGGTTCAAAGAAATGGTACTAAAAGCAGCAATAGGTGTATCGTTGAGAAAATAAACTCATCCTCGCTCATACCCCCGCTAATCATTCTCTTCATTTGTAGGTCCTAAAAAAGACAATGAGAGGGGGAAAAGGTAATGGAACAATTTAATGATTTAGTAAGAGAGCTAACAGACAATAGGTTTAATGGAAAACGAGGCAAATGCAAGACTGAAGATAATGGCAAGGAAGGGGAAAGAGAGATGAAACCAATCCTAGAAATGGGAGTTTGGATTTCATCTGCGACAGTGACATACCGAGAGTGGTGAGAAGGAGAATAAGAGGAAAAGAGTTGTGACTTACCAATCATGTGAGAAAATGCTCCAGAGTTTAAGAGGTAGGAGGAGAGGAAGACGTAAGAAGAGCAGCTTGACTAGGCCGAAGCTGCGTGAGAAGGCTCAAGAACATCACGAACATGAAGCCACATCAGAGCATCATATGCAGCCCAATAAATGATAAGAGACTCCCCTTAAGAAGGCTGCTCAACTGAAGGGGTGGAAGGTTGTCCCTCAGGAGCAGCTGTGGCAGTAACAGAAGAGGCGGCACACATTACACGACTATGGAGCTGCCAACAATAATCAACAGTGTGATTGATTCCACCGCAATGCGAACAAATACCGGAACCATCATGTCCTCGTCCACGTCCACCATGACCACGAAGATTACAACCACCTAGACTGCAATCTCCCTTACGGCCTCTACCACGACCATCATAACCAAAAGTGTGCCCCAAACTCAAGGATGATACCCGAAGGCCAGGAAGAAGAGAAGACTAATCACCAGCAAGGTATGTCGAACGCTCTAGTGACACAAATGAATGAAAAGGATTGGTAGAGACAGTAAAGCGTTGGCATATGGCATAGGCCGTCATCAATGGGGGAAGAGGATCCTACACAACAACTTGATCCCGAACACGAAGGTAATCGGAGTTCAACCCGACTATGAATTGCATGATGCGAGTGGCATCCCGCTGCTTACGTGCATCTTCATGATCGTCTTTACATTTGGAAGGAAGTGACTGATACAGGTCCAGCGCATCCCACATGCCTCGAAGTGTCAAATAGTAATCTTTTAATGATCTTAAGTCATGTTGGAACCGACCAATTTCTTGAATAAGCTTGGAATACCCGTGAAAATTTTTGAGACTCGGAGAACATATCATGAAGTGTATCCCAAATACCTGTCGCCGAGGATAAAGACATTACTAAGTGGCTAACTGAAGAATCCATACTATTCAACAACCATGCAATAACTTGATAGTTCTCATTTGTCCAGGACTTGTAAGTGGAATCTGTAGAGTTTAGAGGATCATCTAAAATAGATGACAGTTTCTCACGAGCTCCCAAGAACACTTTTACAAATTGCACCCATTGAAGATAGTTGTTACCATTCAAGTTAACAGAGGTGATCTGTAGGGGGTTGGATTCGAGAGAGCCAATGCCAAGAGATGAGGGCCCTTTGTCGTCCATAGGAGGGCTCCAAGTAAAAAAAAATTAAAAATTAAAAATTAAAAAAAAAAATAAAAACCCTTCAACCAACTCTCTCTCACTCAATTGACGTAAGAACATGCTCTAAAAACTCGAATTGATAAAGCGTGGTGAATCAGTCCCTTAATCTCATAGCCCAAGCCCCACATCCCATGGGTCAGATCCTCGTCCAAACCCCCCTCGTGGTTCCCACATCACATGAGCCACCCGCCTCACACGAGTGAGACCCACCTCACACGAGTCGCCCACCTCAAGTGTGCCCCGCATCCCACTGGCCACCCGACTCGAGCCCGGTGTGAAAATGCCCCTGGATTAATCACCCTCGGTGAGGAGTCTCGAACACGAGACCTCCCGCTCTGATATCACTTTGACGAAAGACAACTAACCACTTGCTTTAAAAGTTCAAACTGATAGAGCATGACAAATTAATCCCTTTATCTCATAGCCCAGGTCCCCACATCCCATGGGTTAGGTCCACGGCCAAAATTCCCTCGTGGCCCCACATCACATGTTTCCCCATCACACAAGCCACCCGCCTCACACGGGTGGGGCCCGCCTCACACAGCCAGCCCACCCCGAGTGTGGCCCTGTATCCCATAAGCCACCCCAAAATGCCCATGCATTATCAATCCTTCAAGGAAATGAAAGATAAACCCAAAACAAACAGCAATCCTCCAAAACAACAACAAATATAGTTAAATCTGACTCAAAAGGGGCAAAAAATAGCATGGTCACACGTCCGTTTAAGGGTAAAACCCACTCAAACAAGTATCTTAACTAAAAACTCATCCATGATTAGCTTGGGAGGAAGATTCTGGTCCATCTTGAGAAAAGAAACTGGAGAAAAACTTACCGATTTAAGATAAATCGAAGAAAATCTTATTGGGGCCCGGTTTTCGAATTTCTCTATTGCAGCCAAAACAACATAAAATGTCTCAAAAATTCGCAAAAAAAAAAATAAATAAATAAATAAAATAATAATAATGAAAAATCCTTTAAAATTAAGATCCATCAAACTCCTAAACTTCGAGCTCAAATGGGGTCTATGCGTCCGTACAACGCTGATGTCAGCCATACAACTGCTGACGTCAGCAAGCTGACATGTCGCCTCTTAACTAGTCTGATGCGGAATGGCCTGATCTAGGCTTTGATACCAAGTAGAAGATGATTTGATGACTAGGGTATTGAAAAGAGAAAAGAAGAGAAGAGAGAGAGAGAGAGAGAGAGAGAGAGAGGAAGAGACTTTGGGGAAAATGTTGCGTGTATAACATGCCCACACACACAATGTTTTATTAGAAGAGAACATATAGTACACTATATGAGAAGAAGAAAGTGTGCACATGCACTTATATTAAAAGAGCCACTTAACACATAAACTTTACACTACACTCTCTAGAGCCCATGCCTCCTAATCTAATTAGCCAGCCTTGCAATAAAACTCATCATATCTTTTTATCTATTTAGCATCTTTCTTTAATTAGCTTTCTATTTTTAAAATAAATCTTTGGTTGTCAATGACACTAAGGGCCCGTTAGTTAAATCTAAAGTTTGAAGCCTGAATCTGAAATCTGAATCTAAAGTCTGAATTTGAAATCTGAATCTAAAGTTTGAATTTGAAGTCAGAAAATTAAGTATTGAGTCTAGAACAACCTGTTTGTTAACTAACATCCAAAATGTCTAAAATATGTTTTTTTTTTTTTTTTTTTTTTTTTTTTTTTTTTTTTTTACACACACCCATGCACGCCGTTAGGGGTGTACACGAACCGAGCTAGCTCTGTCAACTCGCTCGACTCGACTCAACTCGACTCGAAAAAGCTCAAATCAGCTCGATTTGAAGCTGAGTTCAATCCGAGTCAAGCTGGTTTTTAGAGCTCGAAAATGAGTTTGAGCCGAGTTCGAGTTGGCCCCAACTCGACTCGACTTGGTTCGATATATAGCTCAAACCCGGCTTGACTCAGATCGTCTCCGATCGACTCAGGTATTCTTTGATGTTGCTCACTAAGTTTTTAATAAAATGACTCAACGAAGTGTCGGCTGGTAGCAAGGAAGGTAGGTTTCATGAAACAAATCCCATTTTTTCTTGATTTGATGTTGGTTACAAGGTGTTTAATGAAATACCAGTAAAACCACTGCTGGTGTTTTACATTCAATGAGAATTTGAAGGTGTAGTCCATGTGTTTGTGAAAATGCTGCATAGGTAAACTCGGCTTGAACTGGCCCGAGCTGCTAACCGAACCGAGCTGAGATGGCCAGTCAGGCCCGAGGACCGAGCCGAGCCGAGTTCGAGTTGAGGTCAGCTAGCAGCCAAGCCGAGTCGAGCTGAGGCCAGCTCGACTCGGTTCGACTTGATGTACACCCCTATACGCCGTAGTGGGATTTCACCACCTATGGGTATCGAACCCAAGACCTCGTGTTGAAACTCCTCAGTCTGAAATCTGTTAATTTGACACATTTGCCCTTGTCTCCACAGGAAATAGTCGTGATTGAATCCCTACCATTAAAAACTTCATGGATTCCACCAAAATGTTTTTTTGCCATCCAACCTATTGATAAGGTCAAAAAGATCTAGATGAAGAGACCACACAAATATCATCTTAATCCAAAGCTTTTGTGGCCCACAAGAAATTTTTAACCGTCATTTACCACTGTTTCGTGTACTATGGTCCATTTGAGATTTGAATCTGCTTCATTTTTTGAATCATGCCTAAGAATGAGCTTTCGATACAAATGGATAGCATGGATGTAGTCACAAATATCACGATGGGCCCCACAGTCAGGGGTCCCACTCACCTAAGTGGATCCGGATTGCGACGATGTTAGTAGCCCCTTGCTATTGCATGGTATTATGTGGCCCACATCATAATGTATGTGTTTTATCCACACCATCCATCCATTTTTCCATATCGTTTTAGGGAATGATCCAAAAACATGGGGAAGGTCCAAATCTCATGTGGAGTGGTGACTGAACGCCCACCATTAAAAGCTTCTTAGGGACCTCAAAAGTTTTGGATGAAGTTGATATTTGTGTTCTCCCTTCATCCAGGTCTGTGTGACCTAATGAACACATTGGATGGTAAATAAACATTACAGTGAGCCCTAGAAAGTTTTTAATGATGGGTGTTCAATCACCATTGTTTTCTTGTGGTGTGGTCCACTTTAGATTTGGATGTCTCGATTTTGGGTTATGCAATAAAATGATTTGGAAAAATATAAGGACAGCGTGGATAAAACACATACATCATGGTGGGGCCCTGTCCACTAGCCTGCTACCTACTGCATCGTTAGTAGGCAATCCTCATGGGGAGCCGATTAGGTGACCTCTGTTGTGTGTTGACGTCAACAAGTTTAGTGGGCCCAACCATGATGTATGTGTTATATCCAAACTGTCTGTCCATTTGGTGAGAACGTTTTAAGGCCTGAGCCCAAAAATGAGACGGATGCAAAGCTTAAGTGGACCACACTTCATAAAGCAGTGGGGACTGAACATCTACCATTGAAACCTTCTTGGGGGTCACAGAAGTTTTGGACCCATCTAATATTTGGTTTTTCCCTTCATCCAGGTCTGTATGACCTTATGAACAGTTTGGATGGAAAATAACCATCATGGTGGACCTTATGAATGTTTCAACAGTGGGAATCATTTTCCCCACTGCTTTTTGTGGCATGGTCCACTTGAGCTTTTAATATGACTCATTTTTAGGATCATGCTCTATGCTAATCTTGCCAAATAAATGAACGGTGTAGATATAACATATACATCATGATGGGCCCCACAAAACTTGGTGACATCAACACAAATGGAAGTTGGCTTGTGGCACACCACACAATCCACTTCCCCTGCAAATCTGGGCGGGGATTCGGTACTACCCCCGTCAAGATCTAGCTAGAGACAACAGTCTTGTCTAGGGCTATGTGAGGTCTATCGTGATGTATATGATTTATCCACACCGTCCATCCATTTTTCCATATCATTTTAGGGAATAATACCAAAATCCAAGCGGATCTAAGGCTCATGTAGGCAACACTATAGGAAACAGTGGGAATTTTATGCCTACCGTTGAAAACTTCTTAGGGCCACAGAAGGCATCAAGCTGATTTTTGTGTTTCCCTTCATCCAGGTCTGTGTGACCTTATGAAGAGGTTAGATGGAAAATAACCTCACGGTGGACCTTAGGAAGGTTTTAACGGTAGTTGTTCCATTCCACTAATTTTTGTGTTGTGGTCGACTTGAACTTTGGATGTGCATGTTTTTTGGGATCATGCTTTAGAATGATATAAAAAAGTTGATGGATGGTGTGCATGTAACACATAAATCACGGTGGGCCCAGAAAAGTGTCACACAATTAAAAGTTGGGTTGTTTATTACGTAAACAATAAAATCTTTATTCGCACGGGGCAATATTGGATTTTAAAAAAATATTTGTAGAGCGCTTTCTAGATTCACCGTTAAGCTAGACCTCCTTCACCGAAAAATTTCGGCATAAAATAATGGAACGCTTTCCTCGTCCAGCGTTAACAAACACCACTAAACATCGATGGCTTTCCTGATTTCTTATTAAGTGAAAATTTTCAGCGTTAACAAACACGCCCTAAGAAAGGAAGAAAATCTCATGCAAAACATAAAAAATAAAAACTTTCATTCCTTATACACCTAAGAGGCCTATTTAAAGGCCTCACATGAGTATTATCAAGACACTTCTGAATTCAATTTAAAAAAAAAAAAAAAAAAATCTGGATTTTATTCTCTACTTTTGTTGTGGTTTTAAGCTTAGCTTGGAGGTGCCTACATTTGGGCAGATCTTTCCTATCAGCCAGCTGACCACTGTCCAATCTTCAACTAAAGGAATCATGATATTCCATCCCTCAAACCTTGTTTCCAAGGTTGAGATTCGATAAATTCCTTAATGATAAAATGCACATCACCAAAGGAATCACTACGGAGTGTATCATTCACCATTGATGAGATCCACAGCCATGGTTATCCTTAAGGATGAGCAGATCTCATTGTACAGTCTATTCAACAAATCAAATGCAGTATCATTGAGTGGGCCCCTCAATTCCCCAATATGTTTTGGTTTTGATTTCAGATTTGTACACAAAGTGGAGTAAAGAGGCAGGGGCAAAGTGGTTGTGTTCCCTTCGGTAGACTGTCCTATGCCTTGTTGGTTGTGGCCTATGTATCTTGGTTAAATATATTCATTTGTGCCACGGGATGGGACATCACATTTCTGTAGCTTTTTTTTTTTTTTTTTTTTTTGGGGGGGGGGGGGGGGGATTTTTGTTGGCTGGTTTCATGTAATAAAATTTATGTTGGCTGCTTTTTTTAATAAATTTTTTTGGTAAACTGTCTTGCATCTCGTTGGTTGTGGCCTCTCTGCCTCTTAATTAAATATTTTCATTAGCACCAGAGACGGGAAATCATATTTTTGTAGCTCGGGGGATTTTTGTTGGCTGGTTTCATGTAATAAAATTTATGTTGGCTGCTTTTTTTAATAAATTTTTTTGGTAAACTGTCTTGCATCTCGTTGGTCGTGGCCTCTCTGCCTCTTAATTAAATATTTTCATTAGCACCAGAGACGGGAAATCATATTTTTGTAGCTCGTTTTTTGTCTTTTTTTGCGTTTGCTGAATTGGGAGTTTTCCCATCTTCTGTTTTTTAAATAAAATTTCTGTTGCATGGAGATGGGATTGGAGTGGAATGCTAAAAGATCATGGAAACGAGAAATGAGGAAGCAAAGAAGAAACATAGGAGAAACAGATTGGCCACAGATATGAAAATTTTGAGTTTCACTAGCACTTGAGAAATGCTTCACTAATGTTTCACAAGTGTTTCACAGATGATTCATAAGAGTTTCATTTATCTTTCACTCACATTTCACATGAGTTTCACAATAGTTTCAAGTATATCACAGATATTTCAAAACACGAATGGTTTCCACTTTAAAAAAGCATTTCAGCTACTACACCCAAGACTTAGAATCTATTGTAAACATCTCGCTTTGTTCGTGTGAGAAAGAGAAGCTTCTCTATAATTAAAATAATAATAATCATAATAATAAGGAATTCAAGAGTGTTTTAAATAATATTCATATCATTTGACATTTATAAAATAAAATAAAAATAAATAAAAACTTGACAAAAAGATTCAAAGAGCTGCACTTGAATGTGATATCATTATTTTGATTCAATGCAGGTTAGCTCCAGCTATCAAAAAATAGAATGCTCTGATGAATTCTCATATGGCATGTGATGAAGAAAGAGAGAAATTGGATAAGCTAAGACCATCTTGGAAAGTGCTCCAATTCACCAACCAAAATGTACGGTGGGCCCATCTTTTGGGGTTCATATTGGAGACCCCACCATGCATAATATGAGATAGCCCAAAAATTATCCCACATCAAATGATAGTAAATTAATGGCTTGCAAAGGGGCGGTTGCAGCAAATGTTTAACATTGAAAAGATGCCTTATTGGGTAGTTTAATGTTGGACGTGGGCATGTGGGGCCCACTTGTGAGCAACCCCACATACCTTTTCCCACTTCTTCTCTCTTTTAGGACTTTGAAATTCAAAGAGAATTCAAAATTTCGATAAGGGAGAGATATCGAAGATGCTGGATTAAATAGGGATGAACTTTATCCTATCCAATCTCATCTGTTATCTCTCAATTCCTAAATTCCATTATGAATACGAGAGACCTTAAGGAGAGAAGAAGAGATAGTGAGTTTGTGTCCATCTGGCCCATTCATTAAACAATCCAAGCCGTAGATCGGAATCCAGGGTCATCTATACCATAGAATCAAAGGGGTGATTAGACCCATCTGCTCCAGTAGTGGTTAGGTGGACCGCTGGACCTGCGCCGTTCATCCTCAGCTTTGTGGAGGTTTTCTCCCCTCAACACTGGGGCCGATCATAAAAAGGACTTTGGTCACTGAAATACGGACCCCATATGTACAGTTTGTCGGGCCACTAAAATTGTTCAAGACGTCATCATCATCACAGCATTACCCCAGCTATTTGGGAAGGAATAGTCCACTATTCCTAATGATTTATTTAGTTTTTATAAGTAAAGAAAAAGAAACTGAGAATAGGTTCAGATACAAAAAGAAAGGAGAAGAAAAGATCTTATCCCAGTTCAAATACAAAACTAGTCTGTTGTTGTTTATCGAGTTTTGCATCCCAATTCAAATAAAATGTTGGAACAAGACTAGCAAACAAAGATATAAGATGTATGAGGGGAGAGAGAGAGAGAGAGAAACCTGAAAGGAGGAGGGAGCATGAGGGCAGTACAGAGCTTGTGAGTGAGATCAACGTTGAAGTCTATCTTTGCTGTCCGAACAACAACAGAAGCAGAATGAGGAATGTAGATATGTATGTATGCAAGTGGGCATTGTCATACAAGTAGATGTATGTGTAGATATGTGAATCGAAGAGACCTTTGCCGGCATGGATGCTCTTCTGAGCTCCCATCCCATACCTCTCTCTCTTAATATATAAATTTTATTATCGAAGCAACAGCAGAGATTGATTGATGGGGTTGAATGAACAAATCTTATTCTTCTTCCTCTTGTTTGGGTGTTTATATAGGAGAGAGAGAGAGAGAGAGAGAGAGAGAGAGAGAGACTGGGATTGTGCTGATTGTGCTGATTGTGCTTTGCTTTGTGCGATGGAATAGAATAGAATTTTTCTCTCAGGTTAGGCTTTCAAGTCTCTCTTTTACTGTCTGGACCGGAAGCGGATTGCGTCTTGCCCCTCTCCGGGGTCCACCGTTATGTATGGATTTTATCCGCGCCGTTCATTCTTTTTTCCAAGATCATTTTAGGGAACAAAAATGAGACAGATCAAAGGCTCAAGCGACCACACCACATGAAGCAGTGGTGATGATGACACCCATTGAAACCTTCCTAGGGCCACCGTGATGTTTATGTTCATAAGATCACATAGAGCAAAGGGGAAAAAACAAATGTTAGGTTGATCCAAATTTCGGGCCTCCAAAAAGTTTTTAATGGTGGGCACCATTCAGTCCCTTGCCTTAGATTTTCCTCATTTTAAGGCTCTCATATTCTAAAATTATAAGGAAAATGGATGAACTGCCTCTATAAATCCCATACATCAGCGTGGGCCCAGAGAGCCATCGGCCGGTCCAGCGGGGCAGGACGCAATCCGCTTCCCTCTGGACCCACCTATGATGCCAATATTTATGGAAGGCGCGTTGAGTCCTACCCCGACTCTCGCAACCAATAACAGATCCGTGTACCGTGATGTATTTGTTTATATGTATGAGCCCAAAATTGAGCGGATCCAACACTTAAGTGGACCACACCATAGAATACTATTTAATGCAACCAAGCTTATTTGGTGTGGTCCACTTGAGTGTTGGATCGGCCTCATTTTTGGGAAAAAATTGGATGGCATGGATAAACGGATATACCGTAATGGGCCCTCATGCAAATCTGCCCATTGGGGACTAGAGACTGGCAAAGGTAGGATGCAATCTACTTCCATTTTAATCCAGGACGTAGTTAGTGGTCGGTGCAAAAATGAGGCAGATTTGAATCTTAGGTGTACCACACTATAGCAAAATAGTAGTGATTGAATGTCTACCATTAAAATCCTCCTAGGGCAACAAAAGTTTTGGATCAAGTTAGTCTTTGTATTTTCCCTTCATCGAGTTCTGGTTAATCTTGTCAACAGGTTGGATGACAAATAAATATTATAGATCTACTTACAGTGGGCCTTGGAAAGTTTTTAATTGTAAGCGTTCAATCATCACTATTTTTTGTTTCGTGGTCCACCTGAGATTTGGATATGCTTAATTTTTATGATTGTATTATAAAATTGGTTATAAAAACCAATGGACAAATTGGATATACGACATATGATCAAGGTCGGCCCAATGGTAAGGGTATCACCCATTAGTTGCTACCTGAGGAAAGCTTAATCGGTGCTACTCTTACCATGTGGGGCTCACCTTGATGAATTTGTTTCAAATAACCAGCCATCCATTTTTTCAGCTCATTTAAGGACATCATTCTAAAACTTAAAAAGATCTAATTCTCTTATGAATTTCACTACCGAAAAAGTTGTGAATGACCATTAAAAGCTTTTTGTAAGCTACAAAAGTTTTGGCTCAAGCTAATCTTTGTATTTTCCCTTCATCTGGTTCTTCTTAACCCTATTAACAGGTTGGATGGAAAATAAACATTATGGATATGCTTGCAATGAGCCTTGGGAAGTTTTTAATGATAAGTATTTAATCATTACTATTTATTGTGTTGTGGTTTACATGAGATTTCTATATGCTTAAATTTTTAAACTGTATGTCATGCCCCAAACTTAGGAACCAGGCTCACAAAATTTCCAACCGTCAAATCCGATGCCAACAGCCTCCGTAGTATAACATTCTCGGCTCACAGCTCTCATATGTCAGGTTTCATCCTGCGATCCTACAATGAGGATTTTCAAGGTTTTTTTTTTTTTTTTTTTTTAAAGGAGCATAACCACAAGTGTACCCAAGTCACGAAATATCATCATCACGTAATCACCACATATCCACTAATATAATCTTAGAGTACAATGTTAAAAGGGAAATACATGATATAATGAAACTCAAAAAGATCAAGCACATGCTCCTGCCTCAATGCTATTACGATCTAGCATAGCCAATATGTAACGAACATGCGTAAGCTTACTATGAAGCTTAGAGAATGTGTGCGTATGTCAAGCATACAAATGTTATATTAAGCGGAAATGATGGAGGGCTAAACTGGCAAGTCCATAAATGATGTTAGCTATACCAAGGCTATACAATGCAAGGCCTATGTGACCGAATGTCATATGCTAGAGATGCAACGCAATACGCTGATCCTCAACTAGTCCATGTGTCGAACATGTAACGCCCCGAATTTCGAGAGTCGAGTAAAGGCTCAACTCCCGAGATCCGTCGCATCACTTATGCAATATAGATAATGATGATTTTATGTTGTCTGTATTAGTGCATTAAACATGAATGGAATTATACTAAATCAACGTCTCATACTCCAGAGTCAATTAAATTATGCAAGCGGAAGACTGTGATAAGTATATAAAGCATATAAGTGATTGTAAGTCTCCTGAGTATGAACATATTACTAGGTCAAATAATTATATGTATAGTCGAGTATGAACATGTTACCAGGTCAAATAATTATATGTATAGTCCCAAAATTTACAAAATGATGAAGTATAATGTTTAACTAGTTCGTAACCTGCAATCCCTGGGACGCAACTCCAGGTCTATATAGACCCGCCAGATAGTTGCATGTAGGAGAACTCCCCCTCGTTGTCGTAGAAGACCGGCTCAACTCATAAGCCTCGCCATCATCTAAAACTAAAGCAGGGTCTGGTTGGTGTTTTAAAACACCATCCCAAAGTGGGAGTGAGTGATCAACTCAGTAAAGCTAAGGCAAAGGTTAACATGTTATCAATTCAGTCAAGCAGTAATGATAAAGCAGTACAACAATCATATCTTAAATACTCTTGTTAATGAAAGAATGGTATGTATTAATGATGCATACCCTTACCTGCATTCCTTCTGTGACATCATCTCATAGTCACCCATGCTAAACTCTCATTGTGCTCAACACCCTCGCCAAAGGCACATGCAATACGGTGCATAGTCATGTTAGTCAAGTTCTTACTTAGACTTATTCATACAGCAGGTTTGGGAAGCTAAGGTACCTCCCTTTATATCATTGACCCAAACAATGATCCATCTACGGTCGTCAATCTTAGTTAATCACATACGATAGGCAAGTTCACGAGTTCACACTATAGGTCGCTATGGGAGGCTCATTACCTCAACGTATTCTTTATTCACACTCGAAGTCACTACGAGAGGCTCGTCACCTTAGCGTAGGCCTATATTATACTCGAGATCACTATGAAAAAGCTCATCACCTTAGCGTAGGCCGACAGCTTGAATACAGTGTCTCATACCACCGTATTTGGCTCACAAGTTTGGGTTGCTCACTGGTCACTACGGGGAAGCTTGTCACCCCAACGTAGGCCGATAGCTTGACCACGGTGTCTCATAGCACCATGCCCGACTCATGAGTCTTAGCGGATCGTGGTACCAAGGTTAAACGGGCTTTACACTGGTAAGTACTGGTAAGTGGTACCTTAGATTCAAGCAGTTGAGTCCATACATGATGAACATACATTAGGCCAATCGGGTTACTTGACAAGCTCGACTGGTATGAGCGCACATTAAATTAATCAACATGGAGCGCATACGTACTCCTTGTGGCCTAACCACTGTCGATAATCACCGTACGACTTGGATTCATCGAACGCATCCGTTGTAGCGAAGCTAGTTCGATCACTGATCGTAAACCGTTACCGATTGCCTGGACTACCTATTAGTCTCAATCATACTCAAATACAACGGGCATTCGTGTGTGATAGTCAAAGTTGCATTTAACAGCTAATCCAAATATAAATCTCATTTGAGCATTTTAACACGCACATAGTGCACATGTTTATCATACATAGGCATTTCATACATGATTCACGTAGCTGAATGTAACTTACATGAAGGAATTTATTCGTATGGATAAGATAATTGAGAATCTCATCTTAACACCTTTAATAAATGCATTTTATCAATCAATTACTCATTCAGACATTTTATCACACACTTAGGCTACACATTCAACATACATGTAAGAAATTAGTTATAACATATAATATGACAAATCCTTTTACTAAGGAGTTGTCACACATACAACAATCACATATCCTCAGTTAATAAGCATGGCATGCACAAATCATAATTCCATATTCATTCAGACATCTGTAACGCCCTGAAAATTGGGGGTCGAGTAAAGCTCTACTCCTGAGTTCCAACACATCACTTATGCAACATGGATAATTGTAACGCCCTGAAAATCAGGGGTCGAGCATAAACTCAACTCCCGAGTTCCAACGCATCACTTATGCAACATAAAGAATGATGATTAAATGTTGTTTGTATTAGTGCATTAAAGATGAATGAGATTAAGCCAAAACGACATATCATACTCCAGAGACAGTTAAATTATGCAAGCGAAAAACTGTGATAGATATATAAAATATATATATATTATTGTAAGTCTCCAGAGTGTGAACATGTTACCAGGTTAAATATATCAATGTATACTCCAAAAATGAACAAAATGAATATACAAGGGTGCTTCAAAAGAGCAAACTAAAGTGTAATGGTATCTAATCAGCAACCTTGTAACCCCGTCAATTAGAAGATGGTCCACATAGACCCACCTGATAGCTGTATAAGGAGAAACCCTCATCATCATCATAAAAGTCCAACTCCGTTTCGCAAGCATCGCCATCATCTGAAACTCAAACAGGGTCTGGTTTGGCGTTTAAACACCGTCTCGTAACGTGGGAGTGAGTGATCAACTCAGTGGAACAATAGAGCATAGGTTAACATGTTATCAATTCAGTCAAGCAGTAATGATAAAGCAGTACAATCAAACACTCCTAAATACTCTAATTGATGCAAGTATGGAATGCAATCATGATACATGCCCTTGCCAAACCACCCTTGTGTGACACCATCCTACGTCTGCGGCATGCGTTCATCCATCAGTGCTCCATATGTTCCAGGCACATCAGTGCTATGTTATGAGCGTGATTACCGAGTTATTATTAATCCTTTTCATACAGCAGTATTGGAAAACTAAGGTACCTCCATTATATCATTCACAAATAATGATCCATTCTAAGGTCGTCAGTCCTAGATAATCTTATACGATGATGCGGTTCTAGGTCACTGTAAAGGGCTGTCAGGGCTGTTACACGCACTCGTTGCACCGCTCCCCCATCACCTTATCAATATAGGCCTAGTTTATACTCTGTTACTACGGGAAGGCTCGTCGCCTCACCGCAGATTTAAAGTATGCTCGAGGTCACTATAAAGGGTTGTCAGGGCTGTTACACGTAATCGTTACACCACTCCCCCATCACCTTATCAGTGTAAGCCGACAACTCGAATACAGTGTCTCATACCACCGTATTTGGCTCACGAGTCTGGGTTGCTCACTGGTCACTACGGGGAGGCTCATGGCCCCAGCGTAGGCCGACATCTCGACCATGGTGTCCCATACCACCATGCCCGGCTCATGAGTCTTAGTGGATCAAGGTACCAAGGTTAACGAGGTTACACTGGTAAGTTTGGTACCTTAGGTTCAAGCAGTAGCGTCCATACATGGTGAACATACAATGGCGGATTAGGTTACTTGATGGGCTCGACTAGCACGAGCGCACATTGCATCGATCGACACGAAGTGCATAAGCACTTCGTGTGGCCTAACCACTGCCGACGACCAACATACGACCCGGGTTTGTCAAACACACCCTACGTGGCAAAATGAATCTCAACCACAACTTCAAGCCTGTTACCGATTGCCTGGACTATAACATAGCCCTAATCACATTCAATTCGTAACCAGAAAGCATGTATAATAGTCAAAGCAGAATTAACAAAGTAATTCAAACATGTTAACTAGCATGTTATAAAGCACAATATAAACAGGAAATACAAACACATACATTTCATAAGTAAGCGATTAAGTTAACCAACTAACATGGAGGAAATCATATACATCTCTAAGGTAGTTGAGAATCCTATCTCAACACCTACCTAAAGCACAATCATCTAAGTACTTACTCATACAAGCATTTTCACAAACACTTAGAATACACTTATTTAACATACATAACATATATTAGCAAAAACATATATTTGGGCGAATCCTTTCGCCGAGTAAGTATTACACATATATATAGCATGTTCATACAGTAATTAATCATGGCAAACACACTTTCAAAATTTGTACATATACGGTATTTTCTACAAATATATAGAATACACTATACGCCATAATTTGCATCCGTAACTGAATTACAAAACGAACATCCCATTGTACATGTGAAATAGCATCCAGATCATGAATATATCATTATCTGACATTGAAAGCTTTGAAAACCTTAACCTATACGTCTAAAGTCCGCACCTTACGCCGTAGAAGTGTAACGAACTTAATAGAAACTCTACGCTTTTGTCAACATCGACACGACGACCTATAACACAAGATAAGTCAACTACTTCGCTACTTGTACCAATAGAAACCCTAAAACAAGTTAGGGTAAGGGTTTTCTTACCTAGAAACGAAGCCGGAATCATCGGGATAGCGATTGGAAAGTGATGGTTAAGCACGTAGATCGGTAGGGTAGAATAGCAAGAAGATTCTCCCACTTCACTCACACTTTCTCCCTTTTCTCTCTTCTCTCTCCTAGGGTTTCTCTCAAATTCGTATGGGCGGAATGAGAGAGGGTTATATAGGCCTAGAATTGCCAGAAATAAGCCCAGGGCCAAGGTATACTTAGGTTATGTCCAAAGGGCATCTGTTCCATCTCAACGGAGCTCTTCCGGAGCCTCCCCCCTTGAGCCAAAGGTCGGACTTAAGCTCACTGACTATGGATCTAGGTCGAGTTAAGTTTTCAGTCCAATCGGGTTCCCAGATTATACGTGGCGGATCAGTTTCAGTTCAACGGTCACCGAAACTCGATCAAGGTTACAAGTACACGGACATGTATATAAAATTTCCCATGATCCGAGGGTGTATTTGGGTCAGATTCCGACAGTCTAATTGCTTATATTTGGCCCGCAAACGACAAGTCTCAGATTACTTAAATTTAGATATTTATTTCTAAAATATCCACGTTTCTCACACACTTCACTCCGGGCTCAAGCGAATAACCCTGGGACACAATCTGGATTTGATTTCTGAGATGGTTATCAAGCCCAGCAAGGCAGTCCTAGTTATATAATTTCGTTGTAATCGGACTTTCGACGTGCGGTTTAGATCCGATACGAAGTTTCAATGTGCTCCCAAGAGCAACTGGGTACTGAGGTTTATCCTAGATTTTAGGGTAACCTAGCGTTAATGATTCTACAAGTTTTGGGTCTTACAGATCGTATTTAAAGTGATTCAGACAGATTTCACAGCTAATCTAGTTTAGTACTTTGTTAAACTTGTCTAATTTCTAAAGGATTTAAGGTTTGAGAGGTTCAAAAGGGGTTAGGATCTACCTCTTGCCTAAGGACATCTAACTCCAGGTTGGCAAAAATCTGGAGCGTTATAATAATGATGTTTTAGATGTCGCCCATAGCAATGCATTAAACATGAGTGAGATTATATGAAACAACATATCATACTCCAGAGTTAATGTAATTAGCCAAGCGGAAGACTATAATGATATGTAAAGTATATAAGTGTTTCACAACATCCAGAGTATGAGTATGTTACCAGGCTGAATATATACATATATGGTTCCAAAATTTATAAATCATCAAAGCGTAAATGTCCAACTAATCCATAAGTCCCTGTAATCCCGTCGAATCAGCACGGGGTCTACATAGACCTGTCTGAGAGCTGAACATAAGAGAATCATTCCTCCTCGCCTACGAAGTCCAACTCTGTTGTATAGACCTCACCATCACCTACATCTAAACCAGAGTCCGGGTGGTATTTTAAAACACCGTCTCAAGTGGGAATGAGTAGCTAATTCAGTGGAACTATAAAGCAGAGGTTAAGATGTTATCAATTCAGTCAAGCAATAATGATAAAGCAGTACAACAATCAGGTCCTAACTACTCTTATTAATGCAAGGATGATATGTTATAATGATGCATGCTCTCACCTGCACTCCCTCTGCGACATCATCTCATGATCGCGGCATGCACCCCTTCCTCTGTGCTCAAATCCAATGCCAAAGGCACATGCAAATGCGGTGCATGTATGTGATTAGCCAAGTTCTTAATTAGACTTATTCATATAGCAGGTTTGGGAAGCTAAGGTACCTCCCCTTTACATCATTTGACCAAAACGATGATCCATATAAGATCGTCAATCTTAGTTAATCACATACGATAGGCAAGTTATAGGGCAATGTCACCCCTGATTTAAAAGAGCAATGGACAGGCAAGTTCTGGTCACTACAAAGAGGTTCGTCACCATCAACGTAGGCCTTAGTTTATACTCGAGGTCACTACGAGAAAGGCTCATTACCTTAGCGTAAGCCGACAGCTCGAATACAGTGTCCCATACCACTGTATTCGGCTCACGAGTTTGGGTTGCTCACTGGTCACTATGGGAGGCTCGTCGCCCCAACATAGGCTGACAGCTCGACCACGGTGTCCCATTCCACCATGTCTGCCTCATAAGTCTTAGTGGATAGAGGTACCAAGGTTAAACAGGCTTTTCACTAGTAAGTTTGGTACCTTAGGTTCAAGTAGTAGCATCTATACATGGTGAACATACATTGGGCCAATTGGGTTACTTGACAAGCTCGACTGGTACGAGCATACTTTGAATTAATCGACATGGTGCGCATATGCATACCTCGTGCTTAGCCACTGTCAATAATCAACGTACGACTCGGATTCCTCGAACGTATCCATCATGGCTAAAACAGTTTAGCCACCGATCATAAACCATTACCGATTGCCTGGACTACATCGTGGCCCCAATCAAACTTCAAATATAATAGGCATTCATACGTGCTAGTCAAAACAACATGTAGTAACCAATTCAAATATAAATCTCATGTAAGCATTTAATGAACACATGTTATCATACATAGGCACTCATTCATAAATCACGTAGTAGCAAGATTGATTACATAAAGGAAACTGTAACTATAGACAAGGTACTTGAGAATCCCATCTCAATGGCCTCATTAAATACAATTCAGCAAGCATTTACTCATTCAGGCATTTTATCAAACACTTAGACTACACATTACTAAATACATAGACTAGATTAGTTACGACATGAACTATAGCAACTTCCTACACAATGTAAGTTATAAAGCGTATAACAAACATGGATCTTAGATTAGAAATCATGACAAGCACAAATCAGGATTTCACACTCATTCAAACATTTTATCAAACACTTAGGCTACCCTTTACCCAATATATGAATTAGGTTAGTTACAACATATATTATAGCAAATCATTACACATAGTAATCATAATACCGATGACAACCATGAATCCTACGTTTACAATCATGACGAACACAAATCATAATTTCATACTCATTCGAACATTTCAACAAACACATGGAATGCATCTTTGAATTCAACATAGTTTACATATGTATAATATATACAAAGCATCGTACCTAGGATCATATGGCAGCAATCAAGTCAGACATAAATCATTAGCTGACATTGAGAGCCTTGAAAACCATAACCTAGACGTTTATAGTCCGCACCTTTCGCCGGTAAACCCGTACCGAGCTCAGTTTGAACACTACATCATTGTCTACGGCACAATAGCTACTTGGATCATGAAATAGGTTAACTATTTCACCGATCTACCTATTTAGATACCTAAAATAGATTAGGGTTGGAATTTCTTATCTAAAAATGGAGTTGAAAGCGATGGTATAGCGACACGGAAGAGACGATTTGGCACATAGAGCGGTGGGATCGAATCCCAGCAACTACCTCTCACTCTCCCTCACTTCTTCTCACCTTTCTCTCCTCTTTTCTCTCTTCTCTCTCCTAGGGTTAAGAAAATAGTATGGAATAGAAATGGGGTGGGTTTAGGCTCTTATATAGGCCCAGAACTGATGAAAATGGCCCTAGGGCCATGGTATACTTAGGCTATAGACAAATAGCGGTCGTTTCAATCCAACAGAAGACATATGGAGGCCCCTTTCTGCATATGGTCCAAAGAAAGTTCTCTGACATTGGATCTATGCCAATTTAAGTTTTTAGTTCGATCGAATTTGTGGATCGACCATGGCAGACCAGTTTCAGTTCAACGATCATCGTCACTCGATAAGGGCCACAAGTACACTGATCTGTGTAAGGAAATTTTTCTGATCTGAGGGTGTATTTGGGTCAGATTCTGACGGTCTAAAACCTTAAATTTGGCCCGCAAGCGAACGGCCCAAGTCACTTATATCTTAGTTCATTTTCTAAAGATATTCACTTTTCTCATACACTTCGCTCCGGGCTCAAGTTATGCATTTTTGGATACTATTAGAACTTGATTTCTGAGATAGTTGTCAAGCCCAGCAAGGCGGTCATAACCGTATAGTTTCGCGGTAATTGGACTTTCGACGCGCGGTCCAGGTCTGATACAGAGTTTCAATGTGCTCCCAAGAGCAACTGGGTTTAGAGATCAATCCTAGGTTTTTAGGTAATGTAGCATTAGCAATTCTACTGGTTTTGAGTCTTACAGTTCGTATAGAAAGTGTTTCATGCAAATTCTACTGATTATTTTGTTTAGTACTTAACTAAATTATGTCCTAATTATGACAGAATAAGGTCCTAGGGCAGTTATACGCCAGTTTCTAGTACTTTTAATTAGTATATTATTTTCATTATTTTTTAATAGTTCATCATCAAGTCTACTTCACCTCTATCAAATTTCATTATATTTTGTATTGTAGAAAAATTCTAAAAATTCTAGGAGCAGCAACTGTCCAAACTAATGATTTTCATATAGTTGTCACAACGACCTATATGTAATTACATTAAGATTTTTATTATATTTTTTACTTATTTTTATATGAAACTAGACTTATTGAGTTTTAATATGGCTTTTGAATCACCTAAATTGGAGTTATATTGAGGGAGATATGACGTTTTGAAGTTGGGCTGAAAATTATAGAAAACAGGATAGAAAACGGGCCGCCCGACCCACTAAACAGCAAGGCCTCGCTGTCCTGTCTAGTGGTGGTTTCGCCACCCAATATTTGAAACATGTGTATTTTACAAACCAGAATGAGTTATTTAACATGCACTATATGTTTTTGGAGTAGGAGAAGCTGATCTATCCAAATAGCCTGCTTATTTTATGATCTTCTAAAAGTTTAATGGTCAAAAACTCATTTTATTTATTTATTTACTATTTATGATAATTTTTAGTTTAAGTATTGTTCTTCATCACTTAAACTTTAGGATTTGTGTCTAATATGAAAGTACTTAGAAAAATTAGAAGAATAAGGTAGTGAAAGGTGAGATTTTGAAGGAAATGGGTTAAAAAGAGATTTTAGACTTTGGAATTGAGTTTTGAGAAGTTAATACGGTATTATGATCGACCCATTGCCTAAGGATGTCTAATTTTAAGTTGGCAAAAATCTGAGATGTTACAATCTACCCTCCTTAAAAATAATTTCGTCCCTGAAATTGGCTAAGGGTATTAAGTAAAGATTTTACTAGTGCATTTGCCTAAATTTTTATTGATTTCAAGTTTATATGCATGGCAGGGTGTACACTATCTATGCTAGTCTGACTCAATTTAGTCTACCATCCTTAAAGCTTTTTCGCCTTGAAATTGGCTAAGGCTTTTATTGGGTTCGTATTTAACAAGTGGATTTGTGGATACACTGACCTCAGCTATTGTAATTCAGCTCATACCTATTGTTACGAATTGGTTTAATACTTAAACCCTAATTACTGTTATTCCAGTAACTTCATTGTTGACATTCTAAGGAAGGTTCAACTCCTATTTAGTGACCATTTAGTGACTTAACATTTCATCTAACTTGGATCAATTTCCTTCGATCCTAGGCTAGTGGGGCAAGGGTCCATCACGCTTCCACTGCGCCACTTTGATCTAATGGATGTACAGATTGACTTAACTAGATTAGGCTCATAATGTTCTACCCCCCTTAAAAATTATTATTATTTTTTCTTAAGGCTCAAGAATCTATGTCCTGATTCGTATGTCGGAACAAGGTGTAATTTAGGACCTATCCTTGACATGAAATTATTATTATGGCATTGGTACCTATGGTTATAGAAAGAAGCTAAAATGATGGGTGTTGTGGTTAATTCCAAGGACAGGTGTGAGTTTGTCGCAAGATGCTTAATTCTACCCAAGAAGGAACTTTTGCTACGGTCTCGACTTACCCTCTTTAATCATGTCCAGTTTAATACTGTAAG
The DNA here is from genome assembly GCA_030180095.1 of Magnolia changhungtana. Classification (NCBI taxonomy): domain Eukaryota; kingdom Viridiplantae; phylum Streptophyta; class Magnoliopsida; order Magnoliales; family Magnoliaceae; genus Magnolia; species Magnolia changhungtana. The sequence continues at coordinate 6,421,606 of JASAUF010000600.1, forward strand.
ATAATCTATATATTATTAGTACATAAGTTGTACAAAACAGGTTAACGAATAGACTATCTTTCTAAGTTCATACGCACAATATGGTTGCCAGAATTGTCTATGACTTAAGACCTTATTCCTAACTGTCTGTTGCCCATTTGAGAAATTTCTTAGGCCTAAAAAGAAAAAATATCTATCGGCTATATATTCTTAACACTTCTCAAAGGCAAAAGAAATAAACGTTTGGTTGTAAGTGGTCGGGCTAACACGGAAGGAAAGTTGTGTAGTGGGTCTGAGCCGGATACTTAAAGAAGCCTATAAGTATCAAGGGGATCCGACAAAGGAATGAGGTCTCCCTCCAACCTAATCAACCTGACTAACTAAGTTTATCATTCATTTATCCTAGCATAATCAGTCTTTTACATTCCTTAGATAACCAATAGCCTAGTCTTAATTTAGGAGTAGCGGTAATCTAATAGTTGTAATCCAAAGTCTACGCTCATACACTAGATGATTTCGTACCATTTCTAATATAAGAAATTGTTTTATCGCTTAGGGTCAAAGTTGTCTGAATGGAATTGAGTTGCCCGAACTTGAATTTAACTGAGCTCGAGCACTTCACATATGCCTATACCAGCTAAGAGGTCCTAGGGTTCATGTTATTAATTTATTGGATTTCCTATACTGTCAGATTTTATATAATCTTCGTTCTCAAGGTCTTAGTTATCTCATTACTTTGCTCTGAAATTCTTGGTTTGGTTCCATTTTTGTGGTCCAAAGCGCCCGTATTCATGCTATTCGGATCCGTTTCAGGTTTGGAATTCGTCAACTAACGACTCAAACCCGTCGATTGATGGCCTAGAGGTGACTTAGGTCAATTCACGTGATCGAAGATATGTTGTCTACTAAGTTACAGTATTCGGTCTTGCCTGTTGGCGAAACCTTGGGATCCTAATGTTGTCTCTAAATTCCATCACCCCCTTCCTAAATCAGAGTGCGTCAGTGTGCATCATGTTATCATAACGCAGGTCCAGTTTAATCCAAATCATGCTTTGATACCATCTTATAACGCTCTGAAAATCGGGGGTCGAACAAAACTCTACTCCCGAGTTCCAACGCATCACTTTTGTAATATGGATAATGATGTTTTAGATGTCGTCCATAGCAATGCAATAAACATGAGTGAGATATACTAAACCAACATATCAGACTCCAAAGTTAATGTAATTAGGCAAGCGGAAGACTGTAATAGATATGTAAAGTATATAAGTGTTTCACAACTTCCGGAGTATGTGTAACGCCCTGAAAATCGGGGGTCGAGCATAAACTCAACTCCCGAGTCCCAACACATCACTTATGCAACATAATGAATGATGTTTGAATGTTGTCTGTATTAGTGCATCAAACATGAATGAGATTAAGCCAAACAACATATCATACTCCAGAGACAAGTTAAATTGCAAGCGGAAGACTGTGGTAGATATATAAAATATATATACTGTGGTGAGTCTCCAAAGTGTGATAACATTACCAGGTTAAATATCTACATGTGCAAGTCCAAAATATACAAAAAAAAAAATGTAATAGCATCTAGTCAGCAACCCTGTAACCCCGTCGATCAAGACACGACTCACATGAAGCCGCCAGAATACAGCATATACAAGAAGGCATCCTCGTCGTCGCAAAAGTCTGGCTCTACCTCATAAGCATCGCCATCACCTGTAACTACAACAGGGTCTGGTTGGTGTGTACAACACCGTCCCGTAACGTGAGAGTGAGTGATCAACTCAGTGGAATAATAAAGCATAGGTCAACATGTTATCAATTTAGTCAAGCAGTAATGATAAAGCAGTACCATCAAACACTCTTAAATACTCTTGTTAATGCAAGTATGAAATGCAGTCATGATGCATGCCCTCACGTACATACTCCCTCATGCGACACCATCTTATGTTCGCGGCATGCATTCATCCCTCAGTGCTCCACATCTTCCAGGCACATGCAGTGCGATGATGAGCATGATTACCGAGTTGTTATTAGTCCTTTTCAAATAGCAGGATTGGGAAACTAAGGTACCTTCCTTATATCATTCCCAAATAATGATCCATTCTAGGGTCATCACTCCTAGATATTCTCATACGATAGTGTGGTTCTAGGTCGCTGCAAGGGCTGCCAGGGCTGTTACACGGAATCGTTGCACCACTCCCCCATCACCTTATCAATACAGGCCTAGTTTATACTCTATTTACTATGGGAAGGCTCGTTGCCTCTCCGCAGATTCAGAGTATGCTCGAGGTCACTACACCGGGTACGGTCAGGGCTGCCAGGGCTGTTACACAGAATCATTACACCACTTCCTCATCACCCTTCAAAACAGTGTAGGCCGACAGCTCGAATACAGTGTCCCATACCACCGTATTCGGCTCACGAGTCTGAGTTGCTCACTGATTACTACGGGAAGGCACATTACCCCAGTGTAGGCCGACAGCTTGACCACGGTGTCCCATACCACCATGCCTGGCTCATGAGTCTTAGCGGATCGAGGTACCACGATTAACGGGGTTGCACTGGTAAGTTCGGTACCTTAGGTTCAAGCAGTAGCGTCCAAACATGGTAAACATACATAAGACAGATCGGGTTACTTAACGAGCTCGGCTAGCTCGGGTGCACGACAAGTTGAACGACATGAAGTGCATAAGCACTTCGCGTGGCCAACCACTATCGCCAACCGAAGAACGACTCGGGTTCGTCGAACACATCTCATGTGGCGAATGAATCTCAGCTACGAATTCAATCCCGTTACCGATTGCCTGGACTATACAATAGCCCCAATCACATTCAATTACGGAACAGTTAAAGCAGTAATGGATCAAGATTTCAAATCATACAATCAGATATCCAATATTGTCCGCTTAGGGCTACCAGGGCTGTTGCATGGAATCGTTACACTACTCCCCCATCACCCTTCATGGATTTTATGGCATATAACTTAAACATGTGAAGTAGTCAGAGCAAAATTAAATAAATAAGTAATTCAAACATATTAACAAGCATGTTATAAAACACAGTGCAAACAGGAAATCCAAACACATACGTTTCATAAACCAGTAAGTGATTAAACTAAACAACTTACATGAAGGAAATCATATACATCACTAAGGTAGTTGAGAATCCTATCTCAATACCCTTATACATTACAATTTACTAACTACTACTCATTCAGACATTCCAACAAACATTTTAGATTACATACATCAGCATACCTGACATATATTGATCACATAGGTATGAGGCCAAATCCTTTCACTAGGGAGCTGCCCCATGGATAACACGCGTACACCCACGACGGATAATCATGGCAAGCATGAATCCAAGTTCCATATTCATTTGAACATTTTCACAAACACTTGGGCTACACAATTTAACACATATAGCGTATATTGGCCGTGGCGTGATTTAGGGCAAATCCTTTCGTTAAAAAGGTATCGCCTATACAACAATCATATATCCATGACAATTAGTCATGGCGAGCACGAATGTGAATTCCATACTCATTCGATCATTTTTACAAACAAAGAGAATACACTCTTTTAACATACATAACGTATACTAGCAAAAACATGTATTAGGACGAATCCTTTCGCCGAGTGAGTATTATACATATATATAGCATGTTCATACAGTAATGAATCATGGCTAACATAATTTCAAAATTTGTACGTATACGGTATTTTCTATAAATACGAGGAATACAGTATATTCAACATAGTTTACGTATAATCGAAAAATGAAATGGACAACACTTCGTACATGTGCAATTGCATACAGATCATGAATCTATCATTATCTGACATTGAAAGCGTTGAAAACTATAACCTATACATCTAAAGTTCGCACCTTTTGTTGTAGAATCGTAACGGAGTTGATAGAATCTCTAAGTCTTCGTCTACGACAGTATATCAACCTATAACACGGGATACGTTAGCTATTTCGCTACTTGAATCAATTCAAACCCTAAAACAGGTTAAGGTTAGAGTTTTCTTACCTAGAAATAGAGCCGGAATCTCAGGGAAAGTGATTAGAATGAAGTGGTTAGGCACGTATAACACAGGGTGGAATAGCAGGAAGATCCTCTCACATCTCCCACACTTTCTCTCTCTTTTCTCTCTTCTCTCTCTTAGGTTTTCTCAAATTCGTATGGAATGAGAGAGTGAAGGTTTAAGGTCCTTATATAGGCCCAAAACTTTCCAAAATAGATCCAGGGTCAAGGTATACTTAGGTTTTGTCCAAAGGGGATCTATTTCAGCTTAACGGAGCATTTTCGGAGCCCCCATTGAGCCAAAGGTCGGACTTAAGCTCACTGACTATGGATCCAGGTCGAGTTACCTTTTCGGTCCGATCGGATTTACAGATCGCCCGTGGCGGACAAGTTTCAGTTCAATGGTCCTTGAGACTCGATCAGGGCCACAAGTATACTGCTATGTGTATGAAGTTTCTCCCGATCTGAGGGTGTAATTGGGTCCGATTCTGACGGTCTGATTTCTTATAACAGGCCCGCAAGTGACAAGTCTCAGATTACTTAAATGAGACCCAATTTCTAAAGAAATCTACGTTTTCTCACACTCTTCACTCCGGGCTTAAGCGAATAACTGTGTGACACTATTTGGATTTGATTTCTGAGATGGTTGTCAAGCCTAGCAAGGCGGTCCTAATTCTATAACTTTCCATTATTCAGACTTCCGATGTGCAATCCAGATCTAATACGGAGTTTCAATGTGCTCCCGAGAGCAGTCGGGTAATGAGTTTGATCCTAGATTTTAGGGTAACCTAACGTCAATAATTCTACAAGTTTTGGGTCTTGCAAATCGTATTTAAAGTGATTCAAGCGAATTTCATGGCTAATCTAGTTTAGCACTTAGTTAACTTTGTTTAATTTCTAAAGGATTTGATCTTAAGTGATTTCTGCTTGAGGTGGTACTCGGGCCATTGTACGGAATTCTAAAGTATTGTTCTTTATCACCTAAACTTTAGGATTCATGCCTAATATGAAAGTACTTAGAAGCATTTAAAGGACACGGTGGTGAAAAGTGAAATGGGAGATTGTGAAGGAAATGGGTTCAAAAAGCGATTTTAGATTGTGGGATTGAGTTCTGACAAGTTAATAAGGTGTTAGGATCGACCCATTGCCTAAGGACGTCTAATTCCAGGTTGGTAAAAATCTGGGATGTTACAGTATGAGTATGTTATTAGGCTGAATATATACATATATGGTTCTAAAATTTACAAATCATCAAAGCATAAATGTCCAACTAATCCATAAGTCGCTATAATCCCGTCGAATCAGCACGGGGTCTACATAAACCCATCTGAGAGCTGAACATAGGAGAATCCTTCCTCCTGGCCTATGAAGTTCAACTCTGCTACATAGACCTCACCATCACCTGCATCTAAACCAGAGTCTGGGTGGTATTTTAAAACACCGTCCTAGGTGAGAATGAGTAGCTAATTCAGTAGAACTATAAAGCAAAGGTTAACATGTTATCAATTCAGTCAAGCAGTAATGATAAAGCAGTACAACAATTAGGTCCTAACTACTCTTGTTAATGCAATGATGATATGTTATAATGATGCATGCCCTCGCATGCACTCCCTCTGTGACATCATCTCACGATCGCGGCATGCACCCCTTCCTCTATGCTCAACTCCAACGCCAAAGGCACATGCAAATGCGGTGCATGTACGTAATTAGCTAAGTTCTTAATTAGACTTATTCATACAGCAGGTTTGGGAAGCTATGGTACCTCCCCTTTACATCATTTGACCCAAACGATGATCCATCTAGGGTCGTTAATCCTAGTTAATCACATACGATAGGCAAGTTATAGGGCAACGTCACCCTTGAATTAAAAGAGCAATGAACAGACAAGTTCAAGTCACTACGAAGAGGCTTGTCACCATCAGCGTAGGCCTTAGTTTATACTCAAGGTCACTGCAGGAAAGGCTCATCACCTTAGCGTAGGCCGACAGCTCGAATACAGTGTCTCATACCACCGTATTCGGCTCACAAGTTTGGGTTGCTCACTGGTTACTATGAGGAGGCTCGTCGCCCCAACGTAGGCCAACAGCTAGACCACAGTATCCCGTACCACCATGCCCGGCTCATGAGTCTTAGCAGATCGAGGTACCAAGGTTAAACGGGCTTTCCACTGATGTCACGCCCCAAACCCAGAAATCGGATTCACGGGAATCCAGATTCGAATCGGTGTCGAACTTGCCCTCCGTAGTACCCCATTCTCGGCTCCTAGCGCCCATGCGCCAGATTCCAATCCTGGGACCCTACAAGGAGGATTTTTTTGTACATTTAACTCGCAATAAGCATAACCACAAGATTACCCATTTCACAAAGGCAACATCATCATCACATATCCACTAATATAATCAATTGAGTACAATGCTGAAAGGGAAATACATAAATCAAAAATCAAACTCCAGACGACCGCTGCACGCTCCAAGCTCAACACTGCTGCAATCTAACATCACCTGCACGCATCTATCGTGTATAAGCTTATAGAAAGCTTAGAGGGTGGTGTAAGTGTGTGCACAAGGTAAGTGCCGAGTAAGCAATATCAGAGTAATCAGAGTAAGCGAGAATACTAACAACCCATAAATCATACAATATCAGAAATAAGCAGAGATACTGACAATAGCATGAGTATCCGAGTAAACAACATTATTAACAAGGTCATAAATCATACAATAACAGGGTAAGCAAAAATACAGACAAGTCCATGAGTCGATCAATATCAAAATACTCATTATAGAACATCTATATAAATGAAGAGTCATAAGGAGCCAAACATCAGATGCTAAGGATGCGATGCAGTACGCAATTCCTGATGAGTGCACAAATACCATCAGTCGTATCTAGACCGTATAAATGCATAAACATAGTAACCCGGAATGCCATATGCAGTAGATGTAATGCGCTATGCTGTGCGAATGGAATGACCATGCTGGAGTGTGAAGTCGGGATGATAGTACGTAGTATCGTAGGCTATGGGGTCCATCACAAGGGCCTTCTATCCAAACCAGTCCCATACCTAAATTTGGATAGTCAGACTCAATGTGGTAAACTCCTGATCTCAGGTTAGTCGCGCGCCCCAACCGAAATCCTTGCCATAACGAAGGCACACAACAATTAGTTGCGCACCACCACCGGCCCTCGAGTGGATAGTGAATAAATGAATGAATGAGCATGCAACTCCTACTCAATAAGTCCACATATCAAGTAGTCTGTTCGTCTCGGGATCATCAGGGGTTTAGTACACTCCAAATGGCACTGTCTCTCTCCCCAAGAAGACGGTCCAAGTGAGCGTAAGAAACCTCACTATCGCGCACGGCCAATAGTCACCAATACCTATCCGCACGTCGATAGCGAACCCATTTCCGAGCTGGTCAAACTCAGCCTAGTAATGCCCCCTGCTCTCGGGCGAGTAAGGCCACCACTCCTTTCCAACCGACCACGACACAGTGAGAGACGCGGCCTCCTGGTATTCGGCCCTCATGCGCTCATATATCCACTCGGTCTCGACGTTGGAGTCATCTCCTGGCCACGGAGGTTTAGGGATTTTCACCCAGGGACATCTATGGCGCCCGTATGCTAGAACCAAATATTTCCGGTGTCCCGTCTGGCCATCCACGATATGCCTGTGGAGGCTACGACCCTGATGTCGCTAGGGCGTAAACACACAATGCAAGATGCATGAGTCACACAATCCAGTCATGCATCAATCCTGCGCGTGTCGTGCGCTCATGTGAGATAACCTCCGCCTATCAGGGAGTCTCATAAAAACACGCTCACTGATATATGCAATGATCAACCACATCTCATAACAAACATGCAGATGATGCGTATGGGCATGTATCATGATGCTATGCTGTCAAATACTCATAATCAGTATAAATAACGGGTATCGACAATCAACCTGACAATGTGGACATTAAACCAACATTGCCCCCAAGGAACGGCCCCTCATAGATCTTAACATATAAAGGACCCACGGCCTAATATACAACACAATGGGCCTTGCTCAAGGGCCACATATACACAACATGTGGATCCTGCACATGGGCCTCACAATGGGCCTTGCTCATAGGCCGTGAATACATCATAATGGGCCTTATCCATGGGCCATGAATACGTCACAATGGGTCTTGCCCCATGGGCCTCAATTACATGACATGTGGGCCCTACACATAGGTCTCGAATACATCAGATGGGCCAGGCCCCATGGGACTAATATATATCACAATGGGCCTTGCCCATAGGCCACAAATACATCACAGTGGGTTCCATCGCCTAGCCCTCAAATGCATCACAATGGGCCTCATATACACCACATTGGGCCTTAAACACGGGTTGAATACACATCACAACGGGCCTCAAATACGGGCCGCATATACATCACATTGGGCCTCGACAATCGGAATCGGCAATCAACCACGATAATCAGAATCGGCAATCGGCCACGATAATTGACCTCGATCGATAATCGGTCAATCGGTCACGACAAACAGAATCGGCAATCGGTCACGTCAATCGACAATCGGTTACGATCGGTAATCAGTAATGATAATCGGCCTCGATCGGCAGTTGGTCAATCGGCCATGACAAGAAGAATCGGCAATCGGCCAAGTCAATCGACAATCGGCCACGATCGGTAATTAGTCACGATAATCGGCCTCGATCGGTAATCGGTTAATCAGCCACGACAAGAATCGGCAATCAGCCACGTCAATCGACAATCGGTCACGATCGGTAATCAGTTACGATGATCGGCAATCGGCCACGACAAATCAGAATCGGTAATCGGTAATCGGCCTCGACCGATAATCAGCCTATAAACAAGGCGAGGTCCATAGATGGACGACCGATCAACCATAATATAAAGATCGGTCCATGGCCATGGTCATGTCAAATCCGATAACACGGAGCCATTCGTTTATGGCGAATGGGGCCCACTTATTTGGGTTAACCCACTAAGAGAATGATGAGAATGGGCCTAACAAAGCCTAAGAAAAGGTCACAATGTGGACATCTAACCATCATTGTCTGTCAATGTGGACATTCAACCAACATTGCCCCAAGGAGTGGCCTACATAAAGCCAAACGTATAGTGGGTTCATGGCTTCACACAAAGACCTGATACTTGGGCCATATAAATGTTACGTTGGACCACGAATACATCACTTGGGACCTTACTAATGGGCCACGAATACACCACATTGGGCCCCATCAATGGACCACACTAATGGGCCGCATACACATCAAGTGGGTTTCATCAATGGGTCGCACTAATGGGCCGCATAGATGGGCTACAAATATATCAAAGTGGGCCTCTCGAATGGGCCATGGAATAGATCAAAGTGGGCCGGCCGAGTGTGTCATAAAATACATCAAGGTGGGCCCCACAGATGAGCCATAAATACATCGAGGAGGGCCTCATGGACGACCACAAATATTTTAAGGTGGGCCTCATCTTATGGGCCACACCAAAATTATTTCAATAATTGTAGGTGTAATCATGTGTATCACTACACACGTGGCCCACGTATGATGATCAGCACTGGCCAAACATTATCCAGGTAAACCAATACCGTCCAAACATTACCCATGTAAGTCGGCGCCATCCAAACATTGTCTAGCACCGTCCAGATGGTTTGGACAGTGTGGATGAAATAAATACATCACGTTGGTGTCCAATGCTGACAAAACAGGTGGACGGCTTGGGGGGTCACATGCATCAAATGGGATCCACAGAACTTGCTGGCATCTGCGCAGCAGAGAGCTGCTCGTGGAGAGTTGCTGACCCACCATCCAGATGATGGACGGTGGGATATAACACATCCACCATGGTGGGGTTCACACACGTGGCCCACCTCTAAATGGACGGCGTGGAGAATACATCCATCACGGTGCACGCCACACAGCACCGTTCGGATGGACGGTGCAGATGTAACACATATAAGGTGGGTCCCACGGATCTCACTGACGTCACACGTCCGTTATGTAGCTGGTGTGAAATACACCAGCCTATCTGCTTTAACGCAGTGGGTCCCACGCATACAGTCCAGGGACTGACTGTATAGATATAAAACATATACATCACAGTAGGGGCTACACCATCTGGACAGATGGCGAGGTGGATATACAATTCGTACACCAAGGTGGGTCCCATGCACGTGGCCCACCTTACTTACATATATATTATAATATAACATAATACAATATAATAATACAATATATCATTTATAATATAATATAATATATATAAGTTACAAGAAATCACCGTCCAGACGCCTGAATGCTCTGGACGGTGGAGATTTCATGCGAATTAACATGGTGGGTCCACACGTGTGGCCCACCACATATCATAATAATATATATTATATTAATATATAAATATATAACATATATATATGTGTGTGTGTCTATATGATACAGGTCCATACTCACCGTCCAGATGCATCTGGACGGTGCAAACATCATGTTTAAGGGTGGGTCCCACGTGGACGGACTGGATGAAAATATGCACATCAAGTTGGTACCCACCGTCCAGATGGACGGTGGGATGAAACACATACTCCGTTACAACCCTGCTGTGCAAGTACAGCAGCTATATAGCTAGTGCAACGTACACTAACCAGTCCGTTCGACGGAGGTGGGTCCAACGTGGGGCCCACCATAACGTTTTATTCAATCTGTTTACAAGGTCACAAACACGTGGATTAAGAAGAAAAAACAAATTTCATATATATCCAAAACTTCCAGGACCCAAGGAGGGTTTCAATGGTAAGCGTTCAACTTCCCACTGATTTTTGGTGGTGTGGACCACCTAAGTTCTGTGTACGGCTGATTTTTAGGGTGACCCATTCTCTAAAGGGGACCCATCAAATGCATGGTGAAGATGTACAAAATACATCAATGTGGGACCATGTGGTGGGGTCCACCGTTTCTCCAGCGTCCAGCAGCTGACGCTGGTTGCTGCAGCGTCAGACGCGCTGACAGCAACAGCGTCAATGCTGTTTACGTTTTTTATATATATATATCATAGGTGGGCCCCACATCATGGTGATCCGGTCCGCTACTGGATTCTATGGCCTGGGATGCATCTAATGAGTCCAATTTGGATACCTTCTATGCACAGAAACATCACAACGCCCCTATCGAATTTTTAACAATCTACACATTGTTTCTTATGATATGGCCCACCAGGGATTTGAAATAACTTCATCTCTCGGCTCAACGCCTAAAATAGCCTGTGGAATGGAATGGACGGTGTGGATGGAATATATACATCAAGTGTAAGGCCTACCATGGTACACAGCCCCACTCTGCTAAAGTGTGAACTGGACGCTGCCTGCTGCAACGGTCTCTGGACGCAGGCAGCAGCGTCCACCATACACGCACCACCACACTCACGTGATAGTGTGATTCCACCACCAGTGTGGGCCCATTTGGTGGATGGCCTGGATAAAATACACATTTCATGGTGGGGTTCCTTTGGGTGGGCCATAAGGCCTCATCATGGCCACAACATAGAGGAGATGGGGAGAGAGAAAGATGTGTAGAGGGGAGGGACCCCGCCATTGTGGGCCCTCCCTACACCCAATACAAGGCATACATCAAGTGGGTCCCACCATAAGTGAGCCCTACAACAAAAATCACAATCTAAGGTTAAGAACACCCACCTTTGATCTTCTTGGACTTTTTCTTCCATCAATGCATGCCAGAGATCCAATGGATGCACTTCAACGGTTGAGATCGACTTAGGATGGTGGAGATGGGAGATAGGAAGGTGGCCACACTTGCTCTCCATGGGAGCCATGGACGTTGGGTGCTCTCATGGGGTTGCTTGAGAGAAAATGAGAGAAATGAGAGAGAGAGAGAGAGAGAGAGAGAGAGAAATGATGTGAGTGATGGAGTGATGGGAAGAGGGATGGGTGAAGTGATAGAAAAGTTGACTTTGGAGTACTTTTGTAAGAGAAAGTATGGTGGCTTGTACTTGACATGTAAAGTGATGGATGGGGTTGATTGATGTGACATTTCGTAGAAATTCCCTCGATATTTGCAACATGCGGTGTTTTCTTCGAACTGAACGCGGCCCCACATCTCCTGGCCTGGGTACCGCCTCAGCGTGCGAGATGCGGCATCGGAACCGCAACGACGGCGCGGTCGCACTGGTACAAGTCTCGGGTTGATCTGACTCTGGAATATGGGACATGACTCAGGGCTATGTGCTAATGTCGAAAACAGATTGCGGTTTACCAGATTCTCCCAAGAGGACCGCAGAAGCATATGGAATGGTACGGGCTAGGATACGGGTCTTACAACTGATAAGTTTGGTACCTGAGGTTCAAGCAGTAGCATCCATACATGATGAACATACATTAGGCTAATCGGGTTACTTGACAAGCTCGATTGGTACGAGCATACTTTGAATTAATCGACATGGAGCGCATATGCACTCCTCGTGGCCTAGCCAATGTCGATAATCAGCGTATGACTCAGATTCCTCAAACGTATCCATCGTGGCTAAAATAGTTCAGCCACCAATCGTAAACCATTACCGATTGCCTAGACTACATCGTAGCCCCAATCATACTTCAAATACAATAGGCATTCATATGTGCTAGTCAAAACATGTAACGACCTGAAAATTTCCGTACATTGGGTCGAGTACCACCTCGACCAGAAATCACGTAGGATTAAATCCTTTAGAAATTTAACAAAGTTAACTAAGTACTAAACTCGATTTGTCGTGAAATCCGTTAGGATCGCTTTCAATACGATCTGCAAGACCCAAAAGTTGCAGAATCATTGACGCTAGGCTACCCTAAAGTTTAGAACCAAACTCATTTCCCGTCTGCTCTCGGGAATGAAACGAAACTTCGTATTAGGTCTAGATCGCACATCGGGAGTCCGATTAACCCGAAGCTAAGGAACTAGGATCGCCCCGGGCTTAACAATCATCTCAAAAATCCAGATCCGATGTTCCACGGCCATTCGTTTCGAATCGGAGCGAGGTAGTGTGAAAAACACTATTCATATGCCAAAATAAATATACGGAATAGTGATCCGCATCGTTCGTTGACGCCACTATTAAGCAACCTGACCGTCGAGAATCAGACCAAATTACACCCTCGGATTAAGAAAAATTTCAGGAACATTTACATGTACTTGGAATTTCTGATCATGGCCCACTGACCGTCGAACTGAAAGTGGTCCACCACGTGCGATCTGGGTATCCGAACAAGTCAAAAACGTAATCCCACGTGGATCCATCGACGGTGAGCTTAAGTCTGACGTTTGGTTCAAAGAGGGCCACCAGAACTTCCCTTTTGAGCTGGAAAAGCGGCGAAAATCCTATATTAGCAATACCCCTTGAACCTGAGTCTACTTTCATAATGTTTGAGGCTATAAAAGGGGCTTAGAACAGCCCCTCTCACAGCCATACGAATTTTGGAAGAAACCCTAGAGGAAGAGAGAGAAAAGAGAGAGAAAGGCTTGGAGATTGTTGCCGATTTCCCTCCTCCTGCTTTGGCTTGTTGCACGGCCTACACCGCCTTATTCTAGGCGTTTTCCCGGCGGTATCCATCTCATTTGGAGGTAAGAAACCCTAACCCTAGGTCTGATTTGAGGTGGGATCGATGTAGGATGTGTACCGACTAACCGATTCCGCTCTTTAGGCTAGAAATCGCCCGTAGACGGAACCATTACCACCCTTGCTGATTCGTTCCGTTTCCAAAGGCAAAGGTGAGGACTTTAAGTGTATAAGTTACGTTTTCAACGCTTTCAATGTCGATAATGGTAGATTCATGATCCGCTTGCAATTGCACATGTACAAAGTGCTTTCCGTTTCTCCTGTTTTGATTAACGGTGTGAAATATGGAATTTCACATATTCTAGGTATACGTAGAAATACCGTATCGTATTTTTTGGATAAATGCTTGACATGTTTATTTAATGTATAATTATATAACATATGAATAAAATACTAGTTTGGTGAAAGGAATCGCCAAAATATATGTTTACTTGTAAATGTGCCGTATGTTGAAATTACGTATTGTAGAAATACCGTATACGTATTTCTTTTGGAATAATGTTTGACATATTTATTTAATGTATGATTATACAATACATGATTAAAATACTAGCTTGGCGAAAGGAACCGCCGAAATCTATGTTCCTTTGTAAACACTATGTATGTCGAAATTGGGTATACGTGGAAGTACCCTATACGTATAAAAGTTGCTGATGTGATTGACATGTTTAATTGCTGTATGAATATGATGTATATGTATAAAATACTAGTTTGGTAAAGGGACAACCCTAGTACACACTTCCCTAGCATACGTCAGGTATGTCGAAATATTGCATTCCAAGTGTTGGTGAAATCACTTGTGAGTGTAAGTGCTTAAGTGTTAGAATCTTAGGTAGGTGCTGAGATGGGATTCTCGGCTACTTTAGAGTCACATATGACACTCTCCATGTGGTTGTTCACTCTAACCACTCGCTTACGAAATATAAGTATTTGTATACTTATTTACATAATGCTTTATAACATGCTTTTGAACATGCTTTGTGACTTGTTATTAACATGCTTCATGTTATGTTTTATAATATGCTTGCTAGTGTTCTTGAATTACCATGTTATCATGCCATATTTCACATGCTATGGTTAGCATTTGACTGAGCTTGGGACTATGTTCATAGTCCAGGCATCCGGTATCAGACTTGAAGATGTGGTTGGGGTTCGTTCCGCCACGCATGATGTGTTGGCGAACCCGTGTCGTACTTCGGTTGGCGATAGTGGTTGGCCACACGAGGTGCTTCTGCGCCTCATATCGCCCAACTTGTTGTGCGCTCGAGCTAGCCGAACACGTTAAATAAACCGTGTGTCTTATGTATGTTCACCATGTTTGGTCGCTAATGCTTGAACCTAGGGTACCAAACTTACCAGTGAAAATCCCGTTAACCATGGTACCTCGATCCGCTAAGACTCATGAGCCGGGCATGGTGGTATGGGACACCGTGGTCGATTTGTCGTCGCCACGCCGGGCTACGTGCCTCCCCGTAGTGACCAGTGAGCAACTCAACTCGTGAGCCGATTATGGTGGTATGGGACACTATATTCGCGCTGTCGGCCTACACTGATAAGGTGATGGGGGAGTGGTGCAACCTTTGTGCGTAACAGCCCTGGCAGCCCTTTGTAGTGACCGCGAGCATATTCTGAAGTTGCAGCGTGCCTTAGGGTTCGCCGCTATATATAGAGTATGAACTAGGCCTGTTTCTTTATAGCTGTATAGTGATGAATCGTTTAAGGGGTGATGGGGGAGTGATGCAACCTTTGTGCGTAACAGCCTTGGCAGCTTCTGCAGTGACCTAGAAAACACACCATCGTCTGATATTAACTAGGACTGACGACCTAGATTGGATCATGTTTGGATATGATACAAGGGAGGTACCTTAGTTTCCCAATCCATTTGTTTGAAACGAACTAATTAAAAACTCGGTAATCATACTCATCATGCATCGCATGTGCTTGGAAGATGTGGAGCACGTGTGGGATGTAAGCATGCGCGAACGTGAGATGGTGTCGCTTGAGGGAGTATGTCGGAGAGGGCATCCATCATACCGCATTCATACTTGCATTAATCGAGTAACTAGGAGTGTTTGATTTCGCTTTATCATTACTTGCTTGACCGTATTGATAACATGATAACTTATGTCTTATCGTTCCACCGAGTTAGCCTACTCACTCCCACGTTACGGGACGGTGTTGCGCACACCAACCGGACTACTGTCTCAGGTTTAGGCGATCCGACTATTACGAGGCGGAGCCGGACATTGACAAGGACCAGGAGGAGTTCTCGTATATGCAGATTCATTGGGTGGCTTCGACTAAGTCACGGACGATGGGATTTACAGGGATTGTACATAGTTTATTTTGACATTTTGTTTATATAAACAGACATGTATATTGTGACTCAGAAGGATTCATACTCTGGATAATGAATCGTTTATTTTGTTTCTTTACATACATATATATACAGTTCAGTCTTCCGCTTGCTTTTATACAACTGATCTGGAGTATGAATTACTGCTTTGGTATAATCTCATTCATGTTTACTGCTCTAACACAGACAACATTCAAATATCATTAAACATGTTGCATAAGTGATGCGTTGGAACTCGGGAGTTGAGTTACACTCGACCCCCGATTTTCAGGGCGTTACAAAACAACTTGTAACAACCAATTCAAATATAAATCTCATGTAAGCATTTTAACGAACATATAGAGTACATGTTATCATACATAGGCATTCATTCATAAATCACGTAGTAGCAAAGTTGATTACATAAAGGAAATTGTAACTATAGACAAGGTACTTGAGAATCCCATCTCAATGGCCTCATTAAATACAATTCAGGAAGCATTTACTCATTTAGGCATTTTATCAAACACTTAGACTACACATTACTAAATACATAGACTAGAATAGTTACGACATGAACTATAACAATTTCCTACACAACGTAAGTTATAAAGCGTATAACAAACATGGATCTTAGATTAGAAATCACAACAAGCACAAATCAAAATTTCACACTCATTCGAACATTTTATCAAACACTTAGGCTACCCTTTACCCAATATATGAACTAGGTTAGTTACGGCATATATTATAGCAAATCATCACACATAGTAATCATAATACCGATGATAACCATGAATCCTACGTTTACAGTCATGGAACACAAATCATAATTTCATACTCATTCAAACATTTCTACAAACACATGAAATGCATCTTTGAATTCAACATAGTTCACATATGTATAATATATACAAAGCATCGTAACTAGGATTATATGGTAGCAATCAAGTCAGACATAAATCATTAGCTGACATTGAAAGCCTTGAAAACCATAACCTAAACGTTTATAGTCTGCACCTTTCGCCGGTAAACCCATACCGAGCTCAGTTTGAACACTACATCATTGTTTACTGCACAACGACTACCTGGATAATGAAATAGGTTAGCTATTTCACCGATCTACCTATTTAGATACCTAAAACAGATTAAGGTTGGGATTTCTTACCCAAAAATGGAGTTGAAAGCGATGGTATAGCGACACGGAAGAGACGATTCGACACGTGGAGCGGCGGGATCAAATCTAAGCAACTACCTCTCTCTCCCTCACTTCTCCTCACCTTTCTCTCCTCTTTTCTCTCTTCTCTCTCCCAGGGTTAGGAAAATCGTATGGAATGGAAATGGGGTGGGTTTAGCCCCTTATATAGGCCCAGAACTGATGAAAATGGCCCCAGGGCCATGGTATACTTAAGTTATAGCCAAATAGCTGCCGTTTCGGTCCAATGGAGCATATCTGGAGGCCACTTTTCTGCATACAGTCCAGAGAAAGTTCCCTAACATTGGATCTATACCAGGTTAAGTTTTCAGTTTGATCAAATTTATGGATCGACCGTGGCGGACCAGTTTCAGTTCAACGGTCGTTGTCACTCGATCAGGGCCATAAGTACACTGACCTGTGTAGGAAAATTTTTCTGATCCGAGGATATATTTGGGTCAGATTCTGATGGTCTGAAACCTTAAATTTGGCCCGCAAGTGAGCAGTCCAAATCACTTAAATCTTAGTTCATTTTCTAAAGATATTCACGTTTCTCACACATTTCACTCCGGGCTTAGGTTTTGTGTTTCTGAATACTATTAGGACTTGATTTCTGATATGATTGTCAAGCCCAGCAAGGCAGTCATAACCATATAGTTTCGCAGTAATCAAAATTTCAATGCGCGGTCCAGGTCTAATACGAAGTTTCAATATGCTCCCAAGAGCAACTGGGTTTAGAGATTGATCCTAAGTTTTTAGGTAATATAGTATTAGCGATTCTTCTAGTTTTGGGTCTTACAGTTTGTATAGAAAGTGGTTCAAGCTAATTCTACTGATTATTCCGTTTAGTGCTTAACTAAATTATGCCCTAATTACGATAGAATAAGGTCTTAGGGTAGTTTTACGCCCCTTTCTGGCACTTTTAATTAGTATATTATTTTCGTTATTTTTTTAATAGTTCGTCATCAAGTCTACTTCACCTCTACTAAATTTTATTAGATTTCGTATTGTAGAAAAATTCTAGGAGCTGCAGCTGTCCAAATTAATGATTTTCGCATAGTTGTCATAATGATCTATATTAAAATTTTTATTATATTTTCACTTATTTTTATATGAAACTAGACTTATTGAGCTTCAATCTGGCTTTTGAATCACCTAAATTGGAGTTATATTGAGGGAGATATGACTTTTTGAAGTCGGACTGAAAATTACAGAAAACGGGCCGCCCAGCCTGCTGGACGGTGAAGCCTCGCCATCACGGCAAGGCCATCGCCGACTCACTGTCCTGTCTGGTGGTGGTTTCATCACCCGATATTTGAAATGTATGTATTTTATAAACTGCAATGAGTTATTTGACATGCAATATATGTTTTTAGGGTAGGAGAAGCTTATCTATCCAAATAACCTACTTATTTCATAAGATTCCAAAAGGTTAATAGTCAAAAATCCATTTTATTTATTTATTTACTATTTATGATAATTTTTAGTTTAAGTATTATTCTTCATCACCTAAACTTTAGGATTTGTATCTAATATGAAAGTACTTAGAAAAATTTGAAGAATATGGTGGTGAAAGGTGAGATTTTAAAGGAAATGGGTTACAAAGGGATTTTAGATTTTGGAATTGAGTTTTGAGAAGTTAATAAGGTGTTATGATTGACTTATTGCCAAAGGACGTCTAATTCCAAGTTGGCAAAAATTCAGTATGTTATATTTCAACAAACACATGGAATGCATTATATTCAACATAGTTCATATATATTTGTAATACACGGAAAACATCATATCTAAGCACATATGACAACAATCAAGTCAGTCATAAATCATTGACTGACATTGAAAGCCTTGAAAACCATAACTTAAATGTTTATAGTCCGCACCTTTCGTCGGTATACTCGTATCGAACTCAGTTTGAATCCTACACCTTTGTCTATGGCACAACAGTAACCTATAACATGAAATAGGTTAGCAATTTCACCATTTTACCTATCTGGATTCCTATAACAGATTAGGGTTAGGATTTCTTACCTAAAAATGGATTTGGATTCGTCAGTGTAGCGACACGGAAGAGAGGATTCAGTACGTGGAGTGGCGGGAATGAATCCCAACAATAAACCACAACTCTCTCTCACTTCCCCTCACTTTCTCCTTCTGTTTTCTCTCTTCTCTCACCTAGGGTTTAAGAAATTCGTATGGAATGAGAGAGGGGTAAGTTTAGGGTCTTATATAAGCCTAAAAGTGAAGTCAATAGCCCTAGGGCCATGGTATGCTTAGGATATAGCCAAAAGTTGGCTGTTTTGGGCCAAAGGAGCTCATTTGGAGGTCCATTGCCAGTATACGGTCTAGGGAAGTTCCCTGACAATGGATCTATGTCAGGTCAAGATTTTGGTCCGATCAAATTTGTGGATCGACCGCGGCAGACCTGTTTCAGTTCAATGGTCATTGTTACACGATCAGGGCCACAAGTACACTGACATGTGTAGGGATCCAAGGGTTTATTTGGGTCAGAATCTGACGATCTACAACCTTAAATTTGGCCTCTAAGCATACGACCCAATTTACTTAAATCTAAGTTCATTTTCTAAAGATATTCGCGTTTCTCACACACTTTACTCAGGGCTCTAGTTGTGCATTTCTAAATACTATTTGGACTTGATTCCCGCGATGGTTATTAAGCCCAGTAAGGCGGTCATACCCGTATAGTTTCGT
The DNA here is from genome assembly GCA_030180095.1 of Magnolia changhungtana. Classification (NCBI taxonomy): domain Eukaryota; kingdom Viridiplantae; phylum Streptophyta; class Magnoliopsida; order Magnoliales; family Magnoliaceae; genus Magnolia; species Magnolia changhungtana. Next base: position 6,441,488 of record JASAUF010000600.1, read on the forward strand.
GGTAATCGAACTTTCGACTCATGATCCAGGTCCAATATGGAGTTTCAAGATGCTTCTGATCCTAGGTTTTTAGGTAATGTAGAGTTAGTGATTCTACTGGTTTTGGGTCTTGAAGTTCGTATAGAAAGTGGTTCAAGCTAATTCCACTAATTAATTCAGTTTAGTACTTAATTAATTTTCGTCTAATTTTTAAAGGATTTGGTCCTTAGTGATTTCTGCCTGAGGTGGTACTCGGGTCTTTGTATGGATTTTTTTGAGACATTACAATCTACCCCCCTTAAAGAAAAATTTTATTCTCGAAATTAGTACATTTTCGTACTCGAGAATCTGAGGGTATTTCTTACAGACTTCGGCCTCTGTTTCCTAAGTAGCCTCTTCCTCAGTGTGATGCGTCCACAGTACCTTCACAAGTGGAATAACCTTATTGCACAGCACCTGTTTCTTCTTGTCTAGGATACGCGTCCGTCGCAGTACATAAGTAGCATCTTCACTCAACTGTACCTACTCCCATTTGATAATGTGGGAAGGATCGGGAACATATTTCTTTAGCATCGATACATGAAATACGTTGTGCACGCATGCGAGTGATGTGGGCAAAGCAAGGCGATATGCTACCACACACACCCGATCTAGAATCTGGAATGGACCGATAAATCGAGGCGTGAGTTTCCCCTTCTTGCCAAATCGATGGACTCCCTTCATGGGGAAAACCTTAAGAAACACATGGTCCCCAACCTCAAACTCTAGCTGTCGCCATCTTGTCTACTCTGTGCTGCAAGAAGTTGACGCCTGATAATGTCAATCTTCTCTGAGGTCCCCTGCACCAGATTTGGGCCAATCATACTCTTCTCGCCAACCTCTGCCCAGCAATGCGATGCTCTACATGGACGCCCATACAATGCTTCGTAGGGAGCCATGCCAATGCTCGCCTGAAAGCTGTTGTTATAAGCGAACTCAGCATAGGGAAGACAGTCATCCTAACTGTCTTTGAAATCAAGCACACAAGCTCGCAACATATCCTCTAACACCTGATTCACCCGTTCCGTCTGCCTATTCATCTGTGGGTGGAATGTGGTACAAAACTTCAGTTTCACACCTATTGCTTCCTGGATGTGAGTCCAGAAGATAGATGTGAATCGCGTGTTTCGATCCGACATGATCTCCATAGGCACTCGATGCAGACGTACTATCTTCTTAATGTACAGCTTGGTCAAATCGTCTGGGGAGTTCGAAACTTTAATCAGGAGGAAAGGAGCCGATTTCGTCAATCGGTCCACAATCACCCAAATGGAGTCATGCCCCTTCCTCGTCTTCGGCAATCCTAAAATAAAGTCCATAGAGATGAAATCCCATTTCCATTCAGCTATGGGCATGGGCTGAAGTAAACCAGGAGGTCGGTGATGTTCGGCCTTGACCTGCTGGCACGTGAGACAACGGGATACATAGTCTGCAATGTAGGCCTTCATGTTGTCCCACTAGTACGATCGCTTCATATCACGATACATCTTCGTACTATCAGGATGTATTGCCATCTTCAAATTGTGAGTAGCTTCGAAAACTTCCCTTCTCAAGTCATGAAGATTTGGGACGCATAGGCGGCTACGATAACGTAAACCCCCATCCATACCAACTCTCCATTCCGAGTCTTCATTGTCGCTCACCTGCTCTCTCATCTTTGCCAATAGTTCATCGTCTTTCTGAGCCGCAATAATCCTGTCATCAATGAGTGGTTGTACACGAACGTGTACGACGCTCTCGAACGGCTCCTCTACTGTAAACTTCTGCTCAAAGTCTCACACAAATTCTACCATGTTCCACTCATCTATCATTAGTGGAGCCGCAAATGCTATCATCTTTTTGCAGCTCAACATGTCTGCCACAAGGTTAGCCTTGCCAGGATAGTAGAAGACCTCAAACTTGAAGTCTTTTAAGGTTTCCATCCATTGTCGTTGCCTCATATTCAGGTCCCTCTGTGTAAATATGTACCTGAGGCTCTTATGGTCGCAAAAGAGCTTTAACTCCTCTCCATGGAGGTAATGTCTCCAGAGCTTTAATGCAAAGATGACGGCCGCTAACTCCAGGTCATGCGTAGGGTAGCTTTCCTCATGTTTCCTCAACTGTTGAGATGCATAAGCAAACACCCTATCCTTCTGCATAAGAACACACCCCAAACCAACATGAGAAGCGTCAGTGTATATGGTATACTTGATCCCTTGCTTTGGTAATACTAGCACAGGGGCGGACGTCAACTTGTTCTTCAGTTCCTGAAAAGCTGCTTCCGCCTTCTCATTCCAGGCAAACTTAAGATCCTTCTTAGCCAGATGAGACAACGGTCTGGTTATCTTGGAAAAGTTCCTAATGATTCGATGGTAGTATTCTAGCAGACCAAGGAAGCTCCTCATTTTAGTAACCGAACCGAGCTGCTCCCAGTCCTGAACTGCGGTCACCTTAGCAAGGTCTACCACTATTCCTTCCTTAGACACCACATGTCCTAAGAACTTGACTTCTTCTTTCCAGAAGTCACACTTCTTGTATTGAGCAAACAACTGGTTCTCCCTGAGCGTATCAAAGACTGCTCGCAAGTGCTTCTCGTGATCCTTCCAACTCTTGGAGTATATCAGGATGTCATCTATAAATATGATGACGAATCGATATAAATATGGCCGAAACACTCGGTTCATCAGGTCCATGAACACGGCGGGTGCGTTTGTGAGTCCAAACGACATCACAAGGAACTCGTAGTGGCCAAAGCTCTTCTTGAATGTTGTCTTCTGCACGTCCTCATCCCTGAGGCACAACTGGTGATACCCTGACTGTAAGTCAATCTTAATGAAGTACCGTGCCCCTTTCAACTAATCGAACAAGTCATCTATCCTGGGTAAAGGATACTTGTTCTTCATCGTCACTTGGTTCAACTCGCGATAATCAATAGACAATCGCAATGATCCATCTTTCTTCTTCACAAACAACACAGGTGCTCCCCAAGGAGATACACTCAGCCGTATGAAGCCTGCATCCAACAGATCATCGATTTGTCTCCTCAGTTCCTCCATCTCACATGGAGGTATGAGATACATCGGAAGAGATATAGGTGTCGCACTTGTCACTAAATCAATGGTGAAATCAATCTCGCGCTGAGGAGGTAATCCAGGTATCTTTCAGAACACGTCCGCAAAATCCTGAACTACTGGCGTGTTCCCAAGTGTCGGGCCATCAACATTTTCTAGTAAGGTAGCATAATAACTAATGCGATAGTACCAACTGACCTGAACTGGGAATGTAAAGGTTGTGCCCTCAGGTCCATGGGCTGTCACCACCCTAGTATCACAATCGATCTCTGCCTTCATCTCGGTGAGCTAATATATATCGAGGATCACATTATAATGACATAGAAGGGCAATGATCAGGTCGACGAGTACTGTCCTGCTCCTTAAGTTTATCGAGCAATCCTTACAAATCTTGGTAATGTCTAAAAAGGTCCCTGTGGCAGTAAGGAGTCTCATCCTAACCATAGGACTAGTTTCCAACCCTAATCACTTGATTATTGCGCATGATATTATAGAGATAGTGGACCCAGTGTCCATCAACAAGAAGACTAGTGTACCTTGGATATGCGCCGTGACTTCAAAGGTAAGTAGTGCTGTAACTGCTATCTTAGAAGCCTTAGCTACAAGTGAGTTCACACGAGCTTATTGAGGATGGTTCGACTACGGTACCATAGGCCGTTGAAGTGACCTAAATCGAAGTGTAGGTGGCCTGTAGAAAGGCTGTGCTGGCAGTACTGATCTCAGAGGTGGAGCTGATATGGCTGGCGGCATCTGACGGTTGATCTTCTGAGGGGGCATGAAGTTATTGTCTCTCATCCTGGTAAAGCAGTAAGTGTCAGAATGGCCCGTCCTCTTGCAATAGGTACACCATACATCAGGTCACCTAGGCTGTGTTGATGGAGCCATAAGCCAAGGAGGAGAATTTGCACGCGGCCTCTTGCCAAGGAACGGTTTGATCGGCAGATCTAGTCGAGGCCTAGGAATCATGGGCATGTGAATACGTGATAATCTGTCCCCGTCCTGCTCAGCATGTAGAGACATGTTCACTAGCTTAGCATAGTTGGGTATGTTAGCACAGCACATCTTCGTGCGGATATCGGGCCACAGACCATCAGAGAAATGCCGCATATTCATCGGCTCGTTAGTTAGGATCAAAGGAGCATATCTGGCTAGCTCCTTGAACCTATTCTCATATTCCTCCACATTCATCCCTCCCTGTCAGAGGCGAAGGAACTCTCCCTCCTCATTGCGGTAGGTGAGAGGGAAATACTTTTCATGGAAGTGTGTCTCAAAAGCCTCCCATGTCCATACGTAACTAGGCGCAACGGTCCGAAGTATGCTATCCCACCAGAGACTAGCTTCCTTCTCGAACATGTACGCGACCGGCTCAACCTGCTCTGCCTAAGTGCAGTGCAGAGGCTTCAGCATCTTAGAGATGCGGTCAAGCCAATACTTGTCCTCCTCGAGTCTGTGAGTACCCGCAAAAGTGGGAGGTCAGAAGTGCTGGAATCTCTCGAATAAGCAGCTGGCATTCATGTTTCCAGCAAGCTGCATAGGTGGTGCAAGCGGGACCGCGTGCATGTTCTGAGCAATGGCCCCTGCAATGGTGGTCAAAAACTGTTATTGCTGCTGCATCAAGACCATCATCTGCTCCAACCTATCAGGAGGAGGAGCAAACTGTGGTATGTATGGCATCGATGTAAACGCACGGTTCTGTTAGGGAACCGGTGGTCCAAAAGGTGTCGATCCATTAGTGGGGCCCGTGGCCGGCTGTGAATCTGGCATCGAGTCACTGTCAGGGCCCAAGCTGGGGTCCGTGTGGCTACCGCTTAGGGGAGGTGCCTTGTCAAATGATTCACCAAGTGCAAGCTGTGACATGCTCCGAGTGCTCTTAGGTGGCATTCCCTATATACAATATAGGGTGCAACCCGTGTAAGATTTAGCATAAAAACATACATTCATCCACACATCATTCACATTCCAAACCAAAAGAAACTTCATGCATTTCATTTACCAAAACTGTCACAATAAATGAGATACAGTCTTACATGAATTATGACAGAAGATGCATGTGAGCTAATCTAAACAAGCTTTAAACACTAAAACATACTAACAACCAACCAAGACTACAAAGGCTAGCACAAAAGATGACTAACAACAAGCAAACTAAAAGACGACTACACATATGACTAGTCGTCCAAATCTGGTGATGGAGGAGGGGCACCCTTGTCCTGCATGCATCACGGGAGAGCCTTAAAGGTGCGAGACACCTTCTTGAATTTTTGTTTCATGAAGGCCCTATTCTTTTCAAGTTCGGCCTGGGTCTCTTTGACCTCTTATCACAGGGCAACTTGGCCCTTCTCAATTTCAGCCAAACGAGCTTCTAAAGTAGCCCGATCAGGGTGGTGCTCATGGGTAGCAAGAGGAGAACCCCCATCAGAGTTTGAGGCCTCCTCTTCTTCCTCTTCCTGCTCTTCCTCTTCCTCACTTTCCTCTTCATTACTTCCTTCTTCCTCTTCATTTTCTTCCTCACCTTCCTCATCCTCGCTTTCCTCTTCCTCTTCACTTTCTTCTTCTATCTCATCACCATACTTATTGCGACGGGCTCAACGCGGTCGTGGCCCAATACTCATGTTGTTGAGTGTGGTATCATTGATGAAGTGGATCGGCATAAACTCATCAGTAAGCCTGTAGCCGAACTCTCGAGCGAGCTTACATATGAGTCTGCCAAATGGGAGTGAAAGATCAGTCCTATGAGAACGAGCGGTCTGAACTATCTGTAGTAGGACAAATGTAGGTAAGCACAACTTGTCTCTCTAGCTAGCTTTGTATAGGAAGTCCACCATCAGACGCGTGCATTCGGAGTGATTGCTCCACCTTGGGTACACATTGTATGTGAATATGTGGTAGAGTAGGCGGAAGTCATGAGTCATCTTTGTCGCTGGGAGGCAGTTGCGTCGACTCCAATGGATCAGTCGGCCGCAAAGAAATCGCTTGCGGTGATCTCTTTCACGCGCACTCTTGAGGTTCTTCTCGCTAACATGAACCTCACCGCGCTCCATGCCCATGATCCAAGCTATCACACCAACATCGATTATGACTTCCCGCCTTTCCACGGGAATAATGAACTGTAGAGGCTCTAGCGATGGGTCCCGTATATGAGCGTAGAAGGCTCGGATAGTGTTCTCACACGCACGTGACTTACCCTCAAATATGGGAGTCCATTCGGCATCCACCAGGAGGTCCATCACCAGATAAAGCCCAAACAGCTTCTCGTCCACGTGGGCTTCACATAGAACTCTATGACCCTGGAATCTACCACGTGCGATGCTCGACTATAGGGCTCTCTCGAGTAAAACTTGGGGATTGAGGTCCCACTTTGTCCTTCACTCTCGTATGATGCTTGTACTTGCTTCGGCGCCCGATTTCCTTCTTGGACGGGTTGGGCGGCTAGGCCCAGCTTCATCTGTGGGAGCTCTCTTCTTTCCCATGAGGGAAAGAAGTGTGGAGAGGGAGAATATCGCAGCTACAAGCTCAAAAAGAGTCATGGAAGTAAAACAAGATGGAGGGATGGGTAGATTAGTGGACTTTGAGATTTTTGAGACACAAAGGAGAATTTGTGTGCTCAAATGAGAAGAAATGAGGGAGATAGGAGATGAGTTTGAAAGGAATCGTGGGAGGTGGGTATGTAGTAATGAAGAAGAAGAAGATTTGAGAAAAGAGGGAGGATTTGAGAGAGAAAAATGGAAATTTTGGAAGTTTGAAGAGCATGGAGGGGTGAAAATGAAGGAAAGGGAGCAAATGGGGAGAAAAAGGGGGTCCCCACACGATTTCGTGGGCCCCACTCACATGTACACTGGTCGGCCCGACCGGCCCGCTGCGGCCTGATAGGCCCAGGTGAATCGGACGGCGATGCATCGCGGTAGGGGCGATGCCATCGCAGTCCGCTGGACACCTGGGCGATGGCATCGCCCTCCCAGGGTGCTAGAAACGTGTAACGCCCTAAAAATTGAGGGTCGAGAAAAGCTCTACTCCCGAGTTCCAACGCATCACTTATTCAACATGGATAATGATGTTTAGATGTCATTCATTAGCAATGCTGTAAACATGAGTGAGATTATATTAAAACAACATATCATACTCCAGAGTTAATGTAATTTGGCAAGTGGAAAACTGAAATATATGCATTTAATTTTAAAAACGTTTAACAAATTTCAGAGTATGATTATGAAACCGGGCTAAATGTGCATGTGTTGTTTCTAACCATATAAATGCGGGAAGTAAATGTGTTCAACTAAATAAGTATCCCAGTAATCCCTGTGCATTGGTATGAGATTTACATAGATTCGCCCGATAGTTGAACGTAGGAGAACTCTTCCTCCTCGCCTATGAAGTCCAACTCTGCTGTATAGACCTCGCCATCACCTGCATCTAAACTAGAGTCTGGGTGGTGTTTAAAACACCATCCCAAGTGGGAATGAGTAGCTAATTCAGGGGAACTATAAAGTAAAGGTTAACATGTTATCAATTCAATCAAGCAGTAATGATAAAATAGTATAATAATGTCTTAAGTACTTTTGTTAATGCAGAGATGATATGCTATAATGATACATGCCCTCGCCTGCACTCCCTCAACGACATCATCTCACGGTCGCGCATGCAACACTCCCGCTGTGCTCAACTCCATCGCCAAAGGTACATGCAATGCGGTGCATGTGTGTGTTAGCCAAGTTCCTAATTAGACCTATTCATACAGTAGGTTTGGGAAGCTAAGGTACCTCCCTTTATATCATTTACCCAAATAATGATCCATCTAGGGTCATCAATCCTAGTTAATCACATACGATAGGCAAGTTCGAGAGTTTACACTTTAGGTCGCTAGGAGAGACTCGTCAATGTTAGCGTAGGCCTATTTTGTACTCAAGGTCACACCATCAACGCCCTACCAGCTGACAGTCTATTTTCGAAGGCTCATCACCAACCCAACTAGGGACCACAGCCAGGATGCGCAGGGGTAGGCCTATTTTATACTTGAGGTCACTACGGGAAATGCTCGTCACCTTAGCATAAGCCGACAGTTCGAATACAGTGTCCCATACCACCATATTCAGCTCACGAGTTTGGGTTGCTCACTGGTCACTACGGGGAGGCTCATCACCCCAGCGTAGGCCGACAGCTCGACCACGGTGTCTCATACCACCATGCCCGACTCATGAGTCTTAGCGGATCGTGATAACAAGGTTTAACGGGCTTTGCATGGTAAGTGGTACCTTAGATTCAAGAAGTAGTGTCCATACATGGTGAACATACATTAGGCTAATCGGGTTACTTGGACAAGCTCGACTAGTACGAGGGCACGTTGACTTAATCGACATGGAGCGCATAAGCACTCCTCGTGGACTAACCACTATCGACAATCATCGTACGACTCAGATTCACCGAACGCTTCAAATGTGGTGAGACTAATTCAGCCACTCAATAGGAATTGTTACTGATTGCCTAGACTACGTAGTAGTCCCAATCATACTCAAATGCAGTATATGGAGACATGTGATAATCATATAGGCATTTAACAAACAATCCAAGTACAATGCTCATTTGAGCATTTTATTAAAACTCATAGAACATGTTATCATACATAGGCATGCTATACATTAATCATATAGGGATGATTTACAATACATGAAGAAAACTTATTCATATGACTGAGGAAACTAAGGATCCCGTCTTAATGCACTTAATAAGTACAATCCAACAACAAAATCTCATTCGAGCATTTTTACAAACACTTAGACTACACATTTCAAGTATATGAACTAGACTTATTACGACATGAATTATAACAATTCATTTCACGACATTGTTATAAAGTATATGACATACAAGTATATAAGATTAGAAATCATATAAAATACAAATCAGAATTTTACATTCATTCAAACATTTCAACAAACACTTAGGCTACACATTACTACGTACATAGACTAAATTAGTTACAATATATATTGTGACAAATCCTTTCACAAGGAGATTGTCATACACACAACAAAAATGAATTCTAGGTTAATAGTCAGGGCAAGCAAAAATCATGATTTCATATTCATTCGAACATTTCAACAAACACATGGAATGCATCATATATTCGCATAGTTCACACACATGTATGGATTATCGAATACATCATAACTAAGATCATATGGTGGCAAACAAGTCAGACATAAATCATTAGCTAACATTGAAAGCCTTGAAAACCATAACCTAAACATTTATAGTCTACACCTTTCGTCGGTTAACTCATTTTGAACTCGGTTCGAATCCTACGCTTCCGTCTACAGAACAACAACTACCTAAATCACAAAACAGGTTAGTTTTATATCGATTACTCTATTTGGATTCCTAAATCAATATTAGGGTTAGGATTTGTTACCCAAATCGAAGTTGGAATCGACGGCGTGGTGATGGTGGGGTGGCGATTCGGCGTATGGAGTTGTGGGAGTGAATCCCAGCAACGATCTCCCTATTTCTCTCTCTCTGTCTCTCTTCTCCTCACTCTTTCCTCCTCTTTCTCTCTTCTCTCTCCTAGGGTTTAGAGAAAATTCGTATGTGAGAGAGAATGGGTGGGTTAAGGGTCTTATATAGTTCAAATGGCCCCGGGGCCATGGTATACTTAGGTTATAGCTAAAGGGAGTCTGTTTTTTATAAATGGGGCCCATCTGGAGGTCCATTACTCACCTACGACGTAGGGTAAGTTCCCTGGTGTTCACTCCCCAAGTATAGGGTTGTGATGTAGTAATAAACTCAGTAAGACCGAGGTCGAATCCCAAGGGACTGAAACCTGTATGTAATCTGAAACTAATTAGAACTAGAACTAGAATGAGATGAAATCTAAATCAATTGTAATTTGAGGAATAATGGTGAAATAGTAAACTAAAACTGGTAAAATTCAAAGGTAGGAAACTAGGGTGCCAAGGATCCACTTGTAGAGATCAGGGAGATCTACGGTCGATTCACGAACTCAACTGGACTTACAGTCCCATCTTCATCCAGTTGAAGACTATAACTATGGAAATCAAGACCGAACTTCCTTTGATATATTTTTCAAGAGATGAAAGGTATATGAATTAGAATGAATTCCATCACCAAACCATGCCCATGAGACAAAGTAAACAACAAAATTAAACTAATTACCAACCAATCAACAATGTATGAAGGTTAGGAAGGGTACCGTCATCCGACCATGCCCAAGAGACGATGGTGAACAACAGGGCTTCCTGACGTTATAAACATAAAAAAGAAAGGAACATGCTTAAAGCTATCGCAGACCCATTATAATTTTAGTCACAACAGACCATTAAAAACTAAAAACATTCCCTTAATTAAACTAAAATCAACATCAGTTCAGTTTAAACAAAAGGCACAAACAAAAAGTCTCTCCATCGCTACAAGCTTCACCTCTTAGCCCTAGCAAAGAGGTTTAGCCGATCATCGACATGTTGACGCTAAAACTCAGAAGAAGATAAGGGAGGAAGAAAAGAAACCCGAGAGGAGGGATGAAGAATGAAGAATGGATGGCCGGCTAACATCTCTCTCTCTTTCTTCTTAACTTCTAAGATCTAAGCTCCCAAGGTGCCTCCACGGCTGCCCCAGATGGTGGATCCCCCTTCCCACATCCTTCTCTCTCTTTTTATAGCCACAAAGAAGCCGGTGGAAGAGCTTTTACGCAGCTACAGTGTGCGCAACGAAGAATAATGCAAACTAGTTGCGTTTGGATGGGAGTTTTAGCGGTACACGGCCAAGAAACCCCTTCTGGCTCCATGGTTGGGGTAAAGACCCCCTGCAAGATCTTTTGGACAGTTTAGATCATCCAACCGACCATCATATGGGTCGTACAATGCCCCACTACGTAGGATTTCACGGACGCGGGCTTCCGGTAAATTTTCTTGCGCTGACATGTTGGTGGGTCCTACAGTGATGTTTTTTGGGAAATCCACCCCGCTCATTAGATTCCTAGCAAAATTTCAGTTAGAAAAGAGTAGTTTTGGTTGAGTTTTGGTGTGGTCCACTGTATAAAATCAACTCACTATTCATCCTGCATTTTCTGACTATCCACATGTATATGTTTGCATTAGGTCAAAAGGACACCTAGGCGAGGGTCACGCCCCACCTCTGGATAGAATGGATGGTCCAGCTCAATCATATGGGCCAAGATGGTGGCCCATAGAGAGTCTTAGTGTCTGCACCTTACGGATGTTGTTCTTGCGCAGACGCTGGCTCGAGAGGGCTCGGTCAGCCCTTTTGTTTGACCGGACTCTCCGTCCGGTGCACATCTTGTGCACGCGTACCCTCTGTACATGCAATGTTCATGTGGGGTCCATCGTGATGTATCTTAGGAATCCGTTCCATTCATCCACTTCCCCGTCTAATTTAAATGGTTGAGTCCAAAATTGAGGCATATCCAGAGATCAGGTGCGCCCTAGATTGATGATTTATGGGCTGATCTGTCCGTTGGATGACTTTCACAAGGATCCAATGGATGAAATTTGACATGTACAGTTAGTTTATGGTCCTCAGGCCATGTATGGAGTTTCGAGCTGAACGGATGGTGGGAACCCTGTAATCTTGCATTCTGGACGTCTTTTGGGCCACTTGTGCTTCAGTTTCTCGATTTTCTTGGATCCCTGGCATGTAAATCTGTCGATCTTGGTCTCCTGGGATCCGTCCCATGTTTTGGTGAATTTTGAATGTTAAATCTTAGCTTTTAGCACTCTATTTCAGTCCAAGCTCCTAAAGTCACCTTGCAACACAAACACAATTAAAATAGGCTGTTAAACAATATCATGTTCATAAATCCAGGCAGTAACTGGGGTCTGATATGCAATATTTGACCCTCAACACCTGGCAATGGATCTAGGCCAGGTTAAGATTTCAGTCCGATCGAATTTATGAATCAACCGTGGAAGACCAGTTTCAGTTCAACGGCTATCGCCGCTTGGTCAGGGCCACAAGTACACTGACTTGTGTAGGAAAATTTTACCGATCCAAGGGTGTAGTTGGGTCAGAATCTGATGGTCTGAAACCTTAAATTTGGCCTGCAAGCCAACAGCCCAATTCACTTAAATATGAGTTCATTTTCTAAAGATATTCGCGTTTTTTACACACTTTACTCAGGCCTCTAGTTATGCATTTCTGGGCACTATTCGGGCTCGATTCCCACGATGGTTGTTAAGCCCAGCAAGGTGGTCATAACCGTATAGTTTCGCGGTAATCAAACTTTCAACGCGCGGTTCAGGTCCGATACGGAGTTTCAATGTGCTCCCATGAGCTACAGGGTTTTGAGATTGATCCTAGGCTTTTTTTATATGTAATGTAGAGTTAGTGGTTTTAATGGTTTTGAGTCTTGTAGTTTGTATAGAAAGTGGTTTAAACAAAATCCATCAATTGTTTAGTTTAGTACTTAACTACATGTCGCCCAATTTCGACAAACTAGGTTGCTCTGTCCAAATCACCTATTTATTTCATCAGATTCCATAAGACTAAGGGCCCAAAACCCATTTTTATTTACATATTTACTATTATAGTAAATTTAAGTTTAAGTATTGTTCTCCATCATTTAAATGTTAGGATTATTGTCTAATATGAAAGTACTTAGAAAAAGAAATTCGAAGAATAAGGTGGTGAAAGATGAAATTTTTGAAGGAATTTAGTTGAAAGGGAATTTGAGACTTTAGGATTGAGTTTTTGAGAAGTCAATAAGGTGTTAGGATCGACCCATTGCCTAAGTACGTTTAACTCCAAGTTGGCAAAAATTCGGGATGTTACAAAACGTGCGGGGTCCACTTTGGTCCCCCTTGTTTCATGTGGTTTAGGCCCTCGAGCCCGTTTGGTGCGGTTTTGGGTTCCATCTCGCATATATTCACGCTTTTCGGGTCATTTGAGTGTGGAATAGACCGAATTATCATATAAACCTGTTGATTGAGGGTTTGAAAAAGAATTAGGATCATCTCACATGATCACGGATGCCTATGAGTCTGATTTCAACGGTTAGTTTCGCCTGTCGGAGAATCTGGGAATCCTATGACTGTTTTTACGTTTCACTCCTCTCTTGTAAATCAAAGTACGTCAGTGTGCGTCGTGTTACTATAACCCAGGTCCAGTTTAATCTAAATCATTCTCTGATACCAACTTGTAACGCCCTGAATTTCGAGCGTCGAGTAAAGGCTCAACTACAAAGATCCGTCGCATCACTTATGCAACATAGATAATGATGATTTTATGTTGTCCGTATTAGTGCATTAAACATGAATGGGATTATACTAAATCAACGTCTCATACTCCAGAGACAATTAAATTACGTAAGCGGAAGACTGTGATAAGTATATAAAACATATAAGTGATTGTACGTCTCCTGAGTATGAACATGTTACCAGGTCAAATAATTACATGTATTGTCCCAAAATTTACAAAATGATGAAGTGTAATGTTCAACTAGTCCGTAACCCTACAATCCTTGCGACCCAACTTTAGGTGTACATAGACCCGTCAGAGAGTTACATGTAAGAGAACTCCTCGTCGTCGTAGAAGACTGGCTCCAACTCGTAAGCCTCACCATCATCTGAAATTAAAGAAGGGCCTGGTTGGTGTTTTAAAACACCGTCCCAGAGTGAGAGTGAGTGATCAACTCAGTAAAGCTATAAGGCAAAGGTTAACATGTTATCAATTTAGTTAAGCAATAATGATAAAGCAGTACAACAATCATATCCTAAATACTCTTGTTAATACAAGAATGGTAGGTATTAATGATGCATGCCCTCTCCTGCACTCCCTCTGCGACATCATCTCACAGTCGCGCATGCTAAACTCCCACTGTGCTCAACACCCACGCTAAAGGCACATGCAATGCGGTGCATGTTCGTGTTAGCCAAGTTCTTACTTAGACTTATTCATACAGCAAGTTTGGAAAGCTAAGGTAACTCCCTTTATATCATTGACCCAAACAATGATCCATCTAGGGTCGTCAATCCTAGTTAATCACATACGATAGGCAAGTTCGCGAGTTCACACTATAGGTCTCTACGGGAGGCTCGTCACCTCAGCGTAGGCCTATATTATACTCGAGGTCACTATGAAAAGGCTCGTCACCTTAGCGTAGGCCGATAGCTCGAATATAGTGTCCCATACCACCATATTTGGCTCACGAGTTTGGGTTACTCACTGGTCACTACGGGGAGGCTCGTCACTTCAGCGTAGGCCAACAGCTCGACCACGGTGTCCCATACCACCATGCCCAGCTTATGAGTCATAGAGGATCGTGATACCAAGGTTAAACGGGCTTTAGACTAGTAAATGGTACCTTAGATTCAAGCAGTTGCGTCTATACATGGTGAACATACATTAGGTCAATTGGGTTACTTGACAAGCTCGACTGGTACGAGCGCACGTTAAATTAATCGACATAGAGCTCATACATACTCCTTGTGGCCTAAACACTGTCGATAATCACTGTACGACTCGGATTCATCGAACGCATTCGTTGTGGCGAAACTAGTTCGGCCACTGATCATAAACCGTTATCGATTGCCTGGACTATGTATTAGTCCCAATCATACTCAAATACAACATGCATTCATGTGTGATAGTCAAAGGAGCATTTAACAGCCAATCCAAATATAAATCTCATTTGAGCATTTTAACACACATAGTACACATGTTTATCATACATAGGCATTTCATACATGAATCACGTAGCCAAATGTAACTTACATGAAGGAATCTATTTGTATAGATAAGGTAATTGAGAATCTCATCTCAACACCTTTAATAAATGCATTTCATCAACCAATTACTCATTTAGACATTTTATCAAACACTTAGGCTACACATTCAACATACATGTAAGAAATTAGTTATATCATATAATACGACAAATCCTTTCACTAAGGAGTTGTCACACATACAACAATCACGTATCCTCAGTTAATAAGCATGGCATGCACAAATCAAATTCCATATTCATTCAGACGTATGCTCTATGGTTTGCCGAAATCTTGGATCTTGCCGCATCTGAAATCCACGTGTGCCTAGTCATTCATCCCTTGAAATTTTCGTGCCATACCAAGTAGAGACCATACATTTGTACAGGCAGAGAGGTTGCCTAACACTTTCCCTCTTTGTAACCGAGGTCCCTTACCCGGAATCCCGAATCGCAAATCAGGAGTCACTCTAAGGTAGGAGAGTCTTCGGATTTCTCCAACCTTATATATTCCGTGGTTTCTAGCCGACTGCGGGATTCTGAGATTTATTGGCTAGTGGGACTCCAACATCCACAAATCAGCCTAATCACCCCCACCACTAAGAACATAACATACAAATCAACGTGGGCGCCGATTTTTAGTGTCTACCAGTTTGTTGGGGAAGATGAAAAAATGGAGGAAAGAGTGCTTTTGCACATTAAAAAGCCCCAAACCCAAGTAACTCGACTGGTCGAGTACATACTCGACCGGTCGTGCCACGACTGGTCGAGTGTGTACTTGACTGGTCGTGCACCTCATAAATTTTGCATTTTTCCATATTTTTGATATTTAAAAATTTGTAAAAAAAAAAAAATTATGCAATATAGTACAAATAAATACAAGCAATTCAGATCATATTGCACATACCCATATCCAATTTTAATTTAGTAAACCTATTTCTGTCAATCGGTTTTGTAAAAATGTTTGCAAGTTGATTTTTAGTCTAAATATAATCTAAAGAAATAATCTTATCTTCTACTAATTCACGAATATAATGATATCTAATGTCAATATGCTTAGTTCATGAATGCTGAATTGGATTTTTAGAAATTTTAATTGCTATAGAATTGTTGCAATACAACACCATAGAATCTTGTGCAAATCCGTAATCACTTAACATCCTCTTCATCCACACAAGCTGGGTGTATGCATTACCGGCTGCAATATACTCAGCCTCAGCTGTGGAAAGTGATATAGAACTCTGTTTCTTACTATGCCATAAAACTAAACAGTTCCTGACATAAAAACATCCACCGCTGGTAGACTTACGGTCATCAATATTACCAGCCCAATCAACATCCGAATAACCAGCTAATTGAACATTAGTATCATGAGGATACCAAAGGCTGAGTTTGGCCGAACTTATGACATATCTCAAAATGCGCTTTACAACAATCAGGTGGGACTCTTTAAGGTCTGATTGATATCTAACACAGATTCCTATGGTGAATGCAATATCAGGTCGATTCGCAGTTAAATATAATAAACTACCTATCATACTGGGATACAACTTAGGATCTACACTTTTACCTGTTGAATCCTTAGAGAGCTTAAGTGTTGTACTCATAAGAGTATCAAAATTTTTACCGCTCTCAAAACTAAACTTTTTCACCAAGTTTAGAGCGTATTTGGTTTGAGAGATAAAGAACCCATCAGCAAGCTGTTTTACTTACAAACCTAAGAAATAGTTCAATTCTCCAACTATGCTCATTTCAAATTTAGACTTCATTAAATCTGCAAACTCAACAATCATGTTAGAATAGGTAGATCCATAGATAATGTCATCAACATATATCTGTGTACTATTAGTATATGATCATTGTGTTTCTTTACAAATAGTGTCTTATCAACACTCTCCATTACAAATTTATGACTTAGTAGAAGCTTAGTCAATTTCTCGTACCATGCCCTGGGAGCTTGTTTTAATCCATAGAGTGCCTTTTTCAGGCGATAAACATGATCAATATGTTTAGGGTCTTCAAAACTAGTAGGCTGTTCTACACATACTTCCTCATGTAGATCACCATTCAAGAAAGCACTCTTAACATCTATTTGATAGATTTTGAAATTTTCGTAACAAGCAATGGATATGAACAATCTAATAAATTCAAGACGAGCTACTGGGGCAAAGGTTTCATCATAATCAATGCTTTCTATCTGAGTGTATCCTTGTACAACCAGTCTAGCCTTGTTTCTTATAATATTACTTATAATATTACCTAATTCAATAATATGTTTATCATTAGGTTTAGGAACTAAGTACCATACATCATTCCTTACGAATTGATTATTCTTTCAGGGAAGTTCATCCTCCAATCCACCCTCATCATTGATATTCAATAGAGTGGATTGGGGAATGAACTTCTGCATTCAAGGATCCTCCAGCTACTACCTTAATGGCAAATCATTAAGTTGGGATGCCTTGAATGTATAATCGGAATCACTCTATCTTCCTTATAGGAAAACATTTTATAGAGTAGGATTCTCTCTTAACCTTGACCCAACCCGAAGCCTCGTATTGGTACATCATCTGAGTTGCGGATCAAGGAAGCGGAAGATTCTTCATCAACATGGAGGAGATCTTCGTCAACGTGCTGAATGAGACTCAGTCACTTATATGTAAGTTATTAGAGTCCAGAGGACACTTGTGATCATTCCTTTTTAGGATTGGGTTTAAGGTGTTTCTCACCCTTACAAGCCCTCGTAGGAGGCCTCCGTCGGGAGTGTACTTAGTGGGTGCGTTGTGTTGACCCTTGCTCTGTAGAGAGCATAAACAGTGAGGTTCCTTGTGTGAATCCTTGGCCAGTATGCCTAAAGGTGGGTGCATTATGTTGACCCTTGCTCGTGAGAGCATGAATAGTGAGGTTCCTTGTGTGGATCCTTAGCCAGTGTGCCTAAAACCTGGTGCTATATGTTGATCCTTGCTCAGGGAGCATAAACAGTCAGCCTAGGTATAGGTTGTAAAGGTTGAAGGTGAACCTGACTTAAAACCTTAAGTTTAAGGTGAACCGCTGTGAAACCTCCTTAGTGAAATCTGGTACACTCAAGGGTTGAGTGCGGTTACCGAGAGTGGAGTAGACAAGTAGTTGAACCATTATAAAAATGACTGTGTTTGAGATTGCTATTCATTTGTTTGTGTGATTTCCTTCTATATTTTCATATCTGATTATCTGAGATCACACCTCACACACACACAGTCATATCCATCATAAACTTGTTTGCATATTATTCATCTCTCAAATAGTTTATGATTAGATCCTCTACGGGCTTGGAAGCCAATAGAGTTACTTTTGAGTAATCCTAATCGATGCCTGTTGTTAGGATTTTAAATTGACATAAAATTATTAAAAAGTCTTATTCACCCCCCTCTAGGACACATTGGCATATTCCTACTTCAAGTAAAGTGGTCTTCACCGCAATTTCATAGTCAACTCTATATGGGGTCTTAGTGATAGCATCTCAGAAAGTAAGGTTTGTGCAAAGATATTGCGCTCATTGCCTGATAGGTTCAATTTTAAGGTCACTGCCATTCAGAAAATAGTGATACAGATAATATGAGGGTTGAAGAGCTTGTTGGTTCTTAACAAACCTACGAGTTAAATTTTAAGGCTCCTAAAGGTAAGTCCATAGCCCTTAAGTCTTCTAAAAATATTTCTCATGATAAAGCTAGTAATTCTGATTGTGAAAATTCTGAAGATGATATGACACTATTAGCCAAGAAGTTTTATAAAATTTTTAAAAGCAAAAAGAGGGTAGATTTTTAAAAACCTTCTGAAAAGAAAAGGACTAGATCTAAAACTTGAAAATTTATTAAAGACAGCTAATGTTTCAATTGCCATGCATACGGGCATCTGGTAAATAAATGTCCAAAGAGGGACAAACTTAAGAAGAAAGGTATGTTGGCCACATGGGATGAGTCATCTTGCTCTGAAGCTTCTTCTGAGTCAGATGATTCTGAGCACGAATCTACTAATGAGGTCAAGGCCTTAATGACTCTAGCTAGAGTGACTTCCTCAGACAGTTATAATTCAACTTATGATGAAAATCTGAGAAGCGACCCTGAAAATGACGATGATTTACAAGATGCTTACAATGCCCTATACAGGGAAAGTTGCAAGATAGCTGTAAAACTAAAACTTCAAAAAGAAAATTAAAGTTAAAAGAAAATTTTTGATAACTTAGTTTTAGAAAAATCGCATTTTTCTGATTGTTTTGAAAAAGCTAAGTGTGATTTAGATTTCAAAACATCTTAAGTTGAAAACCTTAAATCAAAGAATGAAAAACTAAAACTAGAAGTCTCTTCTCTCTTGAGTTTGAAGGATACTTGGAGGTATGCCCAGGGTGATCCTAAGCTAGAAAGATTGCTAATCGGATCAAGAAAATGTGGCTATATATCTGGTTTGGGCTATGATAAGAATATACCTCCTAAAAATAATTCCACTCCACCTAAGTTTGTTAAAGGGGAGTCCTCTAACTCAAAAGGGAAAAGTCTGAATCAAAATAGTTTCAAAAATCCTAAAACTTTTCAGGCTATGAAATCTAATAGCAAACATATCAATTATAGAAATCAGAATCATAACCCCTTAGCTGAGAAAATTGTAGATTTACTCAATAAGCTTCTAAAATCTAACTCGAATGGTAGAATATATAACTACAAGTGTAGAAAAACCAACTATGCTTCAAAACTTAAAACAATAATGAAATGGGTCCCAAAGGTTGCTTGTCTGGTTGCTCACATTACTTTCAAGGCTTCGAGTCAATCAAAGTGGTACTTAGACAGTGGTTGTTCTAGACACATGACAGGTGATAAAGATTTATTCACCAATCTTAAAGATATGGCTGATGGCTTAGTCACATTTGGTGATGGTAGCAACTGTAGGATTATTGGCCAAGGTACAGTTCAACTCTTTAATCTTCCTCCATTTGAGAATGTTTTGTTCGTAAAGGGCCTTAAGCATAATCTCTTAAGCATTTCTCAAATTTGTGATAATAAACATAGCGTAAAATTTACCAACCAAGGGTGAAAGATTTCTAATGAGAACGGTTCTGTGATATTAACTAGTCGCAGAACATCTAAGAATTGTTATATAGTCAGTGATTCAAGCTCGTCTAAGTTATCGTGTTCATGGTCCAAACCAATGAGGCCGAACTATGCCATAAACGCCTAGGACATGTACACTACCAAAATCTTTATAGACTGAGCAAAGGTGAAGTAATAAAAGGTCTACCCAAGTTAAAGAAAATGGATAAAATTTATGGTGAATGTCAAATTAGAAAATGAACCAGCAGTGCTCACAAGAAAGTGAACTCTAATGCCACATCCAAACCCCTTGAACTCCTCCACATAGATCTCGTTGGACTGACTAGAATGAAGAGTTGAGGTGGTAAGAAATATATTATGGTAATAGTAGATGATTTTACTAGGTATACATGGGTAGTTTTCATGAGAGAGAAATCTGAAACTTTCGATGAAGTGAAAAGGATACTCAAGCGTATCCAAACTGAAAAAGAATCACATGTCTCTAAAATTCGTAGTGATCATGGTTCTAAATTTGACAATAGCTGTTTTGAGAAGTTCTGTAGTGATCATGGTATATCGCATGAATTTTCTACTCCCAAGACACCTCAACGGAATGGAGTTGTTGAAAGAAAAAATCATGTGCTTCAAGAAATGGCTAATGTAATGTTAAACAGCATGAAACTTCCTAAAAATCTTTGGGCTGAAGCAATGAACATGACTTGTTATATTATTAACCTTGTTTATACTAGAAAGTCAATAATAAGACTGCATATGAACTGTGGTTCGATAAGAAGCCAATAGTTAAATACTTTCGAGTTTTTGGCAGCAAATGCTATATTTTACGTGATCGGGAAATTGGAAAAATTCGACACTAAAAGTGATGAAGGGATTTTTCTAGAGTATGCTCTAAACAGTCGAGCATATCGTGTTCTCAACAAGAGGACCGGTGTAATTCAGGAGTCTATTCATGTGGTTATAGATGATCACCTGAATACACCTGTCTCAAGTTCAGAAGATGATGAAGTCTCTTTATTTAATAAACCAGACTCTTCATTTAGTCAAAATGACATTGAACTGCGGTTAGTTAAAGACCATCCAATTGATCAAATTCTTGGGAACCCTCTCACTGGTGTGCACGCTCGTAGACAATTAGAAAATATTTGTAATTATGTGTGCTTTACATCCCAAATTGAGCCAGCCAATGTAAAAGAAGCGCTTGCTGATGAAAACTGGATAGTGGTTATGCAAGGGTATATGATTTAAGGTAAAACACTCAAAAGCACTTTCTTCTTTCTTTACTAGCAACAATAGATAAGTCCTCTTTATATAGGCAAAAGGTTCCAGCGGATATAAAACGGTCACATTTATGACAGAATTTGATATCATCAAGCGGGTTCGAATCATCGAGCGTATACTCTCGATTGTATCAACGGGTCGCTCGATGACATAAACTCAAATGTCATATGGTTTTGAAACCTTTTACCAGCTGGTCAATAGAATCGAAACAGGTGTCGATGTCATCAGATTTTGAACTCCGATATTATTAATATTGTTTCGATTCATTGACGTTTGAAAATGAAAGAGACTTGACTTGAAATATTTTAGGTTTACAAGAATGATCAAGGGACCTTCGAGATCATCGAAATTTAAATGTCGATGATATCGATACCCGTGTCGATGCATCGATAAATCCAACGAATTTCTCTTTAAGCTTACTGGATAGTTTATGTCTTTGTTCGATGTAATCAAAACCGTACCGATATCATCAAAATTTGAATATCGATTCTATCGAGTAACCCTCGATCATAGATATACTATCCTGAAATATTTTGCTGGAAAACTTCGAGCCCATGACTGATATCATCGAGAGCCTTCCGATATCATTGAGATTTGAATTTCGATGGTATCGAGGGGGCTTCGATATATCGATGCACATATGATATTCTTAAGTTAAAACAGGGGCACCGGAGATCTGCCTGTCGATATTATCGAGTCACCTTCAATGGACTCGAGATTCAAATATCGATGATATCGATAGGTATATCGATACATCGATAAATCCATCCAGATATATATGTGGTTGCTGGACACTTTTGTCCTCATTCCGATGAAATCGATTTATCATCGAGGACATCGACACCGCAGGTCGATCATATCAATGTGTATCGATAAAATCAACAAAGCAAGAAAACTTAGAGATTTTTTTATTTTGAAAAAGTTTTCTTAACTTAATAAAAACCCTATGATATTCTAACTTATTTTAAGGGTTTTATTTACCTGGTGTTTTGGGACATGGGATGTGAGGCTTAGATTTACTTGCGGCGAGCTTGCACACATTCGGTTGAGGCAGATGCTTTGAATTGATCTTCCTATGAGGCTCTGCAGTTTATCTGACTCAATACTCACACTAATTGACAAACTAGGGCACTTTCAGACTGTCATTTAACTTAGTATAAAAGTTCATGAAAGTTTCACTTTCTTCCTTATGTATCTCCTCAAACCGAGTGGTGAGGATTTGAAGTTTAGATTTCTTGACAATAGTCGTACCCTTGTGTGTCATTTCTAAAATATCCCAGACTTGCTTTGTAGTATCACAAGATATAATTCTTTTGAATTCATCCGGTGATAGTATGCAAGTGATTGCATTTAAAGCCTTTGCATTGGCACTACTCTCATTTTTCTGAAGTGTGGTCCAAGAAAAATACGGTGTAACCTTTACAGTTTTGGATCCATCAGTGCAAGTCACTTCAGTGGTAGGAGGGGTCCATCTAGTCACTATGGCTTGCCACACGCTCTCATCTATGGACCTTAAAAAGATCATGATTCTGGCTTTCCAATAAGTATAAATGGAGCCATCAGAAGGTGGAGGCCTAGTAATTGAGAGGCTATCAAAATTTGACATCTTATAAGCTTAGATCGATTAGCACAATTAAAAAAGAAAGAAGCACAAGTAAATAGTAACCTCAAATGCACTAGTCTTGAGAGGTGGATACAAATTTAGTTCTAAGGACAACCTAACACTAAAAACCAATGGCTTATGGCAGGAAAACCTAACTAGAACGTTTGTAAGTATCAAAAACCCAAACCAATAAATAGGCAAAGAAAATAAACTAAGTTATTACAACATTCACCCCAAGTGTATAAAATAAATTACACCATTCACCACAAATGCTCAAAGTAAGGTATAACATTCACACACATAAGCACGTTCACTCATCCACCATAACTCTAGGAATTATAGTGGTTCATTTGTGTGTACACCAACTGTTAGAAAATAGCCACACAACTACTCCACTCCCAATATCCACACCCACGGGATATCGACTTTTACTATGAAAAAGATTTTCCAAGGTTCACCTTAAAACCTTCACAATTGTGTCTTTAGATGGGCTTACACAATTATAAAAACCCCACACTCTGAGATTTTCTGGATTACCTCAGACAAAACCAAAAATGAGATTTTCCTAACACAACCTCACAAACCACAAATGATATACAAAATGTAAATGGTACTTATCCAGAAATTCTCCTTCTGAAGAAGCTCGGTAGAACCAATTCGATGTAGACAAAGATGTTCAATGTCTAGCCTCACAAATGAAAAGGTTCTAGTTCTAAATGATTTTTAATTAAATCAACCTGGGCTATCTTGATTTGATTTTGATCTCAAGAAAGGGTAAAACACAAATCCCTTCTTAATATAAGATTGGAATGAAGATCACAAATTCAAATTACAAAAGCTAATAAAAAGAATCTAAAATGAGCACTATATAGCTTTATAAATTCACAAACTTATCTCTTAGAGTGGTTTCTTAATTTAGCTTAGAATGAATAAAAAAACTTTGAAATTCGTGATCTATTTATAGGTGAAAATACTGTTCACTCGACTGGTCTAAGGGTTGACTTGACTGGTCGAAGGACCAACCACATTTCAAAATTTCTGACGCGATAAAATAAGATCATTACTCGACTGGTCGAGCGGGACTTGAAAAGCTTGCTAGACTTTGAGTCGAGCACTGCACGATCGGTTGAGCACCGTTCACTCGACTGGTCAAGCAGTGTCCAGGACTAGTCGAGAGTCTAACAGAAAATTCTGAAAAGTTACAACAAACTTGGACTGGTCGAGAAAACTCTTAGACTGGTCGAGCCAGTACTTGGACTAGTCGAACAAGGACTAAGACTAGTCGAGAAAATGACCTATAAACATATGAAATGACCCACATAAAATATGCAATGAATATGACTCAACCTATGGTCAATCTAGGGTCATCCATACCTTGTTTGTGAGTTGGAACAATTGAAACATCATTTGCTTCAGAACCTTGATTTCTTGTGATACGTGAAGCTTGAGTTCGATCTCTTGAACTTGAGCTTGAGTTACGCTTGAGTTCTTGAGTCTTTAGTGTACAGTATTTGAACTTCAAACTTGAACTTGAGTTCTTGAGCCTTAGTTCTTGAATTTGAGCTTGAAACCATGAACTTCAACAATCTTCTCTTCAACTTGAAAATGTAGGCAAGTTCGACGAAGATGCAGACAACTTTAAAATGCACGAACCTAATCAATTCAACTCAAAGCATGATACAAATTCTAAATAGTTTGGCACAACAAAATTTGAGAACTCTTCGGGTGCTAGATTTATGCTTAGCATTTACAACCTTAATAACCTGATACAGTTCCTTGTGATTTTCACAAGCTATCACAATAAAAACACAAAATGAGGTTTTCATAGGAGACCTCAAAAAAACCTAAAAAGAGTTTTAGAAGGTATACTTATCTTTAATCGTAGAAGATGTAGTAGAATCTTATAGAAGAAGGACCTCTTTCTTGAATGTAGATGGTGCCGTGTTCAGTCAGATAGAAAGAGTTTAGGGTTCTATAGATTTAAATTTTGTTAAACCCAAAAGCTACTTAATTCAATTCTCTTAGATCTCAAAGAGGAGTATAGTTTACTCTCTTAGATTAAACTTAAAAGATCTGAGACTAAAGGGAATTTAAATAAATTATAAATACCAACTAATAACTTGCTAATAACTTAGAAGAATTCTGATAATTAACTTGTGTAATTTGGAATGAGAAAAGAACTCAATTTATAGGCAAAGAAGTTAGAACTTCGGTTAGCCCGAGATAGGCTTCGACTAGCCTAAGTTCAGCGGATTCTGTTCCACGAATTTCGGATTGTGCAGGATAAGAATTATCCAAAATTTGGTTAGCTAGAGGTCAAGTTGGCTGGCCGAATTCCTGTGAATTCCAAAAGTTAATGTTGTTGGAATTTGACTCGAACTTTCTCGAGTTGACCGAATTTTAAGATCGGGCTAGCTGAATTTGCAATAAAAGTTGTTATTTGCTTCGGGCTTGAAGTTGGGCTGGCCGAACTAGAAGTTAGGCTGGCCGAATTCTAGGTAAAAACAAATGTACAAACCCATGATTAAACATTTTTTAAAGCACTTAATTGTAATGTCTTTCTAGGGTTTATACCACTTGAAATATATCAAATATCAGATTTAATTTGGCTTGAACTTTGTCTCAAAATTCATCTTGAATTTGGGGTTGACTTCATCTTGAATTTGAGCTGGATCTTGAGCTTAATCTTTTCTTGAACATAGACCGATCTTGAGCTTGATCTTCTCTTGAACATAAATTGATATTGAGCTTGATCTTCTCTTGAACATGGACTTATCTTTGAAGATCTACTTTGAAGTGGTTTTGTCTTACGAAATTTGACAACCTATGTGTGTTCAACATCCTACCACTTACAATCTCCCCCTTTGTCAATTTTGTGACAAAACACTTAGTATTATAAATATGCAATCATACACATCTTTAGATATTTGAAATCTTTGTAGTTTATAATGTTCAGGTCAAAACTGATGATGCTCAACTAGCACTCCCCCTATGAAATACACATATAGCATTCCATACACATAACATTCATGCATTCATTCCATACATTCTCTCCCCTATACTACCATGCATTCATTCCATACATTCTCTCCCCTATACTATATAGCATTGCATATTCCTAGCCCATCAATCTCTCCCCCCTTTTGTCACAATTTGACAAAGGAAGAAAGAAGAAATAATATGAATAGAAGGAGCATGTAGTAAGAAAATAAGGGTAAGCATATGAAATCATCAACCATATGAAATAAAAAAGCTAGTGTCAGCCACCACATCATCAAAGCATCCAAAGTATCAAGACTAGCACAAAATAAGTTTTAAGTACATAACCAACAAAGGCTAAAAAATAAAGAAATCTAACTTAATCTAACCCAGAGGAAGAAGGAGTAGACATCGAGTGATCATTTAGCCGCAAACTCCGGTTGATGCGATGAAAGTACTTTTTCATGTACTTCATTGTAGACTGTTGGGTTTGGGCTAATGAAGCCTGCGATACATGCAAAGCTTCTAGTTTCTCCTCCAAAGAAGATAGTCTCTCATCAAACTGAGAAGGATGGTAGTCGGAATCAGCTGGATCATCCAACTCATTAAAAATATCTTCCATCATTGTGTCTGCAGCAGGATGCGCTTCCTCTTCTTCTTCATTTTGTTCAGGAAGAGGAGTGAGGTTCATCATATTCAGGTTAGAATTGTTAAATGGGACTTCAGATCCCGGTGCCTCATACTTAGGAATTTGAACGTTATAGTGAAAGGCAATGCAAGTCATAAGATGAGCAAAGGGAATCGAAACATGCTTGGGATGCAAACGAAACTGAATAATGATGTAACAGATTAAAGAAGGCAACAGACACAAATAATGATACAACGGAGTGAAACACTCTAAGCATGAAACACTCTAAGCATGAAGGGAGTAAGATCAGTCTTATTCCCAGCTCGAGGATATACATTAGATGTAAATATTCGATGTAAGACGCGGTATTTTGGGAGCATTTGGTTTGTGGGAAGGGCATTACATGATTGCCATTCAGCATTGAAGCGATATAATTTACGAGTGATGGTTTGATTTTCAGAGTTTGACATCTTCTTTGATAATGTGGCCGTTAGTATTCCATCATCTGCAACAACTATATCCATTAATGCAGATATAACGTGTGGTGTTATTGTGAATGTTTCTTCTACAAATTTAATTGAGAATGATAGATTCTCAAGAGAAATATCACATATGGAGGCATACATGCCCTGTACTATGGACCGGTAAGTCGTTCCACTATAACTCAAAATACGTTCCCATCCAACCTCGGAAAGAATAGGAATAAGACCAAACCTAGTAATGTGGTCTAAATTAACAGATTTTTCTATGCTTATGTCCCGTGTGCGAAAGTCTCGAACATATTTCGGATCATCCTCCGGTGACCGTAGGGTTCGTACACCAAGAGGAGTTGATCTAAAAGATGAACCGACGCGATTCTTGCTAGTTGTTTTCTTGGTTCTCTATTCCATTTCAGAATGCACAAGAAAAATATTAAAGAAAAAGAGTAGATCATATTTGAAGCAAAACCCACAAGAAAAATGCTTTCAAATGTAGAAAAATCTACTCAAATAAGTTAATCTAGCAATAGACCACCTAATACTTGAAGGAATTTGAAAATAAATCACCTTCAAGTCAGTTTAGAAGATGGGTTGGTCGAATGGGGCACTAGCTAGTCGAGGAATAATGTGAAAAATTAAACAGATTTGGGGATTTTACCCTTTAAGAGGCAAACATGCATGATTTTCGACTAGCCCAAGCCCGTGCTCGGCTGGTTGAAAAATCCTAAAAAATTGATATATATTTTTAATTTTTATTTCATGCATTTCATTAAAAAAATAAACATAAACATAAATGCATAAAAAGAAATAAAATAATTATTTAACGATACATTATCCAATATGATGCTTCAAATTTCAAAATTTAACTTTGTCAAGCTACTTAGTTAGTATATCTGCAAGCTGCTTCTCAATTTGAATGTATTCTAGCATGATAGATTTGTCTTCAACTAATTCTCGAATATAATGGTATCGGATGTTGATATGTTTTATATGAGAATATTGAATTGGATTTTAGAGATTTATTGCACTTGAATTATCGCAATATAATGTCATCGTATTTTATGTAATTCCATAGTCATCTAGTATTCTTTTCATCCATATTAGATAAGTGTTCACCACCCCAAGTATAGGTTCGCGATGTAGTAATAATCTTGATAAGACCGATGTCGAATCCACAGGGACTGAACCTTATACGCAATCTGAAAGTGACCAGAACTAGAATTAGACGAAGATTCAATTTAATCAGGAGAATTTAGGAGAATAATGATGAACTAATTAATTAAAACTTGTAAAATTCAAAGGTGGGAAACTAGGGTTTCTAAGGATCCACTTGTAAAGATCAGGGATATCTATGCTCAATTCACGAACACAAATGGAATCAGAGTCCCATCTTCATCCAGTTGGAAGATATTTCATTAAAAACCAATTCTGAAATTCCCTTGATCCAGTTTTCAAGAGATGAGAGGTATGAGAATTAGAATGGATTCCATCACAAAACCATGCCCATGAGACAGAGCAAACAACAGAATTTAACCAATCCACATCCAATCTAAGGGAGTTATGAACGTTAGGAAGGGTTCCATCATCCAACCATGTCCATGAGATGATGGTGAACAATAGGGCTCCCACATTCACAATCCCTATAGTGAAAAGAACATACTCAAAGCTATCGCAGATCTATTGTAATTTAAGTCACAACAAACCATTAAAAACTATGAATATTCCTGATAATCAAGCTATAATTAAAGAGTGTTCAACATAAATATGAATCAAAGCCATAAAAACCACCCCATCACACTACAAGCTTCACCTCTTAGCCCTGGCTAAGGGGTTTGGCCAATCACAGACATGATGGACTAAGATCTCTTAAGGAAAGAAATAAACAAAACTAAGAAACCAAGAGGAAGGAAGAAGAGCTGATGCTGGCTACACACTTTCTCTCTCTCTCTCTCTCTCTCTCTCGTGTTCTTCTCACGTCCAAGCTCCAAGGAATGGCCTTCTCTGATTGCGTACATTCTCCCTTTATAGCCAACAAGGGTCGGTGACGTGGAGAAGTCAGTGGAGAAGGTAGGTGCATACGCCTTTTTTCTTTCGCAGCTTGCGCACTCCCTTTGCATGAAACCCGTTGAAAGCCCAGGTTCTATCCCGCTGGTTCTTCTAACTTTCTTTAGGGACATCGTCCCTTTAGACAGTTTTGGATAGCCCAGATCAGCCACCCGATCATCGGTAGTGGGCCACCATCTCCCAGAAAGGTCAGGCGTGTTCGGATGTGTTCTTGCGCATATACTGCGCTGAGATGCTTTGTGGGCCTCATAGTGATGCTTTCAGAGAAATCCACCTCGTCCATTAGATTCGTGGTGAAATTTCAGTCAAGAATGGACACTTTTGCTCGAGGTTGGTGTGGCCCACTGTATCAAATCTTCTCGCCGTTCATCCTGCATTTGACGGCGATCTGTGTGTGTACATGTGCATGGGAGCAGAAAGACTCCATGGCTATGGTCGTGGCCACCCCCTAGACACAATGAACGGTCCGGTCGACAAGATGGTCCACGGTGGTGGGCCACTGAGTATCACAGTGGGACGCACGCCCCTTGCTTCATAAGAGATCGGGTCAACCCGATCTTTGACTGGTCCACAGTCCGGTGCGGCTCGGCTGTGCACTCGCTGTGTACACACATCACGTGTGTAGGTCCCACAATGATGTTTTTGATAAATCTACTCCGTTCATCCTCTCCTCCATCCAATTAAAAGGGTTGAGTCCAAAATTGAAGCATATCCAGATATTAGGTGGGCCCCAAATAAGTGATTTAGTGGCTGATCTGTCCGTTAGGCCACTTCCACAAAGATCCATGGGCTGAATTTTGACGTGTACAGTTAATTTAGGGTCCTCAGGCCAGATATAAAGTTTCGAGTCCAACGGATGGTGGGAACCCTATGATCATGCATTCTGGACGACTTTCAGGCCCTTTAACTTCAATCACTTGATTTTCTCCGATCTTTGGTGTATAAATTCTTCGATATCGGTCTCCCAAGATCCATCTCTTGCCTTAGTGATTCTTAAGCATCAAATCCATGCTTTTAACACCCTTTTTCAGTCCAAGCTCTTAAATTCACCTTGCAACACAAACACGATTAAAATAAGACGTTAAACATTATCATGTTCGTAAAACCAAGTAATAACTGGGGTCTAATATGTAATATTTGACCCTCAATACTGAGTGCAAGCATTTTCTACTGCAATATATTCAGCTTCAATAGTAGAGAGAGATACAAAATTTTGTTTCTTACTGAGCCAAGATACTAAGTAGTTTCCAACATAGAAACATCCACCATAGGTAGATTTTTTATCATCATCTGCATTTATTTAACCAACAATTCGTACAGACGTATCATGTGGATACCATAGGCCTAAGTTTACAGAACTCACGACATATTTGATTATCCATTTAACAGTAGTTAAGTACGATTCTTTAGGATCATATTAATATCTAGCACATATTCCAACACTAAATGCAATATCAGTTTTACTAGCAGTTAAGTACAGAAGACTACCAATCATAATACGGTATAGTCGAGGGTCTACACTTTTACCTTTTTTTATTTTTTATTTTAATTTTAACACATGTACACACCCCCACACACTCACGCCGTAGTGGAATTTCACCACCTATGGATGTCTACACTTTTACCTGATTCATCTTTTGAGAGTTTAAGAGTTGTACTCATTGGAGTATCAAAATTCTTACCATTCTTAAAGCCAAACCTTTTTACAAGGTTCAATGCATATTTGGTCTGTGAGATGAACATACCATCTTTAAGTTGTTTGACTTGTAATCCAAGGAAATAGTTTAGTTCACCGACCATACTCATTTTAAACTTGGATTTCATTAGATCTGCAAACTTAGTAGATAGGTTAGCGCATGTCGATCCATAAATAATATCATCAACATAAATTTTAACTATCAGAATATGATTATTATATTTCTTGATGAATAATGTTTTATCAATACTACCTATAACAAAATTATTACCAAGTTCCTTCCATGCTTAGTGATTACCAAGTTAACCCTTCAATATCGAACTGAAGCCTTAATGTGTAAGCTAGATGTGACATGTGAAATCCTGACTCAATCAATGTTTAAAACTTCTAATCATGGAGTAATAAACCAAACTTAACTGTAAAATTTAATAGATAGCTGAATCCAAGAGTCATAAGTCACTAACAATATTACATATCTTATACTTCTTAAATCAAGAATCTCCTTCAAAATTGCTCAAATTCATAAGAATTTCTAAAATATATTTTTTTAAAAACTTTTCACAATTTTTTGCTCAAGACCAAGAAAACACTGATTAGGTAACCTAATCTCCCATCCCTAACCTAAAATCTACATTATCCTTAATGTAAAAAATATAAGCATGCAATGCACATGAGACAACAAAAGTAAATGAGAAGTGATGGAAAGATAGTACCTGATGAACAAAATTGCATGGCTTTTTCCAAAGAGATCTCAGCGTGAAGGTGGCTCAGCACAAGAGTTAAACCAACAAAATCAAACTATCCTAGAGTAAATGGAAAGCAAACTACCCTAACGGCATAAATTCGACTATCCTAGAACGATAAAAAGCAAACTACCCTAGTCCTATGAAAGCAGTAAACCTACCTATACCTCCATCAGACTAGGAGATTAATCCTGGTAAGCAGGATCATTTAGAGGCATTGACATGTCCTCTGAATCAAATTTCTCAACAAATGGCTTTAATCGATGTCCATTTACTTTAAACTAATTACCATTGTCTAAATTCCGAATCTAGACAGCCCCATGAGGATAAACATTGATAATGGTGAAAGGGCCGGTCCAACGAGATCGAAGCTTACCCGGAAAGAGATGTAACTGAGAATTATACAAAAGGACTTTCTGACCTGACGTGAATGATTTTTAAAGTTTGTATTGGTCATGAAACGACTTCTTCCTGTCCTTGTAAATTCTTGAGTTCTAGTACACATTGTTTCAGATTTCTTCGAGTTCATTCAACTGAAGTTTACGTAGCGAGCCAGCGTTGTCCAGATTATAATTTAGATTTTTGATTGCCCAGTAGGCTCTATGTTCCAACTTCGCAGGCAAGTGGCAAGCCTTCCCATAGACAAGTCAAAAGGGAGACATTCCAATAGGGGTTTTAAATGCAGTACAGTAAGCTCATAAGGCATCAGTCAATCGAATTGACCAATCCTTACGGTCATGGTTAATCGTCTTTTCTAATATGTGTTTAATTTCCCTATTGAAAATCTCCGCTTGCCCACTTGTTTGTGGGTGGTATGGAGTGCTCACCTTATGAGAGATATCATATTTCTTCGTTAAATTCTCGAATGGCCTATTACAAAAATGTGAGGCCCCATCACTAATGATGGCTCGAGGTGTTTCGTACTAGGAAAGGATGTTCTCTTTTAAGAATTTAATGACCGTGCGATGGTCATTGTTCCGGCACGGAATCGCTTCGACCCATTTAGTAACATAGTCTACGACGAGCAAAATATATAGATTTCTAAAGGATTGGGGGAATGGTCCCATGAAATCGATGCCCCAACAATCAAATTCTTCTATGATAAGAATGAGGTTTAAGGGCATCATATTTTAATGGGACAATGCTCCCAATTTCTGACAACGCTTACAAGTCTTACAAAATTCATGAGTGTCCTTAAACATAGTGGGCCAGTAAAAGCCACACTACAGAATCTTGGCCGTGGTCTTTTTAGCAAAAAAAGTGACCACCATAGGCCTGTGAGTGACAGAAGGAGATGACACTCTGATGCTCATTGTCTGGCACACATCTCCTTAAAATTTGGTCTGGGCAATATTTAAATAAATATTGATCATCCTAGAAATATTTGCATACCTCGGTGAAATTTTTTTTCTTATCTTGCGTAGTCTAATGTGTCGGTGTGAAACTTGTGGCAAGATAATTAGTAATATCAACGAGCCAAGGTGAATGTGAGACTTTGAACAATTATTCATTAGGGAACATGTCACTAATATGTATCGTCTCAGGGGAATTAGGGAGATCAATGCAAGAAAGATGGTCAGCCACTACATTCTCTACTCCCTTTTTATCTTTTTTTTTTCTAAATCAAATTCTTGGAGTAGGAGGATCCATCTTATCAGGCGGGGTTTAACATCGTTCTTAGAAAGAAGATACTTGAGCGTCGCATGATTTGTGTAAACAACAATCTTGGATCCAATCAAGTAGGACCTAAATTTGTCTAAAGCAAATACTACGGCTAAGAGTTCCTTTTCCATAGTCAAGTAGTTTACTTGGGCAGGATTTAGACTTCTACTTGCGTAATGACTAACGTATGGCTTCTTTTCTTTTCTCTGGCCTAAAACTGCCTCAAGGGCATAATCAGACGCGTCGCACATAAGTTCAAAAGGAAGGCTCCAATCGGGTGGCTACATGATAGGTAAAGTGGTTAACATGCCCTTAAACTTAGTAAAAGCTTCCTAGCATTGCTCAGTCCACTAGTATGGTGCATCCTTTTGAAGTAGATAACAAAGAGGACGAGAGAGGAGACTAAAGTCCTTTATGAATCATCTGTAAAAACCGGCGTGCCCTAAGAAGGATCGCACATCTCGTATGTTCTTAGGTGGAGGTAGGTTAGCGATAAGATCAATTTTTACCTTATCTACTTCGATTCCTTTGGATGAGATGATATGTCCAAGGACAATTTTCTTATGAACCATGAAATGTCACTTCTCCCAATTAAGTACCAAATTCTTTTCTTCACATCTTTTCAGCACACATTTAAGATTCTTTAAGCAATTGCTGAAAGATGGACTAAAGATAGAGAAGTTGTCCATGAATACCTCTAGATATTGCCCCACCATGTCAGAAGAAATACTCATCATGTGTCGCTGAAAAGTGGCGGGATCATTACATAGCCTGAATGGCATCCTTCGGTATGTAAAGGTGCCGTAAGGACATGTAAATGTGGTCTTTTCCTGATCTTCAGGGGCTATCTCTATTTAGTTGTAGACCGAATACCCATCAAGAAAATAATAGTACGAGTGACTAGCTAGCCTTTCTAAGATTTGATCAATGAAGGGCAAAGGAAAGTGGTCCTTTCTTGTGACGGTATTCAACTTCCTGTAGTCAATGCACATTCTCTAACCAGTAGTAACTATAGTTGGCATGAGTTCATTATTAGCATTGGCTATGATGGTGATTCCGGACTTCTTAAGAACCACCTGAGTTGGACTCACCCATTGACTATCGGATATAGGGTATATGATACCCACATCTAATAGTTTAAGAACCTCGGCCTTAACCACTTCCTCCATGTTTGGATTTAGTCTACGTTGTGATTGCTGTGAGGTCTTCACATTATCTTTGAGATAAATACAGTGAGTACAAATCGAAGGGTCAATTCCTTTGAGGTCCGCAATCGTCCATCCAAGGCCTCCCTTATGCTCAATGAGAGTAGATATGAGCATACTCTCCTATTTTTGCACAAGGTGGGAAGAAATTACCACTGGGTAGGTCTCATCTCGACCTAAATAAACATACTTCAAATCAGAGGGCAATGGTTTTAGGTCAAGCTTCGGTGCCTTGAGGTTAGACGGTAGAGACACTTCACCAGTTTGGGGTAACTCTTCAAATTATGGCCTCCACCAGTTAACTTTAAGTACCGGCGCAGTATCAAGCATGACACCCATCTCCCTAATCATGTCATCATCAAAATCATGGGAGTGGGCCAGGCACGTCTCTAGAGGATTAGAGGATAAGGTCAAAGGTGTTCTATTTTCAACAAAAGAGTCAATCATGTTAATGTCGTGGAATTCGTCATCATTCTCGAATCGTCTGCCTGTGTTGCAAAAGATGTTTAGCTCCAATGTTATATTCCCGAAAGACATACTCATTACTCCATTCCTACAATTAATAATTGCGTTTGAAGTGGCAAGGAATGGGCGACCATGAATAACGGGAATCTGAGTGCTCATGTTACTGATGGGTTTCATATCCAGGACGATAAAATCTACAGGGTGGTAAAATCTGTCAACCTGGACCAACACATTCTCAATTATCCCTCTTGGTACATGAACAGAGCGATCAGCAAGTTGTAATGAGGTTAGGGTGGGTTTTAATTCACCCAAACCTAATTGTTTGTACATCGAGTAGGGAATCAGATTTACACTCGCTCCTAAATCAAGAAGTGCGTGCTCAATTCGGTAGTTCCCGATTACATAAGGTATGGCTGGGCTACTGAGATCTTTGAATTTCTGTGGTACATCTTGCTTTAGGATGACACTCACTTTCTCAGTTAAGAAGATTTTCTTTTGAATATTTTGCTGTCTTTTGGTCATACACAAGTCTTTCAGAAATTTGGCATATGAAGATATTTGTTTTACTGCATCAAGTAGAGGAATATTGACCTTCACTTGTTTCAACACCTTTAGCATATCTTGAGAGTTAGAGAGGGGTTTTGTTGTAACCAATCGTTAGGAAAATGGAGCAACTGGTTTCACTTGTTGTTCCGGTTCTAATTCTTATGGAGCATGGCTAGATCCATCATCTTTGTCCACTTCCAGGTCCTTAGGCTTTTCAGCCCTAACCGGAATGGTTTTGTCAATGGTCTTCCCACTCCTAAGAGTGATGATAGATTTAGCTTGATCCATCTGATCTAAAGAGCTTGGATCACTTATCTCGTATTACGGTTTAGGATTGGGGAGAGGTTGAGCGGGAAGCATCCCCCTTTCTATAATCGTAACATGTGAATCCATCTTTTGCCTATATTTCATAAGTTCTCGTATTGCTTGAGTAAGCTCTGGAGTTTGTGTGGAATTTTAAACCGGTTCTTCTTGAGGTTTCACTTGATTTGGAATTTGATCAAAGAAACCTTGAGGAGTAGCAGTTTGTCCATTCCTCCAACTGAAGTTTAGATGATTTCTCCAACTAGGATTATATGTATTGGAGGTAGGTCCATTGAAAGGTCTTTGGTAATTGTTCACAGCATTGGATTACTCATTCAACACCTCTTAAAAGGCATGTATTGTTGGACAATTTTCAGTTGTGTGAACGTTGCAAGCACAAATACCGTAAACAATTTCCGTAACCTTATCCTTCTTTAATTCAATGGCCTTGAATTTTCCTATGAGATTAGACACTTTAGCATTGATATCATCATCTTCTTTCAGAAGGTATAATCCACCCCTCTCCTTTGATTGAGTGGGCCTAGAAGTGGTGCTTGATTTTGGGTGTCCCATGATTGTGCGTTTTCAGCAAGTCTGTCCAAGTATTCCCACACATCATCGACATTTTTATTCATGAATTCCCCATTGCACATTGTCTCAACCAATTGGTGCATGAAAGATGTCAGTCTATCATAGAAGAAGTGTGTAATGCACCTCGTTTCAAAACCATGTTGTGAGCATGAACCGATAAGATCCTTGAACCGCTCCCAACATTAGAAGAATGTTTCATCCTCCTTTTGGGCGAAGTTTATGATTGACTTTCTAAGGGTGTTTGTTTTATGATGTGGAAAAAATTTCTTTATGAACTCCCTTATCATGTCATTCCATGTGCCAATATATCGGGGACATAGTGAATGCAACCACGTCTTAGCTTTCTCTTTCAAAGAAAAGGGAAAGAGTTTCAGCCTGACTGTGTCCTCAGACACGTTTGGAAAATATAAAGTGGCTATGATCTCATCAAACTCTTTTAAGCATAAATATGGATTTTCTTACTCAAGCCCATAAAATTTAGGAAGGAGTTGGATCACCCATGGCTTGATATCCCTGTGTCCCTTATTCTCTGGAAAAATCATGCAGGAGGA
Organism: Magnolia changhungtana; assembly: GCA_030180095.1. NCBI lineage: Eukaryota > Viridiplantae > Streptophyta > Magnoliopsida > Magnoliales > Magnoliaceae > Magnolia > Magnolia changhungtana. Next base: position 6,478,155 of record JASAUF010000600.1, read on the forward strand.
CATGCTCACCCCCGCCGGTTATAAATAATCTCGTAAAGTATGTGGCGGGGGTGCTTGATGCACCTCATTCTCATCCTGGACTTTCCTAACCTGAGGTTGAGGTTGTCCCTCTGGTTGATTGGCCAGTTGAATTGCAGCCATAACCTCAAGTAACTCTAGGGATCTCGAGCAGTGTCTAGTTCTGTGATATATAGTCAACCCCTCAACTAATCCTCCTTTAGTCAAGAGACGTCGAGTATTATCACGGACCCACTTGGGCATGAAACACTCGCAACCCTCAATTCAGATTCTAAACCTAAACCTAAAAGAAAGAAAGGAAATAGAAATATAAAAATAAAGAAAAGAGTTGGAAAGAAGTTACCAAATTAGAAGTTCATAAGTTAAAAACTTACAAAATAAAACAAAACAAGTCAGTTTCTAAAAATAAAAATTATAAAATTAGAAAGTTCCTAAAAAAATAGAAACTAAACTAGTTTCTAAAAAGGGAAGTTTCTAAAATTAGAAAGTTTCTAATAACTTAGGAAAGTTCTAAATCTAAAAATAGAAAGAAAGTTAGTTTCTAAAATTAAAAGAAATCCTAGAATTAGAAAGTTTCTAAAAATAGAAAATAAAACCTAATCTAAAAAATAGAAGATAGAAAAACTAGAAAAATTAGAAAGAGATTACCAATTTAAATAGTCTATATCAGGGTCCTACAAAATAGGAAAGTTAGGTTAGTTTCTAAAAATCAAACAAAAAAACCTAAACCTAAAATTAGAAATCCCTAATCTTAACCTAATTCTAAAACTAGTTAATTTCAAAAAAAATGCATCCATTAGTCTTCGGTAATGACGCCAAAAACTTGTTCACCACCCTAAGTATAGGGTCATAATGTAGTAATAATCTCGGTACGACCGAGGTCGAATCCACAGGGACCGAACCTTGTACGCAATCTGAAAGTGACCAGAACTAGAACTAGCCGAAGATGTAATCTAATCAGGAGAATTTAGGAGAATAATGATGAACTAATTAATTAAAACTTATAAAATTTAAAGGAGGGAAACTAGGGTTTCCAAGGATCCACTTGTAGAGATTAGGGTATCTATGCTTGATTCACGAACACAACTGGAATCAGAGTCCCATCTTCATCCAGTTGGAAGATATTTCATTAAAAACCAATTCTGAACTTCCCTTGATCTAGTTTTCAAGAGATGAGAGGTATGAGAATTAGAATGGATTCCATCACAAAACCATGCTCATGAGACAAAGCAAACAACAAAATTTAACCAATCCACATCCAGTATAAGGGAGTTATGAACGATTGGAAGGGTTCCATCATCCAACCATGTCCATGAGATGATGGTGAACAATAGGGCTCCCACGTTCACAATCCATACATTGAACGTGCTTTTGAGATATCGAATGGTCTCAAAATTAGGCAATTCATGTCTCATTTGGAAGCTTCGCATGTTACCATTCCAATGAGGGTTACTATTGGATAAGGAGATGAAGGAAAAATTCAGGAACAATGACTTTGATCCCACTAATGGATGGACAAATGGTCTCGGAATACGACGATTCTAGTCAGGAATGAAAGAGCACTAAAGTACCTTTTAGATGACCAAAAATTGACCCAATCCGACATCAAACAAGGGAGTTATGAGCACCTCCGTTGGATTGCACGACTTGGAAAGATTAACAATCTAAATTGCAAAATGACGATCGAAGAGTTCCAAGTGCTTTTAGGATATAGAACGGTCTCAGAAATAACCAATTCTGGTCCCATTTGGAAGCTTGTCAAGGTACCATTCCAATGATATCAAAATAGTCTAAATTCGACCACTGAAGAGAGAGTTATGAAGGTTATTATTGAACACGGAGATGAAGGAAAAATTCAGGACCGACTGCTGCGATCCCACTTATGGATGCCCAAATGGTCTTGGAATACAATGATTCCAGTTAGGAATGAAAGAGAACTAAAGTACCTTTCAAATGACCAAAAACTGACCCAATCCGACATAAAATGAGGGAGTTATGAGCGTCTCCGTTGGATCGTACGATTTGGAAAGATTAACAATCCAAATTGCAAAATGACGATTGAAGAGTTCCAACGTACTTTTGGGATATCGAACGGTCTCGAAATTAGCCAATTCTAGTTCCATTTAGAAGCTTGTCAAATTACCATTTCAATGAGCTCAAAATAGTCTAAGTTCGAATACTGAAGACTGAGTTATGAAGGTTACTATTGGACAAGGAGATGAAAGAAAAATTCAGGACCGACGACTGCGATCCTACGTACGAATAACCAAATGGTCTCGGAATATGATGATTCCAGTCAGGAATGAAAGAGCACTAAAGTACCTTTCAGATGACCAAAAATTGACCCAATCTGACATCAAACAAGGGAGTTATGAGCGTCTCCGTTGGATCACGGGACTTAGAAAGATTAACAATCCAAATTGTAAAATGACGATCGAAGAGTTCTAAGTGCTTTTAGGATATGGAACGGTCTCAGAAATAACCAATTCTTGTCCCATTTGGAAGCTTGTCAAGTTACTATTCCAATGATCTCAAAATACTCTAAATTCGACCACTGAAGCAAGAGTTATGAAGGTTACTATTGGACAAGGAGATGAAGGAAAAATTTAGGACCGACGGCTGCGATTCCACTTATGGATGTCCAAATGCTCTCGGAATACGATGAATCCAGTTAGGAATGAAAGAGCACTAAAGTAGCTTTCAGATGACCAAAAACTAACCCAATTCGATATCAAACGAGGGAGTTATGAGCGTCTCCATTAGATCGCACGATTTGGAAAGATTAACAATCCAAATTGCAAAATGACGATTGAAGAGTTCCAATGTGCTTTTGGGATATCGAACGGTCTCGAAATTAGCCAATTCTAGTTCCATTTAGAAGCTTGTCAAATTACCATTCCAATGAGCTCAAAATAGTCTAAATCATCCACTGAAGAGAAGTTATGAAGGTTACTATTGGACAAGGAGATGAAGGAAAAATTTAGTAACAACGACTGTGATCCCACTAACGGATGCCCAAATGGTGTCGAATACGACGATTCTAGTCGGGAATGAAAGAGCACTAAAGTACCTTTCAGATGACCAAAAATCAACCCAATCCGACATCAAACAAGGGAGTTATGAGTGTCTCTATTGGATCGCGTGACTTAGAAAGATTAACAATCCAAATTGCAAAATAACAATCGAAGAGTTCCAAGTGCTTTTTAGATAGCGACCTGTAACACCCCGACTTTTTGGGACCTGAGTATATGACCCGTTTCCTAAAAAACTGAGTGTTAACCTTAAAGGTTAGTCAAAGTCGAGTATATATTTTTCTTTTATCTTTCATCAGAGTAAATAAATAAGCACAGAATGGACAAGTAAGCATAAAGGGAAATTTCAAATTCCATTTAGAATATACAAGTGGTTGCGGATAATGACTTATACAAACCAATGTCTTAGAATTTAAACAAGTACAAGATTTACATGATTCAATACATGAAGAATGACAGAAAGCATATAAATATAAGCCGCAAGATCACGCAGCTCCTCCAGGCAAATACAGTCATGCATCTCTAGCGATCGTACCTTGCTTCTCATCAAGTCTGAACATTCATATTACTTAAGCCACCTGTGCTTCCTGTACGGTTATATATTTGATGGATGAGTGACCAACTCAGTATGAATTTTTCTCAAGATTACACACCGTTGCATTAGGTAAGAAATAGTATAAAACATCCAGATAACCAAAACAGAGTAAATGTAGTCTTATTAGATGCATGAATGTGTGAATGCAATCATCGAACCTGGGAAACATCATTTAGTCGGGTCACCTATGCAATCATCGACCCAGGTAAAACATCTAGATGGTCTGTGCCCTGGGTAAAACATCTGGCCGAGCATTGGGGTTGTCACCCAAGGATGTGACTGGTCATCAGCGCAACACTCAGCATAATCGCATGAGGATGAAGATCCAAGTCATAAATCGAATGACTGGTCTTTAGCGCAACACTCAGTGTAATCGCATGGGCATAATGATCCAAGTCATCGTAAATATGCCATGTATGCATAATTAGCCAAGTCATTATTAGTCCATTTACAACCAGCAAATTTTATAAGCTCAAAGGTCACTACGGGGAGCTCAGAGCCCAGCGTAGGCCGACAGCTCGGGCATAGGTCCTATACTACCATCCCCGGCTCATGAGACTTCTACCTTAGGATGTTTAATGGTACCTCGTCGACTAGTGACCAATCATATTACAATATATAGGGTTTACCATCACATGGTTGCACAGTATAAAACATCGAACGCATATATGGAAAATACCCAAAACAAAGCCACATAGGGCTAATATCAAAATAAGCCACATAGGGTGAGTATTAGACCATGTGATAAAGACCATCCTTAAAAACCATTGGACATAACAACCCTAGATGGTAGGCCCACATCAATGATCCATGTAGACCACCACTCAATAACCACCAATTCGAAGGTCCATTACAATCAAAACTAGTCGAGTTACATCCCAAGTATGGGTGTACATTTATAGGTGGGGGTTTCCCACTAATGTACTGGTTTAAAGTCCATATGCGATCCACAAATAATCCACAAGCATGAATAGATATACAGGATGAACATTAAGCATGTAATATAGCAATTCAATTTCAACAATTAACACATGTGCTTATAAAATGGAGATATCACTTATAAATTAAGAAAAAAAACTATAACTTAGCTAATGGGAAAATGGAAAGCTCAAGGGGAAGAATCATCACCTTATACTTTAAATCGCCTTCTAGTGTCACTAAGTACTTACACCCTTAGAATTGTATCCTACTACAAATCATGATCTTGTATAATTAGGTCCAAGTTCTAATCACTACCTAGGGTTTAAGATCACCGCCTAGGGTTATCTTTTAGGGTTTTAGTGTAGAATTAGGGTTTTCGTCTTAGAGATTAGTTTTAGGCTTTGCTTAGGAGTTGAAACCTAGTTTATATAATTAATTTATAATAATATTGGAGGGGATAATAAGTAGTAATTGTTAGTTAATACTAACACACTATCTATGGTTAGGACATTGACCTAGAGTTTAGATCGCTTAGGTCTAGGATTTCATCCTTAAGTTTAGGTCTAGGTTAGATTTTAGGGTTAAATGTTAGTTGGTGTAAAACTAGTTACCATGTTAATTTATTACCTACAGCATAGGTATTAACATTGATGGTATAATTAATATCAACTCATCATGACAATAATCAATATTATAATTGAGATAAAATGGTATTTATTAAAGGTAATATCTTCAAGTGATGGATATCATGAGAATATTATTAACGATGGTTTCATTTATAGTAACTAATATTAGTGAAACATGTTAGTAGTAATCATTATAATGACAAATAATATTATGACCTACTATCATGGTAATATTTAAGAATGACAAAACAATACACTAATATTTAATTATTATTTTATTTCCTTATATATGATAACTATTATTAAAATAGATAATCTACTAATGGCCATGTATTCTTGATATCTGCAAATCCTGATGATGATGGAAATGGTAATCAAGTTAATTTAGAAAGTAATTGTTAACATTAATAGTAGCTACCATAGGAATAATAATAGTTATGATGACGATAATCACTAGGACCTACTATTAAGGGTAATATTTGAGAGAGATAATTTAAATTACTATTATTTGTTAATTACAACTCTGTTTATCCTAACTAAATCGAGCATAAGTAACCTACTGATGGTTAACCATGTTATAATAATTATGATGATAAATTATGAAACTAACTTAAGGAGAGGAAGTTAACTCACATCGGTTGTCATGACAGCAGGTTGGGTTTAAAGGGTCCCACAAACATGGTTATCTGGGCCTGCATTAGAGTGACTGGGCCCACCAGATTTTTTTATCCAATAAGTGGCCCATCTGAGAGTCTGTCTCGACTCAGATTTTGGCCAATTTAAAAGGGCTGTTTCAGTCCAGATCCATGGCCTAACTGAGGCTTTCTTCAGCCTAGTTACGAGGCCCAAGCTAGCGCAGGTTTTAACCCAGATCTAAGGCTGATCTCGGCTTGGATCTCAGCCCAGTTTTGTGGCTGCATTCAGCCCACATTTCAACCTGGTTTTCATGGCTGAATATGGCCAGATGCTGGCCCTCCTCTTCACTCTCTTCCTTGTCTCTCCTCTCTCTCTCTCTCTCTCTCTCTCTCTCTCTCTCTCTCTCTCTCTCTTTTCTCTCCGTTTCTTCTCCCTCACTCTCCCTAGATCCTTTCTTTCTTTCTTATCTATTGGAAGTCTAGTAACGACACCCCGAGAAACAGGCCCAACTTGGACCAAAACTGGGCCTGGTTCGGCCCAGTAGAAATAAATCCCACCATGGCTAGCCCAGTACGTGATTTCAAGGTGTTGGGCCATTCATGGGTTCAGAGACTGGCCCCAGTGCCTGTGTGATGCAGCCCACTGAGACCTGCATCAGACGGGCCCGCTACTATGAGGTGCGGCCCACTGAGATTTCTTAGCCAAGGCCTAACTGAGTCGGGTTGGTGTAGCCGCACCACCCATACTTTCTCTCTCTATCAACTCCTTCTACTGCCACTGAAGGTCCAACAGCACCATCGAGACTTGGGCGATGTTCAAGTAGGTGGTGTCGGGGTAGCAACTCATGCCGAGTTGCCCCATTAATGTAACAACACCCGAGGAACAAACCAACGTCCTTGGTTTGATCGGATCTCCCATTGCAGCAACCCAGATGATTGCTTGTGATTTGATGAGGTTTGAAAGGCCCACCTAATGAACATTCTAGCGGCCTCACAACCTGAACGCTAGTCGGTTCTTGGTGAAGAAGAAGACATGGTTGATAATGGCGTCTTTGAAGATGGCACTTCTTCCTCCAATCCGTTCCTTTTAAGCGGTCCATACGGACCCTAGAAAGCTTTTGAACGAGCTCTTAGAAAGCTTAAGAAAGATTTGGCTGATGGGTTCACATGGAGAAGAAAATTGGTAGATTTTTGAGTTGAGGCAAGGGAGTGGGAGAGAGACCCATTGCAACTCCCATCTCTTGGACTTAAATCGAGCCCTGAACTCCCTCAAGGTCGTCGGATGAGACTGAAAGGCCGGGATTGAATCCCGTTATCCATTTTTCTGGAAAGCAGTTGGCGGAAGGGAGGTTTTGGGCATCAATTTCCCACAGAGAACTCTAACTCACGTGAACGGTGAATGGGTTGTTAAGATTGTCCCATTTAGGACGGTCGAGATGAGCCCTTGCTGGCTCACGCGGATCACCAAGCTGGCGCACGAAAAACAGTTACCATTTTTGGAAACAAGTGTTAGTAGGGGCCTGTTTATGCTAAGAACCGTGCGCATGCACACGTGTTTCCGTGTGTGGGAGAGGTTGGATTTTGGTCAGGACCTTGCTGTGCACAAGATGGTCGGTTCGAATCATCCCACGGAGTCATTGTGGTGGGCCACGGATCAAAAATCATGGACTGCATTTTATAAACGCGTTGCTGGTGGGAACAAGAGGGAGAATTCCTATATTTGGAATTCTTCGGGTTAGCGCAGCTTGACTGAAGTTCTCGGCTGCGTGCACGCCCCTAGTGCACATGCAGCGTATGTGTGGGATCCATCATGGTGCTTAGATGAAATCCACACTGTCCATTAGGTTTTAGGAGTCCACTTAGGGCCTTAGACCAAAGATGGGGTAGACCCAAGGTCCAGGTGGGCCATACTTTCAAATTTCACACCCTAATGGTGGATTCATGTCGATCTGTTGGTTGGATCAGTCTGAAATTGGACATCAACGGTAGAAAGGTCCTAATAGGCCATTCATAAGGCTTTCATCTTAATTTACTAACCAATACTAATATTAACATAGGTTTCTTTACTTTTGTATATTATTTATAATTAAAATATTTAAAATCTCATATATATATATAAGTATAATTTTAATATTAACATACTACTAATTACATGTTGCTGTTCACACATTCATTAATATACATAATCCATAATATACAGTATCATATTATACATATAAATGAATTGAAGATTGTACAATATAATTAAAATTATCTTTGTATTACATAATATTGTTAAATAATATGCAAATCCAATAAAGTATCTAATGATTTTTTTTTTTGTATATATACTTATAAAAGATATTCAATGCTTCATTATTATTTATAATTTGATTTTATATTGTGAAATTATTATTCATTACATTTATTTAATATAATATTATTTTTATAATATCTTATATACATTAAATACATACATATCATTTTAGCATGAAGTTTTAAATCTTTACAAAGTACATACATTCCATAGTGTAAACATTTAGGTTGCATTATTTATACATTTATGGTAATACCCAAGTACTGGAAAGTACGGGGTGTTACAGGAACGGTATTAGAATTAACCAATTTTGGTCCCATTTGGAAGCTTGTTAAGTTACCATTCCAATTATCTCAAAATAGTCTAAATTCGACCACTGAAGAGAGAGTTATGAAGGTTACTATTGGACAAGGAGATGAAGGAAAAATTTAGGACCGACGGCTGCGATCCCACTTATGGATGCCCAAATGGTCTTGGAATACGATGATTCTAGTCAGGAATGAAAGAGCACTAAAGTACCTTTCAAATGACCAAAAACTGACCCAATCCGACATCAAACGAGGGAGTTATGAGTGTCTCCGTTGGATCACGCGATTAAGAAAGATTAATAATCCAAATTGCAAAATGATGATCGAAGAGTTTTAATGTGCTGTTGGGATATCGAACGATCTCGAAACTAGCCAATTCTAGTTCCATTTAGAAGCTTGTCAAATTACCATTCCAATGAGCTCAAAATATTTTAAATTCAACCATTGAAGAAAGAGTTATGAAGGTTACTATTGGACAAGGAGATGAAAAAATTCAAGAATGACAACTATGATCCCACTAACGGATACCCAAATGGTCTCGGAATACGACAATTCTAGTCAGGAATGAAAGAGCACTAAAGTACCTTTTAGATGACAAAAAATTGGCCCAATTTGACATCAAACAAGGGAGTTATGAGCGTCTCCGTTGGATCGTGCTACTTGGAAAGATTAACAATCCAAATTGCAAAATGACGATTGAAGAGTTCCAAGTGCTTTTAGGATATCGAACGGTCTCAGAATTAACCAATTATGGTCCCATTTAGAAGCTTGTAAAGTTAACATTCTAATGATCTCAAAATAGTCTAAATTCGACCATTGAAGAGAGAGTCATGAAGGTTACTACTGGACAAGGAGATGAAGTAAAAATTTAGGACCGAAGGCTGCGATCCCTCTTATAGATGCACAAATGGTCTCAGAATACGATGATTCCGATTAGGAATGAAAGAGAACTAAAGTACATTTTAGATGACCAAAAATTGACCCAATCCGACATCAAATGAGGGAGTTATGAGCATCTCTGTTAGATCGCACAATTTGGAAAGATTAACATTTCAAATTGCAAAATGACAATCGAAGAGTTCCAACATGCTTTTGGGATATCGAACGGTCTCGAAATAAGCCAATTCTAGTTCCATTTAGAAGCTTGTCAAATTACCATTTTAATGAACTTAAAATAGTCTATATTTGACCACTGAAGAGAGAGTTATGAAGGTTACTATTGGACAAGGAGATGATGGAAAAATTCAGGATCGACGACTGTGATCCAACTTATGGATGCCCAAATGGTCTCGGAATACAACGATTCTAGTCAAGAATGAAAGAGCACTAAAGTACCTTTCAGATGACCAAAAATCGACCCAATCTAACATCAAATGAGGGAGTTATGAGCGTCTCCATTGGATCGCGCTAGGTGGAAAGATTAACAATCCAAATTGGGAAATGATGATCGAAGAGTTCCAACGTGCTTTTGAGATATCGAACGGTCTCAAAATTAGGCAATTCTTGTCTCATTTGGAAGCTTCGCAAATTACCATTCCAATGAGCATGAAATAGTTTAAATTCGACCTCTGAAGAGAGAGTTATGATGGTTATTATTGGATAGAGAGTTGAAGGAAAAATTCAGGATTTACGACTGTGATCGCACTTACGGATGACTGAATGGTCTTGGAATACAACGATTCCAGTCAGGAATGAAAGAGCACTAAAGTACCTTTCAGATGACAAAAAATGACCCAATCTGACATCAAACAAGGGAGTTATGAGCGTCTCCTATGGATCGTACGATTTGGAAAGATTAACAATCCAAATTGCAAAATGATGATCGAAGAGTTCCAACGTGCTTTTAGGATATTGAACGTTCTCGAAATTAGCCAATTTTAGTTCCATTTAGAAGCATGTAAAATAACCATTCCAATGTGCTCAAAATAGTCTAAATTCAACCGCTGAAGAGGGAGTTATGAAGGTTACTATTGGACAAGGAGATGAAGGAAAAATCAGGAACGACGACTGTGATCCCACTAACGGATGCCTAAATGGTCTCATAATACGATGATTCTAGTCAGGAATGAAAGAGCACTAAAGTACCTTTCAGATGACCAAAAATTGACCCAATCCGACAATAAAGAGGGGAGTTATGAGCGTCTCCGTTGGATCGCAAGACTTGGAAAGGTTAACAATCCAAATTGCAAAATGACGATCGAAGAGTTCACTACTAGAAATATGGGCAAAGGCTACGGATTTAATCCGTAGCCATAGACCTATGGCTACAAATTAAATCCGTAGCACGATTGTCGTCGTAGGTGCTGAGCCAATAGGTCCAAAACCTATGGCTATGGATTTAATCCGTACCCATAACTTATAATAGCTACGGATATAATCTGTAGCAAATATTTCTGTAGCCAAAAGCACCTACAGCTACGAATATTATTGGTAGCTAAAAGTTGTGTTAGATTCGTAGCAATATGCCGAATTCTACAACGGCTACGGTTGTCACATTAAAATGACCAAAACTCGAACCAATCCGACATCAAACAAGGAAGTTATGAGCTTCTCCGTTGGATCGTGCGATTTGGAAAGATTAACAATCCAAATTGTAAAATGGTGATTAAAGAATTCCAACATGCTTTTGGGATATCGAATGGTCTCAGAATTAGCCAATTCCGGTCCCATTTGGAAGCTTGTTAAGTTACCATTCCAATGAGCTCAAAATTGTTTAAATTCGACCACTGAAGAGGGAGTCATGAAGGTTACTATTAGACAAGAAGATGAAGGAAAAATTTAGGACCGATGACTACGATCCTACTTACAGATGCCCAAAAGGTCTCGGAATACGACGATTGCACTCAGGAAAGAAAGGCACTAAAGTATTAGCCAATTCCGGTCCCATTTGGAAGCTTGTCAAGTTACCATTCCAATGAGCTCAAAATAGTTTAAATTCAACCACTGAAGAGAGGGTCATGAAGGTTACTATTGGACATGGAGATGAAGGAAAATTTGGGACCGTTGACTACGATTGCACTTACAGATGCCCAAATGGTCTCAGAATACGACGATTCCAGTCATGAATGAAAGAGCACTAAAGTACCTTTCAGATGACAAAAAATCCACCCAATCTATCATCAAACGAGGGAGTTACGAGTGTCTCCATTGGAATGTGCGATGTGGAAAGATTAATAGTTCAAATTGCAAAATGACTATTGAAGAGTTCCAATGTACTTTTGGGATATCGAACGGTCTCAAAATTAGCCAATTCTGGTCCCATTTGGAAGCTTGTCAAGTTACGATTCAAATGAGCTCAAAATAGTCTAAATTCAATCACTGAAGGGAGGGTTATGAGAGTTACTATTGGACAAGGTGATGAAGGAAAAATTCAGCATCGATAACTGCAATCCCACTTACAGATGTCCAAATGGTCCTGGAATATGACGATTCCAGTCAGGAATGAAAGAACACTAAAGTACCTTTCAGATGACAAAAAATTGACCTAATCGTACATCAAACGAGGGACTTATGAGCTTCTACGTTGGATCCCACGATTTACAAAGAATAACAATCCAAATTGAAAAATGACAATCGAAGAGTTCCAACGTGCTTTTGAGATATCGAACGGTCTAAAAATTAGGCAATTCTTGTCTCATTTGGAAGCTTGGCAAGTTACCTCTGAAGGAAGAGTTATGAGGACTACTATTGGACAAGGAGATGAAGGGAAAATTCAGGACCGATGATTACGATCCAACTTATGAATGCCAAAATGGTCTCAGAATACGACGATTCCAGTCAGGAATTAAAGAGCCTGAAGGTACCTTTCTGATGACCAAAGATTGACCCAATCCGACATCAAATAAGGGAGTTATGAGTGTCTCCGTTAGATGGTGCGATTTGGAAAGATTAACAATCCAAATTACAAAATGACAATCAAAGAGTTCCAACGTGCTTTTGGGATATTGAACGGTCTCAGAATTAGCCAATTCCGATCCCATTTGGAAGCTTGTCAATTTACAATTACAATGAGCTCAAAATAGTCTAAATTTGACCACTGATGTGAGAATTGTGATGGTTACTATTGGATAAGGAGATGAAGGAAAAATTCAGGACTGACGACTGCGATCCCACTCATGGATGCCCAAATGGTCTCGGAATATGACGAATCTAGTCAGGAATGAAAGGGCATTAAGTACCTTTGAGATGACCAAAACTCAAACCAATCCAACATTAAACAAGGGAGTTATGAGCGTCTCCATTGGATCATGCGATTTGGAAAGATTAACAATCCAAGTTGCAAAATGACGATCAAAGAGTTCCAATGTGCTTTTGGGATATCGAACAGTCTCAGAATTAGCCAATTCTGGTCTCATTTAGAAGCTTGTCAAGTTACCATTCCAATGAGCTCAAAATTGTTTAAATTCGACCACTGAAGAGAGAGTCATGACTTACTATTGGACAAGAAGATGAAGGAAAAATTCAGGACTGACGACTGCGATCCTACTTACGAATGCCCAAAAGGGCTCGGAATACGACGATTCCGGTCAGGAATGAAAGGTACTAAAGTACCTTTCAGATGAGCAAAAATCGACCCATTCTGACATCAAACGAGGGAGTTATGAATGATTTGAAAAGATTAACAATCCAAATTGTAAAATGACGATCGAAGAGTTCTAACGTGCTTTTGGGATATCGAACGGTCTCAGAATTAGCCAATTCCTGTCCCATTTGGAAGCTTGTCAAGTTATCATTCCAATGAGCTCAAAATAGTTTAAATTTGACCACTGAAGAGAGGGTCATGAAGGTTACTATTAGACATGGAGATGAAGGAAAATTTTAGGACCGTCGACTACGATTGCACTTACAGATGCCTAAATGGTCTCGGAATACGACGATTCCAGTCAGGAATGAAAGAGCACTAAAGTACCTTTCAGATGATGAAAAATCCACCCAATCTGTCATCAAACGAGGGAGTTATGAGTGTCTTCATTGGATCATGAGATGTGGAAAGTTAATAGTCCAAATTATAAAATGACGATCGAAGAGTTCTAATGTACTTTTGGGATATCGAACGGTCTCAGAATTAGCCAATTCTGGTCCCATTTGGAAGCTTGTCAAGTTACAATTCAAATGAGCTCAAAATAGTCTAAATTTGAGCACTGAAGGGAGGGTTATGAGGGTTACTATTGGACAAGGTGATGAAGGAAAAATTCAGCACCGACAACTACAATCCCACTTACGGATGTCCAAATGATCCTGGAATATGACGATTCCAGTCAGGAATGAAAGAGCTCTAAAGTACCTTTCAGATAACCAAAAATTGACCTTATCGTACATCAAACGAGGGACTTATGAGCGTCTCCGTTGGATCCCACAATTTACAAAGAATAACAATCCAAATTGAAATATGATGATTGAAGAGTTCCAACGTGCTTTTGAGATATCGAACTGTCTGAAAATTAGGCAATTCTTGTCTCATTTAGAAGCTTTGCAAGTTACCACTCCAATGAGCTTGAAATAGTTTAAATTTGACCTCTGAAGAGAGAGTGAGGGCTACTATTGAACAAGGAGATGAAGGAAAAATTCAGGACCAACGACTGCGATCACACTTACGGATGCCCAAATGGTCTCGGAATACGACGATTCCAGTCAGGAATTAAAGAGCCCTTAAGTACCTGTCAAATGACCAAAAATTGACCCAATCCGACATCAAACAAGGGAGTTATGAGTGTCTCCATTGGGTCATGCAATTTGGAAAGATTAACAATCCAAATTGCAAAATGACGATCAAAGAGTTCCAACGTGCTTTTGGGATATCGAACTGTCTCAAAATTAACCAAGTCTGGTCCCAATTGGAAGCTTGTCTACTTACCATTCCAATAAGCTCAAAATAGTCTAAATTTGGCCACTGAAGAGAGAGCTATGAAGGTTACTATTGGACAAGGAAATGAAGGAAAAATTCAGGACCGACGACTCCAATCCCACTTATGGATGCCCAAATGGTCTTGGATTAGGAAGATTCTAGTCAGGAATGAAAGTTCACTAAAATACCTTTCAGATGACCATAAATCGAATCAATCCGACATCAAATGAGGGAGTTATGAGTGTCTCCATTGGATCCCTCGATTTGGAAAGATTTATAATCTATATACAAAAAAGACGATCGAAGAGTTCCAATGTTCTTTTGGAATATCAAAAGGTCTCGTAATTAGCCAATTCTGGTCCCATTTGAAAGCTTGTCAAGTTACCTTTCTAATGAGCTCAAAATAGTTTAAATTCGACCACTGAAGGGAGGGTTATGAGGGTTACTATTGTACAAGGATATGAAGGAAAAAATCAGGACCGACGACTGCGATCCCACTTACGATGACCAAATGGTCCCAGAATATGATGATTCCAGTTAGGAATGAAAGAGCACTAAAATACCTTTCAGATGAACAAAAATGGAATCAATCCAACATCAAACGTGGGAGTTATGAGTATCTTCGTTGGATCCCTCGATTTGGAAAGATTTATAATCTATATACAAAAAAGACGATCGAAGAGTTCCAACATTCTTTTGGGATATCAAACGGTCTCAGAATTAGCCAATTTTGGTCCCATTTGGAAGCTTGTCAAGTTACCATTCTAATGAGCTCAAAATAGTTTAAATTCGATCACTGAAGGGAGGGTTACTATTGCACAAGGATATGAATGAAAAATTCAGGACCGACGACTGTGATCCCACTTACGGATGTTCAAATGGTCGCAGAATATGTTGATTCCAGTCAGGAATGAAAAAGCACTAAGGTACGTTTCAGATGACAAAAAATTGACCCAATCCAACATCAAATGAGGGAGTTATGAGTGTCTCCGTTGGATCCCTCAAATTAGAAAGATTAATAATCCAAATTGAAAAATGACGATTGAAGAGTTCCAACGTGCGTTTGGTTTATCGACGGTCTCAAAATTAGGCAATTCTTGACTCATTTGGAAGCTTTGAAAGTTACCATTCTAATGAGCTTGAAATAGTTTAAATTCGACCTCTGAAGAGATTGTTATTAGGGTTACTATTGGACAAGGAGATGAAGGAAAAATTCAGGACCAACGACTACAATCCCACATACGGATGCCCAAATGGTCTCGGAATACGACGATTCTAGTCAGGAATGAATGAGCACTAAATTACCTTTCAGATGACCAAAATCAACCCATTCCGACATTAAACGAGGGAGTTATGAGCGTCTCTGTTGGATCACACGATGTGGAAAGACGAACAATCCAAATTGCAAAATGATGATCGAAGAGTTCCAACGTGATTTTGGGATATCGAACAGTCTCGGAATTAGCCAACTCTGGTCCCATATGGAAGCTTGTGAAGTTACCATTCTAGTTAGCTCAAAATAGTCTAAATTCGACCACTGAAGGGAGGGTTATGAGGATTACTATTGGACAAGGAGATGAAGGAAAAATTCATGACTACGACTGCGATCCCACTTACGGATGCAAAAATGGTCCCAGAATATGATGATTCCAGTCAAGAACGAAAGAGCACTAAAGTACCTTTTAGATGAATATAAATTGACCCAATCTGACATTAAACGAAGGAGTTATGAGCGTCTCTGTTGGATCCCACGATTTGGAAAGATTACTGATCCAAATTGAAAAATGACAATCGGAGTGTTCCAACATGCTTTTGAGATATCGAATGGTCTCAAAATTAGGAAATTCTTGTATCATTTGGAAGCTTCGCAAGTTACCATTCCATTGAGCTTGAAATAGTTTGATTTTGACCTCTGAAGAGAGAGTTATGAGGGTTACTATTGGACGAAGAGATGAAAGAAAAATTCAGGACCGACGACTGTGATCCCATTTACGGATGCCCAAATGGTCTCGGAATAAGACGATTCCAGTCATGAATGAAAGAGTAATAAAGTACCTTTCAGATGATTGAAAATCTACCCAATCCGACATCAAACAAGGGAGTTATGAGCGTGTCCATTGGATCGTGCGATTTAGAAAGATTAACAATACAAATTGTAAAATGACGATCGAAGAGTTTCAACATGCTTTTAAGATATCGAACGGTCTCGGAATTAGCCAATTCCGGTCCAACTTGGAAGCTTGTCAAGTTACCATTCCAATGAGCAATAAAGTACCTGTCAGATAACTAAAAATCGGCCCAATCTGACATCAAACAAGGGAGTTAAGAGCATCTCCGTTGGATCACGTGATTTGGAAAGATTAACAATCCAAGTTGCAAAATGACGATCGAAGAGTTCTATGTGCTTTTGGGATATCGAACAGTCTCAGAATTAGCCTATTCTGAACCCATTTGGAAGCTTGTCAACTTACCATTCCAATGAGCTCAAAATAGTCTAAATTTGACCACTGAAGAGGGAGTTATGAAGGTTACTTTTGGACAAGGAGATGAAGGAAAAATTCAGGATCGACGACTACGATCCCACTTACGCATTCTTAAATGGTCTCGGAATACGACGATTCCAGTCAGGAATGAAAGAGTACTAGACTACCTTTCAGATGACCAAAAATTGACCCAATCCGACATTAAAAGAGGGAGTTATGAGCGTCGCCGTTGGATCACACGATTTGAAAAGATTAACAATTCAAATTGTAAAATGATGATCGAAGTGTTCCAATGTGCTTTTGGGATATTAAAAGGTCTCGAAATTAGCCAATTCTAGTCCCATTTGGAAGCTTGTCAAGTTACCATTCCAATGAGCTCAAAATAATATAAATTCAACCACTAAAGAGAGAGTTATGAAGGTTACTATTGGACAAGGAGATGAAGTAAAAATTCAGGACCGACAACTGCGATACCACTTACGGATGCCCAAATGGGCTCGGAATACAACGATTCCGGTCAGGAATAAAAGAGCACTAAATTACCTTTCATATGACCAAAAATTGACCCAATCCGACATCAAACGAGGGAGTTATGAGCGTCTCTGTTGGATCCCGCAATTTGGAAAGATTAACAATCTAAATTGGAAAATGACGATCAAAGAGTTCCAACGTGCTTTTGGGATATCGAACGGTCTAAGAATTAGCCAATTCTTATCTAATTTGGAAGCTTCGCAAGTTACCATTCCACTGAGCTTGAAATAATTTAAATTCGACCACTGAAGGGAGGGTTATGAGGGTTACTATTGGACAAAGAGATGAAGAAAAAATTCAGGACTGAGGACTGCGATCTCACTTACGGATGCCCAAATGCTCTCGGAATATGACGATTCCAGTCAGGAATGAATGAGCACTCAAGTACCTTTCAGATGACCAAAAATCAACCCAATCTAACATCAAATGAGGGAGTTATGAGTGTCTCCGTTGGATCCCGCGATTTGGAAAGACTAAGTATCCAAATTACAAAATGACGATCAAAGAGTTCCAACGTGCTTTTCGGATATCGCACGGTCTCGAAATTAGCCAATTTCAGTCCCATTTAGAAGCTTGTCAAGCTACCATTCCAATGAGCTTAAAATATTCTCAATTTGACCACTGAAGAGAGAGTTATGAAGGTTATTATTGGATGAGGATATGAAGGATCGAAGAGTACCAAAGCACCAAATGTTCACAGAATATGACGATTCCAGTCAGGATGAAAGAGCACCAAAGTACCTTTCAAATGACAAAAAATCGACCCAATCTGACATCAAACGAGGGAGTTATGAGTGTTTCCATTGGATCGCGCGATGTGGAAAGATTAACAATCCAAATTACAAAATGACGATCGAAGAGTTCCAACGTGCATTTGGGATGTCAAACGGTCTCAGAATTAGCCAATTTTGGTCCCATTTGGAAGCTTGTTAAGTTACCTTCTAATGAACTCAAAATAGTCTAAATTAGATAACCGAAGGGAGGGTTATGAGGGTAACTATTGGACAAGGGGATGAAGGAAAAATTCAGGACCGACGACTGCGATCCCACTTATGCATGCCCAAGTGGCCCCAGAATATGACGATTCTAGTCAGGAATGAAAGAGCACTAAAGTACCATTCAAATGACCAAAAATCGACCCAATCCGACTTTAAACGGGTGAGTTATAAGTGCCTCCATTGGATACTGTAATTAGGAATGATTAACAATCCAAATTGAAAAATGACGATCGAAGAATTCCAACGTGCTTTTGAGATATTGAACAGTTTTAAAATTAAGCAATTCTTGTGTAATGTGGAAGCTTCGCAAGTTACTATTCCAATGAGCTTGAAATAGTTTAAATTCGACCTCTGAGGAGAGAGTTATGAGGGTTACTATTAGACAAGGAGATGAAGGAAAAATTCAGGACCGAGGACTGCGATCCCACTTAAGGAAGCCCAAATGGTCTCGGAATATGACGATTCCAGTCAAGAATGAATGAGCACTAAAGTACCTTTTAGATGACTAAAAATTAACCCAATCTGACATCAAACAAGGGAGTTATGAGCGTCTACGTTAGATCGCGCGATTTGGAAAGATTAACCATCCAAATTGCAAAATATCGATCAAAGAGTTTCAACGCGCTTTTAAGATTTCGAACGGTCTAGGAATTAGCCAATTTTGGTCCCATTTGGAAGCTTGTCAACTTACCATTCCAATGAGCTTAAAATAGTCTAAAATTGACACTGAAGAGAGAGTTATGAAGATTTCTATTGGGCAAGGATATGGAGGAAAAATTCAGGACCGACGACTGCGATACCACTTAGGGATGCCCTAGTGGTCCCAGAATATGACGATTCCAGTTAGGAATGAAAGAGCACTAAAGTACCTTTCAGATGACCAAAACTCGACCCAATCCGACTTCAAATGAGCGAGTTATGAGCATCTCCATTGGATCCAATGATTAGGAAAGATTAACAATCCAAATTGAAAAATGACGATCAAAGAGTTCCAACGTGCTTTTGGGATATCGAACAGTCTCAAAATTAGGCAATTATTGTCCAATTTGAAAGCTTTGGAAGTCACTATTCCAATGAACTTGATATAGTTTAAATTTAACCTTTGAAGAGAGAGTTATGAGGGTTACAATTGGACAAGGAGATGAAGGAAAAATTCAGGACCGACGACTGCTATCCCACTTACGGATGCCCAACTGGTCTCGGAATACGACAATTCTAGTCAGGAAAGAGAGAGCACTAAAGTACTTTCAGATGACCAAAAAATTACCCAATCCGACATCAAACAAGGGAGTTATGAGCGTCTCCATTGGATCACGCAATTTGGAAAGATTAACAATTCAAATTGCAAAATGACGTTCAAAGAGTTCTAATGTTCTTTTGGGATATCGAATGGTCTCAGAATTAGCCAATTCCAGTCCCATTTGGATGCTTGTCAAGTTACCATTCCAATGAGCTTAAAATAGTCTAAATTTGACCACTGATGAGAGTGTTATGAAGGTTACTATTGGACAAGCAGATGAATGAAAATTTTAGGGCCTACGACTGCAATCCCACTTACGAATGCCCAAATGGTCCCGAAATATGACGATTCCAGTCAGGAATGAAAGAGCACTAAAGTACCTTTCAGATGACCAAAAATTGACCTAATCCGACATCAAATGAGGGAGTTATGAGTATGTCTGTTGGATATCGCGATTTGGAAAGATTAACAGTCCAAATTGAAAAATGACGATCGAAGAGTTCCAACATGCTTTCGAGATATCGAACGGTCACAAAATTAGGCAATTCTAGTCTCATTTGGAAGCTTCACAAGTTACCATTCCAAGGAGCTTGAAATAGTTTAAATTCGACCTCTGAAGAGAGAGTTAAGAGTGTGTTCAATGGATCCCGCGATTTAGAAAGATTAACCATCCAAATTGAAAAATGACGAACGAAGAGTTCAAACTTGCTTTTGAGATATCGAACTGTCTCAAAATTAGGCAATTCTTGTCTCATTTGGAAGCTTCATAAATTACCATTCCAATGAGCTTGAAATAGTTTAAATTCAACCTCTGAAGAGAGAGTTATGAGGGTTACTATTGGACAAGGAGATGAAGGAAAAATTCTCGACCGACGACTGCAATCCCACTTATGGATGCCCAAATGGTCTCTGAATACGACGATTCCAGTCAGGAATGAAAGAGCACAAAAGTACCTTTCAGATGACCAAAAATTGACCCAATCTGACATCAAACGAGGGAGTTATGAGCGTCTCTATTGGATCACGGGATGTGGAAAGATTAACAATCCAAATGGAAAAATGATGATCGATGAGTTCCAACATGCCTTTGGGATATCGAACGGTCTCGGAATTAGCCAATTCTGGTCCTATTTGGAAGCTTGTCAAGTTACCATTCTAATGAGCTCAAAATAGTGTAAATTCGACCTTTGAAGGGAGGGTTATGAGGGTTACTATTGGACAAGGAGATGAAGTAAAAATTCAGGACCGACGACTGCGATCCCATTTACTGTAACATCCCGAATTTTTGCTAACCTGGGATTAGACGTCCTTAGGCAATGGGTCGATCCTAATACCTTATTAACTAGTCAGAACTCAATCCCAAAGTCTAAAACTACTGTTGAACCCATTTCCTTCACAAATCCAACCCTTCACCACCTTATTCTTTCAATTTTCCTAAGTACTTTCACCCTAGACCCTATCTTAAACTAATTAAGTATTATAACTTGGATCACCTTATATACAAACTACAAAGGCCTGAGTACCACCTTGACCAGAAATCACTTAGGATTAAATCCTTTAGAAATGAGACAAAGTAACTAAGTGCAAAACCAGATTAGCCACGAAATCCATTTGAATCACTTTAAATACGATCTGCAAGACCCAAAACTTGTAGAATCATTGATGCAAGGTTACCGTAAAATCTAGGATCAATCTCATTACCCGGCTGCTCTCGAGAGCATCTCGAAACTCCGTATCTGATCTAGACCGCACATCGGGAGTCCGAACAATACGAGGTTAAGGACTTAGGACCGCCTCGCTGGGCTTGACAACCATCTCGGAAATCAAATCCAGCCGATGTCCCACGGCTGTTCGCTCGAGTCCGGAGCAAGGGAGTGTGAAAACTACTGTTTTCTTTACAAAATAAATATCTTGAATAGTGATCTGACACCACTCACTTCCGGATCAGTATTAAGCAACCAGACCGTCAGAATCTGACCAAATTACACCCTCGGATCAGGAAAAATTTCATACACATTTACATGTACTCGGAATCTCCGATCGAGACATACTGACCGTCGAACTGAAACTAGACCGCCACGCGTGATCTGGAAATCCGACTGAAACGAAAACTTAATAGAACCTAGATCCGGTGTCGGTGAGCTTAAGTCCAACCTTTGGCTCAAGGAGGCCCACTAGAAATTCTCCGTTGAGCTGAAACCAGCCCCCTTTGGCTGTAACCCAAGTATACTTTGAACAGGAGTCTATTTCGGTGAGTTTTTAGGCTATATAAGGACCTTAAACCCTCTCTCATTGCAGCCATCCGAATTTGAGAGAAAACCTAGATTAAGAGAGAGAAAAGAGAGAGAAAGTGTGGGAGATGTGGGAGGAACTCCCTGCTGCTGTTCCCTGCCGCTATTCGAGCTCCACCGCTCCATTCTCATCGTTTTTCCACCGACTCCAGCTCCATTTTTAGGTAAGAAACCCTAACCCTAATATGATTTGGGGCTTGGGTGGTTGTAGGTTATGAAATAGCTAACGTATTTCGTTCCATAGGTTACCAAACTACCGAATACAGGAGCTTAGCAACCCTATCAACTCCGTTACGATTCTACGACACAAGGTGCAGACTTTAGGTGTATAGGTTATGGTTTTCAATGCTTTCAATGTCAGATAATGATAGATTCATGATCTGCATGCAATTGCACATGTACAAAGTGCTTTCCAATTTCTGTTTCGATTAAAGATGTAAATTATAGAATTTTACATATTCTAGGTATTCGTAGAAAATACTGTATACGTATATTTTTTGGAAATGTGTTTGACATGATTATTTGTTGTATGAATATATGATATATGGATAAAATACTTATTTGGTGAATGGATTCACCCAAATACATGTTTTACTAATATACACTATATATGTACAAATACTGTATTGTAAAAAGTACTGTATACATATGTATTTTAGAGATGTGTTTGCCATGATTATTTATTGTATAAATATACTATATATGTGTAAATTATTTGCTTGGTGAAAGGACTCGCCCAAATACATGTTTGCTAACATACACCAAATATGTGAAATAGTGTATGTTAAGTGTTTATGGAAATGCTTGAGTGAGTAAGTGTTTGGATGTGGATGCCTTAGGAGGGTGTTGAGATTGGATTCTCAACTACCCTAGCGACATGTATGATTACCTCCATGAGGTTGATCACTTAAAACTGCTTACTTGCAATACATGTGTTTGTATTCCTATTGATATAGTGTTTTACAACATGCTTTATATCATGCTTTATAATATGCTTATAACATGCCTACTAGCATGTTTGAATTACTTTGTTTATCATGCTTGAATTACTTTATTTATCATGCTTTACTCCACATGCTATGGATGACAATTGATTGTGTTTGGGGCTATGATTATAGTCTAGACAATCGGTACCAGATTGGAGATCGTGGTTGAGTTTCATGTCGCCATGTGAGATGCGTTCGACGAACTCGAGTCGTACTTCGGTTGGCGATAGTGGTTGGCTACGCGAAGTGCTTATGCACTTCATGTCGTCTAATTGATTGTGCAGTTGAGCTAGTTAGGCTCGTTATGTAACTCGATTTGTCTAATGTATGTTCACCATGTTTGGTCGCTACTGCTTGAACCTAGGGTACCAAACTTACCAGTGAAAACCCTTTTAACCATGGTACCTTGATCCGCTAAGACTCATGAGCCAGGCATGGTGGTATGAGACACCGTGGTCGAAATTCGGCCTACGCTCACTGGGGCCACGTGCCTCCCCGTAGTGACGGTGAGCAACCAAACTCGTGAGCCGATTATGGTGGTATGGGACACTATATTTCGCACTGTCGGCCTACATTGATAAGGTGATGGGGAGTGGTGCAACCTTTGTGCCTATGACCACCGATGACCCTTTGTAGTGACCTCGAGCATACTCTAAAATCGCAGTGCGCCTTAGGGTTCGCCGCGATATATAGAGTATGAACTAGGCCTGTTTCTGTATTGTGATGAATCGTTTAAGGGGTGATGGGGGAGTGGTGTAACCTTTGTGCGTAACAGCCCTGGCAGCCTCTGCAGTGACCTAAAAAACACACCATCGTCTGATATTAACTAGGACTGACGACCCTAGAATGGATCATGTTTGAGAATGATACAAGGGAGGTACCTTAGTTTCCCAATCCTGCTGTTTGAAATGGACTAATTAAAAACTTGGTAATCATGCTCATCATGCATTGCATGTGCTTGGAAGATGTGGAGCACTGTGGGATGAAAGCATGCCACGAGCGTGAGATGGTGTCGCATGAGGGAGTATGTCAGTGAGGGCATCCATCATACGTACATTCATACTTGCATTAATAAGAGTAGTTAGGAGTGTTTGATTTTACTGCTTTATCATTACTGCTTGACTGTATTGATAACATATTAACCTATGCTTTATTGTTCCACTAAGTTAGCTACTCACTCCCACGTTACGGGACGGTGTTGTATACACCTACCAGATTATTGAGTTTCAGATGTCGACGCTACTCCTGAAGCAAAGCCGGACTATTACTATGATGTCGAGGAGGAGTTCTCCTACACGTAACTCTCTGACGGGTCTCTGAAGACCTGGTACTGTATTGACGGGGCTATGGTACTTGGGATAGAAGACATTACACTTACAGATTTGGTATATTTTAGAACTGTACTTGTAATTATTTAACCTGGTAATGTTATCACACTCTGGAGACTCATCATAGTTTATATTCTATCACAGTCTTCCGCTTGTAAATTTAACTATCTCTGGAGTATGATATGTTGTTTTGGCTTAATCTCACTCATGTTCACTACTCTAATATAGTCAACATTTAATCATCATTCATTTTGTTGCATAAGTGATGTTCTGGAACTCGAGAGTTTAGTTACTACTCGACCCTCAATTTTTGGGATGTTACAGATGGTATCAGAGCATGATTTGGATTAAACCGAACCTGGGTTATGGTCACATGACGCACACTGATGCACTCTGACTTAGGAGGGAGCGACGGAATGTAGAAACAGTCATAGGCATCCCGACTTCACCAATTGGCGAAGTTCGCTGAAAACAAACGCCGAAATCGAGTCCGTAATAACCATTGGTCGCACGGGTCGACCTTAAAATATTCCTAGGCCGTCTATAGATAATTATAGATTACAATCCACCTCACCCCAACCGTTGAAAATCGGTAATAAGAGTGATGATGTAACTATTCTGAATCCTCGGAGCTTCTCTGGACTCCTCATAGAGACTTCTCGAGTCTACGAGAAAAGAAAGCAGAAAGTAAAAATAAATTCTAATAAATTCAAAATTGATTAATGAATGACAAAAGAAAAAATGAGTTCACAACCCTTTAAATAGGGATACCAAGTAATGGGAAGGAAATCAGAAACAAACTACAACTAAAACTCCTAGGTTGTGATGTCTACTAGTGTGCAAGGTTTTCGGCCAAAAATAGTAAGTGTCCTATTTGACTTCACCAAACCATTCTCCTAATTATTCTAAGCCCTTTACACGATGAGCACAACTCCTAAAACCCAACGGAGTAAGAGTAATCAAACCAAAACTACTATTTTTAGTAAAACGAAATTGAAACGGGGAAACGACCGTCAATCGGAGGGGTTTTTCACAATTTCAGGCTTGATAACCTAGCATAGATGGGCTGGTTGGCTTCATTAGCTCGTTCTACCCCAATTTCATATATTTTACGTCAGATAACTCATTCTAGATTGCAAGATACGTCCAATTTGACCCGAAACGACTCGAAACGGAGTCGGGGGCCACAGGCATCAATCCGGGGGGGGAACCAAGTGGGCCCAGGGTACATTTGGCACCTTGGGAGGTTAGGAAACATCACCCAATTGCGGTGGCAGCACGCCGACCAAAGTGGATCATGGTGGAACCGCGGCCAGTCAGGGGTGGGTCTGGTGAGATCGATCTTGGTCTTGGTTGGCCCGACCTCTACATATGTGTGGTGCATGCGAAATTGTGGAGGGACCCCTATTTTGCATCGTTTTTCCCCCCTCTCTCTCAAACGCCCCTCCAAGCCCTCCAAGTTGCTATCTGTCTCTCAAGTCTCCCTTCCAATCACTCAATCTGCAAATTTCGACCACAATCCATCCATCTCCGTTAGTTACAACAATCCCTACCTCCCTACCCTCTCTGTTTTCTCGCATTTGAGCCATTACACCTTCCATTCGTGGCTCCAAAACGTGTAACTTCTCTACCCAACCCATCTCTCCATTTTTCCTTTACAAAACCCTGTCTATTGGGCCTCTATGACGTCTGTTGAGACTCCAATCCGTGGAGAACCAAAAACTCCATCCCCCCATTTCCCCTTATTCTCATTTTTTGTGGCTCTATCAGAGCGTGTACGACCATTTTCTTGGAGGCCTAATCATCCATACTATGTTTGGTTTGGGATGTAGGCAGTTAAACGTAAATCCCGTGTTTTCCTTTCAAATTATACTTATAAATTCATCATCATGGGGTTTGGAAATCCCATCTCACACTTTTCCAACACCAGACTCATTTTTCAAAGCCTATACCCTGAATTTTAATCCCCACCCACCCTCCTACCAAACATGTCATTCCCAATCCTGAGGTAGGATTAGTAATACAGTCTCATTTAATACAACTTAAGACTACTAGCCAAATAGGGTTGGAATGGTAAAGTCCCTTGATATATATTAACCCACCACACTCTGATAGCTTAAGCTTTTTGAGTAAATGGTTGTTTGATAGATAGACCCATAAAGTTTGGACCTAGAGCAGTGCTTCGACAGACCTGACAGTATAGGAAATCCAACCAATTAAGAATGTGAACTCTAAAACCCCCTTAGTTGGTTTGAGCATATGTGAAGTTCTCAAACGTAGCTACATTCATGTTCGGGCAACTCAATTCCAAACAAACAAACAATTTTCTTTATTAGAAAGGGTATAAAATCATCTAATGTATAAGCATAGACTTTGGATTACACCTAGAGGATATCGCTACTCCTAAATTAAGACTAGACTACTGGTTAGGCTAAGGAAAGATAAATTAATTATGCTAAACCAATTGAATGATAGACTTAGTTAGTCGGCTTAAGTCAGTTGGAGCGAGACCCTTTCGTGTCAAGGATAGGTCCTAAATTACACCTTGTTCCGATGTACGAAGCAGGACATAAATCTTGAGCCTTGAGGGTGAAAATAAATTTTTAAGGGGGGTAGAATATTATGAGCCCAATCTGTTTAGGTCACTTATTGCATCTCTTTGATCTGGGTGGCGCAGCGGAAGCGTGGTGGACCCTACTTCACTGGCCGGGCCAGGATCGAAACTGTGTTCGTTGAATACGAACATTATAGAAGCCCTAACAAGTTCTACTATGAGAAACCACTTTAGGATGATCTAGTAAGATTTGATTCACCATTTTCTTGGATGTAGATAATACCGAGGACTCTCTTAGAATAAGAGCTAAAAGGTAACCCTAGAAATAGACAATTTGAACCTTTCAATGATGGATATTCCTTACGTTTCTAAAGTGATCGGACTACGGAGTTACTGAAATATACAACTGCGAAACATTCGCGGCTTGACCCAATTCTCAATCCTGAGTGGCTGCCAATGGACTCTCTGCTGACGAGCAGACGACTAGGATCCACCAGGATTCGGAAGGGATACGATGAGCTTTCTACCCTGGCCCGGTAGATGATCGATGTATTGGGATCAAGCCCACCATAAACGTCTCTCCGTGTTGGTCAAACATTGAACATAACTATCTCACTCTAAATTGTTGGGGATGAGAAATGGATAAAGAAATAAGTTTTAAGGGGGGTAGACTAAAATGAACTAGGCTAGTATATACCCTACCACGTGTAGGAACTCGAAATCAATAAGTCTTAGGCAAATGAAATAATAGAAATCTTTCCTTATTACCCTTAGCCAATTTCGGGGACGAAATTTTGTTTTAAGGGGGGTAGATTGTAACATCCCGGATTTTTGCCAACCTGGGATTAGACGTCCTTAGGCAATGGGTCGATCCTAATACCTTATTAACTAGTCAGAACTCAATCCCAAAGTCTAAAACTACTGTTGAACCCATTTCCTTCACAAATCCCACCCTTCACCACCTTATTCTTTCAATTTTCCTAAGTACTTTCACCCTAGACCCTATCTTAAACTAGTTAAGTATTATAACTTGGATCACCTTATATACAAACTACAAAGGCCTGAGTACCACCTTGACCAGAAATCACTTAGGATTAAATCCTTTAGAAATGAGACAAAGTAACTAAGTGCGAAACCAGATTAGCCACGAAATCCATTTGAATCACTTTAAATACGATCTGCAAGACCAAAAACTTGTAGAATCATTGACGCTAGGTTACCCTAAAATCTAGGATCAATCTCATTACCCGGCTGCTCTCAGGAGCATCTCGAAACTCCGTATCGATCTAGGACCGCACATCGGAGTCCGAACAATACGAGGTTAAGGACTTAGGACCACCTCGCTGGGCTTGACAACCATCTCAGAAATCAAATCCAGCCGATGTCCCACGGCTGTTCGCTCGAGTCCGGAGCGAGGGAGTGTGAAAACCACTGTTTTCTTTACAAAATAAATATCTTGAGTAGTGATCTGGCACCACTCGCTTGCGGATTAGTATTAAGCAACCAGACCGTCAGAATCTGACCAAATTACACCCTCGGATCAGGAAAAATTTCATACACATTTACATGTACTCAGAATCTCCGATCGAGACCTACTGCCCGTCGAACTGAAACTGGTCCGCCACGCGTGATCTGAAAATCTGACTGAAATGAAAACTTAATAGAACGTAGATCCGGTGTCAGTGAGCTTAAGTCTGACCTTTGGCTCAAGGAGGCCCGCTAGAAGTCCTCCGTTGAGCTGAAACCAGCCCCCTTTGGCTGTAACCTAAGTATACTTTGAACAGGAGTCTATTTCGATGAGGTTTTAGGCTATATAAGGACCTTAAACCTTCTCTCATTGCAGCTATCCGAATTTGAGAGAAAGCCTAGATTGAGAGAGAGAGAAAAGAGAGAAAGTGTGGGAGATGTGGGAGGAACTCCCTGCTGCTGTTCCCTGCCGCTATTCGAGCTCCACCGCTCCGTTCTCATTGTTTTTCCAATGACTCTAGCTCCGTTTTTAGGTAAGAAACCCTAACCCTAATATGATTTGGGGCTTGGGTGGTTATAGGCTATGAAATAGCTAACGTATTTCGTTCCATAGGTTGCCAAACTGCAGAATATAGGAGCTTAGCAACCCTATCAACTTCGTTACGATTCTACGACACAAGGTGTGGACTTTAGGTATATAGGTTATGGTTTTCAACGCTTTCAATGTTAGATAATGATAGATTCATAATCTGCATGCAATTGCACACGTACAAAGTGCTTTATGATTTCTGTTTCGATTAAAGATGCAAATTATGGAATTTTACATATTCTAGGTATTCGTAGAAAATACCGTATACGTATATTTTTTGGAAATGTGTTTGACATGATTATTTGTTGTATGAATATATGATATATGGATAAAATACTTATTTGGTGAATGGATTCGCCCAAATACATGTTTTACTAATATACACTATGTATGTACAAATACTGTATTGTAGAAAGTACTGTATACATATGTATTTTAGAGATGTGTTTGCCATGATTATTTATTATATAAATATACTATATATGCGTAAATTATTTGCTTGGCGAAAGGACTCGCCCTAATACATGTTTGCTAACATACACCAAGTATGTGAAATAGTGTATGTTAAGTGTTTGTGGAAATGCTTGAGTGAGTAAGTGTTTGGATGTAGATGCCTTAGGAGGGTGTTGAGATTGGATTCTCAACTACCCTAGCGACATGTATGATTACCTCCATGAGGTTGATCACTTAAAACCGCTTACTTGCAATACATGTGTTTGTATTCCTATTGATGTAGTGTTTTACAACATGCTTTATATCATGCTTTATAATATGCTTATAACATGCCTACTAGCATGTTTGAATTACTTTGTTTATCATGCTTGAATTACTTTGTTTATCATGCTTTACTCCACATGCAATGGATGACAATTGATTGTGTTTGGGGCTATGATTATAGTCCAGACAATCGGTACCAGATTAGTGATCGTGGTTGAGTTTCATGTCGCCACGTGAGATGCGTTCGACGAACTCGAGTCGTACTTCGGTTGGCGATAGTGGTTGGCCATGCGAAGTACTTATGCACTTCATGTTGTCTAATTGATTGTGCGGTCGAGCTAGTCAGGCTCATTATGTAACCTGATTTGTCTAATGTATGTTCACCATATTTGGTCGCTACTGCTTAAACTTAGGGTACCAAACTTACCAATGAAAACCCTTTTAACCATGGTACCTCGATCCGCTAAGACTCATGAGCCAGGCATGGTGGTATGGGACACCGTGGTCGAGCTGTCGGCCTACGCTGGGGCCACATGCCTCCCCGTAGTGACCAGTGAGCAACCAAACTCATGAGTCGATTATGGTGGTATGGGACACTATATTCGCGCTGTCGGCCTACATTGATAAGGTGATGGGGGAGTGGTGCAACCTTTGTGCGTAATGACCACAGCGACCCTTTGTAGTGACCTCGAGCATACTCTGAAATCGCGATGCGCCTTAGGGTTCGCCGCGATATATAGAGTATGAACTAGGCCTGTTTCTGTATTATGATGAATCGTTTAAGGGGTGATGGGGGAGTGGTGTAACCTTTGTGCGTAACAGCCCTGGCAGCCTCTGCAGTGACCTAGAAAATACACCATCGTTTGATATTAACTAGGACTGACGACCCTAGAATGGATCATGTTTGGGAATGATACAAGAGAGGTACCTTAGTTTCCCAATCCTGCTGTTTGAAATGGACTAATTAAAAACTCGGTAATCATGCTCATCATGCATTGCATGTGCCTGGAAGATGTGGAGCACTGTGGGATAAAAACATGCCACGAGCGTGAGATGGTGTCGCATGAGGGAGTATGTCAGTGAGGGCATCCATCATACCTACATTCATACTTGCATTAATAAGAGTAGCTAGGAGTGTTTGATTTTACTGCTTTTTCATTACTGCTTGACTGTATTGATAACATATTAACCTATGCTTTATTGTTCCACTGAGTTAGCTACTCACTCCCACGTTACGGGACGGTGTTGTACACACTAACCAGATTATTGAGTTTTAGATGGCGACGCTACTCCTGAAGCAGAGCTGGACTATTACTATGATGTCGAGGAGGAGTTCTCCTACACGTAACTCTCTGACGGGTCTCTGAAGACCTAGTACTGTATTGACGGGGCTATGGTACTTGGGATAGAAGACTTTACACTTACACATTTGGTATATTTTAGAACTGTACTTGTAATTATTTAACCTGGTAATGTTATCACACTCTGGAGACTCATCATAGTTTATATTCTATCACAGTCTTCCGCTTGCAAATTTAACTGTCTCTGGAGTATGATATGTTATTTTGGCTTAATCTCACTCATGTTCACTACTCTAATACAGTCAACATTCAATCATCATTCATTTTGTTGCATAAGTGATGTTCTGGAACTCGAGAGTTGAGTTACTACTTGACCCTCGATTTTCGGGATGTTATATTTACGGATGCCCAAATGGTCCCTGAATATGACTATTCTAGTCAAGAATGAAAGAGCACAAAAGTACCTTTCAGATGACCAAAAAGTGACCCAATCCGACATCAAACGAGGGAGTTATGAGTGTCTCCGTTAGATCTCGTGATTTGGAAAGATTAACAATCCAAATTGAAAAATGACGATCGAAGTGTTCCAACATGCTTTTGAGATATCGAACGGTCTCAAAATTAGGCAATTCTTGTCTCATTTGGAAGCATTGCAAGTTACCATTCCACTGAGCTTAAAATAGTTTAAATTCGACCTCTGTAGAGAGAGTTATGAGGGTTACTATTGCACAAGGAGATGAAGGAAAAATTCAGGACCGATGACTATGATCCCACTTACGGATGCCGAAATGGTCTCGGAATACGATGATTCCAGTCAAGAATGAAAGAGCACTAAATTACCTTTCAGAAGATAAAAAATTGACCCAATCCGACATTAAACAAGGGAGTTATGAGCGTCTATGTTGGATCGTTCGATTTGTAAAGATTAATAATCTAAATTGTAAAATGACGATCGAAGAGTTCCAACGTGCTTTTGGGATATCGAAATGTCTCAGAAATAGCCAATTACGGTCCCATTTAGAAGCTTGTCAACTTACCATTCCAATGAGCTCAAAATAGTCCAAAGTTGACCACTGAAGAGAGAGTTATGAAGGTTACTATTAGACGAGGTGACGAAGGAAAAATTCAGGACTGACGACTCTGATCCCACTTACGGATGCCCAAATGGTCACGGAATAGGACGATTCCAGTTAGGAACGAAAGAGCACTAAAATACCTTTCGGATGACTAAAAATTGAATCAATTTGACATCAAACGAGGGAGTTATGAGCGTCTCCATTGGATCCCTCGATTTAGAAAGATTTATAATCTATATACAACAAAAACGATCGAAGAGTTCCAACGTTCTTTTGGGATATCGAACGGTCTCAGAATTAGCCAATTCTGGTCCCATTTGGAAGCTTGTCAAGTTATCATTCTAATGAGCTCAAAATAGTTTAAATTCGACCACTGAAGGGAGGGTTATGAGGGTTACTATTGGACAAGTAGATGAACAAAAAATTTAGGACCGACGATTGCGATCCCACTTTTGGATGCCTAAATGGTCCCGAAAATGAGCTTTCTAGTCAGTTATGGAAGAGCACTAAAGTACCTTTCAGATGACCAAAAATCAACCCAATCTGGCATCAAACGAGGGAGTTATGAGCATGTTCGTTGGATCCCGTGATTTGGAAAGATTAACAATCCAAATTAAAAAATGATGAGTGAAGAGTTCCAACATGCTTTCGAGATATCGAACGGTCTCAAAATTAGGCAATTCTTGTCGCATTTGGAAGCTTCGCAATTTACCATTCCAATGAGCACGAAATAGTTTAAATTTGACCTCTGAAGAGAGAGTTATGAGGGTTACTAATGCACACGGAGATGAAGGAAAAATTCAGGACCGACAACTACGATCCCACTTACGGATGCCCAAATGGTCTCGGAATACGACGATTCCAGTCAGGAATGAAAGAGCACTAAATTACCTTTCAAAAGACCAAAAATCAACCCATTCCGACATCAAACAAGGGAGTTATGAGCGTCTCATTGGATCGTGCAATTTGGAAGGATTAACAATCTAAATTATAAAATGACGATCGAAGAGTTCCAACGTGCTTTTAGGATATCGAACGGTCTCAGAAATAGCTAATTATGGTCCCATTTAGAAGCTTGTCAACTTACCATTCCAATGAGATCAAAATAGTCTAAATTCAAGACAGACGACTCCGTGCCCACTTACGGATGCCCAAATGGTCTTGGAATAGGATGATTCCAGTCAAGAATGAAAGAGCACTAAAATACCTTTTAGATGACCAAAAAATTGAATCAATTCGACATCAAACGAGGGAGTTATGAGCATCTCCGTTCGATCCCTCGATTTAGAAAGATTTATAATCTATATACAAAAAAGACGATCGAAGAGTTCCAACATTCTTTTGGGATAACGAATGGTCTTGGAATTATCTAATTCTAGTTCCATTTGGAAGCTTGTCAAGTTACCATTCTAATGAGCTCAAAATAGTCTAAATTCGACCACTGAAGGGAGGGTTTTGAGGGTTACTGTTGGACAAGGAGATGAACAAAAAATTTAGGACCGACGACTGCGATCCCACTTAGGGATGCCTAAATGGTCCCAGAATATGACCATTCCAGTCAGGAATGAAAGAGCACTAAAGTGCCTTCAAATGATAAAAAATTGACCCAATCCGACATCAAACGAGGGAGTTATGAGCATGTCCATTAGATCCCGCGATTTGAAAAGATTAACAATCCAAATTGAAAAATAATGATTGAAGTGTTCCAACATGCTTTTGAGATATCGAATGGTCTCGAAATTAGGCAATTCTTGTCTCATTTGGAAGCTTTGCAAGTTACCATTCCAATGAGCTTGAAATAATTTAAATCCGACCTCTAAAGAGAGAGTTATGAGGATTACTAAAGCACACGTAGATGAAGGAAAAATTCTGGACCGACGATTGCGATCCCACTTACGGATGCCCAAATGGTCTCGGAATACGACGATTCCAGTCAGGAATGAAAGAGCACTAAATTGCCTTTCAGAAGACCAAAAATCGACCCAATCCGACATTAAATAAGGGAGTTATGAGCATCTATGTTGGATAGTGCGATTTCGAAAGATAAACAATCCAAATTGCAAAATGACGATCGAAGAGTTCCAATGTGCTTTTGGGATATCGAACGGTCTCAGAAATAGCCAATTACGGTCCTATTTGGAGGCTTGTCAACTTACCATTCCAATGAGCTCAAAATAGTCTAAATTTGACCACTGAAGAGAGAGTTATAAAGGTTACTATTGGACAAGGAGATGAAGGAAAAATTTAGGACCGATGATTCCGATCCCACTTACGGATGCCCAAATGGTCTTGGAATAGGACGATTCCAGTCAAGAATGAAAAAGCTCTAAAATACCTTTCAGATGACCAAAAAATTGAATCAATCCGACATCAAATGAGGGAGTTATGAGCATCTTCATTGGATCCCTCGATTTGGAAAGATTTATAATCTATATACAAAAAAGACGATCAAAGAGTTCCAACGTTCTTTTGGGATATCGAATAGTCTCGGAATTAGCCAATTCTGGTCCCATTTGGAAGCTTGTCAAGTTACCATTCGAATGAGCTCAAAATAGTCTAAATTTGACTACTAAAGGGAGGGTTATGAGGATTACTATTGGACAAGGAGATGAATAAAAATTCAGGACCAACGACTGCAATCCCACTTACGGATGCCTAAATTGTCCTGGAATATGACCATTCCAATCAGGAATGAAAGAGCACTAAAGTACGTTAAAGATAACCAAAAATTGACCCAATCCGACATCAAACAAGGGAGTTATGAGCATGTCCATTGGATCCCGCGATTTAGAAAGATTAACAATCCAAATTGAAAAATGACGATCAAAGTGTTCCAACATGCTTTCGAGATATCGAACAGTCTCTAAAGTAGGCAATTCTTGTCTCATTTGGAATCTTCACAAGTTATCATTCCAATGTGCATAAAATAGTTTAAATTCAACCTCTAAAGAGAGAGTGATAAGGGTTACTATTGGACAAGGAGATGAAGGAAAAATTCAGGACCGACGACTGCGATCCCACTTACGGATGCCCAAATTGTCTCTTCCAATCAGGAATGAAAGAGCATTAATGTACCTTTCAGATGATCAGAAATTAACCCAATCTGACATCAAACAAGGGAGTTATGAGCGTCTCCGTTGGATTGCGCTATATGGAAAGATTAACAGTCCAAATTGCAAAATGATGATCGAAGAGTTAAAACGTGCTTTTCGGATATCGAATGGTCTCGGAATTAGCCAATTTTGGTTCCATTTGGAAGCTTGCCAAGTTACCATTCTAATGAGCTCAAAATAGTCTAAATTCGACCCTTGAAGGGAGGGTTATGAGGGTTACTATTGGACAAGGAGATGAAGAAACAATTCAGGACCAACGACTGTGATCCCACTTACAGATGCCCAAATGGTCCCAGAATATGATGATTCTAATCAGGAATGAAAGAGCACAAAAGTACCTTTAGATGACCAAAAATTGATCCAATCCGACCTCAAATGAGGGCATTATGATCGTCTCCATTGGATCTCGCGATTTGTAAAGATTAATAATCCAAATTGAAAAATGACGATCGAAGTGTTCCAACATGCTTTTGAGATATCAAACGGTCTCAAAATTAGGCAATTCTTATCTCATTTGGAAGCATCGCAAGTTACCATTCCACTGAGCTTGAAATAGTTTAATTTTGACCTCTGAGGAGAGAGTTATGAGAGTTACTATCGCACATGGAGATGAAGGAAAAATTGAGAACCCATGACTGTGATCCCACTACGGATGCCTAAATGGTCTCAGAATATGACGATTCCAGTCAGGAATGAAAGAGCACTAGAGTACCTTTCAGATGACCAAAAATTGACCCATTCCGATATCAAATGAGGGAGTTATGAAAGTCTCCATTAAATCGCACGATGTGGAAAGATTAACAATCCCAATTGCAAAATGATGACCAAAGAATTCCAACGAGCTTTTGGGACATCAAACGGTCTCGGAATTAGCCAATTCTTGTCCCATTTGGAAGCTTTTTAAGTTACCATTCAAATAAGCTTAAAATAGCCTAAATTCGACCAGTGAAGGGAGGGTTATGAGGGTTACTATTAGACAAGGATATGAAGGAAAAATTCAGGACCAATGACTGCGATTCCACTTACGGATGCCCAAATGGTCCTGGAATATTACGATTCCAGTCAGGATGAAAGAGCACTAAAGTACCTTTCAGATGACCAAAAATTGACCCAATCCGACATCGAACGAGAGAGTTATGAGTGACTCTATTGGATCCCATGATTTAGAACAATTAACAATCTAAATTAAAAAATGACGGTCGAAGACTTCGAACGTGCTTTTAGGACCATGTGGGCATCCATAAGTTGAAATAGTTTAAATTCGACCTTCGAAGAGAGAGTTACGAGGTTACTATTGGACAAGGAGATGAAGGAAAAATTCAAGACCGAGGACTGCAATCCCACTTACAGATGCGCAAATGGTCTCGGAATATAACGATTCCAGTTAAGAATAAATGAGCACTAAAGTACCGTTCATATGACCAAAAATCAACCCAATCCGACATCAAACGAGGGAGTTATGAGCGTCTCCATTGGATCCCGTGATTTGGAAAGATTAAGTATCCAAAATGCAAAATGACGATCAAAGAGTTCCAATGTGCTTTTGGGATATCAACGGTCTCGAAATTAGCCAATTTCTGTCCCATTTGGAAGCTTGTCAAGCTACCATTGAAATGAGCTTCAAATAGTCTCAATTTGACCATTGAAGAGAGAGTTATGAAGGTTACTATTGGACAAGGATATGATGGAAAAATTCAGGACCGACGACGATGCCCAAATGGTCCCTGAATATGATGATTCCAGTCAGGAATGAAAGAGCACTAAAGTACCTTTCAGATGACCAAAAATCGACCCAATCCGACATCAAACGAGGGAGTTATGAGTGTCTCCATTGGATCCCGGGATTTGGAAAGATTAACAATCCAAATAGAAAAATGACGATCAAAGAGTTCTAACATGCTTTTTAGATTTCGAACAGTTTCAAAATTAGGCAATTCTTATCTCATTTGGAAGCTTCGCAAGTTACCATTCCAATGAACTTGAAATAGTTTAAATTCGACCTCTGAAGAGAGAGCTATGAGGGTTACTATTGGACAAGGAGATGAAGGAAAAATTCAGGACTGAGGACTGCGATCCTACTTATGGATGCCCAAATGGTCTCGAAATATGATGATTCCAATTAGGAAAAAAGAGCACTAAAGTACCTTTCAGATGACCAAAAATCGACCCAATCTGACATCAAACGAGGGAGTTATGAGCGTCTTCGTTGGATCACCTGATGTGGAAAGATTAACAATCCAAATTGCAAAATGACGATCGAAGAGTTCCAATGTGCTTTCAGGATGTCGAACAGTCTCGGAATTAGCCAATTCTGGTCCCATTTGGAAGCTTGTTAAGTTACAATTATAATGAGCTCAAAATAATCTAAATTTGACCACCGAAGGGAGGGTTATGAGGGTTACTATTGGACAAGGGGATGAAGGAAAAATTCATGACTGACGACTGCGATCCCACTTACGGATACCCAAGTGGTCTCGGATTATGACGATTCTAGTCATGAATGAAAGAGCACTAAAGTACCTTTCAGATGGCCAAAAATTGACCCAATTCGACTTCAAATGAGCGAATTATGAGTGTCTCCTT
Source organism: Magnolia changhungtana (assembly GCA_030180095.1). Taxonomy (NCBI): domain Eukaryota; kingdom Viridiplantae; phylum Streptophyta; class Magnoliopsida; order Magnoliales; family Magnoliaceae; genus Magnolia; species Magnolia changhungtana. Next base: position 6,515,688 of record JASAUF010000600.1, read on the forward strand.
TAGATCCCGTGATTAGGAATGATTAACAATTCAAATTGTAAAATGACGATCGAGGAGTTCCAACATGCTTTTGAGATATCGAACGGTCTCAAAATTAGGCAACTCTTATCTCATTTGGAAGCTTCGCAAGTTACCATTCCAATTAGCTTGAAATAGTTTAAATTCAACCTCTGAAGAGAGAGTTATGAGGGTTACAATTGGACAAGGAGATGAAGGAAAATTTCAGGACCAACGACTGCCATCCCACTCACGGATGCCCAAATGGTCTCGGAATACGACGATTCTAGTCAGGAATGAGAGAGCACTAAAGTACTTTTTAGATGACCAAAAAATGACCCAATCCAACATCAAACAAAGGGAGTTATGAGCGTCTCCATTGGATCACGTGATTTGGAATGATTAAATATATAAATTGCAAAATGACTATCGAAGAGTTCCAACGTGCTTTTGGGATATCAAACGGTCTCGAAATTAGCCAATTCCGGTCCCATTTGGAAGCTTGTCAAGTTACCATTCCAATTAGCTCAAAATAGTCTAAATTGGACCACTGTAGAGAGAGTTATGAAGGTTAGTATTAGATAAGGAGATGAAGGAAAATTTAGGACCGACGATTGCGATCCCACTTATGGATGTCCAAATGGTCCTGGAATATGACGATTCCAGTCAGGAATGAAATAACACTAAAGTATGCTTCAGATGACCAAAAATTGACACAATCCGACATCAAGCAAGGGAGTTATGAGCGTCTTCATTGGATCCCGTGATTTGGAAAGATTAACAATCTAAATGGAAAAATGACCATCGAAGAGTTCCAACATGCTTTCGAGATATCGAACGGTCTCAAAATTAGGCAATTCTTGTCTCATTTGGAAGCTTCGCAAGTTACCATTCCAATAAGCTTGAAATAGTTTAAATTCGACCTTTGAACAGAGAGTTATGAGGGTTACTGTTGGACAAGGAGATGAAGCAAAAAATCAGGATGACTGCTGTGATCCCACTTACGATGCCCAAATGGTCTCGAATACGACGATTCCAGTCAGGAATGAAAGAGAACTAATGTATCTTTAAGATGACCAAAAATTGACCAAATTCGACATGAAACGAGGGTTTTATGAGCGTCTCCATTGGATCGGCGATGTGGAAAGATCAATAATCTAAATTGCAAAATGATGATCGAAGAGTTCCAACATGCAGTTGGGATATCGACCAGTCTCGAAATTAGCCAATTCTGGTTCTATTTGGAAGCTTGTCAAGTTACCATTCTAATGAGCTCAAAATAGTCTAAATTCGACCCCTTAAGGGAGGGTTATGAGAGTTACTATTGGACAAGAAGATGAAGTAAAAATTCAGGACCGACGAATGCGATCCCACTTACGGATGCCCAAATGGTCCCGAAATATGATGATTCCAGTCAGGAATGAAAGAGCACAAAAGTACCTTTCGGATGACCAAAAATCGATCCAATCCGACCTCAAACGAGGGCGTTATGATCATCTCCGTTGAATCTCGTGATTTGTAAATATTAATAATCCAAATTGAAAAATGACGATCGAAGTGTTCCAACATGCTTTTAAGATATCAAACGGTCTCAAAATTAGGCAATTCTTATCTCATTTGGAAGCATCGCAAGTTACCATTCCACTAAACTTGAAATAGTTTAAATTTGACCTCTGAATAGAGAGTTATGAGGATTACTATTGCACAAGGAGATGAAGGAAAAATTCAGGACCGAGGACTGCGATCCCACTTATGGATGCCCAAATGATCTCAGAATATGAGGATTCCAGTCGGGAATGAAAGAGCACTAAATTACCTTTCAGTAGACCAAAAATTGACCCAATCCGACATCAAACAAGGGAGTCAAGCTATTTGGAAACATTAATAATCCAAATTGCAAAAGGACGATCGAAGAGTTCCAACATGCTTTTGGGATATCGAACGGTCTCAGAAATAGCCAATTCTGGTCCCATTTTGAAGCTTATCAACTTACTATTTCAATGGGCTCAAAATAGTCTAAATTCGAATACTGAAGAGAGAGTTATGAAGGTTACTATTGGACAAGGAGATGAAGGAAAAAGTCAGGACCGACGACTGGGATCTCACTTACGGTTGCCCAAATCGTCTTGGAATACAAAGATAACAGTCAGGAATGAAAGAGCTCTAAAGTACCTTTCAGATGACCAAAAATCAACCCAATCGAACATCAAATGAGGGAGTTATGAGCATCTCTGTTGGATAGCGTGATCTGGAATGATTAACAATTCAAATTGTAAAATGACGATCAAAGAGTTCCAACGTGCTTTTGGGATATCGAACGGTCTCAAAATTAGCCAATTCTGATCCCATTTGGATGCTTGTCAAGTTACCATTCCAATGAGCTCAAAATAGTCTAAATTCAACCACTGAAGAGAGAGTTATGAAGGTTACTATTAGACAAGGAGATGAAGGAAAAATTCAGGACCGATGATTGCGATCCCACTTACGGATGCCCAAATGGTCTCGGAATATGACGATTCTGTCAGGAATAAAAGAGCACTAAAGTACCTTTCTGATGACCAAAAATTGACCCCATCCAACATCAAACGAGGGTGTTATGAGCATCTCCGTTGGATCCCACAATTTGGAAAGATTTATAATCTACATACAAAAAAGATGATCGAAGAGTTCCAACATGCTTTTGACATTTCGAACGATGTCAAAATTAGTCAATTCTTCTCTCATTTGGAAACTTCGCAAGTTACCATCCTAATGAGCTTGAAATAGTTTAAATTCGACCTCTGAAGAAAATTTTGAGGGTTACTATTGGACAAGGAGATGAAGGAAAAATTCAGGACCGATGACTATGATCCTACTTATGGTTGCCCAAACGGTCCCGGAATATTACGATTCCAGTCAGGAATGAAAGTGCACTAAAGTACCTTTCAGATGACTAAAAATTGACCCAATCGGACATCAAACGAGGGAGTTATGAGCATCTCCATTGGATCCCGCGATTTTCAAACAATGACAATTCAAATTAAAAAATGATGATGGAAGAGTCCAACGTGCTTTTGAGATATCGAACGGTTTGAAAATTAGTCAATTCTTGTCGCATTTGGAAGCTTCACAAGTTACCATTCCAATGAACTTGAAATAGTTTAAATTCGACCTCTGAAGAGAGAGTTATGAGGATTACTATTGGACAAGGATATGAAGGAAAAATTCAGGACCAACGACCGTGATCCCACTTACGGATGCCCAAATGGTCTCAGAATACGACGATTCTAGTCAAGAGTGAAAGAGCACTAAAGTTCCTTTCGGATGACCAAAAAATGACCCAATCTGACATCAAACGAGTGAGTTATGAGCGTCTCCGTTGGATCGCGCGATGTGGAAAGATTAACAATCCAAATTGAAAAATGATGATCGAAGAGTTCCAACGTTGTAATGCCCCAGATTTTTGCCAACCTGGAGTTAGATGTCCTTAGGCAAGGGGTAGATCCTAAACCCTTTTGAACCTCTCAAACCTCAAATCCTTTAGAAATTAGACAAGTTTACCTTAGTGCTAAAGTATATTAGCAACGAAATCCGCTTGATCTACTTTAAATATGATCCGCAAGACCCAAAACTTGTAGAATCATTGACGCTAGGTTACCCAAAAATCTAGGATTAATCTCATTACCCAGTTGCTCTCGGGAGCACATTGAAACTCCATAGCGGATATGGATCGCACATCGAAAGTCCGATGACCATGAGACTAAGCGTTTAGGACCACTTTGCTGGGCTTGACAACCATCTCAAAAATCAAATCCATATAGTGTCCCGGGGCTATTCGCTTGAGCACGGAGTGAAGTGTGTGAGAAAATGTAGTTTTCTTTAGAAATTAAATCTAATTTAAGTAATCTGAGACTTGTCGCTTGCGGGCCTAATACAAGTAATCAGACTGTCAGAACCTGACCCAAATACACCCTCAGATCAGGAGAAATTTCATACACATGGCAGTGTACTTGTAATCCAGATCGAGTTCCGGTGACCGTTGAACTGAAACTGGTCTGCCATGTGTGATCTGGGAACCCGACTGGAATGCAAACTTAACTCGACCTAGATCCATAGTCAGGGAGCTTAAGTCCGACCTTTGGCTCAAGGGGGTGTAACGCCCTGAAAATCGGGGGTCGAGTAGCAACTCAACACCCGAGTTCCAAACCATCACTTATGTAACATAAATGCTTATGATTGAATATTGTCTGTGTTAGTGCAATAATCATGAGTGAGATTATACCAAAACAGTAATTCATACTCTAGATCAAGTTATAAAACACAAGCGGAAGACTGAAAGATGTATATAGATGTATATAAAGCCAAAAATGTCACAATCAGTCTCCAGAGTAGGAACACCTTACTAAGTCACCATATACTTGTATTTGTTTCAAAAATCAAAATACCAAAATGGTACAACTATAATGGTACACCCTGTAGCCCCGTCATCTGAATGGCTTAAGCGTAGCCTCCAGAGAACTGCATATAGGAGAACTCATCCTGATCATCATGATAATCAGGCTCAGCCTCCTGTGAATCGTTGGTACCTGCATCTACGACAGAGTCTGGTGGGTGTCCAGAACACCGTCCCTTAATGTGGGAGTGAGTAGCTAACTCAGTGGAACAATAAAGCATAGGTTAATATGTTATCAAATCAGTTAAGCAGTAATGATAAAGCAGTACAAGCAACAATCTTAAATACTCTTGTTAATGCAAGTATGAAATGCAGTTGTGATGCATGCCCCTCGCCTAACCACCCTCATACGGCACCATCTTACGTCCGCGGCATTCGTTCATCCCTCAGTGCTCCACATCTTCCAGGCACATGCAATGCGATGATGAGCATGATTACCGAGTTGTTATTAGTCCATTTCAAACAGCAGTATTGGGAAACTAGGGTACCTCCCTTATATCATTCCCAAACATGATCCATTCTAGGGTCGTCAGTCCTAGATAATCTCATACGATGGTGTATTTCTAGGTCACTGCAAGGGCTGTCAGGGCTGTTACACGGAATTGTTACACCACTCCCCCATCACCTTATCAATACAGGCTTAGTTTGTACTCTTATTTCTATGGAAGGGTCGTCGCCTCCACACAGACTCAGAGTACACTCGAGGTCACTACAAAGGGCTGCCAGGGCTGTTACACAGAATCATTACACCACTCCCCCATCACCTTTTCAGTGTAGGCCGATAGCTCGAATACAGTGTCCCATACCACCGTATTCGGCTCACGAGTGTGGTTGCTCAATGGTCACTACGGGGAGGCTCGTGGCCCCAGCGTAGGCCGACAGCTCAACCACGGTGTCCCATACCACCATGCCCGGCTCATGAGTCTTAGCGGATCGAGGTACCACGGTTAATGGGATCCCACCGTAAGCTTGGTACCTTAGGTTCAAACAGAGGCGTCCAAACATGGTGAACATACATAGGACATTGAGTTACGGACAAGCTTGACGAGCTCGAGCTCACATAGCTCGGATCCCACCGGTATGTACCTTAGGTTCAATTGAGGCGTCCAAACAAGGTGGACATACATAGATTGCAGAAGCACTTCACGTGAGCCTAACCATTGAACGACATAAAGCGCAAGCAATTCGGTGTGAAGTACGCCGCCAAATGGTACATTGAACACGTCTCGCATGGAGAATGAATCTCAGCCACGCATTCATTTTCGTTTCCGATTGCCTGGACTATAATCATAGCCATAATCACAATCAATCCTTGACCAAAAGCATGTAGAGTAAAACAGAATAAACAAAGTAATTTAAGCATGTTAACAAGCATATCATAAAACATGTTATAAAGCACAAAATAAACAGGAAATACAAACACATATATTTTATAAGTAAGCGGTTAAATTAAATAACCAACATGGAGGAAATCATATACATCCCTATGTTAGTTGAGAATCCTATCTCAACACCTACCTAAAGCACAATCATCTAGGTACTTACTCTTACAAACATTTTCACAAACACTTAGAATACACTCTTTTAACGTACATAGCGTATACTAGTAAAAACATGTATTAGGGAAAATCCTTTCACCGAGTAAGTATTCTACATATATATGTAACGACTCGTAAATTTTCATACAATGGCTCGAGTACCACCTCGACCAGAAATCACTTAGGATTAAATCCTTTAGAAATTTGACAAAGTTAATTAAGTGCTAACTAGATTAGCCATGAAATCTATTGGAATCGCTTTATATACGATCTACAAGACCCAAAACTTGTAGAATCATTGACACTAGGTTACCCTAAAATCTAGGATCAAACTCATTACCCGACTGCCCTCGGGAACACGTTGAAACTCCGTATCAGGTTTGGACCGCATATCGGGACTCTGAATAACACGAGGTTAAGGACTTAGGACTGCCTCGTTGGGCTTGATAACCATCTCGGAAATCAGCCCCAGACAGTGTTCCACGGCTGTTCGCTTGAGCCCGAAGCGAAGGAGTGTGAAAACAAAAAATTCCTTTACAAAATAAATATCTGGAATAGTGATGTGAGAGTTGAAACTCACGGTCAATTTATAAGAAACCAGACCGTCAGAATCTGACCGAAATACACCCTCAGATCAGGAAAAAATTTCAGGAACATTTACATATACTTGGAATTTCGGATCAAGGCCCACTGACCGTTGAACTGAAACTGGTCCGTCACGCGTGATCTAAGAATCCGACTGAGATGAAAACATAACCCCATGTAGATCCAAGGTTAGTGAGCTTAAGTTCGACTTTTGGCTCAAGGAGGGCCGCCAGAAACCCTCTTTTGAGCTGAATTAAAGTCGATTTAGATATAACCCAAGTATACCTTGAACTTAAGTCTATTTCAGAGACTTTTTAGGCTATATAAGGACCTTAGAGCATCCTCTCTCATAGCCATATGAATTTGGGAAAAGCCCTAAGTAAGAAGAGAGAAAAGGAGAGAGAAAGCTAGAGAGTTGTGGGAGAATCTCCCTCCTACTGTTTTCAATCATCATACGGGCTGCACCACCTCTTTCTTGTCACTTTCCCGGCGATACCGACTCCATTTTAAGGTAAGAAACCCTAACCCTAGATCTGTTTTGAGGTATGAAGGTTATAGGTTATGAAATAGCTAACCGATTTCACTCTTTAGGCTATAAAACTCCCGAATACGAAAGCTCATCGAATCTTGCTGATCCGTTGAGATTCCAAGGTGCAAGGTGAGGACTTTAGGTGTATAGGTTACGGTTTTCAATGCTTTCAATGTCAGATAATGATAGATTCATGATCTGCATGCAATTGCATATGTACAAAGTGCTTTCCGATTTCTGTTTCGATTAAAGTTGTAGAATATGGAATTTTACATATTCTAGGTATTCGTAGAAAGTACCGTATACGTATTATTTTTTAAAATGTGTTTGACATGATTATTTTTTGTAAGGATATACGATATATGGATAAAATACTTAATTGGCAAAAGGATTCGCCTAAATACATGTTTTACTAATATACACCATGTATGTAGAAATACTGTATTGTAAGAAATACCGTATACATGTATAATTTAGAGATGTGTTTGCCATGATTAATTGTTGTATAAATATATTATGTGTGCATAAAATATTTGCTTGGCGAAAGGATTCGCCCTAATACATATTTGCTAACATACACTAAGTATGTTGAAATAGTGTATGTTGTGTTTGTGAAAATGTTTGTGTGAGCAAGTGTTTGGATGTTGATGCCTTAGGAGGGTGTTGAGATGGGATTCTCAACTACCCTAGAGACATGTATGATTACCTCCATCAGGTTCTTTACTTAAACCGTTCACTTACAATACATGTGTTTGTATTCCTATTGATGTAGTGCTTTACAACATGCTTTATATCATACTTTATAACATGCCTTATAACATGCTTACTAGCATGCTTGAATTACTTTGTTTATCATGCTTTACTCCACATGTTATGGATGAGAATTGAATAAGTTTGGGACTATGTCTATAGTCCAGACAGTCGGTACCAGATTTGAGACCGTGGCTGAGGTTCATGTCGCCACGTGGGATGTATTTGACGAACCCGAGTCGTACGTCAGTTGGCGACAGTGGTTAGGCCACGCGAAGTGCTTATGTACTTCATGTCGTCTAATTGATTGTGCGCTCGAGCTAGTCAGGCTCGTCAAGTAACCCGATGTGTCTAATGTATGTTCACCATGTTTGGTCGCTACTGCTTGAACTAGGGTACCAAACTTACCAGTGAAATCCATTTTAACCATGGTACCTCGATCCGCTCAGACTCATGAGCCGGGCATGGTGGTATGGGACACCGTGGTCGAGCTGTCGGCCTACGCTGGGGCCACGTGCCTCCCCGTAGTGACCAGTGAGTAACCAGACTCGTGAGCCGATTATGGTGGTATGGGACACTATATTCGTGCTGTCGGCCTACATTGATAAGGTGATGGGGGAGTGGTGCAACGAATGCGAGCAGCAGCCCTGGCAGCCCTTTGTAGTGGCCACGAGCATACTCTGAAATTGCGGTGAACCTTAGAGTTCTGCCGCGGTATATAGAGTATGAACTAGGCCTGTTTCTGTATAGTGATGAATCATTTAAGAGGTGATGGGGGAGTGGTGTAACCTTTGTGCATAACAGCCCTGACAGCCTTTACAGTGACCTAGAAAACACACCCTTGTCTAATATTAACTAGGACTGACGACCCTAGAATGGATCAGGTTTGGGAATGATACAAGGGAGGTACCTTAGTTTTCCAATCCTGCTGTTTGAAATGGACTAATAAAAACTTGATAATCATGCTCATTATGCATTGCATGTGCCTGGAAGATGTGGAGCACTGAGGGATGAAAGCATGCCATGAACGTGAGATGGTGTCACACGAGGGAGGGTGTGGTGAAGGCATCCATCATAACTGCATCCATACTTGCATTAATAAGAGTAGTTAGGAGTGTTTGATTTTACTGCTTTATCATTACTGCTTGACTGTATTGATAACATGTTAACTTATGCTTTATTGTTCCACTGAGTTAGCTACTCACTCCCACGTTACGGGACGGTGTTGCACACACCAACCAGACTCTGTCTCAGGTTTAGGTGAGCGGATGACTCAGCAGGCGGAGCCTGATTATGATGAGGATCAGGAGTTCTCCTATATGCAGTACTCTGGCGGCTTCGACTATGCTGCCGGATTGGCGGGATTTGCAGGGATCACTCCTTAGTTTATTTTTAACATTTTGTTCATAAAACAAACATATGTATATGGTGACTCAGATAGATTCATACTCTGGAGAATGAAATGATTTTTGTTTCTTTACATACATATATATACAGTTCAGTCTTCCACTTGCTTTTATACAAATGATCTGGAGTATGAATTACTGTTTTGGTATAATCTCACTCATGTTTATTACTCTAACATAGACAACATTTAATCATCGTTAATTATGTTGCATAAGTGATGCGTTGGAACTCGGGAGTTGAGTTATACTCGACCCCCGATTTTCAGGGCATTACAGGTTGGTATCAGAGCATAATTTTGATTAAACCGGACCTGAGTTATGTTCCCACTACGTATGCTGACGCATTACAACCTAGGAGGGTGCGAGAAAAACATAGAAACAGTCCTAGGTTTTTCCGACTTCACCATTTGTCGAAGTTCATCGAAATTAGGCATTTTGATCGAGTTCGTACTTGATCCAAATCGCACGTGTTGATCCTAAATCACTTCTAGACCGTCTATTGATGTGTCTAGATCACAATACACCTTATCCCAGCAGTAAAAAATCTGCAAATGTCAGTATGTGTTCGAAAGTACCCGAAACTGCCCGAAATAGAGTGAATCGGGGTCGGGGGCCTACCCACGCTACTCCAGGGGTACCCAGGGTGGGACCCAGTGATTTTTGGGGCCTAGGGAACTCGGGGACCACGACCATGGGGCCCCCTTTTACAAAATCAAAAATTTTTTGGCGAGGCCCTCGCCCGGTCGGCGAGACCTCGCCATTTTTCTGGTTGGGCCGGGCCTGCGGCTCGGGCCGATCACTTTGGGGGGTCCCCTAAAACCCCCTGCCCTAGCTCCCGTCCTAATCCCATCTCCTAAAACCCCACCTCCTTCACAAACTCCCTCCCCAAGCCATTTTTCCCTCTTGCATTGCTGCCCTCTCTCGCAAATCACCTTTCCAATCGACCTCCCTACTGATTTCAACCATCACCCATTCCTTTCCATCGTGCATTGTTGTCCTCCTCTCTTTTCTCTCTTCGTTTCTCTCGTTTGGACCCCTACACGCCCACTTGGAGCTCAAAACTCGTGTGAGCTTCTTCACCCAACTGTTCTCTCCATTTTTTTCTTAAACCCCTACCTTTTGGGCCACTACAATATCTGTTGGGCCCTAAATCCGTGGAGAACCCATATTTCCAGCCCTTTCTCCCTTTTTCCTTCATTTTTCATGGCCTTTCTCAAAATTTTTTCGGCCATTTTCTCCATCTCCACTATCCTCTCTTGTATGGTTAAGAGGAAGAGCACCGCTGATGAGGCTGGGCCTAGTCGCCCTACACGATCAAGGCGGCCGAGAGACACCGCCGCTAGCTCGAGCTTTGCCCGGGAATTTCGAACGAAGCGGGACCTTGATCCCCTGATCCCTGCCGAACGGGCTCAGTTGGCGGCACTACCTCATGGTGTGTATGAGGACCACAAAGTTCTTTTTGAAGCCCAGGTTGATGGTCGGCTCTTCGGGGAATACTACTTGTTTGAGCAAGTGGAAGCGGCCCACTGGGGTCCGCTATTTGAGGCCAGAGGTTGCACAAATCCTGGTACTATCCGAGCCTTCTACGCCAATATTCGTGAGCCTACACTGGACCCTTTGCAATTCCAGTTCATAGTTGGGGTAGATCTGTTTGTCACTGTTGATGTGAGAGTGATTGCGCGGCTTATGAATATGCCTCTTGGTATGTACATGCTAGCTAGAAGAATCTGAGGATTGTTCGTGAAAAGGATCGTCGCACACGTTACCTTTGTGGTGGCAAATTGGTTGAGTGGCAGCCGAACAAAAGCCTGCTAGCATCCCACATGTCAAACGACTTCCGCCTACTACATCATATCTTCACGTACAACCTCTACCCCAGGCACAGTAATCGCAGCGAGTGCACGCGATCATGGTGGACTTTTTGTACCAAATGGGGCAGGGGCGAACTTGTGCGTGCCTACATTCGTGTTGCGATAGATCGTGAACATTGCACGCTCCACCAGGAGCTCAGATTCGCTTCCCTTCGGCCGACTCATATGCAGGATTGCACGGGAGTTTGGCTATAGTCTGGGGTGGAAAGACCAGTACCGATCCACCAGATTGATGAAAGTACTCTCCATCAGATGGAACTCGGGGCACGGCGACGAACAGCCCGACATGTGGAGAGTGAGGATGAAATAGAGAGTAAAGAAGACGAGAGTGAGAATGGGAGTGAAGCTGGAGAAGAAGAAGAGGAACCTGAGGCCCAGGATATAGAGGAGAGTTCACCTCCTGCGACTCAGGAGCAGGGTACCGATTGGGCTTCCATAGATGCACGTTTAGCACATCTCGAGGAGGGCTAAGCCGCCCTGCGACAGGAAGTCGGGCGGGTCCAAACCAAGCTAAGAAAGGTGTCTCACACCTTGAAGGCCATCCTGTGTTATCTACAGGACAAGAATGCTCCCCCTCCATCGCCTGATTCGGATGCCTAGTCATCCAAGTTATTGTTGTGGTTGTTTTGGTTACCGCATTAGGCGGTTTATGGTTTCATGCTAATGATGTAGTAGTTAGTAACATGTTTTAAGTGTTTGATGCTTTGGATGTAATTGGCTCACATGTAATTTCTGTCATGATTCATGTAACTCTGTAGTCCATGTGTTATGACAATTTTGGGTAAATGAAAAGCATGTAGCCTCTTTTGCTATGAGATGTGTGGAATGCTTAAAGTGCTTATATAATGTGTTGATATGCTTTAATCTTACCAACGTTGCACCCTATGTTGTATAGGGCATGTCGCGGCAGTATACACGGAGCACGACACACCTTCTTCTTACGGGCTCGATGGACCAGGCTCCTTTTGGTAGGGGTGGTCCTGCGGACCGAGGGTTAGATTCTCGATCGCCCTCCGCCGGTCCATCGGTGGATTGCCACCGTATACCCCCCGGTTCGTGAGCAGTACCGGGCATCATCATCTGCGCAGCGTGACTCACAGGCTGCTCCACCTACTGATAGGATCGAGCAGTTGATGTTGATGATGCATCGCAGAGATGCAAAGAAGAAGAAACAGACGAAGCACAGCCAGCACGTGCAGCCTTATGGCCACTATTACTGAGGCCTTATCTCAGGGTGGTAGTGCGACTCCACCTCCGACATCCGCACGTCTCCGCCGAGCATTCGGAGCCTCCGCTCGTTGAGGATGTGCCTCTCCCTCACACCGTTGCACCTCCTGGAGATGTCGGTACCCGCGGTTTACTCGAGCGATTTCAGCGCTTGAGGCCTCCCTCATTCATGGGTTCTCACAGACCCGAGGAGGCAGAGTTTTGGTTAGACCACATCTCCAAGATGCTAGGGATGCTGCACTGTACAGAGGCAGAGCAGGTCGAGTTGGCCACTTTCATGTTTGAGAGGGAGGCCAGTCTATGGTGGGGCAGTGTGCTGTGGTCTGTCGCAGCGGACCATGTGTGGACATGGGCGGCATTCGAGTTCCGGTTCCACGAGAAATATTACCTGCAGACGTACAGACATGAGTGGGAGGATGAGTTTCTACGCCTCAGGCAGGGAGGCATGACGGTTACTGAGTACGAGCACCGCTTCACAGAGTTGGGCCGCTTTATCCCGACTCATCAACCAGTATAGCACGTCTTGAATCTATCAGGCTATTTATATCCATCGCATGTTTTAGAAAGATAAAAATATATCAAATGGATGTGAAAAGTGCTTTTCTAAATGACGATTTACATGAAGAAGTATATGTTGAACAACCAATGGGTTTTGAAGATCCCAAAAATACTGATCATGTGTATCGGCTTAAAAGGGCACTTTATGGATTAAAATAAGCACCTAGGGCATGGTATGAGAAACTAACAAAATTTCTTTTAAGTCACAATTTTTAAATGGGATCTGTTGATAAAACTCTATTTGTTAAAAAACATAATGATCATATTTTAATAGTACAAATTTATGTTGATGATATCATCTATGGATCAACTTGTACTAACTTGACTCTTTGAGTTTGCAGACTTGATGAAATCTCGATTTGAAATGAGCATGGTTGGGGAATTAACTTATTTCCTTGGTTTGCAAGTTAGCAAAGACAACTGAAGGAATATTCATCTCTCAATCTAAGTATGCCTTGAATCTAATTAAGAGATTTGGATTCGAGAATAGCAAGAATTTCGATACTCTATGAGTACTACCACGAAACTCTCAAAAGATACTAATGGTAAAAATGTTGATTCAAAACTTTATCGTAGTATGATTGGTAATTTGCTATATTTAATCGCTAGTAGACACGATATATCTCTAAGTGTTGGTATTTACAAGATTTCAATCTGATCCAAAAGAATCTCACTTGATTGTTAAGCGGATTATTAGATATGTTGCAAGTACTATAAATCTTGGTCTCGGTATCCTCATGAGACTAATGTTCAACTTCTTTGGGTACTCGAGATCGATTCAATTGGTAATCTAGATGATAGAAAATCAACCAAAGTGGTGGTTGCTTTTACATTGGAAATTGTTTAGTTTCCTGGTTTAGTAAGAAACAAAATTCTATATCACTTTCAACAATTTGAAATTTGAGTATATCGCGTATTGGGTAATGCATGTACACTTGTTTGGATGCAATGAATGCTAAGTGATTATGGAATTAAACAGATTCTATGTTATTGCATTGTGATAATTCCAAAGGTCAATAAATATTTCAAAAAATCCTATTGAAAGATTCTCGTACTAAGCATATTGACATTAGATTTCATTATATTCGGGAACCTGGTAGAAGAAAAAGTTATATCTACGGAATATATTCTACCGAAGATCGTGAGAGTCGATATTTTCACAAAACCTCTTGATAAAATCAGTTTAATAAGATGAAATTTGATCTTGGCATGTGTATTTCAAAATGATTATTTATGCCTATATGTATCATAATGTATATATTTGGTAGATGTAAATCCATTTTCTTTAAAAATTGTAAGAAATATGTAATTTTGGACTTCCTTCGATTGCCGAGAGTATACTCGACTGTCGACCTATGATCGCCGTCGTAGATACCTACGACAATTCTAGATCTCGGAAATCACTTAAATTTGGGGATTTTTGCCTTCTTCCTCATTTCATCTTTTCTTTCTAAGAAGCCGATGCGTCGACATTTGTCGAACCCACCATTTTCGTTCTTCAAGGTTAGTGTTCCATTTATGTTTTTCTTACAAATCGATTGTCTAGATTGCTTTCTTGTCTATCTTGAAGCTTTCTATTTAGGATTTCATTGAGATTGGGGATTTGATTTTAAAAATCTGTTTTGAGTAGACCCTTTCTCAATCTCTTGCATTTCCTTATTTCCTTATTATTGTTATTGCATATGGCTTCTAGAAGTCGAAAATCTACTTCCGTGGTCCTTCTTCTTCTTCAAGATTGACCAAACGTCATCTTCTTGAGCCTACTAATGATCCATCCTGGGTGTTATAGACCTTAGAGCTCGTAATGTTATTGTTGAACATCCTGTTGATGTTAATCATATTGCTCCTTTTGATATCCTTCCTTTGCTTGAAATTTGTAGGTTGGGTTAACTTATTGCATTGGGGTGGACACCTCTAGGTCCATTGCTATATCCATGTTTACATGTATTAGTGACTTCTCCTTTGGATAATTTAACTTTTAAAATATCTACTAATGAAGGGCCATTTGAAATTGATTGTCATTTAATTTCAAAGCCCTTATGGATATTCAATTGAATGATGAGGGTATTCCTATTCATAATTTGGTGATAAACCCTCTCAGTATCTGAAAAAAGAATGCTCATTAGAGACTTGTGTAACATGGATGTTCCTTTGGACTAAAAAGGGGATGCGCTTCCCTCAAGGTATTTGTTACCCAAATCTGAGTACTTCTGAAATCTTTGTGTCTAATTTGTATCCTCGGTCGGGTAATAAAACCGACTTCACCTCATTTATGGTGCGTATTATTCATGCTATTTCCAAGTGGTATTTTCGATTTTGTCTCGCCATCCTTAATCTGTCATTTCATTCTTGATTTTTGACTTCATCCTGGTCATAGTGACATCCCTTTTGGTTATTTAATGGTACGTATTAGCTACACATATGTTGGTCGATATGCGATCAATGAGGCACCTATCCATCATTTGATTTTCAACAACTCTAATCTCAATAAGATGAAGTGGAATTACTTCTGAACAAGGTGGTGATGGTAGAGTCTTTGGTCATGAAGAAGCGGGGATGATATTAATATGGATGATATCTTTGAAGAAGCCCGGATTCGATTCGACAAATGATCCAGATTTTACACCATCGATTTTGATGCACGTCTAAGTGCATTGGAGGGAAAAGTTGAGAATTTGAATGAAAAAGCTGGAAAACATATCTCAGTACTCGTGATTCTCAATTCAAGTACATGCGGAAATACCTTAGGCGATTGAACAAGGGCATGCACCAACTTGATCCCTCTATTCCTGCTCCGTCTTCTAGTTCTAATTCTGACTAGTTTATATGTTTTTTTTTGGTTTGTAATAACTTTAAATCTTCGCACTTTGTCATCCAATTTGGAATTGGATTCTATTTTTCTTTTATGCTGGATTGTGACAAAAAATGCTTATTTTGAGTTGACAGTTTCTGTTTTACTATTATCTCTTCTCTCATCATATTTCCTCTTTCATATCCCTTTATATTGTTCTTTTCCTTGTCATATTGTGACAAAAAGGGGGAGAATGGTTATGTTACTTAAGGGGAGTATGTTTGGTAGGGGGAGTAATGTTGATTTAATAACTTGCTAAATGTTACATGTTGATTTAACTTGCAGGTAAGCCTGAGTTAATTGGTTTATGTTGCTTTAACTACTTTGATTATATCTTGTTATGTGTTTTGTCACTAATTTGACAAAGGGGGAGTCCTGTAAGTGCTATAGTTTATATCCCTGTATGTTGTCAAAATTAGTGGTGACAAAAACACTGTTATATAACTTGCATTAGTGAAGCTCTTTCTAACGTTCAACATTCATAACAAGCAAAGCTCACAACAAGTGAAGATTACTAGTACAAAGATCAACCTTGAATTCAAGTATTGCTCTCAAGACGTGACTCAAGAATGCAAGACTACAAGAAGAGTACAAGGCAGTTCTTATAGAACTCAAGATATTTTCAAGGTTGAGCTACATCAAGACTTCAAGCTTAAACTTCAAGGTCACTTGTTCCTAATATTTTCAATGTCCTTACTTCTTTATTGAGGTTTGAATGACCATAGGTTGACCTTAGAAGTAGGCCATTTTGGATCCATAAGTCATATGTATATGACACTTGTTTTTGGGCTGTTTGGGGACTTGTCCTAGGCTTTCTTCGACTAGTCCTAGCTCTGCTTCGACCAGTCCAAGAAGTTCTTCGATCGGTCGTAAGGTTGTTACAAATTTCGGATAAAATCTTTTAGGCTTCGACCAGTCGAAGGAACAGTGTCGACTTCTTCTACGACCAGTCGTAATTCTTCGACTCAAAGTCCAGCGATAATTTACGAGGTCTTCGACTAGTCGAAGGAGACCTTCGACCAGTCGAAGGTGACCTACGACCAGTCGAAGGAGGCCTTCGACCAGTCGTAGTACGGTCAAAGCTTATCGCGCCCGATTTTTTTCAAATCTGTTATTTCTTCGACTAGTCGAAGAGCTCCTTAGACCAGTCGAAGATGCGATCTGCTCACCTATAAATAGAGTACGAAACTCAGAAGAATCCAAGCAATTTTATTATTCCATTTTAAGCCAATCTTCGTCGAACTTCTGAGAAATAATTTTGTGCTCCATCTAAGCTAAGTGTGCTTATTTTATATTCTCTTTCTTTAGCTTTGTTTAATTGATTTTATTTCTACTATTCCAATCTAATTTGATACGAGGAATTGTTATTCCCTTTCTTTGGAATCAAAATCAATTAAGGCAAGCCCTAGTTGGTCTAATTTTAAAATATATTAGAACTAGAACCATTATAATTGAGTCTTGGACATTGAACTTGAACATTCAATCATCTACTCGATTTGGTTCTCTGAGAATTTGCGCTACAACGAAGGAGTTAATCGGGTATTTTACATTTAATTGTAAATTCCTTTCGCTTTTGGTTTCTTTCAAGATTTGCGGAAAAATCTTGTTGTATTGGTTATCGAGGAGAGCCAGGAAAACTTCGAAGTGGGGTTTTTTTTATTGTGTAAGCCCACAGACAAAGACACAATTGTAAAGGTTTTGGGTGAACTGTGAAAACCTATTTTGTGAGTGAACGCTAATATCCCACGTGTGAGGATATTAGGAGTGGAGTAGCATTTTGTGTGTTGTTGTTTAACAGTTGGTGAACACACAGCGAACCACTATAATCCCTTGTGTTATGGTTGAATGGTTTACATTTCTAATCTTTAATATTTATTTGTGGGATGTATGTGTGGTGGTGAATGTATTTAATTCAAGCATTGTGGGAATTTTGTAATAGTTTAGAATTTACTTTCATTTATTACTTTATCCGCTTAGTTATGGTCTCATACTCCTTTGGTTGTCAAATTTTGATGTGTCAAAACATCTATTTGTGTCTTGTGCTTGTTTGATGATTTTTATTCGAGACACTGTTTAAATACTTCAAGAAGCTATAAGTCGAACTCTTCAAGATGTTACAAGTTGAAGCTCAAGATGTTGAAGTTCAAGAAGCTACTATGTTGATGTCCAAGTCTTAAGACTAATAAGCAATGCATGAAATAGTTGTTATGTTGATGAAGATCTCAAGGTTGAAGCTACAACAAAGTCCAAGACTTCAAGCCTGATATTGTTCAAGACTTCAAGCCTGATATTGTTCAAGACTTCAAGCCTGATATTGTTCAAGACTACAAGCCTGATATTGTTCAAGATTTCAAGCCTGATATTGGTTCAAACAATCTACATTCGTTGAATGGTTGAAGTTCAATGTCCATTCGACTTGATTCAGGTTTAAATGACCTTAGGTTGACCCTTTAAGTAGGTCATTTTGGATACATAAATCAAATGTTTATTTAACATAAGTTTGGTCTATTCCAAGACCAGTCCTAGCTCTTGTTCGACCAGTCCTAGCATTGGTTCGACTAGTCCAAGAAATTCCACGATCAGTCTAATTAGTTGAAGATTTTTGGAATTTTGGTACGCCTGACAACCGATCTGGAAGTCCTTCGGCCGTCGTAGGTTGGCTTCGACTTGTCCACGATCGGTCGTGGAGCTACGGCGAAAATCCGGCAACTTATTTCATGGTCCTACGACCCGGTCGTAGGTGATCTACGACCCGTCGTAGGTGACCCACGACCGGTCGTAGGGTACTCACGACCGGTCGTGGAACGACTTTCAAAGATCGCGCTCAATTTTTCAAAAAAATTGTTAGAGCTACGACCGAGTCTAGGTTTCTAAGACCAGTCGTAGGAACGATTTTTCTTCTATAAATTGAACACGAAATTCAGAGTTTTTACATCCTCAACTCCATTCCATTTCAAGAATTTTCAAGTAATCACTCTGAGATAAGTCTGTGTTTATTTTAAGCTAAATTGTGCTTATTTAATATTCCTTTTTGCTAGCTTATTTAATTTGATTTTGTTTCTCTATTCCAATCTTATTTGAAAAGAGGAATTATCTTATTCCTTCTTCTTGGAATCAAAATCAAATATAGCTACGCCCAACAAGTTAAAATCTAAAATCTATTAGAATTTAGAACCTTGAATGTGAGTATTGGAAATTGAACTTTGATATTCATTCATCTACTCCGATTGGTTCTAGAGAATTTGCTAAAGGAGAAATTCGGGTATTTTACATTTACGTAAAATTCATTTATTTTGGTTTTGTTTGAGGTTAAGCGGAAAAATCTCATTGTATTGGTTTTGTTTGAGATTGAGCCAGAAAAATCTCATTGTATTGGTTGTCTGAGGAAAACCAGAAAACTCAGAAAAAGGGGTTTTTGAATTGTGTAAGCCCAAGTGAAAAAGACACAATTGTAAAGGTTTTGGTGAACACGAGAAAACCTATTTGATAGTGAACGCTAATATCCCTGTGTGAGGATATTAGGAGTGGAGTAACGCACGTGTGGTACATTTGTTGTAAAGCAGTTGGTGTACACAAAGGCGAACCACTATAACTCTTTGTCTTGTGGATTGAATGCTTGCTTAATTTTCATATCTTTTATCATTCGATTGTGTGGAATGTACAAGTGGATGTGAATGTTGTAACTATTTACATTTTCAAGCAAGTGTGGGGATTGTTGTAATAATTTAGATCTTTACTTACGTATTTATTTTCAATTCCTTGCTATTTCATTTACTTATATAACATTGAGTTCTTGATTCAAAAGAGGTTCTAGAAATAAGGTTGTCCTACCATAAGCCCTTGTTTATTATGGTGTAAGGTTGTCCTTAGAAGCTGAATTTGTATCAATCTCTCAATAATTATTTATCAAGGTGATTTATATTTAGCATTGTGAATTGATTCATAATTGTAAGGGTATTGATTTAATTTTGTTAAATTTGATTTATTTATAAATTTGGCATAGTCCTATTCACCCCCCCCCCCTCTAGGACATATAGCTTGGCCTTTTCAAGTGGTATCGAGCCTAATAGCTCATTTTTGTTGCTTTTTATTTGGATTTATTTCTGAGCTAACGATCTAAGCTATATAAAAAGATGTCGAATTTTGATAGCCTTTCGATTACTAGGCCTCCACCTTTTGATGGCTCAACTATGCCTATTGGAAAGCGAGAATGAGAATCTTCCTCGGATCAATGGATGAAAGTGTGTGGCTAGCCACGATGGTGAATGGAATCCTCCTACCATGGAAGTAATGCTTGGTGTTGATGGTTCAAAATCTATGAAAATTACACCATATTTCCAATGGACCACACTTGAAAAATGAGAGTAGTGCTAATGCTAAAGCACTAAATGCAATCACTTGCGCACTATCATAGGATGAGTTCAAAAGAATCATATCTGTGATCTTTATAAAAGCAAGCACTGGGATATTTTAGAAATGACACACGAAGGTACATCAATTGTCAAGAAATCTAAAGTCAACTCCTCACAACTAAATTTGAAGAAATTCATATGGAGGAAAATGAAATGTTTATGGACTTTTACACTAGATTGAATGACATTGTAAACTCTATGTGGGGTCTTGGCGAAAAGATCTCGAGAAAGTAAAGTGTGTGCAAAAATACTACGCTCTCTTCTGAGCGGTTCAATTCAAAGGTAACCGCAATCCAGGAACCGTGATACGGACAATATGAAGGTAGAAGAATTAGTTGGTTCTTTGCAAACCTATGAATTAAGTTTTAAAGCTCCTAAAGGTAAGTCTATTGCTTTGAAGTCATCTAAAAGTATTACTCAAGAAAATTGATTGAGAAAAGTCGAAGATGATATGGCCCCTTTTGGCGAAAAAGTTTTATAAGATTTTCAAAAGTAAGAAAAGTCGACTTTCAAAAGGCAAATGAAAAGAAACGTTCTAAACCTAAGTCTAAAACTTGGAAATCATTGAAAGATAGTCAATGTTACAATTGTCGAGAATATGGGCATTTAGCAAACAAATGTCCTAAAAGGACAGATCAAAAGGAAGGGTATGTTGGCTACTTGGGATGAATCGTCGATTGAAGCCTCTTGAATCAGAAAATTCAGAAAGCGAGTCGAGGCGGTGAACTTAAGGCCCTTATGACTCTAGCCAAGTTTACCTTTTCGGATCACGATGATTCTACAAGTGAAGAAAATTTGGATAGTGATCATGAAAATGATGAAGATCTTCAAGATGCTTATAATGCCTTATATAAGGAAAGTTGTAAAAAATTCTTGTCAAACTTAAACTTCAAAAGAAAAGTTTTTAAACTTAAAGAATGTTTTGAAACCCTTGTTTTAGAAAAATCTCAAATTTCAGATTGTTTTGAAAAATCAAAGTGTGATCTAGAATTCAAAACCTCTCTAATTGAAAATTTGAAATCGAAAATGAGAAACTTAAAAATGAAGTATCTTCTCTTTTGAGTTTGAAGGACACATGGAGATATGCCCAAGGTGATCCAAAATTAGAGAAATTATTATCAGGATCAAGAAAATGTGGTGATCGATCGGGTTGGGCTTTGATAAAAACACATCTCTAAACAGAAGAATGCTCCTTCCATTTTTGTGAAAGGAGAGACTTCTAACTCAAAAGGAAAAGGTACTAATCAAGTTGTTTCTAAAAATACAAAAACCTTTCAAAAACACAAAAGCGACTATATAAATTTCAAAAATCGGATTGAAACCCGCTAGGTGAAAAAATTATTGATTTACTTAAGGAGCTATTAAAAATCTAACTCGTAGGTCACTCTTATAACTATAAACAAAAGAAGACCAATTATTCTCCTAAACCCAAAACAAGATCTTGAAATGGGTTCCCAAGGTTACTTGTTTGGTTGCTCACTTGCTTTCAAAGCTACAAGCCATTCAAAATGGTACCTAGGCAGTGGATGCTCGGACATATGACGGCGACAAAGCTCTATTCACGATCTCAAAGATATGGTGATGGGTCGGTCACATTTGGTGATGGTAGCAAGCTGCAAGATAATTGGCAAAGTACGGTCCAACTCTATAACCTTCCCTTATTTAAAAAATGTGTTATATGTTGAAGGTTTAAAACACAATTTGTTGAGCATATCTCAAATATGCGATAACAACCATAATGTTAAATTTTCTAATCAAGGTTGTGAGATTACAAATGAAAAGGGTTACGTAATATTAAGCTGTGTGAGAACACAGAAAAGCTGCTATATAGTAAGCAATGGTAGCTCATCTAATCAAGCGTGCTACTACATGGTCCATACCAATGAGACAGATTTATGGCATAAACGCCTTGGACATGTACACTACGAAATTTATCTGATTGAGCAAAAGTGAACTAATAAAGGTCTACCTAAAATGCAAAAAAGTAGACAAGATTTGTGGTGAATGCCGATTATGGTAAACAAACTAGGAGCTCTCACAAAAGGTGAACTCCAATATCACCACAAGACCACTCGAGCTTCTCCATATGGATCTTATAGGACCAACAAGAAACGGAAAGTCGAGGTGGCAAAAAGTACATCTTAGTTATTGTAGATGATTATACAAGATACACTTGGGTTTCATTCTTGAGAGATAAATCAGAAACCCTTGATGAAGTGAAAAAGATTATAAAGCAGTTCAAATGAAAAATGTTCTCAAGTCGACAAGATCGTAGTGATCATGGTTCGAATTGAAAATAGCGGTTTGAGAAATTTTGTAGCGATCGGGGAATATCACATGAATTCTCGCACCTAAAACTCCTCAACAAAATGGAATTGTCGAGAGGAAGAATAGAGTGATTCAAGAAATGGGAAGTGTTATGTTAAATAGCATGAAGCTTCTAAGAATCTCTGAAATTGAAAAGCGGTGAATACTGACTGCTACATTATTAACCGTGTTTATATTTGTAAATCTAATAATAAAACGGCTTATGAAATGTGGTTTGAGAAAAAGCCTACATCAAATATTTTGAATTTTTGGCGTGACAAGTGCTATATTTTGCGTGTGAAGTGAAAATTTGGGAAAATTCGACACTAAAAGTGATGAAGGGATCTTTTAGGTTATTCTTTAAGCAGTCGTGCTTATCGTGTTGAACAACGGGACCGGTGTGATTCAAGAGTCAATAAATGTTGTGATTGTGATCTTTTGAAGACTTTTGTCCCTAGTTTAGATAATGATGAAATTCTTATACTTGAAAAACAAGAAATTTCATCAAGTGAAACTAATCTGAATTAAGAATTTGTTAAAGATCATCCAACCTCTCAAATACTTGGAAACCCTCTCCTTTGGTGTGCGCACTCGTAGACAATTAGAGGACATATGTAACTACGTATGCTTTACATCCCAGTTGAACCAGGGTAACGTAAAAAAGCACTTTACGATGAAAATTGGATTCTTGCGATCAAGAAGAACTTAATCGGTTGTCGAAATGATGTCGGCAACTTGTTCCTAGACCTAAAGATAAACATATTATTGGAACAAAATGGATTTTCAAAAACAAATCGATGAACTAGGAAATATTATTGAAATAAAGCAAGACTAGTTGTACGAGGATATACACAAATTGAAGGTATTGACTATAATGAAACATTTGCCCCTGTAGCTCGTCTTGAGTCAATCAGAACTTTTTATCTCCATTGCATGTTTTAGGAAAATTAAAATTTATCAAATGGATGTAAAGAGTGCCTTTTTGAATGGTGATTTACATGAAGAGGTATATGTTGAACAACCTACGGGGTTTGAAGATCCTAAATTTTGCGATCTGTGTATCGTCTTAAGAAAGCTCTCTATGGTGCGAAACAAGCTCCCGGAGGCATGGTACGAAAAAGCTGACTAAGTTTTTTGAGTCATAATTTTCGGATGGGGTGTGTTGATAAGGCGGCTTTTTGTTAAGAAACATAACGATGATATTCTAATGGTTCAAATATATGTTGTGATATTATTTATGGATCAACTTTGTACTAACATATTTGTTGAGTTTGCAGATTTGATGAAGTCTAAATTTGAAATGAGCATGGTTGGAGAATTAAACTATTTCCTAGGATTGCAAGTAAAACAACAACTGATGGAATTTTATTTCTCAAACCAAATATGCTCGAGTTTAATTAAGAAATTTGGATTTGAGAAAGGTAAAAATTTTGATACTCCTATGAGTACAAGCTGTAAGACTCTCAAAAGACTCTACAGGGTAATGATGTGGATCTAAATTGTATCGTAGTTTGATTGGTAGTTTACTTTATCTAGCTGCTAGTAGACCGAGATATTGCTTTGAGTGTTGGTATTTGTGCTCGTTATCAATCAAATCCTAAAGAATCTCACTTAGCTATTTGTTAAGCGGATTATGCGTTATGTATGCAAGTTCTACTAAATTGGGTCTCTGGTATCCACATGAGACTAATGTTCAATTAGATGCTGAGATCTTGTTGAAATTTGGAAACATAGATGATAGGAAATCAACCGGTGGTGGTTGTTTCTACATTGGAAATTGTCTTGTTTCTTGGTTTAGCAAGAAGCAAAGTTCTATATCGCTATCAAGCTCTTTGAAATTTGAATACATTCTTCTTTGGAAATGCATGTACTCAACTTGTTTGGATGAAGCGAATGTTAAGCGATTATGGAATTACTCAAGATTCTATGATTTTATTTTGTGATAATTCCAGTGCAATAAATATCTCTAAAAATCCAGTTCAGCATTCACGTACTAAGCATATTGACATTAGATTTCATTACATTCGTGAATTAGTGGAAGAAAAATTAATAAATTTGGATTACATTCCAATAGAGATTCAACTTGCGGACATTTTCACTAAACATTTCGACAAAAGCAGGTTTAATAAATTAAAATTTGATCTCGGTATGTGCAATTTAAATTGAGTTTGCATGATTTTGTGTATCATAATGTACATAAGTTTGATGTTTGAAATTATTTAAAAATAAAAATAATAAAAAAAAATTTTTGCAAATTTTGTCGTACTCGACCTGTCGTGAGAATACCACGGTGGTCGTTACTTCTAACCGGTCGAACATGTACACGACCTGTCGTAAAGCACGGGATTTCACTTAAAATTGGGGATTTTTGTCTTCTTCTTCATTTTTCATTTCTCTCCAACTCTTCTAGCTCATCTGCCCCAACCCATCTTCATTGTTCTTGAGGTTAGTGATTCTTTTACATTTCTTTTGTAGATTCTTGCTTTTAGTGATTCAAAACTCATGTTTGTGGAATCTATTTGATCATTCATTGCGAGGATTTGGGGTTTTTTCTTGAAAAATCTTTCTATCTAAATCTCATTTCTTCTATCTTGCATCTTGTTGTTTCCTTGAATTCTTCTTTGAATATGGATCTAGAGGTAAAAGAAAACTACTCGAGGTCCATCTTCTTCTAGATCAACTTCTATTGTTCAACGTCATCTTCGTTCTCTGAAAATGATCCTACTTGATGCTCGAGATTTGCGTATGCGTAATGTAATTGTTGAACGTCATGTTAATGTCAATCACATTGCTTCTTTTGGTATTCCTTCTTTGTTGGAATCTGTGGGATGGGATAACATCTTACATTGGGGTGGAGCGCATACCAGTCCATTGCCCAATCCATGTTTGCATGTATCTGTGATTTTCTCTTGAGAATTTAACTTTTAAAGTTGATACTCAAGAAGGTTTGTTTGTTGTAGATCGACATTTGATTGCGAGATATTATGGAAATACCTATCAATGATGAAAGCATTCAATTAATATTTTACATGATAGTCTCTCGAGAATCGAAACGACGAATGCTTACTAGAGATTTATGTAATATGGATGTTCATTGGACTCATAAAGGTCATGTACTTCCCTCAAGGTATTTGTTACCCGGACACGAGTACTTCATAAGATATTCATTTCAAATCTTTATCACGTTCGGTAATAAAACCGAACTCACTTTGCTTTTATGGTTCGTGTTTTGCATTCTGTTGTCTACGGTGCTAAAATATGTCTTCCTTCTTTAATCTGTCATTCCATTATTACTGTCGCGTCACCATCTGGACATAGTGATATACCCTTTGGTTATTTCTTGACTATGTTAGCAAATCATATGCTCATAGCTATGCCTACTTAGAGAAAAACCCATCCATCATCTCCTTTTAATAATTCCAATCTTAATAAGATGACTTTAGATTTGGCAAGAGGCCAAGTGGATGTTGGTAGCGGTGGTGGTGAAGCGGTAATCTTGAAGCTAGTGATCCTCGAAGACGTGAATATGGATGACTTATTTGAAGAACTTGAGTCGGACTCGGTGATGATCTGATTTTCGACCTTCGATTTTGATGAAAGATTGAATTCTCTTCAAGAAGCGGTGGCTCAAATTCGTGTTACTCAAGACACACAATTTTCTTATATGCGTAAATATATGAGGCGGATTGCTAAGGGTTTACACAAAATTGATCCATCTAATCTGCACCCTCTTCAGGTTCTGACTGAATTTATTTTCGGGTCTGTAATATTTACTGATATTGGCTTGCATCTCAAATTCTTTTTGTTGGTTTTGGACTATTTTCTCTTGCAACAACTACTAATTTCATTACTGTTCTTCTTCCTTTGTCATTTTGTGACAAAAAGGGGGAGAAGTTTGGTGAACTATGTCATTTTGATGTTAAACGTGCTTCTATTACTCAGGGGGAGTTAAACTTCTCAAGAGTTATGGGAAAATGATTATTGCTTATGGGAAAATGATTATTGCTTATGGGAAAATGATTATTGCTTATCATGTCTATATATTGCTTATCATGTCTATACATCATGTGCTTGCTTTGTACTTCTCTTATGTCTATTGGAAGTATTACTACTTGGTGTTTTGTCACAAATTTGACAAAGGGGGAGATTGTAAGGGTTATGGTCTCATACTCCTTTGGTTGTCAAATTTTGATGTGTCAAAACATCTATTTGTGTCTTGTGCTTGTTTGATGATTTTTATTGAGACACTGTTTAAATACTTGAAGCTATAAGTCGAACTCTTCAAGATGTTACAAGTTGAAGCTCAAGATGTTGAAGTTCAAGAAGCTACTATGTTGATGTCAAGTCTTAAGACTAATAAGCAAGCATGAAATAATGCATGAAGTAGTTGTTATGTTGATGAAGATCTCAAGTTTGAAGCTACAACAAAGTTCAAAACTTCAAGCTTTGATTGTTCAAGACTTCAAGCGATATTGTTCAAGACTTCAAGCTGATATTGTTCAAGACTACAAGCGATATTGTTCAAGATTTCAATGATATTGGTTCAAACAATCTACATTCGTTGAATGGTTGAAGTTCAATGTCCATTCGACTTGATTCGGAGTTTAAATGACCTTAGGTTGACCCTTTAAGTAGGTCATTTTGGATACATAAATCAAATGTTTATTTAACATAAGTTTGGTCTATTCCAAGACCGGTCCTAGCTCTTGTTCGACCGAGTCCTAGCATTGGTTCGACTAGTCAAGAAATTCCACGATCAGTCCTAATTAGTTGAAGATTTTTGGAATTTTTGGTACGCCCACGACCCGATCTGGAAGTCCTTCGGCCGGTCGTAGGTTGGCTTCGACTTGTCCACGATCGGTCGTGGAGCTACGGCCCGAAAATCCGGCAACTTATTTCATGGTCCTACGACCGGTCGTAGGTATCTACGACCGGTCGTAGGTGACCCACGACGGTCGTAGGGTACTCACGACCCGGTCGTGGAGCGGCTTTCAAAGATCGCGCTCAATTTTTCAAAAATACATTAAAGCTACGACCGTCTAGGTTTCTAAGACCGGTCGTAGGAGCGATTTTTCTTCTATAAATTGAACACGAAATTGAGTTTTTACATCCTCAACTCCATTCCATTTCAAGAATTTTCAAGTAATCACTCTGAGATAAGTCTGTGTTTATTTTAAGCTAAATTGTGCTTATTTAATATTCCTTTTTGCTAGCTTATTTAATTTGATTTTGTTTCTCTATTCCAATCTTATTTGAAAAGAGGAATTATCTTATTCCTTCTTCTTGGAATCAAAATCAAATATAGCTCACCTTGACAAGTTAAAATCTAAAATCTATTAGAATTTAGAACCTTGAATGTGAGTATTGGAAATTGAACTTTGATATTCATTCATCTACTCGATTGGTTCTCTGAGATTTGCTAAAGGAGAAATTCGGGTATTTTACATTTGTAAAATTCATTTATTTTGGTTTTGTTTGAGGTTAAGCGAGAAAAATCTCATTGTATTGGTTTTGTTTGAGATTGAGCGAGAAAAATCTCATTGTATTGGTTGTGCGAGGAAAACGAAAACTTCGAGAAAAAGGGGTTTTTGAATTGTGTAAGCCCAAGTGAAAAAGACACAATTGTAAAGGTTTTTGGTGAACTGAGAAAACCTATTTGATAGTGACGCTAATATCCCTGTGTGAGGATATTAGGAGTGGAGTAGCATTCTGTGTGGTACATTTGTTGTAAAAGCAGTTGGTGTACACACTGAGCGAACCACTATAACTCTTTGTCTTGTGGATTGAATGCTTGCTTAATTTTCATATCTTTTATCATTCGATTGTGTGGAATGTACAAGTGGATGTGAATGTTGTAACTATTTACATTTTCAAGCAAGTGTGGGGATTGTTGTAATAATTTAGATCTTTATACGTATTTATTTTCAATTCCTTGCTATTTCATTTACTTATATTAACATTGAGTTCTTGATTCAAAAGAGGTTCTAGAAATAAGGTTGTCCTACCATAAGCCCTTGTTTATTATGGTGTAAGGTTGTCCTTAGAAGCTGAATTTGTATCAATCTCTCAATAATTATTTATCAAGGTGATTTATATTTAGCATTGTGAATTGATTCATAATTGTAAGGGTATTGATTTAATTTTGTTAAATTTGATTTATTTATAAATTTGGCATAGTCCTATTCACCCCCCCCCCCCTCTAGGACATATAGCTTGGCCTTTTCAAGTGGTATCGAGCCTAATAGCTCATTTTTGTTGCTTTTTATTTGGATTTATTTCTGAGCTAACGATCTAAGCTATATAAAAGATGTCAAATTTTGATAGCCTTTCGGTTACTAGGCCTCCACCTTTTGATGGCTCAACTATGCCTATTGGAAAGCGAATGAGAATCTTCCTCGGATCAATGGATGAAAGTGTGTGGCTAGCCACAGATGGTGAATGGAATCCTCCTACCATGGAAGTAAGCTTGGTGTTGATGGTTCAAAATCTATGAAAATTACACCATATTTCCAATGGACCACACTTGAGAAAAATGAGAGTAGTGCTTAATCTTAAAGCACTAAATGCAATCACTTAGCGCACTATCTTAGGATGAGTTCAAAAGAATCATATCTGTGATCTTGCAAAGCAAGCTGGGATATTTTAGAAATGACACACGAAGGTACATCAATTGTCAAGAAATCTAAAGTCAACTCCTCACAACTAAATTTGAAGAAATTCATATGGAGGAAAATGAAATGTTTATGGACTTTTACACTAGATTGAATGACATTGTAAACTCTATGTGGGGTCTTGGCGAAAAGATCTCGAGAAAGTAAAGTGTGTGCAAAAATACTACGCTCTCTTCTGAGCGGTTCAATTCAAAAAGGTAACGCAATCCAGGAACTTCGTGATACGGACAATATGAAGGTAGAAGAATTAGTTGGTTCTTTGCAAACCTATGAATTAAGTTTTAAAGCTCCTAAAGGTAAGTCTATTGCTTTGAAGTCATCTAAAAGTATTACTCAAGAAAATTGATTGAGAAAAGTCGAAGATGATATGGCCCTTTTGGCGAAAAAGTTTTATAAGATTTTCAAATAAGAAAAAAGTCGACTTTCAAAAGGCAAATGAAAAGAAACGTTCTAAACCTAAGTCTAAAACTTGGAAATCATTGAAAGATAGTCAATGTTACAATTTGTCAAGAATATGGGCATTTAGCAAACAAATGTCCTAAAAAGGACAGATCAAAAGGAAGGGTATGTTGGCTACTTGGGATGAATCGTCGATTCGAAGCCTCTTCCGAATCAGAAAATTGAAGCGAGTCGGGCGGTGAACTTAAGGCCCTTATGACTCTAGCCAAGTTTACCTTTTCGGATCACGATGATTCTACAAGTGAAGAAAATTTGGATAGTGATCATGAAAATGATGAAGATCTTCAAGATGCTTATAATGCCTTATATAAGGAAAGTTGTAAAATTCTTTGTCAAACTTAAACTTCAAAAAGAAAAGTTTTTAAACTTAAAGAATGTTTTGAAACCCTTGTTTTAGAAAAATCTCAAATTTGATTGTTTTGAAAAATCAAAGTGTGATCTAGAATTCAAAACCTCTCTCTAATTGAAAATTTGAAATCGAAAATGAGAAACTTAAAAATGAAGTATCTTCTCTTTTGAGTTTGAAGGACACATGGAGATATGCCCAAGGTGATCCAAAATTAGAGAAATTATTATCAGGATCAAGAAAATGTGGTGATCGATCGGGTTGGGCTTTGATAAAAACACATCTCTAAACGAGAAGAATGCTCCTTCCATTTTTGTGAAAGGAGAGACTTCTAACTCAAAAGGAAAAGGTACTAATCAAGTTGTTTCTAAAAATACAAAAACCTTTCAAAAACACAAAAGCGGCTATATAAATTTCAAAAATCAGATTCGAAACCCGCTAGTTGAAAAAATTATTGATTTACTTAAGGAGCTATTAAAATCTAACTCATTAGGTCACTCTTATAACTATAAACAAAAGAAGACCAATTATTCTCCTAAACCCAAAGCTTGATCTTGAAATGGGTTCCCAAGGTTACTTGTTTGGTTGCTCTCACACTTGCTTTCAAAGCTACAAGCCATTCAAAATGGTACCTAGGCAGTGGATGCTCGGACATATGAGGCGACAAAGCTCTATTCACGATCTTAAAGATATGGTGATGGGTGAGTCACATTTGGTGATGGTAGCAAGCTGCAAGATAATTGGCAAAAGTACGGTCCAACTCTATAACCTTCCCTTATTTAAAAATGTGTTATATGTTGAAGGTTTAAAACACAACTGTTGAGCATATCTCAAATATGCGATAACAACCATAATGTTAAATTTTCTAATCAAGGTTGTGAGATTACAAATGAAAAGGGTTACGTAATATTAGCTGGTCGTGAGAACTTCAAAGCTTGCTATATAGTAAGCAATGGTAGCTCATCTAATCAAACGTGCTACATGGTCCATACCGATGAGACAGATTTATGGCATAAACGCCTTGGACATGTACACTACGAAATTTATCTGATTGAGCAAAAGTGAACTAATAAAGGTCTACCTAAAATGCAAAAAGTAGACAAGATTTGTGGTGGTGAATGCGGTATGGTAAACAAACTAGGAGCTCTCACAAAAGGTGAACTCCAATATCACCACAAGACCACTCGAGCTTCTCCATATGGATCTTATAGGACCAACAAGAACGGAAAGTCGAGGTGGCAAAAAGTACATCTTAGTTATTGTAGATGATTATACAAGATACACTTGGGTTTCATTCTTGAGAGATAAATCAGAAACCCTTGATGAAGTGAAAAAGATTATAAAAGCAGTTCAAATGAAAAATGTTCTCAAGTCGGACAAGATCCGTAGTGATCATGGTTCGAATTCGAAAATAGCGGTTTGAGAAATTTTGTAGCGATCGGGAATATCACATGAATTCTCTGCACCTAAAACTCCTCAACAAAATGGAATTGTCGAGAGGAAGAATAGAGTGATTCAAGAAATGGGAAGTGTTATGTTAAATAGCATGAAGCTTCTAAGAATCTCGAAATTTGAAGCGGTGAATACGACTGCTACATTATTACCGTGTTTATATTTGTAAATCTAATAATAAAACGGCTTATGAAATGTGGTTTGAGAAAAAGCCTTCTGTCAAATATTTTGAATTTTTGGCGGCAAGTGCTATATTTTTGCGTGACCAGTGAAAATTTGGGAAAATTCGACACTAAAAGTGATGAAGGGATCTTTTTAGGTTATTCTTTAAGCAGTCGTGCTTATCGTGTTACGAACAACGGGACCGGTGTGATTCAAGAGTCAATAAATGTTGTGATTGACGATCTTTTGAAGACACACATCCCTAGTTTAGATAATGATGAAATTCTTATACTTGAAAAACAAGAAATTTCATCAAGTGAAACTAATCTGAATTAAAATTTGTTAAAGATCATCCAACCTCTCAAATACTTGGAAACCCTCTCCTTTGGTGTGCGCACTCGTAGACAATTAGAGGACATATGTAACTACGTATGCTTTACATCCCAGTTGAGCCAGGGTAACGTAAAAGAAGCACTTTCGATGAAAATTGGATTCTTGCGATGCAAGAAGAACTTAATCGGTTTGTCGAAATGATGTCGGCAACTTGTTCCTAGACCTAAAGATAAACATATTATTGGAACAAAATGGATTTTCAAAAACAAATCGATGAACTAGGAAATATTATTGAAATAAAGCAAGACTAGTTGTACGAGGATATACACAAATTGAAGGTATTGACTATAATGAAACATTTGCCCCTGTAGCTCGTCTTGAGTCAATCAGACTTTTATCTCCATTGCATGTTTTAGGAAAATTAAAATTTATCAAATGGATGTAAGAGTGCCTTTACGAATGGTGATTTACATGAAGAGGTATATGTTGAACAACCTACGGGGTTTGAAGATCCTAAATTTCTTGATCATGTGTATCGTCTTAAGAAAGCTCTCTATGGTGCTGAAACAAGCTCCCAGAGCATGGTGCGAAAAAGCCCGACTAAGTTTTCTTGAGTCATAATTTTCGGATGGGGTGTGTTGATAAGGCGCTTTTTGTTAAGAAACATAACGATGATATTCTAATGGTTCAAATATATGTTGTGATATTATTTATGGATCAAACTGTACTAACATATTTGTTGAGTTTGCAGATTTGATGAAGTCTAAATTGAAATGAGCATGGTTGGAGAATTAAACTATTTCCTAGGATTGCAAGTAAAACAACAACTGATGGAATTTTTATTTCTCAAACCAAATATGCTCGAGTTTAATTAAGAAATTTGGATTTGAGAAAGGTAAAAATTTTGATACTCCTATGAGTACAAGCGTAAGACTCTCAAAAGACTCTACAGGTAATGATGTGGATCTAAATTGTATCGTAGTTTGATTGGTAGTTTACTTTATCTAGCGCTAGTAGACAGATATTGCTTTGAGTGTTGGTATTTGTGCTCGTTATCAATCAAATCCTAAAGAATCTCACTTAGCTAACATTAAGCGGATTATGCGTTATGTCGCAAGTTCTACTAAATTGGGTCTCTGGTATCCACATGAGACTAATGTTCAATTAGTAGAGATGCCTTGAGATCTTGTGAAATTTGGAAACATAGATGATAGGAAATCAACCGGTGGTGGTTGTTTCTACATTGGAAATTGTCTTGTTTCTTGGTTTAGCAAGAAGCAAAGTTCTATATCGCTATCAAGCTACTTTGAAATTTGAATACATTCTTCTTTGAAATGCATGTACTCAACTTGTTTGGATGAAACGAATGTTAAGCGATTATGGAATTACTCAAGATTCTATGATTTTATTTTGTGATAATTCGGTCTGCAATAAATATCTCTAAAAATCGATTCGGCATTCACGTACTAAGCATATTGACATTAGATTTCATTACATTCGTGAATTAGTGGAAGAAAAATTAATAAATTTGGATTACATTCCAAGAGATTCAACTTGCGGACATTTTCACTAAACCGCTCGACAAAAGCGGGTTTAATAAATTAAAATTTGATCTCGGTATGTGCAATTTAAATTGAGTTTGCATGATTTTGTGTATCATAATGTACATAAGTTTGATGTTTGATTTGCTTAAATTTATTTAAAAAAATAAAAAAAATTTTTGCAAATTTTGTCGTACTCGACTTTGTCGTGAGAATACACGGCCGGTCGTCTGCCTGATAGGTCGAACATGTACACGACTGTCGTAAAGCACAGGATTTCACTTAAAATTGGGGATTTTGTCTTCTTCTTCATTTTTCATTTCTCTCCAACGCTTCTAGCTATTTGCCCCAACCCATCTTCATTGTTCTTGAGGTTAGTGATTCTTTTACATTTCTTTTGTAGATTCTTGCTTTTAGTGATTCAAAACTCATGTTTGTGGAATCTATTTGATCATTCATTGCGAGGATTTGGGGTTTTTCTTGAAAAATCATGTTCTATCTAAATCTCATTTCTTCTATCTTGCATCTTGTTGTTTCCTTGAATTTCTTCTTTGAAAATGGATCTTAGAGGTAAAAAGAAAACTACTCGAGGTCCATCTTCTTCTAGATCAACTTCTATTGTTCAACGTCATCTTCGTTCTCTGAAAATGATCCTACTTGATGCTCGAGATTTGCGTATGCGTAATGTAATTGTTGAACGTCATGTTAATGTCAATCACATTGCTTCTTTTGGTATTCCTTCTTTGTTGGAATCGTGGGATGGGATAACATCTTACATTGGGGTGGGTGCATACCAGTCCATTGCCCAATCCATGTTTGCATGTATCTGTGATTTTCTCTTGAGAATTTAACTTTTAAAGTTGATACTCAAGAAGGTTTGTTTGTTGTAGATCGACATTTGATTGCGGATATTATGGAAATACCTATCAATGATGAAAGCATTCCAATTAATATTTTACATGATAGTCTCTCGAGAATCGAGCGACGAATGCTTACTAGAGATTTATGTAATATGGATGTTCATTGGACTCATAAAGGTCATGTACTTCCCTCAAGGTATTTGTTACCCGGACACGAGTACTTCATAAGATATTCATTTCAAATCTTTATCCACGTTCGGTAATAAAACCGAACTCAACTTTGCTTTTATGGTTCGTGTTTTGCATTCTGTTGTCTCTGGTGCTAAAATATGTCTTCCTTCTTTAATCTGTCATTCCATTATTACTGTCGCGTCACCATCCTGGACATAGTGATATACCCTTTGGTTATTTCTTGACTATGTTAGCAAATCATATGCTCATAGCTATGCCTCTAGAGAAAAACCCATCCATCATCTCCCTTTTAATAATTCCAATCTTAATAAGATGACTTTAGATTTGGCAAGAGGCCAAGTGGATGTTGGTAGCAGTGGTGGTGAAGCGGTAATCTTTGAAGCTAGTGATCCTCACGAAGACGTGAATATGGATGACTTATTTGAAGAACTTGAGTCGGACTCGGTGATGATCACGATTTTCGACCTTCGATTTTGATGAAAGATTGAATTCTCTTGAGAGCGGGTGGCTCAAATTCGTGTTACTCAAGACACACAATTTTCTTATATGCGTAAATATATGAGGCGGATTGCTAAGGGTTTACACAAAATTGATCCATCTAATCTGCACCCTCTTGAGTTACATTTGAATTTTTTTGGTCTGTAATATTTCTTGATATTAGCTTGCATCTCAAATCCTTTTTGTTGGTTTTGGACTATTTTCTCTTGCTTCAACTACTAATTTCATTCTTGTTCTTCTTCCTTTGTCATTTTGTGACAAAAAGGGGAGAAGTTTGGTGAACTATGTCATTTTGATGTTAAACTTATCTATTACTCGGGGGAGTTAAACTTCTCAAGAGTTATGGGAAAATGGATGGTTAAACTTCTCAAGAGTTATGGGAAAATGATTATTGCTTATCATGTCTATATATTGCTTATCATGTCATATACATCATGCATCGTGCTTGCTTTGTACTTCTCTTATGTCTATTGGAAGTATTATTACTTGGTGTTTTGTCACAAATTTGACAAAGGGGAGATTGTAAGGGTTATGGTCTCATACTCCTTTGGTTGTCAAATTTTGATGTGTCAAAACATCTATGTGTCTTGTGCTTGTTTGATGATTTTTATTGAGACCTTTGTTTAAATACTTCAAGAAGCTATAAGTCGAACTCTTCAAGATGTTACAAGTTGAAGCTCAAGATGTTGAAGTTCAAGAAGCTACTATGTTGATGTCCAAGT
The DNA here is from genome assembly GCA_030180095.1 of Magnolia changhungtana. Classification (NCBI taxonomy): domain Eukaryota; kingdom Viridiplantae; phylum Streptophyta; class Magnoliopsida; order Magnoliales; family Magnoliaceae; genus Magnolia; species Magnolia changhungtana. The sequence continues at coordinate 6,551,387 of JASAUF010000600.1, forward strand.
CTTAAGACTAATAAGCAATGCATGAAATAGTTGTTATGTTGATGTTGATTATGTTGATGAAGATCTCAAGTTGAAGCTACAACAAACAAAACTTCAAGTCGATATTGTTCAAGACTTCAAGCCTTTGATATTGTTCAAGACTTCTTTGATATTGTTTCAAGATATTTCAAGATTTCAAGCACGATATTGGTTCAAACAATCTACATTCGTTGAATGGTTGAAGTTCAATGTCCATTCGACTTGATTCAGGTTTAAATGACCTTAGGTTGACCCTTTAAGTAGGTCATTTTGGATACATAAATCAAATGTTTATTTAACATAAGTTTGGTCTATTCCAAGACCAGTCCTAGCTCTTGTTCGACCAGTCCTAGCATTGGTTCGACTAGTCCAAGAAATTCCACGATCAGTCCTAATTAGTTGAAGATTTTTCGGAATTTTTGGTACGCCCACGACCAGTCCTGGAAGTCCTTCGACCGGTCGTAGGTTGGCTTCGACTTGTCCACGATCAGTCGTGGAGCTACGACTGAAAATCCAGCAACTTATTTCATGGTCCTACGACCAGTCGTAGGTATCTACGACCGTCGTAGGTGACCCACGACCGGTCGTAGGGTACTCACGACCAGTCGTGGAGCGGCTTTCAAAGATCGCGCTCAATTTTTCAAAAATGCTGTAGAAGCTACGACCCAGTCTAGGTTTCTAAGACCCGGTCGTAGGAGCGATTTTTTCTTCTATAAATTGAACACGAAATTGAGTTTTTACATCCTCAACTCCATTCCATTTCAAGAATTTTCAAGTAATCACTCTGAGATAAGTCTGTGTTTATTTTAAGCTAAATTGTGCTTATTTAATATTCCTTTTTGCTAGCTTATTTAATTTGATTTTGTTTCTCTATTCAATCTTATTTGAAAAGAGGAATTATCTTATTCCTTCTTCTTGGAATCAAAATCAAATATAGCTACTGCCCAACAAGTTAAAATCTAAAATCTATTAGAATTTAGAACCTTGAATGTGAGTATTGGAAATTGAACTTTGATATTCATTCATCTACTCGATTGGTTTCTAATTAGAACTGCTAAAGGAGAAATTCGGGTATTTTACATTTCTGTAAAATTCATTTATTTTGGTTTTGTTTGAGGTTAAGCGAGAAAAATCTCATTGTATTGGTTTTGTTTGAGATTGAGCGAGAAAAATCTCATTGTATTGGTTGTCGAGGAAAACCGAGAAAACTCGAGAAAAAGGGTTTTTGAATTGTGTAAGCCCAAGTGAAAAGACACAATTGTAAAGGTTTTTGGTGAACACGAGAAAACCTATTTGATAGTGAACGCTAATATCCCCTGTGTGAGGATATTAGGAGTGGAGTAGCATTCGTGTGTGTTTGTTGTAAAGCAGTTGGTGTACACTGAGGCGAACCACTATAACTCTTTGTCTTGTGGATTGAATGCTTGCTTAATTTTCATATCTTTTATCATTCGATTGTGTGGAATGTACAAGTGGATGTGAATGTTGTAACTATTTACATTTTCAAGCAAGTGTGGGGATTGTTGTAATAATTTAGATCTTTACTTCTGTATTTATTTTCAATTCCTTGCTATTTCATTTACTTATATTAACATTGAGTTCTTGATTCAAAAGAGGTTCTAGAAATAAGGTTGTCCTACCATAAGCCCTTGTTTATTATGGTGTAAGGTTGTCCTTAGAACTGAATTTGTATCAATCTCTCAATAATTATTTATCAAGGTGATTTATATTTAGCATTGTGAATTGATTCATAATTGTAAGGGTATTGATTTAATCTTGTTCAGCTGATTTATTTATAAATTTGGCATAGTCCTATTCACCCCCCCCTCTAAGACATATAGCTTGGCCTTTTCAAAAGGTTGTCCTTAGAACAACATTTGTATCAATCCCTCAAGATCAGATTTTTGATGTTATTTTACTTTCCTGCATTGTGATTTATTTTGGCTATCATATTCATTTTAATTCTACTGTTATAAGTTTTATTTGGCATAGTCCTATTCACCCCCCCTCTAGGACTTATAGCTAGGCCTTTTCAAGTCCTTCGGTTTGGGAAGAAGGGAAAGCTCACACCGAGATTTATCGGTCCGTTTCAGATACTAGATCGAGTGGGTGTTGTGGCTTATCGTCTCGCTTTGCCCACACCGCTTGCAGCTGTACACAACGTATTTTATGTATCTATGCTGAAGAAGTACGTTCCTGATCCTTCACATATCATCAGATGGGAGCAGGTACAGCTGAGTGAGAATGCTACATACGAGCTGCATCCAACGCGTATACTGGACAGGAAGGAGCAGGTACTGCGTAGCAAGGTCATTCCACTTGTGAAGGTACTATGGACGCATCATTCAGAGGAGGAAGCTACTTGGGAGACTGAGGCTGAGGTCAGAAAGAACTACCCTCAGATTCTCGAGGAATACGAAAAGATACAAATTTCGAGGACGAAATTTTTGTTTAAGGGGGGTAGATTGTAACGACTCGTAAATTTTCGTACAATGGCTCGAGTACCACCTCGACCAGAAATCACTTAGGATTAAATCCTTTAGAAATTTGACAAAGTTAACTAACTACTAACTAGATTAGCCATGAAATCCTTTGGAATCGCTTTAAATACGATCTACAAGACCCAAAACTTGTAGAATCATTGATGCTAGGTTACCCTAAAATCTCGGATCAAACTCATTACCCGACTGCCCTCAGGAATACGTTGAAACTCCGTATCAGGTCTGGACCGCATATCGGGACTCTGAATAACACGAGGTTAAGGACTTAGGACCGCCTCGCTGGGCTTGACAACCATCTCAGAAATTAGCCCCAGACAGTGTCCCACGGTTCTTCGCTTGAGCTCAGAGCGGAGTGTGAAAATACAAAATTCCTTTACAAAATAAATATCTGGAATAGTGATCTGAGACTTGAAACTTGTGGTCAATTTATAAGAAACCAGACCGTCAGAATCTGACCCAAATACACCCTCGGATCAGGAAAAAATTTCAGGAACATTTACATGTACTTGGAATTTCGGATCAAGGCCCACTGACCGTTGAACTGAACCTGGTCCGCCACGCGTGATTTGGGAATTCGACTGAGATGAAAACATAACCCCACGTAGATCCAAGGTTAGTGAGCTTAAGTCCGACTTTTGGCTCAAGGAGGGCCGCCAGAAACCTTCTTTTGAGCTGAATTAAAGCCGATTTGGATATAACCCAAGTATACCTTGAACTTAAGTCTATTTCAGAGACTTTTTAGGCTATATAAGGACCTTAGAACATCCTCTCTCACAGCCATACGAATTTGGGAAAAGCCCTAAGTAAGAAGAGAGAAAAGGAGAGAGAAAGCTAGAGAGTTGTGGGAGAATCTCCCTCCTACTGTTTCCAATCACCACACGGGCTGCACCACCTCTTTCTTGTCACTTTCCCGGCGATACCGACTCCGTTTTAAGGTAAGAAACCCTAACCCTAGATCTGTTTTGAGGTATGAAGGTTATAGGTTATGAAATAGCTAATCGATTTCACTCTTTAGGCTATAAAACTCCCGAATACAGAAGCTCATCGAACCTTGCTGATCCGTTGAGATTCCAAGGTGCAAGGTGAGGACTTTAGGTGTATAGGTTATGGTTTTCAACGCTTTCAATGTCAGATAATGATAGATTCATGATCTGCATGCAATTGCACATGTATAAAGTGCTTTTCGATTTCTGTTTCGATTAAAGTTGTAGAATATGGAATTTTACATATTCTAGGTATTCGTAGAAAGTACCGTATACGTATATTTTTTGAAAATGTGTTTGACATGATTATTTGTTGCATGGATATACGATATATAGATAAAATACTTAATTGGCGAAAGGATTCGCCTAAATACATGTTTTACTAATATACACCATGTATGTAGAAATACTATATTGTAAGAAATACCGTATACATGTATAATTTAGAGATGTGTTTACCATGATTAATTGTTGTATAAATATATTATGTATGCATAAAATATTTTCTTGGCGAAAGGATTCGCCCTAATACATGTTTGCTAACATACACTAAGTATAACATACACTAAGTATGTTGAAATAGTGTATGTTATGTGTTTGTGGAAATGCTTATGTGAGCAAGTGTTTGGATGTTGATGCCTTAGGAGGGTGTTGAGATGGGATTCTCAACTACCCTAGAGACATGTACGATTACCTCCATCAGGTTCTTTACTTAAACCGTTCACTTACAATACATATGTTTGTATTCCTATTGATGTAGTGCTTTACAACATGCTTTATAACATGCCTTATAACATGCCTACTAGCATGTTTGAGTCGCTTTACTCCACATGCTATGGATTTGAGATCGTAAGTTTGGGAGGTTCATGTCGCCACGTGGGATGTGTTTGTCGAACGATGTGTTTGATGAACGTAGTCGTACGTCAGTTGGCGACAGTGGTTAGGCCATGCGAAGTGCTTATGCACTTCATGTCATCTAATTGATTGTGCGCTCGAGCTAGTCAGGCTCGTCAAGTAACCCGATGTGTCTAATGTATGTTCACCATGTTTGGTCACTACTGCTTGAACCTAGGGTACCAAACTTACCAGTGAAATCCACTTTAACCATGGTACCTCGATCCGCTAAGACTCATGAGCCGGGCATGGTGGTATGGGACACCGTGGTCGGTGTCGGCCTACGCTGGGGCCATGTGCCTCCCCGTAGTGACCAGTGAGCAACCAGACTCGTGAGCTGATTATGGTGGTATGGGACACTATATTCATACTGTCGGCCTACATTGATAAGGTGATGGGGGAGTGGTGTAACGAATGTGAGCAACAGCCCTGGCAACCCTTTGTAGTGACCGCGAGCATACTCTGAAATCGTGGTGAACCTTAGAGTTCTGCCGTGGTATATAGAGTATGAACTAGGCCTGTTTCTGTATAGTGATGAATTGTTTAAGAGGTGATGGGGGAGTGGTGTAACCTTTATGCGTAACAGCCCTGGCAGCCTTTGCAGTGACCTATAAAACACACCCTCGTCTGATATTAACTAGGACTGACAACCCTAGAATGGATCAGGTTTGGGAATGATACAAGGGAGGTACCTTAGTTTCCTAATCTTGCTGTTTGAAATGGACTAATAAAAACTCGGTAATCATGCTCATCATGCATTGCATGTGCTTGAAAGATATGGAGCACTGAGGGATGAAAGTATGCCTCGAACGTGAGATGGTGTCGCACGAGGGAGGGATTGGTGAGGGCATCCATCATAACTGCATCCATACTTGCATTAATAAGAGCAGTTAGGAGTGTTTGATTTTACTGCTTTATCATTACTGCTTGACTGTATTGATAACATGTTAACCTATGCTTTATTGTTCCACTGAGTTAGCTACTCACTCTCACGTTACGGGACGGTGTTGCGCACACCAACCAGACTCTGTCTCAGGTTTAGGTGAGCCGATGACTCAAGAGGTGGAGCCTGATTATGATGAGGATTAGGAGGAGTTCTCCTATATGCAGTACTCTGGCGGCTTCGACTAGGCTGCCGGATTGGCAGGATTTGCAGGGATCACTCCTTAGTTTATTTTTGACATTTTGTTCATAAAACAAACATATGTATATGGTGACTCAGATAGATTCATACTCTGGAGAATGAAATGATTTTTATTTCTTTACATACATATATATATATATATATACAGTTCAGTCTTCCGCTTGCTTTTATACAAATGATCTGGAGTATGAATTACTGTTTTGGTATAATCTCACTCATGTTTATTGCTGTAACACAGACAACATTTAATCATCATTAATTATGTTGCATAAGTGATGCGTTGGAACTCGGGAGTTGAGTTATACTCGACCCCCGATTTTCAGGGCGTTACAATATATATAGCATGTTCATATAGTGATTAATCATGACTAACATACTTTCAAAATTTGTACGTATACGGTATTTTCTACAATTATACAAAATACACAATACATCATAATTTGTATACGCAACCGAAACATAAAACGAACATCGGTTTGTGCATGTACAATTACACCCAGATCAGGAATCTATCATTATCTGACATTGAAAGCATTAAAAACCATAACCTATACGTCTAAAGTCCGCACCTTATGCTGTAGAAGAATAATAAATTTGGTATGAATGCTAAGTATTCTTCCACGACAGTATAACGACCTAAAGCACAAGTAGTGTTAGCTATTTCGCTAATTGAATCAGTTGAAACCCCAAATCAGATTAAGGTTAGGGTTTTCTTACCTAAAAATAAAGTCGGAATCGCCGAAAAAGTGATTAGATCGGGATGGTTAAGCTTAGATGGCGGCAGGGTAGAGTATCAGGGAGATCCTCCCACTTCTCTCACACTTTCTCTCTCTTTTCTCTCTTCTCTCTCCTAGGGTTTTCTCAAATTCGTATGGGCTGAATAAGAGAGTGTTTAAGGTCCTTTTATAGCCTAAAACATCACCAAAATAGACCCAGGGTCAAGGTATACTTAGGTTATATCCAAAGTGAGCTTGTTCCGTCTCAACGGAGCACTTCTGGAGGCCCCCTTGAGCCAAAGGTCGGACTTAAGCTCACTGACCTTGGATCTAGGTCGAGTTAAGTTTTCGTTCCAGTCGGGTTTACAGATCACACGTGGCAGACCAATTTCAGTTCAACGGTCATCGAATCTCGATCAGGGTTACAAGTAAATGGACATGTGCTGGGAAATATCCCTGATCCGAGGGTGTATTTGGGTCAGATTCCGATGATCTGATTGCTTATAATTGGCCCACAAACGTGAAGTCTCAGATTACTTAAATTTGATTTAATTTCTAAAGAAACCAGGTTTTCTCACACTCCTCACTCCGGGCCCAAGAGAATAGCCATGGGACACTATCTAGATTTGATTTCCGAGATGGTTGTCAAGGCCAGCAAGGCGGTCCTAATTCTATAACCTCGTATCATTCGGACTTTCGATGTGCGGTCCAAATCTGATACAGAGATTCAATGTGCTCCCGAGAGCAGTCGGGTAATGAGTTTGATCCTAGATTTTAGGGTAACCTAGCGTCAATGATTCTATTAGTTTTGGGTCTTGCAGATCGTATTTAAAGTGATTCAAGCGGATTTCATGGCTAATCTAGTTTAGCACTTAGTTAACTTTGTCTAATTTCTAAAGGATTTGATCCTAAGTGATTTCTGTCTGAGGTGGTACTTGGGTCTTTGTACGGGATTTTTCGAGTCGTTACAATCTACTCCCCTTAATGAAAAATTTCGTCCTCGAATTAGTACCTTTTCGTACTCCTTGAGAAGCTGAGTGTAGTTCTTTCGGACCTCGGCTTCAGTCTCCCAGGTAGCTTCCTCCTCTATATGATGCGTCCATAGTACCTTCACTAGTGGATTCACCTTACTGCGCAACACCAGCTCCTTTCTGTCTAGGATACGTGTCAGACGCAATACATATGTAGCATCATCACTCAACTGCACCTGCTCCTAATGGATGATATGTGAAGGATCAGGGACGTATTTCTTCAGCATAGATACATGAAATACGTTATGCACGCTCGCGAGTGGTGTGGGCAAAGCGAGACGATATGCCACAACACCCACTCGATCAAGTATCTGAAATGGGCCAATGAACCGCGGCGTAAGCTTACCCTTCTTCCCAAATCGAAGGACTCCCTTCATAGGGAAAACTCTAAGGAATACATGATCTCCAACCTCAAACTCAAGTGGTCACCACCTCGTATCGGCATAACTCTTCTGTCTACTCTATGCCATCAGGAGTCGACGCCTGATAATGTCGATCTTCTCCAAGGTCGCCTGTACTAATTCCAGGCCAATCAAGCTGCGCTCGCCAACCTCAGCCCAGCAATGCAGTGCTCTGCAAGAACGACCATACAAGGCCTCATATGGAGCCATACCAATACTCGCCTGAAAACTATTATTGTAGGCAAACTTTACATATGGCAAGCAGTCATCCCAACTGTCCTTGAAGTCTAACACACAGGCCTGTAGCATGTCCTCCAAAATCTAATTCACCCGTTTTGTCTGCCCGTCGGTCTGAGGGTGAAACGTAGTACTGAACTTCAGCTTCACACCCATCGCTTCTTGGATACGAGTCCAGAAGATAGATGTGAATCACGTGTCTCAGTCCAACACGATCTCTAAAGGAACTCCATACAGACAGACTATCTCTCTGATGTACAACCTGGCCAAGTCGTCTGCAGAGTTCGTCACTCTAATGGGTAGAAAATGAGCCAATTTGGTTAATCGATCCATAATCACCCAAATAGAGTCATAACCCTTTATCGTCTTCGACAGCCCCGAGATGAAGTCCCACTTCCATTCAGCTATGGGCATGGGGTGAAGGAGTCCAGGAGGTCGGCGATGCTCGGCCTTGACCTAATGACACGTGAGACAACGTGAAACATACTCTGCGATGTGGACCTTCATATTGTCCCACTAATACGACCTCTTCATATCCTGATACATCTTCGTGTTACCAGGATGCATCGCAAGCTTCAAACTGTTAGCTGTCTCGAGAAGCTCCTGTCTCAAGTCCTGAATATCTGAGATGCATAGACGGCCACAGTATCGTAGGCCCCCATCTGTGCCAACTCTCCACTCAGAGTCCACATTATCACTAGCTTGCTCTCGAAGCTCAGGCAGCCGCACGTCACCCTTCTGGGCCTCGATAATTCAGTCATCAATAAGTGGCCGCACCCGAACGTGTGCGACACACTCAAACGGTTCCTCCACCGAGCTTTTGCTCGAAGTCCCGCACGAACTCAGCATATCCCACTCTACTATCATCAGCGGAGCCGCAAATATGATCGCCTTCTTGCGGCTCAATGCATTTGCCACAAGTTTGGCCTTGCCAGGATGGTAGAAAATCTCGAACTTGAAGTCCTTCAAGGTCTTCATCCCTTGGCGCTGCCTCATATTCAAGTCCTGCTGAGTGAATATATACTTAAGGCTCTTGTGGTCGTAGAAAAGCTCGAACTCCTCTCCATAGAGGTAATGTCTCCAAAGCTTTAATGCGAATATGACCGCTGCTAACTCAAGGTCGTGCGTAGGGTAATTCTCCTTGTGCTTCCTTAATTGTCTCGAGGCATACACAATCACCCTGTCCTTCTGCATAAGGACACAATTCAAACCAATGCGAGACACGTCAGTATATATAGTGTACTTAACCCATGCTCTGGCAATACTAGCACAGGGGCGGACGTCAGTCTGTCCTTCAGCTCCTGAAAAGCTGCTTCCACCTTCTCATTCCAGGTGAACTTCAAATCCTTTTGTGTCAACTGTGACAATGGTCTGGCTATCTTTGAGAAGTCTCGAATGAATCGTCGGTAATAGCCTGCCAGGCCGAGAAAACTCCTCACCTCGGTGACTGAACCAGGCTGCTTCCAGTCCTGAACTGCGGCTACCTTAGCCAGGTCCACTGTTATCCCTTCCTTGGACACTACATGTCCCAGGAACTTGACTTCCTCCTGCCAGAAGTTGCACTTCTTATACTGTGCAAAGAACTGGTTCTTCCTCAGAGTATCCAAGACTGCTTGTATATGTCCCTCATGCTCTTCCCGACTCGTGGAGTATATCAGTATGTCATCGATAAATACGATGATGAATCAGTATAGGAATGGCTAAAATACCCAGTTCATCAAGTCCATGAACACGGCCGGTGCATTCGTGAGACCGAACGACATCACATGGAATTCGTATTGCCCAAAACTGGTCCTGAAGACCGTCTTCTGCACGTCTTTATCCCTGACACGCAACTGGTGATACCCTGACTGTAAATCGATCTTCAAGAAATACTTTGCCCCCTTCAACTAATCAAAAAGGTCGTCTATCCTGGGCAAATGATATTTGTTCTTCACGGTTAACTAGCTTAACCTACAGTAATCAATACATAACCGTAGCGACCCATCCTTCTTCTTGACAAACAACACAGGTGCTCCGCAAGGAGACACACTGGGTCGTATAAAGCCCTTCTCTACCAGTCCATCAATCTGTTTCCTCAATTCCTCCACCTCACATGGAGGCATGCGATACATCGGTAATGAAATGGGTGTCGCACCAGGCATAAGATCAATGGTGAGTCGATCTCGCGCCGAGGAGGCAACCCAGGAATCGGTTCAAACACGTCCGCAAAAGCCTGAACTACAGGCGTATCCACAAGCGTCAGAACATCAGTAACCTCTAATGAAGAAGCAAAACACCACAACTGAGAAGCGTGACTGACCTGAACAGGGAAAGTAAAAGCCTTACCCTCTAGTCGATGGGCTGTAACCATCCTAGTCTCGCAATCGATCTCTGCTTGCATCTCAGTGAGACAGTCCATACCGAAAATGACGTCGTAATGGAATAGGGGGATGACGATCAGGTCGACTAATATCGTTCTGCCACCCAAGTCTATCGGGCAGCCCTCACACATACGAGTAACATCAGAGAAAGTCCCTGTGGCAGTGATGACCCTCACTCCTCTCGTAGGAGCAATAATTAAACCCAGTCGCTTGATTGTCATGCATGAGATCATAGAGGTAGTGGACCCAGTATCCACCAATAAAAAGACAGGAGTACCTTGGACGTGTGCAGTGACCTCGAAGGCCATAGGCACTGAAGGTGCTGTCTCCGGTTCCTCCATTGTCAGTGCATGAATGCGTGCCTGTTGAGGTCGGTTAGGTTGAGGCACCATAGGTCACTGTGGCAGCCTAAAATGGGGTGCAGTGGTCTGAAGGATGGATGTGCAGGGGCAGTCCGTAAAGGTGGAGCCGATATAGCCTGTGGGTGAGGGCGATCAATCCTCTGTGGTGGAGAAAACCCACTATCCCTCATCCGAACAAAGCAGCTCTCTGCAGGGTGACCCGGCCTCCCACAGTATGTACAGGTCACACTGGATGCCTCATCGGAACTACTGGCATTGTGGTCTTAGGGGGAGAGTCGATGCAAGGCCTCTTGCCAAGGAAAGGCCTGCTTTGAATATCTGGTCGTGGTCTCATAACTATAGCACTGCGAGAACGTGTCAGCCGATCAACTCCTGCTCTGCCCTCATAGACGTATGTATCAGCTCGGCATAGGAGGGTATACTGACACAGCACATCTTCGACCGAATGTCAAATCGCAAGCCCTCTGAAAAATGTCATATCCGCATCTGCTCGTCAGCAAGTATGGTCGAGACATATCTGTCCAACTCAGTGAATCGATGCTCATACTCCGTAACTGTCATGCCTCCCTGCCTGAGGCACAAAAACTCGTTCTCCCTCTCCTGTCGGTAGGTCAGAGGGTAGTATTTCTCATGGAAACGGAACTCGAAAGCCGCCCATGTCCATGTATATCCAACTGCCACTGTCCCACCATAAGCTAGTCTCCTTCTCAAACATGAAGGTGAGGTGAAAGTAGGACTCGAGAAACCTGCGAGTGCGTCCCCCCTGTCCATACAATGGAGCAGTAGTCACAACATCGGTGAAGGTAGTCGCATCTTGGAGATGCGGTCTAACCGATTTAGCCTCCTCGGCCATGCATCATCATCATCAACCTATCAAAGATGGGTGGAGTAGCCTGTGGCTCATACTATGTCGAAAAGGATGCCCGGTTCTGCTCACGAACCGGTGGTGTAAAAGGTGACAGTCCAACTGTAGGACCAGTGGAAAGCTGATACGTAGATCTAGTCTTACGATCTGGGGCCAAGCCAGGGTCCGTACGACCATCTCCGTGGGAAGGAGCCTGGTCCATTATATCGGTGAGTAGGAGGTGTGCCGTGTTCCTCGTATATTTTCGTGGCATGCCCTATACAACATAGGGTGCAACGCATATGAGATGAAGCATAGCAACACAATGCACAATCACTTAAGCATTCCACACACTTCATAGCAAAAGAGGTTGTATGCATTTTATTACCAAAATTGTCATAATACATGGAATACAGAGTTACATGAATAATGACAGAAGATGCATATGAGCTACTACAACAAAAGCTTCAAACACTTAAAACATACTACTAACTACTGCACCCATCAACATGAAAACATAAACACCCTAAAATGTTAACCCAAGCAAACTACAAGACAACAGTATGGATGACTAGGCATCCGAGTCTGGCGACGGAGGAGGAGCGCCCTTATCCTGCAGACAGCACAGGATGGTCTTCAAAGCGCTAGTCACCTTCTTGAACTTGTGCTTCATAAGGACTTGAAGGTCCATAACATCCTGTCGCAGGACCGCTTGACCTTGTCGTAGCTCAGCATGATCCTCCTCGAGTCGAGCTATGCGAGCATCCCATGCAGCCCGATCAGTATCCTACACCGGTGCCGAAGGCGGAGAGCTCTCCTCTGTATCTTGAGCCTCCTCTTCCTCTTCCTGTTCCTCCTCTATCCCATCACTACTTCTTTCCTCACTCTCCTCCTCTAGATCAACGCTTTCCTCCCCTTCACTATCAGACTTCTCCCCATACTCGTTGAGTCAGGCTTGGCGCTGTCGAGGACCGATCCCCATGCTGTTAAGCATAGCATCGCTTATGATCCGAATCGACGTAATATCATCCATATTAAGTCTAAAGCCGACCTCTCGAGAAAGCTTACATATCAGACGGCCGAACGGGAGTGAGATGTCACTTTTAACAAACCATACTGTCTAGATTATCTGGAGTAGGGCGAACGTGGGCAGGCACAACTTATCCCCATGTCCAACTTTGTACAGAAAGTCTACCATCAACCGAGTACACTCTGTACGGTTGCCCCACCGTGGATACAGTTATACGTGAAAATGTAATGAAGTAAGCAAAAATCATCTGTCAATCTCGTCGATGGGAGGCAGTTGCCTTTAGTCCAAGGAACCAGTCTGCCACAAAGGTACCGCATGCGGCAGTCCCATTCTCTCGCTCTCTTAAAGAAACCCTCATTGGGGTGTATTCACCACATGGAATTCCCATGACCCGGGACACTAGGTCCACTTTGATTGTGTAACTCCGCCCTGCGATGAAAATAGTAAACTGGAGAGGATCAAGCGATGGGTCTCGGATGTGAGCATAGAAACCCTGAACCGTATTCTCACATGCATGAGTCTTACCCTCGAATATAGGACCCCACTCAACGTCCACCAAGCAGTCCATAATCGGGTGTAATCCAAACAGCCTCTCTTCTACGTGAGCCTCAAGTACAACCCTGCGGCCACCAAACCGACCGTACTCAAAGCCTATTGGTAGTGCTCTTTCGATGGGAACTTGAGGATCTAGGTCCCGCTTTGACCTATGCTCACGGACGACACTTGTACTAGCCCCGGTGTCAGTCCTTCTCCTTGGACGGGTTGGGCGACTAGGCCCCGCTTCATCCACAGCACTCTTCCTCTTTCCCATGAGAGAAAAGATGGTGGAGATGGAGAAAATGGCCGTAACAAACTCAAATAGAGCCATGAAAAGTGACGAAAAGTGATGGAAAGAGAGAAAAAGGGCTGGAGTTGCTGATCCTCCACAGGTTTGAGCCTCAACAAAGGTTGTAAAGGCCCAAAGAACAGGGATTTGAGAGGAAAAATGGAGAGATGGAGTGGGGTAGGGAGTGTGCATGATTTTTAGCTACAAACGGGGCATGTGAGCCCAAATGAGAGAGAATGGAGAGGGTAGGGAGGTAGGGAGTGCTGTAGACGATGGAAATGGATGGGTTGTGACCGAAACTGATGGATTGGGCGATTGGGAGGGAGATTTGAGAGAGAAATCAGCAAGTTGAAAGAGAAAAGAGGGCTTGGAAGGGTGGGAAGTGAGAAAGGGGACAAAATAGACCACATATAGGGGTCCCCACAAAATTTCGTCAGCCTCACAAGCACCTAGGGGTTGGCCTAACGCTGACCCACACCGGCCTAACTAGCCCGACCCAAGGGGACAGCGGTGCACCGCGGTAGATGCGGCTCCACCGCCGTCCTCTGGACTGTTCGTAGTGCCACCATGATAGGGTAGTGACCACCCCCCTCCCAAGGTGCCAATGACACCTCAGGTCCATCGTGGGTCCCTCAGATTACATCGTGTGGCCCTCGACTCCGTTTCGAGTCATTTTGGGTCATTCCGAGTATGTTCAGGTACATAATGGTATTTTACCGATTTTCAATGGCTAGGATTAGGTGGATTGTGATCTAGACCCGTCATTTGATGGTCTAGAAGTCTGTTGGGGGCGACTCGTGCGATCAGGATTGAGTACAGACTCGATTTCGACGTTCATTTTCAGTGAACTTTACCGTTGAATGAAACTGGGATACCTACGACTGTTTCTATATGCTCTCGCACCCTCCTAAGTCGAAATGCGTCAACGTAGGTCGTGAGACCATAACTTAGGTCCAGTTTAATCCAAATCATGCTCTGATACCAACTTGTAACACCCTGAAAATCGGGGGTCGAGTAGCAACTCAACACCCGAGTTCCAAAACATCACTTATACAACATAAATGCTTATGATTGAATGTTGTCTGTGTTAGTGCAATAATCATGAGTGAGATTATACCAAAACAGTAATTCATACTCCAGATCAAGTTATAAAACACAAGTGGAAGACTGAAAGATGTATATAGATGTATATAAAGCCGAAAATGTCACAATCGGTCTCCAGAGTATGAACACCATACTGAGTCACCATATACATGTATTTGTTTCAAAAAGCAAAATGCCAAAAATGGTACAACTATAATGGTACACACTGTAGCCCCATCATCTGAATGGCCTAACAATAGCCTCCAGATAACTGCATGTAGGAGAACTCATCTTGATCATCATGATAATCAGGCTCAGCCTCCCGTGAATCGTCGGTACCTGCATCTACGATAGAGTTTGGTGGGTGTCCAGAACACCGTCTCGTAACGTGGGAGTGAGTAGCTAACTCAGTGGAACAATAAAGCATAGGTTAATATGTTATCAAATCAGTCAAGCAGTAATGATAAAGCAGTACAATCAATAATCTTAAGTACTCTTGTTAATACAAGTATGAAATGCAGTCGTGATATATGCCCCTCGACTAACCACCCTCATACGGCACCATCTTATATCCGTGGCATGCGTTCATCCCTCAGTGCTCCACATCTTCCAGGCACATGCAATGCGATGATGAGCATGATTACCGAGTTATTATTAGTCCATTTCAAACAACAATATTGGGAAACTAGGGTACCTCCCTTATATCATTCCCAAACATGATCCATTCTAGGGTCGTCAATCCTAGATAATCTCATACGATGGTGTATTTCTAGGTCACTGCAAGGGCTATCAGGGCTGTTACATGGAATTATTACACCACTCCCCCATCACCTTATCAATACAGGCTTAGTTTGTACTCTTATTTCTACGGAAGGGTCGTCGCCTCCACGCAGACTCAAAGTACACTCGCGGTCACTACAAAGGGTTGCCAAGGCTGTTACATGGAATCGTTACACCACTCTCCCATCACCTTATCAGTGTAGGCCGACAGCTCGAATACAGTGTCCCATACCACCGTATTCGGCTCATGAGTCTGGTTGCTCAATGGTCACTACAGGGAGGCTCATGGCCCCAGTGTAGGCCAACAGCTCGACCACAGTGTCCCATACCACCATGCCCAGCTCATGAGTCTTAGAGGATCGAGGTACCATGGTTAACGGTATCCCACTGGTAAGCTTGGTACCTTAGGTTCAAACAGAGGCGTCCAAACATGGTGAACATACATAGGACAGATTGGGTTACTTGACGAGCTCGGCTAGCTCGAGCGTACGACCAATTGAACGACATGAAGTGCAAGCACTTCGTGTGGCCTAACCACTGCCGCCAAATGAAGTACGACTCGGGTTCGTCGAACACGTCTCACATGGCGAATGAATCTCTACCACGCATTCATTTCCATTTCCGATTGCCTGGACTATAATCATAGCCCCAATCACAATCAATCCTTGACCAGAAACTTATAGAGTAAAGCAGAATAAACAAAGTAATTCAAGCATGTTAACAAGCATGTCATAAAACATGTTATAAAGCACAAAATAAACAGGAAATACAAACACATATATTTTATAAGTAAGCGGTTAAATTAAACAACCAACATGGAGGAAATTATATACATCCCTACGTTAGTTATGAATCCTATCTCAGCACCTACCTAAAGCACAATCATCTAGGTACTTACTCTTACAAACATTTTCACAAACACTTAGAATACACTCTTTTAACATACATAGCGTATACTAGCAAAAACATGTATTAGGGCGAATCCTTTCGCCAAGTATTATATATATAGCATGTTCATATAGTGATTAATCATGATTAACATACTTTCAAATTTTGTACGTATACGGTATTTTCTACAATTATACAGAATACACAATACATCATAATTTGTATACGCAATCGAAACGTAAAACGAACATCAGTTTGTGCATGTACAATTATACCCAGATCAGGAATCTATCATTATCTGATATTGAAAGCATTGAAAACC
Organism: Magnolia changhungtana; assembly: GCA_030180095.1. Classification (NCBI taxonomy): domain Eukaryota; kingdom Viridiplantae; phylum Streptophyta; class Magnoliopsida; order Magnoliales; family Magnoliaceae; genus Magnolia; species Magnolia changhungtana. Next base: position 6,567,810 of record JASAUF010000600.1, read on the forward strand.
ATAACCTATACGTCTAAAGTCTGCACCTTATGTCGTAGAAGCGTAATAAATTTGATAGGAATACTAAGTCTTCTTTCACGACAGTATAACGACCTAAAGCACAAGTAGTGTTAGCTATTTCGCTAATTGAATCAGTTAAAACCTTAAATCAGATTAGGGTTAGGGTTTTCTTATCTAGAAATAAAGTCAGAATCGCCGAAAAAGCGATTAGATCGGGATGGTTAAGCTTTAGCTAACGGCAGGGTAGAGTATCAGGGAGATCCTCCCACTTCTCTCACACTTTCTCTCTCTTTTCTCTCTTCTATCTCCTAGGATTTTCTCAAATTTGTATGGGCTAAATGACAGTGTTTAAGGTCCTTTTATAGCCTAAAACATCACCAAAATAGACCCAGGGTCAAGGTATACTTAAGTTATATCCAAAGTGAGCTTGTTCCGTCTCAACAAAGCACTTCTGGAGGCCCCCCTTGAGCCAAAGGTCGAACTTAAGCTCACTGACCTTGGATCTAGGTCGAGTTAAGTTTTTGTTCCAGTCGGGTTTCCAGATCACATGTGGCGGACCAGTTTCAGTTCAACAGTCATCGAATCTCGATCAGGGTTACAAGTACACGGACATGTGCTAGGAAATATCCCTGATCCAATGGTGTATTTGGGTCAGATTCTGATGGTCTGATTGCTTATAATTGGCCTGCAAACGTCAAGTCTCAGATTACTTAAATTTGATTTAATTTTTAAAGAAAACCAGGTTTTCTCACACTTCTCGTTCTAGGCTCAAGCGAATAGCCGTGGGACACTATCTGGATTTGATTTCTGAGATGGTTGTCAAGCCCAACAAGGCAGTCCTAATTCTATAACCTCATATCATTCGAACTTTCGATGTGCGGTCCAGATCTAATACAGAGATTCAATGTGCTCCAGAGAGCAGTCGGGTAATGAGTTTGATCCTAGATTTTAGGGTAACCTAGCGTCAATGATTCTATAAGTTTTGGGTCTTACAGATCGTATTTAAAGTGATTCAAGCGGATTTCATGGCTAATCTAGTTTAGCACTTATTTAACTTTGTCTAATTTCTAAAGGATTTGATCCTAAGTGATTTCTACCTGAGGTGGTACTCAGGTCTTTGTACGAGATTTTCTGAGTCGTTACAGGGGGGCTCTAGAAATACTCCATTAAGCTGAAACAGACTCCCTTTGGCTATAACCTAAGTATACCTTGGCCTTGGGGCCATTTTCATCAGTTTTAGGCCTATATAAGGGCCTTAAGTCCTCACTCTCTCATCCCATACGAATTTGGGAAACCCTAAGAGAGGAAAGAGAGGAAAGAGAAGGAAAGAGAGAGGGGGAGTTGGAGTCCATCCCTGGGATTCAATCCCATCCTTCCATGGACTGAATCAGCCCTTCCATACCGCTCTACCGGCAATACCGATCCTGTTCTTAGGTAAAAAATTCAACCCCTAAGATGTTCTAGGGTTCCCAATAGTTGAAATGATGAAATAGTTAACCTAGTTCATGTTCTAGGTTGCCATCCTACCGGTGACAAAGACTACGTGTTTCAAACGAATCCGTTATGTGTTTACCAGCGTAAGGTGCAGACTTTAAACGTATAGTTATGGTTTTCAAGGCTTTCAATGTCAGTTAATGATATATTACTGACGTGGATGCTATTGCACATGTACAAAGTGTTATCCATTTCATTTTTCAGATATACGTTAACTATATTGAATATACTATATTCCTTGTATTTGTAAAAAATACCATATACGTATGAAATTCAGATTTGTGCTTGTCATGATTAATTACTGTCTATGTATGCTAGATGCACGTGTATCAACTTCTAGGTGAACGGATTAGCCTAATACATGTTATCTCGACATACGTTGTGTATGTTATAACGTGTAGCCTAAGTGTTTGTAGAAATGTTCGAATGAATATAAAACTATGATTTATGTTTGCCATGACTATTGGTCGTGAATGCATGGTCGTGGTTCATGTGGCAACTCCTTTGTGAAAGGATTCGCTATGACATGTGTTATAACTAGCATATTACAGGCATGTTGGAAGGTGTAGTCTAAGTGTTTGTAAAATTGTTTGAATGAGTAAGTAGTTAGTAAATTGCAATGTATAAGGGTGTTGAGATATGATTCTCAACTACTTTAACTATGTGTATGCTTTCCTCCATGTACCTTATATTAGAGTGTCTGTTTATCTATGTAATGTATATGTTTAAATCCATGTTTAAGTTGTATTCCATAAAATGCAAAAACAAAGCCGTGAAGGGTGATGGGGGAGTGGCGTAATGATTTCGTGCAACAACTCTAACAACCCTAAAGCGGACATGATTGTATGATTTGAAATCTTGATCCAGTATTGTTTTAACTATCTTCTAGGATATTTTGTTGTAATTAAATGTGATTGGGGCTATTGTATAGTCCAGGCAATCGGTAACAGAACCTATATTGGTGGATGATGTTGTTTCACCACGTAGGACGTGTTTGACTAACCTGAGTCATACTAAAGTTGTTGGCAGTGGTTAGGACACATGGAGAGCTTATGCACTTCATGTCGATCAACTTCGAGTGCGCTCGTGCTAGTCGAGCCCGTCAAGTAACCCGATGTGCCAATGTATGTTCACCATGTATGGACGCTACTGTTTGAACCTAAGGTACCGAACTCACCAGTGAAATCCCGTTAACCTTGGTACCTCGATCCACTAAGACTCATGAGCCAAACATGGTGGTATAGGACACCGTGGTCGAGCTGTCGACCTACGCTGGGGCGATAAACCTCCCTATAGTGACCAGTGAGCAACCCAGACTCATGAGCCAAATACAGTGGTATGGGACACTGTATTTGAGTTGTCGGCCTATACTGTTTTGATGACGAAGCCGTGATGGGTGATGGGGGAGTGGTGTAACGATTCTGTGCAACAGCCCTGACAGCCCTAGACGTGCCCTTTGTAGTGACCTTGAGCATACTTTGAACCTGCGTAGAGGCGACGAGCCTTTCCGTATGAATCGAAGTATACACTAGGCCTGTACTGATTTGGCAGCGAGCCCTTTACAATGACTTAGAACCGCAATATCGTATGAGATTTACTAGGACTGACGACCCTAGAATGGATCATTGTTTGGGTATTGATATAAGGGAGGTACCTTAGTTTCTCAATCCTGCTATATAATAAGGACTAATAAGAACTTGGTAATCATATGCATGCACCACATTACACATGCATTCAGGCGTAGCAGGTTAAGCACTGTAGCAGTGTTGTTCATGCGCGAACATGAGATGAAGTCATTGAGGGAGCGTAGGTAAGGGTATGCATCATACATTCATACCATTCTTGCATTAACAAGAGTACTTAGGGATGTATGATTTACTGCTTTATCATTACTGCTTGACTGAATTGATAACATGTTAACCTCTACTTTATTATTCCACTGAGTTGATCACTCACTCCTACGTTACGGGATGGTGTTGTACACACCAACCAGACCTTGTTTGATTTTCAGATGATGGCGATGCTTGCAAAGCAGAGTCGGACTTTTATGATGATGAGGAGGGTTTCTCCTTTATGCAGTTATCAGGCGGGTCTATATAGACCATCTTCTGATCGACGGGGTTACAGGGTTGCTGATTAGATGTCATTACACTTTCATTTGCTCTTTTGGAACACCCTTGTATATTCATTTTGTCCATTTTTGGAGTATACATTGATATATTTAACCTGGTAACATGTTCACACTCTGGAGACTTACAACAATTTATATATTTTATATATCTATCACAGTCTTCCACTTACATAATTTAACTGTCTCTGGAGTGATATACTGTTTTGGCTTAATCCCATTCATCTTTAATGCACTAACACGGATAACATTAAATCATCATTATCTATGTTGCATAAGTGATGCGTTGGAACTCGGGAGTTGAGTCTATGCTCGACCCCCGATTTTCAGGGCATTACAAACGTGCTTTTGGGATATCGAATGGTCTCGAAATTAGCCAATTTTGGTCCCATTTGGAAGCTTGTGAAGTTACCATTCTAATGAGCTCAAAATAGTCTATATTCGACCACTGAAGGGATGGTTATGAGGGTTACTATTGGATAAGGAGATGAAGGAATAATTCAGGATCGACAACTGTGATCCCACTTACGGATGCCCAAATGGTCCTGGAATATGACGATTCCAGTCAGGAATGAAAGAGCACTAAAGTACCTTTTAGACGACCAAAAATTGACCCAATCTGACATCAAACGAGGGAGTTATAAGCGTCTCCGTTGGATCCCGCGATTTGGAAAGATTAACAATCCAAATTGAAAAATGACAATCAAAGAGTTCTAATGTGCTTTTTAAATATCGAACGGTCTGAAAATTAGGCAATTCTTGTCTCATTTGGAAGCTTCGTAAGTTACCATTCCAATGAGCTTGAAATGGTTTAAATTTGACCTCTGAAGAGAGAGTTATGAGGGTTACTATTGGACAAGGAGATGAAGGAAAAATTCAGGACCGACGACTGTGATCCCACCTACGGATGCCTAAATGGTCTCGGAATACTACGATTTTAGTCAGGAATGAAAGAGCACTAAAGTACCTTTCAGATGACCAAAAATTAACCCAATCGACATCGAACAAGGGAGTTATGAGCGACTCCGTTGGATCACGTGATTTGGAAAGATTAACAATTCAAATTGCAAAATGATGATCGAAGAGTTCCAACGTGCTTTTAGGATATCGAACGGTCTCAAAATTAGCCAATTCCAGTCCCATTTGGAAGCTTGTCAAGTTGCCATTCCAATGAGCTCAAAATAGTCTAAATTTGACCACTGAAGAGAGAGTTATGAAGTCAAACGAGGGAGTTATGAGCGTCTCCGTTGGATCGCTCGATGTGGAAAGATTAACAATCCAAATTGCAAAATGATGATCGAAGAGTTCCAACATGCTTTTGGGATATCGAACGGTCTCAGAATTAGCCAATTCTGGTCCCATTTGGAAGCTTATCAAGTTATCATTTTAATGAGCTCAAAATAGTCTAAATTCAACTGCTGAAGAGAGGGTTATGAGGGTTACTATTGGACAAGGAGATGAAGGAAACTAACATGTAAGATCTAATTACTATTGCATGTGATTATGGTTTACAAGCCATCAACTATAATTCAAATGTAAGCCATCCCTTAAGATTCAATAATTAGTGTAAGTAATCATAAGTTCTAAGGTAACAACTATAATTCAACAAAAACTATTCCTTAGACTAATTTGGAAATGGAAAGCTCAAGGGGAAGAAATCATCACCTTATGATCCGGTTCACTAACTAATGTTTCTAGGGAGCACGTGCACCTCAAGAATCAAGTCCTACCATGAATTGCAAACTGCATGGTTAGATCAAAGTTTACAAACTATCTACGGTTACGTTTAACGTTAAGATCTTAATTATGTTATCTAGTGACTTTTACCTACCATCCAACCTAAGGTTTGGATTTTGGAAAATATAATATTCATAGTTATAACGTCTAAGTAGATAATTAAATCTAAATTTCCTCACAAGAGGGTAGAGAATTTATACCTTAGCAGAAATTGGATGTGGCCAAACTCAATATTTAGTGAGTTATCTCGAGAGTACGAGTAAAGGCAATGACCTGGTTCTACCGAGTCAACTCAGTGACTCCCCTCTACCTTACTTTCTTCTTTCATTCTCTTTCCCCTCTTCATGGACTGAACTTTCATTGAACTTGGCCTGACTGAGTTCCAACTTAGTTAGTGACTCGATTGAGTCAACAACTCAATGGTTGTACAATAACAGGGTACAGTTGCACCACCCCAACTCTCTCTCTCTCTCTCTCTCTCTCTCTCTCTCTCTCTCTCTCTCTTCTTTCTCTCAAAACCATACACCAGCAAGCTGCTAGCTAAACCAAACCCGACCTAATGAGAACAGGCCCAACTCACTGCAACTCGTTAGCTCACTGGACTGAGTCACCAGTAGACATCCCTTACTCTCTCATTACCACTTCCTCTCTCTAGACCTCCACAAAGCTTGCACTGGACCAGACCAGCACCAGGTTCAAATTGACCATGGCCCCGATCACGCAGCTTGACCCAGCAACTTGAGCAGTCGCACTAGCGACTCAGTGTTGCCTGGGTTCTAGTCTTGCACCTGACTCTCCCCTTCTCAATCTTCTATCTTCCTTTCTCTTCTTCCATTTTTTTTCCTATTTTTCTGCTTCTCTAGAGGCCCAGCTAAGCCCCAAACTCGAGCCAGACTCAAACCAAGTTCTATCCAAATGGACTTGGTTCAACAAGTTGATGTCTCGGTTCGAGTCGAGCCTAGTGCGGCATTGACTCGATGGGTGCAAGGGCAGTCCTCCTTCTCTTGTTTCTTCTCCTCTTCTCTTTCTCCCTCCCTTTTTTTTAGACGTGCTCAACAATAGCGCTCGAACTGTTTCACGGTGGAGAAGAAGATAGCCATTAATGGTGTCTTTAACATCACCGCTCCTTCCTCCATTCTACTTCTTGCAAACGATCCTAATGGACTTTGGGAAGCTTCCAGAAGAGGTTTTTTAGAGCTTAGGGGAGGTTTAGGTGGTGGGTTTGAGTTTGGGAAGAAATGATCATTTTTCTAGTGCGGCTGCAAAAATGGAGTTTGAGCTCTTGTTGCTTGATCTTTAGGCCTTTTATGCATATCCTAACTCTCTCACAACCCTTAGATGGGTAACGAGCGGCCAAGATTGGATCCCGCTGTCCGGTCTCAAGAAACAGCAATGCAAAACAATGGTTTTGGAGCCAGTTTTCTATGGGAAATCCTAAACCATGTGAGGGAGAATGGACGGTTGATATTTGCTTGTTTAGATGATCGAGATTTCGAGAATCTCCTACGACGTGGATTGCCAGCATAACAATAGTGGTTCGGAGTTTCTTTATTTAGAAATACTGTGCAAGCAAGTCCTATTTGCATCAAGAATTGTGTGCAAGCACACGTGCTCCCAGGTGTGGGATTAAGTGGGGTTTGGTTAGGACTTACGTCCACACCAGATGGACGGTTCAGATCGTAGAAGTGGGCCCTAGTTTGTGGGCCACAATCGAAATCACAAATGTCTGTCTGTTTGAAGCTAAACTGAGCTATAAAAGAGAGAGAAACCTCTCTATTTTGAGATCCGTCGAGTCAGTCATGTTTTACCGAGACGACAGGTCTGGTGCACAGCGGGTGTACCACACCCTGGTGTACATGCATCGCAAGTGTGGGGCCCGCCGTGATGTGTTTGGCAAATCAACTCTGTCCATTCCACTTGGTGGGCCCAATCAAAGACTTTGACCAAAGATTAGGTGGGTCCAAAGTTCAGGTGGGCCAAACCCATTATTTCCTCATCTTATTTCATTTATTCATATCGATTAAATGGTTAAATTGGTTTCAATCCAAACTTCAATGGTCAAAAGTCTCATATGGTCAAGACACTTCATGGCTCATAATGGACGGTTAGATGGCCAATTTTTATAGCTAAACGAGTTCATAATCTGAACTAATAACTAATTAATGGATGATTTTAAGGTCTAATGGCTGAATTATTTTGATTTGTTGGCTGATGTTCCTAATTGTATTGATCACCAACGGTTATAAAATTTTCAATCCAATTTAGAGGAAAATTAACCACTATTTCTATAACTTAGACGACCCTACATCTCAAGTAAATGAACGATCGTGAATTTAAATGGTTGAATTGTTTCAGAATAGATCATCAAGAGTGCAATGTCCTCTAGCGTATCTAGATGAATCTAATAGCTAATTTTGTTGATTAGATGCCTGTTTAGATGATGTAAGGGTCTCAATCTACTGATTAATCTCAAATTCAATAACTGACTTTTACTTCAACAGTCTGATCGGTGTCATACCCAAACATCAAGGTCCCCAAGGGTTCCTGATTCAATCTAAATGAATTTTGATAATTATTTTCAAACTCTGATGGCTTGATTATTGTCAACTAAGTTAAGTATTGCGGCCCAATGCATGGTGGCCTGATGATGTGGTGGTCCATCTTGAAAACTATCAGATGGATGGCTTGATCCATGGGTGGGGATTTCTTTCAACAGTCGGATTTATACTAGGATGAATGTGAATGTGTGAATAAGTTAGGTTACATGATAACACCCGAGTACTGAAAAGTATGAGGTGTTACAACCAATTGTGCTAAGAATACTTAGGTTTATATTAAGTCATGTTTCTAGTTCTAACCTAGTTTTTAAATTTTTGGGTTTTGATTTTGAGTTTCTAGGTTATGGTTTTTGCTGAATTTTTATTCATTAAATACTAACAGTTTTCCTTATTTCAGTTTTGCAGAAGTCTCTAACCCTAATTCTTTTAAATTGGTAACCTCGCTCCCCACTTCTTCTAGTTGTTTTCTAGATCTCTTTATTGCTTCCTAGTTAGTTCAATTGCCTTAGAATAGTTTTTATGGTTTAGTTTTTATGATTCGAACTAATGACTTTTAAGTGAAGGAGGTTTAGTCGACGGGCTTTCCATCCACCATCGAATTAGAAAATATTTAAGTACGACAAAATTGTCTTAAACCATGGTTGCGAATGCTCCAGACATGCACGGGCAGGAACCACACTTTGAGGAGAATATGGCTAAAACTTGACAGAATTTTAATGAGATTCCTATGCGGAGCACGCCACTAGTTAGGATGGTGTGTTATGAGAACAAGGCACATTACATCCCTTGGTCAGAATCTTAAGAGATTACCTACAACCGACAAGAACAACCACACCATCTTATATGATTTTCTTAGTTAATGTATGTAATTTAAATTTCAAACTAGGTGTGATCTAACTCCTCTACAAATTTTATGGACTTGACTCTGAAAGTTCATATCTACATCTCAAGGAATTCGATGAGATTATAGTAACCTTGCATTATAATAATGTCTCTCAAGATGTCATTAGACTTAATCTATTTCCCATCTCTCTAAAGGAGAGAGCTAAGTCATGGCTCCACTTCCTAAGACCATGTTAAATAAGCACACGAGTTGAGATGACCCGGGAGCTCCTTAAAAAATTCTTTCCGGTGCATAAAACCAACACCTTGAGCTACACCATCACGGGTTTCTTCTAAAAGGAAGATAAGACATTCTTCTAATGTTTGAAGAGATTCAAGGACATTCTACTTGCATGTCCATACCACGGTTATGAAATTTGGTGAGTAATCAAGTTATTCTATGATGAATTGAACTCAAATATGCGCCAATTTAATGAATCGAACTCGAATGAGTGCCAATTTATTGAGACGATATGCAATTACGAGTTTAAGACCAATGATCTAGAAAATGAATGGGATTACTTTAATAGGTTAGCTGAAAATGCACAATCATGAAACACCACCAACAAATCAAGTGTTTCCAAGCCTACTCCTAAAGAGAAAGGGGGAATATACATCCTTAAAGAGTAGGACGATGTGAATGCCAAGTTTTGCAAGTCTCACTCAAAAAGTTGAGGCCATGAAATTAAGGAAGGTGGAAGCAATCCAACCCACCAATGTGGCTGTTGAGAGTGCTTATGGCATGTGCGAAAGTGATGCACACCTTACGAAGGGTTGCCCTACAATCCCAGCTTTTCAGGACGTGTTGCAAGCTCAAGTAAATGCCATGAATGCCTACCAATGTTGTTTCAACAAGAAACAAATGCATAATTTGGGGAAATTTATTCAATGATAACAAAGAAAGAATGAGAGAACATTGATCACAAGATATCTTATTTATTCTGAGTTCATTAGCATCCTCGTATTCCCTTGATTATGAAAATAGAGTACAATCAATCAATGCAATGAATGAAAGAAGGCAGTGCAATGGCAATTTCAGCAGCATTTCAACGCTTTTGATGTTCATCGCATAGGTGGATGGGTTGTGCGGTACATATTGATCATCCTTCCATTCATCCTTTCAGTCATCCAGACACTCTTCTTTCTCCTGGAGCTCTCCCTTTTTCTATGCTTCACATTTTCTTTTCTTTCCCTTTACGAATCCAACAACTGATGCATGAGGAAATGACGAAGACTTCTCAGACTTGAGTAGTAACATATTTCTGTTGTGCAGATCTTCCATCATACTTCACCTTTCTTTCTCTCATCTGTGAGCTCCTCGAAGCTCTTCAATTTCTCTCTTCTCTCACTTCTCCTTCTGGCTTTTCTCTCTCACTGCCCCCTCCAAGTGGAGATAAGAGTGAAGTATTTATAGACATCCAACAGGTATGGAGGTCATCTGTCTAAAGATAGAAGTGCACAAGCTTAGACAGGGAATGTGGAGTGCACATGGCTTGTATTAGAACAAAAGCTATGCATTAGGACAAGTTCCCACGGAGAATGGTGCAAAAGGCAGGCTTCAGGACATGGATGCATGATAAGTGGCACAAAAGGCAGGCTTCAAGACATCTTTCCTCTCAAAGTGGCACAAAAGGCCATCTTCAGGACATCTTTCCTCATGAAGTGGCGCAAAAGGCCATCTTCGGGATATACTTCCACATGAAGTGGCGCAAGGAGGAGTTTCTTTAAGACATACTCCACATGAAATGGCGTAAGGAGGAGTTTCTTCAAGACATACTCCACATGAAGTGGCGCAAGGAGGAGTTTCTTCAAGACATACTCCACATGAAGTGGCGCAAGGAATTTCTTCCTAACTTCAATTGTGCGCAACCGTACAAAGCCCTCAGGACAAACTTCCACAATAGGTGGTGCAAGGAGCCTCTCCTTTAAACAAAAGCCCAATATTTGGACAATGCTTCATATAAAGTGGCGCAGAGATCTGTCTTTAAGACAGATAGCCACACAAAGTGGCACACAAAAGCCCGTCTTTAAGATAGGGTTCCAGGAGAAGTGGCGCAACCCCCTTTCTCTCCAACTTCAATTGCGCGGGGATGTGTAAAAGGCTTCCTTTAGGACAAGAGTCCATGAGGAGTGGCGCAAGACCCTTTCTCTCCAACTTCAATTGTGTGGAGAAGCGCAAAAGGCTCTCTCTTGGACATGCCTCTACATAAAATGGAGCAAACCACCTTGTTTCAAGAGGTTTGCGTGGGGTCGCGCAAAGTTTCTCTCTCTCTTGTCTTCCTTCCTTCTTGTCCTCCTTCTTGTCTTCCAACCCCCCAAAATAAGGAATGGGGAGGGGTATTTATAGGCTTCCCATACTCCTTACTCCTTAAATTATGGTGATCACCACCACTTCTTTCTTCACACAACATCCAACCTTACTCCTTAAATTATGGTGTTCACTAACCTCTCTCTTAGATAGTGGTGTTCAACCACTCCTTCCTTAATACAAGGCAACTTCCGTTCCTCCTTTCCTTAAGACAAAGCACAGTTGTCCTTCATACCAGTGACGCCCATGCACTTCTCTATCACAGACAACGCCCGTGCACTTCTATATACCAAATAATGTCCATCCATTCTCCTATCAAATGACACCTGTCCATTCTTCCATATTAAATGACATCCGTCCATTCTCCTATCCCAGATGACATCCGTCTATTCTTCCATATCAAATGACATCCGTGCATTCTTCCATATCAAATGACATTTATCCATTTTTCCATCCCAGATTGTGGAGCGTACAACCTCTTCTAACATGGAGCAATGCTTCATAAGGCTTTTCTTTTGTTATGGGCACACAACCTTGGGAAGGATCTGCGCAACGGAATTCCCCTGCTAATGCAATGGGCATGTAATGAGATTTGCAGAGAGAACGATGGAATATTTTTTGCACCTTTGCACCTCAACAAATGCCCATTCAGTGCACCAAATTCTAACACATAAAATCCTAATTGGCGAAATCATTCTAACTTCAGTTGGAGAAATAGGTCAACTACTAATGCAAGCCCTCCTCCCCAAGGACCTCCCCCTACACCTCAAAGTGTACCACAAGTGCAATCACAAAAGAGGACCCTTGAGGATATGTTGTAAGCATTCATGCAAGGGTAAATGCAATTCAATTAGACCACTATGCGGGCCATAAGTGATCTTAAATTGTTAGTTTCGAGGATTGAATCATACTTGACTGTTAGGGAGAAAGGGACCTTTCCAACCCAACTCCTGCCTAACCTAAATAAACAACACAAAGTGAGTGATTCGAATCCTCCTAACCCACATGTGGAATAAGCCAAGTCCATCACCACTCTTAAAAGTGGAAAGAAAATCGACAAAACTATCCCGATGAAGGGGAACATGCCTAAGGATTAGGAAAAATCTGAGGATGACGATGGACCAAGCCCTATTCTATATGACAAAGAGTCGGTGCATGAATACAAGCCCATGGCCCCGTTTCTCCAATGCCTTGTCTCATCAAAACGCCCATATGAGAAACATGATATCTTGGAGATGTTCTAACAAGTCAAAATCAGAATTCCCTTGTTAGATGCGATTAAGTGAATTTTGTCTTATGTCAAGTTTCTTATGAACCTTTACAGTTCAACATCAATTAAATGTACAAAAGAAAGCCTTTTTTTATGGAACAAGTAGGCACAATTATTAAACAAAATACTCCCCTAAAATATAAAGACCTAAGTAGCCCTACAATCTCATGTATTATAGGAAAATTCTAGATTGAACAAGCCTTGCTAGACTTGGGGGTAAGTGTTAACTTCATCCCTTACTCAGCTTATGAACAATTAGGGCTTGGTGAATTAAAACCCACCAAGATGACCCTACTACTTGCTGACTGATCTATTCGTATATTAAGGGGGTAGTTGAGGATGTGTTAGTCCAAGTTGATAAGTTCTACTACCCAGTAGACTTTACCATCCTAGACACACAACCAGCTATAAACGCTAGAACTAAATTTTGGTCATCCTAGACACACAGCCAGCTATAAACGCTAGCACTAAATTTTAGTCATCCTAGTACACCCGTTCCTGGCCACTTCAAATGCAATAATCAATTGCTGAAATGGAGTGATGAAGCTCTCCTTTGGGAAAATAATGCTGGAGCTGAATGTGCTTAATCTCTGCAAATAACCTGAGGATGTAGATGAGATCCACGAGGTAAACATGATCGACACACTTGTGGAGGAGGAGCTGATATTGGCTATAATCTCTGATTCCTTAAAAGCTTGTATTGCTCACTTTATGGATTCTGACGATCACATGATATTGGATACAATGAGTGCTTTGTTAGATTATGAGCCGGTATTTGAAACTAACAGGTGGATGCCATACTTTGAAAAAATTGTCCGTTATGGACTCAAAGCCTCTAATGTCTTGAGTCAAGCCATTAAAGCTTTACTTAAAACCATTGCCATCCAAGCTGAAATACGTTTACTTAAGTCAAGGAGACACATATCCAGTGGTGATTTCCTCCCACTTGGATGATGAGCAAGAGATAAAGCTAATTGCCACTCCAAGAGTGTCATAGGATGGACTATTGCGGATCTCAAGGGAATTGACCCCTTGATTTACACTCACTGAATACACCTAGAGGAGAATGCCAAAACATTGTGGCAACACAACCCCGATTAAATCCAAACATGAAAGATGTGGTGAAGATTGAGGTGTTAAAACTATTGGATGTGTGTATCATTTACCCTATATCTGATAGTCAGTGGGTAAGACCAACTCAGGTGATGCCCAATAAGTCTGGAATTACCATCATAGCCAATGCCAACAATGAGCTCGTGCCAACTAGAGTTATTACTGGTTTGAATGTGCATTGACTATGGGAATTGAATACCGTTACGAGGAAAGACCACTTTCCCTTACCTTTTGTTGATCAAATTTTGAAAAGATTAGCTGGTCATTCCTACATTGCTTCTTAGACGGGTACTCGGGCTACAATCAGATTAAGATAGCCCTTAAAGATCAGGAGAGGACCACATTTACAAGCCCCCTTGGTACCTTTGCTTACCAAAGGATGCCATTCAGGTGGTGGAACACTCCTGTGACATTCCAAAGATGCATGCTTAGTATCTTTTCAAACATGGTTGAGCATTTTCTGAAAGTGTTCATGGATGACTTCTCCATTTTTAGAAGCTAAAATTGCGGTAATGACCGCTTTAGTTGAAGTAGGAATATGCCAATATGTCTTAGAGGGGGTGAATAGGACTTTTTAGTATTTTATGACAATTTAAAATACTATCACTCTAATCCTCAGAAAATATGAGTGTATCAGGATTTCTTCAGAGTAACTCCAATGGCTTCCAAGCCAAATAGAGGATCCAATCATTAAACTAATTGTAAGATAAATAAGATGCAAATCATAGTTTATGATGGATGTGACTGTGTGTGAGGTGTGATCTCAGATAATCAAATATGAAAGCATTTAAGGAAATCACATGAGTAATGAAAGATAAATATCAATCTCAAACACAATCATTTTTATAGTGGTTTGACTACTTGTCTACTCTACTTCCAGCTGACGCACTCAACCTTTGAGTGTGCCGGATCTCACTAACGGAGGTTTCACAACAGGTTCACCTCAAATCTGAGGTTTTAAATCAGGTTCACCTCTAACTAGTACAACCTACACTTAGGCTGACATGACGTATCTACACGACACAGTTTAAGCTCCCATGAGCAAGGGTCAACACACAACACCCGACTTTTAGGCCCTACTGGCCAAGGATTCACACAAGGAACCTAACGGAGGTTTCACAACAGGTTCACATCTAACCGGAGGTTTTAAACAGGTTCACCTCTAACCAGTTTATGCTTTCCATAGAGCAAGGGTCAACACAAAGCACCCCCACGTACACTCCCACCGGAGGCTTCCTATGAGGACTTACAAGAGGTCCTAAGAAGGAATGATCACAAGGGTCCTCTGGACTCTAATGACTTACAGATAAGTAGATGAGCCCCATTCAGCGCGTTGTCGAAGATCTCCTCCTTTGTTGACGAAGAATATTCTTCTTCCTTGAACCGTAACTCATAAGATGTACCAATGCATGGCAACGGGTTGGGTCAAGGTTATGATGAAATCTTACTCTATTAAATATTTTCCTATAAGGGAGATAGAGCGATTATAATCATCTATGCATTCAAGGTATCCTAGCTTAATGATTTGCCAATAAGGTGGTAGCTGCAGGATCCTTGAATGCGGAAGTTCATTCCCCAATCCATTCTATTGAATGTTAATGATAAGGGTGGATTAGAGGATGAACTTCCATGAGAGAAAAGGCTTAGGGTATATGATGTAAGGTTAAACACTCAAAAGCACTCTTTATTTTCTCTATCCAACAACCAAGGGTAAGCTCTTATTAAATAGGCAAAAGGTTCCAACGGATATAAAACGGTCACATTTTTTACAGAGTTTAATATCATCGAGTAGGGTCGATATAATCGAGTATATACTCTCGATAGCATTGACTGGCAGCTCGATGACACGAACTCAAATGTCAAACACTTTTGAAACCTTTTGCTAGCTGGTCGAGGAAATCGAACGTGCGTCGATGTCATCGGATTTCGAACTCTGATTTCATCGACACGAGGTTTGATTCCTCGACATTTAAAAATGTGAGAGACTTGCCTTTAAAGATTTTCAGGTAAGAGATATGATCGAGCATCACTCGATATCATCGAAATTTGAATATCGATGATATCGAGGGAAGTGTCAATTCATTGATAATTTTAAGGAATTTTCCTATAAGCTTGCTGGACAGATTGTGTCCACATTCGATGACATCAACCGTGCCTCGATATGATCGATATTTGAATATCGATTTTATCGAGTGACCCTCAATCTGAGAAAAACAACCTAAAAAACTTGCTGGATAGAAATATGTCCTAATCCGATACCATCAAAGGGCTTCTGATATCATCGATATTTGAATTCTGAGGATATCGAGGAGCTCTTTGATATATCGAGGATTATATGATTTGCCTTAGCAGAACATGGACACAACAGACCTAATGTCAATTTTATCGAGTCTATTTGATGGACTCGAGATTCAAATTTCGATGATATGGCTCTATCGATACATCAATAATTTTGTCCAAAGATTTTTGTGGTTGCTGGACATCTTATGTCATCATTTCAATAATATTGAGTGAGATTCGAGGACATCGATAACAAGGTTCGATTTTATCGAACCATGTATCAATAAATCGACAAAGGTAGAAAACTTAAAGATTTTCCTGAAGTTTTGAAAAGGTTTTCTAACAAAAAACTTAGGGTGTTCTTTCCAATTTTTAAGGGTTTTATTTACCTGGTGTTTTGGGACATGGGATGTGAGGCTAAGATTTACCTGTGGCAAGTTTCGGTACACATCCTGTTGAGACAATCACTTGATTAATCATCCTATGGGGCTCCTTTGTCTAGCTGACTCAACGCTCATGCTAATTGACAAACCTAGGCATTTTCAATCTCCCCCTTTGTCAATTACATGACGAAACACCAAAACACCCTAGAACACCTTCTAGACAAACACCTTAAATTGTGTGTACATGAACTTTACACAATTTTACAAAGTTATCTAGTTTGCGCACACACACACACATCAGTAATTTCTCTCCCTAAGAGTAATCTCCCCTTGTCTTCTTGCAACTGCTCCCCTTAATTACCTATACCACCATCCACAAACAGATACACACAATTCTCCTTCGGGGTGGATTTGTTCTCCCCTTTTTGTCAATCATTGGCAAAGGATAACATAACATGTGATATTGACTAAAGTTAGAGAATATGGGAGAACCAAAATACAGGGAGCATAAGCATAACAGATAGATGTAAAAGAAACATCTTAAGACAGAAACCATGTATGCATAGGAGATCAAGTAGAGCAGTGAAATAAGCAGATACTATGAAGATAAAAATCAAGCATCATGTACCATTAAATGATATGAACCAGATAAAACAGGGGATCTCAAAATATAAACAAGGCAGTAAATATGTGTGAATTATAACCAGCCATAATCCAAAATATATACTGCCCAAGGTTGGCAGTAGAGTGAAATCCATCCCAAACCAAAAAAAAAAAGCCCATCCATGGGCACCCAAAAACAACCACAAGTATCAAGCCCATTCATGGGCATATACATATCCAAAAAACTTGTCAGACTATGCAGGTTAGTAAGCCATCACATACACTCATGCAATTATAGGGCATACAAAAAGATACCTATGTCCGTACGTTGAGATGAGAGTAGGGTGTATGTGACGGCACACAGACTATCTATATTATGGCAGAGGTGCGGAGGAGGACGGTGCAGTATCATCTCATCTGTAGGTGATCAAATCCACCAGTTGTTGCACCGATTGTTGCACCCCATTCACCAGTCATTTCAAGACAGTGAATCGTGCATTCACGGACTCCTTTAGCTAGGTGACATCTCACTGTATTGTTCCAATCCTATCCTGATGGACCTTTGATACTAAGTGATAGTATAGTATATCTTTGAATCAGACAGTATACATAGCAAAATTTTGTACATGCATTGTATAAATCAAAATTATAAATATCAAGATGTTTATATACAAAAAGATTGAGATGAGAAACCTTAGATATATCATTAGGAGATCAGCAAAAATTGCATCTTTTCAGCAACTATCCAGATCTAGATGCATGACCTGGACATGTTTTCCTTGCTTAATTGTTACTGGACACACGAATCAACCATTTCATTGCCTATTATATGATTTGAGTGAGTAACAAGGCAATTATTCTTCTCTTTTACTACCCATGTCATGAAAGGATCTCTTGCAATTATGGGTGGTGATGGATGTGTATTACTTCTAGCCATATTCCTAGGTGGACTCCTGACATTTTCCATTGTTCTTCTGGTTTGTCTATAATTACCTTTATGTTTTTTACCAGAATTGAGTTAAGTCCACCTAGGAGACATGCATTCAAATTTATAATGGCCAGAATCTCCACATAAATGACAAATAGGAGTAGTCTCTATTTTACTTCCTGATGCAGTTGATTTCTTAAATATTGTTACTGCATTTTTGGATCTTGTTTTGAATTTATCATATCCTAGTCCACTCTTGTCTTTCCCCGGTCTTCTCATCCCTAAGAATTTTTGTAATTTTTCACTACTCTGGGAAAATTTGTAATTTACTTCAGCAGATTTTCTGTATTTCTCTACATCAAACATGAGCATCTGATTTTCATTCTTTAGATGCTCATTTTCATCTTTTAATAGTTCAATTTGTTTAGTAAGTTTCAAAGATTCAGATTTAAGGGACAGGTTGATTGTTTCCAGCTTATCATTTTCAGAGTGGTATTGTTGTAGATCATTAATCAAGTGTGTATTGATTTCTAATGTTCTGTCTAGATCTAATTGCAGTAATTTATTTTTGTTTCCACTTGCTCCGAGTCTTTTAAGGGTATTGATGCTATGGATATAAAGTTGATTATAGGCATTCTGCAGTTTATCATTTTCTTCTTCTTCTTCTTTCTTTGTTTCCTCATTATCAGATGGAAATGATTCAGTGGTTTGAAGATCTTCAGTTTTCTCAATTTCTATGGGAATGATGGAGGTTGTGTAGACCATAAGAATTTTCAAGGATTTTTGGTCTCCATCACTCTCTGAGTCACTACATTCAGAATTTGACTCTTCAGTATCATTCCATGTGGCTGCCATTGCCTTTCCTTTGATTTTCCTATTAGGGTATTCAGTAGACAGGTGTCCAAACTTTTGACAGGTATAACATTAGGGCTCCTTTGAATTTTTACTAGATTTACTTGTGAAATGTTTGTTGTCCACCTGTCTTCCTTTAAATGGACGGCCCCGATTTTTCTGAAAGAATTTTCTGAATCGTTAAGCCAACAAAGCCACTTCTTCATCTTCATTTTCTCTTTCACTTTCAATGTCCTCATTTTTTATTTTCTTTGAAGTTTTAAGGATAGTAGTTTTAGATTTAGGAGTTTGCTTGAAGTGCAGTTCAAATGTTTATAGGGAACCTACAAGTTCTTCTCATTTCATTTCATCTATGTTTCTACATTCTTCAATAGTTGTTACTTTAGGATTGAACCGTTCCGGTAATGATCTTAGTATTTTCCTACAGATTTTTGGGACCGGAACTTTCTCACCTAATCCACCCATGGAGTTACAAATGATGTTCAGTTTTATGAAAAACTCCATAAAGGTCTCATGCTCTTCCATTCGAAGACTTTCAAACTATGATGTTAAGAGTTGCAGTTTGGATCTCTTCATAGTGCTTGTTCCTTCATGGGTTGTTTCCAACAAATCCCATGCTTCTTTAGCTATCCCACACATACTGATTTGATTGAAAATGTCTTGAGACACAGTACAGTAGATAACATTCATAGCTTTAGCTTCAGATGTTTGTTTTTCTTTGTCAAATGCTATCCACATTTCTTTAGATTTTGGTCTGGTGATAGCTGTGCCATTTTCAAGTAATACTTGTTTGGTTGGTGGCACATATCCTCTTTCAACTATATCCCAAACATCATAATCCAAAGATCTTAGAAAGTAATGCATTCTAGTCTTCCAGTATGCATAATTTGATCCATCAAATACTGGAGGTCTAGTGACCGATGAGCCCTCTACTTTGGTCATATTACCAACTTCAGTCAAGATCACACTCTAGGCGGTGAAGCCCTTAAGAGAGACCCGCTCTGATACCAATTGAAATTGCAGTAATGACCACTTTAGTTGAAGTAGGAATATACCAATATGTCCTAGAGGGGGGTGAATAGGACTTTTCATTTTTTTATGACAAGTTAAAATACTATCACTCTAATCCTGAGAAAATACGAGTGTATCAGGATTTCGTCAGAGTAACTCCAATGGCTTCCAAGCCAAATAGAGGATCCAATCATAAAACTAATTGAAAGATAAATAAGATACAAATCATAGTTTATGATGGATGTGACTGTGTGTGAGGTGTGATCTCAAATAATCAAATATGAAATCATTTAAGGAAATCACATAAGTAATGGAAGACAAATATCAATCTCAAACACAGTCATTTTTATAGTGGTTCGACTACTTGTCTACTCCACTTCTGGCGAACGCACTCAACCTTTGAGTGTGCCGGATCTAACTAACGAAGGTTTCACAACAGGTTCACCTCAAATCGGAGGTTTTTAATTAGGTTCACCTCTAAGAAGTACAACCTACACTTAGGCTGACATGACGTGTCTACACGACACAGTTTATGCTCTCATAAGCAAGGGTCAACACACGGCACCCGACTTTTAGGCCCCACTGGCCAAGGATTCACACAAGGAACCTAACGAAGGTTTCACAACAGGTTCACCTCTAACCGGAGGTTTTAAATAGGTTCACCTCTAACCAGTTTATGCTCTCCACAGAGCAAGGGTCAACACAAAGCACCCCATGTAGACCCCCGTGGGAGGCTTCCTATGAGGACTTACAAGGGATGAGAAACACCTTAGACCTAATCCTAAGAAGGAATGATCATAAGGGTCCTCTGGACTCTAATGACTTATAGATAAGTAGATGAGCCCCATTCAGCGCGTTGTCGAAGATCTCCTTCTTTATTGACGAAGAATCTTCTTCTTCCTTGAACCGCAACTCAGAAGATGTACCAATGCATGGCAACGGGTTGGGTCAAGGTTATGATGGAATCCTACTTTATTAAATATTTTCTTGTAAGGGAGATAGAACGATTCCAATCATCTATGCATTCAAGGTATCCCAACTTAATGATTTACCATTAAGGTGGTAGCTGCAGGATCCTTGAATGTGGAAGTTCATTCCCCAATCCACTCTATTGAATGTCAATGATGAGGGTGGATTGGAGATGAACTTCCATGAGAGAAAAGGCTTAGGGTATATGATGTAAGGTTAAACACTCAAAAACACTCTCTATTTTCTCTATCCAACAACCAAGGGCAAGCTCTCATTAAATAGGCAAAAGGTTCCAATGGATATAAAACGGTCACATTTTTTACAGAGTTCGATATCATCAAGCAGGGTCGATATCATCGAGCATATACTCTCGATAGCATCGACTGGCCGCTCGATGACATGAACTCAAATCTCAACCGCTTTTGTAACGCCCTGAAAATCGGGGGTCGAGCATAAACTCAACTCCCGAGTTCCAGAACATCACTTATGCAATAAAATGAATGATGATTGAATGTTGACTGTATTCGTGCATTGAACATGAGTGAGATTAAGCCAAAACAAAGATATCATACTCCGAGAGACATTTAATTTTGCAAGCGGAAGACTATGATAGATAGATAAAATATATAAACTATGATGAGTCTCGAGTGTGATAACATTACCAGTTAAATAAATACAAGTACGATTCTAAAATATACCAAATGTGTAAGTTTAATGTCTTCTATCCCCAAGTACCACAACCCCGACAATACAAGTATCAGTCTTGAGAGACCCGCCAGAGGGTTACATGACGGAGAACTCCTCCTCATCACCATAGAAGTAGTCCCGAGCTCTCGCTTCACAAGCATTGCCATCACCGAAACTCAACAAATGTTTGGTGTGTACAACACCGTCCCGTAACGTGGGAGTGAGTAGCTAACTCAGTGGAACAATAAGGCATAAGTTAACATGCTATCAATACAGTCAAGCAGTAATGATAAAGCAGTAAATCAAACACTCCTAGTTACTCTGATTAATGCAAATATGAATGCAGGTATGATGGATGCCCTCACCACACCCTCCCTCATGCGACACCATCTCACGTTCGCCGCATGCTTTCATCCCTCAGTGCTCCACATCTTCCAGGCACATGCAATGCATGATGAGCATGATTACCGAGTTTTTATTAGTCCATTTCAAACAAATAGGATTGGGAAACTAAGGTACCTCCCTTGTATCATTCCCAAACATGATCCAATCTAGGGTCGTCATCCTAGTTAATATCGACGATGGTGTGTTTTCTACGCCATGCAGAGGTCGCTGTGGTCGTTACGCACAAAGGTTGCACCACTCCCCATCACCCCTTAAACGATTCATCACGATACAACTATACGTAAACAGGCCTAGTTCATACTCTATATATCGCGGCGAACCCTAAGGCACGCCGCAACTCGGGATTATGCTCGCGGTCACTACAAAGGGCGCTGTGGCCGCACACACAAAGATCGCACCACTCCCCATCACCTTATCGGTGTAGGCCGACAGCGCGAATATAGTGTCCCATACCACCATAATCGGCTCACGAGTTGAGTTGCTCACCGGTCACTACGGGAGGCACGTAGCCCCAACGAGGCCGGCCGACTCGACCACGGTGTCCCATACCACCGGCTCATGAGTCTTAGCGGATCGAGGTACCATGGTTAAAAGGGTTTTCACTGGTAAGTTTGGTACCCTAGGTTCAAGCATTAGTGACCAAACATGGTGAACATACATAAGACAGATCGGGTTACATGACGAGCTCGGCTAGCTCGAGCGCACAACAAGTTGAACGACATGAAGTGCATAAGCACTTCGCATGGCCAACCACTATCGCCAACCGAAGTACGACTCAAGTTCGTCGAACACATCTCACGTGGCGAATGAATCACAGCCACGAATTCAATTCTAGTACCGATTGTCTGGACTATAAACATAGCCCCAAACACAATCAATTTCGAATAGTAAAGCAGTAATGGATCAAGGTTCAAATCATACAATCAAAGTTTGATAATATCCGTTTAGGGTCGCGGGCATTACTTGCACGCATTCGTTGCTCCACTCCCCATCACCCATGACGGATCGTACAACGTAAACATGAATTTAACATATGCATTACATACATAACATCATAAAAGCTGAGCATGTTATAAAGCATAACACAAGCATGAGTTTGTACATATTCAATTCCTAATCACACATGACTATTCAAGGAAATCATACACATAGTTAAAGGAGTTGAGAATCATATCTCAACACCCTTAAACATTGCAATTTACTAACTACTACTCATTCAGACATTTCAACAAACGCTTTAAAATTCAGGAATCATCATACATGACATATGTTGATCACAGAGGTATAAGGCCTAATCCTTTCACTAGGGAGTTACCTCAATCATAACACGCATACACCCATGTGATAGTCATGGCAAGGTGAATCCAAGTTCCATATTCATTGATCATTTCCACAAACACTTGGGCCACACATTTTAGCATATATAGTGTGTATTGGCCGTGGCGTGATTTAGGTAAATCCTTTCGTCAAAGGGGTATTGCCAATACAACAATCAATTATCCATGACAATTAGTCATGGCGAGCACGAATGAGAATTCTATACTCATTCGGTCATTTTCACAACACTTGGAATACACTATTACAACATACATGGTGTATGTTAGCAAAACATGTATTAGGGCTATCCTTTAGCCAAGTGAGTATTTTGTCCATATATAATATATTACTACTGACAAATAATCATGATAACTATACCTCCAAAATTTATACGTATCTGATATCTTCTAGAATACGCATTTTCAACATACATAGTGTATATAAGCAACCATGTATTACGGCGATTCCTTCGCCAAGCAAATATTTTATACGCACATAATATATTTATACGACAATTAATCATGACAAACACATCACTAAAATATACATGTATACGGTACTTCAGTATAATACCGTATTTCTACATACATAGTGTTTGTTAGTAAACATGTATTTAGGCGAATCCTTTCGCCAAGCTATTATTTTATTCATATATTGTATAATCATATATTAAATAAGTATGTCAAACATTATTCCAAAAGAAATACGGATACGGTATTTCTAACATACACAATTTCAACATACGTCGCATTTACAAGTGAACATGTATTTTGGCGATTCCTTTCGCCAAACTAGTATTTTATTCATATATTATATAATTATACATTAAATAAACATGTCAAGCATTTATCCAAAAAATATACGTATACGGTATTTCTACGTATAACTAGAATATGTGAAATTCCATATTTCACACCGTTAATCAAAACAGGAAACGGAAAGCACTTTGTACATGTGCAATTGCAAGCAGATCATGAATCTACCATTATCTGACATTGAAAGCGTTGAAAACCGTAACTTATAAGCTTAAAGTCCTCACCTTTGCCTTTGGAAACGGAACGAATCAAGAAGGGTGATGGATCTTCCGTCTACGGGCGATTTCTAGCCTAAAGAGCGGAATCGGTTAGTCGGTATACATCCTACCTCGATTCCACCTCAAATCAGACCTAGGGTTAGGTTTTCTTACCTTCAAATGAGGCGGAAAACGCCGGGAAATCACTTAGAACGGAGCGGTGTAGGCCGTGTGGTGAGCCAAAGCGGGAGGAGGAAGAAGATCGGCAACGATCTCCAAGTCCTTCTCTCTCTTTCTCTCTCTTCCTCTAGGGTTTCTTGCAAAATTCGTATGGCTGTGAGAGGGGCTGATCTAAGCTCCTTTTATAGCCTCAAACATTACGAGAATAGACTTAGGTTCATGGGGTACTGCTTATATAAGATATTCGCCGCTTTTCCAGCTCAAAAGGAAAGTTCGGTGGCCCTCTTTGAACCAAACGTCGACTTAAGCTCACCATCAATGGATCTACGTGGGATTACGTTTTGACTCATTCGGATACGCAGATCGTACGTGGCGGACCACTTTCGATTCGACGGTCGGTGGGCCACGATCGAAATTCTAAGTACATGTAAATGTTCTCGAAATTTTCTTAATCCGAGGGTGTAATTTGGTCCGATTCGACGGTCGGGTTGCTTAACACGACGCGTCAACGAACGACGCCGATCACTATTCCGGATATTTATTTTGGCTTATGAATAGTGTTTTTCACACTACCTCGCTCCGATTCGAAACGAATGGCCGTGGAACATCGGATAAGGTGATTTTTGAGATGATTGTTAAGCCCAGAGGGGCGGTCCTAGTTCCTTAGCTTCCGGGTTAATCGGAATCCCGATGTGCGACCTAGACCTAATACGAAGTTTCGTTTCATTCCCGAAAGCAGACGGGAAATGAGTTTGGTTCTAAACTTTAGGGTAACCTAGCGTCACTTGTTCTGCAAGTTTTGGGTCTTGCAGATCGTATTTAAAGCGATCCTAACGGATTTCATAGCTAATTGAGTTTAGTACTTAGTTACTTTGTCTCATTTCTAAAGGATTTAGTCCTAAGTGAATTCTGGTCGAGGTGGTACTCAGGCCTTTGGAGTTTGTATATAAAGTGATCCAAGTTATACTACTTAGCTAGTTTAAGATAGTGTCTAGGGTGAAAGTTATTAGAAAAATTGGAAGATCAAGGTGATGAAGGGTGAGGTTTGTGAAGGAAATGAGTTCAAAGGCGGCTTTAGACTTTGGGATTCAGTTCTGACAAGTTAATGAGGTATTACGATCAAACCATTGCCTAAGGTCATCTAATCCCAGGTTGGCAAAAAATCCGGGGCGTTACAATCTACCCCCCTTAAAACAAAATTTCGTCCCCGAAATTGCCTAAGGGTAATAAGGAAATATTTCTATTATTTCATTTGCCTAAGACTTGTTGATTTCGAGTTCCTACACGTAGTAGGGCATATACTAGTCTGGTTCCTTTTAGTCTACCCCCCTTAAAACTTAATTCTTCATCCATTTCTCATACCCTGATGGTTTGCTACCATTTATTTCTTTACCTATTTGGAGTCTCGACGACAATTCCCACAATTTAGAGTAAGATAGTTGTTTTCATTGTTTGACCAACACGGAGAGACGGTAATAGTGGGCTCGATCTCGATACATCGATCATCCACCTGACCAGGGTAGGAGGCTCATCGTATCCCTTCCGAATCCTGGTGAATCCTGGTCTTCTGCTCGGTCAAGCAGTGAGTCCATTGGTAGTCGCCCAGGATTGAGAATTAGGTCAAGCCGCGAATGCTTCGCATTTGTATATTTCAGTAACTCCGTAGTCCGATCACTCTAGAAACATAGGGAATGTCCATCATTGAAAGGTTCAAATTGTTTATTCTAAGGTTGCCCTTTAGGTCTTAATCTAAGAGAGTCCTTGATATTATCTATGTCCCAGGGAAAGGGTGAATCAAATCTTACTAGATCATCCTAAAATGGTTTCATAGTAAAACTTGTTAGGGCTTCTATAATGTACATATGTTAACGAGCACCGTTTCGATCCTGGGCCGTGGGGTAGGGTCCACCACGTTCTGGCTGCGCCACCCAGGTAAAAGAGGTGTATTAGGTGACCTAACTAGAGCGGGTTCATCATGTTCTACCCCCCTTAAAATTTATTTTCGCCCTCAAGGCTCAAGATTTATGTCTGCTCCGTATATCGGAACAAGGTGTAGTTTAGGATCTATCCTTGACATGAAATGGGATGCGATCTCCCACTACATTGGTCTTCTCTTCATCAAGGTTGTGTATTATGGCATTGATACCTATGGTCATAGAAAGGAGCTAAAGATGAAGTTTGTGGCGAGATGCCTAATTCTACTAAGGAATTTTTGTCGCGGTCTAGACTTATCCTATTTAATCATGTCTAGCTTAATAGGCATGCTATCTTTTACGTTCATAAGTACAATACGTATGCCGACATGGCATGTGATTTGGGACCTAATTCCTAACTCTGTCATTGCCCATTTGGACAATTCCTTAGGTCTAAAAGACATAGTCTCTATCGCCTATATACTCTAACACTTTTCAAGGACAAAATTATAAACTTTTAGTTGTAAATGTCGGCCAACACGGAAAGAATGTTGTGTAGTGGGTCCGAGTCGGATATATGGATCTTCCGCCTAGCTAGGAATGAGAAAATTGTCATATCATTTCTTAATCCTAGCCGATCCCGACCTTATGCCGCTTGATCAGAGCATAGGGTTCATTGGTCACTACCAGGATTGAGAATTCGATTCAAACCGCGAATACCTCGCTTAAATGTAGTTTCTCTACTCCGCGTTCCCATTGTACTAAGTCCTTGAGAAGGAAATTCTAAGGGATGTATTAATTGGACCTAACATTGAATCCAAGGGATATATAGGTTTCCTCTAATCGTGAATAGTTTCTACGTCAAACAAGCTCCCTAAGAGTTACTAAGGAAGCCTAAAGTATTAAGGGGATTCAACAACGGAACGGGGTCTCGCTCCAACCTATTCAAGCCAATTAACTATGTCTATCACTCAATTATCTTAACATTGTTAGTCGTCTACATTTCTTAGTCTAATCAGCAGCCTAGGCTCAACTTATGAGCAGCGATAATCCACTAGTTGTAATCTAAAGTCCATGCTTATACACCAGGTGATTTTATACCCTTTCTGAATAAAGAAATTATTTTATCGCCTAGGGTCAAAGTTGTCTGATTAGAATTGAGTTTGCATCTTGACGTTCGAGCATTTCACACATGATCACACCGGCTAAGAAGATTCTGGGGCTTACATTATTATTTTGTTGGATTTCCTATACGGTCGGTCTATCGAAAACTAGGAGTATCGCTCTAGGTCCAAAACTCTATGGCTTATTTGTCAAACAACCATTTACTCCAAAAGCTTAAGCTATCAGAGTGTGGTGGGTTAATGTATATCAAGGGACTTTATCACTTCAACGCAATTTGGCCAGTGGCCCTAAATTGTATTAAATGGGACCGCATTACTAATCCTACCTTGGGATTGGGTGTGACATGGTTGGTAGGAGGGTAGGAGGGGATTAAATTTTATAGGCCTTGGAAAATGAGCCTGGTGTTGGAAAAACACGAGATGGGAGTTCCAAATCCCAGCGTAATGAACTTCTAAGTGTTATGGGAAAGGAAAATCTCGGAATTTACTCTTAATTGCGTACATTCTAAACATGGTGTCGAAAGACATAGGATACACCCAATCTAGGGGCTATATCCTACATACACATTTATTATTACTTTTATAATTCTATCCACCGTAAACTTACCTAATGGAATATGGCCGAACGGACCCTAAACGTCCTCAAACATCTAAAACATCCTACCAACTACTACACCCATCAATATGAAAATGTAAACACCCAAAGGCAGTAATCCTCTTTCCCATGAGAGAGAGAAAGGTGGACATCGAGAAACTAGCCGTAATGGCCTCGAATAAGGCCATGGAAACGTAAAGAAACGGAGAGAAAAGGCTGGAGTTTTTGGTTCTCCACGAACTTGAGCCTCAACTGAGATTGCAAAGGCCCCAACTGACAGGGATTGAAGGAGGAAAAATGACCAGATGGGATGGGTTGAAAGCTTACACGAATGTGAGCTTCAAAGGGGAGGTGTGAGTGCTTAAACGTGGAAGAAAGGGGTAGGGTAGGAGGTTTGGGTTGCTGTGATCGATGGAGGTGAGTGAATCATGGCCGAAAATGATGGATTGAAAAATTGGAGGAAGGATTTGAGGGAGAAAATCGCAATTGGAAAGGAAGGGAGTTTGGAAGGAAAGATGTGAGAGAGAGAGGGGCTCCAACCCTAAAAATCCCAAACATTGGCCAAAATGGCATGTGCCAGGGGGTAGGGGAGGTCGAGCCGACCAACCTCAAGCTCGGAACCCCGCCGGAAAGTTGACCGGACCGCGGTCCGCCGCCGGTGCCGCGGTGGCGCCGCGGTCGGGCTTGGCCGGAACCGCGCGCCGCCGCGGTGGGGCCCTGTTCTTCATGGTCCCAAGGTGCCAAATGCACCACTGGTTCGACCCCTGGGTCCCATCGAATTTAAGTGGGGAGGCCCCCGACTCGATTCGCTCTATTTCGGGTAGTTTTGGAAACCGGACATATCTTGCAATCCGGAATGAGTTATCTGACGTAAAATATATGAATTTGGGGTAGGACGAGCTAATGAAGCCAACCAACCCAGCTATGCAGGGTTGCGTAGCCCGGAATTGCGAAAAAAGCCTCCGATTGACAGTCATTTCCCCGTTTTAATTTCGTTTGACTAAAATAGTAATTTTAGTTTGATTTCTCTTCATCCGTTGGGCTTTAGGAGTTGTGCCCAATGAGAAAAGAGTTTAGAATAATTAGGAGAACGGTTTGGTGAAGTCAAATAGGACACTTACTATTTTTGGCTGAAAGCCTTGCGCACTAGTAGACATCACAACCTAGGAGTTTTAGTTGTAGTTTGTTTCTGATTTCCTTCCTATTACTTGGTATTCCCATTTAAAGGATTGGGAACTCAATTTTTTTGTAATCATTCATTAATTAATTCGAATTTATTAGAATTTATTTCTACTTTCTGCTTTTCTTTCCTCATGAATTCGAGAAGTCTCTGTGAGGAGTCCAGAGAAGCTCCAGGGATTCGGAGTAGTTATCCTTATCACGTTCATCCCTCATTCTACCGATTGTCAACGGTTAGGGTGAGGTGGATTGTAATCTAGAATTATCTATAGACGACCTAAGAATATTTTAAGGTCGACCCGTGCGACCAAGGGTTAATACGGACTCGATTTCGGCGTTTGTTTTCAGCGAACTTCGCCAATTGGTGAAATTGGGATACCTATGACTGTTTCTACATCCGTCGCTCCTCCTAAGTCAGAGTGCGTTATAGTGCATAGTGTGACCATAACCCAGTCCGGTTTAATCAAAATCATGCTCGATACCATCTTGTAACGCCATACGAAAATCGGGGTCGAGCATAAACTCAACTCCCGAGTTCCAGAACATCACTTATGCAACAAAATGAATGATGATTGAATGTTGATTTGTATTCGTGCATTGAACATGAGTGAGATTAAGCCAAAACAAAGCATATCATACTCCGAGAGACATTTAATTTTGCAAGCGGAAGACTATGATAGATAGATAAAATATATAAACTATGATGAGTCTCCAGAGTGTGATAACATTACGGAGTTAAATAAATACAAGTACAGTTCTAAAATATACCAAATGTGTAAGTTTAATGTCTTCTATCCCAATACCACAACCCCGACAATACAGTACCAGGTCTTCAGAGACCCGCCAGAGGGTTACATGATAGGAGAACTCCTCCTCATCACCATAGAAGTAGTCCGGCTCGCTTCACAAGCATTGCCATCACCTGAAACTCAACAAATGTTTGGTGTGTACAACACCGTCCCGTAACGTGGGAGTGAGTAGCTAACTCAGTGGAACAATAAGGCATAAGTTAACATGCTATCAATACAGTCAAGCAGTAATGATAAAGCAGTAAATCAAACACTCCTAGTTACTCTGATTAATGCAAATATGAATGCAGGTATGATGGATGCCCTCACCACACCCTCCCTCATGCGACACCATCTCACGTTCGCGGCATGCTTTCATCCCTCAGTGCTCCACATCTTCCAGGCACATGCAATGCATGATGAGCATGATTACCGAGTTTTTATTAGTCCATTTCAAACAGCAGGATTGGTAAACTAAGGTACCTCCCTTGTATCATTCCCAAACATGATCCAATCTAGGGTCGTCAGTCTAGTTAATATCGACGATGGTGTGTTTTCTACGTCACTTTGCAGAGAGGCTGCCGGGCATTACGCACAAAGGTTGCACCACTCCCCATCACCCCTTAAACGATTCATCACGATACAACTATACGTAAACAGGCCTAGTTCATACTCTATATATCGCGGCGAACCCTAAGGCACGCCGCAACTTCGGATTATGCTCGCGGTCACTACAAAGGCCGCTGTGGTGTACACACAAAGATCGCACCACTCCCCATCACCTTATCGGTGTAGGCCGACGGCCGCGAATATAGTGTCCCATACCACCATAATCGGCTCACGAGTTGAGTTGCTCCTTTGGTCACTACGGGAGGCACGTAGCCCCAGCGTAGGCCGACAGCTCGACCACGGTGTCCCATACCACCCGGCTCATGAGTCTTAGCGGATCGAGGTACCATGGTTAAAAGGGTTTTCACTGGTAAGTTTGGTACCCTAGGTTCAAGCATTAGTGACCAAACATGGTGAACATACATAAGACAGATCGGGTTACATGACGAGCTCGGCTAGCTCGAGCGCACAACAAGTTGAACGACATGAAGTGCATAAGCACTTTGCGTGGCCAACCACTATCGCCAACCGAAGTACGACTCAAGTTCGTCGAACACATCTCACGTGGCGAATGAATCACAGCCACGAATTCAATTCTAGTACCGATTGTGTGGACTATAAACATAGCCCCAAACACAATCAATTTCGAATAGTAAAGCAGTAATGGATCAAGGTTCAAATCATACAATCAAAGTTTGATAATATCCGTTTAGGTGCCAGTGCTGATTGACGCATTCGTTGCTCCACTCCCCCATCACCCATGACGGATCGTACAACGTAAACATGAATTTAACATATGCATTACATACATAACATCATAAAAGCTGAGCATGTTATAAAGCATAACACAAGCATGAGTTTGTACATATTCAATTCCTAATCACACAGCTATTCAAGGAAATCATACACATAGTTAAAGGAGTTGAGAATCATATCTCAACACCCTTAAACATTGCAATTTACTAACTACTACTCATTCAGACATTTCAACAAACGCTTTAAAATTCAGGAATCATCATACATGACATATGTTGATCACAGAGGTATAAGGCCTAATCCTTTCACTAGGGAGTTACCTCAATCATAACACGCATACACCCATGACTGATAGTCATGTGTAAGAATCCAAGTTCCATATTCATTCAGGTCATTTCCACAAACACTTGGGCCACACATTTTAGCATATATAGTGTGTATTGGCCGTGGCGTGATTTAGGTAAATCCTTTCGTCAAAGGGGTATTGCCAATACAACAATCAATTATCCATGACAATTAGTCATGGCGAAGCACGAATGAGAATTCTATACTCATTCATCATTTTCACAACACTTGGAATACACTATTACAACATACATGGTGTATGTTAGCAAAACATGTATTAGGGCTATCCTTTAGCCAAGTGAGTATTTTGTCCATATATAATATATTACTACAGCAAATAATCATGATAACTATACCTCCAAAATTTATACGTATACAGTATCTTCTAGAATACGCATTTTCAACATACATAGTGTATATAAGCAACCATGTATTACGGCGATTCCCTTCGCCAAGCAAATATTTTATACGCACATAATATATTTATACGACAATTAATCATGACAAACACATCACTAAAATATACATGTATACGGTATTTCATCACAATACCGTATTTCTACATACATAGTGTTTGTTAGTAAACATGTATTTAGGCGAATCCTTTCGCCAAGCTATTATTTTATTCATATATTGTATAATCATATATTAAATAAGTATGTCAAACATTATTCCAAAAGAAATACGGATACGGTATTTCTAACATACACAATTTCAACATACGTCGCATTTACAAGTGAACATGTATTTTGGCGATTCCTTTCGCCAAACTAGTATTTTATTCATATATTATATAATTATACATTAAATAAACATGTCAAGCATTTATCCAAAAAATATACGTATACGGTATTTCTACGTATAACTAGAATATGTGAAATTCCATATTTCACACCGTTAATCAAAACAGGAAACGGAAAGCACTTTGTACATGTGCAATTGCAAGCAGATCATGAATCTACCATTATCTGACATTGAAAGCGTTGAAAACCGTAACTTATAAGCTTAAAGTCCTCACCTTTGCCTTTGGAAACGGAACGAATCAGCAAGGGTGATGGATCTTCCGTCTACGGCGATTTCTAGCCTAAAGAGCGGAATCGGTTAGTCGGTATACATCCTACCTCGATTCCACCTCAAATCAGACCTAGGGTTAGGTTTTCTTACCTTCAAATGAGGCGGAAAACGCCGGGAAATCACTTAGAACGGAGCGGTGTAGGCCGTGTGGTGAGCCAAAGCAGGAGGAGGAAGATCGGCAACGATCTCCAAGTCCTTCTCTCTCTTTTCTCTCTCTTCCTCTAGGGTTTCTTGCAAAATTCGTATGGCTGTGAGAGGGGCTGATCTAAGCTCCTTTTATAGCCTCAAACATTACGAGAATAGACTTAGGTTCATGGGGTACTGCTTATATAAGATATTCGCCGCTTTTCCACTCAAAGGGAAGTTCTGGTGGCCCTCTTTGAACCAAACGTCAGACTTAAGCTCACCATCAATGGATCTACGTGGGATTACGTTTTTGACTCATTCGGATACGCTGTGATCGTACGTGGCGGACCACTTTCGATTCGACGGTCGGTGGGCCACGATCGAAATTCCAAGTACATGTAAATGTTCTGAAATTTTTCTTAATCCGAGGGTGTAATTTGGTCCGATTCGACGGTCGGGTTGCTTAATCGACGCGTCAACGAACGACGCCGAGATCACTATTCCAGATATTTATTTTGGCTTATGAATAGTGTTTTTCACACTACCTCGCTCCGATTCGAAACGAATGGCCGTGGAACATCGGATAAGGCTGATTTTTGAGATGATTGTTAAGCCCAGAGGGGCGGTCCTAGTTCCTTAGCTTCGGGTTAATCGGAATCCCGATGTGCGACCTAGACCTAATACGAAGTTTCGTTTCATTCCCGAAAGCAGACGGAAATGAGTTTGGTTCTAAACTTTAGGGTAACCTAAGCGTCACTTGTTCGCAAGTTTTGGGTCTTGCAGATCGTATTTAAAGCGATCCTAACGGATTTCATAGCTAATTGAGTTTAGTACTTAGTTACTTTGTCTCATTTCTAAAGGATTTAGTCCTAAGTGAATTCTGGTCGAGGTGGTACTCAGGCCTTTGGAGTTTGTATATAAAGTGATCCAAGTTATACTACTTAGCTAGTTTAAGATAGTGTCTAGGGTGAAAGTTATTAGAAAAATTGGAAGATCAAGGTGATGAAGGGTGAGGTTTGTGAAGGAAATGAGTTCAAAGGCGGCTTTAGACTTTGGGATTCAGTTCTGACAAGTTAATGAGGTATTACAATCAAACCATTGCCTAAGGTCATCTAATCCCAGGTTGGCAAAAAATCCGGGGCGTTACAATCTACCCCCCTTAAAACAAAATTTCGTCCCCGAAATTGCCTAAGGGTAATAAGGAAATATTTCTATTATTTCATTTGCCTAAGACTTGTTGATTTCGAGTTCCTACACGTAGTAGGGCATATACTAGTCTGGTTCCTTTTAGTCTACCCCCCTTAAAACTTAATTCTTCATCCATTTCTCATACCCTGATGGTTTGCTACCATTTATTTCTTTACCTATTTGGAGTCTCGACGACAATTCCCACAATTTAGAGTAAGATAGTTGTTTTCATTATTTGACCAACACGGAGAGACGGTAATAGTGGGCTCGATCTCGATACATCGATCATCCACCTGACCAGGGTAGGAGGCTCATCGTATCCCTTCCGAATCCTGGTGAATCCTGGTCTTCTGCTCGGTCAAGCAGTGAGTCCATTGGTAGTCGCCAGGATTGAGAATTAGGTCAAGCCGCGAATGCTTCGCATTTGTATATTTCAGTAACTCCGTAGTCCGATCACTCTAGAAACATAGGGAATGTCCATCATTGAAAGGTTCAAATTGTTTATTCTAAGGTTGCCCTTTAGGTCTTAGTCTAAGAGAGTCCTTGATATTATCTATGTCCCAGGAAAGGGTGAATCAAATCTTACTAGATCATCCTAAAATGGTTTCATAGTAAAACTTGTTAGGGCTTCTATAATGTACATATGTTAACGAGCACTGTTTCGATCCTCGGGGCCGGTGGGGTAGGGTCCACCACGTCTTCTTGTGCCACACCTGTGTAAAAGAGGTGTATTAGGTGACCTAACTAGAGCGGGTTCATCATGTTCTACCCCCTTAAAATTTATTTTCGCCCTCAAGGCTCAAGATTTATGTCCCGCTCCGTATATCGGAACAAGGTGTAGTTTAGGATCTATCCTTGACATGAAATGGGATGCGATCTCCCACTACATTGGTCTTTCTTCATCAAGGTTGTGTATTATGGCATTGATACCTATGGTCATAGAAAGGAGCTAAAGATGAAGTTTGTGGCGAGATGCCTAATTCTACTAAGGAATTTTTGTCGCGGTCTAGACTTATCCTATTTAATCATGTCTAGCTTAATAGGTATGCTATCTTTTTACGTTCATAAGTACAATACGTATGCCGACATGGCATGTGATTTGGGACCTAATTCCTAACCCGTCTGTTGCCCATTTGGACAATTCCTTAGGTCTAAAAGACATAGTCTCTATCGCCTATATACTCCTAACACTTTTCAAGGACAAAATTATAAACTTTTAGTTGTAAATGTCGGGCCAACACGGAAAGAATGTTGTGTAGTGGGTCCGAGTCGGATACATGGATCTTCTCGCCTAGCTAGGACGGTAAAATTGTCATATCATTTCTTAATCCTAGCCGATCCCGACCTTCGCTTGATCGAGCATAGGGTTCATTGGTCACTACCGGGATTGAGAATTCGATTCAAACCGCGAATACCTCGCTTAAATGTAGTTTCTCTACTCCGCGTTCCCATTGTACTAAGTCCTTGAGAAGGAAATTCTAAGGGATGTATTAATTGGACCTAACATTGAATCCAAGGGATATATAGGTTTCCTCTAATCGTGAATAGTTTCTACGTGCCAAACAAGCTCCCTAAGTTACTAAGGAAGCCTAAAGTATTAAGGGATTCAACAACGGAACTGGGTCTCGCTCCAACCTATTCAAGCCAATTAACTATGTCTATCACTCAATTATCTTAACATTGTTAGTCGTCTACATTTCTTAGTCTAATCAGCAGCCTAGGCTCAACTTATGAGCAATGATAATCCACTAGTTGTAATCTAAAGTCCATGCTTATACACCAGGTGATTTTATACCCTTTTCGAATAAAGAAATTATTTTATCGCCTAGGGTCAAAGTTGTCTCGATTAGAATTGAGTTGCACTGTACTTGACGTTCGAGCATTTCACACATGATCACACGGCTAAGAAGATTTCGGGGCTTACATTATTATTTTGTTGGATTTCCTATACGGTCAGTCTCGTCGAAAACTAGGAGTATCGCTCTAGGTCCAAAACTCTATGGCTTATTTGTCAAACAACCATTTACTCCAAAAGCTTAAGCTATCGAGTGTGGTGGGTTAATGTATATCAAGGGACTTTATCACTTCAACGCAATTTTGGTGGCCCTAAATTGTATTAAATGGGACCGCATTACTAATCCTACCTTGGGATTGGGTGTGACATGGTTGGTAGGAGGGTAGGAGGGGATTAAATTTTATAGGCCTTGGAAAATGAGCCTGGTGTTGGAAAAACACGAGATGGGAGTTCCAAATCCCAGCGTAATGAACTTCTAAGTGTTATGGGAAAGGAAAATCTCGGAATTTACTCTTAATTGCGTACATTCTAAACATGGTGTCGAAAGACATAGGATACACCCAATCTAGGGGCTATATCCTACATACACATTTATTATTACTTTTATAATTCTATCCACCGTAAACTTACCTAATGGAATATGGCCGAACGGACCCTAAACGTCCTCAAACATCTAAAACATCCTACCAACTACTACACCCATCAATATGAAAATGTAAACACCCAAAGGCAGTAATCCTCTTTCCCATGAGAGAGAGAAAGGTGGACATCGAGAAACTAGCCGTAA
This sequence comes from Magnolia changhungtana, assembly GCA_030180095.1. Classification (NCBI taxonomy): domain Eukaryota; kingdom Viridiplantae; phylum Streptophyta; class Magnoliopsida; order Magnoliales; family Magnoliaceae; genus Magnolia; species Magnolia changhungtana. The sequence goes on from JASAUF010000600.1 coordinate 6,604,206, forward strand.
TGGCCTCGAATAAGGCCATGGAAACGTAAAGAAACGGAGAGAAAAGGTGGAGTTTTTGGTTCTCCACGAACTTGAGCCTCAACCGAGATTGCAAAGGCCCCAACTGACAGGGATTGAAGGAGGAAAAATGACCAGATGGGATGGGTTGAAAGCTTACACGAATGTGAGCTTCAAAGGGGAGGTGTGAGTGCTTAAACGTGGAAGAAAGGGGTAGGGTAGGAGGTTTGGGTTGCTGTGATCGATGGAGGTGAGTGAATCATGGCCGAAAATGATGGATTGAAAAATTGGAGGAAGGATTTGAGGGAGAAAATCGCAATTGGAAAGGAAGGGAGTTTGGAAGGAAAGATGTGAGAGAGAGAGGGGCTCCAACCCTAAAAATCCCAAACATTGGCCAAAATGGCATGTGCCAGGGGGTAGGGGAGGTCGAGCCGACCAACCTCAAGCTCGGAACCCCGCCGGAAAGTTGACCGGACCGCGGTCCGCCGCCGGTGCCGCGGTGGCGCCGCGGTCGGGCTTGGCCGGAACCGCGCCGCCGCGGTGGGGCCCTGTTCTTCATGGTCCCAAGGTGCCAAATGCACCCTGGTTCGACCCTGGGTCCCATCGAATTTAAGTGGGGAGGCCCCCGACTCCGATTCGCTCTATTTCGGGTAGTTTCGGGTAAACTGGACATATCTTGCAATCCGGAATGAGTTATCTGACGTAAAATATATGAATTTGGGGTAGGACGAGCTAATGAAGCCAACCAACCCAGCTATGCAGGGTTGCGTAGCCCGGAATTGCGAAAAAAGCCTCCGATTGACAGTCATTTCCCCGTTTTAATTTCGTTTGACTAAAATAGTAATTTTAGTTTGATTTCTCTTCATCCGTTGGGCTTTAGGAGTTGTGCCCAATGAGAAAAGAGTTTAGAATAATTAGGAGAACGGTTTGGTGAAGTCAAATAGGACACTTACTATTTTTGGCTGAAAGCCTTGCGCACTAGTAGACATCACAACCTAGGAGTTTTAGTTGTAGTTTGTTTCTGATTTCCTTCCTATTACTTGGTATTCCCATTTAAAGGATTGGGAACTCAATTTTTTTGTAATCATTCATTAATTAATTCGAATTTATTAGAATTTATTTCTACTTTCTGCTTTTCTTTCCTCATGAATTCGAGAAGTCTCTGTGAGGAGTCCAGAGAAGCTCCAGGGATTCGGAGTAGTTATCCTTATCACGTTCATCCCTTATTCTACCGATTGTCAACGGTTAGGGTGAGGTGGATTGTAATCTAGAATTATCTATAGACGACCTAAGAATATTTTAAGGTCGACCCGTGCGACCAAGGGTTAATACGGACTCGATTTCGGCGTTTGTTTTCAGCGAACTTCGCCAATTGGTGAAATTGGGATACCTATGACTGTTTCTACATCCCGTCGCTCCCTCCTAAGTCAGAGTGCGTTATAGTGCATAGTGTGACCATAACCCAGGTCCGGTTTAATCAAAATCATGCTCTGATACCATCTTGTAACGCCCTGAAAATCGGGGGTCGAGCATAAACTCAACTCCCGAGTTCCAGAACATCACTTATGCAACAAAATGAATGATGATTGAATGTTGACTGTATTCGTGCATTGAACATGAGTGAGATTAAGCCAAAACAGCATATCATACTCCAGAGACATTTAATTTTGCAAGCGGAAGACTATGATAGATAGATAAAATATATAAACTATGATGAGTCTCCAGAGTGTGATAACATTACCAGGTTAAATAAATACAAGTACAGTTCTAAAATATACCAAATGTGTAAGTTTAATGTCTTCTATCCCCAGTACCACAACCCCGACAATACAGTACCAGGTCTTCAGAGACCCGCCAGAGGGTTACATGACAGGAGAACTCCTCCTCATCACCATAGAAGTAGTCCGGCTCTGCTTCACAAGCATCGCCATCACCTGAAACTCAACAAATCTGTTTGGTGTGTACAACACCGTCCCGTAACGTGGGAGTGAGTAGCTAACTCAGTGGAACAATAAGGCATAAGTTAACATGCTATCAATACAGTCAAGCAGTAATGATAAAGCAGTAAATCAAACACTCCTAGTTACTCTGATTAATGCAAGTATGAATGCAGGTATGATGGATGCCCTCACCACACCCTCCCTCATGCGACACCATCTCACGTTCGCCGCATGCTTTCATCCCTCAGTGCTCCACATCTTCCAGGCACATGCAATGCATGATGAGCATGATTACCGAGTTTTTATTAGTCCATTTCAAACAGCAGGATTGGGAAACTAAGGTACCTCCCTTGTATCATTCCCAAACATGATCCAATCTAGGGTCGTCGGTCCTAGTTAATATCGACGATGGTGTGTTTTCTACGTCACCGCTGAGGTCGCTGTTGCCAGGAGTGTTACGCACAAAGGTTGCACCACTCCCCATCACCCCTTAAACGATTCATCACGATACAACTATACAGAAACAGGCCTAGTTCATACTCTATATATCGCGGCGAACCCTAAGGCACGCTGCAACTTCAGATTATGCTCGCGGTCACATACAAAGGGCTGCCAGGGCTGTACACACAAAGATCGCACCACTCCCCCATCACCTTATCAGTGTAGGCCGACAGCGCGAATATAGTGTCCCATACCACCATAATCGGCTCACGAGTTGAGTTGCTCACTGGTCACTACGGGGAGGCACGTAGCCCGGCGTGGCCGACAAACGGCTCGACCACGGTGTCCCATACCACCCGGCTCATGAGTCTTAGCGGATCGAGGTACCATGGTTAAAAGGGTTTTCACTGGTAAGTTTGGTACCCTAGGTTCAAGCATTAGTGACCAAACATGGTGAACATACATAAGACAGATCGGGTTACATGACGAGCTCGGCTAGCTCGAGCGCACAACAAGTTGAACGACATGAAGTGCATAAGCACTTCGCGTGGCCAACCACTATCGCCAACCGAAGTACGACTCAAGTTCGTCGAACACATCTCACGTGGCGAATGAATCACAGCCACGAATTCAATTCTAGTACCGATTGTCTGGACTATAAACATAGCCCCAAACACAATCAATTTCGAATAGTAAAGCAGTAATGGATCAAGGTTCAAATCATACAATCAAAGTTTGATAATATCCGTTTAGGGCTGCCAGGGCTGTTGCACGCATTCGTTGCTCCACTCCCCCATCACCCATGACGGATCGTACAACGTAAACATGAATTTAACATATGCATTACATACATAACATCATAAAAGCTGAGCATGTTATAAAGCATAACACAAGCATGAGTTTGTACATATTCAATTCCTAATCACACAGCTATTCAAGGAAATCATACACATAGTTAAAGGAGTTGAGAATCATATCTCAACACCCTTAAACATTGCAATTTACTAACTACTACTCATTCAGACATTTCAACAAACGCTTTAAAATTCAGGAATCATCATACATGACATATGTTGATCACAGAGGTATAAGGCCTAATCCTTTCACTAGGGAGTTACCTCAATCATAACACGCATACACCCATGGTGATAGTCATGGCAATGTGAATCCAAGTTCCATATTCATTCAGTCATTTCCACAAACACTTGGGCCACACATTTTAGCATATATAGTGTGTATTGGCCGTGGCGTGATTTAGGGTAAATCCTTTCGTCAAAGGGGTATTGCCAATACAACAATCAATTATCCATGACAATTAGTCATGGCGAAAGCACGAATAGAATTCTATACTCATTCGGATCATTTTCACAACACTTGGAATACACTATTACAACATACATGGTGTATGTTAGCAAAACATGTATTAGGGCTATCCTTTAGCCAAGTGAGTATTTTGTCCATATATAATATATTACTACAGCAAATAATCATGATAACTATACCTCCAAAATTTATACGTATACAGTATCTTCTAGAATACGCATTTTCAACATACATAGTGTATATAAGCAACCATGTATTACGGCGATTCCCTTCGCCAAGCAAATATTTTATACGCACATAATATATTTATACGACAATTAATCATGACAAACACATCACTAAAATATACATGTATACGGTACTTCGTACAATACCGTATTTCTACATACATAGTGTTTGTTAGTAAACATGTATTTAGGCGAATCCTTTCGCCAAGCTATTATTTTATTCATATATTGTATAATCATATATTAAATAAGTATGTCAAACATTATTCCAAAAGAAATACGGATACGGTATTTCTAACATACACAATTTCAACATACGTCGCATTTACAAGTGAACATGTATTTTGGCGATTCCTTTCGCCAAACTAGTATTTTATTCATATATTATATAATTATACATTAAATAAACATGTCAAGCATTTATCCAAAAAAATATACGTATACGGTATTTCTACGTATAACTAGAATATGTGAAATTCCATATTTCACACCGTTAATCAAAACAGGAAACGGAAAGCACTTTGTACATGTGCAATTGCAAGCAGATCATGAATCTACCATTATCTGACATTGAAAGCGTTGAAAACCGTAACTTATAAGCTTAAAGTCCTCACCTTTGCCTTTGGAAACGGAACGAATCAGCAAGGGTGATGGATCTTCCGTCTACGGGCGATTTCTAGCCTAAAGAGTGGAATCGGTTAGTCGGTACACATCCTACCTCGATTCCACCTCAAATCAGACCTAGGGTTAGGTTTTCTTACCTTCAAATGAGGCGGAAAACGCCGGAAATCACTTAGAACGGAGCGGTGTAGGCCGTGTGGTGAGCCAAAGCAGGAGGAGGAAGATCGGCAACGATCTCCAAGTCCTTCTCTCTCTTTTCTCTCTCTTCCTCTAGGGTTTCTTGCAAAATTCGTATGGCTGTGAGAGGGGCTGATCTAAGCTCCTTTTATAGCCTCAAACATTACGAGAATAGACTTAGGTTCATGGGGTACTGCTTATATAAGATATTCGCCGCTTTTCCACTCAAAAGGGAAGTTACGGTGGCCCTCTTTGAACAAACGTCGGACTTAAGCTCACCATCAATGGATCTACGTGGGATTACGTTTTTGACTCATTCGGATACGCAGATCGTACGTGGCGGACCACTTTCGATTCGACGGTCGGTGTAGCCACGATCGAAATTCCAAGTACATGTAAATGTTCTGAAATTTTTCTTAATCCGAGGGTGTAATTTGGTCCGATTCGACGGTCGGGTTGCTTATCTTGACGCGTCAACGAACGATGCCAGATCACTATTCCAGATATTTATTTTGGCTTATGAATAGTGTTTTTCACACTACCTCGCTCCGATTCGAAACGAATGGCCGTGGAACATCGGATAAGGCTGATTTTTGAGATGATTGTTAAGCCCAGAGGGGCGGTCCTAGTTCCTTAGCTTCGGGTTAATCGGAATCCCGATGTGCGACCTAGACCTAATCGAAGTTTCGTTTCATTCCCGCGAGACGGGAAATGAGTTTGGTTCTAAACTTTAGGGTAACCTAGCGTCACTTGTTCTGCAAGTTTTGGGTCTTGCAGATCGTATTTAAAGCGATCCTAACGGATTTCATAGCTAATTGAGTTTAGTACTTAGTTACTTTGTCTCATTTCTAAAGGATTTAGTCCTAAGTGAATTCTGGTCGAGGTGGTACTGGTCTTTGGAGTTTGTATATAAAGTGATCCAAGTTATACTACTTAGCTAGTTTAAGATAGTGTCTAGGGTGAAAGTTATTAGAAAAATTGGAAGATCAAGGTGATGAAGGGTGAGGTTTGTGAAGGAAATGAGTTCAAAGGCGGCTTTAGACTTTGGGATTCAGTTCTGACAAGTTAATGAGGTATTACAATCAAACCATTGCCTAAGGTCATCTAATCCCAGGTTGGCAAAAATCGGGGCGTTACAATCTACCCCCCTTAAAACAAAATTTCGTCCCGAAATTGCCTAAGGGTAATAAGGAAATATTTCTATTATTTCATTTGCTTAAGACTTGTTGATTTCGAGTTCCTACACGTAGTAGGGCATATACTAGTCTGGTTCCTTTTAGTCTACCCCCTTAAAACTTAATTCTTCATCCATTTCTCATACCCTGATGGTTTGCTACCATTTATTTCTTTACCTATTTGGAGTCTCGACGACAATTCCCACAATTTAGAGTAAGATAGTTGTTTTCATTGTTTGACCAACACGGAGAGACGGTAATAGTGGGCTTGATCTCGATACATCGATCATCCACGACGACAGGGTAGGAGGCTCATCGTATCCCTTCCGAATCTGGTGAATCTGGTCTTACGCTCGGTCAAGCAAGGTGAGTCCATTGGTAGTCGCCCAGATTGAGAATTAGGTCAAGCCGCGAATGCTTCGCATTTGTATATTTCAGTAACTCGTAGTCGATCACTCTAGAAACATAGGGAATGTCCATCATTGAAAGGTTCAAATTGTTTATTCTAAGGTTGCCCTTTAGGTCTTAGTCTAAGAGAGTCCTTGATATTATCTATGTCCCAGGGAAAGGGTGAATCAAATCTTACTAGATCATCCTAAAATGGTTTCATAGTAGTAAAACTTGTTAGGGCTTCTATAATGTACATATGTTAACGAAACCTTGTTTCGATCTGGGCCGGTGGGGTAGGGTCCACCACGTTTCTTTTGCGCCACCGAGTGTAAAAGAGGTGTATTAGGTGACCTAACTAGAGCGGGTTCATCATGTTCTACCCCCTTAAAATTTATTTTCGCCCTCAAGGCTCAAGATTTATGTCCCTGCTCCGTATATCGGAACAAGGTGTAGTTTAGGATCTATCCTTGACATGAAATGGGATGCGATCTCCCACTACATTGGTCTTCTCTTCATCAAGGTTGTGTATTATGGCATTGATACCTATGGTCATAGAAAGGAGCTAAAGATGAAGTTTGTGGCGAGATGCCTAATTCTACTAAGGAATTTTTGTCGCGGTCTAGACTTATCCTATTTAATCATGTCTAGCTTAATAAAGGTGCTATCTTTTTACGTTCATAAGTACAATACGTATGCCGACATGGCATGTGATTTGGGACCTAATTCCTAAGCTGTCTGTTGCCCATTTGGACAATTCCTTAGGTCTAAAAGACATAGTCTCTATCAGCTATATACTCCTAACACTTTTCAAGGACAAAATTATAAACTTTTAGTTGTAAATGTCGGGCCAACACGGAAAGAATGTTGTGTAGTGGGTCTGAGTCGGATACATGGATCTTCTGCCTAGCTAGGATAGAAAATTGTCATATCATTTCTTAATCCTAGCTGATCCCGACCTTCTGCTTGATCAGAGCATAGGGTTCATTGGTCACTACCAGGATTGAGAATTCGATTCAAACCGCGAATACCTCGCTTAAATGTAGTTTCTCTACTCCGCGTTCTCATTGTACTAAGTCCTTGAGAAGGAAATTCTAAGGGATGTATTAATTGGACCTAACATTGAATCCAAGGGATATATAGGTTTCCTCTAATCGTGAATAGTTTCTACGTCAAACAAGCTCCCTAAGAGTTACTAAGGAAGCCTAAAGTATTAAGGGGATTCAACAACGGAACGGGGTCTCGCTCCAACCTATTCAAGCCAATTAACTATGTCTATCACTCAATTATCTTAACATTGTTAGTCGTCTACATTTCTTAGTCTAATCAGCAGCCTAGGCTCAACTTATGAGCAGCGATAATCCACTAGTTGTAATCTAAAGTCCATGCTTATACACCAGGTGATTTTATACCCTTTCTGAATAAAGAAATTATTTTATCGCCTAGGGTCAAAGTTGTCTGATTAGAATTGAGTTGCCTGTACTTGACGTTCGAGCATTTCACACATGATCACACCGGCTAAGAAGATTCTGGGGCTTACATTATTATTTTGTTGGATTTCCTATACGGTCAGGTCTGTCGAAAACTAGGAGTATCGCTCTAGGTCCAAAACTCTATGGCTTATTTGTCAAACAACCATTTACTCCAAAAGCTTAAGCTATCAGAGTGTGGTGGGTTAATGTATATCAAGGACTTTATCACTTCAACGCGCAATTTGGCCAAGTGGCCCTAAATTGTATTAAATGGGACCGCATTACTAATCCTACCTTGGGATTGGGTGTGACATGGTTGGTAGGAGGGTAGGAGGGGATTAAATTTTATAGGCCTTGGAAAATGAGCCTGGTGTTGGAAAAACACGAGATGGGAGTTCCAAATCCCAGCGTAATGAACTTCTAAGTGTTATGGGAAAGGAAAATCTCGGAATTTACTCTTAATTGCGTACATTCTAAACATGGTGTCGAAAGACATAGGATACACCCAATCTAGGGGCTATATCCTACATACACATTTATTATTACTTTTATAATTCTATCCACCGTAAACTTACCTAATGGAATATGGCCGAACGGACCTAAACGTCCTCAAACATCTAAAACATCCTACCAACTACTACACCCATCAATATGAAAATGTAAACACCCAAAGGCAGTAATCCTCTTTCCCATGAGAGAGAGAAAGGTGGACATCGAGAAACTAGCCGTAATGGCCTCGAATAAGGCCATGGAAACGTAAAGAAACGGAGAGAAAAGGCTGGAGTTTTTGGTTCTCCACGAACTTGAGCCTCAACTGAGATTGCAAAGGCCCCAACTGACAGGGATTGAAGGAGGAAAAATGACCAGATGGGATGGGTTGAAAGCTTACACGAATGTGAGCTTCAAAGGGGAGGTGTGAGTGCTTAAACGTGGAAGAAAGGGGTAGGGTAGGAGGTTTGGGTTGCTGTGATCGATGGAGGTGAGTGAATCATGGCCGAAAATGATGGATTGAAAAATTGGAGGAAGGATTTGAGGGAGAAAATCGCAATTGGAAAGGAAGGGAGTTTGGAAGGAAAGATGTGAGAGAGAGGGGCTCCAACCCTAAAAATCCCAAACATTGGCCAAAATGGCATGTGCCAGGGGGTAGGGGAGGTCGAGCCGACCAACCTCAAGCTCGGAACCCCGCCGGAAAGTTGACCGGACCGCGGTCCGCCGCCGGTGCCGCGGTGGCGCCGCGGTCGGGCTTGGCCGGAACGCGCCGCCGCCGCGGTGGGGCCCTGTTCTTCATGGTCCCAAGGTGCCAAATGCACCCTGGTTCGACCCTGGGTCCCATCGAATTTAAGTGGGGAGGCCCCCGACTCCGATTCGCTCTATTTCGGGTAGTTTCGGGTAAACTGGACATATCTTGCAATCCGGAATGAGTTATCTGACGTAAAATATATGAATTTGGGGTAGGACGAGCTAATGAAGCCAACCAACCCAGCTATGCAGGGTTGCGTAGCCCGGAATTGCGAAAAAAGCCTCCGATTGACAGTCATTTCCCCGTTTTAATTTCGTTTGACTAAAATAGTAATTTTAGTTTGATTTCTCTTCATCCGTTGGGCTTTAGGAGTTGTGCCCAATGAGAAAAGAGTTTAGAATAATTAGGAGAACGGTTTGGTGAAGTCAAATAGGACACTTACTATTTTTGGCTGAAAGCCTACACGCACTAGTAGACATCACAACCTAGGAGTTTTAGTTGTAGTTTGTTTCTGATTTCCTTCCTATTACTTGGTATTCCCATTTAAAGGATTGGGAACTCAATTTTTTTGTAATCATTCATTAATTAATTCGAATTTATTAGAATTTATTTCTACTTTCTGCTTTTCTTTCCTCATGAATTCGAGAAGTCTCTGTGAGGAGTCCAGAGAAGCTCCAGGGATTCGGAGTAGTTATCCTTATCACGTTCATCCCTCATTCTACCGATTGTCAACGGTTAGGGTGAGGTGGATTGTAATCTAGAATTATCTATAGACGACCTAAGAATATTTTAAGGTCGACCCGTGCGACCAAGGGTTAATACGGACTCGATTTCGGCGTTTGTTTTCAGCGAACTTCGCCAATTGGTGAAATTGGGATACCTATGACTGTTTCTACATCCCGTCGCTCCCTCCTAAGTCAGAGTGCGTTATAGTGCATAGTGTGACCATAACCCAGGTCCGGTTTAATCAAAATCATGCTCTGATACCATCTTGTAACGCCCTGAAAATCGGGGGTCGAGCATAAACTCAACTCCCGAGTTCCAGAACATCACTTATGCAACAAAATGAATGATGATTGAATGTTGATCGTATTCGTGCATTGAACATGAGTGAGATTAAGCCAAAACAAGACATATCATACTCCGAGACATTTAATTTTGCAAGCGGAAGACTATGATAGATAGATAAAATATATAAACTATGATGAGTCTCAGTGTGATAACATTACCAGTTAAATAAATACAAGTACAGATTCTAAAATATACCAAATGTAAGTTTAATGTCTTCTATCCCAAGTACCACAACCCTCGACAATACAAGCACTGTGTCTTCAGAGACCCGCCAGAGGGTTACATGACAGGAGAACTCCTCCTCATCACCATAGAAGTAGTCCGGCTCGCTTCACAAGCATGCCATCACACGAAACTCAACAAATCTGTTTGTGTGTACAACACCGATCCCGTAACGTGGGAGTGAGTAGCTAACTCGGTGGAACAATAAGGCATAAGTTAACATGCTATCAATACGGTCAAGCAAGAATGATAAAGCATAAATCAAACACTCCTAGTTACTCGATTAATGCAAATATGAATGCAGTATGATGGATGCCCTCACCACACCCTCCCTCATGCGACACCATCTCACGTTCGCGCATGCTTTCATCCCTCGGTGCTCCACATCTTCCGGGCACATGCAATGCATGATGAGCATGATTACCGAGTTTTTATTAGTCCATTTCAAAAAATGCCAGGATTGGTAAACTAAGGTACCTCCCTTGTATCATTCCCAAACATGATCCAATCTAGGGTCGTCAGTCCTAGTTAATATCGACGATGGTGTGTTTTCTACGTCCACAGCAGAGGTCGCCTGTGGTCGTTACGCACAAAGGTTGCACCACTCCCCATCACCCCTTAAACGATTCATCACGATACAACTATACGTAAACAGGCCTAGTTCATACTCTATATATCGCGGCGAACCCTAAGGCACGCCGCAACGCAACCGAGATTATGCTCGCGGTCACTACAAAGGGTCGCTGTTTGTACACACAAAGATCGCACCACTCCCCATCACCTTATCGTGTAGGCCGATGCGAATATAGTGTCCCATACCACCATAATCGGCTCACGAGTTGAGTTGCTCACCTTTGGTCACTACGGGAGGCACGTAGCCCGGCGTAGGCCGACACTCGACCACGGTGTCCCATACCACCCGGCTCATGAGTCTTAGCGGATCGAGGTACCATGGTTAAAAGGGTTTTTTGGTAAGTTTGGTACCCTAGGTTCAAGCATTAGTGACCAAACATGGTGAACATACATAAGACAGATCGGGTTACATGACGAGCTCGGCTAGCTCGAGCGCACAACAAGTTGAACGACATGAAGTGCATAAGCACTTTGCGTGGCCAACCACTATCGCCAACCGGAAGTACGACTCAAGTTCGTCGAACACATCTCACGTGGCGAATGAATCACTGACCACGAATTCAATTCTAGTACCGATTGTCTGGACTATAAACATAGCCCCAAACACAATCAATTTCGAATAGTAAAGCAGTAATGGATCAAGGTTCAAATCATACAATCAAAGTTTGATAATATCCGTTTAGGGTCGCTGTACATTGCACGCGCATTCGTTGCTCCACTCCCCCATCACCCATGACGGATCGTACAACGTAAACATGAATTTAACATATGCATTACATACATAACATCATAAAAGCTGAGCATGTTATAAAGCATAACACAAGCATGAGTTTGTACATATTCAATTCCTAATCACACAGCTATTCAAGGAAATCATACACATAGTTAAAGGAGTTGAGAATCATATCTCAACACCCTTAAACATTGCAATTTACTAACTACTACTCATTCAGACATTTCAACAAACGCTTTAAAATTCAGGAATCATCATACATGACATATGTTGATCACAGAGGTATAAGGCCTAATCCTTTCACTAGGGAGTTACCTCAATCATAACACGCATACACCCATGACTGATAGTCATGGCAAGCAGGAATCCAAGTTCCATATTCATTCAGTCATTTCCACAAACACTTGGGCCACACATTTTAGCATATATAGTGTGTATTGGCCGTGGCGTGATTTAGGGTAAATCCTTTCGTCAAAGGGGTATTGCCAATACAACAATCAATTATCCATGACAATTAGTCATATGAAAGCACGAATGAGAATTCTATACTCATTCAGTCATTTTCACAACACTTGGAATACACTATTACAACATACATGGTGTATGTTAGCAAAACATGTATTAGGGCTATCCTTTAGCCAAGTGAGTATTTTGTCCATATATAATATATTACTACAGCAAATAATCATGATAACTATACCTCCAAAATTTATACGTATACAGTATCTTCTAGAATACGCATTTTCAACATACATAGTGTATATAAGCAACCATGTATTACGGCGATTCCCTTCGCCAAGCAAATATTTTATACGCACATAATATATTTATACGACAATTAATCATGACAAACACATCACTAAAATATACATGTATACGGTACTTCGTACAATACCGTATTTCTACATACATAGTGTTTGTTAGTAAACATGTATTTAGGCGAATCCTTTCGCCAAGCTATTATTTTATTCATATATTGTATAATCATATATTAAATAAGTATGTCAAACATTATTCCAAAAGAAATACGGATACGGTATTTCTAACATACACAATTTCAACATACGTCGCATTTACAAGTGAACATGTATTTTGGCGATTCCTTTCGCCAAACTAGTATTTTATTCATATATTATATAATTATACATTAAATAAACATGTCAAGCATTTATCCAAAAAATATACGTATACGGTATTTCTACGTATAACTAGAATATGTGAAATTCCATATTTCACACCGTTAATCAAAACAGGAAACGGAAAGCACTTTGTACATGTGCAATTGCAAGCAGATCATGAATCTACCATTATCTGACATTGAAAGCGTTGAAAACCGTAACTTATAAGCTTAAAGTCCTCACCTTTGCCTTTGGAAACGGAACGAATCAGCAAGGGTGATGGATCTTCCGTCTACGGGCGATTTCTAGCCTAAAGAGCGGAATCGGTTAGTCGGTATACATCCTACCTCGATTCCACCTCAAATCAGACCTAGGGTTAGGTTTTCTTACCTTCAAATGAGGCGGAAAACGCCGGGAAATCACTTAGAACGGAGCGGTGTAGGCCGTGTGGTGAGCCAAAGCAGGAGGAGGAAGATCGGCAACGATCTCCAAGTCCTTCTCTCTCTTTTCTCTCTCTTCCTCTAGGGTTTCTTGCAAAATTCGTATGGCTGTGAGAGGGGCTGATCTAAGCTCCTTTTATAGCCTCAAACATTACGAGAATAGACTTAGGTTCATGGGGTACTGCTTATATAAGATATTCGCCGCTTTTCCAGCTCAAAAGGGAAGTTCTGGTGGCCCTCTTTGAACCAAACGTCAGACTTAAGCTCACCATCAATGGATCTACGTGGGATTACGTTTTTGACTCATTCGGATACGCAGATCGTACGTGGCGGACCACTTTCAGTTCGACGGTCAGTGGGCCACGATCAGAAATTCCAAGTACATGTAAATGTTCCTGAAATTTTTCTTAATCCGAGGGTGTAATTTGGTCCGATTCGACGGTCGTCAAAGTTGCTTAATTGACGCGTCAACGAACGATGCCGGATCACTATTCCGGATATTTATTTTGGCTTATGAATAGTGTTTTTCACACTACCTCGCTCCGATTCGAAACGAATGGCCGTGGAACATCGGATAAGGTGATTTTTGAGATGATTGTTAAGCCCAGAGGGGCGGTCCTAGTTCCTTAGCTTCGGGTTAATCGGAATCCCGATGTGCGACCTAGACCTAATACGAAGTTTCGTTTCATTCCAGAAAGCAGACGGGAAATGAGTTTGGTTCTAAACTTTAGGGTAACCTAGCGTCACTTGTTCGCAAGTTTTGGGTCTTGCAGATCGTATTTAAAGCGATCCTAACGGATTTCATAGCTAATTGAGTTTAGTACTTAGTTACTTTGTCTCATTTCTAAAGGATTTAGTCCTAAGTGAATTCGTCGAGGTGGTACTGTGTCTTTGGAGTTTGTATATAAAGTGATCCAAGTTATACTACTTAGCTAGTTTAAGATAGTGTCTAGGGTGAAAGTTATTAGAAAAATTGGAAGATCAAGGTGATGAAGGGTGAGGTTTGTGAAGGAAATGAGTTCAAAGGCGGCTTTAGACTTTGGGATTCAGTTCTGACAAGTTAATGAGGTATTACGATCAAACCATTGCCTAAGGTCATCTAATCCCAGGTTGGCAAAAATCCGGGGCGTTACAATCTACCCCCCTTAAAACAAAATTTCGTCCCCGAAATTGCCTAAGGGTAATAAGGAAATATTTCTATTATTTCATTTGCCTAAGACTTGTTGATTTCGAGTTCCTACACGTAGTAGGGCATATACTAGTCTGGTTCCTTTTAGTCTACCCCCCTTAAAACTTAATTCTTCATCCATTTCTCATACCCTGATGGTTTGCTACCATTTATTTCTTTACCTATTTGGAGTCTCGACGACAATTCCCACAATTTAGAGTAAGATAGTTGTTTTCATTGTTTGACCAACACGGAGAGACGGTAATAGTGGGCTTGATCTCGATACATCGATCATCCACCTGACCAGGGTAGGAGGCTCATCGTATCCCTTCCGAATCCTGGTGAATCCTGGTCTTCTGCTCGGTCAAGCAGTGAGTCCATTGGTAGTCGCCCAGGATTGAGAATTAGGTCAAGCCGCGAATGCTTCGCATTTGTATATTTCAGTAACTCCGTAGTCCGATCACTCTAGAAACATAGGGAATGTCCATCATTGAAAGGTTCAAATTGTTTATTCTAAGGTTGCCCTTTAGGTCTTAGTCTAAGAGAGTCCTTGATATTATCTATGTCCCAGGGAAAGGGTGAATCAAATCTTACTAGATCATCCTAAAATGGTTTCATAGTAAAACTTGTTAGGGCTTCTATAATGTACATATGTTAACGAGCACTGTTTCGATCCTGGGCCAGTGGGGTAGGGTCCACCACGTTTCTGCTGTGCCACCCAGGTAAAAGAGGTGTATTAGGTGACCTAACTAGAGCGGGTTCATCATGTTCTACCCCCCTTAAAATTTATTTTCGCCCTCAAGGCTCAAGATTTATGTCCTGCTCCGTATATCGGAACAAGGTGTAGTTTAGGATCTATCCTTGACATGAAATGGGATGCGATCTCCCACTACATTGGTCTTCTCTTCATCAAGGTTGTGTATTATGGCATTGATACCTATGGTCATAGAAAGGAGCTAAAGATGAAGTTTGTGGCGAGATGCCTAATTCTACTAAGGAATTTTTGTCGCGGTCTAGACTTATCCTATTTAATCATGTCTAGCTTAATAGGCAGGCTATCTTTTTACGTTCATAAGTACAATACGTATGCCGACATGGCATGTGATTTGGGACCTAATTCCTAACTGTCTGTTGCCCATTTGGACAATTCCTTAGGTCTAAAAGACATAGTCTCTATCAGCTATATACTCCTAACACTTTTCAAGGACAAAATTATAAACTTTTAGTTGTAAATGTCGGGCCAACACGGAAAGAATGTTGTGTAGTGGGTCTGAGTCGGATACATGGATCTTCTGCCTAGCTAGGACAGAAAATTGTCATATCATTTCTTAATCCTAGCTGATCCCGACCTTCTGCTTGATCAGAGCATAGGGTTCATTGGTCACTACCAGGATTGAGAATTCGATTCAAACCGCGAATACCTCGCTTAAATGTAGTTTCTCTACTCCGCGTTCCCATTGTACTAAGTCCTTGAGAAGGAAATTCTAAGGGATGTATTAATTGGACCTAACATTGAATCCAAGGGATATATAGGTTTCCTCTAATCGTGAATAGTTTCTACGTCAAACAAGCTCCCTAAGAGTTACTAAGGAAGCCTAAAGTATTAAGGGGATTCAACAACGGAACGGGGTCTCGCTCCAACCTATTCAAGCCAATTAACTATGTCTATCACTCAATTATCTTAACATTGTTAGTCGTCTACATTTCTTAGTCTAATCAGCAGCCCAGGCTCAACTTATGAGCGCGATAATCCACTAGTTGTAATCTAAAGTCCATGCTTATACACCGGGTGATTTTATACCCTTTTCGAATAAAGAAATTATTTTATCGCCTAGGGTCAAAGTTGTCTGATTAGAATTGAGTTGCCTGTACTTGACGTTCGAGCATTTCACACATGATCACACCGGCTAAGAAGATTCTGGGGCTTACATTATTATTTTGTTGGATTTCCTATACGGTCAGGTCTGTCGAAAACTAGGAGTATCGCTCTAGGTCCAAAACTCTATGGCTTATTTGTCAAACAACCATTTACTCCAAAAGCTTAAGCTATCAGAGTGTGGTGGGTTAATGTATATCAAGGGACTTTATCACTTCAACGCAATTTGGCCAGTGGCCCTAAATTGTATTAAATGGGACCGCATTACTAATCCTACCTTGGGATTGGGTGTGACATGGTTGGTAGGAGGGTAGGAGGGGATTAAATTTTATAGGCCTTGGAAAATGAGCCTGGTGTTGGAAAAACACGAGATGGGAGTTCCAAATCCCAACAGTAATGAACTTCTAAGTGTTATGGGAAAGGAAAATCTCGGAATTTACTCTTAATTGCGTACATTCTAAACATGGTGTCGAAAGACATAGGATACACCCAATCTAGGGGCTATATCCTACATACACATTTATTATTACTTTTATAATTCTATCCACCGTAAACTTACCTAATGGAATATGGCCGAACGGACCCTAAACGTCCTCAAACATCTAAAACATCCTACCAACTACTACACCCATCAATATGAAAATGTAAACACCCAAAGGCAGTAATCCTCTTTCCCATGAGAGAGAGAAAGGTGGACATCGAGAAACTAGCCGTAATGGCCTCGAATAAGGCCATGGAAACGTAAAGAAACGGAGAGAAAAGGCTGGAGTTTGGTTGGTTCTCCACGAACTTGAGCCTCAACCGAGATTGCAAAGGCCCCAAGTATTGATGGATGAAGGAGGAAAAATGACCAGATGGGATGGGTTGAAAGCTTACACGAATGTGAGCTTCAAAGGGGAGGTGTGAGTGCTTAAACGTGGAAGAAAGGGGTAGGGTAGGAGGTTTGGGTTGCTGTGATCGATGGAGGTGAGTGAATCATGGCCGAAAATGATGGATTGAAAAATTGGAGGAAGGATTTGAGGGAGAAAATCGCAATTGGAAAGGAAGGAGTTTGGAAGGAAAGATGTGAGAGAGAGAGGGGCTCCAACCCTAAAAATCCCAAACATTGGCCAAAATGGCATGTGCCAGGGGGTAGGGGAGGTCGAGCCGACCAACCTCAAGCTTGGAACCCCGCCGGAAAGTTGACCGGACCGCGGTCCGCCGGCCGGTGCCGCGGTGGCGCCGCGGTCGGGCTTGGCCGGAACCGCGCCGCCGCGGTGGGGCCCTGTTCTTCATGGTCCCAAGGTGCCAAATGCACCTGGGTTCGACCCCGGGTCCCATCGAATTTAAGTGGGAGGCCCCCCGACTCCGATTCGCTCTATTTCGGGTAGTTTCGGGTAAACCGGACATATCTTGCAATCCTAATGAGTTATCGACGTAAAATATATGAATTTGGGGTAGGACGAGCTAATGAAGCCAACCAACCCAGCTATGGGGTTGCGTAGCCCGGAATTGCGAAAAAAGCCTCCGATTGACAGTCATTTCCCGTTTTAATTTCGTTTGACTAAAATAGTAATTTTAGTTTGATTTCTCTTCATCCGTTAGGCTTTAGGAGTTGTGCCCAATGAGAAAAGAGTTTAGAATAATTAGGAGAACGGTTTGGTGAAGTCAAATAGGACACTTACTATTTTTTGGCTGAAAGCCTTTCATGAGCACTAGTAGACATCACAACCTAGGAGTTTTAGTTGTAGTTTGTTTCTGATTTCCTTCCTATTACTTGGTATTCCCATTTAAAGGATTGTGAACTCAATTTTTTTTTGTAATCATTCATTAATTAATTCAAATTTATTAGAATTTATTTCTACTTTCTGCTTTTCTTTCCTCATGAATTCGAGAAGTCTCTGTGAGGAGTCCAGAGAAGCTCCAGGGATTCGGAGTAGTTATCCTTATCACGTTCATCCCTCATTCTACCGATTGTCAACGGTTAGGGTGAGGTGGATTGTAATCTAGAATTATCTATAGACGACCTAAGAATATTTTAAGGTCGACCCGTGCGACCAAGGGTTAATACGGACTCGATTTCGGCGTTTGTTTTCAGCGAACTTCGCCAATTGGTGAAATTGGGATACCTATGACTGTTTCTACATCCCGTCGCTCCCTCCTAAGTCAGAGTGCGTTATAGTGCATAGTGTGACCATAACCCAGGTCCGGTTTAATCAAAATCATGCTCTGATACCATCTTGTAACGCCCTGAAAATCGGGGTCGAGCATAAACTCAACTCCCGAGTTCCAGAACATCACTTATGCAACAAAATGAATGATGATTGAATGTTGACTGTATTCGTGCATTGAACATGAGTGAGATTAAGCCAAAACAGCATATCATACTCCAGAGACATTTAATTTTGCAAGCGGAAGACTATGATAGATAGATAAAATATATAAACTATGATGAGTCTCCAGAGTGTGATAACATTACCAGGTTAAATAAATACAAGTACAGTTCTAAAATATACCAAATGTGTAAGTTTAATGTCTTCTATCCCCAGTACCACAACCCCGACAATACAGTACCAGGTCTTCAGAGACCCGCCAGAGGGTTACATGACAGGAGAACTCCTCCTCATCACCATAGAAGTAGTCCGGCTCTGCTTCACAAGCATCGCCATCACCTGAAACTCAACAAATCTGTTTGGTGTGTACAACACCGTCCCGTAACGTGGGAGTGAGTAGCTAACTCAGTGGAACAATAAGGCATAAGTTAACATGCTATCAATACAGTCAAGCAGTAATGATAAAGCAGTAAATCAAACACTCCTAGTTACTCTGATTAATGCAAGTATGAATGCAGGTATGATGGATGCCCTCACCACACCCTCCCTCATGCGACACCATCTCACGTTCGCGGCATGCTTTCATCCCTCAGTGCTCCACATCTTCCAGGCACATGCAATGCATGATGAGCATGATTACCGAGTTTTTATTAGTCCATTTCAAACAGCAGGATTGGGAAACTAAGGTACCTCCCTTGTATCATTCCCAAACATGATCCAATCTAGGGTCGTCAGTCCTAGTTAATATCAGACGATGGTGTGTTTTCTACGTCATTTGAGAGGTACGCCTGTGGAGAACATTACGCACAAAGGTTGCACCACTCCCCCATCACCCCTTAAACGATTCATCACGATACAACTATACAGAAACAGGCCTAGTTCATACTCTATATATCGCGGCGAACCCTAAGGCACGCTGCAACTTCAGAGTATGCTCGCGGTCACTACAAAGGGTCGCTGTGGTCAGTACACACAAAGATCGCACCACTCCCCATCACCTTATCGGTGTAGGCCGGACAGCGCGAATATAGTGTCCCATACCACCATAATCGGCTCACGAGTTGAGTTGCTCCTTTGGTCACTACGGGAGGCACGTAGCCCCAGCGTACGGCCGACAGCTCGACCACGGTGTCCCATACCACCCGGCTCATGAGTCTTAGCGGATCGAGGTACCATGGTTAAAAGGGTTTTCACTGGTAAGTTTGGTACCCTAGGTTCAAGCATTAGTGACCAAACATGGTGAACATACATAAGACAGATCGGGTTACATGACGAGCTCGGCTAGCTCGAGCACACAACAAGTTGAACGACATGAAGTGCATAAGCACTTTGCGTGGCCAACCACTATCGCCAACCGAAGTACGACTCAAGTTCGTCGAACACATCTCACGTGGCGAATGAATCACAGCCACGAATTCAATTCTAGTACCGATTGTCTGGACTATAAACATAGCCCCAAACACAATCAATTTGAATAGTAAAGCAGTAATGGATCAAGGTTCAAATCATACAATCAAAGTTTGATAATATCCGTTTAGGGCTGCCAGGGCTGTTGCACGCATTCGTTGCTCCACTCCCCCATCACCCATGACGGATCGTACAACGTAAACATGAATTTAACATATGCATTACATACATAACATCATAAAAGCTGAGCATGTTATAAAGCATAACACAAGCATGAGTTTGTACATATTCAATTCCTAATCACACAGCTATTCAAGGAAATCATACACATAGTTAAAGGAGTTGAGAATCATATCTCAACACCCTTAAACATTGCAATTTACTAACTACTACTCATTCAGACATTTCAACAAACGCTTTAAAATTCAGGAATCATCATACATGACATATGTTGATCACAGAGGTATAAGGCCTAATCCTTTCACTAGGGAGTTACCTCAATCATAACACGCATACACCCATGACTGATAGTCATGGCAAGCAGGAATCCAAGTTCCATATTCATTGATCATTTCCACAAACACTTGGGCCACACATTTTAGCATATATAGTGTGTATTGGCCGTGGCGTGATTTAGGTAAATCCTTTTCGTCAAAGGGTATTGCCAATACAACAATCAATTATCCATGACAATTAGTCATGGCGAGTACCGAATGAGAATTCTATACTCATTGGTCATTTTCACAACACTTGGAATACACTATTACAACATACATGGTGTATGTTAGCAAAACATGTATTAGGGCTATCCTTTAGCCAAGTGAGTATTTTGTCCATATATAATATATTACTACAGCAAATAATCATGATAACTATACCTCCAAAATTTATACGTATACAGTATCTTCTAGAATACGCATTTTCAACATACATAGTGTATATAAGCAACCATGTATTACGGCGATTCCCTTCGCCAAGCAAATATTTTATACGCACATAATATATTTATACGACAATTAATCATGACAAACACATCACTAAAATATACATGTATACGGTACTTCGTACAATACCGTATTTCTACATACATAGTGTTTGTTAGTAAACATGTATTTAGGCGAATCCTTTCGCCAAGCTATTATTTTATTCATATATTGTATAATCATATATTAAATAAGTATGTCAAACATTATTCCAAAAGAAATACGGATACGGTATTTCTAACATACACAATTTCAACATACGTCGCATTTACAAGTGAACATGTATTTTGGCGATTCCTTTCGCCAAACTAGTATTTTATTCATATATTATATAATTATACATTAAATAAACATGTCAAGCATTTATCCAAAAAAATATACATTATACGGTATTTCTACGTATAACTAGAATATGTGAAATTCCATATTTCACACCGTTAATCAAAACAGGAAACGGAAAGCACTTTGTACATGTGTAATTGCAAGCAGATCATGAATCTACCATTATCTGACATTGAAAGCGTTGAAAACCGTAACTTATAAGCTTAAAGTCCTCACCTTTGCCTTTGGAAACGGAACGAATCAGCAAGGGTGATGGATCTTCCGTCTACGGGCGATTTCTAGCCTAAAGAGCGGAATCGGTTAGTCGGTATACATCCTACCTCGATTCCACCTCAAATCAGACCTAGGGTTAGGTTTTCTTACCTTCAAATGAGGCGGAAAACGCCGGGAAATCACTTAGAACGGAGCGGTGTAGGCCGTGTGGTGAGCAAAGCCAGGAGGAGGAAGATCGTGCAACGATCTCCAAGTCCTTCTCTCTCTTTTCTCTCTCTTCCTCTAGGGTTTCTTGCAAAATTCGTATGGCTGTGAGAGGGGCTGATCTAAGCTCCTTTTATAGCCTCAAACATTATGAGAATAGACTTAGGTTCATGGGGTACTGCTTATATAAGATATTCGCCACTTTTCCAGCTCAAAAGGGAAGTTCTGGTGGCCCTCTTTGAACCAAACGTCAGACTTAAGCTCACCATCAATGGATCTACGTGGGATTTCATTTTTGACTCATTCGGATACGCAGATCGTACGTGGCGGACCACTTTCAGTTCGACGGTCAGTGGGCCACGATCAGAAATTCCAAGTACATGTAAATGTTCCTGAAATTTTTCTTAATCCGAGGGTGTAATTTGGTCCGATTCGACGGTCAGGTTGCTTATGACCGACGCGTCAACGAACGATGCCAGATCACTATTCCGGATATTTATTTTGGCTTATGAATAGTGTTTTTCACACTACCTCGCTCCGATTCGAAACGAATGGCCGTGGAACATCGGATAAGGTGATTTTTGAGATGATTGTTAAGCCCAGAGAGGGCGGTCCTAGTTCCTTAGCTTCGGGTTAATCGGAATCCCGATGTGCGACCTAGACCTAATACGAAGTTTCGTTTCATTCCGAAAGCAGACGGGAAATGAGTTTGGTTCTAAACTTTAGGGTAACCTAGCGTCACTTGTTATGCAAGTTTTGGGTCTTGCAGATCGTATTTAAAGCGATCCTAACGGATTTCATAGCTAATTGAGTTTAGTACTTAGTTACTTTGTCTCATTTCTAAAGGATTTAGTCCTAAGTGAATTAAATGGGTCGAGGTGGTACTCAGGCCTTTGGAGTTTGTATATAAAGTGATCCAAGTTATACTACTTAGCTAGTTTAAGATAGTGTCTAGGGTGAAAGTTATTAGAAAATTGGAAGATCAAGGTGATGAAGGGTGAGGTTTGTGAAGGAAATGAGTTCAAAGGCGGCTTTAGACTTTGGGATTCAGTTCTGACAAGTTAATGAGGTATTACGATCAAACCATTGCCTAAGGTCATCTAATCCCAGGTTGGCAAAAAATCCGGGGCGTTACAGCTTTTGAAACTTTTTGCCAGTTGGTTGAGGAAATCGAATGTGCGTCGATGTCATCGGATTTCGAAATCTGATTTCATCGACACGAGGTTCGATTCCTTGACATTTGAAAATGTGAGAGACTTGCCTTTGAATATTTTCAAGTAAAAGATATGATCGAGCATCACTCGATATCATCAAAATTTGAATATCGATGAAATCGAGGGAAGTGTTGATTCATTGATAATTTCAAGGAATTCTCCTATAAGCTTGCTGGACAGACTGTGTCCACATTCGATGACATCGACCATGCCTCTATATGATCAGTATTTGAATATCGATTTTATCGAGTGACCCTCAATCTGAGAAAAACTACCTGAAAAACTTGTTGGATAGAAATATGTCCTAATCCGATATCATCGAAGGGCTTCTGATATCATCGATATTTGAATTTCAAGGATATCGAGGAGCACTTTGATATATCGAAGATTACATGATTTGCCTTAGCAGAACATTGACACAATAAACCTGATGTCAATTTTATCGAGTCTATTCGATGGACTCGAGATTCAAATTTCGATGATATCGAACCCTCTATCGATACATCGATAATTTTGTCCAGAGATTTTTATGGTTGCTGGACATCTTATGTCCTCATTCTGATAATATTGAGTGAGATATGAGGACATCGATAACAAGGTTCGATTTTATTGAACCATGTATCAATAAATCGACAAAGGTAGAAAACTTAAAGATTTTCTTGAAGTTTTGAAAAAGTTTTCTAACCAAAAACTTAAGGTGTTCTTTCTAATTTTTAAGGGTTTTAATTACCTGGAGTTTTGGGACATGGGATGTGAGGCAAAGATTTACCTGTGGCGAGTTTGGGCACACATCCTGTTGAGACAGTCGCTTGATCGATCCTATAGGGATCCTCTGTCTAGGTGACTCAACGCTCACGCTAATTGACAAACCAGGGCACTTTCAAAAGTATGTTTGATGATTGCGTCAAGCACTTGGATCTGGTTTGACAAGTTGTGAAGAGAAAAACCTTGCCTCGAATTGAGAAAAGTGTCATTTCATTGTTTAAAAGGGAATTGTCCTTGGACATGTGATCTCGTCCAATGGAATTGAAGTGGACAAGGCCAAAATAGATTTAATTGCTAATTTGTCATCTCCTAAAAACATACGTGACATTCGCTCTTTTCTCGATCACACAAGATTTTATACAAGGTTCATTAAGGATTTTAGTCAAATCTGAAAAGGTTGAGCTCAAAGTCCTAGGGGGGTGAATAGGACTATGCCAAATAAAAAATATATGCGGAATACAAAGATAAATAGCACAATTAAATAGCAACCTCAAATGCACTAGTCTTAAGTGGTTGATACAAACTTGGTTTAAAGGACAACCTAACACCAAAAATTAAAGGCTTATGGCAGAAAAACCTTACTAGAACGTTGGTAAGTATCAAAAACTCAAACCAATAGAGAGGCAAAGGAAATAAACTAAATTATTACAACATTCCCCACAAGTGCATAAAGAAAATTACAACATTCATCACCACATATACATCACAATCATCATCCAAACTCTAAGAATTATAGTGGTTCGTGTGTGTACACCAACTGTTCACAAATAGCCACACAACTACTCCACTCCCAATATCCACACCCACGAGATATTGGCTTTCACTAAGAAATAAGATTTTCCAAGGTTCACCTTAAAAACTTCACAATTGTGTATTTCAAATTGGCTTACACAATCACAAAAACCTCACAATGAGATTTTCCTGGCTAAACCTCACAAACCGAAAATGCAGAAAATTGAAATACTTATCTGAAGATTCCGATGTAGCCCAGTAGAACCAATTTGATGTAGAAGTAGATATTCAATGTCCAATCTCATAAATGAAAGGGTTCTAAGTCTAAATGATTTTTAAATTAAATTAACTTGGGGCTAGCTTGATTTGATTTGATCTAAAAAGGGTAAATCACAATTCCCCTTTTTAATACAATAGAGTTGAATAAAGAGATCACAAAATCAAATACAAAAAGCAATAAAATGAATTTAAAATGAATAAGTAATAGCTTCACAATTGTAAGAATTTATCTCTTAGAGTGATGGCTTGATTAGGCTTGGAAATGAATGAAAAACTCTAAGATTCTTCCTCTATTTATAAGTAAAAATTTTGTTCCCTCAACTAGTCTAAGAGTCGGTTCGACTGGTCGAAGCACCAACCAATTCTCAAAATTTCTGGCACGATAAAATAAAGCCGTTACTTGACTCGCCGAGTGGCTTGCTCGACTGGTCAAGAAATGCATTCGATTGGTCGAGTGAGTAAAAATTAAGTCACTGGAGTTCGAGTCAAGCACTGTTCGACTGGTCGAGACTGTTCACTCAAATGGTCGAGTAGTGTGCACGACTGGTCGAGCTACAACAAAAAATTCTCAAAAATTCTTAACAAATCTTGGACTGGTCAAGAAACTTCTTGGACTGGTCGAGCCAATGCCTGGACTAGTCGAACAATGACTAGGACTAGTTGAAGAAAAGCTTATAAACTTATACATTGACCCAAAATCAATATGCAATAAATATGGCCTAACCTATGGTCAATCTAGGGTCATCCATACCTCAAATGTGAGTATGAAATATTGAAATATCATTCGCTTCGGTAAATCATGTATATTGAAGCACATGAAGCTTAACCCTGTATTCTTGAGCTTGAGCTTGAGATCTTAAGCTAGAGGTAAAGGTAATGAACTTGAACTTGAGCTTTGAGCTTGGGATAGACTTTGTGTTCTTGTACTTGAGCTTGTGTTGGATCTCTGGCAAAGTTCTTCAACTTTAAAATGTAGAAGAATTGATGATGGTGATCTTGAAGGTGAACTTTCTATCATAACAAGATATTGACTCCAAGTGGTTCGGTACAACAAAATTTGACAATACCTGGTGCTAGAATTACAACATAGCACTTACAATCTCCCCCTTTGTGAAATTTGTGACAAAAGAATCATGCACCAGTTTATACACATTGCAAAGCAATGATATTACTATAAATGTTATGGTTTCTAGCAATGATATTACTATAAATGTTATGGTTTCTAGCTCCTATGATTGTCAAATTTTGTAGTGCCAAAACCTCTTATAATCTGTGTCTTGTGTAGAACATCGATATATTCAAGACAGTGCATCTCATGTACAAGGACAATAGTCTTTACTTCAAGATCTTCAAATGCAAGATTACTTGTTCATGTTCAAGTACAACATCAAGTGTGAATTCAAGCTTTCAAGATTCAAAAGTTCAAGTTTTTCAAGGCTTCATACAAGTTAAGAAAAAGTTTCTATACTTTGATCCTCAAGCTCAAGCTTCAATATGTCACAAATTCAAGCTTCAGAAGTCTCGAGTTCAAGCTTTTATATATGTCGAGATCTCAAGCTTCGTGAACTTCAAAGATCATCTATCAACCGAAGGAAAAGAAGTTTCAAAGTTCATACATCATGTATAAGGTATGAATAACCCTAGATTGACCATAGGGTAGGTCATTTTGTATACATAATTTAAATTGGATCACTTTATAAGTGCATAAACTGTTTCTCGACTAGTCTTGAACTATGTTCGAATAGTCATAGCACTGGCTCAACCAGTCCAAGAATTCCTCGACCAATCCTAAGGTTGTTACTGATTTTCGAGAATTTTTGTTAAAGCCTCAACCAGTCCTGAAGACAGCTCGACCGGTCGTATGAAGAGAGCTCGACCTATGCTCGACTAGTCCTGTAGCCTCGACTCAAAGTCCAACGACTAAATTGGGTTCTACATGACCAGTCGTGGAGGCCACTTGACCGGTCAATCAGAGACTATGACCAGTCGTGGAACGACTTTATCCTATCGCGCTCAAAATTTCAAAAATTTGTTGGTCATATGACCAGTCATGGTGACCTCGGGACTAGTCGAGAGTGTGATTTCTGCAAATATAAGTAGAGCATGAATTTTAGAGTTTCATATTCGATTCGAGCAAAATCAATACACCGCTCTGAGAGATAAGTTAGTGATATTCTTAAGCTATCTAGTGCTCATTTTATATTCTCTTTAATTAGCTTTCTTTGTATTTGATTTTATATTCTGCATTCCAATTATATTTGAAAGAGGGATTGAGGTATTCCCATTTCTTGGAATTAAAATCAAATCAAGCTAGCCCAAGGTGCTTTAAATATAAAATCTATCTAGACATTAGAACCATTTCATAAGTGAGTGTGGACATTGAACTTCTACTCCGATTTGATTCTTCCGAGCTACATCAAAAAGAGAATATCCAGGTATTTTACATTATTGTAAATTTCTATCTTTTGGTTTCATTGAGATTGTGCCAGAAAAATCTCTCTGTTTTGGTTTGTCTGAGGTAATCTAGAAAACTCAGAGTGTGGGGTTTTTTAAATTGTGTAAGCCCATTTGAAAAACACAATTGTGAGGGTTTTAGGTGAACCTTGAAAAACCTATTTTCATAGTGAATGCTAATATCCACTGTGTGAGGATATTAGGAGTGGAGTAGTTGTGTAGCTGTTTTTCTAAACAGTTGGTGTACACACAAGCGAACCACTATAATTTTTGGTCTTGTGGATTAATTATTTATTTTTTTGTGGATGTTTGTAATTTCCCTTTTTGCATTTGTGGAGAATGTTGTAATTTCTTTTATGCAAGTGTGGGAATGTTGTAATAGTTAGATTTTCTTCCTTGTTATTTATTTCTTTATTCCTCTGTATCAGTTTGAGCTTTTGATACAAAGACCTTTCTAAAAATTAGGTTATCCTACCATAAAACCTTTGATTTTTTGTGTAAGGTTGTCCTTAGAACAACATCTGTATCAATCTCTCAATACTCGTACATTTGAGGTTGTATTTAATTTCAGCATTGTGAGATTGTTTATTGCTGTCAGAATTTATATTTGTTTAAATTCCACTATTAATTTTTTAATTTGGCATGGTCCTATTCACCCCCCCCCCCTATAGGACTTAATAGCTCCGCCTTTTCAAGTGGTATCAAAGCCTAATAGCTCGATTTAATTGTTATTTCTTTTGAATTAATTTCCTGAGCTAAACGATCTGAGCTTTTTAAGATGTCGAATTTTGAGAGCCTATCAGTCACTAGGCCTCCACCATTTGCTGGCTTCAACTATGCCTATTGAAAAACCAGGATGAGAATTTTCTTAAAATCCATGGATGAGAGCGTGTGGTAAGCCACAGTGGCTGATTGGACCCCTCTTACCACTGAAGTAACTGATATCGATGGATCTAAAACTATGAGAGTCACACCTTATTTCTCTTCGACGGTTCTTCAGAAAAGTGAGAGTAGTGCTAATGCAAAAGCACTAAATGCAATCACTTGCGCACTATCACTGGATGAATTCAAAAGAATTATATCTTGTGATACTGCAAAGCAAGCCTGAAATATTTTAGAAATGACACATGAGGGAACAACAATTGTCAAGAAATCTAAAGTCCAAATCCTCACAACCAAATTTGAGGAAATACGTATGGAGGAAAGTGAAACTTTCATGGACTTTTATACTAGATTGAATGACATTGTCAACTCTATGTGGGGTCTCCGTGATAAAATCCCAGAAAGTAAAGTTTGTGCAAACATACTACGCTCACTACCTGAACAGCTCAATTCAAAGGTGACTGCGATCCAGGAACTTCGTGATACGGATAATATGAGGGTAGAAGAATTAGTTTGGTCATTACAGACTTATGAGTTAACTTTTAAAGCTCCTAAGGGTAAATCCATCGCTCTTAAATCTTTTAAATATTTTTCTCAAGAAAATAATAGTAATTCTAATTTAGAAAATTCTGAAGATGATATGGCCCTTTTAGTTAAAAAGTTTATAAGATTTTCAAAAGTAAAAAGAGGGTTGATTTTCAAAAACCTAATAAAAAGAAAAGATCAAAATCTAAAACCTGGAAATCTTTAAAAGATAGTCAATGTTACAACTGCAATGAATATCGGCATCTAGCAAACAAGTGTCCTAAAAAGGACAAACCTAAAAGGAAAAGTATGTTAGCTACTTGGGATGAATCTTCTGGCTTTGAAGCCTCTTCTGATTTAGAAGATTCTTAAACCGAGTCGGGTAATGAAGTTAAAGCCCTTAGGACTCTAGCCAAGTTCACTTTTTCAGATAATGATGATTCAACTAGTGAAGAAAATCTGAATAGTGATCATGAAAATGAAGAAGATCTTCAAGATTCTTATAATGCCCTTTACAAGGAAAGTTGTAAAATTGTCATAAAACTAAAACTTTACAAAGAAAAGTTTTCGAAACTTAAAGAAAATTTTGATACTCTTATTTTGGAAAAATCTCATATTTCAGATTGTTTTGAAAAAACTAAGTGTGACTTAGATTTCAAAACCTCCCTTATTGAAAATCTAAAATCTGAAAATGAAAACTAAAACTTGAAGTCTCCTCGCTTTTGAGTTAAAAAGATACTTGGAGGTATGCCCAAGGTGATCCTAAGTTAGAAAAATAATTATCCGGATCCAGAAAATGTGACGATCGATCTGGTTTGGGCTACGACAAAAGTATTCCTCCTAAACATAAGAATACACCTCCTAAGTTTGTGAAAAGAGAGTCTTCAAACTCAAAAGGGAAAAGTATAAATCAAAATTATCCTAAAAATGCTAAAACTTTTCAATCCTTAAAACTTAAAAGCAATCATAAAAATCAGAATCATAATCCTTTAGCTGAGAAAATTATTGATTTACTTAAGGAGTTCTTAAAATCTAACTCAATGGATCGGTCTTACATCAACTACAAACATAAGAAGACCAACTACACTCTTAAACCCAAAACAGTAATGAAATGGGTTCCTAAGGTTATTTGCTTGGTTGCCCACACTGCTTTCAAAGCTTCTAGCCATTCAAAGTGGTACCTAGACAGTGGATGCTCCAGACACATGACTGGTGACAAAGGTCTGTTCACCAATCTTAAAGACATGGCTGATGGTTCAGTCACATTCGGTGATGGTAGCAACTGCAGGATTGTTGGCCAAGGTACGGTTCAACTCTTTAACCTCTCCTGATTTGAGAATGTTTTATATGTAGAAGGGTTAAACACAACTTATTAAGCATTTCTCAAATATGCGATAATAATCATAGTGTAAAATTTACTAACCTAGGGTGCGAAATTTTAAATAAAAATGGTTTTGTAATATTAACTTGTCGCAGAACTTCTGAAAACTGCTATATAGTAAATGATTCAAATTAGATAGTAAGTGATTCAAGCTCATCTAATTTATCGTGCTACATGGTCCATACCGATGAGACCTAGTTATGGCATAAATGCCTTGGACATGTACACTACTACAACTTATATAGATTGAGCAAAAGAGAGTTAGTTAGAGGCTTATCCCAAATACAAATAATAGAAAAAATATGTGGCGAATTCTAGATTGGCAAACAAACTAGGAGTTCTCATAAAAAGGTGGAATCCAATGCCACATCTAAACCTCTCAAACTCCTCCACATGGATCTTATTGGACCAACTGGAACGGAGAGTCGAGGTGGCAAGAAGTACATACTGCTAATTGTTGATGACTTTACCTGATATACTTGGGTAGTCTTCTTAAGAGACAAATCAGAAACTCTTGATGAAGTAAAAAGGCTACTTAGACGTATCCAAACTGAAAAAAAGTCTCAAGTCTATAAGATCCATAGTGATCATGGATCAGAATTTGAGAATAGCGGTTTTGAGAAGTTTTGCAATGATCAGGGAATATCACATGAATTCTCTGCGCCCAAAACACCACAACAAAATGGTATAGTAGAAAGAAAAAATAGAGTGCTTCAAGAAATGGCAAATGTAATGTTAAACAGTATGAAGCTCCCTAAAAATCTTTGAGCCGAAGCCATAAATACTGCGTGTTATATAATTAACCATGTTTATACTAGAAAATCAAATAGTAAAATGGCTTACGAAATGTGGTTTGATAAGAAGCCTACTATCAAATACTTTCAAGTTTTTGGCAGCACATGCTATATTTTACGTGACTAAGAAAATCTAGGTAAGTTTGACACCAAAAGTGATGAAGGGATATTTTTAGGGTATACTCTGAATAGTTGAGCATATCGAGTTCTTAATAAAAGGACCGGTGTAATTCAAAAATCCATTAATGTGGTTATTGACAATCACTTGAATACACCTGTCTCATGTTCAGAAAATAATGAAGTACTTCTAATTGATAAACCAGTTTCTTCATCAAGTCAAAATAACTGTGAACTGAGGACTGTCAAAGATCATCCAACTAATCAAATTCTTAGAAATCCTCTCACTGGTGTGCGCACTCGTAGACAACTAGAAGATATGTGTAATTACTTATGCTTTACATCTCAGATAGAAATGGTTAACGTAAAAGAAGCTCTTACTGACAAAAACTGGATAGTTGCGATGCAAGAAGAGCTTAATCAATTTGTTAGAAATGATGTTTGGTACTTAGTTCCAAGACATAAAGATAAACACATTATCGGAACTAAATGGATTTTCAAAAATAAGTCTGATGAACTTGGTAATATCATTGGAAACAAGGTTAGGCTGGTTGTACAAGGGTACACTCAAATTAAAGGCATCCATTATGATGAGACCTTTGCTCCAGTAGCTTGTCTTGAATTAATCAGACTATTTATATCCATTGCATGCTTTAGAAAGTTCAAAATATAGCAAATGGATGTAAAGAGTGTTTTCTTAAATGGCGATTTGCATAAAGAAGTGTATGTTGAACAACCAACGGGTTTTGAAGACCCTAAGAATGCGAATCATGTCTACCGCCTGAAAAAGGCACTCTACGGTTTAAAACAATCTCTCAGGGCATGGTAGGAAAAGTTGACTAAGTTCCTATTAAGCCATAACTTTATAATGGGAAGTGTTGATAAGACATTATTTGTAAAGAAACATAACGATCACATTTTAATAGTGCAAATTTATGTTGATGATATTATTTATGGATCTACCTGTGCTAACATGACTGTTAAGTTTGCAGATCTTATGAAATATAAGTTTAAAATGAGCATAGTTGGGGAATTGAATTATTTCCTAGGGTTGCAAGTTAAACAGCAATTTGATGGTTTCTTTATTTCTCAAACCAAATATGCTCTAAATTTAGTTAAAAGTTCAAATTCAAGAATGGGAAAAATTTTGATACTCCTATGAGTATGACTTTGAAACTCTCAAAGGACTCTACATGTAAGAGTGTGGATCTTAAACTATATCATAGTATGATTGGAAGTTTGCTTTATTTAATTGCAAGTAGACCTGATATTGCATTTAGCGTAGAAATTTGCACTAGATATCAATTTGACCCTAAAGAGTCACATTTAATTGCTGTTAAGCGCATTTTACGATATGTCGCTAGTTCAGCTAATCTTGGTCTTTGGTATCCACATGATACTAGTGTTCAATTAGCTGGTTACACTGATACTGATTGGGCTAGTAACATTGATGATAGGAAATCAACCAGTGGTGGTTGTTTTTATGTTTGGAACTGTTTAGTTTCTTGGCAAAGTAAGAAACAAAGTTCCTTATCGCTCTCAACTATTGAGGCTAAATACATTACAACAGGTAATGCATGTACTCAGCTTGTAGGGATGAAAAGAATGTTAAGCGATTACGGAATTGCCCAGGATTCTATGGTTTTATATTGTGATAATTCCAGTGCAATTAATATATCTAAAAATTCAATCTAGCATTCACGAACCGAGCACATTGACATTAGATATCACTACATTTGTGAATTAGTGAAAGAAAAGATAATTTCTTTGGAATATATTCCAACCGAGACTTAACTTGCTGACATATTCACAACACCGCTCAACAAAAGCATGTTTTCTAAATTGAAATTTGATCTTAGTATGTGCAATTTGAATTGATTATTCATGCTCTATAATATATTGTATATATATTTGTTATTTTATATGTTTAAAATTTCAAATTTTAAGAAAATTGAATATTTTGGGCTGTGCACGACCAGTCATGGCATGACCGGTTGAGCATGTACTCGACCAGTCGTGTAGTGCGAGTTGGTGTTTTATTTGGGGAAAAATCCCTTTTTCTTCATTTTGGGTTTCTTCTCCAATGGGTCCTAGGTCAACCGGTCAAACTCATTTCCTAGTTCTTCAAGGTTAGTGCTTTATTTACATTTTTCTTGTAGATTCAAGTTCTTATCACTCCTTTTTCATCTTTGGTGTGATTTATTTCTTATTTCATAATGGTTTTTGAGGTTTTCTTCTTCAAAATCTGATCTTGAGAAAACTCACTCTACTTCTTTTATAACCACTTGGTTCCTTGATTTCCTAGTTGCAAATGGAAGGTAGAGGCAAAAAGAAAACTTCTTGTGGTCCTTCAAATTCTAGATCAACACCTATCACAGTGCACCACCTTCGGTCACCCGAAGATAATCCCCCTTATGTACAGGATATTAGGTTGCTCAATGTTATAGTTGAACGACCTGTTCATGTTAATCATTTGGCTCCGTTTGATATCCTTCTTCTCCTCCAATCTATAGGATGGGATAACATTCTATATTGGGGTGGGCCGGCATACCGATCCATTGCGCAAGCTATGTATGCATGTATCTCTGATTTTTCTACTGAGAATCTTACATTTATTATTGCAACTAGAGAAGGTCGAGTTGAAGTAGACTGACATCTGATCTCTAGTCTAATGGACATACCTGTCAATGATTAAGGTATCTCCATTAGCACTCTAGTAGATAAACCATCTGAATCTGAAAAATGAATGCATACTAGAGAATTGTGCAATATAGATGCGCAATGGAGTACTAATGGAAATGCGCTTGCTTCAAAGTATTTGTTACCCAGATACAGAGTTCTTCACAAGATATTCATCTCTAATGTTTATCCTCGCTCTGGAAACAAAACCGAACTCACTACTTTCATGGTTCGGATTCTTCATGCCATTATTTCTAAAACCAATGTATGTCTTCCTTCTTTAATCTGTCATTGCATCATTCAATTCTGTCTCCATCCTGGACACAGTGATATCCCTTTTATTTATCTTATGACTGTGTTGGCCACCCATATTTTAGTAGCTATTCCTGTTGGAGAGGCTCCCATTCAACACCTAATCTTCAACAACTCCAATATAAACAAAATGAATCTGAGGTTGGCCACAGGCCAAGTCAATGTGGGTGTTGGAGGAGCTGCTGCAGTGAATGAAGAAGAAGATGATTTACCTCCAGATGATATTAACATGGACAATATTTTTGATGAGATCGAATCCAACTCAGCAGATGATCCTGACTATCAGCCATCTGACTTTGATGTGCGGTTGTGCTCACTTGAGGAAAAGGTAGAGAATATGAATGTGTCCCATGATTTGCAGTTCAAATATATATGCAAATATCTTAGGCGCCTAAACAAGGGACTTCATAAACTTGATCCTACCATACCTGCTCCTTCTTCGGGATCTAATCTTAGGCACCTGAACAAGGGACTTCATAAACTTGATCCTACCATACTTGCTCCTTCTTCGGGATCTAATTAGTGTTTTCTCATATGGCTTGTAATAACTCTTATGATAATTAGCTTTCTTTCGGTTTGTGGGATTGAATTTGGTTGAACTCTATTGATGTGGGTTGATTATGCTTGAACATTACTTGCTTATGAATTTAATATCTTGACTATCTTCATCCATTATTCCTCATTGCTCGTCTTATTCTTCCTTGTTTATCTATGTCCTGTTTCATGTATTGGTTTCTTCCTTTGTCATATTGTGACAAAAAGGGGAAGAATTTTGTCATGCTTAACATATGGCATGTGGATTGTGGACATGTAGCCTTCTTTGTGTAAGGGGGAGGAGTAAGTAAGGGGGAGTATTGTTGGAAGCCTTGATGCGAATTAATGCTTTGTTTTGACATGTTTATAACTGGTGCATGATTCTATGTGCGTATAATACTTATGTAATTATGAAGTGTGTTTTGTCACAAATTTGACAAAGGGAGAGATTGTAAGTGTTATGGTTTCTAGCTCCTATGATTGTCAAATTTTGTAGTGCCAAAACCTCTTGGAATCTGTGTCTTGTGTAGCACATTGATATATTCAAGATAGTGCATCTCATGTACAAGGACAATGGTCTTTACTTCAAGATCTTCAAATGTAAGATTACTTGTTCATGTTCAAGTACAACATCAAGTGTGAATTCAAGCTTTCAAGCTTCAAAAGTTCATGTTTTTCAAGGCTTCGTACAAGTTAAGAAAAAGTTTCTATACTTTGATCCTCAAGCTCAAGCTTCAATATGTCACAAATTCAAGCTTCAGAAGTCTCGAGTTCAAGCTTTTATATATGTCGAGATCTCAAGCTTCGTGAACTTTAAAGATCATCTATCAACCGAAGGAAAAGAAGTTTCAATGTTCATACATCATGTATAAGGTATGAATGACCCTAGATTGACCATAGGGTAGGTCATTTTGTACACATAATTTAAATTGGATCACTTTATAAGTGCATAGACTGTTTCTCGACTAGTCTTGGACTATGTTCGACTAGTCCTAGCATTGGCTCGACTAGTCCTAGCACTGGCTCGACCAGTCCAAGAATTCCTCGACCAGTCCTAAGGTTGTTACTGATTATTGAGAAATTTTGTTAAAGCCTCGACCAGTCCTGAGACTACTTAACGGTCGTATAAACAGTACTCAACCTGCGCTCGACCAATCCTGTAGCCTCGACTCAAATCCAGCAATTAAATTGGGTTCCACACGACCAGTCGTGGACAGGACTCGACCAGCCATGGAGGCCACTCAACCAGTCGAGCAGAGCCTATGACCAGTCGTGGAACGACTTTATCCTATTGCTCTCAAATTTTCAAAAATATGTTGGTCCTATGACTAGTCGTGGTGACCTCAGGACCAGTCAAGAGTACAATTTCTGCAATTATAAATAGAGCACGAATTTCAGAGTTTCATATTCAATTCAAGCAAAATCAATATGCCGCTCTAAGAGATAAGTTAGTGATATTCTTAAGCTATCTAGTGCTCATTTTGTATTCTCTTTAATTAGCTTTCTTTGTATTTAATTTTATATTCTGCATTCCAATTATATTTGAAAGAGGGATTGAGGTATTGCCATTTTTTGGAATCAAAATCAAATCAAGCTAGCCCAAGGTGCTTTAAATATAAAATCTATCTAGACCTTAGAACCATTTCATAAGTGAGTGTGGACATTGAACTTCTACGTTGAACTTCTACTCCGATTTAGTTTTTTTGGGCTGCATCAAAAAGAGAATATCCAAGTATTTTATATTATTGTAAATTTCTATCTTTTGGTTTCATTGAGATTGTGCCAGAAAAATCTCTCTGTTTTGGTTTGTCTGAGGTAATCCAGAAAACTCAGAGTGTGGGGTTTTTTGAATTGTGTAAGCCCACTTGAAAGACACAATTGTGAGGGTTTTAGGTGAACCTTGAAAAACTTATTTTCATGGTGAACGCTAATATCCATTGTGTGAGGATATTAGGAGTGGAGTAGTTATGTGGCTGTTTTTCTAAACAGTTGGTGTACATACAAGCGAACCACTATAATTTCTGGTCTTGTGGACTGATTGTTTATTTCTTTTTTGTGGATGTTTGTAATATCCTTTTTTTGCATTTGTGGGGAATGTTGTAATTTTTTTTATGCAAGTGTGGGAATGTTGTAATAGTTTAGATTTCTTTCCTTGCTATTTATTTCTTTATTCCTTTGTATCAGTTTGAGTTTTTGATACACAGACCTTTCTAGGAATTAGGTTATCCTACCATAAAACCTTTGGTTTTTGGTGTAAGGTTGTCCTTAGAATAACATCTGTATCAATCTTTTAATACTCATACATTTGAGGTTGTATTTAATTTCAAAATTATGAGATTATTTATTGCTAGTATTTATATTTGTTTAAATTTAGCTGTTAATTTTTAATTTGGCATAGTCCTATTTACCCCCCCCCCTCGGACTTAATAGCTTGGCCTTTTCAATTACTACTCCCCCTCAATCTACTCCTCCTCCTCAATCCAATAAAGGTGATTTGTAGAGTTCCTGTATAAAATCAAATATATACTACACAAAAATATGCAATATGCACTTCCATATAATTTCATATTTCTCTACAACCACATCCAGCAATCATCATATACAAATCATATACCATTCTAATCATTTCTCCCCCTTTTGTCACAAAATGATAAAAGAAAAATGATATAAACAGATGATTGAAGTAAACAAAATATAAGAGAAGAGTGTGAGAAAGAGAGTAAATATTAGCAGAATAACATAAAGTTCAAGCAACAAATAGTATCAACATCAAGCATAAACATGTCCATAGAGTAGCAAATAAAAACATGTCAAAGGATTATCCAAGCAAAAGTAAAGATAAAGATTTAGTACATGCCCAATATAACTAAAAAGACTAATCAGAACCAGAAGATGGAGCAGGAATAAATGGGTAATTTGATGTAATCCCTTATTTATGCGATGAAAGATTTGCGCATATATTTGAATTACATTTCATAGGATACATGGAGACCATCCACCTTCTCTTCTAAGGTTCTAAGTCTCTCATCAAAATCAGAAGGCTAAAAATCAGGATCGGCCTCAGAATCAGATTCTAACTCATCAAACAAATCATCCATATTCACATCGTTAGTGGGTAGAGCTTCTTCCTCTCTAACTTCTTCACTAGCTCCTCCAGCATCCTATTAACTTGACTAGGAGCCAACTTCAAATTCATCTTGTTAATATTTGAGTTGTTGAAGGGAATATGAGAAATTGGAACCTCTCCATTTAGCATGACCACAAGACAACGAGTAGCAAGGGTGGTCATCAAATAAGTGAAAGGAATATCGTTATGCCCCGGATGGAGACGAAATTGGATTATAATATAGCAAATTAATGAAGGAAGACATACTTGAATACCAGAAACAACAGAATGAAGAATACATACAATGAAAGAGGTTAATTCAGACTTGTTACCAGATGTAGGATATACATTGGAAATGAAGATGCGATGAAGTACTTTGTATCTGGGTAACATCTGATTGGCATAGAGCGTAATCTCGGAATTCCATTATGAGTCCATGTTACATAAATTCCTGGTTAGAAGGCATTTTTTCGATTCATTCAATCTATAAGCCAATGTTAAAATCGGAATCCCTTCATCATTAATTGATATATCCATCAAGCTAGAGATCAAGTGACGATCTACTGGAAATGTACCTTCTCTAAATGTAATAGTGAAGGATAAATTTTCAATAGAAACATCACTAATTGAAAAGGCCGAGCTAAACGACCTAGAGGAGGGGTGAATAGGACTATGCCAAATAAAAATTAAATGTAAAATACAAAGATAGATAGCACAATCAAATAATGAAATAGCACAAGTAAATAACAACCTCAAATGCACTTTTC
This sequence comes from Magnolia changhungtana, assembly GCA_030180095.1. Classification (NCBI taxonomy): domain Eukaryota; kingdom Viridiplantae; phylum Streptophyta; class Magnoliopsida; order Magnoliales; family Magnoliaceae; genus Magnolia; species Magnolia changhungtana. The sequence goes on from JASAUF010000600.1 coordinate 6,642,469, forward strand.
TTGAGAGGTTGATACAAACTTAGTTCTAAGGACAACCTAACACCAAAAACCAAAGGCTTATGGCAGGCAACCTTACTAGTAACGTTTGTAAGTATCAAAAACCCAAACTAATGAAGAGGGAAAGGAAATAAACTAAGTTATTACAACATTCACCACAAGTGCATAAAATAAATTACACCATTCACCACAAGTGCATTAAGTAAATTATAACATTCACACACATAAGCAAATTCAATCATCCACCATAACTCCAGGAATTATAGTGGTTAGTTTGTGTGTACACCAATTGTTAGAAAAATAGACACACAACTACTCCACTCCCAATATCCACACCCTTGGGATATTAGCTTTCACTATGAAAAAGGTTTTCCAAGGTTCACCTTAAAACCTTCGCAATTGTGTCTTTAGATGGGCTTACATAATTACAAAAACCCCACACTCTGAGATTTTCTGGATTACCTCAGATAAAACCAAAAATGAGATTTTCTAGCACAACCTTGTAAGTGTCATGGTCTCATGTTCCTTTGGTTGTCAAATTTTGATGTGTCAAAACATCTATCTGTGTCCTGTGCTTGTATGATGATTTATATGAATTTAAGACACTGCATAAATACTTCAAGAAGCTACAAGTTGAACTTTTCAAGAAGCTACATATTGAAGTTCAAGAAGCTACATGTTGAAGTCTCAAGAAGCTACAATGTTGATGTTCAAGTCTTAAGAAACAACTCATGACTTCAAGACTAATAAGCAATGCATGAAGTAGTTGTTATCTTTGATGAAGATCTCAAGTTTGAAGCTATAACAAGTTCAAGATCTCAAGCTGATATGGTTCAAACATCTACATTCGTTGAATGGTTGAAGTTCAATGTCCATACGACATGATTCAGTTTGAATGACCTTAGGTTGACCCTTTAAGTAGGTCACTTTGGATACATAAATCAAATATTTATTTTACATAAGTTTGATCTGTTTCTACGACCACCCTAGCTCTTGTTCGAGGCCCCGGCATTGGTTCGACTAGTCCAAGAAATTCCACGACCACCCTAAGTTGTTGAAGATTTTTCGTAATTTTCAGTACGCCCACGACCAGTCCTGGAGGTCCTTCGACCGGTCGTAAGTGTGGCTTCGACTCGTCCACGACCAGTCGTGGATCTACGACTCAAAGTCTAGCAACTTTATCTATGGTCCTACGACCAGTCGTAGGGATCTACGACCAGTCGTAGGTGACCCACGACCAGTCGTAGGGTACCCACGACCAGTCGTGGAACGACTTTCAAAGATCGCGCTCAATATTTCAAAAATCTGTTAGAGCTACGACCAGTCGAAGGTTTCTAAGACCAGTCGTAGGAACGATTTTTGCTTCTATAAATTGAACACGAAATTCAGAGTTTTCACACTTCAACTCTATTCTATTCAAGAATTTTCAAGTGATCACTCCGAGATAAGTCTGTGTTTATTTTAAGCTACATTGTGCTTATTTAATATTCCTTTTTGCTAGCTTATTTAATTTGATTTTGTTTCTATATTCCAATCTTATTTGAAAAGAGGAATTATCTTATTCCTTCTTCTTGGAATCAAAATCAAATATAGCTACGCTAACGAGTTAAATCTAAAATCTATTAGAATTTAGAACCTTATGAATGTGAGTATTGGAAATTGAACTTTGACATTCAATCATCTACTCCGATTGGTTCTACCGGGCTGCTAAGAAAAGGAGAAATCCAGGTATTTTACAATTCTAAAATTTATTTACTTTTGGTTTTGTTTGAGGTTAAGCTATAAAAATCTCATTGTACTTGGTTTTGTTTGAGGTTGAGCTAGAAAAATCTCATTGTATTGGTTGTCCGAGGAAAACCGTAAAACTCGAAAAGAGGGTTTTTGAATTGTGTAAGCCCAAGTGAAAAAGACACAATTGTAAAGGTTTTTGGTGAACCTATGAAAACCTATTTGATAGTAAACGCTAATATCCCTGTGTGAGGATATTAGAGTGGAGAAGTCAGGTGGCTATTGGAAAACAGTTGGTGTACACACAGCGAACCACTATAACTCTTTGTCTTGTGGATTGAATGCTTGCTTAATTTTCATATCTTTTATCATTCGATTGTGTGGAATGTACAAGTGGATGTGAATGTTGTAATTATTTACATTTCAAGCAAGTGTGGGGATTGTTGTAATAATTTAGATCTATATCGCATTTAATTTCAATTCCTTGCTATTTCATTTACTTATATTAAAATTGAGTCCTTGATCCAAAAGAGGTTCTAGAAATAAGGTTGTCCTACCATAAGCCCTTGTTTATTATGGTGTAAGGTTGTCCTTAGAACTGAATTTGTATCAATCTCTCAATACTTATTTATCAAGGTGATTTAAAATTTAGCATTGTGAATTGATTTATATTGTAAGGCTATTGGTTTATTTTTTTTTCCACTAATTTTATTTTAAATTTGTCATAGTCCTATTCACCCCCCCCCCTCTAAGACATATAGCTTGGCCTTTTCAAACCTCACAAACCACAAAATACACAAAGATTAAATGATACTTATCTAGAAAATTCTCCTTCTGAAGAGGCCTGGTAGAACCAATCTGATGTAGACGAAGATGTTCAATGTCCAGTCTCACAAAGAAAGGTTCTAGGTCTAACTGATTTTTAGATTAATTCAACCTGAGCTATCTTGATTTGATTTTGATCTTAAAAAGGGTAAAATCACGATTCCCTTCTTTAATGGAATAAAGTTGAATGAAGATCATAAAATCAAATACAAAAAGTTATTTAAGAGAATTTAAAATGAACACGATATAGCTTAAGAAGTGCAGGAGCTTATCTCACAGAGTGTTGACTTGATATAGCTTGGAATGAATGAAAAACTCTGAGATTCGTCCTCTATTTATAGGTGAAAATACTATTCACTTGACTGGTCTAAGGGTCGGTTCGACCAGTCGAAGGACCAACCAAATTTCAAAATTACTGGCACGATAAGATAAGATCGTTACTCGACTGGTCGAGTAGGGCCAAAAAACCTTGCTAGACTTTGAGTCGAGCCTGCACGACTGGTCGAGCACTATTCACTCGAATGGTCGAGCAGTCTCCACGACTGGTCGAGGGTCCAACAGAAAATTCCAAAAGTTTACAACAAACCTTGGACTGGTCAAGACAGAGCTTGGACTAGTCGAACAAAGACTAGGACTAGTCAAGGAAATGACCTATAAACTTATGATATGACCCATATAGCATATGTAATGAATAAGACCTAACCTATGGTCAATCTAGGGTCATCCATACCTTGTTTGTGAGTTTGAACAATTGAAACATCATTCGCTCTGCTAACTCATACACTTGAAATACTTGAAGCTTGTCTTCAAATCTTGAACTTGAGCTTGAATAAAGACTTGAGTTCTTGAGATTTTTTAAGGTATTGATCTTGAAGAATATACTCGAACTTGAGCCTTGAACTTGTACTTGTACTTGAGCTTGAAATCTTGAACTTCAACAACGCTTTTTCAACTTGAATACATAGAGAAGTTCGACGAAGATTTGGACAACTTTAAAGTGCACAAAGTCTATCAATTCGTCTTATCAAAACATGATACATATTCTAAATGTTTTGGCACAACAAAATTTAACAACTCTAGGTGCTAGATCTGCAATATAGCATTTACACTAATACATGCATACATGGCTTGTTCAATGGACCGATATGCGGGTCCGCCCCAATTCAGTATGCTCTCCCATCCTACAGCCACAAGGAGGGGAACAATATTGAACTGAACCAAATGGTTGGAATTGACGGTCCGTTCAATAATGATGTTGTGGAGACGGATGTCCCGCACATATTCCTAGTCCTCTTCAGAGATGGGTTCGACCGGTCGGAAAAGGGGCTATTGGAGAAGATGAAAAAAGTGAAGAAAAAGTGATTTTTCTCATAATAAAAGCAACCCAACCGTGCATCTCGACTGGTTGAGTACATACTCGACCGGTCATGCCACGACTGGTCAAGTGTGTACTCGACTGGTCGTGCAAACTCAAAAATTCTCAATTTTATTAATTTAAAATCCAGAAATTTGTATAAATAAAAATATGTAAAAAATAATACAAGCAAACATAATAATCTCATATTAGATTACATATACCAATATCCAGTTTTAATTTAGAGAACGTGTTTCTGTCAAGTGGTTTGATGAAAATGTCTGCAAGTTGATTTTCAGTTTGAACATAATCCAATGAAATAATTTCATCTTCCAGTAATTCATGAATATAATGATATCTAATGTCAATATGCTTAGTTCGTGAATACTGGATGGGATTTTTAGAGATGTTAATAGCGGTAGAGTTATTGCAAAAAAGAATCATAGTATCTTGCGCAAATCCATAGTCATTTAGCATCCTTGTCATCCACACAAGCTAAGTGTATGCATTTTCAGCTGCAATATATTCAACCTCAGCTGTGGATAACGAAACGGAACTTTATTTCTTACTATGCCAGGAAACTAAACAGTTCCCGACATATAAACATCTGCCGCTGGTAGACTTTTGGTTATCTATATTCCCAGCCCAGTCAGCATCCGTATAACTTACTAACTGAACATTAATATCATATGGATACCAAAGGCCAAGATTGGCCGAACTTGCAACATATCTCATAATTCGCTTGACAGCAATCAGGTGAGATTCCTTAGGATCTGATTAATATTTTGTAACGCCCTGAAATTTGGGAGTCGAGCATAAACTCAACTCCCGAGTTCTAGGGCGTTACAAGTTGGTATCAGAGCATGATTTGATTAAACCAGACTTGAGTTATGTTCCCACGACGTACGCTAATGCCTTTTGACATAGGAGGGTGTGAGAACAATGTAGTAACAATCTTAGGCATCCCAGTTTCGTCCAACGGCAAAGTTCACTGAAACGAACGCTAAAATCTAGTCTGTACCTAACCCTGGTCGCACGAGTCAATCCCAATACACTTCTAGGCCGCCTATTGATGGGTCTAGATCACTATCCGCCCAACCCCAGCTGTTAAAACACAATATATGTCAGTTTAGATCAGAAACTTCTCGAAACTACCCAGATTTGGAATGAACGGGTCGTGGGCCTCCCCGCGTTAATCCAATGGGACCCAGGACAGACCCAGGGTGTCTTTGGCACCTTGGGAGGATGGTGAACACAGCCCCACCACGGTGGTGCCATTCCTGGCCCACCGGATCGCGGTCGGGCCCAACGGGTCTGGTCAGGCCGAGTCTAGTCAGGGTCGGACCGACCCCAGAACATGTGTGAGGCCCGCAAAATCATGCGGGGGCCCCTATTTTTAATCCCTTTGCCCCCCATCCCTCATTTCTACCCTTCCAAGCTCTCCAACTGCTGCCTTCTCTCTCAAATCTCCCTCTCAATCGTCAAAACCCTTGATTTCAGTCACAACCCATCCCTTTCCTTTGTTCACAGCAACCCTACCTCCCTATCCTCTCCATTTCTCTCTCATTTCAGCCCATACACTCCCCATTTCGTCCCAAATTCGTGCACACCCCCTACCCACTTCATCTTTTCATTTTTCTTCTTCAACCCTAGTCGTTTGGGCCTCTACAACCACTGTTGAGACCCAAGTTCATGGAGAAGCAGGGAGAGCAGCCCTTTCTCTCTCTTATCGTCACTTTCCATAGCTTTCTTCACCATTGTTTCGACCATTTTCTCTGTCTCCGTCGTCCTTTCTCTTATCGGGAAAAGGAAGACTGCTGTAGATGAAGCTGGACCTAGCCAGCCAACCCGTTCGAGGAGAGAAGTGGACAACGAAGCCAGCCCTAGCACAGTTCGGGAGTATAGGTCGAAGCGAGACCTAGATCCTCAACTTTCGATCAGAAATGCCTTTCCGATAGGCTTCGAATACGGTCATTTTGCTGACCGTAAGATTGTGTTTGAAGCTTACGTGGATGAGAGGATGTTTGGGCTACACCCGATGATGGACCGCTTGGTGGACATTGAATGGGGTCCTATATTTGAAGGTGAGTCTCCTTCATGTGAGAACACAGTTCGTGCCTTCTACGCCCATATCATAGACCCATCGTTGGAGCCTCTTCAGTTGACTATCGCTGTGAGGGGCATAAGGCACACAATTACTGTGGTTGAGATGGCACGGGTCATGAACATCCCACGTAGTGAAGTTCTTCCTAATGACAACTTCTTCAGGAGTGCGCGAGAGAGGGATCGTCGTACGCGATACCTTTATGGTCGACGGGTTTCTTAGACGTGAGGAAACTATCTGTCATCGTCAAAGTTGATAGATGACTTCCGTCTGCTTCACCACATTTTCACGTATAATGTGTACCCACGGTCGGGTAACCGCATAGAGTGTACTCGATTGATGATGGACTTCCTATACAGAATTGGACATGGGGACAACTTATGCCTGCCCACGTTCATCCTATTTCAGATAGTTCAGGTCGTTCGATCTGTCAGAAATGACCTTTCGCTCCCATTTGGCCGCCTGATATGCAAGATGGCTCGTGATATCGGCTATAGGCTTAACATGGAAGACCTTGCACCAGTCCGAGTCATAAGTGAGGCTACTCTTAACAATATGAAGATCGGCCCTCGACAACGGCAAGCCCGACTCGACGAGTCTGGAGATGAGTCGGATAGCGCCGGTGAGGAGAGTATTGACCTCGAGGCAGGAAGCGAAGAAGGAAGTGGTGATGAGATACAGGAAGAGGAAGATGAGGCTCAGGATACTGAGGAGAGCTCTTCTCCTGGACCACCAGAGCCCGACGCTGCTCAGGCAGTGAGGGATACATGCATGGTTCGCATTGAGGAGAACCAAGCCGCCCTGCGGCAAGAGATTGACAGGTTCGGGCTGAGCTTGGTGAGACCCGAGCCAAGCTTGAGGTGAACGAAGTTTACATGAAGAGAAGTTTTAAGAAGGTGTCTCGTACATTAAAGACTATCCTGTGCTGTGTACAGGATAAGGATGCTCCTCCTCCATCGCCTGACTCAGATGCCTAGTCATCCACGTTGTTATTTGTAGTTTATTTTGCTTACTGCTTTAGGCGGTTTATGTGTTCATGTTGATGGATGTAGTAGTTAGTAGTATGTTTTTGTAGTAGTTGAAGCTTGGTTGTAGTAGCTCCCATGCATCTTCTATCATGATTCATGTAACTCTGTATTCCATGTATTATGACAATTTTGGCAATGAAATGCATACAACCTTTTTGCTATGAAGTGTGTGGAATGCTTAAGTGATTATGTATAGTGTTGCCATGCTTTATCTCACGTGCTATGTATCTTATGTTGTATAGGGCATGTCACGAAGGTTTACGAGGAGCACGGCACCCCTCTTACTCACTGACTCGATGGAGCAGACTCCTCCTCGCAGAGGTGGTCCTATGGACCCGGGTTTAGGCTCAGATCAGCCTTCTGCTGGTCCTACTGGTGGATTGCCACCTTGTACACCCCCAGTTCACGAGCAGAACCGAGCATCCTCTTCTACACCGTATGAGCCACAGGCTGCTCCACCTACTGATAAGTTTGAGCAGTTGATGTTGATGATGCATCAGCAGCAAATGCAACAGCAGCAGCACCACCAGCAGCTTATGACCACTATTTCTGAGGCCTTGTCTCAGGGTGGGAGTGCGACTTCACCTTCACCATCTACACGTCCTGCTGAGCCTATAGAGCCTCCTGCTCAGGCTAAGAATGTGCCTCTGCCCTGTTGCGTACCCTACGGGAGACGTGGGTACTCGTGGTCTACTCGAGCGATTTCAGCGCTTGAGGCCTCCGACTTTTATGGGTTCTCACAGACCCGAGGAGGCTGAGTACTGGTTAGACCACATCTCGAAGATACTGAAGATGCTGCATTGTTCTGAGGCTGAACAGGTTGAGTTGGCCGCCTTCATGTTCGAGAAGGAGGCTAGCTTATGGTGGGACAGCATACTACGGACCGTCGCAGTGGGTTATGTGTGGACTTGGGCAGCATTTGAGTTCTGTTTCCACAAGAAATATTACCCTCAGGCTTATCGACACAAGAGGGAGAAGAGTTTCTGTGCCTCAGACAGAGAGGCATGACAGTCACTGAGTACGAGCATCACTTTACTGAGTTGGGCTGCTTTGTCCTGACTATACTTGCTGATGAGCCGATACGGATTCGACGCTTCACTGAGGGCTTGCGACCTGACATTCGGTCGAAGATGTGTTGTATCCGCATACCATCTTATGTGGAGTTGATTCATATGTCTATTGGGTCGGAGCAGGATGTTGATCGACTAACACGCTCCCGTGGTGCTATAGTTACAAGACCATGACCAGATGTTTAGGGCAGGCCTTTCCTTGGCAAGAGGCCTCGTGCTATTCGCCTCCCAGGATCACAGCGCCAGTGGCTCCGATGAGGCGCCCTATTGTAACTTGTACATACTACGGGAAACAGGGCCATCCTGTTGGGAGCTGTTTTGTGCAGATGAGGGATAGTGGGTTCTCTCCGCCGCAGATGATTGGTCGCGCTCGCCCATAAGCTATATCGACTCCACCACTTCGGATGGCACCTGCACATCCATCCTTCAGACCACCTGCACCTCGTTTCAAGCCACCTCAACGACTCATGGTTCCACAGCCAAACTGGCAACAGCAGGCTCGAGTACACTCACTTGCAGCGGAGGTATCCGATGGATCGGACGTAACACCTGTGGCCTTCGAGGTTACTGCACATGTGCAAGGTAGTCCAGTCTTTCTTTTGGTGGACACCGGGTCTACTATCTCTATTGTATCATGTGCTGTAGTCAAGAGGCTAGGGTTGGAGATTAGTCCTATGACTGGGTTGAGACTCCTTACTGCCACATGGACTTTCTCAGACTCCACTACGATGTGTAGAGGTTGTTCAATAGACCTAGGGAGAAGGACAGTGACTGTCGACCTGTTGGTCGCACCGTTCCATCATTATGATGTGATTCTCGGCATGGACTGGCTCGTGGAGATGAAGGCCGAGATCGATTGCGATACTCGGATCGTGAAAGCACGTGGACCTAACGGCACGGTCTTTACTTTCCCAGTGTAGGTCAGTTGGTAGTACCGCATCAGTAGCTACACTACCCTATTAGAGCAGGTTGATGGACCGACGTTGGGAAATACACCCGTGGTTCAGGATTTTACAGGCGTGCTTGTGACGATTCTTGGTTTGACTCCTCGGCATGAGATCGACTTCACCATTGATCTTACGCCTGGTGCGACACCTATCTCATTGCTGACTTATCGTATGCCTCCATGTGAGATGGAGGAGCTGAGGAAACAGATTGACGGGTTGTTAGAGAAGGGCTTTATACGACCTAGTGTGTCTCCCTGGCGAGCACCTGTACTGTTTGTGAAGAAGAAAGATGGCTCACTACGGTTGTGTATTGATTACCGTAGGTTGAACCAGGTCACCATGAAGAACAAGTATCCTTTGCCTAGGATTGATGATCCGTTTGATCAGTTGAAGGGGGTGAAGTATTTTTCGAAGATCGACTTGTAGTCAGGGTACCACCAATTGCACGTCAGAGATGAAGACGTACAGAGGACAGCTTTCAGGACCTGTTTTGGGTATTACGAGTTCCTGGTGATGTCGTTTAGTCTTACGAACGCACCAGCCATGTTCATGGACTTGATGAACAGGGTATTTCGGCCATTCTTATACCGATTCATCATCGTATTCATTGATGACATCCTGATATATTCCACAAGTCGAGAAGAGCATGAGGTGCACCTGAGAGCAGTGTTGGATACCTTGAGGAAGAATTAGTTGTTTGCGCAGTATAAGAAATGCGACTTCTGGCAGGAAGAAGTCAAGTTCCTGGGACATGTGGTATCCAAGGATGGGATAGCTGTGGACCTTGCTAAGGTAGCCATGATTCAGGATTGGAAGCAGTCTGGCTCAGTTACCAAGGTGAGGAGTTTTCTTAGCCTGGCAGGGTACTATCGACGCTTCATTCGAGACTTCTCGAAAATTGCTAGGCCGTTGTCACAGTTGACGCGTAAGGATTTGAAGTTCGCCTGGAATGAGAAGGCAGAAGCAGCTTTTCAGGAGCTGAAGGATAGACTGACGTCCGCCCTTGTGCTAGTATTACTAGAGCAAGGGGTTAAGTACACGATATACACTGACGTGTCTCGCGTTGGTTTGGGTTATATCCTTATGCAGAAGGACAGGGTGATTGTGTATGCCTCGAGACAATTAAGGAAGCACGATGAGAATTACCCTACACACGACCTTGAGTTGGCAGCTGTCATCTTTGCATTGAAGCTCTGGAGACATTACCTCTACGGAGAGGAGTTCGAGCTTTTCTGCGACCACAAGAGCCTTAAGTATATATTCACGCAGCGAGACTTGAATATGAGGTAGCGCAGATGGATGGAAACCTTGAAGGACTTCAAGTTCGAGGTCTCCTACCATCCTGGCAAGGCCAACCTTGTGGCGGATGCGTTGAGCCGCAAGAAGGCGATTGCATTTGCGGCTCCGCTGATGATAGCAGAGTGGGATATGCTAGAGTTCGTGCGGGACTTCGAGCAGAAACTCACCGTGGAGAAGTCATTTGAGTGTGTCGCGCATGTTCGGGTGCGGCCACTCATTGATGATAGAATTATTGAGGCCCAAAAGGGCGATGAGCGATTGTTTGAGCTTCGAGAGCAAGCTAGCGACGCCGAGGATTCCGAGTGGAGAGTTGGCACAAATGGGGGTTTACGATACCGTAGCCGCTTATGTGTTCCTGATATTCATGACTTGCGACAGGAGCTTTCGAGACTGCCCACAAATCGAAGCTTGCGATGCACCTTAGTAGCACGAAGATGTACCAGGACATGAGACGGTCTTATTGGTGGGACGACATGAAGACCCATATAGCAGAGTATATTTCTCGTTGTCTGACGTGCCAGTAAGTCAAGGCAGAACATCACCGACCTCCTGGACTGCTTCAGCCCATACCCATAGCTGAATAGAAGTGGGACTTCATCTCTATGGATTTCATTTCGGGGTTACCGAAGATGAGGAAGGACATGATTCCATTTGGGCGATTGTGGACCGGCTGACCAAATCGGCCCATTTTCTTCCTATCAGAGTCACGAACTCTGTAGATGAGCTGGCTAGGCTGTACATCAGAAAGATTGTGCATTTGCATGGAGTTTCTCTTGAGATCGTGTCGGACAGAGACGCGCAGTTCACGTCTATCTTCTGGACTCGTATCCAGGAAACGATGGGTGTGAAATTGAAGTTCAAGATCTTGTGTTTCACCCTCGGACGACCGGCGGTGCGAGAGCGGGTGAACCAAATTTTGGAGGATATGTTGCGGGCCTGTGTCTTGGACTTCAAGGACAGTTAGGATTATTGTCTTCCGTATGCAGAGTTCGCATACAACAATAGCTTCCAGGCGAGTATTGGCATGGCTCCATATAAGGCCTTATATGGTCGTCCTTACAGAGCACCGCATTCGGGCCGAGGTGAGGTTAGCGCAGTTTGATTGGGCTGGAGTTGGTACAGGCGACCTCAGAGAAGATCGACATTATCAGGCGTCGACTTTTTACAGCACAGAGCAGGCAGAAGAGTTACGCCGATACGAGGCGACGACCGCTTGAGTTCGAGGTCAGAGATCACGTATTCCTCAGAGTTTCCCCTATGAAGGGAGTCCTTCGGTTTGGGAAGAAGGGGAAGCTCACACCGAGGTTCATCGGTCCGTTTCAGATCCTTGATCGAGTGGGTGTTGTGGCATATCGTCTCGCTTTGCCCACACCACTTGCAGAAGTACGTTCCTGATCCTTCACACATTATCAGATGGGAGCAAGTACAGTTAAGAGAGGATGCTACATACGTGCTGCGCCCGACACGTATCCTTGACAGAAAGGAACAGGTACTGCATAGCAAGGTAATTCCACTCGTGAAGGTACTGTGGACACATCATACAAAGGAGGAAGCTACTTGGGAGACAGAAGCCGAGATCCGAAAGAACTACCCTCAGCTTCTCGAGGAGTACAAAAAGGTACTAATTTCGATGACGAAATTTTTCATTAAGGGGGGTAGATTGTAACGACTCAAAAAATTCCGTACAATGGCCCGAGTACCACCTCAGGCAGAAATCGCTTAGGATCAAATCCTTTAGAAATTTGACAAAGTTAACTAAGTGTTAAACTAGATTAGCTATGAAATCCATTTGAATCACTTTAAATATGATCTGCAAGACCCAAAACTTATACACTCATTGACGCTAGGTTACCCAAAAATCTAGGATCAAACTCATTACCCGGCTGCTCTCAGGAGTACATTGAAACTCTGTATCGAATCTGGACCGCACATCAGGAGTCCGAATAATACGTAGTTATAGACTTAGGACCGCCTCGATGGGCTTGATAACCATCTCGGAAATCAAATCCAGACAGTGTCCCACGGCTGTTGGCTTGAGTCCGGAGCAAGGAGTGTGAGAACACTTAGTTTTTCTTTATGAATAAATATCTCAAATAGTAATCTGAGACTTGTTACTTGCGAACAATTTGCAAGCAACCAGACCGTCAGAATCTGACCCAAATACACCCTCGAATCAGGAAAATTTTCATATATATGGCAGTGTACTTGAAATCTCTGATCGAGTTTCACTGACTGTTGAACTGAAACTGGTCCGCCACGCGTGATCTGGGAATCCGACTGAAACAAAAACTTAACTCCACTTAGATCCAAGGTTGGTGAGCTTAAGTCCGACTTTTGGCTCAAGGGGGCCCACTAGAAGTCCTCCGTTGAGCTGGAAAAGGGTCACTTTGGTTATAACTTAAGTATACCTTGACCATAAATCTATTTTGGAGTGTTTTTAGGCTATATAAGGACTTTAGAACCCTCTCTCATTCAGCCATACGAATTTGAGAGAAACCCTAGGAGAGAGAAGAGAGAAAAGAGAGAGAGTGTGAGAGAAGTGGGAGAACCTCCCTACTGCTTTCCCCTGCCGCTCTACAAGCTAGTCTTGTCGGTTTCCCGGCGATTCCGACTTCGTTTCTAGGTAAGAAACCCTAACCCTAATCTGTTTTGGGGTTGTAGGTTATGAAATAGCTAACCTATTTCATTCTATAGGTGGCCAAGCTACCCCATACGAAAGCTTAGCAAACCTATCGGATTTGTTACGATTCTATGATAAAAGGTGAGGACTTTAGGTGTATAGGTTATGGTTTTCAACGCTTTCAATGTCAGATAATGATAGATTCATGATCTGCATGCCATTGCACGTACAAAGTGCTGTCTCTTTTCCATTTCGATTAAAGACGAAGAATATGGAATTTTACATATTCTAGGTATTTGTAGAAAGTACCGTATACATATAAATTTTGGAAATGTGTTTGCCATGTTTATTTGCTGTATGAACATATTATATATGTGTCAAATACTTGTTTGGTAATAGGGCTCGCCCTAATACATGTTTTGCTAATATACACTATGTATGTTGAAATAGTGTATTCTAAGTGTTTGTGAAAATGCTTGTGAGAGTAAGTGCTTGGCTGATGGTGCCTTAGGTAGGTGTTGAGATGGGATTCTCAACTACCTTAGAGACGTATATGATTTCCTCCATGTTGGTTGTTTAATTTAACCGCTTACTTAGGAAATACATGTGTTTGTATTTCTTGTTTACATTGTGCTTTGTAACATGCTTTATGACTTGTTTGTTAACATGCTTGACTTACTTTGTTTATTATGCTTTACTCCACATGCTTTGAATATGGATTAATTGTGATTGGGACTATGTTTATAGTCCAGACAATCGATACCAGACTTGAGTTCGTGGTTGAGATTCTTTTCGCCACGTAGGATGTGTTCGACAAACCCGAGTCATACTTCAGTTGGCGACAGTGGTTAGGCCACGCGAAGTACTTATGCACTTCATGTCGTTCAGTTGATTGTGCGCTCGAGCTAGTCAGGCTCGTCAAGTAACCCGATATGTCTAATGTATGTTCACCATGTTTGGACGCTACTGCTTGAACCTAGGGTACCAAACTTACCAGTGGAATCCCGTTAATCATGGTACCTTGATCCACTAAGACTCATGAGCGAGCATGGTGGTATGGGACACCGTGGTCGAGCTGTCGGCCTACGCTGGGGCCACATGCCTCCTTGTAGTGTCCATTGAGCAACCAGACTCGTGAGCCGATTATGGTGGTATGGGACACTATATTTGAGCTGTCAGCCTACACTGATTGGTGACAAGCCCTTTGTAGTGACCTCGAGCATACTCTGAATTTGCGGTGAGGCGACGAGTTTTGCCACGGTGTATAGAGTATGAACTAGGCCTGTATCAATTTAGTGATGAATCATTAAAAAGGTAATGGGAGAGTAGTGTAACAATTACGTGTGTAACGTAGCCTGCGCCTTAAATTTCTAGACCACTAGAACCATACTATCGTATGAGATTATCTAGGTTTGACGACCCTAGAATGGATCATGTTTGGGAATGATACAAGGGAGGTACTTAGTTTCCCAATCCTGCTATTTGAAATGGATTAATAACAACTCGATTATCATGCTCATCATCGCACTACATGTGCCTGGAAGATGTGGAGCACTGAGGAATAAAAGCATACCGCGAACGTGAGATGGTGTCGCATGAGGGAGTGTGTGGTAAGGGCATCCATCATGACTGCATTCATACTTGCATTAATAAGAGTAGTTAGGAGTGTTTGATTGTACTGCTTTATCATTACTGCTTGACTGAATTGATAACATTTTAACCTATACTTTATTGTTCCACTGAGTTAGCTACTCACTCCCACGTTACGGGACGGTGTTATACACACCAACCAGACTTTGTCTTAGGTGCAGATGAGGTGACGACTCAGGAGGCTGAGCTGAACTATGACAAGGACCAGGACGAGTTCTCGTATATGCAGTATTCCGGTGGCTTTGACTAGACTGCCTGGATCGACGGGAGTGGCAGGGCTTACTCTAGTTGTATTTTTGACATTTTGAATGTAAAACAAATACATGTATATAGTGACTCAGATGGGTTCATACTCTGGAGTTTGAGATGGTTTTGTTCTTTTACATACAATTATATACAGTTTCAGTCTTCTGCTTGCCTTTATACAATTGATCTGGAGTATGGATTACTGTTTTGGTATAATCTCAGTCATGTTTATTGTACTAACATAAACAACATTTAATCATCATTATCTATGTTGCATAAGTGATGTTTTGGAACTCGAGAGTTGAGTTGCTACTCGACCCTCGAATTTCAGGGCGTTACATATTTAGCACAGATACCTGCACTGAATGCTATATCAGGTCAGCTCGCAGTTAAATATAATAAGCTACCAATCATACTGCGATACAACCTAGGATCTACACTTATACTTGTTGAATCCTTAGAGAGCTTAAGAGTCGTACTCATAGAAGTATTGAAGTTTTTTCTATTCTCAAATCCAAACTTCTTTACCAAGTTTAGAGCGCACTTGGTTTGAGAAATAAAAATCCCGTCTTCAAGTTGTTTCACTTGTAAACCCAAAAAGTACTTCAGTTCTCCAACCATGCTCATTTCAAACTTAGACTTCATCAATTCTGCAAACTCAATCGACAGGTTAGAACATGTAGAACCATAAATAATATCATCAACATATATCTGTACTATGAGTATGTGATCATTGTGTTTCTTTACAAACAGTGTCTTATCAATACTCCCTATTATAAAATTATGACTTAGTAAAAACTTAGTCACCTTCTCATACCATGCCCTGGGAGCTTATTTTAAACCATAGAGTGCCTTTTTCAGGCGATAAACATGATCGGTGTATTTAGGGTCTTCAAAACCCTTAGGTTGTTCTACATATACTTCCTCATGTAAATCACCATTCAAGAAGCACTCTTGACATCCATTTGATAGATTTTGAACTTTTTGAAACGAGCAATGGATATAAATAATCTGATAGATTCAAGACAAGCTACTAGGGAAAAGGTTTCATCACAATCGATGCCTTCTATCTGAGTGTACCCTTGTACAACTAGTCTTGCCTTATTTCTTATAATATTTCCTAATTCATCAGATTTATTTTTAAAGATCCACTTAGTTTCAATTATATGTTTATCATTAGGTCTAGGAACCAAATACCATCATCATTCCTTATAAATTTATTTAGTTCATCTTGCATGGCTACTATCCAGTTTTCATCAGTAAGCGCTTCTTTTACATTGGTCAGCTCAATTTGGGAAGTGATTACATATGTTTTCTAATTGTCTTCGAGTATGCACATAGTGAGAGGATTCTCAAGAATTTGATCAGTTGGATAGTCTTTAACTGATCATAGTTCAATGTCATCTTGACTAGATGAAGAGTCTGGTTTATCAATTATAAAGACTTCATCATCTTCTGAACCAGAGATAGGTGTATTCAAGTGATCATCTATAACCACATTAATGGACTCTTGAATAACACTGGCTCTCTTGTTGAGAACTCGATATACTTGACTATTTAGAGCATACCCTAGAAAAATCCCTTCGTCACTTTTAGTGTCGAACTTCCCTAAATTTCGCGGTCATGCAAAATATAGCACTTGCTGCCAAAAACTCGAAAGTATTTAACTGTGGGCTTATTATTGAACCACAGTTCATATGCAGTCTTATCATTTGATTTTCTAGTATAAACATGGTTTATATATAGCATGCAGTGTTCACAGCTTCAGCCTATAGATTTTTAGGTAATTTCATGTTATTTAACATAACATTGGCCATTTCTTGTAATACATGGTTTTTCCTTTCAACAACCCCATCTTGTTGACGTCTCTTAGCTGCAAAAAATTCATGCGATATCTCGTGACCACTCAGAACTTTTCAAAATTTCTATTATCAAATTTCGATCCATGGTTACTTCAGATTTTCAAAATATTTTATTCCTTCTCAGTTTGGATACGCTTGAGTATCCTTTTCACTTCATTGAGAGTGTCAGACTTCTCTCTCATAAAAGCTACCCATGTATATCTGGTAAAGTCATCCACAATTACCAGAAAATATTTCTTTCTACCTTGACTCTCCGTTCTAGTAGGTCCAACGAGATCCATGTGAAGAAGTTCAAGGGGTTTAGACGTGGCCATAGAGTTCACTTTCTTATGACTACTCCTAGTTTGTTTACCAATTTGACATTCGTCATAAATTTTATCCATTTTCTTTAGTTTGGGTAGACCTCTTATTAACTCGGCTTTGCTCAGTCTATATAGATTTCAGTAGTATACATGTCCAAGGCGTTTATGCCATAATTCAGTCTCATTGGTTTGGACCATGTAGCACAATAATCTAGACGAGCTAAAGTCACTAACTATATAGCAATTCTCTGATGTTCTTCGACCAGTTAATATCTCAGAACCTTTCTCATTAGAAATCTCACATCCTTGATTAGTGAATTTAACGCTATATTTATTATCATAGATTTGAAAAATGCTTAAGAGATTATGTTTAAGACCTTCTACAAATAAAACATTCTCAAAAGGAGGAAGATTGAAGAGTTGAACCGTACCTTGGCCAATAATTCTGCAGTTGCTACCATCACCAAATGTGACTGAACCATTAGTCATATCTTTGAAGTTGATGAATAAATCTTTATCACCTGTCATGTGTCTAGAGCAACCACTGTCTAGGTACCACTTTGATTGACTCGAAGCCTTGAAAGCAGTGTGGGCAACCAGACAAGTAAATTTAGGGACCCATTTTATTACCATCTTGGGTTTTGGAGCACTATTAGTTTTTCTACACTTGTAGTTGTTATAAGTTCTACCATTCGAGTTAGATTTTAAAAGCTCCTTGAGTAAATCCACAATCTTCTCAGCTAAGGAGTTATAATTCTGATTACTATGATTGATATGGTTAACATTAGGTTTGGTAGTTTGAAAAGTTTTAGGATTTTTAAAACCATTTTGATTTAGACTTTTCCCTTTTGAGTTGGAGGACTCTCCTTTAACAAACTTAGGAGGAGTAATCTTATTTTTTAGATGCGTATTTTTATCATAGCCCAGACCAGATCTATCTTCAAATTTCCTTGATCTGGTTAGCAATTTTTCTAATTTAGGATCACCCTGGGCATACCTCCAAGTATCCTTTAAACTCAAGAGAGAAGAGACTTCTAGTTTTAGTTTTTCATTTTCTGATTTTAGATTTTCTACTT
Source organism: Magnolia changhungtana (assembly GCA_030180095.1). NCBI lineage: Eukaryota > Viridiplantae > Streptophyta > Magnoliopsida > Magnoliales > Magnoliaceae > Magnolia > Magnolia changhungtana. Next base: position 6,660,577 of record JASAUF010000600.1, read on the forward strand.
GGGACATTTTGAAATCTAAATCATTATTTAGCCTTTTCAAAACAATTCGAAAGATATGATTTTTCTAAAACTAGGTTTTCAATATCTTCTTTTAAACTTTAAAAATTTTTCTTTTAAAATTTTAAGTTTTACAGCTATCTTACAACTTTCCCTGCGTAGGGCATTATAGGCATCTTGTAAATCATCATCATTTTCATGGTCACTCCTCAAATTTTCATCATAAGTTGAATCACAACTATCTGAGGAAGTAACTCTAGCTAGAGTCATTAAGGCCTTGACCTTATTAGAAGATTCGAGTTCAGAATCATCTGACTTAAAAGAAGCTTTAGAGTAAGACGATTCATCCCATGTGGCCAACATACCTTTCTTCTTTGATTTGTCCTTCTTTGGACACTTGTTTGTCAAATGCCCGTATTCATGGCAATTAAAACATTGGCTGTCTTTAAGAGATTTTCAATTTTTAGATTTACTATTTTTCTTCTCAGAGAGTTTTTGAAAATCAACTCTCCTTTTACTTTTAAAAATCTTATAAAACTTCTTGGCTAATAGTGTCATATCATCCTCTGAATTTCACAATCAGAATTACTAGTATTATCTCGAGAAATACATTTAGATGACTTAAGGGCTATGGACTTACCTTTAGGAGCGTTGAAATTTAACTCATATATTTGTAAATAACCAACAAGGTCTTCAACCCTCATATTGTTTTGACCAAAAACGAAAAGCATTTGATTTGGGAGAATTTCTTATTTAACATTGATGAAGATGGAACAAAGAGAATATTCATCAATTTCATTTATTCTGAGTTCATTAACATCCTCTTGATCCTTTGATTCCAGGATAGAATCTTGTAATAAAGAGAAAAATACACAAGTCAAATATAATCAAAATATAAATTTTGGCAACATTCTGCCACGTTTTCATCAAAACTCCAAGGGAGACGAGTTGTGCGGGTTTCCCATACTAGGAACCCTTGGAAATATCTGAAATAGTCTAGTCGTCTGTTAGAAATTTCAGCATAATGACTGCTCTTAGAGATTATCCGCGCAACTCATATAAGAGTTACGCAGCCAACGAGTTGCGTGGGCCCACGCAACTAGCTATAAGTAGTGCGTCCCTACTTCATTCTCTCTGTCTTCAATACCTGTCGGAGAAGCTGACCTCCTGAATAACTACTCCCTCAAATGAAGGGGTGAGGGGGTATTTATAGCCATTCGCACGTGTGAGCCGTTGACTCTTGTGCCATGGGCCCCACTCGGTATCACTAAATCCTCCTTCTCTGATGAGACTTGCACACCCCAGTGTAACATGGGTGAGTTGTCCAGACCCGTAGAACTTGAGTCCCACACAACTTAGGTTCTGCACGACTTGGGTTCCGTACAACTTGGGTCCCGCACAACTTGGGTTTCGCACAACTTGGGTTCTGCTCAACTTGGGTCCTGCACAACTTGGATTCTGCACTTGTACTGCTTTCCCTCCCTTGTTCATGCCTTTCTCCAATTCTCTCTAATCACTTTTGGTAACCCAACAGATGCCCCCTTGATCTAAAATTTTATTTTTCTGAATCAATTTGAAGGATTAAACTTGCCATGGAGAACCTGAGTTGCGCGGATTCGTGCAACTCTCTGGCCCACACAACTCTCTGACGGCATCTCTGGCCTATAAATACTGGTCCACTCAACTATTCCTCACTTCAAAATTCAATCTCCCAATCAATCCCATCCTGTGTGTAGGCTATCCGTGCTACTTGCTAGCCCAACTCACTCGCCCTTGGTGCGATAAATTTCTGTCTCGAAACTCTGCCGTAATTTCTTTAACTTTTCTCTTCTTTGTTATCACGAGTCATTCAAAGGGTTCATCCTTGAGAAAAATGAATTCTTCGATTTCTTCTGCTCATGAACAATTCCCTCATCACACTTGGACTTGTGTGGAGATTAATGAAAAACTACTTGAATTCCGCCACCCTTACTCAGGTAAAATCATCTCTTATCCAATGAATCTTCAACAGCATTGGTCAATCCCTTATAGCGAACCTTCCACCCATCAAAGCCACCTTGTCTTTATAGATAATTAGAACATAAGAGAACCCCGAAACCTAGAAGGCCATCTAGAAGGAAAGGATTTGCATCAGAAAGCTAGCATGATATACAAAATGCGATTTCTATGCCCTTACCATGATTCTCATCAACCCTTTCCAACTCATTTCTTCGAGACTGCTCGTCAACATTTCTTTATCAATCGTGTCCCCTAGAGGACAGATGATTTCATAGTCAAGGGTCTTTTATCTCCTTGAGATTTCTATAGTGCCTGGGCCCGCGCTGTTGCTCGAAAACATACGGTCATTTTGGAACGAATTAATCTCTTTGATGCCATCGTGGATACATCAGGGCATTTTTACGGAAACACAACTATCTTTAGAGGTTTTCTTAAATTTTAGTCCCACATAACCAACTCATTCGATCTTCCTCTGGGTGAGATGAGTATTACCTTATGGGACCTTTGTTGTATAGCAGGTCTTCCCATCATGGGTGACATCCTCGATATTTATATTCCTTCGAATGAGGAATTGTCTCCTGCTTCAGCAGAAGACAGTAAATCTGGGATTTTGAAAACTACTTTAGAACTTTTCAGTGAGTTAGTTAACTTTTCCCATCCTAAACACATCACTCCTCTTGAATGGTTGGCTCATTTCTCTCGTAAACTACGATACACTTCTCTTCTCTTAATCTTTTCTCTTCAAATCTTCATCTCTTTTTTTTTTAAATAACCCTGTTATTTTACCTTGACAGCTTTGCAGGTTATAATCATCAGAATCTTAAAATCGTCTACGAGAATATTACAAACACTACCAAATACAATCACTCGTGTAAATTAGCCACCTTCCTAGCTTATTGGTTAAGCTTGGTAATATTCCCTGGTTGGGAACAAGTCATTAGACCATCCCTTTTTGCAGTCGTTGGTGCTATGGCTGAGGGTCAAAAACATTCATTGGCTCCTTCAGTTCTATATTTATAACATCTCGGAAAAATCTGTACAAAGACCCGAGTACCACCTCAGGCAGAAATCACTAAGGACCAAATCCTTTAGAAATTAGATGAAAATTAATTAAGTGCTAAACTGAATTAAATGCTAGATTAGCTTGAACAGATTTCTATACGATCTATAAGACCCAAAACTAGTAGAATCGCTAACGCTACATTGTCTAAAAACACAGGATCAATCTCAAAACCCTATTGCTCTCGGGAGCAGCTTGAAACTCCGTATGGGACCTGGACCGCGCGTCGAAAGTCTGATTACCGTGAAGCTATATGATTAAGACTACCTTACTAGGCTTGATAACCATCTCAAAAATTAAATTCAGATAGTATCTAGAAATGCACAACTTAAGCACGGAGCGAAGTGTGTGAGAAATGCGAATACCTTTAGAAAATTAACTCAGATTTACGTGATTTAGACCGTTCACTTGTGGACCAAATTTAAGGTTTCAGACCGTCAGAATCTGACCCAAATACACCCTCAGATCAGGAAAATTTTCCTACACATGTCAGTGTACTTGTGGCCCTAATCGAGTGACGATGACCGTTGAACTGAAACTATTCCTCCACGATCGATCCACAAATCCAATCGAACCAAAATCTTAACCTGACATAGATCCATCGTCAGGGGACTTCCTCTAGACCGTATGCAGAAAAGGAGCCTCTAGATGTGCTCTATTGGACCGAAACAACTAACTTTTAGCTATAACCTAAGTATATCATGGCCGTGAGGCCATTTACATTAGTCCTGGGCCTATATAAGGGCCTTAAACCCTCTCTCTCCCTTGCCATACGAATTTTAAAACCCTAGGTGAGAGAAAAGAGAAGAAGAAAGTGAGGAGAAGAGAGAGAGTGAGGGTTTGTTCCTGGGATTCGATCCCACCACTCCTCGTACTTAGCTACCGCTTTCGTGTCGCTATACCGGCGATTCCGATTCTGTTTTCGGGTGAGAAATTCTAACCCTAAACTGTTTTAGGGATTCAAATAGAGTAAATAGTGAAGTAGCTAACCTACTTCATGCTATAGGTTGCCATTGTGCCGTAGGCGAGGACTTAGTGTTTAAGCTAAGTTCATTACGTGTCTACCGGTGAAAGGTGCGGACTATAAACGTTTAGGTTATAGTTTTCAAGGCTTTCAATGTTAGCAATGATTTATGCCTAACTTGATTGCTATCACATAAGCTTAGATACGATGTTTCCCGTATGTTTCACATATATATGATCTATGTTGAATATTATGCATTTCATGTGTTTATTGAAATTTCTGAATGAATATGAAAATATGATTTGTGCTTGTCATGCTTATTCCTTGGGAATACATGATTGTTGTACGTGTGGCGAGTCCTTTGTGAAAGGATTTACCATAACACCTGTTATAACTACTTTTCATATGTATGTCAATATGTGTAGTCTAAGTGTTTGATAAAATGCTTGAAGGAGAAAATGCTTGTTGAAACGTATGTATAGAGGGTGTTGAGATGTGATTATCAATGTCCTTATCTATAGTTACAATTTCCTTCATGTAACCTATCCTATTACTACGCGATTTATGAATGAAATGCCTATGTATGATAACATGTACTCTATGTATTTGTTGAAATGCTCAAATACGATTCATATTTAGATTTGGTTGTCACATGCTGTCTTTGATTTTCACATGTGAATGCTGTTGTTTGGAGTGTGATTGGGACTACGATGTAGTCCAGGCAGTCGGTAATGGTTTATGACCGAGTGGCTGAGTAGTTTCGCCACAATAGATACGTTCGATGAATCCGGGTTGTAGATGATTGTCGACAGTGGTTAGGCCACGAGGAATGCTTATGCACTCCGTGTCAATCATTTCAGCATATACTCGTACCAGTCGAGCGTATCAAGAAACCCGATGGGCCTAATGCATGTTCACCATGTATGGACGCTACTACTTAAATCTAAGGTATCAACTTACCAGTGAAAAGCCCATTTAACCTTAGTACCTCGATCCGCTAAGACTCATGAGCCAGACATAGTGGTATGGGACACCGTGGTCGAGCTGTCGACCTGCGCTAGGGCGACGAGCTTTCTCGTAGTGTCTAGTAAGCAACCTAAACTCATGAGCCGAAGACGGTGGTATGGGACACTGTATTCAAGCTGTCGGCCTACGATCAGGTGAGGAGCCTCTCGTAGTGACCTCGACTATACACTAGGACTACGCTAAGGTGACGAGCCTTTCCGTAGTTACCTCGAGTATAACTAGGCCTGCGCTGAGGTGACGAGCATCTCTGTGGCAACCTAAAACTGCTATCGTATGAGATTAACTAGGATTGACGACCCTAGATGGATCATTGTTTAGGTAAATGATATAAAGGGAGGTACCTTAACTTCCCGAATCTACTGTACGAATAAACCTAAATAAGAACTTGGCTAACACGACCATGCATCTCATTACACGATGCTTTGGCGAGGAAGCGCACGTTTACCGCGAGTATAGCATGCGCGATCATGAGATAATGTCGCTGAGGGAGTGCAGGCGAGGGCATGCATCATTATCACATACCATCCTTGCATTAATAAGAGTACTTAGGACTTGATTGTTGTATTGCATTATATTACTACTTGACTGAATTGATAACATGTTAACCTTTGCCTTATAGGTCAACTGAGTTGATCACTCACTCCCACTCTGGGACGGTGTTTTAAAACACCAACCAGACTTTGTTTTAGATGCAGATACTAGCGCGATGTATGAGGCCGAGCCAGACTTCTATGATGATGAGGAGTTCTCATACATGCAGTTATCAGACGAGTTTATGTAGACCGTTCTGATCGATGGGGTTATAAGGTTATATGATTAGTTGGACATTCACATTTTGTTATTTTGGGAACTATACATGTAATTATTTGACCTGGTGACATGTTCATACTCTTGGGACTCATAATCCACTTATATGCCTTATACATCTATCACAGTCTTTCTCTTGCGTAATTTAATTGCCCCTGGAGTATGATATGCTGTTTTGGTATAATCCTACTCATGTTTAATATACTAATACAGACAACATTTAATCATCATTATCTATGTTGCATAAGTGATGTGTTGAAACTCTAGAGTTGGGCTCCTGCTCGACCCCCGATTTTGAGGGTGTTATAAGTTAGTATCAAAGCATGATTTAGATTAAGCTAGACCTAGGTTATGGTCACACGATATACGATGACATATTTTGACTTAGGTGGGGGCGATAAAACATAGAAATAATCCTAGGATTTCAAGTTTCGCCCATCGACGAAATGGACCGAAAACGACCGTTGAATTTCACCCCGTATGCATATAAGATCGTGTAAAAATGATCTAAACCCCTTTTTAAACCATCAATCAACAGGTTTAGGTGGGAATTAGACGTATTCCACACTCAAACAAACCGAAAAGTGTGAATATAGGCGAGATGGAACCCAAAACCAGTTAAATGGACTCCGTGGCCTAAATGGTGCAAATCGGGGGATCAAAGTGGACCCCGCACTTTTTCGGCACCCTGGGGAGGGGGGGCAAGCCCTCGCCGTTCTGTCCAGTGATCTGATGATGTCATCGCTGAATCGGCGAGCCCTCGCTGCCCCGACGGACCAGGCCTATCGGGCTGACACGGACCTATTGGGCCGGCTCGTGTACAAAACTGTGGGCCCCACGAAATCATGTGGGGACCCCTCTTTTATCCCCATTTGCTTCATTTCTCTCCTTCTTACACCTCCAAGCTTTCCAAACCCCTCGAATCTTCATTTTTCTCTCTCAAATCACCCCTCCAATCTTATCTTTTTCCTTTTTCTTACACCACCTACACCACACTCTCAAACCCATCTTCTACAAACACCTATTTCTCTTAATCCCTCTCATTTGAGTGCACAATCCCCCTCTCGTGTCTCAAAAATCTTAAAGTTCAACAACCCCTTCAATTCTCCCAGCTTATTTCGCTCAAATGGCTCTTTTCGAGCTTTTGGCGGTGATCTTCTCTATTTCCACACTTATTTCTCTCATGGGGAATAAGAGGGCTCCTACGGATGAAGTCGGGCCTAGCCGCCCTACCCGTTTAAGGAGGCAGAAAGGCGTCGAGGCTAGTACAAGCATTGATTGGGAGATAAGGACAAAGCGAGACCTCAATCCCCAGTCTCCTCTCGCAAGAACTCTACTAACGGACCTGTCATATGGAAATTTCAAGGCCATAGGGTTCTCTTTGAAGCACATGTAGATGAGAGACTGTTCGGGCTTTATCCGTTGATGGACCACCTGTCTAATGCTGGATAGGGGCCCATATTTAAAGCTTAGTCATGGGCGACTACAGAATACGAGACCCATCGCTAGAGCCTCTACAATTCAAGATCCTCGTGGCAAGGCGGGAAGCGGTTGTAAACGTTCATCTGATATCTCGGCTCCTGGGAATACCGTGTGGTGAGGTACACTAGTGAGGATTATTTCAGGAGTGAGCGTGAAAGAGACGGCCGCACGCGATTCCTTTGTGGCCAATTAGCCTATTGGAATCCAAACCGTACCCTCTTAGCATCCAAGATAGCTGACGACTCCCGCTTGCTCCACCACATCTTCACGTACAACGTGTATCCCAGGTAGAGCAATCGCAGCAAGTGTACATGCTTGATGGTGGACTTCTTGTACCGTGCTAGGCAAGGAGACAAGCTGTGCCTACCTACCTTCATCCTACGAGAGATAGTCCTGACCGCCCGTTCTACTAGAACAGCCAATTCACTTCTAATTGGTCGACTCATATGCAAGATTGCTCATGAGTTTGGCTACAGACTTTGCCCTGATATAGTGGTGCCAATTCACTTTATAAATGACACCACACTCGCCAACATGAAAATTGGGCCGCTAAAACGACGTGTTGGATCTGAGGATGAGGAAAGTAGCGACGGGGCTGAGGAGAGTGAAGAAGAAAAGGAAGAGGAAGAAAATGAGATAGAGGAAGAAGGAGAGTAAGAAGAGGAAGAGGAGGCCCAGGACACTGATGAGGGCTCTCCTCTCACTGCAAAAAGGCACGATAGTGATCGGGATGCTATCGAGGCCCGCTTGTCCCAACTTGAGGAGGGTCAGATTGCCCTGCGACAGGAGGTCACAGCGACCCGGGTCAAGGTTGAAGAGAATGAAGCCTTCATGAAGCAAAAATTCAATAAAGTATTGCGCGCCTTGAGGTTTATCTTGTGTTGTCTGTAGGATAAGGGTGCACCTCCACCATCACCAAATTCGGACAACTAGTCGTACATGTAGTTATCTTTTGGTTTGCTTTGTTGCTTGTTTTCTTGTTTCTATGTATAGCCTTGATAGGCTTAGTAATGTGGTAGAGTGGTTTGTAGGTTTTAGTGTGTGGAACCTTGCTTAGATTAGCTCATGTGCATCTTCTATCATGATCCATGTAATACTACATCTCATGTATTGTGACAAATTTTGGTAAATGAAATGCATGAAGCTTCTTTAGATTTGAAATGCGAATGATGTATGGATGCGTATATGATCTAATGTTAAATCTCACTCGGATTGCACCCTATGTTGTATATAGGGAATGCCACCTAAGAGCACGCGGAGTATGGTACGTCTCACACTTAACGACTTAATTGACGAGGCACCTCCCCTCAGCGATAGCCATATGGACCACAGTTTGGGCCCGACCCACGAGACTATGTCGGATTCTCAGCCGGCCACTAGCCCCACTAATGGGTCGGCACTTGTTGCACCACCTGTGCAACACCGGTTCTTGAGCAGAACTGTACGTTTACCTCGATGCCTCATCTGCCTCAGGCCGCTCCTCCTCTTGACAAGTTGGAGCAAATGATGCTCTTAATGCAACAGCAGCAATAGTAGCAGCAACAGTTTTTGGCCACATCGCAGGGGCCTTTGCCCAAAGCATGGGTGTGGTTCCACCTACACCATTTGTGCACCCTGCTTGCAATGTAGGTGCTAGCGGCCTTTTTGAGCGATTCCTGCGCTTCAGACCTCCTACTTTTGTGGGTACTCACAGACCCGAAGAGGCCGAGTATTGGCTAGACCGCATCTTAAGATGCTGAAGCCGCTACACTCCATAAGGCAGAGCAGGTGGAGCTAGTCACCTATATCTTCGAGAAAGAGGCTAGCCTCTGTGGGACAGTGTCCTTCGGACTATTGCTGTTGGATACGTATAGATGTGGGTGGCCTTTAAGACCCACTTCCATGAGAAGTACTTCCCCTCACATATCGGCATGAGAAGGAGAGTAGGTTTCTTCGCCTCCATCAGGGAGGGATGATAGTGGCAAAGTACGAGAACAGATTCACAGAATTGGCTAGGTATGCCCCGCTGATATTAGCTAATCAGTCGATGCAGATGCGATGATTTTCTGAGGGCCTGCGGCCTGAGATACACTCGAAGATGTGTTGTGCTAGCATATCCAACTATGTTGAGCTAGTAAGCATGTCCCTATGGGCAAAGTAGGATGGGGATAGACTATCCCAAAACATGCACCCTTGAGTCAGAGGCCTTGACCTGATCTGCCCAACCGACCATTCCTCAATAAGAGGCCACATCCAAATTTCCCTCCTCGGTTAATGACTCCACCGACATAGCCGAGGCGACCTAATATGTGGTGCACCTACTGCAAGAGGTCGGGCTATGCTGATACCTTCTATTTCACCAGGATGAGGGATAATGGCTTCTCGCCACCTCAGAGGATCAACCGCCAGCTTCCTCAAGCTATCTCAGCCCCACCTCTACGGTCAGCACCAACATATCCATCTTTTCGACCGCCTGCACCTCAATTTAAGCCGCCTCAATGACCTATGGTACCGCAGCTGAACTATCCTCGGCAGGCATGAGTACACGCGCTTGCAGCTCAAGCACCTGAGACAACAGCTCCAGCACCGTTTGCTTTTGAAGTCATGGCTCATGTCTAAGGTACATCGGTCTTCCTATTGGTGGACATCGGGTCCACTATCTCTATCATATCATGCGCGACTGTCAAGCTGTTTGGATTGGTTACAACTCTTATGAAGGGAGTGAGGATCCTTATAGCTACAGGGACCTTTTCAGACGTTACCAAGATTTGTAACGGGCGATCAATAAACTTAGGAAGCAGGACAGTGCTTATTGACTTGATTGTTGCCCCACTATGGCATTACGACGTCATCCTCGGTATGGATTGGTTCACCGAGATGAGGGCAGAAATTGATTGTGATACCAGAGTGGTGACAGCCCATGGAACTGAGGGCACGACCTTTACATTTCCAGTTCAGGTCAGTTAGCCCTACCGCGTTAGCTGTTATGCCACCTTACTAGAGAATGTTAGTGGTCCGACACTTGAGAGCATGCCAGTAGTTCAGGGTTTCACGGATGGGGTTTCACGGTGCGACACCTATGTCTCTTCCGACGTATCGCATGCCTCCATGTGAGATGGAGGAACTGAGGAGACATATCGATGATCTGTTGGATTCAGGTTTCATACGACCGAGTGTATCTCCTTGGGGAGCACCCGTGTTGTTTGTGAAGAAGAAGGATGGATCTCTGCGATTGTGTATTGATTATCGTAAGTTGAACTAAGTGACCGTGAAGAACAAGCATCCTTTGCCAAGCATTAGATTTGAAAATCGAGGAATTGATAACAAACGTTGTTTGTCATGTTATCGATGCAGTAACAACATATAATCTCCTTTTGGGAAGACCTTGGATGCATCAATATGGAATCGTACTGCCAACTCTTCACCAATGCTTTAAGTATTGTAAATACGGGATCCAGTGTAAGGTGATGGCTGATGCAAAATCATATACAGAGGTAGAATCTTTCTTTGCTGACGCCGGTTATTATGACGAATTCGTCACAGGAAATAACAAGAGAAGCAATAATAATGAAATGGTAAAAGATAGTACTATCACAGTACAAAATAGGATTGCAAAGATAGGGATGTCTGAGAAAGAGAAGGTGAAAAAGAAATTCTATTTTGTACCAAAACATCTAAAACGACCGGGACAACCTCCACTAACATTATTATTGCCTGAGCAGTTAAAAATTTTGCAGGAAAATTATACGACGCCGTTACCGCAAGCCAAAAGGAAGAAACCATTCTCAGTCATACCTAAGAGGTTTCATGTTGAGGCCAATAAGAAGAACCCTAAACCTATTGAATTCTATGTAGCATCAGAGGGAGAGATAGAAGCAAAGAGAGATAATAAGATGAGATCTACAAAATTGACACCCAAAGATTTGGAAAGGTATAGTTGTGCTAGCAAAAAAATAATGAAGAATATGAGCTTCGATTGTGAAGAGATGTATTTACCTGGACATATGCTGAAATTTGAGGTCTGGAACCATCGGTGGCGATGCATCTGTTAAATATTTCCAAGGACGAGAGGCCAATTAAGCAAGCATAACGGGGATTCCATCCGGAGCTGATTCCTCTGATTGAAGAAGTGAGCAAACTCATCAAGGTTAGGTTCATCAGGGAGGTTAAGTACCCCAAATGGATATTAAATATCGTCCCAGTGAAAAACAAGAGTAGACAAATCAGAGTATGCATCGACTTCAGGGACTCGAATGAAGCATGTCCCAAGGATGATTTCTCGCTGCCAATTACTGAGCTGTTAATCGATAGTACGACAAAATATGTTGTCATGTCCTTTATGGATGGTTACACGGGATATAATCATATAAGAATGGCTCCGGAAGATGAGGAAGGCACGACATTTAGAACATCGTTGGGAATCTATTGTTACAGAGTCATGCTGTCTGGTCTCAAAAATGCTAGTGCGACATATCAGAGAGCGATGCGAAATATATTCCAAGATATGATGCACAAACATGTCAAATGTTATGTAGATGATTTGGTGGTTAGATCAAATGACCACGAAGAACATTGTGAACATCTGGTTTCAGTATTCTGCCGTCTCAGAAAGAAGCAACTAAAGATGAATCTGTCTAAATGTGCATTCGGCGTTTCATCAAGGAAGTTTCTCAGTTTTGTCGTTAGACATCGAGGAATTGAAATTGATCTAGGAAAAATCAGAACTATACAGGAAATGCCACCCCCAAAAACACTGAAGGAATTAAAAAGTTTACAAGGAAAGTTGGCATATATTCGTCGTTTCATTTCAAATCTTGCAGGAAGGTGTCAACCGTTTTCTTATCTAAGAAGAAAGGAGTAGAATTTGTGTGGGACTAGTCATGTCAAAACGCATTCGATTCAATCAAAAGAGTTATGGAAACATCCCCCAGTACTAGCAGCGCCTGTAAAAGGTAGACCCCTCATTCTCTATATTTCTGCATCAGAAAATTCATAAGGGACCTTGTTGGCACAAACGAATGAGCAAGGGAAGAAAATCGCATTGTGTTACCTGAGTAGAACTTTAGTGGAAGCCGAATGCAATTATGCACTTATCAAGAAAGCGTGTTTACCTTTGATCTTCGCAGTACAGAAATTAAGGCATTATTGTCTCTCCCACGATATAATTTTGATTTCGCGAGTGGATCCATTGAAATTCTTAATGACAAGTCTGATGCTATCGGGGAGATTGGCCAAGTGGATGCTTTTACTGTCATAATATGTGATAACATATGAACTGGCAAGAGTAATAAAAGGACAGCAGTGACAGATTTCTTGGCAGCCCATCCTGTGTCGGATAGCGAAATGTAAATGATGATTTTCCAGATGAACAAGTGATGATGACAGAATTATGCGGCCCGTGGCAGATGTATTTTGATGGTGTTTCCAGAACTTCAGGAACTGGTGCAAGGGTAATATTTATTAGTCCACAAGGTGATCTATTTCCATATTCCTTCACATTAGGTGCAACATGCACCAATAATGAGGTTGAATATCAAGCCCTCATTATAGGAATGGAAATAGCTTAGGAAATGAAGATAAGGGCATTGCAGATTTTTGGCGATTCTAAGCTGGTAATAAACCAGCTCACGACAGAATTCGAAGTAAGGAAGTAAGAGTTCCTCCCATATTATCGCCGTGCACAACAACTTTTGGAACAATTTCAAGAGGTTGAAGTCAAACATATACCCAGGTCAAAAAATGCAAGGGCAGATGCTTTAGCCAGTTTGGCTGTGGCCTTAGCTTGTCCTAATCGGAGCCCTTTACAAGTAACAATCGAAGAAAGAAGGTTCTTACTACTTGTTGATGATGTTGAGATTGTTGAAGTACTTCTCGTATCATGTTTAGAGATCACAATTGATGATTGGCGCCAGCCTTTTGTGAATTGTCTCAAATATGATATCCTACCGGAGGATCCCGCACAAAGGCTGGAAATAAGGCAAAGAGTAAAGAAATTCATTATGTGTAATGAAGAACTTTATAAGAAACCCTACAACGAGATACTGTTGCGATGTTTGGATACAAAGGAAGCAAATAAAATATTGGGTGAAGTACATTCAGGAGAATGTGGAGCTCATCAGGCTGGTAGAAATCTGTTTCATCGAATACATCGAATGGGGTATTACTGGCCTACATGGTCAAGGACGCAATTGATTATGCACGATGATGTCATGAATGTCAAATACATGATGATATAATACATGTACCCCCTGAAGATTTGCATCAATTAGTATCTTCTTGGCCCTTCGTAGCCTAGGGACTTGATGTTATTGGTCCTATAAGCTCATCATCATCCAGAGGGAAACAGTGCATTTTAGCAACCACGGATTACTTTTCTAAGTGGAATGAGGCTATTGCGATGAGAAGTGTCAAAGAGAGGAACGTCTTGAATTTCATACGACATGTAATAATATACCGTTACGATATCCCGAAAAAAATTATTACTGATAATGGGACGCCATTCAAGAACAGGGGAGTGGAGAAATTGTGCCAGAAATATGATATTCAGCATTCATTTTCGACACCTTACTATCCACCAGCTAATGGATTAACCGAAGCTTTTAACAAGATAATTGTGAAAATATTGAAGAAAACAGTTGCAGGGAACAAACGTGATTGGGATGAGAAGTTGCAAGAAGCTTTGTGGGCTTATCGAACTACTCACTGTACTGCCACGAAAGCAACACCATACTCTCTAGTCTATGGGGTTGAAGCTGTTATCCCTATAGAAATGCAAGTTGCCTCGCTCAGAGTAACAGTACATCAGTCGATGACTGATGATGAAAACGCTAAGATCAGATTGGTTGAATTAGATCTGTTGGACAAAAAGTGATTAATAGCTCAGCAGTGATTGCAGTTGTATCAAGCAAGAATTTCCGCCGCTTTCGATAAAAGGGTTAGGCATCTTTCTTTTAAAAGGGGCGATATGGTATTAATACTGAAAAGACTAATAGTGGTAACTTACAAGACAGGGGCCAAATTTGACCTAAAATAGGATGGACCAAATATAATATCTGAAATGTATTCTAATGGGGTATATCGAGTAGTAGATCAAGACGGATGGGGTATAAGTATGCCGGTGAACGCCCGTTTCTTAAAAATATATCATCCATGAATATGAATATAGTTTTGATTTCGTAGACTTGCAGCGTAACTCTATAGTTCTTCCCAATCAAAAGGGGGCAGGCTAGAGTGCAATAAAGATTGACCTTTGTATTCCTCTTCAATGTTGTATTCTCTTTCTTTGAGTACTAATGAAATTCAAACTTTCGAGGTGTATCAAAAGCATCAACCATATTGTCAAGTGAAAAGCACCGTGTATATCTATATATATATATATATATATATATATATATTGCCAACCTCCAAAACGCCAATGATTATGCTGATGATTATCGCCAAAGGTTATCGCCAATGATTATCACAAGAATAGGTCGTCGAATGGAAAAGATAAATGCAAGGATCATGACAGATTCTATCAGCAATGATGATCTGTCATATATGACAGTAAGAAAACATTGCTAAAAAGTTGAACGATTATTACGGGTGATATGACAAAACTATACGACTGGGTCAAGACCAAGCATTGATGATAATTGCCAAAAGACGATGGTTATCGCCAAAATTGCCAAAATTAGAATTGTTATCATTGCCAAGCTGATTTATTATCTTAAATACAACATGAATATTGACCAGAATATTATCAGCAATGACAAAATATCAATTATTGATTCACTATTTTTGGTTGATATAGCGATGACAACTTATCATTTAAAGCAACTTAGCCAAGCCTCATACGGCCAACTACGCATAAGACCTATATATATATATAATTCGGGCAGCAGTGGAGTCTGTGGCCCTAAAAAATCCCATAGAGAGCTTCATATGCACCCATGCGAGAAATTGACAAAGTAGTTATGTAAGACACATGCCGTCTATATAGTTTCAGGTAGCGTCATGAGGATGGCCGGAGAGTGCCTCTTGTGAATGGGTCTGACCTGCAGGTGAAGGAAAAGTGAGTTTTTTAAAGCAGGATGACTGTAACGCCCTAAAAATCAGGGGTTGAGTAGCAACTCAACTCCCAAGTTCCAAAACATCACTTATGCAACATATATGCTTATGATTAAATGTTGTCTGTGTCAGTGCATTAATCATGAGTGGGATTGTACTAAAATAATAATTCACACTCCAGATCAAGTTGTAAAACGCAAGCGGAAGACTGAAAGACATAAATAAACGTATATAAGTCAAAAGATCACGATCAGTCTCCAGAGTATGAATACATCACTGAGTCACCATATACATGTAATAGTCTCAAAATCAAAATGTCAAAATAGTACAACTACACTGATAAGCCCTGTAGCCCTGTCGATCCGGATGGCCTAAGCAAAGCCGCCGGAGAACTGCATATAAGAGAACTCGTCCTGATCATCGTAGTAGTCAGGCTCTGCCTCTGGGGTCACGTCGTCACCTGAAATCAAGACAGTGTCTGGTTGGTGTTTAAAACATTATCCCGTAACGTGGGAGTGAGTGATCAACTCAGTGAAATCATAGAGCAAAGGTTAACATGTATCAATTCAGTCAAGCATTAATGATAAAGCAGTATAATCAAATAATCCTAAATACTCTTGTTAATGCAGAATGATATGAACAATGATGCATGCCCTCGCCGACACTCCCTCATGCGACACCATCTTACAGTCGCGGCATGCTTTCTTCCCTTTGTGCTCTTTAACCCGTGGCACATGCAGTGTGATGTTATGAGCATGATTACCAAGTTTTTATTAGTCCTTTTTATACAGCAGGATTGACAAACTATGGTACCTCCCTTATATCATTCCTAAACAAGGATCCATTCTAAGGTCGTCAGTCTTAGAAAATCTCATACGATGATGCGGTTCTAGGTCGCTATAAAGGGCTCGTCACCAAATCAGTACAGGCCTAGTGTATACTCTGATTACTACAAAAAGGCTCATCGCCTCTACGCAGGTTCAGAGTATGCTCGAGGTCACTACAAAGGGCTCGTCACCAAATCAGTGTAGGCCAACAGCTCGAATACATTGTCCCATACCACCATATTCGGCTCACGAGTCTGGGTTGCTCACTGGTCACTACGGGGAGGCTCGTTGCCCCAGCATAGGCCGACAGCTCGACCATGGTGTCTCATACCACCATGTCCGGATCATGAGTCTTAGCGAATCGAGGTACCAAGGTTAACGGGGTTTCACTAGTGAGTTCGGTACCTTAGGTTCAAACAATAGCGTCCATACATGGTGAACATACAATAGGCAAATCGGGTTACTTGGCGAGCTCGACTAATACGAGCACACATCGTATCGATTGACATGAAGTGCGTAAGCACTTCTTGTGGCCTAACCACTGCCGACGACCAACGCAGGACTCGGGTTCATCAAACACGTCCTACGTGGCGAACGAATCTCAGCCACAAATTTAAAGCCTGTTACCGATTGCCTGGACTATACTGTAGTCTCAAACACATTCAATCCTTAACCAGTAAGCATGTAGAGTAGTCAGAGCAAATTAACCAAGTAATTCGAACATATTAACAAGCATGTTATAAAACACAATGTAAACAGGAAATCCAAACACATACATTTCATAAATAAGCGATTAAACTAAACAACTTGCATGGAGAAAATCATACACATCTCTAAGGTAGTTGAGAATCCTATCTCAACACCCACCTAACACTATCTCCTAAGTACCTACTCATACAAGCATTTTCACAAACACTTAGACTACACTTATTAGCATACATAACGTATGTTGACCAAAACATGTATTAGGGCAAATCCTTTTGCCGAGGAGTTGTTACACATATAACTAGCATATACACACGGTAGTTAATCATGGCAAACACTCTTTCATATTTCGTACATATACGGTATTTTCTACACATACACAGAATACACTAAACTTCACAATTTTTATATTAACTGAATCGAAAAACGAACATCACATTTTACATGTAAAATAACACCCACATCATGAATCTATCATCAACCGGCATTGAAAGCTTTGAAAACCATAACCTATATGTCTATAGTCTGCACCTTATGCCGATAAACGCGTAACGGAGTTATTTTAGACGTTAAGTCTTTGTCAACGGCGGATTTGCAACCTATAACATGAACTAGGTTAGTTATTTCATCATTTCAACTATTTAAAACCCTAGAACGGATTAGGGTTAGGTTTTCTTACCTAAGAACGGGATCGGTATCGCTGATAGAGCGATACAGAAGTAATGATAAGGCACGTGGAGTAGTGGGATCGAATCTCAGGAAGAATCCCCACTTCTCTCTCTCTCTTTCTCTCTCTTTTCTTTCTTCTCTTTCTTAGGGTTTAGAAAATTCGTGTGAAGTGAGAGGGAGAGGGTTTAAGGTCCTTACATAGGCCCAGAACTGATGGGAATGACCCCAAGGCCAAGGTATACTTAGGTTATGTCCAAAGAGCGTCTGTTTCAGCTCAACGGAGCACTTCTGGAGCCCCCTTTTCTGCGTGCGGTTAGACTTAAGTTCACTGACCTTGGATCTAGGTCGAGTTGAATGGCATGTGGCGGACCAGTTTCAGTTCAATAGTCACCGAAACTCGATCAGGGTTACAAGTACACTGCCATATATGGGAAATTTCTCCTGATCCGAGGGTGTATTTGGGTCAGATTCTGATGGTCTGAATCCTTATATTCGGCCGGCAAGTGACAAGTCTCAAATTACTTTTGTTTCTAAAGATACCCACATTTCTCACACACTTCACTCCGGGCTCAAGCGAATAGCTTCAGAATACTATCTGGACTTGATTTCCGAGGTGGTTGTCAACCCCAATAAGGCGGTCCTAAGCGCTTAGTCTCGTGGTCATCGAACTTTCGATGTGCGGTCCAGATCCGATACGAAGTTTCAATGTGCTCTTAAGAGAAACTGGGTAATGAGATTGATCCTAGATTTTAAGGTAACCTAACGTCAATGATTCTACAAGTTTTGGGTCTTGCAGATTGTATTTAAAGTGATTAGTGCTGATTTCACATGCAATCTAGTTTAACACTAGTTAATCCTCGTCTAATTCCTAAAAGATTTGATCCTGAGTGATTTCTGCTTGAGGTGGTACTCGGGTCTTTGTACGGATTTTTCCAAGACATTACAATGACTCCCCAGATCTCTGGTTTAATTTCAGTAGTAACTCACGGGGGCAAGTCTTTGAAGCAGGAGACCCTCCACTGATGGACTAACGGCCTTGGATTTGGTACTCCAACGGTAGCTTTGCGCACCCTGTGAACTCTTGAGAGTTACTGTGGCCAACCCTGTGCGTAAATCGTATCGAGTTCACGACCCTGGTAGCTTCATTGGGCCCCTCTGATGGATCATGGTTTGTCAACTCCCCAGCCGCAATAAGCCCCATGAACTCTAGAGAGTTACAACGGCCATTCGTGTAAGACTAACTCCAACTACTTATGAGTTTAAACTGTGGTTACTCCAACTACTTATGAGCCTAAACTATGTGTACAACTAACTAGAATTGAAACTTAGTCTCGCCCATTCTGAATATCATTTAGGCAATGTTATTCTAATTATTATTATAACTTATTGCTCAAGCTCCACATGTCCATCAAACATACCTATGAGAATTGCTCAAGTTCAAAAATGATGCAATGATAAGATAAATACATGCCACAAAAAGGTATGATAATAAGATAAATAAGTTTCATATGAAGTATAAAAAAAAAAAAAAAAAAGTCATATTTCTTATTCAAAATGTACTCCTGTTAGATTTGACCGATATGTATTTACTACTGTTTTATTTCGAAGAGGAAAAACTTTTAATGATGATATACTTCTCCTTTTGAAGAGAACGATGGTGCCTATCTGTCTCTTGTCTTCTTGATGCTTCAAGAGTAATGTCTTTCATGATTTGCAAAGAAGGAGGAGGGTAAAATTGTACAGAATTATCATCTTCTTCTGAAAAATTTGGAGATTCATGGGTACTTTGCAGAGATACCCCAAAAGCTATCCAACCCTCAAAGAGTATCGGCCAATTGTGCTTCATAAGAAGTATGTTCCAGGGAAATTGTTACACAGAATTGACCAGAACAGGGAGAATGGTTAGTCTCCCTGGAATAACCGATGCCATGGTCTTCTTGATAACTCCTTAGTCGAGGTGGAGGAATGAATAGGGCATGGTCAGTTGAATGATATCTACGCACCAAATAATATTGGTGGACCCATCAACGCATCCAAGGATATGAAGAATGGACAGGGTACCCTTGGCCCGAGAGTATAAAATGAGATCCAGTGTTAACACTCAAGAGTTGTCTCCATATCAAAGCCCAATTATACGGCCCGATGCCACAGTTCCCCATAGATCTAGTAACGATATCACAAGTGGCCGGCACAGTTTGGTCAAACCCGAACTGACAAGCAAATCTGTTTGGATAATAGGGTTCGCTCCAGAACATACTGCCTTCTCTTAAGGGAAGAATACTGGATCTAATGGAAACAAGGAATGAGTGCTTACCGTGAGAAATAGAGTCATTATCAACAGCTTTTATGCCTTCCAGATGAACAGTGAAAGGAAAATGATGAAAGTTAACAGGATCACCGTCTTCTATTTTACGGGTAACCCAACCGTTTGATTTTTCAACCATCTTCCTCAGCTGGTAATGTTGAAGAGGGAGTTGATGAGGATCTGAATATGCTTCCGGTGGGTCATCAAAGGTCCAAGGGAAATATACTCCCAGCTAACCTATAAAGAAATGCCAAGGAGCATAAACCGAGAAAGGTTGGAGTGATGAATCTATGGACCCAAAAATTATATCACCAAAAGCATGATATAAGGAATATTGTAACGCCCTAAAAATCGGGGGTCGGGCAGGAGCCCAACTCCCAAGTTCCAACACATCACTTATGTAACATAGATAATATGATTAAATGTTGTCTGTATTAGTGTATTAAACATGAGTGGGATTTTACTAAAACAGCATATCATACTCCAGAGACAGTTAAATTACGCAAGCGGAAGACTGTGATAGATGTATAAGGCATATAAGTGGATTGTGAGTCCCCAGAGTATGAACATGTCACCAGGTCAAATAATTACATGTATAGTTCCCAAAATAACAAAATGTGAATGTCCAACTAATCATATAACCCTGTAATCCGGTCGATCAAAACGGTCTACATAAACCCGCCTGATAACTGCATGTATGAGAACTCCTCCTCATCATCATTGAAGTTTGGCTCAGCCTCATACGTCGTGCCAGTATCTGCATCTAAAACAGAGTGTGGTTGGTGTTTTAAAACACCGTCCCAGAGTAGGAGTGAGTGATCAACTCAGTGGAGCTATAAGGCAAAGGTTAACATGTTATCAATTCAGTCAAGCAGTAATGATAAAGCAATACAATAATCAAGTCCTAAGTACTCTTATTAATGCAAGGATGGTATGTGATAATGATGCATGCCCTCGCCTGTACTCCCTCAGCGACATCGTCTCACGATCGCGCATGCTACACTCCCGGTAAACGTGTGCTTCCTCGCCAAAGCACCTTGCAATACGATGCATGGTTGTGTTAGCCAAGTTCTTATTTAGGTTTATTCGTACAGCAGATTCGGGAAGCTAAAGTGTATTGCCCTGAAAATAGAGGGGTCGATTAGGAGCCTAACTCCCGAGTTCCAATGCATCACTTATGCAACATAGATAATGATGATTAAATGTTATCCGTATTAGTGCATTAAACATTAATAGGATTATACTAAATTAGCATATCATACTCCAGAGACAGTTAATTTATGTCAGCAGAAGACTGTGATACATATATAAGGCATATAAATGGTTGTATGTCCCTAGAGTATGAACATGCCACCAGGTTGAATAGTTACATGTATAATTCCAAAATGGACAAAATGAATATACATGTGTGTTCCAAAATATAAAATGACAGGTGTAATGGCATCTAGTCAGCATCCCAGTAATCCCCGTCGATCAGTACATGGTCTACATAGACCCACCTAATAACTGCATGTAGAAGAACTCCTCCTCATCATTGTAGAATCTGGCTCCAAATCGTAAGCTGCAGCATCATCTGTAACTACAACAGAGTCTGGTTGATGTTTTAAAACACTGTCCCAGAGTGGGAGTGATTAATCAACTCAGTGGAGCTATAAGGCAAAGGTTAACATGTTATCAATTCAGTCAAGCAGTAATGATAAAGCAATACAATAAGCATTCCTAGGTACTATGGTTAATGCAAGGATGATCTGAGTTAATGATGCATGCCCTCGCCTGCACTCCCTCTGTGACATCATCTCATGATCGCGGCATGCACCCCTGCCTCTGTGCTCAACTCCAACGCCAAAGGCACATACAAATGCGGTGCATGCACGTGATTAGCCAAGTTCTTAATTAGACTTATTCATACAGCAGGTTTGGAAAGCTAAGGTACCTCCCTTTATATTATTTACCCAAACGAAGATCCATCTAGGGTCGTCAATCTTAGGTAATCACATACGATAGGCAAGTTATAGGGCAACGTCACCCCTAAGTATAAAGCAGTGGACAAGCAAGTTCAGGTCATTACGAAGAGGCTCGTCACCATCCTCATAAGCCTTGGTTTATACTCATGGTCACTACGGGAAAGGCTTGTCACCTTAGCGTAGGTCAACAGCTCGAATACGGTGTCCCATACCACCGTATTTGGCTCACAAGTTTGGTTTGCTTACTGGACACTACGAGGAGGCTTGTTGCCCCAGCGTAGGCCGACAGCTCGACCACGGTGTCCCATACCACCATGCCCGGCTCATGAGTCTTAGCGGATCATGGTACCAAGGTTAAACAGGTTTTTCTCTGGTAAGTTGGTACTTTAGATTCAAGAAGCAGCGTCCATACATGGTGAACATACATTGGGCCAATCAGGTTACTTGACAAGCTTGACTAATACGAGCGTACGTTGAGTTGATCAACATGAAGCGCGTAAGCACTCTGCGTGGCCTAACCACTTTCGACAATCAACGTACAACTCGGATTCCTCAAACATGTCTTATGTGGCGAAACGACCTCAGCCACTAACTCGATAATTATTCTCAATTGCCTAGACTACATCGTAGCCCCAATCAAACTCCAACGATAGCATTCACATGTAATAGTCAAAGATAGCATGTGACAACCAATCTCAATACAAATCTCATTTGAGCATTTCAACAAACACATCGTACACATGTTGTCATGCATAGGTATTTCATACATAAAACACATAGTAGTAAGTTAGGTTACAGGAAGAAAATTGTAACTATAGGTAAGGGAATTGAGAGTCACCCCTCAATGCTCTCAGTAAACACATTTCAGCAAGCATTTACTCATCCAGGCATTTTATCAAACACTTAGACTACACATATTAACATAAATGTAATATAGTAGTTATAACAGGTATTATAGCAAATCCTTTCACAAGGATGTTGCCGTACGTACAACAATCATGCATCGTCAAACATAAATCATGGCAAGCACAAGTCATAATTCCATACTCATACAAACATTTCAACAAACACATGGGATACATTTATTTCAACATAGTTCATATATATATGTAATACACGGAAAACATCGTATCTAAGCATATATGATAGCAATCAAGTCAGACATAAATCATTGATGATATTGAAAGCCTTGAAAACCATAACCTAAATGTTTATAGTCCGCACCTTTCATAACGAGCTCAGTTTGAACTCTATGTCTTTGTCTACAGCACAATGACAACCTATAGCGTGAAATAGGTTAACTATTTCATCATCTACCCTATTTCAATCCCTAAAACAGATTAGGGTTAGGATTTCTTATCCAAGAACAGAGTCGAAATTGCAGGAATAGCAATATAGACAAGCTGATTCAGTACGTAGAGCGGCAGGGTCGAATCCCAGGAACTCTCCCACTTTCACTCTCACTTTCTCTCTCTTTCCTTCTCTCTTTACTTTTTTCTCTCTGCTAGGGTTTACAAATTCATATGGAATGAGATAGGGGTGGTTTTAGGTCTTTATATAGGCCCAGAACTGATCTCAATGGATCCAGGGCCATGGTATACTTAGGTTATAGCCAAAAGTTGTCTGTTTCGGGCCAACGGAGCACATCTGGAGGCCCCTTTTCTGCGTACGGTCCAGGAAAAGTTCTCTGACATTAGATCTAGGTCAGGTTAAGTTTTCAGTCCAATCGAATTTATGGATCGACCGTGGCGGACCAATTTCAATTCAACGGTCATCGTCACGAGTACACTGACTTGTGTAGGAAAATTTTCCTGATCCAAGAGTGTATTTAGGTTAGATTCTAACGGTCTGAATCCTTAAACTTGGTCCACAAGTGAACGGCTCAAATCACTTAAATTTGAGTTCATTTTTTAAAGGTATTCGCGTTTCTCACACACTTCACTCCGGGCTCAAGTTGTGCATTCCTAGATACTATTAAGACTTGATTTCCCAGATGGTTGTCAAGTCTAGCAAGGCAGTCATAATTGTATAGTTTCGTGGTCATTGGACTTTCGACATGCAGTCCACATCCGATACGGAGTTTCAAGGTGCTCTCGAGAGCAACTGGGTTTAGAGATTGATCCTAAGTTTTTAGGTAATGTAGCGTTAGCGATGCTACTAGTTTTGGGTCTTACAGATCGTATAGAAAGCTATTCAAGCTAATCTATCATTTAATTCAGTTTAGCACTTAATTAATTTTCGTCTAATTTTTAAAGGATTTGGTCCTTAGTGAATTCTGCCTAAGGTGGTACTCAGGTCTTTGTACGAATTTTTCTGAGACGTTACATAAGGTACCTCCCTTTATATCATTTACCCAAACAATAATCCATCTAGGGTCGTCAATCCTAGTTAATCTCATACGATAGCAGTTCTAGGTCGCTACAGAGAGGGTCGTCACCTCATCACAGTTCTAGTTGTACTCGAGGTAACTACAGAAAGGCTCATCACCTTAGCGTAGTCCTTGTATATACTCGAGGTCACTACAAGAGGCTCGTCACCTAATCGTAGGCCGACAGGTCGAATACAGTGTCCCATACCACCGTATTCGGATCACGAGTTTAGGTTGCTCACTGGACACTACGGGGAGGCTCGTCTTCCCAGCGTAGGCCGACAGCTCGACCACGGTGTCCCATACCACCATGCTCGGCTCATAGGTCTTAGCAGATTGAGGTACCAAGGTTAAACAGGTTTTTCACTGGTAAGTTGATACCTTAGATTCAAGCAGTAGTGTCCATACATGGTGAACATGCATTAGGCCCATCGGGTTGCTTGACAAGCTCGACTGGTACGAGCGTACGCTAAAATGATCGACATGGAGTGAATAAGCATTCCTCGTGGCCTAACCACTGTCAACAATCATCGTACGACCCGGATTCATCGAATGTATCTGTTGTGGCGAAACTACTCAGCCACTTGGTCATAAACTATTACCGATTGCCTGGACTACATCGTAGTCCCAATCACACTCCAAACAATGGCATTCACATGTGAAAATCAAAGACAGCATGTGACAACCAAATCTAAATATGAATCGTATTTGAGAATTTCAACAAAAACATAGAGTACATGTTATCATACATAGGCATTTCATTCATAAATCACGTAGTAATAGGATAGGTTACATGAAGGAAATCGTAACTATAGATAAGGACATTGAGAATCATATCTCAACACCCTTTATACATACGTTTCAACAAGCATTTTCTCCTTCAGGCATTTTATCAAACACTTAGACTACACATATTGACATACATATGAAAAGTAGTTATAACAGGTGTTGTGGCAAATCCTTTCACAAAGGACTTGCCACACGTACAACAATCATGTATTCCCAAGGAATAAGCATGACAAGCACAAATCATAATTCCATATTCATTCAGACATTTCAACAAACACATGGAATGCATAATATTCAACATAGATCATATATATGTGAAACATATGGGAAACATCGTATCTAAGCATATTTGATAGAAATTAAGTCAGGCATAAATCATTACTAACATTGAAAGCCTTGAAAACCATAACCTAAATGTTTATAGTCCGTATCTTTCGCCAGTAGACACGTAACGAACTCAGCTTAGACACTAAGTCCTCGCCTACGGCACAATGACAACCTATAGCATGAAGTAGGTTAGCTAATTCACCATTTACTCTATTTGAATCCCTAAAATAGATTAGGGTTAGGATTTCTCACCCGAAAACAGAATCGGAATCGCCGGTATAGCGACACAGAAGCGGTAGCTAAGTACGAGAGTGGTGGGATCGAATCCCAGGAACAAACCCTCACTCTCTCTCTTCTCCTCACTTTCTTCTTCTCTTTTCTCTTTTCTCTCACCTAGGGTTTTAAAATTCATATGGCAAGGGACAGAAGGTTTAAGGCGCTTATATAGGCCCAGGATTGATGTAAATGGCCCCAAGGCCATGGTATACTTAGGTTATAGCCAAAAGTCGATTGTTTCGGTCCAATGAAGCACATCTAGATGCCCCTTTTCTGCATACGGTCCAGAGGAAGTCTCCTGACGATAGATCTATGTCAGGTTAAAATTTTAGTTCGATCGGATTCGTGGATCGACCGTGGAGGACCAGTTTCAGTTCAACGGTCATCGTCACTCGATCAGGGCCACAAGTACACTGACATATGTAGGAAAATTTCTCTGATCCAAGGGTGTATTTGGGTCAGATTCTGACATTCTGATACCTTAAATTTGGCCCACAAGCGAACGGTTCAAATTACTTAAATTTGAATTCATTTTCTAAAGGTATTCACGTTTTTCACACACTTCGGTCCGAATGACTTGCTCGACTGGTCAAGTGGCCTGCTCGACTGGTCAAGAAATGTACTCGACTGGTCGAGTGAGTAAAAATTAAGTCGCTGGAGTTCGAGTCGAGCACTATTCGACTAGTCGAGACCGTTCACTGAATAAAGAGATCTCAAAATCAGAATCTAAAAAACTATAAAAATAATATATGAATAAGTAATGCTTCACAATGCGAGAACACCTATTAATACACAATTGAAGCATGGAAATCAAAACTCTGAATGGTCAAGCGTGTGTGCACATTCACTCACAAGTGCATGAAAATTACAAGTGAGTCGAGCCGGTTGTGTCACTAGTCTGTCGAGCCACAACAAAAAATTCTCGAAAATTCTTAACAAATCTTGGACTGGTCGAGAAACTTATTGGACTGGTCGAGCCAGTGCCTGGACTAGTCGAACAATGACTAGAACTAGTCGAAGAAAAGCCTATAAACTTATACATTGACCTAAATTCAGTATGCAATAAATATGACCTAACCTATGGTCAATCTAGGGTAATCCATACCTCAAATGTGAGTATGAAATATTGACACATCGTTTGCTTCGGCAGATTGTGTATATTGAAGCACATGAAGCTTGACCTTGTATTCCTCTAGACCATTGAGTAACCTTCTTCATAAAGATGTTCCATTTGATTGGACTGACTCATGCCAAGAGGCTTTTATAAAGTTAAGGGGTATGTTAACAATCGCACCTATCATACAACTACCCAGTTGAAGCATGCCTTTTGAAATCAAGTGTGTCAAATGTAGTCAGGTGGAAAACTTCTTGGCCAAAAATATTAACTAATTCCTTTTTTTTCGCTCCTATTATTATTAAAATTGTACTCCATATACTTTATTTTATTCTCATTAATTTTTACATTTTAAAGCATCCCTCTGTAAATCTATATGTGTTTTTATGCTCTCATTCATTTTATCAATCAAAACATGTCATTTGCAAACAACATAAGCCATGGGACCTCTTTCTGCAAATGCCACATTACCTCAACGATAACTAATGTAGAAAGATATGGTCTCAATGCCAACCCTTTTATAAGCTTACAATAATTGGAAAATCACCTTCCTCTTCGCTAGTGATCCTCACATTTGTTACCACTCCCTCATACATATTCTTAATGATGTCAATTTGTCCTCTCAAGCTCCTTTCCAATACCGACCAAATTAATTATCTTAGGACCCTATCCTATGATGTCTCTAACTCAATAAAGATATGGAGAGCCTTCCTCCTCTCCCTATATTTCTTCATATATTGTCTATGTAGGAAAAGGATTTCATGGTAAACCTCCCAGCATGAAACCGAACGAATTTTTTATACATGTCTCATATCTTAATCTTTACTTAATCATTCTCTTTCAAATTATAATAGTGTGGCTCATAAGTGCAATCACTTAAATCCCAAAATCATCCCGTAAAATGGGTGAAAATTCCCATATGCGAAATGTTTAAGCAAGATCCAGTGTTATTGAATCGGGAGGGTTGGAGGGTATTGGGTCACAGAGTGAAGGTTGGAGTGGGGCATTGGAATCTAAGTTGTTGCAATACACTCAAAACTCCAAATTGAAAGTGTAATGGGAAGAAAGCTAAGGCCCCATTTGCATGATAGTCCAGAAATTAGTTCTTGAGAACTCAAAGCATGTGGAACTGGCAAATTTTCTAATTTTCTTATCATACCATTTCGATGACAATGGCAATTGAAAATATAGTATAATGCAAATACCAGCTTCTAGTATACTTAGTGAAGACTTTAAGGCGGTAACCCATCTGATTTCATGCCTGGAATTTGATCCACTTGTTATTTACTTTTAACCATCCATTTGATAACCACTGCTTGGATAGTTAGGATCAGTTAATCAGTATGATTCCTGGGACATGCTCCAGACATAATGTGCCCCCACAAATTTGATTGGTTTGAATAGAGAATCCATATGATAGTTTACCACAACTTAAAAGAATGGTGACTCTTGCACCAAGCACATTGGTCATTGCGCTAATAGAGATGGAGCATGGCCCATAAAGTACATTATCCAAATGAAAATGATAATCTTATCTTGCACTCGGAATTTGAACCACTTATTGTTAACCATCCATTTGGTCAATTGGACGGTTAAGATTGGTTGATTAGTGCAATTTTAAGATATGGTCAGTGTCCCGCGGTTTCTGAGACATGGCGCATCCACATGTGGGGTTGTAAGCTATCATGAGAAAATACAAGAGAGATCATTTCAATGGTTTTCGTTGATGAGTAGAACTCATATCCATCTCATGTTAGCAGATTGTGTGGCTTATGCATCAGTTACCTCACAAGCATACGACATAGCAAAACTTATTTCACTGGTTGGAAGATGATGATCCTCATGAGATTGGAGATGGTTATAGTCATACACTTAACATAATGGGACTACATATGGTCCCATTTTGGAATGTTTATAATTAAAACATTTCATGTGATTACATAACTGCTCCAAACAGCATTTTGGTAAATAATCCAAGCAGGGCGCCCTAAAAGGATTTGGAGGAATTCTCCAACGTGGGAAAGCAATGCATTAAAAAGGGTGAGATAAAAAGTAACCTTCCAAAACAATGTTTTTTTTTTTCCCCCCAATCAGATTTTCCACAAAAGGCCAGGAAAGGATCCATTCATTCAAACCCAAAGCGCCATTCATGTGCCAGAAAACAGTAGTCCCACCTTCCAAACAGAAGCCTAAACCATGCCCCTGATGAGAGATGATAAACTATCAGATACATAGGCACAACATAGACAGCTGCATTCACATGTGGTCCCAACCCTGGATTAGATAAAAGCCCACCCAGAAATCGCATACAATTGTAACAATCACATTAATAGAAAAATGCCTGTTGCATGTTTCATATCCTAACAACATATTCTTTCCAGACAACACAGATCCAACTGTTCAGATTAAAACAGACTCGGTGACCAAACCAAATGCAGTAGAACTCACCACCACATCAGAACCCAGCCCAAACACATTCGCGAGATGAATGATCCGCACTTGCACCTCCTAAATTCCTACATGGATTGATATAGGTGGCCACTTTCATCCTAAACACACATCGTACAACCATGCTAAAGTCATGGTACATCAGTCTACACACAAAATGTAAGAGCCACCAATAAAGAGCATAATACCATCTCAGAATTTTTATAAAAAAAAAAAAAAAAAAAAAAAAAAAAAAAAAAAACAACAACGGATATTAGAAACAGCAATGGCAGAAACCCATTAAAGGAGTACAACATTCAAGTCAAAACTCCGCTTCAAAAAGCCAGTTATTTTATGCTCAGTGGAGAAAATGGGAGGTTGAGGGACAATAGGAAATTTTCTGAAGATAAATAATCTCTGGTCCCCACTGCCGGCCAGAATTATTTTTACAGGCCCATGGTATCATCATCATCATATAACCAACAAAAGAAAACAAAAGAAAAAGCAGAAGAATTCCAATCACATGCCTGTTAAAAAGACGATGCGCAAAAAGAAGAGCTTTCGGTTCCAATCATTCGTTACCTTATTGTCTGCACTGCACTGCCCTGCTCTCCCCTCTCGACATTCCATCATTGCCTAGGGCTTGAGAGCCAGGGCTAGGCCAATCTTGGCACTCTTCTCGATGGCGCGGGTGTCAACCTCTCCTGAGATGGTGAAAAGGGACTTTGGCCTCCATTCATGCTGGATGAGGGCGCTTGCTTTGCCATAGTTGTTGAGCCGGGACTTCACCGTGGTCAAGGGGTCCAGTGCATGCTGGGTGCCGATGGTGAGGGTGTTGTCATTGCTTGAGAAGCTGTGCGACAGCTCTGCACCCACTGCCGTGTTTGACAGGGGGCTCACCATGTGATAGTAGGAAGCGGTGAGCGTATCCCCTTTGTCATTCCTACCAAGTCATTACAAGATTTTAGCAGACCATTTCATTCAGATAAGAGGTGATCCCACCATTCTTCCCTGAAATTAAGGTATTTTTGGACATCCCACACTTAACACACTCCACCCCAAATCAATATCAGTAACATATCAGGTTGACCTTAGATATCTTGAACATTGATTTGAGGTGAAGGGAAAAATCCAACCGTGCAATAGCGTCCCCATTTTTCTGCACCACTCCAAATGGATAGTAGAAAGGTATCCTTTCCACCAAATATTGAAATTAATTGTGATATGGGGTACAACCACACAGAGACCTAAAAGATCAACTTTGTTTTGAAGAACTGATTACTCACAAGGTCAAGGAAGCTATGAGGTCAGCACTGGAGAAGCTCAACCCAGCATTATACTTGATGAACTTGCCACTGGCAGTGTCAAAAGACAAGTCGGTCCCAACAGAGAGAACATTGCTCCCAACTACACCTGAAAAGTTGACGATGGGGTTTGCAGTCAACCCAATACTTGTGCTAATCCCTGCATAGTCGTGGGCGTATTGTAGTTCCACCTGTAACCACAGCCACCAAATTTTCACATTGGATAGGTCCTTTATGGTTGTAGCATGTTGTAATTATTTTTTGTTATGGATGGACCCGAGGGGAGAACTGAGGCATAATGAAACAAAAAATGACACCCATAACACAGTCAGACTACATCAATATCCATAATAGGCAAACACAAACTGCCTTTTCTTCACATTTTTTTTTTTTTTTTTGCTTTCTTATAGCCTAGTACTGCTCAGGCAGACAAATATACTCATAGGCATGACCAAGCCCCACTCAATGAAAACAAAACATATTGCATTACACCACTTCATGGCATATATGTCACAAAGGAGCTCCATATGCCAAGATTACAGCATTCTCATTGCAGACTTGGGTCAGAGAATGAGGTTTATAGCAAGAATATATGATACCAGGTGGTATTTAGGAGAAATGCCAGCAGTCAACAATTTCAGCTCCTACTACTGAAGTGGGATGGTGCTCAAGGTATTACTTGTGTTCAAAATTTGATGCATGCATGAAATACAGACATTTACTTCATAAATGCACATCACAATATTAAACATGCATCTTTTATCAGTAGGAGATGGAACATATTTCAGCCTAACTGAGAAATCAAGGACCACCACCAAGGCAAAAAAAGATTATCCCCATGTCTGACACCTAATATTTTTTCTTTTGCAAGTATCACAAATTTGACCCACAAAATCTTTTAAATTTTCATAAAACAGAACAGAAAACTTTTAATATACCAGAAGATCAAAGACCATTGATGAGAGAGAAAACTCCTTTTACCCAATTGCCTACTATTTTTTATATTTTTTCCTCTTGTAAGAAAGGAATATCCATTAAGGTCTGAGATAAACATCCACCACACACAACTTGGCGAGAAGTAGGGACCTGATTGTCAAATCAGTCCCTCATTCACATTGAGGAATTGAAATCCAACTGCTAATTTATAAGAACAAGAAAAGTGGAGAAGGAAACACAATTGGCAGAGGAAGATTCTACCTTCAGAACAGAAAAAATCACATCCATAAGAATGAAAAGTCCTCCATAAAAAGTTCAGCAAAGACATCAAAACTTCCAAAAGAGACTCCTTCAATTTAAATATACTCGCAAACATAAAGTGAAACCCTAGAACAAATCTCAACCTTAGATCAGCTCTAAACAAAGCACCATATATAATCCTTTTGACATTAAAAGAATAAAAAGCTACCTTAAAATTTGAGTCCCTAAAATAACATTAGCGCGGCATACTATGTAGTGTGTTACTACTGTCTCGTTCTATAGCAATACAGCAGCCATTCTGTAGCATGCTACTCTGTTGCAAAAGATAGGTGATGGATCCCCCATCATAAAATTGGTTGGCCCACCCTCGGCCCATCACATGGGTTACAATAAAATGGCACACACTTAGCAAAGCCCCATACATAGACTTTTCAACATTAAAAGACTACAAAGCTAACTAAAAATTTGAGTATCTTATTTTAATCGCTAAAATGACATTATTGTAATGTGTTACTGCAGCGCCTCACTACAGCAATACAGTAGCAGTACCATAACATGCCACTCCTTCACAAAATAGGTGATGGGACCCATCATGTGGCTGGTGGCATCACCCTTGGTCCATCACATGGGTTGCAATAAAATGGTACACACTGCGAGGCTGATTGTTCAAGTTGGTCTCTAACTCGATGGTCATCATCATCATCATCATCATCATCTAGGTCTTATACCAACTAATTGGGGTCGACCACACGAATCATGTTCTGCCATTCCACTCTATCAAGGTCTCTAATTCAATATATATATATATATATATATATATATATATATATATAATAATAATCCAAATCTCAAGCAAGAAGAAGGTAATGGGGAAGGAAAATCAACAATATGATTTAAAAAATAAAATAAAATCACAAGAAACTGGAAATTTTGAAAAAAACATGCAAAATCCAGTAATAATAGAGAAAAACAGTCCCCCAGACACAGTCCAAAGTACTTAACACCCTAAACATAACCTAAAACAGTACCAAACATTAGCCCTTCGTTCATCTTATCTAAGCATCTTTTTTATATTTAAAATGCTAAATAAACTCTTAACTCGAGTACTGTAGCTTTTTTGGGAGAGAACAAATAAGTATCATAGCATATTAGCATAGCACATTGTATTGTTACTGTAGCATGCATACTGAGGTAATATTGTAGCGATACTGTAGCAGTACTGCATCTGCGAAGTCTGTTTTGGACAAGTCAGAAGAACTAATGCGCAACTTCTTGTAGAGAGGGGTCAACAATGGGCACAAGTTTCATGTTCTCAAATGGAAAGAGGTTTGTAAACTGATCTCCGAGGGTTGAGTGGGCATACGGGTGTCGGAATCAATGAATGTGGCATTGTTAGCAAAGTGGCAATGGAGATTTCGTACTGAAAAGGATAGGCTATGGAGAGAGGTGATCCCACCATGGTTGAAGTTGCTTCGAAGGGAATAGCAACTAACTACGAGCATTTTTTTGATGGGGCTAATCTTTGCCAATGAAGGAAACTTTAACTCCAATGGACTATCTCTATTGATCTGTTGTTTAACCAATGATTGGTCTTCTCTCTTGGAGACAGGGATCGTCGTGGGCTCTGATACCATGTGAAACAAGTGGCAGCAATGGTGTATGGTGACCTCATTGTCGAGAGGATTTATCTGACGAGGAAGCAGCCAAGTATGCTAAATTATTGGAGCAACTGCGGAACATTTGTCTCTCCTCAATTTCCAAGGATTCTCCAACTTGGAATCAAGGTATTTCGTATCGGTAACGGTGGCCGTAACAGTCACCACCATTACCGATACCCAATACGGGGGCATAACAACCGTTATGACCCTTGTAACGGTTGAAAATTTTCTTTTGCCCAAAAAATTCTGAAAAAATATCTAAAAAATCAAGAATAATATAAATATTTCAAATATGTATTCGTTTTTTTTATTTTAAACATGTTTATGGTAGTGTAACGGTCCACTCTTTGGTGAGAGTGTTGTATCAGTAATGCAGGGGCATTTTCACACAAGGCTCGAGTGGGGTAGCCTGTGGGATGCGGGGATACACTCAGGGTGCACGGCCCGTGTGAGGCGGGCAGCTCGAGAGAGGCGGGCCCTACCCGTGTGAGGCGGGTGGCTCGTATGAGGCGGTACCCATGTGATTTGTGGCCCACGAGGGGGATTCGGCCGACGTCCTAACCCATGAGATGTGGGGCCTGGGCTATGAGATAAAGGGACTGATTCGCCATGCTCTAACAGTTCAAGCTTTTAGAGCAAGTGGTTAATTGTCATGCATCAAATTGGTATCAAAGCGGGAGGTCTCGAGTTTGACTCCTCACCGGGGGTTATTAATGCAGGGGCATTTTCACACCGGGCTCGAGTAGGGTAGCCTGTGGGATGCGGGGACACAAGCATTAGAACTAGAAATCAAAAAAATGCATAAATACTGCTTTTTCAATTTTTATTTTTATTTTTATTTTTAAAGGCCCTCAAAGATTCTATTCGCTCAAATCACTTCAATCCACAGTTTTAATCTTAAAAGCTATAGTAAGAGTGGTCGAAATCTGTTATAAAATGATATAGGAGAGTTTTTGGAATGAGAAAAGTGAAAAGGAGGAGGAAAATGAATTTAAATAGAAAAAAAAAAAAAAAAAAAAAAGTGACCGTTTTTCGACCGTTACGGGAGTAACGGCCTTTACAGCCACCGTAACGCTGATACGGTCTCAAAAAACTAATTGCCACGTTTCACCCCGTATTGCATAACGGTCATGGCCGTTACCTATACGTATTCGCCTTTACGGGCGTATCATAACGGATACGAAATACCTTGCTTGGAATACTTCTCCATCAAGAAAGTTTACAGCTCAAGCCTTTTATAAATTGATCTGAAAATCCTCTCCTCCAAGGAACTTTTTCATGGTTTTTGGTTCTATGGAGCTCCAACCAAGATGGTGGCTTTTACATGGTTGATTGGGAGAAAAGAGTCTTAACCATAGACAACCTCTAGAAACAGTCTATCATCCTACCCAACATTTGTTTCATGTGTAAGAATAGTGCAAAATCAATATATCATCTCTTCCTTCATTATACTTTTGTGAGTAAATTTGGATCTCTTCCTTCATTATCCTTTTGTGAGTAAATTTGGATCTCTTCCTTCATTACCCTTTTGTGAGCAAGTTTGGATCGTGTTTCTGGCTATATTTGAAGCTAATTGGCCAATGCATTCTCCTATAAATGCTTTTTTTTGGGAATTGCATGATGGGATCCGAAGAAAGGATGAATCAATCATTTGGCACATGATCTTGCTAGCAAGTTTGTGGAACATTTGGGGGGAGCGAAATGGAAAGGTGTTTCCAAAATAATGAAGGATCATGGGAGGTACTTTGGAAATCCAAAAGAGTTGTTCTAGAATGTGCATCCAAGATAAAGAATGTCAAAGATTGTAAAATTGTCTTTGCTTAGGTTGTAATTCGCTTGTTATATTCTTTTCCATTTTGACCTTTTGTCTTAGCAACTTATAAATAAAATCAATTACTATTAAAAAAAAAAAATCGATGTTTTGGATCACCAGACCATAATCACCATCCTATAGAGAAATCCTGAATGAACCCTACCCTAGATGGGTCCAAGCCAGTCCATTTTAGATGGAACCGAAGCAGATGGGGCTGTCTTTTTTTTTTTTCTTTCTTTTTTTCTTTTTTTTTCTTTGTTTCTTTTTCTTGTTCTTGCAGGCCGCGCTTAGACCCTAATGCAGCACGATACCAGCCCATTGACAGCCCTAGACTTCTGCAACACTATGTTGGTTGAGTTCTTCTAAGCTTTTCCTTTGGAGGCTTGCAGATTAGGTCGAGGAAATTATAGACAAAGAACAATGTTTTAACTTATCCCATATGCAATGGGAAGGGAACTCTATGGCAGACTCCCTTGACTGGAAGTAGTTGGCAGGCTCTCTTTGGTTGTGGGTGATAGCATCCCCTTGTAATTTTGTTCCACTCGAGGTCAATTGGGTGTTAGGACCCCAACAAAACTGAGGCTAGAGAATGTGAAGTGGACAAGGACACGCTACAAGAGAGCTGCATATTTAGTAACTGTGAAATAAATATTGACATGCACATGTAAAACAAACACACATATTTCATTGGTCGCCTGCGAGCAAGACTCAATGAATCCATTCGCACGGTCCAATTCGGGTGTGCACTAGCATATTGTGTTTCACACATCCAAGCCACCTATCAAATGTTTCATAGCATGTTAGGCCCAAGGCCCAAACATCAGCCCAATTTATGATTCAAGTGGGCCACAAAATGGGGCAATAGTGAACAGGTGAATGCCCACCATTCCTACTGTTTCCATTGGTATGAATACCAATTTGACCTGATTTTTGGGCCCTGTGCCTAAATTGGGGTGAGACATCTGATAGGAGTAGTTCGCAGAATGTTGTGCCACGTTCAACACATCCAACTATTTCCTATCGTGTGGTCCACTAGACCATGGATCGGGCTGGTTTTTGGGCCCTAGGCACATCATGGTGGGGCCCACCCAAAGTAGATTTCGTACTCGTCGCATGGCTTGGATGTCAAAAACACATCATGGTGGGGTCGGTCAATTAATCAATCAACGTCATAAACAGATCATGGTGGGGTTGGTCGGTCAACCAATCAATCGATGTCAGAAACACATCATGGTGGGGTTGGTCCATCCGCCCGTCCATGATGTGTGTGTGTGTGTGTGTGTGTGTCAGTGTGTTAGTGTTTTAAATAGCAGTAGTGTGATGCGTAGCGCTCAGCCCTCTATAGTGTGTAGCGTAAATATGTAGCGTGTAGCGTAAGCTACACGATACTTCTATTTTTTAATTTAAAAATAGGACAGAATAAATAGTGAAAAAAAGGGGGGGAAATATATAAATGACTAAAAGATGATTCATTTTATCAATTATAAGCATGTTCAAAAAAGTTATTAGTTATCATTTATCAAAAGCCAATCCAAATATACATGCCAAATCAAATAATTATTACATCAACAACTTTTTAAGCAAACCACTTTAATTAATAATGTCTAATGGAAACAAGTCACAATTATGAAAAGAAATAAAAATCCCATAGGTTAGAAGTATCAAGTATAATACAAGTGTCACATTCCTCAACATTAGAAACAAAGAAAACGTGAAGAAAAAAAAAAATAGTAAAAAAAATACATTGCATCTGACGCTATGGACACTACGCGCTACGTAGCTATAACGTACGCTACAGGGGATTTACGCTATTTGGAACGCTACGTAGCGCTATGGCCACGCTACGCTACATAGAGTACGCTACGTAGCGCTATGGCCACGCTACGCTACATAGAGTACGCTACGGGCGCTATTTGAAACACTGATATATATATATATATATATGTGTGTGTGTGTGTGTGTGTGCTGAATCACGTGGATTGTTCATATTTTGGACTCATATCATGGGCAATGTTGTCGAATCGCATATGTGATCATGTGCAATCGCATATGCGCATAAGCATATGCGATTGCACAATCGCATATGTGACCGCATTTTTCTATTTTTATTTTTGAATACATATATATATATATATATGTGCGATCGCATATTGGCCGTGGCACATTGAATTTTTTAATTTTTTGCAAAAAAAAAAAAAAAAAAAAACAACTTGCCTATAAAAAGGCTTCCAAATCTCCTCCATTTGCAATATTCTCACTCCAAAACTCTCTTACTCTATTTTTCTCTTACATTTCTTAATTACAAGTGTCTCTCTCTCTCTCTCTCTCTCTCTCTCTCTTGTATTTTCTACTTCCAAGTGATCTTAATCTCTCTCTCTCTCTCTCTCTCTCTCTCTCTCTCCCCTACATTCCCTCTCTTGGAAGTTAGAAGATCGAGATTCAAGCACTTTCAAGTTTCAAGGAAGATAGCTTGTTGATTTTCTACAATAATAAATAAATAGCTTGTTGATTTTGTTGTTACTACTTGTTAACTATATTGTTAAATGTGGATGACTTGATGTTTAATTGCTTTTATCTCTCTCAAATGTATTTTAAATATATAAAATTAGTTATCTATTTACTTAGAAAAGTTCTCCTTAGTTTCTTATATATTTTTTTTTTCATTTTTTTGAATATATATATACATATATATGTATTCAAAAATAAAAATAGAAAAATGTGATCACATATGCGATTGTGCAATCGCATATGCGCATAGGTATATTTTGGACTCATATCATGGGCAATGTTGTCGAATCACATATGTGATCATGTGCGATCGCATATGCCTATGCGCATATGCGATTGCACAATCGCATATGTGACCGCATTTTTCTATTTTTATTTTTGAATACATATATATATATATATATATATATATATATATTCAAAAAAATGAAAAAATATATATATAAGAAACTAAGGAGAACTTTTCTAAGTTAATAGATAACTAATTTTATATATTTAAAATACATTTGAGAGAGATAAAAGCAATTAAACATCAATTCATCCACATTTAACAATATAGTTAACAAGTAGTAACAACAAAATCAACAAGCTATTTATTTATTATTGTAGAAAATCAACAAGCTATCTTCCTTGAAACTTGAAGGTGCTTGAATCTTGATCTTCCAACTTCCAAGAGAGGGAATGTAGGAGAGAGAGAGAGAGAGAGAGAGAGAGAGAGAGAGAGATTAAGATCACTTGGAAGTAGAAAATACAGAGAGAGAGAGAGAGAGAGCACTTGTAATTAAGAAATGTAAGAGAAAAATAGAGTAAGAGAGTTTTGGAGTGAGAATATTGCAAATGGAGGAGATTTGGAAGCCTTTTTATAGGCAAGATGTTTTTTTTTTTTTTTTTGCAAAAAATAAAAAAATAAAAAAAATTCAATGTGCCATGGCCAATATGCGATCGCACATGCTGTATGCGATCGCATATTTTCACATATGCGATTTGCATATGGATATGCGCATATGCGGTCGCACATGACAACATTGATCATGAGAGATGAGTTCCAAAAAAGTTCTCACGAGAACTCGTGAGAACTAGTGCATAGGTGAGCAGTTCTCTCTCTCTCTCTCTCTCTCTCTCTCTCTCTCTCTCTCTCTCTCTCTCTCTCTCTCTATATATATATATATATATATATATTCTCTCTCTCTCTCTCTATATATATATAGAGAGAGAGAGAGAGAATGCTCACCTGCGCACCTTCTTACGTGAGCACCCGTGCGCACCTTTACACACGTGTCATGGGCACAGAATCTGAATAGTCCACATGGTGCGGCACCCCTTGAAACCTCACTAGCCCAACTTTTAGCCCAATACAAAACTCTGGTGGGCCATGGAAAAAGGAAACAATTTCCTCCCTTGATTTGCATTTCTCTTTGATATGGCCCACTAGAGTTTTTCATGCAATCGTCCCGCATCCCGCACGTGCACGCTCTGCACGTGTGTACCAGAAAAGGACCACCTTCCTTTTTTAGCCATCATCACTTCCATTTTTCTCAAATCTCTAAATTAGGAAATCTACTCTTTCTTTCATATCTTTACTTTTAGGCAGGGAATAATCTTAAATATTTTCTTATCTAAGTATCTTCTTATTTTAGGTATTTTCTTAATTATAAAATGCTTTGTTACTTAGGTGTTTTCCTATTTCATAGATTTTTAGATTTTATATCTTTTATTACAGATTGTAAGGTTGATTATAAATAGGATCTACGTCATATGGAATAACACAAGTTGATCAATATTCTCTCTATGAAATTTTCTTCTTTTCTCTATGGTGGCTGTTGAAGGGAGGGAAAGTGATTTCTAGTTCTAGACTAGAGGACTGTTGAGCTTGCTTACAGTCTTGCATTTGTGAGCTCTAGCATCCGACTAGAGGATTGTTGGATCTTTCCCACAATCTCTTTCTTTTCTTATTGATTTATTTGCTTTCTCTTTCGGGTTTGCATCAAATTGGTATCAAAGCAAGTTCTACTCTTGGGAAAATTAGAAGGTAATTGTTTTTCCCATCTCAATCTAACCCTTCACCTTTCCCCTTCATCCATCCGTCATCTTTCTCTTTTCTTTCCTCTTTTTTTTTCCCATCTCGAAATCGCCAAACCCTAACTCTACAAAAAACTCTTCCAACCCTACCACATCATAATCTTGTCCCAACATATATTATTTTGCTTGCTTGTCAAAGTCCGTTGTCTTATGCGCCACACTAGAAGAGGGACGATTTACGCTCCTGAGATGGCCATACAACCTCAAGAAGAAACTATCACAACCCTGCAATAAGTGGTCAATTTGATCACAAAACGGATGGATGACCCAGAGGCCTGTTCCATAGCCAGAATGAATGCTTTAGAAGGACGTATTATTATTCTCGAAAACACAAGCAAGGAAATCAATCTAGACCGCCAAACATCTGTAGATGACCCTAATGGAGAATTGGAGTCTGGAAATGTTGACTCAAGGCATCTTGTTCTGAATGATAATTTCCAAGACGAAGAATATGAACCTAGCTACAGGGCCCAACAACATCGCTATGCGCAACCAGGAGCCAGGGAGATGAACAACCTTCAACAGGATCATCCAATTTATCCCGAAGGAGGGAGGAATATTCACACCTCGGATCCTGGCAAGCATATCAAGATTAATATTCCATATTACGATGGTAATTTGGATCCCAAAGTGTTCAATGACTAGCTAAAGTCGATGGAGCGATATTTTCGTTAGTACAAAATGGAAGAAGTTGTCAAGTTGCATTTCGCTACCTTAAAACTTAAAGGCGTAGCTCAAGATTGGTGGTATACCATCGAAGAAGATCTACAACGGTGGCTTTCCTCCCATAAGCAATTGGGAGAAAATGAAAGCAAGAATGAAGCGAAGGTTCCTGCTGCTAGATTACGAGATGACCTCTTTTCAAGAGCTCCTCACGCTTCGACAAGACAATCTAACCGTGGAGGAGTACATACAGCGTTATTATGACTTAGTCATTCGATGCTGCTCGACAAAAACAGGAAGACAACAAGTAGTGCGTTATTGTAATGGGCTACGGTTCGAGATTCAAAGAGAGTTGGTAACTATTCGGCTCAACAGCATAGACGAGGCGTATCAAATGGCCTAAAAAGTGCAAGACCAGAAGTTGATGATAAGGCATGGCAACCGTCAAGGTGGGGGTTATGCATCCACTTGTTTCACTACTAGTGGCTCCACTTCGTGCCCCGCACTAACTTACCTCGGGATTACAAAATCGGTCAAAACTCCGCCCAATCTGCTTCCAATCCTCTTCCCCGAAACGATGATACCAAGGGAAAGTCTGTTGCAGTAACACAAGGGAGGTCGACCAACAATTGCTTTAAGTGTGGTGGTCGTGGACATTATGGGATGGAGTGTCCCTCTCACAATCTCCAATTTTGTGAGACAGAAGACTTCATTGCAGACCAAGTGGAAGATGAACACGCAAATGATCCAAAAGATGATGAGCAGGAACTTGAGGAAGGCCTCGATGGCCTAAATGAAAACAAGTTATCATTGGTGGTTAGTAGGATTCTGACAGCACCAAAGGAGGAGGCCCAAGAAGACTGGCTGTGAACGAATATTTTCCATACACGAGTATTATGTGGTGGAAAGGCTGTCAAGGTCATTATTGACCGAGGCAGCAGCATGAACGTGGTCTCACAAAATATCGTGGAGAAGTTGAAGCTGAAACTTCAATCGCATCCCAAGCCATACAAGATTGCGTGGGTGAATGACATGTTCATCCCTGTGACTACGAGGTGCTTAGTCAACTTCTCTCTGAGTCATTATGAAGAATCGCTTTGGTGTGACATCATTCCAATGAAGGTCACACATATATTACTAAGGCGCCCATGGATATATAACAAGGATGTGACTCACAAGGGTTGCAAGAACACATACATCTTTATATACAAAGGAAAGCCCATTACTCTTAACCCTATGAAAGATGACGAACTTGAAGAGGCAAAGTCGGCATCCACAGTGTTGAGCATGGCCCGATTCATGGAGGAGAGTCGTGAACGTGGAATCATGTATGTTGTGGTAGGAAACAACATCGATCCAGTTGATAATGTTGTTGTCAACCACCCAAGATTCTGGACATTTTGTCCCAATTTCAGGATCAGGTCCTTGATGAACTACCAAGTGAGCTTCCGCCCATGCGTGACATTCAGCATGCTATTGATCTGGTACCTGGAGCGCCATTACCAAATCTTCCAGCATATCTAATGAACCTATGGTACCTGGAGCGCCATTACCAAATCTTCCAGCATATCTAATGAACTCGACAGAGCATGCAGAGCTTCGTCGACGGGTGGAAGAATTATTAACAAAGGGGTTCATTCGTGATAGTCTTAGCCCGTGTGTTGTGCCAGCGTTGCTAACACCAAAGACGGATGGCAGAATGTGCGTTGACAGTCGCGCCATCAACGAGATAACAATAAAGTATCGTTTTCCCATTCCTTGCCTAGATGACATGCTAGACATGTTGGCAAATGCTACATTTTTTTCAAAGATTGATTTGCGGAGTGGGTACCATCAAATAAGAATTCGTCCTAGCGAGGAATTGAAAACTGCTTTCAAGACAGAGGATGGATTATATGAATGGCTAGTTATGCCATTCGGCCTGACGAACGCACCTAACACGCTCATGTGGGTGATGATACAAATTCTACGACCATTCATTGGAAAGTTTGTCGTCGTATACTTCGATGACATCCTCATTTATAGTCATTTACAAGAAGATCATTTGGACCATCTTCGCCAAGTGATGAGAGTAAAGCGCCAAGAGAAACTCTACATCAATTTGAAGAAGTGTACCTTCATGAGTTCTAGCGTGGTCTTTCTCGGGTTCATCGTTTCAGCAGAGGGCGTAAAGTCTGATTCAGAAAAGATAAGGGTTATTGTTGAATGGTCTACTCCCGTAAACATTCATGAGGTTCGTAGTTGTCATGGGCTTGGGACATTTTATCGAAGGTTTATTCGGAACTTTAGTTCCATCATGGCGCCAATTACTAAATGTATGAAGTCCAATCCATTTGAATGGACTAAAGCAACAACAAAGGCATTTCAAGAAATCAAACGAAAAATGATAGAGACTCCAGTTCTTAGACTTCCTGATTTTGAAAAAGTGTTTGAAGTTGCCTGTGATGCGCGCGTAGGCATAAGAGGTGTTCTTAGCCAAGAAGGACATCCGATGGCCATTTTTAGTGAGAAACTCAATGCGGCACGAAAGAAGTATTCTACTTACAATGTGGAGTTTTATGCTATTGTTCGAGCTCTGAAGCATTGGTGTCATTACCTCATTCATCGAGACTTTGTGCTCTATTCTGATCACGAGGCATTACGTTACTTGAATTTTCAGAAGAAGTTGAGTGTTAGGCATGCTAAGTGGAGTGTTTATGTTCAAGAGTTCACCTTCAACCTCAAACATCACACCGGTATTGAAAATAAGGTAGCAGACGCCCTCAACCGAAAGTCGCACCTTTTGTCTACCTTATCAATTTCTGTTGTTGGATTTGAAGAACTTAAACGGGACTATGCCACATATGATGATTTTGGAAAGGTATTTTCAACACTCATTTTCGGTGCAACAAGTACTTAGTACCCAAGGTATAGCTTACACGATGGGTACTTATTCTTCGACATGAGGTTGTGTCTTCCTAAGAGTTCCTTGCGAGAGCTTGTTATACGAGAGCTTCATTCAGGGGGCCTAGGCAGTCACTTGGTATCGATAAAATGACAGCTCTGGTTGAAGATCTTTTTTACTGGCCAGGTTTAAAGAAAGACGTTGGGATCATTGTTCGTCAATGTCGAGCATGTCAGCTCGGTAAAGGTAGCAAGCAGAATACTAGTCTTTATACGCCATTACCTGTGCCAAATGCTCCATGGGAAAACATTAGTATGGATTTCGTCTTGGGATTGCCTAAGACTCAACGTGGCTATGACTCTATTTATGTTATGGTTGACAGGTTTTCAAAGATGGCTCATTTTATCCCTTGTTAGAAAACATCGGATGCTATGCACATCGCCAATGTTTTCTTTAAAGAGGTGGTTCGTCTACATGGTGGTATCAAAACCATTGTATCTGATCGTGACGTCAAGTTTAAGAGCTACTTCTGGCGCACCTTATGGTCTAAGATGGTAAGTTGAAATTCTCAAGTGCGTATCATCCGCAAACAGATGGGCAGACTGAAGTCGTAAACCGTAGCCTTGGGAATCTACTTCGATGTCTAGTTGGTGATCATATAAGCTCATGGGACATCGTGTTACCACAAGCTGAGTTCGCTTATAATAGTTCTATGAACCGCACTACAGGACTCTCCTTTTGAAATTGCGACCGCGACAACCTATTGATTTAGTCCCACTTCCTAGTTTGACTCGATCGAGCTAGGACACTAAAGCTTTTGTACAACATGTTAAGGAGATACATGAAGAAGTTAAGGCAAAAGATCACCCTTAGTAATGAATATTACAAGGGATATGCAGATATTCGACGACGTTTTGCACAATTCCAAGAAGGAGATAGAGTCATGGTGCGACTTAAGCCTGAGCGGTTTCCAGCAGGCTCTTATACAAAGCTCCACTCCAGAAAGGCAAGTCCTAACCACATTTTGAAGAAGCAAGGTGATAATGCATACCTAATCAAGCTACCACCTGAAATAAAGATCAACCCCATTTTTAATGTGGAAGACCTTACAATTTATCTTGGACATCATAAAAAAAGAGAGCACGGAAGAACAAGCTATCCAGATGCCTGAGGTACCACGCCAGCTCGAAGAAATCATTGAGGACGTGTTGGATGATCAGATAGTTTCCACACATCAAGGGGGGTATCAGAAGTTTCTTGTCAAATGGAAGGGCCGACCAAGGACCAACAGCACATGGATTTCGGCAGAGGATTTTAGGCGCATCAACCCGAAACTCTACGAGGAGTACATTGCCATTAACTCGACAGAACAGTGTTTTTTCAAGCCGGGGGGAATTGATGCAATCGTCCCACATCCCACACGTGCATGCTCTACACGTGTACAAGAAAAGGACCTTTTTTAGCCATCATCACTTTCCATTTTTCTCAAATCTCTAAATTAGGAAATCTGTTCTTTCTTTCGTATCTTTATTTTTAGGCAGGGAATAATCTTAAATATTTTCTTATCTAAGTATCTTCTTATTTTAGGTATTTTCTTAATTATAGAATGCTTTGTTACTTGAGTGCTTTCCTATTTCATAGATTTTTTGATTTTATATCTTTTATTATAGACTATAAGGTTGATTATAAATAGGACCTATGTCCT
The DNA here is from genome assembly GCA_030180095.1 of Magnolia changhungtana. Lineage (NCBI taxonomy): Eukaryota > Viridiplantae > Streptophyta > Magnoliopsida > Magnoliales > Magnoliaceae > Magnolia > Magnolia changhungtana. The sequence continues at coordinate 6,705,521 of JASAUF010000600.1, forward strand.
ATGGAATAACACAAGTTTATCAATATTCTCTTTATGAAATTTTCTTCCTTTCTCTATGGTGGCTGTTGAAGGGAGGGAAGGTGATCTCTAGTTCTAGACTAGAGGACTATTGAGCTTGCTCAGAGTCTTGCATTTGTGATCTCAAGCATCCGGCTAGATTATTGTTGGATCTTTCCCACAATCTCTTTCTTTTCTTATTGATATATTTGCTTCCCCTTTTGGGTTTGCATTAGTTTTGGATCAGGCTGAAAATTGGGCCTATACACTTTTAAGGGGTGCCGCATCACGTGGACCGTTCAGATTCTGTGCCCTGACATGTGTGCAAAGGTGCGCACTGGAGAGCATTCCTATATATATATATATATATATATATATATATATATATATATATATATATATATATATATAGACACACACACACACACACACACACTATGAGGTCGACCTCGTGAGAGCTTCCCATGGGGTTGAGCTGTGTGGGCCCCACAGTAGGGATAATGGCATCCACCGTTGAAACCATCCTAGGGCCCACAATGATGTTTAATCTAAATTGTTCACAAGGTCACACGGGCCTCACTGAAGGGAAAACATAAATACCAGCTTGATCCAAAACTTATGTGGCCTCTAGGATGTTTTCAACGGTAGGCATTCAATTCCCACTATTTCCTATGGTGTGGTCCACTTGAGCTTTGGATATACTTCAATTTTGGTCTCATGCTCTAAAATGAGCTGGAAAAACGGATGGACGACATGGACAGAATACATACATCACAGTGCACCCCACAAAGTCAGCACACCACAGTAAAGGGTGGTTAGTACCTTATTACAAGATATGTCCACTTTACATAAATTGACATAAAGGGTTGTCCGATTGGAGTGGGCCCACTATCATGTAAAATCCACTCCAACCATCACATGATTGACTTAATTTTAGGCCTGAGGCGAGAAAACCAGCCCCATCCATAAATCAAGTGGACCTCATGATTGGAAACAGTGAAGGACAACCCTCCAAATTGTTTCCCTTGTGTGGCCCACTTGAATCACGAATGGACCTGATTTTTCGGCCCTAAGCCTAACATGGGCTAACGCATCTGATGCATAGAGTGGAATTCACATACACATCATAGCAGGGCCCACCTAAACCAGACAGAACTCCAGACCATAAATAGCCTATTTACGGTCTAATGCGCAGATTTATATGAGACAAAAATGCTCCAATGCTCCTAGTTGCATTAGGACCAAGGTGTCCCAAAACAGTTACGTTTCGGCCATATCGGCCGATACGTAACGGTAACGGTGGGAATTGTTACGCGTTTCGGGGTCGTATCGGCCGTTACCCGATTTTGTACCCGTATCGGCCGTTACGGGCGTAACGACCGTTACTGACCCGTAACGGCTGTTAAGGGCCTTGGAAAAAAAAAAAAAAAGAAGAAGAAAAAGAAAAAAAGAAAAGCGTACCTCTTTTCGTTTCTTCTTTTTCTCTTTCTTCTTCTTCTTCTTCTTCTTCTTCTTCTTCCTCTTCTCAGGGAGCTGCGGTTGCGTCTGCGGCCCTGTTGCGGCAGCCTTCTTTCTCTTCTTCTTCTTCTTCTTCTACTTCTTCTTCTTCTTCTTCTTCTTCTTCTTCTTCTTCTTCTTCTCTCTCTCTCTCTCTCTCTCTCTCTCTCTCTCTCTCTCTCTCTCTCTCTTTCCCTCTTTTCTTTTCGGTTTCCCTCTCTCGCTTTCTTTTTTTCTTTTTTTTTTTTTTTTTTTTCAGGCGTCGCGCACCGCCTATTGCCTAGTCGTAGGTACGTGTCGCTACGAGACGACGACGCCGACACTCCTCGAGCTCCAAGTTGTACGAACGGTTCAAAGAGATCAAAGTTATATGGGCTCCACAATGATGTATTTATTACATCTACACCGTTCATCTATTTTCAGAGATCATTTTGGAGCACAACCCAAAAAATGAATTATATCCAAAGATCATCTGGACCACACCAAAAATAACAACGAAGATAATATTTTCACTGTTAAACCATTCGCAAGGCCCACGGTAACGGTTATTTTCCATCCAATCTGATCTGATCAGACCCAAGTGGGCCCCACCATGATGTATATATTTTATCCATGTCGTCCATCCATTTTGCCACGTCATTTTAGGTCAGGATCTGAAAAATTAATGATATCCAAATCTCGGGTGGACCACAGCATAGGAAACAGTGGTTATAGACCGCTCACCATTAAAAATTTCTTAAGGTCCACTGTAATGTTTATTTTCAATCTAACCTATTAATTGGGTCACACTAACGTGGATGAAGAGAAAACACACATGTCAGCTTGATCTAAAACTTTTGTAGCCCCCAATAAATTTTTAATGGTGAACGTTTAATTATTGTTATTTCTTATGGCATAGTCCACCTGAGCTTTGGATGTGCCTCATTTTTGGGCTCATGCCCTAAAATTATTTGACAAAATGGATGGATGGTGTGGATATAACACATTCATCACGGGTGGGGCCCAAAAAACTTTGACACGTGTGTTAAACTTCACAATTCGAGTCCCGCCTAATTTGAGCATTAAAAAATTGTACACGAGACATATTAACTTAAAATTTAGCAATTAAATTATGGACTGCAATTGCTAACTCACGATGCCAAAATCAAATTGTTTGGATAGTTTTAATTGTTAATTTGTGGACTTTTATTTTTTAAAAATAGGGACTTCTGATTTTTTTTCATGATTCACTATCCAATAAATGTCCACCAATTCATAAGTGGAATAATGACAATAAATTGCATGAATTTGAGGCTGATTTGGTGTATAGATTGGTCCTCCAAGTCAACCCCAAATTGGCAACGCCATCTACTTGAATTTAATTTCATTTTTTAAAATAACTATTGGGAAAAATGATATCAAGTTATTAAGTATATAAATTAAATATTTAAGTCAAATTCAGGTTATTTGGTTCATAAATTCATCAGACAGTCCGACACAACTTCTCACCAAAGAGTGGACCGTTACACCACCATAAACATGTTCCAATTTATAAATGAATGCATATTTGGAATGCTTAGAATATTCTGGATTTAATCCATATTTTTTCATTATTTTTTTGGCAAAAAAAAATATTTGCGCCATTACGGGCCGTTATGCCCCCGTATCGCCATTACGCCCCCGTATCCGTATCGGTTTCGGAGGGCACCGTTACGCCAACCGATACCGATACGGGACACCTTGATTAGGACACTCCGACGGTCCAATCCACTAATCTAGACTATCCATTAGGTTGCAGATTTCATGGGCTAGAACGCAAATAGAATATGTCCATCCGATAAATTTTAGCCATTTGATCAATGACCTTTTAATATAACCATTTGCTCAATCGGTCCAGTCAACAATTTAATCCTTCTATTTGTTAGGGATCCTCATGGATTGCTTATGATTCTAAAGAATCTCTTTTGTTAGGCAATGAAACCATCCCATCCATGGCTATAGAAAAAAGGCCAAATCAGGGATAGATTGGATCATCCAATCAGAAGGATTTTTGCATGGTGGCCCATGAAATGTAATGCAGACTTAATGGAGAGTTCTGATCTATAGATTAAACTGTCTCAAGTAAACCGGTGCAACTAGAAGCACTATGACTTACAGTGCTCCAATGGCACTAGAGCGTTTCTCATGTGTGTGCAAACTCTCCAAGTAATCCCCCAAACCTTCTGAATGATGCTTAAGACGTCCAACCATCGATCAGGACGGTCGTAGTACCAGTGGGAGCAAGACATGGTGCAAAAATCATACTGATGTGATGATCCTACCCTTGGAATGGGGCCAATTTGTTATAACCATTCGTTGTTTCCAAGCCATAGATCACATGGTTAGAATCATAAAATTGAAGTGCTACTTGGAATTATTAGCAATACAGATTGGGATCTATCTAGTAGATGTTTCAAGACAATGATTGGTGCTATTTTGTTTCTCTGCTCAATCTTGGTTATCTATTTTCCATAATATTGATTGGACATTTAGGATCATCTAATTGGTGTGATTTTTATACCATGGCTTGCTCCTAGTATGAATGAATGAACGGTTTAGACTGATGACTTACCCCATGTGCCATTTAAAAGCTAAGAGTAGAGGACCTGGCCAATGTCCCCATGAAGGTGGGGATATATATATAGGGAAATGGTAATATGATGTCGTCTTCATGGGAGCTTCCCATGAGGTTGGGCTGTGTAGGCAACACCATCTGAACTTGTGTGAAATCATGACTAAAACATCTAAAGGCACTTATTGGGGCTGCCCACCTGAGTATTGGATACGGCTGAAACTTGGTGTGATCCCTCATCCAAGTGGGGGACACACAATAGATGGGCTAGATGTCTGAACCACATCTCAGTGGGCCCTATAAATGATCATCAAGGTTTTAATGGGAAGATATCCACTCTCAACTGTTGTCTACGGTGTGGCCTGCCTAAGTCATGGATTGGCTTGATTTTTAGGCCCATGGCCCACCATGGAAGGGTGCATTTGAATGATGGAGTGGATGTCTGACATAGATCATGGTGGGGCCCATAGAGCTCGACCTCTTAGGAATCTCCCATGAGGTCCAACGCTATGGGCCCCACCATGATGTGTGATTGACATCCGCGCCATGCATTTGGTAGGTCCCCTCTAGGTTATGGGATGTGCCAAAAATCAGCCATATAAAGAACTCAAGTGGGTTGCAAGATCTGAAACAATGGGTAATCATGACTAAAACATCTAAAAGCATTTGGTAGGGCCCATCTGAGTTTTGGAATGGCCTAAAATTTGGTGTGACCCCTCATTCAAGTGGGACACGCTATGGATGGACTGGATATCTAAACAACATCTCATTGGGCCCTATATCAGGAAGGTTTCAATAGGTGGGCATCCACTCTCAACTGTTGTTTGTGGTGTGGCACACCTAAGCCATGGATTGGCCTGATTTTTAGGCTCATGTATGGCTCACCATGGAAGGGTGCATCTGATTGATGGGATGGATGTCCATCACACATCATAGTGAGACCCACATAGCTCAACCTTATGGGAGCTTCCCATGAGGTCGACCTCTATGTGTGTTATTTGTAGTGTGGCCCATCTAAGTCATGGATTTGCCTGATTTTTAGGCCCACCATGGAAGGGTGCATTTGATTGATGCGATGGATGGCTGTCACACATCACAGTGGAGCCCACATAGCTCGACCTTTTGTGTGTGCATGTGTGTGAGTGTGCATGTGATCACATGGAGCCAACTCCACCTCCACATGACATTAAGTCGTGTGTGGGGGCCACTATAATGTGCATGGCACCCAAATCGTGCATCAGGTGTGCCCCGCCAGTGGCTGCACAAAGCATGAAGTGAAGAGGCATCAAATGTGCCGCACCAATGATTGGACAAAGCATGAAGCAAAGTGGCAATCAAGGTACTCAAAACGATCATGTAACGATAACGGTGGCAATTGTTATGCTTTGCGGGGTCGTAATGGCCGTAATGACCATTACGAAAAAATTGACCCATAACGGCTCATTGTGGGGCCAAACTAGGTTTATTTCAAAAAAAAAAAAAAGGCTGAACGGCCTGTATCATAATAGTAATGGCATTGGCCATTATGACCACAATTGTTGTTATGGAATACCTTGGCGGCAATATATACAGGAGTGGGAGCGAGGAACATCTATTTTGAAATGTTATCAATGTATATAAGGCTATGAAACGGGGGCGTGAGCCTAAAGTGTGATTTGAAACAGGAGGTAAGGATCCTGCAACTAAAAGCCTACCATGAAGATGAGATGCCCCAAAAATTGGCCAGTCCATAACTCCACCATAGAAGGTTACGAAGCAGAAGCGGGAGCGTGCGCGAGAGTTCGAAGCATGATTCGGAGTGGAAGCAAAGGAATCCTCAACTAAGGCCCTACCACAAAGATGAGATCACCCAAAAAAACATAGGCCAATCCAAAACTCAAGCAAGAGACATCATAGAAAAAAAAAAAAAAAACGTAAAATAGCGTCAAGAACTTGTAAATTAAAATTTTGCAGGGCCCACCTGAGTATTATATTGTCCTAATTTTCAGGATGTGCCATTTTCATTGTGGGGCACACCATTTTGATAGGCTGGATGCCATAAAACACCACGGTAGGCCTCACACACAATTTGGAGCTTTCAGGTGGTTGTCCATTGTTCTCTATGGAGTGGCCCACCTGATGATTGGATTGATTGATTTTCAAGGCATACCCACCTACTGATTGGATCTGTCTATTGGACAGGTTGGAGGCATACACACAACACAGTGGGCCCCAAACAGCTCGACTCCATGGTTACTACCATGGAGTCGACTACATGTGATCATGAACAACCCAAACCCGATCTGGGCTCATTGACAACCCTTGACTGGTGCAACATCCAATATGTTGGGTGAATTCTTCCAAGAATTTCTTTTAGAGGCTTGCAGATTTGGTCAAAAAATTTGGGGACATGCGCATATTAAGATCAAGGGTAGAGTGTCAGTTTAGTGGGAACATATTTGATGGACTCGCCTGCACCAAGGGCAGTCGCCAATCACCACTTGGTCCAAGATGATTTTTTAAAGAGGTTCTCCGTACAATTATGCTCGGACTATGTATCAATGCTTTAGAACTCGAATCAGATTGTAAAACCACAAGAAAAATAAAATTGTAAAACATAAATTGCAAACGATAAAATCAAAGGATTCTTATAATCTTTTGTGTAAAATGAAACTAAAATAAGATTAACAAAATACAAAAGAGGATATGATCAAATATTCATTATTTTACCATTCCACATCATAATTTGTAGATAATTGTAGACTATATTACTACAAATTGTTGGACACCATTTTAATAGAAATCAAGCTAAATGTGGCAATTTCATTGCTTCAAGGTTCCACTAAAGTAACATCTGAACTTTATGTTGAAAACCTTGACTACAAATTGAGTAAAACTATCATTAAGTGCAAATTCCAAGCAAGGCTTTAAAAAGATATTCTAATAAGTTTCCATTTAATATGAAGAATCAAATAAACCTTTTGAGTTTAAAATAACATAATGAGACCCTAGTAAAGCACAATCAAATAAACCTTTTGGTGACATGTATCTTGGCTGGAAGAAATGGAGATGTGCCTTTGGAGTATTATGTGATGGTCTTCTACCACCTAAACAGAAAGGGGATTTTACAGGATAGCTATAAGACCAGCCATGCTTTATCAGATAGAATGTTGAGGAAAAATGTGTTCACGGGATGAGCGCAACAAAAGGTAAGGAAGCTGAGATGGATGAGTGGTAAGATGAGGAAGGATAGAATTAAAAATGAATGCATTCGAGAGAACTTGGGAGTAGAACCAATAAGTAATAAGATGACGTAAAGTACACTTAGATGGTTTCAACATGTTCAACGGAGACCAAGAACTGCGTCGGTTAGGAGTGAGTTGGTACGAGTTGAAGGCTCTAGAAAGGCAAGAGGAAGGCCCAAAAGGGTGTGGATGGAGGTAGTAAAAAAAGATTGGATGACCTACAGTCTAGCCGAAGTTATGGCCCTTGCAAAGTTAAATAGCAGAACAGGATTCATGAAGCCAACCCCAATTAATTGGAATAAGGATTAGATGATGATGAGGACAACACGTGCGAGTGCATGTGTGCATGCTTGAGTGTGCGTGTTAGACTGTAGACCACTAATGGAGACCCACTGCTTCCAGTAATGTATCCATCTCAGCCGAGCATTTCTCACACATCCATTTGTATTTCAGCTTCACTTGATGCTAAAATGCAACTTTGTATTCTTCAGGAACTGAATAACACTGCCACTTTGTTTTCTTTACCATGAGAATCATAAGGTGTCAATCTAAGCAGTCCTTAAATTGGAAACATGAAGATAGATTAAGAAACAGTATGCATGAGTATTAGCAAAGCTACCACTTTGTTTGCATTGCTAGCCGAGGCACAAAGCATATATTTGAGCAGACCTTGAGAGTTCAAAACATGCAAATTGTTTTGGAAATACCATGAACAACCAGCAAAGCTGCCACACTTGCAAGATCATAATTTGGACGTGACAACCATACGTAATCTTGAGGGAATTTAGTTAACTCAAGAGAGTGATGAGTAACAACAACAGTGCATAAGATGCTACATGGACAAGGAAGTGGATTGCGTACTGATTTGAGTAAACTCTGTGGAGCCCACCGTGATGTATGTGTCTTGTCCACGCCATCCATCCATTTTACCGGCTCATTTTAGGGCATGAGACCAAAATTGTATCCAAAGCTCAAGTGGACTACACCACAGGAAACAGTGCGAATTGAACACCTACCATTGAAAACTTCTTGGGGGCCACAGAAGTTTTCAGTCAAGATGATATTTGTGTTTTCCCTTCATCCATTCTGTGTGACTTTATGAATAGGTTGGGTGACAAATAAACATCACTGAGGGCCCTAGGAAGGTTTCAACAGTGGACATCATCATTATACCCATGGTTTCCTGTGGTGTGGTCCACTTGAGCTTTGGATATGCTTCGATTTTGGACTCATGCACTAAAATGATCTAGAAAAACAGATGGACGGCATGGATAAGACATATATCCACGGTGTGCCCCACAGTTTACTCGGTACGCTATAGTGTACTGAGTTACTCAGTACTCAATCCACTTTCCATGGACACAAATCTAGAAGAAGTTGTAAAGGAAACAATAATAGATGTCACATTTGATAAAGAAACTGTGAACCATTTCGCAAGCAGGAATGTTAGGCAAAACGATGACATTATATGTACTTCTTTGATGGTAACAACTGAGAGAGAAACCATGAAACAATGATTGTGTAACAGTCAGCAATTCAACACCGGAGCAAACAGAAAGTCCTCAAAGAAGTTGCACACTCACACAGAGCACGCCATGAAAGTGCTAATTAAAGAAAGCAACACAATCCATCCTAGTTTTACTGAATTACCATTTTTGTCGATTAAAAGAAGATTCAATTCATAGGATAGGATCTCAATAATGAATTTAGCTCATATAAGCTAAACGTAGTGAACAAAAACCATGGCCCTAAAAGTAACATTGCATCATCATATGCTCTCTGAGTTGATAAGGCAGAACAATGTGATTCATGACAATGGCATTAGAACAAAGAAATTACAGGAAAGGGAAATAAATTTTCTTACCTTGGCAGATCTTTGGTCAGGAATAATGAAACTAAAAATTGTCTTGAGTCCCGGTGCAGGTTCATCGATTGTAATGGTTGTAAAAAGCTGGAAAAACAATTCCCAATAATCAACAAAATGATATAGTGATATAGTTGAGAGAGAAAAAAAAAATGTAGTTCTTTTTTAGCAAATATGCTTTTTCTTTGATTGAATGTCAATTATCAGGTATCATGTAGAATTTCTGAAAGAGGATATTTGATTCTTATGAAGAAAAACAGGGATGTAACACGAAGTGCAAACAAATCAACTAGATTACTTATATACACATCTAAACAACAACATAAGTCTACAAAATGACATGAGGAACACATTAGATACTTATAAAAGGGCACTGCAGATAATACACTATGATACAAAGACAATAAATAAATAAATAAGACCTTATTACGTAAGACTGACTGACCATAACTACCAGCAAATAGCCAAACATATTATTATTTACTTTTCATTAGATTCTCATTCGTGTTTATTTGTAAATTTACTCGAATGAATATTGTACGCAAGGGCCAAAATATTGATTGATACGTAGTGTACTGGCCAACAGGTATGGGAAATCACTAGTTTTCGGTATGATATTCATGGGAGAAACAACTGTGCCCAAATTCACACAAAACCAGCTGACGCACAGAGGCCAAAATAGTCCATCATGCATTGGTTAGCACACTAGAAAGATTATTTTTGCTGTTTATTCTTCTTAGGTTTTTTTCCCTTTTTCGTTTTGTTTGAAGTTGTAAAATATATGTTGTTGGTGTTTCACTTTTTCACAAGAATGTTTCTGCATTTAGAGACTACAAAAAACTTTAATACTCTTAAGTTGATGAAACTCAAGTCACACAACTACAACAATTGGAGAAGTTAAGAATTCAGCACTCAACATCGGCAGACAAACAATGCCAACCATAACACGAATCAAACCAATAAATGCATAAAAAATACTTGGAAAAAAAAAAAATTTTCTACTTATGGAAACGTGCATTTTCCATTTTTTTCTGATTTTCCCAGAATATTTTGAATTTAAAAAAGTTTGCAGAAATACTGGCAGATATTGGCAACAGTGTGGTTGATAATGGCGTAATGGTATTAGTTTTTTGGCTAGCTGATACTGCCACAGATTCCAATATTTAGACCTTTGATTGTGTGGTTATCAGAATCCTCAACAAGTCCATGTACCATAGAATTTAAACATAGATTGGACATCATGCATCCATGTCTGATGCAAGCAGTCACATATCTGTTCAAGTAAAATAATCCACAAGAAGGTATGAAGAAAAAAACTGTTGAATGCTGCAGAAGCAGGAAGTACATATCTACCAAACTGGATGTCTTACATTAGAGTTTGTGTCCACTTTGACATCAGTTGTAATATTCTTGTTCTTCAATTGCGTATTCACATCAGCCAGAAACAGCTCGCCTTTCTTGGTTCCTGATGCAGTGATTGCCTACATGTGGAACAAGACAAAATGTCATTTAACATAAATAGGCCAGGATTCAGCAAGTACTGAAATCAATAAAACCCTTGCAATTGAAACTTGAATGTGAACAAAAATATGGCTAATGACAAGAGGCCCAACAAGACTAAGAACTACTCCACAGACCAGCACATGAAATGGTAATTGTAACAAGACATACCCAATTATAGCTTCTTTAACATCAGAGGCGCAACACAATGACTACAGAAGGAGTTATTAAACCCAATAATATTCTCACCCAAACAAGCCTAACTGCTTGGTTTTATATAAATGATGGGTAAGATATTTTTAAACATACCAAACATGCAGATACATGTACATTCATAATTGCAAACAATATTATACAATGATATACATGGAGACATATATCACAAACCATATTGAGTTTAACAGAAACATCTGGTGACATCAACTATTAAGTTTAAACTCTAAAACTTTAACTTTAACATGAGATGGTACACTATTGTTTGATACTGTGAGTCACATGGCATGCGGCTAAGTACATAATATTGACATTTGTTTGTGCCAGGTATAACTTCAAGACAGTTTGTGCAGCAAGACAGTCTACAAATGATTTTGCAGTAGTCCCATTGGTCATCGGAAGGCCTTGTCAACACTGCATACATTTTCATTCATGTTCTCAAAGACATACCTTCAAGAATGCCTATTTTAATAACTCAAATTATTCCTTCAGATATCTCCTAACAGCAATTGATGCGCCTGTCTGTAGGGCAGAAGACAGAAGAAAACCAAAATTCCCATCCTTGAAACTCCCAAATTGGTTCCCAAGCTCTTAAACAAGATTCAATAGCGTGAAGCTTATGTTTTAAAATCTGAAGCATTTGGCCAGGCTTTGAGGTCCAGATAATCGTTGTGGACATATGTGAACCCTGGCATATATGGCATAACCATGGTGGAGGACAACCCTATACTTGCCCAAATGGCATGAGCTTGTAAGGCCGAATGGAAGGTCACATTATACCATTCTACCCATGGCGACCAATTAAGCCATTGGATTGGGTGATCGCTAGTAAAACACCGTTAGTGATTCTCCAAACATCTGTTCACTCCTGTATGCCCACCCATCTGTGCTAATTTTTACATCAGTTTCTCCAGGCCAAAATTGGCTTGTTAAAACAACATCACGATCAACCATGATGAAGGTGGGCATATCAAGGATTTTAGATACCCCCACATCACAAACACAGGCTACATTATGGCCAAGAATGGGTGCACAAAGGTAAAATGTGCACACTTCATCAGTTTGTCCACAATCACCATGATAGAGTTAAAGCCTACATTACGGACAAACTGATGAAGTGTGCACATTGGCTCTTAAGAAGTCCATAGAGATTTCAGACCATACTTTGTCCAAGATTAGAAAGACTTGTAGATATCCAGGTGGTTCACATGTTTCACCCTTATGATGTGGGCGGATGTCACATTTAATAACCAACACCTTGATATCACACTTCTACCTTTCCAATGGAAGGCACAGGCAATGTATTTGTTGGCCCGATGCCAAATTGACTTATGGCTGAGGCATAAAAACCTTTAAATATTGATGTTTTCTATGAGGAATTACAAACTAGCATTGGCCCTCCCTCATACCTTAGATCACGATTCTGGTATGTGCAATGTTTCACTTTGTTGGATCTTGATTCAGGCTTGCACTTAACACTAGCATCTTCTTCCCACTCTTTTCAAATACTCTGAAACTCCAAAATAGAGGGACTAGAATGTCTTCGTATTAGAGAATAAGGGATCTGAGACTAGATGTTCTTTTCCTCACTACCAGTACACTATTCCATAGTTGTACCCATTAACTTAAAGAGATGTTTCTGCTGCTCAGGACTAGTAATTATTACTTTTTCACTTGGTTTGAAAATGGGTGAGTAATTCCACCTCGAAAACTGGTCCAAAAATATTGACTTGAATTTTTGGGCCCCACCATGATGTATATGATATATCCGCACTGTCCATCTGTTTTATCATAACATTTTGTGGCATGAAGCGAAAAATGAGGCAGATCCAACGCTCAAGTGGCCCACCAAAAAAAGGAAACAGAGGCCTTAATTCGTCTACCGTTGAAAGTTGTTTCCTTCACTAGGCCCACATTGAGGTTTATTTGTCATCCAGTCGGTTCATAAGGTCACACAAACATGGATAAGGGAAAAACACAAATATCAGCTAGATCCAAAACTTCTAGGGGCACCAAGAAGTTTTCAAACGGTAGGCGTTCAATTCCCACTGTTTCCAGTGATGTGGTCCACTTGATCTTTGGATCTGCCTCATTTTTGGGCTCATGTCCTAAATTCAGCCGGCATAACGAATGGACGGTGTGGATAAGCCTCATATATCACGGTGGACCCTCGATTTATTTTGTAAATTTCCCAATTTGTTTTAAAAAAGTAGACTGTCACTGTCTGCATTGGGAAAGATGTAGTACTTACCTAAGTAAAGAATCATTACCCATTTACAAGGTAATTACAGTTGAGGGAAAAAAATCAAACAGGAGGCACCAAAATGGTCTCATGTTTGTGGTACTGCTGCCTAGAATAAGGGTATTCTATGGTCATGTGGTCTAGAAGGGCACCCATAGAAAACACGTCCAGAATTCATTCAAAATCAACATATGATGTCATGCTCAATTGGGCCACAGTTCCCCAATGATCTTTTCAACCCATGTTCACCAGGTACTATGATCTGCTTCCTGTCATTGGAGTAACGCTCATAAACTTGAGAATTTACATGCTATATCCTCAAAGCAAGAAGTCACTATGCCCTGAAAATAACATCAATCCACCTAGTGCCAAATAAAAAGAAATCAGCAATAACCTCATAATTCTCCACCACCAACTATAAATTTGGGACTTGCATTCACTTTTTAACCATGCTCAGCACGCTACATTTACTTCGATTTGATTGATGCTATAGATGTTGCAGTGCTTCCCAGATCACTCAGTGTCTGACTAGCTGTTTCTTGATGTGCCCCTCAACCTTCATTGTCCTAGTGAGTAGCATGTGCTGCCAAAGAATAAATTCATAATTGCCAAAGGCTCCTCTTAGCAATCTGTTGACTTTTTCGTATTTTCCATTTCATCATCCATCTTGTCAGTACCTCCAGACACATTATAGGAGAAGTGAGTGCAGCACTATCTTGCATTTCTGCCATAGTTGAAGTATAAACTTTTGTCACACATCTCCTTCATTTCGATGGCCAATAAGCATCGGAATTTGTAATTTCTGCACCCAATGCCATAATATTCATGGTTTCCACAAGCAAAACCTAAAACTCATATGGGCAAACTCAATTAGGAATTTCTCGAACTCATTTTGATACTTTCCTACAAAATTTGTCTGATGAAGCTCAGCCAACCTCCCATGGATATTTTAGGAAGCCAATGTCCCAAATCTAATGTATATGGTGGTTCTAAAACTAATACGGCTCTTGTAAACTCTCTCCATGTAGGCCAACCGTTCACTTCAAACAAACCATTGGATAACATTGTCGTCCAAGTTGCATGAAGCCATTTCTACCATTTCCTCCTCTAAAATGCATTACAACTTGAAAAATTGCTCAGCATGGAGAATCCATAGGAATTTATGTTGTCGGTCTCCGCTATCAGTGTCATCTTGGGGTTAAATTTGCCCATTCATGATTCGTTGGATGACTGGAACTAGAGCTGGAGTTGATCCTTCATCATCAATATATCGTGGATGTGCCTCTGATAATGGATTATACTCCACGGCCATGGCTGATCTTTTCTTGACTCATATAAGATATTTGCTGAAATGATGCAGGACATCTAAACAAGATTGGACTTAATGCATAATGGACACAAATAAACTAAACCTAAACATGTAATGCTTTCCCCTATAAAAACCTTGATCTCTGATACCAAATTTGATGCAGGACATGAAATAAGTATGATTTGCAAGATTTTCAGGCTTTAGATCACACTAGTTAAAAAACAATTACACAAAATTCCACATCCCACACAAAAGTTCAAACACTCAATCAAGGGAAATCTTATGCGGATCCAGGCCTACACATGCTAGGGCCGGATCAATCAAAATTATACACCAAAAAAGAATCAAATGAGGGTAAATTCGTCCACACATGCACAGAAGTAATTCCCCCAATCCAAAGGATATAGAAATTTCAATTTGGGGAACCCTAAGGTTCAAAAAAGGGCATAAAATTGGGGATTTGATAGGATTACGTTTAGGGATTTTGAGTGAAAGAGGAGTGAAAGAGAGGAGAGAGAAACCAGAGAAGTACCGCATGTGTGGACAGCAGCAATGGCCCAGACGCGCGTGCGTGTGATCCCGACCGCACGTGTGTGGGGCCCACTATTCAAAAAAAGGCCAACTTGGCCTTGGTCGGCCA
This sequence comes from Magnolia changhungtana, assembly GCA_030180095.1. NCBI lineage: Eukaryota > Viridiplantae > Streptophyta > Magnoliopsida > Magnoliales > Magnoliaceae > Magnolia > Magnolia changhungtana. The sequence continues at coordinate 6,720,597 of JASAUF010000600.1, forward strand.
GGGGTGGACTCCAAAACTCCCAAATATCAACTCGATCCGATGCACAGTTTGTGCATGGTGCTCCGCCGAAGTTTCAACCATCCTGCAGGGCCAGATTCTGGAAATCTGCTGTAAAGAGAAAAACGGCTGCAATAGAGGATGAATTTGAAGTGTAGATGATTGTAGAAGGAGAAATATAGATGGTAGAAGGTGAGGACGAATCGAGATAGGTGTGACTTCACACCACGGTAGTCAGCCCTTCGAGGAAGGGAGGGTTTTACATCCAATTGAATCTCCACAACACAGAAATTTAGATTAGAAAAACGCGTAAATTTTATTAATCTGCAATAAATAAAAAAGACTATAATAGGTGTCTATTTATAATAAAACCTTATACCCCAAAACTCGCGCCATGTGCGCAACCTAATACTTGGCGACGAAGTAATAAAAATTAACAACTAATCAAAGCAATATAAACCGTCCATGATACTCCTAATAACAATACTAAGCAAAACCCAAAGTACTAGATTAATTAGAATAGTGGGCCACAATCATGAAAACCCATGGTGGGATTCACATGACTATCGGGCCCACTCCAACGAACCAAAACGCAGTCCTCTAACTAGGAGGCTCTCCCTGGATGTTGTCATCGATCCAGATCGATGGTGGGGCCCTCCTCCTTGCATACGTGCGTAGGGGGGAGTGCGTGTGCGTGTGATGTTCCCACCAACTCTCTGGCTGTGAAGATTTTGCCACTGGCAAAATAAAACTCTTGAACCACTCCAAGATGTCAGGATCAAGTCTCTGAAGCTCCTCCTCAATGAGTCACGTACTATCTGAAGTTGGGCATAACTTTCACTTAACTAGGTACTTTTAAAACCCGCCATCCGACGTTGATACTATCTGATAGTCTAGAATATCTTCTAGTTCCTCTCTAGGTGTGGGAAGGGTAGGTGTGGGAAGTAGAGGTTGGGAAGAAAGGTCGGGAAGAGGCCATGGATCAAGGGACAGGTCTGGGGAATCAGGATGGGTGGGGGAAGAGCTGGACAAAGTATCAATGGTCTCCTGAAAAGTAACTAGATCATCCACATTGAATGTAGACCTAATTCTCATGGCAGGTGGAAGATCTACCACATACGCATTGAGACCGTTTCATTTATAATTTTGAAGGGTCCAACGCTACACGCATGTAATTTATGAACGACCCCCTGAGGATACCTCTCGGGCCTAATGCGGACCATCACAGAGTCCCCTACATTGAATTCCTTGAAACGTTTATGCTGGTCTGCAGAAAATTTGTAATGTTCATTACTAGTAGTTATCTTTCGCCTGATTTCTTGATGCAATGAATGAATGTGATGCACAAAGGACTCTGCAAACTTTGATGGCCTATGGGATAGTGACATAGAGATGAGATCAATAGGCTTCCTAGGCTTATAACCAGTAACGACTTCAAAAGGACTTAGACCTGTGAACCTATTGACAGAACTATTAACCGCAAACTCAGCTATAGGTAGTACAGTGTCCCATATCTTGGTGTGCTCCCCCACTAAACATCTGAGCAAACTCCCTAGGCTCCTATTGACCACCTCAGTCCGACCAATGGTCTGAGGGTGGTAGGCAGAAGAAATTGGAGCCTAGTATTCATCATGTGTCATAATGTCTTCCAAAAGTAACTCATGAATCGCACACCACGGTCAGACACTATGGTTTTTGGTAACCCATGCAATTTGACAACCTCACTAAAGAACAGCTTCGCAACATGAGATGCGTCGAAGGTCTTAGAACGAGGAATGAAGTGGGCCATTTTAGAAAAACGGCCTACGACAACAAATATGGAATCGTGTTTCTGAATAATCTTGGGGAGTCCAAGCACGAAGTCCATATTGATGTCCTACCAAGCGATGAATGAAACTGGCAAAGGTGTGTATAATCCTGTATTTTGTTTTTTTTTTGCTTTGCCAATTGACAAGTACGACATTGCCCTATAATTTTGGCCATGTCTCGCTTGAGGCTTGGCCAATGAAACCTATCCTCCACTAGGTCAATGGTCTTGTCTCAACCGAAATGACCCTCGACACCTCCTGAATGCAACTCCCAGACAAAAAAAAAAAACATGGAGGTAAGTGCGAGGTATGCACAAGCGATCACTCCTAAACAAATATCCTTCTAAAATCAAGTACTCTCTACTAGCTCCTGACGGACTCTCTAACAACAATGCGTACACGACTCCAAAATCTGGACACTCAGAATAATTTTCTTTGATGAGCTCAAGGCCCGTGACTTCGACACTCATGGAATTGAGTAACGCGACTCGACGACTCAACGCGTCAGCAGGCTTATTCTCTACACCGGCCTTGTGCTTAAGCACAAAAGTGTACTCTTAAAGGAATTGAACCCGCTTGGCATGCCTAGGGTTTAATTTCTTCTGAGAATCCAGGTATCTCAAGGCCTCGTGATCTGAGAATAAGACGAGTTCTTACAGCAATAGGTAATGACGCCAATGGCGCAGTGATTGCACTAACGCATAGAACTCTTTGTCATAGGTGGAATATTTTTGTTTCACTTCATTCAGTTTCTCACTAAAAAAGGCGACAGGATGTCACTCCTGACTAAGTACTCCTATGCTTACTCCTAACGTGTCACATGTGACTTTAAAAGCTTTTGAAAAATCCAGCAGTCGCATGACTGGAGCTTCGGTCATCTTGACCTTCATCTCCATGAAGGCCTTCGAGACTGCCTTTGTCCATTGAAACTCTCCCTTTTTTATGCAATCCGTGATGGGAGCCATAATGGAACTGAAGCATCAAATGAACCGCCTATAAAAGGTAGCTAAGCCGTAAAAGCTGCGCGCCTCATGAATATTGCAAGGTTCAGGCCAATTGACGATGGCCTTGACTTTCTCGGGATCCGCCGATACACCCTCAGCTGACACAACAAAACCTAAGAAGATAACACTAGAAAAAAAGCGCACACTTCTTTAGGTTGGCGTACAATTTCTCGACTCTAAGGATCCCACAAACCTACCTCAAATGGTTGAGGTGTTCTTCCTTGGTCATGCTATAAATCAAGATATCATCAAAGTATACGACCAAGAATTTTCCCATGAAGAGCCTCAACACTTGGGTCATCACACGCATGAAAGTGTTTGGGGCGTTAGTCAGCCCAAAAGGCATAACTAGCCACTCGTATAACCCATCCTTCGTCTTGAAGGCCGTCTTCCACTCATCACCAGGGCGTGCACAGATTTGGTGATAACCACTTTTGAGGTCAATTTTCGAAAAGATAGTAGCATTGGCCATCATATCCAATATGTCATCAAGATGCGGTATGGAAAACCGATACTTGACTGTGATTTTGTTAATGGCCTTACTATCAACACACATCCTCCATGTGTCATCCTTCTTAGGTGTAAGAAGGGCGGGCACGGCACTGGGCTCATGCTCTCTCGATTGGAACCCTTTTCTAGGAGCTCGTCAATCTATCTCTTCAACTCAGCATCATCCTTTAGGTTCATTCTTTAATGAGAGAGGTTTGATAGAGTCACCCCAGGCACTAGATCAATGCATGCTGTATATCCCTCATAGGGGGAAGCTTATTCGGTAGATCATCAGGAAAGACATCAAGAAACTCATGCACTACCTGAATGGCCTCAGTGGGTAACTCTACACTAGTCTCTGGTACACTTTCCCTAGCCACAAGGGCGTATACCATCGAGTCCGCCTCCATTTCTCACTCAAAGTCTTTGGCATTTAGAAAATGGAGAGGTTTGGACTTGAACTTGGACTTTGACTCCTTCAATTCTTTTAAGCCGTTCACACCACTCTGCGTGGACTCCTTTCCAGTCGTGTTCTGGGTGGCAGTGGATTTAGCTTGACCTTCTTGCCCTCGAACCAGAATGTACACACATTCGAACGGCCAAATATAGTTACATCCATGTCATAGAGCCACGGTCTACCTAGAATGATATGGCCCACATCCATGGGAACAACATCACACCAAAGTGTCTTTATAAGATCCAAACAAAATAGGAACAAGACAACGGTGCAAGACTAGAATGGAAGTTTCATCAACCCAGGACACTCAATAGGGTTGAGGATGAGCTTCAAGCTTCAAACCCAAACAGATCACAGTGCTAGTTGATACCACATTGGCACAACTACCACTATCCACGATCATCTTACAGCTCTTTTCCCAACATTTTGCATAAGTATAGAAGATCGTGTTGCGGCGCCAATTGTCAATGTTTTTGCTCAAAGGCACAACGCACAACTGCGAGGGTCGTAGACTCTTGCGCTCCCTCTTCCTCATCACTAGGGGTTTCTATTGGCTCATATTCTTCCTCTTCGTCGTCACTCTCTAGGGGCACTACTTCTATTTGCCCATCAATAAGGAGCACCTTGGTGCTCTTTTCCCCACATTTTGCATAAGTATAGAAGATCGTGTTGCGGCGCCAATCGTCAATGTTTTTTCTCAAAGGCACAACGCACAACTGCGAGGGTCGTAGACTCTTGCGCTCCCTCTTCCTCATCACTAGGGGTTTCTATTGGATCATATTCTTCCTCTTCGTCGTCACTCTCTAGGGGCACTACTTCTATTTGCCCATCAATAAGGAGCACCTTGGTGCCCTCTCTCGTGCCGCACTGGTGGGCAAAGTGACCAAACCCTTGACACCTAAAACACCTAGTTGCTCCACTCTTATGTAAGCTAGACCCGATAACTTCTTTACCCTTATCATCCTTGGGTCTGAGCTGAAAATTATTGCAAGGTTTGCTTTGGTATCCATTGTTAGGCTTAGCCCCAAAAGGGTTGGCCTTAGTGCCAGAATCGCGAAACTCAAATCGCCTTCCCACAGATGCTTTGAGATATTGCTCAACCTCCAACATTACTTGATACAACTGTTCAATAGTGTCTATGTCTTTGGCGAGCAATTCTCTCCTAATGTCAGTATGGAGGCCCATTTTAAATCGAGCAAGGGTGAGTACGGGATCCTCATCAACTTCACACCTAGTCAAGTACTCTTCGAACTTCTCAATATATTCCGCCACACTCATGGCACCTTGTCGAAGAGACTGTCATTCCTCAATCAACCGTAAGCGATAAGAGAAAGGGAGGTACTTCTCCTTAAGTGTTTCTTTCATTTCTCCCCAATAGACTATTGGGAGCATCCTCGCTCTTTCTTTTTTCCGTTCTACAGCAGCCCAAAACCTCTTTACTTGGCCCACAAGTTTCATCTTCCCGAATCGGACTCGACGAGCATCCGACATGTCATACCACTCAAAATAGTGGTCCATATCCGCCAACCAGTCTAAAAAGGCTTTAGGGTCCAAGTGGCCATCAAACGTAGGAGCATCTACTTTAACTCCCTTGAGGAATTGCACATCTGGGTCATATTGATTATGATGTCCCTCGCGGGGTGGATGCACAGGTGCGCGCCCATGACCAATTCCTTGGCCACTTCCATTCCTTGGTCTGACCTCCTGACTACCTGCCTGAGATCACGCATCTTCCCCAATAGTGAGGTTTGCCCCGGCGGAGGTCTCTAGTTGGGTAACACGCACATTAAACTGCTCAAAGCGTTGGTCCATATGTTATTCCAAGCGCTTACACAGACTCAAACTGTCAGGTCAGCTTGTTCATTGACTCTTGCAATTGCTCCATATTTAGTGTAGGGTGCAAGCCAAAACCACGACCCGTACATGTGGGCATACAACTACTAACTCAACTTAAGGACCTTCTAATACGACTATATGCGCCTAGATGGGACTAAATGCTCCTATAGGACTATATGGGGGAAACGACACAATACTAATCAATTTCCGGCACCCTATCTGTCCAAAGAATCTGTCAACAGAAAATCCAGAAAAGAGATATGCGGATATTCTAATAGCAGAAAATTCAGCAGCTTATATCAAAAAGTATCGACCTCTAAACAACTCTATATGATGATACTTAATGCATAATGGACACAAATAAACTAAACCCTAAACATGTAATGCTTTCCCCTATAAAAACCTTGATCTCTGATACCAAATTTGATGTAGGACATGAAATAAGTATGATGTGCAAGATTTTCAAGCTTTTGATCACACTAGTTCAGAAACAATTACACAAAATTTCACATCCCACACACAAGTTCAAACACTCAATCAAGGGGAATCTTATGCGGATCCAGGCCTACACATGCTAAGGCCGGATCAATCAAAATTATACACTAAACAAGAATCAAAAGAGGGTAAATTCATCCACACATGCACAAAAGTAATTCCCCCAATCCAAAGGATTCAAAAATTTCAATTCGAGGAACCCTAAGGTTGAAGAAAGGGCATAAAATTGGAAATGGCCAAGACGCAGGTGTGTGTGATCCCGGCCGCACGTGTGTGGGGCCCACTATTCAAAAAAAGGTCAGCTTGGCCTTGGTCGGCCAGGGGTGGACTCAAAAACCCCCAAATATCAGCTCGATCCGATGCACGGTTTGTGCGTGGTGCTCCGCCGAAGTTTCAGCCCTCCTATAGGGCCAGATTCTAAAAATCTGCTGTAGAGAGAAAAACGGCTGCAATAGAGGATGGATTTGAAGCGTAAATGATTGCAGGAGGAGAAACATGGATAGTAGAAGGTGAGGGCGAATCGAGATAGGTATGGCTTCGCACCACGGTAGTCAGCCCTTCGAGAAAGGGAGGGTATCACACCCAATTGAATCTCCACAACTCAGAAATTTAGAGCAAAAAAACACAGAAATTTTATTAATCTTTAATGAATAAAAAAAGACTACAAGGGGTGCCTATTTATTATAAAACTCTATACCCCAAAACTCGCGCCATGTGCGCAACCTATTACTTGGCGACGAAGTAATAAAAAAATAACAATTAATCAAAGCAATCTAAACTGCCCATGATACTCCTAATAACAATAATAAGCAAGACCCAAAGTACTAGATTAATTAAAATAGTGGGTCACGATCATGAGAACCCATGGTGGAATTCACATGACTATCGGGTCCACTCCAATGAACCAAAACGCAGTCCTCTACTAGGAGGCCCTCCCTGGACGTCGTTATCGATCCAGATCTATGGTGGGGCCCTCTTCCTCCTTGCGTATGTGCATAAGGAGGGTGTGCATGTGCGCGTGATGTCCTATCATGAAATCTTTAAAATCCCTTTTTTTTTTGGAAGAGTAACAGATCAATTTATAAAGAAAGTGCAAAGAATTACAGATTAAGCAAAAAAGAAAGACTACTGACTTGTAAACGTTTAATACAAGAAGCCCATTCCACTACAGGGCGCTTAGCTTTGGAAGTGAACTCCTTTGCCTTGCCATGCTCATTCTAGAAACACCTTTTGTTTCTTTCCATATAGACCATATGGCAACCAACGAAACCAACCTCCAAAGATCTCAAGCATTTCAGCCGATCCGAACACCTTGCCAAAACAAGAATAGATCCCTAATTGCTTCCGCCATGACCCATGATATATCAAAAGGGCCTATGAGGCAGCTCCACACTTGACTTGCGATGAAAATGTGATTTATAAATTTAGGATTCTCCATACACATAACACACATTCAGAGTACCGTGGACCTCTTTTGGAGATTGTCAATGGTAAGAATATTTTCGCTACCTACAAGCCACCCAAAAGTTGAAATTTTTGGAGGGGCTCCATAGTGCCAAACATATGTCGTATGCTCGCAAAAACTCCTCCCTCTCATACCTCCTATCAAACAACCACTTTAAAAGCTCGAGCAGTTAAAGGATGGTGTATCGATGTATATCAAAGGACTTTATGTAACACCCAAACTTTTCAATACTCGAGTGTTACCATGAAATTTTATTTAGTATATAAATGTATATGTCACCAATTTAGCCTCCTAACCTTACATCTATTCTCTAACTTGAATCTGACCAATTGTAACATCCCAGATGTTACCATTTTATCCTAGGTTCATCTTGTTGTTTGATATATGTATCTCCCCTTAATTAATGAGAATTTTAACTTATTTGGTGAATAACTCTTTATCTGTAATGATTTAGATACGAGTTATTTAAAAAAAAAAAACTGCTTAGAAACGTACGTATAACCATGTAGAATCATTAGATTTCCCAAAACTCTCAAATCATCAATAATTACGAAAATGCTATTAACCTATACCCTTGAATTCTAGATCATATGATTCTCATGATGTGAAATTTTTTTCTCATACCTATCCATCATAAATTAACCATACACGTACAATTTCAGCCCTTAGATCATAGTATAAGTGGTCCAATTGACAAATCAACCCCTTAACCCTTGATTTTAGTGTCCATCAAGTAAAGAAAGTTCGTAGGTAGTCGTAGTAGTATACTTCTCTTCATATGAAAAACTTGGATTGCCCATCATATGGACTAAGTGTGAAATGTGAGAACCCCAGCTTAGTAGACTTTTCCTTAGGCACGAAGTTAGTCGTTTTAGGCTTATCAACTCTTTCTAAATCTGGACATTCCAAATTACTCACTGTCCGCCATCAATCACAACTAAAATTTAGACCACACTTTGGCCTCATATGACTACGAGATCATACAAAATTTAAACCTCGATCTATGATCCTACACCATTGAATGATAACCATCATGAAGCCAATTCTTTTATGTTGGTACGACATGTGAAATTTCATATTTAGGCCTTTTCCACCATCGATCAACCACCAAATTTTATCCAACCGTTTGCCTCTCTTAACTACACAGTTCCCCCAAAATTGGGCCCTGATCAATAAGCGTGGACCATTAATTGAGATTAAGTCCGTTTTGGCACCTACTAAGAGAATTTTCAAAATAAACCAATCTAAGTCTCGAATCACGAAGAGAATTATATACCTCGGCTCTATTCGACGACCCTGACACCGTGAACGAATTAGATTGAAATAAAGATCGCTAGAAAAGACAAATTTGAGAAATCCAATTCAAGTGGGATCCGACACACCCCCTCTCACACAAACTCCTTTACAAAAGGGGGAGTGCACCCCTCCTCCACTCACAAACCCACACACGCCCACCTTCCCAAACGTCCAAGGAATAGAGAGGGAGATATAGAGAGAGGGAGAGACATCCAAGCCTAGACACGCTCATCCCTTCTCTTCCTTCTCCACACGTGTGGTGTCTCCATCTTACTCGAGCGACGTCATTGTTCATATAAAAGCTTTCCTGCTTCGAGACCTACCTAAGGTTTGCATCTAAGGCAAAGGTGAGGGATTCCTTTAAGCTTACACTAATTTAAGTTGAATTTATACATAATTCTCTTATTTTTGCATTAAAGTTGTGTATAGTTTGATTTTTAATGTGATTTTCATGTTAATAACTTGCTGGATAATTATGAATTGTTTATCCATGGTGGAATTATGTTGGATATATGATTTTAATCATGTTAGATATATTTTGTGGGTCGGATTACAAAACTATGCCTTAAATCGTGAAACTACACGCGTTCGGGTCTCAAACGCTGCATAGTTTGTGCATCCAATGGACCGGACAGTTACTTCAAAAATCATATAATTTTACTGACATTAATCTGACCTAAAATCTAGATTTTAAACCTTAGTAAAGTGATGGGGACATCATGCGCACCACCCCCTATGCACGCACGTACACAGGAGGGCCCCACCATCAATCTGGCTCGATGACGACGTCCAGGGAGGGCCTCCTAGCTAGAAGACAAAATTTTCGTTTAAAAGGGTGGGCCCGATAGTCAAGAAAAGCCCATCATGGGATCTCATGATCGTGGCCCATTAGTCAAATTGATTTCATATTTTGGGTTTTGCTTATTGTTATTATTTAGAACATCGTGCACGCTTTAGATTTCTTTGTTTGATTTTTATTTTAATTTACTTCATCGCCAAGTAATAGGTTGCGCACATGGTACGAGTTTTTGGGTATAGGGTTTTCCATATAAATAGGTACCCCTTGTAGTTTTTTCATTCATTCAAGCTTAATAAAAAATTTCCTGCTTTATTTTTCTGCTCTCTTCATGAGTTGTGGAAGAATTCAAAAGTGGGTGCGAAGCTCTCCCTTTTCAAAGGGCTAACCACATGGTGTGAAGCCACATTTATCCCCATCCGTCCCTACCCTCTCTCATCCATATACATCATCTTTTATCATCATTATTGCTTTGAAATTCTCAGCCTTTGCAGCTATTCATCACCCTACAGCCAGCCTCCATAATCTGGACCTACAGGAGGGCTGAAACTTCGGCGGAGCACTATGCCTCGACCTTACATCGGATCGCCGTCAAACTTAGAGGGATTGGAGGTCTCCCCCGGCCGACCAAGGCCTAAGTGTCACTTTGGGGAGGCGGGCTTCCATCACACGTGAGGCCAGCCCACCCGCGCATGTGCGTCAGCTCCGAGTCACCATCTGCACGCAGGAGCTTTCTCCGGGTCAGGTTTTCCTCTAGTTTTCCTCTTTTCATTCCTATTTCTTAAACCCTAGCGTTAGTTTGCATTAGCCCTAATTTATTTGCCCCTTTTTTCACCCTAGGGTTCCTTGAATTGAAATTGGGGAATCCCTTGGATTAGGGACTAATTCTTATGCATGCGTGGTTGATTTCTATTTCCCTTTGACATTGTTTGGCTTATAATTTTTATTGGTCCAACCCTAGCCTGTGTCGGCCTGGACCCGCATAGATTCCCCTTTCATTGAATGTTTGGACTATCATGTGGGATGTAGAATTTGTGTAATTGTTTCTGAATTGGTATGATCTAAGCCTGAATTCTTACACATCATACTTGAATTTCATGTCTTGCATCATAAAACATGACTCACTTTTGGAATAATTTGGACTTATCGGGTGACCCGTTTAACCCGAAATCGCATTATTGTGCCTATGGATTTACTTAAAGTGTATGGACTATTCTCTACCTTATTAGGGTTTATTTTATTGTAATTCCAGATTAATTAGTCCATGAAAACACCGTTGGACTTTTTATGGATTCATATGGAGTGATAGATACAAGCCTTGCCCTTCGCTGATTTTGAGAGCGATATGTGTTTCCACTCTATATTGAGTTGGCTTTTGCTCATCTCCTTATTTTTGTTGAATTAGCCTATTTGCTACTCCTCTTTTATTGAGTTAGCTTATTGCTACTTTTCTATTTAATTAGGTTAGCCTTGTGCTACCTCCCTTATCTTATGGCTTGAGCACGTGTCTTGGAATTCCAAAACTCTCATGGTTCAACTTATTTCCCCATTGATGCAAGTGATGTGTTGAAGGTCGCATAACTAGTGACTTGTATGTATTTATCGTGGACGTAATGCACTCTGGGTAGTGACCCTCTTGGTCGATGCATAAATCCTTGGATTTGGGTAGTGGTGCACACATCGATGTAAGTAATCCGCGATGCATGTTACATCACCTTTCTAAGATTGAATGTCACAATTAGTCGCTCCATGAACAAATCATGTTACGTAATTCATTCAATCCATATGTTGTACCGTCTCAAGGTGTTACGTAAATCCAAGTTAGTGTTGGACATGCCAACGAATCTCCGTAGTTATAGGTAATGTTTTAAATATCGACGATATCGACCGATATATCCCATGATATATCTTGTATCCCACCTGTGCGATACGAAATGCACAGGTATTGCCGATATATCCCACATGTTTGATCCGGTGAGTAATTTCAATTTTTGATCCCTTGTTTTGTTGAAATTATATCAAATCAATGTCAAATGGTTTTTTTTTTTTTAACTTTTCCCTCAGAGACCCGTGTAAAATCACACACTTAGTTACAAATTCATTGGTTCTTCATGTTTTGCATAAAAAGAATCATGGAGTTGGAGCTTTGATTTCGATATCCATTGGTTCTTATTCTCCATGTTTTTTTTTTTTTTTTGAAATTTTCCTTCAACCTGCTGTCAATTAAGACTAATTTTGAAATTTGAGTGTAGGTGGTCCTGTTTGAGGAAAATTAAGGAAAAATCAAAATTTCTCCAATTTCTTCTAAATTACTTGCAATGTTGCACTCCAAACATGAAATCAAGTATGTATGAGGGTTGATCTACTAATTTGTTAAGTCCTCGTCAATTTTCGAAAAATAAAAATTATTTTTAATTAAAAATTAATAAAAAGTTAATAAACTACCTTTTTTTTTCAAAATTTCCCTTCAACCAGCTGGCAATTGAGACTAATTTCAAAGTATTTAAGAGTATTTGATGAAATGATCATCACATACACTCTAAATGTTACGCATTCAATTTGAATATAGTTGCATTAGTTCAATCAAACAATGCATAGCTTAAGACCCTGTACAAAGGAAACCTATTAAGTGCACTTCTTTCTTGAGATGTTATCATTTAAAAGTGTGTATTAAGGTCTTTTTCAAACAATCCCTGAAGTTTCATTGAAAAATTCAATTATTTTCCCAATTTCCCCATGTTTCCCAAAAAGTGATAAATTATCCGATACAAACGATATATCTCGTGCGATAACCGATATGTATCTGTATCCTAAGGATGCGATACGTAACGCGATACCGATATTTGGAACACTAGTTATAGGATGCGGAGTGAGCCAGATTTTTATGAATTATATTTCACAATATGGTGGTCACTATGTATGGTGAGCCACATACACTATGCTAGGCATGCATTCATGTAAATTTGGTTGCACATCGATACCACTCGTAATGGCGGAATACGAGGTGTATCGGAACCCTTACATTGTTATTTTGATGAATCACTTGAATTATTATTAATCTTAAAGGACAACCATCACTATGAGTAGAGCGTTGACCCTCTCCAACCATACAGATGATGCAAGTGATACACAGGCTGAAGATATGGGCAACATGATCTCCCTATGAAAGACTGTTGTTGATGCTTTCATTTTAATTTAGCTTTATTTATGTTTCATGCTGCGAATTTACATATTTGTAATAAGCTCCCACCTGAGTGAGCATTAAATGATTAGTTGAACTTTTATATTTAAATGGAATAAGATTAATAATATGGTTGGTTTTATTTTCATGAACGGGTGCCTTCATTAATGTGATCTGAAAAAGAAAGAAAAAAAGGTGCAATTATTAAGTATTCATTCTTCATTCATTTCACTAACACCCAGAATTTTCGAGCACGTTTGCACTCGGGCCGCGAAAACTCGGGGTGTTATACTTTAACACTTCTCCGCACGTGCAGGGTGGAACTCTGCACGGGAACATATTAGGCAAGGGTGGAGGGACACAACTCACACCATAAACGGCCTCTCATGGGAGAATATATCAGGGAGACATTCGTTGCTCCCGAGATTCGAACACAAGACCTTCCACTCTGATACCGGATCAAACAACCACTTACTCTAAAAGCTCAAGCCATTAGAGGATGGTGTATCAATGTATATTAAGAGACTTTAACACCTTTAAAGGGACTTGTAAAATGACCAAATCGAGAAGCATCCTGACTTATCTTTTAGCCACACCATCCTATCCTCTTCTTCATTAATCGAAACGTAAGCTTGAAGGCAATCGAGGAGCTTCACAAATGCTTCAATTTCCTCATCTAGGATATTCCTTCGACAAGGCGGCGTCCACGCCACCTGGAACCCTATGACAGTGAAACACTTAGAAACCTTTATATCCCTTTCCAATACTAGACGGGCCACTCTCGGGAAAGGTTTTTAGAGGGACGTGCCTCCAACCCATACATCCTCCCAGAATCTGATTATCTCCCCATTTCTGATCGCAAAGTCGATGCCTTCACTAAAACTGGACTTTGAGCCTTGCAAATACCCTACCAAATCCATGATGCTTTATAAAGATAAGTATTTTACACCCCTCCTGCCAGGCAACCCATACTTGCCTTTCATAACTCGCCATAAGGCATTCTCTTTTGTACCACCCAAAGATGAAATCTTCTCCTGTCCCCCAATCTCCATCATAATAAATCGCATCTCACCTTTTCCAACTTGGCTAAAACCAACTTCAGGCAACTAAATAAGGACAAATCATAACAGGAGTTTTGACAAAACTGCTTTTATAATAGTGATCCAACCACCCAGAGAGATCGAATTTTCCACTTCGATAATTTTCTTTCAAACCTCTCTACCACCACATCCCATAAACGCCTTGCTAGCCTCCTTATACATAGGGAGAGCCCCAAATAGGAAGAAGGGAAAGCACCCGCATGGCAACCAAATATCCCTGCCAACCACTCTACTTCCTCCTTGGGAATATGCACCCCTAACATCTCACTCTTAGCAATGTTGGCTTTAAGATCCGAAACCACTTCAAACATTGAATCACCATCCTAAGATTTTCTACCACATCCTCATTTGAAATCCCCTTAATATTGTTCAATTTTGTATACACTCAACGTTCAAGATGCTAGAGACCGCTATCCTGCAGTTAGGAGTTAGGAGGCATCTTTTTTTAAGGCAACAATTTTATTAAAAAACAACACAAAAGGTGAAAAAGAATACAATGCACAAAACAAAAATAGAAAAACTACAACCCCAAAAGGACAATGAGAGTGCAAGCATCCAGATCCTTGATTCCAAATGCTCATTCAAGCACCTAAGTCTTGGCCTTCCGAATTTGCTTTATTTTTAAAACAATGCCTATTTCTTTCTCCCCATAATGCCCAAAGGCATGCCATCGCCACCAACCACCAAGTAGCCTTCGCTTCCTTTTCAATTCCGCCTTCGTACCAAGAATCCAAAAATGAGGGAAGGGACTTTGGCACGACACAAGAAATGTTAAGGGACGAAAGGAAAAAGTCCCACACCTTCCTTGCAAAAGGGGCAATGAATAAATAAGTTATCGATCGACTCAGCATCCCTTTTACACACGATACAAATGTTGGAAGCACCATTCCTTTTTTTCTGAAGGTAATCCATGGTGAGCACTCTATTCCTTCCTGCTAGCCACACAAAAGCACCAGCCTTCGGAGGGGCACCATACTTCCAAAACCCATAATCGTGGGAAGAGGAGACGGGGGAGAAGGTGAGGGTTCAATAGAAGGAATGGACCGAGAATCTACTTGAGCTATGAGCTTTCCACACCATCACATCCTTCATCGTTCATCTACCAGTGTATTTCAATTTCTCCAACGATTTTAAGAAAGTCTCTGTCTCCTCGTCCGATAAACCTTTACAACTTGGTGGCGTCCACACAATCCCTTCTCTTTCCTTGGAGTAACAAGGAGCATCTGAGAAGTTTTTGTTGGGAGATAAAATGGCCAAAGATCCTCCCAAAAACGGATGCGAGTTCCTTCTTCCGCAACAAACAAAACACCTTCTTTAAACTTAGCCACCACCGAAAGGATAGCCCTCCATAACCCTGAGACTTTGTATCTCAATAAATCTTTGATCCACCAACCACCCGAACTCGTACCATACTTTGTAGCAACTGCCTCCCTCCATAAGCTCTTACCTCACGTGGCGAATCTCCACAACCATTTTGCCAACACTAGATCCATATGTTCCAAGACCCGCACACCGCCCCTTTCTGAGTGGGGCTTGCACACATCCTTCCATCTTAAAAGGTGGAAGTTCTTCCGCGATTCTTTGCCGCTCCATAGAAAATCCCATCTCAACTTTTCGAGCTTGGCCAGAACTGATTTAGGACATTGAAAGAGTGACATAAAATATAATGGCATATTGGAGAAAGTTGTTTTTATCAAAGTTAAGCAACCCCCGTGGAATAAGTGCCGACTCTTCTATGAAGATAGCTTTCTTTTGATCCTTTCGATAACTGAATCCCAAAAATGTTTGGTTGGTTTCCCAATGCAAAGCAGCAAGCCAAGATAAGTGGTAGGAAAAGTTCCAACACCACAACCAAAGCTTTCCACAAGTTGTTGGCACCTCTACATCCGATAAATGGATCTCGAGCAATTCATATTTAGAGGAATTTACCTTCAGGCTTGAAACTACTTTAAAGAAAATGATTATTTTGCTCAAGTTTTCAACCATATCTTCATTCGGTTTGCAAAACAGAATCGTATCATCCGCAAATTGAAGTTGAGTAATTGACGGACCCGATTGTGCCACTATAAAACTCCTGATTAACCCCGCTTCTTGACCTTTTAGAATCATCCTACTTAGAGCCTAAACAACAAACACAAACAAGAAAGGGGATAGAGGGTCACATTGACGCAAACCTCTAGAGCCTTAAAAAGCTTTTAAGAGTTCCGTTAACAAGGACCGAAAAAAACATCAAGTTAACACCTTCCTGGATTAAAGACCTCCACTTCTG
This sequence comes from Magnolia changhungtana, assembly GCA_030180095.1. Taxonomy (NCBI): domain Eukaryota; kingdom Viridiplantae; phylum Streptophyta; class Magnoliopsida; order Magnoliales; family Magnoliaceae; genus Magnolia; species Magnolia changhungtana. Next base: position 6,736,790 of record JASAUF010000600.1, read on the forward strand.
GCCACATACATACCGCCCCAAATGTCCAAGAAATCCCAACCAACGTGATTTAGGCCTTCTCTAAATCTAATTTGCACGCCACCTACAAATAACCTTCTTTGTATTTAGAACCTATACATTTGTGCACTAACAATGCACAATCCAAAATTTGCCTTTCCACCACAAAGGGGCGCTGATTCTCTGAGATAACCAAAGCAAGGATATCCTGGAACCTTGAAGCAAGAATTTTGTATGGAGTCCCAAGAAGGCTAACTAGTCCGAGGTCTTTCAAATTTGTAGCACCTTTAACCTTTGGATAAGCGCAATATAAGAAGCCCCCAATTCCTTAGACAACCTTCCTCTTTCAAAACGCTCTTCCACGAAAGCAATAACCTCATGTTTAACCTCACTCCAAAAGACATGGACAAACGCCAAGGGAAAGCCATCAAACCCCGGGGCTTTATCTCTCCTAAGAGAGTTGACCACTGCTTTCACTTCCTCCTTCAAAACCAATCTTTTGAGAGCCAATGCTTGAGCTTTCGATAGCCTATAAAAGTACAAATTTCCCAATAAAGGTTGCTCCCAAGTCTCCCCTATCAGCAATTGTTCGTAAAAGTTCACTACAGAACTACAGATATGAGCCTTGTCCACCACCCTTATACTATTAATCATCAAACTGCCAATACGATTGTTTCTCGCTCTTGCGCTTGCCATGTTATGGAAAAACTACATGTTCCTGTCCCTTTCTTACAACCATGCTGCTTGAGATCTTTAGGGCCATCTTATTTAATCTTCCTTGACCCCTCTTGCATATTGTGAACCTGAATCTAACCTTCTTAATACTTCAAACTTCTGAAATCTAACCCCCTTCCTCTTTTAAATCCAAATCGTTAGGTTTTGCAAGAATAGCATCATTTTATCGCTCCCTACTGCCCGTGAACTCCTTCCAAGCGTTGAGCTTCCCTTTTAGAAAATGAAGTGTTTGACTTAAAATGAAACCCGCATATCCTTCCACTTTGAATGAAGCCTTGACTTGTGAATCCTCCCCCCCATGCACCAAGGATGTGGCCATCTTGACCTAATGGCGTCTAACTCGTCCCATAGCATCGGCTTGTGAGAAGCCTGACATGGACCGTAGAGAGAAGAAAATGTCCAAAGAAAACAAGATGTCTTCTCCTTAAGAACAACAAAAACAGAGAAAGTCCCCACCCAAATATCCACTCTGTTCCATTTCTGTTTTCTCCAAGCAACTACGATCCCCCCTGTCGACCCAACAACATCCAGCGACACCCAATCTTTATGCTTGATCCCCCACAGATAATACATTATCTTGTCATCAAGAGACTGAAGATTCGCTTGAAGGAATCTGATCACTAGCTCTTTGGACTTATGACAAATGTCCCAGATTTGCAGCCTTTTCTCCTTACACCCTAGTCCACAAACATTTTCATCGAGCCACCTTCTTGCCCCCGTTCCCCCTATTTAGCACATAGATCATGTTGTCTAAATCGTAGTTAATAGATGACTCCAAATTGCACAGTTCCTGCCACACCTTAAGTGATCACTCTTGTCATTGGCTGAAATTACAGTTTCTGATGTCCACTTTAGGCGATTTCCACCCAAATCGTACCCAAAAAGGGGCAATGCACAAAAAGATGTTCAAGTGTCTCCTCATCTTATATGCACATGATGCAGATACTTGGAATCATCATAGCTCTTTTTTGCAAATTATCAATGGCCGCGATGTAAGGAGATTAGATTCCACTCTTCTTGCGATGTTTGATCATTTTCTGCTTGCATCCGTCTGGAATTTGGAAGGGCGAGTTCAAATTTGATCATTATCCGGTGGAGAATCTTCCGATATTCGAAATTAGCATGATAAGGATAAAAATGAACATATAGAGATGGCATAAGTGAGTGAATGTGTGTAAGCCTAGTCAAACATGATTGTTCTAGGCAGGGCGAGCCACCCACCAAGAACTTTCTTCATTCTTACCAACCATACAAAGGCCGATATCTTAGGAGAAACATTGTAGGACCAAACAAGCTTACTATGGCCCGCCTCTCTTTGATGATCACCACCGCACACGAGAGAGTAAAACGATTTAACCGAGAACAGACCCGAGTTGTTGGATTCCACGCCAACTTTTCCGAATCGGAAGTGGTGGATACACTCACTTCCTTATCCCGAAGAAGACGCCTAACGGGGGCTCCCACACTACTACCCCTCCTATACGGGAGTTGCACTCCGCCACCATAATGGAAGGATCCCCTCCAAGAATTAAAAAAGAAAAAAGAATAATAATAATAATACGAGAATAGACCCTCTGAGTAGCCTCACCTATCCACACCCATCAACCTCTTTATAATATCATCAAAGGTTAGGATGGAGGTACTCATGTAGCCACATTGGATCATCGAATCAATAGTAATAAGCCCATTTGAAGAGGGTGATATACAACGCATCTAGAAATAATACCTAGCACAAGAGATTCAATTAGCCAAGATTCAAAAGATGAAATTTCACCTACCACATCGATAGGATTAGCCATAGTGAAAATGTCCCTTATTTTTTAAAGGTCCATTACCTCCTACAAGTAAGGAAAACTTTGATGCTCTGGCAGAGTGTGATGAGTGATACACAGGCACTCAGAAATTGCACATGTGACATAATTTTAATCCAAATTAAACCGTCCAGATAGTGGGCCCCTCTTTGGATGGTTTATTAAACATCATCTATACTGAAGTGATACCTTGAAATCGTCAATAAGATGATATCTGAACTGACGAATGGCTATATCCAAAAAAAAAAAATTGAATTCAGCAAAAAAATTTCCATAAATCACAGATTACACATTCAACTAAAGCCATAATAATCTATCTTCGGTGGGTCCCATGATTTGGGTGGTTTAATTCGAGTTACTCTACGCCACATGTAAAAATGCAAGTGCCTATGCATCGTCCATCATAGTTTGCCAGAATATCAAGTAACCATAACTCCCAAGCCCCATGCGAATGTTGCAGTCATCTATCTAAAACAATGAACCCTATGAGAATGCCTCCAATATCCAAACAGCATTATAGCACCGAACCGTCTTCACGAAATCAGATATTGAACTCAAGATTTATAAGATCAGATTCGGCCGACTTTGGCGTGATCAATGAATTCTTCAATGCCGTATGTGACTGAAGCCACACTCATATCAATCCGCATATCATAGTGCATGCATTAGAATACAAACAAAACCAACCTCAAATCTTCTACCAAAGATGTAAATCATCATAATCCAAGAGTAATTTCAATAACCCTCAATAAACAAAAAATGCAAGAGAGTAATTAAAAGAAGAAGAAGAAGAAGAAGAAGAAGAAGAAGAAGAAGACAGACAGACAGAGATACTCACGACTCCTGTGGAAGTGTACGTGGTGAGATTGAATTTGTGATCGCTCTGGTAATCCTTATACAGAAGATCTATACATTCAATCAAGAAAAATGGAAAAGAAAAAAATTAAAATGGGATTCAAAAATGAAAAATCAAAATCAAAAGAGAAAAGAAGAAAAGAAGAAAAAAAAATTTCAAACCTCTGGCTTTCTTTCCGATATCGGAATAGAGTCCTGGACCCTTAACCATTTTTATTTTTATTTTTGTTCTTTTTGCAGAAATGGAAATTTCAGAGATAGAGAGGATGACGATGATAGAAAACCCTAGTTCTAGCCCTGTTTTTCTGGGGGGGGGGGGGGGGGAGGATCTGGACTTGGTTTTTTAAAGGGAATCTGGACCGCCCACTCTGAAGAGGAAAATATATCTGTTTCTTCGGACCGTTAGATATAGAGCTGGGAATACGGACAGGTTACGGGAAGCATCTAATCCTCTACCGCACCCGGAAAACACCAAGTTCTGTGGGGCCCACTATATTGTTTCTCAAAAATCCGGAAAACCGTTCTGATTAAACGGCCACCGTTGAAACATTCGTATAGCCACGAAAGTTTGGTATCAGGCTGAGCTTATTTTTGTTTCGGTTTGGCCCACGAAGGTTTCAACGGTGAATATTCTTTCCCTAGTTTTTCCTCTCGTGTTGTGTCGTTGATTTTTGAAAACACCTAATATTTGGTTGCATATCTCAAAATATCCCGTAATATGGATGGACAGCGTGAATTTTGTCATAAACATCACAAGGAGCCCACATAGCTTCCCCGGTGGAACCCACGGGGGCCACTCCGATGTTCATGAGAATTCCACCTCGTTTGTTTATTGGTTTTGTGAGTTCAGTTTAGGATACGAGGGAAAAATAACCGGATCTAATGCTTAAGTGGGCTGAAGACGTGAGAATTGATCATCTATAGCTGAAATAATCGTGGGGCCACAGAAATTTTGAATCATGCTAATATTTATATTTTCAGTTAATCCCAATAAGAAGGAAGTTCTGAATGGTATGGATGACACGTAAACGTCACTACTGTAAACCCCACGGAGGTTTCAACAGTAGGAATTTTCCCAACTACTTTTTCCTTTTAGTACGGCACACTTGAGTCTGGTATCCTACTCACCTTTGTTTCCACATCCGAAGAAGAGCGCACAAAACAGATAAATGGAGTAGATTCCTTACAAACATCACGGTGGGCCCCACCTCCATTTCGAGCGCATGAAATAGCTGCAAAAGCCTTTACTGACCGGACACAGATTTCGATATTAGCCAGACGGTAACATGATGCAATATGCACTTTGCTCGCTGAAGCGAAGTCTCCTAATTCTGTAGGTCCCACCATGAAGCGAAGCCTCCTAATTCTGTAGGACCCAACATTATGTATGTTTTATATTCACTCTGTCCATCCATTTGGACAAATCATTTTATGAGTAATATCCAAAGCTCATTTGAAACCCATCACAGAAAACATTATGCTAATAGTTAAAAACTTCTAATGGCCACAAAAGTTTTTAGTCAAGCTTACATTCGTGAACAGGTTGAATCTCAAATAAACATCACGGTGGAGGTTAGAAAGGTTTCAACGGTGGATGTCACTCTCCCCACTGTTTTCTGTGGTGGGGTCCACTCCAGAATTTGATTTACCTCATTCTTTGAATGATGACCTGAAATGATCTCTCAAATGGGTAGACAATGTGGATACAAAAGATACATCATGGTAGGACCCACAGAACTTGGTGACGTCACTTCAGTGGCCAGCCTCACTGCTCAACCCGTCAGTAGCGTCTGAACAATATTTGCTAATTTTGTAGCGTGAATGGTTGGCCAAGTGAGAAAACGCAACGTAACTTTGTCAGCGGACGACGTAGATTTCATACAAAAGCCTCTGACAGGAAGTTCCTTCCAAGGATACTGGGTGGGGCCCACCGAGATGTTTTTGTTGAGAGCTCATTTTAGATGTGAGACTAAAAAAGAGGTGTATCCAATATTGAAGGGAGCCACACGAGATAAAACAGTGAGAATTTAGTGAAAACTATTGAAGCATTCTTATAAACATAAAAGTTTTGTATCAAGCTATATTTTTGTATTCTCACTTCATACCATCTGAAATGACTTTATACACTGTTTCCATAGAATATAAACATAAGGTGGAGCCCAAGAAAGTTTCCCGGTGGGAATTTCTTTCCCCAATTTTCCCTCTAGTGTGACCCACGTGAGTTTTCTTTCCACATCTGTTTTTTGCCTCTTCTAACATACATTGCAGTGGCCCCACCCAGCATACTGCGCAGGAACTTCCTGCCAAAGGCTTTTTTGCAGGAAATCCGCGTCCGTCAGCTGTGGCTGCAGTGAAAAGCAATCTTTGCTGCAGGCTCACTTTAACTATCTTTGCTTTTCAACGTGGGCTTACTTCTAACACGTGCACATAATGTTTTATTATACATTTGTTTTTCCTTAAACCTGTCCACATAAGGCTTTTTAATTATACAGATCAAGGTTATATTGCTACCGGCGTTATTCACGGTGATAATTTTGGATTCTTTCGGGGTTTGGGAAACAGACTTATATAACACCTGCTTTACCTAGAATGTACAATAACCAAGCTTTGTGGGGTCATCACATTGCATATGTGACATCGACTCCATCCATCATGTGAGAATCCTTATGGTCATCGTAAATCCAAAGGATCATCCCAATACAAGACTGACTTGGCCACTTCACTTAGGACAATGTAAAACTACACCCAAAACCTCTTGTCAACCGATGTGGCTCACATGAATTTTGGATCAGGTCTATTTTTGTATTCTCCCTTCATCTTGTGAGTAACACTTGATAGCAGGCTTGGTGAATATGCACGCCATGGTGGCTCCACACATAAGCCTATAGTAGCAGTTCCATATCCATTTTCTTTGTGGTTTAGCTTACCTAAGTTGTACATGTTGGGTTTTCAAAAAAAATTTATAAAAAAAAAAAAAAAAAAAAAAAAAAAAAAAACGAAATAAAATATAAAACGTAATTGTGACAAGTGATGATTTTTTATGTCACTTATGATTGCTAGTGACTCTTGATGATGACTACTATGCCTTTCAATGAATTTTAAATTCAAATAGTAATAAAAAGATGCAATTAAATGAACAGACGTTATGAAATGACATTTCTTTTCATGAAAGAAACTCAAATTTTCCCTTTTAAATCTATATAAACCCATCTTTAGGTTATTATAACACAACAATCTTCTCTCCAATGTCCTCTATTTTCTCTCTATTTTTTTACCAGCAAAATTTACAAAAAAAAAAAAGAAAAAAAAGAAAGGTATAAATTATAAATAGCAAAGAAGTTAAGATGTTGTGAACGCCGCTTGCATGGGCGCCCCGAACCTTTCCACCCTGTCACAAGGAGAGGAGGATATGGTATGGGGATACGCACTGCTCATCACTCTCTTAGTGCAGAGTGATGGCATGTATGATTTGTTTGGCTTAATCTTGATTCCTTGGACATGGAATACCTTTTCAACGTAGCCGATATAGTACAATTGAGTATTTGGAGTCACCACTAGTCCATAAAGTTGAGATATGTCCACGATCGGCTAGAGTGCGTGGACAAGCCTTAGGGTCGAGGAATTGTAAAATCCCCCTACCTAAATGACTCACGTGGATGGCCCACGACCGTAGAATTATGGGCAAAGGTCTCAGTTATGAGAGAGGATGAGATTAGGCACTCTTTCTCGCTCGCACTTTGTTGGTCTCTACTTTAAGGGATGTAAGACTTTTAGAAAAATATTGTATCTGCAAATAATATTGTTTATCTGGCCATGCTTTGTATAACCCTAAGAGAGGGTCAGATAGGCGAAAATAATAAAATAAGTTCTAGCCTTTCTATGCAGAGTGCATAGTCAAGCATCACTAGGCAGGTGAGCAAAATAAATAAAGTAGATGAATAGAAATAAATATAACTAATAGATGAAAGATAGCAATTGCTATGAGGGGAATGTGCGGAATAAACCGCACTCTGATCTTGAGTGAGATATAAGGAAAAAAAAAAGAGAGAGAGAAGTTAGACACCCTTTCTGGGTCAAAAGGGATAGTCGGACATCCCTAATTCTGACTCTACTCTTGAACTGACTGGCTTCTTTTGATACACTAATTTTAATGGCTTGAGTTGAGTAGGATCTAGGTGCAGGCATGGTTGTTTCCAGGTTTCCTATGTGGTAGAGTTCCCTTTCTAGATGAGCAATCTGACTTAACGTCAACTCATCAGGATCCTACGATGTCTCCCTTGCCTTCTTATGCTCCTTGCCTCTTCTTGGATCAAAGGTTGGGAGTCAAATTTATAGATAAAAATTGTCAGCTAATGAATGGCCGATGGTGGACACTTGGCATAAATTTGGCATGCAGGATCTGTCAGAGGGGCATCTAAAATTATTGGTTTGTAAGGGATGTGGCCAGGTGGCCGACAGTTTGCCTTTTACCAATTTTGGTTCAGTGGTAGTGTTTTCCTTCTTTCCCTAGTGGTTTTCTGGCTTTAATGCCCAGGGATTAGGGAATCTAAACCATTCATCTTCTTTGGGGAGTTTTGGCCCAGATGTTCTTTTTTGGTGGGCGTTCGATGGCTTCTCTGCCGGATAAGTGTAGTTTTATTTGAATATGTCAAGGTAGCTGGTCCCGAAGATAGTTGCCTAGGGGCTCTTATTATAGGACTGGGAGTCAAGAATCCTTGGATCGGGCCCATTAACATTGTTTGAGACAAAACGGGGGGTTTAACCTCTAAATTTTCCTGTGGTCCCGATGGTGGTCAAGGGTTCTAGGTGCGGTTTTATCGAGATTCGATCAGCCGATTCTAGAGTAGTGTCTCGTTACTTGGGTGGGGTGTCTATAGATGCCCATCTTTGGTAGAGGTTGCTGTCAACCAAATGCCAAAGCAAGTAGACACCAGGATGGTGCGATCATGCCTTAGCTTGTCACTTGATCAAAATACTTGCTTGGTCGAGGACCAACTCAAGTGAAGCATATCAGGAACTTAGGTTTTCATGCCCTAAATCTGATTCCCGACGCTCATTCATCATAACCCGAATATGGTGTTGACATCCTCTGTAAAACCTCAATTCTAGCACTCAGTACCCATACACAAAATCCCGAAGTCGACATTCCATAAGGAGGATTTAAGAAAAGTTTTATAACCAAGCATAATCAAAAGAACTCCACAAGTAACATAGATCTCTAGTATACAAATGGTTTAGGTTGATATAAGGGAAATATAAGGTATTGCAAAGCGAAAATAAAAGAGCGTGTTCCAGCATCGCCAACTGCTACACTTTAACACATCCTGTAAAAAATGAGCCAACGCTCATAAGCTTTTACACAAAGCCCAGTAAAGTGCGTGTGTGCGTGCGCAATGCATATGACAGATATACCAATCAACAATATCAGAGTAAGCAGCAAAGATGGAATGTCAAACATGTCAATGCCCATACTTGCAACGAGCCGATGCAATGAGAGGGTAAGAGACCTCACTACCCGCCACGGCAGTGGAAGGCCTATTGTCATGCCAAATTCTACCTAGCACGCCATTAGCAAACCCATTTCCAAGCTGGTCAAACATGACCTCAATCGCCACCACACTCTTAGAGTAGGAGAGGTCGAACTCCTTTCCAACCAACTCGACACATTTAGAGACATGACCTATTGGTATACGACACTCAAGCGCTCATGTATCCACTAAATCCAGACATTAGAGCATCCTGCAGTACTACAAAGTTTAGGGACTTTCACCCACGGAGATCCTAAGCACCCTGTAACCATAACCAAATTTTCGGTGTTCATAACCATAACTACCAATCACAATGAATTTATGGTGGTCATAACCCCGATGTCACTAGGGTGTGCATGTAAATGCCTTATGCAAATGCGTGAATGCATATCCGAGTCATGCAACTATGTCATGTAAGCCATGCATACATGCAGGGCGACCTCATGTCATATGGGTCCCCTGAGAAGCCCTAAAGCCATAAGGGCATTAAATGCAACATTGTCGCGCATATGCAAGCCAAAACCATGTCATGAGTGTTCGTCCATTTTTTCCCAGCACGGGTGGTTGTGGGCGTGCTAGAATTGGGATTGCAGCTCCAATTGAAACGGAACAACAATAACCCCGAGCACCAAAGTAGGAAAACACTAAGTCTGACCAAATTATGAGAAGATCGGTCGCCTATTCAACCACTTGCTCAATGTGTAAATGGATTAGGCGATAGTCAAAGGGTGGGGTTCATCCTCTTATATGGATTACTCCTTTTCCTTCCATACAAAAGGACTTTTCAGTACAGATTAAGCATAATGAGAAAGAAATCCTTACAATCGACCACTATAGATTGTTGAAGGACACTCCTCTAATGATCGGATGAAGTTCAACGTGCGAGCGTAAACTCAACTAAAATTATTAGCTATTGGATTAATGCTACAGATTACAGTACTGAATGTAAATGGTTAGTTCGGAAAGTAAACGATTACACTAAGAAAAGTAATTTTCTTAGCAGAGAAAGTAAATGATTACACTAAGGAATCTAAATTGACAAGATAATTATAACAGTAATTGAAATATAGATTTTGGTTTAATTGGTTTGGTATGAGACGAGTTTTCTGCTTTGCTTTCTTTATTTATAGCTTTGATCCGACAGTTTTGGATCATTCTCACGTCCTGACAGTTACAATAACCGTTTCTCCATTACTTTGCTTCTATATGCTTCTCAAGTTCTTGCTCTCTTTGGATTCTCCTTTAGCCACCTGTCTAACGATCCTGCGAATTTAATCGTTGGCCACCTGTCGCTTAGCCAACCGAATTCGGTTGCACTTTCCTGGACCAATTTAATGCAATTGATAAATTATGGCTTTATTTTTTGAAATGCAACCATACATATTTACAGAAAATCTTGCAAACATAACATGCGCATCTGTACAGATTGCACGTATTTAACCTCGATTGGCTGAAAATAGGACTCAGCCGGATAAGGTATAAACATTATCCCCCTCGTCGTTGTCCTTTCAAAGAAGGAGACAGCGGCGTTTGATGTTTCATTAATGTAGCCTTTAAACGCCCACATGTGTTGCCCCATGTGAACCGCCTTTGACCGGTCGTTTTGCTATCGGCCGCGTTGAATCGAGGTGTCGAATGAATCCCAAACCAACACGCATCTTTATTAGCCGTTTTTCCGCAAATATTACGATTTTGCAATAAATGCCTTTTCCATTTTGAGTTTATATATTTGCCACTTCAAATCTGATTTTATCATGCTTCCAAATCACTTTCTCTTTGCAACTTCTTCCTTCGAAACCTTTGCTTATAATCACTTTCTCATTGCAACTTCTTCCTTTGAAACCTTTGCTTATAATCACTTCTCTTTGCAACTTCTTCTTTTAAAACCTGTGATGGACCTGTTTACTAAAAAGTGCACTAAGATAATCTTCAAATCTCCTTTGGACGAAGAAGCCTTCTGTCTTGGCCCAACATTTTCTCAAGAAGTTTCGGCCGAAGAACTTCAACCTTTAGATCCCTTCTTCCCGATCTGCCCAGGGGAAGAGATTCTTATCAAAACCGGATCTATTGCTGATGTGGCCAACGCGTAAAGACACCAAGGACATGGCCAAAACCCCTTTTGAAATGGGATGAATGGTTCACTCAGGTGTCATCCCAATATGAAAGTATGTGGAGGGATATTGGGATATGTGAGTGTATCAAAATCTCTCTCTCTAAATATCAAGTTAATCCATCCCTTCTCTCTCTGGCATCATTCTAGAGCACTTCAACCAACACCTTCATTTTTTGTTGCGATCCAATGAGTATCATCAAGGATATTTGTCACCTGACCGAGCTATTGCCTTTCGGAATGACCTACTATGCTGGTACTAACTCAAGGTAACGCAAAGAGTTTCCAAGCAAGACTACCAAAGGATATACCAACTTTATGAAAGCATATCGCAAACTCGATGGCCCGGTCGATGAACTTGAGACACAACATTCCTGCTTCTTTGGATCTGTCGGCATCTCCTATGCTTGAGCGCCCAACAAATTACTACCGAATATGTAGCTTTGGCCGAATATCTCACACAAGGCCAACACATAGCTCTGGCACCATATGTGATTGCCCATCTGTATCGAAGTTTCTACGAGGTCACTCTAAAGGGTTGATTCTATGGAGGACCACTTTAGTTAGCCTTGATGTGGTTCTTGGCTTATTTTCGACCTTCTCCCTTTAGTCGGTTAGCACGGGCGGATCGAAAAGTTTCTTCTTATGGTGACCGAATTCTCCACATTCCCCTGGAGAATGTCATGGCCGACAACTATCTCTTCGACTTCTTCTCCCTTGATAAATTCAGAGCAAGTCAATCCTTCCTGCCTTTTGCAGAAGAAAAGGCTTATGGGCCAAAATGGTTGACAGGACAATTGAAGCCTAATGACGGGTATTTAGTCGGTCGGTCACATTAAGCCTAGACCTACTATGTTATCTGCTGCGACCTGCCTTATGGTAGCATAATTGAAACAGGCAAAAATGCCAAGGCTGGAATTGAACAATATCATCATTATTTATTTACTCGACAATTAGGCTTAGTCTAGTACATTCCATGTACTCTTAGTTACAAAACATCCAATCAGCCTCCTTACGATCGGTTGATAGTGATCAATCATGAATTCTACATCTCCCTCAGCAAAAACTACCGTAAGAAATCGGTCATTTTGAAGATTCTGACTTATCTAAAGTCTCCTGAAGAGATGGATAGCTTCGTGGCATGGTGGGATCACTAGTATAATAAATTATTGGGCGGTCGAAGCACAACAGAGCTCATTTCTCAATTCTACTCCGAATTGGGCCTAGTGACGAACAAGAAAAGGAGAGCCTCCATGCTGCTTGCCACTGTTGTGAAAAGGATGTTGCGAGTGAGGATAAGGTCGACTGCTACTTCCCCTGCTCATGCGGCTGAGGCACCTATCCTAAGAGTTCCAGAGATCACACAGGAGTAGCTTAAAGTTGCTGAGTTTTGGTATCATATGTTTTTTGCTTAAACTGTTATTGGTCATTCCTATTTCAACTGATATATATTTTGAATGATTAAAATAAGCATGTTCCATGTTGTAATGTTCATATGCACCCTTTATTATCCTATTAATATGAGCCTTATAATTGGAAAAATCCATGACTTATAGAGTTTTTCCGGATTATGTTTTTATTGGTATATTTATGTGTTGAGGGTCAAATATTGCATATTATCCCCCATTTATTTCTTGGTTTTACAAACATAATATGGCTTAATGGTATATTTTACATGTGTTTGTGTTGTAAGATAAATTTAAGAGCTTAGATTGAAAAGAATGCTAAAAGCATGGATTTAGTGCTCAAAAGTCACCAAAGCAAAGAAGAGATCTTTGGAGACAAAGATTGAAGATTTCAAGGTCCCAAGATCCAAGAAAACCAAGCGGAGAAGGAAGGAAGTCAAAAGAACAAGAGCAGAAAATACAAAGACTGCGCCATCGAGAACGGTGAAAGTGCCCTGGTTTGTCAATTAGCTTGAGTGTTAAGTCAGATAGACTGCAGATCCTCCTAGGAAGATCAATTCAATGTGTCTGCCTCAACCGGATGTGTGCAAACTTGCCATAGGTAAATCTAAGCCTCACATCCCATGTCCCAAAACACCACGTAAATAAAACCCTTAAAACAAGTTAGAACGTCATAGGGTTTTTGTTAAGTTAAGAAAACTTTTTCGAAATCAAAAAATCTCTAAATTTTCTTGCTTTGTCGATTTTATCAATACACATATCGATATGATCGACCTACGCTGTCGATGTCCTCGATGATAAATCAATTCCATCAGAATGAGGACAAAAGTGTCCAGCAACCACATATATATCTGGACTGATTTATTGATATATCGATATACCTATCGATATCATCGATATTTAAATCTCGAGTCCATCGAAGGTGACTCGATAATATCGATAGGCAGATCTCCGGTGCTCCTGTTTTAACTTAAGAATATCATATGTGCATCGATATATCGAAGCCCCCTCAATACTATCGAAATTCAAATCTCGATGATATCGGAAGGCTCTCGATGATATCGGTCATGGGCTCGAAGTTTTTCAGCAAAACATTTCAGGATAGTTTATCTATGATCGAGGGTCACTCGATAGAATCGACATTCAAATATCAATGATATCGGTACGGTTTCGATTGCATCGAACAAGGACAAACTGTCCAGCAAGCTTAAAGAGAAATTCGTTGGATTTATTGATGCATCGACACAGGTATCGATATCATCGACATTCAAATTCTGATGATCTTGAAGGTCCCTTGATCATTCTTGTAAACCTGAAATATTTCAAGTCAAGTCTCTCTCATTTTCAAATGTCGATGCATCGAAACTAGTATCGATATTATCGGAGTTCAAAATCCGATGACATTAACACTTGTTTCGATTCCATCGACCAGCTGGCAAAAGGTTTCAAAAGCGTATGACATTTGAGTTTGTGTCATCGAGCGGCCCGTCGATATAATCGAGAGTATATGCTCGATGATATCGAAACCGCTCGATGATATCGAACTCTATCATAAATGCGACCATTTTATATCCGTTGGAACCTTTTGCCTATATAAAGAGGACTTGTCTATTGTTACTGGTAGAGAAAGAAGAGAGTGCTTTTGAGTGTTTTACCTTAAATCATATACCCAAAGCCCTTTCTCTCAAGGAAGTTCATCCTCTGATCCACCCTCATCGTTGATATTCAATAGAGTGGATTGGGGAATGAACTTCCGCATTTAAGGATCCTCCAACTACTACCTTAATGGTAAATCATTAAGCTGGGATGCCTTGAATGCATAATCGGAATCACTCTATCTTCCTTATAGGAAAACATTTTATAGAGTAGGATTCCGTCTTAACCTTAACCCAACCCGAAGCCTCATATTGGTACATCATCTGAGTTGCGGATCAAAGAAGTCGAAGATTCTTCATCAACAAGGAGGAGATCTTGTCAACGTGCTGAATGAGACTCATCCACTTATTTGTAAGTTATTAGAGTCCAGAGGACACTTGTGATCATTTCTTTTTAAGATTGGGTCTAAGGTGTTTCTCACCCTTGCAAGCCCTCGTAGGAGGCCTCCGGCGGTAGTGTATGTGGTGGGTGCGTTGTGTTGACCCTTGCTCTGTAGAGAGCATAAACAGTTAGGGTCTTATGAAAGATCCTTAGCCAGTGTGCCTAAAAGTGGGTGCATTGTGTTGACCCTTACTCGTGAGAGCATAAATAGTGAGGTTCCTTGGCCAGTGTGCCTAAAACCGGGTGTTATGTGTTGACCCTTGTTTAGGGAGCATAAACAGTCAGCCTAGGTGTAGGTTGTAAAGGTTAAAGGTGAACCTGATTTAAAACCTTAGGTTTGAGGTGAACCACTGTGAAACCTCCTTAGTGAAATCCGGTATACTCAAGGGTTGAGTGCGGTCACCGGGAGTGGAGTAGACAAGTAGTCGAACCACTATAAAAATGACTGTGTTTGAGATTGTTATCCATTTATTTGTGTGATTTTCTTCTATATTTTCATATCTGATTATCTGAGATCACACCTCACACACACATATAATCATATCCATCATAAACTTGTTTGCATTTTATTCATCTCTCAAATAGTTTGTGATTGGATCCTCTATTAGCTTGAAAGCTAGTAGAGTTACTTTTGAGTAATCCTAATCGATGCTTGTTGTTAGGATTAGTGTGATAGGATTTTAAATTGACATAAAATTATTAAAAAGTCCTATTCACCCCCCTCTAGGACATATTGGCATATTCCTTCTTCAAGTAAAGCGGTCTTCACCGCAATTTCAAGTGATTCGATGACATCGAAGATCTGTTCGATGACATCAAACAATGGTCGATGACATTGTATTTATGAGGAAAAATTGAGTTGGTTGCTGGACATATTGAGTGCTTTTATCGATTAATTGAAGACATGTTCGATGACTCGATGGAAGGTGCTCGATGATGTCGAATACTGCTCGATGACATCAAATTTATTGAAGAAATTGAAGCAACTCGCTGGACTATTTTGGATACATTCTCGATGACTAGAAGACCTGTTCGATGGATCGAAGCTTCGCTCGATGACATCGAAGGACGGTTCGATGACACAGAGACTTACGCAGTGCGAAAGAAGAAAAGGCACGACTTTCGAATTCAAACCCCTTCGATGACATCGAAGGCGTTACGCAGTCTGCATAAATTAGTTCTGGTTTTGCAATTTTTCAGGACTTTGCTTATAAATAAGGGTTTCTAGGTACTTTTAAGGAGATCTAGGGTTTCAAGGAGCAAAGAAAAAGGGTGGATCCGCTTCCCAAGAGTTCTTCTTCCCTTCTCCTTAGTTTTTCATGCTTTCTTCTAAGGTTTTTAATACAATCATGTCTATGGTTGGCTAGATCCCTTAACTAGGGCTAAGGGGTGAAGTTTGTAGCATGGTTGAGATGTTTTTCTTGTTTGATCCTTAGTATTATTAAACTCCTTTAATTCTAGTTTGATATTTAAGGAATACTTTTAGTGTTTAATGGTTTGTTGTGACTAAAATTACAATGGATCTACGATAGTTTGAAGTATCTTCTTTTTCTGTTTGGAGCTTGTGAAAATAGTAAATCCTGTTGTTCTCCATCATCCCTTAGGCATGGCTAAGTGATGGAATCCCTTCTATTCTTCACAATTCTCCCATGTTGGTTATTAGATCGGTATATCCTGTTGTCTACCATAGTCTCTTGGGCATGGTTAGGTGATGGAATCACTTCCAATCTTCACAACTTTCATCCGTTAGGAATTAGGTCAATGGAAGTTCAGATATGATCTTATTGAATATCTTCCAATTGGATAGGATAGGACTCCAATTCTAATTGAGTGCCTAAAATCAAATAAGGAAACATCCTAATAACTACAAGTGGATCCCTGGAAACTCTAGTTTCCCACCTTTAAATTCTTAAGTTTCTAAATTCATTATCTCACAATTACTCTCTACTTTCCTGATTTAGGTTAGATCTTTTCCTAATTTTGATTCTAATTACTCTCAGAAAAAATACACGAGATTAGTCCTTGTGGATTCAACCTCGATCTCATTGAGATTATTACTACATCATGACCCTACACTTGGGGTTGTGAACATTATGGAACTAACTGTAAGTGTTATTGTGTTAAGCACACACAAATTGTCAAATTTTGTAAGACAAAAAGCGGATCGAGATCAGTTCTTAATTATGGATTCACAACAATTCTACATACCTTAAGATCAGTTCAAGATCGGCTTATGATCAAGACAAGATCGATAAATCTTCTGAAAGAAATTGTCGTCCGTATTCAAGTCAAAGTTCTAGACTAAGTTCAAGATAAGGTGACTCAGATATTTGCTATAACATAGTTGGTATAACCCTAGAAAGACCTTAGGAATATGTGCTTTAAAAAATCTCTATTTTGGATTTTTATAAGTGTTTTTGCTATGGAATTCGGCGAGCCTAACTTCTGGTTCGGCCAGCCTAACTTCCTTAGATAGCCCAACTTCAAGCTCGAGCAAAATAACAAATTCTATTGTAAATTCGGCTAGCCTAAGTTTTGGTTCGGCTAGCCTAAGCTTGAAATTCGACTAGCCCAAGAAAGTTTAGGTGAAATTCCAGCAACACAAATTTTAGATTTTGTGGGAATTCAGCCAGCCGAGTGGCAAATTTTGCCAGCCGAATTGTGATGTTCGGCCAGCCGAATTTGTCCTCGTGCTAGCCGAATTTTGGATAAATCTTATCTTACGCAATCTGATAGCCGTTGAACCAAATCCAGTGGACTCTAACTAGCCGAAGCCTATCTTAGGCTAGCAGAAGTTCTAACCTCTTTGTCTATAAATTGAGTCTTTCTCTCATTCTAAATTTCAACGAAAATTAATATAATCTTTCTGCAAGAGAGAGAAGCTCAAGTCCTCGGCAAAAGCTATCAATCTGGTATTTATATAATTTATTTTATTGCTTATTCAATTCTCTTATCTCTATATCGTTTTAATCTTATTTTGAGAGGGTAAACTATACTCTTCCTTGAGATCTAAGAGAATTAAATCAAGTAGCATTTGGGTTTTTCATTTTAAAAATCTATAGAACCCTAGACTCTTTGTCTGATTGAACACTGCGACATCTACGTTCAAGAAAGAACTCCTTCTGCTACAAGCTTCTACTATGTCTTCTACATTTAAAAATAAGTATACTTTTTGAAATTATTTTTAGGTTTTTTTGAGATAGCCTGCGAAAATCTTAGTGAGGTTTTGTCTAAGATAGCCTGTGAAACTCGTAGTATGATTTTATTGTGATAGCCCATAAAAATCACAAGGAATTATATCAGGTTGTTAAGGTGACCTTGTGAAAACTTTTTTATAGTGAAAGCTAAAATTACAAGGGTAGTAATTTTGGGAGTGGAGTAGGTGTGGTTGTTTTAAGCACCGAACTACTATAACTCTTTGTGCCGTGTGGTGAATGCTTTATTCTTTTTGGTGATTGGATGTTATTTATTATTTCATTCTTGTGGTGAATGTTGTAATCTTTTTATATACTCTTGCTAGTTTGCAAGATTGATTTTAAAGACATTCGTGAAATAAGGTTGTCCTGCCTAAAATTTTAGGTGAAGGTTGTCCTACGAATTATTTGGAATCAAGGTTTTAATAATCAAGTGATGGAGATTTTTGTAATATTTACATATTCCGCATTTATTTCGATTATTTGGCATTGTCTTATTCCCCCCCCCGGTCTAGGACATTGCTAGCTCTCCATTTCACTAACTCTCTATCAACTACTGACAAAAGGGAGAAAAAGATCAACTCCCACTGAAATAATAAAATTTGCTTTGCAGAATTTATTGGTTTTATGCAGGGATTGATGAAGATATGTAGAATAAGTATGGGGGAGCATCACAAGTGTTACAATCTTATTTTATCGAGTTGTAAATCATTTATATTTGATATATAATATTACGAGTTGTTTTAGTATGTCATTGGTATTGACCATAGCATAACCTAGGTTAGGTTTTTTTTTCTTCACATAATTGATAAAGGGGGAAATTATTAGTGCACTAATTTGTACGCTTTGTTTATCATTCATGTGAGTCTATGTGTCATGTAGTCGGTTTAGCCATTGGAAGGTGAAGACCGAAGACACAAGAGGACATGAGCATCAAGGAGCAAAAACATATAAATGAGGTGCCTTGGTGATCCTAAACCTTGACAAAAAATAACCCCATAACCTCTAAATGAGCCTAACCTTAATATATAAACCTTGTTGATCATCCCTTAGCTTTGGAAGGTTAATTGGAACATAATATGTAAGGTTGAAAGAGGTGTGAACTTGTTGTGTAAACATATGCACAAAACAACAATTTTTGTGTAGCGTTCGATCCCATCAAGAGATCATTGATCACATTGAGCAATCCTCAATCTGTATCGATTGATCAGGCTTGATTGATTGAAGGTATCCAAAAATGTCTATAAAAATTGTATATTTTCTAAAATTTCTCAATGCCACTAATCCCTCATTCGATCCCATTGAAGGGGAGTTCAATTGATCGAATTGATCGTTTTCTTCCTTCTTCTTTTTTTTAAAAATTTTTTTTAATTTTAATTTTAATTTATTTTTTTTTTTTTACCATTAGAACTTGGTTCCTTTACATAGGGGATTTAGACCTTGGGTATTTTGAGGGATTTTTTGTGGAAATAGAGGCTAGGAGTTTTTCAACTCATACCGTACATCTTATGAAAGTTTCCTTGTTTGTCAATTAATGTGAAGTCTGAATCTTAGAGTCAAGTAAGCCCCATTGAAGAAATCAAGACTAAAGACTTAATATGTAGGCAGCTTCAAGTACAAGATAAGGTAAGCTAGTTGTAACACCCCGTACCTTTGGAACACGAGTGTTACCTTTTAAACTCACATCAACATAAATCAGCTTTGATTAACCAAGTAACTTGAACTCAACATACACAGGATGGGGATTCAGGTCGACATTAAGTCCATCCTCCAGGAGCCAGGACGCGCCCTACAACAGTCAAGAAGGTGAGGATATTGGAACACTCTAAATTAAAACCCTTATATCGGTAGATGCTGTTACCACACACTTGTCACCAACACTGGGGAGTTAGTAACAAATCAAGCCTTCATTATAACCAGTACCTTATATTAATCATTGAAAATAAGTATCAAGCCCAACCGATCGACAAATCGTGTTATAAGGGCCAATAATAGCCCAAAGAAGTGTGTAACGGCCCACATGGGGCTCACATCGGACCAAAGTGGGCCAGGATCCCTATGTAGGGTCCCCAATGTGAATGGACGGAGTGGATTATGATACTAACGTCTCAGCGGGCTCCTACGCGATGTGCTCGTGCACGAAGTGTGCTGGAACCACTGGCTCAGTCAAACAAGCCTTGACCGAGCCCTTTTGCAAATAAGAGGAAAACAAAACTCTCCCGCCCTTTTCAAGTTCAAACTAGTGATCTTCAAACCTCTAAGTGGCCCAACATGGCCACTTTTCGAGCCATCTGATCTGTTCAAATCCTCTATGGGGACCAGCTTGACAAAATCGTATAGCCTTTCGGTCCCTTGTAAACGGACGTAGGAGATAGGTTATAGTCGTCCAACGCATTATACGTGGAAGGCATCCGAGAGTGGGGACCGTGATGAAATCTGTTGGACAGCTCACGATCGGTCCCATCGTGCAATCCCATCTGTCCATTTTCCCGTTGGAGGCATGCTCTTCCTTTTGCCAAAAAGGGCCAGGCAAGGCCTGTGGAAAGAGAGAGGGAGAGAAGACCTTCCTCTCTGAGAAAGACATGGGCTGGCACGATCGTGGCCATCCTTTGCCCTCATGCAAATCCGACCGTTGAATGCTCTCTCTCTCCCACTGCTATAAAGAGCACTGTAGCTCTTGGGATTGATGCGAAGGAGAGAGAGAGAGGAGAGAAGAAAGAGAACAGTAAGAGAGAGGGAAAACAGGGAGGCCGTTTCCTCCTGTTGCAGCTCGAGTGAAGGGGACCGGTGTCCACCCACCTCAGGTGACCATTTTTCCTTCCGTCTCCTTATAATTTCTAGCTAGGTAGAAGGCAAGACTTGCCTGGACCGAACCAGGCCAAGCAATGGTTGAGTTCAGTCCAGCAGCAGTGACATTCGAGTGCTGGAGTCGAGCCAAGTAATGGCCCCACTTCAGGCTGCAATGCAGTCAATCAAGAACACTAGCTCAGGCCCCATTTGGGTATTGTCTTGAGCTCTCCGTAGAGCTTTGAAACAGGCTCAGGGACCGAGCCAAACAATGGCCAAAACTTGGGTTAAAACCAAGCCAATCCATGGCTGTATTTCAGACCCAAACAGAGGTTAAACGGAAGCATTTTAGAGGACGGAATCGAGCTAATTGATGGACGAGTTCCAGGTTGGAATTGTGGTGGAAATAGGCCCTGTTTTTGTGATGTGTAGCAAAGCTCCGATTGACCAAACAGTAGCAGCATTGGGGCCCTATTTTAAACTAGGAACAGGCCAAGTAATGGCTGTGTTCAAGACTGGTAGTAGGAGCAGAGGCTCAGTTTTGGGCTGAACCCAAGCGTTTATCAGGTTCCCATCCGGACCTTAAACAAGTCTGAAATGGTGATGATAATGAGCCCCAGCTAGGCCAGATTTTGTGCTGAAAACCAACCATCGCATGAAACTATAGATGTCCATTATCGGGGCCAGAAACAGGGCTGTAGCCAGAGGAATGCACGCTGGCTGCAGATGGGCTCCACTGGCTGATGCAGGGGGCCACACTGTGTAGAGCAGCGGGCCGAAACCAACCCCTGTTGAGGTCTAGAAATCAGCCCAAAAGATGGACTGAAACCCAACCTTTCTGCTACGTTAGCCATCCTGTAAAACGGGTGGGATCTAGGCCCAAAGAAAATTCCAAGTGGGCCCTATCCTAAGCCATAATGGGCCGTCCCACATGGATAGGTGAGCTATGTGATAGCATCAGGCGCTCAAAGTTGTGGGCCACACCTTGTTTGAGAACAGGTGGGCCACACCATATATTTTGGGTGGGCTGCACTGCTGCGGGCATCACTCCTGCTTACGCTGGAATCAGAGCAGCCCTGCTTGTTGCAAGTAAACCACACTAGCTATGGGCCGCACCTGAGCAGCAGCTCAGTGGGCCGCACCATACATAGCAGTGAGTGGACTGCACCACACAATCTGGTGGGCCGCACCTTACATCCAGGTTGGCTGGACCGTCAGTCTGATGCTATAGGCATGGATGGGCCATGCCCGTTTCAAGAAATCCACGCCACTGTGGACCTCACCATATGTAAAGGTGGTCTAGAAACAGTTGGATTTTTCATTAATTTATTTCATCATATTAAATCTACTCCAACCATTAGTGGTCATACTATGTCTCATCTGTGATCTGCATAGGCCACACAAATGCTGACAGTCAATGAAAAACCATTATGGAAAAGTTGCTGGAATGTAAATTTATTAGTTTTACATCATCCAATGATTCCATCAGAAGACATAAAAGTTCAACAATACTAATTTCTTATTCATGGACACTTCCTTCTGATATTTACCATTTCTAACCGTGTGATAAATGTCCACAATCTCACATCTAAATATGATGAAATGCCCAGAAATTAGGATGACCTTTGATTCAGCTGAGCCACCCACGGTGTGGCTATAGACCAGCCCCATTGGGCCTATTTTTGGGCCCAACATCTGGGCTAAAGCAAGCCAAACGGACCTCCTCATTGGGCATGAGATTGGTGGGCCTGATCACCATGAATCAGGCCCATGCCCCCTCAAACATCAAAACCTTACAATTCTATTCATTCCAAGATTGAGAATGCCTTCTAACACGAGTTGTGGTGATTGGGGATGACTCCAAGAAGCTACTCACGTGACACTAGGCAGTAGAGTACTCAGGATCACTTGAACCAAGGGAGAACCTGCAACATTTCTGGTGATGATTTTCTTCCCCTTAAGCTTTTCATCCCTAGTTAGACCAGAAATAGTAGCTTATTTAATTTAGTGGCTAGTTAGACTAGTGATAAACTGTGTGTGGAAATAGACTGTATTTATTTGACCTATCTATTTAACATGCTTACTATCGTTTAAACTCTTGATTACTTTGAACTGTCTAGGTGAATAATCTAACCGTTCATGTCATGTATCTTATGTTAACTCAGTTTGTGTGTATTGATAGAAATCTATGTATTGTTCCTTATTCCCTATTCATGTTAAAATCTATGTTGCTGTTATGATGATATGACACACATACTGTTGAAATCTCTCCATGAGAAGTTCTAAGCAAAGGAGAGTCCGTGCTTAGGGTGTAATCGGACTAGTTGTGATGTGAGTAGGCCCCTGACAGGGAGGTTTGGTTGTTAGTATTTAATCATGGGGTTTATCATCCATTTGTGGTTTCAACTAATCGACTAGGGATGAACTTTACAACCTTTCTAATACCGCTGTTTACTCGCCTTTGAACCATTCATGCCGTCATGTTTTAATTGCCACATTTGGTAATTTTAACATTTCATTCCCAGTCGGCATTGGTGGTGGCCCCTTTATATTAAGTTGATTGACCACATGTTGGTGGGTACTACACACATCCTAAGACGGTAGCCTCATGGGCCGGGGATGGTGGTTATGAGACACTATGCCCGAGCCGTCGGCCTATGCTAGGTCATACTCTCCCCGTAGTGACCGTGAGCTTAATTAAATTGGCTGAGTGTAATTGGACTGATAACGGATTAGCTAACCATGCATACATGGCATAGACCAGCATCTATTGTTATTGTACGTGATGTACGTATTTTGTCCGACTGGATGAGATTTCTCAGGTCGATGATTGGATGGGTGACGAGCCAATTGTCAGCACGGATGAGCATCCCTGGGGCGATGATTGCATTCCATACATCCATACACTTAATAAGGCTGCATCTACTGTGTTTTGGATTACCTGTGTGTTTGTTACGTCCCAAAATTTTCCTAACTTAGAGTTAGTCATCCTTGGGCAATGGGTCAATCATAACACCTTACTAACTTCTCACAACTCAATCCTAAAGGCTAAAATCCATTTTCAACCCATTTCCTTCAAAATCTCACCTTTCACTACCTTATTCTTCAAATTTTTCTAAGTACTTTCATATTAGACACTAATCCTAAAGTTTAAGTGATGAAGAACAATACTTAAACTAAAATTTACTGTAAATATTAAATAAATAAATAAAATGGGTTTTTTACCATTAACCTTATAAAATCTGATAAAATAAATAGGTAATTTGGATAGAGCAGCTTCTCCTACCCCAAAATCATATATTGCACGTCGAATAGCTCATTTCAGTTTGCAAGATATGTTCATTTCAAAAATCACATGGCAGAATCACCACCAGACTCACCAGCGGACCGCGATGCCATCACGCCTACCTTGAGGCCTCACGGTCGGGTCCAGTGGGCCGCGGAGGGCTCGTGGGTCCGGTGGCCCCGCTTCCCTTCCTATTTACAGTTTTTAACCGACTTCAAAAAGTCATATCTCCCTCAATATAACTTCGATTTAGGTGATTCAAAAGCCAGATTGAAGCTTGATAAGTCTAATTTCATATACAAATAAGTAAAAAATATAATAAAATTTTTTAATATAGTTGAATCTAGGTTGATGTGACAACTGTCCCAGGGTTATTAGTTTACACAGCTGCTACTTCTAGAATTTTTAGAATTTTTCTACAATACGAAATCTAATGAAATTTGGTGGAGATGAAGTAAACTTAATGATGAACTATTAGAAAAATAATTAAAATAATATACTAACTAAAAGTGCCAAAAATGGATATAGAACTACCCTAGGACCTTATTCTGTCGTAATTAGGGCAGAATTTAGTTAAGTACTAAACGAAACAATCGATGGATTTGGCTTGAATCACTTTCTATACAGACTATAAGACCCAAACCCATTAAAATCACTAACCCAACATTACTTAAAAACCTAAGGGCAATCTCAAAACCCAGTTGCTCTTGGGAGCACATTGGAACTCCGTATTGGATCTGGACCGCGCGTCGAAAGTCCGACGACCGCGAAACTATAAGGTTATGACCATCTTATTGGGCTTGATGACCATCACGGGAATCGAGCCCAAATAGTATCCAAAACTGCACAACTTGAGCCCCAAGTGAAGTATGTGAGAAATGCGAATATCTTTAGAAATTGAAATGAAACTTAAGTAAATTGGGCCGTTCGTTTGCAGGCAAAATTGAAGACTTCAGACTGTCAGATTCTGACCCAAATACACCCATAGATCAGGGAAATTTTCCTGTACCTATTGGTATACTTGTGGCCCTAATCGAGTAACGATGACTGTTGATCTGATACGGGTCCTTCACGACCGATTTGTTTATCAGATCGCACTATAAACACAGTCCTGGCGTAGATCCATCATCAGAAAACTTGCCCTATGACATATGTGAGAAATGGACCTTCTCAGGGGTCTCGTTTGCCCTAAACAGATGCCTTTTGGCTGTAACCCAAGTATACCATGGCCTTGGGGCCATTGACATCAGTTTTGGGCCTATATAAGGGCCTTAACCTACCCCTCTCATTTCATACAATTATCTCAAACCCTAGGTGAGAGAAGAGAGAAAAGAGGAGGAAAGAGTGAGGAGAAAACAGAGAGATAGGGAGATCGTTGCTGGGATTCACTCTCACGACTCCATACGCCGAATTACCACCCCACCATCTCTACGTCGTCGATTCCAACTTCGATTTGGGTAAGAAATCCTAACCCTAATATTGATTTAGGAATCCAAATAGAGTAATCGACGTAATAGCTAACCTGTTTCGTGATTTAGGTAGCCGTTGTTTTGTAGATGGAAACATAGGATTCGAACCGAGTTCGAAACGAGTTTTCTGATGAAAGGTGCAAACTATAAATGTTTAGGTTATGGTTTTCAAGGCTTTCAATGTCAGCTAATGATTTATGTCTAACTTGATTGCTGCCATATGATCTTAGTTATGACGCTTTGTATATATTATATATATGTGAACTATGTTGAATACAAAGATGCATTCCATATGTTTGTTGAAATGATCAGATGAATATGAAATTATGATTTGTGTTCGTCATGACTGTAAACGTAGGATTCATGGTTGTCATAGGTATTATGATCACTATGTGTAAGGATTTGCTATAATATATGTCATACTAACCTAGCCCATATATTGGGTAAAGGGTAGCCTAAGTGTTTGATAAAATGTTTGAATGAGTGTGAAATCCTGATTTGTGTTTGTCATGATTTATAATATAAGATCCATGTTTGTTATATACTTTATAACCTACTTTGTGTAGGAAATTGCTATAGTTCATGTCGTAACTAATCTAATCTATGTCTTTAGTAATGTGTAGTCCTTTGATAAAAATGTCTGAATGAGAAATTGTTGATGGATTGTGTTTATCAAGGGTATCGAGATAGGATTCTCGATCACCTCATCCATATGTATAATTTCTTCATAAAATTTGAATTTTGTCTACGTGATTTATGTATGAAATGCATATGTATAACACTATAAGAAATCCCACTTTTAGCGACGAAACTAAAAGCCAAAATTTCGGAGTTAAAGGGTTTTAGCGACGAAATTTTTCATCGCTAAAACTCCGAGGCAGTAAGGTTTTATCGGCGAAAACTCTGAATCGTCGCTGAAGGCAAGATTTTTGGCGACGAAAATTTTCGTCGCAGAAAAAACTTTTAGCGACGAAAATTTTCGTAGCTAAAAATATTTACAAAACTTTTAGCTAGGAAAATTTTCGCCGCTAAATGAATTTACAAAACTTTTAGCTACGAAAAGTTTCGTCCCCAAAAATATTTTGCAATATTTTTAGCTACGAAAATTTTCGTCACTAAAAATAATTGTAAAACTTTTAGCTACGAAAATTTTCATCACTAAAAAAAATTTTAAAAACTTTTAGCTACAAACATTTTCGTCACTAAAAATATTTTGCGAAACTTTTAGCTACGAAAATTTTCGTTGTTAAAAATTATTTGCATAACTTTTGGCTACGAAAATTTCCGTCGCTAAAAATAATTTGCAAAACTTTTAGCTACGAAACTTTTCGTCATTAAAACATTTTGTAAAACTTTTAGCTACGAAAGGTTTCGTCGCTAAAAATATTTTGCAAAACTTTTAGCTATGAAAATTTTCGTTGCTAAAAGTCTCTTTTTTTAAAAAAATATTCCAGCACAAAATTCCTGATATACACCTGTAACATTATATTCATCCTGATATACAACTTATTCACATTCACATCCATCTAAACCCAAACTAGTAAATCCATCCAAACATAAATACATTCATCCAAACACAAACAATCTTATCCACATCACATTCATTAACGCATAAATACATATCAGCTTAACATCATAAACAAAAAATACCCTAAACCTAAACCTTAACATACACCTATAACCTATAACCTAAAACTTAAACGTTAACCTAAACCTAACCTACCTATAAGTTTAGGTTTAGGAAATCGGGTTCGAGTTTGGGATCGGGTTTTCAAGCTTAGGTTTAGGTTTAGATTTAAGTTAGGGAGCTAAGATTAGGATTAGGTTTAGGTTTAGGGATTTGAGAATACGTTAAGTTTTAGGTTTAGGTTTAGGAAATCGTGTTCGGGTTATAGGTTTAGCTTTAAGTTAGGTTATAGGTTAAGGTTTAGGAAATTGAGTTTAGGTTATAGGTTTATGTTATAAGTTAAGGTTTAGGTTAAGGTTTAGGTTATAGGTTAAGTTTTAGGTTTAGGTTTAGGTTTAAGTTATAGGTTTTGAGATTTGAGAATAGGTTTAGGTTAAGGTTATAAGTTTAGGTTTATGAAATCGAGTTCGGGTTCAGGATCGGGTTTAGGTTTGGGTTTTCAAGTTTAGGTTTAGGTTTAGGTTAGGGAGTTGAGATTAGGATTAGGTGTAGGTTTAGGTTTAAGGATTTGAGAATACATTAAGGTTTAGGTTTAGGTTAAGTTTATAGGTTATAGGTTAAGTTTTAGGTTTAGGTTAAGGTTATAGGTTTAGGTTAAGGTTATAGGTTTTGGGATTTGAGAATAGGTTTAGGTTAAGGTTATAAGTTTAGGTTTAGGAAATCGGGTTTGGGTTCGGGATTGGGTTTAGGTTTGGGTTTTCAAGTTTAGGTTTAGGTTTAGGTTAGGGAGTTGAGATTAGAATTAGGTGTAGGTTTAGGTTTAGGAATGTGAGAATACGTTAATGTTTAGGTTTAGAAATGGGTTCGGGTTATAGGTTTAGGTTTAGGTTAGGTTATAGCCATAGGTTAGGGTTTAGGAAATTGAGTTTAGGTTATAGGTTTAGGTTATAAGTTAAGGTTATAGGTTAAGGTTTAAGTTATAGGTTAAGTTTTAGGTTTAGGTTAAGGTTATAGGTTTAGGTTTAGGTTATATGTTTTAGGATTTGAGAATAGGTTTAGGTTAAGGATATAAGTTTAGGTTTAGGAAATCGGGTTGAATCGGGTTTAGGTTTGGGTTTTCAAGTTTAGGTTTAGGTTTAGGTTAGGGAGTTAAGATTAGGATTAGGTGTAGGTTTAGGTTTAGGGATTTGAGAATGCGTTAAGGTTTAGGTTTAGGAAATCGGGTTCGGGTTATAGGTTTAGGTTTAGGTTAGGTTATAGGTTAAGGTTTAGGAAATTGAGTTTTAAGTTATAGGTTTAGGTTATAGGTTAAGGTTTAGGTTAAGGTTATAAGTTTAAGTTTAGGAAATCGGGTTCGGGTTCGAGATCGGGTTTAGTTTTGGGTTTTCAAGTTTAGGTTTAGGTTTAGGTTAGGAGAGTTGAGATTAGGATTAGGTGTAGGTTTAGGTTTAGGGATTTGAGAATACGTTAAGGTTTAGGTTTAGGTTAAGGTTATAGGTTAAGGTTTAGGTTATAGGTTAAGTTTTAGATTTAGGTTAAGGTTATAGGTTTGGAGATTTGAGAATAGGTTTAGGTTATAAGTTTAGGTTTAGGAAATCGGGTTCGGGTTCGGGTTCGGGTTTAGGTTTGGGTTTTCAAGTTTAGGTTTAGGTTTAGGTTAGGGAGTTGAGATTAGGATTAGGTGTAGGTTTAGGTTTAGGAATTTGAGAATACGTTAAGGTTTAGGTTTAGGAATTTGAGAATACGTTAAGGTTTAGGTTTAGGTTAAGGTTATAGGTTAAGGTTTAGGTTATAGGTTAAGTTTTAGGTTAGGTTTAGAGATTTGAGAATATGTTAAGGTTAAGGTTATAAGTTTAGGTTTAGGAAATCGGGTTCGGGTTCGGGATCGGGTTTAGGTTTGGGTTTTCAAGTTTAGGTTTAGGTTTAGGTTAGGGAGTTGAGATTAGGATTAGGTGTAGGTTTAGGTTTATGAATTTGAGAATACGTTAAGGTTTAGGTTTAGGAAATCAGGTTCGAGTTATAGGTTTAGGTTTAGGTTAGGTTATAGCCATAGGTTAAGGTTTAGGAAATTGAGTTTAGGTTATAGGTTTGGGTTATAAGTTAAGGTTATAGGTTAAGGTTTAGGTTATAGGTTAAGTTTTAGGTTTAGGTTAAGGTTATAGGTTTAGGTTTAGGTTATGGGTTTTGGGATTTGAGAATAGGTTTAGGTTAAGGATATAAGTTTAGGTTTAGGAAATCGGGTTCAAGATCGGGTTTAGGTTTGGGTTTTCAAGTTTAAGTTTAGGTTTAGGTTAGGGAGTTGAGATTATGATTAGGTATAGGTGTAAGTTTAGGTTTAGGGATTTGAGAATACGTTAAGGAACCGGGTTCGGGTTCGAGATCGGGTTTATGTTTGGATTTTAGGTTTAGGTTTAGGCTATAGGTTATATGTGTAGGTTTAGGTTTAGGTTTTAGGCTTAGGTTTTGGGTTATAAGTTTAGGTTAAGGTTTAGGTTTTGGGATTTGAGAATAGGTTTAGGTTATAAGTATATGTTTAGGTTTAGGTTTTATATTTAGGTTAAGGTTTATGTTTAGGTTAGGTTATAGGTTAAGGTTTAGGGAATTGAGTTTAGGTTATAGATTATAGCATTAGGTTATAGGTTTAGGTTTAGGTTAAGAAGGTTTATGGGTTTTGGGATTTGAGAATAGGTTTAGGTTATAAGTATAGGTTAAGGTTTAGGGAATTGAGTTTAGGTTATAGGTTTTTGGTTAAGGTTTAGGTTATAGTTATAGGTTTTGAGATTTGAGAATAGGTTTAGGTTATAAGTATAGGTTTAGGTTAGGTTATAGGTTAAGGTTTAGGAATTGAGTTTAGGTTATAGGTTATAGGTTTAGGTTTAAGTTATAGGTTTTGGGATTTGAGAATAGGTTTAGGTTATAAGTATAAGTATAGGTTTTTAGGTTTAGGTAGCTAGGGGGCATAGGTTAAGGTTTAGGGAATTGAGTTTAGGTTATAGGTTTTAGGATTTGAGAATAAGTTTAAGTTATAAGTATAGGTTTAGGTTAGGTTGTAGGTTAGAGTTTAGGGAATTAAGTTTAGGTTATAGGTTATAGGTTTAGGTTAAGGTTTAGGTTGTAGTTATAGGTTTGGGATTTGAGAATAGGTTTATGTTATAGGTTAAGGGTGTGGTCCCTGCAAGTACAAATATAAAGATTGCCTGTCCAAATGGTCAAGCCACTCCAATGCTGTCCATAGAAAATGGACAACTTCATCATGTTTATGACAGCGGTTCCTACCTTCCAGGGGCCCATGTTTAACATCCGAATAGCTCCGACGCACATCCAGGTTTGCTCTATCAATTTCGAGCAAATACAGATATAAACATGACCTGTCCAAATGGCCAGGCCAGTCCAATATTGTCCATAGGAAATGGATAGCTTCATCATGGTCATAACAACGGTTCCTACCTTCCAGGACCCCCGCTCATCTGGATAGCTCCGATGCACATCCGGGTCTGCTCTATTAATTTCGTAAAAATACATAAACACGGCCTGCTCCAAATGTTCAGGCCCCTCCAATATTGTCCATAGAAATGTACAACTTTATCATGGTCATAACAGTGGTTCCCACTTTTTAGGGACCCCCGCTCAACATCCGGATAGCTTCGACGCACATCCGGGTCTGCTCCATCAATTTCGAGCAAATACAGATATAAACATGACCTGTTCAAATGGTCAGGCCACTCCAATGCTGTCCATAGGAAATAGACAGCTTCATCATGATCATAACAGCGGTTCCCACCTTCCAAGCACCCCCGCTCAACATTCGGATAGCTCCGACGCACATCCGGATACATAAATGGGTACGATTTTAAAAAACATTATTAGCAATGTTTCAAATGCATACCTCCCTTAGAAAGTCCTTCAGTTGATCCTCATAAAAGTCCTGATCTGTTAGAACCTTAACGGCAACATCCTGCATTCCATGATTGAATAAATAAGAAGATGCATCATCACCTTTACTTTCAAGTCAAACAAAAATGGGACAGAACCATGTAAGAAACATGAAGAAAAATGTGGATTTCTTTGAATATGATAGAGAGATTGGTCTAGGAATTGAACCACAAATTACTCTCATTAGGTTAGTTATTAGAATAACATTTCTAGAGAAGTTCCCTGCATTAAACACTTGCCTATGTAATTCAATTGTCTTCAGTAAAATCAAATTGCTGTCTTAAAAGAAATGCACGCCACGTATGTGAAACGTCATTTTCAAACCAAACTACACTCACTATTTTCAAATTTCACGCGCCCACTTCATTCCCCCACTATCTCCCTCGATTTCCCCACTCTCACCTCTCCGTCTCTCTTTCTTGAAGCAAAAAAAAAAAGAAGGAAAAAATCTATTTTATGTTTTTTCAATCCATCTTCCATTTTCTTCTTAACAAGAAAATCCATATTTACTAATATTCCCATTTTTCTATTTTACAAAAGAATGAGTTCGGACTCCGAAAGCGTTGGCTCCAACACTCGTACTTTCAGCCCAAACCCTAACCAAGGACTCCAAAATTACCAAACTTACATGATTCATCGTAAGGTCGGCCAGACAATAAAAAGGCAATGTACATCACTCAAAATATTGGAAGTTATGTATATGTGTTGTAAGGTTGAAAAACCTAACAATGAAAACAACAAAGTCAGAGAAAATTAGAAAAGGATATTCACATAGTTCAAATAAAAATAAATTAGTAATCTAAACTAACAAATAATTAGCTAATGAAACATTAAAATCATGCATGATTACTTCAAGAACTGGTAGATTATTTGAACATTACCTATTCTCTTAAAAAATCAGAACTCCAACAAAAGAACAAAAGAGTAAAAAGGACAACAAAGCTTGTGCTCTTTTGTCACATGGGTCATCGTAGCTATAAAAGAAAATGAACTAAAACTTAGAGTGATAGTAAGTCCTTGCAAGAAATTTCTTCACAACAAGAGAATTGAGGTAAGCTTGAGGCCTAAGAATCTTTAGTTTGACAAAGGAAATTACAAAACAAAAAGAACTAAGAATGATGAAACGAAGTTTGTAGAGAATTTTCGTACTTCAATTAAATTGCTCCATAAGCAACACTTTTTATGACATTGCTAAGACTACTCTTTGTCCATGTAGATTTTGAAGTGGCATGTGTCTAAGACTGTCCAAGTGTCTCAAAATGTCAGCTCGGCAAACCTCAGAAAATAAGTGTCCGAGTAATAGGTCTGGCAAATGCCTAAAATATGAACTGACATCATATCCAGAAAGGGGTTGTTTGTTTGTTTGTAATATATATAACTACAAATTTCTAATTCCTACATGGTAATGACATATAACTATTGTCTCCACTTTACGCATTCAAGATACTTTCATGATGGCTTTTAGTCAGATTCACGACATGGTAGTGCCAAACATGATGGCTTTTAGTCGGATTCACGACATCCATACATTCTTTTCTAATTGGCCTGCCTTATATAAGAAAAGAATGTGTTAAGAGAAAGGGGAACATATATTATGGAAAAAAAATCTATACTTCTTCCATTACCAATATACTCAATTGGCCTGCCTTATATTATACAGATCCCCAATTAGAATCACAACAAAAGCTGATAGCTGTGATCATTAGAACCATCAACTATTTTATAGTAAATAAGGGAATAATGGTTGTCAATGATTCCAAGATGGAGAAATGGAAACATGAAACAAAACAGGATGCAAAGAGACTCACCAAATCCATAGCCAAATACCAACCAAAGAAAGTAACCATTTAATATACCCTTCTTATTTGATCTGTCGAATCTACAGTAACAACATAAGCCCATTATAAATACAAACGGTTATTTGATTTTATGTATCTGTTCAACAAAAGCCCACTGTAAATACAAACATCAAGAAGTTGAACAACTACATCATCATATGAGGTTCTGAATGTTCTGATCATCAAAACTTTATATTTGAGTCTAAACCATGATGAACATAGGAATCACAATCTTTACATCAGAATACCAAAAGAAGTTCAAAAGCAAAGCCTGACACCTTAATCATTCTGTCCCAGGCAAAGAAAGATCTCAAAACTAATGCGACAATATCCAAACCAATCATTAGCCCAAGTAAAATAATGTAGATGATTAACCATCATTAGCCCAAGTAAAATTATTGAAGTTCTAGGTGACCTGTATAATGTATTTCATACTTTTACTAGCACAAACCTGGAATTACTAAACTGAAGCATCCTAAGGAAGAAATACAACACCCCCAAAAGTGAACTAGAACATATAGGACCCAGGCAAACATGTCAAAACACACACACACACACACACACACACACACACACACAAGGTTCCAAAGGAAAAGACCAAGCTAATTTGATGAAACTACACACCTGAATTTCCTCATCAAAGGCCATAACCTTTACTTCATCACTAGAAAGAGCAGCATCCTTCTTGGCTTTCTAATACCAACCACCATTCAATTTCTTTCAGCTGATCTATGAAATGATTAAGATTGATCTTAACAATGAATTTGCACTCACCTTGAGATCATCAAGATGGTCAAGTATGAAAAATTGTGCTTCGTCTTTCAATCTAGAGTAGAAACCTACAAAATTCTTCAGCTTTAGTTCAACAGAAAAGTTTTGATGTGCATCTACAATCTCAAATTCAGGATTTCCAACTGTGCCTTCTGAGAAGGCATCCTTGAATTCCCAGTCATTTTCATCCAAAACATCATCACCATACTAAATCTGAATTCAGGCCCAACTGAGTTGAACTAAATTCATTTGCAGTGGGTTGTCGAGTAGAATTTACAGTGGATATCTGCTCAGCTTGACTATACAGATTTGAAATAAGATCACTAAAGGCACTGCTCTAACCAGAATTGACGCCATTGAAGCCCTTGCTAACAGAGGTGGTGAGTCCATGAAAAAACCCCTCTTGGGAGTCAAAGATATCACCATAATCTGGTTTTCCATTGCTAAAAGTATATGAAGGAGTGGTTCCTTGACTATGCTCCAACATTTCTTCAATGCCCTGCAACTAAAAATTATTGAATTATCAAATATAGCCAGCATTCTTACAATGCATGTGCCACAAGACTACAGGCAAACTTCAGTAGTAAATAAAAGTAGGTGGTACATTTTTTTTAAAAATGTGAAGAGTTAAGAGTACATCCCAGCACTAAACCGGGAATAATCAAGGATGAAGCAAGAGCTAGTTAAGAGTACATCCCAGCACTAAACCAGAAATAATCAAGGATGAAGCAAGAGCTAGTTAAGAGTACATCCCAGCACTAAACCAGAGTACATCCCAACACTAAAAGCACGTCTTCTCTTGATGCCCCCATTTAAAGGTTTCTTACAAAGAGCTCTTGAAAGCAACAAATAGGTTTTCTTTATCCAATTTGATTGGAGTTGGAAGTTGTGGATAAAACTAGGCATTATATATACAATGAATCAGAGAACTCCTGCACTGATGCTTCATTCGAGAAATTTCATTTGGCAATCTAGTTGTTGTTTGTGCCACTGTCAAATCTCAAGATGAGTATTTATTTCTTTCCTCTAACAATTTCAAAACCAATGATAAAAGCTTAAAAGGAAAAAAAGAAATTGCAAATGAAAGAGAACTGTTACAGCTATGTTCACCATTTAATTCCTCAAGTTGCATTTATATGACCAAGTAAACTAAATTGCAAATCTGACAACCAAACAAGTTTTTCTCGTTATTATAAATCTGTCAACCAAATGGCACGTTTATAGGTTTCTGGATTTGTGACTCTCAATTTTCAAGATGAACTAAGATGAACTGATTACGAGTTCTCATAGAACAAAACTCTACATGTTGCAGCATGAAAGTATAACTGATTGCCAGCTATGAAACAAATATCGACATGAACATGTGCATCGACGTGGCTGAACATGTCTGGGAACATTTTAAAACTTTTTTTGTCAAAAAAGTGAAAATTTTCTTATTTTTTAATCCTATTTTTGGATATTTCATACAAGAAATGTTCTATTTACTTTTTATATAATTAAATACATTTCAGCAGACATGTCTTGACTAATAAGACAACAAGCCCACTTATTTTATATACATATATGGGAATACAACATTTTTGTATTTGTGGTCACATGTACTTCATGTGAACCGAGCAAAGCTCCTGGGATTAACATCATGCCAAACTCTTCAGTGCAAGTTCCAGCTCATAGATAAGCAAACGTGTATTGGAAAAACAAGTCAAAATAAACTAACATTGCCCTCCAATGAACAAGAATTTTCAGAATTAAACATAATGGAGTAATCATTACAATTGAGAACTGATCTTTGGCAGATTTGTGCTAGTAAAAGTATGAAATACAATATGCAGGTCACCTAGAACTTCAATTTGTATAGGGTAGTCCCATTGCACTCTAGCATGCCAAACGATGTCTAGGTAAAAGAGAACATCGCAGGGTTACCTCCCAAGCCTTGAGGTAGACTCTGATTCTGCAATTGACGTCAATAAAAGATAAAATAAATAAGAGGAAAAGCTTGGATGGGATAAAGAGAACATGCCTAACAATGTCTAGGTAAAAGAGAACATGGCAGTGAATGGGTTACCTCCCAGTCCCAATTGCTTAATGGGTCCCATAAATGAGACCTGGATGTATTAACATTGGGTTGGATTCATCAGGTACCCATTGACAGCCACACATGCAATTGAGTGCGATATTAGCCACATACCAAGTTGGTGCAAAAACTCTCTTAATTGTACTCATGTCTGGTCTTCTCTAAGCCCAACCATGGAGATGTTTGCATAGGTCCCTTTGGCGAGCAATCTCAATTTGTAGATATGGTGGTTCCCAACACTAATTTCTAAGTAGGAAGCTTCTTCAGCCATTGGATGAGGAACACCCATTTGGATGTGGATGCTATTGCCCCAACAATAGGGTTGTTTGGATGGCAAATAAATATTAAGTAGGGCCCATGGAGCTCTTCATCCAGGTGACTGTGACCTAATCAACAGATTGGATGGAAAATAAATATTATTTTTGGCCTAGGAAGTTTTTAACGATGGTCGTTCAATCACCAATTATTTCATGTGGTGTGGTCCACATGAGATTTGGATCTGCCTCAATTTTGGGATCTTGCCCGAAAATGAGCTGGTAAAACGGATGGACCGCGTGGATAAAACACATATCATGGTGGGGCCCACAGGTCTCTACAGGCAGGGGTCAGTTTGCAATTCGAGTCGCATTATATCCTTTCAAATTACCAAAATGTCCTTCCATCCTCCACGTGGCTGGGTTGGTCATTGATTCGGTGAACTACCTCGTTGACGTGGGCCACGTACCAAAAGCTGGCAATGAGTGGAAGATCTACGTCCAGTTAGAGACAAGCAAATGAACGGTTGAGAAAATACGTAGGTCATCAATGAGGTAGCACCAGTCCTCATTGACTGGTCGTAGGTCATCAATGAGGTAGCACCAGTCCTCATTGAGGCTACAAGTGTGGTCCACCTGATGATTTGACTGGCACAATCTGATCTACCAACACCAGTAAGATAATAGTAATTATCATGCTTTCGATCAGGCTGTATAAGTATAACCCCCCACCTTGATATGTTACATAATTAGTCGTGCCTTCAAATATATTATTAAGTCGATCTAGATTTCAAAAATCAGCTTGACCATAAATTAGATGGACCACATGACCATAGAAATTTCAAAATGGAATATTGTGGGGTCCATTGTGCTGTGCAATTCACAAGATGTGCCCTAATTAGGATATAAGGGTCCTTAACAAGTGGATATATAATGTAGGTTTTAATGAACGTTGGGCATAGCTCACACATAGCTCACACGTATGCCCGTAGATTTATCATGCCTGAGAGAGGAGTCCACCAGATGCACCGTTGGGCATAGCTCACACGTATGCTATTTACCTTGCAAAATTCTCACGTCATCATTTATTCCCCTTTCTTGATGCGGAATGGTTCTCATCATCTTATGGATGTGTATAATTGCTGTCCATGTGTTATAATTTACATCAATCCAAACCCTTCAATAGGCATCATAGGCTTAATTGCAAATAACATTAACATCAGATCACATTGATTGGATGGTAGTAACATCGACTAATCAAATTTTGCTGTGGTGAGATTGTTGAACTATTTTCATCTCAACCATCAGTTTGATCATTTTTGTTTTTGTTTTTGTTTTTTGTTTTTAGTTTTTTTTTTTTTTTTTTTTTGTTTTCCCTTCTTGTTGTTTAATCTATCCATGCAACTACACATGTTATAAACTATAAACAATCTGAATTCAATCACATATGCGCCATTAAAACACTGAAGCAACACGCGTTACTGCAGAATGGCGGGCTTGCTTTTGGAGATGCCAATGGCACTATGGTTTTCAGTTTTTTAAAAATAGCCCAACCATAAATTTCAATGGTAATTGCAGCAAAAAGTGCAACAACACAAAAAATTTGAAATGCAAAAAAAAAAATTTTAATTTAAAAATTAAAAATTAAAAATTTTAAAAAAGGTTGAGAAGAAGAGCTTTTGGTAAAGGACCCATGGCGCAGGTTAGCAAAAACAGAGGCATATTTGTTCTGAAATAGACTAGAAGGAGAAATTTTCCAAGAAATATATACCTGTGCTGTGCTTCTTCTCTACATAAAAAATCTCTCCTCGAATCGTCGAAGCCAAGAGCCAAATGTAGCAAAAATGGCGAAACTGTCAGGGAAGAATCCTTGTTTCCGCAAGAGAAATTGAGGAAAATGCGAGGTAGACAGTAAAGAAACCCTTGTTCCAACTCAAAATCCTAACCAAAACCACTACCTTCTACCCAAGAAGCTCAGAGCAAGGCCTAAACCCTAACTATCCGAAAAAAAAAATGAGGCGAAATGCAGCAAAACAGCTCTGTAACCAGAGCAAAAAGCAATGACGAGTAACACACGCTACTCCACACCCAAATCTCCAAGAAAACACATAAAAATCAAACCCTATCCAAAGGAAGAAAGCAAAGACATGAAAATCCCGAAACCTGGAAGGAGAAGCGAGAGAGAAGAGTGAAAAGAATGTGAAAGAGAATAGATGAAAAGGGCTGGAAGAGAAGGAGAGAAGAGGTGGAAGTGAGAGGTGTGGGGAGAGAAGGAGAGGGAAGGAGAAAGCCTAAAAAGGATAAGAAAGGATTGGGGGTGGAGAGGGAGAGTGGTAGAGAGAGGATCGGGGCTGGAGAGAGAGAGAGGAGTGGCGAGAGAATGGAATAGAGAACGAGAGAGAGAGAGAGAGAGAGAGAGAGGGTGAAATTTGGGCGCGGCTCTGTTTTGAGCGAGCGCCCAATTTTGGGCGCGACCATGGACGGTGCTATGTGGGCCCTACCATGATGTATGTGTTTCATCCATTCCGTTCATCCATTTTTAAAGATCATTTTAGAGCTTTATGCCAAAAATTAGAGGGATATAAGTCTCAGGTGGTCCACACCACATGAGAACAATATCGATTGGATATCCACCATTAAAATCCTCCTAAGGCCCACTGTACTGTTTATTTGACATCCAATCTGTTGATTTGGTTATACAGGACCAGATGAAGGGAAAAAACAAAAATCAGTTTAATCTAAAACTTTTATGGCTACCAAAATATTTTTAATGGTCAACGCTCATTCAACACTGTTTCTTGTAACATGGTCCACTTGAGATTTGGATATATCTCATTTTTTGTCTCATATTGTAAAATTATCTGTAAAAATATATGGACGCCATGGATGAAACACATACATCATGTTGGGGCCACAGAGCACCGACCACCAGCCGTTGGCTGGTGTAAGGGGAGTAGTCAATCCGTTCCCAAGCGTACTAAGTAAATCCTGTGGGGCCCACCATGATTTATTCATTTTATCCACTCCATCCATCCATTTTAACATATAATTTTATTACATAAGCTCAAAAATGAAGCCTATAAAAATCTGAAGTGAACCACATCATAGGAAATGGTATAAACTGAACGTCTACCATTGAAAATTTTTGGGAGGCTACTGAAGTTTTGGATTAAGTTGATATTTTAGTTTTCCCTTCATCCATGTATTTGTGATCTATTGAACAAGTTAGAGTACAGCCTCGAAGAAAACGTAGGAAAATCACAAATTAACTAAGTCTAAAAAGTCATGAACCCCAAAGGGAATGATTTCAACCCTGGAAATCATTATTGCCTAAAGTTTAGAACCAAACTCATTTCCGTCTGCTCTCGGAATGAAACGAACTTACGTATTTAGATCGCACATGAGTCATTAACACCAAGCTAAGGAAGCTAGGACCTTGCCCCCTGGGCTTAACAATCATCTCAAAAATGGCTCCAGAGATGTTCCTCGGCCATTCGTTTGAGTGGCGAGGGAGTGTGAAAAACACTATTCCCATGCCAAAATAAATATCTAGAATAGTGATGGCATCATTCGTTGATGACGGATATTAAGCAACTGGATGGCCGTAAAATCACACTGATCAAATTACACCCTCGGATTAAGAAAAATTTCAGGAACATTTACATGTACTTAGAATTTCGATCGTCCATCCGACCGTCGAATCAAATGCCACGTTCGATCGGGAATTCGAGTCAAAAATGTAATCCCACGTAGATCCAAAAGCTTAAGTCGACGTTTGGTCAAGGAGGGTCACAAACCTCCTTTCAAATTTGGAAAATGACGAATATCCTATATTAGCAGTACCCCTTGAAGAGTCTAATTTGGAATGTTTTTGGCCATAAAAGGGGCTTAGAAACGACCCCTCTCACCAAACGAATTTTGGAGAAAAACCAGAGAGAGAGAGAAAGAGAGAGAAGAGCTTGGGTTTCCACAGTTGGATCTTCCTCCTATGGAAGGTTGGATTGTTACATACAACACTCCACTTGTTGGCGCTTTATCCATCCCATTTGAAGGTAAGAAACCTAACTAGGTCCGATTTAAGGTAGAATCGATGTGGGATGTGTGAAACACTTAATTTCCGCTCTTTAGGTAGGGAAATTTATACTGGGAAGTTCTACTACCCTTCTTGATTCGTTGAGTTTGAAACAAAGGTGAGGACTTTAGTGTATAAGTTGTTTTCAACATTTCATCGGATAATGGTAGATTCATGATGCTTGTAAATGCACATGTACAAAGTGAGTTTCTGTTTCGATTAACGTTGTAGAAATTGAAAATAAGGTATAAGAAAATCAATATACGTATTTTTTTCAAAAACGTTTGACATGTTTATTTAATGTATTATTATATGTTATATGGATAAAAAATTTGGTGAAAGAAAATTTTTTCTTTTTGAAATACATGTTCCTTACGTATGTTGAAATTGTATATTCTAGAAATACCGTATATGTACTTTTTTGGAAAAATGTATGACATGTTTATTTAATGTATGATTATACAATATATGTATAAAATACTAGTTTGGCGAAAAGGAAAAAATCATGTTCCCTTGTAAATGTCAAGTATGTTGAAATTGCGTATTCTAAATACGCATATGTGTAAAATTTAGAAATGAATTGTCATGATTATTTGTTGTATGATTAAGCGTAAATTAACCTCTTGGCAAAAGAATAGCCCTAATAAATTGAACGTTATGTGCACACTCTAAGTGTTTGGTGTACCATAGTAAAGCTTGGGTTTAGTGCCTTAGATCGATAGAATTTCCGACTCCCTTAGAGACAGGGTCCCCTTATGCGGTTTCGCTATAACCACTCATGTGATGCGTCGGATGTAAGATCCCTTGTATAGCGCTTTATAACATGCTTTACAACATGCTTTATAACATGCTTTACTTCATGCTTTACTTCATGCTTTATAATATGCCTGCTAACATGCTTTACTTCATGCTTTACAATTGTTTGAGTTTGGGACTATGCCTATAGTCAAACATTCGGATGGACTTTTTGGTGGAGGGGGGAGAGATTCATATCGCCACAACGGACGTGTCTGGAGAACCCGAGTCGTACTTCGGAGCGAGAGTGGTTGGCCACAGAGTGCTTTTGCGCTCCATATCGCTCAACTTGTGGTGCGCTCGAGCTAGTCGAGCTCGTCAAAAGCAAACCGATATGTGTATATGTATGTTCACCATGTTTGGAGAGCTTGAAGAGGGTACCAAACTTACCGGTGGCGATCCGTTAACCATGGTACCTCGATTAAGGCATGAGGGCATGGTGTTTTGAGACACCGTGGTGCGTCGGCCACACGGGGTTTGCCTCCCGTAGTGACCATTGCGCAACCAAATGAGCCGATTATGGTGGTATGGGACACTATATATCCTTACCGATATGGGAGATCCATTCTCGTTCAAAATTCCGTAGATCTTTTAGAAAACCGTGATTGGCGACGAGTCTTTCACAATTTAATTAGAGTATGAGTTGAGCCGAGTACGGTTCCACACTTGGTGACAGTGATTGAGCCAAAGTGAGTTTTATGAGATATGTAAAATCCTCCCAATTGAGCCGCATACGGTGAGACTGTACTGTTTAATTCAACGCTTCTCAAACCATAATATCGTATGAGATTAGCTAGGATTTTTCTAGAAATCATGTTTGGGAATGATACAAGGAGGTACCTTAGTTTCCAAACTTATGGTTGAAATGGATTAATAAAAACTTGGTAATTTGAGCATTCGCACGCATTCAACAGATTTCGAGGGAGTTAGCATTCGCGAACGTAAGATGATGTAACTTGAGATGGCAAGACATCATGTCATATCATTTTTGCACTAACAAGAGTAATTAGAAATATTTGAATCTTTTGCGTTATCATTCTTGCTTGATTGATTTGATAACATGTTAACCTATGCTTTATTGTTCCATGAGTTAGCTACTCACTCCCCGTTACGGGACGGTGTTTGCAACACCCACCGGACTCTGTCGCGAGTGTGATGGCGCTTGTTGGAGGGGAGCTCAACCGAGGAGGATGGAGGAGTTCTCCTTTATCAAGTGTACTAAGTGCATCGCGGATTTGGGGCCTCTTTTGAGGATTGTATTTTGATTTTGACTTAGAAACAATACGTGTATATTTATTCATTAGTACTCATACCGAAGTTCACAAAATTTTGATACTTTACATATTTTGAATATAAAATTTATTGCTTAAGCTTGCCTTTATACAATTGAAGCCTGGAGTATGAAATGTTTTGGTATAATCTCATTCATGTTTATTAGTATAACTCGACAACATTTAACCATCATTTGTATGTTGCATAAGTTGCGTTGGAATCGGAGTTGAGTTTTATTTTCCCCGAATTTGTATGCGTGATCAATTGAACAAGTTGGATGACAAATAAAAATCACTGTAAGCCATAGGAAGATTTCGACGGTGGAAATCATTATTCCCACTGTTTCCTGTGGTATGGTCCACTTGAGCTTTGGATATACTTTAATTTTGAGCTCAACCACTAAAATGACCTGGAAAAATGGATTGACAGTGTGGATAAAACACTTACATCACTGTGGGCTAAAAATGAAGCATATCCAAAGCTCAAATGGACCACACTATCGGAAAGAGTGTGAATTGAACATCTACCATTAAAATTTCATGGGGGCCACAAAAGTTTTAGATCAATCTGATATTTGTGTTTTCATTTCATCCATGTCTTTGTGATATTACGAACAGGTTGAATGACAAATAAGCATCATCGTGCGCCATAGAAAGGTTTCAATGGTGGAAACATTATTCCCACGGTTTCCTATGGAAAAAATGAGTTATATCTCAATCTCAAGTGGACCACATTACAGGAAACAATGTTTAATGAACGTTAAAATTTTGGATCAAGTTGATATTTATTTTTTCCCTTCATCTAGGTATTTATGACCTAATAAACTGACTGGATGTCAAATAAACAGTACATTAGGCCTTAGGAGGATTTTAATAGTGGATATCCAATCATTATTTTTTTCTTGTGGTGTGGTCCACCTAAGATTTATATCCCTATAATTTTTTATTTTTTTTTTGTAAATTACTAAAACGATTTGTAAAAATGGATGAACGGAATGGATTTAATGGTTTTAAATCCATGGTTTTCTAGAAAAGGTCCATTTCCTGGACGACAAATTCAACGGGGAAAGTAAGATGGTTAATATTTCTTTTCACAATGCAAAGTTTCAATTATGTCTCTTCTTTACCTTCCATTTTCTTCTTAACAAGAAAATCCATATTTACTAATATTCCCATTTTTCTATTTTTCAAAAGAATGAGTCCGGACTCCGAAAGCGTCGGCTCCAACACTCGTACTTTCAGCCCAAACCCTAACCAAGGACTCCAAAATTACGTACTCATAAAAATTCATTGCAAGCATTTTCTGTCTATGTGCACAACGACCATACTATTAAGATCAATCCTCTTATCTTCATTTACAGAAACTAGTGGATGACAAATTATGTGTAACATACAGGCTAGTTCAGCCACTTATGCAATTAGGGAAGGTTCAAAATGGTCAGATTTCCAGATCAAGTATCAGTTGCATACATATGATACAGAAGGACAAAAGTATCACCTTCAACGTGACTGTCAAACAAGTTTCCTCACCAAAAATTAAGATCACAAACCATCATGGCATGTGTCCAATTTTTGTGGAAGCACAAAGTAAATGATTGATACACATTGTGCACAAGATGACCAACCTTGTATACAAATGTCATCTCCGTCCTCATACATTGTGCACAAGATGACCAACCTTGCATACAAAGGTCATTTTCTCAGCTTAATCCAGGGATGCTAGAGACAACTGAGAAAGATCTCCAAGGAACCTCATGAGCCTTCCCACACCTCAGAT
This sequence comes from Magnolia changhungtana, assembly GCA_030180095.1. Classification (NCBI taxonomy): domain Eukaryota; kingdom Viridiplantae; phylum Streptophyta; class Magnoliopsida; order Magnoliales; family Magnoliaceae; genus Magnolia; species Magnolia changhungtana. The sequence goes on from JASAUF010000600.1 coordinate 6,780,417, forward strand.
TGCATATGATCTCCAAGGAACCTCATATTGTAAAATTATATGTAAAAATATATGGACGGCATGGATGAAACACATACATCATGGTGGGGCCACAGAGCACCAACCACCAGCCCGGATATATCTCATTTTTTCAGGGTATGCCCATTATTAATTCAGCAGCCTGGATAACTGAAGTAATAAAATCGAAGGTTTCACATAGAGAAATGATAGATATGCAATTATACCATGCTTACCATTATTGAAGCCTCTCCACCATGAGCTCTATGGAATTCGATCATTTGCCAAAGCGGGTACTCACTAATAATAATTCGATCCTGGCTAGCCTGGGCGCTAAAAGGGAACCCACACATGAGGCCCAAATCTTGGTTGAGTCGAATGCTCCTTGTGAGCCTGGGGATCCCCGAATCGTCTCCCCCTGCCACTCGCCTCGATGTGGTTAAATGGGGGAGACCGGACTCCCAATGGGTTAAACTAAATGTCGATGGGTCGGCCCTGAACAACCCAGGATCTTGTGGAGGTGGCGGCATCTGTAGGAGGGCGGATGACAACATGATTTTCGCCTTCACGCCATGGATATGGGCAGGGGTCCAACAATAGTACAGAATTTTCAGTCATTTACGAGGGTCTCTCCATCTGTGTGTGCAGGGGCCAATCAGAAGGTTTTGGTCGAGTCAGATTCCAAAATGGTTGTGGATATCATTAATAGGGTCTCGCTGGGGGGCTAGAAATGGTCTCATTGGCTCGCCCGGATCGCTTCCATAACCAACCTCGGTTCGTTCCAATTTTCTCATATTTTCCGAGAGGGCAATGGCCCAGCGTATGGTCTGGCCAAAGTGGGTAGTACGACCCAGACTCATTGTATCTACACGTCCATTCAGGATCTTCCTTACGAGATTCGGGGTAGGGTGGTCTTAGATAAGGTTGGAGTTGGGAACATTAGGCGGGAGGTCCATGTATAGCGTCCTTATGATAGGTTGCCCATTATCAATTTTTGGATGTTTGGGCATCCCGAAGTATAGTCCCTATAAACAACCTTTTTCTGGTATGATATGATATGAATAGAAGTTTTTCTTTAAAAAAAAAATTAAAAAAAAAATAATAATAATAATATAGAGTTTGTTTGGATGCAACCCAAAATGCAATTGGTTTGATTTTTATTTTTTATTTTTGCAGATGGAATGGCATAATCTGTCCTCCCCTGCATAGACTCTGTGGAACTTCTCATTTTTTTTGCACTGTGTGGGCCCCACCATGATGGGTGTCGAACATCTACCCAATCAGTCAGATGCACCATTCCATGGTGGGCCTGGGGCTTAAAAATCAAGTCAACCGTGACTTTTTTGGGCCACACCACATACAAAAGTTGAGAGGGGTTACCCTCCATTAAAATATTCATAATCATTTGTTGGGCCCAACGAGATGTGGTTCACAAATCCAGCCCATCCATTATGTGTGTCCCACTTGGATGAGGAGTCAGACCAAGCTTCATATGCATCAAAATTTCAGGTGGGCCCCACCAAGTGATTTTATATGCTACTGTTTTCCTGTGGTGTGGTTCACCCGAGATTTATTTCGATCTCATTTTTTGGTATCATTCTTAAAAGAATGTTTATAAATTGATTTACGACTGGGATATAACACAAATATCATGGTGGGGCCCATAGATCCCTACCAGATCCAACGCTCATGGTTGCTTTTTTTTTTTTTACTATAAATGTATGTGAGTTTTGTATTTTTTGTAAAATTGTGGTGACTCGTTTATATAAATAGTGGTAATGATACAGGGTTATCCAGAACAACCAAATAATGATTATAGTTGTAGATGGGTAATATGTATATTTTCTTATATAAAAATATCTTAACCATTCAGTAAATAGGCCCATATATGTACAGTTGTTAATATGTTGTGTGTTATAAATGATGGTAAACACACAATGATCGGATTTGAAAGTATCCTCTCATTTTAGATGAGGGATTTCCTAATGCATGACACTTCACTCTTTCAAAATTGAGACAACATTTCCAGATAGCGCAAGCTTCCTTGCTCGAGCTCTGATTCCTCGAAGAAATTCCTCTTATTGCTGAGAGATTTCCAAACGCCGTGCAGATTCATCTCAAATAGGTAAGCTCCTCTCGAAATCCCTTATTTTCCTCGCCATTTGTTCATCTTCTTGCTGTTTTTATTCTAGAATCCCTTTCATCTGTCATTGCTTTTTCTATTTTCTTCTTGTGATGTTGCAAGTACACAAATGTAAGGCAGAAAGGCCCATTCCTGATCTTTTGACTGTTTGGTTTGTTGATGGCCGTGTTGATGTGGCACGATTTTCTGGAAAGAATGCAACATCTCGCAGGAATCCATCCTCTAGCAGAATATCTCCAAGACGAGCAATCAGGGAAGCCTTCAAACCTTCCTACCTTGGTAACATTCGGCCTTAGCTTAGTTATCCTTTTCCTTGTGTTACTTTTTTTGATAAAATTCCAGTGAGCAACAAACATGTCAGGTGTTTGATGAAATTCCTGAAACAAATATGTGTAATTATATTTTTGATGCGTGGAATTCGAAATAACCTTAAGAATACTCTCTGGACAGTTGCATTGGTATATGGCTTCTTTAAACAGGTAATGTTCTGGAAAAGAATGTTTCTGGGGTGTTAATAAAAATACATTATGAAACTACATGTATACATATATGTATTATTTTCACATCTCTTTCAATGTTTTATATAAACATTGGTATGTTGTTAGTCCGATTGCATAACTATCTTCTTTTGTCTCAACCTTTGAGTATGAGAAACTATTTATTCATCAATTTGAGGATTTTCTTTTGGGACCTGGAATCTGGACTATTCTCAGGTACTGTAAAGTGGTTTGGAAAGAGTAACTTCATCATATTAATGAGTTTTCTAAGACTATTTTCTTAAATGCTGCAAGGTATTAATACAGTTCTGGATGGATATTAGAGGAACTAATGTTGGAAGACATAATTATCATTTATAGAAAGAATCATTAAGATAATTCATCTAGTAAACATCGTATGCCCAAAATATTGTGATGATAACTTCTGGTGCAAATTCAACTATGTCTGTTGATTGCCAACCTAGCCTAGACCTAGTCCCAAAATAAGGAGCGAAAAAAAAAAACTTATTTGATTAAAGAGAAGGGCCTTATCTCCATTTCTTTTAGAAATTGAAATGTAGTAAGAGATATTGTTGCCTCATTTAGGGATTTGGGGATTTTAGGGCTTACGGATTTGAATGTGGACCCTGAATTTGTTTTTTTTTTTTTTTTTTTTTTTTTCTGATTTTATAAATTGGGGATTTGGGGGTTTTAGGATTTTGGGAATCTGAGAATTTTTAGAATTAGGGATTTCACCTTCCAGATTTGAAAGAGCAATTTTGGTCTCAAGTTGTGCAGTTTGGATTCACTCAAAGATTTTCCATGCATGTGTTTTATGCAAAAATGTTGGTGTTGCTGTTTGACCATCTTTTGTATCCGGTCAAGGACCATCAATGGGGAATTTGGCTATTTTTTCTTCACTTGTTGTTGGGATGTGAGGAATCCTCTGTTAAATTCCATTAAACTCGAGATTTCCAATGTTTGAATGCCCCGAGTTCCATGGATTATTCCCAACCTGACCTTACTCAACCTGCATTTGCTCAACCCAAACACAACCTGAATTCAAATTGGATTTTCCAAACCAAACCAACTCAAGGACCTTGACAGCCTCAACCAAAATGACCCAAACTCAGGTTGTCCTAAACCCAAGTTGTAGTCCTAATTGGGTATACCCAGTTCTCTAATTACAAACAGAGAGTCTGAATTTCTTCTTTCCTAATTATGTTAGCCAGATAGAGAGGACCGTAATAGAGAAAAACGAGAATCTCTACAACTTCTCCATATAATCAAGGTTTGTTGGATTACCTTGATTTGTTTGACCAAGTTTGATTATTTGTTGCCAATTTGGCACCAACCCCACTTTACCCTGCCTTGGGAATGGTTGGCTTGTTGCTACCATGTGGAATTACAATGCTTAACTAATGTCTATCATACCATTTGGATTCCTCTAATATTTTATTTTGTAATTTTTCTATGATCTCTAGAATCTTGTATGCTTTGGAGAACTAGCCCCTCAGATGTTCTCTATAAGAGGGCAACATGCTCATTGATGTGTTTCAGCCTAATCAAATTGAATTAGGGACTTGTTCAGCCTAATCAAATTGAATTACCTAAACATAATTTTAAGTTTCAATAATTTTGGTCAAGCTAGTTCCAACAATTTGATTGGTAATCACACTTAAAACCTTGCCCATAGACCCGGACCAGTTGTCAAAACAACAGTTGTTCCTCTTGCCCCAAATAGCCTATAGGCCAGCCATCACCACCAACTGCAAAACCATCTTCCCAACTTTATCCACTCCACCCGTGTCCCATGCCGCCAAGAAGTCTTGAATAGACCCGAACCTGTTTATATACTTTCTCAAAGCCAAAAAAGAAGAAGAAGAAGAAAAGAAAAAAAGAATGAAAGAAAAGAAAAAGAGGAAGATGAAGAAGAAGAAATCCAAATTCAATCCTAACCATTCAAGTCCAATTTAACCATCCAAAATCAATCAGATGCAATGCCTCTGATTGTATTATATATAAACCCTACAACTCATTTCGATCCCAGCCCTGACTCTCTCTCTCTCTCTCTCTCTCTCTCTCTCTCTGTGTTGATGTTGGCCCTTACTATATCTTTCAAGTTCTTTATATTGCTTGAATGCCAAACAAAGTGAGTATTTTGAGATAAATATGAGATTTTCACTACCTATTCTAATAAGAAATGAAAATTGGAATTCATGTTTAAATAATTCAGTGATACAAGACTTACCAATCCATGGATGTGGAGTTGAGGCAGTCAGGCTCTTCCAATGGATGCTAGGGGAAGGACTGATACCCGACAATGTGGCCTTCACAGTCATCTTGGCATGAATGTTGGAACTGTGAAGAGGAACAATGAGTGTTGTAACTTATGCGGGGGACCTCCTGTGAAGTCTTGCTATTATGTTAACCAAATGATGTCGTATGGAGTTTATTATTTTTAAAACCCCCACACTTTCTTATATTGATGCTACACACCAGGAATGTAAGAAGTCTTGCTATTAAGCTCTATAAACATAAACTTTGGTAAGTCTAGCATGTTAAAAAGACTACAAAAGACAACATGTTTTATGAAATTAAATAGTAAAGCTAGTCAAAGGGTTCAAGTAAAAACCATCAGAAATGTTTTGTGACTATATAATTAGCAAAACTACTGGAGTATGTTTCGGAACTATATAATTAGTTTACCACCAAAGGACAAGAAATTAAGATATGTTAAGATTTTTCTTGCTAATAGTTGTATTGACTTGTGAACTTTCCTTGTCTTTTGAAGATTTGTAGTCTTGCAATTCTCTTGTTTCCTATTGAAATCTGTTGGGTGGTGACTTTAAATGCCAGCCCATTACTTTCTTTTTTACCTGTAACAAACAATATAAAACAGGACATTCTGCACCCCATCGTTTGGTTCTGCTGTTCACATTTTACAGATGAATGATGAGCTCATAATAGAATAAGCCACTCTCTCAATGGGGCTTGCAGACTGCAGTCATATCAAATCACCATCATTGGTTGTTTGAGGACACAAGTCTACAAATTCACTAGTTTTTAATATTATAATTTTTTTTAAAAAAAAACTCACAAGGTTCCTCAAGGGAGTCGGATGTTGAATCCTACTACTAATCTGTTTTTCAAATTTGACCATTTCCACTCTATGAACCTAAATAGTGTAGTGTCCTGATTTTTAGTCCACGAAACATCCATTGGCTCCCACCTTATGCACTCCCCTAGGATTGTGGTGCAAAAATTAGGCCTGTCTGGTCATTGGGCAGGCCACATGCATGAACAGAGGAGATGGTGGAAAAAAGTTAACAAAAGGTCCACATTTGACATATATACATGTGTTGCACATCCGGTGACTAAATTGGCCTGATCTTTTGGGCTTTGACAAAAACAAGATGGGACCAATCTAATGAATGGCTTGGACCTCATGCACACATTAGGGGGGTAGCCATAGCAGGGCTAGTTGGCTAATAATTTTGCCTCATTTGAATAATTGAGCCCCAAAGCTTCTTCATACTCACATATGTAAATTATTTGTACTTAATTGTAGATTGGATATCTTGATTATTGCAAGAGACGAGGTTTTGTTGGCTGTCACATATGGTCCAGTCCACCTTTGAAAGGAGATGATTATATACTAAATTGTCATCCTGAGACGCAGAAGTTGCCAAAATCTTATAGGCTGAGAGAGTGGTGAGCATGACAATTTTTATTTGTACATGTTCATATGTGTGTATGTGTGTACAAACACATGTTTCTCGTTATCTAACATAAGTCTGGTGTTGTTTAAATGATCTCTCAGGTACCAATCCATGCTACATAAAGCTCTCAAGGAGAATATTATGGTGGAGCGCACTGATATATATGATCGTTTCTTTATGCTTGTTGACGAGTGCAAGGTCAAAGCAAGTGTGACTTGTTTGCCATATTTTGATGGTGACTACTTGCCGGATGTTGTTGAAGACAGTATAAATGTTCTCTAATAAGAAGAAGATGAATGAAAAGCGCAGAAGAGGGGAAGAAAGCTAATAAGCAGAAGGGCTCTGAGAGATGCTGGTTATGCTAGCCTTTCTGGTGACACCTCAAAGGATATTCTACTAATGCAAAAGGTAAATCTTTCTAAAGCTTTTCCTTTGCTTCTTGTTATATTAACTTAATTAAGAGCTCTTTAGTATTTAGGACAGCCTGCTGGTTAAGAGCTCTTTTAGTATTTATTAAAACCACCCCTCTAATTCACAAGCAGGATGACCCACCATATATAATCAATGGCTTATATCATAATATCTAAGTGAATGGATGGTCTAGGATAACCCTTTCTCTTGCTCTCTTCACCCAACCTCTCTTCTTTCCCATTCAAACTCAATTGATGCCACACACACAGAGAGCTGTAGAATGGGGATTGTTTCTTATGTGGCCTGATGAATAGTCTGGAAGATTGGATCTCATTTGTTGGTCAATAGCTGTATAGATGGAATATTATATTGTAGGGACTACTTGATGAATAGTTTGGAAAATTGGTTCTCATCCACAAAAAAAATAGATGCCTAGCTTGTTTTAAAGTGTATTAGCTTGAAATTGATGGAGCATACCCGGATTTGCGTCGGAGGTATCCGGATGTTGAGGGGGGGTTCCTGGAAGGTGGGAACTGCTGTTATGACCAAGATGAAGCTGTCTATTTCCTATGGATAACATTGGAGGGGCCTGACTATTTAGACAGGCCGTGTTTTTATATTTGCTCAAAATTAATGGAGCAGACCCAGATGTGCGTTGAAGCTATCCGGATGAGTGGGGGTCCCTGGAAGGTGGGAACCATTGTTATGACAATGATGAAGCTGTCCATTTTCTATGGATATCATTAGAGGGGCCTGGCCTGTCCGACCTTATTTTTGTATTTGCTCAAAATCAATGGAGCAGACCCGGATGTGCGTCGGAGCTATCCGGATGAGCGGGGGTCCCTGGAAGGTGGGAACCACTGTTATGACCATGATGAAGCTGTCTATTTCCTATAGACAGCATTGGAGGGACCTGACCATTTGGACAGGCCGTGTTTATATCTGTATTTGCAGGTACCACACCCGTAACCTAAACCTATAACCCCAAACCTATAACCTAAACCCATTCTCAATTCCCTATAGCTATAACCTATAACCTAAAACTAACTCTAAACCAAAACCTATAACCTAAACCTTAACCTAAACATAAACCTAAACCTAAACCTAAAACTAAACCTTAAACTATAACCTAAACCTATACTTATAACCTTAACCTAAATCTATTCTTAAATCAGAAAACCTTTACTTATCGCCGAAACCTAAACCTTAACCTTAACCTATAACCTTTACTTACAACCTTAACCTAAACTTACAACCTATACTTATAACATAAACCTAAACCTAGACCTATTCTTATAACATAGACCTAAACCTAAACCTTAACTTATAACCTAAACCTAGACTTATAACCTTAAACTAAACCTATTCTCAAATCCCAAAACCTATACGTATAACCTAAGCCTAGACCTTGACCTTAACCTTAACCTATAACCTATACTTGTAACCTATAACCTAAACCTATACCTATAACCTATACTTATATCCTTAACCTAAACTTATAACCTTAACCTAAACCTATTCTCAAATCCCAAAACCTATACTTATAACATAAACCTAAACTTAAACCTATAACCTAAAACCTAAACCCAAACCTAAACCCAATCCCGAACCCGAACCCGATTTCCTAAACCTAAACCTTAACCTATAACCCATACTTATAACCTTAACCTAAACCTATTCTCAAATCCCAAAACCTTAACCTATAACCTAAACTTATAACCTATACTTAAACTATACTTATAACCTTAACCTAGACCTTAACCTTAACCTATAATCTATACCTAAACTTATAACCTTAACCTAAACCTATTCTCAAATCCCAAAACTTATACTTATAACCTAAACCTAGACCTTAACCTTAACCTATAACCTTTACTTATAACCTTAACCTAAACTTACAACCTTAACCTAAACCTAAACCTTAACCTAAACTCAAATCCCTAAATCTTAACATATAACCCAACCTAAACCTATACTTATAACCTAAACCTATTCTCAAATCCCAAAACCTATAACCTAAACCTAACCTTTCCCTAAACCTATAACCTACACTTATAACCTAAACCTAAAACTTAACCTTAACCTTAACCTATAACCTATACTTACAACCTTAACCTAAACCTTAACCTAAACCTTAACCTACAACCTATACTTACAACCTTAATCTAAACTTATAACCTTAACCTAAACTTACAACCTTAACCTAAACCTAAACCTTAACCTAAACCCAAATCCCTAAACCTTAACCTATATTTATAACTTAAACCTATTCTCAAATCCTAAAACCTATACTTATAACATAAATCTAAACTTAAACCTATAACCTATAACCTAAGACCTAAACCCAAACCTAAACCCGATCTCGAACCCAAACATGATTTCCTAAACCTAAACCTTAACCTATAACCCATACTTATAACCTTAACCTAAACCTATTCTCAAATCCCAAAACCTTAACCTATAACCTAAACTTATAACCTATACTTAACCTATACTTATAACCTTAACCTAGACCTTAACCTTAACTTATAACCTATACTTACAACCTATACCTAAACTTATAACCTTAACCTAAACCTGTTCTCAAATCCCTAACCTAAAACTAAACTTAGAAAACCCAAACCTAAACACTATCCTGAACCCCAACCCGAACCCGATTTCCTAAACCTAAACCTTAACCTATTCTCAATTCCCTAAAGATAACCTATAACCTATAACCTAAACCTAAACCTAAACCTATAACCTTAACCTAAACCTAAAACCTAAACCTAAAACCTAAATGTATTTTCAAATCCCTAAACTTAAACCTTAACCTATTCTCAATTCCCAATACCTTAACCTATGACCTAACTTAAACCTAAACCTGTAACCTACACTTATAACCTAAAACCTAAATGTATTCTCAAATCCTTAAACCTAAACCTACACCTAATCCTAATCTCAACTCCTTAACCTAAACCTAGACTTGAAACGCCAAACCTAAACCCGGTCCCGAACCCGATTTCCTAAACCTAATCCTTAACCTATTCTCAATTCCCTAAACCTTAACCTATAACCTAACTTAAACCTAAACCTATAACTGACACTTATAACCTATAAACTAAAACCTAAACCTAAACCTAAAACCTAAATGTATACTCAAATCCCTAAACCTAAACCTACACCTAATCCTAATCTCAACTCCTTAGCCTAATCATAAACTTCAAAACCCAAACCTAAACCCGAACCCGAACTTGATTTCCTAAACCTAAACCTTAACCTATTCTCAATTCCCTAAGCCTATAACCTATAACCTAAACCTAAACCTAAACCTTAACCAAAACCTATAACTAAACCTAAACCTATAACCTAAACCTAAACCTAAACCTTAACCAAAACCTATAACCTAAACCTAAACTATAACCTAACCTAAACCTAAACCTAAACCTATAACCTAAACCTATAAACTAAAACTAAACCTAAACATAAAATCTAAATGTATTCTCAAATCCTTAAACATAAACCTACACCTAATCTAATCAAAACTCCTTAGCCTAAACATAAACTTCTAAACCCAAACCTAAACCCGAACCCGAACACGATTTCCTAAACCTAAACCTTAAACTATTCTCAATTCCCTAAACCTATAACCTATAACCTATAACTATAACCTAAACCTAAACCTAACCTAAACCTATAACCTAAACCTATAACCTAAACCTAAACCTAAAATTAAAACCTATAACCTTAACCTAAACCTATAACCTTAACCTAAACCTTAACCTATAACCTAAACCTTAACCTATAACCTATAACCCAATAACCTAAACTTATAACCTTAACCTAAACCTAAAACCAAAACCAAAACCTAAACCCAAACCTAAACCTAAAACCTAAATGTATTCTCAAATCCCTAAACCTAAATCTACAACTAATCCTAATCTCAACTCCCTAACCTAAATCTAAACCTAAACTTGAAAACCCAAACCTAAACCCGATCCCAGATCCCGAACCCGAACCCGATTTCCTAAACGTAAACCTTAACCTATTCTCAAATCCCTAAACCGAAACCTACACCAAATCCTAATCTTAACTCCCTAACCTAAACCTAAACCTAAACTTGAAAACCCAAACTAAACCCGATCCCGATCCCGAACCCCGAACCCAGTTTCCTAAACCTAAACCTTAACCTATTCTTAATTCCCAAAGCTATAGCCTATAACCTAAACCTAAACCGAACCTAAACTTATAACCTTAACTTATAACCTTAACCTATAACCTTAACCTTAACCTAAAACCAAAACCTAAACCTATAAGTTAAAACCTAAACCTAAACCTAAAACCTAAATGTATTCTCAAATCCCTAAACCTAAACCTAATCCCAATCCCAATCTCAAGTCCCCAACCTAAACCTAAACCTAAACTTCTAAACCCGATCCAGAACCCGAACCCGATTTCCTAAACATAAACCTTAACCTATTCTCAAATCCCTAAACCTAAACCTACACCTAATCCCAATCTCAACTCCCTAACCTAAAGCTAAACCTAAACATGAAAACCCAAGCCTAAACCCGATCCCAAACCCGAACCCGATTTCCTAAACCTAAACCTTAACATATTCTCAAATCCCTAAACCTAAACTTATAACCTAAACTTATAAACTAAAACCTAAACCGAAATCTAAACCTATAACCTAAACCAAAACCTATAACCTTAACCTAAACCAAAACCTATAACCAAAACCTATAACTTATAACTATAACCTATAACATAAACTTATAACCTAAACCTAAACCTAAAACCAAAACCTATAACCTTAACTTATTCTCAAATCCCTAAACCAAAACCTACACCAAATCCTAATCTCAACTCCCTAACCTAAACCTAAATCTGAACTTGAAAACCTAAACCTAAACCTAGTTTCCTAAACCTAAACCTTAACCTATTCTCAATTCCCAAAGCTATAACCTATAACTTAAACCTAAACCCAACCTAAACTTATAACCTTAACCTATAACTTAAACCTATAACCTTAACCTAAACCTAAAACCAAAACCAAAACCAAAACCTAAACCTAAAACCTAAATGTATTCTCAAATCCCTAAAACTAAACCTAATCCCAATCCCAATCCCAGTCTACCTAAACCTAAACCTAAACTTCTAAACCCGATCCCAGAACCCAAACCCGATTTCCTAAATATAAACCTTAACCTATTTTCAAATCCCTAAACCTAAACCTACACCTAATCTCAATCTCAACTCCCTAACCAAAAGTTAAACCTAAACATGAAAACCCAAGCCTAAACCCGATCCCGAACTCGAACTTGATTTCCTAAACCTAAACCTTAACATATTCTCAAATCCCTAAACCTAAACCAAAACTTATAACCTTAACCTAAACCAAAACCTATAACCAAAACCTATAACCTATAACCTATAACTTAAACTTATAACCTTAACCTAAACCTAAAACCAAAACCTATAACCTTAACCTAAACCAAAACCTATAACCTAAACCAAAACCTCAGTAACCTAAACCCTAAACTAAACTTATAATTTTAACCTAAACCTAAAACCAAAACCTAAACCTATAACCTAAACCTATAAACTAAAACCTAAACCTAAACCTAAACCTAAACCTTAACCTTTTTGAAATCCTAAACCTAAACCTACACCAAATCATATTCTCAACTCCCTAACCTAAACCTAAACCGAACTTGAAAACCCAAACCTAAACCCGATCCCAGAACCCGAACCCGGTTTCTAAACCTAAACCTTAACCTATTCTCAATTCCCAAAGCTATAACCTATAACTTAAACCTAAACCCAACCTAAACTTATAACCTTAACCTATAACCTAAACCTATAACCTTAACCTAAACCTAAAACCAAAACCTAAACCTATAAACTAAAACCTAAACCTAAACCTAAAACCTAATGGTATTCTCAAATCCCTAAACCTAAACCTAATCCCAATCCCAATCTTAAGTCCCCAACCTAAACCGAAACCTAAACTTCTAAACCCGATCCTGAACCTGAACTCGATTTCCTAAACATAAACCTTAACCTATTCTCAAATCCCTAAACCTAAACCTACACCTAATCCCAATCTTAACTCCCTAACCTAAAGCTAAACCTAAACATGAAAACCTAAGCCTAAACCCGATCCCGAACCCGATTTCCTAAACCTAAACCTAAACCTATTCTCAAATCCCTAAACCTAAACCTATAACCTAAACCTATAAACTAAAACCTAAAACCTAAACCTAAACCAAAACCTATAACCTTAACCTAAACCAAAACCTATAACCTTAACCTAAACCTAAAACCAAAACCTATAACATAAACCTAAACCAAACCTATAACCTAAACCTTAACCTAAACTTATAACTTTAACCTAAACCTATAACCAAAACCTAAACCTATAACCTAAACTATAAACTAAAACTAAACCTAAACCTAAACCTTAACCTATTCTCAAATCCCTAAACCTAAACCTACACCTAATCCCAATCTTAACTCCCTAACCTAAACCTAAACCTAACCTTGAAAACCCAAGCCTAAACCCGATCCCAAACTCGAACCCGATTTCCTAAACCTAAACCTAAACCTTAACCTATTCTCAAATCCCTAAACCTAAACCTACACCAAATCCCAATATCAACTCCCTAACCTAAACTTAAACCTAAATATGAAAACCCAAGCCTAAACCCGATCCCGAACCCGATTTTCTAAACATAAACCTTAACCTATTCTCAAATCCCTAAACCTAAACCTACACCAAATCCTAATCTCAACTCCCTAACCTAAACCTAAACCCGAACTTGAAAACTCAAACCTAAACTCGATCCGAACCGAACCCGGTTTCTAAACCTAAACCTTAACCTATTCTCAATTCCTAAAGCTATAACCTACAACCTAAACCTAAACCTATAACCTTAACCTATAACCTAAACCTATAACCTTAACCTAAACGTAAAACCAAAACCTAATCTATAAGCTAAAACCTAAACGTAAGCCTAAAACCTAAATGTATTCTCAAATTCCTAAACCTAAACCTAATCCCAATCCCAATCCCAATCTCAAGTCCCCAACCTAAACCTAAACCTAAACTTCAAAACCCGATCCAGAACCCAACCCGATTTCCTAAACATAAACATTAACCTATTCTCAAATCCTAAACCCAAACCTACACCAAATCCCAATCTCAACTCCTTAACCTAAACCTAAACCTAAACATGAAAACCCAAGCCTAAACCCAATCCCTGAACCCGATTTCCTAAACCTAAACCTTAACCTATTCTCAATTCCCAAAGCTATAACCTATAACCTATAACCTAAACCTAAACCCAACCTAAACCTATAACCTTAACCTATAACCTTAACATAAACCCAAAACCTAAACCTTAACCTAAACCAAAACCTATAACCTTAACCTAAACCAAAACACGTAACCTAAACCTTAACCTAAACTTATAACCATAACCTAAACCTAAAACCAAAACCTAAACCTATAAACTAAAACCTAAACCTAAACCTATAACCTAAACCAAAACCTATAACCTTAACCTAAACAAAAATCTATAACCTAAACCTTAACCTATAACCTATAACATAAACTTATAACCTAAACCTAAACCTAAAACCAAAACCTAAACCTATTACCTAAACCTATAAGCTAAATCTTAAACCTAAACCTAAAACCTAAATGTATTCTCAACTCCTCAACCTAAACCTAAACTTCAAAACCCGATCCCGAACCCGAACCCGATTTTCTAAACATAAACCTTAACCTATTCTCAAATCCCTAAACCTAAACCTACACCAAATCCCAATCTCAACTCCCTAACCTAAACCTAAACCTAAACATGAAACCCCAAGCCTAAACCCGATCCCGAACCCGAACCCGATTTTCTAAACCTAAACCTTAACCTATTCTCATTCCCAAAGCTATAACCTATAACCTATAACCTAAACCTAAACCCAACCTAAACCTATAACCTTAACCTATAACCTTAACATAAACCCAAAACCTAAACCTTAACCTAAACCAAAACCTATAACCTTAACCTAAACCAAAACTCAGTAACCTAAACCTTAACCTAAACTTATAACCATAACCTAAACCTAAAACCAAAACCTAAACCTATAAACTAAAACCTAAACCTAAACCTATAACCTAAACCAAAACCTATAACCTTAACCTAAACAAAAACCTATAACCTAAACCTTAACCTATAACCTATAACATAAACTTATAACCTAAACCTAAACCTAAAACCAAAACCTAAACCTATTACCTAAACCTATAAGCTAAATCTTAAACCTAAACCTAAAACCTAAATGTATTCTCAACTCTCAACCTAAACCTAAACTTCAAAACCCGATCCAGAACCCGAACCCGATTTTCTAAACATAAACCTTAACCTATTCTCAAATCCCTAAACCTAAACCTACACCAAATCCCAATCTCAACTCCTAACCTAAACCTAAACCTAAACATGAAAACCCAAGCCTAAACCCGATCCGAACCCGAACCCGATTTCCTAAACCTAAACCTTAACCTATTCTCAATTCCCAAAGCTATAACCTATAACCTATAACCTAAACCTAAACCTAACCTAAACCTATAACCTTAACCTATAGCCTTAACATAAACCCAAAACCTAAACCTTAACCTAAACCAAAACCTATAACCTTAACCTAAACCAAAACTCGTAACCTAAACCTTAACTTAACCTTAACTTAAACCTAAAACCAAAACCTAAACCTATAACCTAAACCTATAAACTAAAACCTAAACCTAAACCTAAACCTAAACCTATAACCTAAACCAAAACCTATAACCTTAACCTAAACAAAAACCTATAACCTAAACCTTAACCTATAACCTATAACCTAAACTTATAACCTTAACCTAAACCTAAAACCAAAACCTAAACTTATAACCTAAACCTATAAGCTAAAACCTGAACCTAAAGACCAAATACACTAAAGAACATAAGCATCAAGGAGCAAAGAATAAGTAACTGAAGTGCCTTGGTAACCCTTGTAACATCCCGAAAATCGGGGGTCGAGCATAAACTCAACTCCCAAGTTCCAGAACATCACTTATGCAACAAAATGAATGATGATTGAATGTTGACTGTATTTGTGCATTGAACATGAGTGAGATTAAGCCAAAACAGCATATCATACTTCAGAGACAATTAAATTACAAGCGGAAGACTGTGATAGATAAATTACATATAAAAACTGTGGTGAGTCTCCAGAGTGTGATAAAGTTACCAGGTTAAATAATTACAGTACAATTTTAAAATATACCTAATGTGAGGAAGTGTAATGTCTTGTATCCCAAGTACCATAGCCCCGTCAATACAATACCAGGTCTTCATAGACCTGCCAGAGAGATACAGATAGGAGAACTCCTCCTCAACATCATATTAGTAGTCCGACTCTGCTTCATAAGCATTGCCATCACCTGAAACTCAACAAATCTGGTTGGTATTGCAAACACCGTCCCATAACATGGGAGTGAGTGATCAACTCAGTGGAACAATAAAGCATAGGTTAACATGTTATTAATTCAGTGAAGCAGTAATGATAAAGTAGTAAAATCAAACGCTCCTAACTACTCTTATTAATGCAAGCATGAATGCAGCCATGATGTATGCCCTCACCGACATACTCCCTCATGTGACACCATCTTCGTTCGTGGCATGCTTTCTTTCCTCAGTGCTCCACATCTTCCAGGCACATGCAATGCATGATGAGCATGATTATCGAGTTGTTATTAGTCCATTTCAAACAGCAGGATTGGGAAACTAAGCTACCTCCCTTGTATCATTCTCAAACATAATCCATTCTAGGGTCGTCAGTCCTAGACAATCTCATATGATGGTGTGTTTCTAGGTAACTGCAAGGGCTGTTACGCGGAATCGTTGCACCACTCCCCCATTACCTTATCAATACAGGCCTAGTTTATACTCTGTTACTACGGGAAGACTCAGCGCCTCACCGTAGGTTTAGAGTATGCTCGAGGTCATTACACCGGATATGGTCAGGGCTGCCAAGGCTGTTACACGGAATCGTTGCACCACTCCCCCATCACCCATCAAGTAGTGTAAGCCGATAGCTCGAATATAGTGTCCCATACCACCATAATTGGCTCACGAGTCAGGTTGCTCACTAGTCACTACAGGGAGGCACATGGCCCCAGCGTAGGCCGACAGCTCGACCACAGTATCCCATACCACCATGCCCAGCTCATGAGTCTTAGCGGATCGAGGTACCATGGTTAAAAGGGATTTCACTGGTAAGTTTGGTACCCTAGGTTCAAGCAGTAGCGACCAAACCTGGTGCACATATATGAGACACATCGAGTTACATGACGAGCCTGACTAGCTCGAGCGCACAATCAATTGGACGACGTGAAGTGCATAAGCACTTCGCGTGGCCTAACCACTGTCGCTAACTGACGTACGACTCAGGTTCATCAAACACATCTTACGTGGCGACATGAAACTCAACCACGATCTCAAGTCTAGTACCGACTATCTGGACTATAGACATAGTCCCAAACTCAATCAAACCTTATTCGTAGCATGTGGAGTAAAGCATGATAAACTAAGTAATTTAAGCATGTAAGTAAGCATGTCTTGAAGCATGTTATAAAGCATGTTGTAGAGCATGTTATAAAGCACTACTTAAATAGCAATACAAACACATATATTTCACAAGTAAGCGGTTTAAGTAAACAACCTCATGGAGTAAATCATACATGTCTCTAAGGTAGTTGAGAATCCCATCTCAACACCCTCCTAAGGCATCAACATCCAAACACTTACTCACACAAGCATTTTCACAAATACTTAACATACACTATTTCAACATACTTACTGTATGTTAGCAAACATGTATTAGGGCGAGTCCTTTCGCCAAGCAAATATTTTATGCACATATAATATATTTATACAACAAATAATCATGGCAAACACATCTCTAAAATACATATGTATACAGTACTTTCTACAATACAGTATTTCTACATACATAGTGTATATTAGTAAAACATGTATTTGGGCGAATCCATTCACCAAATAAGTATTTTATCCATATATTGTATATTCATACAACAAATAATCATGTCAAACACATTTTTAAAAAATATACGTATACGATATTTTGTACGAATACCTAGAATATGTAAAATTCCATAATTTACATCTTTAATCGAAACAGAAATCAGAAAGCACTTTGTACATTTGCAATTGTATACAGATCATGAATCTATCATTATCTGACATTGAAAGCACTGAAAACCACAACCTATATACCTAAAGTCTGCACCTTTTGTCGTAGAATCGTAACGGAGTCGATAGGTTTGCTAAGCTTCCGTACTCGGCAGTTTGGCAACCTATAGAATGAAATAGGTTAGCTATTTCATAACCTACAACTATCCACACCTCAAATCAGATTAGGGTTAGGGTTTCTTACCTAGAAATGACGCCGGAATCGCCGGGAAAGTGAATAAAACGGAGTGGTGGAGCTTGGATACGGTAGGGAAGAACGGCAGGGAAGAATCTCCCACTTCTCTCTCACTTTCTCTCTCTTTTCTCTCTCTCTCTCTCCTAGGTTTTCTCCCAAATTCATATGACTGCAATGAGAGAAGGTTTAAGGTCCTTATATAGTCTAAAAATTCACCGAAATAGACTCCAGGTCAAAGTATACTTATGTTATAACCAAAGCGGACCCAGTTTTAACTCAACGGAGGACTTCTGGCAGGCCTCCTTGAGCCAAAGGTCGGACTTAAGCTCACCAACACCGGATCTACGTTCCATTAAGTTTTCGTTCCAGTAGGGTTCTCAAATCACGCGTGGCGGACCAGTTTCAGTTCAATAGTCAGTGGATCTCGATCGGAGATTCCGAGTACATGTAAATGTTTGTGAAATTTTTCCTGATCCGAGGGTGTAATTTGGTCAGATTCTGACGGTCTGGTTGCTTAATACTGATCCACATGCGACGAGTCTCAGATTACTATTCAAGATATTTATTTTTAAAGAAAATAAAGTATTTTCACACTCCTCGATCCGGACACAAGCGAACAGCCGTGGGACACTGGCTGGATTTAATTTCTGAGATGGTTGTCAAGCCCAGCGAGGCGGTCCTAATTCCTTAACTTTGAGTTATTCGAACTTCCGACATGCGGTCCAGATCTGATACGGAGTTTCAAAGTGCTCCCGAGAGCAGTCGGGTAATGAGTTTGATCCTAAGTTTTAGGGTAACTTAGCCTCAATGATTTTACAATTTTTGGGTCTTGCAGATCGTATTTAAAGGAATTCAAACGGATTTCGTAGCTAATCTAGTTTAACACTTAGTTACTTTGTCTCATTTCTAAAGGATTTAATCCTAAGTGATTTCTGGTCGAGGTGGTACTCAGGCCTTTGTAGTTTGTATATAAAGTGATCTAAGTTATACTACTTGGTTAGTTTAAGATAGTGTCTAGGGTGAAAGTACTTAGGAAAATTGAAAGAATAAGGTGGTGAAGGGTTGGATTTGTGAAGGAAATGGGTTCAGAAGTGATCTTAGACTGTGGGATTCAGTTCTGACAAGTTAATGAGGTGTTAGGAGTGGCCCATTGCATAAGGACGTCTAATCCCAGGTTGGCAAAAATCCGGGCTGTTACAATCTACCCCCTTAAAACAAAATTTCGTCCCCGAAATTGGCTAAGGATAATAAAGAAAGATTTAATTATTTCTTTGTCTAAGTCTTATTGCGTAGGGTATATACAAGCCTGGTTCATTTTAGTCTACCCTCCTTAAAATATATATTTTTAATCTATTTCTCATACCCTGATAGTTTGCTACAATTTATTTCTTTACCTATTTGGAGTCTCGACAACAATCCCCAACAATTTAGAGAAAGATAACTGTTTTCAATGTTTGACCAACACGGAGAGACGGTTATAGTGGGCTTGATCCCGATACATCGATCATCTACTGGGCCAGGGTAAAAAGCTCATCGTATCCCTTCCGAATCCTGGTCGTCTGCTCGTCAGCAGAGAGTCCATTGGCAGTCACCCAGGATTGAGAATTGGGTCAAGCCGCGAATGTTTTGCAGTTTTATATTTCAGTAACTCCGTAGTCCAATCACTCTATAAATGTAGGGAATGTCCATCCTTGAAAGGCTCAAATTGTCTATTCTAAGGTTGCTCTTTAGGTCTTAGTCTAAGAGAGTCCTTGATATTATCTATGTCCAAGGAAATGGTGAATCAAATCTTACTAGATCATCCTAAAGCGGTTTCTCATAGTAGAACTTGCTAGGGCTTCTATAATGTTCGTATTCAACGAGTACAATTTCGATCTTGGGCCAGTGGGGTAGGGTCCACCACGCTTCCGCTGTGCCACCCAGATCAAAGAGGTGTATTAGGTAACCTAACTATATTTATCGGTCTCTGACATTACCTTATGTAACCCGTAGTCTAGTCTTAATTTAGGTGTAGTCCAAAGTCTATGCTCATACACTAGATGATTTCAGATCATTTCTAATTCAAGAATTTATTTATCGCATAGGGTCAAACGTTGTCTAAGTGGAATTGAGTTGTACAGACTTAAATTTAACTACTCCCGAGCATTTCACACATGCTCATACTAGCTAAGAGGGTCCTAAGGTTCACATTATTAATTTGTTGGATTTCCTATACGGTCAGGTCTGTCGAAATCTAGGAGCACCGCTCTAAGTCCAAAACTCTAGGGCTTATTTGTCAAACAACCATTTACTCTAAAAGCTTAAACTGTCAGAGTGTGGTGGATTAATGTATATCGAGGGACTTTATCACTTCAATTCTATTTGGCCAGTGGTCTTAGGTTGTAGTAAATGGGACTGCATTGCTAATCCTTCCTCGGAGTTGGGACTGGCATGGTTGGTAGGAGGGTGGGAGGGGATTAATTTTATAGGCCTTGGAAAAAGAGTCTGGTGTTGGAAAAGTGTGAGATGGGATTTCCAAACCCCATGATGATGAATTTCTAAGTGTAATTTGAAAGGAAAAACACGGGATTTACGTTTAACTGCCTACATCCCAAACATAGTATGGGTGATTAGGCCTCCAAGAAAATGGCCGTACACGCTCGGATAGAGACATGGAAAATGAGGATAAGGGGAAATGGGGGGCTAGAGTTTTTGGTTCTCCACGGATTGGAGTCTCAACAGATGTCGTAGAGGCCCAATAGACAGGGTTTTGTAAAGGAAAATGGAGATATGGGTTGGGTAGAGAGGTTACACGTTTTGGAGCCACGAACGAGAGGTGTAATGGCTCGAATGCGAGAAAACGGAGAGGGTAGGGAGGTAGGGATTGTTGTAACTGATGGAGATGGATGGATTATGGTCGAAATTTACAGATTGAGTGATTGAAAGGGAGAGTTGAGAGAGAAATAACAACTTGGAGGGCTTGGAGGGGCGTTTGAGAGAGAGGGGGGGGGGCAAAACGACATGAAAAAGGGGTCCCCCAGCAAAGTCGTACGCACCACATGTGCCAAGGGGTCGGGCCGACCAAGATCAGCACTGGCCCGACCAGCCCGGCCCAACCTGACCGCGGCACCCAGTGGTGACCGTGGTTCCATCGCGGTCCACCTTGCCCGGCGCCGCGCCGCCGCAGTGGGGTTGTGTCCTCCACCATCCCAAGGTGCCAAATGCACCCTGGGTCCACTTGGTTTCCCTCCGGATTGACGCATGTGGCCCCCGACTCCGTTTCGAGTCGTTTCAGATCAAATCGGTCGTATCTTGCAATCCGGAAAGAGTTATCTGACGTATAATATATGATTTTGGGGTAGAACGAAAGCCAACCAACCCGCTACGTCGGGTTGCGCATCCTGGAATTGCGAAAAACCCCCTGATCGATGGTCATTTCCCTATTTCAATTTCGTTTTACTAAAATAGTAGTTTTAGTTTAATTACTCTTCATCCATTGGGCTGTAGGAGTTGTGCCCAATGCGAAAAGAGCTTAGAATAATTAGGAGAATGGTTTGGTGAAGCCAAATAGGACACTATTCTTGGCTGAAAACTTTGCGCACTAGTAGACATCACAACCTTATCGTAAATCGCGAATTCTAGGAGTTTTAGTTGTTGTTTATTTCTTATTTCTTTCCCGTTACTTGGTATCCCTATTTAAAGGGTTGTGAACTTATTTTTTATTTAGTCATTCATTAATCAATTTTGAACTTATTAGAATTTACTTCTATTTCCTACTTTCTTCCTCATGGATTCGAGAAGTCTCTGTGAGGAGTCCAGAGAAGCTCCGAGGATTTGGAATAGTTAACATCATCACTCTTATTACCAATTTTCAATGGTTGGGGTTGGGTGGATTGTAATCTAGAATATCTATAGATGGCCTAGGAATATTTTAAGGTCGATCCGTGCGACCATGGTTGAATACAGACTTGATTTCGGCATTCATTTTCAGTGAACTAGCCGTTGGACGGAACAGGGATGCCTAAGACTGTTTCTACATTTCGTCGCTCCCTCCTAAGTCAGAGTGCGTCAGTGTACATCGTGTGACCATAACTCAGGTCCGGTTTAATCCAAATCATGCTCTGATACCATCTGTAACATCCTGAAAATCGGGGGTCGAGCATAAACTCAACTCCCGAGTTCCAGAACATCACTTATGCAACAAAATGAATGATGATTGAATGTTGATTGTATTTGTGCATTGAACATTAGTGAGATTAAGCTAAAACAGCATATCATACTCCAGAGACAATTAAATTGCAAGCGGAAGACTGTGATAGATAAATAACATATAAAACTGTGGTGAGTCTCCAGAGTGTGATAAAGTTACCAGGTTAAATAATTACAGTACAATTCTAAAATATACCTAATGTGAGGAAGTGTAATGTCTTGTATCCTAAGTACCATAGCCCCGTCAATACAATACCAGGTCTTCATAGACCTGCCAGAGAGATACAGATAGGAGAACTCCTCCTCAACATCATAGTAGTAGTCCGGCTCTACTTCATAAGTATTGCCATCACCTGAAACTTAACAAATCTAGTTGGTGTTGCAAACACCGTCCTGTAACGTGGGACTGAGTGATTAACTCAGTGGAACAATAAGGCATAGGTTAACATGTTATCAATTCAGTCAAGCAGTAATGATAAAGCAGTAAAATCAAACACTCATAACTACTCTTATTAATGCAAGTATGAATGCAGCCATGATGTATGCCCTCACCGACATACTCCCTCATGTGACACCATCTTCGTTCACGGCATGCTTTCTTTCCTTAGTGCTCCACATCTTCCAGGCACATGCAATACATGATGAGCATGATTACTGAGTTGTTATTAGTCCATTTCAAATAGCAGGATTGGAAAACATGATTCATTCTAGGGTCGTCAGTCCTAGACAATCTCATACGATGGTGTGTTTCTAGGTGACTGCAAGGGCTACCAGGGCTGTTATGCGGAATTGTTGCACCACTCCCCATCACCTTATCAATACAGGCCTAGTTTATACTCTGTTACTACGGGAAGGCTCGACGCCTCACCGTAGGTTTAGAGTATGCTCGAGGTCACTACACCGGATACGGTCAGGGCTGCCAGGGCTGTTACACGGAATCGTTGCACCACTCCCCCATCACCCATCAAGTAGTGTAGGCCGACAGCTCGAATATAGTGTCTCATACCACCATAATCGGCTCACGAGTTTGGTTACTCACTGGTCACTATGGGGAGGCATATGGCCCCAGCGTAGGCCAACAGCTCGACCAAGGTGTCCCATACCACCATGCCCGGCTCATGAGTCTTAGCGGATCGAGGTACAATGGTTAAAAGGAATTTCACTGGTAAGTTTGGTACCCAAGGTTCAAGCAGTAGCGACCAAACATGGTGAACATACATTAGACACATCGGGTTACATGACGAGCCTGACTAGCTCGAGCTCACAATCAATTAGACGACCTGAAGTGCATAAGCACGTCGCGTGGCCTAACCACTGTCGCCAACTGACGTACGACTCGGGTTCGTCAAACACATCTTACGTGGTGACATGAAACTCAACCACGATCTCAAGTCTACTACCGACTCTCTGGACTATAGACATAGTCCCAAACTCAATCAAACCTTATTCGTAGCATGTGGAGTAAAGCATGATAACTAAGTAATTCAAGCATGTAAGTAAGCATGTCCTGAAGCATGTTATAAAGCATGTTGTAGAGCATGTTATAAAGCACTACTTAAATAGGAATACAAACACATATATTTCACAAGTAAGCGGTTTAAGTAAACGACCTCATAGAGTAAATCATACATGTTTCTAAGGTAGTTGAGAATCCCATCTCAACACCCTCTTAAGGCATCAACATCCAAACACTTACTCACACAAGCATTTTCACAAACACTTAACATACACTATTTCAACATACTTAGTGTATGTTAGCAAACATGTATTAGAGCGAGTCCTTTCGCCAAGTAAATATTTTACGCACATATAATATATTTATACAACAAATAATCATGGCAAACACATATCTAAAATACATATGTATACAGTACTTTTTACAATACAGTATTTCTACATACATAGTGTATATTAGTAAAACATGTATTTGGGCGAATCCATTCGCTAAATAAGTATTTTATCCATATATCGTATATTCATATAACAAATAATCATGTCAAACACATTTCCAAAAATTATACGTATACGGTATTTTCTACGAATACCTAGAATATGTAAAATTCCATAATTTACATCTTTAATCGAAACAGAAATTGGAAAGCACTTTGTACATGTGCAATTACATGCAGATCATGAATCTATCATTATTTGACATTGAAAGCACTGAAAACTATAACCTATACACCTAAAGTCCACACCTTTTGTCGTAGAATCGTAACGGAGTCGATAGGTTTGCTAAGCTTCCGTATTCGGCAGTTTGGCAACCTATAGAATGAAATAGGTTAGCTATTTCATAACCTACAACTATCTACACCTCAAATTAGATTAGGGTTAGGGTTTCTTACCTAGAAATGATGCCGGAATCACCAGAAAAGTGAATAGAACGGAGTGGTGGAGCTTGGATACGGCAGGGAAGAATGGCAGGGAAGAATCTCCCACTTTTCTCTCACTTTCTCTCTCTTTTCTCTCTCTCTCTCTCCTAGGTTTTCTCCCAAATTCATATGGCTGCAATGAGAGAAGGTTTAAGGTCCTTATATAGTCTAAAAATTCACCAAAATAGACTCCAAGTCAAAGTATACTTATGTTATAACCAAAGTGGACCCAGTTTCAGCTCAACGGAGGACTTCTGGCGGGCCTCCTTGATCCAAAGGTCGGAATTAAGCTCACCAACACCGGATCTACGTTTCATTAAGTTTTTGTTCCAGTAGGGTTCTTAGATCACGCGTGGCAGACCAGTTTCAGTTCAACGGTCAGTGGAACTCGATCAGAGATTCCGAGTACATGTAAATGTTTATGAAAATTTTCCTGATCCGAGGGTCTAATTTGGTTAGATTCTGACGGTCTGGTTGCTTCATACTGATCCGCAAGCGACGAGTCTCAGATTACTATTCAAGATATTTATTTTTAAAAAAAATCAAGTATTTTCACACTCCTCGCTCCGGACACAAGCGAACAGCCGTGGGACACTGGCTGAATTTGATTTTTGAGATGGTTGTCAAGCCCAGTGAGGCGGTCCTGATTCCTTAACTTCGAGTTATTCGAACTTCCGACGTGCGGTCTATATCTGATACGGAGTTTCAAAGTGCTCCCGAGAGCAGTCGGATAATGAGTTTGATCCTAAGTTTTAGGGTAACCCAGCGTCAATGATTCTACAAGTTTTGGGTCTTGCAGATCGTATTTAAAGCAATTCAAACGGATTTCGTAGCTAATCTAGTTTAACACTTAGTTACTTTGTCTCATTTCTAAAGGATTTAATCCTAAGTGATTTCTGGTCGAGGTGGTACTCAGGCCTTTGTAGTTTGTATATAAAGTGATCCAAGTTATACTACTTGGCTAGTTTAAGATAGTGTCTAGGGTGAAAGTACTTAGAAAAATTGAAAGAACAAGGTGGTGAAGGGTTGGATTTGTGAAGGAAATAGGTTCAGAAGTGATCTTAGACTGTGGGATTCAGTTCTGACAAGTTAATTAGGTGTTAGGAGCGGCCCATTGCCTAAGGACGTCTAATCCCAGGTTGGCAAAAATCCCGGCTGTTACAACCCTAAGCATCAAACCAAAACAACCTCATAGCCTTTAAGTAAGCTTAAACTTGATAGGTAAACCTAGTTGATCATCCCTTAGCCATAAAAGCTTAATTAGAACATGATAAGGCTAGAAGAGGTATGAAGTTGCTGTGTAAACACATGCCTAAAACAATAATTTTCATGTAGTGTTTGATCCCATCGAGCGATCTTCAATTAGTCTCGATCAATCAGGATCGATTGATTGAAGGTGCACATAAATGTCCAGCAAGAAATTATATATTTTCCAGAATTTCTCAATGACACCGAACCCCGCCTTCGATCTCATCGAAGGAATGTTTTATCGATCAAACCAGACATTTTGTTCTCGTTTGTTGACCGTTGAAATCTTGTTCCTTTGTATAGGGCATTCAGAACAGGGGCAATTTGAGGGATTTTTGGTGTAAATAGAGGCTAAGAGATTTTCTACTCATACCACACATCCTAGACCTCCATCTTAAGAGTGTCATGCCAATCATCTTGTGATCCTTCGCTCTAATGAACATTCCATGCTCCTATTCGAAGATGTACATGAACTCTCACCTCTCTTGAGATTATGCACTATACTTATAATTAAATCCTTATTTAAACTCTCTAGAAGTCCCTTCTAGGTGAATCCCCTTAGATTACAATATTCTTATGAGTTGTAGGAGATTCACCAATCCCTTGTTACCTTGGTCGCCTCATTGGCACTTCATATACATGGAAAACAACCGTTAGAGCTGAAACATTGGTAACGCATCAACATTAATGACCAGGGGAGCAATTGAGAAACTAATTCTAGCACAGGATAGCTTTAAAGAAGCAACTTAAGCATAACGCATCAAAGGGACTTAATTCAACAAGTGTCATTTAGTGAGTGCATACTCTCTTCCCTTATTTAGAATTAAGGGTTAGAGTTTATAACCCAAAATCGATAGGTTCTAGTATAGGACTTAGGCTCTTGTATAGGGTTGAATTCACCAAACACGGGTATGTACGTGTTAGCCACCATGGAAGCCTCCATCGAGAGAAAACATAAGTCCTTGTATTAGGACCGAGGTTGTTGGTTAGTCGATATAAAACCAACTAAAGTATCTTGCGGAAGCATCTGACAAGAGCACACGCTAGATAGGTTCCTGTGTAGGACCACAATCCTTTCTGTAGGATTGTAAAGGTTATAGGTGAACCTAATTAAAAACCTTTGATAGTGAAATTTGGTACACTCATTGGTAAGTGCATCCGTTGGGAGTAGAGTAAGGAAACCAAACTACTATACATGCTTTTGTTTGGGATTGTTATTTGATCACCTTTTGAATTATGCTTATTTGATTGTTTAGATGAAATATATACACACACACATATATATATATATATACACATGATTAGATGAATGCTTTGATAGTTAGCACATCTCACACACACATGTACACTATCTCATTTAAACTATTTGATTAACATGTTGCATCTATTGTAGTTCATGTGATTGGACCCATTATTGGCTTGGAAGACTTAGGGTTAAATTACTTAGTTTAAATTAGCACATTAGTTTAAGTAAGCAATTAAGTGTTAAAAGGTAAAAATTTTATTTGGCCCTAATCACCCCCCTTTTAGGACATCCTTCATTCTATAGCTCCGCCAAGCTTCCATGCATAACCCATGGCCCACCACCACGCGCAATATCAATTGGCATCAGAGAGGGTAACTCTTTAAGGGCTTAACTAATAATGCCTAAATATTACATATTTATCCTCTCCATTATATTAGCTTTACTGGTATTTAAGTGTTAAATTGATCTAATTATATATGTTTTCTTCATGTAAGGTGATTTTGGGCCTAAAGAAAAATAGGCGTATAAAAAATAGATTAAAGCTCAAAAGAATGATCAATGAAGAATTTGAGATTTGGAAGACATTATTAAAGATTTTAAGTGCCAAAAATTTATGAAAATAAAGTACAAAGGATAAAGAAAAGACTGAAAAAATTATAAAGTGCAATATCAGACTGTTCGGTCCCACTTAAGGTTGGTTCAGTCCAACCAAATATCAATAGAACAGTCCAACAATAAATTGTGATTTTCAGAGATAATTTGGCTTGATAATTAGGTCTGACTAAAGATATGTTTAGTGCCACCGAATGAGAGTTTAAAGCGACCTGAGGGAGACAGAGACTTAAGAAGAATATTGAAGAAATTCAATTGCAATCGAGAGACCTAGTTAGTACAACCGAAGTGATGTTCAGTGCGACTGAAGGCTATCATCGGTGCGATCAAAGTATAACAAAAGTGCATAAATTTGAAGTCGGTGCAAATTTTTTCTATTTAAATGGGTGTTTAAGCTATTTAGATATGAATTTGGGCTTGAGAGAAAGACCTAACGGTGGCGGAGCTTCTACGGAGTCGTCCCACTTCTTTAATCCTTTGGTTTTAGTTTGTCTTTTATGTTTTTCTTTTGTTTTTATTCTATGATAATAGTCATGCTAGACTAATCTCTTGCTAAGGCTAAGGGATGAAGCTTCTAGTCAAATTATAATATTTAGTTTATTTAATTCAATAACAATAATATGAATGGTGATAGTATATTGAAATATATTTGTATTTACTTTGAAGTCTTTAAGTTGTTTATTTTTAGATTTGTTATGCACTACGGGTACAATGAATGCTTTGATTTAACAATTATTTAACCTGAATTAAAGAAGGATTCAATTTTTATAATTGATTGATCTATTGTCGCTTAAGGATGCTTTAGACGCTTTTGATTCCCTGTGATTAAGATTCGAGTGCTTCATGAGAGAATCATTCATTTGAAATTATATTTTTATTAGTGTTGATGATTGGTTTAATAGAATTTTCTTCCTATTGGATATGATATGACTTTAATTCTAATTAAGCTATAAGAATTGAATTAATGAATAAGATATTGTGATTGCTATAAGTGGATTCTTGGATCCTTACTACTTTTTTTTAAATTGCCATAAGATTTTGGACTTAAGGTTAGAAATAGGTTTTGTTTATTTCATGCCCAAGTGGGTAAGGGACCATACATTGTGACTTTTGAGCGAAGGAGGTTTGGTCTACGGGCTCGCAATCCATCGACGAATTAGAAGACTCCTAAATACTTCTGAAACATCTTATGAAAATATGACCGAAACTGAACAATACTTTGATGAGAATCATGTGCATAATACACCACTGGTTACGATGGTGTGTGATGAGAATGAGGTACATCAAGTTCCACCAGTTCAGACTTTACATGAATATGTACAATTGGTGAGAATAAGTACACCTTCCTGCCTGATTTTCCCAACTAATATAGGAAACGTGGACTTTAAACCAAGGGTAATCCAATTAGTTCCTAAATTCCATGGACTCTATGCAGAGAGTCCATACTTGCACGTAAAAGAGCTAGAAGCGATTGTCACAACCTTACACTTTAAAAACATCCTCCTTATGTGATTAGACTCAAGTTATTTTCATTCTCTCTCAAGGAGAAGGCCAAAGCATGGCTTCACTCCTTAAGGTCGAGATCAATTGGCACATGGGATGAGATGACCCGAGAATTCCTTAAAATGTTCTTCCTAGTTCATAAAACCAATACTCTTAGGTGTGACATTATAAACTTCTCCCATAAAGGAGATGAAACTTTTTTCTAGTGTCGGAAATGGTTCAAGGACTTACTTTTCACTTGCTCACACCATGGCTATAAGATTTGGTATGTGATTAGCTTTTTCTATGACGAACTAAGCTCAAACATGTGCTAATTCGTAAAGATGATGTGTAACAACAAATTTATGAGGGAGGATCCGAAAGATGCATGGAATTACCTAAACATGCTAACTCAAAACACCCAATCATGAGACACATCCAACTAAGCTAGTAATCTCCAGGCAGTGCCAAAAGAGAGGGGAGTACATATGCTCAAAGAGGAAGACAATGCTACTACATGGTTGGCAGATTTCACAAGGAAGATTGAGGCCTTGAAACTTAGGAAGGAAGTGATCCAACCTATTGAGGTCATTGAAACCGTATATGGTATTTGCGAAAGCGATGCTCACCTAACTAAGGATTGACCTACAATCCCCACTTTTCAAGAGGTATTGCATGCTCA
Organism: Magnolia changhungtana; assembly: GCA_030180095.1. NCBI lineage: Eukaryota > Viridiplantae > Streptophyta > Magnoliopsida > Magnoliales > Magnoliaceae > Magnolia > Magnolia changhungtana. Next base: position 6,810,462 of record JASAUF010000600.1, read on the forward strand.
AGTAAATGCTATAAATGCATATTAGTGCCCCTTCAGTGCACAAAATTTTAATATGTACACTTCTAATTGATAGAATCATCCAATTCTTAGTTGGAGGAACATACCGACTACGAATGCACTTAATAATCCTCGAGTGCCATTTGCTGAACCCCCACCAACGAGAACCCTTGAGTATACATTAAATTCATGAAAGGGAAAATGCAAGCCATTAATGGACTTAAAACTTCAATTATAAGAATTGAGACATAATTAAGTGTTAGGGAGAAAGGGACCTTTCCGACCTAATCTTAGCCTAATCCCAAGAGACAATTCGAGATAAGTGATCCCAATTCTTTAACCCAACATGTGAAACATGTTAATCCATCACCACCCTGAGAAGTGGCAAAGAGATTTAAAAAAAGATTGAATCCAAAGATTCAAAGGATGGTGGTGAATCTAGCTATGCTTCACATGACAAATTGTAAGGTCCGTATCCTAGGCCATTCCATTCCTTAGACTTCCGCGATCCTCCACGTCGAATTCCAGTAACTAGCGACCTATAGACAACATTTGCACACGACCCTAAGTTGCATCTCATATATCTGAGTCGACTCAACCTGAGACTTATACCCTAGCGACCGTGCCGTTTCCGCGGTTCCAACGTCGCATCTTGCGCATCGATGCAATACCCAGGCTAGGAGCTGTGGGCTCACGTATATCTCGAGGAAATATTGTGCACTGCGAATTCTGAGAAAATATCTACCCTCCTATCACATCAATCAATCAAGTACAAGTCATGTACACATCCCATCACAACCCATGCTTTCTTTCTCCTCAAGACAAGCAACCCTCCCCAAAGTCAACTCTTATGTCACTCACACCCATCACTCCATCCCATCTCTCTTATAACCCATCCTCTCATTCTCATTCTTTACCCATTCCCCAAGCAACTAAGGAGAGAATGTCCAAACATTCCAAGGATAGATTAGCTTGGCCCACTTCCTACCTCAAAACTCTCAATCCAACCCTTCATTCTTCATCTTCCACCATTAAAGGTTGAGCTTAGGAGCTAAGGAAGCCAAGGAGCCAAGAAGATTAGCAATTAGTGGGTGTTTATAGGACTAGATTTGTGATTTTGATGATGGGCCAAGTGGGGCCTACCGATTGATGGTATGGATCTCACTTTGGACCCAAGGTGTGGCCGATGGCCCACCATGATCCATATGTTTATCCCATGATGCGACCATTCTCCATGGACCCCATCATGATGTTTATTTTCCTATTGCTTAAAGGTCATCTAGACCTTGCATTTTTTGTGAAAAAAAAGGGATCTCCAACGTTGATTTTGATTGGTGGGCCCACACGTAATGGGACCCACTTGATGTATGTTTTGTGATGCATGGAAGGGAGGGCTCATAGTGGCGGAGCCCTCCATCGTATGCCATCTCTCTCTCTCTCTCTCTCTCTCTCTCTTTTGTGATGGCATGTGGCCCACTTGATGAGTGTGTGATGTCCACACCGTCCAATGGCTGGACGTGGGACCCATGCAATGCGAGTGTTTTATCCATGCCTTCGTCCAGCCACTTGGTTGTCTATATGGGGAGGCTTGGACGGGAGGGAAGATATAAATATAAGCTTCTATCCCATGCTGGTGGGTCACCACGGGGACCCACCTGATGTACCTGTTTTATCCACTATGTGGACCCACCTTGCTGTATCTGTTATATCCCCACCATCCAGCAGGGACAGTGTGTCATCCAGACCGTCTAGATCATGGGGCCTACCATGATATATGTATTTTATTCCACGTCGTCCAACCACGTGGACGTGGACCCCACAGTGATGTTTGTGTATAATCCATGCCGTCCGTCTATACTTGGGGGGTGGGACACATGAAATATGTGTTGTATCTTCATCGTCCAGAAGCAAGCGCTGCTGGAGAGGCAAATACAAATATCAGCTTGATCGGGTGGGCCACCACATGGCACCACCCTGATGTATGTGTTTTGCCACACCGTCCAGACCTTGGATGGTGGGGCCTTACTGTAATGTATGGGTTTCATCCTCACCGTCCAACTACTAGATGGTGGGACCCCATGTGATGTATGGGTTTTATCTGCACCGTCCATCTATATGGACCCCATGTGATGTATGGGTTTTATCCACACCATCCATTTTGGAGAGATCATTCTTGGGCACGGGTCCTAGAGTTGGACAAATCCAGCCAAGCAGAATTGCCCAGCAGACAACTAGGCTCACGATGATGTATATGTCCGGCCCATTTTGGCTGGGAGAACGGCTGGGGGTCGGCCCATCTTCTGGACGACCCACATCTAAGTGAGACCCACAGTGATATGTATTTTATCTAGATCGTCCATCCAATTTTCCATATTATTTTAGGCCATGGGCCTGGAAAAGGGACAAATCCAAATCTCAATTGATCCCCACTGCAGGAAGCAGTGGGGCTGACATCCATCATTGAAACCCTCTCAGGTCCACTGCGATGTTTGTGAGAAAGCCCAGCTAGGGGCTATGAGGCTACTGATGAGGCCCACTATGTATGTGTTTTATCCAAGCCGCTCAACTATTGGATGTCCAGCAAGCCCAGCGTGTAGATGGGCTGGACGCCAGCTGCTGGTCCACCTGGCAGTGTGTGTTGTATATTCATGTGGCCCATCTATTGTGGGGCCCATTGTGGTGTGTGAGGCCCCTACACACATGATGTATGTGGTATCCAGGCCATCCATGTCCTGGATGTCTAGCAGGCCTAGCTCGTTTGGTGGGTTGGACGTCTAGCAAGAGGCCCCCTGCTGTATGTATGTTACCCATGCTGCCCACAAATTGTTGGGCCCACTAGTGAGGTGTGGGGCTCCCCCACACCCTCTATCACTTCCCCAAGCCCCACTCCGTTGTAGGGGCCCAAATTATGAACAACAGACCCAAATCTCATATTAGAGGTGGGCATCGAGCTGAGTCAGTCGAGGTGGGCCAAGCTTGGCTTGGCTTGTCCATGATGACTCGAGTTCGAGCTCGAGCTCGAGCTTGGCCTCAAGCTGAACATTGAAGTTTGACTTGTTTGCCAAAGCTGTCGAGTTGAGCTAGTGGTTCGAGTCGAGTCGAGTTTACCTCGAGTCGAGCTCGAGCTTGTTAGGTGAGAGAGTAATGGATTCTGTTCTTGATCCTCCTCCATTGATGAAAAATTCAAAAATCTTAAGAGAATCAAAGCAAAACCCGATGAAAAAACCAAACAAAGCTTCGAATTGGACTAGGAAACCTGTAAGAACCGATCTGTTCTTGATCTTCTTCCACCAGCAAAAATCCAAGTGCTAGAAAAGAAACAGAGCATAACACAGATCAGAAATCCAAGTAAAGAGCTCTAGCCAATCAGATCATTGGATTTCCTTGAAGCTCTAACAAATCTGAGAAGAACCCATCTCGAATTTCTTGGGTTTCTCGCCTAAGAAGTAGATCTCAAGAAATTGAAATCATACTATTGTGGAGTGAAATGGCGGGGTGGTGGTCGGGCGTGCGGTTAGCGGTGGCAAGTGGCGAGAGAAAGAGAAGAAAGGGAAAGGGAAGGGGGTGCGTGCAGTCGGGTAGAGACTTTAGGGTTTATTTTTTAATTTTTTATTTCTAAGTTTAAACTTAAAACTTATATTAATATATATATATATAATATTTAATATATTTATTAATCGAGCCAAGACGAGCTCGAGTTCGAGCTTCGAGTCGAGTCGAGTTGAAATGCCCCCTGGTCGAACTTGGCTTGAACTCAACTTGAGCTTCAAATAATTAGCTTGGCTTGGCTCAAATCGACCATTCAAGCCGAGTCAATCCAAGCTGACTCGAGCCGAGTCGAGCAAGCTTTTTGAGCTAGCTTGACTCATGAACAACCCTATCTCGGATAGACATGCTACAGGGAGCAATTTGGACTATTTGGGCTGGGCGTCCCATGTTGGGGCTACCATAGGAGGGCCACCATGATACATGTGTTATATGCATATTGTTCATTCATTTTCGGGCCGAGGACTTTCTTGTGAGGCCCACCCTAACTTATGTGTTATACGCCCAATTGTGGGCTGCCTTGTAAGGCCCACTATGATGTAAGTGTCATATACATACTGTTCACCCATTTTAGGGTCGTGGGCTGCCTTGAGAGGCCCACCATGATGTATATGTTATATGCCCATTGAGGGGATGCCTTGAGAGGCCCACCTTGATGTGTGTGTTGTACACGTGCTATTCATCCATTTTTTAGATAGTATAAGGGCCGTGGGCCTCCATTGTGAGTTAGATCCTAGTCCCAAGTGGACCGCATCATAGATATAGTGGTGGTTAAATGTCCACCGTTGTAACCTTCTCTAAGGGCCCATTGTTAAGCCTATTTCCACCCTTACCTTGTCGGGCTATCCCAAACCATTAGGCTCCCATTGATGATGGTTCTTTCCACCATACCTTGTAGGATTATCCAAACCTTGGAGCCCACCTTGTATTCATATCGGGCCTTCCATAGGAGATGTGGCCCACCTAGATACATGTGATTACCTTAATGACCATACCTAAGGTCCACTTAGGAGTTGAGCGGGCTACCCAATCCGTTAGAAGGACATATAGTCCTAGATGTATGAACTCCACCAAGCCCACTTTATGTATGTATCGGGCCCCATAAGGAAGCCCAGTTTATTCATGATAAGAGATTAAGGAAGCCCGATTGTTCACCCGATTAGCTAACCCTGTGAACTCACCTTCTTGTATACCCACTTCACTCCCCACGTGAGTTTATCCTACCCTTGTACCCCATTTGTTAGGACCTCATGACATGCACATATCATTCACACCATAGATCTCCTTGTTGAGACAAGTGTGAGGTCCATCCTTGACATTAGTGCATCATCATCCCTTTCCGTAGATGGAAGATTATGTGGTATCAGATTTGGTATATCCACTATGTAGAAACTACCTTAATGCATGAGTTAGACCCACCGTCCTTTCAGTGGACCCCGCCTTAGGACACATGATATGCTAGTACCTAGAGTTAGTTATGATAGTCTAACATGGACCATTCCATATAGACTTCTATATGTCTAATGGGGCGTATTGTTCAGCCCCTACTCTTACAAGTGACATACTGGTTAAGGTCGATCATCGCCTGCTATATTTGATATCATGCTAGTGTACTTAGTCTAGTAGGACACACTGAGTTTGTGCTAACATAACATCGTGATACATGCCCATACGCATCATATGTATGCTTGATCCGAGGAGTGATTGATCATAGTATATGCCATTGGGTAGATTGTTTATGAGACTCCTTGATAGAAGGAGTTACCCTACATGAGTGCGCGGTACGCATAGGATTGATGTATGACTCATGCATCTTGCATTGTATGATATGATCACTATACGCCCTAGCGACATTAGGGTTGTGGCCTCCGTAGACATATCGCGGATGGCAGGATTGGATACCGAAAATATTTTGGTTCTAGAACTGGGGTGCAAGGGTGTCCCTGGTGAAAGTCCCTAAACCCTTATGGTACATGGAGGTTACTCCAACATCGAGACTGAGTGGATACATGAGCGCACGAGGCCCGTATACCGTTAGTCTATGTCTCCCACTATATCGTGGTCAGTTGGAAGGGGTGTGGCCTTATCCGCTTAAGGGTAGGGGGCATAGCTAGGCTGAGTTTGACCAGCTCATAAATGGGTTCGCTATTAATGTGCCGGTTAGATATTGACCGACTACTGGTCAGGCGGATAGTGTGATCTCTTCCACTTGCATGGTTATGCGTCCAGTGGGCGGCGATTTGGTATAGAGTGTACTAGACCCTGGTGATATTCCAGAGTTGAGCTGCATTGATATGTAGATTCAGATGAGGATTGGTATGCTTGAGTTGCATCTCGCATATAACATTGACCATGTAGGCCTTACATTGCATAGCCTTGGTACGGCTGATAGCATTCATGGATTTACCAGCATGTTTTCGCATTACTCTGATATTGCATACTTGGCACTTACCTTGTACACACACTTACACCACCCTTTAAGCTTTCTATAATCTTATGCACGATCGTTGCGTGGAGGTGACGCTAGGATGCAGTCGAGCTGAGGTAGGAGCGTGCGGCTGAGCTTCTGGAGCTTTGATATCTGTCTTGTATTCCCCCTTTATGTATTGTACTCTAAAGTTTTTTTTTTTATTATAGTAGATACATGGTGATGTTGTCGTTTATGACTTGGTTATGCTTGTGGTTATACTCCTTTACAAAAAAAAATTCACACTAAAAATCCTCCTTGTAGGATCCCAGGATCGGAATCTGGCATATGGGCGCTGGAAGCCGAGAATGGGGTACTACGGAGGCTATCGTGCAAGATTCGGCGATCAGGAATACTTTGAGCTCGATTCCGAGTTTGGGGCATGACACAAAGAGACAGAGCATGAGCTTAAGCGTGTGGCCCCATTTCCCCAATGTTTTTCCTTATGAAAATAGCCAAGTGAAAATCCTAACATTTTAGAGATTTTTTAGCAAGTCAAGATCAACATCTCCTTGTTGGATGCAATTAGACAGTTCCCCATCTTATGTCAAATTTCTAAAGGATCTGTGTGTGCTAAATCATAAGCTGAACGTATATAAGGAACCCTTCTTGACATAACAGGTGAGTTTAATTATTAATCAAAACACTCCCTAAAATACAAGGATCTTAGAAGTCCTACGATCTCATATATAATAGGAAACTTTCGGGTTGACAAAGCACTTCTAGATTTTGGGGTAAGTGTTAATCTAATATAGTACTCGGTATACAAGCAATTGGGACTTGGTGAGTTGAAACCCATCAAGAAAATGTTACAATTGGCTGACCACTGGACTAGAATACCAAGAGGAGTGGTTGAAGATGTGTTGGTCTAAGTTGATAGGTTCTACTACCCAGTAGACTTCGTTGTCTTGGATACACACCCAATTATAAATGCAAGCACTCAAATCCCTGTCATATTAGGCCAACCATTCCTAACTACTGCTAATGCTTTAATCAATTACCAAAATGGGATCATGAAAATATCCTTCGGGAATATGACATTAAAGCTGAACATGTTTAATTTGCACAAATCACAAGAGGATGAGGATGCGATCCATGAGGTGAATTTGATTGATACATTTGAGGATGATGAACCTCTCTCGACTAAACTTCCAGAACCTCTAGAAGTATGCTTGACACACTTTGCATATTCAAATGATCTTATGATTAGAGACATAGTGAATGCCTTGTGGGATTATATCTCGGTGCCTAACATTGACTGGGAAGAAAAGTGTTTTCAAAAGCCTCCTTCCACTAATTTTGAATGTTTACCGTTAAGGGTGGAGGAGCTGGAAGTTGAACCGAAGTCCCAGAATTTGGATTATATGAAGACTATGTTGGTTAAGAACTTTACTAAAATTCAACTATTTGTAGTTTCTTATTTACCATGTCCCATTAATATTGAAATTTCTTCTACCACAAGTGAATCATATATTCATTGGACGCCTCGCAATAATAAAAGGAGAATTTTTAATGAGGTGCGAAGATGTCTCAGAATGATCATGTTCTAGGACATCTAAACTTACTATAAAGTAGGTTTATTGATGATCTTGTTGAAAAGCTTATTGAGAAATTTTTTAAGATACTTGCCAGAGGAAGAATTGATGCCTTTGGGTGATTGATAATTTAGATTAGGAGTTTAACTGTTTCTTAGCATTAGTTTGATTTATTAGTTTAGTTTAGTTGTTGAAAGACTAATTGATAAAAAAGTTCTTACTAGCAATTGTATGTTGTTGCCTTTTAGGTACTTTTCATTTAAATTTATTTTCATTACTCTCATGTTACTCGTAATACATATGTTTATACATTGAGGACAATGTAGAATTTAGGTTGGGGGGGTAAGTTTCCTACAGAAAATTTTCATTTGTGCTGAAATTTTCAACTTGAGTTAAAAAAAATTCAAACTTTTTAAAATTTTCTATGAATTCATGTAATTTTAAATATAATCCATAAATTAGAATGATAAGATACTTAATGTTGAGGATTTTTGAAGCCTGGATTTTAGTTATCTGATAGATTTCAATGTTAAGTTAGAAGGTTTTAATTAGAAGTTTTAAAACATTGATTGAGTCATGTAATTCATATGTCACATCTATCTTACACATTAAAGTTTTAATTGAATATTGAATTGTTAACTTGAGGATTATTGAGAATGCCATGAACTAAGTCTGGGGAATTTCATCATGTTCAATGAAAAGAATTAGAAAAAAAATACCTAGCTTAAAAAATTAGTTGTCATCGAAAAGAGCCACCTATTGAAGTTCCATGAAAAGAGAAACAAGAAAAATGATGTTTGAATGGAAAAGAAAAGAAGAAAATGATTGAAAATTGTGTGAAAGCCGTCAATGAAAAAAATCAAAAGCTGAAAGGGTAAAGTGTTGAACAGTAAGGAAAGTTTTGGTTTAGGCTTTGGTTATCCTGAATACTTTTTTGATTATTAATGTTATCATGAAAGTAGATAGTTGAACCTATGGTTGTATTAAGTCTGGATTTTACTATGCACTCATGGAACTCAATGTTTAGAATTTCTTTAATTATAGGATTGATGATTTGAACTTGATTAAGATATTTACCAAGTGCTAGAGTTTAAGTGAAATATATACTCTAATGTATTTTGGATTTCTATAATACAGATTTTTTTTTAAGAATTATTTAAGTTTATATGAATTTTTCATTTAGTTTCGAAATATCCTTCGCATGTTTTGCTTGGGACTAGCAAAATACTTATTGGGGGTGTGATAATGCCTAAATATTGTATACTTAACATCTTAATTACATTAGATTTCCTGATATTTAAGTACTAAACTAATTTAATTATATATGTTTTCTTCATGCGAGGTGATTTTGGGCATAAAGAAGAATGCATGCTTAAAATGATATATTAAAGCTTAAAAGAATGATTGATGAAGAATTAGAGATTTAAAGGAGATTATTGAAGATTTTAAGTACCAAAGATTCAAGAAAAATAAAGTATGAAGGATGAAGAAAGTACTGGAAAAATCACAGTACAATAACAGAAATAATAGACCATTCAGTCCCACCCGAGGTTGGTTCGGTCCGACTGAATGTGCACATAATAGTCCAGCAAGAAATTGTGATTTTCAGAGATAATTTAGATCGATAGTTAGGTTTAACCAAATCTATGTTCGGTGCAACCTGAGGGAGACATAAACTTTGCAGGAATATTGAAGAAATTCGGCTGCAATCGATAAACCTATTTGGTGTGACCAAAGTGATGTTCGGTGCGATCGAAGTATAATACAAGTGCATAAATTTGAAGTTGGTTCTAAGTTGGTGCAGATTTTTCCTATTTAAATGTTTGTTCTAAGCTATTCTAGACATGAATTAGGGCTTGGGAGAAAGACCTAGGGGTGGCGGAGCTTATACAAAGTTGTCCATCTTCTTCAATCTTCGGTTCTAGTTTGTCTTTTATGTTTTTAGTTTGTTTTTATTCTAGGATGTTAGTCATGTTAGTCTAATCTCCTAGCTAAGGTTAAGGGATGAAGCTTGTAGTTTAATTATAATATTTAGTTTATTTAATTCAATAACAATTGTATAAATGATGATAGTAGATTGAAATATTTGGGATTTACTTTGAAGTCTTTCAGTTGTTTTTTTTCTGGATTTGTTATGCATTACAAGTGCAATGAATACTTTGATTTAACAATTGTTTAGCTTGAATCACACAAGGATGCAATCTGTATAATTGATTTATCTACCGTTGCTTAAGGGTGCTTAAAGCGCTTTTGATTTCTTATAATTCACATCTAAGTGCTTCATGAGAGAATCATTCAATTGAAATTATATTCATATTGGTGTTGATGATTAGTTTAATATAATTATCTTTCGATTGGGTAGGATAGGACTTCGATTCTAATTGAGTTATAAGAATTGAATCTGTGAATGAGATAATGTGATTGTTATAAGTAGATTCCTACATCCTTTAAAGAAAATGTTTTCAACCATTTTTTATTTCACTGGATTAAAAACCTAAACAATCATATACCTTTAAATTAGTTATACGTTATGTTCCCCATTCCTTGAGGATTCGACCTCTGTTTCACTTAGTTATTACTGCATCACATCCCTGCACTTGGGGCCATCAATGCTTGGGTTCGATCATTAAATGCCCTGGAATGATGCCTTCCTAAAATGGGAAAGCTAAGGTTACCTAAGGATATGAACATGTTTATAAATCTTATATGTGTAAGCTTACTAGGGATTTTAGAGAATTTGAACTTAATAGTTAAATCTTTGCCTCCACCCCTTTGGTAATCCAAAGGGACTCATCTCCTTTGGGAAGCATCTCGAGAGTCTCTTATTGAGTGTGAAATATTGCATATTTCCCCTATTTATACCTTGGTTTTATAAACATGATAGTGCTTAATCGATTTAATTATGCATGTTTTCATGTGCGAGGTGATTTCGAGAGCTTAAGGTGAATTAATGGCAAAAGGAGGATTTATACTCAAAATATTACTAAATGAAGATTCGAAAGTCATTAATGAAGAATTCACATGCCAAAGATCTAAGAAAACCAAGTGAGGAATAAAGAGAATCAAAATTTAAAGTGAAGAAAAGGAATCCTGAAATTGTCTTGAAAATAAACATATTTATGAAATTATTCTGAAAAAGCATATTCTGAAACTCTGAGCATATTTTGGGCAACTGCACAGAGTGTGTAAATTTAAGGCGATTTAAATTTCGAGCCTATTTTGGAAAACTGCGTAAAGTGCGTAAATTTGAGGCAGTTTCTAGATTTTTCCAACTAGGTGCGAAAGTTGGAGTTCCGTAAAAATAAATAGGACTCCCTAGGATACTCCAAAGCATCTTCTAGGGTTTGGAAAGGTCTCAAGGAGCATACACGAGAGTGGAGCAGCCGCCAAAGAGTTTTTCTTCTTCCTTAGTTTATTTTTCATGCTTTGTTTAAGAGATTTAGTTTCAATCATGTCTATAGTTGGCTAAACCTCTTAGCTAGGGCTAAGATGTGAGCTTGTAGCGTGTTTGGATGATTATCTTGCTTTAATTCTTGTTCTTATTGAACCTCATTGATTTCTAGTTTGATATTAAAGGAATATTTTCAGTATTTTATGATTTATTGTGACTCGAATTACAATAGATGTTGTGATAGCTTTGGATATCTTCTTTTCCTGTTTTGAGATTGTGAGATTGGTAGATCTTGTTGTTCACCATCGTCTCCTGGGGATGGTAGGGTGATGGAATCCCTTCCAATCTTCACAATTCTCCTCCATTAAGAATTAGGTCAATGAAAAGTTCAGATTTGATTTAAATTGCTTTATCCTCCAATTGGATAGGATAGGACTCCAATTCCAATTATGTTCCTTAAATCAAGTAAGGTAGCATGTTAATAGCTACAAGTGGATCCTTGGCGCCTTAGGTCTCACCTTTAATTGATAGTTTAAACATTATTCACAATTACTCTCAATTATTCATATTTCAATTTAGATCTTCTTTTAGTTCTAGTTTTAGTTCTTTTCAGAATACCTACAAATTTAGTCCTTGTGGATTTGACCTCGTTCTCACAAGTTATTACTACATCGTGACCCTATACTTGGGGTTGTGAACAAGTTTTTAGCACCGTTGCCGGGGACTATGGCTACATTTTTCTAAGATTAATTAGTATTAGAATTAGGTTAAGATTATGGTTACTTTTTACTTCTTCTATTTTTTTTAGGTTAGGAATTTTTTTGAAATTGTTTTTAAAAACTAATATTGTTTTCTGTTTTGTAGGATCTTAACATAGCAACTGCAATCTAGTAATCTCTTTCCAATTCTCTCTTTCTTTTCTAAATTTTTTATTTGCTTTAGTTTTCTTTATTTTAGGTTTTAGTTCTTTGGTGCTTGAGGGCTGCACGTGTTTCATGCCCAATTGGGTTCGTAATAACACTCTCCGTTACTTTAGTGAAAGAGGATTAGTCAAAGGGTTGCCTATCTATTAAAGGATTATACACCACTTCGATCCTCTTAGTTAATTGAAATAGTGGCTGCAAATCAACCTCAACTTCCAGTTGAGGAGGTTCAAGATGAGAATGAGGTGCATAATGCTCCCCCGCCACGTACTTTGCGAGATTATTTACAACCGGTGGGGGTGAGTACACTTTCTTGCATGATATTTTCAGTGAATGCAGGAACTGTGGATGTTAAACCGGGGGTGATTCAACTCCTTCCTAAGTTTCATGGACTTGAATCTGAAAGTCCTTACTTGCACATGAAAGAGTTTGATAAGATCATATCTACACTACACTTCCCAAACGTGTCTAAGGACACGGTAAGACTGAAATTGTTTCTTTTCTCTTTGAAAGAAAAGGCTAAGTTGTGGTTACATTGCTTAAGACCAAGGTCCATTGGCACGTAGGCTGAGATGATAAGGGAGTTCCTTAAAAAGTTCTTCCCCTATCATAAAACAAATAAGGAAAACAATCATGAATTTTGTGCAAAAAGAGGATGAGACCTTCTTCCAATGTTGGGAGCGATTTAAGGATCTCATAAATTCATGTCCACAACATGGCTACGAAATGTGGTATATAACAAGCTTTTTCTATGAGGGATTGACCTCATCCATGCGCTAATTTGTGGAGATGATGTGTAATGGAGAATTCCTGAATAAGGAAGTTGATGATGCGTGTGATAATTTTGGTAAACTCGCTAAAAACGCGTAATTATGGGATACCTCTTCAAGAATTACCACTTCTAAGCCTACTCAATTAAAGGAAGGGAGGAATTTATGTTCTAAAAGAGGAAGATGATTTAAATGCAAGAGTGGCCAAACTCACAAGAAAAGTTGAGGCCCTGGAACTTAAAAAGGAAGAACCCGAAAAGGCTGCGGAAGTTGTTTGTGGTATTTGTGCTTATAACATACATACAACTGAGAATTGCCCAACAATTCCTACTTTTTAAGAAATATTGAATGAGCAATCAAATGCCGTAAACAACTCTAAAAAACCTTTTAGTGGACCCACCTCAAATACATATAACTCAAGCTGGAGAAACCATCCAAACTTCAATTGGAGGAACGAACAAACGGCTACTCCTCAAGGGATCCTTAACCAATTTCTGAATCAAAGGAAACCTCAAGAGGATCCGATCTTAAAACATATACAAAACCAAGAGCTTTTTTATCAGGGTATGCTGCAAGCCTTTCAAGACCTTACAAAGGCCATATAAGGGCTTGAAATAAAAAATTCGATTGGGGAGAAAGGGATCCTTCCGACTCAGCCTCTCCCCAACCCAAAACAGCAATATGAAATCAGTGACCCAAGCTCTTTAAAATAGATGGAGCAGGCTAAGTCTATCACCACTCTTAGTAGTGAGAAGACAATTGACAAATCTATTCTGGTGAGGGCTGAAAACCCAAAGGCCCAAAAATAGATGAGAATGATAGACCTAGCAATGCTCTACATGGGTTAGAATCGTAACCTCAAAGTAAGCCGATTGCACCATTCCCTCAACGGTTGATTACACCAAAACCTCTCTCTAACTCTCAAGATATTCTAGAGGTGCTTAAGCAAGTGAAGGTCAACATCCCTCTATTGGATGTCGTTAAACAAATCCCTTCATATGCCAAATTTATGAAAGATTTATGTACGATCAAAAGACGACAAAACATATAAAAGAAAATCTTTTTGACGGAAAAAGTGAGTGCCATCCTCAAGCAAGATGTGCCACAAAAATATAAAGATCCTGGTAGCCCAACTATCACTTGTGTAATTGGGAACCACCGAATTGAGCACACACTTCTTGAATTGGCGAGCATAAATCTGATCCCTTACTTAGTTTACGAATAATTGGGTCTAGGTGAATTAAAACCCACCCAGACCACATTATAACTTGTCGATCGCTCTATTTATGTACCGAGAGGGATGATTGATATGAGCAATAAAATACCCATCATTCTTGGTAGCCCATTCCTTGATACATCAAATGCTATCGTTAATTGTTGGAATGGAATTATGAATTTATCTTTCAAAAATATGACATTAGATCTCAACATCTTTTTAAATATAAACAAACAATTAGAGGATGATGACGATACCCATGACATTAATATGATCGATTCTTTCGTGGAAGATAGAGCACTTTTGACTCTATACTCTGACACTCTAGAGGCATGTTTGGCTCACTTTTGACTCTATACTCTGACACTCTAGAGGCATGTTTGGCTCACTCCCCTGATTTAGATGATGACATGATTAGGGAGATGGATTCCTTGCTTGATGCTACGTCGGTACTTGAAGTTAATTGGTGGAGTGCACAATTTGAGAAATTACCTCAAACCGATGTATTGTCTCTACTGTCTAACCTCAAAGCGTCGAAACTTGACCTAAAACCTTTACCCGCTGATCTTAAATATGTCTACTTAGGTCAAGATGACACATTCCCAATGGTAATTTCTTCCTACCTTGAGAAAGAACAAGAGAGTGTGCTCATTTCCACTCTTATTGAGCATAAAGGAGCTCTTGGATGGTCGATTGCGGACCTTAAGGGAATTGACCCTTTGATTTGTACTCACCTCATCCATCTTGAGGATACTGTGAAAACCTCCCAACAACCATAACGTCGACTTAATCCAAATATGAAAGAAATGGTTAAGGCTGAGGTAATTAAGTTATTGGATGTGAGTATTATATACCCTATATCCAACAGTCAATGGGTGAGTCCAACTCAGGTAGTTCCTAAGAAGTCCGGAATCACCCTCCTAGCCAATGCTGACAAAGAACTCATGCCAACTAGAGTTACTACTAGTTGGAGAATGTGCATTGACTACAAGAAGTTGAATACTGTCACAAGGAATGACTACTTTCCTTTGCCCTTCATCGATAAAATTTTAGAAAGGCTAGCCTGTTACTCTTACTATTGATTCCTTGACAGATATTCAGGCTACAATCAGATAGAGATAGCCCTTAAAGATCTAGAGAAGACAAAATTCACATGTCCCTTTGGCACCTTTACTTATCGAAGGATGCCATTCGGACTATGTAATGCCCCCGCCACTTTTCAGCGATGCATGTTGAGTATTTTTTCTGACATGGCAGAGCAATATTTAGAGGTCTTCATGGATGACTTCTCTGTCTTTGGTCCATCCTTCATCGAGTGTTTGGAAAATCTTAAATGTGTGTTGAAGCAATGCGATGAAAAGAATTTAGTACTGAATTGAGAGAAATGCCATTTCATGGTTCCCAAGGGAATTGTGCTTGAACACATAATTTTGTCCAAGGGAATTGAGGTAGACAAGGCAAAAATTGATCTTATCTCTAACCTACCTTCACCCAAGAGCGTACGTGACGTGCGATCCTTCCTAGGACACACTGGATTTTATAGACGATTCAAAAAGGACTTTAGTCATTTCTCTCGTCCTTTATACAATCTACTTTAAAAGGATGTACCATACGAGTGGACTGAACAATGCCAAGAAGCTTTCATAAGCTTAAGGGCATGTTAACTACCACACCTATCATGCAACCACTTGATTGGAGCATCCCTTTTGAGATTATGTGTTATGCATCTGACTATGTTATTGGGACAGTGTTAGGCCAAAGAAAAGAAAGAAGCCCTATGTTATCCACTATGCAAGTAGAACTCTAAATTCTTGCCAAGTGAACTACTCTACTATGGAGAAGAAACTCTTAGCCGTAGTGTTCACTTTGGACAAATTTAGATCTTACCTGATCAAATCTAAGATCATCATTTACACGGACCATGCGGCGTTAAAGTATCTTCTTTCTAAGACGGATGTTAAGCCCCGCATGATAAGATGGATCCTCTTACTCCAAGAATTTAATATTAAAATACGAGACAAAAAAGGAGTAAAAAATATAGTGGCCGACCACCTTTCTCGACTTGACCTCCTTAATTTCCTTGAGCCGACACTGATAAACAATATGTTCCCTGACGAACAATTGTTTAAACTCTCCCAACTACCTTGGTTTGCTAACATTGCAAATTATCTTGCTACAGGTTTCACGCCAACATATTGGACTGTGCAAGAGAAAAAAATTTGTTCACCGAGGTACGTAAGTTTTTCTAGGATGATCCTTATTTGTTTAAATATTGCTCAGACCAAATTTTAAGGAGATGTGTGTGAGACAATGAACATCAGAATGTCATCTCCTTTTGTCATTCTCAGGCCTGTGGTGGTCACTTTTCTGCTAAAAAAACCATGACCAAAATTCTACAGTGCGGCTTTTATTGGCTCATGATATTTTGAGATACTCATGAGTTTTGCAAAGCTTATGAGCATTGTCAGAAATTAGAAGGTTGTCTTGTCGAATTATGATGCCTCTGAACCCCATTCATATCATTGAAGCATTTGATTGCTGGGGCATCGATTTTATGGGACCATTCCCCAATCTTTTGGGAATATTTACATTTTGTTAGCAGTAGACTATGTCACTAAGTGGGTCGAAGGGATCCTGTGCCAGAATAATGATAAAAAATGGTCATTCGATTCTTAAAAGAAAATTTCCTTTCCCGGTTTGGAACACCTCAGACCATCTTTAGTGATGGAGGTTCTCACTTTTGTAATAGGCCATTTGAGAACTTAATGAAGAAATATGGCATCTCTTATAAAATGATCACTCCATACCACCCGTAGACAAGTGGGCAAGTTGAGATATCTAATAGGAAAATTAAACAAATTCTGTAAAAAACGGTTAACCTTGACCATAAGGATTTGTCAATTCGCTTGCCTGATACCTTATAGGCTTACCGTACAACTTTTAAGACCCCCATCGGAATATCTCCCTTTAGACTCATTTATGGGAAAGCTTGCCACCTACCTGTGGAGCTAGAGCATAGAGCCTATTGGGCTATTAAAAATCTGAACTTTAATTTGGACAACGTTGGCTCGTTGTAAAAACTTCAGTTGAATGAACTCGAAGAAATTCGAAATGATGCTTATGAGAACTCGAGAATTTACAAGGACAGGATGAAGGTATTCCAAAACAGGAACGTCCTTCGGAAATCATTCATAACCGGTCAAAAAGTTATTTTGTATAATTCTTGGTTACATTTTTTTCTGGTAAATTTCGATCTCGTTGGACTGGTCCCTCATTGTTACTAATGTCTATCCTCATGGGGCTATCGAGATAAAGAATTCGATGAATGATAATGTTTTCAAAGTGAATGGACATCATCTCAAGCATTTGTTGAGAAGTTTGATTCAAAGGACATGTCCATGCCTCTGACTGATCCAGTGTATAAGGATTGACCTCCTAGTCTGACGCAGGTGTAGTTAGGTTTATTCCTTTCATAGTATCACACCCCAGACTCGGTTAACCGGACTCACAAGGAACCCGATGGCCAGTTCTGGCCGCAACAGCCTCCGTAGTACCCCATTCTCGGCTCCTGACGCAGGTTCCGATCTTGGGATCCTACAAGGAGGATTTCCATAATAGTATAATCATTACCAATACGAGTATACCCAAGATCACAGTAAGTACATCTGGAAATAACAAAGGCACACATCACAAAATCCACTATGAATTTGAACTTTTACAAGTTTTCATAAGGTCCAAAAGGACACATAAGATAATAGAAGAAAGAAAGGAAGTTTGCAACACTGTGTCCTCAAGCTCAGATTTAATCCAAACTCTGCCACTGCGACGCCTGCCTAAGATCTCCTGCACGCATCAATCGTGCATAAGCTTATAGAAAGCTTAGAGGGTGGTGAAAGTGTGTGACAATGGTGCTAAAAAAAGATAGAGAATGCAGAAGGGAGTCATGATCAAAACTAATACCACTAGCCTTACCAAGGCTATCATGAATACAAGAAACTATACCAAGGCAGTACGATAATGCAGGAAGCCATACTAAGCTATATAATGCAATGAGTACTGTAATTCAATGAGTACTGTAATGCAATATAAGTACTGTAATACGATGAGTACTGTAATGCAATGAGTACTGTAATGCATTATGAGGCTTTCACAGCCAATGCAAATGCAATGCGAAGTAATGTCAGTGCTCATATCCAATCCACATATCAAGTACATTTCCATCATAAGGAAATCACCGGGGTCCATTAAACTACAGGATGACTGTCGCTCTACAGACCCCGCACAGTCAAATGAGCGTAAGAGACCTCATTACCCTACCTGCGGACAGCCAATCACCAACAAAGCCTGAAGATAGTGGACCCATTCACGAGCTGGTTAGACTCAGCCTAGTAATGCCCCCTTACATCAGGGGAGTATGGCCACACTCCTATCCAACCGACTACACGACAGTGGGAGTCGCGGCCCTCGTGCGCTCATATATTCCACTCGGTCACGGCGTTGGAGCAGATCCTTGGTACCATGGAAGTTTTAGAAATTTCACCCATGGGCATCCTATGCACCCGGTATGCTCAAGTAACATTTTCAGTTTTCAAACATGGCCATCCATGATGTATCTATGGAGGCTATAACCCTGATAAAGCGAGAGTGATAATGCTTATATGTTATGCAATGCTAGATGCATGAATCACACCATCAACTATGTATCAATTCCAAGCATCCAACATGCTCAAGAGGGAATACTATGTCCCTCAGGAAGGTAACATGTAATGGCCAATGGCATAATCATAACCACATACACAGTGTCATCCAAGCATATAATGATACACATGGGTCATGAAGATGGGTCTAGACGCATTATGCGGCGATATATAAAGTAGTACACTCCTCCTATCCAAGAAGGGACTAAGACTAGGTATTTAGACAATATCCATAACGAATCCTACCTCTAGTGGGGGCCCATTTACCTGGGGTAGCCCACGAGACTAAGCATACAACTACGTGTCTAAGTAACACAGAAGTGAGTCTAGCAAGAGTTTAAGATGAGCATCTAATGACATTTAGATATAAACGGGCCTATAGGGGTCCATAATGGGGACATTTAACCACCATTTCCCAAGAGGCATCTTAACCACGAACTATATGGATATAAGGCCCAAGGCTCTACATTCAAGATAAGAAAACACAGGTAACCACATATATACATTTCTCATAATAGGCCATAAAAAGATACAACACCACTTTTAATAACATGGGCCCCAAGAGAGAAATTAAGGCCCAAGGCTCAATTCCTAATGGCCATAGAATCCATGCATTAAGTTGGACTTGGTGGGTAGCCCGCATACACAATATATGGCCGAAAATAAGTTTAAGTTTGGATGATGAAATGGGCCCAACTACATCAGCGCAATAACTAGCAATTTAAGTGGGTAACCAAGGGCCCAATACTATCCTTATTTTAGCCCACAAGTCCATCAAAATGGTGGAAGTTTGCTTAATATATGGTTGAGCCAAGCTGGGACGTCCCAACCTACTCTAGGCTTATGGGATGCCCCAAAAATCTGATCTAAGATGGGGTCCTCATGTGATCACTAAAGGTGACCCAAAAGAATGCACTAATTAAGCCCAAGGATTAAAAATATAAGCATGCAATACACACACAAGTTCTCAATATGGTTGGTCCCATGTCCAATAAAGTTTCAACCATAACAATGTACATTTAAGGCCCCTTGATAAACGTTCGACCCACTCAGCTTCCTGGGCTTGCTAAAGCCTAGAAATTAGTCAAATAAGTGGGAATGATCTCATGAAGACCAACAATATTCACAGGGGACCCCACCAGATGGAGGGTGTGTATACATCAAGAAAAGATCAAGTGGGCCTGCTACTGGATTGTGAATCCAGTAGTAACCCAAGGTAGAGAATGCCTCCATGATCGGGCGATCCAAGGCTTGGACGGCTTGGACCACATGCGTTAAGGTAGGTTCCACATATATACACATTGAGCCTTAAACAAATGGCTTAGGGTCTATGATGGGCCTTTAACCATCCATAGAAGAACCCACGGACCTACCTTAGGACCACCCAAGAGGACATCCAACCTCAACTGGTTTCCAAGAGGTAACCCGCCACTACTCGAGCATGAAATAAGGCCCAAGGCCTAAGCAATCCATGGCCTAGTGGGCCATACACTAAGCCCAATACTTAGGTAGCATGGTGGGCCCTTAAGCAAGGTTTGGGCCTAACCATAAAGGTAAAAAAATCTATATATTGTGGTGGGCTTCATGGGCAGCCCAGTAATTCATTTACATGGGCAAGTTTCACATTTAACACAAGTGAGTTGGGCCTCACTTTTAGCCCAAGTACAAGGTCAGTTAGTGGGCAGCCAAGGGCCCAACCTCTTGTGTATTATTGCCCCTAAGCCCATCACAATAGATAGGAGAGTATAGGCCCAAGATCAATGGGCTTATCCAAAAGAACTAAGTCCATAAGGCCTACTTGCTAACACAAACATGCATATAATATATTACATAATGGGCCCAAAAGAAATGGCCCAAACAAAAGCCATGCAATTCATATATTATGGTGGACTTGAAGGCAGCCCGTAAGCCCAAGAATACACATGGGCAAGGCTTATATTGACAGTGTGGGCCTTGCCACACCAGCCCAAAGATTTAGCAAGGCCCTCCACAATATACATTTATGTGGGCCTTGCAAGTCAGCCCACAATTAAGCATTTTATGAGGGCATCAAGGCTAATAAATGCACATGATCAGTTTGTAGATGGCCCATTAGGCCCATGAATCAGTAAGGTCAGCCCTTACACAATCTTGGGCTCAAGGGATAGATTTCAGCCCAGTGGGC
The DNA here is from genome assembly GCA_030180095.1 of Magnolia changhungtana. Lineage (NCBI taxonomy): Eukaryota > Viridiplantae > Streptophyta > Magnoliopsida > Magnoliales > Magnoliaceae > Magnolia > Magnolia changhungtana. Next base: position 6,831,168 of record JASAUF010000600.1, read on the forward strand.
CTATAAAGCTATCAAAAATTCTGGTTAAGGCTAGCTCACAAACCACCACAAAGGTGGGTCTCAAGGGGCACTAATTAAGCCCAAAATATCTAAGGAAGGAGGGCAAAGAGTGTGTGCAACACTCCCTTAAATCTGATGGGCCGCCACTGCTCCAAAAGATCAACTATGCACAAATTTGGGCCCCTTGCTGGAATTCCAGCCCACCCACTTCCTGGGGCTGCTAGAGTCCAGAAATTTATTTAATTTAAATGGGTTACTGACCCATGGTGACCTACACATATCACAGTGGGTCCTACCAGATAAGAAGGGGGATATACAATACTTACTTCAAGTGGGCCATGCCGTTAGAATGCAGGCCTAGCAGCCTAAGGTAGGGGATCCCATGGTGGGTTGTCCTACGGGCTTGGATATTTGACCCAAAACTGATCCAAATTGCAGGTCACACCAAGTTCAATACAGGGGTTCAATGACCCTAAAAATTTGCAGGATGGTCCTTTCATAGGTGGTCCATACCCCTACAAAATTTCAGAATTTTTGAATATTCCTAAGTATTTTAATTAATTTAAACAAAACAGTCTGTCCAGAAAATCGGACAGACCTGGATGTCCCAACTTAGTGGGCCAGTCCAGCCCTCGCCACGATGTGCACAAGGATCCATTGGACCTAAAATTTGGTAGGTAGGTTCTATAATGAGTGGATAACAACTTCAAAAAATTTAGAATTTCTGAACATCTAAAAATATTTTAATTAATTTAAAGAAATCAATCTGTCCTGAAAATCGGACTGATCTAGACACCATATTGTAATGGGTCGGTCCAGCCACCATCATGGTGTGTATAGGTGTCCATTGGCCTCAAAATTTTGTAGGTGGGTCCTAACATGAGTGGTCAACTTCTCTGTAAATTTTCATAATTTTTAGACACCCAAAAGTATTTTAATAAATTTCAAAATTCCAACCTATGCAAGGTGGAATGTTGCTGGAATAGTGCAGAAAATCCAGACTGTCCACCTCACTTGGACCACACCTTTGGGACCCCAATGAAGGTCGGATGGGGCTGAAATTTGGGGGACATCAATATGAGATTCCCACCTTTCAGAAAAGTATATTTGATGGGTACAAAAGGTCCCCCAATCAGTCCCAAATTCATGCCCAAAGTCCAACAAAATTCTATCCAGAAATTTCTGGACAGCAATACATGTATGAAATAAAATAAATGTATGGGCCTATTAAGAAAGGGATTGGCCCATAAATTGGGTACCATGGCTCACCCTAGTGGGCCCCACAATTGTCCAGAACAAACCCCCAAATTCCCACCCTTGTAAGAACATTTAAGGTGGAAAAAAAAGGGGCATCTAAATCATTGTGTAAGTTGAGTATAGATGTTCCTTCTTTACTGGGCTTTTCTGGGTAATCCAGGCCCATTAAGTGGACCACACATAATATCATCAGATTATGAAAGAATGAAAGATAAGGAAGAACATCCAGCCATCAGGGGAGGGCTTCACCGCTATTAAGCCGTCCCCACATAATCACAACCATAAACAACAATTAAACACATTGTACAATATAGATCTTATGATGCATGGCCTAGATCTTTGAGAAGAATGGTTGGGATGCCATCCCAGCCACATGCAAGGGTCTAGATGACCCATCATACCTAGAAAAATAGGGGAAATCCACATGCAAGGGGTCCATCAAGGGAAGAATCCCATGCATGGACATGCATGTACAATGTGGGCCCCATGGCCACATCTAGATGGTTGTGAAGGATCTTCACCATTGATTGGTGGGTCTTACACATCTAAAATGAGAATGTAACAACCCGAATCTTCAAGACCTGAGTACACGACCCGTGTCCCAAAAACCCGAGTGTTAACCTTAAAGGAAAGGTCACTACGGGGAGCACATGGCCCAGCGTAGGCCGACAGCTCGGGCATAGTATCCCATGACTATCATCCCCGGCTCATGAGACTACCACCTTAGGATGTTTAATGGAAACTTGTCGACTAGTGGCCAATCATATTACAGTATATAGGGCTTACCATCGCATGGTTGTACAAAACAAAACATCAAACCCATATAGGGAAAATACCAGAACAAAGCCACATAGGGTGATATCAAACAAGCCGCATAGGGCAATTATCAAAATAGGCCTCATAGGGCGAGCATCAAAACCATGCGATAAAAGACCATCCTTGAAAACCATCAGACACAACAACACTGAATGGTAGGCCCACATCAATGATCCATTTAGACCACCACGCAATAACCACTAAGTCGAAGGTCCATTTTAATCAGAACCAGTCGGGTTACATCCCAAGTATGGGTGTACATTTATAGGTGGGGGATCCCCACTAATGTACCAGTTTAAAGCCCATAAGCAATACACAAGCATGAACAAATATACAGGATGAACATTAAGCAGGCAATATAGCAGTTCAATTTCCACCAGCTAACATATGTGATTATAAGAGAGAGATATCAATTACAATTTTTAATAAAAACTATAACTTAAGCTAATGAGAAGATGGAAAGCTTAAGGGGAAGAATCATCACCTTATACTTGGATCGCCTACCAGCATGGCTAGGGGATGTGTGGTCCCTTATAATTGAGTCCTATCATGAATTAGGAAATTTCATGGTTAGATCGAGTTCTACACTCTATTTATGGTTGAGATTACAACCTAGGGTTTAGATTACTTTTAGGGTTCTATTATAGGATTAGGGCCTCATACTAGGGTTTAGTTATAGGCTTTAGATTCTAGGATTGAATCCTGTATTAGTATTACTATTATTATTATTATCATTAACACTTGTATGATGAATATAATAATATTCCTAGTAGGAGTATTAACCCATGATGGCTCCTAAGTCCCTATTGAATATACCGGTGTTATATAATATTCCTATAAAGACTAAAAAATCTATTAAATAGTAAGGGAATTAAAAATAGAATATTTACTAATAGTAAAATGATAACGACTGATGAAAATCACCATATTACAAGGATTCCACTAGTCTTGTAAGGAAAATGATAATATTCCCTAATGATAATGATCATAACTATAATTAATGAATTTAATCATGATAATAAATACTATGACCTGTCATGAATTATCAAGTCCTGCAATTAGATCCAAACCAATACATTACCTATATTTAGGGTATTGACTTAGAGTTTAGACCACTTAGGTCTAGGTTAGATTTTAGGATTTGAATGCTAGTCGATGTGTGATTAATCACAACGTTAGTGATATCAATAGTTGTAAAACCGCCATTAATACTAGCGATGTAATTTATAGTAGCTATATGATAATAATAAGCATTACAATGGTGATAAATATTCTCATCTACCCTTAATGGTAATGTTTAAGGGCGGTAAATAAAATATCATAGCATATAAAATAACTTGTTTTATTATAACTAACATACCAACGACTAATTGTTGGTAATATTAATAATACTAATAATGACATTGGTAGTAATGATAACTGAGCATTGAAATAAGTCTGGAATGAGGAGAAATGGACTCACCTAGTCGACTCAGTTCGAGTCGAGTTGACTCGGTTCAACACAGCTACTCTCCTTTCATCTTTCTCCTTCCTTCCTTCTTCTCTTTCTCTTGCTGGAATGTCCAGCCACACTTGGACTGGACCCAAGTCCAGCTTAACTTGGTTAAGACTTGATGGGTCCCAGCCGAGTCGATTTAGCAACAACCAAAGACCTCGCACTTCCTTATTTTTCTTCTCCTCTTCTTCCTTTTCTTTCTCTCCTTCATTCTTCTTATCTGCTCTCTCCCTAGTCTTCCCAAAGCGACATCGGATCGACCCACGCCCATGCCCGGATGGACAAAGAACCACGACTCACCTGGCTCGGCTTGATGACTCGGCTCGGTTTGAGCTCAAAGTGACCACCCTCTCACCCTCTTTTCTTCCTTCCTCCTTCTTTCTCTTTTCTTTCTTTCCCTTCTCCTTTCTCACTCTCTTTTCCTACCCATGACCAGACAGCGTCCGGGTCTGACCAGACCCGACCCAAGCTCAGATCGAACTCGGTCAGGTTGGTGCGGTGCAACAACAGTACCCCACGAATCCTCTCCTTCTTTTTCTCTTTTCTTCCTTCCTCTCTCTCTCTCTTCTCTGCTTCTTCTCTCTCACTCTCCTTCCTTCCTTCATACGCTGGAATGTCCAGCAGTGGACGTCAAGCGCGGACAGTCTCGGTCTGGTTCCGGGTGGTGCAACAACTGCACCCCAGCATCTTCTTTCTCCTTCTCACTTCCCACTTCATTTCTTCCTGCTGAAGGTCCCACAACACCACTACACGCCCTAGCTCGAAGACATCATGCCCGAACCGAGTCTGGCTTGGTTTGGAGCGACGGGGAAGATGATGGCCATTAATGGTGGACTCCCTCCCATGGCTTCTCCCTCTAATCCGACCACATGAGATGGTTCTTACGGGCCCTAGGAAGCTTACAGATAAGCTTTTTCGAAGCTTGAAGGGGTTTAGGTTGGTGGGTTTTCAAGGAGACGGAAATGGCTGCCCTCACTCATTCTCTCTCTTTCTATCCTAAAAGACCTAGCCTTGGACGGTCAGGATTACCCTCCAAAGGACGGCTGAGATGGGAGGATTCAAGGGTACGCGGATTGCTGAGTTGGCTAGGAGAGTTAAATTTCTATTTTAGGAAACAAGTGTTTCGTGCTCACTTATGTGAGGAGATGGCACGTGTGTCCCTCTATCGAAGGACGGTTTGGATCCTTCGATGGTTTGGGTCGTTGATCGGTCGAAATCGGACGTTGCTTCGTCACGCCGATGAAGAAACAGAGAGAGAGAGAGAGAGAGAGAGAGAGAGAGAGAGAGATCTTTTAATAGAAATGGCGGGTCGAGGAGCTCGGACCGTTCTCAAGGTCCGGTGCACGGGTGCATGTTCCTGCTGTGCACACGCAACAATAGTGGGGTCCACAGTGATATTTGTGATCTGATCCACACCGTTCATTCTCTAAAGGGGCCCTTACATGTACTTTTAATCGAAGATCAGGTGGGTACATGGCTCAGGTGGCCATACACTTAACTTCCTATACCTAATGGTGGATTTCTGTTAGCCTAGTGGTCGGATCTTCCTTAGATTAAACGTCAATGGTTAAAAAGTTCTAATGGTCCATTTGTAAAGCTTTCATCACCTGTTACCAACCAAAACGAATATTAACATAGGTTTCATTATTTTTGTACATTACTTATAATTAAAATAATTAAATCTCATATACATATATACATTAATTTTAATATTAACATAGTACTATATGCACACCATTGATCACTTATTTATCAGTATATGATTCATGACATATAGTCTCATATATATATATATGAACTATAAACTGTACCATATCTTATTTAAAATTGCATCGTTAATAATATAAAATTTTATTCAAATATCTAATTAGTTTTTTTTTTTTGGTATACATGTTTATAGAAATATTCAATACTACAGTAATATTTATAACTCAATTATACATTGTGGAATTATTATTTATTATGTTAGTTAATATAATATTATTTTCATAATATCTTATATACATTAAATACATACACATCGATTTACCATGAAAATTTAAATCTTTACAAAGTATATGCATTTCATAGTGTATATTTTTAGCTTGCATTATTTTTATATATACATCTTATTTTATTTTATTTTTCTTTGTTTATATTAAGCTAATCCAAATGGTAACACTCAAGTACTAGAAAGTACGGGGTATTACAGAGAAGGAGGGAAGGATCTACATTAAGAAGAAGAGATCTAGATGATATAGAGAGCACCCACTTGATCCTTACAAAAATTTAGGTCTCCTTGCTCCTCTAGATCCAAGGAAGGGAAATCAATGGATGAGATGATCTTAAAATGGATGGATTTAGAGAGATTAGGGAAAGAAGGGGCTGGAGAAAATGGAGGATTTTCTGGCCATGGAGAGAATGAGAAGGAGGGAGAGAGATAAGGAGATAGAGAGAGAGAGAAAGAAATCATTTGTTTGTAAGAAAAGAAATAATTACCTATGGGAAGAGAAAACAAAGTTGTAGGGTAGAGTAGGCTTTTGGGTGGTGTGTGTGGGGTGGGTAGTGTTTATTTTATGGGAATTGTAGTGTGTGTAGGTGGTGTGCATGGAAACTTATGCCAAGAGTGGGGTCCACATGCATGACACCTAAGTGAGCCACATGATTAAGGGTCATACAATGAAATATACATAACTTTTGATCTACATATCGAATGAACGCGCAAGACGCGGCGTTGAAACTGCGGCGACGATGCGGTCGCAATGGCATAGGTCTCAGGTTAATCCGAGTAGGGTTTACATGACCGAACTCAAGGATGACGCAAACACTATCGGAGGGTCGCGGGTCGCCTGGATTCAACTGGTAGGACAACGGGACCAAAATAAACGAGATGCATACTCATACACACACATGCACACATGCGAACTCGGGTCAGGTCTCACACATAGGATTTAGGATTAGGATAGTTTGATTTCAGTTTGTTTAGTCTTCATTCTATCCCATTTACATGTTAAGAACTTTGGAAAAGCCTCAATTCTTATTCTTCATGTATTATCTTCTCATTACTTCCCATTTCTTTTCATTGTCTCATGTGCGTTGCATGCTCATATCTTTTACATTGATGATAATGTAGGTTTTAGGTTGGGGGGTATGGATTAGTTAAACTAATCAATATTTTCTTAGTTTTGAGTAAAAATTGTAAATTTTTTTAATTTTTCAAGCTAAAAACATGTTTGGGAAATAATAATTTGTGAAATTAATAATGCTTTGAGCATGATAATAAGATGGAGATTGAACTTTAAATTGTTGGAGTTTGATCAACCGAGTAGACCATTGTCTAAAATTCTTGCATTTAATTGATTAAGAGGAAATTTGAATATCATGTTAATCTAAGTCACAAGATACGTTCAATTTGCTTTTTGTGAATAATACTAGAATTTCTGATTGTTAGTATGTATATCATTGAAAGATATTGAGAATTATGTTTGGAGAATTTTATCCACCTTAAAAAGATGAAAAGAACTAGTTAAAAAACAGAGAGATCGACAAAAAGGTCATGTATGATGAAAAGACTGGAAATGAATGAAAAGTCTGAAAAGAATGAATAAATAAAAGGGACTGTCGATATAAAATCGAAAACTGAAAAAAGAAGAAAAAGGTGATAAGTTCGAAATTAGTACTTGATTATTCAATAAAACTTGAGGTGATGAGCATGGCTAACATTCTGAAATAGTAGTATGTTATGGAAAGTAAATAGAATTCACTAAGCACATTGGAAAATTTTGATATATGAACTTATGCTCTTAAATGATTGATAAAGAAACTTTTCGATTGATTGCTCATGTGATTCGGCTCTAGGTTTTGAAAATTGCACTCTCATTTCTTTAGATTGTTTTCTGAAAGTGATTTGAACATTGAAGATTGAAGATCACTTCACGCATGTTTTGCTCGAGACTAGCAAAATGCTAGTTGGGGGGTGTGTTGAGTGTGAAATATTAGATATTTTCCCCTATTTATACCTTGGTATTATACACATGATAGTGCTTAATCGATTTAATTATGCATGTTTTCATGTGCGAGGTGATTTCGAGAGCTTAAGGTGAAATTGATGCCAAAAGGAAGATATATGTTCAAAAGATTACTAAATAAAGATTTGAAGATTTTGAAGTCATTAATGAAGAATTCACATGCCAAAGATCCAAGAAAATCAAGTGAGGAATGAAGAGAATCAAAGATTTGAAGTGAAGAAAAGAAATCCTGAAAACAAACATTTTCTTGAAATTGTCATGAAAAAGCATATTCTGAAACTCCTAGCATATTTTAGGAAACTCCGCAGAGTGCGTAAATTTATGGCGGTTTAAACTCCGAGCCTATTTTGGAAAATTGCATAGAATGCGTAAATTTGAGGCAGTTTCTAGATTTTTTCAACTAGGTGCGAAAGTTGGAGTTCTACAACTATAAATAGGACTCCTTAGGATACTCCAAAGCATCTTCTATGATTTGAAAAGGTCTCAAAGAGCATACACAAGGGTGGAGCAACCGTTAAAGAATTTTTCTTCTTCCCTAGTTTATTTTTTATGCTTTATTTAAGAAATTTCGTTTCAATTATGTCTATGGTTGGCTAAACCTCTTAGCTAGGGCTAAGAGGTGAAGCTTGTAGCGTGTTTGGATGATTATCTTACTTTAATTCTTGTTCTTATTGAACCTCATTGATTTCTAGTTTGATATTAAATTCTATGATTTATTGTGACTCAAATTACAATAGATGTTGTGATGGCTTTGGATATATTCTTTTCCTTTTTTGAGATTGTGAGATTGGTAAATCCTGCTTTTCACCATCATCTCCTGGGCATGGTAGGGTGATGGAATCCCTTACAGTCTTCACAATTCTCCTCCATTAAGAATTAGGTTAATGAAAAGTTCAAATTTGATTTAAATTGCTTTATCTTCTTATTGAATCAAGTAAGGTAGCATCTTGATAGCTACAAGTGGATCCTTGACACCCTAGTTCTCACCTTTAATTGATAGTTTAAACATTATTTATAATTACTCTCAATTATTCAAAATTTTAATTTAGATCTTCTTCTAGTTCTAGTTCTAGTTCTTTTCAGAATATGTATAAGTTTAGTCCCTGTGGATTCGACCTCATTCTCACGAGTTATTACTACATCAAGACCCTACACTTGGGGTTGTGAACATCTCTATTGTCTACCATGCTTGTGGAGATATTGGGCACTTTAAATTTGAATGTGCAAGTTTCAAAAGGGCCCAATCCTTTTAAGTCACAAACCAAATTGATAAAAATTTCATGATTGAGAAAATGACAAACCTATGGAGAAGCAACCCTACAGGATCGCCGGAAAAGAAAAAAGTTTTCAACCATTTTAAAAAAGACCAATTGGATGAAGATGTTGCTGAAATTAATTGTCTAACTTAATGAAAAGGCCAAGTCAATGCTAAGCAAGGGCAATGATAATCAGGGAATGACTCACATAGTTAAATTATATACCATACATAAATCTCCAACTAGGAAATTACATAAGGAAAATAAATCTAGAGAAATTATTTTCCCACCCAAACATTATCAGGGTTGTAGGAAATTCACATCCAAGTGGGTTGTGAAGTAAGTGACCTTGGAAGGTGTATGAGTGATAATTGTTAAGTTAAAGAATTTTAGCCTCATATGTGAGCTTATTGGAAAATTAGAGGATTTTAACCTCTGTAAGTGAGCACTATTTGAAAATATGAGGATCTTAGCCTCATCTTGTGCTTAATTGGTAAATTCGAGGATAATATCCTCATTTGTTTTGATAATTTAAGATTTAAAGTTGCTGAAATTTGGTATTATGTGTTTTTAGTTTATACTATTATTGGTCATTCCTATTTCGATTGTTATATCTTTTGAATGACCATAATAAGCATGCTCTATGTTTTAATGTTCATATGCACCCTTTATCCCCCTGTTAGTATATTCCTTATAATTGGCAAATCCATGACTTATAAAGTTTTTCTGAATTATGTTTTATATATATATATATATATATATGTGTGTGTGTGTGTGTGTGTGTGTGTGTGTGACTAAGTCTTTGTCAACTATTAATAAAAGGGGGGGGGGGGGGGGTGGTTCTATGTAGGGATTGATGAAGATAGGGAGAGCAAGTATGGGGGAGCATTGCAAGTATTACATGTTTTATTATATCGAGTGGTAAATAATTTATATTTGACATGTAATATTTTAAGTTTGTTTGGTATGCCATTGGTATGGACCATTACATGATCTAGGTTAGGTTTTTTTGTCATGTAATTGACAATGGAGAAGATTTTTAGTACACTTATTTGTACACCTTGTTTGTCAATCACGTGAGTCTGTGTGTAATGTAGTCGGTTGAGCCCTTAGAAGCTGAATACCGAAGACACAAGAGGACATAAGCATCAAGGAGTAAAGTGTAAAGCCTGTATCCTAGACCGTACCATTCCGTAGGCTTCCGTGGTCCTCCCGGTCGAATTCCGGTAACCTGCGATATGTAATTGGCATTTGTGCATGACCCTGAGTTACATCCTGTCGATCTGAGTTGGCTCGGCCTGAGACTTGTATCATTGTGACTGTGCCGTCGCCGCAGTTCCGACGCTGCATCTCACGTGCCGAGGTGATCCCCCGCCAAGAGATGTGAGCCCGCGTTCAGTTCGAGGAAAACACCGCGCGTTGTAATTGTGAGAGAATCTATACGATACATCACATCAATCAATCAAAGTATTCTATCTCATCCCCAAGTACACAACCCATCCTCAAATTCAACTCTCTCTTACAACCAAGTACATCCATCACTCTATCACCTTTCACCCATCCCTCTCTCTCATCACTTCTCTTACATCACTCACTCTCTCTCATATCTCTCTCATTCTCCCAAGTAACCCAAAGAACTCCCAATGTCCAAGCTTTCCTCCATTTTTCCATCCACCTTGAAGCTTCATACCCCATCATCCAACCTCTAAAATCCAATCTAACCATTGATTCTTTCTCCTTGGAGCTAGATCACCCTAGTGTGGAAGGAGTGGTTTTGAAGGTGGGTGTTCATAGTACTCTTTCTTTTGATTTAGAGCCCACATATGGTGGGACCCATTCTGATGGATGATTGTATCAAAGAGGGACCCATAGTGGCAGGGTCCCTCTGTTATTCTGATCCCTCTCTCTCTATTGTTTTTGTGTGATGGAGTGTGTCCCACTTAATCCATGCGTCCACGAGATGGACCCCACCTTGAAAAATAGATTGGCTGGGTGCCTCACACCAGTTATATAGCTGGTGTATTGATGCCACCAAGCTCTGTGGGTCCCACTAACGTCAGCAAGTGCTGTGGGTCCCACCATCCACACCGTCCATCGTGGACCCACCTTTGATGTGCATAGATCCCAACCGTTCATCTGGGCCCACAACCTGCTGGACCCATGTCAGCAAGTTCCGTGGGTCTGACCACAGGTATGTGTTTAATCCAAACCATCCACCCACCATCCAGATGCGTGGATGGTGGGGCTTGCCCTGATACGTGGGACCCACCTCTTTCTATGCGCCATCCGTCCATGGATTTTATCCACGAGGCCTACCTAAATGTATGTATTTTATTCACACCGCCCATTGACAGTGGGATTCCACCATCACGTGTGGGATCATCTGGACCGTCCAGATCACATGGGCCACCACGATGTATGAGTTGTATCTAACCATCTGTCCGTTTGGAAGCATAGGGCCCACCCCACACGTATGACACGTGTGGGCTGGTGGGACCCCACCGTGATGTATCTGCCCTTCATCCACACCGTCCATTGGGACGTTGCTGTGGTGCCACCTTGACGTATGTGTTTTATACGTTCCATCCATCTGTTTGGGACGTGGGGCCCACCCCACACGTGTGACACATGTGGGGTGGGACCCACCTTATTGTATGTATTATATATCCACCCTGTCCACCTGTCAGGACGACGATGTAGACCCCACTGGGATGTGTGTGTTTTATCAACACCGTCCATCCAAGCTATTGGATTGGTGGGCCACCACGTGGTTTCACATGGTGTATGTGTTTTATCAATACCGTCCATCCCAGCCGGTTACACCACCATGATGTATTTATTTTAACCACACCACCCAGATTATTTGGATGGTGCTGATTTACATGGAAAATGTTTGGATGGTGCTAATTTACTTGGACAATGTTTGGATAGTGCTGATCATCATTAGTGGGCCATGTGCCCCATAGAATGGTAGTGTACAGTGATACACATGTTACACTTGCAACTATTGATATGATTTTTGATGTAATCCAAGCCCTCACCGTGAACTGCAAACCCTCCACAACCCACATCATAGTGGGACCCATCGTGATATATATATGTTGTATATTCACACGGTCTATTCATGTGACCCCCACCTGATGTACGTGTTTGATCCGGGCTGTCCATTTTATGAGGCCCATGTGATGTATTTGAGGCCCATGTGCAGGGCCCACATGTTATGTATTTGAGGCCTATGTGATAGGGCCCACCTGCCTTATATTTAAGGCCCGTATGATGGGGCCCACCTGCTTGAATTTTGGGCCTATGGGCAAGGCCCATTGTGATGTATTCATGGCCTATGGGCAAGGCCCATCGTATGTATTCGAGGCCCATGGGTTGTGGCCTATTGTGATGTATTGAGGCCCATGGGTTATGGCCCATTGTGACGTATTCGAGGCCCAGGTGGTGCGGCCCATTGTGATGTGTATTTGGCTCTTGTATGAGGCCCAAGTGATGTATATTAGGCCCTTGTGTGAGGCCGTGGGCCCACTATATGTTTGGCTCTATGTGGGCTACTCCTTGGGAGCAATGTTGGTTAAATGTCCACATTGATGGACAATAATGGTTAAATATCCACATTATGACCTTCCCTTAGGCCTTGTTAGGCCCATTCTCACCGATTCTGATTGTTGAGGCTGATTCTGATTATCGAGGCTAATTCTGATTATCGAGGCCGATTTCGATTATCGATGCCGATTTCGATTATCGATGCCGATTTTGATTATCGATGCCGATTGTATAGGCCGATTATCAAGGCTGATTATCGATGCTGATTGTCGAGGCCGATTGTATAGACCGATTATTGAGGCCGATTATCTGTGCTGATTGTCGATACCGATTTTGAGTATGTGATAACATAGCATCATGTACATGCCCATATGCATCACCTGCATGTTTATTATAAGATGTGGTTGACCATTGCATATGTCATTGGGCAGGTTGTTATGAGACTCCCTGATAGGCGGAGATTGTCTCACATGAGCACACGGTATGCGCAGGATTAATGCATGAATGGATTGTATGACTCATGTATTGCGTGTTGTGATTACTGTATGCCCTAGCGACATCAGGGCTGTAGCCTCACAGGCATGTTGTGGATGGCTAGATGGGACACCAAAAATGTTTGGTTCGAGCATCTGGGCACTTTGGATGTCCATGGTTGAAAGTCCCTAAACCTCCGTGGCCATGAGATGCCCCAACATCTAGATCAAGTAAATACATGAGCTCCCGAGTGTCGAATACCAGTAGGTTGCATCTCCCACTGTGTCGTGGTCGGTTGGGAGGAGGTGTAGCCTTATCCGCCCGAGTAAGGGCTATAAGCTAGGCTGAGTTTGACCAGCTCCCAAATGAGTCCGCTATTGATGAGTCGGGTAGGCATTGGTATACTATTGGCAGGCGGGTAGTGAGGTCTTTTCCACTCACGCAGCCGGCAGAGGCGGCAGCCAGCTTGGAGTGTACTAGACCCCGATGATGTTCCTAGAGATATATGGTACTGATATGTGGACTTATTGAGCAGGAGGTGCATACTCATTCATTCATTCATTCACTATCCACTCGGGCTGGTGGTGCGCAACTAATCATTGTGTAGCTTTGTAATGGCAATGATTTCGGTTGGGGCGCGCGACTAACTTGAAATCAGAAGTCTACTACATTGAGTCTGGCTATCCAAATTTATGTATGGGATTGGTTTGGATAGAAGTCTCTTGTGATAGACCCCATAGCCTGCAATACTACGTATTATCATCTCGACTTCACTCTAGCCTGGTCATTTCATTCGCACCGCATATTGCATTGCATTCGTAGCATATGATATTTTGGGTTGCCATGTTTCTGTATTGATATGGTCGTTAGGATTCATGCCTTGCATCGTATAGCCTTGGTACGGCTAATGGCACTCATGGACTTACTAGTATATTTCCGCTTACTCTAATATCGTATGATTCATGATCTTGTCAGTATTTCCGTTATTCCGATATTGTATGATTTATGGCATTGTATTGTATACTTGGCACTTATCTTGCGTACACACTTTCACCACCCTATAAGCTTTCTATAAGCTTATGCACGATAGATGCGTGCAAGTGGCATTAGGTTGCAGTGCGTGGAGCTTGGAGCATGTAGCTGACTTTTTGAGCTTGATTTCGATATATGTATTTCCCTTCAACATTGTTTTCAATGTTTATATTAGTGGATATGTGATGATGATGTTGCCCTTTGTGATTTGGGTAAACTTGTGGTTATGCTTCTTACAAGATAAATGTACGTTGGAAAATCCTCCTTATAGGATCACAGGATCAGAATCTGACATATACGTACTGGAAGCCGAAAATGGGGTACTACGGAGGATGTCGGCACTGGATTCGGCGATCAAAAATTTTGTGAGCCTGGTTTTCGAGTTTGGGGCATGACATAAAGAACAAATAAATGAGGTATCTTAGTGACCCTAAACCTTGACCCGAAACAACCCCATAACCTCTAGATGATCTTAATCGTAATAGGTAAACCTTATTAATCATCCCTTTGCCTTAGAAGCTTAATTGAAACATGATAAGTAAGGTTAAAAGAGGCGCAAAACTGTTGTGTAAAAATATCTCCAAAACAACAGTTTTCGTGTAATGTTCGATCCCATTGAGCGATCCTCAATCGGTCTCAATCGTTTGGGCTCGATCGATCAAAGGTGCCTAGACATGTCAAGCAATAAATTGTGTATTTTCTAGAATTTCTCGATGCCATCGAACCTGCCTTCGATCCCATTGAAGGGGGTTCGATCAATCGAAGGCATCATTCGATCGATCGAATTGGATGTTTTATGCATGTTTTTTTTACCGTTAGAACTTGGTTCCTTTTTATAGGGCATTCAGACCATGAGAATTTTGAAGGATTTTTTGTGTAAATAGAGGCTAGGAGTTTTTTTAACTCATACCAAGCATCTTAGACCTCCATCCTAAGGGTTTCATGCCAATCTTCTTATGATCCTTCACTCGAATGAGGATTCCATGCTCCTATTCGAAGATATGGATGAACTCTCACCTTTTTTGAGATTAGACACTATGTTTATAATAAAATCCTTACATAAAATCTCTAGAAGGCCCTTTGTAACACCCCGGTTCTCAGAACCCAAGTACACTACTCGTTTTCCAAAAACCCGAGTGTTAACTTTTATCTGTAACTCAAATTTCACGTATATTTTTTTTTCTTTTTATCAGAGTTAATAAACTAGTGGAATATAAACGATCTGAGTATAAGAGGGAGTCCAAATATATATAATCAAGGTTTTCAAGTGGTTACCCAAAAACTTATACAAACCAATGTCTTAACCTTTACAAACATAACAGTATAAATTAAATACAAATAAAATTAGGAATGGAGAGTCGCAAGATCATCTGGCTCCTCCCATTCCACATGAACACCAGCATATACATCATTTTCATCTCCCGCACGCTGAATACAGTACAATAGCGTCAATGGCTATCCAGTGAGGTATAACCCCCAAGATTTATCATATCATCAAGATAATTGAGCATAGTTATCATAGACAACGTATAACAATTATTACACAATGATTATCATGGAAATCAGGTGAGGTTCATTAAGTACGCATTCATTAAATAAATCACACAAAATAATCTTGTTTAAGTGTATGGATGTATACACATGCTCACAGACCTGGGGATGCACATCCAGCTGGTAAATAGTTGCCCAAGGAGAACTAGTCACCCGGAAAAATACTCAAAGGTACATCCAAGGAGAACTAGCCACTTAGAAAAGACTATGAAATGAGGTGGCCTAAGGAGAACTAGCTACCCGAAAAAGACCATATAATATAGATCGCCCAAGGAGAATTAGTCACTTGTAAAAGTACACAAAGGTAGGCCCAAGGAGAACTAACCACCCGAAAAAGACCAAATAATATAGATCGCCCAAGGAGAATTAGTTACCCAAAAAAGTACACAAAGGTACACCCAAGGAGAACGAACCACCCAGAAAAGACCGTAATATATGCCATGAAAATGCATGATTAGCCCAATCATTATTATTCCAATTTCAAACAATCATTTTAAGAAAGCTCAAAGGTCACTATGGAGGGTTTGTCACCCGGTATAGGCCTATAACTCAGGCATAGTGTCTCATTCCACCATCCCTGGCTCATGAGGCTAAGGAATAGGATGTTTAAAGGTAACCTACTCAACTAGTGGCCAATTATAGTTCTACAAGTTGGACTTATCATTAAAGGATTATTTAATAATAATTCATTAAAGCCGCAAGGGCAAATAGCCAATTCGAAGGATGTAAATAAAAGAGATTATCCCAAAAGCCACTTAGGCATAAGATGATAAGTCCACAATAAATGTTTCATTTAATTTATTAGACAAAACGGCCAATAGTTGTAGGACCTCCAATCATCCATCAAGTGACCATGAATAATAAATTAATTCATGTATGATATTATCAAGATAGCACATGCATATCTAAAGCGAATATTTCAAATCAGGTTAGAGGTATTTAATTCATATCAAATCCCATTCATCAATTATCTTAAGGAATTAAAATTAATAGGAGCAATCCACTATATTAAGCAATTAATGAGATAATGAGTAAGGATAAATAGCAGATATAATCATCAAGATGTAGAAAAATCTTGAAGGGTAATCCTCACCTTGAATTAGAGGTTCTGTTTTCCTAGTTTAGGAGGTGTAAATGCAAATCATAAGAGAGCAAATCTGGAGATGGAATTAAACATCTTCGATTAAATCAAAATTCTAAAACTAATTTACCTAAACCAGGGTCACTTTAAAATTCTAAAGTAGACTTTAGGAATTGACTCAACAAATTCTACTACTCCAATTCCAAGTTGAGTCAAGGTGGATCAAGAGGTTGAGTTTTGATGCCAAATTTCCTATATACTATTTAGAATTCAACCACGGTTGACCCTAACCCCAATTTAAACTTGAATTCCAATTTGTGAGGTTAATTTACCTCAAACAAGAGTCAACTCTGTTGATTCCAATATGAGGAGGTTGATCTTTCTTGCACTCAAAGCATTAATAATTATTAACATTCCTAATATGACCCTTAAATTAGTTCACAAAACATGAAAGCATCGAGTTAACTTACCGAGTTCATAACACGGCTTGCTCAATTCTAGCTTATGAAGATCCAGATTCCATTTGGTCCTGTGGAATGGATGCCCCGCCAAGCATTCTCTCCAAAAGATGTTAAATCAGATCCCAGCCTTTAATAGATCTCAAGCAACAAAACTAAACTCCCTGCCAATTCTAGCCTTTGCCAGACATCTGCCTCATAATTCGAGCACTCAGTGGGCATAAGATAGCTTGAAAATACCGTTTGGAGAAAATGCACAGAAATTCCCTATGTAGTTAACCAGTTCCTAAGCTACACGACAAGAGGTAGCCTATTTCATTGTATTTGAAGAACCACACTCAATGAACAGTAGAGACAACCCCTGCTCTGCAACTATTTGAACTTCATGCAAGATTGCAGTTGCCTCAACAAAATTGGAAGAGAGCAACACACAGAGGACCGAAAAATCCAAGATACAATATCCAGGATGATCTCTGAAAACCCCCAAAAGATCTCATCTCTGTCTGCGGATGAAAGTAACCGATCCCAGGACAGGCTTATGTTAAACTCGTTATGTGACTCACTGAGTCAATCTAGAGACGAGTTACACAACTCGATCTCTACCTGGATTCAAACCAGCAAGCCAAGCATCCCATCTCCATCTTCTCCCTCTCCTTTCTTTCTTCTCTTTACTTCCGTTGAACCCACCGGAGTCTGGACTCAACTCGATAGAGCCTGAGCAAGTCAACGTCTCAACTCGAGTTGGGCCGGTGAAATAAACCAGCGCACTCCCTCTCTCTTTCTCTCTCTTTCGTGCTTCCTTCTTCTTTCTCCTTCCTTTCTCTATTGGAAAGATCTAGCGAGCACCTGGGACTCAGCCTGAAACTTGCAACCGCATGCACCGAGTCAAATCGTTTAGATGCGGCACCGAAACGACGCCCTTCCTCTCTGTTTTGATTTTCTTTCCCTTTTCGGAAGGGTTGCCCTATAAGGCAACCTTTTATAGTGTGTATTAATCCTCTTCTAGAGGATTCGAGTGCTAACTAATCTTTAGATTAGTTACGGTTAGATCGGGATGATTAACAGACAACACAAACGTAGCTTAAACTAGCTTGCATAACCGTAATCTAACATTACAAATGATGTTCTGGCAGCATGGCCCGCCAAATTAACATCTCAGATCAGGAGGTGGGACCCACTTAGAGACGATGCGTCATTCTTCTTAACGTGGAAGAAGATCCAGCCGCTAATGGAGGATTGTTGTTCAATGGATAAACTTGTGATCTGCTGCACATAGACGATTCTGATTGGGCCACTGGACACT
Source organism: Magnolia changhungtana (assembly GCA_030180095.1). Classification (NCBI taxonomy): domain Eukaryota; kingdom Viridiplantae; phylum Streptophyta; class Magnoliopsida; order Magnoliales; family Magnoliaceae; genus Magnolia; species Magnolia changhungtana. The sequence goes on from JASAUF010000600.1 coordinate 6,849,447, forward strand.
ATGGGACCCACTAGATGTATTGCCATTAATGTTTCGAGTCTAGGTTTCAATATGCACGGCTGTTCTTGTGATAGGACGGAAACCCTAAGCTATGTGGAGAGAATGGAGGGCTGGGATTCCTTTGCATGGGTGGTTAGGATCTAGGGATGGAGAGAAAATGCGCTGCCAGCTGTATCGGATGACAGTTTTGGTTTCTGGAAATACACTATGCACGACTCACCTTTCACTTGAGATTGTGCACAAGAATGTGAGCAACTATGGGTGGAAAATCACGGTGTTTGGTATGTTTTACGTCCTCTACGAGATGACCGGTTTGGATCACTTATACCGTTGCAAAAGGTGGGCCATGATTATCACACACGGACGCTGTCCATTTGAATTTGAGAAAAGAGGGAAAATTCCTCTTTCTTTCAGATGTATTGGGTCAAATTCTGTTTGACCTGAATACTTGATCCTGTGCTTGGTGGGTGTGCACAGATTTGTGTATGTGCGCGGACTAACGGGTGGGGTCGATGTGATGCTCGGTGAGATCTGCACCGTCTATTTTTCTTGGCCAGTTATTCTAAGGTCTTGGACCAAAGGTGGGTTAGATTAAGAACTCAGGTGGACCATACTTTCCATTTTTGTGAGTCAAACTGAAGATTTCCATTGATCTGATGATCAGATCACTCTAAGATTGAATGTCAACGATCAAAATGGTCTCAAGGGTCCCTTAGTTGGAATTTAATGGTTGGATTACTGATAAGATAGTCTAATATGTATTTATAATTTTAAATATTTTTGTTACAATATTCTTAATAACATTATTATTATCATTATTAAATTTATTATTACTCTATTTCTAATCATTGATTATTTATATTCTAATATGGTGATTCTATCATTTGGTGTTGTATTATAGGCTTTTTCAAACTAATTTATCTATTTATTTATTTATTACACTTACTTTATTTTATTTCGGATTAACGGTTGGATGTGACAATACGAATAATCTACGTTATTAACCTTAAAATTTTCTATTTGAGCGTGGCTCACAAGACTTGTAATTGCTGAGATGAAGATCTACGGTGGATCTTCCAAATGAACAATCAGATGGCGTAATTTTATTTTTTTTTGGATGAAGGTTACTCTTAATGGTCAGTTTAGGCTATAATGAAGGTAGATGTTCAAATAGGCTAGGTTTGTATTTATACTAAGTTAGGTTACGAGGTACCACCCGAGTACTAGAAATAGAGCTGGGCATTTCATACCCGAACTAGTGGATCTGGCCCGATCAGACCCGATCCGACCCGATTCGAACAGAACCGATGGTCAGGATCGGTCAGGATCGGGTAGCGTAATCCAGATCTGAATTATTTTTGAGTCGAATCCAGATAGGCCTTGTTCCGAACCGACCCGATCCGATTGGATCCAATTCGGACCGATCCGATCCAGACCGTATATATTAGTATATATATATATATATATTACTTTTACCGCCTAGGCTTTACGTTCGACGACAAAAAATCCCACCCAATGTACACCTGAGCCCGTCAACTCTATCTCTCTATCTCTCTCTATCTCTATATATGTGATTCTCTCTCTATATCTATCTCTCTATTTCTGTTGAAGAAGAAGGCAAGAAGAAGGTTTTGGAGCTTGGATTTCTTTGCTGGAGAGATACAGAAGAGAGAAAGAGGGAAAGAGAAAGAGAATCGCAATTCGATCAAAGAATGGTGTACGAAGCGGTTTTTGTGGGTCTGATTATGAGGTATATTTTATATCCAAACCGTCCATCCATTTAGTGAGCTCATTTTAACGCTTGAGATAAAAAATAAGACAGATCTAACCATCAACTAGACCACACTGCAAAAACTAGTGGGAGATTAAACGTCTACCATTGAAACCCTTTTCATGGTCACAGAAGTTTTAAATCAATATCAAATTTATTTTTCCTCTTCATTCAGGTATGTGTGACTTTATGAGATTTATTTTTCCTTTTCAATCAGGTACTTGTGACCTTATGAATAAATTGGATGTAAAATAAACATTTTGGTGGGCCTACAAATTTTTTAACGGTGAAAATCATTATCTTTGCCACTATTTATGGTGTGGTCCAGATGATCGTTGGATATGATTTATTTTTTGGATAATGCTCTAAAATGATCTCTAAAAATAGATGAACGGTGTAGATATAATAAATACATCACTGTGGGGCCCATGTAACTTTGATCTCCTTTGAACCGTTCTCACAACTCAGAGCTCGAGGAGCGTTCGTGCTGTCTTTGCACGGCACGTACTAGAGCAACTATAATACAGCTGGTGCTAGGTACAGGTTAGCTACAGCCAGGCTGTACTTTTATAAAGGGTAGCGGATTGCGTGCTAAGTAACTCATTACGCTTAGTGTACTGAGTAAACTCTATGGGGCCCATAGTCATTTATGCATTTTATCCTTTCTGTCCATCCATTTTATTAGTTAATTTTAAGTGGTTAGCCAAAAAATGAAGCATATTCAAAGATCAATTGGACCACACCATTGGAAACAATGTGAATTTAACGTCTACCGTTGAAAAGTTCTTGATGGCCGCAGAAATTTTAGATCAGGCCGATGTTTTTTTTTTTTTTTTTTCACTTAATCCATGTCTTTTTTTTAAAAATCTTACTAACATGTTGGATGACAAATAAACATCACTGAAGTCCTTGGAAAGGTTTCAATGGTGGAAATCAATACTTCCACTGTTTCCTGTGGTATGGGCCATTTGAGCTTTGGATGTGATTCCATTTTGGGCTCGACCCCTAAAATGATCTGGATAAACTAAATGAATTCATGGTAGGCCCAATAGAGTTTACTCAGTACGATAAAAGCATACTGAGTACGCAATCCAATTTCTTTATAAAGCTTCTCGGAGAATTATATAGCGGGTGTAAAGCTTCTTCAAGAAGTTATACAGCTGTACGTTTTTATCTCTCTGAGTAAACTGTGTGGGGTCCATCTTGAACTTTTTAGTTTATCCACAACGTCCATCAGTTTTTTCAGAACATTTTAGGGGTTGATATTAAATTTTAAGTATATTTAATAATCAAGTAGATCGCACCATAGGAGACTGAGAATAATGATTTCCACACCGTTGAAAGAAACGAACGAATTGAGTCTTACCCAACTCGATCCGACTCAGTTTTCCTGACCGAGTCGGACTCGGATTGATTCAGGCTAGTAGGAGTTCAAATTTGTTTGGGTTAGATGATCTGGACTCGGTCCCGGATCGGATTAGGTTCAGGTTAGGCCCTGCAAATCTCAAATAGAGTTGAGTTGGACCGAATCCGATCCGACTCAGTCCGATGCCTAGCTCCAACTAGAAAGTACGGGGTGTTACACCCTTCTAAGTGAATTCTCTAGGATTAAAACACTTTTATGAGTTGTAAGAGATTCACCCATCCTCCCTTGCTTTTGTCACCTCATTAGCACTTCATATGTAAGGGAAATGATTAATGTAAGAGCTAAAGCATTAGCCAACGCATCAGCTTCAACGATCGGGGGAGCAATTAAGGTGTTAATTTAAGCAATGAAGATCTTTGAAGAAGCAAATCAAGCACAACGCATCAAATGGGCTCACTTTAACAAGCGTCATTTAGTCAGTCCATACTCTCTTTCCTTGTGTAGGATTGAGGGTAAGAGTTTATAACCCAAACTTGATAGGTTCTTATGTAGGTACTAGGCTCTTATGTAGGGCCGATTCACTAGATACGGGTGTGATCATATTAGTCTCTGTGGGAGCCTCCGGTAAGAGTAAACATAAGTCCTTGGATTAGGACCGAGGTTGTTAGTTAGGTAATAGAAAACCAACTAAACTCTCTTATGGGAGCATTCGACAAGAGTTTACACTATATAGGTTCTTGTATAAGACTACGTTCCTTTTGTAGGGTTGTAAAGGTTAGAGGTGAACTTGATTAAAAATCTCCAATAGTGAATTTTGGTACACGCATGGGTTGAGTGTGTTTGATGAGAGTGGAGTAGGGAAATCAAACCGCTATACAAGTTTGTGTTTGTGATTGTTATTTGATCACTTTTCTAATTATGCTTATATGATTGTTTAGATGAATTATATGTATACATGATTAGATGAATACTAAGAGTTGGTAGTTAGCACATCCCACACATACATGTACACTATCTTATTTAGACTAGATGCTTAGCACGTTTCATCTATTGTAGTCTATGTGATTAGATCCATTATTGGCTTAAAAGCCTAAGTGTTAAATTACTTAGTTTAAATTTGTAATGGCCCATACTCCGAACTAGGATATAAACCCATTAACATAGCCCACCTAGGACTTTGATCCGCCTCCTAATCTGATATGGGCTCTAATAAGAGCTAACAAAACGAATGAACGGAGAGGATTTAGCCTGGATCACACATGGGTCCCACATATAGATGGTGCATGAAATTGCGGTATAACCGTTACTGTAGTAGAAGTATGGAATTAGTCAAAGTGTCCTAGAGGGGGGTGAATAGGACTTTACAGAATTTATACCAATTTAAATGTAATGCCTCGACTTTTCAGGACCCGAGTATACGACCCGTTTCCCAAAAACTCGAGTGTTAACTTATAAAGAGTCAAAGTCCACATATATATATATATATATATATATATATATTTTCTTTCTTCAGAGTAAGCAGATGAGTGTAGTATGGACAAATCAGACATAAAGGAAAGTTGCATTATCATTTAAATATACAAAAAGCTACCCATAATGACTTGTACAAACTAATGTCCCTATTCTTACAATACAAAATGAAATAATATTACATGTGAAACAAAGTAAATTGTAACAATCTTGAGCTGTGAAATCTTGTAGCAGCCCTTAGGAAATACAATCATGCACCCTTGTCAACTATAGCCTGCTCCTTACCAATATGAATATGAACATCATCTGGTCCACCTGTGCTACATGTATAGTTGTATATTTGATGGATGAGTGGCCAACTCAGTGTGAATTCCCCTCAAGATTACACACTGCCGCATTAGGTAAGCATAGTTATAAAACAAAGCATATAAAACAATACATGATGCAGGTCTTATTAGATGCATGGATGCGTGAATGCAGTCATCGCCCCAGGAATGCACATCCATGCGGAAGTTGGGCTCGTCACCCATGTAATCATCGACCTGGGAAAAACATCCAGTTGGACGGAGGCTAGTCGTCAGCGAAAGCATACTAAGTGCGACATAACGACTACCTATCGTACATCACGTATGTTAGCGATAAACGCTGATCTGTGTCATATATGCATGATTTGCCAAACCATTATTAGTCCAGTTACAATCAGCCAGTTTTAAATAAGATCAATGTCACTACGGGGGCTTGTCACCAGCGTAGGTTGACAGCTCAAGCATAGGTCCCATAGCACCATCCCCAGCTCATGAGATTAATGTTTAATGAAAACCCATCGACTAGTGACCAATCATATTATCGTATATGGGGCTTACCATTGCATAGTTGTATAAAAATAGTACATCAAGCCACATAGGGCAAATACCAAAACTAAGCTACATAGGGCAAATGTTAAAACTGAGCCACCCAGGACGAATTTTGAAACTAAGCCACATTAATCACATTAAAACCATTCGATAAAGACCATCTTTGAAAACCACTTAACAGAATGACTCGTGGATGGTAGGCCCACATTAATATCCAATTCAAACCGCCATTCAATAACCACTAAGTCGAAGGCCCATTATAATCACAATCAATCAGGTTACATCCCAAGTATGGGTGTACATTTATATGTGGGGGTTTCCCACTGATGTACCAGTTTAAGTTCCATAAGCAAATCACAAGTAATCCACAAGTATGAGAAAATATGTAGGATAATTATTAAGCATGTTATCTAGCATATTAATTTCACAATTAGCATATGTACTCACGAGGCAAGATATTAATTAACAATTCAAAGTTAAAATAAAACTATCACTTATGTTAATGGGAAAGATGGAAAGCTCAAGGGGAAGAATCATCACCTTATTTGTCGACCCACCTTCTAATGTCATTAGGAAATGCACATGCCCTTAGGCTTTGATCCTATTGCAGATTATAAACTTGTATGGTTAACTCAAGGTTCTACAAGACTACCTATGGTATAGATTATAACCTAGGGTTTAGATTACTTAGGGTTTTGATGTAGAGTTAGGGTTTTCATCCTAGACTTCAGTTAAATGCATAGATTTTAGGATCTGAATCCTAGATTAGTGTTACTATTATTATTATTATTATTATTATTATTATTAGTGTCGCTCAATGGGTTGAATAATATTCACAAAAGGAATACTGATTCCATCACTATTATTAATGATGGTTCCTAAGTTCCTATTTAAAGGTATCGACATTATCTAATATCCTTATGATGATTAAAAATCTTTTAAATAATACAAGTAATAATGATGGAATCTTCACTAACGATTATGTAATAAGGACTAATGTTAATAATCATGCTAACAAGCATTATACTAGTTCCATAAGGAAAATGATAGCTATTTTCTAATGTTAATACTTGTAACTATCAATAGTGAATCTAGTCATGATACTAGATTCATGACAAATGTTCTATTTTAGAACATGGATTCCTTAGTTTTATTGTAGTTGTTGGGTAAATGGTTCTACACTTCATAGTGTTCTAGGAAGTCCAATTTGAGCCAGTCCACCATCTATTAATTAAATTTATGGGGCTCATTAGCTAAATTTCATGGGCTCACTAAAAAGCTATATAAATGCTTTGTTTTGGTCTTCTGTTCAAAACTTCTTTAATTGGTATTTTCTTCATTTGTGGGAAGCTGAATTATGGTTGGATTTAGGGTCTATGGATCATGAATTTTGACAGGTTTATAAGAAATAGAGATAGTGATTTTGGTGTGAGTTAAGAACAGAGCCTGCTAGATTTAAAGGGTTTGACTTAGCAGATTGAACTTATTGGGTTCTGTCATCAAGGAGAAGTTCAGTTTGCTCCATTGTTTATCTTACAATTTTAGCTTCCAAACAGGTAGAACTCAGTTCTTTCTAAATAAATAATTGACATGACTATGTGTACAGGGATTGGATTTTAGTTGCATACCGACCTTAATCCATCGAGTTTTACATCAGGTGGGCCCACCTCATGTATTATGTTGTGGTGGGCTGATGGTCTGGCCCACATGTTTGCCACCAAGTGGCTGGGCCTGGATTTATTTTGGCCCAGCAGCAGCTGCACGGGGTGCAGCCCACCTGCGTTGTGCAGGGTGCGGCCCACCTGTATTGGCTTAGGTGAGGCCCACAGTGATGTGTAATATGACCTAGTTCCAGGGCCGGTCCCAACCCAGCACCCGGCCTAAGAGAAAGGCACTTTTAGCTTGGAACGTGGCCCAGTTGAAACCTGCTTTCAGCCCAAGCCAAGGCCCTGCTGAGGGGCATTTTTATCCTCATTCATGGCCTGATGAGGGCCTAGTTTTGGACCTTTCACACGGCCCGATGAAGGACTGACTGAGGGATGGTTTCAGCCACTCTTCTAGGCTGATTTCGGCCTAGAACGTGGGCTGGTTTCGGTCCACAATCCAACTCATCTCAGGGCCCTGTTAAGCATGGTGTGGCCCACTGATTTGGGACGTGGTGCACTAAGTATGTGACTCAGTGAGGTCCACTGATGAAGTGTGGTGCGCCCCACTGAGATGTTTCATCATCACCAGTTTGGATCACGAGTGGACGGATTCGCATATACTGTTTACACTGGATCATATCCATTGCAAACCACCACACAATCTGAGTTGAACATTTTAAGAGTAATGATCAGACATTGTTAGAATGTCCCACCAATCAAATGAAACATATAGAAGTTAGAACTTAGACCTGGGTTTATGGCTGAAGCTAAAATCATCGTTGGGGAAGACGATTGAACTCCAATGGTGATTCTCAATCCAGTGAATCTTTCGTTATTCCAGTGCTTCCAGATATCTTGTACACCCCCAATGGAGCTTACAGAAGCTTAAAGTTGAAGCTCTAGTGGGGATTTCATGGTGGGTTCGCCGGTGGAAGAAAACAGCTAGTTTTTATTTTGTTTTTTTATTGTGGAGAAAAGAAAACCTAAGCCACTAGCTGGAATGGATGGTTGAAAAGGCTCCGTTTGGGATAGCCTGGATGAGCTCTTGCTTGCTCACGCGGATCGCTGAGCTGGAAGAAAAACAGAACATTCTATTTTCAGAAAAATAGCAGCATAAACAGCCTTCTCGCGCTGGTATTTGTGAGCACATGTGCGCACTTCATCAGGTGGACCAACCATGGTTTTGGTCAACATGGGCGCTCTATCAGATGGGCAGTTTGGATCCTCTAGATGGGATGAGATGGTGGGCCACATCGCGATCAAAGGAGGGACGAAAAACACAACCGAGCTACGTTTTAAACAGCAGCAGGCGGGAGATTTTTTCCTCTTTCGGGTGAGTGCGGGTTAGCGCTCGTTTGACGTATTAAGAGTCCGGTGTACCTCTGTTGCACGCAAGGCGTGTACGCATGCCGCACATGGTGGGGTCCATAGTGATGTTTGTGATAAATCCACACCGTCCATTCTATTTCTGGGTCCCTGATCAGGGCCTCTAAACGAAAATCAGGCAGATCTAAACTTTAGGTGGGCCCCATTACTGATTTCATATTTGATTAGTGAGTTGTGAGGCCCACGGAGGTATGTCAACAAATCTAGTCTGTTCATTCATTTAGCAGGGTTAGTTAGGGCAAGTGAATAGATGTGTGGCCGATCAAATGGTCCAGGTGGCGACACAATTGAATTCCAACATAGATTGTGACTATCCTTTGTTCTGATGACTAATTCATTTCTAATTAAAATCCTTATTGATCTTAAGGGCTCTTAAGGCTGCCCAATTGAAATGCACTAGCATATAGTCTACAATGCAATCTAAAGCTATGTAGACCTGATGTGTGGTGGATTTGCTGAGTTGGGTCTCAAAAACTGACGATGTACGTTTTAATTATTTTTATAGAGCATTATGTGAAGTTTTGTCATGATCGGATTCTCATAGCTAGGTCTTTTGATGTTTAGCGTTGATCCCGTTATGATGTGATGGTCCATCTTTAAGATTAGAGGATGGGTCACTTAATTTTAAGATGTGGAGGTTCCTTCCAACGATTTAAGGGCCCTAAACTAATCTAGGTGCCTCCGTATAGTCAGCACTACCATCTGATAGTTGGATTCATGTCGTTTAGTGTTGGATCGTTGAACAAGATGCCACATGCTTGATGGATGGTGGATCTTTATGTTTATGTCTTGAAATCGATGGTGATTAGTTTAATTGGTGTACCAAAGCGATTGAGATCTTAGAATAGATGTCTCTGAAGTTGTAGTGGACCGTTTTGAGGATCAATTAGATGGATGGTTTGATTGTGAATTGGGATTACTTTCGAGGGTCGAATTTAGATTAGAGTGAGGGTGAACGTTCCCCTTAAGCCAGGCTTGTATTTACACCAGGTTAGGTTATATGGTAACACTTGAGTACTAGAAAGTACGAGGTGTTATATTAAATCCTAATTTCCTAATCTTGAAATAATTTTGCAATTAATCAAGTTATGTGAATCTTAACTCCAAAGGCTTCCAATCCAAGTAGAGGATCCAAATAATAGACTACTCAAGTTATACAATTTAAGTGACTAGTCTATGTAAGATTGTGTATATGAGTGTGTGGGACGTGATTCCTATTGATCCTAAACATTCATGTAATCATGCATCATATTTAAACAACCAAGATAGGCATAATTAAATGAGTGGGCAAATAGCAACCCATAAGTGTACCGGACTTCACTAACGGAGGTTTTAAATCAGGTTCACCTCAAACCTTTACAACCTACACAAGGTTGACACTAGGACCTACACAAGGTTCCTAAAGATGCCTATACAAGGCAAATCGTCCTACACAAGGACTCAACAGTTTATGCCCTACACAAGAGCAAAAGTTCTACACAAGAACTTAAGTTTAGGCCACACTGGCCAAGGTTCCACACAAGAACCTAGGTTTAGGCCACACAGGCCAAGGTTCTACACAAAAACCTAAGTTTAGGCCACACAGGCCAAGGTTCTACACAAGAACCTAAACGTACTCTCCCGTCGAAGGCCTCCACTGAAGTCTTGGTAAATTTGAGATACAATCTGAGACCCAATCCTACACAAGGAATGATCTACAGGATCTTTGGACTCTAATGACTTACTTGTAAGTAGGTGAGCCCCGTTCAACACATGATGAAGCTGATCTCCCTTGATGATGGAAGGTCTTCATCTCCCTTAAACCGTAACACTTGTAGATGCTCCAATATAAGTAGCTGGGGTTGGGTCAAGGTATTTTGGTGAAATATACTCTAATGAATGTGGATCATTAAGAGACAGAGAGATTCCAGGGTTTGTGCATTCAAGAGATTTCAACATAATGATTTACCATTAAGTTGTTGGAGGATCCTTGAATGGTGAAATTCATTCTCCTATCCAAATTATTGAATATTCAATGATGCATTTAAGAAAGGATTGAAGGATGAACTCCCATGAGAACAAGGTTTATGATGTAAGGTAAGCAATAACTCTCTCAGAACTCAGTCTTTTTCTCAATACTACCATAAGAACCAAGCTTCTGTTTATAAAGGCAGAAAGTCCCAATGGTAATAAATTTGTTAGAAATTGTCTATATTCGATGTCATCGAACTTATTTCGATGTCATCGAGTGTTACCTTCGATGTCATTGAGTCACAGTTCGATGACACGAGATTTTCGTTCAAAGTTTGCTGGACGCTTTCTTGACCTTATTCGATGTCATCGAACGTGATTCGATGTCATCAAAATTTGAATTTTGATGTCATCGAATCGAGTTCGATTCCCCAAAGTTTTAAGTGTTTTTTCTCCAGAGCTTGCTGGACATTTTCTTGTCCTTTTTTGATGTCATCGAGCGTGATTCGATGTCATCGAAATTCGAATCTCGATGTCATCGAATCGAGTTCGATTCCTCGAATTTTTAAGAGATTTTTCCTTCGGAGATTGCTGGACATTTTCTTGTCCTATTTCGATGTCATCGAACGTGATTCGATGTCATCGAAATTTGAATCTCGATGTCATCGGGACTAGTTCAAGTCATCGAGCATTTCCAAGAGATTTTTCAAGAAGCTTGCTGGACATAAGTTTCTAATTCGTCGATGTCATCGAATCACCATCGATGTCATCGAGCAAGCATGTTCGATGTCATCGAAGGCACATTCGATGAATCGAATTTTCAGTCCATATATCTTGTGTGGTTGCTGGACTTTTGAGAGTCATTTTTCGATGTCATCGAGTCATGTTCGATGTCATCGAATAAGTATGTTCGATGTCATTGAGACATGTTTGATGACTCAAAGTGACATGCAGAAAACTGATTTGGTTTTCTTATTTGTAACTTACTTTTCAAACATGAGTTCCTTTATTGTTCTTTGAATTTTAGTGGGAATTTTATACCTGAGGTGTTTTGGTCATGGGATGTGAGGTTTAGTTTACCATTGACGTTCCTGATTCATCCACTTTGTTAAGGCAACAACTTGTAATTTCTTCTCGTGGGGCTCACTAGACTAACCGACTCAACCATCACATTAATTGACAAACAAAGGCACTTTCAGTGTGTGTGCACGGGGAGTGCACACCAGCACCACACCAGAATTTAAGGCCCGGTCAAAACACGTTTAACTGGACCAAATCCCGATTGCATCCTCCTTTCTCGCTTGCTCCTGCGCTGGGAGATTTAAACCCCCGCAACTACGATGGAGATGGGACCCACTACCGAAGGAGATGGGTAGATCTGAACTGTCCATCAAACGTAGGCTCCACCAATGACCAAAACCTAATGAACCTTGCCAAAAAGAATCGGAGACTTCCCCACCTCTTCGGATGAACAAGATCTCACAATCAGAAGAATAACGAGTTTAAGGAACTTCGGACCAGTGCGCGTCACTAGATTAGAGGTAATTTGGACCATCAGATCTTGAGGAATGGAAATTCCGATCCTTCTCGACAAAGAAAGAGCCGAGCTAAGCAAAGAAGAAGAGTTGCATTTTGTCTTTCCCTCTAACACTTCCTCCTTGTAGAAAGACACTGCCCGGAAGAACTTGAATGAAACCATCCTGGCCATCAATTATAGGGGCAAGGGATCGTTGGATAGAAGATCCAGATCGTCTAAGAAAAACTGATTGGGCATAAAATGGTCGCAGCGAAAGCTGCCATTAAAACCAAGCCCATCTGCCCGAGCGAGCCTAAACATAGGCAATTGTCCTAATGATCAAAATCGATGTCTGATAGCTCGATCAAAACCGTTGCCGGATGGCCCACCTAAAGACCATGAAAGAAATGAAGAAATTGAAGATACGTAAGAAGAATAAAGAGAACCAAAATTGGAAAAACAAAAACAGGTGAGTTGTCGTTCCACACTCCACATCGGATGGATTACCTCATTCATTACACACACCACTTGCGTAAGAAGGCTCTGGAAGCCTAGATGCACTATAAAAGCTCCCCACCACCGTTCAAAATATGCACAAAAAAGATAAAGAAAGAAGGAAGAAACCAGTGAAGGAGAAGAACAAAAGAAGGAAGCCCAGGGCGAAATTCCGTTAGCAATAATCTAGGTCGACAGTGTAAGCTCCTTCCTTCCTCGTCCATTCTTATTCTCATGGTTTTCCCCTCCTTCAAACTCCTTAATCAAGATAGTGAGAAATCCTCCCTGATAAAACCGAGTTAACTCGGTGGGAGAACACGTCGAGTCTTGAAAATTACTTGATATAACTTAGAGTCTCTAACGTTCACTCTGATTAAATACAAAAACAAATAAATCACAATAAGGGATTAATTCTAAACTACCCCGAACGTATAACTATGGAGGACATTCAGATGACTAAGGTGAGGGAATCCTTTAAGCTTGCATTAATTTAAGTCGATATGAATTATCTTGCCTTTTACATGCTTTCACGATATTATGATTCTCTCCTTGCAGTTGTTAATTTACTACCAACAATTACTTATCCTTGAAAATTATGGTATGATGTTAATTATGAGTGATCTTCATTATTTTTATGGGGCGATGGATACAAGTATTGCCCTGGCCTTCACCAATTTTGTTGAGTTAGCCCTTGCTGCTCTTCTCTTTGTTGAGTTGGCCATTGCCACTCTCCTCTATGTTGAGTTATCCACTGCTACTCTCCTCTTTTGAGTTGGCCATTGCCACTCTCTTCTCGGTTGAGTTAGCCATTTCTACTCTCTTCCTTATTTTATTAGCCATATGCTATTTAACTTTATAGCTAAGGCATGTGCCCTGGAATTTCAAAACTCCCATAATTTGAATATCTCTCTATTAATGCAAGTGATGTGTAAGAGGTATCACAAGTAGTGATTCAAATATTTATCATGTACGTAATGCGTTCTTGGTCTGCACGTAATTTCGTGGGTTGGTTGGCGTGGTGCACAATCGATGTAAGTAAATCGCTATACATGTTACATCACTTTTGAGATTTGATGTCGCAAACAATTGCTCCATGAACACATTGTGTTATGTAAATCCCCCAATCGCGTTGTTATGTTGCCTTTAGATGTTCGCATAAATCCACGTTAACATTGGACATGCTGGCGAATCTCTGTAGTTATGGGATGTGGGGCAAGTTGGGTTATCTATATATTATATTCCACATTGTGATGATCACTACATATGATGAGCCGCACACACTTTGCTAGGCATGCATTCATACGTATTTTTGTTGTGCATACTGATACCACTCATAGTGGTAGAGTACGAGACGTATCAGAACCCTTACATTACTTTTATGAATATCTTGAATTACTACTAATCTTAAAGGATAACTATCACTATAAGTAATGCATTGACCCTCTCCAACCATACAGATGATGCAGGTGATGTACAGGCAGAGGACCTAGAGGACCATCGCCCTGTGGAGGATTATACTGAATAAATAGTAAGATAGTTTATGATTCAGTTTTATTTTTTTTCCCTACATACTTTGATAATGTAATAAGCTCCCATTGAGAGGGCATTTGACAATTTTATTTAATTCTCTTATTATTATGGAATGATAAATACAGTTGATTTCACTCTTGTGGATACCTTTGTGAATGTAACTAGGTGGGATCTAAATGACAAGAAAAACAAGGTGAGACCTTGAGACATACAAATCTTTACATTATTAACACTCGGGATTCTCGGGCACGAGTATGTACTCGGACCGCGAAAATTTTGGGATGTTACAAAATTGGCATATTAGTTTAATTAAGAAATTGAGTGTTAAAAGAAAAAAAAATATTTTGGTCCTAATCACCCCCCTCCAGGATATAACATTCATTCTATAGCTCCACCAAGCTTCCGCGCATATCTTGTGGCCCCCCACCATGCGCAATTTCAATAGGTCCTTGTGTAGGACTACCTCTTATGAGAGTGTGCTAGGTCGTTTAATCTGTCCGCATACATTCTTGGTTGGCCTAAATAAAACCTTAAAAGTCTCTGAGGGAGCCACCAACATGGGTGCGAACACATAGGTTATTGGTTAGCCTATAGAAAACTTTGTATGTCTCCATGGGAGCCACTGACATAGGTGTGTACATGTAAGGTTCCTGGTTAGCCTGCAGAAAGCCTTATGTCTTCGAGGGAGACAGACATGGGTGTGTATGTGTTAGTCCCTATGTAGGACTGCCTCTGGTGGGAGTATACATAGATTAGTTTATTTAAGAAATTGAGTGTTAATTAAGAAATTATGTAAGATCGTACGTTTCAATTTTGGCACCGACACACCCTGGATTGACTAGATCAGTGAGCTTTGATCATGACTTTATTTTAGTACTGCAACAACTTGAGGCTTGTACCCTAGCGACCGCGTGGCCGCTATGATTCCAACGCCATGCGGCATGCCCCGTTATGATACCCAGAGTAAAAGATGCTTATGTGCGTACAAATTCAGGTGGGTTGCTTCTGCATACATGTGGGGCCCACCCAGAGAATCTAGCAAGGAATCTCTAAAAGTAACATTTTCTAAAATTCTAAACTACTCTTGCACCCTCACCTATGCCCTCACAACCACCCTTGCCTAATGACCAAAAGCTCCTACCAAAGTACCCTACACTCCTTATCCATGTCCAAAATACTCCTACTCATATTCCTCTCTCCCTATTTGTCAACACAACCCATCCCCCTCTCCCCTCAAAGGCATGAGAGCCCATGCCCTGGCCCATGCTAGCCCATGCTAAGCCACTCTCATCTTTCTTTCCCTCCCCATCCTACCCTTCATTCTTTTCCCTCTTCCCTCTCTATCCTAAAATTTCTACCGCAAAGCCCCAAACCTCTCTTATTTCCACCATTTTTCGTAGCAAGAGAGAGTGAGAAGAAAAGAGATTAGAAAAAAAAGAAGTGAGATTAGAAGGAGAGATTAGGGAAAGATCAAGAGAGAGAAAAAGAAAGAAAGATTTTAGAGAAATTTGATTAAAAGGGATAGATTAGAGAGATGGTTTGAGATAAAAGAGAGATTGAGAGGGAATTAGAGAGAGGGAGCTTAGGGAAAAGTAGGGGAGCTTAATGGACCGTCCAATTATTGATCCGACCCGTTCAACCATTCATCTGACATTGTGAGTGCAAGGGAGGAAGAAGTTCCCTCTTTTTAAAAAAAATTGTTTTCTTTCATTTTGATGGGGCACACAAAGGTGGGACCCACCTTGTGCATGTATAGTATGTATGGTGGGCCCCATAGTGACGGGGGTCCATCTAATCACCAAGATCTTCTTCCCTCCCCTTTTCTTTTTATGTTTTTTTTTTCTTTGTTGTAGGGCCCACAAGTGGGCGACGTTACAAGACAGCGTGTCCCGCACATTGGTATGGCATGGACCATCTTGTGTCGCCTACTATGATGTTTACCTTCCAACTTGTTGATCGGGATCACACATCTCTGGATGGTGAAAAATACAAAGATCAACTTGATCCCAAGCTTCCTGGGCCAATTGTGACCTAACCAACCCGATGGATGGAGTGGATCCCTAAGGTGGAACAACCTGCTGTGCAAAAACCAAAAAAGGGAGAGCACAACAATTGCTACTGTTGGTGTATAAACAGTGTCCTTGGACGCTAATGCCGTCCACGCCGAACAATTATACAACCACCTTCCTCAAGGGGTAATGAGGTGGGGCCCACTACTGGCCCTACTGTGGTGCATTTACTATATCCACAACATCCATCCATTTCATCAAATCATTTTAGGCCATGGGCCAAAGAATAAGGCTGATCTACATCTCAGGTGGACCACATCGCAAAGAATAGTGGGGCTGGGAACTCCCCAGCATCAGGGACGCCACATGTAGGACGTGGGGAATGGAATTTTTTGGATTGAAAAATCTAGAAAATTCAGAAAAAATAATGGTTATTCAAATCCAAAGTCCTGGGTGATGGGATTTGAAGAAGATCAAAATATGTAAATGTGAGGCTGAAAATCTTCTAAGATCTAATAATTTGAATTGAAAAGAAAAATGATCAACTTCTAAATCTAGAGAATTTAGAAGAAAATGAAGAAAATATATTTAAAGAAGAGAATAACTTGAGAAAATAAAGAGGGAGAGAGAAGGAGAAGATGAGAAATCACTTCCCTGGGCCTCACACACTCTTCCAATCACTAAAAGTCAAAGACAGAATCGTCAAGTCTTGAAGAAGTAAAAGCTCTCTTTCATTTCATAAAAATAAGATAGTATCCTTAGGTTTAGGGAAACACACCATTACAAATTCGCAATTACATTAAATGACCAAAGTACTCCTACTAAAAGAGTTTCAAAGTAAAGAAATTTGTACAAAAAATAATGCCCGCATTGTCTAAAAAAAAAAAAAAAAAATATTCATAAAATTGGATTTCCATTCATGGGACCCACCATGATGTATATGTTTCATCCATGCCATCCATATATTTTGCCAGATCTATTTAGGCGATGGGCCCAAAAATTAAGCCAATCCACATCTAAGGTGGACCACACTGTAATAAACAGTAGAGCTAGGAACTCCCCAACATCAGGGTCCACCAGGATATATTTGTTTAATCCACACCGTCCATCCAATTTTCCAGATGATTTTAGGCCTTGGGTTGAAAATGAAGAAGATCCAAATCTCGGGTGGGCTGCACTGTAGGAAACAATGCCTATTGTTGAAACCTTTTAGACCCACTATGATATTTATAAGCCATCGAAACATGTCCAAGATGGGGCTCATTGGGCCAGCCATGAACTAGGGAACCTGATAGATGAGCGGATTATCCTCATGTGGACCCCACTTGATATAAAAAAAGGGTGGTAGCTGGGCAGCAACCAAAGGTGCTACTAAGTGCGGGATGCTGTCCTGGGCGTGATCAGGACCCACCATGATATATGTATTTCATCCACACCGCCCATCCAATTTTTTAGATTTTTTTAGGCCATGGGTCGAAAAATGAAGCTAGTCTAGATCTTAGGTGGACCACACCACAGGGAACGGTAGGGTAGTGAACGCCCTCCATTAAAAGCTTTGTAGCCCCATGTGATGTACATATGCTATTAAACCTATTCATATGGTCTCACATGACCTGGATGAAGGGAAAACACAGATGTCTACTTGATCCGAAACTGTGGGGACCACATGAGTGGGCTACACTGCATGGTAGCTTGGCATGTTGTCCAAGTAGGTGTTCACAACCCCAAGTGTAGGGTCGCGATGTAGTAATAATCTCAGTAAGATCGAGGTTGAATCTATAGGGACTGATCATGTGCGTTTCTGAAATTAACTAGAAGTAGAACTAGAAGAAGATATAAAACTAATTATGAACTGATTGAGAGAATAATTGTGAATTAAGTAATTAAAACTAAGAATTTAAAGGTGGGAACTAGGTGCCAAGGATCCACTTATAGTGATCAGGGAGCCCTCTTGCTTGAATTAAGTAATATAATTAGAATTGGAGTCCTATCCTATACAATTGGAAAATATATCAATAAAACTAAATTTGAACTTCCATCGACCTAATTTTCAATGAAGGAGAACTATGATAATTGGCAGGGATTCCATCACCAAACCATTTCCAGGAGACAATGGCAAACAATAGGATTACCAATCTCATAATCTCAAAGCAGGAGAATTGTGAAGATTAAGAAGGATTCCATCACCCTACCATGCATAAAGGACGATGGTAAACAACAGGACTTACTAATTTCACAATCTCAAATCAGGAAAAGAAGATACTCAAAGCTATTACAGATCTACTATAATTTGAGTCACAACAAACTATTAAAAATTGAAAGTATTCCTTAAATATCAAATTAGAATCCATGGAGTTCAACATAAACATGAATTAAAATAAGAGAAACATCCCATCACGCTACAAGCTTCACCTCTTAGCCCTATATAATAAGTTTAACTAACCATAGACATGATTGGATCTAAAACCCTAGAAGAAAACATGAAAACAACTAAGAAGAAGAAGAAAAACTCTTGGCGACGGCTTCTCCACCCTTTTTCTCTACTCCTTAAACCCTAGAATATGCCTAAGAACATCTTAGAGAGTCGTATTTATAGTTGCGGAACTTTGACTTTCGCACCTAGTTGGAAAACTCTAGAAACCACCTCATATTTACGCAATTTGCTCCACACAGTTTCCCAAAATAGATTTCACTCTGCGTAATTTTACAAAATGACCCAGAGTTTCAAAATATACTTTTTCAGGACAATTTTAGGATTCCTTTTTTTCACTTCAAATCTTTGATTCTCTTCATTTCTCACTTAGTTTTCTTGGATCTTTGGCATGTGAATTCTTTAATCTTAGTTTCCTAAGATCCATCCATTGCCTTGGTGATTCTTGAGCACCAAATCCTTGTTTTTAGTACCCTTTTCAATCCAAGATCTTAAATTTACCTTGCAATACAAATATGAGTAAAATAGAACATTAAGCATTATCATGTTCATAAAACAAAGATATAAATGGGGGATAATGTGCAATATTTGACGCTCAACACAATCCCCAACCAGCGTTTTGCTAGTCCCAAGCAAAGTATGTGAAAAATATTTCGAGAACCATAGGATAATTTTTATAAACTCAATTGGTTTTAAAAAAACAATCCAGATAATAGAATTTTAAAATACATCAATGTTGTGCAATACCTTCTCCTAAACTCTAACATTCGGTAAGTTTCATAATCAAGTTCAAAGCATTAATCCTCCAATTAGAACAATTCCAAACATTGAGTTTCATGGGTGTATAATGAAGTCTAGACTTATCACAATCACAGGTTCAATTTGTCACTTTCATGATAACATTGATAATTAAAAGAGCATTTGGGACAACCAAAACCTAAACCGAACTTGCCTTACAATTCATCTTTTAGTTCCCTCTTTTATTCCTCTAACTTTTTATTTTTCCATCGATGGCTTTCATGCCATGTCAACCTTTTTTAAGATCTTTAATAAGTAACTCTTTTCAACGACAACTGTTTGTTTTATCTGGGTATTTTCTTTTTCTTTCTTTTCAAAATTTTCCATTGAACATGATGGAAAAATTCTCCAGGTTGGTTCCTTCCATGCGTAATAATCATCAAGTTGACAATTCAATATTAAACTAACAATTTACTGTGTAAGCTAGATGTGACATGTGAGATCATGACTCAATCAATGTTTAAAACTTCTAATCGAGGATTAATAACTTAACTTAATTTTGAGATCTCCCAAGTGACTAAACTCTAAGAGACATAAGGCATCAACATTAAGCATCTTGTAATTCTAATTTTTCAAAAATTTTTCAATTTTCTGCAATTTTTGCTCAAAGACTAAGAAAACACTGATTAGCTTGTCTAATCTACACCCCCAACCTAAAATCTACATTGTCCTTAATGTAAAAGAAATAAGCATGTAATGAAAAAGAGGCAATGAAAATAAAAGGGAAGTGATGGAAAGATAATACTTAAAGAAAGAATTTTTAAGGCTTTTCCAATGATCTCAGTGTGAAGATGGATTAGCACAAAAGACTCAACAGACAATAAACAAACTATCCTAAAACAACGGAAAACAAACTGTCCTAATCCTAAATTCTTTGAAAGCAGTAAACCTAACTAGGAAAACAGGGGAAAGCTACTCAGTCATGCCACAAGGTTCCTCATTCGGCCAATATCTTGATAAATTTCTCAGTAGGTTTCTCAACAAGATCATCCAAATGCCCTTTTGCAATAGGCTTGGATGTCTTGGAGCATGAATTTTCAGAGAAATTTATGGACCTCAGCATAAAGTTTCCTTTTAATCTCCTGAGGTGTCCAAAGTATATATGACTCACCTGTGACAGAAAAAGTTTTAATGTTAGAATACCATGGTTAGTCAAAGACTACAAGTAGATGTAATTAAGAAAAATTCTCAGTAGGTGATGTAGTCTTAACACATTCTAAAGTTTCATACTCCGGTTCAATTTTCAGCTCCTCCTCCTTTAATGGTAAACATTCAGGATCTGTAGAAGGAGGGGCTTCAGAATAAGGGTTCTCTCGGTCAGTAACAACTACCAAGGTATTGTCTTGCAAGGCATCCACTATTTTTGTTATCATATTATCATTTGGATCTTCAAAGTGTGCCAAGCAATCTTCTAGAAAGCTAGGAGATTCAATTGAGAGAGATTCGTTCTCCACATCGAGATATGTGATGATATGCCTAATAACTTCATCGTCTTTGAAAGTAGATGGGAACATGTTCTCTTGCTCTTCATCTTAGTGAGAATAAATCATCACCGGATGTATCTTACCTTGCCCTGCATAGATAGATTTATGATCAGCAGGCGAAGAATTGATGTGAAGACTCTGTTCATTGATACCACTCAGTAAAGGCATTGTATCATCAAGGTTTGACAACTCAAATAGTCGTCTCTACTGGGTGGTTTCAAATTCTAAAGTCCTATCGAGCAACTCCTCTATCTCCCTAACCAAATTATAATTTAACTCAGGGGAGTGGTCTAAATATGCATAACAAGAGTTGGAAGGATCAGTTGAAAGGAGCCCATCCTCCACATTTAAATTAGACATGTCAGATAGGTGGAGTAGATTATTATGGTCAACAACTTCCTGTACCTCTTACTCATTGACCTGGACCAAACTTGAGGTCGATTTCAGTGAAATTTGGGCTATAAACTCATGACTATCATCCCAATCCTCATCATTTTCCAATTTAGTGCAGTAGATAAGTGGGATGGGATCACTTTCCTCACGCTATTTTTCTAGGTTGAGTTGAGGCTTGAATAAACTAGCCTCTTCATCCTTGTTGAAGTCAAGTGTGTCATGTAACTGGAGTATATCAATATCATTATATTTGAACACCCACGTCTCTTGATCATTCCTTTTGGACAGTCATCGAGATTGACTCTTCGAAAAATTGAACCATATGCTCATTAACACAATCCAACTCTTCATTCTCAATTTCGGTACCCTCTGCAAGCGAGTTAGGATTACTTTCTTCGTATTGTGTTTCTGGATTGGGTTGAGGCTGGGATAAACTAGCCTCTTCCCCCTCATTGAGGTGTGACTAATGTTCTAACCTGGTTGATTTAATCAATTCAATAGATTTTTTAATGGCTACGAATGATTACATGAGATATTGTTTGAATTGCTCTTGTGCATTCATGAGTTTCTGAAGTGAATCCTCTTGGATCGTTTCTAGTTGGATTTCAAAGGTAGGGGATCCAAGAGAATAATCACTATAATCTCTTGTTGGTTCATCTCTCCAATGTTGATGTTTCCACTAATCATAGTCATATGGGTCATAGGTGGGAAAGTTGGATGTTTGTTGGTACGCATTATCACCCATAATATAATCATGCATTATTTTCTTCTTGTTTGATGGGTGATACTCGTTCTCACTCCAATACGGGTCATATGGAATGTAATTATTCTCCCATTTATAATCACCGAAGGACTTCTTAACCGGTGGAGCATTATATTCCGTTTGGTTCTCGATGATGTTTCCAGAAAAATGTTGAGACGTAGGTTGTTTTCTAACATAATCATCTGACATCCCTTCACAATTTCTCGCATTCTGTAAAACTAGCTCAGCATATTGACATTCCCACTCTTGCATATACATGGTGAAACCCTAATCCTGAACCTAATCCTAATCCTGCAACAATATGGAAAGTAGAGGAGAAGTTAGAAAGAGTTTACTGGTTTGAAGAGTTCTATGTTAGGAACCTACAAAACAGAAAACAATGTTAGTCCCTAAAAAAAGAAAATTCAGAAAAATGTTAATCTAAAAACAAAATAAAAAAATTAGTCCTAAAAACAAATTAGTTCCTAAAAACAAATTAAGAAAGTTTCTAAACTAGAAATAGGAAGTTAGTTTCTAAAAAAAATTAAGAAAGTTTCTAATTCTAGAAATAGAAAGAAAAGTTAGTTTCTACATCTAGAAATAGAAAAGAAAAATTAGTTTCTAAAAAAAATTAAGAAAGTTTCTAAATCTAGAAATAAAAAGTTAGTTTCTAAAAAAATTAAGAAAGTTTCTAAATCTAGAAATAGAAAGAAGTTACCAAATTAGAAGTTTCTATTTTGGGATCCTGTAGAAGAAAATGGAAAGTGAATTAGTTTCAAAAAAAGAATTAAAAACGCAACCTAGTTTCTAAAAAAAGAAAAAGGAAAGTTTCTAAAAATAGAAAGTTAGTTTCTAAAAACAGAAAAAGGAAAGGAAATTAGTTTCTAAAAACGGATTAGGAAAGTTTCTAAAAAATAAAAATTAGTTTTAAAAAACAAATTAGGAAAGTTTCTATCCTAAAATTAAAAAGTAAATTAGTTTCTAAAAATAAAAAAGGAAAGTTTCTAAACCTAGAAATAGAAAGCTAAGTTAGTTTCTAAAATAATTCTGAAAATACCCTAACCTAAAAATAGAAAGTAGAAAAATTCTAATCTTAACCTAATTTCAAAACTAATCAAATTCAGAAAATGCAGCCGTCAATCCCCAGCAACGACGCCATAAACTTGTTCATAACCCCAAGTGTAGGGTCGCGATGTAGTAATAATCTCGGTAAGACCGAGATTGAATCCACAGGGACTGATCTTGTGCATTTTTTAAAATTAACTAGAAATAAAACTAGAAGAAGATGTAAAACTAATTCTAAAGTGATCGAGAGAGTAATTGTGAATTAAGTAATTAAAACTAAGAATTTAAAGGTGAGAAATAGCGTGTCAAGGATCCACTTATAGTGATCAGGGAGCCCTCTTCCTTAATTCAAGTAATACAATTAGAATTGGAATCCTATCCTATCTAATTGGAAAATATATCAATAAAACCAAATCTGAACTTCCATTGACCTAATTCTCAATGAAAGAGAACTATGATAATTGGCAGGGATTCCATCACCAAACCATGCACAGGAGACAATGGAAAACAACAAGATTTACCAATCCCATAATCTCGAAGTAGGAAATTGTGAAGATTAGGAAGGATTCCATCACCCTACCATGTCCAAAGGATGATGGTGAACAACAGGACTTATTAATTTCACAATCTTAAATCAGGAAAAGAAGATACTCAAAGCTATTGCAGATCTACTGTAATTTGAGTCACAATAAACCATTAAAAATTGAAAGTATTCCTTAAATATCAAATTAGAATCCATATAATTCAACATAAACATGAATTAAAACAAGAGAAACATCCCATCATGTTATAAGCTTCACCTCTTAGCCCTAGCTAAGAGGTTTAGTTGACCATAGACATGATTGAATGTAAAACCCTAGAAGAAAGCATGAAAACAATTAAGGAAAAAGAAAAAAAAACTCTTAGCGACGGCTTCTCCACCCTTTTGCTCCACTCCTTAAACCTTAGAAGATGCCTGAGGACATCCTAGGGAGTCCTATTTATAGTTGTGGAACTTCAACTTTCGCACCTAGTTGGAAAAGTCTAGAAACTGCCTCAAATTTACGTAGTTTTCTAAAATAAACTTCACTCTGTGCAATTTCACCAAAATGACTCAGAGTTTCAGAATATGCTTTTTTCAGGACGATTTCAAGATTCCTTTTTTTTTTCACTTCAAATATTTAATTCTCTTCATTCCTCACTTGATTTTCTTGGATCTTTGGCATATGAATTCTTCAATCTTAGTCTCCTAAGATCCATCCCTTGCCTTGGTGATTCTTGGGCATCAAATCCATGCTTTTAGCACCCTTTTCAATCCAAGCTCTTAAATTCACCGTGCAACACAAACATGAGTAAAATAGAACATTAAGCATTATCATGTTCATAAAACTAAGATATAAATGGGGGATAATATGTAATATTTGACCCTCAACAGCAGATCCCATCTCATGGGCCCCACCCTGATGCATCTGTGGTATCCACACTGCCCATCTATTTTTTTATCATCTTAGATCTTGAGCCTAAAAATGGGACAGATCCGGATCTTAGGTGGTTCACACTGTAGGGAACAATGGAGATAGGGGCATCCACCATTGAAACTTTCTAGGAGCCCACCTTAGTGTGTTTCTACACCCACCCACACGTGTGATGGTCACACAAACCTGGGTGATGGGAAAACATAAATATCAGCTTAACTTAAAACCTACGAGGATTTGAAATCCTTGGTTTGAAATCTCCTAGCTGTGTTTGGCACCATTAGGTTTAGAACCTCTGTAATCCAAAAATAGCTATGCATAATATATTTTAAGGGGTTTGAGTTTATGTAACGTCCCAAATTTTAGGGGTCAAGCCATACTCGACTCTCGAGGTCCCAGGTGCCACTTATGCTATTATGAGAATGCAAGTATTGGTACATTTAGTTGGGTATCACAGTAGACATATAATCAAGCTAGACAATGCAATAATTCTAAAATAAATAATCCAAAACATCCCAATTAATGTAAGCAAAAAGCCATATTTGTTTAGAGTACATGGCAGAAGCTAGGCGTTATATAAACATTTAGTCCAAAAATGCAAAAAAAAAAACCGTATCAACCCTAAGATCCTGTCGGTGGTCTGATGATGTCCTACATCGGCCCTCCCAATATCTGGAAGTATAAAAGTTCCTCCTCTGAGTCCACATGCGCCTCCTCTAGCGCATCGGACTTTAGGGCATCTGCATTTAAGATAGGGTCTGGTTGGTGTTTTCAAACACCGTCCCAGAGTGGGAGTGAGTGATCAACTCAATGGTTCTATTAACATCAAGTTACACATGTTATAAATTCAACAAGCACAATTAATGATAAAGCATGTTAACACCCAATTCCTAAGTACTCTTATTAATGTACGTGCATGTTGTTATGCGATGATGCATGTCCTCATGCTCCAACACTCCCTCATAAGCCTCTCCGACACCTCATTCGCTAATTCTAACACACCCTCAATATGCGACCACAACACCCAAGTCACCACAACCTATACTAATGTAATGCGATGAATGTTCATGTTAGATAAGTATTTAGTTAAGTCCGTTTATTTAGCAAAATTAAGCAAGTTGAAACACCTCTTTTTGATCAATGGTTGTATCCAGATCGTAAGGTACAAGGCAGCCATAGCGTCCTCGTACCTGCGATCCTTGGTCCGTCAAGGTTCGTCACTCCCAGGTGAGCTTATACGATAGGCAAATTTGTAAAATGAATTTGCTCGCGGTCACTACGGGGAGGCTTGTCACCCAAGTGTAGGCTGATAACATAGACACGGTGTCCTATACCACCATGCCCGACTCATGGGACTTGGGGATCAAGACACTAACGGTTGATAGTAGGCCTCTCGAGGGTAGGGGGTACTTCAGATTCATGAAGGTGTGATTATACATGGTGGACACAACATGGTTGGTCGGCAGATAGGCTAATTCGGTTGACTTGGACTAACTCCGGTGTAACTGACATTAGGTGCAACTAACCCATGTAGTCCGACTACTGTCGGTAATCCGTGTTCAGCTCGTATCAATTCGGTTAGTCTGGGCCGGCTGTAAGTGCTATAGTGAATAAAGCACACCTTGTTTGTCAAATTTTATCTAGACAAAACAGCTTATGAAGTAGCCTTTTAATGTGAATCAAGATGGAAAGTTCAAGACTCTACTAAATTTCAAATCAAGTAGAAGATCAAGATGGAAAGTTTGAGACTCTACTAAAGTTTAAGTCAAGTAGAAGAACAAGTTCCATGAAGTTCAAGTATCCAATCTACTTCAAAAGTTCAGTCATTTCAAGTATAATAAACCCTAGAAAGACCTTAGGATTAGGTACTTTCAAAATATAATTTAAGTAGGTTTTTATGCCTATAGTTGGCTAAGGTTCGACTAGTCTAAGTTATGTTTCGACTAGTCTAAGAAAATTTCAACTAGTCCTAGTTCCAATTGAAGTAAAATAGAATTTCTGTTATACCTTCGACCAGTCAAGGAACTTGCTCGACTAGTCGAAGGTTGGCCTTCGACCAGTTAAGGGTTGCTTGACTCGAAGTCCAGCAACTGAATCAATTCAGATTTCCTGCATCCTTGACCAGTCGAAGACCTTGCTCAACCAGTTGAACAGGGCCCTCAACGAGTCGAGCAGGGCCTTTGACTAGTTGAAAATCTGTTTTATCTTATCGCGCTTAAAATTTAAAAATTTGTTGAAACGGAATCTGGTCCTTAGACGAGTCGAAGTAACAACTTCTTTGCCTATAAATTGAGGCCTTTCTCAATCCAAAAATACAATTCAAGTCTATCAAATCCTTCTTCAAGAGAGAGAGAAGTCCCCGTTATGCTCAAGCTATTGCACGGTATTTATTAAATATTTTTAATAGTTTTTGTTTAATTCCTTGATCTCTTATGCTGTCAATCTTATTTTATAAAGAGAGTAAAAACTCTTCTTTTTGAGATCTTAAAGGAATTCAAACAAGTAGCCTTTGGTTTGAATCTATTTAAAATCAATCTAGAACCTTGAACCCTTGTCTATATAACTGAACATTGAACGCTCTACATTCAAGAGAAGTGGTTCTACGGCTACATCGATAAATACGTTTTCAAAGGAGAAGATAAGTATATTTCTTTTGTATTTTGGTTTTGATTGAGATAAGCCAGAAAATCTCAGTGAGGGGTTTCTTGTTTGTGATAGCCTAATAAAATCACAACTGTATCAGGTTTTAAGGTGTTTCTATGAAAACCTTATTTATAGTGAAAGCCAATATCACGTGGATAGTGATGATTGGGAGTGGAGTAGGTGTGGCTGTTTGAGAACAATTGTTGACACACCGAACCACTATAATTCTTGGTGTTGTAGTGAATGTCTTTTATGTTTATGTTTATATGGTGAATGGTTGTAATCTTTTTAAGTTAAAGTGGTGAATGCTTGTGATAAGTTTAGCTTTTATTGACTCTTGCTTAGTTTGAGATTTTGATTCTTACAAGTTTCGTGAAATAAGGTTGTCTTGTCTAAACTTGTTTGGGTAAAGGTTGTCCTACGAACCAGTTAGAATCAATGTTTCAATACTAGTGCAATTGAAATCTCAGATTTATTTATTATTTTTACACTTTATTTTTTTATTTGGCATAGTCCTATTCACCCCCGTCCCCCTCTAGGACTGGTTAAGCTCTCCTTTTTTCAGCGGCCAACCCGATTGAGTTGCTCTTGTGGATTCGCGGTTTGCTAGCTAACCCATCTACGTAGGTAGTCCCGGTCAGTCAATCACATTAATAAATTGACTACCGCAACAACAAGGAGGGATATAACCAGTGAATTAGAATATCTTACTTTATAATTCATTTCATCGAACAGGTATGTGGCATTACACTAAGATAGTAATTCATGGAAAGTAAGCGGCCATACAAGTGCACACTGGTTAGCATGAGGTCATCTATGCATTATATCAATCATCAATTGACACTAATTAACATACATTAGTTCGTACATTACCCAAATCAATAATCAGCACTGGTTATGTAATATCCCAGATTTTTTCCAACCTGGAATTAGATGTCCTTAGGCAATAGATCGATCCTAACACCTTATTAACTTGTCAGAACTCAATCCCAAAGTCTAAAATCGCTTTTGAACTCATTTCCTTCACAAATCTCACCTTTCACCACCTTGTTCTTTCAATTTTTCTAAGTAGTTTCACATTAGACACTATCTTAAAAGTTTAGGTGATGAAGAACAATACTTAAACTCAACATTACTGTAAATAGTAAATACATAAATAAAATGGGCTTTTAACCATTACCCTTATGGAATCTCACAAATCAAATAGGTTATTTGGAACATCCGCCTCTCCTGCCCTAGGACCTTCTTCTGTTGTAATTAGGGCGTGATTTAATAACTTGGATCACTTTATATACAACCTATAAAGGCCTAAGTACCACCTCAGACAGAAATCATATAAGACTAAGTACCACCTCAGATAGAAATCATAAAGGACTAAATCCTTTATAAATTAAGCGAGAATTAGCTAGTGTTAAACTAGAGTACCTGTGAAATTAGCACCAATCACTTTAAATATGATCTGTAGACCTAAAACTGGTAGAATCATTAACACTACATTATCCTATAATCTAGGATCAACTCATTACCCAGTTGCCCTCGGGAGCACATTGAAACTTCGTATCAGATCTGGATAGCACATCGAAAGTCCGATTAACGCAAAGTTAAACAATTAGGACCACCTTGTTGGGCTTGACAACCATCTCGGAAATCAAATCTAAATAGTATCCCACGGCTATTCGCTTGAGTCCGGAGTGAAAAGTGTGAGAAAACGTAGATTTTTTTAGAAATCAAATCTCATTTAAGTATTCTGAGACTTGTCACTTGCGGACCTGATATAGACAATCAGACCGTCGGAATCTGACCCAAATACACCCTCAGATCAGGAGAAATTTCATACACATGTCCATGTACTTGTAACCTTGATCGAGTTGCGGTGACCGTTGAACTGAAACTGGTCCACCACATGTGATTTAGAAACCCGATTGGAATAAAAACTTAACTCAACCTAGATCTATAGTCTGTGAGCTTAAGTTCGACCTTTGGCTCAAGGGGGGATTTCAGAAGTGCTTCGTTGAGCTGGAACATGACCGTTTTAGACATAACCTAAGTATACCTTGACCCTGGGACTATTTTGGTTATGTTTTAGCCTATATAAGGACCTAAAACCCTCACTCATTCTCACCATACGAATTTAAGAAAACCTAGGAGAGAGAAGAGAGAAAAGAGAGAGAAAGTGTGAGAGATGTGGGAGTCTTCCTACTATTCTACCCTGCTGCTATACGCGGTTAATCATCACGATCTAATCACTTTTTCAGAGATTCTGGCTTCGTTCTTAGGTAAGAAAACCTAACCCTAATCTGTTCTAGACTTTCTATTGTTGTAGGTAGCGAAATAGCTAATCTATTTCGTGATTCAGGTTGTTATACCATCGTTGACAAAGACCTAGAGTCTTTGTCTAGTTCATTACGATTCTACGGCAAAAGGTGTGGACTTTAGATGTATAGGTTAGGGTTTTCAATGCTTTCAATGTCAGATAATGATAGATTCATGATCTGCATGCAATTGCACATGTACAAAGTGCTGTCCGTTTCATTTTTCAGATATACGTTAACTATGTTGAATATACTATATTCCTCATATTTGTAGAAAATACTGTATACGTATGAAATACGGATTTGCGCTTGACATGATTAATTGTTGTCTATGTATGCTAGATACATGTGTATTAACTTCTAAGTGAACGGATTAGCCTAACACATGTTATATTAACATACGTTGTATATGTTCTAGCTGTAGCCTAAGTGTTTACAGAAATGTTCAAATGAATATGGAACTATGATTTATGCTTGCCATGACTATTGGTCGTGTATGCATGATCGTGGTTCATGTGGCAATCCTTTGTGAAAGGATTCGCTATGACTTCTATTTTAACTAGTATATTATAGGTATGTTGGAATGTGTAGTCTAAGTGTTTGTGAAAATGCTTGTATAGATATGTACTTAATCTAGTAGTGCCTTGAGTAGGTGTTGAGATAGGATTCTCAACTACCTTAGTGATGTGTATGATTTTCTTCATGTAAGTTGGTTAGTTTAATCACTTACTGGTTTATGAAACGTATGTGTTTGGATTTTCTCTTTGAATTGTGTTTTATAACATGCTTGTTAATATGTTTGAATTACTTGTTTATTTAATTTTGCTCTGACTACTTCACATGTTTAAGTTATATTCCATAAAATCCGTGAAGGATGATGGGGGAGTGGTGTAACGATTCCGTGCAACAGCCCTGGCAGCCCTAAGTGGATAATATTGGATATTTGATTGTATGATTCGAAATCTTGATTCATTACTACTTTAACTGTTTCGTAATTGAATGTGATTGGGGCTATTGTATAGTCCAGACAATCGATAACGGGATTGAAGTCGTGGCTGAGATTCATTCACCGCATGAGATGTGTTCGACGAACCCGAGTCATATTTCGGTTGGTGATAGTGGTTGGCCACGTGAAGTGCTTATGCATTTCATGTCTTTCAACTTGTCGTGCGCTCGAGCTAGCCGAGCTCGTCAAGTAACCCGATCTGTCTTATATATGTTTACCATGTTTGGACGCCTCTGTTTGAACCTAAGGTACTAACCTTACCAGTGAAATCCCGTTAGCCGTGGTACCTCGATCCGCTAAAACTCATGAGCCGGGCATGGTGTTATGGGACACCATGTTTGAGCTGTCGACCTACGCTGGGGCCACGAGCCTCCCCGTAGTGACCATTGAGCAACTAGACTCGTGAGCCGATTATGGTGGTATGGGACACTATATTCGAGCTACCGGCCTACACTGCTTTGATGGGTGATGGGGGAGTGGTGCAACGATTCTATGTAATAGCCGCAGCAGCCCTGACCGTACCCGGTGTAGTGACCTCGAGCATACTCTAGATCTGCGGTGAGGCGACGAGCCTTCCCATAGTAAACAGAGTATAAACTAGGCCTGTATTGATAAGGTGATGGGGGAGTGGTGCAACGATTCTGTGTAATAGCCCTGGTAGCCCTTGCAGCGACCTAGAACCACACTATCGTATGAGATTATTTAGGATTGACGACCCTAGAATGGATCATTGTTTGGAAATGATACAAGGAAGGTACCTTAGTTTCCCAATCCTGCTGTATGAAAAGGATTAATAAGAACTTAGTAATCATATGCATGCACCGCATTACGCGTGCAATCAGGCGTTGTAAGTCAAGCACTGAGGTAGTGTTGTCATTGTGAACGTAAGATGAAGTCGCTGAGGGAGCGTAGGCGAGGGCATGCATCATACATCCATGCATTCTTACATTAACAACAGTACTAGGAATGTGTGATTTACTGCTTTATCATTACTGCTTGACTGAATTGATAACATGTTAACCTATGCTCTATTGTTTCACTGAGTTGATCACTCACTCCCACGTTACGAGACGGTGTTCCGAACACCCACCAGACTTTGTCTGATTACAGATGGTGATGCTACTCCTGAGGCGGAGCTGGACTTTTGTGACGACGAGGATGCTTTCTCATATATGCTATTTTCTGGCGGCTTCATGTGAGCTGTGTCTTGATCGATGAGGTTATAGGGATGTTGACTAGAGGACCTTACACTTTTGGTATATTTTGGAATTGTACTTGTAATGAATTAACCTGGTAACATTATCACACTCTGGAGACTCACAACAGTTTATATATTTTATATATCTATCACAGTCTTTCGCTTGTAAATTTAACTGTCTTTAGAGTATGATATGCTGTTTTGGTATAATCCCATTCATGTTTCTATGATCTCATCATAATCATCATTATCTATGTTGCATAAGTGATGCGTTGGAACTCGGGAGCTGAGCTTTGATCGACCCCCGATTTTCAGGGCGTTACAGGTTAGCATGCATTCGTTTATGCATTACACAAATATTTAATCAACACTAATTAGCATGCATTAGTCCATACATTACTCAAATCAATAATCGACACTAGTTAGCATGCATTCGTCTATGCATTACAAAAATCATTAATCGACACTAATTAGCATGCACTAGTCCATACATTACCCAAATCAATAATCGACACTAGTTAATGTGCGATCATCTATTCACTATATAAACCATTAATTGCAACCTGGGTTTGATAATTGACAACCTAAGGATAATGGTCCACGCCTTAGAGTGGTGCGCCGGGTTTCGGGTTCGCTCATAAGGCTAGGGTCCCGCTGATTGGCTCATAGCATCCTGTACCAAGATGATTGGCTTGTAAGAGCTCATGTATTTAGTCCTCAAGGACCAATTTTTAAGAAGGGATTGCTGATTACCTCTAATTGCCACCAGGGAGATTTCAGCAATGCAGCGCGGTGCAACGATGTCGCCGGCTAGTGGCGGCAGGGAGGATCCTCCAAAACAACTCCTCTCTCACACTTCCTCCCTTCTCTTTTCTTCTCCCTCTCTCTTTTCTTACAATGAAATTTTGGATGGGAGTAATGGGGTGGTAGATAAGGTTATTTATAGTGCCAGAAGTGTGCACAATAGCCCTAGTTCTCCTTTTCCTATTAAACTTGCTCTAGGGAGGTTGATTTCGATTTATAGGGTCCTTTTAGGGGCCCACTAACTCATCCGTGTTAGGGGGTACCCTACCATAGGAACTATGGTCTGTCAAAATTGGGCGGCAATCAGACACTTCAATTAACTGCAGGGACCCCTTTTGCGATGGATGATCATCAGTGATCAATCGGGGTCACAACTATACGAATTCGAGCGGGAAAATATCTTTAACATGTACCACGAGTTTGGTCACAATTTAATGGTCGAAAGGTCGTAACTTTGCAAAAGAGTGGGGGGTCTATTTCACTTAAGTTTTAGATTTTCGCCTAAGGCACTCACACGTTTCAAGCACTCAGCCTCCGGCCCAAGTTGGGGGTCTATTTCAGTTTTAGATTTTCGCCTAAGGCACTCACACGTTTCAAGCACTCGGCCTACTATACTATCCTGACTTACCATCCACAATGGGTGTGAAGCCTAGTGGGACCGCCGATTTTCTATAGTTTGGGGCTTAATGGACCTATAATATGTGGTCTAAATCTTATTTAGTTTATCGAGGCGAATCCTGAGAAGGCAAACCTCTGAGGTTCCTTCCGGGTTCTCTTTATCCTTAGGATTAGTTATATTTGCGACATTGTCATTTCACGACATTGTCATTGTCATTTTGTCCTTACATTGTCTAGTGGATCCTATTGATGCGGGTTCCATACACGAAAAACCGCAAGATAACGCGATTTAAAAAAAAAAAACAAAATACATACACGGCGCCGCTGCAGACGCTGTTGACACACACAGCAGCATGCGCTGGTGTGAAACGGGCAGGGACCCACGGCCCCAGCCATGAGCCCCAACATGATGTTTGTTCACCATCCAAACCGTTCATTAGGTGGGTCACTTCCTGAAGTGGGCCCCCTCCGAAAATCAGGCCAATCCAATGCTCGAGTGGCCCACAACACAGGAAATAGTGGGGCTGACCCTCTGCCATTGAAACCCTTTTTGGGCCCACAGAAGTTCTGGATTAAGTTGAAATTTGTTTTTACCCTTCATATGGGTCTGCATGACCTTATGAATGAGATGGATGGCGTATAAACATAAGGGTGGGCCCCACTTGGGACCCACAATGATGTACGTGTTTCGTCCCACTGTCCCGGCGTGCGGGTGTGTGTGTGCGTATGTGTGTGTGTGTGCACATGTGTGTTCATGCGTGTGTGCGCATGTGTATATGTGTATGCACGTGTGTGTGCGTGTGTGAGTGCATGTGTGAGCATGTGTGCTTGTGTGGGGTGGTTATGTGTGTGTGTGTGTATATATATTGTATATATATTATATATATATATACTATATATATTATATTTTATATAATATACCTGATAGTGGGCCTTAATGGGCCCTATCATGATGCTTGTATTGCATCCAAACCGTTCACCCATTTCTAAAGCTCATTTTTGGGCATGAGCTAAAGAATAAGTCAGATCTAAAGTTAAGTGGACCCCACCATTTAAGTGGTAGCTAATGAAGCCCACCGTTCAAAAATCTTTAAGGGCCATAATAGTTTCCGATTAAGTTGACATTTGTTTCCCCACTTCATCTATCCCTATGTTAATTTATGAATAGGTTGGATGGGAAACATATTTTACGGTGGCCTTAGGAATTTTAAATGGTGGAAATCATTATCACCACTTATTTGGAGCAGCCCTTTTGATAAACATAGGGCCCAATTGGTGTGACCCATTTAATACACATAAGGCCCATTGTTGTGGCCCATGCGACAGGGCCCACTAGCCTTGTATTCGAGGCCCAGGTACGTGGCCCACTTGATGTATATGAGACCCATGTGTAGGGCTCGTATGCTGTGTGTTAAGGCCCATATGCAGGGCCCACCTGTGATATATATTAGGCTCATGTGTGGAGCCCACCTATTGTGTATTCGAGGCCCATGGGTTGTGGCCCATTGTGATGTATTTGAGGCCCGATGTGATGTATGTGTGGTTGTTACGTTGCGTATAAATCCCTTATGTGAGCCACTCCTTGGGAGCAATATTGGTTAGATTTCCACATTGATGGGCAATGATGGTTAGATGTCCTCATTGTGACCTTCCCTTAGGCCTTGTTAGGCCCATTCTTACCGATCCCGATTGACGTGGCCGATTGTCGATTCCGATTGACGTGACCCATTTGCCGACTCCGATTATCGATCGATCCCGATTGTCGTGGTCAATTACCGATTCCGATTAACATGATCGATTTACCGATTCTTATTATTGATCGATTTCGATTGTTGTGACTGATTACCCACACCAATTCCCCTGACCGATTTGCCGATTCTGATTATCAATCGATCCGATTGTCGTGACCGATTTGCCGATTTTGATTATCGATCGACCCGATTGTCATGACTGATTTGTCGATTCTGATTATCGATCGATCCCGATTGACGTGGTCAATTACTGATTAGCAATCGAGACCGATTATCATGATCGATTGTCGTGACCGATTTGTCGATTCAGATTATCGATCAATTCTGATTGACATAACCGATTACCGACTCCGATTGTCTGCCCGATTGCCGATTCTGATTGACATGACCGATTTGCTGATTCCGATTATCGATCGATTCCAATTGTTGTGACTGATTACCGATTTTGATTGACGTGACCGATTTGCCGATTCCGATTGTCGTGGCTGATTACCGATTATCGATCGTGACTGATTATTATGACCGATTGTCGATTTCAATTAACGTGACCGATTTGTCGATTCCGATTATCGATCGATTTCGACTGTCGTGGCCGCTTGCCGATTTCCAATTCCGATTGTCGAGGCCGATTATTGATGTCGATGCCAATTGTCGAATCTGACTCCGATTGTCGAGGCCGATTGTTGAGGCCGATTCCAATTGTCAAGGCCAAGTATCGACGCCGATTCTGATTTGTCGAGGCCGATTCTGATTATCAAGGCCGAGTATCGAGGCTGATTCTGATTTGTCGAGGCCAATTGTCGAGACCGAGTATCGAGGCCGATTTTGATTTGTCGAGGCCGATTGTATAGGTCAATTATTGTGGTTGGTTATTGATACCGATTAAGAGTATGTGACAGCATAACATCATAATACATGCCCATACGCATTATCTGCATGTTTGTTATGAGATGTGATTGACCATTGCATATGCCATAGGGCAGGTTATTAATGGGGCTCCCTGATAGGCGGAGTTGTCTCACATGAGAGCATGACATGTGCAGGATTGATGCATGATTGGATTGTATGACTCATGCATCTCACATTTGTGTGACATGACCACCGTACGCCCTAGCGACATCAGGGCCGTAGCCTCCACAGGTATTCTGTGGATGGTCAGATGGGACATCGACAATCTGTTCTACATGGGGTACTATAGATATCCTTGGGTGAAAGTCCCTAAACCCTCTTAGTTCCAGAAGTTGCTCCAACGTTTAGACCGAGTGGATGCATGAGCACATGAGGGCCGTATACCATTAGGCCGCGTCTCCCACTATGTCGTGGTTGGTTGGAAGGGAGTACGGCCTTTTCTACCCAAGAGGAGGGGGCAATGCTAGGCTGAGTCTGACCAGCTTAAGGAATGGGTCTGCTATCGACAAGCCGGGCCCGATATTGGTAGGCGAATAGTGAGGTCTCTTCCACTCACCTTGTTGCGCGCAATGGGCGGTAATCTGGTTTGGAGTGTAATAGACCCCGGTGATTTTCCCAGAGAGCAACCGTACTGATATGTGGACTTATTGAGCAGGAATTGCATATCAATTCATTCATTCATTCACTATCCACTCGGGCTGGTGGTGCGTAACTATTTGTTACGTGTACCATCGCATGGCCAGGATTTCGATTGGGCACGCGACTAACCTGAGATCAGGAGTTTACCACATTGTGTCTGACTATCCAAATTTAGGTATGGGACTGGTTTGGATAGAACTCCCTTGTGATGGACCCCATAGCCTGTGATACTTCGTACTATCATCCCGACTTCACATTCCAGCATGGTCATTTCATTCGCATCGCATATCACATTGCACCCGCAGTACTTAGCGTTTTGAGTTACTATATTTTTGCACTTATATGGCCTAGATGAGGTTGATGGTAGTCGTGGCTGGTCAGGATTTACATATTGCATTGCATCCTTAACATCTGTTATTGTCTTAGTATGTTTTACATCGCATAGCCTCGATACGGCTGATAGCACTCATGGACTTACCAGTATATTTTTGCTTACTCTGATATCGTATAATTCATGATCTTGTCAGTATTTCCGCTTATTCTGATGATGTATGATTTATGGACTTTATGGTATACTTGACACTTATCTTGTGCACACACTTCCACCACCCTCTAAGCTTTTGTAAGCTTATGCACGATAGATGCATGCAGGTGGCGTTAGATTGCAGCAGCGTTGAGCTTGGAGCGTGCAGCTGTCCTCTGGAGCTTTGATTTCAATATAAGTATTTCCCTTTCAGCATTGTATTCAACTGTTTATATTAGTGGATATGTGATGATGATGTTGCCTTTGTGATTTGGGTAAACTTGTGGTTATGCTCCATTACAAAAAAAAAAAAAAATCATACTAAAAATCCTCCTTGTAGGATCCTAGGATCGGAATCTGGCGTATGGGCACTGGTAGTCGAGAATGGGGTACTACGGAGGCTGTCGGCACCGAATTCGGTGATCGAAAATTTTGTGAGCTCGGTTTTCGAGTTTGGGGCGTGACATAAACCTTGTTAATGTACAGGCTACATGAGGAGCTGATGCTAGTCTAATGTAGGCCACACCACATAAACCTCTACATGTCTAGTGGGGCTTGTCATTCGGGTCTCACTCTCTATATATGTTGTGCTAATTAAGGCTGATTATCACATAATATATTTGAGAACATGACTAGTGTACTTAGCCTGATAGGACATACTAATAACATGCTTAATGCAATGGAAATCATGCCCATTTATATGCCCATATGTATCATCTGTATGCCTGTTGTGGATGACGATCAATCATAGTATATGCCTTTTGGCTTGAGATACTTAAGGGACACCATATGACGTATGGTCACCCCACATGATCGCACAATATATGCAGGTTTGGTGCATGACTTGCATAGTATGACTCATGCATTTCGCATTTTGTATGTCACAAGTGCCTTCATACCTTAGCAACATCGGGGTTGTGGCCCCACAAAGATATCGTGGCTAGAAGTATTTGATACCAGAAATGCATTCTAGCACTTGAGTGCTATGGATGTCCTTGGGTGAAAGTCCCTAAACCCTGGGTACTAATAGGATCCTCCAACGATGAGACTGAGTGAATAACATGAGCGCCCAAGTGCTAAATACTAGTAGGCCACATCTCCCACTATGTCGAGGTCGGTTGGAAATGGGTGTGATCGTATCTGCCTGGGTGTAGGTGGTTATAAGTTAGGTTGAATCTAACCAGCTTGTGAAATGGGTCCACTATCGATGAGATGGGTGGGCATTGGCATACTAGTGAGGTCTTTTCCATTCACTTAGTTATGCGCATGATGGGTGATGGCT
This sequence comes from Magnolia changhungtana, assembly GCA_030180095.1. Classification (NCBI taxonomy): domain Eukaryota; kingdom Viridiplantae; phylum Streptophyta; class Magnoliopsida; order Magnoliales; family Magnoliaceae; genus Magnolia; species Magnolia changhungtana. The sequence continues at coordinate 6,887,492 of JASAUF010000600.1, forward strand.
AGAGTCGGAGTGTACTAGACCATAGTGATGTTCCCAGTTATGAAATGTTATGATATGTGGGCTGGTTGAGGATTGACATATTTATGTTGCATCTCTAACATATAACACTTGGCCATGTAGGCCTTACATTGCATAACCTTGGTATTGTTAAAATATTCATGGACTCGGCACCGAATTCAACGGTTAAGAATTCAGTGGGCCCGGTTTACCGAGTTTAGGGTGTGACAGGGGACCTCTACCTCGATTGGTAAAACCGCCTCCATTATGTATGAGAGATTGTATGGATTGGTGCTTGTTCACCATTAAAATAGTGAAAAAAGATGGTTCAAAACCGTCACAAATAGAAATTCCCGACAGTCATAAGGGCCTTAAATTTTGTTGTGTCATAAATGTTTAATCGACAGTTGGTGTCCGCTATATCAAACGACGCTTATAATCCATTGAAACTCTTGATGGTCCATAACTGTAGCCTAATCAATTCATACCTACCCATTTAGTTTTGAATTGTAATTTACAAATTATCAACAGTGTTGAACCATTGGTAATTTCATCATTAAAGATGGTTTTTAAACCATAATTTCCATTTGCGAAAATGGTAGAGATAGCCTGAAGCTGTCGGTAAATTTCTTTTATTAAAGTGAATTTCTAGGTGGTTTTTTTCACCTAATAAAAAATACAAACACTAGCATTCATCATGATGATTCAGTCAAGATCATCAATCAGCCCCATCAAGAAACCTGATCTGGTCCAATTAGATAGTTGGATAGGCCGTATCGGTAATCAAGTCCCTAGGATGGACTTGATCTTCAATGTCTGGTAATGAGACCACTCAAAATACTCTAGAATAAAGGATGTATGATAAATCAACAATGTCCAACTCACAATTACAAAGTGAATTGTTCTATCCAATACATATTATAGATTCTAGAATTTGCATATGCGTGGCTTCTACCAAAAAATGCCCTTCGGACCAAAATCTATTCAAGAACTTACAGAATTGATAAACAAATAGAAAAATGAAAAATCAAGGCGTAACCTCCTATCATTTTGATTATTCATGGGATAACAAGGCGTAACCTCCTAACACAGTTATTCCAAAACCACCGAAACAAAAATATGCGACTATAAAAGTAATCATAATCACAACAATCATCAAAAAAAGAGAGAAAAAAGAAGAAGCCAAAGGTAGAAAAAAGGAAAATTACTTTTAATTAAGAAAAATAAACTACACAACCAAACCAATGAAAGAAATTACAAGAATAATTTTATACCAAACTTCAAAAGGAATCCATAAACTACACAACCAAACAAAGCCTAACTTTGAATACATTCTATCATGAATGATAAAATCCTCCAATTCAAGTTGCATGAACTAGCATACTCTAATGCATGCATAAACAGAGAGGAGTATAATAAGGAAGTTTTTAATTCATTAAAAAGAAAAAATGTAGACAACTGTGAGTTAACCATTTAAGTAATAAACTTTCCATAAACTGTACAAACTGAGCACCTGCAATTAGTTTTAGAGGGAAGTGAGCACCAATAAGAATTAGAAATGATGAAAGAGTTCGCACGCACTTTTCTTGGATCTTCGGCTTATCAGAATATTGTTCTATCTCAGCAGCTTGGACATCGAATGCCTTAATGAGAATACAGAAGAGGAAGCACCACAATTAGATGAAACTTGGATATGAATAGAAATTGACAGTGAATAAAAGATTATTAGAGAATCATCAGTCAGGTGAAGTTTATGTAATATTTTTATTTGTGCAAGTTATCACTATCCATCAGGTATGCCTTGACATGGATGTTCCTAGGGCAAAAAAAATCTAACAATCCTGATCAGCAATGGAAAATGTGGACGATGAAGAAAACCAACCAATGGTCCAAATTCAATTTACAAGTGCATCGAAACAATTTCTATGGATTATATATAATTCAACTGAGTCACATATAGTTGAAATGTTGTTGCAGTTTCTCATTTGTGAAGTTAATCATGACAGATCATACCTGTCATGGAGAGTTGCTTCCAACCACACGTAGGTTAGTTAAGACTAGTTATCAGATTGAGCCTTTTTTGTAGTGCCTTCTCAGTTTGCTTGATTGTTGCTCTCCTGTACTTTAATCAGCTCCCCTTGTACTCCCCCAATCAACCACACATAGGTTAGTTGAGAGTAGTTATCGGATTGAGCCTATTTTGTAGCGCCTTCTCTGGTTGCTTAATTGTTTCTCTCCCGTACTTCAATCAACCCCCCTTATACTCCCCCTGATCATTGATGCTGATGCTTTGCCAATGTTTCAGCTTCAAGATCAAACACCTTGTATGCAATGCTCCATTGAAGTGGTCAATGTGATGGGAGATTCGGTGAATCTCCTACAAATCACGGGAATGTTGTAATTTCTGGGGGATTCACCTAGATGGGTGTTCTAGAGGATTTAGACAAGAATTTTACTATAGATTCAATTCTAATCTCTAGAATAAGGTTGAGATCAAGTTCATCTTCTTTTATGAGGCTGGAATCATCTTTCAAGTGATGAATAAGAAGGAAGATGACTTATATCTCATAGATTTGGAGGCTAGGGAGGTGTAATATGAGTGTGGAATCTCATAAGCTTCTATTGCACCAAAAACCCATCATTTTGTCTAAGAATAGAATGCTCTTTTATAAGAAACTAATTTGCAATGGCTCTCTCTCGAGATGATCGAAAGGCCCTTCAATGGGATCAAAGGTTTTTAGATGAGATCGAACTATTTGTCGATCCCATTGAGAAAATGTAGGAATTAGGCATTTTTTGTTGTTGACAGTTTCTTCAATCAGATCGAGCAAGTCTTTGATTCCATCGAGACCTATCGACAGTCTATCAATGGGATCGAGGGCCACTCGAAAACTGCTGTTTTGGGTTATATATTATACAACAGCTTCACACCTCTTCTAGCCTTATTTACCATGTCTAATTAGGCTTATAAGAATAAGGGATGATCAACAAGGTTTACCTATTAAGGTTAGGATCAACTAAAGGTTATGAGGTTGTTTTGGGTCAAGGTTAGGATCACCAAGGAACCTCATATAATTGTTCTTTGCTCCTTGAAGCTCTATGTCCTCATGTGTCATCGGTCTTCAACTTCTAAAGGCTCAACTAACTACATGACACATGGACTTGTATGGTTGACAAATAAGGTACATAAATTAGTGCACTAATAATCTCTCCCTTTGTCAATTACATGACAAAAACCTAACCTAAAAAATATCATGGTTCATAACAATGACATACCAAAACAACTATAAATATTACATTTTAAATAAATATATTTACAACTTGATACACTAAGACATGTAAACTTGTAATGCTCCCCCTAACTTCATCAATTCTTACAACAACAAAAAAAATCTTGCAAAACAGAATGCAACTTGTTTTGGTGGGACTTGATCTTTTTCTCCATTTTGTCAATATTTGATAAAAAGTTGATTATGTGAATATACTAATAAAATACATAATATGAAAAAACACTATAATTCATACATGTTACTATAAGTACATACCAACAGGGGAATAGGGTGCGTATAAACATTAATTTCATTGAGCATGCTTATTATGGTCATTCAAGAGATATACTAAATAAAAAATAGGAATGCTCAATGATAATCTATGCTAAAACATATAATGCTAAAATTAAGCAACTATAAATCTTAAATTATAACAAACAAATGAGGTTAAAAATCTTCGAATATACTAGAAGCACGAGATGAGGCTAAGTCCTTAAATTTTATTATGGTGCTCACATTATTGAGGATGGAATAATCATATTTTCTAATTAGGTTCATAAATGAGGCCGAAATCTTCATGTTTAATTATCGAGCTCCTTTGATTTAACAATTAGCCCACATAAACATTCTAAGGTCACATATCCCTCTTCACAATCCACTTGGGTGTGAATCTCATAGGACCCAAACTATGTTTAGAAGGGGGAATGATTTTTTTAGATTCATCTCCCTTAGGTGATTTGGAAATCTATATTTGGTAGGTGATTTATCTATGCCAGTCCTACCTTGATTATCATTACTTTCGATTAGCATTTACTTGGCCTTTTCATTAAGCCAGACAATTATTTTCAACAACACCTTCATCCGATCAGTCTTTTTAGGAAGGGTTGAAAACTTTCTTTTCTTTTCCAATAATCCTTTAAGGATACTTTTCTATTGGTTTGTCAATTTCTCAGTCACGAAGTATTTTACCAATTTAGTTTGAGACTAAAGTTGATTGGCCCTTTTTAAGATTATACATTCAAATTTAAGGTGCACAACACAAGCATAACACACAAGAGAAGCTCTTGGTCTACTTTCAGAAATAGAAAAGTCCATTTGGATTACCAGAGGAGTAGAGGTAAAGATGTGACTATCAAATTCAAATTCTCTATTATCCCCAATAGGCTTACCCACATTAGATTTACAAATTTGTTTAGGTTCTTGGGTAACCTTAGCTTTCCCATAATAGGTAGACATCATTTCAAAGTTCATTTGGATTTCGCTCCAAGCAGTTAAGCCTTTCAGGAGGAACTCGCTCTAATACCAATTTAAATTACGTGAAAAGATACCATGGCTATGTGAGGAGGATGCAAATTTCTTGCAAAACCCTTTCACAGGAATTTCCCGCGCCGGGAACTTAGGTGGGGCCCACCATGATGTTTATGAGAAATCCACCCTGTTTATCCGTTTTGTGAGCTCATTTTAGGACATATGGAAAAAATAAGCTGTGGTATATTGAGGATTGAATGTCCACAGTTAAAATATTCGTGGGGACACAGAAGTTTTGAATCAAGATAATATTTGTGTTTTCAGTTCATCGTAGTAGGAATGATGTTATGAACGGTATGGATGACATGCAAACATCACTATCAACCCTAGGGAGGTTTCAATTGTAGGAATTTTCCTACCACTTTTTCCTTTAGTGTGGTCCACTTAAGTCTTGAATCCTGTTCACTTTTGGGCTTAAGTTCTAAAATGAGCTCACAAAATAGATTGACGAGGTGGATGTCTCACAAACATCACGGTGGGCCCCACCTAGGTTTCCAGCCATGAACTTCCTGCGAAAGGCTTTCACTTGAAATCCGCATCCACATCCAGAAGTTTGACGAATATAAGGAATGAATGGCTGTCTTAGAGGGGGGAGAATTAGAACCAATTAAAAAATTTTCAATTAAAACACAATTTCTTACTTAAACTAATATGCCAATTTAAACTAAATAAAACATTTAACATTAAGGCTTCCAAGCTAATAGTAGGTCTAATCACATAGACTATAATAAATGCAACATGCGAAACAATTGGTTTAAAAGAGATAATGTACACGAGTGTGTGAGATGTGCTAACTATCAACTCCTATAATTCATCTAATCATTCATACGTATAGTTCATAAATTAAATCCACAAGCATAATTAGAAATGTGCTCAAATGATAATCCCAAACATAAGCATGTATAGTGGTTCAGTTTCCCTACTCCGCTCCCGGCGGACAAAATATCCCTGAGTGTACTGATATTCACTATTAGAGGTTTTAAATCAGGTTTACCTCTAACCTTTACAAGCATACATTCCTACTCGAAGCTTGCACAAGGACTTACCATATAAACACCCATGTTGGTGGCCTACATAAGGACTTACCCACGTACATGCCCATGTCGATGGCTTACACAAGGACTTACACACATATTCTCCTATGTTGGTGACAATACGATCTTATACAAGAACTTACATGAGTTTGGCTTACAAACTCTACACAAAGGAGTGTGTGGACTCTTATAATTGATAACTTACATATCTGATTGAGCATCCACTACCAAAAAATGGGGCAAAGGCTATGGACTATGAGGGTTATTAGCTATGGATTAAATCTGTAGCTAAATTGCTACAGATAGGCTTTTGCATTTGTACTGCTTTCACTTTTCTGAGCAGTAGTATAAAAATTGTATGTGATTTCTTTTATTGATATAGTTCCATCATCGGCTACTACTTCTGTCATAAGAGGGATCCATTTAGTTATAGTAGCTTGCCACATACTTTAATTAATAGATTTGAGGACAATCCTCATCCTGGCTTTCCAGTAAGAATAGTTAGAGCCATCAAAGGGGGGTGACTTGGTAATGGATAAGCTTTCAAAATTTGACATCTTGTAGCTCTAGATCTAGCTCAAGGAGGTAAATCCAATAAAAAAAGAGAAAAAGAGCAACCTTCTCTAATACCACTTGAAATGAAGAGCTAATGATATCCTTGGGGGGGGGGGGGGGGGGTTTGAATAGGATAATGCCAAATAATCGAAATAAATGTGGAATATGTAAAGTTACAAAAAATCTCAATTGCTTGAGTATTAAAACCTTGATTCCAAATAATTCGTAGGACAACCTTCACCTAAAATATTAGGCAGGATAACCTTAGTTCACGAATGTCTTTAAGATCAATCTTTCAAACTAGCAAGAGAATATAAAATGATTATAACATTCACCACAAAAATGAAATAATAAATATCATCCAATCACTAAAAAGAATAGAGCACTCACCACACAACACAAGGAGTTGTAGTGATTCGATGCTTAAAACAACCACACCTACTCCACTCCCATAATTACTACCCTCGTAATTTTGACTTTCAATATAATAAGGTTTTCACAGGATCACCTTAGCAACTTAAAATTGTTCCTTATCATTTTCACGGGCTATCACAATAAAAACCCTTTTGTGATTTTTACGGGTTATCACAAATAGAAACCTCACTGAGATTTTCACAGGTTATCTTAGATAAAACCTCACTGAGATTTTCATAGGCTATCTCAGAAAAACCTAAAAAGAAATACAATAAATATATTTATCTTCAAATGTAAATTCGAAGACATGGCAGAAGCTTATAGCAGGACTTCTTTCTTGAATATAGATGATGCAATGTTCAATTAGATAGAAAGAGTTTAGGGTTCTATACATTTTAGAAATGAAAAACGCAAATGCTACTTAATTCGATTCTCTTAGATCTCAAAGAAGAATATAGATTACTCTCTTAGAATAAGACTTAAATGATCTTGAAAAAAAAAGGGAATTGAATAAGCTATAAATTAAAATTTATAAATACCACACAGATAGTTTGCCAAAGACTTGAGCTTCTCTCTCTTCTAGAAAGATTATAGTAATTTTTCGTTCTCATTTAGAATGAGAGAAAGACTCAATTTATAGGCAAAGAGGTTAGAACTTCAGCTAGCCTAAGACTGACTTCGGCTGGCTGAAGTCCACCATATTCGGTCCAATGACTCTCGGATTGTGCAGGATAAAGTTGATCCAAAATTCGACTAGATCGATGACAAATTAGGCTGACCGAACATCACAATTCGGCTAGTCGAATTTGCCACTCGGCTGGCCAAATTTCCCCAAATTTCAAAAGATTACATTGCTGGAATTTCACCCGAACTTTCTCGGGCTAGCCGAATTTCAAGCTTAAGCTAGCTGAACCACAACTTCGGCTAGACAAATTTTCAACAGAAGTTGTTATTTTGCTCGAGCTTGAAGTTGGGCTAGCCGAACCAAAAGTTAAGTTGGGCAAATTTCATAGCAAAAACAATTATAAAAACTCAAGATAGAGAATTTTTGAAAGTACCTAATCCTAAGGTCTTTCTAGGGTTATACCACCTGTGTTTTAGCAAATACATGAGTCACCTTATTTAGAACTTTGACTTGACCTTGTCTTGAATACGGGCATCGATTTCTTTGAGAAGATGTGTTGATCTTGACTCGATCATAAGCCGATCTTGAGCTGATCTCAAGGCATGTAGAGTAGTTGTGATTCTATACTTGTGATCTGATCTTTGAAACGCTTTTGTCTTACGAAATTTGACAATCTATGCGTGCTTAACATAATAGCACTTACACATTATTTGGGTTTTCGTCTTGACGAAGCAGAGTTAATAGGAAGCTAACACATGGAAGGAAATGCCGATCACATTTATTACATTGAGCAATGGACCATCGTCGCTTTTAACTTTTTGCTGAAAGGCAAAGCGATGTGGTGGGCATTGTTGTACCTTACTTTTTACCATTCTTGGAAGAGCCAATTAGGAAAGGACACGTGTTACATAAGATCTGTGAAGATATTTCGAGCATGTGTTGTGGAAATAACAATTGACACTAGTTAGATAATATACATCATTACGAGACGGAGTAGTAAAATACGGAATGTCATCGAGAGAAAAGCAGTGTTAAAACAATTACCAAGACATGTGTCAAAGAAGAATTTAGAAGGCCGAAGTGGTGCTGAAATGGTTGATGTAACCGATTGAACGTTAGAAGAGGCATCTACATGACTATCTCAAGGAATTCTATAAATAGTAAATGAATTCAACAAAGCATAGTATCTCATACCAACCCAATCAAACAAATTAAATTTATTAATTATTATTTATGTTCCTTAGCATAATATGTCTTTTACGTTCCTTCGAGTAACCAGTAGACTATTCTTACATTACGAGTAGCAATAATCCAATAGGTGTAATCCTTAGCAGTAATCCAAGTCTAAACTCATACATTAGACGATTAACATTATAATACAATCAGTTCTGTCAGAAAGGTACTTTGTAGTTACTTCCTATGGTCGATTGTAAGTATTTTCTTTTTATTTGTTTTTTTATTTGAAAGTCATTTCATACAGAAGGCAAGGTGCAACTTAGTTTTGGAGGACGAATCCTACCCTTCGATAATCACCTAATCATTTAAAACAATATCTTACGAGTGGCTGGCGTAGCTGTCTATCTTAGCGCTTGGAGTCAAAATTGTTTAGTTGGAATCCAGCCATGCAGTTGGTTTAAACACATCTGCAAATACCATGTGTGACTAAATTTTGAAATCGAGGGGCAACACTAGTAAGGCTATGAAGGTTGATCACAATCTTATCTTTGTTGTTTTTTGTATCATGGTCCACCTAGCTTAATGGTATGTCTCATTTTGAATTCTTCCTCTAAAAATGAGCTGAAAAAACATATGTGCGGTGTGGATAACAAACACACATCACGGTTACCCCATGGGTCGCGGCACCAGGGGTATCGGGCGGGATGCAGATTAGTTACTGGTAAGTTGAGCAGCAAGGCTCGCTTCCAAAGTGATGTCACCAACTTTCGTGGCCCACCATAATGTATGTTTTGTATCCACATTGTCTATCCATTATGAGAGATCATTTTTGGGCATGAGCCAAAAAAATAGGTAGATCCAAAGCTCGACAGAAAACAGCGTGTTCATAAGTTAACTTAGACAAAGAAGGGAAAATACAAAATACAAATATTAGCCTGATCGAAAACCTCTATAGTCCCTGGAAGTTTTTAATTGTAGATGTTCAATCTCCACTGTTTTCTGTGTTGCGGTCCACTCGAGCTTTGGATCTTACTGGTTCTTTGGATCATACCTTATAATAATCTGTTCAAATGGATGAACGGTGTGGATACAACACATACATTATGGTGGGGCCCACAGAACTTGGCAACATGAATTCGACTTTAGCTGCTCAACGGGCGCGGATTGAGTACTACCCGGCCCACTGTGATATATATGTTTTATGAACATTGAAAGATTATTTTAATCAATGAAAAAAAAGAGGTTGATTGAAGACTCAGGTAGACCACACCACCAAAATCAATGGGGGATTAAAATCTTACTGTTGAAAAGTTCTTTGGAGGCATGGAAGTTTTGAATCAAGCTGATATTTATTTATTTTTCCTTCATACAGGTCCACGTGACATTATGAACATGTTAGATGCAAATAAACATCACCGCATGTTCTAAGAAGTTTTAGACGGTAGTAATTCAATCTCCACTGCCGCCTGTGGTGTGGTCTATTTGATACTTCAAGCTGCCTCCTTTTTAAAATCATTCTCTGAAATGACCCATCAAAATAGATGAACAGAGAGTGGATAAAAAATATAAGTTACGGTGGGTCCACATATACCCTGACAGGACCATTTGTCTCTCGTTGGGTGCTGGTGGGTAGTACCTGGCGGACACGGATTTCCTGCGAAAGCCTTTCGCGGTAAGTTCCTGCGTTTGAAACCTGGGTGGGGCCCAACGTGATGTTTTTGAGAAATTCACTCTGTCCATCCATTTTCTAAGATATTTTTAGGATAATGGGACAAAAATGAGTTCTCACTTTTGATCTCAAGTCCTAAAATGAGCTCAGAAAACATCACGTTGGGTCCCACCCAAGTTTCCAGCACGGGAACTTATTGGGAAAGCAAGCGGATTGGCTGGTGATGTCAGCAAGTTCTGTGGGTCCCATAATGAGGCATGTGTTATATCCAAACCGTCCATTCATTTGGCTAGCTTGTTGTAAGGCTTGATAAGAAAAATAAGACAGATATAAAAATCAAATGGACCTCACTGAAAAAATCAGTGGGAAATTGAACGTCTACCATTGAAACCCCTTTAGGAGTCATGGAAGTTTTGGATCAATATGATATTTATTTTTCCTCTTCATCCAAGTCTTTTTGACCTTATAAACAGATTGGATGGAAAATAAACTCCATGGTGGCCGTACAAATGTTTTAAAGGTGAAAATCATTATACCTGCTGCTATGGTGTGGTTCAGTTGAGATTTGGGTATGATTCAATTTTTTTTTTTTAATTTCATACTCTAAAATAATATAAAAACATGGACGAATGGTGTGGATATAATGAATACATCATTTTGGGGCCAATGTAACTTTGACCTCCTTTGAACCATTCGTACAACAGGAGCTCGAGGAGCGTCAGTGCTCGTCTTTGTACAACACGTACCTAGAACAGCTATATCGCTGGTGTGTGTGGTACACCAGCCAATCTGCTTCCATCCCTGGCAGTGGCAGGTGGTAATGGACGCAATCCGATTCTGGATCTTTGAATGTAACTCCCTTGAATTGGTCAAAAGAGGAATGCAATTTTATGGCTGGTGGAATTATACAGAATAATAATATTTCTGTAAAATATGGAACCTGAAAAATCAAGATGATCGGAACTAAGGACAGGTTGAAGCACGTCTGAGATGTTGTCCTTAAAGCATTATTTGCCCCTACTAAAAAAGATTAAGTATGCTGATAGGTTACAGGCAAACCACTTCTAGGATATGACGAGCCTGGTATGGGTCTGCGTTCAGCAAACACGAAGGCCCACTAATGGAACTCTGTTACACATTGTCTGGCAAAATTACAATAAAAGAAAAAATCCCAAAAGAGAAAAGAGAAGAGAATAGAATTTGTGATTTAGACCACTGCGCTGGTTAGTTCTACAGCCATCGGTTCAGTTGAACCGTTCTAGACCACACCGCTGGTCTGTTCTTCAAGCAATAGTCAAGCTTGCTGTCTTACTGAATTCACTAGAGTATAGGAGAGGAGTGGCTGTCTTAGTTCGTATGGGTTTGCTGGAGTGGGTTAAGATATGGTTTGGAATGCCATCCAGACCCTATTTATATAGGCTGTGGTGGCTAGGGGGTTATGGTCCAGGGAAGTAACTCTCATTAAGTCATTTCTAGCTGTTGAAAAACTAGCCATTTTATGGCCGTTTTCTGACTGTTGTGCATGAGCCATAACCGCTGCTGCATGTGAATGTCGTGAGACAACAACTAGCTATTTTCTAGCTGTTGGGCTAGCCATGCAGCAATTACAGCTAGTCTCTGCACTAATGGCATAACTGTTACAGATCGGCTGCAACAGCTCTTTTCAGCCTCGCTATATATACCAGAGGACTCTCATTCAGTCCTCCAGTCTTCCCTTCAGCCAGCCATCCTACTTAGCCAGTTAATCGCACTGCGACTCACACCTGTCTCGCTTTGGTTTGCGAAGGGAGCAACACGATGCGTACGTGCGAAGTGCAAAGTGCGCCACTAGCACCTCCACGGCCACACTGCTTCACATGCATACACTCTCGCATCGAGCCCGTTACCATTACCGTTGAAAGTTCCCTGGTTTGTCAATTAGTGTGAGTGTTGAGTCAACTAGACAGAGAAGCTCCATATGAAGATCAATTAACCGTTTGTCTCAACTGGATGTGGGCCCGAACTTGCCACAGGTAAATCTAATCCTCACATCCCATGTCCCAAAACACCAGGTAATTAAAACCCTTAAACTGATTAGAATATCATCGGGTTTTTGAGTTAAAAAATGTTTTTCAAAATTCAGAAAATCTCTAAGTTTTTTACCTCTGTCGATTTATCGATAGTCTGATCGATATAATCGAGAAATGTTATCGATATCCTCGAAGCTCAATCGATACTATCGAATAAGGACATAAGTGTCCAGCAACCGCATATACTTCTAGACAAAATTATTAATGTATCGATAGGTGTATCGATATCATCGAACTTTGAATCTCGAGTTTATCGAAGTTGACTCGATAAAATCGATAGCAGAGATTTTGTGTCCCTGTTTTTCTAAAGAAAATCATGAAGACCTTCGATATATCGAAATACTCCTCGATATCCTAGGAATTCAAAAACCAATGATATCGGAAGGCCTTCGATGATATCGATCATGAACACAGTTTACCAATAATATTTTCAAGTAGTTTTTATCTTAGATCGAGGGTCACTCGATAGAATCGATATTCAAATATCGATGATATCGAGGACGAATCGATTGTATCTAGAATGGACATAAACTGTCCAGCAAGTTTAAGTAGAAAATCCTTTAGATTTATCGATGCATCGACACGACGATCGATATCATCGACACGACGATCGATATCATCGACATTTAAATTTTGATGATATCGAGTGTACCTCAATCATATCCTTGACCTGAAAATATTTCAAAGACATGTCTCTCTAGTTTTCAATTGTCGAGGAATCAATCCTCGTGTCGATGAAATCAGAGTTTGAAATCTGATGACATCGACGCAAGTTCGATTCCATCGACTAGCTGGCAAAAGGTTTCAAAAGCGTATGACATTTGAGTTTGTGTCATCGAGCGGTCAGTCGATGCAGTCGAGAGTATAAGCTCGATGATATCGACCATACTCGATGATATCGAACTTTGTCATAAATGTGACCATTTTATATCCGTTGGAACTTTTTCCCTATATATAGAGAGCTTATCTTTAGTTGCTGGCAGAGAAAAAAGAGAGTGCTTTTGAGTGTTTAAACTTAGATCATTTACCCAAAGCCCTTTCTCTCAAGAGAGTTCATCCTCCAATCTACCCTCATCATTGATATTCAATAGAGTGGATTGGGTAATGAACTTTTGCATTCAAGGATCCTTCAGCTACCACTTTAATGGCAAATCATTAAGCTGAGATGCCTTGAATGCATAGATGATTGGAATCACTCTATCTCCTTTATAGGAAAATATTTGAGAGTAGGATTCCATCATAACCTTGACCCAACCCATCGTCATGTATTGGTATATTTTCTGAGTTACGGTTCAAGGAAGTAAAAGATTCTTCATCAACAAAGGAGGAGATCTTCAACAACAAGCCAAAAGGGACTCATCTACTTATCTGTAAGTTATCAGAGTCCAAAGGACCCTTGTGATCATTCTTTTGTAGGATTGGGTCTAAGGTGTTTCTCACCCCTTGCAAGTCCTCTAGGAGGCCTCCGGTGGGAGTGTACGTAGTGGGTGCGTTGTGTTGACCCTTGCTCTGTGGAGAGCATAAACAGTTAGAGTCTTATAAAATATCCTTGGCCAATGTGCCTAAAAGTGGATGCGTTGTATTGACCATTGCTCGTGAGAGCATAAACAGTTAGGTTCCTTGTGTGGATCCTTGGCCAATGTGCCTAAAATTGGGTGTTATGTGTTGACTCTTACTTGTGGGAGCATAAACAGCCAGCCTAGTTGTAGGTTGTAAAGTTTAAAGGTGAACTTGATTTAAAACCTTAAGTTTGGGGTGAACCATGTGAAACCTCCTCAGTGAAATCCGGTACACTCAAGGGTTGAGTGTGGTTACTGGGAGTAGAGTAGACAAGTAGTCGAACCACTATAAAAATGATTGTGTTTGAGATTGTTGTTGTCTTCCATTTGTTTATGTGATTTCCTTAAATACTTTCATATCTGATTATCTGAGATCACACTTCACACACACACACAGTTATATCCATCATAAACTAGTTTGCATATTGTTCATCTCTCAAATAGTTTGTGATTGGATCCTCTACCAGGCTTGGAAGCCAGTAGAGTTGCTCTTGAGTATTCCTAATACATGCTTGTTATATGGATTAAAGTGATAGGATTTTAAATTGTCATAAAATTGTTAAGAAGTCCTATTCACCCCCCTCTAGGACATATTGGCATATTCCTACTTCAACTAAAGTGGTCTTTACCATAATTTCAACAGTTATAGTGATCGTGACCGTGACCGTGACTGAGACCAAGATCGAGACCGAGACCGTGCCCGAGCGCGCACGGGCAGGTGTTCCAGTGCTACGCACTGGAACACGCAAGGTCCATAGTCCTTGGACTAGGTAAGCAAATATTATAGTACTCCACTATTTTCATTTAAACCATGAAAAGTTCTCCTCTCTTTCCCATGTGAGATTATTTTAAAAAACCCACAAAAGCTTTTTTACAAAAACTTTTTATATATTTTATATATTTTTTTATTTAAAATATATTTTATAAAATCACTTTATTTTATAACAATCCCCCACTAATTTTTTTAAAATATATTTTTTCTCGATTAAACATTTCTGCTAGAATAATCAGCTTATATGCATAAAGAAATATATCTTTCGATTTTAATCTTCCCTTAGTGTAAGTATCTCAAAACTCTATCGAAATGACTGGTAGCCGTAGCGTTGAACCAGTTATTCTAAGATAAAAGAGTTGAAGAAACTACATACATATTCGCTATGTGTTAGTTAGAGTTCCCACAATCATGCTCAACACAATTAATGGTCATGTACTTATCCTATTTCGTGAACGATCACGAGAGAAAACTCTTTGACTCTCATGAGAGATGACACCATCTTTACATTCATATAGGTAAAATCCTTCCAGTGTCTTCGTTACTATAAGACACTTGTTCCTTAGACTGGATTTCTATAAGTGCTATAATTTGATTCCTCTTTGATTGTCAAATTTTATGTGCAAAACTTCTTCGTATGTCTTGTGTTTATATCTTGATAAATCTGTTCGAGACACCTTGTGCACACTTGAAGTCTAGTTCAAAGAATTCTTCAAGCTTCATGATAGTTCAAGCTACAATGTAGAAGATATTAAAGAAGAGCTCAGGGTCAAGACTCAAGTTCAAGTGTAAGTGAAAGTTCAAGATTCAAATATAAGTACGGGACTCAAGTGGAACTTAAAGTGACATTAATTTCAAAGCTTGTGAAGTAGACAAGCTACATAAAGAAGAACTCAAGCTCAAGACTCAAGCGTCGTAATGATCAAAGTCTAAGCAGATGAAGTGTTTAATGTCCATACTTCATGTCCCAAGTATGATAAACCTTAGATTAACCTTAGGGTAAGTCACTTTGGCTACATAATTCAATTGAATATTATTACATGATTTTAGTCTATTCTAAGACCAGTCCTAGACCTTGTTCGACCAGTCCTAGCACTGTTTCGACCAGTCTAAGAAGTTCCAAGACCAGTCCTAGAATTGTTGCAATTTATTAAATTTTCCAGTTCGGCTACGACCAGTCTTGGAGTCTGCTCAACCAGTCGTGGGATGGTCTCGACTCGACCTTCAACCAGTCGTAAAGCTACGACTTAAACTCCAGCGACTAAATTAAGTGTCACACGACCAGTCGTAGAGGGGTCTCGACCAGTCGTGGACTGCCTACGACCGGTCGTACAACGGTCTAATGCGATCACGCTCAAAAATTCAAAAATCAGTTTATTCTAAGACCAGTCGTGGTGACCCTAGGACCAGTCGAAGACAAATTTCTTCAGCTATAAATAGCACATGAATTTTAAAGTTTTTACATTGAAAAATTAAGTAAATTCAAGGCTCCACTCTAGATAAGTTTGTGTTTATTTTTAAGTTATTTTGTGTATAATTGCTTTCTCTTTTTGCTAGCTTATTTAATTTGATTTTGTTCATGTATTTCAATCTCATTTGAAAAGAGGAACTGCCTTATTCCTTCTTCTTGGAATCAAAATTAAATATAGCTATGCCCAACTGGTTTAAATCTAAAATCAATTAGAACTTAGAACCATATTAAAGTGAGTAGTGGACATTGAACTTCTATATTCGAACATCTACTCCAATTGGTTCTATCGGGCTACTACGAAAAGGAGAAATCCAGGTATTTTATAATTTTATAAATTCCATTTTATTTTGGTTTTTGTTTGAGATTCGCCAAAAAAATCTCAATTTGTGTGGTTGTTTGAGGAGAGCCAGAAAACTCAGAAGTGTGGGTTTTTGAATTGTGTAAGCCCAAGTTAAAAAGACACAATTGTAAAGGTTTTGGGTGAACCTGTGAAAACCTATTTGATAGTAAATGCTAATATCCCCTATGTGAGGATATTAGAGTGGAGTAGCATTCTGTGTGGCTGTTGAAAGACAGTTGGTGTACACACAGGCGAACCACTATAACTCTTTGTCTTGTGGATTGAATGCTTGCTTAAATTTCATATCATTTATCATTCAATTTTGTGGAATGTACGTGTGGATGTGAATGTTGTAACAATTTACATTTCAAGCAAGTGTGGGGAGTGTTGTAATAAGTTAGATCTTTATTTCTGCACTTTATTTCAATTCCTTGTTATTTGGTTATTTCTATTCAGATTGAGTTATTGATTCAAAAGACGTTCTAGAAATAAGGTTGTCCTACCATAAGCCCTTGTTTATTATGGTGTAAGGTTGTCCTTAGAACTGAATTTGTATCAAGCTCTCAATTCTTATTTATTGAGATTGAATTGATTTTAGCATTGTGAATTGATCTATAATTGTAAGGCTATATATTTATCTTTATTCTGCTGATTTTATTTTAATTTGGCATAGTCTTATTCACCCCCGGCTTCGCCATTTCAAGTGGTATCAAAGCCTAATAGCTCGTTCTTATTACTTTTTATTTGGATTTATTTCCTGAGCTAACGATCTAAGCTATATATATATATATAAGATGTCAAATTTTGATAGCCTATCAGTCACTAGGCCTCCACCCTTTGATGGTTCTAACTATGCCTATTGGAAAGCCCGAATGAGGATCTTCCTCAAATCAATGGATGAGAGTGTGTGGCAAGCCACAGTGACTGAATGGAGCCCTCCTACCATTGAAGTAACTGGTATCAATGGATCAAAATCAATGAGAATAACACCTTATACATCTTGGTCCACACTTCAGAAAAGTGAGAGTAGTGCCAATGTAAAAGCACTAAATGCAATCACTTGCGCACTATCACTGGATGAGTTCAAAAGAATCATATCCTGTGATACTGCAAAGCAAGCCTGGAATATATTAGAAATGACACACGAGGGTACATCAATTGTAAAAAAATCTAAAGTCCAACTCCTCACAACCAAATTTGAAGAAATTCTTATGAAGGAAAATGAAATGTTTATGGACTTTTACACAAGATTAAATGACATTGTAAACTCAATGTAGGGTCTTGGCGATAAAATTCCAGAAAGTAAAGTGTGTACAAAGATACTACACTCACTTCCTGAACGGTTCAACTCCAAGGTAACTGCGATCCAGGAACTTCGTGATACAGATAATATGAAGGTAGAAGAACTAGTTAGTTCTTTACAAACCTATGAGTTAAACTTTAAAGCTCCTAAAAGTAAATCTATAGCTTTGAAATCTTCTAAAAATGTATCTAAAGAAAACTCAGATTTAGAAAATTCTGAAGATGATATGGCTCTTTTAGCGAAAAAGTTCTATAAGATTTTCAAAAGTAAGAAAAGAGTCAATTTTCAAAAGACAAATGAAAAGAAATGATTTAAACTTAAGTCCAAAACTTGGAAGTCTTTGAAAGACAGTCAGTGTTACAACTGCCAAGAGTATGAGCATCTAGCAAACAAATGTCCTAAAAAGACAGACACAAAAGGAAGGGTATGTTGGCTACTTGGGATGAATCGTCTGATTCTGAAGCCTCTTCTGAATCAGAAAATTCTGAAATCGAGACTGGAAATGAAGTTAAGGCCCTCATGACTCTAGCCAAGTTTACTTTTTCAGATCACGATGACTCAGTAAGTGAAGAAAATTTGAATAGTGATCATGAAAATGAAGAAGATCTTCAAGATGCTTATAATGCCTTATATAAGGAAAGTTGTAAAATTACTGTCAAACTTAAACTTCACAAAGAAAAGTTTTCTAAACTCAAAGAATGTTTTGAAACTCTTGTTTTAGAAAAATGAAAATTTTTAGATTGTTTCGAAAAATCAAAATGTGATTTGGAATTCAAAACCTCCCTGATTGATGATTTGAAATCTGAAAATGAGAAACTTAAAAATGAAGTATCTTCTCTTCTTAGTTTGAAGGATACATGGAGATATGCCCAAGGTGATCCAAAGTTAGAAAAATTATTATCCGGATCAAGAAATGTGGTGATCGACCCGGGTTGGGCTATGATAAAAATACATCTCCTAAACAGAAGAATACTCCTCCCAACTTTGTGAAAGGAGAAGCTTCTAACTCAAAAGGAAAATGTACTTATCAAAATTTTTCTAAAAATACAAAATCTTTTCAAAAAACCTAAAAGCAGCTATTTCAAAAATTAGATCAGAAAACCTCTTGCTGAAAAAATAGTTGATTTACTTAAGGAGCCCTTAAAATCTAACTTAGTAGGTCATTCTTACAACATCAGACAAAAGAAGACCAACTATGTTTCTAAACCCAAAACAATTCTAAAATGGGTTCCTAAAGTTGCCTGCTTGGTTGCCCACACTACTTTCAAAGCAACAAGCCATTCAAAATGGTACCTATACAGTGGATGTTCCAGGCACATGATAGGTGACAAGGCTTTATTCACCGATCTAAAAGATATGATTGATGGGTCAGACACATTTGGTGATGGTAGCAACTGCAAGATTATTGGCCAAGGTACGGTTCAACTTTATAATCTTCCCTTATTTAAGAATGTTTTATATGTTGAGGGACTAAAACACAACCTGTTAAGCATATCTCAAATATGCGACAACAACCATAGTGTTAAATTTTCTAATCAAGGTTGTGAGATTATAGATGAAAAGGGTTCAGTAATATTAACTGGTCGCAGAACTTCTGAAAACTGCTATATAGTAAGCAACGGTAGCTCATCTAATCAAATGAGTTACATGGTCCATACCGATGAGATAGAATTATGGCATAAATGCCTTGGACATGTACACTACCGAAATTTATACAGATTGAGCAAAGGAGAACTTATTAGAGGTCTACCTAAAGTGCAAAAGTAGACAAAATATGTGGTGAATGCCAGTATGGTAAACAAACTAGGAGCTCTCACAAAAAGGTGAACTCCAATACCACATCTAAACCACTCGAGCTTCTCCACATGGATCTTATAGGACCAACTAGAACGAAAAGTCGATGTCGCAAAAAATACATCTTAGTCATCATAGATGATTATACAAGATGCACTTAGGTTTCATTTTTGAGAAATAAATCAGAAACTCTTGATGAAGTGAAAAAGATTATCATACGGATCCAAACTGAAAAATGTTCTCAAGTCAGTAAGATCCGAAGTGATCATGGATCCGAGTTTGAAAATAGCAGTTTTGAGAAACTCTGTAGCGATCAGGGAATATCGCATGAATTCTCTGCGCCCAAAACTCCATAATAAAATGATATTGTGGAAAGGAAAAATAGAGTGCTTCAAGAAATGGGAAATGTTATGTTGAATAGCATGAATCTCCCTAGAAATTTATGGGCTGAAGCAGTGAATACTGCCTGCTACATTATCAACCGTGTTTATATTTACAAATCTAATAATAAAACGGCTTATGAAATGTGGTTTGAGAAAAAGCCTACTGTCAAATACTTTCGAGTTTTTGGCACAAGTGTTATATTTTATGTGACCGTGAAAATCTGGGAAAGTTCGACACTAAAAGTGATGAAGGGATTTTTTTAAGATACTCTTTAAACAATCGTGCATATCGTGTTCTGAACAACAGGATCGGTGTGATTCAAGAGTCAATAAATGTAGTAATTGATGATCACTTGAATACACCTGCCCCTAGTTCAGATAATGATGAAGCTCTTATATTTGAAAAACCAGATACTCCATCAAGTGAAACTAACTCTGAATTAAGGACTGTTACAGATCATCCAACTGATCAAATTCTTGAAAACCCTCTCACTGGTGTGCACACTCGTAGACAACTAGAAGACATATGTAATTACGTGTGTTTTACATCTCAGGTTGAACCGGTAAACATAAAAGAAGAACTTTCTAATGAAAACTGGATAGTAGCAATGCAGGAAGAACTTAATCAGTTTGTCAGAAACGATGTCAGGTATCTAGTTCCTAGACCTAAAGATAAATACATTATTGGAACAAAATGGATTTTCAAAAATAAGTTTGATGAATTGGGAAATATCATTCGAAACAAGGCAAGACTGGTTGTGCAAGGGTACACGCAAATTGAAGGGATTGATTATGATGAAACTTTTACCCCAGTTGCTCGCCTTGAATTAATCAGACTTTTCATATCTATTGCATGTTTTAGAAAGTTTAGAATTTTTCAAATGGATGTGAAGAGTGCCTTTTTGAATGGCGACTTACTTGAAGAGGTATATGTTGAACAACCGACTGGGTTTGAAGACCCTAAGCTTACTAATCATGTATACCGCCTTAAAAAGGCTCTCTATGGTTTGAAACAAGCTCCCAGAGCATGGTATGAAAAAATGACTAAGTTTTTACTAAGTCACAATTTTCAGATGGGTAGTGTCGATAAGACACTTTTTGTTAAGAAACATAACGATGATATCTTAATGGTTCAAATCTATGTTGATGATATAACTTATGGATCAACTTGTTCTAACATGACTGTTGAGTTTGCATATCTAATGAAATCTGAATTCAAAATGAGCATGGTTGGTGAATTAAATTATTTTCTGGGATTGCAAGTAAAACAATAATCTGATGGAATTTTTATTTCACAAACTAAGTATGCATTGAACATGATTAAGTTCGGATTTGAAAATGGTAAGAATTTTGATACTCCTATGAGTACAACTCTAAGATTCTACAGGTAAAGATGTACATCCTAAATTGTATCGTAGCATGATAGGTAGCTTACTTTACTTAACTGCAAGTAGACCTGATATTACTTTAAGTGTTGGAATTTGCGCTAGATATCAGTCTAATCCTAAAGAATCTCACTTAACTGCTGTTAAGCGAATTATTCGATATGTTGCAAGTTCTGTTAATCTGGGTCTTTGGTATCCCTATGATACTAGTGTTCATTTGGCTGGGTATTCGGATGCTGATTGGGCAGGAAATATAGATGACAGAAAATCAACCAGCGGTGGTTGTTTTTACATTGGAAACTCTTTGGTTTCTTGGTTTAGCAAGAAGCAAAGTTCCATATCACTCTCAACTGCTGAGGCCGAATACATTACAGCAGGAAATGCATGTACTCAGCTGGTTTGGATGAAACGTATACTGAGTGATTATGGAATTGCACAAGACTCGATGATTTTATACTGTGATAATTCCAATGCGATAAACATTTCAAAAAACCTAATCCAGCATTCACGTATTAAGCACATTGACATTCGGTTTCATTATATTCGTGAATTAGTGGAAGAAAAAATAATATCTTTAGAATATATTTCTATCGAGACTTAGCTTGCTCACATTTTCACTAAACCGCTCGATAAAAGCAGGTTTAACAAATTGAAATTTGATCTTGGTATCTGCAACTTTAAATGATTGATCATACATTTTTGTATCATATTGTATAAAATGTAATATGTTATTAATTTAAATTTCAAAATTTTGAGGAAATTGCATATTTTTTTCTCTGGTCTAAGACCGGTCGAGGACATGCTCAACCAGTCTTGCTACAACCGGTCGAGTATGTCCCAAGACCGGTCGTGCAGCACGCTGACCTCTTTAATTTGGGGAAAACTCTCTTCTTTTTCATTCTAACTCTTCTCACCAATGTGCCGAGCTTCGACTAGTCGAACCCATGTGTTCGATTCCTTCAGGTTAGAGTGATTTTCCTTACTTTCTTGAAGTATCTTCATCTTTTCTCTTAGATTCCTTGATTATTATTATCTATTTTATATAGATCTTCAACTTTTTGGGTTTTTTTTTTCTCTTTTGTTGAATCTAGAGAAATTCATCTCTCTTTTCTTGAAATTTCTTTCATTTATTCAAGAATATGGAATCTAGAGGTAAAAAGAAAAATCCTAAAGGTGCTTCTTCTTCCCGTTCAAATGTTATTACTAGACATCATCTTAGGGATCCTGAAGATGATCCTCCTCATGTATGTGACTTGCGTATGTGCAATGTGATTGTTGAAAAAGCTGTTAGTTTAAATCATATCGCTCCTTACGGCCTCCTTCCTCTTCTTCAATCTTTAGGATGGGAAAACATTTTACTCTGGGGCGGGCCAGCATACCAATCCATAGCACAGGCCATGGTTGCATGCATATTTGACTTTTCTGCTGAGCAACTGACTTTCATTATCACCACTAGAGAAGGGCCTTTTTCTGTTGATCGACATTTAATTTCTGGCCTTATCGACATACCCGTAAATGATGATGGTATTCATCCTAGTGCACTTGCAGAGAAAGTGTCAGAATCGGAAAAACGTACTTATACTAGAGCATTGTGTAACATGAATGCACCATGGACTGCAAATGGGAATGCCCTTAAAACCAGATACTTATTGCCCAAATACAGAGTGTTGCATCGTATCTTCTCTTCTAATCTGTATCCCCTCTCTGGAAACAAGACTGAGTTGACTCTGTTTATGGTTCGTATTTTGTACTCAATCATTACTGGTGCTAATGTCTGTTTGCCCTCCTTGATTTGTTCCCCTATCATTCAAATCCGTAGTCATCCTGGTCATGGTGATATTCCATTTGGATATCTGTTGAATTATTAGCCACTCACATGTTAGTCGCTATGCCCGTCGGTGAGGCTCTTATCCAATACCTCATATTTAACAATTCCAACCTGAATAAAATGAAGTTGAACTTGACCCCTAGTCAAGTTGATGTTGGTGCAGGTGAAGCTGCTGCTGAAGCTGAGATTGGTGTCGAAGGTGATGAGTTGCCGCCTGATGATATTGACATGGATGATATTTTTAAAGAAATTGATTCTGATTCTGGAAATGATCCAGACTTTGAATCATCTGATTTCAATGCATGTCTAAGTGCATTAGAGGAAAAGGTATAATAGATGAATGTTGGTCACAATCAACAATTTAAAATTATGCACAGATATTTTAGGCACTTACAGAAGAGCCTTCATCAAAGTGATCCTAACATACCTGCTCCATCATCTGGTTCAGATTGAGAATGTTAAATCATTGGTCTGTAATAATTTTACTAATTTACTTTCTTTGGTTGTGTGGATGCCTATTTTAAGCTTCACTTGTTAACTCTTTTGATATGTACTCTGACTCACCTTGATTACTTCTTTAGTATTCTTCTTAACTTTGCACTTTTTATCATTCTATCTTTCTGAGTTGCTCTCTCTATTTCTGTCTTTCATATCCTATCTTTGTTTCTTCCTTTGTCATATTTTGACAGAAAGGGGAGAATTTGTAAATTCTATGGATTATGATGGGAGTTGGAGTGATGGGAGTTGAAGTGTACTAACCCAGGGGGAGTTGAGTTGTCTCAAGGGGATGATGCTTATTTTATGACAACTGGTGCATGATTCGTTATTATACAATGTGATGCTTATCTTATCATTATCTTATTGAAGTATGAGAATTGTTTTGTCACAAATTTGACAAAGAGGGAGATTTAAGTGCTATGGTTTGATTCCTCTTTGATTGTCAAATTTTGTGTGTCAAAACTTCTTCGTATTTCTTGTGTTTATATCTTGATAAATCTGTTCGAGACACCTTGTCAACACTTGAACTCTAGTTCAAAGAATTCTTCAAGCTTCATGATAGTTCAAGCTACAATGTAGAAGATATTAAAGAAGAGCTCAGGGTCAAGACTCAAGTTCAAGTGCAAGTGGAAGTTCAAGATTCAAATATAAGTACGGGACTTAAGTGGACTTAAAGTGACATTAATTTCAAAGCTTGTGAAGTAGTCAAGTTACATAAAGAAGAACTCAAGCTCAAGACTCAAGCTTCGTAATGATCAAAGTCTAAGCAGATGAAGTGTTCGATGTCCATACTTCATGTCCCAGGTATGATAAACCTTAGATTGACCTTAGGGCAGGTCACTTTGGCTACATAATTTATTGATATTATTACATGATTTTGGTATATTCTAAGACCAGTCCTAGACCTTGTTCGACCAGTCCTAGCACTGTTTCGACCAGTCTAAGAAGTTCCAAGACCAGTCCTAGAATTGTTACAATTTATCGAATTTTTCAGTTCGGCTACGACCAGTCCTGGAGTCTGCTCGACCGGTCGTGGGATGGTCTCGACTCGACCTTCGACCAGTCATAAAGCTACGACTCAAACTTCAATGACTAAATCAAGTATTGCATGACCAGTCGTAGAGGGGTCTCGACCAGTCGTGGACTGCTTTCGACCAGTCGTGGACTGCCTACGACCGGTCGTACAACAGTTTGATGTGATTGCGCTCAAAAATTCAAAAATCAGTTTATTCCAAGACCAGTCGTAGTGACCCTAGGATCAGTCGAAGACGAATTTCTTTAGCTATAAATAGTACACGAATTTCAGAGTTTTTACATTGAAAAATTAGGTAAATTCAGGGCTCCACTCTAAGATAAGTTTGTGTTTTTTTAAGCTATTTTGTGCATAATTGCTTTCTCTTTTTGCTAGCTTAATTAATTTGATTTTGTTCCTGTATTCCAATCTCATTTGAAAAGAGGAACTGCCTTATTCCTTCTTCTTGGAATCAAAATCACATATAGCTACGCCCAACTGGTTTAAATCTAAAATCAATTAGAACTTAGAACCATATTAAAGTGAGTAGTGGACATTGAACTTCTATATTCGAACATCTACTCTGATTGGTTCTACCAGGCTGCTACGAAAAGGAGAAATTTAGGTATTTTACAATTTTATAAATTCCATTCTATTTTGGTTTTTGTTTGAGATTTGCCAGAAAAATCTCAATTTGTGTGGTTGTCTGAGGAGAGCCAGAAAACTCAGAAGTGTGAGTTTTTGAATTGAAAATCTATTTGATAGTAAATGCTAATATCCCCTGTGTGAGGATATTAGGAGTAGAGTAGTATTCGGTGTGGCTGTTGAAAGACAGTTGGTGTACACACAGGCGAACCACTATAACTTTTTGTCTTATGGATTGAATGCTTGCTTAAATTTCATATCATTTATCATTCAATTTTGTGGAATGTACGTGTGGATGTGAATGTTATAAGAATTTACATTTCAAGCAAGTGTGGGGAGTGTTGTAATAAGTTAGATATTTATTTCTGCATTTTATTTCAATTCCTTGTTATTTGGTTATTTCTATTCGGATTGAGTTATTGATTCAAAAGATGTTCTAGAAATAAGGTTGTCCTACCATAAGCCCTTTTTTATTATGGTGTAAGGTTGTCCTTATAACTGAATTTGTATCAAGCTCTCAATTCTTATTTATTAAGGTTGAATTGATTTTAGCATTGTGAATTGATCTATAATTGTAAGGCTATCTATTTATCTTTATTCTGCTGATTTTATTTTAATTTGGCATAGTTCTATTCAGCCCCTCTCTAGGACATATAGCTTGGCCATTTCAATTTCATTAAGAGTTCTAAGACTCAACCCTCTTTTATAACGCTCATCACTTATCTATTATGGATGAAGTTTTATAATTTAGTACTGAAAACTTTCCACATATCAGTGACTTATTCTTACCCATTAAACCTAAAATTAGAGATTTTCTGACTTTAGGTTAGGTTACCATCACTGGTGGAACTTTGGTTGAAGAGTTTCAATCCCATCCCTCTAGATGTAGCATTTACTACCTCTCGGTAGAGGTTTAGTAAAAGGGTCTACTAGGTTATTGCTTGATTTCACATAGAAAATAACAATGATTCCATATTGAATCATTTGTCTGACATAATTATGTCGAAGAATGATATGTTTAGACTTACCATTATATGTGCCACTATAGGCTTTAGCTAATGTGGCTTCACTATCACAATGTAGTGACACAGCCGATATATGCTTTACACAGAAAGAGATTTCTAACAGAAGATCCCTTGGCCACTCAGCCTCTTTACCTGTTGTAGCTAGGGCTATAAATTCAGACTTCATAATCGAGTGCGTTATGCAAGTCTGTTTCTTGGATCTCTAAGATACAGTTGTACCTCTTAGTGTAAATACTCACCCTGTAGTAGACTTGTTGTCCCCTGCACTCGGTATCCAGCTTGCATCGGTATATCCTTCCAATACGGTAGAAAATTTTAAATAAAATAGTCTTAAGTCTTTTGTTACTTTTAAGTAATTAAGGACTCTACTGATTGCATTCCGCTGTTCAGTACTAGGGTCACTACTAAACCTACTAAGTTTACTCACAACATATGCGATATCAGGTCTAGTGCATTGCATAGCATACATAAGACTCCCTATAGCACTCGCATATTTTAATTGTGTAACTGTTCTTCCAGTAATTTCTTTTACTTTTACTTGGATTAAATGGAGTTTTTACTTATTTATATTTAGATAGTTAAACTTCTTTAGTATCTTCTCAATATAATGAGATTGACACAAAGCATAACCCCTACAATGTTTTTTAACTTTGATACATAAGATGGTATCAACTTATCCAATATTCTTCATTTTGAATACGGAAGACAAAAACCTCTTCGTTTCAGTTACACATTTCATTTTATTACTTATTATTAACATGTCATTAACATACAGACAAATAATAATCATGCAGCTACCAACTACTTTGTAATATATGCATTTATCAGCTACATTATGCATGAAACCATGAGATAGTATTTTGGAATCAAACTTCTCATGCCATTGTTTTGATGCTTGTTTTAATCTATACAAAAATTTGAATAAGTTTACATATTTATTTTTATTTCCTGATAGAACGAATCTTTTAGATTGTTCCATGTATATCTCCTCATTGAGGTCACCATTCAGAAATGCGGTCTTTACATCCATTTAGTGGATGTGGAAGCTAGCGCAAATAATATCCTAATGGATGTTATCCTAGCTACAGGAGAGTATGTGTCAAAGTAATCTATCCATTTTTTTTTGTCTAAAACCCTTAGCTACTAGTCGAGCTTTAAAGGTTTGTATAGTCTCATCAGTGTGATATTTCTTTCTAAATACCCACTTACAATCTATGAGTCTAGAACCGGAAGGTAAGTTTACTAGTTCCCATGTTTGATTTGACATTATGGATTCCATTTCATCGTTTATAGCTTCTTTCTAGAAAACTGAGTCTTTAGAGGATACACGCTTTTTATATATTTTAGGATCATCTTCTATAGTCATCACTATTAGTATTTTTCTTATAACATTTTCTCTTTCTCCTTCTACAAGATGAAAAATGACGCATTGTAAGTCTATGTAGTCATCTCCTAGACTCTTCTTTATTCTTGTCCTTTGACTCCTATAAGGTTCAACAGGAGTTTCCACTATCTATGGAGCTGTGCTATCTAGTTCTCTATTAGGAGTTTGGATTTCATTATCCTTTGACTCAAACGATAGTGAGTTCTCAAAGAACTCAACGTCTCTTGATTCTATTATTGTATTAGACTCTATATATAGAAGTCTATAAGCTTTACTATTTTGTGCATATCCTACGAAGGCGCACTTAATAGATCTTGGTCTTAATTTAGTTCTTTTTGGATCAAGAGTTCTGCAGTATGCAAGACACCCCTACACTTTAAAATATCCTAGGTTAGGTTTTCTACCTCTCCATGTTTCATATGGAGATATTTTATATTTTTTAGACGAAATTCTATTTAGTATATGGTACGCTGCAAGCAGTGCCTCACCACATAGACTTAGTGGCAACTTTGCTTTTATTAGCATTGAGTTGATCATCTCTACTAATGTTGTATTCTTCCTTTCAGCTATTCCATTTTGTTGAGGTGTGTATGGTGCATTATACTGATGTATTAGTCCATGTTCTTCATAGAAGTTATCGAATTTATTAGAGAAGTATTCTCTTCCTCTATTGCTATGGAGAATTTTTTATCTTCTTATTTAGTTGTTCTCTACTTCTACTTTATATATTTTAAACATGTTCAATGCTTCATCTTTGCTCTTTAATAGGTATACATACACATATCTAGAGCAATCATCAATAAAGATTATGAAATACCTTTTGCCTCCACGAGTAAGAATGCCGTTTTACTCACAGATATCACTGTGCACAAGATCCAATATTTGAGACGATCTTTCAACACTTGGAAAAGGTTTTTCGTCATTTTGGATCGTATGCATACTTCGCATTTATCGGTTTCATTATTCGTGTATAAGATTAAACTATTCTTAGCCATGAACTTCAAGGTACTATACCCTATATGGGCTAGTTTATCATGCCACAGTCCAGTGGATTCAACCATATACGCAGAAGTGCTACTTTCATTCAGAGAAAACTTAACCATCTCATTACAAATATATCCCTTTTCGACAAAATTCTCTTTCTTAGACAGAATCAATTTTCCTGACTCGTACACCACCCATATGCCTAGTTTACCTAGAAGATCCCCAAAAACTAAGTTTCGCCTCATGTCTGGGACATACAATACATTATTCAGAATCACTTTCTTCCCAGAGGTGAATATCATTTCGACAATTCCTTTGCCGACGACCTTCGATCAGACTTCATTACCCATTTGGACTTCTTGACCATCGGTAAATTCCTCATAGGTTTTGAAGGTTAATTTGTCGTAGCACAGATATACTATAACGGCAGTATCATACCACAAACCTAGAACTTTGCTTTGGATGATATTCACCTCAGTGATCATAGCCACAATATCGCCTTCTTCTACCACACTTGCCTCTTTTTTAGATTTACGATATCAGCATACTCGAGCATAGTGCCCGATTTTTCGACAGATATAGCATGGGCCTTTGAACTTTCCATTCTTCTTTTGGCGGTTTTTCTTGAATTTTCTTTTATTGGGTTTCAGGAAATCGTCCTTCTTGGGATTCTTATTATTAGTATTCTCTACTGCATGTACCTTGGACAAGGCATTCCCGTTATCATTCTTTCTGTCGCGGTTACGAAATTCTTCCTCAATTCTGAGGTGTTTCTGGATTTGTTCCAGTGTATAGTCTTCAATTTTACGTAACAACTTCTTTCTATAGTATTTTCACATCGGTGTTAATTTAGCGATTATATCCCCGACTTAGAATGATTCAGGAAGATCAATTTTGATGGCTTTGATTTTGTTTGCTATTAACTGCAGTTCTTGGATTTGGGGCAGTAGCAGTTTGTTATCTACCATGTTGAAGTCAAAATACCTAACGATGAGAAATTTATTGGTACCTTCTTCTTCAGCCTTGTATTTGAACTTCGGAGCAGCCTAGATCTTCTTTGCTGATAACGTCTTTTGGTACAGATTGTACAGAAAGTCGGAGAGTGCATTTAGAATGTGTCCTCGACACAAGAGTTCGTCTTTAACTCGTTTGGTGCAGACAGCCACCTGTTCAGGTGTGTCTTTGTCGGATGCTTCAGGTAGTGCTTGCAGATTTAGATCTAATATGTAGTAGATCTTTGGTGCTGTCAGAAGAAATTTGAGCTTGTCTTACCATCTCGTAAAATTGGTTCCATCAAATCGATCAAGACGTATCAAGTCCTAATTCATCAACTTGATGTATGAAACACTGTCGGCTTCTATAAAATAACGCTTTAAGATTGTTGAAATTATATAGAATAATAATATTTCTGTAAAATATGGAACCTGAAAAATTAAGATGATCTAAACTAAGGATAGGCTGAAGCACGTCTGAGACGCTGTCCTTAAAGCGTTATTTGCCCTTACTCGAAAAGATTAAGTATGCTGATAGGTTATAGACAAACCATTTATAGGATACAACGAGCCTGGTGTGGGTCTGCGTTCAGCAAACACGAAGGCCCACTAATGGAATTCTGTTACATAATGTCTGACAGAATTACAATAAAAGAAAAAATTTCAAAAGAGAAAAGAGAAGAGAATAGATTTTGTGATTTAGACCACTGCACTGGTTAGTTTTTCAGCCACTGGTTCAGTTGAACCGTTCTAGACTACACTACTGGTCTGTTCTTCAAGCAATGGTCAAGCTTGCTGTCTTGATTAATTCACTAGAGTATAGGAGAGGAGTGGTTGTCTTAGTTCGTATGGGTCTACTGAAGTGGGTTAAGAGATGGTTTGGAATCCCATCCAGAACCTGTTTATATAGGCTGTGGTGACTGGGGGGTTATGGTCTAGGGAAATAATTCTCATCAAGTCATTTCTAGCTATTAGAAAACTAGCCGTTTTATGGCCGTTTTCTGACTGTTGTGCATGAGCTATAACCATTGCTGCATGTGACTGTTGTGAGACAATAGTTAGCAAAGTGCGCCACTAGCGCCTCTACAGCCATACTGCCTCACATGCCCACGCCCTCGCACCGAGCTCGAGACCGAGATCGATACCTCGAGCACATTGCAAGTATGTACATGGGTGTTCCAAAGAGCACGAACACGCAAGGTCCATAGTCCTTAGACTAGGTAAGCAAATATCATAGCACTCCACCGTTTTCATTTAAACCACAAAAAGTTTTCTTCTCTTTCCCACGTGAGACTATTCTCAAAAAATCCACAAAAGCTTTTTACAAAAGCTTTTTATATATTTTTTATTTAAAATATATTTTATAATATCACTTTATTTTATAACAGTGGCCACACCCACACATGCAGAATGGCAGAAAACAAGGGCTCCACATGGCCATTCATATGTGCAAACGTTCACGAGCAGGCCCCTCGCAGAATAAAAATCATCCTGACAAAACTCACGTATTAGTTGAATGTTGAATATTCGTTATCTATAGGCATCCATACCAACGTACTCCACTAGCGAACTTGCCCTATTTACTGAATAATGAACATTGTTTGTAGGGCCCACCTGATGTAATTGTCCAGATCTCGTTCATTTATGCCACTTTGGCACGTACGGGGCGCTTGCATGTATTTCGTTACATGTGTCATTTAACCACCATTCCTCTCGGTCAAATCTATCCTGTTCCCGCTGAACAAGATTCTGTAGTGGGTGTTTCCCTACCGTGGGCCCACCTGATGTATATAAGTTTTTTCTAGCTCATTTCTGGGTATGGTCCTTGAAGCATATCTAAATCTCAAGTTGACTACACAGAATGACTGAATTTCCACCATTAAAAACTTTTCGGAACCTGATATTTTTTCCCTTCATCAAGGTTTACGTGACCTTATCAACAGGTTGGATGGCAAATAAACATTACGGTGGAACTTAGGAAATTTTTAATGGTGGATATTTAATGACCACTTCTTTTTTTTCTTTTTTTTTCTGTGGTGTGGTCCACTTGAGATTTGGATCTGCTTCGTTTTTTCGACCATGCACTAAAACGAACAGAAAAAAACTGATGTACGGCGTGGATATACAACATATACAACAAGGTAGGCCCCACGGTTAAGGGTGCACCCACTAAGGTGCTATTCGGGTAACACCTAAACTGTGAGGAATTATATGATCCTCGACCGAGGCTCTACAAAATATCCTCGGGTTTTCAGATAAGTAAGGCCCACAGTTGGGTAATCGAGACCATTTATCCATTTCATTTTCGAGGAACATAAGAGTTTACTCCAAAAATCTCTTATGTAGGATGATCCTGGCCTCTCGTTTTGCAGCATACAAATGAATGGTTAAGAAAGCAAGTTGTTATGATATTCAAATGCAGGGATCTTGTGGCAAATGGTTCATGCATGGTTGATGCAACAGGCTAGTGGTCTGGATTACCGAACCATGGCCCCATTTGTAAGAATTGAAAAACCGAGTATGGTGCGGATAGCCTTAATCGAGGATCCTATAATTCCTGGATAGCCCGGGTCAGAAACAAACAACCGCTGACTGTTTTGTTTCTATATGTATTGTAAAAGCCTTGAGTTTGGAATGCAAACTTGTAGGCAAGAGAAATAGGTCTGCTGAGCGTCTAAAAGGTTTGTTTTAATTCCGTTTCGCTTTTATTGTAATGTTTATTCAGACATTTTGGATTGTTTGGTCCTAATGTATTTTGAATAGTGGCCCATTAAATGTGCACCATTAATGGACGGTCCAGATTTGTGATTCAATTCTGAACAACTTCAACGAAAACAGAAATCCATGACCATCCAAAGCTGTGACTTCTCCAATCTCAATAGGCAGGCCATGCATGAGACAATGGGACCATGTGGATGGGCCATCGTGCCAAAATCCTGAAGAAGGGATCATTTTTGTTGGCTAAACTGATCGATTTTGTCTTTATTTTATTTTATTTATTTGTTTTTTCACTTTTCAACATATATTGATGTTGCATCTTGTTAAAGAGAGCTTATGAATTCCTTTATGATCAAATTCTTGATTTAATTAAGGCTCATTTGGGAATATGGATATGAAATCTTAAATTTTCTTGTCTTTGGCAACATGAATTTTGAAAAAAATGTGATAATAAATAATTAGATGATATATTCACTGGATAATGAATGTTATGAGTTAAATGCTTTCATATATGCTAAATATAACATATGCGTGCAACATGTAATCATTATATTAAGTCCATCTAAAGATTATTGATCTAAAAAATAATGAGGCAATTGGAAGCTTTTGGTAAGTGTGATGACTAATTTCATACTTGTGAAGAAAACCTTTGGATGTTTGGAAAAATAAAATTAAGATATTGAATAATACAAAATAAATGAAAATTTTGATTATTTTCTAGTTTTAATCCCCCTATTTTTTACCCAACAAATCCTCCACTTCATCCAATGTGCTGAATGATTTACAACTAGTTTTCAAATCGTCAACCTATGCAAAACATTTATCACATGAACCATAAACGTTAGACAATGACCTACAAATACAATATGGTGTGTGTGTGTGTGTGTGTGTGTGTGTGTGTGTGTGTGTGTGTGTGTGTGTGTATATATTTTGTGCCACTCAACTCATTTCACAATCATCCACCTCACTTTCTTTTCCTTTCAAGAACTCTATAAAAGCCTGACTGATTTTACTTGAAAAGGCAAATGACTTGTATTTGTTACCATTAAATTCATTTGCCTTTTTATAATATTCTTCCTAGGATATATAAATGTCAGGGCATTGTGTTGGACGTAGACCAGTGGGGCCCACTTGTGAGCAATCACTAGTAGGTGGGTCCCATATGGTTAGACTTCTTCCGACTTTTTCCTTTCTGTTGGGATATCAAATTCAATTTTGAATTTGATTTTGGATAGGAGATAGAGAGAAGATCGGATAATCCGTTCTCATCTTATCTCATTCCTTTCCTATAAAAGGAATGCTCTCTCTCGCATGACAATATAAGAAACACCGAGGGTATACGGAGAGAGATAGTGTGCATTATAGTCTGTCTATTTTGGCTTGTCCTTGGAACGATCTGATCCATAGATCGCAATCCGGGACCCTTATATACCGTAGGATCAGAGGTGTGAATAGTTCCATCTGCTCCAGTAATAGATAGACGGGCCGTTGGAACATCGTCCTTCTGCTTTGTGAGGGTCCCAATCATCGTGTAGACCGTCAGATCTTGAGGGCTCACCTTCCGCGCTTCCCTACAGTGGTATCAGAGCATCCTTAACAGCAGATCTCCAATTTATAATTTTCATCTAAAAAGGTAAGTGGCCCTTTTTTAAAAAAAAATTATTAAAATCATGCTCCTGACTTTTGAATGATATCAGATCAGTGTACATAGATGTGTGCACATGTGACTGTGTACATAGATGATGTGTGATAGTGTGACCTATTTTCATGTGTGACCGTGAGGAATAACACATGTGAAATAAGCAGAACCTGCTGCGGATTAGCTGATGTGCATCATTCCAGCCATACAGTTGTTGTGTTGGAATACAACTCTAAAACTATTGGCTGATGTACATGTACGTGTGTTCATGTACATGTGTTGATGTACATGTATACATACGTGTACATGTGTTGATGTACACGTGTACATGTGTTGCTGTACATGTGTTGATGTACATGTACATGTACATGTGCACGTCAAATATTGGCTGTTGTACATGGCTGATGTACATGGCTGTTGTACATGTACATGTACATGTACCTGCTGGTGACGTATCTCTCAACACGTGCACAACAACTATTGGCTGATATGCATGTACATGTGTTGTACACGTGCTCTCAATAGTGTTACACGTGTTGTACATGGCTGATGTACATGTACACGTGTAGTACACGTGTTGTTCAAGTTTGGATGGATTGGATCACTGGATCAGTGTAATTTTTATAATGAAGATTATTGATTGTGATATTAATCTAATGATCGGTCCAGATATATCACCAATGGTCTGGATTACCGAAAGTTGAGACCCACTTATTAGAATAATTAAAATACGTTATGTGTATTCATGTTCAAAGGGGATTACAACTGCAAGACTGTTGCAGTGACGTATACAACTAAATTACATTAGGTGTTTCCTCGCTTGATTGTACTTTGCACGTGCGCTTAATAGACGTGCAATCAAGGAATACGTGAGCAAGATCAGAGCTGCTCATCAAGCAATACCACCTGGCAGATGGCTTCTGCAAAAATATCAGCCACATATGATCAACAGATGGGGCACACGTTTAAAACCATATGATTATCAGGTTGGATTGATATTTCAGGCATGGAAGATGTATGGTGGAAATGATCACAGGATGAGCGGCTCTTATCTTTTACACATGTTCTTTCCTTTACTCCCATATACGATAGGCACAAGAGCTAGTACACCTCAAACTGGGACCCACATGAGTGGGTGACGTCACTTCACAATGGGTTTTGCAAAATACACTTCTAGCTAATCTGTTGTATAGCTGACGTACACAACTATAATAGTTGTTGTATAGGTGACGTACACAACTCCTATAGCTGCTGTATTCACGTGGGTCTAATCACGGTGTACATGATATATCCAAAACGTCCATCCATCTGGCAATGTGGCACATGTATTTTCCGATTTACATGAGATAAATTCCGAGTTACATGAGATATGGCTGATATACAAGTGGGCCCATGTGTTATATATGGCTATACACACGTGTTGGCTGATGTGCACTTAAATTGAATGATGTGCATGATATCAACTACAAGCAATAGATGTTATATTGTACTATAACACATGTGTATTGACGGTAACCATACCTATGGGTGTATAACACATGTGGATTCACGTTAGCAACAAATGTGGATCTGATCCGTGTAACACATGCATCTTATCACAAGGTATATTTTGTATCCAAACTGTCCGACGGCATGGATAAAGCACATACATTTAATGGTCCAGTTGCACATTTGTGGTAACCCAAAACTCTACAGCTTTCTTGCAAGTACATATATATGCATATGAATGTTATTTCCATTATAACCTTTTCTTCGCTGCTGACCAAGAGATCATTAGTGATCGAAATTATCATCAACCATGATGATCAATGTTGATGAAATGATCCATCATCAACAATGATCATTAATGGTAATGATCGGATCCATCTCTAATGATCATGATCACTAGTGATGATAGAACTCTCTGTATGGATATGCATCTTATTATTATTTTTCTTATGATAATGTTTAAATATGTGTGATATTATTAAAGTTGATGTGTTTAGATCTAAGCCCTCCTTATTTTTTTTTCATCAGAAAATATAGAAAAAAAACTTAGGCCGCGTTTGTTAAATCTGAAGTCTAAAGCCTGAATCTGAAATCTGAAGCTGAATCTAAAATCTGAAGCCTGAATCTGAAATCTAAAGTAAAAAAAAAAAAACTTGTTTAATAATTATGGCTAAGTTTGAAAATTAATTACTGAATTTGAAACAATCGGTTTGTTAACAAACATTCGAAATGTCTGAAATATGTTAATTTGACACATTTTCCCCTATCTCTTGTTTGGAAATGTTTCACACCTAGTGCAGATTTCCTATGATCTCCTTTAAACCGTTCGTACAACTCAAAGCTCAATGAGCGTCAGCGTTATATAGCTACTGTTTCCTCTCGTGTGGCCCACTCGAGTCTTGGATCCACCTCATTTTTTGTCGCTTGTACTAAAATTAGCTTGCAAAACAAATGAACGTAGTATATTTCCTAAAAACATAGTGGTGGGCCCCACCTAGCGTCACCTAACATCCTTGCACAGGAACTTCCTGTGAACGGCTTTTGCAAGAAATCCGCGTCCATCCAATCCACGCCCGGTGTACCACATGAAAAACCGATTGGCTAGTCCCGCTGCCACCAATGGCTGATGGTCAGTGCTCTGTCGACCCCACCATGATGTATGTGTTTCATCCATGCTATTGGCTGATGGTCAGTGCTTTATGGGCCCCACCATGATGTATGTGTTTCATCCATGTTGTTCATATATTTTTCCCGATCATTTTATGGTATGAGACAAAAAATGAGGTATATCCCAATCTCAAGTAGACCACATTACAGGAAACAGTGTTGAATGAGCTTTGCCCATTGAAAACCTTTTGGGGGCCATAAAAGTTTTGGATCAAGATGATTTTTGTTTTTTTT
Source organism: Magnolia changhungtana (assembly GCA_030180095.1). Taxonomy (NCBI): domain Eukaryota; kingdom Viridiplantae; phylum Streptophyta; class Magnoliopsida; order Magnoliales; family Magnoliaceae; genus Magnolia; species Magnolia changhungtana. The sequence continues at coordinate 6,924,229 of JASAUF010000600.1, forward strand.
TACTTCATCTTGGGAATGTATGACCTAATCAACATATTGGATGTCAAATAAACAATACAGTGGACCCTAGGAGGATTTTAATGGTGGATATCCAATCACTATTGTTTTCCTGTGGTGTGGTCCACCTGAGATTTATATCCCACTTATTTTTAGGATAAAGACATAAAATAAGATACTTAAAAATAGATGAATGGAATGGATGAAACACATGCATCATGGGGGTCACATAGCACGGACCACCACCAACTGGGATGGTGGTAGGGGAGTAGCCAATACGGTTCCGCATCTAGCTATACAGCTGGTGTAGATGGGTGCGGATTAGATACCGACGAGACTCAATACTGAAGTGGCATCACCAAGTTCTGCGAACCCCACTGTGATGTATGTGTTGTATCCACAACGTCCATTCATTTGGAGATATTATTTTAATGCATGACTTGGAGAATGAGGCAGATCCAAAGCTTTAGTGGACCCCACCACAAAAAATAATGGGAAGATTGATGTCCACCGTTGAAACCTTCTTAAGGTCCACCATAATGTTTTTTCAAAATCCAACCTATTCAAAAGTTTAAAAAGCATTAAAGAAGGGAAAACACAAACATCAGCTTGATCGAAAACTTTTGTGGCCTTTAGAAGTTTTTAATGGTGGTGTCACTCTCTCCACTGTTTTCTATGGTGGGGTCCATTGGATCTTTAGATGTAACTCATTCTTTAGATCTTGTCCTAAAATGATCTCTCCAAATGGATATGGCATGGATACAAAGCATACATCATGGTGGGGCCCACATAACTTGGTGATGTCACTTCAATCCCGTCCCCGCCCAGGAAGCGGATTGCATACTGAGTAACTCAGTACGATAAGCGCACTGAGTAAACTCTGTGGTCCCCACGGTCATTCATGCATTGTATCCACTCCGTCCATCTCTTTTATCACATAATTTTAAGCCTTTAACTTAAAAATTGAGCATATCCAAACCTCGAGTGGACCACACCACCAGAAATAGTGTAAATTGAACATTTACCATTGAAAATTTTAACCTATTTATTAGGTCATGTAGACGTGGATGAAGTGAAAACACAAATATCAGCTTGATTCAAAACTTCTCCAACTCCTAAGAAGTTTTTAATGGTGGACGTTCAATCCCCACATCATGGTCTAGTTAATCCTTGGACTTACTTCTTTTTTTGGCTCACACTTTAAATGATATGAAAAAGTTGATGGACGGTGTGGATCAGTCACATAAATCATGGTGGGGAATAAAGAAATTTCAGAAGTTGAAAGTTGATTTTGTAGTGCGCGAATAATTTAAAGAGAAGCTATTGCCGTATTAACTTAGAAGGGGATAATTTTGGAAACAAAAATTTTTGTTTAATAACAAATTCACGGAGCGCATTCAGCGTTCACCATTAAGCCAGACTCCTATCACGGAAAGAATTTAGTGAAAAACCACTTAGCGCTTTCCTTCTTCCGTGGTAACGACGCGTTAACAAACACCACTAAATACGGAATATTTTTCCAATTCCGTGTTAAGTGCAAAAATTAAGTGTTAACAAACAGGCCCTTAGTGCTTATATGCTCCCTATACACATAAAAATAGGTTATGCATAACCTGAGCGGGAGTTTATTCTCCTCAACCAAATGATGCATGCAACCAAATAATGGTAGGTTGCACATTATACAAATTCATTCTTATAAAAGCATTAAATTTCATCTTAAAAGGAGAACTTGATTGTTCTACACCGCCCATTCAGGTATGTGGATTTTCAGATCTCGTTAAGATGCGTTTACTACTTTTATACTTTAAAAATTTGAATAACACGTAGAAATGCTGATGATTAGGGTCAATACCTTAGATCTTAGTTAAGTAGTGATACTCATGCAATGTAGAAATGGCCACCAAAGCGTTGATCGCTGAATAGCTGAAAGGACAACATTTCGACGACAACAACTATGAAGAATGGTCTCGCGCGGTGCGATGCCTTCTGGACGAGGACGACATATCTCACACACTCGATGTAGTTTACGAGGAACCTATCTTGGCTGAAAATGGGAATTTACAAGAACATAGGGTTGTGATGACTCGCTATAATAAGTGGCGAAAATAAAATCGCTCAGCCCGTAATGTCCTTCTTAGCACTATGCACAAAGAGCTCATACCTACGTATGAAGTGCATGAAACCGTTAAGGGAATCTGGGAAGCACTGACAGATGCCTATGCACAGAAGTCAGATGCGAGAGTTAGGGCAATGAAATTAGAATTCCAGGAGTATAGGATGCCCGTCGGCTGCCCCATCAAAGATCATATCCGTAAGATGGAGCAAATGATAGGTGCCCTTAGGAATATTGGGTGTAAATTGACTGAAAATCAGAAGATTATAGCCATGCACTGTTCCTTGCCTGAATCTTGCGCCTAAATCAAAAGAATTATGAACCATACTGATTCTATCACTACGTTCAAAGACTTTTGTGGCCACTTAGTACGTGAGGTTGAAATGAATGCAATTCAGCCAGGTTCGGTCAGGGCCTTTGTAACAGAGACCCATAAGCGGAAAGCTAACAATAAATGGTCCAAAGCTCACAAGAAGGCGAAGAAGAATAACTAAGAAAGAAAACCAAAGCACCTGCTCCAAATCTCAAGAAGGGGAATGGAAAGAAGAAGCAGAAAAAGACAAATGTAGTCTGCTTTATCTGTGGAAATTCCGACCATTATGTTCGACAGTGCGCCCATAAAAAGACGGTAATTTCTCAGTCACTAGATACTTTGTATGTAGGCGTTTGTTCTGAAATCCTTTCCGTTGATACTATATCTAACGAGTGGATTTTAGATTCAGACGCAACAAAGCACGTGACAAGTAGTCGTTGAGGATTCGAGGAATTCCGATCTGTAGCCAAGGGGAGTTACAAGCTGTACATGGGCAATAACGATGTTGAAGACGTACAAGGGATTGGCGTTTTCCATCTACGTAAGCCCATAGGGCGAATAATAATACTCCGTGATATTTTATATGCAATGGGGATGCGTTGGAATTTAATTTTTGTTTCTAGGTTATTAGTTGATGGTTTTGATATTCGATTTTTCGGGACAAGAGTTTCTTTGAGAAAAAATAATCTCATCTTTGCTTGGGGTAATTTAATTTCAGATTTATTCATTCTAGACGTAGAACATGATAATGCACCTCTTACTTTGTCTGCTGTGATGAATGAAACTGTAGTATCTGAATCTCAAAAATGGCACGCGAGGTTAGGTCACATCGGAAAGGATCGTATCACAAGACTAGTACGTTCTGGTCTGTTAGACTCCTTATCCAAAATTGATTTGCCATTTTATGAACATTGTGTGTCCGGCAAGACTTTGAAGAAACCATTTTCCAAAGTGACTAAGTCAAAGGGCACACTAGAGATAATCCATTCAGATATCTGTGGACCCTTTAATGTACACGCCAGAAACGGATGTCAATACTTTATCACTTTCATTGATGATTACTCGCGCTATGGATATGTGTATCTCATCTCACACAAATCTGAGGCTTTTGATTATTTTCTTAAATACAAGTTGAGGTGGAAAATCAGCTTGAGAAAAAGATTAAAATCCTTCGATCTATAGAGGTGGCAAGTATACGTCTAAAACGTTTAAATCTTATTGCGAAAATGTTGGCATTGATTGGCAGTACACAATGACTTACACACCACAGCAAAATGGTGTTGCAGAGAGAAGGAATAGGACATTATTGGACATAGTTAGATCGATTATAGCTCAAGTCAATCTCTCTACCACATTCTGGGGAGACACACTGTTAACAACTGTCTACGTCCTAAATAGAGTCTCATCCAAATCAATTCCTAAGACTCCATATGAGATGTGGTCTGAGAGGATTCCTTCTCTAGCCAACCTACGTCCTTGGGGATCTTTGGGATATATTTTGCTGCCTACTCCGCATAGAAGTAAACTTGATAGTAAAAACATTGAATACGTGTTCATAAGGTACCCTATGCATTCAAATGGATACGTTCTAGTTTATGAGGATCATGGACGATGGATTGAGATAGAATCCAGGGACGTGACCTTCGTCGAAGATAGGTACCCAAGACGAATGCGGTAAAAGGTTCCAATACAACTTTTTGAAATACCCAATGTATCTTAGGAGAGTGATAATTCTGCTTCACAAGACGATAAGACTCCTATAGTTCGTCAGGACAGTGGGAGGACATCTCAGCAGGCTCCTGAGTTATGTCGAAGCGAAAGAGGATTGATTCCCCGAAGATACTTCGATATTGAAGGACAAACATTCTCTTGCGTTGCAGTTGATGATGATAAACCTGATTCGTATCAGGATACATTATTATCTTCTAACTTGGCCGATTGGGTGAATGCTATGAACGAAGAGATCGCTTCCATGGAGAAGAATAAAGTATGGGAACTTGTTGATTTGCCTTCCAAACGCAAAGCGATAGGTAACAAATGGGTACTAAAGATCAAAAGAAAGGTAGATAGTATAGTGGACAAGTATAAAGCATGATTAGTTGCTAAAGGTTTTATAAAACAAGAAGGCGATAATTACGAGGTGACCTTTTCACCTGTTGCAAAGTTCTCCTCAATCCGCATGATCTTGTCCATTGTCGCAAGTTTAGACTTAGAGTTATATTAGATGGATGTAAAGACCGCATTCTTAAATGGTGACTTGGATGAAGAGATATACATGTAACATCCCATGGGTTATGTGGACAAAAAGCATCCAAAGAAAGTCTACAAATTATTGAAATCTATCTATGGGCTGAAGCGATCTTCAAGACAGTGGTACATGAAGTTCCACTTGGCCATCACCATTTTTGGATTCATAATGAGTGAAGAAGATCATTGTGTATACATGAAATGGTCTGGGGGATCTTTTCTGATACTATCTCTATATGTAGACGATATCCTGTTAGCAAGTAATGACATGCAATTGTTGACATTGACTAAAGATTGGCTATTCTCGAACTTTGAGATGAAAGACCTCGGTGAAGCCAACTTTATCCTTAGAGTAAAAATCATCAGGGATCGCTCTAAGAAATTTTTAGGCTTGTGTCAAGCAACCTATATACAAAAGACTTAGAGCGGTTCAGGATAAAAAATTCAAAAGCTGTTGAAACTCCTATGGATAAAGCTACCAAGCTAAATAGGAAATCGTGTCCCCAGACTGAAGCCGAGAAATTGGCTATGTCCTCAGTACCTTATGCAAGCGCAGTAGGGAGCTTAATGTATGCTATGCTTTGCACCAGACCAGATATTAGCTATGCAGTTAGCATAGTCAGCCGTTATCAGAGTAACCCGGGACAGTCTCATTGGCAAGCCGTCAAACGTATATTCCGTTATCTCAAAGGAACAAAAAACCTAATATTGTGTTATGAGGGCACAAGCCTCGAGCTCAAAGGATATTCTGATGCTGCTTGGGGTAATGATGCCGACGAGGGAAAGTCTACTTCAGGATATGTATTCTTACTCGGAGGAGGAGCTATCTCATGGTCGAGTAAGAAACAGACATCCACAGCTCTTTCATCTATGGAGGCCGAGTACATTGCATATTGTGCTGCAGTTCAGGAGTGTGTATGAGTTTGCAGATTTTAATGAGTCTGGGTGTTGTACCAAGTGTTCGTTAGCCTATATCGCTGAAGATTGACAATACTTCTGCCATTGACTTGGCAAATGACCCTAAACACCACCAGAAATCTAAGCACATTGAGATCAAGTATCATTACGTCCGTGATCAAGTGAGAGATAAGAAGGTCGCCCTCAGCTACATTCCTACCAAGGAGATGATGACTGATCCCATGACAAAACCTATAGCTAGAGATCTATTTCAGGTTCACGTCAGGCAGATGGGATTGAGGAAAGTTTGACAGATGTATTTGTTTTGTAATACATTCAATCTTTCATTAATGAATAACATATTCCATTTATTCAGTATTGAACACTAAACTAGGTAAGTAGATGATCAGCATTTATCTTGAGATCATGTGGGATTTCTATTTTTTGTCAGCAGGCCGGTTACCCACTCGCACGGGTTGACCAACCTTGAATGTATAAGAGAGGTACATTTGAGGCTTTGTTTATACATTGAGGTATGAACTTCCCTTTATTGTGGATAATAAAGGATGAGGATATGAGTGAGTCGTATTTACCTACAATCTTATAAAGATTGTAGATGAGACTGATAGAGTCGAATAACATAATCGCATCATTCTTATACATGCGATAAATGTTATGGCCTGAAATTAAAGCCAGGTTATGAAGTTATGTAGAATAACTTGCTTATTGTAGACCCTACATATACCGAATATTGTCTATCTTACGATGTGGATTGTAGCCACGTGCTGGGACCTTTTACCTACAGATTGCTTTGATTCGATATAATCATTGCAACGTGCGAGTAGCCAGTCTCGTAGGTGACTTTTTATGTCCTTAGCTACCCTCCTCTTGTGTATATGAGGATAAGATTGAGTGTCGCTACTTTAGTGTACAATGACGAAAGGTCCTTGATTGGCTAGACTCAGTTACACTAGGAAAGCGGCTTGATTAATTTAAAATTATACATTTGCGTGGGGAAGATCCCATGGCAGCTACACCAAGTTTCTAGAACTATAAATACGCACTTGAAGACTTATCCGCCAGTAGTATCGAGTTATTTTTTATTAGACTTTTGCAAACAGTATTTTTCTTAAAAAGCATATATATATAAGTATTGCTTTGAATTGGTTTTAGTTGAAGTTTGTGAAAAATCAAGTTTTCAGAATAACTCGATAAGTTGGATAAGTACGTATATTGGCCGAGTACTCCAGATCGGAAGTTAACTCCATCCGGTGTGGTCATGCGGACTAGGACAGGCATTACAAAGCTTGGGTTATTGAGTACTAGTAAGGTGGTTACTCAGTACTTAAGCACCTGTGAGAAGATTATGGTAATCTAGCTGGTCTCACACCTCTGATTCTTTTGATCGCGATTTTTGGTATTTGATTGTTATAAGGCAAGTCAGTTGGACAGATTTATGTGCCTATTCCACAATGTGATTGAGTGGGAGATGTTGGACATAGACCAGTGGGGCCAACTTGTGAGCAATCACTAGTGGGTGGGTCCCATATGGTTAGACTTCTTTCAACTTTTTCTTTTCTGTTGGGATATCAAATTCAATTTTGAATTTAATTTTGGATAGGAGATAGAGAGAAGATCGGATAATCCGTTCTCATCTTATCTCCTTCCTTTCCTATAAAAGGGATGCGCTCTCTCTCGCATGACAACATAAGAAACACCGAGGGTATATGGAGAGAGATAGTGTGCATTATAATCTATTTATTTTGGCTTGTCCTTGGAACGATTTGATCCATAGATCGCAATCCGGGATCCTTATATACCATAGGATCAGAGGTGTGAATAGTTCCATCTGCTCCAGTAGTAGATAGACGGGCCGTTGGAACACCGTCCTTTTGCTTTGTGAGGGTCCCAATCATCGTGTAGACCGTCAGATCTTGAGGGCTCACCTTCCGCGCTTCCCTACACATTGGCCAAAAAATACGACATATAATTTGTGTCATGGCACTATAGTTTCAAACTATATACAGATACAACCAAATTAGATAAATAATAACTACATTTAAATTAAGCCTAAAAATTTAAAAGCTTTAATACTACATTTCTTTATTTACAATAATGACAAATACATAAACATAATCAGCTATAATCTTTCATAATATTCTCTAGCAATATGTCTTAAATCCACATTAAATCTGCATTTGAGAGGAGCTTTGAACTCGCACACACTTTCCCTTTCCACAAAAGATCAATACACCAAGCACTACACTTAGATTTATTAGATTTGTTGCTAAAATATCGATATTCAACCCAAAACTCCTAGCGGATGGCCAGTTTCTCTTTTCACCTCGTCTTCGGTGATGGTCATAAACTCATTTAGGGGAGAGAGATACTCTTGAATGCTGGTGTGATTCCATCATTTTACGAAGGAATAGATGCAATAGTCAACAATATGATAGTTGCAACTTCATGGGTGAAAGAGAGTTGGATGAAGAAGGGCTGGCCAAATTTTGAATTGATGAAGTACTTCCAAGAGAGATGGAATGTACTCGTGGACTTTTGCGTAATGTTGGTGAACCAGATCGAGTGAGTGATGCAACGGTCAACTCCTGACTTTTATGTTTTTCTTCATGTTCTTCTACCTTAATTTGATTTTCTTTTATTGTTCCTTTACCATTACATTTCGATGCTTCTTCTTCGTTGAAGATTACATCTCTACTTACCATTACTTTGTTGGTGAGTGGATTGTAGAGCTTGTAGGCCTTGAATTCTTCACTATATCTGATAAGATACATTTCTCACCACGATCATCGAGCTTCTTTCTTCTTGCCTCTAGAACTTGAACGTAGGCGACACACCCAAAGATTTCAACACGCTCGGTTTGTTGCCGCTCCATGCTTCTTGTGGTATCATGTACTTGGCACTCTTGGTAGGGCATCGATTGAGCAAGTAGGCAGTATATGCAACTACCTTTGCCCAGAAACTCTTTGACATGCCTTTCTCTTTAAACATGGTCCTTGTTATGTTGAGAATGGTGTGGAATTTTCATTCCGCAATTCCATTTTGTAGTGGTGTATAAGCTGTAGTGTGTTGCTGCTTGATGCCTTGTTCCCTGCAATAGTCTTGAAATGCATTTGAGGTGTACTCCCTATCTCTGTCAGATTTGAGAACTTTGATTTTGTAGCCACTTTCAACTTCAATATGGGCTTTGCATCTTTTAAAAATACTGAAGGCGACTGATTTTTCTTTGATGTAATACACCCACAGCTTTCTGCTAAAATCGTCAATAAATGTAATAAAGTATTTATTACTTCTAAGAGAGGGTGTCACAAATGGTCTATAGATGTCTGTGTGAACCAACTGCAATGACTCTTTTGCTCTTCGTGATACTCCACTTGGGAATGAGTTTCTTTGTTGCTTACCAAGTGGGCACGCCTCACACACATGTTCTGGATTTTTAATGGCTGGCAAGCCATGTACCATGCTTGATGAAGACAAAAGCTTTAAGCCATTTAAATGAAGATGTCCAAAGCGAAGATGTCATCTCCATGATTCATTCATTATAAGACCATAGAGACACTTCTCAAGTCTTGTATTGATATGAAGCGGGAACATGCGATTCTTTGCCATTTGCACTTGAGCAATAAGTCTCCTATGCCCATTTCTCAAGGAAAGAGAGAAATTCTCCATGTGTATGATATACCTTTTTTCAAGGAGTTGGCCGATAGTGAGTATATTACTTTTCATATTTGGTACATAATATACATTGGAGATGAAATTATGCACACCATTCTTCATGTGTATGATATACACTTTTTAAAGGAGTTGGTCGATAGTGAGTATATTACTTTTCATATTTGGTACGTAATATACATTGGAGATGAAATTATGTACACCATTCTTCTGATAAATTTTAATTTTTTCTTTTACCTTTCACTGAGACTTTAGATGAATCACCAAAACTCACATTGCCTTGAACTCCTATGAGTTCCACGAATAGTTATTTGTTGCCGCACATATGATTGCTTGCACCAATATCGAGACACCACACGTCCGGTTGATCACATGCCTTTTCTTGTGCAAGAAGTATGAAGTTTTCATTTTCGTGATGAGATGCTTTGGCATAGTTGGATCATTCATCGTGATCCACTTTAGTCCAATAGTTAGAAGCACAGTGGTCAATCTTACCGTAATTGTGGCATTGTACATTTCTTGTATTTCCACGACCACACATGGATCTTCCTCCTCTTCCATGGATATTGGTAAATTTTTGTTGATTTTAAGCATGGCTTTGATGATATTCATGCCTTATGCCTCTTGCACTATTGCTATTGGTGCACCCCCCTCGAAAATGGGAGCTTCCACGACCACGACTGGTTTTTTGGTTCATTTAGAGTCAATCTTGACTCCATTGCTTACTCCAAACTTGTGGAACTAGCATTCTTTTGTATTCTTTGTCCATGAACTTGCAGCAATCCCATTAGTTCTTCAATGGAGAAAATTTTCAAATCTTTTGTTTCTTCAATGGCCACAACAACATGCTTGAATTTGGTTGTGAGAGATCCAAACACCTTTTCAACTACACGAATATCTTCGATCTTTTCACCATTTCTTTTCAAGTTATTAACAATGAGTAGTCATGAAAAATAATCTGAGATGCTCTCACCATCCTTCATGTAAGCAACCTCGAATTTGGTTCTAAGTGTTTGTAGCCGAACTCTCTTTACACGATCCAAACCCTTGAAGATGATGCTTAGTGTCTCCCATGCTTACTTGCTTGATGTCGCTTCAATGATCCTTTCAAAGGTGGATTCATCCAATCCTTGATAGACAAGAAACAATACCTTCTTGTCATTCTTCCTTTGATCTTTAAGGGTGACCTTTTGCTCGGGGGAGTAGGCGGCTTCTTGCTCCGTAGTGGGCTCTACGTACCCATTGGTGACGATCTCCCATAGATCTTGTGACCCGAACAAAGCCTTCATCTGAATACTCCAATTTTCGTAGTTGTATTTAGACAACTTTGAAATCTAGGGCTGGATTGTGGTGTCCATCTTTACACGAACAAGCTTTTTATGGGTAAGACAAATTGGCTTTACTAAGCCTCAAGACAACCCATGCAATCTGATATTTGGAGAAGGAAAGGAGAGAGGGATGGAATAAAATTCTGGTTTATTATTATTATTATTATTATTATTATTATTATTTAAAAACTTCTTAAACAGATTTTTCCCAAAAAAACTTTCTGCTGGCTGGAAACTGCTGCCGGCTACAACCAAGGAACCTTAGGAAAAAGAAACTTAGCTCTGATACCAGTTTGTTGGCTTTATAAAGCCTAGATGGTGACAAGTGCAGCTTATGTACAAGGGAGAGAGAGAAAAATATATTATATTATGTTTTTCTAATAGGCCTGCTACTGCTGTAATGAAAAAAGGCACTTGTTGCTTCTCCTTATGCTGCTACATAATCACAACACTCCTATTTATAGGTTAAACTAGAGATTACAAAAGACACTACTTCCCCTGTCTAACACATTCACCAGGAGTAAAGACTACAGATTTTAAAAAATAATAAATGGCATTGGGCAGCCAAACAGTTTTCTGGATCTGGATGGATCCGAAAATGCCAGGGAGGATGGATCTGCTGGATGAATCTGGAAATGCCAGGGAGGATGGATCTGCTAGATGAATCAAGAAAATGACAGGGAGGATGGATCTGCTGGATGAATCTGGAAAATGACAGGGAGGGTGGATCTGCTGGATGAGTCTGGACTGGTTTTGTTTGGACGTTCCAATAGTGCATGAGATCTTATAAGCAATCCACTTATTTAGAAATAATGATATAGTTTTTTATTCTAAAAAATTAATCCACATATTGACAAGCTCCCAAAAGCCTTCATTCCGGTTCCATTTTTTAAAAATGGAAAGGCTTCAGGATCTGATTAACTTCCTTATGAATCATGAGGTCATGAGAGACTAGTCCGAAAACACTTGAGGGAGGTGTATAACCTTTAAGGAAGGAGAATCCCCACCCAATTCACATGAAGGCCCAGTCAAGGCTCCCCCAAACCCTCCCTTCCCCTCATGATTGTTGCGCCACATGAATTTGCTTCCCACATTGCCTACATAAACTGGACCTTCTCTTTCAATTTCATCAAAGAAATTACTAATACTTCTAACAACCAAACCCTCACTACTGATACACTTGCTTGGCTTTAAAATTGCATTACAATCTCCACTAAGTAGAAAAGAGTTGTATGTAGAACTACACCTAGAAAGCTCAGTCTGCAACTCTCTTCTCGATAACCCACAGAATTTTGCATACACCAAGGATAGAAACACTTCATTTCCATTTGCACCAAAATAAATTTTGAGAGAAATGCATTGAGAAGTGCATAAATGAAACCCTGCTTGAACAAAATTCTTCATCGGTAACCATAATTTACCTCCATTGCCTGGATTAGAAAAAGGACTTAGAGAAGTCCAACTTGGAAGCTATCCCGATCATCCTCAAATCTTCCACTATACACTCCAAAATTTCTACCGAACAAGCTTGCTTCCTCATTACATTCTTCTTCACACTTCTGATAGTTTACAAATTCCCTACATCTCGAGCATTCTACAGAATCACACTAATCATCAGAACACACCTTGTATTCATAACCTAAATGGCCGCAACCTCTTCTACCGGCAATGGCATCATGAGAAGCCTCCCTGAGTCTCATGGATGGTCTAATACAATCCAACCTACAATGTTTCCCTCCTAATCTAACCCCATTGGAGATTGGCTCATCTCTTCACTGATAAAACCACAGCTTTTCATTTGGTTTAAAGGGCTCCTAAGGTATCTATTTAGTTTATCCTCTCTTTGCCATTCTCCACTTCCCTGATTTAGTATGCCTAGGAGACTAACATGTTATTTGGACCCCATGAAACAGTGAACATTACCATTCCCACCACATGGTCCACTTTCTCCCTTTTGAGTTTTGAGATATTCGGTGAAATAGCAAGCTCCATTTGCTCAAATCCCATTACTACTTGCAGGATTGGCAGAAGAGTTACACACCGTGCCATTATTGTACACGAAGTAGGTCAATGGGAAATATTCCTGTCGCACATTATAGGTGACACCCACTGATTGGCAATAGACTTGGTTTTCTGAATTCTATCATACTACTGTCAGACTGCACAACACCTTGAGCCTTTTCAATCTTCTGTTGTTCCCTAGCTTACCTACTAAGAAAGAGTGGGCCTCCTCAGTCTGGCTATGAGCACTGATATCTTAAATTTTACAGAAAGATGATCTTAAAAGACCTTGGACATGTGAAAAATCTAGCTCTTTGATGGTGAAATCTGAGCTACCTAACATAGCAATGTAATCATCAGGAAAATCATAAAAAAAAAAAAAAAAAAAAAACAAGACCGTCACCTAAATTCATCCTCCCTAGCCTTGGAATTGGATCTCCTACATTTAGCCTGGGAAGAACAACCTTCAGAAGGATCCCTGATAGATCCCAGATACTAAATAGATCAGCGCTCATAACATTCAGTTTCACGTCATCAACTCTGTTGACCACTTGGATCACTACCAAGTACATCCGAACCACCTTCAATACTAGGTCCTCTATGCTCTCATTCAATCAGAGTCTCATTTCCACATACACTAGCCCTTCCACATCTCATGCTCCACCAGCTCACAACTTTTGTTTTGAGCTGAGTAAATGAAAGATTTATGGAAAACACCTGGCGTACTTACCAGTGAGTCCTATTGATCAGGTTGGCATATCAACAAACATCTGCTGGGCCATTTAGAGACTCTTCAAGATACTTGAGCAATTGATTGGATTTACCATTTTTCACCATTCTCCCCCTTATTAGCAAACATTTTTCAACCCACTCCTTGGTGGGTTGCTTTGGGGATTAGAGGGTTAAGAAAGGGTAATGGATGTTTTTTCAAGATTAACCACCGCAATGGATTCTATAGAACCAAACACAAGGAAAGTGAGTCCCTACACTTACAACTCTAACCTTGACCTGAGTCAACAAGGATTCCGTCGGCTATTTTTACCATCATTTTGTGTTGTAAATTATACAGATTAATATAATTTCTGTATAATATGGAAATCGAAAAATAAAATTAGCTTGAAATATGGACAGGCTTAAGCATGTCTAAAACGCTGTCCTTAAAGCATTATTTGCCCCTACTCAAGTGAATTGAGTATGCTAATAAGTTATCGGCAAACCGTTTATAGGATACGACGAGCCTGGTGTGGGTTTGCGTTCAGCAAACACGAAGGCCCACCTATTGGAACTCTATTACACTCAGTTTAACAGAAATATAATAAAGAAAAAATCCCAGAAGAAAGAAAAAGAAGAAAAGTGTAATTTAGACCACTGCACTGGTCAAGTCTTCAGTCACTGGTTCAGTTGAACCGTTCTAGACCACACCGTTGGTCTGTTCTTCTTGCAAAGGTTCAACCCTTGCTGTCTTGTTGCTAGAATTATTGGACTGTCTGAATTTGTATGGGTCTGCTGGATTGGGTTGAGAGATCGTTTGAAAACTCATCGAGGCCCTCCTTTTATAGGCTATGGTGGCTGGGAGTTAAGGTTCATGGAAATAAATCCCATGACCGTTTTCTGACTGTTGGAGAAAACTAGCCGTTTTATGGCCGTTTTCTGACTGTTATGCATGGACCATTAATCTGTTGTATGCTGACTGTTGTGAGACAACAACTAGCCATTTTCTAGTTGTTGGGCCCGCCTAGATAATCTAACCCGTTTAATGCATAGTCCATGTTTAGAGAAGTCTAGTAGGCGCTGAGTTGGACTGATTTGGATGAACAGAGACCCCACAGCGGGCCTTGGAAGGTTTTAATAACATGATTTTGTTTCCCTTTGTGCAACCCACTAGAGACTTAAATCCGCCTCATATTTTGGCCCAAGGCCTAAATTGATCTAGAGAAGTCGGTGAATGGCACGGATAATACAAAAAGAATCAGGACGTGTCCCACTTGTGAGACCCATACCTGGCTAGAAAGAGTTACTGCCCAGCAAGCATCAAGGTGCATGGCCCTTTATTATTATTATTATTATTATTATTATTATATATTTTTTTTATTTTGGATACACTATCAAAGTGGGTCACATGTGGATGATCTGATCCGTCCACCGTGTAGGCCAATGGCCCTGAGTTGGGCTAGTTTGGTTGATCAGAGACCCCACAGCAAGCCTTGGAAGGTTTCAACAAATGGGCATTATTTTCCTTGATGCAGTCCACTAGATGGTTGGATCAGCCAGGTTTTTGGGGCTCTATGGACAAAATGAGCCAGGAAAAGAAATGGGAAGTGTAGATTTAAGAAATACATCACAGTGGGTCCCATGAGTGGAAACTCACCCCACGACTCCCATGCAAAAGCGTCAGTGACGCAGGCTTACCAGCCTCCTATTCTTCACACAATGTGGCCTACTTGGGATGTGGATTGGCTTGGAACTTGGTCTCAATGGCCAAAATGGTCTGATGAAGCATATGGATGGAGTGGATGGGACACATACATCAACGTGGGGCCCATGAGTGGGGACGCCACTCCTTAAGGCGGAACTGCTGCTGGGTAGCAGCGTCCAGAGATGTTGCTTACATCCAACAACCATGGTTTCTGCCCTTCCCTTTTTCTTAGTTGTGTTTAGGGGTGGTGGGGTCCACCTTGACAAATCTATTCCATCCATCAAACCGTTAAACACATGGTGGGCCAAAGAGCTTTGCATCAATTTGATTTTTGGTGTATTCCCACCATCCAAATATGTGCAATCTTTACTCAATAGGTTAAATGGAAAATCAACATCATGGTGGGCCACACAAGGTGGTCCACGCTGTGATAGCGTACGGGACACTCTTTCTAATAGCGTGGCCCACTTACGGGCCCCACAACACCATCAAAAGTATGAAAAGAAAGGGAAAGAGAATAGAAAGAAGAAGTGAGGGAAGGGGATCTGGCCATCAGGTGGGCCCCCGCCACTATGGGGTCCACCACATACTCAATACATGATCAAGGTAGGTCCCACCCTTGTGGGCCCATCAAAATAGAAAGACCAGAGAAAGGGAGGGTCTTGATCTTTCCATGCACTTATAGTGACGATGGATGGTTGGATTGGGTCGAATCGTCGATCAAATGACTTGGATGGTCCTAGCTCCTCTTGGACTCCTCTAACCCTCAAAATTACCCTCAATCTCTCTCTCTCTCTCTCTCTCTCTCTCTCTCTCTAATCTCTCCTAAACACTCTCTCTTATCTCTTAATCTCTCTCTACTCTCTCCCTCTAATTACTCTTTAATTTTTTTTCTCTTTTTAATCTCTTATTTCTCTATCTCTAATATCTTTTCTTTCATTGTTCTCACTCACATTTGCGAGGAGGATTTTGGAAAAATGAGAGGGGTTTGGGAGCTTTTGTGGTAGAGCTTTTCAAGTAGATAGGGAATTATGAAAAGAGAGGTGTAAAATGGGGAGAAAAACAAAGAAAGAATGGTAGGTAGCATGGGTAGGGGTATGAGTTGTATAAGAAAGGCATGAGCTTGTTTGATTAATGAGGAGAGAATGACATGGGTGATGGATGAGTTGATTGATGGCTTGATTGATTTAAAAACATTGGGATTTGTGCAAGTGGGGCTCGCGTGCATTGCACGACCCACCTTGGATTGTGCTAAAATTATAACTTCTAATCTAGGGGTCGAAATGGGGCATGCCTCGTAGCGTTGAAATCGTAGCGCCTACGCAATTGTTAGGGTATAAGTCTCAGGGTATTGCGGTACTAAAATAGGGTCGCGATCAAAACTCGTTGATCTAGTCTGCCGAGAACATGCCGTTGTCGAAATAAAAGCGTACGGAAGGTTTCACGTTATGGGTCTTACACCCAACATGTGTATGAATAAGGTAAATGCCAATTCCTAACACATCTTCAATGATGTTGTTCCCCATGCGCATTGAAGTAGGAAAGAGTGTGAGGAGGAAGATCATATTCTACTTGAAGTATGCAAACCTTAAATCCATATGGTTATTCTTAAATTCACAAGAATAAAAGAGAAATTCAAAATTTTATTAATCAATAATGCTTAGATTTCCCGATTACATCACTTACAAAGAAAAGAAAAACCCTAATTAGGAGTCATAAGTCGACTAAACAAGAATTTATCCGGAATAGTAAAATTTACTAAAAAGTAGAAAAGTCCTAATTTTATCATGATGGATGATTTCTAGCATGATTAAAAGCAATTCCTAAAAAGGCTGCATATGCTAAAACTCTAAAAGGAAGTAGATACATCCAAATTAAAACTTACTAAAAATAATAAGTTTTTCTTAAAACTGTGATTTTGAAATGGAAGAAAGCGTTTTCTTGCAAAACGGACTGACGCAACCCACTTATGGAGTCGGTTAACCTCGGATGGCTTGTTATAGTAAAAATTCATAGGTCTTATGTCCCATGTAACGATACCTAGATAAAAAGTTATGTCCAATTTATAGTTCACGCTTCAAATGACAATTTCTCCCTATTTGGAATGAATTTGTTTAATCTGGACATGCTTGGGGCCTAGTTATGTCATGCCCTACATAGGACTAGGCCCAGATCTGATGGACTACGTCTACATTCATTCGGGCTTCTTTCGATCTAGTTGTGCCAAGAATAAGACTTTGACCTGCTCTACATCATGCACCTTATACATTCCCTTGGCTACAAGTCAGAATTACCGCGATCTCTTGTCACGTGCTTTGTTTTGTTGTATTAAAAAATCATTTATT
Source organism: Magnolia changhungtana (assembly GCA_030180095.1). Lineage (NCBI taxonomy): Eukaryota > Viridiplantae > Streptophyta > Magnoliopsida > Magnoliales > Magnoliaceae > Magnolia > Magnolia changhungtana. The sequence goes on from JASAUF010000600.1 coordinate 6,941,576, forward strand.
AAACACTTTGATGTGGGCCATCCATCATGTGGGTCCCACTTCTGATGTGAATCATGCATCATGAAGGCCTACCTTTGATGTCCACCATCCATCATGTGGGTCCCATCTTTGTTATGGAATGTCCATCATGTGGGACCCACTTGATGTGGATAGTTCATCATGTGGGGCCATATTTTTATATGGGCCATCCATCATGTGGGACCCACCTTTGATGTTCACTATCAATCATGCAGGTCCCACCTTTCCTGTGGACTATCCATCATGTTGGGCCCAACCTTCAATATTGGTCGTTCATCATGAGGGCCCACCTTTGATTTCAACCTTCCATCATGTGGTCCCACCTTCAATGCCCTTAGAGTGGGGCTCCCATTGCATCATGAACACTTCGAGACTAGAAGTTGCAACCAAAAGAATTTCTAAACAGATTTTTATTTTGCCAAACATATTATTTGAAAATATACCTTAATTTTCTCAAAAATAATATTCCTTAATTTTCTCAAAAAGAATATTGTTAATAAATAATGAGAAATAGTATTTCCTTTCGCATGCTTTCATAAATATAAAGTTTATTGGGAAATAAAATTTCCTTTCCCACCTTTTCTGCAGATCCAAATAGGCCTTAAAACCTTTTTCTTCATTAAACTTAACATATAGATTAGGGCCCACTGTGATGTTTTCATGTGATCTTGATCTGTCCATAATGTGCTCTTACTTCATTATCCTTAGATTTTTTATTTTTTATTTTTTAAGAAAAAAATAAAAAGAAAAAAATCAGGTTGAATCAAAGCTCAAGTAGGGTTCGAGTCCTTACCTCAGTGGTAGACTCTGAGGAGTTTCAACACGAGGTAATGGGTTCGATACCCATAGGTGGTGAAATCCCACTACGGCGTACGTGGGTGTGTGTGTGTGTCGGGTGCATGTGTAAAAATAAATAAATAAATAAAATAAAATAAAAAAGAAGCTCAAGTAGGCCGCACCATGTAAAATCATGCCTAAAACCTTCAAAATGATATTTTGTGGCACACTGCAGTTTTCGATCAGCTGAATTTTCTAGTATCCATTCATCTTGGTCGAATGTGTCCTCATAATGGAATAGATTCCATACAAAACATGGTTGGCCCCACACATAATATAAAACATTCTTAATGCTAGTTGTTCGGGGAAAAATCTGACGACCTATAAAATGAACCGACTCTACAACCAGCATGGACCCAATGGACCAAACTGGGAAACCCACTAGCAATGAAAGGTCAACCACCAAGCAGGTCGGTATAGCCATAGCTCCATGCAACCACTGGCCTATTTAATAGGTTGATATAACCATAGGTCGACTATAGGTCAGCTTAGCCTCCGACGAAGACGATAACCTCTAAGGTTCAGGCGAATGTTGATCTATCGAGACCTTAGGTGAATGCTGATATATCAAACAGTTCAGTATTACCTATCCCTAAGATGTCGCCCCTCTTTACCAACTGACCTTGTATCAAGCAACCGACTCAAAGGCCTTCCGATCAGTTTGAAAATCTCTCCCAAGATCTCCGGAAGATAAGATTAGACCTCGAGGATCTAGGACATCCGTAACCATAAAATCGGATCCCAAAGATCTTGGGCTCCCATAATCTCGGAGAGAATCTTTATGGAAAGATCTCTAACGTATCCAGCATCCTAAACGGAAGACTCTATCTATGATGTGATCTCCTCACTTGTATAAATTGGGAAGTCCCTAACCATTGTAAGGTAGGCACACTCTATGTAAAATACGATTGGTGACTCTTTTCCAAAGAGATCATCTCCTTCAAAGACCAAAGGTCTTGATTTAGGCATCGGACGGTCCCTTGTACTAGCCAGGGTCTCCTTTATTTCTCTTTTCCCATGTGCAGGTTCTCAAGAGTCTAGCTAGGAGGGTCTACTAGAAAACTACATTAATAGTTTGGTGCCGTCTATGGGAAGTGAAATCAAAGTCATTCCCTTCTTTACCAAAGAGACTATAATGGCCAAAGGGAAGAAGAAGACCCGAATCTCCTCAACAGTACTTAACCTAACACACACCCCCCCCCCCCCAAGGAACAACCTGATGGTCATTGGGGTTCCTCTTCCCAACATCAGGTTGATTCCAGCCCGGGGAGGCAAGGTCAGTGGTCTTGCGCCAAAGGAGGTCAACTGAACTCCCTCGCACAACAGGTTGAAATGTTAAACAACAACGTGAACTCCATAAGGCAATTGTTGGAACAACTACAACCTTAACACGTACAGAAAATCAACAGGGATGATGAACAAGCAGGCCACAATCATCCCTAACCTTTTAGCACACATATCGCCTCTTAGAGAAGCCGACAACAAGGCTCGACCAATCAAGCTCCATCTCATATTTCTGAGACTGTAGCTTTGCCCGCTTCTAACCTACGCCATGAGGTAGACTGGAAGAAGCATGGCAAAGCCCCAGTCAAAGCTACTACCGAAAGCATCGAGCCTTAGGAGGCCGAGCTCAAGGATTTACGTGGTCAGATCAGGGACATGCGAGAAGCCTACCACATGAATACGCCGACTCCGATGGAGGCAGTAATGGAGGAATCCGAACCTCCATTTACTGCCGACATCATACAGGCATGACTCCCAGACATGTTCCATTTACCTCAAATCACTCCGTTCTCAGGAAATACCGACCCATTGAAGCATATAAAGTCCTTCAGGGTCTATATCGAACTCCACAATGCATCTGACGCAGTAATTTGCTGAGCTTTCTCCTAAGAGCGCGATTACATCGGGTTACAAAAAAAGAGAGAGAGGAAGGGGGTCGATCTTCAAGCCTCGAGGGTTTATTTGGGAGCTGCCACATCACCAGATGTGTCGAAGTCCGAGTCAGCGTCTTCAAAACCAGAGAGGTCTATCTCTAGAAAGGCCTCCTTGATCTTCTCGACACACTTCGCAAAGCCTAACTAATATAAAGAATTTTTGTCTTTCGCATACACCCAGGAAGACTTATATTCCCTGACAGTATCTTCCCAAGCCAAGGCGATAGCTGCTCGGGTTTCTGTCTTAATCTTTTGGAGCTTCGCCTTTAGCTCAGCCTCCCGCCAAGCCGACTTGTCAGAAGCTTCTTTGTAGCATCTAGCTCGACCTATAAAGAAGAAGCGCGAGCCTCCGCAGCAACAGCCATAGCTTGGGACTGTTCGGCTTTAGATTCCTTTTGTGCAAGCTTTTGATCGGTCTCGCACATTTGCCTTTGCAGCTGAGTGATGTCGCAATGCATCTTCAGCATCAAGGGGCAAGCTGCTGAGGAAAGGAAAGAAAAAATGAGTAAAGTCGAATAAACACATAAAAAAATGAACTACTTATGGAAATGCGCTTACCCCAAGAAGGCTCTTCATTGTAGATGTGAGGATCGCACTTGCGAGAGAGTCTAACGTGTTGAGGAATTCCTTCTTGGGTATGTTCCGATCAACCCAAGGGAGGAGCTCCTCTATGGCTTAGCGGACGCTCCTCCTCCTCCTTTCGAACCCCTGAAGGACCAACTAAAGGTTGGCCAGTCTCTTCAGTATCTACAGGCGAAGCCTCCACAGAAGTCTCAACAGCCCCCTGGGCCTCCGCGAGAGGGGCCTCTTCATGAACAATCATCTCGACCGTCGCCTTAGCAGCAGCAGGGACAAGCTCCGCCACCACTCCCTCATCTCCAGCATCTACAATAATAGTAGGAGATGAAGGGCCAATCCTCCCCTGACTCTTGGAGGTCGTCTTCTTCTTCTTCTTCTTCTTCGGCGTTGCAACTTCATCAAGGGGCGGCGCCTCACGCTTGGAAATGGGCCTCAGTAGGGGCGAGCTTCAGGCATTTCTACATTACAACAGGAGAACTTAATTATGAAAATCTGTGAAGTTTTTCTAAGTCCTAAAGGTCGACGAAAGTTCTTACCAAAGCTCTTACCGGTGAGAGTGGAGTATAAACCCACCTTAAGCAAAAGCTCGGGCTGAAGGAGCACTCTCCAAGATCTCTCCTCCTTCCCTAGTGATCTTGCTGCCTTGATCCAAGCAAGAGTCCCAGCATTCAGTAGGGTCGAATAATTGGGAATAGCTGCAAGAAGAGAGAACACGCGCGAACAAGTTAAGAGCATTCAAAGATCGACCAACTAAAGAAAAGCTAAGGAAGAGTTAAGTTCAAGGAATGTCAACCTGGTTCGGTGAATGCTAAATGGACTAAATGTTGATGGAAGGTTAGGTCTACCACTTCCCAACATCTAGAGGCCCAAAACCACTTATCCTTCTATTTCTTATTAGATGATGGGGGGTCAGTGATAAGGCTTCCTCCAGTCCCCTGCCAGGCAGAGAGATAATACTAGCCTAGGTGAGATTTGTTCTATTTTAACTGGTATAAGTGGAGGAACTCCTCGACAATGAATTCGGGCTGCTCCAGCTCGAACCATAGGATGGCACAGCCGATCAATGCCCTCCATCCATTAGGGATCATCTGTCTCGAGGCCAAGCCCAAATGAGCAAGCACCTATCAAACTATATCTTGCAGAGGAAGCCTGAGGCAGCATTAAAGGGCGACCTGGAAGATTGCGACAGCTCCCTATGGAGGAGGAGGGTCAAGAAGTTCGTCGGGCAGAGGAACTCAGAGGATCACTAACTTAGGGATATGGTATCCTAGCCTAATCCGAGCCAAATCGGACTCAGAAAGGGTCAAGGCTATAGGACCCTTTGTTTCCTCCTCACCAGAGTACCCCTCTACATCCTCCTCATCGAAGAGGTTACGCTCCACCAGTCTCTCTGTAGGGGACCTCTCCGCTACCCACGACGATTGTGACGCCTGAAAACCAGCGTCGCCCATCATCATCAACAGCGACGGTGGGTTCGACATTGTGTGAAGGCTACTCCCCCCACCGTCACCGCCAGAGACCCCCTCCCATGAACTTAAAGAGTCAGACATGGTGTCTGTCTTTATAGATATTGAGAGTCACTACAAAGGAAAAAAAGAAAGGGATGGGGTGAGTGAGGAAATGGTGCTCACCGGGGCGAAGATGTCGCCCGACCGCCGGAAATCACCACTGGTAATCTAAGGAAGACGACTGGAAGGAGAAAAGCACAAATGGACCCTTTGAAACAGATTAGGGCTTTCCTTATATAGGAAAGCCACGTGATAACACTTGAGGGTGCCGATCAATGCAGGATCCATACGACGTCCCCACGATTACCCCATTTTGACATGTGGTGCGACCCCACCCTTCAGTTGGCCCTAATATCAAGAATTGGCCATGCATCAATCTCTAATTGGTTTAACGATGAAACGACGGCTTGACAAACCATGTGCCCTCGAGCCACATAACGCCACCTCGACTACACCGTACATGATTGTTGGCATGCCTCGACTTCTATTCTAGCCGCCATACCCAGCATTTATAACAGCGTAACCCGAATTAAGCTACATCTAACCTACTTCCCTAGTTGATAAGATTGACTCGAAAGTAAGGAGGGCTTACTGTAGGGGGAAAAATTGGACAACCTATAAAATGAGCCGACTTTACAACCAGCATGGACCCCATGGGCCAAACTAGGATACCCACCAATAATGAAAGGTTGACCGGTAATGAAAGGCCGGCCACCGAGCGGGTTAATATAGCTATAACTCCACGTGACCATTGCCCTATTTAATAGGTTGGTACAACCATAGGTCGGCTATAGGTCGGCTTAGCCTCCAACGAAGACGATAACCTTTGAGGTTTGACTCAGATGAATGTTGATCTGTCGAGACCTCAGGTGAATGCTGATCTATCAAACAGTTCAATATTGCCTATCCTTAAGACGTCACCTATCTTTACCGACCAACCTTGTACCAAGCAACCGACTCGAAGGCCTTCCGAGCGGTCCGAAAATCTCTCCCAAGATCTCTGGAAGATAAGATCAGACCCCGAGGATCTCGGACGCCTGTAACCATAAAATCATATCCCGAAGATCCCGGGCTCCCATAATCTCAGAGAGGATCTTTGCGAAAAGATCTCCGACGTATTTGACCTCCTAAACGGAGGACTATTTTTATGATATGATCTTCTCACTTATATAAATTGGGAAGTCCCTAGCCATTGTAAGGTACAGATACTCTATCTAAAATACGACTGGTGACTCTTTTCCAAAGAGATCATCTCCTTCAAAGACCCAAGGTCCTGACTTAGGCATCAGAGGGTCCCCTATACTAGCTAGGGTCTCCTTTGTTTCTCTTTTCTTGTGTGCAGGTTCTCGAGAGTCTAGCAAGGAGGGTTTATTGGAAAATTGCATCAACACTAGTTGTCCCCATCTAAACTCTTCCTTGTGGTATGACCCACCTGAGTTTTGGATTCAACTGATTTTTGGGGAAAGGGTAGAACATTAGGGCAGGAAAATGATGGATGGACTGGATGTCATGAAAATATCATGGTGGACCTCCAAATGTAAATTTGATTGATATGCTTGGTGTGGAAAAAATGTTTTATTGGAACTAGCTTCATGGGACTAACCTATTCATTTTGTTTGCATGCAATTTGTTGTTTCATAAACAGTTATTTAAAAAAAAAAAAAAAAAAAAAAAAAAAAAAAAAAAAAAAGAAGAAGAAGAAGCTTGCATTAGAGAAAGAAGTACTTGAAATCCATCAAGGATATTTTTGAATTTAAAACACCAACCACTTAGCCGTTTCTATAAAACAAGTCCTATGGGGAATCATTCCTTATGCACACTTCGGTAGACATACTAGAACATTTTACCAATGCTAAAGCATACACATAATCCCTGTATTCCTATATAAGTGCATGTAATTCATGTAGCTGACCCCAATTAGTTAGGACAGATGATGATGATGATATGATATTATATGATCACATACTAACGCGTAATTGAACCAATAACTTCTATCCTTGATCTATTGATATTTTTAAGTTTGTGGCTGTTACCGATTGATTTGGGGGTAATGTTGCAATCATCAAAGCCATTTATATGGTGGGCTTTGCCATGGATGCGCGGTAGTAAGAAAAATTTTCGATGATTGCAAGATCCTATATATCAATGTGCCACAAACCAACAGCAATACATTGGAATGTCTTGTAGCATACCGTACTTTCGCATCTTGAAAATGAAACATTAAGGTTTAAAAAAACACTTGTTTTTATTGTAGATTACCATATGGCAGACAGAGAGGAATCAGATAGTAAGAAAACTTCTAAGGAAGAGAAACACAAGGATGAAGATAGCAAGAACGTGAAAGAAGAAAAGAAAGAGAAAGACGAGAAGAAGAAGAAGAAGAACAAAGATGAAGGGGGTCACGAAGATAAAGAAAATGGAGGCAAGGAAGAGAAGAAAAAAAAGGATAAAGTCAAAGAAAGTAAAGAGAAATCGACTGACCCAGCGACGCTAAAGCTCAAATTAGAGAAGCTTGACGCCAAGATGAAGGACTTGGCAATAAAGAAAGCAGAGATTCTGAAGTTGCTCAAGGAAGCCGAGCAAGGCGCTGGGAAATCAACAGCGGTTGACGGTTAGCCAAGCTTCCCTTGGAGTGTCTGTGATTAAAGGGAATCAAGAATTTCCAAAATGACACATGCAGATGATGGTAATTTAAAACAGGGTTTGATAGTGATCTCAAATAAACCATAACTTTGGAAATTAATTATGATATTATGTTTTTGATTTTTTAGACCTACAATTTTGAAACTTGATCCTCTAATTAGAGAATGTTTGGTCGTTTGGTGTATTTATAAAAAAAAGATTCTATATTTCTATGTTTTTCTATAATTTAATCTACTTGCTTAAGATGCACCTGGATCTCAATATATGACAACAGTCTAATTTGGTACAAAATATCATGAAATTTTATGGCATTTAGAGCAACCAAATGCACATTTGCCAGAAAATGAAAAAGAAAATATAAAATGATAGCCCTCGGCATCAATACACACCTTTATAGGCAGCACAGGTACTAACTTGGAGCTGATAAGGTACTCCCAATAGTGAAAAAATCAGGGCAGTCTTTTTTTTTTTTGTTAGCTTGTTAGTACACCCACTGTCAGATCACACTTCAGTGTTAGCCACCCCCATTAGGGAATCGATGCCAAGACCTCAGGGCAGTCTATTCATCAGGTGGGGCACTCTTTACATTGAATGTCTACCGTTATCAAGCTTTTCCAACCATCCATTCTTTTGATAGAAGAGTGGGCCGACTTGATTGGACCAACCTGCGTTTTGGTTATGCTCATCTTCTGGGTGGGAGCCACGTTATGCACTTAGGGGGGAATTAGATTCAAGGAAAGTTGTGTTGGGACAAGCTGTTAGGACTAATGTTAGCATATACTATCAAAGTCATACTTTAGAAATAGTCATTCCATTCCTCGTTTACCATACACTCTAGAACAAGGAGTAATGATCGATTGTAGCACATGTGGGAAGCTTAATATGAATTGTGGTATACGTAGCATTTCTAATATATATTCACATTAATATGTGTCACATGCTGTGTGATTGAAGATTGATGGTAGTATATTTAATTTGAATTACTTGAGCTTAAATGGTCTCACATTTGGCACATGTGATACAAATGCATGGATCAACATATTCCCGATGTGCAACAAATTCAGGACAAGTTATTCCACCTTTTCTCAAAGATAAACTATGGGGATATGTCCTTATTTTACATGTTCTTGTGCATAAATAGGTCTTCTACACGTGTGGCATGTAAAGGTATTTGTAAATGGCGAGAGCATGGAGAAATGATCTAGTAGGCTAAGTCTAGAGAAGCTTGAGAATGGACATATATAGCATGAGATTTGGATTAATCAAAAGCTTGCACATGAATAATATATGTGATTGGGTTTCTCTATAATTTAATTTTGTTTGTTTGAAGGTAATGAAATTTTTATTATAATAATAAATAAAAGAAACCGAGTGCAAAAAGGGCCTCGATAAGCGAATCCAAAGGCTAGAGCTCAAACAAAAAGGAAAAAGTGCACTCATCAAATCCCTTTAAACAAGAAGCCCATCCCAGAACACCTAGCTTTACCCTTCTAAAGAGTCTCGACTTTCTTAGAATCTTCTTCTTGTTCCCTGGTGTATCTGCTTTAAAAATCAGGATCATCAGTTGAATATATATACCAACTATTGATCATAGAGATTGTGAAAATCTTATTCTAATATTGAGATTGTGAAAATCTTATCCTAATATTGCCAATAGGATCGGAATCTTTATATATAGTGGCAATGTATATAGTTATTATGGATGTTGTCATGTGTAGACTTGAAATGTATGTTTGAATGATTTAGAGTTGCCACTAGTCGATGGAGGCCTAGAATTTACTAGCGGCAAGACTTATAGAATTGTCTTGGATCAAGGAATCAGGAAGATAACTTTTGGACAAGGTCTACAACTGAGGATCCTAGATAAGGACCTTATAACGAAGAAGGAAGAGATTAGACACCCTTCTTTGCCCTCACTTACATGCAATCTCTACTTTATGGGATTTAGGATTTTAAGGATTCTCGAGGTTTTAGAAGGTCATATATTAACTAATTAGCAAGTTACTGAATGGCAGAAATCAACTGGTAAACAACTACTCAACCGCAAAAGTGCGCATGGTGGGCGGATGGGCTATGTATGCAGAAGCTTGGTGAGGAGAAGGCTATGTCCTAGAAGAGAAGGGGGACAGGACTAAATAAAATTATGCATTTAAAATCTACAACTACTTAAACTAATTTTCAATTAAACTAAGTAAGGCAATAAACTCTAAGACTTCCATGCTAATAAAGGGTCCAATCACATAGACTATAAATCATATTCTTATGAAATAATTAATTTATAAACATAATAATGTACACGTGTGTGTGGGATGTGCTAACTATCAAATTTTAACATTCATCTAATCATGCACATATATAACTCATTAATTAATCACATAAGCATAATTAAATTAGTGCTTAAATAACAATCTCAAACCCAATCATGTATAGTGATTTGATTTCCATACTCCACTCTCGGCGGATGCACTCAACCCATGATTGTACTGGATTTCACTATTGGAGGTTTTAAATCAAGTTCACCATTAACCTTTACAGTCATACACAAGGATAATGGTCCTACACAAGGACCTACGTAGTGTATACTCCCGCCGGAGGCTCCCACAAGAAACTTTAGTTGGTTTTCTATTGGTGAACCAATAACCTCGGTCCTACATAAGAACCTACCCATACACGCCCATGTTAGTGGCTTACACAAGGACTTGATTTAGGTCCTACATAATAACTAAAGTCTTACATAAGAACCTAATTGAGTTTGGCAATCAAACTCTTATACTCAATCTGACACAAAGGAGTGTACACAGACTCGACAAATGACAACCTTATTTGTCAGATTCAGCTCCATTGATGCGTCGATCTTGAGTCACTTCTTCAAACTTTTTCCGTGCTTGAATCCACTCCTCAAATGCTCCCTCTGTTGTTGATGTCAATGTGTTGCCAATGCTTTGGCTCCAAGATCAAATACATTGCATGCGATGCAATGACCAAGTTGATGGGAGGTTGGGTGAATCTCTTACAACTAATAGAAGGTTGTAATTCCAAGGAGATTCACCTAGATGGGTCTTCTAGAGGATTTAGACAAAGGGTATTCTAATAAGGTTGGGTCTAATCTCTAAAAATTGGTTGAGATTGGGTTCATCTTCAACATTGAGGTTGGAATCCTCATTAGAGTAGTAAAGTTTAAAAAGATGAATAAAATCTTATAGGATTTGAGGCTTAAGGTGTGGGATATGAGTGAAAATTCACCTAAGCTTCTATCAAAATGCGTAAAGACCTGATCTACTTTAAAAAGGAAATGAGTTCCAATAGTCATAAGCAGAAATGGGTAGTCTTTAGTCAGACAGAATTACACTTTGGTCACACTGAATTAGATATGAAAGCCACTAGACAGTTGTAGACCTTTCAGTCGCACCAAATATGGTCTTGGGTCAGACAAAATGTGGTCTTCAGACAGACCGAACATTGTCTTCAGTCTGACCGAATGTGGCATTCAATTATAGCCGAATTACCTGAATTTATGTCATAACACGTTGACCTATTCTAGCCAATTGCGGTCAGACCGAAGGTTGCTAAAATTGTGCAGTTTTTCCAGCAACTCGAGACCTCTAAAACTAATCTAAGTGTATTCAAATGAGGCTCTCAAGGCTTAAGTGATGAGTAACAAGGAGTTTACCTATTAAGATTAAGATCATTTAGAGGTTTAGGTTTAATTTGGGTCAAGGGTTAAAGTCACCAACGCACCTCATATATTTGTTTTTTGCTCCTTAATACTCTACCTCCACTTGTGCCTTCAGTCTTTTTCTAAGGGCTCTATCGACCCCCTAACACCATGGCTCACGTGATTGAAAAACAAGGTGTACAAATCAATGCACTAACAAGCCAAACTAACACTAAGGAGATTGCAATGTCTCACTAGAGTTGGATTTAAGGAGAGTAGTTGTAAAGGAAAAAAGGACGAATACAATGGATGTTAAATAAAATAAAAATAAAAATGAGCGTTCAAGAAACACTTGACTTCTAATACATTAGGATCTGAGAGTTTAGAAAGGTGTAGAGTGTACAATAAAATTTTACTTAAACTATAACCAAGGGGTGTATGAGAGAGGATATGTGAAAATGAGAGCTTAAGAAGTCCTAGAAGGGAGGTAAATAGGACTATGCCAAATATTTAAATAAAGTGCTGAATAATAAATAAATCAGAGATCTCAATTACCTTAGTATTGAAACGTTGATTCAAATTGATTCATAGGACAACCTTCACCCAAACAAGTTTAGGTAAGACAACCTTATTTCACGAATGTGATTAGAATCAAAACCCCAAACTAAGCAAGAGTAAATAAAGTAAATATTACAATCATTCATCACTTGTATTGAAATGAAATTACAACCATTCACTATAAAATAATAAAAGCATTCGCCACAAACACCAAGAATTATAGTGGTTCGGAGTGTCAACAACTGTTCTCAAACAGCCACACCTACTCGGCTCCCAAAACTACTCTCCACATAATCTTGGCTTTCACTATGAATAAGGTTTTCTCAGGGTCACCTTAAAACCTGATACAATTATGATTTTACCAGCTATCACAAACAAAAACCCTCACTGATATTTTTTGGCTATCTCAGAAAAACCAACACTGATATTTTCTGGCTATCTTAGAAAAACCAAATATAGAAAGTAACAAATGTATACTTATCTTCACTATAGAAGAAGCTGTAGCCAAAGAACCACTTTTCTTGAATGTCGAATGTTCAATGTTCGGTTCGATAGAAAAGGTCCAGGGTTGTAAGTGTTGTGCACACTTTTATTTGTCAAATTTAATGAGACAAAATATCTCAAGAAAGATGGAAAGTTCACCTTCAAGAAAGATGGAAAGTTCACCTTCAATAACAAACCTTGAAGATTGGATTGTGCAAAAACAAGTTCAAGTCATGGATAATTGAAGCTAAAGAGTATTCAAGTTCTACTACATTTCTAGTAGAAGATCAAGCTCCACCTTTAAGTAGAAGATTCAAGCTATACACGTCAATGTCCAGTTTTCTCAGGTATAAATGACCCTAGAAAAACCTTAGACTTAGGTGCTTTCAAATGTTAAACATATATGGGTTTATATACTTTCGTCAGGCTTTAGTTCTACTAGTCTAAGCCTTAGTTTAACTAGTCTAAACTATGGTTTGACCAATCTAAGAATATCTTCGACCAGTCCAAGATTCAAACTCAAAAAATGAATATTTCTGGTGGTTTCTCGACCAGTCGAGCAGGCTGCTCAACTAGTCGAAGGGTGCTCGACTCAAAGTCTAACGACTAATTTTTAGTACCCTCGACTAGTCAAAGCCTGTGCTCGACCAGTCGAAGAGGGCCATCGACCAGTCGAGCAGGGACTTTGACTAGTTGAAGAACGGTATTATCTGATCGTTCCAAAATTTAAAATTTGGTTGGATCTTAGACGAGTCGAATAAGACCTTAGACGAGTCGAAGCAACAACATTTCGGCCTATAAATAGAGGTCTTCTCTCATTATAAAATTACCAATCCAAGCTAAGAAAAGCCTTCATTTAGAAAGAGAGAAGTCCCCACTATCATCAAGCTATTCCACGGTATTTTATATTTCTGTTTATATAGCTTTTGTTTTGATTCTTTAATCTCTCATTTATGAATCTTACTTTTTAAAGAAAGAGAGTAATCATGTTCACTCCTTAAGTGTAGGGTTGTAATGTAGTAATAAACTCGGTGAGACCGAGGTCGAATCCCAAGGGACAAATACCTGTATGTTATTTGAAACTAAGCAGAACTAGAATTAGACTAAGATGAAATCTAAATCAATTGTAATTTGAGGAATAATGGTGAAATATTTATCTAAATTTTAGAGAATTCAGAGGAAGGAAACTAAGGATTTAGAGGATCCACTTGTAGAGATCAGGGAAATCTTATGCCTGTATCAAAAACTCAACTAGACTTAGAGTCCCATCTTCATCCAGTTGAAGGGTGTAGTCATGAAAATCAAACTAAACTTCCTTTGATATAGTTTTCAAGAGATGAACGGTATATGAATTAGAATGGATTCTATCACTAAATCATGCCCAGGAGACAAAGTAAACAACAAAATTAAACTAATTAATAACCAATCAACATGATATGAAGGTTAGGAAGGGTACCGACATCCAACCATGCCCAGGAGACGATGGTGAACAATAGGGCTTCTTGACGTCATAATCAAAATAAGGAAAGGAACATGCTCAAAGCTATCGCAGACCCATTGTAATTTTAGTCACAACAGACCATTAAAAACTGAAAACATTCCTCATAATTAAATTAAAATCAATATCAATTCAGTTTAAACAAAAGGCACAAGCAAAGAGTCCCCCATCACGCTATAAGCTTCACCTCTTAGCCCTAGCTAAGAGGTTAAGCCTAGAATAGACATGATTTGGCTAAACATCTTAAAATAAAATAAATAATAAAAAGAAATAAAAAATTCTAAAATACTTCTCTGTCTCTGCTCCACATTAGAAGATTGAATTCCAGGATTGGATCTCCCCTCTACAGCCCTCTCTCTGTCTCTTTATAGGCCAAAGAAGATGGTAGTAGTGGGTGTTGTTTGAGATCCAGCTGGAGTCGGAAAGCCGACCTTACTTACGCATCCAAGAAACCACGTGAAAATAGCACCACTTTCCTTGCTTTCCTTCCAAAAATGCCACATCTCTTGGGGTGTTTTCGGATGAGCTATATGATGGACGGTTTGGATTATTAATCCGACTGTGATCGGAATCACAAAATTGACCACAAACTCCAGTTTTCACAGACGTGCGTAAGCTTACGCACGAGGCTGGCTGACGTGATCGGTGGGGCCCATGATCAAAGTCGATGAGAAATCCACGCCGTCCATTATATGCATCTTGAAAAACTGGTCAAGTATGGTGTGGTTCAACTCAGATTCAGTGTGGACCACAGAGCCTTTCATTACACTGTTCATCTTCTGTTTCAATCGTTGAAAACCCATCTCCGCTGTCTTCTGGAAACTTGACACCTAGGTCTTGGTTAACTGACCTATGGAATTCTAATAGACGACCAGGATCAAAACATCGCATCATGATGGTGGCCCACGAAGAAAAATCACAACCTCTGTTGCGAAACTGAGCTTTCGAATCGACGTTGTGAAAGTTGGTGGGCCCATGATCGGTGATTTCATGGAAATCCACTCCATCTACTCGTTGCAGGTCCAAAAACAGGCGGGAATGACTGGTTTCGGATCAAATTTGGTGTGGCCCATGGATTTTTTTGTTGCACCGTCCGTCCTTCGTTTAATCGACTGAAACCCGATATCCATTGTCTTCTATAATTCAATCAGCTAGGTCTTACTTAGATGGACCGTGGAAGACAAGTGGACGGTCTAGATCGGTTCTTTGAATGAGAGGTGGGCCCCACTACATAAAACTGGCGTTGGCTGTAAGAGATGCTAGGCGTCTCCTTCATTTGAAAGAAAAGGAAAATTGACTGTACTCACCTCGAAGTTTGGGCAAATTACCTCGATTGCTATGACAGTCCACATTTTCCCTAAAGGGCCTTCTGACATGCTTTTGAAAATTACTTAGACCAAAATGCCCTTATCCTTGTTTCAGTAGTTGTACGGTTTTCCAGGGAAGAAGAAATGTCGTATTTAATGCCAAGAAAGTAATGTGTACGGAACCCTTTTTTGCTTGCAGGCAAGGACCAAGCTCGTGGGGCCCACATTGACGTATGTGTATAATCCATTCCGCCCATCCTTTTTGCCGTGTAATATAATCCATGCCGCCCATCCATTTTTTCATGTCATTTTAGGGCTAGGGCCCAAATATCAGCCTTATCCCGAGCTCATGTAGGCAACATAATAGAAAATAATGGTGAGAATGGAACCCACTATTGAAACTTTCCGGGGTTATCGTGATATTTGTTATAATTAGACATTGCCCAAGTCAGGACTTTTTGGGCCCTCGCAGAGTTGGCCGATAGGGTGGATGGAACGGATCACCCCATTGTTAGCCTCAGGCTATTGTACCAATGGCTATATTTTCATTTGGCAGTAAAGGAAGTGAACATGTAACAACCGCGACCCATATAACATTATAACTATGACCCATGACAACCACGACCCATATAACATGAGAACTACGACCCTTACTACATTACAATCACGACCGTTGCCACATTACAACCACGACCCATGTTATATGGGTCTTGGTTAGCATGTTATATGGGTCTTGGTTAGCATGTTATATGAGTCTCAGTTATATGGGTCTTGGTTAGCATGTTATATGGGTCTCAGTTGTATGGGTCTTGGATAGCATGTTATATGGGTCTTGGTTAGCATGTTATATGGGTCTCAGTTGTAGGGGTCTTGGTTAGCATGTTATATGGGTCTTAGTTAGTATGTTATATGGGTCTCAGTTGTATGGGTCTTGGTTAGCATGTTATATGGGCCTTAGTTAGCATGTTATATGAGTCTTGGTTGTATGGGTCGTAGATGCCAAGTTATATGGGTCATGGTTGTCATGTTATATGAGTCGTGATTGTCATGGGTCGTATTTGTCATGTTATATGGGTCATGGCCGTCGGATTGTTGGGCCCACGGCGAGCCGGCCAACAAGTTGGATGGATCGGATCACCTCATTCTGGTACCAATGGTTTGGTAGAAAAGGAAGTAAACACGTTTGAAAACCATGACCCATATAACATGACAACTACGACCCATGCAAACCACGACCCAAATGGGTGCATATTGATGTATGTGAATAATCCATGCCACCCATCCTTTTTGTTGTGTCATTTTAGGAGTATGGTCAAATATTAACTACGATCCTTTGTGGATGAAAACCACAATCCATTGTGCATGTGAAGCACGACCCTTTATATGGATTGTGGTTGTCATGTAGCAAGGGTTGAGGTTGTCAAATTATATGGGCCGTGGTTGTATGAGAATACTCCATGCCGCCCATCCATTTTATAGTGTCATTTTAAGGGTAGTACACAAATATCAACCTGATCCAAGCTCGTGTCGGCCACAAAATAGAAAATATTTGTGATTGTTTAAACTTTCCAGGCTCACTGTGATGTTCATTAGAAGTGGACACTGCCCAAGTCAGGACTTTTTAGGCCCAAGGCAAGTTGACCGACAAGGTGAATGGATCAGATCACCTCATTGTAGGCCATAAGTCATGGTACGAAAGGTTTAATAGAAGAGGAAGTGAACACGTTAAAACCACCGACCCATGCAACCCACGCAACGTGACAACCACGATCCATGCACTTGACAACTACGACCCAAGCAAACCACTACCCAAATGGGCCCATATTGATGTATGTGTATAATATATGCCACCCATCCTTTTTGCCGTGTCATTTTATGAGTAGGGCACAAATATCAGCCTGATCCATCGCTCGTGTGGGCCACAAAATAGAAAATATTTATGACTATTGAAACTTTCCACTCTCACTGTGTTGTTTGTTAGAAGTGGGCATTGCCCAAGACAGGACTTTTTGGGCCCACAGTAAGTTGGCCAACAAGGTGGATGGATCAGATCACCCCATTGTGGGCCATAAGCCATAGTACTAAAGGTTTAGTAGAAGAGGAAGTGAACACGTTGCAAACAACGATCTATCCAACATGACAATCACGATCCATGCACATGACAAATACGACCCATGTAAACCACGGCCCAAATGGGCTCACACTGATGTATGTGTATAATTTATGCCACCCATCCTTTTTGCCGTGTCATTTTATGGGCAGGGTACAAATATCAGCCTGATCTAGCGCTCGTGTGGGCTACAAAATAGAAAATATTGCTGACTGTTGAAACTTTCCACGCTCACTGTGATGTTTGTTAGAAGTAGACAATGCCCAAGTAAGGACTTTTTGGGCCCATGACAAGCTGGCTGACAAGGTGGATGGATCAGATCACCCCATTGTGGGCCATAAGCTATGGTACCAATAGTTTGGTAGAAGAGGAAGTGAACACGTTGCAAACCACGATCATCCAACATGATAACCATGACCCAAATGGGCTCACACTAATGTATGTGTATAATCTATGCCACCCAACCTTTTTGCCATGTCATTTTATGGGCAGGGTACAAATATCAGCCTGAACCAACGCTCGTTTGGGCCACAAAATAGAAAATATTAGTGACTGTTGAAACTTTCCACGCTCACTATGATGTTTGTCAGAAGTGGATATTGCCTAAGTCAGAACTTTTTGGGCCCACGACAAGTTGGCCGACAAGTTGGATGGATCAGATCACCCCATTGTGGGCCATAAGCTATGGTACCAATGGTTTGGTAGAAGAGGAAGTGAACACATTGCAAACCATGATCCATCCAACATGACAACCACGATACATGCACATGACAACTATGACCCATGCAAACCACGCTTCAAATGGGCTCACATTAATGTATCTATATAATCTATGCCACCCATTCTTTTTGTTGTGTCATTTTATGGGCAGGGTACAAATTTCAGCCTGATCTAATGCTCGTGTGGGCCACAAAATAGAAGATATTGGTGACTGTTGAAACTTTCCACGCTCACTGTGATGTTTGTTAGAAGTGAACATTGCCTAAGTTAGGACTTTTTGGGCCTACGACAAGCTGGCCGACAACGTGGATGGATTAGATCACCCCATTGTGAGCCATAAGCTCTGGTACCAATAGTTTGGTAGAAGAGGAAGTGAACACGTTGCAAACAATGATCCATGCAACATGACAACCACGACCCATGCAACATGACAACTATGACCCATGCAAACCACAACGTAAATGGTCCCAAAATGGGATGATTCAATCCATATACCTCTTGGGCCAGCTCGTTGTAGCCCAAAAAGTCCTAAAATGGACAATGTCCACTTCTAACAAGCATCAAGGTGAGCCTGGAAAGTTTCGGCAGTCACTATGGTTATCCATTTTGGTTGTGGTTTACATGGGTCCTAGTTGTCAAGTGCATGGATAGTGGTTGTCATGTTGCACGGATCGTGGTTTGTAACGTGTTCACTTCCTCTTCTACCAAACTATTGGTACCATAGCTTATGGCCCACAATGGAGTAATCTAATCCATCTACCTTGTCGGCCAACTTGTCGTGGGCCCAAAAAGTCCTCACTTGGGCAGTGTCTACTTCTAATAAACATCATAATGAGCGTGGAAAGTTTAAACAATCACCAATATTTTCTATTTTGTGGCCCACACAGGCGCGGGATCAGGCTAATGTTTGTGCCCTACCCCTAAAATGATATTGCAAAAAGGATGGGTGGCATAGATTATACACATACATCAATGTTGGCCTATTTGGGTTATAGTTTGCATGGGTCGTAGTTGTCAAGTGCATGGATCGTGGTTCTCATATTGCATGAA
Organism: Magnolia changhungtana; assembly: GCA_030180095.1. Classification (NCBI taxonomy): domain Eukaryota; kingdom Viridiplantae; phylum Streptophyta; class Magnoliopsida; order Magnoliales; family Magnoliaceae; genus Magnolia; species Magnolia changhungtana. The sequence goes on from JASAUF010000600.1 coordinate 6,960,479, forward strand.
TCGTGGTTTGCAACGTATTCACTTCCTCTTCTACCAAACTATTGGTACCATAGCTTATGGCCCAAAATGGGGTGATCTGATCCATCAACCTTGTCGGCCAACTTGCTGTGGGCACAAAAAGTCATGTCTTGGGCGATGTCCACTTCTAAAAAACATCACAGTGAACGTGGAAAGTTTCAACAGTCACCAATATTTTTATTTTGTGGCCCACACGAGCGCTGGATCAAGCTGATATTTGTGCCCTGCCCATAAAATGACACGGTAAAAAGGGTGGGTGACATAGATTATACACATACATCAATGTGGGCTCATTTGGGTCGTGGTTTGCATGGGTCATAGTTGTCACGTGCATGGTCGTGGTTGTCATGTTGGATGGATCATCCTCTTCTACTAAACCTTTGGTACCATGGCTTATGGCCCACAATGGAGTAATCTAAGCCATCCACCTTGTTGGCCAGCTTGTTGTAGGCCTAAAAAGTCCTGACTTGGGTAGTGTCCTCTTTTAACAAACATTAAAGTGAGCCTGGATAGTTTGCAAAACGAATGGGCGGCATGGATTATTCTCATACAACCACGACCCATATAATATGACAACCACGACCCATATAACTTCACAACCACAACCCATATAATATGACAACCTCGACCCTTGCTACATGACAACCACGATTCATATAAAGGGTTGTTGTTCACATGCACAATGGATCGTGGTTTTCATCTACAAAAGTGTCGTGGTTGATATTTGACCCTACTCCTAAAATGGCACAGCAAAAAGATGGGCGTCATGGATTATTCACATACATCAATATGCGCCCATTTGGGTCATGGTTTGCATGGGTTGTAGTTGCCTTGTTATATGGGTCGTGGTTGTCATGTTGAATGGATCGTGGTTTTCATCGTGTTCACTTCCTTTTCTACCAAACCATTGGTACTATAGTTTAAGGCCCACAATGAGGTGATCCGACCAATATAACATGCTAACTGAGACCCATACAACCGAGACCCATATAACATGCGAACCAAGACCCATATAACATGCTAACCAAGACCCATACAACTGAGACCCATATAAGATGCTAACCAAGACCCATACAACTGAGACCCATATAAGATGCTAACCAAGACCCATACAACTGAGACCCATATAACATGCTAACCAAGACCCATACAACAACATGACAACCACAACCCATATAACATGCTAACCAAAACCCATATAAACATGCTATCCAAGACCCATAGAACATGCTAACCAAGACCCATACAACATGATAACCAAGACCCTTACAACATGCTAACCAAGACCCATATAACATAACAACCAAGACTCATTCAACATAACTAACCAAGACCCATTCAACATGACAACCAAGACCCATATAACATGACAACCAAGACCCATATAACATGTAACCAAGACCCATATAACATGCTAACCAAGACCTATACAACATGACAACCACGAACCATACAACATGTTAACCAAGACCCATACAACATGCTAACCAAGACCTATACAACATGACAACCAAGACTTATACAACATGCTAACCAAGACCCATATAACATGCTAACTAGGACCCATACAACATGACAACCACGACCCATACAACATGCTAGCCAAGACCTATCCATAAAACATGCTAACCAAGACCCATATAAAATGCTAACCAAGACCCATACAACATGACAACTATGACCCATATAATATGTTAACCAAGACCCATATTACATGCTAACCAAGACCCATACAACTGAGACCCATAAAATATGCTAACCAAGACCCATATAACGTGCTAACCCAGACCCATATAACATGTTGACCAAGACCCATATAACATGCTAACCAAGACCCATATAACATGAGTCGTGGTTGTAATGTGGCAATGGTCGTGATTGTAATGTAGTAAGGGTCGTAGTTCTCATGTTATATGGGTCGTGGTTGTCATAGGTCGCAGTTATAATGTTATGTGGGTCGTGGTTCCCCTGTTATATGGGTCGCGGTTGTTACATGTTCACTTCATTTAGTGTCAAATGAAAGGATAGTCATTGGTACAATAGCCTGAGGCCAACAATGGGGAGATCCGTTCCGTCCACCCTGTCGGCCAGCTCGGCGTGGGCTCAAAAAGTCCTAACTTGGGCAATGTCCAATTCTAACGAACATCACGGTGAGCCTGGAAAGTTTCAACAGTGGGTTCTATTGTCACAATTATTTTCTATTATATGACCGATGCGAGCCCTGAATCAGGCTGATATTTGGGCCCTAGCCCTAAAATGACATGGTAAAAAGGATAGATGGCATGGATTATACACATAAATGTGGCAACGATCGTGATTGTAATGTAGTAAGGGTCATAGTTCTCATGTTATATGGGTCGTGGTTGTCATGGGTCATAGTTATAATGTTATACGAGTCGTGGTTCCCATGTTATATGGGTCGCGGTTGTTCCATGTTCACTTCCTATACTGCCAAATGAAAGGATAGTCATTGGTACAATAGCCTGAGGCCAATAATGGAGAGATCCATTCCACATGGGTCTTGGTTAGCATGTTATATGGGTCTTGGTTAGCATGTTATGTGGATCATGGTTGTCATGTTGTATGGGTCTCAGTTGTATGGGTCTTGGTTAGCATCTTATATGAGTCTCAGTTGTATGGGTCTTGGTTAGCATGTTATATGAGTCTCAGTTGTATGGGTCTCAGTTAGCATGTTATATTGGTCGGATCACCTCATTGTGGGCCTTAAACTATAGTACCAATGGTTTGTTAGAAAAGGAAGTGAACAAGTTGAAAAGCATGATCCATTCAACATAACAACCACGACCCATATAACAAGGCAACTACGACCCATGCAAACCACGACCCAAATGGGCGCATATTGATGTATGTGAATAATCCACGCTGCCCATCTTTTTTGTTGTGCCATTTTAGGAGTAGGGTCAAATATCAACCACGACCCTTTGTGGATGAAAACCACGATCCATTGTGCATGTGAACCACGACCCTTTATATGAATCGTGGTTGTCATATAGCAAGGGTCGAGGTTGTCATATTATATGGGTCGTGGTTGTGAAGTTATATGGGTCGTGGTTGTATGAGAATAATCCATGTCGCCCATCCATCTTACAAACTTTCCAGGCTCACTTTAATGTTTGTTAAAAGAGGACACTGCCCAAGTCAGGACTTTTTGGGCCCACAACAAGCTGGCCGATAAGGTGGATGACTTAGATTACTCCATTATGGGCCATAAGCCATGGTACCAAAGGTTTAGTAGAAGAGGATGATAAATCCAACATGACAACCACGATCTATGCACGTGACAACTACAACCCATGCAAACCAAAATCCAAATGAGCCCACATTAATGTATGTGTATAATCTATGCCACCCATCCTTTTGCCATGTCATTTTATGGGCAGGGCACAAATATCAGCCTAATCCAGCACTCATGTGAGCCACAAAATAGAAAATATTGGTGATTGTTGAAACTTTCCACGGTCACTGTGATGTTTTTTAGAAGTGGACATCGCCCTATATAGGACTTTTTGGCCCTACGACAAGTTGGCCGACAAGGTGGATGGATCAAATCACCCCATTTTGGGCCATAAGCTATGGTACTAATAGTTTGGTAGAAGAGGAAGTGAATACGTTGCAAACCGCGATTCATGCAATATGAAAACCATGATCCATGCACTTGACAACTATGACCCATGCAAACCACGACCCAAATGGGCTCACACTGATGTATGTGTATAATCAATGCCACCCATCCTTTTTGCCGTGTCATTTAATGGGCAGGGTACAAATATCAACCTAATCCAACGCTTGTGTGGGCCACAAAATAGAAGATATTGGTGATTGTTTAAACTTTCCATGCTCACTGTGATGTTTGTTAGAAGTGGATACTGCACAAGTCAGGACTTTTTGGGCCCATGGCAAGTTGACCGACAAGGTAGATGGATTTCCATTGTAGGCCATAATCTATGGTACCAATAGTCTGGTAGAAGAGGAAGTGAACACATTACAAACCACGATCCGTGCAACATGACAACCACTATCCATGCACTTGACAACTAGGACCCATGTAAACCACGACCAAAATGGAAAAACATAATGACTGTCGAAACTTTCCAGGTTCACCTTGATGCTTGTTAGAAGTGGACATTGTCCATTTTAAGACTTTTTGGGCTCACGACGAGCTGGCCAACAAGGTATATGGATCGGATCATCCCATTTTGGGACCATCTACGTTGTGGTTTGCATGGGTCGTAGTTGTCATGTTGCATGGGTCGTGGTTGTCATGTTGCATGGATCATTGTTTGCAACGTGTTCATTTCCTCTTCTACCAAACCATTAGTACCATATCTTATGGCCCACAATGGGGTGATCTGATCCATCCACCTTGTCGGCCAGCTTGTCATGGGCCCAAAAAGTCCTAACTTGGGTAATGTCCACTTCTAACAAACATCACAGTGAGCATGGAAAGTTTCGACAGTCACCAATATTTTTTATTTTATGGTCCACACGAGCGCTGGATTAGGCTGATATTTGTACCCTGCCCATTAAATGACACAACAAAAAAGATTGGTGGCATAGATTATACACATACATCAGTGTGAGCCCATTTAGGTCATGGTTTGCATGGGTTGTAATTGTCATGTGCATGGATCGTGGTTATCATGTTGGATGGATCGTGGTTTGCAACGTGTTCACTTCCTCTTCTACCAAACTATTGGTACCAGAGCTTATGGCTCACAATGGGGTGATCTAATGCATCCACCTTGTCGGCCAGCTTGTCGTAGGCCCAAAAAGTCCTAACTTAGGCAATGTTCACTTCTAACAAACATCACAGTGAGCGTGGAAAGTTTCAACAGTCACCAATATCTTCTATTTTGTGGCCCACACGAGCATTAGATCAGGCTGAAATTTGTACCCTGCCCATAAAATGACACAACAAAAAGAATGGGTGGCATAGATTATATAGATACATTAGTGTGAGCCCATTTGAAGCGTGGTTTGCATGGGTCATAGTTGTCATGTGCATGTATCGTGGTTGTCATGTTGGATGGATCATGGTTTGCAATGTGTTCACTTCCTCTTCTACCAAACCATTGGTACCATAGCTTATGGCCCACAATGGGGTGATCTGATCCATCCAACTTGTCGGCCAGCTTGTCGTGGGCCCAAAAAGTTCTGACTTGGGCAATATCCACTTCTGACAAACATCATAGTGAGCGTGGAAAGTTTCAATAGTCACTAATATTTTCTATTTTGTGGCCCAAACGAGCGTTGGTTCAGGCTGATATTTGTACCTTACCCATAAAATGACACGGCAAAAAGGTTGGGTGGCATAGATTATACACATACATCAGTGTGAGCCCATTTGGGTCGTGGTTGTCTTGTTGGATGGATCATGGTTTGCAATGTGTTCACTTCCTCTTATACCAAACTATTAGTTTCATAGCTTATGGCCTACAATGGGGTGATCTGATCCATCCACCTTGTCGGCCAGCTTGTCATGGTCCCAAAAAGTCCTTACTTGGGCAATGTCCACTTCTAACAAACATCACAATGAGCGTGAAAAGTTTCAACAGTCAACAATATTTTCTATTTTGTGGCCCACACGAGCGCTGGATCAGGCTGATATTTGTACCCTGCCCATAAAATGATACGGCAAAAAGGATGGGTGGCATAGACTATACACATACATCAGTGTGAGCCCATTTGGGTCATGGTTTACATGGGTCATATTTGTCATATGCATGGATCGTGGTTATCATGTTGGATGGATCGTTGTTTGCAACATGTTCACTTCCTCTTCTACTAAACCTTTGGTACCATGGCTTATGGCCCACAATGGAATGATCTGATCCATCCACCTTGTTGGCCAACTTACTGTGGGCCCAAAAAGTCCTGTCTTGGGCAATGCCCTAAAATGACATGGTAAAAAAGATGGACGACATGGATTATACACATTCATCAATATGGGCCCCACGAGTTTAGTCCTTTCCCATGTGCAAAAAGGGTTCTGTACACATCACTTTACTAGCATTAAATACTATGTAGCTTCTTAGTCCCAAGAAAACTGTGCAATTACTGAACGAAGATCAGGGGCATTTTCGTCTGAAACAATCTCCAAAAGCTGTCAGAAGGCCCTTCAGAGAATATATGGAGTGTCGTGGCGATCGAGGTAATTGACCCAAACTTCGAGGCGAGTAGGGACAATTTCCCGAAAGAAAAACGTCGATCAGCGAGCGCTGCACGACCTTAGACGTCCTGGTGCGACGCGGGAATGCACCGCACCGTGCACATGCACCCCCACATGTGGGGTCCACTGTGATGTTTAATAGAAATCTGCTCTGACCATTCATTTTATCAGCTTATTTCATACGTTGAGTTCAAAATTGAAGCATATCCAGATATCAGGCGGGCCCCAAATTCGAGATTTGGCGGCTGATCTGTCTGTTAGGCCACTTCCATTAAGATCCAATGGCTAAAAATTAATGTGTACGGTTAATTTATCCTCCTCAGGTCATGAATGAATTTTTGAGCCAAATGGATGATTGGAATCCTATGATCTTGCATTCTGGATCAATTTGAGACCACTTGAGCTTCAGTTTCTCGATTTCCTCGGATCTCTGGCGTGTAAATCTGTTAACCTTATCCCCTAGGGTCCGTCCCTTGCCTTTGGTGTCATCAAAGCATTAAATCTATGTTTTCGGCATCCTATTCCAATCTAAGCTCATAAATACACCATGCATCACAAACACAATTAAATCGGGCCATTACGCAGTACCATATTCGTAAATCCAGGCAATAACTGGGGTCTAATATGCAATATTTGACCCTCAACAAATCATTCTTCTTTTGAGATATAAAGGATTCAAACAAGTAGACTGAAGTTTAAATTAATTTAAAATCAATTATAACCTAGAATCCTTGATTGTATTACTAGACATTGAACATTCTACATCAAACGAAGCGGTTCTATGGGTTACATCAAGAACGTCTTCAAAGAAGAAGATAATTATCATTCTATACTTTTATTTTTGGTTTTTTTGAGATATCTAGAAAATCTCTTGTATTGGTTTTGACTAAGATAGCTAGAAAATCTCAGCGTAGGGTTTTGTTTGTGATAGCCCATCTAAAAACACAACTGTATAGGTTTTAAGGTGAACTTGTGAAAACCTTGTTTATTAGTGAATGCCAATATCACATGGATTATGATTATTGGGAGTGGAGTAGGTGTGGCTATTTGAGAACAATTGTTATACACACCGAACCACTATAACTTCTGGTGTTTGTAGTGAATGGTTTAAATTTTTGTATATATGGTAAATAGTTGTAATTTGTTTATGCTTATGTGGTGAATACTTGTAATAGATAGCTCTCTCTTGTCTCTTGTTTAGTTTGTGATCTTGATCCTTACTACGTTCATGAAATCAGGTTGTCCTACCTAAAACTCTATTTTTGGTGTAAGGTTGTCCTATGAACAAAGTTTGAATCAATTTCCCAATACTACTGCTATTAAGGTTAGTGATTTATTATGATTTATTTATTATTTCAGTACCTTGAAAATTTTATTTGGCATAGTCCTATTCACCAACCCCCCCCCCCCCCCCTAGGACTGTTAGCTCAATTATTTCAATTGGTATCAAAGCTAAGTTGCTTATTTATTTGGATTAAGCTCCTTGAGTTTAAAGATCTATAGTTTTCATTATGTCAAATTTCGATGGCTTGTCTTTTACCAAACCACCACCCTTTGATGGCTCTAACTATGCATATTGGAAAGCTAGAATGATTATTTTCTTAAAATCCTTAGATGAAAGCATGTGCCAAGCCACGGTAACCAAATGCAAACCACCTGTATTTGAAGTTCTAGGCAGTGATAGAACCAAGTCCATGAAAGAAACTCCATTTTATTTATGGACTACACCTCAGAAAAATGAAAGCAGTGCAAATGCTAAGGCCTTAAATGCAATTACTTGTTCACTATTATATGATGAATTTAGAAGAATCATTTCATGTGATATAATTAAACAAGCCTGGGATGTTCTTGAAATGACACATGAAGGAACTACTATAGTCAAGAAATCTAAAGTTCAAATCCTCACTACAAAATTTGAAGAAATTCGTATGGAAGAAAATGAAACCTTCGTGGACTTCTATATGAAATTAAATGATATAGTAAATTCCATGTGGGGTCTAGGAGATGGAATCCCAGAAATCAAGGTCTGTGCTAAAATACTGTGATCTCTTCTTAAGTGATTCAATTCCAAAGTAACTGCCATTCAGGAACTGAGAGACACTGATTTAATGAAGGTTGAGGAGTTACTTGGTTCTCTTCAAACATATGCGTTAAAATTTAAAGCTCCTAAAGGTAAGTTCATTGCTCTTAAGTCATCCAAATCCACTTCAAAAGATAACTGTGTTAATTCTTATGTTGAAGATATAGAAGATGACATGGCTTTACTTGCTAAGAAAATTTACAGGATTTTTAAAAATAAGAAAAGATCTGATTTTCAAAAACTATATGATAAAAGAAAAGGAAAATCTAAAACTTGAAAATCTGTAAAAGACAATCAATGTTTCAACTGTCATGAATACGGGCATTTAGCAAATAAATGTCCTAAAAAGGATAAGTAAAAAAATAAAGGGTATGATTGCTACTTGGGATGAATCATCCGGCTCTGAAAGTTCTTCTGAGTCAGATGATTCAGAACAAGAAATTTCAAATGAAGTAAAAGCCCTGATGACTATAGCCAGAGTCACCTCATCAGATAGTTGTAATATATCTGATTATGAGAGCCTCAAGAGTGACCCTAAAAATGAAAATGAAGATGATCTTCAAGATGCCTACAATGCCCTATACAGGGAAAGTTGCAAAATAGCTGTTAAACTAAAAATTCAGAAGGAAAAATATCTTAAACTAAAAGAAGAACTTGAAAATAATATTTTGAAAAAATCTCATCTTTCTGATTGTTTTGAAAAAGCAAAAATTGATTTAAATTTTAAAACCTCTGAATTAGAAAAACTCATAATTGAAAATGAGAATTTAAAACTCAAAGTTTCTTCTCTTTTGAGTTCTAAGGATACTTGGAGATATGCTCATGGAGACCTTAAGCTGAAAAAATTATTAACTGCATCTAGAAAATGTGGTAATAAATCGGGTCTGGGCTATATCAAAGATAGTTTAATGAAAAATAAAAATGCATCTCTTATATTTATAAAAGGAGATGGTATGAGATACTGTATTCGAGTTATCGGCCTACGCTGAGGTGATGAGCCTCCCCATAGTGACCACGAGTATAAACTCTTGAATTTGCCTATCGACTGCTTTATAATAGGAGTGATGTCTACAACTTGTCCATCATATGTGATTAACTAAGATTGACAACCCTAGATGGATCCTTCGGTTTGGGTTAATGAAATAAAGGGAGGTACTTTAGCTTCCTGAACCTACTGTATGAATAAGCCTAATTAAGTACTTGGCTAATACGATCATGCACCGCATTACATGTGCTTTGGCGAGGAAGTTGTATGTTTAGGGAGTTTGTCATGCACGAACGGTTGACGGAGTCGCTTGTGAGGGAGCTTTGTGCAAGGGCATACATCATTAGTGTATACCATTCTTGCATTAACAAGAGTAGTTAGGAAGTGATTGTTGGATTGCCTTATCATTACTACTTGATTGAATTGATAACATGTTTACCCTTGCCTTATAGTACCACTGAGTTGATCACTCACTCCCACTCTGGGATGGTGTTTTAAAACACCAACCAGACTCTGTTGTAGAAGTAGGTGATGATGGAGTCTATGCAACTGAAATGGACTTCATGGATGAGGAGGAGAAATTCTCCTATGTTCAGCTACCAAGCGGGTCTATGTAGAACTCGTGTTGATTCGATAGGATTATAGGGTTACATGGATCAGTTGGACATTTATATTTTGATACTTTGTAAATTTTGAAACAACACATGTTTATATTCAGCCTGGTATCATACTCATACTCTGGAGGTTGTGACACCCTAACATACTTATATATATATATATATATATGTGTGTGTGTGTGTGTGTTTCAGTCTTCTGCTTGTTAAATTTTATTTATCTCTGGAGTATGATATACTGTTTTGGTATAATCCCACTCATGTTTAATACATTAATATGGACAACATTTAAACATCATTATCTATGTTACATAAGTGTGTGCTGGATCTCGGGAGTTGAGCTTTGCTCGACCCTCGAAATTCAGGGCGTTACAGAGAGATTGCATGGGATAGAGAGGAAATCCCATGATGAATTCTAGAAAAGAGAAAAAGAGAGTCATGTTGAGTTTTGGAGAAAGGAGTCCATCATTGCTAAAATATGAGTAGCTAGCATAGAAAAGAGAGCACTAGGTGGGACTCACATGGAAAAATGTGCCCATGGGTCTAGGTGGGTCCTACATCCATGATCAATGGCCAAGAATGGTGCGACCAATATCTTATGATGCACACATTGGATGGACGCATGAGACGCGATGTAGGAACCGCGGCGCCGATGCGGTCGCGATGGCATAGGTTTCGAGTCGATCCAGGTTGGGAAGTAAGATGGAACTTAAGGATAACTAAAAATGGAATTCACAGGCCGCGGGACCTAAAGAAATAAAATGGATACTCAGGTAGGGTCTTACATATAGTTGGGTAGCCTTCGTGAGAGAGAAATCTGAAACTCTTGATGAAGTCAAAAGATTACTGAAATGAATTCAAACTGAAAAAGAAGTAAATATAATCAAGATCAAAAGTGATCATGGTACTAAATTCAAAAATAGCAATTTTGAGAAATTCTGTACAGATCATGGCATATCACATGAGTTCTCTGCTCCTAAAACACCTCAATAAAATGGGGTTGTTAAAAGGAAGAATAGAGTGCTACAAGAGATGGCTAATGTTATGTTAAATAGCATGAGTTTACCAAAAAAAACTTGTGGGCTAAAGCTGTTAATATCGCATACTACATTATAAATTGTGTGTATGTAAGACTCCTATTGGAATGTCTCCCTTCAGACTTATCTATGGGAAGGCTTGCCAGTTACCTATAGAGTTAGAACATAGGGCCTACTGGGTGATTAAAAATATGAACTTTAATTTGGACAACACTAGCTTGGTGCGCAAACTTCAATTGAATGAACTTGAAGAAATTCAGAATGATGCATACGAGAACTCGAGAATTTACAAGGACAATGAAGGTGTTTCATGACCAACACATTCTTTGAAAATCATTCACACCACGTCAGAAGTTCCTTTTGTACAATTCTCAATTACATCTCTTTCCGGGTAAACTCAGATCTCGTTGGACCGGCCCTTTCACTGTTACTAATGTTTATCCTCATGGGGCCGTCGAGATTAAGAATTCAAACAATGACAATGATTTCAAAGTGAATGGACATCGTTTAAAGCCATTTGTTGAAAATTTTGATTCAAAGGACATGTCCATACCTCTGAATGATCCTGCTTAATAGGATTGACCTCCTAGTCTGACGGAAGTGTAGTTATGTCTACTATTTTTCGCTGTTTAGGATAGTTTGCTTTCCGCTGTTTTAGGATAGTTTGCTTATTATTTGTTCGAGTCTTTTGTGCTAACCCATCTTCGTACTGAGATCATTGGAAAAGCCTTAAAATTTTTTCTTAATGTATTATCTTTCCATCACTTCCCTTTTCTTTTTGTTGCCTCTCTTGTATTACTTGCTTATTTCTTTTACATTGAGGAAATGTAGATTTTAGGTTGGGGATGGGGGATTAGGTTACCTAATCAGTTGTTCTCCTATTCTTTGAGCAAAAATTGTAAAAAAAAAAAGTGCAGAAAATTGGAAATTTTTTAAAAAATAGAAGTATAAGATGCTTAATGTTGATGATTTATATCCCTTGGATTCAGTTACTTAGAGATTTAAAAGTTAAGTTCGAGTTATTAATCCATGAGTAGAAGTTTTAAACATTGATCGAGTCATAATTTCACATGCCACATTTAGCACTCACATTAAAGTTTCGGTTAACATTGAATTGTTAACTTGGTTATTTATTAGCATGAAAGGAACCAACCTGGGGAATCTGTCCATCATGTTCGATGAGAAGAATTGAAAAAAAAATGCCCAGCTAAAAAACAGTTGACTTCGAAAAGGCCACCTATTAAAGATCTTTAAAAAGATTGACATAGCGTGAAAGCCATCGATGAAAAAATCGAAAGGTGGAAGAATAAAAGAGGGAATTAAAAGATGAACTATAAGGCAAGTTTCAGTTTAGGTTTTGCTTGTCCTGAATGCTCTTTTAATTATCAATGTTATCACTACAATATTTGAGAAAATTTTTATGGAAGAAAATGAAACTTTCATGGATTTCTATACGAAATTAAATGACGTAGTTAATTCTATGTGGGGTCTAGGAGATGGTATTCCAGAAAGCAGTCTATGCTAAAATACTGCGATATCTTCCTGAGTGGTTTAATTCCAAAGTAACTGTCATTCAGGAATTAAGAGACACTGATCAAATGAAGGTTGATGAGTTAGTTGGTTCTCTTCAAATATACGAGTTAAATTTTAAAGCTCCCAAAGGTAAGTCCATTGCCCTTAAGTCATCCAAATCTATTTCAAAAGATAACAATGTTAATTCTGATATTGAAGATACAGAGGATGATATGGCTTTACTTGTTAAAAAGTTTTACAGGATTTTCAAAAGTAAGAAAAGAGTTGATTTTCAAAAACCTTATGATAAGAGCAAGGAAAAATCTAAAACCTGGAAATCTGTAAAAGACAGTCAATGTTTCAACTACCATGAATACGGGCATTTGGCAAATAAATGTCCCAAAAAGGATAAGTAAAAAAGAAAGGGTATGTTAACTACTTAGGATGAATCATCTAGATCTGAAATTTCTTCTAAGTCAGATGAATCAGAACAAGAAACTTCAAATGAAGTGAAGGCCCTAATGACTATGACCAGAGTCACCTCCTCAGATAGTTGTAACTTATTTGATTATGAGAATCTTAGGAGTGACTCTGAAAATGAAAATGAAGATGATCTTCAGGATGCCTATAATGCCCTATATAGGGAAAGTTGCAAAATAGCTGTCAAGTTAAAGATTCAAAAAGAAATTTTTCTTAAATCAAAAGAAGAACTTGAAAATATTGTTTTGGAAAAATCTCATCTTTTTTATTATTATGAAAAAGTGAAACTTGATTTAAGTTTCAAAACTTCTGAAGTTGAAAAACTTAGAATAGAAAACGAGAATTTGAAACTCGAAGTTTCTTCACTATTGAGTTCTAAGAATACTTGGAAATATGCCCATGAAGACCCTAAACTACAAAAATTATTAACCGCATCAAGAAAATGTGGCAATAAATCTGGTACGAGCTATATTAAAGATACTCCTCTGAAAAATAAGAATGCATCTCCTATATTTGTGAAAGGAGAATCCTCAAAGTCAAAAGGTAAGAATTTGAGAAATAATAACCAAAACAAGTTCAAAAATACAAAACCTTGTCAAGCTTCTAAAGTTAATTCTAATAACATCAACTTTAAAATTTAAAGATATAACCCCTTAGCTGAGAAAATAGTAGACTTACTCAAAGAGCTTCTCAAATCTAACTCTAATGTTATTAGAGTTGATAGACAGAGAAATTCCAACTCTCTCAAGCCAAGAAAAACCAATGGCACACCTAAACCCAGAACTATAATGAAATGGGTTACTAAAGTTACTTGTCTTGTTGCCCACACTGCCTTCAAAGCTTCTAGCCATTCAAAATAGTATCTAGACAGTGGATTTTCAAGACACATGACAGGTGAAAAGGATATATTCACCAACTATAAAGAAATATTGAATGATGGATCAGTTACTTTTGGTGATGGAAACAATTGCAGGATTATCAACCAAGGTACTATTCAAATATCTAACCTTCCTCCTTTTGAAAGCATCTTATATGTTAAAGGTCTTAAACAAAATCTTCTAAGTATATCTCAAATCTGCAATAACAAACATAGTGTAAAATTTACTAATCAAGGATGCGAGATTTCAAATGAGAAAGGTTGTGTGATATTAAATGGTCGTAGGACTTTTGAAAATTATTATATTATTAATGAGTCTTACTCTTCTGTATTTTCATGTTACATGGTCCAAACAGACAAAACGGAATTATGACATCAATGTCTTGGACATGTTAACTACCAAAACCTCTATAGACTGAGCAAATTTGATCTTATTCGAGGTCTACCCAAACTAAAAAGAGTTGATAAAATATGTGGCGCATGCCAAATTGGCAAAAAAAAAAAAACTAGGAGTAGTCACAGGAAAGTGAACTCCTTTACCACAACCAAACCTCTTGAACTTCTCCATATGAATTTAGTTGGACTAACCAGAATGGACAGTAGAGGTGGAAAGAAGTATTTTCAGGTTATTATTGATGACTTTATCAGTTTACTTGGGTAGCATTCATGAGAGAAAAATCTGGACTCTTGATGAAGTCAAAAGAATACTAAGACGAATTCAGACTGAAAAAGAAATGAACATTATCAAGATCAAAAGTGATCATGGTATTGAATTCAAAAATAGTAATTTTGAGAAATACTGTACTGATCATGGCATATCGCATGAGTTTTCTGCTCCTAAAACACATCAACAAAATGGGGTTGTTGAAAGAAAAAATAGAGTGCTACAAGAGATGGCTAATGTTATGCTAAATAGCATGAACTTACCTAAAAACTTATGAGCTGAAGCTATAAATACTATATGTTATATTATAAACTGTGTGTATGTAAGAAAATCAAAAGATAAAACAACCTATGAGTTATGGTTCAATAAAAAACCAACTGTCAAATACTTTCAAATTTTTGGAAGTAAGTATTTCATATTACATGAAAGAGAAAATTTAGAGAAGTTTGAAGCTAAGAGTGATGAAGGAATATTCTTGGGTTATGCTCTGAATAGTCGAGCATATCGTGTTCTTAATAAAAGAACAAGAGTGATCCAGGAATCTATTAATGTTGTAATTGACGATCACCTGATCACACCCACATCAAGTCTAGATGATGATGAAGTCAACTTTATTGAGAAACCTGACTCTTCATCTAATCTAGTTAATGTTGAACTAAGATCAGTCAAAGACCATCCTACTGATCCGATATTAGGTAATCCTCTTACTGGTGTGCGAACAAGAAAACAGTTAGAGAACATCTGTAATTACGTTTGCTTTACTTCTGAAATTGAACCGGCTAATGTAAAAGAAGCACTTACCAATGAAAATTGGATAGTAGCCATGCAAGAAGAGTTAAATCAATTTGTAAGAAATGATGTTTAGTATTTGGTTCCAAGACCATCTGATAAACATATAATTGGAACCAAATGGATTTTTAAAAACAAATATGATGAAATGGAAAATATAATTAGAAACAATGTTAGACTAGTTGTACAAGGATATACTCAAATAGAAGAATCGATTATGATGAAACATTTGCCCAGTAGCTCGCCTTGAATCCATTAGATTGTTTATATCAATTGCATGGTTTAAAAAATTCAAGATATATAAAATGAATGTTAAAAGTATGTTTTCAAATGATGATTTACATGAAGAGGTTTATGTTGAACAACCTAAGGGTTTTGAGGACCCTAAACTCTCAAATCATGTATATCGTCTTAAAAAGACACTTTATGGTCTAAACAAGCTCCCAGGGCATGGTATGTGTTGAGAGTTAAATATTGCATATTAGACCATAGTTATTACCTGAATTTACGAACATGATACTGTTTAACGGCCTATTTTAATTGTGGTGTATTTAAGAGCCTAAATTGAAAAAGGGTACTAAAAGGATGGATTTAACACTCATAAATCACCAAGGCAAGGGATGGACCCCAGGGAACTAAGATCGAAGGATTTATACGCCGGAGATCCTAGAAAATTGAGAAATTAACATTAAAGGAACCTGAAAGTTGTCGTGAATGCAAGATCATAGGGTTCCCACCATTCGTTCAGCTCAAAACATTATATCTGGCCTGAGGACCATAAATTCACCATACACAACGAACTTCAGACATTAGATCCTTGTAGAAGTGGCCCAACGGGTAGAGCAGCCCATAAATCATCAATCTAGGGCCCACCTGATATCTAGATATGCTTCAAATTTGGTCTCAACACTTCAAATTAAGTGACAAAAGGGATGGACGGAGCAGATTTCTCACGAACATCTTCGTGGGACCTACACGTCAGTGCATGTGTATGGTGCACAAGTGCACCAATGTGCACCAACATCTCCTCAATTTTCCAAAAAACGTCCAGCGACGCACTTGCCAGATTTAGGTTTTGATAGTGGGCCCCAACCATCATCCAAATGGATGATCTGGGCCATTCATTATATCCTTGGGGTAAGGACAACCCTAGCCATGGTGGCCTTTTGGCCCCATGCACACATACACATGTGGATCGTCGAAAAATGTAGGTTGAACGACGAGTTGATTTAATACAGTAGACCACACCAAAACTCAACCAAAACCACTCCTTTCCAACTGAAATTTCACTAAGAATCTAATGAACAGGGTGGATTTCACCGAGAACATCACTGTGGGGCCCACCGAACACGTCAGCGCAGGTCCGTTCGTACTATACGCACATCCGATTTTTTTCGGATGTTGTGGGGAGTTGTGGGCTACTTTTTGTGGTCGGATGGGTGATCCAAACTGTTTAGAACCTTCAGAGGGGGTCCTTACCCCAACCATGGACAAAAATCCGATTTGTTGACACTCCTCTTACCAAAAAGGGATCAAAACGCAAGTCATTTTCTTTCTTTATTGTGCAAGCTGCGTAAAACCACTAACCAACTCCAACACTGACTTCTCTCTATTGCCTATAAAAGAAAGAAACAAAAGGACGTGGGAGGCATCTCTAGGTAGCTGTGGAGGCAATCTTTTGGACGTGGGAAGAGAAAGAAGGGGGAGAGAGAGAGAGAGAGAGAGAGAGAGAGAGAGAGAGAGAGAACGGCCAACCATCTCCATCAGCCAAGAGTTTTTTTTTTCCCCTTCCCTTTCATTATTTTCTTCATGTTTATTTGAGATTTAGCTTGATCATGATAATGTCAGGCTAAACCTCTTGGCTACGGCTAAGAGGTGAAGCTTGTAGCGTGATGGGACGGTTTCTATGGCTTTGATTCATGTTTTATGAACTCTCTTTGATTATAGTTTGATTATATGGAATATTCGTAGTTTTTAATGGTTTATTGTGACTTAAATTATAATAGATCTGCGATAGCTTCGGGTATGTTCATTGCATTATAGGGATTGTGAACATGGGAGCCCTGTTGCTCACCATCGTCTCACGGGCATGGTTGGATGATGAAACCCTTCCTAACATTTATAACTCTCTTAGATTGGTTGTGGATTGGTTAAATTCAGTTGTTTGCTTTGTCTCATGGGCATGGTTTTGTGATAAAATCAATTATAATTCTCATGCCTCTTATGTCTTGAAAATGGGATCAAAGGAAGTTCATATTGGTTTTTAATGAAATATCTTCCAACTAGATGAAGATAGGACTCTGATTCAAGTTGTGTTGAGGAATCAAGCATAGATCTCCCTGATCTCTACAAGTGGATCCTTGGCACCCTAGTTTCTCACCTTTGAATTCTACAAGTTTTAGTTAAGATTTCACCATTATTCCCTTAAAATTTTCCTGGTTTAGATTACATCTTAGCCTAGTTCTGGTTTAAGTTACTTTCAAATTATGTTCAAGGTTCAGTCCCTGTGGATTCGACCTTGATCTTACCAAGATTATTACTACATCACAACCCTACACTTGGGGTGTGAACAGTATGAGAAATTAACAAAGTTCTTACTTAGTCACAACTTTATCATGGGAAGCGTTGATAAAACTTTATTTGTCAAAAAAAAAATACCGAACACATACTGATTGTACAGATCTACGTTGATGATATTATTTATGAGTCTACAAGCACTAACTTGTCCATTGAGTTTGTAGAGTTTATGAAATCCAAGTTCGAAATGAGTATAGTTGGAGAATTGAATTACTTTCTAGGCTTACAAGTAAAACAACAGGAAGATGGTATTTTCATTTCTTAAACCAAACATGCTTTGAATTTGGTAAAGAAATTTGGATTCGAGAACGGTAAAAAGTTTGATACTCCTATGAGTACAACTCTCAAACTTTCAAAGGATGAAATAGGTAAAAGTATAGACTCTCGCTTATATTACAGCATGATTGGTAGTCTCTTATATTTAACTACTAGTAGACCAGATATTGCTTTTAGTGTTGGAATCTATGCTAGATATCAATCTAATCCAAAGGAATCTCATCTTATTACTGTTAAACGAATGGTCATATATGTAGCAAGTACAACTAATTTTAAACTATGGTCTCCGCATAATGCAAATGTACAACTTGCCGGATATATAAATGTTAATTAGGCAGGAAACATTGATGATAAAAAATCCACCAGTGGTGGATGTTTTTATGTTGGAAATTGCTTAGTTTCGTGGCACAGTAAGAAACAGAGTTTTGTATCTTTATCTACAGCTGAAGCTGAATACATCGTAGCTATTAATGCTTGTACCCAGTTGGTTTGGATGAAAAGAGTGTTAGCTGATTACGGAATTGCGTAAGATACAATGATCTTATATTGTGATAACTCTAGCGTAATCAATATTTCAAAGAATCCTATTCAACATTCTCGTACGAAACATATAGATATTAAATAGTATTATATTTGAGAATCGGTTGAGGATAAAAGCATTTCATTGGAATATATCCAGACTGAAAATCAACTTGCTGACATTATGACTAAATCGCTTGATAGGAATAGATATTCCAAATTAAAACATGATATTGGTATGTGTACTTCTAACTAATTAAATCATGTTGCATATTTATTATTTTGTTTGCATATAAATAAAACTTCTAAAACATTTAAAAAATAATAAAAATAAAATCTTTCTCCATTTGCTCGACAGGTTGAGTACGTCCTCGACTAGTCTACCCTCTACGAGTCAAGGAAGATGAAAGAAATGACATGAAAAATGGATTGATCTAAGCCATCCATTGCATCCTTAGGGTAGGGATGACCCTAGCCATGGTGGCCTTTTGGCCCCATGCACACGTACACATGTGGTCGTTAAAAAATGTAGGATGAACAATGAGTTGATTTAATACAGTGAACCGCACCAAAACTTGACCAAAACCACTCCTTTCCAACTAAAATTTTGCCAGGAATCTAATGAACGGGGTGAATTTCACTGAAAGCATCACTGTGGGGCCCACCAAACACGTCAGCGCAGGTCCGTTCGCACTATACGCACATCCGATTTTTTGGGATGTTGTGGGGAGTTATGGGTCATTGTTTTTGGTCGGATGGGTGATCCAAATCGTTCAGAACCTTCAAAGGGGGGTCTTTACCCCAACTATGGAGAAAAATCTGATTTGTCGAGACTCGTCTTGCTAAAAAGGGATCAAAATGCAAGTCATTTTCTTTCTTTGTTGTGCAAGCTGTGTAAAGCCACCAACCGACTCCAGCATCGACTTCTCTCTGTTGCCTATAAAAGAAAGAAACAAAAGGACGTGGGAGGCATCTCTGGGCAGCCGTGGAGGAAATCTTTTGGATGTGGGAAGAGAAAGAAGGGGAGAGAGAGAGAGAGAGAGCGGCCAGCCATCTCCATCGGCCAAGAGTTTTTTTTCCCTTCCCTTTCATTATTTTCTTCATGTTTATTTGAGGTTTAGCTTGATCATGACTATGTCAGGTTAAACCTCTTAGCTACGGCTAAGAGGTGAAGCTTGTAGCGTGATAGGACGGTTTCTATGGCTTTGATTCATGTTTTATGAACTCTCTTTGATTATAGTTTGATTATATGGAATATTTGTAGTTTTTAATGGTTTATTGTGACTTAAATTACAATGGATCTACGATAGCTTTGGGTATGTTCATTGCATTATAGGGATTGTGAACACGGGACCCCTGTTGTTCACCATCGTCTCACGGGCATGGTTGGATGATGGAACCCTTTCTAACGTTTATAACTCTCTTAGATTAGTTGTGGATTGGTTAAATTTTGTTGTTATCTTTGTCTCATGGGCATGGTTTTATGATGGAATCATTTCTAATTCTCATACCTCTCATCTCTTGAAAACTGGATTAGAGGAAGTTAAAATTGGTTTTTAATGAAATATCTTCCAACTAGATGAAGATAGGACTCTGATTCTAGTTGTGTTCGTGAATCAAGCATAGATCTCCCTAATCTCTACAAGTGGATCCTTGGCACCCTAGTTTCCCACCTTTGAATTTTACAAGTTTTAGTTAAGATTTCACCATTATTCCCTTAAAATTTTCCTGGTTTAGATTACATCTTAGTCTAGTTCTAGTTCAAGTTAATTTCAGATTACATACAAGGTTCAGTCCCTGTGGATTCGACCTCGGTCTTACTGAGATTATTACTACATCGCAACCCTATACTTGGGGTGTGAACAGTATAAAAAATTGACAAAGTTCTTATTTAGTCACAACTTTATCATGGGAAGCGTTGATAAAACTTTATTTGTCAAAAAAATACTGAACACATACTAATTGTACAGATCTACGTTGATGATATTATCTATGAGTCTACAAGCACTAACTTGTCCATTGAGTTTGTAGAGCTTATGAAATCTAAGTTCGAAATGAGTATAGTTGGAGAATTGAATTAATTTCTAAGTTTACAAGTAAAACATCAGGAAGATGGTATTTTCATTTCTCAAACCAAACATGCTTTGAATTTGGTAAAGAAATTTGGATTCAAGAACGGTAAAAAGTTTGATACTCCTATGAGTACTGAAAAGGCCAAGCTATATGTCCTAGAGGGGGGATGAATAGGACTATGCCAAATTAAAAATAAAATCAGCGGAATAAAATTAAACAATAGCCTTACAATTATAAATTAATTATCAATGCTGAAATCAAATCACCTTAATACATAAGTATTAAGAGGTTGATACAAATTCAGTTCTAAGGACAACCTTACACCATAATAAACAAGGGCTTATGGTAGGACAACCTTATTTCTAGAACTTCTTTCGAATCAAGAACTCAATTTTAATAAAGATAAATGAATAGCAGAGAATTAAAATTAAATGCAGAAATGTAAATCTAATTTATTACAACATTCTCCACACTTGCTTGAAATGTAAATTGTTACAACATTCACATCCACATGTACATTCCACACAACTGAATGATAAAAGATATGAAAATTAAGCAAGCACTCAATCCACAAGATTATACCTGTGTTCTGTTGTTCTGAACTTGACCACACAGAATGCTAGTCCACTCTTAATATCCTTACACAGGGGATATTAGAGTTCACTATCAAATAGGTTTTCACAGGTTCACCCAGAACCTTTACAATTGTATCTTTTTAACTTGGGCTTACACAATCCAAAAACCCACACTACTGAGTGTTCTGGCTCTCCTCAGATAACCACATAATTTGAGATTTTTCTGGCGAATCCCAAACAAAAACCAAAAAGGAAAGGAATTTACATAATTGTAAAATACTTGGATTTCTCCTCTTGTAGCTGCCCGGAAGAACTAATTGGAGTAGACGTTTGAGTATAGAAGTTTAATGTCCACAACTCACTTTAATATGGTTCTAAGTTCTAATTGATTTTAGATTTAAACTAGTTGGGCATAACTATATTTGATTTTGATTCCAAGAAGAAGGAATAAGTCAATTCCTCTTTTGAAATCAGATTGGAATACAAAAACAAAGTCAAATTAAATAAGCTATTAAAAAGAGAAAGAAATTATTCACAAAATAGCTTGAAAATAAACACTAACTTATCTCAGAGTGGAGCCTTGAATTCACTAAAATATTTAATGAAAAACTCTAAAATTCGTGTGCTATTTATAGCAGAAAAAATTCATCTTCGACTGATCCTAGGGTCATCACGACTGGTCTTGAAATAAACTGAATTTTTAATTTTTGAGCGCGATCGCATCAGACCATTTTACGACTGGTCGTAGGAAGTCCACGACTGGTCAAAGGTAGTCCACGATCGGTCGAGACCCCTCTACGACCAGTCGTGCGACCCTTGATTTAGTCGCTGGAGTTTGAGTCATAGCATTACGACTGGTCGAAGGTTGAGTCGAGACCATCTCACGACCGGTCGAGCAGACTCTAGGGCTGGTCGTAGGCGCAACAAAAAATCTAAAAAATCGCAACCATCTTAGATTTGGTCTTGGAATTTCTTAGAGGTAGTCGAGACAAGATTAGGCCCTGGTCGAGCACAGGGTCTAGGACTGGTCTTAGAGTAGACCAAAAACTTGTAATAATATTCATTTGATTATGTATCCAAAGTGACATACCCTAAGGTCAATCTAATGGTCTATCAAACCTGGAACATGAAGTATGGACATTAACACTTCAATTGCTTAGACCTTGATCTTTACGAAGCTTGAATACTTCTTGATGTAGCTTGACTACTTCAGAAGCTTCAATGTAACTTTAAGTTTTACTTGAGTCCCGTATTTGAATCTTGAACGTGCACTTGAACTTGAATCTTGACCCAGAGTTTTCTCTTCATATTGTAGCTCGAATTATCATGAAGCTTGAAGAATTCATTGAGCTAGACCTCAAGTATTGACGATGTGTCTCGAAAAAATTTATCAAGATACAAACACACAACATACGGAGGCATTTTGACACACAAAATTTGACAATCAAAGAGGAATCAAATCATAGCACTTACAATCTCCCCCTTTGTCAAATTTGTGACAAAACACTTCTCATACTTCAATAAGATAAGCATCACTTATACAATAACGAATCATGCACCAGTTCTTAATGGAGACAACTCATACTCCCCCTGTCAACACAAACTCAACTCTCAACTCCCGCTGAGTTAATACACCTCAATTCCCTCTGAGAAGGTATACATCATATCAATCATAATCATATCAAGAATGCACACATTCTCCCCCTTTTTGTCAATATATGACAAAGGAAGAAACAAAGATAGGTCATGAAAAACAGAAGGAGATATATCAACTCAGAATAATAAAAGATGCAGAGTGAATAGCAATTAAGAGAAGTTTTCTAAGTGAGTCAGAGTACATAATAAAAGAAGTAGCAAGTGAAGTTTTAAGACAGTAATCCACACAATCAAGAAATGAAACATGTTAAACTTGATACAGACCAAATATTAAACATTGTCAATCGGAACCAGATGATGGAGCAGGAATGTTAGGATCACTTTGGTGAAGGCTCTTCTGTAAGTGCCTAAAATATTTGCGCATATTTTTAAATTGTTGATTGTGCCCAACATTCATCTGTTCCACTTTTTCCTCTAATGCAGTAAGACGTGCATTAAAATCAGATGGTTCAAAGTCTGGATCATTTCCAGAATCAGAATCAATTTCATTAAAAATATCATTCATGTCAATATCATCGGTCGGCAACTCATCACCTTCGACACCTATCTCAGCTTCAGCAGCAGCATCACCCGCATCAACATCAACTTGACTAGGAAAAAGTTCCAACTTCATCTTATTCAGGTTAGAATTGTTAAATATGAGGTGTCTGATAAGAGCCTCACCGACGGGCATAGCGATTAACAGGTGAGTGGCTAATACATTTAACAGATATCCAAAAGGAATATCACCATGACCAGGATTACTACTAATTTGTATGATAGAGGAACAAATCAAGGAGGACAGACAGATGTTAGCACCAGTAATGATTGAATACAGAATACGAACCATAAGCAAAGTCAACTCAATTTTGTTTCCAGAGTGGGGATACGGATTTGAAGTGAAGATACGATGCAAAACTTTGTATTTGGGTAACAAGTATCTGGTTTTAAGGGCATTTCCATTCGCAGTCCATGGAACATTCGTGTTGCACAATACTCGAGTAAAATACGCTTTTCAGATTCTGACACTCTCTCAGTAAGTGCACTAGGATGAACACCATCATCATTTACTTGAATATCCATAAGGCCGGAAATTAAGTGTCAATCAACATGGAATGACCCTTCTCTAGTGTCAATAGTAAAAGTTAGTTGCTCAGCAGAGAAGTCAGATATGCAAGCAATCATGGCTTGTGCTATGGACTGATATGCCGGTCCACCCTAGCGTAAAATGTTTTCCCAGCCTATAGATTGAAGGAGAGGAAGGAGACCATATGGAGCAATATGATTTAAATCAACTGCTTTTTCAACAATAATATTACGCATACACAAGTCACGTACATGCGGAGGATCATATTCAGGATCCTTAAGATGCGTCTAGTGATTACATTTGAACGAGAAGACGATGCACCTCTATAAATTTTCTTTTTACATCTAGATTCCATATTCTTGAAGAAATGAAAGAAATTTCAAGAAAAAAGAGATGGGTTTCTCTAGATTTAACAACAAGGAAGAAGAACCCAACTAGTTGAAGATTTATACGAAATAGACAACAATAATCAAGAAAATTGAGAGTTAAGATTAAGATTCTTCAAGAAAAATCACTCTAACCTGGAGGGATCAAACACAAGGGTTCAAGCTCGGCTCGTCGGTGAGGAGGGTTAGAGTGAAGAAGAAATAAATTTTCCCCAATTTAAAAAGGGCATCGCGCGCATGACCGGTCTTGGGATATACTCGACCGGTCGTAGCAAGACTGGTCGAGCACATTCTCGACCGGTCTTAAACAAAAAAAAAATACAATTTTCATATAATTTTGAAATTTAAACATATTAACATTATATACAATATGATACAAATATGCATGATTAATCATTTAAAATTGCACATACCAAGATCAAATTTCAATTTGTTAAACCTGCTTTTGTTGAGCGGTTTAGTGAAAATGTCAGCAAGCTGAGTCTCAGTAGAAATATATTCTAAATATATTATTTTTTCTTTTACTAATTCACGAATGTAATGAAATTGAATGTCAATGTGCTTAGTACGTGAATGCTGGATTGGGTTTTTTGAAATGTTTATCGCACTGGAATTATCACAGTATAAAACCATAGAGTCTTGTGCGATTCCATAATCACTTAGCATACGTTTCATCCAAACCAACTAAGTACAAGCATTTCCTACTGCAATATATTCGGCCTCAGTAGTTGAGAGCGATATGGAACTTTATTTCTTGCTGAACCAAGAAACCAGATAGTTTCCAATGTAAAAACAACCACCGCTGGTTGATTTTTTATCATCTATATTTCCTGCCCAATTAGCATCCGAATACCCAGCCAATTGAACACCAGAATCATAGGGATACCAAAGATCCAGATTAACTGAACTTGCGACATATCGAATAATTCGTTTAACAGCAGTTAAGTGTGATTCTTTAGGATTAAACTGATATCTAGCACAAATTCTAACACTTAAAGCAATATCAGGTCTACTTGCAATTAGGTAAAGTAGGCTACCTATCATACTACGATACAATTTAGGATCTACATCTTTACTTGTAAAGTCTTTTGAGAATCTTAGAGTTGTACTCATAGGAGTATCAAAGTTCTTACCATTTTCAAATCCGAATCTTTTAATCAAGTTTAATGCATACTTAGTTTGTGAAATAAAAATTCCATCAGATTGTTGTTTTACTTGCAACCTTAGGAAATAATTTAATTCACCAACCATGCTCATTTCAAATTCAGATTTCATCAGATCTGCAAACTCAATAGTCGTGTTAGTACAAGTTGATCCATAAATTATATCATCAACATAGATTTGAACCATTAAGATATCATTGTTATGTTTCTTAACAAAGAGCGTCTTATCGACACTACCCATCTGAAACTTGTGACTTAGTAGGAACTTAGTTAATTTTTCATACCATGCTCTAGGAGCTTGTTTCATACCATAGAGAGCCTTTTTAAGGCGGTATACATGATTGGTAAGCTTAGGATCTTCAAACCCAGTCGGTTGTTCAACATATACCTCTTCATGTAGATCGCCATTCAGAAAGGCGCTCTTTACATCCATTTGAAAAATTCTAAATTTTCTAAAACATGCAATAGATATGAAAAGTCTGATCGATTCAAGGCAAGCAACTGGGACAAAAGTTTCATCATAATCAATCCCTTCAATTTGGGTGTATCCTTGCACAACCAGTCTTGCCTTGTTTCGAATGATATTTCCTAATTCATCAGACTTGTTTTTAAAAATCCATTTTGTTCCAATAATATGTTTATCTTTAGGTCTAGGAACAAGGTGCCAGACATCATTTCTGACAAACTGATTAAGTTCTTCCTATATAACAACTATCCAATTTTCATCAGAAAGTGCTTCTTTCACGTTAACCGGTTCTATTTGGGATGTAAAGCATACGTAGTTACATACGTCCTCTAATTGTCTACGAGTGCGCACACCAGTGAGAGGGTTTCCAAGTATTTGATCAGTTGGATGATCTTTAACAGTTCTTAATTCAGAATTAGTTTTACTTGATGAAGTATCTGGATTTTCATATATAAGAACTTCATCATTATTTGAACTAGGGGCAGGTGTGTTCAAGTGATCGTCAATTACTACATTTATTGAATCTTGAATCACGCTGGTCCTGTTATTCAGAACACGATATGCATGACTGTTTAAGGAGTATCCTAAAAAGATCCCTTCATCACTTTTAGTGTCGAACTTTCCGCATTTTTCACGATCACGTAAAATATAGCACTTCTTTGCCAAAAATTTGAAAGTATTGTGATGAGGCTTTTTCTCAAATCACATTTCATAAGCCGTTTTATTATTAGATTTGCAGATATAAACACGGTTAATAATGTAGTACGCGGTATTCACTGCTTCAGCCCATAAATTTCTAGGGAGCTTCATGCTATTTAACATAACACTTTCCATTTCTTGAAACACTCTATTTTTTCTTTCCACAATACCATTTTGTTGTGGTGTTTTGGGAGCAGAGAATTCATGTGATATTCCTTGATCACTACAGAGTTTCTCAAAACTGCTATTTTCAAACTCGGATCCATGATCACTACGGATCTTACTAACTTGAGAACATTTTTCAGTTTGGATCCGATTTATAATCTTTTTTACTTCATCAATTCTGATTTGTCCCTCAAGAATGAAACCCAAGTGTATCTTGTATAATCATCTACAATAACCAAGATGTATTTTTTATTGCCTCGACTTTCCATTCTGGTTGGTCCTATAAGATCCATATGGAGAAGCTCGAGTGGTCTAGATGTGGTATTGGAGTTTACCTTTTTGTGAGAGCTCCTTGTTTGTTTACCATGCTGGCATTCACCACAAATTTTATCTACTTTTTGCACTTTAGGTAGACCTCTAATTAGTTCTCCTTTGCTCAATCTGTACAAATTTCAGTAGTGTACATGTTCAAGGCGTTTATGCCATAATTCTGTCTCATCAGTATGGACCATGTAACACGTTTGATTAAATGAGCTTCCATTGCTAGCTATATAGCAGTTTTCAGAAGTTCTTAGACCAGTTAATATTACAGAACCCTTTTTATCTATAATCTCACAACCATGATTAGAAAATTTAACACTATAGTTGTTGTCACATATTTGAGATATGCTTAACAGGTTGTGTTTTAATCCCTCAACATATAAAACATTCTTAAATAAGGAAAGATTATAAAGTTGAACCATACCTTGGCCAATAATCTTGCAGTTGCTACCATCACCAAATGTGACTGATCCATCAGTCATATCTTTTAGATCGGTGAATAAAGCCTTGTCACTTGTCATGTGTCTGGAACATCCATTGTCTAGGTACCATTTTGAATGACTTGTTGCTTTGAACGCAGTGTGGGCAACCAAGCAGGTAACTTTAGGAACGCATTTCAAAACTATTTTGGGTTTAGGAACATGGTTGGTCTTCTTTTATCTGATGTTGTAAGAATGACCTACTGAGTTAGATTTTAAGAGCTCCTTAAGTAAATCAATTATTTTTTCGGCAAGAGGATTTCTGTTATGATTTTTAAAATTTGTATAGCTGCTTTTAGGTTTATGAAAAGTTTTTGTATTTTTAGAAAAAACTTAACTAGTACCTTTTCCTTTTGAGTTAGAAGTTTCTCCTTTCACAGAGTTGGAAGAAGTATACTTCTGTTTAGGAGATGTATTTTTCTCATAGCCCAACCCGAATCTATGCCACATTTTCTTGATCCGGATAATAATTTTTTTAACTTTGGATCACCTTGGGCATATCTCCATATATCCTTCAAACTCAGAAGAGAAGATACTTCATTTTTAAGTTTCTCAGTTTCAGATTTCAAATCATCAATTAACGAGGATTTGAATTCCAAATCACATTTTGATTTTTCCAAACAATCTGAAATATGCGATTTTTCTAAAACAAGAGTTTCAAAACATTCTTTGAGTTTAGAAAACTTTTCTTTTTGAAGCATAACTTTGACAACAATTTTACAACTTTCCTTATATAAGGCATTATAAGCATCTTGAAGATCTTCTTCATTTTCATAATCACTATTCAAATTTTCTTCACTTGTTGAATTATCGTGATCTGAAAAAGTAAACTTGGCTAGAGTCATTAGGACTTTAACTTCACTGCCCGACTCGGTTTCTGAATTTTCTGATTCAGAAGATGCTTCAGAATCAGATGATTCATCCCAAGTAGCCAACATACCCTTCCTTCTGGGTCTGTCCTTTTTAGGACATTTGTTTGTTAAATGCCCATACTCTTGGCAGTTGTAACACTGACTGTCTTTTAATGATTTCCAAGTTTTGGACTTAGATTTAGATCGTTTCTTTTCATTTCCCTTTTGAAAGTCGACTCTTTTCTTACTTTTGAAAATTTTGTAAAACTTTTTCGCCGAAAGAGCCATATCGTCTTCAGAATTTTCTAAATCTGAGTTTTCTTGGAAAATACCTTTAGAAGATTTCAAAGCTATAGATTTTCCTTTCGGAGCTTTAAAATTTAATTCATAGGTTTGTAAAGAACCAACTTGTTCTTCTACCCTCATATTATCCGCATCACGAAGTTCCTGAATCGCGGTTACTTTAGAATTGAACCGTTCAGGAAGTGAGCGTAGTATCTTTGCACACACTTTACTTTCTGGAATTTTATCGCCAAGACCCCACATAGAGTTTACAATGTCATTTAGTCTAGTGTAAAAGTCCATAAACATTTCATTTTCCTTCATATGAATTTCTTCAAATTTGGTTGTGAGGAGTTGGACTTTAGACTCTTTGACAATTGATGTACCATCATGTGTCATTTCTAGTATATCCCAGGCTTGCTTTGCAGTATCACTGGATATAATTCTTTTGAACTCATCCAGTGATAGTGCGCAAGTGATTGCATTTAGTGCTTTAGCATTAGCATTATACTTACTTTTTTAAAGGGTGGTCCATAAATAATAAGCAGGTACAGATATAGTTTTTAAATCGTCAGATTCAGTTACTTCAATGGTAGGAGAGTTCCATTCAGTCACTGTGGCTCGCCACACACTTTCATCTATTGATTTGAGAAAGATCCTCATTCTTGCTTTCCAATAGGCATAGTTGGAGCCATCAAAGGATGGAGGCCTAGTGACTGATAGACTATCAAAATTTGACATCTTAATAATATAGCTTAGATCGTTAGCTCAGGAAATAAATCCAAAAAAAGAACAATAAGAACGAGCTATTAAGCTCTGATACCACTTGAAAAGGCCAAGCTATATGTCCTAGAGGGGTATGAATAGGACTATGCCAAATTAAAAATAAAATCAGCGGAATAAAATTAAACAATAGCCTTACAATTATAAGTCAATTATCAATGCTGAAATCAAATCACCTTAATACATAAGTATTGAGAGGTTGATACAAATTCAGTTCTAAGGACAACCTTACACCATAATAAACAAGGGCTTATGGTAGGACAATCTTATTTCTAGAACTTCTTTCGAATCGAGAACTCAATTTTAATAAAGATAAATGAATAGCAGAGAATTAAAATTAAATGCAGAAATGTAAATCTAATTTATTACAACATTCTCCACACTTGCTTGAAATGTAAATTGTTACAACATTCACATCCACATGTACATTCCACACAACTGAACGATAAAAGATATGAAAATTAAGCAAGCACTCAATCCACAAGACAAAGAGTTATAGTGGTTCGCCTGTGTGTTCACCAACTGTTCTTGAACAGCCACACAGAATGCTACTCCACTCCTAATATCCTCACACAGGGGATATTAGTGTTCACTATCAAATAGGTTTTCACAGGTTCACCTAAAACCTTTACAATTGTATCTTTTTAACTTGGGCTTACACAATCCAAAAACCCACACTACTGAGTTTTCTGGCTCTCCTCAGATAACCACACAATTTGAGATTTTTCTGGCGAATCCCAAACAAAAACCAAAAAGGAAAGGAATTTACATAATTGTAAAATACTTGGATTTCTCCTCTTGTAGCTGCCCGGAAGAACCAATTGGAGTAGACGTTTGAGTATAGAAGTTTAATGTCCACAACTCACTTTAATATGGGTCTAAGTTCTAATTGATTTTAGATTTCAACTAGCTGGGCATAGCTATATTTGATTTTGATTCCAAGAAGAAGGAATAAGTCAATTCCTATTTTCAAATCAGATTGGAATACAGAAACAAAGTCAAATTAAATAAGCTATTAAAAAGAGAAAGAAATTATGCACAAAATAGCTTGAAAATAAACACTAACTTATCTCAGAGTGGAGCCTTGAATTCACTAAAATTTCAATGAAAAGCTCTGAAATTCGTGTGCTATTTATAGCAGAAAAAATTCGTCTTCGACTGGTCCTAGGGTCACCACGACTGGTCTTGAAATAAACTGAATTTTTAATTTTTGAGCGCGATCGCATCAGACCGTTTTACGACTGGTCGTAGGAAGTCCATGACTGGTTGAAGGCAGTCCACGACCGGTCGAGACCCCTCTACGACTGGTCGTGCGACCCTTGATTTAGTCGCTGGAGTTTGAGTCATAGCATTACGACTGGTCGAAGGTTGAGTCGAGACCATCTCATGACCGATCGAGTAGACTCCAGGACTGGTCGTAGGCGCAACAAAAAATCTAAAAAATTGCAACCATCTTAGGACTGGTCTTGGAATTTTTTAGACTGATCGAGATAGTACTAGGACTGGTTGAACAGGGTCTAGGACTGGTCTTAGAGTAGACCAAAAACTTGAAATAATATTCATTTGGATATGTATCCAAAGTGACCTACCCTAAGGTCAATCTAATGGTCTATCAAACCTGGAACATGAAGTATGGACATTGAACACTTCAATTGCTTAGACCTTGATCTTTACGAAGCTTGAATACTTCTCGATGTAGCTTGACTACTTCAGAAGCTTCAATGTAACTTTAAGTTGTACTTGAGTCCCGTATTTGAATCTTGAACGTGCACTTGAACTTGAATCTTGACCCAGAGTTCTCTCTTCATATTGTAGCTTGAATTATTATGAAGCTTGAAGAATTCATTGAGCTAGACCTCAAGTATTGACGATGTGTCTCGAACAAATTTATAAAGATACAAACACACAACATACGGAGGCGTTTTGACACATAAAATTTGACAATCAAAGAGGAATCAAATCATAGCACTTACAAGTACAACGCTTAAACTTTCAATGGATGAAAAAGGTAAAAGTATACACTCTCACTTATATCACAGCATGATTGGCAGTCTCTTATACTTAACTACTAGTAGACTAGATATTGCTTTTAGTGTTGGAATCTGTGCTAGATATCAATCTATTCTAAAAGAATCTCATCTTATTGTTGTTAAACAAATAGTCAGATATGTAGCAAGTACAACTAATTTCAGACTATGGTATCCGCATGATACAAATGTACAACTTGCCGGATATACCGATACTGACTGAGCAGTAAACATTGATGATAGGAAATCTACCAATGGTGGATGTTTCTATGTTGGAAATTGCTTAGTTTCATGGCACAGTAAGAAATAGAATTCTGTATCTTTATCTACAGCTGAAGCTGAATACATCGCAGCTGGTAATGCTTGTACCCAGCTGGTTTAGATGAAAAGAATGTTAGCTGATTATGGAATTGCGTAAGATAGAATGATCTTGTATTGTGATAACTCTAGCACAATCAATATTTCAAAGAATCTTATTCAACATTCTCGTACGAAATATATAGACATTAGATATCATTATATTCGAGAATCGGTTGAGGATAAAAGTATTTCATTGGAATATATCCAGACTGAAAATCAACTTGTTGACATTATGACTAAACTGCTTGACAGGAATAGCTATTCCAAATTAAAACATGATATTGGTATGTGTATTTCTAATTAATTAAATCGTGTTGCATATTTATTATTTTGTTTGCATATAAATAAAACTTTCAAAACATTTAAAAAATAATAAAAATAAGATCTTTCTCTATTTGCTCAACGAGTCGAGGACAACACTCGACAAGTCGTGGACCGTGGGCTGACCCATTAAAAGAGGGAAAAATCCATTTTTCATGTCATTTCTTTCATCTGCCTCGACTAGTCATGGCTCCATTCCTCAAACCCATCTTCATGGAATCATTGTAAGTGCTTTATTTTTTATTTTTTTTCTAGATTTGGGTTCTTGTATGCTAATTAATCTTCATTTTGTAGTTGATT
The DNA here is from genome assembly GCA_030180095.1 of Magnolia changhungtana. Classification (NCBI taxonomy): domain Eukaryota; kingdom Viridiplantae; phylum Streptophyta; class Magnoliopsida; order Magnoliales; family Magnoliaceae; genus Magnolia; species Magnolia changhungtana. Next base: position 6,993,070 of record JASAUF010000600.1, read on the forward strand.
TGATATTTGCATCCTTTCCATAGAGGGTTTTTGGGTAAAAATCTGATTTAAGCCAAACCCAACATTTACATCTTCTTTTGCAAACTCTACATGGAGCATCAGTCTAAGAGGAAGGCTTCTCGCAAGGGCCCTAATGGTTCCTCCTCTCGGACGACTCCAGTTAGGGTGAGAACCCTGAGAGCTCCCGAAGAAGATTAGGAGCATGTATGGGATTTCCGCATTAGAGATATAATCATAGAAATGATTGTAAATCTTGATCACATTGCTCCTTTCAAACTCTTGGCCATCTTCTCTGTCGTCAGTTGGAAAAACATTCTGGGTTGGGGCGGAATGGCATATCGCTCCATAGCTCAAGGAATGTATGCCTCCATAGGAGAATTGTCTCTTGAAAATCTTACATTCTCTATTAACTTTAAAGAAGGGACATTTCCAATTGACAGGCACCTGATCTTAGGATTGCTTGATGTGAATGTAAATGATGAAGGCATACTTATTCCTCCACTTGCTGATAGAATGTATGAGTCTGAACATTAGGAGATTACCCAAAAACTATGTCAGTTTGATGTCGAATGGAGTTTTAGTAATGTTCTTCATGCCACCCAGATGATTCCTAGATTTAGAGTACTTTATCGCATTTTTACTTCAAATGTGTATCCTCGCTTTGGGAATAAGTCTGAACTTACTCCCTTCATGGCGAGGGTTCTTCATGCCATTACATCTAACTTACCTATCTGTCTCCCATATTTGATATGTTATTTAATCATTCAATTTCGTATACATCTGGGTCATGGTTCCATCCCATTTGCCTATCTCATGACAACTCTTGTTATTCATTGCAACATTGTCATTCCTTCGACTAAGGCTCCTAAGGTAGTTCTACCCTTTGATAACACAAATATTAACAAGATGCACTTGGAGTACCTCCCTGGTCAACGAGATGAGGATGATGTAGAAGAAGAGGAAGCACCATTACGTACAGACACGATTAAGTGTCAAGCTCGCATCCTAATCCTTACCATTCCATAGACTCTCACGATCCTCCCCGTCGAATTCTGGCAACCTGCAACTTATAATCGGCATTTATGCATAACCCTAAGTCATATCCCATAGATCTGAGTTGGCTCAACCTGAGACTTGTACCCTTGCAACCACACCGTCGTCGTAGTTCCAACGCCATATCTCACACACCGATGCGATACCTAGGCTAGGAGTTATGGGCCGGCATGTATTTCAAGAAAATGCCATGTGTTGTAAATCTCGAGAAAAGAATCTCTACCATCCATCACATCAATCAATCAATCAAGTCAAGTACAACCCATCCCTCTCTTACCAACAAAGCATGGCACCCCTCTCTCTCTCATCCTCAAAGTCAACCCTTCCTTACAACAACCCATTCCTCCCATCCCTCTCTCCTTACATCTCCTCTCACTCTCATTTTCTCCACCATTTTTCCCAAGCAACCAAGGGAGAGTGAACGTCCAAGCTTTCCAGAGAGAGAAGTTAGGTGTGGCCCACTTCCTACCCCCTAATCTCCCATCTCCACCCTTTAATCTTCATCATCCTCCATCAAAATCGAAGCCAATGAGCTTAGAAGTCCAAGAAGCTAAAGAAGAAGACCATCGATGGGTATTCATAGTACTAGATCGTGATTTTGATTTAGGGCCCACATGATTTGGGATCCTTCTTATTATATTTGTTGTATATGGCCCACCTATGGGAGTTTATGGTGGCGGACCTCCCCTGCCTCACATCTCTCTCTCTCTCTCTCTCTCTCTCTCTCTCTATCTCTCCTATTTTCTTGGCCCACCCTTTCATGGACCCCACCATGCATGTGTGCCATCCACGCCATCCAACCATTGAATGGGGCCCGCCTTGCTGACCGTCCAGACGGCCCACTTAGCTATCCGTCTGGATAGTCCTAAAAAAAAGGGAAAACATTATTGGAAGCTGGATTACCAGCTGACTAGTGGGCCACTACGTGGATCCACCTTGATATATGTATTTCATCCACACGTGTGGATCCACCTGAGATATCTGTTTCATCCACACGTGTGGATCTCACGTGATATATGGGTTTTATCCTCACCATCCAGTCCTTGGACGGTGGGACCCACATGATGTAGTGTTGTATTCACAACGTCCGTCCATTTTACTGGACTGGTGAGTCACATGTGTGGACCCACCTAATGTTTGTGTTTCATTCATGCCATCTACCATCCCTAGACGGTGGGGCTTACCTTGATAAATGTGTTCTATATCCACAACGTTTAGTGTTTCTGGACGGTGGGACCCCTTAATGCATGTGGTTTATATCCACTCCGTCCAACTGATTGGGATGTGGGGCCCACCCCACACGTGTGGCACGTGTGGGGGTGGGACCCACCTTGATGTATATGCTCTATATCCACACCATCCATCTGGACGGGTGGAGTAAGGCCACCATGATGTATTATTTCTCCAAGTCGTCCATTTGTTTTGAGGGTGGGCCCACCCCACACGTGTGACACATGTGGGCAGGTGGGACCCACCTTGATTTATGTACTTTGCATCCACACCGTCCATCTGGACGGTGTGCTAAATGGGACCCTATAATGTATGTGTTTCATCCCTGCGGTGTGGGCGTATTCTGATGTATGTGTTTTGCATCTACACCATCCAGAGTGGGATGGTGCTGGATGCACCATGGTATACATGTTCTATCCACACGTTCCATGGGTCCCACATGTCATAATCCTGACCATCCAAATCATGTGGGACCCACCAGATTAACTGCTGACAGGTGGGACTTGTAGTGACGTCACCAAGTTCTGTGAGCCTGCCGTGATATAAGTATTTCATCCACACCGTCCACTGTTTGGACAGTGGAAATCCACCTGATGTATGGGGGGGCCTAAATTAGTATGTGTTTTATCTCAGTTGTCTAAACACGTGGACCCCCATGATGTATGTGTTCTTCCAACCGTCCATCTGTCTGGACGTCAGCAAGTTCGATGGGTCCCATCTGATACATGTGTTGTATCCACCATCCATCTGTATGGACCACATGTGATGTATGAGTTTTATTTGTACCATCCATTTACTGGGGACCCACGAGCAGCATAACTGCTGTATTGATATCTTCAAGCCCTGTGGGTCTTGTATGATGTATGTGTTATATCCAAACCGCCTATCAAGTGGATCACACTGTAAAGACTAGTGAGGGATTGAATATCTACCATTGAAATCCCATTGGGGATCTCATAAGTTTTGGACCAATATAAAATTGGTTTTTCCTCTTAATTCAGGTCTTTGTGACCTTATGAACAAAATGGATGGAAAATAAATGTTATGGTGGGCCCTGTGGATTTTAATTAGTGGAAATCATTATCTCTGTTACGATTTATGGTGTGGTCCAGATGATCTTTTGATCACCATCTTCGCTGCTATTTGTGGTATGGTCCAGATGATCTTTCGATCACCATCTCCGCTGCTATTTGTGGTATGGTCCAGATGATCTTGTGATATGATTCATTTTTGGAAAATGCTCTAAAATGATCTCTAAAATAGATGAATGGTGTAGATGGACCGGCTAGGCCAGTGGGTCCATTGGTGCAACCCATGTGAGGCAGCCCACTTGATGTATATGAGGCCCATTAATGTGGCCCATGTGATCCGACCCACTTGATGTATATGAGGCCCATTGGTGCGACCCATTAATTCAGCCCACATGATGTATATGAGGCCCATTGGTGCGGCCCATGTGATGCGGCCCACTTGATGTATATGAGCCCATTGTGATGTACATGAGGCCCATGGGATGTGGCCCATTATGATGTATATGTGGTCCATGAGTGAGGCCCATGTGATGCGGCCCATTGTGATGTGTATTAGACACATGTGATGCGACCCATTGTGATGTATTTGAGGCCCAAGTATGAGGCCCAATGTGATCTATATGAGGCCTATGAGTGAGGCCCAATGCGATGTATATAAAGCCCTTGCGTGAGGCCGAAGGTGATGTATATGAAGCCCATTGTGATGTGTGATTCCACTAGGATGTATGTAATGATGTTTATGATGCCCATCCATGTTCCTAGTTGATATTAAATGAGCCATGTCGTGGGAGCAATGATGGTTTAATGTCCACATTGTATGAGCAATGATGGTTAGATGTTCACATTGTAACTCTCCCTAGGGCCCGTTGTTAGGCCCATTCTCATCTCCCCTTAATGGGCTAACCCAAAACGTTGGGCCCCCATTGATGATTATATTACCCATCTTTCACTTGATTAGGATATATCAATCCATTCGGCCCTCATTTGATAATGATGCTTTCCACCATACCTTGTAGGACCACCCAAGCCTTGGAGCCCATCTTGTGTTCGTATCGAGCCTTCCATAGGGAATGTGGTCCACCTTGTGCTTATTGCGCCCTTAGGAAGCCAAGATTGCTGAAATTGTGATAATGACCGCTTTATTAGAAGTGGGAATGTGCCAAGATGTCATAGAGGGGGGTGAATAGGACTTTTTAAAATTTTACGATGATTTGAAACCTATCGACCCTATCTTGAACTAATATGGAATATAAGGATTTCTTCAATGTAACTCTAATGGCTTCTAAGACAAATAGAGGATCCAATAATAAGACTATTCAAAACTTAAACAAGATGTAAAACATAGTTCATGATGGATGTGAATGTGTGTGAGATGTGATTCTAATTGGTTCATGTAAACATATATTATGAGAACATTCAAAGAAATCACACAAGCAGTAAAAGTAAATAGCAATCCCAAACACAGTCATTTTTATAGTGGTTCGACTACGTGTCTACTCCACTTTCAGCGGACGCACTCAACCCTTGAGTGTACTGGATCTCGCTAACGGAGGTTTCAAATCAGGTTCACCTCAAACTAGTACAATCTACAAAAGGCTGACTCTAGGACCTATACAAGGTACCAACATGTCTCCACGAGACACAAGTTTATGCCCCACATAGGAGCAAGGGTCAACACACAACACCGAAATTTTAGGCCACACAGGCTAAAGATCCACACAAGGAACCTAGAGTTTATGCCCCACACAAGATCAAAGGTCAACACATAACACCTAGGTTTTAGGCCACACAGGCCAAGGATCCATATACGGAACCTAGAGTTTATGCTCCCATGAGCAAGGGTCAACACACAGCACCCAAACGTATTCTCTTATTGGAGGCCTCCTATGAGGACTTGAAAGGGGTGAGAATCACCTGTGACCCAATCCTACACAAAGGAATGATCAGCAGGGTCTCTGGACTCCAATGACTTACAAATAAGTAGATGAGCCCCATTTAGCAGTTGATGAAGATCTCCTCCTTTTATGATGAAGAATCTTCAGCTCCCTTGATCCGTAACACTTATGATGCTCCAATGTAAGGTGACAGGTTGGGTCAAGGTTATATTGGAATCCTACTCTATTAAATGCTTTCCTGTATTAGAAACAGAGTGATTCCAAGCATCTATGCATTCAAGGTATCCCATCTCAATGATTTGCCATTAAGTTAGTAGCTAGAGGATCCTTGAATGTGGAAGTTCATTCACCAATCCACTCTATTGAGTATCAATGATGAGGGTGGATTGAGGAATGAACTCCCATGAGAGAAAAGGGCTTAGGGTAGGTGATCTGAATTAAACACTCAAAAGCTTTATCTATTTTCTCTACAAACACCCTCAGGCAAGCTCTCATTAAATAGGCAAAAAGTTCCAATGAAAATAAAACAATCATATTTTTTACAGAGTTTGATATCATCGAGCATATACTCTCGATAGCATCGAATGGCCGCTCGACGACACAAACTCAATCTATCAAATGCTTTTGAACCTTTTTGCCACTATATCGAGGAAATCGAGCAATCTTCGATGTCATCGGATTTCGAACTCCGATAACATCGACCCATGGATCGATTCCTCGACATTTGAAAACCTAAGAGTAGCTTAACCTTTGAAACTTAACAGGCATCGATATGATCGAGTATCCTTCGATATCATCTTCTTTTGAATATCGATGATTTTGATACCTATTTCGATTTGTCGAACTTTTCAAGGAATTTTCCTATAAACTTGCTGGACAGTTTTATGTCCCAATTTGATTCCATCGACCTGGTCTTGATATGATCAATCTTTGAATATCGATATCATCGAGTGATTCTCGATGCTTCTAACATTTTGAAAGATTTTACTTGAAAGCTTGCTAGATAGATTTGTGTCCCAATCCAATATCATAGAAGATTTGTCGATATCATTGAGTTTTGAATTTTGAGGATATTAAGGCTCTCTTTGAGATATCAAAAATCACATGATTTTTCTTAATTGCATTTTGGACACACACTGATCAGATGTTGATTTTATCGAGCCGTCTCGATGAACTCGAGATTCGAATGTCGATGATATCGAACCTACCATTGATTCAACGATAATTTAGAACAGGATTCATTATGGTTGCTGGACATCTGAAGTCCTCATTTCGATAACATTGAGTGAGTTTCGAGGACATCAATAACAGAGTTCGATTTCATCGAACCACTTATCGATAAATCGACAAAGGCAGAAAACTTAGAGATTTTTCTGATTTTACAAAATAGTTTTCACACCTTAAACCTTAAGTTGTTCTATCCATTTTTAAGGGTTTTATATACCTGGTGTTTTAGGTCATGGGATGTGAGGCTAAGTTTACCTTTGATGAGTTCGGGCATACATCCTGTTGAGGCAGACGCTTGACTGATCTTCCTATGGGGATCACTTATCTTGTTGACTCAACACTCATGCTAATTGACAAACCAGGGCACTTTCAATCTCCCCCTTTATCAATTACGTGACAAAACACCTGAAATCTTAGAACAACATCTAGACCAACACCCTAAATTGTGTGTACATAACTCTTTACACAATTTTACAATGCTACTGTAAGTTGAAATACACAAATATGTACTTGCTCCCCCTGTCTTCATGCAGCTGCTCCCCCTAACACCTGTACCACCATTAACAAATAGATACACGCAATTTTCTCTGTGGTGGATTTGTTCTCCCCCTTTTTGTCAGTCATTGGCAAAGGGTAATATCTCAATATTAGTTTACTGAAGTTGTAGCATAAAGATAGGGGAGGATCAATAGAGATCCAGATAGTTCAATGCATACTAGATACATCTCTAAAATACATAATCAGTAAGAGACAAATGTATAACAGATAATGACATCTCTATTCACATGGAAACCATTCATACAGACCAGGTCAAACGAGAGCTGTGATTTTAACAGAAAATAGTAATATAGCTTTAAACTACAAAAATCACAATCCAATTCGCAATCGTTAAGGAATATGCAGGAGAGAGCAGTCACAGTGTATACCAGCATTTCATAAAAATTAATGCATAATTGAGAGTAGAGAGACATGGCAGCAAAGATATATGAATTATCAAACAACCAAAAATAAATATCTAAAATAAGAACTACCCAAGCTTAGCAGTATGACATCATCCATCCCAAACCAACACAACCAAATATCTAGCCCAACCATGGACCTACAAAAACACAAGTATTTTACTCATGTAGAGGATATCCATAAACACAAAATGAACTGTTAGACTTTTCGTGTTAGGTAACCATCACATACACTCATAAGATCGCAGGGCATTCAAAAAGATATCCATGCCCATTCGTCGAGATGAGTATCTGGTGTATGTGACAGCATGAAGGCTATCGATACTATGGTGGAGGGGCAGAAGAAGACGGTGCGGTATCATCTCACTGGAATGTCATCAGATCAACCATTTGCTGCACCATTTGTTACACCTCAGCCACCAATCTTTCCAGGACAGTGAATCGTTTATTCATCGTCTCCTTCATCTGAGTTACTTCTCGCAACGTCGTCCCGATCCTATCTTGATGCAATTTAAAACTTTTAGTCTGTATAGGGTCGGATGGAGGCGGAACTTGCTGTGAATCGAGTGGGTCTCCTTCGGCCTGTGCTGCTCCTTCGGCTTATTCAGCTCCTTCACCCATTTCACCTTCTTCATGAATTCCCTCCTTGAGTTGATCTTCTGGATATCGATGAAACTTTAGATCCATCTTCCTGATATTGTTTTTGTTGAAATGTTGAAGGGGTGGCTCCCGATCATTTGTCAATGGAAGACCGATCTTATCACTTAGCACATGGATAATCCAAGGGAAGGGTAGATGGACATCTCTAGAAGTGTGAATGGCGTACACCAACTGGTGAATTATCAGAGTGGGAAGACATGCCTTGATCCCAGTTGCCACACAGTACACAATCATGACCATAAATCCTGTAAGGTTAGATTAGTTTGTACCTCTAGGGTACACATTTGTGGCAAATATGCCATGCAGAACTCGATACTTGGGTTCCATAAATTTTGCCTTTAATGGATTACCCTGGTACCAAGGAATATCCCTACCATGGCAAAGAAATGACATGATCTTAAATCGAGTCAATGGATTTTCAAGATCCAGATCAGAGAGACCAACTGGAGACAGAGTGAGGCTAAAAATACTTGCAATAGATTCTGAGGTGATTTCTACATCGGTATCCCTAACAGAGATAGTGATGGAAGGAGGTTCTACAACAGGAGAATGGCCGGAAGCAAAGTAGCTATAGGTTCTTTCATAATGACATGGACCATCAAAATCGAGCATAGGCAGCCAATCTATTGCAGCAAACAAAGGTTCCAAGTTATAGGGTTTTAGGCAATCCCTGTCAATTTTTCATTCATGTACCAACTTTCTTCCAGTATATTTCGCCAGAATAGGGTCTACCTCAATAGGAGTAGAAACAGGTGCGGCACGTTGAGACCCACCATGAGATGTTTGTCTGGTACTTCGATGGTGTGTTGGGGTCCCTTGATTAGAAGCCTTTGCCCTATCTTTAGGTGCAAGGATTTTATGTCTGGAGGATCTTGAGGATTCCCCAGTAACAGGAGTTTTTCCTTTGTCCTTCCCCATTGAACGTTCATAGTTTAGATTGAGGTGTCAGAGAGTGAGATCTGATAGAAGATTGAAATAATGATCTTCTAGACAGAACTTCTCACAAAAAAAAATAATAAATACCCAATAACATAAGATGCAATCTTGAGAAATTAATAGAATAGACAAGGAATTACCAGATTTGGGTGATCTTAGAAGGTGCACGGATGAAGAAACATGCAGAACAGCAAAGGAAGACGAGCAGTAGAGAGACAAACGAGCTTTGAGTGAAGAAATGAAATTTTCCCACTTATCCGCCTTTTATCGGGCGATAACCTTTAATATCATCGAACTTTGTTTCGATGATATCAGTATACCCCAATTGATGTTATCCATGATGAGTTTGTGGGCAAACCAATCGACCCGATGTTTCAGATTCTTGAGAGGTCGTTGATGGGATCGATTTTGTTTCGATGATATTGACGACTCATTCGATTCAACGATTCACTTATCGAGAAGAAGGATGGGACATGTTATCTCCAGTTTTCGATAATCTTCCATATATGTATATCTTAGAATTTTTTCATGTCAGCTTTAGTATACAATCAAAATCTTTACAAAAAGTTGTAATCATCAAACTTATAAACATCAATCATGTTTATGCACAAAAAGAAGTTCCCGAGGTATAGAAACCACTGATATATCATGATAATCATTAAAAAAAATGCATCATTTTCATGTATTCATCCAGACTTAAATGTTATAGCCTGGACATGTTTTCCATGCTCAATTGTTACTAAGCATATGGATCAACCTTTCCATTGCCTTTGCTGACATAACAGTGGTCACTGGTTCGAAGACCTTCCATAACAAAATTTCCTGATAAGTCCAGGATCTTGTGTTTTAGTTTGTCAAAGGTAACCACATGTTTGTTATCACATATTTGAGAGATGCTCAAAAGATTGTGAGTCAGTCCTTTTATGCAAAACGTATTCTCATTTTTTAGCATCTTCATTCCTTCTATGGTTCCACGCCCTACTACCTCAGCGGTGCTTCCATCACCATAAGTGACTATCCCATCATCAAGATGTAAGTAATTTGAGAGAAGGGATTTGTCACCAGTGACATGTCTTGAGCACCCGCTGTCTAGGTACCATTTAATACTATTGCTTGTTGAATGATTTGAGTGAGTAACAAGACAATTTTTCTTTTCTTTCACTACCCATGATGTGACAGGTTTTCTTGAGGGTTTGTTAGAAACAAGTCTAGGTACATTAGGTAACTGAATCAGTTTTCCTTGTTTCATTAGATCATTTGTTTTCTAATTCAGGTTAGCCACTTCATTCAATAGTTCTTCCATTCTTTTGGTCATTCCGGGTGGAGATGGATGTGTTGTACCTTTTTCAATATTGTTTAGTGGACTCTAGGCATTCTGTATTGTTTTTTCAGTTTGTCTGTATTTGCCAATGTGATTCTGACCGGAATTAGATTGAGTCCACCTAGGAGCAATACATTCAAATTTAGAATGGCCTGAGTCTCCACACGAATGACAGATAGAAGTAGCTTTTATTTTGCTTCCAGATCCAGTTAATTTCTCAACCATTGGTGCTACATTTTTGGAACTAGGTTTGAATTTTTCATATCCTAATCCACTCTTATCTTTTCCAGGTCTTCCCATCCCAAGAGTTTTTCTTATTTTTCACTACTCTAGGAGAATTTGTAATTTAGTTCAACCGACTTCCTAGATTGTTCTACATCATACCTAAGCGTGTGGTTTGTCGAGGGTCAAATGTTGCATATTAGACCCCAGTTATTACCTAATTTTATGAACATGATACTGTTTAATGGCCTGTTTTAATCGTGTTTGTGTGGTAAGGTGAATTTAGGAGCTTGGACTGAAAAAGGGTATTAAAAGCATGGATTTAACGCTCTAAAATTACCAAGGCAAGGGACGGACCCCGGGGGACCATGATCGAGGAATTTACATACCAAAGATCCGAGAAGATCAAGTGATTAGGTTTAAAAGGCCTAAAAGTCACCCTGAATGCAAGATCACAAGGTTTCCACCTCCGTTCAGCTCAAAACTTTATATCTGTCCTGAGGACCATAAATTAACCGTAGACGTCAAAATTCAGCCCTCAGATCAGTATATAAGTTACTCGATGGGCAAGATCAGACAATAACCATTAAGAAAACATCTTGGATGTTCTTGGGAGATTGGGACCCAAACTGAAACAATGAAAAGAACATGAAAAACGATGGATATCCGCCAAATTTCAAGGCATTTGGACGGTGTATTCTAACATAACTGACACCGAAAGGTGATTGAGGAATTGATGGCAATCTGTAAACCAGGCTAAAACCATGCATGCCACTATTCAACAAATAGATTTAACGGTGAGTGCCAATTTCCATTTATTTAGATGGTGTAGCCCACCGGACTTACGAAACTTCTTCATCTTTTACCCCATGTCATAACATAGTGGGACGAAGACGATGAACGGAGTGGATTGCTTACCAAACATCACAGTGGACCTCACCTGATGCTACCACCAATATGTGCCAATGTTACGTTGCCTCAACAGGCACGTTAGAACGTTGATACACTCGGATTGTTAAATGTGTTGTGGCCCACCATGGCCATCCAAATGGTTGATCTGAACCGTCCAACCTAACTGGATGAGGGTTTCAACCAAACCCTAGTTATTTTCATACATCCATGCATGCATCCATGGTCATAGAAACAATGAAAATTTCTCTATGTCGGTTGATGCTGTGGCCTGCCCAAGACTCGGATCTAATTCAGATTTTGGCTTATGGCCTAAATCGACCTCACTAATTAGATGGATGAAATTTATGCTTCAAACATCATAGAATGCGGGCCCCACCGTTAACACAAACATCCATTTTCGCATACATTACGTATATAACAACATCCGGGAAAGTCGAATCTTCACGGCCGTTCGGTGGGAAAAATCGTGATCAGTTTGACGATCTAAACCGTCCAAAACATCATCACGGTGGGGCCAACCATCACCAAGACGGCTGAACAGATTTCTTTAATCATCGGTTTCTCCCACAGCCGCAAACGCAAGATGCTCTTCATGGTTTTGCTGCGCAAAGCAACTGTTGCTGTGTAGAAGTCACCGACGTTCCCCACGCACCTTGCACGTGAAACTCCACCGACCCTCCAACCGACCTTCTTTGCCTATTAAAAGGAGGAGAGAGCATGGAGAAGGGGATCATCTAGGGGGCAACCATAGAGGCATCATCCGACGTGTGGAGGCATGGACATGTGAAGCACCAGAGTTTTCTCTTCTTCATTCCTTTTTCTTTAGTTGTTTTGTTTATTTAAGAGTCTTTAGCCTGGTCATGTCTATGATGGGCTAAGCCTCTTAGATAGGGCTAAGAGGTGAAGCTTGTAGCGTGATTGGAATGTTTGCTTGGTTTTGATTCATGTTTTGTTGAACTCTTTTGGATGTTAGTTTAATTATGAAAGTATACTTTTAGTTTTTAATGGTTTAAGTATGTAATTTCCATTATTGAGATTGTGAAATTAGTAAGACCTATTGTTCACCATCATCCCATGGGCATGGTAGGGTGACAGAATCCTTCCTGACTTTCACAAATCTCTTATGATTGGTTGTGGGTTTAGTAAATTGTTGGTGTTTGCCTTGTCTCCTGGGCATGGTTTGGTGACGGAATCACTTCCAAATCTGCACCATTCTTATTTATTGATGATTATATCCATGAGATATTCAGAGATCTGACAAATCTCTTCTTACCAACTGGATAAGATAGGACTCCGATTCCAGTTGTGTCCTTGAATTATGCAAGGTAGCTTCCCAATTGATACAAGTGGATTCCAGAAACCCTAGTTTTTCACCTTTAAATTTTACAAGTTTTAGTTTAATAAATTCACTATTATTCCCTCACCTTCTCATGATTTAGATTTCATCTTCTTCTAGTTATAGTTCTAGTTACTTCCAAATTATGTACAAGGTTCAGTCCTTGAAGATTCGACCTCGATCTTATCGAGATTATTACTACATCACAACCCTATACTTGGGGTGTGAACAAGTTTTTGGCGCCATTGTCAGGGACCAACTGTTGCATTTTTCTAAAATTAACAGGTTTTAGAATTAGGTTAAGATTTAGATTTTTCTATTATTCTATTTTTAGGATTAAGGTTTTATTTTCTATTTTTAGAAATTTTTTCATTTATTTTAGGATTACCTTTTAATTTTAAAAACTAACATTACTTTCTATTTTTAGGGTTTAGAAACTTTCCTTTTTAGGAACTAATTTATTTTTAGAAACTTTTTAATTTTAGGTTTAGATTTTCTATTTTAGAAACTTCTAGGTCTTCTTTTTAGAAACTAACTCATCTTTCTAATTTTTTTTTAGAACTTTCTGACTTTAAGATTTCTATTTTTAGAAACTAATTTCTTTTGTTTTCTTTTGCAGGACCTTAACATAGAACTCCGATTTGGTAACTTCCTTCTAATTTCTCCTCTCCTTACTTTCCATACTGTTGTAGGATCTTTTCTTTTATTTTTCTTAGGATCAGATTTAGAGTTAAGGTTTTCACCATGGAAGAGTGGGTACGTCAATATGCTGAGATGGATAAGAGATATTGGGGAGGGATGTATAATGATTACGATGTAATTCAACCTATATCTCAAGATTTTTCTGAAACCATCATCGAGAACCAACTGGAATATTATGCTCCATCGGTTAATAAGTCCTTACCCGATCATAATTATGGGAATGAAGACTATTATCAACCATCATAATCTCCCACATATGATCCGTATGACTATAACCAATGGAAACATCAAAATTAGGAAGATGAACCAACAACATTGTATAATGATTATTCTCTTAGATACCCTACCTTTGAGATCCAACCAAAAATGATCCAAGAGGATTCATTTCGGCGTAACATGGACTATCTTGCGAAAATTGGAAAAACGTTGGAAGCGCTTAATTCGTACCTCGATAAGATAGAGGAGGCTCGTTCATCCCAACCACAACTCAATCCAGAAAAACAATGTGAGAAAAGTGATCCTAACTTGCTGTTGAAGAACGCTGAAATTTGGAATGAAGAGTTGGATTATGTTGATGAGCATATGATTCAATTACCCGAAGAGTCGATCTCGATAATGGTTCAAAAGAATGATCAATAGACGTGGGTGTCTTTCAAATATAATGATGATAACACCTTCACTCACATGACACACTAGCTTTCAATGATGAGGGAGAGGTTAGTTTATTCGAACCTCAACCCAATTTAGAAAGAGAATGTGAAGAAAGCGATCCCATCCCAATAGTGTATTGAATTAAATTGGAAAATGAAGCATATTGGAATGACGATCATGAATGTGTAACCTAAATTTTCCTGAAATCAATATCAAGTTTGGTCCAGGTTAATGATCAAGAAGTACATGAAGTGATCAGTCATAATGATCTGCTCCACTCATCAGACGTGCCTGATTTAAATGTGGAGGATGAGCCCCTTACAACCGACCCTTCTAACTTTTGTAAGACATGTTTGGACCACTTCCCTGAATTGAATAATGATATGATTTAGGAGAGGGATGAGTTACTCGATATGACTCTAGAATTTGAAACCACCCAGTTGAGGCCACCATTTGAGCTGTACACTTTTGACGATTCAATACCTCTATTGAGTAGTTTCAATGAACAGAGTGTTCACATTAATGCTTCCCCTATTGATTTTCAATCTGTCTATCAAGGGTAAGAGTAAGAGAGCATGCGACCATTCATTTTAAAGACGATGGAATCCTTGGGTAGATCATCACAAACAATATGGAGGAGTTACTCTTAGCTGAATTTCTCAACTTTTTGGATGATTGCTTGGCACACTTTGCATATTCAAATGATCCCATGATAAAAGACATAGTGAATGCCTTACATGACACCACCTCAGTAGCTGTTACTGATCGAGAGAACCCCTATTCTAAAACCCTTCCCCTCCATAGATTCTAAATGTTTACTATCACAGGAGGGAGAGCTGGAAGTTAAACCGAAGTCTAAAACTTCTAAGTGTGTTGAGACTACATCACATCCTGAAATTTTTTCTAAATTTTATCTACCTATAGTCTCTGATTCACCATGGGATACTAACTTTGAAACTTTTTCTAACACAAGTGAATCGTATATACTTTGGATACCTCGGGCGAATCAACAACAAATTTTTGCTGAGGTATATACATTTCTCTAGACATTCATGCTCCAGGGCATCCAAGCCTATTGCAAAAAGGGTTTTTGGATGATCTTGTTGAGGAACCTACTAAGAAATTTATCAAGATACTGGCCGGAAGAGGAACCTTGCGGCATGACTGAGTAACTTTTCCCTTGCTTTCATAGGACTAGGGTAGTTTGCTTTATGTTATTCTAGGTTAGTCGGTTTTATGCCGTTAGGTTAGTTTGCTTTCTATGTTGTTTTAGGATAGTTTGCTTTTGTTGGATTAACTCTTGTGCCAAACCGCCTTCATCCTAAAATCTCTTTAGGAAAAAGCCGCTTAACTTCATCCAGGTACTATCTTTCCATCACTTCTTTTTTTACTTTCATTGTCCCATGTGAATTGCATGTTTATTCTTTTACATTGAGGATAATGTAGATTTTAGGTTGGGGATGGGAGATTAGGTTACCTAATCAGTGCTTTCTTAGTCTTGAGCAAAAATTGTGGAAATTTTTAAAATTTTTCTGGACTTTCTTGTGAATTCGAAGTGATTTTGAAGGATAGTCGTGATTTAAGAAGTATAAGATACGGAATGTTGGTGATTTAAGACTCTTAGATTTAGTTATATGTTATATTTCACTATGTTCGAATTATTAATCCATGATTAGAAGTCATAAACATTGATTGAGCCATGATTTCATATGTCACATCTCGCTTACACATTATGGTTTCAATTTGATATTAAAGGATAAACTTGGTAATCACTAAGCATGAAAGGAACCAACCTGGGAAATTCGCCCATCATGCTAAAATTGAAGAAAAAGAAAAATAAATAAATAAAAACAGCTACCTTTGGAAAGGGTTGGGCGAATGGTCTTCACCATAGGTTTGCTCCCTATAGGTGAAGGTTCGATTCCCTAAGGTTGACTTTTGGAAAGGGTTGCGCGACTGGTCTTCACTATAGGTTTGCTCCCAATAGGTGAGGATTTGATTCCCCTCCTTGGCGTTACTTTTCATAGAAAAATCAAAGGATGGAAGAATAAAAAGATGATCTATGAGGCAAGTTTTGGGTTAGGTTTTGGTTGTCATGAATTCTCTTGTTGGTTACCAATGATATCATGAAATTGACGATTGGATCTCTTAATGATGATAAGCCGAGATTACACTATACACCCATGGAACTCAATGTTTAGAATTTTTTCTAATTGATGGATTAATACTTTGAACTTGATTATAAAGTTTACCATGCGCTTGAGTCTAGGAGAAAGTAATGCTCAACATTCATGAATCTTAGAATTTTAGTATCTAGATTGTTTTTCAAAAATCACTCGAGTTTATAGAAATTGTCCTGTAATTCTCAACTTATTTTTCGCATAATTTGCTCGAGACTAGCAAAATCCTAGTTAGGAGTTGTGTTGAGGGTCAAATATTTCATATTAGACCCCAGTTATTACCTAATTTTACAAACATGATACTGTTTAATGGCCAGTTTTAATCGTGTTTGTGTGGTAAGGTGAATTTAGGAGCTTGGACTGAAAAAGGGTACTAAAAGCAATGATTTAACGCTCTAAAATCAACAAGGTAAGGGACGGACCCCAGGGAACCATGATCGAGGAATTTACATGCCAAAGATCCGAGAAGATCAAGTGATTGGGTTTAAATAGGCCTGAAAGTCTCCCAGAATGCAAAATCACAGGGTTCTCACCATCCGTTCAGCTCGAAACTTTATATCTGGCCTGAGGGCATAAATTAACCGTACATGTCAAAATTTAGCCCTTGGATCAGTATTTAAGTGACTCGATGGGCAAGATCAGACAATAACCATTAAAAAAACATCTTAGACATCCTTAGGAGATCGGGACCCAAACTGAACCGATGGAAAGAACATGAAAAACGATGGATATCCGCTAAATTTCAAGGCGTTTGGATGGTGTACTCTAACATAACTGACGCCGGAAGGTGATTGAAGAATTGATGGCAAATCTATAAACAAGGCTAGAACCATGCATGCCACTATTTAACAAATAGATTTAACGGTGAGTGCCAATTTCTATTTATTTAGATGGTGCAGCCCACCTGACTTACGAAACTTCCTCATCTTTTACCCCGTGTCATAACATAGTGGGACAAAGACGGTGAACAGAGTGGATTGCTTACCAAACATCACAGTGGAGCCCACCTGATGCTACCACCAATATGTGCCAATTTTACGTTACCTCAACAGGCACGTTAGAGCGTTGATATGGTCGGATTGTCAAATGTGTTGTGGCCCACCATGGCCATCCAAATGGTTGATCTGAACTGTCCAACCTGATTGGACGAGGGTTTCAACCAAACCCTAGTTATTTTTATACATCCATGCATGCATCCATAGCCATAGAAACAGTGAAAATTTCTCTACGTCGGTCGATGGTGTGGCCACCCAAGACTCGGATCCAATTCAGATTTTGGCTCATGGCCTAAATCGACCTCAATAATCAGATGGACAGAACTGATGCTTCAAACATCATAGAATGCGGGCCCCACCGTTAACATGAACGTCCATTTCCGTATGCATTATGCATATAATAGCATCTGGGAAAGCTGGATCTTCACGGCCGTTCGGTAGTCAAAATCGTGATCGGTTTGACAATCTAAACCATCCAAAACATCATCACGGTGGGGCCAACCATCACCAAGATGGCAGAACAGATTTCTTTGATCGTCGGTTTCTCCCACAGCCGCAAACGCAAGATGCTCTTCGTGGTTTTACTACGCAAAGCAACTGTTGCTGCGTAAAAGTCACCGACGTTCCCCACACACCTTGCACGTGAAACTCCACCGACCCTCCAACTGAACTTCTTTGCCTATAAAAAGGAGGAGAGAGCATGGAGAAGGGGATCATCTAGGGGGCAACCGTGGAGGCATCATCCGACGTGTGGAGGCGTGGACATGTGAAGCACCAGAGTTTTCTCTTCTTCCTTCCTTTTTCTTTAGTTGTTTTGTTTATTTAGCCTGGTCATGTCTATGATGGGCTAAGCCTCTTAGATAGGGCTAAGAGGTGAAGCTTGTAGCATGATTGGGATGTTTGCTTGGTTTTGATTCATGTTTTATTGAACTCTTTTGGATGTTAGTTTAATTATGAAGGTATACTTTTAGTTTTTAATGGTTTGTTGTGACTTAAACTACAATGGATCTGCGATATCTTTAAGTATGTTATTTCCATTATTGAGATTGTGAAATTAGTAAGACCTGTTGTTCACCATCATCCCATGGGCATGGTAGGGTGACAGAATCCTTCCTGACTTTCACAAATCTCTTATGATTGGTTGTGGGTTTAGTAAATTGTTGTTGTTTGCCTTGTCTCCTGGGCATGGTTTGGTGACAGAATCACTTCCAAATCTACACCATTCTTATTTATTGATGATTATATCCATTAGATATTTAGAGATCTGACAAATCTCTTCTTACCAACTAGTAAGATAGGACTCCGATTCTAGTTGTGTCCTTGAATTATGCAAAGTAGCTTCCCAATTAAAACAAGTGGATTCCTGAAACCCTAGTTTCCCACCTTTAAATTTTACAAGTTTTAATTTAATAAATTCACCATTATTCCCTCACCTTCTCATGATTTAGATTTCATCTTCTTCTAGTTCTAGTTCTGATTGAACCGTTAACAGATGATCCAAGGAGTTCATGATCAGATTTAACCAGACTTAAGTAAATGTGAACACGTCTTAAATGCTGAAATAAGCACTTTTTTAAGGTAAGGAAAGGACTCACATCTCGTGCTGGCTTGAGATATTAATCGTCGAAGATTACTTTTAGATTATGTACAAGGTTCAGTCCTTGTGGATTCGACCCCAGCCTATAAAAATACAAGTACTTTCATCTTCCTCATTAGTAGGCTTTGAAGTTTTGAGGATAGTATTTTTGGGTTTAAGAGTTTGCTTGAAGTGTAGTTCAAATGTTTGTAGGGAACCTACTAGTTCTTCTACTTCCATTTCATCCATGTTTCTACATTCTTCAATGGTTGCAACTTTTAAGTTGAACCGTTCCGGTAGGGATCTTAGAATTTTCCTACAGATTTTTGAGACCGGAACTTTTTCTCCTAATCCACCCATGGAGTTACAGATGATGTTTAGTTTTGTGAAAAACTCCATGAAAGTCTCATGCTCTTCCATTATGAGACTTTCAAATTGTGATGTTAGGAGTTGCAGTTTGGATCTTTTCACTCATGTGCTGGTTTCCTCATAGGTTGTTTCCAACAAGTCCCATGCTTCTTTAGCTGTTCCACACATACTGATTTGATTAAAAACTTCTTGAGACATGTTGAAAACAAGTAGATAGCATTTGTTGCTTTAACTTCAGATGTTTATTTTTCTTTATCGAATGTTGTCCACATTTCTTTGAATTTTGGTTTGGCAATAATTGTGTCATTTTCAAGTACTATTTGTTCGGTTGGTGGCACATATCCTTTTTCAACAATGTCCCAAACATCATGATCTAGAGATCTCAAAAAGTAATGCATTCTAGCCTTCCAGTATGCATAATTTGATCTATTAAATACAAGAGGTCTAGTTATAGATGAGCCCTCTCCTTTCGCCATATTACCGACTTCAATCAAGATCACTCTCTAGGCGGTGAAGCCCTTAAGAGAGACCCACTTTAATACCAATTGAAATTGTGCTAATGACCACTTTAGTAGAAGTGGGAATGTGTCAAGATGTCTCAGAGGGGGTGAATAGGACTTTTTAAAATTTTACGATGATTTGAAACCTATCAACCCTATCCTGAACTAATATGCAATATCATGATTTCTTTAATGTAACTCTAATGGCTTCCAAGCCAAATAGAGGATCCAATCATAAGACTATTCAAAACATAAACAAGATGTAAAACATAGTTCATGATGGATGTGACTATGTATGAGATGTGATTCTAATTAGTTCATGTAAACATATATTATGAGAACATTCAAAGAAATCACACAAGCAGTAAAAGTATATAGCAATCCCAAACACAGTCATTTTTATAGTGGCTCGACTACGTGTCTACTCCACTTTTAGTGGACGCACTCAACCCTTGAGTGTACCGGATCTCACTGATAGAGGTTTCAAATAAGGTTCACCTCAAACCAGTACAACCTACACAAGGCTGACTCTAGGACCTACACAAGGTACCTAACATGTCTCCACAAGACACAAGTTTATGCCCCACACAGGAGCAAGGGTCAACACACAACATCCAAATTTTAGGCCACACTGACCAAGGATCCACCCAAGGAACCTAGAGTTTATGCCCTACACAAGAGTAAAGGTTAACACACAGCACCTAAGTTTTAGGCCACATAGGCCAAAGATCCACACGAGAAACCTAGAGTTTATGCTCCCATGAGCAAGGGTCAACACACAGCACCCACACGTATTCTCCCATCGGAGGACTCCTATGAGGACTTGAAAGGGGTGAGAATCACCTGTGACCTAATCCTACACAAAGGAATGATCAGCAGGGTCTCTGGACTCTAATGACTTACAGATAAGTAGATGAGCCCCATTTAACACGTTGATGAAGATCTTCTCCTTTTATGATGAAGAATCTTCAGCTCTCTTGATCCACAACACTTGTGATGCTCTAATGTAAGGCGACAGGTTGGGTCAAGGTTATGTTGGAATCCTACTCTATTAATTGTTTTCCTGTATAAGAAACAGAGTGATTCCAAGCATCTATGCATTCAAGGTAGCCCAGCTTAATGATTTACCATTAAGGTGGTAGCTGAAGGATCCTTGAATGCGGAAGTTCATTCACCAATCCACTCTATTGAGTATCAATGATGAGGGTGGATTGAGGAATGAACTCCCATGAGAGAAAAGGGCTTAGGGTAGGTGATCTGAATTAAACACTCAAAAGTTTTATCTATTTTCTCTACAAACACCCTCAAGCAAGCTCTAATTAAATAGGCAAAAAGTTCCAACGGAAATAAAACAGTCATATTTTTTACAGAGTTTGATATCATCGAGCATATACTCTCGATAGCATCGAATAGCCGCTCGATGACACAAACTCAATCTATCAAACGCTTTTGAACCTTTTTGCCACTATATCGAGGAAATCGAGCAGGCTTCGATGTCATCGAATTTTGAACTCCGATAACATCGACCCATGGATCGATTCCTCGACATTTAAAAACCTGAGAGCATCTTAACCATTGAAACTTAACGGGCATCGATATGATCAAGTATCCCTCAATATCATCTTTTTTAGAATATCGATACCCATTTCTATTCATCGAACTTTTCAAGGAATTTTCCTATAAACTTGCTGGACAGTTTTGTGTCCCAATTCGATGTCATCGACCTGGTCTTGATATGATCGATCTTTGAATATCTATATCATCGAGTGATTCTCGATGCTTCTAACATTTTGAAAGATTTTACTTGAAAGCTTGCTGGATAGATTTGTCCCAATCCGATATCATCGAAGATCCATCGATATCATCGAGTTTTGAATTTTGAGGATATTGATGCTCTCTTCGAGATATCGAAAATCACATGATTTTCCTTAACTGCATTTTGGACACACACTGACCAGATGTCGATTTTATCGAGTTGTCTCGATGAACTTGAGATTCGAAAGTCAATGATATCGAACCTATCATCAATTCATCAATAATTCAGAACAGGATTCATTGTGGTTATTGGACATGTGAAGTCCTCATTTCGATAACATCAAGTGAGTTTCGAGGACATCGATATCAGAGTTCGATTTCCTCAAACTACTTATCGATAAATCGACAAAGGTAGAAAACTTAAAGATTTTCTTGATTTTGCAAAATAGTTTTCACACCTTAAACCCTAAGTTGTTCTATCCATTTTTAAGAGTTTTATATACCTGGTGTTTTGGGTCATGGGATGTAAGGCTAAGTTTACCTTTGACGAGTTCGGGCACACATCCTGTTGAGGCAGATGCTTGAATGATCTTCCTATGAGGCTCACTTGTCTTGCTGACTCAACACTCACGCTAATTAACAAACCAAGGCACTTTTAATTGCTACGTGAAGGAATAGGCAAGGAAGCTCATTCCTTGTTCTTAGGCCCATTATTGATAGGAGTAGGCCATCTAGGCCCATCCTTGATATGAGGAGAGAACATCGTCATTGCAGATGAAAAGATCAATCATATCAGGTTTGGTATATCCACTGTTGAAGACTGATCCTCATGTTATGGATTAGATCTGTTGTCATTCTATGAACCCTGCCATATATATAGGTTGATTATCGATTACAACTATGATTGGTATACACACTGAGTATGTGTTAACATAACATTGTGATTGTGTGAGGCCTATTGCGACTATGTGAGGCCCATCGTGATTGTATGAGGCCCATTGTGTGATTGTATAAGGCCCATTATGATTATATGAGGCCCATTACGATTATATGAGGCTCATTATGATTATATGAGGCCCATTGTGATTGTGTGAAGCCCCTTGTATGTGCGAGGCCCAATTGTGATGTGTGACACCCACCATATGTATGTGATTGTGTACACGCCACTCGTTCATTATTACGGGCCATGGGCCACCATATACAGGCCCACCATGATGTATGTTATTATAATCATGCTTAGTATACTTCATGATATATGCCCATACGCATCATTTGCATGCTTGTTATGAGGAGTGATTGAACATAGCATGTGCCATTGGGCTGATTATTTATAGACTCCCGGAGAGGCGGAGTTGCCCCACATGAGCGCGCGGTACGTGCAGTTTGATGCATGACCGGATGTTATGGCTCATGCGTCTCGCATTTTGTCATGTGATCATTTGGTGCCCTAGCGACATTAGGGTTGCGGCCTCCGCAGGCATATCGTGGATGGCTAGATGAGACACCGAAAATGTTTGGTTTGAGCATATGAGTACTTTAGATGTCCATGGGTGAAAGTTCCTAAACTCCCATGGCCATGAGATGATCCAATGTCTAGACCGAGTGGAAGACATGAGTGTCGAGTGTCGAATATCAGGAGATCGCGCTTCCCACTATGTCGTGGTCGATTGAGAGGGAGTGTGGCCTTATCTGCCTAAGTGAGGGGATTGTAAGCTAGGCTGAGTTTGACTAGCTCACAAATGGGTTCGCTATCGACAATTCGAGCCAATATTGGCAGGCGGGTAGTGAGGTCTTTTTCACTCACTGGGTTGTGCAGTAGGCAAGGGCAGTAGCTAGCTTAAAATGTACTAAACCCCGGTGATGATCCCAGAGATGTACGATATTGATATCTGGACTTATTGAGCAGAAGTTACATATTCAACATTTGATTCATTTATTCATTCACGATCCACTCGAGCTGGTGGTCCGCAACTAATTGTTGTGTACCTTCGCAATGGCCAGGATTTTGATTGGGGTGCACGACTAACCTGAGATCGGGAGTTTACCACATTGAGTCTGGCTATCCAAATTTAGGTATGGGACTGGTTTAGATAAAAGTCTCTTGTGATGAACCTCATAGCCTATGATACTATGTACTATCATCCCGACTTCACACTCCAGGTTGGTCATTTCATTCGCCCTGCATATTGCATTACATCCACGGCATATGGAATTTTGGGTAGTTATGTTTCTGCATTTATATGGCCTAGAAGAGGTTGACAGTATTCGTGGACCCGTCAGGATTTGCATATTGCATTGCATCCTCAATATATGATATTTGGATTACTATGACTCCGCATTGCATAGCTGATCTACATTGTTTCCTCAGTATATGATATTGGCTTATTATGTTTTGCATCACATAACTTAGATAAGGCTGATGGTAATTATGGACTTACCGGCATGTTTCCGCATTGCTCTAATATTGCATACTTGACACTTACCTTGCGGACACACTTACACCACCTTCTAAGCTTTCTATAAGCATATGCACGATAGATGCGTGCAGGTGGCGTTAGGTCACAACAGCATTGAGCTTGGAGTGTGTAGTTATCTTATGGAGCTTTGATTATATTAGTGGATATGTGATGATGATGTTGCCTTTGTAATTTGGGTCAACTTGGGGTTATACTTTTTACGAGATAAATATACATTGGAAAATCCTCCTTATAGGATCCCATGATCGAAATCTAGCGTATGAGTGCTGGAAGCCAAGAAAGGGGTACTACAGAGGCTGTCAGCACGGGATTCGGTGATCAGGAATTTTGTGAGCCCAATTTCCGAGTTTGGGGCGTGACACTATGGATGACATATTTGTTGAGATAGAATCACATGATGAAGCTGACCCTGATTTTCAGCCTTCTCACGTTGATGATCAGCTTCGATCCTTAGAGGAGAAGGTTATTAAATTGAAGGTATCCAGGACAATCTAGCGGAAAGTCACAAATCTTCAACGAAGTATATGCGTAAATACTTTCATCACATTACTAAAGGACTTCATCAATTTGACCCATCTATACCTCTTCCTTCCTCCTCTAGTTTTGATTAGGTTGATTTAGTTTTCTTTTCATGTTGGGCTGTATGACTTGTTAAACTCGTGGAACATACTCTCTTTTTATGCTTTTGTTATGTGTTGAACTTGCTAAACTTAATTATAATGCCTATCTTGTGGTTTAGTTATACTTATATAGTTCTTATTTTGATAATTCAGTCATATATATGATCACTTTGATACTCTTTCCTTTGTCAATTTACGACAAAAAGGGGGAGAAATAGTATTTTATTGATGATGATGAATGGTTGATCTATTAATTAGAATAATGAATGGCAAGATACTTGTTCGAATTATGAGAAAATAATATTTTGTTGATGATGATGAATGATTGATCTGTTAATTAGAATAATGAATGGCAAGATACTTGTTGGAATTATGCATTATATTGGGAGTATATGTTATAATACAGGTGAAAGAGACGGGTACAAAGCAGAGAAAAGTTCTCATTGAGGAGGAGTAGCAGAGTAGCATGTAGCAAAGGAAGTAATTTTAAGAAATTTTAGCTACATTCAGTTACATTAGTTTGTGACTGATGTACTAAGTGTTTTGTCACGAATTTGTCAAAGGGGGAGATTGTAAGTGTTGTGCACACTTTTGTTAGATTGTAAGTGTTGTGCACACTTTTGTTTGTCAAATTTCGACGAGACAAAATATCTCCAGAAAGATGAAAAATTCACCTTCAAGAAAGATGGAAAGTTCACCTTCAAGAGCAAACCTTGAAGATTGGATTGTGCAAGAACAAGTTCAAGTGATGGATAATTCAAGCTAAAGAGTATTCAAGTTCTACTACTTTTCTAGTAAAAGATCATGCTCCACCTTCAAGTAGAAGATTCAAGCTATACACTTCAATGTCCAGTTTTCTCAGGTATAAATGACCCTAGAAAGACCAAATGTTAAACATATACGGGTTTATATACTTTGGTTAGGCTTTAGTTTGACTAGTCTAAGCTTTGGTTCGACTAGTCTAAGTTATGGTTCGGCCAGTCTAAGAATATCTTTGACCAGTCTAAGATTCAAACTCAAAAAATGAATATTTCTTGTGGTTTCTCGACCAGTCGATCTGGCTGCTTGACCAGTCGAGGGGTGCTCAACTCGAAGTCCAACAACTAATTTTTAGCACCCTTGACTAGTCAAAGCTTATACTCGACCAGTCGAAGAGGGCCCTCGACCAGTTGAGCAGGGACTTCGACTAGTCGAAGAACGGTTTCATCCGATCACGCCCAAATTTTGAAATTTGGTTGGATCTTAGACGAGTCGAGGCAACAACATTTCAGTTTATAAATAGAGGTCTTCTCTCATTCTGAAATTACCAATCCAAGCTAACAAAATCCTTCATCTAGAAAGAGAGAAGTCCCCACTATTATCAAGGTATTGCACGGTATTTAAAATTTTTGTTTATATTGCTTTTATTTTGATTCTTTGATCTCTCATTTATGAATCTTACTTTTTAAAAGAAGAGAGTAATCACTCTTCTTTTGAGATCTAAAGAATTCAAACAAGTAACCTAAGGTTTGAATTAATCGAAAATCAATTAGAACCTAGAACCCTTGATTGTATTACTGGACATTGAATATTCTACATCAAACGAAGCGGTTCTACGAGCTACATCAAGAACATCTTCAAAGAAGAAGATAAGTATCATTCTATACTTTTATTTTTGGTTTCTTTGAGATATCCAGAAAATCTCTTGTATTAGTTTTGACTGAGATAGCCAGAAAATTTCAGCGTGGGGTTTTGTTTGTGATAGCTCATCTAAAAACACAACTGTATAGGTTTTAAGGTGAACCTGTGAAAATCTTGTATATTAGTGAACGCTAATATCACATGAGTTGTGATTATTGGGAGTGGAGTAGGTGTGGCTGTTTCAGAACAGTTGATGTACACACTGAACCACTATAACTTCTGATGTTTGTGATGAATGGTTTAAATTTTTGTATATGTGGTGAATGATTGTAATTTGTTTATTCTTATATAGTGAATGCATGTAATAGATAGCTCTCTCTTGTCTCTTACTTAGTTTGTGATCTCGATCCTTACTACATTCATGAAATCAGGTTGTCCTACCTAAAACTCTGTTTTTGGTGTAAGGTTGTCCTATTAATAAAGTTTGAATCAATTTCTTAATACTACTGCTATTGAGATTAGTGATTTATTCTGATTTATTTATTATTTTAGTACCTTGAAATTTTTATTTGGCATAGTCCTATTCACCCCCTAGCTCAACTCATTCAAGGGTTCTATTGATTTTAATTAAGATTAAACCAATAGCTAATTGTGTTAATTCCTTTAAATCTCAATAAGAAGAGTAATATCCACTCTCTTTAGAATTAGAATGACAGAGTCTGAGATTAAGGAATTAAACAAAGAGCTATAAAAAGTAATTTATAAATACTGTTCAAATAGCTTGAATATAAATGGAGTTTCTTTCTCACTTGCAGAAGGATTTAGATAGTCTTGAATGAATTTTTGGATTAAGAGAGAACCTCAATTTATAGGCAAAGAAGTTGATTCTTCAACTGGCCTAAGACAGTCTTCAACTAGCCCAAGCACTGGATTCAGTTCCAATAGATTTTCAGATTTGTGCGGGATAAGATTTAACAAATCTTCGACTAGTCAAAGGCCCTATTCGACTGGTCGAGCTCGACTGGTCGAAACTATCAAAATCTGAACTGATATGGTTGTTGGACTTCAAGCTGAGAAACCTTGGGTTGGTCGAAGATTTTCCTTCGACTGGTCGAGCAGGCCATTCGACTGGCCGAAGAAGCAATAGATTTTCTGTTTTGCTTCAGTTTGTTCTAGGACTGGCCGAGTAAAACTTACGCTAGTCGAGTCAAACCTTAGGCTAGTCGAAACTTAACCAAATACAAGCATAAAACCCAATTTTAAATAGTTTTTGAAAGCACGTAAACCTAAGGTCTTTCTATAGTTTATAATACCTGAAATGACTGAACTTCTTTGACTTGAAGTAAGTTAAAGACTCTAACCTCTTTATGGAGCTTGATCTTCTACTAGAACATCATTTGATCTTGACTTCATATTGTCTTTCGAGCTTGATCTTCTACTTGAACTTGATCTTGTTCTTCTACTAGAACTTAGACTAGGCTTGAACCTTGATCTTGAACCATACTTGAAGATCACTCGATAAAATGAAATTTGACAAATAAAGTGTCCTTTAAACATTATAGCACTTAAAATCTCCCCCTTTGTCAAGTTAGTGACAAAACACATAATATTACATTTATAAAAATGAAGCCTTGTACTCTTGAACTCATGTTGTAGAAGATTGTTGAAGATTTCAAAATATTTTCTACTCCCCCTCAATTAATACTTCCCCTGTATCATTCATAACATAAAACACGTTCCATAACATATATATAGCCTTCCAAGTAAGCATTCACATCCATGCATTCGCTATCATTCTCCATATACCATATACAATCAATATGCATTCTTCAAATATTAACTAACTCTCCCCCCTTTTGTCACAAGTTGGCAAAGGAAGAACTAGAAAATTATCAAGTAAGATAGATAGGAAAGTAAATAATCAGTAATTCAACTTGATAGAAGAAGAACTAAGCATATGTACCACTGAGATAATAATTAACATATGAAAGTGTTAAGGAAATACAGTAAAGATGTTAAGAGAGAGTGTTAAGAAATCATCCAAACAAACAAGTTTAAGTTTACAGCACTGAAATATAAGATACTTTAAAAAAAATTAAGATCTCAATCAGATCCAAATGATGAAGGAGCAGGTACAGAAGGGTTAAGCTGATTCAAACTCTTGGTGGTACGATAGTAAGTACTTCTCCATGTACTTCATAGTAGATTTTTTTAGTTTGAACCACGTTGTCCTATGAGACCCACAGTGACTTAACCTTCTCCTCCAAAGATTTAAGACGACCATCTACTTGAGAAGGTTGATGGTCTGGATCATCAGACTCATCTAGCTCCGCAAAAATATCTTCCATAGTAGTATCTATAGGTGCCTGAGCTTCCTCATTTTCTTCAGTTTGGGAAGGAAAAGGTTTCAGATTCATCTTATTCAGGTTGGCATTGTTAAAAGGTAGTTCCGATTCTGGTGCCTCAAACGTAGGAATTGTGACATTACAATGTAAAGCAATACAAGTTATGAGGTAAGCAAACGTAATCAATCCATGACCAGGATACAAATGGAACTGAATAATGAGATAACATATTAATAAAGGAAGACAGACTTAAATACCAGATACGATAGAATGAAGAACTCGAGTCATGAAGGGAGTAAGTTTAGACTTATTCTCTGACCTAGGATAGACATTTGAAGTGAAAATCCTATGAAAAACACGATATTTGGGACACATTTGGTTGAATGGAAGGGAATTACCTGACTTCCATTCGTCATTAAAGTTACATAATTTACATGCCGCTTAGTATTAGTCATTTTATCAGTCAGATTTGTAATAGGAATTGTATCTTCCGCAACAGCAATCTCAGTAATGGCGAGATAAGATAGCGATCAACTATAAAGGTCCCTTCCACAAATTTAATTGTGAATGTAAGTTCCTCTAGGGCCACATCACTAATGGAAGCGTACATCCTTTGCGCAATGGAACGGTAAGTCGTTCCGCCCCAACCAAGGATACGATCCCAACCGATTTCAGTCAAAATTAGAAAAAGACCGAATGGAGTAATATGGTCAACATTAACGGTTCTCTCAATGATGATATCTCTTGTACAAAAATCCTTGACGTGCTCTGAATCTTCGTCGGTGGCCTATAGGGTTCTCACACTAGTTGGAGCCGATCGAGATGATGAGTCTCTTTCGAGTTGTCATTCTCTTTGATCGATACTCCATAATGTTAAGCACAAGAAATAAATCAAATAGAATGAATGGATTGCAACTAGATTAGATTTGAAACAAAACCCACTACAAAGAGGGTTTAAAATCACAAATACAAACCAAATATGCAATAAACTAGCAAAGATGTGCCCAAAACTTGACGGAAATCGAAAAATAAACACTTACAACCAAGATTGGAAGTTACGTTGGTCGAGAGAGGCACCAGCTAGTCGAGGTAGAAGGTAGAAAATGAAATTAAAAAGGTGTTTTTCCCCTTTTAGAGAGAAATCGTACGATCCTCGACCGGTCGATTATGCATGTGTACATGACTGGTCAAAGATGCCTTAAAAAATATGATTTTTGATTTATTTATTTTTTATATTTATTATCAAGATATACATTTAAATAATATAAACATATAATAAAAATAAATGAATAAGAGAGTTTACTAATTAATAATACACAAACCAATATTGTGCTTTAAATTGGAAAATCTATTTCTATCAAGCGGTTTGGTCAATATGTTTACAAGCTGCTTCTCAGTTTGAATGTACTCAAGCATAATACTCTCGTCTTCAACTAATTCTCGAATATAATAGTATCAAATATCGATATGTTTTGTACAAGAGTGTTGGATTAGATTTTTTAAAATATTAATTATGCTCGAATTATCACAGTATAGTGTCATTATATCTTGCGCAATACCATAATCAGCTAACATTATTTTCATCTAAATAAGCTGAGTGCAAGCATTACCAGCTGCGATATATTCAACTTCAGCTGTAGAGAGTGATGCATAATTTTATTTCTTACTGAGCTACAAAACTAAACAGTTTTTTACATAGAAACATCCACTACTGGTAGATTTTCTATTATCAATATTTTCTGCCCAGTCTGCATCAGTATATCCAGCAATTTGTATGGATGTATCATTTGGATATCACAGTCCTAAGTTAACAAAAATTGAGACATATATGATTATCCGTTTAATAGCAATTAGATGTGATTCCTTAAGATTGGATTAGTATCTAACACATATTCCAACACTAAAAGCAATATCAGGTCTACTAGCAGTTAAGTATAAGAGACTACCAATCATGTTTCGATATAGACAGAAGTCTACACTTTTACATGATTCATCCTTTGAGAGTTTAAGAGTTGTACTCATTAGAGTTTCAAAATTCTTTCCATTCTCAAACTCAAACCTTTTTACGAGGTTCAAGGTGTATTTGGTTTGTGGGATGAATATATTATCTTCAAGTTGTTTAACTTGTAATCCAAGAAAGTAGTTTAATTCACCAACCATACTTATTTCAAACTTGGATTTCATTATATCTGCAAACTCAATAGATATGTTAGTGCAAGTAGATTGATAAATTATATCGTCATCATAAATCTGAACTATCCATATGTGATCGTTATACTTCTTAACGAATAAAGTTTTATCAACACTACCCATAATAAAGTTGTGACTAAGTAAAAATTTAGTGAGTTTTTCATACCATGCTCTAGTGCTTGTTTCAAACCATAAAGTGTCCTTTTAAGACGATATATATGATTAGGAGATTTAAGGTTTTCAAAACCCTTTGGTTGTTCAACATATACCTCCTCATGTAAGTCATCATTTAGAAAAGCACTTTTAACATCCATTTGATATATTTTGAATTTCTTATGACATGCACTTAAAATAAATAATCTTATGGATTCAAAGCGTGTAACTAGTGCAAAAGTTTCATCATAATTGATACCTTGTATTTGAGTGTAGTCGTGTACAACTAGTCGAGCCTTATTTCTGATAATATTACCTAATTCATCAATTCTATTCTTAAAAATCCATTTGGTTCCAATAGCATGTTTATCAAAAGGTTTAGGAACCAAGTATCATACATTATTTCTAACAAATTGATTTAATTCTTCTTGCATGGCAATTATCCAACTTTCATTGGCAAGTGCTTCATTTACATTGTCCAGTTCAATTTGGGAAGTGAAGCAGATATAATTATAAATATTTTATAATTGTCTTCTTATATGTACACCAGTACGAGGGTTACCAAGAATTTGATCAGTCAGATGGTCTTTGACTAATCTTGTCCTAGTATTGACTGATTTAGATGAAGAGTCAGGTATATCAATTACTTTAACTTCGTCATCATCTTGATCAGAAGTGGGTGTGATTTGTTGATCATCAATCACTACATTTATAGATTCCTTAATCACCCCAGTTCTTTTATTAAGAACCCGGTATGCATGGCTATTTAGAGCATAGCGTAGAAATATTCCCTCACCATTCTTAGCTTCAAATTTTTTCGGTTGCGTAAAATAAAACATTTACTTCCAAAAGTCCAAAAATATTTAATAGTTGGCTTTTTATTAAACCATAAATCATAAGCTATCTAATTTTTAGCTTTTCTAATGTAAACACGATTTATGATATAGCATGCAGTATTAACAACTTCAGCCCATAAATTTTTTAGTAATTTCATGCTATTTAGCATTACACTAGCCATTTCATGTAAAACTATTTTTTCTTTTAATAATTCCATTTTGTTGAAGTGTTTTAGGAGCAGAGAATTCATGCGATATACCATGATTATTACAGTACTTCTCAAAATTGCTATTCTCAAATTCGGTGTCATGATCACTTCTAATTTTGACCACAAATAATTCTTTTTCAGTCTGACTACGCTTTAAAAATTTTCTGACTTGATCAAGAGTATCTGGTTTCTCTCTTAAGAAGGCTACCCATGTATATCTGGTATAATCATCAATAATGACCAAAAAATACTTCTTTCAACCTCTACTCTCCATTCTAGTTGGTACTACTAGATCCATATGGAGTAGTTCTAGAGGTTTGGCCGTGGCTAAGGAGTTTACTTTCTTGTGACTACTCCTGATCGGTTTGCCAATTTGACATGCGCCATAGACTTTTTCTATCTATTTCAGCTTAGGTACACCACGTAAGTGATCTCTTTTGTTCAACTTATATAGATCACTATAGTTAACATGACCAAGACGTTTATGTCATAGCTCAGTTTCGTTGTTCGGACTATGTAACATGAATGGTTTGAAGATCAAGAGTTATCAATATATAGCAATTTTCGAAGGTCCTGCGACCATTTAATATTACACTACCCTTCTCATTTGTAATCTCACATCCGTGATCTGAAAATTTCACATTGTGTTTATTATCACAGATCTGATATATGCTTAAGTGGTTATGTTTTAATCCTTCAATATAAAGCACATTTTCAAAGAGAGGTAAGTTAGGAAGTTGTACAATACCTTGGCCAATTATTTTGAAGTCTCTTCCATCACCGAAGGTAACTGAGCCGCCATTTACTTCTTTGATGTTCGTGAATATCCCCTTGTCACCTGTCATATGTCTTGAACATCCACTATCCCGGTACAATCTTGAGTGGCTAATGGCTTTGAAAGCTGTGTGGGCAATAAGACACGTACCCTTTGGAACCCATTTCATTATGGTTCTAGGTTTGGGAATATCTCTCGATTTTTACTGCATTTGAGAGTTAGGATTTCTCCTTCTTCTATAAAGTCCATTTTCATCTGAGTTGGATTTCAAAATCTCTTTCAGCAAGTCCACAATTTTTTCAGCTAAGGGTGATTTATTATTTCTTTGATGTTTATAGCTAAAAGTATTATTATTAATTTTAGGAACTTGAAAGGGTTTTGAGTTTTTGAAATCATTACGATTGAAAACTCTTAAAGTCTTACCTTTTGAATTCGAGGATTCTCCTCTTATAAAGATAGGAGCGGAATCCTTATATTTTAAAGAATTACCTTTAATATAACCCAGACTAGACTTGTCACTACATTTTCTAGACAAGGTTAACAATTTTTCAAGCTTTTGGTCACCATGGGCATATTTCTAAGTGTCCTTTGAACTTAGAAGGGAAGAAACTTCAAGTTTTAGTTTCTCATTTTCTGTTTTGAGTTTTTGTAATTCAGAAGATTTAAAACTTAAATCTAATTTTGTGTTTTCAAAACAATAAAAAAAATGAAAATTTTCTCAAACTGTGTTTTCAAGTTCTTCTTTTAATTTAGCATATTTTTCTTTTTAAATTTTTAACTTGACATCAATTGTACAACTCTCTCTGTATAGGGCATTATAAGCATCTTAAAGATCATCTTCATTTTCATTTTCAGAGTCACTCCTGAGATTTTCATAGTCAGATATATTACAACTATCTGAGAAAGTGACTCTGGCGATAGTCATAAGGGCTTTCACATCATATGCATTTACATTTTCTTGGTTTGATTCATCAGACTCAGAAGTACTTTCAGAGTTAGATGATTCATCCCAAGTAGCTATCATGTCCTTTCTTTTAGACCAATCCTTTTTAGGACATTTATTAGCCAGATGCTTGTTGAGGGTCAAATATTACATATTAGACCCCATTTATTACCTGGATTTACGGGTATGATCTGTTTAAACGGCCGATTTTAATTTTGTTTTGTTGCAGGATGCAATCAGGAGCTAAAACTGAAATTGGGTATTAAAAGCATGGATTTGGCACTCCGATGTCACAAAAACAGGGGACGGACTCCTGGGGATTGGGATTGACGATTTTACACAGCCGAGATCCGAAAAAATCGAGAAACTGAAGCTCAAGTGGCCCAAAAGTCAGCCAAAATGCAAGATCACAGGTTTTCCACCATCCGTTCAGTCCGAAATTTCATACACGGCCTGAGGATCATAAATTAACCGTACACGTCAAATTTCAGCGGTTGGATCGTTAAGAAGTGGCCCAACAGTCAGATCAGCCCACTAATCGTCAGTTTGGGGCCCACAAGATATCTGGAACTGCATCAAATTCGGTCTCAACCCTTTATATGAGGTTACACAACAAATGAACGGCTTAGATCTTTGGAATACATTAATGTGGGACCCACACATGTTATGCATGTGCATAGTCTGTACAAGACTCGCCGCGCACCACAAGAATCCAAGTCGGTCAGCGTTGCGCTGACCGACGAACTCTCATAAATTTCTAAAGACGCAACAGCGTCTTCGAGCCGACGCCGGGTCTTCCTTGTGGGCCCCACGCGATGTTCTTCTAGAAGATCAGAGCCGTCCACTCGATCTGTAGGATGGCCTAAACCCTCTCCTAGGTGTCGGTTTTGCCCCATGCAAGCTCTCGGAGAATCTTGTCCGTTAAACGCAGGTCGGATGGCGGAAGAGGAACTCTGGTGGGCCATAGAAAATCTGCTCCAAAATGGGTCCTTCCCGATGGGTTTTTCGATCTGAACTCCATGGAAGGTGTGGATTTCGCATAAAAAAACCACCGTGGGTCCCACCAACATCACAGTGAGCTCGCGCAAGCTGTGTTTCGCAACGGAGCTTGCGGACCGACCGTGTGGGCCACCACCTTTGATCAACCAATCAATCCACACCATTCAGAGGAATCAGGAGATTAAACCGACCGTACCTTGGTCTGTTTTCTGTTTTTCTCAGAGGCGGCATGAACATGGAGGTGTAGACGCAGGATTGAGCGGTTCCAAGAAAACTGATGATATTCTCGACGTTGCTGATCCAAAACCGGTCCGCTCCCACTGGTTTTTCAGAAGAAACCGAATGAACGGAATAGATTTCCTATCCAACGTCGTCCTGGGGCCCACCGATTATCGCTGCAGCAGCCGTAAGGCTCTGTTCGCAACAAAGTCCGCGGGCGGAACTTGTGGGCCACCATCGAAGCTTCACGAGGTCGATCCGAACCGACCATCCTGTTCGGGCCATATTTCATCCCTAAACTGCAAATTCTGGAGGATTCATGTAAGATGTGGAATGCACTGGCACAATCGCCAACTAGAAGATCTCGGTTGTTTTATGATCAACGGGTTAGTTTTTGGGGCAATCCGGACTGTAAAAACCTCTCCCAAGGGACCTCCGACCAAGGCCAAGACATCTGACCGGAATAGATCTTGCAACAGATCTATGTCTCGCTAAAAAAAAAAAACACAGATTCCTAACGCAAGAAAACTTTGCGTTTTCGCAGAAGGAGGTGTCTGCGCACGTCTCTTGTACGGTAATTCTCCACCGGATGCTTATATAAGAGAGAGAGAGAGAGGGAACGGCAGGAGGGGGGGAAGAAAAAAATCCACGGCTGGAGCAAGGGACGGCTGAGAGCTTGGGTGGACTGGAGGCTGGCACGTGAACAGGGAGAGAGGGAAGAACTGATTTCTTTGGATTTCTTTATTTCCCTTCTTTCTTTTTCTTTTTGAGTTTTTCCTGATGGATCATATGGATATTAATCCATCCATGTCAGGCTAAAACCTCTTAGCTAGGGCTAAGAGGTGAAGCTTGTAGCGTGATGGGATGAGCCTATGCTTGTGCCTTCTGTTTAGACTGAATTGATTTTGATTTAATTTTATTCTAGGAATGTTTTTAGTCTTTAATGGTCTGTTGTGACTAAAATTACAATGGGTCTACGATGGCTTTGAGCATGTTCTTCTCCCTTTTATGTTTATGACGTCAGGAAGCCCTGTTGTTCACCATCGTCTCCTGGGCATGGTTGGATGACGGTACCCTTTCCTAACCTTCATAAACATGTTGATTGGTTGGTAATTAGTTTAATTTTGTTGTTTGTTTTGTCTCCTGGGCATGGTTTGGTGATGGAATCCATTCTAATTCATATACCTTTCATCTCTTGAAAACTATATCAACGGCAGTTCAGTTAATTTCCCTGATTTTTAATTCAGGCATAAGATCTCCCTGATCTCTACAAGTGGATCCTCTGAATCCCTAGTGTCTTTTCTCTGAATTTCTCCTAAGTTTTAGATTAAATATTTCACCATTATTTCTCAAATTACACTCAATTTAGATTTCATCTCATTCTAGTTCTAGTTCTAGTTAGTTTCAGATTATGTACAGGTTTCAGTCCCTATGGATTTGACCTCGGTCTTACCGAGTTTATTACTACATCACAACCCTATACTTGGGGAGTGAACAAGTTTTTGGCGCCGTTGCCGGGGACTGACGGCTACGATTTTCTGAAATTAATTGGATTTAGAGTTAGTTTAAGATTAGGATTTTACTAATTTTAATTTTATTTTTTATTTAATTCATAGGACTAACATATTTCCTATTCTGTAGGTTGTTAAGATAGAACTTCTAATTTGGTAAACTCTTTCTGATTTTCTAGATTTTCTAACTCTTTAGATTTGATTTACTTTAGAAACTTCTCCTCTTGAGAACTAACTTATTTTGTTTTATTTTGCAGGTCTTTAGCTTAGGGACTCCAATTTGGTAATCTCTTTACAAACCTCTCTTTCTTTCTAGATTTTCATTTTGTTTCTTAGGATTAGGTTTAGAATTTGATTGAGGGCTACGAGTGTTTCATGCCCAAGTGGGCCCGTGACGACACTCGACGTCTCTTGACTGAAGGAGGATTAGTTGAGGGGTTGACTGTCCATCGCAGGATTAGACACCGTTCGAATTCCCCTGAGTTAATTGAGGTTATGGCTGCAAATCAACCTCAAGCACTACCTCAACAGATGGATGAGGAAGTACATGATGAGAATGAGGTGCTTCAAGCACCCCCGCCTCGTACCTTACGAGATTATTTACAACCAGCGGCGGTGAGCATGCCCTCATGCATGATTTTTCCTGAAAACACAGGACAGATGGACATCAAGCCAGGAGTTATCCAACTCCTTCTTAAATTCCATGGGCTTGAATCAGAAAGTCCATACTTACATTTGAAAGAGTTCGATGAGATTATAGCCACCTTATACTTTCCCAATGTATCCGAGGATACAATCAGGCTGAAACTCTTTCCTTTTTCATTGAAAGAAAAGGCTAAGACGTGGTTACATTCACTGCGTCCTAGATCCATTGGCACATGGAATGATTTGCAGAGAGAATTCATAAAGAAATTTTTCCCACATCATAAAACGATTACCCTCAGAAAAGTAATCATGAACTTCGCCCAAAAGGAAGATGAAACATTCTACCAATGTTGGGAAAGGTTCAAGGATCTTGTCAGTTCATGCCCACAACACAGTTTTGAAATGTGGCGCATTACAAATTTTTTCTATGATGGACTGACATCCTCCATGCGCCAACTGGTCGAGACAATGTGTAATGGAGAATTCATGAATAAAGAAGTCGATGAAGTATGGGATTACCTCGATAGACTTGCCGAGAATGCACAATCATGGGACCATTACCCAAAATCAAACACCACGCCTAAGCCAACTCAGTCTAAGGAGAAAGATGGAGTATATCTCCTGAAAGAAGAGGACGATGTAAATTTTAAAGTGACTAATCTCATGCGAAGAGTCGAGGTCATGGAAGGAAAGAAGGATAAGGTTAATGAAATTGTTTGCGGCATCTGTGATTGCAACATTCACACAACTGAAAATTATCCTACCATATCTGCCTTTCGATGAGTGTTGAATGAGCAAGCCAATGCCGTAAATAACTATCAAAGACCTTTCAATGGATCTACCTCCAATACATACAATCCTGGTTGGAGAAATCATCCAAATTTTAGTTGGAGGAATGGACAAACTGCTACCCCTCAAAGTTTCTTCAATCAAAATCCAAATCGGGGAAACCTCAAGAAGAACCAGGTTCAAAATTCCATACAAGAGTCGACTCAGGCGGTGCGTGGACTTACAGACTTTATGCAAAAAATAGATTCACGTATGACGGTTATAGAAAAGGGGATGCTTCCTGCACAACCGCTCCCCAATCCTAAACCGCAATACGAGATAAATGATCCTAGCTCTTCAAATCAAATGCGACACGCTAAATCCATCACCACTCTTAGGAGTGGGAAGATCATTGATAAAACCCTTCCGGTTAGGCCCGAAAAGCCTCAAGAACCAGAAGAGGACAATAATGATGGATCTCGTGATGTCCCACAAAATTTAGAACCGGGACTTTTAGAGAAGCCAGTTGCTCCGTTCCCCCAACGGTTAGTTGCACCAAAATGACTTTCTAACTCTCAGGATATTCTGGAGGTGTTGAAACAAGTGAAAGTCAACATTCCTTTACTTGATGTCGTAAAACAGGTTCCTCTATATGCAAAATTTCTGAAAGACCTATGCACGACCAAAAGACGGCAGAGTATTCAAAAGAAGATTTTCTTAACTGAGAAAGTGAGTGCCATCCTGAAGCAAGACATGCCGCAGAAATTTAAGGATCCCGGTAGCCCAACCATATCATGTGTAATCGGGAACCATCGAATTGATCATGCACTTCTTGACTTAGGAGCGAGCGTCAATTTGATCCCCTACTCGGTATACAAACAGTTAGGATTGGGTGAGTTAAAACCTACCTTAACCACACTACAACTTGTCGATCGAACTGTTCGTGTACCAAGAGGGATTATTGAGGATGTGTTAGTCCAAGTTGATAGATTTTACTACCCTGTAGATTTTATCATCCTGGACACCGAACCCATCAACAACATGAGCACTCAGATTCCCGTCATTCTTGGTCGCCCATTCCTTGCCACGTCAAATGCAATCATCAATTGCAGGAATGGTGTCATGACTATGTCTTTTGAAAATTTGACATTGGAGTCAAACATCTTTTTCAATAACGGCAGCAACGCAGAGGATGATGACGATGTCCACGACATTA
Source organism: Magnolia changhungtana (assembly GCA_030180095.1). Lineage (NCBI taxonomy): Eukaryota > Viridiplantae > Streptophyta > Magnoliopsida > Magnoliales > Magnoliaceae > Magnolia > Magnolia changhungtana. Next base: position 7,032,106 of record JASAUF010000600.1, read on the forward strand.
ACATGATCGATACTTTCGTGGAAGATAGGACACCCCTTACCTTATCCTCTGATCCTCTAGAGACGTGCTTAGCCCACTCCCATGAGTTTGATGATGATATGATTAGGGAGACGTGTGCCTTGCTTGATCTTGCCGTGTACTTGAAGTTAACCGGTGGAGGCCACAATTTGAAGAATTGCCACAAACTGATGTAGTGCCTCTACCGTCTAACCTCAAGGCACCGAAGCTTGACCTAAAACCTTTGCCCTCTGATTTAAAATATGCCTATTTAGGTCAAGATGAGACATACCCGGTGGTGATCTCTGCCCACCTGGAGAAAGAACAGGAGAGTATGCTCATATCTACTCTTATTGAGCATAAAGGAGCCCTAGGATGGACGATAGCGGACCTCAAGGGAATCGATCCCTCGATTTGTACTCACCACATATATCTTAAGGATAATGCGAAGACCGCTCGGTAACCACAACGTAGATTAAATCCAAGCATGAAGGAAGTGGTTAAGGCCGAGGTTCTTAAACTATTGGATGTGGGTATCAAATACCCTATATCTGATAGTCAATGGGTGAGTCCAACTCAGGTGGTTCCTAAGAAGTCCGGAATCACCATCGTAGCCAATGCTAATAATGAACTCGTGCCAACTAGAGTCACTACTGGTTGGAGAATGTGCATTGACTACAGAAAGTTGAATACCGTTACAAGGAAGGATCACTTTCCTTTGCCCTTCATTGATCAAATCTTAGAAAGGCTAGCTGGTCATTCCTATTACTGTTTCCTTGACGGGTATTCGGGCTATAATCAGATTGAAATCGCCCCTGAGGATTAGGAAAAGACCACATTTACATGTCCCTACGACACATTTGCTTACCGAAGGATGCCATTTAGACTATGTAATGCCCCTGCCACCTTTCAGCGATGTATGTTGAGTATCTTTTCTGATATGGTGGGACAATATCTAGAGGTCTTCATGGACGATTTCTCTGTCTATGGTTCATCTTTCAGCAAGTGCTTGGAAAGTCTTAAATGTGTGCTAAAAAGATGTGAAGAAAAGAACTTGGTACTTAATTGGGAGAAGTGCCATTTCATGGTTCATAAGGAAATTGTCCTTGGACATATCATCTCGTCCAAGGGAATTGAGGTAGATAAGGCAAAAATCGATCTTATCTCTAACCTGCCTCCACCCAAGAACATCAGGGACGTGCGATCGTTCTTAGGACACGCAGGATTTTACAGGCGATTCATAAAGGACTTTAGTCTCCTCTATCGTCCTTTATGTAATCTTCTTCAAAAGGATGTTCCATACGAGTGGACTGAGAAATGCCAGGAAGCTTTCACCAAGCTTAAAGGCATGTTAACCACTGCACCCATCATGCAGCCACCCGACTGGAGCCTTCCTTTTGAGCTTATGTGCGACGCCTTTGATTATGCTCTTGGAGCGGTGCTAGGTCAGAGAAAAGATAAGAGGCCCTACGTCATCCATTACGCGAGTAGGACTTTAAATCCTGCCCAAGTGAACTACTCGACTACGGAAAAAGAACTCTTAGCCGTGGTGTTCGCCTTGGACAAATTTAGGTCCTACTTGATCGGATCCAAAATCATTATCTATACAGATCATGCGGCACTGAAGTATCTTCTTTCCAAGAATGATTCTAAGCCCCGCTTGATACGATGGATCCTTCTACCCTAAGAATTTGATTTGGAAATAAAAGATAAAAAGGGAGTAGAGAACGTAGTGGCCGATCACCTTACTCGCCTTAATACCTCTAATTTCCTTGAGGTAACCCATATCAATGACATGTTCCCTGATGAACAACTGTTCAGAGTCTCCCATTCACCTTGGTTCGCTGATATTGCTAATTATCTTGCTACAGGTTCCATACCGTCACATTGAACTAGAAGATAAGAAGAAATTTTTCACCGAGGTACGCAAATTCTTCTGGGATGATCCATACTTGTTTAAATATTGCCCAGACCAAATCTTGAGGAGATGTGTGCCAGACGATGAGCATCAAAGTGTCATCTCCTTTTGTCACTCACAGCTTCTGTGGTGGTCACTTTTTCGCAAAAAGACTACGGCCAAGATTCTTGATGTGGCTTCTATTGGCCCACTATATTCAGGGATACTCATGAGTTTTGCAAAGCTTGTGAGCGTTGTCAGAAATTGGGAGCATTGTCCCGTCGAAATATGATGCTCTTGAATCCCATTCTTATCATAGAGGCATTTGATTGCCGGGGCATCGATTTCATGGGACCATTCCCCCAATCTTTTGGGAATTTATATATTTTGCTTGTCGTAGACTATGTCACTAAATGGGTCGAAGCGATTCTGTGTCGGAATAATGACCATGGCATGGTCATTAAATTCCTAAAAGAGAACATCCTTTCCGATTTGGAACGCCTCGAGCTATTATTAGTGATGGGGGCTCACACTTTGTAATAGGCCATTGAGAGTTTAATGAAGAAATACGGTATCTCTCATAAGGTGAGCACCCCATACCACCCACGGACAAGTGGGCAAGTGAGATTTCTAATAGGGAGATCAAACACATTTTGGAGAAAAAGGTTAACCCTGACCGTAAGGATTGGTCAATTCGATTGACCGATGCCTTATGGGCGTATCGTACTGCTTTCAAAATTCCTATTGGAATGTCTCCCTTTAGACTCGTCTATGGGAAGGCTTGCCACTTGCCTGTGGAGTTGGAACATAGAGCCTACTGGGCAATCAAAATCTAAATTTTAATCTGAACAACGCTGGCTCGCGACGCAAACTTTAATTAAATGAACTTGAAGAAATCCGGAACGACGCATACGAGAACTCGAGAATTTACAAGGACAGAATTAAGGCGTTTCATGACCAACATATTCTACAAAAATCATTCACGCCAGGCCAGAAAGTCCTTTTGTATAATTCTCGATTACATCTCTTTCCGAGTAAGCTTCGATCTCGTTGGACCGGCCCTTACATTGTTGTTACTGCATATCCTCATGGGGCCGTCGAGATAAGAGATCCCGACAATGGCAAGGAGTTTAAAGTAAATGGACATCGCTTAAAGCCATTTGTCGAGAAATTTGATTCAGAGGACATGTCCACACCTCTAAATGATCCTGTTTACCAGGACTGATCTCCTAGTCGGATGGAGGTATAGGTAGGTTTATCGCTTTCTTAGGACTAGGGTAGTTGCTTTATTTGTCTGGCTGAAGACGATAAACTTAGCACTCCTGGGAGGCAACCCAGCTTTTTTCCATTTATTTCATTTTCCTAGTTAGTTCAATGTTTGTGGGTAACATTACTGCAAACCCTCACGAGACTACAATTCGTCCACTAGGGGCAACCTAGGGGTTTAAAGGCCTGTTGCATACGCTAAATGCAATCGAGAGCACCTGTGAAAGTGGTATAGGTAGGATTTTATTTATTTTTGTTATTTTTGTTCTACTTTCTCTCTTGTGCTGACCGGATTCCATGCTTCTATCTCTTGGAAAGTCTCTCTCGATTCATCATCCAGGTACTATCTTCCCATCACTTTGCATTTACTTTCATTGTCCCATGTGCATTCCATGCTCATATCTTTTACATTGAGGACAATGTAGCTTTTAGGTTGGGGGTGGGAGATTAGGTTACCTAATCAGTGTTTTCTTCGTCTTGAGCAAAAATTGTGAAAATTTTTAAAAATTTTCTGCACTTTCTGGTGAATTTGAAGTGATTTTTGACAACCATCTGTGATTTAGAATTTTAGGATATGGAATGTTAGTGATTTACTACTCTTGGATTCAGTAGCTGTTAGATTTCACAGTTAAGTTGAATTGTTAATCCATGATTAGAAGTTGTAAACATTGATTGAGTCATGATTTCACAGGACACATCTCGCTTACACATTAAGGTTTCAGTTTCATATTGAAGGATTAACTTGATAATCACTAAGCATGAAGGAACCAGTCTGAAATATTTTGCTATCAGGGTATGAAGAAGAATTGAAAAGGTTGGGCAAATAATCTTCACCATAGGTTTGCTCCCTATAGGTGTGGATTTAACTCCCCATGGATGATATATGAAAAAGGTTTAGGTGTACGGTCTTCACCATAGGTTTGCTCCCTATAGGTGAGGATTGGACTCCCCTTCTTGGCGTTACCTTTAATGAAAAAAAAAATCAAAGGCTAAAAGAAAGAAAAAGAATGATCTATGAGGGACCTTTTAGTTTAGGTTTTGGTTGTCCTGGATGCACTTGTGGTTACCAACGTTATCATGAAATAGAGAATTGAATATTAATGTTGAAAGTCGGGATTACACTCTACACCCATGGAACTCAATGTTTATTATTCTAGTTTATGGATTAATATTTGAATTTGATTATGAAATTCACCGTGCATGAGAGGCCAGGAGAAATTGATAATCAGCATTCATGAATCTTAAGATTTCTCATATCTGGATTGTTTTTCAAAATATCACTAGGCTTCACAAGAATTATCTCGTAATTCTCAATTTAATTTTCGCATATTTTGCTCGGGACTATCAAAATACTGGTTGGGGGTTGTGTTGAGGGTCAAATATTACATATTAGACCCCATTTATTACCTGGATTTATGGGTATGATACTGTTTAAACGGCCGGTTTTAATTTTGTTTTGTTGCAGGATGCAATCAGGAGCTAAAACTGAAATTGGGTATTAAAAGCGTGGATTTGGCACTCCGATGTCACAAAAATAGGGGACAGACTCCTGGGGATTGAGATCGACAATTTTACACAGCCGAGATCCGAAAAAATCGAGAAACTGAAGCTAAGTGGCCCGAAAGTCAGCCAGAATGCAAGATCACAGGTTTTCCACCATCTGTTCAGTCCGAAACTTCATACACGGCCTAAGGATCATAAATTAACCGTACACGTCAAATTTCAGCCGTTGGATCGTTAAGGAAGTGGCCCAACAGTCAGATCAGCCCACTAATCGTCAGTTTGGGGCCCACAAGATATCTGCAACTGCATCAAATTCGGTCTCAACCCTTTATATGAGGTTACACAACAAATGAACGGCTCAAATCTTTGGAATACATTAATGTGGGACCCACACACATTATGCATGTGCATAGTCTGTACAAGACTCGTCGCGCACCACAAGAATCCAAGTCGGTCAGTGTTGCGCTGACCGACGAACAATCAAAAATTTCTAAAGATGCAACAGCGTCTTCGAGCCGACGCCGGGTCTTCCTTGTGGGCCCCACGCGTTGTTCTTCTAGAAGATCAGAGCCGTCCACTCGATCTGTAGGATGGCCTAAACCCTCTCCTAGGTGTCGGTTTTGCCCCATGCAAGCTCTCGGAGAATCTTGTCCGTTAAACGCAGGTCGGACGGCGGAAGAGGAACTCTGGTGGGCCATAGAAAATCTGCTCCAAAATGGGTCCTTCCCGATGGGTTTTTCGATCTGAACTCCATGGACGGTGTGGATTTCGCATAAAAAAACCACCGTGGGTCCCACCAACATCACAGTGAGCTCGCACAAGCTCTGTTTCGCAACGGAGCTTGCGGACCGACCGTGTGGGCCACCACCTTTGATCAACCGATCAATCCACACCGTTCAGAGGAATCAGGAGATTAAACCGACCGTACCTTGGTCTATTTTCTGTTTTTCTCAGAGGCGGCATGAACATCGAGGTGTAGACGCAGGATTGAGCGGTTCCAAGAAAACTGATGATATTCTCGATGTTGGTGATCCAAAATCGGTCCGCTCCCACTGGTTTTTCAGAAGAAACCGAATAAACGGAATAGATTTCCTATCCAACGTCGTCCTGGGGCCCACCGATTATCGCAGCAGCAGCCGTAAGGCTCTGTTCGTAACAGAGTCCGCGGGCGAAACTTGTGGGCCACCATCGAAGCTTCACGAGGTCGATCCGAACCGACCATCCTGTTCGGGCCATATTTCAACCCTACACTGCAAATTCTGGAGGATTCATGCAAGATGTGGAATGCACTGGCACAATCGCCAACTAGAAGATCTTGGTTGTTCTATGATCAACGGGTCAGTTTTTGGGGCAATCCGGACTGTAAAAACCTCTCCCAAGGGACCTCCGACCAAGGCCAAGACATCTGACCGGAATAGATCCTGCAACAGATCTATGTCTCGCTAAAAAAAAAAAAACACAGATTCCTAACGCAAGAAAACTTTGCGTTTTCGCAGGAGGTGTCTGCGCACGCCTCTTGTGCGGTAATTCTCCACCGGATGCTTATATAAGAGAGAGAGGGAACGGCAGGAGGGGGGGAAGAAAAAAATCCACGGCTGGAGCAAGGGACGGCTGAGAGCTTGGGTGGACTGGAGGCTGGCACGTGAACAGGGAGAGAGGGAAGAACTGATTTCTTTGGATTTCTTTATTTCCCTTCTTTCTTTTTCTTTTTGAGTTTTTCCTGATGGATCATATGAATATTAATCCATCCATGTCAGGCTAAAACCTCTTAGCTAGGGCTAAGAGGTGAAGCGTGTAGCGTGATGGGATGAGTCTATGCTTGTGCCTTCTTTTTAGACGGAATTGATTTTGATTTAATTTTATTCTGGGAATGTTTTTAGTCTTTAATGGTCTGTTGTGACTGAAATTACAATGGGTCTGCGATGGCTTTGAGCATGTTCTTCTCCCTTTTATGTTTATGACGTCAGGAAGCCCTGTTGTTCACCATCGTCTCCTAGGCATGGTCGGATGACGATACCCTTTCCTAACCTTCATAAACATGTTGATTGGTTGGTAATTAGTTTAATTCTGTTGTTTGCTTTGTCTCCTGGGCATGGTTTGGTGATGGAATCCATTCTAATTCATATACCTTTCATCTCTTAAAAACTATATCAACGGCAGTTCAGTTAATTTCCCTGATTTTTAATTCAGGCATAAGATCTCCCTGATCTCTACAAGTGGATCCTCTGAATCCCTAGTGTCTTTTCTCTGAATTTCTCCTAAGTTTTAGATTAAATATTTCACCATTATTTCTCAAATTACACTCAATTTAGATTTCATCTCATTCTAGTTCTAGTTCTAGTTGGTTTCAGATTACGTACAGGTTTCAGTCCCTGTGGATTCGACCTTGGTCTTACCGAGTTTATTACTACATCACAACCCTATACTTGGGGAGTGAACAATGCCCATATTCATGACAGTTGAAACATTGACTGTCCTTTATTTTAGACTTCCAAGAATTAGATTTTCCTTTTCTTTTATCAAATGATTTTTAAAAATTTGTTCTTTTCTTGTTTTTGAAAATTCTATAAAATTTCTTAGCTAACATTGTCATATCATATTCATTTTCTTCAAAATTAGAATTAGAACTATTTTATTTTGAAACGGATTTAGAATATTTAAGAGCAATAGACTTAGCTTTAGGAGCCTTAAAATTCAACTTATATGTTTGAAGAGAGCCAACTAACTCCTCAACCTTCATAAGATCGGTATCTCTCAATTCCTGAATAGGAGTAACCTTAGAATTGAATCTGTCAGGAGGAGATCGCAATATTTTTGCACAAACCTTACTTTCTGTGATTTCATCTCCTAGACCCCACATGAAATTATTCATTATGTCATTTAGTTTCATATAGAAGTCCATAAAAGTTTCATTTTCTTCCATACGAATTTCCTCAATTCTAGTAGTGAGGATTTGAACTTTTTATTTCTTGACTATAGTTGCTCCTTCAAGTGTCATTTCGAGAATGTCCTAAGCTTGCTTAGCTGTATCGCATGAAATAATTCTTTTGAATTCATCAAGTGATAGAGCGCAAGTTATGGCATTTAAGGCTTTAGCATTAGCACTGCTTTCACTTTTCTGACCTGCAGTCCATAAATAGAATACTGTTTCTCTCATTAATTTGGATCGAACGCAGATTGCGTCCTATCCCCGCCCAGACGATAATCCGTTCGGACAGGGCTCTATGGGGCCCATAGTGATGTAAATGTTTTATCCACGTTGTCATCATTTTTCTCAGATCATTTTAAGGTATGAGTCAAAAAAATGAGGCAGGTACAAGGCTTAAGCAGACCACAAAGTGGGTATTGAACATGCACCATTAAAAACTTCTTGAGAGCTGGAGAAGTTTCGGATCAAGCTGATATTTGTTTTTTCACTTCATCCACGTCTACAGGACCTTAAGAATACATTGGATGGTAAAAAAAACATCACAATGGCCCTTAAAAAGGTTTCAACGGTAGGTGTCATTATCACTACAACTTCCTTTCGTGTGGTCCACTGGATTTATGGATCTACTTAATTTTTTGGGTCATACCTTAAAATGATATGAAAAAAGTGATTAACAACATGGATAAAACACTTACATCACAGTGCACCTCAAAGAGCACGGCCCATACGAATTACCGTCCGAGTGGGCGTAGGACACAATCCGCTTCCATTTGGATCCATCCTCGACTACTACCTCAGTCATAGGAGGCTTCCATTTAGTTACGGTGGCTTACCACACACTTTCATCTAAGGATTGTAGAAAAATCCTCATTCTGGCTTTCCAGTATGAATAATTAGAGCCATCAAAAGTAGGTGGCCTGGTAATAGATAAACTGTCGAAATTTGACATAATAAAGCTCTAGATCTTAACTCAAGGAGGTTAATCCAAAAAATAAAGAAACCCTCTCTAATACCACCTAAAAAGGAGAGCTTAAGAAGTTCGAAGGGGAGGGGGGGTGTCACGCCCTAGACTCGGAGACCGGGCTCACGAAATTCTCGATGCTGATTCCAGCGCCAACAGCCTCCGTAACACCCCATTCTTGGCTCCTGGCACCCACACACTAACTCTCGATCCTGGGATCCTACAAGAAGGATTTCCATAACATAAGTCTGTTCATAATCAGCATACCTAAGATCATAACCATAGAAAATAACTATAGGAACAATATTACAAAATCCACCAAAAATTAAAACTTTTACAGTACATGGCTTAAAATAAGAAAAGGTACAACGATAGATAACAAAAACTCCCAAAAGAGATAGCTCCTCTCCTGCTCCAGCACCTGCTACTGCCTAGCATCACCTACACGGATCAATCGTGCATAAGCTTATAGAAAGCTTAGAGGGTGGTGTAAGTGTGTGCAGGATAGGTGACAAGGGTCCAATATCAGAGAATGCGGAAAAACTGACAAGACCATGAATATCATCAATACTATCAGCCGTACCAAGGCTATGTTATACCAAGCATGCATGTTATCAGCCATCACAAGGCTATGCAATGCAATATATGAGTACTGGGTGTCATACCAAGGTGATGCAATAAGAGGCCTACATAGTCATATGCTATATGCAAGGTGTAATGCAATCATGTCAGTCCTCATGTCAGTCCTCATGTCAAGTTCACATATCAATATAGTTTCTCTCAAGGGGTCACCGGGTCAAATACACTACATGCTGACTACTGCCTCCCTAGCCGCATAGACCAGCGAGCATAAGAGACCTCACTACCCGCCCGTGGATAGCTAATCACCAACAAGGCTTGACAGTAGTGGACCCATTTACGAGCTGGTCAAACTCAGCCTAGCTTAAATGCCCTCTCACTTGGGTGGATAAGGCCACAACCCTTCTTAACCGACCACATTATAGTGGGAGACACGGCCTCAAGTCTAGGCACCGACGCTCATATTTTCACTCGGTTTAGACGTTGGGGTGTCTCCTGGTACTATGAAGGTTTTGGGGCTTTCACCCAAGGACATCCTAAGTGCCCACAATGCTCAAGATAATATTTTCAATGTCTAAATCTAGTCATCCACGTTACCCTGTGGAGACTACAACCCTGATGAAGATAGAGCAAATCATCTGAGCCATACAAGAATGGAGGATGCATGAAAACACGCTAGTCAACCATACATTAGTCCTGTGCATACAGCGCTCATGTAGGGTAACTCCATATCTCTGGGAGTCCCATAAAAATAATCTGCCTAATGGCATAAGTCATGATCAGTCAATCCATACTCCAAGCATACATATGATGCACATGGATGAATCATGAGACGATGTTGTACTCTTCCCTTACCAAGGTTAAGTCTAGGTACTTAGACAAATTCCTCAAAAAGTGAAAGATACATACTACTAGTGGGGGCCCAATGGTTTGGGATAGCCCACAAGGTCTAAGTAAGCCATACTACGGGCCTAAGGGTTAGGAACAGGCTCAAACAAGGTCTAAGCACTACCAGAAAAATGGGTAAAGGCTACAGATAAAATCCGTAGCCATAGGTCTATGGCTACGGATCTAGTCCGTAGCACGACCGTAGTCGTAGGTCCCATAAGAATAGGTCTAGAACCTATGGCTACGAATTTAATCCGTAGCTATACGTTCCAACAGCTACGGATATGATCCGTAACAATAACTACCAGAAAACAGGCAAAGGCTACAGACCAAATCTGTAGCCATATACTTATGGCTACGGTTGTAATCCGTAGCATGACCGTAGTCATAGGTGTGGTAACAATAGGTCTGGAACCTATGGCTACGGATTTAACCCGTAGCTATATGTTCCAACAGCTACGGTTATAATCTGTAGCAATATATCTGTAGTGAAAACTTCAAATAGCTACACCTGTCATATTAGTGGCTATAGTCAATATTCGTAGCTATTTTGTACGTTAAAAATTTTTATATAATCATTTGTTCATTCAATTACCACCTGTATAATCATTCATTCATTCAATTACAATCAATAACAATCCTTCATTCAATCAATTACAATTACAATCCTTCATTCAATCAATTACAATTACAATCAATTACAATCTAATTCATTCAATCAATTACAATTACAATTACAATAATGCCGAAAATACAAATCTTTGGCTTCATTAGAGAAATGTGCTCGACTTCACTATGAAATTTCAACAGCTTCGTATATTCCATCATTCTACAAACAGTCATGTCACTCATAAATTAGAATACCCATTAGAGAAAAGAAAGACAAAGTGAAAGAAGTGCATCATATATAACCATTTTTTTCTTAATGAATTTAAAAAAAAAAAAAAAAAATTTAAAGAGGAATGAAATTGACACAAAAGAAATGGTCTCACTATATGATTATAGGTTTAGGTTTAGGTTAAGGTTTAGGTTTAGGTTATAGGTTTTGGGATTTGAGAATGAGTTCGGGTTTAGGTTATAGGTTTTGGTTTTGGTTTTGGTTATAGGTTTTAGGATTTGAGAATGGGTTCGGGTTTAGGTTATAGGTTTTGGTTTAGGTTATAGGTTTTGGTTAAGGTTTAGGTTTTTGGATATGAGAATGGGTTCGGGTTTAGGTTATAAGTCTTGGTTTTGGTTTAGGTTATAGGTTTTGGGATTTGAGAATGGGTTGGGTTTAGGTTATAGGTTTTGGTTTTGGTTTTGGTTTAGGTTATAGATTTTGGTTTAGGTTTAGGTTAAGGTTTAAGTTTAGGTTATAGGTTTTGGGAATTGAGAATGGGTTCGGGTTTAGGTTATAAGTTTTGGTTTTGGTTTAGGTTTAGGTTTTGGATTTGAGAATGGGTTCTGGTTTAGGTTATAGGTTTTGGTTTTGGTTTAGGTTATAAGTTTTGGGATTTGAGAATGGATTCGGATTTAGATTATAGGTTTTGGTTTTGGTTTAGGTTATAGGTTTTGGTTAAGGTTTAGGTTAAGGTTTTGGTTTAGGTTATAGGCTTTTTAGGATTTGAGAATGGGTTCGGGATTAGGTTATAGGTTTTGGTTTTGGTTTAGGTTATAGGTTTTGGTTAAGGTTTAGGTTATAGGTTTTGGTTAAGGTTTAGGTTTTGGATTTGAGAATGGGTTCGGGTTTAGGTTATAGGTTTTGGTTTAGGTTAAGGTTTAGGTTTTAGATTTGAGAATGGGTTCGAGTTTAGGTTATAGGTTTTGGTTTTGGTTTAGGTTATAGGTTCCCATTACGGTTTAGGTTTTTGGATTTGAGAATGGGTTCGGGTTTAGGTTATAGGTTTTGGTTTTGGTTTAGGTTATAGGTTTTGGTTAAGGTTTAGGTTTTTGGATTTGAGAATGGGTTCGGGTTTAGGTTATAGGTTTTGGTTTAGGTTAAGGTTTAGGTTTTGGATTTGAGAATGGGTTCGGGTTTAAGTTGTAGGTTTTAGTTTTGGTTTAGGTTATAGGTTTTGGTTACTGATTTAGGTTTTGGATTTGAGAATGGGTTCGGGTTTAGATTATAGGTTTTGGTTTTGGTTTAGGTTATAGGTTTTGGTTAAGGTTTAGGTTTTGGATTTGAGAATGGGTTCGGGTTTAGTTATAGGTTTTGGTTTTGGTTTGGTTATAGGTTTTGGTTAAGGTTTAGGTTTTGGATTTGAGAATGGGTTCGGGTTTAGGTTATAGGTTTTGGTTTTGGTTATAGGTTTTAGTTAAGTTTAGGTTTTGGATTTGAGAACTGTGGTTCGGGTTTAGGTTATAGGTTTTGGTTAAGGTTTAGGTTTTGGATTTGAGCATGGGTTCGGGTAGAGGTTATAGGTTTCGATTTCGGTTTCGGTTAAGGTTATAGGTTTTGGGATTTGAGAATGGGTTCGGGTTTAGGTTATAGGTTTTGGTTTGGTTTTGGTTTTGGTTTTAGATTTGAGAATGGGTTCTGGTTTAGGTTATAGGTTTTGGTTTTGGTTTAGGTTATAGGTTTTGGGATTTGAGAATGGATTCGGGTTTAGGTTATAGGTTTTTATTTTGGTTTAGGTATAGGTTTTGGTTAAGGTTTAGGTTAAGGTTTAGGTTTAGGTTATAGGTTTTTGGGATTTGAGAATGGGTTCGGGATTAGGTTATAGGTTTTGGTTTTGGTTTAGGTTATAGGTTTTGGTTAAGGTTTGGGTTATAGGTTTTGGTTAGGTTTAGGTTTTGGATTTGAGAATGGGTTCGGGTTTAGGTTATAGGTTTTGGTTTAGATTAAGGTTTAGGTTTTGGATTTGAGAATGGGTTCGGGTTTAGGTTATAGGTTTTGGTTTTGGTTTAGGTTATAGGTTTTGGTTACGGTTTAAGTTTTTGAATTTGAGAATGGGTTTGTGTTTAGGTTATAGGTTTTGGTTTTGGTTTAGGTTATAGGTTTTCGTTAAGGTTTAGGTTTTGGATTTGAGAATGGGTTCGGGTTTAGGTTATAGGTTTTGGTTTTGGTTATAGGTTTGGGTTAAGGTTTAAGTTTTGGATTTGAGGTGGTTCGGGTTTAGGTTATATGTTTTGGTTAAGGTTTAGGTTTTGGATTTGAGAATGGGTTCGGGTAGAGGTTATAAGTTATGGTTTCGGTTAAGGTTATAGGTTTTGGGATTTGAGAATGGGTTAGGGTTTAGGTTGAAGGTTTTGGTTTAGGTTAAGGTTTAGGTTTTGATTTAAGAATGGGTTCTAGTTTAGGTTATAGGTTTTGGTTTTAGTTTAGGTTATAGGCTTTGGGATTTGAGAATGGATTCGAGTTTAGGTTATAGGTTTTGGTTTTGGTTTAGGTATAGGTTTTGGTTAAGGTTTAGGTTTAGGTTATAGGTCTTTTGGGATTTGAGAATGGGTTCGGGATTAGGTTATAAGTTTTGGTTTTGGTTTAGGTTATAGGTTTTGGTTAAGGTTTAAGTTATAGGTTTTGGTTAAGGTTTAGGTTTTGGATTTGAGAATGGGTTCGGGTTTAGGTTATAGGTTTTGGTTTTGGTTTAGGTTATAGGTTTTGGTTACGGTTTAGGTTTTGGATTTGAGAATGGGTTTTGGTTTTGGTTTAGGTTATAGGTTTTGGTTAAGGCTTAGGTTTTTGGATTTGAGAATGGGGTTGGGTTTAGGTTATAGGTTTTGGTTTTGGTTATAGGTTTTAGTTAACGTTTAGGTTTTTGGATTTGAGAATTGGTTCGGGTTTAGGTTATAGGTTTTGGTTAAGGTTTAGGTTTTTGGATTTTGAGAATGGGTTCGAGTAGAGGTTATAAGTTTTGGTTTCGGTTAAGGTTCTAGGTTTTGGGATTTGGGAATGGGTTCGGGTTTAGGTTATAGGTTTCGGTTTTGGTTTAGGTTTAGGTTTTTGGATTTGAGAATGGGTTCGGTTTAGGTTATAGGTTTTGGTTTTGGTTTAGGATATAGGTTTTGGTTACGATTTATGTTTTTGGATTTGAGAATGGATTCGGGTTTAGGTTATAGGTTTTGGCTTTGGTTTAGGTTATAGGTTTTGGGATTTGAGAATGGGTTCGGGTTTAGGTTATATATTTTAGTTTAGGTTATAAGTTTTGGTTTAGGTTTAGGTTAAGGTTTAGGTTTAGGTTATAGGTTTTGGATTTGAGAATGGGTTCGGGTTTAGGTTATAGGTTTTGGTTTTGGTTTAGGTTATAGGTTTTGGGATTTGAGAATGGGTTCGGAGTTTAGGTTATAGGTTATGGTTTTGGTTTTGGTTAAGGTTAGGTTTTTGGATTTGAGAATAGGTTATGGTTTAGGTTTAGGAAATCGGGTTCATGTTCGGGATTGGGTTTAAGTTTTGGTTTTCAAGTTTAGGTTTAGGTTTAGGTTAGGGAGTTGAGATTAAGATTAGGTGTAGGTTTAGCTCAGGAATTGAGTTTAGGTTATAGGTTTAGGAAAGGTTAGGTTTAGGTTATAGGTTTTGGGATTTGGGAATATTTTTAGGTTATTAGTATAGGTTTAGTTTAGGTTATAAGTTAAGGTTTAGGGATTTGAGTTTAGGTTATAGGTTTTGGTTTAGGTTATTGGATTTGAGAATGGGTTCGGTTTAGGTTATAGGTTTTGGTTTTGGTTTAGGTTATAGGTTTTGATTTAGGTTTAGGTTAAGGTTTAGGTTATAGGTTTTGGGAATTAAGAATGGGTTCAAGTTTAGGTTATAGGTTTTGGTTTTGTTTAGGTTTAGGTTTTTAGATTTGAGAATGGGTTTGGTTTAGGTTATAGGTTTTGGTGAGGTTTAGGTTATAGGTTTTGGGATTTGAGTTTTAGGTTCGGGTTTAGTTTAGGTTATAGGTTTTGGTTTAGGTTTAGGTTAAGGTTTAGGTTATAGGTTTTGGGAATTGAGAATGGGTTCGGGTTTAGGTTATAGGTTTTGGTTTTGGTTTAGGTTTAAGTTTTTGGATTTGAGAATGGGTTCTGGTTTAGGTTATAGGTTTTGGTTTTGGTTTAGGTTATAAGTTTTG
Organism: Magnolia changhungtana; assembly: GCA_030180095.1. NCBI lineage: Eukaryota > Viridiplantae > Streptophyta > Magnoliopsida > Magnoliales > Magnoliaceae > Magnolia > Magnolia changhungtana. The sequence continues at coordinate 7,047,156 of JASAUF010000600.1, forward strand.
GGATTTGAGAATGGGTTCGGGTTTAGGTTATAGTTTTTAGTTTTGGTTTAGGTTTAGGTTTTGGATTTTAGAATGGGTTCGGGTTTAGGTTATAGGTTTTGGCTTTGGTTTAGGTTATAGGTTTTGGTTTAGGTTTAGGTTTAGGTTTAGGTTATAGGTTTTGGATTTGAGAATGGGTTATGGTTTAGGTTTAGGAATTGGGTTCATGCTCGGGATTGGGTTTAAGTTTTGGGTTTTAAGTTTAGGTTTAGGTTTAGGTTTAGGTTAGAGAGTTGAGATTAGGATTAGGTGTAGGTTTAGCTAGGGAATTGAGTTTAGGTTGTAGGTTTAGGGAAAGGTTAGGTTTAGGTTATAGGTTTTGGGATTTGGGAATAGTTTTAGGTTATAAGTATAGGTTTAGTTTAGGTTATAGGTTAACGTTTAGGGATTTGAGTTTAGATTATAGGTTTTGGTTTAGGTTATAGGTTTTGGTTTAGGTTAAGGTTTAGGTTTTGGATTTGAGAATGGGTTCGGGTTTAGGTTATAGGTTTTGGTTTTGGTTATAGGTTTTGGTTAAGGTTTAGGTTTTGGATTTGAGAATGGGTTCGGGTTTAGGTTATAAGTTTTAGTTTTGGTTTAGGTTATAGGTTTTTGGGATTTAGGAATGGGTTCGGGTTTAGGTTATAGGTTTTGGTTTTGGTTTAGGTTATAGGTTTTGGTTTAGGTTTACGTTAAGGTTTAGGTTTAGGTTATAGGTTTTGGGAATTGAGAATGGGTTCGGGTTTAGGTTATAGGTTTTGGTTTTGGTTTTGGTTTTGGTTTTGGATTTAAGAATGGGTTCTGGTTTAGGTTATAGGTTTTGGTTTTGGTTTAGGTTATAGGTTTTAGGATTTCAGAATGGGTTCGGGTTTAGCTTATAGGTTTTGGTTTTAATTTAGGTTATAGGTTTTGGTTTAGGTTTAGGCTAAGGTTTAGGTTATAGGTTTTGGGAATTGAGAATGAGTTCGGGTTTAGGTTATAGGTTTTGGTTAAGGTTTAGGTTTTGGATTTGAGAATGTGTTCGGGTAGATGTTATAGGTTTTGGTTTCGATTAAGGTTATAGGTTTTGGGATTTGAGAATGGGTTCGGGTTTAGGTTATAGGTTTTGGTTTAGGTTAAGGTTTAGGTTTTTGGATTTGAGAATGGGTTCGAGTTTAGGTTATAGGTTTTAGTTTAGGGATTTGAGTTTAGGTTATAGGTTTTTTAGGGTTATAGGTTTTGGTTTAGGTTAAGGTTTAGGTTTTGGATTTGAGTATGGGTTCGGATTTAGGTTATAGGTTTTAGTTTTGGTTTGGATTTAGGTTATAGTTTTGGTTAAGGTTATAGGTTTTGGTTTAGGTTATAGGTTTTGGTTTAGGTTATAAGTTATAGGTTTTGGGATTTGAGAATGGGTTCAGGTTTAGGTTATTGATTTTGGTTTTAGTTTAGGTTAGAGGTTTTGATTTAGGTTATAGGTTATAGGTTATAGGTTTTGGTTATAGGTTATAGGATTTGAGAATCGGTTCGGGTGTGGTCCCTGCAAATACAAATATAAACACGGCCTGTCCAAATGGCCAGGCCCTTCCAATGTCGTCCATAGGAAATGGACAGCTTCATCATGGTCATAACAGTGGTTCCCACCTTCTAGGGACCCCCGCTCTTCCGGATAGCTTCGACCTACATCTGGGTCTGCTCCATTAATTTAGAGCAAATATATAAACACGGCCTGTCCAAATGGTTCGGCCCCTCCAATGCCGTCTATAGGAAATGGACGGCTTCATCATGGTCATAACAGCGGTTCCCACCTTCCAGGGACCCTCGCTCTTCCAGATAGCTCCGACGCACATTCGGGTCTACTCCATTAATTTCGAGTAAATATATAAACACAGCCTGTCCAAATGGCCAGGCCCCTTCAATGTTGTCCATAGGAAATGGACAGCTTCATTATGGTCATAACAGCGGTTCCCACCTTCCAAGGACCCCCACTCTTCCGGATAACTCCGACGCATATCCGGGTCTGCTCCATCAATTTCGAGCAAATACATAAATACCCCCACTCCAATCATGTGCATTCTTGACAAGAGACATACCCGGATGCTTGAGCTCAATCCTCACACATGCAACATCCATCTAAAAGAATGCGCATAACCGTCATGCTTGAGTAATCAATACAGGAATCTACAAGTAAAAGCATAAAACCAGAGATACTCACTGCATTTTTTTATTTAGGTTTAGGTTATATGTTATAGGTTATAGTTTTAGGGATTTGAGAATCAGTTAAGGTTTAAGTTTAGGAAATCGGGTTCGGGTTTAAGTTTGGGTTTTCAAGTTTAGGTTTAGGTTAGGGAGTTAAGATTAGGATTAGGTGTAGGTTTAGTTTTTGGGATTTGAGAATAGGTTAAGGTTTAGGTTTAGGAAATTGGGTTCAGGTTCGAGATCGGGTTTAAGTTTAGGTTTTCAAGTTTAGGTTTAGGTTTAGGTTAGGTAGTTGAGATTAGGATTAGGTGTAGGTTTTGGTTTAGGGATTTGAGAAAACATTTAAGTTTTAGGTCATAGGTTTAGGTTTTAGGCTTAGGTTTAGATTATAGGTTTAGGTTTAGGTTCTAAGTGTAGGTTATAGGTTTAGGTTTAGGTTAGGTTGTAGGTTAAGGTTTAGGGAATTGAGAATAGGTTAAGGTTTAGTTTAGGAAATCGGAGTTCGGTTCGGGATCGGGTTTAGTTTGGGTTTTCAAGTTTAGGTTTAGGTTTAGGTTAGGGAGTTGAGATTAGGATTAGTTGTAGGTTTAGGTTTAGGGATTTGAGAATAAGTTAAGGTTTAGGTTTAGGAAATTGGGTTCGGGATCGGGTTTAGGTTTGGGTTTTCAAGTTTAGGTTTCGGTTTAGGTTAGGGAATTGAGATTAGGATTAGGTGTAGGTTTAGGTTTAGGCATTTGAGAATAGGTTAAGGTTTAGGTTTAGGAAATCGGGTTCGGGTTTGATCTTTTTTTGCCCAAATCCATGTCAATGCATGAGAATCATGCATAAACATGGATTTTTAGCAAAATGCATGAGGGGAATTACAACATAGATATCATGCACACGATATCACATAATGTATTATTTGATTAACTACACATGTGCATTCTTGACAAGAGACGTACCAGATGCTTGAATCTGAAATTTGCAGCTCCAATCCTCCCACATGCAACATCCACTTGAAAGAATGGGCATAACCGTCATGCTTGAGCAATCAATATAGGAATGTACAAAACCATAAAACCAGAGATACTCACTGCATTTTAAAATAATTAGCAGCTACTTTAAATGCCAGATAAATCAAACTCACAAGTACATGTCTAGAAAAATCAGAGTCAAGATTTGTTGTTGAAACCCTCACTCTACCATTATCGGTATAACACGAAATGTCAAGAAACTACATGCGAACATTGTTTCCTTCACGGCATCAATGGGCCAACATGGCATACTTGTAAGAGATCCTAGGTGGGCATCAACATTCATTGGAGATTATAAAAAAAAAAATTAAAAAAAGAAAAAAGAAAGAAAGAAAAAAAGAAAATAAGATCATGTGCAAATCATGCATACACATAACAAAAATGTCCAGAAATGCTTCAAAGCAATGAATTATTAAAACTGAAATAGCACATCATTCAATTCAACTTTTAAGACAATATCATTGAGAATTTAAAAAATAAAACCTAATCAGAAATTGGAAAGGTCCCAGATGAGAACTCTGTAAGTATTAGTTGCACATAAACTGTGTGGCATTTTTCCATAGCCGAGCATTTGCCTTCATTCAAGATTAGAGCCTCTTCATTCACAAACATTTTTTGAAAGTTGGGGAAGCAGACAAAACTGAAGCATTCCATTTGCCTTCTTTCTTTAAGTGTTAATGGCATTCTCATGCAACATGGGCTATATAATGATTGATGAGACCATAAATAGTGCCAATTTCCAGTTGGAGAAGCAAACAAAACAATCAATTAAAAATTTAAGTGCTTTCTAGACGTGATTGGTTGCCAACTGGAAAGAAACTGCCAACCGCTGAAATGCATAGCATCAGTCATAAAACAACCCCTGTGGCTCCCATTGGAACCTCACATACGGCATCGACTGGTCTATTATACCACTTGCAACATTGGTATGCCATGAGTTTCATATTTACACTTTAAATTGAAGTATAGGATGATATACAATGCAAATATGTTAACTATTTGGAGTATCTTTGTATCCTAATTGTAAGAAGGGGAACGAATGATGTGTCTTATCTGAAAAATGCAGAACGGATGAGCCCACATTAAGAGAAATAAAAATACTTTCATTTCTTACTAGACTTGGAACAGGATGGATCATAGCAATAGGGACCTCAAACTGTGGAATATCATCAACGAAGGGCTCATTTTTGGGTTGTTCACCAAGTGCAGACCACCATGAATAGCAGCCAATATCACATTATTTTGAACCAAACACCACTCCGGCCAATATTTACCTGCAACACATTTATAAAATCAGCAATTTCATTTTATTTAACAAAATCCAACCCATTTATAAAAGTACACGACCCGTATATAAAATCCAACCCATTTCTCTTCACTGCAGGTATGATATGAAAACAACAGATGGACCAAAACAATTTGCAACTTGAAACTTTTCTAGACCATCCAATTTTATTTTATTTTTTTAGAAAATGTATGGTCTACGTGACAATTAACTAGCCTGAAATGAAATACACTGTTGGTTCCACCTGATTTGGAGATAAACGAAAAAAAAAAAATGGCTAAGCTAGTTTTTCCCAATATTCGTGTATTCATCCCACTTATTTTCCTTACCCAAGAAAATGTGAGGATATCTGCAGTTTCATGACGACCTGTTAATCTTCTTTCATTGCCCTCTTCATATGCAGAAATGTGTTCCTTATGTCACAAGCCTAGCTTCTCGATGGCTTTCTTGATCACATTAATTCCTCCATCATCTCTCATCGACTTGGTGGTGACAAACAAAAAATAATAATAATAAATAAGAGAGAGAGAGAGAGAAAGGAGAAGAAGATTGGATGGATGTGTTAATGTTTAGACTACTAGTAATATGTCCTTGCAGTAGCTTAACTCGTTAAACATATATACCTGAAGTATGGTTGTTTTTTGCTGTGCTGATGAGGCTTTACCAGTTGGGGAAATGGCAACTGCATCAGATGAGCTCCCACAAGATAGAGAGATTATTCAAATTGCAGGGAAAAAAAATAAAGAATAAGAAGTCTTGGCACAGAATGAAGACAACATATATGCAACGAAATTTTTTATTTTTACCTCCCCTGCATAATGAGAAATGGTAAAATCAGTACGGGAAAGCTTTGGTTTGATAAACCGCCTGTTACTTTTGAATGTCTGGTACAACTTCTGAGCAAATGTTTCATGTGTGGATTTAGGAAACATGCTGCATGACACATGGAGACAAACATGAAAATGTTTTCCTGTTCGTTTATGAAAATGAAAAAAGAAAAGGACAAAAAAAATCCTTTTAGAACCCAAAACCAATGTCATCCTAGCAGTAACTTAACCGATGATGAGACCAGCTAAAATGCTACACTAGCAACATACCAGGCTTCATCTAAAAGTGAAATAATCCTCTCAAGGTTCTGCGAAAAAAAAAAAAAAAAAAAAAAAAGAAAAGAAAGAAAGAAAGAAGGAAAAAAGACAGGTCATATTGACGAAAAATGTATATTCAACATGAATCACACACATGCAAGGAAAATTAACCCATCGCTCGTATAAAGCCAACCAAAAACGGCTTCACATTTCACATTTGTGGAAGAAGAAAGAAAAAATGCAGCAATATGAGTTTAATTTACATGTGATACGAGGTATCTAGCATGTCAATCTTGGCAAATTGCAACAAGTACATACATGACCATTGTGTAAAAGATTAAGAGAAAATTGTTTAAGAAGAAGCACACATGAAATTTAAAATGCAAGTTAAGAAGAAGAACAAGACAAAGTCAACCTCAGAAAATTGAAATATGCATACGGCTATAGATGATATTAAAAGATGCATTATTATATGACTACTACATATACAAAAGATGAAAAGAACTGATTGGCTAGAAATGCATGTGAAATTTAAAATACAAGTGAAGAAAAAGAAGACTTTGGATTTCATCAAATTGATGTTTTGCATGTCAACTAGTGTCACACTTCAGTTCTGTACCATTTGTTGTTTCATTTTTTCCAAGTGGAACTTGGCAAATGCTGAAGAAGAAAGAAAACATAGGATTTCATCAAATAAAACTTACCTTGTGAGCTGTTGCCTCAATGGCAAACGTCAACATGGTCGAATCCCTTGAAGTCACCCTCTTCATTTAATGCAAATTGGACATCAACAACTTCACCAGCACCTTTGAAGAATTCCTCTCTGCCGGTGAACAAAGGAAGCAAATTATCTCATTTTATCAGATGTAGCCATCTTATTTCCCATATACATTGAGAAATTAAAATCTTGTCATAAGAGTAGTTCTCTGTTATTAAATGATATTTACACATCAGCTCTTTCGACATAATAGGATAGGTTGCCAACAAATAGGGTTTTTAATCTAGAAGTCTGGGCACTAGGCATTGCAAGTGTTTTAGGCTCTATCAATTTAGTACATGGCCGTCAGGTTTTGTAATACATAGCTTAAAAAAGTATCATAGCCACATAGTCAAGAAAATTACCGCCTTCTTTTCGGTCTTTGTCATTGTTGCATCTGCCATTTTTCCATCACCACCCTACAGGGCAACATAAACATTTTGCATGAGGAAAGAGAAACAGTGCATGTGCTAGCCAAAGACCCCTTGACTAGTGGCGTAATGGGTATATAAATGCTGACAAGAAAGACATCAAGGAAGATTTCACTAAGGGGAACGGTTTTACCTTTTTCCATGCTACTTTTTCTATTCCTTCCAACAGTTTGGATTGGTGGAGAACTCTAGAAAACAGTGGAGATGAAATCAACTTCCATAGATGTGATGTTTTCCTGTGATTGTAAAAGCAAAAATAGGTGTGGAAATCGATTTCCTTTTCCACCATTTCCCAAAAAATGAATGATTTTTTCCCAAAAGAAACCTGTTAAATTAAATTTCCATGGTTACAAGAGTATAAGAGCCTATCCTCTACATCCCTATTAATCCTCAATTCAAAGTAGACATACATTCTAGAAGATAAATAGAGTTACCTGACATTTCCTTCCACCGCAACCTCAGAACTCAAGCTTTGACAGACAAACTGCATTCCAAACCATGCTAGTGGATATCAATGAAAACTGCATTGAAAAAATCAACAGAAGTGATGGCTGGATATTAGAAGTGATCCGTGGCTCCATCATCATGCAGTTATACACATGACTAGATTAGAGCTTACTTAAATAATGAAGATATATGCAGCAGTACAAAGGCCTACAATAAGTTCATAATGGCTGCATTTACAACTGTCAAATGGGACAACCACATTCTACACTACTCTGTAACCATCGATCTCAGAGTTAGAGAGAAGCATATAAGAAATTTATCTTCTCTAAATACAATAGTGAAGAATGTCAGAAGAATATGGATACAGTGAAAAAATAACCTCAAAATACAATAGTGAGATGTTTTTAGTGGAAAATTTTGCCTCAAGATATGGGCCTCTTTGTTATCAGATCAAGCAATCCATATACACCAAATAGCAAAAAGTCTCACAAATCACCTAGTTTAATCAGGTTTCAGTTCCCATCCAAATTATCCATTTGATGGGTCTCCTACTGTAGATGGACTATAATCCAAATATCCCCAAACTAGAATATCATAGCCATCAGCAATATATAGCATTTTTACACTTAAATGTGAGAGGAACTCCACTATCTCAACATCATCTTTCAAGACTTCTATGAAGCGCTTCCAATCAAAAGGGTCCTTAAAATCACTACAAGATTCTATTGAAACTACATTAAGCCCTGTTTTTTCAGTTTTCTAGTCTACCAAAACTAGTGAAAGATTCTCATGGTTGTTGTAGGCAAGAGTTCATACCTCGGATCTGTCCAAAAGGACTTGTGATCAAGAGAAGGAAGGACCAATGTTGCATTCATTATCTTTGCTATTGCAGCCATATCTCATATCTGCACAATTAAATCCCAAATCTGTTGTAAGTGTAGATCTGCAAGCTAAATCTCGATAGTGCCATAATAACAAACACATAACCATCAATTCAAAATATTTGCTAAGCTAAATGAATGAACTAGAGCTAATACATGCAACATAAATCAGATCTGATCTGTGAAGCATAGAAAGCTACAAACCAGAGAAACAAAGACAATCATAGATCCGGAAAACATTAAAAAAAAAAAATCCAATGGAATGAAATTGATATAGCTAGATCCAACGCTTTTAAGAAGCTTTCTAGCAAGATATATAAGTATTGACATATCCAGATCTGGATCTATGGCTTAAAAACACAGATCGGCAAAGAAAATAGCATAAAATGAGGAAATTCAAAGTAAAGGCAAAAATAAGAACAAATTAAATATCCACCATTGAAAAGAACAAACTCAAAATGATAACCCAGTCGTTGTAGCCCATCTCCGCTTCGAATATCAATCCGAAAACCCCCATATTTGGAAACCCCTAAATCTAAAAACCTCTAAATTCGAAAACCCCCAAATTTGAAAAGCCCCTAAAAAAAAAAAAAAAAAAACCTCCAAATTCGGAAACCCCTAAATATATCAACCTTTCGCTTTCGAATCAACGGCCTTAAGGGGAGTATTCTGCCATTACCATTGTTGCTACCTCCCAGCTGAGGAATAAACTAGAGTGGTTGCCCCTCCTTTGAGTCACGAGCTAGAATGAGAAAACCCTATGTAAGGGGTTCACCAAAAGCCTAGGGAGAGGGAGATGCGTGGGCTGTTTGAGGGAAAGGGAAATGCATGCGCTGTTGGAGGGAGAGGGAGGGAGAGGGAGAGGGAGAGACATGGAGGAGAATGAGAGAGATGGAGGTGATGGATGAGAGATAGAAGAGACGGCAGAGATGCACTGGAGAGAGAGGGAGGAGAATGAGAGAGATCGAGCAGAGATAGGGAGGGAGAGAGAGGGTTGGAAAATGAGTGAAGTGGATGGGCGGGCGGGCTTCTTGTGTTTTTGTGCGCGCGGCCGCCAAATTGCGATGAACCGTCATGTTAGGGGCTCCATGTGGCCCACTATGATGTATGTCATTTATCTATACCTTCCATTCAATTCAAAGAATTATTTAGGCATTTATCCCAAAAAATGAGGCAAATAGAAGACTCACATGGACAACACTACAAATCAACAAAAGGCACTTAATCTCCATTGTTTCCAATGGTGTGGTCCACTTGAGCTTTAACTTTACCTAATTTTTAAGCTAACACATTATAATGATCTGTCAAAATTGATGGACGGCTTAGATTGAACACAAAAATTGTGGTGGGCCCCCCATAGAACTTCTAAGTGACCATCAATACAAGAAAAGGCTACGGATGATTGGAGTCTACAGCTACGGACTAAATCCGTAGCTATATTGCTATGGATTTAATCCATAGCTATAGACTCTAATCATCCATAGCCTTTGCTCATTTTTTTGGTAGTGAAGGTAGACCTCCAACCACCAAGGATGAGAATGGACCTAATAAATAGGCCTAAGGTGGACATTCAACCACCAATGAGCCTAGAGGGGTCCATAATGGGGACATTTAACCACCATTGTCTCCAAGAAGGTGGCCCAATCAAGATAACTAACTAAACAAAGGCCCAAGACCCAAAAACTATTATAAAAGTATAATGGGTAGTCATATATTCACATCACAACACATAATGGGCCTTAAGAGAATGGCTCAAAGTCCTCAAGTATATCACGGACTCAATACATAGCCCATGTACCATCATTATGGGCCAAATGGAGCATTTATGGCCCATCCCTCATATGTCAATGGATCCATGCATTAAATGGATCAAATGGGCAGCCCATAAGCCCAAGGATACAAGGCCAATGCCTAAATTATTTATGTGGGCCTCACAACATCAGCCCATGACTTGGCAAGGCCTAACCAACAAGTTATAAAGTGGGCCTTACAAGTCAGCCCATACTAGGGATTTAAGAGTGGGCATTCAAGGTTCATTTGCTCAAGTTGGGCTCATAGATAGCTCATTGGGCCCATAATATGATAAGGTCAGCCCTTGCACAATACTGGGCTCAAATGGAGGATTTCCAGCCCATCTGGGCCTATTAGACCATAAAAATCTGGATTATAGTTGGTCCACAACATACCACTTAGAATGAGCCTTACAAAGCATTAATTAAGCCGAAAAATATGCCTCAAAAATAGACTGATTATATGTGTACTCAACACTCCATTTGGTGGGCCACACATCCCTCAAAACATCCCAACATGAATCATACAACTTCTAGTATAATCCTGGACTTTCAGCCCACCCAGCTTCCTGGGCATGTTAAGGTCCAGCAGGTGGGATTTATAGAAGAAAATAAATCTAGTGGTGGTTCTTAATAATCATAGTGGGCCCCAACTGATGGAGAGCATGGATACATCACTCAAAAGGAAGTGGGCCTGCTGCTAGACTGCAAGTCCAGCAGCACCATCATATAGGCTGGACATCCAAGTGGGCCTGGACGGCCTAGAATAACATACATCAAGCTGGCTCCATAAGTGAGCGTCCCTCCAGGGAGTGGTCCACACATTAGTGGGCCACCCCAGGGGAGGACGACCTGGATAAAACACATACATCAAGTGGGCCTCAAGGTGGGACGACTAGCCACCCCTTGGGCGTCCTAAGGGTGGGATGTCTGGCCCCTTCCAAGGTCCAGGTGGGCCCCGCTTTAGGATGTCCCTCTAGGGACTGGTCCCCTACTAAGTGGGCCACACCTCAATGGTGGATGAATGGGCAAAACATGTACATAGGTGGGCCTGAGGTGGGGTGGATGGCCAACCCATTGCTGGACATTTAGCCCAGCTGGATGTCCAGTAAGGTGCTGCTTTCCCAGCCCCTAAACACCCCAAAATATGATCAAATATGTGGCCCACAAGTACTTGGGCTTATCCTCTACAAGGTGGGCCACAAATTGGGCGAATGGGAAGGCCACCACCACACAAAGGCCTAGGTAAACATGCATGGACAGCAAGGTAAAAGAAAATACAACAGAAAATTAAAGTAGTGTTGTCCCTGTTTTGAGCACCCCAAAAGAGTGGGTCCAAGTTCTCCAAAATTTGGGGAAAAATAATTCTAACCTCCCCATACAAGTGTACTAGAAGGTAGGGTCCACAAAAGTGGCCCACCATTACAAAAACTATTTTATATTTATGGATTTCTAAACTGTAATGTTGCTGGACAGTCCAGAAAATCTGGACTGTCCACCCCACTTGGGCCACTCCTTTGGGACCTCAATCAAGGTCAGATGGAGGTAAATTTTGGAGTACATCTAGGCGGGGTCCACACCTCCAAGAAAATTATATCAAATGGGTAGAAACAGTCCCCCAATCAATCCAAAAATTTGACCCAAAACCAACCAAAAATGTCCAAAAATTTCTGGACAGCAACATGCACATGAAATAAAATGAGCATAGGAACCAAAATAAGGGGAAATCACCACATGAAATCTGAGTTGTGGTCTACCTCAGTGGGCCCTATAAATATCCAGACCTAATCCATACCATAAAATCCATTGCATGTGTCTAAAAGGGGGTCAATTGGACACCTATGTTCATAGAGTGGACAGCCATGGGCGTCCACTCTCTTTGGATGGTCTGGATGCTTTTAGGGCACAAGGTGGGCCACACACATCTGAGAATAATAGATTAATAAAAGAAGAGTAAGAATCGGCCACAAGAGAAGGGGCTCCGCCACATTAAGGCCCTTCCCTTCATCACAAACCACACATATCACTATATTGATGCGATTACAAGATCTACCCATGCATGCATCTTCTAATCAAAATCCAATGGTGGAGATGCCATCTCCACCAAGGATCAAGGGTCTAGATAACCTAAGGATCCTTCTAACTAAGAAAAAGGTCCATGATGAGGTCCATGGAGAATGGCCCCACCCATGGGTTATGCATGCACAAAAGGATGGACCAATGGCCACGCCTAAGAAGACATGGGGCCTCCACCATCATTTGGTGGGCCCCATATCCTTCAAACATGAGATGAAGAAGAGGAACAAGTAAAGGAATATAAAACTTAAGATTCTAAGTTACATGCACACCCACCTACTAGATCTTCAAGCAACCACCTTCAAGAGAGTCTTCAAGCTCCAAGGAAGGAAGTTTAATGGTTACGATCCTAAGATAAGGGCTGGATTATGGGGTAGAAGGGAGGATGAAGGGCTGAAATAATGGCAATAGGTGGGACGTCCAAGCTTAGAGAGGGAGAGGGGGAGATGAGAAGAAGAGAGGGAGAGAGAGAAAATGAGGTGGATTGCAAGGAACTTGGGGTTTTTACTAAAAATCATGATTGCGTTGTTAGAAAAGAGAGAGCATTATGGCCTCTCTCTCTCTCTCTATTTAGAGAAGAGGGAAATCAGAAATTTCAGATTTGGGTAAGAGCAAAAGGAGGCTAGGTGCATGGGAGAGATAAAAAGAGGCTCTCTTGGTAAGAGAAACAATCATGGCTTGCTAGCTAGGGGTCTAGCCACCTAGCCTAGCCTAGCTACTCTAATGATGGCCTAGGGTGATGTAATCATTGTCTAGGGATTTGTCCAACCCCAGATGGGCCCCACAATCGCGATCTATGGCCTAAAACATTCACGACCCATATCTCATGATCTTCAACTCAAATTGCTACACAAGACATGGCGTTGGAATCACAACGACGATGCGGCCGCTATGGCACTAGTTTTGGGTCGATCTAGGTCGGATTTATATGATGGGACTTAAGGGTCATCACAAATGAAATTCATAGGTCGTGGGTCGCCGGAATTCGACTGGTAGGACTGCGGGACCCAACGGAGCGAAATGGACACTAAAGTTAGGGTCTCATAGGGTGAATAGGATTGTGCCAAATAATCAAATAAAGTGTGAATAATAAATAAATCAAAGATTTCGATTGTCTTAGTATTAAAACGTTGATTCAAACTTATTCGTAAGATAACCTTCACCCAAACAAGTTTAGGTAGGACAACCTTATTTCACAAATGTGATTAGAATCAAAACTCTAAACTAAGCAAGAGTAAAAAATAAATAAATATTACAATCATTCACCACTTGTACTAAAATGAAATTACAACCATTCACCACAAAAATAATAAAAGCATTCACCACAAACACCAAGAATTATAGTGGTTCGGTTTGTTAACAACTGTTCTCAAACAGCACACTTACTCCACTCCCAAAATTACTCTCCACGTAATCTTAGCTTTCACTATGAATAAGGTTTTCTCAGGGTCACCTTAAAACTTGATACAATTATGATTTTACCGGGTTATCACAAACAAAAACCCTCACTAAGATTTTCTAGTAATCTCATAAAAACCAACACTGAGATTTTCTGGTTATCTCAGAAAAACCAAATACAGAAAGCAAACAAATGTATACTTATCTTCACCATAGAAGAAGTTGTAGCCGAAGAACCGCTTTTTTTAAATGTCGAATGTTGAGTGTTTAGTTTGATAAAAAAGGCCTGGGGTTTTATTGATTATAATTAAGATTAAACTAATGGTTATTTGTATTAATTCCTTTAAATCTCAATAAGAAGAGTATTATCCACTCTCTTTTAAATCAGAATGACAAAGTTTGAGATTAAGGAATTAAACAAAAATCTATAAAAAATAATTTATAAATACCGTTTAAATAGCTTGAATATAAATGGAACTTCTCTCTCACTTGCAGAAGGATTTGGATAATCTTGAATGAATTTTCAGATTAAGAGAGAACCTCAATTTATAGGCAAAGAAGTTGGTTCTTCGACTGGCCCAAGCACTGGATTCAGTTCCAACGGATTTTTGGATTCGAGCGGGATAAGATTTAACAAATCTTCAGCTGGTTGAAGGCCCTGTTCGACTGGTCGAGGGTGTGCTTTAACTGGTCAAAGGTGGTCTTCTACTAGCAAAATGTGCTAAAATCTGAACTGATTCAGTTGTTGGACTTTGAGCCGAGAAACCTTGGGCTGGTCGAAGATTACCCTTCGACTGATTGAGTAGGCCACTCGACTGGCCGAAGAAGCAACAAATTTTCTATTTTGCTTTAGTTTATTCTAGAACTGGCCAAGTAAAACTTAGGCTAGTCGAGCCAAACCTTAGGCTAGTCGAAACTTAACCAAATACAAGCATAAAAACCCAATTTTAAATAGTTTTTTAAAGCACATAAACCTAATGTCTTTCTAAGGTTTATAATACCTGAAATGACTGAACTTCTTTAACTTGAAGTAGATTAAAGACTTGAACTTCTTCATGGAGCTTGATCTTCAACTAGAACATATTTAATCTTGACTTCATGTGTCTTTTGAGCTTGATCTTCTACTTGAACTTGGACTAGGCTTGAACCTTGATCTTGAAATATACTTAAAGATTACTTGATAATATGTTTTGACTAAACGAAATTTGACAAACAAAGTGTGCTTTAAACATTATAGCACTTACAATATGCAAATGTTAAAACAGAGACTAAAGTGGATGGTCAGATGGCTGCCAGTGCATGTGGAGATGTGGGATGAGGAATGGAAAGATAGAATACTCCTCCTAAGAGGAAATGATTGTAAATATCATATCTTGATCTTATTTCAACGATTTTGAATCGTAAAGATTGTTTAGATGAGTTGGGTTGAAATGTTTGGGTGAATGGAGAACTCTCTCACTCTCTCCTTTACTCTCACCCTCACACTTACTCTCACTCAACTCTCACTCCTAGAAACCATCTATGTGCTTAATTTTTTTTATTTTTTATTTTTATGGATTGCTTAGTTTATGCCTGCATTTCCTCCCCAACTCTTTTTAGTTATTATTAATGGGAAGGTTTGTGTTTTCCTCAAAAGCAATAGGGGTGCATCAAGGGGAGCCCTTGTCCCCCTTCTTATTTATTATTGTCATGAAGATGTTCTCAACCCATCTCTTAAAATGCTGTGAAAATAGTTTAATTATTACCCCCTTCTCATCAAGGTCAATTACTATTTCTCACATTCTTTTTGTTGATGATCTTTGCAACTTGTGATCCTTTGTCTACAATTAACCTTGAATTTATTTTTTTAAACTAATTTTTCTTATCAATCTAACCTCAAGGTTAAATTGTGTAAGAGATTGTTTTACTAATTTCTGGTTCCTGCCAGTGTAAAGATACAAATAAAGTGATTTAAAATATGGTGGGTGAACTTCCCCTTAGGTATCTTGGGTGCCTCTTTTATTCGCTAGGCTTCATATTAGGGACTGTCAACCTTTACTTGATAGCTTTAATAGAGAGTTGGGTGGCTATAAACTATTATCTTTTGCTGGCAAGTTAGAGTTAATAAAATCAACTCGTTCCAATCTCCATATATTGTAGTATCATATTTCTTTATGCCCTAAATCGTGCTACGACATTATTGAGAGATGTATTAGAGACTTCCTTTGGGGCTCCATTAACATAATCAAATCAAGTGTACAAAGTATGAAGGCGGGATAGGAATAATCTCCCTTAAAACGTCTATTGAGGCATGTATTCTAAAGTAGTCTTAGAAACTTCTTTCCAATGAAGGAAGAATTTGGCGAAGAGGAGTCCACTCCAAATTAATATATTAGATTAGAATCTATATAACAGCTCAAAAATTTTCCAAAGACATCATGTGCCTGGCAAAGCATTCTCCTATGTCAACGACATATCTAAATCTCCATGCCAAATTTCTTGTGAGGAATAGTCACCTAACTTTTGTAAGGATCCCTAGTTAGGGGATAACAACCTCTCCAACTGCTTAAAGTGCAAGCTATCCAGGATCTTAGATTAGGTGCAAAGATCATTGTTAATTAGTACCTTCATTTAGGACACTGAGTGGCAATTCCCTACCTAAACTCTCTAACTCTAGTTGGAACCTATGAGGAAATTAAAAGCCGTTGTATTATCCCAATTGATGATGAAGTTATGTGGTTTCTATACCCCCTCGACCCTCATAGCTGGTAGTAATGTGGGTCCAGAATCCCCTAAATTGATCTTCTTCTTCTTTTTTTCTTTTTCTTTTTCTTTTTTTTTTTTTCTTTTTTTGTATTTATCCCATGATTGATCACTTGTTCTTTGCTGGTAGGTTTACCCACTGATTTTGGAAAAAATTTCACTCAAAATCTCCATCTCTTATGCTACGCTTCCCTCCATTCTTTGATCAGCTAAGCACCTTGTGGATAATTGTATGGATCGGGTTTCTAAGACCCTTGGTAGGCTTAGTTTCCCGGCCCTTGTATATCATGTTTAGAGAGAAAAGAACATCGCATCTTCAATTTTAAATCCCTCCCTATAAAATCATTTTTTAGAAATATTATTTCTGACTTAAGGGCTAAAATCACTTTTATTTTTTACCCGACTATTGCTATCAAAGCTCCTAACTATCTCGGCTTAGGACTTCCCCACATCTTGTACCACGATTAGTCCCCTAGCTCCAAAATGATTTCCTAATGTAGTTAGGCCGCACTTGATTATTTCTTGTGTAGAAATTAATAACTCTAGAATTGATGTTCTTTATTTTTCCCCTCTTTTAGGCCCATATGGAGAATCACTTTTAAAGTCGGCATGCATGGTCAAAGTAACAAAAGCCTCCAAGCTCTTTTTCTTGGCACTTCTAGTCTTAATTCTCCCTATATTGGAGGTGCTGACTTCTAAGTACACAATGGTGAGAGCTTGTGCGCTTTATCAGATCCCTCATCCTCTCCCTAGGAGATGCACTTGTATACCTATCAAGTTCACACCTTCATCTCCTATTTGGAATGATAAACCAGTATTGTTTTAAAGCACCACAAGGGCCTCCTTTTGAAGCTTGTTGATGCTTCGTTGGATTCTCGTAACTACCTAATTCTAATGAAGGAGTTAACTTCTCTCCTTTGAAGTCCCAGCCCTGGATGTGGGGTCCTTAGCCCAGAGTGGGCGTCTTACTCTATTTTATGTTTTTCTCCTTTTTCTTTTATTTCTCTCTAGCTAGCCCAAGGCGGGGGCGTTGATCCCTGGCCCAATGCATAGGCTTTTCTTTTCTTGTCCATAGGGGATCCTCCCCTTTTGGATATCTTCAGGCTTGACCCTGGGTAAGTAATAAGAGAGTCAATCATTTCTTGCTTTTCCATTTAAAAAAAAAAAAAAAAAAAAAAAACTCTCACTCTCAAGTATTGCAAGTCTCTTGTTGTTTCCTTAGAATGCTCCCCCACAAAGGTGAACCTCTATTTATAGAGCTGGCCTTGGTCTTTGGTACTAAGTAGCAACTTAGGGGCAACTCATTAATTTGGCCTGGTCTTTTGGTACTAAGTAGCAACTTGAGGGAAAAACTCACCATGTGGAGTAGTATGATTGGCTAGGGGATACGTGGTATCATGGATTTGCTTTGAGAAGTCGTAAAATAAGTAATTTTACTTCTTTAGGAATGTAAAATGGTCGTTCTACCCTAAGGCAGCAATATTATTATGACCTAAGCGTTGACACTCCTATTACCTCTATTCAGAGAGATCTTAAGATCTTTTCAGATTCGCAAGGCATAAATTTTACATTTCAAACCACAGTGGCCCATGGAGTAACCATCTACTGTTAGAATCAGAGAGATAGCAGAGAGACTTGCAAAGTCTGATTGCACGAAAGCTGGGAGAATTATTCTTTTACTAAACAACTGTTGTGGCTAATAAATAGTCTTACAATAAGATAGAAAAATAACCACCCACGACTTTACAGGTCCTATAATCGTGATGCATAACTACATTAAACAGAAAGCAATCTTGTTCCTCAAGTTTAGGGAGGACTTATTCAACTTAACAGAAATAAACCTAAAACAAGAGACTCTGACCCTAATGGCTAGGAAGCTCCAATAGTTTCATCATCCTCCCTTAAACTGAATGCCATTGTCATTCAGTTTATACCTTGATATTCACATACACCCAATAAGCCTCGCATCCTTAGAAAAACATCAAGCTTTAACGGCTTTGTAAGAACATCTGCAACTTGTTGTTGTGTAGAACAATGAATTAGCTCCAAAATTCCATCCCTGACAAGATCTCGAAGAAAATGGAATCTTACATCTATATGCTTACTCCGACCATGCATCATAGGGTTCTTTGAGAGTTTAATCGCTGAGATATTATCACAAAACACTACCGTTGGACTGCTTTGCTCTTGATTTAGAACTTTCAGAATTCTTCGTAACCACACGACCTGGCATGCACTTGATGTAGCAGCTATGAACTCAGCTTCGGTGGTGGAGAGAGTAACCACTGGTTGTTTCTTTGAAGACCAAGAGACAGCTCCCGAGCTCATTACAAAAACATAGCCTGAGGTACTTTTCCTGTCATCCTGATCGCCAGCATAGTCACTGTCAGTGTACCCTACGAGTTCTTCACTTCCTCCCTTCTTGTAGAACATCCCAAAACTAACCGCGCCTTTTATATACCTCAAAGCTCTTTTTGCTGCCAGTAAGTGAGACTCAGTAGGACGCTCCATGTACCTACTGATCAAACTAACAATAAACATCAAATCGGGGCGTGTGGCAGTCAAATACATAAGACTTCCCACCATTTGCTTGTAGACAGTACTATCAACTTCTACTCCCCCTTCATCTTTCGTGAGCTTGAAGCCAGGAACCACTGGATTATGTACTGGGTTACACTGACCCATATTGAACCTTTCCAGGACCTCTTGAGCATACTTCCGTTGAGTGATGAAGATACCATCTGCCTTTTGTAATACTTCAATGCCAAGGAAATATCTCATTCTTCCAAGATCAGTCATGTCGAACTCAATCTTCATGGACTTCTTATATTGTTCGAACATCAATTCATCATTGCCAGTAAAAATAAGGTCATCAACGTAAAGGCACACAATTAAAATTTTACCTCCAGCTGCAGTTTTAATGAATAAAGTATACTCATAAGGGCATTTGGTGAAGCCTTCTTTGATGAAATATGCCTCAATGCGACTATACCAGGCTCGGGGAGCCTGTTTGAGTCCATACAATGCTTTTTTGAGTCGATAAACCTTAGATTCATGCCCCTTCTGTTCATATCCTGGAGGCTGCTCAACGAAGACTTCCTCAGTAATTTCCCCATGCAGAAAAGCCGACTTGACATCAAGTTGGTAAATCACCCAAGCTTTCTATGCAGCGAGGGATATAACAATTCGTATAGTGTCCAAGCGAGCCACTGGTGCTAATACTTCAGTGTAATCAATTCCATGTTGCTAACAGTACCCCTTGGCAACTAGCCGAGCCTTATACTTGTCCACTTCTCCATTTTCGTTGTATTTTGTCTTAAAGATCCACTTTACTCCTATGGTTTTTCCTCCCGATGGCAGCACTGTTAATTCCCATGTGTCGTTCTTCTCAATAGCTTGTATTTCTTGATCCATGGCTTTCCTCCATTTCTCGGACTTCATAGCTTCTGCGAATGTAATGGGATCCCCGTCAGTGAACAAGGCTAAATGTGCCTGGTTACCATTTTCTTCATCTGAGAGACCTTGTCCAGTTTCATAGTCCCGCATCCACACTGGTGGTCTCCGAGCTCGTATTTCACAAGGTGAGTTTTCTTTATTTGAAACGTTACCTCCATCAGACTCGGGTTCAGTTTCTCCAGATTCTTCATTGGTTTCAGACTCTTCTCCATCTCCCTCGTCTTCCACTTCTGCTTCTTCTTCAGTCTCCCATTCGAGCTCAGCCAATATGGCCTGTTTGTGACCATCATCCCAGTTCCATTGCTGATCTTCTTCAAATACCACATCTCCGCTAACAATTATTTTATTTGAAAGTGGATCAAATAATCTATAAGCCTTGGATTCCTCACTTAGCCCCAATAATATGCATTTGAAACTCTTGGTATCAAGCTTTACCCTCTTGTTGTTAGGTACATGGATGTGAGAAATGCATCCAAAAACTCAAAAATAGTCCACTGATGGCTTGTGCCCACTCCACACTTCTTCAGGCGTTTTGTTCTTCACGGCAAGAGTTGGACATCGATTTAAAACATGCACTGTCCAATTCACTGCTTCAGGCCAAAAGGTCTTAGGAATTTGCTTTGCTGTCAACATGCTTCACACCATATTCATAATGGTACGGTTCTTCCTTTCCGCGACACCGTTCTGTTAGGGTGTATAGGCAGCCATTAATTATCGATGGATTCCATGCTCATTGCAGAAGTTGGTGAATTCCTGTGATGTAAATTCTCCCCCACGATCTGTTCTAAGGCTCCGTATGTATGTTCCAGTTTCCTTCTCAACTCTAGCTTTGTAAGATTTGAATGCGGAAAAAGCTTCTGACTTCTCCACCAAGAAGTATACCCAAGTCTTTCTACTGAAGTCATCGATGAAGGTGATAAGATACCGTTTTTTACCATTTGAAATAGGGTTGATTGGTCCACATATGTCAGCATGCACCAACTGAAGAATGTTGGAGGCTCTCCACATGCTTTCTTTAGGAAATGGATCACGGTGCTGTCTTCCCACCAGGCAGTTTTCACACACCTTTTGAGAGGCTTTAAACCGAGGTAACCTTGCCACCATGTTCTTTTGTTAGAGCACTTTGAGCCCATTCCAGCTGAGATGTCCATAACGGCAGTGCCAAAGGTCTGCTTGATCTGTGATCAGTGAGGAGAAGCATTAATGTTCCTTTGCTGCGCAACGAGCAGGCACAACAAACATCCTGTTGTGTGTCATTTCTGTTTCCATGATTAAACCTTTCTCACTGTGAAAGATTTGCATTTTCCATGTTGGATAAGTACTGCCAGCCCCTTTTCCTGCAACTGACTGATGCTCAACAGGTTATTTTTCAGGTCTGGTACATAGAAGACTTCTGTGATTACATGCACAAACCCATTTACCTCCATTCGAATCTTACCCTTGCCTTGTACACTAATACTCGAGTCATTGTCAAGCTTCACCGATTCTCGAAAGCTGCTATCAAGATCAAAAACCATGTTTTTTCTCCCACACATAGGGTTACTGCACCCAGAGTCAAGGAACCAAATGTGCTCCATCGCAGTCTCGTTGGAATTTACAAGAGCCATCAACAGCACCTCCTCCTTTATTTCAGCATAGTTTGCTTTTTGTTCCTTGTCTCGCTTAGGACATTCCCATTGAAAGTGCCCTAGTTCATGACAATTGTATCACTCTATGATAGATTTGTCGAACCCAAACCTACCCCTTCCTCTTCCTCGTCCTCGGTAAGTGCCTCTGCCTGCACCTCTTCCTCCCTGCTGGAAACCATGAGTGATCTGAAGTGCTTGTTCATCGTTCACATGTTGGCTGATTCGCTGTTCATGCACCAAGAGGCTGCTCTAAAGCTCGTCTATGGACATTTTGTCCAGGTCATTGGATTCCTCAATGGAGCAAACAACATAATCATATTTTGAAGTCATAGACCTCAATATCTTTTCAACGATTACCACATCATCCATTCGCTCCCCATGCGTTCGCATCTTGTTAGCTATGGTGAGAGTTCTGCCAAAATAATCATTGACCGACTCTGCAACATTCATATGCAACACTTCGAACTCCTTGCGAAGAGCTTGCAATTGAGCTCGCTTGACACGTGCATTTCCTTGATACTTTTGCTTTAAAGAATCCCATATATCTTTCGCCATATCTTTCTTCAAAATGGTCTCCAGTATCGAACGATCAATGGCTTGGAACAAATAGTTCTTGGCCTTGAGATCTTTCAGCTTCTGATCTTCATAGGTCTTCCTCTGTGTCTCACTAAGATCTGATCCTCCTGCTACAGCAGTGATCCCCGTCTCTATCAAGTTCCAATACTCTTTGGAATGCAAAAAATTCTCCATCAACATACTCCAATGGTCATAGTGACCGTCAAACCTTGGAATGGCAGGTTGCACGAAGCTATTCTCAGATGCCATGTCTCTGGTTCTTCACTCTAATACCTGAATCACAAGTTTTGATCAGACCTCGTGAGGAGGCTCTGATACCAAATGTTAGAATCAGAGAGATAGCAGAGAGACTTGGAAAGTCTGATTGCACGAAAGCTGGGAGAATTATTCTTTTACTAAACAACTGTTGTGGCTAATAAATAGCCTTACAATAAGATAGAAAAATAACCACCTACGACTTTACAGGTCCTATAATCGTGGTGCATAACTACATTAAACAGAAAGCAATCTTGTTCCTCAAGTTTAGGGAGGACTTATTCAACTTAACAGAAATAAACCTAAAACAAGAGACTCTGACCCTAACGGCTAGGAAGCTCCAATAGTTTCATCATCTACATGCTCAAACTTGCAGAAATAAGCTTTGCCGGCAATATAATTGTCGTACATGTGGACTTTTATTCATTTGATCACAATAGCTTGAGGTAATTTCGCGATGACCTGCTGTGATCCTAGGCTATCAAAAAAGACTTGAGCAGCATTATTATTGCTACCCAGGTGGAGTTTGCCCACCAAAATTTCATGTGGCATTCAATGCCTCTATGGGACCTTGGATCTTATTACAGATTTGGTTTGGATTAGATGGATAGGTTTCCTGACTCTTTCAATCTCACAAGTCATCTGATCTAGTTTAAGATAGATGCACGGTTTGCTAGGGTAAGGTATCGACAATTATGCTTTAAAAGATAGATGCACGGTTTGTTAGGGTAAGGTGTCTACAATTTTGGTTAAAGAGCTAAGACCTCCTGCACCAACCCATTGTGATTCTAGAAGCATCAATTATTTATTTCTCCCCTAAATGGCTCGAATGGCCACCAACATGGCTGGTCTCCATGCTACCCTTCATTTTTTACCAATCACATCCCCATTCCAAGCAAGAAATTGATCCTCAGACATCACCTTGACACCTTTAAGGAAGCAAATAATCTCTATCACAATTCCCTAACAAAAGAGCAATGGATGAATAAATGATTTACTAACTCCATAAACTTCATGCACCCTATACAAATATTGGGGATAACCATCAACCTCTTTTAGAGATTATAAATAGTTAATTATACCATACTCCTGCTCTCCAATGCTCAATAAGAAAGAAAAATGAAATATAAAACAATTGATCTCAGCATTTTATATGAACAATTAATATTTTATGAAACATGCACGCACCCCTCTCACCCTCACCTTTTTAGAGAGATGCACTGCAACTTGGGAAGTCGGTCTGACATCAAAGTGGTTCATAAGGTTTCCTCCACCATGAAGATCAGCACAAGGAGTGCGAGTTATAACTAATATGGATCAGTACCATACCTAAATTTGAATTCCTGATTAATAAACACATAGACTAGGCATAGTAACTTAGATGCCCATAAAAAGAAGCCTAACGCGGCACTGCCACCTCAAAATTCACAATTGATGGTGAAGGAAGTGCGGAAGTGTGAGCCCTCAAGATCTGACGATCTACACGATATGGAACATTCATGAAGCCGAAGATTAACGCTTTAGATCCAGCGGCTCGCCTATCCACTACTGGAGCAGATGGGTCTATTCACCCCTCTGATTCTATAGTATAGATGGCTCCAGATTACGATCTATGGCTTACATAGTGTCAAGGACAATCTAAACGGACAAATTTCTATATACCAACCACTATTCTTCTTTGTACTCTCGGTATTTCTGATGAATTTTTCATGAGAGAGCCTCATCCTTTGTATAGGAAAGGATGGGAGTTTGGATGAGACCAGAAGTTATCCGATCTTATCCCTATCTCCTCATCCTCATTCAAATTTATATTTGAAAATCATCTTCTAACGGAAGAGGCTGAAAGAGGCCTAAACTTATGGGACCCACCCACTAGTGATTGCCCACCAGTGGGCCCCACATGCCCTATGACCAACAGATGCATCAACCAGATACTACCTATGGTTTCTAGGTTTGTCAATATATGCATGTATCACATACAACGAATGTTTGTACTGATAGTGGTATATTGCTATTGCTTGCCAGTACCATAAAATTTTAATACTAAAAATAAAAATAAAAAAATAAAAATTAAAAGAACCCGGGGAACCTTGTTATGGTAGGTGGTGGAGCATGATATATAGATGATACATTTATCACACGCGCTCTTACACATATGGGAAATGCTAACATGCAAAAAGTTTTTAAATGAAACATAGCATGTCCATTCATCAATTTTGACCATTCACTCATTTATATTATTGGGTGAGGCTATGGTGTAAAAGTCATAGTAATCCAATGACCCTAACCATCAGATGATCCCACTTTGGAGTTCCAATCATCTTTAAATTTCTAGACAATAGATCCTACCTTGAGTTGCTCATGATTCCAAAGAAGCACTTGGATTGATGATGCTACGTATCCAATCTATGGCTCATAAAAATGGATAGTTGTAGAAGATTTGTGGGTGTATTCTCAGTCGAATGAGGTGGCAGAAGATGTGTGGAAATGAGACTGTAATGTAAGAAGATCAGTTCTAGCAATAGAGATTTTAGATAATGTGTCCATCAAGAATCTAACAAGGAAATGACATCAATGAATTAATGCTAGCAAGAAAGTACCTCTAAACGTTTTTGCAAGTTGATTAGTGACAACTTATGTGAGGAATGAAGCCTGGTCCGAGATCAAGCCTTAAAGATAAAAGAAAAGCCATTTGATCTCGAACCCAACTTCATTCCAAACATTCGAGTTGTCCCTGCCACCACCCATCGTTCCAAACATGCTGCATGATTTTAAGTAACCGTCCTTCCCCTCCCTGATGTTCTTGCCAAGCCATGATTAATAACAAGGAATTTCAATATACTATAAATTGTTGAGCACCAGTTGAACTCTGTTGAAGATTCCTATTTAGAGTAGGAATGCCTAAGATACATAATCTTTCTGCAGTACTTCATCCTTTGATCCCTCTAGAGGTGCAGAATACTTCATTGATGGACCTCAATAACATCAAAGTATACAACTGGATGCCATTGAGTCGTTCTTGTTGTAAACAAGAATGCTAGTTTACGGTGGAAGAGCACCATGGATGGTACACATGCACACAACCCATGTACAATTGACATGCAAGGTTATCGACCTAGATGTGAAAATCGAGGGCCCACTATCGATATATCATATCCATAACACCTGGCTACAACGATTGGATGGTCCTATTTATCACATTGGTGCCGATTGAATTGACCAGAAAGGATAAACAATGACTGGTCCAAATTCATCGGGTGAATCATAAAGTTATGATAATTCAACTAGTGTTCTTTTGGGTCATGTTCCATCCATAGTGGGGCACATAACTTGGACAGTTTGGATCGATGATTGCTTGTGGTTAATGTAGGATGGATGTTGGCATCCATAGAATCCAAGATATTCTACAAGAGTATCATGTAATTTAATATTTTTATAAATAAGTAATGATTCTCAACCACTGATGTCACTTAGGTGTACGTGATTACTCCATCCATTTGTAAAGAAAATGCATGAATACAGAAAGTCTTCTTGCTTTGGAGTTTGTTTCTAACTAAAACTTTTCAATGAGAGTCCAGGCAAAGGAGGGTTCCATCAAGCAGCACTCGCCATTTCGGAAAAGCTATCATGATCCACCTTACAAGTTACTAAGACATGCATTGTCTTGTCTGCCGTTCTTTAGAAACTTGAAAAGGAGAGGTTCGATCATGTTAGTAGTCTCCAACCTGGACGCGGATTGCGTCCTACCCCCGCTCGGACAGTAATCCATTCAGGCAGGGCTCTGTGGGGGTCACCGTGATGTAAGTGTTTTATCCATGCCGCTAATCGTTTTTCTCAGATCATTTTAAGGTATGTGCCAAAATATTAAGTAGGGTCACAACTCCAATGGACCACACCAAAGGAAGCTGCAGTGATAATGACCCCTACTGTTGAAACCTTTCAAAGGGCAACCATGATTTTTTTTTTTTTACTATACAACCTATTCATAAGATAATGTAGACGTGGATGAAGTGAAAAAACAAATATTAGCTTGATCCGAGACTTCTCTAGCTCCTAAGAAGTTTTTATTGGTGTACATTCAATCCCCAATTTATGGTCCACCTAAGCTTGTTTCTGCCTTATTTTTTGTTCATAACTTCAAATAATCTTATAAAAACAATGAACATTATTGATAAAACACTTACATCACGGTGGGTCCCACAGAGCCCTGCCCGGACAGATTACAGTCCGGGGAGGGGTAGGACGCAATCGGCGTCCCTCCAACCCCACCTTAAATTGGGCGCCGATTGCGTCCTACCCCCTACGTTAATCCATCTGAGCAGAGCTTTGTGGGGCCCACCATTACATAAGTGTTTTATCCACGCCGTTGATCGATGCTTTCAGATAAATTTAGTATGTGAACCCAAAAATGAAGCAGGTCCAAGGCTTGAGTGGACCACAAGTGGGGATTGAACATCCACCATTAAAAGCTTCTTGAGAGCCAGGGAAGTTTTTGGATCAAGCTGATATTTGTATTTTCACTCATCCACGTCTACATGACCTTATGAATAGGTTTTATGGTATAAAAAAAAAAAAAAAAAAACAAATCACGTGGGTCCTTAGAAAGGTTTCCATAGTAGGTGTCATATCAGTGCAGGTTCCTTTGTTGTGGTTCACTTAAGCCTTAGACTTATCTTAATTTTTTGGTTGACAAAATAAATTTATTTGAAAGAATTGATCAACGGTGTGGATAAAACACTTACTTAACGGTAGGCCCCACAGAGCCCCGCCCGGACTGATTACCGTCTGGGCGGGGGTAGGACGCAATCCGCGTCCCCTTAAATTGTAGTTTTCTGGACCTATGGGAGTGCATGTGCATACATGTTAAGTACACCCTCAGCCCTATCAACGTACGAGATTTGTATCTCTCGATCTACTCATCATATGACTATGGACTAATTTTACTGAATTTGTCTTGAAATTAGCATCATAATAACAGGCTTGGATCGTACGGAAAAGACCTCATGGGACCCACACAGGTGTAGCATGCTCGCCACTCGCCCCATGCACCACCCTACCGAAACCCCCTTAAATCTCTCCCAAAAATCCCCTCCCCTGACGCATATGCATAACGGAGAGGGGGACGTCCCTACAAAAGAGGGCGTGCTTACATTTCCTAATAAACAGAGAAAGAGAGAGCTTTTGAGAATGGCCCCATTGGCATCACACGATCCAGACCGTCCAATCGCTTTCTAAGACTTCAATAAGGAAAATTTTTTTTAATCAAAGATTAGCGGCTTAGATGACATGAAACTCAATTTGAATGAGGACACACGTAAGTCGACCCGACCATCAAATCTAGCTGACAAATGAAAAGAAAGAGACCACACCGGACGCGGATTTCCTGCTAAAGCCTTTTCCACGAAGTTACCCCGCTGGATGCTAGGTGGGATCTGCCGTGATGTTGATGAGAAATCTACACCGTGCATCCGTTTTGAGAGATCATTTTAGATCATGCGATTAAAAATGAGATGTATACAAAACTCAAGTGAGCCGTACGAGAGGAAACAGTTGGATTCAGTGACTACCGTTTGAAACATTCATATGGCCACAAAGTTTCATATGAGGCTGTGTTTTCGGTGTTTTCACTTCATCCCAGTGGGAGAGACCTTATAAACGGTTTGGATGGCACGTAAACACCAAGATAAATCCCAGGAAGGTTTCAACGGCAGGAAACTTTTCCCTCTCGTATGATCCACTTGAGTTTGTGGCATCCAAACATTCAACGGTTTGGATGCACAAAGTTTTCCCTCTCGTATGGTCCACTTGAGTTTTGGATCCATCTCATTTTTAGTCACATCACCTAAAATGATATTTCAAAACGGATGGACGGTGTGGATTTATCAAAAACATCACAGTGGACCCCTCCTAACATTCCTGCGCAGGAACTTCCTGCGAAAGGCTTTAGCAGGAAATCCGACCAAACCCTAGCCTGTGGGGGCGCGGATTGGGTATTATACCCCCGCCTGTTCGGAGTTCCGGATAGGCGGAGGCTCCGAGGGCTACTGAGGAGCCATTGTGATTTATAACTTTTATCCAAACCGTTAATCCCTCTTTTCATATCATTATAGAGTATGAAACCAAAAATAAGAAAGATCCAAGGCTCAAGTGTATCACACCATAGGAAGCAGCAGTTCTAAGGATGCTCATGGTTGAAACCTTCTTAGGGCCTGCTTTGTCGTTTAGTTTCCATCTAACCCCTTGATACGGTCATATACACCTGGATGAAGTAAAAAAAAAAAAAAAACAAATATCATCTTGATCCAAAACTTCTGTGGTTCCTAAGAATTTTTCAACAGTAGGAATTTAATACCAACCGTGTGTCCCATTGACATGTTGATCTTCTCAGTTTTTGGCATAATATGAAAAAATTAATAGACGGTGTAGATAAAGTTCATACATTACAGTGGCTCCTCAGTAGCCCTCCCAACAGGCGGGGGTAGTACCTAATCCGAGCCTTTGGCATGAACTTCCTGCGCAAGGATGTTGGGTGGGGCCACGGAGATTATTTTGTGAAATCTACCCCGTCCATACGTTTTCAGAGCTCATTTTATGAAGTAAGACTAAAAATTAGGTGTATAAAATACTTAAGTGAGTCACACGAAAGTAAATAGTGGTAATTCAGTGATCACCGTTGAAGCATTCTTATAGCCATAAAAGTTTTGTATTGGCCTATATTTTCAATTTTTTCACTTAATCGTATTTGGAACGACCTTATAAATGGTTTAGATAGCATGTGAACATCAAGGTCGAGCCTAGGAAGGTTTCAACAGTGGAAATTTATTTCCCCAATTTTCCCTCCTGTTTGACTCCCTTGAGTTTCGTATCCACCTCATTTTTTGTCTCACTTCCTGAAATTAGCTTGAAAAACGGATGGACGGATTGAATTTCTTACATACATTTCAGTGGGCCCCACCCAGCAACCTTGCACAGGAAGTTCCTGCAAAAGGCTTTCGCAGGAAATCCGCGTCCCCCATGGCGAGGACGTGGGGGAGACGGATTGGCTATTCCCCCTAACACCAACCCCGTGGCTGATGGTCGGTGCTCTGTGGGCCCCACCATGATGTATGTGTTTCATCCATTCCATCCATCCATTTTTACAGATCATTTTAGGGATTGATAAAAAAATGATAGGGATATAAATATTAGGTGGACCACACCACAGGAAAACAATAAGAATTGGATATCCACCATTAAAATCCTCCTAAGGCCCACTGTAATGTTTAGTTGACATCCAATCTGTTGATTGGGTCATAAAGACCCAGATGAAGGGAAAAAATAAATATCAGCTTGATCCAAAACTTTTATTGCCCCCAAAATGTTTTTAATGGTCAACGTTCATTCAACACTATTTCCTGTAATGTGGTCCACTTGAGATTGAGATATACCTCGTTTTTTCTTTCATACCACAAAATGATCTATAAAAATAGATGGACGGCATGGATGAAACACATACATTATAGTGGGGCCCACAGAGCACCGACCAGCATCCAATGGCTAGTGGCAAGGGGAGTAGCCAATCCGTTTCCGACCCACAGAGCACTGACTAGCAACCAATGGCAGATTGCGTACTACCCCCACCCGTCCCTAGCTCCGAACAGGCAGTTCTGTGGCGGGCCCACCATGATGTATCTATACATCCAAGCCATCAATCCCTTTTCTCATATTATTTTAAGGCATCAAAACAACAATGAGGCAGATCTAACGATGAAATGGACAACACCACAGATGACTCTTGCATTTAATGCAATTGACATTTAATGCTTTATGCATTTTAATGTAACCAAGCTTATTATTTGGTGTGGTTCACTTGAGCATTGGATCTGACTTTTTTTTTTTTGATGACTTAAAATAATCTGAGAAAAGGGATTGACGGCTTGGATGTACAGATACATCACGGTAAGCCTGCCCACAGAACTGCCCGTTCGGAGCTAGGGACGGGCGGGGTAATACGCAATCCACGTCCACATGGGATACCCACGCTGCTACGTGGCTAGTGTGTGGCCCCACACACTAGCCATGTGGCCAGACATGTGGACGCCAACGCTGCCCTGTCGGCATGGCGGGCCCCTTATTAACACGGGTTGGATGTGGCTGAAATAGTGGTGAAGACCGCTTTAGTTGAAGTAGGAATATGCCAATATGTCCTAAGGGGGGTAAATAGGACTTTTTAATATTTTTATGATCATTTAAAATCCTATTACACTAATTCTAACACCAAACCTATATTAGGATTACTCAAGAGTAACTTTACTGGCTTCCAAGCCCGGTAGAGGATCCAATCACAAACTATTTGAGAGATAAACAATATGCAAACTAGTTTATGATGGATATGACTGTGTATGTGTAAGACCCGTATCCTAGTCCATACCATTCTGTAGGCTTCTGCGATCCTTTCGGTCGAATTCCGGCAATCCTCGACTCGAATCCGACATTTGCACGCAATCCTAAGCCGGGTCCCGCATACCGAAGTCAGCTTGAATCGAAACTTATATCATAGCGACCGCGCCGTCGCCTCGGTTCCAACGCTGCGACTCGCGCACTGAACCGATACCCAGGCTAGAAGTTGTGGGTCCACGTTCGTTCAGAAGAAACGCCCCACGTTGCGAATTTTGAGGGAATCTCTACAGCATGTCTCATCAATCAATCAATCAAGTACACTCCATACCTCAAGTACAAGTTAAGTACATGCAACCCATCTCTCTTTTTTCTATAAGTCAACTCTCTCTCTCTCTCTCTCTCTCTCTCTCTCTCTCTCTCTCTCCCTACCCATCCCTCTTTTACCAATTTTCAAACCAAACCATACCCATCCATCTCCTTTCCTTACAACCACCACATCATCCCATCCATATCATCCCATCCTCTCTCTCTCTCTCTCTCTCTCTCTCTCTCTCTCTCATTTCTCAAACCCCCCAAGCAACACCGCACGTCCATGCTACTCTCTCCCAAGCCAAGTGTGGCCCACCCTCTCATCTCCCATCCCCACCATCAAAATTCCATCATCCACCGTTAAAAGCTAAGCATAGGAGCTAAGGAGCCTAAGGGAGCAAGAAGGAGGCATAGAGGTGGGTGATCCACCGTTAATTTCCATTAAGGGCCCACTTATGATGGGACCCACTTTGATGTATGTGTTTGTGATTAAAGAGGAACCCATAGTGGCGGGGTCCCTCCACTCCAACGATCTCTCTCTCTCTCTCTCTCTCTCTCTCTCTCTCTCTCTCTCTCTCTCTTGCATTGTTAATGGCCCACCCGATGATATATACATTGTATCCATGTTGTCCACTTAGTGGACCACACTATAACCCACTGGTAGAGCACACCTTGTTGTCCAAACCTGGATGGAAGGAAAAACACAAATATCAGTGATCCAAACAGGTGGGCCACGACCATGTGGGACCCACCATAATGCTTGTGTTATATCCATGCCGTCCAGCGTCTCTGGACGCTGGACGTGATGAGAGTGGGTGTAGCTAACATGGGGTGCGTGTACTGACATGGGTGTGTACTAACAGCTAACAAAAAAAAAATTCTTTTTTTAAAAGCTTGAGGTGGGCCGCTCATGCAGGCCCCACCTTGATGTATGTAGATAATCCACACCGTCCATTCCATTGCTTAGCCCATTTTAGGCGATGAGCCGAATTTTGAGACGAATCTGATAATCAAGTGGGCCATACCATAGGAAATAGTAATGTTTACCGTTAAAACCCACCTGATGATTCTACACATCGAAACATACCCAATATTGGGCTTGTTTTGTCAGTCTTGAGCCATGGAATGCAATGGCTGGGTCAGATTCACCGGATGTGGGCCCCACCCAGGACCCCCCCCTAAAAAACTAGCCGTGCATGGGACTTGGGTGGTCCACGTCACATGAACAATGAGGATTGACACTTGTCATTGAGACCCTTTTTGGGGTCAGAAGTTTTGGATCAGATATGATATTTGTTTTTACTCTTCACCAAGTCCCTATGACCTTTTCAACAGTTTGGATGACATATAAACAGTACGGTGGGCCCCCGGTTTGAGTGGCCTTATGAATAAGTTGGGTGCAAAGAAACATTACGGTGGGCCCCAAGGTCTAAATGACCTTATCAACGGGTCGGATGGAAAACAAACATTATAGTGGGCCCCCATGTCTGTGTAACCTTGTCAACATGCTGGGTGGAAAATAAACATTATGGTGGGCCCCACATGGGACCCACTGATGTATGTATTGTATCCACACCTTCCATTAGTGTGGGCCCCACCATGAGGTATGTACTTCATCTATGCCGTCCATCCTTTCCATCCCTATGGGACCCACCATGATGCATGGGTTGCATCCAAGCCATACAACCATTTTTAAAAGATCATTTTAAGGCTTGAGACTAAAAATAAGACAGATCTAGGATCAGGTGGACCACAATATAGAAAATAGTGGGTTTGAACGTCCACCATTTAAACCCTTAGAAATTTTAATGGTGAAAATCCTTATCACCACTTATATTTGGGTGTGGCCCATTTGATATACGCAAGGCCCATTGTTGAGGCCCACCTTGATTTGTATAAGCCCATTGTTGAGGCCCACCTTAATTTGTACAAGGCCCATTGTTGAGGCCCATCTTGATGTATTTGTGGCCCGTTGTTGAGGCCCACCTTTATATATATATATATATATATATATATATATATATATATATATATATATATATATATATATATATATATATATAAGAGGCCCATGTTGTGAGGCCATTGTATGTATGCAAGGCCCATGGGTTATGGCCCATTACAATGTACGTAAGGGCCATTGGTGCGGCCCATTGATACGGCCCACTTGATAAATATAAGGCCCATGTGATATGGCCCATTTGATGTACTTAAGGCCCAGTGGGATGTATGTTGGTCCATTGCAATGTGTGATTTCTCCGTGGTATATATAATGATGTTTATAACGGGTCGTGCCTTGGGAACACTGATGGTTAGATGCCCACATTGTAAGGATGATGTCGGTTGAATGTTTGCATTGTCACTCTCCCTAAGGCCCATTGATAGGCCCAAATTTGTAGTGGTAGGCCGTCTAGGTCCATCTTCATTACGAACAGAGCCCATCACTATATAACATGTTTAGTATAGATCCATGATTAATGATCATACGCATCATATGTATGCCTGATATGAGGAGTGACTGATCATAGTATATGCCTATGGGCGGATTATTTATGGCCTCCCTAATAGGTAGAGTTGCCCTACATGAGCGCACGGTATGTGCAGGATTGATGCATGATTTGACTGTATGACTCATGCACTTTACATTGTGTGGTTACTATATGCCCTAGCGACATCAGGGTCATAGCCTCCACAGACACATTGTGGGTGTCGGATTGGATACCGAAAATACTGTTTCTAGCATTGGGGCGCCATAGATGTCCCTGGGTGAAAATTCCTGAACCCGATGGTACTAGAGGATGGTTCCAACGTCGAGACCGAGTGGATACATGAGCGCGCGAGGGCCTTATACCAGTAGGTCGTGTCTCCCACTGTGTTATGGTCGGTTGGAAAGGGGTGTGACCTTACCCACCTGAGTGAGGGGGCAATTTCTAGGTTGAGTTTGACCAGCTTAAGGAATGAGATCGCTATCGACGAGCTGGGCCCGATATTGATAGGCGGATAGTGAGGTCTCTTCGACTCTCCCAGTTGTGTGTTCGAATAGGGGTGGCAAGCTGGTGTAGAGTATACTAGACCTCGGTAATTATCTAGACTGAGAACTACTGTACTGATTTGATGCTCTAGTGAGGAGTTGTACTGACATATGATAAGGATTGGCACGCTTGAGTTGCATCTCGCATCGCACGATCGTGTTATGGCCGATAACATTCATATCCTGCACCGCATAGCCTTGGTATGGCTGATTGCATTCATGTACTCATCAGCATGATTCCGCATTACTCTGACCTTGCATTTTGAGCACCCTTATACTGCGCACACACTTACACCACCCTCTAAGTTTTCCATAAGCTTATGCACAATTGATGCGTGCAGGTGACGTCAGGATGCAGTTGTAGCCTCGCCACAGTTGGAGCGTGCAGTCAAGTTTCAGGAGCTTTCATTATTTGTATTATCTTGTATTTCCCTTCAGACACATTGTAATTAAAGTTTTTTATCATAGTGAATTTTGTGATGGTGTTATTGTGGTTATTGTTCATGGGTTATGCTTATGGTTATGCTCATTACAAATCAAATTAATGAGTAGAAATCCTCCTTGTAGCATCCCAGGATCGGAACCTGGTGTATGGGTGCCAGGAACCGAGAATGGGGTACTACGGAGGCTGTCGGCGTCGGATTCTGCGATCAAAAATTTTGTGAGCCCGGTTTCCGAGTTCGGGGCGTGACAGTATGTGTGTGAGGTGTGATCTCAAATATTCAGATATGAAAATATTAAA
Organism: Magnolia changhungtana; assembly: GCA_030180095.1. Classification (NCBI taxonomy): domain Eukaryota; kingdom Viridiplantae; phylum Streptophyta; class Magnoliopsida; order Magnoliales; family Magnoliaceae; genus Magnolia; species Magnolia changhungtana. The sequence continues at coordinate 7,081,633 of JASAUF010000600.1, forward strand.
GTAAATCACACAAACACAAGAATAGCAATCTCAAACACAGTCATTTTTATAGTGGTTCGACTACACGTCTACTCCACTCCTAGTAACCGCACTCAACCCTTGAGTGTACCGAATTTCACTAAGGAGGTTTCACAATAGTTCACCTCAAACCTAAGGTTTTAAATCAAGTTCACCTTCAACCATTACAACCTACACCTAGGCTGACTGTTTGTGCTTCCTAAGCAAGGGTCAACACATAACACCCAGTTTTAGGCACACTGGCTAAGGATCTACATAAGGAACCTCACTGTTTATGCTCTTACGAGCAAGGGTCAACACAATGCACCTAATTTTAGGCACACTGGCCAAGGATCATCCACAAGACCCTAACTGTTTATGCTCTCCACAGAGTAAGGGTCAATACAACGCACCCACCACATACACTCCCACCGGAGGCCTCCTACGAGGACTTCAAAGGGTGAGAAACACCTTAGACCCAATCCTAAAAAGGAATGATCAAAAGTGTCTTATGGAATCTAATAACTTACAAATAAGTGAATGAGTCTCATTCAGCACATTGACGAAGATCTCCTCCTTGTTGATGAAGACTCTTCTTCTTCCTTGATCCGCAACTCAGATGATGTACCAATACATAACTTCGGGTTGGGTCAAGGTTAAGACGGAATCCTACTCTATAAAATGTTTTCCTATAAGGAAGATAGAGTGATTCCGATCATCTATGCATTCAAGGCATCCCAACTTAATGATTTTCTATTAAGGTGGTAGCTGGAGGATCCTTGAATGCGGAAGTTCATTCCCTAATCCACTTTATTGAATATCAATAATGAGGGTGGATTGGAGGATGAACTTCCCTGAGAGAAAGGGCTTTGGGTATATGATCGATCTAAGGTAAAATACTCAAAAGCACTTTCTTCTTTCTCTACCAGCAATAATAGACAAGTCCTCTTTATATAGGCAAAAGGTTCCAACGGATATAAAACGGTCACATTTATGACAGAGTTAGATATCATCAAGCCGGTTCGATAACATCGAGCGTATACTATCAATTGTATCAACGGGCCACTCGATAACACAAACTCAAATGTCATACGCTTTTGAAACCATTTGCCAGCTGGTCGAGGGAACTAAAACACATGTTGATGTCATCAGATTTTAAACTCTGATTTCATCGATGTGAGGTTTGATTCCTCGACATTTGAAAATGAGAGAGACTTGCTTTGAAATTTTCAGGTTTACAAGAATGATCGAGGGACCTTCGATATCATTGGAATTTGAATGTCGATGATATCGATAGATGTGTCGAGGCATCGATAAATCCAAGGGAATTTCGTTTAAGCTTGCTAGACAGTTTCTGTCCCTATTCGATGTCATCGAAACCGTACCGATATCATCAATATTTGAATATCGATTCTACCGAGTAACCCCCGATCATAGATAAATTATCCTGAAATATTTTGCTGAAAATCTTCGTGCCCATGATCGATATCATCGAGAGCCTTCCGATATCATCGAGATTTGAACATCGATAGTATCGGGATGGCTTCGATATATCGATGCATATAAGATATTTTAAGAGAAAACAGGAGCACCGGAGATCTGCCTGTTGATATTATCGAGTCACCTTCAATGGACTCGAGATTCAAATAACGATGATATCAATACATCGATAAATCCATCCAGAGATATATGTGGTTGCTATACACTTTTGTCCTCATTCTGATGGAATCGATTTGTCATCGAGGACATCGACAACGCAGGTCGATCATATCAATCTGTGTATTGATAAAATCGATAAACCAAGAAAACTTAAAGATTTTCTAATTTTGAAAAAGTTTTCTTAACTTCTTAAAAACCCTATGATGTTTTAACTTGTTTAAGGGTTTTATTTACCTGGTGTTTTGGGATATGGGATGTGAGGTTTAGATTTACCTATGGTGAGTTCGTGCACACATCCGGTTGAGGCAGACGCTTTAATCGAACTTCCTATAAGGCTCTGCAAACTAGCTGACTCATCACTCACGCTAATTGACAAACCAAGGCACTTTCAATCTCCCCCTTTGTTAATTACGTGACAAAATACCAAAACACCCTAGAATAGCTTCTATACTGACATCCTAAATTGTGTGAACATACTCTTTACGCAATTTTATAATTCTAACAATGTCATATACACAACACATTCAGAAGCTGCTCCCCCTATTTGCAAACTCCCCCTATCTTGATGCAGCTGTTCCCCCTAACACATGCAACACCATACACAAGCAAATACACTTTTCTGTTCGGGGTGTTTGAATTGTTCTCCCCCTTTTTGTCAGTCATTTAACAAAGGGAAATATAGCGGTTGATAGTGACTGAAGTTTGAAGTTTTTGGGAGAACCACCATTCAAAGAACATACATATATAAAGTAAAGATATATAATGATCAGCAAAGTTTAATCAGACATCATATTCAGAAACAATGTATGCATATCAGACAAAATAGAGCAGTGATATAAGCAGATAGCATAATCATTAAAACACATCACATGCATTCCATATCAGACACTAGATAGGCATTAAATATGTGAATTATACCCAACCATTTTCAAAAGTAGCCATTCTAGCTACCACACCAAAAATATTAAAAAAATATATTGCCCAAGATTGGCAGTGGTATGATCATTCAGCCTAGACCAAAATAAAATTCAGCCCATCCATGGGCACCCAAAAGTAACCATCAGTAGCAAACCCACTCATGGGTAGATACACCAAAAAAATGTCAAACTATTAGGAAGCTATCACATTCACTCATGAGGGCGTAGAGCACAAAAAAAAGATACTTATGCTCGTACCCAGAAATAAGTGCGGGTAAATGTGATAGCGTTTAGAGACCCATACTACGGAGCAGAGGAGGATGGCGCCGTGTCGTCTCCACAACACGTCATTAGATCAACCAATTGTTGTACAGTCTGCTGTAGTCTATGGACCAGCTGTTCCAGGACGGTAAGCAACTCGTTCATCGATTCCCTGAACTGAGAGACATCCCGCTAAATCGCTTCAATCCGATCCTGGTGGAGCTGAAATCGTTTAGCATGCCTGGGAGTTGATGTCGACGGTGCTTGATGGGGTCCAGGAGCTTCATCTCCAGCCATCTCAGTCCCTTCCATGGAAGCATCACCTGCCCCACTTTCCCTCTCTACTTGAATGCCTTCCTCAGGTGGATCCTCAGGATATTTATGAAACTTCAAATCCATCCTTCGAATGTTACTTTTGTTGAAGGTTTGGAGAGGAAGTACAGGATCACTTGTAGTTAGAAAGGCTATGGCATTGCATATTGTATGCATGATCCAGGGATATAGTAAGTGAACATCCCTCGCTGTATGAAAAGCATAAACCAACTGATGCACGATGAGGGTAGGCAGACAAATCTTGATCCCAGAGGCGACCGAGTAAACTATCGTAGTCATGAATCCTGTGAGATCTGCCCTGTTGGAGCCCCTGGAGTAGATGTTTGAAGCAAGGATACCATGCAAGACCTGATAGCGTGGTTCCATGAATTTGGCTTTTAGGGCATTCCCTTGGTGCCACTGGACGTCACGATCATGACAAAGGAATTTGGTGACCTTGGACCGAACCTCAATATTTTCCATGTCCATATCTGGGAGTCCTACAGGTGATAAGGTAAGATTGAATATCCCTGCAACAAACCCAGGAGTGATTAGCACATCATCACCATCGATGGTTACGGTGATGGACGGAAGTTCGGATACTGGAGAATGACAGGCGGCGAAGAAATTATATGTTCTTTCAAGATGACACGACCCGCCAAAATCAAGAATGGGCAACCAATCTATTGCAGCAAGCAGAGGTTCCAGGTTATATGGAATTAGACAACTCCTATCGACTTTTCTCTCCTGAATAACATTTCTCCCAGTGAACTTTTCCAAGACTGGATTTGCTTTTACCAATGGAGGTGCCGGTGGCTCGGACTGGGACCCACCATGCGATCTAGTGCATTGCCTTATAGGGGTCCCACATTCCGGGCCACTTGCTTTTTCTTTAGGGGCAAGCACTTTTTGTCGGGAGGTTCTTGATGACTCACTAGGTCCAGATACTTTTCCTTTGTCTTTTTCCATTAGGACAAAAAAGGTTTTGAAGGATTTGGGAAAGAGGACAAAACCTACTAAAAAGGAGATACCAAAAGAAGGATGTAATCTTGATGTGTAGAAGGGTATTACCGGATTTGTGGAACGTTTGGGGCTATCTGTTGAGGGACCGAGCTATCCGGTCGAGAGAAGTGAGTAGGGAAGACGAAGAAAAAAAATTCTGAAAAACATTTCCCTTTTTCGCGCTCCAACGCCTTATATCAGGCGGCAACCTTCGATTTTATCAATCTTAGTTTCGATTATATCGATGATCCGCATTCGATGTTATCAATAATGGCTTCAATAATAGTCTCGATCATATGACTTTTCAAATTCTGAAGAGGTGTCGATGATATCGACTGCTGATCAATTTGATCGAGAATGCACATGACTTATCGACAGTCATATCGAAGGTGAGTATTTTTCATTTTTTCACAGATTGACAGGCTTTCGTGTATAGTATAGATCATCTTTGAATCAAATATATACATAGAAAAATTTTGTACAAGATTTGTATAAATCAAAATTATAAACATCAAGATGTTTATGCAGAAAAGATGAGGTGAGAGACCTCAGATATAACATTAAGAGTTCAATAAAAATTGCATCATTTCAGCAAATATCCAGATCTTGATGCATGACCTGGACTTGTTTTTCTATGCCCAATCTTTCTAGGCATAGGGATCATCCTTTTCTTTGCCTTTGATGACATAGCAGTGGTTATTTATGCGAGAACCCTTCATCACTGATTTTCTTGAGAGGTCTAAGATCTCGCAAAATTCTTTGTTAAATGTAACCACATGCTTATCATCACATATTTGAGAAATGCTTAAAAGATTATGCGTTAATCCTTTTATGCAAAAGGCATTCTCATTTTTAAGCAAATCTATTCCTTTGATAATTCCTTGTCCAATTACCTTAGCGGTGCTTCCATCTTCATAGGTGACTATCCCATCATTAAGATCTGAATAGTTAGAAAGAAGGGATTTATCACCCGTGACATGTCTTGAGCAACCGCTATCTAGGTACCACTTAGTATCATTACCTGTTATATGATTTGAGTGAGTAATAAGACAATTTTTCTTTTCTTTTACTATCCATTTCTTGACAAGGTCTTTGGCAGTTGTAGATTTAGTTTTCTTGTTTAACTCAGCTACTTGATTCAATAACTCCATTCTGTCATTCATTCTAGGTGGTGATGGGTGTGTTTTTCTTCTATCCATATCCCTAGGTGGACTCCTGATATTTTACATTTCTTTGGTTGATTTGAGTTTACCAATATGATTTTGACCAGAGCTACGATGAGTCCTCCTAGGAGACATGCATTCGAACTTATAATGACCAGAATCACCACACAAATGATAAACTGGAGTAGTTCTTGTGTTACTTCTCGAAGCAGCAGATTTTTCAGCCATTTGTGTTGCATTTACAGTTTTTTATTTAGATTTATCATATCCTAAGCCACTCTTGTCCTTTCTAGGTCTTCCCATTCCTAAAAGTTTTTCTAACTTCTCACCACTCTGGGAAAACTTATAGTTTAGCTTAACGATTTTTCTGGATTCTTCTAAATCAAATAGGAGTGTATGATTTTTATTTTGAAGGAGCATGTTTTTATCTTTTAATTGCTCAACCTGTTTGTTTATTTTTTCTGACTCAGTTTTAAGGAAGGTGTTGATTCTTTCAAGTCTATCATTTTCTGAATGATATTGTTGTAAATCATTAATTAGATGTGTATTAATTTTTAGAGTTTTATCCAAGTCTTTTTGCAGCAACTCCTTTTTGTTTTCAGATATACCAAATCTTTTAATGATATTTATGCTATGAATGTAGAGTTGATTATAAGAATCTTGTAGTTTATCATTTTCTTCTTCTTCTTCTCCAGTTTCCACATTATCAGACGAAAATGATTCAGTGGCTTGTGATTCCTTCTCATTTTCAGTTTCAATGGGAATGATTGGAGTGGTGGAGACCATAAGAATTTTCAAGGATTTCTGGTCACCATCACTCTCTGAGTCACTAGATTTTGAGTTTGACTCTTCTATATCATCCCATGTGGCGGCCATTGCCTTACCATTAGTTTTTCTGTTTGGGCATTCAGTAGACAGATGTCCATACTTCTGACAGGCATAACATTGTGGTTCTTTATTCTTTTTACCAAATTTGCCCGCAGAAGGTTTATTGTCCACCCACCTTCCTTTGGAAGGACGGCCACGATTCTTCTGAAAGAATTTCCTGAATCTTTATACTGGCAAAGCCACTTCCTCATCTTCATCTTCTCTTTCACTTCCACTGTCCTCATTTGTTGTTTTCTTTGAGGTTTTTAGGACAGTTGTTTTGGATTTAGGGGTTTATTTGAAGTATAGTTCAAAAGTTTGTAGGGAACCTACCAGTTCTTCTACTTTCGTTTAGTCTATATTCCTACACTCTTCAATGGTTGTTACTTTAGGATTGAACCATTCCAGTAGGGATCTTAGAATTTTCCTATAGATTTTTGGTACCGGAACTTTCTCTCCTAATCCACCCATGGAGTTGCAAATGATATTCAACTTAGTGAAAAACTCCATAAAGGTCTCATGCTCTTCCATTCTGAGACTTTCGAACTATGAAGTCAGGAGATGAAGTTTAAATCTCTTCATAGTGCTTGTGCCTTCATGGGTTATTTCCAATAGATCTCATGCTTCTTTGGATGTCCCATATATACTTATTTGATTGAATATATCTTGGGACATGGCATAGTAGATGACATTCATAGCTTTAGCTTCAGCAGTCTGTTTTTCTTTATCGAACATCATCCACTTTTCTTTGGGTTTAAGTTTTGTGATGGTTGTGCCACTATCAAGTATAATTTGTTCAAATGGTGACACATATCCACTTTCAACTATATCTCAAACATCATGATCCAAAGATCTCAAAAAGTAGTGCATTCTAGCCTTCCAGTATACATAATTTGAGTCATCAAATACTGGAGGTCTAGTGACCAATGAGTCCTCTCCTTTGGCCATATTCCCAACTTTAGTCAAGATCAATCTCTAGGTGGTGAAGCCTTTAAAGAGAGACTCGCTCTGATACCAATTGAAATAGCGGTGAAGACCACTTTAGTTGAAGTAGGAATATGCCAATATGTCCTAGAGGGGGGGTGAATAGTACTTTTTAATATTTTTACGATAATTTAAAATCCTATTACACTAATCCTAACACCAAACCTATATAAGGATTACTCAAGAGTAACTCTACTGGCTTCCAAGCCTGATAAAGGATCCAATCACAAACTATTTGAGAGATAAACAATATGCAAACTAGTTTATGATGGGTATGATTGTGTATGTGTGTGAGGTGTGATCTCAGATATTCAGATATGAAAATATTAAAGTAAATCACACAAACAAAAGAATAGCAATCTCAAACACAGTCATTTTTATAGTGGTTCGACTACTTATCTACTCCACTCCCGGTAACCGCACTCAACCCTTAAGTGTACCGAATTTCACTAAGGAGGCTTCACAATGATTCACCTCAAACCTAAGGTTTTAAATTAGGTTCACCTTCAACCTTTACAACCTACACCTAGGCTGACTGTTTATGCTTCCTAAGCAAGGGTCAACACATAACACCCAATTTTAGGCACACTGGCCAAGGATCTACATAAGGAACCTCACTATTTATGCTCTCACATGCAAGGGTCAACACAACGCACCCACTTTTAGGCACACTAGCCAAGGATCATCCATAAGACTCTAACTATTTATGCTCTCCACAGAGTAAGGGTCAACACAACGCACCACCACATACACTCCCGCCGGAGGCCTCCTACGAGGGCTTCAAAGGGTGAGAAACACCTTAGACCCAATCCTAAAAAGGAATAATCACAAGTGTCCTGTGGACTCTAATAACTTACAAATAAGTGGATGAGTCTCATCCAACATGTTGACGAAGATCTCCTCCTTGTTGATGAAGAATCTTCTGCTTCCTTGATCCGTAACTCAGATGATGTACCAATACACGACTTTGGGTTGGGTCAAGGTTAAGATGGAATCCTACTCTATAAAATGTTTTCCTATAAGGAAGATAGAGTGATTCCGATCATCTATGCATTCAAGGCATCCTAGCTTAATGATTTGCCATTAAGGTGGTAGTTGGAGGATCCTTGAATGCGGAAGTTCATTCCCCAATCCACGCTATTGAATATCGATGATAAGGGTGGATTGGAGGATGAACTTCCCTGAGAGAAAGGGCTTTGGGTATATGATCTAAGGTAAAACACTCAAAAGCACTCTCTTCTTTCTCTACCAGCAACAATAGACAAGTCTTCTTTATATAGGCAAAAGGTTCCAACGGATATAAAACGGTCACATTTATGATAGAGTTCAATATCATCGAGCGTATACTCTCGATTGTATTGACGGGCTGCTCGATGACACAAACTCAAATGTCATACACTTTTGAAACCATTTGCCAGCTGGTCGAGGGAATCGAAACACATATTGATGTCATCGGATTTCGAACTCCGATTTCATCGATGTGAGGTTCGATTCCTTGACATTTGAAAATGAGAAAGACTTGCATTGAAATATTTCAGGTTTACAAGAATGATCGAGGGACCTTCGATATCATCAAAATTTGAATGTCGATGATATCGATAGCTGTGTCGAGGCATCGATAAATCCAAGGGATTTTTGTTTAAGCTTGTTGGACAGTTTCTGTCCCTGTTCGATGCCATCGAAACCATATCGATATCATCGATATTTAAATATCGATTCTACCGAGTGACCCCCGATCATAGATAAATTATCCTGAAATATTTTGCTGGAAATCTTCGCACCCATGAATGATATCATCGAGAGCCTTTTAATATCATCGAGATTTGAACATTGATGGTATCGGGATGGCTTCGATATATCAATGCATATAAGATATTCTTAAGAGAAAACAGGGGCACCGGAGATCTGCCTATCGATATTATCGAGTCACCTTCAATGGACTCGAGATTCTAATATCGATGATATCGATAGGTATATCAATACATCGATAAATCCATCCAGAGATATGTGTGGTTGCTGGACACTTTTGTCCTCATTCCGATGGAATCGATTTGTCATCAAGGACATCGACAGCGCAGGTTGATCATATTGATCTGTATATCGATAAAATCGATAAACCAAGAAAACTTAGAGATTTTCTGATTTTTGAAAAAGTTTTCTTAACTTCTTAAAAACCCTATGATGTTCTAACTTGTTTTAAGGGTTTTATTTACCTGGTATTTTAGGATATGGGATGTGAGGCTTAGATTTACCTGTGGCGAGTTAGTGCACACATCCGGTTGAGGCAAAAGCTTTAATTGATCTTCCTATAAGGCTCTGCAGACTAGCTGACTCATCACTCACGCTAATTGACAAACCAGGGCACTTTCAGTGGCTGGCACCATTAGGATTGTCAATGGCCCCAATTGGGTGTGCATTGCTTTTGATATTGTATGATGATATATTTTTACCTAATGTTTGACCATCATGTTTATTGCCTACATGATTGAATCATCACAAAGCATGAATGTGGACTCCACATATGGGAAAATGCATGAAAGAGTGGGCCCACCACATGGCCATGTTTTGATCAAAACCTATGCCTGAGATTTGAGGTTAATTTTTACATTCTAGTGTCTATTGTTATATTATGTGTACATATAATGTATGTTTGGGTAAATCAAATCATGATCAAGATGGTGGGCCCAGCATGTCTAATCGCAAGATTAAGTAAAACTCTCACCAGTTGATCATGATAAATGGACACACATATATGATTTAATGGCTTAGATTAGTATAAGTGAGATTCATTACTTGATTTGGTGGTGTGGGACCCACCATATGATAAATTGCACATGTACCTTGGAAGTGGGACTCATGAGACTCATTTGTAATCTTGACCCTTTGGTGGGTTGCATTGCTATAAGGGTACCCTATTAGAGTGGGGCCCCACCACATGATCAAGATAGATAAAGTTAGATCTCACTCCATTTGTGATTTTATTATCATTAGCTTTGAATTATTAAGATAAGTAAAAGTACTTAACGATCATCTCATGTGGTAGGCCATGAATGTTGTGATCATGATCACTTGATGCGACCCCACTATACAATCATGATCCATGTGATTTAATCATGATTTAAGATATAGATTATGTCACGATAAAAGTGATGTAATCAAGCTAAAGATCATAGTCTTAGGTGGGCCTCACATGATAAAATCACACTTTTTAAAGTGGGCCCCACCCTAAGATCATGAAAAGAAGAATTGATTAACTCATAATGAGATTTTTCCGACTATAAATCTCACCTGTTACCCATCGGCTTTTCTGAATGCTTCCAAACTTTACTTTCTAAGATTAAATCATTGCCATTTTTTGGACAAAAATACCCCTACAATACAAACCCATTTTCTATAATCTTCTCTCCTCTCCCATTCTGCAAAAACCCATTTTCTGAAATCTTTTCTCCTCATATAGCAATAACCTTCTCTACCTAAAACACATTTTCTTGAATCTTTTATCCTCTTCACATGGCAATAATCATCTACCTGAAACCCATTTTCTAAAATCTTCTCTCTTCTTCGTATAAGAATACCCTTCCACCAAACCGTTACTTCTTTGTCTTCATTTTAGTTTGTCAAGAAAGGACAAAAATGGTGTCTCCATCGAAGAAAGCACACACTATGGTATATTTGAACAAATTCCCTTAAATCCTAAACTAAAAAATTTTCTTGTGGGCCATAAAAGTTTTGGATGAATCTTGTATCTATGTTTTCTATTCATCCATGTTTACTTGATCCTATGAACAGGCTGGATGACAAATAAAACATTATTGTGGGGCCTAGCAAGGTTTCAATGGTGGAAATGATTGTCCCATTGTTTCCTGTGGTATGATCCACTTGATCTTTGGATATGCTTCGATTTTAGGCTCAACCTCTTGAATTAGATGGAAAAAATGAATGGACGTCGTGGATAAACCACATACATTCAAGGTAGGCTCATTCGATTTCATTTGAAGCTCGCTCAATTTCATGTTAGCCACACTCAATTTCATGTTAGGCTCATTCAATTTCATTTGAAGCTCGCTTAATTTCATGTTAGGCTCGTTCAGTTTCATTTGAAGCTTGCTCAATTTCATGTTAGCCTCGCTCAATTTCATGTTAGGTTCGTTCAATTTCATTTGAGCCTCGCTCAATTTCATCATGTTAGCCTCATTCAATTTCATTTGAAGATCGTTAAATTTCATGTTAGGCTCGTTCAATTTCATGTTAGGCTCGTTCAATTTCATTTGAAGCTTGCTCAATTTCATGTTAGGCTCGTTCAATTTCATTTGAAGCTACTCAATTTCATGTTAGCCTCGCTCAATTCATGTTAAGCACGTTCAATTTCATTTGAAGCTTGCTCAATTTCATGTTAGCCTCGCTCAATTTCATGTGATGCTCATTGAATTTCATGTGAAGCTTGCTCAATTTCATTTGAGGTTTGTTGAATTTCATGTAAAGCTCACTCAATTTCATTTGAGGGTCATTGAATTTCGTGTTATGCTCACTCAATTTTATATGATGCTCATTCAATTTCATTTGAAGCTTGTTAAATTTCATGTGAAGCTCGTTGAATTTCATGTGAAGCTCGCTCAATTTCATTTAAGGCTCGTTGAATTTCATGTTAGGCTCATTGAATTTCATGTGATGCTCGTTGAATTTCATATGATGCTCACTCAATTTCATTTGAGGCTTGTTGAATTTTATGGGAAGCTTGCTCAATTTCATTTGAGGCTCGTTGAATTTCATGTAATGCTCGTTCAATTTCGTGTGAAGCTTGTTGAATTTCATGTGAAGCTCGATTAATTTCATTTGAGGCTCGTTGAATTTCATGTTAGGCTTGTTGAATTTAATGTGAAGCTCGTTAAATTTCATATGAAGCTCATTCAATTTCATTTGAGGCTCGTTGAATTTAATGCGAATCTCGCTCAATTTCATTTGAGACTCGTTGAATTTCATTTTAGGCTCGTTGAATTTCGTGTGAAGCTCATTGAATTTCATGTGAAGCTCGTTAAATTTCATTCGAGACTCGTTGAATTTCAACTTATGCTCGCTCAATTTCATGTGATGCTCGTTGAATTTCATATGAAGCTCGCTCAATTTCATGTTAGGCTCCTTCAATTACATTTGAGGATTGCTAAATTTCATGTTAGGCTCGCTCAATTTCATTTGAAGCTCGCTTAATTTCATGTTAGGCTTGCTCAATTTCATTTGAAGCTCCCAAATGAGTCAAGTTGCAAAGACGAGGACATCAGTTTTGCCATTACCTGACGGTCGACCCATGGAGATGAATGACTAGATCGTGTTAAATGAAACTATCAAGATAAGGTTGAACTTCCCAATTTTAATGGCTTATTGCATTTTGAAGACTTCCTTGATTGGTTAGCTGAGGTGGAGTGGTATTTTGATTATATGGACATGCCGAAAAAAAAAAGTTAATTGTGTTTAGTGGTCTATGCATTGGTTATAACTTAAGCTCAATAGTATAACTCAATGACAGGAAGGTTTGTATACCAAAGCAATTTAATAATACTCGTAAACGTAAAAGATGACAAAGAGAAGGTAGTCCCATGTTGGTCTATTTTATAGACAGGTCTATTACTGGTAACATTTTTGGCATTTTTAGTCATTGATTTATTTTTATAATTCATCATCATGTGTAATTTAGCCCCATGAAATTTCATTTTTTTTTAGAATTAAAAAAAAATTATTAAAAATCTACGAGTACTAGCTGCCTGAAACTAATAGTTTTCTATATAGTTTTTAAAATTTTCTAAATTTAACCTACTTTGAATTTGATTTTTATTATTTTTTTACTTTTTTATAAAACTAGACTCATCAAGGTTCAATCTGGCTTTTGAATCACCTCAATCGGAGTTGTAAAAAAAAATAGATACAAAATTTTGAAGTCAATGCACTGAATCTATCCACAATTGTCCACAACTAACTATTGTTGACCAGTGGTCCAGGGTTAACCGGGTCCCCCTTTTCAACGACCCAAGGTCAATTAGGTCATAGTGGGATCAATCGGGTACCCCTTTTCAGCGACTCGGGGTTGACCGGGTCAAGTTGGAATCGACCGAGGCCCCCTTTTCATTCTTTTCTAGCAACATGGGGTGGATCGGAGGCAGGTTACCAACACTTTCATGGCAAAGATGGACCAGATAAGGACAGATTTGAAGACGGAAGTAATCAGACCGTCAGAACCTTAAAACATTCATATGTTGCAAACCAAAATGAGTTTTTTGACATATCATTAGGGGTGTACATCGAGTCAAACCGAGTCGAGCTGACCTCAGCTCGAACTCGGTTCAACTTGGTCCTCGAGCCTGACTGGCCAACTCGGATCGGTTTGGTCAGCAACTCGGGTAAGTTCGGGCCGAGTTCGAGCTAAGATCGAGCCGAGTTCACCATTGAGGCATTTTCACAAACATCTGGACTACACCTTCAAAATCTCACTATATTTAAGATACCAGCAATGGTTTTACAGGTATTTTATCAAACACCTTCTAAGCAACATAAAAACCAAGATAAAAAGGGTGTTGGCTTCATATACATACCTTCCTTACCACCAGCCATACTTCTTTGAGTCATTTCATCAAACACTTGGTGAGCAACATCAATATCAAAGTAACCGAGTCACCGAACTGGTTCGATCCGAGTTCGATTCAAGCTGGGTTCGATCCGAGTCGAGTTGAGCTGGGGCTAGCTCGAACTCATTTTCGAGATAAAAAAAATTAGCTTGAACTAAGCTTCGAATCGAGTCAAATCGAGCTTTTTCGAGTCGAGTCGAGCGAGCTAACTGAGCTAGCTTAGTTCATGTATACCCCTACATATCATATATGATTTTAGGGTAAAAGAAGCCGATTTAGCCAACTAACCCAGCAGATTTGTGAGATTCCATTAGATCGATGGTCAAAATTCTATTTTATTTTCGTTTTTACTATAAATATTAAGTTTTAGTTTGATTAGGCTGCCTCGGTATTTTCTCAACTCAAACTTGAAAACTTTAAACCCATGTAGTTAATCATTGTAGAAAATGTTAATATTAGCTTTAGTATACAAAATATTCGATGATTCCTTATTTTTTGTTCCCTTAACCCTGAACGCTTCGGGCCGATCTTTCCTTTACTTCCAAAACATAATACAAGAGAATGACTTGTATTTTATATCTCAACATTGGTCAGCCTTATATGGAACTCAAGTGGATCCCACTTGAGTTTTAGATGCAGTTTAAACTTGGTTTCACTCTTCATTTAAGTGGGACACACACAATGGATGGACTGGATTTGTGAACCACATCACATGGGGACCAATAAATGATTATGAATGTTTTAATGGGGGTAACCCCTCTCACCGAGTGTGTTGTGTAGCGATGTGGAGTTGACTTTGAGTATACTATCACTTTGAGTATACCATGGAAAGGCTCGAGCCAGGGATCCTATAATTATTAAATCCATACATCATCTCCTCTTTCGAGTCATCTGTGGATATAAATAAACTAAAGGCAGTGATTCACACGATGCATGAGCAAGAGGATGGGGATCATAGGTTCAAAGTTTTCAAGTTTGAGTTGAAAGAGGGGATAAAATGTATACCAAAGCAATTGAATAATACTCACAAAAGCAAGAGATGTCAAAGAGAAGGTAAGTAGTCCCATGTTGCATTTAGGTTTGATGTCATGGAAAATTGACCGAGCCTCACATGATATTCAACGAGCATCACATGAAATTGACCGAGCCTAACATGAAATTGAGTGAGCTTCACATGAAATTTAACAAGCTTCACATGAAATTCAACAAGCATCACATGAAATTGAACGAGCATCACATGAAATTGAGTGAGCCTAACATGAAATTCAATGAGCCTCAAATGAAATTGAGCGAGCTTCACATGAAATTCAACGAGCCTCAAATGAAATTAAGCGAGCTTCACATGAAATTCAATGAGCCTCAAATGAAATTGAGTGAGCTTCACATGAAATTCAATGAGCCTTAAAGGAAATTGAGTAAGCTTCACATGAAATTCAACGAGCCTCAAATGAAATTGAGTGAGCTTCAAATGAAATTCAACGAGCCTTAAAGGAAATTGAGCAAGCTTCACATGAAATTCAATGAGCCTGAAATGAAATTGAGCGAGCTTCACATGAAATTCAACGAGCCTCAAATGAAATTCAATGAGCATCATATGAAATTCTACAAGCCTAACATGAAATTCAACGAGCCTTAAATGAAATTGAGTGAGTTTCACATGAAATTCAATGAGCGTCACATGAAATTGAGCGAGCCTAACATGAAATTGAGCTAGCTTCACATGAAATTAAGCGAGCTTCAAATGAAATTGAATGAGCATCACATGAAATTAAGCGAGCTTCAAATAAAATTGAATGAGCCTAACATGAAATTGAGCAAGCTTCAAATGAAATTGTGTAGGATCCCGGTCTTTTGCAACATCGCTCGTATGCGCACGTGTCCCAACTCGCACCGTTGATAGATCATACACTACACCCTATTGCACCTAAAAAACTCATCTAAGTGATTTGTTCCAGATGATCTTGATACGTCTATTATGTGGACTACGTCATCGTCGTGATCACAATGGTGAAAACCACGAATCAATCTGACGCTCCGTTAGTGAGATATGACCCATCGAATGTAAGGCCTAAATTATGTATCCAGTAACACAAGCAACCTTTATTATGCTAGGCTCATTGGACTTGAGCCCATGCGGGCCTAAAGCCCACTTTTAGAACATGGAAATAACTAATAAATAGGACAATTGCTATATGACAAAATAAGAAGATGGCACATATAAGACAAGCACTATAAGACAAAATTGGATTCTATCCCAAAACTCATCATTAGGTCTCTCCCCATGCCTTAGAAACTAATCATGGCTCATGTCCACCTCATCCTATACATGTATCCAATGCATGTCTTGATTTGTGCCACATCACTTCAAACAACCAATTATAATATTCCACTTCATCATCCACCATGCATCACCTACAACCCATAACCCTTATCCATCCATTAGCCAATGCATGTCTAGATTTCTTCCACCTTGGCCAATGCATGTGTCACACCCCAAACTCGGTAACTGGACTCACAAGGAACCCAATAACCGGTTCTGGCCACAACAGCCTCCGTACTACCCTATTCTCGACTCCTAAGGCAGGTTCCAATCCTGGGTCCTACAAGGAGGATTTTCATAACCGTATAACCATTTCCAATACGAGCATAACCAAGATCACAACAATTAAATCTCAAAAATAATAAAGGGACACATTACAAAATCCACTATAAATTTGAACTTTACAAGTGCATAGCTGAAAGGAAGTACAATAAATGCAGGAAGCCATACCAAGGCTAAATAATGCAATGAGCACTGGGCATCAGGCCAAGATGATGCAATGTAAGCTTATACAGTCGATGTAAATGCAATGCGAAATGATGTCAGTCCTCATATCTAATCCACATATCAGTACAGTTCCTTCATAAGGAATCTATCAGGGTCTAGTACACTGAAGGATGACTACCACTTTACAGACCCACACAGTTAAACGAACATAGGAGACCTCACTACCCGCCTGTGGATAGCCAATCACCAGTAAGGCCTAACGGTAGCGGACCATTTCTCGAGCTGGTCAAACTCAGCCTAGCAATGCCCTCCCTCACAGGGCGGGTAAGGTCATACCCCATCCCAACCGACTATACGAAAGTGAGAGTCTCGGCCTAAAAGGTGTAAGGCCCTCATGCGCTCATGGTTCCACCCGGTCACGGCGTTAGGGCAGATCTTTGTACCATGAAAGTTTTAGAAATTTCACCCATGGGCATCTTATGCACCCTATATGCTCAGGTAACATTTTCGATGTCTAATCATGGTCATCCATGTAAGACCCATATCCTAGACCGTACCATTCCGTAGACTTCTGCAGTCTTCCCAGTCGAATTCTGGCAACCTTCGACCCTTAATCGATATTTGCGTACGACCGTGAGTCATGCGTCGTCAACTCAAGTCGACTCAACCCAAGACTTATACCGTAGCGACCACGTCGTCACCGCGGTTCCAATGCCGCATCTCGCGCCCCGAGGTGATACCCAGGCCAGGAGATGTGGGTCCATGTTCAGTTCGAGAAAAATGTCATGTGTTACAAATCCGTTGAGAATCCATCACATCAATCACTTCACTTGTCAAAGTACACCCATCAAGTCAAGTACCCTATCCCATCCCCCAAGTACACTACACCATCCCCAAAGTCAGCCTTTCCATCCGATCTCTTACACACCCCATCACTCATCTTCCATCATCTCTCTCATCTCTCTCTCTCATTTTCTCCCAAGCTCCCTAAGAGCAACCCACGTCCATGGCTTCCACGGGGGAGAAGCTAGTTTGGCCCACTTCCTATCTCCCATCCCCACCATCCAAAGTCCACCTCAATCGTTAAAATCCACCCCTTGGAGCTCTAGATCTTATCGGTGGAAGGAAGAGTCCGAGAAGATCAAAGGTGGGTGCTTCTCTCTCTCTCTTTTTCATTTTGTGTGATGTGTGGCCCACCTGGATGGACCTCACCTTAATGTATGTCTTATCCAAACCGTCCAAGTCATGTGGATCCTACCTTATAAATGATGAGAAAACACAAATATTAGACCCATTAAGTGGACCACGTTCACGTGGGACCCACCTTGATAAAGTGTGGGCCATGTACATGTGGGACCCACCAGATGATGTGTTTATCTATGTCGTCCAACGTCCCTGGGCGCTGGACGTGGAGCTGGCTAACATGGAGTGCATGTACTGACATGGGTGTGTACTAACAAGCTAACTAAAATAAATAAATAAATATATATATATACATATAATGTCAGTGGGTTTTTTGGATTTTTGGGTGGGCTGCTCATGCAGGCCCCACCTTAATATATGTTTCTAATTCAAGCTGTCCATTCCGTTTCCCAGCTCATTTTTGGCGTTAAACCGAAAAATGAAGCCAATCTAGTTCTCTGGTAGGCCACACCATCAAAAATCATGTGAAGACATGCTAAAACATATAAAAGTACTTGCTGGGGCCCACTTGAAATTTTTATGCATCTGAAACTTAGACTGACTCCTCCACTACGTGGGACACACACAACAGATGGACTGGATCGGCCTGTTGTCGGCCCCATATATGAAAAAAAATAAAACAAAACAAACTCGATGTCTTTGTTCTTTGCAGCGTCGACGCCTATCTGAGCAAGAAGCGGGCTCTCTCGACGTGGAAGGAGGTGGGCCCCACCACGGGCCCCACCATGTTGTATGTTTGTCATCTAAACCGTTCAAAAGGTGGGCCACTTCTTGAAGTGGGCCCCCTCCAACGCTTAGATCCATCTGATGCTCAGGTGGCCCACTTCACAGGAAACAATAGAGATTTAACGTCTGCCATTGGAACCCTTTTGGTCACCATAGAAGTTTTGAATCAATATGAAATTTGTTTTTCCTATTCATCCAGGTACGTGTGACCTTATAAACGGGTTGGATTGCAGATAAACATTATAGTGGGACCCACAGCGATATATGTGTTGTATTCCCACCATCCAGGCAGACGGTGGAGCCTACTATGATGCATGTGTTCATGCACACCGTCCACAGTGGACGGTGGAACCCCTGCGACCTCACCACTGTCCACTATTTGGACAGTGAGTCCCACCATGATGCATATGTTGCATCCAAACCGTCTATCCATTTTGAAAGATCATTTTATGGCATGAGTTAAAGAATGAGGCAGATCTAGGATCAAGTGGACCACATAGCAAATAGTAGTGGGGATTGAGTCCCTGCCATTGAAATCCTTTGTTGTCACAAAAGTTTGTATTATTAGGAAATGTGTTTTCCTCTTAATCCAGGTCTGTGTGACCTTATGGCCAGATTGGATAGAAAATAAATGTTAGGGTGGGCTTTGGGAACTTTAATGGTGGAAAAATCACTATCTCCACTTATATTTGGGTGTGGCCCATTTGGTATGCATGGGGCCCAATTGGTGTGGTCCATTTGAGATACATAAGGCCCATGTGATTAGGCCCATTTTGATGTATTCTAAGGCCCATGGGTTATAGCCCATTACAATGTACATAAGGCCCGTTGGTGAGGCCCATTAATGCGGCCCATTTAATGAATGTAAGGCCCATGTGATACGGCCCATTTGATGTATTTAAGATCCAATGGGATATATATAAGGCCCTTTGCAATATGTGACTCCACCTTGGTTATGTAATGACGTTTATGGCAGACCATGTCTTAAGAGCAATGTTGGTTGGACGTCCACATTGTAAGATTAATATTGGTTAAATGTCCGCATTGTCACTCTCCCTAGGGCCCATTAATAAGTCCAACTTGTTGTGTATGAGGCCCATGTACAATGCCCACCTGTGATGTATATTAGGCCCATGTGTAAGGCCCACCCATTGTGTATTAAGGCCCATGGGTTGTGGCCCATTGTGATGTATTTCCAGCCTAGATGGCAAGGCCCGATGCTATGTATGAGAGGCCCATAGGATATGGTCTATTGTAATGTACACGCGGTGCGTATATGGGGACCATTATGATGATACATACGGCCTTGTGTGAGGACTAATGTGAAGTATGTGAGGCTTATGTGATGAGGCCCACTTTGATATACTTGAGGTCCATTAGTGCGGCCCATTGATGCAACGCACTTGATGTGCATAAAGCCCATTGGTGTCGCCTATCCATGAGGCCCATTGGCTCATCCCGATTTGATATATACATGAAGTCCATTGGTGTGACCCATGTAATACAGCTCATGTGATGTGGCCCACTTGGCATGCGAGCCCCATTGTGATGTATTCAAGGCCCATGGGCGAGGCCCATCATGATGTATTCGAGGCCCATGGGCATGGCCTAATGTGATGCATATGTGGCCCATGAGTGAGGCTCATAGCGATGTATGTTCGGCCCTTGTGTAGGGCCATGGGACCACTATACGTATGGCTCTATCTGGACCACTCCTTGGGGAGTGATGTCGGTTAAATGTCCACATTAATGGGTAATGGTGGTTGAATGTCCACATTGTGACCTTTCCTTAGGACGATTGTTCAGCCGATTCTGATTGACGTGACCGATTTACCGACTTTGATTATCGATCGACTCCGATTGACGTTACTGATTTGCCGATTCTGATTTTCGGCTGATTCCAATTGACGTGACCGATTTACCAATTTTGATTATCGATCGATTCCAATTGTCATGACCGATTGCCAATTCTGATTGATGTACCAATTTTTTAATTTTGATTATTGATCTATCCCGATTGTTGTGACCGATTTGTCGATTCTGATTATCGAACGATTCCGATCGATGTGACCAATTGTCGACTCCGATTGACGTGACCGATTTACTGATTCCGATTATCGATCAATTCCGAAGTGTCGAGGCCAATCCCGATTTGTCGAGGCTAATTTCGATTATCGAAGCCGAGTATCGAGGCTGATTTTGATTGTCGAGGCCGAGTATCGAGGCTGATTCCGAGTGTCGATTTCGATTGTTGAGGCTGAGGCCAATTGTCGAGACCTATATGATGTATATGCGACCCGTAGTTGGGGCCCATTGTGATGTATTTGTGGCCTATGGGCAAGGCCCATTGTGATATGTATTAGGCCCATGATGCATGACCCATTTGATGTATTCGAGACCCATGTGTAGGGCCCACATGTCATGTATTTAAGGCCCATGAGCAAGGCCCACCTGTTTTGTATATGTGGCCCTTGGGTAAGGCCCACTGTGTTGTAAATTAGGCCTTTGTGTGAGGTCATGGGCCCATTATATGCTTGGCTCTATGTGGGCCATTCCTTAGGGCAATGTTGGTTAGATGTCCACATTATTGAGGCCGATTGTTGATGCCGATTATGGATACCGATTATGAGTATGTGACAATATAGCATCATGATACATGCTCATACGCATCATCTACATGTTTGTTATGAGATGTGGTTGATCATTGCATATGTAATTGAGCATGTTGTTATGAGACTCCCTGATAGGCGGAGGTTATCTCACATAAGCGGACGGCATGCGCATAATTGATGTATGACTTGATTATATGACTCATGCATCTTGCATTATGATTACTGTACACCCTAGCGATATCAGGGCTGTAGCATCTACAGGCATATCGTGGATGACCAGACGGGGCACCAGAAATTTGTTCTAGCATCGAGCTGTCATAAATGGCCCTAGGTGAAAATTCTTAAACCTTCTTGGTACCAGAGGACGCCCCAACGTCAAGACTGAGTGGATACATGAGCGCCCGAGTGCCGAATACCAGGAGGCCGCATCTTCCACTGTGTCGTGGTCGGTTGGGAGGGGGTGTGGCCTTACCCGCCAGAGCGTAGGGGACATTGCTGGGCTGAGTCTGACCAGCTCGAGGAATGGGTCCCCTATCGACGTGCCGAATAGGTATTGACAGACTATTGGTCAGGCGGATAGTGAGGTTTCTTACGCTCACTTGGACTGTGCGGCTGGGAGAGCGGCAGTGCCATTTAGAGTGTACTAAACCTCGGTAATGATCCTAGAAATGAACAATATTGATATATGGACTTATTGAACAGGAGTTGCATACTCATTCATTCATTCATTCACTATCCACTCAGGCTGTTAGTGCACAACTATTTGTTACGTGTACCTTCACAATGGTCAGGATTTCGGTCGGGGTGCGCAACTAACCTGAGATCAGGAGTTTACCACATTAAGTATGACTATTCAAATTTAGGTATGGGACTGGTTTGGATAAAAGTCCCTTGTGATAGACCCCATAGCCTGCGATACTACGTACTATCATCCCGACTTCATACTCCGGTATAGTCATTCCATTCACACCGCATATTGTATTACATTCGCAGCATATGACATTTAGGGTTACCTGTGTTTCTGCATTTATATGGTTTAGATGTGGCATCTGATATTTGACTTTTTATGACTCCTCATTTGTATAGTTGATCTGTATCGCGTATTCTGATATTGTTCCTCATTTGTATAGTTGATCTGTATCGCGTATTCTGATATTGTTCCTCATTTGTATAGTTGATCTGTATTATGCATTTTGATATTGCCTCTGATAATATATGATTCATGACCTTGCGCCTATTTTGACATTGTATGATTATGACATTGCGTTGAATACTTGACACTTACCTTATGCACACAGTTACACCACTCTCTAAGATTTTATAAGCTCATGCATGATAGATGCGTGCAGGTGATGTTAGGTTGCAGCAGTGTTGAGTTTGGAGCATGCAGCAGTCTTCTGGAGCTTGATTTTCGATTTATGTATTTCTTTTTCAGCATTGTACTCAAATGATTATATTACTGGATATGTGATGATGATGTTGCCTTTGTGAATTAGGTATACTTGTAGTTATGCTTCTTACGAGGTAAATGTATAAAAAAAAATCCTCTTTGTAGCATCCCAGGATCAGAATCTGGTATATAGATGCTAGGAGCTGAGAATGGGGTACTACAGAGGCTGTCGACACTGGATTCGGCGATCGGGATTCCTGTGAATCTGATTTCCAGATTTGGGGCGTGACAATCCACGATGTATCTGTGGAGGCCACAACCCTGATGAAGCAAGGGCGATAATGTCCATATGTTATGCAATTCTAGATGCATGAATCATATGATCAACCATGCATCAATTCCAAGCACCTAACATGCTCAAGAGGGGATACTACATCCCTCGGAAAGATATCATGCAATGCCCAATGGCACAATCAAAACCACACACACACAGTGTCATCCATGCATACAATGATGCACATGGGCTATGAAGATGGATTTAGATGCACTATACGACGATATACAAAGTAATACACTCCTCCTATCTAAGAAGGGACCAAGACTAGGTATTTAGACAATATCCATAAGAAATCCAACCTCTAGTGGGGGTCCATTTACCTGGGGGAGTCCACGAGACTAACCATACAAACTACGTGTCTAAGTAATACAGAAGTGAGTCTAACAAGATCTGAATGAGCATCCAATCACATTTAGATACAACCGGGCCTAGAGGGGTCTATAATGGGGACATTTAACCACCATTCACCAAGAGGCATCTTAAGCATGAACTATATGAATACAAGGCCCAAGGCCCACATTAAAGATAAAAACACAGTAACCACATACATTAATCCCACGTAATAGGCTATAAGAAAAGGATATAATACCACCTTTAACAACATGGGCCCCAAGAGGAAAATTAAGGCCCAAGGCTCAATTTTCAATAGCCATAAAATCCATGCATTAAGTTGGACTTGGTAGATAGCCCGCGTACACAATGTTTGGCCCAAAAATAAGTTTAAGTTGGATGAAATGGGCCCCACTACATCAGCCCAATATCTAGCAATTTAAGCGGGCAACCAAGGGCCCAATACCATCCTTATCTTAGCCCACAAGTCCATCTAAATGGTGGAAGTCGGCTCAATATATGACTGGGCCAAGCTGGGACGTCCTTGCCCACACTGGGCCCACTGGATGTCCCAAAAATCTGATCTAAAATGGAATCCTCATATGATCACTAAAGGTGACCCAAAGAATGAAATAATTAAGCCCAGAGATTATAAGAAAATATAAGCATGCAACACGTATACAAGTTCTCAATATGGTGGGCCTCATAGCCAACTAAATTTCAACCATAACAATGCACATTTAAGGCCCCTTAATAAACTTTTGGCCTGCTTGACTTCCTGGACCTACTAAAGTCCATAAATTAGTCAAATAATCTCATGAAGGCCAACAAAACTCATAGGGGGACCCCACCAGATGGAGGGCGTGTATATATCATGAAAAAGATCAAGTGGGCCTACTACTGGACTATGAGTCTAGCAGCAACCCAAGGCAGACAGTGCATCCAGGATCAGGCGATCCAAGGCTTGGACGGCCTGGACCAAACATATGTTAAGGTAGGCTCCACGTACACCATATTGAGCCTCAAATAAATGTCCTAGGGCCTATGGTGGGCCTTTAACCACCCATAGAGAAACCCATGGGCCTACCTTAGGATCACCTAGGAGGACATCCAACCTTAACTGGTTCCCAAGAGGTAGCCCGCCTCTAACCAAATACAAATCAAGGCCCAAGGCCTAAACCAGTCATGGGCCTAGTGGGCAATTACACAAAGCCCAACTCATAAGCAATATGGTGGGCCCTTAAGTAAGGTTTGGGCCTAACCATAAAGGTCATAAACCCATATATTGTGGTAGGCCTAGTGGGCAGCCCGATAATCCAACCATATAGGCAATTTCTATGCTTTATCCAAGTGAGTTGGTCCTCACAACTTGGCCCAAGTACAAGGTTATTTTGGTGGGCAACCAAGGGTCCAACTACTTGCACATTATGGCCCACAAACCCATCACAGTAAGTAGTGAAATATAGGCCCAAGGGTCAAGGGACCTAACTAGAAGATCCACGATGAATGGGCCTACCAAGGCCAATCAAACTATGAGTACAATTCCAAAATAAAACCCAATGGAAGTGGGCCTCCAAGCATACATACATGAAGCCCAAAGATACCTCAGCAAGGGGCAATCTTATGTGCATAGCTCACCCTTAACCTGGTGGGCCAGGCTGCCCCCAAAATAAACCATTAGGGGCAACCAGTTTGAGCCTTTTGCTGAAATTCAGCCTACCCATAATCTGGCCCCAACAAAATCATAAAGGGGTAAGTATAAGTCCCCTGGTGGCCCACATATGTCTCTATGGGTCCCACCTGATGAAGGGACTGAATTAAACACATAAAATAGGTGGACCATGCTACTGGATTGAAAGTCCAACAGTGGTCCAATGGGTCTGGACGTCCAAGGGAAGATAATCCTATGGGCCTGGGTAATTGGCCCAAAACTCATCCAAATGGGACCCCAAATGGATGCCACTGAGGGGGGAATGATCATGCCCCACATAGACCCCACATGGATGAATGATGGGACACAAAATATATCAAGTGGGCCCACAAGGTGGCCTGGATGGCCAGCCAAGGCTGGACACCCCCAGCCTGAGCATCTCAGCCTGGTGGGCCACTCCAGGCCGCACCACGGATGATATAAGGGCCCGTTGGACCTAAAATTTACAGGATGGTCTTTCCATGGGTGGGACACACCTCCAAAAAATTTCATAATTTTTGGATGATCAGAAGTATTTTAATTGAATTTAGGAAAACAATCTGTCCAGAAATTCTGCTAAGTGCAGAATTCTGGATAGACCATGATTGAGCACCCAATGGGGTGGGCCCTGGATGTCCAAAAATTAGGGAAATTGAATTTAAACCTTCCCACATATATGTAGTATAAGGTGGGGTACACCAAAGTGGCCCACCTAATAAGTAACTATTTTATAATTTTAATTTTCCAAATTGCAACCTTGTTGGAATTATAGCAGAAAACTCAGTAAGTACCCATATTGGCCCACCCTGTTGGGGACCCAAATGAGGTCAATTGGGGCTAGAATTTGGTATTCTTATAGGTGGGATATACATCTTCAAAAATCATATTTCACTTGGTATAAAATTTCCCATAAAAAGCCCAAATCTTGGCCTCAAGTTGGCCCAAAATCTGTTCAGACAGATTTAGACAGCAACATGTACTTGAAAGAAATTAAATATAGACATCATTTAATAATTAATTTTTTAATACCCGTATCCTAGTCCGTACTGTTCCGTAGGCTTCCACAGTCCTCCCGATCAAATTTTGGCAACCCTCGACCTGTATCCGAAGTTTGCGCGCGATCCTAAGCCGAGTCCTGCAAACCGAAGTCGGCTCGATCCGAAATTTACACCTTAGCGACCGCGCCGTTGCAGCGGTCCAACACCGTGACTTGCGTACTGATCCGATACCCAGCCTAAAAGTTATAGGCCAGCATTTGTTCCGAAGAAACATCGCGCGTTGTGAATTTTGAGGGAATCTATACAACTTGTCCCATCAAATCAAGTCAAGTACACCACCTTACCCCAAGTACGACCAACCCACTCCTTCTTTTCCCACAAGTCAACCCTCTCTCTCCCCTCACCATCCCTCTTTTACACAATTTTCAACTAAGCCCATGCTTCCCCATCTCCTTTCCTTACACCCACCACTCCATCCATCCTTTTATCTATTATTTTTCTCCCTCTCTCTCATATCTCAAAAATCTCCTAAGTAACCCAAATACTACACGTCCAAGCCCTCCCAAGTTCTCCCAAATCAACAAGTGTGGCCCACCCTCTCATCTCTCATCCCCACCATCAAAACTCCATCAACCACCATTAAAAGTGAAGGCAAGGATCATAGGAGTCCAAGGAATCAAGGAGGAGTGCGATAGGTGGGTGATCCACCATTAATTCTTATTTTAGGGCTCACTTGTTGGTGGGACCCATTTTGATGTATGTGATGTATCCATGAGGGGCCCATAGTGGAGGGGTCCCTCTATCATCGTCTCTCTCTCTCTCTCTCTCTCTCTCTCTCTCTCTCTTCTTTGTATGATGATGATGACGAAGGGGTGTGTGGCCTATTTGGTGTGTGTGTCCCACTATGAAGCATATATTATCCAAGCCATTCACCTTCATGTGGGACCCATCTGATGGATGTGATGGATATGCTCCATCCAACCCGATAGCGGGCCTAGAGGGGTGGGAAAAACACAAACATCAGGTTGATCCGAATAGGTGGGCCACGTCCATGTGGAACCCACCATGATGGCTATGTTACAACCAGGTCGTCCAGCGTCCAGGGACGCTGGACGTGGCCTCAAGGCAAACTGACGGTGTGGTGCACTAACATGTAAACCACAAAAATATCAACTTGGTTCAAAAGAGTTGGGTGGACCACTCATGTGGGCCCCACCTTGATGTATAAATCAAATCCACACTGTCCATTTCATTCCCTAGCTCATTTTAGGCGTTGAGCCAAAATGTGAGCCCAATCCAATTTCCTAGCGGGCCATAGCATAGAAAATACTAATTTTTACAGTCAAAAATCAACTAGGACCCATCTTGAACCAAAACGTACTGAATATTAGGCTTGTTTGGTCAGTCTTGAGCCATAAAATGCAATGGCTAGAGTGGATTCACCTGATGCGGGCCCCACATGGGAAAAACCACAAGATTTCTAATTTCAAAAAAAAAAAAAAAACAACATAGCAAACGGCAGTCACAGCCGTGCCGTCAGCTGACACTAGAGGACTCAACAGCGTCCTAGGCGATGGGCGGGCAGGGACCGTGGGTCCCAGCCATGTGCCCCACCACGTTATGTGTTGTACATTAACACCGTGCATTAGGTAGGTCCCCTTTGGAACAGCGGATCCCCTTAAAATCAGCCATATTTGGAACTCAGATGGCCCACGTCACAGGAAATAGTTGGATTGAACGTCTGCCATTGAAACCCTTTTGGGTGTTACAGAAGTTTTAGATCATTATAAATTTTGTTTTTTTTCCTCATCCGGGTCTGTATGACCTTATCAATAGATTGAGTGGAAAATAAACATTATGGTGGGCCTCACGTGAGATCCATTGATGTATGATTGTATCCACGCCTTCCAGCAAGCTGGAAAGGTGGAGTCCACTGTGATGTATATTTGTATCCACGCCGTCCATTCATCTGGAGAGCTCATCTTTGGCTCAAGACGAAAATGAAGTAGATTAAATCCTTTGGTGGGCCACGTATGTGGACCTCACCCCTGATGTTTGTATTGCATCCAAACCGTCCATCTATTTTGGACCACCTCGTCTCATGGCTTGAGACTAAAAATGAGGTAGATCTTGGTATCAGGTGGACCACACTACAGTAAAGTGGGGATTAAAAGTCTACCATTGAAACCCCTTTTGAGTTAAAGAAGTTTTGAACCAATATGATATTTGTTTCTCCTCACTGTTCGGTATGAATAGTCTGGATGGGAAATAAATTCCATGTTGGACCCTCTAAATTTTAACAGTGTGAATCACTATCACCACTGCCATTTGTGGTATGGTCTAGTTGATCCTTTGGATATGATTCATTTTCATGTAAGTTCTTTAATGATTTCTAACAATGGATGAATGATTTCGAATCGGCCCATTGGTGCGGCCTACCTTGGTATATATATAAGGCCCATGTGATTAATTAGGCCCATCTTAATATATTTATGGCCCATCCATTGGGGCCCACTTTGATATATGAGGCCCACATGATGTGGCCCATTTGATGTACCTGAGGCCCATGGGTAGAGGCCCAACGAGATGTATATAAGGCTCATTGCAATGTGTGATTCCACCATGGTTTATGTAATGATGTTTTAGCAGCCATGCCTTGGGAGCAATGATAATTTGACATCCACATTATAAGAGCAATGATGGTTAAATGTCCGCATTGTAACTCTCCCTAGGGGCCCATTAATAGGCCCATACTTGTAGTGTGTAAGCCGTTTAAGCCCATCTTCATTATGAATAGAGTTCATTACCATATAACATGTTTAGTATGATTCCATGATTCATGCTCATACACATCATGTATGCTTGATATGAGGAGTGACTGATCATAGCATATGTCTTCGGGCAGACTGTTTATGGGCTCCCTGATAGGCAGAGTTGTCCTACATGAGCGTGCAGTATGCGCAGGATTGCTGCATGACTGGTAGTGTGATTCATGCACTTCACATTTGTATGACATGATTACTATACGCCCTAGCGACATCAGGGCTATAACCTTCACAAGCACATCGTGGATGGCAGGATCAAACACCAAAAATATTGTTACTAAGCATCGGGGTGTTATAGATGTCCCTAGGTGAAAATCCCTAAACTCGATGGTACCAGATGAAGACTCTAACGTCGAGACCGAGTGGATATATGAGCTCACAAGGGCCGAATACTAGGAGACCGCATCTCCCACTGTGTCATGGTTAGTTGGAAATGGGTGTGGCCTTAATCACCCGAGGGTAGGGGCATTACTAGGCTGAGTTTGACCAGCTCGTGAATGGGTCCGCTATCGACGTACTGGATAGGTATTGGCAGGCTATTGGTCAGGCGAATAGTGAGGTTTCTTACGCTCACTTGGACTTATGGCTAGGAGAGGGGCAGTGCCATTTGGAGTGTACTAAACCTCGGTGATTATCCAGAATGAGAACTGTACTGATATTTGATCAGTTGTATGTGGATTTGGATGAGGGTTGGCATACTTGAGTTGCGTCTCGCCTCGCATGGTCTTGATACGGCCGATAACATTCATATCCTGCACTGCATAGCCTTGGTATGGATGATTGCATTCATGTACTCATCAGCATGATTCCGCATTACTCTGACATTGCATTCTGAGCACGCTCATATTGCGCACACACTTACACCGCCCTCTAAGCTTTCTATAAGCTTATGCACGATTGATGCGTACAGGTGACGCCCGGACGCAGCAGTAGCCTCGTCACAGTTGGAGCATGCAGTCGAGCTTTTTTTGGAGTTTATGTTATTATCATTATCTTGTATTTTCCCTTTATATGCATTGTACTCAAAGTTTTTTATCATAATGGATTTTATGATGGTGTTCTTGTGGTTATTGTTCGTGGGTTATGCTTATGGTTATGCTTGTATAGAATCAAAATTATGATTGAAATCCTCCTTGTAGAATCTCAGGATCGAAACCTGGTGTATGGGTGCCAGGAGCCGAGAATGGGGTACTTTGGAGGCTGTCAGCGCCAGATTCAGCTATCGGAAATTTTGTGGGCCTAGTTTTCGAGTTTGGGATGTGACAGATTTAACCCCCAAAAATTATGTTGTGGACCACCCTAGTGGGCCCTACAAATATTCAGACCTTCCCCATCATCAAAAATCCTTTGCATGTGCCCCATTTAGGTGAATTTTGGGGCCACATGTCTACGGATGGACCACCATGGACGTCCAACCTCCATGGATGGTCTAGATTTTTGTTAGTCCATAAGGTGGGCCGCACATACATGATCAGAGTGCTAACATCAGAAAAAAAAAAAAAAAAAAAGGATCGACCACAAAAGGGGCTCCGTCACATTGAGGCCCTCCCCTTTATCAATCACACCACACATTTCATTGATTTACATGATACAACATAGATCAAACACATGCATGGCCTATAATCACAATGGATGGTTGGGATGCCATCCCAACATGATGTTAAGGTCTAGATGACCTTAGAATGGTGTACATCATGAGATACATCATAGCCAAGGGCCACATCCATGGGATCAAATGGGATCCCCACCATGGATTGGTGGGTCCCATATGTTTCATTCATGAAGAAATAAGAAGATTAGGAGATGAAAAGAAAATCATCACCCACATGCAAGCCAAACTTTCAAACTTCCATACCATGTAGATCTTGATCCAAGGAAGAGAATTTGATGGTTGAGATGAATTTTTTAGGGTGGGATTAGAGGGATTTTGGAGTTTTGAGGACTGGAGAAATTAGGGATTATGGAACGTTGAAAGAGGGATTTGCTAGAATTGAGAGAAAATGAGTAGGGAGAGATAAGGAGAGAGAGAGAGAGAGAGAGAGAGAGAGAGAGAGAGGTAATGATTTTTTTTGTAAGAAAGGCAATGATTGCCTATGGGAGGAGAAAACAAAGTTGTAGGGTAAGGTAGGCTCTTGGGTAGTGTGTGTGGGTTAGGTAGTGTGAGCTATGAAATTTTATGTGGTGTGTGTAGTGTTGCATTGGAACTTGTGCTAAGAGTGGGGGTCCACATGCACTATACCTAAGTGGGCCACATGATTAAGGATCATACAATGAAATGTGCATAACTTATGATCTATATATCGGATGGACGCACAAGATGCGTCATTGGAACCACAACGACGATGCGAACAAGATGGCCTAGGTCTCGGGCCAATCCGAGTCAGGTCAACATGACTGGACTTAAGGATGATCGAAAACACTATCCAAGGGTCGCGGATCGCCAGGATTTGACCGGTAGGACCGCGGGACCAAGAGAAATGAAATGCATACCTACATACACATGCACACATAAGAACTCGGGTCGAGTCCTACAGCATATTTAGCACCATCCACCTCATCCATCCACTACACATACCATACATCACATTCCACATCACTTTTAGCACCAATAAGATCTCAGAAACTTGTCACATCATCTTGCCACCTCAACCCCCCAATTCCCTATATAAGAGTAGGAGCTCTCTTGCACTTATTCTTTTCCGATACTTAGAAAAGTTCTAAGATTTTTAAAGAGAGTAAGAGAGAGTGGGGCCAAGGTGTGCCCCACCATTGATCAAGAGGGAGTGAACCACACATCATCATCCAACCATCCATCCATTGAGGTGAGTCTACACCCCTCCTCCCATCCTCCTCATCCTCCTCTTTCTTTCTCTTTTTATTTTTTTGATATGTGTGGGTTCCACTGGTGTGGAGTTCTTGTGTGCATGTATTTATGGGTATGGTGGTCAGCAAAGTGGCCCATGTCAATATGGTCCATTATGATGAACATCATATCCACACCCTTCACATGTAATCCTTTTTTATGTATCTGAACAGCAAATTCTAAAAATCATATAAAATCGACCATGCTAAGATCAGAGTCGAAACCTAGGAATAAATTAACCACAATATAAACTAACTCTGGACCACATTTTGTAGCCATCCAACGGTCTAATCATCCGTAACATCAAGTTTACTTAGCTGTTGTCCAGCAACACATGCAGGATTCCAATTTGCCTAAAACGGACCCATTTTTAGCTCTTTTAATGAATGTATTAAAAATTTACGTTCCGTTGGATTCATAGAAAATCGAACCAGCTTTCCAACGGTAAATAATAAGCCTCAATCGGAGTTCGAACGGATGATATCTTAGCCTTGTACGAAAGATGTATTTGGGGGCTTGTTATAACCATTCTTATGTGGTCGATATCCATGATTCCAACGGTCAGATGCATTTGATATTTATTCTTAACTTACTTGAGATAGTAAATAATCCTATGTATGGTCCCTATGATTAGATTCTTTCATGATAAAATTTAGAAAATTCTAAACCGACAGATATTTTCGTACGGGTAAATCTTAAATTGTTTTGTATGGTCCAGATGGATCCAAGGCTCTGTATGGTTGGAAACCTATATACAGCCTAAATGATGTATTACCAAACCATCCATTGGATCGAATTTTCTAACATAGAATCTAATCATAGATATTTGATCTATATATTTCATGTGCTACTAGATGTGTATGTTGGACATATGTTGTACATAACATTCATCCTCTTATTGACCCCCTTGGGTGTGGGATCACTTGTGATTTATGCATTTTATTAGTTCATCCAATCTGGAAACCCATGTATATTTTTGTGTCTCTTATCTATGGTTTGCTAGCATGTGGGCCCCACTTGCCAATGGATCAATTTCATTTCCTTTGGACTTTCTGTTTGCTAAAATTTTCTAAGTACTTAACTGTATTGCATGTAGGCCTCTTTGACACCTTGTAGTGGGCCCCACACTCTGTAGTTAAGGGTCCCACTTTAGGGGATGTTTAATCCTTATATAAGTGAGCTGTGATGTCCCACCTTGTTGTCAGAAATGATTTCCTACATGTTTGGAAACTGGGCCCTAAGTTGTGACAGACCCCATTTCTGAAAATTGACTGATTATTTGTGTTTTGTACTAACTTTAGGCCTCTGTAGTGGACCACACGCTGGAGATATGAGTAGGCCACCACTTAGAACCTTTAACCTATACCAATAAATAGATAAATAATATTTTACTTGGGCCAAATCAGATCCCACATGATCAGGGAGTGGATCCCAAAATGTGGTCAAGCATGGTTGTGCAGAAAATTATATGTAGAAAATTAAAGTACATATGTTTGGCCCTAAACCAAATATTATGTGTACACAACCAGTTGGTCCCAGCTTATAGTTCTCGAAGTACATATATAGTACAACCAAGGGCACTTGATGGGACACTGAAAGGTGGTCCCCTGTGACCATGGGACGTACTCAAGATCGGGCCAAAACTAATTTTGTACTATGTTTCCTGCACATTTTCCTCCAAGTACCCTTATTTGGGACATCACCGTAAATTGTACTCACCAAAACAATGAGGCTTGCCTTATAATTTGTAAAGCCCATACATAGAGCTACTAGGTGTTTATTTTCTTTCGCCATATGTAGGCTCCACGTGATCATGAATCTGACTCGAAAATGACCCAGAACTAACATTGCACCGAAAATCTGTTTGATGTAAAATTTATGTGGGGCCACGTCGGTAAGGTCCACCACCTTCTTAAAGCATTTAATGCAGCATCTGAACTCTGAAAAATAACTCTTAGATATTGTTGGGCTTAAAAACCTTAAGTGGGTCATCTAGTATGGGCTATCTTGTATAGGCCTTACCTTTCATGCATGAGGTCCACCTGACATGTTTTGTAAATGGGTGTTGTATAACTTGTAAAATATTTAGTAGACAGATCTTGCTATCCAAATGTTCTCTTAAGACATAAGTGGCCTTGGGCCCATCTAAATGATACAACCCTAAGGCCCAAGCAGGCCCAACACTAAGAGAAATCGTTGGGGAATGAGAAATCCACAATAGTAACCTTCCTTGAGCCTATCGGGCAGGCCCATTGCCTATTGGGGTAGCGTGCCTTTCATACTACCTCTAGTCAAGTGGACCACACTTAGAGAGACCTATTTTACAACGCATAAACTGGATAATTAGGATTTTCTTGGTTTGTTGTGTATGTGGCTAGTGGGCCCAATATGATATATGTCATGAAAGATGTTAGCATGTTATCCTTTATATTTGAGATTGTGCATTGTTTCTAGTTAGTGGAATGTGTGGGGCCCACTTAGTTGTGGAATTAGATCCATACCATTGAAAGTGTTATGGTTGGACATTTATGCCTTTGAGTTGGCTTATTGATTCACCAAGTGGGACTCACACTTGACCTATACGACCCCATGTCTTGCATGTAGTTCAAGTCCAGTGTGGAAGTCACACTAGGTAGGACGCACCTAATAATGGGTGAGATGATGATACATGTATGATAACATGATAATGATGATTGTGAGTTGTTGGTTGAAATGATAGATATGATTTAATGGAGGGTAAATTATAGCATATGCATTAATGATGGATGAGTAATTATTTATAGTACTTATGACATTGTTTATGTTAATCATGAAGTGAAAATGATCCTCATGGTAATGATGATGATATTATATATATAGGCATAATAACAAAACATTCTAGTTGACCATCATGCTTAATATTCAAGTGATAATAATACACGTATTGATTGTCGTGATGATAATGTGGATAAGAAAACCATATTTTACTCGATGCATGGATAATGATAAATAAATTATGTTGGTGGACGTAAGGATAACCTTATACATGATAGACGACTAATGCCAAGGGCATGTATAATGACAGTATTGGACAATGGCCATGATATTGATGATGCATGTGAATTCTTATATGTTATGTACTCTATGCAAATGATTGCATGATACATGTTATGAGGATAAATTTGATGTTGAATGATGTTTATGATAATGATGATACATGTTAGAACTTGTGTACCACCATAACCTATGCACCTTATGTATGTGCATTTATAGGAGCCCCAATGGCCATTTGTTAAGTATTCATAAGAGGTATAGGGCCTCAGTGTGCTATTGAAGACACTTAAATATATGGACCCTTATGTCACATTGGCTATTCTTGTGTTTAGGCCGATTATTGTTTATATCTTATAGTCATGCTAGTGTACCTAGTGTAGGAGGACAAACTGAGAATAAGCTTAGTATATCATCATGATATATGCCCATACGCATCATTTGCATGCTTGTTATGAGGAGTGATTGATCATAACATATGTCATTGGCTAGTTGTTTATGGGACTCCCTGAGAGACGGAGTTGTTGTCAGGCCCATATCCTAGACCGTACCGTTCTTTAGACTCTCGCGGTCCTCCCGATCGAATTCCAACGACCTGTGACGTGTAGATGGCATTTGTGCATGACCCTGAGTCGCATCCTGTCAATCTGAGTCAGTTTGACCCAAGACTTGTACCCTTGCGACCGCGCCGTCGTTGCGGTTCCAACGCCGCATCTTGCATGCCGATGTGATACCCAAGCCAGGAGTTGTGGGCCCGCGTTTATCTCAAGGAAAACGCCGCCCGTTGCGAATTCTGAGAGAATCTCTACCAAACATCACATCAATCCATCAATCAAACAAGTCAAGTACAACCCATACCCTACCCATCCCTCTCTCACCCAAAAGTTAACAACACTCATACCTAGCCATTCCTTTCTTACCAACAAGTCAATGAGACTCATGCCTCCCATGTCATTCACACCACTCCTCTCTCTCTCTCACTTCTCACTCTATTTTCCAAACAACCAAAGGGAGTGTAGACGTCCAAGCTTCCCAAGAAAGAGCTAAGAGTGTAGCCCACCTTCCTACTCCCTTATCTTTCATCTTAACCTTTCAATCTTCATCATCCTCCATCAAAATCGAAGCTTAGGAGCTAAGGAGTCCATGGAGCCTAGAAGAAGCAGAATCGGTGGGTGTTTTGTACGGTTAGATTGCAATTTTTGTGATGAACCAAGTGGGTCCTACCAAATGATGGTATGGATCCCATTTGGGACCCATCTTGTTGTATGCGTTGTATATGACCCACCTAAGGGAGCTCATAGTGGCGGAGCTCCCCCATCTCACGCTCTCTCTCTCTCTCTTCCATATTTTGCAACTCACCATGATGAATGTATTTTACCCTTGCCGTCCACCTTCGTGGGACCCACCTGATGGATGTGTTGGATCTGCACCATCCAGCCGGTTACTAGGTCTGGACGGAAGGGAAAATGCAAATATCAGCTAGATCAGAAGCCGGTGGGCCACACGTGTGGACCCACCTTGATGTATCTATTGTATTCCCATGGTCCAGCCTTGTGGACGGTGGGGCCTACCTTACGGAGATGTGAGGAATCCGCACCGTCCAGTCCCTGGACAGTGGGACACCCCACTGATGTAAGTGTTTTATCTAGGACGTCCAATCCCTGGACGTGGGATGTGGACCTCATAATAATGTATGTGTATCATCCTCACAGTCCAGACCTTGGACCGTGAGATGTAGCCGATGTATTGATGTCTGCAAGTTTTGTGGGTCCTGCAAGATGTATGTATCTCATACCATGCCCCCCATTTGTATCATCCACACCATCCAGACTGGACGGTGGAAATCGACCATGAAGTATGTGCTGTATATACACCATCCATCCGTCTTGCCGTCCCAATAGTGAGCCTGGACAAGGAAAAACAAAAATCAGCTTGGCCTGGCACATGTGGCCCACCCATGTAGGACCCATACGCGATGCATGTGTCTTGCATCTAGGCCGTCTGTCTAGGCCTGGATGCTGGACGTTGGAGCCTCCTTTTAAATATAATATATATATATATATATTATGATATAATATAATAATATTATTATATTATGTTATGGTGGACCGCACGTAGGACCCACCTGATGTGCAAAGCAGATTGGCTGGTGTATCCCATATCAGCTATATAGCTGACTGTATTGACGTCAGCAAGGGGCTGATCATGAGGGATGTGTTATATCCCAACCGTTCATCTGGAATGTGCTGACGTCAACAAGTTCTGTGCGTAAGATCACTAGGTATGTGTTATATCTACATCGTCCACCAAGCTGGACGGTGGGACCCATGTACACGGGTGGAGTCCAGCACCATCCAGCAGGGACGGTGGGACCCCACCATGATGCATGTGTCTTATATCCACATCATCCGGTGGTCCGGACAGTGGGGGTCACCGCGATGTATATGTTTTATACACACGCCATTCATCTGTTTCATCAACAACGTCCATTTGTGTTCTGTGGTGTGGGATGCACTGAGATGTATGTGTCTATATTCACACCGTCCATTTAGACGGTGTTGATTGGAGTCGACCCTGATGTATGTGGCTTACATCCACGTTGTCCGTCCGTTTTGGGCTGTGTGGGCCCCTACCTTGATGATGTGTTGTATACCACGCCTTCCATCTGTGTGTGGTCCACCTCAATATATGTATTTTATATTTATGTTGTACATCCATGGTCCACTGTGATATATGTGTTAAATCCACATTATGCATCCATGAGGCCATATGATGTATCCACACCATCCACATGGGACGTGGGCCTCACATGATGTATATGTTTGATCCAAACAGCCCAATCTGATGTGTATATAGGCCCATTTGGCAAGGCCCAATGTGATGCAATGAGGCCCATTGTGATGTATTTGGGGCCCAAGCGTGAGGTCCATTGTGATGTATTTGGCCCATTGAGATTGTATATGGCACATTGTGATGTATATTAAGCCCGTGTGAGGGGCCCATTGTGATGTATATTAGGCCCATGTGATGGAGGCCATTGTGATGTATTTGAGACCCAAATATCAGGCCTAATGTAATGTATATGAGGTCCATATGGTGAGGCCCGATGTGATGTATATGTGGCCCTCGAGTGAGGCCCATTGTGATATATGTTAGGCCCTTGTGTGTGGCCATGGGCCCACTATATGTTTGGCCCTATGAGGGCCACTCCTTGGGGGAAATGTTCGTTGAATGTTGTAATGCCCCGTGTTTTCAGGACCCGAGTACATGACTAGTTTCCTAAAAACCTGAGTATTAACCTTAAAGGATGGTCAAATTTAATATATAGTATTTTTCTTTTATCAGAGTTAACAGATGAGCGTAGGATGGACAAATCATCGTAAAGAAAATTTTCATTTACATTTAGGATATACAATTAACTACCCATAATGACTTATATAAACTAATTTCTCGATGAGACAACTACAAAAATTATAAAATTTAATACACGAGAAGTATATTAAAAAATGCGTTTAAACATAAGCCGCAAGATCGCGTAGCTTCTCTTGACGATACAGTCATGCATCTCTAGCACTTGTACCTAGCTCCTCGCCAGTCCGAACTTATAAATCACTTAAGCTACCTGTGCTACCTATACAGTTATATATTTAATGAATGAGTGGCCAACTCAGTATGAACTCCCCTCAAGATTACACACCGTCGCATTAGGTAAGCATAGTTATAAAAACATGGCAAGGCATACAAAACAATATATGATGCAGTCTTATTAAATGCATGGAAGCGTGAATGCATCATCAACTTAGGGATGTACATCCCGCTATCGAAATAAAGGATCGCCCTAAGAGAACTAGTCACCTGGAAAAATACTCAAAGGTACGCCCGAGGAGAACCAGCTATCCGAAAAAGACCATCATATATAGATCGCCAAGGGAGAATTTAAACACCTGGAAAAGACCATAAAACATAGATCATCTAAGAAGAATTTAATCACCCGAAAAAGACCATAGATCTCCCAAGGAGAATTTACTCACCCGAAAAAGACCATAATACATAGATCGCCCAAGGAAAATTTAATCACCCAGAAAAGACCATAATATATGCAAATGCATGATTAGTCCAACCATTATTATTCCATTTTACAACCAGCCAGTTTAATAAATCTCAAAGGTCAATACGGGGAGCTCAGAGCCCAGCGTAGGCCGACAACTCAGGCATAGTGTCCCATTCCACCATCTCTAGCTCATGAGGCTACCACCTTAGGATGTTTAATGAATCTCAATCGACTAGTGGCCAATCATATTCAATATATGGGGCTTACCATTGCATGGTTGCACAGTATAAAGCATCAAACCCATAAAGGGAAAATATCAAAACAAAGCCACATAGGGCCAATATCAAAATAAGCCACATAGGGCAAATATCAACATAAGCCACATAAGGCGAGTATCAAAACCATGCGATAGAATACCATCCTTGAAAACTACTTAGACACAACAACCCTAGATGGTAGGCCCATATCAATGATCCATTTAGACCACCACTCAATAACCGCTAAGCCGAAGGTTCATTTCAATCACAACCAGTCAGGTTACATCCTAAGTATGGATGTACATTTATAGGTGGGGGCTTCCTACTAATGTACCAATTTAAATCCCAAAAGCGATCCACAAGTAATCCAATAGCATGAATTAAATATACAGGATAAACATTAAGCATGTAATACAGCAATTTAATTTCCACCAGCTAATACATGTGATTATAAAAGGGAGATATCAATTATAAATTAAAATAAGAACTATAACTTAAAGTAATGAGAAGATGGAAAGCTCAAGGGAAAGAATCATCACCTTATAGTTCGAACTGCCTACTAGTGTTGCTAGAGATTGTGTGTTTCCTTAGAACCAAACCCTACCATCAATTGTAAAGTTATACCATCAGATTCAAGCTTTTTACGATATTCTTGGTCAAGGTCTTAACCTAAGGTTTTGGATTACCGTCATTTTAGGGTTTCACCCAAGAGTCTAGGTCTAGGATAAATTTTAAGATTTAATTTCTAATGGATGTAATAACAATATTAATAACACTACTGATTAAAAATAGTAATGTAATGATGTATTGTTGATCATAATGTTACTAATAATTAATGCTAACAATATACTTGATATCACCTAACGATGCACTAATAGTTATTGTAATGAAATAAATTGTATGCTCTAATCACCAATGATAATATTCAAGGTCGACAAAATAAAACTCTAATATTTAATAATGATGATTTTTATGTAATAACTAATATTAATATAGATAATTTACTAATAGCTATTCATGTATAATATTAACAATCCTAATGATGATAGTAATGGCAACAATGATAATTGAAATCAAAAAAATTTCAATATGGAGGAAAGACGTGGACTCACTTAGTCGAGTCGAGTTGACTTGGCTCAACACAACCACCTCCCCTACCTTCTCTCTCCTTCTTCTTTCCCATTCTTTCTTTTTCTCCTTCTTTTATTGGAATGTCCAGCCACACCTGAGCTAGACCCAAGCCCAGCTTAGACTCGGTGGGTTCCAGCTGAGTAGGCTCGGTTCTAGCCGAGTTGACTCAGCAGCAACCAAGGCTCCACTTCCATTTCTCTCTTGTTTCTCTTTTCCTTTCTTTTTCTTTTCTCTCTTTCCCCTCACTCTCTCTCTCTCTCTCTCTTTCTCTCTCTTTCTTTCTATATCTTTGCTTCCTTCCAACTTGCAACCTCCACCAAGCTTGCTGAAAATGACGGGACCCAGCCCAACGAGTTTCAACAGACTCGACTCGAGGTGGTTCCATCTCTCCCTCTCTTTTCATCTGTTGGGACACCAGTCAGTCTGGACCCAAGCCCAACTCGACCCAGCTCGTGTGGGCCACCCCCCAGTCTGGCAGCAACTCAGTCGTGGCTGGCTGACTCATCTCAGACTCAACCGGGAGTGCATCAGCTTGGCAGGGTGACCCAACCTGCACACACTTTCCTTTCTTTGATCTTTTTCTCCCTATGCTCTCATTCCCCCTTGTCTAGACAGTATGGTTGGACTCAGCTCAGTAACTCAACCGGTCAGCTACTGATTTAGCCAAGCCTAGCACGGTCAGCACCCGATCATTGGCCCACTCTTTCTCCTTCCTCCTCTCTCTTTATTCTTCCTTCTTTCTTTCTATCCTCTTTCTCTCATTCTTTCTTTCTTTCTGTTTTTATCAGAGGGCTTCCAGCGGTTGGATTCAGATTAGAATGAACGTGAACACTTGTTTAACCTAGGTTTGTATTTATACCAAGTTAGGTTACACGGTAATACTCAAGTACTGGAAAGTACGAGTTGTTACAAACTACCCCCCTTAAAGAGAATTTCGTCCCAAAATTCATTA
This sequence comes from Magnolia changhungtana, assembly GCA_030180095.1. Classification (NCBI taxonomy): domain Eukaryota; kingdom Viridiplantae; phylum Streptophyta; class Magnoliopsida; order Magnoliales; family Magnoliaceae; genus Magnolia; species Magnolia changhungtana. The sequence continues at coordinate 7,122,571 of JASAUF010000600.1, forward strand.
CTTCAACTATGATTGTTAGCGGTAGTTTATTTTACGGTGTCTGATAGTTTTTCCACTAGGTTTATTTGTGTGTGCAAGCGCCTATGACTTACTACTAGAACATGAATCATTCCATCTACCCCCCTTAAAGAAGGTTTTACCCGCGAGATTTGATAATACTCGCCCTAATTGTTAACGGTATAAGTAGAAGGGTTATCCTAATGGTGTATCCTATCTCGTATGTGTCTGAGTGTGAAATCACAACTTCCATCAAGAGGTCTCTAATTCATCAAGTCTCTAGGCTAGTCAATGGGCTAATGTGTATGGGTTCCATAAAAACTTACAACTCTTCTTAGTACCCACCAAAACTAGCAATTTATTTTCATGCCTGCCACTCCCATGGATTCATGTGTTCGATCTACCATGAACAAATGGTTGTAGTGGGTTTGAGTTTGATACATTAATCCTTTGCCTACGTAGAACAAAGGATTACTAGTATTAATTCATAATCCTACTAAATCTTGATCCTTTGCTTGATCAGGGCATTGAGATCATTGAGACTTGCTAGGACTTAGAATTTAGGTCAAACAACATACTCATCGTATAAACATGATTCCATCAATCCGTGACCCCGATTACTCTAAGCTTATGGGAAATATCATCTGACCATTTATTTTCATAACGAACAAGACTATGTGGCCCATTACACTTCCAATGCGCACTCTGATTGTCTAAACACAAAATCTTAGGACCAAGGTTTCTACATGAAATCTAAGTTTTTGCTACATCTATCAAGGATTCGAATCTAGTTCCAATATGCTTGTGCTAGCGTTACAATTCTACCCAAAAGAAATTTTATAACTTCGACTCTAGTCATTTCTAAGTACTGGAAATCACGAGAGACATCGTCTCTAGCTAAGGAGATGCATTAAGGAATTCGAGTTATAGTTCCTACGTATGGTTCTTAAATTTAGAGAGCACTTGTGTCCAATCAAATGTACAATCTGGTGATCAAGGAAATCCCTTCGAAGCGTAAGTTCATTCCATTTACTAAGTGTCGTGACAATGTCATCTCTAACAAAGGGAAATTATAGGAGTTTGAATCCTAAATTTCTAAAATGTTCTTTGGGAGTCAAGTCTAAGGAATGTTCTTATTCAATCTTAAATATGTCATGGTGGGTGTTTGTTCTTTCACGGTACATGAGCTTAATTATAAGTTCCCCAAAAGAAATTTTATAACTTCGACTCTAGTCATTTCTAAGTACTGGAAATCACGAGAGACATCGTATCTAGCTAAGGAGATGCATTAAGGAATTCGAGTTATAGTTCCTACGTATGGTTCTTAAATTTAGAGAGCACTTGTGTCCAATCAAATGTACAATCTAGTGATCAAGGAAATCCCTTCGAAGCGTAAGTTCATTCCATTTACTAAGTGTCGTGACAATGTCATCTCTAACTAAGGGAAATTATAGAAGGAGTTTGAATCCTAAATTTCTAAAATGTTCTTTGGGAGTCAAGTCTAAGGAATGTTCTTATTCGATCTTAAATATGTCATGGTGGGTGTTTGTTCTTTCATGGTACATGAGCTTAATTATAAGTTCAAACAATAATTCTGGTAGTTTTCAAGGAAACTAAAGTTGTATTTCTAAGTTCTAATAACCAATCCTAAAATGTTTAAGGGACTCGAGTCCATTTCTAGGTTCTACAGTTACCCAAACAATTCTCTAGGGAACCTAACATTTGAGTTCCTACATCCTCATTTCTTCCTAGTTCTAAGGGATTTCTACATAAGTTGGCATCCAAGGGTCTAACCCAAGATTTCAAGGAGCTTACGGTTCGAGCTATCTACATTCTCAAATTCATGAAAGGAACTTTTCATAAGTTTAAATGACTATGCTAATAATCTCCAAGGGAATTAAACTTAAGTTCATTTTCAAGTCCTTCGACTATTCAAACGATTCTTCAGGGAGCTTAGAATCTCAAGTTTCTACGTTCTCAATTTCTCCTAAATTCCAAGGGAAGTTCACCAAATTTCAAATGATATTCTAGTAATTTGTAAGGGGACCTAAGTTTTGAATTTCTACATTCTCAAGTTGTCCTTCGTTCAGAAAGAATTTCATATAAATTGCCACCCAAGTCACTTCTAAGGAAATCTAAGTTCGGGTTTCTAAATTTACGATCATTCTTCTAAGCCTAAGGGGAAATTTTGCCTAAGTTCAAATTTCTAGTTTCAAACATCCTAACTTGAGACATTTAAGGTTCGTATAAAATTATTTCCCAAGGCCTAGTTTGTCCAAACTATGCTCTGATACCAACTGTAATGCCCCGTGTTTTCAGGACCTGAGTACACGACCCGTTTTCCAAAAACCCGAGTGTTAACCTTAAAGGATGGTCAAATTCAATATATAGTATTTTTCTTTTATTAGAGTTAACAGATGAGTGTAGGATGGACAGATCAACGTAAAGAAAATTTTCATTTACATTTAAGATATACAATTAGCTGCCTATAATGACTTATACAAACCAATGTCTCGATGAGACAACTATAAAAATTACAAAATTTAATACACGAGAAGTATATAAAAAAATGCATTTAAACATAAGCCGCAAGATCGCGCAGCTTCTCTTGACGATACAGTCATGCATCTCTAGCACTTGTACCCAGCTCCTTGTTAGTCTGAACCTATAAATCACTTAAGCCACATGTGCTACCTGTACAGTTATATATTTAATGAATGAGTGGCCAACTCAGTGTGAACTCCCCTCAAGATTAGATACGATCGCATTAGGTAAGCATAGTTATAAAAATATAGCAAGGCATACAAAACAATATATGATGCAGTCTTATTAAATGCATGGATGCGTGAATGTATCATTGACTTGGGGATGTACATCCCACTGTCGAAATAAAGGGTCACCTTAAGAGAACTAATGTCATGCCCCAAAACCCAGAAATCAGATTCATAGGAATCCTGATCGCCGAATTCGGTGCCGACAGCCTCTGTAGTACCCCATTCTCGACTCCTAGCATCCATACGCCAGATTCCTATCCTAAGATCCTACAAGGAGGATTTTTTTTGTACATTTAACTCGTAATAAGCATAACCACAAGCTTACCCAATTCACAAAGGCAACATCATCATCACATATCCACTAATATAATCATTGAGTACAATACTGAAAGGGAAATACATAAATCGAAAATCAAGCTCCAGAAGACAGCTGCACGTTCCAAGCTCAAAACTTCTGCAACCTAACATCACATGCATGCATCTATCATGCATAAGCTTATAGAAAGCTTAGAGGGTGGTGTAAGTGTGTGCACAAGGTAAGTGCCAAGTATTCAACGCAATGCCATAATCATACAATGTCAAAATAGGCGCAAGATCATGAATCATACGTTATCAGAGTAAGCGAAAATACTGATAAGTCCATGAGTCAAACAATATCAGAATACGCAATACAGATCAACTATACAAATAAGGAACAATATCAGAATACGCGATATAGATTAACTGTACAAATGAGGAGTCATAAAGAATCAAATATCAGATGTCATATCTAGACCATATAAATGTAGAAACACAGGTAACCTAAAATGTCATATGCCGCGGATGTAATGAATTATGTGGTGAGAATCGAATGACCATGCTGGAGTGTGAAGTTGGAATGATAGTACGTAGCTCACAGGGTATGGGGTCCATCACAAGGGATTTCTATCCAAACTAGTCTCATACCTAAATTTAGATAGTTAGACTCAATGTGGTAAACTCTTAATCTCAGGTTAGTCGCGCACCCCAACCTAAATCCTGATCATTATGAAGGTACATGTAACAAATAGTTGCGCACCACCAACCCGAGTGGATAGTGAATGAATGAATGAATGAGTATGCAACTCCTGCTCAATAAGTCCACATATCAGTATGGTTCCTCTCTAGGATCATCACCGAGGTCTATTACACTTCAAATGGCACTGCCCCTCTCCCAACAGCACAATCCAAGTGAGCGTAAGAAACCTCACTATCCGCCTAGCCAATAGTCTGCCAATACCTATCCGGAACGTCGATAGCGAACCCATTCACGAGCTGGTCAAACTCAGCCTATTAATGCCCTCTACCCTCGGGCGGGTAAAGCCACACCCCCTCCTAACCGAACATAACACAGTGGGAGACACGGCCTCATGGTATTCGGTACTCGGGTGCTCATGTATCCACTCGGTCTCGACGTTGAGGCGTCCTCTGGTACCAAGAGGGTTTAGGGGTTTTCACCCAGGGTCATCTATGGCAGCCTGATGCTAGAACAAATTTTCGGTGCCCCGTCTGGCCATCCATGATATGCTTGTGGAGGCTACGGCCCTAATGTCGCTAAGGCGTACAGTAATCATAATGTAAGATGTATGAGTCATACAATCCAGTCGTACATCAATCCTTCACATACCATACGCTCATGTGAGATAACCTCTGCCTATCAGGGAGTCTCATAACAACATGTTCAATGACATATGCAATGATCAACCACATCTCATAACAAACATGCAGATGACGCGTATGGGCATGTATCATGATGCTATGTTGTCACATACTCATAATCGGTATTAACAACTGGCATCAACAATTGGCCTCGACAATGTGGACGTTTAACCCACATTACCCCAAGGAATGGCCACATAGAGCTAAACATATAATGGGCCCACGACCTCACATAAAGGCCTAATATACAACACGATGGGCCTTACTCAAGGACCACATATACATAACAGGTGGACCCTCCTCATGGGCCTAATACATATCACAATAGGCCTTTCCCATAGGCCATGAATACATCACAATGGGCCTTGCCCATGGGCCATGAATACATCATAACGAGCCTTACCCATGGGCCATGAATACATCACAATGGGCCTTGCCCATGGGCTTCAAATAAATGACATTTGGGCCCTACACATGGGTCTTAAATACATCAAATGGGCCATGCATCATAGGCCTAATACGTGTCATAATGGGCCTCAACTACGGGTCTCATGTACACCATATAGGTCTCGACAATCGGCCTCGACAATCGAAATCGACACTTAGACTCAACCTCGGCAATCGGAGTCGGCCTCAATACTTGGCCTCGACAATCGGGATCGATCGATAATCAGAATCGACAAATCGGTCACAATGATCGGATCGATCGATAATCAGAATCGGCAAATCGGTCATGGCAATCGGAGTCGGTAATCGGTCACGACAATCGGAATCGATCGATAATCAGAATCGAAAAATCGATCACAACGATCGAATCGATCGATAATCAAAATCGGTAAATCAGTCATGGCAATCAGAGTCGGTAATCGGTCACGACAACCGGAATAGATCGATCGGTAAATCCGTCATGACGATTGGATCGATCAATAATCAAAATTAATTAAATTAGTCACGACAATCGGATCGATTGTTAATCAAAATCGGCAAACCGGTCATGGCAATCGGAGTCAGTAATCGGTCACGACAATCGGAATCGATCGATAATAAGAATCGGTAAATCGGTCATGATGATCGGATCTATCGATAATCAGAATCGGCAAATCGATCATGGTAATCGGATTCGGTAATCTGTCACGACAATCGGAATCGATCGATAATCAGAATCGATAAATCGGTCACGACGATCGGATCGATCGATAATCTGAATTGGCAAATCGGTCATGACGATCAGATCGATTGTTAATCAGAATCGGTAAATCGGTCAGGCAATCGAAGTCAATAATTGGTCACGACAATCGGAATCGATTGATAATCAGAATCGGTCACGACGATCGGATCGATCGATAATCAGAATCGGCAAATCGGTCACGACAATCGAATCGATCAATAATCGAATCGAATCGGTCATATCGGATTGGTAATGTCACGACAATCGAATCAATTCGATAATCGAAATCGGTCACAACGATCGGATCAATCAATAATCAGAATCGACAAATCAGTCACGACGATCGGATCGATCGATAATCAGAATCGGCAAATCGGTCATGGCAATCGGAGTCAGTAATCGGTCACGACAATCAGAATCGATAATCGGCACCCACAACCAGTATATATAAACAAGATGGGGTCCATAGATGGACAACCAATCAACTATAATGTAAAGATCGGCTCTCGGCCGTGGTTATAGCAAATCCGATATCACAGAGTCATTTGTCTATGGCAAATGGGGCCCACTTATTTGGGTTAACTTACGAAGTGAATGGGCCTAACAAGGCCTAAGGGAAGGTCATAATGAGGACATCTAACCACTTATTTGGGTTAACCTACGAAGTGAATGGGCCTAACAAGGCCTAAGGGAAGGTCATAATGAGGACATCTAACCATTATTACCCATCAATGTGGACGTCTAACCAATATTGCTCCCAATGAGTGGCCTACATAGGGCCAAACATATAGTGGGCCTATGACCTCACATACAATCATGATGGGCCTCATTTATGTCACATAGGCCTCGTCATATGAGCCAACATACATCACATCGGGCCTCGAATACACAATGGGTGGGCCTCGCTCCTAGGCCTCAAATATATTATATGGGCCTCGAATACATCCCCATGAGCTCGCCCATGGGCCTTGAATACATCTTCATGGGGTCTTATGTCAAGCGGGCCACATCACATGGGCCTCACCAACAGGCTTCATGTACATCAAATAAGCCACACCAATGGCCTCATGTATATCAAATCGGGCTCACCCTTATGTATATTTGAGATCCGACCTATTCATAAGTTAGCATAGAGATAAATGAAGTGAAAACAATATCAACTTACCGGGAAACTACCATGGCCCTTAGAAGTTTGAACAGTGGTTGCCACTATTTACTATTTAAATGGTGGGGTCCACCTGAACTTTAGATCTGACATCATTCTTTTTCCCATGCCATAAAGCGATCTCACAAATGGTTGAATGGTATGGATACAATGCATGCATCATGGTGGGTCCCACCGCCCAACAACAGACCGTGTAGATAAGACACATACATCCCTGAGGGGGGCCCACCGAGCTCACTGACATGCGGCCCATTTGCATTAAAGACAGAGGTGGGTCCCACGTAGGGCCCACCCTCATATGTATACACAACATAGTATATATAATATATATATATGGCTACTGTCAACTTCATGCATTAAAGAGGCACATGAATATAAAATATATAATATATTATATAGATTTAGTTGTTGTTGTGCAGTTTTGCATTAAAAGGGAGCAGAGGTGGGTCCTACGTAGGGCCCACCCTCATATGTTAGTATATGGTATTATATAATATTATAATATAATATATAATATTATACTAATATAATATATTAATATTATATTAAATGAAAGAGTAACGTCTAGGCCCTGGACGACCTAGAGTTCACGTGCATCAAGGGAGGCCCCACACGTGGGGTGGGTCCCACCATCTAAGGATGGTGGACACGAAACACATGCATCATGGGCACCACCGTCCACTGCTGGACGGTGTGCATACAAAACATACATTATGGTAGGTTCCACATGGGTGGACAGTGTGAGAGAAACACTTACATCACCATAACATTTACCTACCATCCAGACCGTGGATAAGGTCACACAGACCTGGGTGACGAGGAAATAGAAATTTCATAATGATCAAAAACTCCTGGGACCCAAAAAGAGTTTAAATGGTAGACGTTCAATCCAACTGTTTCCTATGATGTGGGCCACCTGAGTTACAAATATGGCTAATTTTTAGGGGGGCCACTGTCCCAAAGGGGACCTAACAAATTCACGGTGTTGATAAACAACACACATCACGGTGGGGTCTACAAGTGGGACCCATGTCCTTGGCATTCACGCCCAACGCAGGAGCGCAGCAGGATGCTGTGCAGCGTCCTCTGGCGCCAGCAGCAGCACCTACTGCCTCCTGCTCATTTATTTTTTATTTAGAAAAAAAAAGAGTTTTTCCAAGGTTTTTCCCATGTGGGGCCCGCATCAGGTGAATCCACTCCATCCATTGGATTCCATGGCTCGATATCATCCAAAAGAGCCCAATATCCGTATGTTTTGGCGAGTAGTACATCAAGGTGGGTTTCCAACAGTAACAATGTTGTTTTCTATGGTATGGCCCGCCAGGAAAACTGATTGGGCTCATATTTTGGCTCAATGCCTAAAATGAGCTGGGGGATGGAATGGACGATGTGAATTACACCCATACTTCAAGGTGGGGCTGCATGAGCAGCCCACATAAAAGCTCTAAACCAAGCTGATATTTTTGTCTTCACATGGCACGTCCAGACGTGCATCCCACTGACTGGTCACCCCTCACTACATGTCCAACATCCAGGGATAGGTGGGTCCCACATGGACAACGTGGATTACCATCAAGGTGGGCCACACCTCATCAGCAACATAAAAAATAAAAGAAAGAGAGAGAAGGAGAAGCACCCACCTTCCTTATTCCTCCTTAATGCTCCAAAGCTCCAATGGGGCTACTTCAATAGTGGAGATGAGTTCTTTGATGGCAGGATATGGGGGATCTAAGGTGAGAAAGGGTTGGGAATCTTGGAGAGCTTGGGATGTCCAAGGTCTTGCTACAATGGTGGAAATGGAGAATGAAAAAGGGAAGAGAGAGACGAAGGAGATAGGAGAGAGAGGAAAAATCATGGCTTGAATTAATGATGTAAGGCCATCATTAATTGCTTGGTAAGGGAGGGTGTTGACTCATGGAGAAATAAGTGCCATAAATGCTTGAAGTATTTATTATTGGCATGGGGTGATGGCATCACCCCATGATAACCTAGGAAATGGTGTCGTCGCGATACGTGGGCTCCACAAATGTGCAGCCCACAACTATTACAATGCGCGAGCTACATCTCATGATCTACGCGTCACATTGATGCATGAGACTCGACGTTGGGATCGCGTCATCGGCGTGGTCGAAATGGTATAGGTCTCGGGTTGAGTTGACTCAGATTGACAGGACGTGACTCAATATTGCACGCAAACACCGATAATAGACCGCGGGTCATCGGAATTCGATCGAGAGGACCGCGGAAGCCTACAGAATGGTATGGGCTAGGATACGAGTGTTACAACTAGTCACCTAAAAAATTACATAAAGGTATGCCCGAGGAGAACCAGCTATCCGGAAAATACCATAATATATAGATCGCCTAAGGAGAATTTAATCACCCAGAAAAGACCATAAAACATAGATCGCCCAAGAAGAATTTAATCACCCGGAAAAGACCATAGATCGCCCAAGGAGAATTTACTCACCCAGAAAACACCATAATACATATATTGCCCAAGGAGAATTTAATCACCCGAAAAAAACCATAATATATGAAAATGCATGATTAGTCCAACCATTATTATACCATTTTACAACCAGCCAGTTTAATAAAGCTCAAAGGTCACTACGAGGAGCTTAGAACCCAGCGTAGGCCAACAACTCAGGCATAGTGTCCCATTCTACCATCCCTAACTCATGAGGCTACCACCTTAGGATGTTTAATGAATCTCAATTGACTAGTGGCCAATCATATTCAGTATATGGGGCTTACTATCGCATGGTTACATAGTATAAAGCATCAAACCCATAAAGAGAAAATACCAAAACAAAGCCACGTAGGGCCAATATCAAAACAAGCTACATAGGGCAAATATCAACATAATCCACATAAGGCGAGTATTAAAACCATGCAATAGAATACTATCCTTGAAAACCACTTAGACACAACAACCCTGATGGTAGGCCCACATTAATGATCCATTTAGACCACCACTCAATAACCACTAAGTCGAAGGTCCATTTCAATCACAACCAGTTAGGTTACATCCAAAGTATGGGTGTACATTTATAGGTGGGGGTTTCCCACTAATGTACCAGTTTAAATCCCAAAAGTGGTTCACAAGTAATCCAATAGCATGAATTAAATATACAGGATAAACATTAAGCATGTAATACAGCAATTTAATTTCCACTAGCTAACACATGTGATTGTAAAAGAGATCAATTATAAATTAAAATAAGAACTATAACTTAAACTAATGAAAAGATAGAAAGCTCAAGGGGAAGAATCATCACCTTATAGTTTGAACCGCCTATCAGTATTGCTAGAGATTGCGTGTTTCCTTAGAACCAAACCCTACCATCAATTGTAAAGTTATACCATTAGATTCAAGCTTTTTACGATATTCTTGGTCAAGGTCTTAACCTAAGGTTTTGGATTATCGTGGTTTTAGGGTTTCACCCAAGAGTCTAGGTCTACGATAAATTTTAAGATTTAATTTCTAATGGATGTAATAACAATATTAATAACACTACTAATTAAAAATAGTAATCTAATGATGTATTGTTGATCGTAATGTTACTAATAATTAATGTTAACAACATACTTGATATCAGCTAACGATGCACTAATAGTTATTGTAATGAAATAAATTGTATGCTCTTATCACCAATGATAATATTCAAGGTTGACAAAATAAAACTCTAATATTTAATAATGATGATTTTTATGTAATAAATAATATTAATATAGATAATTTACTAATGGCTATTCATGTATAATGTTAACAATCCTAATGATGATAGTAATAGCAACAATGATAACTAAAATTGAAAGAATTTCAATATGGAGGAAAGACATGGACTCACCTAGTCGAGTCGAGTTGACTTGGCTCAACACAACCACCACCCCTACATTCTTTCTCTCCTTCTCTCTCCTTCTTCTTTCCCTTCCCTTCTTTTTCTCTTTCTTTTGCTGGAATGTCCAGCCACACCTGAGCTAGACCCATGCCTAACTTAGACTCAGTGGGTTCCAGCTAAGTAGGCTCGGTTCTAGCCAAGTTGACTTGGCAGCAACCAAGGCTCCACTTCCCTTTCTCTCTTGTTTCTCTTTTCCTTCTTTTTCTTTTCTCTCTTTCCCTCCTCGCTCTCTCTCTTTCTCTCTTTCTTTCTATATCTTTGCTTCCTTCTAACTTACAACATCTAGCAAGCTTGCTGAAAATGACGGGACCCAGCCCAACGAGTTTCAACAGACTCGACTCGAGGTGGCTCCATCTCTCCCTCTCTTTTCATCTGTTGGGACTCCAGTCAGTCTGGACCCAAGCCCAACTCAACCTAACTAGTGTGGGCCACCCCCCAGTCTCGGCAGCAACTCAGTCGTGGCTGGCTGACTCGTCTCAGACTCAACCAGGAGTGCATCAGCTTGGCATGGCGACCTAACCTACACACACTTTCCTTTCTTTGATCTTTTTCTCCCAGCTTTGCTCTTCTTCGTATGCTCTCATTCCCCCTTGTCCAGACAGTATGGCTAGACTCAGCTCAGCAACTCAATCAGTCAGCTACTGATTTAGCCAAGCCTAGCACGGTCAGCACCCGATCATTGGCCCACTCTTTCTCCTTCCTCCTCTCTCTTTATTCTTCCTTCTTTCTTTCTATCCTCTTTCTCTCCTTCTTTCTTTCTTTCTGTTTTTATCAGAGGGCTTCCAGTGGCTGGATTCAGATTAGAATGAACGTGAACACTTGTTTAACCTAGGTTTGTATTTATACCAAGTTAGGTTACACGGTAACACTCAAGTATTGAAAAGTACAGGGTGTAACAAATGTCCACATTGATTGGCAATGATGGTTAAATGTCCACATTGTGACCTTCCCTTAGGCCGATTATCAATGCCGATTATGAGTATGTGATAGCATAACATCATGATGCATGCCCATAAGCATCATTTACATGCTTGATATGAGATGTGGTTGATCATTGCCTATACCATTGGGTAGGTTGTTATGGGACTCCCTGATAGACGGAGTTGCTCCACATGAGCGCACAGTACATACAGGTTTGATGCTTGGCTGGATGGTATGAATCATGCATCTCGCATTTTATGATATGACCACCGCATGCCCTAGCGACATCAGGGTTGTGGCCTCCACAGGCATATCATGGATGGCTAGATGGGACACCAAAAATATTTGGTTCGAGCATCTGGGCACGTTGGATATCCGTGGGTGAAAATTCATAAACCTCCGTATTCAGGAGATGCTCCAATGTCTAGACTGAATGGATATATATGAGCGCCCGAGTGCCAAATACTAGTAGGTCGCGTCTCCCATTGTGTCGTGGTCAGTTGGAAGGAGGTGTTACCTTATCCGCCTGAGTGAGGGGGCTGTAAGCTAGGCTAAGTTTTACCAGCTCCCAAATGTGTCCGCTATTGATGAGCCTGGTAGGCATTGGTATATTGTTGGTAGGCGGGTAGTGAGGTCTTTTCCACTTGCATGGCTGTGCGAATAGGGAGGCGGCAGCCAATGTGGAGTGTACTAGACCCCGGTGCTGATCCAAGAGATGTACAGTACTGATATGTGGACTTATTGAGCAGGAGTTGTATACTCAACATCTTACTCTTTCATTCATTCATTCACTATCCACTCGGGTTGGTGGTGCACAACTAATTGTTATGTATACTTTCGCAATGGCCAGGATTTCAATTGGGGCGCGCGACCAACGTGAGATCAGGAGTTTACCACATTGAGTATAGCTATCCAAATTTAAGTATGAGATTGGTTTGGATAGAAGTCCCTTGTGATGAACCCCACAGCTTGCGATACTACGTACTATCATCCCGACTTCACACTCTAGTTTGGCCATTTCATTCGCACCGCATATTGCATTGCATCCTCAGTATATAATATTTGGCTTATTATGTCTCCGCATTGCATAGTTGATCTACATTACTTCCTTAGTATATGATATTGTCTTATTATGTTCTCGTATCGCATAGCCTAGATAAGGCTGATGGTATTTACGGACTTACCAGCATGTTTCTGCATTACTCTGATATTGTATACTTGGCACTTACCTTGCGCACACACTTTCACCACCCTCTAAGCTTTCTATAAGCTTATGCATGATAGATGCGTGTAGGTGGCGTTAGGTCGTAGCAGCATTGAGCTTGGAGCGTGCAGCTATCCTCTGGAGCTTTGATTATTAATATATGTATTTTCCTTTCAGCACTATATTCAATTGTTTATATTAGTGAATATGTGATGATGATGTTGCCTTTAAGATTTGGGTAAACTTATGGTTATGCTTCTGATGAGATAAATGTACGTTGAAAAATCCTCCTTATAGGATCTCAGGATTGAAACCTGGTGTATGGGCACTGGTAGCCAAGAATGGGGTATTACGGAGGCCGTTGGCACCAAATTCAGCGATCTGAAATTTTGTGAGCCCAGTTTTCGAGTTTGGTGCATGACAGTTGTCCCACATGAGCTCATAGTATGCGCAAGTTTGATGCATGACTGGATTGTGTGACAAGATTACTGTACATCCTAGCGACATCAGGGCTGTAGCTTCCACATGCATATCGTAGATAGCCAACTGGGACACCAGAAATATTTGGTTTAAGCATATGGGCACTTTGGATGTTCTTAGGTGAAAGTCCCTAAACCCCTATAGTCAGGGGATGCTCTAACATCGAGACCGAGTGGATACATGAGCGCATGAGTTCCGGATATCAGTAGGTCGCATCTACCACTGTGTTATGGTCAGTTGGAAGGGGCATGGCCTTACCCGCCCGAGTGAGGGGGCAATGACTAGGTTGAGTCTGACCCAGCTTGAGGAATGTGTCCACTATCGATGAGTCAGGCCCGATATTGACAGGTGGATAGTGAGGTCTCTTCCACTTACCCAGTTATGATCTTAGATGAGGCGGCAAGCTGGTATTGAGTGTACTAGACCCCAGTGATGATCCCAAAGATGTACGGTAATGATATGTGGACTTATTGAGCAACAGTTGCATACTCAGCATTTGACTCATTCATTCATTTATTCACTATCCACTCGGGCTGGTGGTGCGCAACCAAATCATTATGTGTACATTCGCAATGGTCAGGATTTTGGTTGGGCGCGTGACCAACCTGAGATCAGGAGTTTACAACATTGAGTCTAGCTATCCAAATTTACGTATGGGACTGGCTTGGATAGAAGTTCCTTGTGATGAACCCCACAGCTTGTGATACCATATACTATCATCTCGACTACACACTCTAGCTTTGTCAGTTCTTTTGTATTGCATACTATATTACATCCTCTGCATATAATATATTATGATGCCCCGTCACTGTGGTCACATGTGGGCGGGCACACGTGGGTGGACGCTGATGTGGGCGGGGCCTAGCGGGCCTAAGTGACCTACCAGTGGTTGGCAGGCTACTATGCACACAGTGAAGGCAGAACCTTGTCCCACATGTTCATGGATTCGTCAGGATTTGCATATTGCATTGCATCCTCAGCATATGACATTTGGTTTATTATGTCCTTGTACTTGAACGATTACACGTCAGCCTTGCCATTGCCTTAGCATCGTATGTCATATAGTAGAAAATGAAATTTGATTATCTTGTTCTGATGATTGGCTATTCTAATGGTTCATGGTCGCTTGTTAAGTGACATGCCTATTATTGATGTCATGTTGATGATAACTTGTATAGTTATACGACATGCTTGTTTAATAACCTACTCACCTATGATAACATGATTAGTTGATAACATGCCTATGGTTGTTTTGGATGTCTTTACGGGAGCGCCTTGATAAGACGTGTTTTACTCCCAGCATGCGGTAAACTCACGAGCTGTGGTTTGCTCATACATATGACTTACACTTTTTCAGGATGCATACAAGAGTTGTTGGAGTTTGCTATTATTTTCTTCATTACTGTTGAGTTGGTGCACCATATTATGTGTGACATGTCGAACAGGTTCGTCTCTTCGATACACATTGATACCAAGTACAAAATGTATAACCACCTAAACAGATTAATCGTTCAAAAAGAATTCACACTGAAAATACTCCTTGTAGGACCCCAGAATAGGAATCTGGCATATGGGTATCGGGAGCCGAGCATGGGATATTATGGAGGCTATCAACACCGGATTTGGTGATTGGGAATTTTGTGAGCCTGGTTTTCGAGTTTGAGAGGTGACAAATTGAGCTAGCCTAACATGAAATTGAGCGAGCTTCAAATGAAATTGAACGTGCCTAACATGAAATTGAGTGAGGCTAACATGAAATTAAGGCTCATTCAATTTCATGTTAGGCTCACTCAATTTCATGTTAGGCTCGTTCAATTTCATTTGAAGCTCGCTCAATTTCATGTTAGCCTCACTAAATTTCATGTTAGGCTCATTCAATTTCATTTAAAGCTTGCTCAATTTCATGTTAACCTCTCTCAATTTCATGTTAGGCTCGTTCAATTTCATTTGAAGCTCACTCAATTTCATGTTAGTCTCACTTAATTTCAATCATTATGGTAGAAATAGAGACTTTTCATTTGCTTGCCATTTTATACATGCCAACTGTGTAAATAGTAGATGTTAGAGGGTGAATGGGGCGCTCAATAATTTCTACGGCACACTCAAGTTTTCAGTTTGTAAGTGGGGCCCATGGTTTTCCATGATGTAAGCTATTGACATTATTTTGTGGGAGTGGCCATCCAAAATGGGGGCCGTCACATTAATGGTTTTAGATCATTGAACCATGTGGCCCCAACTGTAGAAACTCAAAAACCTGACCATACTCCATAAAATCTCAGGTGGAGAGTTGTATAGAAACTCCTTAAGATGATTGTATGGTTTGAGGAAAAATACATATGGTCTCAAAGAAATGACAATTATTATCTGTTAGTGCACAAAAAAATGTATTTTCAGACTTCCCAGTCCCTGTTGGTGCAGAAACAGACTCCTAAATTGCAGTTGTGCAGAAACAGACTTTGCAGAGTGTAGTTGTGCATAATGGCCTCCCAGAGTGCAGTTGTGCGCAGAACGACCTAATTGCGTGGACCCGCACAACAAATGACCTGTTACACAGGTTTGTTGCATTTGTTGCGCAGAAAGGGGCCCATGGCACATAATTTAAGACTTCACATATGGGAAAGCATATAAATACCCCATCTCCCTCTCATTAAGAGAAAGAGAGAAGTTTCATAGAGGTGTCAGAAGCAAGGAGAGAGAGAAAAAGAGAGAGAGAGAGAGAGAGAGAGAAAGGAGTAGGTACTGAGAAGATGTGTTGTACGGACTCACGCAACAGAAGATGTGTTGTGTGGACCCACGCAACAGAAATGTACATGGGCACTATAAGTGTCCCCACAACTCTATTATTTATAGTTTCATGGATTCTTTCACAGTCTGACCTCCAATACACACACACACACACACACACACACATACACAGTGAATGTCAACTTGAAATGAGGATTTTGAACCCCTCACAACCCCTCTGTCACTCCAACGGATGCAAAACACATCGAAATGCTTCTGAAATTGCCATTCAATTGCTTCTCCTTTCATTCATTGCACTAATACTTTGTTTCAGAATCAAGAGAGATATGAGGATGTAAACAAACTCATAATAAATAAAATATATGATGAATGTTCTTCTATTTTCTTTGTTATTATTGAATGATAATTCCCCTATCGAAACACATTCGTTTCTTGTCGAAACAAAATGGCGACTTCATTAGGAAAATTATTTAACAATAACTTATAAACTATTTAGAGGATTTTCATCATTATTTGGCGTCATACGGATACCAAAATAGCTACTCTCAACGGGAATATCTTTCCCTTCATCTCTAAAATAAAGTACAATTTGATTTAATCAAAGTAATTAATACTCTATTTTGAATAACAGGTATTCCATCCTTACACAATCGCAATGGCTTTTCTCCCAATTGATGTAATTGTTTACTTCACACCCAATGGATTCGTTGTGGATTACATCAACAACACGCGATCACTACCACAAAAAGTACTAAAGAAGGTTAAATTAGTTACGATTAAGGATATGCAATGTGAAGTGATGTCTGGAATGGTTGTCGCTTCAATGACAGCACAACAAGACGATGAAGGATGGATAGCGGTGATATCTAAAAGACAAATGGTTCGATTTCCTCCCATAAGAAGTATCGCTCCACCAAGTATGGTTAAAGGGTCAATCATGCAAAATGTTGTGAGACGCAGTCTTGCCTCAGTCACGTAATCAATTCATTCAAGAAGGACTGAAAAACCCGTCATTCTAGAGGGTCCTCTAATACCACCAACTACAACTGTAAAGATGTCTTCCACAGAATCCTTATAAATTTAGAAAAATAAAGGGAAAGCCATCACAACAAACGAATATCCGTTTACAGCACCCCTTACAAAATATTAAAATCAAACTCATGCATGAAGAATACTACAATTTGAATCAGCTAGTCCTACGAAGAGACAATGCTCTAGTTTCGAATCAAATAGTAATTCATCTTCTTCAACAGTACTAGCAATGCAGCGCCCGTTTCCTCCTTTAATATCAGGACGATCAAAGAATAAAGAAACAGAAGTCTTGTCAGCAGACATTAATCAACTTCATCAGCCTTCACCAGATGAGCAAGTAGCTGAAAAAAATCTCTAATTTTCCAACAGTGACTGTCGTGGTCAACATTGAACGGCAAGTAGAAAAGCCACAATCACAAGCGGTTAGATTTCAGAGGCATGTGCCTAATATTGCTTAAGTCATAATGCAAGAAGAAATCCAATAGATGGTCATCGAATCCATTCATAAGGAGAAAAATCAAAATAAAAAGTTCCGATATCAAACACCGTATCCCCCTAAAATAAAAGAAATGTCATTTCCCATTAATTTCAAACATCCAGACTTTTAAAATTTTAATGGGGATAGGTCACCAGAAGAGCATATGATGCACTTTATAACAATGATGGCATTTTCATGTGAAAGCCATTGGTATGACTCTTTGTAAATATGACTAAGTCTCTTCACATTTTGGTCGAATGCGAAGAGACATGGGGTTATTGTTTATGCCTAGTCTAACCTAATTTGATCACATCAGTTCTAACGACACAGATGATGTCACGTAGTAGCGAATCTCAATAAGAGACAAATGGAAGATCTGTTCGGCTGCTCTAATATCCAAGTGTGTTTAGAATCGAAAAAGCTATGAATAGCCTAAGGTAAGCCCTTTTGGCTACTATCATGGGACGGATATCACATGTCTTATTCATGTGACAGAGTTGAGTACTTTCTTGGTGGCCTTATGGCCAATAATAGGTAACGATCGAAATATGATCATGACTAATGATGACTTAGGCCAATGTGTCGTAACATTATGCAAAAGAAACTCCTACTGTCGAGACTACTTAAAGAGCTGTGAAGTGACATAACGACAACGCCAAGTTGACCAAATTTTGTGGTGTACGATGCACGTTTAAGCAAAAGAAATGATAATGCCCATCTACATGTGACAACTTATAGAGAACTCTTCCCCATATAGTGGGCAAAAGACATCCACATGACCAATGGCCGACCCACGATAAATAACCGATACAAATAGCATTGTGTGATAGGTCACAACTATTTAAAAGCTAAATAATTATTTACACATCAACAAACTTAAGGATTGGTTATAAATATCTATCTCTAGTAGCTACCTAGCAATTCTATAAATAGAAGGAAGATCGAAGAGTTGCCTATCTACACGTGATGGCTTATGTAGAACTCTCACCTGCATAATGGACTAAAGACATGCACATGACCAATGGCCAACCCATGATAAATAACTGATAACATGGTGTTGTCTGATAGGTCACAATTGCTTATCGGCCCAAATAATTATTTACACATCTCCAAACATGAGGAGTGGCTACAAAGATCTCTCTCTAATAGCTGCCTAGAAATTCTATACATATGAGAAAGATCGTAGAGCTCCGAGCCCTTGCCAACTCAACACATCATAAATCTATAATGCAATACTACTTGTTCCAGTTTATATTCTAGCTTAGCTCTTAATGTAAACAATTCATCTACATTTTTAATGATGGATTGATTTTATCTTAGGAGTAGTGTAAACTTGCTTATCTATGCTACTACGCTAGACTGGATGTTAATGTAGCTCCCTTGCTATATATGGCATAATTGTTGGATTATCGATGATTTCTCTTTAATGTATAAGTATTTATATTTAATAAATGCAGTATCTTTTTATTTTGATCATTCTGATGTTGAATTGTTAATTGATCGAGTATTGCTATCACGGTGAGAAAAAAAAAGTCTTTTCAACTGAAAGGCAAAAAGAACTCATTAGAATGATGAACTTTCTCCTTCACAAATAACCTCGCATTTATCACAAGTGGTTGAATAAACATACGAATTGTTAAGCTCTTAGTCTCTCGGTCTATCTCAGTGCTTGGGATCAAAAGCATTTGTTTCAAATCAAGCCCCATTAGGCTTGAGTATGTCTAACATTGCACCCACATATCAACGACTAAATTTTGAGCCATACAACAACCTACCCACAACAAAAGTAAAAAATAAAAATATCTATCCCAACCATACACATAATGCGGAAACAACATCAATGACCCGCAATTCCTTGGAATAAATTTAAGCAACCCTGATACCATGAACTTCAAGATCCGTAAAGGTTTCCTAACATTGCGGAGATACGTCATTCATGTAATTTTTAGCATTCAAGCTCAAGTTTGGATTGGACATCAAACTCCTTAATGGATAAGAAAGATAGCAGAAGTCGAACACAACATGACACACGTGTTATTATTGTTATTGAGAAACTTATGTTAGGCAGAACCTACCACATGAGCCTATTGTAATTGAGACAATCATGGACTGTTGTTGTGGGAGGGTTCCATGAAAGCCATTGCACTCCTAATGGACAACACCATCTACTGCTTCAGAGAACTGAAACTCAATGCTTTATTGTTACACCTTCACTCAGCTTCCATATAAACCACTTGATACAACAACCTGTGATGGGTGGACTAGAGATGCTGAAAATGTGTTGCTAAAAATGAACATATGGAGCTGTTATTATTATTGAGCCTAAAAGAAACTAAACTTCGCTCAACAACCAACAACACCCTCTAAATGTTAATGTTGAAGGTAGGAGGGATATTGTTAATGAGGCAATCATATATTTTGTCTTGATCGTTGGAAGTGCGCCCAAATCTCCTTAAGGAATCACACGTTAACATGTGAGAAGAGTGAGTAGCAAGGTTTTTAACTTGATCTAAGGAGACTTATAATCAAATTTAGAGCCCAGTACAATCATCATTCAAGAGACCCTTCAAAAAGTGTATTCTCAGCCGCATTTTACAATTTTACTGTCATCATTGAGCAAATCTCCTATGATTGCTTTCTGTTGATGATTAGTTAAATTTATAGAGTTTTCAATTCCTTAAAAAATTTGGGTCAAATATAAATATGTTAAAACTAAATACTTGTCAAATCCACAAAACGAAATACTTTGAAAAGCAATAAAAGTTATTTTAGACCTCGACTAAATATATTGAAAAAAAAAAGGCAGTGGTAGCTCTAATAGCCCAATTTGGATTGATTTTCCCTTTGGTTGGGGTGCTTGTAACAACCCTTAGATTGATTATTTCAACCCTCATGTGGAATGTTCCCATACACCATGTCACTTTAAAATAACTTCTATTAGTGTCACCAAAGTCACCCTTTCTAGTCCATTGATGATTCATGAGGTGTCACACCTCTAATTTCGAGACTAAAGCACTTTCGACTCAGTCACCTACTCAAGGGTGTGATTCGAAGGAAAATTAGGTAACAACATCCATTCCATCATACAAATCATAACATTTTCCAAAACATCAACTAAACTAATGAATTAATAACTAAATCATTTAGTTGTCTTCCTACATATCCATTATTCATCAAATAAATAAACAATAAAAAATATAACTTAATCTAAAAAAATCCTAATGAAAGAAATAACATAATTATTCACTAAATAATTGGATTTTTTATTCAAGGACTTAATCATATGTTCTCTTATAGCTTTCAACATTTTTAGTCCTCCATAATAATTCAAGCTCATTCCACCTCATCTAGAGGTACAATATCAATATCGTCAGGCAGCTCTCGTAAACAACGCACATACTCCTTTTCATGTATGGTTAGTATCCTAATAGAGTGAGCTTATTTAAGCTTAGTAAGTAATAAGATCGTACACAATCATAACTTATACTTGTTAAAGGGATCATCATGTAGGGTATTCGTAAAAGGTATATCAAGTGACAATTAGGCCACTTGCCTTAACTTTACCATAATATCAATAGGGTTGTTCAATTAAACCATCAGGGCCTAGTCTATTTCAACTCGGCCTACCAACATCCACATGGTTTGCACAAGCTATGTAACACCCCACAAATATGACACCCGAGTACTGTGACTTAGGTCCAGGATTATGGGGTATCAACACTAAAACAGTTGAGTGCATTGGCACTTTCACTGACAATGCCCCGATTTTCACCGGTTAAGTACGGTGATCTAGCTGTGCAAACTCGAGTATCACATAAGAATATCGCACATGATGATAATCTCTCACGTGGGTACTTAGTCATATTAATATTCATCCCATATACAAATAAATCAAAATAGTGCATTTCAAATCAATGGATATCAAAGAGAGAACAAAGTTAATAAAACATAAGGCAAATGGGCAAATATCCCAAGTATATAAATCCAAAATAGTGCCCACAAGATTTATACAAACCATAAATGAACAAGAAATATGAAATGTCAATATTAAGGGAAAACCATAAAAAGAAACTAATGGGTCGAGCTTCGAAACTCAACCCACTATGGCCTCACAACGCGATCATCCAACACTCTTCGTTCCAGCTCTAGCCTGGCTATGCTATCACTGCACCCAATCTACCTTAATCCATTGTTTACTTTTCGAATTTGAGATGTGAGTTGCCAACTTAGTGAGAACCCCCTCCAAAGATTACACAATGACATATTAATCAGGTATAGTTTCATAAAAAGCACATCAAAATAACCATAGTCTACTATGGATCATATTTAAATGCATGAGTGCATGCATATGTTCGTCACTCTGGGAATGCATATATAGCCAGACCAATAATAGACCTTTCAAATAGTCAACCCATTCAATATAAAAGTGAATGGGTCTTTCGAACAGTCGAATCATTCCCGTAAAAGAGATTGGGTCAGCCAAATAGTTGACCTAGCCCAAAAGAGTTATTCAAATAATACATTGGCCTTTCAAACAGTTAGTCAGGCACTCAATAATGCCCACATGCAATGGATGCATGATTAATCCACCATTTATTAATTTAATTCACAAACAACTCATTTATTTAAATCCCTCTTAACCAAAGGCCGGCCCTAGTCCACCAAGTAGGCCTTACCATCTCGAGGCATGAATCTAATAACGAATTCGCAAGCCAACTAAGCACAACCAAGATTCCACCCAAATAAATCTAACAAGGCATAATGATACATCGAAATGGTAAGCCCATACCCAAATTCCATTTGATCCAAATACGAAATGGCCAATAGTTCAAGATACAATATCATATATGTGACAATTATATAAATCAAAAGCGAGATAGCCTAGGCACCTGAGTCAACACACAATCCCCCCATAATCCCCGTGGATATGCAAGTTGAATCTGGTTGATAGGACTTGTGATTCCAAACATCATAGCATACCAGATAGGTGGATTATACTAAGCATATCATAATTACATATTCATGTAAATCCTAGGAAGTAAGGGATAAGTTAGAGAACATTTAAACGTGTTAAGGAGTGTGTGTTTGTGATTTAACCTATACATTAGGCTATACATGTGTACATGAGTATATACACGATTCTACATAGGTCACGAATTCTAATAAGGAACTAAGCATGTTATGGAATCTAGTAATTTATCATAGATTTAATGTGCGAAAGATAGATTATAAGAGATATAACATGATTATCAACTGTTGAAACTATTACAAGAATAAAATGTCACATGAAAGCTTGAAGGATAAATATTACCTTAGAATCAAAGATTCTCGACTCCGACACAACCTCCATATAAAGAATTTGAGAGAAATAACTCCATATCACAATTTAACAGCAATAAATCGTTAATCACCCAAATTCTTACCTAATTAAACTTTAAGGGTTTAAGGGTTTTACCTAACCTGATTCGAGCAAACCCTAACTCGATTCAATTAATGGCGCCTGAGATTGGCACACAACCGACTCCTACACGAGGCTGAGTTCGATCATGACTCACGGATGAGAGCGGGTTGCCACAAATCGCTAGTGGGGACCACCAATCCTAGCATGAACAAACACTAACATTAAAAACCCTAAAATTAGATGGAAAAGATGGGGTTTTCAACCTTAATCACTACGACGTTGCTATAAATAGGGGAATGACATACATGTCATAAGGGAAGACTCCCTACATCATTAATCAACGGATTCTACGACCAGTAAAGATGCAAAATGGTGTGCATGGTCCGAAATTAGTGAAGAATGGCCCAAGGCGGCGATTCACACCTGAACCCGAGCTTTCACATGAGTACATACTCTCTTCCTCACTCAATATCTCATTCTCTCCCACTCTCTCCCACTCTCTCAAGCTCTCTCCCCATATCCCAAACTTGGGAAATGAAAGAAAGGGGAGAATGCCCTTTTATATCCCTACTAGAAAAATCGCGTGTTTTTAAAATTCAGAGGTTGTTGGTCGGATCAACAACAATATTGGTCGGATCGATGGGAACCGCTGATCCGTTGGTTGGACCGACAGATACAATTTTGTCCTATTTATGTGCTACTTAACTTAGTTGATCCGACAAGGGCCAAAGTAACCCCGAATCGGCCTAGTTTACTGCACAACATCCTATAGGTTCTACCTGGGTGTCATGTTGATCATTCACTCATACTGAGCAACTCATTTTTTTACAATGAGGTAATGATTCCCATGAATCAGACACTAAAACCTTCTGAATGGAGAGTTAAGTGGTCTAAGCTCTAATTCAAACTTGGTTGGATGGGATGATGATTTGACTGATCAGCACTGAAGTCTGATCGAATACATTCATAGGCAAGTTTTCAATTAAGTATTCAATTTGATATATTCTTGCAATAGATCTTATTGGATTAGACATCTAGACTGACAGGCAGGGGATTTGGGGAGTTCAAGTTCCACCGACGGTCTAATGTGGTTTATCTAGTTGGGGCACAAGGTTCGACTGAGCTACAGGCTCTTAGGTCAGATTTTGGCCTATAAAATTCTAGGTCTTTGAGATCACACACGTGCAAGTACATACAATTTCTTATTTTAATAAAAATTTATGCAGTAACACTTGAGGACATCTAATACTTGAGTATTGGAGGGCCGGAGTGCTACAGGCTAACTCCTATTTCAAGTGAAGATCTATATAGTAGGCATAAAATCCTCACGTACTGACCTACTTCTCGATCTCACTTATCCTCATTCATCGTGTAATCATTACGAGCTAGTTGGACTCCTTCCCTACTCGACCTACAATGTAAGACCCTTATCCTAGTCCATACCGTTCCGTAGGCTTCCGCGGTCCTTCCGGTCGAATTCCGACAATCCTCGACCCGTATCCGATGTTTGCGCGTGATCCTAAGCTGGGTCTCACATAGCAAAGTCAACTCGAACCGAAACCTGTAACTTAGTGACCGCGTCGTCGCCACGGTTCCAACGCCGTGACTCGCGCACCGAACCGATACCCAGGCTAGAAGATGTGGGCCCACATTCATTTTGAGAAAAACGTCACGCGTTGTGAATTTTGAGGGAATCTCTACAATGCGTCCCCTCAATCAATCAACCACCCAAGTCAAGTACAACCCATACCCTAAGTATAAGCACCCATCCCTCTTTCTCCACAAAGTCAACTCTCTCTCCCCTAACCATCCCTCTTTTTACAATTTTCAACCACAACCATACCTTCTTATTCCCTTCCTTACAACACCCATTCCTTTTTAAATATCATTTCTCTCTTTCTCCCATTTCTCAAAAAACTCTCCCAAGCTCCAAACGTCTAAGCCCTCCCAAGCTTTTCCAAATCAACAAGTGTGGCCCACCCTCTCATCTCTCATCCCCACCATCAAGACTCCATCATCCACCGTTAAACATTGAGCATAGGTGCATAGAAGACTAAGGGATCAAGGAGAAGGTCTAGAGGTGGGTGATCGACCGTTAGATTTCATTTTATTTAGGGACCACTTGTTGTGGGACCCATCATGATGTATGCATTGTATAGGGAGGGCCCATAGTGGCGAGGTCCCTCTCCTTCTCACCTCTCTCTCTCTCTCTCTCTCTTGTGTTAGACGTAGCCCACTAGGTCCACACCATTCCTAGTTGGGACGGTGGATCTCCACCATGATATACGCGTTATCCACACCGTCCAGACAATTTGGACAGTGCTGGTGCTGTGGATCCCACACGGATGTATATGTTCTAAATCCACCCTGTCCATGAAGAGGATGTGGGGCCCACCTTGGTGACATACTGAGCATAGTACGTGGACCCCACCATGGCAATGTGCGGAGCCCACCATGATGCTTGCTTTATATCCATGTCATCCAGCGTCTCTGGACGCTGGATGGGTGTGGCTAACATGAGGTGCGTGTACTGACATGGGTGTACTAACAGCTAACAAAAAAAGAAAAGAAAAAGGGGTTTTTTTAAAGTTTGGGGTAGGCTACTCATGTAGGCCCTACCTTGACGTAAAAATCTAATCCACACCATCAATTTCATTTTTCAGCTCACTTTAGGAGTTGAACCGAAAGGATAACCCAATCCAACTATCTGGAGGGCCATAACATAAGAAATAGGGTTTTCTACCATTAAAACCCACCTGATGATTCTACACACCGATACATACCCAATATTGGGCGTGTTTTGTCGGTCTTGAACCATGGAATGCAATGGATGGGTCAGATTCACAGGATGTGGACCCTACCTAGGAAATTCCTTAGAAAAATGAATTTCCTTTTTTTTAAAAAAAATAAAATATATTAAGTAGCAGCAACAGCAGTGTCTGCTGCTGCCAGCCGCTGCCGCGTGGACAGAAGAGGCAGGGACCCATGGTCCCAGCCGTAGGCCCCACCATGATGTGTGTGGTACATCCACTCCTTGCATTGGGTGGGCCCCTAGGGCAGTGGCCCCCTCCCAAGAATCAACTCCTTCAGGGACTCAGGTGGCCTACGCCATGAGGAACAGTGAGGATTAATGCCTACCATTGAAACCCTTTTGGATTGTAGAAGTTTCGGATCAAATATGAAATTTATTTCTCCTATTCATTCAGGTTCGGTGACCTTATCAACAGTTTGAATTGCAAATAAACATTTCGGTGGGCCCCATGGCTATGTAGCCTCGTCCACAGATTGGATGATAAATAAACATTACTAGTGGGCCCTAGGTCCACGTGACCTTATCAACAGGTTGGGTGCAAATAAACATTACGGCGGGCCCCCATATCTGAATGACCTTATCAACAAGTCGGATGGAAAACAAACATTATAGTGGGCCCCCATGTCTGTGTAACCTTGTCAACAGGCTGGGTGGAAAATAAACATTATGGTGGGCCCCACATGGGACCCACTGATGTATGTATTCTGATCCACACCTTCCATTAGTGTGGGCCCCACCATGAGGTATGTACTGAATCTATGTCGTTCACCCTTAAGGGACTCACCATGATGCATGTGTTGCATCCAAAATGTCCAACCATTTTTTTTAAAAGATAAATTAAGGCTTGAGGCAAAAAAAAAAAAAAAATAAGACAGGTCTAATTATCATGTGGACCACACTGCACGGTGAGGATTAAATGGCTACCATTGAAATCCTTTGGGACCTTATGATCAGATTAGATGGGAAATAAAGGTTATGGCAGGCCTTAGGAATTTTAATGGTGGAAATCGTTATCACCACTTATATTTGGGTGTGGCCCATTTGATATACATGGGGCCCATTGGTGTAGGCCATTTGATGTATTTGTGACCCATTGTTGAGGCCCACTTTTATACATATGAGACCCAGGTGATTAGGCCCATCTTAATGTATTTGTGGACCGTTGTTGAGGCCCTCCTTGATATATATACGAGACCCATGTTATGAGGCCATTTAATGTATTAGAGGCCCTTGGGTAAAAGCCTAATAGGATGTACATAAGCCCATTGCAATGTGTAATTCATGGTAGACCGTGGTTTGATGTCCACATTGTAAGGATAATGTTGATTAAACATCCGCATTACG
The DNA here is from genome assembly GCA_030180095.1 of Magnolia changhungtana. Lineage (NCBI taxonomy): Eukaryota > Viridiplantae > Streptophyta > Magnoliopsida > Magnoliales > Magnoliaceae > Magnolia > Magnolia changhungtana. The sequence continues at coordinate 7,149,674 of JASAUF010000600.1, forward strand.
ACTCTCCCTAGGGCCCATTGATAGGCTCATACTTGTAGTGTGTAGGCCGTCTAGGCCCATCTTCGTTATGAACGGAGCCCATCACCATATAACATGTTTAGTATAGATCTATGATTCATGATCATACGCATCATATGTATGCCTGATGTTAGGAGTAACTGATCATAGCATACGCCATTGGGCAAACTATTCCTGGGACCCACCTTGATGATGTGTTGTATATCCACTCCGTCCATGGCAGGTGAGACCCACCTTGATGCACATGCTCTATATTCGCCTGTCCATCTGGACGAGTGGCGTAAGGCCACCATGATGTATTATTATATCCAACCGTCCTTCCACTTGAGGACGTGGACCCCATTTGAATGTATGTGGTTCTCCAACCGTCCATCTGTCCAAGGAGGTGTGGGAACCCGCCATGATGTATGTATTCACCACGCCACCCATCAGCATGTGGGGCACACCATGATGAATATGTTTCAACCACGCTATCCATCTGTTTTGCTAAACCATGGACTGCCCCATTTGGCCCACTTAATATATATATATATATATGGGGCCCACCTATTTTGTATTTGAGGCCCATGGGTTGTGGCCTATTATGACGTATTGAGGCCTTCGAGGCCCAGGTGGTGCGGCTCATTATGAAGTATTTGAGGACCATGGGTTGTGGCCCATGGTGATGTATACTAAGGCCGTATATTCGGTCCCTTGTGATGTATATTAGACCCTTGTATGAGGCCGTGGACCCACTGTATGTTCAGCCCTATGTTGGCCACTCCTTAGGAGCAATGTTGGTTAAATGTCCACATTGATGGGCAATGGTGGTTAAATGTCCACATTGTGACCTTCCCTCAGGCCTCGTTAGGCCAATTATCGATACTGATTGTGAGTATGTGACAACATAACATCATAATACATGCCCATAAGCATCATCTGCATGTTGGTTATGAGATGTGATTGACCATTGCATGTGTCATTGGGCAGATAGTTTATGGGACTTCCTGATAGGTGGAGTTATCCCACATGAACGCACGGTATGCATAGGATTGATGCATGATTGGACTACATGACTCATGCATCTTGCATTGTGTGATTGTGATTACTATACGTCTTAGCGACATCAGGGCTATGACCTCCACAAGCATGTCATGGATGGGTAGATGGGACACCAAAAATGTTTGGTTCGAGCATCTGGGCACTTTGGATGTCCATGGGTGAAAGTCCCTAAACCTCTGAGGTCAGGAGATACCCCAACGTCGAGACCGAGTAAATACATGAGCGCCCGAGTTCCGAATACCAGGTGGTCGCGTCTCCCACTGTGTCATGGTCGGTTGGGAGGGAGTGTGGCCTTACCCGCCTGAGTGTAAGGGGCATAGCTAGGCTGAGTTTGACCAGTTCATGAATGGGTCCGCTATCGATGTGCCGGATAGGTATTGACAGACTATCGACCAAGCGGATAGTGAGGTTTCTTACGCTCACTTGGACTGTGCGGCTGGGAGAGCGGCAGTGCCATTTGGAGTGTACTAAACCCCGATGATGATCTCAGAGATAAATAATATTGATATGTGGACTTATTGAGCAGGAGTTGCATACTCATTCATTCATTCATTCACTACCCACTCGGGCTAATGGTGCGCAACTATTTGTCACATATACCTTCGTAATGGCCAGGATTTCGGTTAGGGCGCGCGACTAACCTGAGATCAGGAGTTTACCACATTGAGTCTGACTATCCAAATTTAGGTATAGGACTGGTTTGGATAGAAGTCCCTTGTGATGGACCCCATAGCCTGTGATACTATGTATTATCATCTCGACTTCACACTTAAGCATGGTCATTCTAGTCACACCGCATATTGCATTACATTTACGGCATATGGCATTTTGGGTTACTGTGTTTCTGCAATTATATGGTCTAGATACGGCTGACGCTATTCGTGAACTCATCAGGAATTGTATAGTACATCACATCCTCGGCATCTGATATTTGGCTCTTTACAACTCTCCATTTGCATAGTTGTTGTATATTTCGTATTCTGATATTGATTGACTCATAGACTTGTCCATATTTCCGCTTACTCTGTTATCATGTGATTTATGATCTTTTTAGTATTTCTGTTTACTTTGATAATTCCTGATCTTGTCAGTATTTCTTTTTACTCTGATAATTCATGATCTTGTCAGTATTTCTGCTTATTCTGATAATGTACGATTTATGGATTATCAGTATTTTCGGTATTGTATGATGATGCCATTGTATTGAATACTAGGCACTTACCTTGTGCACACACTTACACCACCCTCTAAGCTTTCTATTATCTTATGCAAGATAGATGCGTGCAGTTGACGCCAGGATGCAGCCATAGCATAGTAGCAGCAGGAGCGTGCAATTGAGTTTTTTTTTAGAGTTTTCATTATTTGCATTATCTTGTATTTCCCTTCAAATGCATTGTACTTAAAAGTTTTTTATCATAGTGGATTTTGTGATGGTATTCTTGTGGTTATTGTTTGTGGGTTATGTTTATGGTTATGCTTGTACAGAATCTAAATCATGTTTGGAATCCTCCTTGTAGAATCCCAGGATCGGAACCTGGTGTATGGGTGCCAGGAGCCGAGAATGGGGTACTATGGAGGTTGTCAGAGCCGGATTTGGCGACCAGGAATTTGTGAGCCCAGTTTTCGAGTTTGGGAGCGTGACATACAGTCCACAAGATAAGCTCTATTAATACCAACTAGAGTTGGGCATTCACTCCTCGGGACCTCTCCTCCCATGTACTTAAGGGACATCTCGTTCCCCCAGTTGTCTGGTGTTCACTCTTAGAGAAGACAACTCCCATTCCTTACTCATTTCTTGATTTAACACATTATGCAATTCAATTCATAAAAGCACGACAATTGTAATAAATGCAAGTTAAAAAATGCATACATAAGATTTCTATCCACCTAAATATTCATATTACTTACCCAAATGAAATACTCAGCATGTGAAATTTGCTTCTTCTTTATATTTAATTAGTGTCGTCTTAATAGTTCTTTCGTAGAGGGCTTTTTAGTCCAATGTGCTCATCTTTTACCCATATAGGGATATGGAGGGGTTTGGTAATACATGAAGAATGTGGAGTTTATTATTCCAACGCATTTCTTTTAACCTTTCCATTCATTCCTAAGTTGAGCATTTAACCCACTTCATCAAATTCTGCATTTAAGACACATGGCCCAATTGGACTAGCTTATAGACGTGGGTTGAAACCCAAATTAAGAAAATAATGACTAAGGCCCCGTTTGTTAAATCTAAAGTCTAAAGCCTGAATCTAAAATCTGAAGCCTAAATATGAATATGAAAGTTGAATCTTAAATCTGAAGTAAAAAAAAACTTGTTTGGTAATTATGGTTGAAGTCTGAAAATTAAGTACTGAAATTGAAACAACTTGTTTGTTAACAAACATCTGAAATGTTTGAAATATGTTAATTTGACACATTTGCCCCCATCTCTTGTTTGGAAATGTTTTACATTATAAAGAAATTATTTTTTATTATATGAAAATAAAATTATTCTATTTAATTCAAATAAACTAAAGTACATAATAGAAAATTAAAATATCATTATTCATAAAAAAAACGGATAGAAAAAATTAATGATTTACATGTATAAGTGTGGCGGCAATTTCTTCTCTCATATTGGATATAATAGTTTGTTCGAAGTCTTCAAATACTCCTTCCACTTCAGGCACATCATTCTTTGATTTGATATTCATCTCCAAAAGAACATTTTCATCATTGTATTGCTGGAAGAGTGGATCAGAGATAGATTCTTTTCTGATGTAGTTGTGTAGTTGCATGCATACAATAACTATGTCTCTTTGTATTAAGAAGGAATATGGTGTCATCCGCTTCAAAATTGCAAAACCTGCCTTCAACACACCAAAAGCCCTTTCGATTACATTCTGTAACTTCGCATGCATATGATTAAAAATCTCTTCTTTAATAGTAGGATGCCCACCACTACAAAAGTCACCCAACCAACACCGAACATTACAGTATGGTGCCATAAATCTTCTTGTGCGAGTGTAAGCAGCTGTAAGTGCTAAGTTGTAAATCTAGCACCCTGAGTTGTCAAATTTTGTTGTGCCAAAACACTTCAGTATGGTTGACTTGTATTGATAGATGAAAAGTTCACCTTCAAGTTCAAATTGATGGAAAGTTCACCTTCATTCGAAGATGAGCGTAGTGTTATCTACATCGACATTATATGTGCTACAAGTACGCATGTTTAACTACAACAACAAGTTAAAGTTCATCAAGTCGAGGTACTCAAGCTCAAGTGCATCATTACTTCAATCCTCAAGCTTAAAGTTCAAGCTTATGTTAAAGCTTAAGTACACTACTTCAAGCTCAAGACACAAGAACAAGCTCAAGTACTTTTGCTCAAGTCTCAAGACACAAGTTCGAGACAAGTTCAAGAATTCAAGGTCAAACTTCATGTGCTTCAAAGTGTCCTATCTACCGAAGCGACCGATGGTTCAATTTCAATACTCACATTTAAGGTATACATGACCCTAGAAAGACCTTAGCATTAGGTCATTATCATTGCATATTTAATTTGGGTCATTGTATTTAATTTAGGCTTTACTTCGACTAGTCATAATCTTGGTTCAACTAGTCCAGGCACTGGCTCGACCAGTCTAGGATTTTTTCTTAACCAGTCAAGATTTTAAATCAAATTTTTAAAATTTTTTGGTAGGTCCTCGACTAGTCAAGTACCCTGCTCGACCGGTCATGGAGACCGGTTCGACCAGTCAAGTGTGACTCGACTCGAAATCCAGCAACACGATTTTTATTCACTCGACTAGTCAAGTTGGCCACTCGACCAGTCGAGGGTCTATTTTATCCGATCGCGCTAGAAAATTTGAAATGTCGTTCGGCTAGGACCAGTCGAGTTGAACACAGGACTAGTCGAGGGAACCAATTTGCAGCCTATAAATAGTGGATATTTCTTAGAAATTTTCATTCATTCCAATCTAATCAAGCCACCACTCTAAGAGATAAGTCACCACCATTAAGAAGCTATTGTGAGGTATTTAATATTTATTTTAATAGCCTTTTGGTTATTTAATTTCTTAATCTCTTGATTCCATTCTATTTGATTTAAAAATGATATTTTAATTTAACCCTTTGTGAGATATAAGAAATTGAATCCAAGTAGCCTAAGATTGGATTTAATTTAAAATTCATCTAGACCTAGAACCCCTTCTTTTGTGAGATTGAAATTTGAACATCTTCATCTACAAAGAAGCAGTTCTACTGGCTACATCGAAGAACATTCTTCAAATAAGTATTGATTTTATTTTCTGTATTTTTGGTTTGTAAGATTCAGCCAGGAAAATCTCTATTTATGGTTTTGACTGAGATCAGCCAGGAAAATCTCAGTGGGGGGTTTTTTGATTGTATAAGCCCATTAAAAAACACATCTGTAAAGGTTTTAAGGTGAACCTTAGAAAACTTTCTTTCTTAGTGAAAGCCAATATCTCGTGGGTGTGGATATTGGGAGTGGAGTAGTTGTGTGGCTGTTTTTGAACAGTTGGTGTACACACACGAACCACTATAATTCCTGGAGTTGTGGTGGATGGATGTATTTGTTTATGTGTGTAAATGTTGTAATCTATTTTATGCTTTTGTGGTGAATGTTGTAATAGCTAGGATTATTTCTTTTGCCACTATTTCAGTTTGAGTTTTTGATACTCACAAACGTTCTAGAAATCAGATTGTCTTACCATAAGCCATTGGTTTTTGGTGTAAGGTTGTCCTTAGAACAACATTTGTAACAACCTCTCAATACTCGTGCATTTGAGGTTGCTTTATATTGCTGCTATCTATGTTATATTTCCGCATTTTATTTTTATTTGGCATAGTCCTATTCAACCCCCCCCCCCTCTCGGACTTGGAGCTTACCCTTTTCAGCAGCATCGATTAGATAATATTTATCTATATAAAAACAAAAGACATTTTAGCAAAATTTCAAGTTATAATTTTACCAAGTTATATGAAAAAATATATTAAATATTACCGGCATCTGGACGGACACAGATTTCCTGACGAAAGCCTTTCACATGAAGTTCTTGCGCAAGGACTTTGGGTGGGGCCCACTGTGATTTTTGTGAGAAATCTAACATGTCCATTTATTTTTCGAGCTCATTTTAGGACATTCGACCAAAAATGAGGAGTATCCAAAACTCAAGTGGGCCATACGAGATGAAATAGTGGGGAAAGGAATGCCTACAGATGAAACCTTCCTAGACTCCACCTTGATGTTTATATTCCATCCAAACCGTTTATAAGGTCATTTTGGCTGAGAAGAAGTTAAAACACGATGAACTTAAACTGATACAAAACTTTTGTGGCCATATAAATGTTTCAACGGTGGTCACAAAATCCCCACTATTTCTTATCATGTGGCCCATTTAAGTTTTGAATACATCTTATTTTTGGCCGCATGTCCTAAAATGAGCTAGAAAAATGGATGGACGAACTGGCTTTCTCACAAACATCACAGTGGGCCCCGCATAGAATCTTTCATAGGAAGTTCCTGTAGAAGGATTTAGTAGGAAATTATTCACAACCCCAAGTGTAGGGTCACGATGTAGTAATAACTCGTGAGAATGAGGTTGAATCCACAAGGACTAAACTTGTACATATTCTGAAAAGAACTAGAACTAGAAAAAGATTTAAATCTGAATTTTGGGAAAAAAAAAGAGTAATTGTGAATAATGTTTAAACTATCAATTAACGGTAGGAACTAGGGTGCCAAGGATCCACTTGCAGCTATTAAGATGCTACCTTACTTGATTCAAGGAACACAATTGGAATTGGAGTCCTATCCTATCCAATTGGAAGATAAAGCAATTTAAATCAAATCTGAACTTTTCATTGACCTAATTCTCAATGGAGGAGAATTGTGATGATTGGAAGGGATTCCATCATGCTACCATGCCTAGGAGACGATGGTGAACCACAGGATTTACCAATCTCATAATCTCAAAACAGGAAAAGAAGATATACAAAGCTATCACAACATCTATTGTAATTTGAGTCATAATAGATCATAGAAAACTAAAAATATTTCTTTAATATCAAACTAGAAATCAATGAAGTTCAATAAGAATAATAATCAAAGCAAGATAATCATTCAAACACGCTACAAGCTTCACCTCTTAGCCCTAGCTAAGAGGTTTAGCCAACTATAGACATGATTGAAACCAAATCTCTTAAACAAAGCATGAAAAATAAACTAGAGAAAAAAAAAACTCTTTGGTGGCTGCTCCACCCTTGTATATGCTCCTTGAGACCTTTTTAAACCCTTGAAGATGCTTTAGAATATCCTAGGGAGTCCTATTTATAGTTGTGGAACTCCAACTTTCACATTAAGTTGGAAAAATCTAGAAACCGCCTTAAATTTATGTACTCTGCGCGGTTTTCCAAAATATATTCGGAGTTTAAACCGCCTCAAATTTACGCGCTCTATGTAGTTTCTGAAAATAAACTCAGAGTTTCAGAATATGCCTTTTGAGGACAATTTTAGGAATATGTTTGTTTTAAGGACAATTTCAGAATTCCTTTTCTTCACTTAAAATCTTTGATTCTCTTCATTCCTCACTTGGTTTTTTTGGATCTTTGGCATGTGAATTCTTCATTAATGACTTCCAAATCTCAAAATCTTCTGTAACCCCTGAATATCGAGGGTCGAGCAAAGCTCTACCCCAGAGATCCAATATATCAATTATGCAACATAGATAATGATGTTCAAATTTTATCCATATTAATGAGTTAAACATGAGTGGGATTATACTAAAATAGCATATCATACTCCAGATATAATTAATTTAAGCAAGCGGAAGACTGAAACATATATATTTAAACAGGTAAGTGTTTCACAACCTCCAGAGTATGAGTATGTAACCGGGCTGAATATGTATATGTATTGTTTCAAAATATACAAAATGTGAGAATGTAAGATGTCCAACTAAGCCAAGTATCCTCGTATTCCCATCGAATCAGCATGAGGTCTACATAGACCCGCCTGAGAACTGGAAATAGGAGAACTCTTCCTCCTCGTCCATGAAGTCCTGCTCTGTCGCATAGACTTCGTCACTACCTACATCTAAACCAGAGTCTGGTTGGTGTTTTAAAACATCGTCCTAGGGTGGGAGTGAGTGATCAACTCAATGGTACTATAAGGCAAAAGTTAACATGTTATCGAGTCAATCAAGTAGTAATGATAAAGCAACATAACAATCACTTCCTAACTACTCTTGTTAATACAGGAATGGAGCATGAGTAATGATGCATGCCCTCGCACAAAGCTCCCTCAAAAGCGACTCTGACAACCAATTTCGCATATGTCAACACTCCCTAAGTGCAATTTCCTCACCAAAAACACGTCCTAACTAATACAATACGATGCATGGTCATGTTAGCCGAGTACTTAATTAAGCTTATTCAATAGCAGATTCGGGAAGCTGAGGTACCTCCCTTTATATCATTAACCCAAACCGAAGGATCTATCTAGGGTCGTCAATCCTAGTTAATGATATACGATAGGCAAGTTGTAGGGCATCACTCCTAATGAAAAGTAGCCGATAGGTAAATTCAAAGTTTATACTCGCGGTCACTACGGGGAAGCTCGTCACGTCAACGTAGGCCGACAACTCGAACACGGTGTCCCATACCACCATGCCCGACTCACGAGTCTGGATTGCTCATTGGTTATTACGGGGAGGTTCATCACCCCAGCGTAGGCCAACAGCTAGACCACGGTGTCCATACCACCATGTCCGGCTCACGAGTCTTAACGAATCGTAGTACCATGGTTAAAGAGGGTCTTTACATTGGAAAGAGGTACCTTAGATTCAAGTAGTGGTGTCCATACATGGTAAACACATAATAGGTCAATCGGTTTGTTTGGCAAGGTCGATTGGTACGAGCACACACTGACTTAATCAACATAGAGTGCATAAGCACCCCTTGCAGCCTAACCACTGTCGACAATTGTCATGCGACCTGAATTCGTCGAGTTATCCAATGTCGCGAGACGAATTCGGCCACCCGAACAAGGACTGTTATCGATTGCCTGGACTACGTTGTAGCCCCAATCTTACTCAGATGCAATAGGTAGACACATGTGATAATCATGTCAACATTTAACAAACAATTCAAATAAATTCCTCATTTGAACATTTCATCAAACACATGTGATAATCATGTCAGCATTTAACAAATAATTCAAATAAATTCCTCATTTGAGCATTTCATCAAACACATTGATCATATTACCTAACACTTAGATTTTTCCATAAATCACGCAGAGACAAATCAGATTACATGAAAGAAACTATACATATGCATAAGGTAATTGAGAATCCTATCTTAATACTCTTAATAAATATAAATCATCAACAATTTCTCATTCAGACAATTTATCAAACACTTAGGCTACACTTCACCAAACACATAGACTAGGTTAATTACAACGTATAGTTTAGCAAATCCTTATACAGAGAGGCCAGCATGCGTATCACAACGATGAATCCTAGATTAGTAACCATGGCAAACACAAATCATATGTACATGTTCAATCAAACATTTCAACAAACACATGGGATGCATACTTTATTCAATATAGTTCATACATGTAAAATATATTGGAATCGGCGTGTCTAAGACAATATGGTAGCAATCAAGTTAGACATAAATAATTAGCTAACATTGAAAGCATTGATATCCATAACCTAAACTGTATTGACTCCGAAAATTCCGTACAAAGACCCGAGTACCACCTCAGGCAGAAATCATTCAGGACCAAATCCTTTAGAAATTAGATGAAATTAATTAAGTGTTAAACTAGATTAGCTGTGAAATTCGTTTGAATCACTTTAAATACGATCTGCAAGACCTAAAACTTGTAGAATCATTGATGCTATATTACCCTGAAATCTAAGATCAATCTCATTACCCACTTGCTGTCGGGAGCACATTGAAACTTCATATCGGCCTAGACCGCACGTTGAAAGTCTGATTAATATAAAATTATATAATTAATACTACCTTACTGGACTTAACAACCACCTCAGAAATTAGGTCCAGATAGTATCCCGAAGCTATTTGCTTAAGCTCGGAGTGAAGTGTGTGTGAAACGTGGATATCTTTAGAAATAAAAATCTAAATTTAAGTAATCTGAGACTTGTCGCTTGCCGATCGAATATAAGGATTGAGACCGTTAGAATCTGACCTAAATACACCCTCAGATCAGGAGAAATTTTCCATACATGGTAGTGTACTTGTGGCCCTAACCGAGTTTCGGTGACCGTTGAACGGAAACTGGTCCGCCGCGGTCGATCTGTAAATCCGATCGGACTGAAAACTTAACTCAACCTAGATCCATGGTCAGGGAGCTTAAGTCCGACCGCACATAGAAAGGGAGCCTCCAGAAGTGCTCCATTGGATCAGAACAAGCCTCCTTTGGCTATAACTTAAGTATACCTTGGCCCTGGGGTCATTTCCATCAGTTTTAGGCCTATATAAGGACCTTAAACCCTCTCTCATTCATTCCATACGAATTTGAAAAAAACCCTAGGAAAGAGAAGAGAGTAAAGAGAGAGAAAGTGAGAGAGAGTTGGAGTCACTCCTTGGATTTGATCCCTACTACTCCACGTGCCTTACCACCACTTCCATATCATTCTACCGGCGATACCGATCCCGTTCTTAGGTAAGAAAACCTAACCCTAATCCGTTATAGGGTTTCAAATAGTTGAAATGATGAAATAGCTAACCTAGTTCATGCTATAGGTTGTCATTCTACCGGTGACAAAGACTACGTGTTTAAAACAAATCCGTTACGCGTTTACCGGCGTAAGGTGTGGACTATAGACGTATAGGTTATGGTTTTCAAATCTTTCAATGTTGGTTAATGATATATTCCTGACGTAGACGCTATTTCACATGCAAAATGCGATGTCTGATTTGCGTTTCAGTTATATACGAACTATATGGAGTTTAGCGTATTCTTTGTATTTGTAGAAAGTACCGTATACGTATGAAATTTGAAAGTGTGTTTGCCATGATTATTGGTCATGAATGTATGCTTGATGTAGATGCAATGACTCCTTTTGAAAGGATTTGCCCTAATATTGTTTAAAGTTGAGTCGTACTATGTAGGTTGAAATGTTTAGTCTAAGTATTTGTAGAAATGTCTAAATAAGTATGGAGTTTGTATTTGTATTTTCCATAAGTAATTGTCATGGATGTATGATCTTTGTATGTGTAACAACTCCTTGGCGGAAGGATTCGCCCTAATTCATGTTATGCTAACATACGTTGTGTATGTTACAACGTGAAGCCGAAGTGTTGGTGAAAATGTCTGAATGAGTTAGGAGTTAGTAAAGCGTACTTATATGAGTGTTGAGATATGATTCTCAACTACCCTAACTATATGTATGATTTTCCCCATGTACTTTATATGATAGTTTTTGCATGTGTAGGAAATACATATGCAGGAATTCATGTTATTTTTCATGGAATGCTCAATTGATTGCATGATTTGATTTCTTTATTCATTACTACTTTCACTTTCTCATATGATTACTTGTTGCAATTAAATGTGCTTGGGACTATTATATAGTCCAGGCAATCGGTAACACGCTTTAATTTGGTGGCTGAGATTGTGTTACCACCAAGGACGTGTTTGCTGAATCCGAGTCGTACTTCGGTCGACAGCAGTGGTTAGGCCGCACAGAGTGCTTAAACACTTCATGTCGATCGACTCGAAGTGCGCTCGTGCTAGTTGAGCTCGTTAAGTAACTCGATTGGCTGGATGTATGTTCACCATGTTTGGACGCTACTGCTTGAACCTAGGGTACCAAACTCATCAGTGAAATCCCCGTTAACCTTGGTACCTCGATCCGCTAAGACTCATGAGCCGGACATGGTGGTATGAGACATCGTAGTCGAGTTGTCGGCCTACACTGGGCCGACGAGCCTTCCCGCAGTAACCAGTGAGCAACACCGCCTCGTGAGCCGAATATGGTAGTATGGGACACTCTATTCGAGCTGTCGGCCTACCACGATAAGGTGACGAGCCCTTTGTAGTGACCTCGAGCATACTCTGAACCTGCGTTGAGGCGACGAGCCTTTCTATAGAAATCAGAGTATAAACTAGGCCTGCATAGATCAACTGACGAGCCCTTTGCAGCGACCTAGAATCGTAACATCGTATGAGAGTTACTAGGACTGACGACCCTAGGATGGATCATTGTTTGGTAAATGACATAAGGGAGGTACCTTAGTTTCCCAATCCTGCTGTGTGAAAAGGACTAATAAGAACCTGGCTAATCACGTGCATGCACTGCATTACGTGTGCGTTTAGCGTAGCAGGTCAAGCACTAAGGAAGGGTTTCATGCCGCGATTATAAGATGAAGTCGCTGAGGGAGAGTAGGCGAGGGCATGCATCATTGTTTATATCATTCTTGTATTAATAAGAGTATTTAGGGATGTTTAATTTTACGGCTTTATCATTACTGCTTGACTGAATTGATAACATGATAACCTTTACTGTATAATTCCACTGAGTTGATCACTCACTCCCACGTTACATGACGATGTTTTAAATACCAACCAGACTCTGTCTTAATTGTAGATGATGACGCAACTCCTGAGGCGGAGCCTGACTTTTGTGAGGATGAGGAGGCATTCTCGTATATGCAGTATTCAGGCAGGTTCATGTGAGCCATTCTAAATCGACAGGGCTTTAGGGTTCATACTTTGTAAAGGACTACCATTTTGAACATTTTGTATTTTGACACAATACTTGTATTTATTGACCTGGCAACACATAAATACTTTGGGGACCTATACTGGTTTATAAGTTATACTTATTTGTTTCAGTCTTCCGCTTGTGTATTACAACTGTCCCTGAATTATGTTTTGCTGATTTGGCTTAATCTCACTCATGTTTAATGCACTAATACAGACAACATTTAATCATCTTTATCCATGTTGCATAAGTGGTGCGTTGGAGCTCGGTAGTTGAGGCTGTGCTTGACCCCCGATTTTCAGGGTATTACAAGTTGGTATCAGAGCATGATTTGGATTAAACTGGACCTGGATTATGGTCACACGACGCACACTAACGTACTTTAACTTAGGAGGGAGCAACGGAATGTAGAAACAGACTTAGGATTTCCCATTTCGCCAAATGATGAGATCGATCGAACTTGACTGTTGAGATCGGGCCGGTGCCCGCCCGTGATCACTTGGGGTGATCCCAGATCACTTCCAGACTGTCAATCGACAGGTCTAGATGATGATTTAGCCCATTCCAACTTCAAACAACCCAAAATACATGAATGTACAACAGATAGGACCCGAAACGGAGTCAGGGGCAAAACGATGCAGTCCGGGGGGACCCACAGTGGACCCAGGGCATCATTGGCACCCTGGGAGGGGGGTGGCCACCACCCTACCCGAGGAGTGGCCACTGCCCTACCCTGGCGGCACCGTGCCCAGTCCAAAGGACCACGGTGGTGCCGCGCCTACCGCGGTGCACCGCGACCCGGTCTGTTCGGGCTTGTAGGGCCGACGCGGGCCGGCGTCGGACCGACCTCCCAAAGAACGTGGGGCCCACTGAATCATGTGGGGCCTCCCATTTATCCCTCTTTGCCCTCCTCTTTCCTTTCCTACCCCTCCAAGCTTTCTCCCTCTCAAAAATCCCAAATTTCTCTCTCAAATCTTCCCTCCATTCTCCCATTTTTCCATCATTTCCCTTCACATCACACACCCCTCCACCGTTTTCAGCAAACCCCCTCTTCTATCCCTCTCATTTTCTACGATTGAGTGCATAAATCTAATTTTTGTGGCTCAACCTCTCATAACTCAACAATTCATCTTAACTCAACACTTTATTCCACTCCAATGGCCCTTTTCGAACTTGTGACAGCCATCTTCTCCATTTCCACCTTTCTTTCTCTCATGGGAAAGAAGCGGGTTTCTATGGATGAAGTCGGGCCTAGTCGCCCAACCCGTCCAAGGAGGAGGGCAAACGTCGAAGCTAGCACAAGCGCCGCCCATGAGCACAGGTCAAAGCGGGACCTAGATCCCCAAATCCCAATAGAGAGAACACTACTGATAGGCTTCGAATATGGTCAGTTTCGTGACCGTAGGGTTGTACTTGAAGCTCATGTAGATGAGAGGTTGTTTGGGCTACACTTGATTATGAACTGCTTGGTGGACGTTGAGTGGGGTCCCATGGTTGAAGGTAAGTCTCACGCATGTGAGAATACGGTTTGTGCTTTCTATGCTCATATCTGAGACCCATCGCTAGAACCTCTACAGTTCACTGTTTCCATCAGAAGGCAGGATTACACAATCAACATAGACTTAGTGTCCCGGGTTATGGGAATTTCACGTGATGAAGTACACGCCAATGAGAATTTATTTAAAAGTGTGAGAGAAAGAGATCGCCGCACGCGATACCTTTGTGGTCGACTGGCTCACTGGGATGCGAGTAGAGATCGATTGTGAGACTAGGGTGGTGACAGCCCATGGGCCTGAGGGCACAACTTTTCCTTTCCCTATTCAGGTCAGTCATCCTTCCCGGTTGAGGTATTACGCTTCTTTGTTAAAGGGTATTGATGGTCCGACGCTTGTGGACACGCCTGTAGTTCAGGATTTTACGGATGTGTTTGAGACGATCCCTAGATTGCCTCCTTAGAGTGAAATCGATTTTACCATAGACCTTGCGCCTGGTGCAACACCTATTTTATTGCCAACTTATCGCATGCCTCCATGTGAGATGGAGGAGCTGAGGAAGCAGATCGATGGTCTGTTAGAGGCCGATTTCATACGACCTAGTGTGTCTCTTTGGGGTGCACCAGTGTTGTTCATAAATAAGGACGGGTCACTGTGATTGTGTATTCATTATCGCAGACTGAACTAGGTGACAGTGAAGAACAAGTATCCCTTGCCTAGGATTGATAACATGTTTGATCAGTTGAAGGGGGCATGATACTTTTCGAAGATCGATCTACAGTCGGGGTATCATCAGTTGCGCGTCAGGGATGAGGACGTGCAGAAGATGGCTTTCAGGACCTGTTTTGGGTACTATGAGTTCCTTGTGATGTCGTTCAGCCTTACGAACGCACCGGTCGTGTTCATGGACTTGATGAACTGGGTGTTTCGGCCGTTTCTATTCTGATTCATCATCATGTTTATAGATGACATCCTGATATATTCCACGAGTCAGGAAGATCACGAGGAACACCTGAGAGCGGTCGTTGATACTCTTAGGAAGAACCAGCTGTTTACGCAGTACAAGAAGTGCGACTTCTGGAAGGAAGAAGTCAAGTTCCTGGGACATGTGGTGTCCAAGGAAGGGATAGCGGTTGGTTTGGCTAAGGTAGCGGCGGTTCAGGACTGGGAGTAGCCCGGTTTGGTCACTGAGGTGAGGAGTTTTCTTGGTCTGACAAGCTACTATCAACGATTCATTCGGGACTTCTCCAAGATTGCCAGATCGTTATCTCAGTTGACACGGAAGGATCTGAAGTTTACCTGGAATGAGAAGGTGGAAGCAGCTTTCCAGGAGCTGAAGGACAAGTTGACGTCTGCCCCTGTGCTAGTATTGCCAGAGCAAGGGGTTAAGTATATTATATACACCGACGCATCTCGCATTGTTCTGGGTTGTGTCCTTATGTAGAAGGACAAGGTGATTACATATGCCTAGAGACAGTTGAGGAAACACGAGGAGAATTACCCTACACATGACTTGGAGTTGGTAGCCGTCATCTTTGCACTAAAGCTCTAGAGACATTACCTCTACGGAGAGGAGTTCGAACTTTTCTGCGACCACAAGAGCCTTCGCTATATATTCACTCAGAGGGACCTGAATATGAGGCAACAGCGATGGATGGAGACCTTGAAGGACTTTAAGTTTAAGGTTTTCTATCATCCTGGCAAGGCCAACCTTGTGGCAGACACATTGAGCCGCAAGAAGGCTATAGCATTTACGGCTCCGCTGATGATAGCAGAGTGGGATATGGTAGAGTTCATGCAGGACTTCGAGCAGAAACTCACCGTAAAGGAGCCATTTGAGAGTGTCGCGCACATTCGGCCACGGCCACTTATTGACGATAGGATTATCGAGGCCCAGAAGGGCAATGAACGGTTGTCTGAGCTTCGAGAGCATGCTAGCGATGATGAGGATGCCGAGTGGAGAGTTGGTACGGATAGGGGCTTGTGTTACCACGGCCGCCTATGCGTCCCGAATCTTCATGACTTAAGACAGGAGGTTCTCGAGGCTGCACATAGTTTGAAGCTTGCGATGCATCCTGGTAGCATGAAAATGTATCGAGACATGAAGAGGTCGTATTGGTGGGACAACATGACGGCCCACATAGCAGACTATGTGTCCCGTTGTCTCACGTGCCAACACGTCAAGGCTGAACATCGCCGACCTCCTAGACTACTTCAGCCCCTGCCCATAGCTGAATGGAAATGAGATTTCATCTCTATGGATTTCATCTCAGGGCTACCGAAGATGAGGAAGGGACATGATTCTATTTGGGTGATCGTGGACCGATTGACTAAGTCGGCCCACTTCCTCCCGATTAAAGTCTCGAACTCTGCAGACGAGTTGGCTAGGTTGTACATCAAAGAGATTGTACGTCTACATGGAGTTCCCTTGGAGATCGTGTCGGATCGAGACACATGATTCACATCTATCTTCTGGACTCGTATCCAAGAAGCGATGGGTGTAAAGTTGAAGTTCAGTACCGCATTCCACCCACAAACCGACGGGCAGACAGAGCAGGTGAATTAGATTTTGGAGGATATGCTGTGGGCTTGTGTTTTAGACTTTAAGGACAGTTGGGATGACTATCTCCCGTATGCAGAGTTCACTTACAATAACAGTTTTCAGGCGAGTATTGGCATGGCTCCTTACGAGGCCTTGTATGGGTGCTCTTGCCGAGCACCGCATTGCTGGGCAGAGGTTGGCAAGCTCAATTTGATTGGCCCAGAGATAGTACAGGCGACCTCAGAGAAGATCGACATTATTAGGCATCGATTTCTTACAGCGCAGAGCAGACAGAAGAGCTACACCGATACGAGGCGGCGATCGCTGGAGTTCGAGGTTGGAGATCATGTGTTTCTTAGAGTTTCCCCTATAAAGGGAGTCCTTCAGTTTGGCAAGAAGGGAAAACTTACGTCGCAGTTCATTGGCACATTCCAAATATTAGACAGAGTGGGTGTGGTGGCTTACCGTCTTTCTCTGCCCACACCACTTACGGGCATGCACAATGTATTTCATATATCTATGCTGAAGAAATACGTTCCTGATCCTTCACACATTATCAGATGGGAGCACGTACAGTTGAGCGAGGACGCTATATATATACTGCGACTAACGTGTATCCTAGACAGGAAGGAGCAGGTGTTACGTAGCAAGGTTATTCCACTGGTGAAAGTGTTATGGACGCACCATACTGAAGAAGAGGCCACTTAGGAGATAGAAGCCGAAGTTCGAAAGAACTACCCTCAGATTCTCGAGGAGTACAAAAAGGTATTAATTTCGATGATGAAATTTTTCTTTAAGGGGGGTAGATTGTAACGACTCAGAAAATTCCGTACAAAGACCCGAGTACTACCTCAGGCAGAAATCACTCAGGACCAAATCCTTTAGAAATTAGACGAAATTAATTAAGTGTTAAACTAGATTAGCTGTAAAATTCATTTGAATCACTTTAAATACAATCTACAAGACCCAAAACTTGTAGAATCATTGATGCTACATTACCCTGAAATCTAGGATCAATCTCATTACCCAGTTGCTCTCGGGAGCACATTGAAACTTCGTATCGGACATGGACCGTATGTTGAAAGTTCGATTACTACAAAATTATATAATTAAGACTACCATGCTGGACTTGACAACCACCTCGAAAATTAGGTCCAGATAGTATCCCGAAACTATCCGCTTAAGCCCGGAGTGAAGTGTGTGTGAAACGTGGATATCTTTAGAAATAAAAATCTAAATTTAAGTAATCTGAGACTTGTCGCTTGCGGGCCAAATATAATGATTCAGACCATTAGAATCTGACCCAAATATACCCTCGGATCAGGAGAAATTTCCCAACATGGCAGTGTACTTGTGGCCCTGATCGAGTTTCGGTGACCGTCGAACGGAAACTGGTCCACTGCGGTCGATTTGTAAATCCGATCGGACTGAAAACTTAACTCGACCTAGATCCATGGTCAGGGAACTTAAGTTCGACCGCACATGGAAAGGGGGCCTTCAGAAGTGCTCCGTTGGATCGAAACAAGCCTCATTTGGCTATAACCTAAGTATACCTTAGCCCTGGGGCCATTTCCATCAGTTTTAGGCCTATATAAGGACCTTAAACCCTCTTTCATTCATTCCATATGAATTTCGGAAAAACCCTAGGAAAGAGAAGAGAGTAAAGAGAGAGAAAGTGAGAGAGAGTTGGAGTCACTCCTTGGATTTGATCCCTACTACTCCACGTGCCTTACCACCACTTCCATATCACTCTACCGGCGATACCGATCCCGTTCTTAGGTAAGAAAACCTAACCCTAATCCGTTCTAGGGTTTTAAATAGTTGAAATGATAAAATAGCTAACCTAGTTCATGCTATAGGTTGTCATTCTGCCAATGACAAAGACTACGTGTTTAAAACGAATCTGTTACACGTTTATCGGCGTAAGGTGCGGACTATAGACATATAGGTTATGGTTTTCAAAGCTTTCAATGTTGGTTAATGATAGATTCCTAACGTAGACGCTATTTCACATGCAAAATGCAATGTCTGATTTGTGTTTCAGTTATATACGAACTATGTGGAGTTTAGTGTATTCTTTGTATTTGTAAAAAGTACCGTATAGGTACGAAATTTGAAAGTGTGTTTGCTATGATTATTGGTCATGAATGTATGCTTGATGTAGATGTGACGACTCCTTTTGAAAGGATTTGCCCTAATATTGTTTAAAGTTGAGTCGTACTGTGTAGGTTGAAATGTGTAGTCTAAGTGTTTGTAGAAATGTCTAAATAAGTATGGAGTTTGTATTTGTATTTGCCATGAGTAATTGTCATGGATGTATGATCGTTGTATGTGTAACAACTCCTTGGCAGAAGGATTCGCCCTAATTCATGTTATGCTAACATACGTTGTGTATGTTACAACGTGAAGCCTAAGTGTTGGTGAAAATGTCTGAATGAGTTAGGAGTTAGTAAAGCGTACTTATATGAGTGTATTCTCAACTACCCTAACTATATGTATGATTTCCCCCATGTACTTTATATGATAGTTTTTGCATGTATAGGAAATATATATGCAGGAATTCATATTATTTTTTATGGAATGCTCAATTGATTGCATGATTTAATTTCTTTATTCATTATTGCTTTCACTTTCTCATATGATTACTTGTTGCAATTAATGTGCTTGGGACTATTATATAGTCCAGGCAATCGGTAACAGGCTTTAATTTGGTGGCTGAGATTGTGTTACCACCAAGGACGTGTTCGCTGAATCTGAGCCGTACTTCGGTCGACGGCAGTGGTTAGGCCACACAGAGTGCTTACGCACTTCATGTCGATCGACTCGAGGTGCGCTCGTGCTAGTCGAGCTCGTCAAGTAACCCAATTGGCTCGATGTATGTTCACAATGTTTGGATGCTACTGCTTGAACCTATGGTATCAAACTCACCAGTGAAATCTCCGTTAACCTTGGTACCTCGATCCGCTAAGACTCATGAGCCGGACATGGTGGTATGAGACACTGTGGTCGAGCTGTCAGCCTAAACTGGGCCGACGAGCCTCCCTGCAGTAACCAGTGAGCAACACCGCCTCGTGAGCCGAATATGGTAGTATGGGATACTCTATTCGAGTTGTCGGCCTACACCGATAAGGTGACGAGCCCTTTGTAGTGACCTCGAGCATACTCTGAACCTGCATTGAGGCGACGAGCCTTTCTATAGAAATCAGAGTATAAACTAGGCCTGCATTGATCAGGTGACGAGCCCTTTGTAGCGACCTAGAACCGCAACATCATATGAGAGTTACTAGGACTGACGACCCTAGGATGGATCATTGTCTTGGAAATGACATAAGGGAGGTACCTTAGTTTTCCAATCCTGCTGTATGAAAAGGACTAATAAGAACTTGGCTAATCATGTGCATGCACTGCATTACCTGTGCGTTTGGCGTAGCAGGTCAAGCACTAAAGGTTTCATGCCGCGATCGTAAGATGAAGTCGCTGAGGGAGAGTAGGCGAGAGCATGCATCATTGTTCATATCATTCTTGCATTAATAAGAGTATTTAGGAATGTTTGATTTTACTGCTTTATCATTACTGCTTGACTGAATTGATAACATGTTAACCTTTGCTGTATAGTTCCACTGAGTTGATCACTCACTCCCACGTTACGGGACGGTGTTTTAAACATTAACCAGATTCTGTTTTGATTGTAAATGACGAAGCGACTCCTAAGGCGGAGCCTGACTTTTGTGATGACGAGGAGGCATTCTCGTATATGCAGTATTCAGGTGGGTTCATGTGAGCCGTTTTGAATCGGCGGAGCTTCAGGGTTCATACTTTATAGAGGACTACCATTTTGAACATTTTGTATTTTGACACGATACTTGTATTTATTGACCTGGCAACGCATACATACTTTTGGGACCTATACTGGTTTATAAGTTATACTTGTTTGTTTCAGTCTTTCGCTTGCATATTACAACTGTCCCTAGATTATGTTTTGCTGATTTGGCTTAATCTCACTCATGTTTAACGCACTAATACAGACAACATTTAATCATCTTTATCCATGTTGCATAAGTGGTGCGTTGGAACTCGGGAGTTGAGGCTGTGCTCGACCCCGATTTTCAGGGCGTTACATAAATGTTTATAGTCCGCACCTTTCGTCGAAATACTCGATTCAGACTCGGTTTAAACTCTACGTTCCTGAAAATGGAACGTCGAGCACCTAAACAATGAACTAGGTTAGTTAGTTTGATGATTAATCAATCTGGATCTCTAAATCAAGATTAGGGTTAAGGTTTCTTACCCAAATCATGGCCGAAATGGATTGTGTACGTAATGGGAATGTAATTTAGTACGTGGAGTAGTGGGAGAGAATCACGACAATGATCTCCCAAGATTTCTCTTCTCTCCTTCCTCTTTTCTCTTCTTTTCTCTCTTCTCTCTCCTGAGGGTTTGGAGAAATTCATATATGGGGGAGAGAGGGTGTGTTAGAGGCTATTTATAGGCCCAGTAGTGATGTAAATGGCCCTAGGGCCACTATATACATGCTTGATATCCTTTGGACAGCTGTTTTTGACAAACAGAGCTCACAGGAGCCCACTACTCACATACGTCATAGGGTAAGTTCCCTGACAATGGATCTATGTAAGGATGTGATTTCAATACGATCTGATAAGTTGATCGATCGTGGTGGACCTGTGTCAGATCAACGGTCATACTTACTCGATCGAGGCCACAAGTATACGGATATGTGTAGGGAAATTTCCTTTTCCCATAGGTGAAGTTTGGTCAGAAATTGATGGTCCGAAATCCTCAATTTTACGTGTGAGCGAATGGCCCAATTCACTTAAGTTTTATTATATTTTCTAAAGATATTTGCGTTTCTCACACACTTCACTCAGGGCTCAAGTTGTGCGTTTCTGGATACTATCTGGGTTCGATTCCCGCGATGATTGTCAAGCCCAGCAGGACGGACATAACCCTATAGTTTCGCAGTCATCGGATTTTTGATGTGCAGTCCAAGTCCGATACGGGGTTTCAATGTACTCCCGAGAGCGACAGGATCTTGGGATTTTTCTTAGGTCCTCATGTAGTGTTGAGTCAGTGGTATTAATGGTTTTAAGTCTTCTCATTTGTGGAAATGGTGGCCCAAGCTTAATCCACCGCTTATTCAGTTTAATACTTAACTAAATTACACCTTAATTACGACAAGATACGGTCCTTAGGTGATTCTGTCTGAGGTGGTACTTAGGTCTTAGTACGGATTTTTCCGAGACGTTACATCTTCATTTAGTAATCTTTCGAGCAGAAATCTTCCATTTGACATCAATTTCACCTTTAAGCTCTCGAAATCACCTCGGGCATGAAAACATGCATAATTAATTCGATTAAGCACTATCATGTTTATAAAACCAAGGTATTAATAGGGGGAATATGCAATATTTCACACTCAATAAAAAGCATCGATCCGATCTGGACGGAAGCGGATTGGCTGGTGTACCACACACGGCAAGTTATGTGGGTCACATCATGAGGTATGTGTTATATCCAAACCGTCCAACCATTTTTCGAGCTCATCTTAAGGTTTAAGTCGAAAAATAGGGCAAATCTAAAGATCAAGTGTATCACACTGTAAAAAGTAGTGGGGGATTGAACGTTTACCATTGAAATCCTTTTGGGGTTCACAGAAGTTTCAGATCAATATGAAATTTGTTTTTCCTCTTCATCCAGGTATTTGTGACCTTATGAATAGATTGGATGGAAAATAAACATTATGGTAGGCCCTACAAATTTTTTAACAGTGAAAATCATTATCCCCACTGCTATTTTTGGTGCGGTCCATTTGAGCTTTGGATATGATTCATTTTTTGGCTAATGCTCTAAAATGATCCTGAAAAATGGATGAACGGTGTGGATATAATAAATACATCATTGTGGGGCCATGTAACTTTGAACTCATTTGAATTGTTCGTACAACTCGGAGATTGAGGAGCGTAGGCGCTCGTCTTCGCACGACATATATGATGTATCTAGACAGCTATATAGCTAGTGTGTGGTACACCATTCAATCCGCTTCCGATCTGGACGGGACGCAGATTTCCTGCGAAAGCCTTTCGCAAGAAGTTCTTGCATAAGGATTCTGTGTGGGGCCCACTGCGATGTTTTTGAGAAAGCCACTTCATCCATCCGTTTAAGGAGCTTATTTTAGGAAATTCAACCAAAAATAAGGTGTATCCAAAACTTAATTGGGTCACACGAGAGGAAACAGTGGAGACATAGTGACCACTGTTGATACATTTATATGGCCACAAAAGTTTTGTGTCAGTTTAAATTCTTAGTGTTTTCACTTCATCTCAGTGAAAATGACCTTATAAACGGTTTAGATGGAATAAAAACGTCAAGGTGGAGACTAGGAAGGTTTCAACTGTAGTCATTCCTTTCCGCACTGTTTCATCTCATATGGCCCATTTGAGTTTTAAATCCTCTTAATTTTTGGTCACATGTCTTAAAATGATCTCGAAAAACGGATGGACATGTTGGATTTCTCACAAACATCACAGTGGCTCCCACCCATAATCCTTGCGCAGGAACCTCATGTGAAAGGCTTTCGCACGAAATCCGCGTCCAGAGGGATTGTAGGAAACAGATTGGCTACTCCCCTCCCACCAACCCTGTGGCTGGTGGTTGGTGCTCTGTGGGCCCCATCATGATTTATGTGTTCAATCCATTCTGTTCATCCATTTTTACAGATAATTTTAGGGTCTCACACCAAAAATGAGAGGGATATAAATCTTAGGTGGACCACACCATCAGAAAACAATAATGATTGGATATCCACCATTAAAATTCTCCTAAGGCCCATTGTACTGTTTATTTGACATCTAATCTGTTGATTAGGTCATACAGGCCTAGATGAAGGGAAAAAACAAAGATCAGCTTGATCGAAAACTTTTATGGCCCCCAAAAGGTTTTGTAATGGTTAATGCTCATTTAACACTGTTTCTTGTAATGTGGTCCACTTGAGATTGGGATATACCTCATTTTTGGTCTCATACCATAAAATGATTTGGAAAAATAGATGGATGGAATGGATGAAACACATACATCATGGTGGAGCCCACAGGCTAGTGGCAATCCGTCCACACCATTGGGGTAGCGTGAATGTGCAATTTGCATGGGATGCGGATTTCACGCAGAAGGCTTTCGAAGGAAGTTTCTACTCTAGGTGGGCCGTGTTAGTGGCTCTGTGGGGCCTATGGTGATGTATGTGTTTTACCCACACCGTCTATCCACTTTTTTATATCATTTGGGGGCATAAAATAAAAAAAATGAGATAGATATAAGGCTCAAGTACATGTAGGAAATAGTGAAAATTGGGTGCCTACCATTGAAAATTTCTCAGGGCCATAGAAGGCCCTGATCATTCTGAAATTTGTATTTTTCCTTTTTCATCAAGGTACGTGTGACCTTATGAAGAGTTTATTTGAGAAATAAACATTACATTGGATTCTAAGAAAGTTTCAACTATAGTTTTATTCAATTTCCGTTGGTTTCTACAGTGTAGCTCACTTGAGTTTTACATGTACCTCATTTTTGGGCTTATGCTCTAGAATGATCTGAAAAAGTTGATGGACGGTCTGGATCGAACACATATATCATAGTGGGGCATAAAGAAGTTTCACGTGTTAAAAGTTGGTTTTCTATTACGCAAACAATTTAAAGAGAAAAAAAAATCCGTAATAACTTGAGTAATTTTGTAAGCAAATTTTTTTTTTTTTTTTTTTTAATAGAGAAAAATTTATGGAGCGCATTCTACATTCACCATTAAGACTCCTATTACAGAAAGACTTCAATGAAAAATTACTTAGCGGTTTCCGATTTCAGCGTTAACAAACAACTCTTGATATAGAGCATTTTCTCAATTTCGTGTTAAGTACTATTTTTTAGAGTTAACTAATAGGCCCTAAGCCTTAATTTCCACCAAACAGGGAATTATATTAGACAATGTGCCACTTGCCCTTTTAGAAGCTTCAACAGTTTATTATTTTTCCCCAAATATAGAGTAAAATACACACTAGTTTAATAACCTCATGTTTTACAAGAACTTGTCAAGTATGATTTTAACCATGGCTTGTATACATATACTAGGGTTAAGAGGAACTTGTATGTGCATCAGCATTAGTCATACCATTGAGTCCAATGAGTTTAATAACCTCATATATTGCTACCTTTAGCATTAGTCATACCATTGAGTCCACTATACATGCATTAGCATGAATCTCATAACTAAGGCAAAAAATGAAAGACAAATCTACATGTAAGACAGATGGTTCGATGGAAGATCCAATGACCAAATCTTTCAGATTTAGGACAGATGGTGTGAATCGTCCATTTGATAATTGGTCCCACTACTTTTCTCAAAAAAAAAAAAAAAAACAGAAGAAGAAAAAGAATACAATCTAAAAATTTGACACTAAAGCCAAATTATCATAGAGCTGAAATAATCGAAATTAAAAGCTTTTATTTATCATCCATCCAACGCAAAAGCTGTCCATTTCAGAGTGACCAGTAACCGTCCCTACACTTAAACGTCCTACCCCCGTCAAGGTAGTCGGTCGGGCAGGGGCTCTGTGGGGCCCACCGGATGTATGGAATTTATCAATGTTATTCATCCATGTCATTTAAAGGTGGAAGAAAAAAAAAACAGAAAAGCAGATCCATCCAAGGCTCAAGTGAAGAACCATACAGTAGGGATTGATCGCTCACCATTAAAAGTTTCGCGGGAGCTGTTTTCCCTTCATCTAGGCCCATGTGACCTTATTAGCTGGTTGGATGGCAAATAAACATCATGGAGGGCCTTGAAAGGTTTCAACAGTTGGCTTTCATTATCACGGCTGCTTCCCGTGGTGTGGTCCAACTGAGCCTTGGATCCGCCTCAATTTTTTTTCATTTATTCCTTGAGGGCCTGTGTGGTATTAAGTTGTATTAAATAGGATTGCATTGCTAATCCCACCTCAAGATTGGAAATGACATATTTGGAAGGAGTGTGGGGATGGAATTAAAATTAATTTTATAAGCTTTCGAAAATTAGCTTTGTGTTAGAAAGTGTGAGATGGGATTTCAAATCCCGTATGATGAAATTTTCTTTACCCAGGTGTAATTTGAAAAGAAATCCCAGGATTTACTAGTAATTGTATACATTACTAACATGGTACTGAAGAATAGAGGATACACCCAATCCAGGAATAATACCTTGCACATACATTTATCGTTACTTTTACAATTCCATCCACCTTAAGCCCACCTAATGCAGTTGGCCAAACGGGCCCTAAAGATGATCTAGAAAATGGATGAACGGCGTGGATAAAACCGATGGATCACGGTGGCCCCACGGAACCCTGCCTGGACCGATTTCTGGCCAGCGGAGGCAGGATACAATCTCCTTCTGTAAGAAATGCGGTGTCTGATGCGAGTAAAAACTCGGCATTCCTCGGTGCAGAGAGAGAATGGAAACTGCTGTTTCAACGCCAGTGAGTCCGCCGCCGGCACTTGGGCCTCCCAGAGATCTCATAACCCGCATATTTTCACAGCTCGACTGCAAAGATCTCCTCCATTGCGCTCTCGTCTGCAAGTATCTACTCTCTCTCTTTCTCTCTCTCCTCTCTCAGAAAAAAAGATTTCAATCCATTCTCTTATGATTTTTCCCCATTTGGGTAAAGATCTCTTAAAGAATGTCGCATGCATGCCTGCTGATGAAGGCCGTCTCAATCATGGTGGTGGACGTATAATAGTCCGAAAATCGCACGAGTTTGATGATCTTAGCCATCTGGTTTCGCTTGTTCAATTCCAAACGCTGAGCATTTTCTTTTCATCCATCCGCTCGATGGTCGCCCGTTGGACGGTTGGGATCATCCAATCAGTGCCATTTTGGGTCTATGCTCTGTCTACGATGGGGCACACAACTGGACAGTCCGGATCGGTGCACGTATACCACTGTGTGGAGTGCTGTATGAAGGTGCAACCTTTCTGTCACAGTAATGTGGGCGCTTCCAAACTCGCAAGCGGAATGTCTGTGTTTGGGGTGGTGCAGAGAAATGGAACTGCAATATGCAGGAGTTTACCACTGTTGTGATTTCTCCTCAAGTGTTTTCGAGAAATGTCAAACAACCAGTTGCTTTAAAAGCTCAAGCCGTTAGAGGATGGTGTATCAATGTATATCAAGGGACCTTAACAAGAAACATAACTTACATTCCTTGATAGCATCAAACTCTTGCGCATCTTGCTTTTCTAGGGACATTAGACATAGCTCGAATTAGCCACCATGTCCGAGAAACCTACTGTTTCAGTGTTGCTGAGCATTATATTTTCTCTTAAAAATGTAACGAAAAGAAGGAAACCAAATGGTGTATAGTGTCAATTGTCATCCAAAGGTCTTCTTCACAGTTGTTAATTTCGAGCGAATTCCCTGTTGATCTTTGTGTGTGTGTGTGTGTGTGTGTGTGTGTGTGTGTGTGTGTGTGTGAGATAATTATTTGTGCTCGGAAATTAGTAGGCCCAAAATCGACTTCTTTGCCTCTATTAGGGGCTGTTTGGATACACCAGTAACTGGATAAGTAACTAAAAAAGGTTAACTCTTGTTTAACCATGTTTGGTTAAGACATGAAAATGGAATAAGTTCTTTCAAGGTTAATGTTTTGACAAAGAAAAAACCTAAAAAATTGGTTATTTTTTAATCTTTGAATAGTGTTTGTTAACCATTTTTACATTTGTTGCTCCCACTTCCTAAACACACTAGGAGTGTGAATGGGTCGGGTTTGGACTGGACCTAGCCCAGCCCTAGTTAAGCCCCTACTCCGGAACTCAACCTAGGTCTAGCATGGGCCTAGAATATGCCCAAGCCCGAGCCAAAAGATTGGTTGGACAAGGGCCTGACCAGGCCCAACCCAAAAATCGATAAAAATGCCTATTTCCCACTTGAATTTTCCTAATATATCTGCTAATCAAGTGGGCATAAGGCAAACCCCGAAAGGGGAAGCAAATAGATCAAAGAAAAGAAGAAATGGATTGTGGGAAAAGACCCAACAATTCTCTAGCCGAATGCTAGAGACCACAAATGTAAGACTGTGAGCAAGCTCAATAGTCTTCTAGTCTTAACTAGAGATCACTTCCCCCCTTACCAACTACCATAAAGAAAACAAGAGAATTTTCATAAAAGAGAATACCATTCAACTTATCTTATTTCTTAGGCCTAGGTCTTATTTATAATCAGTCCTTACAATATGCAATAAAAGTCATGGAATCTAAAAATAGAATTGCTAGCTAGCAAAGATTTGAGAAATAAGAAACTACCTAAATAAGAAACCACCTAAATAAGAGAGTACTTAAATAAGAAGAATGTAAGATTACTTCTTGCCTAATATAAAGATATCAAAGGAAACTACCTAATGTAGAGATTTAGAAGAAATGAAAAGTAAATATATTTCCAAAGGTAGAGGTTTGCATAAAAATGGAAAGTGGGCCCTTTCTTGTGCACATGTGCGTAGCATGCACGTGTGGAATGTAGGGCGATTGCATTAGGGCAACATATGCATAAAAAGTAGAAACTTAAGGAGCGACATCAATGGTCTATATTCAATATGCATGGGTTGCCTAATTGAGGAATAGAATGGCATATTTGTAGGTGGAAGACATACTTTTGAAGTTGGATGGGGCCAGGCTAGGCTGGGTCGAGCTAAAATGACAGGAGCCCAAGCCATGCCAAAAAATTGATCTTACCATGCACGTCAAGCCTAAGCCTGCACATGACCAAGCTAATAGGTCCAAGCCCGGTCCAATGGGCCGCCTAACCCATTCCACCGTCACCCCCAACCACACATGAGAAATATGTAGCTTAAAATTAAACTATCCAAATGATGGGCCCCCACTTTAGATGCATCATAAAGCCACATAAAATGGTAAAATGATATTTTGATTGTCAAAGTCATGTATGCCTAATAGAGGGTGCTTCGTTTATTTAATTTCGATTTTTGGAATAGTATGTTATTTTTCAAACAATGTTCAAATTGTTTCATACCAACATATGAGTTTGTCAAACTATTTTAAAAATTTGTACAAACCTAAAATTAACTATTATTTTTAGTTTTGCTCTATAGTTCCTATCTCTTTTCAAAACCTTAACAAAAAAATTTGTTGTATCCAAACAACCCTTTAATGTTTGTTAGATATATAAATAATGACTCGATGATTATATTGTTCAATCATCATGTGCTCAAGATTCAATAGACTGTTTTTAATGTGTCCATATTGCTCATATGTTTGAATTTCTTAATGTAATTATCAATTATTTGCTAGTAGCCTTAATTAGTAAAGTTCCTTGTTTTATGCTAATTAAGTTACTTGGAACTCCAATTATGGTCTTTTGACTCCTTTGAATCTTAAAAGGGTTGTGAATGTTGTATTACGTGATGGTAACATTTAGTGAATCAACAAACTTGTTGGATGGTACGATATGGGTCGTATTAGCCAATAGGCCATGTAATGGATGAAACTCTCTTCTTTGGGAAAGATATGAAAAATTATTGGTGAAATTCTAAAATTGTGAGGATCCCAACTATGTCTATATGTATTTGTTTTGGACATATATTTGTGGTGTAACATGCCATTCTTTGTTAAGAATGCTGTTTGGAGGTGGTGCCAACTTTATTTGCTGAAGGACCTATCAGGCCTTAACTGGGCACAGAATCATGCTTTGGTGGATTAGGGTCCATTACGTATAAGTACAACAAACCAAGGATTAAAAAAATACAAATAAGTGATAGTTTACCCTTTACTACAAGTATTACCCAAAATGATCCACTCTATGCCAATTCATTGAATCCCACTCAAAATTTATATTTTGATCTTCAAAATAGTTGTACATCTAGTTTAAACTTAGTTTATAAGCTTCTTTTTATGGTTGAAATGAATAAAGAAGTGAAAAAAACGACTGGAAATTTGAAGGTAAAAATTTTCATAATTGGTCCTTTATGGTAGTATGGGCCTGTAAGGGTGTATCGACCTCATAATGGTGCTAATATGGGGCACATTGGGATAAGGCTAATATAACCCACTTTTTTTTTCATTGATTCAATCCTGTCTTGTGTCATGAGGGTGACCTTTTCCCATTAATAATGGCCTTTATGGCGGTAGCACAACTGGTTTTTTAATATCATGGATGTGAATTAACTTTCGGAAAATAGATTCCCAATGAAAGAGATTTTGTCTATGGTGTTTTGGTACTGGGAAAACTATCATCAGGAATCCGGTTTTGGTGTTTAGATGCTGGAAAAGTTGTTAGAACCTTTTATCCTTTTCAAAAATATGACCCGTAAATTTGCAACCCTCTAGAAGATGGGAGTCATAAAAGGGGCAAAGTTTAGGAATTGGATTTTAATGAGAATTCATTGGGCCAAACACAAATTCAGCCTCCCAGTAATGTAATCCATTTCGCAGGGGCTGGATCCCAGAAGCCAAACAACCCCTAAGTTGTTTGGGTTCTAAAACACAAATTCCCACACATCCATTTCAACCATTTCAAGAATATTTTGAGCCTGATAATGGTTGCAGGAACTTCGACAACTGCTCGGTCTTTGAAGAACTTTGAAACGTTTTCAAGAATTTAGAATGACAGGGAGGCAAACCCAAATTTAACAGGTTGATCAATGTTGGAAGAATTGGACAATATTCTTAGTCTCTAATCTGCTGTTGAATGCTTCTAAAAGGGGATTGGAAGACTTTTTTAAATGTTGTTGATCTAGCAGAGAAGATAGTCTTACTACTGGAATGAGGGTCAAAGAAGGTTTAGGGGTTTGTGTTTGTTAGGGTTGGCTAAGAGGATAAAGCGAAAATAACTTATCTCATAGATTGATAGCGCAAACTGGGGAGAAAGATTACTTAGGGCTCAAAGTTCTACCTATAGCCAAGAGGTGATTTTAAAATTGTAGGTGAAATGCTCAATTAGTAAATGGGGAAAGGTTTCCCACATGCCAATCTCATGAGGGTCTTGACTTGCGGTGCAGGCATTGAACATGATATTAAAAACTAGTTATGTTATGACCATAAAGGCTATTACATAAAGGAAAAGGTCACCCCCATTACGTGATAGGAGGGTGAATCAGACCTTTATGAAAAAATAGGTTGCATAGGCCTGTATTGGCATCATTATGGCTGATACATTGTTGCAAGCCGATACGACCATGAAGGGCTTATTTTGAGATTTTTTATTTTCAAATTTTCTCTCTTTTTATTTATTTATATATATATTTTTTTTCACTTTTGTTTGTTTGTTCGTTTGTTTGAGTTGCTCTCTCTTTCCACTTCTTTATTCATGTTAAACATTACGGAAGCTTAGAAAATTAGTTTAAACTAGATGTAGGATTATTTTGAGGATCAAAACATACAATTGAGTGGGATTTGATGAACTGAAGCGGAGTGGATCATATTGGGAAATATTGAAAAGGGTAAACTATCACTTCTCCTTCTTTATTTTTTTCTCCCCCTTCATTATTCCATCTTTGTTTTGTTGTAATTATATATAATAAGCCCAAGTCCACTAAATCAAGATTGACTTTTGTTTGGAGCCTAAAGGGTGCGTACATAATGGACTTATGTGCATCAACTCATCATTACTCATACATAGACTTATAATCTTTTTATATATATTGATATTAGATATTTAGAAGCCCAAACATGGGAGTTCTATTGTTTTAGAGTCAATCTCAAGTTAATAGTATTAGGCATCTCGAGACAACATTCTTACCAACGCATGGCTAGTTACGCCATCAAATACATGTTAAAAAAAGAATACATGTTTCCAATCCTCATATTAAAAAAAAAAATAAAAATTCCAATATCTTTTTATACATATATTTTTTTTACTTCATAAAATTTTTGACAGTTCCATGGCCATAAAGGCTATTATGAGGGCCATAATGACTGTTATGGCCATATTGTAATGGTCACATGGCTGACCATTACTGATGGGGACATTAGAGGACCTACTTGGGTATACTAGAGACAGAGATGACCACCCACATCTGCGCAACTTTCTTTGCGGATGGGAGATGAGTTCCAGATGGGGCCCGCCAAGCCATTTTGAAGACCCCACATGCATTGGACGTACATCAGGGAGACCCCACTTTAGGATGATGCATGTGGGCTCCTTAAAAGACCATTTTAGTCATAAGATTTTTATTTCGTGTCGATCCGACTGTTGGATGACACTGATCTTGATTCCTATATATATATATATATATATATATATATATATATATATATATATATATATAAAAGGATTTACTTGATGGATGAGATTGATATAAGTGTTTTAGTTTCTTATTTTGGATGATGGGCCATTTCACTTAAGTGAGTGACATAGTTGTAATTATTCTGAATTTTTAATTATAAAAGCATAAGGGGGTGGACGTCCAACTCGAGTGGAGTTATTGAGAAGAAGAAAAAAGAGAGAAACTCTCTTGTGTGAAGGAATTTTCATCCTTATGTTTTAGGGTTTGTGATAAACCATCCATTTCAATTGAATTGTGGAAGGGTAGAAGCTTGTTTGGTGGTGGATTACCCAAGGTGTATCCTTCCTCTTTCTCTTCTTCAAAATATATTCTTCTTATTCTCTTATCTTCCTCATTCCCCTTCCATTATAACCTTCTAAATCCATCAAAACTCGACTCAATCCTCCCTCCCTTTCTTCCCCTTTTCATAGCCATGCATGGACTTGCACATGCGTTCATATAGGCAGCCACGTGTGGGCCCTCATTTGGTGTTTTCCCTCTTTGATATCCCTTCAAAACTCCCTAAACCCTAGATCATTTGAATCCCTAAAAACCCTATTTCCAAATCTCCATCCATGATTACAAATCCCTAATGAAAATCTTTTTTTTTTTTTTTTTGTGAAACTTTCTCCAAACTAGAATTTTTCTTGCATCATTGTCTATTCACGTGGTTGTTGCACTACCCACGCTAGATCAGAAGTCCCTACTTCCAAGTTGGTCAGTCTTAAATTATTTTATATTTTCGTGCACCGCATATGTGATAACTTAGGATCTTCGTGTTATAAATATGAATTTCTGAATCTAGTATATGGATATGCTTGATTTTACATGTTAATTGCTGAAATTAATGTGTAATTGATCTCTCATCTTGTATCATAGGATAGTTTCCATCATCCTACATCAATTACACCGACAATTACCTTGACCAATTTACCTTGGCATAGAATGCTAGGATCTGGAGAAGCCTTATGAAATGGTGATGGGGACATCTCGCGCACACGCACGCCCCCCTTACGCATGTACGTAAGGAAGAGGGCTCCACTTTCGATCTGGATCGATGACGACATCTATGGAGGGTCTCCTAGTTAGAGGACTGTGTTTTGGATCCTTGGGGTAGAGTCGATCATCATGTGGATCCCATTATTGGATCTCATGATCGTGACCCACTACCCTAGGTGACCTAGGACTTTGAGTTTTGCTTATTATCGTTATTAGGAATATCATGAACAGTTTAGATTGCATTGATTAGTTGTTATTTTTTATTACTTCGTCTTTAAGTAATAGTATGCGCACATGGTGTGACTTTTGGGATATAAGTTTTTCTTATAAATAGGCAACCCCTTGTAGGGTTATTTATTTATTTATTGAAGATGATTAATAAAATTATGCGTTTTCCTGCTTCTTTAATTCTTTGAGTTGTGGAAACCTAATTGGGTGCGAAACCCTCCATTCTTCTAAGGGCTAACTACCGTGGTGCGAAGCCACACCCATCCCAAATCGCCCCCATTTCCTACCCTCTATATTCTTTATCTCCTATAGCCATTCCCTTATCAAATTCACCCACGTTTGCGGCTAATCTTTCCCCTACAACAGATTTTCAGAATATGGCCCTGCAGGAGGGCTGAAACTTCTGCGGAGTACCGTGTTCAAACCGACCATCCGTTTGACCTGAAATTTGGAGGGAAGGTGGCCCATCCCTGGCCGACCAGGCCCTAGCTGGCCGATTCCAGATTCGTAGGCCCCACACACGTGCAGGCCACCATCCACGCATGTGTGTCAGGCCGGTTTGCTGTCCACATATGCGGACTGATCACAGGTTCCTTCTCGTCTTTATTTCACTTATCTTTCGCGTTGTTTCCATAACCCTAACCCTAGATCATCTCAAATCTCCAATTTCTATTCCACTTTTGAAACCCTAGGTTTCCCTGAATTGAAATGTGAGACTCCTTGGATTGGGAAACAATCATTTGCATGTGTGGATGAATCTACTATCCTTTGAGCATTGTTTGATCTATAATTTTTAATTAATCCAGCCCTATCATGTGTAGGCTTGGACCCTTGTAGATTCCCCTTGTTGAATGCTTGACTTTATGTGGGATGTGGAATTATTGTGATTGTTTCTAAATTATTATGATCTAAAGCTTGAAATCTTGCACATCATATCTAATTTTCATGTCCTGCATCAAATGGTTTTGGAGAATTGATAGGGCCTAGGTCCTTTACCGTGGTCATAAGCGAGAAAAAATGGGGTGCAAAAAAGGGTTATGGTTATCCTTCAAAAAAAGGGGGTATGGTTATGGAAGAGTGGTAAAAAATCAGTGCGAGTGGGAAATTGGATAACCTATGGAAGGAAATTGAAACTAGAGTCAAGCGTCTTGCGAGTGGTTTTCAACATTGGAATCAGCATGCAAGTGGTGGAAGATTGGATGTAGGGAATGGAGCTTCCAAACCTTAAATCCAACATTAAAAAAAATTGGCTTAGCTGGTTGTGTGTATTCAGCTGGTGGATGAGTCAAAGGTGGAAAAGTTACTTTGTGGAGGGTTACACTTCGCTTGTGTGCCTCTCAAGATGACCTGATGACTGGATAGATGAAAGGTCTAATAGACAGATTGACAAGTAGCTCAATTCGATCATGCTAAAGTGGTGTCACAAGAATGGACAAACTAAGGATAGGAACAGAATTGGGTGACCAAAGGCAAATCTGAAGAACGATGATGATCTGGCTGGATGATGCAGAAAATCAACTGCAAGATGGATTACTGAAGATGCAATCCAGATAGAACTCAAAGTTCTTTTATGAGTAATAATATATCTACCAATTCGAAGAAGAATTTCAATCTTTGAAGCCTCTACTTTTACTCCTTGATTACTCCAATTGCAATGGTAAATAACTGAAAATAGAGAAATAAGGGATGTATGTGGCACCTCATCTCAAAGAGAACCTAGAAGCGTCTCACAGATGCAAGCAGGTCCTTTTCAAGAGGGAATTGAAAGAATTTCAGGTGGACTCACCTGGACATACATGTCACGCATGTGGGCCCTATAACTCGTGTGAGACCTGATGTTTACACATGATAATTTTAGGTTTTTAATATAAACTTGTGTTACACCTCTTTAGAATTGGAATGACCAGTAAGGGTATTTTAGTCCTTTCCACTAGTTTAAAGGGTTTTCTTTTTTTTAAAGTCTATATAAGGTCTTTATCAGACGATGAACCTATTACTCTTTGGAGAAAAATTATTCAATTTTGAGCTTTGTGCCTATTGTTTGGTAGAAGAAAGAGAGGCATATTCAACTCATGTAAGTGATCTTGAGTTCTTGACTAGAGGGTTGTTGGGTTCTACCACAACCAAATTTTCTTCTAGTTTGGGTCTTTTTTGTTATTTCTAGTTTTGATTGGAATATAGTCTTTGGTTTCAAGATTGAGAATTGGATTAGAGAAATTTTGATTTGAAGCCAATCAGAAATCAGTGTTTCCGGTTCACCAAAAGTTGGTACCATAGCAGGTTCGCTCTTGCAATCGGGGTGTCCCACTACCTACTATTTTTATTTTATATTTTATTTTATTTTATTTTTTTTCACTTATTGGATTAGAGAAATTTTAATTTGAAGCCAATCAGAAATCAGTGTTTCCAGTTTGCCAAAAGCTGGTACTAGAGCAAGTTTGCTCTTGGATTGGGGTGTCCCACTACTACCTACTTATTTTCCCCTTCTCTCTTCATCCTCATCCTCTGTGTTTTCCTTTTCTTCTCTTCTCATCACCAAACCTTCTACCTCTCCAACTTCAATCCAAGCATGTGAACCCTTAGATCTAGGCTATCTCCTAGCCATTTACGGTCCAAAAGCTTCTGATCCATATCCTAAACCCTAGATCTAGCCTACATCATCGCCTTATGCACCAAAACTTCTACATGTAGAACCCCAAGGCAAAATTATGCCCCGGTCACCCACTTAAGACTCAATTGCATTAGTAGATCTGAGATCCTGGACAAAATCCAAAATCCAGCCCTTGTGACCACTTCAATCTCAATAATCCTTATCCACTCCCAATTGAAAGTCAATTCATCCTCACTAAATCTCAGCATTCTACTCTCCTATCTGTAGATCCACGGGATTAAAACCTAAACCATGCCTTAGATGTTGACCATTCACCCTCTTTAACTTATGGTTCGACTCTAAGCTCAGTCACTCCCCAAAGTCGATTGTCTGGCCCTTTCTTCTGGAAATGCGTGTTTAAAGCACTTAAAAAGTAAAAGATCCGTGCTCAGATCTGTAGATTGGACACTGCATGTCTCAGACCTGTTGGCATTGAGGTTGGTTTATAGGCAGATCACAGGGACTGCTAAAAACAATTTGGGGACAGATTTGTGAGCAATTTAAGGATGAGATGAATGGGCAAGTTTGGATGACTGTTTAGGTTAGTGTGGGAATGGGATAGAGATAGTGGACTGGTTTAGGAGCTGTTTGTAAGTCTGGGATTGCTGGGTAATTAAGCTGGACATGTAGGGTTTGGGGTTATTGTGTTGAAACTTAAGGGACATATTGGGGTAAGATTCTGGTATTTGTTGCAGATTGCTTATGGGTTTTGGGCTGGAAATAGGGACTGTAGCAAGCTCAGTGTTGTTTCATAGGGGCTATATAAGAGTTAGAGATTGGAAATTTAGCTAGGGTAATTTTTTTTTTTTTTTTTTTAATTATTTATTATTATTATTTTTTTTAGAGAGCCATGGTTGGTGTACAGGGGATAGAATATCTACAGTTGATGATTTGGGGATTTTATGTGGCTGCGATTGGAATTTATATGGAGTAAAGACTGTCAGTTGGGGTTTGGATAGGATTAAATTGGGGCGAATACATGGGTTATGCTTTGGGTTTTGGGGCTTATATAAGGGATAGGATGGTGAGTTGGTATGGCTGTGTTTCAGATTTGAGGACTGGACACATTTTGGGAAAGGGTAGAAGGAAAAATTAGAAAAGAGAAGTTTCTTGAAAACAAATTGCTCTGATACCAAACTGAGCAGTTCATAAACAACACAAATCTGTAACTATACATGCCAGTTTTGAGTCGAAACATTCACAACCTATCACATGATTGATATTGAATCAAGTTAGGGGATTGCTTGTGTGAACTAAATAGTCTAGGAACACATTATGATATATATATATATATATATATATATATATATATATATATATATATATATATATATATATATATATATATATATATGAGAAATGCTCACACACAACTAGTTGGACCATTTAAATTGGTCCAACTAGCTGTGCATTAAATGTCAAAATTCTTATTTTCATCCACATGTAATGCACCACATGTGAGGATATGTGACACTGAGTTTTACATTAGTATGTTGGGAATTATGTGTCATAGATCCAACCCATTTATCAAATAGAGCACACTAATGAAATTTTATGTACTGAAAGTTAGTAAATTGTCATCACCACTAGAGCCACACATGTAACTTGAATCTGGACTGTTGGAGTAGATTTCTAACAGTTCACTTTTCTGGTAGATGATATTATGCTATCAATAAATTTTTTTTTTTTTTTCCCATATACTTACAATGGACCCTACCCAATTAACGGACCGGATTTGCAAGATACGTTGCGCATCACCCAAATATATCATGTGTGTACACCTTCTTTAGTGGTCCCATTATTTTCTTTGTAAACATTCCCCCTCCTCCTTTCTCTCTCCTCATTTAAACTCTTTTTTCCTTATTTAATGCTCTCCATTCCCTGTATGTTTGGAAACGAGTCATAAGTGGAGTGACACGTTGAGTCGCTACTCAAATGACGTCACTAAGTTATGTGGGCCCCACCATGATATGTGTTGTATCCATACCGCACATCCATTTGGAGAGATCATTTTAGGGCATGATCAAAAGAATGAGGCAGATCCAAAACTGGAGTGGACCCCACCACACAAAACAGTGGGGAGAGTGATGCCTACTGTTGAAACCTTCCTAAGTCCACCATGATATTTATTTGAGATCCAACCTGTTCACAATATAACATAGACATTAAAGAAGGGAAAACACAAATATCAGCTCGATCGAGAACTTTTGTGGCCCTTAGTGATCCACTTGTGATGGTGGGCGTCACCCTCTCCATTGTTTGTGTTTTCCCTTCTTTAATGTTTATGTTATATTGTGAACAGGTTGGATCACTAATAAATATCATGGTGGACCTTAGGAAGGTTTCAACGGTAGGCGTCACTCTCCCCACTGTTTTCTATGGTGGGGTCCACTCCAGTTTTGGATCTGCCTCATTCTTTTGATCGTGCCCTAAAATGATCTCTCCAAATGGATGTGTGGTATGGATACAACACATATATCATGGTGGGGCCCACATAACTTAGTGACGTCATTTGAGTAGCGACTCAACATGTCACTCCGCTTATGACTCGTTTCCAAACATACAGGGAATGGAGAGCATTAAATAAGGAAAAAAAAGTTTAAATGAGGAGAGAGGAGGAGGGGGAATGTTTACAAAGAAAATAATGGGACCACTAAAGAAGGTGTACACACATAATATATTTGGGTGATGCGCAACGTATCTTGCAAATCCGGTCTGTTAATTGGGTAGGGTCCATTGTAAGTATATGGGAATTTTTTTTATTTTTATTTTTATTTTTTATTTTTAATCATTAGCATGATATCATCTACAAGAAAAATGAATTGTTAGAAATCTACTCCAACAGTCCAGATTCAAGTCACATGTGTGGCTCTAGTGGTGATGACAATTTATTAACTTTCAATATATAAAATTTTATTAATGTGCTCTATTTGATAAATGGGTTGGATCTATGACACATAATTCCCAACATACTAATGTAAAACTCAGTGTCACATATCCTCACATGTGGATGAAAATAAGAATTTTGACATTTAATGCACAGCTAGTTGGACCAATTTAAATGGTCCAACTAATTGTGTGTGAGCATTTCTCTCTCTCTCTCTCTCTCTCTCTCTCTCTCTCTTATATATATATTCACAAAATAATCATCCATTGCTCATGCATATCATCATGGCTATGTAAGTATGTATACATAGCCTTTGAAAAGGTTTTAGATTCTCCAATATAAGTGTGAAAATGCCTGGGTTGATGCCAATTGCCAGCACACAAATCTTTCCTAAACTATATATCTTGCTATTAAATCATCATCTTCTAAGCCTTATCCCAATTAATCGGGGTCAACTACATGAATCCTGTTCCACCATTCCATTCTATCAGGGGCCATAACTAAAGTCAGACCATAGGTCATCAAGTCTTTTCTTAGCTCCACCAACGTCCTTTTGGGGCTTCCCCTTAAGGTGTTCTGTATCCGTTATGATACCCCTGTAAAGGCCAATACGTATAGGTAACGGCCATGACTGTTACAGGATACAGGAGTGAAACAGGGCGGTTGTTTTTTTGGGACTATATCGGCCGTTACGGGGCATGATGGCCGTTACTTCTATAACAATAGAAAAACAACCGCTTTTTTTTTTTCCATTTTCCCCTCATTTTTTTTTTTTTTTTCACTTTTCTCATTTCAAAAACTCTCTTAGATAATTTTATAATAGATTTCGACCACTCTTACTATAGTTTTAAAGATTAAAAACGTAGATTGAAGTGAATTGAGCAAATAGAAGCCTACAAGGGCCTTTTTTTTTTTTCAAAAAATTGAAAATAGTATTTATGCCTTTTTTTTAAAAATTTTTTTTATTTTTATGATTTCTAGTTTTAATGCTTGATTGTGATGTGTAAACATTAGAGATATATAATCATGTTCACAAATTCACTAGACAACTCAATACATCACTCTCACCAAAGAGTGGACTGTTACACTACCATCAGTGTATTAAATAGCGTGATAGCGTAGCGTGTAGCGTGCGCTACGTAGCGTAGCGTACAAAAAACGCTACATAGCGTATAAAATAGCGTTAAAAAAAAAAAGAAAAAAAAAATTGGTAAAAAAGAAAAAAAGAAAAAAAACGCACCTTTTTTTCTTTTCTTTTCTTCTTCTTCTTCTTCTTCTCCTTCTTCTTCTTCTTCTTCCTCTTCTTCTTCTTTCACTTTTCTCATTTTGATTCTGAAAACTCTCGTTTTTTTTCTTTCGAAATCGGAAGCGGTTTGACGGTGTAGATTAGTCAGTAGGTACGTTATAATAAGACAAGGCCGACACTTCGAGCTCGAGTTGTACGAACGGTTCAAAGGAGATCAAAGTTACATGGGCTATGATGTATTTATTATATCTACAGTTCATCTATTTTTAAATATCATTTTAGAGCATTAGCCAAAAAATGAATCGTATCCAAAGATCGTCTAGACCACACCAAAAATAACAAGAGATGATGATTTTTCACTTATTTTAAAAATTCGTAGGCCCACCATAACGTTTATTTTCCATTCAATCATTCAAAAGGTCAAAAAGACCTTTTGAACAAATTTCATATTCATTTAAGTTCTGTAATCCCAAAAAGGGTTTAAAAGGTGGTCCACTTGATAATTAGATCTTTATTATTTTTCGTGTCAAGCCTTTTCTTCAAATGAATAAACGGTTTAGATATTCATGATCAGACCCACAAGACTTTTGTGCGTCAAATGAATGTACTGGTAGGAGTTAGAAAACGTTGCAAAATTTAAAAAAAAAATGTATACGTGCCACATGGGCCCCACCATACTGTATGTATTTTATCTATGCCGTCCATCCATTTTGCCACATCATTTTAGATTATGATTCAAAAAATTAATAAGATCCAAATCTCAGGTGGACCACAACATAGGAAACAGTGGTTATAAAATGCTCACCATTAAAAATTTCTTAGGGTCCACTGTAATGTTTATTTTCCATCTAACCTGTTAATAGGGTCACACTAACATGGATGAAGGGAAAACACACATGTCAGCTTGATCTAAAACTCTTGTAGCCCCGATAAATTTTTAATGATAGTCGTTTAATTATCATTGTTTCCTATGGTGCGGTTGAGCTTTGATCTGCCTCATTTTTTGGGCTCATGCCCTAAAATTATTTGGCAAAATGGATGGGCTGTATATAACACATTCATCACGAGTGGGGTCTAAAAAACTTTGACACTCGTGTGCTACACTTCACAATATGAGTCCTACCTAATTCGGGCCCTTAAAAAATTGTACACGAGACATGTATTAACTTAAAATTTACCAATTAAATTATGGACTATAATTGCTAACTCAAAATGCCAAAATATTTTGTTTTTTCTTACTATTTAATATTTTATATATATATATATATATAATATTTTTTTTAATTAAAAAATAGAAGTATTGTGTAGCTTACGCTACACGCTACGCTATTTCGCTACACGCTACGGAGGGTTGAACGCTACGCAATACGCTACCGCTATTTAAAACACTGACTACCATAAACATGTTTAAAACAAAGACTGAATATATATTTAGAATATTTATATTATTCTGGATTTTCTAGATATATATATATATATATTTATTTATTATTATTTTTTTTTCAGATTTTTTTGGGCAAAAGAAAATTTTCAACCGCTACGCCCTTGTATCGGCCTTTACGGCCAATACCTGTATCAGTAATGATGGTGACCATTATAGCCAACGTTACCGATACATAATACCTTGTTTCCCCTAGCCCTTTTAGAGCCTTCAACTTGTACCAAGTCACTCGTAACCAATGCATTTTTTGAACTTTGTTGCACATGATCAAACCATCTAAGTCTACTTTCCCTCATCTTATTATCTATTGATGTTATTTCTAAGTTTCCTTGGATGGATTCATTTCTAATTTTAATTTTCCATCTAAATGTCCTCATTTTGGCTACACATCCGATGAGCATTTGTTCCTTGACTGCCCAACATTCTGTCCCATTAAGCACGGCTGGTCCTGTAGCTATCCTATAAAATTTCCCCTTTAGTTTGAGTTGTGCACGACGATCACATAGAACTCCTGTGGCACATCTCCATTTCTTCCATCCTGCTTGAATTTTTTGGGGCAACATCCTTTTCAATCTCCCCACTCTCATGTATTATTGAGCCAAGATATCAGAAGTGATCATTTTGGGAAACATATCTTGCTATTAAATGAATGCTCTAAAAAGGAAATGAATAAAAGAGAGCACACTAACTTTCCCTCTCCCAAAATACAATGTGTATGGCCCCTTTTTACAACTATGTGGATGTGCATATCCCTTTTATAGCAACTGAATCCCAAACCCAACTAGGTTTACTTTTATATCAGTCATATGAAGTTCATACACATTGGTAGCGTTGTATCTTTGTTTAACGGTTGCGTGTATATAGTAGTAAAAGGCCATTGTTGATATTAGAGGGCTGAAAACATGAGCCACTTGGTAGTTAGTATATCTAGCAATCCGGTTGACTCTATGGGCCCTGTGTCAATTGGACTATTGGATAGGCCACCCAATTGGATCTGCATGTCCGACAGTCTGCGTGGACCATAGAGTTGGTCCAGCTCTGTCAACGAACCGTGGATCTCATCTAAAACCGGATCAGTTTGGACCTTTTTCCAGATCTTAACTCTGGAGTTTGGACTGCTGGATTAGTTAGATCTTTGATTAGGAACCCTTAGATGGCCTTGATGACCATTTGGGACCTGTCTGATGGATGGGCGACCTGGACTGATCGTCCTCTCACCTAGGGAGAGGCATTCCCAATTCCACGCGGAAAGTTTCTTCTTTCATTTCTCCACCACTGAATTCCATAGTGAGACAATACTCTATGGAATGGTTTTTTTCAAGGCACCCAATCAAACCTTTGTCTACTGAGTTCATCAAACCTTTGTTAGTGATGAAATAGTCTATTGGCACTTTTGTTTAAATTTACCGAAGTCCAGACACTGCCTCAGACATCAATAACCAAGCTTGTTAAGCATTTAAAAATAAAATAAAATGAAAGTATCATCTGCGAATTGCAAATCAGAGATTCGAATATGATGGATCCACCTGGAAACACTTGAGATTTAGTGTTCAAGGCTGTGGTAAGGAGCATGCTCAGTTCTTCAGTGACCAATGAAATAGGGAACGGTGACAAAGGTTCACCTTACCATATATCTCTCCAGCTCTTCTAGAAAGACTTGGGATATCATTTCTTTTGTCGATTCTTGATGGATATACTACACAAATACTGAAAGCATAATGTCAAGTTTTCCTGTTACAAAATACTGATAGGGGTCATTTGGCAGGTGTGAATTGGAATCCAAATCACAATTAACATGGAATTTATTTGAATTGGAGTCCTCAGTTGTGTTTGGCAGCTTGTATTTGGAATCCAAAAATGGAATTTGGCAGCATGTAATTGGAATCCATTGGAATTTTGTTGTATATTCACACAAACCTGAATTTGATTGAGGAAATCATCTTTAATACCCTAAATTAGTGTACATAATGTGACATTTGATGAAATAATTGTAATAAGCCCATTGAAATATATTCTTTGGCCCAAAATGAGGAAATTTCGAGCCTCAGGTGGGCCACAAACATAAGGATCTTAGACAATGTGACTCATCAATGTTTTTAACCATTCATTACATGGCCAATGTCTGGATAGTTTGGATAATTCTATTGGTGTGATTTTAGTGATATGGCCAATAGTTAGATCAGACAACTTGGATCATTCTGTTGGAAAATTTATGATATGATTTTAGTGTTTGGGGGTGCCATCAACATGCCATGTGTACGGCAGATTAG
Organism: Magnolia changhungtana; assembly: GCA_030180095.1. Taxonomy (NCBI): domain Eukaryota; kingdom Viridiplantae; phylum Streptophyta; class Magnoliopsida; order Magnoliales; family Magnoliaceae; genus Magnolia; species Magnolia changhungtana. Next base: position 7,193,544 of record JASAUF010000600.1, read on the forward strand.
TAGACTAGTAATACCTTTGTTACTTGTGCGATTCCTACTTTTAAAAAGGAAGCCATCTTTCCATTTATCACCGATTCACACTAATTCGCAGCAAGACAGAGTGATTTCAAGACACCAAAAAGCAATTTTTCATTTATCACTGATTCTAGTTATCACCAATTCACACCAACCAAACAACCTTACTTTTTCCAATTCACACCTGTCAAATGACCCCTTATAAAAGAGAAATGAGATAAAATCATCCGACTGATTACTTGCATGAATGTATATGTTTTGAGATGATACTTGTTATCGCTCGAATCTGGTTGATTCCGTAACACCTCCTATGAGCTGATGGGTACTTGCACTTTAATGGAAAAAGGGATGACGCTGGGGGCATTGGTTGTGACCGGGGACCCTCCGATGCCAAGTCAGGTAGATGAACTTAAAGTATGTATGGCTAGACTCGGGATTTTTACATACCTTTCCCCTTAAGCGGGGTGATGTATTTATAGGTTTACCAGTCAGCTTGCATATCTGAGTAGATCTGTGAGATACGCTGGATGGGCCCGTATTGGAGTTGGAATCTACTCTCGAATGTCTCTGATTATGCCTCCATTGGTGTGATCTTCGGCTAGGATCTCGCTGGCTAGTCCTGCTCATATATGGCGTGAGATTCTCTCTAGGCATTTCCATCTCGAGCTCGAAGTCGGTATCCGAGGTCGAGGTCGGCGTCCGTGGTCGAGGTGATCGAGGTTGTCATTCATGGTCGAGGTCAATTGATGAACCTTATCTCAGGGCTGGGTTGACTGATTTAGTTCAGTCATTGAGTTTTCTTACTTGGCTCATCTTCCCTAGCACCTTGGTAGTTCATGGAGTCTAGCGTCGTCTGTGGGAAACGACAACAAAGCCGTTAAAAAGTTCCCTCAACATAAACGAGCCTAATTGTTCTTTTACTTCCCCATTTTGATGGCTAAGGGAAAAAGAAGAGCATTGGCTGCCATCATCGAGTTAGCTTCAGTCTCCCTTTCAAACTCTTTGGCTTTTACTATATGGAGAGACGACTTCCTCACATCTTTTGGATCACCCTTCTTGATGTCCTATTTCTTCTTCGGGATGCTTTTGGACAGAAGAGGATTTAACTTTATCCTCACATCACGATTATACAACCAAGGTCTGCCCAAAATGATGTGGCTTACGTACATAGGCAAAACATCGTACCACAACGTGTCTTTGTAGGAAGCAAACTCAATGGGAATAAGACACTGTTGAGAAATTGGTATCGAGGATGCATCTGCCAAGAATCTCGATAGGGCAGAGGGTGAAGGACAAGTTTCAAATCCAAATGAGATATAGTGCTAGCAGAGACTGCATTGGTGCAACTACCACTATCAATTATCACTTTGCTATTTTTATTACCACACTTGACTTAAGTGTGGAAAATTAAATTTCCGCGCCAATCATCACTCTCTTTAGCCTGGACTACGGAACATTTGACAACTACAAGTGGCACGGCCTTAACTCCTTCAACTTCTTCATCACTAGCACCAATTTTGGGCTGATATTCTTCTTCACAATTGCCTTGGTCATCCGCATTTTCATCAAACTCGCCAATCACGAGGCCTTATTTCACTCTTTTGTGGGGCACTAGTGTGCGAAATGATCATATCCTTGGCAGTTATAACACCGCGTTTGCTTACCTACCCTCGAGCCGATACTAGCTAGACCTTTGTCCTTCACATCTCTATTGTTGGATTGAGTACTAGCAATGACTTTGGATTGACTCCCAAAATTAGGCTTAGCTCCTTGGGGAGTGGCCTTGACATTGGATTCATAAGAGTCAAATCGCCTCACGAATTGTGGTTTCAGATACAACTCAAGTTCTTGCACCACTTGGTAGGCATGCTCTAGAGTGCTGACGTCATGGGGAATGAGCTCACGCTGAAGCTCAGGTCGGAGGCCCATCTTGAAATGGGAAAAGGGTCATTAACAGGTCCTCGATGTTATAACACTTCATATATTCGTCAAACTTAGCAATGTAATCAGTCACGGGCATTGATCCCTGACGAAAGGATTGTCATTGATCTAAAAGCTTCTGGTGGTAAGAGACAGGAATGTACTTTTCCTTTAATCTCTCTTTCATCTCGGCCCACAGTGAGACTGGGTCATCTCCAGACCTCTCCATCTTCTGCTCGACATATTTCTAAAACAACTTTGCTTGGCCCACCAACGTCATTTTGGCAAACCTCACCCGACGACGATTGGACATATCGTACCACTTAAAATAATGGTCCGTGTTTGCAAGCCAATTGAGGAAGGTCGTAGGGTCTAAGCAACCGTTATAACTTGGAGCCTCAAATTTCACACTTTTCATTACTCGCTCATCAGGATCATTGTGGTCTTGATATTCACCAGGGTATGGTTGGGTACACATCCCACCATGACCATTACCTCAGCCATGACCTCTCCCACGCCAACTTCACATCCCGCTTGCGATTTGATCATCTTCTCCATTGTCGGAGTTTGCTTGGAGGGAAACTTCCAACTGGGGTATTCGAGTATTAGTCGCTGACAGTGGGTTGTTGGTAAGGGCCGCAAGACGGTTATTCATGGCATCGATAGCCTTTGTAAGTTTTTTTAAACTCATTGTGGGGTTGTAGACCAAAATCATGATCAATACAAGTGGGCATAAATTGGGGATCTAATGAGAACCTAAGTGTAAGACTTGTAACCCCGTGAGGCCTACCGTATGCTTCATTTTCAGTGTTGGCACATTCTCGGCGAACCAGATCGACGAGTTTTGATCGCAACCCTATTTCAGTACCACAACACCTCGAGACTTGTACCCTAGCGACCGCGTGGGCGCTAAGATTCCAATGCAGCGTGGCACACCCCGTTGCGACCCCTGGATTAGAAGTTGCAGTTTTGGCACAATCCAAGGTGGGCCGCGCAATGCACGCGGACCCCACTTGCACAAATCCGAAGGTCGTCCAATCAATCAATCAATCAACCCATCACTTCTTTCTCCCCATTAGTCAAAGCAACCCATGCTTTGCCCATGCCTAGCCATCCCTCTCTCCTTCTTTCTCTCCCCATTCTAGCCCTCCATCTTCTTATAATTCCCTCCTTATTCTAAAAGTTCTACCACAAAATTCGCTGACTCCCTCTCATTTCTACCATTTGCTAGCAAGAGAGTAGAAAGAGATTGAGAGAAAGGAAAAGATTGGAAAGAATTATGGAGAGATTAAGAGAGAGAGAGGAAAGAAAGAAAGATTAAGAGATGATTTAAGAGAAAAGAGAGAGCTTGAGAGAGAATTAGGAGGGATTAAGAGTTTAAGGGGAAGAGAGTAGAGAAAAGAGAAATTAGAGGAGATTAAGAGTGGAGAGGAGCTTGGTGGACCGTCCGATCGCCGATCCAACCGTTCATCCTTCGTTGTGAGTGCATGGGAGGGTTAAAATCCTCACTTTCTTTGTGTTATTCTAATTTTGGTGAGCCCATAAGGGTGGGACCCACTTTGATCATGTACAAAGTGTATGGTGGACCCCATAGTGGCGGGGGGCCACCTTGATGGTCGGATCTATTCCCTTGCTTTTCTTTCTTTTTCCTTTCTTTTCTCCTTCATTTCTTTTAAGTTTATGGTGTTGTGGGGCCCACAAGTGGGCCACACTGTTTGAGAGTGTCCTGTATGCTATCACAGCATGGACCACCTTATGTGGCCCATCGTGATGTTTGTTTTCTATCTAACCTAATGATTAGATCACTTAGATCTGAATGAAGGAAAAATATAAAGATTAACTTGATCCAAACTCCTTGGGCCCACCCCGAGATGGTACAGTAGATGGATGGAGTGGATTGTCTACTCGTGGGCCCACTTGGATGAAAAAAATGGAGAAAAGAGGAGAACAAAAAATGGTCACAAGCGTATGGACGCTGACTGTCCAACGACCAAAGGCGGAAGCCTTTTTGGGCGTGACAAGTGCCCAAATTCGTGGGGTCCATCATGATGTATATGTTTCATCCATTCCGCCCATTTACTTTGCCATATCATTTTAGTAGTTGGGCCCAAAGCTGAAGCTGATCCAGCTCTCGAGTGGGCCACACCGTAAGGTGCAAGGGGCTGGAAAGCCCCAACGTCCCTAACATCTCTGACGTTGTTCATGCACTAGCAGTTTTGGAGTGGTGGACCCAACGTGATGTATTTCTTGGATCCACATCACCCATCTATTTTCTTGGCTCATTGTAGGCGTTGAGCCCAGAAACCAAGCTGATCCAACCATCAAATGGACCACGCTATAGGGAACGGTGGGCTGGCCGCCACCCTCATGTCAGCGTCCATGCAAGGATGTGGGCGGGGTGTCCCCCACTCGTGGGAACCACATGCATGTATTCGGTGGATTCACGCCGTCCGCTTGTTTCTCCAAATCATTTAAAGCTATGTGCCAAAATATGAGGCAGATCTGAGTCTCGAGTGGACCGCATTAAGGGAAACAATGCCCATCTATTGAAACCTTCATAGGCCTGTTGTGGAGTCCCTATTCATCCAAACCAGTCAAAATCTGGGTCCATTAGACTCGCTCGAGCTGTCCTACGCGGTGAACGGAGTAGATCATTCGCGTGGGGCCCACACTGATAGTGTATAAAAAAACACAAAAATTACAATATTAAGCCCAGCAGCTGACACTAGAGTTGGGCATCGAGTCGAGTCAGACCGAGTTAAGGCTAACTCGACTCAATCCGGTTTTGAAATAGGCCTGACCTGAGCTTGATCCGGCTCAATACCGAGTTTAGCATGCCTGACTCGATCTGAGCTTGGTCTGGCCTGGACTGATCCAGACCGAGTCCGATCCGGTCAGAAGTATCAAGTCGGGTCGAGTTGGCATCGAGTCGGATTGAGAGATGAGGGAGGGAGGGAGTGGAGAGGAGAGAGGAGGAGGAGGGTGATGGTGGTGGGTGGTTGTCGGGCTTGGAAGAGGAAGAGGAGGATGAGGGAGGAAGGGAGGGAGTGGAGAGGAAAGAGAGGAGGAGGATGAGGGAGCAAGGGGAGGGAGTGGAGAGGAAAGAGAGGAGGGTGATGGTGGTGGGTGGTTGTTGGGCTTGGAAGAGGAGGAAGATGAGGGAGGGAGAGAGAAAGGTTGGGGTAGGGTTAGAGAGTCGGGTCGAGTCGGGTTTTGGATCGAGTCGGGTCTAACCGGATTTAGTTTCAGGTCGAGTCGGGTCGAGTTATTGGGTAACTCGAACTCGACTCGGTTTGAGTTCAGATTGGGATAAGCTTACTCGGTTCGGACCGACATGGAAGTGGGGCCCGCACATGGGACACACCATGGTGTTTATGTGCCATCTACTCCATTCATCATTTTGGCCAGAAGCCCAAATATTAGGCATATCCAAATATTAGGTGGACCGCACTGAGGGAAACATGGGCAGGGGGTGGCTGCCCCTTTTTCGAAGACTTGCGTCCCACTCGTGGGAGCCACCTTGATGTTTATGTGCCATCCACGCTGTCCATCATTTTATTCGGGCCGTGTTGGGCCAGGTGCCCAAATTTTAGGCTGATCTAGATCTTTGGTGGGCCACACCACAAGGAGGTGTGGAGGTGGAAACCCCTTATACTTGGAATTCCTGGACTTTGGAATCCATTGGACTTAGGATTTCCTAGATTTGGAATCCCATGGACTTGGGATTCCCTGAATTCGGAATTCCTCGGATTTGGGGCTCTCTTGGACTTGAGATTCCTAGATTTCTGGAATCCCTTGGATATGTTTGACACCCTGGAGTCAGAATCCCTATGATCCTAAGTTAGAAGTGAGGTGTATTTACAAGATTTGAAATTAATTATTAAATCAATTTAAAATTAGTGTGTATGTAATGTTGACACTATGGTTATATTAAATCCGTTGAGGCATGTACTTTGCTTGAAATGATGAAATTCCAATACTCAGATGGGCCACAAGCATAGGAACACATCCTAGTGACTAACCAATGATTTATAATCGTCAATTACATCGACAATGTTCTAACGGTGCAGATTATCCTATTGGAGTAGAAGAAAGGGCATAAAATTGGGGATTTGAGTAATTTAAGTTAGGGTTAGGGATTTGGGGTGAAAGAGGGGTGAAAGAGCGGAGAGAGGCAAACTAGAAAAGTACCGCACGTGTGGACAACAACAATGGTCCAGACGCACGTGCGTGTGATCCCGGCCGCATGTGTGTGGGGCCCACTATTCAGAAAAAGGCCACCTTGGCCCTAATCGGCCAGGAATGGACTCCAAAACCCCCAAATCTCAGCTCGATCCGATGCACAGTTTGTGTGTGGTGCTCCACCAAAGTTTCAGCCCTTCTGCAGGGCAAGATTCTAGAAATCTGCTGTAGAGAGAAAAACGCCTGCAAATATTGATGGATTTGCAGATGTAATGCTTTCAGGAGGAGAAATATGGATGGAAGGTGGGGGCGAATTGGGATAGGTGTGGCTTCGCACCACGATAGTCAGCCCTTTGAGAAAGGGAGAGTTTCACACCCAATTGAATTCCACAACTCAGAAATTTGGAGGAGCAGAAAAACGCAGAAATTTTATTAATCTTCATTGAGAAAAAAGAGTACAAGGGGTGCCTATTTATAATAAAACTCTATACCTCAAAACTCGCGCCATGTCCACAACCTATTACTTGGAGACGCCATGTCCACAACCTATTACTTGGAGACGTAGTAATAAAAAATAATAACTAATCAAAGCATTCTAAACGATCATGAGAACCCTCATATAGTAATAAAAAATAATAACTAATCAAAGCATTCTAAACTGTTCATGATATTCCTAATAACAATAATAAGCAAAACCCAAAGTACTAGATTAATTAGAATAGTGGGCTACGATCATGAGAACCCATGTTGGGATTCACATGACTATCGGGTCTACTCCAACGAACAAAAACGTAGTCTTCTAACTAGGAGGCCCTCCTGGACGTCGTCATCGATCCAGATCGATGGTAGGGCCCTCCTTGCGTATGTGCGTAGGGGGCGTGCGTGTGCGCGTGATGTCCCCATCACGCATGTTGCACATGTGGGTGTCCATCCGGGTCATTCCTAATGGACCCTGCCTTGGCATATGTATATTATCCATGCCTTACATCCAGTTACTTGATTTTTATGTACAAGCTATATGAGGAGCCAATGATAGTCTAACATGGGCCACACCACATAGACCTTTATATTTCTAGTGGGGCCTGTCGTTCGGTTCTTACTCTCTGTGTATGATGCCAATTAGGGCCAATTATATCTTGATATGTCTGATAACATGTTAGTGTGCTTGGCCTGATAGGACACACTAATAATATGCGTAGTGTAATGGATATCATGCCCGTTATATGCCCATATGCATCATTTGTATGCCTGCTGTAGATGACGATTGCTCATAGCTTATACCCTTTGGCTTGAGGCACTTAGGGGACTCTATATGAGATAAGGTCGCCCCGTATGATTCGCATGGTATGCACAGGTTTGATGCATGTCTTGGATAGTGTGATTCATGCATTGTGCACTATGTATAACACGTTACATCTAAAACCTAGCGACACCAGGGAGGTGGTCCTATAGCCTTGTTGTGGTTGACTGATGATTTTATGGACACCGGAAACTATTGAGGTTATAGGGCATCATAGACATCCCAAGGTGAAAGGTCCCTAAACCCCGTGGTAACAGTAAGATGCTCCAACGTCTAGACCGAGTAGATTCATGAGTGCACGATGGCTGTATACTAGTAGACCGCGTCTCCCATTGTGTTGGGGTCGGTTGGATGTGGGTTTAACCTTACCCACCTGGGTGCAGAGGGCTATATGCTAGGTTGAGTTTGACCAGCTTGTGAAATGGGTTCGCTATCAATGGGCTGGGTGGTTTTTTGTGTACCACTATTGAGGCGGATAGTGAGGTCTTTTGCACTTGCTTGGTCTTCTGCGCGATGGGCGGCAACCAGTGTTGGAAGTGTACTGGACCCGGGTGATGATCTAATTGTGAACTATTCTGACATGTGGACTAGTGGAGGATTGGCACGTTGCATTGCATCTTTAACATATGACATTTGACCATGTAGGCCTTCGCATCATATAGCCTGGGTATGGCTGATAGCATTTATGGACTTGCCAGTTTAGCCCTCTATCATTTTCGTTTACTCTGATATTTGTATGCTTGACACGTATTGTGCACACATGCAAGTACTCTCTAAGCTTCGTAGTAAGCTTACGCATGTTGTTTACGTGCAGGTTATGCTAAACTGCAACAACATTGAGGCAGGAGCATGTGCCTGATCTTTTGAAGTTTTGTTATATCATGTATTTCCCTTTCAGCATTGTACTCAAAGATTATATTAGTGGATATGTAGTGATGATATTTTGTGACTTGGGTACACTCGTGGTTAAAAATTCACCTTAAAAATATTCCTTCTAGGATCACAGGATCAGAACCTAGCATATGGGAGCTAGGAACCGATAATGGGCTACTGCGGAGTCTGTCACCGCCGGATTTGGAGTTCGGGAATTCTGTGAGCCTGTTCACTGAGTCTGGGGTGTGACACTAAGAACTAAAGACTCCAGATGCAAGGTGATGAGAATGGATAGACTGCTAACCTTAAACACGACAATATGAAAACCTACCCTACATCCGATATGAAAACCCTATGTGCTAAACCCTAGGCTTTGATACCAAAATTTGATGTAGGACGGATAGCCTAAGCTTCTAATGATGTGAATGAATTAATAAACGGATTATTAGAGTAAATCAAAATATAAAATATTGCCAATTTATCACAAATATAAAGAAATTAAGTAGTCAATTATGCTCAAATTCAAGGCCACATCACAATTCCGTGGATGGATCTTATGATTATCGATTGGAAACTACCCAATGGAAGATAGAACTGCCACCTAGCATAGGATTCGATATAAATCTGAGGATTCACTTGCACTTTGTTAGGGTTTGAAAGAATTAGGGTTTGAAGATTTAAGGTTTAGGAATTTGGGAGATTAGGGTTTGAAATTCTAGGCTTTAGGATTAGGGATTTTAGGCTTTATGTTTTGGGTTATGGGGTTTTAAAGGGGTTGAATCAAAGACAAAAATAGGGAAAGAAGGGGGATGGGGCTGGCCGTACGGATGGTCGTTTGGATATAAGGGGTGGTCCGTACGGTTGTATGGCTGGGTAGGGTTTAGGCCTATTGGGTTTTGGGGATGATGGGGATGGGATTTGAGAGGAAACAACAACAAAAGAAAGAAAATAGAGGGAAGGAAGGAGAAAGGTGAAAAGAATATCTTGAAGAGAAAATAGTTGGAAAACTCCAATCATAAGAGGAATTTTGCTCCAAAACAAAGCAAGAAAACAATTTCATTCAATAGCCAATAATGCTCTAGGCTTCACACATCCAAGCCTTACATGCTCTATTGGGGTGTTTTTACAAAAACACCCTTAATACTATAAAATGTCCAAAACACTCATAATATCAACCAAATCATAAAATAAACCAAAATAATCAAACTTATTGAACAAAATAACTAAAACTAGTATCCAATATGAGTCCACGATCAAGACGACCCAACGATCAAAATGGTTCAACGGTCAAGATGGCCCATCATGCAAAATCCAACGGTCCGATAAATGTATCCAATCAATCCAACGGTCCAGTACTCTCAACTAAGCAGGCCACATGCATCTTCCCAATGTGGGGTCTTCAAAGATGCACGATCATGTATGTGGGGTCTTCAACGTGGTTATGAACTTGAATTGGGCCCACCAGGCTCCATGTAATGATCACCTAGCCATAAAGAAACTGGGGTAACTCTCCTTCTCCTCTGATAAATTCTAAAAGGTGCTCGGATGTCCTCATTAACTGTGGATGATGTGGGGGCATTTTGGTGTGATTCCAAGGATGCACCGTATCTCCACACTGGGGTGGGGTGGCCCATGAGGTGGTGCCAATGAGATGTAGAATGGCCATGAGGTGGGGCCTATTATGGGACTGTGCGATTCAGACCCACACGAAGCGGGGGTTGCCCATGGGGAGGTCTCGCCTGGGTTTGTTGAGGAGGGCTTGCCTATAGGAATAAACTAATCCTTCATAAGCTTTAAAGCTTTTGGTGCATTGGTGACATAGGACAACCCTAATTATGATGCATGCTTATGAACATAATTAAATAGCGGAAATAAAAGGAATAAATGATCTAAAATTCTAGTAGTAATCATCATAACTGAGAAAATCACAAAGGAAACATGCAATGGAGCGGACCATCATCACAACCATGGAGTATGGCATTCAATTATTACTTAGGTTGGATCCGGCGAGGGATGAGACTTCCCGATCTTGCATGGTCACACCCAATCGATCAATGAAGATCACTAGTTCGAAGAACTAAGAAGTTTTTCGGATTAGGGATTTGCGAATTTGGGGGTTTAGGGTTTAGATCGGTTCTCAAGATTTTGATCGAAGAAGGATTAGCCAAAACTGGAAAATAGAAAGAAGAAAATATTACCTTGAAGAAGTTGGAGGGGCACAAGAAGAAATTAGAAGAGGAAGATCAAGGGAAGAGAAGAAGCACCATTAGAGAGAAGAGAGGATGGAGGCAACCAAAGGGTTTGCTTTTCATTAATCAATAGTTAAAATTCAAGTTTAGGGCTTTAGCCCACTTAAATAAGCAAATAAAGATATAAATTACTAAAATACCCCTAGAATAAGCAAATAAAGACATAAAATTATTAAAAGACCCCTAACTAAGCAAAAACGCGCAAATAACATAAGCACGGGAAAGTTCGGGCGCTCGGTCTTCTTTCTCCAATCTTTCTTCACGTGTCTTCCCTGAGTGGGGTCTTCTATATGTCCAATCACATGTGAAAGGTCTTCAGCTCCCCAATAGTCGCCTATCCATAAGGACGACACTTGTGGTTGGCGCTTTCTTCGTTGGTACATCTTGAATGCGCTTGTGTCCGCATCAATTGGTTAATTGTCCGCTATCAAATTTTGGTATCAGAGCCTAGGATTTATCATATGGTTAGTGTGGTCCTCAAATTAGCATAGGGTTTTCATATCGCTTTTAGGGTAGGTTTTCATATTGTCGTATCTAGGGTTAGCACTCTCTCCCATTCTAATGACATTGCATCTAGAGTCTTTCATTTTTAGGTTCCCCATTAGATTCTTAGTTTATGCCCACTCGCACTGGGCGTAGTTTTGATCTACACCCCTTAAATGAGTTTAGAACAACTTATCGAGGCCATCAATGCTATGAGTAACTATCTTGTGGCTCTTGAGGCCCAAACTAATCTTTCATTACGGGATCGTTGTTTGGTTTGAACTCGAGCATAATTAATACTTGAATTCTTTAAATTTGTGATAGATTAGTTTTATTTCATGCTTTGATTTCTTTAATTAATCCGCTATTTGATTTTATTACTTCATCTTAGGTTAGACCATTTGCCTGCATCAGTTGGACCCCACCTCTAAAAACTAATATCTAATCAAATATTCAAATGGATCTAGAAAACCCTAAAGTTTCGAATTCCCAATTTCCCAAACCTAGAAAAATCCCTATTCCTCTTAGCTCAAAACTCCATACCGCAATTTTTCATTAGTTCTCCTAAATTTAAACCATAATGTTCCAATTTCCCTAAATCCTAGTCCTAAATTTCCTTTTTTCCTCAACTCCCCCCAAATTACCGAACCCAATATCATAATTTTGCTTAAATTCCTAAAATTTTGAAACCTAAAATCCCAAACTTTCATTATCCTCAAATCTTGTGACCTAAAACTTTCAATTCCCCTAAAATTCAATCCTATGTCTATCACCTGTATGGCACAAAAGGAAACTCATATTGCTTTTAAGAAGCCAAATGTAGTGCTTTTTTTTTTTAAATTTTATTTTTTATAAAAAAATAAATAAATAATTTAATGGTACCACTACCAAGGACACACCACTGTCTCTACCAGCTCATCTAAAGATTAGGAGACATGTATTGCTTGAAACACCAATAGAAGAAAGAAGTCAAGAATATCTTATGAGCTTATAAAAAAATCTAAGAAATTTGGGAAAGGAGGCATTTTTCTTAAATAAAATATTTATATAATAAAAATTGGGAAAATATGCTCTAAGGGTGTTTATAAGACATCCTTCCACTCTTAATGGTTGTCAACATACCAAAAATAACATTTTTTTTGAGGTATCCACAAGGTAAAATGTGATAACATTATGCGGGTGACAGCTGGGCACACCTACGCCTGGGGATAGCGCCTTGCGTAGGGCCCAAGCAAGGTGCCCAGAATGCCTTTGACTACACTGGTTTGCACTGTTTTATTTTATCAGCCGTTAATATTTAGAAATGCTTATGCATGGGCACTTAAAGTTGTGGGTTTATGCCATGGATGATTTTCTGCAAATTGCAAAATGTGATAATCAAGATAGTGACTTGGTTATTAGGACCTATGCAATCTACAATATCGTTTGCTCAAGTAGTATGTTTGGAAATATAAACTAGTAAATTTGCTTGTTCTAGGAGTCAATTTCTGATCTCCATTATCTTTCATCTGAGAATATTCTTTGAGAGCCTTTTTATTCAAGACTTCATGCATTAAAATTTTTCAAGACACTTCACAGGCAGTGGTACAGAGACTCTGCTGAGCTGAGGGAGGGTTGGAAGATGGAATATTTAGAAGCATGTAACCTGTTTGGGCTGTGCATTAAAAGGGAAACCCATCCACCATCGTCCACATGTTCCATAAGAGGCGCGCATAGTTGGTGTCCATGATGTTCAGGTGTTGTTTCTCCTTTTAATCTCCAACTGAAACTATATAACTGTATTGAATGTAAAATATTATACACATTTGTAAATATCACTGAAGCTGTGGAAGCTAGGATTTGATTTCATAAATGTTACTGGTTCTTTGCAAGGCTTTTGCAGTTCCTTAGTAAAGTCTCTTGCAGTATAACGTGTTACTGAAATTTCATTTGAATGTTTCTTTTCCACTAAATATGCATAGAGGGCCTGCAAAGTGTTCCAAAAAATTGGAAGCAGGGGCATCACGGATGGAAGCATCTGTATAGACTGATGTGAAATGTTTAAAAACTGTCCATCTAACAAAATATAGAAAACTAACTCATTTTCCAATTGTCTTAAGAAACACTTAGGGCTCTCGCCAACCAAGTATTTGAATGAGACATGTTTGGTAGGCACTTTTCATACTAAATGCATTCTTTAAAGCTTAAAAAAAGCCTTAAATTCAGTTGAGGGGTAAAAACAATAGGGGGGTTATTTTTTAGAAAAAAATTTGAACGCCACATGGACTAGGGATATCAAAGGTGGGCACTGCATGATGGACGACCCACATAATAGGTGGGCACTGCGTAATGGACAACCCACATTAAAGGTAGGCCCCATATGATGGACAGCCCACAACAAAGGTGGGAAAAACATGAGGATAGACAACATCAAGATGGGCCCTCCATGATGGATGGTGGACATCAAAGGTGGGCCCATGTTAGATGATCAACATCAAGGTGGGTCCATTTGGACCCACATGATAACATATTGATGGTGGGACCGCATGATGGATGATTAACATCAAGGTGGGTGGCCCCATTTGGGCAGGTGGGCCCCACTTGATGGATGGTCCACATCCAAGATGGGTCCAACATAATGATGGTCTGCAGTGGCGTGCCCCACAGGATGGACGGACCACATCAATGGTTGTATATCAATCCCGTTCATCTGTTCCTAAAATCCATTTATATTTAGACAAACTAATCATACCCATTTAAAAAGTGTTTTGGATGGATCAGATTGGTTTCATGTTAGATTGGGCTCAATATTGTTCTCTATACTAATTAGCACATTCCAAACATATGCGGCCATTCAAATCAACTTTAGGATGGCCTGATCATAAATTTTGATCAATCTCATCATTATAAGTTATTCTTGTTATTACACTTCTATTGTACTTGGGCTAATAATATCTGTTTTTCAACATCTTAGTTTTTTTTTTTTATTTTATAATCTCAATTCTTTTCAAAATCTCAATTTTTCTCAAACATTGTTTTTTTTTTTTTTTTTTTTAAATTTTTTTTTTCAAACTTTATAACTTTGTTTTTAAAAATCACAAAATTTAAAACCTTTTAGATTCCTTTCAAAATCTCATATTTTTTTTTTCATTCAAAAATTTTCAAAATCTCAAAATTTCTCAAACGATGTTAGTTTTTTCCATACTTTTGAACTTTTTTCTTTTCTTTCAAAATCACAATTTTTTAAAACTTATTAATTTTCTTTTTCAAAATGTTAAATTTTTGTCAAAATCTCAGTGTCTTTTGAATAACCATACCAATCAAAACAGTGATGAATAACCATTAAAAACCTTTTGAAGGACACACAAGTTTTGGATTAATTTCCCTTCATCCAGATCTTTTTTACATTATCAACAAGTTGGATTGCAAATTAACACTACTAAAACCCCAATGTTGTCAAAAGCGATCACATAATCACATAATATGGCATATGTGATGGTTGCATATGTCATATGGATGGTATGCGATCGCATATCGCATAAAGTGATCGCATATGCGATTATGCGATCGCATAATGGCATATGTGATCGCTTACCCTCCAATGGTCAGAAATTTGACCATTGGAGCATTAATTTTATTTTATTATTATTATTATTTTTTTTTTGGTGGAAGTTTTGAATATAAAAAGGCACTTCCCCCTCTATTTGCAACATATACATCCTAAAACACTCTTGCTCTCTCATACATCATTCTAAAGCTCTCATTCTCTCTCTTAGTCTTAATCTCTTTCATACTGTTCACTCTATCAAGAAGCAAGAATCAAATCCAAGATCTAGTCAAGAAAAGAAGCGAGAAGAAGAATCAAGGATTTAATCACTCCATACTATTTTCTATATATATATATATCTCTCTCTCTCTCTCTCTCTCTCTCTCTCTTATCTCTTCTATAATTCTATTCTCTTATTATTCTAATTTTTAATCTCCATTCTAATATATTATTCTAAGTTGGTAACTTTTTTCTTTCTAATCTCTACTCTAAGTTTCTATTTTCTAACTTGTGTTTGTGTGATCTAATCATGATTTCTTTTTAGAATTCTCATTTATCAAGTGCTAAGACTCAGCTCAAGAGACTCAAGTCTCAACAACTCAAGACTCAAGAGTCAAGGGTCAAGTCTCAACTCTCAAGTGGCAATCACACACTCAAGTCCCAACAAAGTGAACAAAGTTTTCTATTTTGTTTCATACTTTCATTGTAATTTGTAGACTTGTAGTTTCTAGTTTCTAGTTTCTACTTTGTACTTTGTAGTTTCTAGTTTTTAGATTTTAGACTTCTAGTTCTACTTATTTCAACTTTCAACTTTCTAGTTTATTTCAAGTTTGAAGTTTCTAGTTTCTTGTAATCTTGTTTATTTTTAGTTTGTAGTTTCTAGGATTCAAGAAAGATTTAAGAAGTGCGATCATTTACAACTTTCAAGAATCTAGAATCTAGATTCAAGACTTCAAGACTTTCAACTTTGAAGAATCAATTCACGAGACAAGAGGTTTTCAACTTTGAAGAATCAATTCAAGACTCATTTTCAAGACTTTCAAGTTTCAACAACAACTTTCAACTTCCAATTTCCAACTTCCAAGGACTCAAGAGTCAAGACTCTCTCTTTCTCTCTCTGCTACAATTGTATTTGTAACTCCACAACCATACTAGTGACACTCTCGCTCCGCCTCTCTCTTTTAGTATTTTAAACTATTTACTTTATATAGTACTTAGTGGTATTTACTTATTACTTAGTAGTTAGAAAGTGGTATTTACTTATTACTTAGTAGTTAGCACTTGCTTATTATACTAAATAATACTTATTTAGTAGTAAGTGCTACTTGCTACTTGTTTAGTTTAGTACTTACTACTTAGACCAATAGACTCTTAATTCTACTACACATTCAGTCTCATACACACACGCTATGGTCAACTACTCTACCGTACTAGGCTACTACATAGTGTCATCACGTCTTCTTCCCAATCTTCTACTTTGAAGCCAAAGTCAAATGACTCGGGTTGGAAGTACGGGCACTATCAAAGTGCCAATAAAAAGTCCTAAGTAGTGTGTGACCTATGCGGATTCGTAAGTTTCAGTGGTATTTGCCTAGCATGAACAACACCTTGTGCACACATTGGGAGCAAATGCAAGAGCATGTCTCAATGTTACTTCGGAGATCCGTAGGGAAACATGGATAAGCATGCTCGGAAAAGACATGACACAACGGCTATGCAGGAATAATTTATGGAGAGAGAAGCTTATGAGGACATCAATGTAGTAGATTTAGATGAAACTACACCACCTACATCCACAAGGTGATCTAGACCGCCCACCAAAAGAGCTCGTGGGCATGAGCCTATGAATAGGTGGTGTAAACTACATCTGGAAGATGTGTTTGATCAAAGGGGTAGGGGACCCACCGAAACCACTTTAGAAAATCGGTATAAGAAGAATGATAGAAAAACCACGATTTAGTACATTGCGAAGTGGTTGTACCAAGCTGGTGTAGCTTTTAACACTATCAAAATGAAGAGTTTTAAAATTATGGTTGAAGCTATAGGTCAATTTGGACGTGGCTTGAAACCCCCTTCCTATCATGAATTGTGGGAGAGTTGCCTAAAAACGGTGGAGGTTACTAGAAACTTTATCTCCAAATATAAAGAAAGTTGGAAAATATATGGCTGTTCGTTAATGGCCGATGGATGGACGAATAGATCCGGTCAGACATTAATAAACTTTCTTGTAAATTGTCCAACTGGGACAATGTTTTTAAAGTCCGTGGATGCATCGGGCCATTCCCATACGGCCGATTATTTATTTAAATTGTTAGATAATATAGTTGAAGAGGTAGGAGAGGAATATGTTGTCCAAATTATCATGGACAATGCAATTAATTATGCAGCTACCGGTTGCCAACTCAGAGAAGAGGCGACGTTTATTTTGGACACCATGTGCGACACCTTGTGTCGATTTAATGTTAGAAGATATAAGTAGGTTATATCTTAAAGTAATTGTTAAGGCTCGGAGAATCACTGTTTTTATGTACAAGCATGCCCTTCTTCTCAATAACATGAGAAACCACATTGGGTGCAACTTGCTTCATCCAGCCGTCACTCGATTCACAACAACTTTCTTAACACTACAAAGATCACATTAAAACAAAGCTGAACTTAGGTCATTTGTAGTGTTAGCCGATTGGAATAATGGACCATCGTCAAAGAAGGCTGAAGGAAAGTCCAACAAACCATTCTTTCCGCTCAATTTTGGGCTCAAGTGGTAAAGACCTTAAAATCATCTGAATCCTTAGTAAGTGTGTTGCGATTGATGGATGGTAATGAAAAACCACCCATGGGTTATATCTATGATGCGATGGAAGGGCTCGAAATAAAGTAATGGAACACTTCAACTATAAAGAATGTGATTACTAGCCCATCCTAAATATTATAGATGCTAGATGGGGCATCCAAATGTTATCCCCTTTGTATTCGGCTGCCTAAATACTTAATCTAGCCATATTCTTTCCGTCCACCGATCGAATTGTCATATAGTCAGATTTTTAGACACTTTAGAAAGAATGGTTCCAGACAAAGAAGAACATGATAAAATTTATTGGGAGTTGGACTTCTACCTGAAGAGTGTATAGATTTGGTCAAGAGAGATTGTTATCAGGCATAGAAGTATGAAGTTGCCAAGTATGCAATTCGATGAAGTTCTACAACTTAAAATATAAGAAGTGTAAGTGAGAAAGTGTCTAACTTAAACTTATTTGCACAACTGATTGGTGGTCTACTTATGGAGTGGACCCGACTAGGATGGATGCGGCACTACAGAAGCTGGCCATGAGAATTCTCGGCCTTACATGTTCTTCGAGTGGTTGTGAGTGCAAGTACATTTGAGTCTATAAGTTTTACAAATTACAACTTAAAGTTCTATAATTTACTTCTAGTTTCAAATTTCAATGCTAAATTGCTAATAATACATATTCTAAATGTTAATGGCATGCAGATTCACGAAAAAAAAGAAATCACCTTGAACAAAAGAAACTTAACAACCTGTTCTTCGTTCGTATTACTAGAAGTTACGAGGAAGATTCCAAGCTAAGCGAGAAAAGCCTGGATTCTATGATCCTATAAGCCTAGATGATTTGGAGGCAGATAGTGAGTGGCTTGTGGAGATAGAGGATTCAGTCTTTGCCGACGAGTCCCTTACATGGGCCCAAGTCGAAGACACCGCTTATGGATTAGCACCTGTTGAAGGTTCTCAATCTCAACAATGGAGAAGAGGAGCTGGAGGGGTGAGTAGTAGCACAAGGCCTGCGGCTGTGCATAGCAGTCAAGGAGAAGATGATGATGATATTGAGATTGAAGAAGTTGTAAAAGAAGATGCTCGACCATTAGACGTGGATGAGTAGCTAGTGCGGACAAATGATGAAGAAACAGAGGAAGATGAAGTATACATTGAGGAAGGAGATGACTGACGATGGTGATGTGTCACAATGGGACAAGGAACAATGTATATAGCATTATAGTTAATAGATTAGTAGTTCGTACTTTGTAGATTTTATTTATCAATAAAAGTATTAAGTTTTTACTTTTTATTAATTAGTTGTTAATTTTTAGTTATTAGTAGCTTAGATAACATATGTAATTTACTTACTAAATACCAATATTCACAAATTAGTTTGAAAATTGATGGGAGTAGTGAAGCCTTTGTGGGGGGAATAGATTTTTCCTAGAAATATCCATTTTTTTTAATGATTTTTTTTTTAAATAAAAAAAATTCAAAAAAAAAAAAAGTTGTATGATCGCATAAGCGATCGCGCAGTGGTGGTCGCATACAACTGCTTAAGCGATTTGACAAAATTGTATGGTTCGCATCAAAGGCTAGCCCCTACATGGTGGACATATCACATTGAAGGTGTGATGGTCGGTCTACATCCAAAGCGGGCCCCGCATGATGGATAGCTCGCATCAAAGGCATCAAAGGTGGTTCCTGCATGATGGATTACCTGCATTGATGGTGGGTTCCCCCTTTGGTTGCCCATCTCTCCCGTTTGGATGATTTTAGCCATTCGACCAATAGCCAAAAAAACAAATGGTCCACATTGATTATAATAGAGGTATAATCATGTATTGGAATTGTCCACGAAGTGGGGTCAACGTTTGGTTGTCATTTTTAAGACAAAAGGTCAAGCCAAAAGAGAAGACTGTTCAAATTGAGAGGTTGTAAAATGTGTTTGGAACTTCAGTTTAATATGAGTGGGGCCGATGATTCAGTGATCTAAATGTTGATACGTGGATTGGAAGATCGTAGTCATAGAGCACTTGTCCCCTTATTGGTTGACTGGGAACTGTTTATTTGTCTTCCTTGCTTATGATTTTTCCATTAGGTTTATAATCTGTGCATGGACCTCTGATGCAGGTGGGCAGCCCATGTGATTTGGGGCTCACGAAGGGGGTTCGGCCGAGGTCCTAAAACCCATGAGATGTGGGGCCTGGGCTATGAGATAAATGGACCACACGTATGTGGGGCCCACTATTCAGAAAAAGGCCACCTTAGCCCTGGTCGGCCAGGGATGGACTCCAAAACCCTCAAATCTCAGCTCGATCCGATGTACGATTTGTGCGTGATGCTCTGTCGAAGTTTCAGCCCTCCTGTAGGGCCTGATTTTGAAATTCTGATGTGGGGAGGAGAATTGCTGCAATAGATGATTGATTCAAAGTGTAGATGATGGGGTAAGATGAGAAGAAGGGATGGTAGAAGATGGGTTGTAGAGATGACGATGGATGGGGGCGAATCGGGATAGATGTGGCTTCGCACCACGGTAGTTAACCCTTCGATGAAGGGAGGACTTTGCACCCAATTAGGCTTCACAACTCAGAGAGTAGGAAAACGCAGAATTTTTATTAATTTTCAATGAATGAAAAAAAGCTATAAGGGGTGCCTATTTATAAGAAAACCCTATACCCTAAAACTTGCGCCATGTGCGCAACCTATTAGTTAGCGATGAAGTAAACCAAAATAAAAACTAATCAAAGAAATCTAAAGCGTCCATGATGTTCTAAACAACATTAATAAACAAAACCTAAAATATGAAATCAATCTGACTAGTAGGCCACGATCATGAGATCCCATGATGGGTTTTTCTTGACTAATGGGCCCACTCTTTTGAATCAAAACTTCGTCTTCTAGCTAGGAAACCTTCCTTGGACGTCGTCATCGATCTAGATTGACGGTGGGGCCCTCCTTCCGGCTTACGTGCGTAGGGGGGCGGTGTTAATGTGCGTGATGTCTCCATAAATTCTCCTCGGCTGTGAAGGTTTCGCCACTGGCGAAATAAAACTCCCGAACCGCTCCAGGATGTCAGGATCAAGTCTCTGAAGCTCCTCCTTAGTGAGCCACGTGCTGTCTGAAGCTGGGCGTGAGTTCCATTTAACCAGGTACTTCTGAAACTCGCCGTCCGACATTGAAACTATCTGATGGTCCAGGATATCCTCTATTTCCTTTTTGGGTGTGTGAAGGTTAGGTATGGAAGGTAGAGGTTGGGAAAATGGGTCGGGAAGGATAGGTATGGGAGGTAGAGGCTAGGAAGATGGGTCGGGATGGGTAGCTATGGGAGGTAGAGGATGGGAAAATGGGTTGAGAATGGTAGGGATGGGACGTAGAGACTGGGAAAATGGGTCGGGACGGGTAAGTATGGGAAGTAGAGGCTAGGAAAATGGGTCGGGACAGGTAGGTATGAGACGTAATGGTTGGAAAAATGGGTCGGGAAGGGTAGGTATGGGAGGTAGAGGCTGTGAAGAAAGGTCAGGAAGAGTGAGTATGCGAGGTAGAGGCTGGGAAAATGAGTCGGGAAGGGGCCATGGTTCAAGGGATAAATATGGGAAATGAGGACGGGTAGGCGAAGTATCAGTGGTCCCCTGAAAAGTAACTAGATCCTCCATGTTGAATGTGAAACTAATTCCCATAGAAAGTGGAAGATCTACCTCATACGCATTGAGACCGTTTAGTTTTATAATTTTGAAGGGTCCAGTGCTACGTGCGTGTAACTTATGAAAGGCCCTCGGAGGGTACTGCTCGGACCAGATGCGGACTATCATAGAGTCCCCAATATTGAATTTTTTGAAATGTTTATGTTGGTTTGCAGAAAATTTATAATGTTCATTACTAGTAGTGATCTTCTGCCTGATTTCTTGATGCCATGAATGAATGTGATGCACAAAAGACTCTGCAGGCTCTGACACCCTATGGGATAGTGACATAGGGACAAGATCAATAGGTTTCCTAGGTTTATAAACAGTAACGACTTCATAAAGACCGAGACCTGTGGACCTATCGATAGAACTATTAAACGCAAACTCGGCAGTAGGTATTACGGTGTCTCATGTTCTGGTGTGCTCTATATCCCTCCTAGGGGGAGACTCATCCGGTAGATCATCAGGAAAGACATCACGTAACTCATCCATTATCGGAATGGCTTCAGTGGGTAACTCTACACTAGCCTCTGGTGCACTCTCTCCAGCCACAAGGCCGCACACGTCGTACCCCTCAAAATAGTGGTCTTGATGTCTCTCATGGGGTGGGTGCACGGGTGCACACCCATAATTGATTCCTTCACCAACTCCATTCATTAGTTTATCCTCCAGGCCCCCTGCCTGAGATTGGATATCTACCCCAATGGTGGGGTTTGTCGTGGCGATGGTCTTTAGTCGGGTAATCCGTACATCAAGTTTTTCACAGCATTGGTCCATTTCCAAGCGCTTAAAAAAACTCCAACTTGTGGGACAGCTTGTTTAGTGACTCTTGCAATTGTTCCATGTTTAGTGTAGGGTGCCAACCAAAATTTAGCAATATAGTTGTCAAAATATAAGATATATATATATATATATATATATATATATATATATAAGAAACAACCTAGTTTCTAAAAACGAAAAAGGAAAGTTTCTAAGAAAAACAAATTAGGAAAGTTTCTAAAAAAAACAAATTAGGAAAGTTTCTAAAGAAAAGCAACCTAGTTTCTAAAAACGAAAAAGGAAAGGAAATTAGTTTCTAAAAACAGATTAAGAAAGTTTCTAAAAACAGAAAAGGAAAGTTTCTAAACCTAGAAATAGAAAGCGAAGTTAATTTCTTAAATAATTCAAATAAGGGGATAACAAAAAATTTCAGCAGCTTATGTCAGGGTTTATGGACTTCTAAACAACCATATATGATGAGAATTGATGCGTAATGGACATAAACAACCAAACCCTAAACATGTAATGAATTCCCCTACAAGAACCCTAGGCTTTGATACCAAATTTGATGCAGGACATGAAAGTTAAATATGGTATGCGAGATTTCAGGCTTAAAATCACGTTAGTTCAGAAACAATTACACAAATTCCATATCCCACATGAAAGTCCAAACTTTCAATTAAGGGGAATCTATGCGGGTCCAGGCCTACACATGATAGGGCTGGATCAATAAAAATTATGAACTAAACGATACTCAAAGATAAGAAATAATCATCCACACATGCGTAGTAATCAGTCCCTAATCCAAGAGATTCACCAATTTCAAATCAAGGAACCCTAAGGTAAGAAAAGGGGCATAAAATTGGATATTTGAGTAATTTAGGGTTAGGTTTAGGGATTTTGGGTGAAAGCGGAGTGAAAGAGAGGAGAGAGACGAACCAGAGAAGTACCGCACGCGTGGACAACAACAATGACCTAGACGCACATGCATGTGATCTCGGCCGCACGTGTGCGAGGCCCACTATTCAGAAAAAGGCCACCTTGGCCTTGGTCGGCCAGGGATGGACTCTAAAACCCTCAAATCTTAGGTCGATCCGATGTACGGTTTGTATGTGGTGTTCCACCGAAGTTTCAGCTCTCCTGTAGGGCCAGATTTTGAAATTTTGATGTGGGGAGGAGAATTACTGTAATCAATGATTGATTCAAAGTGTAGATGATGGGGTAAGATAAGAAAAAGGGATGATAGAAGATGGGTTGTAGAGATGACGATGGATGGGGGTGAATCGGGATAGATGTGGCTTCGCACCACGGTAGTTAACCCTTCGATGAAGGGAGGGCTTCGCACCCAATTAGGCTTCACAACTCAGAGAGTAGGAAAACGCAGAATTTTTATTAATCTTCAATGAATGAAAAAAAGCTACAAGGGGTGCCTATTTATAAGAAAACCCTATACCCTAAAACTCGCGTCATGTGCGCAACCTATTACTTGGCGATGAAGTAAACCAAAATAAAAACTAATCAAAGAAATCTAAAGCGTCCATGATGTTCTAAATAACATTAATAAACAAAACCTAAAATATGAAATCAATCTGACTGGTAGGCCACGATCATGAGATCCCATGATGGATTTTTCTTGACTAATGGGCCCACTCTTTTGAATCAAAACTTCGTCTTCTAACTAGGAGGCCCTCCCTGGACGTCGTCATCGATCCAGATCGACGGTGGGGCCTCCTTCTGGCGTACGTGCGGGGGGGGGGGGGGGGGGGGGCGTGAGTGCGCGTGATGTCCCCATCAACCTCTCATAGCCGAGATTGTGATATTGATGGTTTGGACCCCAAAACGATGGACCAAACATTGCAAATTGAAAACCCAAATGGCACTATATAACCTTAAGGCCAATCCATAGTATAATGCCTCAAAAGAAAGTACCTGGGTCAGGACAAGGGGTGGTTTCAAAGCAGGAGTGGATTGCTGGAATGGGAGTGGCTGCTTGGGTCTAGGATTCTTGCTCTAGTACCATACAAAGCAAGCATCTTCACCTCAGTTATGTTGTAGGAGGGGTTGGGGAAGTGCAATTTATTTTCTAAAATATTTATTGCAGAAAGACTCAAGCTTGACATGGGCTTGTGACACACTGCAATGAAGAATTAGTGATTCTATAAGGCAAAAAAGGGGTCTCAAAATCCAACTCCAGTCGCTTTTTGGGTGAGATACATGTTTTTCTTTTCTTTCTTTTTCTTTACTGAGGGTGTCTGTTAGTGTTGCTAATGTTCGCTTATAGTGTAGTGAACTCACACCATTCTTGTTAAACCAGAATGACTTCAATGCCCTTCAAGACTAATTAATTAATCGTGCATAAATCCTAATCCACCCATTACGATGCTGGTCCCAGTTTACACAATATGCACCAACAAAACTCTTTGTTAAGCTGGTATATAGGCATCTATTGTCACTAAGCAGCCTTACCAGCTCATGATATCCAATGTTCCATTTCCTTAATAGGAAATAGCATTGGTTAACATTTACTCGGCGATGTCTTTAGCCTGTAATAATGGGTGCACTCCAAGCTTTGGTAATAATGCTTGCAATTATGGTCTTAGGAGAGGCGACAGTCAACTTGCTCTTGACCCAGTGAGAGTAATCAACAAGTTGTTTGGTGGTGAGATTGGGAGCTTTGATTCTGCCCATGGAGACTTCCTATTCACAAAGTGAGTCTATTTAAATATTGTTTGGTGCAATGTTACCTAAATCACAAAATCCCCACGTTTCTGGTTCCGAATAGCACGATGGCTCATTTGTGATCTGGATCGCTATTTTTAGTGACCTGAAATTGTGGTTCTAATGTTCTTTGCACTTACTGTTGATTAAGTTGTAATTCAAATTTAAATTTACAGCGGAGATATATGTGGTTTGTTTTATTTAGCATCATGCATGCAATATACTACTATGCATGTGGGGTCTATAATAAAAACATTCATATGATATATAAAGTTCAATATTAATTCATATATAAAATTATATTGCATATACTTAGTGCATGTATTGGAGCAACCCACATGATCCTACCCCCAACGTACAATGTATTGGAGGAAGTAGTGTACCATGTACCCGTTCTAATACCATGTACCAAAGTGATCTGTAGTCCATGTAACCTTGGTACATTGTGAGCATGAAAGACTGGGTTGACAGCCATACAAGTTGCAGCCAATGCGAGTCTCCAAGGGGTTGGCAGATTTAATCACTTCCTCAAGAAAACCACCTCCAGAACTTTATTCATGAATTCCACAACACAGGATTTTTTATCTTCTCAATCATAGGAGGAGAAGATGCTCTGAGCAAGGTATCTTGTATCGGTATTAGTTGGCGTAACGGTGCCCTCCGATACTAATACGGATACGGGGGTGTAATGGCAATACGGGGGCGTAACGGCCCGTAACGGTGCAAATTTATTTATTTTTTTTTGCCAAAAAAATATGAAAAAATATAGATTAAATCCGGAATATTCTAAACATTCCAAATATGCATTTATTTATAAATTGGAACATGTTTATGGTGGTGTAACGGTCCACTCTTTGGTGAGAAGTTGTATCGGATTGTCTGATGAATCTATGAACTAGACAACCTGGATTTGACTGCAAAACTCATATATTTAATTTTCTATCTACTATCAATGATAGATATACTAGAATGAATGTAATATGAAAATATCTTACATGTGTAATATATTCGAATTTTTTAAAAAAAGGGTCGAAAATAGTGCGTAAATAGAAAAAAAATTATCAAAAAATATAAAATGACAACAACAATCTGTAAAATGGACATTAACATATTCTACTATGATTAACACATTATATTCTACCATTAAAATAACAAAACATTCAATAAAAATGATTTTTTGAATTAAAAAAAAAGGGCCGAAAATAGTGCATAAATAGAAAAAAATTATAAAAAAAATATAAAATGAGAACAACAATCTGTAAAATGCACATTAATATCTTCTACTATGATTAACACATCATATTCTACTAGAGGTGTACACGAGTCGAGCCGAGCCGAGTATTGCTCAGCTCATGCTCGGCTTGGCTCGGCCTTTGAGCTCGGAACATCAACTAGTGCTCGGGTTGTCCGAGTTTGAGCCGAGTTCGAGCAGATTTCAAGTTGATTTCGAGCAGATCTGGACCCTTCATTTCATCGGAATCCACCGCAACACCATCTATCTCGTCAGGTACATGTGATGGGAATGACAACGGGTCTTGAAACTGACCACACGATCGCCCTAAAGGGCATTTCTGTGAATTGCGGTAAAGGGAAGGGCATTAGTAGTGTTGTTGCTGCTGCTAATCGTAACAGCACAAGCGATGAAGATGACTGGGTTTTAGGGAAGATGGGACCAATGTGAATTTGAATGGGGCGAAGGGTAAAAAGGGGTCTCTGTGGCAACAGATGAAGTGGACGGATGACGTTGTCCGGATGCTGATCACGACCGTCTTGTGTGTCGGGGTGGATGGGACAACCCCAGATAGCCCTGCGGATGGGCCGCACAAGAGGGGAACGAGCGCTGGGATGGGCCGGATGGCCCGATGGGATGGCTGAGAGAGGGTGAGGGTTTTTTTTTTCGAAGGGTTAGTTTTTTTTTTTTTTTTTTTTTTGTTGAACGGGCGCTGGGATAAGCGATAGGGTTAGGGTTTTTTGTTTTGGAAATTAGAAGGGTATATATATACCCTGGTCCCTGTACCGAGTCGAGTCGATTTCGAGTCGAGCTGAGTCGAGTAGGGTCAAGCTCGTGCTCGGCTCGAACTCATTTCGAGCTCCAAAAATCAGCTCGTGCTCGGCTTGAACTCATTTCGAGCTCCAAAAATCAGCTCGTGCTCGGCTCCAACTCATTTTGAGCCGAGCCGAGTCAAGCTTTTTCGAGTCGAGTTACCGAGCTAACTCTGCTCGTGTACAACTCTATATTCTACCATTAAAACAGTTAAACATTGAATAAAAAATGATTTTTTGAATTTAAAAAAAAGTGGCCGAAAATAGTGCGTAAATAGGAAAAAATTATAAAAAAATATAAAATGACAACAACAATCTATAAAATGGACATTAACATGTTCTACTATGATTAACACATCATATTCTACCATTAAAACAACAAAACATTCAATAAAAAATGATTTTTCAAAATTTAAAAAAAGGGCTGAAAATAGTGCGTAAATAGAAAAAAATTATAAAACAATATAAAATGACAACAACAATCTGTAAAATGGACATTAATATCTTCTATTATGATTAACACATCATATTCTACCATTCAAACAACAAAACATTGAATAAAAAATATAAATACCTATTTTTGAGGAATTTCTGAAAAATGGCCCACGGAGCTTTGAATAAAGAAAATCCTTAATATAAGTTATTTTTATCTGTAATATCAAGCTAATAGTGGTCGAAACTAGCAATAGAAAGATTTAGGAAGAGTTTGGAAGAAAGAAGTTAAAAAAAAAAAAAAAAGTAAAAAAACATACCTTAAAAAGCAAAAAAAAAAAAAGGCCATTTTTTTACCGTTACAGGGCAGTAACGGCCGTTACGGGGCGTTACGGCCCCGTATCGCGTAACGGCCACTGCCGTTACCGATACGTATTGGCCGATACGGCCGTATCGTAATGGATACGGGACACCCTGGCTCTGAGCATCTCCATAAACATCCTTGATCCGGGTCCGATCAGATTTGGCGGATGGGTATCCACCAACTTGATTTTGCTTGGAATCAACCATAGCAATTACAGCTCCTATCACTCTCACCTATCTCAAGACTTTCTAGAATGCTTGAGAAGCGAGCTGAGGAGGGACCTGTAAGTAGTTTCAAGGTTGAAAGGGCAAGTCTCCATTTGTCTAATTTATAGTTTGAAATGGTACTCTTATGTTATGTGATGGTTGGAAGCAGTGTTGGGCCAAAAATCAAGTTGTAAGATAGTGAAATTTGAAGGTTCAGCTAGGAGAGGAGCTTGGAGGATGGCAGAGATTTTTGGGTGTAAAGCACGAAAGATGTCATATAACTATTTTGGCCTTTGTCGTGCATAGCAGCTAAGAGATGTTGGGAAGGGCAGAGAGCAAACTACATTGGCTTGGAAAAGCTAACACGGTAACACCTATCTCTCGGATGTTGAATTATACCTGCTAAAGCAACCTTGGTGAACATGCTGATCTATTTTATGCTGGTGTTCGAACTGACAGTCATTGTTCTCAAGAGGTTGAAAAGTTGCAAAAGCATTTCCTTTGGCAAGCAACATTAAAATCATGATATCCAACTAGTGAAGTGAGAATACATAATTAAGAAGAGCAGAAAGATTGCGAAGGATGTTGCTTATAGAATTAGAGTTAGGTGGATGAAGTGAAGATGTTGCTTATAGAATTAGAGTTAAATATCGCATTGTAGCAATGCAATGGGATATTTTGCCAAAATTTATGGGATGCCCAAAAGTCATTGGACTTTTGGGTTAGTGTTTTGTATCGGGCCATGTGATGCCTATATTATTGGATGGTAATATCGATAATGTTAACACTGAATGTTGCTGCCTTGAAAAGTCAATTGAGTCCACTTAAGCTAAAGAGAATATGTTTTCTTTTCATTGTTATGTGTGGAACTCATGAATTGTGTTTAGAAGGTTATTGGAGTTCATAGAATTTCTCATGGTCCATGGGAAATGAATGAAATGGACACAATGACCACCTATTAAGGTTTTATGAAGGGGATAGCATAAAACTTTTTCAAAATCAAAATTTATGTGATTAGGACCTCTATCCCATCTAGATAATATCGAATTTCCAAAAGATACAAACCAATGGACGAGATCATACATATGATTGTATCCTTTGTGAGTGTGTACAAGCCCAATTTAGATTCTTCAATGTAAAAGGTCTCTTCTTGATTTATCTCCAAGAAATGTATGCCTTGAAGCTTCCACATGCCCACACTGTAGGGCTTGGGCATGGGAATGGTGAGAACTATCCATGGGATGCACCACGTGTGATGGTAGAGTGGAAAAGGGTATGGAGATAATTCTCTCCTCTTTTCTCATTTTTTTTCCCCTTTCATTCTCTCTAAAAAATGTCTAAGCGTGGGTGGACATCCAACCCTCTTAGGGCTTCCTCCGTATGCCCTTGTTAGCAAAAGTCTGTGATCCTACCTATCCATGTGCCTTCTATATTTGTGGTGTCCATACTTGGCCAAGATCCCATGCAACCTCTAGTGGTGGACTGAAATAAAAGATCTAACCGTTGGATATTCATCAAGTTTGGTCAAAACACTTCAACAGTTAAATCAAAATATCTAATTGTTAAAAACATTTGAATTTTATATTTTGAAAATATTTGAGAATGCTAACTAGCTTTACAACACTTAATGGATAATCCGATCCACAAGATCTATCCACTACCAAGTCTCGAGAAGAATAGTGGATCCCATTTTGGTCAATGTAGGCTTCTACCATATCCTAATATGTGCACCCAATAACACCTATGTGTTAGTCACCAATGTAACCTTAAAAAGTGTGTCAAGGAACACATCATTACTACAATGAAGTCTTTCTATGACCTCAAGTCTAATGATTAGGAAACTATCACACAATCAAGTTAATCCAAGCCGAGGATTATGACCATCTCTGTTTGGAAACTTGATGCAATCCATCATTGCGAATGTCCAATTGAACACTGTCCGATCGAACCATCCAATCGAACCCAACACAGATTCTCATAAAATAAGTGAACAACCACGTGCTCATAAAATGAGTGAACAATCACACTCTTGTGTGGAGAAGGGCGGTGTGAACTGGATTCCCAATGATAGAGATTAATCGATGCCAACTCATTATTGATTATACAAAGAGGAGAACTAATCCCTGGCTACCCAAACCTGATGAAAGGTATATGGAGTTTATGGTAGTTGAGAGTAGTCGAACCACAACTCTCCATTAGCCATAGTAGCTGTTATGTCCACTTCATTATTTCCCTATGGACCCATAATAGAGATTCTGTAAGGAACCCTTGTAACTGCTAAACGTATTAATCTAAGAATTCCACACAAAATTAATGATGAAGAGTGAAAGAACAATCCATTTGACTAGGTTATCATCAATAAACGAGCTTCATCAACATATGAACAATTGGCTTTTCAGAGCACATTTACCCAACACCACCATAGTTAAGGGATAGTTGTGACATCATGATTCTCAAGTACCTATAACCAATCCAGCTTTGGACAACTCAGAATCAGTTTTGTGGTTATCCTATGTGAAGAGAATCCAATGACGAGTTGAGATGAATTGATCTCCATTCTCCACCATCAAACATCTTGTTCTCTATACCTTTCATCACATGGAGTGTGAATTCACTTGTTCACGAGTACTTGTATAAGGTTTGATTGGACTACGAGGCCTGCCTATCATTCTCGGATTGGATTGACTTGTTGTGTGCTAGCTTTAATTAATTCTTAAGCTTAAGATTATGGAAATACTTTATGGTCCTTATGCAGTGTGCCTTAATACATTTTTTTGAGGTTTCATTAGTGGCCGACTTTCTGGTGTTGCTGAAAGCACACATTAGGATGCAATTGAAGCCTTACATGGGATCTGCTAGTCTTCCCATGAGTTGGTTGTTGAGAGCACACATTAGGATGCAATTGAAGCCTTACATGGTACAAAATGGGATCCACTAGTCTTCCCATGAGTTAGTTGTGGTGCATGGTTGATTGGACCATCTATCAAGTGTTTTATAGCTGACTGACTCTCTCAAATATTTTTGAAAAGATTTTTACATCTTTTGATTTCACCATTAGAGTGCTCTGCTTGGACTTGTTGGGTATTGAATGGTTAAATCCTTTTGAGGTATGCCTCTTGTGTTTTGATATGGTTTTAGGCCAAGGATGGATAGCACAGTTAGTAAAAGGATTTGGATTAATTTGGATACACCGATAGGCATGATCACAAGGTGAGGACAATCATACGGTGGTACTCTATATAAACACTGAATCCTTATATAAATAGATCCTATCCTTGAGAGGATTTATGAAGAAGGCTTATAAAACATCACACCATTAGAAAGCATAGTTAGCATAGCTCTGAAACTCGTTGACCCAACTTGAGACTTGGCCGAGTCAACTCGATTCGACGGGAATTTGAGCCGAGCTGCTGACTCAGAGACTCGTAGGCTTGGCTCGGTCGATTTAAAACAAGTCACTCGGTTTATGAAAACCAGGATTCTATTTAAAAAATAATATGTTAGCAGTGAAATTCAAACCCCACACCTCATCCAGGCTAACCAACACCTTTAACCACCAAGGAAGGGGAAATCATGTTAATTTATTTCATGTCTATATTACTTATGAGAGATAATTTATAAATTTGTTAAAATAATTTCAATTTATAATAATGAAATATTGGGTGAAGCTGGATCGAGTTTTCGAGTCAACCCAACCCGACTAAACATCAAATTGTGTCAAGTTTTCTGGTTTTTGAACTACGCTATAAAGGATATATAAACTAGGGCATTACACTGCTAATTTGCGACATAGTTCTTAAATTTAGTGATTCAGCTCAGAACTCAGTCAAGTAACCATGAAACTCGATTGTGTCAACTTGGCATGATTTGTTGAGTTGACTTGATGAGAGCCGCCACAACTCAAAGTGAGTTGCCTACTTGAAAAGCTTTTTAATAAAAAAGGAAGGGTTGAACCAAGATTTCTCTTAGAGGTACTAACACCTCTGACTTGCATGCCAAATGCAATACCTGTCTAGTATTTCTTCAATTCTTATTACTTTATCTTTATCATGTAAAATATTATAAAAATTATTAAATTAATTATTACATATTGTGTCAACTAAAGTAAGGACTCGTTTGAGTCTTCAGGTTATATGGAACCATGGTCTGCAAACCATCAAACTTTACAATACTTGACTATCATATGCTTTCTCAAAAGGTTTTTAATCATCAAAATAACCATGTCCAGTTCATTTGTGTGGCCTTGCATAAATAGCATGGTTAAAAGACTCGGCGACTCGGACTCTGACCATCCTGTTTGAGTTTGAGTCTGGACTCATTCAAGTCAGGTGAATCGGCCTGCTTAGCTAGTGAGAGGTGATTCATGGTGTTGAATATGATTGGGTTCGACCAAGTCCAAGTCAAGTTGGACAAGATACACAGGATTCATCCTAGTCTTAATTGTTTGGGTGTCAATGGCTCAGGTTCGAGTCGGGTATGGGTGCAGTACCGCTTGGGCACCCATCCCCATACTGTTTAGGGTGTTTTTGTACCCATTAGGTATCAGACACCCATTTATGATTTGAGATTAAAAAAAAAACTTACAAGTATATATGAATTGACTGTTTAAAAGTGAAAAATATCATCCTATTTCAACTGCAAACAAGTATATATGAATTGAAGGTTAGTGTTTTTTTTTTTTTTTTTTTTTTTTTTTTTTTTGGTTGAACCAATCTGATTTTAGGACCATTACTTAGCAATAGTGATTTACACAATTAACTCAGTTTAATGTGAGATATCCTTTACATTGTGTACAATTTCTAAGAACCTGTGGGTTAAGTGTCATACACTGTCCAAATGTCAAATAATTCTCCATTTTATTACTACCCTTAATTTGGTATTTAAATTCTACTTTCAGACTTTTGATTTGGTATGTAAATTATATGTGGGTCCTGTACGCTGATTCTTGAATCACAGGCTATTTCACACCTCCAGTGAGCCATATGTTTATTTCAAAGTAGATAGTCAATAGGTTTAATTTAGAAAGTCTACTATTTTAATACAAATAGTCGGGGTTTAGGTACACCCACATTTGGCTCATTTATTAATCGGGCTCAAAATGATACCCATACCCATTTGGCTATACCCATACCCAGCTCATTTCAGGCCAGGTTTGAGTAGCCATTGGGTGCATTTGGCTTGTTGACACCCTTCTTAAAAGTAGGCCTTGTGACCATAACTTTCCCAAGTCAATTTAAACACCCATTGCTGCTTACTGAGTAAGTTTTGTTGGACATGGGTGCGTTGGGCTCACTTGTTGGCAACTATTAGTGGATAGGTCCTACATGTTTTCCTCTAACTTCCTTTTGGACTGGACTATTTGAAAACCAAATTTAAAATTTGATTTTGAAAGAGTAAGAGATACGGAAAGAGATTGGATGCGATAGGAATAACTCTTACCTCATCCAAACTTCTGTCTAATCTCTCAATCATTCTCTTTATAAATTTGGAGAGGTACTCTTGTAAAACTACAATAATCAAGAGGGATCCGTGAAACAGAACAGAGGTAAAAGAGCGCATACCCAGTTTATGTTCACTTGGCTTTTCTTTGGATGATCTAAACCATTGATGTAATTCAGGGGCCATTTCAACCATATAATAAGAGTGATCAGAATCTCTTTGCTCTTATAGTGGTTAGATAGACCACTGGATTTGCACCATTTATTTTTGACTTCGTATGAAGATCTAAATTGCATAGATACCATCAAATCCTATGGGCCCACCCATTGGGCCCTTCTTTCAGTGCCATTAGAGTGACATAGTTGGATATCTGATTAACCCATCTTTCAGTGCTATCTGAGTGACATAGACAGATATCCGATTAACCATGTTTATGATGGAGGTAAGTACCCTTTTTCTCCGAAATTTAGTATTTTAATTCATGCTTTTTATTTGGTAAATATGTCTGATCTCATGAGCCTCTTTTTTAATTATAACCTGATTACCTTAAATCTAGATTAGGGATCGAAACTAAAGAGGTTGGCCGATTAACCGCCAAAGAATAAGGAAAAGGAAATTTTCCATATGGCCGCAAAATGCATTGTTGACTTTAATTTTGGTTGATTGGGTAACTGCGATGGACGGAAGAGATAACCTCAAAAAAAAAAAAAAAAAAACCTTGTAGATTGATCTTCCAATCACATAGTGATAAGCAACAAGTGGGTACTCAAGATTAAAAAAAATGTTGATGATACATTGGACAAGCACAAAGCATGGTTGGTTGCTAAGGGGGTGTTTGGCGCATGGTATTGGGAAGGATTAGGTGAGATGGGATTTAAAAAACGTAATTATTACATTTGGTAGGGATTGTCCCCTGTTACCATGGGATAAGCTTAATTCCATGCTATGTTTGTAATACAGTGGTACATTGAATGGATATACCCACCATCTTTTGAAACTATTGAGAATAACACGTGTTATATCCAAACCGTTCATTTGTTTTGTAACCTCATTTTATGGCATGGGCCTAAAAATGAGGCAGATCCCCAAAGAAGTTTTCAACGGTAGGTATTCAATCCCCTTTGCTTTCTATGGTGGGGTCCACCTAAGCTTTAGATCTACCTGATTTTTTGGCCCATGTTCTAAAATGATCTCGAAAAATGGGTGGATGGTGTGGATATAGCCCACACATCATGGTGGGACCTACACAACTTGCTAACATTGAGTGGAATTGGCACGAGACCCAATGTAATTCCATCTAATCTAATTCCAAGCTTTTCCATTCTTCCCAAACATCAAGTGGAATTGGCACGGGACCAAATGCAATTCCATCCCACCTAATCCCATCTAATACCATGCACCAAACGCCCCCTAAAGGTTTTCATACAAAAAGAAGACTGTTTAACATATTGTAAAGTTATCCTCAATTCGCATAATCTTATCCATTATTGCAAGTTTAGACGTAGGGGCCATCTGACTATTGTATATGATGTCTTAAATCTAGTTAAGTACAGGGTTTGTCGATGCCATCGACTGTATGTTCGATGACATCAAATAGTGTTCGATCCATCGAACATTTTCCGGATTTCCTCTGTTGGTTGCTAGACATATTGTTGCTATTTTCGATGACATCGAAGAGCTTTCGATGACATCGAAGACTTGTTCGATGCCATTAAATCTGGGTCGAACAATTGAGAATTTCCACAAATTTCATGTTTCGTCGTAGGACTCTTTTGGCGTGTGGTCGATGTCATCGAAGGTTGTTCGATGACATCGAATGATTTACGCAAATTTTTTGCGGATCCGTGGGATTTGCGAAATTTGCTTCCTAATTCGTTTTGGTTTCTTTCTAAAGCTATATAAAGGGGTGTAAACAAGATTGGGAGGATTTTAAGGCTTCCAAAACTATTCCAAGGGTTTCTAAAAGGGTTTTAGGGTTTCAAAGGGGTGGAGCAAGGTTGAGATTCAAGGTTGTTCGAATCGAGTAAGTCCTCTCTCTTTGTAATTTCTACTTTCATAGTGAAGATCTATCTCTTTGTGTCGTGGTTTTTTTCCGAAAGTTTTTTCCACGTTAAATCTTTGTGTTCTCTTGTGTTTGCTTGGTACTCTTGGATTGCTATCATAGATTCATCTCTGTGTGATTCCGTCGTCCAATTCCTAACAAGTGGTATTAGAGCAATTGTTGGGGCACATATTTGAATCTGCAGGATTAACATCAATGAGAAGCACTAGGTATGATATTGAGAAGTACTCGGGGAAAATAACTTATGGAAGATCAAGATGATAAGTTCCTTAACTAAGCAAGGTGAGGATGATGTTCTTGAGGAGAGAAAGTCTACTATGACTGATAAAGAATGAAATACTCTTGATAAGAAGGCCTTATCGTTGATCCGTTTATGTCTCACGGATGAGGTCTTCTATAATGTTTTGAAGGAGAAAACTACAGCTGGTTTATGAGCGATGTTAGATGATATTTATGCTAAAAAGTCTACTGAGAATCGCCTACACTTGAAGCTATAGTTGTTCACCTTCAGATTGGTATAGGGTGGAGATGTGGAGGCCTACATCAGTAATTTTAATAAATCGATTTGTAAATTGCTGGACATGGAGGAAGTGATCAAAGATGAAGATCAGACATGTATATTGTTGAATACTCTACCGCCATCGTATGAGTCATTCATGGACTTATTGTGCACCGGAAATAAAACCCTAAGTGTGGACACCATTATCTCAGCCCTTCAAGGGAAGGTCATGAGAAAGATGAATGGTGGCTTGGGGTCATCTTTTGACGCACTGTTTATAAGGGGTAGAAATACTGAGCGAGGTACAAGATCTTCAAGACTTAGATCCAAATCCAAGGGCAAGGGCAAATGAAAACAAAAGTGCTTGAAGTGGAACTGTGGGATGAATGGATACATGAAGAAGGATTGCACAAATCCTATAGCGAATAAAGAAAACTTAGAAGCTTCTTCTAGGGATGCTAATGTTGTCACATCTGATAAAGAAACAAGTGGAGGTAATGTTCTGTCCGTATCTATGATCGGACACTTGCACGAGAATCTTAGAGATGAGTGGATCCTTGACACAGGAGCGTCATATCACATGACTCCTCATCGGAGTTGGTTCGCCAATTACAGAGAATGCGATGGTGGACAGGTCTTTATGGGCAATGGTAATGCTTGTAATGTTGTGGCTATTGGTACTGTGAGCATCAAGAAGTTTGATGGGATGGATCGTATCTTGATTGATGTCAGACACGTTCCCGATATGAAAAAAATTCTGATTTCTCTCGGTGCACTCGAGACTATAGGGTATTGATGGTGTCCTTAAAGTTTCAAAAGGGGCACTCGTGGTTATGAGAGCGCAAAGGTATGGAAACCTTTACAGGTTGATCAAGAACACTTCAGCAGGTGGAGCAGTAGCGGCTGTTGCAGATTCTACGTCTGTACGTATGTGGCATGCTCGTCTGGGCCACATGAGCGAGTGGGGCGTAAAGGTATTATCTAATCGTTGTTTGATTCCAGCTTTTAAGAATTTTGATTTAGATATATGCGAGTATTGTATATATGGTAAACAATTTATATTACCTTTTAAATTTGAAAAACTTGTATGTAAGGGAGTGCTTGATTATGTGCACTCTGACGTATGGGGGCCATCGCCAGAAGTTTTCATTGGGGGGTCGTCATGGTTTGTTTCATTTATTGACGACTACTCCAGGAAAGTTTGAGTTTACTTCATGAAACATAAATCTGAAGTTTTTACCATATTCAAACAATGGAAGGCAATGATGAAAAAACAGTCAGGGCGAAAAATAAAGGTTTTGAGGACCGACAATGGTGGAGAATTCACTTTCATTGAGTTTAATGAATATTGCAAGGATGAATAGATTGTTAGGCACAACATAGTGCGCCACACGCTTGAACAAAATGGTGTGGCTAAGCGAATAAATTGAACTCTCTTGGAGAGGGCTCGATGTATCTTAAGTAATGCTGCATTAGACAAGGACTTATGGACTGAGGCCTTTAACACGGCTTGCCAATTGGTGAACTGATCCCCGTTTACGACAATTAAATGTAAAATCCCAGATGAAGTATGAAGTAGTCATAAGCTGGACTACTTAGATTTGCGTATATTTGGCTGTGAAGCTTAATCTCATGTACCGTCAGTTGAGAGAGATAAGTTAGACCATAGAACCAAAAAGTACATCTTTGTTGGCTGTGGTCTTGGTGTGAAAGGTTATGGGTTAGTCGATAAGGTCACACGTAAGGTCATCACTAGCCGTGATGTCAGATTTGATGAAAGCTCCCTATTCCACAAGAATGATCAGGAAGCACTAGGGGAGCTTGAAAGGTTGATCGTAGACGTCTAGATTGACACAGATGATACTCAGGCAGAGACAGATGCGCAGACAGAGGTACATGAGCAGGTGGAGCAGCCACCCGCGAGAAGAAACTCACATCGTGATCGCAGGTTACATGCAAGATACAGAGATGACTCTAATATTGCATATGCCCTCATTACAGATGAGGGGAGACCCATCTATTATTCAGAGGCTCCTAATGATCCTGATGTAGAAAAGTGGAAGGCGGCTATGGATGATGAGATGAACTCGTTGCACAAAAACCACACATGGGAGCTGGTGGAGCTTCCACTGGGACGAAAAGCGATCAGATGTAAATAGTTATTTAAAAAGAAACATGACAGATACAAAGATAGGTTGGTCACGAAGGGGTATGCTTAAAGAGAAGGAATTGACTTCATAAAGATATTCACACCAGTGGTTAAGCAAGTATTTATTAGATTCGTGTTGGCGCTAGTTGCCTAATACGATCTCAAGCTGGAACAGATGGATGTCACGATTGCATTCCTGCACAGGGTGTTGGAAGAGCAAATCTACATGAAGCAACCAGAGGTTATGAAATTAAAGGGGTAGAGAAAATGGTTTGAAGATTAATGATGTCGTCATACGACCTGAAACAGTCGCCTAGGCAGTGGTATAAAAAATTCAATTATTTCATGTTGAGTCATAAATTTACTCGGATTGAATACGATCACTGTGTCTATTACAAGACACTGAGTGATGACAAATTTATCATCCTAGTATTGTATATTGATGATATGTTGATCACTTGTCATGATATGTCTAAAATCAACGTACTGAAGACTCAGTTATCAGGGACATTCGAGATGAAAGATCTGGGGGGGCTGCAAAGAGGGTTCTCGGCATAGATATTCATAGAGATAAGAAGAGGAGCGGACATTGCTTATCACAGACAAAATACCTTGAAAGGTGCTGATCAAGTATGGGATGGACCGGGAAAAGCCGGTGAGTGTTCCGACTCACTTCAAGCTTTCCTTAGAACGATGTCCTAAATCAAATGAGGAAAAGTAGGTTGTCTCATGTGCCTTATTCGAATGCGGTTGACAGTTTAATGTATGCCATGGTCTGTACGAGGCTAGATATTTCATAGGCAGTCGGTGTTGTGAGCAGATACATGTTAAACCCTGGCAAGCAATATTGGGAAGCGGTGAAATGGCTACTTCAATACATTTAAGGCACGGAAAACTACGTCTTAGCTTTTGAGAAGACGGGCAAAGTTGGTAGGGTATGTGGATTCAGACTACGCAGGTAGTGTGGATTCCATAAAGTCGACTTTAGGTTACTCGTTTGTACTATCGGGTGGAGCAATTAGTTGGATGTTGAAACTTCAATCTATGATGACTCTTTCCACAACAGAAGCAGAGTATATGGTAGTGATGGAAGCGTTTAATGAAGGTGCTTGGTTAAGAGGCATGATAAATCAGTTGAGACTTCAGCAGGAGGCCGTGTCGGTCAATTGTGACAGTGAAAGTGCAATAAATTTGGCTAAAAATTCTATCTATCACTCTCGTACTAAACACATTGATGTTTGTCACCACTTTATCCGACAGGTGCTTGAAGGAGGTGTAACTCTAGAGAAGATTCACACCAACATGAATCCACCAGACATCCTCACTAAGGTCGTTCCTACAGAGAAGTTTAAGTTCTGTGCAACTTCTTTGGGCTTGGCGACGGCGTAAAAGGAAGACGATTTGTGAACGAGAAGCATTGATTGAAGCTATAATGCGATGCAAAGATAAGAGAAGAGGACAAGAAGCTACACTTTTGAAGATTGAAGACATTGTGGAGATTATTGTATTTGATATCTTAAATCTAGTCAAATACAGGGTCTGTTGATGCCATCGACTATCTGTTCGATGTCACTTTCGATGACATCGAACGTTTTCCGAATTTCCTCTGTTGGTTGCTGGACATATTGTTGCTATTTTCGATGACATCGAAGAGCTTTCGATGACATCGAAGACTTGTTCGATGCCATCGAATCTGGGTCGAGCAATTGAGAATTTCTGCAAATTCCATGTTTCATCGCTGGACTCTTTTGGCGCGTGTTCGATGTCATTGAAGGTCGTTTGATGACATCGAATGATTAACCCATAATTTTTGTAGATCCGCGGGATTTGCGAAATTTCCTTCTTAATTCGTTTTGGTTTCTTTCTAAAACTATATAAAGGGGTGTAAACGGGATTGTGAGGAATTCTAAGACATTTCAAAACTATTCTAAGGGTTTTTAAAAGGGTTTTAGGGTTTCAAAGGGGTGGAGAAAGGTTGAGATTCAAGGTTGTTCGAATCGGGTAAGCCTTCTCACTTTGTAATTTCTGCTTTTATAGTGAAGATCTGTCGCTTTGTGCTGCAGTTTTTTTATCCAAAAGAGTTTTCCATGTTAAATCTTTGTGCTCTCTTGTGTTTGCTTGGTGCTCTTGGATTGCTATCCTAGATTCATCTCTGTGTGATTCTACCGTCCAATCTGCAACATTGACATTTCTACTAATAAGACTTTATTTACTTATTTCTAAAAATATCTTATTTTGAAAATAAATTGTTTGGTAAAGCTCTAATTGTACATTTTTTTAGAAAGTAAGAAATAAGCTCTTAAATTTTAAGTAATTGAGAGATTGCATTTATTTTATTTTATTTTATTTTAAAGAGCTGAATTGGCTTTGAGTAGGTAGAGGTTTAAGGTTTTAAGAATTTTTTTAAATACCAAGAGTGCCCTCTTAAAACGTCTTTGGAATCTCTCTTTTCCACTTGAAGGTGGGGCCCCCACGTGATGAATGGTCCACATCAAGGTAGGCTCATGAAATGCATGGTTCATATCAAAGGTGGGCCCCACATGATGGATGACCCACATCAAAGCGTAACCCCACATGATGGACTATCCCAATCAAGTGAGACCACATGATGGATGATCCATATCAAAGGTGGGACTCACATGATGGATGGTGGACATTGAAGGTGGGTTCACATGATGAACAATTGGTATCAAAGGTGAGCCCACACGATGAACGGCCCATATTGAAGGTGGGGCCCCACATGATGAATCATCCATATTAAGGTGGGCCCACATGATGGACAATTGATATCAAAGGTGGACTCACATGATGAAGACACATTGACTGGTGGGGACCCACATGGTGAATCGTCCACATTAAGATGGGCCCACATAATGGATGGAGTGAGCCTCACATGATGGATGGTCCACATCAAAGTATAGCTCATATGATAGACGATCCACATTAAGTGGGCCCTACTTGATAGACAGTCCAGATCAAGTGGGCCCGCTTGATGGATGGTTCACATCCAAGGTCTTGCATGATGGATGACGCATATCTCAAGTGGCCCAACATGACCAAAAATCCACATAGGAGGTGCACCCCACATGATGGATGGTGACATACAAAGTGAGCCCCACATGATGGATGATCCACATAAAGTGTGGCCCCGCATGATGGAAGACCGGCATCAAGTGGGTCCCACCTAATGGATGAACCCCATAAAGGTGGGACCCACGTAATGGACAGTTCACATCAAAGGTTGGCCCTTAATGATGAATGACCCACATCCAATTCAGGCTCCTGTATGATGGACAACCCAATTCGAAGGTGGGCCCCATAGGATGGACACATCAATGTGGGCTCCCCATGATGGGTAGTGGGACATTGAAGGACCCCACATGATGATAACCTACATCAAGTTGGGTCCCATACAATATGCGGTATCCATAAAAGGTTAGCCTCTAATGATTGATTTTCCATAACTAAGGTGAGCCCTGCATGATAATAGCTCACTTTGAAGGTTTTGCACACATGATGAACAATCCACATCAAAGGTGGGCTCCCCTTGATGGATGATTCACATATAATGTCTTATATAATGGATGACCCACATCCAAGGTGAGTGGTACTTATTTCAAATAATAGCTTTTTTGGGTTATGAAAGGTGATTTTACCAAATGAGCTTATTGTAAAACAGAATGGGCTTATTGTAAAATACGTGCTAGAACAAAAATAATATTAATTCTCTAGCTCTTATTGGATTAGATAAGAGATACTAAATGAGCTCTTAGAGTTGTATCAAATAGATGTGAAGACTGCATCTTAAATTGTGACCCAGATGAAGAAATATACATGTAATAGCCCATGGGAAATGTGGATAAAAAAAACTCGAAGAAAATCTGCAAATTCATTAAATTTATCTATAGGCTGAAGTAATTTTCAAGGCAGTGGTAGATGAGGTTCCATTTAGCCATCACCACCTTTGGGTTAATAATGAGTGAGTCAAGAAGATCATTGTATACACATGAAGCGATTTGAAGATATTGTCGATTATATATATATATATATATATATATATATATATATATATATATATATATATATATATATATATATATATATATAGGGAGATGGTCACCGCGCACCTTTTCACGTGAGCACCAATGAGCACCTTTGCACGTGTGTCATGTGCACAAAATTTGAACGGTCCAAGTGATGCCGCACCCCTTGAAATGCCATAGGCCCAATTTTCAGCCTGATACAAAACTCGGTGGGCCATGGCAAAGGAAACAGTTTCCTCCCTTGATTTGCATTTCTCTTTGCTATGGCTCACCAGAGTCATGGATCAGGCTGAAAATTGGGCCTATGGCATTTCAAGGGGTGCGTCATCACTTGGACCGTTCGGATTTTGTGCACATGACACGTGTTCAAAGGTGCTCATTGGTGCTCACGTGAAAAAGGTGTGCAGGTGACCATCTCCCTATATATATATATATATAGACAATATCCTGCTAACTAGTAATGATATGCACCTATTAATGATGTCTAAAAATTATTTTTTTTAAAACTTTGGGATGAAAGATCTTAGTGAAGCCAACTTTATTTTTCGGGTAAAGATCATCATGGATCGTCTTAGGAGGTTCTTGAGCTTGTGTCATGCTTTGGAGTGGTTTACAATGGAAAATTCAAAAGGTATTAAAACCCCTATGGAAAAAATCACCAAGCCAAACACAAAGTTATGTCCTTAAACTAAAGCTGAGAAGCGCAGTAGGCATCTTAAAGTATACCATGCTTATTTATTATGCAATTAGTAGAATCAATCATTACTAGAGTAACTCAAGACAATCTTATTAGTATGCCCTCAAATGTATATTCCGTTATTTTAGAGGGATTAAGGTTTGATGTTGTATTATGAATGACAAATCTTGAGCTTAAATGATATTCTAATATTGCATGGGGTAGGAATGTCGAAGAGGGAAAGTCAACTTTAAGTTATTTATTTTTGCTCAAAGGGGGAGTTATCTCATGG
The DNA here is from genome assembly GCA_030180095.1 of Magnolia changhungtana. Lineage (NCBI taxonomy): Eukaryota > Viridiplantae > Streptophyta > Magnoliopsida > Magnoliales > Magnoliaceae > Magnolia > Magnolia changhungtana. The sequence goes on from JASAUF010000600.1 coordinate 7,236,236, forward strand.
TCAAGAAAGAAATAGACATTCATAATCCTTTTCATTTATGGAGGTTAAGTATTGCATATTATGCTACTGTTTAGGAGTGTATGGATTTAGATTCTTACAAGGTTTAGATATTGTATTGGACATCCATGAGCTTATATCATTGAGGATAAACAACATGTCTACCATTGATTTGACAAAGAGCCTCAAGTACCATTCAAAGTCTAAGCACATCAAGATCAATTACCATTATGTCCATGATTGAGATATAAAAATAGTCATCCTCAGCTACATTCTCACTAAAGAGATGTTGGCGAATCTCATGACTAAGACTATTGCTAGAGACCTATTTTAAGCTTATGTCAAGTAAGTGGGATTGAGTACGACTTGATTGATGTGATTATATAGTATATCTTTTATCTTTCATTGATGAATTACTATTCAATATTGGACACTATTATTGACTGGGAGTGTAGTTCATCAGCATTTTCTTTAAGATCTTATGGTATCTCTACCTTTATTAGTTGGTCAGTTACTCATTCGCATGGGTAGACTAACCTTGAATGTATAAAAGAGGTACAATTGGGATGTTTTTCATCTATTGAGGTGTGAACTGCCCTTTATTAGGAAGAATAAAGGGCTAGAAAATGAGTAATGATATATTGTATCCGTCTTCATCCCTAAAGGATTGAAGGTGAGACCGATCAAAGTCGAAATAATATAATCGTTCCATTAATCTTTTTGTGATTAACAGTCTATCTTGATTAAAGCTAGGTCATGAGGATATGAGATGAGTCATACCTCATGTATGATGACTTGTATATTATAAACACAATATATGCCTAGTATTTTGTACTATACGACGAAAATTGTAGCCATGTGTTGGGATCTATTACCTACAAATTGCTTTAATATGATCTAATCATTGTAACATACAAGTTGTCACTCCCCAAATTCATGTACTGACAACTTCATAGTATGAAGAATTCGGGACTCAGCATATGGGAACTGGGTGTCGGATTCAGGGTACTGCGGAAGTTGTTCGTACCCCTTCGGTCACCCCCCCAAATCCAAGTATGGACAACTTTTGTAGTACCTTGAATCCAACACTCAGCTCCCATACATGGTACACCGAGTCCTGAGTTCGGCGCACCATAAGGAAAAACTTTGAGTGATTTTTGTTTTTTTGTTTTTAATTATTTTTAATTATTTTAATTATTTTTTTTCTCAAGCTATGAATGTTAACAAAAAGGGGGAGAATGGTGGCCACATGAAGTTCTCAATGGCAGTTGTCACTACCCTTCAGGGGCGTTTGGTGCATGGTATTAAATGGTATTAGGTGGGACGAATTGCATTTGGTCCCGTGCCAATTCCACTCAATGTTTGGGAAGAATAGAAAAGCTTGAAATTAGATTAGATGGAATTGCATTGGGTCTCGTGCCAATTCCACTCAATGTTAGCAAGTTGTGTAGGTCCCACCATGATGTGTAGGCTATATCCACACCGTCCACCCATTTTTCGAGATCATTTTAGAGCATGGGCTAAAAAATCACGTAGATCTAAAGCTCAAGTGGACCCCACCATAAAAAGTAGCGGGGATTGAATACCTACCGTTGAAAACTTTTTTAGGCCACATAAGTTTTGAATCTGCCTCATTTTTAGGCCCATGCCATAAAATCAGGTTACAAAACAAATGAACGGTTTGGATATAACACATGTGTTATTCTCAATAGTTTCAAAAGATGGTGGGTATATCCATTGAATGTACTACCGTATTACAAACATATCATGAAATTAAGCTTATCCCATGGTAACAAGGGACAATCCTTGCCATATGTAATAATTACATTTTTTGAATCCCATCCCACCTAATCCTTCCCAATACCATGCGCCAAACACCTCGTACTATGAAGTCATGCACATGGGTAGAAATTCTCTCACCCATGTGGGTTGTGGTGCATGTGTGTTGAGTGTGAAATACTGCATATTTTCCCTTAATTATACCTTGGTTTTAAGAACATAATAATGCATAATCAATTTATTTATACATGTTTTGTCTTGTAAGGTAATTTTGAGAGCTTAAGGTGAAAAGAATGCTAAAAACATGGATTTGATGCTCAAAAGATTACCAAAGTGATGAATGAATCTTTGGAGGTTAAGATTGAAGGATTCAAGAGTACAAGATCTAAGAATATCGAGTGAAGAAGGAAGAAATTCAAGATTGCAAAGTGCAGAAATCTGGAACTGCTAAACTTGATAGTTCGATGCCATTAAACACAGCTCGATCCCTTTGGAAAAATTTGAAAAATCAAGTTTGGTTGTTGGACATATAGGTGCAATTCTCAATGCCGTTGAGGACCTCTTTGATCTCATCAAAGACCAGTTTGATGACATTAGACAAATTAGAGAAAAATTGATTTACTCGCTAGATAGTTTTGGACATTCTTGGATCCCATCAAAGACATGATTGATGACATCGAAGCCAGTTCGATGCCATTGAAGGTCGGGCGATCCCATTGAAGGACTTACACATATTTTAGAAGACGGTTGCTGACAGTTTCCAAATTCAAATCGAACTGTTTGATTGGACTTCGATCTCATCGAAGTCTCATCGAAGATCCCATCAAAGCCGCCATAGCTGTGTAAATTTGAGTTGGTTTCAAAGTCGGTCTGAATAAAGCCTATACGAAGGGATCTTTTCAGTTCTTCTAAGCATGAATTAAGGTAGGAAGAGTAGAGCAAGGAGTTGTGGTGCTTTAAGGATTTTCTGAAAAGATAAGCTATCGATGTCCTTGGGGGGGGGTACCAAATATTTCGATATAATGCCATTGAAGGTCATTGAAGGTCGGGCGATCCCATTGAAGGACTTACACATATTTTAGAAGACGGTTGCTGACAGTTTCCAAATTCAAATCGAACTGTTTGATTGGACTTCGATCTCATCGAAGTCTCATCGAAGATCCCATCAAAGCCGCAATAGTTGTGTAAATTTGAGTTGGTTTCAAAGTCGGTCTGAATAAAGCCTATACGAAGGGATCTTTTCAGTTCTTCTAAGCATGAATTAAGGTAGGAAGAGTAGAGCAAGGAGTTGTGGTGCTTTAAGGATTTTCTGAAAAGATAAGCTATCGATGTCCTGGGGGGGGGGGGTACCAAATATTTCGATATAATGCGGAATAAATAAACAATTATTATCAATTACTAAGAGTATTGAAACCTTAATTCCTAATAGTTCATAGGACGACCTTCACCTATAAGATTTAGGCAAGACAACCTTATTTCATGACGTCTTTGAAATCAAATTTTCAAACTTGCAAGAGACAATCAAAATAAATAAAGCATTCATAATAAAAGAGATAATCAATCACAACTAATGCTCAAGGATTTATAGTGGTTTGGTGTTTAAACCCACACCTACTCCACTCTTAAAATTACTACCCTCATAATTTTGACTTTCACTATTTCAAGGTTTTCATAGGGTCACCTTACCAACCGGATACAATTCTTGTGATTTTCATGGGCTACCACAATAAAACCCACTTTTGATTTTCACGGGCTCACCACAAAACAACTCGCTGAGATTTTCGGGCAATCTTAGAAAAATCCAAATGAAATAAATAAAAGGATTATAATGTACTTATCTTCTAAAGTTGAAGATGTAACCAAAGCTTGATTATAGCGATCTTCTTTCTTGGGAATAGATGTAGCAGTACATGTTCAACCTAAAAGAATAAAGGGATTTAATGTATTTTCAATGTAAGAAACGAAAACTCTAATGCTGCAAATTCAATTATCTAAATCTCAAGTAGAGTATGAATTACTCTTTTAAAAACGATTAAAACTTACTGAAGAAAGAAAATAGAATAAGCTAAAATAAATATTAGAATTACCGTACGAATAGCTTAAGGAGGGCCCGACTTTCTCTCTTTGCTTGAATAGATTATTCACCAATTTTCGTGCTTTGAATGAACGAGAGAAGGCCTCTATTTATAGCCAAAGGATTTGGAAATTCGATCAGCCCGACTTTTGGTTTGGTCGGCCGAATTTCAAAGATTGCTATCTAACGGCACTCGGATTCCCCGGGATAAGAGAAATCAAATTTTCGACTGGCCCAAGCCAAAATTCAACTGGCCGAATACAGGGTTCGGCTGGACGAATTTGCCTGAAATCCGAAAAGTTGTATTGTTGGAAACTTGATCGAACAAAACTTGGGCTAGTCGAATGTCAAGTTTGGCTGGCCGAACTTGCCACAGAAAATCTGATCATCGTTGTAAACTTGCCTGAATTTTGTTGGGTTAGCCGAATATGGTTAGGTTGGCCGAACTTGAAGTGGAAAGACCATCCATAAAACCATCTTAATGAGGGCTAAGAAGCCAAGAACTCGGAAGAATTTAAGAGAGATGACGGACTTAGTGATGATTCATGTGGAAAAGAACTGAAAATCCAATACAAGTCGATTGCCACATTTCCCCAAAGGTTGATTTCACCAAAACCTTTTTCTAACACTCATGATATTTTGGAGGTTCTAAAACAGGTGAAAGTCAATATTCATCTTTTGCATGCCATTAAACAAATACCCTCATATGCCAAGTTCTTGAAAGGCCTTTGTACGACTAAAAGACGGCAAAATATTTAAAGGAAAAATTTTCTAACTAAAAAAGTGAGTGCCATCCTAAACCAAGATGCGCCACAAAAATACAAGGATCCTGGTAGTCCAACCATCTTTTGTGTGATTGGGAACCACAAAATTGAGCACTCACTTCTTGACTTGGGAGCGAGCGTAAATTTGATTCCCTGTTCAGTTTACGAACAACTTGGACTTAGTGAATTAAAACCCACCAAGATCACACTACAATTACCTGATCGTTCGGTTCGTATACCGAGAGAGATGATTGAAGAAGTGTTAGTCCAAGTTAATAAATTCTACTATCCAGTGGATTTTATTGTTTTGGATACTCAGCCCATCATCAACATGAGCACTCGAATTCCTGTCATTCTTGGCTGCCCATTCCTAGCCACATCAAACGCAATCATTAATTGTAGGAATGAAGTAATGAAATTATCTTTCAGAAACATGGCATTAAAGCTGAACATCTTTAACATCTGCAAACAACTGGAGGATATTGATGATGCCCACGAAGTTAACCACTACCAAAAAAAGGGGCAAAGGCTACGGATAAAAACCGTAGCTAAATGCCTTTTGCTACGGATCTAGTCCATAGCACGTCCGTAGCTATTGGTGGTGTAGCTAAAGATAAAAAAACCGATAGCTACGGATTAAATCCGTAGCAATAGAGATCAGTGGCTACGAATAAAAGCCGTAGCTATAATTTCTGTAGCGAAATGTACCTACGCTTATAGATTAAATCCGTAGCAATAGATATCACTAGCTACGGATAAAGGCCATAGCTATAATTTCTGTAGCGAATATACCTACGGCTACAGATTACATCCATAGCAATAGATATCACCAGCTACGGAAAAAATCAGTAGCTATAATTCTGTAGGGAAATGTAACTATGGCTACGGATAATATCAATAGCTAAAAGTGCAATGAAATCCGTAGCAATATGCCGAAGTTAGCAATAGCTATGGTTTTCAGAACAAGAGCTACGACTAAAATCTGTAACTATTTTTTAAAAAATTATTTATTTATTTTTTAATAATGATGCTTGTTTCCATTGCAAGAATCTGCTGTGATTGATAACTCATCTAAGCTTAATACTGATAGGAATAGTACATAAAATGCAATCAGGCAAAAAAAAAAAAAAAAAACGATGCATTTATTACAAATTGTAATAAAATCATATAATGCATCCACTACCAGAAAATGTATTACCGAACTTTTCAGCACCAGATGCACTTAATTTTTTTTTATTTTTTTTTTAAATGCAACTCAAAACAGAAGAAATGGAGTGATAGATAAGCATTTGAAAACGATGTGTTTGACTTGGACACTAAGTGCACCCATCTTTAAGGAATTTGAAGTGGGCATCTAGGGTAAGTGAAGAAATATCGTTTCAACCTATTACTAGGAAATGCATTTTCTAAGTAGAAATATCGTTTCACCTATTACAGGAGCATAACAAAATTCTTACAACTTCAAAGATACCATTTATAGGGATGACAAGATGCAAGACAGTTCCAATGATCCTTAGGGGAGAGAGCAAGAATAACATAAAATCAAAACTATTTGACATATAAATGATGAAAACATGCACCAAGATATGACATCTACTGTTTGACCAAACTCTACGATTTCAGTAATAGTGCATCAAAGATCATAAATGAAAAGAAAAGCTAGCCTTTTTTCTGAATTCCTTTCTTAACAAGGGCAATAAAAACCTCAAAACATTTCCCTCCAGCTATCACCCAACCTGCACATGAACATCTGAGCTATCCATTAGGTGGGCCTGAAATTGTGATTGGATTATAGAACAACGACTAGTTCTATAATGACTGGCAATCGGACAATAGACTTGTCCAATGGAAGAGATTTTCAGCGCCAAAGGCCTTTTATGATGGAGCCCATCAGAGGTTAACAACACATGCCAGTAAAAGGAGGGCCACATTGGTGAAATTGCCAGTCAAACCAAGCATCATGCAATAACTCAATGGCGGTAGTTTTAGAAAGAAAAAACAAAAAAACTCACATTTTCTGAACTCATGTTGTGTACAGAACAGAAACGGATGCCACATTGAGTGAAAGCTCCAGCCATCGGGTCAGATAACAACAATGACCATCCCCTTCGGAGGTAGAGAAGCATCGATATTCTCCTCAACTCTAATGGGTTTTTTGACCCGTCGTCGACCGGTTGAAGGCTGGTCTCGACTAGTCGTAATCAAAGTCCAACGACTGTGGACTATTTTTCTCCGGGGTGCTCGACCAGTCGAAGGAGGTGCTCGACTGGTCGTAGGTGGCTCTCGACCGGTCATAGACTCGGTTCGACCAGTCGAGGTTACGCAGATTCGTTTCACGATTTTGTGTGGATTTCGTGTTGCAAGTCCTTTTGCAATTGGGATGCGGAAAAGAGTTTCCTAAAACTTTAAATAGGAGTTCCTATGGCTTTCTAGGTATGACAAGAGGGTTTCCTAAAGCTTTACAAGGGATTTACTAAAGGGTTTAGGGCTATGAAAGGTGAGAGAGAGAGAGGAAAAAAGAGAGAGGAAGCTTATAGAAGGGAGGTTCTGCTTGTGGAGGTTATCTATTGTGCAATCTATATCTCAGGGCTTCTATGTCCTCGTAATCCGTGAGATCTCTCCATTTTCTTTGTTTCTCTAATTGTTTATCCACTCCTGCGTGAGTGAAGAAGTTTATAATGTTCTACTTCATAGTGGATTGTTGATCTGGACGAGGTCCCGTGGTTTTTACCTCTTTAAGGGTTTTCCACGTAAAAATCTCTTGTGTTGTGTGTGATTGATGCATTGATTGTTTTCATTGCTTTATTATCCATAATTCTGGTTTGTTCTGGAGGGCTAGATCCTAAAGTTTTGTGCAAGCCCCCCAACAAAGTGATATCAGAGCTAAGTTCATTGAACGGGTAGGATCGGTTTTTGAATTATGGAAGGTGGCTCATCAACGATGATCAGCCTCAATGGTTCTAACTGGACCATATGGAAGGCTAAGATGGAGGACTTGCTTTATTGTAAGGACCTATATTCTCCAATTTTAGGCATATCAGCAAAATCCAAGGATATGACTGATGGTGATTGGAAGAAGATGGACCGAAAGGCGGTGGTTTTTGTTAGACAATGGTTGGATGATTTAGTGTTCCACCATGTGTTTACGGAAACCTCAGCCGCTAGCCTATGACTGAAATTATAAGGGCTGTATGAGAGGAAGAAATCCGGTAATAAAATTTTTCTGATAAGGCAACTTGTGAATCTTAAGTTCAAGGGTGGTGGTTCTGTGGCCGAGCACATGAATGAGGTCAACAATATAGTGAACCAACTCACCTCTTTGAAGATGGTCCTAGATGATGAATTGCAGGCTTTACTATTACTTAGTTTATTGCCTGATAGTTGGGAGACATTGGTGGTGTCTCTAAGTAACTCCGCCAGATGGAAAGATATCCATGGAACAGGTAACCAGTTGTCTCTTCAATGAGGAGACAAGGAGAAAGTCTCAAGGGTATACTCAGCAAGAGTCCCTTGTGACACAGGAACGGGGGAGAGGAAAAAACAGGAAGGGCAGGAAGGCTCGAGACAAATCAAGAGGCAAGTCGAGTAACATGAAAGATGTTGATTGTTGGAATTGTGGCAAGAAGGGCCACTAACATTATGAATGTCGTGGTAAGAAAAATGACAATAAAGGAAAAGGGAAGGAAGATGAATCAAATTTCACTGCGGTCGCTTCAGATGACGACGTTGTAGTTATTCTTTTTGCAAATCATGATGTATGTCTTATGGCTACGAGTCAGGACACCGACTGGGTGATAGACTCAGGAGCATCTTTTCATGCGACTCCGCGCATGGACTCCTTCACAAGCTACAAGTCAGGTGACTATGAGACTGTGAAGATAGAAAATTCTGGCGTATCAAAAATCGTGGGAGTCAGTGATATTTGTGTGAAGATCGATGTGGGCTGCACATTTGTTCTCAGGGATGTGAGGCATATTCCAGACCTTCGCCTCAACTTGATGTCGATGGGAAGGTTGGATGATAATGGCTATGAAAGCCGGTTTGCTGGTGGGCGATGGAAGCTCATCAAAGGTTCATTAATCGTGGCCAGAGGAAAGAAGTGTTGCACCCTTTACAAGGCAAGTGTCAGTATGTGCAAGGGTGGGTTGAACACAGCGGAAGATTCAACTATTGACATGTGACACAGGTGTCTAGGCCACATGAGTGAAAAAGGGCTTCAGTTACTAGCGAGGAAGTGGCTCCTTCCAGACGTGACAGATACACCTCTCAAAACCTGTCTTAATTGTTTATCAGGGAAACAACATAGAGTTTCATTTGTTAAATCTGCTTCTTATGTTAATAAAGTGCATGCATTAGATTTGGTTTATTCTGATGTTTGTGGTCCTATGAGGACAAAAACCTTGGGTGGGGCATTGTATTTTGTTACTTTTATAGATAATGCATCTAGGAGGGTTTGGGTTTATGCTTTGAAATCCAAGGACGAGGTCTTTGGTGTGTTTAAATTGTTTCATGCTATGGTCGAGAGAGAGACAGGTAGACCGTTAAAGTGCATCTGCACTGACAATGGTGGTGAATACATTGGCGACTTTCATGAGTACTGCAAGTCCCTAGGTATACGGCATGGACAGACGGTTCTCAAGACCCCCCAGCATAATGGTGTAGCTGAGCGAATGAATCACACCATTGTTGAGAGAATCAGATGCATGTTATCCCATGCGAAGTTACCCAAGACGTTCTGCGGAGAAGCAATGTATACGACAATGTACTTGATAAATAGGTCTCCATCAGCCCCGTTGAATGGAGAAGTGCCTGAGAAGGTGTGGACTGGACATAATTCATTGCACAGTCATCTTAGGGTGTTTGGATGCAGGGCATCCATTCACATACCAAAGGACGAGAAGTCCAACCTCGATATGAAGATCAGGCAGTGTATGTTTTTAGGGTATGGTGATGAAAAATTCGATTACAGATTGTGAGATCCGACCAAGAGGAAGCTCGTCAGGAGCAGATATGTGGTTTTCTTTGAAGATCAGTGTATAGAAGACATTGATAAGCCAGAGAAGAACCAGCCTAGTTCAGGTGAGCTAGAGGACATAGATCCGGTTACTCTTGTGGTGCTTGATGACGGGGGAGTATAACAAGGTGCAGAGGATGAGGGAGTTCCTTCAGAAGATGGACCAGGGGAGCAGCCCCCACTTGGTCCACCTGTTGAGCCACAGGTGAGGAGGTCATCTAGGGATGACGGACTGGTAGTCAAGAGGTACTCGCCACATGAGTACATTATGCTGACTGATGGGGGAGAGCCAGAAGATTATTCAGAGGCCCTAGCCGACGAGCATAAGGGAGAGTGGTTGAAAGCTATGCAAGAGGAGATGAAATTCTTCATAAGAACCACACCTATGATATGGTGAAACTGCTTAAGGGCAAGAAAGCTTTGAACAACAAGTGGGTGTTCAGAAAGAAGATTGAGCAGAAGAATTCACAGACGAGGTTCAAGGCCAGACTTGTGGTGAAAGGGTTTAGTCAGAGGAAAGGCATAGACTCCGAGGATATATTCTCACTAGTGGTGAAGATGACATCCATACGGGTGTTGCTTGGGTTGGTGGCTAGCATGGATCTGGAGGTAGAGCAGTTAGATGTTAAAACTGCCTTCCTCCATGGTGACCTGGAAGAAGAGATCTACATGCACCAATCAGAGGGATTCGAAGTCAAAGGCAAAGAGCATATGGTATGTAGGCTGAGGAAGAGCTTGTATGGGCTGAAACAAGCTCCACGACAATGGTACAAGAAATTTGACTCGTTTATGTTGAAACATGGGTATGACAGAACGGAGTCGGACTACTGTGTGTTCACGCGTAAGTTCTCAGATGGTGATTTCTTAGTACTGCTCTTATACGTTGATGACATGCTCATCATGGGAAAAGACTTCAAGAAGATCAACAAGCTGAAACAGGAGCTGGGCAAGTCTTTTGCGATGAAAGACTTGGGCCTGGCTAAACAGATCCTAGGAATGGAAATAACCCATGACAGAAGCAGCAAGAAGCTCTGGCTATCACAAGAGTGGTATATTCAGAAAGTTCTAGAGCAGTTCAATATGAATGCAAATGGGAAGTTTGGTCAAGATACTCAATTGGATGGTCACTTCAGATTGAGCGACAGGCAGTGTCCCAAGATGAAGACAGAGGTGGAAGAGATGCAGAAGATACCCTACGCGTCAACTGTAAGAAGTTTGATGTATGCTATGGTGTATACACACCCAGACATAGCATATGCGGTTGGTGTTGTCAGCTGGTATCTTGCCAATCCTAGCAAAGAACATTAGGCAGTGGTGAAATGGATACTGCGGTATCTAGGAGGCTCATCCAGGTTGAGCCTATGCTATGATGATATTAAACCTGTGTTAGAGGACTACACAGATGTAGATATGACAGGTAACATAGACTCTAGGAAGTCTACATCGGGGTTCATGTTCACGTTTGCAGGGGGAGCGGTTCTTGGCAGAGTAAGCTACAAAAGGTCATAGCGTTGTCGACGACAGAGGCCGAGTACATTGCAGTCACAGAGACATGTAAAGAGATGCTTTGGATGAAGAGGTTCCTACAGGAACTTAACCTAAAGCAGGAGGAGCACGTGGTCTATTGCGATAGTCAAAGTGCTATACTCTTGAGTAAGAATCCAAGTCAGCATTCCAAGGCGAAGCACATAAAGATTCGATATCACTAGATCAGGGATACTTTCGAACAAAAGGTGTTACAACTTAAGAAGGTCCACACGGACGATAATAAGTCAAACATGATGACTAAGGCTTTGCTCAAGGGCAAGTTTGGTAGAAACCTGGCTGGCTTGAAGAAGGTGGATCCCTCTTGGGTCAAAAGGGGGAGATTTGATGGGTTTTTTCACCCGTCGTCGACCGGTCGTGAGCCCTTCTCGATCGGTCGAAGGTTGGTCTCGATCAGTCATAGGAGTCGAGCCGTGGCACAACTCAAAGTCCAGCGATTGTGGATTATTTTTCTCTGGGGTGCTCGACCAGTCGAAGGAGGTGCTCGACTGGTCGTACGTGGCTCTCGACCGGTCGAAGACTCCGTTTGATCAGTCGAGGTTACGTAGATTCGTTCCGCGATTTTGCGTGGATTTCGTGTTGCAAGTCCTTTCGTAACTGGGATGCAGAAAGGAGTTTCGTAAAACTTTAAATAGGAGTTCCTAGGGCTTTCTAGGTATGACAAGAGAGTTTTCTAAAGCTTTACAAGGGATTTGCTAAAGGGTTTAGGGCTATGAAAGGTGAGAGAGAGAGGAAAAGAGAGAGAGGATGCTTATAGAAGGGAGGTTCTGCTCGTGGAGGTTATCTACTATGCAATCTATATCTCAATGCTTCTATGTCCTCGTACTCGGTGAGATCTCTCCGTTTTCTTTATTTCTCTCGTTCTTTATCTACTCCTGCATGAGTGAAGAAGTTTGTAACGTTCTACTTCATTGTGGATTGTTGATCTGGATGAGGTCCCGTGGTTTTTACCTCTTTGAGGGTTTTCCATGTAAAAATCTCTTGTGTGGTGTGTAATTGATGCATTAATTGTTTTCATTGCTTTATTATCCATAATTCTGGTTTATAATGGAGGGCTAGATCCTAAGGTTTTGTACAAGGCCCCCAACAAACTCTACATTCTTGCAAATTTTTCAATTTTTCCCTTGTTGTCTTCACTGTCTTCCTCCTCTATTTCAGAATGAATAGAATTCCATACACTGATCTTTCAAGCCCGCAGAAGCAGCATTTGCCCCAGCAATTCCAACTGCCGACCTCCGGCTCTTGCGGCTATAAACAATCCCAAACATTTGACAATTCAAATCCTCCGCCATTTCCATCACTGCCACTATTGATCCACCCCTACTGTCCACCCTGATACTAGTCCATTCAAGACCTTTGCATTTTGGAGTTCTTTAGATGGGACCCAATGCTTCACACTATACATCCTGGTTTCTACATGATTTTCATCACCTAAAAAACCAAAAACCTGCAAAAGTCTCCACCTTCAGACCATAGATACAGAAAAGTAGAAAGTAAAAACTCAGAGAACACTGCATAATTCCCCTACTACAATTTTTCCATTTAAACTGCTACTGAAAAAACAAAGTGCTCTTCTGAGAGAGAGTACCTCTGCACATGAACCTCATTAATGAACAAGAGGACGTCGTATACTTGTGTTGGAATAGTTGTACATGCACAGCCAAGTATTCACATAAGTTTTATCTACATCCAATCTAATGTGAATCTTGATCATCCAAACAAAGTGCTCTTCTGAGAGAGAGTACTTGCAAATTTGATTGCTTGAAATTGGTAATACCAATTACTTTATCAATATCTGGGATGAAAAGTTCGCCTCTACAAACCTATTTTCTACAACTCACAACCAGTCTATCGGAATATACTTATCCATGTTTATCTAGTTTACAAGTCCATTCACCATGAATCAAAATCAGCAACAAAAACCAAACAAAAGAAAAGAAAAGAACTTAGGCCAAGCACCCAAGGCCAACTATGTAGGATCCATGACCTTGTTGTCTATTGAAGATGGAATTGGATTAGTCTTGTTTTTGTTGGGATTGCTTTTGCCTGTGTTGATGCTCAAATGCGAGACACATCCCATGGAAATATTTGCAGTTCCAGATCAAACCTATAAATTAACAGCGAAACAGAAGTGCAGTTTGGGTAGTATCGCACAATGAGCAATGTACATACCAGCTGATTTATCTATGAATTCAGGCTCCACTGTAGAAAAATGAGATAAAGCCAAAAAAACTACCAACTGGTCAATGTACATACCGACTGATTTATCTAGTTATTCGATGTTTTAAGTGGAAATGAACTAACGTTTAGAGCTTTTTTCCTCATTAGTATACTGAAATACTGACATAGAGAAAATGCCTCCACCGAAAATGTAGTCCTCAACCAGAGCTTGCATCCTATGAGAAAACGACATAATGAAATAGATAAATTAAACTTTGAGAATAAAAACATTGGTATAAAGTAAAAGGAATTAGAACAAAGAAATCACTGCCAGCAAAACATCCTACATTCGAGAAACTCACTGATATTGAATTCATTGGAAGCATGCTGCATGCACAAAGAAATCAGAACATCTAAATGCAGACTCTAGGGGCTGAGGACAATAATATCTCTGACTACTAGAAGTGCCGCCTTTTTTTCTTTTTCATTTTCTTTCGTGTCAAAAGAATAAGGTGGGTTGGTGATCTTGGTAACATTGGAATGGATAGCTGGTTCCGCACCTGGGCCTTACGTTATCACTATTCTACCCAATGCATTCTTACTTCCAAAATTTCAGCCTAATGTTAATTAATTTTATTTTTTATCTTTCCATTTTCATTATTATTTTGTGAAATATTTTCCAACAGCCACGCAATCAACATCCCAACACCACCAAGTTACTTGTTGTCATGGACACCATGCAAACCACATCCCTTAAACTGTGATCCTTATGTGGATACAACACAGCCTAAAAGCTACAGGGACAAGTTCATCAATGCCCATCTAACTGGTGTAAAATTTATTAGGCAAAATTAGATTGACAATTGTAAAGATTGTCCGGATTGGGTGGTGGTGACCCAACACCACCTAGCTAAGTGGTGATGGCTATTGTGGGGCCCACTGCAATGTATGTATTTTATCCATGTTGTCCAACCGTTTCATCCATCCTTCTCATAAAAGTAAATCAAAAGCTTAAGTAGACCATCTTTTTTGTTGGCCATAAAAGTTGATATTTATGTTTTCCCTTCATCTAGGTCTATGTGACCTTATCATGATCAATAAGTTCGATGACAAGTAAACATTTTGGTGGGCCCAAGAAGGTTTTAAAAGTGGGTGTATTATTCCATTATCCAAAATCAAGAATGTGGTCACATAAGTTTTCCCTTGTACATTACTCCTACAATGCAATCCATGTTGCTTTTTACAATTAGATGTAAACTGAAAGAAAGAGAGTCGTGCATGAGCACCAGGCCGCATGCACACACACACACACACACACACACACACACAGAGCCGGGGGGATTGGTAATCTAACCAGCATCTAGATCAATAGGCTGAAAAATAGATGTGTCTCCTCCAATATCTCTGTTTAAGGTAGCTGTTAATGCCTCCACATCCTTTCCAGAATGTATGTTCTCATCCTGGAGCATCGAGAAGAAATAAAAGAACATGTTCTTAGTTGGAAAATTAAAAAGTTGGAAACTGCCATTCAAAAATTTAATAAATAAATTTGGAAACCTTCAATAAATATAACAAAAGGTAAATCCTAGAAGAATGTTGTTAACCTCATCATCCTCAAGAAGCATGACCATCAAAGGGTCCATTTGAACTTGGTTTGAAGTATACAAAGCAGACAACTCGCTACAAAATTACTGTGTTCAGTGCTCCTCTCCAAAAATCAGTTGTTTTCTAATTATTTTTGGTACATAAACCTAACCAAGCAACGCTAACCTTGAGAGCTTTTTTCCTCATTAGTATATTGAAATACCGGCACAGAGAAAATGCCTCCACTGAAAATATAGTCCTCAACTAGACCTTGCATCCTATGAGAAAACACCATAGTGAAATAGATAAATTAAACTTTGAGAATAAAAACATTGGTATAAAGTAAAAGGAATTAGAATAAAGAAATCACTGCTAGCAAAACATCCTACATTTGAGAAACTCACTGATATTGAATTCAATGGAAAAAAAACTGCTTGCACAAAGAAATCAGAACATCCAAATGCAGACTCTAGGGGCTGAGGACAATAATATCTATGACTGCTATAAGTGCCACCTTTTCCATTTTCTTTTTTGTCAAAAGAATGAGGTGGGTTGGTGATCTTGGTAACATTGGAATGGACAACTGGTTCCGCACCTAGGCGACATCAAACATATCCATGTCAAGTCCATGAGCTTGATATGCTGACGCATTTGCAGGGCTGAGATTGCATGGCTGGTTTTTGGTGCATTAAAATCACAAGCATATATGATGATTCAAATGCGTGGATTGCAAAAACTCATAGAATATCTATACACATCTAAATCATAATATAAAGGAAAGAAAGCATATCTGAATCACGTGTAGCCAGGCTGCAAGCCCCAGCCTCATCTGCATCCTCAGGCTCAGCTGCAAGCCCAGCCTCAACCTCATAGCCAGCTGCCTCCATATTTATAGCCCCTGCTCATGGGTTTATGTAGGCCCTTCTTTACCTGCAACACATTTATAAAATCAGCAATTTCATTTTATTTAACAGAAAATGTATTGTCTACATGACAGTTAACCAACCTGAAATGAAATACACTCACTACCAGAAAAAAAATCTGATGACTCAATATCTGAAAATAGGGTAGCATAAAACCTACACCAAACTGAGGCTTGCATTCCTGAACCTGATGACTCAACTCAAAATCTCATCGGGTCAACTGAGTTAGCTCGTTGACTTGATGAACCCAAAGACCTACACCAAAGATGTTGAAGAAAGATCGAATGCGATCTTCAATACCTTGTTTTCCTTTCTTCTTCTGTGTTGCATTTCGGGAACCCTTATCCCATAGATGTAACATCCAACATATAACTTCCAACCTATTAAGTGAATGTAACATCTAAAACTTTCAATAAGTTGGCCCACTATGAGGATCACCTAGTGTAAAAATCATCCCATTTATTCATCATATATATGGGTTACACCTAGAAAACAATGTCTTACCATTGATAAATACCAAAATAGAAGGGGGTCGCCGGCTCTATTAGTAATGTAGCTGCAGCAACCAAAGCACGTTTAAAGACATTGAGTGTTATTGGTACAAACCCGTGCAACACATCTGAAAGTAATGAGGAACAATACAGCCCCTAGGCAATGAGCAATTACCTGACCATCCATTCCCTTTATGCCCTGCTCCATTTCTTCAATCATAGGGTATGTGACAAACCTAAAACCCTTCAAATATCCTGATGTTCGGTGAGTTACCACCCTAGCTAACACATGACAAGATACATATACAATGGCATGAATTTTATTACTCTTACACAAACCTTGAACAACTAACCAAATTTTACTACATACCTGATTTTGGGCATGCATCAGTTCTGCTTCTGAAATTTATTACAAACTCAAAATTTTATTCTAAAGAAAAAGAAATTCCAAATCAAGATTTTTCTTAAAAAAGAAAGCTAGAAATAAAATAAAACATAAATAAAAATCAATATATATATATGTGTGTGTGTGTGTGTGTGTGTGTGTGTGTGTGTGTGTGTGTGTGTGTGTGTGTGTGCTCTGTCTAACTCATGCAAAACACAAGTACTGCTACTAATTGCATTGGAATAATTACTCCAATGTCAATTAACCCATCAATCTCTTGTGACAGGTGGCTGTGTCCAACTCACAAGTGAGATAAAAATAGGACCTTCTTGTTCTTACCTCAGTTGTGATTTGTAGTATCAAAAGTGGGAAATGATAGCCTGCATAAAGGCAGGTTATGTTTTCCACTTCGCCCCAAATAGAAAATGGGTCAAACCTTAGCCTGTGGTTGGCCCACTTTACATTCGTGGAATTGTATTTTTATGATGCACTTAGAGAGTTTGAGTAAAAAATTGGCATTAATGTTGTCATGCCCCAGTCACTGCTTTAATGTGGGCGGGCGCGATGTGGGCGGGGCTGGATGCCTGGGCGAGCTACGCACTCAGTGAGCTACTGTTGCAGTTGACTATAGTGTAACTTGTCCCACATCAGAAGAGTTGTCTGAAGTAATGGTGGTTATATGTTGACTTGTCACCCTATACTGTATGAGGCCTTTTGGGGGCAACCCCGAGAACAAAACCATGTGGGTTGTGCCCAGAGCGGACAATATCATACAGTGTGGGCGTGGGCCGTTACAAATGGTATCAGAGCTGAGGACAGCTCTGCCCTCGGTGAATGTGATGCCCTGGTCACTGCTTCAATGTGGGCGGGCGCGATGTGGGCGGGGCTGGATGCCTAGGCGAGCTACCATGCTCGGTGAGCTACTGTTGCAGTTGACTGTAGCATAACTTGTCTCACATTGAAAGAGTTGTCTAAAGTAATGGTGGTTACATGTGGAGTTGTCACCTTATACTGTATGAGGCCTTTTGGGGGCAACCCTGAGAACAAAACCATGCGAGCTGTGCCCAGAGCGGCCAATATCATACAGTGTGGGCGTGGGTTGTTACAAATGTGGTAAAAAATGAGCATAAAAGAAAATGGAAATTGGGAGAATATCAGGTAAGAGAGTTGGCATAAATGATTTACCATTGCAACCTCTTCATAGTTATCAGTTAATAAAGATAGCTTCTTCAATCCACCACCTGAAGTCAAAGCAACTTCCCCTGCTACACCTTGAAACACATTGCACTAGACCTACAATAAGCTACCAACCGCTTTTCCCAAGTGATTGTCAATGGTAGGCATTCAATCCCATTTATATGTAGTAAATAGCTATTTCTAATGGTTTCTGTGGTAAAAAGACACGCACATTTATATGTAGTAAAAAAAGGAAAACATGTGTATCATTCGTATTTTGTGGCATACATTTGATGGGGCATTAATGGTTTCTATTAGCCTGACCTGCCTGACCTTAAACAACAAAAAGAAAAGAAAAAAATGAAAAAAAAAACAGCAAATTTTAAAAAAGACAATAAATACATGCTTATATATAAACAAGTTATATACATGTTGTCATAAAAAAACATGCTTATAATAATTTCAAGCATGAGCACAAGCAACCTAATTAGGATAAAGAGTAAACCATAGTAAAAATAATAATAAAAAAAAGGCCCAAAATGCCCAAAAATGTCCAAAGATACCCGAATAAACTTTTCTTTCCTTACTCCTTCAAGCATGAGCACAAGCAACCTAATCATGTATCATTTACAATAAAAATAAAAAAGATAAGAAAAAATTGATTAAAAAAATCAGTGGAAAAAAGGGGTTAAAACACAAATAACAGGAAAATCATCCAAATGGGCCCTAATAGAACACACATTAAATATGATTGGGTTAATTGGGGCCCATTACATTAAAAATACAAAACAAAAGAAGAAACCCCAAAAACAAAAAATGATTATTTATTTGTCTTGCATATTTTTCCCAATTCCCAAAGTGATCCATTCAACTCAGATTCATCAAACACCCTTGAATTTTGTATTTGGATATGAAAATAGGCATATAGATTTGGTCAAAACCACAATATAATCTTCCTGCAAGCTCAAGGTGAAGAAAAAAGATTTTTTTTTTTTTTTAAAAAGGAAAACATTTAGTTATGTCAGTTAATCCAACTGATGTATTCTGATGAAGACCAACAATCCTTCTCTGCATGAAAGGAATGAGAATACAGCCGGCAAATGCAATTGCTTCCCAAATAGGTATAAATTCCTTGTTGATGCAAACTAGTTGCATTCTTCAATCTGCAATTTATTCAAACTGGCCTTAAGACAAACTATTTTACCTTTCTCAACATTTATAAATGGCATTTTAAGAAACATTGTTTCCTTCATTTATATTTCCACGAAGCCAAATAGGTAGTCCTAACCATTGGTCTGTTACATTCTTCCTTGTGTAGAATATTAAATTCTTTTAGCTGGGACAATTCTAACCTTTTGATTGTGGCAAAAAATAACAAAATTTAAAATTTAAAATTAAAAAAAAAAAGAAGAAGAAAGAAAGAAATGAAAGTACATTTTGGTTGAAAATTAGAGTGCTGGTCTCCATCCAAATGAAATTTATCCAAAGATTGGTGCCTGTGAATTTCCCATCATGGAGATTTTCAGGCCTTCACCAATCTGCAGTTTGACGCAATAGGCCAATGGTCTGGATTACAGAACCATGGGTCCCATTGTGGAATATAATGTTTGTCCTTGCACAACTACAAATGGGAATGTAAAATCTCTAAACAAGAAACACTACTCTTAAAATAACATGAATGCAATTAAAATCTATAAAAAAAAGATAAGTATTAAATAGGTGCATATAAGGAAAAAATAAATTTCCAATACATTAAAATTTTTGAACGTACCAACTGATCCAACCATATGTCGAAGAAGAGAGGCAACATGCACATGGAGAGAGGAAATGAACCCTTCCAACTGTTTTTTGCTGCAACTAGAAAGTAGAGAAATAAGAACAGATCCTGAAGATTTTATACAATGCCTTGTAAACAATAAAGCTAAAACAGATTGAAAAAAAAAAGACCCGCATACACGCATTCACTTTGCTACTACAAACACGTAAATAGTCTAAACTAGAGTTTAATCAATTACTGTGCATGAGGAGCCATGCCATTTGCATTCCCAAAACGATGCCCGGCAACAATGACCGGAATCCCATGGTTTCTTGCAACAACAAAAGCCGTATGTCTGTATTTCAAGTTCAAGAATAGATATGCAAAACCATCTCTAATTTACTCTCCTACAATATCAACAAAAGGTATAGTCAGATGGTAGGTTCCTCTGCTTCAATGTCATTAACAACCCCACAACATCTTGGGAATCCATAATAGCAAGCAAGTTGTTCATCTATCGAAAAAAATTTGTAGGTGAAACATAAAAGAAACCAGCTTAAATACTACAGAAAATGGAAACAAAATGCACATCATATTAAGACCATAAAAGAACCTGTAATCATGTCAATTCTTCCCACGGTTGATATCTCTTTTTATAAATATGATTATATATATGCTCATAATCATGAATTTTGTCAGCCACGAAACAACAAAAATACAGAAAAGTCAGCCATAAAGCCATGCCAATCTTGAGTTTTCCTGGTTAGTAGCGGGTTTTCCTGTGCATTTCGTCAAATAACTTTCTAGCCAAGTCCAAATCATCAGACTTGGCATAAAATGTAACTAGCACAACGGTGAGAAATAGATCATAATTGAAGCCATGCCAAAGCACAAAAGCATAAATCTCCTTACCCAACATCGGATGCGGAAGCAACACCGATGATAAGTTTTCAAGAGGGAGTAGATGGTGAAACTATCAGGTTTAAGGGCGATTTTGAATGATGCCAGAGACAAGAAGAGACTAAGGGCTTCAGAGTGCTGGTCATGTGAAGAATAGGCAATGAGCATAGTGTTGAAAGAGGAGATATTTCTATGGAGAATTTCGTCAAACACCTTGCAGGCGTGATAGATATGGCTAGATTTGGAGTAGATAGAGACAAGCTTTGAGGACACGAGAATATGGTGGGCATGGATCTGCTTTCCCTGGAAAAAGAGACAGTCAGTGCAGTAAATAAACAAATAAAAACTACAATAAGAGGGGATTGGATGCCGAATCCTATCTCAAGCAGCAATGATCCTGAATCCTACCGCCATGGGTAGGCCTTCAAGTATATGTCAATCGCACGATAAAGGCCATCATCCAGCAGTCTAACATCGTCAGGAACGACCCCAGCCAGTGACCAGAACTTCAGCAGCTTCAGATTAACATCAGGCGTAACTTCTGAAAGGTACCCATTGATGAGCTTGGCCACCATCGTGATCGGCATAAGAGCAGGAGACCCCATCAGTTGGGAAAGAGAGAGGGAGAAAAGATTGAAAAGAGGATATAAAAACCCTAACCCTAGAAGAAGAAAAGGGGATGATCAGAAATTTAGAAGGAGAGAAAAGGGAAAAGACATGGGAAAGAGAGGGCACTTGAAAGGAGGAAAATCGAGGGAGAGAGAGAGAGAGAGAGAGAGAGAGAGAGAGAGAGAGAGAGAGAGAGAGAGGTGGAGGAAAGAATGAAATAAAAAGTAGCGCGTGAATGAAATAGATCGTGGGTTTTTTTCATACAGCTACAACTATGGGGATTTTAGCTACGAACTAAATCCATAGTAATATAGCTATAGCTTTAAACCATAGCTAAAAAACTATAGACTCTGTATCCTTTGCTCGATTTTTTGGTAGTGTAACTTGATTGATTCATTCATGGAAGATAGAGTACTTTTGACTCTATACTCTGTCTCTTTGGAGATGTGCTTGGCCCATTCCCCTGATTTGGAGGATGACGATTAGGGAGATGAATGTTGCGCCGGTACTTTAAACTGACAGGTGAAGGCCACACTTTGAACAATTTCCCCTTAATGAGACAAAGCTCCTACAGTCAAGTATTAAGGCACCGAAGCTTGACCTAAAATCTTTGCCCGCCGATCTTAAATATGCTTACTTAGGTCAAGATGAGACATATCCGATGGTGACTTCGTCCCACCTGAATAAGGGATAAGAGGGTATGCTTATTGCTACTCTCAAAGAACATATGGGAGCCCTTGGATGGACAATTGTGGGCCTTAAGGGAATTGATCCTTTGATTTGTACTCACTGCATTCACTTTGAAGATAATGCAAAAACTTCCAAACAACCATAACGCCGCTTAAATCCAAATATAAAGGAAGTGGTTAAGGCTGAGGTACTCAAATTATTGGATGTAGATATTATATACCCTATATCTGACAGTTAATGGATGAGTCCAACATAGGTGGTTCCTAAGAAGTCCAGAATCACCATCATAACCAATGCTGATAATGAACTCATGCTAACTAGAGTCACCACTGGTTGGATGATGTGCATTGACTACCGAAAGTTGAATATCGTCATTAGGAAAGATCACTTTCCTTTACCTTTCGTAGACCAAATTTTAAAGAGGTTGGTAAGTCACTCACGTTATTATTTTTTGGACGGATATTTAGGCTATAACCAGATAAAGATAGCCCTTGAAGATCAAGAGAAGACGCTATTTACATGTCCTTTTGACAATTTTGCATACCAAAGGATGCCATTCGGATTGTGTAATGCTCCTGCCACGTTTCAGCGATGTATGTTGAGTATTTTCTTAAACATTCGGGGTCAATTTTTAGAGGTATTCATGGATGACTTCTCTGTCTTTAGTTCATCTTTCGATGAATGCCTTGAATATCTTAAACTTGTGCTGAAGAGATGCGAGCAAAAGAACCTTGTGCTTAATTGAGAGAAATCTACTTTCTGGTTCAAAAGGGAATAGTTATTGGACACATTAGATCTTCCAATGGATTTGAGGTAGATAAAGCCAAAATTGATCTTATTTCTAACTACCTCCACCCAAAAGTATAAGAGACGTTCGTTCCTTTTTAAGGACACATCGAGGTTTATAGAAGATTCATTGAGAACTTTAGTTATATCTCTCATCCTTTGTGTAATCTTCTCCAAAAGGATACCCCATTCGAGTGGACTGAAGAATGCCAACGAGCTTTTTTCTAAACTTAAGGGCATGTTGACTAGCACTCCTATCATGCAGCCACTCGACTGGAGTTTCCTTTTGAGATCATGTGCGACGCTAGTGATTATACTATTGGAGCGGTTTTAGGCCAGAGAAAAGAGAAAAAACTATGTGTTATCTACTACGCAGGTAGAACCCAAAACTCTACTTAAATGAATTATTCTACTATGGAGAATGAACTCTTAGCCATAGTTTTTGCATTGGACAAGTTTAGATTTACTTAATAGGATCTAAGATTATAATGTTTTTAAACCATTTGGTGCTAAAGTACCTTCTTTCTAAGAAGGACACTAAGTCTCGTTTGCTAAGATGGATCCTTCTACTCTAGGAATTTAACATAGAAATTCGCAATAAGAAATGAGTAGAGAACGTAGTAGCTGACCATCTTTCCAGACTTGTCATATCAGATTCCATTGAGACGACACTTATTAATGACACATTCCTTAATGAACAACTTTTTAAACTCTCCCAACTACCTTGGTTTGCTGATATTGCAAATTATCTTGTTATAGGTTTCACGTCGACACATTGGACTAGGTATGAGAAAAACAAATACTTCACTGAGGTGCACAAGTATATCTGGGATGATCCATATATGTTCAAGTATTGCCCAGATCAAATCATAAGGAGATGTGTTCCTGACGACGAACATCAAAGTGTCATCTCCTTCCGTCATACACATGCCTATGGTGGTCACTTTTCAGCTAAAAGGACCACAACAAAAGTTCTGCAGTGTGGCTTCTATTGGCCCACCATGTTCAAGGACACTTAACGACTTTTGCAAAGCTTGTGAGCATTGTCAAAAGATGGGTAGTTTGTCTTGATGAAACATGATGCCTTTGAATCCCATTCTTACCATTGAGGCATTTGAATACTGGGGTATCGATTTTGTCATGCTCCGAGCTCAGAAACAAGGCTCATAAAATTTTCGATCGCCGAATCCGGCGCCGACAACCTTCATAGTACCCCATTCTCGACTCCCGACACCCATATGCCAGATTCCGATCTTGGGATCTTATAAGGAGAATTTTCAACATAAAAACTTTTTTTTAGGCATAACTATAAGCATAACCAAGTCACAAAATAACATCACCATATATCCACTATAAACAAGGCGTTTGAGTACAATGCCGAATGGGAAATACAAGATAGGTATCAAAACTCCAGAAGTTTTACCGCACGCTCTTGCCTTAGCGCAACTGCGTTCTAACGTCACCTACACGCATCTATCATGCATAAGCTTATAGAAAGCTTAGAGGGTGGTGTACGTATGTGCGCAACATAGGTGTTAAGTATACAATACAAGTCTATAAATCATACAATGTAGGAAATACTGGCAAGTCCATTAATTATACGATATCAGAGTAAGA
This sequence comes from Magnolia changhungtana, assembly GCA_030180095.1. NCBI lineage: Eukaryota > Viridiplantae > Streptophyta > Magnoliopsida > Magnoliales > Magnoliaceae > Magnolia > Magnolia changhungtana. The sequence continues at coordinate 7,260,486 of JASAUF010000600.1, forward strand.
AGAAATACTGATAAGTCCATGAGTCATACAATATCAGAGTAAGCAGAGATACTGAAAGTCCATGAGTCATATAATATCAGAGTATGCAATGCAGATCGGCTATGTAATACGAGGTCATGGTAAACCAAATGCCATGTACTTAGGATGCAATGCAATATGTGGTGCGAAAGGAATGACCAAGCTAGAGTGTGAAGTCGGGATGATAGTAAATAGTATCGCAGGCTATGAGGTCCATTACAAAGGTCTTCTATCCAAACTAGTCCCATACCTAAATTTGGATAGCCAGACTCAATGTGGTAAATTCCCGATCTCAGGTTGGTCGCGCACCCCAACCGAAATCGTGACCATTCCGAAGGTACACATAACAAATTAGTTATGCACCACTAGCCCAAGTGGATAGTGAATGAATGAATGAATGAGTATGTAACTCCTACTCAGTAAGTCCACAAATCAGTACCGTACATCTCTGGGATCATTAACAGGGTCTAGTACACTCTACACTTGTCACCGCCTCCCTAGCCGCGCAACTGAGTGAAAGACACCTCACTACCTGCCTACCAATATCGGCTCAGCTTGTTAGTAGTGGACCCATTTATGAGCTGGTCAAACTCAGCCTAGCTTACAGCCCCCTCACTAGGGCGGATAAGGCCACACCCCCTTCCAACCGACCACGACATAGTGGGAAGTGCAACCTCCTGGTATTTGACACTTGGGGCTCATGTCTTCCACTCGGTCTCGGCGTTGGAGCATCCTCTGGCCACGGGGGTTTAGGGACTTTCACCCACGAACATCCAACGTGCCCATATGCTAGACCCAAACATTTCCGGTGTCCCATCTGGCCGTCCACGATATGCCTGTGGAGGCCTTGACCCCGATGTCGCTAGGGCGTACAGTAGTTATATCACAAAATGCGAGATGCACTAGTCATACCATCCAGTCATACATCAAACCAGTGCATACCGCGTGCTCATGTGGACAACTCTGCCTCTTAGGGAGTCTCATAAACAATCAGCCTAATGGCACATGCTATGCTTAATCATTCCTCATAACAAGCATGCAGATGATGTGTATGGGCATGTATCATGAAGTATACTAAGCATGATCATAATCACATACAACATGGTGGGGCGGTATAAGACGGCTCATGGTCTGTATAAGTGAATGGATGGTGTGTAACATAGTCACTCACACATGGTGGGCCTCACACATCATAATTGGGCCTCACACATACAATGAGCCTTATGCATATAATGGGCCTCATACATCATATTTAGGCCTAATACAATCATAATGAGTCTTGTACAATCACAATGGGCCTTATGCAATCACAATAGGCCTCATACCATCTCAATGGGTCTCATATAATCATAATGAGCCTCATACAATCACAACGAGCCTCATATCACAATGGATCTCATACAATCACAATGGGCCTCATACCATCTCAATGGGTCTCATACAATCATAATGAGCCTCATACAATCACAATGAGCCTCCTGCAATTACGATGGGCCTCATACCATCTCAATGTGTCTCATACAATCACAATGGGCATCATACAATCACAATGAGCCTCATACCATCTCAATGGGTCTCATACAATCATAATGAGCCTCATATAATCACAATGAGCCTCATATAATCACAATGGGCCTCATATAATCACAATGGGCCTTATATAATCACAATGGGCCTCATACTATCACAATGGATCTCATACAATCACAATGAGCCTCATACAATCACAATGGGCCTCATACCATCACAATGGGTCTCATATAATCATAATGAGCCTCATACAATCACAACGGGCCTCATACAATCACAATTGGCCTCATACAATCATAATGAGCCTCATACAATCACAATGGGTCTCATACAATCATAATGGGCTTATGTAATCATAATGCTATGCTAACAGTAACACATACTTAGTGCGTATACTAACATAGTCGTAATCAATAATCGGCCTATATATATGGCGGGGTCCATAGAAGGACAACAGATCTAATCCATAACATGAATATTGGTCCTTAACAGTCGATATACCAAATTTGATACCACAAATTCTTCTATGTACGGTAATGATGTACTTTCCTCATATCAAGGATGGACCTAGATGCCCTACACATATCAAGAATGGGCCTAGATGACCTACTCATATCAAGATTAGGCTTAAGAACAAGGAGTAGGCTTTCTCGCCCATTCCATCACGTGGCAATTCTGGCTTCCTAAGGGCCTAATAAGCACAAGGCGGGCTCTATAAGGCATAGTGGAAGCATAATCCATAATGGGGGCCCAACAATTTGGGTTAGCCCACTAAGAGAATATGAGAATGGGCCTAACAATGGGTCCTAGGTAGGTTACAATGTGGACATTTGACCATCATTGTTCTTACAATGTGGACATTTAACTACCATTGCTCCTAAGGCTTGGCCCATTAGAACCTATCCTATAATGGGATCTATGGTCTTTTTACTAACTAGGAAAATGGATAGACATCATAAACATCATCACAACATCACAGTGGAATCATACATCACAATTGGGCCTTATATACAATGTAATGGGTCATACTTCACAATGGGCCTCACCCATGGGCCTCAGAGGCATCACAATGAGCCTCATCACCTGAGCCTTACATACATTACACGGGCCTCACATAAATCACATTGGCCTTATCACATGGGCCTCACATACATCACATTGGCCTCATCACATAGGCCTCACATAAATCACATTGGCCTTATCACATGGGCCTCACATACATCACTTTGGGCCTCATCACATGGGCCTCATATACACCACATTGGGCCTCATCATAAGGGCCTCACATAAACTCTATGTAATACAGACTATTGGCGCAGGGTTGGTTCTGGGTCATTTTAGAGTCAGATTCATAATCACGTGGAGCTTACATATGGTGAAAGAAACTAACCCCTGGTAACTTTATGTATGAGCTTCACTAATTATAAGGCGAGTGTCACGCCCCAAACTTGGGAACGGGCTCACAAAATTCCCGATCCTCGAATCCGGCTCCAATAGCCTCTGTAGTATCCCATTATCGGCTCCTGGCACCCATACACCAGGTTCCGATCCTAGGATCCTACAAGAAGGATTTCTATAACATAAGTTTGCTTCATAATCAACATAACCAAGCTCATAACCCACAAATATTAACCACAGGAACATCACCACAAAATTCACTAGGAATAAAAACTTTTACAATACAAGGCGCATAAGGGAAAGATAAAATGGCTACAACAAAATTCCAAAAGAAAAGCTCCGCGGCACGCTTCTGCTCCTGCTTGGCTACTGCCTAATGTCACCTGCACGCATCAATCGTGCGTAAGCTTAAAGAAATTTTAGAGGGTGGTGTAAGTGTGTGCAGGATAGGTGCCAAGTATGCAATATCAGAGTGTGCAGAATATGCTGGTAAGACCATGAATACCACCAGCCGTAATAAGGCTATGCAATGCAAGGCAGGAATACCATCAGCCATATCAAGGCTATGCAATGCAAGGCAGGAATACCATCAGCCATATCAAGGCTATGCAATGCAAGGCAGGAATACCATCAGCCATATCAAGGCTATGCAATGTGGGGCCTATATAGCCAAATGTTATATGCAATATGCAATGTGATCATGCCAGTCCTTATATCAAGTCCACATATCAGTACAGTTCCTCTTTGGAAAATCACAAGAGTTAGATACAGTCCACACTGACTGTTGCATCCCTAGCAGTGCAGTCCAGTGAGCGGAAGAGACCTCACTATCCACCTGTAGTCTGCCAATTCCTACTCGGCTCGATGATAGAGGACCCATTTGTGAGCTGGTCAAACTCAGCCTAGCTTATAGCCCCATTACTCAGTCAGGTAAGGCCACACCCCCTTCCAACTAACCACGACACAGTGGGAGACGCGACCTAATGGTATTTGGCACCGACGCTTATGTTTTCACTCGGTCTAGATGTTGGAGCGTCTCTTGGTACCAAAAAGGTTCTGGGACTTTCACCCAAGGACATCCTACGTGCCCACAGTGCTAGAACTAAGCATTTCCAGTGTCCAAATCCGGCCATCCACGATGTGCCTGTGGAGGCTACAACCCTAATGATGATAGAGCGAATAATAACTGTGCCATGAAAATGCGAGATGCATGAATCATACCAATCAACCATGCATCAGTCCTGCACATACGACGAGCTCATGTGGGGTAACTCTATCACTCAGGAAGTCCCATAAACAGCCTGCCCAATGGCACATACCATAATCAATCACTCCTCAACCAAGCATACATATGATGCACATGGGGATGGACCATGATGATAACTAAGCATAACATGGGTTGATGTTGTACTCTCCTCTTAGCAAGGTCGGGTCTAGGTATTTAGACGATTCTACATGGTATGAAAGAAGCATAACCAATAGTGGGGGCCCAACGGTTTGAGGTAGCCCACAAAGTCTAGGTAAGCAATACTATGGGCCCAATAGATGAGAATGGGCTTGTCAAAGGGCCTAGATGGGTTCATAATGTGGACATTTAACAACCATTATTTTCCAAAAGGCAGTCCAACAAGGAACCTAGCTAAAACAAGACCCAAAGCCTGGATACAACGATGAAAAGATAATGGGCAGCAATCCATAACATCTCATACCATATGATGGGCCTCAAGAAATGGCCCAAAGCCCACATACATCAATGTGGGTTCAATGGGCAAACTATGACCCAAGTATCATGGCAAACGAATACATGCATTATGATGGGCCTCATGGGCAGCCCATATGCCCAAATACATAGGTAAGGCATATCCAAGATTCGCCAAGATAGCCCAAGGCTGGTCAAGATAGATGGGCAATAAGGATCCAATTACATGCAACATATCAGCCCATAAGGTCCAGCACAATAGGTAAGCAGCCCATATACAAAACTGGGTTTAAGGCTGGATGTCCAACCCATCTGGGCCTGCTGGATGTCCAAAAATCTGGACTATCCTAGTCCTCAAGCAATCAAATAAATGGTGGGCCTCACAAGACACAAATGGGGTTTAATAATCATGGGAAAATACCTACATAGAGTGAGTACACAACACCCTAAATCTGGTGGGCCTCACAACATCACAACTTCCAGCTACATACAAAAATTTCTTTAAGGCCTTGCTAGACATTCAGCCCACCTAGCTTCTTGGGCCTACTGGGGGTCCAACAGATGGTAAATCTAAGGGAACATAAACTTCATGATGGCCCGTAATTATCATAGTGGGCCCCACTAGATGGAAGGTGAGAGTACAACGCATAAATCAAAGTGGGCCTGCTGTTAGATTGCAAGTCCAGCAGCATCTCAAACAATCTGGGTGTCCCAAGGGGGCTTGGACGGCTGGCCCTTCTAACACCCAAGGTGGGCCCCACTTGTGGACATCCCAACAGGGGGTGGACCACGTCTAAGTGGGCCACACAAGGGGAGGACGATGTGGATAACATACATCATTAAGGTGGGCCTGCAGAGCTAGGGACTGCCAACCCCTGCTGGATGTCAGCCTAGTTGGAACGTCCAACAGGTGGGCTGTTGGCCCAGTTCTGATACCCCTAAAAATGGGGCGGTCCGGATGGTCCACACACACCTGAGGTGGGTCCTAGCAAGGTGGGTCACAAGGAAGGTAAGGGGAGAAGCCATAAAAATATACAATTAGAAACTAAAAATTTGGACAACAAGGTTTTTAAATAAAAATCTGCTGCTGGAATGTTGCTGTCCCCATCTTGTACACCCAATGGAGTGGGCCCAGGCCTGCCCAATCAAGGTGAAAATGGGTGGATTACATGCACCCATGAATGAACAACAAATGGGGTCCACATGAGTGGCCCACCATCCCCAAAAATCAAGCTAATATGTATGTTTTTCCTTCATGCAGGACTGCTGGACGATCCAAAAACTTGGACCAACCATCCCTCTTGGGCCTGCTCCATGGGGTTCTAATCAAGGGTGGATGGAATGGGTTTCATCATACATCAAGGTGGGGTCCACACCTCAGAGGTACACCCAAAAATCAAGGAGAAAGAAGAGCTATAAACAGGACTTAAACTTTATACAAAACCATACAACAATGGGCCAGAAATCTGGACAGTAAAATGTTGCTGTCCATTCCAGCCCAATGTGCAATAGATTGGGGGATTTATCTCAGATTCATCAAGGTGGGGTCCACCTAGATGGGTCACACATACTCTAGGCCAAAGCCCCCTTTCAATATAACTATAATCAGGCCTAATGGCCATCCAACCCATGCAAACCATGATGGGCCTGGACGTCCAGTAGCTTGGGCTTGGACGTCCCTATAGCTGGACGGTCTGGAAGCATGGACACATCGAGTGGGCCACATACATCAGAAAACCAAAGAAAGGGGAGAGAGAAAGAAGATCTCGGTCACAGGGAGGACTCCGCCATTATGAGTCCTCCTCAAGCAATCACACCCATATGAACAAATACACATGGATCCCATGTATGCATGGGCCCTACAATAAAAAATTTGTGGTGGGGATACAATCCCCACCATGGACCTAGGGTCTAGATGACCTAACAAGCTATAGATCAAAGGAAAAACCTCATGATGGGGCCCATGGAGAATGGCCCCATCATGGCAACATGCAGTGGGCCATTGGCCGCACTCAAGGAGTCATGTAGGATCTCCACCAATGATTGGTGGGTCCTACACACTCCCAAGCAAAGGAAAGAAGGATCCATGCAAGAAAAATGAAAGAACTAAACCTAGAAGAGCACCCACCTTAAAGCTTATCCTTCTTCTATACTTAGGTTCTCTAGCTCCAATGGGGTAGTTTCAATGGTGGGGATGGGTTTTAGAGGGTTGGATTGGGAGAGATCTAGCTTGGAAGGGGATGAAGGGATGGGTTCTCATGAATGCCCAAGGTCTCTCTCTTGGTTTGCTAGAGGAGAGAAATGAGGGAAATGAGAGAGAAGGAAGGGAAGTGATGGGTTGTTAGAGGGTAATGATGGGTTTTGGTAAGAGAACCCATCATTGCTTTTTGGGAAGAAAACTCATGATGACTTTTGGGGAAGAAAATCCATAGCTAGCTAGCTATGCTAGGGCTATAGGCTAGGTAGCTCTCATAGGCAATGATGAAACTAGGGTGGGTCCATTTAGGAAAACGTGCACAAGCACAAGGTGGGTCCCACATCATGATCAACGGTCCGATATTGCATGAGGTACATCTTTTGATCTACTACTTAGATTGGTGCACGAGATGCGGCATTGGAATCGCGGTGACGATGCGGTCGCAAAGGCATAGGTTTCGGGTTGAATCGGTTCAGGTTTATAGGGGGGAACTTAGGGATGATAGCAAATCTTACCTATAAGTCGCGGGTCACAGGAATTCGACCGGAAGGACCGCGGGACCTAACGAAATGGAATGGATACTAGGTTATGATTCTGACAATGGGCCTCGTTGGTTGGGTGAGTACAATTTACAGTGATGGCCTAAACATGGGTACTTGGAGAAACTATGCAGGAAATATAGTGTAGAATTAGTTTTGACTCAATTTTAAGTATATCTCGATCACAAAGGACCACATTTCAGTGTGCTACCAGGTGTCCTTGGTTGTACTATATATGCACTTCAAAAATTATAAGTTGGGACCAACTGGTTGTGCACATGTGATATTTGGTATAAGGTTAAACATAGACACTTTAATTTTCTGCACAACTATACCTAGCCCCATTTTTTGGATCCACTCCTTGATCATGTGAGGTCTAATTTGGCCCAATTAAAATATTATTTATCTATTCATTAGTGTAGGTTAGAGGTTCCAAGTAGTGGCCTACTCAAACCTTTGGCATGTGGTCCACTACAGAGGCCCAAAGTTGGTATAAAACACAAATAATCAGACAGTTTTAAGAAATGGGGTCTATCACAACTTATGGCCCAATTCTCAAACACTTAGGGAATCATTCCTGACAAAAGGTGGGACATCCAGCTCACTTATATAATGATAAAACATCCCTAAAGTGGGACCCTTAACTACAGGGTGTGGGGTCCAGTACAAGGTGTCAAAGAGGCCTACATGCAATACAGTTAAGTACTTTGAAAATTTTCAGCAAACATAAAGTGTAAAGGGAATAAAATAGATCCAATGGCAAGTGGGGCCCACACGCTAGCGAAGCATAGATAAGGAACACAAAACAATGTACATGGGTGCCCATTTTAAAATGTATAGATCACAAGTGATCCCACACCCAAGTGGGTCAATGAGAGGATAATTGTTAGGTATAACATGAATCTAACATATTCATCAAATAGCACATGAAATATATATTGGTGAAATCTCTATAATCAGACTCTCTGTTGGAAGATCTGATCCAATGGATGGTTTGGGAACAAGTCATTCAGGCTGTTTATAGGTTTCCAACTATACAGAGCCTTCGATCCATTTGGACTACACATAGAAAATTCAAGATTTGTCCTTACAGAAGTATCTATCGGTCTAGAATTTTCTAAATTTTATCATGAAAGAATCTGATCATGGGGACCATACATATGATTATTAACTATCTCAAGTAAGTTAAGACCAAATGTCAAATACATCTGATTGTTGGAATTACGGATATGGCCCAAACAAGAATGGTCATCATAAGTTCCCAAATGCATCTTTCGTATAAGGCTAAGATCTCAGGCGTTCGAACTTCAATTGAGGCTTATTATATACCATTAGAAAGCTAGCTCGATTTTCTACTTATCTAATAGAACATATATTTCTAATACTTTCATTAAATGAGTTAAAAATGGGTCTGTTTTAGGCCAAATCGGAATCCTGCATATGCTGCTAGACACTAACCAAGTAAACTTGATGCTACGAATGATTAGACCGTTGGATGGATATGAAATTTGGTCCAAAGTTATTTCATATTGTTGTTCATATCATTCCCAAGTTTCAACCCCGATCTTTGCATGATTGATTTTATATGATTTTTAGAAGTTGCTGTCCAGGTACAAAAATAGGATTACTTATGAGGGGTGTGGGTATAAAGTTCATCAGGGTGGGGTCCACGTGTGTAACCCACCAGCTTAAAATCAAGCTGACATTTGGGTTTATCCCAGGGCAGCAAGGTGGGCCACAAATAAAAAAAATGGAGAGATGGAGAGGGAGAGGGAGAGAGAATGGTTGGTGGTGGGAGGAGGTCCACCTCTATGAGTTTCTCTCATGGATCTACCACGTATACATCAAATGGGTCCCATCCATGTGTGGGCCCACAATCATAAAAATATCAAGGGTGAAAATCCCATTTCCACCACAAATCAGGGCCTAGGTGGCCATATTAAGTTATATATCATAGGAACTTTATGGTGGGATCCATGGAGAATGGTCCTACCATAGATAGATACATGCATGATGTGATGGGTCTTAGGCCACATCTAGGGACCAAGATAAGATCTTCACCATTGATTGGTGGGTCCCACTTGCGCTATGCAAAAAAAGGTAAAGATCCAAGCAAGTACATGAAATAAACAAGTCCTAGGAAGCACCCACCTCAAATCTTCTTGTCCTTCTTCCACCAATGGCTTCCAATGCTCCATGGGGACAAGATTCAATGGTTGAGATGGTCTCTTGATGGTTGGATTAGGGGAAATGAGCTTGAGGTGTGGCTGAATTTTTGGGAGTCCATGACTTCTCTCTTGCTAGGGGAGATGAGAAATGAGGGAGAAAGGGAGGAAGAGAGAGATAAAGGCTTGGAATGATTGCTATGTAAGGTAATTATGAGTTTGGGGAAGAGAAAGGCATGTTTACAAGCAAGCATGGGCTAGGGTAGGGTGATGTCACCCCTAGGGTGGCATCATCCTAATGATGGATTTCCCAGGGAAATGTGCAATCTGGATAAGTGGGTCCCACAATGCACGGTCCACAGCCATTACCATGCACGGTTCACAACTTAAGATCTAATCATCGAATTGGCGCACGAGATGCGACGTCGGAACCGCGGTGACTGCACGGTCGCAATGGCACATGTCTTGGGTTGAGTCGACTCGGGCTGACAGGGTGTTACTTAGGGACGCTCGCAAACACTACCTATAGGTCGTGGGTCGCCGGAATTCTACCAGGAGGACCGAGGGGTCCTAAGGAACGGAATGATCACTAGGACACAGGCCTGATAACTCTCTCCTCCTAAGAAAAATTTCATCATCAAAATTTGCTATCACGCACACATGATAGGGAGCTTTATCAGAAGGTTATTAAGTTATCGATCTTGGGACCTAATCACCCTAAGTTATAACAGATATGTGATGTTGTCCTCAGGTATTCCCAAGTTATGCTCTGATACCAACTCCTGTCACGCCCCAAACTCAGAAACCGGGCTCACAAAATTCTCGATCGCCGAATTCAGCGCTGACAACCTTCGTAATACCCCATTCTTGGCTCCCGACACCCATATACCAGATTTCGATCCTGGGATCCTACAATGAAGATTTTCAACATAAAAACTTTTTTTAAAGGCATAACTATAAGCATAACCAAGTCACAAAATAACATCACCACATATCCACTATAAACAAGGCATTTGAGTACAATGCGGAAGGAGAAATACAAGATAGGTATCAAAACTCTAGAAGATCTGCCGCACACTCCTACCTCAGCTTAATTGCGTCTTAACGTCACCTGCACGCATCTATCGTGCATAAGTTTATAGAAAGCTTAGAGGGTGGTGTATGTGTGTGCACAACATAGGTGCTAAGTATACAATACAAGTCCATAAATCATACAATGCAGGAAATATTGGCAAGTCCATGAATCATACGATATCAGACTAAGTAGAAATACTGACAAGTCCATGAGTAATACAATATCAGAGTAAGCAGAGATACTAACAAGTCCATGAGTCATATAATATCAGAGTATGCAATGCAGATCAGCTATGCAATGCGAGGTCATGGTAAACCAAATGCCATGTACTGGGGATGCAATACAATATGCGGTGCGAAATGAATGACCAAGCTAGAGTGTGTTATCGGGATGATAATACGTAGTATCGCAGGCTATGAGGTCCATCACAAGGGACTTCTATCCAAACTAGTCCCATACCTAATTTTGGATTGCTAGACTCAATGTGGTAAACTCCCGATCTCAGGTTGGTCGTGCGCCCTAACTGAAATCCTGACCATTATGAAGGTAAACATAACAAATTAGTTGTGCACCACCAGCCCAAGTGGATAGTGAATGAATGAATGAATGAGTATGTAACTCCTACTCAGTCAGTCCACATATCAGTATCGTACATCTCTGGGATCATCGTCGAGGTCTATTACACTCTACACTGGTCGCCGCCTTCCTAGCCGTGCAAACAAGTGAGTGAAAGAGACCTCACTACCCGCCTACTAATATCAGCCCGACTCATTGGTAGCGGACCCATTTATAAGTTGGTTAAACTTAGCCTAGCTTACAGCCCCCTCAATAGGGCGGATAAGGCCACACCCCCTTCCAACCGACCACGACACAGTGGGAAGTGCGGTCTCCTAGTATTCGACACTCGGCGCTCATGTCTTCCACTCAGTCTCGACATTGGAGCATCCCCTGGCCACAGGGGTTTAGAGACTTTCACCCATGGACATCCAATGTGCCCGTATGCTAGAACCAAACATTTTCGATGTCCCATTTTACCATCCACGATATGACTGTGGAGGCCATGACCTTGATGTCACCAGGGCGTACGACGGTCATATCACAAAATGCGAGATACACGAGTCATACTATCCAGTCATACATCAAACCTGCGCATACCGTACGCTCATGTGGGCAACTCTGCCTCTCAGGGAGTCCCATAAACAATTAACCTAATGGCACATGCTATGCTTATCATTCCTCATAATAAGCATGTAGATGATGCGTATGGGCATGTATCATGAAGTATACTAAGCATGATCATAATCACATACAACATGGTGGGGCAGTATAAGACGACTCATGGTTTGTATAAGTGAATGGGTGGTGTGCACATAGTCACCCAGACATGGTGGGCCTCACACATCACAATTGGGCCTCACACATACAATGGGCCTTATGCATATAATGGGCCTCACACATATAATGGGCCTCATACATCACATTTAGGTGTCACACAATCATAATGGGCCTTGTACAATCACAATGGGCATCATACAATCATCAAGGGCCTTATACTATCTCAATGGGTCTCATACAATTACAATGGGTCTCATACAATCACAATGGGCCTCATACCATCTCAATGGGTCTCATACAATCATAATGAGCCTCATACAATTACAATGGGCCTCATACAATCACAATGGGCCTCATACCATCTCAATAGGTCTCATACAATCATAATGAGCCTCATACAATCACAATGGGCCTCATACCATCACAATGAGTCTCATACAATCATAATGAACCTCATACAGTCACAATGGGTCTCATACAATCACAATGGGCCTCATACAATCACAATGGGCCTCATACCATCTCAATGGATCTCATACAATTATAATGAGCCTTATAAAATCACAATGGGCCTCGTACCATCACAATGGATCTCATACAATCATAATGAGCCTCAAACAATCACAACGGGTCTCATAAAATCGCAATGAGCCTCATACCATCTCAATGAGCCTCATACAATCATAACGAGCCTCATACAATCACAATGGGCTTATGCAATCATAATGCTATGCTAGCACATACTTAGTGCGTATACTAACATAGTCGTAATCAATAATCGACCTATATATATGGTGGGGTCCATAGAAGGACAACAAATCTAATCCATAACATGAGGATCGGTCCTGAATAGTGGATATACTAAATCTAATACCACAGATTCTTCTATGTACGGTATTGATGTACTCTCCTCATATCAAGGATGGACCTAGATGCCTTACACATATCAAGAATGGGCATAGATGGCCTACTCATATCAAGATTGGGCCTAAGAACAAGGAGTGGGCTTTCTCGCCCGTTCCATCACATGGCAATTCTGGGCTTCTTAAGGGCCCAATAAGTACAAGGCGGGCTCTATAAGGCATGGTGGAAATATAATTCATAATGGGGGCCCAACAATTTGGGTTAGCCTACTAAGAGAATATGAGAATGGGCCTAACAATGGGCCCTAGGGAGGTTATAATGTGGACATTTAACCATCATTGCTCTTATAATGTGGTCGTTTAACCACCATTACTCCCAAGGGTTGGCCCATTAGAACTTGTCCTATAGTGGGATCCATGGTCTTTGTACTAACTAGGAAAATGGATAAACATCATCACGACATCCCGGTGGAATCACACATCACAATTGGGCCTCATATATACAATGCAATGGCCATACTTCACAATGGGCCTCACACATGGGCTTCATAGGCATCACAATGGGCCTCATCAGATGGGCCTCACATACATCACAATGGCCTCATCACACAGGCCTCACATAAATCACATTGGCCTTATCACATGGGCCTCACATACATCACATTGGCCTCATCACACGGGCCTCACATAAATCACATGGGTCTCACATACATCACATTGGGCCTCATCACATAGGCCTCATATACACCACATTGGGCCTCATCACATGGGCCTCACATAAACTCTATGTAAAATAGACTATTGGCACAGGGTTGGTTCTGGGTCATTTTAGAGTCAGATTCATGATCACGTGGGGCTACATATGATGAAAGAAACTAACCCCCTGGTAACTTTATGTATGGGCTTCACAAATTATAAGGTGAGCCTCGTTGGTTGGGTGAGTACAATTTATGGTGATGGCCTAAACATGGGTACTTGGAGAAACTGTGCAGGAGATATAATGCAGAATTAGTTTTGGCTCAATTTTAAGTATATCCCATCATTACAAGGGACCACATTTTAGTGTGCTGCCATGTGCCCTTGGTTGTACTATATATGCACTTCAAAAATTATAAGTTAGGACCAACTGGTTGTGCACACGTGATAATTGGTATAGGGCCAAACATAGGCACTTTAATTTTCTGCACAACCATACCTGGCCCCATTTTGGGATCCACTTCCTGATCATGTGAGGTCTAATTTGGCCCAATTAAAATATTATTTATCTATTCATTAGTGTAGGTTAGAAGTTCCAAGTAATGGCCTACTCAAACCTCCGGCGTGTGGTCCACAATAGAGGCCCAAAGTTGGTACAAAACATAAATAATCAGACGGTTTTCAAAAATGGGTTCTGTCACAACTTAGGGCCCAATTCCCAAACACTTAGGGAATCATTTCTAACAAAAGGTAGGACATCCATCTTACTTATATAATGATAAAACATCCCCATAGTGGGACCCTTAACTACAGGGTGTGGGGTCCACTACAAGGTGTCAAAGCGGCCTGCATGCAATACAATTAAGTACTTTGAAAATTTTCAGCAAATAGAAAGTGTAAAGGGAATGAAATAGATCCAATGGTAAGTGGGGCCCACATGCTAGCGAAGCATAGATAAGGAACACACAACAATGTACATGGGTGCCCATTTTAAAATGTATAGATCACAAGTGATCTCACACCCATGTGGGTCATTGAGAGGATAATTGTTAAGTATAACATGGATCCAACATATTCATCAAGTAGCACATGAAATATATATATATATGTGAAATCTCTATAATCAGACTCTTTGTTGGAAGATCTGATCCAATGGATGGTTTGGAAACAAGTCATTTAGGCCGTTTATAGGTGTCCAACCATACAGAGCCTTCGATCCATTTGGACCACACATAGAAAATTCAAGATTTATCCTAACAAAAGTATCTATCGGTCCAGAATTTTCTAAATTTTATCATGAAAGAATCTGATCATAGGGACCATACATATGATTATTAACTATTTCAAGTAAGTTAAGACCAAATATCAAATACATCTGACTGTTGGAATTACAGATATGGCCCAAATAAGAATGGTCATCATAAGTTCCCAAATACATCTTTCGTATAAGGCCAAGATCTCAACCGTCCGAACTCCGATTGAGGCTTATTATATACTGTTAGAAAGCTAGCTCAAATTTCTACGAATCCAATGGAACATATATTTCTAATACTTTCATTAAAGGAGTTAAAAATGGGTCCATTTTAGGCAAATCGGAATCCTGTATATGTTGCTGGACACCAGACAGGTAAACTTGATGCTACGGATGATTGGATCGTTGGATCGATACGAAATTTGGTCCAGAGTTATCTCATATTGTGGTTCATATCATTCCTAAGTTTCAACCCCAATCTTTACATGATTGATTTTATACGATTTTTACAAGTTATTGTCCAGGTACAAAAATAGGATTACTTATGAAGGGTGTGGGTATAAAGTTCACCAGGGTGGGGTCCACGTGTGTGACCCACCAGCTTAAAATCAAGCTAATTTTTGTGTTTATCCCAGGGCAACAAGGTGGGCCACAAAAAAAATGGAGAGAGAGGGAGAGGGAGAGAGAATGGTCGGTGGTGGGAGGAGCTCCACCACTATGAGCTCCTCTCATGGATCTACCACATATACATCAAATGGGTCCCATCCATGTGTGGGCCCACAATCATAAAAATATCAAAGGTGAAAATCCCATTTCCACCACAAATCAGGGCCTAGGTGGCCATATCAAGTTATATATCATAGGAACTTCATGGTGGGATCCATGGGGAATGGTCCCACCATGGATAGATACATGCATGATGTGATGGGTCTTATGCCACATCTAGGGACCAAGATAAGATCTTCACCATTGATTGGTGGGTCTCACTTGCGCTATGTAAAAAAAGGTAAAGATCCAATTAAGTACATGAAAGAAACAAGTCCTAGGAAGCACCCACCTCAAATCTTCTTGTCCTACTTCCACCAATGGCTTCCAATGCTCCAAGGGGACAAGATTCAATGGTTGAGATGGTCTCTTGATTGTTGGATTGGGGGAAATGAGCTTGGGATCTGGCTTGATTTTTGGGAGTCCATGGCTTCTCTCTTACTAGGGGAGATGAGAAATGAGGGAGAAAGCAAGGAAGGGAGAGAAAGGCTTGGAATGATTGTTATGTAAGGTAATTATGAGTTTGGGGAAGAGAAAGGCATGATTACAAGCAAGTATGGGGCTAGGGTGGCTAGGGTGGCTAGGATAGGGTGATGTCACCCCTAGGGTGGCATCATCTTAATGATAGATTTCCTAGGGAAATGTGTAATCTGGATAGGTGGGTCCCATAACGCGTGGTCCACGGCCATTACCATGCGTGGTCCACAACTTAAGATATAAGCGTCGGATTGGTGCATGAGCTGCCGCGTCGGAATCGCGGCTACAACGTGGTCGCAATGGCATAGGTCTCGGGTTGATTGGGTGTGACTCAGGGACGCTCGAAAATGCTAGCTACAGGTCACGGGTCGCTGAAATTCGACCGGGAGGACCGCAGGGTCCTAAGTAACGAAATGATTACTAGGACACAGTCCTTACAGATTTCATAGGACCATTCTCCCAATCATTCGAAAATCTCTACATATTGCTGGCAGTTGACTATTTTTCTAAATGTGTCTACTGGAATAATGACCATTGCACAATCATTAAGTTTTTAAAAGATAACATGTTTTCTCGATTTAGAACACCTCGATTCATTATTAGGGATGGTGGAACCCACTTTTGTAATAGGTCATTCAAATCATTAATGAAGAAATACGACATGTTATAAAAGTAAGTACCCCCTATCACCCACAGACAAGAGGTCAAGCAGAAATTTCAAATAAGGAGATCAAACAGATTTTGGAGAAATGTTAACCCTGATCATAAGGATTGGTCTATTTGATTGATCGATGCATTATGGGCATACCATACAACATATAAAAGTCCTATTGGAATGTCTTTTTTTAAACTCGTTTATGGGAAGGCTTGCCACTTGCCGGTAGAATTAGAGCATAAGGCATACTCGGTAGTTAAGAATTTTAACTTCAATCTTGACAACACTAGAATGCTACAAAAATTGCAAATTAATGAACTTGATGAGATTCAAAATGATGCGTACGAAAACTCTAGAATTTACAAGGACAGGATGAAAAAGTTCCATGATTGGAACATTCTTCGAAAAATATTCGAGCCAAATAAAAAAGTCCTCATGTACAAGTCCATTTGTTTTTGGGAAAACTGAGATCTCGCTGGACTAACCCCTTTGTTGTTAAAATGGTTTATCCTCATGGGGTTGTTGAGATAGAGAATATAATGGATGATAATGTTTTTAAAGTGAACGATCGTCGATTGAAACCATTCATTGAGAATTTTGTTTTAGAGGTTATATCCATCCCTCTAAGTGATCCTATGTATCAGGATTGACCCTCTAGTTTGATAGAGGCCCAATTAGATTATGATTGGGTTTATTGCTTGCTTAGGATTTAAGATTAGGAATGTTTGTTTTTGTTTCGTCTTGTATTAATCCCTTTAGATGATGAAAACTTCGAACTGTTTCAATTCTTCTCCTTCACGTACTATCCTTCTTACTCACACCTATTTTATTTTCATTGTCTCATGTTGCTTTGATTGTTCATATATCTTTTACATTGAGGAAAATGTAGAATTTAGGTTGGAGGGTGATATTAGGTAAACTCATTAATAATTTTCTTGTTGAATGAGAAAAAATCTTTGAATTTTTTTGAATTTTCAATTTCAAAACTCTTTTGGAAAGTCAAAATCTGTGTAATTGAGTATGTATTTGAGTATGATGATGAAATATAGAATAAATTTTGAAGTTATAGAGTTTAGCTAGTTAGTAAACTTTAGAATGAGTCTCCCTAATAAACTGATTGATAGAAAGTTTAAACATCAATAAAGTCTAGATTCACAAATCACATGTAACTCATATTTTCTAGAAATAACTTAAATTTCTAATATTAGTATGATTATTACTAAAAATTGCTAGGAAGCAAGTCTGGATATCCATATCTACCTTAAAAATAAGGAAAAAGAAGAAAAAAAACTAGCTAGAAAATAGTGAGATCGAAAAGGGCTAACTATTCTATGTGTTTCAATGAAAAATCTGTGAAAAAGAAGAAAAAGACTGAACATAGTGTGAAAACCATCAATATAAAATCGAAAAACTGGAAAATTAGTGAAAAAGGAGATGGGCTCAAAATTAGTAACTTGTGTTGATATGCTACTTTGAAGTAATGAACATGGCTAACATTATAAAACAGAGTTAACTTCTATGTAATGTGAGTTGTGAACCACCAAACACACTAGGAACTTGATGTTTAGAAGCATTCTACTAATCAATTCATGAAAGAGGACTTATTTCATTTGTTACTAATTATGTTAAAACTCTAGATTGTCATCGTTTCATTCTTACATCTCAAGATTTTACTCATATATGCTAGATGGCACAAAATGTTGTTTTTTGAAAAAAAAAAAAAAAAGTTTAAAAATTGGAAGTTTAAAAGATTGCTCCACGCATGTTTTGCTCAGGACTAGAAAAATGCTAGTTGGGAGGTTTGTTGAGTGTGAAATATTGTTTATTCCCCCTAGTTATACCTTGGTTTCATGAACATAATAATGCTTAATCGATCTATTTATATATGTTTTGTCTTGCAAGGTAATTTTGAGAGCTTAAGGTGAAAAGAATGCTAAAAGCATGAATTTGATGCTCAAAAGATTACCAAAGTGAGGAGTGGATCTTTGGAAGTCAATAACATCATCCTCATAATCTACAAACATAAGGAAAACAAACAAAGAATAAGTGAAGGGGCTATACTCACCTTGATCTCCTAGATGGATGGTTGGGATGGAAGGGATTGATGGTGGCCCATCAAGATCACCACACACACTCTCTCTCTTAATTAGGTGAAAATGGTGAAGAAAATGGCTAAGGGACGGGATTTATAGAGACTTAACATTGGGTAGGGGTCGGGTTGGGTTAGGTTAAGGTTAGAAATTTAACCATAGTTCAGATTATGTTAGGATTTAAAAAGATAATTGATGATTAAGGCCTAATACATGATTAAAGGGAGTATGGAGAGTACGACATTATGAGGTCTTGGGTAGGGTGTGGCACGGAGAGAGAGAGGTTGCTTTGACTTTGCTTCCGCATGAGAGAGAGGGGTGGTATGGGGGGATGAGGTCATGCACTTGGGTAAAGATTTTCTCACCCATGTGTGTTATGGTTCACGTGTGAGAGGTATGTGTGGCACACATGTGTGACACATAATTAAAACACCAAGTGCTCATGAAATACAAAGGATTCTTTGTGGCATATCTCGCCAATGAAGTGCCGCATAGACATGCGGGTAGTACCTTTGTGACCGCTGCGATGAGGCAATCGATATAGCTGGGGTCTCGGGGTCTCGAGGTTCTGATCACTCGGGTGCGCACTATGCACGACTTGTCCAAGGCCGACCTAGGGGGGACTAGATTAGGTGAGACCTCAAATCCATCAAGGTGGGTGGGACTCCTGATTTTAAGGCTCACAGTGATGTATGTGCCTTAAATCCACACCATCCAACCATTTTGAAAACTCACTATAGGGCATGCTCCAAAAAATGGAGCTGCCTCAAATCTTTGGTGGACCACACTAAAGGAAACAATCTTGATTGAATCCCCATCATTAAAAACTTCATGGATTCCACTGAAATGTTTATTTGCCATCCAACCTATTAATAAGGTCACAAACACTTAGATGAAGATACCACACAAATATCATCTTGATCCAAAGCTTTTGTGGCCCATAAGAAGTTCTTAATGGTCAATCACCATTGTTTCCTATGTTATAGTCCATCTGGGATTTGGAATTACTTCATTTTTTGGATGATGCCATGAAATGAGCTTTAAATATGGATGGATGGCGTGGATTTAGTCGCATACATCATAGTCGGCCCCAATAGTCAGGGTCCCACCCACCTTGGTGGATCCGGGGTCTCACCTAATCTGTTCCCAACCAAGGGCATTGATCATCGTGTACACACACACACACACGTGAAAAGGGTACAAAAGGAACAGGGTCTTATACAAGTTGTTGATCTCACCAGTGGCTCATTGCCTCCTTGGCTACCATCCTGTGTACAAGAGGATGAAATTGAGAGTCACTACTTTTGTGTATGATGGTGAATACCCTTAAATTGGCCATACTTGGTTATGCTAGTGTAACGCCCTGAAAATCGGGGGTCAAGCATAAGCTCCACTCCCGAGTTCCAACGCATCATTTATGTAACATAGATAATGATGATTAAATGTTGTCCGTGTTAGTGCATTAGACATGAGTGGGATTACACCAAAATAACATATTATACTCCAGAGACAGTTAAATTATGCAAGTGGAAGAACTGTGATAGATATATAAAGTATATAAACTGTTGTAAGTCTCCAGAGTGTGAACATGTTACCAGGTTAAATATATACATGTATACTTTCCAAAATGGACTAAAAATGAATATACATGTGTGATTCAAAAAGACAAAATAACGAGTGTAAGGGTATCTAGTCAACATCCCAGAAGTCCCCGTCGATCAGGCCACGGCTCACATGAACCCGCCTGAAAACTGCATGAAAGAGAAGTCTCCTCATCATCCTCATAGTCCGGCTTCGCCTCGTAGGCATCGCCTCCACCTGTAACTAAGATAGGGTCTGGTTGGTGTGTACAACACCGTGTCATAATATGGGAGTGAGTGATCAACTCAGTGGAACAATAAAGCAAAGGTTAACTTGTTATCAATTCAGTCAAGCAGTAATGATAAAACAATACAATTAAACATCCCTAAGTACTCTGATTAATGCAGGAACGGTATGTATAAATGATGCATGCCCTCGTCTACACTCCCTCTGTGATCTTCATCTAATAGTCGCGCATGTCGGTCACCTCCTCAGTGCTCTCTACTCAACGCCAAATAGCACATGCAGTGTAGTGCATGAGCGTGATTACCAAGTTCTTATTAGTCATTTTCATACAGCAGGATTGGAAAACTAAGGTACCTCCCTTATATCAATACCCAAACAACGATCCATTCTAGGGTCATCAGTCCTAGTAAATCTCATATGAAGTTGCGGTTTTAGGTCACTGCAAAGGGCTCGTCACCTGATCTGTGCAGGCCTAGTTTATACTCTAGTTACTACGGAAAGGCTCGTCGCCTCAATGCATCTCAGAGTATGCATGAGGTCACTACAAAGGGCTCGTCACCTGATCAGTGTAGGCTGACAGCTCGAATATAGTGTCCCATACACCGTATTCAGCTCACGAGGCAGTATTGCTCACTGGTCACTACGGGGAGGCTCGTCGCCCCAGCATAAGCCGATAGCTGGACCACGGTGTCCCATACCACCATGTCCGGCTCATGAGTCTTAGCGGATCGAGGTACCAAGGTTAACAGGATTCACTGGTGAGTTTGGTACCCTAGGTTCAAGCAGTAGCATCCATACATGGTGAACATACATAAGGTCAATCGGGTTACTTGACAAGCTCGACTGGTACAAGCATATGTCAAGCTAATCAACATGGAATGCGTAAGCACTCCGCGTGGCCTAACCACTGCCGACAACCAAAGTACGGCTCGTATTCATCGAGCATGTCTCGTGTGGCAAGACAACCTCAGCCACCTAATTAGAAATATTACCGAATGCCTGGACTATATCATAGTCTCAAACATAACTCAAGTAAAATAGGAATACATATGTGCTAGTCCCATATAGCATGTAGCAACCAACTGAAATATAAGTTTCTTTTAAGCATTTCAACAAATGCATAACATACATGTTAACATACATAGGCATTCAACCATATAATATGTAGTAATATTATAGAATACATAAAGGAAAACTATAACCACAGTTAAGGGAATTGAGAATCTATCTCAACACCCTCTTTACATACATTTCAACAAGTATTTCCTCATTGAGGCATTTTATCAAACACTTAGACTACACATATTACATATATGTAATAATTTAGTTAAAACACATATTAAAACAAATCCTTACACAAAGGAGATGTCACGTATACAACGATCAGGCATTCACAACCAATAATCATGGCAAGCATGATTCATAATTTCATATTCAATCAAGCATATCGACAAACACATGGATTTCATTATATTCAACATAGTTCATATGTATGTGTAAAGTGTGGGAAACATCGTATCTAAGCATGTGATAGCATTCAAGCCAGTCATAAATTAGTAACTGACATTGAAATCCTTGAAAACCATAACCTAAACATTTATAGTCCACACCTTTCGCCAGTAGACGCGAAATGAAATTACTTTAAATGCTAAGTCTTTGTCTGCGACACCACAATAACCTATAACAGGGAATAGGTTAGCTAATTCATCTATTACAATAGTTGAAAACTCTAAAACAGGTTAGGGGTAGGATTTCTTACCCGAGTACAGAGTCGGAATCGTCGGATTTGCGACATAGAGGTGGTAGTTAGATGTGTGGAGCGGCGGGATTGAATCCCAAGTACAAATACTAGTTCACTCTCACTTTCTCTCTTTCCTTCTCTTTTCTCTCTTCTCTCTCCTAGGGTTTACCAAATTCGTATGGGATGAGAGAGTGAGGGTTTAAGGCCCTTATATAGGCCCAGAACTGATGGGAATGGCCCCAGGGCCGAGGTATACTTAGGTTATAGCCAAAGATCGGCTGTTCTGATCCAACAGAGTACTTTTGGAGGCCCCTTTTCTGCGTGCAGTCGGACTTAAGCTCCCTGACATTGGATCGAAGTCAGGCTGAGTTTTCGTTCCAATCGAATTTACAGATCGACCATGGCGGACCAGTTTCAGTTCAACGGTCACCGGTACTCGATCAGGGCCACAAGTGTACTGACATGTGTGAAAAATTTCTCCTGATCCGAGGGTGTATTTGGGTCAGATTCTGACACTCTGAATTCTTATATTTGGCCCACAAGCATCACGTCTCAGATTACTTAAGTTTGGAGTTTATTTCTAAAAATATTCACGTTTCTCACACACTTTGCTCCGGGCTCAAGTTGTGCATTATTGGACACAGTCAGGACTTGATTTTCAAGATGGTTGTCAAGCCCAACAAGGCAGTCATAATCGTTTAGTTTCGTGGTAATCGGACTTTCGACGTGCGGTCCAAGTCTGATACGGAGTTTCATGATGCTCCCGAGAGCAACTGGGTAATGAGATTGATCCTAGATTATAGGGTAATGTAGCATCAATGATTCTGCAAATTTTGGGCCTTACAGTTCATATTTAAAGTGGTTTAAGTGAATTTCATAGCTAATCTAGTTTAACACTTAGTTAATTTCATCTAATTTCTAAAGGATTTGGTCCTGAGTGATTTCTGCCTGAGGTGGTACTCGTGTCTTTGTACGGATTTTTCTGAGATTTTACAGCTAGAAAAGTGGCTTGGTCGATTCTAAATTATACCTTTACATAGGAAAGATCACATGATAGATACACCAAGTTTCTAAAACTATTAGTATGCACTCGAAAACTTATTTGCTGATAATATCGAGATTTTAATAAATTTTTACAAATAATATTCTTTTTAAAAAGTATATGTATTATAATATTGCTTTAAAAGGACTTAAATTAATGTTTGTGAAAATTTGAGTTTTCAAAATGACTCGATAAGTTGGTGGGAATGTTGTTCGACCACGTATCCATTTCCCCTGACTCTCTCCTCTCTTTTTTCTTGGTTGTGTGGAGGAGGTGTGATGATGACTCGAGCTTAATGATATGTTTGACTTAGAGTCGCCACTAGCTAAATGAAACTTAAAATTTATAGTTAACTAGACACTAGAGAACCACTTATGAACTGGGGAATCATAAGACTCCCTAGCTCGAGTGATAGGGCAGATGGTTTGCGGTTGGAGATTTCGAGTTAGGGCCTTGGTGGCAGAAAAAAGGAAGGGGTTAAGTATCCTTATCCACTCACACTATGTATGAGATTTTGGAATTTTTAGGAATTTGACTAAGCTATAGAAAATCTACATCCAAGATTGGACTGCAAAGACCATATGCTTAATGTCAGCTTGACATGCTGGATAGGGAAAAAGAAAGCAGTAAATGAATATTAAATAAGATTGTAAAGATGATGTGCTCATCATTAATTTGAGTATGTTTGGTAAAAGAAAACAAAAGAAATGTGCGGAATGCAAATGCTGGCTTGTACGAGATGTGAGGAAGAAAAAGGGGAGACCAGATACTCTTTTAGTAAAGAGATGGTATGGTGTCCCTATTTCCAATCCTACATGGAGACTTCGGGCGAACTTATTTCTTTTTTCTTGCCTTTTTCCTCTCATTTTTTCTCCCTTAACAACCCTTAGCACCCTCTCCCCTGAAATCATTTCTCCTTCTCAAATGTAAGAATTGAGCCAGTTTTTATAAACGGGACTAGTGGGAATTTGATTCCTACCGTTGAGCTACGTGGCTGCTCATGTCTTTCAAAGCATTTTGGGTGATAAGAGTTGTCATACTAATAAGTAATTGACTTTGGATACCAGTGGTAGGTGGCAACTCTTAGTGGGTCATAGTGATTAGCGGGAATCCAATTCCTGCTGGTGCATTTTCCTTGTTTGTGTCACCTAATTGGCTCCAAGAGGTGAGGATGTCCTCTGTTGACCAAGTTTAGTTTTGCAATGCTTCCTCAAGTCAATCATAGCCTTGATTTCAAAGTTCGACTCAGTTCTTACGAATTAGTCTCTCTCATCCTAAGTGGGGTGTCTACAGTTAGATAATTGTGTATGTTGGTTGAGTATTTGGGATTAAAATTCAACTCCACTTAGTATGGTTATACAAATTAATATATGCATTGCAAAGTTTGGATTGCTAAGTGTTAGTTAGGTAGTTAGAACTAAATCACTTATGAGAAAGACAATGCTATTTTCAGTGTCTCTCACGCCTATTATTCTTATTATCGCAATTTTTTATTTTGATTTCTATAAGAAAAGGCAGATGAACATTTTATACTGTATCCATCCTATAATCTTATTTTGTGGGAGATGTTGGACATGACTCATGAGACGTACATAAGGGTATCTACTAGTGCATGAGTCTGGCGTGTTTTTGAAATAGCGGTGAATACCGCTTAAGTTGAATTCGGAATATGCCAATATCTCCTAGAGGGGGGTGAATAGGACTTTTTAAAGATTTATGAGTTATATTAAAAATCCTATCACTCTAATCCTATCATGTATGCAATTTTCAAGATTACTCAAATGTAACTCTACTAGCTTCCAAGCCAGGTAGAGGATCTAATCACAAACTAATCAAGATATAGCAATATGCAGCTTAGTCTATGTTAGATGTGAAAATGTATGTGTGTAAGATGTGATCAGATATATGAATATGAATGCATTGTCATGAATCACGCATATAGAAAAGCAATCACAAACACAATCATTTTATAGTGGCTCGACGATAAGTCTACTCCACTCCCAGCTGCCGCACTCAACCCTTGAGTATACCGGATTTCACTAAGGAGGTTTCTCAGGGTTCACCTTAAACCTAAGGTTTTAAATCAGGTTCACCTTCATCTTTTACATGGAGGTTTCTACTCGGTTCACCTCTAACCCTGGAGTTTTACTGGTTCACTCCTAAACAGATGTTTATGCTCTCCATAGAGCAAGGGTTTAGACAACGCACCCGGGAGTTTTACTGGTTCACTCCTAACTAGATGTTTATGCTCTTCATAGAGCAAGGGTCCATACAACGCACCCAGGAGTTTTACTGGTTCACTCCTAACTAGATGTTTATATTCTCCACAGAGCAAGGGTCCACACAACGCACCCAGGAGTTTTACTAGTTCACTCCTAACTAGATGTTTATGCTCTCCACAGAGCAAGGGTCCACACAACGCACCAACCATGTACACTCCCGCCGGAGGCCTCCTTGAGGACTTCAAAGGGTGAGAACCACTTAAGACCCAATCCTAGAAAGGAATGATCGCAAGTGTCCTCTTGGACTCTAGATACTTACAGATAAGTTGATGAGTCCCATTAAGCACAACGTTGAAGATCTCCTCCTCCTTGTTGACGAAGAGTCTTCTGCTTCCTTGATCCACAACACAAAAGGTATACCAAGATTAGGCTTAAGGTTGGGTCAAGGTGAAGATGGAATCCTACTCTCCAAAGGTTTACTTATAAGGAAGGTAGAGTAGTTCCAATCTTATGCATTCAAGGCATCCCAGCTTAAAGATTTGTCATTAAGGTAGTAGCTGAAGGATCCTTGAATGCGGAAGTTCATTCCTCAATCCACTCTATTGAATATCAATGATGAGGGTGGATTAGAGGATGAACTCCCTCGAGAGAAAGGGCTTAGGGTATAAGATGTAAGTTGAAACACACAAAAGCTCTCTCTATTTTCTCTCTTACAGCAACAAAAAACAAGTCCTCTATATATAGGCAAAAAGCTGCAACAGATATAAAACGGTCACATTTATGATAGAGTTTGATATCATCGAGCAGGTTCGATATCATCGAGCGTATACTCTCGATAGCATCGATGGTCTGCTCGATGACTCGGACTCAATGTCATACGCTTTTGAAACTTCTTGCCAATAGGTCGATGAATTGAAGCTATTGTTGATGTCATTGGATTTCGAACTCCGATTCCATCGATGACAGGTTCGATTAATCGACACTTGAAAAATGAGAGAGATTTGACTTTGAGATATTTTAGGTTTTCATGAATGATCGGGGGAGCCGTCGAGATCATCGGAATTTGAATGTCGATGATATCCAGATCAGAGTCGATGCATCGATAAATCCAGTGGATTTGTCTTTAAGCTTGCTGGACTATTTGTGTCCTTGTTCGATGCAATCGACCTGGTGCCGATATCATGGATATTTGAATATCGATTCTATCGAAGCGCCCCCGATCATAGTTAAAAACAACCTAGGATATTTGCTGTAAGAAATGCGCGCCCACGATCGATATCATCGATGGACTTTCGATGTTATTGACATTTGAATTCAAATCATATCGGAAGAGCATTGATGCAATCGAAGACTTTTGAGATTTTCTTTGAAAAACAGGGGCGCCGGAAAACTGTCTGTCGATCTTATCGAGCCACTCTCGATGGACTCGAGATTTGAATATCGATGATATCGATAGGTGTATCAAGACATCGATAATTCGTCCAGATATGTTATGAAGTTTTGGACATATTTGTACTTATATCGATGATATCGATATGTGTATCGATACATCAATAAATCGGTCTAGATGAATTTTTAGTTGCTGGACACTTTTGGCCCTTTCTTCGATAATATCGTTAAGGTATTGAGGACATCGATAAAACAGATCGATCATATTGAGGGTGTTTCGATAAGATCGACAAGGCAAGAAAAATATAGAGATTTTCCTATTTTGAAAAAGTTTTCTCACCTCAAAAACCCTGAGATGTCTATCTTGTTTTAATGGTTTTAATCACCTGGTGTTTTGAGACATGGGATGTGAGGCTATGATTTACCTATTGTGAGCTTCCACATATCTGGTTGAGGCAGACGCTTGAAATAATCTTCCTATCAAGTTCTGTAGCCAGTCTGACTCACCACTCACGTATCTTGACAAACCAGAGCACTAGCATGTGTACTTTTAATCTCCCCCTTTGTCAATTACGTGACAAAATACACAAAACACCCTATAATACTTCTAGACAAACACCCTAAATTGTGTGTACATGCTTTTACACAATTTTACAATTTTTCTACCCCATATACACATTCTAGAAGTATCTACTCCCCCTTACTTCAAAACTCCCTCTTTCTTGGTGCAGCTGCTCCCCCTCACACTTGCAACAACATTAGATATACCATTTTCCGCTCGGGGTGTTTTGAACTGTTCTCCCCCTTTTTGTCAGTCATTAGCAAAGGTACAGTAAGTGATATTGACTGAAGAGTGAATTGCATGGGAGAACCAATCAGATAGATGTATACGGATGAAATCATTTTAACACAATCCTCATTTTCATAACCTATGGATGCAGAAAGTAAAGCAGTGATATAGCAGTTTAGAATAGCCGTTAAGAAGCAGCACATGCAATCCATAACTTGGTAAGCTAGGGGAACTTAAGACAAATATGGCAAAATAAATTGAGCATTCTATTCAGCCATAAAAGAACCAAAATTGCCCCAGATAGTAGTTAATCCCAAATAAAAAAACTATTCAGTACAACCAAAAAGAATATACTGCTCCACATAGCAGTAACCAAAGAGTGTCAAGCCCACATATGGGCACCCAACAACATTCATCAACATTAGCCCAGCTTGGGACATATACAACCAGAAGAAAACTATGCACACCTAGAAGGCTGTCATGCACACCAATGACAGCGAAGAACATAAAAAAAGATACTGATGTTCAAACGCGAGATAAGAGTAAGGTGTGTATGATAACATGCATGAACCGGCCTTATGGAGCAGAGTGAGATGGCATCGAGTCGTCTTGTTGGCACGTCATCAGATCCACCAGCTGTTGCACCGACTGCTACACTTTTTGGATGACTCGCTCTAAGACAGTCAGCTGCTCCCATACAAACTGAATATCTCTCTATATTGCCCCGATTCTGTCCAGTTTGAACCTTTTGCCATGCTTGGCTGATGACGTGGACAGAGCAAGATCAAGTCTAGGAGGTGCATCTTCACCCATTGCAGCTCCTTCCATGGGATCGCTGCCTTCTACTTCAGCTTCTTCTGCCTGGATTTCTTCCTCCGGGTTCCCCTTGTACTCGTGAAACTTCAAGTCAATTTTCCGGATATTTTTCTTATTAAAAACTTGGAGTGGGAATACTGGATCGGTAGTCGATGAAAACCTGATTTTATTACAAATCATGCTGATAATCCAGGGGTACGACAGATGGAGGTCCCTCGATGTGTGGATGGCGTTTACCAACTGAGAAATAATTATAGATGGAAGGCAGATCTTTGACCCCCTGGCAACTGAGTATACGATCACGGTCATGAGCCCGGTGAGATAAGATCTGTTGGTACTTCTAGGATAAATATTTGTTGCGAAGATACCATGCAAGATTCAAAATCGGGGATCCATATACCTAGCTTTTAATGCATTCCCTTGATTCTAGGGGATGTCCCTACCATTGTAGAGGTATTTTGTGACCTTGGATCGAATGTCCATGTCATCAAGATTCATTTCTGAGATACCTTCTGGGGCCATGTTGAGTCCGATGGCTTCAGTTATTGTAGCTGTTGTGATAAATGCATCATCACCTCCCAATGATACTATGAAGGAAGGAGGATCAGCCACCGGTGAATGACACGCGGCAAGAAAATTTCATGTTCTCTCAAGTTGGCATGGCCCACCAAAATTCAGAATGGCCAGCCAATCTATTGCGGCAAACAGGGGTTCCAATTTGTATGGTTTGAGGCATTCCCTATCAACCCTTCTCTCTTGAATAAGTTTTCTGCCCATATATTTTGGTGGTTGTGAACTTGCTCCAGTCGGAGGAGGTGGTGCAGGAGATTCGGTTTGGGACCCACCTCGTGAAGTTCGTGATCTTTGCCTAGTGGGGATCCCACTTTCCAGGGCCCTCGCCCTTTCTCTAGAGGTGAGAACTTTTTGTCGGGTAGATCTTGAAGACTCCCCCAGATCGGATGCTACACCTTTGTCTTTACCCATGTGATAGATAGAGTATTAAACGATTTGGGAAAGTCGACAAAAAAAAAAAGATAAAATGATAAATACCTAACAGAGAATGGACTCTTGACGTGTTAGAAGGGTATTACCCTATTTATGGAATGATGTTAGCAATCCGACGTGGCTCCAATTGATTCGGTCGAGAGAATCGAGCAGAGGGGGTGATAGTGAAACCCTATGAAAAAAAAAATGACCCCCTTTTTCGTTTCACTCGCTTTTATCGGGCGACATCTTTCGATATGATCGATCATTGTTTCGATAATATCAAGAGATTGCTTATCGATACCATCGAGTCTGTCTTCGATATCATTCTTGGCCACCTGTCAATCCATATTCTAAGGAATCGTCGATAATATCGACCCTCTACCGATTTAATTGAAAATGTCCTATTGATAGACCAATCGCCGATGAATGATTATGTATTTTTCAGACGATCCTTCAAGTATGCTCTTAATATTTTTATGAAACAACAGTATACTTGGCAAAATTATGTACAATCACTGTACATAGCAAAATTATAAACATATAAAATGTTTATATACAAAAGATTGAGGTAAGGGACCTCAGATTTATCATTGTAAGCTTAAAAAAAAAAAAAAAATAAAAAAATCTCATTTTAGCACATGTTCAGATCTTGAAACATGATCTGAACTACTTCTTTCTTACCCATTTACTTTTGTTAACCAATATGGGTGGTGATGCACATGCATTTCTATCCACATTCCCAAGAAGTCTTTTGACTTTTTGTATTTCTCTGGTTAATAAATTTCCATGTTTCTGACAAGAGTTGGGTTGAGTCCTCTTTGGTGTTATGCATTCAAATTTATAATGACCTGAATCACTACACAAATGACATACTGGAGTTGTTCTGATTTTACTTCCAGAAGCAGCAGATTTTTTATTTTTGGGAGCTGCATTTCCAGTCTTTGATTTATGTTTTTCATATCCAAGCCCGCTTTTATCCTTTCCAGGTCTTCCCATTCCTAACAGTTTTTCCAGCTTTTCGCCACTTTGGGAAAACTTGTAGTTTATCTTAGCTATCTTCTTGGATTCTTCTAAATCAAACAGGAGTGTATGATTTTCATTTTGAAGAAGCATATTTTTGTCTTTTAATTGCTCAACCTGTTTGTTTAGTTTTTCAGACTCGTTTTTAAGAAGAGTATTGACTTGTTCGAGTCTATCATTATCTGAGTGATATTGCTGTAAATCATTGATTAAATGTGCATTGATATCTAGAGTTTTATTCAAATCTTTTTGCAGCATTTCCTTTTTGTTCTCAGATATACCAAGTCTTTTAAGAGTGTTGATGCTATGAGTATAGAGTTAATTGTAAGCATCTTGCAACTTATTCTTTTCTATTTCTTCATTGTCAGATGGAGATGATTCCGTGGCTAGCTGTTCTTTCTCGTTCTCAGATTCAGTGGGAATGATTGAAGTAATGGAAACCATAAGTATTTTCAAAGATTTTCGTTCTCCATCGCTCCTTGAGTTGCTTGATTCTGAATTTGACTCCTCCGTATCATCCCACGTGGTGGCCATTGCCTTGCCCTTGGTTTTTCTGTTTGGGCATTCGGTAGATAGGTGTCCATACTCTCGACAGGCGTAGCACTGTGGTTCTTTGGTCTTTTTGCCAAATTTGCCTGTAGAGAGTTTGTTATCTACCTTTCTACCTCTAGAGAGACGACCGCGATTCTTTTGAAAGAATCTTCTGAATCTTTGTGCCAGCAAAGCCACTTCTTCATCTTCATCTTCCTTTTCACTTTCACTGTCCTCATGTATTGTTTTTTTTTTTTTTGAAGTTTTTAAGACAGTGTTTTTGGATTTTTGGGATTGAGCGAAGTGTAGTTCAAAAGTTTGTAGGGAACCTACTAGTTCTTCTACTTTCATCTCATCTATATTCCTACACTCCTCAATTGTTGTTACTTTGGGATTAAACCGCTCCGGTAGAGATCTCAAGATTTTCCTATAGATTTTAGGTACTTGAACTTTCTCTCCCAATCCACCCATGGAGTTGCAAATAATATTTAGCTTTGCAAAGAACTCCATAAATGTCTCATGCTCTTCTATTCTGAGATTTTCGAACTGTGAAGTCAAGAGTTGTAGTTTGGATCGCTTTACAGTACTTGTGCCTTCATGGGTTGTTTCCAGGAGATCTCATGCTTCTTTAGATGTCCCACACATGCTTATTTGATTGAAGATATCTTAGGACATGACACAGTAGATAACATTCATAATCTTGGCTTCAGATGTTTGCCTTTCTTTGTCGAATGTTGTCCACTTTTCTTTAGGTTTGAGCTTTGTAATTATTGTGTCATTGTTAGGTACAATTTGTTTAGTTGGTGACACATATCCGCTTTTAACTATATCCTAAACTTCATGATCCAAAGATCTCAGAAAGTGGTGCATCAGAGCCTTCCAGTATGCATAATTTGAGCCATCAAATACTGGAGGCCTGGTGACTGATGAGCCCTCTCCTTTGGCCATATTCCCAACTTCAGTCAAGATCACTCTCTAGGTAGTGAAGCCCTTAAAGAGAGACCCACTCTGATACCAATAAAAATAGCAGTGAAGACTGCCTGAGTTGAAGTCGGAATATGCCAATATCTCTTAGAGGGGGGTGAATAGGACTTTTTAAAAATTTATGAGTTATATTAAAAATCCTATCACTCTAATCCTATCATGTATGCAATTTTCAAGATTACTCAAATGTAACTCTACTAGCTTCCAAGCCAGGTAGAGGATCCAATCACAAACTAATCAAGATATAGCAATATGCAACTTAGTCTATGTTGGATGTGACTGTGTATGTGTGTAAGATGTGATCAAATATATGAATATGAATGCATTGTCATGAATCACACATATAGAAAAGCAATCACAAATACAGTCATTTTATAGTGGTTCGACAATATGTCTATTCCACTCTCGGTTGCCGCACTTAACCCTTGAGTGTACCAGATTTCACTAAGGAGGTTTCTCAGGGTTCACCTCAAACTTAAGGTTTTAAATCAGGTTCACCTTCAACCTTTACATAGAGGTTTCTACTTGGTTGACCTCTAACCCTAGAGTTTTACTGGTTCACTCCTAACCAGATGTTTATGCTCTCCATAGAGCAAGGGTTTATACAATGCACCCGAGAGTTTTACTAGTTCACTCCTAACCAGATGTGTATGCTCTCCATAGAGGAAGGGTCCACACAACGTACCTGGGAGTTTTACTGGTTCACTCCTAACTAGATGTTTATGCTCTCCACAGAGCAAGGGTCCACACAACGCACCCGGGAGTTTTACTGGTTCACTCCTAACCAGATGTTTATGCTCTCCACAGAGCCAGGGTCCACACAACACACCCACCACGTACACTCCCGCCGGAGGCCTCCTTGAGGACTTCAAAGGGCGATAACTACTTAAGACTCAATCCTAAAAAGGAATGATCGCAAGTATCCTCTTGGACTCTAGATACTTACAGATAAGTTGATGAGTCCCGTTAGGCATAATGCCGAAGATCTCCTCCTCCTTGTTGACGAAGAGTCTTCTGCTTCCTTGATCCGCAACATAAAAGGTATACCAAGACTAGGCTTAGGGTTGTGTCAAGGTTAAGATGGAATCCTACTCTCTAAAGGTTTACTTATAAGGAAGGTAGAGTAGTTCCAATCTTATGCATTCAAGGCATCCCAGCTTAATGATTTGTCATTAAGGTAGTAGCTGAAGGATCCTTGAATGCGGAAGTTCATTCCCTAATCTACTCTATTGAATATCAATGATGAGGGTGGATTGGAGGATGAACTCCCTCGAGAGAAAGGGCTTTGGGTATAAGATGTAAGTTGAAACACACAAAAGCTCTCTCTATTTTCTCTCTTACAGCAACAAAAAACAAGTCCTCTATATATAGGTAAAAAGTTCCAACGAATATAAAACGGTCACATTTATGACAGAGTTTGATACCATCGAGCAGGTTCGATATCATCGAGCATATACTCTCGATAGCATCGATGGTCTGCTCGATGACTCGGACTCAATGTTATACGCTTTTGAAACTTCTTGCCAATAGGTTGATGAATCGAAGCTATTGTTGATGTCATCGGATTTCGAACTCCGATTCCATCGATGACAGGTTCGATTAATCAACACTTGAAAAATGAGAGAGACTTGACTTTGAGATGTTTCAGGTTTTCATGAATGATCGGGGGAACCGTCGAGATCATCGGAATTTGAATGTCGATGATATCGAGATCAGAGTCGATGCATCGATAAATCCAGCGGATTTGTCTTTAAGCTTGCTGGACGATTTGTGTCCTTGTTCGATGCAATCGACCTGGTGCCGATATTATGGATATTTGAATATCGATTCTATCGAAGGGCCCCCGATCATAGTTAAAAACAACCTAGGATATCTGCTGTAAGAAATGCGCGCCCACGATCGATATCATCGATGAACTTCTGATGTTATCAACATTTGAATTCAGATCATATCGGAAAAGCATCGATACAATCGAAGACTTTTGAGATTTTCTTTGAAAAATAGTCGATCTTATCGAAAAATGGACTCGAGATTTGAATATCGATGATATCGATAGGTGTATCGATACATCGATAATTCGTCCAGATATATTATGAAGTTGTTAGACATATTTGTACTTATATCGATGATATCGATATGTGTATCGATACATCGATAATTCGTCCAGATATATTATGAAGTTGTTGGACATATTTGTACTTATATCGATGATATCGATATGTGTATCGATACATTGATAAATCCGTCCAGATAAATTTTTAGTTGCTGGGCACTTTTGGTCCTCTCATCGATAATATCGTTAAGGTATCAAGGACATCGACAAAACAAGTCAATTATATCGAGGGTGTTTCGATAAGATTGACAAGGCGAGAAAAACATAGAGATTTCCTATTTTGAAAAAGTTTTCTCTCCTCAAAAACCCTAAGATGTGTATCTTGTTTTAAGGGTTTTAATCACCTGTTGTTTTGGGACATGAGATGTGAGGCTATGATTTACCTATTGCGAGCTTCTACACACCCGGTTGAGGCAGACGCTTGAAATAATCTTCCTATCAAGTTCTGTATCCAGTCTGACTCACCACTCACGTATCTTGACAAACCAGGGCACTAGCATGTGCACTTTCAGTTTTCCTCTGACATCACTCATTTTGGACTTTGTTGTTTTAAAGTTAAATTTAAAAATCAAATTTGAAAGAGTAGAGACTGAGAGACAGATTAAATGAGAGATCCCTTGGGTCCTTACTCATGCTTTTGTGGTAGACTCACAAGAGTTTCAACACTAGGTCATGAGTTTGATTACCCACTACGGTGAAATTGGTGAAAGTTTACTCTGTGGTGTGAGTGCATCGGTGCATTGTTATTGGATGATCTATACTATTAATCATAATTTGGGAGCCATCTCAATTGTCAAATAAGAGACGGTATTCAAATCCTCTCCTCCTATAGTAGTACTGAATTACTGTACGTGCATAATTTATTTTTTTAGTTTTGCTAACCATGCATTTGTGCCAATGAAATAAACAGTTGACACGTGAACAATGCATGTTTAAACAATGAATCTTGTGAGCGGGGTTTATTACCTTGTCAGATTACCTGTACGGTCCACCAATATTATTGAACCACACATGGGCCATCGATCCGACCGCAAGCAATAATGGAATCTGGTTTCTTATTTTGTCCGACCGCAAGCAATAATGGAATCTGGTATCCTATTTTGTGCGACCGCAAGCAACTGTGGATTCTGGCAGCCAATTTTGTCCTCACGTCTAAATTAGACCTGACATGCGTCAGTCACATTATGAAATTAAATTGATGTCTATAGTATAAACATTTCTTGTTCTCCGTGAGGTCATATTTGTTGGTCACATGTCCCATCGATATTAACGAACGGACAAAAATAAATCTGGCAGCATATTTTCTCGCAACTTACAAATCATGGCGGGATCTTATCTCTTGATCTGAGATCTAACAATAGGGCCGGAATCTGGTTGACTGCGTATTATAACTCAGTACCCTAAACGTACTCAGTAAACTTTGTAGGGCCCACCATGATTTATCTATTTTATTCACTCTATCTATCTATTTTATCTACCTTTTGTCTATAAATGAAGTATATGGAAATCTGAAGTGGACTATATCACATGAGGCTGTCTGAATGGAACATCTAACGGTGAAAAATTCCTACGGAGCCACAATTTTTATTTATTTTTATTTTATTTTATTTTATTTTTTAATTAAGCTGATATTTGTGTTTTCTCTTCATTTATATATGTATGATTTTATGAACAAGTTCACAAATAAACATTACTGTTGTGGGTAAAAATGGACCCACCAATGAGATAAAGTTAGGTCGGACATTCATGTGTGCCATGAGGCTGGCCAACAACTGATACGATAAAGAGCTTGACCTCAACCCTAATCTGAACAGGAAAGGAGATCGACTGTTATCGTCCTACAGTCTCCAAAGGCAGGTCGATTGAGCACTAATCTACCCGACGCCAAAAGGAGCTCGGCAACAACTAGACATAAGAACTCAAAACGGCCGAGCCTTTCTTCGGAACAACTCTCCACCTCGGCCTCTTATGCTAGTTCCGACATGAATCCAACCGTCCAAGTCTTACCAAACTTACCCATCTAAGATTCTAGCCGAGAATCCATGGAAACGATTGCAATAGTTGTCCGAGATCTCCAGAGGAGATCTCAGAAGATCAGCGTGATACGCCAGGGATCCGAATCCCACCACAATACACTCCTACTAAATAGGGAATATCCCTCTACGCCATCGCCTCACCTCACCTATAAATAGGAGTACCCCTAATGGTGAAAGGTACGGACAATCTTAAGTCTAAAACCCGATCCTTGACTAGGCCCAAATTTCCTACCCGACTTAGGTATCAGAGGGTCTCCTACTATAGCTAGGGTCTCCTTTGTCCTCTCTTTGTGCAGGTGATTAGAAGGTCTAGGGAAGGCTATCTATATTTTTACATCAACAATTTGGCACCGTCTGTGGGAACGACATCGAAAGCCGTTCTTAGCACCCACAGGGGTTCGACGATGGCGAAGGGGAGAAAGAAAGCCCAGATTACCACCGTTGTACCCATATTTGTACTGCCAGAACAGTCCGTAGGTCATCAGGACTCATCTTCCCAACCTCAAACTGATTCTGCGCTCGTAGGCCAGGTACAACAGTCCTGAAATCAAGGAGGTCGGCTCGTCTCCCTTGAACATCAAATTGAAGACCTGAATAGCAATCTCGACGAGATAAGGTGAATGCTGGAGCAAAAAATCTCTCCCCCCAATTAGGGGGCTGAGGAAGTTGTTGCTCGAGCAGCCATAAAAGTCTTTACACCATCTTAAGCACCTGCCAGCTCCCGTAGGAGCAGAAAAATCGGCGCAACCTTGCTCATGCCTTGAGCACTGCCAAGCTAGCTACCTCCAATTTACGGCATGAGTTGGAGAAGAAGAGGTGTGACAAAGCCCCTAGGCGATAGCTGAAACTGAAGATCCCTGGGAGGCCGAGCTCAATGAACTGCGAGGTCAGATCGGTGACATGCAGCAGGCTTACAGCGTACATGCTTCGACCTCAATACAAGCAATGATGGAAGAGACTGAGCCGCCATTCACTCTTGACATCATGCACGTTCTGGTCCCGCCCTGATTCTAGATGTTATGGATTATGCCTTATTTCGGGTCCTCCGACCAGGCCAAGCATATGAAATCCTTTAGGGTGTGTTCACAACCCCAAGTGTAGGGTCACGATATAGTAATAACTCGTGAGAATGAGGTTAAATCCACAGGGACGAAACTTGTACGTATTTTGAAAAGAACTAGGACTAGAATTAAAAGAAGATCTAAATCTGAATTCTGGAATGAAAGAGAGTAATTGTGAATAATGTTTAAACTATCAATTAAAAGTGAGAATTAGG
Organism: Magnolia changhungtana; assembly: GCA_030180095.1. Lineage (NCBI taxonomy): Eukaryota > Viridiplantae > Streptophyta > Magnoliopsida > Magnoliales > Magnoliaceae > Magnolia > Magnolia changhungtana. The sequence goes on from JASAUF010000600.1 coordinate 7,298,014, forward strand.
TGCTAAGGATCCACTTGTATCTATCAAGATGTTACCTTACTTGATTCAATGAACACAATTGGAATTGGAGTCCTATCTATCCAATTGGAAGATAAAACAATTAAATCAAATCTGAACTTTTCATTGACCTAATTCTCAATGGAAGAGAATTGTGATGAGTCGAAGGGATTCCATTACCCTACCATGCCCATGAGACGATGGTGAACAATAGGATTTACCAATCTCATAATCTCATAATAGGAAAAGAAGATGCTCAAAGTTATCACAACATCTATTGTAATTTAAGTCACAATAAACCATAGAAAACTGAAAATATTTTTTAAATTCAAACCAGAAGTCAATGAAGTTCAACATAAACAATAATCAAAGCAAAATAAACATCCAAACACGTTACATGCTTCACCTCTTAGCCCTATCTAAGAGGTTTAGCCAACCATAAACATGATTGAAACCAAATCTCTTAAACAAAGCATGAAAAATAAACTAGGGAAGAAGAAAAAATTTTTGGCGGTTGCTCCACCTTGTGTGTGCTTCTTGAGACCTTTTCAAACCGTAGAAGATGCTTTGGAACATCCTACGGAGTCCTATTTATAGTTGTGGAACTCCAACTTTTGCATTGAGTTGGTAAAATATAAAAACCACCTTCAATTTACGCACTCTGCGTAGTTTCTCAAAATATAGTTGGAGTTTAAATTGCCTCAAATTTATGCACTCTGTGCAATTTTCAAAAATAAACTCAGAATTTCAGAATATGCTTTTTTTAGGACAATTTCAGGAATATGTTTATTTTTAGGACAATTTTAGGATTTTTTTCTTCACTTCAAATCTTTGATTCTCTTCATTCCTCACTTGGTTTTCTTGGATCTTTGGCTTGTGAAATTTTCATTTATGACTTTCAAATATCTAAATCTTCATTTAGTAATCTTTTGAGTATAAATCTTTCTTTTGGCATCAATTTCACCTTAAGCTCTCGAAATCACCTTGCAGATGAAAAGATGCATAATTAAATTAATTAAGCACTATCATGTTTATAAAACCAATGTATAAATAGGAAAAAATATACAATATTTCACACTCAATACACCCTCCAAACAACATTTTGCTAGTCTCGAGTAAAACATGCGTGAAGTGATCTTCAATCTTCAATGTTCAAATCACTTTCAAAAAAAATAATCTTTTGTGCAATCAAGTATGAATGAGTACAATATAAAGAAGCGAGAGTGCAATTTTAAAAACCTAGAGCCGAATCATACGAGCAATCAATCAAAAAGTTTCTTTATCAATTATTTAAGAGCATAAGTTCATATATCAAAATTTTCCAATATGCTTAATGAATTATATTTACTTTCCATAAAATACTACTATTTCATAGTGTTAGCCATGCTCATCAACTCAAGTTTTATTGAATAATCAAGTACTGATTTTGAACTTATCACCTTTTCCTTTTTTTTTTTTTTTCAGTTTTTGATTTTATATCGACAGTCCCTTTTATTTATTCATTCTTTTTTGACCTTTTATTCCTTTCCAGTATTTTCATCATACATGACCTTTTTGTCGATCTCTTTATTTTTCTAATTGGTTCCTTTCATCTTTTTAAGGTGGATAAAATTCTCCAGACTTAATTCTCAATATCTATCAATGATACACATACTAACAATGAGAAATTCTAGTACAATTCATAGAAAGCAATTTGAATGTGGCTTGTGACTTAGGTTAACATGATATTCAAACTTTTTCTTAATCAATTAAATGCAAGAATTTAGACGATAGTCTACTCGGTTGATCAAACTCCAACATTTAAAGTTCAATCTCCATCTTATCATCATACCCAAAGAATTCTTAATTCCACAAATTAATATTTCCCAAACATGTTTTTAACTTGAAAATTTGAAAATTTTCACAAAAATTTTCTTAAAACTAAGAAAACACTGATTTGTTTACCTAATCCACACCCCCAACCTAAAACCAATATTGTCCTCAATGTAAAAGATATGAACATGCAATGCACATGAGATAACGAAAAGAAATGGGAAGTGTGTAAGACCCGACCCGAGTTCATGTGTGTGCATGTGTATGTGTAGGTATGTATTTCCTTTCTCTTGTTCCTACGGTCCTATCGGTCGAATCTCGGTAACCTGCGACCCTCGGATAATGTTTGTGGTCATCTTTAAGTCTGGTCATGAAGAACTGACTCGGATCGAGCCAAAGCCTGTGCCATCTTGTCCGCTTCATCGTTGCGGTTCTGAGACCGCATCTTGCGCGTCCATCCGACGTGTAGATCATAAGTTGTGTGCATTTCCTTTTCTAGCCCTTGATCATGGTCATGTGGCCCACCTAGGAATAATGTGCATGGATTTCTAGGTAGGTCCCATCTCTTGGCACTATTTCCAACACACACCACACACACACACACACACACACTACCTAGGCCATATTCCTACACCACCTATCTCTAAAACACCACCCACAAACCTAGAAAGCCTACTAACCCTATAACATTGTTTCTAACTCTATATTGGAATCGTCACTCTTCTCCAACTAAGGCAAGAGAGAAATGATTGCTAGGCTTAAAACCTCTCTTTCTCTCTTCTCCTAGCAACACCTCCACACGTCTCCACCTAGCCACCCCATTCCCGCCCCTTTCACCTCAAATTCCTCTCAATCCAACCATCCATACCCCATCTCACCCATCAATACATCATCCTTGGAGCACTAGAAGCTAGGGGATATAAGTTTGGAAGAGATCTAAGGTGGGTGTACTCCACTCCTATCACGCCCCAGACTCGGTAACTGACTCACAATGAACTTGATAGCCGGTTCTGGCCACAACAACCTCCCTAGTACTCCATTCTCGGCTCCTGAGGTAGAGCTTGGATAGGAGTTATGCCGAGGACCCCAGTGTTATGGATCTTCTTCCTTCTTCTTTTGTCATCAGATGTATTTCCTTCCAGCCTTATATCTAAAGTCCAAATTTATAGTGGATTTCGTAATGTGCCCCTTCGTTATTTCTAAGATTTAATTACTGTGATCTTGGGTATGCTTGTATTGGAATGAATATACGGTTATGGAAATCCTCCTTGTAGGATCCCAGGATCGGAACCTGCCTCAGGAGCCGAGAATGGGGTACTATGGAGGCTGTTGTGGTCAAAACCGGCTATCGGGTTCCTTGTGAGTCTGGTTATCGAGTCTGGGGTGTGACAGGAGTTGGTATCAGAGCATAATAAGTAATTCTGGAATAACTTGGGATAACATCACATATCTACTGTGAGCTTAGGGTAAGTAGTGTCCCAAGGACCTTCCTTTCATTTGAGCCTTCAATATTTTAACCTTATGCGTTGTCGTCCTTGTTTTTTGTAGACAATGCCGCCCAAGCGGGGCTCTCGTAGCCGTGGTGCTCGTGGTCGTGGTGCTCGTGGTCGTTGTGCCCCTAGCCGTGGTTCTCATCCTACTACGGTGACCCGTGCTATCCGAACACACTCTGCTCCCATCTTAGAGGATCCGATTCTTGAGGTTCTGTTTCAGCCTTCGATTGCACCTGTTCCCCCAGTTGCTCCTGTTCCCTTGCTAGTTACCCCATACGAGCCTACTGTTCCGGTTACAAAGGCTCCGGCTCCGTCAGTCGCACTCGTGCCTCCGCCCGGGGCGAGTGCCGCTCCTGCTTTCCCGACAGTGCTAGTTGGTGCCGAGCATTTTTAGCAGTTGATGCAGCTTTTCGCTGCTGCGTTGCAGACTCGTTAGCTTACAGCCTTCCAGTTTCTAAGCAAAGTGATTTGTCGCGTGCTAGCGCTATTTTCAGAGAGTTTAAGTAACATGACCCTTTGAGATTCAGGGGTGAGCCAGACCCATCTGCCACCGAGGTTTGGCGCATAGAGATAGAGAGGATTTTTGACATGATGCAGTGTCCAACAGACCAACGTGTTTCTTTAACGACCTTTCTTCTTCAGGGCAAGGCCCATCATTGGTGGTTGTCCATATCCAAGATGGCCAGGCCTGATTTTGTTTGGATGAGGGAGGAATTTATGGTTCGCTTTGACTAGAAGTTCTTCCCTGAGCATGTGCGTGAGTAGAGAGCGATGGAGTTTGAGACCCTTGTTCAGGGTAATATGACGGTATCCCAGTATGAGGCCCATTTCTTAGAGTTATCAAGATTGCTCCTCATCTCACTAGTGACGAGAAGATGAGAGCTTGCCGTTTTTAGATTGGTTTACGACCTGCGCTCCGTAGCCATGTAGTAGGCCATTGTTTGAGGACATTTGAGGAGGTCGTGCATAGGGCCTTGGTATATGAGGAGGACTAGGCTATAACCCAGAGATTGCGAGAGCAGAGTTCCAGTGGAGATCGGAAGAGGAGAGCATTATTCGACAGTTCCATGCAGCATCGTTAGCAGAGACAGAGGGGCAGATCAGAGTTTCTGCAACCTATGGCACAGACAGCAACTTCATCATCATCATCAGCACAGCCAGCCACTTCATCTTTCGGCCCCTTTTTCGGTGTTTTCTTTGGTTATGGGCAGACCGGGCATCGCAGGTGAGATTACCCTCTCCCCTTACAGTAGCCTAGGCCACCACAGTTGCCTCCTCCTCGTTCTCCTCAGCAACAGCATCAGTAGCGAGCGCAGCTTCCAACTCCCCCTCTTAGGGCTCCTCCTCAGTAGCAGAGGCAGCCAGGTAGACCTCATCAGCGGCCACAGCAGCAGCAACAAAGACACTAGCAGCAGCAAAGGGGATATCCACATGTTCAGTCCCTGGGTCGAGTATGTATCATAGCTTAGCAGGCGCAGACTTAGGATCCGCAGTCTTCCAGCTTACTTCCCTTGCCAGCTCAGGGCCGATTCTATCCCGTGTAGCAGGCGTAGGGCCAGGACCCACAGTCATCGACCGATGGAGTTGTCGAGGGTATTCTTCTTGTTTCTGCTTGTGTTGTACGTGTTTTGTTTGATTCTGGTGCTTCTCATTCTTTCGTGGCTGAACAATTTTACCAATCGATCGATATTCCATCGGAGTCCACTTCTGAGGCCTTGACAGTTTCGACTCCCTTAGGGAAGTCTGTGTTATTGAGTCATCGTTGCCCTTCTTGCTCGTTGTTAGTGGACGAGATGTTTCTTGCCGCCGATCTATTCGTGATACTGATGGCAAGTTTTGATGTTATCTTGGGTATGGACTGGCTTGCAGAGTATTGTGCCATCTTAGACTGTGCCGCGAGGACAGTCACATTTCACATTCCCGACTTACCAGTATTCTAGTTCGTCGCCGAGCCCAGAGGAGAGCCGTTGTCGAGTTTATTAACTAGAGTCATGGAGGATTCTGTAGTAGGGTGTATTAAGCTGCTGCCAGTTGTTTGTGAGAACCCCAAATGTGTTATAGGAGATCCCGGGTTTACCGCCGCGTCTGCAGATTGAGTTCCAGATTGATTTGGTGCTCGGTACTGCACCTATCTCCAAGGCCCCTTACCGGATGGCACTGTTGGAGTTAAGGGAACTGTAGGAGCAATTGGATGAACTCAGGGAGTTGAGTTTTATTCATCCCAGTAGTTCACCTTGGGGAGCCCCGGTATTGTTCATGAAGAAGAAGGATGGCTTGTTCCGGCTCTGTGTGAATTATCGTGAGCTCAACAGAGTCACTATCAAGAATCGATACTCGCTTCCCCGTATTGATGATCTGTTCGACTAGTTGCAGGGCGCACATATTTTTCCAATATAGACTTGCACTCTAGTTACCATCAGATTCGGGTCTGAGAGGAGGACATTTCGAAGACGGCTTTTCAGACCCGCTATGGTCACTTTGAGTTCCTGGTCATGTCATTTAGATTGACAAATGTGCTGGCTGTATTTATGCAGCTGATGAATGAGGTCTTCTGGTTGTTACTCGATAAGTTTGTGGTGGTGTTTATTGATGATATTCTTGTATATTCAAGGACTAGTGAGAACCATGTTGAACACTTACAAATTGTGCTAGAGACGCTCCGTTCCCACCAGCTGTATGTGAAGCTGGAGAAGTGCGAGTTCTGTTAGGAGGAGGTGAAGTTCCTTAGTTACGTGGTGACGAGGGAGGTTGTCGCTGCAGACCCCTCAAAGGTTAATGTAGTGCATCAGTGGTGTCAGCCCACGAACGTGTCCGAGATCCGTAGCTTCCTTGGTCTGGCGAGATATTATCGTCGGTTTATCGAGGGTTTTCTCATATTGTCGCACCGTTGACCCGATTGACATGGAAGTGTGCCGATTTTGTCTGGATTGACGCTTGCGAGGAGGCATTTACAGAGTTGAAGGACCGCCTCACGTTTGTTCATGTTCTCACTCTTCCTGACGGGAGCGAGGGTTTTATTGTTTTCACCGATGCCTTCATAGTTGGCTTGGGTGCTGTCCTGATCAGCATGGGAGGCCAGTCGCGTATGCCTCACGCCAGCTTAAGGTCCATGAGCCGAACTGCCCCACCCATGATTTGGAGGTAGCAGCGGTTGTCTTCGCACTGAAGGTGTGGAGGCATTATCTATATGGGATCAGGTTCGAACTCTTCTTAGATCATAAGAGCTTGAAGTATCTATTTTCGTAGTCCGAGTTGAACCTGTGTCAGAGGCGATGGATGGAGCTGTTGAAAGATTATGATTTCAACCTTCAGTACCACTCGGGTAAGGAGAACGTGGTGGCGGACGTGCTCAGTCGTCGGCCACGGGGCTTGGTGGCTCAGATGATGGTGCGAGAGTGGCAGATGCTCGAGGATGTTTCAGAGTTTGACTTTGAGTTCGGTTGCATTCTTCAATTGTTCAGCTTTCAAGCTTGTCGATTCAACCCTCTTTCGTGGCTAGGGTGATCGAGGCTCAACAAATAGGTGAGTCACTTCAGGAGTACCGAGCAGAGGCCACATTCATGGAGCAGTCAGACTAGCAGATTAGTTCCGAGGTGGATTATGCTTCAGAGGCCAATTATATGTCCCAGACATGCTGGAGTTGCGTCGTGATCTGATAACCGAGACACATCGATCGAGACTTACTATTCACCCGGGCTCCATGAAGATGTATCGTGATATGAGGAGACAGTATTTTTGGTCAGAGATGAAGCACCAGATAGCTAGTTTTGTGGCCTAGTTCCTTGTGTCACTTTCCAATATGTCAAGGCCGATCACAAGAGACCCCCTAGTCCCTTGTAGCCGTTGAGCATTCCAGTGTGGAAGTGGGATCATGTATCGACATATTTCATCACAGGTTTGCTGAGGACTCAGCGCGGTCACGATACCATCTGGGTTGTCATTGATCGTCTAACAAAGTCGACGCATTTTATTCCTATGCATGCTTCTTGGACTATGGACCAGCTTACAAAGGTATTCATTGAGGAGATAATGAGACTGCACGACATTCTAGTTTCGATCGTTTCTGACCGAGACTCCAGATTTATGTCTCAGTTTTGGAGGAGTTTCCAGCAGGCGATGGGGATCACGTTGCATCTCAGCACTGCTTATCATCCGCAGACAGATGGACAGATCGAAAGGGTCAACTAGATCCTTGAGGATATGCTCAGAGCTTGTGTGATTGGCTTTGCGGGCAGTTGGGATGAGCATTTGCGCCTCACCGAGTTCGCGTACAACAATAGCTATCAGGCGACTATAGACATGGCTCCTTCTGAGGCACTCTGTTGTAGACCGTGCAGATCTCCTAACTGTTGGAACGAGGTTGGAGAGTGTCGTCTCCTAGGTCTTGAGCTTATGCAACAGACGTCGAAGGTTATTGATGTTATTAGGCAGAGGATATGCACAACTTAGAGTCAGCAAAAGAGTTTTGCTTATCATCGTCGTCGACCCATTGAGTTTGTAGTTGGGGACATGGTATATCTCAAGGTCTCGCCTATAAAAGGCATGGTTCGATTTGGTGTGAAGGGAAAGCTTGCCTCGAGATTTATAGGACCTTTTGAGATTACCGAGCGCGTGGGTGCTGTGGCCTACAGGCTTGCCTTACCTCTAGAGTTGTCCGTAATCCACTACGTGTTCCATATTTTTATGTTGCGGAAGTGTGAGTCGGACATCATCCATGTGATTGATTGGCAGCCCCTCGAGGTTTGTGAGGATGCTTCTTATATTGAGCAGCCGATTCGTATTCTTGATCAGAAGGAGCAGGTTCTCAGGACCAAGGTCATTCCCTTGGTGAAGGTACAGTGGGGTCATCATTCAGAGGCCAAGGCGTCTTGGGAACGCAAGGTCGAGATTAGAAAGCGTTATCCCCGTTTATTTGATGATTGATTGATATATGATTGTTTGTATTGCCTTCTCTTTGATGATTGCTATATGATAGTGGTGTTTTTCTTTTGTCTTGGGATTGGTCAATTTCGAGGACAAATTTTTTTATTGGCAGGGAGGATTGTAAGACCCGACTCGAGTTCATGTTTGTGCATGTGTGTGTGTAAGTATGCATTTCATTTCTCTTGTTCCCGTGGTCCTACCTGTCGAATCCTGGCGACCCGCTACCCTCTGATTGTGTTTGCGGTCATCCTTAAGTTCGGTCATGAAGACCTAACTCAGATCGAGCCAAAACCTCTGCCACCTTGTCTGCTTCGTTGTTGCAGTTCCGACGCAGCGTCTTGCGCCTCCATCCGACGTGTAGATCATAAGTTGTATGCATTTCATTTTCTAGCCCTTGATCATGGTCATGTGGTCCACCTAAGGATAGTGTGCACGGATTTCTAGGAAGGTCCCATCTCTTGGCACTATTTCCAACATACACCACACACACACACATACTACCTTCGCCCTATTCCTGCACCACCTATATCTAAAACACCACCCACAAACCTAGAAAGCCTACTAACCCTACGACATTGTTTCTAACTCCATATTGCAATCATCACTCTTCTCTAACCAAGGTAAGAGAGAAATGATTGTTAGGCTTAAAACTTCTCTCTCTCTCTCTCTATCTCTCTCCTCCTAGCAACACCTCCACATGTCCCCACCTAGCCACCCCATTCCAGCCCCTTTCACCTCAAATTCCTCTCAGTCCAACCATCCATACCCCATCTCACCCATTAATACATCATCCTTGGAGGACTAGAAGTTAGGGGATACAAGTTTGGAAGACATCTAAGGTGGGTGTACTCCTAGGATGTAAGATTTTTATTTCTATGTTCTTAGATCTCTTTTTCTTTCATATGGAAAGTGTAGGACCCACCAATCAATGGTGGAGATCCTACTCCATCCCTTAGATGTGGCCAAATGGCCTATTTGATGCATGCATGTCCATGCGTGGGGTTTTCTCCTTATGAGCCCCATCATGAAGGATTCCTTGGATTTCATTGCATGATGGGTCATCTAGACCCTAGAATCATGGTTGGGATGACATCTCAACCATTGATCTTGATTTTAGGATATGCATGTGGTTGATCTATGTTGTAACATGTAAATCAATGAAATGTGTGGTGTGATTGATGAAGGGGGGGCTTAATGTGACAGAGCCCCTCCTCTTGTGGTCGATCCTTTACTTTTATTTGATATTAGCATTCTGATCATGTGTGTGTGGCCCACCTTATGGGCCAACAAAATCCAGACCATCCATGGAGCTTGGACGCCCAAAGTAGTCCATCCTTGGACAGTGGCCCCAAGATCCACCTAAATGGGGTACATGCAAGGAGTTTTTGATGATGGGTAAGGTTTGGATATTTGTGGGGCCTACTATGGTGGTCCACAACATGATTTTTGGGGGTTAAATCCCATTCTAAATAATGTCTACAATTAATTCTTTTCAATTACATTTTGCTGTCTAAATCTGTCTGGATAGATTTTTGGGTCAACTTGAGGCCAGAAATTGGGCTTTGGTGGGAAGTTTTGTACCAAGTGATATATGATTTTCGAAGGTACATATCCCACCTATAAGCATGCCAAATTTCAGCCTCAACTGACCTCATTTGGGTCTCCAAAAGAGTGGGTCAATATGGGTTCCTTGCTGGATTTTCTGCTATAATTCCAGCAACATTGCAGCTTGGAAACTTAAAAATATAAAATAATTTCTGATCAGGTGGGTCACTTTGGTGGATCCTACCCTGTACTATACATATGTGGGAATGTTGAAATCAGCTTTCCCTAATTTTTGGAGACCCTGGGCCCACCCCATTAGGTGCTAAATCAAGGTCTATCCAGAATTTTGCACTTAGCAGATTTTCTGGACAGCTTGTATTCCTAAATTTAATTGAAATATTTTTAATTATCCAAAAATCCTAAAATTTTGCAGAGATGTGGCCTACTCATGGTAGGACCTACCTAAAGATTTTTGGGGTCAACGGACCTCCGTACTGGTTGTGGTGCAGCCTGGACAGGCCCACCAGGCTCGAGTGTCCAGCCATGGTTGGCCGTCCAAGGCACCTTGTGGGTCCACCTAGATGTATTTTATTGTCCCGCTATCCATCCAAGTGGGGTCCATGTGGGACATGATCATCCCCCTCAGTTGCACCCATTTTTGTGACCCATTTAGATGTGTTTTTGGGCCAATTGGTCATGCCCATATCATCTTTCACTCTTGGAATATCCAGGCCCATTAGACCGCGGTGGACTTTCAATCCAACAACATGGTTCACCTATTTTATCAGTTTAATTCAGCCCTCTTATCTGGTGGGACCCACAGGGATATATGTGGGTCACCAGGGGACTTATACCTAGTCTCTCATTAATTATTGTTGGGCTTTAGCAGGCCCAAAATATAGGTGGGTTGGAAATTCTACAATAGGCCCAAATTGGCTGCCCCTAATGGCCTATTATGGGGTAGCATGGCCCACCAGATTAAGGGTGGATTATGCACATAAGATTACCATTTTCTGAGGTGTCTTTGGGCTTCATTTATGTATGCTTAGAGGCCCACCTCCATTGGATTTTATTTTCGATCTATGTTCATAGTTTTGACTGGCCTTGGTAGGCCCGTTCATCTTGGACCTTCTAAGTTAGGCCCCTTGACCTTTTGGGCTTGTATATCACCACCAATTGTGATAGGTTGTGGACCATAAGTGCAAGTAGTTGGGCCTATGGTTGCCCACTAATATGACCTTGTATATGGGCCAAATTGTGAGGCCAAATTCACTCGGATAAAGTTAGGATATTGCCCATATGGTTGGATTACTGGGCTGCTCATTAGGCTCACCACAATATGTGAGTTTATGACCTTTATGGTTGGGCCTAAACCTTACTTAAGGGCCCACCATATTGCCTATGTGTTGGGCTTTGAGTATAGCCCACTAGGCCATGGATTGCTTGGGCCTTGGGCCTTGTTTCATATTCGAGTAATGGCGTGCTACCTTTTGGGACCTAGTTGAGGTTAGATGTCCTTCTTGGTGCCCCTAAGGTAGGCCCATAGGGTAGTTATAGGTGGTTGAAGGCCCACCTGGACCCTTGTTAGGACCGCTTCTTCCCTTGGGCTTATATGGCCCGTCTTAGCTTGTGGACTACCCCAGAGTGTTGGGCCCCCACTAGAGGATAATCTCATAATAAATTGTCTAAGTACCTAGACTTGTTTCCCCTCCTTAGGAAGGAGGAGAATACATGTTAAGTCTTCATCATCGTATGACATACCCTCATGACCCATATGTATCATGGAATGTTTGGATTGTATCTATGTGTGGTCATTGAGTTGATATGATAGAGGGATGAAGTTTCTCTCTTATGTACATTGAGTGCTTGGAGCTAGTGCATGATTGATATGCGTGCTCATGCATTTGGCATCGCATCTCATAGGTATGATCGCCCTTACTTCACTAGGGCCTTACCTCCACAGATACATCCTTGATGGCCATGATTGGACACCGAAAATGTTATCTTGAGCATATAGGGTGCATAGGATGCCCATGGGTGAAATTCCTAAAACTTCCATGGTACCAAGGATCTTCCCCAGCGCCATGATCGAGTGAAAATTATGAGCGCGCAGGGGCCTTACACCATTAGGCCGTGACTCCCACTATCATGTAGTTGGTTGGGATAGGGTGTGACCTTACCTGCCTGTGAGGGAGGGCATTGCTAGGGTAAGTTTGACCAGCTCATGAATGGGTCCACTACCGTTGAGCCTTGCTGGTGATTAGCTATCCACAGGCAGGTAGTGAGGTCTCCTACGCTCATTTGATTATGTGGATCTGTAGAGCGGTAGTCATCCTGCAGTGTACTAGACCCCGGTAGATTCCTAATGAAGGAACTGTACTGATATGTGGATTGAATATGAGGACTGACATCACTTTGCATTGCATTCGCATCAACTGTATAAGTTTTATATTGCATAGCCTTGGTATGACACCCAGTACTCATTATATTGTATAGCCTTAGTATGACTTCTTGCATTCATGGCTTAGCCTTGGTAAGGCTAGTAATATTGGCATTGATCATGTTTTCCTTCCTGTATCTCCTATTATTTTTCTGCGCACCATTGTCACACACTTCCACCACCATCTAAGCTTTCTATAAGCTTATACACGATTGATGAATGTCGGAGATCCTAGGTCGGTGTTGCAGTGGCAGAGCTTGGATAGGTGTTGAGCCGAGGACCCCAGTGTTGCGGATCTTCTTCCTTCTTCTTTTGTCATATGATGTATTTCCTTCCAGCCTTGTATTTAAAGTCCAAATTTATAGTGAATTTTGTAATGTGCCCCTTTGTTATTTCTGAGATTTACTTGCTGTGATCTTGGGTATGCTCACATTGGAATGAATATACAGTTATGGAAATCCTCCTTGTAGGATCCCCAGGATTGGAACCTGTCTTAGGAGCTGAAAATGGGGTACTATGGAGGCTGTTGCAGCCAGAATAAGCTATCGGGTTCCTTATGAGTCCAGTTACCGAGTCTGGGGCATGATGAAGTGATGGGAAGATAATACTTGAAGAATGAGAATTGAAGCTTTTCTAAAGTTCTTAACATGTAAATGGGTTATCACGAAGACTAAACAAACTGAAATCAAACTATCATAATCCTAAATCCCATGAAAGAAATAAACCTAACTGCACCTCCATCAGACTAGGAAGTCAATTCTAGTACACAGGATCAGTCAAAGGCATGGACATGTCCTCTGAATCAAACTTCTCAACAAATGGCTTGAGACGATGTCCATTCACTTTGAAAACATTATCATTTATCAGATTCTTTAGCTTAACAGTCCCATGAGGATAGACATTAGTAACAGTGAAAGGGCCGGTCTAACAAGATCGAAGCTTTCCCAGAAAAAAATGTAACCGAGAATTGTACAGAAGGACTTTTTGACCGGTTGTGAATGATTTCTGAAGGATGTTCCTGTCATGGAACACCTTCATCCTGTCCTTGTAAATTCTTGAGTTCTCATAAGTGTCGTTCTGGATTTCCTCAAGTTCATTTAGTTGGAGCTTGCACAGTGAGCTAGTGTTGTCTAAAGTTAAAGTTCAGATTTTTGATAACCTAGTAGGCTTTATGCTCCAGCTCCACAGGCAAGTGATAGGCTTTCCCATAGACGAGTCTAAAGGGAGACATTCCAATGGGAGTCTTAAAAGCTATAAGGTAAGCCCATAAGGCATCAGGCAAGCAAATTGACCAATCCTTACAGTCAGGGTTAACCGTTTTTTACAGAATTTTTAAAATTTCTCCGTTGGAAATCTTCGCTTGCCCGCTTATCTACGGGTGGTATGGAGTGCTCACTTTATGAGAGATGCCATATTTTTTCATTAAGTTCTCAAATGACCTATTATAAAAATGTGAACCTCTATCACTAATGATAGCCCGATGTGTTCCGAATCGGGAAATGATATTTTCTTTTAAGAATCGAATGACCATTTTATGATCATTATTTCAACACGGGATCGCTTCAACCCACTTAGTGATATAGTCTACTGCTAACAAAATGCAAATATTCCCAAATGATTGGGGGAATGGTCCCATGAAATCGATGCCCTAATAATCAAATGCTTCAATAAAAAGAATGGAGTTCAGAGGCATCATATTTCGATGGGACAACCCTCCCAATTTTCGATAACGCTCATAAGCGTTGCAAAACTCATAAGTACCTCTGAACATCGTGGGCCAGTAAAAGCCGCACTATAGAATTTTGGCCGTGGTCTTTTTAGCAAAAGTGACTACCACAGGCTTGAGAATAAGAAAAGGAGATGACACTATGATGTTCATTGTCTGTCACACATCTCCTTAGAATTTGGTCTGGGTAATATTTAAACAAATAAGGATCATCCTAGAAATACTTGTGTAACTCGACGAAGAATTTTTTCTTATCTTAAGCAGTCCAATATGTTGGCGTGAAACCTATAGCAAGATAATTTGTAATTTCAGCAAACCAAGGTAGTTGGGATAGTTTAAATAATTGTTCGTTAGGGAACATATTGTTTATCAGTGTCAGCTCAAGGGAATCAGGGAAGTCAAGTCGAGAAAGGTGGTTAGCCACTACATTTTCTACTCCTTGTTTGTCTCATATTTCAATATCAAATTCTTAGAGTAAGAGGACCCATCTTATCAAGCGGGGCTTAGCATCCTTCTTAAAAAGAAGATACTTTAGCATTGCATCATCCGTGTAGATGATGATCTTAGATCCGATCAGGTAAGACCTAAATTTGTCCAAAGCGAACAATACGGCTAAGAGTTCCTTATTCGTAGTAGAATAGTTCACTTGGGCAGAATTTAGAATTCTACTTGCATAGTGAATAACGTTGGGCTTCTTTTCTTTTCTCTGTCCTAACACCACCCAATAGCATATTCAGATGTATCGCACATAATCTCAAAAGGGATGCTCCAATCAGGTGGCTGCATTATAGGTGTAGTAGTTAACATGCCCTTAAGCTAAGTAAAAGCTTCTTAGCATTGTTCAATCTACTCGTATGGTACATCTTTTTGAAGTAGATTACATAAAGGATGAGAGAAATGACTAAAGTCCTTTATGAATCGTCTATAGAATCCAGTGTGTCCTAGAAATGATCGCACATCACATATACTCTTGGGTGGAGGTAGGTTAGAGATAAGATCAATTTTTGCCTTGTCTACCTCAATTCCCTTGGATGAAATTATATGTCTAAGCACAATTCCCTTGGGAACCATGAAATGGCATTGCTCCCAATTTAGAATCAAATTCTTTTCCTCACATCGCTTCACTACACATTTAAGATTTTTTAAACACTCGTTGAAGGATGGACCAAAGACAGAGAAGTCATTAATGAAGACCTCTAAATATTGCCCCACTATGTCAGAAAAAATGCTCAACACGCATCACTGAAAAGTGGCGGGGGCATTACATAGTTTGAATGACATTCTTCGGTAAGCAAAGGTGCCAAAGGGACATGTGAATTTATCTTCTTTTGATCTTTAAGGGCTATCTCTAACTGATTGTAGCCTGAATATCCGTCAAGGAAGCGGTAGTAAGAATGACCAGCTAGCCTTTCTAAAATTTGATTAATGAAGGGTAAAGGAAAGTGGTCGTTCCTTGTGATGGTATTCGACTTTCTGTAGTCAATGCAAATTCTCCAACCAGTAGTAACTCTAGTTGGCATGAGTTCATTGTCAGCATTGGCTACGATGGTGATTCTGGACTTCTTAGGAACCACCTGAGTTGGACTCACCTATTGACTGGCAGATATATGATATATGATATCTACATCCAACAACTTAAGTACCTCATCCTTAACCATCCTTCATGTTTGGATTTAATCAACGTCGTGGTTGTCTGGAGGTTTACATTATCCTCAAGATGAATGCGGTGAGTATAAATCAAAGGATCAATTCCCTTGAGGTCCACAATCACCATCTAATGACTCCTTTATGCTCAAGGAGAGTAGAAATAAGCGTACTCTCCTGTTCTTTCTAAAGTGGAAAGAAATTACCACTGGGTATGTCTCATCTTGACCAAAGTAAACATATTTAAGATCAGCAGGTAGAGGTTTTAGTTTAAGCTTTGGTGCTTTAAGGCTAGATGGTAGAGGCACTACATCGGTTTGGGGTAATTCTTCAAATTGTGGCCTCACCGGTTGACTTCAAGTACCGACGCAACATCAAGCATGACATTTATCTCCCTAATCGTGTCATCATCCAAATTAGGGGAGTTAGCTAAGCACGTCTCTAGAGTGTCAAAGTATAGAGTTAGAAGTGCTCTATCTTCCATGAAAGAATCAATCATATTAATGTCGTGGGTATCGTTATCATCCTCAGACTATTTGTTCATATTGAAAAGATGTTAAGCTCCAATGTCATATTTTCGAAAGATAAATTCATGATTCCATTCTTACAATTAATAATAGGATTTGATGTAACAAGGAATAAGTAACCAAGAATGACGGGTATTTGAGTGCTCACATCTATGATGGGTTGAGTATCCAGGATAATAAAATCTACTGAATAATAGAATTTATCAACTTCAACCAATACATCCTCAATCATCCCTCTCGGTACATGAATTAAGCGATCGGTAAGTTGTAATGTAGTCTGGATGGATTTTAATTCACCTAGACCTAGTTGTTCGTACATCGAGTAAGGGATCAAGTTAACACACGCCCCCAAGTCAAGAAGTGCGTGCTCAATCTGGTGGTTCCCAATTACACAAGTGATGGTTGGGCTACCGGGATCTTTGTATTTTTGTGGCATATCTTGCTTGAGGATGACACTCACTTTTTCTGTCAGCAAAATTTTCTTTTGAATGTTTTACCATCTTTTGGTAGTGCATAGATCTTTCAAAAATTTGACATATGAATGGATTTATTTAACGACATCCAATAGATGAATATTGACCTTCACTTAAGCATCTCTAGAATATCAAGAGAGTTAGTTAGAGGTTTTGGTGCAATCAACCGTTGAGGGAATAGACCAATCGGCTTACTTTGAGATTCTAGTTCTATTTCATGTGGGATGTTGCTAAGTCCATCATTCTTAACCTCTTCGGCATCCTTAGGCTTTTCAGCCCTCATCAGAATAGTTTTGTCAATTGTCTTTCCACTCCTAAGAGTGGTGATAGACTTAGCTTGTTTCATGTGTTGATTGGAAGAGCTTGGATCACTGATTTCACATTGTGGCTTAGGATTAGGGAGAGGTTGGGCTAGAAAAGTCTCTTTCTCCCCAGTCGCTAGATGTGACTCAATCCTTTGAATTGACTATGCAAACATTCCCATTATTGTTTTGAGATCTTAGAATGCTTACACCATATTCTGGTTGAATAACTCTTGGTTTTACATGAATTTTTGAACCGTATCTTCTTGAGGCCTCTTTTGATTTAAAAATTGAGTAAGGGCCTCTTGTGGGTTAGTCATTTGTCCATTCCTCCAACTAAAATTTGGATGATTCATTTAGCTAGAATTGTATGTATTTAAGGTGGGTCCTCTGAAAGGTCTTTGGTAGTTGTTTATGACATTTGATTACTCATTCAATATCTCTTGAAAATCATGAATTGTTAGGCAATTCTAAGTTGTATGTATGTTACAAGCACAAATACCACAAACAACTTCCACAACCTTATTGGGTTTAATAAGTTGTATCTTTTTAGGTTCCATGACTTCGACTTTTCTTGTGAAATTGGCCACCTTTGCACTGATGTTATCTTCTTCTTTTAAGGCATACATTCCTCCCCTTTCCTTTAATTGAGTAGGCTTATAAGTGGTGGGTCTTGGGGAGGTGTCCCATGATTGCGCATTTTCTGCCAATTGATCAAGGTAATCCTACGCATCATCGACCTCCTTGTTCATAAATTCATCGTTACACATCATCTCTATAAATTGGCACATTAGTGAAGTTAATCCATTATAGAAAAAGCTTATTGTTGCCAAATTTCATAATTATGATGTGGACAGGAATTTGTGAGATCTTCTAACCTTTCCTAGCATTGGAAGAAGGTTTCTTCCTCTTTTTAGACGAAGTTCATGATTGACTTCCTTGAAGTGTTAGTTTTATGAAATGGGAAAAAGTTTTTGAGAAATTCCCTGGTCATATCGGCCCATGTGCCGATAGATTGTGGCTTTAAGGAGTGCATCCATGTCTTAGCCTTCTCCTTCAGTGAAAATGGGAACAATTTGAGTCACACTATGTCCTCAGACACATTTGGAAAATGAATGTGGCAACTATCTCGTTAAACTCTTTGATGTGCAAGTATGGACTTTTAGAGTCTGGTCCATGGAATTTATAAACGAGTTGTATCGCTCTAAGTTTAACATATGTTGCCTGCATTAAGTGGAAATATCATGTAGGAAGGTGTACTTACTCCCATCGGTTGTAAATAATCTCGTAAAGTATGAGGTGGGGGAGCATTATGCACCTCATTCTCATCTTGAACCTCCTCAATTGGAAGTTGAGGTTGATTTGCAGCCATTACTTTAATTAACTGAGAGGATCTCAAGTGGTGTCTAATCCTTTGATGGATAGGTAACCCTTCGACTAATCCTCCTTCACTCAAGAGACGTTGAGTGTTCTCACGAACCCATTTGGGCATGAAACACGCATAACCCTCAAACACCAAACAACTAAAACCTAGAAGAAAGAAAACTAAAGCAAATAAGAAATCTAAAAAAGAAAGAGAGAATTGAAAAGAGGTTACCCGATTGAAGTTGCTATGTTAAGATCTTATAAAATAGAAAACAATGTTAGTTTCTAAAATCAATTTCAGAAAAAATCATAACCTGAAAAAAAGAGCAAAAAGTTAACCTCAATCTTAACCTAATTCTAATACCAATTAATTCTAGAAAAATGTAGTCGTAGCCCACGACAACAGTGCCAAAAACTTGTTCACAACCCTAAGTGTAGGGTCGGGATATAGTAACAATTCCTGAGAATGAGGTCAAATCTATAAAGACTAAACTTGTACGTATTCTAAAAAGAACTAGGACTAGAATTAGAAGAAGATCTAAATCTAAATTCTGGAATAAAAGAGAGTAATTGTGAATAATGTTTAAATTATCAATTAAAGGTGCGAACTAGGGTACCAAGGATCCACTTGTAGCTATTAAGATGCTACCTTACTTGATTCAATGAACACAATTGGAATTGGAGTCCTATCTTATCCAATTGGAAGATAAAACAATTAAATCAAATCTGAACTTTTCATTGACCTAATTCTCAATATAAGAGAAGGGATTCCGTCACCCTACCATGCTTAAGAGATGATGGTGAAAAATAAGATTTATCAATCTCATAATCTCATAATGGAAAAGAAGATACTCAAAGTTATCACAACATCTACTGTAATTTGAGTCACAAAAAACTATAGAAAATTGAAAATATTCCTTAAATTCAAACTAGAAGTCAATGAAGTTCAATATAAACAAGAATCAAAGCAAAATAAACATCCAAACATGCTACAAGCTTCACCTCTTAGCCCTATCTAAGAGGTTTCACCAACCATAGACATGATTGAAACCAAATCTCTTAAACAAAGCATGAAAAATAAACTAGGGAAGAAGAAAAACTTTTTGGCGGCTACTCCACTTTGTATATGCTCATTGAGACCTTTCTAAACCGTAAAAGATGCTTCAGAGCATCCTAAGGAGTCATATTTATAGTTGTGGAACTACAACTTTCACATCGAGTTGGAAAAATCTAGAATCCGCCTCAAATTTATGCACTCTGCGCAGTTTCCAAAAATAAACTCAGAGTTTTAGAATGTGTTTTTTTAGCACAATATTAGGAATATGTTTGTTTTTAGAACAATTTCAGGATTCATTTTCTTCACTTCAAATCTTTGATTCTCTTCATTGCTTACTTGGTTTTCTTGGATCTTTGGCTTTTGAATTCTTCATTAATGATTTCCAAATCTCCAATTCTTCATTTAGTAATCTTTTGAGCATAAATCTTCCTTTTGACATCAATTTCACATTAAGCACTCGAAATCACCTCGAACATGAAAACGTGCATAATTAAATCGATTACGCACTATCATGTTTATAAAACCAAGGTATAAATAGGGGAAAATACGCAATATTTCATACCCAACAAGGCATGAATGGAGCTTCATGGTACGTCAACAACGGTAATGTGCTGACCACTCTCCTTGACCCTGACAAGAGTAGCTTGGAAGTGGTTTCGATAGTTGAAATTGTAATCCAGCAATTTGTTCACCCATCTTAACAAAGCCTTCATCGCCAACTTCACCAGAGGAAAAGAAAGGCTCAAATCAACAACTCACTTTTTCACCATCATACATAAGGAGAATGAGTTGTTATAAGATATATCAATCGCTTCAACCTATAAGCAATACAAGTGGAGGGATATTTGGACTAGATCGCCCTGCCCGCAATGATGGCCAGCCTGAGGGAGGGGAGATTCCTCTTCTTGCTCAGTAAGAACCCTCCAACAGTGCTGGTTGATCTCCTCAGCCAAGCCTAGAAATACTCTAACACTGAGGAGCTTTTCAGCTCGTGAAAAGCCACCGGAGCACAGGAAGCTCGACCAAGGAGAAGTGACCCAAGAAAGAACAAGCGTTGGCCCCTAATAACAAGTGCAGAAAGTACAATGATTTGACTAGAGGGCATTGTATGAGCAGATGACCCAAGAGCAAATTCAACTCTTACACCCCCTCAACGCAATGCCCGAGCAGGTTCTCATAGAAGTTCAAGATAAACAAATCCTCAAATGGTTGAACTGGATGAAGACTGACGCTAACAAGCGAGACAAAGGGAAGTATTGCCACTTCTATCGTGATCGTGACCACGACCACTCTACTAGCAACTGCTTCGATCTCAAAGAAGAAATCGAGTCCCTCATCCGTGATGGGCATTTGCATGAAAATATCAATAGGAGGGAAGAACGGTCAGATCGAAAGAATGAACAACCCATCAATAATAACAAGGCTACTAGGGAAATCCGCATCATCTTCGGCAGGTCAGCTGGAGGAGGAGATTCGAATCGAGCATGCAGAGCACATGCTCGTAGTATCAGCCACAATAGCTCGAAACATCAAATTCACATCACCAGCATGCCTCTGAAGGGGCAGAAAGTAGCCTCCTGTGAGTTGACCTTCACCGAAGAGAACGACCACGGTGTCCACCACCCTCATGATGATGCACTGGTAGTGACCATGACTATAGCTAACCGTAAGGTGTTTCAAATTATGGTGGACACCAGTAGCTTGGTCGATATCCTCTTTGTCGTCGCCTTCGACAAAAATAGGGGTTAGAAGGTCTCGACTCCGACCCATCAGAACTTCTATCCTCGGTTTCACAGGGGACAAAGTTACATCTGAGGGATCCATATTGGTCCCAGTCACAGTGGGAGAAGCTAATAAGACGACAGTAATGATAGACTTTCTCATGGTCGACTACCCTTCCATCTACAACGCCATCCTCGAGCGGCCCTCTCTCAACACCCTTTGAGCTGTGGTATCTACATACCACCTTACAATGAAGTTCTCGACCGAGCATGGGGTCGGGCTTTGTCAGAGGGGACCAACAGGAGGCATGCTAGTGCTATTCTACTACCTTAAAGACGCAACACTAGGTAATGGCCATCACCTCACTTGATCCCTGAGAAGATTCGGTAGAGAGAGGGTCCCCAGTCGAGGATCTCATAACCGTCCCCCTCAACAATTCTAAGTTGACCCGAATTGTTCACGTCGACTCATCATTAGCTCCAGCTCCGCGGGGCGAGATCATGGACCTCCTTCGATGACATGCCAATGTGTTCACCTAGTCCCATCGAGCCATGCCCGACATCGATCAAAAAATCATGGTCCACAAACTAAACGTGGACCTTAACCACCGACCAGTGAAGTAGAAGAGATGGGCCTTTGAACAAGAATGGTACGCCATCATCGACAAAGAGGTCGATAAACTCCTCGAAGGAGGCTTTATCGAAGAAATCTATTATCTTGACTGGATTGCCAACATTGTATTAGTGAAAAAGTCCAATGGAAAGTGGCGGGTCTGTGTTAATTACACCGACCTGAACAAAGCCCTAAGGACAGTTTCCCCCTCCCACGGATCACCCAGCTCATCGATAGCACAGTCGGGCACCAACTCCTAAGTTTCACGGATGCTTACTCAGGGTGCAACCAGATCGCCATGCATCCTTACGAAAACTAGAAGACGACCTTTGTCACTGATAAAAGGCTCTACTGCTACAAGGTTATGCCCTTCGGGCTAAAGAATGATGGAGCCATGTACCATCGACTCGTTAATAAAATGTTAGTCCAACAGATCAGACGATCCATGGAAGTCTACGTCGATGACATGCTCGTCAAAAGCACCAAATCTACAGGCCACACCGCTGACCTCAAGAAAATGTTCATAATCTTGCAAAAGTACCAGATGAAGTTAAATTCAAGTAAGTACGCATTTGGCATCAGCTTGGGAAAGTTCCTTAGCTTTTTGGTAAGCCTGAGGGTGATAGAGGTAAACCCCAAAAAAATTCGATTTTTGTTGGACATAAGCTCGCTTAGGACAACGAAGGAAATTCAATGACTCATAGTCAGGATTGCTGCCCCCAACCGAATCGTCTCCTAAGCCACAGACATGTGCCTACCATTCTTTAAACAATTGAAAGGAAAGCAAAAGGTAGAGTGGACCGAGGACTACGAGTTATCCTTCTAACAGCTCAAACAATACATAGGTTCACCCCCGCTACTCTCTAAGCCCGAGCAAGGAGAGATACTACTACTATACATGGCTGTCTCAGCTGTGATGGTCAGCTCGGCCCTCATCCAAGAAGAAAAAGGGAAATAACTACCAGTGTACTATGTAAGTAAGGCCTTAGTGCAAGCCGAAATGAGATATTCGGACATCGAAAGGCTCGCCTTGGCTCTACTCATCTCATCCTGTCGCTTCCGACCTTACTTCTAAGCTCATATCATCATAGTCTCAACCAATCAACCTCTCCGTCAGGTACTCTAGAGGCCCAAGGTATCAGAGAGACTCACAAAATGGGCAATCTACTTCAGCGAGTTCGACATCAGATACCAGCCATGACCCACCATTAAAGGCCAAGCAGTGGCCGATTTCATGGTCGAGCTCGCTGTCCAGCAAAACTTGGAAGTTGATCCGAGCAACGAAATCGATCAACCAACTGAGTATAGACAAGTGTTCAGAATCGATCCACCAACCTGGATACTATACGTTGATGGCTCATTCAATTTTAAAGGTTGCGAGTTTGGGGTGGTCCTTGAGGCTCTCGATCAGACCTGCATGTAGTATGCCTTAAGATTTGGATTTCAAACATCAAAAAACGTAGCAGAGTGTGAAGCATTACTCGCTAGACTTAGGCTGGCAGTGGCAATGGGACGTCAAAACCTAAAAATCCATAGTGACTCACAGCTTGTTGTCAACTAGGTCACTAACGAGTACCAGGCCAAAGAGGAAAGAATAATCGCTTATTTACAAAAGGCTCATGAACTCATCAGTAAATTCCCCAAGTGCAACATTAACCTGATCCCTATATTAGAAAATTCCAAAGCAGATATGCTAGAAAAAATGGCCATAATGGCCGAAGATAATATCCTGAGGTCAATCCCAATCGAGTACCTGACAAGGCCGAGCATCAGCGATTCCAAGTCAGACATAATCCTACCTATGAATTCGACACCGAGCCAGATGGAGCCAATAATCGACTATCTCTGGGAAGGGAAGTTGCCTGAAGATCGACTTGAAGCACGCAGACTCCAATCTAGGTCAGCCTGGTATATCATGATTAGAGACACTTTATACAAGAAAAGATTCTCCCTGCATTACCTTAGGTGTCTCCGGCCTGAACAGGCCGATTACGTCCATGAGGAAATACATGAAGGAATCCGTGGCAATTACTTCGGCAGTTGTGCTCTTGTTCATAAGGTTATCCGATAGGGATGCTTTTAGCTGAGCATCCAAAAAGATGCCAAGCACTATACCCATAGGTGTGACAAATGTCAGAGATTTGTGGCGATACCCCATTAGCCACCCGAGCAGCTGACTCCCATGATCGGACTATGGCCCTTCGCTCAGTGGGGAATAGACACCATTGGCCCCCTGCCATCTGGTAAAGGCCAGACCAAATTTGCAGTTGTCACAATCGATTGCTTCACTAAGTGGGCCGAGGCCAAGCCCCTGGCCAAGATCACCAAGTAGAAAATTACCGACTTCGTCTAGAAAATTATCATATGTCGGTACAGAATCCCCCACATGATCGTCTCAGATAAAGGGAAACAGTTTGACAACGATCGATTCTGAGGTATGTGTGAGAACCTCAGAATTTGAAATGTCTACTCATCACCCTGACACTACCAAGCCAACGGTTAGGTCAAGGTGGTCAACAAGATCATTAAGAACCACCTCTAAACTAAGCTTGAGAAGGCTAAAGGGGCTAGGTAGAACAACTTCCCCATGTTGTCTTGGCATACCGGACCATTGCCCGAACGGCCATAGGAGAAACCCCTTTCTCCCTGGCCTTCAGAGCTGAGGTCATTGTCCTAGTCGAGATTGGGCTCCCAAATGCTCAGACCCGCTCCTACGATGAACATCAAAACACCGAGCAAATGACATTGGTCCTCAATCTGATCGAAGAAAAATGGCAATAAGCCCAACTCAAAGTGGCAGCTCAGCAACAGCAGTTTTCCCAGTTCTATAATTCCAGGGTAAGGATGAGGAGGTTCAGAGTTGGAGATCTAGTCCTCTGAAGGACCTTCTAGAATACCAAGGATCTTGGTTCAAGGACCCTGGGGTCGAACTGGGAAGGGCCCTACAAGGTGGCGATCACAAGCCAACTAGGGATGTATCAACTCGAAGACATGGAGGGATGACCCCTACTGCATCCGTGGTATGTCGAACATCTTAAGATCTACTTCCCATAAAAGTGAACCAGACCTTTAATCAGAACCTACATATCCGCTACCTGGAATCTATAATAATCGACCTACGAGGTTGGAATCTACATGTTTTATTCGGAATCTGTAATAAAATCCCAAGGCTGGGAAATTTTATTTTTTACTTACAACGGTCCAATCTACATAGTCTATTATGGATTTCCTTTAATACAAGAAAAAACTATCCTCCTGATAATTGTCCAACCCTTAAAGAAGAGGTTGGACCATTAATCAATTCTATTACATGGACTACTGAGGACTTCCCTTAGTGCAAGTGAGGAACAGTCTGCACCAGTTACTCAACCCTTAAAGAAGAGGTCAGACCACTAATTAATAATGCTACTCGGGTTGTGTGATTTACAAATAAGGACCCCTTGAGGCAAGGGAAAATGTAATGTCTCAGAAAAATCCATACAAGGACTTGAGTACCACCTCAGGCAGAATCACCTAAGGATCATATTCCTGTCGTAATTAAAGCGAAATTTAGTTAAGTACTAAACGGAAAAATCAGTGAATCAAGCTTGGGCCACCATTTCCACAAATGAGAAGACCTAAAACCATTAATTTCATTGACTTAACGTCACTTAAAGACATAGGAGAAATACCAAGAGCCTGTCGCTCTCAGGAGTACATGGAAACTCTGTATCGGACCTAGACCGCACGTCGAGAATCCAATGACCACGAAATTATAGCATTATGTCCATCCTACTGGGCTTGACAACCATCGCGAAAATCAAGCCTAGATAGTGTCCAGAAACACACAACTTGAGCTCTGAGTGAAGTGTGTGAGAAATGTGAATATCTTTAGAAAATGTAATGAAACTTAAGTAAGTTAGGCCGTTCGCTCACATGCAAAATTAAAGATTTCAGACTGTTAGTTTCTAACTGAACTTCACCCATGGAAAAGAAAATTTTTCCTACACATATTCGTATACTTGTGGCCCTGATCGAGTAAATATGACCGTTTATCTGACACAGGTCCTCCACGGTCGATCGGCCTATCCGATCGCATTGAAACCACATCCTGCCATAGATCCATTGTCAGGGAGCTTACCCTATGACATTTGTGAGTAGTGGGCCTCCCTATGAGCCCTGTTTGTAAAAAACAGCTGCCCGAAGGGTATAACCCATGTATATAGTTGCCTTAGGGCTATTTGCATCACTTTTAGGCTTATAAATAGTCCTTATATCACCCCACCTCTCTCATATACGAATTTCTCCAAACCCTAGGAGAGAAGAGAGAAAAGAAGGGAAAAGAGGAAGGAGAAAAGAGAATCTCGGGAGATCATTGCAGTGTTTCTCTCCCACTACTCCACGCACCGAATCACTTTCCCGTTCGCTACACGATCTATTTCGGCTATGATTTAGGTAAGAAATCTTAACCCTAATACCATAGTTGAGATCTAGAATGTTTGTTTGCCAACCTAGCTAACCAGTTTCATCATTTAGGTACTCGATGTTCCGTTTCTGGAAACGTATAGTTGAACCGAGTCCGAATCAAGTATTCCGACGAAAGGTGTGGACTATAAACGTTTATGTTATGGTTATCAATACTTTCAATGTCAGCTAATGATTTATGTTTGACTTGATTGCTGCCATATTGTCTTAGATATGATGTTTTCGATATAATATACATGTATGAACTATGTTGAACAAAAGATGCATCTCATGTGTTTGTTGAAATGTTTGAATGACATGATTTGTAATTGCCATGACTACTAATCTAGGATTCTTTGTTCCTACATGTATGCTCACCTCTCTGTATAAGGATTTGCTAAAATACATGTTGTAACTAACCTAGTCTATGTAATTGGTGAAGTGTAATCTAAGTGTTTGATGATTTGCCTGAATGAGAAATTGTTGATGATTTGTATGTGTTACGAGTGTTAAGATAGGGTTCTTTCTTAGCTTATACATATGTATAGTTTCTTTCATGCAATCATATTCACCTCTATGCAAATGAATGATAAAATGCTAGTATTTGGTACCATGATCAAGGTGTTTGATGAAATGCTCAAATGAGGATTTCACTTAGATTATTTGTTAAATGTTGAATTAATTATCACATGTATTCAATTGTTGCATCTGATTAAGATTGGACCTACAACCTAGCCCAGGCAATCGATAACAGTTCCTGTTTGGGTGACCGAACTAGTCTTGCCACATTGGGTATATTTGATGAATCCGGGTCGCACGACGATTGTCGACAGTGGTTAGGCCACGACAAGTGCTTATGTCTCCATGTCGATTAAGTCACCGTGTGCCTGTACCAATTAGATTTTCCTAATAAACCGATTGACCTATTGTGTGTTTAGCATGTATGGATACCACTGCTTGAATCTAAGGTACCACTTTTCAATGTAATGACCCCCTCTAACCATAGTACCACGATCCGCTAAGACTCATGAGCCAGGCATGGTGGTATGGGACACCTTGTTTGAGCTGTCAACCTACTTTGGGGTGGCGAGCCTCCCCGTAGTGACCAGTGAACAACCAAGACTCGTGAGCCGGGCATGGTGGTATGGGACATCGTGTCTGAGCTGTCGGCCTACGCTGAGGTGATGAGCCTCCCCGTAGTGACCACGAGTATAAACTTTGAATTTGCCTATCGACTGGTTTTCATTAGGAGTGATGCTCTATAACTTGCCTATCGTATGTGATTAACTAGGATTGACAACCCTAGATAGATCATTCGATTCGGGTTAATGATATAAAGGGAGGTACCTTAGCTTCCCAAACCTACTGTATGAATAAGCTTAATTAAGTACTTGGCTAACATGGTCATGCATCGCATTGCATTAGTTAGGATATGCTTTTGGCGAGGAAGTTGCACTTTAGGGAGTGTTGTCATATGCGAAATTGGTTGTCAGAGTTGCTTTTGAGGGAGCTTTGTGCGAGGGCATGCATCATTACTCGCACTCCATTCCTGCATTAACAAGAGTAGTTAGGAAGTGATTGCTATGTTGCTTTATCATTACTGCTTGATTGACTTGATAACATGTTAACCTTTGCCTTATAGTACCACTGAGTTGATTACTCACTCCCACCTTGGGACGGTGTTTTAAAACACCAACCAAACTCTGGTTTAGATGCAAGTGTTGATGAAGTCTATGCGATGGAGTAGGACTTCATGGATAAGGAGGAAGAGTTCTCCTATTCCAGCTCTCAGGTACGTCTATGTAGACCTCGTGCTAATTCGACGGGAACACAGGGATACTTAGCTTAGTTGGACATCTTACATTCTCACATTTTGTATATTTTGAAACAATACATGTATATATTCAGCTCGGTTACATACTCATACTTTGGAGGTTGTGAAACACTTACTTGTTCAAATATATATGTTTGTCTTCCGCTTGCTTAAATTAATTATATACGAAGTATGATATGTTGTTTTAGTATAATCCCACTCATGTTTAACTCCTTAATATGGACAAAATTTGAACATCATTATCCATGTTGCATAAGTGATGTACTAGATCTCAGGAGTAGAGCTTTGCTCGACCCTCGAAATTCAGGGCGTTATAGAAAATGATCCTCCTAAGCAAACTGCTCGACCCTCTATGAGGGGATCATTGCAACTTGCCCGACTTACTAAGGAACAATAAACCGATCTGATAAGCCTACTGAGAGAATTCGCTCGCAACAATCATTAAAACAAAAGTACTTTTTTTTCATTTATACTAAAAAGGGAGTACATATGGAAGCAAGAAAATCATTACAAAAGAGGAAACCAGATTAGTGCCCCTCTGAGGTCAGTTGCTCGTCTTCTGGAGGAGTTGACTCTTTAGTGGGGCTATCCTCGAGAGAGGTCAGGTCGAGCTTGGGATACAGCTCCTTAACATCCTCGAGGCACTTGTCATGCCTGAGGCTAAAGAGTGCATCCCTTTCTTTCTCAAACTCCTTGGAAGCCTTGAACTCCTCCACGGCCGCCGAACTAGCCTTCGAAATAGCTGCCCGGGCTTCCTTTAGTTTCACTCCAAAACTGTACTTCACCACTCCCTGCTTAGTTTTCCATTGGCACCACTCTCTTGAGCCTCCTTAAGAAGCGATTTTGATGCTTCCAGCTTGGTCCTCGCGCCCTCCACCTGGACCTTCAGAATAGTGACCTCTGAACGGAGCTACTCGGACTCAACAATCTTCCGCATAAGAGCTGCCTCTGGCTCTTTGTACTTCGTCTCGGTGCGTAGTATCTCTCGACAAGCATTTAAGAGGATGAGGCCAAACTGAAAAAAGATCCACGTAAGAAGAGAAGAAGAATAAATTTCTAAATAATAAAAATGACTATCGAGAAGAAAATGCTCTACCTTATAACAGAGTGCCGCCATCTGGCCCACACTAGCCGACGGAGGCATATCCATCACCCTGGTGAACTTGGCGTCAGGAACGTGCAGAGATATCCAGGGCAGGAGGCCCTCTGTCGTGGCCGAAGCATATTGGAGGGATCCCCAAGCCTCGACCCCTCGACCACTAGATAGACTATCTGCCTGAGTATCAGAGCCAGTAACCACCTGAACCTTGTAAGGTTGGGCCTCAGCGATAGGGGTTGCCTCCTCAACAACCCCAACCACTTTAGAGACCGCTCGTAAGTTTGAATAAGTGGTGGTGGGAATAGTAGTGGGGTTGACATCCACGCTTGACTGACCAATAGAAGACGAAGAGGCAACAATCCTCTTCTCCTTCGAAACCAGCCTTTGCTTCTTCCAGGCCATCTCAACCAATAATGGGGCTTTGCGCGTAAAGCGATTTTGCTCAAGCATTTCTACACAACAAAAGGAAATGATCAACAAGCAGATGAGAACGGGATGATTTTTTTATTATCTTCTAAGGTATACATGATATATCTAAAGTGAGACCTGATTTTAAAAGCCGCTTAGGCGTAATCAGCCACCTCCAAGACCTCGACGCAGCATCTACTGAGATATGCTCTAACTCACCCACCACAGGAGGGTACTTGGGTAGAGCTGCGAAAGGTAATCACGGTCAGAGATAAGGAAAACTAAATAAGTTAAGGAAAATTCAAATTGGACATACCGACTTGGTACAGTGAACCACGTTGGAACCTGAGGGCACAGCCCAGAAGCTATTGGAGCCTCCCAATCTCTCGACGCCCAGAACCATTTACTCTTCCAGTTCTTGTTCGGGGTTGGGGCGTCCGTGATTATGGACTTGCCAGTCTTCAACCAGATAATAAAATAATACCAACCCTTATGGTGAGGGTTGGAATTTACCTAGTATAGGTGGAGAAATTCGTCACGGTTAGCTCAGGTTGCTCGAGCCGAACCATATAACGAATGACCCCACCAGTGCCCTTTAGGCATTTGGGATTATCTGCCTAGGTGCTAACTCTAAATGCAAGAGGACTTTTCTAACTATACATTGGAGAGGGAGCCTCAAACCACACTGGAGTGCGACTAATAATATGGCCACTTTACCGGCCCAGGGCTCGCTTGGAATCTTGCCAAGTATGGGAGCTCGAAGTATCACGAAGTCTGGAATGTGGTACCTCAACACGATCTATACCAGGTTGGCTTCCTTTAGTGTCAACCGATTGGCCCTTTTTCTTCTGACTCTGATGAAGACCCATTGGCATCCTCCGTCACTAGAACAACCCCATCAAAGTCCGCTGGTCTCTCAGCCGAGGATCGGGCAACCATCCTCGACCCAGGGGATGCTTGAAAATCCCTATCACTCATCATCACTGGCGGAGAGGGCTAGTTCGACATAGGGTCAAGATCATCTGGCCCACCATCACGCTAGGACGACTCTGCCCACTGGTCTGACGATCTTAACATGTCCTTTAAACGGAACGGCCACCGGAACTTGGGAACTCGGGAGAAAAAGAAAAGAAATAAAAGGGGAGGGAAGACAGGGAATAAAGCTCACCGGAGAAGGAGAATGAGCTTAGAGGTCACCGTAAATCACCTGAGTCTAGGGTGAGTAGAAAGAGAGACAGAGAGACGATAGAGCAAATAACTCGAAATGGTGCTAGGGTATCCCCTTTTATAGGCAACTTAACTGTACATCATTTAATGCCCACACTCATTACAACAGCCAAAACGACATCTCAGTGACTGTGCTCGGACACGTGGAACTCTCCCACTCGCTGGCTGACCTGGTTCTCCAAAAGATGCCATGCGTTAGGACTAGGTCAGAAGCCGAGTATGCGTGCTGCCAATGCATGTGAGCTCGAGCGACGTGCATTATATTGGATGCACTGTACCATGATTGTGAATCTGCCCCACGCCCTATCTAACATTAATGGCAAGAAGACTCGACACTCCAGATATAATAATCCAACCTCACTATTACCGACCTACTTCATGAGCCCGCTACGCGAGCTCAGAAGTAGGGGACTTACTGTTGTGGGTAAAAATGGACCCACCGATGAGATAAGGTCAGGTCAGACATCCATGCTTTCCATGAGACTGACCAACAACCGATATAGCAAAGAGCTCGACCTCAACCCCAATCCGAATAGGAAACGAGATCAACTGTGGTGGTCCTAAAGTCTCCGAAAGCAGGTCAACTGAGCACTAATCTACTCGACGCCAAAAGGATCTTATCAACAACTCAACAGAAGAACTCAGAACGGCCAAGCCTTTTCTCGAAATGACTCCCCACCTCGGCCTCCTATGCTAGTTCCGACCTGAATCCAACCGTACAACCTTTTCATTTCTTCCTTTGTCAACTTGTGACAAAAGGGGGGAGAAATACAATATATGTGTGTATGGAATACAACATGTTTTATTTCTCAGGGGGTAGCTATATATGGAGTACAAATGGTTGTTGTGGAATACAAATGATTAATGAATCTACAGGGCGGCTTCAATCTTGTTGTTGATTGAGATTATGAGAATTTATTGGTGATATGTATGTATTTATGTCGGTGAATGTGTTGTGTATGTTATATATGTATTTTGTCATGAAATTGATAAAGGGGGAGATTGTAAGTGCTTACATGTTTAGCACACATAAGGTTGTCAAATTTTACAAGACAGATACACATTGATACTGGTGAGATCACAACAACACTTCATGAAGATCAGCTTATCATCTCAAGATGTCACTCAATTTCAATATTATCAAGATTAGAATATCTTTGTATTTGCCAACCAACAAGTGATATAACCCTAGAAAGACATTAGGTTAGGTGCTTACAAAAATGGTATAATTTGGGTTGTCTATGGTACAATTGTTCGGCCAGCCTAACTTATTCGGCTAAAGCTAACTTCAAGTTCGGGTTAAAATTCACAAATCTGTTGAAAATTTTACCAACCAAACTTTTGGCTTAACTAGCCTAACTTGAAGTTCAACTAACCCAAGTGAAGTTTGGGTCAAATTCTAGCAATGCAATTCTCAAATTTTCCTGAGAATTCAACCAGCCAAATTTTGGCTTGGACCATTTGAAGTTTAGATAAAACCTATACCGTGTAATTCAATAGCCATTAGAACGAATTCGGTGGAATCCGGCCAGCCGAATTTTTATATCTTTTGGTTATAAATAGAAGTCTTCTCTCATTCTAAATTACAATAAAAAATCACTCTAAAACTTCTATAAGTGAGAGAGAAGCTCAAGCCCACGTTAAGATAATCGTGTGGTATTTATAAATTTATTTTAAGCTTATTCAATTCTCTTTTCTCAAGATAATCTCAATTATATTCTAGAGAGTAGAGTTGGACATCAAGTCGAGTCGGACTGAGCTAGGGTTGACCCGACTCGATTCGGTTTTGGAAATAGGCTTGACTTGAACTTTACTCGACTCGGTACTGAGTCCAGCATGCCTGAATCGATCCAAATCCAGGTTTGACCTAGACTAATTCAGACAGAATCTGACCCGGTAAAAAGTATCGATTCAGTTCGAGTTGGCACCGATTCATATCAAGAGATTAGGGAGGGAGGGAGTGTAGAGAGAGAGAGAGAGGGAGAGAGAGAGGGGGGGTGGTGATGGGTGGCTAACAGGCTTGGAAGAGGAGGGCGGGAGGGAGTAGAGATGAGAGAGAAAGAGGAGGGTGGTGATGTTGGTGGGTGGTTGTCGGGCTTATAAGAGGAGGATGAGGGAGTTTGGGATCAGGTCAAGGTGGAGTCGAGACTCAGGTATAGGGTTAAAGATACTTAAAATTTAGAGTTTTTATTATATATATACCTAAATTCGAGTCGAGTCGAGTCGATTTCAGATCAAGTAGAGTTTGATGGATTGAGTTTCGGGTCAAGTCGGATCAAGTTACTAGGTAGCTTGAGCTCGACTTTATATATATATATATATATATATATATATATATATATATATATATATATATATATAAGTTCGGCTTGGGAGAAGCCTACTTGGTTTGGACTGTCTCACCCATTCGATTTGGATCGAGTGGGACGAGTGAAGTTAGTCGAGTCAAGTCATCCTGTGCCCAGCTCTACTAGAGTGTAGTTTATACTCGACTTTAAAATTAAGAGAATTGAATCTGTAATAGTGTGGTTTTTTAATTTCTGAAATACTTTAGAACCATATACTCTTTCTAGTTGAGAGAATACAGTCTCCTCTACATTCACGAAAGAAGATCTTCTGCTACAAGCTTTAACAGCATCTTCGAATCTACATTTGAAGATAAATACATTGTTTAGTTTATTTTATTTCATTTAGGTTTTTTTGAGATAGCCTATGAAAATCTCAATGGGTTGATTTGTGATTGCCCGTGAAAATCACAACATGGGTTTTTATTTGTGATAGTCCGTGAAAATTACAGAAGGGGTTTTATTGTGGTGAGCCTGTGAAAATCACAAGAACTATATAAAGGTTGTTAAGGTGAACCTGTGAAAACCTTTAAATAGTGAAAGCCAAAATTACGAGGGTAGTAATTTTAGGAGTAGAGCAGGTGGGGTTTTTTAAGCACGGAACCACTATAACCCCTTATGTCTTGTGGTGAATACTTATTTCTTTTGGTGGGAAATGTTATTTATTTCATTCCATATGGAAAATGCTGTATTTATTTTATCTTCTCTTGCTAGTTTGAAAGATTGATTTTAACGATATTCGTGAAATAAGGTTGTCCTGCCTAATATTTTAAGTGAAAGTTGTCTTACGAATTATTTATAACCAAGGTTTTAATACTTCAGCAATTGAGATCATATATTTCACTTTTATTTTGATTATTTAGTATTATCCTATTCACGCCCCTTTAGGACATCGATAGCTCGTCAATTCATCACAGGCATCGAAGCTTTCTCAACAATAATCTCTCCCGAGTTATAGGGCTGCTTTATTAAATGCAAGTTGTAAGACCCGTACCCTAATTAACCCTCTATATGTTTCATCTTCGATGTTGACATGTTTCCGGTGGACCAAATCTATGAGTTTTGATTATTACTGTAACGTCTCAAAAAAAATCCGTACAAAGACCCGAGTATCACCTCAGGTAGAAATCACTAAGGACCGAATCCTTTAGAAATTAGACGAAAATTAATTAAGTACTAAGCTAAATTAATCGGCAAATTAGCTCGAATCACTTTCAATACGAACTATAAGACCCAAAACCAGTAGAATCACTAACTCTACATTACTTAAAAACCTAGGATCAATCTCAAAACCCAATTGCTCTCGGGAGCATTTTGAAAGTTCGTATCGGACCTGGACCGCGCGTCGAAAGCCCGATTACTGTGAAACTATATGGTTATGACCACCTTACTGGGCTTGACAACTATCTCGGAAATCAAGTCCAAATATTATCCAGAAACGTACAACTAGAGCCTGGAGCGAAATGTGTGAGAAACACGAATATCTTTAGAAAATGAACTCAAACTTAAGTGAATTGGGCTGTTCAGTTGAAAGCCAGATTTAAGGTTTCAGACCATCATAATCTGACCCAACTACACCCTTGGATCAGGAAAATTCCCTACACAGGTTAGTGCACTTGTGGCCTTAATCGAGTGACGATAGCCATTGAACTGAAAGTGGTCCTCCACGGTCGATCCGTAAATCCGATCGGACTAAAAACTTAACCTGACTTAGATCCATTGACAGGGAACTCTCTCTAGACTGTATGTAGAAAATGGGCCTCAAGATGAGCTCCATTGGCTCGAAACACCCACCCTTTGGCTATATCCTAAGTATACCATGGCCTTGGGGCCATTGACATCAATTCTGGGCCTATATAAGGGCCTTAACCCACCCCACTCTCATTCCATACGAATTTCCTAACCCTAGGAGAGAGAAGAGAGAAAAGAGAAGGAAAGAGTGAGCGAGAGATAGTTGTTGGGATTCGATCCTGCCGCTCTACGTATCGAATCGCCTCTCCTGTGTCGCTATACCGGCAATTCCGATTCCGATTCCGTTGTTGGGTAAGGAATCCTAACCCTAATCTATTTTAGGTATCCAAGTAGATGAATCGATGAAATAGCTAATCTATTTCGTGATTTAGGTTGCTATTGTAATGAAAACAAAGGCGCAGTGTACGAATCGAGTTCGTAATCGGCATACCGACGAAAGGTGCAAACTATAAACGTTTAGGTTATGGTTTTCAAGGCTTTCAATATCAGTTAATGATTTATGACTGACTTGATTGCTGTCACATGTACTTAGATACGATGTTTTTTGCATATATATGAACTATGTTGAATATAATGCATTCCATGTGTTTGTTGAAATATTTGTATGAATACGGAATTATGATTTCTGCTTGTCATGATTGTTGTTTGGGTATACATGATTGTTGTATGTGTGACAACTCCCTTGTGAAAGGATTTGCTATAATATACGTTATAACTAATTTATTACATGTATGTTGATATGTGTAGTCTAAGTGTTCGATAAAATACTTGAATGAGAAAATGTGTGTTAAAGTGTATTTAACGAAGGTGTTGAGATAGGATTCTCAATTGCCTTATCTGTAGTTACAGTTTGCTTCATGTAACCTATATTGCTACTATGTGATTCATGTTTGAAACACATATGTATGATGTCATGTTCACTATGTGTTATATAAAATGCTCAACTGGTTGCAATGCTTGGATTGTTTGTTCAATACTTTATGACTACCATATGTGAACGCTATTGTTTTGGAGTGTGATTGGGGCTACGATGTAGTCCAAGAAATCGGTAATGACTTTCAATCGAGTGGCTGAATCAGTTTCGCACCACGGACAGGTTCAATAAATCCGAGTCATACAGTGATTATCGACAGTGGTTAGGCCACAAAGAGTGCGTATGTGCTCCATGTCAATTAATTCAACGTGCGCTCGTACCAGTCGAGCTTTTTAAGTAACCAGATTAGCCTAATGTATGTTCACCATATATGGACGCAACTGCTTGAATCTAAGGTACCACTTACCAATGTAAAGCCCGTTTAACCTTAGTACCATAATCCGCTAAGATTCATGAGCCAGACATGGTGGTATGGGATACCGTGGTCGAGCTATACACCTACGCTGGGGTGACGAGCCTCCCCATATTGACCAGTGAGCAACCCAAACTCGTGAGCTGAATACGGTGGTATGGGACACTGTATTCGAGCTATCGGCCTACGCTAAGGTGACGACTATTCCTGTAGTGACCTCGAGTATAAAATAGGCCTACGACGAGGTGACGAGCCTCTCGTAGTGACCTCGAGTGTGAATTAAGCCTACGGCGAGGAGACTAGCATCGTGTAGCAACCTATAGTGTAAACTCACGAGCTTTCCTATCATATGTGATTGACTGGGATTAAAGACCCTAGATGGATCATTGTTTGGGCAAGTGATGTAAAGGGACGTGCCTTAGTTTCCCGAACCTGCTATATGAATAGGTTTAATTAAGAACTTGGCTAACATAACCATGCACCGCACTGCATGTGCCTTTGGCGTAGGAGTTGAGCACAGTGGGAGTTAGCATGCACGACCGTGAGATGATGTAGCAGAGGGAGTGCAGGTGAGGGCATGCATTATTAATACATATCATTCTTGTAACAAGAGTACTTAGGACATGATTGTTGTACTACTTTACTTGACTGAATTGATAACATTTGCCTTATAGCTCCACTGAGTTGATCATTCACTCCCACTCTCGGATGGTGTTTTAAAACACCAATCAGACCCTGTGATAGTTTCAGGTGATGACAAGGCTTACGAATGGAGCCTATCTTCTATGATGACGAGGAGGAGTTTTTCTACATGCAACTCTCTGATGGGTCCATGTAGACCTGGAGTTGTGTATCGGGGTTATAGGGATATGGATTAGATGACCCTTACACACTTTATCATTTTGTAAATTTTGAAACTATACATGTAATTATTTGACCTGGTAACATGTTCATACTCAAGAGACTTACAATCACTTATATGCTTTATATACTTATCACAGTCTTCCGCTTGCATAATTTAATCATCTATGGAGTATGATACATTGATGTAGTATAATCCCATTCATGTTTATGCACTAATACGGACAACATAAAAACATCATTATCTATGTTGCATAAGTGATGCGACAAATCTCGAGAGTTGAGCCTTTGCTTGACCCTCGAAATTTGGGGCATTACAAGTTGGACCTAAGTTATGGTAACACGATGCACACTGACGTACTTTGACTTAGAAGGGAGCGATGAAATGTAGAAACAGTTGTAGGATCCCAAGTTTCGCCCGTCGGTGATCATATGACTGTTGAAGTGAAATTGATTGTTAAAAGCGGACTCGTAGGCATCTGTGATCATGCGAGATGAATTCTTTTCTAGACCATCCATCGATGAGTTTAGGTGATGATTCGGTGTATCCCACACTCAAATAAATCGAAAAGCGTGAATATACGCGAGATGGGAGCAGAAACCACATCGAACGGACATCGGGGCCCAAACCACATGAAATAGTGGGACCCGAGGTGGGTCCTGCACACATACGGCACCCGGGGGGGATACCATCAACCCTAGGGCTATGCCGTCACCCTTGTTCTGGGGGACCGCGATGGCATCGCGCCACCTGCGAGTCCTCGCGGTCCGGTTCGTCTGGGCCTGTGGGGCCGTGGCGGGCCGGTCGGGCCGACGCATGTACACACTTGTGGGGCCCACAAAAACATGTGGGGACCCCCTTTTCCTCCCCATTTGCTCCCCTCCCTTCATTTACACCCCTCCAAGCTTTCCAAACCTCCCCAAACCATAATTTTCTCTCTCAAATCCTCCCTCCATCCTCAATCTTCTTCTTCATTACATACCCACCTCCCACCATTCCTTTCAAACCCATCTACTATCTCCCACTTTTCCTTTCATTTGAGCACACAAACCCTCCTTGGTGTCTCAAAAACCTTAAGGTCCAACAACCCATTCTATCCCTCTATCTTGTTTCACTCAAATGGCTCTTTTCGAGCTCGTGGTGGCGATTTTCTCCCTTTCCACACTTCTTTCTTTCATGGGAAAGAAGAGAGCTTCTATGGATGAAGCCGGGCCTAGTCGCGCTACCCGTTTAAGGAGGCAGAGAGGCACCGGGGCTAGCACAAGCATTGATTGGGAGCTGAAGACGAAGTGGGAACTCAATCCTCAACTTTCTCTCGAAAGAACTCTACTGGTAGATCTGACACATGGAAGGTTTCAAGGCCTTAGGTTTCTCTTTGAAACACAGTGGACGAGAAACTGTTTGGGCTTTATTTGGCGATGGATCTCCTATTAGACGTCGGGTGGGGTCCCATATTTTAAGGCAAGTCCCGTGCAAATGAGAGCACCGTCCGAGCCTTCTACGCCCATATACGAGAGCCGCTGTTGGAGCCTCTACAGTTCACTATCCCCGTGGGAAGGCGGGAAGCTATTGTCAACGTGGACTTGATAGCACAGATCATGGGTATGCCGCGTGAAGAGGTTCATGCTAGTGAGAAGAACCTCAGGAGCATGCGTGAAAAAGATCACCACACTTGTTTTCTTTGTGGCCGACTGGTCCACTGGAATCCAGGCAATTACCTCCTGGCGTCTAGGATGACTCCTAACTTCCGCTTGCTCCACCACATCTTCACACATAACGTGTATCCTAGGTGGAGCAATCGTAGCGAATGCACGCGTCTGATGGTGGACTTCCTATATCGAGCTGGGCAAGGATACAAGTTGTGCCTGCCCACATATGTACTACTACAGATAGTTTAGACCGAACGCTCTCCTAGGACTGACATTTCACTCTCATTCGGCAGACTTATATGCAAGCTTACTGGTGAATTCGACTACAGGCTTAGCTCAGAAAGGATTGCACTGATCCATTTCATCAATGACACTACTCTCAATAACTTGAATATTGGGCCACGACAATGTCAAGCCCGACTCGATGAGAGTGAGGATGAGATGGGAAGTGAAGAGGAAGAGAGTGATGAAGAGGGAGACAGAAATGAAATAGAGGAAGAAAGTGAGGAAGAGGATGAGCAGGAAGAGGAGGATGAGGAGGCCTAAGACACTAATGAGGGCTCTCCTCCTGCTACGCAAGAGCGCGATAGTGATCGGGCTGCTTTAGAAGCCCATTTGGCCCAGATCGAGGAGGGCCAGGTTGCCCTACGACACGACGTCAGTGAGACCCGGGCCAAGTTTGAGGAGAATAGGGCCTTCATGAAACAAAAATTCAAGAAGGTGTCTCGCACCTTGAAGGCTCTCCTATGTTGCATGCAGGACAAGGGTACCCCTCCTCCATCACCAGATTCGGACAACTAGCCTATGTTATACTCGTCTTTTAGTTTGCTTTGTTGTTAGTCTTCCTTTGTGCTTGCCTTTGTAGGCTTGCTTGGTTGTTGTTGGGTGTTAGTATGCCTTAGTGTTTAAAACTTGTTTAGATTAACTGACATGCATCTTCTATCATGATTCATGTAAAACTATATCTCATGTATTGTGACAAATTTTGGTAAATGAAATGCATGCAGCTCTTTTGTTATGAAGTGTGTTGAATGCTTGACAATTAAGTACTGATATGCTAAATCTTACACGTGGTACACCTTATATTGTATATAAGGAATGCCACCTAAGGTCACTCAAAGTACTACACTTCTAGCATTTGGTGAATCGTTTGATGGGGCACTTCCCCTAAACGACAGCTACACGGACCCCAGTTTTGGCCCTGACAGTGACACGATGCCGAATTCACAGCCAGCCACTGGCCCCACTAATGGGCCAACGCCTTCTGCACCACCGGTTCTCGAGCAGAACTGTGCATCTATCTTGACACCTCACATGCCACAGTTGGCTCCTACTCCTAATAGGTTGGAGCAGTGATGCTCTTGATGCAGCAGCAACAACAATTTTTGGCCACCATTGTGGGGGCCATTGCCCAGAACATGCACACAGTCCCACCTGCACCACTAGTGCAGCTTGCTGGAAACATAGGTGCCAGTGGCTTATTCGAGTGATTCCAGCGCTTCTGACCTCCCATTTTGCGGGTACTCACAGACCCGAGGAGGCTGAGTATTGGCTTGACCGCATCTCTAAGATGCTGAAGCCGCTGCACTGCACTAAGGCAGAGCAGGTTGAGTTGGTCACCTACATGTTTGAGAAGGAGACCAGTCTCTGGTGGGACAACATCTTAAGGACTGTTACTCCTACTTACGTGTGGACATGGGAGGCTTTTGAGACACGATTCCACAGGAAGTATTTCCCTCTCACCTACTGTAATGAGAAGGAGAGAGAGTTCCTTCACCTCTGATAGGGAGGAATGACCATGGAGGAATACGAGAATAGGTTCATGGAGTTGGCCAGATATGCTCCTTTGATCCTAGCGAACGAACCAATGAAGATGCGGCGATTCTCTGAGGCTTTGCGGCCTGAGATATGCTCAAAGATGTTTTGCGCTAGCATACCCAACTATGCTGAGCTAGTGAGCATGTCTCTGTGAGCTAAGTAGGATGGGGATAGGCTATCCCGTACACGTGTACCTACGATTCTTAGGCCATTCCTTGACAAGAGGCCTCGCGCAGATTCTCTCCTCGAATTATGGCTCCACTGACATAGTCGAGGTGACTCGACGAATAGTGCACTTACTGCAAGAGGTCGGGCCATTCTGACACTTATTGCTTCACCAGGATGAGGGACAACGGCTTTATGCCCCCCTCAGAAGGTTAACCGTCAGATGCCACCTGCTATCTTGGCTCCACCTCTACGTTCTGTCTGCTTGCACAACCTTCTTACAGGCTACCTGCACCTCGATTGAGGTCGCCTCAATGGCCTATGGCCTCATAGTCGAACCATTCTCAATAGGCGTGGGTACATGTGCTTATAGCTGGGTCCACTATTTTGATGATATCGTGTTCTACGGTCAAGCGCATAGGGCTGAACACGATCCCTATGGTTGAGGTGAGAGTTATTGCAGTGGCAAGAACTTTTACAGATACCACTAAGTTTTGTGAGGGTTGCTTAATAGACTTAGGATGCAGGGTGATATGCATTAACCTAATAGTCAACTCGCTATATCATTATGACATCATTCTCGGTATGGACTGACTCATCGAGATGGGAGCCGAGATCAATTGCGATACCCGATTAGTGACAACCCATGGACCTGAGGGCACAACCTTTACTTTCCCTGTCTAGGTCAGTTACCCTTTCCACATCCATTGTTACGCTTCTGTATTGAAAGAGGTTCAGGGTTCGACACTTGGGAACATGTTAGTAGTTCAAGATAGATACTTGGATTACCTCCTTAGCGCGAGATTGATTGTACTATTGACCTGGTGCCTGGTGTGACACCTATATCTCTACTGATGTATTGCATGCCTCCATGTAAGATGGAGGAACTAAGGAGACAGATCGATGATCTATTGGATGTAGGCTTCATACGACCGAGTATATCTCCTTGGGGAGCACCCATGTTGTTTGTGAAGAAGAAGGATGGATCACTGCGATTATGTATTGATTATCGCAGGTTGAACCAAGTGACGGTGAAAAACAAGTATCCTTTACTTAGGATAGATGATCTATTCGATCAATTGAAAGAGCTGCAATATTTCACTAAGATCAACTTACAGTCAAGGTATCACTAGTTGCTCGTCAGGGATGAGGACGTGCATAAGACAACATTCAGGACCAGCTTTGGCCACTACGGTTCCTTGTGATGTCGTTTGGACTCACAAACGCACCGACCATGTTCATAGACTTAATGAATCAGGTGTTTCGGCCGTATCTGTACCGATTCGTCATCGTGTTTATAGATGACATCCTAATATACTCCAAGAGTTGGGAAGATCACGAGGAACACCTGCGAGTAGTCTTTGATACTCTCAGGAAGAACCAGTTGTTTGCGCAGTACAAGAAGTGTGACTTCTGGAGGGAAGAAGTCAAGTTCTTGGTACGTGGTATCCAAGGAAGGAATAGCTGTGGAACTTGTTAAGGTGACCTTCGTTTGGGACTAGGAGCAGCCGGTTACTGAAGTGAGGAGTTTTCTTGGCCTGGCAAGTTACTACTGTCGATTCATTAGAGACTTTTCCAAGATAGCCAGACCATTATCTTAGTTGAGTCGAAAAGATCTTAAGTTTGCCTGAAATGAGAAGACAGAAGTAGCTTTTCAGGAACTGAAGGACAAGTTGACATCCACCATTGTGCTAGTATTGTCAGAGCAAGGGGTCAAGCATACCATATACACCGACGCATCTTGTGTTGGTTTGAGTTGTATGCTGATGCAGAAGGACAGGGTGATTGCCTATGCATCGCGACAGTTGAGGAAACATGATGAAAACTACCTTACACACAACTTGGAGTTAGCAACCGTCATCTTTGCATTAAAGATCTAGAGACATTACCTCTATGGAGAGGAGTTCGAGCTCTTTTGCAACCACAAGAGTCTCATATACATATTCACATGGAGGGACTTGAATATGATGCAGCGATGATGGATGGAAACCTCGAAAGACTTCAAGTTCAAGGTCTCTTACCATCCTGGTAAGGCTAACCTTGTGGTAGACGCGTTGAGCCGCAAGAAGACGATAACATTCATGGCTCCACTGATGATAGACGAGTGGAACATGGTAGAATTTGTGCAAGACTTTGAGCAGAAGCTTACAGTAGAGGAGCCGTTCAAGAGCGTCGCACACGTTCATGTGTAGCCACTCATTGATGATAGGATCATTGCGGCTCAGAAAGACGATGAACTATTAGCAAGGATGAGAGAGCAGGTGAGCAATAGTGAAGACTCCGAATGGAGGGTTGGCTTCGATGGAGGTTTGAGGTACCGTGGTCATCTATGCGTCCTAAATCTTCATGACTTAGAAGGGAAGTTCTAGAGGCTGCTCACAATTTGAGGATGGTAATGCATCCTGGTAGTACGAAGATGTATCAAGATATGAAACAATCATACTGTGGGATACCATGAAGGTCCACATTGCAGACTATATATCCCGTTGTCTCACGTGCCAGTAGGTCAAGGCCGAACATCGCAGACCTCTTAGTTTACTTTAGCCCATGCCTATAGTTGAATGGAAATGGGATTTCATCTCTATGGATTTCATCTCAGGGTTACCGAAGACGAGGAAGGGGCATGACTCCATTTGGGTGATTGTGGACCGATTGAAGAAATTGGCTCATTTCCTCCCTATTAGAGTTTTAAACTCGGTAGCTGATTTGGCCAGGTTATACATCAAGGAGATAGTACGTTTGCATAGAGTGCCTATGGAAATTATGTCTGACCGAGACACGCGATTCACATTTATCTTCTGGACTCGTATCCGGGAAGTAATGGGTGCGAAACTGAAGTTCAGTACCGCATTCCACCCACATATGGATGGGCAGACAGAACGGGTGAATCAGGTGTTAGAGGATATGTTACGAGCTTGTGTGCTAGATTTCAAGGACAGTTGGGATGACTATCTTCCTTATGCTGAGTTCGCTTATAACAACAGTTTTCAAGTGAATATTGGCATGGCTCCCTATGAGGCACTGTATGAGCGTCCGTGCCAAACACCATATTACTGGGCAGAGGTTGGCGAGAAAAGTTTAATTGGCCCAGAGTTAGTGGAGGCGATCTCAGAGAAGATCGACATTATCAAGTGTCGACTTCTAGCAAAACAGAGCAGATAGAAGAGTTACGCAGATACGAGACGGCGACAGTTAGAGTTTGAGGTTGGGGACCATGTAT
The DNA here is from genome assembly GCA_030180095.1 of Magnolia changhungtana. Classification (NCBI taxonomy): domain Eukaryota; kingdom Viridiplantae; phylum Streptophyta; class Magnoliopsida; order Magnoliales; family Magnoliaceae; genus Magnolia; species Magnolia changhungtana. Next base: position 7,341,760 of record JASAUF010000600.1, read on the forward strand.
TCCTGAAGGTTTCTCCAATAAAGGGAGTCCTTCGATTTGAAAAGAAAGGAAAACTCACGCCGAGGTTTATTAGCCCATTTCAGATACTGGATCGAGTGGGTGTGGTTGCGTACCGCCTTGCCTTGCCTACACCACTCGCAGGAGTGCATAACATATTTCATGTATCGGTGCTGAAGAAATACGTTCCTGATCCTTCCCACATTATCAGATGGGACCAGGTACAATTGAGTGAAGATGGTACTTATGTACTGCGACCGACGCGGATTCTAGATAGGAAGGAGCAGTTGCTGTGTAATAAGGTTATCCTACTGGTGAAAGTACTGTAGACACACCACACTGAAAAAAGAGGCTACTTGGGTGACAGAAGTCGAGGTCCGTAGAACTACCCTCAGATTCTTAAGGAGTAGGAAAAAGGTACTAATTTGGAGGATGAAATTTTTCTTTAAGGGGGGTAGATTGTAACGTCTCGGAAAAAATCCGTATAAAGACCTGAGTATCACCTCAGGCAGAAATCGCTAAGGACCAAATCCTTTAGAAATTAGATGAAAATTAATTAAGTACTAAACTGAATTAATCGATAAATTAGCTCAAATCACTTTCAATACAAACTGCAAGGCCCAAAACCAGTAGAATCACTAACTCTACATTACCTAAAAACCTAGGATCAATCTCAAAACCTAATTGCTCTCGGGAGCATTTTAAAACTCCGTATCGGACCTGAACCGTGCGTCGAAAGTTCAATTATCGTGAAACTATACGATTATGACCGCCTTACTGGGCTTGACAACCTTCTTGAAAATCAAGTACAAATATTATCCAAAAATGTACAACTAGAGCCCAGAGTGAAATGTATGAGGAACACAAATATCTTTAGAAAATGAACTCAAACTTAAGTGAATTGAGCCATTCACTTGTAGGCCAGATTTAAGGTTTCAGACCGTCAGAATCTGACCCAACCATACCCTTGGATCAGGAAAATTTTCCTACATAGGTCAGTGCACTTGTGACCTTAATCGAGTGATGATAGCCGTTGAACTGAAACTGGTCCTTATCGGTTGATCCGTAAATCTGATCGGACCAAAAACTTAATCTGACCTAGATCCATTGTCAGGGAACTCACTCTAGACTGTATGCAAAAAATGGGCCTCAAGATGAGATCCATTAGCCCAAAACAGCTACCCTTTGGCTATATCCTAAGTATACCATGGCCCTGGGGCCATTGAGATCAATTTTGGGCCTATATAACGGCCTTAACCCACCCCACTCTCATTCCATACAAATTTCCTAACCCTAGGAGAGAGGAGAGAAAAGAGAAGGAAAGAGTGAGGAGAGGTGAGAGTGAGCGAGAGATAGTTGCTGGGATTCAATCCCATCGCTCCATGTATCGAATCACCTCTCCCATGTTGCTATACCGACAATTCTGATTCCATTGTTGGGTAAGGAGTCCTAACCCTAATCTGTTTTAGGTATCCAAGTAGATGAATCGATGAAATAGCTAACCTATTTCGTGATTCAGGTTGCCGTTGTGACGAAAACAAAGGTGTAGTGTACAAACCGAGTTTGTAATCGGCATACCGACAAAAGATGCAAACTATAAACATTTAGGTTATGATTTTCAAGGCTTTCAATGTTAGTTAATGATTTATGACTAACTTGATTGTTGTCACATGTACTTAGATACGATGTTTTCCGCGTATTACACATATATATGAACTATGTCGAATATAATGCATTACATATGTTTGTCGAAATGTTTATTTGAATATGGAATTATGATTTGTGTTTGCCATGATTGTTATTTGGGTATACATGATTGTTGTATGTGTGGCAACTCCCTTGTGAAAGGATTTGCTATAATATACGTTATAACTAATTTATTACATGTATGTTGATATGTGTAGTCTAAGTGTTCGATAAAATGCCTAAATGAGAAAATGTGTGTTAAAGTATATTTAACGAAAGTGTTGAGATAGGATTCTCAATTGCCTTATCTATAGTTACAGTTTCCTTCATGTAACTTATCTTGCTACTATGTGATTCATGTTTGAAATGCATATGTACGATGTCATGTTCACTATGTGTATATAAAATGCTCAAATAGTTGCAATGCTTGGATTGTTTGTTCAATACTGTTATGACTACCATATGTGAACGTTATTGTTTTGAAGTGTGATTGGGGTTATGATGTAGTTTAGGCAATCGGTAATGACTTCCGATCGAGTGGCTGAATCAGTTTCGCCACCATGGACACATTCGATGAATCCGAGTCGTACGGTGATTATCGACAGTAGTTAGGCTACAAGGAGTGCGTATGCGCTCCATGTCAATTAATTCAACGTGCGCTCATACCAGTCGAGCTTGTCAAGTAACCCGATTAGCCTAATATATGTTCATCATATATGGACGCAACTACTTGAATCTAAGGTACCACTTACCAATGTAAAGCCCGTTTAACCTTGGTACCACGATCCGCTAAGACTAATGAGCCAGACATGGTGGTATGGGACACCATGGTCGAGCTATCGGCCTACGCTAGGGTGACATGCTTCCCCGTAGTGATTAGTGAGCAACCTAAACTCGTGAGGTGAAAACGGTGGTATGAGACACTATATTCGAGCTGTCAGCCTACACTAAGGTCATGAGTCTTCCCGTAGTGACCTCGAGTATAAAACAGGCCTACGATGAGGTGATGAGCCTCTTTTAGTGACCTCGAGTGTGAATTAAGTCTATGCCAAGGTGACGAGCCTCCTGTAACAACCCATAGTGTAAACTCGTGAACTTGCCTATCGTATGTGATTGACTGGAATTGACGACCCTAGATGGATCATTGTTTGACATGTGATATAAAGGGAGGTGCCTTAGCTTCTCAAACCAGTTGTATGAATAGGTCTTATTAAGAACTTGGCTAACATAACCATGCACCGCATTGCATGTGCCTTTGGCGTAGGAGTTGAGCATAGCATGAGTTAGCATGCGTGACCGTGAGATGATGTTGCAGAGGGAGTGAGCATATCATTTTTAGGACATGATTGTTGTACTACTTTATCATTACTGCTCGACTGAATTGATAACATGTTAACCTTTTTCTTATAGCTCCACTGAGTTGATCACTCACTCCCACTCTCGGACGGTGTTTTAAAACACCAACCAAACCCTTTTGTAGTTTTAGGTGATGACGAAGCTTACGGGATGGAGCCTATCTTCTATGATGACGAGGAGGAGTTCTCCTACATCAACTCTCTAGCGGGTCTATGTAGACCTGGAGTTGCGTATCGGGGCTACAGGAATATGGATTAGATGACCCTTACACACTTTATCATTTTACAAAATTTGGAACTATACATGTAATTATTTGACCTGGTAACATGTACATACTTAGGAGACTTACAATCACTTAGATGCTTTATAAACTTATCACAGTCTTCCACTTGTGTAATTTAATCATCTCTGGAGTATGATATGTTGATGTAGTATAATCCCATTCATGTTTAATGCACTAATACAGACAACATAAAATCATCATTATCTATGTTGCATAAGTGATGCGATGGATCTCAAGAGTTGAGCCTTTGCTAGACCCTTGAAATTTGGGGCATTACAAATATCCTATTTTTGTATCGTAATAAAGTGACCACATGGGCATTACGATTCAAACGCCACGTGAAATGCTCCATTTTGACTCCTAGATTAGAAGTTACAAGTTTGGCATAATCCGATGTGGGCCATCCAATGCACACGGGCCCCACTTGCACAAATCCCCATATTATCAAATCAATTAGTTCATCAATCCATTAATCCATCCATTAATCAAGCCATCCATCACTCATGTCACTCTATCCCCATTAGTCAAACAAACTCATGCCATTCTCATGCAACCCATACCCCTACCTATGCTGGCTATCATTCTCTTATTCTTTTTCTCCCCATTTTACCCCTCCATCTTCTCCTTATTCCCTTCCTATCCTAAAATATATACCACAAAAACTCCCTAACTCCTCATTTTTACCATTTCCTAGCAAGAGTAGAGAGAGATTAAGAGAGAAAAATATTAGAAAGATTAGGGAGAAATTAAGAGAGAAAGAGAGAAAAGAAAGAAAGATTAGGGTGTGATTAGGAGAAAAGAAAGAGAGCTTATGAGAGTATTGGAAAAGATCAAGAGAGTAAGAGTAAGTAGAGAAAAGAGTGATTAGAGGAGGTTAGAGGTGGAGAGGAGCTTGGTGGGTCATCCGATCGCTGATTCGAGATGATCTAATCGTCCATCCTTCTTGGTGAGTGTGTGGGAGGGTCAAAACCCTCTCATTCTTTATGATTTCTCTATTTTGATGGGCCTATAAGGTTGGGACCCACCTTAATCATGTATTAAGTATATGGTTGACCCCATAGTGGCAGAGGTCCACCCCGATGACCGTATCTATTTTCCTTCCTTTCCATTTCTTTTCTTATTCTCATGGTATTGTGGGACCCACAAGTGGGCCACGCTATTGGAGAGCGTGTCCCACATGTTATCATAGTGTTGACCACCTTGTGTGTCCTACTATGATGTTTAGTTTCTATTTAAACCAATTAATTGTGTAAACACACTTGGATGGTGAAAATATGCCAAAAATGGATGCGATCCGAAGCTCCTTGGCCCCACCATGAGTTAGGCATTCAAATGGATGGAGTGGATTTCCTAGGTGGGTCTTACCTCACCCTTAAAACACAAGAGAGAGAGAGGGGTAGTGGCACCATTGTCCCTGGATGCAACAATGTCCAGAGACATGTCTCTGTCTTTGCCACCATTCACCTTCCAAAGCCACCACGTGGCCTTCTCTCGTGGGCCCCATCATGATGTATATATATATATATCATCCACACCGTCCATCCAATTTCCCTTCTCATTTTTGGTGTTGAGCTAAAAAATGAAGCTAATCCGAATCCCATGTGAGCCATACCACAAATACTAGAGGAGTTGGGTTGCACATGTCATTTCTTACTTTGCATGAGAGGTTTGGAGAGTTTTCACTTGTGGGACCTATATTGATGTACTTCTTAGATCCACACCATCCATCCATCTGCTGGCTCATTTTAACTGTGGAGCCTAAAAATTTATCCGATCCAACCATCAGGTGGACCACACTACAACCGATGGTGGGAGTGGGAACACCACCTCACATTAACCATGCGGACGTGGGGTGGGGGGTCCCAACCATGGACCCCACCTTGATGTATTTTGTTTAATTCATGTTGTTCACCACCTTCTCCATGTTATTATAAGGCTATGAGACTAAAAATGAGACAAATTTGAGTTCCTAATGGACCACACCGAGGGAAACAATGTCCCACTGTTGGAACTTTTTAAGGCCGATTGTTGTGTGTAGGTGGTGGATCTACTCATCATTGGACTTCTTTGGTCCATAGAGAGCTGGCTGATATGATGGACAGAATGGATTATCCACACTAGTGGACCACACATGGCAAAAAAAAAAAAAAAAAAAAAACAAAGGAAGAAAGAAAAACAACAAAAAGTGTCAATGGGCATTATTGCCCAATGATGTGAGCGGCGGAAGACTATTTGGGTTGCCCCACACGTGAACCCCACTATGATGAATTTGTTTAATCCACTCTGTCCACCATCTTCTCCATATAATTTTAGGCCATGTGCCAAATTTTGAGGCAAATCCGAGTCTCGAGTGGGCCGTACTAAGGGTATTAATGCCCATCTGTTAAAACCTTTTAAGGCTCACTTTGAAGTCCCTGATCATCTAAACCAGTCCTAGTCAGAGTCTATTTGACCTCATTCGAGGTGGGCAAGATGGTGAACGGATTAGATTATCCACTTGGAGCCCACCTTAATAGTGTGTGCAAAACATACAACAAATATAATAATAATAATAAATCTATAAATGCCATGCACGTGGGCGGTAACCCATTCCTGGCTAATTTTGGGTTTCACAAGTGGGACCCATTCTCATGTTTATATTGAATCAACACCGTCCATTGACTTCTTAAGATCATTTAGGCCATGGGCCGAAAGATGAGATAGATTTGGGTCTCAAGTGGGCCGTAATGAGGGAAACGAACTATTGCTAAATCTTCCAAGGCCCATTATGAAGTCCCTGTTCGTCCAAATCAACCCAAATTAGAGACCATTAGACCCGCTCGAGATGGATTATGCGGTGAATACAGTATAAGATACACGTTGGCCCGCATTGATAGTGTATAAAAAAAAAAGAAGAAACAACCAAAGAAAGGTTTTACTGGGTGGTTTTTCCCAGTGACGTGAGGGTGGGAGCCTCCTTGGGCTGTTGCCTCCACACGTGGGACCCTACATGATGTATGTTTCCTATCCACTCTGTTCATTCGTCTTTTCAGACCATGTTAGGCCATGGGCCCAAAACTTAAGCTGATCCAGATCTTAATTGGGCCACACCATAGGGAAATGTAGGGGTAGAAACACCTTGGACTTGGGATTTCTTGGTTTTGGGATCCCTTGGACTTAAGAATCCCTAGTTTCGGGATCCTATGGACTTGGGAATCCTTGGTGTAAGACCCATATTCTAGACCGTACCATTCCGTAGGTTCCCACCATCTTCTCGGTCAAATTCTGGTAACCTTCGACCCTTAACCGGCATTTGCACATGACCCTGATTCACACGTTGTCAACCCGAGTCGACTAAACCCGAGACTTGTACCCTAGCGACCGCGCCGTCGCCGCAGTTCCGATGTCGCGACTCGCGTGCTGATCCGATACCCTGGTCAGGAGATGTGGGTCTACATTCGGTGCGAGGAAAATGTCACGCCTGCGAACTCCGAGAGAATCTCTATAAGATGTCACATTAATCAATCAATCAATTAATCCCATCATGTCAAGTACACATCACCTCTCACCCTTCCCCAAACAACCCCTAAAGTCAAAAGTTTCTTACAAAGCCCATACTTTTCTTATATCATTTGCTACAAAAGTCAAAAAGTCTCTTACAACCATCACTCACCACATCCATCACTCCACCCATCACTCTCTCTCTCTCTCTCTCTCTCTCTCTCTCTCTCTCTCTCTCTTTACAACCCTTTCTCCCCTTCATTTTCAAATCACATTCCAAGCAACCCAAAAACCTCCATACGTCCAAGCTCTTCCACTCCAAGAGAGCCATAAGTGTAGCCCACCTTTCCTACCCTTTCATCTCCCATCTCAACCATTCAAACCTCATCTCCTCCGTTGGAATTGAAGTTAAGGAGCTAAGGAAGCCTAGGGTGCAAGAAGAAGCCGGTGGGTGATCTTGGATTTTTGCTTTTCATTCATTTGTTTGATTTAAGGGTCCATTTACATGTGGGACCCACCTTGATGTAGGTTTTGTATCAAAGAGGAGCCCATAGTGGCGAGGCCCCTCCATCTTTGCCAGTGTCTTTCTCTTCCTCTCTCTTTCTATGATCTTGGCCACCTATGATGTGTGTATTTCGTCCATGCCATCTACTGGTGGACCCCATCTATGTGGGACACACCATGATGTTTTTATGCCATCCTAACCATCCATAGGGGGCCCACCTTGATGTGGCTAGGAGGGGGTGTGGTCGCCAGTGAAGTGTGATCCGACATGGGCCCACCCAGCTCCTTAGCTCAGGTGGCAGACCGAGTGAAGATGCCTCGTTTCAACACTGGAGGTCTTGGTATTGACCCCTGTGGAGGTGGCTAACATGGAGTGTGTGCTGACATGAGTGTGTACTAACATGGTGTGTGTGCTGACATAAGTGTGTACTAACATGGGGTGTGTACTGGTGTGAGGTGTGAGTAAGGGTATGGGGCCCATGGGACCTATCCACACCGTCCATCTAGTTGGCGTGGGCCACACCACCACACACTGTAGTGTCACCGTCCTTGGACAGTGGGACCCACCCCCACGTGTGGGGCCCTCCCTGATGCCCAAATCCATGGCTCGCTGGCAGACTGAGTGGAAGATAACTCGCTGCAACACTGAGGTCTTGGCTCGATTTCCTAGTGGCGGTGGTTGACAGTGTAGTGCGGACGGATGGTGGGGTCCATGGGACCCATCTATGTCGTTCATCCTATTCCTTGCCTCATACCATAGAAAACTCTGTTTCCTACCGTTCAAAGCTATTAAGACCCACCTTGCTATACCTACACACCAAACATGATATATATTGGACTTGTTTGGTGTGTTTTGAGCCCTAGAATCCATTGGACAGAGTGGATTCTCAAGTAGCGGGCCCTACCTGTGAAAAACCATGGGAAATCAATATTTTAAAAAAAAGAAGAGGATAAGTAGCAGCAGCGCTGCTGCTGTCAAAAGGCAGCAGGTGCTTCCTGCGCACGAGCGGACAATCGGACGGGCAGTGGCCCACAGGCCTAGCCGTTGGCCCCACCATGATGTATATTTGTCATCCAACCTGTTCATTGGGTGGGCCCCTTCTTGAAGTGGGCCCCTTGCAAAAATCAATCACATCCAGCTCTCAGGTGGCCCACATCATAGGAAACAGCAGTGATTAAATGTCTACCTTTGAAACACTTTTCTGGATCGCAGAATTTTTGGATTCTATATGAAATTTGTTTTTACTCTTCGTCCTGGTCTCTGTGACCATATGGACAGATTGGATGGCATACAAACATTGTGGTGGGCCCCACTTGGGACCCACAATGATGCCGGTGTTTTATTCCCACCGCCACGGATGGTGGAACCCACTATGGGGTATGTGTTTTATACATGCTGTCCACCCGTTCCATAGGAACAGTGGGTCCCACTATTGTTGACATCAGTAGGGTCTGTGGGACCCACCATGATGCATGAGTTGCATCCAATCCATCCAACCATCTTAAAAGCTCATTTTTATGGCATGAGCTAAAGAATGAGTCAAATCTATAGTTCAAATGAACCCCACTTTGATATATGTATGAGGCCTATCTTGGTTTATTTATGGCCCATCTGTTGAGGCCCACCTTGATATATATAAGGCCCATATGATTAGGCCCATCTTGATGTATTGGTGGCCCATCCATTGAGGCCCACCTGATATACATAAGGCCCATGTTATGCAACCCATTTGTTGCATCTTAGGCCTATGGGTCGAGGCCCAATTGGATGTATACAAGTCCATTACAATGTATGACTCTACTATGGTTTGTGTAATGATGTTATGACAGCCATGCCTTGGGAGCAATATTGGTTTGACGTCCACATTGTAAGAATAATATTGGTTAAATGTCCACATTATAATTCTCCCTAGGGCCCATTGTTAGGCCCATACTTGTAGGTTGTCTAGGCCCATCTTCGTTATGAACAACATCTACTCCATATAACATGTTTAGTATAGTTCCATGATTCATTGTCATACGCATCATATGTATGCTTAATATGAGAAGTGACTGATTATAGCATATGCCTTCAGGCAGATTGTTTATGGGCTCTCGGATAGGCGGTGTTGCCCTACATGAGTGTACGATACTCGCAGGATTGCTGCATGACTAGATAGTGTGATTCATGCATTTTGCATTGTTTGATATGGTTATTGCACGCTTAGCAACATCGGGGTTGTGGCCTTTACAGGTGTATCGTGGTTGGCAGGATTGGATATCGAAAATCTTGTTCTCATGGGGTGCTATAGATATCTCTGGGTGAAAGTCTCTAAACCCTTATGGTACCAAGAGGTTGCTCCAACGTCTAGACCGAGTGGGTGCAGGAGCGCTGAGTGCCGATTACCAGATGGCCCCGCTTTCCACTATGTTGTGGTCAGTTGAAAGGGGGTGTGGCCTTACCTGCCCGAGAGGAGGGGGCAGTGCTAAGTTGAGTTTGACTAGCTCGAGGAATGAGTCCGCTATCGACGAGCCGAGCCCAATATTGGCAAGTAGATAGTGAGGTCTCTTTCACTTACCTTATTGCGCGCGATGGGGCGATAATTTGGTCTAGAGTGTACTTGACCCCAGTGATATTCTATATTTGAGCTGTATTAATATGTGAACTTAAATGAGGATTCGCATGCTTGAGTTACATCTCACATTACATGGCTTTGGTATGGCCGACATCATTCATGCTTTACGTCGCATGGCCTTGGTATGGCCTACATCATTCATGCCTTGCATCGCATCGTCGTAGTACGACTAACGGTATTCATGGACTCATCGGCATGTTCTGCATTACTCTGATACTTCATAATTGTATTTACTACCTTGCGCACACACTTTTGTCGCTCTCTAAGCTTTCCATAAGCTTATGCACGACCGTTGCGTGCAGGTGACGTTAGGACGCAGCAGCGTTGAGGTAAGAGCGCAGAGTAGATCATCTTGGAGCTTTTGTCTATCATCATTATATTTCCCTTTATGCTCATTGTACTTATAAAGTTTCAATCATAGTGGAAATGTGATAAAGTTTTTGGTTGTTGTTTGTGGGTTATGCCTTTGGTTATGCTTATTATAAATCAAACTAATGTTGAAAATTCTTCTTGTAGTATCCCAGGATCGGAACCTGGTGAATGGGCACTGGGAGCCAAGATTAGGGTTTTACAGAGGCTGTCAGCGTTGGATTCGGTGATCGAGAATTTTGTAAGCCCGGTTTCTGAGTTTGGGGCGTGACAGAAGTTGGTATCAGAGCTAAACTTGGGAATAACTTTGAACAACATTACATGTCTGCTATGAGTTTATGATGATTGAGTCCCAAGACCGGATAGCTTAGTGATCTATTGTTATAGACCCTTAACGTGTGTGCTTTCGAGAGCTTTCAAGTTGATAGGCGCCTTTGCTCTTTCCTACAGGACAAGATGCCCAGGAGAATGACCCGATCGACTCCCGCACCACCACCTGAGACTCACGCACTACTACCAACAATCATCAATCCACCACTAGAGATTCCTACTGGCCAGCCTATGGATGCAGCTCCTCTACTAGAGATTCTAGTACCCAGCCTATGGATGCAGTTCCTCCACCAGAAACCAGTGAGGATCCGACCATATCCATTAGTGCCTCCCAGTTATAGCAGATGTTATAGGCTGTGACGGCCGCACTTCAGGGGCAGGGTAGACACCCCATTATTTCACCGAACTAGGCCGAGCAGGATCGCGCCAGTGCCCTTCTTTGGAAGTTCCGACGACTCGATCCCTAGCATTTCCAGGGCGAGCCAGACCCGACGGTAGCTAATAGATGGCGCACCGACGTAGAGAAGATATTTGATACAATGGGATGCATGACCGAACGGCAAGTTCGATTAGCCGTATTTCTTCTCCATGGTGAGGCTGAGCATTGGTGGATATTAGTATCTCGAGCAGCAGGCGTTGATTTTGTGTAGACATGGGAGGATTTTATGGATCGCTTTGACCGACAATACTTTCCTGATTACATTCGACGACAGCGAGCATTGGAGTTCGAGGCCCTAGTACAAGGTGATATAACGGTAGCTCAGTATGTGGCTCGTTTCATAGAGCTGTCTAGATTTGTAACTCAGTAGATGACGAGGAGTGGAGAGTCCACTGATTCGAGGATGGTTTACATTACGGTCTTCGAGGCCGTGTCATTGGACATGAGCTTCTGACTTTTGAAGGGGTAGTATAGAAGGCTCATATTTTTGAGGCTAAGTGGGACAATTCTAAGTTTGACCGTGGTCAGAGGAGAGACCGAAAGAGGTAGGATCCTTCTAGTGACTCATACAGTGTCGACCACAGCAACAGAGGTGTACAAGTCGCCCAACCTTCCGAGCGCTAGCAGCACTTCCAGCACCACCTCTGAGGCAGTTTACCGGCACGTGTTTTGGGTGCAGTAGATGAGGCACCATATGTGGGAGTGTCCCCGCCCGCAATAGCAGAGACCCCAGTAGCAGTAGCAGCCGAGAGGTCCACAACAGCCTCCATCACAGCAGCAGAGACCCCCACAACAGTAGTGACAGCAGCCCCCACCACCGAGACCACCTCAACAGTAGATCAGCACCAATCTCCGAGGACACAGCAGTAGAGACAGTAGTTTTGACCACCTCACCGACCACATAGCAGCAGCAGCATGCTCAGCAGGGACAGACACCTCCCCAGCCAGCTCAGGCTAGATTCTACGTGGCCTAGAAGGACCCTCAGTCATCTAGAGGAGTCGTTGAGGGTATACTTCCAGTCTCTGCATGCATCGTTCGAGTTCTATTTAATTCAGGTGCTTCGTACTCGTTTATGTCCATGGAATTTTATCGTTCGACTGGATTACTGACAGAGTCTGTTCGAGAGGGGTTGATCATATCGACGCCTTTATGGAAGACTACAGTATTAAGCCACTTCTGTTCGTCTTACCCCGTGCTAATGGGAGAGACTTTCTTGCCTGCCGACTTGTACGTGCTACCGATGTCAGACTTCAATGTTATATTGGGCATTGAATGGCTTGCCGAGTACCACGTCATCTTAGACTGCTCTGCGAGGACAGTCACGTTCTGTATACCAAGCTTGATGCAATTTCAGTTCGTTGCGTAGCCCCGAGGAGAGCCGTTGTCGTGCTTGATGTCCTGCGCCATTGAGGAGCCTGTCGCCGCTTGTATTGATCAGTTGTTGATCGTTTATGATTTTTTCAATGTGTTCCAGGAGATTCTGGGATTATTACCTCGCCTACACACCGAGTTTCAGATTGATCTCGTGTTGTGCCTATTTTAAAGGCCCCATATCGTATGGCACCGTTGGAGTTGCGGGAACTACAGAAGTAGTTAGACGAGTTATGTAAGTTGGGCTTTATCTGTCTTAGTAGTTCACCGTGGAGAGTGCCGGTACTCTTTGTGAAGAAGAAGGATAGCTCGTTGAGGCTTTGCATAGATTACCGCGAGCTCAACAAGGTTACGATCAAGAACAAGTGATGAGGGTCGAATATTGCATATTAGACCCCGACTATTACCTGATTTTACGTATATGATAATGCTTAATGCCATATTTTAATTGTGTTTTTATTACAGGATGAAATCAGGAGTGTGTATTGAAAAATGATGTTAAAAGGATGGATTTGACGCTCCGAAATTACCAGAGCATGGGATAAACCTCAGAGGACCAATATTGAAGAATTTACATGCCAGGGACCAGAGGAAATCAAGCCGTTCACGTTTAAAGAGGCCCGAAACTGGTCCATAATGAAAGATCACATGGTTCCCTCCATCCAATTGGCTCGAAACTTTATACATGGGATTAGGGACATAAATTAACCGTACATTTCAAATTTCAGCCATTAGATATCTCGGGAAGTGCTCCAACTGACAAATCAGCCCACAAACCGTTGATTTCAGGCCCACCGATATCTGAAACTGCCTCAAAATTGTTCTTCACGGTTTAAATAAGATGAGAAAAAATATGGACGGTGAAGATTTCTGAAAATCATCATAGTGGGTCCCGTACATGGTGAATGTACACCTTGTACCTTTTAAGTCGGCCGCGGTAATGAGGCGCCGACCGCCTTCCAAAATCACACCCGCCATACGGCACGGCAGCTGTCGTTTCTTCTTGGGCCGAACACGCCGTGGACGTTTTGCGGATGGCTGTGAGCCTCACACGTGTCCCGTCCGGACGATCCAATCCGTCCATCTTGAAGATGGGCTCGAGGACTTCAAAACCATGGTAATACTTTATACCCATGCGTGCACACGTGTGCGGTACAGAGGCCACAAAAGGGCTGCCCTGCAACGTCCAAATCTGATCTTTTTGTGTTTTCTTCTCTGGGACGCATCCTTGGATGTTCAAAACCACCCATTCTTGACTGAAATTTCGTCCTGAATCCAATGGACGGGGTGGATTTTCCAGAAAACACTTCGGTGGGGCCCACCGATCATGGCTGCGAAAATTTCCATTCCATGTCCTGTTCTGACTACCATCGATGATCGACTTTCCAAAGAACTATAAAAAAGAGTATTGGGCATGGGAAAATCATTCAGAAATTGAAGGATTTCCAGATCTACAGCAAGGGAGAGAAGAAAGAGAAGAAAGAGAAGAAAGAAGAAAGAGAGAAATTGGTTTGATTTTTTTTATGAATTTTTATTTATACATATGTTTAATGGATTTTATGGGTAACTAATCTCTCAGCTAGGGCTGAGATGAAACCCCTAATTTGAACACCCTTTTTTTCTATGTTGATTTTATTTTAATTAGATTGGTTTGTTTCTTTCCCTAGTGTGCTTGATTGCTTTAAATTCTATACTTCTCCATCTATGAACTTGATCAGAGTCTATGGATGGATGTGGTCTGGATGCTTATTCTAGGTGCTTGTATCTGATCATGAACAGGTTCCTGTAGAGGAAGAAACAGGGTGCTTTACTGAACTGCATATTCCATATGCCCGATTTGGACATGGGATATGTTATTCATGGCATTGCTTGAAGGAATTAGACAATCTGTATGCCCGATTAAGGACACAGATTGTGCTTTCTTTAGATAAGTTAGATCAATCTATATTAAAGTGAATTAACAGACAAAACAAGGGTTGGGATAATTAGGGGTGGATTTGAAAGTCTTAGTGCTCTTTCTCTTATTGAATTTTCTTCCCTATCCTCAATAGTTATTTTCCATAAATTTGTGTTAGTAATTTGCTCCATTATTTGTTGAATTAGTTAAGGAGGATCACAGATTTGAATTGTGACGATCAGTCCTCGTGGGATTCGACCTCGATCTTACCGAGTTATTACTACATCACAACCCTATACTTGGGGAGTGAACAAGTTTTTGGCGCCGTTGCCGGGGATTGTTTCGATCCAAATTGGATTTAAGATTCTCTCTTATCATAATTCATAGTCATAGGATTTTACTAACTTTAGATTAGAGTTTTTGTTAGAAATTAACCTATTTCCTATTTTGTAGGGTCCTGACATAAATTTCTAATTTGGTAATCCCTTCTAAGTTTCTTACTTTTTCTAATTTCTATTTTTAGAATTAGGATTTTATTTTTTTAGAAATTTTTAGTTTCTAATTTTAGATTTAGATTCTTCTTTTAAGTAACTTTCTATTTTCTAGTTTTAGAAACTCTTTTTTTTTTAGAAATTAACCATTGCTTAGGATTTTTCTATCATTATTTTAGGAAACTTAATTTGTTTTTGTTTTTATTTACAGGAATTGGGGAAGGAAGCTATTAAATCTTCTGACATCAATCATCTCCTTTCCTGGGTTCTTTCTTCCCATTCTTGTTGACATAGTTTTAACTTGTTTTAGAATCTCATAGTTTCTAGTTCTAGTTTTATTTCTCTTAGGTTGCTTTTTAGTTTAGTTTCCTTTCTTACATTGCAATAACTTAGTTTATGCTAGGACGTAGATCTCTAGATAAAGAACTAGCACCTTTTGATCCTGAAATAGAAAGAACATTCCATAGAAGATTGAAAGATATCCCAGTTGAAATGGCAGAAGAGAATGGAACTAAAACTCTTAGAGATTATTCAGCTCCTGTCCAATTCAATGCGCCCTCATGCATAGTGTTGCCCACCACCACGGCAGCACACTTTGAACTCAAGACTGGGGTCATACAGTTACTGCCTTCTTTTTATGGGTTGGACAAGGAGGACCCATATCATCATGTGAAAGAATTCCTAGACATTTGCTCCACCTTTAAATTCCAAAACTTCTCAGACGATTCGATCCGCCTACGCCTGTTTCCTTTTTCTTTGAAGGATAAGGCGAAAGCATGGTTGAATTCTCTAGAAGTTGGGTCTATCACTACATGGGACCAATTGTCTAGAAAGTTCTTAAACAAGTTCTTCCCTGTTCACAAAACTAATGCTCTCCGTAGAGAAATCACTAATTTCACACAAAAGAGGAGAGCACTTTCATGAATGTTGGGAAAGATGGAAGGACTTGCTTCTTAAATGTCCACACCACGGTTTTGAGAAGTGGCAACAAGTGCAATACTTTTATGACGGTCTGACACCCCAGAACCGTCGCATGGTTGATGCCACCAGTGGAGGGTCCTTCATGACCAAAAGCGATCACAGAAGCATGGAAATTCTTTGAAACCTTGTGTGAAAATTCCCTCAAGCAATGGGACTATTCAGATAGAGGTGAAAGAAGTTCCCAACCACAAAAGAGAGGTGGCATATATGAGATAGGAGTCACACCAGATCTCCATGCCAAGATTGATGGCTTGACAAAGAAGGTTGATGCTCTGATGTTACATAATGGACCTCCACAAACAACTCAAGCCGAGGCTTGTGCCATATGTTCTAGTTCTACCCATCCTACGCAATCTTGCCCATCTGGTACAGCATTTCCAGAATTCCTCTCTGAACAAGTTCATGCTTTGAACACCTTTCAGAAACCTGGGAATGATCCTTACTCAAACACTTACAACCCAGGTTGGGCTAGGCATCCAAATTTTTCTTGGGCAAAAGGGCCACAACAAGGAGGACCATCTGGAAATCCTCCCATGCAACCTTACCCTCAAGCTGGCAATCAACAACTCCAATAGTTTCCGCAATATTAACAAGTCCCTTCACAATCACGGAAACCATCTCTTGAGGATACACTCCATCTTTTTATGCAGAGTTCTCTCCAATTCCAAAAAGACACCCAACAAACTTTACTAGCCAACCAGCAAAGCTTACATGCAAATGCGCAATCCATTGCCAAGCTGGAAGTACAAATGGGTCAACTAGCTGCCACATTGAGTGAGAGAGAGAAAGGCAAGTTCCCTAGTCAACCTGTGGCTAATCCAAAGGGACAGTATGAGATTGGCTCTAATTCTAACCAAGGACAATATCATGAGCAAGCCAAATCGATCACTACCCTTAGGTCAGGCAAACAGATTGATAACAGAATAGAGATGCCTAGGGATGAATCAAATTCTAAAGCGGAAGATCAAGATGACGAGAGAGACACACCAATGCATCCAAAATTCAAAAGCTCTCTGACTCTCCAGGAACCACTAATGTGCCACCCTACGTGCCCAAAGCACCATTTCCTCAACGTCTGGCACCAATGAAGAAAAGAAATAACTTTGATGAAATCCTGGATGTGTTTAAAAAAGTGCAAGTCAACATTCCGTTACTTGATGCCATCAAGCAAGTCCCTCCTTACGCTAAGTTTCTTAAAGATTTATGCACTCAAAAGCGTAGTGAAATGTTCATAAGAAAGTCTTCTGGCAGAGCGACTCACTCCATGATTCAACATAACACTCCTCCTAAATTTAGGGATCCAGGAGCTCCCACCATTTCTTGCGGCATAGGAGATCATAAGATTGGGAAGGCATTACTCGATTTAGGGGCGAGTGTTAATTTGTTACCTTATTCGGTTTATGAGCAGCTAGGACTTGGTGAGTTGAAACCGACTAAGGTAACATTACAACTGGCTGATAGATCTGTCAAGGTTCCCCGGGGTGTTATTGAAGATGTGCTAATCCAGGTTGATAAATTCTATTTTCCAGTGGATTTCATAGTTATAGATACTCAGCCTGTCCAGAATCCTCATAGTCAGATCCCAGTCATCTTGGGTCGTCCATTTTTGGCTACATCTAATGCTATTATAAATTGCCGAAATGGAGTCATGAAGTTGTCCTTTGGTAACATGAATATTAAACTTAATGTTTTTAATGCAGGACAACAATCCGCAGATTTGGATGACATATTTGAAGTGGACATGATCGAGAGCCTTGTGCAGAATCCTTCCGTACATCTTTTGAAGATCCTCTTGAGACACGCTTAGCACAATCGGGCATGGATTTTGATATCGATAGTCCCATCCACGAAGTCAACCTTGCTCGACTCTACTCCTATATTGAGAGGCGAAAAATGGAGAGCGAAAGTGGAACCTCTTTATCCCTCTGAGACTCTTCCTGATGCACAATTTCTAACTCGAGAAGGCAAAAGAGAACAGATTGCTTAATGTTCTTCGAACATATAAGGCGGCAATTGAACGGAAGATAGCAGAAATACAAGGAGTGTGCCCCACTGTATGTAAGGATCATGCTGTGGAAATGTCACGTACAATACAAAGGAAGCATGATCTTAACATGGAAGAAGTTGTTCGAGCGGAAGTCCTTAAATTGTTTGATGATAGTGTCAATTACCTCATTTCAGATAGCACAGTTTATGGGAACTCACATCACTTGTCTGGGATCGGTTAATTAAGGTATTGAGGTAATTTCTTTGGCGGACCCTGGTTATAAAGATTATTTCATTTATGGTCCGTTCTTGTCTGGCTGAAGACGTTAAACTTAGCGCTCCTGGGAGGCAACCCAGCCTTTTGTTTGATTATATTATTTTTTTTTTGTTAGTTGCTTCAATGTTTGTGGGTAACATTACTGCAAACCCTCACGAGACTACAACTCGTCCACTAGGGGTAACCTAGGGGTTTAAAGGCTTGTTGCATACGCTAAATGCAATCGAGAGCACCTGCGAAAGTGGTATAGGTAGGATTTTCTTTTTAGGATTTTATTTATTTTTATTTTTTGTTTTGTTTTTGTTGATATCTCTCCTGTGCTAACTCGCTTTTATGTTGATATTCTTGAGATCGCTTCTTGATTCTCCATCCAGGTACTATCTTTCCCTACTCCTCTTTTCTTTTCGTTGTCTCATGTGCATTGCATGCTTATTTCTTTTACATTGAGGACAATGTAGATTTTAGGTTGGGGGTGGGAGATTAGGTTACCTAATCAGTATTTTCTTGGTCTTGAGCGAAAAATTGTGAAAATTGTGAAAATTTTTAACATTTTTCTGGAATTTCTATTGCATTCAAAGTGATTTTGAAAGATAGTTGTGATTTTGAAATTACAAGATACAGAATGTGAGTAAATTTATGACTCTTGGATTTGGTTGTCTGACAGATTTCACACTGAAGTTTGAATGGTTAATCCATGATTAGAAGTTGTAAACATTGATTGAGCCAGGATTGCACATTTCAGATCTCACTTACACATTAAGTTTTCAGTTCGATATTAATTGATAACATGGTAATCATTAAGCATGAAAGGAACTAGCCTGAAAAAAAAAAAATTTGTTAGCATCAGTTTATAAAGAAGAAGAGAAAAGGCTAAGTCACATAATCTTCACCATAGGTTTGCTCCCTATAGATGAAGATTCGATTCCCCATAGTTGACATGAGAAAAGAGTTAGGCGACAAGTTTTCACCATAGGTTTGCTCCCTATAGGTGCGGATTTGATTCCCCTCCTTGGCACCACTGTTTATAAAGGAAATCAAAGGCTGATAGAACGAAAAGATGATCTAAAATGCTAGTGTTGGTTTCAGGTTTGGTTGTCACGAATTACTAATGATATCATGAAATTGACGATTGGATCTTTTAATGGTAGTAAGCCGAGATTACACTATACACTCATGGAACTCAATGTTTAAAATTGTCTAATTAATGGCTTAATATTTTGAACTTGATTATGAAGTTTACTGTAAGCTTGATTTCAGGAGAAAAATCTTTTCACCATTCATGAATCTTAGAGTTTTCACATCTCAACTATCTGTTCACACGTCACTTGAGTTTACAGGAATTGTCTTGTATTTCTGAAATTATTTTTCGCATGTTTTGCTCGGGACTAGCAAAATGCTGGTTGGGGGTTGTGATGAGGGTCGAATATTGCATATTAGACCCCGACTATTACCTGATTTTACGTATATGATAATGCTTAATGCCATATTTTAATTGTGTTTTTATTACAGGATGAAATCAGGAGTGTGTATTGAAAAATGATGTTAAAAGGATGGATTTGACGCTCCGAAATTACCAGAGCATGGGATGAACCTCAGAGGACCAATATTGAAGAATTTACATGCCAGGGACCAGAGGAAATCAAGCCGTTCACGTTTAAAGAGGCCCGAAACTGGTCCATAATGAAAGATCACATGGTTCTCTCCATCCAATTGGCTCGAAACTTTATACATGGGATTAGGGACATAAATTAACCGTACATTTCAAATTTCAGCCATTAGATATCTCGGGAAGTGCTCCAACTGACAAATCAGCCCACAAACCGTTGATTTCAGGCCCACCTGATATCTGAAACTGCCTCAAAATTGTTCTTCACGGTTTAAATAAGATGAGAAAAAATATGGACGGTGAAGATTTCTGAAAATCATCATAGTGGGTCCCGTACATGGTGAATGTACACCTTGTACCTTTTAAGTCGGCCGTGAGGAGGAGGCGCTGACCGCCTTCCAAAATCACACCCGCCACGCAACGGCAGTTGCCGTTTCTTCTTCAGCGAACGACGCCGCTGGACGTTTTTACGGATGGCTGTGAGCCTCACACGTGTCCCGTCCGGACGATCCAATCCGTCCATCTTAAAGATGGGCTCGAGGACTTCAAAACCATGGTAATACTTTATACCCATGCGTGCACACGTGTGCGGTACAGAGGCCACAAAGGGCGCCCTGCAACGTCCAAATCTGATCTTTTTGTGTTTTCTTCTCTGGGACGCATCCTTGGATGTTCAAAACCACCCATTCTTGACTGAAATTTCGTCCTGAATCCAATGGACGGGGTGGATTTTCCAGAAAACACTTCGGTGGGGCCCACCGATCATGGCTGCGAAAATTTCCATTCCATGTCTGTTCTGACTCTGCACATGATCCGACTTTCCAAAGAACTATAAAAAAGGAGTATTGGGCATGGGAAAATCATTCAGGTGAAGGATTTCGGATCTGACAAAGAAGGGAGAGAAGAAAGAGAAGAAAGAGAAGAAAGAAGAAAGAGAGAAATTGGTTTGATGTTTTTTTATGAATTTTTATTTATCCATATGTTTAATGGATTTTATGGGTAACTAATCTCTCAGCTAGGGCTGAGATGAAACCCCTAATTTGAACACCCTTTTTTCTATGTTGATTTTATTTTAATTAGATTGGTTTGTTTCTTTCCCTAGTGTGCTTGATTGCTTTAAATTCTATACTTCTCCATCTATGAACTTGATCAGAGTCTATGGATGGATGTGGTCCGGATGCTTATTCTAGGTGCTTGTATCGATCATGAACAGGTTCGTAGAGGAAGAAACAGTGGTGCTTTCTTGAATGCATATTCCATATGCCCGATTTGGACATGGGATATGTTATTCATGGCATTGCTTGAAGGAATTAGACAATCTGTATGCCCGATTAAGGACACAGATTGTGCTTTCTCTAGATAAGTTAGATCAATCTATATTAAAGTGAATTAACAGACAAAACAAGGGTTGGGATAATTAGGGGTGGATTTGAAAGTCCTAGTGCTCTTTCTCTTATTGAATTTTCTTCCCTATCCTCAATAGTTATTTTCCATAAATTTGTGTTAGTAATTTGCTCCATTATTTGTTGAATTAGTTAAGGAGGATCACAGATTTGAATTGTGACGATCAGTCCTCGTGGGATTCGACCTCGATCTTACCGAGTTATTACTACATCACAACCCTATACTTGGGGAGTGAACAACAAGTACCCGTTCCTGAGGATCGATGATTTGTTTGATCAGCTGCAGGGTGCACAGTTCTTTTCAAAGGTTAACTTGCATTCCGGTTATCATCAGATTTAGGTCCGAGAGGAGGACATTCTGAAGACAGCATTCAGGATGCGTTACGGTCATTTTGAGTTACAAGTCATGTCCTTCGGACTGACCAATGCACCTGCGGTCTTCATGCAGTTGATGAATGACGTCTTCCACTCTTATCTCGATCAGTTTGTTGTAGTCTTCATCGATGACATTTTGATTTATTCGAGGACCCGTGAGGAGCATGAGCAGCATCTGGAGGTTATGTTGCAGACCCTTCGCTCACACTAGTTGTATGCGAAGCTGGAGAAGTGCGAGTTCTGACAGGAGGAGGTGAAGTTCCTCGGTCACGTGGTGATGAGGGAGGGCGTCATAGTGGACCCCTAGAAGGTTGAGGCAGTGCGTCAGTGGCGCCAGCCCATGACTGCATCCGAGATCCGCAGTTTCATTGGTTTGGTGGGCTATTACTATTGTTTCATTGAGGGCTTCTCCCGTATTGTAGCCCCGCTGACCAGATTGACTCGTAAGGGTGCGAAGTTTATTTGGAGCGACGCCTGCGAGTGAGTATTTATGGAGTTGAAGGACCGTCTGACGTCCGCTCCTATCCTCACTCTTCCCTCTGGGAGTGACGGATTTATTGTATTCACCGATGCCTCGCATATTAGTTTGGGTGATGTCCTGATGTAACACGGGAAACCAGTGGCCTTCGCGTCTCAAGATCCATGAGCTGAACTACCCCACACATGATTTGGAGCTGGCTGTAGTTGTCTTCGCACTGAAGGTGTGGAGGCACTATCTCTGTGGGGTTAGATTCGAGCTCTTCTCCGACCCCAAGAGCTTGAAGTACCTCTTCTCACAGTCTGAGTAAAACATGAGGCAGAGACGCTAGATGGAGCTCTTGAAGGACTATGACTTTGATATTCAGTACCACCCGGGTAAGGCGAACGTGGTGGCGGATGCCCTCAGCCGTCAGCCACGAGGTCTGGTGGCGCATATGATGATTTAGGAGTGGCGGATGCTTGAGTATGTAGCAGAGTATGATTTTGAGTTTGGCCTGCAGTCTTCTACAGTGCAGTTATCGAGCCTGTCGATTCAACCCTCTCTTGTGGCAAGGGTGATCGAGGCTCAACAAGCTGATGAGTCTTGTAGAGTAATATCGCTGAGGCAGCATCTGAGAGTCAGACAGATTGGTAGATTGGTACAGATGGTGGACTTCGCTTCAGAGGCCGATTATGTGTCCTGGATATTCCTGAGTTACGCAGAGATCTTATAACCGAGGCACATCGATTGCGGTTTTCTATCCACCCTGGCTCGACGAAGATGTACCGTGACATGAGGCGACCGTATTTTTGGGCGGGGATGAAGCGCTAAATCGCCAGTTTTGTGGCCAAGTGTGACACGTGCTAGCGTGTCAAGGCTGATCATCATAGACCCCCTAGTCTATTGCAGCCGTTGAGTGTCCTGATGTGGAAGTGGGAGCATGTGTCGATAGATTTCATTATGGGATTGTCGAGGACTCAGCGTGGTCATGATGCCATCTGGGTTGTTGTGGATCGTCTGACAAAGTCGATGCATTTTCTTCCGATTCGTGTGACTTGGCCTTTGGACCGGCTTGCTAGGTTGTTCGTTGAGGAGATTGTGAGACTGCATGGCGTTTTAGTCTCGATCATTTCTGACTGAGACACGAGGTTCACGTCTCAGTTTTGGGGGAGCTTCCAGAGAGCGATGGGGATTGACTTGCATCTCAGCACCACGTACCTTCCGCAGACCGATGGCTAAATCGAGAGGGTCAACTAGATCCTTGAGGATATGCTTCGGACCTGCGCGATTGATTTCGGGGTTAGCTGGGATGAGCATCTGCGATTGACTGAGTTCGCATACAATAACAGCTATCAGGTGACCAAAGGCATGACTCCTTCTGAGGTACTATATGACAGACCATGCGAATCACTGAGTTGTTAGACCAAGGTTGGAGAGCGTAGTCTCCTAGGTCCCGAGCTTGTGTAGGAGACATCAGAGGCTATCAATATCATCAGGCAGAGGATGCGCACAGCTCAGAGCAGACAGAAGAGTTTTGCTGATCGTCGGCGTCATCCCTTAGAGTTTGATATACGGGACCATGTGTATCTCAAGGTCTCGTCCATGAAGGGTGTAGTTCATTTTAGAACGAAGGGCAAGCTTGCCCCGAGATTTATAGGACCTTGTGAGATCACTGGGGGTGTTGGCGCCGTGGCCTATCGGCTTGCCTTGCCATCTCAGTTGTCTGGTGTCCACAACATTTTTCATGTCTCTATGTTGAGAAAGTGTGGGTCAGACATCGTTCTTGTTATTGATTGGCAGCCGTTAGAGGTTCTTGAGGATGATACCTATATTGAGCAGTCGGTCCGTATCCTTGATCGGAAGGAGCAGGTCCTCCGGACAAAGGTCATTCCATTGGTGAAGGTTCAGTGGGGTTACCATTTTATTGAGGAGGCTTCTTGGGAGCCCGAGGCCGAGATTCGAGAGCATTATCCCTATCTCTTCGATGATTGATATGTGTTATATTTTGTATGTCATCCTTAGTTTTATATGATGATGTTATGTTCCTTCTCCCACATGAGTTATATCTAGTTATAATGATTGTGTAAATTTCGAGGACGAAATTTTTATTAGGAGGGGAGAGCTATAAGACCCATATCCTAGACCTACCGTTCCGTAGGTTCCCACGATCTTCCTAGTCGAATTTTGGCAACCTTCGACCCTTAACCAGCATTTGCGCATGACCCTGATTCATACGCCGTCAACCCGAGTTGACTCAACCCGAGACTTGTACCCTAGTAACCGCCCTGCCACCGCAGTTCTGATGCAGCGACTCGTGCGCCGATCCGATACCCTGGTCAGGAGATGTGGGTTCACGTTCGGTGTGAGGAAAACGCTGTGCGTGTGAATTCTGAGAGAATCTCTATGATATGTCACATCAATCAATCAATCAATCAATCCCATCATATCAAGTACATGTCAAGTACACATCACCGCTCACCCTTCCACAAGCAACCCCTAAAGTCAAAAGTTTCTTATAAAGCCCATACTTTTTTTATACCATTTGCCACAAAAGTCAAAAAGTCTCTTACAACCATCACTCAACACATCCATCACTCCATCACCCATCACTCTCTCTCTCTCTCTCTCTCTCTCTACAACCCTCTATCCCCTTCATTTTTAAATCACATTCCAAGCAACCCAAAAACCTCCATACGTCCAAGCTCTTCCACTCCTAGAGAGCCACAAGTGTGGCCCACCCTTCCTACCATTTCATCTCCCATCTTAACCATCAAAACCTCATCTCCTCCATTGGAATCAAAACTAAGGATCTAAGGAAGCCTAGGGTGCAAGAAGAAGCCCGTGGGTGATCTTAGATTTTTTCCTTCCATTCATTTGTTTGATTTAAGGGTCCATTTACATGTGGGACCCACCTTGATGTAGGTTTTATATCAAAGAGGGGCCCATAGTAGCGGGGCCCCTCCATCTTTGCCAGTGTCTTTCTCTTCCTCTCTCTTTCTATGATCTTGGCTACCTATGATGTGTGTATTTCATCCATGCCATCTACCAGTGGGCCCCATCTATGTGGGACACACCATGATGTTTTTATGTCATCCCAACTGTCCATAAGGGGCCCACCTTGATTTGGCTAGGAGGGGGTGTGGCCACCAGTGAAGTGAGATCTAACGTGGGCCCACCCAGCTCATTAGCTCAGGTGGCAGACCAAGTGAAGAAGCCTCGTTTCAACACTGGGGATCTTGGTATTGATCCCTGTGGAGGTGGCTAACATGGAGTGTGTGCTGACATGAGCATGTACTAACATGGTGTGTGTGTTGACATGAGTGTGTACTAACATGGGGTGTGTACTGGCATGAGGTGTGTGCCAGGGTGTGGGGCCCATGGGACCCATCCACACCGTCCATCTAGTTGGCATGGGCCACACCACCATGCACTGTGGTGTCCACTGTCCTTGAACAGTGGGACCCACCCCCACGTGTGGGGCCCTCCCTGACGTCCAAATCCATGGCTCGCTGGCAGACTGAGTGGAAGATACGTCGCTGTAACACTAAGGTCTTGGCTCGATTTCCTAGTGACAGTGGCTGACAGTGTAGTGCGGACAGACAGTGGGGTCCATGGGACCCATCTACGTTATTCATCCTATTCCTTGCCTCATTTTAGGTGTTGAGTCAAAAAATGAGGTCAATCCGATAATCAGGTGGGCCCTACCATAGAAAACTTTGTTTCCTACCGTTCAAAGCTATTAGGACTCACCTTGCTGTACCTACACACTAAACATGATGTATATTGGACTTGTTTGGTGTGTTTTGAGCCCTAAAATCCATTGGATGGAGTGGATTCTTAAGTAGTGGGCCCCACCTTTGAAAAACTACAGGAAATCAATATTTCAAAAAAAAGAGAGGATAAGTAGCAGCAGCGCTGCTGTTGTCAGAAAGCAGCAGGCGCTGCTTGCGCATGAGTGGATGGACGGATGGGCAGCGGCCCACGGGCCCAGCCGTGGGCCCCATTATGATGTATATTTGTCATCCAACTCGTTCATTGGGTGGGCCCCCTCCAAAATTCAACCACATCCAGTGGTCAGGTGGCCCACATCATAGGAAACAACGATGATTAAATGTCTGCCTTTGAAACATTTTTCTGAGTTGCAGAATTTTTGGATTATATATGAAATTTGTTTTTACTCTTCGTCCTGGTCTCTGTGACCGTATGGACAGATTGGATGGCATACAAACATTGTGGTGGGCCCCACTTGGGACCCACAATGATGCAGGTGTTTTATTCCCACTGCCCACGGATGGTGGAACCCACTATGGGGTATGTGTTTTATACATGCAGTCCACCCATTCCATAGGGACAGTGGGTCCCACTGTTGTTGACATCAGCAGGGTCTGCAGGACCCACCATGATGCATGGGTTGCATCCAATCTGTCCAACCATCTTGAAAGCTCATTTTATGGCATGAGCTAAGAATGAGTCATATCTATAGTTCAAGTGAACCCCACTTTGATATATGTATGAGGCCCATCTTGGTTTATTGTGGCCCATCCGTTGAGGCCCACCTTGATATATAAGGCCCATATGATTAAGCCCATCTTGATGTATTTGTGGCCCATCCATTGAGGCCCACCTGATATACATAAGGCCCATGTTATGCGGCCCATTTGTTGTATCTAAGGCCCATGGGTCGAGGCCCAATTGGATGTACACAAGTCCATTACAATGTATGACTCTACCATGGTTTATGTAATGATGTTATGACAACCGTGCCTTGAGAGCAATGTTAGTTTAAAGTCCACAATGTAAGAATAATGTTGGTAAATGTCTGCATTATGATTCTCCCTAGGGCCCATTGTTAAGCCCATACTTGTAGGCCGTCTAGGCCCATCTTCATTATGAACAACATATAGTCCATATAACATGCTTAGTATAGTTCTATGATTCATGGTCATACAAATCATATGTATGCTTGATATGAGAAGTGACTAATCATAGCATATGCCTTTGGGCAGATTGTTTAGGGGCTCCCGGATAAGCGGCGTTGCCCTACATGAGCGCACGATATGATTGTTGCATGACTGGATAGTGTGATTCATGCCTTTCGCTTTGTGTGATATGGTTGTTGAACGCCCTAGTGACATCAGGGTCGTGGCCTGTACAGGTGTATCGTGGTTGGCAGGATTGGATACCCGAAATCTTATTCTACATAGGGTGCTATAGATATCCCTGGGTGAAAGTCCCTAAAACCTTATGGTACTAAGAGGTTGCTCCAACATCTAGACTAAGTGGTGCTAAGAGGTTGCGCCAGTGTCGATTACCAGATGGCCGCACTTTCCACTGTGTCGTGGTCGATTGGAAGGGGGTGCAGCCTTACCTGCCCAAGAGGAGGGGGTAGTGCTAGGCTGAGTTCGGCTTGCTCGAGGAATGGGTCCGCTATCGACGAGCTGAGCCCGATATTGGCTGGTGGATAGTGAGGTCTCTTCTACTTACCTTATTGCACGCGATGGGGTGACAATTTGGTTTAGAGTGTACTAGACCCCGGTGATATTCCAGATTTGAGCTGTATTGATATGTGGACTTAGATGAGGATTCACATGCTTGAGTTACATCTCGCATTGCATGGCTTTGGTATGACCAACATCATTCATGATTTACATCGCATGGCCTTGGTATGGCCGACATCATTCGTGCCTTGCATCGCATAGCCGTAGTATGACTAACGGTATTCATGGACTCATTGGCATGTTCTGCTTTACTCTGATACTTCATAATTGTATTTACTACCTTGCGCACACACTTTCACCGCCCTCTAAGCTTTCCATAAGCTTATGCATGACCGTTGCGTGTAGGTGACGTTGAGACGCTGCAGCGCTGAGGCAGGAGCGTAGAGTAGATCATCTTGGAGCTTTTTATCTATCATCATTATATTTCCCTTTATGCTCATTGTACTTATAAAGTTTTTGATCATAGTGAAAATGTGATGGAGTTTTTGGTTGTTGTTTGTGAGTTATGCTTATTATGAATCAAACTGATGTTAAAAATCCTCCTTGTAGTATCTCAGGATTGGAACCTGGCGAATGGGCGCTGGAATCCGAGAACGGGGTTCTACGGAGGCTGTTGGCGCTGGATTCGGCGATCGGGAATTTTGTGAGCCCATTTTCCGAGTTTAGGGTGTGACACTTGGAATCGAGATCCCTTAGGTATTTGGTTATGTTTGGCATCTTGGATTCAAATACTTAAATTAGTTGGTGTGTGAATGTTAAAACTGTGGTTTTATTAAATCCACTTAAGCATATACTTTGCCTGAACCGATGAAATCCCAAGACTCAGATGGGCCATGAGCATAGAATCACATCCTACTGACTAACAAATGATCTGTAACCATCAATTTACATTAAAAACAATTTTATAGTGCAGATCATTCTACTAAAGTAATTATAATGATGTCATTGATAATCCGATTCTTTTGGGACATCATTAGTAGGCCATGTGCCCAAATGGATTGTCCATCCGGCTCACTCCCAGTGGACCCCGCATTATATATATATATATTCATGCTTTACAGGCTACATGAGGAGCTGATGTTAGTCTAACATGGGCCACACTACATAGACTTCTATATTTCTAGTGGGGCGTGTCATTCAGTTCTCACTTTCTGTATATGATGTGCCGATTAAGGCCGATTATTGCCTGATATGTCTGATAACATGCTAGTGTATTTGGCCTGGTAGGACACACTAAGAATATGCTTAGTATAATGACATCTTGCCCAGACATATACCCATACGCATCATTTTTATGCATGTTGTGGGGTGATGATTGATCATAGCATATGCCTTTGGGTTGAGATACTTAGGGGACACACCATGATTGTCGGTGAACCCCACACGTTGTGCTTTTCTAGGCTGTTATGAGCATGCTTGGGTTGTAATTAGAGGTTATGACTGGCACCCATCTTGGACTCTTTACATGCCCACATGGCTCGTTATGTGTAACATCCCGAAAATCAAGGGTCGAGTAGTAACTCAACTCTCGAGTTCCAGAACATCACTTATGCATTAAAATGAATGATGATTGAATGTTGACTGTATTAGAGTAGTGAACATGAGTGAGATTAAGCCAAAACAACATATCATACTCCAGAGACAGTTAAATTTGTAAGCGGAAGATTGTAATAGATAGATAAAATATATAAACTATGATGAGTCTCCAGAGTGTGATAACATTACCAGGTTAAATAATTACAAGTACAGTTCTAAATATACCAAATGTGTAAGTGTAATGTCTTTTATCCCAAGTACCATAGCCCCGTCAATACAGTACCAGGTCTTCAGAGACCCGTCAGAGAGTTACATGTAGGAGAACTCCTCGACATCATAGTAATAGTCCGACTCTGCTTCAGGAGTAACGTCGCCATCTGAAACTCAACAATCTGGTTGGTGTGTACAACACCATCCCGTAACGTGGGAGTGAGTAGCTAACTCAGTGGAACAATAAAGCATAGGTTAACATGTTATCAATACAGTCAAGCAGTAATGATAAAGCAGTAAAATCAAACACTCCTAGCTACTCTTATTAATGCAAGTATGAATGCAGGTATGATGGATGCCCTCACTGACATACTCCCTCTTACGACACCATCTCACGCTCACGGTATGCTTTCATCCCACAGTGCTCCACATCTTCCAGGCACATGCAATGCATGATGAGCATGATTACTGAGTTTTTAATTAGTCCATTTCAAACAGCAGGATTAGGAAACTAAGGTACCTCCCTTGTATCATTCCCAAACATGATCCATTCTAGGGTCGTCAGTCCTAGTTAATGTCAGACGATGGTGTGTTTTCTAAGTCACTGCAGAGGCTGCCAGGGCTGTTACGCACCAAGGTTACACCACTCCCCCATCACCCCTTAAACGATTCATCACAATACAGAAATAGGCCTAGTTCATACTCTATATACCGCGGCAAACTCTAAAGCTCACCGTGATTTTAGAGTATGCTCGAGGTCACTACAAAGGGCTGCCAGGGCTGTTGCTCCCATACGTTGCACCACTCCCCCATCACCTTATCAATATAGGCCGACAGCACGAATATAGTGTCTCATACCACCATAATCGGCTCACGAGTCTGGTTGCTCACTGGTCACTACGGGGAGGCACGTGGCCCCGGGCCAGAGGCCGACAGCTCGACCACGGTGTCCCATACCACCATGCCCGGCTCATGAGTCTTAGCGGATCGAGGTACCATGGTTAAAAGGGTTTCCACTGGTAAGTTTGGTACCCTAGGTTCAAGCATTAGCGACCAAACATGGTGAACATACATAAGACACACGAGTTACTTGACGTGCTCGGCTAGCTCGAGCGCACAACAAGTTGAGTGATATGAAGCGCAGAAGCACCTCGTGTGACCAACCACTATCGCCAACCGAAGTACGACACGGGTTTGCCAAACACATCATGTGTGGCGAGATGAATCTCAACCACAATTTCAAGTCTAGTACCGGATGTCTGGACTATGGACATAGTCCCAAGCCCAATCAATTCCCAACCATAGCATGTGAAGTAAAGCATGATAAATAAAGTAATTCAAGCACACTAGCAATCATGTCATAAAGCATATTATAAAGCATGTTATGAAACAAGTTACAAAGCATATTAAAAGGCATGTTATGGAGCGCAATACAAAGGGGGATGTAAATACATATGTTTCATAAGTGAGTGGTTAGAGTAAAACACCACATGGGGGGTATCATACGTGACGCTAAGGTAGTTGAGAACCCCATCTCAGCACCTACCTAAGGCACTAACACTTAAGCACTTATACTCACAAGCAATTTCACAAACACTTAGAGTGCACTATTTCAACATACATGACGTATGTTAGAGGAATGTGTATTAGGGCTGTTCTTTTACCAAACTAATATTTTATACGTATATATCATATTCATACAGCAAATAATCATGACAATCACATCACCAAAATTTATACGTATGGGGTATTTTCTAGGATACACAATTTCAACATACATAGTGTATACAAGGGAACATGTATTACGGCGATTCCTTTCACCAAACAGGTATTTTATTCATATACTATATAATCATACAACAATTAATCATGACAAACACATCGCTAAATTATACATGTATACGGTACTTCTTACAATACCGTATTTCTACATACATAGTGTATATTAGTAAACATGTATTTAGGCGAATTCTTTTGCTAAATAAGTATTTTATCCATATATCGTATATCCATATGACAAATAAACATGTCAACCACATTTCCAAAAAAAAATACGTATACGGTATTTTATACGAATACCTAAAATATGTAAAATTTCATAATTTGCATTTTTAATCAAAACAGAAATCGGAAAGTACTTTGTACATGTGTAATTGCATGCAGATCATGAATCTATCATTATCTGACATTGAAAGCATTGAAAACCATAACCTATACACCTAAAGTCCGCACCTTGTGTCATAGAATCGTAACGGAGTTGATAGGTTTGCTAAGCTCCCGTATTCGGCAGTTTGACAACCTATGGAACGAAATACGTTAGCTATTTCATATCCTACAACCACCCAAGCCCCAAATCAGGTTAGGGTTAGGGTTTCTTACCTAGAAATGACGCCGGAATCGCCGGGTAAGCGGTGAGAATGGAGCGGTGAAGCTCGAATAGCGGCAGGGAAGAGTGGCAGGGAGTTCCTCCCACAACTCCCACACTCTCTCTTTTCTCTCTCTCAAATCCAAATTCGTATGGCTGCAATGAGAGAGAGTATAAGGTCCTTATATAGCCTAAAATGTGCCCAAAATAGGCTTAAGGTCAAGGTATACTTGGGTTATAACCAAAGCGGGGCAGTTTCAGCTCAACAGGGGACTTCTGGTGGGCCAATTTCAGTTCAACAGTCAGCGGATCTCGATCGGAGATTCCGAGTACATGTAAATGTGTATGAAATTTTTCCTGATCCGAGGGTATAATTTGGTCAGATTCTGACGGTCTGGTTGCTTAAAACTGATCCGCAAGCGACGAGTCTCAGATTACTATTCAAGATATTTATTTTTAAAGAAAACAAGTGTTTTCACATTCTCTCGCTCCAGACTCAAGCGAACAGCCGTGGGACACTGGCTGGATTTAATTTCTGAGATGGTTGTCAAGCCCAGTGAGGCGGTCCCAAGTCCTTAACCTCGTATTGTTCGGACTCCCGATGTGCGGTCCAGATCAGATATGGAGTTTCAAGGTGCTCCCGAGATCAGTCGGGTAATGAGTTTGATCCTAGATTTTAGGGTAACCTAGCGTCAATGATTCTACAAGTTTTGGGTTTTGCAGATCGTATTTAAAGCGATTCAAACGGATTTCGTAGCTAATCTAGTTTAGCACTTAGTTACTTTGTCTCATTTCTAAAGGATTTAATCCTAAGTGATTTCCGTCTGAGGTGGTACTTAGTCCTTTGTAGTTTGTGTATAAAGTGATCCAAGTTATACTACTTAGCTAGTTTAAGATAGTGTCTAGGGTGAAAGTTCTTAGAAAAATTGGAAGATCAAGGTGGTGAAGGGTGAGATTTGTGAAGGAAATGGGTTCAGAAGCGATTTTAGACTATGGGATTCAGTTCTGATAGGTTAAGAAGGTGTTAGGAGCAACCCATTGCCTAAGGACGTCTAATTTCAGGTTGGCAAAAATCCGGGGTGTTACATTATGAGTGGGCCTTTCGACTATAGGCCCACCTATGTAGGAGCATGCAGGGTCCATCAGGGGAAGATTTGAGTGGATCCCACCTACTTATATCCATGTTAGATTTGTGGAGCCCATAGTGATTTTATTTGTAATTGAACTTAATTGTGGGTCCTCTTTAGTGAATAAATGATGCTCACACCATGGGTTGCCTTGTTTTTCATGCTATGGCTGCCCATTAGGCTTGCCTGTATTTATATGTAGTGGTCATACCATAGGCCAACCTTGTGGTTTCTGTGATGTTTCCACTATTGAACTACCATTTATGTTCCACACATTGCATGTATTGAGCCCATTGTAGGCCTGTGTTTGGTTAGTTTCGAGCTGCCTTCTTGGGCCTTGCTTAGGGATAGTTGTACGACCCACTTTGATGACCATTTCAGGCCCATTGATTTTTTGTGGATCCTATAATTTGTTATCCCATTTAGATGCCAATAGTTATATGTTTTGGCCGCTTAAGTGCCAGCTTTCTGAGTGGGCCTATTGGCTTTATAGACCACTTAAGTATAGCCCTATGGGCTTCGATAAACTTGGTTTCCAAGTAGGTTGCACCCGTTATGAATGATGAATTTTCACTATCATGTGGTGCAATATTTTACCTTAGTGATTTATGCGATGTTTGCACTCATGATTTCTATAACACTTCCCTTATGTTGACATGGTGCTTTCTTTATATTGATGCGACACTATTTTATCTTAGATGTAGCATTGCTTTTACATTCGAGTTAACATTGATTTATATTGATTTAGCCTTGCTTTGTGCTTGATATGACATTACACACCTCATGCATAGTGGTTATGATCATACTTTATCATATCTCATACATATCATGTGTACATGACTTGGATGATGAATAATTCAGGATTTTTGGCATTGCCTCACTACACCAAAATCGTCAAATTGGAATAGGTGGAATTTTGGTTTAGAAACGGCTTTAAGTCGTTTCTAATTGGAAACAGTTCTGAACCATATTACAATTTTAAGTGGTTATTTCCACTATTTTATTGGTGTGTCCTAATTGAGTGTTGGATCTTCTTAGTTTTTATTATTTTGTTTTATTATTTTATTTTAAAACAGATGGAGGAATGGATTCAATTAGATACCTCTTAGTAGACCCCATAAGGCCCAAGAGGCACATTGCTCCATACGTACTGTAGACTACCGATTGATTTTCTTATGCCAAAAGCCCTAAAACCACCATTTCGCAGACCGCACCTTCGTCTCCTGTTGAAGGTCAAATATTACATATCAGACCCCAGTTATTGTCTGGATTTACGAACTTATAATGTTTAAAGGACTGAAATAATCGTGTTTATGCTGCAGGTTGAATTTAGGAGCTTTGATTATAAAAGAGCACTTAAAGCATGGATTTAACGCTCTGATGTCACAAAAGCAGGGGACGGACTCCTGGGGATTAAGATCGACAAATTTACACGCCAGATATCCAAGAAAATTGAGAAACTGAAACTCAAATGACCTGAATGACGTCCAGAATGCGAGATCATAGGGTTCCCACCATCCGATCGGCTCAAAACTTCATACGTGGCCTGAGGACCATAAATTAACCGTACACGTCAAAAATCATCCATTGGATCATTGCAGAAGTAGTCTAACGACGGATCGGCCCCTTAAATCTCGATTTCGATATCTGGATATATTTAAATTTCATCGTCAACGCTTTAAATTGGATCTAGAAAGGGATGGACGGATCAGATTTCTCACAAAAATCTCTATGAGACTCAAGTATGCAGTGCATGTGCACGGTGCACTAGTGCACCAGGCGCGCATCCACGATCCATAAGTCGGTCAGCGTTTGCTGACCGACTCGTCTTCTCAAACCGATCAAACGCAACAGCGTTTTTCTCGTTCGGTTGGGTTTTGATTGTGAGCCCCACCTATCATCCAAATCATCGATCCAGACCGTCCATCAGATCCTTATGGTGTCCATCTACACTGCCTAGGTGGAAGAATTCCAAAATATCTCAAGGAGAGAAATCCAGCCGACCAAACGCAGACTGAACGGCCGCTTGAATTGATTAAGTAGGTCACGTCAGAACTTATAAAAACCACCCTCTCCTACTGGTTTTTCGTCCTGAAGATACTGGACGGCTCGGATTTCTTCAATATACATCACAGTGGACCCCACCAGCTTCGTCAGAGCCTGCGGAAGTTCTTTTCGCACGCGTCGGCCAAAAGCCGGACGCTTGGGTTCTGCGTTGTGGGTCCCATCGATGGCTCGATCAATGATCGAACCGTCCATTAAGTCCGGAGATAGGGTAAGACCTACGCTGGGTGTCCATCTCCTTCCATGCAAGTTATCGAGAAAATTTAATTTGTCCAAAAGGAAGACGGACGGTGGAAATGTTTGAGATGGTGGGCCGCATTAAACTCAAGAAAAAATACCATTTCTCAGTTATTTTCCGCTACGAGTAGAATGAATGGAGTGGATTTCTTGTTTGACATCATTCTTGGGCCCACCGGGAAGTCAGCGCAAGAATGTTATTCCTGCTGCGTAACCGACTGTGTATTGCTGTTTCGGGCGGAAGTTTTCCACGGCCTACTGCTGCGTAAAGGAAACTGCGGACGAGGGGAGTTATAAAAGAAAATAATAGAAAGAGGAGAAGGGGGATCAGAGACAGAGGGCTTAGGCTTGGACGTGGAGGCAAGTGCAAGGGAGAGTTTTCTTTTTCTACTTTTTTCTGTTTTAGTTTTTCTTTTCTTTTCTTTTGAAGATTAGTTCACCATGTCTGTGGTTAGCTAACATCTTAGCTAGGGCTAAGAGGTGAAGCTTGTAGCGTGATGGGAGGCCTCTTTGCTTGTGCCTTTTGTTTAGACTGATCTGATATTGATTTGGGTTTAATTAAGGGAATGTTTTCAGTCTTTAATGGTCTGTTGTGACTGAAATTACAATGGGTCTGTGATGGCTTTGAGCATGTTCTTTTCCTCTTTATGTTTATGACGTTAGGAAGCACTGTTGTTCACCATTGTCTCCTGGGCATGGTTGGATGTCGGTACCCTTCCTAACCTTCATGGCATGTTGATTGATTGGTAATTAGATTAATTCTGTTGTTTGCTTTGTCTCCTGGGCATAGTTTGGTGATGGAATCCATCCTAATTCATATACCTCTCATCTCTTAAAATCTATATCAATGGCAGTTCAGTTAATTTTCCTAATTTATAATACAGGCATAAGATCTCCCTGATCTCTACAAGTGGATCCTCTGAATCCCTAGTTTCCCTTTTCCTAAATTTTTCTTAAATTAAATATTTCACCATTATTTCTCAAATTACACTCAATTTAGAATTTCATCTCATTCTAGTTCTAGTTCTAGTTGATTTTGGATTACGTACAGGTTCAGTTCCTTGGGATTCGACCTCGGTCTTACCGAGTTTATTACTACATCACAACCCTGCACTTGGGGAGTGAACAAGTTTTTTGCGCGTTCTTGTGATCGTGACTACGATTTTTTCTCGAAATTAATTAGTTTTAGAGTTAGTTTAAGATTAGGATTTTACTAATTTTAAATTTTTAATTTTGTTTTCTATTTTTCATAGAACTAACATATTTCTTATTCTGTAGGTTGTTAAGATAGAACTTCTAATTTGGTAAACTCTTTCTGATTTGCTAGATTTCCTAACTCTTTAGATTTGATTTGCTCTAGAAATTTCTTTTATTTTGAACTAACTTGTTTTGTTTTGTTTTGCAGGTTTTTTTTTTACTTAGGAATCTTTAACCTGGTAACTTCTTTCTAACTTCTTCCCCTCATACTTTCCATACTGTTGTAGGATCTTTTCTTTTTATTTTTCCTAGGAGTAGATTCAGAATTTGGGTTTTACTATGCAAGAGTTGGAACGTATATATGCTGAGATAGCTAAGGAATCTTGGGAAAATTTTTTGATGTATGATGATAATGATGGAAAACAGCCTATGCCTCAAATATTTTCTGAAAATTACTTCAACCAATCGAAACATGATGCTCCACCGATTAAGAAGTCCTTCGGTGATTATCTACGGAAAATAATTGCATTCCACGAGTTAAGGAAACAAGATGCGTGATTATTGGAATGATAACGCGTATCAACTCTCGACCGATGACCCGTATGACTATAACCAAGTGGAACCATCAAACCGGGAAGATGAACCAACCACATGTAATGATTATTCTCTTGGATACCCTACCGTTGAGAACCTACCGAAACGATCCAAGAGGATGAAATTCAAGATATACCATGGAATGCCTTACGGAAATAAGAAAAACAATGGAAGCAATCGAATTCGCGCCAAAGGATAGAAGAAGCTCGTGCATCCCAACTACAATCCAATCGAGAAATACAATGCCAGGAAAGTGATCCTCACTCGCTTTTGATGAAATCTGGAATTTGGAATGAGGAGTTGGATTCCATTAACGAGCACGTGGTTCAATTTCCCAATGAGCCGATCTCAATGACTGTTTAAAAGAATGATGGAGATACATGGGTGTCTTTCAAATACAGTGATGATGACACACTTTCCTTACATGATACACAGGATCTCAATGATGAGGTTGAGGTTAGTTTATTCGAACCTCAACCGAATTTAGAATGTAAGGAAAGCAATGCCATCTCAAGTGTGTACTGCACTGAATTGGAAGCCGAGAAGTATTGGGATGAGATTCATGAGAGCACAACCCAAATTCCCCTGGAATCAATCTCAAGTATGGTCCAGGTCAATGCTCAAGAAGCACACGAAGTGATCGGTCATACTGAGCTACTCCACTCACCTAACATATCTGATTTAAAAGTGGAAGATGAGCTCATTAAAACCGACCCTTCCAACTTCTGTGAGACATGTTTGGACCACTCTCTTGAATTGAATGATAATGTGATTCGGGAGAAGGACGAGCTGCTCGCTACGACTCTAGAATTTGAAATCGCTCAATTAAGACCACCATCTGAGCTGTACACGTCTGACAGTTCAACGCCTCGATTGAGTAGTTTCAATGAACAAAGTGATCCCATCGATGCTTCCCCTATTGATCTTCAATATGTTTGTGCAGGGCTGGAGCAAGAGAACATATCTTCATATACTTTTAAGGGCGAGGGAGTCCTTGAGCATCTCATTCTGATTTCCATGAGGAAAATAA
Organism: Magnolia changhungtana; assembly: GCA_030180095.1. NCBI lineage: Eukaryota > Viridiplantae > Streptophyta > Magnoliopsida > Magnoliales > Magnoliaceae > Magnolia > Magnolia changhungtana. The sequence continues at coordinate 7,379,525 of JASAUF010000600.1, forward strand.
GTCACTCTCGGTGAAATTTCCGACTCTTTTGATAATTCTTTGGGCACACTTTTCAAAGTCAAACGATCCCATGTCAAAAGACAAAGTGGATGCCTTGCAGAAGACAACATCTCGGTAGTTATCACCGACCGAGAGAGCCCTTATTTTGAAGCCCCTTCTTCCCCGATCCTAACCGTCTACCATTAAAGGAGGAGGAGCCGAAAATTGAACCGAAGATTGACACTTGAAATGTGTTGAGGCTACATCACTTTTGCGAAGTTTTCTAAACTTTATCTACTTGTAGTCTCTGATTCACCATGGGATACTAACGTTGAAACTTCTTCTATCACAGGTGAATCGTACATACTCTGGTTACCTCAAGCAATGCAATGGAAAATTTCTTATGAGGTACATAAGTCTCTCTGGAAGGTCATGCTCCAGGGCACCCAAGCCTTTTGCAAAAAGGGCTTTGGATGATCTTGTTGAGGAACTTACCGAGGAACTTATCAAGATATCGGCGAAGATGAACCTTGCATGAGTAGATAGTTCAATGTTTGTGGGTAACATTACTGCAAACCCTCACGAGACTACAACTCGTCCACTAGGGACAACCTAGGGGTTTAAAGGCTTGTTGCATGCGCTAAATGCAATCGAGAGCACCTGCGAAAGTGGTATAGGTAGGATTTTATTTTATTTTTGTTATTTTTGTTCTACTTTCTCTCTCGTGCTGACTGAATTCCATGCTGCGATCTCTTGGAAAGTCTCTTACGATTCATCATCCAGGTACTATCTTCCCATCACTTCACATTTACTTTTGTTGTCCCATGTGCATTCCATGCTCATATCTTTTACATTGAGGACAATGTAGATTTTCGGTTGGGGGTGGGAGATTAGGTTACCTAATCAGTGTTTTCTTCGTCTTGAGCAAAAATTGTGAAAATTTTTAAATTTTTTCTGGAAATCCTTGTGAATTTGAAGTGATTTTGACAGATATCCTGGATTTAGAATTTCAAGATACGTATTGTTGGTAATTCATGACTTTTGGATTCGATTATCTCAGATTTCACAGTTAAGTTTGAATTATTAATCCATGATTAGAAGTTGTAAACATTGATTGAGTCATGATTTCACATGTCACATCTCGCTTACACATTGAGATTTCAGTGATATTGAATGATTAACTTGGTAATCGCTGAGCATGAAAAGAAACCAGCCTAAAAGATTTGGCCATCAGGGTATAAAAAGGAATTACACCATGGGTTTGCTCCCTATAGGTGTGAATTCGATTTTTCATGATTAACAGTTAGATAGAGTTGGGCGATTAGTTTCACCATAGGTTTGCTCCCTATAAGTGAAAATTTGATTCCCATCTTATTTCAGTCAAAAAAAAAAAAAAAAAAAAACTAGAAAATGAAAGAATGATCTGTGAGGCAAAGTACTGGTATAGGTGATGGTTGTTATGAATTTTCTGATTGATTACTAATGATATCATGAAATCGACAATTTGATCTCTTAATGATGATAGGCTGAGATTTCACTATACACCCATGGAACTCAATGTTTAAAATTATTTTAGTTCATGGATTAATATTTGAACTTGATTATGAAATTCACCGTGCATGAGAGGCCAGGAGAAATTGATAATCAACATTCATGAATCTTAAGATTTCTCATATCTGGATTGTTTTTCAAAATATCACTCGGCTTCGCAAGAATTGTCTCGTAATTCTCAATTTAATTTTCGCATATTTTGCTCGGGACTAGCAAAATGCTGGTTGGGGGTTGTGTTGAAGGTCAAATATTACATATCAGACCCCAGTTATTGTCTGGATTTACGAACTTATAATGTTTAAAGGACTGAAATAATCGTGTTTATGCTGCAGGTTGAATTTAGGAGCTTTGATTATAAAAGAGCACTTAAAGCATGGATTTAACGCTCTGATGTCACAAAAGCAGGGGACGGACTCCTGGGGATTAAGATCGACAAATTTACACGTCAGATATCCAAGAAAATTGAGAAACTGAAACTCAAATGACCTGAATGACGTCCAGAATGCGAGATCATGGGGTTCCCACCATCCGTTCGGCTCAAAACTTCATACGTGGCCTGAGGACCATAAATTAACCGTACACGTCAAAAATCATCCATTGGATCGTTGCAGAAGTAGTCTAACGACCAGATCAGCCCCTTAAATCTCGATTTGGGGCCCGCCTGATATCTGGATATATTTAAATTTCATCGTCAACGCTTTAAATTGGATCTAGAAAGGGATGGACGGATCAGATTTCTCACAAAAATCTCTATGAGACTCAAGTATGCAGTGCATGTGCACGGTGCACTAGTGCACCAGGCGCGCATCCACGATCCATAAGTCGGTCAGCGTTTGCTGACCGACTCGTCTTCTCAAACCGATCAAATGCAACAGCGTTTTTCTCCGTTCGGTTGGGTTTTGATTGTGAGCCCCACCTATCATCCAAATCATCGATCCAGACCGTCCATTAGATCCTTATGGTGTCCATCTACACTGCCTAGGTGGAAGAATTCCAAAATATCTCAAGGAGAGAAATCCAGCCAACCAAACGCAGACTGAACGGCCGCTTGAGTTGATTAAGTAGGTCACGTCAGAACTTATAAAAACCACCCTCTCCTACTGGTTTTTCGTCCTGAAGATACTGGACGGCTCGGATTTCTTCAATATACATCACAGTGGACCCCACCAGCTTCGTCAGAGCCTGCGGAAGTTCTTTCGCACGCGTCAGCAAAAGCCGGACGCCGGTTCTGCGTTGTGGGTCCCACTGATGGCTCAGATCAATGATCTGAACCGTCCATTAAGTCTGGAGATAGGGTAAGACCTACGCCTAGGTGTCCATCTCCTTCCATGCAAGTTATCAGAAAATTTTAGCTGTCAAAAGGAAGACGGACGGTGGAATTGTTTAAGATGGTGGGCCGCATTAAACTCAAGAAAAAAATACTATTTCTCAGTTATTTTCCGCTACGAGTAGAATGAATGGAGTGGATTTCTTGTTTGACATCATTCTTGGGCCCACTAGGAAGTCAGCGCAAGAATGTTATTCCTGCTGCGTAACCGACTGTGTATTGCTGTTTCGGGCGAAAGTTTTCCACGGCCTACTGCTGCGTAAAGGAAACTGCGGACGAGGGGAGTTATAAAAGAAAATAATAGAAAGAGGAGAAGGGGGATCAGAGACAGAGGGCTTAGGCTTGGACGTGGAGGCAAGTGCAAGGGAGAGTTTTCTTTTTCTACTTTTTTCTGTTTTAGTTTTTCTTTTCTTTTCTTTTGAAGATTAGTTCACCATGTCTGTGGTTAGCTAACCTCTTAGCTAGGGCTAAGAGGTGAAGCTTGTAGCGTGATGGGAGGCCTCTTTACTTGTGCCTTTTGTTTAGACTGATCTGATATTGATTTGGGTTTAATTAAGGGAATGTTTTCAGTCTTTAATGGTCTGTTGTGACTGAAATTACAATGGGTCTGTGATGGCTTTGAGCATGTTCTTTTCCTCTTTATGTTTATGACGTTAGGAAGCACTGTTGTTCACCATCGTCTCCTGGGCATGGTTGGATGTCGGTACCCTTCCTAACCTTCATGGCATGTTGATTGGTTGGTAATTAGATTAATTCTGTTGTTTGCTTTGTCTCCACGGGCATAGTTTGGTGATGGAATCCATCCTAATTCATATACCTCTCATCTCTTAAAATCTATATCAATGGCAGTTCAGTTAATTTTCCTAATTTATAATACAGGCATAAGATCTCCCTGATCTCTACAAGTGGATCATCTGAATCCCTAGTTTCCCTTTTCCTAAATTTTTCTTAAATTAAATATTTCACCATTATTTCTCAAATTACACTCAATTTAGAATTTCATCTCATTCTAGTTCTAGTTCTAGTTGATTTTGGATTACGTACAGGTTCAGTTCCTTGGGATTCGACCTCGGTCTTACCGAGTTTATTACTACATCACAACCCTGCACTTGGGGAGTGAACATCTCCCTCTCTTAATCTCCCTCTCCCTCTCCCTCTCTCGATCTCCCTCTCCCAATCTCAACCTCTCTCTCTCTCTCTCTCTCTCTCTCTCTCTCTCTCTCTCTCTTTTGATCTCCCTCTCCCGATCTCAACCCTCTCTCTCGATCTTCCTCTCCCTCTCTCTCCCTCTCTCAATCTCCCTCTCTTTCGATCTCCCTTTCCTGATCTCAACCCTTTGTTTTATTTTACTGCTGACATTGCTTGCAATTTCTGAATACAAATCGTGATCTATACATTGAGGTGATAAAAGCTGAGCGAGAAGGTCTTTTGCAAACAAAAGAAGCTCAAAGGGCAGCACGTACTCTACGTGTGGACTTTGAGAAGGCAGGCATCCATCTTGGTGCAGGTCATATCCCATCATGAGCATAACTTGTAGCACTGGATGTACTAATGTGATGTATGTATTCTCTTTTTTAGTCCCTAAAATCTCATTTTCACAGGGAAATTGGAACGTGTTAATCAGCTGAACATTGAGATTGCTTAACTTGGTTGAGAGTACGTGCATCTCATTTCAGAAACAGCCAATGGACATTCATAATCAATGTATGGATCTCCTCAAATAAGAGGCACTTTGATTATTTATTGCATCTCTTCCTATTTCTACTGGACTGGTGGTTTCTTCATTTCATGAATCAGGGTAGGGTGGCTTTTATAAACATGCTTTTCCTATAGTCTAGTACATGCAGTACTAAGGGTGATGATTTCATTTGTATTCTGTTATTGGCTTCACCTATCACATTGTTATGATTATTTAATTATTTAATTATTTTATCTTGTTCCTTAGTTCTTTTCCCCCTTTCGTTGGTTCCTTAGTTCTTTTCCCCCTTTCATTGGGGCATAACCTGCATAACTACCTATAAAACTTAAACCATAGGTTCTTCTCAACTTACATTTGGAAAGGATTATGATATGCACCACCATGCTAACTATGTGGGGCATGTCTTATCAACTTAATTAGATAATCTAGATAATGGATCAATGTCTGTTGTTTCTAGTTAGCCATCATTATTTAGGTAGATGTTTTTTACTATTAGGAATTTTCAATTTTTATGGAAAATAGTGCTGAGTGAGAAAATGTGTACAGGTGTGTGTGTACACATCTGATTAATTCAGCTGGTAGACCACACTTATATTTTCTTTTTCTTTTTTTTTTTTTTAATTATATCAACATCTATGTATGATGTGGCCTACCTGATAAGTGTGTTGGGCTGATTTTTGCACTAGGTGGTCTTCATGATGTAGCCAACCTATAACCTTTTTCTTTTAGTGACTATGATGATTGAACTAAATGTTACCTTACTGATTTGCAGATTACCCAAGTTTATTTCTTCTTATTATGTTGAAACATTTGTACTGAAAATGAAGATGCAATACACCAAAATCACTATTTAGGAACGGTAAGGCCATTTTCAACAAAACCCTATCCAAACTTGACAAATAGACTAGCTCTCTACATGCTCTCCATGTTAACATGCATGCCTATGAATCCCGATGTCGCAGTCTTGTTAGCAGGCCTATATAGAGTTTGTAAGGCCCGTACCCTAATCCGTACCATTCTATAGGATTCCGCGGTCCTCACGGTCGAATTTCAGCAACCCTCAACCTATATCCGATGTTTGTGCGCGATCCTAAGCCGTGTCCTACGTACCAAAGTCGGCACGACTCGAAACTTGTACCCTAGCGACTCTGTGACTCGTGCACCGATCCGATACCTAGGCTAGGAGATGTGGGCCCACGTTCATTTCAAAGAAAATGCCGCAAGTGCGAATTCCGAGACAATCTATACAACCTATCCCATCAATCAATCAATCAATCAAACAATCAAGTCAAGTACACACCATACTACAATACAAGCAACCCATCCCTTTCCCATTCCCAAAGTCAACTCTCTCTCTCTCTCTCTCACTCTCTCCACCCATCCCTTTCTTACAACTCCATCACTCCACCCATCACCCATCATCCCATCCCTTTTCACCCATCACTTCTCTCTCCCTCTCATTTCTCTCTTCACTCCCAAGCAACCCAAGCCCCAACGTATGAGCTCCCCATGTTTTCCCAAAAACATGTGTGGCCCACTTTCCCACCCTCTCATCTCTCATCTCAACCCTTCATTCTTCATCATCCTCCATCAAAATTGAAGGCAAGGAGCATAGGAGTCCAAGGAGCAAAAGAAAGAGGATGATTGGTGGGTGATCCACCATTGATTTTCGTTTAGAAGCCCACGTATGATAGGACCCATTTTGGTGTGTGCTGAATCTTGAGGGACCCATAGTGACGGGGTCCCTCCATCTCGTCTCTCTATCTCTCTCTTTCATTTTCTTGGGGTGATGATGAAGCTACGTGACCCACCCGAATGGACCCCACCTTAATCTTATGTGTTGTATCTGCACCGTCCAATCCATGGACAGTGGGGGAGGATTGGATGGTGTACCTCACATCAGCTAACCAGCTGCTATATTGACGTGAGTAAGAACTATGGGTCCCACCATCCCTATAGCCACCAAGCTGGCATATGTGGACCCCACCATATGATGTATACATCAAAACTGTCCATACATGTGGGGCCCACCATCAGGTTGTCCAAAGACGCTCGGTGCTTATAGCACTGACACTCCCACTCTCACACACACACACGTATATATATTTAGTTAATATATAATATAATATAATATAATATATAAAATACACCATGGTGGGCCATTCCTATGTGGGACCCATGTGAATCGGCACCGTCCAGATGGATCTGGATGGTGGATCTGGGTGGGCCCAGTTGAAAAGAAAACTTAAATATTAGCTTGAAAACGTGGGGCCCACATGATGTTTATGTCATCTAGACTGTCCAGACACTGGGTCTGGATAGAGGGAAAACACAAATATCACCTTGATTCAAATCATGGTGGCCCACCCATGTGGTACCACCATGATGCATGTGATTTCTCTCACTGTCCATATGGTAAGAATGGTGGACCCCTCATGCTCTGGACCTTCATCCAGTTGTCCGTCCAGGACACTGGAAGGCTGGCATATAAAAAAATATATAATATAACATTTAATATTATATAATAGAATATATTATATTTTGAGAGAGAGGGAAGTGGGATGGCATACCCAAATGGGACCCACCTTTATTATTTGGTGACCTAAGTATCCCCGAAAACCGTATCTCTCACCAGATTATATAGTAGTTGTGTTATCCATTTAGTGAGATTAGGCGTAAAAATCTAAAGGCTTATACATGGGATACACCGTTAGCTGGGCCCATTCGAATTCAACGGTGGAAATCATTATCACCACTGCCATTTGTGGTATGGTCCAGATGATCCTTGGATATGATTCATTTTGTGATAATGCTCTAAAATGATCTCTATCTATAGATGAATGGTGTGGTTGGTTTAGGCCCATTCAACTTAGCCCATTAATTCGGTCCATTCGAATCGACCCATTCAAATCGGCCCGTTTGACACGGTCCATTTGACCCGACCCATTGATTCGGCCCAATCGATTCGGCCCAATTGAATCAGCCCATTTGACTCGGCCCATTTAACTTAACCCATTGATTCAGTCCTTTTGATTCAGCCCGTTTAACTTCGCCCATTGATCCGGCCCATTTGAATCGACCCATTTGAATCAGCCCGACGTTATATATATATATATATATACATATATATATATAGGGAAAAGGTACTATGCGCTCAAGCATAAAGCGGTCGTCCGTGAGGTCGAGCTGGGGTGGGCCCCACAGTGATTCCGTTCGAAGATTCACACCGTCCACCAAATGCACCATCCCATTTTGGGCCCTGGACGACCCAAAATCGTCCATCCACCATGATCGGAGTGGGCCATACCATCTGAAAACATAAGTATACAAGCAAAAACATGTAAAAGCACTTGGTGGGCCCCACCTGAGATGTGGATACCACCTAAAAAGTGGTTTAAAATTACTTTTAAGTGGGACACACATGATGGACGGTTTTCATCATGAAGAAACCCCTTGAAAGGCCCCCACAACTGGTTTTGAATGTTTCAATGGTGCACGGCCCCTCTCCACTTTTGTACGTGGTGTGGCCCACAAAAGTCACGAATTGAGGTGATTTTCACCCGTGTGGGCCCCACCTAGGATGGTGCATCTGACTTAGGGGGTAGATGTTCGAACGGTGGGCCCCACACCAACTCGACCTCATGGACGACCGTATGTGTTCGAGCGCATAGTACCTTTTCCCATATATATATATATATTGGCCCATGAATGAAGCCTAATGTGATGCGTATATGCCCCATAAGCGAGGCCCATGATGATGTATATTATGCCCTTGTACTAGGCCGTGGGCCCCTATCCGATTGGCCCTATGAGCAGCATTCCTTGGGAGCAATGTTAGTTAAATGACCACATTGATGGGCAATGATGGTTGAACGCCCACATTGTGACCTTCCCTTAGGCCATGTTAGGCCTTTCCTCATCATTCTCTCGTGGGTTAACCCAAACGGTTGGGCCCCATTGATTTTAATTGGTCCATCATCGGCCGTCCATCTATGGACCCCGCCTTGCGTTGAGGTTGATTATCGATGTCGATTGCCGATACCGACTACCATTACCAATTATGAGTTTGTGATAGTATAGCATTGCGATACATGCCCATAAGCATCATCTGTATGTTTACTATGGGATGTGATTGGCCATTGCATATGCCTTAGTGCAGGTGGTTTATGGGACTCCCTGATTGATAGAGTTACCCCACATGAGCTCACGGTGGGCACATGATTGATGTATGATTGGACTGCGTGACTCATGTACTTTGCATTTGTGTGATTGTGATTATTGTATGCCTTAGTGACATCAGGGCTGTAGCCTCCATAAACACATCGTGGATGGCCAGATCGAATACTGAAAATACTGTTTCTAGCATCGGGGCGCCATAGATGTCCCTGAGTGAAAATTCTTAAACTCTATGGTACTAGAGGATGACTCCAACGTCGAGACCGAGTGGATACATGAGCACACGAGGGCCGAATAACAGGAGGCCGTATCTCCAACTGTGTCATGGTCGGTTGGAAAGGGGTGTGGCCTTACCCGTTCGAGAGTAGGGGGCATTGTTAGGCTGAGTTTGACCAGCTCATGAATACATCCGCTATCGACGTGCTAGATAAGCATTGGTAGACTATTGGCTAGGTGGACAGTGAGGTTTCTTACGCTTACTTAGACTATGCGCCTGAGAAAGGGGCAATGCCATTTGGAGTGTACTAAACCCCGGTGATTATCCAGAATGAGAACCGTACTGATATTTGATGCTCTAGTGATGATCTGCATTGACATGTCGATTGGCATGCTTGAGTCGCATCTCTCATCGTATGGTTTTGATATAGCCGATAGCATTCATATCTTACACCACACAGCCTTGGTACGGCTGATTGCATTCATGTACTCATTAGCATAATCCCGCATTACTCTGACATTGCATCCTGAGCACGCTCATATTGTGCACACACTTACACCGCCCTCTAAACTTTCTATAAGCTTATGCATGATTGATGTGTGCAAGTGACGCTAGGTCGTAGCTGTAGCCCCGCCACAGTAGGAGCGTACAGTCGAGCTTCAAGAGTTTGGTTATCATTATCTTGTATTTCCCTTCATATGCATTGTACTTAAAGTTTTTTATCATAGTGGATTTTGTGATGGTGTTCTTGTGGTTATTGTTCGTGGGTTATGCTTATGGTTATGCTCATTACGAATCAAAATCATATTAGAAATCCTCCTTGTAGAATCCCAAGATCGGAACCTGGTGTATGGGTGTCGGGAGCTGAGAATGGGGTACTACGGAGGCTATTGGCGCTGGGCAATCGAAAATTTTGTGAGCCCGATTTTCGAGTTTGGGGCGTGACAGAGGTTAGTATTATAGTATAACTTGGGAATAACCGAGAACAACATCACGTGTTTGCTATGAGTTTAGGACGATGTAGTCCCCTAACTTGCCTTCTAGAGTTCTCAAGGATTGATAGGCGCCTTTGTTCTTTCCTTTAGGACATGTTGCCTAGGAGAGCGAGCCGAGCGAATCCCAGTCCACCACCTGAGATTTTCGCTTTACCACCTAAGACTCTCGCTTTACCTCCAGAGATCCCTGCTCCCCAGCATGAGGATGTCGTTCCTCCACCTGAAACCGGTGTGGATCTAACCGTACCTGTGAGTGCCTCATAGTTACAATAGATGTTGTAGGTTGTGACTGCTATGCTTCAGAGATAGGGTAGGCACCCAGTTGTTTCGCCAGCACAGACAGAGCAGGACCTCCGTTATGACATCTCGATCCTCCGTGTTTCCTGCGTTAGCCAGATCTGACAGTAGCCTAGAGATGGTGCTTTGATGTGGAGAAGATTTTTGATAGTATGACATGTACAACCCAGTAGCCAGTTAGGTTGGCAGTATTTTTATCCAGGGTGAGGCTGAGCACTGGTGGACCTCCATTATCCATGTTGCACGGACTGATTTTGTCTGGACATGGGAGGATTTTATTGACCGATTCGAGCAGCAGTACTTCCTCGACCACATTTGTCGTCAGCGAGCATTAGAGTTTGAGACTCTAGTGCAGGGGCATGTCCGTGGCACAATATGCGGCCCATTTTGTGGCACTATCGAGGTTTGCGCTGTATTTAGTTGATGATGAAGGGCGAAAGGCCCACTGTTTCGAGAACGACTTACGTTACGGTCTTCGAGGTCTTGTTATTGGGCATGAGCTCCCGACCTTTAAGGCAGTAGTACGGAGGGATCAGGTTTATGAGACTGAGTGGGCCAGCACGCAGAACGATCGAGATCAGAGGAGAGGTCGGAAGAGGCAGACCCCCTCTAATAGCTCCCATTAGTATCGATGATCACAGAGATATATGATCCACCCATTCGCCAGAGCACCAGCAGTACCAGCAGCATCATCGACACCTCTAGTACCACCCTAGCAACCATTTTCAGGGACTTATTTTGGATGTGGTGGGATAGGGTATTACATGTATGAGTGCCCCAGCCCTCATCTACAGCAACTGAGAGCGCCACAACAGCCTCCAGCGTAGCAGCGACCATAACAATAGCACCCCATCAGCAGCAACCGCAACTACCTTAGCCGTCGAGGCCCCAACAGCAGCAGAGACAGCAGTACAGAGTGTCGCAAAGGTAGCAGTAGCACTAAGGACCTCAGAGGGGACAAACACCTCCCCAGCCAGCTCAGGTTAGGTTCTATATGGCTCAGTAGGACCCGTAGTCCTCCGAAGGAGTCGTTGAGCGTATACTTCCAGTCTCTGCATGCATCGCTCGAGTTTTATTTGATTCCGGTGCTTCGCACTCGTTTATGTCCGAGGGATTCTGTCGTTCGACTGGATTTTCGATAGGGTCTGTTCGAGAGGGGTTGACCATATAGACGCCCTTAAGGAAGACTACAGTATTAGGCTGCTTCTGTTCGTCTTGCCCGATGTTAGTGGGAGAGATTTTCTTGCCCGCCGTCTTGTATGTGCTACCGATGTTAGATTTTAACGTTATCTTAGGCATGGATTGGCTTGTCGAGTACCACACCATCTTGGACTATTTCGCAAGGACAGTCATGTTTTGCATACCAGGCTTGCCACAGTTTCAGTTCATTGCAGAGCCCCAAGGAGAGCCGTTGTCTTGTTTGATATCTTGCACCATTGAGGAGTTCGTCGCCGCTTGTATTGATTAGTTGCTGATTGTCTGTGATTTTCCCTACATGTTCTAGGAGATTCTGGGATTGCCGTCGTGCCATCATATTGAGTTCCAGATCGATCTTGTACCCGGTACCATGGTTATTTCAAATGGCCCGCATCGTATGACATCAATGGAGTTGAGGGAGCTGCAGTGACAGTTGGACAACTTGAGAGAGTTGAGATTTATTTGTCCGAGTAATTCTCTGTGAAGAGCGCCGGTACTCTTCGTTAGGAAGAAGGATGGCTCGTTGAGGCTTTGTGTGGATTACCGCGAGCTCAACTAGGTCACGATCAAGAACAAGTACTCACTCCTGAGGATAGATGATTTGTTTGATCAACTGTAGGGTGCACAGTTCTTTTCGAAGATTGACCTGCGTTCTGGTTATCATCATAATCGAGTCCGAGAGGAGGACATCCTGAAGACGGCTTTCAGGACGCGTTATGGTTATTTTGAGTTTCAGGTCATGTCCTTTGGACTGACCAATGCACCCGCGGTCTTCATGCAGTTAATGAACGAGGTCTTCCGTCTGTATCTCGATCAGTTTGTTGTAGTATTCATCACAATATTATGATATATTCAAGGACCCGTGAGGAGCATATGCAGCATCTAGCGATCGCATTGCAGACCCTCCATGCCCACCAGCTATATACGAAGCTGGAAAAGTGTGAGTTTTGGTAGGAGGTGAAGTTCCTCCTTCACGCGATGACGAGGGAGGGTGTCACAGTGGACCCCTCGAAGGTTGAGGTAGTGCGTCAGTGGGGCTAGCCCACGACTGCGTCTGAGATCTTAGTTTTCTTGGTTTAGCGGGATACTATCGACATTTTATTGAGGGCTTCTCTCGTATTATAGGCTCGCTGACCAGGTTAACTCGGAAGGGCACAAATTTTGTTTGGACTAACGCATGTGAGCAGGCATTCGTGGAGCTAAACGACCGTCTGACGTCCGCTCCTGTCTTCACTCTTCCCTCTGGGAGTGATGGATTTATTGTATTTACTGATGCCTCACATACTAGTTTAGGTACTGTCCTGATGCAGCACGGCAGGCCAGTAGCCTTCGCGTCTCGTCAGCTCAAGGTCCATGAGCTGAACTACCACACGCATGAAGGTATGGAGACACTATCTCTATGGGGTCAGGTTCGAGCTCTTCTCCGACCACAAGAGCTTGAAGTACCTATTCTCTCAGTCTGAGCTGAACATGATGCAAAGATGCTGGGTGGAGCTCCTGAAGGACTATGATTTCGATATCCAATACCATCTAGGCAAGGCAAACGTGGTGGCGGATGCCCTCAGCCGTTAGCCACAAGTCCTGGTGGCACACATGATGATTCAGGAGTGGAGGATGCTCGAGGATATAACAGTGTATGACTTCGATTTTGATCTACAGTCTTCTATCATTCAGCTATCGAGCCTATCGATTCAATCCTCTCTTGTCGTGAGGGTGATCGAGGCTCAGCAGACAGACGAGTCATTACAGGATTACCGAGCAGAGGTAGAATCTAAGAGTCAGATAGATTGGTTCTGATGGTGGACTTCGCTTCAGAGGCTGATTATGTGTCCCAGATATTCTTAAGTTGCGTAGAGATGTTATGACCGAGATACATCGATCGCGATTTTCTATCTACCCTGGCTCGACGAAGATGTATCGTGATATGAGGAGACAATATTATTGGGCAGGGATGAAGCGTCAGATTGCCAGTTTTGTGGCCGATTGTGACACATGCCAGCATGTCGAGGCCAATCATTAGAGACCTCCTAGTCCATTGCGGCCATTGAGCATCCCGATGTGGAAGTGGGAGCACGTATCTACTGATTTTATCATAGGTTTGCCGAGGACTCAGCGCAGTCATGACGTTATCTAGGTTGTCATGGACCGTCTGACGAAGTCGGCACATTTTCTTATGATTCGTGAGACTTGGAATTCAGACCAGCTCGCCAAGCTGTTTGTTGATGAGATCGTGAGACTGCATGGTGTTCCTATCTTGATCGCTTTAGACCGAGACCTGAAATTCACGTTTCGATTTTGGGTGAGCTTTCAGAGAGCGATGGGCACTGATTTACAGCTCAGCACCGCATATCATCCGCAGACCGATGGCCAGACCGAGAGGGTCAATTAGATCCTTGAGGATATGCTTCAGGCTTGCACGATTGATTTCGGGGGTAGCTGGGATGAGCATTTGCTATTGGCTGAGTTCGCATACAACAACAGGTATCAGGCGACCATTGGCATGACTCGTTTTGAGGCATTATATGGCAAACCGTGCAGATCATTGAGTTATTGGACCAAGGTTAGAGAGAGGCGTCTCCTAGGTCCTGAGCTTGTACAACAGACATCAGATGTTATCGATATCATCAGGCAGAGGATGTGCATAGCTCAAAGCCGGTAGAAGAGTTTTGCTGATCGTCGGCGTCATCCCTTGGAGTTCGATGTTGGGGACAGAGTGTATCTTAAGGTCTCACCCATGAAGGATGTGGTTCAATTTGGAGCGAAGGGCAAGCTTGCCTGAGATTCATAGGACCTTTCGAGATCACTGGGCGCCTTGGCGCTGTGGCCTATCAGCTTGCCTTGCCATCTCAGTTGTTTAGCGTCCACAACATTTTTCATGTCTCTATGTTGAGGAACTGTGGGTCAGATGTAGTTCTTATTATTGATTGACAGCCATTGGAGGTTCGTGAGAACGCTTCTTACATTGAACAACTAGTTCGTATCTTTGATCGGAAGGAGTAAGTCCTCCGTACCAAGGTCATCCCCTTGGTGAAGGTTCATTGGGCTCACCATTCTATTGATGAGGCGTCTTGGGAGCGTGAGGCTGAGATTCGAGAACGCTATCCCCATCTCTTTGATGATTGATTATATGCTATATCTTGTATACTATCTCTAATTATTATATGATAATGTCATGTTTTCTCTTCCTAATGAGTTATGTCTGCGATGATTATGTAATTTTTGAGGAAAAATTTTTTATTTGGAGGGGAGAGTTGTAAGGCTCATACCCTAATCTGTACCGTTCTATAGGCTTTCGCGGTCCTCTCGGTCGAATTCCGGTAACCCTCGACCTATATCTATGTTTGCGCGTGATCCTAAGCCGAGTCCTATATACCAAAGTTGGCTCGACTCGAAACTTGTACCCTAGCAACCGTGCCTCGCCACGGTTCTAACGCCGTGACTCGCGCATTGATCAGATACCTGGGCTAGGAGATGTGGGCTCGCATTCATTTCGAGGAAAACGTCGTGCATGCGAATTCTAAAAGAATCTCTATGACCTAGCCCATCAATCAATCAATTAATCAAGTCAAGTATACACCATACCACAAGTACAAGCAACCTATCCCTTTCCCATTCCCAAAGTTAACTCTCTCTATCTCTCCACCCATCCCTTTCTTACAACTCCGTCACTCCACCCATCACCCATCATCCCATCCCTTTTCACCCATCACTTCTCTCTCCCTCTCATTTCTCTCTTCACTCCCAGCAACCCAAGCCTCAACGTTGAGCTCCCCAAACTTTCCCAAAAACATGTGTGTCCCAATTTCCCACCCTCTCATCTCTCATCTTAACCCTTCATTCTTCATCATCCTCCATCAAAATTGAAGGCAAGGAGCATAGGAGTTCAAGGAGTAAAAGAAGGAGGCCGATTGGTGGGTGATCCACCGTTGATTTTCGTTTAAGGGCCCACTTATGATGGGACCCATTTTGGTGTGTGTGTGTTATAATCTTGAGGGGCCTATAGTGGCGGGGTCCCTCCATCTCAACTCTCTCTCTCTCTCTATCTCTCTCTCTCTCTCCCTCTCTCTCCCTCTCTTTCATTTTCTTGGGGTGATGATGAAGCTACGTGGCCCACCCGAATGGACCCCACCTTGATCTATGAATAGTGGGAGAGGATTGGATGGTGTACCTCATGTCAGTTAACCAACTACTATATTGACGTGAGTATGAACTGTGGGTCCCACCATCCCTGTAGCCACCAAGTTAGCATATGTGGGCCTCACCATATTATGTATACATCAAAACTGTCCATACATGTGGGGCCTACCATCAGGCCATCCAGAGACACTAGGCGGTGACAGCGCTACACTCCCACTCTCACACACACACGTATATATATTTAGTTGATATATAATATAATATAATATATTATATAAAATAAACCATGGTGGGCCAATCCTATGTGGGACCCATGTGAATTGGCACCGTCCAGATGGATCTGGACGGTGGATCTAAGCGGGCCCAGTTGAAAAGAAAATTCAAATATTAGCTTGAAAACGTGGGGCCTATGTGATGTTTATGTCATCTAGACCATCCAGACACTAGGTCTAGACGGAGGGAAAACACGAATATCACCTTGATTCAAATCATGGTGGCCCACCCACGTGGCACCACCATGATTCATGTGATTTCTTTCACCGTCCATATGATAAGGACAGTGGACCCCTGATGCTCTGGACCTTCATCCAGCCAACCATCCAGGACGTTGGATGGCTGGCATACAAAAAAAATATAAAATATAACATTTAATATTATATAATATAATATATTATATTTTGAGAGAGAGGGAAGTGGGATGGCATACCCACGTGGGACTCACCTTTATTGTTGGCTGGCTGACTAGCGTATCTACAACAACTATATAGCAACTGTGTTACCATCAGCTGCGTCTAGAGGCTTATATGGTGGGACCCATCACTGATGGGTGTATCCCATCCAAACCGCCCATCCATTGGCATGCCCACCATTGTGGGCCAAGCTCATGGACCCCACTTTGATGTACAGGGTTCATTCAAACCGTCCATCCATTTGGTGAGTTAATCCTATGGCTTGAGACTAAAAATAAGACTGATCCAGTTATCGAGTGGACCACACTACAGAAAGTAGTGGATTGAACTCCCACCATTGAAACCCCTTTTGGGATTACAGAAGTTTTGAACCAATATGATATTTTTTTTTCTAAATCCAGGTCTTTGTGACCTTATGAGCAGCCTTGATGGGAAATAAATGCTATGGTGGGGCCCATTGGAATTCAATGGTGGAAATCATTATAACCATTGCCATTTGTGGTATGGTCCAGATGATCCCTAGATATGATTATTTTGTGATAATGATCTAAAATGATCTCTATCTATAGATGAATGGTGTGGTTGGTTTAGGCCCATTCAACTTAGCCCATTAATTCAGCCCATTCGAATCGACCCATTCAAATCGGCCCATTTGACTCGGTCCATTTGACCCCGCCCATTGATTCAGCCCATTCGATTCGGCCCATTTGACTTGGCCCATTTAACTCGACCCATTGATTCAGCCCATTTGATTTGGCCCATTTGATTCAGCCCATTTAACTCGGCCCATTGATCCTGCCTGTTGATTCAACCCATTTGACTTGACCCATTTGATTTGACCCATTTGATTCGACCCATTTTGAATCGACCCGATACATACATATATATATATATATATATACATATATATATATATATATATATATATATATATATATATATATATATATATATATATATATTAGTCCATAACTGAAGCCCAATGTGATGTGTATATGCCCCATAAGCGAGGCCCATGATGATGTATATTATGCCCTTGTGCTAGGCCGTGGGCCCCTATCCGATTGGCCCTATGAGTGCCATTTCTTGGGAGCAATGTTGGTTGAATGCACATATTGATGAGCAATGATGGTTGAACGCCCACATTGTGACCTTCCCTTAGGCCATGTTAGGCCCTTCCTCATTATTCTCTCGTGGGTTAACCCAAACGCTTGGGCCCCATTGATTTTAATTGTTCCATCATCGGTCGTCCATCTATGGACCCTGCCTTGCGTCGAAGTTGATTATCGATGCCGATTGCCAATACCGACTACTGTTACCAATTATGAGTTTGTGATAGCATAATATTGTTATACATGCCCATACGCATCATCTGTATGTTTGTTATAAGATGTGATTGGCCATTCCATATGCCTTAGTGCAGGTGGTTTATGAGACTCCCTGATTAGTAGAGTTACCCCATATGAGCGCACGGTATGCACAGGATTGATGTATGATTGGACTATGTGACTCATGCACTTTGCATTTGTGTGATTGTGATTATTGTATGCCTTAGCGTCATCAGGGCTATAGCCTCCACAGACACATCATGGGTGGCAGGATTGGATATCGGAAATACTGTTTCTAGCTTTGGGGCATCATAAATGTCCCTGGGTGAAAATCTCTAAACCCGATTGTACCAGAGGATGAATTTAACGTCGAGACCGAGTGGATACAAAAGCATACGAGAACCAAATACCTGGAGGCCACGTCTCCCACTGTGTCGTGGTCGGTTGGAAATGGGTGTGGCCTTACCTGCCCGAGCATAGGGGGCATTGCTAGGCTGAGTTTGACTAGCTCGTGAATGGGTCTGCTATCGACGTGCCGGATAGGTATTGACAAACTATTGGTCAGGCGAATAGTGAGGTTTCTTATGCTTTCTTAGATTGTGAGCCTGGGAAAGGGGAAATGCCATTTGGAGTGTACTAAACCCCAGTGATTATCCAGAATGAGAACCGTATTGATATTTGATGCTCTAGTGATGAGCCGCATTGACATGTGGATTGGCATGCTTGAGTTGTATCTCACATCGCATACTCTTGATATGGCTGATAACATTCATATCTTGCATCGCATAGCCTTGGTACAGCTGATTGCATTCATGTACTCATCAGGATGATCCCGCATTACTCTGACATTGTATCTTGAGCATGCTCATATTGCGCACACACTTAAACCGCCTTCTAAGCTTTCTATAAGCTTATGCACGATTGATGCATGTAGGTGATGCTAGGACGCAGTCGTAGCCCTGCCTCATTAGGAGCGTACAGTCAAGCCTCAGGAGTTTCTATTATCATTATCTTGTATTTCCCTTCATACGCATTGTACTCAAAGTTTTTTTATCATAGTGGATTTTGTGATGGTGTTCCTGTGGTTATGCTCATTACGAATCAAAATCATATTAGAAATCCTCCTTGTAGATTCCCAGGATCGAAACCTGGTGTATGGGTGCCGGGAGCCGAGAATGGGGTACTACGGAGGCTGTCGGCGCCGGATTCGGTGATCGAGAATTTTGTGAGCCCTGTTTCTGAGTTTGGGTCATGATAGAGTTAGTCTCATTTCAACCCCAGTCATGTTCGATATAGTTATGCTGTGTTTTTGCTAACTTTATCTTATTTCAAACCCTTAAAATGGTTTTATTGTATAGTCTTTATAACACTTGGGTGGGATTTAAACTGATGAGCTGCAGGATGAAAGTAGAGGGAAAAGAAATTAGTATAAAAGCTTCCTGAGTAGCATCTTATGCCCTTTTCTGTTTCTCTAAGAAGGGAACAATCATAAATACATTCCCATTCTTTACTAGCAGTGTGTGTTCTGAGATTGAGATCTATGAATTTGAAGTAAATGAGTGAAACTTAATCTTGTACACATGAATGGTCTTAAGAACTATTCTTGTACAAGTCTTGGTGGAATAAGCTTTATTCCATGAGTGCTGCATTGGGGCCCACTTGTGTGTGTATGGCATCCAACCTATCTATCAAGGCAGCTTCACCATAGAAGTTGTTACTATCCATCAAAGTTGTTGCTATCTATCAAGGTTACTATCCATTAAGTTTGCCACACCATAAAAGTTATTATAAGTTTTTGTAGAATAAGCTTTTTTCCATGAGTGTTACATTGGGGCCCACTTGTGTGTATATGGCTTTATTCCTTGAATGCTGTGTTGGGGCCCACTTGTGATTTTTTTTTTTGTTTTTTTAAATAGTTGGATGTGAAATAAATGTATTGCATAATAGATCAATATGATAATGATAGGAAATTGAAAAGCAAAACAGGCCGTTCTTTAAACAATTTCAACCCTTAGAGGTTGATTTCATAAAGTAAGTTCTTTGAATGTTCCCATGGTGATCAAAGTGTAAACTATATGCAGAATTGACAAAGTGTGTACACATGAATGGTCTTGAGAACTGTTCCTATACAAGTCTTGGTAGAATGATCAAAGTGTAAATTATATGCGGACTTAACTTACATTTAAATCATTATCTCATTATTTTTCTTATATATTTCAATATTTTTTCTTTAAATGTTTATGATTATGATTCTTTGTTGACTGATGTTGTTAATTAGTATTTAGGCCACCTAGTGGTTTAGCAATTCATCCCCCCATTTAGGAATTTATATTGAACAGGTATAGTCATTTGACTGAAAATGCTTGTTCTTTGTGGATTCCTAAATTGTCCCATTTTGGACAGTTCAGTACCATACCATGTACTTAGGTTGTCCTCATTTTCAGTTTACATGTAGTTGGAATTTTATTAGCGTCTCCTTATATTTTCTATGGATTTGTGGTTCTTTACTAATTGGTTTCCTCTATCCATGTGTAATGGATTACATGTGGCAACTAATTAGTATTGAATTATATATATATATATATATATATATATATATATATATATATATATATATATATGTGGAGAATATGGCGAGGTGTTGCCGAAATTTTGGCTCGCATGTAAATTTATGAGGATAGTACATAGTATGGTACCGAATGATATAGAGACATTAACACCCCTAGATAGAGACAAGTATGATCTGTGGCTAATTTATTAGTTTCAGGTATCATTTTTTCGTATATAAAGTTATTAGACTGAAAATGCTTGTTTGACATGTGGTATCAAGTGGTACAGAATTGCATTTGGTCCCATGTAACTTCCATCTAGATATATGGAATTGCAACAGATTATGTGGTACATCAAATGCTTCATAGAATGCTAAATGCCTCTTTAATCAAATGAACCATATATCTGTTTTGTTTTGATATAGGTTCAATTGAAAGATGGTGCTTATTTTATTTTAGGAATATAATCATATTTGTTAGAAGTCCACTTCTCTTGTTGTAGATAAGAACTTGCTGAATCAGGTATAATTGTGTGCCTTCCTACAGTCTTGGTTAATTTATATTTTTATCGCTTCATGTAAACATATTTGTAGCT
Organism: Magnolia changhungtana; assembly: GCA_030180095.1. Taxonomy (NCBI): domain Eukaryota; kingdom Viridiplantae; phylum Streptophyta; class Magnoliopsida; order Magnoliales; family Magnoliaceae; genus Magnolia; species Magnolia changhungtana. The sequence goes on from JASAUF010000600.1 coordinate 7,400,261, forward strand.
ATACATTACTTTCGCATTTACTCTTTCTCTTTTACTCTTATTCATCCCCTTGAAATTGGTATCAAATCCTTGTTTACGGTTATATTATTTAGTTTAAATTTTTTTAGAACAACAACCCATTTGGTAGAAGAGGTAACACCTCTACCTGTGTTCTCTGAGCAGTAGCCCCTTTGGAGCTCGCTTTCACGTTGACCCAAGGGTCCTAGCGTGGAACTACCAAATATGCCCGTTGAGTATAAAAAAGAGATTGTTTTTTTTTTTGCCAGTCTTATTTTATGCTTATACCCATGAAGGCACTTAATTTAATGGATTTGATATTGAATTCGATATGCTTAATTTATATTTTATCGTGTTATTTATATTCTGTGTTTATGGTTCTATTATTTAGTTTAAATTTCTTTAGAACAACATCCCATTTAGTAGAAGAGGTAACACCTCTACCTGTGTTCTCTGAGCAGTAGCTCCTTTAGAGCCCGCTATCACGTCGACCCAAGGGTCCTAGCGTGGAACTACCAAATCTGCCCGTTGAGTCTAAAAGAGAGACACAATGTTTTTTTTTTCTTTTTATTTGCTAGTCTTATTTTATGCTTATACCTATGAATGCACTTAATTTAATGGATTTGATATTGAATTTAGTATGCTTAATTTATATTTTGTCACTTCATTTATATCTGTTGAAATTTGTATTAGATCCTTATTTACGGTTCTATTATTTAGTTTAAATTTCTTTAGAACAACGACCTGTTTGGTAGAAGAGGCAACACCTCTACCTATGTTCTTTGAACAGTAGCTCCATTGGAGCCCGCTTTCACGTCGACCCAAGGGTCCTAGCGTGGAACTACCAGATCTGCCCGTTGAGTCTAAAAGAGAGACACAATGTTTTTAATTTTTGTTTGTTATCATACTTACGATTGAAAATGGAAATAAAAAAATTGTTTTATTTCACTAAAGCATGCATAAGAATTTATTTATTTACTTTAAACACATTTAGCCAGTAGGGTCCAACCATCATCTTAACATCAAAATTGACTTGATTATCTCATTTGTTGCAGAATGTCATCATTAAGTAACAAAGCATAGATGGACTTGTGCATTTTATTGAGTTTATAAAGAACAACAGTGGTGGATTTAATCATTATTCGTGTCCGTGTGCGAAACGTATAAATGGGAGTGGGATGTTAACTCTTGGAGAGATTCATGAGCATTTGTTCCTTAACGGTATTGATAAGTCATATAGACATTGAACTTTTCACGGTGCAAGTCTTACGAAAAGTAACGAGAAACCATCATCATTAACGTTTGATGATCAATCCGATGATAAGTATCCTAGTATGGAGGAACTTGTTAATGATGTATTTAGAAATATTGGAGAATATGTTGATACTCTTATGGATGATCTTAGAAGAAATGAAAATTGTCATGAAGACCTTGATGCAGAAAGATATAAGGCTTTATTTGATGATGCAAGATAATCTTTGTACCCTAGAGAACTCACAAAATTATCGGTTACTGTTGAGTTGTATAGTTTAAAGGCATGTAATGGTTGGTCGGATAATAGCTTTAATGATCTTCTTCAATTGGTTAAGAAGTTGTTACTAGTAGAAAACACGTTGCCAGTGAGCACATATCAAGCGAAAAAGATGATCAACTCATTGGGAATGACTTATGAGACTATACATGCATGTCCTAATGATTGTATTATTTATTGGAAAGAGTATAAAGATAGACAAAATTGTCCAACATGTCATATATCGAGATGGAGGTCAAATTACTTGGCAAAGAAAAAAGGTGTTAGAGTTCCATCGAAAGTTTTGAGATATATTCCTCTGACACCAAGGCTATAGAGGCTATACAGGTGTGCATTCAATGTTAAATATAATTTTAATATTATCCTATATACCTTTTGTTAAAAAAGTTAATAAGTAATTTTTTTAAAAACTTTATTTCTAGTGTGCCATGGATAGTGGAGCAAATGACTTGGCATTCTCAACTGAAAGAATATAGTGGTGTTATGCGGCATCCATCTGATTCATCAAGTTGGATGGTAATAAATAACAAGTGGCTAAGTTTTGCTGAAGAATTCCGTAATGTGTGTTTTGGGCTTGTGATTAATGGATTTAACCCATTTGGACATCTTAGTAGTGTCTACAGTTGTTGGCCTATCATTATAGTGCCATATAATCTACCCCCTTTGATGTGTATGAAAAGAGAATTTTCAATGTTAACGGTATTGATACCAGGTCCAAAAGGACCAAGTAAGGACATTGATGTCTACCTACAACAGTTAATTGATAAGTTGAAGAATTTGTGGCTTAATGGAGTGTCAACATATGATTCTCATTCAAAGACAATTTTTAATTTGAAGGCCATTTTAATGTGTGAAATTCATGATTTTTCTGCGTATGGGAGCTTATCAGGATGTGTTACATATGCACAATATGCTTACCCTATTTATGCCAACGGAACCGTCGTTGAACGACTTAAGAGTGGCAAGAAGTACTCCTATCAGGGCCATCAAATATTTCTTCTTATTAATCATATTTTTAGGATCCAAAAAGCGGCATTCAATAATAACGTAGAAGAAGGAAGACCTTCTCATCGATTAAGTGGTTCAGAGGTTGAAGCAAAGGTAATCGGTATTCAGATGAATATCAATAAATTGAAGGGGAAGAAATGAAAAAGTTACGGTGATGATTCGACTAGGAATATAACTGCTTAGTACAAAAGATCGATCCTATTCGACTTGCCATCTTGGAAGATGATTTCCTTAACTTGTTACTTTCATTTACATGTATGACAGTGAATAAAAACTTAACATTCCATCATAATTGTATTTTTCCAGGAGTTACTAATTCGGCATAACTTGTATGTAATGCATGTTGTAAAGAATGTTGGTGGCCATCTTTTGTCGATGATTCTAGAAGTCAGATAAAACTAAGGATGATATAAGTGCACGCGAATATTTGAAAAAAAAAATGAACATAATGAAAGACTTATGGCTGAAAGAAGCGGATGACAAAACTATTAAATCAAAGGCACCATTTACTTTAAGTCGTACGGAGAAAGAATTGTTTTGTCAAACATTGCATGACTTGAAGGTTCCAACAAGGTACAGTTCTAGATTTAAACATCTTATGAAGTTACAAACTTTCGAGATAAAGGGACTAAAGTCGCATGATTATCATGTCGTTATGTGTCAGTTACTACCGGTGTTGCTACAACATGCTTTCTCAGAGCATAAGATGTTGCGAACTGCAATTCAGCACATCTGTTACTTCTTTAATGTCTCGTGCTTGAAGACAGTTAGTGCAGATAACATCATTGCTGTCAAACAATGTGTTGTTGTGGCAATGCCTGTTTTGGAGAAGTTTTTTCCTCTATTCTTTGTTATTAGCGTTCACCTTATAATACATCTAGCTGATGAAGCATTAACTTGTGGTCCAGTTAGATTTCGGTGGATGTATCCTTTTAAACGGTAAATATCTAACCTTGATGCGATTCATTTAGACTTCATCGTCATCATATATTGACAATATATTATTAATTGGATGCCTCCATTAGGTTAATGAAAATTTATAAAGGATACTTAAAGAATACAACACATCCTGAAGGGTGTATTGCAGAGCGTTACATTGTAGAAGAATCTATTTTATATTTTATGAAGTACATGCCAAACGGTGAGAGAGGAAGTAACAAGCATATGCGTCAAAGGTTCCTGGACGAGGTGTGTGATGAAGAGCCTTTGGATAATGACAAGAATATATACTTAACTAACATACAACATCAATAAGTACGTAGATGGGTTCTACACTGCTAAGCTTGAATTTATGAATGAAAAAGGTAAGTAGATAAATTTTCTAAAATATCGAATCATGTGGTAGTAATTAAATAAATACTTACATATATTTCATATAGGAAGTATGAAATATATTTAGTGTAAGACCCAACCTGAGTTCCTATGTGTGCATGTGTGTGTAGGTATTCATTTCATCTATCTTGGTCCCGCGGTCCTACCGGTCAAATCCCAGCGACCCACAACCCTTGGATAGTGTTTACGGTCATCCTTAAGTCCGGTCACATTGACCTAACTTGGATCGAGCCGAAACTTATACCATCTTATTTGCATCGTCACCGTCGTTCCGATGTTGCGACCCATGCTTCCATTCGATGTGTAGATCATAAGTTGTAGGCATTTCATCATTTTAGTCCTTTGATCATCATTGTGTGGCCCACCTAGAGTGGTGTACATGTTTCCCAAGGTGGCCCACTCCATTTACACATTTTCCAACCAACACCACCTAAACCTATATCTCTTACGCCACCCACACTACTAACACTACCCACAGCTACCCTATAGCCACCATCTAGCCTCTCTTTTGCTAGCTCATCATAAGACTCTCTAACCAAGCACCTCTTTCCTAGAAAAATGAGATTTTTTCTTCCCAAGAGAGAGAGAGAGAGAGAGAGAGAGAGAGAGAGAGAGAGAGAGAGAGAGAGAGAGAGAGAGAGAGAGAGAGTGCATCATGGTTGCTCTTTTCAAGCCTCTTGTAATGATGGACTTGCTACAACACCCCTCTGTCTCCTCTCTCCCTCTCATTTCTCCCTTCCCATTTCCTTTTTCCCACTTGAGAGAGAGGTGGAACGTCCACACACTCCAGCCCCCTTCTCCTCCATTTCCCCTCAATCCATCCATCCCAATCCCAGCTCAACCATCAATCTTGCTTGCTTGGAGCCTTAGAAGCCTATAGTTGGAGTTTTGGTGGAGATCTTTGAGGTGGGTGCTCTTCTAGATGTAAAAATCTGATTTCTATAGCTTAGATATTTTCTTTCTTTCATGAGGGAAGTGTAGGACCCACCAATCAATGGTGGATATCCCACACAATCCCATGGTTGTGGCCTAATGGCCCACCTTATGCATACATGATCCATGATGGGGCCTTTCTCTATGGGCCTCATCATGGTAGTTTCCTTTCATATCATATCATGTATAGGTCATCTAGACCTTAGAACCATGGTAGGGATGACATCCCCACCATACATTTTGATTATAGGCCATGCATGTGCAAGATCCATGTTGTAAATGTAAATTTATGTATGATGTGTGGGTGTGATTGATCTTGGGAGGGTTCAATAGTGGCGGAGCCCTTTCCCAATGGTCAGATTGTCTTTCTATCTCTCTTTTCCCTCATTTTATTCCCTGATGTGTGTGGCCCATTGGTGGGCCTGGGACATCCAGAAATTTCAGCAAGGTGGGACGCCCAAATTGCCCATTATTTGATTTTGGGTGTCCTACTTGCAGCCTTAATGTTGCATGCAAAGTGTGTTGGCTTCAGATTATGATATGGACATTAGTGGGGCCCACTAAGGAAGGCCACACCATCCTTTATTGGTAAATTTCTCTTTTTATTTAATTTATATAATTAATTTCTATCCAAGTACATGTTACTGTCCCAAATTTTCTGGATAGTTTCTGGTTGATTTTGAACCAGAATTCGGGACTGTTTGGGGGACTTTTATTACCCTTCAAATATATTTTTGTGAAAGGTGGGGACCTCATCTTGATGTCCCCCAAATTTCAGCCCCACCTAACCCTGATTAAGGTCCCAAAGGTGTGGCCCAAGAGAGGTAGTTAGTCTATAATTTTTGCACTATTCTAGCAATATATCAGTTTGGAATTCCTTAAATATAAAATAATTTTTCCACTAGTGGGCCACATCCGTAGACCCCACTTTGTAGTACACATATGAGGGGACACAAAAACTCTTTTTTCCCAATTTTTAAAGGCCTTTAATCCACCCCATTGGAAGCTCAGATTAAGGCCTGTCAAAAATTTGCAATAAACAGATTTTCTGGACAATCTGTTTTCTTTAAATTAATTAAAATACTTATACTATTCCAAAATTTCTGAAATTTTACAGAGAGGTGGCCCACTTATGGTAGGACCCACCTACTACGTTTTGAGGGCCAATAGACCCCTATACATTTGGTGACCAAGGCTAGACCGGCCCACCAGGTTAGGACGTCCAGCCATGGCTAGGCCGTCCACCACTCCTTGTGGGCCCATCTTGATGTATTTGTTACCCCATTCATCCATCTGTGGTCCACGTCGGACGTGGCCCACCTCCCTAAGAATTTTCCATTTTTAGGACCCAATTAAATGTGTTTTTTTAGGCCAATCGTCCAGGCCCATTGGACTATTGCTGGACTTCCAGTTCGGCAGCATGGTCCACTTGATTCATTACTCCCATCTAGTGGGACCCACAGGGATATATGTGGGCCACCAGTGAATATAAACTTAATTTATATTTATTATTGCTGGACTCCAGCAAGCCTAGAAATGGGTGGGCTGAAAACTTCAGCAATAGACGCATATTGGCTGCCCCTAATGGTATGATTTGGGGCAGCATGGCCTACTAGATTTAAGGATGAATTATGCAAATAAGCTTGTCATTTTCTAAGGTGCATTTGAGCTTCATTATGTTAACTTGGAGGCTCACCTCCGTAGGATTTTATTTTGGATCTATGCTCATAGTTTTGGATGGCCTTGGTAGGCACATTCATCTTGGATCTTCTAGTTAGGTCCCTTGACCTTTGGGCCTATATCTAACCATCTATTATGATGGGTTTGTGGGCCATAATGTGCAAGTAGTTGGGCCCTTGGTTGCCCACCAAAATAACCTTATACTTAGGTGAAGTTGTGAGGCCCAACTCACTTGGATAAAGCATAGAAATTGCTCATATGATTGGATTACCAGACTGCCCACTAGACCCACTACAATATGTGGATTTGTGACCTTTATGGTTGGGCCCAAACCTTGCTTAAGGGCCTAAACCTTACTTGAGGGTCCACCATATTGCCTTTGAGTTGGGCTTTGAGTATAGCCGACTAGGCCATGGATTGCATTAGGCCCTAGGCCTTGCTTCATATTCGAGTAGTAGCGAGCTACCTTTTGGGACCCAGTTAAGGTTGCATGTCCTCCTTGTTGGCCTTAAGGTAGGCCTATGGGTGGCTATTGGTGGTTTAAGGCCCCCCATAGGCCCTCGTTAGGGCCACTTATTCCCTTAGGCTTATATATTGTCCTCCATAGCTTTGTGGGCTACCCCAAAGTATTGGACCCTCACTAGAGGTTTGTTCCTTAGATTAATTGTCTAAGTACCTAGACTTGATTCCCTCCTTGATGGAGTACATTCTAAGTCATTATCATCGTATGGCACACTCTCATGACCCATGTGCATCATTTGCATGATTGGATTGCATTTGTGTGTGGTCATTGGGTTGATATGATAGAGGGATGGAGTTTCTCCCCTTGTGTACATCGAGTGCTTGGAGCTAGTACAAGATTTGTATGCATGATTCATGTATTGGCATCACATTTCATGATAGTATCGCCCTTGCTTCAACAGGGTCTTGTCTCCACAAGAACATTCGTGGATGACCGTATGTATGGACACCAAAAATGTATTACTTGAGCATATAGGGTGCATAGGATGCCCATGGGTGAAATTTCTAAAACTTCCATGATACAGGGGATCTGCTCCAGCACCGTGATCGGGTGGAAAATATGAGCGCACGAGGGCCTTACACCTTTAAACCTCGACTCCTACTGTCGTGTAGTCAGTTGGAATGGGGTGTGGCCTTACCCGCTGTGAGAGAGAGCATTGCTAGGCTGAGTCTGACCAGTTCATGAATGGGTCCGCTACCGTTAGGCCTTGCTAGTGATTGGTTGTTCACAGGTAGGTAGTGAGGCCTCCTACGCTCGTTTAACTATGCGGGTCTATAGAGCGGCAATCATTTTACAGTATACAAGACCCTGATAGATTCCTTATGATGGAATTGTACTGACTTGAGGATTAGATATTAGGACTGGCATTACTTCACATCACATTTGCATCAGCTATATAAGACCTTTATACATCGCCTTGGTATGGCGCACAGTACTCATTGCATTGCATTCATAACTTAGCCTTGATAAGGCTAGTGATATTGACATTGATCATGTTTTCCTTCCTGTATCTCCTATTATTCTTCTGCGCACCATTGTCACACACTTTCACCACCCTCTAAGATTTCTATAAGCTTATGCACGATTGATGCAAGTAGGTCATCCTAGGTTGGTGTCATAGCGGTAGAGCATGGATAGGAGTTAACCTGAGGACCCCAGTGTTGCAAACCTTTCCCTCTTTCTTCTATTATCTTATGTATATCCTTTTGAACCTTATGTAACTGAAAAGTTCAAATTTATAGTGGATTTTGTGATGTGCCCCATTTATTATTTTTGGAGATTTACTTGCTGTGATCTTGGGTATGCTCGCATTGGAATGAATATACGGTTATGAAAATCCTCCTTGTAGGATCCCAGGATCAGAATCTGTCTCAGGAGTTGAGAATAGGGTACTATGGAGGTTGTTGCGGCAAAAACCAGCTATCGGGTTCCTCGTGAGTCCGGTTATTGAATCTGTGGTGTGACATTTAGGACCGACCACATCAAAGGGGCAAAGAAGAAAGGGCAGTGTGTCGAAGAACAATGAACATGATTTCATCAATTGGTTACGAAAGGAGGTATTTTTCTAATTATTCATTTAATTGATATATTTGTTCATATATAGTTATTACTTTTTTCTTATTTGCAGTTGGAGTTTGTTGAGGGCGAGTTGACATTGAAACAATTAGTAGATGACCCTACATTTAACGAAAAATGCTATAACAAGTATCGCATGAATGGTTTTGCATTCTCTTTAAGTAAATACGAGACTACTAAGTCAACACAAAATAGTGGGATGTCCATGAAAGCCATCACTAAATACAAGGCAAGTGCTAAAGATAAGAATTATAAAGAAGATGAGGCTACCTATTATGGAGTAGTAAAACAGATAATCGAGTTGGATTACACTGTCCTCCATCAAACGGTATTTTATTATGATTGGGTTAGAGTGAAAGATAAGACCAATAGATGCATTGTTAATACTGAGTCAAATTTGGTAATGGTAAATATGGAGAAATTGAAAGGACATGAGAAGGAAGGAGATGAACCATTCATACTCGCATCCCAAGCAAGTCAAGTATTCTACTTTGAGGATCAAACAAGGCCTGGATGGTATGTTGTTTTAATGTTACCAAAAAGATTGACGAAAGACGTGGACACACTTGAAGATCTGACTCTGTTTTCCTCTTCTGGGGGCGAGAATACAAATTTAGAAAATATTATAAAGGAAATTGGCTATGAGTTTTAGGTAATTTTTTTGTTATCATATTTTGTGTTGATTCATTTGACATTTTATTTGATGTAAAAAATATCTTGATAAATGAATTTATATTTGTATGATGATTTCTTCTTATATAAATTTGTGTCTATAGGTGAGCTTGGACATGTTAATAGCCGAGAAGAACATGTCAACTTCACAAGCACACACATAAAAAAATATGGGTAAATACAATTCCTTCATTACCTTATCATTTAATACATTGTTTTAAATAATGCAGGTAAATACAATGTAAGTTTTATATGTGTTAGGAACTTGATCGTCATTAAAAAATAAGCCTGTGGTCACCTTTAATGGACTTGGACTACCTGTGGGTGAACATTCACATAGGTTGGCTACAAGAAGTGGAGAACTAGTTCGCACCCACATCTCTATTGCCTTCAAGAATTAGTTATAGTGCCAAAGAATAAGAAAGAAGAACTTTAGAAGCTCTTATAGGTAAGATACAAAAAACTTTCTTATGATATAAATTAACCATTATTCTTTTTCTGCTTTGACTAAATTTGATCTCAATTTTTCTTGTAGGACGAGTTTGTTATTCCTCAGTCTTACCAAAAGATATGCTTTAAAAGCATGTACGATATTTTTAGGAAGTACAAGACTAAATTGAGGATTAAGTACCTCGATCCCCATTCAAATCGTGATTCCAAATTAAACAACCGTCCACCAAGAGTTAAGCCTAAAGATCGGGAAATGTTCATTGAACATAATTCAGATCCCAAAACTATAGAATAAAGGAAAAAATGTCGAGATTAGGAAAAAAATAAAAATTTACCATACGAGTGGCAGGCATGGCCATGCGAGAGTCGAGGAAGAAATGGTAAGTATTGATAGTTATATGTAACTTAAATTTTTAGTTGCTTTGTGTTCTTAATAACTAACAATGTGAAATTCATCCAAATATAGCAATGCTAAAAGAAAGATGGAGACACCCTGATTAGTAGGACTGAAGTATGGATTAAAACTCATACAAGAAAGGATGGTTCTATTCACAGTAATGCAGCTTCACATGTGGTTAAGGGTGCACATGGGTCGATTCGGTCCAGTTTTGGGATGAAACCGGAACCGAACCATTCCTAATGGTTCTAAGATATTTGGAACTGGAACCGGACCGTTAGCACCCTAGATCCAAATCGAAACCAAACCGTTAAAACCAGTTCGGTTCTGGATCAGTCCACAGTTCTGGGCTTTTTATAATTCAGCCCAATTGCATGTTTTATTTTATTATCTAGCCCATGTCCATTCATGTTGTGATCCATCTGATGAATGGTTTAGATATTGTATAAGGTGTGTAAAAGTACATTTATAGAAACAATCAAATGGTGCATTATAAACCATAAATCACGAGTCAAATATGGAAACAATCAAAGGGTTCCAAGTTCGGTTCTAGGTTCGGTTCCACGGTTCGATTCTATGGATCCGATCCACGGATCGGTTCACGGTTCGGTTCGGTTCTACATACCCCTAAACCGAGAACCAAACCGATGTAATCGGTTCTCTAATTTTTGGAACTAGAATCGGAACTACTGCACTCTAGAACTAGACCAATCCTGACTGTTTGGTCAGTTATGGTCCGGTTCCACGGTTCTACCGGTTCGATGTGCACCCCTACATGTGGTAACCTCATTGTCTTAAACTTAAGTTTATAGAATTCAAATTTAGTGTCAATATTACTTATGTAATTGTATAATATTGCAGGAAAAAATTAAAGAGTTACTTTCTAATGAAGGAAGTAATTCCCATGACATCTTCAACGATCCATTGACTCAAGTGCCTGGTCCTGATACAAGGGGTCGTGTTCGAGGTGTTGGGACCACCGTTTCTCAATCACAAATCAGGGGGTTTACTGCAGCTTTTAAAAAAAATCTCTATGTATAAAGGAAAAGTAGAAGAGCAATCGTCCACAATTCAAGAGCAATTGTTCAAAATTCAAGAGCTATCTTCTAAAATAGATTTTCTTATGAACCAAGTTGGGGATATTGAAGAGATACTTCAAGTTAATTTTCATTAAAATCCTTCTTTTTAAAATTTAAATAGTAATAATTTTTCTTCAATTATCATATATAACACATGGTGTGGAACTTTATTTAAGCGACAACACATGGATTCGATTCAACGGGAGAATCTACAATCGACTGGTGGACCTTAGTTGGGAATCGTCAATGTGTAGAGAGAATGCGGCCATACAAGTTGTACTCTTGGCGTAAAGTGTGAGACCCTTAACCTTAGTATCCATTTTGTTCCATCGGGTCCCACGGTCCTACCGGTCGAATTCCAGTGACTCACGACCTACGGTTTGCATTTCGATGACCCTTAAGTCCCATCATATAAATCTGACCTGGATTAACTCGAAACTAGTGCCATAGCGACCGCATCTCGCCACGGTTCCAACGTCACATCTCATGCGTCAATCCGAGTTGTAGATCATGAGATTGGGTTGTGTATGTTTTAGGCCGTAGATCGTGATATGGGGCTCACCTGGGGTTGTACAAATCCCTATATAATAATTACATCACCCTAGGCTATCATTAGAGTTGCTAGGCTAGGCTAGGTGGCTAGACCCCTAGCTAGCAAGCCATGATTGTTTCTCTTACCAAGAGAGCCTCTTTTTATCTCTCCTATGCACCTAGCCTCCTTTTGCTCTTACCCAAATCTGAAATTTTTGATTTTCCTCTTCTCTAGAGAGAGAGAGAGAGAGAGAGAGAGAGAGAGAGAGAGAGAGGCCATCATGCTCTCTCTTTTCTAGCAATCCAATCATGATTTTTAGTAAAAACCCTAAGTTCCTTGCAATCCACCTCATTTTCCCTCTCTCCCTCTCTTCTCCTCATCTCTCCCTCTCCCTCTCTAAGTTTGGACGTCCCACCTATTGCCATTTTTTCAGCCCTTTATCCTCCCTTCTACCCCATAATCTAGCCCTTACCTTAGGATCTTAAATATTAAACCTCCTTCCTTTGAGCTTGAAGACTCTCTTGAAGGTGGTTGCTTGAAAATCTAGTAGGTGGGTGTGCATGTAACTTAGAATCTTAGGTTTTATATTCCTTTACTTGTTCCTCTTCTTCATCTCATGTTTGAAGTATGTGGGGCCCACCAAATGATGGTGGAGGCCCCATGTCTTCTTGGGCGTGGCCATTGGCCCATCCTTTTGTGCATGCATAACCCATGGGTGGGGCCATTCTCCATGGACCCCACCATGGACCTTTTTCTTAGTTACAAGGATCCTTATATCATTTAAACCCTTGATCCTTGGTGGAGATGGCATCTCCACCATTGGATTTTGATTAGAACATGCATGCATGAGTAGATCTTGTAATCCCATCAATATAGTGATATGTGTGGTTTGTGATGAAGGGAAAAAGCCTCAATGTGGCGGAGCCCCTTCTCTTGTGGCTGATTCTTACTCTTCTTTTGTTAATGTATTATTCTTAGATGTGTGTGTCCCACCTTGTGGCTTGGAAGTATCCAGACCATCCAAAGAGAGTGGACGCCCATGGCTGTCCACTCTATGAACATGGGTGTCCCATTTGCCCCATTTTGGACACATGCAATGGATTTTATGGTATGGATTAGGTCTGACTATTTGTCGTGTCCACTAAGGTGGACCAAAACTTAGATTCCATGGGGTGATTTCCCCTTATTTTGGTTCCTATGCTCATTTTATTTCATGTGCATGTTGCTGTCTAGAAATTTTCTGGACAATTTCTGGTTGGTATTGGGTCAGATTTTTAGACTGATTGGGGGACTTTTTCTACCCATTTGATATACTTTTCTTGAAGGTGTGGACCCTACCTAGATGTACCCCAAATTTTACCTCCACTGACCTTGATTGAGGTCCCAAAGGAGTGGCCCAAGTGGGGTGGACAGTCCAGATTTTCTAGACTGTCCAGCAACATAACAGTTTAGAAATCTATAAAAATAAAATAGTTTTTGTAATGGTGGGCCACTTTTGTGGACCCTACCTTGTAGTACACTTGTATGGGGAGGTTAGAATTATTTTTTCCCAAATTTTGGAGAACTTGGCCCCACCCTTTTGGGGTGCTCAAAATATGGACATCACTACTTTAATTTTCTACTGTATTTTCTTTTACCTTGTTGTCCATGCATGTTTACCTAGGCCCTTGTGTGGTGGTGGCCTTCCCATTCACCCAATTCGTGGCCCACCTTGTAGAGGACAACCCCAAGTACTTGTGGGTCACATATCTAATCATATTTTGGGGTGTTTATGGGCTGGGATAGCAGCACCTTGTTGGACTTCTAGCTGGGCTAAATGTCCAGCAATGAGCTGGCCATCCACCCCACCTCAGGCCCACCTATGTACATGTTTTCCCATCCATCCACCATTGAGGTGTCGCCCACTTAGTAGGGGACCAGTCCCTGGAGGGACGTCCCAAAGTGGGGCCCACCTGGACCTTGGAAGGGGCCAGTCGTCCCACCCTTGGGACGCCCAAGGGGTGGCCGATCGTTCCACCCTGAGGCCCACTTGATTTACATTTTTTTTTTCCAGACCGTCCTCCCTTGGGGTGGCCCACTGATGTGTGGACCACTCCCTGGAGGGATGCCCACTCATGGAGCTACCTTGATGTATGTTATTCTAGGCTGTCCAGGCCCACTTGGATGTCCAGCCTGTATGGTGGTGCTGCTGGATTTGCAGTCCAGTAGAAGGCCCACCTTCTTTTGAGTGTTGTATCCATGCTCTCCATCCGTTGGGGCCCACTGTGATTATAAAGAACCACCACTAGATTTATTTTCTTCTATAAATCCCACCTACTGGACCTCAGCAAGCCCAGGAAGCTGGGTGGGCTGAAAGTCCAACATTTACTAGAAGTTGTATGATTCATGTTGGGATGTTTTGAGGGATATGTGGCCCACCAAATGGAGTGTGGAGTACACACATAATCAGTCTATTTTTTAGGTATATTTTTGGGCTTAATTAATGATTTGTAAGGCCCATTCTAATTAGTATGTTGTGGACCAACTATAATCCAGATTTTTATGGTCCAATAGGCCCAGATGTGCTGGAAATCCTCCATTCGAGCCCTGTATTGTGCAAGGGCTGACCTTATCATATTATGGGCCCAATGAGCTATCTATGAGCCCAACTTGAGCAAATGAACCTTGAATGCCCACTCTTAAATCCCTGGTGTGGGTTGACTTGTAAAGCCCACTTTATAGCTTATTGGTTTGGCCTTGCCAAGTCATGGGCTGATGTTGTGAGGACCACATAAATAATTTAGGCCTTAGCCTTGTATCCTTGGGCTTATGGGCTGCCCATTTGATCCATTTAATGCACGGATCCAGTGGCATATGAGGGATGGGCCATAAATGCTCTATTTGGCCTATAATGATAGTTCTTGGGCTATGTATTGAGTCCATGATATACATGAGGACTTTGGGCCATTATCTTAAGGCCCATTATGTGTTGTGATGTGAATGTATGACTATCCATTGTACTTTTATAGTAGTTTTTGGGCCTTGGGCCTCGGTTTAGTTAGCTATCTTGATTGGGCCACCTTCTTAGGGACAATGGTGGTTAAATGTCCCCATTGTGGACCCCTCTAGTCCTATTGGTGGTTGAATGTCCACCTTAGGCCTATTTATTAGGTCCATTCTCATCCTTAGTGGTTGGAGGTCCACCTTAGACCTTGTTTGGACTAGTTCCTAACCCTTAGGCCCGTAGTATGGCTTACTTAGACCTTGTGGGCCATCCCAAATCATTGGGCCCCCACTAGTAGTATGTATCCTTCATTTTGAGGATTTGTCTAAGTACCTAGACTTAACCATGTTATGAGGAGAGTATAACTTCACCATATGATGTACGTGTTATATGTAAACCATTCAACCATGTTTAGGGCCATGGGCCCCACTGTCTTGAGAGGCCCACCCTACGTATGTGCCCAATCATGGGCTGCCTTAGGCAGGCCCACCAATGATATATGTGTCATATACATGTCGTTGATCCATTCTCAGGATCATGGGCAGCCTTATGCAGGCCCACCATGATAAGTGTGTGTTACACACACTGTCCATTTATCCTTAGGGCCGTGGGCCCCATTGCCTTATGAGGCCCACAATGAGTTATGTGTATATGCATGCTGCCCATCTATTCTTCTGGGCCATGGGCTGTCCCGTGAGGCCTATGTGATGAGCTCAATGTGATGTATGTGAAGCTCATGAGATGTGACCTAATGAGATATATGTGAGGCCGGTATGTGTGGCCCATTGTAATGTTTGAGAGTCCCATACGATGAGGCCCACTGTGATATATGTGAGGCCCATATGATGAGGTCCATTGTGATATATGAGAGGCCCATGTGGTGAGGCCATAATGATGTATAAGATAACATGAGAGAAGTCCACATTATTCCCAGCCATTTGAGGGCTATGGGTTGTTTTCTTTAGACCATTGTGCGAGGCCCATTATGTTATGTATGAGGTCCATGTGTGAAACCATGGGCCCACTATAGGTTTGGCTCTATGTAGGCCACTCCTTGGGAGCAATGTTGGTTAAATGTCGACATTGATGGGCAATGATGGTTAGATGTCCATATTGTGACCTCCCTTAAGCCTTTGTTAGGCCCCTTTTCATCCTTCTCTAATTGGGTTGACCCTAATCATTGGACCCCATTGATAATTGCATGATCCATTTATTCATATTGGGCTAACCCAAAATATTGGGCCCCCACTGGTTTCTAGTAGGATTGTTTTAATCTTGAAGTCCATCTAAGATTTATTTGGGCCCCCAGGGCATCTAGCGAGCCATATAATAGTATGGTGAAGGAAGCCCGTTCCGGATCCTTAGGATTTTGGTAGGCCACCTAGGCCCAACCTTGATATGAGGAGAGTACATCATCACTATAGATGGAGGGATCATTGGTATCGGATTCGGTATATCCACCGTTAAGGACCGATCCTCATGTTATGGATTAGATCTGTTATCCTTCTATTTACCTCACCATATACACTGATTATCGATTACAACTATGTTAGTACATACACTGAGTATATAGCAGCATAACATTATGATTGTATAAGGACCAATAGAATTGTATGAGATCCATTGTGATTGTATGAGGCCCATTGTGATTTTATGTGGCCTATTGTGATTGTCTGAGGCCCATTGCGATTGTATGAGGCCCATTGAGATTGTATGAGGCCCATTGTGATTACATGAGGCCTATCTTGGTCATATGAGGCCCATGTGATTAGGCCTCTTATGATGTATGAGACCCTTGTGTGAGGCCCGTTGTATGGGTGAGGCCCAATTGTAATGTGTGAGGTCCACCATATGTGTGTGATTATGTGCACACCACTCATTCATTAATACGGGTCATGGGTTGCCTTATACAGGCCCACCATGATGTATGTGATTATATTCATGCTCGGTACACTTCATGATCATGCCCATACGCATCATTTGCATGCTTGTTATGAGGAGTGATTGAGCATAACATGTGCCATCGGACCGATTGTTTATGGGACTCCCTGATAGGCGGGAATGTCTCCCATGAGCGTGTTGTATGCGCAGGGCTGATGCATGGTTGATTGGTATGATTTATGCATCTCACATTTGCATGGCACAGTTATTATTCACCCTAGCATCATTAGAGCCGTAGCCTCCATAGGCACATCGTGGATGGCTAGATTTGAACATTGGAGATATTAGTTTGAGCAATGTGGGCACGTAGGATGTCCTTGAATGAAAGTCCTAGAACCTTCATGGTACCAAGAGATGCTCCAACACCGAGACCGATTGAAAAACATGAATGTCGGTGCCTTTGCCATTAGGCTGCGTCTCCCACTGTATCGTGGTCTGTTGGGAGGGGGTGTGGCCTTACTCGCTTGAGTGAGGGGGCAATAGCTAGGCTGAGTCCGACCAGCTCGTAAATGTGTCCACTACCATCGTGCCTTATTGGTATTGGCTGTCCATAGGCAGGTAGTGAGGTCTCTTACACTTGCTAGGCTGTGCGGCTAGGAGAGTGGTAGTCAGCGGTAGTGTATTTGCCAGTGATTTCCTCGAGAGGAACTGTACTGATATGTGGACTTGATATGAGGACTGTCGTGATCGCATTGCATCTTGCATATGACATGGGCTATGTAGGCCTTGCATCGCATCATATGGCCTTGATGTGGCCGATAACATTCATGCCTTGCATCGCATAGCCTTGGTACGGCCGATAGCATTCATGCCTTGTATCGCATAGCCTTGGTATTGCTGATAACATTCATACCTTGCATTACATAGCCTTGGTATGGCAAATAACATTCATGTCTTGCATCGCATAGCCTTGGTATGGTTGACAGCATTATACTAATCCCAGGTGATGATCCTAGAGATGTTCGGTACTGGTATTATGACACCCCATCATTGTTGTACACGTGGGTGGGCACATGTGGGCGGATGGTGATGTGGGTGGGGCATAAGGGCCTGAGCGAGAAACTAGTGGTTGGCAGGCTACTACGCAAGAGTTTGCATACTTAATATTTGACTCATTCATTCATTCATCCATCCACTATCCACTCGAACTGGTGGTGTGCAACCAAATCATTATGCGTACCTTCGTAATGGCCAGGATTTTGGTTGGGGCGCGTGACCAACCTGAGATTAGGAGTTTACCACATTAAGTCTGGCTATCCAAATTTAGTTATGGGACTATTTTGGATAGAAGTCCCTTGTGATGAACCCCACAGTTTGTGATACCACGTACTGTCATCCCGACTACACACTCTATCATCGTTATTCCTTTTATTGCATATTACATTACACCCTTGGCATATGACATTTGGGTTGTTATGATTCTACATTACATGGTAGTTATGAACTTACCACTATGCTTCCGTATTATGTTGATATTGTACCCTGAGCACGCTTATATTGAACACACGCTTACACCACCCTCTAAGCTTTTTATAAGCTTACGCACGATAGATGTGTGCAGGTGTCAATAGGACGCAGCCGAGCTGAGGTAGGAGCATACGGCTGAGCTTGTAGCGATATCTAGAGGCTTGTTATCTATATTGTATTTTCCTTTAAGCACTGTACTCAAAGCTTTTAATTATAGTGGATATGTGGTGAGGTTGTTGTTTGTATATGGGTTATGCTTATGGTTTTAAAAAAATTATGTAGAAAAAAAATCCTCCTTGTAGGATCCCAGGATCAGAAATCTAGCATATGAGTGTCGGGAGCCAAGAATGGGGTACTACGGAGGCTGTCGGCGCTGGATTTGGCAATCAGGAATTTTGTGAGCCCGGTTCCCGAGTTGGAGTGTGACATAAATAGCTCGTTGCTCAACGACAAGTTCTTTTGGTAAATGGGCCCCAAATGATTCACGACAAACCTCTTCGGGAAGAGTTTTACAAGGTTGCCATTGATAACATTATTAAAGGAGACGTCGAATTGCCCGAGCCAGACGGATATCATCGACTTTAGGCGAAGTTAGAATTGGCTCATTTATTGCATGGCATTGCTACTTTACTGAGTTCACCGATTAGGGACAATAGTTTAACACTTTTTTTGGACAATTCACCTTTTTAGACTATATGTTTTAATTGTATTTATGGACTGCGTCCCAAGTACATCTTGTATAGCTTGATTAGTTGTTTCTACAGTTGGTTCTTATTCTGACACAGGGGTTCAAAGAAAACTGGAAATGGATTATTAGGTGTGCAAGGAAACTTGTGTTACAGTTCTTGTTATAGTTTAGTGTCATGTTGACTTCATGATCTCACTACTTATTCTCTAAATCAAAAACAGGCTGCTAGTAAAAAAGAGAAGTCACTAAAGAGCTTTGCCAAATAGCCGAGGCAGCAACCACCAGCAAGAAACAGCCCAGGTATGCACATATTATGTTTTCTCTCACTGTATTATCATTCAACAACTGACACGGGTGTTTTGCCACTGATACTTTAATGGGTAGCGGCTTCTGTTTATTCAGGAAAAACTTCAAGGGGAGTTGTGGACACAATTGAAAAGATGGAGAAAATGGCCATCAGCCTGATAGAGTTACCCATTTTATACAAATGTTCCTAATGAATACATACAAATTCTTCAGTTTCCATGTACTGCTAGACTGATTATATATATATATATATTTTTTTGATTTTTGTTTGCTGAGCTCCTAAGGATTTGTAAACCAAAAGAAACACTCAAATAAATATAGTTTTGTAATTCCTATTTATTTAAGTGTTATGGGCTTTATTGTTGTATCTGTTACAAGAATCTGTTTGCAGTTTCGTACAGCAAGTCGGTAATATTCTGTGTATTTCTTTGTTCATGTGTTGACATTGATAAACCTTGCTGTTGTATTTTTATGTATTTTGGTTATTTGGTGATCTCATTGTACTAAAGGTTTTACAAAGAGATCATTAGACCTTTGGAACAACAACAAATGGATTTGAAGAATAATCGGCCTAAGGACAAATGCTACGACTCTTTCAAGACATGGTCAGGAAGACTCGAGAGGCAGCTCTCAAACTTACGTGGAAAGCATCAGGAAGTAGAACTAGAGGTTAACAGTACACAAACTGCTGAAATTGAGGTTTTACTATAGATCGCTACTATGATACCTTAGAAGGGCCTGAATTGGATACTCTCACGGTATGTGGACTTCTTTTTTTTTTGTTGCTACTGTTGTTGTGCATTCAGTCTCTTAAGACTTGACCAGGTTGTTGGTGGTCTTCAATGATTATACTTTTAATTCATGCATGCCTGGGTGTGTCAATGATTGGAAACCCTTAGCTATTAGATGTCGTACTCACACCTTTTCACACATTGGTAAAATTGTGAGATTTTTTTTTTTGTTCGAGCTGCACTACTGGTTTCCATTCTGCTATTTTTTCTGTTTCTTCCATTTCTTGATTTATTTTATGGAAAGCAAGGTCTGGAGTTATATGAGAGTTTTTTGTATGATTATTTGCCTATCGGTTTGGTGGAGATTTAACGGACGGTTAAAACTGGGAAATATTTGATGATCCTATTCCATCAAACAGGTGTCCACAAATCATTGGTTAGGATGGCTCAACCCATCTGATTTTTGAGCCGTACTTATGAGCTAGGTTATCATTGGTTACTATATGTCGCGTGTATAAATGTGTTCACTTGGTCATCATATTTGTAGTGTAAGAGTTCTTATCATACCTTTTAGTGTTACAAGTCTTACGCTCCATTTGGTCATCACATCAATCTTTATGAATATAATTTTTTTTCTCAAACCAAATGGAGCTTAAGCCCTTTTTTAACTCTGCCAATGCAACTTCTTGCATTGCTAGTCCCAAGCACGAGTAAAGGAGGAGGGAGAAGGACGAAAATGACATTATTACTCCCATCAGACCTTAAAAGCTTCACAAGATGAGGATCCACAATGAAAGCTGCTTCCAGAAGTGATGGTGATAGAGCTCTAAACAGTGATGTCTTCCCACCAAAATGGTTGAATACAGGCAGTGGACTAGAGATGACAGAAAACCATTCCAACCCTTCAGCATCTGCAATTGAATATGAAGGGTACAGTTCTACTATATGCTATAGTATTAAAGATTTAGTTAAAGATTCATACATGTAGTAGCCAAATCTATTGGTGATTTTAGATTTACATCTGCTGACTATTTCATATCTACATCTTCTTTTTGTATGTTGATTTTTTACTGATTGATTTGGTAAAATGCATTTTATAACCTCTTTATCATGTCTTAATGTTCTCTTTCTTTCTTTATTATTATTATTATTATTATTGTCTTAACTCTCCCTTAGCATTAGAAAAAAAAATGCAGGGGAGTTGTTTGTTAAAATGCCAAAGTGATGTGATTTTGCCAAAATTTGTGCTTGATCTATGTAGTCATTAGCCATTTACTTGGTAAAATGGTTTGAGTATGAAGGGATCATGATGAGACTACTAAGCCTAATGCAAATGTACGTGTTGCTGGAAATTGGATGTGCTTTGTCATGCATGCCCAATACATGGTGTTATTGCACTTGTAGGCATCCTCAAATCCTCCCAAATGGAAATGTAAGTGGGTGTTTCAAACTCTTACCAGGGCGCTTTGTGCTATCTTTCACTGTTTGTTTTATTTTAGATCTAGTCAATAGGCATGTCTGCAAGTAACAGAGGACGCAGAGAAGGAATATAAGAAATTATCAGACAGGATTAGTGGAAATATGGAAATTATCTTAACTCATTCTTTCTTGCTGTTGGATCTTGTTCTTTACCTATTTTATTATTTTTTAGTTTCAAACCATGTTATTATACGGTTAATGTTTATATTTTTCAGACTGATAAGAATAGAGGTGATAAAGGAGGGTATATGTCCATGCACTCCATGGGTTCAGGAAGAATTGAAAGTAGCTTTAGTGATATGAGTATATCTGGTGGGGGTGGCGATTTTGGAAGTGGTTCTGGGCATGGATCAGGAGTCGATGTTAAACCCTTTTATAGCAAGTCTAAAGGTCTGTATGTCATAGTGCGCATTATTTCCATGAAATCATCTTTTTAATTGTTATATTCTTTAAATGTGAAGAAGAGGACATCATCAATATTTAGGAACTGTGCAAATACTTTTGATTACTGCTGAAATAGTTGTTATTCCTATAAATCTCTAATATACCTATTACGAGGATGGTGATTTTCAGTTTGGGTGATACTGCTGCCGTATCTTATTATGAATAATCATAGTAGCTACTTTTTATTCATATTTTCTGCTTTAATAAAATCAGTCCCCTTTCTTAAAAAAATAAAAAAGAAGGAAAGAAAGAAAGAAAGAAAGAAAAGAAAATAAAGAAAAAAATAGCAAAATAAAAAGAAAAAAGAAGTTAGTTGTCATGCTCCAGACTTGGTAACCGGACTTACAAGGAATCTGATAGCCGGTTCTGGCTACAACAGCCTCGTAGTACCCCATTCTCGGCTCTTGAAGCAGGTTCCGATCCTGGGATCCTACAAGGAGGATTTTCATAAATCATATATCCATTCCAATAAGAGCATACCCAAGATCACAACAAGTAAATCTCAGAAATAACAAGGAACACAATTGTAAAATCCACTATAAATTTGAGCTTTAGATACATGGCTGAAAGAAATACATATAATAATAGAAGAAGGAGAGATGTGTAACACTGGGATCCTCAGCTCAACTCCTATCCAAGCTCCGCTACTACGATGCTAACCTAGGATCTCCTATACGCATCAATCGTGCATAAGCTTATAGAAGCTTGGAGGGTGGTGAAAGTATGTGACAATAGTGCACAGAAGAATAATAGGGGATACAGGAAGGAAACATGGTCAAAGCCAACACCACTAGCCTTACCAAGGCTGCTATGAACGCAAGAAGCTATACCAAGGCAGTACAATACTGTAGGAAGCCATACTAAGGTTATATAATGCAATGAGTAATGGGCGCCATGCTAAGGCGATGCAATATAAATCTTATATAGCTGATGTAAATGTAATATAAAGTGATGCCAGTCCTCATATCTAATCCACATATCAGTACTGTTCCATCATAAGGGATCTACTGAGGTCAAGTACACTGCAGGATGACTGCTGCTTTCCAGACCCGCACAGTGAAATGAGCGTAGGAGACTTCACTACTCACCTGTGGTCAACCAATCACCTGTAAGGCTCGACGGTAGCAGACACATTCATGAGCTGGTCAAACTCAGCTTAACTATTGCCCTCTTTCTCTCAGGCGGGTAAGGCCACACCCCATTTCAACTGACTACACAATAGTGGAAGTCATGGCCTAACGGTGTAAGGCGCTCCCCGGTCACAGCACTGGGGCAAATCCTTGGTACCATGGAAGTTTTGGGGTTTTCACCCAAGGGCATCCTATGCATCCCATATGCTCAGGTAACATTTCCTGTGTCTAATCATGGCCATCCACGATGAATCTGTGGAGGCTACAACCCTGATGAAGCAAGGAGTGAATATTCACATACTATGCAATGCCAGATACATGAATCACACAATCAACCATGCATAAATTTCAAGCAGCCAACGTGCTTAAGAGTGGATGCTACGTCCCTCAGAGAAGGTAACATGCAATGCCTAATGGCACAACCATGATCACACACACACAGTGTCAACTAAGCATGCAATGATGTACATGGGTCATGAGGATGAATCTAGACACACTATGTGACGATATACAGTGTATTACACTCCTCCTATCCAAGAAGGAACCAAGACTAGGTACTTAGACAGTATACATAAGGAATCCAACCTCTAGTGGGGGCCCATTTACCTGGGGTGGCCTACAAGACTAAGCATAAAAACTACGGGTCTAAGTAATAGAGAAGGAGCCTAGCAAGAGTCTAAGATGAGCATTCAATCACAGTTAGATATAACCAAGCCTAGAGGGGCCTATAATGGGGACATTTAACCACCTTCCCCAAAAGGCATAAGGACCATGAACTATATGGATAGAAGGCCTAAGGCTCACATTCGAGATAAAAAATAGGTAGTCACACACACACACACACACACACACACACACACACACACACACACACACACATATATATATATATATATATTCCTCATAATGGTTCATAAGGAAAGGGGTCTAATGTTACATTCAACAACATGGACCTCAAGAGGGGAATTAAGGCCCCAAGGCTCAATTTCCAATGGCCATAAAATCCATGCATTAAGTTGGACTTGGTGGGTAGCCCATGTACACAATATAAGGCTCAAAAACAAGTCTAAGTTTGGGTGAAATGGCCCCTACTACATCAGCCCAATAACTAACAATTTAAGTGGGCAACCGAGGGCTCAATACCATCCATATCTCAGCCCATAAGTCCATCAAAATGGTGGAAGTAAGCCCAACATAAGGCTGTGCCAAGCTGGGACGTCCCTGCCTACACAGGGCCCACTTGATGTCCCAAATTTTTTTATCCAAAATGGGGTCCTTGTATGATCACTAAAGGTGACCCAAAAGAATGTACTAGTTAAGCCCAAAGATTATAAAAATATAAGGATACAACACATATACAAGTTCTCAATATGGTGGGCCCCACAACCAATAAAGTTTCAAACATAATAATGTACATTTAAGGCCTTTTAATAAACTTTCGGCTCGCTTGACTTCCCGGACCTGTTAAAGTCCATAAATTAGTCAACTACGAGGAAATAATCTCATGAAGGCCAACAATATTCACACGAGGGGGGGGGGGGGGGCTCCAGATGGAGGGTGTGTATACATCATAAAAGATCAAGTGGGCCTGCTACTGGACTATGAGTCCAGCAACAACCCAAGGCAGAGAGTGCCTCCATGATCGGGCAATCCAAGGCTTGGATGGTAGCCTGGACCATACATACGTTAAGGTAGACTCCTCATACATTCATATTGGGCCTCCAATAAATGTCCTAGGGCCCGTGGTGGGCCCTTAATCACCCATAGAGAAACCCATGGGCCTACCTTAGGATCACCCAGGACGACATCCAATCTCAACTGGTTCCCAAGAGGTAGCTCGCCTCTAACCAAATACAATTCAAGGCCCAAGGCCTAAACCAATCATGGGCCTAGTGGGTAATTACACAAAGCCCAACTCATAAGCAATATCGTGGGCCCATAAGCAAGGTTTGGGCCCAAACATAAGGGTCATAAACCCACATATTGTGGTGGGCCTAATGGGCAGCCCGGTAATCCAACTATAAGGGCAATCCTTATACTTATTTTAAGTGAGTTGGGCCTCATAACTTAGCCTAAGTACAAGGTTATTTTGGTGGGCAACTAAGGGCCCAACTACTTGCATATTACAGCCCACAAATCCAGCACAATAAGTAGTAAATATAAGCCCAAAGGTCAAGGGGCCTATCTAGAAAGTTCCAGGACAAATGGGCCTAGAAAATCCAATAAATAGCTATGAACATTGATCCAACAAAAACCCAACTGGAGTGGGCCTCAAATATGCATTTATTAAGCTTAAAGGCACATCAGGGAAATGGCAAGATATGTGCATAAAACGTCCTTAAATCTGGTGGGTCATGCTGCTCCAAAATATGCCATTAAGGGCATCCAATTTGGGCCTATTGCTGAAATTCCAGCCCACCTGTTTTCTGGGCTTGCTGGAGTCCAGCAATAATAAATTTATTTAAGTATTTTGTTTCCCTAGTGACTGACACATATCACTGTGGGTCCCACCAGATGAGAGGAATGTATGAAACACATAACTCTAGGGGACCATGCTGCTGAACTGGACGTCCAGTAGCAGCCCAATGGGCTGGGCATCCTAAGGTGGATGGTCCAAGGGGCTGGGACATCAGCCCCCAAAACATATCAAAGTGGGCCCCACATGTGGACGTCCCACAGGGAGGTGGGCCACGTCCCATGTGGACCACACTATGGAGGGATGGCGTGGATACAAAATACATCAAGGTGGGCCTAAAATAGGGTGGACGGGCCAGCCCATGCTGGATATCCCAGCGTGGGCGTCCAGCCTAGTGGGCAGGTCCAGCCCTCGCCGAAGACCGTTCAAGGGGTCGTTGGCCCTGAAATTTGGTAGGTGGGTCCTATCATGGGTGGGCCACCCCCTGGAAAATTTTTAGATTTTATTGAATTAGGAAAGTATTTATTTGAATTAAAAGAAAACTGCTTGCCCAAAAATCTGGTTAGTGCAGAATTTAGACTAGCCCTAATCTAAGCTTCCAATGGTGTGGACTAAAGGCCTCCAAAATTGGGAAAAAATGGTTTTTACATCATCTCATATGTATACCACAGGGTGGGGTCCACAGAAGTGGCCCACCAATGCAAAAGTTATTTTATAATCAAAGATTTTCAAACTAACATCTTGCTAGAATAGTCCAGAAAATCCAGACTATCCACCTCACTTGGGCCACACCTTTGGGACCTCAATCAAGGCCGGATGGGGCTGAAATTTGGGGGACATTAAGATGGGATTCCCACCTTTTAGAAAAGTATATTTGATGGGTAAGAAAAGTCCTCCAAACAGTCCCAAAATCTGGTCCAAAATCACCCAGAAACTGTCCAGAGAATTCTGGATAGCAACATACACTTGGATTAGATTAAATGTATGAGTTGATTAAAAAGGGCATTACCCCAGAAACTAGGTGCTATGGCTCACTCTAGTAGGCTCCACAAATGTTCAAATCAAATCTCAAAGTTACCACACTTGCATGCATCAATAAAAGTCAGCGAATGGGACACCTAAAACCATAGAGTAGGTGGGTATGGGCGTCCCACCCTAGCTGAACTTTCTGGACTATCCGGCCCACCAAGTGGGCCACACTCATCATCATCAGAAATAGAAGAAAAGAGAGAGGAGAGGGAGAACATCAGGGCCATAGGGAGAAGGCTCTACCACTATTGAGCCTTCCCCAACACAATCACACCCACACATTTCATTCACATTCATATTACATCATGGATCTTCATCATGCATGATCTATATTTAAGATGAATGGTTGGGATGCCATCCCAACCATGATGCAAGGGTCTAGATGACCTGTCATGCTATGGAATTGGAAGAAACCTCCACGATGGGGTCCATCAAGGAGAAACACCATGCATGCATAAGATGGGCCAAATGGCCACATCTAAGGGGTTGTGTAGAACCTCCACCATTGATTGGTGGGTCCTACACTTTCCAAATGAGAGAAGAAGAAGATCTACACTATGAAAAAAAATTGCATGAAATAGTGGAGCACCCACCTAAAGATCTTCACCAAAACTTAGATCACCAAGCTCCAAATGTTCCAAGGAATCAAGATTGATGGCTGAGATGGGTTGGGATGGATGGATTAAGAGAGATTAGAGAAGAAAGGGGCTGGAATGGTAGGATGTCCAAGCTCTCTCTAGATTGGGAGAATGAAATAAGAAGGGAGAAATGAGGGAGAGAAGAGAGAGGAAAGAGCTTGTAGGAAAATGCTCATCGCAAATGACTTGAGAATAAAAACCATCATGGTTTCTCTAGGGAAGAGTTGCATGGGGTAGAGAAACTCATTATAGGCTAGCAAAAGAAGGGCTATAAGGTGGCTATAGACTAGGGATGGGTAGTGTTTGGGCAGTGGGTAGTGTAGGATATGGAACTTTGGGTGGTGTATTGGTGGTGTATGGTAGAAATTGCACAACAGGGAGTGGGCCACCTTGAAAAATATGCTCTTCACACTAGGTGGGCCACATGATTATTATTAAAGGCTAGAAATGATATGCATACAACTTATGATCTACACATCGGATGGATGCACAAGACGCGGCGTTGGAACCACAACGACGATGCAAACAAGATGGCATAGGTTTTAGCTCGATCTGAGTCGGGTCTATATGACCGGACTTAAGGATGACTGCAAACACTATCCGGAGGTCATGGGTTGCCGGGATTCGACTAGTAGGACCGTGGGATAAAGAGAAACGAAATGCCCACTCATACACACACATGCACTTGGGTCAGGTCTTACATTAGTATAGCCATATGATACCATTCTTCAGAATTCTTAGATCCATTTTGGTGTACTATTGTATAGTTGTAGGCTTATAGCACATACGACTACTTGTGAGTGTGATATGCACATTTTTTTTTTGTCATTTAATGGAAGACTAGATTAATCCTTTCCTCAAAAACTTCTTTTTTACAATTTTATCAGGACCTGATGATAATGCTCATTATCTCAAGTTCATCTATTGTTGCCAATTGAAGACATTAACTTAATTTTTTCCCATCTTGTTCCTCACATAATATCTTTACAGGTGGGCAAAACCTGTTTGAATACCTTTACAACCTCATAGTAGAAGACACCAAGCATATTTGTGAATTGACATGCAAGACTTCTATCTTTAAAGATGTCGAATCTACTATAGAAAATGTTATTTTGTTGCAACAGTGGGTGCTCTTCTAATTGCCAAGGAAAAGAACTTTTAATGTTTCCATTTGACAACATAATCAGTGGAATTGTGTAGTGTATGTCAAGATATGCTAGTGCTGCCCTTCCTATAGGTTGAAGATGAAGACATCAAAGTAGCCCTACTTCCATGGGAGTGCAACAGATGAGCCATTCTTAAAGATAACTCTCTATGGTCCTTGCTAATAAGACTAGTATTCTGTTGTCCTCACTAATGACTTCACATATTGGAATGCTTGCTTATTTGTGCATTTTGGATGCATGAGTTTTTTCTAAAGACTCATTTGTATCATCAGGCTGTCCATCTACATCTGCCACTCACTACAAGAAATTGGACTTTTACAGGCAGTCAGAACCGCTGGTAAAAGTGCCAAAAAATTGCCATTAATACTATTGTCGGTGCTAGACAAGCGCTGGCAGTTGGGTATGTTGGTAAAACTTATGTCGGCGCTAAGTGACCTTTACCGGTGCTTGTCTGAGCGTCGGCTATTAGGTACTCTTTTTCAGCGCCCGCTCTCACTTCACCAGCGCTTTTGCTGGCTACTGGTAATTCTGAAAGAAGCGTCAGTAAAAGTGGAATAAGCGCCGACAATAATATGGTTTCTGGACACTTTTTGTCACGGAAAAGCGCCGATAGAAATCCACACAAGCGTCAGTAAAAGTCTTTTTATATATTTGAGAGGCCCCAGATTTTTTTATTGTATATAATTTAATTAAAACCTGTATTTTTTTAATATTTGGAACATAAAAAATGATGCAATACGATTAAAACTGAATATTAAACAAAATTTATATTACTACACAATAAAAAATATAATATTTATTACAATATATTGAAAATGGTCTTAAATAATAATAATAATAATAAATAAATCCTCTATATGGTCAAAATTTAGGTTGAAGTGATATAAATCCTGCACACAGGGGAAAAAAAGTCAAAAAGTAGCATTCAACAAATTGACGCATGAAAAATTCACATATATAAGTTAAATCAAATAATTATCACATCAACAACTTTCTAAGAAAACCACTTTAATTAATAATATCTAATTGAAACCACAAGTCACAATTATGAAAAAGAAATAAAAATCTCATAGAAAACATGAAAAAAAAAATACATTGTAGCTTATGCTACCGGGGGTTTACGCTATTTGGGACGTTACGGGTGCTATTTGAAACACTGCTCATAGTGGTTAAGAGTTCAGACCCCACATATTGTCATAGTTCCCCTGTTTTTAAAATATGGGAAGAGGGGTTAGTGTGTTTTTCGGGGTTTGGGGTTGTATTTTTCATTCATGTTTTCTATTTTTTTTTTCTTCTTATCAATTCTTCTTATCTGCTCCTAAAAATTAAAAATTAAAATAAAAAGACATGCCTCTAACTCAATAATGGTTTATCACAGACAGGATCCAAGTAACCAGTGCAGGCAAGCATGCTCTCAATTCAGTGCCTGAATAATTAGCTCTGGCCCAGGAGGACGATGTCAGACCTGTTCTGATATTGACTACTCTTACCCAGAAGGGTGATGCCAATAGATGCCAAATTGATTGTAGTACTTAGTTTTTTTAATTAACTTCATTCTGTTTTGTTTGGGGTGCGCATATGTCCCCAATTTGAAATCTAATTGCAAAGAAAGATGATTGGAACAGGAAGGTTTCTTTTCTATAACTTAATTCTGATTTTGTCCTTTTCTAATCTCTCCAATCTAACTATCCAAGAATATCTAATTGCAAAGAAAGTTAATAGGAACTGGAATTGTTTGTAGGCGAATTTATTCATCTCCCTATCTCCTTGAGGAATAAAGTTTATTGTGACAACACAAATAATGGCATATGAAAGGTCTAATAACATGCACTCTTAGTGTACCTTGTTCTGAACTAATGATAAGCAATTCCTAACATTTCAAAGATGTTGACTATACACATAAAAAATAAAAAGGAAGAAAGAAAGAAATGATTATGAACAAACATGGGATACATAATCACCGCTAGAGATAAAAAGAAACAGGGGCTCCACTCATTTCAATTGCTTACAGTACAATAAATTACCGAAGCTGGTCATTAAGAAATAACACAAAATGGAGAAAATGAACCACAAGTCACAATTATGAAAAGAAATAAAAATCCCACAGGTTAAAAGTATCGAATATAATTAAACTCATTGTGTCCACACTAAATGCACGATGGATGCACAAAAATTCCTCAGTAACCGATGGTATTTCACTACCTCAAGGATCTAAGCTCACCCTAGCTCAACAAGTGGAGTTTCCCTTCCCTTCCTTCCCTTCCTAATCTTCTTTTCTTCCTCCTATTCTATTCTTTCTCAACAAGTGGTAGAAACTCAAGCAAACATTCATATTGAAAAACTAAAGATTAGAAAAGATTATATGCACCTAATATGCATCGGGCACCACTCACATTTCAGAAAGGGCTTCTGAAAAGTTGGATTTTGATATGCTCACTAGGTTCCTTACAACATATGAGGGCATAACAAGTTAGCATTCCCTGCGTTCACTAAAACCATCCCTATTAAAGACGAGAATGTTGACATGACTTTTTGGTGAAAAAGGA
The DNA here is from genome assembly GCA_030180095.1 of Magnolia changhungtana. Taxonomy (NCBI): domain Eukaryota; kingdom Viridiplantae; phylum Streptophyta; class Magnoliopsida; order Magnoliales; family Magnoliaceae; genus Magnolia; species Magnolia changhungtana. The sequence goes on from JASAUF010000600.1 coordinate 7,430,934, forward strand.
GGCACGAAATCCTAGTTTCAAATAGTAAAGCATAAAAAGCAATCAAAATTTTAAATACAGGTGATATTAAATAGATTTTTTTAAAAATTTTTTAGATGAATGTTTACTAAATAGAATAAAGACACGGAGAAAACAAAACCTAAAGCCAAGGCATTTGGGGAAAATAAGAAGAAAAGAAGTCATAGACCAAGAGACATTTGGGGCTCATGTAATGTGGTAACTGAAACAGTAGTTGATCAAACCAGCAGTCTATAAGGCTACATTCCTACCTTTCATAATGATAATGATATATAAACAACAACAACAACAACAACAATAAGGCTGTATTTTCATCCAATTACCATACACAAGCATACAAAACTTCAGAAGTTTGAAATACCATCAAAAAACTTTTAATAAAATAAATAATAACACCAATCCTATTGGAACTCATTAACAACTGACTTGAAATGCTCAATAAACATTGAAATCAAAGCTCTAAGAAGAAGGTAATCAACCTATAGATCATGATCTGTCTTCTGTAACAAATCCTGTCAACTCTTGTCAATTGAAAAGTTTCTTCCACATTCTGTAGTGGGTTTGTGCTGGAAAATATTGAAAGAAAAAATCATCTTAAAATAGCAGGGTACATCAAACAATGATATGGAGAACATCTGGACAATGATGCCAATAATTGCATCAGGGTCATATAGAGGTTTGCATATAACATCAAAATGTCCAGCACTTGATATTTGGTGATACGGCAAACTCCAACTGTAACCCAACAAAGACATTTTCCCCAATTAATTAACCAAGAGATCTCTTTAGGTGTATAGAGCTTGTCAACCAAATGAATTGTAAAACTGTCAACACCAGCCTGTGCCAATTACAAGCAGTGTATGACATCAAAGAAGCAGGCATCTTGGAAGTTCTTCTTACCATTTCCTGTAGTAAGAAAGAAAATGTCTCCTATTGTGTTCCAAGCAATCTCGTTTACCTGACCACAAAGCATTTTGTGTCTGAGTAGCAACTAACTTGGAAATAATGAATATTAGTAAGTTTAAAAGACAAGACTTATCCTTGAAAGGCAACGATAGCTCTGGACTGCAATCACGTATGGCTTAACAAGAAGCAGATGACCAACCTGAAACCCACAAAGAAGGAATACATAACCAAAATGAATATGAACATATCCTAAACCTGGCAATGCATCTAGCAACAAGAGGGAGAAACAAATTATTCCAAATGCAAAATTGATCAAATCCAAACACTCTGCATCAGAAATCACAAGCACACACCTTCCGCATTATGTCCACAACATGAGTATGGTTCACACGGAGCGTCAGTACATTGAGAAAATCATTAACAAGGTCAGATTCTCTTACAAGTAAAAGTGCACTGCCTTATAGTAAAGCTCGACATTTGCAACTTTAACAACAACATCTTTGAACTGCATGTACATGTGAATGGATAATTTCTGCATGAAAGTATTTCAAATTCAAATGAATGGATGTTACTCATGATTAAGATTTTTAGATAGAGGAATGGAAAAGGCATAGTAAAAAAATACCTTCTTAAAAGAAAGCCTCTCTCTTTTTAAAGACACCAGGTAGTCTTGATGGCATCGTATAGTTTCAGACATTAAACTGTAGCAAGCAGATGATAACTCCATTAATCTAACAATACTTAGATACCATCATAGAGATTTCAGTTACAAGAGCCTGAAAGTACTTGGGCCATATCCACAATTCGTTCCTCCTGAGGAGCAAGCACCATAACAGGAAAGAAAGACATGTCACTTTTGTAACTGTGAACACATTCAATAAGAAATTTCATAGCCATAAAATGTAAATAGATTCAACATTACCAAGCTCAAATTAAAATCCAAGCATGCACTAAGCTGTAGATATCTTTTTTTCCCTAAATAAAATCTTGGCATGTATATTAATAGAAGGAGATTTACCATGTAGTGCCTATCCATGTATTCAAGAGTGGCACCAATTGGAACTCGCGAATCATACACAACCAGTCCAACCTGCCGTTGATTATATATTTTACTTAAAATGCTCAATGTGTAGTGACAACTGACAAATGAATAAGTAAATGAATATCAGGCAATTCTTACCTTTGATCACTTGCTTAACTGGTCTAGATTGACTCCTCTATTTATAAAAATTCCAATCAAATCTTGTCTATGAGTCTATACAAAAACAGGGGAAAGAAAAGACATGAAGAAAAGAAATTCCACAAAACATAATTAAACAAATGCATCTTTCAAGCCAACTACAGTGATCTGCCATGAATAATTGTATAGATGCCTCTACTAGGTGACCCACTGATTCAGAGTGGCCACACAAAAGTGCAGTAAAGTGTGTGGCCAGTTGTTGTTGTTTCATTTTGGTCTAGTCTCATTTTGTTGATCTTTTTCTTTTTCTAGATGACAATACATACAACTATGGTTGTATTTCAATTCCATTCTACATATCCTGCAGTCTCCTTGTTGTTTCCCGATTTTCTAACTGCCTAAACACAAAGGCCATGATCAATATCTTCAAGGAAGAAACAAAAGACCAACAAAAAGATAGAAAACTCTGTAAGCAGGAAGTGGACCCACATAAATCACAGTTCCACATAAAAAAATAGTAGATGTTCGTAATAAATGATTTTAGTGTAGTACCACTTACCACACATCAACAGGAGTAGAGTAATGTCGAGATCCAAGGAGGATTTCTAGTGCCCGGTACTATAACATAATCACCTGAAAAGAGTGTAACTAACAACACAAACTCACCTATAATGAAGAAAAGTACCAATGTGGGTGTGGCCCCATTTTAAACCAATGATGGTCAAAGCTATTAATGATGTTCCATGTTTGGTGGCTAGCCTCGCATTGATCCAGGTAGTGGCACATGTGCCACAAATTGCCTTTCCATCTATACTTGAGAAAACAGTCTTGGAAATCCTCTATTGCAAATCATACATAAAAAATAAAAACAAAAATAGAAAAATGGTCTAAAAACTACAGACACCCTTTACACTAATACAAAACATGCAATTACACTATTTACACCACCTTACAGATACATGCACCCTTTCCTCCAAGTTTCAGTAATACAACAACAAGAAGTTATACTAGCATAATACCAGAAGTAGAAAAAATGGAATCATCTAACAAACAGGTTGTGTTCAGAAATTAGTTGCCATTCTCAAAATTTTCAAACCCACCAAAGAATCCAAAAAAAATAAATAATAATAAATAAATAAAAAATCTCTAAAATTCAGACTCAGTCCTACTTCAAATATTAGATTTCTCAAGATAACAGAATCATATAACAAAAATTACCCAAATAATCTTGAAAAAAATGGAGCAAGAACAACCCAAAACAAGATATACACAAACAACACTTACAATAATCTCTACAAAATTCCAATTCCTTCCCAAAATCCAGTAACAAATTTCCAATTAGAATCGATGCTGCAAAATCAGAGCCAATGTAGGAGTAAAGATCAGGCAGGTAAGTTAAAGACAATGCACAAATCAAGAGTGTTTCAAACATCATGTACACAACATTAGGTAAATGAACATATCCATGAGCACTTGAGAACTAACTGACATGGGCAAAATCAGGGTGAGTATATATGGAATAAGAAAAGAGAAAAAGGTATATGATCTATAAAATATGGCATATGACATGCATGGAGATTCAAATGTTTGGTACCCGCAAGATGATAGCATGAAGATTCAAATGTTTGGTTTCAACATAGTAAATCCCTAATTAGGGTTTTAACATTATAAATCCCTAATTAGGAATTCACCATTATAAAATCTTAATTAGGGTTTTAACATTGAAGATACTCGATCTTAAGAGAGAGATTGAGGGCGACATTGACACACACACAGAGATAGAGAGAGACCTAAGAGAGGGAAATCGAGAGTGATTGTGCCACATATGGAGGTTTCTTCGAAGCCCGATTGAGAGAGAGCTCTTGCTTGGCAGAAAGGGGGGGAGAGAGAGAGAGAGAGAGAGAGAGAGAGAGAGAGAGAGAGAGAGAGTTGGGGCGGGGAGAAGGAGAGAGTCGGGGGCTGGGATAGGAATGAATAGTTTTTTTTTTGTATTTATACACCTCATTTAGCAGCACCCTGTTCACTCAATGATGCAGGAGTAAATTAAGAATGACTAACTTCACCCAATGATGCAGGAGTAAATTAAGAATGACTAACTTCACCCAATGATGCAGGAGTAAATTAAGAATGACTAACTTCACCCAATGATGCAGGAGTAGATTAAGAATAAATGGAAAATAAAGACCTAAGATATTAGAACTTGCTCTGCTATCAAAATAATGTAGTATGAGACTGAATTTTTTTAATACAAGATAGTGGGAGAAGTATAGGAGTTGACAAATAAGAAATATTAAGTAATTGCATAAATTCTCCTCCATTAAACACAATATAAAGCAGAATTTATATTACTAAATACCAAAAAAAAAATTGAATTTTAAACTAAAGAAACGAATTTTGATTTGATAAATTAACCTAGTCATATCTACTACATACTAGTAACATACGAGCAATATTGGGGCACCATACCATAGGCTGCAAGAATATCATGTCCCCTTAAAAAATAAATCCTCCATGGATAACATATACATACATACATATATATATATATATATATATGTATATATATATATATATAATAAGTTGTTTATTGTCATTCACAATCCCAAGTATCATTCATCATCCAATTAACTATTAACAACATTTACAAAAATAAAAGATATCCAACCAACTCTATATAATAACTTGCGACTTAACCTACTGGGAACCGTCATACACCGTAATATCTTACTGCAGAGCGAGTTCTGAGGAGTTACAAGTTGGGCATCTAGGAAAGCATATAAATGAAGCAACAAAAATATAAATTAAGCAAGATCAATTATTTATGAAAGAGATTAATGAATAATACCCAGAAATTTTCTTGATTTTCTTAATGGAACAAACTTTGCACCAATCACTAACACAATTGGAGGGCCAAATATAAAGCCCCTAGCCTCAACTCCTATAAGCATACGAAATTTAATATCAAATCCATTAAATTAAGTGCCTTCACAGGTATAAGCATAAAATAAACTACTAAACAAATACTTGATCAATCACCAGTATATTTCCTCTATCAAGGGAATTCTGAGGCATGTCATTTCCAGAAACATTTCTCTATTTAGTAGTATAACTGAGATTGAATCCATGATCTCACAGTTGCACACTGCATCTAGAGAATAGAGTATGATTACCTAATCTCATCCTGACATATCTATATGTGTTAACTTCAGATCCTAATGTAGATAATTGTGACTACTTATGAATAAGACAATAGCAAAAAGGAAATAATCAAATGTAAGCTAGAGATTTTTTCTAGGAGCCGATACTGGTAGTTTCAGGTATTCCATATTTTGGATGCCCTAATCTCATTAAAATAAGGTGTGGTTGATCCATGATTGTTTGTTACAATTGAGTGTTTACACCAAACTTATGGTTACCAAACTCATAATAAATAAAAATAAAAAAAATTGCAACAAATGCTGGTGGGAATATTCGTCCTTCTTAAGCAACAAACAAGATGAATGATTCATCTAACAATGCCTATCAACACAAAAATGTGGTATCAATTTACTATATCTGAAGGGAATTGTCAATAATGGTTAAAAACCAGCGGGGAAAAAAAAAAAAAAAAAAAAACCCCAACTCAATGAATACTTCTTATTTCTAACTACAAATACAGTATATATATGAAATGAAAATAAAACCATTTCATCATCATCATCAGTCTTGCCTTGCTATTTGGACTTTGGATTTACGAATCTTGTTGCACTAATCGAGATTCAAATTAGGAATTGTCATGATTACTTGGCACAAGTCCAAAAATAAGGTGCCTATTTAACATCAACCTCCCTCCTTTACCCAAGTTGGGGACAAGCTAGCACATCAATACCACGAGAAGTTTCATATGAAAATCAGACCATTTCAAGAAAAAAAGAAAAAGAAAAAAAGAAAAAAGAGGGGTTATTATTTATTACCACTCGACTCTTCTATTTGTACCATTAATTCTTCAGATTCTCCTTACTGTTAAATCACTGTGTATTTTTTTTTCTAAAATTGGTGGAAGTGAGTTTAAGTGGCATAGTTTCGTGGGCCATACCATCATGCATGTGTTATATCCATAAATTCAGACAAATCCTAAACATACAAAGTAGAATTTATGATCTAACAAAGAAGATTAGAATATGTATATATGTATTTGTGTGATTCCGCTAGAATTAGTAGCTAACTGGGAGTAATGATACGATGAGTCACTCTTAAATATGATGTGTTAGCTAACTTAGAAGAGAAGAAATCTAAGACTATCACTACTGTTTTTAGTTTAGCACTGTTTTGATAATAGGGTGACTCATCCTCCTCACATGTAACACTAATGATAATGGTGTTGACTCAATCATTGGACCTGTGCGGCCCATGTGGATGAAGCATATCTCTAATTACATTGATTAAGCAACCTAATTAATTGAGCTAATCATCATATGGAATCATTCCATTATTCTCAATTCGATCTAGATTGTCATACAATTGTGCAATATTTAATTTGAAGCATCACCACCATCTTTAAATGGTTAAAAAACTAACAAGAAAGTCTAATTGAGAAAACTAAACACTGTTATGTAAGTCAGGTAGCAAAAATGGGGCAGATCCAAATCTTAAGTGGATCACACCATAGGAAATAGTGGGGATTAACTGCTTACTATGAAAACTTTTTGGGGACCACAAAAACTTTTGATCCAGCTGAAATTTGTGTTTTCCCTTAATCCAAGTATGACTTTATTAACAAGTTAGATGGCAAATAATTGTTATAGTGGGCCCTAGGAAATTTTAATGTGGACACTTAATCCCCACTATTTTCCATTGTGTGGTCCACTTAAAATTTAAATTTGCCTTATTTTTGAGCTCATGTTCAAAACTGAGTTGACAAAATAGACATACAATGTTAATAAAACACAAACATCATAATATAGGCCATATATAGACCTTTGACACCAACTATTTGGATGGTGTTAGCCACACTAGCCCAATACTAGCTAGTTGGATGGTGTTAGGCACACTGGCCAAACTTCAACTTTATAACCCACCTTGCATTAAATTTCCATACATATCTTATTAAAATGCCATTGCGTAAGACATTTCTATTATGAAAAATAGTAGACCTTATCGGTACCATCACATGGTATAAAAATCACAGTCCACCAAATCTCATGATACAACTGATATGGACTTGATGAACAACCCACAATCATCTGGCCACACATTACTAAAGCTAAATGGACTTTTGGAAAAATACCTAAGCATGTGTGCCACAATTGCACATGGGGTGGCATGTAAATGTTATCCTTTGTGAATGCACGAGGACTAACCCATTTTCCAAAGAGGGAATTATCATATAAAGCTAGCTCTATCTTTGCTTGTCATGCACTTCCATCTTTCCTGCTAACGTGTCATTTGTATAAGATATCCATACCATACTAGTTTAGGACATCTTTACCATGCAAATGATAGGCCCCACTACCAAATTTTATTTTTATTTTTCTTAATTCCTGGAAAATTGAGGCATGTGGATCCAATTATTAGATTTATTAGGTGAGCTATACTTATAAGCTAATTCAAAGTATTAATGGTTCTACATTAATTCAAAATGTGTGGTCCACCTGGTGATGTCGTAGGTTATTTTTATTACTTGTGCCTTTTAAGGTGGGCCATTCCTATCCTAATTGTGGGGCCTATCATTGGCGGAGCATATATCTAATATTAAACTAATCCAGCAATCTTAAACATTCAAGTAATGGATATCAAATGGATGGTTGAAAGAAAAACAAAATGAGTGGTCCAAATATGAAGGAAAAAATAAGATGGTTATTGTCATCTTCATAGTAAAATAAATTTCATATGTTCCATCTATAATTAGGTCATCAATTTGGACCCTTTGAATTGTTCTACCACTATCCATGCACTTGGTTTTGAAGAATCATAACCATTTTTTAAATGATGCAAAACTAACTCATGAATGAAGGCCAGGAAACTAAATACCTACAGCTGGTTGTACACTAACCTGCCATACAACACTCTCTATCTAATTAAAATACCCTCACCTAAACAATCAATACCATGCAACAGGTAACCCATAGTTTAGGTCACAAGACACAAAAATCAGACAAAAAATTCAACACATGGGCTGCATATACGGACTCAATTGACAATACAGTAAGTTTGGGCCGTTTGGCATTTAATGAGCATGTAAGGTGCCAAATCATAACATAAACAAACCAAAAAAAAATAAAAAAATTGATGAAAACTTCATAGATTCAATCATTTGCACCTTGTTTTATAACCTACAATCATAGACAAAATCTGAAAAAAAAAATCGATCTAACAGATGGATGACAAATATATACAGAGAGACGACCTATAGATCTTCAAGGAGATATTCATGCTTTATGGAGAGATGCATTGAATGCTTGAGATGCAAGTGGCTAAGGCTTCCTTGATGTCCATATCATACATCAGATTGTAGAGATCCTCATATCTCATCCGTAGACATGTTAAAAGAGAGATAGAGATTAAAAACCCCTAAGAGAGAGAGAGAGAGAGAGAGAGAGAGAGAGAGAGAGAAACCCTAGAGGAGTAGAGGTGGATTAAGAAAGGGGAAACAAAGAGAGATGGTACGACTGAGAGAGGGAAAAGGGGAAATAGAGAGAGAGGGTCGATTGAGAAAGGGATAGCAGAGGTGGAGATGGCGATGGCTGTCATTGCATCTAAAGAGAGAGAGAGAGAGAGAGAGAGAGAGAGAGTCGGGAAGGGAGAAAAGAGGGTTAGGGCTTTTGGTTTGGTATTTATACCTGATCGCTGACCGACACCTGATTTTAATTAGCGTTGGTAAATTAACCATGCACATCGTCCGCTAATCCTGCTTTCATTGTAGTGACTGCTCCTCCAAAAGGTCTTGGTATGAAACTCGGTAAGACATAAAAAATGAACCAATTCTTGGAATCTCTTAAAGCAGAAGGCGAATAATTAGACTGGATTAGTGGAAATATGGAAGTAAACTTATTGTTGTAAATATATATATATATATATATATATATATAATTTCCTTATAAAGTTGTACCATATTTGTTTAATATTAATTTTAAATTGTATATAATATTCTTTGGTTTTTAAATATAAAAATAAATGTATAACTTTTATTGGCCATTCGAAAATAAGGGAAAATACCGTTCCTGAAATTTAAAATCTGATAGTTTGGCAACATTATGAATGGTTTAAAACCGTTCCTAAGATTTAAAATTGATCGTTTGCAACCTTAGAAATGGTTTCTAAGAGTTTGTTCTTAAAATTTGATATGGTACTTGATATGATATTGAACCGTTCTAGTTTTTTTTTTTTTTTTTTTTGTGACGCCTCTTTTAGGAATGGTTTAAAACCGTTCCTAAATGACGTTTTCGGTGTAGTGCCTATACGTGGTAATGCTGCATTGACGACTTTACAACTTTGGGCATTTCTAGGGGACCCATAAGAGATGAGGCCGCCTTACATGTATGCACGACTTGCATGACATGGTTGCATGACTCAGATGATGAACTCATGCATTCATACATTGTATGATGCATTTGCATTACACCTTAGCGACATCAGGGTTGTGGTCTCCACAGGCATATCGTGGATGACCGGACTGGACACTGGAAATATCTGTTCTAGCATCAGGGCGCTAAGGATGTCCTTGGGTGAAAGTCCCTAAACTCTGTGGGCCAACAAGATGCTTCAACGTCGAGATCGAACGGATAACATGAGCACCCAAGTGTCAAATACCAGTAGGCCACTTCTCCCACTGTCGCGGTTGGTTAGAAAGGGGTGTGACCTTATCTGACTGAGGGTAGGGGGCTATATGCTAGGTTGAGTTTGACCAGCTCGTAAATGGGCCAGCTATCAACGAGTCGGGTGGGCATTGGCATACCACTAGTAAGGCGGATAGTGAGGTCTCTTCCACTTACCTGAGCATGCATGCGATGGGGTGGCACCCAGTGTGGAGTGTACTAGACCCTGGTGACGATTCCAGTGATGATAACTATACTAAAATGTCGACTTACTGAGTAGGAGTTGCATGTTCAACATTTGACCCATTCATTCCTTGTGTGCACATTCCCAATGGCCATGATTTTGGTTAAGTACGCGACTAACCTGAGAACTGGAGTTTACCACATTGAGTCTAGCTATCCAAATCAGGTATGAGATGCTTTAGATAGAAGTCCCTTGTGATGAACCCCACAGCTTGCGATACTACGTACTATCATCCCTACTACACACACCGACTTTGTCATTCCTTTTGTATTATATAGCCTGGATATGGCTGATGGTATTTATGGACTTATCAAGATTTGCATATTGATTACATCCTCAGCATATGACATTTGGCTCACTATGTCTTTTACATCGCATAGCCTGGATATGGTTGAAGGTGTTTATGGACTTTTCAGGATTTGCATATTGCATTGCATCCTTAGCATATGACATTTGGCCCAGTATGTCTTTGCATTGCATAGCCTGGATAGGGCTAATGGTATTTATAGACTTGCCAGTTTGGCCTCCATCTTTTCGCTTACTCTGATATTTGTATGCTTGGCACATGCATTGTGCACACATGCACGCACTCTCTAAGCTTCATAGTAAGCTTATACACATTCATTACGTGCAGGTTATGCTAGACCATAGCAGCATTGAGGTAGGAGCATGTGCGCCCGATTTTTTGGGGTTTTGTTATATCATGTATTTTCCTTTCAGCACTGTACTCAAAGATTAAAATAGTGGATATATGGTGATGATGTTTTGTGACTTGGGTACACTTGTGGTTATACTGCTTTAATAATAATAATAATAATATTCACCTTTAAAATCCTCCTTGTAGGATCCCAGGATCGGAACCTAGTGCATGGGAGCTGTGAGCCAAGAATGGGGTATTATAGAGGCTATCAGCACCGGATTCGGTGACCGAAAATTTTGTGAGTCCGATTCTCGAGTTTGGGGCGTGACACAAGCACACTTGAAGTTGGACACCAAGTAGAGAATGTGCTTTAATAAAAGTCGAGCTCAATCAGAACCATTGAAATCCTTAGTGGAAAGACCGGTCGGACTTATTCAATTTTTCTTTTTAAAAAGAGAGGCTAAAATAAAAGTTGCTCAACGATGCATCCCCGCTATTAAGCAGATCTTTTCAAAATAAATGACCTGAAAAAATCTTTCAAAAAAATGTTTTGTAATAAAAACACATGTAACGGTCTTTTATAGGTGGGGATCTCTTCTAGTAAAAATATTCAAAAATACAATGTGCATGGTATTCGAGGGACTAGGTGGTCATCCATACTTCACGGTGGGTGCCAATGTAAAAGCAATAATTGATTTTGGTTTTCTCTGAGTCTTCAGTTTTCTCTGAAATCATAAGTAGAACATGTGACGGTCGGTCTGAACTTTGAGTGTCACTCCGATCCTCTTGGAATGCGAATTGAAATCTGAGATAGCATAACCATACTTCAAGTTGTGAGAAAAGACTATTACAACCACAGTGTCAGACTTAAAAAAATCAAATAACGAAGAAATACTCGAGGTAACTCTAGTCCAAGATGGTTGTCAGCCTTGTACATTGCAATGCGGGAGATCTGTAAAGCTGGAAAAGGAACAGGTAACTGCCCATTACAATGAAAGGTCTTATAAGCGGTCCTAAGTGATTGTGAAGCATGAACTAATCTTCAAGATCAAATATTGTAGGTAGATCCCCGTAAGGCCGCAAAAAGCACGGGGGTGCTAACCATCCAAAATACATACTTGCAACTACCCTTGATGCAAACTGTCAATCACGATGTAAAAGGATTGTGATTTGATGCCACATAAAGCTGCAAAATGTGCAAGGACAAATCACACTCTTTTGCTCAACTATAAAGAGACACCCGAATTACTCAACCAGACGAGTCTTTCAATAATGACACTTCAGTGGGAGTAGACTATACCACGTCTACATCTAATATGAAAGGTAGGATGTCTACTTACTTTGGCATTCGGTTGCCCCCAACCTCTACCAAACTGGGGCATCTGTAGACACCCCACCTAAAACACGGATAAGTCGCTCTTTAATTTTTAGCTTGACTTCAATAAATTACTCCTACTAACTTAAAAATCGTTAAAAATCCAAACGAGTCAAATAAGGAGCATGCTCGGCCCATCTTGGAGATAACAAATGGACCCAATCGACTAGAACCAAATCTAATAATGATTCGGTTATGGCCGTGCATATGAACTCCAGACCTCGGGAACTCTTTATACGTAACAACTGATATGCGAAAAAAAGGATAAAATGAACCCTCTCTACCTAAGAATTACTCATTGTACTACTTAATCTTCCCGAATAATAGTGTTAAGGTGTAAAAGGTCACATTTTCAAGATCGAAGAAAATACGATCGTTCTTGTACACAAAGTGACTACGATGTTAAAACTAAATTTTAACTGATCAAGATGATTTATGGTTTATTGGAAAGGTGGTCAAATAATCTTCCTAATGAACTTAAGTTTCCTCTAATCCGAGTTATAATGAGGAACATCCGATCCGTTTATCAAAACCATGAATAGTCGAGTTGTCGAAGCTGTAAAAACTCTAATCACACTTTAAACTAGTCAAATTGGATCCAATTGAAGTGATTTCAGTTTCAATAAAAATCTTATCATGTACATTTCTAATGAGCATAAGATCTTCAAAAATGGACAATTGATTTCATATAATAAATGGTCGTACTTTCGACAGGTCAAACACGTTCCGATCGAAGTGATTCTAGTCTTGTTAGGAAGCTTATCTGATTATCTTTCCAACGAGACTAAGATTACTGAAAATTGTTAAACAACAAATAAGATATAAAAATTTAAATAATTTATAAAAAAGACAAACTAATTATTACATTTCATATATAAAAACTATATGTATATTATATATATATATAATAATTACTTTTATAAATAAATATATATAAATATTTATCATAAAATAAATATAAAAAAAAAGTAATCATTACCTTTTAACTTTTATATATTATATATTATTGTATGATATATATATATGTGTGTGTGTGTGTGTGTGTGTGTGTGTGTGTGTGTATTATTTTAAGATTTAAATGGTGGGTGCCCATAACATAACCTAATGAGTTGCGATTGTTGGTAGAAGATTGTGGCTACCAACGCTTATATAAGGGGCTCGTTGCCAAATAGAGGGAGATGACCAACGCTAGAAAGTGAGACAGAGAGGAAAAAAGCGAAAGAGAGAAATATGGAGCAAAAGACAGAGAGGGTAGCAAGAGGGATAGAAAAATACAGAAAGGGTATGAGGGTTGGAGTTCACCCGGAGGTGCTGCACAAGGTATCTTAAATATTTCTAATACGCCAATATGCTACCCAACACAGGAGACAAAAAAAATGCCACTATATAACTCACTGAAGCTAAGAGTTTCTCTACCTTCATTTAAGTCACATTCCACTCCACACATTATAAGTGCATCAACCACATTCATATTTCTTTCTATCTCTTTCTGCATTATTCACCCTCTTACATTTTCTCTTACTTTATTTGCCTGCCTAGGATATTAAATCCTACGAAGCAAGGCTAGTTGTCACTTCGTCTTATTTATAACACCTTTATTTAATTTGCCTGCCTGGGTCCACTTGGTTTTGCGATGTAAGGTTAAATAGTTTCTTTTTTCTTATTTTTGCCTACTCGGCCCTTATGAGTTATGTGAAGCACGACCAAATATAAAAATCTCAAATTCTTTTGAATCCTCAAAAGTTGCAAAATCTTATGAAGTAGAAATTGGACATTATGCGGGTGGAAAATGGTGCTTAATCCTATCATTTTTCATCCCCGAGGCTCTTACTCAGAAACTATGGTCGCAGATTAATCGCGAGAGTCACTTGAATTAGAGAATCGTGAGATTCACTGACCCTTGAGCTATTCTAGGGTTTTTAACTGGCCATAGATTTTTAAATTCATTTGGATAGTAATGACTCCTGTCACGCCCTAAATTCGGTGACTGGAACTCACAAGAATCCCTATAGCCGATTTCGGCGCCGACAGCCTTCGTAGTACCCCATTCTCAGCTCCTAGCACCCATTCACCAGGTTCCGATCCTGGGATCCCACAAAGAGGATTTCTATAACATAATCCAATTCATAAAGTGCATACCCAAGATCATAACATAGTAACCACTGGAAATAACCATGAGAACACATCACAAAATCCACTAAGAATTAAAACTTTTATACAAGGTACAATGCTCAAAAGGGAAATACATGGTTTGAATAACGGTGACCCAAAAATGTCCTCGGCACGCTCCAACGCTCCTCCTCAGCTATTGTGGTTGCCTAGAATCTCCTGCACGCATTAATCATGCATAAGCTTATAGAAAGCTTAGAGGGCGGTGTGTGTGTAATACCAGTGTCGGAAAAGCCATATCAGAGAATGCAGAAGTGCAGCATGAACCATGAACACTATCAATGCCACTAGCCATACTAAGGCTAAGCTAGGACAATCATAAATGCAACAAGTCGTACCAAGGCTATGCAAAGAAATACATGAGTATTGGACACCACATCAAGGCGATGCACAAAAGGCCTATATAGCCAATGCCAATGCAATGCAATACATGCCAGTCCTCATATCAAGTCCACGAATGATATATAGTTCCACTATAGGGAAACCATCAGGGTCAAATACACTGCTAGTCGACTGTCGCTCTCCTAGCTGCACAGTCTAACAAGTGTAAGAGACCTCATTACCCTCTTGTGGATAACCAATCACTAGTAAGGCTCAATGGTACCGGACCCATTCATGATCTAGTCAAACTCAGCCTAGCTATTATCCCCTTACTCAGGCAGGTAAGGCTACACCCCATCTCAACCAACTACGCTACAGTGAGAGACGCGGATTAACGATATAAGGCACTTGGATGCTCATGTTTTCCACTCGGTCTCGGCATTGAGGCGTCTCCTGGTACTATGAAGGTTTAGGGGCTTTCACCCAAGGACATCCTAAGTGCCCCAAAATGCTCAAGTAACATTTTCGGTGTCCAAACACAGCCATCCGCAATACACCTGTGGAGGCTACGACCTTGATGAAGCAAGGGTGAATATCCACGTGCTATGCAATGCCAGATGCATGAATTACACAATCAACCATGCATCAAACCCAAGCATCCAATGTGCTCAAGAGGGGAAACTTCATCCTTCAAGAAAATACCAACATATCCTACCCAATGGCACAACCATGACCAATCACATCTCAACCAAGCATGCATATGATGCGTATGGGAGTGGGTCATGAAGATGAACAAAGATGCCAATGTGGTGAAGATGTACTCTTCTCCTAACTATGTAGGGTCTAGGTACTTAGACAATTTCCCATAAGGAATATAACCTCTAGTGGGGGCCTAATAACCCGTGGTAGCCCACAAGACTAAGGAAAGACAATGACATGGGCCTAGCTATGGTCTATGGTGGACCTTTAACCACTCATAGAAGTAAGTGGGCCTACCTTGGGGACACCAATGTGGACATTCAACCATTACTATCCTAAGAAGGTAGCCCATCACCAATCAATCACGGATCAAGGCCCAAGGCCCAAACATCACCATGAATAAGAAATGGATAGCTATAACATTCCACATACATTCATATTGAGCCTCAAATAAATGGCCCAAGGCTTATTCAATACATAGGTCCAAAGGCAACATACATAGCCCAACCCATATGCAATACTATGGGCCCATAAGGGAGGTTAGGGCCCAACATAAGGGTCACCAAATCCATATACTGTGGTGGGCCTAGTGGGCAGCCCATTACCCCAACCACATGGGCAATAATAATATTCTAGCCAAGTAAGTTGGGCCTACATTCTAGCCCAAGGATATAGTTGATTTGGTGGGCAACCAAGGGCCTAACCATTTGTGTAATCCAGCCCACTAACCCAGCACAACATTATGGTGAAAATGGGTCAAGAGTCCACTACGCCTAACAAGAAGGTTCCAGCCCATTTGAGCCTAAAGAGACCAACAATCTAACTACATAAATGGTCCCAAATAGCCCAACTATGGAGGGCCTCAAGGGTGCATTAATTAATCCCTCTAAGGTCTTCACAATGTGGTGGGCCTCACTCCTAAAAATCTTAGCCCAAGGGCAATGTACATTTACAGTATATTACTGGATTTTTGTTCCACCAGCTTTTTGGGCCGGTTGGAGCCCAAAAAAAAATGCTCATCTAATTGAGACCCAAGTCCAAGTGGCCCAGCAATTAGGCCAGAGGGTCCCACCAATAGGAGTATACCAAGGGACACAAAGACTTAGGTGGGCCATACTGCTGGACCAAGGTCCAGCATGCAACCCACATGGGGTGTCCCACAATGGGCTGGACGTCCAGCCCCATGCAATGCATATGGTGGGCCCCCACCTTGGACGTTCCACACCGAGGTGGGTCACATCCAAGTGGGTCCCACAATGGATGGACAAGTGGATAAAACACACATCATGGTGGGCCACAAATAGGTGGGGACAGCCGGCCTTGCTGGACATCACCACCATGGATGTCCATCCAAGTGGGCCAATCTAGCCACCACACTCTGATTTCCAGTGGTCTAAATGGCCCCAAATCTTGTAGGTGGGTCCTAGAAACGGTAGGCCACCTCAAGAATAAATTTTAGATTTTTATAAGTATGATAAATATTTTAAAATAAAATGGCAACCATACATGTTATAGAAATCTAGTTATTGCAGAAATCTTGTTGTCCCTATGTTTGGGACAACAAGGAGTAAGCCTAAACCCACCCAAACCCTTGGAAAATTTATGAGAATGGTGGTCCTACTCATAGAAAACAAGTGGGGTCTACTGGGGTGGGCCACTTATTCCAGAAAATCAGGTAAACATGCACATTTCCACCTTGCTGTATTGCTAAACTATCCAAAAATTTCGGAGCAGTTAGCCTACTTTGGCTCATCCCATGAGCCTTAATCATGGGAGATAAGGTGTGGACCCCATTCCACATCAAAGTGAGATCCACACATAATAAAATCCCTAAAGAAATTTGAGATAGAAAGGCCTGCAAATAGGTCTAAACAGTAGCTCAAACTCATGCTCCAACTAAGCACGAAATCTGGAAGCAACATAAGTTGTCCATATTTCAGCCCATATAAATTAATCAAAGGGTTTATGACCTTGATTCAACATGTGGGGTCCACCTTGATAGGTTGACAAAATTCTAGACCCATGAGTTCACTAAGACCTCCATGAAAAAAGCCATTTTGGAGGCCACCCAAACCATGCATGCATGGTGGGCTTAGACATCCCGTCTAGCTAAGGGTCTGAGATGTTGCTGACCTCTCCTTAGTGGGCCACACATTATTAGAATGCAAAGGATAAAAATAGAGAGAAAGGAAGAGAGAAGAAGCAAATCGTCCATTAGTGGAAGGTCCCGCCAGTAATGGACCTCCCACACCCAAATCCACACCGTCTACTACGTTATATGATACATGCATGCTATAATACATCAAAGGAATTTGCTTGAGGGTAGGGATCCTCTTTCTCACATGCATGCAAGGCCTAGATGGCCTATAGGATGTAAGAAATGAGAAGGAGAAAGCATCATGGTGGGTCCATGGAGAATGGCCAACCATATATGAAAATATGAAGGATCTAGGCCTATGGCCTCATCCTAAGAGCCATGTAGGATCTCCACCATAGATTGGTGGGTCCTACATGCCTCCATGCATGTAGAAAAAGAAAAGAAGAAAGGGAAAAAGAAGAAGAGGTGAAGAAGTTTGATGGAGCACCCACTATGAAGAAGGCCTTCAAAACTCCAAGATCAAAGTTCTAGACTTCAAGAGGAAAATGATTGAAGGGTGTAGATGGGTTGCTAATGGCTAGATAGAGGCGAGTTTGGGGAAGAAGGGTTTGGAGGAGAGGAGAATGCTTGGACATTTTTTTTGCAAGGAGGAGAGGAAGAATGGAAGAATGAGAAGGAGAGAGAGAGAGAGAGAGAGAGAGAGAGAGAGGGGAGGGTATATTCATGTCAAGATTTCTCCCATTGTTAGGGAAGAGAAACCTCATGATGTAGCATTGGGGGTGGGGATTAAGGCAAATGATTACTCTTTAGAAAAGCAAACCTAAGCTAGGCTATGATGGGTGTAGCTAGGTTAGGTAGAGGCTAGGTATAGGCTTTCTAGGAAATTGCAACTAGGTGGGCCTACCTTAAAAAATGTGTAGGGCTAGAAAGTGGGCCCCACCACATGATGAATGGTCAAGAAATGCTTGGGTTGAAATCACAAGATGTACATGTCGGATTTATGCATGAGACATGACATTGGAACCGCGGCGCCGATGCGGTCGCAATGACATAGGTTTTGAGTGGATCCGGGTCGGGTCTATATGACGCGACTTAAGGATGACTACAAATGCTATCCACAGGTCGCGAGTCTCCAGAATTTGACCAGTAGGACTGCGAGACCTAGGGGAATGAAATGGATACTCAGGGTAGGGTCTTACAACTCTGAATCAAATGTATTTTTACAACTAAATCAATAACATACTTTGACTATACTAACAAATCTATGCTCACACGGGAAGAAGCGTTCGCGCACGCGCAGACATATGCACACACGCACACACACACACACACATATATATAAGTCAAGGGAGAGGCGTTCAACTGCAAGATGAGCAGGTGGGCTCACCATGGGAACCACCATGATGTATGAGTTAAATCCACACTGTCCATCCATTTAAACCGATCATTTTGAGGGATAAACCCAAAAGTCGGGTAGATCCAAGGTTTAAGTGGACTACACAGTGGATTAAATCCCTACGGTTGAAATCTTGTCAGTGCCATTGTAATGTTATTTACCATCCTTTATAGTAAATAAACCAAAAGAAAAAAAAATAGTATTATTATTATAACACAGCAACACTGCTGCTGTGTTGCTGCTGACAGTTAAAAGGGGGAACGGGTGGCCCACCATGATGCAAATGTTATCAGAAGTCTTCAGTCCGTTGCTCGACTCAAAGTCCAGCAAACTCAGTTTTTTTAGTGTTCATGATGCTTGACCAGTCGAGGGTCAGGCTCGATCGGTCAAGCGGGTTGCTCGACCACTCGAGGCCCTCCTTCGACTAATCAAGGTTACTTAGATCTTATGCGGACTGCGTAAATTTGAATCGGTTTCCAAACTTTTCCAGACTAGGCGCGTAAGTGGAGTTTCCTAAACTATAAATAGGGGTCCCTAGGGCTATTTTAAGGTATTCTAAAGCTTTCTAAAAGTTTTCTAAGGGTTCGTAAAAGGGTTTTAGGGTTATCAAAGGGTGTAGCAAGGGTGAGATTCAAGGTTGTTCGGATCGGGTAAGTTCTCTCTCTTGTAATTTCTATTTCATAGTGGATTTTTGTTGCTTTGTGCTATGGTTTTTTCCCACAAGGGTTTTCCACGTTAAATCCTTTTATTCTATTGTGATTGCTTGATGTTATTGGATTGTTATCCTAGATCTAGATTTGTGTGATTCCACAGTACAAATCCCCAACAAGTGGTATCAGAGCAAATGTTGGGCACAGATCTGAATCTGTGGGATTAGTAATAATGGGAAACGGCATGTTTAATATTGAGAAGTACTCAGGCAAAAATAAATTTGAGTTATGGAAGGTTAAGATGATTAGCTTATTAACTAAGCAAGGCAAGATTAAGGCTCTTGAGGAGTGAAAATCTACCATGAAAGATGATGAATAGGAAAACCTTGTTAGTAATGCTTTAGCCTCTATCCGTTTATGTCTCACGGATGAGGTTCTCTATAATGTTTTGAGGAGAAAATTGTGGCTAGTTTGTGGGCAAAGTTAGAGAACATCTATGCAAAGAAGTCCTTTAAAAATCGCCTACACTTAAAGCTATAGTGTTATACCTTCAAGATGGCAGAGGGTGTAGATCTAGAAGCCCATATCAGCACTTTAATAAATTGATGTGCAAATTGCTGGATATGGAGGAAGTGGTTAAAGATGAAGAACAAGCATGTATATTATTGAATTCTCTTCCTGCATCATATGAGTCTTTCACGGACATGATATGCACTGTAAATAAAACTTAAATGTTGACAACGTTATCTCAACCCTTCAAGGGAAGGCTATGAGAAAGCTAAACTATAACATCCTGGATTTTTGCCAACCTGGAATTAGACGTCCTTAGGTAATGGGTCGCTCCTAATACCTTATTAACTTGTCAGAACTCAATCCCAAAGTCTAAAACCACTTTTGAACCCATTTCCTTCACAAATCCCACCCTTCACCACCTTGTTCTTTCAATTTTTCTAAGTACTTTTACATTAAACACTATCTTAAAGTTTAGGTGATGAAGAACAATACTTAAACTAAACATAACTACAAAGGCCCAGGTACCACCTCAGACAGAAATTACTCAGGACTAAATCCTATAAAAATTAGGCGAGAATTAGCTAGTGTTAAACTAGAGTACCTGTGAAATTAGCACCAATCACTTTAAATATGATCTGCAAGACCCAAAACTTGTAGAATCATTGACGCTAGGTTACCTTAAAATCTAGGATCAATCTCATTACTCAGTTGCTCTCGGGAGCACATTGAAACTCCGTATCAGATCTGGACCGCATGTTGGAAGTCCGATTAACACGAAGTCAAGGAATTAGGACCGCCTTACTGGGCTTAACAACCATCTCGAAAATCAAATCCAGATAGTGTTCCAGCGCTATTCGCTTGAGCTCGGAGCGGGGAGTGTGAGAAATGTGAAAATAATTCTAATTTAAATTCAAAATAAAGAAATCTGAGACTTGTCGCTTACGGGTCAGTATTAAGCAACCTGACCATCAGAATCAGACCAAATTACACCCTCGGATCAGGGATATTTCCCCAAACATATCCATGTACTCGGAATCTCCGATCGAGATCCACTGACCGTTGAACTGAAACTGGTTCGCCATGCGTGATCCAAGAAGCCGACTGGAATGAAAACTTAACTAAACCTAGATCCTGCGTTAGTGAGCTTAAGTCCGACCTTTGGCTTAAGGGGGGCCGCCAGAAGTCCTCCATTGAGCTGAAACTGGGTCGCTTTGGTTATAACCTAGGTATACCTTGACCATAAGTCTATTTTAGTGAGTTTTTATGCATATAAAGACCTTAGAACCCTCTCTCTCACAGTCATACGAATTTGAGATTGAGAAGAGAGAAAAAAGAGAGAAAGTGTGGGAGAAGTGGGAGCATCTCCCTGCCATGCTTCACTGTCGCCGCTACATGAGCTTAACCACTCATTTCTAATCGCTTTCCCGGCAATTTCGGCGTCATTTCTAGGTAAGAAACCCTAACCCTAATCTGTTTTGGAGTTGTAAAGGTTGTAGGTTATGAAATAGCTAACCTATTTCATTCTATAGGTTGCCAAACTGCCGTATACTAAAGCTTAGCGAATCCATCGACTCCGTTACGATTCAACGACAAAAGGTGCAGAATTTAGGTGTATAGGTTATGGTTTTCAATGCTTTCAATGCCAGATAATGATAGATTCATGATCTGCATGCAATTGCACATGTACAAAGTGCTGTCTGTTTTCCGTTTCGATTAAAGATGAAGATTATGGAATTTTACATGCTCTATGTATTTGTAGAAAGTACCATATAAGTATAAATTTTAGAAATGTGTTTGCCATAATTATTTTTTGTATGAATGTATTATATATGTATAAAATACTTGTTTGGCGAAAGGACTCGCCCTAATACATGTTTTGCTAATATACACTATGTATGTTGAAATAGTGTATTCTAGAAAGTACCCTATACGTATAAATTTTGGAAATGTGTTTGCCATGATTATTTGCTGTATGAACATATTATATATGCGTAAAATACTTGTTTGGTGAAAGGACTCGCCCTAATACTTGTTTTGCTAATATACACTATGTATGTGAAAATAGTGTATTCTAAGTGTTTGTGAAAATGACTGAATGAGTAGTAGTTAGTAAATTGTAATGTTTAAGG
This sequence comes from Magnolia changhungtana, assembly GCA_030180095.1. NCBI lineage: Eukaryota > Viridiplantae > Streptophyta > Magnoliopsida > Magnoliales > Magnoliaceae > Magnolia > Magnolia changhungtana. The sequence goes on from JASAUF010000600.1 coordinate 7,453,065, forward strand.
GTGTTGAGATATGATTCTTAACTTCTTTAACTATGTGTATAATTTTTTTAGATATCTGTGTGATTAGAAATTGAATATGTACAAACTCATGCTTATGTTGTACTTCATAACATGCTCAACTGATTGTATGATTTTATTTGTGTAATGCATATGTTTAAATTCATGTTTATATTATAATCCATAAGTGCCGTGAAGGGTGATGGGGGAGTGGTGTAACAAGTGCGTGCAAGAGCCCTGACAGCCCTAAGCGGATGTTATCAGACTTTGATTGTATGATTTGAATCTTGATCCATTACTGCTTTAACTATCTGCAATTGAATGTGATTGTGGCTATCGTATAGTCCAGGCAATCGACAATGAAACTGAATTCGTGGTTGAGATTCAGTAGCCACGAGAGATGTGTTCGTCGAATCAGAGTCATACTTCGTTTGGCGATAGTGGCTGGACACATGAAGTGCTTATGCGCTTTATATCGTTCAACTCGTTATGCGCTCGAGCTAGCCGAGCTCGTCAAGTAACCCAATCTGTCTTATGTATGTTCACCATGTTTGGACGCTACTGCTTGAACCGAGGGTACCAAACTTACCAGTGAAATCCCGTTAACCATGGTACCTCGATCCGCTAAGACTCATGAGCCGGGCACGGTGGTATGGGACACCGTGGTCGAGCTGTCGGCCTACGCTGGGGCCACGTGCCTCCCCGTAGTGACCAGTGAGCAACCAGACTCGTGAACCGATTATGGTGGTATGGGACACTATATATGAGATGTCGGCCTACATTGATAAGGTGATGGGGGAGTGGTGCAACGAATGCGTGTAACAGCCCTGACAGCCCTTTGTAGTGACCTCGAGCATACTCTGAATTTGTGGTGAGGTAACGAGTTTTGCCGCAATGTATAGAGTATGAACTAGGCTTGTTTCAATTTAGTGATGAACCGTTAAAGAGGTGATGGGGGAGTGGTGTAACCATTGTGCGTAATAGCCCTGGAAGCCTTTGCAGCGACCTAAAAATACACCATCAAATGAGATTAACTAGGACTGACGACCCTAGAATGGACCATGTTTGGGAATGATACAAGGGAGGTACCTTAGTTTCCTAATCCTGCTGTTTGAAATGGACTAATAACTACTCGGTAATCATGCTCATCATCGCACTGCATGTGCCTGGTAGATGTGGAGCACTGAGGGATGAACGCATGTCGCGAACGTAAGATGGTGTCGCATGAGAGTGGTTTGGCAAGGGCATTCATCATGTCATTTCATACTTGCATTAAATAAGAGTAGTTAGAATTATTTGATTGTACTGCTTTATCATTACTGCTTGACTGAATTGATAACATGTTAACATATGCTTTATTGTTCCACTGAGTTGATCACTCACTCCCACGTTACGGGATGGTGTTGTACACATCAACTAGATTTGTTTGAGTTTCAGGTGATGGTGATGCTTATGAAGTAGAGCCGGACTACTATTATGATGTTGAGGAGGAGTTCTCCTACATGTAACGCTCTGGCAAGTCTATGAAGACCTGGTATTGTATTGACGGGGCCATGGTATTTGGAATAAAAGACATTACACTTCCACAACTTGGTATAATTTGAAATTATAATTGTAATTCATTAACCTGGTAACCTTATCACACTCTGGAGACTCACTATAGTTTATATATTTTTCTATCTATCACAGTCTTCCGCTTACAATTTAACTGTCTCTAGAGTATGATATGCTGTTTTGGCTTAATCTTACTCATGTTCACCACACTAATACAGACAACAGCCAATCATCATTCCATGGCTTCTTATAAGGAGGCCAATGTGGTCACATCTAATGAAGAATCAAGTGGTGGTGATGTTCTGTCTATTTCCATGATTGGTCACTTACACGACAATCATAAAGACAAGTGGATACTTGACATAGGAGCATCTTATCACATGACTCCTCGTCGGAGTTAGTTTACCAGTTACAAGGAATGCGATGGTGGATAGGTTTTTATGGGCAATGACAATACCTGTAATGTTGTGGCTATTGGTACGGTGAGCATCAAGACGTTTGATGGGATGAAGCATACCTTGACTGACGTCAGGCACGTTCCTGATATGAAGAAAAGTCTGATTTCTCTCGGTGCACTCGAGGCTATATGGTGCAAGTTCACCGGTATTAATGGTGTCCTTAAAGTTTCAAAAGGGGCACTCATGGTTATGAGAGCGTAGAGGCACAGAAACCTTTACAGGTTGATTGGGAGCACTTCAATAGGTGGAGTGGTAGCAGCTATTACAGACTCCACGTCTTTACGTATGTGGCATGCTCGTCTGGGCCACATGAGAGAACGGGGAATGAAGATACTTTCTGATCGATGCTTAATTCCAACTTTTAAAATTTTTGATTTAGATGTATGCGAGCATTGTATATATGGTAAACAATCTACATTGTCTTTTAAGTCTGAAAAGCATGTTTGTAAGGGAGTGCTTGCTTATGTGCACATTGACGTATGGGGGCCATCGCTAGAAGTTTCCATTGGGGGGTCGTCATACTTTGTTTCATTCATTGACGACTACTTCATGAAAGTTTGAGTTTACTTCATGAAGCATAAATCTGATGTTTTCATCATATTCAGACAATGGAAGGCAATGATGGAAAAACAGTCAGGGCAGAAAATAAAGGTTTTAAGGATTGACAATGGTGGAGAATTTACTTCCACTGAGTTTAATGAGTATTGCAAGGATGAAGGGATCATCAGACACAACACTGTGCGCCACATGCCTGAGCAAAACAGTGTGGCTGAGCGAATGAATCGGACTCTCTTGGAGAGGGCTAGATGTGGAGCACTGAGGGATGGACGCATGTTGCGAACGTAAGATGGTGTCGCATGAGGGTGGTTTGGCAAGGGCATTCATCATGTCATTTCATACTTACATTAAATAATAGTAGTTAGAATTGTTTGATTATACTGCTTTATCATTACTGCTTGACTGAATTGATAACATGTTAAGCTATGCTTTATTGTTTCACTGAGTTGATCACTCACTCCCACGTTACGAGATGATGTTGTACACACCAAACAGATTTGTTTGAGTTTCAGGTGATGGTGATGCTTATGAAGCAGAGCCGGACTACTATTATGATGTTGAGGAGTTCTCCTACATGTAACGCTCTTGCAGGTCTATGAAGACCTGGTATTGTATTGATGGGGCCATGGTACTTGGAATAAAAGACATTACACTTCCACAACTTTGTATAATTTGAAATTATAATTGTACTTCATTAACCTGGTAACCTTATCACACTCTGGAGACTCACTATAGTTTATATATTTTTCTATCTATCACAATCTTCCGCTTACAATTTAACTGTCTTTAGAGTATGATATGTTGTTTTGGCTTAATCTCACTCATGTTCACTACACTAATATAGATAATAGTTAATCATCATTCATTTTGTTTGCATAAGTGATGCGTTGGAACTCGGGAGTTGAGTTTATGCTCGACCCCCGATTTTCAAGGCGTTACAAGATGGTATCAGAGCATGATTTGGATTAAACTGGACCTGGGCTATGGTAACACGATGGACTCTGACGCACTCTGACTTAGGAGGGAGTGACAGAACGTAGAAACTGACTTATAATTTTCCAAATTCGCCAAACGGCGAAATCGATTGAAATTTACCGCTGAGATTGGGCCCGTACACACCTATGATCACGTGAAACGATCCCGAACCACTTCTAGGCCGTCAGTCGACGGGTTTGAGTCGTTCCCCAAAAACGAATGCCCTTAGGTTGTGGGTCAACTACAACACCTTGCACTTCATCTCAAAGCCTAGAACCCCTTTTTATCCAATTCCTTCAAAATCTCTCCTTGCATCACTTCATCCTTTAATTTTTTCTAAATCCTTTTATGCCAGATATAAATTCTAATGTATAAATGATGAGAATAATACTTAAATAAAAATTTACTATAAATAGTAAATATATGTATAAATTGGGCTTTTGACCATTCAAACTTTGGAATCTAACCAAATAAGTGGGTTGTTTGGATAGATTAGCTCCTCCTACCCCAAAATCATATGCTACATGTCACATAAATTCTTTCCAGTTTACAAATTGGCCCCAAAAATGTCTTAAATGGAGTTGGGGGCCACACTATGCAATCCAGTGGGATCCGGGACAGACCCAGGGTACCATTAGCCCCTTGGGAGGTTGGGAAACACCACCCAACTACGGCGGCAGCACTCTAGGTAAAGCGGACCGTGGTGGGACCGCGGTCACCGCGGTCGACCGCGATCTGGTCGAGCAGGTGCTGGTCGTGGTCGGTGCTGGTCGTGGTCGGCCCGACCCCTAGGCACATGTGGTGCCTATCAAATGTTGTGGGGGCCCCTCCTTCTTGTCAGTTTGGCCCCCTCTCTCTCAAAACACCCTCCAAGCTCTCCGTTTCCCTCAAATTTCAGTTTTTCTCTCTCAAACCTCCCTTCCATTCACTCGTTCCGTCATTTTCTGTCACAACCCATTCATCTCCATCGTTCACAGCAATCCCTACCTCCCTACCCTCTCCATTCTCTTTCATTTGAGCTCCTACACCCTCCATTTAAAGCTCAAAAACGTGTAAGCTCTCAACCCATCCCATCTTTCCATTTTCCCTCTTTATTCCCTTTCATTTGCGCCTATGTAGGCTCAAGATTCTGAAACCTAACAACCTCTCTCCTATCTTCCATGTTTTCTAATGCCATATTTAGAATGTATGCAATGAAAAGTATATCCCGGGTTTTCCTATTACACTTAGAAATTCCTCATCCCGGGATTTGGAACTCCCATCTCACGTTTCCCACATAAGACTCATTTTCCAAAGCTTATAAAATTAATCCCCACCCATCCTCCTGCCAACCATGTCACTCCCAATTCCGAGGAGGGATTAGCAATACAGTCCCATTTAATACAACTTAAGACCACTGGCCAAATAGTGTTGAAGTGATAAAGTCACTTGATACACATTAACCCACCACACTCTGATAGTTTAAGCTTTTAGGGTAAATGGTTGTTTGACAAATAGGCCCTTAGAGTTTTGGACCTAGAGCGGTGCTCCCAGATTTCGACAAACCTGACCATATAGGAAATCCAACAAATTAATAATGTGAACCTTAGGACCCTCTTAGCTAGTATAAGCATGTGTGAAGTGCTCGAGAGTAGTTGAATTTAAGTCTGTACAACTCAATTCCAATTAGACAACGTTTGACCCTAAGTGATAAAACAATTTCTTATATTGGAAAGGGTATAAAATCATCTAGTGTATAAGCATAGACTTTGGACTACACCTATGGCTTTCCACTACTCCTAAATTAAGACTAGACTACTGGTTACATTAGAGAATGCCAGAGACCGATAGATGTAGCTAGGTCAAATCAATACACCTCTTTGATCTGGGTGGCTCAGCGAAAGCGTGGTGGACCCTACCCCACTGGCCCAGGATCAAAACTGTGCTCGTTGAATACGAACATTATAGAAGCCCTAGCAAGTTCTACTATGAGAAACTGTTTTAGGATGATCTAGTAAGATTTGACTCACTATTTCCTTGGACGTAGATAATAACGAGGACTCTCTTAGACTAAGACCTAAAGGGCAACCTTAGAAATAGACAATTTGAACCTTTCAATGATGGACATTCCCTATATTTTTATAGTGATCGGTCTATAGAATTACTGAAATATACAACTGCGAAGCATTCGTGGCTTGACCCAATTCTCAATCCTGGGTGACTACCAATGGACTCACTGCTGACGGGCAGAAGACCGGGATCCACCAGGATTCAGAAGGGATACGATGAGCTTTCTACCCTAGCCCGGTAGATGATCGATGTATCGGGATCAAGCCCACTATAACTGTCTCTCCGTGTTGGTCAAACATGAAAACAGCTAGCTTACTCTAACTAGTTGGGAATCGAAGTCAAGACTCCAAAGAGGTAAAGAAATAAATTGTAGCAAATCATCAGGGTATGAGTAATGGATAAAGAAATAAGTTTTAAGGGGGGTAGAATAAAATGAACCAGGCTAGTGTATACCCTACCACACGTAGAAACTTGAAATCAATAAGTCTTAGGCAAAGGAAATAATTAAATCTTTCCTTATTACCCTTAGGCAATTTTGGGGACGAAATTTTGTTTTAACGGGGGTAGATTGTAACATCCCAGATTTTTGCCAACCTAGAATTAGACGTCCTTAGGCAATGTGTCGCTCCTAACACCTTATTAACTCGTCAGAACTCAATCCCAAAGTCTAAAACTGCTTTTGAACCCATTTTCTTCACAAATCCCACCCTTCACCACCTTATTCCTTCAATTTTTCTAAGTACTTTCACATTAAACACTATCTTAAAGTTTAGGTGATGAAGAACAATACTAAAACTAAACATAACTACAAAGGCCCAGGTACCACCTCAGACAGAAATTACTCAGGACTAAATCCTCTATAAATTAGGCAAGAATTAGCCAATGTTAAACTAAAGTACCCGTGAAATTAGCACCAATCACTTTAAATACAATCTGCAAGATCCAAAACTTGTAGAATCATTGACACTAGGTTACCCTAAAATTTAGGATCAATCTCATTACCCAGTTGCTCTCGGGAGCACATTAAAACTCCGTATCAGATCTGGACCGTATATTGGAAGTCTGATTAACATGAAGTTAAGGAATTAGGACTGCCTTGCTGGGCTTGACAACCATCTCGAAAATCAAATCCAGATAGTGTCCCAGCACTATTCGCTTGAGCTCGGAGTGGGGAGTGTGAGAAATGTGAAAATAATTATAATTTAAATTCAAAATAAAGAAATCTAAGACTTGTAGCTTGTGGGTCAGTATTAAGCAACCTGACTGTTAGAATCAGACCAAATTACACCCTCGGATCAGGGATATTTTCCCAAGCATGTCCATGTACTCGGAATCTCAGATCAAGATCCACTAACTGTTGAACTGAAACTGGTCTGTCACGCGTGATCTAAGAAGCCGACTAGAATGAAAACTTAATTAAACCTAGATCCTGTGTTAGTGAGCTTAAGTCCAACCTTTGGCTTAAGGAGGGCTGCCAGAAGTCCTCCGTTGAGCTGAAACTGGGTCGCTTTGGTTATAACCTAAGTATACCTTGACCATAAGTCTATTTTAGTGAGTTTTTATGCTATATAAGGATCTTAGAACCCTCTCTCTCACAGTCATACGAATTTGAGATTGAGAAGAGAGAAAAGAGAGAGAAAGTGTGGGAGAAGTGGGAGCATCTCCCTGCCATGCTTCCCTGCGGCTACACGAGCTTAACCACTCATTTCTAATCACTTTTCCGATGATTCCGACATCATTTCTAGGTAAGAAACCCTAACCCTAATCTATTTTGGAGTTGTAAAGGTTGTAGGTTATGAAATAGCTAACCTATTTCATTCTATAGGTTGCCAAACTGCCGTATACTAAAGCTTAGTGAATCCATCGACTCCGTTACGATTCAATGACAAAAGGTGCGGACTTTAGGTGTATAGGTTATGGTTTTCAACACTTTCAATGCCAGATAATGATAGATTCATGATCTGCATGCAATTGCACATGTACAAAGTGCTGTCTATTTTCTGTTTCTATTAAAGATGAAGAATATGGAATTTTACATACTCTAGGTATTTGTAGAAAGTACCGTATACGTATAAATTTTGGAAATGTGTTTGCCATGATTATTTGTTGTATGAATATATTATATATGGATAAAATACTTGTTTGGCGAAAGGACTCGCCCGAATACATGTTTTGCTAATATACACAATGATGTAGAAATAGTGTATTCTAGAAAGTACCGTATACGTATAAATTTTGGAAATGTGTTTGCCATGATTATTTGCTGTATGAACATATTATATATGCGTAAAATACTTGTTTGGTAAAAGGACTCGCCCTAATACTTGTTTTGCTAATATACACTATGTATTTGAAAATAGTGTATTCTAAGTGTTTGTGAAAATGACTGAATGAGTAGTAGTTAGTAAATTGTAATGTTTAAGGGTGTTAAGATATGATTCTCAACTTCTTTAACTATGTGTATGATTTCTTTAGATATCTGTGTGATTAGGAATTGAATATGTACAAACTCAGGCTTATGTTGTACTTTATAACATGCTCAATTGATTGTATGATTTTATCTATGTAATGCATATGTTTAAATTCATGTTTATATAATATTCCATAGGTGCCGTGAAGGGTGATGGGGGAGTGGTGTAACGAGTGCGTGCAAGAGCCCTGGCAGCCTGAAGCAGGTATTATCAGACTTTGATTGTATGATTTGAATCTTGATCCATTACTGCTTTAACTATCTGCAATTGAATGTGATTGTGGCTATCGTATAGTCCAGGCAATCGACAATGAAACTGAATTCGTGGTTGAGATTCAGTAGCCACGAGAGATGTGTTCGTCGAACCGGAGTCGTACTTTGGTTGGCGATAGTGGCTGGCCACGTGAAGTGCTTATGCGCTTCATATCGTTCAACTCGTTATGCGCTCGAGCTAGCCGAGCTCGTCAAGTAACCCGATCTGACTTATGTATGTTCACCATGTTTGGACACTACTGCTTGAACCGAGGGTACCAAACTTACCAGTGAAATCCCATTAACCATGGTACCTCGATCTGCTAAGACTCATGAGCTAGGCACGGTGGTATGGGACACCGTGGTCGAGCTATCGGCCTATGCTGGGGCCACGTGCCTCCCCGTAGTGACTAGTGAGCAACCAGACTCGTGAACCGATTATGGTGGTATGGGACACTATATTTGAGCTATCGGCCTACGTTGATAAGGTGATGGGGGAGTGGTGCAACGAATGCGTGTAACAGCCCTGACAGCCCTTTGTAGTGACCTCGAGCATACTCTGAATTTGTGGTGAGGCAACGAGTTTTGCCGCAGTGTATAGAGTATGAACTAGGCCTGTTTCAATTTAGTGATGAACCGTTAAAGAGGTGTTGGGGGAGTGGTGTAACCATTGTACGTAACAGCCCTGGAAGCCTTTGCAGCGATCTAGAAACACACCATCGAATGAGATTAACTAGGACCGACGACCCTAGAATGGACCATGTTTGGGAATGATACAAGGGAGGTACCTTAGTTTCCTAATCCTGCTGTTTGAAATGGACTAATAACTACTCGGTAATCATGCTCATCATCGCACTGCATGTGCCTGGTAGATATGGAGCACTGAGGGATGAACGCATGTCGCGAGCATAAGATGGTGTCGCATGAGGGTGGTTTGGCAAGGGCATTCATCATATCATTTCATACTTGCATTAAATAAGAGTAGTTAGAATTGTTTGATTGTACTGCTTTATCATTACTGCTTGACTGAATTGATAACATGTTAACCTATGCTTTATTGTTCCACTGAGTTGATCACTCACTCCCACGTTACGGGATGGTGTTGTACACACCAACCAGATTTGTTTGAGTTTCAGGTGATGGTGATGCTTATGAAGCAGAGCCGGACTACTATTATGATGTTGAGGAGGAGTTCTCCTACATGTAACGCTCTGGCAAGTCTATAAAGACCTGGTATTGTATTGACAGGGCCATGGTACTTGGAATAAAAGACATTACACTTCCACAACTTGGTATAATTTGAAATTATAATTGTAATTCATTAACCTGGTAACCTTATCACACTTTGAAGACTCACTATAGTTTATATATTTTTCTATCTATCACAGTCTTCCGCTTACAATTTAACTGTCTCTAGAGTATGATATGTTATTTTGGCTTAATCTCACTCATGTTCACCACACTAATATAGACAACAGTCAATCATCATTCCATGACTTCTTCTAAGGAGGCCAATGTGGTCACATCTAATGAAGAATCAAGTGGTGGTGATGTTTTGTCTGTTTCCATGATTGGTCACTTACACGGAATCATATAGACGAGTGGATACTTGACACAGGAGCATCTTATCACATGACTCCTCGTCGAAGTTGGTTTACCAGTTACAAGGAATGCGATGGTGGATAGGTTTTTATGGGCAATGAAAATACCTGTAATGTTGTGGCTATTGGTACGGTGAGCATCAAGACGTTTGATGGGATGGAGCATACCTTGACTGACGTCAGGCACGTTCCTGATATGAAGAAAAGTCTGATTTCTCTCGGTGCACTCGAGGCTATATGGTGCAAGTTCACCGGTATTAATGGTGTCCTTAAAGTTTCAAAAGGGGCACTCATGGTTATGAGAGCGTAGAGGCACAGAAACCTTTACAGGTTGATTGGGAGCACTTCAGCAAGTGGAGTGGTAGCAGCTATTGCAGACTCTACGTCTCTACGTATGTGGCATGCTTGTCTGGGCCACATGAGAGAACGGGGAATGAAGGTACTTTCTGATTGATGCTTAATTCCGGCTTTTAAAAATTTTGATTTAAATATATGCGAGCATTGTATATATGGTAAACAATCTACATTGTCTTTTAAATCTGAAAAACATGTTTGTAAGGGAGTGCTTGCTTATGTGCACATTAACGTATGGGGGCCATCGCTAGAAGTTTCCATTGGGGGGTCGTCATGCTTTGTTTCATTCATTAACGACTACTTCAGGAAAGTTTGGGTTTACTTCATGAAGCATAAATCTGATGTTTTCATCGTATTCAAACAATAGAAGGCAATGGTGGAAAAACAGTCAGGGCAGAAAATAAAGGTTTTAAGGACTGACAATGGTGGAGAATTTACTTCCACTGAGTTTAATGAGTATTGCATCAGACATAACACTGTGCGCCACATGCCCGAACAAAATAGTGTGGCTGAGCAAATGAATCAGACTCTCCTGGAGAGGGCTAGATGTATGTTAAGTAATGTTGTATTGGGCAAGGACCTATGGACAGAGGCCGTTAACACGTCTTGTTATTTGGTGAACTAATCTCCTTCAACGATAATTGAATATAAAATCTTAAAGGAAGTATGAAGTGGTCAGAAAATTGACTACTCAGATCTACGCATATTTGGTTGTGAAGCTTACTCTCATGTACCGTCAGTTGAGAGAGATAATGTAATGCCCCAAAAATCGGGGGTCGACCAGAGCTCAACTCCCAAGTTCCAACGCATCACTTATGCAACATAGATAATGATGATTAAATGTTGTCCATATTAGTGCTTTAAACATGAGTGGAATTATACTTAAACATCATATCATACTCTAAAGATAATTAAATTAAGCAAGTGGAAGACTGAGATAGGTATATAAAATATAAAAGTGTTTCTCAATCCCCAGAGTATGATATGATACCAGGCTGAATATATACACGTATTGTTCCAAAATTGTACAAATATCAAAGTGTAAATGTTTAACTAATCCAGTATCCCTACGATCCCGGTGACACAGCTCTAGGTCTACACAGACCCGCCTAAGAGCTGAACGTAGGAGAACTCCTCCTCATCATCATAGAAATCCGGCTCCATTGCGGAAGCCTCATCACAACCTGCATCTAGATCAAAGTCTGGTCGGTGTTTTAAAACATCGTCCCAGCGTGGGAGTGAGTGATCAACTCAGTGGTACTATAAGGTAAAGGTTAACATGTTATCAATTCAGTCAAGCAGTAATGATAAAGCAGTATAACAAACATGTCCTAAGTACTCTTGTTAATGCAGGGATGGTATGTTGAAATGATGCGTGCCCCTCTCCTGCACTCCCTCAGCGACTTCATCTCACGATCGCGCATGACAACTCCCACTGTGCCTTCCTCGCCTAAGCACGTGCAATGCAGTGCATGGTCGTGTTAGCCAAGTACTTAATTAGGCTTATTCATACAGCAGATTCGAGAAGCTAATGTACCTCCCTTTATATCATTTACCCAAACAATGATCCATCTAGGGTCGTCGATCCTAGTTATTCACATACGATAGGCAAGTTATAAGGCAACATAACCCCTGATTGAAAAGCAGTGGATAGGCAAGTTCACGAGTTTACACTCGAGGTCACTACGGGAGGTTCGTCACTTCGGCGTAGGCCTAGTTTATACTCGAGGTCACTATGGGAAGGCTCGTCACCTTAGCATAGGCCGATAACTCGAATACAATGTCCCATACCACCGTATTTGGCTCACGAGTTTAGGTTGCTCACTGGTCACTACGGAGAGGCTCGTCACCCTAGCGTAGGCCGATAGCTCGACCACGGTGTCCCACACCACTATGCCCGGCTCATGAATCTTAGCGGATCATGATACCAAGGTTGAAACGGGTTTTACATTGGTAAGCGGTACCTTAGATTCAAGCAGGAGCGTCCATACATGGTAAACATATAATAGGCCAATCGGGGTATTTGACAAGTTCGATTGGTACAAGTGCATGCTAAATTAATCGACATGGAGCATATACACACTCCTCGTGGCCTAACCACTGTCGATAATCAGCGTATGACTCGGATTCATCGAATGTATCTGTTGTGGCGAGACTAGTTCAGCCACTCATTCTAGAACCATTACCATTCGCCTGGACTACGTAGTAGTCGCCGTAATCATACTCAATGCAATAGGCAGTCACATGTGATAATCATAACAACATTTAGCAAACAACTCAATTACGATAATTATTTGATCATTTTATCAGACACATAAAGCATGTTACTATACATACGCATTTTTATACATAAATCACGTATGTGAAATTTATGTTACATGAAGGAATTTATACATATAGATAAGGTAGTTGAGAATCCTATCTTAACACCCTTAATAATTACAATTTATCAAGTAATTGCTCATCAGACATTTTATCAAACACTTAGACTACACATTTCAATATACAAGAAATAAATTAGTTATAACCTATATTAGGGCAAATCCTTTCATAAGGAGTTATCATACATATAATAATCACGTATTCTAGGTTAGTAGTCATGGCAAGCACAAATCATGATTTCACTTTCTTTCAAACATTTCAACAAACACATAAAATGCATTTTAAATTTCAACATAGTTCATATATGTATGGTATATGGAAAACATCGTATATAGGTGCATGTGGCAGTAATCAAGTCAGTCAAAAATCATTAACTGACATTGAAAACCTTAAAAACAATAACCTAAAAACCTTGAAAACCATAACCTAAATGTTATAGTCCGCACCTTTTGTCGGTATGCCTGTTACAAACTCGGTTCGTACCCTACGTCTTCGTCTACAGTATAACGGCTACCTAAATCATGAAATAGGTTAGCTATTTCGTCGATTCCTCTATTTGGATTCCTAAAATGATATTAGGATTAGGATTTCTTACCTAAATCAGAGTCGAAATCGCTGGTGTAGCGAATTGGGAGAGATGATTCGGTATATGGAGTGGTAGGAGTGAATCCCAACAACGATCTACTGATCTCTATCTCTTCTCCTCACTCTTCTCTCCTCTTTTCTCTCTTCTCTCTCCTAGGGTTAGAGAAATTCGTATAGAATGAGAGAGGGGTGGTTTAAGGGCTTTATATAGGCTTAGAAGTGATGTCAATGGCCCCAGGGCCATGGTATACTCAAGTTATAGCCAAAAGGCGTCTATTTCTGGCAAACGAAGCTTATCTGGAGGTCCATTACCCGCATACGGCCTGGAGCAAGTTCCCTGACGATGGACCTAAGCTAGGTTATGCTTTCGGTCTGATCAGATTTGTGGATCGACCGTGGAGGACCTGTTTCAGTTCAACGGTCATCATCACTCGATCAAGGCCATAAGTATACTGACATGTGCAGGGAAATTTTCCTGATCCACTGGTATAGTTTGGTCAGAATATGACAGTCTGAAGTCTTTAATTTCACCTGCAAGCGAGCAGCCCAATTCACTTAAGTTTGAGTTTATTTTCTAAAGATATTCACGTTTCTCACACACTTTACTTGGGGCTCTAGTTGTGCGTTTTTGGATACTATTCAGGCTCAATTCCCGCAATGGTTGTCAAGCCCAATAAGGTGGTCATAACCTTATAGTTTCGCGGTTATCAGACTTTTGACGCACAGTCCAGGTCCGATATGGAGTTTCAATGTACTTCCGAGAGCAACTGGGTTTTGGGGTTGCTCCTAGGTTTTTGGGTAATATTGAGTTAGTGATTCTAGTAGTTTTGGGTCTAGCAGTTTGTATAGATAGTGGTTCAAGCTAATTCCATTGATTATTTAGTTTAGTATTAAATTAATTTTCATTTAACTTCTAAAGGATTCGGTCCTTAGTGATTTCTGCCTAAGGTGATACTCGGGTCCTTGTACGGATTTTTTCTGAACATTACAGATAAGCTAGACCACAGGGCCAAAAAGTACATCTTTGTTGGCTATGACATTGGTGTGAAAGGTTACAGGTTATTCGACAAGGTCATGCAAGGTCATCACTAGCAGTGACGTCAGATTCGATGAAAGCTCTCTATTCTGCAAGAATGATCAAGAGAAGAAAGAGGAACCAGAAAGGTTGATCGTAGACGTTCAGATTGACTCAGATGATACTCAGGTAGAGACAGATGCGCAAATAAAGGTACATGATTAGGTCGAGCAGCCACCTGTGAGAAGGAATCCACCGTGTGATCGTAGGTTACCGGCAAGATACAGGGACGACTCTAATATTGCATATGTCCTCATTACAGATGAGAGGAACCTCTCTACTATTCATAAGGCTCTTGATGAGCTTGATGCAGAAAAGTGGAAGGCAGGTATGGACGATGAGATGGACTCATTGCACAAAAATCACACATGGGAGCTGGTGGAGCTTCCAGTGGGCCGAAAAGCGATTGGATGCAAGTGGTTATTCAAAAGGAAACAGGATAAATACAAAGCGAGGTTGGTAGCGAAGGGTTATGCTCAGAGAGAAGGAATTGACTTCACAGAGATATTCGCGCCGGTAGTTAAGCAGATGTCTATTAGATTCGTGTTGGCATTGGTTGCCCAATACGATCTCGAGCTGGAGTAGATGGATGTGAAGACTGCATTCCTGTACAGAGAATTGGAAGAACAGATCTACATGAAGCAACCAGAGGGGTACGAAGTTAAAGGAGCAAAGAAAAAGGTTTGCAGGTTAATGAGGTCGTTGTATGGCCTGAAATAGTCGCCTAGGTAGTGTTATAAAAAATTTGTTCTTTCATGGTGAGTCAGAAATGTACTCGGAGTGAATACGATCACTGTGTCTAGTACAAGACACTGAGTGATGGAAAATTCATCATCCTAGTACTGTATGTTGATGATATGTTGATCGCCTATCATGATATGTTTGAAATCGATGTACTGAAGACTTAGTTATCAGGGACATTCAGGATAAAAGATCTAGGGGCTGCAATGTAACTCCACAAACTTTTCAATACTCAAGTATTGAAAGTCCTCGAGCATTACCAAGTAATTCACTTAGTATGTGCACGTGTACGATAGTAATCCAACTATTCTGGCCTTACATCCTTGCCCTGACACAAACTTAACCGTTGGTGCTTACCTCCATTCAATAGATTCAACCATCTGACAATTGATTTCAAGATGGGACTATCCATCACGTGATTTGACGTAAGTACTTTCCCATGAATAACACGACAAATAGCTCCCTATCCGTAATGATTTAGATATATATATATATATATATATTCTTTTGTAAGTACTTAGAAACGTGCTTATAACTATGTAGAGCCATTGGATTTCCCAAAACTTACACAACAACAATAATTATGAAAATGCCATTGACCTAAGCCCCTAAATTCCAATTCACACGGTCCTCATGATCTGTTTCATGTGAAATTTTATACAAAGCCTAATTATCATAAATTAACCGTACACATCAAATTTAAGCCCTTAGATCATAGTAAATCAACTACTTGATCTCTACATCCGTTCGTACACTTATCAGATCAAGATTCTGATCCGTCCACCTTGTTCACACCATATTAATATGCTTAACTCACAATTAGAATCGGAATCTGAGAAACTTTCACATGTAAGAAAGTCACTCGAATCTAACGTTATATAGGCCCTACCCCTAATCACTCCAGAAACCTATTTTATATCCATCTGTTTACGAAACTAACCGTTCATCAACCCACATACATGGCCGGAGTGCATACCATCAAGTTTCCATATTTTTAACAAGTCATCTGATCACCCAACCTGATTCGATCTACCAAATGGGCCATTTAAATATGAGAATAAACTGATCATCATGAAGATCTTAGGGTTTAGGTCCAAACTACCCGGTAACCTGTCAGTCAGAGGCTTACAAATATTATTTTAAAATTTTGAAATATATTAGCCATTAAATGAGAATCTTAGTCATCCTTGAGAGATTAGATCTCAAATTTGGGCGATGGAAAGAGGGCGAAAAATAAAGATTACCTGTCAAACTTCGTCACATTTGGACAAAAGGCTATTGAGTTACAGATGGTAGAAGTTTTGAAAAAGAAAAGGGATAGAATGGTAAATATGGTAACACCACATGCATGTCACTGTTTACAAGAGTTACAAATGAAGTTTTAACGGTGAGAATTCTCGCTACTCGGCGAGACCGTGCGGTCCACTTGATTAACTAAACTACTCCGTTTTCGACAGAGTGTCCTAAATTGACGTAACAAACCGAATAGACGAAATGGATCCTTGGAAGTCATCACAAGCGGACCCCACCCAATTTTTTTTCCAATCATGCATGCAAGTGAAGAATTTACATGAAATCATGTAAGTAAATGAATTCTTAGTTCAACGTGAATTCAGTCTATGTTGATTAAAGTGTGGCCCACTTAGGACATAAATGTGTCCCATATTTTGACCCCTAGCCTAACATCACCTTACAAAACTGATGGAAGGAATGGATTTTCTGTAAACCATAATAGTGGACTCCACCAATATGACCTCAACTCGAGTTATGGGCCCTACCTAGACATTAGATCGGCCTGATCAATGGCCCAAGATCCCTTGGAAGATCACCCTAAAAGGATGGACGGAGTAGACTTCTCACATATGTCACGATGGGCCCCACCTCACGGCGCGAGTGCACAACAGAGACGTGCACTCGCCATGCACCGAGTGGGGGACGCTCAGTCAGAGCCTCTAACCTGCACTTTCCCAAAGCAGAGAGTTTTCTCTCTCGCTATTTTCGTCGGCCGACGGACAACGTTCGTTGGGTCGCACTATGGCCCACCGTCAATGATCAGACGAGTGATCTGATCCGTCCATCAGGCGTGGCCTTCAGTCCTGACCAAAACCTTGTGACTCTCACCTACTGGAATATCCACATAAGCGCACGAATCTTGCTACAAGCAGGCCCTATAAACACACCACTTTAAAAAATGGAAACTGCTAGGCTAGCAATCCGCGTGAAGAGAAGTCCTCCAATCCCGACCCTCTAATTCAGCGTATCCCGACCGTTTGTCTGGGAAAATCTCAGCCATCCATTTGCTTAGGGCGTTCCTTGCAAAACCAGGGATGGTTTTTGGTCCCACCCACTGTTTGGGAGGCAGTTTATACCAGGATAAATCTGGGACACCCATTGATGATTTGACGGCCCTGAGAGCATCTAGGGTAGGATATAAGGTGAGTGGATCGTGTGGCAAACGGACCTCTCTCTCGTTCTTGCTACAAACTCGAAAATCCAACGTTTTCCTCCTCCGTGTGAACCCACCGTGAAAACTCCATTAGAGCTTTATTTTCTTACTTCTACAAGCTCCCTCATACCCGTCCGACTCAGCCAACGTCTTCCCCTTGAAGGAATAACTCCTATATGGAGATCTGTCATTGGAACCGTCCCTTTCCTCTCCGTTTGAGCCGTGCCGGGTCGCGTGGTTGTGGGCGATTTTTGGAATCCCTGCTAGCCTTAGTCGAAGGAGATAGAGAGTGGAGTAGGAAGTACATAGAAGAGAGAGAAAAAGAAAACAAAGGAAGAAAAGAGAAAGAAATTGAGAGAAAGAAGAAGGTGAGGATGTGTAGCCATTGTGCCGCACCACTTCACCCGGACTCTATCCGAGTTCAGGACGAGTTCGAGTCGAGTTGGGTCCGGTTGGGCCTCTTGAGATGCAGAAAAGCAGAAAAGAAAGAAGAGAGAGAGAGAGAGAGAGAGAGAGAGAGAGAGAGAGAGAGAGAGAAGGAGAGATGTGTGCTTGTGTACGGCATTGGCTCAACCCAACCGAGTCGCTGGTGCGACTGCTGGACTCGCTGGATTGCGAGTTGAGCCTGATGCGGGAGGCTGAGTCCAGGTATTGTTGGACCCATTTAAACAGGAAGAAGGAGAAGAAGAGAAGAAGGGACAAATGGAGAGAAGGAGAGAGTGGGTTTGAGTTAAGTCGACTCGTAGCACTTTTGTGGCTAGTGAGTTTAGGTTCGAGTTCAGCTTAGACTCGGTCTAGGTCCAGCTGGGCTTGGGTCCAGTCCAGATATGGCTGGACATTCTAGCTGAAAGAAAGAGATCAGGAGGGAGAAATCAGATGGGTGTTTGTGTTGAGCCGAGTTGACTCGACCCAAACCGAGTCAACAAGGTGAGCCCTCATTGAATTTATTTTTTCACGTTACCATAATTATCACTAATAGGAGCATTATTTAACCATCATCAAATCACTTATACTAATATTAGTATCACAGGCAAATTACAAGTGTTAAACATGAGTGTTTTAGTCTTCACCCTTAAAGATTACTATTGATAGTTATGAACATCATCATTAAATGATATTATCATGGGATTAGTATAATTTTGTTAATATGATCATTGGGTGTTAGTCATCATTATATTATGGTTAGTAAAAATCTCATTATTAACGCCTGTATCATTTATAAGAGATTATAAGTCATTATAGGAATATTAGAAAATGTTGGTATATTTAAATATGAACTTATGAACTATCCTTATTAACATATTAACTAATGTAAATTATAACACTAACGTTAAGAGTATTCTTGTAATTATTAAGATTTAATTCTAACTAATGTGTCAAGTAGAGTTCAAATCCTAGAATCTAAGTTCAAGGCTAAACTCTAGGATAAAACCCAAATTCTACATCAAACCCTAAGTAATCTAAACCTTAGGTCATAATCTAGACCACAAATAATCTTGTGGAACCCTGATTTAACCTTACAAATCCATAATTTGTGCTAGGATTCAATCGTAAGGGTGCGAGCAGCTAGCGTCACTAGAAGGTGATTCGATTCCTGATCAGGTGATGATTCTTCCCCTTGAGCTTTCTATCTTCCCATTAGTTTAAGTTATATTTTTTATTTAAATTCATAATTGATATCTCCCTTATAATCACATGTGTTAGCTGGTGGAAATTGAATTGTTATATTACATGCTTTATGATTATCCTCTATAATTGTTCATGCTTGTGGTTTCTTTTTGTGGATTGTTTATGGAACTTAAACTGGTATATTAGTGGGAACTTCCCACATATGAATGTACACCCATACTTGGGGTGTAACTTGACTAGTTGTGATCATAATGGACCTTTGACTTAGTGGTTATTGAGTGGTGGTCTAGATGGATCACTGATGTGGGCCTACCATCCAGGGTTGTTGTGCCCAATGGTTTTTAAGAATGGTATTTATCGTATGGTTTTGATATAGGCCCTATGTGGCATATTTTAAGACTCGCCCTATGTGATTTTGTTTTGATACTTGCCCTAGATGGGTTCGATGTTTTATATAGTGTAACCATGCAATGGTAAGCCCCATATACTGTAATGTGATTAGCCACTAGTCGATGAGTTTCCATTAAACATCCTAAGGTGGTAGTCTCATGAGCCGGGGATGGTGGTATGGGACCTATGCTTGAGCTATCGGCCTACATCGGGCTATACGCTTACCGTAGTGACCTTGAGCTTACCTAATTGGCTGATTATAACTGGACTAATAACGGTTTGGCTAATCAAAATCATGCATCCATAGCATGTTGGCGATGACGAGTGGCTATTCTAGATGCTCTAGCACGTGCCTTTAGGATTTTTGGGGTATCGTTTCACTAGCTCCCAGACCACCGACTATCGACCCTTGTCCGACTGGATGATTTTTCCAGGTCGATGATTTGCATGGGCGACGAGCACAAGTCCGACTGGATGTACATCCCTAGGTCAATGTGCATTCACGCATCCATACATTTAAAAAGACTGCATCATATATTGTTTTGATTGTCTTGATGTTTTATAACTATGCTTACCTAATGCGGCGATGTGTAATCTTGAGGGGAATTCACACTGAGCTAGCCACTCATCCATCAAATATATAACCGTACAGGTAGAATAGGTGGCCCAGATAATGTATATGTTTATACCTGATGAGGAGCTATGCACGGGTGCCATGGATGCATGACCGTATTGTTAAGAGGAGATGCATGGTCATGCGACTTTCATTTATATGCTTTATGTTATTTCTTATGTATGAAAATCTTGTAATCGTTAATGTTGAGACATTGGTTTGTATAAGTCATTATGGGCTGCTTATATATTTGAATGATAATGAAATTTTCCTTACGTTGATTTGTCCACTCTATGCTCATCTGCTTACTCTGATAGTTAAAAAAAATATATACTCGAATTTGACCATCTTTTAATGTTAACACTCGAGTTTTTGGAAAACGAGTCATATACTTGGGTCTTGAAAACACGAGGCGTTACATGCAAAGAGGGTTCTCGACATAGATATTCATAGAGACGGGAAGAAGAGCAGGCTTTGGTTATCACAGGCAGAATACCTTGAAAGATGTTAATCAAGTATGGGATGGACCAAGTAAAGCCGGTGAGCATTCCCCATGCGGCTCACTTCAAGCTTTCCTCAAAACAATGTCATAAATCAAATGAGGAAAAGCAAGTTATGTCTAATATGCCTTATTCAAATGCGGTTGGCAGTTTAATTTATGGCATGGTCTGTACTAGACCAGATATTTTACAGGCAGTCAATATTGAGAGCAGATACATGTCAAACCCCGACAGGCAACATTGAGAAGCGGTGAAATGACTACTTCGATACATTCGAGGTACGAAAGACTATGTCTTAACTTTTGAGAAAACAAGGACAAAGTTGGTAGGGTATGTGGATTCTGACTACGTAGGTAATATAGATTCTAGGAAGTCTACTTCAGGATACTCGTTTGTACTATCGGGTGGAGCAATCAGTTGGATGTCGAAGCTTCAGTCCGTGGTGACTCTTTCCACGACCGAAGCAGAATATATGGCAGTGACAGAAGCGTTTAAAGAAGGTGTTTGGCTTAGATGCATGATAAATCAGTTGGGACTTCAGCAGGAGGCCGTGCCGGTTAACTGTGATAGCAAGAGAGCTATCAATTTGGCTAAAAATTTTGTTTATCACTCACGTACTAAACACATTGATGTTTGTCACCACTTTATCTAACAAGTGCTTGAAGAAGGAGGCGTAACTCTGAATAAAATTCACACCAGCATGAATCCAGCAGACATGCTCACCAAGGTCGTTCCTACAGAGAAGTTCAAGTTCTGTGCAACTTGTCTAGGCTTGGCGATAGCGTAAAAGAAGGACAGAGTGTGCACGAGAAGCATTGATTGAAGCTATGATATGATACAAAGATAAGAGAAGAGATCTAGAAGCTACACGGTTGAAGATTGAAGACTTGGTAGAGGTTATTGTCAGAAGTCTTTAGTCCGCGGCTCGACCAGTCGAGGGACCACTCGACCAGTCGAGGCCCGCTCGACTCAAAGTCCAGCGAGCTTGATTTTTTATTATTATTTTTTTAGTGTCCGTGATGCTCGACCAGTTGAGGGTCAGGCTCGACCGGTCGAGCGAGTTGCTTGACCAGTCGAGGCCCTCCTTTAATTAGTCGAGGTTACGCAGATCCTACGTGGACTGCATAAATTTGAGGTGGTTTTCAGACTTTTTTGGATTATGTGCTTAAGTGGAGTTTCCTAAACTATAAATAGGGGTCCCTATGGCTATTCTAAAGTATTCTAAAGCTTTCTAAAAGTTTTTCAAGGGTTCCTAAAAGGGTTTTAGGGTTATCAAAGGATATAGCAAGGGTGAGATTCGAGGTTGTTCGAATCAGGTAAGTTCTATCTCTTGTAATTTCTATTTCATAGTGGATTTCTATTACTTTGTGCCGTGGTTTTTTCCTGCAAGGGTTTTCCACGTTAAATCTTTGTGTTCTCTTGTGATTGCTTGACGTTATTGAATTGCTATCCTAAATCTAAATTTGTATGATTCCTCAGTACAAATCCCCAACAGCAAATGCTTAATCCGAAGCGCCCATTCTTTTTGACATATCAGTTTAGGACCTGAGCCCAAAAGTGGGCCAGGCTTGATTTTCAAGTGTACCACATAGTCGGGATAGAATGCTCACCGTTGAGAACCTATAAAACCCACAGTAATGGGTATTTGCCATCTAACCTAACAAATAATAATAATAATAATAATAATAATAAAAGCAAAAAACAATAATAATAGGGAAGAGGACGTCCTCTCTGGACGTCCATTCCATTCTCTACTTGCTCATTTGTATTGCCAAATAACTGTGGGGCCACCATGGGCACCACATAGTGTTTATGTTAGATCCAAGCTGTTCATTCATTTTTCCAAATTATTCCAGGGCCCATCCCGAAAATCGAGCTGATCTTGGGGTCGTGCGGGCCGTACCACACAAAACAGTGGTGATTGAATACCTACCGTTGAAACCTTACCAGGGCCCATCATAACGCTTACGTGCCTGTCCAACTTGTTAAAGAAGAAGAAAAAAAAATAATAGGAAACATAAATAAATGATAGAAGGAAGATACATAGAAAACAACGTCCAGAGACTGATTCTCAGCTCTGTCTCTTTGTCATGTGTTGTGGGCCCCACCGTGGACCCATCAAGATGCATGGGTTAAATTTACACTGCCCATCGATATGCTGCTCTAGTTAATTTTAGGCCATGGGCCAAAAAATGAAGTCGATCCAAATCTTGAGCGGACCACACGGTGGAATTAAATGTAACCCGTTGAAAACTTCATAAGATTTAGTGTAATAATATTTATTTGTCATCCAAACTGTTCAATATAGGGGCCATTTTGGACTTTGGATGGATGAATATAATAACACCGTCCATCAGATGAGCCGTGTCCCAAAATTAAAAACAGATCCTTATCTCTAGTGAACCATGCCACAGGAAAAGATTGGGATTAATTGGCTACCATTAAAACTTTCTAAAGGCCCACACTAAACCCTACCATGATGTATGTAACTAAATCCATACGGTCTATTTAGACTTCACTGAGGTGTATGTGTTTTCTCTACACAATTTAACCGTTTTGCCAATCCAACGATCCGATGGTGGAATCTATTGTAGACCGCACATTGACATGTGCCTTGTACAATTATACTGTTCATTCTTGGATCCACCTTGATGTGTATGAATTACCCATGCCGTCCACCTATTGTGGACCTACCATCATCTTTACGTGAAAACTCATCTATTGGTGAAACCACTTGGAAGTGAGACCCACTGCGTTTTATGAGTTTTAACTACATTGTCCAACTGCAGCCTACTTGATGTATATATTATATATCCCAATCATCTGTCTTTAGGCTGCTATTGTGTATATATTATAGGGAAATTGACCGTACCAGCCTCGAAGTTTGCAAAATTTACCCCGATCGCTACCACACTCCATATATTCCCTAAAGGGCCTTCTGACAGCCTTTGGACCTTTTTTTGGACAAAAATGCCCCTGACCCTGGTTCAGGAATTGTATGGTCCTGGCGTGAAGTAGAAGTCACCCGCTGTCTTAACCACAGAGAAATGGATGGTTCGGCTACTCCCCGGGACACCGTCCAATGGCTAGCGTTCGGCGCTCTGTGGGTCCCACCACCAACTACGTGTTTCATCCATGCCGTCCATATAATCTCCAAAGATCATTATATGGAAGGAGACCAAAAACAACCATGATCCAATCATGGTGGGACCTAGGGGGATCATAGTGGTGGATATCCAATAACGATTATTTTCCTGCAATGTGGTCCACCCGAGAGTT
The DNA here is from genome assembly GCA_030180095.1 of Magnolia changhungtana. Classification (NCBI taxonomy): domain Eukaryota; kingdom Viridiplantae; phylum Streptophyta; class Magnoliopsida; order Magnoliales; family Magnoliaceae; genus Magnolia; species Magnolia changhungtana. The sequence continues at coordinate 7,476,973 of JASAUF010000600.1, forward strand.
GTATCACTCTCGCTTTTCACTTCATGCCGTTAAATGATATTTTAAACCAGACGAACGGCCTGGACGAAGCACATACATCTTGCTGGGCCCCACAGACCACCCATCACCTGCACGACGAGCCTCTGATGGGGCAGATGTCGCACTAATGCACATTTGAGAGGCCCTCTCCTTCCCTTTCTCTTACTTTCCTAGAGAAGCCAACATCCAGGGGCCAACCGCCAGAGGGCGACGTTGTTTCTCCTCCTCGCTTCGCTCGTCTGAAAACCTCTTCCACTGTGAGGTTTGTATTCTATTCTATTTCAACTACTTTTCCTTTATTCGTGATCCTTCTCCTTCCTTAGGCACGTTCACGATCGGCCTAAAGCTCAACGACTCAGTGTGATTAGTTACCACGATCCAGCATGTAGGACAACCTCGATCTACCGTGCATGAACGTGCTAAAGTCCTTGTAATGGGACCGGTTGCAGACCAATTTGCGTGTGCTGTGGATTGCGCAAAAGTCCTTGTAATGGGCTGAACCTATTCTCTAAGCATGATAAATGGATTGGATTACCCAAACCGATCACAGAGGTGGGCCACATCAAGTCACAGCGACCTGGTTGCCCTGTTCGCACGCGCAATGGAAATCCCATTGATTCCTGGATTTCCTTGCGAAATTTCTTTCAATTTTCCTATTCTTTCTCAACCCTTCTCCATACGTGGCCCACTCCGTATGGATCCTCCTGCGAAAACCTCCTGTTTACGCAACCACGCAGCCAGCTGCCTTGCGTAACCGACCGAAAAGGCAGGAATCCAGCTTGCATATTCAATGCGCAAGGAGGCTTATTCTTCAAAAAGGGAGAACGCCCCCATGGTCGATATTTTTATGGATAAACATATGGAGGTCTAATGCCATACCCAAACACGCCCGGCTGGATGTCGATGGTGTACAGTGAATCAAATGGCCATCCCAAACACGCTCGCCATCCATCCTGGAAGTCGTCCCATCTCATGGGATTAGCCGACATCCACTGTCACCACCATCATTACCATAAAAACACTTCCATCCCTCCTAATCCCATGAGATTGGTCCGACCAAACATGCCCTAAAGACGCTCCTTCCCCATAATACATTGGGCACCGAGCGCGACCCTTCATTATCCATGCGAACGCGCCGAACAGCGCGACCCTTCATTATCCATGCGAACGCGCCGAACAGCGCGACCCTTCGGAATCGTGGTTGGCCATTGAATTGCCAACCTATAAGAGTGGTACCTTGCTGAAACTTCCACAAGCCAATTCATGTATTTCTTTGCCATCTCATTCAAAACAATGGAGCAAATATTCGAAGAAATAATAGAGCCCATATCGCGATCTTCCTCTATTCGTGAACCCTTCTTCTTCCTCAGGGACGTTCACGATCTGTTTAAAGCTCAAAGGTCTCCGCTGGAAGTTCTGTAGATTACTTCCGATCTCCGCCAACTAGACAATTTCAACGAGCACCCAGCCATCGGAAAAAGGTTAGGGCATGACATATGTGTTTGCATAAATTTAGTTTATAATAAACGGCAAGCAAGTAATTATGTAATTTGTTATGTGTCTCTAACAGAGGACAGCTTGTTCAAATTACATGGAAAAGAAAAAAAAACATAAGAGATGAGAGAAGAGAGACGGAAAAAACTCATGGGGAACCTTTTCTTGTCTTGTAGGATTTCGAAGAGATGTTCATTGGTCATGCATCAATTGGGATCGACTCTACATAAACCATTCAAGGCGGCATAAAACTCAGGTGGGCCATATTCACTTGTTCTATGCTTTACATTGAGTTCCCCCATTCTTTTTATCCCAAATGATGCATGGTAAATGAACATCTCTTCAAAAACCATCAATTGGTTTTTGAAGAGATGTTCATTGACCATGCATAATTTGGGATAAAAAGAATGGGGGCAACTCAATGCAAAGCTAGAACAAGTGAATATGGGCCACCTGAGTTTTATGCTGCATTGAATGGTTTACGTCAAGTCGATCCTAATTGATGCATAGTCAATGAACATCTCTTTGAAAACCTACAAGATAAGGAAAGGTTCCTCATGCATTTTTTTCGACTCTCTTCTCTCATCTCTTATGTTTTTTTTTCTTTTTATCTTTTAGTAAATTTGAACATTGGTTTAAGACAATAACGTGGAGCAAAGGAGTTAAGATATTGCCACCATTATCTTCTTTGATCGTGAAGGGTCGTAACTAGACTACAGGTTGAAGACCTTCTGACTGGTAAGAATTGGTCTTTTTCATACCAGCCAGCATATTTGGTATAGGCCTTATTATATGTTTCATATGCTCTGATATTTTGTCATGTCAGCGTTGGAATGATGAAGCAGAGAGATCAGTCTTGGCGGAGAAGCACAAAACAGGGGCAGCAGCAAGGCGAATCAGAGCAATCATGAAAGTAATATCTGCGAACGGAGGTTCGGTGCAAGATTGTCGTCTGAAGGGAGATCTTCTTCCTACTGTAACTCCATCGTGGGTGTCTTATCATAAAGGCGTAAACAATTTCGTCGTGGCTCTCTTTCAATGGATCGTGATTTTCAGTTTATATTTGTCGTGTTTTGTAATGTAATATGGGATGCATTTGTCATATTAAATCCGTCGTGGGTGTGTTTATTCTCTTCAACGTGCACCCATCAAGGTTTGGTCGTGGTTTGCATTGCAGATTCGTCGTGAAGATGACATGGGCATGGCTCACATGAGGGATTGGGTTGTTAATGTCATGTTATACTGGACGTGGTTCTCTATTGAGGACACTGATCCCGTATTCATCATGCGGCGACACAACGAAATGGACATTCATGACTTACCAATTATCAATGTTCCATTGGTCGTGGTATTGTTCAATATGGTCATTGCTGTAGTGTTCTATATGCCTCGACTGTTATGATATTTGGATCTTGTGTATAAGTATTTAAAGGTTGTGGTTGCCTTGTTATACCGATCGTGGTTGTCGCATAACACGTTTTGTAGTTAATGTGAATCAGTGATTGTAGTTGTCATTGTCATTTTATATGGTAAGGGTCTTAATTTCTTGCACTGATTTTTTGCACTACTGATCTTTCGTTAGTCGCTCGGATGCAAACAGACGTGATTACAGTCCACGTTGGGTCGTGGTTGACATGAAACTTGAGTCGTGACTGTCATTGGATAGGTCTTATCTGTCATTAATACATGGACCATGGATCGATTGACGCATAGGTTGTTGTCGTCTTAGTTTGATCGTTGTCACTGGCAACGGTAGTTCAACCTCGGTCCACCTATCATGGGTGCCATCAGACGTTGTTAAGCATACCATGTCCTCTATGGGTTGTGGTTCAAATGCTCAAGAATTCATGCATAGTGGTTAATAGGTATGTGAATCAATAGGTATAATGTAATTACAGTACCATGATCAGTTACGTTCACCATTTCATCTATGGGTCGTGGTTCAAAAGCACAACAATTCATTACGATCATTCTCTACATTGGATCATGGTTATCATGCACCAAGGTTCATGAATCAATAAGTGTGTGTGAGTGTGTGTGTGTGTGTGTGTGTGTGTGTATCAATAAGTGTGTGTGAACCACAACCCAACAACAACGGCCTCTATATACATGACAATCACATTCGTGGTTAACAGCAAGGAAACTCATGGATCAGATGGTGGTGGTCTTGATATTCGACTTTGACTCGACATAGACGACAACAATGAGCCATGATCCTCTTAACATGTCAATCACGAGGCATTTTTTATTGAAAACCATGATGCATATTATATTACAGTCACGACCCGTATTACACTAACAACAACGATGCATGTTACATTACAGCCACAATGAATATTACATGATAGGATGGGCAGATTTTCATTCTTATCCACGAGAACAAATCAAACTACGTGGATGGGCAGATCCCATACACTTTATAAACACGACAGCGGGTTCCGAAAACTCTCTCTCCCTTAAGAGGGAGAGGGAGAGTAACCTTGGTGTGTTATTCATGGTGCTCCATCCTCGGCCGTCCATGTGATCAACTCGTTGACCTATGAAGGACCGGATCGGTGAATGACCATTAAAACACTACAACCCATATTGCATGATAACCACGACCCGTAAAACTGACAACCACAGGCATAATTAATATACAATGTGAGGATCTGTTCTCTTTGAAAGGCCTCCAGCGAGATGAAAAACTCTGTTGAGAAGGTGAGGCTTAAACAAGATACTCCCAAAAGTGCTTTGCAGCTCGCTGGTTGCCCTTTGAAGAGAACAGATCTTCACATTGTCTTGTAATTATGGTCATGGTTGTCATATTTTATAGGTCGTGGATATCATGAACTATAGGTCATGGTGTTTCAATGGTCATTCAACGTTCCGATCCTTCATAGGTCAACGAGTTGATCACGTGGATGGCCGAGGATAGAGCACCATGAATAACACACTAAGGTCACTCTCTCTCTCTCTCTCTCTCTCTCTCTCTCTCTCTCTCTCCCTACGGAGCGAGAGAGTTTTCTTCCCGCCGCTGTGTCTATAGAGGGGAGGTGTGGTTGAGTAATGATGTTATGAGACATGAGTGTATGGAAATCTTCAGTTTGATCTGTTGTCGTTAAGAAGGATGGAAATCTGCCCATCAAAGTTACGACACGGCATATGTAGATATCGAATATCCCATGTTATGGATCGTGGTGAACATGCAATAAAGGCGACCCATGTAACATGACAATCACGACCATATTACATCGAAATAACCCCGACCAATGCTATATGACAACCACAACCCATGACAACCGCACTCTCACTTTAAATGTGAACTTATGGTTGCCGTGCGAATAGAGTTTGAGAGATCTCCAAACAGAACACGAAATTAAGCAGGAGATAGTGTGGGATGAAGACGTTATCTTGAAAATGCCGACAACGACTGTAAGCCACGATTATGAAGAACAGTTCTCTTTGAAGGAGACCTCGGGAGCCGAATACATATATTAAGAAGGAGTCATTGATCTGCCACGGGCACCGAACGGTCTGCGGAATTCCGGCAACGTTCCACAAGAAAGGTATGAGATCACCCATGAAGAAAGACCGAGAGATAGATTTGTAGTTCGGATTGGCTTCAGCAAGATGTTACCCAAGCACCACTTTTATAGGCTGTTGAAGAAGTGGTTAATGTGGGGGTGGGGATTCTTCCAAAGGGTGGGTAGGTATCGTCATTAATGCGTTTTACTGCATTTGAATGTGCCGCTGATTTCGAATAGAAGGGTCGTGGATATATATAAAGAACGTTGGGTCGTGGATGTGAACCACAACTCAACGCAGCTAACAACAATGATCACTATAGCATGACAATCACGTTCGTGGGTGACAGCAAGAAACTCGTGGATCAGATGGTGGATGGTTTTGATATTCGACTTTGACCTAGCATAGACGACAACAACGAAACGTGTGGCATGACAGCCACATCCCTTTGGAACTGGTGGTTGCCTCGAGCCTCTGCAGGCAAAGGCTCGTGATCAAATATGTAGTACAATTACGACCATGTTATATTTTGCAAGAAGTACTTGCATGCATAGGTGTCTAATATCCCATGTATACATATGCGAGGTAGTTATGTACATGTGGAGAACATGTTCGTCGGTGAATTTATTATTGCCGTGAGAGTAGTTTCTGAGATATTTACAAGAGTTGGTCGTGTCAGTATATGTCGTTGTGTGACAACATTTTCGTGGTTAAAATATATAATAGGTCGTGGTTGTCATCCATGCTCGATCGTGGTTGTCACCAACGGCCTTAGGAGAAACACGATCTATACGTCATGGAAGACACGATTTACACGTAAGGCAACAACGATCCCCATGTGACAGAAACCATGACTGGTTAAAGTGGTTACAGCGGCCGCATCTTTAAACCCACTGTAATGGATAGTGTAAGAAACTTGCGGAGTCCTGTCCATCAATGAGCTTCTCGTCTGACAGTTAACACAATGTTATAAGGGTCGATGTTTTCATTCTACATTGTCTTAATTGTAATGTTAAATGGGTTGCAATTGCCATGAAATAAGGATCGTGGTTGTCATAATGACTAGATCGTTGTTGTGCTGCGTAAGGTTTTGCCCGTTGAATTGGTCGTGGTTCTCAGTATATATGGATCGTGGTTTCCATGTTGTATGGGCCATGTTCCTCCTAAATTCGTTGCTGTCGAATACGACCCAACATGGACTAGGACCACGATCCGTTATAGAGGTGAACGATGATGACGACCAATTTAATATGAGAACATGATCCATATCAACTATGACCTGTTGGTCATGATAATCACGACCCATATAACGCGGCGATAACGACCCATATATCCCACCGTTATACGACAACCACGTTTTTTCTTAGGTGACAACCACGACCCATTCCTCACTACCTTCATGATCCATAATTCATAGCAACCACGACGTTAACAAAATTATTACCATGACCCAACATGCAAACTACTCTTCTAGCCCGAGCTCGGACTTAGATAGTAAATGCCTGGCGATAGCTGAGTCCGAAGATGAGGCTGGTAACCTAACAAAAAAAATGCGAAGATGTGTAGACCAGCAAAGAGGGTCAAATATTGATTAGTAAATGCTGAATTTTATTCTACACTATTCTATTATGGTTGAGTGAACGAGAGGGGTCGTGTATATGACGAACAATGTATCGTGCTTAGCATCCACAATGCTATATGGGTCGTGGTTATGCTTTTTTTGTGAGATGGTTCTATGTTATGACACAGTCGACCCATATAGCGTAACAACCGTGATTCATATAACATAACAAGTGCAGCCGCAACAACGCAACAACCACAACCACCAGTCTTTGCAGGAAATCGCGTTCATGTCGCTTCCTCAACGCATTCTGTCGAGAACCAGCGACCGTCCAGAATCATACGCGACCCTTCGGAATGTGCAATAATGAAGCCTCCTCCACGCAATCCGTTGGGAAACGAGTGCGACCCTTTGGAATTCCTGCGACCGTTCAGAACTATGTGGGCTGCACATCATATTGGTCAAACTTACTTTTGCCATTACACGGTCATTACAGTACGATGGTCGGTTTAGATGTCATATATATCACTATGGCCTCTACACATCTTACTTCATACCGAATACGACTCATGTACACATTTTTACGTGCTAAAAAGGTTGAATTTCGCTTATGGTTTCAAAAGTAAAATACCAATCGTCGATCACCTGGTTCTGGTCTATGGGCTCATCATAAATCGAATCCAATCCGTTGTAATTATTCATGAACGATGGATTTCTTCAGAAAATTCTATAGTGGCACGTATCGAGCCATCAGTGGCCCACTCTGTGTAAAGATGACAAATCATTTTAATTAATTTATTTGATGAAAACTATTGGTTTTACTGTTGTGGTCCATTGGATTTGAATATTTTGACCATTGGTTGGGTTTCTTGATGTTACAAGTTAAATGGACGGTGAGGATCAGAGCATATCTGCAGTTCGATGTGACGTACGAAACACCGCCTATTTCAACGGTTTTACGCACCCTTACGTGTCCCCATGTGGATCACTGATATATTATTCTGAACTTCTTCTCCGACCACTTTCACTTTTCCCCTTCACTTAACGGACTAATCATTGTTTTCTGTCTTTTACTGGTTTTGAATCTTCTTCCCTGGGCCCCTCCATCACCAGTCGGCGAGCACATCTACAAGTTCAGTACATCTCAATGTAAAGCAAGGTAATGGAAGACGGTCAGTGTATACTGGTTATTAACAATGTTATGTGGGTCATGTGAGTTAACTACGACCCAATGGATATGACTATAACGAAATGTATAGCATGACAATCAAGGCTCAATAAATCGTGGTTGACACGATCAGTGTATGGTGGCCAACATGTTATGTGCGTCGTGGCCGTGAATCACGCCTCAATGTATATGACATGAACGATATGTAATGTGTGACAACCGCGATCACGGTCGTCACCATGGTTTATTACATAATGGATCGTGGTTGACAGACAGGGCATAGGCGAAGAAAGCCAAACACTGATTTGACGATGAATGGTGAATTTATTTGTTGCATTCGATGTTTCTTCTGCTTATAGGCTATAATGGGTTGGTGAACGAGATGGGTCGTAATTGTTCACGAACATTTAGAAGTTGGTTGACATGCACAATGAATCGTTGTTATATATGGGTGGTTGAATGTGGATGCTAACCAAGATCCATATATCGTGACAACCGGGACCCCTGTGATATCAGAACCACGACGCATGTCATTTTACAACGACGATCCGTCTAAGATCATAACCACGACCCGTTTAAAGCGACAACCACGGTGCATTACAACATTACAACAACGATAGTCTGTATGACGCCCATGAAACTGTGGCGTGATTTGATCCCGTCATACACATGCATGTTAGATCGTGGTTACTGTCCACGTTGGAATGTGGTTATAATCCATGTTGGTTCGTGGTTCACAACCACGCCCTAGGCTTGTCCCATGAAAATGTACCATGAGTTCAAATGACATGTCGCAAACAATGTAAATTTTACGCCAACATGTTAAGTCATCATCAGCCTCGGCCTCAGCCAGTAGGGACGAAAGTGCATCGATGCCGGTTGTGACCTATTTGTTTGCATCTAGAGCATTTGGGTGTTGTCTCATATTCCGTGGGCCGTGGCTGTGAATCATGGTAGTAGTGCTATATGGGTCGTGGTTACGCCTACATAGATCACAATAACAACCACAATATCGTTGTTGCAATTATTTATCAATATTCTGATTCGTGTCTTCTTTTTTGTTTTGTTTTTTTTTCTAATCTCTACAAATTGAGTGCAGATATGTCATCATCTTACCCATCGTCAGACATTTGGGTTTACGCTTCCCTGGTTGAATCACCACTAGGAATTGGAAAATCAAAGATCGAGTGTCATATGTGTGGCACAAAGTTTGTGAATAATATTCATCAGTTTCGGTTATACTTGTCATGTCGAGGTGGCGATGCAAAACCATGCCTCAATGCCCCAATCGAGGTCCGAATACTATTTCAAGTCCTGTTAGATTTGAATAGAAAACCTTCCTCTCCATCCAAACCATGTGCTTCTGGATCTAGTACACGAATAACAATCACAACAGACGCAGAGGAGGATGCCAGATTAATAGCTTTGGAGGAAAAACAAGTCAAACTCGCCTTAAAACGCAGTATGGAAGAAGTTTCTAGACCCCAGCGATATTCGAGACAAAGACAACACAATGTTGAAGCCGGATCGAGTGCAATAAACAAGAAGAATAAAACGAGTAAGCAATTCAAATTCCTGACCCGTCTCGGTGAATTTTATAGGGCATTGGGTACTACATACAATTCTTCACACAAAGAAAGTTTGAAAAATCTAGTTCAAAGTGTAAAAGAGCACGAGGGAAATATCTCTTCACCTTCTGACTTAGATGAAGTGAACCAATATATATATGAAAAAATAGATAGCAGTTCCGATGGATCAGATGACAATACAGGAGGTTATTAGTTGTAAATTGTCATATTGGATAATGTAAATATGAAATTATGGAAGTTTTTGTAATCGTAAATTATGCATTGCATATATATATATATTATTTTATCGCCTTGTTCAACTTCGAAGGGGGCCCTCGACAGCGATTTCAAATCATGAGCTTATTTGTTGAGGTGGGGTGATCGATCCATGGTGGGACATCCTTCAGTTTACGTCATAGGTGGGGAAGAGAGTTCATTAGTGGGTGGGATGACCATAATGAGGGAAGGTGGTGGTGGAAGAGGCTATGTTAATTTACAATATTCATTGCCTTTTTCTCTGAAGAAAGCATATGTTGATCCTGTGGATGACCTCCTTTCTAACATTGCAACTACAAAGCGCAAAGCGTTACAATCACGACCCATATAAAGGGAAAAGCGTGTCCCTTATAGATCCTGGTTGTCCATATATGAAAAACTCTGCATGATGACTATAAAATTAACAATTGAACATTCGTTTAATTACAAGATTACAACGAAGAAAAATAGTGACTGGATGGGTGCTACAGGTGGGCCAATTTGAGCTCTTCAAATCTTTTAGCGACTCTAGCTTTAGTTCTCTTTGCCGTGTCGTACCTCTCGATCCAGTGCAGACTTTTCTCATTAAACTGCTGATCGCGAGACCTAGCGGAATGATACCGTTCGATTTCTCTGTGTGCCGCAGAAAAATTCTCGGCGAGTTGCCAGAGTTCGGAAATTGTCTTCAGAATTTCCTGCGGAAGCCGTTTATCTTCTGGGAGATCATGAACGTTCTCAATGAAAGGGAAGGGATCGCTCATAAAGGATGAACGAGAGAATGACTCAATGCCTTCCTCGAATGTCTCCTCAAGTATTTTGATTGAAAGAGCAACCAAATCCATGAATGCTTAAGCTGTTGCAGTAAGGATTCTGGGAAGGATTACACCCGAGTACCCCTTATATATATATTCCAAAGGGGTTAAGGGGAAGTAGCGACATTAAAGCAAGTAATTGAAGCCAAGAATCACCTTGATATGCATGTGAACTGGTAGTTAATGCGATTAGGATGTCTTGAGACTATTGGTTTTCCAAGGCTGGTAGCTGTCAGCCACGATTGTTGCCATGCACAAGGGATCGTTGTTGCATGCACAATGGATCGTTATCATCGACGTGGAGTTGAACGTGTATGGCAAACCACGATTTATGTATCGTGGCAACCACGACCCCTGTAATACTAAAATAACAATACATATCATCTTACAACCACGATCCGTCGAACATCATAACCACTGCCAAGCTGAAACGAAAACCACGATCCATAATAACAACGCCACAGTTTGTATGACAACCACGAAACTGTCATGTGATCTGATCCCGTGGTCCACGCGTATGTTATATCATGGCTATTGCCCATGGTCTTTCTTGGTTCACAACCACGACCTTCTATAAATGCCTGCGTGATTTGTGTACACGACATGTCTCCATGACGTACATAAACCATACAGCGTCGAGAAGCCGGGGTTCTGGAGATGTTACCCGAACTTCATGTCGAGGCCGTTGAGCGTCAGGAATGTCTTAAATATCCTGGAGGAAAGAGAAGGGATCACATGTAAATGAAGAACGAAGAAAGAGATCATACGTAAATAAAGAACGCCCGAAAGACTGGATGCCTTCTTTGAATATCTCCTTCGTGGTTCTCTTGTTTATTTTTTAAGCCACTATTATAGGCTGGTCAGATATATTGATCAATATGTTGATTCTAAAGGGTTGCGCATTTTCTCACCGGATGCAGGGATTCCAACAGATTGCATGGAGGAAGCGACATTAACACGACTTCCTGAAATGACTGTGTCGGTTGTGGCTACTTTGTTACAAGGTCATTGTTGTTATGTTATATGGGTCATGGTTTCCAGTCTACGTTACAACTTTAGATGACAACCATGATAAAAAGGGGATAAAAACCGCGGTCCATGGTGCATGTGAAACCTGACCCAACGTGTGGATTGAGCGCAAACACGACATTGAAACCACAATGTGGATGAATCGGTCAAATGGTTTAATAGGGAGGGAAGAGAACATGTTTCAAAACACAATCACGATCAACCAAAAATGATAACCACGATCCATATAAAAGTCAACCACCAAAACATTAGCATTACAATCATGACCCATATAACCTGAAACCGCGATCTAGACAGAACGACAACCACGACCTATTTACACAGTAAATGCCCAGTAAGAAGCTCAGTGATGTCACGTCCCATATAACATGAAACTGCGATCGTGACAGATTTACAAGCACGACCTATCTAACACGGTTACTACCAGAAGAGAAGCTCAGTGATGCGTAAGACTCTTCACTTTTCTTCCATTTAAGTTTACAAATGGGGATATTATCATATTTTATCTTTTCCTTCCACTTCGGTCTCAGTGAGACCCTTCCACATGCAGCACCACATGTAGCATGCCAGCGACGACCCTCTCGATATTCAGGACATCATTATAAAATTTATCATGCGGCGCGCTGAGTCTAAGGTGTATCGCTGCCTTGGTAAAGAAGCGAAGTAGAAGAAAAGGTAAGTATTCCCATGTCATTGCAGAGAACTATTCTTGAATAATGTGTTTCCGATGGCTGGATGCCTGTTGATATTGTCGAGTAGCAGGACTTCTGAAATTGCATTCGGAACTATTTGTGAAGGCCGTTGACCGGACGATCGTCAACATCCAAGAGGAATCAATGAGAAGATTTCTCAAACTGATGACTTAATATCTAGTTATGATATTGAGCATCAGTCTCTTCATGATAGACTGAAAGTCTCTGACAAGAATAAGGTGAATATTGAAAATCATATCACTTTTCTACAGAAGGAGATAATTATGCTCAAATTGAAGAAGCAAGAAGAGGAATCAAATATTTGCAAGTGTTAAGGGTCAAATATTGCATATTGGACCCTATTTATTACTTAGTTTTATGAATGTAACGTCTCGGAAAAATCCGCACAAAGACCCGAGTACCACCTCAGGCAGAAATCACTAAGGACCAAATCCTTTATAAATTAGATAAAAATTAATTAAGCACTAAGCTGAATTAATTGGTAGATTAGCTTGAACCACTTTTTATACGAACTACAAGACTTGAAACTAGTAGAATCGCTAACTCCACATTACATAAAAACCTAGGTGACATCTCAAAACCCAGTTGTTCTAAGGAGCACATTGAAACTCCGTATCGGACCTGGACCGTACGTTGAAAGTCTGATTCCCGCGAAACTATACGGTTATGACCGCCTTGCTGGGCTTGACAACCACCTCGAAAATCAAGTCCAAATAGTACCCAGAAATGCACAACTAGAGCCCGGAGTTAAGTGTGTGAAAAATGTGAATATCTTTAAAAAATGAACTCAAATTTTAGTGAATTGGGTCTTTCGCTTGCAGGCCAAATTTAAGGTTTCAGACCGTCAGATTCTGACCCAAATATACCCTTGGATCAGGAAAATTTCTCTACATAGGTCAGTGTACTTGTGGCCCTGATCGAGAGATGATGGCCGTTGAACTGAAATTGGTCCTCCATGGTCGATCCACAAATCCGATCGGACCAAAATCTTAACCTAATGTTGATCCATAATTAGAAAACTTTCCCCAGACCGTATACTACAATGGACCTCTAGATGAGCTCTGTTAGCCCGAAACAGATGACTCTTGGCTGTATCCTAAGTATTCCATGGCTTTGGGGCCATTGACATCACTTCTAGGCCTATATAAAGTCCTAAACTCACCCCTCTAATTTCATACGAATTTCCTAAAACCCTAGGATAGAGAAGAGAGAAAAGAAGAGAAAAGTGTGAGGCAAAGAGTGAAAGTCAGGGAGATCGAGGCGGTGTTTCTCTCGTGCGACTACACGCACTAGATCGCCTCTTTGCTACGCTACACAATTCATTTTGATACCATTTTTGGGGTAGGAAACCCTAACCCTAATCTGTTTTAGGTATCCAAGTAGATGAATGATGAAATAGCTAACCTATTTCGTAATTTAGGTAGCCGTTGGGATGTAAACAAAGACATAGTGTTTGAACTGAGTTCGATACGAGTTTACCGATGGAAGGTGCAGACTATAAACATTTAGGTTACGATTTTCAAGGCTTTCAATGTTAGTTAGTGATTTATAACTGACTTGATTGCTGTCACATATGCTTAGATACGATGCTTTCCATATTTTATACATAAATATGAACTATGTTGAAATTAATGCATTCCATGTGTTTATTGAAATGTTTGTATGAATATGGAATTATGATTTGTGCTTGTCATGATTGTTGCTTGAGAATACATGACTGTTGTACGTGTGGCAACTCCTTCAGAAAGGATTTGTCAGAATATATGTTTTAACTAATGTCATACATGTATGTTGATTGTGTAGCCTAAGTGTTTGAAAAAATATTTGAATGAGTAATTGGTTGATGAAATACATTTGCTAAAAGGTGTTGAGATGAGACCCTCAATTACTTTAGCTATACGAATAAATTTCTTCATGTAAGTTAGATTCGGTTACGTGATTCATGTATGAAATGCCTATGTACTATAACATGTACAATGTGTTCGTTAACCTGCATAAATGAGATTTATATTTGAATTGGTTGTCACATGCTGTTATGATTATTACATGCGAATACCTATTGCACTTGAGTGAGATTGGGACTACTCCATAGTCTGGACAATCGGTAATAATTCCTAATTTAGTGGCTGAGGTCATTTCGCCCCATAAGATAAGTTCGATGAATCCGAGTTGTACGCTGTTTGTCGATAGTGGTTAAGCCATGCAGAGTGTTTACGCACTCTATGTCGATTAATTCAATGTGTGCTCGTACCAATCGAGCTTGTCAAGTAACCTGATTGGCCTAATTATGTTTACCATGTATGGACGCGACTGATTAAATCTAAGGTACCACTTACCAGTGAAGAGCCCATTTAACCTTGGTACCACGATCCGCTAAGACTCATGAACCAGGCATGGTGGTATGGGACACCGTGGTCGAGCTGTCGGCCTACACTGGGGTGACGATCCTCCCTGTAGTGTCCAGTGAGCAACCCAAACTCATGAGCCGAATATGATGGTATGGGACACTGCATTCGTGCTATCTGCCTACGCTAAGGTGACAAGCCTTCCCGTAGTGACCTTGAGTATAAAATAAGGCTACGCTGAGGTGACGAGCCTCTTCATAGTGACTTAAACTTGCCTGTCCACTATTTATAAATCAGGGGTGACGTTGCCCTATAACTTGCCTATCATCTGTGATTAACTAGGATTGATGACCCTAGATGGATCATTATTTGGGTAAATGACATAAAGGGAGGTACCTTAACTTCCCAAACCTACTGTATGAATGGGTCTAATAAAGGACTGAGCTAATACGATCATATATCGCATTGCATGTGCCTTTGGCGTAGGAGTCGAGTACAGTGGAAGGGTTATATGCACGATCATGAGATGATGTTGTAGAGGGAGTACAGGCAAGGGCATGCATCATTAACACATATCATCCTTGTATTAACCAGAGTACTTAAGAATGCTTGTTATATTGTTTTATCATTACCACTTGATTGAATTGATAACATGTTAACCTTTGCCTTATAACTCCATTGAGTTGATCACTCACTCCCACTCTGGGATGGTATTTTAAAACACCAACCAGACTCTGTTTTAACTACAGATGATGGCGATGCTTACGAAGTGGAGCCTGACTTTTACGACGATGAGGAGGAGTTCTCTTATATGTAGTTATCAGGCGAGTCTATGTAGATCATGTACTAATCGACGGGATTGCAGGAATACGAATTTGTTGGACATTACACGTTGTCATTTTGTATATTTTGGAATAAACATGCATATATTTAGCCTGGCGACATGATCATACTTTGGGGATTTATAAAACACTTCTATACTTTATATATTTATCACAGTCTTCCGCTTGCTAAATTTAATCATCCTTAGAGTATGATATGATGATTTGGTATAATCCCACTCATGTTTAATGCACTAATATGGACAACATTTAATTATCATTATCTATGTTGCATAAGTGACGTGTTGGAACTCGGGAGTTGAGCGTCTGCTCGACCCTCGATTTTTGGGGCATTACAAGTTGGTATCAGAGCATAATTTAGATTAAACCGAACCTGGGTTATGGTAACATGACACACACTGATGTACTTTGACTTAGGAGGGAGCGTTAAAATGTCAAAATGATCATAAGATCCCAAGTTTCGCTCATCGGTGATCATATGACCGTTGAATCGAAACTGACCGTTGAATTTCACCCCGTATGCGTATAAGATAATGTAAAAATGCTCCCAACCCCCTTCCTAGACCATCAATTGATGGGTTTGGGCAATAACTCAGTGAATCCCACGCTCAAAACACGCCAAAAAGTGTAAATACATGCGAGTTGAAGTCTGAAAGCACCCCAAACGGAGATGGGGGCCGCAACGTAATTTACAGAGGGACCCAACGGGGGTCCCACATGTTTTCGGCACCCCGGGGAGTGGTGGACACCCCCCTAGGTGGAGCCACCATGGACGGTCCAGAGTCCGTGCGGCGGCACCGCCTGGTCTGCGGCGCACCACTCGGCTTTTCAGTGCCCGGGCGGGACGCCGCCCACCCCCCAGCCAGGTGGGCCTAGCACACGTGTGGGACCACCCCACTACTCCTTAAACCCTCTTTTGGGTTGTTTTGTCCCATTTCATGCCCCTCTCAACTCCATTTCCCCTCTTAAACAGTCCAAAGTTTCCTTTCCCTCTTAAATCTTTTCTTCCATACACTTCTAAGCCTCAAATCTTCCATCTTGTTCATCACTACCTTCCCATTCCTCAATTCCATCCCTTCACCTCCACTATTTTCACCCATTTGAGTACAAAAGCCCTCTTTAATGTCTCATAATCTTCTAAATCTTCTACCTATTGCATTTACCCACCACCATTGCCTCAAAACTATCATTTTTATCTCCCTTCCTGCCCTATTTTCATCTATTGAGCACAAAGGCCCTCCTTTTGTGTCTCAAACTCTCCAAAACCTACAAATCCCTCTCATCCTTCAAGCATTCCCTCTTCCAATGGCTCTTTTCGAGGTTACCATTGCCATCTTCTCAATCTCTATGATCCTTTCTCTCATGGGAAAGAAGAGAATGACCCCGGATGAGGTCGGGCTGAGCCGACCACGCCGTACTACGAGGAGGGTGGACGCTGAAGCTAGTACGAGTGTCGAGCGTGAACGGAGGTCCAAGTGGGACCTCGATCCTCAAATTTCATTAGAGAAAACGCTACTATCGAACATCAACCTTGGTAAGTTTGGCAACTACAAGGTTGTATTTGAGGCACATGTCGATGAGAAGACGTTTGGGACGTATCCAGCCATCGACTTTCTCTTGGATAATGGGTGGGGCCCCATGTTCGAGGGGAACAGTCATGCGATCGAAGGCACTGTTCGCAACTTCTACGGCCTCATTCGAAATACACTATTGAAGCCTCTCCAGTTTACTATCCCTCTAGGAAGGCAGGAGATCATAGTTGGCGTGGACGAGATTGCCCGCATTATGGGAGTCGAAAGAGGTGTGGTGCATGCCAGTGAGAAGAACCTCACTAGTGAGCGAGAGAAGAGACTCTGTACATGTTTCCTATGCGGCTGACTCGAGCGTTGGAGGTGGGGAAATAGCCTCGCTTCATCTAAGATGACGACCAACTTCCACCTACTCCACCACATATGCACGTATAACGTGTATCTTAGGTGGAGTAATCGCACCGAATGTATAAGGTTCATGGTGGATTTCTTATATAAAGTCGGGCAGGGAGAGAAAGTATGCTTGCCTACTCTTGTCCTATCCAAGATAATCGGTACTACACGGTCTACTAGGGAGAGCTCCTCGCTACATTTTGGTCGACTTGTTTGCAAGATAGCCCACCACTACTGTTTCGGTCTTCATATGGAGGACGTCACCTCGATCCACATCATTAGAGAAAATACGCTCGACAACATGGGCATTGGCCAGAGGCAACGCCAAGCCCGACTTGAGGAGTAGAGCGATGATACAGAAGAAGAAAGTGAAGATGTTGAGGAAAGTGAAGGTGAGGAAGAGGGTGGCGACGAAGAAGAAGGAAGTGGTGAGGAAGGCAGTGAAGATGGGGGTAGTGGTGAAGGGGGAGATCAGGAAGAAGAAACGGAGGCCCAAGACTCTGATGGGTGCTCTCCTTCTGCTACATAGGAGCAACATCGCGATCAGGCTGCCATAGAGACCCGCTTGGCTTAGATTGAGGAGAGCCAGGTCGCCCTTCGACAAGAGGTCAGTGAGACTTGGGCTAAGCTTGAAGAGGGTCAAGCTTTCATGAAACAGAAATTTAAGAAGGTGTCTCACACTTTGAAGGCTCTCCTGTGCTGTTTGCAGGACGAGGGTGCTCCTCCTCCACCAGATTCAGATGACTAGTCTCATGTTGTAGTTGTCACTGGGTCTTTTTCTTTCTTTATTTTTCTTGCTTTCTATGTTACAGCCGTGATAGGCTTAGTAGTAGGGTAAAGATGTTGTGTGTTTTGGTGTTTAAAGCTTTGGTAGATTATCTCACATGCATCTTCTGTCATGATTCATGTAAAACTATATCTCATGTATTGTGATAAATTTTGGTAAATGAAATGCATGAAGCTTCTTTTGAGTTAGAATGTAAATGATGTTTGGATGAGTGTTTGTTCTTATGCAAATTCTTACACGGGTTACACCCTATGTTGTATATAGGAAATGCCACCCAAGAGCACTCGGAGTACGGGATGTCTTACACTTGTCAAATCGAGTGACGGGGCACCTCCCCTCAGCTATAGCCATACGGGCCCCAGTTTGGGCCCGGATCACGAGACCATGCCGAATTCCCAGCGGACCACTGGCCCCACTAATGGGCCAACTCCTTTTGCACCACCGGTTCCAGAGCAGAACCGTGCGTCTACTTCGACACCTCACATGCCTCAGTCGGCTCCTCCTCCTGATAAGTTAGAGCAGATGATGTTATTGATGCAGCATCAGTAACAGCAGCAACAACAGTTTTTAGCCACCATTATAGAGACCATTGCCCAGAACATGCACGCAGTCCCGCCTGCACCTGTACCACCTGTGCAGCCTGTTGGAAACATGAATGCTAGTGATTTATTCGAGCAATTCCAGCACTTTTGACCTCCTACTTTTACGGGTACTCACTGACCCGAGAAGGCCGATTATTGGCTTGACCACATCTCTAAGATGCTGAAGCCGCTACACTGCACTGAGGTAGAGTAGGTTGAGCTGGTCACATACATGTTCGAGAAGGAAGCCAGTCTCTGGTGGGATAGCATCCTTCGGATCGTGGCTGCTGGCTATGTATGGACATGGGAAGCTTTTGAGACACACTTCCATGAAAAGTATTTCCCTCTCACCTACCACAATGAGAAAGAGGGAGAGTTCCTTCGCCTCCGACAGGGAGGGATGACCGTGGCAGAGTATGAGAATCGCTTTACGGAGTTAGCCAAAAATGCTCCTTTGATACTAGTGAACGAGCAGATGAAGATGCGGCAATTTTCTGAGGGTCTATGACCTGAGATATGCACGAAGTTGTGTTGCACTAGCATACCCAACTATGTTGAGCTAGTGAACATGTCTTTATGTGCTGAGCAGGATAGGAACAGATTATCCTGTATGCGCGTGCCCATGGCTCCGAGGCCTCAACAAGAGTTGCCAAGTAGACTGTTTCTCGGTAAAAGGCCCCGTGCAGACTCGCCTCCCAGACTTATGGCTCCACCAGCCCAGATGAGGCGATCAGACTTGTGGTGTACCTACTGCAAGAGGTAGGGCCATACAGATACCTACTGCTTCACCAAGATGAGGAATAATGATTTCTTGCCGCCTTAGAAGATTAATCATCAGCTTCCTCAAGCCATATCAGCTCCACCTCTGCGATCAGTACTGCCAGCACAGCTTTTTTATAGGCCTAATGTACCACATAGTGGGCCGCCTTAACGACCTATGGTACTGCAGCCGAATTGACCTCAACAAGCTTGGGTACACTCACTTGCAGCTAAGGCATCCGAGACAGCAGTTACAACATCGTTTGCCTTTGAGGTCATAACACACATCCAAGGTATACCGGTCTTATTATTGGTGGACACCGGGTCCACTATCTCTATAATATCATGCGCAGCAGTTAAGCGACTGGTGTTGGAAACTAGTCCTATGGTTGGGTTGAGACTCCTTACCTCCATAGGGACCTTCTCAGATATTACCAAGATGTGTAAGGGTTGTTTGATAGACTTAGGGAGCAGAACAATACTTGTCGACCTAATTATTTCCTTGCTATGTCACTACGATGTAATCCTCGGTATGAATTGGCTCACCGAAATGAAGGCAGAGATCGATTGTGATGCTAGGGTAGTGACAGCCCATGGACCTGAGGGCACGACCTTTACATTACCAGTTCAGGTTAGTTGGTACTACTGCATTAGTTATTATACTACCATGCTAGAGAATATTGGTGGTCCGACCCTTGGGAACACGTCAGTATTCAAGATTTTGCGGATGTGTTTAGAAAGATACCAGATTACCTCCTCAGTGCAAGATTGATTTTACTATTGACCTGGTGCTTGGTGTGACACCTATATCTCTTCCGACGTATCACATGCCTCTATGTGAGATGGAGGAACTGAGGAGACAGATCAATGATCTGTTGGGTGTAGGCTTCATACGACCGAGTGTGTCTCCTTGGGGAGCACCCGTGTTGTTTGTAAAGAAGAAGGATGGATCACTGCGATTCTGTATTGATTATCGCAAGTCGAACCAAGTGATAGTGAAGAACAAGTATCCTTTGCATAGGATAGATGATCTGTTCGACCAATTGAAGAGGGCACAGTATTTCTCGAAGATTGGCTTACAATCAGGGTATCACTAGTTGCTCGTCAAGGATGAGGACGCGCAGAAAACAGCGTTCAGAACCAGCTTTGGGCACTACGAGTTCCTTGTGATGTCGTTTGGACTTACAAACTCACCAGTCGTGTTCATGGACCTGATGAACCGGGTGTTTTGGCCGTATCTATATCGATTCGTCATCGTGTTTATAGATAACATCATGATATACTCTAAGAGTTGGGAAGATCATGAGCACCTGCGAGCAGTCTTTGATACTTTTCGAAAGAACCGGTTGTTTTGCTCAGTACAAGAAGTGTGACTTCTGGAAAGAAGAAGTCAAGTTCCTGGGACATGTGGTGTCCAAGGAAGGAATAGCTGTGGACCTTGCTAAGGTGACCGTAGTTCAGGACTGGGAGCAGCCCGGTTCGGTTACTGAAGTGAGGAGATTTCTTGGCCTGATAGGTTACTACCGTTGATTCATTAGGGACTTTTCCAAGATAGCTATGTCATTGTCTTAGCTCACTCGGAAAGACCTTAAGTTTACCTAGAATGAGAAGGCAGAAGCAGTCTTTCAGGAACTGAAGGACAAGCTGACGTCCACCCCTGTGCTAGTATAACCAGAGCAAGGGGTCAGGTATACGATATACACCGACACGTCTTATGTTGGTTTGGGTTGTGTTCTGATGTAGAAGGACAGGGTTATTGCCTATGCATCGCGACAGTTGAGGAAACACGAGGAAAACTACCCTACGCATGACCTGGAGTTAGTGGCTGTCATCTTTGCATTGAAGCTTTGGAGACATTACCTCTATGGAGAGGAGTTCGAGCTCTTTTGTGACCACAAGAGCCTCAGATACATATTCACACAGAGGGACTTGAATATGAGGCAGCACTGATGGATGAAAACCTTGAAAGACTTCAAGTTTAAGGTTTCCTTCCATCCTGGTAAGGCCAACCTTATAGCAGACGTGTTGAGCCGCAAGAAGATGATAGCATTTGCAGCTCCGCGTGAAACATGGTAGAATTTGTGCGAGACTTCGAGTAGAAGCTTACGGTAGAGGAGCCGTTCGAGAGCGTCGCACACGTTCGTGTGCGGCCACTCATTGATGACAGGATCATTGCCACTCAGAAGGATGAGGCACTATTGACAAAGACGAGATAACATGTGAGCGACAGTGAAGGCTTAGACTGGGGACTTAGTATGGATGGGGGTTTACATTATCATGGCCACCTATGCATTCCAAACAAAGATGTATCAAGATATGAAGCGATCGTACTGGTGGGACAACATGAATGCCCACATAGCAGGTTATGTGTCCCATTGTCTCACGTGCCAACAGGTCAAGGCTAAGCATCGCTGACCTCCTCAACTGCTTCAGCCCATGCCCATAGCTGAATAGAAGTGGGATTTCATCTCTATGGACTTCATTTCAGGGTTACTAAAGACAAGGAAGGGGCATTACTCCATTTGGGTGATTGTGGACTAGTTGACGAAATCGGTTCATTTCCTCCCTATTATAGTCTCAAACTCAGCAGATGATTTGGCCAGGTTGTACATCTATGGAGATTGTGTCAGACCGAGACACGCGATTCACATCTATTTTCTGGACTCATATCCAGGAAGCAATGGGTGTGAAGTTGAAGTTCAGTACCACGTTCCACACGCAGGCGGATGGGCAGATGGAATGGGTGAATTAGGTGTTTGAAGATATGTTGCGACCTTGTGTGCTTGATTTCAAGGATAGTTGGGATAATTATCTCCTTTATGTAAAGTTCGCTTATAACAACAGCTTTCAAGCGAGTATTGGCATGACTCACTATGAGACACTGTATGGGCGCCCATGTCAAGCACGACATTGTTGGGTAGATGTTGGCAAGAAGAGTTTAATTGGGCCAAAGTTAGTACAGGCGACCTCAGAGAAGATCAACATTATCAGGCATCGACTTCTTTTAACACAGAGCAGACATAAGAGTTATACCAATACGAGGAGGCGACCGCTAGAGTTCGAGGTTGGGGACCATGTATTCCTGAAAGTTTTTTCCATGAAAGGGAAACTTTATGGGTACTCACGCCATGATTTATTGGTCTATTCTAGATTTTAGATTGAGTGGGTATGGTTGCGTACCGTCTTGCTTTGCCCACACTACTCACAGGCATGCACAACGTATTTCATATATCGATGCTAAAGAAATACGTTCTTAACCCTTCCCACATTATCAGATGGGAGCAGGTACAGTTGAGTGAGGATGCTACTTATGTACTGTGACTGACGCATATTCTAGACAGGAAGGAGCAAGTGTTGCGCAGTAAGGTTATCCCACTTGTGAAGGTAGTATCGACACATCATACTGAGGAAGAGGCTACTTAGGAAACAGAAGCCGAGGTTTGTAAGAATTACCCTCAAATTCTCGAGGAGTATGAAAATGTACTAATTTTAAGGAAGAAATTTTTCTTTAAGGGGGGTAGATTGTAACGTATCGAAAAATTTGTACAAAGACCCGAGTACCACCTCAGGCAGAAATCACTAAAGATCAAATCCTTTAGAAATTAAACGAAAATTAATTAAGTACTAAGCTGAATTAATCAGTAGATTAGCTTTAACCGCTTTCTATACGAACTGCAAGACTTGAAACCAGTAGAATCGCTAACTCTATATTACCTAAAAACCTAGGAGACATCTCAAAACCCAATTGCTCTCGAGAGCACATTGAAACTCTGTATCAGACCTGGACCGCACGTCAAAAGTCCGATTCCCGCAAAACTATATAGTTACGACCATCTTACTGGGCTTGATAACCACCTCGGAAATCAAGTCTAAATAGCACCCAGAAACGCATAACTAGAGCCCGGATTGAAGTGTGTGAAAAACGCGAATATCTTTAGAAAATGAACTCAAATTTAAGTGAATTGGTCCGTTCGCTTGTAGGCCAAATTTAAGGTTTCAGACCATCAAATTCTGACCTAAATACACCCTTGGACCAGGGAAATTTCCCTACATAGGTCAGTGTACTTGTGGCCCTAATCGAGAGACGATGACCGTTGAATTGAAATTGGTCCTCAACGATTGATCGACAAATCCGATCGGACCAAAATCTTAACCTAATGTAGATCCATTATCAGGGAACTTTCCCTAAACTGTATACTGGCGATGGACCTCCAGCTGAGCTCCGTTGGCCCGAAACAGATGTCTCTTGGCTGTATCCTAAGTATACCATGGCTCTGGGGCCATTGATATCACTTTTGGGCCTATATAATGCCCTAAACCCACCCCTCTCTCATTCCACACGAATTTCCTAAAATCCTAGTAGAGAGAAGAGAGAAAAGAAGAGAAACGTGTGAGGCGAAGAGTGAAAGCCAGGGAGATCGAGGCGGTGTTTCTCTCGTGCGACTACACGCACTAGATCACCTCTTTGCTACGCTACACAATTCATTTTGATTCCATTTTTGGGGTAAGAAACCTTAACCCTAATCTGTTTTAGGTATCCAAGTAGATGAATTGATGAAATAACTAACCTATTTCATAATTCAGGTACCTATTGTGTCGTAGATAAAGGTATAGTGTTTGAACTGAGTTCGATACGAGTTTACCGACGGAAGGTGCAGACTATAAACGTTTAGGTTATGGTTTTCAAGGTTTTCAATGTTAGTTAATGTTTTATAACTGACTTGATTGCTATCACATATGCTTAGATGCGATGTTTTCTGTATTTTATACATATATATGAACTATGTTGAAATTAATGCATTCCATGTGTTTATTGAAATGTTTGTATGAATATGGAATTATGATTTGTGTTTACCATGATTGTTGCTTGAGAATACATGGCTGTTGTACGTGTGATAACTCCTTGAGAAAGGATTTGTCATAATAAATGTTATAACTAATGTCTTACATGTATGTTGATTGTGTAGCCTAAGTGTTTGATAAAATGTCTAAATGAGTAATTAGTTGATGAAATACATTTGTTAGAGGTGTCGAGATGAGATCCTCAATTACTTTAGCTATACAAATAGATTTCTTCATGTAAGTTACATTCGGCTACCTGATTCATGTATGAAATGCCTATGTACGATAACCTGTGCACTATGTATTCATTAAAATGTATAAATGAGATTTATATTTAAATTGGTTGTTACATGCTGTTATGATTATTACATGCGAATATCTATTGCACTTGAATGAGATTAGGACTACTCCGTAGTCCGGGCAATCGGTAAAGATTCATGAATTAGTGGCCGAGATTGTTTTGCCACTTAAGATAAGTTCGACGAATCCTAGCTGTACACTGTTTGTCGACAGTGATTAGGCCACGAGGAGTGTTTATGAGCTCCATGTCGTTTAACTCAACGTGCGCTCGTACCAATCGAGCTTGTCCAGTAACCCGATTGGCCTAATATATGTTTACCATGTATGGACGCGACTGCTTGAATCTAAGGTACTACTTACCAGTGAATAGCCCATTTAACCCTGGTACCATGATCCGTAAAGACTCATCGCAGGGCATGGTGGTATGGGACATCGTGGTCGATCTGTAAGCCTACGCTGGGGTGATGATCCTCCCCGTAGTTTCCAGTGAGAAACCCAAACTCGTGAGCCGAATACGGTGGTATGTGACACTGCATTCGAGCTGTTGGCCTACGCTAAGGTGACGAGCCTTCCCGTAGTGACCTCGAGTATACACTAAGGCCTACGTGAAAGGCCAAGCTATATGTCCGAGAGGGGGGAGGGTGAATAGGACTATGCCAAATTAAAATTTAACAGCGAAATTCAACAAAAAATAAGATAGCATTATAAACAAATAAATAAAAGACAGTACTTTAAATAAATCAAAGAACAGAAATGTAAAGCAATCTTAAATAAAGAACTTGATACTAATGTTGTTCTAAGGACAACCTTTGCACCATAAAAACCAAGGGTTTATGGCAGGACAACTTTATTAGAACAAATTAAATATCAAAACTCAAACAGAAAGGAAATAAAGGAAATAACAAGAAATAAATTCTAAACTATTACAACATTCCCCACTTTGCTTGAAATGTAAATATTACAACATTCACATCCACATATACATTCCACACATCTTAATGATTAAAGATATAGAAATTAAGATATAGAAATTAAGTAAACATCTAAATCACAAAACACGCCAATATATAGTGGTTCGCCTGTGTGTACGCTAACTATTAAACAATAGTCACACAGCTTGCTACTCCACTCCTAATATCCTCACACATGGGATATTAGCATTCACTATCAAAATAGGTTTCACAGGTTCCCCTAAAACCTTCACAATTATGTCTTTTTAACTTGGGCTTACATAATCCAAAAACCCACACTTTCTGTGTTTTCTGGCTCTCCTCAGATAACCAACACAATGAGATTTTTCTGCCGAATCTCAAACAAAACCAAAATAATGGAATTTACAATAAATGTAAAATACCTAGATTTCTTCGTTTGTAGCAGCTCGGTAGAACCAATCAGAGTAGAAGTTCGAATCAACGTTCAATGTCCAATACTGACTTAAGAAATGGTTCTAGGTTCTAATTGATTTTAAATTAAACAAAATTGGACGTAGCTCTATTTGATTTTGATTCTAAGAAGAAGGAATGCAACAATTCCTCTTTTTCAAATAAGATTGGAATATAGGAAGAAAATCAAATATAAATAAGCTAACAAAAGAGAATATTAAATTTGCACAGATTATCTTAAAATGAACACTGACTTATCTCAGAGTGGAGGCTTGAATTTTCTTGAAATTAATCGATTGAAAAACTCTGAAATTCCTGTTCAATTTATAGATACAAAGATCATGTCTACGACTGGTCTTGGAAACCCTTCAACTGGTCGTAGCACCAACAACATTTTGAAATTTTTGAGTGCGATCTTAAAAATCATTTTACGACTGGTCTTAAGGTATTTACGACTGGTCGTGTACCACCTATGATTGGTCGTAGCAGACCCAGGACTGGTTGTAGACAACCAGGTTAGGTTGCTGGAGTTTGAGTCATAGTTCTAGGACTGGTCAAAGAACGAGTCATGACATACCTACGACCGGTCGACCAGGTCTCAGGACTGGTCCTGGAATAACAAAAAAATTCCAAAATTTTTCAACAACTTAGGACTGGTTGTGGAATTTCTTGGACTGGTTGAACTAGGTCTAGGACTAGTCGAACAAGGTCCACGACTAGTCTTAGAATAGACCAAATTCATATAAATAGATTTATTTTTGAATTATGTATACAAAATGACCTACCCTAATGTCAATATAAGGTTTATCATACTTAGGACATGAAGTATGAACACCGAACTTCATTCTTTCAGATGATAGTTGACCTTTAAACCTTATGAAACTTGAGATCTCTAACTCGACATAGCTTGATCTTGAGATCTTCGAAAGCTTGAAATTAAACTTCATCAATGGACTTGAGTCTTAAAATGTACTCTTGAGTCTTGAAATGCACTCTTCTTATCGATGTAACTCTGAACCTTGATGCCTATAGAAGAGGACAAAGTACATAACCTTGCATTTTTTGAAGTAGAGCACTGTGCATGCATATGTCTTGAACCATTGTGATGCAGTGTCTTGATCATATCAACATATAAACACAAGACATAGATAGAGGTTTTGGCACCACAAAATTTGACAATCAAAGGAGCATGAGACCAAAGCACTTACAATCTCCCCCTTTATCAAATTTATGACAAAACACACTCATATAAAAATAAGAGAAGCACCACATGCATAAAAATGAATCAAGTAACATACTCCCATACTCCCCCTGAGTAGCAGCACACATATTAGCACAACTGATATCCATAAGCAATCAAACCAAAAGTTTCCAAAAACTTCTAAAAGCCTTCTCCCCCTTTTTGTCAAAATATGACAAAGGAAGCAACAATGCAAAGGATAAGAATTGGAGGAATAGATGAAGTAAATCGACAATATATAAGTAAGTAAAAGTTCACAACCCAATTATGAGTATAAATAGAGAGTCATCAAACCAAATAGAGAGCACAATCCAACATAAGTATGAAAGATATTACATACCAAGAATGAAAACACTCAATCAGATCCTGAAGAAGGAGCGGGAATGGTAGGATTAAGATTATGCATTCCCTTGTTCAAGCGCCTAAGATACTTGTGCATATATTTAAATTGAAGATCATGGGAAACATTCATATTCCCTACCTTCTCTTCTAATGAACAAAGACGAGCATCAAACTCAGATGGCTCATAGTCAGGATCATTTCCAGAATCTGATTCGAGTTTATCAAAAATATCATCCATATTCACATCAGCAGAAGGAAGATCACTAGCTTCTTCATCCCCAGCTTCAGCTCTATCAACATCCACTTGGCCACGAGCCAATTCTAATTTCATTTTATTAATATTCGAATTATTAAAAATAAGATGATAGATGGGAGCCTCTCCAACAGGCATATCGACTAGCATGTGATTAGCTAAAACAGTCATGAGATAGGCAAAAAGAATATCACTATGACCTAAGTAGAGACGAGAGTGAATAATGGAACGACATATTAATGAAGGAGGGAAAACTTTAGAACCAGAAATGATAGAGTGCAAAACATGAACCATAAAGGCAGTTAATTCTATCTTATTACTAGAACGAAGATACAGGTTAGAAATAAAAATTCTGTGAAGTACCCTGTATTTAGGTAACAAGTACCTTACGGGGAGCGCATTCCCTTTATGAGTCCATTGCATACTTATATTACACAAATCTCTGGTTAGTATACGCTTTTCAAATTCTGAGGGTTTTTCAGCTAAAGTATGAATAAGAATACCCTCCTCATTAACAGGTATATCCATTAACCCTGAAATCAGATGGCGGTTAACTTCAAATAGACCTTCTCTAGTATCAACTTTAAAAGTTAAATTCTTAAAAGAGAACTCTGAGATACATGCAAACATGGCCAGTGCAATAGATTGGAATGCAAGCCCACCCCAATGTAAAATATTATCCCATTCTAAAGATTGGAGTAGAGGTGGAATACCAAAAGGAGCAATGTGTTCAATACAGATAGACCGTTCAACAATAACTTTGCGCAAACACAAATTCCGTACATCAGATGGATCATCCTCAGGTGAACAAAGATAACGCCTAGAGAGAGGAGCTGATCTAGAAGAAGATGGACCACGGGAAGTTTTCTTTTTCCCTCTAACATCCATTTGTAATACAAGATGCAAGGAAACAAGAAGAATCACAAGATGAGAAGTGGGGTTTTGATAGATTAGATTTTACAATAGAAAACCCCAAACTTGTAATCAAAGATAAAATAGATTACTCCAAAAGTAAAAATGAGTACTATTAACAAGAATCTACAAGAATAATGCAAAAGAACCACTAACCTTGAAGAACAATGAAGATGGGTTCGACTGGTCGGGCATAGGCTTGTTGGAGAGTGAAATGGAAATGAAGAAGATGAAATTTTTTTCCAATTTTAAAAGCACCACCGAGTTTCACGACTGGTTGTGGATGTGCTCGACCGGTCATACTAGGATTGGTCGTGTACATTCACGACTGGTCGTGTCCCGACAAAAATAAGCATTTTTCCTTAAAAAATTAAAATTTAAATCATTAAATTATCAAATATAAAAACACTATGATACAAGTATGCAAGAATATTCAATTTAAATTGCACACACCAAGATTAAATTTCAATTTACTAAACCTATTTTTGTCAAGAGGTTTAGTGAAAATGTCAGCAAGTTGAGTCTCAGTCGGAATGTATTCCAAAGATATTAATTTTTCTTCTACTAATTCACGAATGTAATGATACCTAATGTCAATGTGCTTGGTACGTGAATGCTGGATTAGATTTTTAGAAATGCTTATAGCATTGGAATTATTACAATATAAGACCATAGAATCTTGTGTTATTCTGTAATCACTTAACATACATTTCATCCACACAAGCTGAGTACATGTGTTTCCAATTGTAACGTATTCTTCCTCAACAGTTGAGAGTGATATAGTGTAACAGCCCGGATTTTTGCCAACCTGGAATTCGACGTCCTTAGGCAATGGATCAATCCTAACACCTTATGAACCTGTCAGAACTCAATCCCAAAGTCTACAATCGCATTTGAACATTTCCTTCACAAATCCCACCCTTCACGACCTTGATCTTTCAATTTTTCCTAAGTACTTTCACCCTAGACACTATCTTAAACTAACTTAGTATAACTTGGATCACTCTATATATAAACTACAAAGGACTAAGTACCACCTCAAACAGAAATCTTATAGGACTAAATCCTTTAGAAATGAGATAAAGTAACTAAGTACTAAACTAGATTAGCTACGAAATCCGCTTGATCCACTTTAAATACGATCTGCAAGACCCAAAACTTGTAGAATCATTGACGCTAGGTTACCCTAAAATCTAGGATCAAACTCATTACCCGACTGCTCTCGGGAGCACTTTGAAACTCCGTATCAGGTCTAGACTGCACATCGGGAGTCCGAATAATATGAAGTCAAGGACTTAGGACCGCCTCGTTGGGCTTGATAACCATCTCGGAAATCAAATCCAGCTAGTATCCCACGGCTGTTCGCTTGAGTCCGGAGCGAGGGAGTGTGAAAACACTTGTTTTCTTTACAAAATAAATATCTTGAATAGTAATCTAAGACTCGTCGCTTGCAGATCAGTATTAAGCAACCAGACCATCAGAATCTGACCAAATTATACCCTCGGATCAGGAAAAATTTCATACACATTTACATGTACTCAGAATTTCCGATCGAGACCCACTGACCATCGAACTGAAACTGGTCTGCCACGCGTGATCTGGAAATCCGATTGAAATGAAAACTTAACTAAATGTAGATCCATTGTCTGTGAGCTTAAGTCCGACCTTTGGCTTAAGGGAGGGCTCCGAAAATGCTCCGTTGAGCTGAAACAGATGCCCTTTGGACAAACCTAAGTATACCTTGACTTTAAGTCTATTTTAATAAGATTTTAGACTATATAAAGACCTTAGGAACCTCTCTCTCACAGCCATATGAATTTGAGAGAAACCCTAGAGAGAGAAGAGAGAAAAGAGAGAGAAAGTGTGGGAGAACCTCCCTGTCATGCTTCCCTGCCGCTCCACGAGTTCCACCACTCCGTTCTAATCGCTTTACCGGCGATTCCAGCTTCGTTTCTAGGTAAGAAACCTTAACCCTAATCTGATTTGGGGTTATGTAGGTTGCAGGTTATGAAATAGCTAACCTATTTCGTTCTCTAAGTTGTTAAACTGCCGAATACGGAAGCTTAGCAAACCTACCGACTCCGTTACGATTCTACGACACAAGGTGCGGACTTTAGGTGTATAGGTTACGGTTTTCAACACTTTCAATGTCAGATAATGATAGATTCATGATTTGCATGCAATTGCACATGTACAAAGTGCTTTCCATTTTCTGTTTCGATTAAAGATGTAGATTATGGAATTTTACATATTCTAGGTATTCGTAGAAAATACCGTATACGTATAAATTTTGGAAATGTATTTGACATGATTATTTGTTGTATGAATATACAATATATGGATAAAATACTTATTTGGTGAAAGGATTCGCCCAAATACATATTTTACTAATATACACTATGTATGTAGAAATACTGTATTGTAGAAAGTGCCATATACATATATATTTTAGAGATGTGTTTGCCATGATTATTTATTGTATAAATATACTATATATGCGTAAAATATTTGCTTGGCGAAAGGACTCGCCCTAATACATGTTTGTTAACATACACTAAGTATGTTGAAATAGTGTATGTTAAGTGTTTGTGAAAATGCTTGTGTGAGTAAGTGTTTGGATGTTGATGCTTGAGGAGGGTGTTGAGATGGGATTCTCAACTACCTTAGAGACATGTATGATTACCTCCATGATGTTGTTTGCTTAAACCGCTTACTTTGCAATATATGTGTTTGTATTCCTATTGATGTAGTGCTTTACAAAATGCTTTATAACATACTTTATAATATGCCTTATAACATGCCTACTAACATGCTTGAATTGCTTTGTTCATCATGCTTTACTCCACATGCTACGAATAAGGTTTGATTGTGTTTGGGGCTATGATTATCGTCCAGACAATCGGTACCAGAAATGAATCCGCGGCTGTGATTCATTTACCATGTGAGATGTGTTCGACGAACTCGAGTCGTACTTCGGTTGGCGATAGTGGTTGGCCACGCGAAGTGCTTATGCACTTCATGTCGTTCAACTTGTTGTGCGCTCGAGCTAGCCGAGCTCGTCAAGTAACCCGATCTATCTAATGTATGTTCACCATGTTTGGACGCTACTGCTTGAACCTAGGGTACCAAACTTACCAGTGAAATCCCTTTTAACCATGGTACCTCGATCCGCTAAGACTCATGAGCCGGGCATGGTGGTATGGGACACCGTGGTCGAGTTGTCGGCCTACGTTGGGGCCACGTGCCTCCCGTAGTGACCAGTGAGCAACCAGACTCGTGAGCCGATTATGGTGGTATGGGACACTATATTCGTGCTGTCGGCCTACATTGATAAGGTGATGGGAGAGTGGTGCATCGAATGCGAGCAACAGCCCTGACAGCCCTTTGTAGTAACCTCGAGCATACTCTAAAATCGCAGTGAGCCTTAGAGTTTTGCCGTGGTATATAGAGTATGAACTAGACCTGTTTCTATATAGTGATAAATCATTTAAGAGGTGATAGGGGAGTGGTGTAACCTTTATGCATAACAACCCTGGTAGCCTTTACAGTGACCTAGAAAAACACACCATCGTCTGAAATTAAATAGGACTGAAGACCCTAGAATGGATCATGTTTGGGAATGATACAAGGGAGGTACCTTAATTTTTCAATCCTGCTGTTTGAAATGGACTAATAACAACTCGGTAATCATGCTCATCATGCATTGCATGTGCCTGGAAGATGTGGAGCACTGAGGGATGAAAGCATGCCGCGAACGTGAGATGGTGTCACATGAGGGAGGGTGTGGTGAGGGCATATATCATGACTGCATTCATACTTACATTAATAAGAGTAGTTAGGAGTGTTTGATTTTACTGCTTTATCATCACTGCTTGACTGAGTTGATAACATGTTAACTTATGCTTTACTGTTCCACTGAGTTGATCACTCACTCCCACGTTACGAGATGGTGTTATACACATCAACCAGATTTGTTGAGTTTCAGGTGATCGTGATGCTTATGAAACAGAGCCGGACTTCTACTATGATGTTAAGGAGTTCTCCTACATGTAACTCTCTGACAGGTCTATAAAGACCTAGTATTGTATTGACGGGGCTATGATACTTGGGATAGAAGACATTACACTTCCTCATATTTGGTATATTTTAGAACTATACTTATAATTAATTAACCTGGTAACTTTATCACACTCTGGAGACTCACCACTGTTTTTATATTATATATATATCTATCACAGTCTTCCGCTACAATTTAACTATCTCTAGAGTATGATATGCTATTTTGGCTTAATCTCACTCATGTTCAATGCACGAATACAATCAACATTCAATCATCATTCATTTTGTTGCATAAGTGATGTTCTGGAACTCGGGAGTTGAGTTTATGCTCGACCCCCGATTTTCGGGATGTTACATATAAATCTTTGCTTCTTACTAAACTAAGAGACTAACCAATTTTCAAAATAAAAACAACCACCGCTGGTTGATTTCCTATCATCGATATTTCCAGCCCAATCAGCATCATTGTACCCAGCCAACTGAGCACTAGTATCATATGGATACCAAAGACCCATATTTACAGAACTTGCAACATATCTAATAATTCGTTTAACAACAGTTAAATGAGATTCTTTAGGATTGGACTGATATCGAGCGTAAATGTCAATACTCAAAGCAATATCAGGTCTACTGGCAATTAAATACAGTAAACTACCAATCATACTTCTATACAATTTTGGATCCACATCTTTACCTGTAGAGTCCTTTAAGAGTTTTAGAGTTGTACTCATAGGAGTATCAAAATTTTTACCATTCTCAAATCCGAACCTTTTAATCAAGTTCAAGGCATACTTGGCTTGAGAAATAAAAATTCCATCAGGTTGTTGTTGTACTTGCAACCCAAGGAAATAATTTAATTCCCCAACCATGCTCATTTCAAACTTAGATTTCATTAAATCTGTAAACTTGACAGTCATGTTAGTACAAGTTGATCCATAAATAATATCATCAACATAGATCTGAACCATTAAGATATCATCGTTATGTTTCTTAACAAAAAGTGTCTTATCAACACTAAACATTTGAAAATTATGACTTAGTAAAAACTTAGTCAATTTTTCGTACCATGCTCTAGGAGCTTGTTTTAAACCATATAAAGATTTTTTAAGACGGTATACATGATCAGTAAACTTAGGGTCTTCAAACCCTGCAGGTTGTTCAACATATACTTCTTCATGAAGATCACCATTCAAAAAAGCACTCTTTACATTCATTTGATAAATTTTAAACTTTCTAAATTATGTAATGGATATAAAAAGTCTGATTGATTCAAGGCGAGCAACCAGAGCAAAGGTTTCATCATAATCAATGCCTTCTATTTGAGTGTACCCTTGTACAACTAGTCTTGCCTTGTTTCGAATTATATTACCAAGCTCATCAGACTTATTTTTGAAAATCCACTTAGTTATTATAATGTGTTTATCTTTAGGTCTAGGAACAAGATACTAGACATCATTTCAAACAAACTGATTAAGTTCTTCCTGCATAGCTATATCCAGTTTTCATTAGTAAGAGTTTGTAAGACCCAACCCTAGTTTGCATGTGTGCATGTGTATGTGTGAGTATACATCTTATTCATCATGGTCTCACAGTCCTACCGGTCAAATCCCGGTGACCCATGACCCTTGGATAGTGTTTGCGATCATCCTTGAGTTCGATCATGTAGACCCGACTCGGATTGACCCGAGACCTATGTCATTGCGACCGCATCGTCGCCGCGGTTCCAATGCTGCGTCTCACGCATAAATCTAATATGTAGATCAAAAGTTGTGTACATTTCATTATATGACCATTGATCATGTGGCCCACTTAAGTGGAATGCATGTGGACCACCATCACCCTTGGCATAAATTTTAAGGTACACTACCCACATACTACACAATTGCATGGAACTAACACCACCAACCACAAACACCACCAAGAGGCCTAGTCTAACCTACAACTTTGTAAACTCCTCCCTATGGTAATGATGGATTCTCTTACAAACCCATTATGGTCTCTCTTTCTCTCTCTTTATTCTCTCCCTCCCTCTCATTTCCCTCAATTGTTGGAATTTTCAGCAACTTCCCTTTCATCTCCTTCTCTTCTCCAGCCCCTTCTCCCTCTAATCCCCCATCATCTAGCCCTTGGAACATGATCTCAACCATAGATCTATAACCCTTGGAGCTTAAGGAGCTTGGAGATAGGAGAATCTTGAAGATTCAAGGTGGGTGATTCATGAGATTAGTCTCTTTCCTTTCCTCTTGCATGAACCTTTTTCATTTGATTGGGAGTGTGTAGGACCAGCCAATTAATGGTGGAGGTTCTACATGACTCCATGAGTGTGGCTAACAACCAACTTTATGCATGCATGATTGCCATGATGGGGCCATTCTCCATGGACCCCATTATGAAATTTCCCTTTAATTTATAGGTTTGTGGGTCATCTAGACTCTTGATCCTTGGTGGAGATGGCATTTCTACCATTGGATTTTGATTAGAGGATGTATGCATGGGTAGATCTTGTAATCCAATCAATATAGTGATAGGTATGGTTTGTGATGAAGGGAAGGGCCTCAATGTGGCGGAGCCCCTTCCCTTGTGGCTGATTCTTACTATTCTTTTGTTGATCTATTATTCTTAGATGTGTGTGGCCCACCTTATGGCCTGGAAGTATCCAAACCATCCAAAGAGAGTGGAAGCCCATGTCTGTCCACTCTATGAACATAGGTGCCCCATTTGCTCCTTTTTGGACACATGCAATGGATTTTATGGTACGGATTACGTCTGGATATTTATGGAGCCCACTGAGGTGGACCACAACTCAAATTCCATAGGGTGATTTCCTCTTATTTTGGTTCCTATGCTTATTTTATTTCATGTGAATGTTGCTGCCTAGAAATTTTCTAGACAGATTTTTGTTGGACTTTGGGCTTGAATTTGGGACTGATTGGGGGACCTTTTGTACCCATCAAATATACCTTTCTAATAGGTGGGAATCTCATCTTGATGTCCCCCAAATTCCAGCCCCATACGACCTTCATTAGGGTCCTAAAGGTGTCGTCCAAGTGAGGTGGACAGTTTGGATTTTCTGCACTGTTCCAGCAACATTCCACCCTGGACAGGTTGGAAGTCTTAAATTTATTAAAATACTTTTCGGTGTCTAAAAATTATGAAAATTTACAGGGAGGTGTTCCACTCATGATAGAACCCACTAAAAAATTTTGGGGCCAATGGATACTTGTACACACCATGGTGGTGGCTGGACCGGCCCATTACAATATGGTGTCCAGATTAGTCCGATTTTCAGGACAGATTGATTTCTTTAAATAAATTAAAATATTTTTAGATGTCCAAAAATTCTGAAGTTTTGTGAAAGTGTGTCCTACCTATGAAAGTATCATTCTGTAAAATTTCAGCCCTAACTGACCCCATTTAGGCATCCAAAAGAATGGGCCAAGATAGTTGGACTGCTAGATTTTTCTGGTGTGCAGTCCAGCAATATGCCTTAATAAAAACCATAATTTAAAAATGTTTCCTCTAATGGTGGACCACCTTTTTGGGTTTCCTCTTATTGTATGCATGATGAGGGACCTTGGCCCTCAATTCCTAGAGTTTTAGAGGCCCTAGACCTACTCTAATGGAGTGCCCAAATTTAGGATAACAACATGCATTGTAGAAATTTTCTGTACATTATTGTCCCCTTTGTTATTTCAAAACTTTTGGGCCCCAATCTATTAGGCTTTATGTATGATTAGTTGTGGACCCATCCCTGATGTTCTAGGGCACATTGGGGCCATAACTATGGGGCCCACCATATTGAGGAAATTGGGCATTTATTGCTCCCTTATATTTTAGAATACTCTTGGGCCATTTTCTTTTACCATACTATTATGTTGGGCTAGTGGTTCAAGTTATACAAGTAGATGGGCCTTTGGTTGTCACCAAATCAAATTTATACTTGGGCCGGGTTGTAGGCCCAACCTTACTTGACTGAGAGCATGACATTTACCTATGTGGTTTGAGCAATGGGCTGCCCATTAGGCCACCACAATATATATGATTAGTGGCCTTTATGTTGGGCCCTAACCCTTTCCCTATGAGCCCATAGTGGTATGTGGCTATTTGTGTTTTCCTTGGACCCATGTTTTGGATAGGCCTTAAGCTGCCTTTCTGAAGCCCGGCATGAGTATATATGGTATGTTTATGGCTGCCCATTTCTTATTTCTAATATTGTATGGGCCTTGGGCCTTGATCCGTGATCAATTAGAGATGGGCTACCTCTTGGGGACCAATTGTGGTTGGATGTCCACATTGGTGGCCCTAAGGTAGGCCCATGGGCTTCTATGGGTGGTTAAAGGCCCACCATAGACCCTTACTAGGCCCGTCTCATCTATTTTGACCCATATCATTGTTCTCCTTAGTCTCGTGGGCTACCCCAGGTAAATAGGCCTCCACTAGAGGTTATATTTCTTATGAGAAAATTAGTTAAGTACCTAGACCTTTCATGGTTAGGTAGAGAGTTCATCTTCACCTCATTGGCATCCCTATTCATCTTTATGGCCCACTCCCATACGCATCATATGCATGGTTGGTTGAGGTATGATTGGCTATAGTTGTGCCATTGTGTAGGGTATGTTGATATCTCCCCGAGGGGTGGAGTTTTTCCCTCTGGAGCATGATAGATGCTTGAGATTAATGTATGAGTGATTGTGTGATTCATGCATCTGACATTTGCATAGCATGTGGGTATCCGCCCTTGCTTCATCAGGGCCTTACCTCCACAGGAATATTCATGGATGGCTGTATGTGTGAACACCGGAAATATTAGTTGAGCATACCAGGTGCATAGGATGCCCATGGGTGAAATTTCTAAAACTTACATTATACCAAGGATCTGCTCCAACGCCATGACCAGGTGGAATATATGAGCGCACGAGGGCCTTATACCGTTAGGCCGCGACTCCCACTGTCGTGTAGTCGGTTGGATAGGGGTGTGGCCTTACCTGCCTAGTGTAGGGGGCATTGCTAGGCTGAGTCTGACCAGCTCGTGAATGGGTCCGCTACCATCAGGCCTTGTTGGTGATTGGTTGTCCACAGGCGGGTAGTGAGGTCTCTTGCACTCGTTTGACTGTGCGGGGTCTGTAGAGCGGCAGTCATTCAGCAGTGTAATGGACCCCGGTGAATTCCTTATGATTGGAAATGTACTTGACATATGGTTTGGATATGAGCACTGGCATTACTTGCATCACATTAGCATTGGCTGTGTAAGCCCCTTCATGCATTGCCTTGGTATGGCATCCAATACTCATCTCATCGTATTCAAGATAAGCCTTGGTAAGGCTGGTTATATCTTCATTAAGCATATTTCCCATCTTACACCTCTTACTATTCTTCTGTGCACCATTGTCACACACCTACACCACCCTCTGAGCTTCTATAAGCTTATAGACGATTGATGTGTGCAGGCGATTCTAGACAGGCATCCTAGCAGCAGAGCGTGGAGTAGAGCTGAACATTTGAGGACTTCAATTGCAATATAGGAATGGAAAGTAATATAGGAATGGAAAGAAATCAAAAATTACAATATAGGAATGGAAAGCAATCAAAAATTGTTCTAGAGGGGGGGGGGGGGGGGGGTTGAATAGGACTATGCCAAATTTAAATAAAAGATACAATGGAATAAGAATAAGATTTAAATCACTAAACTTCAATTGCAATATAGGAATGGAAAGTAATAAAAAATTGTTCTAAGGACAACCTTACACCAAAAACCAAAGTTTATTGTAGGACAACCTTATTTTTAGAACAAATATAGAAACATAAGCTCGAACCAATAAAGTAATAGTAAGCGATAAATTGCAGAAATATAAATCTAACTATTACACCATTCACCACTGAGCTTGAAATGAAATGATTACAACATTCACATCCACACATACATCCCACACTGAATAATTAAAGATATGAAATGAAAATCAAACAACCACAAAACACAAGGGATTATAGTGGTTCGCCTGTGTGTACACTAACTGTTCAACAACAGCCACACAGCTACTCCACTCCTAATATCCTCACATAGGGGATATTAGCATTCACTAAGAAAAATAGGCTTTCCCAGGTTCACCTAAAACCCTTCACAATTGTGTCTTTATCTGTGTGCTTACACAATTAAAAAACCCCACTTCTGAGTTTTCTGATTCTCCTCAGATAACCAATACAATGAGATTTTTCTTGTAAATCTCAAAAGAAAACCAAACAGAATTTACAACAAATGTAAAATACCTGATTATCTACTTCGTTGTAGCAGCCCGGAAGAACCAAATTGGAGTAGAGATTTGAATGTCCGAGATCAATGTCCAATACTCACTTTATAATGGTTCTAGGTTCTAATAGTTTTTAAATTAAAAATAACGGGCTAGCTTTAATTGATTTTGATTCCAAAAGAAGGAAAACAACAATTCCTCTTTTCATATAAGATTGGAATGCTAGAAACAAAATCAATTAAATAAAGCTAAAGAAAGAGAATATTAAATAAGCACACTTAGCTTTGATGGAGCACAGAATTATCTCTCAGAAGGCCGAATTAAATTAGCTTGAAATCGATGATTTCTTCTGAGATTCATGCTCTATTTATAGGTGAACCAACAGATATTTGAAAATTCGGGCGCGATAAGATTTGACCGTTTCACGACTGGTCGAAGGTATCCTTCGACTGATCATAGGTCTCCTTCGACTGGTCTAGGTTTCCTTCGATTGGTCATAGGATTCCTAATTTCAGCGCTGGACTTTGAGTTGAAGTTTTATGACTGGTTTTAGATGCAGTTGACACTATTCCTTCGACTAGTCAAAGCCTAACAGAAAATATCTAAATTTTGTAACAAGCTTACGACTGATCCAGGAAATTCTTAGACAGGTCGAAGCAGTGCTAGGACTAGTCGAACAAAGTCTAGGACTAGTCTTAGAACTGACCAAACTCACGTGAATCAAACATATGACTTATGTATAAAAAATGGCCTACTCTAAAGGTCAACCTAAGGTCAGTCAAACCTCAATCATGAAGTAAGGACATTGAAACTTATGGACAAGTGACCTTTGAAAGTACCTTTGAAAGTACTAAACCTTGAAGTCTTGTTGTAGCTAATCCTTGAATGTATCTTGAGTTCTTTACGATCAAACTTGTAAGCTTCTTGATATCTTGCAATGTCTTGACTTGAGAGCAATACTTGTCAATCACAGTTGAACTTGAGTAGAACTTTCTTCTTTACACTTGTGAGCATTGCTTGTTCATCAAAGTTGATCTTGAGTGGATCTTTGTACTTTATACTTGTGAGCATTGCTTGTTCATCAAAGTTGACCTTGAGTGGAGCTGCAAGTTACATACTAGTGTTTTTGGCACCACAAATTTAACAATACAAAGGGATATAAACTATAGCACTTACAATCTCCCCCTTTGTCAAATTAGTGACAAAACACACTACCAAGATATGTTTTGCAGATCACAGAATATAACGAATCAAGCACCGGTTGTCATCAACTGTTACAGTTAATATGAACCTGTAAATATGGAAATATTCAACATATCCAATCTCCATACATGTTTATGTTTTTGTAAAACATACAACACTCCCCTTGAATAAAACATATCCAAAGAAGTGACACATGAATAAAACATATCCATTCTCCCCCTTTTTGTCATAAGAGGACAAAGGAAAACAAGGAACAGACAGATAAGATATGAGATAAAAGCATAATTAACTCACAAAAATCAAATACTGAGTTTAAGCAAAGCTAACATCATAGTATTAAAGTTATTACAACTTAAACAACTTAAAAATTAATCTGAACTAGAAGAAGGAGCAGGGATAGATGGATCAAGTGTATGCATCCCCTTGTTCAAGCGCTTAAGATATTTACGCATGTACATGAATTGTAAATCATGAATAACAGACATGTTTTCCATCTTTATATTTATATTATCAACTTTATCCTCCAATGCACTCAGACGTGCATCAACATTAGATGGTACAAAATCTGAATCATTTGTAGAATTAGATTCAAGTTCTTCAAAGATGTTATCCATATTTATGTCATCAGAAGGAAGATCATTAGCTTCTCCCCCATGCACAACATGACCACCACCACGACCTTGCTCAGGATGGAAATCCGGCTTCATCTTATTGATATTAGTATTATTGAAAATCAGATGATGGATAGGTACCTCTCCAACCGGCATATCAACTGACATATGTTTAGCCAACATAGTCATTAAATAGGCAAAAGGAATGTTACTGTGACCCGGATGGAGTCGAAACTGAAGAATGAAATGACAGATTAAGGATGGTAAACAAATCTGAGTACCACTGACAACAACATGAAGAACACGAACCATATAAGAAGTCAAATCGGATTTATTATCTGAACGAGGATATAGATTAGACACAAAGATTTTATGAAGAACTCTGTATTTAGGTAACAAATACCTTGCGGGAAGCGCATTCCCTTTAGGAGTCCAATGAACATCCATGTTGCACAAGTCTCTAGTGAGCATACGTTTTTCAGAAACTGAGAGTTTATCAGTCAAATTATGGATAGGAATACCTTCATCATTCACTTGAATGTCCATAAGAACAGAAATTAAATGACGATCAACGTCAAAATGCCCTTCTCTAGTAAATATTTTAAATGTTAACTCATCCAACAAAAAAATCACTAATACTTGCAAACATGGATTGGGCAATGGACCGGTATGCTGGCCCACCCCAATGTAATAAGTTATCCCAACCTACAGGTTTAAGCATAGGAAGGATATCAAAAGGTGCAACATGATCAATGAAAGCAGGGAGTTCAACAATAACATTACGTAATCTTATGTCTGAACATAAGATGGATCATCATTGGGAGGCTAAAGATGCCATTCAGAAATAGGGGCTGATCTGGAAGAAGAAGATGGACCATGGGTTGTTGTTTTCATTCCTCTAGAAGCCATTTACAATAAAGATTTCAAGAAAAGAAGAAGTTGCAAAGATTTGAGAAGAGGGTTTGCTCAAATTAGATTTTGAACAAGAAAAACCTCAAATCACAACGAAATCCAAAATAGAAAGCTCCAAGAGAGAAAAGAAAGCAATCTAGACACAAATCTGCAAGCAAAACGTAAATGGAGCACTAACCTTGAAGCAAAGTAACAATGGGTTCGACTAGTTGAGGCTCGTCTCCTTAGAGAGTGAAAACGAAATGAGGAAGAAAGTGAAATCCCCAAATTTTAAGAGTTTTACCGTAATCTACGACTGGTCGTGGATATGTGTAAGACCCGTATCCTAGTTCGTACTGTTCCGATGAATCCTACAATCATTTTCGCTAAAGTCCGGCAATCCGTGACTGATAATCGACGTTGCGATCGATCGTAAGTCGTATCCTTTAGATTCGAGTCGGTTTAATCCGAGACCTGTATCATTACGACCGCACCGTCGCCGCGGTTCCAACGCCGTGACTCACACATCGATCCGATACCCTAACCAGAAGATGTGAGTCGGCGTTTATTTCGAAGAAACGCCGCACTTTCTCGATCCCAAGAGAATCTCTGCACAATGTCAAATCAATCCCATCAATCAATCAATCACATCAATCAATCAATCACTTCAATGTCAAGTACAAGCAACCCATGCTTTCTCTCTCCAAAGTCAACTCTTTCTTACCCTCTCCCTTACACACCCATACCTAGTCAAGTACCACATCCATCACCTCACATCTCCCATCCCTCTCTCCTTACAACTCTCTCTCTCTCCCTCTTTTCTCACACCATTTCCAAGCAAGAGAGATAGCCCACAAGTCCACGGCTTCCAAGTGAGAAAAGAGAGTTTGTGTGGCCCACCCTTCCCATTCCAAAACCCATCATCCTAGCCATCCATTTCTCATC
Source organism: Magnolia changhungtana (assembly GCA_030180095.1). Classification (NCBI taxonomy): domain Eukaryota; kingdom Viridiplantae; phylum Streptophyta; class Magnoliopsida; order Magnoliales; family Magnoliaceae; genus Magnolia; species Magnolia changhungtana. Next base: position 7,519,559 of record JASAUF010000600.1, read on the forward strand.
TCTACCATCAAAGAGGAGCACAAGGAGGGTGGCATTCCAACGGACCGAAGAGATCAACCGGTGGGTGTTTTGATAGGATAGATTTCTATGTTTTTATGATGGGCCAAGTGAGGCCTACCGATCAATGGTATGGATCTCACTTGGGACCCTAAGATGTGGCCAATGGCCCACTCTGATTACCGTTTGATGTATGATGGAATGCAAGGGAGGGCCCATAGTATCGGGGTCCCTCCATCACGCGTGTGTCCCATTTTCTCTCTCTCTCTCTCTCTTTTTCTTTTCTTGTGGTGTGTTGATTGTGTGGCCTACTTGGATGGACCCCACAATAGGGCATGTATTGGATCAATACCATCTTAGGTGGGGCCCAATTTACATATGTATTGTAACCACACCACCTCACCATGTATGGCCCACCTATAAAGGGCCCACCTTAAATGCATTGGATGCCCAAACAAAGGGAAGAGAGTCCAGGGACTCTCTGGATGTTTAAGACAAAATACAAATATCAGCATTTCTAAGGCATTGGAAGTGGGTCACTTGTATAGGACCTACCTTGATGTATGTGTTCAATCCACACCGTCCATCCTATTTACCAGCTCATTTTAGGATTTGGGCCGCAAAGTGGAGCTAATCCAACTTTCTCGTGGGCCATGCCTTAGCTAACAGTGATGTTCACCGTTTAAAGACACCTAAATCTTTCTACACACCGAAAAACACCCTATATTGGTCTTGATGGACTGGTATCGGGCTATGGAAGCCAGTGGTTAGGGTGAATTTGACCGAAGCGGGCCCCACGAAGGAAAAACCACCGAATTTCCAATTTTTCAAAAAAAAAAACATAAAAACATGCCGCTTGACTGTCGAAGGGACGCCACGTCGTAGGCGGGGGCGAAGCGTGTGGCGAGGACCCACGGCTCCAGCTGTGGGCCCCACCGTGATGTATATTTGTCATCCACCCGGTTCATATGGTGGGCCACTGCCAGAAGTGGATCCCCTCCAAATTCCAAGCCCATCCATGCCTCGGGTGGCCCACATTATAGGAAACAATGTGAATTGAACTCTACCATTGAAACCTCTTTCTGGGTCCACAGAAGTTTCGGATCAAGCTGAAATTTGTTTTTCCCCTTCTTTCTGACCCGTGTGATCTTATGAACGGATTGGATGGAAGATAAACGCTGTGGTGGGCCCCACATGGGACCCGCAGTGATGTATGTATTTCTCCTCCACCGTCCGCCTGGATGGTGGAGCCCACCATGATATATGTGTTGTATTCCCACCGTCCAGGGGACGGTGGGTGCGGCAGTGTGTGTGTGCCCCTGTGTGTGTATGTGTGTGTATGCGTGTGTGTGTGTGCGCGGGTGTGTGCATGTGTGTGTATATATATAATATAATATTACATTATATATATTGTATATAGCATTTGGTGGGCTTTCATGGGCCCCACCGTGATGCTTGTGTTGCATCCAAACTGTTCAACCATTTGGCCAGCTTGTCCTTACCCGAGTGTGACTAAAAGTAAGGCAGATCTAAAGTTCAAGCGGACCCCTACCTTGGTATGTGGTTGCGGCCCATCTGTGAGGCCCACCTGGATGTGTATTTATGGTGGTTGTTGAGGCCCACCTTAAATGTATATATGGCCCATGTGTCTAGGCCCATTCAATGTATTTATGACCCATGTTACGAGGCCCATTGTGATGTTTTCAAAGGCCCATGGGTTATGGTCCATTGTAATGTACATAAGGCCCATTGGTGTGACCCATTCGATATGCATATGGCCCATGTGGTGAGGCCCACGTTGATGTACTTGTGACTTTTCGTTGAGGCCCACCTTGGTATATACATATGGCCCACTTGTCATATTTATGGCCCGTTGTTTAGGCCCACCTTGATATACATGAGGCCTATGTTGTGAGGCCCATTTGATGTATTGGAGGCCTATGAGTCGAGGCCCAATAGGGCATACATAAGGCCCATTGAAGGTAATTCCTCCGTGTTTTATGTGTTGACCTATATGGCGGGCTATGCCTTGGGAGCAATGTTGGTTTGACGTCCACATTGTAAGTATAATGTTGGTTAAATGTCTGCATTATGACTCTCCCAAGGGCCATTGGTAGGCCCATACTTGTTGTGTGTAGGCCATCTAGGCCCATCTGAGTTGTAAGGATAATTCATCACCTTATAACATGCTTAGTGTAGCTCCATGATTCATACCCATACGCATCATAGGTATGCTTGATATGAGGAATGTTTGGTTATAACATGAGCCGTTGGGCTGAGACATTTATGGGACTCCATATGAGATTGAGTGCCCGACATGAGCGCATGGTATGCGCGAGATTGCTGCATGTTTATACGGTGTGATTCATGCATCTCGCATACATGTTACTTGATCATTGTACGCCCTAGCAACATCAGGGCCGTGGCCTCCACAGGCATATCGTGGATGGCCAGATGGGACACCGGAAATGTTTGGTTCTAGCATATGGGCACCAAAGATGTCCCTGGGTGAAAATCCCTGAACCTCCGTGGCCAGGAGATGACTCCAACGTCGAGACCGAGTGGATATATGAGCGCACGAGGGCCGAATACCAGGAGGTCGCGTCTCTCACTGTGTCGTGGTCGGTTGGGAAGGGGTGTAACCTTACCCGCTTGAGTGAGGGGGCAATATCTAGGGTGAGTTTGACCAGCTTGAGGAATGGGTCCGCTATCGACGAGTAGGGCCCGATATTGGCAGGTGGATAGTGAGGTCTCTTTCACTTACCCAGTTGTGCGCTCGGATAGGGGCGGCAAGCTGGCTAGAGTGTAATAGACCCCGGTGATGATCCTAGAGACGAACCGTACTGATATGTGGACTTATTGAGTAGGAGTTGCATATTTATCCATTCATTCATTCACTATCCACTCGGGCTGGTGGTGCGCAACTATTTATTATATGTACCTTCGCGATGGCAAGGATTTCGGTTGGGGCGTGCGACTAACCTGAGATCAGGAGTTTACCACATTGTGTCTGACTATTCAAATTTAGGTATAGGACTGGTTTGGATAGAAGTCCCTTGTGATGGACCCCATAGCCTGTGATACTTCATACTATCATCCTGACTTCACATTCCTGCATGGTCATTTCATTCGTACCGCATATTACATTGCATTCGCAGTACTTAGCATTTTGGGTTACTATGTTTTTACACTTATATGGCCTAGATGGGGTTGATGGTATTCGTGGCTCGTCAGGATTTGTATATTGCATTGCATTCTCAGCATCTGTTATTGTCTTATTATGTTTTGCATCGCATTGCCTTGGTACGGCTGATAACATTCATGGACTTACCAGTATACTTCCGCTTACTCTGATGTCATATGATTCATGATCTTATTAGTATTTCTGTTTATCCCAATGATGTATGAATTATGTGCTTTATTGATACTTAGTACTTACCTTACACACACTTCCACCACCCTCTAAGCTTTTGTAAGCTTATGCACGATAGATGCGTGCAGGTGGCGTTCGATTCATGAATAGCGTTGAGCTTGGAGCATGCGCTGTCCTCTGGAGCTTTTGGAGTTTTGATTTCGATATATGTATTTCCCTTTCAGCAGTGTATTCAAATGATTATATTAGTGGATATGTGATGATGATGTTGCCTTTATGATTTGGGTATACTTGTGGTTATGCTTTATTACAAAAAAAAATTTATACTGAAAATCTTCCTTGTAGGATCCCAGGATCGGAATCTAGCGTATGGGCGGTGGGAGTCGAGAATGGGGTACTACGGAGGCTGTCAGCGGCGGATTCGGCGATCGAAAATTTTATGAGCCCAGTTTTCGAGTTTGGGGCATGACAGAAGTTGGTATCAGAGCATAACTTGGTAATACCTGAGGATAACATCACATATCTCCTGATAGCAACCTTACACTCTATGATTGTTGAGAACTTAGAATGGTTAGATCCCCGAGTTCGGATAACTTAGAGATTTTCTATAGCTCCCTACAATTGAGATTGTGAGACTGCATAGTATTTCAGTTTCGATAATTTTTTATCGGGATCCAAGGTCCAGTTAGATCATTGTAGTGTTGATAAGGCGTTTTGGGAGCAGGAGGCTGAGATTCGTAGGTGTCACACCCATCTTTTAAGTGTTTGATTATATTGACATGTTGTGTTCAAATAGGATTTCCTTCCTTAGGTTGAGCTCCGTTTTGGTTGTGTCGTATTTTAAATTTCGAGGATGAAATTTTTATTAGGTGGGAAGAGCTGTAAGATCCGTATCCTAGTTCATACTGTTTCGATGAATCCTGCGATCATTTCCGTCAAAGTCCGGCAATCCGTGACTGATAATCGACGTTGCGATCGATCGTAAGTCGTATCCTTTAGATTCGGGTTGGTTTAATCCGAGACCTGTATCATTGCCACCGCACCGTCGCGGCGGTTCCAACGCCGTGACTCACGCTTCGATCCGATACTCTAACCAGAAGATGTGAGTCGGCGTTTATTTCGAAGAAACGTCGCGCTTTCTCGATCCCAAGAGAATCTCTACACAATGTCAAATCAATCCCATCAATCAATCAATCACATCAATCAATCAATCACGTCAATGTCAAGTACAAGCAACCCATGCTTTCTCTCTCCAAAGTCAACTCTTTCTTACCCTCTCCCTTACACACCCATACCTAGTCAAGTACCACATCCATCATCTCACATCACTCACCTCACATCTCCCATCCCTCTCTCCTTACAACTCTCTCTCTCTCTCCCTCTTTTCTCACACCATTTCCAAGCAAGAGAGATAGCCCACACGTCCATGGCTTCCAAGTGAGAAAAGAGAGTTTGTGTGGCCCACCTTTCCCATTCCAAAACCCATCATCCTAGCCATCCATTTCTCATCTCCACCATCAAAGAGGAGCACAAGGAGGGTGGCATTCCAACGGACCGAAGAGATCAACCGATGGGTGTTTTGATAGGATAGATTTCTATGTTTTTATGATGGGCCAAGTGAGGCCTACCGATCAATGGTATGGATCTCACTTGGGACCCTAAGATGTGGCCAATGGCCCACTCTGATTACCGTTTGATGTATGATGGAATGCAAGGGAGGGCCCATAGTATCGGGGTCCCTCCATCACGCGTGTGTCCCATTTTCTCTCTCTCTCTCTCTTTTTCTTTTCTTGTGGTGTTTTGATTGTGTGGCCTACTTGGATGGACCCCACAATAGGGCATGTATTGGATCAATACCATCTTAGGTGGGGCCCACTTTACATATGTATTGTAACCACACCACCTCACCATGTATGGCCCACCTATAAAGGGCCCACCTTAAATGCATTGCACGCCCAAACAAAGGGAAGAGAGTCCAGGGACTCTCTGGACATTTAAGACAAGATACAAATATCAGCCTTTCTAAGGTATTGGAAGTGGGTCACTTGTATAGGACCTACCTTGATGTATGTGTTCAATCCATGCCGTCCATCCTATTTATCAGCTCATTTTAGGCGTTGGGCCGCAAAGTGGAGCTGATCCAACTTTCTCGTGGGCCATGCCCTAGCTAACAGTGATGTTCACCGTTTAAAGACACCTAAATCTTTCTACACGCCGAAAAACACCCTATATTGGTCTTGATGGACTGGTATTGGGCTATGGAAGCCAGTGGTTGGGGTGGATTTGACCGGAGAGGGCCCCACGACGGAAAAACCCCCGAATTTTCAGTTTTTCAAAAAAAAAAAAAACATAAAAAAAGCAAGAAGCCAGCGACGTCTCGCTCTTTGTCGTAAAGGGGACGCCAAATGCCGCAAAGTAGCGAGCATGTAGGCAGGGACCCATGGCTCCAGCTGTGGGCCCCACCGTGATGTATATTTGTCATCCACCCAGTTCATATGGTGGGCCACTGCCAGAAGTGGGTCCCCTCCAAATTTCAGACCCATCCATGCCTTGGGTGGCCCACATTATAGGAAACAGTGTGAATTGAACTCTACCGTTGAAACCTCTTTCTGGGTCCACAGAAGTTTCGGATCAAGCTGAAATTTGTTTTTTCCCTTCTTTCTGACCCGTGTGATCTTATGAACAGATTGGATGGAAGATAAACGCTATGGTGGGCCCCACATGGAACCCACAGTGATGTATGTGTAAGTGTTATGGTCTCATACTCCTTTGGTTGTCAAATTTTGATGTGTCAAAACATCTATCTGTGTCCTGTGCTTTTATGATGATTTATATGAATTCAAGACACTGCATAAATACTTCAAGAAGCTACAAGTTGAACTTTTCAAGAAGCTACATGTTGAAGTCTCAGGAAGTTACTATGTTGATGTTCAAGTCTTAAGAAACAACTCATGAATTCAAGACTAATAAGCAATGCATGAAGTAGTTGTTATGCTGATGAAGATCTCAAGTTTGAAGCTACAACAAGTTCAAGATCTCAAGCCTGATATGGTTCAAACAATTTACATTCGTTGAATGGTTGAAGTTCAATGTCCATACGGCATGATTCAGGTTTGAATGACCTTAGGTTGACCCTTTAAGTAGGTCACTTTGGATACATAAATCAAATATTTATTTTTCATAAGTTTGGTCTATTCTACGACCAGTCCTAGCTCTTGTTCGACCAGTCCTGACATTGGTTCGACTAGTCCAAGAAATTCCATGACCAGTCCTAAGTAGTTGAAGATTTTTTCGGAATTTCTGGTTCGCCCACGACCAGTCCTGGAGGTCCTTCGACCGGTCGTAGGTGTGGCTTCAACTCGTCCACGACCAGTCGTGGATCTACGACTCAAAGTCCAGCAATGTTATCCTTGGTCCTACAACCAGTCGTAGGGATCTACGACCAGTCGTAGGTGACCCACGACCAGTCGTAGGGTACTCACGACCAGTCGTGGAACGACTTTTAAAGATCGCGCTCAATATTTCAAAAATCTGTTAGAGCTACGACCAGTCCAAGGTTTCTAAGACCAGTTGTAGGAACGATTTTTGCTTCTATAAATTGAACACGAAATTCAGAGTTTTCACACTTCAACTCTATTCTATTCAAGAATTTTCAAGTGATTACTCTGAGATAAGTCTGTGTTTATTTTAAGCTACATTGTGCTTATTTAATATTCCTTTTTGCTAGCTTATTTAATTTGATTTTGTTTCTATATTCCAATCTTATTTGAAAAGAAGAATTATCTTATTCCTTCTTCTTGGAATCAAAATCAAATATAGCTACGCCCAACAAGTTAAATCTAAAATCTATTAGAATTTAGAACCTTATGAATGTGAGTATTGGAAATTGAACTTTGACATTCAATCATCTACTTCGATTGGTTCTACCGGGCTGCTAAGAAAAGGAGAAATCCAGGTATTTTACAATTCTGTAAAATTTATTTACTTTTGGTTTTGTTTGAGGTTAAGCCAAAAAAATCTCATTGTACTGGTTTTGTTTGAGGTTGAGCCAGAAAAATCTCATTGTGTTGGTTGTCTGAGGAAAACCAGAAAACTCAGAAAAGAGGGGTTTTTGAATTGTGTAAGCCCAAGTGAAAAAGACACAATTGTAAAGGTTTTTGGTGAACCTGTAAAACCGATTTGATAGTGAACGCTAATATCCCCTGTGTGAGGATATTAGGAGTGGAGTAGTTTTTTGTGTGGCTGTTGAAAGATAGTTGGTGTACACACAGGCGAACCACTATAACTCTTTGCCTTGTGGATTGAATGCTTGCTTAATTTTCATATCTTTTATTATTCGATTGTGTGGAATGTACAAGTGGATGTGAATGTTGTAACTATTTACATTTCAAGCAAGTGTGGGGATTGTTGTAATAATTTAGATCTATACTTCTGCATTTAATTTCAATTCCTTGCTATTTCATTTACTTATATTAAAATTGAGTCCTTGATTCAAAAGATGTTCTAGAAATAAGGTTGTCCTACCATAAGCCCTTGTTTATTATGGTGTAAGGTTGTCCTTAGAACTGAATTTGTATCAATCTCTCAATACTTATTTATCAAGGTGATTTAAATTTAGCATTGTGAATTGATTCATAATTGTAAGGATATTGGTTTACTTTATTTCCGCTGATTTTATTTTAAATTTGGCATAGTCCTATTCACCCCCCTTCTAGGACATATAGCTTGGCCTTTTCAAGTGGTATCAGAGCCTAATAGCTCATTCTTGTTGCTTTTTATTTGGATTTATTTCCTGAGCTAACGATCTAAGCTATATAAGAAGATGTCAAATTTTGATAGCCTTTCAGTTACTAAGCCTCCATCCTTTGATGGTTCTAACTATGCCTATTGGAAAGCCAGAATGAGGATCTTCCTCAAATCAATGGATGAAAGTGTGTGGCAAGCCACAGTGACTGAATGGAATCCTCCTATCATGGAAGTAACTGGTGTTGATGGTTCAAAATCTATGAAAATTACACCGTATTACCAATGGACCACACTTCAGAAAAATGAGAGTAGTGCTAATGCTAAAGCACTAAATGCAATCACTTGCGCACTATCACCGGATGAGTTCAAAAGAATCATATCCTGTGATACTGCAAAGCAAGCCTGGGATATTTTAGAAATGACACACGAAGGTACATCAATTGTCAAGAAATCTAAAGTCCAACTCCTCACAACTAAATTTGAAGAAATTCATATGGAGGAAAATGAAATGTTTATGGACTTTTACACTAGATTGAATGACATTGTAAACTCAATGTGGGGTCTTGGTGATAAGATCCCAGAAAGTAAAGTGTGTGCAAAAATACTACGCTCTCTTCCTGAACGGTTCAATTCTAAGGTAACCGCAATCCAGGAACTTCGTGATACGGATAATATGAAGGTAGAAGAATTAGTTGGTTCTTTACAAACCTATGAATTAAGTTTTAAAGCTCCTAAAGGTAAATCTATTGCTTTGAAGTCATCTAAAAGTATTACTCAAGAAAATTTAGATTCAGAAAAGTCTGAAGATGATATGGCCCTTTTGGCGAAAAAGTTTTATAAGATTTTCAAAAGTAAGAAAAGAGTCGACTTTCAAAAGGCAAATGAAAAGAAACGTTCTAAACCTAAGTCTAAAACTTGGAAGTCATTAAAAGATAGTCAATGTTACAACTGTCAAGAATATGGGCATTTAGCAAACAAATGTCCTAAAAAGGACAGATCCAAAAGGAAGGGTATGTTGGCTACTTGGGATGAATCGTCGATTTCAAGCCTTTTCGAATCGAAAATTCGAAAACCGAAGTCGGCAAATGAACTTAAGGCCCTTATGACTCTAGCCAAGTTTACCTTTTCCGATCACGATGATTCAACAAGTGAAGAAAATTTGGATAGTGATCATGAAAATGATGAAGATCTTCAAGATGCTTACAATGCCTTATATAAGGAAAGTTGTAAAATTGCTGTCAAACTTAAACTTCAAAAAGAAAAGTTTTTTAAACTTAAAGAATGTTTTGAAACCCTTGTTTTAAAAAAATCTCAAATTTCAGATTGTTTTGAAAAATCAAAGTGTGATCTAGAATTCAAAACCTCCCTAGTTAAAAATTTGAAATCTGAAAATGAGAAACTTAAAAATGAAGTATCTTCTCTTCTGAGTTTGAAGGACACATGGAGATATGCCCAAGGTGATCCAAAATTAGAAAAATTATTATCCGGATCAAGAAAATGTGGCGATCGATCCGGGTTGGGCTATGATAAAAACACATCTCCTAAACAGAAGAATACTCGTTCCAATTTTGTGAAGGGAGAGTCTTCTAACTCAAAAGGAAAAGGTACTAGTCAAGTTTTTTCTAAAAATACAAAAACTTTTCAAAAACATAAAAGCAGCTATATAAATTTCAAAAATCAGATTCAAACCCACTAGCTGAAAAAATTGTTGATTTACTTAAGGAGTTATTAAAATCTAACTCAGTAGGTCACTCTTACAACTATAAATAAAAGAAGACCAATTATTCTCCTAAACCCAAAACAGTACTGAAATGGGTTCCTAAGGTTACTTGTTTGGTTGCTCACACTGCTTTCAAAGCTACAAGCCATTCAAAATGGTACCTAGACAGTGGATGCTCCCGGACATATGACAAAGCGACAAAGCTCTATTCACCGATCTTAAAGATATGACTGATGGGTCAGTCACATTTGGTGATGGTAGCAACTGCAAGATAATTAGCAAATGTATGGTTCAACTCTATAACCTTCCCTTATTTAAAAATGTTTTATACGTTGAGGGTTTAAAACACAACCTGTTGAGCATATCTCAAATATGCGATAACAACCATAATGTTAAATTTTCTAATCAAGTTTGTGAAATTATAAATGAAAAGGGTTCTGTAATATTAACTGGTCGCAGAAGTTCTGAAAACTGCTATATAGTAAGCAATGATAGCTCATCTAAACAAACGTGCTACATGGTCCATACCGATGAGACAGAATTATGGCATAAACGCCTTGGACATGTTCACTACCGAAATTTATATAGATTGAGCAAAAGTGAACTAATTAGAGGTCTACCTAAGATGCAAAAAGTAGACAAGATTTGTGGTGAATGCCAGTATGGTAAACAAACTAGGAGCTCTCACAAAAAGGTGAACTCCAATATCACCACATGACCACTCGAGCTACTCCACATGGATCTTATAGAACCAACAAGAACAGAAAGTCGAGGTGGCAAAAAGTACATCTTAGTTATTGTAGATGATTACACAAGATACACTTGGGTTTCATTCTTGAGAGACAAATCAGAAACCCTTAATGAAGTGAAAAAAATTATAAAACGGATTCAAACTGAAAAATGTTCTCAAGTCAGCAAGATCCGTAGTGATCATGGATCCGAATTCGAAAATAGCGGTTTTGAGAAATTTTGTAGTGATCAGGGAATATCGCATGAATTCTCTGCACCTAAAACTCCTCAACAAAATGGTATTGTCGAGAGGAAGAATAGAGTGCTTCAAGAAATGGGAAATGTTATGTTAAATAGCATGAAGCTCCTAGAATCTCTAAGCTGAAGCAATAAATACAGCCTGCTACATTATTAACCGTGTTTATATTTGTAAATCTAATAATAAAACGGCTTATGAAATGTGGTTTGAGAAAAAGCCTTCTGTCAAATACTTTCGAGTTTTTGGCAGCAAGTGTTATATTTTGCGTGACCGTGAAAATTTGGGAAAGTTCGACACTAAAAGTGATGAAGGGATCTTTTTAGGATATTCTTTAAACAGTCGTGCATATCGTGTTGAACAACAGACCGGTGTGATTCAAGAGTCAATAAATGTTGTGATTGACGATCTTTTGAATACACCGTCCCTAGTTCGAATAATGATGAAGTTCTTATACTTGAAAAATAAGAAATTTCATCAAGTGAAACTAATCCAATTAAGGATCTGTTAAAGATCATCCAACTTCTCAAATACTTGGAAACCCTCTCACTGGTGTGCGCACTCGTAGACAATTAGAGGACATATGTAACTACGTATTCTTTACATCCCAGATTGAACCGGTTAACGTAAAAGAAGCACTTTTGGATGAAAACTGGATTCTTGCGATGCAAGAAGAACTTAATCAGTTTGTCAGAAATGATGTCCGACACCTTGTTCCTAGACCTAAAGATAAACATATTATTGGAACAAAATGGATTTTCAAAAACAAATCGATGAACTTGGAAATATTATTCAAATAAAGCAAGACTAGTTGTACAGGGGGTATACACAAATTGAAGGTATTGACTATAATGAAACATTTGCTCCTGTAGCTCGTCTTGAATCAATCAGACTTTTTATCCCCATTGCATGTTTTAGGAAAATTAAAATTTACCAAATGGATGTAAAGAGTGCCTTTCTGAATGGTGATTTACATGAAGAGGTATATGTTGAACAACCTACAGGGTTTGAAGATCCTAAATTTACTGGATCATGTGAATCATCTTAAGAAGGCTCTCTATGGTCTCAAAACAAGCCCCCAGAGTATGGTATGAAAAATTGACTAAGTTTTTTGAGTCATAATTTTCAGATGGGGTGTGTTGATAAGACGCTCTTTGTTAAGAAACATAACGATGATATTCTAATGGTTCAAATATATGTTGACGATATTATTTATGGATCAACCCGTACTAACATGATTTGTTGAGTTTGCAGATTTGATGAAGTCTAAATTCGAAATGAGCATGGTTGGAGAATTAAACTATTTTCTAGGGTTGCAAGTAAAACAACAACCTGATGGAATTTTTATCTCTCAAACCAAATATCCTCAGAGTTTAATTAAGAAATTTGGATTTGAGAAAGGTAAAAATTTTGATACTCCTATGAGTACAACTTTGAGACTCTCAAAAGACTCTACAGGTAATGATGTGGATCCTAAATTGTATCGTAGTTTGATTGGTAGTTTGCTTTATCTGACTACTAGTAGACCAGATATTGCTCTGAGTGTTAGTATTTGTGCTCGTTATCAATCAAATCCTAAAAAATCTCACTTAACTGCTGTTAAACGGATTATGCGATATGTCGCAAGTTCTACTAAACTGGGTCTCTGGTATCCACATGAGACTAATGTTCAATTAGCCGGGTACGCAGATGCTGACTGGGCTGGAAACATTGATGATAGGAAATCAACTAGTGGTGGTTGTTTCTACATTGGAAATTGTCTTGTTTCTTGGTTTAGCAAGAAGCAAAGTTCTATATCGCTATCATCAACGGTGAAATTTGAATACATTCTCGCTTTGAAATGCATGTACTCAACTTGTTTGGATGAAACGAATGTTAAGCGATTATGGAATTACTCAGGATTCTATGATTTTATTTTGTGATAATTCCAGTGCAATAAATATCTCTAAAAATCCAGTTCAGCATTCACGTACTAAGCATATTGACATTAGATTTCATTACATTCGTGAATTAGTGGAAGAAAAATTAATATATTTGGATTACATTCCAACCGAGACTCAACTTGCTGACATTTTCACTAAACCGCTCGACAAAAGCAGGTTTAATAAATTAAAGTTTGATCTCGGTATGTGCAATTTAAATTGAATTTGCGTGATTTGGTGTATCATAATGTACATAAGTTTGATGTTTTATTTGCTTGAATTTGAAAATTATTTAAAAAATTGCAAATTTTAAGTCGTACTCGACCAGTCGTGAGTGTACACGACCGGTCATGCTACGACCAGTCGAACACTTACACGACCAGTCGTGAAACTCGGGATTTCACTTTAATTTGGAGATTTTGACTCTTCTTCTTCATTTCTTTTTACTCTCCAACGGTTCTAGCTACGACCGGTCGAACCCACCTTCATAGCACTTCAAGGTTAGTGGTTCTTTTGCATTTTTTTTATAGATTCTTGCTATTAGTGTTTCAAATCTCATTCTTGTGGAATCTATTTGGTCGTTCATTGCAAGTTTGGGTTTTATCTTGAAAAATCTGTTCTATCTAAACCTCATTTCTTCTATCTTGCATCTTGTTGTTTCCTTGAAATCCTTCTTTGAAAATGGATGCTAGAGGTAAAAAGAAAACTACTCGAGGTCCCTCTTCATCTAGATCAGCTTCTATTGTACAACGTCATCTTCGCTCTCCCGAAAATGATCCTTCTGATGCTCGGGATTTGCGTATGCACAATGTTATTGTTGAGCGTCATGTTAATATTAATCACATTGCTTCATTTGGTATCCCTCCTCTGTTGGAATCTGTGGGATGGGATAACATCTTACATTGGGGTGGAGCTGCATACCAGTCCATTGCCCAATCCATGTTTGCATGTATTTGTGATTTTTCTCTTGAGGATTTTACTTTTAAAGTTGATACTCAAGAAGGATTGTTTTTAGTAGATCGACATTTGATTGCTGACATTATGGAAATACCTGTCAATGATGAGAGCATTCCAATTCATATTTTACATGACAGTCTCTCGGAATCTGAACGAAAAATGCTTACTAGAGATTTATGTAATTTGGATGTTCATTGGACTCATAAAGGTCACGTACTTCCCTTAAGGTATTTGTTACCCAGACACAGAGTACTTCATAGGATATTCATCTCAAATCTTTATCCACGTTCTGGTAATAAAACCGAACTCACTGCTTTCATGGTTCGTGTTTTGCATTCTGTCGTCTCTGGTGCAAAAATATGTCTACCTTCTTTAATTTGTCATTCCATTATCCTGTCTCGTCACCATCCTGGACATAGTGATATACCCTTTGGTTATTTATTAACTATACTGGCAAATCATATGCTCGTATCTATGCCTACTAGAGAAAAACCCATCCATCATCTCCCTTTTAATAATTCCAATCTTAACAAGATGAATTTAGAATTGGCTGATGGCCAAGTGGATGCTGGTAGCAGTGGTGCTGAAGCGGAAAATGCTCAAGCTAGTGATCTTCCTGAAGACGTGAATATGGATGATTTATTTGAAGAACTTGAATCTGACTCGGCTGATGATCCTGATTTTCAGCCTTCTGATTTTGATGAGAGATTGAATTCCCTGCAAGAGCAGGTGGCTCAAATTCGTGTTACCCAAGACACACAATTTTCATATTTACGCAAATATATGAGGCGGATTGCTAAGGGTTTACACAAAATTGATCCATCTAATCCTGCACCCTCTTCTGGTTCTGACTGAATTTTTTTGATGGGTCTGTAATATTTTTTTTACTGAACTTTTCGTGCTTACAGATTTTTTTTTTAATTATGCACTATGTTCTCTTGAATCAACTCCTATTTTCTTTATTATTGATGTTCTTCTTCCTTTGTCATTTTGTGTCAAAAAGGGGGAGAAGTTTTGGAGGGCTTTTGATTTATTTGTGATTTATTTGATGTAGCTCCTATTACTCAGGCTATTACTCAGGGGGAGTTAAGCTTCTTAGGGGTAGTTATGGGAGATTGATGCTAGTTATTACTTATTATATCTATATAACTGTGCATGCTTCTCTATTGTGAACCTGTTGTGTTTGTACTTCTCTTATGTCTTATGTTTGTACTTCTCTTATGTCTATTGGAAGTATTATTACTTGGGTGTTTTGTCACAAATTTGACAAAGGGGGAGATTGTAAGTGTTATGGTCTCATACTCATTTGGTTGTCAAATTTTGATGTGTCAAAACATCTATCTGTGTCCTGTGCTTTTATGATGATTTATATGAATCAAGACACTGCATAAATACTTCAAGAAGCTACAAGTTGAACTTTTCAAGAAGCTACATGTTGAAGTCTCAAGAAGTTACTATGTTGATGTTCAAGTCTTAAGAAACAACTCATGACTTCAAGACTAATAAGCAATGCATGAAGTAGTTGTTATGCTGATGAAGATCTCAAGTTTGAAGCTACAACAAGTTCAAGATCTCAAGCCTGATATGGTTCAAACAATTTACATTCGTTGAATGGTTGAAATTCAATGTCCATACGACATGATTCAGGTTTGAATGACCTTAGGTTGACCCTTTAAGTAGGTCACTTTGGATACATAAATCAAATATTTATTGTTCATAAGTTTGGTCTATTCTATGACCAGTCCTAGCTCTTGTTCGACCAGTCCTGGCATTGGTTCGACCAGTCCAAGAAATTCCACGACCAGTCCTAAGTAGTTAAATGTTTTTTCGGAATTTTTGGTTCACCCACGACCAGTCCTGGAGGTCCTTCGACCGGTCGTATGTGTGGCTTCGACTCGTCCACGACCAGTCGTGGATCTACGACTCAAAGTCCAGCAATGTTATCCTTGGTCCTACGACTAGTCGTAGGGATCTACGACCAGCCGTAGGTGACCCACGACCAGTCGTAGGGTACTCACGACCAGTCGTGGAACGACTTTTAAAGATCGCGCTCAATATTTCAAAAATCTGTTATCGCTACGACCAGTCCAAGGTTTCTAAGACCAGTCGTAGGAACGATTTTTGCTTCTATAAATTGAACACGAAAAATTGAGTTTTCACACTTCAACTCTATTCTATTCAAGAATTTTCAAGTGATCACTCTGAGATAAGTCTGTGTTTATTTTAAGCTACATTGTGCTTATTTAATATTCCTTTTTACTAGCTTATTTAATTTGATTTTGTTTATATATTCCAATCTTATTTGAAAAGAGGAATTATCTTATTCCTTCTTCTTGGAATCAAAATCAAATATAGCTACGCCCAACAAGTTAAATCTAAAATCTATTAGAATTTAGAACCTTATGAATGTGAGTATTGGAAATTGAACTTTGACATTCAATCATCTACTCCGATTGGTTCTACCGGGCTGCTAAGAAAAGGAGAAATCCAGGTATTTTACAATTCTATAAAATTTATTTACTTTTGGTTTTGTTTGAGGTTAAGCTAGAAAAATCTCATTGTATTGGTTTTGTTTGAGGTTGAGCGGAAAAATCTCATTGTGTTGGTTGTCCGAGGAAAACCAAAACTCGAGAAAAGAGGGGTTTTTGAATTGTGTAAGCCCAAGTGAAAAAGACACAATTGTAAAGGTTTTTGGTGAACTGTGAAAACCGATTTGATAGTGAACGCTAATATCCCCGTGTGAGGATATTAGGAGTGGAGTAGTTTTGTGTGGTTGTTGAAAGCAGTTGGTGTACACACAAAGTGAACCACTATAACTCTTTGCCTTGTGGATTGAATGCTTGCTTAATTTTCATATCTTTTATCATTCGATTGTGTGGAATGTACAAGTGGATGTGAATGTTGTAACTATTTACATTTCAAGCAAGTGTGGGGATTGTTGTAATATTTAGATCTATACTTCTGCATTTAATTTCAATTCCTTGCTATTTCATTTACTTATATTAAAATTGAGTCCTTGATTCAAAAGATGTTCTAGAAATAAGGTTGTCCTACCATAAGCCCTTGTTTATTATGGTGTAAGGTTGTCCTTAGAACTGAATTTGTATCAATCTCTCAATACTTATTTATCAAGGTGATTTAAATTTAGCATTGTGAATTTATTCATAATTGTAAGGATATTGGTTTACTTTATTTCCGCTGATTTTATTTTATATTTGGCATAGTCCTATTCACCCCCCCTCTAGGACATATAGCTTGGCCTTTTCAGTATGTATTTCTCCTCCACCGTCCGCCTGGACGGTGGAGCCCACCATGATATATGTGTTGTATTCCCACCGTCCAAGGGACGGTGGGTGCGGCAGTGTGTGTGTGCCCCTGTGTGTGTATGTGTGTGTATGTGTGTGTGTGTGTGCGCGGGTGTGTGCATGTGTGTATATATATATATAATATAATATTACATTATATATATTATATATAGCATTTGGTGGGCTTTCATGGGCCCCACCGTGATGCTTGTGTTGCATCCAAACTGTTCAACCATTTGGCCAGCTTGTCCTTACCCGAGTGTGACTAAAAATAAGGCAGATCTAAAGTTCAAGCGGACCCCTACCTTGGTATGTGGTTGAGGCCCACCTGGATGTGTATTTATGGTCGTTGTTGAGGCCCACCTTAAATGTATATATGGCCCATGTGTCTAGGCCCATTCAATGTATTTATGACCCATGTTACGAGGCCCATTGTGATGTTTTCAAAGGCCCATGGGTTATGGTCCATTGTAATGTACATAAGGCCCATTGGTGTGACCCATTCGATATGCATATGGCCCATGTGGTGAGGCCCACGTTGATGTACTTGTGACTTTTCGTTGAGGCCCACCTTGGTATATACATATGGCCCACTTGTCATATTTATGGCCCATTGTTTAGGCCCACCTTGATATACATGAGGCCTATGTTGTGAGGCCCATTTGATGTATTGGAGGCCCATAGGTCGAGGCCCAATAAGGCATACATAAGGCCCATTGAAGGTAATTCCTCCGTGTTTTATGTGTTGACCTATATGGCGGGCTATGCCTTGGGAGCAATGTTGGTTTGACGTCCACATTGTGAGTATAATGTTGGTTAAATGTCTGCATTACGACTCTCCCTAGGGCCATTGGTAGGCCCATACTTATTGTGTGTAGGCCGTCTAGGCCCATCTGAGTTGTAAGGATAGTTCATCACCTTATAACATGCTTAGTGTAGCTCCATGATTCATACCCATACGCATCATAGGTATGCTTGATATGAGGAATGTTTGGTTATAACATGAGCCGTTGGGCTGAGACATTTACGGGACTCCATATGAGATTGAGTGCCCAACATGAGCGCATGGTATGCGCGAGATTGCTGCATGTTTATACGGTGTGATTCATGCATCTCGCATACATGTTACTTGATCATTGTACGCCCTAACAACATCAGGGCCGTGGCCTCCACAGGCATATCGTGGATGGCCAGATGGGACACCGAAAATGTTTGGTTCTAGCATACGGGTGCCATAGATGTCCCTTGGTGAAAATCCTTGAACCTCTATGGCCAGGAGATGACTCCAACGTCGAGACCGAGTGGATATATGAGTGCACGAGGGCCGAATACCAAGAGGCCGCGTCTCCCACTGTGTCGTGGTCGATTGGGAAGGGGTGTGACCTTACCCGCCTGAGTGAGGGTGCAATATCTAGGTTGAGTTTGACCAGCTTGAGGAATGGGTCCGCTATCGATGAGCCATGCCCGATATTGGCAGGTGGATAGTGAGGTCTCTTCCACTTACCCAGTTGTGCGCTCGGATAGGGGTGGCAAGCTGGCTAGAGTGTAACAAACCCCGGTGATGATCCCAGAGACGAACCGTATTGATATGTGGACTTATTGAGTAGGAGTTGCATATTTATCCATTCATTCATTCACTGTCCACTCGGGCTGGTGGTGCACAACTATTTGTTATGTGTACCTTCGCGATGGCAAGGATTTCGGTTGGGGCGGGCGACTAACCTGAGATCAGGAGTTTACCACATTGTGTCTGACTATCCAAATTTAGGTATGGGACTGGTTTGGATAGAAGTCCCTTGTGATAGACCCCATAGCATGTGATACTTCGTACTATCATCCCGACTTCACGTTCCTGCATGGTCATTTCATTTGCACCGCATATTACATTGCATTCGCAGTACTTAGCATTTTGGGTTACTATGTTTTTGCACTTATATGGCCTAGATGGGGTTGATGGTATTCGTGGCTCGTCAGGATTTGTATATTGCATTGCATTCTCAGCATCTGTTATTGTCTTATTATGTTTTGCATCGTATTGCCTTGGTACGGCTGATAACATTCATGGACTTACCAGTATACTTCTGCTTACTCTGATGTCTTATGATTCATGATCTTATTAGTATTTCTGTTTATCCCAATGATGTATGAATTATGTGCTTTATTGATACTTAGCACTTACCTTACACACACTTCCACCACCCTCTAAGCTTTTGTAAGCTTATACACGATAGATGCGTGCAGGTGGCGTTAGATTACAGTAGCGTTGAGCTTAGAGCATGCAGCTGTCCTCTGGAGCTTTTGGAGTTTTGATTTCGATATATGTATTTCCCTTTCAGCAGTGTATTCAAACGATTATATTAGTGGATATGTGATGATGATGTTGCCTTTATGATTTGGGTATACTTGTGGTTATGCTTCATTATAAAAAAAAAATTATACTGAAAATCCTCCTTGTAGGATCCCAAGATCGGAATCTGGCGTATGGGCGCTGGGAGCCGAGAATGGGGTACTACAGAGGTTGTCAGCGCCGGATTCGGCGATCGGGAATTTTGTGAGCCCGGTTTCTGAGTTTGGGGCATGACAATATGTACGACCGGTCGAACTACGACTGGTCGTGGATATCTACGACTGGTCGAGTACCGGCTAAAAATTCAGATTTCTTGCACTATGACCAAAAATTGAAATTCAAACTAGCAAATATATACACTATGATACAAGTAGGCATACATAATCATTTTAAAATGCACATGCCAAGATCAAATTTCATTTTGTTAAACCTGCTTTTATCGAGCGGTTTAGTGAAAATGTTAGCTCGTTGATCCTCGGTAGGGATATATTCCAAAGATATCACTTTTTCTTCTACTAATTCCCTAATATAATGAAATCTAATGTCAATATGCTTAGTACGAGAATGCTGAATAGGATTTTTAGAAATATTTATGGCACCGGAATTATCATAATGTAATAATATAAAATCCTGTTTAATTCCATAATCACTTAACATCCGTTGCATCCAAACAAGCTATGTACAAGCATTACCAGCTGCGATATTCTCAGCTTCAGCTGTAGAAAGTGATATAAAACTTTGTTTCTTGCTAAACCAGGAAACTAAGTAATTTTTGATATAAAAGAAACCACCACTGGTTGATTTTCTATCATCTAGATTACCAGCCCAGTCAGCATCCGAGTATCCAGCTAATTGAAAATTAGTCTCATGAGGATACCAGAGACCAAGATTAACAGTACTTTGACATATCTAATAATCTGCATGACAGCAGTCAAGTACGATTCTTTTGGATCAGATTGATATCTAGCGCAAATACCAACACTTAGAGAAATATTAGGTCTGCTAGCAGTTAAATATAGTAAACTACCAATCATACTTCGATATAATTTTGGATCTACATTTTTACCTACAGAGTCTTTTGAGAGTTTCAAAGTTGTACTCATGGGAGTATCGAAATTCTTACCATTGTCAAATCCAAATCTCTTAATTAGATTCATAGCATACTTAGATTGAGATATGAACATTCCATTAAGTTGTTGCTTTACTTGCAACCCAAGGAAATAATTCAATTCCCCAACCATGCTCATTTTAAACTAAGATTTCATCAAATCTGTAAACTCAATAGTCATGTCAGTACAAGTAGATCCATAAATGATATCATCAACATATATCTGTACTAATAAGATGTGCTCATTATGTTTTCTAATAAACAGAGTTTTATCAATGCATCCCATTTGAAAATTATGGCTTAATAAAAACTTTGTTAGTTTCTCATACCATGCCCTAGGAGCTTGTTTTAAACCGTAAAGTGCCTTTTTAAGTCGATAAACATGATCGGTATTCTTGGGGTCTTCAAAACCCATTGGTTGTTCAACATAGACTTCCTCATGCAAATCGCCATTTAAAAATACACTTTTTACATTCATTTGGTAAATCTTGAACTTTCTGATACATGCAATGGATATAAAGAGTCTAATTAATTCAAGACAGGCTACTGGTGCAAAGGTTTCATCATAGTCAATACCTTCAATTCGAGTGTAACCTTGTACCACTAACCTAGCCTTATTTCTAATTATATTACCAAGCTCATCAGACTTATTTTTAAAAATCTATTTGGTTCCAATGATATGTTTATCTTTAGGTTTAGGTACGAGATACCGAACATCATTTCTCACAAATTGGTTAAGCACGTCTTGCATTGCAACAATCCAGTTTTCATCAGCAACAGCTTCTTTTACGTTAGATGGTTCTATCTGGGATATAAAACATGCGTAGTTACATATATCCTCAAGTTGTCTACGAGTACGAATACCAGTGAGAGGGTTTCCAAGAATCTGTGTAGTTGGATGATCTTTAATAGTCCTTAGTTCAGAATCAGTTTGGTTAGATGAAGTATCAGGTTTATCTGTTACAAGAATTTCATCATTATTTGAACTTGAGACTGGTGTGTTTATGTGATCATCAATGACCACATTAATGGACTCTTGAATCACACCAGTTCTTTTGTTCAGTACTCTATAAGCACGACTGTTTAAAGAATATCCTAAAAATATCCCTTCATCACTCTTCGTATCAAATTTTCCTAGATTTTCACGATCTCGTAAAATATAGCACTTGCTGCCAAAAATTTGAAAATATTTGACAATAGGCTTTCTATCGAACCACATTTCATAAGCCATTTTATTATTACTTTTACTAGTGTAAACTCGATTAATAATATAGCAAGCTGTATTGACTGCTTCAGCCCAAAGATTCTTAGAGAGTTTCATGCTATTCAACATGACATTAGCCATTTCTTGAAGTACTCTATTTTTCCTTTCCACTATACCATTTTATTGTGGGGTTTTGGGTGCTGAGAATTCATGTAATATTCCCTGGTCGTTACAGAACTTCTCAAAACCGCTATTCTCAAATTCAGATCCATGATCATTATGAATCTTACTGATTTGAGAACCTTTTTCAATTTGAATCCTTTTGATAGCTTTTCTTACTTCTTCAAGAGTTTCAGATTTGTCCCTTAAGAAGATTACCCATGTATATCTGGTAAAGTCATCAACAATTACCAAGATATATTTTTTGCCACCTCGACTTTTCGTCCTGGTAGGTCCTACTAAATCCATGTGGAGAAGCTCGAGTGGTCTTGATGTGATATTGGAATTCACCTTTTTATGTGAGTTCCTTGGTTGTTTGCCAATCTGGCATTCACCACATATTTTATCTAATTTTTATAATTTGGGTAAACCTCTTATAAGTTCCCGTTTGCTCAATCTATATAGATTTCGGTAGTGTATATGTCCAAGATGTTTGTGTCATAAATCAGTCTCGTCTGTATGGACCATGTAACATGATTGATTAGATGAGCTGGATTCGCTAACAATATAGCAGTTTTCAGAGGTTCTTCGTCCAGTTAGTATTACTAAACCCTTGTTGTTTAGAATCTCATAGCTTCGATTAGAAAATCGTACACTATGGTTATTATCACATATTTGAGATATACTAAGCAAGTTATGTTTCAACCCTTGTACATATAAAACATTTTTAAACAAAGGAAGGTTATAGAGATGAACCATACCTTGGCCCATAATCTTGCAGTTGTTGCCATCACCAAATGTGACTGAACCATCAGTCATGTCTTTAAGATCGGTGAACAAACTTTTATCACCAGTCATATGCCCGGAGCATCCACTATCTAGGTACCACTTTGAATGGCTTGTTGCTTTGAAAGCAGTGTGAGTAACCAAGTAGGCAACTTTAGGAACCCATTTCAAAACAGTTTTGGGTTTAGGAGTATAATTGGTCTTCTTCTGTCTATTGTTGTAAGAATGACCTACTGAGTTAGATTTTAAGAGCTCCTTGAGTAAATCAACTATCTTTTCAGCAAGAGGGTTTCGGTTTTGATTTTTAAAATTAACATGGCCGCTTTTAGGTTTTTGAAAAGTTTTAGAAAAACCTTGGTAAGTGCCTTTCCCTTTTGAGTTTGAGGACTCTCCTTTCACAAACTTAGGAGAAGTATACTTTTGTTTAAAAGATATATTCTTGTCATAGCCCAACCCAGATCGATCGCCACATTTTCTTGATTCGGATAATAATTTTTCTAACTTTAGATCACCTTGGGCATATCTCCATGTGTCCATTAAACTTAGAAGAGAAGATACTTTATTTTTGAGTTTCTCATTTTCAGATTTCAGATTTTCAATCTGGGTGGTTTTGAATTCTAAATCACATTTTAATTTTTCAAAACAATCTGAAATTTGAGATTTTTCTAAAACAAGTGATTCAAAACATTCTTTGAGTTTAAAAAATTTTTCCTTTTGAAGTTTAAGTTTGATAGCAATTTTACAACTTTCCTTGTATAGGGCGTTATAAGCATCTTGAAGATCTTCTTCATTTTCACATTCACTATTCAAATTTTCTTCACTTGTTGAATCATTATTGAGAATGTGAATTTGGCTAGAGTCATAAGGGCTTTAACTTCATTGCCCGACTCAGTTTCAGAATCTTTTGATTTAGAAGAAGCTTTAGAATCAGATGATTCATCCCATGTAGCCAACATACCCTTTCTTTTTGGTTTGTCCTTTTTAGGACATTTGTTTGCTAAGTGACCATACTCTTGGCAATTGTAACATTGACTGTCTTTCAAAGACTTCCAATTTTTGGATCTAGGTTTAGATATTTTCTTATCATTTGATTTTTGAAGATATACCCTTTTCTTACTTTTGTAAATCTTGTAAAATTTCTTTGATAAAAGAGACATATCGTCTTCAAAATTTTCTGAATCTGAGTTTTCTTGAGAAATACTTTTAGTAGATTTGAGAGCAATGGATTTACTTTTAGGAACTTTAAAGTTTAACTCATAAGTCTATAAAGATCCAATTAACTCCTCAACCTTCATATTATCCATATCATGAAGTTCCTGGATTGCGGTTACTTTAGAATTGAACCGTTCAGGAAGTGAGCGTAGTATTTTAGCACATATCTTGCTTTCCGGGATTTTATTACCTAGACCCCACATAGAGTTTACAATGTCATTCAATCTGGTATAGAAGTCCATGAATATTTCATTTTCTTCCATACGTATTTTCTCAAATTTAGTTGTGAGGATTTGTATCTTAGATTTCTTGACAATTGAAGTACCCTCGTGTGTCATTTCTAATATATCCCAAGCTTATTTTATAGAATCACAGGATATAATTCTTTTGAATTCATCCGGTGATAGTGCACATGTAATTGCATTTAGTGCTTTAGCATTTGCACTACTCTCACTTTTCTGAAGTGTGGTCTAAGAAAAATAAGCCGTTATTTTTGTTGTTTTTGAACCATCAACTCCAGTTACTTCAGTGGTAGGAGGGGTCCAACCATTCACTATGGCTAGCCACACATTTTTATCCATGGATTTTAGGAAAATCCTCATATTGGCTTTCCAATAGGCATAATTGGAGCGATCGAAAGGTGAAGGCCTAGTGACTGATAGGCTATCAAAATTTGACATATTATATATAGCTTAGATCGTTAGCTCAGGAAATAAATCCAAATATAAAGCAATAAGAAAGAGCTATTAGGCTTTGATACCACTTGAAATGGCCAAGCTATATGTCCTAGAGGGGAGGGGGGGGGGGGGGTGAATAGGACTATGCCAAATTTAAATAAAAGATACAGTGGAATAAGAATAAGAATTTAAATCACTAAACTTTAATTGCAATATAGGAATGGAAAGCAATCAAAATTTGTTCTAAAGACAACCTTACACCAAAAACCAAAGTTTATGGTAGGACAACCTTATTTCTAGAACAAATATAGAAACAGAAGCTCAAACCGATAAAGTAATAGTAAGTGATAAATTGCAGGTATATAAATCTAACTATTACACCATTTACCACTGAGCTTGAAATGAAATGATTACAATATTCACATCCACACATACATCCGACACTGAATAATTAAAGATATGAAATGAAAATCAAACAACCACAAAATAAAAGGGATTATAGTGGTTCGCCTGTGTGTACACCAACTGTTCAACGACAGCCACACAGCTACTCCACTCCTAATATTCTCACACAGGGGATATTAGCGTTCACTAACAAAAATAGGTTTTCCCAGGTTCACCTAAAAACCTTCACAATTGTGTCTGTATCTGTGGGCTTACACAATTAAAAAACCCCACTTCTGAGTTTTCTGACTCTCCTCACATAACCAATACAATGAGATTTTTCTTGCAAATCTCAAAAGAAAACCAAACAGAATTTTCAACAAATGTAAAATACCTGATTATCTCCTTCGTTGTAGCAGCCTGGAAGAACCAAATTGGAGTAGAGATTTGAATGTCCAAGATCAATATCCAATACTCACTTTATAATGGTTCTAGGTTCTAATAGTTTTTAAATTAAAAACAACGGGCTAGCTTTAATTGATTTTGACTCCAAAAGAAGGAAAACAACAATTCCTCTTTTCATATAAGATTGGAATGCTAGAAACAAAATCAATCAAATAAAATTAAAAAAAAGAGAATATTAAATAAGCACACTTAGCTTTGATGGAGCACAGAATTATCTCTCAGAAGGCCGAATTAAATTAGCTTGAAATTGATGATTTCTTCTGAGATTCGTACTCTATTTATAGGTGAGCAAATCACGTCTTCGACTGGTCTAAGGGGTTCTTCGACTGGTCGTAAAACCAAAAGATATTTGAAAATTCGGGCGCGATAAGATTTGACCGTTTCACGACTGGTCGAAGGTATCCTTCGACTGGTCGAAGGTCTCCATCGACTGGTCTAGTTTTCCTTCGACTGGTCGTAGGATTCCTAATTTCAGTGCTGGACTTTGAGTTAAAGGTTTATGACTGGTTTTAGATGCAGTCGACACTATTCCTTCGACTAGTCGAACGGTTCCCAGGACTAGTCGAAGCCTAACAGAAAATATCCAAATTTTGTAACAAGCTTACGACTGATCCAGGAAATTCTTAGATAGGTCGAAGCAGTGCTAGGACTAGTCGAACAAAGTCTAGGACTAGTCTTAGAACTGACCAAACTCACGTGAATCAAACATATGACTTATGTATCGAAAATGGCCTACTCTAAAGGTCAACCTAAGGTCAGTCAAACCTCAATCGTGAAGTAAGGACATTGAAACTTAAGGACAAGTGACCTTTGAAAGTACCTTTGAAAGTACCTTTGAAAGTAGTAAACCTTGAAGTCTTATTGTAGCTAATCCTTGAATGTATCTTGAGTTCTTTACGATCGAACTTGTAAGTTTATTGATATCTTGCAATGTCTTGACTTGAGAGCAATACTTGTCAATCACAGTTGAACTTGAGTAGAAATTTCTTCTTTACACTTGTGAGCATTGCTTGTTCATCAAAGTTGATCTTGAGTGGATCTTTGTAGTTTATACTTGTGAGCATTGCTTGTTCATCAAAGTTGATCTTGAGTGGAGCTGCAAGTTACATACCAGTGTCTTTGGCACCACAAATTTGACAACACAAAGGGATATACACTATGGCACTTACATTATATTGTTATGAAAAATCCTCCTTGTAGGATCCCAGGATCGGAACCTACCTTAGGAGCCGAGAATGGGGTACTATGGAGGTTGTTACGGCCAGAACCGGCCATTAGGTTCCTTGTGATTCCAGTTACTGAGTCTGGGGCATGACAGAGCTTCTTTTACATTTACCGGTTCAATCTGAGATGTAAAACACATGTAATTACATATGTCTTCTAGTTGTCTATGAGTGCCCACACTAGTGAGAGGGTTTCCAAGAATTTAAGCGGTTGGATGATCTTTAACTGTCCTTAATTCAGAATTGTTTTGACTTGATGAAGTATCGGGTTTGTCAATTAGAAGAACTTCATCATTATCTGAACTTGGGGTAGGTGTATTCAAATAATTATCTATCACTACATTAATTGATTCTTGAATAACACCAGTCCTTTTGTTCAGTACACAATATGCGCAACTGTTTAAAGAGTATCCTAAAAAGATTCCTTCGTCACTTTTTGTGTCAAACTTTTCCAGATTTTCACGGTTACGTAAAATATATCACTTGCTACCAAAAACTCGAAAGTATTTGACAGTAGGATTTTTATCAAACCACATTTCATAATTAGTTTTATTATTAGATTTACATATATAAACCCGATTAATAACATAACAGGTAGTATTCATAGCTTTGGCCCAAAGATTTTTAGGGAGCTTTATACTATTCAACATTACAGTTCCTATTTCTTGAAGGACTCTATTTTTCCTTTCCACAATTCCATTCTGTTGAGGAGTTTTGGGTGTAGAGAATTCATGTGATATTCCCTGATTGTTATGGAATTTCTCAAAACTGCTATTCTCGAACTCAGATCCATGATCACTACGGATCTTACAAACTTGAGAACTTTTTTCAGTTTGGAACCATTTGAGAATCCTTTTAACTTCATTAAGGGTTTTTTTATTTATCCCTTAAGAAGGCTACCCAAGTGAATCTAGAAAAATCATCCACGATTACCAAGATGTATTTTTTGCCACCTCGACTCTCCGTCCTACTAGGTCCTATAAGATCCATATGAAGAAGCTCGATTGGTCTTGATGTGGCATTGGAGTTCACTTGTCTACATTTTGTAATTTAGGTAGACCTCTTATTAGTTCTTCATTGCTCAATCTGTATAAATTATGGTAGTGTACATGTCCAAGGCGTTTATGCCATAATTTTGTTTCATCGGTATGGACAATGTAGTATGATTGATTAGATGAGCTACCATCACTTACAATATAGCAGTTTTCAGAATCCTGTGACCAGTTAATATTACAGAACCCTTTTTGTTTAAGATTTTATAACCTTTATTAGAAAATTTCACGCTATGATTATTATCACATATTTGAAATATGCTTAACAGGTTGTGTTTTAGCCCTTTAACATATAAAACATTCTTAAATAAGGGAAGGTTATAGAGCTAAACCGTACCTTGGCCAATAATCTTGCAGTTGCTACCATCACCAAATGTGACTGACCCATCAGTCATATCTTTAAGATCGGTGAATAAAGCCTTGTCACCTGTCATATGCCTTGAGCATCCACTGTCTAAGTACCACTTTGAATGACTTATAGCTTTGAAAGGAGTGTGGGCAACCAAGCAAGTAACTTTAAGAACCCATTTCATTACTGTTTTGGGTTTAGGAGTATAGTTGGTTTTCTTGTATTTGTAATTGATGTACGAGTGATCTACTGAGTTAAATTTTAAGAGTTCCTTAAGCAAATCAACTATTTTTTCAGCTAAAGGGTTTTAGTTTTGAGTTTTATAGTTGATATAATTGCTTTTAGGTTTTTGAAAAGTTTTAGAATTTTTAGAAAAACTTTGATTAATACTTTTCCCTTTTGAGTTAAAGGTTTTTCCTCTCACAAACTTAGGAGTAATCTTCTGTTTAGAAGGTATATTCTTATCATAGCCTAACCCGGATTTGTCGCCACATTTTCTAGATCCGGATAAAAGTTTCTCAAACTTCGGATCTCCTTGGGCATACTTTCATGTATCCTTTGAACTCAAATGTGAAGAGTTTTCAAGCTTAAGTTTGTCATTTTCAGATTTAAGATTTTCAATCAGGGAGGTTTTGAATTCTAAATCACATTTAGTCTTTTCAAAACAATCTGAAATATGGGATTTTTCTAAAACAAGAGACTTAAAATTTTCTTTAAGTTTTAAAAGCTTTTCTTTAAGTTTTAAAAACTTTTCTTTTTGAAGTTTTAGTTTTACGGTAATTTTACAACTTTCCTTGTATAGGGCATTGTAAGCATCTTGAAGATCTTTTTCATTTTCATGATCACTATTCAGATTTTCTTCACTAGGTGAATCATCATGATCTGAAAAAGTGAACTTGGCTAGAGTCATAAGGGCCTTAACTTCATTGCCCAACTCATTTTCAGAATCTTCTGATTTACAAGAGGCTTCAATGTCAGAAGATTCATCCCAAGTAGCTAACATTCATTTCTTTTTAGGTTTGTCCTTTTTAGGACATTTATTTGCTAAATGCCCATATTCTTGGCAGTTGTAACATTAATTATCTTTCAAAGATTTCCAAGTTTTAGATTTAGGTTTAGATCTTTTCTTATCATTTAATTTTTGAAAATCAATCCTCTTTTTACTTTTGAAAATCTTATAAAACTTTTTTGCTAAAAGAGCCATATAGTCTTCTAAATTTTCTAAATCGGAGTTTTCTTGAAAAATATGTTTAGAAGACTTAAGGGCAATAGATTTACCTTTAGGGCAATAAATTTACCTTTAGGAGCTTTAAAAGTTAACTCGTAGATTTGTAAAGATCTAACCAACTCTTCTACCCTCATATTGTCCGTATTACGAAGTTCCTGGATCGCGGTTACCTTAGAATTGAACTGTTTAGGTAGTGAGCGTAGAATCTTTGCGCACACTTTACTTTTTGGGATTTGATCGCCAAGACCCCACATATAGTTTACAATATCATTTAATCTAGTGTAGAAGTCCATAAACATTTCCTTTTCCTCCATATGAATTTCTTCAAATTTAGTTGTGAGGAGTTGGACTTTAGATTTTTTGACAATTGAAGTTCCCTCGTGTGTCATTTCTAATATATACCAAGCTTATTTTGCAGTATCACAGGACATAATTCTTTTGAACTCATCCGGTGATAGTGCGCAAGTGATTGCATTTAGTGCTTTTGCATTGACACTACTCTCACTTTTCTGAAGAGTGGTCTATGAGAAAAATGGTGTTACTCTCATTGATTTTGAACCATCGATACCAGTCACTTCAGTGGTAGGTGGGTTCCATTCAGTTATTGTGGCAACCCACACACTCTCATCCATTGATTTAAGGAAAATCCTCATCATGGCTTTCCAATAGGCATAGTTGGAGCCATCAAAGGGTGGAGGCCTAGTGACTGAAAGGCTATTAAAATTTGACATCTTATATATAGCTTAGATCGTTAGCTCAGGAAATGAATCCAATAATAAAGAATTAAAAAATGAGTTATTGAGCTTTGATACCACTTGAAAAGGCCAAGCTATATGTCCTAAGGGGGGAGGGGTGAATAGGATTATGCCAAATTAAAATTTAACAGCGGAATTCAACCAAAAATAAGATAGCCTTATAACTAAATAAATAAAAGACAATATTTTAAATAAATCAAAGAACAAAAATGTAAAGCAATCTTAAATAAAGAACTTGATACTAATGTTGTTTTAAGGACAACCTTTGCACCATAAAAACCAAGGGTTTATGGCAGGACAACCTTACTAGAACAAATTGAATATCAAAACTTAAACAGAAAGGAAATAAAGGAAATAACAAGAAATAAATTCTAAACTATTACAACATTCCCCACTTTGCTTGAAATGTAAATATTACAACATTCACATCCACATATACATTCCACACATCTGAATGATTAAAGATATAGAAATTAAGTAAACATCCAAATCACAAAACATGCCGATATATAGTGGTTCACTTGTGTGTACACCAACTGTTAAACAACAGCCACACAGCTTTCTACTCCACTCATAATATCCTCACACAGGGGATATTAGCATTCACTATCAAAATAGGTTTCATAGGTTCACCTAAAACCTTCACAATTATGTCTTTTTAACTTGGGCTTACACAATCCAAAAACCCACACTTTCTGAGTTTTCTGGCTCTCCTCAGATAACCAACACAATGAGATTTTTCTGGTGAATCTCAAACAAAACCAAAATAATGGAATTTATGATAAATGTAAAATACCTGGATTTCTTCTTTCGTAGCAGGCTGGTAGAACCAATCAGAGTAGAAGTTCGAATCAACGTTCAATGTCCAATACTCACTTAAGAAATGGTTCTAGGTTCTAATTGATTTTAAATTAAACCAAATTGGGCATAGCTCTATTTGATTTTGATTCCAAGAAGAAGGAATATAGCAATTCTTCTTTCTTAAATAAGATTGGAATATAGGAAGAAAATTAAATATAAATAAGCTAACAAAAGAGAATATTAAATATGCACAGATTAGCTTAAAATGAACACTAACTTATCTCAGAGTTGAGGCTTGAATTTTCTTAAAATTAATCAATTGAAAAACTTTGAAAATTGAGTTCAATTTATAGATGCAAAGATCATGTCTACGATTGGTCTTAGGAACCCTTCGACTGGTCGTAGCACCAACAATATTTTGAAAAGTTTGAGCACGATCTTAAAAATCGTTCTATGACTAGTCTTAGGGTGTCTACGACTGGTTGTGGACCACCTACGACTGGTCGTAGCAGACCCATGACTGGTCGTAGACAACCAGGTTAGGTTACTGGAGTTTGAGTTATAGTTCTAGGACTGGTCGAAGAACGAGTCGTGACATACCTACGACCGGTCGACCAAGTCTCTGTACTGGTCGTAGAATAACCAAAATATTCTAAAAATCTTCAACAACTTATGACTGGTCGTAGAATTTCTTGGACTGGTCGAACCAGGTCTAGGACTAGTCGAACAAGGTCCAGGACTAGTCTTAGAACAGACCAAATTCATATAAATAGATTTATTTTGAATTATGTACATAAAATGACCTACCCTAAGATTAATCTAAGGTCTATCATACTTGGGACATGAAGTATGAACATTGAACTTCATTCTTTCAGATGATGGTTGACCTTTGAATATTATGAAGCTTGAGATCTCTAACTCAATGTAGCTTGATCTTGAGATCTTCGAAAGCTTGAAATTAAACTTCATCAATGCACTTGAGTCTTGAAATGTACACTTGAGTCTTGAAATGTACTCTTGAGTCTTGAAATGTACTCTTAAGTCTTGAAATGCACTTGAGTCTTGAAATGCACTTTTCTTATCGATGTAACTCTGAACCTTGATGCTTACAGAAGAGGATAAAGTACATAACCTTGCATTTCTTGAAGCAAAGAACCGTGCATGTCTTGAACCATTGTGATGCAATGTCTTGATCATATCAACATACAAACACAAGACACAGATAGAGGTTTTGGCACCATAAAATTTGACAATCAAAGGAGCATGAGACCAAAACATTTACTCTAGGTGAGGTGACGAGCCTCTTTGTAGTGACCCGAACTTGCCTGTCCACTGTTTCTACATCAGAGTGACGTTGCCCTATAACTTGCCTATCATCTATGATTAACTAGTATTGACGACCATAGATGGATCATTGTTTGGGTAAATGATATAAAGGGAGGTACCTTAGCTTCCCAACCTGCTGTATGAATAGGTCTAATAAAGGACTGGGCTAACACGATCATGCACCACATTGCATGTGCCTTTGGCATAGGAGTTGAGCATAGTAGAAGGGTTGCATGCGCGATCGTGAGATGATGTCTCAGAGGGAGTGCCAGTGAGGGCATGCATCATTAACACATATCATCCTTACATTAACCAGAGTACTTAGGAATGCTTCTTGTATTATTTTATCATTACTGCTTGACTGAATTGATAACATGTTAACCTTTGCCTTATAGCTCCACTGACTTGATCACTCACTCCCACTCTGGGACGGTGTTTTAAAATAATAACCAGACTCTGTTTTAGCTGCGAATGATGGCAATGCTTACGAAGCGGAGCCTGACTTTTACGACGATGAGGAGTTCTCTTATATGCAGCTATCAAGCGGGTCTATGTAGACCATGTATTGATTGACAGGATTACAGGGATACGAATTTGTTGGACATTACACTTTGTCATTTTATATATTTTGGAATAAACATGTATTTATTCAGCCTGGCGACATGATCATACTCTGGGGATTTATAAAACACTTCTGTACATTATATATCTATCACAATCTTCCGCTTGCTAAATTTAATCATCCCTGGAGTATGATATGATGATTTGGTATATTCCCACTCATGTTTAATGCACTAATATAGACAACATTTAATCATCAATATCTATGTTGCATAAGTGATGTGTTAGAACTCGGGAGTTGAGCGTCTGCTTGACCCTTGATTTTTCGGGGCATTACAATGAACATGATAATGCTTAATGTTTTATTTTAATCATGTTTGTGTTGCAAGGTGAATTTAAGAGCTTGGATTGAAAAGGATGTTAAAAGCATAGATTTAACGCTCAAGAATCACCGAAGTCAAGAATGGATCTGATAAAACCAACAATGAAGAATGGACATACTGAAGATCTAAGAAAACTAAGTCTATAATAAAGAAAATTGGAGTTTTAAAGTGAAATTCGGAGATCCTCGACTAGACCTGGCTCTGGCTCGACCAGTCCTGTGTACGCTCGACCAGTCCTGGACTCTGCTCGACCAGTCGAAGTTCGACCAGTTGTAGGTGTCTCAACTCCAACTCTAGCGACTAAATACTCGAAAATCCCGTCATCTTCAACCAGTCGAAGGAAACCCTCGACCGGTCGAAGGTGACCCTCGACCAGTCCTGGGTTATGCAACCAGCACACAAAGTGCAGAAATTTGATGCGACTTCCAGAAATTTCCAACTCGGCGTGAAAGTCTAAGGCCTAAAACTATAAATAGGCATCATTTAAGGTTGGAGGAGTGGAGCACAAGCGTGGAGAAGCTGTCGCCAAGAGTTTTTCTTCCCTTTCCTTAGTTATTTTTATGCTTTTATTAAGAGATTTTAGTTCAATTATGTCTATGGTTGGCTAAACCTCTTAGACAGGGCTAAAAGGTGAAGCTTATAACGTGATGGGATGTTTCTATTGCTTTGATTCATGTTTATATTAAACTCTCTTTAATTCTAGTTTGATTATAAGAAATACTTTCAATTTTTAATAGTTTATTATGACTCAAATTACAATGGATCTGCAATAGCTTTAAGTATGTTCTATTCATGTATTGAGATTGTAAATTTAAGAAATCCTGTTGTTCACTATCGTCCCTTGGGCTTGGTTAGATGATGGAATCCTCCCTAACTTTCATAAATCTCTCAGATTGGTTTAGGGTTTGGTAAATCCTATTGTTTGCCTTGTTTCCTGGGCATGGTTTGTGATGAAATCACTTCTAGTTCTTACACCTCTCATCCATTGAGAACTAGGTCAAAGGAAGTTCAGATTTAATTTTACTGAGATATCTTCCAATTAGATAAGATGGGACACCGATTCCAATCTTGTGACTTGAATCAAGCACAGATCTCCCTGATCTCTACAAGTGGATCCTTGGAAACCTTAGTTTTCCACCTTTAAATTTCTTTAGTTTTTCATTAAATCTCTCACAATTACTTTCTATACTTCCAGATTTAGGTTTTCATCTTTTTCTAGTACTTCTTCTAGTTGCTTTCAATACTCACGAGATTAGTCCCTGTGGATTCGACCTCGGTCTCACCGAGATTATTACTACATCGCGACCCTATACTTGGGGTTGTGAACAAGTTTTTGGCGCCGTTGCCGAGGATTGGCGGATGTGTTTTTCTAAGATTAGCTAATTTTGGAATTAGGTTAAGATTAGGATTTTTTTTATTTATATTTTTAGGATTAGGGTTTTTCTGAATTATTTTAGAAACTAACTTACTTTCTAATTCTTGGTTTAGAACTTTCCTAATCAGTTTTTAAAAACTTTTTATTTCTATTTTTAAAAACTTTCCTTTTTAGAAACTAGTTTACTTTCCTGGTTTGTTTTTAGAACTTTCTAATTTGAAAATTCTTTTTGTATTTTTTTTTAGACACTAACATTGTTTTTCCGTTTTGTAGGATTCTAACATAGAACTCTCCAATCCGGTAACTTCTTTATAACTTCTTCCCTCTACTTACTTTCCATATTACTGTAGGATTTTTCTTTTATTTTCTTTTAAGATTAGGTTCAGGATTAGTGTTTCACCATGTATATGTAAGAGTGGGAATGTCAATATGCTGAGCTAGTTTTGGAGAATGCGAGAAATTGTGAAGGGCTGTCAGATGACTATATGAGGAAACAACCCTTGTCTCAAAATTTTTCTGAAACCATCATCGAGAACCGACCAGAATATAGTGCTCCACTGGTTAAGAAGTCCTTACATGATCATATGTGGGAGAACAGCTATACCCCACGGGTTAAGAGAATAGTACGTGAGTGTTGGGGTTATCATAACTATGGGAGTAAGAATTATTATCACCCATCAGATAAGAAGAAAACAATGAGAGATTATATTATGGGTGATAATATGTACCAACAACCATCAGATTC
This sequence comes from Magnolia changhungtana, assembly GCA_030180095.1. Classification (NCBI taxonomy): domain Eukaryota; kingdom Viridiplantae; phylum Streptophyta; class Magnoliopsida; order Magnoliales; family Magnoliaceae; genus Magnolia; species Magnolia changhungtana. The sequence continues at coordinate 7,554,704 of JASAUF010000600.1, forward strand.
TCCCACCTATTATTTGTATGACTATGATCAGTGAAAACATCAAGATTAGAAAGATGAACCAACAACATGTTATAATGATTATTCTCTTAGATCCCATACCTTTGAAATTCAACCAGAAACAATCTAAGAGGATTCATATCAGAGTTACATGGACTGTCTTGCAGAAATTAGAAAAAATATTAGAAGAGCTTGATTTGCACATTGATAAGATAGTGGAGGCTTGTTCATCCCAGCCACAACTCGACCCAGAAATACAATGCGAGGAAAGTGATCCTAACTTGCTTGTGAAGAACTCTGAAATTTTGAATGAGAAGTTGGGTTCCGTTAATGAGCATATGGTACAATTTCCTGAAGAGTTAATCTCGATGATGATCCAAAGGAATGATCAAGAGATGTGGGTGTCTTTCAAATATAATGACATTAACACACTTCACTCACATGACATACTTGACTTCAATGAGGAGGAAGAGGCCAGTTTATTCGAGCCTTAACCCAACCTAGAAAAGCAATGTGAGGTAAGTGATCTCATCCCGCTTATGAACTATACTGAATTGGACGATGATAAGTATTGGGATGAGAATCATGAGTTTACAACCCAAATTCCCTTAGAATCGATCTCAGGTTTGGTCCAGGTCAATGATCAAGGGGTACAGGAAGTGGTCAACCATAATGATCTACTCCACTCATGTGATATGGGTGATTTAAATGTGGAGGATGAGCCCCTTTCAACTGACCCTTCTAACTCTTGTGAAACATATTTAGAGCACTCCCTTGAATTGAATGATGATAAGATACGGGGGATGGATGAGTTGCTCGATATGACTTTAGAATTTGAAACCATCCAGTTGAGGCCACCATCTGAGTTGTTAACCCTTAACAATACAATGCCTTTACTGAGTGGTATCGATGAACGGAGTTTTCACATCAATGCTTCACCTATTAATCTTTAATCTATTTATGTAGGGCAAGAGCAAGAGAGCATGCATCCATCCACTCCCAAAAATGATGGAATCCTTGAGTAGATCATCACAAACTTCAATAAGGAAAATTGATCACTCTCAGCTAAATTTCCCAACTCTTTAAATGATTGCTTGGGACACTTTTCATATTCAAACGATCCTATGATAAAAGAAATAGTGAATGCCTTGCAAGACAACAACTCGGTAGTTGTTACTGATCGAGAGAACCCTTATTATAAAACCCTTCCCTCCATAAATCTGGAAAGTTTACTATCACAGGAGGGAAAGTTGAAAATTGAACCGGAGTCTGAAACTTTGGAATGTGTTGAGACTACATCATCTGCTGAGAATTTTTCTTAATTCTATCTACTTGTTGTCTCTGATTCACCATGGAGTACTAACATTGAAATTTTTTCTGTCACAGGTGAATCATATATACTTTGGATACCTCAGGCAATTCAACGACGATTTCTTGCTGAGGTCCAGAAATTTCTCTAAAAATTCATGCTCCAGGGAATCTAAACCTATTGTAAAAAAGGTCTTTTGGATGATCTTGTTGAGAAACCTACTGAGAATTTTATCATGATATTAGCCGGAGGAGGAACCTTGTGGCATGATTGAGTAGCTTTTCTCTTACTTTCCTAGTTTAAGATTAGTTTATTGCTTTCATGTTATGTCTAAGATAGTCAGCTTTATGCTGTTTAGGATAGTTTGCTTATCGTCTGTTGAGTCCTCCTGTTAACCCATCTTCATTCTGAGATCATTGGAAAAACTTCAAAAATTCCTTCATCAGGTACTACCTCTCCATCACTTCTCCTTTACTTTCATTGTCTCATGTACATTACATGTTTATACCTTTTACACTGAGGACAATGTAGATTTTAGGTTGGGGGGTGTGGATTAGGCAAACTAATCAATGTTTTCTTAGTCTTTGAGCAAAAATTGTGAATTTTTTTTTTTGAAAATTTTGTAAATTCGAGTGATTTTGAAGTTCATCCATGATTTAGAAGTATAAGATACTTCATGTTGATAATTTATGATTCTTGGGTTCAATTACTTGTTAAATTTCACAGTTAAGTTCGAATTATTAATTCATGATTAGAAGTTTTAAACATTGATGGAGTAATGATTGCACATGTTATAGCTTACACATTAAGGTGTTAGTTTGATATTGAATTGTTAACTTAGTGATTATTAAGCATGGAAGGAACTAACCTAGGGAATTTGGCCATCATGTTCAATGAGAAGAATTGAAGAGATAGGAAAACAAATAAATACCCAGCTTAAAAAAAAACAGTTGTTATCGAAAAGGGCTACCTATTGAAGATCATTGAAAAGATTGAACATAGCGTGAAAGCCATCGATGGAAAAATCAAAAGCTGGAAGAATAGAAAGGATGAACTGTAAGGCAAGTTTTGGTTTAGGTTTTGGTTGTCCTGAATGCTATATTTATTATCAATGTTATCATGAAATAGAGAATTGAACCTTTGATTGTGATAAGTTTAGGTTTCACTATGCACTCATGGAACTCGATGTTTAGAATTGTTCTAATTGGAGGATTAATACCAAGAACTTGATTATGAAAATTACCAAGTGCTGGAGTTTAGGAGAAAGTAATGCTCAACATTATTGTATTTTAGAATTCTATTATCTAGATTATTTTCTAAAATTACTTGGGTTTACAGAATTATCCTGTGTTCTTGAAATATTTTTCACATACTTTGCTCGAGACTAGCAAAATGCTGGTTAGGGATTGTGTTAAGGGTCAAATATTGCATATTGGACCCTATTTATTACTTGGTTTTATGAACATAATAATGCTTAATTTTCTATTTTAATCATGTTCGTGTTGCAAGGTGAATTTAAGAGATTAGATTGAAAAGGATGTTAAAAGCATGGATTTAACGCTCAAGAATCACCAAAGTCAAGAATGGATCCAATAAAACAAAGAATGAAGAATGCACATATTGAAGATCCAAGAAAACCAAGTCTAAAATGAAGAAAATCGGAGTTTTGAAGTGAAATTCAGAGATCCTCGACTAGTCCTGGCTCCGGCTCGACTAGTCTTACATACGCTTGACCAGTCTTGGACTCTGCTCGACTAGTTGAAGGTGTCTCGACTCTAAATCCAGCGACTAAATACTTAAAAATCCCATCATCCTCGACTAGTCGAACGAAACCCTCAATCGGTTGAAGGTGACCCTCAACCAGTCGAGGGATGTCCTTGACTAGTCCTGGGTTACGCTGCTAGCACACAAAGTGCAGAAATTTGAAGCAGTTTCCAGAAATTTCCAACTCGGTGCGAAAGTCTAAGGCCTAAAACTATAAATAAGGGTCCCTAGGGCATCCCTAGGCATCATCTAACGTTGGAGGAGTGGAGTATAAGCATGGAGAAGCCGTCGCCAAGAGTTTTTCTTCCCTTTCCTTAGTTGTTGTTATGCTTTTATTAAGAGATTCTAGTTCAATCATGTTTATGGTTGGATAAACCTCTTAGCTAGGGCTAAGAGGTGAAGCTTGTAGCGTGATGGGATGTTTTCATTACTTTGATTCATGTTTATATTAAACTCTCTTTGATTCTAGTTTGATTATAAGGAATACTTTTAATTTTTAATGGTTTGTTGTGACTCAAATTACAATGGATCTATGATAGCATTATGTATGTTCTGTTCATGTATTAAGATTGTGAATTTAAGAAATCCTGTTGTTCACCATCATCTCTTGGGCATGGTCAGATGATGGAATCCTCCCTAACTTTCACAAATCTCTCAGATTAGTTTTGTGATTGGTAAATCCTGTTGTTTGCCTTGTCTCCTGGGCATGGTTTTGTGACGAAATCACTTCCAGTTCTTATACCTCTCATCCATTGAGAACTAGGTCAAAGGAAGTTCAGATTTGATTTTACTGAGATATCTTCCAATTGGATAAGATGGGACTCTGATTCCAATCATGTGACTTGAATCAAGCATAAATATCCCTGATCTCTATGAGTGGATCATTAGAAACCCTAATTTCCCACCTTTGAATTTCTTAATTTTTTCATTAAATCTCTCACAATTACTTTCTATACTTCCAGATTTAGGTTTTCATGTTTTTCTAGTTCTTCTTCTAGTTTCTTTCAGAATACTCACAAGATTAGTCCCTGTGGATTCGACCTCAGTCTCACCAAGATTATTATTGCATCGAGACCTTGTACTCGGGGTTGTGAACACAAGATTAAAGAAGAACTTGAAGTCAATGCCCGTATTGTCGAGAGCGAAAGCACTAAATAGACGAGAAATAAGGAAGTGGCTGCCTCTATGGAGCGAGAACTGGCCAACGTTCCTGATCAAGCCAAGATCATTAATGAAGCTGAGCAAACCCAAGTTATAGAAGAGTTGTAAAAAAAATTTGCTTTTGCATGTATTATCTTTTGCTTTGTAATATTCACGAATAAATTCCAATGTTTTACTTGAAACAAACTTGTCTTCAAAATATTGTCATTATAATTACTTTAAGCACATGTTGATATAACATTTCCTCTGTTAATCCACATAATTATGCTTTAATCTATCATGTGATATATTGACAATCTATCATAATTGTTAATGCAACATATCACCTATACGGTACTTATTTTAATGGGTGGAGCTAATTTTGGTTTGACGTTAGTCTGACACACAGTTTAAGCTCTTGAGTAGTGGAGCAGCCACAGTTTTTTAAACTCATTAGTAGTTGGAGTCGGGTCTCACGTGAATGGCCTCTGTTACTCTTTAGAGTTCACTGGACTTATCACAGCCGAGGAGTTCACAAACCGCAATCCATCAGAGGGGCCTGGTGAAGCTATCGAGGCCATGAACTCGGTGGGATTTATGCATGAGGTTGGCTACAGTAACTCTCTAGAGTTCACGGGGCATGCAAGGCTACCTTAGGGTACTAAACTTAAGGCCGCCAGTCCATCGACGAGGGGATAATTTGTTTAGAGACCCTGTCCCAATGAGTTACTACAGAAATCAAGCCAAGAATCTGGGGGTCTTATACATGGTTGGCCTATATATGGACAATGGCCAAAGAGCGCACACTGCAGCCCGCTTTTTTCTTTATTTGCAAGGTCGGACCCATTCACAGGAGGGCATTTTCTCTCACATTCTCTCCTGACGCCATCAGAAGCTACACAGACGATATTGGTCTCACGCATGATTAGCCCCTTCTACCCTTAACTGTTTATGACTTTTGGTAGTGATTGGCTTCATCTGCTGCCCGCATGGGTCTAAGCATGTGATGGCCTATATGGGCTTCTTAAGGCCACTGGCTTCTCACTACTGCCTGCATAATTTCAAATAGTTTATCGAGAGTAGTAGATGTATGGTTGACCTTTTTAGGCTTATTCCATTGCTGTTGTAAATGATATTATGGTGATAATCGTAATCGATGCTTGACAACTTGTTAATGATCGGCGATAAGACTAATATGCTTGAATATACTTGAGAATTTTCCTTTTATTCATTCATGTACAGAAGAATACATGGCAATGTCTTTTAAGGCTATTTCATTGTTTTGCTTATTCTTGTCCCCTTTTGATATAGAAGGATTGTATTGATAATCTTCTGGATTAAAACTGTATCCATCTTCAGGGACGATATATTTTGATAAAGCGAGCATTGACTAGTATGTTAACATCTCTTCCATCTTGATCCACAACTCTGTACACATTATTGGAGTATACTTCAGTTATTATGTATGGCCCGTCCCATTTAACTTGCCCCTTGTTCTGCGGGTGACTACAATCGGCCTTTTTAACATTAGTACCATGTCACCTTTCTTGAAGGAGAGATATTTAACTTTCTTGTCGAAGGCGGCAAAGATTCTTGCTTGATACAATTGCAATCGTTGTTGGGCAGCCAGTCATTTTTCATCTAGCAGATCCGATTCTGCTAACCTTATGCTCACGTTTTCATCATCCATTATCGACTGGTGTACTGCAACTCTGAGTGATGCGACCTGTGTTTCGATCGGGATGACGGCTTCAACACTATAAACCAATGAATACGGTGTAGCCTTCATCGCAGTTCTGTAAGTAGTCTTGTAGGCGCATAGAGCTTCTTGTAGCTTTTCATCCCAGTCGCGCTTATTCCCAGCCACGGTTTTCTTTAGCATTTTTACAATTGTCTTGTTGAATGCATCTGCTAATCCATTGGATGGTGGATAGTAGGGTGTCGAAAATGAGTGATGAATATCGAACTTTTGACACAGCTTTGCCATACCTCTATTTTTAAAAGGAGTACCATTATCGGTGATGATTCTTTTTGGGATGCCATGGCGATATATTATCGTATGTCGGATGAAATTCACGACGTCCTTCTCTTTGACATTTTGGAGTGCCACTGCTTCTATCCATTTGGAGAAATAGTCTATTAATGCCAATACGTATTGCTTTCCCTTAGACGAAGGCGGATTTATGGGACCAACGACATCGAGTCCCCAGGCAGCGAAAGGCCAGGAAGTGACTGACTGATGAAGCTCTTTAGGAGGTATATGTATGACATCTCTGTGGATCTGACATTCATGACATCGCTCTTCATATTTTACGATGTCCTCGAACATTGTGGGCCAATAATATCCCATTCGATGCATCCGATGGAATAGATTTGAGTCGGCTTAATGTGCTCCACTCACTCCGGAATGAGCCTCTCGCAACATTTGACTTGCTTCTTGTTTATCCAGGCATCGCAATAACATTTCATTGTAAAACCTTCTATATAATATCTCACTATACATGATGAATCTTTTCGATCTCTACTTGATCTGCTATTTTTGTGCTGAATCTTCTGGCAGAATATCATATTTGAGGTAATCTACAAAAGGCTGGTGCTAATCATCTATTGTCACCTCTAGACATGATATAGAAAGTGCTTCAGCGGCTTCATTGATGATATTTGATGATGGAAAAAATATTTTTTCTTTTATTGTTACCTGAAGCGGACTCCGGTTCAGCCAGGATAAAGCTGTTGCTATGTTAGCTAAAGCATTTGCCCTTACGTTCTGGCATCTTGGTACGTGCTTGATTTCGACAAGATAGAACTGCTTTAGCAACCACTATGCTCTTCGACAGTATGGTAGGAGCTCTTATTTTCTTATTTCAAACTCAGTTGTCAGTTGATTTATGATCAACTTGGAGTCCCCAAAGATCTGCAGTGTTTTTATCTTCATTTCTTGAGCTATCTCTATCCCGATGATAAGAGCCTTATTTCTTCTTCATTATTCGTGCATATTGTACCCAACATGAAAGAAAAAGGCAACAAGTCACCCTGAGGAGTAATAAATATCACTCCAGCTCCCGCTCCTAATGCTCGGGAAGCGTCATCAAAATACATTTGCCATAGGTTTTGTGATTCAATCATCATAACTTGTTCATCGAGGAGATCGTCACTGATGGTTTCACTGTCTGCTATGGGATGAGCCACCAAGAAATCTACCACTGCCTGCCCATTAACTGCTTTCACCGGCTCATAAGTGATCGTATATTTTAAAAGCAACAATATCCATTTGGCCAATCTTCCTGATAACATCGGCCTTGTTATTAAGAATTTTATGGGATCCGCTCGTGAGATCAAAATTATATCATGAGAGAGGCAGTAATGTCTCAGTTTCTACACCGTAAATATTAGTGTCAAGCATATTTTCTCAATTGGAGAATAATTACACTCTACACCTGTTAGAGTTCTACTCAGATAATAAAGCGCAATTTCGTTCCAATGTTCATTCACCTGTGTTAATAGAGCTCCCAACGATTTTTCAGCTGTAGATAAGTATAAAATGAGTGGTTTACCCTTCATAAGAGCTGCCAATACTGGAGGTTGTTTCAGTAATTCTTTTATTGAATCAAACACATTCTGGCAGGACTTGTCCCACTCAAATTCTGTTCCTTTCTTTATCAGATGAGAAAACAGCTGACATCTTCGTACCACGTTCAAGATAAAATGGCAAATGTAAGCCAATTTCCCTTGCAGGCTTTTCGGTTCTTTCAACGTTTTCGGTGGTGACATTTCTTAGATGGCCTTCACTTTTCCTGGGTCAATTTCGATTCCTTTATGTCTAATGACAAAGCCGAGAAATCTTCCTGATGACACTCCAAAGGTGCACTTAGCCGGATTCATCTTCAACTGTTTCTTTCTAAGTTGATGGAAGATTGAAGTCAGATGCTCGTAGTGTTCTAGATGGTCATTTGACTTGACTACAAAATTGTCTGCGTAACATTCGACATGCTTATGCATCATGTCCTGAAAGATGTTCTGCATCACTCTTTGATACGTTGTGCCAACATTCTCAAGACCGAACGACATAACTTTATAACAATAAATTCCTAACGAAGTTCTGAATGTTGTGGCTTCTTCATCTTTAGGAGCCATTCTTATCTGGTTATAATCGGCGTAGCCATCCATAAAGGACATGACAACATACTTCGTCATACTGTTGATCAACAATTCAGTTATTGGTAATAGGAAATCGTCTTTTGGGTAAGCTTCATTTAGATCCCTGAAATTAACACATACCCTAATCTACCCGCTCTTCTTTTTTACTGGGACAACATTCGATATCCATTTAGGATATTTAACCTCTCTGATGAACCCAATTTTTATCAGCTTATTTATTTCTTCTTCTATCAGAGGAATTAGGTCTGGATGGAATCGCCTTTGTGCTTGCTTGATCGGCCTCTTGTCGTTGGAGATATTTAGCCAATGCATTGCTACCGATGGTTCTAGGCCTCGTATTTCCGCATATGTCCAAGCGAATACATCCTTGTTCTCTTTCAAGAGTTGGATATATTGATCGGCTTCCTTTCGAGGAGACTGCCACTTATGAATGAATTCTGCGGCTCTTCTTCTGTTCGCAGATTTATTTCTCACAAACTGTCAATTATGGGTTGCCCCCCATCTTTTATTTGCTTCGGAGCTGTTTTAGGGTATTTGATTATTTTAAAATTTGTTTCTCTTACCAACACGACTGTAATCATATTCACCGAAGATTTTGCCTCTAATCCTCAAAACTTCTCTCGCTTTCTCTGGTTGACCCTTATGGGAATTTGAATTCCTTTCCCATAATTTAGGCCAGTCAGTTCTTCACTATTAAAACCCATACTCTTCATGACTTTCCTGCTAGTTGGACTGTACCTCTTGAGATCTTTGGATGTCAGCCTTCCATAGCCCATGTCGTTATTGGCCCTTTCTTCTGCTTTCACTTCCAAAAGGGCGTAAAATTTGATTGGTTCTGGATATTTTGTGCTAGGTTTGACATGAAATCTTTTCAGAATGACCGAAAATGGCTTGCTCCTTTTGACATATGGTAATGGTACCGTGCAATTTGACTGTAAGATCTTTAGCTATTTGGGCGATAACAACATTAACAGAGGCTATCTCAGTTGTCTCAAGCACTTGGGTACAAAAAAAAATTTTCTTTCTCGTATCTGTTGTCCTAGACGATTCTACCTTTGCAGTTTCTTTTCTTATCACCTTCATATGAGGATTTCTTGGGGTTTTGTTTTCATCATTCTCCTTTTCATCTTTACTGACGAATCCATCATATCAACTAGCGTCATCGAAGAAGGCTTCGTCTTCTGTATACAGTCTCACATCGGCCATTACTTTATGTTGTATCCCATCTTTACAACATTTAAAACACTGATGTAGGGTTGAGGGTATAATGATGTACTGATGCATCCATGGTCTTCCCAAAAGGGGGTTATACATTGTCACTGCATTAATGACATGGCAGATAACATTTGTGGTTAACTCTCTATTTCAAATATTATCTATTGGGGAACCAAAAATGATCAAGGAAATAGAAAGGCATGAAAGAAAGAGAGAGCAAGTTGCGCAGGACTTGAGTTGCATTGGGACGCGCAAGTTTCGTCAGGGAAAAGCGAGCTAGTGATGGGAGGTGGGGCCCATGGCACAGGAATCGAGGGCTCACACGTGTAAATACCTATAAATACCCCCTCATCCCTTCATTTAAGGGATTAGATGTTCAGGAGGTCAGTCCCTCTGACAGGTATTGAGGGTAGAGAGAAGGGAAGAAGGAAGGCCACACAACTCATAGCAACTTGTGCAGGTCTGCGCAACTTGCCAACCGCGCAACACCTGTATGAGTTGTGCGGGTTATCTTTGAGGGCAGTCGTTATGTTGAAATTTCTAATAGATGATCAAGTTATTTTGGATAGTTCAAAGGGATCCTAGAAGGGGAAACCGCACAACTCTCCTGGAGATTTGATGAAAATGGGTCGGAATGCTGTCAAAATTTACATTTTGATTACATCTAATTTATATATCTCTCTTTATTAAGAGATTCTATCTCGGAATCAAAGGATCAAGAGAATGTTAACGAAGTCAGAATAAATAAAATTGATGAATATTCCCTTTGTTCTATCTTTATCGATATTAAATTAGAAATTCTCCCAAATCAAATGCATTTCATTTCTGGTCGAAATAAAATGGCAACTCCCATGGGGAATTCTCTTATTTAATGTTGATTTAAGGATAACTTAGGAGATTTTATCATTTGTTTAGCATCTTATAAGACGCCAAAATGTCGACTCTCACGGGGAACAGCCTCCCTTTCATCTCTAACATAGAATCCATTTATGAATAAACACCAGCTGACATTGGACGTGACATTTGATAGGAATACATATACATTCAAATTCCAGAATACCAGGAGATATGGCACTTTCAGCAAAAAATACGACCTTCTGCTTCACGCCAACGGGGTTTGTAGTCAAGTATGCATCTGATCAACAACACACTCAGCAGAAGCAGCCTAAACAGGATAAAAGAAATAAACTGGGAGTCACTGTTGGGGTCGTAACAGTCTCCCCAATAGCATAGGAAAATAAGAACGAATGGATAATAGTGACGTGTCAGAAATCAAGGGTCGCGGTCAAGATGAACCCACAAATATTGAGAATGTGAGGACTTATAACACGGAACACAGTGAAGAAAAACTCTAAACTTGCTCCTCCAATAATACATCTAGAAAAAGTTTCATTTTCTTCATCACCACAAGAACCTCTAGCTCTACCCGCAACAAGAATTCAATGGGCTAGAAAACAAAAGAATAAATTATGTATGGAGGATTCTCCGATATGCATATCACCACGAAGTCATTCGCCACAATCAGTTGGACTATATGAAAGCACGACAGGGTCGAGTAGAACGCCTTCTTCAATAAGTCCTTTCACACTATCCTATTCTCGCTCTATCCCGGTAATAGTTTCACCAGGAAATGGAGAAGCCACAGTATGTATGGCTGAGACAAGTGAAGATCCTCTACCTACCACTGAGGATAGATTAGTCGAAATGGCTCGAGAGCAAAAAGCATTAATGGATGAATGTAAGAATCTCTGGGAAGCTCTGGCCACTCTCATACACAATGTAACCCAAATAATATCACCTCCGATGATGACTACTATAAATGAATGGGAATAACAACTTGAAGGCTCCTAACTACCTCAAGCGGGGTCTCGTGGGTCCATTCTTGCGACGAGAATTATAACACAGGAAGAAGTGTGACAAGTGGTTGCTGAGCTGTGAGAGAGCATGATAGCAGAGGAAGGTTTTGGTATTGAACACTATATCTAAAAGAAGTAGAGGACATACCCTTTCCTACTAATTTTAAATGCCCCGAGTTTCAGAAATTCAACGGAGATGGATCACTTGATGAGCACCTGATCCATTTCATCACATCTAGGGAAAATTTCTCCATTGTTCCCCAATACTGTCTGCGTCTATTCGGATCTTCCTTGACAGGAAAAACATTTCGCTGGTATTCAAGTATAACCCTAGAGTCAATACAAACGTGGGAACAAATGCAGGATGCGTTTATGTCAAATTTCTTCTCGTCAAATCGTGATGTTGGCATAGCAGAATTAGCATCCGTAAAACAAAGAGAAAATGAATCAGTGGAGAAATTCATTGGTAGATGGAAAACTTTAGGGGCAGTATGCCGGTAGTTGCCTGAAGAGGGAGAACAGGTAAAAATGTGCTTAAGCTCCATGGAAACAGGGATCACATTTGGACTTACCAGTGCCAATATAAAGACTTTTTAAGATTTGACCACCAAAGCACATGCGCTAGAGTTGGTGACTAAAAAGATACCGGCATTCCATGCTAGAAATGAAAAGAGAGGGCCGAGTAGGGAGATGGTAAATGTTGTCAATCAGGAGAAAAGAAGAAGTATGTTCCACGACAAGAAGGAAATAAAAGGAAGAGAAGGGGCGGATCGGCGTAGAGATTATAAGAACGATAAACGACCACGACCGTACAATTCACATGAAGAGTATGCGTTTGAAAAAGAGGATATATTGTCGATGATGAAACAATTATTGGCCACTAGAACTATCAGATTGCCCTCACCAAGATACCCAGAAGAAGCTGCAATGACAAAGGAAAGGAATTATTGTCTTATCATTGCTATTTGAGACATCAAACAGAAGATTACTTCACATTGAAAAATATATTGCAAAGAATGATAAGGTAAGGGGAAATCATCCTGAGAAAGGACAACGAAAGGCGATAGAGGGTGCCAACAAATCCAACAACTGTGAGAAGATCGTCAGTGATGCCGTTTAGGAAGACTGATTTAGAAAATTTATTTTCTATCAATGGCCAAAATGTCAAATCAGTAAGGCAGTTTATTGATTAGAAGGAAAGCCTGGGGGCATCTATACTCAAAATGCCTGATAATGGAAAGATGTAGTATTACAGCCTGAATACCCCGATAAAATGGGAGCAAGGAGGAAGGCATTGAGTACTTTCCATAAAAAATCTATGTCAATAACAAGCTAGCTTGTAGAGTGGTAACGATTTTGGTTACAAAAGGCATTGATAACATACCTTTCAAACCCAAAAGGGAGTAGAATAGGTAGTAAAAATAATGAATGAAATGATTACGCCGATAATTATGCCAATGATTACATGAATGATAATGCCGATGATTACGGTGATGATTACGCTGATGATTGCGCTAATGATTAGCCAATTATTACGTCAATTATTACGCCAATGATTGCGCCAATGATTATGCCAATGATTACGTCAGTGATTATCATTATTATCAGTAATCACTCGTACAAGCCTATCTTATCAAAATTGTTATCATCACTTGGTTGATATATATTATTCAAAATATAAAATGAATAATGGTAGAACATTATCAGCAATGGTGGAATATCAATTTTGATTTGCCATTTTGGCAATGGAATAAGACTATATGACCAACCGCATATAAAGTCGATGACAATAATGGCTTATCATTCAAGGCAGCGTAGTCAAGCCTCACATGGCCAACTACGCATAAGACTTGTCATCGTTGGTGACATATATATATATATATATATATATATATATATATATATACACACACACACATATATATATATATATCATTCAGGCAGTAGTGGAGTTTGTGGCCCTAAAAAACCCATAGAGAGCTTTATATGCACCCATGCGGGCAATTGATGAAGCAGTCATGTCAGACCCATGTCGTTTGTACAGTCTTAGGCAACGTCATGAGAATGGCCAGAGAACGCCCATTGTGAATGGGTCTGACCTTGCAGGCAAAGGAAAAGCAAGTTTTCGAAGCAGGATGACTCCCCAGATCCCTGGTTTAATTTCAGTAGTAACTCATGAGGGCAAGTCTCTGAAGTAGGAGACCCTCCACTGATGGACTGGCGACCGCGGACCTGGTACCCCGATAGTAGCCTTGCGCGCCCCGTGAACTCTGGAGAGTTACTGTGGCCAACCCTATGTGTAAATCCTATTGAGTCCACAACCCCGGTAGCTTCATTGGGCCCCTTTGATGGATCACTGTTTGTAAACTCCCTGGCTACGATAAGCCCCGTGAACTCTAGAGAGTTACAGCAACCATTCGCATAAGACCAACTCTAACTACTTATGAGTCTAAACTATGGTAGCTCCAACTACTTATGAGCTTAAACTGTGTGTGCTACTAACTGAAACCAGAACTTAGCATCGCTCATACAAAATAACGCCACATAAACAACACTATATGATTAATAATAAAACACAACATAAGAAAATTCGATTGATCAAGCATGATGTTTATCTATTATGTTCATACGTGATATTTTTTTGAAATGGACATGCATGACTCATCAAAGCTTGTCTATAATGTAAAAAAAGGGGGGGGGGGGGAATAGCAAATGCGTAAACAAGCTATGATAAATATAAAAAAGGAGGGGGGTTCATATATCATCTAAAATCCCCAAAGCAAGCATGTAATGACGTAGGTCATCTCTTAGTTGAACTTCGGTGGTTCCTCTTTCAACTTCAGCCTCAATGATAAGCCTAGCCTAGTTTGGAGCGTCAATTAGCTCCTGCTCCAAAGAATTTATCACCTCTTCCCCTCTTGAAACTTCCAGTCGCTCCAGATCAGTTATCCGCCTGTTAACTTCAATATCAGCCTCAAGCTGACTTGCCTTTGAATTTATTTTACATTACTGAGTCTTTGAATCTAGAATTTGTTGCTTGAGGTTTGCAATTTTCTCTGTTATCATCGCCGAGGAATACTTGACAACCTTTACTTGTGCCTCCAAAGAATTAAACTCCTTATCATAAATAGAAACTGTTGTTACTGCTTTTGAAACCTTTTCTCTAAGATGTAATAATTCCTGTTGCTAAGCAAGAAATTCAGGTGCGATAGTTATATTGCGGACATCCACTAAATTGCGAAAAGTCTTGCAAAAATGGGATAAAGACTCTCGCAAAGGAGAAATATTAAACCTAGCAATTCGTGCGACATTTTCCAGGGAAGATAGCACTATTTCTAAGTCAGGCCATTGAGATGGATCCTTAAAACTGTAAACGGTTGTTGATATGGAGCTTCTCAATAAAGATAATGCTAGGGGAGAAATCTTTTCCAAGGATTTGGTATTCGATACAGTGACATTAGAATTTGAGCTTGTAGAGCCACTCGAGATAGCATGAACTGCGAAATACAGATAAAAAGCATAAGTTAAAGGATATATATGTGTATTACAAGAAAGTTAATATGAAGCAAGGAAATCAAGTGACGTATACCATCGATTGCTGAAGTAGATGGAGCTAAAGTCTTCTCTTCTATGAATGGCCTTTCCTTTAAGGGAGGTTCGGGTAAGTTCGAAGCCATGTTAGCAAAAGATGGAGCTCTAAGTTTAGTACTGGACACCACAGTAGTTGGGGTCGTAACAGTAGCAGGATCTGTTTGGAATGTTATGCCATGAACTGCTCTGTTATTCTTGATGGGAAGTTTGGGAGGTTCTCTCTTCCTTTTAATAGAATGCTTAGCAGAGCCTGAAGTGGGAATGGTAACTTGAACCATATCCAAGGGAGCTGGAAGAATCTTTGGGGATGCCACAATATCAATCAGAGGATTGGAGGGCACTACACGTGGAAAGGGAGAATAATTGCTGCTAAAAGATATAGTTAAGTTGGCTCCGGCTATATCCTCATAATCTTTGTAGTCCAGGGGTTCTTCTCCCTCATCAGCATCTCCAATAATGGCCGGAGGAATGTCTACTTAGGGAAGTTCCTTGTTAACCTCAATAGTCATTCCGACTTTGTCATCCTCGCTGATATCTACTTCCCCAGTAGTCATTCTGACTTTGTCGTCTTCGCCAATATCTACTTCCCCAGTAGTCATTCTGACTTTGTCATCCTCGCCGATATCTACTTCCCCAGTAGTCATTCCAACTCTGTCATTGTCACCAATATCTATTTTCCCTTCTTCCATTTCTTCTATGATCTCAACTTCTTCTATGAGAAGGTTGTGATGGGACAGACGAAAGTACTTCCTGAGGCTTTGAACGCCTAGTAGCCTCGGAGGCATGAATAGGAATCGTAGGAGCTGGAATAAGAGTTGCCCTGTTGACATCCACATGAGCGCTTTCTTCATCGACGTCTGTGGGGGCATTTTCCTTAGCCGTAGGCTTTTTTTGAGATTTGAAATACGTCAATGGAAATTCGTGAACAATCCAACCTTCAAGAGTATTAGTCGGTTTGACTTCATGAATGTGTTCTCCTATGAAAATCTTCACGCAAATATCACCAGGAGTAGGGGCCTGATCATGTTCAATAGTATAGCCTATCCCATCTCTTCTATTGCGTTTCCTGAGTCGAGGGGCGGGGATCCATATTGGTGAATTTACTGGCAAGCATCGGCGAATGAGGAATGATTAATGTGCCCACCACCGCATCCACGGATAAGTTGTGTGAACGAAACAACCAAAGCCTGGTATGATGAACTTTGAATTGATGTGGGCTGCATGAAGTTGTCTCCAGACTAAACCCCAGTTGAATGGCCCTGTACCATAACAACGCATGTTGTGAGTTACTTCTTCTGATTGGTCAGGGATGGTCTGATCATACCCAAATTGTCATGCGAATCGGCTGGGGTAATACGATTCTCTCCAAAACTCACTACCTTCTCGTAAAGGCAGGTTGTTAGATAGTATTGATATGAAGAATGCTCACTCAGGCGGAGGGAGCTCGTCATCGTCAACAACTTCATGATCCACGATATATTGGGCGAATGAGAATTGGTAAAAATCAATGGCATTCATTGACTCAATGGCATTGATAACCCATTCATACATCGTTTTGGCATAACTCTCCTCTGATAGTGACATAAAGGGAGTTGGGATAGATGAACATAAGCTTTTTCTGGGTCATCATATGTCCATGGGAAATAACTACCCAGCCACATAGAAAAGTAGTGCCACAGGGTGAACGCTGAACTGGCCCCGACAGACGAATTCTGGCAATGCGTAGCAATGTCCTCGAAGTCTTGGTATAATGAGCAAATCACAGAGGGCGCTAATGAATATCTTCGTCCTTCTGCCAGTCCACCTGCAACAATGAATACGGATGGTCTAATGGCATCTGCCCATTTTAAACTAGGAAGTATTACTGTACGCAGCCAGTATGCTAAAAAAGCAACTAATTCACCCTTGGATGAAAACTATGACGGGTTTCGTATTCTGTGACGTGCATTTTCCAATTCATCTAAATTACTGTTCTTAAACCTGCCAAGGAAAGAAAGTCATTAGCAAAAATGGTGATCGATGAATGAAAGAAGATCACAATGAAAAGAAGGAGAATATACTATAGCTCTTAAGAAAAATGAGCCAGCTAAAAAAAGGAGAAATTTTTCCGGTGACGGGAAATTTGGACATCTCCTTGAAAAGTTCAACAGTAGCATCCGATACTAGCGCTTGTCTTTTGTAAGAAGAGAAATGTGAGAATTCTTCATTGGTATGAATGTATTCATCATAAAAATGACCTGTCACAGGTAAACCTGCCATCTTGTGAAGATCCCACAAAGTGATGCTGACTTCACCCAAAGGAAGATGAAAGGAGTTTGTGGTGGGACACTAATAGCTTAGGAAACCCTTATAAATCATGTGATCCTTGTAAAGATACTTAGAAGTTACTTCAATAGCGCCATAGAGGCTAACGTGCATCAGTGTCGCAAAATGTTTCGTAAGGATAGACTTATCCCAATCAGTATAATATTTAAGAGGTGTCTGGAAGCCTCCTATAATAAACTCTCCAGATTCCCATAGTGATCTTGTGAGGCATGTATCCTAGACCATACCATTCCGTAGGCTTCCGCGGTCCTCCCGATCGAATTTCGGCTACCCGTGACTTGTAGATAGCAGTTGCGCGCGACCCTAAGTCGTATCCCATATTCTAAAGTCGGCTCGACCCGATACTTGTACCCTTGCAACTGCGCCGTCGCAGCGGTTCTGACCCTGTGTCTTGCGCGTTGAGGCGATACCCGGGCCAGGAGATGTGGGCCCACGTTCAGTTCAAGGAAAACACCATGCTTTGTAATCCCAAGAGAATCTATCACATCAAATGTCAAGTATACATCCCATCACTCCCATCACTCACACCCATTCCCAAGTACAATACCCATCCCCAAAGTCAACTCTTTCTCTTACACATCCCTTACATGTCAAGTACATCCATCACCTTTCACCCATCCCTCACCCATCACACCCATCTCTTACAACCCTCTCTCTCATTTCTCCATCCATTCTCCCAAGCAACCGTCCTAGCAAGAGAGCTTCCATGAGAGAGAGCTTTGTGTGTGGCCCACCTTCCTATCACCCAATCTCACCCTCCATGATCAATCTCAATCATTGAATCATGTTCCATTGGAGCTCTAGCATGCATTAGCAGAAGAAGGAAGAGGAGATCCAATGGTGGGTGTTCATCATCTCGATTTTTATGATTTGAGGGCCCACATATGGTGAGACCCATCTTAATGCATGCATAGTATAGGGAGGGCCCATAGTGGCGAGGTCCCTCCCCTTCACACGTTTCTTCCTCTCTTCTTCTCTCTTTCTTTCATTTTTATGATGAGGTGTATGGCCCACCTGATGTGTGTGAGTGTGTTGCCCACCATAAATGTATTTTATCCATACCGTCTAGCTAGATTGGAAGTGGGACCCACCTGGACAGATCTATCCACACCATTCATCTAGAACGTCCAGAGGATCTAGACGCTGGCTCATGTGGGATGTATATACATATATATGGTATGTATATATTATATTATATTATAAATATATATATATATATATGGTATGTATATATACATATACATATATATATATATATATATATCTGTACATGTGGGCGCCATGTGGGACCCTCCTTGGCCGTGAAGCAGATTGGCTGGTGTGGCCCCACCTCATGTATATGTTTCACCTATGCCATCCACCGTCCAGATAGGACGGTGGGGCTCTGTATGTGTGGCATCCTATAATATCTTGGAAAAATTTGTACAAAGACCCGAGTACCACCTCAGTCAGAAATCACTAAGGACTAAATCCTTTAGAAATTTGACAAAAATTAATTAAGTGTTAAACTGAATTAATCGGTAGATTAGCTTGAACTACTTTCTATACAATCTGTAAGACCTAAAACTAGTAGAATCGCTAATGCTAAATTACCTAAAAACATATGATCAATCTCAAAACCTAATGGCTCCTGGGAGCATCTTGAAACTCGTATTGGACCTGGACTGCGCGTCGAAAGTCCGATTACTGCAAAACTATATGGTTATGACCGCCTTACTGGACTTGACAACCATCTCGAAAATCAAGTCCAAATAATATCCTGAAACGCACAACTTGAGCCCGGAGCAAAGTGTGTGAAAAACGCGAATATCTTTAGAAAATGAACTCAGATTTAAGTAAATTGGGCCGTTTTCCTGTGGGCCAAATTTAAGGTTTCTGACCACCAGAATCTCACCCTAATACACCCTCGGATCAGAAAAATTCCCTACACATGTCAGTGTACTTGTGGACCTGATCGAGAGACGATGACCGTTGAACTGAAACTGGTCCTCCGCAGTCGATCTACAAACCCGATCGGACCGAAAGCTTAACCAGATATAGATCCATTGTCAAGGAACTTAACCTATACCGTATGTAGGAAAGGGGCCTCTGGATAAGCTTCGTTGGCCCGAAACAGCCAACCTTTCGCTATATCCTAAGTATACCAAGGCCTTGGGGCCATTGACATCACTTCTGGGCCTATATAAAGCCCTAAACCCACCTCTCTCTCATTTCATACGAATTTATAAAACCCTAAGAGAGAGAAGAGAGGAAAGAGGAGAAAAAGGTGAGGAGAAGTGAGAGAGAGTGAGAGATGTTGCTGGGATTCGATCCCATTGCTCCACGTGCCGAATTATCCTACCCATATCGCTACACCGGCGATTCTGATTCTGTTGTTGGGTAAGAAATCCTAACCCTAATATGTTTTAGGTATCCAAACAGAGTAAATGGCGAAATAACTAACCTATTTGGTGATTCAGGTAGCCGTTGTGCCATTGACGAAGACTTAGTGTTCGAACTGAGTTCCATACGAGTTTACAGGTGAAAGGTGCGGACTATAAACGTTTACATTATGGTTTTCAAGGCTTTCAATGCTAGTTAATGATTTATGACTGACTTGATTTCTATCACATGTACTTAGATACGATGTTTTCCATATATTACGTATATATATAAACTATGTAGATTTTAATGCATTCTATATGTTTGTTAAAATGTTTGATTGAATATGGAATTATGGTTTGTGCTTATTATGGGTGAAGTTTGATGATACATAATTGTTGTATGTGTGGTAACTCCTGTCATGCCACAAAATCAGAAAACGAGCTTACAAAATTTCTGATCACCGAATCTGGTGCGACAGCCTCCGTAGTACTCCTTTCTCGGCTCCTAGTGCCCATATGCAAGATTCTGATCCTGGGATCCTACAAGGAGGATTTTCAGTATAATTTTTTTAATGGAGCATAACCAAGTCACAAAATAACATCATCATCACATATCCACTAATATAAATATTTGAGTATAATGCTGAAAGGGAAATACATATGTCAAAAATCAAAACTCCAGAAGACCACTGCAAACTCCAAGCTCAACGCTGCTGCAACCTAATGCCACCTGCACGCATCTATCGTGCATAAGCTTATAGAAAGCTTAGAGGGTGGTGAAAGTGTGTGTACAAGATAAGTGCTAAGTATACCATAAAGCTCATAAATCATACATCATCGGAATAAGTGGAAATACTGACAAGATCATGAATCATACGATATCAGAGTAAGTAAAAATATATTGGTAAGTCCATAAGTGCTATCAATCGTACTAAGGCTATGTATGAAAAACATAATAAGACAATAACAGATGTTGAGGATGCAATGCAATATGCAAATCCTGACGAGCCACGAATACCATCAACCTCATCTAGGCCATATAAGTGCAGAAACATAGTAACCCAAAATGCTAAGTACTGCGAATACAATGTAATATGCGGTGTGAATGAAATGACCATGCTGGAATGTGAAGTCGAAATCATAGTACGAAGTATCACAGGCTATGGGGTCCATCACAAGGGACTTCTATCTAAACTAGTCCCATACCTACATTTGGATAGTCAGACACAATGTGGTAAACTCCTGATCTCAGGTTAGTCGCGCACCTAACCGAAATCCTGGCCATGCGATGGTAGAGGTGACAAATAATTATGCACCACCAGCCTGAGTGGATTGTTAGTGAATGAATGAATGGATATGCAATTCCTGCTCAATAAGTCCACATATCAGTACGGTTGCTCTCTGGAGAAATCACCGGGGTCTATTACACTCGACATCGACTGCCTCCTCCCTAGTCGCCAGGTTAAAATGCCTGAATGAGAAAATGCTTGTTGAAATGTATTTAATGAGGATGTTAAGGCAGGATTCTTAATTCCCTTATCTATAGCTACAGCTTTCTTTATGTAACCTATCTTACTACCGTGAGATTTATGGATGAAATGCCTATGCATGATAACATGTGTACTATTTGTTTGTTAAAATGCTCAAATGAGATTATACTTAGAGTGGTTGTCACATGCTATCTTTGACTATTACATGTGAATGTTATTGTTTGGAGTGTGATTGGGGCTACGATGTAGTCCAGGCAATCAGTAAAGATTCCCAAATCAATGGTTGAGGTTATTTCGCCACACGAGATACGTTTGATGAATCCGAGTCATACGGTAAATATCAACAATGGTTAGGCCAAGCGGAATGCTCATGCACTCCATGTCGATCAATTCAACATACGCTCATACCAGTAAAGCTTGTCAAGTAACCCGATTGACCTAATGTATGTTCACCATGTATGGACGTTATTGCTTGAATCTAAGGTACCAACTTACCAGTGAAAAGCCCATTTAACCTTCATATTATGATCCACTAAGACTCATAAGTTGGGCATGGTGGTATAGGATACCGTTGTCAAGCTATCGGCCTACGCTGGGGTGATGAGCCTCCCCGTAGTGTCCTATGAGCAAACCAAACTCGTGAGCCGAATACGATGGTATGGGACACTGTATTCGAGCTGTCGGCCTATGCTAAGGTGACGAGCCTTTCCCGTAGTGACCTCGAGTATAAACTAAGGCCTACGCTAATGTGACGAGCCTCTTCGTAGTGACCTGAACTTGTCTATCCATTGTTTTTAAATCAGGGGTGACATTGCGCTATAACTTGCCTATCGTATGAGATTAACTAGGAATGACGACCCTAGATGGATCATCGTTTAGGTAAATGATATAAAGGGAGGTACCTTGGCTTCTTGAACCTGCTGTATGAATGGGTCTAATAAAGGACTAGGCTAACACGATCATGCACCGCATTGCATGTGCCTTTGGCGTAGGAGTTGAGCATAGTGGAAGGGATGCATGCCGCGATCGTGTTATGATGTTGCAGAGGAAGTGTAGGTGAGGGCATACATTATTAACACATATCATCCTTGCATTAACCAGAGCACCTAAGAATGCTTGTTGTATTGCTTTATCATTATTGCTTGACCGAATTGATAACACGTTAACCTTTGCCTTATAGCTACACTATGTTGATCACTCACTCCCACTCTGGGACGATGTTTTAAAATGCCGACCAGACTCTGTTGTAGTTTCAAGTGATGACGAGGCTTACGAGACAGAGCCTGACTTCTACGATGATGACGAGGAGTTCTCCTATTTGTAACTCTCTGGCGGGTCTATGTGGACCTAGAGTTGCGTCACCGGGGCTATAGGGATATGGGTTAACAGACATTACACTTTATCATTTTGTAATTTTGGAAACTATATATGTAATTACACTACCAAAAAAAAAGGGGCAAAGGATACAGATGACGTTACTTTTCTGCTACGGATATAAACCTTAGCTATAGTTGCTACGGTTTTAATCCGTAGCTAAAAAGTTGATACACCATTAATAATTAATGGTGTTATAAGGGGCTCTATGAGGCCTAAAAAAAACTATATGTTATATCTAAGCCGTCTATATATTTTTAAATATTACGTTAGAGGATGAAAAAAAAAAATCAGGTAGATCAAAGGCTCAAGTGGACCACACGGTAGGAAACATGGATATTAAATTATAGTTGATTCTTATGGTGTGGTCCACTTTGGCCTTCAATATACCTGAAATTTGTGTCATAAACTAAAATTATTTATTACAATTATTTATTGGAATGGATTAATCAAATACATCATGGTGGGCTACAAGGAGCCCCTGTCTGGACCGTGGCGTCCGTCCAGCCCAAATTTGGGTGCGCACTCAAAATAGAGCTGCGCCCAAAAGAGGGTATTTCACACACACACACACACTCTCTCTCTCTCTCTCTCTCTCTCTCTCTCTCTCGCTGTCTCCCCATTCCCTAATCCCCTCTCCCTCCTGATCTCTGCTCCATCTCTCTCGATCTCCCTCCCTTCCTCTCCCTCCCTCTCTCGATCTCCCTGATTTCCTTCCCTCTCTATCGATGTCTCTCTCCCAGCTCATTCTCTTTGAATCAGTCTTTTTATCAATCTCTCTCCAACAGTTGAAGAGAATAGAAGAAATCAGATGAGGAAGTCGAAGGTACTTTCTCTTTCTCTCTCATTTCCTCTTTTGATGGCTAGAAAGTGGGTAGTAGCCATGGCAGCGACAGCCATATCCGCCACTGTCCATGGTCACCTACATGTTTGAAGAAATGCTTCAACAAAGAATCTGGATTGTGTTACTCTTGTAAAATGTGGATTAATTCCACGGTTGGAACCACTAGGTAGATCGTGGATGATACTCGTGGATGGATGAGGAGATCCCTTAGAATACAATATTCCCTTTGAATACAATATTTATGAAATTTATGTTGTTGAAATTTATACACTTTCTATTTTTCCTGCAAGTGTTTTCATTTTCTTATTAGAATTGACTCTTACTGAATCAATGCCTGAGCGATTAATGGGGATGGATTACAAATTCATTGGCAATATGTCTACATTGCCTCAAATCTAGCTAAGTGCCATTGTTGTGAAGAGAAAACTTTGATACTCAGGAAGAATGTGATGTTTCATACACATGCACACAGAAATTGTGATGTGGTCAAGAGGTAACCTAAACTGAACTGTGCAAATCAGGGCCCACTTTACATGGGCCATGAACAAAAATTTGATGGAACCGATATGTTACCTGGCCAGTTGGTTACTTCTAAATAGAAGGTTGAAATCCAAATAGTCAACTTTCTAAATTTGGCAAACAAATGTGTATCAATACAAGGATGTAGTCTCTCCTTTTAAGGTCGTATTCAACTTTGTCATGGCACTGTATTTTTATACTTTTTCCAGTTTTTTGTGTTGTATAGTGGTTCTATATGATGATAGGTGTGGCCTGTTCCTTTTTGAGGAGCCCACCCAAATGATTATACAACATGCTTTTTTTGAAAAAAAAAAAAGAAAAAAAAAAGGTGAGACTCATCTGAAAATCAGAGTGGGAGATGTTCTTCCAATGGTCCGGTATCATCTGAAGGTTAAGCTGCAAGTTTCAGTTATGTTCCTACAAAGTGTTAGGCAACTAGTCGTTGCCACTTTCTGAACCTGTCTTTCAGCAAACCAGCATGCCCATAACCATGATGTGAATGTTTTTTGTTCAGATTGTTGTTCTGTTTTGTTCCCTTGTGTAGCAGTATAGATGGTTGCACATAGGGGTGGGCTGTTGTGGACTGATGCGCTGCTCTGATCTACTGATGTTCATAGGGATGGCTATGTTATGGTAATTGAATATATATATATATATATATATATGTGTGTGTGTGTGTGTGTGTGTGTGTGCGCCTTTGCTGAATTCTTATCTGCAATTCCTTTGTAATTCTCTCTCCTTCCTGCATGCCATGTGTGTGTGCCTTTGCTGAATTCTTATCTATGATTCCTTTGTAATTCAGTCTCCTTCCTGCATGCAATACTTTATGACAATTACTTGTGTTGGTTCCCAAAGGTTCATAACCACTTGCCAATGAGTGCCCAATTAATGATTGTTAAGTCCTTCATGCATATATGACTTTTGTACTGAGGATGGCAGGCTTCCTTCCAATTAACCAAATGATAAGTATTTTGATCGATGACATGGAGTAAATTGTCAAATTTGAGAGAGCTTCCTTTCTTTATAAGAGTGAATGTTCTACCTTCTAATGATCACGATGATGTTGCAGCCTGTATTGTCTGGCTTCAGTCTACCACAACCCAAACATATGGTATATCAAGAGAGAAGTAGCAACTTCACCACTATTTTATATGAAACACACCATAATTTGATTAATTATCCTTTAATTAAATAAAAAGAGGAACATTTCATATTTTATTTACTCTGTTTTCTTTCTTTTCTTCGTAGAGATACAAATTGGGGATTGCAAATCAGCCATTCAATTCAAGCATGGCAAATGTGGCTAAGGAGTTCTGTAGTGCCACAAGGTAGAGAAAGAAGTGCTAGACTGGTAAGTTAGTTACACACCATTTAAAAATGGTGGTGACTCTTCCAATGTACATATGACGTAGTTGTATTGTTATCCGAACCGTGCAAATCAATCACGTAACTGTGGATAGATCATAACAAAACCATAGTGCCGACGAGATGGAAAACCATCTTATTTTTCATTTGAATTTGGATCACTCACTATTTTACTTTTAACCATTCATTTGTTAGCCATTGATTGGATGATTAGGATTATTTGATTAGTGTCATGTTTACAGATTGGTCCATGAGTCAATGAGGAGGATCCATGCCTGCCAAATAGTGGACATCCGAGTCCTTTTTATGATGGGTTACTGACATCATCATTTGCTAGTGATGTCAGAGCCCATGGGCCTCCAAACAGTATCATGTACTGTCTTTTTTTTTTTTTTTTGCAGCACCCCGCATCATTTCTTTCGCATGCATGTGTCTACAGTTGGGGAGAGTCATACTTGTGCTCTTTCTCTTGACATACAATACCATGCATGTGAGATGCTATTTTCTTGATGTTCTTTTGTTTTCATGTGTAGATGAAGGAATGGGTATTGTATGTTGGAACAAAAGGTTGTTGATATCAGGTATCTCTAGAGCCATTCCATGCATTTCCATTTCATCTCCAATGGAAAAGGCCAACTTTGTGGTAGTGACGGTGTAGAAAATATGCCAAAGATTGGATTGATTTGGGATGAATTTCTTTTTCTGCTAGGGGAGGTATTTTGTAAATGGGCTCATATGATAGGTAACATCCCAAGTTTTTAATGGGATCATGCCAGAATGTAGCAGTCTTGTTACAAGTTTGTTAATTAAAAAAAATAAGTTTCCGTTGAAAAAATGAAGAAGAAGAAAAGAAGATAAACCCATGCCTAGCCTATTTCAGATGGTCTCGTGTACCATTGGGTTACCATGCCCATAGCGACCCTTACTCTTGACTAAATTTAAGAAATTTGTAATTCTTTTTAATAAAATTTTCTTGTTCTTAAAAACAATATAATGGGTGTGATCTAAATTCATTTGAAGGCACTGGGTTCTTTTTCTTTTCTCGTTTTTAAATTCAGCACTGTACAAGCCCCATTTTGCTTCTTCTGTAAATCTTGTGGAATTAGGCTCATTTAACATACAATTAGTTTAAATTCTAATAATAGTGCTGAAGTTGTTTATGTTCTTTTGGGATTCTCTTTAGATTTTGATTGAATGGTTATGGAATTTAGTCATTTCTTTCTTTCTTTCTTTCTTTCTTTCTTTTTTTTAAAAAAAAAGTAAAAAATTGTTTGACCGTGAGTAGGATTCTAATCCTACTTGCATGAATTGCCTACACATTTCTCTTCACTAGTTTGTGTACGTCCAAAAAAACAAGGTTAGAGTTCATGTATTTCGAGGACTTTACGCTAAATTAGCATAGTAATCCATGGCCTGATCTGCTTCTCATTTATTCTTGGACTAAACTCCCTAAGTATTATTGCTTTCTTTCTCATTTTAGTTTTTTACTTTTATAGGCTTTAAATTTTGTTTTCTTTAAAAAGCATTTCAAAAAGTTATGTGTGACACCAGCTTATTAGAGACCCGAAAAAATGTCCAGCACTTTATAATTAGTCTTTTTGGTTGCTGGCTTCTAAGCACATGTCATGGAAGTAGTTCATATGCACATTTTTTTGGAGCATCTTACAGGTTAACCATGTGGGGCATTGATTGAATGGTCAAGAATATTATAGCCACTCTACGCAACCTTTTCTTTATAAAAACACATTATAAATTTCTCAAACCACATTACATTCTCAAGATTCATCAATTATTAAAACTCACCTTTTCCCATCCCCTTGTATCCTTGAAGTACTTATCTATAATAGATTCATGTTGAACAGAGGACTTGACAGTTTGTCATGCCTTCTAATTAACATTTCTTTTTTTGTGTGGTTTGTGCATCATGATGAATAAAGATGGTGAGAGAGGCCAGTTTTGAGTTACCCAACGGCAGTTCTGATGTAAGTTTTCTGCTGTTTTCTACTATTTTTTTTTGTTACATATGATCTTTTATGTGATCCTTGTTAAGTAAATGGTGGCAATTTGCAGTGATTGGGACTTGTTATTATTATACCATCCATTTCTTCTTTGAAGATAATGATTTTGATGGTTTTGTTGCTCAATTTGGTTTTCTACCTATGGACTCATTTAATCAATTTCTTCCATGTAGATTGAAATGCCAATGCCTTCACAGTTGTTGCATCAATATTCAAAATTCAACATTCCTTCTCTTGCAATTTTTTGGACCAATCCTTATTTGTATATGTATGTTTAGCTATTTTATTTATTTCTTTCTTCTTCTTCTCTTTTTTTTCCCCCCACTTGGCATATTTCTAAGGTGAATACTTCCCTTCTTCAGCTGGTAGTAAACAAATTCCACATGATAAATTGAAGGATAAAATGCTCATTGCTCAAGTGCCCAAATGTCCCCTGAAGACTAAGCGGAGCAACAACATAAGCTGACTTTTGGTTACATGTGTAGGTTGGACATGTATGCATGATATGGACTGGCAGACTGAGCACATGCTTAAATGATAATATGGAATAATTCATTATCTAATATTTGTTCATGTTTGGTATGAACAAGAACATGGATGTTATATCCAATATATATATATATATATATATATATATGTATATATATATATATATATTAAATAAATGGTACAAAGGAGAAGTAAAAGGATCAATTATCTGTTTTATGGAATTATCATGAAAGTCTAAACATGATCCATCATTTCCGGCATGGTGTTTCTTGATAACTCTGTTACTTGGACATGGAAATGTGTCGAGCTGGGTATTATATAAAAGCTGATGCACCAGCAACAGGGTTGTTTTGCTCGATCAACATGGGTACCACTACAAGTTGTAATTAAATGCAGTGTTACTATACCTCTTACTTTGGTTTACATTGTTTTGTTTGCCGTTATTTTCTCCTCCATATCTTCATTATATTCCTATGATAAGCCTGTAGTGCCAGTTTTAATTGTTATTTCTTTGTTGCTTATGTTTACTCTTCCCATGTTCATGTAAAACCTACCGTTAGTTGGTTATTTGGTTTTTCTTTCAACTAATGTCTTAGGCACTGAAGCTAGTCTAAAAAAAAAAAAAAAGAAAAAAGAAAGAAAAAAAGAAAAAGAAAACCATCTACTTTTTGTTTTGAGATGATACCATTGTGAATGAATTAATGATTGTTCTGCTTTGTGACTTCTAATTTTTAACTGTCATATACTGCCACGAAAGAACTGTTTAGCTATGAGAACTTATGTGTTTGGCATGTGCTATGAAAAACTTACTTTCTTGATAGCTTTCAATGTCACTCTTGGTATATTTGAAGAAAAATGAGATTTGGAACTTGAGAAGTTTCATTCCTATAATTTTTTTGTTCTATCAATGTAGCTAAATACAACATTGGTGCAGTTATCTTGCTCTGGGCACCCGTAGTCTTGGTATGTCTCATTGTCCTTCAATAATTTAACATATTGAGATTTCTTTCTCATCATCATTTACATTTTTCTTCTTAATCGATACTTGGAAATTAATATAATCATTTACTCTGTTTTACAATCTTTAAAATCTTTATTTATAAATCTGTGCCCACATGCATTGTCGGAGAAATTAAAAAACTTACTCAATCTCAGATTGCATTGTGGAATATGCATCCATTATTCAAAGAAAGGGCAATATTCCAAGCACTCACACTTTCTCTCCTTGCTAGCTAAATTGGTGAGTCTTCTTTCCTTCATACTATATGATTCATTGATGAAGTGGCCTGACCATTTGGACAGGCCCATATTTATATATTATCTCGAAATTGATGAAGTAGATCCGGATATGCATCAAAGCTATTCGGATGTTGAGCGGGGGTCCCTGGAAGGTGAGAATTGCTGTTATGACCATGATGAAGCTATCTATTTCCTATGGACAGCATTGGAGGGGCCTGACCATTTGGACGGTTCATGTTTATGTATTTGCTCGAAATTAATGGAGCAGACCCGGATGTGCGTCAGAGCTACCAGATGAGGGGGGGTCCTTGGAAGGTGGGAACCGCTGACCATGATGAAGCTATCCATTTCCTATGGACGGCATTAGAGGGGCCTGACCATTTTGACAGGCCGTGTTTATGTATTTGCTCGAAATTAATGGAGCAGACTCGGATGTGCGTCGACGCTAACCGGATGAGCGGGGGTCTCTGGAAGGTCGGACCACTGACCATGATGAAGCTGTCCATTTTCTATAGACAGCATTGGAGGGGCCTGGCAATTTGGATAGGCCGTGTTTATATATCTATATTTACAGGGACCACACCCTTAACCTAAACCACACCCTAAACCTATAACTTAAACATATTCTCAATTCCCTAAAGCTATAACCAATAACCTAAACCTAACCCTAAACCAAAACCTATAACCTAAACCTTAACCTAAACATAAACCTAAACCTATAACCCTATACTTATAACCTTAACCTATAACCTATACTTATAACCTTAACCTAAACTTATAACCTTAACCTAAATCTATTCACAAATCCCAAAACATATACATATAACATAAACCTAGACCTAAACCTATAACTTATAACCTAAAACCTAAACTCAAACCTAAACCCGATCCCGAACCCGAACCCGATTTCATAAACCTAAACCTTAGCCTATAACCTATACTTAACCTTAACCTAAACTATTCTCAAATCCCAAAACCTATACCTATAACCTGAACCTAAACCCAGATCCCGAACCCGAGCCCGATTTCCTAAACCTAAACCTTAACATAATTCTCAATTCCCTAAAGCTATAACCTAAAACCTAAACCTAAACTTATAACCTAAACCTAAACTTAAACCTAAAACCTAAATGTATTCTTAAATCCCCAAACCTAAACCTACACCTAATCCTAATCTCAACTCCCTAACCTAAACCTAAACCTAAACTTGAAAACACAAACCTAAACCCGATCCCGAACCCGAACCCGATTTCCTAAACCTAAACCTTAACCTATTCTCAATTCCCTAAACCTAAACCTAAATGTATTCTCAAATCCCTAAACCTAATCCTAATCTCAACTCCCTAGCCTAAACCTAAACCTAAACTTGAAAACCCAAACATAAACCCGATCCCAAACCCGAACCCGATTTCCTAAACCTAAACCTTAACCTATTCTCAATTCCGTAAACCTAAACCTAAATGTATTCTCAAATCCTAAACCTAAACTCACACCTTATCCTAATCTTAACTCCCTAACCTAAACCTAAAACCTAAACTTGAAAACCCCCGATCCCGAACCCGAACCCGATTTCCTAAACCTAAACCTTAACCTATTCTCAATTCTCTAAAGCTATAACCAAAACCTAAAACTTAAACCTAAACTGAAACCTAAACCTATCACCTTAACCTAAACCTAAAACCTAAAACCTAAACCTAAACCTAAACCACCTATAACCTTAACCTAAACCAAAACCTATAACCTAAACCTTAACCTATAACCCATAACTTAACCTAAACCTAAAGCTAAACTTGAAAACCCAAACCTAAACCCGATCCCGATTTCCTAAACCTAAACCTTAACCTATTCTCAATTCCCCAAACCTTAACCTAAATGTATTCTCAAATCCCTAAACCTAAACTTACACCTAATCCTAATCTTAACTCCCTAACCCAAACCTAAACCTAAACTTGAAAACCAAAACCTAAACCCAATCGATTTCCTAAACCTAAACCTTAACTTATTCTCAATTCCCTAAACCTATAACCTAAACCTATAACCTAAACATAAAACTTAAATCTAAACCTAAACCTAAACCTAAACCTATCAACTTAACCTAAACCTAAAACATAAAACATAAAACTAAACCTAAACCAAAACCTATAACTTTAACCTAAACCAAAACCTATAACTTAAACCTTAACCGAAAACCCATAACCTAACCTAAACCTAAACCTAAACTTGAAAACCCAAACCTAAACTCGATCGATTTTTAAACCTAAACCTTAACCTAAATGTATTCTCAAATCGCTAAACCTAAACTTACACCTAATCCTAATCTTAACACCCTAACCTAAATCTAAACCTAAACTTGAAAACCGAAAACTAAACCCGATCCCTAACCCGAACCCGATTTCCTAAACCTAAACCTTAACCTATTCTCAATTCCCTAAACCTAAACCTAAATGTATTCTCAAATCCCTAAACCTAAACCTACAGCCAATCCTAATCTCAATTCCCGAACCTAAACCTAAACCTAAACTTGAAAACCCAAACCTAAACCCGATCCCGAACCCGAACCCGAACCGATTTCTTAAACCTAAACCTTAACCTATTCTCAATTCCCTAAAGCTATAACCTAAACCTAAAACTTAAACCTAAACCGAAACATAAACCTATCACCTTAACCTAAACCTAAAACCTAAAACCTAAACCGAAACCTAAACCAAAACCTATAACCTTAACCTAAGCCAAAACCTATAACTTAAACCTGAACCTATAACCCATAACCTAACCAAAACCTAAACTTAAACTTGAAAACCCAAACCTAAACCCGATCCCGATTTCCTAAACCTAAACCTTAACCTATTCTCAATTCCCTAAACCTTAACCTAAATGTATTCTCAAATCCCTAAACCTAAACTTACACCTAATCCTAATCTTAACTCCCTAACCTAAACCTAAACCTAAACTTGAAAACCAAAACCTAAACCCAATCCCGATTTCCTAAACCTAAACCTTAACCTATTCTCAATTCCCTAAACCTATAACCTAAACCTATAACCTAAACCTAAAACTTAAATCTAAACCTAAACCTAAAACTAAACCTATCACCTTAACCTAAACCTAAAACCTAAAACCTAAACCTAAACCTAAACCAAAACCTATAACCTTAACCTAAACCAAAACCTATAACTTAAACCTTAACCTAAAACCCACAACCTAACCTAAACTTAAACCTAAACTTGAAAACCCAAACCTAAACCCGATCCCGATTTTCTAAACCTAAACCTTAACCTAAATGTATTCTCAAATCCCTAAACCTAAACTTACCTAATTCTAATCTCAACTCCCTAACCTAAATCTAAACCTAAACTTGAAAATCCAAAACTAAACCCGATCCCTAACCCAAACCCGATTTCCTAAACCTAAACCTTAACCTATTCTCAATTCCCTAAACCTAAACCTAAATGTATTCTCAAATCCCTAAACCTAAACCTACAGCCAATCCTAATCTCAATTCTCTAACCTAAACCTAAACCTAAACTTGGAAACCCAAACCTAAACCCGATCCCGAACCAGAACCCGATTTCCTAAACCTAAACCTTAACCTATTCTCAATTCCCTAAACCTAAACCTAAATGTATTCTCAAATCCCTAAACCTAAACCTACACCTAATCCTAATCTCAACTCCTTAATCTAAACCTAAAGCCTAAACTTGAAAATCCAAACCTAAAGCCGATCCCGAACCCGAACCCGATTTTCTAAACATAAACCTTAACCTATTCTCAATTCCCTAAACCTAAACCTAAATGTATTCTCAAATCCCTAAACCTAAACCTACTGCCTAATCCTAATCTCAACTCCCTAACCTAAACCTAAGCCTAAACTTGAAAACCCAAACCTAAACTCCGATCCGAACCCGAACCCGATTTCCTAAACCTAAATCTTAACCTATTCTCAATTCCCTAAACCTAAACCTAAATGTATTCTCAAATCCCTAAACCTAAACCTACACCTAATCCTAATCTCAACTCCCTAACCTAAACCTAAAACCGAACTTGAAAATCCAAACCTAAAGCCAATCGCGAACCCAAACCCGATTTCCTAAACCTAAACCTTAACCTATTCTCAATTCCCTAAAGCTATAACCTAAACCTAAAACTTAAACCTAAACCTAAATCTAAACTTATCACCTTAACTTAAACCTAAAACCTAAAACCTAAACCAAAACCAAAACCAAAACCTATAACCTTAACCTAAACCAAAACCTATAACCTAAACCTTAACCTATAACCCATAACCTAACCTAAACCTAAACCTAAACTTGAAAATCCAAACCTAAACCCGATCCCAGAACCCGAACCCGATTTCCTAAACCTAAACCTTAACCTATTCTCAATTCCCTAAACCTTAACCTAAATGTATTATCAAATCCCTAAACCTAAACCTACACCTAATCCTAATCTCAACTACCTAACCTAAACCTAAACCTAAAGTTGAAAACCCAAGCCTAAACCCTATCCCGAACCCGAACCCGATTTCCCAAACCTAAACCTTAACCTATTCTCAATTCCCTAAATCTATAACCTAAACCTATAACCTAAACCTAAAACCTAAACCTCAACCTAAACCTAAACCTATCACCTTAACCTAAACCTAAAACTTAAAACTAAACCTAAACCAAAACCAAAACCTATAACCTTAACCTAAACCAAAACCTAAACCTATTCTCAATTCCTTCAACCTTAACCTAAATGTATTCTCAAATCCCTAA
Organism: Magnolia changhungtana; assembly: GCA_030180095.1. Classification (NCBI taxonomy): domain Eukaryota; kingdom Viridiplantae; phylum Streptophyta; class Magnoliopsida; order Magnoliales; family Magnoliaceae; genus Magnolia; species Magnolia changhungtana. Next base: position 7,588,517 of record JASAUF010000600.1, read on the forward strand.
ACCTAAAACCTACACCTAATCCTAATCTCAACTCCCTAACCTAAACCTAAACCTAAACTTGAAAACCCAAACCTAAACCCGATCCCGAACTTGTACCTGATTTCCTAAACCTAAACCTTAACCTATTCTCAATTCCCTAAACCTAAACCTAAATGTATTCTCAAGTCCCTAAACCTAAACCTACACCTATTCCTAATCTCAACCTAAACCTAAACCTAAACTTGAAAACCAAAACCTAAACCCGATCCGAACCCGAACCCAATTTCCTAAACCTAAACCTTAACCTATTCTCAAATCCCTAAACCTATAGCCTAAACCTATAACCTAAACCTAAACCTAAACCTATCACCTTAACCTAAACCTAAAACCTAAAACCTAAACCTAAACCTAAACCAAAACCAAAACCTATAACCTTAACCTAAACCAAAACCTATAAGCCTAAACCTTCACCTATAACCCATAACCTATAACCTATAACCTAAACTTATAACAAACCTATAACCTAACCTTAACCTAAACCCAAAACCGAAACCTAAACCTATAACCTAAACCTATAAACTAAAACCTAAACCTAAACCTAAACCCAAATGTATTCTCAAATCCCTAAACCTAAATCTACACCTAATCATAATCTCAACTCCCTAACCTAAACCTAAACCTGAACTTGAAAACCCAAACCTAAACCCGATCCTGAACTTGAACCCGATTTCCTAAACCTAAACCTTAACCTATTCTCAATTCCTTAAAGCTATAACCTATAACAACATATAACCTAAACCTTAACCTATTCTCAATTCCTTAAAGCTGTAACATATAACCTATAACAATATATAACCTAAACCTTAACCTATTCTCAATTCCTTTAATCTATAACCTATAACCTATAACAACATATAACCTAAACCTAAACCTAAAACCTTAACCTAAACCAAAAACCTTAACCGAAACCTAAACCAAAACCTATAAACTAAACCTTAACCTATAACTTACAACCTAAACTTATAACCGATAACCTAACATATGGATTTTTCCATAGTTTAGAAGATTTGTAGGTACATTTTTAATTTCTTCATATATAATTGTTTTTTTTTTAATCTTTCTTCCTTTCGAGATGTGTACAAAGCCATGCTTGTTTGATTGTGTCTACAATTGCTGTTTTATACAGGCTGACAAGCTAAAGAAGTCAGTGGAGGATGGAATTCATTTTCTCAAGGGAAGGGTTTCAGAACTTGAAAGTGATCTTGTGTCAAAGTCCACAGAAGTTACATTTGTAATTTCAAGGAAAGAAGAAGCTCTATCTTCTGTGTTTGCTGAAATTGACCGTCTAAAGGAAGAAAATTCTATAAAAACGTGAGCATTATTGAATGCATATGGAGGGTGTTTACTGTGTTGGAGTGTATTTGTTTCTTGCACATGAGGGCACGCTTTAGTTGTAATTCTTATGATAGGTTGAGCAAAGTGAAGTATTGTTTATTTAGAAATGTGAATGTAGGATGCATTGTAGATTTGATTGCTATTGTAATAAAACGCATCATTTTTCCCCTAATTGCATTTTATGTACTATTTCTATCATTAAGCTCAGATGAGTTATGAATCACCGCAGGTTCTTGCTATGGAAACAGGTAAAAATAGCTACGAATATAATCCGTAGCTTTAGCTACGGCTTTTGTCCGTAGTTATTTCTATCTATTGCTACGAATAGAATCCATAGCTATTGTTGTCTATTGCTACAGATACTATCCGTAGCTATTACTATATATTGCTACGGATATGATCCATAGCTATTGGTATCGATCGCTACGGATAGAATCTGTAGCGATTGGTATCTATTGTTACGAATAATATCCGTAGCTATTGTTATCTATTGCTACGGATAATATCCGTTGGTATTTATAGCTACGGATATAATCCATAGCTATTAGTATCTATTGCTACGGATATAGTCCGTAGCTAGACATTTAGCTACACCACCAATAGTGACAGACGTGCTACGGATTTTGGCCGTAGCCTTTACCCATTTTTCTTGTAGTGTTATTTAACCTGGCGACATGTTGATACTCTGAGGACTTATAATCACCTGTATGATCTATATACTTATCACAGTCTTCCGCTTGTATAATTTAATTGTCCCTAGAGTAAGATATGCTGATTTAGTGTAATCTCATTCATGTTTAATGTGCCAATACAAACAACATTCAACCATCATTATCTATGTTGCATAAGTGATGCAATTGAAACTCGGGAGTTGATCATCGGCTCAACCCACTGATTTTCAGGGCATTATAAGTTCGTATCAGAGCATGATTTAGATTAAACTGGACCTGAGTTATGGTAACATGACACACGCTGACGTACTTTGATATAGGAGGGAGCGATAAAATGTAAAAACATCATAGGATTCCCTGTTTCATCGACAGGCAAAACTGACCATTGAAACAAGACCCTTATGCATATGTGATCCTGTGATGTGATCTCAGTTCCTTTCTATATCATCAATCGATGGGTTTAGACGATAATTAGGCGCGCTCCACACTCAAATGAACGGCAAAGTGTGAAAATACGTGAAATGGGACCCGAAACGTCTCAAACGGACTCAGTGGCCTAAACGGTGCAAATTGGGGGGATCCAAAGTGGACCCTGCACACATACGGCACCCCAGGGGGGGGGGATGCCATTATCCCTGGGGCGAGCCCTCGCCTAGAGGTCCAGTGACCGGCGATGGCATTGCTAGATCAGCGAGGCCTCACCGATCGGGTCGGCCGGGCCGGTTGGGCTGACACTTGTACATGGCTGTGGACTCCAAGAAAATGTGTGGGACCCCTTATATCTTTTCCATTTGCTTCTTTTCCTCCATTCCTACCACTCCAAGCTTTCCAAACCTCTCAAATCTTCATTTTTTCTCTCTCAAATCACCCCTCCAATCTCATCTTCTTCCTTTTTCTTGCACCGCCTCTACCATTCTCTCAAACCCATCTTCTATAACCACTTATCTCCCTTAATCTCTCTCATTTGAGCACACAAACACTTCTTTGTGTCTCAAGAATCTCAAAGTTCAACAACCCATCTTATCTCTCCATTTTCTTTCACTTTCATGGCTCTTTTCGAACTCGTAGCGGCGATTTTCTCCATCTTCACACTTCTTTCTCTCATGGGAAAGAAGAGGGCTTCCACGGATGAAGCTGGGCCTAGCGGCCCTACCCGTTCAAGGAAGCAGAAAGGTGCCACAGCAAGTACAAGCGTCGATCGGGAGATAAAGACGAAGCGGGATCTCGATCCCCAGGCTCCCCTCGAAAGAGCTCTACTGGCGGATCTATCACATGAAAGATTTTAGGACTGTAGGGTCCTTTTTGAAGACACGTGGACGAGAAACTGTTTAGGCTTTACCTGGCAATGGATCACCAGATGGATGCCGAATGGGGTCCTATATTTGAGGGCAAGTCACGTGCGAACGAGAGCCATCACTGGAACTTTTACAGTTCAAAATTCTTGTGGGAAGGCAGGAAGCCACAGTTGATATTGGTTTAATAGCCCGAATCATGGGGATGCCACGTGGAGAGGTTCATGCTAGTGAGAAGAGACTCAGGAGTGAGCATGAAAAAGACCGTCTCATGCTATTTCTTTGTGACCGACTCGTCCACTAGAATCCAGGCAATTACCTCATGGCTTCCAGAATGACTCCTGACTTCCGCTTGCTCCACCACATCTTCACCCATAATGTGTATCCCAGATGGAGCAATCATAGCGAGTGCACGCGTCTGATGATGGACTTTCTATACCGAGTTGGGCTGGGAGACAACTTGTGCCTGCTTACGTATATACTACTGCAGAGAGTTCTGACTGCACACTCTCTTAGGAAAACCATTTCACTCCCATTCAGTCGACTTATCTGCAAGCTTGCCCGTGAATTTAACTATAGACTTGGTGTAGAAATTCCTGTGCCGATCCATTTCATTAACGACACTACTTTTAACAACATGAATATGGGGCCGCGACAACGTCAAGCCCGACTCGATGAGAGTGAGGATGAGACGGGAAGTGAAGAAGAAGAGAGTAATGAAGAAGGCAAAGATGAGATAGAGGAAGAGATTGAGGAAGAAGAAGGGCAGGAAGAGGAAGAAGAGGAGGCTCAAGACACAGATGAGGGCTCTCCTCCTGCTACACATGAGCGCGACAGTGATCGGGCTGCTTTGGAAGCCCGCTTGGATCAAATTGAGGAGGGCCAGGTTGCCCTATGACAGGAGGTCAGTGAGACCCGGGCCAAGCTTGAGGAGAATTCGGCCTTCATGAAACAGAAATTCAAGAAGGTATCTTGTACCTTGAAGGCTATCCTGTGCTACATGCAGGACAAGGGTGCTCCTCCTCCATCGCCAGATTCGGATGACTAGTCCTCTGTTGTAGTCATCTTTGGGTTTTCTTTGCTTTCCTATTTCCTATGTATAGCCTTGATAGGCTTAGTATTATGGTAGAGTGGTTTGTATGTTTTAGTGTTTGAAACCTTGCTTAAATTAGCTCACATGCATCTTCTGTCATAATTCATGTAATACTACATCTCATATATTGTGACAATTTTGGTAAATGAAATGCATGAAGTTTTCTTTGGTTTGGAATGCAAATGATGTATGGATAAGTGCTTGTTCTTGTGTTAAATCTTACACGGGTTGCACCCTATGTTGTATATAGGGAATGCCACCTAAGGTCACACGGAGTACGACACGTCTTACACTTGGCGACTCGATTAACAGGGTACCTCCCCTGAGCAATAGCCATACGGACCCCAGTTTGGGCCCAAATCAGGAGACTATGTCGGATTCTCAGCCAACCACTGGCCCCACCAATGGGCCGACACTTGTTACACCACCGGTTCCTGAGTAAAACTATGCATATACTTCGATGCCTCACATGCCTTAGTCGGGTCCTCCTCCTGATAGGTTAGAGCAGATGATACTATTGATGTAGCAGCAACAACATTTTTTGGCCACCATTGCTCGGGCCATTACCCAGAACATGTACGCAGTCCCGCTTGCACCTGCATCACCTGTGTACCCTACTGGAAACGTGGGTGCTAGTGGCTTATGTAAACAATTCCACCTCTTTGAACCTCCTACATTTGCGGGTACTCACAGACTCGAGGAGGCCGAGTGTTGGCTTGACCACATGTCTAAGATACTGAAGCCGCTGCACTATACTGAGGCAAAGCAGGTTGAGCTGGTCACCTACATGTTTAAGAAGGAAGCCAGTCTTTGGTGGGATAGCATCCTTCGGACAGTTCCCGTAGGGCATGTATGGATATGGGCAGCCTTTGAGACACGCTTCCATGGGAAGTATTTCCCTCTCATTTACCGTAATGAGGAGGGAGAGTTTCTTCGCCTCCGCCAAGGAGGGATGATAGTGGCAAAATACGAGAACAAGTTCACGGAGCTAGCTAGATATGCTCCCTTAATATTAACAGACCAACCGATGCGAATGTGGTGATTTTTTGAGGATCTACGACCCGAGATACACTCGAAGATGTGTTGCGCTAGCATACTCAACTATGTTGAGCTAGTGGACATGTCTCTACGAGCTGAGCAGCACGGGAATAGGCTATCTTGCACACGCATTCCTATAGTTCCTACGCCGTGACCACATTTACCAAGTATGTCGTTCCTCGGCAAGAGGCCTCGTGTAGACTCGCCTCCCAGACTTACAGCTCCACCAGCCCCGATGAGGCAATCAGAATTATGGTACACTCACTGTAAGAGGTTGGGCCATTTTGACACTTACTGCTTCACCAAGATGAGGGACAACCGCTTTATGCCCCCTCAGAAGATCAACCGCCAAATGCCCCTAGCTATCTCAGCTCCACCTCTACGTTCTGTTATACCTTCACAGCCTTTCTATAGGCCACCTACACCTCGATTTAGGCCACCCCAACGACCCATGGTGTCGCAGCCAAACCGTTCTTAACAAGCTCGGGTGCACTCACTTATAGCTGAGGCATCCGAGACAGTAGTTACAGCACTGATGGCTTTCAAAGTCATGACACATATTCAAGGTACACTAATTTCTTATTGATGGACACCGGGTCCACTATCTCTATATTATCATGTGCAGCAGTCAAGCGGCTGGGGTTGAAAACTAGTCCTATGGTTGGGTTGAGACTCTTTACTGCTACAGGGACCTTCTCAGATACTACCAAGATGTGTAAGGGTTGTTCGATAGACTTAGGGAGCAGAATGGAACTCGTTGACCTGATTATTACCCCGCTATGTCATTACGATGTGATCCTCGGAATGGATTGGCTCACCGAGATGAGGGCTGAGATCGATTGTGATGCTAGGGTGGTGACATCCCATCGACTTAAGGGCACGACCTTTACATTCCCAATGCAGGTCAGTTGGTACTACTGCATTAGTTGTTATGCACACTGCTAGAGAATGTTGATGGTCTGACACTTGGGAGTATGCCTGTAGTTCAGAATTTCATGGACGTGTTCAAGACAATGCCTGGGTTACCTCCTCAGCGAGAGATTGATTTTACCATTGATCTAGTGCCTGGTGCGACACCCATTTCACTACTGACCTTTCACATGCCTCCATATGAGATGAAGGAACTGAGGAGACAGATAGATGATCTGTTGGATGCAAGCTGTATACGACCTAGTGTATCTCCTTGGGGAGCACCTGTGTTATTCGTGAAGAAGAAGGATGAATCACTGCGATTATGTATTGATTATCGTAGGTTGAACTAGGTGACAGCGAAGAACAAGTATCCTTTGCCCAGGATGGATGATCTGTTCGATCAGTTGAAAGGGGGACAATATTTCTCAAAGATTGACTTACAGTCAAGGTATTAGCAGTTGTGCGTCAGGGACGAGGACGTGCAGAAGACAGCGTTTAGAACCAGTTTTGGGCACTACAAGTTCCTCTTGATGTCGTTTGGACTCACAAACGCACCGGACATATTCATGAACCTGATGAACAGGGTGTTTTAGCCGTATCTATTACGATTCATCATCGTATTTATAGATGACATCGTGATATACTCCAAGAGTCGGGAAGATCACGAGGAGCACCTACGAGCAGTCTTTGATACTCTCAGGAAGAACCAGTTGTTTGCACAGTACAAGAAGTGTGACTTCTGGAAGGAAGAAGTTAAGTTCCTGGGGCATGTGGTGTCAAAGGAAGGGATAGTTGTGGGCTTGCTAAGATAGCCGCAGTTCAGGACTGGGAGCAGCTCGATTCGATTACTAAAGTGAGGAGCTTTCTTGGCTTGGCAGGCTACTACCGTCAAATCATTAAAGACTTTTCCAAGATAGCCAGACCATTATCTCGGCTAACTCAGAAGGATCTTAAGTTTGCTTAGAATGAGAAGGTAGAAGCAGATTTTCAGAAATTGAAGGTCAAGTTGACGTCTGCCCCTATGCTATTATTGCTAGAGCAAGGGGTCAAGGATACTATATACATTGACGCTTCTCGTGTTGATTTGGGTTGTGTTCTGATGCAGACGGACATGGTTATTACCTATGCATCACGACAGTTGAGGAAACATGAGGAAGACTACCCTACACATGACTTGGAGTTGGTAGTCGTCATCTTTGCATTGAAGCTCTGGAGACATTACCTCTATGGAGAGGAGTTCAAGCTCTTTTGCGACCACAAGAGCCTCAGGTACATATTCACACAGAGAGACTTGAATATGAGGCAGCGGCGATGGATGGAAACCTTGAAAGATTTTAAGTTCGAGGTCTCCTAACATCCTGGCAAGGCTAACCTTGTCGCAGATGCGTTGAGCCACAAGAAGACGATAGTATTTACAGCTCTACTGATGATCTATGAATGGAACGTGGTCGAGTTTTTACGAGACTTCGAGCAAAAGCATATGGTGGAGGAGTCATTTGAGAGTGTCGCACATATTTGGGTGCAGCCACTCATCGAGGATGAATGGTTAGTAGAGTTGAGGAAACGATCCAGTGGCAATGCAGACTCTGAATAGAGAGTTGGTATGGATCAGGGTTTACATTATCGTGGCCGCCTATGTGTCCCAAATCTTCATGACTTGAGAAGGGAAGTTCTAAAGGCCACTCATAATTCGAAGATGGTGATGCATCCTGGTAATACGAAGATGTATCAGGATATGAAGCGCTAGTACTAGTGGGACAATATGAAGGCCCATATAGCAAATTATGTGTCCCATTGTCTCACGTGCAGGCAGGTCAAGGTAGAGCATTGCCGATCTCCTGGACTGCTTCAGCTCATACCCATAGCTGAATGGAAATGAGATTTCATCTTTATGGACTTCATTTTAGGGTTACCAAATATGAGGAAGGGACATGACTCCATTTGGGTGATTGTGGACCGGTTGACGAAGTCGGCTCATTTTCTCCCAATTAGAGTTTCAAACTCAGCAGATGAGTTGGCCAGGTTGTACATCAAGGAGATAATACGTCTACATGGAGTTCCTATGAAGATCATGTCGGATCGAGACACGCGATTCACATCTATCTTTTGGACTCGTATCCAGGAAGTAATGGGTGTGAAACTGAAGTTCAGTACCACGTTCCACCCACAGACTGACCGGCAGACGGAACGGATGAATCAGGTGTTGGAAGATATGTTGCGAGCTTACGTGCTTGATTTTAAGGACAGTTGGGATGACTGTCTTCCTTATGATGAGTTCACCTATAACAACTTCCAGGCAAGTATTGGCATGGCCCCCTATGAGGCATTGTATGGGCGTCCCTATAGAGCACTGCATTATTGGGCAGAAGTTGGCGAGAAGAGTTTGATTGGCTAAGAGTTAGTGCAGGCAACCTCAGAGAAGATCGACATTATCAGGCGTCGACTTTTTGCAGCATAGAGCAGATAGAAGAGTTACGACGATACGAGGCGGCGACCGCTAGAGTTCGAGATTAGGGACCACCTGTTCCTGAAAGTTTCCTCCATGAAGGGAGTCCTTCGGTTGAGAAAGAAGGGGAAGCTCATGCCAAGATTCATTGGCCCATTCCAGATATTAGACCGAGTGGGTGTGATTGCTTACCGCCTTGATTTGCCCACACCACTCTCAGGCATGCACAATATATTTTGCGTATCTATGCTGAAGAAATACGTTCCTGACCCTTCCCACAACATCAGATGGGAGCAGGTACAGTTGAGTGAAGATGCTACTTACGTACTGCGACTAATATGTATCCTAGATAGGAAGGAACAAGTGCTACACAGTAAAGTGATTCTACTTGTAAAGGTTCTGTGGACGCATCACACTGAGGAAGAGGCTACTTAGGAAACAGAAGCCGAGGTCCATAAGAATTACCCTCAGATTCTCGAGGAGTATGAAAAGGTACTAATTTCGAGGATGAAATATTTCTTTAAGGGGGGTAAATTGTAACGTCTCGAAAAAATCCGTGGAAAGACCCGAGTACCACCTCAAGCAGAAATCACTGAGGATTGAATCCTTTAGAAATTTGACAAAAATTAATTAAGTGTTAAACTGAATTAATCGATAGATTAGGTTGAACCGCTTTCTATACGATATGTAAGACCCAAAATTAGTAGAATCGCTAACGCTACATTACCTAAAAACGTAGGATCAATCTTAAAACCCAATTGCTCTCAAGAGCATCTTGAAACTCCGTATCAGACCTAGACCGCACGTCGAAAGTCCGATTACCGTGAAACTATACGATTATGACCGTCTTACTGGACTTGACAACCATCTCAGAAACCATGTCTAAATTTATCCCAAAATACATAAATTGAGCCCGGAGCGAAGTGTGTGAAAAATGCGAATATCTTTAGAAAATGAACTCAGATTTAAGTAAATTAGGCCGTTCACTTGTGGGACAAATTTAAGGTTTCTGACCGTCAGAATCTGACCCAAATACACCCTTGGATCAGGAAAATTTCCCTACACATGTCAGTGTACTTGTGGTCCTAATCGAGAGACATAACCGTTGAACTGAAACTGATCCTCCGCGGTCGATCTACAAACTTGATTGGGCTAAAAACTTAACCTAGCATAGATCCATTGTCAAGGAACTTAACCTAGATCGTATGCAGGAAAGGTGCCTCCAGATGAGCTCCGTTGGCCCGAAACAGCCAACCTTTGACTATATCTTAAGTATATCAAGTCTCTGGGGCCATTGACATCACTTCTGGGCCTATATAAAGCCCTAAACCCACCTGTCTCTCATTCCATACGAATTTACAAAACCCTAAGAGAGAGAAGAGAGAAAAGAGGAGAAAAAGGTGAGGAAAAGTGAGAGATAGTTGCTGAGATTCGATCCCACCGCTTCACATGCTGAATTATCCTACTCGTATCACTACACCGGCGATTCCGATTCTATTATTGGGTTAGAAATCCTAACCCTAATCTATTTTAGGTATCTAAATAGAGTAAATGGCAAAATAGCTAACCTATTTCATGATTCAGGTAGCCGTTGTGTCGTAGACGAAGACTTAGTGTTCGAACTGAGTTCAATACGAGTTTACTGGCGAAAGGTGCGGACTATAAATATTTAGGTTATGGTTTTCAAGGCTTTCAATGTCAGTTAATGATTTATGACTGAATTGATTTCTATCACATATGCTTAGATACGATGTTTTCCGTATATTATGTGTATATATATATATATATAAACTATGTAGATTTTAATGCATTCTATGTGTTTGTTAAAATGTTTGATTGAATATGGAATTATAGTTTATGCTTGTTATGAGTGATGTTTGAGGATACATGATTGTTGTACATGTGGTAACTCCCTTGTGAAAGGATTTGCTATAATACCTGTTATAACTACTACATTACATGTATGTTGATATGTGTAGTCTAAGTGTTTGATAAATTGCCTGAATGAGAAAATGCTTGTTAAAATGTATTTAATGAGGATGTTGAGGCAGGATTCTCAATTCCCTTATCTATAGATACAGCTTTCTTTATGTAACCTATCTTACTACCATGAGATTTATGGATGAAATGTCTAAGCATGATAACATGTGTACTATTTGTTTGTTAAAATGCTCAAATGAGACTATACTTAGATTGCTTGTCACATGCTATCTTTGACTATTACATGTGAATCCTATTGTTTGGAGTGTGATTGGGGCTACGATGTAGTCCAGGCAGTCGGTAATGATTCCTGAATCAGTGGTTGAGGTCGTTTCGCCACATGAGATACATTCGATGAATTCGAGTCGTACGGTGAGTATGATGGTGGTTATGCCATACAGAATGCTCACGCACTCCATGTCGATCAATTCAACGTACGCTTGTACCAGTCGAGCTTGTCAAGCAACCTGATTAGTTTTAATGTATGTTCACCATGTATCGACGCTACTGCTTGAATCTAAGGTACCAACTTACCAGCGAAAAGCCCGTTTAACCTTAGTACCATGATCCAATGAGACTCATGAGCCGGGCATGGTGGTGTAGGACACCATGGTCCAACTGTCAGCATACGCTGAGATGCATGCCGTGATCATGAGATAATGTCTAATAAAGGACCGGGCTAACACGATCATGCATTGCATTACATGTACCTTAGGCATAGGAGTTAAGCACAGTGGAAGGGATGCATGTCGCGATCGTGAGATGATATTCCAGAGGGAGTGTAGGCGAGGGCATGCATCATTAACACATATCATCCTTACATTAACCAGAGCACCTATGAATGCTTGTTGTATTACTTTATCATTACTGCTTGACCGACTTGATAACATGTTAACCTTTGCCTTATAGCTCCACTGAGTTGATCACTCACTCCTACTCTGGGACAGTGTTTTAAAACACCAACCAGACTCTGTTGTAATTTCAAGTGATGATGAGGCTTACGAGATGGAGCCTGACTTCTACGATGACGAGGAGTTCTCCTATTTATAACTCTTTGGCGGGTCTATGTAGACCTGGAGTTGCGTCACCGGGGCTACAGGGATATGGATTAGCAGACATTACACTTTATCATTTTGTAATTTTGGGAACTATACATGTAATTATTTAACCTGATGACATGTTGATACTCTGGGGACTTACAATCACTTGTATGATCTATATACTTATTATGGTCTTTCGCTTGCGTAATTTAATTGTCCTTGGAGTAAGATATGTTGATTTAATGTAATCTCATTCATGTTTAATGTGCTAATACAAACAACATTCAACCATCATTATCTATGTTGCATAAGTGATGCGTTAGAACTCTGGAGTTGAGCTTCGGCTCGACCTCCCGATTTTCAAGGCGTTACACATCCTCACCATCCAGCAAGGATGGTGAGATCCACCTTGATGTATGTGTCTCATGTCCACACTGTGGCAGTGGGAGCTACCCTGATGTACGTGTTTCGTCCACTGTCCATATAGGGATGGTGGGACCCACCTACTGTTCGAGTGGGGTCCACCATGATGTATGTGATCTACATCATCCACATGGGACGTAGACCCCCACGATGATGTATGTGTTGTATATCCATGTCGTTCAGACTAGCTGGGTGTGAACCCCACCATGATGTATTTATTTCATCCACACCTGTGTTGGACAATGTTTTGACAGTGCTGATTTACATGGACAATGTTTGGACAGTGCTGATTTACATGGACAATGTTTGGACAGTGCGGATTTACATGGATAATGTTTGGACAATACTGATTTACATGGATAATGTTTGGACAGTGCCGTAGGCTCCACCGCGATGTATGTTATACCCAGGCTCCCTATCTGTTAGGGCCCATTTGCTGTGTATGCGAGGCCCACCTGTTATATATATTAGGCCCATGTGATGGGGCCCACCTTGGTGTACGTATTCCATATTCACACCATCCACCTTTGAACGGTGCCACGTGGGGCCTACCATTAATGCATGTATTGTATATCTATGCCGTTCATTTGTGCGGCCTACCATGATGTGTGTGTTGCATGCACACGGTTCATCCACTTTTCTAGGCCCATTAGTGCGGCCCATTGATGCGGCCCACTTGATGTATATGAGGCACATTGGTGCGGCCCATTGATCCGGCCCACTTGATGTATATGAGGTCCACTGGTGTAGCCCATTGTGATGTGTATTAGACCCAGGTATGTGGCCCGTTGTGATGTATTTGTGGCCTATTTGATAAGGCCCATTATGATGTATTTGTGGCCAGTATGGCAAGGCCCGATGTGGTGTATGTGTGGTCCTTGAGTGAGGCCCAATGCGATAAATGTGCGAACCGATGTAATGTGTGATTTCACTATAATGTATGTAATGATGTTTATATGGGACACTGCTTGGGAGCGATGCTGGTTAAATGTCTACATTAATGGACAGTGATGGTTAAATATCCACATTGTGACCTTTCCTTAGGCCCTTTGTTAGGTAGACTACCGATTCCGATTGTCGAGGCTGATTCCGATTGTTGAGACCGATTCCGATTGTCGAGGCCGATTCTGATTATCAAAGCCGATTCTGTTTGTTGAGACCGATTATCGAGGCTGATTCTGATTGTCAAGGCTGATTATCGGTGCCGGTTGTCAATAACGATTATGAGTATGTGACAGCATAGCATCATGATACATACCCATACGCATCATCTACATATTTGTTATGAGATATGGTTGTCCATTGAATATGTCATTGATCAGGTTGTTATGAGTCTCCCTGATAGGCGGAGATTGTTTCACATGAGCGCACGATATGCGCAAGATGGATGCATGACTGGATTGTATGACTCATGCATCTTACATTATGTGTTGTGATTATTGTACGCCCTGGCAAATCAGGGCCGTAACCTCCACAGGCATGTCGTGGATGGTCAGATAGAGCACCAGAAATCTGTTACTAGCATCGGGGCGTCATAGATGTCCCTGGGTGAAAATTCCTAAACCTCCGTGGCCAGGAGACGTCCCAACGTTTAGACCGAGTGGATACATGAGTGCCCGAGTACCAAATACCAATAAATCGTGTCTCCCACTATGTCATGGTTGGTTGGGAAGGGGTTGTGGCCTTACCCGCCCGAGGGTAGTGGGCATAGCTAGGCTGAGTTTGACCAGATCGTAATTGGATCCGCTATTGACATGCCGGGTAGATATTGGATGACTACTAGCTAGGCGGATAGTGAGGTCTCTTCCACTTACATGGTTGCGCATCCAGTGGGTGGCGATTGCATGCAGAGTGTACTAGACCCCAGTGATGATCCCAGAGATGTACAGTACTGATATGTGGAGTTATTGAGCAGGGATTGTATACTCAACATTTACTCATTCATTCATTCATTCACTATCCACTTAGGCCAGTGGTGTGCAACTAATTGATATATGTACCTTCTCAATGACCAGGATTTCTATTGGGGCTCGCGACCAACCTGAGATCTGGAGTTTACCACATTAAGTCTGACTATCCAAATTAAGTATGGGGCTAGTTTGGATAGCAGTCCCTTGTGATGGACCCCATAGCCTGCGATACTACGTACTATCATCCCGACTTCACACTCCTGCATGGTCATTTAATTCGCACCGCATACTGCATTGCATCCTCCGCATCTGATATTTGGCTCTCTATGTCTCCTCATTACATAATAGATGTGCATTGCATACTCTGATATTGTATGATTTATAGACTTGCCAGTATTTCCGACGTTGTATGATTTATGGACCTGCATTTATACTTGACACTTACCTTGTGCACACACTTACACCACCCTCTAATCTTTCTATAAGCTTATGCACGATAGATGCGTGCAGGTGACGTTAGGTCGCAGCAGCATTGAGCTTGGAGTATGCAGCTATCTCTTGGAGCTTTGATTATTGATATATACATTTCCCTTTTAGCACTGTATTCAATTATTTATATTAGTGGATATGTGATGATGATGTTGTCTAGTTATTTGGGTAAACTCGTGGTTGTGCTTCTTACAAGATAAATATACGTTGGAAAATCCTCCTTGTATGAACCCAAGATCAGAATCTGGCATATGCGTGCTGAGAGCTGAGAATGGGGTACTACAGAGGCTGTCAGAACCGAATTCAGCGATAGGGAATTTTGTGAGCCCAGTTTTCAAGTTTGTGCCGTGACAGATCTTCTCTCTCTGAAACATTGGCGTATCATCTCGTAAAAGACTGTAGAAAAGCATGCATGAGGGTTATAACATGGAACCAAGAATCGCATACGATGTACTTCACCAATTTGTTGTTTTGATCCTCTCTCTACAAGAATGCCCTCTAACATTCGGGGCTCTCGAATCGACCAGTTCGAAGTATACATCATACGGCTTTGCAAGGTTTGATCAGTTGGTTTGCTTTGAAGAATGGACGGATGTCGTCGAATGTTCAAGGGAATTGTCACCAGTTCATTCCTAAGAGGGCTGTTGAATTTTATGAAGCCATCCTGAACCTTTATCGTGTCCCAAGAGTTCGAGATTTTCTTCTTTTTGTGTTCCTGGATCTTTTCTTAAAGTATCTATTGTTTCAACTTCTTCCGCTTCCTTTGAGAGAGTGGGCAGTGGTGTGTGTGTCTTCTCTTACTGGTGATCAAACTATGTCTATGCACAGGTTGGCTGTGGATTCTAGCTAAATCTCCCAGTCAACCTCTCAACCTTGCTGCTATGGCTCCAGAGATTATTGCCTGGCATATTGGCCAAGATAGCAACTTGAATCTGTAAGAAAAATCAAGAACAGGTAGGATTGGCTCCTTTATATATGCAGGTCGTTTCTTGGCCACCTTAACTTGTTTACATGGTGGACTTTCGTGAACCGGAGAAGAAGGAACAACTGCTTGGGCTGGGGAAGACGGGGCCACTTGAGTTGGAGGAGTTGGTGAAGGATTAGAAGTTGGAGGAGAATTTGGAAGGCTAGCATGAGAGGAGTGATCTGTGGGTGGATCTACTGCGCGAAAAGTTCTCTTAGTACAAGCCATAGTTTGGAAGTTCAAGAAAAATGGTTAAGTCAGGAAAAAGTTAGAAATTTCGGTAGAGTTTCGAGGCAAGAATTCATTGCACTAAGTGCGAATGAGTTGCGCGCAAGTCGCGGGGGCAAGTTGCACGGGAGTGTAGTGCGAAAAAGGGGAAACGCTGAGAGATAGAAATTGGAGAGATGAAAATTATTAGAAAGAGTTGATATTTATAGGGTTAGGGCGCCACCAGAGAGTTTCGCGAGCATGCGAGTTGTACGGAGTCGTGCAACTCAGTTTCTTCATGACAAAGTTTGATCCTTCAAATTGATTTAGAAAAAATCAAATTTTGGATTAAGGGGGCATCTGTTGGGGCACCAAAATTGATCAAGGAAAGAAAAATGCATGAAAGAAAGAGAGAGCAGGTTGTGTAGGATCCAAGTTGGAGGGACATGAGTTGCGCAGGTCCGCCCAAGAAAAGTCGCCCAAGGAACGCGTAAGTTTTGTTAGGGAAAAGGGAGCTAGTGATGCGAGGTGGGGCCCATGGCACAGGAATCGAGGGCTCACACATGCGAATACCTATAAATATCCCTCACCCCTTCATTCGAGGGATTAGATGTTTAGGAGGTCAGTCCCTCTAATAGGTATTGAGGGTAGAGAGAAGGGAAGAAGGAAGGCCGCACAACTCCTCTATGAGTTGCATGGGTTATCTTTGAGGGCAGCCGTTATGTTGAAATTTCTCACAATTGATCAAGTTATTTTAGATATTTTAAATGGATCCTAGCAGGGGAAACCAGCACAACTCGTCTCCCCTGGAGATTTGATGAAAATGCGCTGGAATGCTGTCAAAATTTATATTGTGATTACATCTGATTTATATATCTCTCTCTTTATTAAGAGATTCTATCTTGGAATCAAAGGATCAAGAGAATGTTAATGAACTCAAAATAAATAAAATTGATGAATATTCCCTTTATTCTATCTTTATCGATATTAAATAAGAAATTCTCCCAAATCAAATGCATTTCATTTCTGGTCGAAACACTGTGATGTTACCAAGCGCACGTTGTCCATCTTGGTTGAAGCCCTATATCATCATTCCACTAGGGCATAAATTAGAGTGACGGTATCCCAACTTATTCCACATTGTTAATGGTAACAGATTTATTGCAGACCCATTATATAGCATTATTTGCTTGACTTGCTTGCCGCAAATATGTCCTACAATCATTAGTGGCCTATCGTGCCCCTTATCATAAGTCAAATCATCATCGAAAAAGGAAATTATGGCATGCAATCCTCCTGCTCTTTGCACTCCCCATTTTCCATTTCCATGAGTAGTGCTTCTCTAACATCACTGTCAGACATTGCTTGGATCAACCTTCGAGAGTCCTCTGACAACCTCAACGCATCGTAAACGCTTAATCAAGCCTGTATGCCTTTAAGATGACTTACCACGTCATAAGTAACTTTCCCTGTTTCATTATTCTCTTCCTTTTTATTACTGCCAAAGTAATTCTGAGTAACTTTTGCTTTTACTGTTTCAACTTTCTATCTGGGGGGGACTCATCACTCTCTTTCCTGATTATAGGGTGATTACTGCGGCTTTGCTTGTCATCTTACAATGCTCTCTCCTTGTTCTTTTGTGAATATCTTCTCGGATAGTTAAGACATTCACAGCCGCTTTTGCATTTCTTTATTTTTCTTTTCCGATTATTATCTCACCTCTGTTTATCATTCTTTGTATTATGTGTTTCAGTGTGTAACAATTTTCTGTCGGGTGCCCTATCAAATGGTGATAGTGACATAAATCTCTTTCCCTTATTTTTGCTACTTCTTCAGGGTGTTTTGATGGAGGTAATTCTAAAGTACCAGCCTTCAGCAATTGATTCATCATAGGGACTACATCTTCCTTTTCGAATGTAAACCCATTGTGAGAGTTTGAAAAGGGTGAGCCCCAAGTCCTAGAGGGGGGGGGGGGTGAATAGGACTATGCCAAATAAAAAATAAATGCAGAAAGATAATTCAGATAACAAAAATCTAAAACAATCTCAAATGCACAAGTATTGAGAGGTTGATACAAACGTTATTCTAAGGACAACCTTACACCAAAAACCAATGGCTTATGATAGGACAACCTAATTTTTAGAACATTGGAAAGTATCAAAAACTCATACCAATATAGAGGTAAAGGAAATAAATCAGGCTATTACAACATTCACCACATGTACATGAAAATAAATACAACATTCAGCACATCACATACATCACCACCATCATCAATCATCATCATCATCCAAACTCCGAGAATTATAGTAGTTTGGGTGTACACTAACTATTCTCAAACAGCCACCCTACTCCACTCTCAATATCCACAACCCACGGGATATCGGCTTTCACTATGAAAGAAGGTTTTCCAAGGTTCACCTTAAAACCTTTATAATTGTGTTTTCAATGGGCTATCACAATTCAAAACCCCATACACTAAGATTTTTTGGTTATCTCAGTCAAAACCAAAATGAAATATTTTTTGGCAATCTAACAAACCACAATATAATAATTGAAATATACTTATCTGACGAATGATCTTCTAAGTAGCCGGTAAAATTACCTCTTTGTAGATGAAAATGTTTAATGTTCAATCTCACAAATGAAAGGGTTCTAGGTCTAAATGAATTTTAATTAAATCCAACCTTAGGCTACTTGGATTCAATTTCTTGGATCTTACAAAGGGTTAAATCAAAATCCCCTTTATATTAAGTAGAATGAAATCAAGAGATCAAGAAATTAAGAAATCAAAAAGCTATTAAAATGATTTATAAATACCTTACAATAGCTTCATAATAGTGGGGACTAATCTCTTAGGGTGATGGCTTGAATTGGCTCGGAATGAATGAAAAAATTTGAGAAATGTCCTCTATTTATATGCTTCAATTCGGTTCCCTCGATTGGTCTAAGGTTCGGTTTAACTAGTCTTAACAGAATTAACTTTCAAATTTTCTGGCGCGATCGGATAAAACAGACTCTCGACTGGTCAAGTGGCTCACTCGACTAGTCGAGTGAATTAAATTAACATTGCTGGAGTTTGAGTCGAGCCCTGCTTGACTGGTCGAAGACCAAACAACCTTATTCGATTTTTTAAGTAAAATTCTGGACTGGTCGAGCCAGTGCCTGTACTAGTCGAGCAATGACTAGGACTAGTTGAAGCAAAGCTTTAAATAAGTACTATGACCCAAATTAAACATGCAATGTTAATGACCTAATCCTAAGGTCTTTCTAGGGTCATGTATACCTTAAATGTAAGTATTAAAATTGAAACATCGGTCGCTTCGGTAGATAGGTCACTTTGAAGCACATGAAGCTTCACCATGTATACTTGAGTTTGTGTCTTGAACTTGTGTCTTAAGCATGTGACTTGAGACTTAAGCTTGATCAAATGTATTTGAGCTTGAACTTGAGCTTTAAGCTTGGACTTGAGCTTGAACTTAAGCTTGAGCATGTGATGCACTCGAACTTGAGCTTGAACTAGTGCACTTGGACTTGAGTACTTGGACTTGGTGAACTTCAACTTGTTCTCGTAGTTGAACAACATAACTGTAGCACACTAAATGTCGATGTAGATAACATGAAGCTCATCTTCAGATGAAGGTGAACTTTCCATCTATTTGAAGTTGAAGGTGAACATTCCATCTATCAAAACAAGTCAAACATTCTGAAGTATTTTGGCACAGCAAAATTTGACAATACAAGGTGTTAGATTTTCAACATAGCACTTACAGAGTTAAGCAACCCAGGCCTTTTTTTGTCGAATCTACCTTTGGGATGATTTGATTCTTATTTCCTTTCGGTCTTTTTTCCTCTTATTTCCCTCATGTCATGACTTTTCTTTTCATGATCAACTACATTTGTAATCAACCTATTGGGTCCACTTCTGGCAGTTTCATAGTGAAATGCTAGCATTTTTCTAGTCATCAGTTCCAAAGCGTGAGCTTTTATAGCTAAATCACGGAAAGTTCTGATGTCGGCACTAGTGAGACCGAATGCGATTCTTATCTCCATAGAGTTCAAGCACATCTTCACTTGTTCTTTCTCCTCTGGCAATTGTCTGTAAGAAGCTCCTAATGTCTTCCATCTGTTTATGAATTTCTCTACGGGTTTCCCTTCTCTCTATCATATTGAAGCTAATTTTGTGATACTAACTTCATGCTCTGATGAGAAAAAGTTTGACATGAAGGCATCTTACATCTGCTCCCAAGTCTGCATCGATCTTGGTGTTAAACTGGATTGCCATCGAAACGCCTTACCTGTCAAAGAGGACCCGAACAGCCAGATGCAATATCTTCCACCTCTCTTGGATATGATGTTTGGTATCTGAATCTACTGATATTCTCACGTTCTCTTTCTGTCCAGATGGCTTCTTCAATGACCTGTTGCACTTCATCTTGAGTTATCGCCCTTGCTGCAGGAGCAGACCTGAGTGAGCCTGCTCTTGGCTATTGAGAGCCTTCGGGTTGTTGTTCTCGTCCGTTCATAGTACCCATCATTAGAGGAGTCGTCATTTGGGCTACGTTGTGTGCGAGAGTTGCTAAGGCTTCCCGAAGATTTCTGCATTCCTCCATCAACGTTCTTTGTGCTTGCGCCATTTCAGTCATACGATCTTCAATAGTCGAAGGTGGGCCCTAATTTCTTCCAGCCATGCACACTGCAACCTCTCCATTCCCTGACAAAGCTGTGGTTCGGGGTTGAGTGGGAATACATCGATGCAATGGGGCTTACGAAAGGGGGAGTTTTATCCGATTTTCCTGTACTCCCACAGCAGTCGGTTAATTGGGGTGATGTGGAAGTTAGCGAGTTGTCAGCGGTGACTTACCCTTCTGCCCCCTAGACATAGCCAGGAAGTCGCGCGATGTTAGCGTGTGAATGGTTTTCCTCAGATATATCGCCGGAGGAGCAAGTTCGAGGTTCTTCCTGGCTGCGTTTCGTGTTACTGGCCCCCTAATTCTTTGTGATGATGGACTCGTCCTAGTAGCCGGGGCATTTCAAGTTCCTGATTTCCTATGGGAGACGACGATCCAATCGTTTCTGTCCTCTTGTGCTATCAGTGAGGCAGTTATGACTACAGCAACAACTCGTGATTCCTTACTTTTGACTGACATTGACTCCTCCTTGTGATGCAAAGTCTCTTTGTCAGCGTATTCTATGACAAATCATGTTGACATGAAATAGAAGGCTGTCTTGTTCAGAATGATTGTCATTGATTGATTGATTGTAATTTTTTCTTGAGTTTTTAAAAGTTGTAAGAAAATAAACAAAAAAATTCTATATCAATACTTAGATAAAATCATACTTTACTTTGGAGATGAAAGGGAGGATGTTCCCACTGAGAGTCACCATTTTGGTGTTTATACGACGCCAAATAGTAGTGAAAATTCTCCATTTCATTCTTAAGTTAATATCAAGTAAGAACAAATAGTCCCCAACAGAGTCCCTAATTTGTTTCAATAAGAAACAAATGCATTCGATTTAGGGGAATTTATTCTACTTGATAATTAACAAAAGAAGAATAAAGAGAATAATCACAATGTTTATCTATTCTGGAATTTGTTTACATCCTTTATCTCTTTTGGTTCCAAAGTAAAGCATTTACATAAACTAATACAGATATTAAATGTTTGATATTGATTTCTGCAGCATTTCAGATCTGAATATTGTTGTGTTGGAATGACATCCATTCTGATTGATTCCATGCTTCTGAGCAAATACATTGACCTTTCCACACTGAATAATTATCATCTGAGCTGACTGTTTGTACAATGAACCCTTGATATGAACTGAGTTGTTGTGCGTCCAGACTAGTTGTGTGGCCCACTAGTTTTGCATCGCACAACAAGTACTTTAAATACCTGAGTTGTCCTGAAGTATGAATTCTCTCCTACTGCTCTGATCTTGCTTTTCTTATGAATGAATCAAAAGGAGAATTGGAGTATTTATAGACTTCCACACGTGTAAACCTCTCAATCTGCACAACACAAGTCTCCATTGTGCACTAGCTCCCTTGTGCGCATACTCTCACTGTGCACGTACTCTCATTGTCCGCCGCATAATGGAACTGTTAAATAAATTCTTGTCGTATGCCGCACAACCAAATTACAAGAAATTTCATTTTTTTCCTCTTCCCATCTTCTGATTGATGATAATTTTATGCCTCAATAGTACTTTACTCTTTCTTTTAAGACTTTATAATTGAAAATGTGTTGTGGGCTCACCGTCTTTCACGAAAATGGCAACAATGAACTGCACAAGATACTTGGTTTTGGTTTATTTGAGTTAATATATGCCATGTCATGTTCCTTTCTCATAATCCTTTGATTCAGAGTATGAAAATTTCAAAACTTATAATCAGAGAAAGATGATCTTTCCACGAAATCAGTTCACCCTCTCCTTTTGGTAATGTCAAGGACTTGATCAGCTTGCAGCTGAAAGCAATTTACACAAGGAAGCTAGTCTAGGTGATCCTACAGCAGATAAAATTTATTACACTAATCATGCTTGGAGTGGAGATGAAGATGGTTTAAGAGAAAACGCTGATATTCTTTGTTTTTAGGAAAACAGTTGGTTCAAGGTCTGTTGTTTTCAGGAGACCTCTTGATATTCTTTTCTTCCTACATAAAACAATTAAAAGATCATTTTATCGTTATTTTGTGGGACAGAGCCCTTTTTTTTGTAATTTTGTTAGTACACCCACTGTCAGTTCACACATCACCGTTAGCCACCCCCACTAGGGAATCAATACCAAGACCTCAGTGTTGAAACGAGGTATATTTCACTCAGTCTACCACTTGGGCTACAGATTTTGGTGTGTGGGATAGAGCCTACTTAGTGAACAAATTGATAAACTTATCATTATATTTGTTTTCATTTGTGAAATTCAATTATATTTCTAAGATATTCTGCATAGATTTTACTGTTTAGATTATCATTATGTGATAGATAGATGTTATTGTTAATTTGTATTATCATTATAGAGGGAGAAGTTTGCTTCAGAATCTTCTGCTGGTGGTGGTGGTGGCTTTGTTGTGGCTACAAGTGTCGGTGGTGGAGCTGTTGCTGCTGAAGCACCTGCTGTTGAGGCCAAGAAAGAAGAGAAGTGGAGGAGAAAGAGGAAAGCGATGATGTAAGCATCCTTGTGCATAGTTCCATAGCATTTCCTTGCATTTGGTATGTATAATATATATATATATATATATATGAAATGGAGAGATGCTCCATTGCTTTCAAAGTAACGTAAGTTATAGTGCACGTAGTTGCCTTGGGACACCTAGTCCAATCCATTGATCTAGACTGTTCATTTGGTCCAACTCACATTTCATGGATTGACATGTAAACATCAAACTGATTTGAAAAATATTAACCCTTTCGTTGATGTACTTTAATATGGATGGTCAAGACTGTTCACACAAACTAGGCTCCATTAACGATTTTAATTCATCTATTTATGAGGTCCCATCATGTTGGAGTTTACACTGAGATTGTATTGAAATTGTTGAGGAGGCAGAAAACTTATCAGGTTACACCAAATACTTTCTTCTTCATCCACACTGAGAATTGTGTTGAAACTGCACTTATTCAGTATGCAGATCTTCTTAATTCCCTAAAGAAGGTGATTCCTTTCTTTGAAGTCCCTGTTTTCTTGCTTCTTGTTGGTTTTTTGCATTCAATTTAATCTCTCCAAGTATTGCAATGTTTACGTGTATGGATGCATCTTATTAGGATGCTCTACTTGCATTAGTTAGCCTGCTTAATCTCTCTTCTTCTGTCCCATTTGGTCTTTTCTCTGCAACTGATAGAAAGTGGGTTCTGTTTCTTTTTCTTTGCAGAGGAAGATAATATGGCAGGATGCTTATCACCAAAAGCTGCAGTCTTGTTCGTCGGCTCTCCATCTCCGGCCTCCCCAACGATGTCGTCTTCTCTTTCATTATTGGGCGGTAAGTGAAAACACTCCCATCAGGATCACATTTCCTCAATTCAAGATTTCTATGGTTCCTTTCAGTTAAACTATGATAGGGTTCTTAGATTCATAGATTGTTGTTTCAGGTGTTTGTTTCATTGCACTACTGTTGTTTTGTACTTTTGTTTCATGAAATGCAAAGAATAGGGACTTTTTTTTAAAAAAAATTCATTATCTTGCTTCTCTTCATGTGCCTTGAAAATTTTTGTGATGAGGAATGACAATGGTAATCAAGATTTGGAATTTAGGCATAGGAAAAAAAAGGTATTTACTTGATGTATAAATGTACCAACATGAGTTTTGGCCCATGCCACACTGACTGAGTTGCAACATTCTTTATATGTGTGGAATTCTGGTCGGTCATCTAGGCCATCGGTATGATGTATGCTTAAATTTGACCGAGGATGCTTCAAAGATCCCCAAGATTGTAAGATCCCATCATCCAAACAATGGTCAATGAGAAGAGGAAAGAAAAACCAAATCATATTTGTTGTGCATGCACTGGTTTCTTTTATTGTTGAATTTGGAATTTTTATATGAATTGATCTATCAGGGTGTGTACTAGCAATGGTAAGAGACGCCATTATTAATTTTCTTTAAAAAAAAAAAGTAAATGCCTACGGCTAATAGTCGTAGCCCTAGATCTAAACACTGTAACCATTGCCAGCTTCGGCCTATAGCTACAGATATAGTCATACTTTAAGCTACAAATATTATCTGTAACTGTATGTACATTTTGCTACAGAAAGTGTGCTATAGATTATATCTGTAGCTATTGATGACTATTGCTATAGTTTAAATTCGTAGCCATGGATTTTAGATCTATGGCTATGGTACCTGTGACTACGGCCGTGCTACAGATATTAACCGTAGCCATAGGTCTTTAGCTACAGTTTTTATCCGTAACCTTTGCCCCTTTTTCTGGTAATGTGTCATTTGAATCAAACTTCTCAACAAATGGCTTGAGACAATGTCCATTCACTTTGAAAACATTGTCATTCGTCGAATTCTTTATCTCAACGGCCCCATGAGGATAGACATTAGTAACAATGCAGGGAATCGAAGTTTACCTAGAAAAAGATGTAACCAAGAATTGTACAGAAGGAATTTTTGACTGGTTATGAATGATTTTCAAAGAATGTTCTTGTCATGGAATACCTTCATCCTATCCTTGTAAATTCTCGAGTTCTCATAAGCGTCATTCCGGATTTCTTCGAGTTCATTCAATTGAAGTTTGCGCAGCGAGCCAGCATTGTCTAAATTAAAGTTCAAATTTTTGATAGCCCAATAGGCTCTATGCTGCAGCTCCATAGGTAGGTGGCAAGTTTTCACATAGACGAGTTTAAAGGGAGATATTCCAATGGGGGTCTTAAAAGTTGTACGATAAGCCCATAAGGCATCAGTCAAGCAAATTGTTGGGCAATTCTCAGTTGTATATATGTTATAAGCACAAATACCACAAACAACTTCCGCAGCCTTTTTGGGTTCTACCTTCTTAAGTTCCATGGCCTTGACTTTTCTTATGAGTTTGGTCATTCTTGCATTTATATCATCTTCCTCTTTTAAAGCATAAATTCCCCCCCTTTCCTTTGATTAAGTAGGCTTGGAAGTGGTAGTTCTTGAGGAGGTATCCCATGATTGTGTGCTTTCATCAAGTTTATCAAAATAATCCCACGCATCATCAGCTTCCTTATTCATGAATTCCCCATTACACATCATCTCCACAAATTGGCGCATAGGTGAGGTCAATCGCTTATAGAAAAAACTTGTTATACGCAATGTTTCGTAACCATGTTGTGGGCATGAATTTATGAGATCCTTAAATTGCTCCCAACATTAGAAGAAGGTCCCATCCTCTTTTTGCATAAAAATCATGATTATTTTCCTTAAGGTATTTGTTTTATGATAGGGGAAGAACTTTTTAAGGAACTTCCTTATCATCTCAGCCCATCTGCCAATGGACCTTGGTCTTAAGGAATATAACAATGACTTAGCCTTTTCTTTCAAAGAAAAAGGAAATAATTTCAGTCTAACTATGTCCTCAGACACGTTTGGGAAGTGTAATGTAGATATTATCTCATCGAACTCTTTCATATGCAAGTATAGACTTTCAAATTCTAGTCCATGAAACTTAGGCAGGAGTTGAATTATCCCTAGTTTAATATCCACAGTCCCTACGTTCAATGGAAATATCATGCAAGAAGGTGTACTCACCCCCGCCGGTTGTAAATAATCTCGTAGAGTATGAGTCGGGTGTGCATTATGCACCTCGTTTTCATCTTGAACTTCCTCAACTGGTGGTTGAGGCTGAGGTTGATTTGCAGCCATCACTTCAATTAACTGAGAGGATCTCAAGTGGTGTCTAATCCTGTCATGGATAAGCAACCCTTTAACTAATCCTCCTTCACTCAAAAGAGAAAAGGTGTTGTTATGAACCCACTTGGGCATGAAACACTCTTAGCCCCCAAGTAACTAAACAATTAAACCTAAAAAAGAAAACTTGAAAAACTAAAATAAATAAGAGATTTAAAAAAGATAAGAGAGAGTGTTGGAATAGAATTTCTAATATAAGAGTTACTATGTTAGGATCTGTTAGAGCATAAAATTTGATTAAGGAAACTAGGAAAGAAGATTGAAGAAAGAAACTAAAGAATAAGTGAGTTACGCGGGCTGTATGTTGCGCTGAGAGTGAGTTGCATGAACCACAAGTTGCGTGGACCATGAGTTGCGCTGGGGCATGAGTTACGCTAGACCGCGCAACTTGTCATGGTGCACTGGTCGGCGCTACTCCCTTTATGGATGGATGGATTAGTAGTGCAAAGTGGGGTCCATAGCTCGGGATTCGAGGACCCACACGTGCGAGAGCCTATAAATACCCCCTACCCCCTCTTTTAGAGGATTTGATTTCTAGAAGACCAGTGCCTTTGACAGGTATTGGAGAGGAGAGAGAGGGAGAGGGAGAGGGAGAGAGGATGCTAGGCCGCGCTACTCAACATGAGTCACGCGGGTGCTCCATGAAGCAACAATATGTTGATTTTTCTAGGATTTTCCAAGTTATTGCAAATGTTTTAAGGGGTCTTGGCATGTCCTTTATCATGTTAATGAAGGAAGGAGTCCAAGGAGGAAATTCGCACAACTCATCTCTGATGGGGACATAACTAATATGAACTGGAATGCTTCCGAAATTCATATTTGAATTTATTTCACTTAAAACAAAAGATCAAAAACTCTATCCTAAAATCAAAGGATTAAAAGGATGTAATGAACTCAGAATGAATAAAGTTGATGATTATTCTCTCTATTTTTTCTTTTGTCATTATTAAGCAAGATAATTCCCCCAAATCAAATGTTTTTGCTTATGGTTGAAACAGGATCCTACAAAACAGAAAACGATGTTAGTTTCTAAAAATAATTTCAAAAAAATTCTAACCTAAAAACATAGCAAAAAAATAAATCTTAATCTTAACCTAATTCTAAAACCAATTAATTCCAGAAAAAACGTAGCCACAGTCCTCAGTAACGGCGCCAAAAACTTGTTCACAACCCCAAGTGTAGGGTTGCGTTGTAGTCATAACTTGGTAAGACTGAGGTCGAATCCACAGGGACTAAACTTGTACGTATTCTGAAAATAACTAGAACTAGAACTAGAAAAGATTTAAATTGAAATCTGAATAATTGAGAGTAATGATGAATAATGTTGATTAAAACTTATGAATTTAAAGGTGGGAACTAGGGTGCCAAGGATCCACTTGTAAGTATCAACATGCTACCTTACTTGATTCAAGGAACACAATTGGAATTGGAGTCCTATCCTATCCAATTGGAAGATAAAGAAATTTAAATCAAACCTAAACTTTTCAATGACCTAATTCTCAATGGAGGAGAATTGAGATGATTGGAAGGGATTCCATCACTCCATCATGCCCAGGAGACGATGGTGAACAACAGGATTTACCAATCTCACAATCTCAAAACAGGAAAAGAAGATATGTAAAGCTATCACAACATTTATTGTAATTTGAGTCATAATAAATCATAGAAAACTAAAAATATTCATTTAATATAAAACTAAAAATCATTGAGGTCTAATAAGAATAAGAATCAAAGCAAGATAATCATCCAAACACATTACAAGCTTTACCTTTTAGCCCTACATTAGAGGTTTTGCTAACCATAGATATGATTAAAACCAAATCTCCTAAACAAAGCATGAAAAACAAACTAGGGAAGAAGAAAAACTCTTTGACGGCTACTCCACCCTTGTGTTATGCTCCTTGAGACCTTTCCAAATCCTAAAAGATGCTTTGGAGCATCCTAGGGAGTTCTATTTATAGTTATGAAACTCTAACTTTCACACTGAGTTAGAAAATTCCAGAAACCACCTCAAATTTACGCACTCTGCGCAGTTTTCCAAAATAAACTTCCAGAACTTTCATTTTTTAGATTCGGAGTTTCAGAATATATTTTTTTCAGACAATTTTCAGGAATATGTTTTCTTAAGATAATTTTTAGGATTCGTTTTCTTTTTCTTCACTTAAAATCTTCGATTCTCTTCATTCCTCACTTGGTTTCCTTGGATCTTTGGCATGTGAATTCTTTATTAATGGCTTCCAAATCTCCAAATCTTCATTTAGTAATCTTTTGAGCATAAATCTTCTTTTTGGCATTAATTTCACCTTAAGCTCTTAAATCACCTCACACATGAAAACATGCATAATTAGATAGATTAAGTACTATCATGCTTATAAAACCAAGGTATAAATAGGGGGAAATATGAAATATATCACACTCAACACTGAACTGGATGCTAACTGGATGGGCCACCTTCTGATGGAGAGATATCATCTCGTCGACAAGGGAGTGTGGTAATAAGGTTCTAAATCTTCTGTTCCACCCGCTCTAGGCTTCTATGAATGACCTCTGAAAGCTACTCCAGATGGGAGAGATGACGACCTTTCTCATCCATCTGTAGCAAGATAGATTCTTGTTGGTCACGGTATGGTGTACAACGTCTGGTATGCCTATCTGAAGTACGTGGCACATCATGATGCTCATCCTCTGTAGGATTATCAGTATCAGCTGCCTCCATTTCAGTTTCTTTCGTCTCTACCGCCTCTACTTCAGTTTCTCCATGTAGATCCTCAATATGTGTTCATGATGATGATGCACTCTTGGTGTCTGGGCACATTCGTTTGATATTGGTTTCTGTAAATTGACACGTTGGTCTAGGGCGATCAGTTGTGGGCATCAAACCAACATGGCGAGAGAGCAGACAAATGAGATATGGAAATGGAATGAACGTGTCTCTAGTGCTCTGGATGCAATCAGCAATCAGATGTACCATGATGGTGGGAAGACACAAAGGAATACCCTAACAGACAATGTAGAGAATATCAAGCATGTACGGGATTATGTCTGACTTGTTTATCCCATGAGGATAAACGTTTACACAGAAGATATTGTGGAGTACCATGTACCTGTCTGACATATTGGAAGCTCGAAGTGGATTTCCTTGATACCAAGGGACATTTTCTCTATTGCAAAAATAACGTCTCACTTTTACTCGAACATTATTGGAGCCAAAGTCATGGTCAGTCAGCCCACATAAAGAGGCTGGAATACCAATGAGGGAAGTGACTACTGCAGTAGTAATTGTAGTCGAGGTCTGTCCTATGGTGACTACAAAGGAAGCAGGATGAAGAATTGGTGAGTGACAGTCTGAAAGGAACCGAATCACTTGTTCATTGTGAATCGTCCCTCCAAAATCTAGAATGTTGCTCCATCCAACCTTTTCCGGTATTCCTATTATCACAAACGGTCTGATGTATTCATAATCCACCTTTTTCTCATACACCATCTTTCTTGTATGAAAATTTTCATATAGATTCTCAGGTGGAGTAGGGACCTGAGGAATCACTATTTCAGGTTCAATAGGTGGCGGATGAGCTTGAGTAGGAGGACTTCATTGTGATCTCCCTGTTTGTCCAGTAGGAGACTGAGGAGGAGAGGTTGGCTCATCTAGTGGGGGCCGTTCAGATCTAGGTCTTGAGCGAAGTTTTGTTCAAACTTTCCAAGAGGATTCTCCTACCTCAGCTGGTTTTCCCTTTTCTTTTGGTTTTTTTTGGTAAAATCGGACAGATTTCGACAAGATGAAGAAAATGACAAAAACCCCTAATTTGTAGTCTGTAAGCTTCGAGAAATACTATGAAGTGAGAGTGGTGAAGCGAAGTAGACGACCTTACCGAATTTTGAAGCACGGCGGTGATGAAAAGAAGTGTAAAGATGTCACTGAGCTTCAGGGAAGAACGGAAGATGAATAACTGTAGGAAGGAGATGAAAAATAAAAAGATCCCACCCGCGCGATATTTATAAAGCCCGATGCTTCAATTCTATCAAAGTATGTTCGATGCTATCGAAGCAAGAACTTCGATACTGTCACGCCCCAAACTCAGAAACTACGTTCACAAAATTCCCTGATCGCCGAATCCAGTGCCCGATAACCTCTGTAGCACCCCATTCTCGGCTTCAAGCGCCCATACGCCAAATTCTAATCCTAGGATGCTATAAGGAGGATTTTCAATGTACATTTATCTCATAACAAGCATAACCACAAGTTTACCCAAATCACAAAGACAACATCATCATCTCATATTCATTAATATAAACGGCTGAATACAAGGCTGAAAGGGAAATACATATATCAAAAATCAAAGCTCCGGAAGACCGCTGCACGCTCCAAGCTCAATGCCGCTGCAACCTAATGCCACCTGCATGCATCTATCGTGCACAAGCTTATAGAAAGCTTAGAGGGTGGTGAAAGTGTGTGCGATGCACGTGCCAAGCATATAGATATCAGGGTAAGTGAAAATACTGGCAATCCATAAATCGTATAATATCAGAGTAATGCCAAAACATGTTGGTAAGTCCATAAATATCATCATCCTTATCCAGACTATGTGATGTAAAGACATAATAGGCTAATATCATATGCTGAGGAAGCAATGTAGATCAGTTATGCAATGCGGAGACATAGTAAGCCAAATATCAGATACTGGGTCCACGAATATCATCAACCTTAATTAGGTTGTGCAATATAGAAGCACAGTAAACCAAATGTGTGCTGAGGATGTAATGCAATATGCGATGTGAATAAAATGACCAAACTAGAGCGTGAAGTCGGGATGATAGTACGTAGTATCGCAGGCTATGGGGTTCACCACAAGAGAATTCTATCCAAACCAGTCCCATACCTAAATTTAGATAGTCAGACTCAATGTGGTAAACTCTTGATCTCATGTTAGTCGCGTGCCCCAACCGAAATTCTGGCCATTGTGAAGGTACATGAACAAATAGTTACACACCACCAGTTCGAGTAGATAGTGAATGAATGAATGAATGAGTATGCAACTCTTGCTCAATATGTCCACATATTAATACTGTACATCTCTGGGATCATTACCGGGGTCTAGTACACTCTACATGTAATCGCCGCCCATGCAAGTGGAAGAAACCTCACTATCCGCCTGGCCAGTAGTCAGCCAAATCTACCCGGCACGTCGATAGCGGACCCAATCATGAGCTAGTCAGACTTAGCCTAGCTATGCCCACTACCCTTGGGCGGGTAAGGACATCACCCCTTCCCAACTGACCATGACACAGTGGGAGACACGGCCTACTGGTATTCAGCACTCGGTCACTCATGTATCCACTCGGTCTAGACATTGGGGCGTCCTCTGAAACTAAGAGGGTTTATGAATTTTCACCCAGAGCCATCTATGGCCGCTCGATGCTAGTAACAGATTTTCGGTATCCCATCTGGTCATCCACGACATGACTGTGGAGGCTATGGCCCTGATGTTGTTAGGGCGTACAGTAATCACAGTACAGAATGCAAGATGCATGAATTACACAATCCAGTCATGCATCAATCATACGCATACCATACGCTCATGTGAGACAATCTTTGCCTATCAGGGAGTCTCATAACAACCTGCCCTATGATATATGCAATGGTCAACCATACCTCATAACAAACATGTAGATGATGCATATGGGCATGTATCATGATGTTATGTTGTCACATACTCATAATTGGTATCGATAACCAGCATCAATAATCGGCTTATCAAAGGGCCTAAGGGAAGGTTACAATGAGGACATTTAACTATCATTGCCCATCAATGTGGACATTTAACCAACAATGCTCCCAAGGAGTGGCCCACATAAAGCTAAACATATAGTGGGCCCATGGCCTCACACAAGGGCCTAATATACATCACACCGGGCCATAAATACATCACATCGGGCATCATGAATGGCCACAATTACATCACAACGGCCCCATAAAATCATAATGGGCCACATACAATCATAATGTACTACAAAAAAAGAGGGTTTTTAGCGACGAAACACATTTTCGTCGCTAAAAGTGACTTTTAGCGAAGAAATAAATTTTTGTCGCTACAAGTGAACTTTTAGCGACGAAAATTTTTGCAGCTAAAAATCGTGTATTAGACTTTTAGTGACAAAACTTTTCGTCGCTAAATGCTCCAAACATTTTACCGCGAACTGGAATACATATCTTTTAGCAATGAAAATTTTCGCTACTAAAAATATTGTATGAGACTTTTAGCGACGAAAAGTTTCATCGCTAAAGACTCGAAACATTTTGTTAAACTTTTAGGGGCGAAAATTTTTGTCGCTAAAAAATACAAAAATCTTTCTGTTTTTAGCAACAAAAATTTTCGTTGCTAAAAGTCTTGTTCTGTACAAGACTTTTAGAAAATTTTCGTCGCCAAAAGTTTCTTTTTAAAAAAACTAATCTACCTCAAAATCCGTACAAAATTCTTAATATACACCTGTTAACAATATATTCCATCATATTCATCTTGATATACACATTTCATCAAATTCACAATCACATCCATTTAAACCCAAACTACATAAACTTTTAGCGGTGAAACTGTTTGTCGCTAAAAAACATTTTAAAAAATCTTTCTGTTTTTAGCAGCGAAAATTTTCGCTGCTAAAAATAAACTAACGTATCTTTTAGCTACAAAAATTTTCATTGCCAAAAGTTTCTTTTTAAAAAAAAATAATCTAGCTCGAAATCCGTACAAAATTCCTGATATACACCTGTTAACAATATATTCCATCATATTCATCCTGATATACACATTTCATCATATTCACATTCACATCCATCTAAACCCAAACTACATAAACTACATTCATCCAAACACAAACAATCTTATCTGCATCACATTCATTCATGCATAAATACATATAAACTTAACATAAACAAATAAACAAAAAATCACAAAGATGAAGGCGGAGGTGGTGGGGCATCGGTGGTTAAGCGTGCAGCGAAAGCCTGAAACATCTCCGTCATCCGTCACTCATGCTCCATCTGCATCTCCTACATCCTCCTCTCATGCTCCTCCCTCTGCCTATCCTACTCCTCCCTCTACCTCGCCAGCTCCTCCAGGTTTAGGTTTAGGTTTAGGTTTAGGTTATAAGTATAGGTTTTGGGATTTGAGAATAGGTTTAGGGTTTAGGGTTTAGGGTTTAGGAAATCGGGTTTAGGTTTGGGTTTCAAGTTTAAGCTTAGGTTAAGGTTAGGGAGTTGAGATTAGGATTAGGTGTAGGTTTAGGTTTAGGGATTTGAGAATACATTTAGGTTTTAGGTTATAGGTTAAGGTTTAGGTTTAGGTTACTATTAGGTTATAGGTTATAGGTAATAGGTTTAGGTTATAGGTTATAGGTTTAGGTTATAGGTTATAAGTTATAAGTTTAGGTTACAGGTTTAGGTTTTGGTTTTAGGTTTAGGTTAAGGTTATAGGTTTAGGTTCAGTTTAGGTTTAAGTTATAGGTTATAGCTTTGAGAATTGAGAATAGGTTAAGGTTTAGATTTAAGAAACTGGGTTCGGGTTCGGGATCAGGTTTAAGTTTAGGTTTAGGTTAGGGAGTTGAGATTAGGATTTGGTGTAGGTTTAGGTTTAGGGATTTGAGAATAAATTTAGGTTTTAGATTTTAAGTTTAGGTTTTAGCTTATAGGTTTAAGTTATAGGTCTTGGTTTTAGTTTTAGGTTTAGGTTATAGGTTAAGGTTAGGTTTAGGTTTAGGTTATAGGTTATATAGCTTTGGGAATTGAGAATAGGTTATGGTTTAGGTTTAGGAAACTAGGTTCGGGTTCGGGATCGGGTTTAGGTTTGGGTTTTCAAGTTCGGTTTAGGTTTAGGTTATGGAGTTGAGAGATTAGGAGGTTTAGGGATTTTAAAATAGGTAAAGGTTTAGGTTTAGGAAATCGTGTTCGGGTTCTGGGAACGGGTTTAGGCTTAGGTTTTCATGTTTAGGTTCGAGTTTAGGTTAGGGAGTTGAGATTGGGATTTGGTGTAGGTTTAGGTTTAGGGATTTGAGAATAGGTTAAGATTAAGGTTTAGGTTTAGAAAATTGAGTTCGGGTTCGGGATCAGGTTTAGGCTTGGGTTTTCAAGTTTAGGTTTAGGTTTAGGTTAGGGAGTTGAGATTGGGATTAGGTGTAGGTTTAGGTTTTGGGATTTGAGAATAGGTTAAGGTTTATGTTTTAGCTTATAGGTTTAGGTTTTGGTTTTAGTTTTAGGTTAAGGTTATAAGTTTAGGTTATAGGTTATAGGTTAAGGTTTAGGTTATAGGTTTTTGTTTAGGTTTAGGTTATAGGTTTTGGTTTAGGTTATAGGTTTAGGTTTAGGTTTTAGTTTATAGGTTTAGGTTATAGGTTTAGGTTTTGGTTTTAGGTTTAGGTTAAGGTTATGAGTTTAGGTTAAGGTTTAGGTTCTGGTGTTTTAGTTTAGGTTAAGGTTATAGGTTTTGGTTTAGGTTAAGGTTTAGGTTTTGGGTTTATGTTAAGGTTATAGGTTAAGGTTATAGGTTTAGGTTAGGTTTAGGTTTGGGTTATAAGTTATAGCTTCAGGAATTGAGAATAGGTTAAGGTTTAGGTTTAGGAAATCGAGTTTGGGTTCAGGATCGGGTTTAGGCTTGGGTTTTCATGTTTAGGTTTAGGTTTAGGTTAGGGAGTTGAGATTGGGATTTGGTATAGGATTAGGTTTAGGGATTTGAGAATAGGTAAGGTTTAGGTTTAGGAAATCGGGTTCGGGATCGGGTTTTGAAGTTTAGGTTAAGGTTTAGGTTTTAGGTTTAGGTTAATGTTAGGTAATAGGTTATAAGTTTAGGTTATAGGTAGTGGGTTAAGGTTTTAGGTCATAGGTTTTGGTTTAGGTTAAGGTTATAGGTTTAGGTTAAGGTTTAGGTTCGGTTTTAGGTTCGGAGTTTAGGTTTAGGTTATAAGGTATAGGTTTAGGGAATTGAGAATTGGTTTAGGTTTAGGTTTAGGAATTGAGAATTAGTTTGGGTTTAGGTTTAGAGAATCGGGTTCGGGTTCGGGATCGGGTTTAGGTTTGGGTTTTCAAGTTTAAGCTTAGGTTTAGGTTAGGGAGTTGAGATTAGGATTAGTGTGTAGGTTTAGGTTTAGGGATTTGAGAATACATTTAGGTTTTAGGTTTAGGTTTAGGTCTTAGGTTATAGGTTAAGGTTTAGGATTTAAGTTTAGGTGAATGGTAGGTAATAGGTTATAAGTTTAGGTTATAGGTAATAGGTTAAGGTTTTGGGTCATAAGTTTTGGTTTAGGTTAAGGTTATAGGTTTAGGTTCAAGTTTAGGTTATAAGGTATAGGTTTAGGGAATTGAGAATTGGTTTGGGCTTAGGTTTAGGGAATCGGGTTTGGGTTCGGGATCGGGTTTAAGTTTGGGTTTTCAAGTATAAGCTTAGATTTAGGTTAGGGAGTTGAGATTAGGATTAGGTGGTGGTTTTGGTTTAGGGATTTGAGAATACATTTAGGTTTTAGGTTTAGGTTTAGGTCTTAGGTTATAGGTTAAGGTTTAGGATTTAGGTTTAGGTGAATGGTAGGTAATAGGTTATAAGTTTAGGTTATAGGTAATAGGTTAAGGTTTTAGGTCATAGGTTTTGGTTTAGGTTAAGGTTATAGGTTTAGGTTAAGGTTTAGGTTTAGTTTTAGGTTCAGGTTTAGGTTTAGGTTATAAGGTATAGGTTTAGGTAATTGAGAATTGGTTTGGGTTTAGGTTTAGGGAATCGGGTTTAGTTTTAGGTTCAGGTTTAGGTTTTGGTTATAAGGTACAGGTTTAGGGAATTGAGAATTGGTTTAGGTTTACGTTTAGGGAATCGGGTTCGGGTTTGAGATCGGGTTTAGGTCTGGGTTTTCAAGTTTAAGCTTAGGTTAAGGTTAGGGAGTTGAGATTAGAATTAGGTGTAGGTTTAGGTTTAGGGATTTGAGAATACATTTAGGTTTTAGGTTTATGTTTAGGTTTAGGTTTTAGGTTATAGGTTAAGGTTTAGGTTTTAGGTTTAGGTTACTGTTAGGTTATAGTTTATAAGTTTAGGTTATAGGTAATAGGTTTTGGTTTAGGTTAAGGTTTAGGTTTAGGTTATAAGCTATAGGTTTAGGGAATTGAGAATTGGTTAAGGTTTAGGTTTAGGGAATCGGGTTCGGGTTCGGGTTAATCCGGTTTAGGCTTGGGTTTTCATGTTTACGTTTAGGTTTAGGTTAGGGAGTTGAGATTGGGATTAGGTGTAGGTTTAGGTTTAGGGATTTGAGAATAAGTTAATGGTTAGGTATAGGTTTAGGTTATAGGTTTAGGTTTTGGTTTTAGGTTTAGGTTAAGGTTATAAGTTTAGGTTATAGGTTATAGGTTAAGGTTTAGGTTTAGGTTTTAGTTTATAGGTTTAGGTTATAAGTTATAGGTTTAGGTTCTGGTTTTAGGTTTAGGTTAAGTTTATAAGTTTAGGTTAAGGTTTAGGTTATAGGTTTTGGTTTAGGTTAAGGTTATAGGCTTTGGTTTAGGTTAAGGTTTAGGTTTTGGGTTTAGGTTAAGGTTATAGGTTAAGGTTAGGTTTAGGTTTAGGTTATGAGTTATAGGTTATAGCTTTTGGAATTGAGAATAGGTTAAGGTTTAGGTTTAGGAAACTGGGTTTGGGTTCAAGATCGAGTTTAGGTTTGAGTTTTTCAGATTAGGTTTAGGTTTAAGTTAGGGAGTTGTGATTAGGATTTGGTGTAGGTTTAGGTTTAGGGATTTGAGAATACATTTAGGTTTTAGGTTTTAGCTTATAGGTTTAGGTTATAGGTTTTGGTTTTGGTTTTAGGTTTAGGTTTAGGTTAAGGTTATAGGTTAAGTTTAGGTTTAGGTTTAGGTTATAGGTTATAGCTTTGGGAATTGAGAATAGGTTAAGGTTTAGGTTTAGGAAACTGGGTTCGGGTTCGGGATCGGGTTTTAGGTTTGGGTTTTCAAGTTCGTGTTTAGGTTTAGGTTAGGGAGTTGAGATTAGGATTTGGTGTAGGTTTAGGTTTAGGGATTTGAAAATAGGTAAAGGTTTAAGTTTAGAAATCGGGTTCGGGTTCGGATCGGGTTTATGCTTGGGTTTTCATGTTTAGGTTTAGGTTTAGGTTAGGGAGTTGAGATTGGGATTTGGTGTAGGTTTAGGTTTAGGGATTTGAGAATAGGTTAAGGTTTAGGTTTAGGAAATCGGGTTCGGGTTCAGGATCGGGTTTAGGCTTGGGTTTTCATGTTTAGATTTAGCTTTAGGTTAGGGAATTAAGATTGAGATTTGGTGTAGGTTTAGGTTTAGGGATTTGAGAATAGGTTAAGGTTTAGGTTTAGGAAATCGGGTTTGGGTTCGGGATCAGGTTTAGGCTTGGGTTTTCATGTTTAGGTTTAGGTTTAGGTTAGGGAACCGAGATTGAGATTTGGTGTAGGTTTTGGTTTAGGTTTAGGTTTTAGTTTTAGGTTTAGGTTTAGGAAATCGGGTTCGGGTTCGGGATCGGGTTTTGAAGTTTAGGTTTAGGTTTTGGTTGGGGAGTTGAGATTGGGATTGGGATTGGGATTAGGTTTAGGTTTAGGGATTTGAGAATACATTTAGGTTTTAGGTTTAGGTTTAGGTTTTAGCTTATAGGTTTAGGTTATAGGTTTAGGTCAAGGTTATAAGTTTAGGTTATAGGTTATAGGTTGAGGTTTAGGTTATAGGTTTTTGTTTAGGTTAAGGTTATAGGTTTTGGTTTAGGTTATAGGTTTAGGTTTAGGTTTAGGTTATAGTTTATAGGTTTAGGTTTTGGTTTTAGATTTATGTTAAGGTTATAAGTTAAGGTTTTGGTTAAGGTTTAGTTTTGGGGTTTATGTTAAGGTTATAGGTTTAGGTTAGGTTTAGGTTTAGGTTATAAGTTATAGGTTATATCTTTGGGAATTGAGAATAGGTAAAGGTTTAGGTTTAGGAGATTGGGTTCGGGTTCGGGATCGGGTTTAGGCTTGAGTTTTCATGTTTAGGTTTAGGTTTAGGTTAGGGAGTTGAGATTGGGATTTGGTGTAGGTTTAGGTTTAGGGATTTGAGAATAGGTTAAGGTTTAGGTTTAGGAAATCGGGTTCGGGATCACGTTTAGGCTTGGGTTTTCATGTTTAGGTTTAGGTTTAGGTTAGGGAATTGAGATTGGGATTTGGTGTAGGTTTAGGTTTAGGTTTAGGTTTAGGTTGAGGAAATCGGGTTCGGGTTTTGAAGTTTAGGTTTAGGTTTTGGTTGGGGAGTTGAGATTGGGATTGGGATTAGGTTTAGGTTTAGGGATTTCAGAATACATTTAGGTTTTAGGTTTAGGTTTAGGTTTTAGCTTATAGGTTTAGGTTTTAGGTTTAGGTCAAGGTTATAAGTTTAGGTTATAGGTTATAGGTTAAGGTTTAGATTAAGGTTATAGGTTTTGGTTTAGGTTATAGGTTTTGGTTTAGGTTTAGGTTTAGGTTTTAGTTTATAGGTTTGGTTTTAGGTTTAGGTTAAGGTTATAAGTTAAGGTTTTTGTTTAGGTTAAGGTTATAGGTTTTGGTTAAGGTTTAGTTTTTAGGTTTATGTTAAGGTTATAGGTTTAGGTTAGCTTTAGGTTTAGGTTTAGGTTATAGGTTATATCTTTAGGAATTGAGAATAGGTAAAGGTTTAGGTTTAGGAGATTGGGTCTGTGTTCGGGATCGGGTTTAGGCTTGGGTTTTCATGTTTAGGTTTAGGTTATAGGTTATAGGTTTTAGGTTATAGGTTAAGGTTATAGGTTTAGGTTTAGGTTTAGGTTAGGTTTAGGTTATAGGTTATATGTTATAGGTTATATCTTTGGGAATTGAGAATAAGTAAAGGTTTAGGTTTAGGAGATTTGATTCGTGTTCTGGATCGGGTTTAGGCTTGGGTTTTCATGTTTAGGTTTAGGTTTAGGTTAGGGAGTTGAGATTGGGATTTGGTGTAGGTTTAGGTTTAGGGATTTGAGAATAGGTTAAGGTTTAGGTTTAGGAAATCGGGTTCGGGTTCGGGTTCGGGTTTTGAAGTTTAGGTTTAGGTTTAGGTTGGGGAGTTGAGATTGGGATTGGGATTAGGTTTAGGTTTAGGATTTGAGAATACATTTAGATTCTAGGTTTAGGTTTAGGTTCTAGCTTACTGTGTTTAGGTTATACGTTTAGGTTAAGGTTATAAGTTTAGGTTATAGGTTATAGGTTAAGGTTTAGGTTATAGTTTTTTGTTTAGGTTAAGTTTATAGGTTTTGGTTTAGGTTTAGGTTTAGGTTTAGGTTTAGGTTTTAGTTTATAGATTTAGGTTATAGGTTTTGGTTTTGGTTTTAGGTTTAGGTTAAGGTTATAAGTTTAGGCTTTTGTTTAGGTTAAGGTTATAGGTTTTGGTTAAGGTTTAGGTTTTAGGTTAAGGTTATAAGGATATAGGTTAAGGTTATAGGTTTAGGTAGGCTTAGGTTTAGGTTATAGCTTTGGGAATTGATAATAGGTTAAGGTTTAGGTTTAGGAAATCGGGTTCGGGATCGGGTTTAGGCTTGGGTTTTCATGTTTAGGTTTAGGTTTAGGTTAGGGAGTTAAGATTAGAATTTGGTGTAGGTTTAGGTTTAGGGATTTGAGAATAGGTTAAGTATTAGGTTTAAGAAATTGGGTTCGGGTTTGGGATTGGGTTTAGGCTTGTGTTCTCATGTTTAGGTTTAGGTTTAGGTTAGGGAGTTGAGATTATGATTTGGTGTAGGTTTAGCTTTAGGGATTTGAGAATAGGTTAAGGTTAAGGTTTAGGTTTAGGAAATCGGGTTCGGGTTCGGGTTTAGGTTATAGGTTTAGGTTTTGGTTTTAGGTTTAGGTTAAGGTTATAAGTTTAGGTTATAGGTTATAGTTTATAGGTTATAGGTTATAGGTTAAGGTTTATGTTATAGGTTTTGGTTTAGGTTAAGGTCATAGGTTTAGGTTTTGGTTTAGGTTTAGGTTATAATTTATAGGTTTAGGTTATAGGTTTAGGTTTTGGTTTTAGGTTTAGGTTAAGGTTATAAGTTTAGGTTATAGGTTATAGGTTATAGGTTAAGGTTTAGGTATAGGTTTTAGCTTATTGGTTTAGGTTTTATCTTATAGGTTTAGGTTTTGGTTTTAGGTTTAGGTTAAGGTTATAAGTTTAGGATTAGGTTATAGGTTTTTGTTTAGGTTAAGGTTATAGGTTTTGGTTTAGGTTATAGGTTTAGGATTAGGTTTAGGTTTAGGTTATAGTTTATAGGTTTAGGTTATAGGTTTTGGTTTTGGTTTTAGGTTTAGGTTAAGGTTATAAGTTTAGGTAATAGGTTTAGGTTTGAATTAAAGTTATTGGTTTAGGTTTGAGTTAAAGTTTGTTCGGGTTTGGGTTCGAGTTTAGGTTATAGGTTTTGGTTTAGGTTATGGTTATAAGTTTAGAATAAAATTTAGGTTTAGGTTATGGGTTTTGGATTTGAGAATAGGTTTAGGTTATAAGTATAGGTTTAGGTTAGGTTATAGGTTAAGGTTTAGGGATTTGAGTTTAAGTTAAGGTTTAGGTTTAGGTTATACGTATAGGTTTTGGGATTTGAGAAAAGGTTTAGGTTATAAGTATAGGTTTAGGTTAAAGTTGCAAGTTTAGGTTTAGGTTATAAGTATAGGTTATAGGTTAAGGTTTTTGTTTAGGTTTAGGTTATAAGTATAAGTTTAGGGATTTGAGAATAGGTATAGGTTAAGGTTATAAATTTTGGTTAAGGTTATAAGTATAGGTTTAGGTTATAGGTATAGGTTTAGGTTTAGGTTTATGTTTAAGTTAAGGTTTAGGTTAAGGTTTAGGTTAAAGGTTTTGGTTTAGGGTTAGGGTTAGGTTATAGGTTATAGCTTTAGGGAATTGAGGATGGATTTAGGTTATAGGTTTAGGTTAAGGGTGTGGTACCTACAAATACAGATATAAACACGGCCTGTCCAAATGGCCAAGCCCCTTCAATATTGTCCATAGGAAATGGACAGCTTCATCATGGTCATAACAGCGGTTCCCACCTTCCAGGGACCCCCGCTCATCCGAATAGCTCCAATGCACATCCGGGTTTGCTCCATTAATCTCGAGCAAATACATAAACATGACTTGTCCAAATGGCCAGTCCCCTCCAATGCTGTCCATAGGAAATAGACAGCTTCATCATGGTCATAACAGCGGTTCCCGCCTTCCACGGACCCCCGCTCATCTGGATAGCTCTGATGCACATCCGAGTCTGCTCCATTAATCTCGAACAAATACATAAACATGGCCTGTCCAAATGGTCAAGCCCCTCCAATGCTATCCATAGGAAATGGGTAGCTTCATCATAGTCATAACAGCGACTCCCACCTTTCAGGGACCCCCGCTCTTCCGGATAGCTCTGACGCACATCCGGGTCTGCTCCATTAAGCTCGAGCAAATACAAATATAAACACGGCCTGTCCAAATGGTCAGGCCCCTCCAATACTGTCCATAGAAAATGGATAACTTTATCATAGTCATAACAGCAGTTCCCACCTTCCACGGACCCCCACTCAACATACCTCTCTAGATATGTTGATCTTACGTTACACAAGATTCATAGGCTGAAAATTTACCATTGAGTTCGTGTTTTATGTTCAGTTAGTAGAGAAGGACAAGCTCTTTATACCAAATCGCCTACAACTGATGAATATTACCAAGTAAATTGTGCAAGGTTTACAGTATTCTTAGAGTGAAGAAATTTTCCAAGTCTGTGCAATTTGGTTTGAGTTCTT
Source organism: Magnolia changhungtana (assembly GCA_030180095.1). NCBI lineage: Eukaryota > Viridiplantae > Streptophyta > Magnoliopsida > Magnoliales > Magnoliaceae > Magnolia > Magnolia changhungtana. The sequence goes on from JASAUF010000600.1 coordinate 7,630,470, forward strand.
TTTCTAATCACAATAGCCTTGGGAGGGTTGATACAAGGGATGGGTTGATTGCAAAAGGCCTGATTAAAACTATATTGGGTTATCTTGCCAGACATAATCATTCTATGACCAGCAAGATAACCCAATATAATTTTATTCAGGCCTTTTGTAAACTCATCCCTCGTATCAACCCTCCCAAGGCTTTCGTGATTAGAGAAAGAACTCAGACTGAATTGCACATACTTGGGAATTTTCTTCACTCTAAGATTACTGTAAACCTCACACGATTTACTTGAAAATTTTTATCAGTTATACGTCATCTAGTACAATATATATTCAATGATGTATATAATACAATGTATATAACATGAAATAGTACATGAGTGAGACAAGACAACGTAACCTTTTATATAGAAGCCAGAGATTGATAGGTTAAGGTTGTCCTATTGAGGAGATTCTTAGGCATAGTCCATCTGCTGTTGGGACAAACATGCATGGGTTTGGATTATTAGACCATGGACCCCATCTGTCATTGAAAACTAAAGATTAAAATTAGTGTATTGGGTATCATATCATTCACCACCGATAAGGCGGCTAATACTTCAAACCTATGTTCAGAACTGTTTTATTCTGTGCAAAGATGTAACATTGCTACACTTGGACCTGTGATTGTGGTTTAAATCCAATGTTTGTTGCTATGAAGTGCTAAATTGTGCAGCTCATCCATGTACATAAACACCATTATAGATGCTCAAAGTTGTGGGCCACATTGTGTATGAAATCAGATTATCAAATCATCTGATCAATGTGGTTCTTAGACAATGCTCCATCCAAAGAAGAAGAAAAAATCACTTGAAATGTATATGCTTAGAATACAACTTCTAAAAGTCCTCTATTTATCATGACTCAAGCAAATCTAATTAGGAGTTCTTGGCCATCCAATCTTTAGCTATCTTTTCCCAGGCTATTGATGTATTATTTTCTTAATCGTCTTTTCCTCATTTAATTTAAAAAGAACATGTTAGGTTCACATGTTTTGGTTGAATTTTATATTCTTTTAGAAAGTAGAAAAAATTGATCCAACTTCTAACTAGGGAATGGAAAACCTTAGCAATGAAAATATAATTTGAAGATTTTTTTATCAAATAAGGAAATTTACTCAATTCCCCACAAATACTATACCAACGGTAACATTCTTCAAAAAAACATAAAAAATTAAGGAATGAATCCTCTTTTCCCGACAAAGATCATACTAATCGTAACATTGTTAGAAAAATCTTCCAACTTTTAACCGTACCCTTTTAAATGTTACTGATCTACTCTTATTTGATAGGATTGTTAATCTAAGAGTCTATAAATATATGAGATCTCTAGTAAACTCTATTATACTGAGAACCTAAACAAGAGAAAGAAAGAGAGTAAAGTGCAATGGATGATGTACAGGCACTTAAAAATTACTCAAAAGTTGCAAAGGTGGCATATAAATAATTAATTCTAAACTCCCAAAAATATGAGACTCAAATTTAGATGTATCATGAATTAAAAATCATAGTTATTTGATTACTCACTCTCCACTTTAAGGTTGGGTGGACATTTATTTGATGGTTACAAATGAATAATATTAGGATGAGCCTTATCTCAACCAACAAGTGTCCAAGCATCAGAGGTTAGAAATGTCCAACTAACATCGTTTTAGGACTGTAGCATAGAAACAGTGGGTTCTAATTAAGTGTATATAGTCTGTTTGATTTGAGTCCATGTAGGCCGTGTGTACAGTTAAGGAGGGACGTGGATTTCTTGCACACCATGATGTATATATGTTTTATCCACGTTGTCCATCCTTTTTTCCAGATCATTTTAGGGCATGAGCCCAAATAATGAGGCAAATCCGATACTCAAGTGGACCACACCACAGGAAACAGTGGGGATAATGACACCTACCGTTGAAACCTTTCTCTGGCACATCTTGATGTTTATTTTCCCACTACAAGAAATACCACTTTTAGCAACGAAAATTTTCGTTGCTAAAAGTCAAATTTTTGCAGCTAAAATATTTTAGCGACGAAAATTTTCGTCGCTAAAAGACCGATGTACAAGGCTTTTATCAGCGGAAAATTCAAATCGTCGCTAAATGCAAGCTTTTTAACGACAAAAATTTTCGTCGCTACAAAAATTTTTCAAGACCTTTAGCAGCGAAAATTTTCGCTGCCAAAAACATTTTCAAGACTTTTTAAGAAATAAACTTTTCGCGCGCAAAAAACTTCCAAGACTTTTAGCAAATGAAAGTTTTACGCCAAAATAATATCTATGACTTTTTAGTATTAAAAGTTTGCATAAAAAAATTTCTGAAACTTTTAGCAAATGAAAATTTTCACGCCAAAAAATATTTCCAAGAATTCCAAAAAAATATCCAAGAGTTTTAGCAGCGAAAGTTTTCGCTGCAAAAAAATTTTCCAAGACTTTTAGCTGCGAAAATTTTCGCTACGAAAAAATTACAAGACTTTTAGCAGCGAAAAGTTTCGCTGCCAAAAAATATTGAAGACCGCGAAAATTTTCACTGCCAAAAAAATTTCCAAGAATTCTTAGCAGAGAATTTTCAAAAATTCGTTCCACTTTTAGCAACGAAAATTTTCATTGCTAAAAGTCTCTTTTTTTTTAATATGCAACTCAAATTTCCGCACAAAATTCCTGATATACACCTGTTAACAATATATTTCATCATATTCATCCTGATATACACCTATTATATAATATATTTCATCATATTCACATTCACATCCAGCTAAACCCAAACTAGTAAATCCATCCAAGCCTCGGTTACAAATTGAGGCTAAAAATGTTTAATTTTTTAAAATATTTATTTAAACTACTAATCCATTCATTCAATCCACTCATGAAACAATCAATCATGAAAGCCATAATACCAATAAAATAGTTAACAACTCAATCGATCTCACTTGTGTACTATTTAAAGTTTTTAAAACAAACTCAATCAAACTATTACACAACATTAAGTTCCACAAATAATACAAAGTCACAACACAAGATTTGGGTATGACTTTTGCTTGGCTGATGAACAACTACAGCTTGTTCGGTAGTCTGAAAGCATCTGCAAAGAAGAAGAACTCGCCATTAGCAATAATTTATAGTGGAGTCCATATCGACAGTTCAGATTGCTCCACTGGCATGTCCCTGGCTCCTAATTTTACTTTTAACAACTCTAGAGGTTTCTTTCTCAAACATTTAAATGTCAAAAAACATAGTTATCATATGAAGTCTAAAATAGACTTGTTTGACACATGTACAAGCATATGGATATCCAAGCAAAAACATATGAGAGCAAAAGAGAGAAACCTTCGGTGATCTTGAATTAAAAGGGTAGCAGAGAGCCGATGTAGGATAGACTTACTCCACGCACAATCTCCATCGTCTCTTCAATTTCTTTTCTATGAGAGCCTCTTCTTCCTACACAAGTGAAGAATACAGTTCCAAACTCAAAAAAGAAAAGAAAAGAAAACCATTGCATACGTATGAGACTTTGTACATAATTCCTCAATATGTGCCATGCAAAAAATTTTCCCTGAAAAAATGACCAAGATTTAAATGCAAAAACACCATGGGAGAAAAAACAAATGCAATAGGAATCTTTGTACAAAGGTATCTTAGAACAGATGTTTCAAAACTTATCTCCAAATCAAGCAACTCAAAGAATGCTAAAAACAAAACTCATGTCATACAAATACACCATGTCATTCATGGAGCGTGTGATACATTCCTCCAAGCAACTCAACTTACCTCTGATAATGAAATCTGTATTTCCTGAATCTGACAGAGCAAGACCAACAACAATTTTCTCGGGTGAAGACAAATGCAATTGCTTAGAGAGACCTTCTAGAAATCCTTCACTCATCACTTTACTTCTCAGTGCTTCACAGAAAACTGTGGCAAAATTTGGCCTACCTAAAAAGTATCTAAAGATAGGTGATAGAAGATCTAGCTTTGACTGAAAGTCTTCGCTGTGAAATTTTACTTGATCTAAGCAGGCTTGGAGCAGTACAATGCTTCCTCATTCCCATATTTAACAAACTACACAGCACAAGCGGATTGTTTTACAACTACAGGTCTAGGAAAGAAATGAGATAGGGAAAATATTCAGTGCCACTAACTTACACTACAAGAAAAGGGGGCTTTAGCCTCGGTTCAAAACTGTGGCTAAAAAGGTTAAAAACTGAGGCTAAAGCCTTTAGCCTCAGTTATCCAAACCGAGGTTGAAATCCCCGTGGCTAAAGGCTTTAGCCTCGGTTTTAACAACCAAGGCTAAAACGGCTTTTATAGCCTCGGTTCTTCAAGTGAGACTAAATCCAAATTTTAGCCTCAGTTGCCTCCAATTGAAGGTAAATCTATTTTTAACCTCGATTCTTAACAACCGAGGCTAAAGCCTTTAGCCACGGAAATTTTAGCCTTGGTTCTCAACAACCGAGGCTAAATCCAAGCCTCGGTTACAAATTGAGGCTAAAAATGTTTAATTTTTAAAAATATTTATTTAAACTACTAATCCATTCATTCAATCCACTTATGAAACAATCGATCATGAAAGTCACAATACCAACAAAATAGTTAACAACAGTCTATTGAAAGTTTTCAAAACAAACTCAATCAAACTGTTACACAACATTAGGTTCCACAAATAATACAAAGTCACAACGTAAGATTTGGGTATGACTTTTGCTTGGCTGATGAACAACTACAGCTTGTTCGGTTGTCTAAAAGCATCTACAAAGAAGAAGAACTCGCCATTAACAATAATTTATAGTGGAGTCCATCATATCGATAGTTCAGATCACTCCACTGGCATGTCCCTGGCTCCTAATTTTACTTTTAACAGCTCTAGAGGTTTCTTTCTCAACATTTAAATGTAAAAAAGCAAAGTTACCATATGAAGTCTAAAATAGACTTGTTTGACACATGTACAAGAATATGGATATCCAAGCAAAAACATATGAGAGCAAAAGAAATGAAAGAAACCTTCATTGCTACTTTGCAATCAGACAGGAACATCAATATCATTGTGATATCTGTCAAAAATGGTACAGATCTTCAGTGGGGGAAAATGTTCTTCAATCCAATAATCAGTTTCTGGATGCTAGCAGAATATATCAACCTGTATGCATGCACACAAACATTGTACATGTGGCACAAGCATGCAGCGAATGCTAAAAAGAGTGCTAGTATCAACAGAAAAATCTCACCAGGAATAAACAAATATACTAAAGAGATAAAACAACAAGTTGGTTCAGGTCAGGTACTTAATAGGGTAGACATTTTGTGTGTGCGACTGTCCATGTGTCAAATGAACATAACTCCCCGTGCTATCTTCCCTATTACAACCCGTGAAAGTGACTGAACCCAAAAACAAAAACAGAAATAACTCTGCTTTTAACCTTTTGGAACATTAGTTCAATGGAATCTTGGCAAACATTAAGTGAGATGTGTGCAAGACCTTGAACACATCTCACTCATTATTTGGAGCAGAAAAAAAGAGAAATATGTATCTCACTCATGATTTGGAGCAGAAAAGAGGGAAATGGAATTAATGCACACTTGTTGCTGGTTTTGTTTCCTACACCAACCCAAACATCAAGCCTACTTTGTTTGCATGGAAGTCCCGCCAACAGGACTGGAAAAAGATTACCTTAGTTCAGATGACCGGCTCCTTGTCATTGGTTGAGAACTTTAAAACCATGCCTGCATGAAGGTGCAAAATATCATATTAAGACTATTTAATATAGGATCAATATTTATTATCTCCTTGATATTCATGTCCAAAGAGTTCAAGATAACCAACCTTGGCCAAATACAAATTACTAGCTTGAATCCCTTGTGCTACCACATTCCTGATGAAAGGACAAAGAGCATTAACCATAATAAGGAGAATACATTGACTTGGAACTTAAATCCCACTATTACTACAAAAGATCCAATAAATGTCACTTGTAGGAATATATTTAGTTGGAACTTAAATCCCACTACGGCTACAAAAGATCCAATAAATGTCACTCGTAGGAAAATATTGAATTGGAACTTAAATCCCACTACTACTACAATAGATCTTATAAATGTCACTCACAGGAATGAGCTTAACCATCTGAGATTTGAATATTAAATCAAGTTGCATGTTTCCATATGCGTATCAAATCATGTTGGCTAAAAAAGCTAGACAAATGAGCTGTTACCTCTCTAGATCCATCTTCAAGAAGAAAATTTAAGTTCCGACCTTGTCTTGGTATATCCAAGCAATTCAAAAAGGAATTATATTGCATAGGTGTCGTGTAATGAATGCCATCTTCCATGTATTGTTAGTGCTATAGCATTGGCCATGATGAATTTTATCAATTTTGGGTCAATGAGTCGATCCAGTGCCTAACCAATTATTTCACAAATAAATCACCACATTCCTGTGTATAAATTTTAAAAGTGTAAACCATGGTGATAGTTTTTTTTTTTGAAAGGCTTAAACCATGGTGATAGTTAACCACCATTTTAAAAGAGGTATTAAACAATGCTCATGTCAAAAGGTAGTACATCCACAGAGTCATTTAGGTTTTTAAGTCCATAGTATGTCCAAGCTTTTGGTATTCTAAGCATCTTGGTACTCTTCAAACAGACACAGAACGTGATATCTTATGTTTTAGAAATCCAAGATTTTCAGCAACACTAAAACTTAGAGCAGTTAATGTACTTGAAAAGTGCGTGCCTGTCCGGAATTATTTTACCTGTCAATTCATTTATCTTTGCTTGCAGACTCTCACTTGCAGTTTTCAGGTGTTCTATCATTTCCTCTGCAGCTGCATAATACAGTTCAATAGAGATATCAACTGACATAATAGGTGCTGCTGACAATTTTGAAGCATGATAAAAAAAAAATGCAATAAAACCAAATGAAGTAAATGAAGGATAAGAAATATGATGAGGAAAAAGAGTACCAGATATGTAATTCATAAACTTTGATTTACATTTCTGAGGTTGTACTGCTCAATCTCAGATTCCATTCTCATCTAAACATGCCGAGCCCAGACCATTAGGAGAAGAAATGAAAAAAAAGGAAAAAAGAAAAGAAAAAAAGAAAAAAGAAGAAGGTACTTCTCAATCATTCTTGTAAAATTATACTAGTGTCAAAAGCCATGCAAACCTTTCCAATCAAACATAAATTTATTGTTATCACACTTGAAGAACCCAACAATAATCCATATGTCCCTGTCTACCATAGTGGACACACAATCGATCTATGCCATGACTACAGCCAATACCATGGCTATGACCGCGGCCACCATATGTCCTCTTTCTGGCCCTTTACCACAACCAGCAACAACATCATCAAAGTTTCAAAAACCTGTAAATGCAAAGTTGATTTTTTTTTACCACAGTCGATCCCATAGTAATGCGATGCTCCTCATCACGTAATGGTTTTAAGTGATGGTAAAGAAGGTGAACCAAGAATCTGGGCATGAATTGGTTAAAACTCTATATTAAGAAGGCTTACCAATAACTCAAAAAATATTTTATTCTCATTGCTCTTTTTATATCCCTTAGGATTTGTGAAACATGCAAACTGAAGATCATTACGAAAGGACAATTCCTGCCACAGATCACGTATCTTGGCATAAAAGTTAGACACTGATTGCACCCCGTCTTAGATTTCCAATCTCATAATAAACATTATAAATTGAACTATATTATTCTGATTTGTATACAGTTCATGGGTTGTCTACAAGATCTCATGAGCAAGAAAAAAAATCACTAACTTCCTGGTTCCATCGAATTCAGAAGCCAGGACATGACAGGTGAATTATTTGATTTCCAATCTCTATTTGAAGGATCAGGCAATTGAGGTTTTGTGATATTGCAATCTATCTACCCCAACTTTTGTTTTTCTCCAATAAACATCTCAACTGCTTTCTACTGTTGAAGGTAATTGCTAGACTTTTTATGTGTGGTAATTGGTAAATCAGTTTTTTTTCAGAATGAACAAGCTACCGTTCCATCTTTGATTTAACATGATCAACTACCTTAGAAGTCGACGAAAAGGCCATATATAATCTCAAAAAATAGTGAGAGAACTAAGAAATGAGAGGAAGGGCCTTATGGCTGGACAAACAAATTAGAAAAGAAGCCCAAACGACAATAAGAAACAAACTCTTACTGTTGCAAGCCAAATGTTGGAAATGTGGAGAAAAAAGCACTTAAAAAGTTGTTAAACTTGGATGTATAGCAATACCTCGAGAAATCCAACAAGAAACAATAAATTTCTTAGAAAAATTCTTCGAAAAAGGATTAGAATGATTTTTAACAAGAAATAAATAGATTGACACTATTTTTTGAGATTTTATTATAATTTCTTCGTGGTGGTGGCCATAGAAACAATAAATTCATTTGACATTTTTCTCTGTTTGATAAACATAAAAAAAAAAAAAAAAAAGAGAAAGAAATCAATTTCCTTTGCTAAGCAAGGGAGTAAAACTTTTTTTTCGAAATATCAATTGGTGGGAAAAGAGGTTTCTCCTTTTGCTTTCTTGTATTAATCCTAGTTGTTTATTTAATCAGGCACCCAAGAAGAAGTTTACGAGGCCTACGACATTGCAGCCATCAAATTCAGGGCCTAAATGTCGTTACCAACTTTGACATAAGCCACTATGATGTGAAAAACATCGCCAACAGCAATCTCCCCGTTGGTGGGACCGCTAACAAAAACAAAGCATCAGAATCATCATCATCTGACACTAAGAGCGCCGAATCACCACCGCAGATTGACAGCCCCTTCTCATCTCAACCATCAATGACCCTCATCTTTGCCTCTGGGCCCATCAAACAGGACCAGAAGACTACTACTCTCTTCTAACATTTGAAGACCCATCTCAAACCAATGCAAAGAACATCACCAACTTCCAGAGTCTCTCAAAATCCAAATGGATTTTACCACAGCCATAAATCAGAGCAATGGGTCTATCTTAAATGGTGGAAGCATTCCACAGCATAACCCATCATCTATTCCTTTTGCCACTCCCATTTCTGTGGGAAGTAGTTATGATGGTTCTACTTATGGAAGCTTGGCCACACAAACTGTCCATCATGCCTTTCAATGTGCAAAGCCTAATCTGGAAGTTTTTCAGACACCCATATTTGGAATGATATGATAGAAGAAGTGGAGATTGGAGAATTTGGTATGAGAGTGGACCACACTTACACGGACGGATGTTATGGACTGACGTGGAGTAGGAATAACAGACTAACAAAAAAGTTATGTTGTGTTCTTTTACTTTTGATACTGACCAGAGATTTATATGAGTTTAATGTGAAAGATGTCATTTGTATCTTTCCGGCTGTGAAAATTATATGGGGGAATGATCACAAGCTCTCGAGCTGGTGGCGCCCACCTTGATGTGGTACTGCCAACTAATGTCTAGCTCCATCGAGAATGTAGGTGGGTCACTCCAAAGGGAACAATGGAGGATATTGGAGAGGGGGATGCGCACTATAGAAGCTTTCTGATGGAATGTGGGGCCACCATGTTTTGTTTATATGTCATCCAAACCATTCATCAGTTGTGGCCCACCACCACAAAGAAATTATAATAAATAAATAAACAACCCTAAAATCCCATGCCCTTCTCGACTCAAAAAGCATCAAAATGAACAAACCACATCAAAACCCTAAAACCTGAAGAAAGCGAGATCGGCAAAGAACACACCTTCTCCGCCATAGGATCTCGAAGATCGCTTCTTCCTCTGCAGCAACAGAAACTGATGATGATCAAACCGATCCCTATCTCTACAACATCCCGCAATAAATCAAGAAAACGAGAGCTGAAATCCCATCGCCATTGCTGCCTGAGAGAGATGAAAGGCTGTGGAGAGAGCGGAAGGGAATCAGGGGCGGAAGGGAAGAGAGAGCGAGAAATGGGGCAGGGGAATTGGGGACGGAGAGAGAGAGAGAGAGAGAGAGAGAGAGAGAGAGAGAGAGTGTGTGTGTGTGTGTGTGTGTGTGTGTGTGTGAAGGCGTCTCGATGCGAGAGAGAGCGAGTGGGTGAGGGGGCGCAGGAGATCCGGAAGCGAGCGAGGGAAAGGGGGAGGCTGAGTGAGAGAGAGAGAGAGAGAGAGAGAGAGAGAGAGCGAGTGTTTGAGTTTTGGGAAGATGAGCGCGGGCGCGAGAGAGGGAAATTTAGGAATTTGGGGATGCGGCTTTGCTGGATATCAAGTAATCCAACTCTGTACGGCCTACATTAGTGTATGTCTGAACATAATTTCTTGAAGATGGGCGTGGACCCCACCATAATGCGTGTCAAACATCTACCCCATCAGTCAGATGCACCATTCCATGGTGGGCCCAAAGATTAAAAATCAAGTCAATCTATGACTTTTGTGGGCCACACCATATATAAAAGTTGAGAGGGGTTACCCTCCATTAAAACATTCATAATTATTTTTTGGGCCCACCGAGATGTGGTCCACAAATCCAGCCCATCCATTATGTGTGTACCACTTGGATGAGGTATCATACCAAGTTTCAGATGCATCCAAATTCTAGGTGGGGCCCACTAAGTGGTTTTATATGTTTTAGGCATGTCTTCACATGATTTTAGATGGTATAGCCCACCAGAGTTCCGTATACGGCTGATTTTTGGGATATCCCACAATTTAAAGGGGACCCATCAAATGCATGGTATTGATGTTTGACACACGTCATGGTGGGGCCCACACAGCTTGACCTCATGGGGACGGCATGGATTAATCACATACATCATGGTGGGCCTATAGAGCACCAACCACCGAGAATATATGAATGAATAGAAAACACAAACATCAGCTTGATCCAAAAATTCTATGGAAATTTTAAATGGTAGAGGAGTTTCTATTTTAGATGGTATGGCCAGAGTGGTATAGAGGTGATTTTTGGGATATCCCATGATTTAAAGGGAACCCATCAAATGCAAGGCATTGGTGTTCAACATGCATCATGGTGGGGCCCACACAGGTTGACCTCATGGGAAGTTCCCGTGTGTGTGTGTGTGTATATATATATATATATATATAAGTATTTCAAAAGTCAGTTTATCCATCAGCACACTATCAATGATTGGGACCTCCTGTGTGATAGGAATTAGGTTTGCTGCTTCTTTCACAGCCCCTTGTTCCTTCACTAGCATCTTTTTAGTTTCATTGAATGAAGTTGCATCTCTTCCAATTGCATTTCTTCAATCTTCTTTTCCAGTAAACTCACCATAGTCTATAACAAATTAATATTGAGTAACATAAATATCATAAGAGACCATTTCTGGATAACTCCGCCAAATATCACAGAACTTCAGACACTAAAAATGATTTTGCCGTTCAATCTAAAAGAAATAAATATTGGCATGATTTAATGCCATTTTCAAAAACAAATGCAATAACTACTATTTTTTATTATTATTAAAAAAAAAATCCGTTATGCAGTTCTCACAAAAAAAAATCAGCATCATCTAAAGACCAACTAACTGGAATCAGCTACGCGAATCCTATTCCGCCATTGCACTCCATTAAGGACCATTTTCTCAGGTAAACTAATTCTTATGAAAGAGATGCATCCTTGAATATGCCCATTTAGCCAATAACCTAGGTTACAGCATTGCAATTAGATTTATATTGACGAAAGAAATACTAAAACCATATATTTTCTTGTGGTTTCTCTGCAACATTAGTAGAATAAGCTAATTCTACAACTAGGCAGGTTTCTCTGCAACATTAGCAGAATAAGCTTATTCTACAACTAGACAGCTTCCCAGTGACATTTGTAGAATAAGCTTATTCTACAATATGTGTGGAGCCCATCATGATCTGTGCAAGGTTCCACTGTCCATCATGTGTGCCCCCCTCATTTTCCTTTTAGAGGACAAAAATCAGGCAAGTCCCAAAACTCGGGTGGGTCACACCATATAAAATCATCATGCCCAAATCTGTTAAAATTACGTGGTGTGGCTCATTTGAGTTTTGGAATGGTCTAATCTTTTGGGTGTCAATCCATCCTTGTGGGGCGCGTCTTATAAATAGATTGTATGGTAAACAGAAAACATGGCGGGCTTCCCATCCCAATCATTTGCATCTACCAAAGAGAAAAGAACACAACATTGTAGCCTTGGATAATATTGAGTGCCATAAACCTGTAGTAGGCATCAGCCCAAGAATAGTTAAAGATAAATTCTCCATACAAGTGACTGCAATTCAAAGTAACTAAAATATATAGTTCAACTACTATCAAACCGAAGCAATTAAAAGCTGATTGTAAAAGTTAAAGATAACCATTTAAACAAGAAAAAGTAACAAGAACAGAACATGGACTGAATTGCATATGCTAAACCTTTTAAGATAAAGTGGAACAACACCTACAATATTTTCATATGTATTTATCCTAAGCAATAAGATGCTAAGGCACCCATCCTATTTCCTAAAATCATTTCAGATGAGATATCCAAAAAAGGTCTGAGGGTACAGGTTGATGCTGGTAACTATATGATATACATAAGAACTCTCAGTTGTTATGTATTCATGGTAGACCATCTAAAGAGAAGAACAAATCCAAGTGTTTGGAAACTCATGACGACATGATATGATGCAATGATCAAACCTGCACTTTAAAACAATTGACAAAATGCAACTAAGAATGGATCTTTCAACTACAAACTTTAGAAGAAAAAATCTGATCGCTATATAACCTTTCAAGCCTGAGGACTAATTTAATTTCCATGATAAATGAATCAAATTATAGAACTTGAATTGTAAATTATAGTATGTTAACCACAAGCTCATGTGATGGGAACCCAAAATGCGATTCAAGATCATGATAGTCCAAGGGACACCTGAGAGCTAATTGGAGGTCACCATTCTCCCGATAACCACAGTAGAACATGTGCACAGGGTAAATAATTTCTATGGCCCCAAAAAGTTTCCATAATTTTCCAGTGATTTGGATCTGCCATATTTTTGGCCTCATTGGCTAAAATAAGTTGGCAAAATGGATGGACGGGGTAAATAAGACACACACATCGTGGTAGGGCCCATATAGCTTTGACACCAGCTAGCTGGCTAGCATTGGGTGCACTAGTTAAACCGCCTATTGATTTCCTGAAACATCAAGTACGCCTGATCAAGGATTGCGTATTGAGTAACCCAGTTAGATTACCGTACTGATTAAACCCTATTGAGCCCACTTTGAATGTGTGTGTCTTATCCACACTGTCCATCTGGTACTTTAGCTCATTTTAACGGTTAATATCATATGTAGTATGATCCGGGGGGTAACTAGTTAAATTAAGTGTAATGATCAGTAAAATAAAAGTTTTGGATCAAACTAATTTTTGTTTTTCCTCTTCATCTGGCCCAGTATGACCTAATCAACATATTGGATGTCAAATAAACAGTATAGTGGGCCTCAGGAGGATATTAATGATAGATATATAATAATTTTATAATTTATTATATATATACACGTATGTATGTATGTATGAGAAAAGGTTCCATACGGTCTAGCTCATGGGAACTTCTCATACGATCGAGCTACGTGGGCCCCACCGTGATGGGTGTTGAACATCTACCCAATCAGTCAGATGCACCATTCCATGGTGGGCCTGGGGCTTAAAAATCACAATAAAAATCACAAGTCAATCCGTGACTTTTTTGGGCCACACTACATACAAAAGTTGAGAGGGGTTACCCTCCATTAAAATATTCATAATCATTTGTTGGGACCACTGAGATGTGGTTCACAAATCCAGCCCATCCATTATGTGTGTCCCACTTGGATGAGGAGTCTGACCAAGTTTCATATGCATCGAAATTTCAAGTGGGCCCCACCAAGTGATTTTATATGTTTTAGGCATTTCTTCACATGATTTTAAATGGTATGGCCCACCTAAGTTCCGTATACGGTTGATTTTTGGGATTTCCCATAATTTGAAGGGTGCCCATCAAATGCACGGTGTTGATGGTTGACACGCATCACAGTGGGGCCATAGAGCCCTACCATATCCAATGATCAAGTGGGTTTTATTTTATTTTATGGTAAATGAGTGTGAGTTTTGCATTTGCTCTAAATTTGTGGTGACTCATTTATAGAAATAGTGGCAATGATATAGGGTTATCCAGACCAACCAAATAATGGTTCTAGTTGTAGATGGATAATATGTATATATTTTCTTATATAAAACTATCTTAACCATCCAGTAAATGGTCCCTTACATGTACGGTTGTCAATATGGTGTATGCTATAAATGATAGTAAACGCACAATATTCGGAATTGAAAGTATTTTCTTTGTTTGTTTTTTTTTTCACCAAAAACGCCCTAACCCTCCTCCTCTCTCTCACTCTCGTTGTTTTTGCTGCCGGACCTCTCAAATTCCCGCATTCACGGCGTAGACGGTCCCTCTCAATCTCTCTCATTTAGACATTTCTCCCCTCCAAAAACCCTCTCTGCTGCATTGCACCCATCTCGCTCGATCACGGAGACCGTGGCAACCCCCCGCCATTGATGTTCGATCTGAGTGCAATGGCGTTGCTGGGTCAGCAGCAGCTGCAGAGATTCCTATTCCACCGCAAGAACGAGGAGGCAGAGGAACCGCTGCTGCTTGGCTATCGCGATCGACGCTCTGTCATCAGCCGGAACGGCAGGGATCTGATGGGGATCGAGCCGTCTGCAGGGCTCACGGGAGGAGATGGAGGACGATGTTGTCCTCCGATCAGATGGCCTCGATGGATTCTCCTCTGCTGCCATCTTCGATGGCTACGCCGGATTCTCATCCGTCGAATTTCTCAGGTCAGCATCTCTCCTTATAAAATAGTAGACTCTGACGTATGCGTGGTAGGATTTGTAGCTGTAGTTCTTCTCTCAGATGGTATGGTGTTCGATCAACCAATTTGCTCACATGTGGGGCCCACCTTTGAGTTATCCAAACTGATAATATGATTGGCCCCATGATGGACAGCCAGGATCTCTTTATCATGGTGACCCAAACTGTCCCACTCATACCTCCGCCAATTACGGACTCCAATTGCAAGCTACTCAACGGGTGGCCATGATCATCTGATTGGAAGGGTCGGCATTTTGTCGATCCTGATCAATTGCATGGTGAACCCTTGGTATATCCAAGATGCCCTAGAAATCTCCCTTGGTATATCCAAGATGTCTGATCATGCATTGATTTAATGTGGATCTCTAGAAGTTATGGTATTTTAATTAGACCAAGCTATTTATCTTGCATCGTATGTCTTGGGTCATTATTTTGTTCATGATCATGTTAGTGGAAGCTTCATTTCGGTTAAAACACCTATTATGTTATTAGATCAACAACAATTCAATGCTCTGTCGAAATCCAATCAAATCAGATGCAAGCTAATGAGAACAGTTACAATTTGATCAGATTAGTTAAAAGTGCAATCAGATATGTTCTAAATACATTTACTGCAGCATATGTATCCCAATTTCTCTTGATCTTTCATCTGTTAAAAGTCATTTTTTACATGCTTATTGATCTCTGAACTGACCAACAGATTTTTGATGATTTAAATAGGACTATGCACATCTAATCATCTAAAGTCCATATCAACCATTATTCACATCTAATCATCTAAAGTCCATACCAACCATTATTAATTATAAATTACAATCATTACATCAAATCAAAATTTTGTTTATGGTACGATTCTTGTGCCTTCAACCGTACTTAGGAATGCCAATAATAAAAGTTTTAAATACACAAATTTTGTTTTCATAGTTCTACAACTTCTCAAATTGACCTGAAATTGGCCAAGCCAACTTGACTCGGTTGAATTTGATTTCTATTGATGAATAAAAAATCTAATTTCTAACTGGAAACATTCGCCAATACTTCAACAACAAATAGCTGAAAGAATGCCTCCCAGAGAATATATAATCTAACATCTTTCAATTTGATTTCTGTTTGGGTAATTGAGAATAAAAATCTGATCTCAATTGAAGATGATAACTAAAAAAAATTTGCATCAACGGACAGAATATCCTAATGGAATTATAGGTAATTGATTATTTGGTAGATGCCTCCTTTTTAAACAACTGCATTCTCATCTAATTATAGAATTCATTCTCTCCAACTGTTGCACTTATTGGCTATTTAGTAGATGCCTTTCTTGTTTAGTAACTTCATCTCTATTCATGATTCAAGTAAAGACTTTGCAAATCTACAAAATGAGAGACATTAAAAGGTGATAGAAGCTACTTCATTGCAATAAATGCTCCCAAATTCATAGATTGTAGCTTGATTCCCAAATAGTGGACTTTGGAGTTTGTCAAATTCAAATCCAATGCGAACTCATGAATTTGACAAGTTCATGGATATAGAAAATTCATATTCTCATTTCTCTTACTCCAAACAGGGACTGTGCATTCATCGGTAGACATGTAATCATTTTCCAAATAAAAATGCAGGTTGTCCTAATTGTTTTCCCATTTAAGTGTTGCTCATGGTTAGGTAATCCAGACCATTTATTTATTGCGTCTCACCTTCGATATTCCATGGCCCAAAAATCTCCAAGATTGGAAGATCCCAACCACCAATTTCGGCACATTTTTTCAGTTGTTGGACCTTGTTGCATATCTCAGCTTTCTATTTGTAGGTCCCAAATTGAAAGACTAAGATTGTCCCATTGAGGAGATTTTGCAGCATGGTCCATCCAAGGTGAGGAACATCAGACACAGTGGTCTAGATTAACGAATCATGGGCCTACCGTACACTCAAGATGGAGGTATGGAATCAACGGTAAACATTCAAGATGGATAAGTTGCATAACCAAGGATGAAAATGGCATATTTGTAGCCAAGCTAAAATAACTTGAGCCCAAACTACCTTTTTCTTTTCTTTTCTTTTCTTTTTTGCTTTTTTGATAGAAAGACACTAACAGTTCATAGAAATCCTTTTCATTCAATCAGACCCATAGAAGTAAAGCCATGAATTTAGATGTTTTATGGCATTTACATGTACTATAAAGAGCTATGCCAATCTCCCACAAGCATTGGTATCACTATATATATATATTAAAGAACAAAAGGAAAAAACAGAATCATAGCAATGGCACAAATCACACAATCCCAGCTATTAATTCATCAGACCCAGACTACAAGAACCTTGAATTATAATGCTTTATATCATTCACATGCACGAAAAAAAGAAAGACATACATATGCATTTCAATCACCGAAAAGAACCATAAGCATAGGAAAAACAGAAGAATTCAAATAAAATCAGCAATCATTTCATCAAACCCCAATTCCAAAATCTTGATTGGAGATGCATTTTAAAGTGTTACATATCTCCCATAAGCAATTAAATCACTAAAAACTAATAAATATGTATGTCCTTTTGAACCTTCCCTAATTGCACAAGTGGTTGAACCATCTTGTATTGATTATTAGGCTTTGGGAGAGTGCTTTGTTATGTAAATTGCATTCGAATTTTTTCCTAGTAGCATCATGGAAAAACTATCACACTTAAGTGTGCAGAACTTAGTTGTATTACATAAATAAAGTGACGGGGCCTTCTTTTGTTCTAAAAATTATATCATTTACAAGTATGAAATGAAAAATTCAGTTGGACTCCTTTCACAAGGCTGTGGGTGGGTCATTGAGAAGAAATTTCTACATGCAGGTTTTTTGTATCTTGTTTCTCTGTGTAATCCCATTGCCTACTTGACACCCAAGCTATGCGTTCTATTGTATTCCTTCTAAATTAACAGTGAGTCAGAAATTATGATGTTCTCTACATGGTTTTCAGCTTTGGAAGTGATATTCCAAGATCAATGCAATAGATGAATTTCTTTAAAACATTTGCAAAGGCTTCAACTTCAACAAAACACGGGAGGACTCGTAGTGCAAATTCTCCAAGATGGAAGAGGATACTTCTTGAATCTTCTCGAGCGAAAAGGGCGTCAAGGTGAGTTGTGTCATTTTCTTTTCTTTTAGATTGTTAGGCATTGACATTTATTCACATAGGTCTTTTCTTTTACATTGCTAGGCTTTTATTGCAGGTCAGTGCATACTCATCCTTTGCAAGGATGGTAGGAGTTGGAATTGGTTTGGAGCAACAAAGAAGGAGAATGGACCCCATGACTAATGAATCGTAGTTCACAAACTACACTTGAGATTTCATTGCCACATTTGATTACATATTTTACACAGGTAAATTTCCTTGTTGCAAGATGACTTTGCACTCGAGCTTTCTTTCCCACCATCCTTGCAAAGGATGAGTATACACAGCTATGCTTATCATGCTAGACCACATTTTCTGCAAAAATGTCACACATGTAGAACACCCTAGCTGAGAAAACAGTGGCTTACTCACCTCTATTAAATCAAGTTGAGCCACTGATCGGGTGGGAATCAAAATTAATGGAGCAGACCTGGATGTGCATCGGAGCTATCCGGAAGAGCGGGGTCCCTCGGAAGGTGGGAACCCGTTATAATCATGATGAAGTGTCCATTTTCTATGGACAAAGATTGGAAGGGCTCGCCATTTGGACAAAGCCGTATTTATGTATTTGCTCGAAATTAATGGAGCATCTTGCCGGATGTGCGTCGGAGCTATCCGGAAGAGCGGGGGTCCCTGGAAGGTGGGAACCATTTGTTATGACCATGATAAAGTTGTCCATTTCCTATGGACAGCATTGGAAGGGCCTGGCCATTTGGACAGGCCATATTTATGTCTGTATTTGCAGGTACCACACCCTTAACCTAAACCTATAACCCAACCTAAACCTATACCTATAACCTAATCCTATTCTCAAATCCATAAACCTAAACCTAATCTGGAAAACCCAAACCTAAACCCGATCCAGATCCCGAACCCAGTTTCCTAAACCTAAACCTTAACCTATTCTCAATTCCCAAAGCTATAACCTATAACCTATAACCTAAACCTAAACCTAACCTAAACCTATAACCTTAACCTAAACCTAAAACCTAAACCTTAACCTAAACCAAAGCCTATAACCTTAACCTAAACCAAAACTCAGTAACCTAAACTCGAACCTAAACCTAAAACAGAACCTAAACCTATAACTTATAACCTAAACCTATAAACTAAAACCTAAACCTAAACCTATAACCTAAACTAAAACCTATAACCTAAACCTAAACCTATAACCTAAACCAAAACCTATAACCTCAACCTAAACAAAAACTTATAACCTAAACCTTAACCTATAACCTATAACCTAAACTTATAACCTTAACCTAAACCTAAAACCAAAACCAAAACCTATAACGTAAACCTAAACCTATAGCTTATAACCTTAACCTAAACCTAAACCTTAACCTAAACCTATAACCTTAACCTAAACCAAAACCTATTACCTATAACCTAAACTTATAACCTATGGCCTAACAAGAACCTAAACCTAAAACCTAAACCTTAACCTATAACCTAAAACCTAAACCTAAACCTAAAACCTAAATGTATTCTCAAATCCCTAAACCTAAACCTACACCTAATCCTAATCTCAACTCCCTAACCTAAACCTAAACCTAAACTTGAAAACCCAAGCCTAAACCCGATCCCGAACCCGAACCCGAACCCGATTCCTAAACCTAAACCTAAACCAATTCTCAATTCCCTAAACCTATACTTATAACCTAAACCTAAACTGAACCTAAAACTAAACCCGATTCCCTAAACCTAAACCCAAACCAATTCTCAATTCCTTAAACCTATACCTTATAACCTAAACCTAAACCTTAACCTAAACCTATAACCTTAACCTAAACCAAAACCTATGACCTAAAACCTAAACCTAAACCTTATAACCTAAACTTATAACCTATTACCTACCATTCACCTAAACCTAAATCCTAAACCTTAACCTATAACCTAAGATCTAAACCTAAACCTAAAACCTAAACGTATTCTCAAATCCCTAAACCTAAACCTACACCTAATCGTAATCTCAACTCCCTAACCTAAACCTAAACCTAAACTTGAAAACCCAAGCCTAAACCCGATCCCGAACCCGAACTCCGATTCCTAAACCTAAACCTAAACCAATTCTCAATTCCCTAAACCTATACCTTATAACCTAAACCTAAACATGAACCTAAAACTAAACCCGATTCCCTAAACCTAAAAATGAAAACCCAAGCCTAAACCCGATCCCGAACCCGAACCCGATTTCCTAAACCTAAACCTTAACCTATTCTCAAATCCCTAAACCTAAACCTACACCAAATCCTAATCTTAACTCTCTAACCTAAACCTAAACCTGAACTTGAAAACCCAAACCTAAACCCCATCCCGAACTCGAACCCGAACCCAGGTTTCCTAAACCTAAACCTTAACCTATTCTCAATTCCCAAAGCTATAACCTATAACCTGAACCTAAACCGAACCTAAACCTATAACCTTAACCTATAACCTAAACATATAACCAAAACCTAAACTTATAAGCTAAAACCTAAACGGAAGCTTAAAACCTAAATGTATTCTCAAATCCCTAAACCTAAACCTAATCCCAATCCCAATCTCACGTCCCCAACCTAAACCTAAACCTAAACTTCAAAACCCGATCTCGAACCCGAACTCCGATTTCCTAAACATAAACCTTAACCTATTCTCAAATCCTTAAACCTAAACCTACACCAAATCCCAATCTCAACTCCCTAACCTAAACCTAAACCTAAACATGAAAACCCAAGAATAAACCCGATCCCGAACTAAAACCCAATTTCTAAACCTAAACCTTAACCTATTCTCAATTCCCAAAGCTATAACCTATAACCTATAACCTAAAGCTAAACCCAACCTAAACCTATAACCTTAACATAAACCCAAAACCTAAACCTTAACCTAAACCAAAACCTATAACCTTAACCTAAACCAAAACCTCAGTAACCTAAACCTTAACCTAAACTTATAACCTTAACCTAAACCTAAAACCAAAACCTAAACCTATAACCTAAACCTATAAACTAAAACCTAAACCTAAACCCAAACCAAAACCTATAACCTTAACCGAAACAAAACCTATAACCTAAACCTTAACCTATAACCTATAACCTAAACTTATAACCTTAACCTAAACCTAAAACCAAAACCTAAACCTATAAGCTAAAACCTAAACCTAAACCTAAAACCTAAATGTATTCTCAAATCCCTAAACCTAAACCTAATCCCAATCCCAACCTCAACTCCCCAACCTAAACCTAAACTTCAAAACCCGATCCCGAACCCGAACCCGATTTCCTAAACCTAAACCTTAACCTATTCTCAAATCCCTAAACCTAAACCTACACCAAATCCCAATCTCAACTCTCTAACCTAAACCTAAACCTAAACATGAAAATCCAAGCCTAAACCCGATCCCGAACCCGAACTTGATTTCCTAAACCTAAACCTTAACCTATTCTCAAATCCCGAAGCTATAACCTATAACCTAAACCTAAACCTAACCTAAGCCTATAACCTTAACCTATAACCTTAACATAAACCCAAAACCTAAACCTTAACCTAAACCAAAACCTATAACCTTAACCTAAACCAAAACTCAGAACCTAAACCTTAACCTAAACTTATACCCTTAACCTAAACCTAAAACCAAAACCTAAACCTATAACCTAAACCTATAAACTAAAACCTAAACCTAAACAAACACCTATAACCTTAACCTAAACAAAAACCTATAACCTAAACCTTAACCTATAACCTAAACTTATAACCTTAACCTAAACCTAGAACCAAACCTAAATCTATATGCTAAAACCTAAACCTAAACCTATACCTAAACCTTAACCTATTCTCAAATCCCTAAACCTAAACCTACACCTTATCCCAATCTCAACTCACTAACCTAAACCTAAATCTAAACTTGAAAACCCAAGCCTAAACCCGATCCCGAACCCAAACCCGATTTCCTAAACCTAAACCTTAACCTATTCTCAATTCCCAAAGCTATAACCTATAACCTAAACCTAAACCTAACCTTAACCTATAACCTTAACATAAACCCAAAACCTAAACCTTAACCTAAACCAAAGCCTATAACCTTAACCTAAACTAAAACTCAGTAACCTAAACCTTAACCTAAAACCAAAACCTAAACCTATAAACTAAAACCTAAACCTAAACCTATAACCTAAACCAAAACCTAAACTAAAACCTATAACCTAAACCTTAACCTATAACTTATAACCTATAACCTAAACTTATAACCTTAACCTAAACCTAAAACCAAAACCTAAACCTATAACTTAAACCTATAAGCTAAAACCTAAACCTATATCTATACCTAAACCTTAACCTATTCTCAAATCCCTAAACCTAAACCTACACTGATCCCAATATCAACTCCCTAACCTAAACCTAAACCTAAACTTGAAAATCCAAGCTTAAACCCGATCCCGAACCCGAACCCGATTTCCTAAACCTATACCTAAACCTTAACCTATTCTCAAATCTTTAAACTTATACCTATACCAAATCCCAATCTCAATTTCCTAACCTAAACCTAAACCTAAACATGAAAACCCAAGCCTAAACCCGATCCCGAACCCGAACCTGATTTCCTAAACCTATACCTAAACCTTAACCTATTCTCAAATCTTTAAACTTATACCTACACCAAATCCCAATCTCAATTTCCTAACCTAAACCTAAACCTAAACATGAAAAGCCAAGCCTAAACCCGATCCCAAACCCGAACCCGAACCCGATTTCCTAAACCTAAACCTTAACCTATTTTCAATTCCCAAAGCTATAACCTATAACGTATAACCTAAACCTAAACCTAACCTAAACCTATAACCTTAACATAAACCCAAAACCTAAACCTTAACCTAAATCAAAGCCTATAACCTTAACCTAAACCTAAACCTATGACCTATAACCTAAACCTATAAACTAAAACCGCTACCTAAACCTAAACCTAAACCTAAACCAAAACCTATAACCTCAACCTAAACAAAAACCTATAACCTATACCTTAACCTATAACCTAAACCTAAAACCAAAACCTAAACCTATAAGCTAAAACCTAAACCTAAACCTATACCTAAACATTAACCTATTCTCAAATCCCTAAACCTAAACCTACACCTAATCCCAATCTCAACTCCCTAACCTAAACCTAAACCTAAACCTAAACATGAAAACCCAAGCCTAAACCAGATCCCGAACCCGAACCCGATTACCTAAACCTAAACCTTAACCAATTCTCAATTCCCTAAACCTATAGCTTATAACCTAAACATAAACCTTAACCTAAAACTAAACCTAAACCTATAACCTAAACCTAAACCAAAACCTAAACTTATAACCTATAACCTAACAAGAACCAAACCTAAAACCTAAACCTTAACCTATAACCTAAAACCTAAACCTAAACCTAAAACCTAAAACCTAAATGTATTCTCAAATCCCTAAACGTAAACCTACACCTACACCTAATCCTAATCTCAACTCTCTAACCTTAACCTAAGCTTAAACTTAAAAACCCAAACCTAAACCCAATCCCGAATCCAAACCTGATTTCCTAAACCCTAAACCCTAAACCTATTCTCAAATCCCAAAACCTATACTTATAACCTAAACCTAAACCTAAACCTGGAGGAGCAGGCAGGCGAGGGAGGAGCAGGAAAGGCAGAGGGAGGAGCAGGAGAGGAGGATAGAGGATCAGCTGGCGAGGCAGAGGAGGATGAAGGAGGAGTTGGTGAGGCAGAGGGAGGAGCAGGAGAGGAGGATGGCGGAGATGCGGGTGGAGCATGAGCGACGGATGACGAATATGTTTCAGGCTTTCGCTGCACGCTTACCCATCGATGCCCCACCACCTCCTTCTTCATCTTTGTGATTTTTTGTTTATTTGTTTATGATGTTAAGTTTATATGTATTTATGCATGAATGAATGTGATACAGATAAGATTGTTTGTGTTTGGATGAATATAGTTTATGTAGTTTGGGTTTAGATGGATGTGAATGTGAATATGATGAAATGTGTATATCAGGATGAATATGATGGAATATATTGTTAACAGGTGTATATCAGGAATTTTTACGGATTTTGAGTGGAATATTTTTTTTTAACTTTTGGCAACGAAAATTTTCGTTGCTAAAAGATATGTCGATTTATTTTTAGCAAATGAAAATTTTCATTGCTAAAAGTCTTGTATTGTATTTTTTAGCGACGAACATTTTCATCGCTAAAACTTTATTTAGTTTGGGTTTAGATAGATGTGAATGTGAATATGATGGAATATACTATTAACAGATGTAAATCAGGAATTTTGTATGGATTTTGAGGTGGAATATTTTTTTAAGGAAACTTTTGGCACGAAAACTTTCGTTGCTAAAAGATATGTCAGTTTATTTTTAGAATGAACATTTTCGTTGCTAAAAGTCTTGTATAGTATTTTTTAGCGACGAACATTTTCACCGCTAAAACTTTATGTAGTTTGGGTTTAGATGGATGTGAATGTGAATATGAATATGATGGAATATATTGTTCACCGATGTATATCAGGAATTTTGTACCAATTTTGAGCTAAAATATTTATTTTTTAAAAGAAACGTTTGGCGACGAAAATTTTCGTTGTTAAAAGATATGTCAGTTTATTTTTAGCAGCGAAACTTTTTACGGCTAAAAGTCTTGTATAGTATTTTTTAGCGACGAACATTTTCGCCGCTAAAACTTTATGTAGTTTGGGTTTAGTTGGATGTGAATGTGAATATGATGGAATATATTGTTAATAGATGTATATCAGGAATTTTGTACAGATTTTGAGTTAGAATATTTTTTAAAAAAAAGAAACTTTTGGCAACGAAAATTTTCGTCGGTAAAAGATATGCTAGTTTAGTTTTAGCAGCGAAAATTTTCACTGCTAAAAGTTTTGAATAGTGTTTTTTAGCGACAAAAATTTTCGCCGCTAAAAGTTTATGTAGTGAATATGATAAAATGTTGATATCAGGATGAATATGATGAAATTAATTGTTAATAGGTGTATATCAGAAATTTTGTACGAATTTTGAACTGGAATATTTTTTTTTTAAAAAAAGAAACCTTCGGCGACGAAAAGTTTCGTCACTAAAAGATATATTAGTTTATTTTTTGCAGTGAAAATATTCGCTGCTAGAAGCCTTGTAAGGTACAAGACTTTTAGCAGCGAAACTTTTCGTCGCTAAAAGTCTTGTACTTTACAAGACTTTTAGCAGCGAATATTTTCGCCGCTGAAAGTTTAAGAAAATGTTGCGAGTTTTTAGCGACGAAAATTTTCGTCGCTAAAGGTCTCATACAGTATTTTTAGCTGCGAAAAATGTTTGGAGTATTTAGCGACGAAAATTTTCGTTGCTAAAAGTCTAATGTACTATTTTTAGCTACGAAAATTTTCGTCGCTAAAAGTGAGATTTTAGCGACGAAAAGTAGTTTCGTCGCTAAAAATGACTTTTGGCGACGAAAAGTAGTTTCGTCGCTAAAAGTTTCGTCGCTAAAAACCCTCTTTTTTGTAGTGTCCATCCAACTTGTTGGTAAAGTTAAAAAGTCCTGGATGAAGGGGAAAAATAAATATAAGCTTGATCCAAAACTTCTGTGGTCCCCAATAAGTTTTGAACGATAAGCGTTCAATTTCCAGTGTTTATTGTGGTGTGGTCCACTTGAGGTTTGGATCTTCCTTATTTTTGGGTTCTTGGATAGATTAAATGGATAGTGAAAAAAGATCAACGGTCCATACTCGAAGGCTGTGACTTAGATAAAACTGCAATACACTACCCTCCTCATGGTGCACGTGAGAAACATGTGGTGGATGGGAACTGGGTGGTAGACAGATGTGCCTGAGAGCAAAAGTGGCGCATCTCATTCCAGGAATAACAAAAAACCTCTAAACCATTTCATCTATCACTCATCAGGACATCCAACTAAAACCGTCTGATCTCAGATATTACTAACCCTACAAGTGCATCACAGGTTCCCATGTGGCACATGTGTGTAGAATCCTGGATGTCCATTGAGTTATATATATAATTACAAAATAACAAAAATGTTAATTTTTTTTTTAAAAAAAATTCCACTTAGATAGTAAAATTCAAGGATCTTGTGTAGCTTGTATCCAGATTCCAAGCTGTCAAGTTAAGAAGCATCCAAAAGGGCAAAAACATTAAGGCTACATTTGGATGCACAAGTGAACATAATTACAAACATTCAGTTTAATCAAGAGATTTAAAAAATGAAAATATCAGAAGAATCAAAAGTGAAAACCCAATCAAATCAACAGATCCAGGGAAGTTTATTTAATTGAGAATCCAATGCTAACCATCTCAATTCAAGTAAAAACAAACTAAAAATGAAAGGAATTCCAACCACTATTCAAATCACATATGCGAATCTGAAGAGAAATATCACAGAATGGATCTAAGATTGAAGATATCTTGTGCAGCATGTATCCAGATTCCAAGCTGTCAGGTTCAGCTGTGTATTAGACCCAACTCCCTAAATCCCTAAATCCCCAAATAGTTTTAATCGGTATTGAGATTGAGAGAGATTGAGAGAGAGAGAGATACCTCACGGTCAACTGAGCTTTAGAGGAAGAGAACAACTTCCTGTTTAAGTTGGAGCCTCGATCACGAGTCCACGCCGGAAAATAGGGTTGAGGTTCTCTGAGGAGAGAGAGAGAGAGAGAGAGAGAGAGAGAGAGAGAGAGAGAGGGTACGCGAGAGTGAGAGAGAGCAACGAGAAAGATCGAGAGAGACAGAGAGAGAGAGAGGGAGGGAGGGCGCGCGAGAGTGAGGGAGAGCACCGAGTGAGATCGAGCGAGAGAGAGAGAGAGAGAGAGAGAGAGAGAGAGAGAGGCCGCGGTTAAGAGAGGACCGAGAGAGAGAGAGAGAGAGAGAGAGAGAGAGAGAGAGAGAGAGGGTGCGCGAGAGTGAGAGAGATTGAGAGACTGAGAGAGGACATGTCTCTCAGGAAACGGATTGGCTACTGGTGCTGACACCAGCGCTAAGGGCTAGTGGTCGATGCTCTGTGGGCCCCACCATACTGTGTGTGTTTCATCCCTACTGTCCATCTACTTTTCCATATCATTTTATGGTACGAGACAAAAAAAATGAGGTATATCCCAATCTCAACTGGACCACATTATAGGAAATAGTGTTGAATGAGCGTCAACCGTTAAAAACCTTTTGGGGGCCATATAAAGTTTTGGATTAATCTGATTTTTTTCCCTTCATCTGGGCCTGTATGACCTAATCAACAGATTGGATGTCAAATAAAAAGTAAAGTGGGCCTTAGGAGGGTTTTAATGGTGGATATCCAATCACTATTGTTTTCATGTGGTATGGTCCACCTGAGATTTATATCCCTCTCGTTTTTGGTATCAAGCCCTAATATGATATGTAATAATGTATGGACAGCAAGGATGAAACACATACATCATGGTGGGACCCATAGAGCATCGACCACCAGCCACGGGTAGTAGCTAGGGCTGTACACGAACCGAGTTAGCTCGGTTAGCTCGCTCAACTCGACTCGAAAAGGCTCGATTTGACTCGGCTCGAAACTGAGTTTGAGTTGAGTTGAGCCAATTTTTTTTGCTAGAAAAAACTTTAACCCGAGTTCGAGCTTGCCCGAGATTGACTCAACTCGGATTGAACCCAACTCGAATTGAACCAGTTTGGTGACTCGGTTACTTTGATATTGATGTTGCTCACCAAGTGTTTGATGAAATGATGGTGAAATGACTCAACGAAGTGTGGTTGGTGGTAAGGAAGGTATGTATATGAAACAAACACCCTTTTTTTCTTGAATTTTATGTTGCTTAAGAGGTGTTTGATGAAATACCTGTAAAACCTTACATATAGTGAGATTTTGAATGTGCAGTTCGTGTAACATTAAATAAAAGTTACTTTGGGTCCTAAGAAGTTTTTAATGGTAGTACGTTCAATCACCACCATTTCCAATGAAATGGTCCACCTGAGATTTGGATCTTCTTAATTTTTGGGCTCATGACCTCACAGGTTTGATGGAAAATAAACATTATAAGCCCTGCTAAGGTTTCAATGGTGGTTGTCATTATCCCAACCGTTTTCTATGTTGTGGTCCACTTAGCTAAGGTTTCAACGGTGGTTAACATTATCCCAACCATTTTTCATGTTGTCGTCTACTTTAGCTTACGCTCTGCTATATTCTTGGGCTCATGCCTAGGGTTGTACACTAGGGCTAAAAGTTGGGCGGGTTCAACCCAACCGACCTGTGACCGACCCGACATTGGGTTGGGCTTGGGCAAGATATTTCGGGTCCGATCTTAAGCTTGGGCTATACAAACACCAACCCGATAAAACTTGGGTTGGGCTTGAGTTGAGGTCTCGGGTTGCCCGACCCAACCTAAACCCGATCAATATATAAGTTACTTATAAATTATAATTGAGTGTGGATGATAGTGGATGAAGGGTGTTCTGAACATGATGGATGGTCTAGATAAGTTATGTGGATGTCAAGAAGTCCAAATACAAGTAGGTGCATGGGAGGTTTTCTGTACCGTTAGCTCACTGGACCATTTCTTATAGATGATTATTATATATCAAGTAGGAAGACATTAATTGAGGGAGTGCGATACGGATGTGCCCCGCACGTGATCCTCCGTGTAGGTTTCTCGTTTGCACTGAAATTCTACACTCCTCGATTTGTCCAAGTGGGACCCACGGTTGGGTGATCCAAACTGTTGATTTGATGGACCAACTAGTATATAGCTAGTGCGACAAAAATCTCCTCAATGGGACCACTTTAGTCCTTTGATTGGGTGGCCCACAAATACATGGTTAAGGAAAGAAGTAGGTAGAGCTGTACACGAGTTGAATCGGGTTGAGCATGGCACAACCTACCTTGACTTGGCCAGTGGCTAACCCCATTTCGGACACAACTCAACTTGGCTCCTCGGCTCAGTTCAACTCA
Organism: Magnolia changhungtana; assembly: GCA_030180095.1. Classification (NCBI taxonomy): domain Eukaryota; kingdom Viridiplantae; phylum Streptophyta; class Magnoliopsida; order Magnoliales; family Magnoliaceae; genus Magnolia; species Magnolia changhungtana. Next base: position 7,659,423 of record JASAUF010000600.1, read on the forward strand.
GGATAGCAGGAGCAGCGTTCGGGTTTTTACAACATTTTATCGAACATGTAAAATGCATCTTCAGTTTCTCACAAAATACAAAATAGTAGTGATACTTTGTAAATATTTCATCAAACCCTCAACCAGTAACATATAAATAAAATTATGAGGGTAATCACACTTCATTGAGTCATTTTATGAAATACTCTGCAAGTAACATCAAAATCAAAACAACCAAGCTACTGAGTTGATTCGATATAAGTCAATTTGAGTTGATGTTCTATTCGAGTTGAGCTCAGGCAAGCTCGAACTCTACTCCAAATACTCTCAAGCTCCAAAAATTAGTTGGACTTGGATCGAATCCAATTTCAAGCTAAGGTGAGTCGAGCTTTTCCAAGTCGAGTCAAAGCAAGCTGACTGAGTTAACTCGACTAGTGTACAACTCTAGAAGAGATTAAGGCCTTCAGTTGTTGGATGGTTGAGATTAATGCATGGCACATCGATTTTCTCATTTGCACGGGAGTTCTACCCCTCTCAATTTTAATATTTCTTGGCACAACCTAGCTTGACTTGGTGTTAGGATTCTGTGGGGCCACATAATATATTTGTTTTATCCTCACCGTTTTTCTGTTTTTATAGCTCATTTTTAGGACATGACTCAAAAAGCTTAAGTGGAGCACACCAGAGGAAACAACGGAGATAATGATGTGTACTGTTGAAACCTTCCTAGGTTCTAAAACGATGCTTATCTGTCATCCAAGACCTGATCCTAAGGTCACATAAACCTCCATGAAGCGAAACTTCCGTATAGCACGTGAGAAATTTTCAACAGTAACCGTTCAATCCTCACGTGATATGGTAAGCCTCGGATATGTTCAATTTTTTACAGGATATGCGAGAATCAGTTGTCAAAACAGACAGACGACGCTGGTAAAACACATACGTCACAGTGGGCCACGGAGTCCATAAACAACGGACGCGTCATACCCCGCCAGTCTCCAGCTGGGAATGGGCAGCAGCTTTGAGTGGCCACCATGATGCGTCGGTCTTATCCACACCGTCCATCCAACTTTTTTCTATCATTTTAGGGTACAAACCACAAAATGAGGCAGATCCAAGGCTCAAGTGGACTACACAATTGGGATTAAACTTTTACAGTTGAAAACTTATTGTAGGCCACATAAGTTTTGGATGGAGCTGATATTTGTTTTTTCTCTTCATCTATGTATATCTAACTTTATGAATAGTTTGGATGGAAAATAAACGTCAAGGTGGTCCCAATGAAAGTTTCAACGGTGAGAATCATTATCATCGTTGCTTCCTGTGGTGTGGCCAACTTGAGCATTGGATCTGACTCATTTTTGAGATTATAAACTAAAATGATACGGAAAAATGGATGGACGGTGTGGATAAGATAATGGATGGGCTGGATTTGTGGATGACTTCTCGGTGGGCCCAAAAATTAATTATGAATGTTTTAATGGAGGGTAACCCCTCTCAACTTTTGTATGTGGTGTGGCCCACACAAGTCATATATTGATTTGATTTTTAAAACCTGGGCCCACCATGGGTTGGTGCATCTGACTGATGGGGTAGATGTTTGACACGCTTCATGGTGGGGCCCACAGCGCCATACCCGACCCCGGCTCAAATTTGGGCGCACGCCCAAAACAGCGGCCCGCCCACCCCCAAATCTCAAAACCTCTCTCTCTCTCTCGCGCGCGCCTTTCCCTGACCCTCTCTCTCTCTCTTTGCGCCGATCCCTAACCAGCTCTCAGATCTTCCTCCCTCTCTCTATTCGTTCCCCAATCTCTCTCTCTCTCTCTCTCTCTCTCTCTCTCTCTCTCTCTCTCTCTTTTCCATCGCTCTTCACTCTTTGAAGTTTCAGGTGCTGCCAAAGATCGATCGAACTTCCAGAATGCAATTTCATGGCGAATTTCAGTTTTCTCGACTGAAATTCATGCAATTGAGTCGAAAAATCAAGAGATCGGTACATATCTTTTTTTTTTCCCCATGAAAAATAGAAAAGATTGCTTGATTTGATGTTTTAAAGTTTGAAAAGAGGCTCTGAACTGAAATTTCACAGCACATTTGAGTTTTCAAGACTGAAATTCACAAAATCGTGCTCAAAAATCGATGATGAAAAATCGATGAACTGATCATATATATATTAATTTTTTTTACTGGAAATTATATGGAAATAGGTTGAATAGAGCTTCGGATTTGTCATTACACGTGGATTTCGATTTCCTCCACTTTAATTCGTATTGGATTTTGAGGGAATTACACACACACAGACGCAGATAGAGAGACATTATCACCATAATGTCGTCCAAAGGGTTTGTTGTGGGCCCACTGTAATGTGTTACTGAAATCAACTCCCACCATCAAACATGTTGGTGAAATCTACTCTGACCATCAGACATACTTTCATGAATTTGCTAACGCCACCATCCTCCTCAAACCTTGTAAATGGCACATAGGGTGACCTACTGTCAATCAGAACCGTTCATTCAATCGTACAAATAAGAGCAAGACATGGTGCAAAAATCGTGACAATCAGGTGATACTGCACTTCCGATCAATAACATAATAATGGACAGTCAATAGCATAATAATGAACTCAGTTTTAGCTGCCTGCAAAACAACCATATAATACTTAGTAACAATATTAAACCCAAATTATTATTTTTTTCAAAATTTTAGTCATTTCGATTTATTTGAATGTATTTTCAACCATTCTTCTAAAGATTGAGACCGAATTAAACAGAGGCATTTCTCTTCACTAATTTTTTTCCGTGTGGTGATTTGCTAACTATGGTTTGGACAATATATCTTCCAAAATCCAGATGAGTTGGAAAATAAATCACCTAGAACCATATCTTTATATAGAGGACATATCATCCACAAGGAAAGGTGGAGCCCACAATGAAGGTCCCTGCCTTTTGGGCTACTACATCCAAGTCTCTATGAAACTCTATGAGGAATCTGACTCGGTTCACATCCGTTGAGTAGGCTTGCCTACTGATGCAAAATCTAAAGATATCCATTTTAAAATATGGGAAGCACTCACACGACAACTAGTTGCAGATGAAATGCATGTGGAGCCCACCTGACTATGCGTGAGTCAATCCATCCAACAAGGTTGTCCCATTATGGAAATAAAATGGCCTAAAAATCATGTCGATCCAATCATGATGTAGGCCACATGACAGAAAAAGTTAGACAGCCAGCCAAAATTGTTGAAATTCAAGTGATGCCCACAATGATGGTTGGATCGGCATGATTTTTGTAGAAGACCGTTTACATTATAGAGCTCGGGGTTACAGTAATCACAACTCCCTAACCTAAACCTAATCCTGAACTTGAAAACCCAAACCTAAACCCTATCCGGAACCCGAACTCGAACCTAGTTTCCTAAACCTAAACCTTAACCTATTCTCAATTCCCAAAGCTATAACCTATAACTTAACCTAAACCTAACCTTAACATATAACCTTAACCTAGTCTTCTAAACCCGATCTCGAACATGAACCTATACCTTATAACCTAATCCTTAACCTATTCTCAAATCCCTAAACCTAAACCTACACCAAATCCCAATCTCAACTCCCTAACCTAAATCTAAACCTGAACTTGAAAACCCAAGCATAAACCCGATCCCGAACCCGAACCCAATCTCCTAAGCCTAAACCTTAACCTAATCTCAATTCCCAAAGCGATAACCTATAACCTATAACCTAAACCTAAACCTAACCTAAAGCTATAACCTAAACCTATAACCTTAACCTATAACCTATAACCTAAACTTATAACCTTAACCTAAACCAAAACCAAAACCTAAACCTATAACCTAAACCTATACCTATACCTAAACATTAACCTATTCTCAAATCCCTAAACCTAAACATGAAAACCCAAGCCTAAACCCGAACCCGATTTCCTAAACCTAAAGCTTAACCTATTCTCAAATCCCTAAACTTAAACCTACACTAAATCCTAATCTCAACTCCCTAACCTAAACCTAAACCTAAACTTGAAAACCCAAACATAAACCCGATCCTGAACCCGAACCCAATTTCCTAAGCCTAAACCTTAACCTATTCTCAATTCCCAAAGCTATAACCTATAACCTATAACCTATAACCTAAACCTAACTTAAACCTATAACCTTAACTTATAACCTATAACCTAAACTTATAACCTTAACCTAAACCTAAAACCAAAACCTAAACCTATAACCTAAACCTAAACCTATTCTCAAATCCCTAAACCTAAACCTACACCAAATCCCAATCTCAACTCCCTAACCTAAACCTAAACCTAAACATGAAAACCCAAGCCTAAACTCGATCCCGAACCCGAACCCGATTTCCTAAACCTAAACCTTAACCTATTCTCAAATCCCTAAACCTAAACCTACACCAAATCCTAATCTCAACTCCCTAACCTAAACCTAAACCTGAACTTGAAAACCCAAACTTAAACCGGATCCCGAACCCGAACCCAGTTTCCTAAACCTAAACCTTAACCTATTCTAAATTCCCAAAGTTATAACCTATAACCTATAACCTATACCTAAACCTAACCTTAACCTAATCTTCTAAACCCGATCCCGAACACGGACCTATACCTTATAACTTAATCATTAACCTATTCTCAAATCCCTAAACCTAAACTTACACCAAATCCCAATCTCAACTCCCTAACCTAAACCTAAACCTGAACTTGAAAACCCAAGCCTAAACCCGATCATAAGCCTAAACCCGATCCTGAACCTGAACCCAATTTCATAAGCCTAAACCTTAACCTATTCTCAATTCCCAATACTATAACCTATAACCTATAGTCTAAACCTAAACCTAACCTAAACCTATAACCTATAACCTATAACCTAAACTTATAACCTTAACCTAAACCTAAAACCCAAACCTAAACCTATAACCTAAACCTAAACCTATACATAAATAAACCTATTCTCAAATCCCTAAACCTAAACCTACACCTAATCCCAATCTCAATTCCCTAACCTAAACCTAAACGTAAACATGAAAACCCAAGCCTAAACCAGAACCCGTACCCGAACTCGATTCCCTAAACCTAAACCTTAACCAATTCTCAATTCCCTAAACCTATAGCTTATAACCTAAACCTAAACCTTAACCTTAACCTTAACCTAAACCTAAACCTTAACCTAAACCTATAACCTTAACCTAAACCAAAACCTATTACCTATAACCTAAACTTATTACCTATTACCTACCATTCACCTAAACCTAAATCCTAAACCTTAACATATAACTTAAGACCTAAACCTAAACCTAAAACCTAAATGTATTCTTAAATCCCTAAACCTAAACCTACACCTAATCCTAATCTCAAATCCCTAACCTTAACCTAAGCTTAAACTTGAAAACCCAAACCTAAACCCGATCCCGAACCCGAACCCGATTCCTTAAACCTAAACCTATACCAATTCTCAATACACTAAACCTATACCTTCTAACCTAAACCTATACCTTATAACCTAAACCTAAACTCCGAACCTAAAACTAAACCTAAACCCAATCCCAAACCCGAACCCGAACCTAAATCTCTAAACCTAAACCTATAAGCTAAACCTAAAACCGATTCCCTAAAACCTAAACCTATAACCTAAACCCTAACCTAACCCTATAACCCATAACATATAACCTAAATACAAATCCCTAAACCTTAACCTATAATCCAACCTAAACCTATACTTAAAACCTAAAACTATTCTCAAATCCCAAAACCTATAACCTGAACCTAACCTTTCCCTAAACCTATAACCTACACTTATAACATAAACCTATACCTTAACCTTAACCTATAACCCATACTTACAACCTTAACCTAAACTTATAACCTTAACCTAAACTTATAACGTAAACCTAAACCTATAACCTAAAGTTATAACCTAAAATATACCTATTATCAAATCTTAAACATATAATATAATCTAAACCTATAACCTAGCATAATCTTAAAGCTATTTCCATAAACTGACTTTAGTCTTTTCATTGTAGACATGGATAAGAGTTGGATGCGAGCTAAGAACAGGTTTGGCCTAGAGTATAAATAAGGGGTTGAAGAGTTCATGGAATTTGTGCGAAATCGGGCAGATTCAAGGAATAGGATTAGATGTCCATGTCGAAAATGCAAGAACATGATATTTAAGACTTTAAACAAAGTAGAGGACGATTTGTTCATAGTTGGGATTGACCAGGGTTACACTTGGTGGATCTATCATGGTGAAGATATGACCCATAGAGTTGAGCCCGCTGAAGTCATTGCTGATCCGATTGTGCTAGATGACGAGGATGAAGACGTTGACGAAATGCAAGATATCATAGGGGATGTGTTTAGGGGAACAGCTGCGGATACTGATTTTGCAGCGACAAGTAGTAGCCAAGATATTCCTCCAATGGGTGATGTCGAATCAAAAAAGTTTAGTAGGTTGTTGAGGGATACGCAACGTCCACTTTATCCGGGGTGTAACAACTTCTCCAAGTTGAATTTTCTTACAAAGTTACTTCATTTGAAGACAATAAATTGTTGGAGTAACAATTCGTTCAACATGTTGTTAGAGTTGTTGAAAGAAGCATTGCCGGACAGTGATACATTGCCTAAGTCCCATTACGAGGCAAAATCCTTGATGCGAGACTTGGGCCTTAGTTATGAACTCATACATGCATGTATAAATGATTGTTTATTATATCGAAAAGAGCATAAGGATGTTGAAGAGTGTCAAGAATGTGGAGAGTCTAGGTGAAAGTATGGCAAAGCCAGGGATAAGAAAATCCTGTGACAGGTGTTAAGGTACTTTCCATTGAAACCTAGATTGCAAAGATTGTTTATGTCTCGTAAGATGGCTGAAGATATGAGGTGGCATAAGGAGAAACGCATTCATGATAACAGTACACTGAGGCACCCTGCGGACTCTGAAGCTTGGCAAAATTTTGACAAGCAACATGACTGGTTTGCAGAGGATTCTCGCAATGTTCGACTAAGTCTTACAAGTGATGGTTTTAATCCATTTAGTACCATATGTGGCTAGTGGTACTTCAGCCCTACAATTTACCTCCTTGGTTGTGTATGAAAGAGTCATTTTTTATGATGTCATTGCTTATTCCTGGACCCAGGTCACCTGGGAATGACATTGATGTGTACTTGCGACCGTTAGTAGATGAGTTAAACGAGTTGTGGAATCAAGGTGTACACACGTATGACACATTTGTAGGACAGACATTTCGATTGTATGCAGCTGTCTTGTGAACAATAAATGACTTTCCTGTGCATGGAAATTTGTCTGGGTGGAGCACGAAGGGCAAGTTGGTTTGTCCTACATGTGGTATTGAGACTTGTTCATTGAAGCATGGTAGAAAAATGTGTTATATAGGCGATCATAGTTGGTGTAGGAAGACGATGATCTTTGATGGTAAACAAGATCATAGGCCACCCTCGAAAGAGCTATCTGGAGAAGATGTGATGCAACAACTGAGTAACATTGGAGAAGTTAGATTTGTTAAGGCATCGCACTTGAAGAAGAGGAAACATACAGTATTGGACTATAACTAGAGTAAGAAGAGCATCTTTTTTGAGTTGCCCTATTGGAGTGATCTGAAATTGCGACACAACTTGGATGTTATGCATATTGAGAAAAATATATGTGACAATGTCTTCGGAACATTGATGAACATAGAGAAGAAAACAAAAGACAGTTTCAAGGCTCGATTGGATCTACAAGAAATGGGTTTAAGGAAAGAGTTGCACTTACAACCACATGGAAATTCATATACTATACCAGCAGCCTGCAACACGTTGACCAAACTAGAGAGAAAGCGTTTATGTGAATGGTTGAGATCGGTGAAGTTTCCCGATGGGTATGCATCAAATATATCTTAACGCGTAAACGTTACGGATTGTAAGGTAACAGGAATGAAAAGTCATGATTGTCACGTCCTTCTGTAATGCCTACTGCCGGTTACGATTCATGGATTCCTGAGCAAGGATATCAGTGCGATGCTGATTGAGTTGGGGATATTCTTTAAGGATTTATGTTCGAAATCATTGAATGTGAATGTTATTAAAAGACTAGAGAGGGACATTGCCATAATCCTTTGCAAACTTAAAAGAATATTTCCACCTGCGTTTTGCGATATCATGGTACACCTAGCGATTCACTTACCGCATGAGGTGAAGCTTGCAGGCCCAGTACAATATCGTTGGATGTATCCAATCGAAAGGTGGTAGAACCTGTTAAAATTTTTATTCATTCTATAAACTACATATATCCATGTTTTCATACGTATAACACAGTGATTTTGTGTACAAATACCTTCACACACTCAAACAATTTGTGAGGAATAAGGCACGACTGGAGGGGTCGATAGCTGAAGCGTACATTGATAATGAGTGCCTTACATTTTGCTCCATATATCTTCATGGCATAAAGACTAGATTCAACCGAGAAGATTAGAATGCCGATGAAGGGCAGGAGCATGAATAAGGACTCATATCTATATTTGCACATAACGTTCGTCCTTTAGGATCCCCGACGTTTTAGGATATGGACCTTGGGCATCTAGTAAAGGCGTGGTGGTATGTGTTGCATAATTGTGAAGAAATAGAGTCTTACTTGGAGTAAGTTTTCTCTCGATTATTGTAATTCCTACATACGATGATCTTAATGTTTATTGCTGACGACGTGCCATTTATATGTAGTGAACATATAGACGAGATGAAGTCCAAATTCCCCATAAATTATGATTGGATGCATTAGGATTATTTTTCAGAATGGTTAGCCGAACGTGTAAGATTTCACATTGTATCTCACCACACTTAGAATTTTCGTTGTATTGCACATTATTTCAACCTAAGAAAATCGCTAAACAATTATATTTTATACATGATAATAGATAAAGATGTTGCGCACAAGCAACTCTGCGGATGCGTCTAATGCACTATACTCACTGGCGTGTGACCCTGATAGACGTGTATCTAGAATACAGGTTATATTGTAAATGGGATTTTGTTCCACACTGAAGAATGTGAGAAGTACAGGACCACACAAAATAGTGAGGTAGTTGTGAAAGGAATAAATGAGGAGGATGAAATTGACTTTTATGGCATTTTGACTGATATTATTGAGCTGAGTTATTGTACGAGAAAGTGGATGTACTTATTTAGATGTGATTAGTGGGACATTGAAAATAAGAAGTTGGGAATACAGACTGACAACTACTTTACGAGGGTAAATTTATCTCGAAAGTGGTTTAAGGACGACCCATTTGTCCTCGCCGGTCAGGATGAACAAGTATTTTACCTCGCTGACACTAAGTTAGGCGGCTCTTAGCACGTGGTGCAGAAAATAAAGCCCAGGAATGTATTTGACGTTCCCGTACCAGAAGTTGACGATAGCGAGGACGGGGGAAATGACACGTCTAGGGTTGAACAAGCATATCAAGAAGACATGCCATCTAGGGATACAAGGCCTAATTCAAGTGTTGATATTGATGTGGTGCAATTAGACAGAGATGATGTGTCACCTGATCATGTTAATGCCTCATTAATACAAGACATTGTTAGAGATGATACAGGTTTCATTAATGACAACGTTGCAGACTATGAGGAGGAAATACTAATCAGCGATAGTGATGGTGAAGAAGAAATAGCCCTGAGCGATAGTGATATAGACGACAATTATTAAATGTACACATGATTTACATGTCATTTTTCAATTCAAATAATTTATGTATTCCATATATACGTGAAAATTACAATCATGATTAATTCCTTTTATTGACTTGTTTATAATTCACATTTACAGTTGAGACAATTTTTTATCATGTCATCCTCAAACCGGAGCATAGCAGAAGCACACAACATACTTCATCAGCTATTGCAGATGGATGTTTCGGTCCTATCTTCTTATGGTAAAGCCATAGAGATACACAGTCTGGTCGATGAGTATAGAGTGGAATATATCGACGACGACTCAAACAAAAGATTATACTGTCTCAAAGAAATTCCGGAGCTGATGGAGATATATAACCGTGGGAAATAAGATATGGGAGATGCGACTCTATCACTTGCATATCTGAATGGAGTCCCGAGAGATTAGATTTCTCCTATTGTGACTGTCATGTTGGCTATAAAAATGTCTAATGCTTCACACAGGATGACATACACTTCTGAAGCATACGATAACTTACGCAGGGAGTACTTCGGATAGTTTACCTCAAAGTTGTTTCGTATTACAACAAATATGTGTATTTAATATACAATGACAATGTGTAATGGAATTTCTAATGGTTATAGATTAAAGTTTACAGTTTTATTATATTATGCTTGCATTATAGTGTAATGGTCTAATCATATTTTATTCATCTCTCTGAGCATAAGCGCAAATGCATTGTACCGTCAACACTACTTGTATAATGTTTTAGTATATTCCACTTATATTGACATTGTTTAAATTTATAAGTTTGTAGCTCGCACATATTCAGTGATGGCACCAGGTGGGAGAGTACATCGTTCGCGCACTGGATCTACCCCTTCTACCCGTGATGCGACGGAGCCAGCATCGCCGTCGCATATTGCATCGCAGGGGTCTGATCCCTCAGTCACGCATACACCAGGCACTGCATATAAGTTTAGACATATATTTCTTTTAATGATTTCTGTTTATGTTTAGACTTACATAATTCTATTGCAACAGCGTCGTCGACCAGCCGGCGAGGATGTGGACCCACGCATGGGTTACTTTTAGAGTGACTTATGCGTGAGGGTAGGGTGACGGTAGAGTTTCCACAGGACTGCATTAGACCTGTTGGGAACAATGTCATGTTGTTTACGTTAGAGGTAGGTGTCTTATGCCGATCTCTGATTCCCCCACTACCCCCCGTTGGAGAGACGTGACAGATGATGTTCGACAGCTCATCCGTCAGCGCCTTCAGGTAAATTTTATTCAATTAAAATTTATTTTATAAATGTTCATTTACGGTTAAGTTATTTTCTTAATGAGTTTATTGCCTTAATCTAGTATTTACGAAACTGCAGGATAAATTTAACTTTGATTCTGGGATATAAAATAAATACATTATGGTGGGGTTCACATGCCATGTCTAGACGGTAGAGACCCTACACATGCGGTTGGGTCCCATCGTCCAGCAATGGATGAACAATTTGAATATAACACATACATCACATGAGACCCACAGAACTTGCTGACGTCATCACAGCAGTGGGTCCCACCATATGGACGGTTAGGATGAACACATACTTTATGGTGGGCTCCATACACATGGCAGATGAGTGCCACACATGCATCACATCAGGCTCCACATGAATGGACGGTCTGGATATAGCACAGCCTCATGGCCAGACCCACAGAACTTGCTGAGGCCTTCTGCACTGGCCCATTGTCCAAAATGGATTGTGTGGATTTAAACGCATACATCAAGGGGTCCCACCCCACAAGTGTCACACGTGTGGGTGGGTCCCACACCATATGAAATAAATGAATGGACGGTATGTATAAAATACATACATCATGGTGGCCCTACAGCCCTTGCTGCGTCAGTACATCAGCTATAGGTTGTTGGCCATCCAACAGATGGACAGCCCAGATATGGCATACATGCATGAGGTGGGTCCACAAGTGTAATCAAGGTAGGGCCCACCGTAACGTTATTCTCCATTCAATCTTATCATAAGGTCACAAAGACCGGGATTAAGTGAAAAGACAAATTTCACACTGATCCAAAACTTCCGCACTCCCAAAAGGGGGGTTTCAATGGTAGACATTCAATCCCTCACTAGTTGCAGTGTGGTCCACCTGATAGACAACATGGATATAGAATAAATGCATTAGGGGTGGGTCTCACCAGCAGAAACGGATGGACGACGGGATACAAAACATACAACATGGTGCATCCCACGCACACCGTCTAGGGGCAGACGATGTGGATATAAAACATATACATTACAATGGGGGCCACACCATCTGGACAGATGGCAAAGTCAATATACAATTCATACACCAAGGTGGGTCCCATTCGACATGTACAACACGTGTGAGATGGCCCCACATGAGCTGAAAATAGATGGACGATGTGTGTGAAACACATACATCACTGTGGAGTCCACCGTCCTAGACAAGGACGAAGTGGATATAGAAAAAATACATCATGGTGGGTCCCACCCACACATGTCACACCTGTGGGGTGGGCCCACATCCAGGACAAATGGATGATTGGGATGTATCCCACATACATCGTGGTGGGCACGAAACTTGTTGGCGTCTTTACAGCCAGGTGCTGCTGGCGTGGGACCCACCGTCCCTACCAATGGACAGTGTGGATTAGGAAGACATACATCCAAGGTGGGCCCCACTACAGTGCCGTCCAAACTGTCTAGCACCATTCAGACAATCTGAACAGTGTGGATGTAACAAATACATCAAGGTGGGGCAGGGTGGCACCTACACACAGTATCCAGCACCGTCCAAAGCAATTGGATGGTGTGGATGGAAGACATACATCACAGTGGGTCCGTCCACTAGATGGTATGGGGCTTCTCACATACACCAATGTGGGCCATACACCAAAAGAAAAAGAAAATAGGGAAAGAGAGGGAGGGAGAGAGAAAGAGACGGTGGAGATGGGAGGGACCCCGCCACTATGGGTCCCTCTAAATACAATGCATACATCAGGTGGGTCCCATTGCAAGTGGGCCTTAAATCCAAAAAAAAAAGATGATCTACGCCCACCATTAGATCTCATCTTCCTTCTTCTGCCTATAGGTTCTGGAGCTTTAAGGGAACAATTCCAACAGTTGAGATGGACTTTGGATGGTGAAGATGGGAGGTAAGAAGGTGGGCCACACTAGTTTCTTTCATGGAAGCTTGGACGTTGGGTTGCTTGGAGAATGAGAGAGAGAGAGAGATGAGAGAGAGGTTGTAAGAGAGAGAGAGATGGGTGAGTGATGGGTGTGAGTGATGGGTGTTCTTGGTTGTAAGAGAAAGTTGACTTTGGGGAGGGTGGTTGTACTTGGGAATGGGTGTTGTACTTTGACTAGTGATGTGATTAATAGGATTGATTTGATTCAAGATTCTCTTGAGTTTTGCAATTGCACGGTGTTTTCCTTGAACTGAATGCAAGCTCGCATCTCCTGGCCCGGGTATCGCATCGGCACGTGAGATGCGGCATCGGAACTGTGGCAATGGCGCGGTCGCAAGGGTACAAGTCTCGGGTCGAGCCGACTTTGGAATACGAGATACGACTTAGTATCGCGCGCAAACGCTGGTTACAAATCGCTGGTCTCCGAAATTCGACCGGGAGGACCGCGGAAGCCAACGGACGGTACGGTCTAGGATACGGGTCTCACAGACATTATCGCAACATGTTCGATGTAATCGAGCAATTGTTCAGATAGGTCGTGAGTTTTACAAGATGTTCGATATAATTGAATAGTATTCAATATCATCGAAGTGTTTTCGATGACATCGAATATCCCTCAATTGCATCAAAAATAGCCTAGAGACATTCCGCTTGCACCAACCTATTTTTAATGATGTACACTTATAATTATCAATTCATCAGTGTTTTGTACATCAAAAGAATTTTTTTTAAAAAAATAAAATGTACATATCTTCAAAAAGAATGATGAGGCTACAAATCCTCAGATGTTATCATTTAGAACAAATGGATCATAGATTTAATACCTTCATTTGGTGATTGTTGATCTTTTGTTTTCTTTATGGAGATCAACCTTCTCCGGTCCAATTTAAGAATAAAAACATTTAGTATGTTTTTCAATAAAGATTCCAAAAACATGCATGATACCTAAATCATATGGAGAGGCTAAGTTTTTATAAAGTTTTCTTGTATTACATGAATCTCAACAAACTCCATATTTTTAAAGAAATTATTAGTCAAGAGGTTGATTATTAATTGACTCTTTCAAAAAGACTTATCTTCATTTACCTTGAGTTGATTTTGATAGATTTTGTTTTACACTTTGACCAATATCTTTTATTTCTAAAAAAAATAAAAAAAATAAAAAAAACTTCTTCTTCTTTTGCTCACCCTTTCTTGTTATAACTTCCTTATGAAGTACCTGACCCATTATAAGATATATCAAAAGGATGGGTCATGGTCACTGATTGGTTTAATTAGAGCAATCATTACAAGAGCCTGAGTTCATTTTTACATTATTCTCAAGGCAATTGTGTTTGTTTTATGTTACCCACTTGGTAACCACTTTCTTTGAGCAGGAAGATTCTTTCTTAGAGTGACTTCCAGATGATTTGGATTTGTATTTGTTGTTTAGCTTGGAAGTGAGGTTAGGACATCTACACATAGGACATTCACCTTTGTAGTGTCCTATTTTTCCACAATGATGGCAGGATGATTCAACCAAAATTTTCTTGTTTGAGATAGTTGAATTAATCATTATAGAAGAAGTAGAGGAAGAGTCAGATTTATCTATTTCATATCCTAGGCCTTTCATGTTTTTAGAGTTTCTACCCATGCCTAAAAGTTTTCCTAAACTTTCATTGCTTCAAGTGAATTTACGAGTTAGTTCTGTTGTATGATTAGAACTTTCAACTTCTAGTTTCAGACTTTTTCTTTCTCTTTTCAATTTCTCAACTTTTAATTCTAGAAGCTCTATTTTCTTGATTAGAATTTCAAAGGTAATACTTCTAACAATAGTTCCTCTTACAGATTTAATTCTCTCAAGATCTAGCTCATCTTCCTCTTATAGTTCCTTGGGAATGACTATAGTGGTGGAGGCCAAGAGTATTTTCAATGACTTTTGGTCTTCATCACTTTCTGACTCACTTGTTTCTAAGTTTGAGTCATCAATGTCTGTTCACAACCCCAAGTGTAGGGTCACAATGTAGTAATAATCTCGGTGAGACCGAAGTCGAATCCATAAGAACTAATCTCGTTTGTATTCTGAAAGTAACTAGAACTAGAACTAGAAGAACATTTGAATTTAAATTTGAATTAATTGAAAATGTAATTGTGATTAAAGTGATTAAAACTAACAAATTCAAAGGTGTTAACTAGGGTTTCCAAGGATCCACTTGTAGAGATCAAGGAGCCCTCTTACTTAATTCAAGTCACATAACTGAAATTAGAGTCCTATCCTATCCAATTGGAAGATATACAATTAAGATCAATATGAACTTTCCTTAATCTAATTCTCAATGGAGGAGAATTGGGATAATTAGAAGAGATTCCATTACCAAACCATGCTCATGAGACGATGGCTAACAACATGATTTACCAATCCCACAATCTCAAAATCGGGAAAAGAAGATACTTAAAGCTATTGCAGATCTACTGTAATTTGAGTCACAATAAACCATTAAGAACTGAAAGTATTCCTTTAAAATCAAACTAGAATCAAAGAAGGTTCAACATAAACATGAATCAAAGTAAAAAAAAAACATCCCATCACACTACAAGCTTCATCTCTTAGCTCTAGCTAAGAGGTTTAGCCAACCATAGACATGATTGAACTAAAATCTCCTAAGAAAAACATAAAAATAACTAAGGAAGATGAAGAAAAACTCTTGGCGACGGCTTCTCCATATTTTTACTCCACTCCCCTACCCTAGAAGATGCCAAGGAACATCCTAGGGACTCCTATTTATAGTTTTGCATCATCTCCTTTCACACCAAGTTGAAAAGTTCCACAAACCGCCTCAAATTTAAGCAGTCCGCACAACATCTGGGTAACCCTCAACTAGTCGAGGACAGCCTTCGACTGGCCGAGGGTCACCTTCGACTGGTCAAGGGTCTCATTCTACTGGTAAAGGTTGACGGGATTTAAAGAATTTTGATCGTTGGAGTTCGAGTTAAAGTTCCTTCGACTAGTCGAGCAGGAGCCTTCGACTAGTCGAAGGAAGGCTTAGACTAGTCGAAGCAGGCAGATTTTTAGGGTTCATTTTCTTCACTTTAAGTCTTCAATTCTCTTCATTCCTCACTTGGTTTTCTTAGATCTTTGGCATGTGAATTCTTCATTTTTGGTCTCATAAGTCCATCCTTGCTTTAGTGATTCTTGAGCGCTAAATCCATGCTTTTAACATCCTTTTCAATCCAAGCTCTTAAATTCACCTTCCAACACAAACATGAGTAAAATAGGACATTAAGTAGTATCATGTTCATAAAAATAAGATATAAATGGGGATCTAATATGCAATATTTGACCCTCAATAGTGTCATCCCAAGTGGCTGCTATAACTTTACCCTTAGATTTCTTTGTGGGACATTCCGTAGAGATGTGACCATATTTTTTACAGTTGTAATATTGGAGTTCTTTAGACTTGTTGAAAGCTTTGCCTATTGGGCGCTTGCAGTCCAAATGAATCCCTTTGTTATTGTATGGTTTTCCATGGTTCTTGTTAAAGAATTTTTTGAATCTCTTAGCTAGGAGGGCAACCTCTTCATCCCCATCTTCGTTCTCACTTTCTTCTTTCTCTATGGTGGTTATGTTTTTAGAGGATTTAAGAACGTTGTTTTTGGATTTTGTGGTGTTTAAAGATGTAGTTCAAATGTTTGTAGGGAACCTACTAGTTCTTTTACTTTCATCTCATCAATATTCCTACATTCTTCAATGGTGGTGACTTTGGAGTTAAACCGTTCCGGTAGCGATCTCAAGATTTTTCTACATATTTTAAGTACCAGAATTGTCTTCCAAGTCCTCCCATGGAGTTGCATATGATATTTAATTTTGCAAAGAACTCCATAAAGGTCTCATCTTCCTCCGTTTTCAAGTGTTCAAATTGAGTAGTCAAAAACTGCAATCTTGATCTTTTTACTATGCTAGTCCCTTCATGGGTTGTTTCCAACAGATCCCATGCTTCTTTTGAGGTTTAGGTCATACTGATTTGATTAAATACCTCTTCTAAAACTGCACAGTAAATGGCTTTTATGGCTTTTGCTTCATTTATTTTGTTTTCTTTATCAAAAGTCGTCCCTTTTTCTTTTAGATTGGGTTAGGTGATGGTTGTGTCATTTTCCAATACTACTTGTTCGGTTGGTGGTACATATCTATTTTCAACAATTTCCCAAACCCCATGATCCAAGGATTATAGAAAGTAATTCATTCTTGCTTTTCAATATGCGTAATTTGAACCATTGAAAATAAGAGGTCGAGAGACCGATGTTCCCTCTCCTTTGGCCATAATTCCTACTTTAGTTTAGGATCTCCCTCTAGGTTATTAAACCCTTTAAGAGGAACCCGCTTTGATACCAATTGAAATTACGGTAGAACTGCTATTACTGAAGTATGAAAGTATGTCCAAATGTCCTAGAGGGGGGTGAATAGGTCTTTTAAAAAATTACTTTCCTATTAGAACAAACAATGCTTGACTTTAAACAAAAAAAGGTAAGGCAAAGTAACTCTATGGCTTCCAAGCCAGTAGAAGGTCCAAATCACATAGGCTTACACAAGATTTATATATAAAGAACAAGCCTATAAGGATAGTGCATGTGATAGTGTGTGGGATGTGATTCATATCAATTCTTATACATTAACTAAATCATGCATCACGATGATTATTTGATAGACATAAGCATAACTTAGAACAATGTATACAAAGCAATCTCAAACACAGTCATATATAGTAGCTCGATTACTTGCCTACTCCACTCCTAGCAAACACACTCTCTTATAGTGTAACAGATTTCACTATCTAATGGTTTTAAATTAGATTAACCATGAACCTTCATAACATACACAAGGTTAACTAAGGGACCTATACAAGGTTCCCTTAAGTGCTTTCACAAGGCAACCCATGCCTACACAAGGCAATACGTCATTTACACGGACAACACGTCCTACACAAGGACAACACGTCCTATACAAGGACTACGTATTCTCCCGTCAGAGGCCTAAAACAAGGTCTTGACGAGTTTGTCAGTCAAACTTTAAATCCCAATCCTACCCAAGGAAATAGCTTCAGACTCAATGGACTCATTATACTTATAGATAAGTGAGTGAGCCCCTTTCTCGCACAATCTAAAGGTTTTCAATATTGATGAAGACTCTTTAGCTCCCTTGAACCACAACCACTTCTGATGTTTCAATCAATGCTCCGAGGTTGTAAGGTTTAGGGTTTTGTTGTTCTTCTCTAGTTAAATGATATGATTTTAAACACACATAGAGAACGTTCCCATGAGCTATGCATTTAAGAGTTCCAATATAATGATTTGCCTACGAGAGCATTTGGAAACTCATTAAATGTTAGAGTTCATAATTGTAACACCTCGAATTTCGAGGGTCGAGCAAAGCTCTACTCCCGAGATCTAACGCATCACTTATGCAACATAGATAATGATGTCTAAATGTTGTGCATATTAGTGCATTAAACATGAGAGGGATTACACTAAATTGGCATATCATACTCCAAAGTTAATGTAATTAAGCAAGCGGAAGAATGAGGTAGATATATAAGGCATATCTACGTGTTTCACAACCTCCAGAGTATGAGTATATTACCGGGCTGAATATATACATGTGTTAACTCAAAATATACAAAATGACAAAATGTAAGTATCCGACTAATCCATGTTTCCCTTAAATCCCATCGAAGTAGCACGAGGTTTACATAAACCCGCCAGAGAGCTGAACATAGGAGAACTCTTCCTCCTCATCTGCGAAGTCCAACTCTACTGCATATACATCCTCATCACCTGCAACTATAACAGAGTCTGGTTGGTGTTTTAAAACACTGTGAGACCCGACCTGAGTTCTCATGTGTGTATGTGTGTGCATAAGTGTGCATTTCATTCATTTTGGTCCCGCGGTCCTACCAGTCGAATCCCGGTGACTCGCGACCCTTGGATTGTGTTGTGGTCATCCTTAAGTTTGGTCACATAGACCTGACTTGGATTGACCCAAGACCCATGCCATCTTGTTCATATCGGTGCCGCGATTCTAACGTCACGTCCCATGCGTTAATCTGACATGTACATCTCAAGTTATGAGTATTTCATCATGTGGCCCACTTTTTGTACAAATGCATGTGGACCACCTCAATAGCACAATTTCCCATGCATACCACACACACTACACAATTTCCATGGAATAGACACTACCTACCTTAAACACTACCAATAAACCTACTAAGCATAACACTTTGTTATTGTCACCATAGGCCATTATGGTTTCTCTAACCAAGGAGAGAGAGGCCATGATTGCCTCCCTACAACTCTCTCTCTCTCTCTCTCTCTCTCTCTCTCTCTCTCTCTCTCTCTCTCTCCCTCTTTCTTCTCACTCCCTCATTTCTCTCCTTCTTTCTCTCTTGAAAAAAAAAATCCAGCAACCTTCTCCCCATCTTCCCTCCATTCCAGCCCCTTCTCCCTAAAATATCTCCTCATCTACCCCTTCTTACTTGATCTTAGCCATTGATCCATGTTGCTTGGAGCCTCTAGATGATGGTGATGTAAGTTTCAAGGTTGATCTAGGTGAGTGCTTTTAGATCCTTCTTCATTTCTTTCTTAGGAGCTTGTAGGACCCATCAAGTGGTGATGGAGGTCCCTCATGTCTCCATGGTTGAGGCCAATGGCCCTTTTTCCTTGCATGCATGATCCATGGATGTGGCCATTCTTCATGGACCCCATCATAGCATTTTCCTTTAATGCATGTCATTTTCCTCTCTTGTGGCTAGATTATTTTTATTTTCCATTATTCTATTCTT
Source organism: Magnolia changhungtana (assembly GCA_030180095.1). NCBI lineage: Eukaryota > Viridiplantae > Streptophyta > Magnoliopsida > Magnoliales > Magnoliaceae > Magnolia > Magnolia changhungtana. The sequence goes on from JASAUF010000600.1 coordinate 7,679,143, forward strand.
GATTTTCTGATGTGTGTGGCCCACTTAGTGACCTCGGAATATCCAGACCGTCCAAGCAAAGTGGACGCCCAGGGCTGTCCATTCCTTGGACGTTGACACTCTATTTGCTCCATTTTGGGCACATGCAATGGGTTTCATGGAGAGGGTATGGTCTGGATGTTTGTGGAGCCCACTGGGGTGGTCCATACCATAATTTCCATAAATTGATTTCCTCTTTTTATAGTGATTATAATTATTTTAATTCAGTATTATGTTGCTGTCTAAAAGCCTTCTGGACAGATTTTTGAGCTGTCTTGAGCTCAGTTTTGTGGATGATTAGTGGCGTGTTTGGTCTCATTTGATATATACCTTTTAAAGGTGGGGATCCCACCTAGATGTTACCCAAATTTCACCCTCATCCGTCCCTGTTTGATCACCCAAAAGAGTGGGCCAAGGAGGGTGGATAGTCCAGATTTTCTGAACTGTCTAGCAACTGTGCTTGTTGTACAAACATAATTATCAGTCTGTTTCTGAAATGGTGGGCCACCTTTGTGGACTCCACCTTGTTGTATACTTGTGTAGGGATGTTTTTCCTACATTTTCTTAAAATTTGGCAAACACGGGCCCACTCTAATGGGGTGCACAAATCAAGGGCAGCAACATTGTTTCAGCAGTAGAATTTTTTTGAAATACCTTGCTATCCATAAATTGTAGGAGTTAGATAAAATACTTTTACTATCTCAAAAATTATAAAATTTTGCAGAGAGGTGTCCCACCCATGGTAGGGCCTACCTGAAAATTTTTAGGGCCAATGGACCCCATTGGGCATCCAAAAGGGTAGGCCAATATAGTGGGCTGCCAGAAATTTCTGCTATGTAGTTCAGCAGCATAGTTCCATAAAAATAAATTTAAAAAAAATATTTTCTCAGAAAGTGGGCCATATTTCTGGGTCCCACCTTGTTGTGGGCTTGATGAGAGACCTTGGGTCCAAATTTCAAGAATTTTGGAGGCCCAGAACCCACCCATTTGATGGCCCAAATTCAGGATAGTTATATTCCAGCAGTATTTCACCCTAAATAGATTGTATTCTTTAAATTAATTAAAATACTTCTGAGTATCCAAAAATTATGAAAATTTACAGGGAGGTATTAAACTTATGATAGGACCTACCTACCAAATTTTAGGTCTAATGGACCTTTGTGCACACCGTTGTAAGGCCCGGACTGGCCCACCACTTTGGGACGTCCAGGCCAGTCTGATTTTCTGTACAGCTTGTTTTATTCAAATTAATTAAATTATTTCTAGATGTCCAAAAATTCTGAAATTTTGTGAGGTTGTGGTACACCTATGGAAGGAAAATCTTACAAATTTTTAGTACCATCAGGCCCCTGGACTGACCGTGGTATGGCCTGTAAATTGGGTCAGTTTTGGGCCAAATACCCAAGCCCATATGACTAACCACCATAGGATGCCCCTACCTTGGGCTGCTGCGCCTACATTCTAACGGCATGGCCCACTTAAAGTAAGTGTTATATATCCCCCTTCTTATCTGGTGGGACCCACTGTGATGAGTGTGAGTCACCATGGGTTAATAACCCATCCAAGTTATATAGATTTCTGGACTCTAGCAGGTCCAGAAGTGGGTGGGCTGGATTTCTAGCAAGGGGCCCAAAAATTGCTACATGATTGATTGTGTTGGAAATTGTTGTGGCCCACCAGATTTAAGGGAGTGTTGTACACACTCCTTGCCTTATTTCTTTAGATAATTTTGGGTGTAATTAGTGCCTCTTAAGGCACATCTTTGAGGTGATAATATGGGCTAGCCTTAACCAGATTTTTGGTAGCTTTATGGGACTTTTGGGTTGGAAACCTATCCCTTGAGCCCAAGATTGTGCAAGGGCTGACCTTATTGATTCATGGGCCCAATGGGCCATCTACAAGCTGATCATGTATATTTATTAGCCTTGATGTCCTCATAAAATGCTTAATTGTGGGCTGACTTGCAAGGCTCACATAAATGTATATTGTGGAGGACTTTGCTAAATCTTTGGGCTGGTGTGGCAAGGCCCACATTGTCAGTATAGGCCTTGCCCATGTGTATTCTTGGGCTTACGGGCTGCCTTCAAGTCCACCATAATGTATGAATTAGATGGCTTTTGTTTGGGCCCATTATGTGATATATTATATGCATGTTTGTGTTAGCAAGTAGGCCTTGTGGACTCAGTTCTTTTGGATAGGCCCATTGATCTTGGGCCTATACTCTCCTATCTATTATGATGGGCTTAGGGGCAATAATACACAAAGGCTGGGCCCTTGGCTGCCCACTAAAATGACCCTGTACTTGGGCCAAAAGTGAGGCCCAACTCCCTTGTGTTAAATGTGAAACTTGCCCATGTAAATGAATTACTAGGCTGCCCAAAAAGCCCACCACAATATATGGATTTATGACCTTTATGGTTGAGCCCAAACCTTGCTTAAGGGCCCACCATGCTACCAAGTATTGGGCTTAGTGTATGGCCCACTAGGCCATGGATTGCTTAGGCCTTGGGCCTTATTCCATACTCGAGTAGTGGCGGGCTACCTCTTAGAAACCAGTTGAGGTTGGATGTCCTCCTGGGTGATCCTAAGGTAGGCCTATAGGTTTCTCTATGGATGGTTAAAGGCCCACCATAGACCCTAGGCTATTTGTTTAAGGCTCAATGTGTATGTATGTGGAACCTACCTTAATGCATGTGGTCCAGGCCGTCCAAACCTTGGATCGCCCGATCATGGAGGCACTTTCTACCTTGGGTTGCTACTGGATTCACAATCCAATAGCAGGACCACTTGACCTTTTCTTGATGTATACACACCCTCCATCTGGTGGGGCCCCCTATGAATATTGTTGGCCTTCATGAGATCATTCCCACTTATTTGACTAATTTATGGGCTTTCGCAAGCCCATGAAGCAGAGTAGGCCGAACATTTATTAAGGGGCCTTAAATGTACATTGTTATAGTTAAAACTTTATTGGACATGGGACCCACCATATTGAGAACTTGTGTGCATGTTGCATGCTTATGTTTTCTTATAATCTTTGGGCTTAATAAATGTATTTTTGGGTCACCTTTAGTGATCACATGAGGACCCCATCTTAGATTAGATTTTTGGGGCATCCTATGAGCCCAGAGTGGGTTAGGACGTCCCGGCTTGGCCCAACCATATATTAAGCCAACTTCCACCATTTTGATGGACTTATGGGCTAAGATAGGGATAGTATTGAGCCCTTGGTTACCCACTTAAATTGCTAGTTATTGGGCTGATGTAGTTGGGCCCATTTCATCATCCAAACTTAAACTTATTTTTGGGTAGTATATTGTGTACGCAGGCTTCCCACCAAGTTCAACTTAATGTATGGATTCTATGGCCATTAGGAATTGAGCCTTGGGCCTTAATTTCTCTCTTGAGGCCCATGTTGTTAAAAGTGGTATTGTATCTTTTTATGAACTATTATGAGGAATGTATGTATGTGGTTACCTGTGTTCTTATCTTGAATGTAGGGCCTTGGGCCTTGTATCCATATAATTCGTGGTTGAGATGCCTCTTGGGGAATGGTGGTTAAATGTCCCCATTATGGACCCCTATAGGCCCGTTTGTATCTAAATGTCATTAGATGCTCATCTTAAACTCTTGCTAGACTCACTTTTGTGTTACTTAGATACGTAGTTGTATGCTTAGTCTCGTGGGCTACCCCAGGTAAATGGGCCCCCACTAGAGGTGGGATTCCTTATGGATATTGTCTAAATACCTAGTCTTGGTCCCTTCTTGGATAGGAGGAGTGTACTACTTTATATATCGCCGCATAATGCGTCTAGACCCATCTTCATGACCCATGTGCATCATTGTATGCTTGGATGACACTATGTGTGTGGTTATAATTATGTCATTGGCATTGCATGTTGCCTTCCTAGGGAACGTAGTATTCCCTCTTAAGCACGTTGGATGCTTGGAATTGATGCATGGTTGATTGTGTGATTCATGCATCTGGCATTGCATAACGTATGAGCATTATTTTCCTTATTTTATCTGGGCTGTAGCCTCCACAGATACATCGTGGATGGCCATATTTAGACACCGAAAATGTTAATTGAGTATACCGGGTGCATAGGATGCCCATGGGTGAAATTTCGAAAACTTCCATGGTACTAAGGATCTGCTCCAACGGCATGACTGGGTGGTATATATGAGCGCATGAGGGCCTTATACCGTTAGGCCGCGACTCCCACTGCGTGTAGTCGGTTGGATAGGGGTGTGGCGTTACTCGCCTAATGTAAGGGGGCATTACTAGGCTGAGTCTGACCAGCTCGTGAATGGGTCCGCCACCTTCAGGCCTTGCTGGTGATTAGTTGTCCGCAGGTAGGGTAGTGAGGTCTCTTACGCTCGTTTGACTGTGTGGGGTCTGTAGAGCAGCAATCATCCAGCAGTGTAATGGACCCCGGTAATTTCCTTATAATGGAAATGTACTTAATATGTGGATTGGATATGAACATTGACATTACTTTGCATTGTATTGGCATCGGCTGTGTAAGCCTCATATTGCATTACAGTACTCATTGCATTACAGTACTCATGGCATTACAGTACTCATTGCATTATATAGCCTTGGTATGACTTCTTGCATTATCGTACTGCTTTGGTATAGTTTCTTGCATTCATGATAGCCTTGGTAAGGTTAGTGGTATTGGTATTGATCATGACTCCCTTCTGCATTCTCTATCTTCTTCTGAGTACTATTATCACACACTTTCACCACCTTCTAAGCTTTCTATAAGCTTATGCACGATTGATGCGTGCAGGAGATCCTAAGCATACGTCGTAGTAGCAGAGCGTGGATTAGAGTTGAGCTTGAGGACTCCAGTGTTGCTGACTCTTTTCTCTTTTTTTCCATTATCTTATGTATGTCCTTTCGGACCTGATATAAGCTTGTAAAAGTTTAAATTCTTAGTGAATTTTGTGATATGTATTCTTTGTTACTTCCAGATGTACTTGCTGTGATCTTGGGTATGCTCATATTGGTAATGAATATACTGTTATGAAAATCCTTCTTGTAGGATACCAAGATCGGAACCTGCCTCAGGAGCCGAGAATGGGGTACTACGGAGGTTGTTGCGGCCAGAACTGGCCATCGGGTTCCTTGTGAGTCCGGTTACAGAGTCTGGGGCGTGACAAACATCGTCCCAGAGTGGGAATGAGTGATCAACTCAGTGGTACTATAAGGCAAAGATTAACATGTTATCAATTCAATCAAGTAGTAATGATAAAGCAGTACAACAATCATTCCCTAACTACTCTTATTAATGTAGGGATGGTATGCAGTAATGATGCATGCCCTCGTACGACACTCCCTCAAGCGACTACATCAACCATTCGTGCATGGCAAACTCCCTAAAGTGCACTTCCTCGCCAAAGCACATACAATGTGATACATGATCGTGTTAGCCAAATACTTAATTAGACTTATTCATACATCAAATTCGGGAAGCTAAGGTACCTCCATTCATATCATTTACCCAACCAAAAGATCCATCTAGGGTAGTCAATCCTAGTTAATCACATATGAAAGGCAAGTTGTAGGACATCACTCCTAATGAAAAGCAATGGATAGGTAAGTTTGAGAGTTTATACTCGAGGTTCTTACAGGGAAGCTCGTCACCTCAGCGCAAGTCGATAGCTTAAATACAATGTCCCATACCACCGTATTTGGCTCACGAGTTTGGGTTGCTCACACTACGTGAAAAATGGAAAAAAAAAGGGACAGATTTTGAGACGGTTGTGGACCGTCTCTAAAATTCCTTCGTTTAAAGATGCTTTAGAGACGTCCATAAACCGTCTCTAAAATTTTAGACGGCTCTTGACCGTCCTTAATATTGTCTTAAATTGTTGAACGTCCACAAATCATTTAAGACGGTTAGAATCCGTCATTAACTGTAGAGAAATGACGTCTATCAACCGTCTGCAATAAAAGATGGTCTTTGACCGCCTTATATGGGGTCATTGAGACAGTCAGCGACCGTCCGCATTAAAGATAGTCATTGGCCGTCTTTTACTGGTAATCCGAGACTGTCAAGGACCGTCTACATTAAAGATGGTCATTGGCCGTCTTTCACTGGTAATTCGAGACTGTCAAAGACCATCTGCATTAGAGACGGTCATTGGCCGTCTTTTACTGGTAATTTGAGACTGTCAAAGACCGTCTGCATTAGAGACAGTCTTTAGCCGTCTAATAGCAGTCTTTTGAGACTGTCAAAGACCGTCTGCATTAGAGACGGTCCTAAACCATCTCTAATGCTTAGGTAAAAAATTAAGAACAAAAAGAATATGAATTAAAAATAAAAAATAAAAATTTGACAAGCTTAGAAAAATAATTAACAATGTTTAGGAAAATTTTAGATTTTGAAAAAAAAAAATTAAGAACTTTGAATAATGTTGATAATTTTGAAAAAAAAAAAAGATTTCGTTAAAAACATGGTATTTTAAAAAAGAAAATATAAGAAATTAAACAAAATTGTGAAAAAATTGACAAATTGTAAAAAAATATATTTAAAAAAAAAAAAAGAAAACTAGATTTTGTATTTTGACAAGAAAAATTAAACAATTATATAACAAGATTTCGATAAAAAAAATGATATTTTGAAAAAGAAAATTTAAAAAATTAAACAAAATTGTGAAAAAATTGACAAATTGTAAAAAAAAATATTAAAAAAAAAAAAAAGAAAACTAGATTTTGTATTTTGACAAGAAAGATTGAAAAGTTATATAACAAAAGCGAGATTTAAAAAATGATATTTTGAAAAAGAAAATTTAAGAAATTAAACAAAATAGTGAAAAAATTGACAAATTGTTAAAAAATATATATTTTTTTAAAAAAGAAAAGAAAACTAGATTTTGTATTTTGACAAGAAAAATTGAAAAGTTAGATAACAAAAGTGATATTTTGAAAATTGTGTTGTATATCCTTGTCACCCCTATGTTTCTCCAACCCATTTTTGGGCCAGGTTAAAAAATTGTGTAGATTTAAATCTTAAGTGGACCACACCACTGGAAAGAATGATAATATAGTACCTTGCCATTAAAAATTATAAAGAGCCCATCGTAAGGTTTTAGTAATGTTTATTTGCAATCCAACTTGTTGATAATGTAAAGAAGATCTAGATGAAGGTAAACTACAAAGATCAAATTGATCCAAAACTTTTGTAGCCTTCAAAAGGTTTTTAATAGTTATTCATCATTGTTTTGATTGGTATGGCCCACCTGGAATTATTGAGTTCTTATGATTTGAAATCACATCTTAAAATATGATGGAAAAATATATGGACGGTGTCGATATACATAAAATATATCAAGGTGGGCCCTACACGGTTAGAGTAACACCCATGAAGGAGTTACCTAAATAGTGAAATGGTACTATAAGGTTACCTCATGAGAACTTCCCATGAGGTTAATCTGTGTGCGCCCCACCATGATGTGTGTAGAACATCAACACCATGCATTTGATGTGTCCCTTTTAAGTCTAAAAATTAGTCGTATACGAAACTCAAGTGGGCCATAACATCTAAAACTATGTGAAGACATCCCTAAAATATCTAAAAGCATTTAGTGGGGCCCACATGAGTTTTGGATGTGTATGAAACTTGGTTTGACTCCTCATCCAAGTGGGACACACATAATGAATGGGCTGGATCTATAACCACATCTAGGTGGGCCCAATAAATGATTATGAATGTTTTAATGGGAGGGTAACCCTCTCAACTATAGTATGTGGTGTGGCTCACCCAAGTCATGGATTGAATTTATTTTTAAGCTTGTGGCCCACCATGGAATGATGCATATGACTGACGGAGCAGATCCAAAGTTCAAGTGGACCCACCATAGAAAAGAGTGGGATAGTGACACCCACTATTGAAACCTTTTTAGGGCCCGTCGCGATGTTTATTTGAGATCCAACCTATTTATAAGTTAATACAGACATGGAATAAGGGAAAACATATATATTAGCTTGGTTGAAAACTTGTACAACCTAAAGTAAGGTTTTAATGGTAGGCATTCAATTCCCACTGTTTTTTGTGATGGGGTCCACTCGAACTTTGAATCTGCCTCATAGTTTGACTCAATCACAAGAAGTTTTTAATGTTGGATATTCAATCAACACCATTTCATGTGGTGTGGTCCAAATGCTTAGATGAATAGGAAAAATAAATTTCATATTGATCCGAAACTTTTGTGACCCCCGAAAGGGTTTCAACGCACATTGCATCCCACCCTGCCGTATCCAGTTAGCAATGACACAGTGAATGTATTTGGTTTATCCACACTGTCAATCCATTTTTCTAGATCATTTTAGTGGTTGAGCCCAAAATTAAAGCATATCTAAAGCTTAAGTGGACCATACCACAGGAAACAGTGGGAATAATGATTTCCACCGTTGAAATCTTCCTATGGCCTACAGTGATTTTTATTTGTCATCCAACCTATTCAATAGATCACAAATACATGGATGAAGGGAAAACTAAAATATTAACTTGATCCAAAACTTCAGTGGCCTCCGAAATTTTTTTAATGGTAGACGTTCAGTTTATACTATTTCCTATGATGTGGTCCACTTCAGATTTTTATAGGCTTCATTTTTTAGCTTATGTCATAAAATTATATGTTAAAATGGATGGATGGAGTGGATAAAATGAATAAATCATGGTGGGCCCCACAGGATTTACTCAGTACACTTGGGAACGGATTAACTACTCTGGTGTTCGGTGCTCTGTAGCCCCCACCATGATGTATGTGTTTCATCCATGCCGTCCATATATTTTTACAGATAATTTTACAATATGAGACTAAAAATGAGATATATCCAAATCTCAAGTGGACCACATTACAGGAAACAATGTTGAATGAGTGTCGACCATTAAAAAGATTTTGTTAGCCATAAAAGTTTTGGATCAAGCTGATTTTTATCTTTTCCCTTCATCTGGTCCTATATGACCAAATCAACAGATTGGATGTCAAATAAACAGTACAGTGGGCCTTAGGAGGATTTTAATGGTGGATATCCAATCACTATTGTTCTCATGTGGTGTGGACCACCTGAGATTTATATCCCTCTAATTTTTGGCATAAAGCTTTAAAATGATCTTTAAAAATGGATGAATGGAATGGATGAAACACATACATCATGGTAGGGCCCACAAAGCACCGTCCATGGACTGCCCAAAATTGGGCGCGTGCTTAAAACATTGTCGTGCCCAATCTCCCCCCATTCTCTCACTCGCCACGCGCCCTCCCTCTGCCCTCTCTCTCTCTCTCTCTCTCTCTCTCACCTCGGACATGGCTGTCGGAGCTTGAGTGGAGGATTTCTACAGTTGACAGCCATGAATGATGGCAAGGAGTTCCACATCCATCACGAGATCGAGCGAAGTTCATTCCAGGTATGATAATGGAATCCCCAATCTGATTCCAGATTGAAATCCCCCAATCTGGCAACTAGATTTGGGGTTCGAATTCAAAATCCCTAATTGACTGATTCGAATCCAAAAATTTTTTCCCTAATTTCAACTAGATTATGGGGCATATGACTGGAATCCCCAATATGGAACTTGGGATTCGAAATCCCTAATTTTTGATTTGGGGATTCAAATCAAAAAACCCTAATTGCTGGATTTGGGATTTGAAATCCCTAATTTTTTTATTGGGAATTCAAATAAAAAAACCCTAATTGCTGGATTTGGGATTCAAAATCCCTAATCAGCCTGTATGGGATTATTTTTATTTTTTTATTTTTTACACATGTACACATAACCCCACACACTCATGCCACACACACACAATCCACATTCATGTCTAATTTGGCCCTTGCCGACTAAGGCCCATCTAAGCTTAAGCCCACGTTCATGTCTATGGCAGCCCATCTGCACATCTCCATGTTTGACAATGTGGCTTGGATTTCATGCTTATGTGTATCATTCTCAGACATGTGATTGTCTAGATGGACTGCCTTATACATGCCTGTAAACTTATAAAAAAAAATTTGATCTTTGTGAGAAGTCATTACCTTTCATAATTCTTTGTCATGAATAGCAGATCAATAAACTCATTTGTTGCTGAGGAGTATGATAACATGCAATGCCTGAGGAGGCTGCTAGACATGGGATGTGAATAGTGTGGCCGTAGTAGTTGTTGTGGAGGCTGCTAGTCATAAGATGAGATGGATGTTGCTGTGGAGGGCCACTACATGCCATGGCGTTGTTTCTATTTTTTCTCGGTACAACTGTGATGATTTATGGGTTGCTTATTTTTGGATTGCTTTTTGTCCTTGTCTAAGCTTAGATTCCTCCTAATTATTTCTTTTTGTTAAACACAACTTAACAGACTAAAATTCTCAAGAATCCAATTACTATAGATGTAGATTCTTCAAAATTCAAGTGTCAAAACCACCTATAAATTCCTTTGAAGATATTTCTAACCTCACTTCCATCCTTTTCTACCTTTTTAGGATTGCCTCTTAAACGTGCCGTAGAAGAAGAAGAAGAAGAAGAAGAAGATGCAAGTATGTGTGTGTACGAACCCAGTACTGATTCGATAAATACCCCCATTAGTTGTGCTTTTAGTCATATAATAATTCTAATAGAAAGAAGAAATTATGGCAAAACTGGTGGAACTGGTGTAGGAATACATTTATATTGCATTTTGTGAATCGTCATCGAAGGGTCCTGAGGTTTGAGAAAATTTCAAGAAAGAATGATCTTTGGGCTAAGCATTGTCGTTTGCTTGAATGAGGAAAAAAAAGTCATCCCTTTCATGAGAAAAGAAAATGTATGAAAGCCCACAAAAGAGAAAAGAAAATGTATGAAAGCCCACAAAAGAAGAAAAAAAAAACTATATTCAATACATTTAAAAGCCATGACCAATGAAATGTGATTCTTGAATCTTGATAATTTGAGTTAAAAAAATCAAGCTTTTCTAATTATTAGCTTACTTTTTTGGAATTGATGAAACTAGAGGAAAAGTCACTTGTAATTTTGTTTAGGTCTTCAAACATTTTAGAATTCAAACTCGATATTCAGCTGTGATGATGATGTAATTTTATTTTTTTTACCATTTCTAACACCTTCAAATTTGGACTACTCACTATTTACTTTTGACCATCTACTTGATAGCCATCAATCAAATAGTAAGGATTGCTTGATCAGTGTGATTTTTGAGATGCTCCACTCATAATGAGTTATGAGACCCACAATTTCGATGATCTGGTTAAATCTACTAGATGTCTTTTCATTAGATTTTAATCGCCTGTGTATAGCTGAGCATTTAATAATAATTATTTTGCTTTTATTTAGTTGAGCATTTTAAAATTTTCCATTACCAACATTTTGCATGATAACTCTGATCTATAAATGTGTGAAATTGAATTTGCAGCTTTAAGTTTATCTTTCAACCAAAACTACTGCTTGAAAGGGAAAGGGAAAAAAGAAAAAAAAAAAAAAAGAAAAAGAAATTTGATGTGCCTATAATGCAGCCCCTCTACCTGCTAGCACACATGTTAAGTTGGCACCATGTGGTAAACACCTGGGCTTATGCATCATGTGGACTTCGTCGTGTAGATTTTTCTGGACCCTGGCCCAAAAATGAGGCCATCCACTCATTAGGTGAGCTACAATGTATGAAACAAATGGATGGTTTCCATCGACTTGTCTCATACTATATGCCCTGCTCATGAGTTTTTACTGTATTAACTTTTGTGCCAAGGAATCTATATGGTAGGTATTGGATCCCTCACATGTATGCCATGTGTTCGAGTGTATAGAGGAACCAGACTATACATGGATGTTGAATTAACAAACTTCCTGGAAATTATTTCACAGATCTTGATACTTCTGCAATTTGTGAATGGGTCTGTTGTATAAACGGAAATCAAGTTCATCTATAGAATTCTTTTTCTAGAGCAACCCATCCACCTTGAATGTAAACTGCTGGCTCCATTCCTCTAAAATATCAATTTCTTGTGCATGTGAGGTTCACTTAATTAATCAGATAGATTAAAAACATTCAAGTGAAAAGTAGAGATTTTATGAATTTTTGGACTGGTAAAGCCCACACCACCAATCGTTGGTATTGGGATTAGGCTTGGCGCTTCTGTGCTAGGCCCATCCTGGACTTTTGTCTGGCATGAACCTAGGTCCGGGCCTAGCCTGGCCTTGTACATGTGGCATATGACTCGAGAATCAACCTAACAAGTCCTGATTTAAAGCCCAATGTTTAAAGTAGATTAATGTTAAGTCTTGTCAATGTCTGTTGATATTAAATTTCATGACGTTCAAGGGAAGAATTACCGTTGTGCCATATTGAATTTTTATTGGTAAGGGTATAACCAATCTTAATAATTTTTATGGATGCAAAGGCTAATTAAATGTTTTGAGAGAGCAGCTGAAAGGTGTCACACGGATTCACTATCCAGTATAGGTGCATCATGTTCTTGGGCTAAACATGTTGTCGTTGGCACATGAACACCTTTCCAGATTATGTGGAGCAAGAAAGAAGTTAGTTTTCTTCCCTTTACCATTGTTGTTTGATTGTTAATCCATGCAACGATTATTTTTTTTTATGTCATAGGTCTTGGCACTTGCTATTTTTCTTAGAATTTATTAGTTTAATAACCTAGCTATGTAAACTATTAGACTTTGTTTCATAAGCATAAATATGAATCACCTTCTTTCTTCTTTTCGCTAAGTGGCATCAAATCTAGATGTCGTAACAGATGTGTGTGATTTCTTCCATTTGGTAAGCACTATTTCTAGTGAAGAAGAAGTAAACAATGAATGTCTAGGTGCAGATGTTGATGAAAAAGAAGTAAGCAATGAAGTGGCCTGTTCAATCTGATCAATCTACTCCCTGGGGAGGTTGGAAATCAAATGATGCAGGAAATGAGAGGGTTTAAGATGTTAAATCCGAAGAAGTAAACTGTTGAAACCAACCGAATGATTTATCTGCCAAACGACATGTTTGGGATAAGGACAAGATGCATGGTCAATCTAATTCTGTCTGAGGTAGTCAGAACCCAAAGGGTACCCATACGGAGAGATCTTCAGATATTAGTGGTTGGAATGAAGAAAGAGGACAAGATGAGTTGAATCAACCAACAAGATCTCCTATTTGGAGTTCTTCCCCTATTGAGATGTTTTCAGATGACAACAGTTGGAAAGAAAATAAAGCACAAGCTTGATTTCTATCGACCGACTAGAGCTCCTGGATGGGGTTCTTCGAGTAGATTCATTACACTCAATAGCAGAAGACATGTAGATTCATTACACTCAATTCAGGTATGGTTTGCACCAATTCAAGAGACTATACATTAGGCATTCAATATATAAGACTGGAGTGAGACTGATTAGCCATTTAAATGTGTTACAGGATGTTGTTTGAATTACTTGTCCTAATAGGTGCACAAGTTGGGATGGATTGGACTTCTATCTTGAGAAAATGTCATAATTTTATGTAGTTATTATTGTAATGGAAAGTTAAAAAAATTAAAAGAGAGAGAGAGAGAGATAATGAATTCATGGAAAGAAATGTTCTTTATCATTAGGGTTGCTTTCGCCAGGTTTAATGCAGAAATCGTCGCCAACTTCACAGAAAGACAAATAGCATCAGTGGCCACAAATTGCAACTTGAATTTAAACAAGGTTCGAGGTGCCATCAACAATACTAATAGAATCCTCCAGGTCAAATCGTTGATTGGATCTGATTTTATTTAAATGATCTTGATAATCCATTTTATTTAAATGAGCAGACCCGGATGTGCGTCGGAGCTATCCGGATGTTAAGTGGGGGTCCGTGGAAGGTGGGAACCGCTGTTATGACCATGATGAAGCTGTCTATTTCCTATGGACAGCATTGGAGTGTGTAAGTGCTATGGTCTCATGCTCCTTTGATTGTCAAATTTTGTGGTGCTAAAACCTCTTGTGTGCCAAAACTTCTATCTATGTGTCTTCTACTTGTATGTTGATATATATATATATATATATATATACATATATATATATATATATATATATGCGATTCAAGATGACATCACAATGGTTCAAGACATGTATGGTGCTTGACTTTAAGAAATGCAAAGTTATGTACTTTGTCCTCTTTCGTATGCATCAATGTTCAGAGCTACATGATATGAAGAGTGTTTGTTCAAGACTCAAGTACATTTCAAGACTCAAGTACTACTCAAGTTTAAGTTTATATTCAAGCCGTAGAAGATCTCAATCTCAAGCTACATCAAGTAGAGGTCTCAAGGTTCAAAGGTTAACCATCATCTGAAAGAATGAAGTTCAATATTCATACTTTATGTTCCAGGTATGATAGACCTTAGTTTGACCTTAGGGTAGGTCATTTTGTATACATAATTCAAAATAAATCTTTTTACATGAAGTTGGTTTGTTCTAAGAATAGTCCTGGACCTTGTTCGACCAATTCTAGACTTGGTTCGACCAGTCCAAGAAATTCCACGACTAGTCCTAAGTTGTTAAAGATTTTCAAAAAATTTTTGTTATTCTTCGACCAGTCTTGGAGACTGTTCGACCGGTCGTAGGAATGTCTCGACTCGTCCTTCAACCAGTCCTAGAACTTCGACTCAAACTCTAGCAACCAAATCTGGTTTTCTACGACCAGTCTTGGGTCACCTTCGACCAGTCGTAGGTGGTCTACAACCAGTTGTAGAATCGTAAGACTAGTCATAGAACTGAATTTTCAGATCATGCTTAAAATTTCAAAATGTCGTTGGTGTTATGACCAGTCGAAGGGTTCCTAAGACCAGTCGTAGACGCGATCTTTGCATCTATAAATTGAACACGAATTTCAGAGTATTTTCAAGCCTCCACTCTCAGATAAGTTGTGTTCATTTTAAGCTACGCTGTGCATATTTAATATTCTTTTGTTAGCTTTTCTTATTAGATTTTATTCCTATATTCCAATATTATTTTGAAAAGGGGAATTGCGGTATTCCTTCTTCATTGGAATCAAAATTAAATAGAGCTACGACCAATTTGGCTTAATTTAAAATCAATTAAAAACTCAAACCATTTCTTAAGTGAGTATTGGACATTGAACGTTGATTCGAACTTCTACTCTGATTGGTTCTACCGGGCTGCTACAAAGGGAGAAATCCAGGTATTTTTATATTTATTGTAAATTCCTTTATTTTGGTTTTGTTTGAGATTCGCTAGAAAAATCTCATTGTGTTGGTTATCTGAGGAGAGCCAGAAAACTCAGAAAGTGTGGGTTTTTAGATTGTGTAAGCCCAAGTTAAAAAGACACAATTGTGAAGGTTTTAGGTGAACCTGTAAAAACCTGTTTGATAGTGAATGCTAATATCCCCTGTGTGAGGATATTAGGAGTGGAGTAGCAAGCTGTGTGGCTGTTGTTTAAAAGTTGGTGAACACATAGGTTAACCACTATATATCGGTGTGTTTTGTGATTTGAATGCTCTTTAAATTTCTATATCTTTAATCATTCAGATTTGTGGAATGTATATGTGGATGTGAATGTTGTAATTTTACATTTCAAGCAAAGTGGGGAATGTTGTAATAGTTTAGAATTTATTTCTTATTATTTCCTTTCTGTTTGAGTTTTGATATTCAATTTGTTCTAGTAAGGTTGTCCTGCCATAAACCCTTGGTTTTTATGGTGCAAAGGTTGTCCTTAAAACAACATTAGTATCAAGCTCTTTTAAGATTGATTTACATTTTAAGTTCTTTGATTTAATTAATGTACTGTTCTTTATTTTTATAAGGCTATCATATTTCAATTCTGCTGTTAAATTTTAATTTGGCTCAGTCCTATTCACCCCCCCCAGGACATATAACTTGACCTTTCCATGTGGTATTGGAGCCTAATAGCTCATTTTTTAATTCTTTATTCTTGGATTCATTTCCTGAGCTAACGATCTAAGCTATCTATACGATGTCAAATTTCGATAGCCTTTCAGTCACTAGGCCTCGACCCTTTGATGGCTCCAACTATGCCTATTGGAAAGCCAGGATGAGAATTTTCCTCAAATCAATGGATGAAAATGTGTGGCTTGCCACAGTGACTGAATGGAACCCACCTACCACTGAAGTGACTGGTATCGATGGTTCAAAATCAATGAGAGTAATGACATTTTTCTCATGGACTACTCTTCAGAAAAGTGAGAGTAGTGTCAATGCAAAAGCACTAAATGTAATCACTTGCGCACTATCGCCGGATGAGTTCAAAAGAATTATATCCTATGATACTACAAAGCAAGCTTGGGATATATTAGAAATGACACACAAGGGTACTTCAATTGTCAAAAAATCTAAAGTCCAACTCCTCACAACCAAATTTGAAGAAATTCATATGGAAGAAAATGAAATGTTTATGGACTTCTACACTAGATTAAATGACATTGTAAACTCTATGTGGGGTCTTGGCAATAAAATCCCAGAAAGTAAAGTGTGTGCAAAGATACTACGCTCACTACCTGAACAGTTCAATTTTAAAGTAACCGTGATCTAGGAACTTCGTGATACGGACAATATGAGGGTAGAAGAACTACTTGGTTCTTTACAAACCTATGAATTAAACTTTAAACTCCTAAAGGTAAATCTATTGCGCTTAAATCTTCAAAATGTATTTCTCAAAATTTTGATTTAGAAAATTCTAAAGATGATATGGCCCTTCTTGCTAAAAAGTTTTACAAGATCTTCAAAAGTAAAAAGAGGGTTGATTTTCAAAAATCAAATGATAAGAAACGTTCAAAACCGAAATCTAAAACTTGAAAATCTTTGAAAGATAGTCAATGTTACAACTGCCAAGAATATGGGCATTTAGTAAACAAATGTCCTAAAAAGAACAAACCTAAAAAGAAGGGAATGTTGGCTATTTAGGACGAATCTTCTGCCACTGAAGCCTCTTCTGAATCAAAAGATTTTGAACTCGAGTCGGGCAATGAAGTTAAGGCCCTTATGACTCTAGCCAAGTTCACTTTTTCAGATCATGATGATTCAACTAGTGAAGAAAATCTGAATAGTGATTATGAAAATGAAGAAGATCTTCAAGATGCTTACAATGCCCTATATAAGGAAAGTTGTAAAATTGTTGTTAAATTAAAACTTCAAAAAGAAAAGTTTTTAAAACTTAAAGAAAATTTTGAGTCACTTTTTTAGAAAAATCCCATATTTCAAATTGTTTTGAAAAGACAAAAAGTGATTTAGAATTCAAAACCTCCCTGATTGAAAATCTTAATCTGAAAATGACAACCTTAAGCTTGAAAACTCTTTACTTTTGAGTTCAAAGGATACATGGAGGTATGCCCAAGGAGATCCAAAATTTGAGAAACTTTTATCCAGATCTAGAAAATGTGGCGACAAATCCAGATTGGGCTATGATAAAAATGTACCTTCTAAACAGAAGAATACTCCTCCTAAGTTTATGAGAGGAGAAACCTCTAACTCAAAAGGGAAAAGTATTAATCAAAGTTTTTCTAAAAATGTTAAAACTTTTCAAAAACCTAAAAGCAATTATGTTAATATAAAACTCAAAACTAAAACTCGTTAGCTGAAAAAATAGTTAATTTGCTTAATGAGCTCTTAAAATCTAACTCAGTGGGTCACTCGTACAAAAATTACAATTACAAGAAGACCAACTATACTCTTAAACCCAAAACAGTAACGAAATAGGTTCCTAAAGTTGCATGGTTACCCACACTGTTTTTAAAGATACAAGCCATTCGAAGTGGTACTTAGACAGTGGATGCTCAAGGCATATAATAGGCGACAAGGCTTTATTCACCGATCTTGAAGATATGACTGATAGGTCAGTCACATTTGGTGATGGTAGCAACTGCAAGATTATTGGCCAAGGTACGGTTCAACTCTATAACCTTCCCTTATTTAAGAATGTTTTATATGTTGAGGGGCTAAAACACAACCTGTTAAGCATATCTCAAATATGCGATAACAATCACAGCATGAAATTTTCTAATAAAGGTTGTGAAATCTTGAACAAAAAGGGTTCTGTAATATTAACTGGTCTCAAGACTTCTGAAAATTGCTATATTGTAAGCGATGGTAGCTCATCTAATTAATCGTGCTACATTGTCCATACCAATGAAACTGAATTATGGCATAAATGCCTTGGATATGTACACTACCGTAATTTATACAGATTGAGCAAGGGAGAATTAATAAGAGGTCTACCTAAATTATAAAATATAGACAAGATATGTGGTGAATGCCAGTATGACAAGCAAATAAGGAGCTCTCACAAAACGGTGAACTTCAATGCCACATTAAGACCACTCGAGCTTCTCCATATGAATCTTATAGGACCTACCAGGACAGAGAGTCGAGGTGGCAAAAAATACATCTTGGTAATTGTGGATGATTTTTATAGATTCACTTGGGTAGCCTTCTTAAGGGATAAATCAGAAACCCTTGATGAAGTTAAAAGGATTCTTAAACGGATCCAAACTGAAAAAGGTTCTCAAGTTTGTAAGATCCGTAGTGATCATGGATCTGAGTTCGAGAATAGCAGTTTTGAGAAATTCTATAACAATCAAGGAATATCGCATGAATTCTCTATACCTAAAACTCCTCAACAGAATGGAATTGTGGAAATGAAAAATAGAGTGCTTCAAGAAATGGGAACTATAATGTTGAATAGTATGAAGCTCCCAAAAAATCTTTAGGCTGAAGTAGTGAATACTGCCTGCTATGTTATTAATCGGGTTTATATATGTAAATCTAATAATAAAACCGCTTATGAAATGTGATTCGATAAAAAGACTACTGTCAAATACTTTCAAGTTTTTGGTAGCAAGTGCTATATTTTGCGTGACCATGAAAATCTAGGAAAGTTTGACACAAAAAGTGACGAAGGAATCTTTTTAGGATACTCTTTAAACAGTCGCACATATTGTGTATTGAAAAAAATGACCAGTGTTATTCAAGAATTAATTAATGTGGTCATAGACGATTATTTGAATACACCTGTCCCAAGTTCAGATAATGATGAAGTTCTTCTAATTGACAAAACTGATACTTCATCAAGTCAAAACAATTCTGAATTAAGGACTGTTAAAGATCATCCAACCACTCAAATCCTTGGAAATCCTCTAAATGGTGTGCGCACTTGTAGACAACTAAAAGACATGTAATTACATATGCTTTACATCTCAGATTGAACTGGTAAATGTAAAAGAAGCTCTTTCTGATGAAAACTAGATAGTAGCTATGCAGGAAGAACTTAATCAGTTTGTTTGAAATGATGTCTGGTATCTTGTTCCTAAACCTAAAGATAAACACATTACAAGAACTAAGTGGATTTTCAAAAATAAGTCTGATGAACTTGGGAATATAATTCAAAATAAGGCAAGACTGATTGTACAAGGGTACACTCAAATAGAAGGCATTAATTACGATGAAACCTTTGCTCCAGTTACTTGCCTTGAATCAATCAGACTTTTAATATCTATTATATGTTTTAGAAAATTTAAATTTTATCAAATGGATGTAAAGAGTCTTTTTTGAATGGTGATCTACATGAAGAAGTATATGTTGAACTACCTACAGGGTTTGAAGACCCTAAGTTTACTGATCATGTATACCATCTTAAAAAAGCTCTATATGGTCTAAAACAAGCTCCCAGGACATGATATGAAAAAATGACTAAGTTTTTACTAAGTCATAATTTTCAAATGAGTAGTGTCGATAAGACACTTTTTGTTAAGAAACATAACGATGATATCTTAATGGTTCAGATCTATGTTGATGATATTATTTATGGATCAACTTGTGCTAACATGACTGTTAAGTTTGCAGATTTGATAAAATCTAAATTTGAAATGAGCATGGTTGGGGAATTAAATTATTTCATTAGATTGCAAGTAAAACAACAACTAGATGGCATTTTCATTTCACAAACAAAATATGCTCTGAATTTAATAAAAAAGTTTAGATTTGAGAATGGTAAGAATTTTGATACTCCTATGAGTACAACTTTAAGACTCTGAAAGGACTCTACAGGTAAAAATATAGATTCTAAATTATATCATAGTATGATTGGTAGTTTACTTTACTTAACTGCTAGTAGACCTGATATTGCTTTAAGTGTTGGGATTTGCGTTAGATATCAGTCTGATCCTAAAGAGTCACATCTATCTGTTATTAAGTAGATTATACGATATGTCGCAAGTTTTGTTAAAATGGGTCTCTGGTATCCATTTGATACTAGTGTTCAATTGGCTGGGTATTCAGATGCTGATTGGGCTGGAAATATTAATGATAAAAAATCAACCAGTGGTGGTTGTTTCTATATTGGAAACTATTTGGTTTCTTAGTTTAGTAATGTAACGCCCTGAAAATCGGGGGTCGAACATAAACTCAACTCCCGAGTTCCAGAACATCACTTATGCAACAAAATGAATGATGATTGAATGTTGACTGTATTCGTGCATTGAACATGAGTGAGATTAAGCCAAAACAGTATATCATACTCCAGAGACAGTTAAATTTGCAAGCGGAAGACTGTGATAGATAGATAAAATATATAACTTATGATGAGTCTCCAGAGTGTGATAACATTACCGGGTTAAATAAATACAAGTGCGCTTCTAAAATGTACCAAATGTGAGGAAGTGTAATGCCTCCTATCCCATGTACCATAGCCCCGTCAATACAATATCGGGTCTTCATTGACACCTTGCCAGAGATATACTATAGGAGAATTCCTCTTATCATCATAGAAGTAGTCAGGCTCCGCTTCACAAGCATCGCCACCACCACGAAATTCAACAAATCTGGTTGGTGTGTACAACACATTCCGTAACGTGGGAGTGAGTGATCAACTCGGTGGAACAAGTAAAGCATAGGTTAACATGTTATCAAATCAATCAAACAAGAATGATAACGTTAAAGACAAATCAAACATTTCTAATTACTCTTGTTAAGTGCAAAATGATATGACATGATGTCTTTGTATGCCCTTGCCAAACCACCCTCAAGCGACATCATCTTACGTTCGCGAATGCTAACTCCCCTCGGTGCGCCACATCTACAAAGCACATGCGGTGCGATGATGCTCATGATTACCAAGTTTTTATTAGTCCATTTCAAACAAAGATTGGGAAACTAAGGTACCTCCTTGTATCATTCCCAAACATGATCCATTCTATGGTCGTCAATCCTAGCTAATCTCATACGATATTATGGTTTGAGAAGCGTAGTGAAGGCATCGCAGGGCTCGTCACCCGTCGGCGCGGATACAATCTCACCGTATGCGGCTCAATTGCTTGGCCGTCGGCTCAAGTACTGGTCTCACCGTGCTTGGCCCAATCACTAGCCGTCACTCGAGTACATGGTCTCACCGTACTCGGCTCAACTCATACTCTAGTTGTCGTGAAAGACTCGTCGCCAATCACGGCATACACTTGGAGTATACTCGAAGATACTACGGAGGACTCGTCGCCCAAAGACGAGCACGTGTCTCACCGTACTCGGCTCTCGCCGTAAGTATCGACGGCTCGAATATAGTGTCCCATACCACCATAATCGGCTCACGAGGTTGGTTGCGCAATGGTCACTACGGGAGGCACATGACCCGGCCAGAGGCCGACAGCTCGACCACGGTGTCCCATACCACCATGCCCGCTCATGCGTCTTAGCGGATCGAGGTACCATGGTTAAAAGGGATTTCACTGGTAAGTTTGGTACCCTAGGTTCAAGCAGAGGCGACCAAACATGGTGAACATACATTAGACAAATCGGGTTACTTGACGAGCTCGGCTAGCTCGAGCGCACAACAAGTTGAACGACATGAAGTGCATAAGCACTTCGCGTGGCCGACCACTATCGCCAACCGAAGTACGACTCGGGTTCGTCGAACACATCTCACGTGGCAAATGAATCGCAACCACGAATTCAATTCTGGTACCGATTGTCTGGACTATAATCATAGCCCCAAACACAATCAAGTGCAGATAGATAAAGCAATAGTGAATCAAGATTTTCACTCATGCAATCAAGGTATGGTATTTTCCGTTTAGGGTCGCTGTGGCATTGCAGACGCACTCGTTGCTCCGATCCCCATCACCCATGACGGATCATACAACGTAAATATAAATTTAAGCATATGCATTACATAGTTAAAATCATAAAGCAGTTGAGCATGTTATGAATCACAACACAAGCATGAGTTTATACATGTTCAATTCCTAATTACACAACAATTCGAGGAGATCATACACATAATTAAAAGAGGTTGAGAATCATATCTCAACACCCTTATACATTACACTTTGCTAACTACTACTCATTCGGACATTTCAAGAAACACTTAAACAACATACATCGACATACATGACATATGTCGATCACATAGGCATTAGGCCAAATCCTTTCACTAGGGAGTTGCCCCAATCATAACACGCGTACACCCACGACGGATAGTCATGGCAAGGTGAATCCAAGTTCCATATTCATTCAAATCATTCCCACAAACACTTGGGCCACACATTTTAGCATATATGGTGTATATTGGCCGTGGCGTGATTTAGGAAAATCCTTTCGTCAAAAGGGTATCGCCAATACAACAATCATGAATCCATGACAATTAGTCATATGAAAGCACGAATGAGAATTCTATACTCATTCGGTCATTTTCACAAACACTTAGAATACACTATTACAACATACATGGTGTATGTTTGCAAAACATATATTAGGGCTATCCTTTAGCCAAGTGAGTATTTTATCCATGTATAATATATTACTACAAAGCAAATAATCATGATAAATACATCTCCAAATTTTACATATATGCGGTATTTCTAGAATACTTAATTTCAACATACTTGACATTTACAAGGGAGCATGTATTTTGGCGATTCCTTTCGCTAAACTAGTATTTTATACATATATTGTATAATCATACATTAAATAAACATGTCATACATTTTCCCAAAAAAATACATATACGGTATTTCTAGAATATACAATTTCAACATACGTAGCATTTACACATGAACATGTATTTCAGAATTCCTTTCACCAAATTAGTATTTTATCCATACATCATATAATAATACATTAATTAAACATGTCAAACGTTTTTCCAAAAAAAATACGTATACGGTATTTCTACGTATACCTAGAGTATGTGAAATTCCAATTTCTACAACGTTAATCGAAACAGGAAACGGAAAGCACTTTGTACATGTGCATTTACAAGCAGATCATGAATCTACCATTATCTGACATTGAAAGCGTTGAAAACCATAACTTATACACTTAAAGTCCTCACCTTTGCCTTTGGAAACGAAACGAATCAGCAAGGGTAGTAGAACTTCCGTATCGGGAGTTTTCTAGCCTAAAGAGCGGAATCGGTTAGTTGTTACATAGCCTACAACGATCCTACCAAAATTCAGACCTAGGGTTAGGGTTTCTTACCTCCAAATGGGCTGGATACCGCCGGGAAATCACTTAGAACGGAGCGGTGAAGGCCGTGTGGTGAGCCAATGCAGGTGGAGGAAGATCGACAACGATCTCCAAGTCCTTCTCTCTCTTTTCTCTCTCTTTTCTCTCTCCCAAAACTCAAATTCGTATGGCTGTGAGAGAGGGTGCTCTAAGGCCCTTTTATAGCCAAAAACATTCGAAAATAGACTCAGGTTCAAGGGGTATGCTAATATAGGATTTTCGCCGCTTTTCCACTCAAAAGGGAAGTTCGGTGGCCCTCCTTGAACCAAACGTCGACTTAAGCTCACCATCGATGGATCTACATGGGATTACGTTTTTGACTCGATCGGATACCCAGTATCGCACGTGGCGGACCACTTTCGGTTCGACGGTCGGTGGAGCCACGATCGAAATTCCAAGTACATGTAAATGTTCTGAAATTTTTCTTAATCCGAGGGTGTAATTTGGTCCGATTCGACGGTCGGGTTGCTTAATCTTGACGACGCGTCAACGAAGGATGCCGATCACTATTCCGGATATTTATTTTTGGATATGAATAGTGTTTTTCACACTACCTCGCTCCGATTCGAAACGAATGACCGTGGGACATCGGATGGAGCGATTTTTGAGATGATTGTTAAGCCCGGTGGGCGGTCCTAGTTCCTTAGCTTCGGGTTATTCGGACTCCCGATGTGCGATCTAGACCTAATAAAGTTTCGTTTCATTCCGAGAGCAGACGGGAAATGAGTTTGGTTCTAAACTTTAGGGTAACCTAGCGTCAATGATTCTGCAACTTTTGGGTCTTGCAGATCGTATTTAAAGCGATCCTAACGGATTTCATGGCTAATTGAGTTTAGTACTTAGTTAACTTTGTTAATTTCTAAAGGATTTAATCCTAAGTGATTTTCGTCTGAGGTGGAAATTAGTCCATTGTAGTTTGTATATAAAGTGATCCAAGTTATACTACTTAGCTAGTTTAAGATAGTGTCTAGGGCGAAGGTGCTTTGAAAAATTGAAAGCACAAGGTAGTGAAGGGTGGGATTTGTGAAGAAAATGATTTAAGGAACGATTTGAGACTTTAGTTGAGCGTTTAAGAACTTAAACCTGTGTTAGGATTGACCCATTGCCTAAGGACGTCTAATCCCAAGTTGGTAAAAATCCTGGGCGTTACAAGTAAGAAGCAAAGTTCTATATCACTCTCAACTGTTAAGGTTGAATACATCGCAGTAGGAAATGCTTGTACTCAACTTGTTTGGATGAAACATATGTTAAGCAATTATGGAATTTCACAGGAATCAATGATATTATATTGTGATAATTCCAGTGCAATAAATATATCAAAAAATCCAATCCAGCATTCACGTACCAAGCACATTGATTTTAGGTATCACTATATTCGTGAATTAGTGGAAGATAAAATAATATCCTTGGAATATATACTGACCGATACTCAACTTGCCGACATTTTCACTAAACTGCTCGACAAAAAGCAAGTTTAATAAATTGAAATTTGATCTCGGAATGTGCATCCTAAATTGATTATTCATACATATTTGTATCATAGTGTATATATATATTTGATAATTTATTTGTTTAAATTTCAAATTTTTATGAAAAATGCATATTTTTGTGTCTTCACGACCAGTCGAGGACATGCTCGACCATTCGTGGTACGACCGGTCGAGAACGGTCCTCGACCAGTCGTGTAGCGTTATGGAATCTTTTAAAATTGGGGAATTTTTCATCTTCTTCATTTCCATTTCACTCTCCAACGAGTCGAGGCATGACTAGTCATACCCACCTTCCTAGATCTTCAAGGTTAGTACATCTTTTGTGTTTCTCTAGTAGATTCTAGTTCCTATTACTTCATTTTCACTCTTGGAGTAATCTATTTTGAGATTCCTTGACATTTTGAGGCTTTTTCTTGAAAAATCTGATCTAGCAAAACCCATTTTTCACATCTTTTGTATCTATTAGATCCTTTGATTTTTATATTAATAATGAATGCTAGAGGGAAAAAGAAAGCTTTCCGTGGTCCATCTTCTTCTAGATTAGCTCCTCTCGCTAGGCGCTATCTTCGTTCACCTGATGATGATCCCTCTGATGTACGGGATTTGTATATGCACAATGTCATTGTTGAACGGTCTGTCTGTATTGAACATATTGCTCCTTTTGGTATTCTACCTATACTCCAAGCTGTAGGAATGGATAATATTTTACATTGAGGTGGTCCTGCATACCAATCTATTGCATAGGCCATGTTTGCATGTATCTCAGTGTTCTCTTTTGAGAATTTAACTTTTAAAATTGATACTAGAGAAGGTCTATTTGAAGTTGACTGCCATCTGATTGAGGGTTAATGGATATACCTGTTAATAAGGAGGGTATTCCTATTCAAAATTTATCTGAAAAATCCTCTGAATCTGAAAAGCATATGCTAACTAGAGCTTTGTGTAATATGAATGTGCAATGGACTCATAAAGGGAATGTGCTCCCCGCAAAGTACTTGTTACCCAAATACAAGGTACATCACAGGATTTTTACTTCTAACATGTATCCTCCTTCTGGTAATAAGACTGAATTAACTACCTTTATGGTTCGTGTTTTGCACTCTGTCATTTCTGCTTCTAAAATTTGCCTTCCTTCCTTAATCTGTCATTCCATTATTCATTCTCTTCTCCATCCAGGTCATAGTGATATTCCTTTTGCCTATCTCTTGACTATTTTAGTTACTCACATGCTCGTGGCTATGCCTGTTGGAGAAGCTCTCATCCATCATCTTATTTTTAACAATTCGAATATTAACAAAATGAAATTGGAATTGGCTCATGGCCAAGTGGATGTTGGTAGAGCTGAGGCTGGGGATGAAGAAGCTGGTGATCTTCCTCCTGACGATGTGGATATGAATGATATTTTCGATGAACTTGAATCTGATTCTGGAAATGATCCTGATTTTGTGCCTTCTAATTTTGATGCTCGTCTTCATGCTTTAGAAGAGAAGGTAGAGAATATGAATATTGCTCATGATCTTCAGTTTAAATATATGCGCAAATATCTTAGGCGCTTGAACAAGGGAATGCATAATCTTGATCCTACCATTCTTGCTACTTCTTCAGGATCTGATTAAGTGTTTTCATTCCTAATATGTAATAACTTTCTTACTTATACTCTATTTAGTTTGATAACTTTTTAGTTTTTCAATTAACTGGATTATGAACGTTTCCTTTCTTATATATTGTTAAGTTACTTCATCTATTCCTCCTGTTACTTTCCTTACCTTTGTTGCTTCCTTTGTCATAGTGTGACAAAAAGGGGGAGAAGGTTGCTTATGGATATGAGTATTTTTGGATATGTGATATGTGTTACTATGTGCTGCTACTCAGGGGGAGTATAATATATAAATAACGAGTTTCTGCTACTTAATGACAACTAGTGCATGATTCGTTAATATGCAGGTTGTGCTTTTTATTATGCATGTTGTGCTTCTCTTTTTGAAGTATTTTTGTCATAAATTTGACAAAGGGGAAGATTGTAAGTGTTATGGTCTCATGCTCCTTTGATTGTCAAATTCCATGGTGCCAAAACCTCTTGTGTGCCAAAACTTCTATTTGTGTGTCTTGTGCTTGTATGTTGATATATATATGTGATTCAAGATGACATCACAATGGTTCAAGACATGTACAGTGCTTGACTTCAAGAAATGTAAGGTTATGTACTTTATCCTCTTCCGTATGCATCAATGTTCAGAGCTACATGATATGAAGAGTGTTTGTTCAAGACTCAAGTACGTTTCAAGACTCAAGTACATTTCAAAACTCAAGTACTACTCAAGTTTAAGTTTATATTCAAGCTGTAGAAGATCTCAATCTCAAGCTACATCAAGTAGAGGTCTCAATCTTCAAAGGTTAACCATCATCTGAAATAATGAAGTTCAATGTTCATACTTCATGTTCCAGGTATGATAGACCTTAGTTTAACCTTAGGTTAGGTCATTTTGTATATATAATTCAAGATAAAACTTTTTACATGAAGTTGGTCTGTATTAAGACTAGTCGTGGACCTTGTTCGACTAGTCCAAGAAATTCCACGACCAGTCCTAAGTTGTTGAAGATTTTTAAAAATTTTTTGTATTCTTTGACTAGTCCTGGAGACTGTTCGACCAGTCGTAGGAATGTCCTGACTCGTCATTCAACTAGTCCTAGAATTACGACTCAAACTCCAGCAACAAAATCTGGTTTTCTACAACTAGTCCTGGGTTAGCTTCGACCAGTCGTAGGTGGTCTACGACCAGTTGTAGAATCCTAAGACCAGTCGTAGAACTGAATTTTCAGATCGCACTTAAAATTTTAAAATGTCGTTGGTGCTACGACCAGTGGAAGGGTTCCTAAGACAAGTCGTAAACGCGATCTTTACATCTATAAATTGAACACGAATTTTAAAGTTTTTCATCGATTAATTTGAGAAAATTCAAGCCTCCACTCTGAGATAAGTTGTGTTCATTTTAAGTTACGCTGTGCATATTTAATATTCTTTTATTAGCTTTTCTTTTTTAATTTTATTCCTATATTCCAATATTATTTTGAAAAGGGGAATTGCCGTATTCCTTCTTTATTGGAAATAAAATCAAATAGATCTACGCCCAATTGGGTTTAATTTCAAATCAATTAGAAACTATGACCATTTCTTAAGTGAGTATTGGATATTAAACGTTGATTCAAACTTCTACTCTAATTGGTTCTACCGAGCTGGTACAAAAGGAGAAATTCAGGTATTTTTACATTTATTATAAATTCCTTTATTTTGGTTTTGTTTGAGATTCGCCAAAAAAATCTCATTATGTTGGTTATCTGAGGAGAGCCAGAAAACTCAGAAAGTGTGGGTTTTTGGATTATGTAAGCCCAAGTTAAAAAGTCACAATTGTGAAGGTTTTAGGTGAACCTGTAAAAACCTGTTTGATAGTGAATGCTAATATCCCTTGTGTGAGGATATTAGGAGTGGAGTAGCAAGTTGTGTGGCTGTTGTTTAACAGTTGGTGAACACACAGGCGAACCACTACATATCGGTGTGTTTTGTGATTTGA
The DNA here is from genome assembly GCA_030180095.1 of Magnolia changhungtana. Classification (NCBI taxonomy): domain Eukaryota; kingdom Viridiplantae; phylum Streptophyta; class Magnoliopsida; order Magnoliales; family Magnoliaceae; genus Magnolia; species Magnolia changhungtana. The sequence continues at coordinate 7,707,697 of JASAUF010000600.1, forward strand.
ATACTCTTTTAATTTCTATATCTTTGATCATTCAGATTTGTGGAATGTATATGTGGATGTGAATGTTATAATATTTACATTTCAAGTAAAGCAGGGAATGTTGTAATAGTTTAGAATTTATTTCTTGTTATTTCCTTTATTTCCTTTTTGTTTGAGTTTTGATATTCAATTTGTTCTAGTAAGGTTATCCTGCCATAAACCCTTGGTTTTTATGGTGTAAAGGTTGTCCTTAGAACAACATTAGTATCAAGCTCTTTAATGATTGCTTTACATTTAAGTTCTTTGATTTATTTAAAGTACTGTTCTTTATTTTTATAAGGCTATCATATTTCAATTTCGCTGTTAAATTTTAATTTGGCTCAGTCCTATTCACCCCCCCCCTCTAGGAAATATAGCTTGGCCTTTTCAGAGTAGCCTAGCCATTTGGACAGGCCGTGGTTACATCTGTATTTGCTCAAAATTGATGGAGCAGACCCGAATGTACGTCGGAGGTATCCGAATATTGAGAAGGGGTCCGTGAAAGGTGGGAACCGCTGTTATGACCATGATGAATGTATCCATTTCCTATACACAGCATTGAAGTTGTCTGACCATTTGGACAGGCCATATTTATATCCGTATTTGCAGGGACCACACCCTTAACCTATAACCTAAACCTATTCTCAAATCCTAAAACCTATAACCTAAACCTAAACCTATAACCTATAACCTAAACTCAATTCCCTAAACTTTAACCTACAACTTATCCTAAACCTATACTTATGACCTAAACCTATTCTCAAATTCCAAAACCTATAACTAAACCTAAACCTAAACCTATAACCTATAACCTATAACCTATAACCTAAACCGAAACCTATAACCTAAACCTGAACATAAACACGAACCCGAACCCGAACTCGAACCTGAATTCCTAAACCTAAACCTATACTTATAACCTAAACCTATTCTCAAATCCCAAAACCTATAACCTAAACCTAAACCTTAACCTAAACATATAACCTATAACCTAAACCAAAACCTATAACCTAAACCTGAACATAAACCCGATCCCGAACCCGAATTCCTGAACTTAAACCTATACTTATAAGGTAAACCTATTCTCAAATCTCAAAACCTATAACTATAACTTGAACCTCAACCAAAAACCTATAACTTATAACCTAAACTCAATTCCCTAAACCTTAACCTATACCCTAACCTAAACCTATACTTATAACCTAAACCTATTTCAAATCAACCTATCTAAACCTATAACCTAAACCTAAACCTAAACCTATAACATTAACCTAAACCTATAACCTAAACTTATTTCTCAAATCCCAAAACCTATAACCTAAACCTAAACCTAAACCTATAACCTACACTTATAACCTAAACTCAGTAACCTATAACCCAAACCTATAACCTAACCTAAACCTAAACCTATAACCTACACTTATAACCTAAACCTAAACCTAAACCTAAAATCTAAATGTATTCTTAAATCCCTAAACCTTATCCTACACCTAATCCTAATCTCAACTCATTAACCTAAACCTAAACCTAAACTTGAAAACCCAAACCTAAACCCAAACCCAAACCCGATTTTCTAAACCTAAACCTACACCTATTCTCAATTCCCTTAACCTTAACCTATAACCTAACCTAAACCTAAACCTATAACCTACACTTATAACCTAAACCTATAACCTTAACCTAAACTTAAAACCTAACCTAACCCTTAACCTATAACCCAAACTATAACCTAACCTATAACCTAAACCTAAACCTTAACCTAAACCTATAACCTTAACCTAAACATAAACCTAACCTATAACCTATAACCTAAACCTAAACCTCTATAACCTAAACCGAAACCTTAACCTATAACCTAAACTTATAAACTTAACCTAAACTTATAATCTTAACCTAAACCTATTCTCAAATCCTAAAACCTATACTTATAACCTAAACCTAAACCTAAACCTTAAGCTATAACCTAAACTTATACTTATAACATTAACCTAAACTTATTCTCAAATCCCTAAACCTTAACCTACAACCTATAACCTATAACCTATAACCTAAACTCAATTCCTATAACATAAATCTATAACCTATAACCTATACCTATAACCTATAACCTAAACTCAATTCCCTAAACCTTAACCTACAACCTATAACCTATAACCTATAACCTAAACCTATAGCCTATAACCTAAACTCAATTCTCTAAACCTTAACCTATAACCTATTCTCAAATCCCTAAACCTATACTTATAACCTAAATCTTAACCTATAACATAAACCTATACTTATAACGTTAACCTAAACTTATAACCTTAACCAAAACCTATTCTCAAATCCCAAAACCTATACTTATAACCTAAACCTTAACCTATAACCTAAACCTATACTTATAACCTTAACTGAACTTACAACCTTAACTAAAACCTATTCTCAAATCCCAAAACCTATACTTATAACCTAAACCTAAACCTTAACCTATAACCTAAACCTACACTTATAACCTTAACCTAAACTTCTAACCTTAACCTAAACCTATTCTCAAATCCCAAAATATATAAGTAAACCTATAACCTAAACCTATAACCTAACCTATAACCTATAACCTAAACTCAATTCCCTAAACCTTAACCTATAACCTATAACCTAAGCCTATAACCTATCACCTAAACTCAATTCTCTAAACCTTAACCTATAACCTATTCTCAAATCCCTAAACCTATAACCTAAACCTAAACCTATAACATATAACCTAAATCTATTCTCAAATCCCTAAACCTATAACCTAAACCTAAACCTTAAACCTATAACCTATAACCTAAACCTAAACCTAAACCTAAAACATAACTTAAAGCTATAACCTAAACCTATAACCTGTAACCTAAAACCTAAACCTAGACCTAAACGTATTCTCAAATCCCTAAACCTAAACCTACACTTAATTCTAATCACAAATTCCTAAACCTAAACTTACACCTAATCCTAATCTCAACTCTCTAACCTACACCTAAACCCGATCCCGAACCCAAATCTGAATCCCTAAACCCTTATCCTAAACCTAAACCTATAACCTAAACTTAATTCACTTAACTTAAACCTACACCTTAACCCAAACATATAACCCGAACCCGAACACGAACCCGAATTCCTAAACCTAAACCTAAACCTAAACCTATAACCTATAACCTTAAACTAAACCTATAACTTAAACCTATTCTCAAATCCCTAAACCTATAACCTAAACCAAAACTTAAACCTATTATCAAATCCCTAAACTTATGACCTAAACCTAAACCTTTAACCTATAACTTAAACCTATAACCTAAACCTTAACCTTAACCTATAACCTAAACCCAAACCTAAACCCGATCCCGAACCCGATTTCCTAAACCTAAACCTTAAACTATTCTCAATTTCCTAAAGCTATAACCTATAACTTAAACCTAAACCTATATAACCTTAGGCTAAACCTAAAACCTAAATGTATTCTCAAATCCTTAAACCTAAACCTACACCTAATCCTAATCACAACTCCTTAACCTAAACCTAAACTTGAAAACCCAAACCAAAACCTGAACCTAATTTCCTAAACCTAAACCTTAACCTAATCTCAATTCCCTAAACCTTAACCTATAACATAACCTAAACCTAAACCTATAACCTACACTTATAACGTAAACCTTAACCTATAACCTAACCTAATCCTAAACCTATAACCTAAACATAAAACCAAAACCTAAACCTAAAACCTAAATGTATTCTCAAATCCCTAAACCTAAACCTAAAACCTAAATGTATTCTCAAATCCCAAAACCTAAACTTAAACCTATAACCTACAACATTAACATAAACTTATAACCTAAACCTACAACATTAACATAAACTTATAACCTAAACCTATTCTCAAATCCCAAAACCTATAACCTAAACTTAAACCTAAACCTTAACCTAAACCTAAACCTATAACCTTAACCTATAACCTAAACCTTAACCTATAACCTATAACATAAACTCAATTCCTAAACCTAAACCTAAACTTATAACCTAAATGTATTCTCAAATCCCTAAACCTAAACCTACACCTAATCCTAATCTCAACTCCTTAACCTAAACTTAAACCGAAACTTGAAAACCTAGAACCTAAACCCGATCCCGAACCCGAACCCAATTTCCTAAACCTAAACCTTAACCTATTCTCAATTCTGAAAGCTATAACCTATAACCTAAACCTAAACCTTAACCTAAACCTATAACCTAAACCTTAACCTAAACCTATAACCTATAACCTAAACCTAAACCTTAACCTAAACCTATAACCTAAACCTTAACCTAAACCTATAACCTAAACCTATAACCTTAACCTAAACCAAAACCTATAACCTAAACCTTTAACCTATAACCTATAACCTAAACTTATAACCTATAACCTAAACCTAAAACCTAAACATAAACCTAACCTTAACTTGTTGTTTCTATATTTTTTTAAACTCTCTTTTAATTCACTGCTTAGTTTCAATAAGATTGTATATAATCTGTTGCAAAGGAAAATAAAAGGGATTACTTTTTGAGTTCTTTTAAGCTTCCTTATCATCTATGCATGGCACTGCAAACCTTTACTAAACTGTAACTCTAATCGGAACTTTATGTGCAATCTGATCAAGTGCATTAACATCTAATACTATCCTATTCCTTTGCAGGATAAAATTGTCATATTTATGAGCCCTTATGCTGCGATTCTTGTTCCCATCATCATTGGACTCTCATGCATGGGAATCAAGGATGTATCCCTTTAACACATGCCCCTTTTTACAAAGCTTTAATTTTTCTTGTTGTTTTTATTAACTTGAATTGAAATACTTTTTTACATTATTTGCTTGCATTAGTTTTATTTTAATGATCAGTTTTATTTTAAAAAAGTGTGCCTACTTTTTTGGAAAAAAAAATGAATGAAGTTTCTGCAATTCTTCGTGATTCTGAATTATAATTTTTTGTTGGTTAAATATTTTATATTTTTTTATTAGATGAAAGACAAAAAGAAAATTGTTGCTAATTTTTTTCTTTTCTTATTTTATTTTTAATGCAAGAAATTTTCTGACGGCTTTATGCCATCCATATTTTTTTAAATATTCAAATCTGAGACAGTCCATAACCGTCCTTTTAAGGTTCATCAGAGACGGCTCATAACCGTCCTTTTTAAAGACGGTCCATGACTGTCCTTTTAAGGTTCATCAGAGACGGTTCATAACAGTCCTTTTGAAGGACGGTTCAGGATCGTCCTTTTAAGGTTCATCAGAGACGCCTCATGATAGTCCTTTTTAAGGATGGTCCATGACCGTCCTTCTTTACAAACGGTCCATAACCGTCCTTTAAATGTCAATAACAATGACAGTTCATGATTGTCCTTTAAGTAATACGACGCCCCAAAATATGATGGCCCATACGACGGTTCAAAACCGTCCTTTTTTATCATTTGAGACGGTTTTCAACCGTCCTTTTTTCACTGTTTTGGCGTAGTATCACTGGTCACCATGGGGAGGCTCGTCACCCCAGCGTAGGCTGACAGCTCGATCATGGTGTCCCATACTACCATGCCCAGCTTATGAGTCTTAACGGATCGTGGTACCATGGTTAAAATGGGCTTTTACACTAGCGGGGGTATCTTAGATTCAAGCAAGGGCGTCCATACATGGTGAACATACAATTAGTCAATCAGTTTGTTAAGGAAGTTCAATTGGTACGAGCACACGCTAATGTAATCGACATGGAGTGCATAAACACTCCGTGTGGCTTAACCACTGCCGACAATCCTCATGCGACCAAAATTTGTCAAATTTTCCCGATGTGACGCGACTAATTCGGCTACCTGAACAGGGACTGTTACCGATTGCCTGGACTATGTTATAACCCCAATCTTACTCAGATGTAGCGAATAAATACATGTGAAAATTATTTCAGCATTTGACAGACAATCCAAGTAAATACTTCATTTGAGCATTTTATCAAACACTTTGAACATGTTAACAAACACTTGCATTTTATTCATAAATTGCATAGAGGCAAGTATGATTACATGAAATAAATTATACATACATATAAGGTAATGCAATATACCATCTTGATACCTGTAATAAGTACAAATCACCAACATTTTCTCATTCAGATAATTTATCAAACACTTAGGCTACACATAAGCAAATACATAGACTAGGCTAGTTACAACAAATATTTTAGCAATTCCATCTACAAGGATGTCATCATGCAAATAACAATCATGAATTCTAGCTATGTAATCATAACAATCATGTTTAATGTTCATTCAAACATTTCAACAAACATATAGGATGCATAGTTATACCACATAGTTCATACCTTTGTAATACATCGAAATCGACATGTTTAAGACGATATGGAAGCAATCAAGTCAGACATAAATCATTAGATGACATTGAGAGCATTGAAAACCATAACCTAAATGTTTATAGTCTGCACCTTTCATCAGAATACTCGTTTCAAACTCGGTTCGAATCCTATGTTCCCGAATACAGAACAACGGGTACTTAAACATTGAAATAGGTAAGCTATTTCGTCGTTTACACTATTCGGATCCCTAAATCAAGATTAGGGTTAGGATTTTATACCCAAATCGTAGTCGAAACAGGTTGTGTAGCAAAACAGGAGAGGTGATTTAACCCGTGGAGTAGTGGGAGTGAATCCCAACAATGATCTCCCTACCTCTCTCTCTTCTCCTCACTCTTTTCTCCTCTTTTCTCTCTTCTCTCTCCTACGATTAGAGAAATTCGTATGAAATGGGAATGGGGTAGTTTAAGGGCATTATATAGGGCCAGAACTGGTGTAAATGGCCCCAAGGGCATGGTATACTTAGGTTACAGCCAAAGGGTGCCTGTTTCTAACAAACAGGGCCCTTAAGAAGGTCCCTTTCTCACTTACAGCATAAGGTTAGTTCCCTGACCATGTATCTAAGCTAGGTTATGATTTTGGTACGATCGGATTAATGAATCAACCGTGGAAGACCCGTGTCAGATCAACAGTCGTTGTCCCTCGATCAGGACCACAAGTATACAGATATGTGTAGGAAAATTTCCCTGATCCATGGGTGAAGCTCGGTCAGAAACTGATGGTTCAAAATCTTCAATTTCGCGCGCAAGTGAACGACCTGAAAATTTCCGTACATTGGGTCGAGTACCACCTCGACCAGAAATCACGTAGGATTAAATCCTTTAGAAATTTAACAAAGTTAACTAAGTACTAAACTCGATTTGTCGTGAAATCCGTTAGGATCGCTTTAAATACGATCTGTAAGACCCAAAACTTGCAGAACAAGTGACGCTAGGTTACCCTAAAGTTTAGAACCAAACTCATTTCCCGTCTGCTCTCGGGAATGAAACGAAACTTCGTATTAGGTCTAGATCGCACATCGGGAGTCCGATTAACCCGAAGCTAAGGAACTAGGACCGCCCCACCTTGGACTTAACAATCATCTCAAAATCGGCTTTATCCGATGTTCCACGGCCATTCGTTTCGAATCGGAGCGAGGTAGTGTGAAAAACACTATTCATATGCCAAAATAAATATCTGGAATAGTGATCTGGCATCATTTGTTGACGCGTCAGTATTAAGCAACCTGACCGTCGGAGAATCAGAGCAAATTACACCTCGGATTAAGAAAAATTTCAGGAACATTTACATGTACTTGGAATTTCTGATCGTGGCCCACCGATCGCCGAATCGGCGAAAGTGGTCCACCACGTGCGATCTGGGTATCCGATCGAGTCAAAAACGTAATCCCACGTAGATCCATCGATGGTCAGCTTAAGTCTGACGTTTGGTTCAAGGAGGGCCACCAGAACTTCCCTTTTGAGCTGGAAAAGCGGCGAATATCCTATATAAGCAGTACCCCATGAACCTAAGTCTAAATTTGTAATGTTTGTGGCTATAAAAGGAGCTTAGAACAGCCCCTCTAACAGCCATACGAATTTTGGAGAAAACCCTAGAGGGAGAGAGAGAAAAGAGAGAGAAGAGCTTGGAGATTGTTGCCGATTTTCCTCCTCCTGCTTTGGCTTGCTACACGGCCTACACCGCTCTATTCTATACGCTTTCCCGGCGGTATCCATCTCATTTGAAGGTAAGAAACCCTAACCCTAGGTCTGATTTGAGGTGGGATCGATGTAGGATGTGTATCGACTAACCGATTCCGCTCTTTAGGCTAGAAATCACCCGTAGACGGAAGTTCCATTACCCTTGCTGATTCGTTTCATTTCCAAAGGCAAAGGTGAGGACTTTAAGTGTATAAGTTACGGTTTTCAACGCTTTCAATGTCAAATAATGGTAGATTCATGATCTGCTTGCAATTGCACATGTACAAAGTGCTTTCCGTTTCCTGTTTTGATTAACGGTGTGAAATATGGAATTTCACATATTCTAGGTATACGTAGAAATACCGTATACATATTTTTTTTGGATAAATGTTTGACATGTTTATTTAATGTATGGTTATATAATATATGAATAAATTACTAGTTTGGCGAAAGGAATCGCCAAAATGTATGTTCACTTGTAAATGCGCCGTATGTTGAAATTACGTATTTTAGAAATACCGTATACGTATTTCTTTTGGAATAATGTTTGACATATATATTTAATGTATGATTATACAATACATGATTAAAATACTAGTTTGGTGAAAGGAGTCGTCGCAAGCTATGTTCCTTTGTAAACACTATGTATGTCGAGATTGGGTATATGAGGAAGTACCCTATACGTATAAAATTTGCTGATGCGATTGCCATGTTTAATTGCTGTATGATTATGATGTATATGTATAAAATACTAGTTTAGTAAAGGGACAACCCTAGTACACACTTCTCTAGCATACGTCATGTATGTTGAAATATTGCATTCCAAGTGTTGGTGAAATCACTTGTGACTGTAAGTGCTTAAGTGTTAGAATCTTAGGTAGGTGCTGAGATGGGATTCTCGGCTACCTTAGAGTCACATATGACACTCTCCATGTGGTTGTTCACTCTAACCACTCGCCTACGAAATTTAAGTATTTGTATCCTTGTTTACATAATGCCTTATAACATGCTTTTGAACATGCTTTGTGACTTGTTTATTAATATGCTTCATGTTATGCTTTATAATATGATTGCTAGTGTTCTTGAATTACCATGTTATCATGCCGTATTAGGACTTGACTGAGCTTGGGACTATGTTCATAGTCCAGGCATCCGGTATCAGACTTGAAGATGTGGTTGGGATTCGTTCCGCCACGCATGATGTGTTGGCGAACCTGTGTCGTACTTCGGTTGGCGATAGTGGTTGGCCACACGAGGTGCTTCTGCGCTTCATATCGCCCAACTTGTTGTGCGCTCGAGCCAGCCGAACACGTCAAGTAAACCGTGTGCCTTATGTATGTTCACCATGTTTGGTCACTAATGCCTGAACCTAGGGTACCAAACTTACTAGTGAAAATCCCGTTAACCATGGTACCTCGATCCGCTAAGACTCATGAGCCGGGCATGGTGGTATGGGACACCGTGGTCGAGCTGTCGGCCTACGCTGGGGCTACGTGCCTCCCCGTAGTGACTAGTGAGCAACTCAACTCGTGAGCCGATTATGGTGGTATGGGACACTATATTCGCACTGTCGGCCTACATTGATAAGGTGATGGGGGAGTGGTGCAACCTTTGTATGCGTAATGCCCAGCGACCCTTTGTAGTGACCGCGAGCATATTCTCGAAGTTGCGGTGTGCCTTAGGGTTATTGCGATATATAGAGTATGAACTAGGCCTCTGTTTCGTATAGGTGTATAGTGATGAATCATTTAAGGGGTGATGGGGAGTGGTGCAACCTTTGTGCGTACACCTGGCAGCCTCTGCAGTGACCTAGAAAACACACCATCGTCTGATATTAACTAGGACTGACGACCCTAGATTGGATCATGTTTGGAAATAATATAAGGGAGGTACCTTAGTTTCCCAATCCTGCTGTTTGAAATGAACTGATTAAAAACTCGGTAATCATGCTCATCATACATCGCATGTGCCTGGAAGATGTGGAGCACTGTGGGATGTAAGCATGCGCGAACGTGAGATGGTGTCGCCGAGGGAGTATGTCGGTGAGGGCATCCATCATAATCGCATTCATACTTGCATTAATCGAGTAACTAGGAGTGTTTGATTTCTTGCTTTATCATTCTTGCTTGATGTATTGATAACATGATAACTCATGCCTTATCGTTCCCCTTGAGTTAGCTACTCACTCCCACGTTACGGGACGGTGTTGCGCACACCAACCAGACTCTGTCTCAGGTTTAGGCGATCCGACTATTCTGGAGGCGGAGCCCGATTATGACGAGGACCAGGAGGAGTTCTCGTATATGCAGTTCGCTGGCGGCTTCGACTAGGCTGCCGGGACTGATGGGATTTATAGGGATTGTACCTAGTTTATTTTGACATTTTGTTTATATAAACAGACATGTATATTGTGACTCAGAAGGATTCATACTCTGGATAATGAATCGTTTATTTTGTTTCTTTACATACATATATATACAGTTCAGTCTTCCGCTTGCTTTTATACAACGATCTGGAGTATGAATTCTTTGCTTTGGTATAATCTCATTCATGTTTATCGCTTCTAACACGAGACAACATTCAAATATCATTAAACATGTTGCATAAGTGATGCGTTGGAACTCGGGAGTTGAGTTACACTCGACCCCCGATTTTCAGGGCGTTACAAGTTGGTATCAGAGCATGATTTTGATTAAACCGGACCTGAGTTATGTCCCCACTACGTACGCTGACGCATTATACTTAGGAGGGTGCGTAAAAATCTAGCAACAGTCTTAGGGTCTCCCGATTTCGCCGTTCGGCGAAGTTCATTGCAAATGGACAGTTTGATCAAGTGCGTACTCGATCTCGACCACACTTAGGGACCCCAAGTCGCCACTAGACCGTCTATTGATGTGTCTAGATCCTTATCCACCCAATCCAGTTGCTAAGAAGGTCGGAAATATCAGTCCAGATCAGGAATTCCCCGGAACTGACCGTTCTGGAACTGAAATGAGTCCGTGGGCCCCCACGATTAATCCATCAAAGGTTCAGACCAAAACAGGGTGTATTTAGCACCCTGGGAGTGTGGCAAATAGGGTCGACCGCGGCATTGCGCTTGTTCCGCCAAGCCCGAGCCTCGGCGGCTTGCGCATGCACTGCCGGCGGCGGACCGCGGTCCGGACGGCTTTCCGGCGTGGGTCCATGGCCCAGATTGGTCGGCCCAGCATGCTCTACCCCATGGCACGTGCCATTTTGGCATTAGGTTGGGTTTTAAAGGGCTGAAGCACCCATCTTCCTCATTTCACCTCTTTTCAAGCACCTCCACTCCCATTCCGATTTTTGCTGAAAATCCATCCCTCCAAACCTTCAATCCTTCCATTTCCTTCCATAACTCACACACCCCTACCTTCCACAACAGCCCTAGCCTCTCCCTTTCCCCATTTTCACAAGTTGGAGCTCTCATAACCCTCCTTGGAGCTCAAAATTGGGTAATCTACTAACCCACTCCATTTTCTTCTTGTTTCTTCTTCATTTCCTACCTCTAGAGCTTCTTCCACACCTGTTGGATTGTTGATTGTGGAAGATAAAAGAGATCAGCCCCTTTATTTCCCATTTTAGAAATTTTCCATGGCCCTCCTTGGTGTGGTGGCTACCATTTTCTCCATTTCCTCCATCCTATCTTTCATGGGAAAGAGGAAAACCACGGCCGATGACGCCGGCCCAAGTAGGCCAGTCCATTCCCGAAGAAGATCCGATGTTGGGGCCGGCACAAGCACCGTGCGGGAGTTTAGGTCAAAGCGAGACCTGGATCCTGACCACCCCGCCAGAAATGCTTATCCGATAGGCATGGAATATGGGCGCTGGCCGCAAGGTCGTGTTTGAAGCTCATGTGGATGAAAGGATGTTTGGCCTACACTCGATGATGGACCACTTGGTGGATATCGGATGGAATTATATTTTTAAAGGCGAGTCTCCCGCATGTGAGAACACGGTCCGCGCTTTCTATGCTCACATCGTGGACTCATCAGTAGAGCCTCTTCAGTTTACTGTCTCTGTGAGGGGCATAAGGCGCACAATCACTGTGGATGAGGTGGCTCGAATCACGAAGATTCCGCTTGGTCAAGTGCATCCTAGTGATGACTTCTCTAGAAGTGCGCGGGAAAGGGATCGCCGCACGCGATTTCTCTGTGGTCACCGGGTTACTTGGAAGCGAGGAAATTGTATTGCGGCGACAAAGATGTCCGAAGACTTCCATTTGCTCCATCACATCTTCACATACAATGTATACCCACGGTGGGGTAACCGCAAGGAATGTACTAGGGTGATGGTGGACTTTCTGTACAAGATGGGACGCTGGGACAACATATGCCTGCCCACATTCATCCTATCCCAGATAGTTAATGTTGTTCGTTCTGCCAGGAACGATCTTTCGCTCCCATTTGGCCGACTGATCTGCAGGATGTGGACCGGTTGGCCCGATCACGTGGCGCTATGGTTGCGAGGCCACGACAGGAGATACAGAGCAGGCCTATCCTAGGCAAGAGGCCTCGTGTTGACTCGCCTCCTAGGATCGCAGCGCCAGGGGCTCAGGTGAGGCGCCCTGTTGTGACCTGCACTTATTGCGGGAAACAGGGTCATCTTATCGGGAGTTGTTTCGCGCGGATGAAGGACAGTGGTTTCTCTCCGCCACAGATGTTGGGCCGTTCTCGCCCACAGGCCATATCAACTCCACCGCTACAGACGGCTCCTGCACATCCTTCCTTCCGACCTCCTGTGCTGGGCTTCAGGCCGCCACAGCGACCCTTGGCTCCTCAGCCGAACCGTCAGCAGCAGGCTCGCGTTCATACTCTTGTAGCTGAGGCACCTGAGACGTCGGTTTCAGCTCCGACGGCCTTCGAGGGTACGACTTTTATTCATGGCACTCCTGTTTCTTTGTTGGTAGACACTGGGTCCACCACTTCTATTGTTTCTTGTGGGGCGGTGAAACACCTATCTTTGTATACGATTCCCACTAAGAGAATGAGACTCACTACGGCTACCGGGACCTGTTCGGACGTCACACGATTATGCGAGGGTTGCTCGGTAGTTTTGGGTAGCAGCACAGTGCTCGTCGACCTCATTGTTGCCCCACTTTGGCACTACGACGTTATCCTTGGTATGGATTGGCTCACCAGGATGAGGGTGGAGGTAGATTGCGATACTTGGATCGTGACGGCCTATGGACCTGACGGTGCAGCTTTCATGTTCCCGGTGCAGGTCAGTTGGCCCTGTCGAGTTGATTGTTATGCTGCTTTGCTTGTGCCGATTGATGGTCCGACAGTAGATAGTACGCCGGTGGTTCGAGACTTTGCGGGCGTGTTTGAGACTATCCTGGTTTACCTCCTCGGCGTGAGATTGATTTCACGATTGACCTTACGCACAGTGCGACGCCCATCTCGTTGCCGACCTATAGTATGCCTCCATGTGAGATGGAGGAGCCGCATGAGACAGATTGACGGACTTGTAGAGAAAGGTTTTATTCGGCCTAGTGTGTCTCCTCGGGGAGAGCACCTGTGTTGTTCGTGAAGAAGAAGGACGGGTCCCTCTTGTTGTGTATTGATTACCGTAGGTTGAACAGTCACGGTGAAGAACAAGTATCCTTTGCCCGGGATTGATGATCCATTCGATCGGTTGAGGGGGGCGAAGTATTTCTTGAAGATTGACCTTCAGTCGGGGTACCACCAATTGCGCGTGAGAGAGGAGGACGTGCAGAAGACAGCCTTCAGGACGTGCTTTGGGCACTATGAGTTCTTGGTGATGTCATTCGGTCTGACGAACGCACCAGCCGTGTTCATGGATCTGATGAACCGGGTATTTCAGCCTTTCCTCTACCGATTCGTCATCTTCTTTATCGATGACATCTTGATATACTCCACGAGTCGGGAGGAGCACGAGGAGCACTGCATGAGCGGTATTGGATACACCGAAGAAGAACCAGTTGTTTGCGCAATACAAGAAGTGCGACTTGGCGAGGAGGAAGTCAAGTTCTGAGACATGTAGTGTCCAAGGATGGGATAGCAGTGGACCTTGCTAAGGTAGCTGCGGTTCAGGATTGGCAGCAGCCTGAATCGGTTACTGAGGTGAGGAGTTTCCTTGGCCTAGCTGGGTACTACAAACGTTTCATTCGAGATTTCTCGAAGATCGCCAGGCCATTGTCTCAGCTGACTCGGAAGGACTCAAGTTCGCCTGGAATGAGAAGGCGGAGGCTGGCTTTTAAGGAGCCGAAGGACAAGTTGAGGTCCGCCCTGTGCTAGTATTGCCGAGCAAGGGGTGAAATACACAAGTGTATCTTGACGCGTCTCGCGTTGGTTTGGGTTGTGTGTTGATGCGAGAAAGATAGGGTGATATCGTATGCCTCGAGACAATTAAGGAAGCACGAGGAGAATTACCCTACACATGACACGGAGTTGGCGGTCATCTTTGCATTGAAGCTCGGGAGACATTACCTCTACGGTGAGGAGTTCGAGCTTTTTGCGACCACAAGAGCCTTAAATACATATTCACGCAATGAGATTTGAATATGAGACAATGCCGATGGATGGAGACCTTGAAGGACTTCAAGTTCGAGGTTTCTACCATCCGGCAAGGCGAACCTTGTGGCAGACGCGTTGAGCCGCAAGAAGGAGATTGCATTTGCGGCACCGCTGACGATAGCCGAGTGGGACATGGTAGAGTTTGTGCGGGACTTCGAGCAAAGACTCACTGTCGAGGAGCCATTTGAATGTGTTGCGCACGTTCGGGTGCGACCACTTATTGACGACAGGATTGTTGAGGCCCAGGAGGGCGATATACTACTGCCCTCGAGCTTCGAGAGAGTGCTAGCGACGCCGTGGACTCCGAGTGGAGAGTTGGATCTGATGGGGGTTTACGATTTCATGGCCGCTTATGTGTTCCAGATGTGCCTGACTTGAGACGCGAGCTTCTCGAGTCGGCCCATAACTCGAAGTTTGCGATGCATCCTGGTAGCACGAAGATGTACCAGGATATGAGACGGACGTATTGGTGGGATAACATGAAGGCCCACATTACTGAGTATGTGTCTCAATGTCTGACGTGCGGCACAGGTCAAGGCGTAACATCGCCGACCTCCTGGACTACTTCAGCCCATGCCTATAGCGGAGTGGAAGTGGGACTTCATCTCCATGGACTTCATATCAGGGTTGCCGAAGAGGAGGAAGGGGCATGATTCCATTTGGGTGATTGTGGACCGGTTGACTAAATCGGCCCATTTCCTCCCTATCAGAGTTACGAACTCCGCAGACGAGCTGGCTAGATTGTACATCAGGGAGATCGTCCGTCTGCACGGGGTTCCTTTGGAGATCGTGTCGGACAGAGACACGCGGTTCACATCTATCTTCTGGACTCGTATCCAGGAGGCGATGGGTGTGAAGTTGAAGTTCGGTCTGACATTTCATCCTCGGACCGATGGGCGACAGAGCGGGTGAATCGGTCTGGAGGATATGTTGCGAGCATGTGTGTTGGACTTCAAGGACGGTTGGGATGACCTGTCTTCCGTACGCGAGTTCGCCTACAACAACAAGCTTTCCAAGCGACTATTGGCATGGCGCCATATGAGGCTCTATATGGTCGACCTTGTAGGCACCGCACCTGCTTGTTGGGCGAGAGGTTGGAGAGCGTAGCCTGATTGGCCGAGGAGTTGGTTCAGCGACTACAGAGAAGGTAGACATTATCGGCGTCGATTACTCACGGCAGCAGAAGCGAGCGAGAAGAGTTACGCCGATACGAGGCGGCGACCGCCTGGAGTTCGAGGGTCGGTGATCATGTGTTCCTTCGGGTTTCCCTATGAAGGGAGTCCTTCGGTTTGGGAAGAAGGGGAAGCTCACACCGAGGTTTATCGGTCCATTTCAGATACTGGATCGAGTGGGTGATGTGGCGTATCGTCTCGCCTTGCCTACACCACTTGCTTCCGTACACAACATATTTCATGTCTCTATGCTGAAGAAGTACGTTCCTGATCCTTCACATATCATCAGATGGGAGCAGGTACAGTTGAGCGAGGATGCTACATATGAGTTGCGCCCGACGCGCATCCTTGACAGGAAGGAGCAGGTACTGCGTAGCAAGGTCATCCCGCTTGTGAAAGTGCTTTGGACACATCATTCTGAAGAAGAAGCTACCTGGGAGACTGAGGCCGAGGTCAGGAAGAACTACCCTCAGATTCTCGAGGACTACGAAAAGGTATAAATTTCGGGGACGAAATTTTTTGTTTAAGGGGGGTAGATTGTAACAACCTGAAAATTTCCGTACATTGGCTCGAGTACCACCTCGACCAGAAATCACGTAGGATTAAATCCTTTAGAAATTTAACAAAGTTAACTAAGTACTAAACTCGATTTGTCGTGAAATACATTAGGATCGCTTTAAATACGATCTGCAAGAAGACCCAAAACTTGAGAACAAGTGATTTAGGTTACCCTAAAGTTTAGAACCAAACTCATTTCCCGTCCGCTCTGGGAATGAAACAAAACTTCGTATTAGGTCTAGATCGCACATTGGGAGTCCGATTAACCCGAAGCTAAGGAACTAGGACCGCCCACCTTGGACTTAACAATCATCTCAAAATCGGCTTTATCCGATGTTCCACGGCCATTCGTTTCGAATTGGAGCGAGGTAGTGTGAAAAACACTATTCATATGCCAAAATAAATATCCGGAATAGTGATCGGCATCATTTGTTGACGCATCAAGTATAAGCAACCCGACCGTCGAATCGAGCAAATTACACCCTCGGATTAAGAAAAATTTGAGGAACATTTACATGTACTTGGAATTTCTGATCGTGGTGACCGTCGAACCGAAAGTGGTCCGCCACGTGCGATCTGGGTATCCGATCGAGTCAAAAACGTAATCCCACGTAGATCCATTGATGGTGAGCTTAAGTCTGACGTTTGGTTCAAGGAGGGCCACCAGAACTTCCCTTTTGAGCTGGAAAAGCGGCGAATATCCTATATAAGCAGTACCCCATGAACCTAAGTCTAAATTCGTAATATTTGTGGCTATAAAAGGAGCTTAGAACAGCCCCTCTCATAGCCATACGAATTTTGGAGAAAACCCTAGAGGGAGAGAGAGAAAAGAGAGAGAAGAGCTTAGAGATTGTTGCCGATTTCCCTCCTCTTGCTTTGGCTTGCTACACGGCCTACACCGCTCTATTCTAGACGCTTTCCCGGCGGTATCCATCTCATTTGAAGGTAAGAAACCCTAACCCTAGGTCTGATTTGAGGTGGGATCGATGTAGGATGTGTATCGACTAACCGATTCCGCTCTTTAGGCTAGAAATCACCCGTAGACGGAAGTTCCATTACCCTTGCTGATTCGTTTCGTTTCCAAAGGCAAAGGTGAGGACTTTAAGTGTATAAGTTACGGTTTTCAACGCTTTCAATGTCGATAATGGTAGATTCATGATCTGCTTGCAATTGCACATGTACAAAGTGCTTTCGTTTCTGTTTTGATTAACGGTGTGAAATATGGAATTTCACATATTCTAGGTATACGTAGAAATACCGTATACGTATTTTTTTGGATAAATGTTTGACATGTTTATTTAATGTATGGTTATATAATATATGAATAAATTACTAGTTTGGCGAAAGGAATCGCCAAAATGTATGTTCACTTGTAAATGCGCCGTATGTTGAAATTACGTATTTTAGAAGTACCGTATACGTATTTCTTTTGGAATAATGTTTGACATATATATTTAATGTATGATTATACAATACATGATTTAAATACTAGTTTGGCGAAAGGAATCGTCGCAAGCTATGTTCCTTTGTAAACACTATATATGTCGAGATTGGGTACATGAGGAAGTACCCTATACGTATAAAATTTGCTGATGCGATTGCCATGTTTAATTGCTATATGATTATGATGTATATGTATAAAATACTAGTTTAGTAAAGGGACAACCCTAGTACACACTTCTCTAGCATACGTCATGTATGTTGAAATATTGCATTCCAAGTGTTGGTGAAATCACTTGTGACTGTAAGTGCTTAAGTGTTAGAATCTTAGGTAGGTGCTGAGATGGGATTCTCGGCTACCTTAGAGTCACATATGACACTCTCCATGTGGTTGTTCACTCTAACTACTCGCCTACGAAATTTAAGTATTTGTATCCTTGTGTACATAATGCCTTATAACATGCTTTTGAACATGCTTTGTGACTTGTTTATTAATATGCCTAATGTTATGCTTTATAATATGATTGCTAGTGTTTTTGAATTACCATGTTATCATGCCGTGTTAGGACTTGACTGAGCTTGGGACTATGTTCATAGTCCAGGCATCCGATATCAGACTTGAAGATGTGGTTGGGATTCTTTCTGCCACGCATGATGTGTTGGCGAACCCGTGTCGTACTTCGGTTGGCGATAGTGGTTGGCCACACGAGGTGCTTCTGCGCTTCATATCGCCCAACTTGTTGTGCGCTCGAGCCAACCGAACACGTCAAGTAAACCGTGTGCCTTATGTATGTTCACCAGTTTGGTCACTAATGCCTGAACCTAGGGTACCAAACTTACCAGTGAAAATCCCGTTAACCATGGTACCTCAATCCGCTAAGACTCATGAGCCGGGCATGGTGGTATGGGACACCGTGGTCGTTGTCGCCGGCCTACGCCTGGGGCTACGTGCCTCCCCGTAGTGACCAAAGTGAGCAACTCAACTCGTGAGCCGATTATGGTGGTATGGGACACTATATTCGCCATGTTGTCGGCCTACATTGATAAGGTGATGGGGAGTGGTGCAACCTTTGTGCGCATACAGCGTGCCCTTTGTAGTGACCACGAGCATATTCGAAGTTGCAGCGTGCCTTAGGGTTCGCCGCGATATATAGAGTATGAACTAGGCCTGTTTCTGTATAGCTGTATAGTGATGAATCGTTTAAGGTGTGATGGGGGAGTGGTGCAACCTTTGTGCGTAATGTGACCACAGCGCCTCTGCAGTGACCTAGAAAACACACCATTGTCTAATATTAACTAGGACTGACGACCCTAGATTGGATCATGTTTGGAAATGATATAAGGGAGGTACCTTAGTTTCCCAATCCTGCTGTTTGAAATGAACTAATTAAAAACTCGGTAATCATGCTCATCATACATCGCATGTGCCTGGAAGATGTGGAGCACTGTGGGATGTAAGCATGCGCGAACGTGAGATGGTGTCGCCTGAGGGAGTATGTCGGTGAGGGCATCCATCATACCTGCATTCATACTTGCATTAATCAGAGTAACTAGGAGTGTTTGATTTACTGCTTTATCATTACTGCTTGACTGTATTGATAACATGATAACTTATGCCTTATCGTTCCACTGAGTTAGCTACTCACTCCCACGTTACGGGACGGTGTTGCGCACACCAACCAGACTCTGTCTCAGGTTTAGGCGATCCGACTATTCTGGAGGCGGAGCCCGATTATGACGAGGACCAGGAGGAGTTCTCGTATATGCAGTTCGCTGGCGGCTTCGACTAGGCTGCCGGGACTGATGGGATTTACAGGGATTGTACCTAGTTTATTTTGACATTTTGTTTATATAAACAGACATGTATATTGTGACTCAGAAGGATTCATACTCTGGATAATGAATCGTTTATTTTGTTTCTTTACATACATATATATATAGTTCAGTCTTCCGCTTGCTTTTATACAACGATCGGAGTATGAATTACTGCTTTGGTATAATCTCATTCATGTTTACTGCTCTAACACAGACAACATTCAAATATCATTAAACATGTTGCATAAGTGATGCGTTGGAACTCGGGAGTTGAGTTACACTCGACCCCCGATTTTCAGGGCGTTACAGCCAACCAAGCTCTTCTCGCCAACTTCTGCCCAACAATGTGGTGCTCGACATGGGCGCTCATACAATGCTTCGTAGGGAGCCATGCTAATGCTCGCTTAGAAGCTATTGTAATAAGTAAACTTGGCATAGGGGAGACAGTCAGCCCAACTGTCCTTGAAATCAAGCACACACGCTCGTAACATATTTTCTAATATCTGATTCACCGGTTCCGTCTGCCCATTGGTCTATGGGTGGAACGCGATACTGAACTTTAGTTGTACTCCCTTTACTTCTTAGATTCGAGTCCAGAATATAAACGTGAATCGCGTGTCTCAATCTGATACAATCTCCAAAGGAACTCCATATAGTCATACAATCTCCTTGATATACAACTTGGCTAAATCATCTGTTGAGTTTGAAACTCTAATCGGGAGGAAATGAGCCGATTTCGTCAATCGGTCCACGATCACCCAAATGGAGTCATGCCCCTTTCTTGTCTTCGGTAACCCGAAATGAAGTCCATAGATATGAAATCCCATTTACATTCAGCTATAGGCATGAGCTGAAATAAACCAGGAGGTTGGCGATGCTCGGCCTTGACCTGCTGGCACGTGAGACAATGGGACGCGAAGTCTGCTATTTGGGCCTTCATGTTGTCTCACCAGTACAAACACTTCATGTTTGTATACATCTTCATACTACATGAATGCATTGCCTACCTTGAATTGTGAGCGGCCTCTAAAACTTCCCTCCTTAAGTCATGACGGTTCAGGATGCATGGGCGGCCACGATATCGTAAAGCTCCATCCAATCCGACTCTTTATTCAGATTCTTTACTTTCACCTGCCCGTTCACTCATCTTCACCAACAGTTCGTCTTCTTTCTGAGCCACAATGATTTGGTCATCAATAAATGGTTGTACATGGATGTGTGCGATGCTCTCAAATGGCTCGTCTACTGTAAGCTTCAGTTCAAAGTCTTGCACAAATTCTACTATATTCCATTCTTCCATCATCAATGGAGCTGCAAACTCTATTGTCTTCTTGTGGCTCAAAGCGTCGGCCACAAGATTGGCCTTGCCAGGATGGTAGGAGACCTCAAACTTGTAGTCTTTTAAGGTTTTCATCCAATGTCGCTGCCTCATATTCAGGTCTCTCTGCGTGAAAATGTACTTGAGGCTCTTGTGGTTGCAAAAGAGCTCGAACTCCTCTTCGTAGAGATAATGTCTCTAGAGGTTTAATGCGAAAATGACTGCCGCTAATTCCAGGTCATGCGTGAGGTAGTTTTCCTCGTGTTTCCTCAACTGTCGTGATGCATAGGCAGTCACTCTATCCCTTTGCATAAGAACACAACCCAAACCAACACGAGACGCGTCGGTGTATATAATATATCTGATCCCCTACTCTGACAATACTAGCACGAGTGCAGACGTCAACTTATCCTTTAATTCCTGAATGACTGCTTCTGCTTTTTCATTCCAGGCAAACTTAAGATCCTTTTGAGTGAGTTGTGATAATGGTCTGGCTATCTTGGAAAAATCTTTAATGAAATAGCGATAGTAGCTAACAAGTCCGAGGAAACTCCTCACTTCTGTAACAGAACTGGGCTGCTCCCAGTCCTTCACCACAGTCACCTTGGCAAGGTCCAAGACAATTCCTTCCTTGAACACCACGTGTCTGTAACGTCCTAAAAATCGGGGGT
Source organism: Magnolia changhungtana (assembly GCA_030180095.1). Classification (NCBI taxonomy): domain Eukaryota; kingdom Viridiplantae; phylum Streptophyta; class Magnoliopsida; order Magnoliales; family Magnoliaceae; genus Magnolia; species Magnolia changhungtana. The sequence continues at coordinate 7,729,330 of JASAUF010000600.1, forward strand.
CGAGCATAAAATCAACTCCCGAGTTCCAACGCATCACTTATGCAACAAAATGAATGGTGATTGAATGTTGTCTGTATTAGTGTAATGAACATGAGTGAGATTAAGCCAAAACAGCATATCATACTCCAGAGACAGTTAAATTGTAAGCGGAAGACTGTGATAGATATAAAAATATATAAACTATAGTAAGTCTCCAGAGTGTCATAAGGTTACCAGGTTAATGAATTACAAGTATAATTTTAAAACATACCAAATTGTGGAAGTGTAATGTCTTCTATCCCAAATACCATAGCCCCGTCAATGTAATTCCAGGTCTTCATAGACCTGTTAGAGAGTTACATGTAGGAGAACTCCTCCTCAACATCATAATAGTAGTCCGGCTCTGCTTCATAAGCATCGCCATCACCTTCAGCTAAGATAATCTGGTTGGTGTTGCAAGCACCGTCCCATAACGTGGGAGTGAGTAGCTAACTCAGTGGAACAATAAAGCATAGGTTAACATGTTATCAATGCAGTCAAGCAGTAATGATAAAGCAATATAATCAAACACTCTTAACTACTTTTATTAATGCAAGTATGAATGCAGTCGTGATGGATGCCTTCACCACACCCTCCCTCGTGCGACACTATCTTACGATTGCGGCATGCTTGCATTCCTCAGTGCTCCACATCTTCCAGGCACATGCAATGCATGATGAGCATGATTACTGAGTTGTTAGTAGTCCATTTCAAACAGCAGTATTGGGAAACTAAGGTACCTCCCTTGCATCATTCCCAAACATGATCCATTTTAGGGTCGTCACTCCTAGTTAATCTCATACGATAATGTGTTTCTAGGTCGTTGCAAAGGCTGTCAGGGCTATTACGCACAATGGTTACAATACTCCTCCATCACCTCTTTAATGATTCATCACTATACAGATACAGGCCTAGTTCATACTCTATACACCGCGGCAAAACTCTAAGGCTCGCCGCAAATTCAGAGTATGCTCGAGGTCACTACAAAGGGCTGTCAGGGCTATTACACACAAAAGTTACACCACTCCCCCATCACCTTATCAATGTAGGCCGACAGCATGAATATAGGGTCCCATACCACCATAATCGGTTCACAAGTCTGGTTGCTCACTGGTCACTACGGGGAGGCACGTGGCCCCAGCGTAGGCCGACAGCTCGACCATGGTGTCCCATACCACCATACCCGGCTCATGAGTCTTAGCAGATCGAGGTACCATGGTTAACGGGATTTCACTGGTAAGTTTGGTACCCTAGGTTCAAGCAGTAGCGTCCAAATATGGTGAACATACATTAGACATATCGAGTTACATGACGAGCCGACTAGCTCGAGCGCACAACAAGTCGAATGACATGAAGCGCATAAGCACTTCACGTGGCCTAACCACTGCCGCCAACCGAAGTACGACTCGAGTTCGTCAGACACATCCTATGTGACAAATGAATCTCAGCCACGAATTCAATCCCATTACCGATTGCCTGGACTATAGTCATAGCCTCAAACACAATCAATTACAGAATAGTTAAAGCAGTAATGGATCAAGATTTTAAATCATACAATCAAATATCCAATATTGTCCGCTTAGGGCTGTCAGGGCTGTTGGTCGAAAACGTTGCACCACTCCCCCATCACCCTTCACGGATTTATGGAATACAACTTGAACATGTGAAGTAATCAGAGCAGAATTAAATAAACAAGTAATTCAAACATATTAACAAGCATGTTATAAAACATAATGCAAACAGGAAATCCAAACACATATGTTTCATAAAACTGTAAGCGATTAAACTAAATAACTTACATTAAGGAAATCATACACATCACAAAGGTAGTTGAGAATCCTATCTCAACACCATTATACATTAAAATTTACTAAGTACTACTCATCCAGACATTTCAACAAACACTTTAGACTACACACATCAGCATACATGACGTATGTTGATCACATAGGCAATAGGCCAAATCCTTTCACTAGGGAGCTGCCCCATGGATAACACGGGTGCAACCACGACGGATAGTCATGGCAAGTAGGAATCCAATTTCCATGTTCATTCAGTCATTTCCACAAACACTTGGGCTACACGTTTTAGCTTATATAGTGTATATTGGTCGTGGTGTGATTTAGGGCAAATCCTTTCGTCAAAGGGGTATCACTAATATAGCAATCATATATCCATGACAATTAGTCATGGCGAGCATGAATGAGAATTATATACTCATTCAGTCATTTTCACAAACACTTAGAATACACTATCTTCACATACATAGTGTATATTAGCAAAACATATATTATGGTGAGTCCTTTCGCCAAACAAGTATTTTACGCATATATAATATGTTCATATAGCAAGTGATCATGGAAAACATATTTCCAAAATTTATACGTATACGATACTTTCTAGAATACACTATTTCAACATACATAGTGTCTATTAGCAAAACGTGTATTAGGGCGAGTCCTTTCGCCAACTTAGTATTTTATCCATATATAATATATTCATACAACAAATAATCATGGAAAATACATTTCCAACATTTATACGTATATGGTACTTTCTACAAATACCTAGAATATGTAAAATTCCATATTCTACGTCTTTAATCGAAACGGAAAACAGACAGCACTTTGTATATGTGCAATTGTATGCAGATCATGAATCTATCATTATCTGACATTGAAAGCATTGAAAACCATAACCTATACACCTAAAGTCCGCACCTTTTATCATAGAATCGTAACGAATACGATAGGTTTGCTAAGCTTTCGTATACGGCAGTTTGGTAACCTATAGAATGAAATAGGTTAGCTATTTCATAACCTACAACCTTTACAACTCCAGAACAGATTAGGGTTAGGGTTTCTTACCTAGAAATGATGCCGGAATTGCTGGAAAAATGATAAGATAGGGGTTGTTGTGCTTGCATAACGGCAGAAAAGCATGACAGGGAGATCCTCCCACAACTCCCACACTTTCTCTCTCATTTCTCTCTTCTCTCCCTAGGGTTTCTATCAAATTCGTATGGCTATAAGAGAGAGTTCTAAGGTCTTTATATAGCCTAAAAAGTCACCGAAATAGACTTCAGGTCAAGGTATACTTAGGTTATAACCAAAGTGAACCTATTTCAACTCAACGGAGGACTTCTGGCTGCCCCCTTTGAGCCAAAGGTTGGACTTAAGCTCACTAACACTGGATCTAGGTGGAGTGAAGTTTTCGTTTCAGTCGGGATTCCAGATCACGCGTGGCCGACCAGTTTCAGTTCAACGGTCAGTGGATCTCGATCGGAGATTCCGAGTACATGGATATGTTTATGAAATTTTTCCTGATCTGAGGGTGTATTTGGGTCAGATTCTGACGGTCTGGTTGCTTACAAAATGTTCACAAGTAACAAGTCTCAAATTACTATTTGAGATATTTATTTTTAATGAAAACCAAGTGTTTTCACACTCCTCGCTCCGGACTCAAGCAAACAGCCGTGAGACACTGTCTGGATTTGATTTCCGAGATGGTTGTCAAGCCCAGCGAAGCAGTCCTAAGTCCTTAACTGCATATTATTCGGACTCCCGTTGTGCAGTCCAGACTTGATACAGAGTTTCAATGTGCTCCCGAGAGCAGTCGGGTAATGAGTTTGATCCTAGATTTTAGGGTAACCTAGCGTCAATGATTCTACAAGTTTTGAGTCTTGCAGATCATATTTAAAGTGGATCAAATGGATTTCGTAGCTAATCTAGTTTAACACTTAGTTACTTTATCTTATTTCTAAAGGATTTAGTCTTATAAGATTTCTATCTGAGGTGGCACTTAGTCCTTTGTAGTTTGTATATAGAGTGATCCAAATTATACTACTTAGCTAGTTTAAGATAGTGTCTAGGGTGAAAGTACTTAGGAAAAATTGAAAGATCAAGGTGGTGAAGGGTGGGATTTGTGAAGGAAATGGGTTCAAAAGCGGTTTTAGACTTTGGAATTGAGTTCTGACAAGTGAATAAGGTGTTAGGATCGACCCATTGCCTAAGGACGTCTAATTCCAGGTTGGCAAAAATCCGGGATGTTACAATCTACCCCCCTTAAAACAAAATTTTGTCCCTGAAATTGTCTAAGGGTAATAAGAAAAGATTTTATTATTTCTTTGCCTAATTCTTATTGCGTAAGGTATATACTAGCCTAGTTCATTTTAGTCTACCTCCCTTAAAACTTATTTCTTTATCCATTTCTCATACCCTGATAGTTTGCTACAATTTATTTCTTTACCTATTTGGAGTCTTGACGAAAATCCCCAATTATTTATAGTAAGATAGCTATTTTCAATGTTTGACCAACACGGAGAGACAGTTATAGTGGGCTTGATCCTAATACATCAATCATCTACCTGACCTGGGTAGAAGGCTCATCGTATCCCTTCCTAGTCCTAGTGGCTCTTGGTCTTCTGCTTGGTTAAGCAGTGAGTCCATTGATAGTCACCCAAGATTGAGAATTGGGTCAAGCCGCGAATGCTTCACAATTTATATTTCGGTAACTTCGTAGTCCGATCACTCTAAAACGTTGGGAATGTCCAACATTGAAAGGCTCAAATTGTCTATTTCTAAGGTTGCCCTTTAGGTCTTAGTCTAAGAGGGTCCTTGTTATTATCTATGTCTAAGGAAATGGTGAATTAAATCTTACTAGATCATCCTAAAACGGTTTCTCATAGTAGAACTTGCTAGGGCTTCTATAATGTTTGTATTTGACGAGCACGGTTTCGATCTTGGGCCAGTGGGGTAAGGTCCACCACGCTTTCACTGCGCCACCCAGATCAAAGGGTGTATAAATTGACTTAACTAGATTAGGCTCTTAATATTCTACCCCCTTTAAAAATTTATTTCTACCCCAGGGTTCAAGATCTTTGTCCTGATCCATATGTCGGAACAAGGTGTAATTTAGGACCTATCCTTGACACGAAATGGGAAGCGATTTAGCAATACACTGGTCTTCTTTTCATCGATGATGTGTATTATGGCATCGGTACCTATGATTATAGAAAGGAGCTAAAGATGATGGGTATTGTGGTTGCTTTCAGGGGCAGGTGTGAGTTTGTGGCCAGATGTCTAATTCTACTCATGAAGGAACCTTTATTGAGGTCCCGACTTATCCTCTTTAATCGACAAAATCGGTTAACGGGCAGACTATCTTTCTAAGTTCATATGCACAATATGTACGCCCGAATAGTCTGTAATTCAAGGCCTAATCCCTAACTGTCTATTGCCCCTTTGAGAAATTTTCTTAAGCCCGAGCAAAATATCCCTATTGGCTATATGTTCTTACACTTCTCAAAGGTGAAGTAACAAACTTTCGGTTGTAAGTGGTTCGGCCAACACGGAAGGAAAGTTGTGTAGTGGGTCCGAGCCGGATATATAGACCTTCTGCCTCTGGAAGACAGAAAATCGTCATATCAATTCTTAATCCTAGTTGATCCCGACCTTCTGCTTGATCAGAGCATAGAGTTCATTGGCAACTACTAGGATTGAGAATTCAATTCAAACTGCGAATACCTCGCTTCTATATCATTCTCTACTCCGTATTCCCGAGTGTATCAAGTCCTTGAGAAGGTAATTCTAGGGGTGTATGATTTGACTTAACCTTAAATCCAAGGGATCTATAAGTTTTCTCTGGGCGTGAATAGGTTCTATCACGCCTTAAACTCGGTGACTAGGCTCACAAAATTCCCGATCACCGAATCCGGCGCCGATAGCCTCCATAGTACCCCATTCTCGGCTCCCGACACACATATACCAGGTTCCGATCTTGGGATGCTACAAGGAGATTTCTAATAACCAATTTGATTCGTAATAAGCATAACTACAAGCATAACCCACAAACAACAACCACAAGAACACCATCACAATATCCACTATGATAAAAAAACTTTTGAGTATAAGGCGTATGAAAGAGAAATACAATATACTGAAAATGACAAAAACTCCAAAAGCTCAACTGCACGCTCCAACTGCGGTGAGACTACGGCTGCGTCCTGGCATCACCTGCACGCATCAATCGTGTATAAGCTTATAGAAAGCTTAGAGGGTGGTGTAAGTGTGTGTGAAATATGAGCGTGCTCAGAATGCATGGTCAGAGTAATGCGAAAATATGCTGATGAGTACATGAATGCAGTCAGCCGTACCAAGGCTATGCGGTGCAAGGTATGAATACTATCGGCCATGTCAAGGCCATGCGATGCATAGTGCAAGTTAAGCATGCCAATCCATCTCCACATATCAATGCAGCTCCTCACTAGAACATCAAATCAGTACGGTTCTCTGTTTTGATAATCACCGGGGTCTAGTACACTCTATGCCAGCTTGTCGTCCCTATCCGAATGCACAACTAGGAGAGCGGAAGAGACCTCACTATCCACCTACCAATATCGGGCCCGGCTCGTCGATAGCGGACCTATTCCTTAAGCTGGTCAAACTCAACCTATAAATTGCCCCCTCACTCAAGCGGGTAAGGTCACACCCCTTTTCAACTGACCACGACACAGTGGGAGACGCGACCTACTGGTATACGGCCCTCGCGCGCTCATGTATCCACTCAGTCTCGATGTTGGAGTCATCCTCTGGTACCATTGGGTTTAGGGATTTTCACCCAGGGACATCTATGGCGCCCGTATGCTAGAACCAAACATTTTCGGTATCCAATCCAGTCACCCACGATGTGTCTGTGGAGGCTATGGCCTAGTGTCGCTAGGGCATACAGTAACTACAATTACACAATGCAAGTGCATGAGTCACACTACCAGTCATGCAACAGTCCTGCGTGAACCATACGCTCATGTAGGGCAACTTCGCCTATTAGGGAGCCCATAAACAGTTCGCCCGAAGGCATATGTTATGATCAGTCACTTCTCATATTAGTCATACATATGATGCGTATGATAATGAATCATGGATCTATACTAAACATGTATATAGGGATGAGCTCTGCGTATCACAGAGATGGGCCTAGACGGCCTACGTACTACAAGTATGGGCCTATCAGTGGGCCTTAGGGAGTGTGACAATGCAGACATTTAACCAACATTATCTTTACAATGTGGACGTCAAACCAACATTGTTCCCAAGGCATTACTCGTTATAAACATCATTATATACACCACAGAGGAATCACGCATTGTAATGGACCTAATTGCACCCCATTGGCCTCAAGTACATCAATTGGGTCGTAGCATATGGGCCGTATATTCAGCAAGTGGGCCACCTCAATGAGCCTTACCAGTGGGCCTTAGGTACTTTGCAATGGGTCATCACCCATGGGCCTTAGAATGCATTAAAATGAGCCCAATCACATAAGCTTTATGTGTATCAAATGGGCCTAATCACATAGGCCTTATATATATCAAAGTGGGCCTCAACAATAGGCCACAAATACCTCAAATGGGCCTCATAATGTGGGCCTATATATATCAAGGTAGGCCCCAATAACGGGCCTATAAACACATCAAGAAGGCCTACATACATGGGTCCATATATACCAAAGTGGGCCTCAACATTGGGCCTATATACATGCTAAGATGGGCCTAAATACATGGGCCCATATACATCCAAGTGGGCCTCAATAATGGGCCCAAAAAAATACATCAAGATGGGCCTAAATACATGGGCCCATATTTACCAAAGTGAGCCTCATGTAAGGCCCGCCATAATGTTTATTTTCCTATCCAATCTATTAATAAGGTCACATGAATAGGGGGCCCACCAAAATGTCTATTTTCCAGCAAACCTATTGATGTGGTCACATGGACCAAGGGGCCCACTGTAACTTTTATTTTCATCCAATCTGTTCATAAGGTCACATGGACCTTTGGTAGGGTCCACTGTAATATTTATTTGAAATCCAACCTATTCATAAGGTCACGTGGACCTAGGTAGGGCCCACTGGAATGTTTATTTTCCACCCACACTGTTCACAGCGCCACACGGTCAGGGAGGGGGCCCACCATAATATTTATTTTCCATTCAACTGTTCATAAGGTCACACTGACCTGGGGCCCACTGGAAGGTGGTTCACAAATCCAGCCCATCCATTAAGTGTGTCCCACCTGGTTGAGGGTCCAGACCAAGTTTCAGCCGTATCCAAATTTCAGGTAGGCCCCACCGAGTGATCTTAATGTTCAGGCATGTCTTCAAAGGATTTTTTACGGTGTGGCCCACCGGAGTTCCGTATCAGGTTGATTTTCAGGTGGGCCGTAGCCAGGGGGGAGGCCCACCCAATGCACGGTGCTGATGTTCGAAACGCATCACGGTGGTGGCCCACAGCTGGGGCCGTGAGGCCCAGCCGGTCCACCCGTCTGCCAGCACATAGGGGTGCCTTACATGCGTTTTGACAGCAGCAACAGCTCCTGTTGATTTTTATTTTTTTTTCCTAGGTGGGACCCATATTAATCGGATCTACTCCATCCATTGCATGTGTCCCAAAATTTTAGGGGTCCAAACCAATTTTCAGATGGGTCCAAGCTTATTGTGGGCCCCAGCAATCATTTTTCCAAAATTTAACGAAAAATACTAGCATTCTCAATGCCACAGCCCGCTAGAAAATGGGATCAACTTCATTTTTCGGCTCAACGCCTAAAATGAGCTAGAGAACAGAATGGACGGCGTGGATCAACCCCATACATCAAGGTGGGCCTGCATGAGCAGCCCACCCTAAAAGTAATAATTTTTTTTATAGCTTGGAAGTACACACCTATGTCAGCGCACGCGCTCCATGTTAGCCACCTACGTCCAGCGTCCAGAGACGCTGGACGGTTTGGATAAACACTGCATCATGGTGGGTCCCACATGTACGTGGCCCACCACCATGTAATATATATATATATTAATATAATATTAATACAAAATAAATATAATAAATTATATAACATGTGGGGCTTCCCACTATCCCAAAAATGGACGATGGATGTCTCCTAAAAATGTAGTGGGCCACACCAATGATGAATGGAGTGGATTTAACATGATTTGGTGGGACCCACTTCATTCTAGGGAGAGAAAATAGAGAGAGAGAGAGAGAGATGATGATAGAGAGGAGGGACCTCACTACTATGGGCCCTCCATTGATACAATACATAGATCAAAATGGGTCCCACCAACAAGTGGGCCCTTAAATGAAAATCAACAGTGGATCACCCACCTCTTGTACTCCTTACTCCCTTAGCCTCCTTAGCTCCTAGTCTCTACTTTCAATGGTGGTTGATAATGATCCAACGGTTGAGATAGGAGATGTGAGAGTAGGGGAAAGTGGGCCACCTTGGTGTTTGGGAGGGAGAGAAGGTTGGACGTGTGGGTGTTTTGGGAGATGAGAAATGGAATGAGAGAGAGACAGAGGGGTAATGGTAAAAGGAATGGGGTGATGTGGTGGTTTAATGAAGAGGTAATGGGGAAGTGAGGTTAGGTTTGAAATTTGTGAAAAGAGGTATGGTGAAGGGAGAGAAGAGTTGACTTATGGTAAAGGAAGGAGTGGTCATATGTACTTGTTGTTGGGTGAGGTTTCATGGAGGTAAGGTGGTGTACTTGACTTGATTGATGGGACATCTCGTAGAGATTCCCTCATAATTCACAATGTGCAGTGTTTCTTCGGAATGAACGCAGACTAACATCTTCCCACCTAAGTATCGGTTCGGTGCGCGAGTCGCGGCGTTGGAACCGCAGCGGCGGCGCGGTCGCTAGGATACAAGTTTCGTTTCGAGCCGACTTTAGTATGCAAGACTCGGCTTAGGATCATGCGCAACGTTGGAAATGGGTCGAGGATTCCCAGAATTCGATCGGTAGGATCACGGAAGCCTATGGAACGGTACGGACTAGGGTACGGGTCTTACATGTTTTATGTTAAACAAGCTTCCTAAGAGTTACCAAGAGTTACTAAAGAAGCCTATAAGTATTACGGGGATTCAACGAAAGAATGAGCTTTCACTCCAACCTAATCAAGCCGACTAACTAAGTCTATTAGTCTCTGACATTCCCTAGTGAAACGGGTAGTCTAGTCTTAATTTAGGAGTAGTGGAAATCCATAGGTGTAGTCCAAAGTCTATGCTCATACGCTAGGTGATTTCATACCATGCCTAATACAAGAAATTGTTTATCGCCTAGGGTCAAACGTTGTTTAATTGGAATTGAGTTGCCTGCACTTGAATTTAACTACGTTCGAACATCACACATATGTTCATACTAGCTAAGAAGGTTCTAAGGTTCACATTATTACTTGTTAGATTTCCTATACGGTCAGGTCTGTCGAAATCTAGGAGCACCGCTCTAGGTCCAAAACTCCAAGGGCTTATTGTCTTAAATGGGACTGCATTGTTAATCTCACTTGGGGATTGGGAATGACATGTTTGGTAGGAGTGTGGGAGGGGATTAAAATTAATAGTATAGGCTGTGGAAAATGAGCCTGGTGTTGGAAGGTGTGAGATGGGATTTCCAAATCCCATGATGATGAATTTCTAAGTGTAATTTTAAAAGGAAATCTCGAAATTTACTTTTAATTGCATACATTCCAAACATGGTATTGGAAAATATGGGATATACTCAATCCAAGGACAATACGTTACACATACATTTATTATTACTTTTACAATTCTATCCACCTTAAACTCACCTAATGCAATTTGGCCGAACGGGCCCTAAATGTCCTCAAACATCTAAAATATTCTACCAACTACTACACCCACCAACATGAAAACATAGACATCCTAAGATGGTAACCCATGCAAACTACAAGACAACAGTATGGATGATTAGGCCTCCAAGAAAATGGTCGTACAAGCTCGGATAGAGCTATAGAAAATGAGGATAAGGGGAAACGGGGGCTAGAGTTTTTGGTTCTCCACGGACTTGAGCCTCAACAGGGATTGTAAAGGCCCAAAAGGTAGGGTTTGAAGAAGGAAAGGGAAGAAAATGGATGGGTTAGAGAGCTTACACGAATTTTGAGCTTCAAATGAGGGTGTGGGAACTCAAATGTGAAAGAAAGGGGAAGGGTAGGAAGGTAGGGTTACTGTGATCGATGGATGTGGGTGGGTTATGACCGAAAATGGGAAATGGGATGAGTGGAGTGGAGATTTTGAAGAGAAAACAGCAAGAATAGGGGGAAAAGAGAGCTTGGAGGGGAGGTTTGTGAACGAGGTAAGGGTTTGGGGTATGGAGAATGGATGGGAGTAGTATCAAGGGGGTCCTTATACCCCCAAAGTGGATCTGCCGGAGCCGCGGGCCCGGCCCAGCCCAAATTCCGGCGAGGCCTCGCCGACCGAGCGAGGGCCTCACCGACCAACTGTCCAGATCCCGAGGGCTCGCCCCATGGGCGAGATCCTCCTGCCCCCCAGGCCCCAAAAAACCCTGGGTCCCACCCTAGGTCCCCCTAGAATGGTGTAGATAGGCCCCCGACTTTGTTTTGAGTTGTACCGGGGTTAAATTGCAAAGCAGAATGATTTTATATGATGTGTAGCATATGATTTTGGGGTAGAAAGCGTAAATCTATCCGAATAACCCATTTATTTGGTCAGATTTCAAAATTTGAATGGTCGAAAGTCTAATTTATACATATATTTACTATTTATAGTAACTTTTTGTTTAAGTATTATTCTTCATCATTTATATGTTAGGATTTATGTCTGGTATGAAAGGACTTCGAAAAAAGTTGAAGAATGAGGTGGTGAACGAAGAGAATTTGAAGAAATTGGATAAAAGGGGTTTTAGGCTTTGAGATTAAGTGTAAGGTGTTGTGGTTGACCCACAGCCTAAGGGCATTCGTTTCTAGGGAACGACTCAAACCCATCTACTGATGGCCTAGAAGTGATTCGGGATCATTTCGCGTGATCATAGGTGTATACGGCCCAATCTCAGCAGTCGATTTTGGTCAGTTTCACCGTTTGGCGAAATTAGAAAATTCTAAGTCGATTTCTACGTTCCTTCGCTCCCTCCTAAGTCAGAGTGCGCCAGAGTGCGTCGTGTGAACATAACCCAGGTCCAGTTTAATCCAAATCATATTCTGATACCATCTTGTAACGCCCTAAAAATCGGGGGTTGAGCATAAACTCAACTCCCGAGTTCCAACGCATCACTTATGCAACAAAATAAATGGTGATTGAATATTGTCTGTATTAGTGTAATGAACATGAGTGAGATTAAGCCAAAACAGCATATCATACTCCAAAGACAGTTTAATTGTAAGCGGAAGACTATGATAGATATAAAAATATATAAACTATAGTAAGTCTCCAGAGTGTGATAAGGTTACCAGGTTAATGAATTACATGTATAATTTCAAAACATACCAAGTTGTGAAAGTGTAATGTCTTCTATCCCAAATATCATAGGCCCGTCAATGCAATTCTAGGTCTTTATAGACCTATCAGAGAGTTACATGTAGGAGAACTCCTCCTCAACATCATAATAGTAGTCCGGCTCTGCTTCATAAGCATCGCCATCACCTGCAGCTAAGATAATCTGGTTGGTGTTGTAGGCACCGTCCTATAACGTAGGAGTGAGTAGCTAACTTAGTGGAACAATAAAGTATAGGTTAACATGTTATCAATGCAGTTAAGCAGTAATGATAAAGCAGTATAATGAAACACTCCTAACTACTCTTATTAATGTAAGTATGAATGCAGTCATGATGGACGCCCTCACCACACCCTCCCTCGTGCGACACCATCTTATGATCACAGCATGCTTGCGTTCCTTAGTGCTCCACATCTTCCAGGCACATACAATGCATGATGAGCATAATTACCGAGTTGTTATTAGTCCATTTCAAACAACAGTATTAGGAAACTAAGGTACCTCCCTTGTATCATTCCCAAACATGATCCATTCTTGGGTTGTCAGTCCTAGTTAATCTCATACGATAATGTGTTTCTAGGTGACTGGAAAGGCTGTCAGGGCTGTTACACACAATGGTTACACCACTCCCCCATCACCACTTTAACGATTCATCACTATACAGATACAGACCTAGTTCATACTCTATACACCACAGTAAAACTCTAAAGCTCACCGCAAAATTAGAGTATGCTTGAGGTCACTACAAAGGGCTGTCAGGGCTGTTACGCACAAAGGTTACACCACTCCCCCATCACCTTATCAATATAGGCCGACAACACGAATATAGTGTCCCATACCACCATAATTGGCATATGAGTTTGGTTGCTCACTGGTCACTATGGGGAGGCACGTGGCCCCAATGTAGGCCGATAGCTCGACCACGGTGTCCCAACCACCATGCCCGGCTCATTAGTCTTAGCGGATCGAGGTACCATGGTTAACGGGATTTCACTGCTAAGGTTGGTACCCTAGGTTCAAGCAGTAGCGTCCAAACATGTTGAACATACATTAGACATATCGGGTTACTTGACGAGCCTGACTAGCTCGAGTGCACAACAAGTTGAAAGATATGAAGTGCATAAGCACTTCGCGTGGCCTTACCACTGCCGCCAACCGAAGTACGACTCGGGTTAGTCAGACACATCCTACGTGGCAAATGAATCTCAGCCACGAATTCAATCCCATTACCGATTGCTTGGACTATAGTCATAGCCCCAAACACAATTAATTACAGAACAGTTAAAGCAGTAATGGATCAAGATTTCAAATCATACAATCAAATATCCAATATTGTCCGCTTAGGGCTGTCAGGGCTGTTGCTCGGAAATGTTGCACCACTCCCCCATCACCCTTCACGGATTTATGGAATACAACTTGAACACGTGAAGTAATCAAAGCAGAATTAAATAAACAAGTAATTCAAACATATTAACAAGCATGTTATAAAACATAATGCAAACAGGAAATCCAAACATATACGTTTCATAAAACAATAAGCGATTAAACTAAATAACTTACATTAAGGAAATCATACACATCACAAGGGTAGTTGAGAATCCTATCTCAACACCTTTATACATTACAATTTACTAACTATTACTCATCCAGACATTTCAATAAATACTTTAGACTACACACATCAGCATACATGACGTATGTGATCACATAGGTAATAGGCCAAATCCTTTCACTAGGGAGCTACCCCATGGATAACACGCGTGCACCCATGACGGATAGTCATGGAAAGCAGGAATCCAAGTTCCATGTTCATTCAATCATTTCCACAAACACTTGGGTTACACATTTTAGCTTATATAGTGTATATTGGCCGTGGCGTGATTTAGGGCAAATCCTTTCATCAAAGAGGTATCGCCAATACAACAATCATATATCCATGACAATTAGTCATGGCGAGCACGAATGAGAATTCTATACTCATTCAGTCATTTTCACAAACACTTAGAATACACTATCTTCACATACATAGTGTATATTAGCAAAACATATATTAGGGCTAGTCCTTTCGCCAAACAAGTATTTTACGCATATATAATATGTTTATATAGCAAGTAATCATGGCAAACACATTTCCAAAATTTATACTTATATGGTACTTTTTAGAATACACTATTTCAACATACATAGTGTATATTAGCAAAACGTATATTAGGGCGAGTCCTTTCGCCAACTAAGTATTTTATCCATATATAATATATTCATACAACAAATAATCATGGTAAACACATTTCCAAAATTTATACGTATACGGTACTTTCTACAAATACCTAGAATATGTAAAATTCCATATTCTACGTCTTTAATCGAAACGGAAAATAGACAGCACTTTGTACATGTGCAATTGTATGCAGATCATAAATCTATCATTATCTGACATTGAAAGCATTGAAAACCATAACCTATACACCTAAAGTCCACACCTTTTATCGTCGAATCGTAACGAATACAATAGGTTTGCTAAGCTTTCGTATACGGCAGTTTGGTAACCTATAGAATGAAATAGGTTAGCTATTTTATAACCTACAACCTTTACAACTCCAGAACAGATTAGGGTTAGGGTTTCTTACCTAGAAATGACGTCGGAATCACCTAGAAAATGATAAGATAGGGGTGGTTGTGCTTGCATAATGGCAGAGAAGCATGGCAGGGAGATCCTCTCACAACTCTCACACTTTCTCTCTCTTTTCTCTCTTCTCTCCCTAGGGTTTCTCTCAAATTCGTATGGCTATGAGAGAGAGAGTTCTAAGGTCCTTATATAGCCTAAAAAGTCACCGAAATAGACTTCAGGTCAAGGTATACTTAGATTATAACCAAAGTGACCCTGTTTCAACTCAACGGAGGACTTCTGGCGGCCCCCCTTGAGCCAAAGGTTGGACTTAAGCTTACTAATACTGGATCTAGGTGGAGTTAAGTTTTTGTTTCAGTCGGAATTCCAGATCACGCGTGGCAGACCAGTTTCAGTTCAACGGTCAGTGGATCTCGATCGGAGATTTCGAGTACATGGATATGTTTATGAAATTTTTTCTGATCCGAGGGTGTATTTGGGTTAGATTCTGACGGTCTGGTTGCTTACAAAATGTCCGCAAGTAACAAGTCTCAGATTACTATTTGAGATATTTATTTTTAAAGAAAAACAGGTGTTTTCACACTCCTCGCTCCGGACTCAAGCGAAATGCCTTGGGACACTGTCTGAATTTGATTTTCGAGATGGTTGTCAAGCCCAGCGAGGCGATCCTAAGTCCTTAACTGCGTATTATTCGGACTCCCGAAGTGCGGTTCAGACCTAATACGGAGTTTCAACGTGCTCCCGAGAGCAGTCGGATAATGAGTTTGATCCTAGATTTTAGGGTAACCTAGTGTCAATGATTCTACAAGTTTTGAGTCTTGCAGATCATATTTAAAGTGGATCAAACGGATTTCGTAGCTAATCTAGTTTTGCACTTAGTTACTTTGTCTCATTTCTAAAGGATTTAGTCTTATAAGATTTCTGTCTGAGGTGGTACTTAGTCCTTTGTAGTTTGTATATAGAGTGATCCAAATTATACTACTTAACTAGTTTAAGATAGTGTATAAGGTGAAAGTACTTAGGAAAAATTGAAAGATCAAGGTGGTGAAGGGTGGGATTTGTGAAGGAAATGGGTTCAAAAGCGGTTTTAGACTTTGGGATTGAGTTCTGACAAGTGAATAAGGTGTTAGGATCGACCCATTGCCTAAGGACGTTTAATTCCAAGTTGGCAAAAATTTGGGATGTTATGGTGTCCCAGAAACTTGACTCCCTCCTTCCAGAAGTCGCATTTTCAGTATTGCATAAACAACTGATTCCTCCTAAGAGTATCGAAGATTGCTCATAGGTGTTCTTCGTGGTCTTTCCGACTCTTAGAGTATATCAAAATGTCATATATAAATACGATGACGAACTGGTATAGATACGGCCGAAACACCCGGTTCATGAGGTCCATGAACACAGCCGGTGATTCCTAAGTCCAAATGACATCACGAGAAACTTAAAGTGCCCAAAACTGGTTCTGAATGTTGTCTTCTGCACGTCCTCATCTCGGACGCATAGCTGATGATACCCTGACTGTAGGTCGATCTTAGAGAAATATTATGCCCCTTTCAACTGGTCAAATAGGTCATCTATCTTGAGTAGAGAGTACTTGTTCTTGACCATGACATGATTCAGCCTATGATAATTAATACACAACCGTAGTGACTCGTCCTTCTTTACAAACAATACCGGTGCTCCCCAAGGATGTCACACCCCAAACTCGGAAATAGATTCACAGGAATCCTGATTGTCAAATCTGGTGCCGACAGCCTCCGTAGTACCCCATTTTCAACCACATGCCCATATGCCGGGTTTCGATCCTGAGATCCTACAAGGAGGATTTTTCAACGTGCATTTATCTCGTAAGATGCATAACCACAAGTTTACCCAAATCACAAAGGCAACATCATCATCACATATCCACTAATATAAACATTTGAATACAATGCTGAATGGGAAATACATATGTTAAAATAAAAACTCCAGAAGTCAGCTATATGCTCTAAGTTCCAAGCTATTACAACCTAACATCACCTGCACGCATCTATCGTGCATAAGCTTATAGAAAGCTTAGAGGGTAGTGAATGTGTGTGAGCAAAAGAAGTGCCAGTACACAAATACAATGTCATAATCATACAATGTAGGAAATATAGGTAAGATCATGAATTATATGATATCAGAGTAAGCGGAAATACTAACAGGTCCATGAGTCAAACAATATCAGAGTACGCAATACAGATCATCTATGCAAATAAGGAGTCATAAAGAACTAAATATCAGATGCTGTATCTAGACCATATAAACGTAGAAACATAGTAACCCAAAATACCATATGCTGTGGATGTAAAATAATATGTGGTGCGAATGGAATGACCATGCTAGAGTGTGAAGTCGGGATGATAGTACATAGTATCGCAGGCTATGTGGTCCATCACAACGGACTTCTATCTAAACCAATTTCATACCTAAATTTGGATAGTTAGACTTAATGTGGTAAACTCCTGATCTCAGGTTATTCACGCGCCCCAACAGAAATCCTGGGGCTCACATAACAAATAGTTACGCACCACCAGCACGAGTGGATAGTGAGTGAATGAATGAATGAATATGCAACTCCTGACAATAAGTCCACATATCAGTATTGTTCATCTCTGGGATCATCACCAGGGTCTAGTACACTCTACACCAGCTTGCCGCCCCATCAACCGCACAACTAGGTAAGTGGAAAAGACCTCACTATCCGCATGGCCAGTAGTCATCCAATATCTAACGGCACGTCGATAGCGGACCCATTTACAAGCTAGTCAAACTCAGCCTAGCTATGCCTACTCCCTCAGGCGGGTAAGGCCATATCCCCTCCCAACTAACTACGACACAGTGGGAGACGCGGCCTACCGGTATACGACCCTCATGTGCTCATATATATCCACTCGGTCTCGACGTTGGGGTGTCCTCTAGTACCAAGAGGGTTTATAGATTTTCACTAAGGGCCATCTATGACAGCCCAATGCTAATAACATATTTCCGGTGTCCCATCTGGCCATCCACGATATGCCTGTGGAGGCTACGGCCCTGATGTCGCTAGGACGTACAGTAATCACAATACACAATATCAGATGCATTAGTCATACAATCCAGTCATGCATCAATCCTGCGCATACCGTGCATTCATGTGAGACAATCTCCGCTTATCAGGGAGTCTCATAACAACCTACCCAATGACATATGCAATGGTTAATCACATCTCATAACAAACATGCAAATGATGCATATGGGCATGTATCATGATGCTATGCTGTCACATACTCATAATCAGTATCAATAACCGGCATCGACAATCAGCCTCGATAATGTGGACATTTAACCAACATTGCCTCCAAGGAATGGCCCGCATAGAGCCTAACATATAGTGGACCCATAATCTCAGACAAGGGCCTAATGTACAACATTATGGGCCTCACTCAAGAGTCTAATATACATCACGATGGGCCTCTCACATGGGCCTAATATACAGCACAACGAGCTCCATCGCTTGACCCTTAAATGCACCACAATGGGCCTCATCACATCGGCCTCACATACATTACATAAGCCTCAAATGCATTAAGCTGAGGCCAAATGCTCATCAGAATGGGCCTCAAATACGGGCTGCATATACATCACAATGGGCCTTAAACACGGGATGAATATACATCACATTGGGCCTCGACAATCGGCCTCATATATATCACATTGGGCCTCAAACATGGACCAAATGTACACCACAATGGGCCTCAAATACGGGCTGCATATACATCACATTGGGCCTCGACAATCAGCCTCTATGTCTGGCCTAGACAATCGGAATTGGTAGTCGGTCACAATAATTAGCCTCGATCATTAATGGGCAATCGGCTACGACAATCGAAATTGATCGATAATCGGCCTCAATAATCAGAATCGGTGAGGATGGGCCTAATAAGGCATGAGGGAAGGTCACAATGTGGACGTCGAACCATCATTGCCCATCAATATGGACCTTTAACTAACATTACTCCCAAGGAATGACACTCATAATGCCAATCGTATAATGGACCTACAGCCTCATACAAGGGCCTAGTACAAATTATCATGGGCCTCGCTTATGGGGTATACACGCATCACATTGGGCCTCACCCATGGGCCAATGTATATAATATTGGGCTGTATCAACGGGTCGAGTAAAATGAACTGGTACAAATGGGCCGAGTCAAATGGGCCGAGTCAAGGGGGTCAAACCAAATAGGCCAATAAAATGGGTCGAATCGAATGGGCCGAACCAAATGGGCTAATACAAATGGGTCGAGTCAAATAAGCTGAGTCGAATAGGCCGAGTCAAATGGGCGAAGTCAAATGGCCGAGTCGAACGGGCTGAGTCAAATGGGCCGAGTCGAATGGGCCAAGTCAAATGGCCGAGTCAAATAGGCCAAGTCGAATAGGCCGAGTCGAATTGGCCGAGTCAAATGGCCGAGTCGAATTGGCCGAGTCAAATGGGCCGAGTCAGATAACCGAGTCAAATGGCCGAGTCGAATGGGCCGAGTCAAATGGCCGAGTCAAATGGCCGAGTTCAATAGGTTAAGTCAAATAGGCCGAGTCGAATAGGCCGAGTCAAATGGCTAGTCGAATAGGCCGAGTCAAATGGGCCGAGTCAGATGGCCGATTCGAATGGGCCGAGTCAGATGCCCGGTCAAATGGTTGAGTCGAATGGGCCGAGTTAAATGGCCAAGTCGAATAGGCCGAGTCGAATGGGCCGAGTCAAATGGTCGAGTCGAATGGGCCGAGTCAGATGACCAAGTCAAATGGCCGAGTCGAATGGGCCGAGTCAAATGACTGAGTCGAATAGGCCAAGTCAGATGGCCGAGTCAAGTGGCCGAGTCGAATGGGCCGAGTCAGATGGCCGAGTCAAATGGCCGATTCCAATACACCATACATCCATTGTTAGACACTATTGTAGAGCATAAAAAAAAATAAAATAAAATAAAAAATAAAAAAATGAATCATGTCCAAAGAAGGATCATTTGGACCACACCACTAATGGCAGTGGTGACCATGACTTCCACAGTCAAATTCCAATGGGCCCACCATGGTGTTTATTCTCCATCCAGTCTGTTCATATGGCCATAAAGACCTACAAATATCATATTGTTTAAAAATTCTGTAACGTAAAGGGTTTTAATGGTAGGCATTCAAACCCACTGTTGCTATGGTGTGGCCCACCTGATAACGGGATCTGCCTTATTTTTAGTCTTAAACCTGAGACGAGTTAACTAATGGATGGGCAGCTGCATGGAAGACATCCATCGAGGTGAGGCCACTGATCGTCATCTGCTGGACGGTCAGATTGCTGCCAAGAGGATGGACGGTTGGATAAGACCCATGCATCATGTGTGGCTGGTGTCCACGTCTAGACCGCTAGACGATCTGGACCATGAGATGGACGGGGTGGACACCCAATGCATAAATCAGGGTGGGTCCCACGTGGTGGGCCACCCACTCCTCTTTATATATATATATATATATATATATATATATATATATATATATAGAAACAACCCAGCGTCCAGAGAGTCTGGACGCTCTCCGGACAGACGGTGAATACATATCTATTTATTTTTTTTATCCGGTGAATTTTCATAGGTGGGGCCCATATAAGGAAGATCTACTCCGCCAGTTGCATCCCTGTGTTTATGACGAGTCTAACAAGCCCAATATTGGGTATTTTTCGATGCACAGAAACACCACAGCAGATCCTAATAATTTTTAACTACTAAAATAGTGTTCTAAACGGTGTGGCCTACCAGAGTTTTGGATCAGCTTCATTTTTCGGCTCAATGCCTAAAATGAACAGGGAAGTAGGGTGGATAGTGTGGATTAAATACACGCATCCTGAGTGGGGCCTGTTGTTGGTCCCACGCTTTCCCTTTAAAAAAGCTGTGACGCTGCAGCCTTTGGACGCTGGTAGCAGCGTCCCTTACACTCTACACTCACGCACGTAGTGAAATTTCCCCACCAATATGGGCCTGTTTAGTGATTGGCCTGGGTAAAATGCATATTTCATAGTGGGGTTCATCCGGATGGGCCACAAGGCCTCAACATCACAATGAAATGGAGGAGAGAGAGAGAGAGAGAGAGAGAGAGAGAGAGAGAGAGAGAGAGAGAGGGGAGGGACCCGGCCTCTATGGCCCTCCATACTCTCAATACAAAGCATACATCAAGTGGGTCCGACTATAAGTGGGCCCACAAATAGAATTCAACGGAGAAAATTCCAAGATCACCCACCTATTGGCCTCCTTAGCTCCTATGCTTAACTTTTAATGGTGGATGATGGAGTTTTAATGGTGGGGATGAGAGATTAGATGGTAGAGAAGTGGGCCACACTTGGCTTGCTCTTGGAAGGGGTGGACGTTTGGAATTCTTGTGGCTTAAAAATGAATTTGAGAAATGAGAGAGGGAGAGGTGATAGATTGATAAGAGATGGGTGTTGTAAGAAAGGAGAATGGGGAGGTGTGGTTGTGTTTGAAATGTTGTAAAAGAGGGATGGGGAGGGGAGAGAGAGAGAGAGTTAACTTGTGGAAAAAGGAGGGATGGGTGTTGGTACTTAAGGTATGGAGCGTACTTGATTGATTGATGGGACATGTTGTAGAAATTCCGTCAAAATTCTCAACGCGCAGCATTTTCTTCGAAATGAACGCGAGCCCACAACTCATGGCCCGGGTATTGGATTGGTGCTCGAGTCACGGCTTAGAACCGCGGCGACGGCGAGGTCGTTAGGGTACAAGTTTCGGGTCGAACTGACTCCGGTATGCAGGACTCGGCTTAATATCACGCGCAAACATCGGATACAGGTCGAGGGTTACCGGAATTCAACCAGGAGGACCGCAGAAGCCTACGGAACGGTACGGTTTAGGACACGAGTCTTACAACTCTCCCCTCTAAATAAAAATTTCATCCTCGAAATTTACACAATCATCACAACTAAACATAATTCATAAGAAAGAGGAAACATAACATCACCATATAAAATCGGAGACAACATATATGATGCAACATATAATCAATCATCAAAGAGATGGGGATAGCGCTCTCGAATCTCGACCTCGCACTCCCAAGATGCCTCATCAACATTATGGTGGCCCCTACTGAACTTCGGATCCTAGATTAGAAACGATTGAAACTAGGATACCTTGCAACCTTAGAATTTTATTAATGATTAATCTAACAAGACGATCCTACGAACTGGTTGCGCGATCCGTCGGCAACTCCTTCAGGCGACTGAGGGTCCTGCTGGGCTGTATAAAGTCTGTCTTATGCCTGTTGGGGAGGTGTGTGTCTTCAATGTGGTTGTCACTGCCATGGTTGCTGTTGGGGTCCCGATGGTGGGAGTTGTTATCACTGTTGCTGGTGTTGAAGGCGGGGACACTCCTGCTAACGGTGTCTCATCTCGCTGCACCCATGACAGACACCAATGAACTGCTCAGAGGTGCTGCTAGAGGTGCTGTTGATGCTCGGATGGATGAGCGATTCCTATGCCTCTGCAGCCGTCGATGCTGCTGCTGATGGGAGTTACCAGAGGGGGCCTGCCTCTTTCGGTCTCTTCTTTGGTATGATCCCTCTATGACCTGACCCACTCATCCTCATAATTTTGGGCCCTCCATACTGCATTCTCAAAAGTCGGAAGCTCATGCCCAACGACACGGCCTCGGAGACCATAACGTAAGCTGTTCTTGTAACGGCGAGCCTTCTGTTCCTCATCATCAACCAAATATGGCGCAAATCTAGACAACGTTGCAAAACAAGTCGCATATTGCACCACAGACATGTCTCCCTGCACCAAGGTCTCGAATTCTAACGCTCGCTGCCGATGAGAGTAGTCGGGACAATACTGTTGGTCAAATCAGTATATGAAATCATCCCATGTCCAGACAAAATCAGGCCCTACAACACGGGTGACAGATGTCCACCGGTGCTCGGCCTCACCCTGAAGAAGAAATACTGCCAACCGGACTCACTGCTGGGTCGTACATACTATAGTATAAAAAATCTTCTCCACATCGGACCGCCATTTCTCGGATCTTGTCGGATCTGGCTTGCCTTGGAAACGCAGGGGATTGAGCTGTCAGAATTCTCAAAGAAGAGCGCTAGCGCTCTTGCTCTGCCAGGGCTAGCAAAACAAAGGGGTACCTGCTATGCCCCTGAAGGGAGGCCATCACAACTTGCAACATCTGCTGCAACTGGGAGGCACTCATGGGTATAGTTGGATCCACACCAGTCTCAGATGGAGGAACGACATTCTCAGGCTAGGGAGCAGGGTTCTCTGGTGGTGGAGTGGGTGTCGCTCGAGTCGCTCTCCTGGGTGGCATGTCCTATAAGAAGGAACAAAGGCACATATTATCCTTAAATACTCTCGAATATACACACAATGGTGAGCTTTATCAGAAAGTCTCTAAGTTATTCGAACTTAGGAACCAAATCATTATAAGTTCTCAACAATCATAGAGTGTAGGGTATCTATCAGCAGATATGTGATGTTATCCTTAGGTATTCCCAAGTTATGCTTTGATACCAATTTCTGTCACGCCCCAAACTCAAAAATAGGATTCACAGGAATCCCGATTACCAAATCTGGTACCGACAGCCTCCATAGTACCCTATTATCGGCTCCTAGTACCCATATGCCAGGTTCCGATCCTGGAATCCTACAAGGAGGATTTTCCAACATGTATTTATCTCGTAAGATGCATAACCACAAGTTTACCCAAATCACAAAGGCAACATCATTATCACATATCCACTAATATAAACATTTGAATATAATGCTGAATGGGAAATACATATGTTAAAATAAAAACTCCAGAAGTCAACAACGTGCTCTAAGCTCCAAGTTGTTGCAACCTAACATCACCTGCATGCATCTATCGTGCATAAGCTTATAGAAAGCTTAGAGGATGGTGAATGTGTGAGCGCAAGAGAAGTGTCGAGCACACAAATACAATATCACAATCATACAATGTAGGAAATACAGGTAAGATCATGAATTATATGATATCAGAGTAAACAAAAATACTGACAGGTCCATGAGTCAAACAATATCAGAGTATGCAATACAGATCAGCTATGCAAATAAGGAGTCATAAAGAGCTAAATATCAGATGTCGTATCTAGACCATATAAACATAGAAACATAGTAACGCAAAATACCATATGCCGCGGATGTAATGTAATATGCGGTGCGAATGGAATGAACATGCTGGAGTGTGAAGTCAGGATGATAGTACGTAATATCGCAGGCTATGGGGTCCATCACAAGGGACTTCTATTCAAACCAGTCTCATACCTAAATTTGGATAGTAAGACTCAATGTGGTAAACTCCTGATCTCAAGTTAGTCACCGCCCCAACCGAAATCCTGGCCATTGCGAAGGCACACGTAACAAATAGTTACGCACTACCAGCCCGAGTGGATAGTGAATGAATGAATGAATGAATATACAACTCCTGACAATAAGTCCACATATCAATATTGTTCATCTCTGAGATCATCACCGGGGTCTAGTACACTCTACACCAGCTTGCCGCCCCCATCAAGCGCACAACTGGGTAAGTGGAAAAGACCTCATTATCCGCATGGCCAGTAATCGGCCAATATCTAACCGGCACGTCGATAGCGGACTCATTCACGAGCTGGTCAAACTCAGCCTAGCTATGCCTACTCCCTCAGGCGGGTAAGGCCATACCCCCTCCCAACCGATTAGGACATAGTGGGAGACGCGGCCTACCGATATACGGCCCTCATGCGCTCATATATATCCACTCGGTCTCAATGTCGGGGCATCCTCTGGTACCAAAAAGGTTTAAAAAACTTCACTCAGGGCCATTTATGGTAGCCTGATGCTAATAACATATTTTTGGTGTCCCATTTAGCCATCCATGATATGCCTGTGGAGGCTACGGCCCTGATGTCACTAGGGCGTACAGTAATCACAATACACAATGTCAGATGCTTGAGTCATACAATCCATTCATGCATCAATCCTACGCATACCGTGTGCTCATGTGAGATAATCTCCGCCTATCAGGGAGTCTCACAACAACCTGCCCAATGACATATGTAATGGTCAATCGCATCTCATAACGAACATGCAAATGATGCATATGAGCATGTATCATGATGCTATATTGTCACATACTCATAATCGGTATCAATAACTGGCATCAATGATCAGCCTTGATAATCTGGACATTTAACCAACATTGCCTCTTAGGAATGGCCCGCATAGAGCCTAACATATAGTGGACCCATGACCTCGCACAAGGGCCTAATATATAATACCATGGGCCTCACTCAAGAGTTTAATATACATCATGATGGACCTCTCACATGGGCCTAATATACAGTACAATGGACTCCATCGCCTGACCCTCAAATGCACCACAATGGGCCTTATCACATAGGCCTTACATACATTACATAAGCCTCAAATGCATCAAATTGAGGCCAAATGCTTATAAGAATGAGCCTCAAATACGGGCCACATATACATCACAATGGGCCTTAAACACGGGCTGATTATACATCACATTGGGCCTCGACAATCGGCCTCATATATATCACATTGGGCCTCAGACACGAGTCAAATGTACATCACAATGGGCCTCAAATACGGGCCGCATATACATCATATTGGACCTCGACAATTGGCCTCTATGTATGGCCTTGACAATCGGAATTGGCAGTCGGTCACAATAATTAGCCTCGATCGCTAATCAGCAATCGGCCACGACAATCAGAATTGATCGATAATCGGCCTCAATAATCAGAATCGGTGAGGATGAGCCTAACCAGGCTTAAGGGAAGGTCACAATGTGGACGTCAAACCATCATTGCCCTTCAATGTGGACCTTTAACTAACATAGCTCCCAAGGAATGACGCTTATAAAGCCAATCGTATAATAGGCCCACGACCTCATACAATGGCCTAATACAAATTATCATGGGCCTCGCTTATGGGGTATACACGCATCACATTGGGCCTCACCCATGGGCCAATGTATATAATATTGGGCCGTATCAACGGGTCAAATCAAATGGGCTGAGTCGAATGGGCTGAACCAAATGGGCCAATATAAATGGGTCGAATCGAATGGGTCGAATCAAATGGGCTAATACAAATGGGTCAAGTAAAATAAGCCGAGTCGAATAGGAGGAGTTAAATGGGCTGAGTCAAATGGCCCAGTCGAACGGGCCGAGTCAAATGGGCCGAGTCAGATGGCCGAGTCGAATGGGTGGAGTCAAATGGGCCGAGTCAGATGGCCGAGTCGAATGGCCGAGTTGAATGGGCCGAGTCAAATGGCCGAGTTCAATAGGCCAAGTCAAATAGGCCGAGTCGAATAGGGCGAGTCAAATGGCCGAGTCGAATAGGCCAAGTCGAATAGGCCGAGTCAAATGGGCCGAGTTAGATGCCGAGTCAAATGGCCGAGTCAAATGGGCCGAGTCAAATGGCCGAGTCGAATAGGCCAAGTCGAATAGGACGAGTTGAATGGGTCGAGTCAAATGGCCGAGTCAAATAAGCCGAGTCAAATGGGTCGTGTCAGATGACCAAGTCAAATGGCCGAGTCGAATGGGCCGAGTCAAATGGCCGAGTCGAATAGACCAAGTCAGATGGCCGAGTCAAGTGGTTGAATCGAATGGGCCGACTCAGATGGCCGAGTCAAATGGCGATTCCACCAAGTCAAATGGTCGATTCTAATACACCATACATCCATTGTTAGATACGATTGTAGAGCATAAAAAAATGAATCATGTCCAAAGAAGGATCATTTGGACCACACTACTAATAGCAGTGGTGACCATGACTTCCATAGTCAAATTCCAATGGGCCCACCATGGTGTTTATTCTCCATCCAGTCTGTTCATAAGGTCATAAAGACCTACAAATATCATATTGTTTAAAAATTTTGTAACCTAAAGGGTTTTAATGGTAGGCATTCAAACCCACTGTTGCTATGGTGCAGTCCACTTGATAACTGGATCTGCCTTATTTTTAGTCTTAAACTTGAGATGAGTTAACCAATGGATGGGCGGCTGGATGGAAGACATCCATCGAGGCGAGGCCACTGACCGTCCAGCAGATGGACGGTCAGATTGCTGCCAAGAGGATGGACGGTTGGATAAGACCCATGCATCATGTGTGGCTGGTGTCCACATCTAGACCGCTGGACGATCTGGACCATGAGATGGACGGGGTGGACACCCAATGCATAAATCAGGGTGGGTCCCACGTGGCGGGCCACCCACTCCTTCTCTTTCTCAGTATATATATATATATATATATATATAAACAATCCAGCGTCTAGAGAGTCTGGACGCTCTCCGGACAGACGTGGATACATATCTATTTTTTTTATTTGGTGAATTTTCATAGGTGGGGCCCATATAAGGAAGATCTACTCCGCCAGTTGCATCCCTGTGTTTGTGACGAGTCTAACAAGCCCAATACTGAGTATTTTTCGATGCACGGAAACACCACAGTGAACCCAAATAATTTTTAACTACTAAAATAATGTTCTAGACGGTGTGGCCTACCACAGTTTTGGATCAGCTTCATTTTTCGGCTCAATGCCTAAAATGAACAGGGAAGTAGGGTGGATAGTGTGGATTAAATACATGCATTATGAGTGGGGCCTGTTGTGGGTCCTACGCTTTCCCCTTCAAAAAAGTTGGGACGTTGTAGCCTCTGGACGCTGGCAGCAGCATCCCTTACACTTTACACTCACGCACGTAGCGGAATTTCTCCACCAATATGGGCCTGTTTAGTGATTGACATGGGTAAAATGCATATTTCATAGTGGGGTTCATTCGGGTGGGCCACAAGGCATCAACATCACAATGAAATGGAAGGGGGGAGAGAAAAGAGAGAGAGAGAGAGAGAGAGAGAGAGAGAGAGAGAGAGAGAGAGAGATGCGTAAAGGGGAGTGACCCCGCCACTATGGGCCCTCCTTACTCTCAATACAAAGCATACATCAAGTGTGTCCCACTATAAGTCGGCCCACAAATATAATTCAACAGAGAAAATTCTAAGATCACCCACCTATTGGCCTCCTTAGCTCCTATGTTCAACTTTTAATGGTGGATGATGGAGTTTTAATGGTGGGGATGAGAGATTGGATGGCAGAGAAGTGGGTCACACTTGGCTTACTCTTGGAAGGGTTGGACGTTTGGAATTCTTGTGGCTTAAAAATGAATTTGAAAAATGTGGACTTGTGGAAAAAGGAGGGATGGGTGTTGGTACTTAAGGTATGGAGTGAACTTGACTTGATTGATGGATGGGACTTGTGGTAGAGATTCCCTCGAAATTCGCAACATGCGGCATTTTCTTTAAAATGAACGCTGGCCCACAACTCCTGGCCCGGGTATCGAATCGGTGCGCGAGTCGCGGCGTTAAAACTGTGGCGACGGCGTGGTCGCTAGGGTACAAGTTTCTGATCGAACCGACTTCGGTATGCAGGACTCGACTTAAGATCACGCGCAAACATTGGATACAGGTTGAGGGTTGCTGAAATTCGATCGGGAGGATCGCGGAAGCCTATGAAACGGTACGGTCTAGGATACGAGTCTTACAAAGGAGATACACTAGGCCATATAAAACCTGATTCCAGCAGATCATCTATCTGCCTCCTCAATTCCTCCATTTCACATGGAGGCATGTGGTATGTTGGCAAGGAAATGGGCATCACACCAGGCACAAGGTCAATAGTAAAGTCGATCTCGCGTCGAGGGGGTAGTCCAGGTATCATTCTGAACACGTCCATGAAATCTTGGACTACAGGCATGTCCCCAAGCGTCGGACCATCAACATTCTTCAATAAGGAAGCGTAACAACTTATGTGGTAGGGCTAGCTGACCTGAACTGGGAAAGTAAAGGTCGTGGCCTCGGGTCCATGACCCGTCACCAGTCGGGTTTCACAGTCGATCTTTTCCTTCATTTCAGTGAGTCAATCCATACCGAGGATGACGTCGTAATGATACAACGGGGTGATGATTAGGTCAATGCACATTGTTCTGCTTCCTAAGTCTATTAGGCAGCCTTTATAAAGCTTAGTAGCGTCGGAGAAGGTCCCTGTTGTGGTAAGGACTCTCGTCCCAACCATAGGGATAGTGTTCAGTCTTAAGTGCTTGACTGTAGAGTATGATATAATCGAAATAGTGGACCCAGTGTCCACCAATAGAAATACAGGTGTACCTTGAATGTGGTCAGTGACTTCAAAGGCTAAAGGCACTGCAGTTTTTAACTCAGATGCATCAGCTACAAGTGCATGTACACGTGCTTGTTGAGAACGATTGGGTTGCAATGGCATAGGTTGTTGAGGAGGCCTATTTCGAGGTATAGGTGGTCTTTAGAATGGTTGTGCTACTGGTGCGGATAGTAAGGGTGAAGCTAAAATAGCCTTTGGCAGCTGGCGGTTGATCTTCTGAGGTGGCATAAAGTCGTCCTTTATCTTGGTAAAACAGTAGGTGTCTGTACCGCTTGCCTTCTTACAGTAGGCACACCAAAGATCTGATTGCCTCGGTTGGGTCGATGGAGCCATTAGCCTGGGAGGCGAATCTGCACGCAGCCTCTTGCCGAGGAATGGTCGATTTGGTAGCTCGGGTCGAGGCCTTAGGCCCATCGGCATACGTGTCCGTGACACCCTGTCTCCATCCTACTCAGCTCGCAGGGACATGTTTACTAGCTCATCATAGTTGGGAATGCTAGCGCAACACATCTTTGTGGGGATTTCAGGCCGTAGACTCTCTGAAAATCGCCGCAATCTCATCGGCTCGTCTGTTAGAATAAGTGGAGCATACCTGGCCAGCTTCGTAAATCGGTTCTCATATCAGCCACCGTCATTCCTCCCTGTTGGAGGTGGAGAAATTCACCCTCCTTTTCGTTACGGTAAGTGAGGGGAAAGTACTTCCCGTGAAAATGGGTTTCAAACCCATCCTACGTCCATAAGTATCCTGCGGGGACGGTTCGTAGGATGTTGTTCTACCAAAGACTAGCCTCCTTCTCAAACATATACGCAATTAGCTCTACTTGCTCTGCCTTAGTACGGTGCAGCGGCTTCAGCATCTTGGATATACGATCCAACCAATACTCTGCCTCCTCAGGTTGGTGAGTACCCGCAAAAGTAGGAGGACATAAGCGTTGAAAGTGCTCGAACAAGCCACTCGTGTTCATAGCTACAGCAGGCTGCATAGGCGGGGTCATAGTCATGTTCTGGGCAATGACCCCCTCGATCGTTGCCAATACTTGTTGTTGTTGTTGTATTAAGAGTATCATCTGCTCCAACCTATCAGGAGAAGAAGCCGCCTGAGGCATGTGTGGCGTCAATGTAGATGCATAGTTCTGTTCCAGAACCAGTGGTGCACAAGGTGTTGGCCCATTAGTGGGGCTAGTGGCCGGCTGTGAATCTGGCATTGTCTTGAAGTTCGGCCTAAGCTAGGGTTCGTCTGACTATCATTCAGGGGAGGCACCCCGTCAATCGATCTGCCAAGTGCAAGACGTGCTATATTCCAAGTGTTTTTAGGAGGCATCCCCTCTATACAACATAGGGTGCAACGTGTGTCAGGTTTAAAATAATATTACTCACTTTTCCAACCATTCTACATTACAAATAAAAAGAGCTTCATGCATTTCATTAAGTCAAAATTTGTCACAATACATGAGGTGTAGTATTACATGAATTATGACAAAAGATGCATGTGAGCTAATTTAGCAACAGTTTTAACACTTACTATTCTAACATCCATCCAAGCCAACTAGTCCGCTGACTCTGGTGACGATGGAGGCGCACCCTTATCCTGCATACAGCACAGGAGGGCCTTCAAGGTGGGAGACATTTTCTTGAATTTCTGTTTCAAATAGGCCTAATTCTCCTTGAACTCCTATCTCAGGGGGGCCTGATTTTCCTCAATTATGGCCATGTAGGCTTCTAAGGCAGCCCGATCATGTCGGTCTTCATATGTAGCAGGAGGGCCCCCATCAGAGTCTTGGGCCTCCTCTTCTTCTCCATGATCTTCCTCTTCACTGCCTTCCTTACCACTTCCTTCTTCACCATCACTGCTTTCTTCCTCACCTTCACTTCCCTCGTCCTCTTCACTTTCTTCTTCTATTTCGTCGCTCTACTCATCGAGTCGGGCTTGGCATTGCCTAGGGCCAATGCCCATGTTGTTGAGCGTGTTCTCACTGATATGTGGATTGAGGCGACGTTATCCATATGGAGTCTGAAACTGAAGTGGGAGGCAATTTTGTAAATAAGTCAGCCGAAAGGTAGCGAGGAGTCTTGCCTAGTAGACCGTGCAGTGCAGATTATTTGAGATAGGGCAAGAGTAGGCATGCATACTTTCTCTCCTTGCCCGACTCTATATAAGAAGTCCACCATGAACTTTATACATTCGGTGCGGTTACTCCACTTAGGATACACGTTATACGTGCATATGTGGTGGAGCAGGCAGAAGTCGTTCGTCATCTTAGATAAAGCGAGGCTATTTCCTCACCTCCAACGCTCAAGTTAGCTGCATAGGAAACGTGTGCGGCGATTTCGCTCTCGCTCACTATCGAGACGAGTTTCTCTAGCATGTACCACACCTCTTTCAATTCCCATAATACGGCCCATCATGTCCACATCTATTATGGCCTCCTGCCTCCGAAAGGGATAGTAAACTGGAGAGGCCCCAACGGTGGGTTTCGTATGTGGGCATAGAAGGCTCGAACACGTCTTCACTTGCATGAGTGTTTCCCTTGAATATGGGACCCCACCCATTTTCCAGGAGAAAGTCGATGACTAGATACGTTCCAAACAACTTCTCATCAACATGTGCTTCAAATACGACCTTACGGTTGCAGAACTTACCGAGATCGATGCCCACCGATAGCAATCTTTCCAATGGAATTTAGGATTGAGGTCATGCATGGATCTTTGCTCTCGCTCAGCACTTGTACTAGCCTTGGAACTCACCTTCTTCATAGTACGACATGGTCGGCTTGGCCCGACCTCATCTGGGGCCACTTTCTTCTTTCCCATGAGGGAATGGAGCGTAGAGATCGAGAAGATGACAGTAACTAGCTCAAAGAGAGCCATGAAGTTGGAAAAGCTTGTGAGTGAAGTAGATTGAGGAGCTTGAGAGTTATAAGACATAAAAATGTGGATTTTGTACTCAAATGTGGGGAACTATGGAAAATGAAGAGTAGTAAGAGGTGGTTTTGAGAGAATGGTGGTAGATGGGCACAAAATATGGAAGAAGATGGAAGATCGATGTGAAATGTAGAAGAAAATGGAGCTTTGAGTGTATAGAATGGAGATTTGAGAGGGAAAATGTGATTTTGGAGGGTTTAGAGGGCTAGGAATTGGGTGGAATGGCAAAAGGGGAGAGGAGGGGGTTCAAATGAGGGGTCCCACACATAGCAGGGCCACACATGGTCGGCTGGTAGGTGGTACAACGCCACCCGCATGGTGTTGCCGCGCTCCTGCTGTGAAGGCGGGCGGTGCGCCGCCGACCGGACAGTGCCGTCACCCCCTCCGTGAACTACCGGCAGTGGCTCCAGCCCCTCTCGGGGTGTTGTACATGTGCGGGGGACCCCCTGGGTCCCACAGAAAATTGGGATTTGGGTCCCCATGTCCGTTTGACGTGTTTTCTCGGTCCTACAAGCACGTATTCATGCTTTTTGGATTGTTTCGAGTTCTTGACTTACTGAATCTTTGTTCAAACCTGTCAATTGATGGCCAAAAGGTATTAAGATCATTTCACATGATCTCGGACGCGTACAGGCTAGATTACAATGGTCAATTTCGCCTGTTGGCAAAACTTGGGATCCTAAGGTCATTTCTACATTTCATCGTCCCCTTCCTAAGTCAAAGTGCATCAGAGTGCATCGTGTTAACATAACCCAGGTCTAGTTTAATCCAAATCATTCTCTGAAACCAACTTGTAACGCCCTGGATTTCGATGGTCAAGCAAAGCTCAACTCCCAAGATCCAACGCATCACTTATGCAACATAGATAATGATGTTTAAACGTTGTCCATATTAGTGCATTAAACATGAGAGGGATTACACTAAATCGGCATATCATACTCCAAAGCTAATTTAATTAAGCAAGTGGAAGACTAAGATAGATATATAAGGTATATGTACGTGTTTCATAACCTCCAAAGTATGAGTATATTACCGGGCCGAATATATACATGTGTTAACTCAAAATATACAAAATGACAAAATGTAAGTATCTGACTAATCCATGTATCCCCGAAATCCCATCGAAGCAGCACGAGGTCTATATAGACCTTTCAGAGAGCAGAATATAGGAGAACTCTTCCTCATCTACGAAGTCCAACTCCGCTGCATATATATCCTCATCACTTGCACTATAACAGAGTCTGGTTAGTATTTTAAAACACCGTCCTAGAGTGAGAGTGAGTGATCAACTCAGTGGTATATAAGGCAAAGGTTAACATGTTATCAATTCAATTAAGCAGTAATGATAAAGCAGTACAGTAATCATTCCCTAACTACTCTTATTAATGCAGGGATGGTATGCAGTAATAATGCATGCCCTCGCATGACACTCCCTCAAGCGACTACATCAACCATTCGTGCATGACAAACTCCCTAAAGTGCACTTCCTCGCCAAAGCACATGCAATGCAGTGCATGATCGTGTTAGCCGAGTACTTAATTAGGCTTATTTATATAGCAAATTCAGGAAGCTAAGGTACCTCCCTTCATATCATTTACCCAATCGAAAGATCCATCTAAGTTGTCAATCCTAGTTAATCACATACGAAAGGCAGGTTGTAGGACATCATTCCTAATGAAAAGCAATGGATAGGTGAGTTCGAGAGTTTATACTCGAGGTCACTACGGGGAGGCTCGTCACCTCAGCACAAGCCGACAACTCGAATACAGTGTCCCATACCACCGTATTTGGCACGAGTTTGGGTTGCTCACTGGTCACTATGGGGAAGCTCCATGCCCGGTTCATGAGTCTTAGCGGATCATGGTACCATGGTTAAAATAGGCCTTTAAACTGGCGGGGGTATCTTAGATTCAAGCAGTGGCGTTCATACATGGTGAACATACATTAGGCCAATTGGTTTGTTAAGGAAGTTCTATTGGTACGAGCACATGCTAATGTAATTGACACGGAGTGCATAAACACTCCGTGTGGCCTAACCACTACCGACAATCCTTGTGCGACTCGGATTCGTTGAATTTTCTCGATGTGACGCGATTAATTCGGCCACCTAAACAAGGACTGCTACCGATTGCCTAGACTACGTTGTAGACATGTGATAATAATTTCAGCATTTTATCAAACACCTTGAACATGTTAACAAACACTTGCATTTTATTCATAAATGGCGTAGAGGTAAGTATGATTACATGAAATAAATTATACATACATACAAGGTAATGCAAAATACCATCTTGATACCTATATAAGTACAAATCACCAACATTTTCTCATTCAAACAATTTATCAAACACTTAGGCTACACATAAGTAAATACATAGACTATGCTAGTTACAAGAAATATTTTAGCAATTCCATCTACAAGGATGTCATCATGCAAATAACAATCATGAATCCTAGCTTAGTAATCATAACAAGCACAAATCATGTTTACAGGTTCATTTAAACATTTCAACAAACACATAGGATGCATAGTTATACCACATAGTTCGTACATGTGTAATATATCGAAATCGACATGTCTAAGATGATATGGTAGCAATCAAGTTAGACAAATCATTAGATGACATCGAGAGCATTGAAAACCATAACCTAAACATTTATAGTCCGCACCTTTCATCAGAATACTCATTTCGAACTCGGTTCGAATCCTACATTCCCGAATACAGAACAACAGGTACCTAAACATTGAAATAGTTAGCTATTTCATCGTTTACGCTATTTAGATCCCTAAATTAAGATTAGGGTTAGGATTTCTTACCCAAATCATAGTCAAAACAGCTTGTGTAGCAAAACGGGAGAGGTGATTTAGCCCGTGGAGTAGTGGGAGTGAATTCCAACAACGATCTCTCTACCTCTCTCTCTCTCTCTCTCTCTCTTCTCCTCACTATTTTCTCCTCTTTTCTCTCCTCTCTCCTAGGGTCAGAGAAATTCGTATGAAATGGAAATGAGGTGGTTTATGGGCATTATATAGGCCCAGAACTGGTGTAAATGGCCCCAGGGCCATGATATACTTAGGTTACAGCCAAAGGGTGCCTGTTTCTGATAAACGGGGCACTTAGGAAGGTCCCTTTCTCACTTATGGTGTAGGGTAAGTTCCCTGACCATGGATCTAAGCCAGGTTATGATTTTGTTACGATCGGATTAGCGGATCGATCATGGAGGACCCGTGTCAGATCAACAATTATTGTCCTCGATCAGGGCCACAAGTATACAGATATGTGTAGGAAAATTTCCCTGATCCATGAGTGAAGCTTGGTCAGAAATCTTCAATTTTGCGTGCAAGTGAATGGCCTAATTTACTTAAGTTTCAGTATATTTTCTAAAAATATTTGCGTTTCTCACACACTTTGCTCAGGGCTCAAGTTGTGCATTTTTGGATACTATTTGGGCTCGATTCTCTCGATGTTCATCAAGCCCAGTAAGGCAGACATAACCATATAGTTTCGCGATCATCGGACTTTCGACGTGCGGTCCAGGTCCGATTCCGGGTTTCAATGTGCTCTTGAGAGCAACTGGCTTTTGGGATTTCTCCTAGGTTATTAAGTAATGTTGAGTCATTGCTTTTGATAGTTTTGGGTCTTGCCATTTGTATAGATAGTGGTTCAAGCTAAATC
Organism: Magnolia changhungtana; assembly: GCA_030180095.1. Classification (NCBI taxonomy): domain Eukaryota; kingdom Viridiplantae; phylum Streptophyta; class Magnoliopsida; order Magnoliales; family Magnoliaceae; genus Magnolia; species Magnolia changhungtana. The sequence goes on from JASAUF010000600.1 coordinate 7,765,121, forward strand.
CACCGCCTATTTAGTTTAGTATTTAACTAAATTTTGCCTAAATTTCTACAAGATACGATCCTTAGGGATTTATGCCTGAGGTGGTATTCGGGCCGTTTTATGGATTTTTTCGAGACATTACAATAATTCAATCCTAAGCAATGAAAATGTGACTAAATGCTTATGCCAAGGATTGAATGATGAACTCTAATGGAAAAGAAGGAATGAGAAGGAGGGTGTTAATCTATGAAGCAACTCTCTCAAACTCTCTTAAATTTTAGCTCATTTTGATAAGAAGCAACCTATGGTATTTATATAAAAAAGATTCCCAGCGGTAAAAAAATGGGTAGAAATCTGTCATGGTCGATGCTATCGAGTTGTCTTCGATTGCATCGAAATTTGAATTTCGATGTTATTGAGACTGATTCGATTAGATCGATTTTCTACACACATATTTATATTTTTGTAGAACAGATTCTACTCGATTTAATCGATTACCCTTCGATGCTATCGACGTGCACTTCGATGTAGTTGAGAGGTAAATTGATCCCATTAGATTTTCTTTCAGAAAATTACATTTGGTTGCTGGAAGATTTTATCCTGATATTCGATTCTATCGATCATAATTTAATGCTATCAAATTTTAAAGTTCGATAACATTGAATGGCATTCGATGTAATCGAAGAGATGTATTTTCTTGGATGGTTTGCTGGACAAAATGTTCCTTATGTTTGATGTAATCGAGTATCGTTCGATTCTATCGAGAACTTATCTCGATGTGATCGAAGGTGGCTCAATTAAATTGATGAACACTTAGATAATGTTTTCTGTGTAGAGGGAGTGCCCTGAGTCGATGCCATCGAATATGGTTCGATTGTATCAAAATTTGAATTTCGTTATCATCGAACACTATTAGATATAATGGACAATTCTCAATATTTGGTCATTTTGTTGCTGGGAAGAATAAGCCTTATCTTCAATGTAATCGAACCATGTCGATAGAATCGAAAATGTCTTCGATTGCAAATCGATACAATCGATTTTTCCTGTATAGTTCATGTTTTACTCCTCTAACATTCTAAGTGTTCAACACTTAAGCTTACCAAAGATGATTTTCAATGAATTGTAGGTAAGACTAAGTTAAATAGGGGTCATTTACCTCAAGGGTTGGTTAGGGAAGTGAGGCTTCATTTACCTGTTTGGAGCACTCGAGCTTCTTCCTGTTTGAGGTCTTGATATTATAATCTTCATCTTGAGGATCACTTGAAGACTGACTCAACACTCACGTAATTTGACAAACCAGGGCACTTTCAATAAAGACCCACCAAGATAGGGATCTAATCACAATCCAGATATGCTCGGCAACACTGTCTCACACAATCCTGCCTAAATGGTAAGACTTCCTAGAAACAATCAATGCATTCACGACAATGGCAAAGATTCGAGAACCTGATTCCTTTCAAAACAACAAGAAATTGAAGGATACGATAAGAAATTCGAGTCCAGCTAGACTGACCTCGTAACATTTAAAGATCTTTATAGCTAAGCTGGTAAGAAAGAACCCCACCATCACGACAAGATATCCCCTCCCACCGACAAAAAGTTTCTGACATGTTCGTGGGCCTAAGGGTTACCGAAAACTCAAAGAGGAGAAGAAATGATGAAGGGAGGGAAATAGAGAAACAAAAAACAGGGCTCACCAGTGGAGAAGGCCCGCCTAAGAATATGCTAGAGAACTGATTAAAAGAATGCTAGAAATTGTCCAACGCTAAAGAAGAGCAAGTGCAGCAAGAGCAAAGGGGCAAATAACCCTGCCTGCCCAATGCTAGGGCAACCCCTTTTATAGCATAATCATCTTTACAACATTTAATGCATGCATTCAATGCGGTAGCCAAAGCGTCTCCTTGATGTCTGCACTTGGGCACGTGGAGCCCTATCATTTGTGCACTACTCCACGACCAAGAGCATGCCATGTGTTGTCGTCCCACTTGCTGGATGCCGAATAGGCACTCTGACAGTGCACGTGACCTCGAGCCACGAACACGCTTTCTCGAGTGCTACGTACCATGATTGCAAATACGTTCTAATTCCTGTGCATGCTGCTGAACTCAACATTAATGAGGAACCGACTCGATACCTTAGGAAACAATGATCCAACCTGACCGGTCTGGCATACTTCTCAAGCCTGCTTTGTAGATTTGAAGGTAGGGTGTTTACTATTATGGGGAAAATGGACCAACCAATGAAAAGAGGTCAGGTTGGAACCTTATGCACTTAACCGAACCAGACAATAACAGAAACTCTATATCCAACCTCTAGCTTTAAAGTCGAGTAGGAAATGAGGTCAAGCTCAATGTCCTGCCAGTAGGTCGGAAGAACCACGTACCTCAACGAAAGGAACCCGACCGCTCGATTAAGGAGACCGGTCGGCATGTCCCAGGTCGATACATCCCTAGCTAGCATACTTCAGGTCAATGTAGCCCACCTGATCTCAACCGCATCCGACCGAGATCTTAGCTAAAGATCTATGAACTCTATCATGATACGGATCCGCTCGAGATCTTAGCCGAGAATCTATGGCGATCCTTACGACTTATAGTAGGATTGTGATCCTATTACGTGATATCCTACTAAATAAGGAGACCCCTCCTACGCCATCATCTCTTCTCAACTATAAATAGGAGCACCTCTAATAGTAAACAGTATGCATAATCTTTAGCGTAAAGCCCCTACTCAACCAGACCCGAATTCCTTATCTAACTTAGGCATCAAATGGTCCCCTACACTAGCCAAGGTTTCCTTTGTCTGTCCCTTGTGCAGGTACACGAAGGTCTAAGGAAGGCTAACTAGATTTCTACATCAACATTTATATAAAAAAAATGCATCTGAGATCATGTTAGGATATGGCAAAAAAGAAGCAAATTTAAAACTCAAGTGGGCCACACGATAGAAAATAGTGAGGATTGAACCTCCACCATTGAAATATTTGTGGGGCCACACAATAGAAAACAGTGAGGATTGAACATCCACCATTGAAATATTTGTGGGGCCACGTAACTTTTAGATAAGGGTAATACTTTTGTGTTTTCAATTCATCCCATAGGAATGACTGTACGAAGATAATCCCATATAAACGTCATGTAGACCTCAGGTAGGTAGGTTTTAACAGTAGCCATTTCTCTTCCAACCTTTTCATGTGCCCCACTTAAGTTTTGGACCTGCTTAATTTTTGGGTCATTCCCTAATTTATCTGACAAAATGGGTGAACGAGGTGAATTTCTCACGGACATCATGATGGCCCCACCTAGCTCCCTGTGGCTGGAAGTTCCTGAAAAGACTTTTGCAGGCAATTCGGGTCACCAGTTAAAGGAAACTTTTAGTAATCATTCATGGTCGTAGAAACATTTTGTACAATTTAAACTTGGGTCTTATTTATGGAATGGATGTCAGATTGCATACTACGTAAACTCTGTGAGGCCCACACTGATGTTTATCTTATCCATGTTATCAATCCATTTTATCACCTCGGTTTAGGATATGAGCTCCACCATAATGTTTATAAGAAATACATCCTGTCCATTGGTTTTTTCAAACCATGTTAAGATACATGATAGGAAGTAATGAGAATTGAACCTCCACCATTGAAACATTTATAAGGCTGCAAAAGTTTTGGATCAGTTAATACTTTTATGTCTTGGGTTCATCCCAATAGGAATGACCTTACAAAGATATGAATGGCATATAAACATCATAGTGGACCCCAGGGAGGTTTTAATAGTAAGCATTTCCTTTCCAATCTTTTTCTATCACTACAAGAAATAGGATTTTTACCAACGAAATTTGTTTCATCGGTGAAAAGGACTTTTACCGACAAAAATAATGTTTGTCGATAAAAGTTTACTTCTACCGACGAAATTATTATTTTGTAGGTAAAAGTATTTTTCTCGACGAAAATTTTCATCGATAATGGGTGTTTTGAATTTTATATAAAAAAATTCAAAAAATTTACTTTTACAGACAATTTTTATTTCATTGGTATAATTATTTTCCCGACGGACATAAACCGTCAGCAAAACTCCGATACTGTTATTTCCGACGAAAACTATTTTCGTCGCTACAAGTGTTTTTCCCGACAGACATAAATCGTCGAAAAAAAATCGGATACAATGTTATTATCGACGAAAATATTTTCGTCAGTATGTGTTTTTCCTGATGGCCGTAAATCATCGACAAAAATCTGGTACAATGTTATTACCGACAAAAGCTATATTCGTCGGTATAAGTGTTTTTCCCAACAACCGTAAATCGTCAGCAAAAATCTGGTACAATGTTATTACCGATGAAAACAATGTTTGTCGGTAAAAGGGTGTTTCGCGACGGACATAAACCGTCAGAAAAATCCGATACTACAGATGAAAACTATTTTCGTCGGTAAAGTGTATTTCCCGACGACCGTAAATCATCGGCAAAAATCGGGTACAACGTTATTACTGATGAAAACTAAGTTCGTCGATAAAAGGGTTTTTCCGGACAGACATAAATCGTTGGCAAAAATATAGTACAATGTTATTACCGACGAAAAGTATCTACGTCGCGAAAAGGATTTTTCCCAACGTGCATAAACCGTTGGCAAATTTTCGGTACAATGTTATTATCGACGAAACTTATCTTTGTTAGTAATTAGCATTTGTCCCGACGAAATAAAACCATCAGGAAAACGTTCCCGCCAGGGACCAAAAATTCCCTCCACGTCCGCAAACATGACACTTTTGCAGATGAACGAAAATTGTCAGGAAATGGTTCCCACCATAGAACAAAACTTCCCACCACGTCCGAAAACACACTTTCACCAATGGCAGAAGTATTTTTACTGACGATTAATGTCGTCGCTAAAAATAAAAATGAAAATTTTTTTCGACGGCTGAAAACCATCGCTAATGGTTTTTACCGACGAACAAAAACCGTCGGTAATAATAAACCCCAAGTATTGTCAAATTTTGGTGTGCTAAACCATTTCAAGTTTGTATCTTGATGTGTATCAAGCTTATGTATTTGTTCACATTGAATCCTCGATATTCGTTCTGTTCATGCTGAATTTATCTTGCCGATATCTACGACGAACTTACCGAGATCTTCAAACTGGAAGAAAGTGAAGACTTAGTTTTTAAGAACATTGCGGTTCAAGATCTGGAACCAGAAAAGTTCAAGAACTCAAGACCTAGTTTAAGACTATGTTCGATATGTCGAGTTCAAGCTTCGAAGAGCAAAAAATTAAAGTTACGAAGTGATCGATAGAGTAACTGCTCATATGTTCTATCTCACAAGTAAGGTATGATTGACCTAGATTGACCTTAGATCATTTCTTACTTTTGGTCGGTCATTTTGATCATTTTATAAGTGTAAAATTTTGTTCTTTCGACTAGGCCTAGCACTGGCTCAACTAGTCCTAGAATTTCCTCGACTAGTCGTGTGAATAGTGCTCGACCAGTCATGCAGTGCTCGACTTATTTTCTAGCGAGTAATCTAGACTCACACGACCAGTCGAGCAGGCCACTCGACCAGTCGTGGGACCCACAAGGCCAGTCGTGCGACTGAAAAATCTTATCGCACCAGAATTTTTAAAAATTTGTTTAGATAAGGTCAGTCGAAACTAACCAAAGGCCAGTCGTGCGAATCGATTTTTCACCTATAAATAGTGCTTGAATTTCCGAGTTTTCTATTCAATTCTTATCATTCTTAAGCAATCACTCTAAGTTAATTTTGAGTACATTCTAAGCTATTTTGTGCATATTTTAGATTCTTTAAAGTAGCTCTTGTATTTTGATTTTAATTCTCTATTCCATTCTTATATTGAAAAGGGAATATTTGATTTACTCTTTTATGAGATCAAAATCAAAGCAAAACCCTTACTGATTTAATTAAAAATCATCTAGACTTAGAACCCTATACACTTGTGAGACTGAACGTTGAACATCTACGTCATCATCAAGTTGGTTCTACCAGGCTGCTTCAAAATTGCCATATAGATAAGTATTTTACTTTTTCTATAATTCAAATTTATTTGTTTGGTTTGTGAGATTGTTCCAGAAAATCTCTGTTTGTGGTTTGTCTAAGATGATCCAGAAAACTCAGAGCATGGGGTTTTTGAATTGTGTAAGCCCACTTAAAAGACACAATTGTGAAGGTTTTAGGTGAACCTTAAAAAGCCTATTTTAAATTAGTTAACGCTAATATCCCGAGGGAGTGGATATTAGGAGTGGAGTAGTTATATGGCTGTTGTTTAACAGTTGGTGTACACACAAGCAAACCACTATAATTCTTTATGTTTGGTGGAAGTTTGGTTTATTTCTTTATCTTTTATTATTTAAGATTTTGGGATGTATTTGTGGATGTGAATGTTGTAATCTTTACATTTCAGCATTCCGTGGTGAATGTTGTAATAGATTAGTTTCTATATCTTTCATATCATCTTCAGTTTGTGCATTTGATACTCACCCACGTTCTAGTAAGGTTGTCCTGCCATAAACCATTGGTTTTGGGTGTTAGGTTGTCCTTAGAACCAAGTTTGTATCAACCTCTCAATACTTGATTATTGAGGTTGTTATTTCCTTTGGTTAATTGCATTTATTTGGCTATCTTGTTGTCTTTATTTCGCTTATTATTTTTAATTTGGCATTGTCTTATTCAACCCCCCCCCCTCTAGGACAATTTGCTTGGCCTTTTCATATGGGACCCCACTCATTCTCAAGGAGGAGATCGATCACGGGATATAATCCAAATAATTTCTCGTCAACATGAGCTTCAAACATAATTTTGCAACTATGGAACTTACCGAGTTCGGCGCCCACCGGTAGAGACCTTTCTATTGGGACATGAGGGTCGAGATCCTGTTTCGACCTTCGCTCGGCGCTTGCACTAGTCTCGGTGCTCACCTTTTCCCTAGAACAGCTTGGACAGCTAGGCCCGGCCTCATCCAAGGCCGCTATCTTCTTCCCCATAAGGGAAAGGAGTGTTGAGATGGAGAAAATAGAGGTGACAGGCTCAAAGAGAGCCATAGAGGTGGAAAAGCTTTGGGAATGGAGTGGACTTGAAGGTGTGAAGGTTATGAGATAAAAATGTGGGTTTTGTACCCAAATGAGTGGAAATAAAGAAGATGGAGAGTTGCAAGCGATAGGTTTAGGGAAATGGTGGTAGATGAGTGTAGGATATGGAAGAAATGAGAGATGTGAATGTATAGGGAAGATGATTTGAGAGAGAATGAGAATTGTTAGTGGGTTTAGGGGTGTTTTTGGGGTAGGAATAGGATAAAATGACCAAAGGGAGCAAAGAGGGGGTTAAGTGAGAAGTCCCACACATGGTAGAGGCCGCTCACGGGTCAGCCGACGACGGTGCATCACCGCTGCCGCGGTGCCGCTGCACCCCGCTGTGGAGGCGGGCGATGTCCACCCCCTCCTAGGGTGTCGTATGGATGCGTGGGACCCCCTGGGCCCCACCAGATTTCATGCTTTGGGGTTTTAGGTCTGTATGGTATGTTTTCGTAATTCATCGCGTGCATATTCATGCCCTTTGGATCTGTTTTAGGTTTGGACTTCATGTCCAACTATTTAAAGTCGTCAACCGACGACCCTGAGGTGATTTAGGTCAATGCACGTGATTTGTAACAGCCCCACCAACACTGTATGATATTGTCCGCTTTGGGCATGCACGCACACCCGCACGGTTTTGTTCTTAGGTTTTTCTCCCAAAAGGCCTCATACAGGGAGGGTGAGAGCACATATAGCCCAAGGTCAGGGCGCCCATCCATCCGATGTGGGACTAACCTTACCCAGCGTCCTACTAACTGGAGCATTATTTTCAAAGCCCGACCGATCCCGGTGGGACCCAGATGACAACCCACACTTGGACCACAGCCAGGTTGCACCGGGGTGTTAGAATCCCTCACCCTCAGGTATATGTTACGAACTAACCTATAGCGTTTGGTTTCGCCCGTTGATGAAACTTGGGATCCTAATGTGGTTTCTAGATTCCACCACTCCCTTTCTAAGCCAGAGTACGTCAGAGTGCATCGTGTTACCTATAACCCAGGTCCAGTTTAATCCAAATCATGCTCTGATACCATCTTGTAACGCCTTTAATTTCGGGGGTCAAACAAAGTTTTACTCCCGAGATCCAGCACATCACTTATGTAATATGGATGATGATGTTTAGAATTTGTCCATATTAATGAGTTAAGCATGAGTAAAATTATACCAAAACAACATATCATACTCCAGATATAATTAAATTAAGCAAGCGAAAATCTGAACCATATATATTTAAGCATGTGGGAGTTTCACAAACCTCCAGAGTATGATTATGCAACCGGGTTTAATATATACATGTATTGTCTCAAAATAACAAAATATAGGAAAGTAGATGTGTCCAACTAAGCCAAATATCCCTGTAGTCCCTGCGCATCGGCATGAGGTGTACATAGACCCGCCCAAGAGCTGAAAATAGGAGAACTCTTCCTCCTCAGCCCTAAAGTCCTGCTCCGTTGCATAGACTTCATCATCACTTACATCTAAACTAGAGTCTAGTTGGTGTTTTAAAACACTGTCCTAGGGTGGGAATGAGTGGCCAACTAGTGGTACTATAAGGCAAAGGTTAGCATTTATCAAGTCAATCAAGCAGTAATGATAAAGCAACATAACAGTCACTTCCTAACTACTCTTATTAATACAGGAATGGAGTGTAAGTAATGATGCATGCCTTCACATCAAAAGCTCCCTCAATAAGCGATGTCGACACAATATCGCATATGACAACACTACCTCCTATACGACTTCCACGCCTTTAAAGCACATCCTAACTAATGCAATGCAATGTATGCTCATGTTAGCCCAGTAGTTAATTAAGCTTTTTCATACAGCAGATTTGGTAAGCTAGAGTACCTCCCTTTATATCATTGACCCGAACCGAAAGATCCATCTAGGTTTGTCTCTCCCAGTCAAGCACATACGGTAGGCAAATTGTAGTGTTATCACTCCCAACGAAAGCAGTCGATAGGCAAGTTCATAAGTTTATACTCGCGGTCACTACTGGGTGGCTAATCACCTCGTTGTAGGCCGACAACTCGAACATGGTGTCCCATACATGCATGCTCAGCTCACGAGTCTAAGTTTGCTCACTGGTCACTACGGGGTGGCTGATCACCTCAGCGTAGGCTGACAACTCGAACACGATGTCCCATACCACCATGTCCGGCTCATAAGTCTTAGTGGATCGTGGTACCATGGTTAAAGTGGGCCTTTACATTGGTAAGGGGTACCTTAGATTCAAGTAGTAGTGTCCATATATAGTAAACACATAATAGGCTGATCGTTTTGTAAGGCAAGTTTGATTAGTATGAGCACATGCTGACTAAATCGACATGGAGTGCATATGTACCCCTCGTGGCCCAACCACTGTCGACAATCATCGTGCGACCCGGATTCATCAAGTATACCCAATGTGGCGAGACTAATTCGGCCACCCAAATAGGAACTGTTACCGATTGCCTGGACTAGGTTGTAGCCCCAATCTTACTCAGATGCAGCAACTAAATACATGTGATAATCAATTCAGCATTTAATAAACAATCTAAGTGAAATCCTCATTTGAGCATTTCATCAAACACCTTGATCATGTTACCACATACTAGTATTTTATCAATCATTTGCATAGAGGCGGATATGATTTCATGAAAGAACTATACATATGTATAAGGCAAGAAAGAATCTTACCATAACGCTCGTAATACATACAAATCATCAACAATTTCTCATTCAGACAATTCATCAAACACTTAGACTACACTTCACCAAATACATAGACTATGTTAGTTACAACATATATTTTAGCAAATCCTTACACAGAGAGGTCAACATGCATATAACAGTGATGAATTCTAAATTAGTAGGTATGGCAAGCATAAATCATGTTTACATGTTCATTCAGACATTTCAACAAACACATGAAATGCATATTTTGTTCAACATATCTCATACATGTAAAATATATTATAATCGGCGTGTGTAAGATAATATAATAGCAATCAAGTTAGACATAAACCATTAGCTGACATTGAAAGCATTGAAAACCATAACCTAAACATTTATAGTCCGTACCTTTCATCAGAATACTCGATTCAGACTTGGTTTGAATTCTACGTTCCCGAAAACGGAACGTCGGGTACCTAAATGGTGCAATCTGTTAGCTAGGTTGACAAACGACTATTCTAGATCTTAACTACAGTGTTAGGGTTTGGATTTCTTACCCAAATTGTAGCTGAGATAGGTCGTGTAACGCAAGAGGAAGGCTATTCAGTGTATGGAGTCGTGGGAAAGAATCGCAACAACGGTCTCCCGAACTTTCTCTTCTCTCCTCCCTCTTTTCTCTTCTTTTCTCTCTTCTCTCTCCTAGGGTTTGGAGCAAATTCGTATGAGGGAGAGATTGGGTGGTTTAAGGGCTTTCTATAGGCCCAGAACTGATGCAAATGGCCCCAGGGCCATGGTATACTTAATTTATATCCAAAGGGTGACTGCTTTTTACAAACAGGGCTCATAGGAAGGCCCACTACTCACCTACGTCACAAGATAAGTTCCCTGACAATAGATCTATGCCAAGATGTGATTTCGGTGTGATCGGACAAGCCGATCGACCATGGAGGACCCGTGTCAGATCAACGGTCGAACTTGCTCAATTGGGGCCATAAGTATACGGATATGTGCAGAAAAATTTTCTTTTCCCATGGGTGAAGTTAGGTCAGAAACTGATGGTCTGAAATCCCCAATTTCGTGCATGAGCAAATGGCCTAATTTACTTAAGTTTCAATACATTTTCTAAAGATATTTATGTTAATCACACACTTCACGCAGGGCTTAAGTTGTGCATTTCTGGATACTATCTGGGCTCGATTCCCGCGGTGGTCGTTAAGCCCAGTAGGAAGGACATAATCCTATAGTTTCGCGGTCATCGGACTCTCGACGTGTGGTCTAGGTCCGATACGGAGTTTCAACGTACTCCCGAGAGAGACAGGCTCTTGGGATTTCTCCTGGGTCTATCAGGGACGTTGTGTCAGTGGTATTAATAGTTTTAGGTTTTGTCATTTGTGAAGATGGTGGTCCAAGCTGAATCCACCGGTTATTAAGTTTAGTACTTACTAAATTTTACCTAAATTATACTACAGGATGTGGTCCTCGGGTAGTTCTATGTTTTTTTGGCACTTTTAGTTAATATATTATTTTAATTATTTTTTTTAGTAGTTCATCGTCAATTCTACTTTATCTTCACCAAATTTTATTAGATTTCGTGTTCTAGAAAAACTTTAAAAATTCTGGAAGTAGCAGCTATCTGAACTAATAATTTTTGGATAGTTGTCACATCAACCTTGATTTAACTATATTAAAATTTTTATTTTATTTTTTACTTATTTTTATATGAAACTAGACTTATCAAGCTTCAATTTGGCTTTTGAATCACATAAATTGGAGTTATATTGAGGAAAATATGACTTTTTGAAGTTTGCTTGAAAATGCAAAAAATTTCAGCGAGGGTCCACCGAAATTCGGTGCACTGGCGCTGCGGCCGTCTGGTGGTGGTTCTGCTACTTGGTTTTTGAAATGAGTGTCTCTTGTGAATTGGAATGAGTTATTCAACATGCATTATATGATTTTGGGGTAGGAGAAACTAAGCTATTCAAATAACCTAGTTATTTTGTAAGATTCCAAAAGGTTAATGGTTAAAAACCTATTTTATTTATATATTTACTATTTATAGTAAAATTTAAAGAATAAGGTGGTGGAAGGTGAGATTTTTGAAGGAGATGGGTTGAAAGGGGGATTTGAGACTTTAGGATTGAGTTTTAAGAGCTTGGGAAGAGAATGGAGTGATGACTTGAGAGTGAAAAGGGTATAACGGACTAGAAATGAGGTATAAATGAGGTAGAAATGGCCCTAGGTGAAGCCCCTGGGGCTTCTATGTGATTCATGAGGGCAAAGAGGGCTCACTTTTATAGTTAAACTTAGGCTAAGACTTCAGTGTTTAGATTAGCTGGATGGCTTGATCCTAGGGTCCTTTAATGTCGCTAAGTTCGATCGCTCCCTCCTAAGTTAATAAAGTATTATGATAAACCCATTGCCCAAGGATGTCTAACTCCAAGTTGGCAAAAATTCCGGACATTACAACGACGCAACGGAAAACTGTGAGAATAACAATGTTCACAATTGAAACCTTACTAGGGCCTGCAGTGATGTTTGTTTTTCATCCAACCTATTGATAAGGTCAGAAAGATGTCGTTGATGGAAAAATGATGATATCAGCTTGATTCAAAAGTTGATGGTCCTAATAAGTTATAAATAGTAATTGTTCAATTCCCACTTTTCCTATGGTGTGGTCCACTTGAGATTTGGATACGCTTTAGTTTTGGGATCTAGCTCTAGATTCAATGAGCTGAAAGCACGAATGGACGACGTGGATACAAAATACATTTATCAATATGGGCCCCATAGTCAGGGTGGCACCATGTTGGATGAAATTGAGGTGACATCTAATCTGCTCGCTTAAAAAGCTTACATTCACTGATGATGGATCAATCAATAGTAATTAAATATACAAATTTTTTCAGCATTACTTTCACATGGATGAATGCGTTACATTTATTGGTTTATCCAGGATGGATTCATATGGATAAGATCTAACCCGTCTATAAGGTGGCCCACCATGTATTTATATCGGGAATTAAAAATCAGAGGGATTTAACGTTCCGATTCTCTACACAATGGGAAAAAATGAGATTAGAAATCTCTTAAAATCTTCTTAATTGTGTGTAGGATCACCTTACTATATACATGCAATCCAATCTATTCATCCAATCCTAGATAAAAGGAAGATTGAGTTTCTTGAAATCAATTGTATTTAATTGTTCATGTGTGCAAAAATGTGAATTTAGATGTTTTATACGTGATTTCACACTTTTCACTGTGATGTGATCTACATAACTATTATATTTGAATGAAATTTAAGATACATGGTGAAAATATGATTTATTGTCTGATGGACCGAATGGATCATGGGTCACGGACATTTTCAAAGCGAAGATGGATAAAAATAAAAAGGTCCTGACAAAGTGGGTATTGCACATCCACCATTAAAAATAACATTCATAGAAGTTTTGGATCAAGTTAATGTTTGTGTTTTCTCTTCATTCATATCTTTTTGATATTCTGAACATGTTGGATTGAAAGAGCTAAGCTATATGCCCTAGAGGGGGGGTGAATAGGGCAATGCCAAATAAAACTTAAAACAGCGAAATAATAAAAGATATAAATAACAATGCTGAAATAATAACAATCTCAAAGCACATGAAATATGAGAATGATACTAAATCAGTTCTAAGGACAACCTTACACCAAAAAACCAATGGCTTATGGTAGGACAACCTTATTTCTAGAACGATCTAGAAAACACAAATGATATGAAAAATAAATCAAGAATAACTTAAAGAAATAAATCCTAAGTTATTACACCATTCAACCACACTTGCTTGAAATGAAAATTACAACATTCATCCACAAAAGCAATCCACAATAATAAAGGAATAAATGAATAAAGAAATCAAGCACATCCACAACACAATGATATATAGTGGTTCGCCTGTGTGTTCACCAACTGTTAGCCAACAGCCACACAGAATGCTACTCCACTCCTAATATCCTCACACAAGGGATATTAGCATGCACTATCAAAATAGGTTTTCACAGGTTCACCCAAAATCTTCACAATTGTGTCTTTTTATCTCGGGCTTACACAATCCAAAAACCCCCACAATCTGAGTTTTCTGGCTCTCCTCGATAACCAAAATAATGAGATTTTTCTAGCAAATCTCAAACAAAACCAGAGAAAGTAAATTACAAAGTAAAATACTGGATCTCCTTTTGAAGTAGCCCAGTAGAACCAATCGGAGTAGATGAATGATACGTCGTTCAATGTCCAATACTCACATAAAGAATGGTTCTATGTCTAATTGATTTTAGATTAAATTAAGAAGAGCAAGGTCTATTTGATTTTGATCCCAGAAGAAGAAATATCACAAATTCCTCTTTTCTAAATAAGATTGGAATATGGATCAAAATCACAATAGAAAAATGCTAACAAAAGGAATATTAAATATGCACAATAGCTTAAAAAATAATCACAACTTATCTCAGAGTATAGCCTTAAATCGCTTGAATTGAATAGAATGGAATGAATAAACTCTGAAATTCGTGCATTATTTATAGCCTAAAAAATCCCACCTTCGACTGGTCTTAAGATCCTAGGACTGGTCGTAGCATCAAAGATTTTGAAAGATTTCTACGGGATAAGATTTGTTGTTCTCACGACTAGTCTTAGGTAGCCTACGACCTGTAGTGGACCACCTACTACTGGTCGTAAGTCACCTACGACAAGTCGTGGGACTCGAGATAAGTCACTGGAGTTCGAGTCGTAGGACTACGACTGGTCGAAGGATGAGTCGCAGGATTTCCCAGGACTGGTCGAAGCAAGTCCAGGACTGGTCGAAGGACAACCAGGAAAATCTGAAAATTTGTAACAACCTAGGACTAGTCCTGAGAAACCTAAGATTGATCGAAGCAAAGCTCGGACTGGTCTTAAGATTTCTAGGACTGGTCTTAGATCAGTCACACCAAGTAAATTAAAATATTCGGATTATGTATCCAGAATGACCTATCATACAGACCAACCTAAGGTCAACCTAAGGTCAAACAAACCTTGAAGTGAGATGGACATTGAAGTCTTAAAGGTCTGTATTCTCAGATGATCTTGAAGTAGAAGCTTGAGTCGAGTTGATGGTCTTTCTCGAGCTTGGTTGTAAGACCCGTATCGTAGACCGTACTATTCCGTTGGTTTTCGCGATCCTTCCGGTTGAATTCTGGCAATCCTCGACTCATATCCAACGTTGCGCATGCACCTAAGCCGAGTCCTGCATATCAGAGTCGGCTCGACCCGAAACTTGTACCTTGGTGACCGCGCCGTCGCCGCGGTTCTAACGCCGCGACTCACGCACCGACCCGATACCCAGGCTAGAAGATGTCGGTCAGCGTTCGATTCGAAGAAACGCCGCACGTTACAAATCTCGAGAGAATCTCTACGAGATGTCCCATCAATCAAATCAATCACTCAAGTCAAGTCACACCTACCCAAGTACAAGCAACCCATGCCTCCTTTATTTAAAGTCAAATCTCTCTCCCCTTTTTTCAAAGCCACCCTTACCCATGACATCATCACACCACTCCCTCCATCCCTCCTTCCTTTAATTTATGTCTTTCTCTCTCTCATTCTCTCATTCCCTCTCTATCACACGTCCAAGCCTCTCTAAGCAACTCAATCTCCCAAAACTTCTAAGTGTGGCCCACCTCCTCATCTTCCATCTCAACCGTCCGATCATCATCCGCACCGTTAAAACCCGATCAACGTCCATAAGAACCGTAGGTGAGGAGTTTCCAAGCCAAAGGAGCATTGGAGTGCAAGGAGGCAACGAGGAGTGTAAGAGGTGGGTGATCCACCGTCATTTCTCTTATTTTTGGGCCACATGTCGTGGGACCCGTTTGATGTATGCATGTATGAAATGGAGGGCCCATAGTGGCGGGGCCCCTCCTCTATCTTACCGTATAACCTCTCCTTTTCTCTCCCTTAAATGTAGTGGGCCCCAGAATTGTGATAATCGGCTCCGGCTATCAAATGGGTGGCCCATCACATTTTAGGAGATGTGACCTAATTGTATGTTGTATTTATATATATATATATATATATGTATGTATATATATATATGTATATATACACACATACATATACGTATGTATGTACGTATACATGCAATGGGTGGACCACGCCCTGTGGGACCCACCAAGATGTCGTCTGTTCGTCCAGAGGCAATTTGGGTAGCGACGTTAAAACTGGCATGGCTATTTAAAAAAAAAAAAGATTCCTTTTGGGTACGCTCATGCAGGCCTCACTTTTTCATATATACTTAATCCACGCCGTCCATTTCGTTTTCCAGACTCATTTTAGACGTTGAGCCAAAGTCAAGGTGATCCGACCAGGGTGGGCCATACCCTCTAAAACCATGTAAAGTCATGTCGAGAACATATAAAAGTGCTTGGTGGGACCACACAGGGTTTGGATGCGAGATGAAATTCGGCACGGACGGGCAAACAAGTGGGACACATATAATGGATGGGCCGATTGTAAATCACATCTCGGTGGGCCCCAAAGAAAAGAAAAGAAAAAAATACAAAAAAATACAAAGATGATGTCTTGCCAAACATTAAGCGGACGGATGTCAATTTGAGCCTCACGGCTCGTGGCCCCCACATGACGCGTTTGAGCATCAACACCGTCCATCGTGAGGCCCCCCTTCTATCGGGGTCCATCCCAAAATCGACCATATATGGAATTCAGGGTGGGCCATACTTTCTAAAATCACGAGAAGACATGCCTAAATGTATAAAATCATTTGGTGGGGCCTACTGAGTTTGCATGTGGTTGAAACAGTCGGACCGTCAGCCAGGTGGGACACACATAATGGGTGGGCTGGATTGTGAATCACATTGGTGGACCCCATTAAAAAAATATATATAAAATAAAATAAAATAAAAAGTATTGCGGCGTTCATTCACATCTTGCCGGCCTCATGATGGCGCACTGTACATTTCTTTAAGATTTAGGGAGCCTCACGGCTCCAGTAGTAGGCCCCACTGATGTGTGAGTTTCATCCATGCCGTCCATCATTTGATGAGATCATTTTAAGGCACGAGCCCAAAACGAGGTAAATCCAAATCTCAAGTGGACCACGTTAAAGCAATGTTCATGGTGGCCCCATGAACGTTTGAACGACAAATAAATATTACGGTGGGACCCACGAAATTTGGTCTGGTGAAATTTAGTCTGAACCCTCTTTCAAGTGGGACACACATGATGGCTGGCTGGATTTGCAAACCACATCTCGGTAACCCAGTCACGTGTGACCTTATGAACAGTTGTTGGCAAACAAACATTACAGTGGGCCACAGTGCTCGACCATGTGACCTTATCAACAGGTCGGTTGGCAACCAAAACATTATGGTGGGCCATGGTCCACATGACCTTATGAACAGATTGGAGGCAAATAAGCACTTCAATGGGCCCTACCCAAGGCCCATGGGACCTCATGAATAGGTTGGATTGAAAATAAATATTACAGTGGGCCCTAGACCCATGTGACCTTAAAAAAAATAGTTTGAATGGAAAACAAACATTTTTGGTGACCCGTTGTTGAGGTCCACCTTGATGTGTATAGGCCCATTGTTGAGACCTATCTTGATGTATTGGTGTCCCGTTGTTGAGGCCCACTTTAATATGAATAAGGTCTATGTGATTAGGCCCATTTGATACACATAAAACTTACGTGATTGGGCTCATTTTAATGTATTCTAAGGCCCATGGGTGATGACTCATTGCAATGTACCTAAGGCCCATTGGTGAGGCTCATTGGGATGTCCCACTTGATGAATATAAGGCCCATGAGATACGGCCCATTTGATATATTTGAGGCCCAATGGGATGTACCTAAGGCACATTGCCATGTGTGACTCCACGGGATTTATTTAATGATATTTGAGGTGAGAGCCTTGGGGACAATGTTGGTTTGACGTCCACATTGTACGAGTAATGTTGGTTCGATGTCCACATTATAACTCTCCTAAGGCCAATGATAGGCCCATATCTCTGTTTCATGTAGGCCATCTAGGACCATCTTCATTGAGAGGATAGTTTATTGCCTTATAACATGTTTAGCACTGACACCATGATTCACGATCATACGCATCATATGTATGCTTGAGATGAGGAGTGTCGATCATAGCATATGCCTTGACTGCTTTTACGGGCTCCCTGACAGGCGAGTTGCCCTACATGAGCGTGTGCTTCACGGAGATGGTTGCATGGTTGGTAGTGTGGTTCATGCATTTGCATATGTATGATTGAGATATGCCCTAGCGACATCGGGGCCATAGCCTCCTGGATATATCGTGGGTGGTGGTTGAATCTGGGAAAATCTTGTTCCAAGCAATTGGGGTGCCATAGATGTCCACTGGGTGAGAGTCAGAACCCGATGGTACGAAGGATGACTCAACGTCGAGACCGAGTGGATATATGAGCGCACGAGGGCCGAATACCATGAGGCCGCGTCTCCCACCGTGTCGTGGTCGGTTAGAAAGGAGTGGTGGCCTTACTCGCCCGAGAGAAACGGGGGGTATTACTAGGTGAGTTTGACCCGGCTCGGAAATGGGTTCGCTATCGATGTCTTGGGATAGGTATTGGGCGACTATTGGCCGGGCGGATAGTGAGGTTTCTTCGCTCACTTGGACTGTGCTGCTTGGAGAGAGACGGTGCCACTTGGAGTGTATTGAACCCCGGTGATTATCCATACTAAGAACCATACTGATTTGATGCTCTAGTGAGGAGTTGCATTGGTATGAGGATTGACATGCTTGACTTACATATTGCATCGCATGGCCTTGGTATGGCCGATAGCATTCACATCTTGTCTTGCATAGCCTTAGTACATGACTAGTTGCATTTCGTACTCATGGCATGATTTCGCATTACTCCGGCATTGCATTCGAGCACGTTCGCACACACTTACACCGCCCTCTAAGCATATGCTTATACACGATTGATGCGTGCAGTGACGCCCGGAGACGCATTGTAGTCTCATAGATTGTTGGAGCTGCCGCCGAGCTTTTGGAGTTTTGTTATTTGTACTATCTTGTATTTCCCTTTCTCATGCTTGTATTCAAAGTTTTTGTTCATAGTGGATTTTGTGATGGTGTTCTTGTGGTTATTGTTGTGGGTTATCTTGTGGTTATGCTCATTACGAATCAAATGGATATTAGAAATCCTCCTTGTAGCATCCCAGGATCGGAACCTGGCGTATGGGCGCTGGGAGCCGAGAGTGGGGTTCTACGGAGGCTGTCGGCATCGGATTCGGCGATTGGGAATTTTGTGAGCCCGGTCTCCAAGTTCGGGGCGTGACATTGGTACATTCTTGACTTGTCTTGATGAAGTCTTCTAATCTTGAACTTGTTAGAAACAAACTTGAAGTCTTCTATTCTTGTAGACTTCATTCATGACATGTCTTGCAAACATTCTTCATTTATGATCTTGTCTTAAAAACATTCTTCATTCATGATCTTGTCTTGAAGCAGTGTGTAGTCACAAACATGAAACACAAGAAATACAAGACATATAGGTTTTGGCACTACAAAATTTGACAACCAAAGGGATATGAAATCATAGCACTAACATGGATGTCAAATAAACATTACTATGGGCCCAAGGAAGGTATATATCAACGGTGGAAATCAATATTCCACATTGTTTCGTGTGGCATGGTACACTTGAGTTTTGGATTTACTTATAAATTTGGAATCAACCCACACCGTTCATCCATTCTTCAAGATCATTTTAAAGAATTATCTAAAAAATGAATCATATACAAAGATTAAATGGACCACACCACAAATAAGGGGAATAGATTAGCTACTCCCCTTGACACCATCCAATGGCTGGTAGTTGGTGCTATGTGGGCCCCACCATGATGTATGTGTTTAATCCATGTCGTCCATCTATTTTTAAAGATCATCTTATGGCATGAGGCCAAAAATGAGGCATATCCCAATCTTAAATGGACCACATAATAGGAAACAGTGTTAAATGAGCTCAACCATTTAAAACATTTTGGGGGCCATAAAAGTTTTGGATCGAGATGATTTTTGTTTTTCCCCTTCATCTAGGCCTATATGACCTAATAAACAGATTAGATGCCAAATAAATGGTACAGTGGGCCTTACGAGGATTTTAATGATGGATATCCAATCACTATTGTTTTCATGTGGTGTGGTCCACCTGATATTTATATACCTCTCATTTTTGGGCCCCACCATGATGTATGTTTTATATCCACACCTTCCATCCATTTTGAGAGATCATTTTAGGGCATATCCAAAGAATGAGTTAAATCCAAAGCTCTAGTGGACCCCAACACAGAAAACAATGGGACAGTGACGCCCACCATTAAAAACTTCTAAAGGCAACAAAAGTTTTATATCAAGATGATATTTGTGTTTTCCCATATTTCATGTATTTTTAAACTTTTGAACAGGTTGGATTTCAAATAAACATTACGATGGGCCTTAAGATAGTTTCAACGGTGGAAATCACTCTCCCCGTTGTTTTCTATGATGGGGTCCACTACAGATTTTTATCTGCCTCATGCTATTGCTCATGACTTAAAATGATATCTCAAAATGGATGGACGGTGTGGATATAACAAATACATCATAATGGGGCCCACAAAACTTGGTGACGTCACTGACCGTAAGGTGTCCAAGAGACACCCTATGTCAGCGACACCTCTCACTCTCGTGCATCCTCTATCTCTCTCTCTCTCTATCTCTCTCGATCCTCTCTCTCTCTCTCTCGAATCTCTCTCTCTCTCTCTCTCGAATCCTCTCCTCTCTCTCTCTCTCTCTCGATCCTCTCCCTCTCTCTCTCTCTCGCATCCTCTCTCCTCTCTCTCTCTCTCTCTCTCTCTCTCTCTCTCTCTCTCTCTCTCTCTCTCTCTCTCTCTCTCTCTCTCCCCCCCCCCCTCGAGCTCGGGAACCCAATTTTCGGCGTGAACTCGTGATCGGGCTCCAACTCAAACTCCTCTCGTTCTCTTCCTCAAAGCTCGAAAGGTAAAAACCCTAACCCATTTTGAAGGTGGTCCCTAATCCCAATTTCAATTTGGGAATTTTGGTCCCCTAATCCCAAATCGAGTTTGGTGGTTTTGAATTTGGGGATTTGGGCACCCAACACCCACTTTGAATTTGGGGATTATGGTACCCTAATCACATTTCGAATTTGGGGGTTTTGAAATTGGGGATTTTGGTACACCCCGCCTGGTGGATATCCAATCACTATTGTTTTGCTATGGTATGGTCCACTTGAGATTGTTGGGGGTTGCCTACCTTTTGGAGTGGTTTGAAATTTAGTGTAACCCTTCATCTAAGTGGGACACATATAACAGATGGGTTAGATGTCTGAAACACATATCAGTTGGCCTTGCAAACATTCAGGAATGTTTCTATGTGTCAATGTTTACTCTCAAAAGTTGTGTATGGTGTGGCCCACTTTAGTCATGAATTGACATGATTTTTAGGCCCATGAAAGATTGCATCTAATAGATGGTGTGGATGTCTCCAACACACATAACAGTTGGGCCACAGATCTTGAGCTCACAGGAAGCTCTCACAAGGTCCACCACATAGAACCTTTTCCCTATGAAGCCAGGCTAAATGGCTATATATCGATTGTATGTGAAAAAAATATATCGATTGATTATCAAAATATCGTATAGTTTTTTTTTTCTTTTTTTGAAAGGTCAAAATACTGTATAGTTTTTTACATTATGAGCAATAATAATCACATTTCTCACAAGGTTTTTAAGACCCAGCCTGCTTTAAGTTAATTTTTTCTTTCATGCTGAAACAAAATGTACAACCATCTTATTAGATCAATGGCCATAAGGCCCAATTGATCCTAAATGTTTGTGGTGGAAACCTAGGTAATCCCCACAACTGTTTACTTATCAAGATCTTTAAAACCCTGTTTTAATACTATTATTATTATTATTATAAAATATTTACTTTTCAATTAGTTTCCAACCGTTCAAATCAATGACCAATGATGATTAGAGTTTCTAGGTATAATGGGGGAGCTCTTGATCTCTTTTGACCACTTAGCATAGGATGGACTAGTGTTTGAGCATCTTTAGGCTGCTTACTTACTGATTCATTGTTTATAGGCGGCTGATCATTCCCACAATCACCTTTGGAGGTTCAGTATTATCAAGTTTATTGGTTTCATTGAGTTCTTTAAAAAAAATAAAAAAATAAATCAGCATGTCTACTTTCTACTAGACCCTTTTTCTTTATGGTAGTACATCCACCCTTTTGATTCACTAGAAAAACCTATTAAATTACACCTATCAGTCATTGGTTCCGACTTATATCTAAGTAGATACGAAACCAATACTTGTACTCCTAAGCCCCATTTTCTAAGGTCACTTGGATCAAGTTTTCTACCTTTCCACAAATCATAAGCAGTACATTCTATGGATTTAGTTTTTTATTTTATTTTATTTTATTTTTTTTTTTTTTTTTGGGGGGGGGGGGGGGGGGGGGGGTTGTTACTATTTAGGATATACATGGCCGTGCTAAATGCTTCTCCTTAGGTCTTAGTCAATGAGGATGTGCTAAGATGCTCATAGCCATATCTAAATCAGTTTTATTGCACCTTTTTGCTACACCATTCGGCTGAGGAGTATAGGCCATTGTAGTTTGACACTTAATTCCATTGACCCCATAGTATTCGTTGAACCCATTGGAAGTGAAGTCACCTCCCTTATCTGTTCTAGGAACTTCAATGGTTCTCCCTAGCTAGTTTTCTACTTCCCTTTCATATTCTTTAAAGGTTTCTAGGGATTTTGATTTCTTGCTAATTAGATATACATACCTGAATTTAGAAAAACATCGATGAAGGTGATGAAATATTCTTTGTTTTTATGAGTTGTTTATTAGAAGACAACAATATTATGAGGTAAAGTGTTTGATAACCATTTTTTATTTTGTAATTGGAACTTTGCATTTGATAGAATTTTGGTAAAGCGTCATAATAAAGTTTGTTGTTTTTTTTTTTTTTCAGTTTGTCATAAAAAACCAAGCCTCCTATTAATAGTCAATCGTGGCTATATATTTCTTTCGTAAGGTTTTTATGGTGTGGCCCACCTAATTCATGAAATGGCATGATTTTTAGGATAATGGTTGTCATGCCCCAAATCCGGAAATCGGATTCACTAGAATCCAAATCGCCGAATCCGGTGCCGACAACCTCCAATACCCCATTCTCGGCTCGTGGCGTCCATACACCAGATTTCGATCTTGGGATCCTATAAGGAGGATTTTTCAATGTACATTTAACTCATAATAAGCATAACCACAAGTATACCCAAATCATAAAGGCAACATTATCATCACATATCCACTAATAAAATTATTTGAGTACAATGCTAAAAGGAAATACATAAATTAAAAATTACGCTCCAGAAGACTGCCGCACGCTCCAAGCTTAACATTGCTGCAACCTAACATCACCTGCATGCATCTATCATGCATAAGCTTATAAAAAGCTTAGAGGGTGGTGTAAGTGTATGTACAAGGTAAGTGTCAAGTATTCAACACAATGTCATAATCATACAATGTTGAAATAAGCGCAAGGTCATGAATCATACGTTATCAGAGTAAGCGAAAATACTGACAAGTCCATGAGTCAAGCAATATCAGAATACGTAATACAAATCAACTATACAAATGAGGAGTCATAAAGAGTCAAATATCAGATTTTGTATCTAAACCATATGAATGTAAAAACACAGGTAACCCAAAATGTCATATGCCGCGAATGTAATGCGGTATGCAGTGCGAATGTAATGACCATGCTGGAGTGTGAAGTCGGGATGATAGTATGCATTATCGCAGGTTATGGGGTCCAGCACAAGGGATTTCTATCCAAACCAGTCCCATACCTAAATTTGGATAGTCAGACTCAATGTGGTAAACTCCTGATCTAAGGTTAGTCGCGCGCCCCAACCGAAATCCTGGCCATTACGAAAGTTCACATAATAAATAGTTGCGCACTACTAGCCCGAGTGGATAGTGAATGAATGAATGAGTGAGTATGTAAATCCTACTCAATAAGTCCACATATCAGTACGGTTCATCTCTGGGATCATCACCAGGGTTTATTACACTCTAAATGGCACTGCTGCTCTCCCGGCCGCACAGTCCAAGTGAGTGTAAGAAACCTCACTATCCGCTTGGACAATAGTCTGCTAATACCTATTCAGCACATCGATAGCAGACCCATTCCTTGAGCTGGTCAGACTCAGCCTAGAAATGCCCCCTACGCTCAAGTGGGTAAGGCCACACCCCTTCCCAACCAACTACGACACAGTGAGTGACGTGGCCTCCTGGTATTCGGCACTCCTGCACTCGTGTATCCACTCGGTCTCGATGTTTGGGCGTCCTCTTATACTAAGAGGGTTTTAGGGACTTTCACCCAGGGCCATCTATGACAGCCCGATGCTCGAACCAAACATTTTTGGTGTCCCCTCTAGTCATCCACGATATGCCTGTGGAGGCTATGACCCTGATGTCGCTAGGGCATATAGTAATCACAACACACAATGAAAGATGCATGAGTCATACAATCTAGTCATGCATCAATCCTGCGCATATCATGCGCTCATGTAAGACAACCTCCACTTATCAGAGAGTCTCATAACAACCTGCCCAATGACATATGCAATGATCAACCATATCTCATAACAAACATATAGATGATGCATGTGGGCATGTATCATGATGCTATGTGGTCACATACTCATAATCGGTATCAATAACTAGCATCGACAATCAACCTCGACAATGTGGACATTTAACCAACATTGCCTCCAAGGAATGGCCCATATAGAGCCTAACATACAGTGGACTCATGGCCTCACACCAAGGCCAAATATACAACACCATGGACCTCACTTAAGAGATTAATATACATCGTGATGGGCCTCTCACAAGGCCTAACATACCTCACAATGGGCTCCATCGCCTGACCCTCAAATGCATCACAATGGGCCTCATTACATAGACCTCATATTCATCACATTAGGCTTAAAACACGGGCTGAATATATACATCACAATGGGCCTCAACTACGAGTTGCATATACCCATATAGGTCTCAACAATTGACCTCAACAATTGAAATCAGCCTTGACAATCGAAATTGACACTCAGAGTCGGCCTCGATACTTGGCCTCGACAATCGGGATTGATCGATAATCAGAGTCGGCAAATTGATCGTGTCAACCGGCAATCGGCCATGACAATCGGGATTAGTCGATCAATAATTCAGAATTGGCAAATCGATCACGTCAATCAGATTGATCGATAATCAGAATCAGCAAATCGGTCACGACAATCAGATCGATCGATGATCAAAGTCGACAAATCGGTCACGTCAATCGGCAATCAGCCATGACAATCGAGATCAGTCGATCAATAATTCAGAATTGGTAAATCGGTCACGTCAATCGGATCGATCGATAATTAGAATTGGCAAATCTGTCACGATAATCGGATCGATCAATGATCGGAGTCAACAAATCGGTCACGTCAATCGGCAATCAGCGACGACAATCGGGATCAGTCGATCAATAATTCAGAATTAGTAAATCGGTCACGTCAATCGGATCGATCGATAATCAGAATCGGCAAATCGGTCACGACAATCGGATCGATTGATTATCAGAGTCGGCAAATCGGTCATGACAATCGGCAATCGGCCACAACAATCAGGATCAATCGATCAATAATTTATAATCAGCAAATCGATCACGTCAATTGGATCGATCAATAATCAGAATCGGCAAATCGATCACAGCGATCGGAATCGACAATCACCCACAACAATCGGAATCGATCGATAATCAAAATCGGCAAATCGGTCACTGCAAT
Source organism: Magnolia changhungtana (assembly GCA_030180095.1). Taxonomy (NCBI): domain Eukaryota; kingdom Viridiplantae; phylum Streptophyta; class Magnoliopsida; order Magnoliales; family Magnoliaceae; genus Magnolia; species Magnolia changhungtana. Next base: position 7,790,772 of record JASAUF010000600.1, read on the forward strand.
CGGAATCGACAATTAGTCAAGACAATCAAAATCGATCGATAATCAAATCGGTCACGTTAATCGGCAATCGGCCACGACAATCAGAAATCGAACAAGGCCTAAGGGAAGGTCATAATGTGGATATTAAACCATCATTGCCCATCAATGTGGCCATCTAACCAACATTGCTCCCAAGGAGTGGCCCACATAGAGCCAAAAGTATAGTGGACCCATGGCCTCACACTGGGGCTTAATGTACATTACCATGGGCCTCACTCAAGGTCAACATATTCATCACATTGGGCTTCATTCATGGGCCACATATGCATCACAATGGGCTTCATTCATGGGCCACATCATTGGGCCTCTTATGTCAAGTGGCCACATCTCATGGGCCGCATTATATGGGCCACACCAATGGGCCTAATACCATGGGCTTCAAATACACAACAAGTGGGTCTCATGGGTGGGTCACAAATACATCAAGGTGGGCCTCACAGATGGGCCACAAGTACGTCAAGGTGGGTCTCATGGATGGATCATAAACACATCAAAGTTGGGCCTCATGGATGGGCCATAGACACATCAAAGGTGGGCCTCATCAACGGGCCGCACCAATGGGTCCATGTACATCAAGTGGGCTGTATCATGTGGGCACGACCCATCATAGGTGGGCCCTCGCAGCAATGGGCCTCACCAGATGGTCGGCGAGGATGTAGAATGTATACATCAGGTGGTCACACGTCCCACAGACATAGTGGATAAAACATACATCATGGTGGTCCCATGTCCGTAAACAGTGTGGATGAAATCATATATCAAGGTGGACCACATGTCCATCAAGATGGATAGACAATGCGAATACAACACATCAGTAAGGTAGACCCACCGTCCTGGACAGATGAACAGAGCTGATAAAGTACATAAATCATGGTGGGCCACGATGGACGGCCTGGTTCATTAGTTAAACGACGTGGAGAACACATATACATCAGGGTGGATTTCCACCATTGGAAGGGGTGGATGCATAGCATGGTGTGGTCCACAGCACACCGTCCAAATGGACAGTGTGGATATACAATGAGGTGGGTCCCACACATATACAACCAATACATATGTATATATAAAAAATATATTTTAATATTATATTAATATAAGTTCAAACGTCCAGCTCCTCTATTCTACGGATGGCTAGGAGCTAAAAGCAAATGGACAGCGTTGATATGACACATGCATCACGTGAGTCCACACGCACGTGGGTCCCACGGCTGTTGAGGCAGCAAGATAAAACACGTATATCACGGTGGGTCCCACGTAGGGCCCACCATATAATATCACATATATATATATATATATCATTATTATATATTATAAATATACACACTTACATATGCAAAATATAATATAATATTATATTCAAGAAAGAGAGTCCAGCATCCAGCTGTCCAGAGATGGACGGATGGCCTGGTTAAAATGCACATATGAGAGGTGGGTCCCACGTGGGGACCACCACATAATATATATTATATTAATATATTGAATAAATATTAATATATTATATAATATACATATATATATATACACACTAGGTGGGTCACACCATTCCACACAGTGGACGGCGTGAATAAAACACATACATCATTGGTGGGTCCCACCGTCCAGTATTGTGGACGGTGCAGACAAAACACATACACTTGAGGTGGGTTCCACCGTCCACTGCCATGGATGGTGTGATAAAACAAATACATCAGTGGGTCCTACATGGGGCCCACCGTAACGTTTATCTTCCATCTAACATGTTGGTACGATCACAGGGACCCGTGAAAAGAGGAAAAATAAATTTCACAATGATCCAAAACTTCCGTGAACCTCAAAAGGGTTTCAACCACAGACGTGCAATCCCACTATCCCTTGTGATGTGGACCACCTAAGAGCCTTATATGGTGGATTTTTTTGAAGGATTACAGCCCTAAGGGGCACCATCAAAATACACGGTGTTGATGTGCAAAACACACCACGGTGGGGTCCACGGCTGGGGCCGTGGTTCCCAGCCCGTCCAGCGTCCACGCAGGCGCTGCTGCGTCGTCAGAGGCAGCAACAGGCGCTGCTGCCTCATTGCTATTATTATTTTTTTTAAGGTTTTATTGGGGTTTTTCATAGGTGGGGTCCGCATCAACAAAATCCACCCCGCCCATTGGTCTTTACTGCTCAAGACAGACCAAATGAGCCCAATATTCGTTATATTTTGGCACATCAAAACATCAGGGTGGATTTCAATGGTAGACACACTGTTTACTATGCTATGGCCCGCTTGGGAGTCAGATTAACCTCATTTTTCGGTTCAACGCCTAAAATGAGTTGGGAAATGAGAGGGACGGTGTGGATTGAATTCATACATCACAGTGGGGCCTATATGAGTGACCCTCCCCAAGTTTCAAATCAAGCTGATATTTTATTTTCATTTTTGTAACGTCCAGTGTCCAGGGAAGCTGGACGGCTTTGGGTACAACACAAATTAGGGTGGGCCTTGCTCAGATGGGCCACCAATTGGATGGATGGTGTGGGTAAGACCTACATCAAGTGGGGTACATTCGGGTGGGCCACACGGCCACATCATTGCATACGAAAAATGAAAGAGAGAGGGAGAGAGAGAGAGAGAGAGAGAGAGAGAGAGAGAAAGAGAGACACCCACCTCAAGATCTTGAACTCCTCCTTCCTCCAATAAGTCTTAGAGTTCCAAGGAGGTTGATTTAACGGTCGAGATGGGGTTTGGTGGGTTCGATTAGTAGGGAAAATGGGTGGGAGATGGCATGATTTTGGGTGGCTTGGACATCCTAAGCTTGTAACGATGGAGATAAAATGAAGAAGAAAGAGGGAGGAGAGAGAGGGAGGAGAGAGAGAGAGAGAGAGAGAGAGAGAGAGAGAGAGAGAGAGGTGATGGTTTATAGGTAATTAATGAGTTTGACTTATGGTGAAAAGGTAAGGGGTGATTGCTTGCACGGAGTAATGGCTAGGGGTAGGGTGGGTTGATGTCACCCCTAGGGAGACATCATCACAATTATGACTTTTTAGGGAAGTACAATAACAAGGATAGGTGGGTCCCGTGATTAAGCGATCAATGGCTGAGATAATGCACAGGCCGGATCTCATAATCTGAGCATCGCATTGACGCATGAGACGCGACGTCGAAATCGCGGGGACGGCGCAGTCACAATGACATAGGTCTTGGGTTGAGTCGGCTCGGGTTTACAGGATATGACTCAAGAGCATGCGCAAACATTATCTATGCATCGCTGGTCGTCGAAATTCGACTGGGAGGACCGCAGAAGTTTATGGAATGGTACGGGGTAGGATACGGGTCTTACAATGGTTTACCATGGAAGGGTGTGTCTGACACACATAATAAGACTATAGAACTTAAGTTAATAGGAAGCTCTACAATTAATATGTTTTGCTACGATTAATGGACCAAATGGATGTCACATAAATATGTGCCCACACATTTTGAGCATACCTTCAAGTAGATGATTATGATGGATCTCTCTCTTCTTCTGATGGTCTAGATCACCTTCACCTCTGATCAAGACTTCTTTGGTCCATCTTGGACATGAAAGTGTCTATGACGGCCCATCAAATGCATAGTGTTGATGGTCGACACGCATCATAGTGGGGCCCACACAGCTCGACCTCGTGGGAAGTTCCCATGAGCTTGACCGTACAGAACCTTTTCCCTATATACCCGACCCCACCTGACCCCACCCAACCCTAGCCCCCTTCCTCTGTCTCTGATCTCTCCACCCTACTGTTGCCGCGCACCCTACCCACGCATGCCCTCTCTCTATCTTTGAAGCTCTGTGAGGTATCTCTCTCTCTCTCTATCTCTCTCTCAATCTCTATACTGATTTAGGGATTTGGGGATTAACAATTTGTGGATTCCTGATTTGATGTGGACCCTCATTTAGGGATTTCTTCTTATAAAATCCATGTCTTGTTTTAAAGATGAGAGACCTTTGAAGGAATTCTCTTTGAATTTCAAGTGATGAGGGACAATAATTTCTGTTAGTATGTCTGATTAGCTAGGATCGTTTTAGTTTCTATTGGAGGGTGCTTGTATGCGTACTACTTGTATAGAAAGTGAATCATAATAAGTGATAGAAACTGACCAATAGTCTAGCTTTTCTTGTTCCAAGCACAGTTCATCAGTCCCTTCATTCATGTCTGTGGATATTTGGAGGAGATTCTGTGAAGCAAATGTGGCTATGGATATTCGGAGGAGAGTCGTGCGAATAAAGAAGTTCCAACCATATGGAACCATCAATCATGCAAACAGTATCATAATTAGTTGTGTTTTCCCTTCATTCATGTCTGTGTGAGCTTATGAATGGATCTAAGCTAGTAGTTGTGTTTTCCCTTCATTCATGTCTGTGTGAGCTTATAAACAAGTTAGATAAGAGATGACATTAGCACATAGAAATATTAAAACAAGTTCCAGCCATATGAAACCATTAATCATGCATTATGATACATTCCAAGTGATTTCTTCTTCTTCTTTGAATTTTGTATTCTAAGTTGTAATTTTTTTTTATAAATGTTGAATTCCTGTAGAATGGAGATAGTTTCTTGTGTGGATGGCCTGATGAATAGTTTGAAAGATTGGATCTCATTTGTTGGTCAATAGTTGTATAGATGGAATATTCCATTGTAGGGACTGCCTGATGAATAGTCTGGAAGATTGGTTCTCATCCACAAAAAATTAGAAGCCTAGCTTGATTATGCCAGAGGAATGTGAGCAAGGAAAAGATGATTAAAAGTTTATATCTATAAGCATATATAGAAATCGTAAAGAGGAATATGTTCATCAGTTCATGTATGAACTGTGATTCTTTCATTTACTGCTTATAAATGAGCACTGAAAATTAATGATAAAAAGCATATGCTCCTAGAAAAACTCGTTATCATCATCTAAGCCTCATCCCAATTAATTCATTAGTTTGATGGTCATGGTTGATAGTAAGAATATATTTTTCTATTTTCTTTCCAAGCATGGTTTGCAATTTCTTTGAAATATCTTTGGTGGTTATTAAATTGTTACTGGGAAAGGTTACAATTACTCAAATTTTATTGAATCCAATGATGTTGTGAATTACTTGAATGGAAATCTGAATTTGTGAAAATTGCAAAATTATAAGCTGTGTAAAAAAAAAAAACCTTCATTCAATGGTTGGAATTGGATAATCAAATAATGTTTTCACATTTTATTTGTGAATCAAATCATCCTCATCTATCCTACCCCTTTTTATCTTTTAATCAAGTATGAAATAGTCAATTGTTCTTATTATTTTCTTATTTTTTGCAAATTTTTGGTTCTCTCTCTTGTTTGACTTCTTAACATGTTTCTTCTCTTAAGCTTGCATATGGAAACTTTGGCAGTGACCACTATAGATGGGTACTAACATTGCTTGGTTGAAATGATGTGGCTGAAAAAGCAAACAATATCATAATGCATGATTAGTTGTGTTTTCCCTTCATTCATGTCCGTGTGAGCTTATGAATGGATCTAAGCTGGTAGTTGTGTTTTCCCTTCATTGATGTCTATGTGAGCTTATGAATGGATCTAAGCTGGTAGTTGTGTTTTCCATTCATTCATGTCTGTGTGAGCTTATGAACAAGTTAGATAACAAATAAACATCATTGTGACCCTTAAGTAGGATTCAATAGTGGAAATCATTATTCACACTGTTTCGTGTGCTATTGTCTACTTGAGCTTTGGATATGCCTTATTTTCAATATCAAGCCCTAATAAAATAGATGTTTGGATTGATAAAAATAACTCAGTAAGCCCACCTTGTTGCATGTATCTTAAATCCAGGTTGTTCATCCATTTTCCATAACATATCATGGTATAAGCCTAAAAATGAAGTAGATATAACTCTCAGGCAGATTATAGTACTAGAAACATTGGTAAATGACCATTAAAAACTTGTGTGTCACAAAAGTTTTGGATCAATTTGATATTTGGTTTTTTTCTATCATCTAGGTTTTATGGCCTTATCAAAAACTTCATTTCTATTAGTGAAGCCTATCATAGTTAGTCCTCTCCCAAAAAACTAAAAACATAATTGGTGAAAAGCTTTTTACCTCTTAACATGCTCATCTACAGCCTATCATAGAAAACCTTTAGGAAATCCTAAAAAACATACTTTCTCTAGCTTTCAAGGTATTTATAGGCCTACTAACATGACGAACTTTTTCATCTCTTGGCAATGGGCATCCTTGTCTTCATTTTACATTTATCATTCACATATGAATTAAATCTCTTGTTTTAAGTAGTTGATAGTAGCATTATACATGAGGACTTTCTCATCTTCCAATACTATGGACATGCCCTGTGTAAGGCTTACTTCATCAAAAGTTGTCCTGCGCCCATCAAAGTACTAGGATAAAAAAAAATCAATTAAAGTCTTTTATTTAACTTTAAGATATTACATTCTAGAGCTTCTCTTTCATGTAAAAGTTTGTTAAAAATGTTTGTTTACTTAACATTGTATTTCTATTCTCAGTATGAAGATAAAATGCGTATATTGTTCCATTGCCTCTGTTGTCTAAAATGATCTGTGCACACCTTATGGACAGACCCGGATGTGTGTCGAAGCTATCTGGATGTTGAGCGGGGGTCCCTGAAAGGTGGGAACCACTGTTATGACCATGATGAAGCTGTCCATTTCTTATGGACAACATTGGAGTGGCCTAGCCATTTGGATAAGCTCGTGTTTATGTATTAGCTCAGAATTGATAGAGTAGACCCGGATGTGCGTCAGAGCTATCCAGATGTTGAGTGAGGGTCCCTGGAAGGTGGGAACTACTATTATGACCATGATGAAGCTGTCCATTTCCTATAGACCGCATTGCAGTGGCCTGGCCATTTGGACAGGCCCGTGTTTATGTATTAGCTCGAAATTGTTAGAGTAGACCCTAGTATAACCCTAAACCTAAAACTAATACTTAAAACTAAACATCATGGTGGGACAGTGCCCCCGACCGTTGATTCCTTCCTGGGACCCACCATTGTGGTTATTTGAGATCCAACTTGTTGGTAAGTTCACACAGACCTAGACCTAAAGAAGGAATAACACAAATATCAGCTTGATCGAAAACTTTTGTGGCCCCAATTCGTTTCGAGGTCCACTTGAGCTTTGGATCTACCCTAAAACCTAAACTTAAACCTATTCTCAAATCCCAAAACCTATAACCTAAACCTAAACTTAAACCTATAACCTTAACTCAAACCAAAACCTATAATCTAAACCTTAACTTATAACCTAACCTTAACCTAAACCTAAAACCTAAACCTAAATATATTCTCAAATCCCTAAACCTAAACCTGCACCTAATCCTAATCTCAACTCCCTAACCTAAACCTAAACCTAAACTTGAAAACCCAAACCTAAACCCGATCCTGAACACGAACCCGATTTCCTAAACCTAAACCTTAACCTATTCTCAATTCCCTAAAGCTATAACCTATAACCAATAACATATAACCTATAACCTAAACCTAAACCTAAACCTATAACCTTAACCTAAACCTAAGACCTAAACTTAAACCTAAAACTTAAATGTATTCTCAAATCCCTAAACCTAAACCTACACCTAATCTTAATCTCAACTCTCTAACCTAAACCTAAACCTAAACTTAAAAACCCAAACCTAAACCCGATCCCAAACACGAACCCGAACACGATTTCCTAAACATAAACCTTAACATATTCTCAATTCCCTAAACCTAAACCTATAACCTATAACCTATAACCTAAACCTATAACCTATAACCTTAACCTTAACCTAAACCTAAACATAAACCTATAACCTTAACCTAAACCTAAACCTAAATCTAAACCTAAACTTGAAAACCCAAACCTAAACCCGAACCCGAACACGATTTCTTAAACCTAAACCTTAACCTATTCTTAATTCCTAAAGCTATAACCTATAACCTAAACCTAAACCTAAACCTAAACCTAAAACCTAAACTTAAACCTACAACCTAAATGTATTCTCAAATCCCTAAAACTAAAACTTTAACCTAAACCTATAACCTAAACCTAAACCTTAACCTATAACCTAAACCTTAACCTATAACCTATAACCTATAACCTAAACCTATAACCTAAACTCAATTCCCTAAACCTTAACCTATAACCTAACCTAAACCTAAACCTATAACCTACACTTATAAACTAAACCTAAACCTAACTCAAAACCTAACCTAAACCTAAAACCTAAATGTATTCTCAAATCCCTAAACCTAAACCTACACCTAATCCTAATCTCAACTCCCTAACCTAAACCTAAACCTAAACTTGAAAATCCCTAAACCCGATCCGAACCCGAACCCGATTTCGTAAACCTAAACTCAATTCCCTAAACCTACAACTTATAACCTATAACCTATAACCTATCACCTAAACCTAAACCTAAACGTAAACCTATCACCTAAACCTAAACCTAAACCTATAACCTACAACATTAACCTAAACCTATACCTATAACCTAAACCTAAACATATAACCGATAACTTAAACCTAAAACCTAAATGTATTCTCAAATCCCTAAACCTAAACCTACACTTAATCCTAATCTCAACTCCTAACCTAAACCTAAACCTAAACTTGAAAACCCAAACCTAAACCCGAACTCGATTTTCTAAACCTAAACCTTAACCTATTCTCAATTCCCTAAAGCTATAACCTAAACCTAAACCTAAACCTAAACCTATAACCTAAACCTATAACCTATAACCTATAACCTATAACCTTAACCAAACCTAAACCTAAACCTATAACCTATAACATTAACATAAACCTATAACCTACAACATTAACCTAAACCTATACCTATAACCTAAACCTATAACCTATAACCTAAACCTTAACCTATAACCTAATCTAAATCTAAACTTATAACCTAAACTTATAACCTAAACCTAAACCTATAACCTTAACCGAAACCTAAAATCTAAACCTAAACCTAAAACCTAAATGTATTCTCAAATCCCTAAACCTAAACCTACACCTAATCCTAATCTCAACTCCCTAACCTAAATTGCAAACCTAAACCTAAAACCTAAATGTATTCTCAAATCTCTAAACCTAAACCTACACCTAATCCTAATCTCAACTCCCTAACCTAAACTTGCAAACCTAAACCTAAAACCTAAATGTATTCTTAAATCCCTAAACTTAAACCTACACCTAATCCTAATCTCAACTCCCTAACCTAAACTTGCAAACCTAAACCTAAAACCTAAATGTATTCTCAAATCCCTAAACCTAAACCTACACCTAATCCTAATCTCAGCTCCCTAACCTAAACTTGTAAACCTAAACCTAAAACCTAAATGTATTCTCAAATCCTTAAACCTAAACCTACACACAATCTTAAAGAATGGGCAAACCTAAACTTGAAAACCTAAACCTAAACCCGATCCCGATCCCGAACCCAATTGAATGGGCCCACACATAATCTTAAAGAATCATCCTTATACAAGTAGATTATTCTAGTCTATTTCTTGTATGATTTCAATTGAATACCTTATTAGGACATGTGAGATCCGACCCGAGTTCGCATGTATGTGTGTGAGTATGCATATCATTCATCTTGGTCCCCCGGTCCTGCGAGTCAAATTTTGGCAACCTGTGACCATCGGATAGTGGTTGCGGTCATCCTTAAGTCCGGTCACATAGACCCAACTCGGATTGAGCTGAAACCTATGTCATCTTGTTCACATCGCCGTTGTGGTTCCGATGTCACGTCTTGTGCACCTATCCGACGTGTAAATCATAAGATGTAAGCAATTCAATTTTAGCCCTTGATAATGATCGTGTGGCCCGCTTAGTGAGGAGAACACATTTTTCAAGGTGGCCCACTCCCTTTTTGTTGCAATTTTTAACAAACTTCACACACACTAACTAAAGTTCCATCTCACACACTACCTACCCTTAAACACCACCCACATACTTACTAACCTATTAAACCTACAACTTTGGTTGTAACTCCCTACTTGCAATCATCTCCCCTCTCTAACCAAGGTAAGAAAGCAATGATTACTTTGCTTAAAAGGATTTCTTTCCCTCTTTTCCTCTCATTTTTCTCTCTCTCTCTCTTCTCATTTCTAGCTAACAACCTTCCTCCAAAAATCTCCAAATTCTCCAGCCCCTTCCTAGCTAGATCTCTCCCAATCTAACCCATAAAAATTCATCCCAACCATTAAAACTTCACCATTGGAGCTATAGAACCCAAGTGTAGAAGAAGGAGAATAAGCTTTGAGGTGGGTGCTCTCCTTAACTTCTTCTCTCTTTCTTCTCTTTTCTTTCTTTTCCTTGTATGTATGGAAGCATGTAGGACCCACCGATCCATGGTGGAGGTCCTACATGGTTCCTAGGATGAAGGTCATGGGCCTATATCCTACTCATTTCCTTCCATGGTGGGTCATTCTCCATGGACCCACCATGATACCTTCTTCTTTATTCTTGCATCTCATAGGCCACCTAGGCCTTTGCATGCATGAAGGGAGGGTGTCCCTACCCTCCAGCAAATTATCTTGATGCATAATAGCTTGCATGTAAGTGCATACATAGTGGATGGTGTAGATTGTGGAGTGGAAGGTCCATTAGTGACGGGACCTTCCACCAATGGCCGATTTACTTCTTCATTCTCCATTTTTCTTTATTTTTCCCCTGTGTACTCTGATGATGTGTGGCCCACCAAGGAGAGGTCAGTAACATTTCAAACCCTTAGTTAAATAGAAAGTCCAAGCCCACTTTGACTAGATGTTTAAGCCCACCATGCATACATGGTTTGGGTGGCCTCCAAAATGGCTTTTTCATGGAGGTCGGAGTGAGCTCCTGGGTCTGAAATTTTGTTAACCCATCAAGGTGGATCCCACATGTTGAATCAGGGCCATAAACCCCTTTGATTAATTTATATAGGCTAAAATATGGACAACATATGTTCCTGTCCAGATTTCAGGCCCAGTTTGAGCATGACTTTTGGGCTAATATTTGGATCTATTTGCATGTCTTTTTCTCTCAAATTTCTTTGGCGGTTTTCTAGAGTGTGGACCTCACTTTGATTTGGAATGAGTCCCACATCATTTCCCCCATGCTTGAGGCCTATGGGACGGGCCAAAGTAGGCTGACTGTCCAGAAATTTCTAGACAGTCCAGCAACATTGCATGTTAGAAATGTTCATTGTTCATCTTGATTTGGGAGTAAGTGGGCCACTCCCTTGGATCCCACATGTTGTTCATATGTGGGACCATCAAATCCGCCAATTTTTTAATAATCTGGGCAAGTATAGGCCCACCCCATGTGGTGCCAAACATGGGACAATAATATTTTCTGCACCAGCAGATTTTCTGTATATTCATTACTGACCATAATTTGTATGAATTAGATAAATAACTTATACTATTTAAAAAATTCTAAAAATTTTCATAGAGGTGTCTCACCCATGTTAAGACTTACTTGCAAAATTTTAGGGCCAATGGACCCCATTTGGGCATCCAAAAGGGTGGGCCAACATAGTGGGCTGCCAGAAAATTCTGTTGTGCAGTCCAGCAGCATAGTTCCATAAAAACAAATTTTTTTAAAAAAATATTTTCTCAAAAGGTGGGCCATATTTCTAGGTCTCACCTTGTTGTAGACTTGATGAGGAACCTTGGACCTAAATTTCAGGAATTTTGGAGGCCTAAAACCCACCCATTTGGATGGCCCAAATTCAGGACAGTTATTTCAAGCAACATTTCACCTTGGACAGATTGTAACTCTGGAGTTTATTAAAATACTTTTGAGTATCCAAAAATCATGAAATTTTAAAATAATATGTTTCACCCATGCTGAGACCTACCTACAAAATTTTGGGACTAATGGAACCCTGTGGACACCGTGGCGAGGGCTGGACTGGCTCACCACGTTGGGACGTCCAGGTCAGTCTAATTTTCTGGATAAACTATTTTCTAAAAATAAATTAAAATACTTCTAGCTATCTAAAAATCACAAAATTTTATGGAGTTTTGATCCACCTATGGAAGGACCACTCTGAAAATTTTTAGGGCCAACGGGCCCCTGTACTGACCGTGGTGCGGCCTGCAATTTAGGTCAATTTTGGGCTAAATACCTGGGCCCGTATGACTACCCACCATCGGACGCCCCTACCTTGGGCTGCTAGGCTTGCATTGCAACGACATGGCTCACTTGAATATATGTGTTGTATATTTCCCTCTCATTCGGTGAGGCCCACAGTGATGTGTGTGGACCATCAGGGAAATAAATATACTATAAATAAATTTTATTAAATTTCCAGCAAGCCCGGATAGTGGGTGAGCTGAAATTTCAGCATTTGCCCCAAGGTTGCTACCCACAAATGTATGTTTTGAGGCATCATGGCCCACCATATTTGGGGACATTATTACACATATCTTGCCCTATCTTAATTAAATTTTTGGGTTTAATTAGTACACTCTTAAGGCCCACCTTAAATGGGTTTTATTAGAACAATATTCATAGTTAGCTGTTGGGTTTCCTAGGTTCAATGTCTTAAAACTTCCTTGATAGACCCCTGACCTTTGGGCCTATATTTAATACACTATTGTGATGGGTTTTAAGGGCCAAAATACTCAGGTAGTTGGGCCCTTGCTTGCCCATTAAAGTAAACCATACTTGGGCCGAGATGTGAGGCCTAACTTACTTGTTTTAAATATAAGGATCACCCATATGTTGGGCTGCCCATTAGGCCCACCACAATGAGTGGACTCATGATCTTTATGGTTGGGCCCAACCTTGCTTGAGGGCCCACTATATTGCCTATGTGTTGGGCTTTGAGTATAAGCCCACTAGGCCATGGATTGCCTTAGGCCTTGGGCCTTAGTTCATATTCGAGTAGTGGTGGGCTACCTCTTGGGAACCAGTTGAGGTTGGATGTCCTCCTGGGTGGTCCTAAGGTAGGCTCATAGGTTCTTCTATGGATGGTTAAAGGCCCACCATAGGCCTTAGGCCATTTGTTTGAGGCTCAATGTGTATATATGAGGAACCTACCTTAACGCATGTTTAGTCTAGGCCATCGAAGCTTTGGATCGCTCGATTGTGGATGCACTCTCTACCTTGGGTTGCTGTTGGACTCACAATCCAGTAGCAGGCCCACTTGATCTTTTCATGATATATACACACTCTCCACCTGGTGGGGTCCCCCAGTGAGTATAGTTGGCCTTCATGAGATTATTTCTACATATTTAACTAATTTCTGGACCTTAGCAGGTCCAAGAAGTCAAACAGGCCAAAAGTTTATCAAAGGGCCTAAAATGTACAATTTTATGGTTATAACTTTATTTGTCTATGGGGCCCACCATATTGAGAACTTGTATACGTGTTATATGCTTATGTTTTCTTATAATATTTGGGCTTAATCAGTACATTCTTTTGAGTCGCCTTTAGTGATCACATGAGGATCCCATCTGATAAGATTTTTGGGGCATCCCATGGGCCCAGAGTGGGATGGGACGTCCCAACTTGGCCCAACCATATATTGGGCTGACTTCCACCATTTTGATAGACTTGTGGGCTAAGATAAGGATAGTATTGGGCCCTTGGTTGCCCACTTAAATTGCTAGTTATTGGGCTGATGTAGTTGGACCCATTTCATCTAAACTTAAACTTATTTTTAGGCCGTATATTGTGTACGCAGGCTGCCCACCAAGTCCAACTTAATGCATGGATTCTATAGCCATTGGAAATTGAGCCTTGGGCTTTAATTTCTCTCTTGGAGCCCATATTGTCAAAAGTAGTATTATATCTTTTTATAGCCTATTATGAGGAATATATGTATGTGGTTACCTTTATTTTTATCTTAAATGTAGGCCTTGGGCTTTCTGTCCATATAGTTCATGGTTAATATGTCTTCTTGGGGAATGGCGGTTAAATGTCCACATTATGGACCCTCTAGGCCCAGATGTATTTAAGAGTGAGTGGATAATCATCTTAGATTCTTGCTAGGCTCATTTCTATATTACTTAGACCCGTAGCTTGTATACTTAGTCTCATGGGCTACCCCAGGTAAATGGGCCCCGACTAGAAGTTAGATTTCCTTAAGGATGTTGTCTAAGGGCCCGTTTGGCCGATTGGATTGGAAGGGATTAGATGGTAGTGGAAGGGATTGGATGGTAAATCCCGGGATTGGCCGGGCGTGCCAAACAGTGTAGGTGATCTAATTCAACTCCTTTGAATCTTCAAACAATCCACTGACAACATCATTACCTTTAAATCCCATCCAATCCATCCAAATCCGTTCAAATTAGCCTGCGACATGTTTGGTTCGTGGGATTGGAAGGGATCGGAAGCTTTAATCTTTGGATTGGTCGGGCGTGCCAAACGGACTGGATGTATCAATCCAGGGACATAGCAATCCCATGATCTCAAGACAATCCGCTGACAACACCATCATTACCTAGAAATCCACGCCATCCACCCTAATACCATTCACTCCCTTGCAATCCACCCGGCCAAACAGGCCCTAAGTACCTAGCCTTGGTTCCATCTTAGATAGGAAGAATGTAATATACATTGTATATCGCCATATAGTATGATTAAATTCATCCTCATAGCCATGTACATCATTGTATGCTTAGTTGACACTGTGTGTGTGTGGTCATATTATGTCATTGGGCATTGCATGTTACCTTCTCAGAGGGACGTAGTACTCCCTCTTGAGTACGTTGGATACTTGGAATTGATGCATGGTTGATTGTGTGATTCATGCATCTAGCATTGAATAACATGTGAGCATTATCGCCCTTGCTCCATTAGGGCTGTAGCCTCCACAGATACATCGTGGATGGCCATGTTTGGACATCGGAATATTACTTGAGCATAACAGGTGCATAGGATGCCCATGGGTGAAATTTCTAAAAATTCCATGGTACCAAAGATTTGCTCTAGCTCCATGATGGAGTGAAAAATATGATCGCACAAGGGCCTTATATCGTTAGGCAGCGACTCCCACTGTCGTGTAGTCGATTGGATAGGGGTGTGGCCTTACTCGCCTGATGTAAGAGGACATTACTAGGCTGAGTCTAACCAGCTCGTGAATGGGTCTGCTACCGTCAGGCCTTGTTGGTGATTGGCTATCCACAGGCGGGTAGTAAGGTCACTTACTCTCGTTTGACTGTGCGGGGTCTATAGAGCGGCAGTCATCCAACAGTGTAATGAACCCTGGTGATTTCCTTATGATGGAAATATACTTAATAAGTGGATTGGATATGAGCACTGGCATTATTTCGTATTATATTTACATCGGCTATGTAAGCCTCATATTGCATTGCCTTGGCATGGTGCCCAGTACTCATTGCATTATATAGCCTGAGTATGGCTTCCTATATTATTGTACTGCCTTGGTACAACTTCTTATGTTCATGACAGCCCTGTTAAGGCTGGTGGTATTGGCTTTGATTATATTTCCTTCCTGTTTCTCCATTATTCTTCTATGCACTATTATCACACACTTTCACCACCCTCTAAGCTTCTATAAGCTTATACATGATTGATGCGTGCAGAAGATCCTAGGTAGGCGTGGTAGTGACAGAGTTTGGGCTAAAGCTAAGCTTGAGGACCCAGTGTTGCAGACTTCCTTTTTTTCTTCTATTATCTTATATATGTCCTTTTGGACCTTATGTAAGCTTGTAAAAGTTCAAATTCTTAGTAGATTTTGTGATGTGTGCCCTTAGTTATTCTCAGATGTACTTGTTGTGATCTTGGGTTTGCTCGTATTGGAAATGATTATATTATTATGGAAATCCTTCTTGTAGGATCCCAGGATCGAAACTTACCTCAGGAGCCGAGAATGGAGTACTACGAAGGTTGTTGCAGCCAGAACCAGCCATCGGGTTCCTTGTAAGTCCGATTACCGAGTCTAGGGCGTGACATGAGTTGGTATCAGAGCATAGTGAAAAGGCCAAACTATATGTCCTAGAGGGGGGGTGGGTGAATAGGACTATGCCAAATTTAAAATAAAATTAGCGGAAATAAATTAAACCAATAGCCTTACAATATGAATCAATTCACAATGCTAAATTTTAAATCACCTTGATAAATGAGTATTGAGAGATTGATACAAATTCAGTTCTAAGGACAACCTTACACCATAATAAACAAGGGCTTATGGTAGGACAACCTTATTTCTAGAACCTCTTTTGGATCAAGGACTCAATTTTAATATAAGTAAATGAAATAGCAAGGAATTAAAATTAAATGCAGAAGTATAGATCTAAATTATTACAACAATCCCCACACTTGCTTGAAATGTAAATAGTTACAACATTCACATCCACTTGTACATTCCACACAATCGAATGATAAAAGATATGAAAATTAAGCAAGCATTCAATCCACAAGACAAAGAGTTATAGTGGTTCGCCTGTGTGTACACCAACCGCTTTCCAAATGACCACACAAAAAGTTACTCCACTCTAATATCCTCATACGGGGATATTAGCATTCACTATCAAATAGGTTTTCTCAGTTCACCAAAAACCTTTACAATTGTGTCTTTTTCACTTGGGCTTACACAATTCAAAAACCCCTCTTTTCTGAGTTTTCTGGTTTTCCTCAGACAACCAATACAATAAGATTTTTCTGGTTCAACCTCAAACAAAACTAGTACAATGAGATTTTTATGGCTTAACCTCAAACAAAACCAAAAGTAAATAATTTACAGAATTGTAAAATACCTGGATTTCTCCTTTTCTTAGCAGCCCGATAGAACCAATCGGAGTAGATGATTGAATGTCAAAGTTCAACTTTCAATACTCACATTCATAAGGTTCTAAATTCTAATAGATTTTAGATTTAACTTGTTGGGCGTAGCTATATTTGATTTTGATTCCAAGAAGAAGGAATAAGATAATTCCTCTTTTCAAATAAGATTGGAATATAGAAACAAAATTAAATTAAATAAGCTAGCAAAAGGAATATTAAATAAGCACAATGTAGCTTAAAATAAACACAGACTTATCTCAGAGTGATCACTTGAAAATTCTTGAATAGAATAGAGTTGAAGTGTGAAAACTCTGAATTTCGTGTTCAATTTCTAGAAGTAAAAATCGTTCCTACGACTGGTCTTAGAAACCTTCGACTGGTCGTAGCTCTAACAGATTTTTGAAATATTGAGCGCGATCTTTGAAAGTTGTTCCACGACTAGTCGTGAGTATCCTACGACTGGTCGTGGATCACCTACGACTGGTCGTAGATCCTTACGACTGGTCGTAGGACCATAGATTACGTTACTGGACTTTGAGTAGTAGATCCACGACTGGTCGTGAACGAGTCGAAGCCACACCTACGACCGGTCGAAGGACCTCTAGGACTGGTCGTGGGCGTACCAAAAATTTTGAAAAATCTTCAACTACTTAGGACTGGTCATGGAATTTCTTGGACTAGTCGAACCAATGTCAGGACTGGTCGAACAAGAGCTAGGACTGGTCGTAGAATAGACCAAACTTATGTAAAATAAATATTTGATTTATGTATCCAAAGTGACCTACTTAAAGGGTCAACCTAAGGTCATTCAAACCTGAATCATGTCGTATGGACATTAAACTTCAACCATTCAATGAATGTAGATTGTTTGAACCATATCAGGCTTGAGATCTTGAACTTGTTGTAGCTTCAAACTTGAGATCTTCATCAACATAACAACTACTTCATGCATTGCTTATTAGTCTTGAAGTCATGAGTTGTTTCTTAAGAATTGAACATCAACATTGTAGCTTCTTGAACTTCAATATGTAGCTTCTTGAAAAGTTCAACTTGTAGCTTCTTGAAAAGTTCATCTTGTAGCTTCTTGAAGTGTTTATGCAGTGTCTTGAATTCATATAAATCATCATACAAGCACAGGACACAGATAGATGTTTTGACACATCAAAATTTGACAACCAAAGGAGTATAAGACCATAACATTTACAATCTCCCCCTTTGTCAAATTTGTGACAAAACACCCAAGTAATAATACTTCCAATAGACATAAGAGAAGTACAAACACAACAGGTTCACAATAGAGAAGCATGCACAGTTATATAGATATCATTCTCCCATAACTACCCCTGAGAAGCTTAACTCCCCCTGAGTAATAGGAGCACATCATAAAGATTAAATTCAAATAAATCAAAAGCCTCCAAAACTTCTCCCCCTTTTTGACACAAAATGACAAAGGAAGAAGAGCATCAATAATAATAGGAGTTGATTCAAGAGAACATAGTGCATAATTAAAAAAGTCAGTAAGCATGTAAAGTTCAGTAGGAGTTGATTCAGGAGAGCGAAGATGACGTTGTACAATAGAAGCCGATCTAGAAGAAGATGGACCTCGAGTAGTTTTCTTTTTACCTCTAGCATCCATTTTCACAGAAGGATTTCAAGGAAACAACAAGTTGGAAGAAATGGGGTTTAAATAAAACAGATTTTTCAAGATAAAACCCCAAACTTGCAATGAACGACCAAATAGATTCCACAAGAATGAGATTTGAAACACTAATAGCAAGAATCTACAAAAAAAATGCAAAAGAACCACTAACCTTGAAGTACTATGAAGGTGGGTTCGACATGTCGTAGCTAGAACCGTTGGAGAGTAAAAAGAAATGAAGAAGAAGAGTCAAAATCCCCAAATTAAAGTGAAATCCCGAGTTTCACGACTGGTCGTGTAAGTGTTCGACCGGTTGTAGCACGACCGGTCGTGTATACTCACGACTGGTCGAGTATGACTCAAAATTTGTAAAATTTTTAGATAATTTTCAAATTTAAGAAAATAAAACATCAAACTTATGTACATTATGATACACCAAATCACGCAAATTCAATTTAAATTGCACATACCGAGATCAAATTTTAATTTATTAAACCTGCTTTTGTCAAGCGGTTTAGTGAAAATGTCCGCAAGTTGAGTCTCGGTTGGAATGTAATCCAAATATATTAATTTTTCTTCCACTAATTCACGAATGTAATGAAATCTAATGTCAATATGCTTAGTACGTGAATGCTGAACTGGATTTTTAGAGATATTTATTGCACTGGAATTATCACAAAATAAAATCATAGAATCTTGAGTGATTCCATAATCGCTTAACATTCGTTTCATCCAAACAAGTTGAGTACATGCATTTCAAAGAAGAATGTATTCAAATTTCACAATTTGTTGATAGCGATATAGAACTTTGCTTCTTGCTAAACCAAAAACAAGACAATTTCCAATGTAAAACAACCACCACTTTGGTTGATTTCCTATCATCAATGTTTCCCCCAAGATCTATGTGCCGACTAATTGAACATTAGTCTCATGTGGATACCAGAGACCCGTTTAGTAGAACTTGCGACATATCGCATAATCCGCTTAACAATGAGTTAAGTGAGATTCTTTAGGATTTGATTGATAACGAGCACAAATACCAACACTCAAAGCAATATATCGGTCTACTAGCTTAGATCGGATAAAGCAAACTACCAATCAAACTACGATACAATTTAGGATCCACATCATTACCTGTAGAGTCTTTTGAGAGTTTCAAAGTTGTACTCATAGGAGTATCAAAATTTTTACCTTTCTCAAATCCAAATTTCTTAATTAAACTCTGAGCATATTTGGTTTGAGAGAAAAAAATTCCATTAGGTTGTTGTTTTACTTGCAACCCTAGAAAATAGTTTAATTCTCCGACCATGCTCATTTCGAATTTAGACTTCATCAAATCTGCAAACTCAACAGTCATGTTAGTATAGGTTGATCCATAAATAATATCGTCAACATATATTTGAACCATTAGAATATCATCGTTATGTTTCTTAACAAAGAGCGTCTTATCAACACACCCCATCTGAAAATTATGACTCAGTAAAAACTTAGTCAGTTTTTCGTACCATGCTCTGGGAGCTTGTTTCAGACCATAAAGAGCCTTCTTAAGA
Source organism: Magnolia changhungtana (assembly GCA_030180095.1). NCBI lineage: Eukaryota > Viridiplantae > Streptophyta > Magnoliopsida > Magnoliales > Magnoliaceae > Magnolia > Magnolia changhungtana. The sequence goes on from JASAUF010000600.1 coordinate 7,810,745, forward strand.
CGATACACATGATCAAGAATTTAGGATCTTCAAACCCTATAGGTTGTTCAACATATACCTCTTCATGTAAATCACCATTCGAGAAAGGCACTCTTTACATCCATTTGGTAAATTTTAATCTTCCTAAAACATGCAATGGAGATAAAAAGTCGATTGATTCAAGACGAGCCACAGGAGCAAATGTTTCATTATAGTCAATATCTTTAATTTGTGTATACCCCTGTACAACTAGTCTTGCTTTATTTGAATAATATTTCCAAGTTCATCGATTTGTTTTTGAAAATCCATTTTATTCCAATAATATGTTTATCTTTAGGTCTAGGAACAAGGTGCCGACATCATTTCGACAACCGATTAAGTTCTTCTTGCATCGCAAGAATCCGATTTTCATCCGAAAGTGCTTCTTTTACGTTAACGGTTCAATCTGGGATGTAAAGCATACGTAGTTACATATGTCCTTTAATTGTCTACGAAAGTGCGCACACCGGTGAGAGGGTTTCCAAGTATTTGAGAAGTTGGATGATCTTTAACATGATCTTTAATTCGGATTAGTTTCACTTGATGAAATTTCTTATTTTTCAAGTATAAGAACTTCATCATTATCGAACTAGGGACAAGTGTATTCAAAAGATCGTCAATCACAACATTTATTGACTCTTGAATCACACCGGTCTGTTGTTCAGAACTCGATATGCACGATCATGTTTAAAGAATATCCTAAAAGATCCCTTCATCACTTTTAGTGTCGAACTTTCCCAAATTTTCACGGTCATGCAAAAATATAGCACTTGCTACCAAAAACTCGAAAGTATTTGTGAAGGTAAGGCTTTTTCTCAAACCACATTTCATAAGTTGTTTTATTATTAGATTTACAAATATAAACACGGTTAATAATGTAGCAGTTGTATTCATCTTTGCTTTCAAATTTAGAGATTCTAGGGAGCTTCATGCTATTTAACATAACATTTCCCATTTCTTGAAGCACTCTATTCTTCCTCTCGACAATACCATTTTGTTAAGGAGTTTTAGGTGCAGAGAATTCATGCGATATTCCCTGATCGCTACAAAATTTCTCAAAACTGCTATTTTCGAATTCGGATCCATGATCACCACGGATCTTGCTGACTTGAGAACATTTTTCAGTTTGAATCCGTTTTATAATCTCTTTCACTTCATCAAGGGTTTCTGATTTATCTCTCAAGAATGAAACCCAAGTGTATCTTGTGTAATCATCTACAATAACTAAGATGTACTTTTTGCCACCTCGACTTTCCGTTCTTGTTGGTCCTATAAGATTCATGTGGAGCAGCTCGAGTGGTCTTGTGGTGATATTGGAGTTCACCTTTTTGTGAGAGCTCCTAGTTTGTTTACCATACTGGCATTCACCACAAATTTTGTCTACTTTTTGCATCTTAGGTAGACCTCTAATTAGTTCACTTTTGCTCAATCTGTATAAATTTCGGTAGTGAACATGTCCAAGGCGTTTATGCCATAATTGTCTCATCTCAGTATGGACCATGTAGCACGATTGTTTAGATGAGCTACCATTGCTTACAATATAGTTTTGAAGTTCTGCGACCAGTTAATATTAGAACCTTTTCGTTTATAATTTCACAACCTTGATTAGAAAATTTAACATTATGGTTGTTATCGCATATTTGAGATATGCTCAACAGGTTGTGTTTTAAACCCTCAACATATAAAACTTAAATAAGGGAAGGTTATAGAGTTGGACCGTACCTTTGCCAATTATCTTGCAATTGCTACCATCACCAAATGTGACTGACCCATCAGTCATATCTTTAAGATCGGTGAATAGTGCTTTGTCGCTCTGTCATATGTCCTGGAGCATCCACTGTCTAGGTACCACCATTTGAATGGCTTGTAGCTTTGAAAGCAGTGTGAGCAACCAAACAGTAACCTTAGGAACCCATTTCAAGATCTTGTTTTGGGTTTAGGAGAATAATTGGTCTTCTTTTGTTTATAGTTGTAAGAGTGACCTCTTGAGTTAGATTTTAATAGCTCCTTAAGTAAATCAACAATTTTTTCAAACTAGTGGGTTTCGAATCGATTTTTGAAATTTATATATTTGCTTTTGTGTTTTTGAAAAGTTTTTATATTTTTAGAAAAAACTTGACTAGTACCTTTTCCTTTTGAGTTAGAAGTCTCTCCTTTCACAAAATTGGAACGAGTATTCTTTTGTTTAGGAGATGTGTTTTATCATAGCCTAACCCGGATCGATCGCCACATTTTCTTGATCCAGGATAATAATTTTCTAATTTTGGATCACCTTGGGCATATCTCCATGTGTCCTTCAAACTCAGAAGAGAAGATACTTCATTTTTAAGTTTCTCATTTTCAGATTTCAAATTTTCAATTAGGGAGGTTTTGAATTCTAGATCACACTTTGATTTTTCAAAACAATCTGAAATTTGAGATTTTTCTAAAACAAGGGTTTTAAAACATTCTTTAAGTTTAAAAACTTTTCTTTTTGAAGTTTAAGTTTAACAAAGAATTTTATAACTTTCCTTATATAAGGCATTGTAAGCATCTTGAAGATCTTCATCATTTTCATGATCACTATCCAAATTTTCTTCACTTGTTGAATCATCGTGATCTGAAAAAGTAAACTTGGCTAGAGTCATAAGGGCCTTAAGTTCCTTTGCCCGACTCGGTTTTTTGAATTTTCGATTCAAAAGAGGCTTGAGAATCGACGATTCATCCCAAGTAGCCAACATACCCTTCCTTTTGGATCTGTCCTTTTTAGGACATTTGTTTGCTAAATGCCCATATTCTTGATGATTGTAACATTGACTATCTTTCAATGACTTCCAAGTTTTAGACTTAGGTTTAGAACGTTTCTTTTCATTTTCCTTTTGAAAGTCGACTCTTTTCTTACTTTTGAAAATCTTATAAAACTTTTTCGCTAAAAGAGCCATATCATCTTCAGACTTTTCTCAATCAATTTTCTTGAGTAATACTTTTAGATGACTTCAAAGTAATAGATTTACCTTTAGGAGCTTTAAAACTTAATTCATAGGTTTGTAAAGAACCAACTAATTCTTCTACCTTCATATTATCCGTATCATGAAGTTCCTGGATTGCGGTTAGCTTAGAATTGAACCGTTCAGGAAGAGAGCGTAGTATTTTTGCACACACTTTACTTTCTGGAATCTTATCGCCAAGACCCCACATTGAGTTTACAATGTCATTCAATCTAGTATAAAAGTCCATAAACATTTCATTTTCCTCCATATGAATTTCTTCAAATTTAGTTGTGAGGAGTTGGACTTTAGATTTCTTGACAATTGATGTACCTTCGTGTGTCATTTCTAAAATATCCCAGGCTTGCTTTGTAGTATCACAGGATATGATTCTTTTGAACTCATCCGGTGATAGTGCGCAAGTGATTGCATTTAGTGCTTTAGCATTAGCACTACTCTCATTTTTCTGAAGTGTGGTCCATTGGTAATACGGTGTAATTTTCATAGATTTTGAACCATCAACTCCAGTTACTTCCATGATAGGAGGATTCCATTCAGTCACTGTGGCTTGCCACACACTTTCATCCATTGATTTGAGGAAGATCCTCATTCTGGCTTTCCAATATGCATAGTTGGAACCATCAAAGGGTGGAGACCTAGTAACTGAAAGGCTATCAAAATTTGACATCTTTTTATATAGCTTAGATCGTTAGCTCAGGAAATAAATCCAAATAAAAAGCAACAAAAATGAGCTATTAGGCTCGATACCACTTGAAAAGGCCAAGCTATATGTCCTAGAGGGGGGGGGTGAATAGGACTATGCCAAATTTAAAATAAAATTAGCGGAAATAAATTAAACCAATAGCCTTACAATATGAATCAATTCACAATGCTAAATTTTAAATCACCTTGATAAATGAGTATTGAGAGATTGATACAAATTCATTCTAAGGACAACCTTACACCATAATAAACAAGGGCTTATGGTAGGACAACCTTATTTCTAGAACCTCTTTTGGATCAAGGACTCAATTTTAATATAAGTAAATGAAATAGCAAGGAATTGAAATTAAATGCGAATATAGATCTAAATTATTACAACAATCCCACACTTGCTTGAAATGTAAATAGTTACAACATTCACATCCACTTGTACATTCCACACAATCGAATGATAAAAGATATGAAAATTAAGCAAGCATTCAATCCACAAGATAAAGAGTTATAGTGGTTCACTTGCAGTGTACACCAATCGTTTTCCAATGACCACACAAAAGCTACTCCACTCCTAATATCCTCACACAGGGATATTAGCATTCACTATCAAATAGGTTTTCTCGGGTTCACCAAAAACCTTTACAATTGTGTCTTTTTCACTTTGGCTTACACAATTCAAAACCCTCTTTTTCGAGTTTTTCTGGTTTTCCTCGACAACCAATACAATAAGATTTTTCTCGTTCAATCTCAAACAAAACCAAGACAATGAGATTTTTCCGGCTTAACCTCAAACAAAACCAAAAGTAAATAAATTTTACTTAATTGTAAAATACCTGGATTTCTCCTTTTCTTAGCGGCCGTGTAGAGAACCAATCGGAGTAGATGATTGAATGTCAAAGTTCAATTTCCAATACTCACATTCATAAGGTTTTAAATTCTAATAGATTTTAGATTTAACTTGTTGGGCGTAGCTATATTTGATTTTGATTCCAAGAAGAAGGAATAAGATAATTCCTCTTTTCAAATAAGATTGGAATATAGATACAAAATCAAATTAAATAAGCTAGCAAAAAGGAATATTAAATAAGCACAATGTAGCTTAAAATAAACACAAACTTGTCTCAGAGTGATCATTTGAAAATTCTTGAATAGAACAGAGTTGAAGTGTGAAAACTCTGAATTTTGTGTTCAATTTCTAGAAGTAAAAATCGTTCCTACGACTGGTCTTAGAAACCTTCGACTGGTCGTAGCTCTAACAATTTTTGAAATATTGAGCGCGATCTTTGAAAGTTGTTCCACGACTGGTCGTGAATATCCTACGACTGGTCGTGGGTCACCTACGACTGGTCATAGATCCTTACGACTGGTCGTAGGACCATAGATTACGTTGCTGGACTTTGAGTCGTAGATCCACGACTGGTCGTGGATGAGTCGAAGCCACACCTACGACCGGTCGAAGGACCTCAGGGATCGGGTGGTGGGCGTACCAAAAATTCTGAAAAATCTTTAACTACTTAGGACTGGTCGTGGAATTTCTTGGACTAGTCGAACCAATGCCAGGACTGGTCGAACAAGAGCTAGGACTGGTCGTAGAATAGACCAAACTTATGTAAAATAAATATTTGATTTATGTATCCAAAGTGACCTACTTAAAGGGTCAACCTAAGGTCATTCAAACCTGAATCATGTCGTATGGACATTGAACTTCAACCATTCAACGAATGTAGATTGTTTAAACCATATCAGGCTTGAGATCTTGAACTTGTTGTAGCTTCAAACTTGAGATCTTCATCAGCATAACAACTACTTCATGCATTGCTTATTAGTCTTGAAGTCATGAGTTGTTTCTTAAGACTTGAACATCAACATTGTAGCTTCTTGAACTTCAATATGTAGCTTCTTGAAAAGTTCAACTTGTAGCTTCTTGAAAAGTTCATCTTGTAGCTTCTTGAAGTGTTTATGCAGTGTCTTGAATTCATATAAATCATCATACAAGCACAGGACACAGATAGATGTTTTGACACATCAAAATTTGACAACCAAAGGAGTATAAGACCATAACACTTACACATAGCAAGTAATTCTAGTATAACTCGGTATAACATCGCATGTCTGTTGGGAGCATAGGACAAGTAGTGTCCTGAGTGCATTTCCCTCATTTCGTTTAAGCCTTTAAGGATTCTAATCCCTAGGTGTCCATCACCTTTGATCTTTCTATAAACCATGTCGTCTAGTTAAGGTGCCCATGATTGTGACGCCCGTGGCCATAGTGCCGGACGTGGTTCTCATTTCATTCCAGTGACCCGAGCGATTTTTGCCCCACCATCTGAGATTCCTGTTTTCCCTCTGGAGCCTGTCGTACCTATTCCTGAGGCTCCCGCCGTACCTATGCATCCATCAGAGGCCAGTGCTACCCCTACTTATCTGACAATTCCTCTAGGAGCTGAGCATCTCCAACAGTTGATGCAGGTCGTCACTAATGTTCTTTAGACCAGTCAGCCCATTCCTGAGATGCCCGGACAGGCGGAATAAAAGCGTGCGAGCCCCCTTTTGCAAGATTCGACTCTACAGCGAGCTCCGTTGGCGATATTTCTACTTCGGGGCGAGGTCAGGTGGACCAGTTCGCAGAGGGATCGTGATCAGAGGAGAGGCCGGAAGAGGCAGGCCTCGTCCAGTAGCTCCCGGCAGCATCGACAATGGCAGAGGTGCATAGCCTATCAAGCTGCCAGAGCATCAGCATCACAAACAACAACTTCTTGTAAGCCATTTACTGGCGTTTGCTATGTATGTGGGCAGACAGGGCATCAGAAGTGCGAGTGCCCTCTTCCCTTGCGGTAGCGACAGTGGCTCCCGCCGCCGAGACCCCGACAGCAGCTGAGACTGCAGTGTAGACCTCCGCAGCGACCGCAGCAGCAGCAGAGACCGCAGATGTAGAGGGGATAGACACCTCCCCAGCCACCTCAGGCTTGATTTTGCATGACTCAACAGGACCCTTAATTGGGTAAGGTCATGTTGACCCATGGGTCCAAATTTGAAGTCCATCTGAGCTTCAGGTGGGCCATACGTTGCAAAAGCATGTGGGTAAAAACCACCGTTAAAACTAATGTGAAACCATGTTGCTACTCAAAATAGGTCGAGGGGCCATTTGTGGTTGCCTTCTAGAAAATCTACTCCCTTCAGCACCTTTGTCATAATGTTTTGGCACATGGGTCAAAGTACGAATCAGATCTGAGTTCTAGGTGCGCCACACCTTCAACAAGTGTGTGAATTACTCACACCGTTGAAACCCATGCTGTGAGAATTTGTTATTACACGTGAATTAATTCATTTTTTGTGGAGTGAATCATACTATTTTTAGTCTCACGATCCGCTCTGTTCATCGTGTCAAACACACTCTATAGGATAAGGGTCTGAAAATAGAACAGATCCGTTAATCGGGTGGGCTACACGGTATGTTTTAGCTTCAACGGTAGTATGTAATAACATTGAATATTTACAATATTGTCATCCATTTCTCAACTAGCTTCCGACATCCATTACTTCAGTGTGCACTACCCAAATTTCTTGAAATTTAGCGGGCATTCTTCATTTTTTGTGTTCTTTCCATTGGTCCAGTTTGGGCCCCGTTCACCCAGGGATGTCCAAGATGCTCCTTTAGTGGCTTACACACTCCGTAATTCAAAATAACTTTTGTACACCTCCTATTAACAAGTTACCAAGTAGTTTAGACTTAAACCTGAAGATCTTCATAATGACCAATTCATCCTGATATTTGAATGGCCTATTTGGCGGATCCAAACCTGATGGATGGTCAGGTGACTTGTTAAAAATAAGGAAGCTTTATGGTTAGCACTCTAACCATGCGTATGGGTGGATGTATGGTCAGTTTTGTGAATAGGTAACATCAAAGTGGGTTTCCGGGGTGATCAGGGGTATATGTCAATGGCGTTTTTATAATTATTACCGATCTATGAGTTTTGGAAAATCTAATGGCTCCACATAGTTATAGGTACGTTTCTAAGCAATTCTTACAAAAGAACGTATATCTAAATCATTATGAATAGGGAGTTTATTCATCGTTTCATCAAGGAAAATTACTTACGTCGAATCGCGTGACAAATGACCTTATTTTGAAATTCAAGGGTCAGATGGCTTAATGTATCGATGGAGATTATACATGACGGCCGAGATGCATAGATTGTGGGTCACTAGATGATGATGTGTAAGCTAAGTCACATGTGTTTCCACACACGTGTAAACAGATTTAGACTTCTACTGTAGCACCCGGGTACTAAAAGGTACAGGGCATTACAATCTACCCCCTTTAAAGAGAATTTCACTCCCGAAATTCAACACTTCAACTACGATTGCGAATGATAACAGTTTAAGTTTATTTGTGCGTGCGAGCACCCATGACTTACTATTACAACATGGGTCATTACGTCTACCCCCCTTAAAGAAGGTTTTACCATCAGGGTTTGATAACACTCGCCCTAATTGTTAATGGTATAAGTAGAAAGGTTATCCTAATGATGTATGCTATCTAATATATGCCTAGTTGTGAAATCGCAAAATATATCTAAATTTGCTAAAACCCTTGAGTGTCTAGTCTAGCATATCGATTTCCTCTAAAGGTTAGAAATCATTCTGGTATTACCCGAAATGGAGGATTTATTTTAATGCTTATCTACATCAAAATGTCTTATTTCCTTTACTAAGATTACGAGTTCATTTGGCAAGCCAATACTAATATCTTATCTTTACTTTTATTTTCCTTTACCTTTAATGATAATTCCCAATATCTAAAGTATAATACAATTTTCTGGTTTCCCATGTTCGGGCTGCCACGGACAATTGGTTGTAGTAGGTTTGAGTCCGATACATCGATCCTTTGCCTACGTAAAACAGAGGATTACCAGTATCAATTCATAATCCTACTAAATCTTGATCCTTTACTTGATCAGGGCATTAAGATCATTGAGACTTGTTAGGACTTATAATTTAGGTCAAACTGCTTACTCATCGCATAAACATGATTCCATCAATCCGTGACCCCGATTACTCTAAGCTCATGGGAAATATCATTTGACCATTTATTTTCATAACGAATAAGACTATGTGGCCCATTACGCTTCCAATGTGCACTCTGATTGTCTAAACACAAAATCCTAGGGCCAAGGTTTCTACATGAAATTTAAGTTTAAAATTTTGTTAAATTTATCTAAGATCTTAAATCTAGTCTTGATATGCTCAGCCTAAGGTTGAAATCTTACCCGAAAATTTAGAACTTCACCTCTAGTCATTTTTAAGTACTGGAAATCGTGAGAGATATCGCCTTTAGCTAAAGAGATGTATTAGGAAAATTCAAATTATGATTCTTAGTACGATCCCTTAAGTTCAGAGAGCATTTTTTTTTTTTTTTTTTTTTTTTATCAAGTGTATAATATGACGGTTAAGGAAATTCTTATGGGCCTAACTCCGATCCATTCGTTGATTGCTATAAGAGTGTGATTCCTAGCTATGAAATTTTTAGGAAAGTTCATATCCTAGATTTTTAGAAAATTTTCATTCGGAAGTCATGTATAAGGAATGTCCTCACGTAGTCTTATGTACACCAAAATGAGTGTTCTGTACACATATTTAATTCTTAAGTTTGAATGACTATATCTAAAATGTTCAAAGAGACCTAAGTTCAGTTCGTAATTTCTAAGATTATCCATCAACTCTCTGAGGGACCTAAATATTGAGTATCTATATTTTCAAGGAACCTAAGATCCTTTCTAAGTTTTATAGCAATTCCAAACACTCTTCCAAGGAGCCTAAGACTGGAGTTCTTATATTCTCCTAATTACAGGGGAGTTCCACGTAAGTCCAAATAGTTATTCCAATAATTCCAAAAAGGGACCTAAATTTGGGTCTCTACATTCTCATTCATTCCTCTAAGCCTCAGGGAGATTCACCTAAGTTCACATTTCTAAATTCAAACATCCTAACTTAAGACATTTAGGGTTTGTATAATATCATTTCCCAAGGCCATGTTTGTCCAAACTATGCTCTGATACCAACTTGTAACGCCCCGAATCTTCAAGACCTGAGTACACGACTCGGTTCCCAAAAACTCGAGTGTTAACCTTAAAGGATGGTCAAATATATTTTTTCTTCTTTTATCAGAGTAAGCAGATGAGCGTAGAATGGACAAGTAAGCATAAAGGGAAATTTCAAATTTCATTTAGAATATACAAGAGCTGCCCATAGTGACTTATACGAACCAATATCTCTGAATTTAACAAGTACAGGATTTACAAGAATTTAATACATGAAGAATAGCAAAAAGCATATAAATATAAGTCGCTAGGTCACGCAGATCCTCCCTGAAAATATGGCCATGCATCCTTGGCGATCGTACCCTACTCCTCATCAAATCTGAACATGCATATCACTAAAGCCACTTGTGCTACTTATACGATTGTATATTTGATGGATGAGTCGCCAACTCAGTGTGAATTTTTCTCACGATTACACACCGCCACATTAGGTAACAAAAAGTATAAAACACCTAGACAACCAAAACAGAGTAAATGCAGTCTTATTAGATGCATGGATGCATAAATGCGATCGTTAACCCAGGTAAAACATCCAGATGGCATATGTCTCGGGTAAAACATCCAGACGGACATTGGGGTCATCACCCAAGATGTGCCTGGTCATCAGCACAACACTTGACGTAATTGCATGGGCATGAAGATCCAAATCATAATCATAAATCGAATGACTGGTCATAAGCGCAACATTCAGCGTAATCGCAGGGTAAAATGATTCAAGTCATCGTAATATGCCATGTATGCATGATTTGTCAGCCCATTATTAGTCTAAATACAACCAACCAATTTAAGTAAGCTTGCGGTCAATACGGGGAGCACATGGCCCAGCGTAGGCTGACGGCTCGGGCATAGTATCCCATTATTACCATCCCCAGCCCATGAGGCTATCATCTTGGGATGTTTAATGGAAACCTGTCGACTAATGGCCAATCATATTACAGTATATGGGGCTTACCATCACATGGTTGTACTATATAAAACATCGAACCCATTTAGGGCAAGTATCTAAATAAAACCACGTAGGGCGAGTATTAAAATATGCCACATAGAGCCAATACCAATATCAAAACCATACAATAAAGACCATCCTTAAAAACCATTGGGCACAACAAACTTGGATAGGCCCACATCAATGATCCATCTAGACCACCACTCAATAACCACCAAGTCAAATGTCTATTACGATCACAACTAGTCAAGTTACATCCCAAGTATGGGTGTACATTTATATGTGCGAATTTTTCACTAATGTATCAGTTTAAGTTCCATAAGAAATCCACAAAAAGAAATCCACAAGCATGAGTAATTATACAAGGTAATCATAAAGCATGTAATACAGCAGTTCAATTTTCACCAGCTAACACATGTGATTATAAAGGGAGATATCAATTATGAATTTAAATAAAAACTATAACTTAAGCTAATGAGAAGATGGAAAGCTTAAGGGGAAAAATCATCACCTTATACTTTGGATCGCCTTTTAGTGTCGTTAAGTGCTTGCACCCTTAGGATCGTATCCTATAATAATCATGAACTTGTATGATTAGATTCAAGTTCTAAGCACTACCTAGGGCTTAAGATCATAGTCTAGGATTGTCTTTTTAGGGTCTTAATGTAGAGTTAGGGTTTTCATTCTAGGGTTTAGTCTCAAACTTAGATTTTAAGTTTTTGAACTCTGATTAATGTTTCATTTTAATTTTTGCATAATGAATGAAATGATATTCATAGTAGAAGTATTAATCAGTTAATACTGATAATGATGATTCACAAGTTCCTATTTGAATATGCCAATATTATCTAATATTCTTATGACAACTAATAATCTCTTATGTAGCACGAGTAATAATGAGAGAATATTTACTAATAATAATATGATGGTCTCTAATAATGATACTCATATTAATAATACTTATACTCGTCCCATAATAAAAGCGATAATATTTTCTAATGGTAATAGTCATGACTTGTAATATTAAATCTAGTCTCGATAATAGGTACTATGACCTACTGTGAGTTACAAAATTTTACAATTAGATCCACACCTAATACATTACCTGCGTTTAGGGTATTGGCCTAGAGTTTAGACCACTTAGGTCCAGGATTTCAACCTAGAGTTTAAGTCTAGATTAGATTTTTGGATTTGAATGCTAGTTGATGTAAAATTAGCTACCATGTTAATTTAATAACTGTAACATAAGTATTAACATTAATAGTATAATTAATATTAACTCATCATGGTAATAATAATCATTCTAATGGTAGAAATCAATACACTCCTACTATTAAAAGCACTAGGAAATGATGGTATTATTATTGTTATTATTATTATCTACAATACTATATTAGTATGGAAGATTTTCTAATGGCTATTCATATCTACCACTAATAATCCTAACCATGATACCAACAATGCTAATGGTAATTAAAAGAATCTCAAAATGGAGGAAGACGTGGACTCGCCTTAGTCGACTCAGATCGAGTCGAGTTGACTGGGCTCAACACAAACACCCATCTGACTCTCTCTCCCTCATCTTCTCTTTTCTTCCTTTCTTTCCTTTCTTTTCACTATGCTGGGAGGTCCAGCAAGAAACCCGGACACATCCCAAACCAACCAAACTCGGGATTTGGCCTAACTCAGCCCGAAACTTGGCCTAATTCGGCCTAGCGAGTCGACTCGGCCCGAGCTGGTGCAACAACACACAATCTCCTTCTCCCTTCTTCCTTTCTTCGTTTATCCTTTCTCAAAGCCAGAAGACATCTGGATGAGTTGCTGGAGCTCGAACACGGTGTGGCAGCAGGTAGCCGCACTAGCCCGCCTCTCTTTTTCTCCCTCATTTCTCCTTCTCTAGTTTTTCTTTTCTCTTTCCCCTTTCTTCCTTCTTCCATTTCCTTTCTCTTTTACTTCTTCTTGGGATTAAGAAGACCCTGAACGTGATCTAGGAAAACACACATAAGACTCAGGACTCGGCCCAAGCACGACCCATACTCGGCTCAGTTTAGCTAGTGCAACAACGCCTCTGCTCACGTTCTCTCTTTATCTCTCCATTTTCCTGGCTCCTTGGAGTTTCGCAGAGCTTTGGAGTCAATCCAAACTCAAGTAACTCGCGGTAATGAATTAACGTGGGTCACAACAGCGGTGGAGGAGATGATGGCTGTCAATGACATCTTCTCAATGGGGGCTTATTCCTCCATTTTCTTTCTTCAGAACAGTCCGGATAGACTGTCTGGAGCTTGGAGGATGGATAGATTGAAGCTTAATAAAGGTTTTTCTAATGGGTTCGAATGAAGAAGATGGTGGCCATTTTTTAGTGCGGCCACAAGGAATGCACTTGGGTCTCATTGTTGTTCGATCCACCCACATTATATTGCTTACCCTAGCTCATAGGACCATCAGATTGATGATAAACGGTCCGGATTTGGTCTATTTAAAATTGCCCCTAAAATCGATCGGTATTGCAAAACCGGCAATGGTTTTTCTCTTCACCATGAGGGAGTCCTAAACTGTCAGCATCGGACTGTCGAGATGGGACTATTTGGACACTCTAGATCGTCCCAAACACCTCTCATGCGGATCGTGCCAGCTGGCCTGTCAAAACAGATTCAGTTTTCAGAAGTGGTGTTTGTAGGGATTGTTTTCAGCAAGGATTGTGTACATGCGAGTGCATGCCAACTGGTGAGGCCACCTAAGGTTTGGTCAAAATTTATACCTCACACGATGGATAGTTCTAATCATCCAAATAGTTGATGATGGTGGGCCACATGCGTTACAAACGGCGCTCGTCTGTTTGAACTGGTCAGGCGCGAAAAGAGAAAGAGGAATTTCCTCTTCAGGATAGCCCGATCAAATTCTCTTTGACCAGTGTGGTGCATTGTGGGTGTACAACCCCTGGTGAACCATGTAAATTATGTGGGGCCCACAGCGATGATTGTGGGAAATCCACCCCGTCCATTCCATTCGCAGGGTCCTGTCATAGCCCTTTACCAAAGATGGGGCAAATCCAAGGTCTAGGTGGGGCCCACCACTTGATCTGCAGTCCTAAGGGTGGTTTCCCGTTAACCTACTAGTCGGATGATTCTGAAGCTGAACGTCCACGGTTGGAAAGGTCCAAGGGGCCAAAATATGAAACATATCCAAGTACTAGGTGGCCCACCCTTTAATCAACGTGGGACTGTGTTCTTGTTGAATAAAGGAAGTCGGTTACGTGCATTAATTTCACGTAACATCTTGGCTCTCACGAGGGCAAAATAAGGTGGGTCCTACCCCGATGTGTAACGACCTGAAAATTTCCGTACATTGGGTCGAGTACCACCTCAACCAGAAATCACGTAGGATTAAATCCTTTAGAAATTTAACAAAGTTAACTAAGTACTAAACTCGATTTGTCGTGAAATCCGTTAGGATCGCTTTAAATACGATCTGCAAGACCCAAAAGTTGCAGAATCATTGACGCTAGGTTACCCTAAAGTTTAGAACCAAACTCATTTCCGTCCGCTCTCGGGAATGAAACGAAACTTCAGATTAGGTCTAGATCGCACATCGAGTCCGATTAACCCAAGCTAAGGAACTAGGACCGCCCCACCGGGCTTAACAATCATCTCAAAAATCGACTTTGTCCGATGTTCCACGCCATTCGTTTCGAATCGGAGCGAGGTAGTGTGAAAAACACTATTCATATGCCAAAATAAATATCTGGAATAGTGATCTGGCATCGTTTGTTGACGCGTCAGTATTAAGCAACCTGACCGTCAGAATCAGACCAAATTACACCCTCGGATTAAGAAAAATTTCAGGAACATTTACATGTACTTGGAATTTCTGATCGTGGCCCACTGACCGTCGAACTGAAAGTGGTTCGCCACGTGCGATCTGGGAATCCGATCGAGTCAAAAATGTAATCCCACGTAGATCCATCGATGGTGAGTTTAAGTCTGACGTTTGGTTCAAAGAGGGCCACCAGAACTCCCCTTTTGAGCTGAAAAAGCGGCGAAAATCCTATATTAGCAATACCCCTTGAACCTGAGTCTACTTTCGTAATGTTTGAGGCTATAAAAGGGGCTTAGAACAGCCCCTCTTACAGCCATACGAATTTTGGAGGAAACCCTAGAGGAAGAGAGAGAAAAGAGAGAGAAAGGCTTGGAGATTGTTGCCGATTTCCCTCCTCTGCTTTGGCTTGTTGCACGGCCTACACCGCCTTATTCTAGGCGTTTTCCAGCGTATTCCACCTCATTTAAAGGTAAGAAACCCTAACCCTAGGTCTGATTTGAGGTGGGATCGATGTAGGATATGTACGGACTAACCGATTCCGTTCTTTAGGCTAGAAATCACCCGTAGACGGAAGTTCCATTACCCTTGCTGATTCGTTCCGTTTCCAAAGGCAAAAGTGAGGACTTTAAGCTTATAAGTTACGGTTTTCAATGCTTTCAATGTCAGATAATGGTAGATTCATGATCTGCTTGCAATTGCACATGTACAAAGTGCTTTCGTTTCTGTTTTGATTAACGGTGTGAAATATGGAATTTCACATATTCTAGGTATGCGTAGAAATACCGTATACGTATTTTTTGGATAAATGCTTGACATGTTTATTTAATGTATAATTATATAACATATGAATAAAATACTAGTTTGGCGTAAAAGGAATCGCCAAAATATATGTTTACTTGTAAATGTAGCCGTATGTTGAAATTACGTATTGTAGAAATACCGTATACGTAGTTCTTTTGGAATAATGTTTGACATATTTATTTAATGTATGATTATACAATACATGATTAAAATACTAGCTTGGCGAAAGGAATCGCTGAAATCTATGTTCCTTTGTAAACACTATGTATGTCGAAATTGGGTATACGTGGAAGTACCCTATACGTATAAAAGTTGCTGATGTGATTGCCATGTTTAATTGTTGTATGAATATGATGTATATGTATAAAATACTAGTTTGGCAAGGGGACAACCCTAGTACACACTTCCCTAGCATATGTCATGTATGTTGAAATAGTGCATTCCAAGTGTTGGTGAATTCACTTGTGAGTGTAAGTGCTTAAGTGTTAGAATATTAGGTAGGTGCTGAGATGGGATTCTCGGCTACCTTAGAGTCACATATGACACTCTCCATGTGGTTGTTCACTCTAACCACTCGCCTACGAAATTTAAGTATTTGTATCCCTATTTACATAATGCTTTATAACATGCTTTTGAACATGCTTTGTGACTTGTTTATTAACATGCTTCATGTTATGCTTTATAATATGCTTACTAGTGTTCTTAAATTACCATGTTATCATGCCGTATTTCACATGTTATGGTTAGAATTTGACTAAGCTTGGGACTATGTTCATAGTCCAGGCTTCCGGTATCAGACTTGAAGATGTGGTTGGGATTCGTTCCGCCACGCATGATGTGTTGGCGAACCCGTGTCGTACTTCGGTTGGCGATAGTGGTTGGCCACACGAGGTGCTTCTACGCCTCATATCGCCCAACTTGTTGTGCGCTCGAGCCAGCCGAACACGTCAAGTAAACCGTGTGCCTTATGTATGTTCACCATGTTTGGTCACAAATGCTTGAACCTAGGGTACCAAACTTACCAGTGATAATCCCGTTAACCATGGTACCTCGATCCGCTAAGACTCATGAGCCGGGCATGGTGGTATGGGACACCGTGGTCGATTTGTCGGCCTACTGGCCGGGCTACGTGCCTCCCGTAGTGACCAAGTGAGCAACTCAACTCGTGAGCCGATTATGGTGGTATGGGACACTATATTCGCGCTGTCGGCCTACATTGATAAGGTGATGGGGGAGTGGTGCAACCTTTGTGCGTAACAGCCCTGGCAGCCCTTTGTAGTGACCGCGAGCATACTCTGAAGTTGCAGCGTGCCTTAGGGTTCGCCGCGATATATAGAGTATGAACTAGGCCTCGTTTTACGTATAGTTGTATCGTGATGAATCGTTTAAGGGGTGATGGGGGAGTGGTGCAACCTTTGTGCGTAATGACCACGGCGTCTCTGCAGTGACCTAGAAAACACACCATCATCGATATTAACTAGACTGACGACCCTAGATTGGATCATGTTTGGGATATGATACAAGGGAGGTACCCTAGTTTCCCAATCCTGCTGTGTGAAATGAACTAATTAAAAACTCGGCAATCATTCTCATCATACATCGCATGTGCCTGGAAGATGTGGAGCACTGTGGGATGTAAGCATGCGCGAACGTGAGATGGTGTCGCTTGAGGGAGTATGTCGGAGAAGGCATCCATCATACCTGCATTCATACTTGCATTAATCAGAGTAACTAGGAGTGTTTGATTTATTGCTTTATCATTCTTGCTTGACCGTATTGATAACATGATAACTTATGTCTTATCGTTCCACCGAGCTAGCTACTCACTCCCACGTTACGGGACGGTGTTGCGCACACCAACCAGACTCATCTCGTGTTTAGGCGATCCGACTATTCCGGGAGGCGAGTCCCGATTATGACGAGGACCAGGAGGAGTTCTCGTATATGCAGTCAACAAGGCGGCTTCGACTAGGGGGACCGATGGGATTTATTCTGGATTGTATCTAGTTTATTTCGCACATTTTGTTTATATAAACAGACATGTATATTGTGACTCAGAAGAATTCATACTCTGGATAATGAATCGTTTATTTTGTTTCTTTACATACATATATATACAGTTCAGTCTTCCGCTTGCTTTTATACAACTGATCTGGAGTATGAATTGCTGCTTTGGTATAATCTCATTCATGTTTACTGCTCTAACACAGACAACATTCAAATATCATTAAACATGTTGCATAAGTGATGCGTTGGAACTCGGGAGTTGAGTTACACTCGACCCCCGATTTTCAGGGCGTTACAAGTTGGTATCAGAGCATGATTTTGATTAAACCGGACCTGAGTTATGTCCCCACTACGTACGCTGACGTGTCATAACTTAGGAGGGTGCGCAAAAATATAGCAACAGTCTTAGGGTCTCCCGATTTCGCCGTTCGGCGAAGTTCGCTACACACGGATAGTTTGATCGAGTGCGTACTCGATCCCGACTACATTTATGGATCCCAAGTCACTCCTAGACCGTCTATTGACATGTCCAGGTCACAATCCACCAAAAGTTAGTCATTAAAAATCAGGAAAAAATCAGATTTGATCAGAAACTTACCGGAACTGACCGTTGTGGAACTTAAATGAGTTCGTGGGCCCCCACGATAAATCCAACAAGGTTTTAGACCAAGCCAGGGTGCATTTGGCACCCTGGGAGTGTGGCGAACAGGGCCAGACCGCGGCGGCGCGGTTCCGGCTAAGCCCGACCGCTGGTAGCGCCACCGCGGCGGCACTGCAGGTGACGGACCGCGCTCCGGTGACTTTTCCGGTGAGTTTTCGAACGTGGGGTTGGTCGGCCAGACCCCCTCTACCCCATGGCACGTGCCAACTTGCTGTTTGGTTAGGTTTTAAGGGGCTGGAGCTCCCTTTTCTCTCATTTCCCCTCTTTTCAAGCACCCTCACCTCCATTTCCGATTTTGCTGAAAACCCATCCCTCCAAACCTTCAAATCTCTCATTTCCTTCCATAACTCACACACCCCTACCTCCCACAACAGCCCTAGCCTCTCCCTTTCCCCATTTTCACAAGTTGGAGCTCTCATAACCCTCCTTGGAGCTCAAAATCGGGTAATCTACTAACCCATTCCATTTTCTTCTTGTTTCTTCTTCATTTCCTACCTCTAGAGCTTCTTCCACACCTGTTGAATTGTTGTTTGTAGAAGATAAAAGAAATCAGCCCCTCATTTCCCATTTTGGAAATTTTCCATGGCCCTCCTTGGTGTGGTGGCCACCATTTTCTCCATTTCCTCCATCCTATCTTTCATGGGAAAGAGGAAAACCGCGGCTGATGATGCCGGCCCAAGTAGGCCAGCCCATACCCGAAGAAGATCCGATGTTGGGGCCGGCACAAGCACCGTGCGGGAGTTTAGGTCGAAGCGAGACCTGGATCCTGACCACCCCGCCAGAAATGCTTATCCGATAGGCATGGAATATGGGTGCTTCGCGGGCCGCAAGGTCGTGTTTGAAGCTCATGTGGATGAAAGGATGTTCGGGCTACACCCGATGATGGACCACTTGGTGGATATTGGGTGGAATTATATTTTTGAAGGCGAGTCTCCCGCATGTGAGAACACGGTCCGCGCTTTCTACGCTCACATCGTGGACTCATCAGTAGAGCCTCTTCAGTTTACTGTCTCTGTGAGGGGCATAAGGCGCACAATCACTGTGGATGAGGTGGCTCGAATCACGAAGATTCAGCTTGGTCAAGTGCATCCTAGTGATGACTTCTCTAGAACTGCGCGGGAAAGGGATCGCCGCACGCGATTTCTCCGTGGTCGCAGTTACTTGGAAGCGAGGAAATTGTATTGCGGCGACAAAGATGTCCGAAGACTTCCATTTGCTCCATCACATCTTCACATACAATGTATACCCACGGTGGGGTAACCGCACGGAATGTACTAGGGTGATGGTGGACTTTCGTACAAGATGGGATCTTTGGGACAACATTTGCTCGCCCACATTCATCCTATCCCGGATAGTTAATGTTGTTCGTTTCGCCGAAGGAACGATCTTTCGCTCCCATTTGGCCGACCGATCGGGGCAGGATGGCTCGTGATGTAGGCTACTGATTGAATATAGAGGATCTTGCACCGGTCCGAGTCATAAGTGAAGCGACACTCGGGAATATGAAGATCGGCCCCCAACGGCGGCGCAGCCCGACTCGACGAGTCCTGGAGATGAGTCGGATAGCGCCGTGAGGAGAGTGTTGACCTCCAGGCTGAGAGTGATGAAGAGCGCAGTGATGACATACAGGAGGAAGAACCTGAGGCTCAGGACACAGAGGAGAGTTCACCCCCTGCGGCTCAGGAGCAGGGTGTGGGTCGAGATACTTTTGATGCACGATTGGGCTGTCTTGAGGAGAGGCAAGCCGCCCTGCAGCAAGAGGTTGGACAAGTTCGGGCTGAGATTGGTCAAGTTCGAACCAAACTTGAAGAGAATGAAGCCTACATGAAGAAGAATTTCAAGAAGATGTCCCGTACGTTGAAGGCCATCCTGTGCTGTGCGCAGGATAAGAATGCTCCTCCTTCACCGCCTACTTCGGATGCTTAGTCATCCATGTTGTTGTATGTTGTGTTTGCTTTGGTTACCGCGATAGGCGGTTTATGTTTTTGTTCAGATGTTGTATTAGGTAGTAGCATGTTTAGGGTTTGATGTAGTAGATGTATTGGCTATCATGTGATTTCTGTCATGGTTCATGTAAACTCTGTAATCCATGTATTATGACTAATTTTGGGTAAATGAAAGGCATGTAGCCCCTTTTGTTTTGATTATGTGTGGAATGCTTAAAGTGTTTTATGATGTGTGTTATGCTGTATCTCACCAATGTTGTACCCTGTGTTGTATAGGGCATGCCGTGACAGTATACGCGGAGCACCGCACATCTCCGTCTAACTGGCTCTATGGACCAGACTCCTTCTGGTAGTAGTGGTCCTGCGGACCGTGGGTTAGGTTCCGACCAGCCACTGTTGGTCCCGTCCGGTGGGTTGCCACCATACACGCCCCGGTCCGTGAGCGATTTCGGCCGTCATCTTTCGCAAGATGACTCCCTGTGTCGCTCCGCCGACTGATAGATTTAAGCAGCTGATGGTGATGATGCATCAGCAGCAGATACAGCAGCAGCAGCACCAGCAGCTTATGGCCACTATCGCTGAGGCCTTGTCCCATGGTGGTAGTACGACTCCACCTACGACTCGCTTGTCTCGCCGGCACCCCGAGCCTCCTGCTCAGCGTGAGGATGTGCCTCGCCTTCACCCGTGATGCCTCCTACTGGAGATGTCGGCACACGCGGTCTACTCGAGCGATTTCAGCGCTTGAGGCCTCCTTCATTTATGGGCACTCATAGGCCCGAGGAGGCAGAGTTTTGGCTTGACCGCATCTCTAAGATGCTTCGGATGCTGCATTGCTCAGAGGCAGAGCAGGTAGAGCTGGCCGCCTTCATGTTTGAGAGGGAGGCTAGTTTATGGTGGGACAGTGTGTTGCGGTCTGTCGCAGCAGACTACGTATGGACCTGGGAGGCGTTCGAGTTCCGGTTCCATGAGAAATACTACCCGCCGACTTATCGACATGAGCGGGAGGATGAGTTTCTGCACCTCGGCGAGGAGGCATGACGATTTGAGCACGAGCACCGCTTCACGAGTTGGGCCGCTTTGTCCCGACTATACTAGTGGACGAAGCGGTGCGATGCGTCGATTTTCTTTGGGCTTGCGACCAGGAGATACGGTCGAAGATATCTTCGCCTCACTATACTTACACATATGCAAGACCTTGGTTCACATGTCATGACGGCCGAGCAGGATGTGGACCGGTTGGCCCCGATCACGTGGCGCTATGGTTGCGAGGCCACGACGGGAGATGCGCAGAGCGAGGCCTATCCTAGGCAAGAGGCCTCGTGTTGACTCGCCTCCTAGGATCGCGGCGCCAGGGGCTCAGGTGGGCGCCTGTTGTGACCGCACGTACTGCGGGAAACAGGGTCATCTTATCGGGAGTTGTTTCGCGCGAATGAAGGACAGTGGTTTCTCTCCGCCACAGATGTTGGGCCGTTCTCGCCCATAGGCCATATCAGCTCCACCGCTACAGACGGCTCCTGTACATCCTTCTTTCCGACCTCCTGTGCCACGCTTCAGGCCGCCACAGCGACCCTTAGCTCCTCAGCCGAACCGCCAGCAGCAGGCTCGCGTTCATACTCTTGTAGCTGAGGCACCTGAGACGTCGGTTTCAGCTCCGATGGCTTTCGAGGGTACGGCTTTTATTCACGACACTCCCGTCTCTTTATTGGTGGACACTGGGTCCACTACCTCTATTATTTCTTGTGGGGCGGTGAAACGCCTATCTTTGCATACGATTCCCACTAAGGGAATGAGACTCACTACGACTACGGGACTGTTCGGATGTCACACGATTATGCGAGGTTGCTCGGTAGTTTTGGGTAGCAGCACAGTGCTCGTCGACCTCATTGTTGCTCCACTATAGCACTACGACGTTATCCTTGGTATGGATTGGCTCACCGGGATGAGGCGAGGTAGTGCGATACTCGGATCGTGACGGCCTATGGACTGACGGTGCGGCTTTCACGTTCCGGTGCAGGTCGGCCCTGTCGAGTTGATTGTTATGTTGCTTTGCTTGTGCCGATAGATGGTCCGACAGTAGATAGTACGCCAGTGGTTCGAGACTTTGCAGGCGTGTTTGAGACTATCCCTGGTTTACCTCCTCGGCGGGAGATTGATTTCACGATTGACCTTACGCCTGGTGCGACGCCCATCTCGTTGCGTACTTATCGTATGCCTCCATGTGAGATGGAGGAGGCCGCGGATTTGCATTGACGTACTTGTAGAGAGAGGTTTTATTCGACCTAGTGTGTCTCCTTGGGGAGCACGTGTTGTTCGTGAAGAAGAAGGACGGGTCGCTACGGTTGTGTATTGATTACCGTAGGTTGAACCAGGTCACGGTGAAGAACAAGTATCCTTTGCCCAGGATTGACGATCTGTTCGATCAGTTGAGGGGGGCGAAGTATTTCTCGAAGATTGACCTTCAGTCAGGGTACCACCAGCTGCGTGTGAGAAAGGAGGACGTGCAGAAGACAGCCTTCAGGACGTGCTTTGGCCACTATGAGTTCTTGGTGATGTCGTTCGGTCTGATGAACGCACCAGCCGTGTTCATGGATCTGATGAACCGGGTATTTCGGCCTTTCCTCTACCGATTCGTCATCGTCTTTATCGATGACATTTTGATATACTCCACGAGTCGGGAGGAGCACGAGGAGCACTTAAGCGGTATTGGATACACCGAAGAAGAACCGGTTGTTTGCGCAATACAAGAAGTGCGACTTACGCGGGAGGAAGTCAAGTTCCTGGGACATGTAGTGTCCAAGGATGGGATAACAGATGGACCTTGCTAAGGTAGGCTGCAGTTCGGGATTGGCGGTACCGAATCGGTTCTCGAGGTGAGGAGTTTCCTTAGCTGGATGGGTACTACGAGACGTTTCATTCGGGATTTCTCGAAGATCGCGGAGCCATTGTCTCAAATTTTGACTCGGAAGGACTGAAGTTCGCTGGAATGAGAAGGCGGAGGCAGCTTTTAAGGAGCTGAAGGACAAGTTGACGTCCGCCCCTGTGCTAGTATTGCCAGAGCAAGGGGTGAAATACACGGTGTATACTGACGCGTCTCGCGTTGGTTTAGTTGTGTGTTGATGCAGAAAGATAGGGTGATATCGTATGCCTCGAGACAATTAAGGAAGCACGAGGAGAATTACCCTACACATGACCTGGAGTTGGCGGCTGTCATCTTTGCATTGAAGCTCTGGAGACATTACCTCTATGGTGAGGAGTTCGAGCTTTTCTGCGACCACAAGAGCCTTAAATACATATTCACACAGCGGGATTTGAATATGAGACAGCGCCGATGGATGGAGACCTTGAAGGACTTCAAGTTCGAGGTTTCCTACCATCCTGGCAAGGCGAACCTTGTGGCAGACGCGTTGAGCCGCAAGAAGGCGATTGCATTTGCGGCACCGCTGATGATAGCCGAGTGGGATATGGTAGAGTTTGTGCGGGACTTCGAGCAGAGACTCACTGTCGAGGAGCCATTTGAGTGTGTTGCGCACGTTCGGGTGCGACCACTTATTGACGACAGGATTGTTGAGGCCCAGGAGGGCGATACACGGCTGTCTGAGCTTCGAGAGCAGGCTAGCGACGCCGTGGACTCGAGTGGAGAGTTGGTTCTGATGGGGGTTTACGATTTCGTGGCCGCCTATGTGTTCCAGATGTGCCTGACTTGAGACGCGAGCTTCTCGAGTCTGCCCATAATTCGAAGTTTGCGATGCATCCTGGTAGCACGAAGATGTACCAGAATATGAGACGGACGTATTGGTGGGATAACATGAAGGCCCACATTCTTTGAGTATGTGTCTCGATGTCTGACGTGCCAGCAGGTCAAGGCAGAACATCACCGACCTCCCGGACTGCTTCAGCCCATGCCTATAGCGGAGTGGAAGTGGGACTTCATCTCCATGGACTTCATATCGGGGTTGCCGAAGACGAGGAAGGGGCACGATTCCATTTGGGTGATTGTGGACCGGTTGACCAAATCGGCCCATTTTCTCCCTATCGAGTTACGAACTGCACAGTACGAGCTGGCTAGATTGTATATCGGGAGATCGTCCGTCTCCACGCACGGGTTCCTTTGGAGATCGTGTCGGATGTGAGACACGCGGTTCACATCTATCTTCCGGACTCGTATCCGGAGGAGGCAATGGGTGTGAAGTTGAAGTTCAAGATCTGGCGTTTCATCCTCGACCGATGGGCGGGACAAAGCGGGTGAATCGGATTACGGAGGATATGTTACGAGCATGTGTGTTGGACTTGAGGACGGTTGGGATGGACCTTGTCTTCCGTACGCGAGTTCGCCTACAACAAGCGGCTTCCAGCGACTATTGGCATGGCCCCATATGAGGCTCTATATGGTCGACCTTGTAGGGCACCGCCTTGTTGGACGAGAGGTTGGAGAGCGTAGCACGATTGGCCGGAGTTGGTTCGGCGACTACGAGAGAAGGTAGACATTATCGGGCGTCGATTACTCACGGCCAGTGAAGCAGTGCGAAGAGTTACGGCCCGATACGAGGCGGCGACCGCCGGAGTTCGAGGTCGGTGATCATGTGTTCCTTCGGGTTTTCCTCGAAGGAGTCCTTCGGTTTGGAAAGAAGGGAAGCTCACACCGAGGTTTATCGGTCCATTTCGAGATACTAGATCGAGTGGGTGATGTGGCGTATCGTCTCGCCTTGCCTACACCACTTGCTTCGTACATAACATATTTCATGTGTCATCTTTGAAGAAGTACGTTCTCGATCCTTCGCATATCATCGGATGGGGGGAGCAGTACGGTTGAGCGATGATGCTACATATGAGTTGCGCCCGACGCGCATCCTCGAGGAAGGAGCAGCATGCGCGTAGCAAGGTCATCACACTTGTGAAGGTGCTTTGGACACATCATTTCCGAGGAGGAAGCTACACGGGAGGACCGAGGCCGAGGTCAGGAAGAACTACCCTCGATTCTCGAGGAGTACGAGGTATAAATTTCGAGGACCAAATTTTTTTGTTTAAGGGGGGTAGATTGTAACGACCTGAAAATTTCCGTACATTGGGTCGAGTACCACCTCGACCAGAAATCACGTAGGATTAAATCCTTTAGAAATTTAACAAAGTTAACTAAGTACTAAACTCGATTTGTCGTGAAATCCGTTAGGATCGCTTTAAATACGATCTGCAAGACCCAAAGTTGCATAATCATTGACGCTAGGTTACCCTAAAGTTTAGAACCAAACTCATTTCCGTCTCGCTTCGGGAATGAAACGAAACCGTATTAGGGTCTAGATCGCACATCGGAGTCCGATTAACCCGAAGCTAAGGAACTAGGACCGCCCCACTGGGCTTAACAATCATCTCAAAAATCAGCTTTGTCCGATGTTCCACGGCCATTCGTTTCGAATCGGAGCGAGGTAGTGTGAAAAACACTATTCATATGCCAAAATAAATATCTGGAATAGTGATCGCATCGTTTGTTGACGCGTCAGTATTAACAACCCGACCGTCGAATCGAGACCAAATTACACCCTCGGATTAATAAAAATTTCAGGAACATTTACATGTACTTGGAATTTCTGATCGTGGCCCACTGACCGTCGAACTGAAAGTGGTCCGCCACGTGCGATCTGGGAATCCGATCAAGTGAAAAATGTAATCCCACATAGATCCATCGATGGTGAGTTTAAGTCTGACGTTTGGTTCAAAGAGGGCCACCAGAACTCCCCTTTTGAGCTGGAAAAGCGGCGAAAATCCTATATTAGCAATACCCCTTGAACCTGAGTCTACTTTCGTAATGTTTGAGGCTATAAAAGGGGCTTAGAACAGCCCCTCTCACAGCCATACGAATTTTGGAGGAAACCCTAGAGGAAGAGAGAGAAAAGAGAGAGAGGCTTGGAGATTGTTGCCGATTTCCCTCCTCCTGCTTTGGCTTGTTGCACGGCCTACACCGCCTTATTCTAGGCGTTTTCCCGGCGTATTCCACCTCATTTAAAGGTAAGAAACCCTAACCCTAGGTCTGATTTGAGGTGGGATCGATGTAGGATATGTACCGACTAACCGATTCCGCTCTTTAGGCTAGAAATCACCCGTAGACGGAAGTTCCATTACCCTTGCTGATTCGTTCCGTTTCCAAAGGGAAAAGTGAGGACTTTAAGCTTATAAGTTACGGTTTTCAATGCTTTCAATGTCAGATAATGGTAGATTCATGATCTTCTTGCAATTGCACATGTACAAAGTGCTTTCCGTTTCCTGTTTTGATTAACGGTGTGAAATATGGAATTTCACATATTCTAGGTATGCGTAGATATACCGTATACGTATTTTTTTTGGATAAATGCTTGACATGTTTATTTAATGTATAATTATATAACATATGAATAAAATACTAGTTTGGCGAAAGGAATCGCCAAAATATATGTTTACTTGTAAATGCGCCGTATGTTGAAATTACGTATTGTAGAAATACCGTATACGTAGTTCTTTTGGAATAATGTTTGACATATTTATTTAATGTATGATTATACAATACATGATTAAAATACTAGCTTGGCGAAAGGAATCGCCGAAATCTATGTTCCTTTGTAAACACTATGTATGTCGAAATTAGGTATACGTGGAAGTACCCTATACGTATAAAAGTTGCTGATGTGATTGCCATGTTTAATTGTTGTATGAATATGATGTATATGTATAAAATACTAGTTTGGCAAGGGGACAACCCTAGTACACACTTCCCTAGCATACGTCATGTATGTTGAAATAGTGCATTCCAAGTGTTGGTGAATTCACTTGTGAGTGTAAGTGCTTAAGTGTTAGAATCTTAGGTAGATGCTGAGATGGGATTCTCGGCTACCTTAGAGTCACATATGACACTCTCCATGTGGTTGTTCACTCTAACCACTCGCCTACGAAATTTAAGTATTTGTATCCCTATTTACATAATGCTTTATAACATGCTTTTGAACATGCTTTGTGACTTGTTTATTAACATGCTTCATGTTATGCTTTATAATATGCTTGCTAGTGTTCTTAAATTACCATGTTATCATGCCGTATTTCACATGTTATGGTTAGAATTTGACTGAGCTTGGGGCTATGTTCATAGTCCAGGCTTCCGGTATTAGACTTGAAGATGTGGTTGGGATTCGTTCCGCCACGCATGATGTGTTGGCAAACCCGTGTCGTACTTCGGTTGGCGACAGTGGTTGGCCACACGAGGTGCTTCTGCGCCTCATATCGCCAAACTTGTTGTGCGCTCGAGCCAGCCGAACACGTCAAGTAAACCGTGTGCCTTATGTATGTTCACCATGTTTGGTCACAAATGCTTGAACCTAGGGTACCAAACTTACCAGTGATAATCCCGTTAACCATGGTACCTCGATCCGCTAAGACTCATGAGCCGGGCATGGTGGTATGGGACACCGTGGTCGAGCTGTCGGCCTACGCTGGGGCTACGTGCCTCCCGTAGTGACCAAGCTGAGCAACTCAACTCGTGAGCCGATTATGGTGGTATGGGACACTATATTCGTCATTTGTCGGCCTACATTGATAAGGTGATGGGGAGTGGTGCAACCTTTGTGCGTAATGTACCGGCGACCCTTTGTAGTGACCGCGAGCATACTCTGAAGTTGCAGCGTGCCTTAGGATTCGCGCGATATATAGAGTATGAACTAGGCCTGTTTCTGTATAGTTGTATCGTGATGAATCGTTTAAGGGGTGATGGGGGAGTGGTGCAACCTTTGTGCGTAAGGTACTGGCGCTCTGCTGCAAGTGACCTAGAAAACACACCATCATCTGATATTAACTAGGACTGACGACCCTAGATTGGATCATGTTTGGGATATGATACAAGGGAGGTACCCTAGTTTCCCAATCCTGCTGTGTGAAATGAACTAATTAAAAACTCGGCAATCATTCTCATCATACATCGCATGTGCCTGGAAGATGTGGAGCACTGTGGGATGTAAGCATGCGCGAACGTGAGATGGTGTCGCTTGAGGGAGTATGTCGGAGAAGGCATCCATCATACCTGCATTCATACTTGCATTAATCAGAGTAACTAGGAGTGTTTGATTCTTGCTTTATCATTCTTGCTGGACCGTATTGATAACATGATAACTTATGTCTTATCGTTCCACTGAGCTAGCTACTCACTCCCACGTTACGGGACGGTGTTGCGCACACCAACCAGACTCTGTCTCAGGTTTAGGCGATCCGACTATTCTGCGGAGCGGAGCCGATTATGACGAGGACCGGGAGGAGTTCTCGTATATGCGGTCCACGGGCGGCTTCGACTAGGTCACGGATGATGGGATTTGAGGATTGTATCTAGTTTATTTCGACATTTTGTTTATATAAACAGACATGTATATTGTGACTCAGAAGGATTCATACTCTGGATAATGAATCGTTTATTTTGTTTCTTTACATACATATATATACAATTCAGTCTTCCGCTTGCTTTTATACAACTGATCTGGAGTATGAATTACTGCTTTGGTATAATCTCATTCATGTTTACTGCTCTAACACAGACAACATTCAAATATCATTAAACATGTTGCATAAGTGATGCGTTGGAACTCGGGAGTTGAGTTACACTCGACCCCCGATTTTCAGGGCGTTACACGATGTTATTGTGAAAATCCATCCCGTTCATTAGTTGGGCCAGGTCATGTTGACCCATGAGTCCAAATTTGAAGTGCATCTGAGCTTCAGGTGGGCCATACATTGTAAAAGCATGTGGGTGAAACCCACCGTTAAAACTAACGTGAAACCATGTTGCTACTCGAAATAAGTGGGGGGGCCATTTATGGTTGCCTTCTAAAAAATATACTCCCTTTACCACCTTTGTCATAATGTTTTGACACATGGGTCAAATTACGAATTAGATCTGAGTTCCAGGTGCACCACACCTTCAACAAGTGTGTGAATTACATACACCGTTAAAACCCATCCTGTGAGAATTTGTTATTACAAGTGCATTAATTCATTTTGTGTAGAGTGAATTATACTATTTTTAGTCTCACGATCTGCTCTGTTCATCGTGTCGAATACACTCTACTAGGATAAGGGTTTGAAAATAGAACAAATTTGTTGATCGGGTGGGCCGCACGGTATGTTTTAGCTTCAATAGTAGTATGTAATGAAATTGAATATTTACAATCTTGCCATCCATTTCTCAACCAGCTTCTGACGTCCATTACATCGGAGTGCACCGCCCGAATTTCTTGAAATTTGGCGGGCATTCTTCATTTTTCGTGTTCTTTCCATTGGTCCAGTTTGGGCCCCAATCTCCCAGGGATGTCCAAGATGCTCCTTTAGTGGCTTACACACTCCGTAATTCAAAATAACATTTGTACACATCCGATTAACAAGTTACCAGGTAGTTTAGACTTAAACCCGAAAATCTTCATAATGACCGATTCATCCTGATATTCGGATGGCCCATTTGGCGGATCCAAACCTGATGGATGGTCAGGTGACTTGTTAAAAATAAGGAAGCTTTATGGTTAGCACTTTAACCATGCGTATGGGTGGATGTATGGTCAGTTTTGTGAATAGGTGACATCAAAGTGGGTTTTTGGGGTGATCAGGGGTATAGGTCAATGGTGTTTTCATAATTATTGCTGATCTGTGAGTTTTGGAAAATCTAATGGCTCCACATAGTTATAGGTACATTTCTAAGCAATTCTTACAAAAGAACGTATATCTAAATCATTATGGATAGGGAATTTATTCGTCGTTTCGTTCAAGGTAAATTAGTTGCATCAAATCACGTGACGAATGACCTTGTTTTGAAATTCAAGGATCAAATGGCTTAATATATCGATGGAGATTATACAAGATAGCCGAGATGCATAGATTATGGGTCACTAGATGATGATGTGTAAGGTAAGTCACATGTGTTTCCACATATGTGCAAATAGATTTAGACTTCTACTAAGCGCCCGTGTACTGAAAGGTACAGGGCGTTACAGTAGTACTCCCTCTTGAGCACATTGGATACTTGGAATTGATACATGGTTGATTGTATGATTCATGCATCTGGCATTGCATAACATGTGAGCATTATCGTCCTTACTTCATCAGGGCTGTAGCCTCCACAAATACATCGTGGATGGCCATGTTTGAACACTGGAAATGTTACTTGAGCATACTGGGTGCATAGGATTCCCATGGGTGAAATTCTCAAAACTTTCATGGTATCAAGGATTTACTCTAGCGCCATGACCAGGTGAAATATATGAGCGTACGAGGGCCTTATACCGTTAGGTCACAACTCCCACTGTCGTGTAGTCGGTTGGATAGGGGTGTGGCCTTACTCGCCTGATGTAAGAGGGCATTGCTAGGCTGAGTCTAACCAGCTCGTGAATGGGTCCACTACCGTCAGACCTTGCTGGTGATTGGCTATCCACAGGCAGGTAGTGAGGTCTCTTATGCTAGTTTGACTGTGCGGGGTCTATAGAGCGGCAGTCATCCAGCAGTGTAATAGACCCCGGTTAATTTCTTATGATGGAAATGTACTTGATATGTAGATTGGAAATAAGCACTAGCATTACTTCGCATTACATTTGCATCAGCTGTGTAAGCCTCATATTGCATCGCCTTGGCATGACACCCAATACTCATTGCATTACAGTACTCATTGCATTATATAGTCTTGGTATGGCTTCATGTCTTATTGTACTGCCTTGGTATAGCTTCTTGCCTTCATGGCAGCCTTGGTAAGGCTGGTGGTGTTGGCTTTGATCATGTTTCCTTCCTGTATCTCCATTATTCTTCTGTGCACTATTATCACATACCTTCACCACCCTCTAAGCTTCTATAAGCTTATGCACGATTGATGCGTGCAGGAGATCTTAGGCAGGCATCGTAGTGGCAGAGTTTGGGTTAGAGCTGAGCTCGAGGACCCAGTGTTGCAGACTTTCTTTCTTTCTTTCTTCTATTATCTTATGTATGTCCTTTTGGACCTTATGTAAGCTTGTAAAAGTTCAAATTCTTAGTGGATTTTGTAATTTGTGCCCTTAGTTATTCTCAGATGTACTTTCTATGATCTTGGGTATGCTCGTATTGAAAATGATTATATTGTTATAGAAATCCTCATTGTAGGATCCCAGGATCATAACCTACCTCAGGAGCAGAGAATGGGGTACTATAGAGGCTGTTGTGGCTGAAACCGGCCATCGAGTTCCTTGTGAGTCCGATTATGGAGTCTAGGGCATGACAGGAGATTAGTTGTTGTCTCTTATTATGATGATTTTTATCCTCTTTTATAGGCATGAAAGGTGGTTAGAGGGGGATTCGAATTGCGTGTGTTCCCCACCAAGGTGTGTAATGTCTCAGAAAAATCCGTACAAAGACCCGAGTACCACCTCAGGCAAAAATCACTAAGGACCGAATTCTGTAGAATTTAGGCAAAGTTTAATTAAGTACTAAGCTAAATTAATCGATGGATTAACTTGAACCACTATTTATACGAACTGTAAGATCCAAAACCGTTAAAATCGCTAACTCAACATTACTTAAAAACCTAGGAGCAATCTCAAAACCCAGTTGCTCCCGGGAGTACATTGAAACTCCGTATAGGACCTGAACCGAGCGTCGAAAGTCCGATGACCGCGAAACTATAAGGTTATAACCGCCTTATTAGGCTTGACAACCATAGCGGGAATCGAGCTCAAATAGTATCCAAAAACGCACAACTTGAACCTTGAGCAAAGTGTGTGAGAAACGCGAATATTGGTTCACTTACAGGAGAAATTGAAGACTTCAGACTGTCAGTTTTTTACCAAACTTTACCCGTGGATCAGAGAAATTTCCCTGCACATACCGGTATACTTGTAGCCCTGATCGAGTGACGATGACCGTTGAACTGATACAAGTCCTCCACGATCGATCCACTAATCCGACCGGGCCGAAATCATAACCTGACCTAGATCCATTGTCATGGAACTTACTCCGTGACATAGATAGGTAATGGACCTCCAGATAAGTCTCATTCTTCAAAAATAGTCGCCCTTTGGCTATAACTTAGTATACCATGGCGCTAGGGTCATTGACATCACTTCTGAGCCTATATAAGGCCCTTAAACCACCCCATTCCTCTCTTATACGAATTTGCTCAAACTCTAGGTGAGAGAAGAGAGAAAAGAGGAGAAAAGTGTGAGGAGAAGAGTGTGTGTTTGGGAGATCGAGGCAGTGTTTCTCTCCGATGACTACACACATTGAATCGCCTTTACATCTAGCTACACGATCGATTCCACCTCCGATTTGGGTAAGGAATCCTAACCCTAATCTTGTTTTAGGAATTCAAATAGAGGAATCGACGAAATAGCTAACCTATTTCATAATTTAGGTAGCCGTTGTTCTATAGACGGAAGCGTAGGATTTGAACCGAGTTTGAAACGAGCATACCGACAAAAGGTGAGGACTATAAACATTTAGGTTATGGTTTTCAAGGCTTTCAATGTCAGCTAATGATCTATGTCTGACTTGACTTCTACCATATGATCATAGTTACGATGTATTAAATAAATTATACAAGCGTTTGAACTATGCGAATATATAATGCATTCCATGTGTTTGTTGAAATGTTTGAATGAAATGATAATCATGATTTATACTTGCCATGACTATTAACCTAAAATACATGTTTATTGTATGAATGACAACACCTTTGTGGAAGGATTTACCATAATATATGTTATAACTAATTTATTTTATGTATGTAGAAATGTGTAGTTTAGGTGTTTGATAAAACGTCTGAATGAGAAAATTCTTGATGAAATTGTATTTAATGAGGGTGTTGTGATAGGATTCTCAACTACCTTAGCTATATGTATAAACTCCCTCATGTAACTTAAATTTCAAATACGTGATTTAAGTAGAAAATGCATAGGTATAATAACATGTTCTGCGTATTTGATAAAATGCTCAATGATTATTGTATTTGTATTGTTTGTTCAATGTTATTATGATTATCACAAGTGACTGCCTATTGCATTGAGTATGATTGGGATTACTATGTAGTTACAGCAATCAATAATGGTTTCAGGATCGAGTGGCCAAACTAGTCTCACCACAATGGATACGTTCGGTGAATCCGAGCCGTGCGATGATTGTCGATAGTGGTTAGGCCACGAGGAGTGCTCAAGCACTCCATGTCGACTAATTCAATGTGCGCTCATACCAATCGAACTTGTCAAATAACCCGATTGGCCTAATGTGTGTTTACCATGTATGGACGCCACTGCTTGAATCTAAGGTACCGCTTACTGATGTGACAGCCTGTTTCAACCATGGTACCACAATCCGCTAAGACTCATGAGTCAGGCATGGTGGTGTATGGGACACCGTGGTTGAACTATCGGCCTACGTTGGGGTGACGAGCCTCCCCGTAGTGTCCAGTGAGCAACCCAAATTTATGAGCCAAATATGGTGGTGTATGAGACACTATATTTGAGCTGTTGGCCTACGTTCAGGTGATGAGCTTCCCGTAGTGACCTCGAGTATAATCAATTGAACTTGCCTATCCACTGCTTTTCATTAAGGGTATTGTTGCCCTATAACTTGCTTATCGTATGTGATTGACTAGGAGTGATGACCCTCGATGGATCTCTGTTTGGGTTAATGATATAAAGGGAGGTAATTTAGCTTCTCGAATCTGTTGTATGAATAAGCCAAATCAATTACTTGGCTAACACGACCATGCACCACATTGCATGTGCTTTGGCGAGGAAGTGCACATTTAGGAAGTTTGTTATGCGCAACTGTGAGATAAAGTCGTTGAAAGAGTGCAGGCGAGGGCATGCACATTACAGCATACTATTCTCGCATTAACAAGAGTACTTAGGATATGATTGTGTATTGCTTTATATTACTGCTTGACTGAATTGATAACATGTTAACATTTACCTTATAGTACTACTAAGTCGATCACTCACTCCCACTCTAGGACGGTATTTTAAAATACCAACCAGACCTTGTTTTAGTTGCAGATGATGATACGACTTAAAAGGCGGAGCTAAACTTTTATGACGAGGAGGAGGAATTCTCCTATGTTCAGCTTTCAGGCGGGTCTTCGTAGACCTCGTTCTGATTCGACGGGATTATAGGGATACTTGGATTAGTCGGACATTCACACTTGGATGTTTTGTAAATTTTGGAATAGTACATGTACATATTCTGCCTGGTGACATATTCATACTTTGGGGATTGAGAAACACTTATATACTTTATATATTTATCTTAGTCTTCCGCTTACCTAATTTAATTATCTCTGGAGTATAATATGCTGATTTAGTATAATCTCACTCTTGTTTAATGCACTATTACGGACAACATTTAAACATCATTATCTATGTTGCATAAGTGATGCATTGGAACTCGGGAGTTGAGCTTTGCCCCGACCCCTGATTTTTAGGGCGTTACAAGGTGGAATCTAGGTGGGGCTCACTCTGATATTCTTGAGAAATTCATTGTCTTTCAATTTTATAAGCGTTAGGACATGTGCCCAAAAATGAAGTAAATCCATACTCAAGTGAATCACATGGCAAATAAGAATAGAGATAAGAATAGAGATTGAACGCCTACATTCAAACCTTCTTTGGGATATAAGAGTTTAGGATTAGCAAACTTTTGTGTTTTTTTTTTTCAGTTTATTTTAGTGGTAATGACTTTATAAACAATTTGGATGACATATGAGCATCACGAATCTAGATCCTCTACTTACCATTGAAACAAATAAAAATTTCTCGTTTTCTTGCATTGTGACTGCAAGTCCTAGTCATCATTAACATTGTCATCATTGCTGCATCAAACGTAGTATATAATAATGTAGCCTAATCACATGGAAACAAACAAGAAAATCTTGCTTTGTTGGCAAGCATACTCGAACTCAAGCATCACAATACATCTATTTCCATCTCCACTGTCTTTTATAGCATAGATTATTTGAGATTTGAATTTATCTCATTTTTAGAGTCATGTCTTAACACAATATAATAATATTAATAGACAAGGTGGATTTGTCACCAACATTATTCCTACGAAATTTTAACAGGTGTATATAATGAAATATATTGTAACAGGTGTATAACAGAAATTTTTTTTCTAAATATTAGAAATTAAAAAAGAGACTTTTACCTACGAAAGTTTTCGTAGGTAAAAGTTTCATCGACATTTTTACCTACAAAATTTTTCGTAGGTAAAAGGTTCATTGACATTGTTTTTACCTACGAATCATTTTGTAGGTAAAAGTTTCGTCAACAATTTTTACCTACGTAAAATTTTGTAGGTAAAAAATCTTACCAGTGATCACAGACACAAAGTATACAGCTTTTACAACCAATTTTGTAGGTAAAAGTCTTAGCACCGTTTTTATCTACGAAATTTTTCGTAGGTAAAAGTATTAACACAGTTATTAGCTACGAAAACTTTCATAAGTAAAAGTTTTAACACAGTTTTCACCTACGAAACATTTCGTAGGTAAAAGTCTTAACAAATTTTTTAGCTACACAGACTTTCATAGGTAAAAGTTTTAACATAGTTTTGAAAGACTTAAAAAATTTGTAGCTACGAATAATTTCGTAGGTAAAAGTCGTTGACATCTTCAAGCCATTACCCACGGTCTTTTACCGACGAATTGTTCCGTAGGTAAAACTTTTGGCCCACAAATTTTTTTGTAGGTAAAAGTGGAATTAAAGTGGAATTTTCTGTAGTGTATCAACCGGCCCACTTTAAGTTTTGGATGTGCTTAAATTTTGGCCCCATGTTACATGATATGACAAAACGAATGGATAGGGTGGATTTCTCATGAACATCATGGTAGGTCCTACCTAGATCCCTGTTGCAGGAAGTTTCTACAGAAGAATTTGGCATGCAATTTGGGTCACCAGTTGCAGGAAACTTTTAGCAGGGCCATCCTAAAAACGGTCTGTACCATTTGAATCTGGTCCTATTTATGAACTGGACTATTGCATGCTGAATAAACTCTATGAGGCTCATTGTGATGCATATGTCTTATCCACTCCGTCAATCCATTTTATAAGCCCATTTTAGGATATGATTCCAAAATTGAAGCATATCCATAGCTCGAGTGGACCACACCACAGAAACCGTGGGAATTTTTCATACCGAGTAAACTGTGGGACCACCGTGATGCGTTTGTCTTATCCACACCGTCCATCCATTTTCCAGCTCATTTTAGGGCTTAAGTAAAAAATTGTACTATATCTAAAGCTCAAGTGGACCGCACCACAAATAGTAGGTATCGAACACTTACCTACCGTTGAAAACTTCTTAGGGGCTATAGAAGCTTTAGATTAAGTTGATATATGTATTTTCCCTTCTCAAGGATGAAGGGAAAAATATAGATATCAGCTTCAGCCAAAGCTTCATACTGAGGGAAGAAGTTTTCAATGGTAAGCGTTTGATTCCTACTGTTTTGTGAAGTGGTCTACTTGAGCTTTGGATATACTTTACTTTTGGTCTCACGCCCTAAAATGAGGTGAAAAATGGATAATCGGTGTGGATAAGACACATGTATCAGGGTAGTCCTACAGTTTACTTGGTATGATGCACCGAACTGAGTTACTCAGTGAGCAATAAGCCTCCTCGTGAAACTAGGAACCGGAACAATTAATACCTGCACAACGATAAGACCAACTTTGCTGAGCCCACATGCATGTGCAGTAAAGCTCACGTATACACAACACAGTGCCCGTATAGTTCCATAAAGTGCAACATCTAATCCATCTACCAGAATGGCACTATTTATTGATGCCTTGGCTCAAGAATCAGTGGATTCTCACTCTTGCTCGGGTGGTAGACTCTGAGGAGTTTCAACACCCAGTCAAGGGTTCGGGTATCCATAGGTGGTTAAATCTCACTATGACGTGAGTGTGTGTGTAAAAAAAAAAAAAAAGGGTTGATCCACTGGTCGTATGGGCCCACTTTGCATAATATATGTACTACTCTTAAAAACCTAGCTGAAGTTTTCTAACCCATCTAATATTAAGGTTTATTGCACATGCGGTTGTGCTTACCAAAGATCCCTTTGGTCGGGGAATTGGATAACTAATAAAACCACGAGGCATGGAATGTGCCTTATATGAAGGAAGGGTCTGGGAGAGAAAAATTGGAGTAAGGGGGTGACCAGAGGGAGCACACACTAATTAAACAAACTTTATTATTAATCTGCTTAACGGCATTCTCCATGCTCCTATTAAATAAATGTCCATCTATTTGAAAGTGAAGCTTTGACATTCGCTATACACCCCTTTCACTGTCCCAAATAGGCCCCCTCCCTTTGAAGCATTAACAAATAACAGGTTCTATTTCGCATGTCCCATCATAAAGCATGCTAGAGTTGGCTTCCATGTTAAAGGTTACTGTAAAATTTAATTGTTGACCATATCTTATGATACTTTTGTCCTTTTGCAAAGAATAACGAATTACCATCTCACTGCTTTCAAACACCAAAATAATAATAATAATAATGAATAAATAAAAGAGAGAGAAAATTGTTTTATAGTTTGAAGTGACGTAGTACTTCCTTAAAATAAAATAAATAAATAAATAAAAAGAGGCATATTACATTCAAATAATCAAATCATGTAATTGTGAGTTATCTACTGCAGCATGCTATCTAAATCATCCAAATGGTGTACTAACCCATTTATATAGTGGACCGTGTATGAGGAAGGATCTAAACCATTCAAATGATGAATCGAATTAATCCATATGATGGGCCATCCGTGGGATTCATCCACAACACATGATATAAACCATCCAAAAGGTGAAAATAATACGTCCATTTTAAGGGTCATCTGTGACGTGTGATCTAAATACATCCATGTATGGAGCCCCATGCATGGACAAGACGGCCATGAAGGCTCCGTGCACGCTGCTCCATTTTCCCGCATAAGCTCCATTGCTGGTGGCCCGTTCACTTGGCCTGCGCGCACACGTGGCACACCGCTCCCCGGACTCGGATTAACTACTGACACGTTGACTTGAGTAGCGAGACTCGCTACTGAAGTGACGTTACCAATTTCTGTGGGCCCACCCCAATGTATGTGTTGTATCTGCTCCGTCCATGCATTTGTAGAAAACATTTTAGAGTACGAGACAAATAACAAGGCAGATATAAAGCTGAGTAGACCCACCACAGAAAATAGTGGGGAAAGTAATTCTGACCATTGAAATCTTTCTAAGGTCCCCCATGATATTTATTTGAGATCCAACCTGTTTATAAGTTAACACAAATATGAAAGAAGGAAAACAACAAATAGCAGCTTGGTGGAAAGCTTTTGTGGCCCTTACAAGTTTTTAATAGCTGGTGTCACTCTACCAACTGTTTACAAAGGTGGGGTACACTCCAGCTTTGGATCTAACTCATTCTTTGGATTATGCTTTAAAATTATCTTTCCAAAAATGGATAAATCCTGTAGATACAAAACATACATCATGGTGGAGTCCACCTAACTCAGTGAGGTCATTTCAATAGGGAGTCTCGTCCGCGTCCACCGCTCCCCTTGCATTTTTGCCCGGGGCACAAATTAGCTACTGAAGTGATGTCATCAAGTTGGTGGCCCTTACTTGTCCGCGTCCACCGCTCCCCTTGCATTTTTGCCCGGGGCACAAATTAGCTACTGAAGTGACGTCACCAAGTTGGTGGGCCCTACTGTGATGTATGTGTTGTATTTACACTGTCCATCCATTTGGAGAGATTATTTTAGAGTATGATCCAAAGAATGAGGTAGATCCAATGGACCCACGGTAGAAAACACAGGGAATATTGATGACTACAGTTGAAACCTTTCCAAGTCCACGGTGATGTTTATTTGAGATCGACCCAACATGAACAAAGGAAAAACACAATAAGCGGGCCACATTTCTTACTACGCAAGTGCGCGAGTGCGCTAAGTGCGCCAAGTGCGCCAGTCGCCAGCGCCTGCGCCGCCCGCCCGTCGACGCGCGCGCGCGTGTTTTTTGGAGAGGAGCGGCCATGGCGCTGGCAAAGCTGCGCAACTGAAATAGTATATGTTTCCCAGGGTCGGTCGCAATTAGGCGACGTGCAAGGGCGCCGTGCTAAGCGTGCAGGGCTTCGTCGGGGCGTATTAGGCGGCAGCTCAGGGCGCCGTGCTAGGCGGGCCGCGCTAGTGCCACAGCGGGCAAGGCATCGTCGGGGCGAATAAGGCGGTCGACAGGGACGCCGTGCAATCTAGAACTTCGTGGCCCTGGGAATTTTTTAGTGGTATGTGTTCAATCTTCATTGCTTCCTGTGGTAGGGTCGGTCCACTTGAGCTTTGGATATAACATATTCTCTACCTCATGCCTTAAAATGATCTCTCCAAAATGGATGAACAGTGTAAATACAACACATGTATCATAGCAGTGTCCACATAACTTAGTGACGTCACTTTAGTAGCAAGTTTCGCTACTCCACCTGTCAGTAGTTAATCCGCGTCCGTTTGCAGGCCTATTTTGAAGGGTTTTCTCTAAAATTAGCTATGATTTGATGGAATCAGACGCCGATTACCTTGTCAAACAAGGACCTGAAGTGGACGCAGCATTGCTGAATATTGTAGCGGAGAACGAGTCATGGGAGGCCCGTGCATGGGGTGTGCATTGTCGCAGCATGGATCCGTGCG
Organism: Magnolia changhungtana; assembly: GCA_030180095.1. Lineage (NCBI taxonomy): Eukaryota > Viridiplantae > Streptophyta > Magnoliopsida > Magnoliales > Magnoliaceae > Magnolia > Magnolia changhungtana. Next base: position 7,850,391 of record JASAUF010000600.1, read on the forward strand.
CCGGGCATGGATGCCAATTGCCTACCGACGCTGTCAGTAGCCAATAGCTACTAGACTGCGCTGTGTAGGCCCAACTATTTTTTATCCACACTGTTCATCCGTTTCAAAAGATCATTTCAGGAAATGAGCCCTGAAATGAAGCAAATACATATCTCATGTTGACCACACCACAGGAAACAGTGTTCATTGAACGCCCACCATTAAAAACTTATTGGGCCACGAAAGTTTTGAATGCAGCTAATTTCCGTGTTTTCCCTTCATCCATGTCAGCTTTATCTAACCAACAGGGTGGATAGAAAATAAATATTAGAGTGGCCCTACAAAATTTTTAATGGTGGGCGTTCAATGAACACTGTTTTATTGTGGTGTGGTCTACTTGAGATTGTGTCTGTCTCATTTTCGGGATCATGCCATAAAATGATATGAAAAAAATAGATGGACGGTGTGGATAAAACACATACATCATGGTGGGGTCCACACATCATTGTCCAGTAGCCATCACGCACGCTACTGGCAGCGTAAGTATGCAATCCGACGTCCCCTTCAAACACTTCGATCTAACTCTAAACCAGAGATTTGCGAATGTTCTACTAAAGTCGCGCACCATGGCTAATACCGTACCGCAATGTGCCAAGGTGATGCGTAGGTTTTACGCATAGCCACTTTTGCGCGTTACACACTTTACCCACAAATGGCTAACGCAAGAGCTTCCAAACAAGCTTCACCCCACCTCATTCTTATTCTGAATGAAGGAGACACGAGCCGTTCATCGTAAGTGTGCTGATTCGACCAAGGCACCCTGCACAGGCTTCCTCTACTATATTGACTTTCCGCCAATTTTTGCCAAGCCAAATGACCCCCGATTGGGTCCTTACTCTTGCTCGGGTGGCACTCTCAGGAGTTTCAACTCCCGGTCAAGAGTTCGAGTACCCATAGGTGATGAAATTCCACTAGCGTGAGTGTGTAGGGGGTGTGTGCGTGTGTTAAAAAAAAGAAGACCCCAGATTGAGGTGATTCATAGTATGTTTGGAAGCTCAGGAAATTATCTTTTCAACAGGCTAGAAAATGCCTGAATCCAACATCGAATAATCTATTTACGGGACATCTGCGAAGGCTACTCAAGGATAGTTTCTCTCAAGCAAATTCGAATTGCTCGCATATTGGTTCCCTCTATTTGTGTGCCGATCATTCAAGCCTGTGCCTTTGGCAGCAACCTGGGCCCTCCATATATTAGCTTTTCTCTTCTTAAAGCCTTGAAGGCATCTCTGAGGCAATAATACCCTTTAGTTAAATTCAAGAAGTCACATATATATGAAGCCCTCATATCTGAATACTCTGACTAGCTTCACTTGGACACTGACTTACGTTTCTCAGACAATCCTCGTCACTTTATAGCTTCTTAACCCACCATCATTTATCATTATGCATGCCAAGCACTCATGCCATGTACATATCATCTCATCCATCATTTATGTCCCTTAGCTAAATTAAGATGAGATCATTCGACCTTGTCCTTGACACATAGCGAGGCCTCTCATATCCCCAACTGACTACTTTATGCCCATCGCTGATGTAAGGCCTGTATGTTAGACCGTACCATTCCTTAGACTTCCGCGATCCTCCCTGTCGAATTCCGGTGACCCGCGGCTTGTAATCGGCGTTTGCATGCGACCCTAAGTCGCGCTCCGTAAATTTGAGTCGGCTCGACCCGATACTTGTATCTTTGCAACCACGTCATCGCCACGGTTCCAATGTCACGACTTGCGCATTGATGTGATACCCAGGCCAGGATTTGTGGGCCCATGTTCATCTTGAGAAAAACGCCGCGCATTGCGAATCCCGAGAGAATCTCTATCCAATCTATCAAATCAATTACATCAATCAATCAAGTACAACCATCACTCACTCATACCTCTCTCTTTCCCAAAGTCAACACAACCCATACCTCTCAAGTCAAGTACACCCATCACACCCATCCCTCTCTCTTACAACCTCTCTCTCTCTCTCTCTCTCTCTCTCTCTCTCTCTCTCTCTCTCTCTCTCTTCCCTACCCATTTTTCCAAGAAAATCGAGAGAGAGCAACCGTCCAAGCTTCCCAAGGAAAAGCTAGGTGTGGCCCACTTCCTACCCCCTAATCTCCCAGCTCCACCCTTCAATCCTCATCTTCCACCATCAAAGAAAGAGCTTAGGAGCTTAGCATTCCAAGGAGCCAAGAAAGAGCAAAATCGGTGGGTGTTCATAGCACTAGATCGTGATTTCTAGTTACGACCCACATGTATTGGGACCCATTTTGATGTATCTATTGTATTTGCATGGCCCACGTAGGAGAGCTCATAGTGGCAGAGCTCCTCCATCACACGCCTCTCTCTCTCTCTCTCTCCATGAATGATGGCCCACCTTGATGGATAATCCACGCTGTCGAGTGGGACCACACGCTGTCCAAACAGTGGGGTGCCCACTGTCCAGTGGGACCACACGCTGTCCAAATAGTGGGGTGCCCACTGTCCAGCAGCTGGACTACCTTGCTGCCCAGGCGAAAGGAAAACATAAATATCAGCTTGATCCCGGGCGTATAGCCCACTGGACCTGGGACCACTTGATGTGAGTGTTTTACCGACCGTCCACACTTAGGAGAGCTCATAGTGGCGGAGCTCCTCCATCACACGTCTCTCTCTCTCTCTCTCTCTCTCTCTCTCTCTCTCTCTCTCTCTCTCTTTCCATGAATGATGGCCCACCTTGATGGATAATCCACGATGTCCAGTGGGACCACACGCTGTCTAAACAATGGGGTGCCCACTGTCCAACAGCTGGACTGCCTTGCTATGCAGGCAAAAGGAAAACATAAATATCAGCTTGATCCCAGGCGTATAGCCCACTAGACCTGGGACCACTTGATGTGAGTGTTTTACCGACCGTCCACACTTGTGGACCACCATGATTTATGTATTGTAACTGACCGTCCAACAATAGGCGCTGCTAGAGATGCAAGACACTTGAGATCAGGTGGGCCACGTATACGTGGGCCCCACCTCAATGTATATGTTGTATCCTCACCATCTAATAGCTGGATGGTGGGTCCCATTTAATTAATGAGCTATCCTAACTGTCCATCTACTACATTGACATCAGCAGAGGGACTGATCATGAGGCATGTATTATATCCAACACCGTCCATCCACAGCTATACAGCTCCTGTATGTTCATTCCCCAAGTATAGGGTTGTGATGTAGTAATAAACTCGGTAAGACCGAGGTCGAATCCACAGGGACTGAAACCTGTATGTAATCTGAAAGTAACCAGAACTAGAACCAGAAGAAGATGAAATCTAAATCACAAATAATTGAAGGAATAATGGTGAAATAGTAAACTAAAATTTGTGAAATTTAAAGGTAGGAAACTAAGGATTCAGAGGATCCACTTGTAGAGATTAGGCAGATATACGCTTGATTTACAAACTCAACTAGACTTTGAGTCTCATCTTCATCCAGTTGGAAGGTATATCACTAAAGCACGATCTGAACTTCCTTTGATCTAGTTTTCAAAGAGATGAAAGGTATAAGAATTAGCTATGATTCCATCACAAATCCATGCCCATGAGACAAGGTAAACAATAGAACTCAAACCAGTCTACAACCAATCAGAAGATGTATGAACGTTAGGAAGGATTCCATCATCCAACCATGTCCAAGGGGCAATGGTGAACAACAGGGCTTCCTAAATTCACAATCAAAATAAGGAAAAGGAAATACTCAAGCCATCACAGATCTACTGTAATATAAGTCACAATAAACCATTAAAAGCTAGAAATATTCCTATTATTCAAACTAGAATCAACATAGTTCATGGCATGAATCAAAGTCGTAGGATCAACCCCATCACGTCACAAGCTTCACCTCTTAACCCTAGCTAAGAGGTATAGCAAATCATGATGAAGCTAAAACACTCCAAAATTCAAATAAAACAGTAAAAAGAAAAGAAAACAAAATTCCTAAACTGATATCTCTCTTAGCCGTAGAATGAATGAGCCCCCCTTTCATGTTCTCCCTCTCTCTTATAGGCAGCAGCTAAGACGGTGGATGGGCAGAAATTTTCGCAAGGAGAGGCGGTCGTGTGGAGAATGTGGTTGCGTCCTATTTAGAAACTGCCTGCGAAGGCTTTTAAGCAGCAAAATTCGGAGCCTCCCACGTCCCATGTTCCTTTCATTATGTCCATAAAATCAACGTCTCCTGGGACGTTTTTGAATGATCTTTACGATGGACGGATCAGATCTTCCATTCAGATGATGGTCCTGAACGTGCAACACCGCAAAAGTCGGTCGGCGTCCGGTCGCTGATTTCGCACTGATCACACTGTGGTGATGGTGGGGCCCACTTCGTTGTTGTTTTCATAAATCCAAGCCGTCCATTGGATTCTACTCAAAAAACCGTTCGGGAAGGGATACTTTTGGGTGTCCATTGATGCGGCCCACAGAGTTTTAAACCTAACGTCCATTCTACATTTTGAACGGTTGAAAAACCAATAACATGATGTCTTCAAATTCCGTCAGCTAGGCATAGGTTATGGCTGCTCCAAGGAATGAATTGACGGTGTGGATCACCCGTTTGGACAATGGGTGGGGTCCACAACTGCGATCCGGGCGTCCATTTCATAGTCGTTGTTCAAAAAATGGAAATTTTTATTTTTTTTGCTGAAGGCGGTCTGTCAAACCGACTTTGACTGAACAGGCTGGTTCGGTGCATGACAACACACATGTGCTTTATGCACATGCTATATAGGTCCACTGTGATGCAGCCAAGAAATCTGATCCATCCAATCAGTTAGCCTCCCCATTTAAGGCGTTGACTCCAAATTTGAGGCAGTTCTAAATATCAGGTGGGCCCCAAATTGGAGATTAATAGGTTGATATGTCCGTTGGCCCACTTCTCGAGATATCCAATGGCTGAAATTTTATTTTTACGGTTAATTTATGGCCCCCAGACCATGTATGAAGTTTTGAGTCGAATGGATGGCGGAAACCTTATGATCTTGCATTATGGACCATTTTCGAGCCTCTTTAACGTGAACGGTTTTATTTCCTCAGATCCCTGGCATGTAAATCCTTCGATCTCAGTTCTCTGGGGTCCATCCCTTGCTTTGGTGACTTCAGAACGTTAATTTCATGCATTCAGCATCATTTTCAGTCCAAGCTTCCTCAATTCACCTTGCACCACACACACGATTAAAGTAAGGCATTAAACAATATCATGTTCGTAAAAATATGTAATAACTAAGGTCTGATATACAATATACATTGTACTAAAGTCAACAAACTCTATGGGTCCCTGCATGAGATATGTGTTATATCCCATCTGTCCTGGGGTGTAGGACCCACCATGTTTATGTGTTGCATCAACCGTCCAGCCCATGGACGGTGGGTCCCACCTTGATATGTTATATATCTGCACTGTCCAAGCGTGGGACGGTGTGGCCTGCCATGATACATGTGTTTTATATCCATCCACACCGTCCAGTGGTCTGGACGGTGGGGGACCACCCAAATGTATGTATTTTGATCCACACCGTCCATCTAACGGTGGAACCCACCTTGATGCATGTATTTTGTATCCCCACCATCCAAAGATGTCTGGACGGTGCTGAGGGACTCCACTGTGATGTATGAATTTAATCCACACCATCCATCTTGACGGTGTGCCGCATGGAGCCCAACAGTGATGTATGTATTTCTCCACACTGTCCATCTTCTCTGGACGTGGGACCCACCCCACACGTGTTGCACATGTGGGAGTGGGGCCCACCTTGATATATGTGTTTTGTGTCATGCCGTCCATCTGTTGGCTAGACGTGTGGGGCCCACCTTGAGGTATGTGTTGCACACATCGTCCCTCCATGGGACTCCACCACGATGTATGTGTTTTATCCATCCTATTTGCTCAAATGGGCTGGACGTGGGCCCATCATGATGTACATGTTTTATCTTCACCGTCCATAGGAAGTGGGCCCAACGTGATGTACGTGTTGTATCTACTCCGTCCGGCCACGTGAGATGTGAGGCCACCGTTATATATGTTGTATATTCACATCATCTAGGCCGTGGGGCCCATGTTAACGTATGTATTGTATATCAGCACCGTCCATCTGGACGGGCTGTGTGGGCTGACTGTGATATATGGGTCTTATCTACACCGTCCATAGGCTGGGACGGGTGGGGCCCACCTTCATGTTTATATTCAATATCTGCACCATCCATTTGCTGGGGATGGTGGGCCTCTTGATGCATGTATTTTATATCCAGCTGTCCATCTGTTGCTGGATGTGGACCTTACCTTGATGTATATCTACACCGTTCATGGGACGTGGGGTCCACCATGATGTGTATTGTATTCAAGCCCATCTTGTAAGCCCACCTCGAGGTATATGATGTGCATGGGGCCCATCTATTTTGCTGGATTATGGGTCACCCCATGAGGCCCAATGTGATGTATTTATGGCCCATTAATGAGGCCTAAAGTAATATATTTATGGCCCATTTGATGAGGCCCAATGTGATGTATATGCGGCCCTTGAGTGAGGCCTATTGTGATGTATATTGAGCTCTTGTGTGAGGCCCGTTATGCTGTATGTGAGGCCCTTATGAGGCCATGGGCCCCACTATATGTTTGGCCCTATGAGGGTCACTCCTTGGGAGCAATGTTGGTTGAATGTCTACATTGATGGGCAATGATGGTTAAATGTCCACATTGTGACCTTCCCTTAGGCCTCGTTAGGCCCGTCCTTGATATGAGGAAAGTATATCATCATCATATAACATGCTTAGTATAGCTCCACGATCCATGCCCATGCACATCATATGTGTGCTTAATATGAGAAGTGATTGATCATAGTACATGTCGTTGGGTTGGTTTACTATGGGCTCCTTGTGAAACGGAGTTGCCCCACATGAGTGCACGGTACGCATAGGTTAGAAGCATGACTAGATGGTATGACTCATGCATCTCGCATTTTATGATATGACAACTGTACGCCCTAGTGACATCAGGGCCATATCCTCCACAGGCATATCGTGGATGGCCAAATGGGACACCGAAAATCTTTTTCTACATGGGGTGGCATAGATGTCCCTGGGTGAAAGTCCCTAAACCTTCTTGGTACCAAAGGACGCCCTAACGTCTAGACCGAGTGGATACATATAAGTGCATGAGGATCATATACCAGTAGGGTGCATCTCCCATTGTGTCGTGGTCGGTTGGGAGGGGTGTAGCCTTACCCGCCTGAGGGAGTAGGCAACGTTAGGCTGAGTCTGACCAGATCATAAATGGGTCTACTATCGACGAGCTGGGTCGATATTAGTAGGCAGATAGTGAGGTCTCTTCCACTTACCCAGTTGTGCACTTGATGGGGTGACAAGTAGCGTAGAGTGTACTAGACCCTGGTGATGATCTCAGAGTTGTATGGTACTGATATGTGGACTTATTGAGCAGGAGTTGCATACTTAGCATTTTACTCATTCATTCACTATCCACTCAGGCTAGTGGTGCACAACTAATTGTTATGTGTACCTTCGCAATGGCCAGGATTTCGATCGGGGTGCGTGACTAACCTGAGATCAGGAGTTTACCGCATTGAGTCTGGCTATCCAAATTTAGGTATGGGACTAGTTTGGATAGAAGTCCCTTGTGATGGACCCCATAGCCTGCGATACTATGTACTATCATCCCGACTTCACACTCTAGCTTGGTCAATTCATTCGTACCACATATTGCATTACATCTTCAGTATATAATATTTAGTTTAATATGTTTTCGCATTGCATAGCTGATCTACATTGCTTCCTCGGTATATGATAGTGGATTATTATGTTTTTGCATCCCATAGCCTAGATAAGGTTGATAATATTTATAGACTTACTAACATGTTTCTGCATTGCTCTCATATTGCATCCTGAGCACGCTTATATTGTGTACACACTTACACCACCCTCTAAGCTTTCTATAAGCTTACACACGATAGATGCGTGCAGATGGCGTTAGGTTGCAGCGGCATTGAGCTTGGAGCATGCAGCTGTCTTCTGGAGCTTTGATTATCGATATATGTATTTTCCCTTCTGCAATGTAATCAACTGTTTATATTAGTGGATATGTGATGATGGTGTTGCCTTTATGATTTGGGTAAACTTGTGGTTATGCTTTTTACAAGATAAATGTACGTTGGAAAATCATCCTTGTAGGATCCCAGGATTGGAATCTGGCTTATGGGCGCTGAGAGCAGAGAATGGGGTACTAGGAGGCTGTCAGCACTAGATTCGGCGATCGAGAATTTTGTGAGCCCGGTCTCTGAGTTTGGGGTGTGACAGCTAGACTAAACAGCACATGGACCCTTAAAAGTCTGTGACAACTAGACACACTCATTCCATCATATTATATATCTCACTTATATGTCTACTCATATGACATACTGAGAATGGGTAAGTCTTAAGAAAGTGATAACTATGACTATTAAGCCTAAACTCCCTATTGCATGCCCCCTTAAGCCTAGCCAACTTGACACAACATCGAGTCCATGTTTATTAATGTTGGGATTGAAAAAAATGTGAAATGCTTCTAAGTCATTGAATGGTATGGACTTGAAAAGTATAAGGAAAAACAAGAAGATGCAACCTAATGTTTACATAAGCACGAACCCATAACACGATTTAAGGTAAGGAAGGCGTAAGCCTATGACACTTCCCCTTCCGCAAGCTTGTGCCTTCACCCTGCCACGTGGACCAATCTATTTCTCGCCATGTCATTCTGACACCTCCTTGAGTGGTGTATTTGCCACATGTTATGGTCGTTAGCCAATTAGAGAGTGCCATGTCATCATTAGATCCCTGAGGGAGTATATAAATACCCCATGGAGGCCTCTTACAGAACAATATTCCTTCCTAATTTTTTCATTTAATACACATTTTCACTTAGTCTTAAGGCTAGAGGATTGAGTGACTTTTCCTAAGTGACATTTAAAGGAAAACTCATCATTTTTATCATCTCCGGTGGATGTGAGGCCATGCCACCTTCTCGACCCAGGGGAAAGCCCCATCATCCCCTCGATGTAAGGGAAAAAGCAACGTCAACCCCTAAAAAGATTTCTTGGAGATGTCCGCATGACTTAGCTTGTAGCCTCCATTCATCATTTACTATCATACTAGCTGCTTATGTCTAAGTCTTCTCATGACATTTAATAGTCAACAAACTAGCTCTAGGTATATGATCATTACCATGGTGATTCAAATGAACCAAGATTAGAGGTATTCCTCATTTTCTAATCCAATATAAATCTATGGATACCTCTCACATATAATTTCCAATACAATGCTTTAGCATTATAATACAATGCTCTAGCATTAATCTTTTCATGTTCTCCAATACAATACAGTGATACACTCCCTATTTAGGAAACTTAAATGTGACAAGTTTACATTCCCTTATCATAAATCCTCTATATTATCATGGATTCGTATTGAAAAGAAGAATACCAATAATGATCCATACCATGATATCTCACTATGAGAAGAGGATATAGTGTCCAAGTCATAGGTTGCACAAATGATCCTAAGACTGTTAAAAAACAACCATATTGCATGCATCCTAACATATCATGCATTTCTTTGTTTGTTTGTTTGTTTCTTTCTTTCTTTCTTTCTTTCTTCTTCTTCTTCTTTTTTTTTTTTTTAAAAAAAAAATTTATTTTATTTTTTACATAGACACCCACCTGTATGCACACCTAACATGGGCATTCAAACCTAGGACTTCAATGTTGAAACATAGAGTGTCTACCTCTAAGTTATATCATGCATTTTCTTACATTTTATTAAATGTCACCCATTTTGTCACCATAGATGTAATTACCACTTCTTTGTCATCATATTGTATTATTACCTTAGAATTAAGGATAATCTAAAGAGATGTAATTAAAGGCTTATGGTAAATCAAAACCTAGAATTTAATAAAAATCCAAATAATAATAATAAAAGCTTCCTAACTATGCATGCTATCCACTTTCTTTAGTGAGAATGGTCAGAAAATGAGAATGTTTTATAGATGTTTTGTAGAATGAATGTGATTCCCAGTGTAATATTTATTCAATATTTATATTTGATTCAAACAACAACCAACAAAAGGTGACTCTACCAGGGATTGAACCCAAAATCTCTAATTTCACTCTAAAGTAACACTAGAGTTTTAGAAAAATGTCATTCATAAACATATGTAAACATTCTCAAAGTATTCGCTAGAACAGGAGAGCATGTATAATTGGAAAACTCCTTTGCATCATTCGTAGAGCAAAAGAGCAGAATCCCAACATATGCATTCCTTACTTCATCTATAAGGTAAAGTACAAAGATTGCCCCACAAATCGGAATGTCCCATCCTCCTAATGACTAAGCCCTAAGCCTATCTTTATTATATTCCTATGTGCAATGCATGTTTTGAGTATTACAAAGTTTAAAATTCCAATTTTCACAATGGCTTTCTACTTCTTTTTTTTCCCTCCCCATGAATGGTTTGATCTCATATTCATGGCACCCGATGTATTTGCAAATATACCTACCGATGTAGGACATTTGAATAAGAAAAATATGCCCCTGACATATGATGTATTTTCTAACGTATTGGTAGCAATCTATCTACATCATTAGATAATAATAGCCTATCCATAAGATCTTCTTGGCCATAGTGTGCTCATTCATATGCGGACCGCAAACTCGATCATGGACTTTTAACACGATCTTAGCAGCTTCTGCTTCATCCATGTACTATAAAAGGACTTCATTAAAGGATTTTTGTAGATGATTTCTCCACTAATAATGAATTGGACTACCAAGGGTTGAATGATTTAATGGTGAATTGGTGTTGCATCTTCTGGGTACGTCCAATTTTCAGATATTACTTGACGTCGATGTGCCAAGGGTGGTAATAACATCTAAATATTACATATTTATCCTCTTAATTACACAAGTTTCGATTACATTCAAGTGTTAAATTGATTTAATAAGATATATTTTCTACATGCAAGGTAATTCATAAGACAAAGATGAATACATGTTAAAAATGATGATTTAAAGATTAAAAAATTATCAAGAAAGAAGTTAATGAAGAACTAGAGATTTAGAAGATATTATTAAAGATTTCAAGTACCAAAGATCCAAGAAAATAAAGTACAAAGGATGAAGAGATTACTGAAAAATCACACAATTCAATAACAGAAATAACAAGCTGTTCGGTGTCACTTGAGGTTGGTTCAGTCTGACCAAAAGTGGCTAGAATAGTTCATAAAAAAAATGACGATTTTCAGAGTTAATTTGGCTTGACACTTAAGTGTGACCAAAGGCATATTTGGTACCACCGAAGTACGGTACTTAAGAAGAATTTTGAGAAAATTCAGCTATGACCGAGAAGCGAATTTCATGCAACCGAAGGCTATAGTTGGTATAACCGAAGCGTAATAAAAGTGTAAAATTTTAAAGTTGACGCAAAGTCGGTGTGATTTTTCCATATTTAAAGGTGTGTTTTAATCTCTTTTAGAGGCAAATTAGGGCTTGGTAGAGAAACTTAGGGGTAGAACTTCCACATGGTCGTCCTTCTTCTTTAATCCTTTGGTTTTAGTTTGTCTTTTAATATTTCTTTTGTTATATGATGTTGGCTATGTTAAGCTAATCTCTTAGCTAAGGCTAAGGGATGAAGCTTGTAGTTAATTACATTATTTAGTTTATTTGATTCAACAACAATGGGTTGAATGGTGATAGTAGATTAAAATATATTTAAATTTTACTTTAAAAGCTTTACTGTCATTTCCTCTTTGATCCATTATCGACTCCATGCACATTGGATGCTTGGAAGTGTAATTACGATGTTAAATTAGAGAAGTAATCAATTTGTATAATCGATTGATCTATTGTTGCCTAAGGATGCTTTAGATGCTCCTGATTCCCTATGATGGATGTTCAAATACTTCATGAGAGAATCATTCAATTGAAATCATATATTGTTGGTGTTGATAATTGGTTTAACAAAATTACTCTCGCATTGAATAGGATAGTGAAATTACGCATGGTGGGCCTACGGGCTATGCACGGAAGCTTGGGGGAGCTAAGGAATGATGGCTATGTCGTGATTAGGATTAAATAAAAAATTTTCTTTTAAATACAATTGCCTACTTAAACTAATATGCATATTAAACTAAGGAAATTAACTCTAAGGCTTCTAAGCCATTAGAGAGTCCAATCACATAAACTACAAATGATGTGGCAATTAAGCAACTAGTTATAAACATGATAATGGACATGTGTGTGTGGGATGTGCTACCTATCAACTGTTAGCATTCATCTAATCATGTATAGTGGTTCATCACATAAGCATAATTAAACAAATACTCCAAGACAATCCTAAACACAAGCATATATAGTGATTCGGTTTCCTACTCCACTCCCAGCGGACACACTCGTTATTGGATTTCAATATCGGAGGTTTTAAATCAGGGTCACCTCTAACTTTTACAATCATACACAAGGACTGACTCTTACAAGAGACTTTACGTGGTTTTCTATAGGCTAGTCATAAACCTCAACCCTACACAAGAACCTATTAATGTAAACTCCTGCTGAAGGCTCCCGCAAGAGACTTGAGGTAGTTTTTTTATCGGCTAACCAACAACCTCGGTCCTAGTCAGAGGACTTACATGTACTCCCATCAGAGGCTCACTCGGAGACTAACACGTACACACCCGTGTCCAGTAGTCTGCACAAGGACTTTGATCTATGTCTTACACAAGAATCAAAGTCCTACACAGGAACCTAGTCGAGTTTGGCAATTCAAACTCTTGCACTCAATCTTACAAAAGGAATGAGTATATACAAACTCTTATAAATGACAACTTACTTGTCGGATTGAGCCCTTTTTTATGCGTCGTTCTTGAGTCGCTTCTTCGACACTCTCCCGTGCTTAAATCCGCTCCTCAATTGCTTCCTTGATCATGATGTTGAGGCATAATGCTTTAGTTTCAAGATTAACCACCTTGCATGTAATGTTTCAATGCGGTAACCAAGGTGATGGGAGGTTTTGTAGAATTTCATACAACTAATGAGAATTGTAATGCCTAGAAGATTCACCTAGATGGCTTCTCTAGAGGGTTTAAACAAAGATTTAACTATTAGTTCAATTATAATCTCTAGAACAATGTGGAGATCAAGTTCATCTTCATTATTGAGGATAACATCCTCTTTCAAGTGATAATTCACAAGAAAGATCACTTAGATCTAATCGACTAAGAGGCTTGGGATGAGGGATCTGATAATGGGATCCTAAATGCCCAATAACCGAATCCTCAATATATGGAGTTTGAGCTCCAATGATTAAAAAAAGGGGGGTAGATAACGGCTATGTCGATGACATCGAGCGTGTCTTCGATGACATTGAGAAATTTAGGTTTCCAATTGAATTATTGCTGGATAGTTTATACACTGTTATCCAATGTCATCAACTGGCCTTCGATCAGACCAAAGGGATCTTTCAATGTTATCAAAGGTTCATCGATTCCATCAAGAAACTCAGATAAAAAAATCATATCTTATTGGACAAATATGAGTTACCTACTCAATTTCATCAAGTGGTCTTCGATTCTATCGAACAACCCTCGAGTACTGTTTGATGAGATCGAACACCACTGGGAAGTCTGCTGTTTTAGACATATGATTTCATAGTAACTTTGCACCTCTTACAACCTTACTCGTCATGTTTTAATTAAGTTTATAAGGGTAAGGGATGATCAACAAGGTTTACCTATAAGGCTAAGGATCATCTAAAGGTTGAAGGGGTTGTTTTGGGTTAAGGGTTAGGGTCACCAAGGCACCTCATTTACCTGTTCTTTGCACCTTGATATTCATATCCTCTTATGTCTTTAGTCTTCAGCTTCAAATGGCTCAACCGATTACTTAATACATGGACTCACGTGATTGACAAAAAAGATGCACAAATCAATTCACTAATAATCTCTCTCTTTGTTAATTACATGATAAAAACTTAACATATATAATGTCATGGTTCATACCAAAATAATTCAAAATTATTGCATGTTAAATATAAATTATTTACAACTCGATACACTAGGACATTTAACACTTGCAATGCTCTCCCAGACTTGCTCCTCCTATCTTCATTAATTCTTACAACAAACTAATCTTGCAAAATAGAATTAAACTTGTTTTTGTGAGACTTGATCTTTCTCCCCCCTTTTGTCAGTATTAGATAAAGAGTTAATTTCAATAAATTTACCAATAAAAACATAGCATAGAACAACTCTATAAGTCACATATCTACCAATTATAAGGTATGTTCTAACAAGGGTTTAAAGGGTGCATATAATTATTAAAACATAGAGCATGCTAATTATGGTCATTCAAAAGATATACCAATTAAAATAAGAATGACCAATGATATTCTAAGTAAAAACATATGATACTAAAGTTTGGTAACTTTAGAGCTTAAAATATTAGAAAGAACTATGCTTAATCCTTAGATTTATCAGTTAAGTACAAGATGAGGCTAAATCTTTTGATTTTCCTATGATGCTCACTATAGAGGCTGAAATCCTCAAATTTTCAATTAGGCTAATAATTGAAGCCAAAATCCTCGAATTTAACTATTAAACTCAAAGATGAGGCTTTATCCTCTAATTTAACAATTCAACCCAAATAGACTTTCCAACGTCACCTATTCCTCTTCACAACCTACTTGCGTGTGAATTTTCTTGGACCAAAATTATGTTCAGGAGGAGGAATGATTTTCCTAGATATTTCTTCCTTAGGTGATTTCCTAATTGGAGATCTATGCTCGATAGGTGATTTATCTATGTTAGTACTACCTTGATTATCATTGCCCTTAATTAGCATTGACTTATTCATTTCATTAAGCTAGGTAATTAGAGTTAGTAACACCTTCATTCGATTGGTCCGTTTAAGAAGGGTTGGAAACTCTCTCTTTTTTTTTTCGGTGATCCTTTAGGGACGCTTCTCCATTGGTGTGCCAATTTCTCAGTCACAAAGAATTCTTTGACTTGGTTTATGAGTGATGTTCGGCCCTTTTAAAACATACACATTCAAATTTAAGGTGCCCAACTTTTCCACAAGCATGGTACATAGGAGAAGTTCTCAATCTACTTCCCAATGTAGACGAGTCCATTTAGATTACTGGTGGGGTAGAGGCAAAGATGTGACTAGTACATTCAAATCCTCTATTGTCCCTAAAAGGCTTACTCATTTTATATTTACAAATAAGATCATATTCTTGAATAACCTTAGCTTTCCCCTTATAAAAAGACATCATTCCAAGACTCCTTGAATCAACTCAAGGTAGAAGCCCTTCAAGAGCTACTCGCTCTGATACCAATTAAAATTGCACGTGGTGGGCCCACGAGCTATGCATGGAAGCTTGGCAAAGCTAAAGAATGATAGTTATGTCCTAAAGGGGGTGATTAGGACAAAATAAACATTTTCCTTTTAAACACAATTGCTTACTTAAACTAATATGTATATAAAACTAAATAACCAATTAACTCTAAGGTTTCCAAGCCATTAAATAGTCTAATCATATAGACTACAAATGATATAGAAATTAAGCAACTAGTCATAAACATGATAACATACATGTGTGTGTGGGATGTGCTACCTATCAACGCTAGCATTCATCTAATCATGTATATGTATAATTAAACATTTATCATAAAAGCATAATTAAATAAGTACTCAAAGACAATCCCAAATACAAGCGTATATAGTGGATCGACTTCTGTACTCAACTCTTGACGGACTATGTCACACCCTAAACTCGAAAATCGGGCTCACAGAATTCCCGATCACCGAAAGACTCCATAATACCCCATTCTTGGCTCCCAACACTCATATGCTAGATTTCGATCCTGGGATCCTACAAGGAAGATTTTTAATATAATTTTTTTTTGTAAAGGAGCGTAACCACAAGCATAACCAAGTCACAAAACAACATCACCACATATGCACTATAATAAACCATTTAAGTACGATGCGGAAAGGGAAATACAAGTATAACCAAAAGCTCCAAAATGATCTGCCGCGAGCTCTTGCCTCAACGCTACTGCGACCTAACGTCACATCCACGCAATGGTCGTGCTTAAGCTTACATCAAAGCTTAGAGGGTGTGTGCATATGTGCGTAATGCATGTACCAAGCATGCGACATTAGAGTAAGCAGAAATACTGGCAAGTCCATGAATGCTATCAGCCATACTAAGGTTATGCAATGTAAGGCCTACGTAAGGGTTTAGGGGCCTATTGGTACCATAAGGGTTGGAGCAACCTATTGGTACCATAAGGGTTTAGGCCTACGTAAGGGTTAGGCACTCGGGTGCTCATGTATCTACTCGATATAGACGTTGGAGCAACCTATTGGTACCATAAGGGTTTAGGGGCTTTCACACACGGACATCCAAATTGCCCATATGCTAGAACAAAATATTTCTAGTATCTAATCTGACCATCCACGATGTGTCTATGGAGGCCACAGCCTTGATATTGCTAGAGCGCCAACTGATCATGTTACACAAAATGCGATGTGCATGAGTCATATCATCCAGTCATGCATCAAACCTACGTGTACTGCGCGATCATGTTGGCAACTTCGTCTCTCAAGAAGTCCCATAAACATCTCAGCCCAATGCTATGATCAATCATTCATTCCCCATAACATGCATACGAATGATGTGTGTGGGCACGTATCATGATGTTATACTAAGCATGTTCTCAATGTGTCCTACTAGACTAAGTACACTAGCATGATTATAAGATATAGCGGGCGATGATCAGCCTTAACCGGTATGTTACTTACAAGAATAGGGGTTGAACGATATGCCCCATATAGAAGTCTATATGGAATGGTCCATGTTAGACTATCATAACCAATTTAAGGTACTAGCATATCATATACCCAAAGGCGGGGTCCCCTGTAAGGACGATGGATCTAACCCACGAATTGAGATAAGCTTCAACAGTGGATATACCAAATCTGATACAACATATTCTTCCATCTACGGTAAGGGGTGATGATGTACTAAACAATGGATAGCCTAGGTGTCATACTGACATCAAGAATGGGCCTCATGGGTGAGTCAACAAGGTGAGTTGAGAGGGCAAAACTATGTACAACAAGTGGGCTTCCTCACCCTTTATCATGCAATAAACTAGGCCTTCTTATGGGGCTTGATATGAATACAAGGTGGGTTCAGGATTTAGATAATTCCTACAAAGCATGGTGGAAAGCACCATCATCAATAGGGGCCCAACTGTTTAGGTTAGCCCAATGGGTATTACTAACATCGGTGAGGACCCAACGGTTTGGGTTAGCCCACTAGGATAAGGGTGGAAGTGGGCTTTAGCAACGACCCCTAAGAGAGTTTACAACAGTGGACATTTAACCACCATTGTTCTATGATGCGGTCCATTTAGGATTAGAATCGGAATCATAACGGGGTCCTCGACCCTTAGAATCTCTAGAAGGACGGATGGTCCACGTGTGTATCACATAAATCATGGTGGGCCTCACACATCACAATTGGGCCTTACACATACAATGGGCCTCACACATATAATGGGCCTCACATATAGGCCTTACACATCTCAATGGGCCTCATACATCACAATTGGGCCTCATTCACATCATAGTGGGCCTTAACATTACAGTGGGCCTCATGGTGGGCCTGCACATCACCATGGGCCTCACCGTGGGCCTGCACATCTACAAGTGGGCCCTGCATACAGCAGGTGAGTGGTGAGGATAAATACATCATGGTGGATCCACACATACAGCAAGTGGGTCTCACACGTGGCAAATGTGTCCCACACTTACAGCAGGTGAGTTCCACAAGTACAACAGGTGGGTCCCACCGTCCACACTGGACAGTGTGGATGAAACACATACACCAGGGCCCCACCATCCCACGTTGGACGGTGTGGACAATACACATACATCACATGGGTCCCATAATCCCATGCTGGAAGGTGTGGATAATACACATACATCACGTGTCACGCCCTAAACCCAGAAATCGGATTAACAGGAATTTTGATTGCCGAATCCGGTGCCGACAGCCTCCGTAGTGCCCCATTCTCATCTCCCAGCACCCGTATTCCAGGTTCCGATCCTAGGACCCTACAAGGAGGATTTTTCAACATGCATTTATCTCATAAGAGGCATAATCACAAGTTTACCTAAATCACAAAGGTAACATCATCATCACATATCCACTAATATAAACATTTGGATACAATGCTGAAAGAGAAATGCATATATTAAAGTCAAAACTCCAAAAGTCAGTTACATGCTCCAAGGTCCATGCTACTGTAACCTATCATCTCCTGCACGCATCTATCCTGCATAAGCTTATAGAAAGCTTAGAGGGTGGTGAAAGTGTGTGCGCAAGATAAGTGTTAAGCACACAAATACAATGTCATAATCATACAATGTTCAGAAATACAAGTAAGATCATGAATCATACAATATCAGAGTAAGCGAAAATACTGACAAGTCCATGAGTCAAATAATATCAGAGTACGTAATACAGATCAGCTATGCAAATGAGGAGTCATAAATAACCAAATATCAGATGTTGTATCTAGACCATATAAATGCAGAAACACAGTAACCCAAAATACCATTTGTTGCGAATGTAATGCAATATGTGGTGCGAATGGATTGACCGTGCTGGAGTGTGCAGTTGCGATGATGGTACGTAGTATCGCACGCTATGGGGTCCATCACAAGGGACTTTTATGCAAACCAGTCTCATACCTAAATTTGGATAGTAAGACTTAATATGGTAAACTCCTAATCTCAAGTTAATCGCGCGCCCCAACTGAAATCCTGGCCATTGCGAAGGCACACATAACAAATAGTTGCGCACCACTAGCTCGACTGGATATTGAATGAATATGCAACTCCTACCCAATAAGTCTACATATCGATACTGTTCATCTCTAAGATCATCACCGGAGTCTAGTACACTCTACACCAACTTGCCGCCCCATCAAGCGCATAACTGGGTAAGTGGAAATGTAACGCCCTGGAAATCGGGGGTCGAGTAGCAACTCAACACCCGAGTTCCAAAACATCACTTATGCAACACAAATGCTTATGATTGAATGTTGTCTGTGTTAGTGCAATAAACATAAGTGAGATTATACCAAAACAGTAATTCATACTCCAGATCCATGTATAAATGCAAGCGGAAGACTGAAAGATGTAAATAGATGTATATAAAATAAAACAATCTCGATCTCAAGAGTATGAATACCAACTGAGTCACCATATACATGTATTTGTTCCTGAATCAAAATATCAAAATGGTACAACTGTGATCATAAACCCTGTAGTCCCGTAAATTTGGATCGCTTACGCAAAGCCTCCAGCGAACTGTATAAAGGAAAACTCATCCTGATCATTGTAATAATCAGGGTCAGCCTCCTGTGGATCGTCGGTACCTGCGTCTAAAACGGAGTCTGGTGGGTGTCCAGAACACCGTCCCGTAACGTGGGAGTGAGTAGCTAACTCAGTGGAACAATAAAGCATAAGTTAACATGTTATCAAATCAGTCAAGCAGTAATGATAAAGCAGTACAAACAACATTCCTAAGTACTGTAATTAATGTAAGGATGAAATACGATTATGATGCATGCCCTCGCCAATATACTCCCTCGTGCAACACCATCTTACGTCCGCGGCATGCTGGCACCCTCAGTGCTCCACATCTTCTAGGCACATGCAATGCGGTGATGAGTATGATTACCGAGTTGTTATTAGTCCAATCCAAACAGCAGTATTGGAAAACTAAGGTACCTTCCTTATATCATTCCCAAATAATGATCCATTCTAGGGTCATCAGTCCTAGACAATCTCATATGATGGTGTGTTTCTAGGTCACTGCAAGGACTGTCAGGGTTGTTACACGGAACCATTACACCACTCCCCCATCACCTTATCAATACAGGCCTAGTTTACACTCTTGTTGCTACGGGAAGGCTAGTCGCCTCTCTGTAGCTTCAAAGTATGCTCAAGGTCACTACAAAGGGCTCGTCACTAATCAATGTAGGCCGACAGCTCGAATATAGTGTCTCATACCACCGTATTCAGCTCACGAGTCAGGGTTGCTCACTGGTCACTACGGGGAGGCACGTGGCCCCTGTGTAGGCCGACAGCTTGACCACGGTGTCCCATACCACCATGCCCGGCTCATGAGTCTTAGCAAATCAAGGTACCACGGTTAACGGGATTCTACTGTAAGGTTAGTACATCAGGTTCAAACAGTAGCGTCCAAATATGGTGAACACACATTAGACAGATTGGGTTACTTGACGTGCCAGACTAGCACGAGCGCACAACCATCCGAACGACATGAAGTGCATCAGCACTTCGCATGGCCTAACCACTGCCGCCAACCGAAGTATGACTCGGGTTCGTCAGACACATCCTACGTGGCAAAATGAATCTCAACCACGAACTCAAGTCTGTTACCGATTGTCTGGACTATGATCATAGCCTCAATCGCAATCAATTCTTAACCAGAGTCATGTAGAGTAAAGCATATAAACAAAGTGATTCAAACATGTTAACAAACATGTCATAAAGCATGTTACCAAGCACAATATAAACAAGAAATACAAACACATATAATTCATAGTAAGCGGTTAAATTAAACAACCAACATGGAGGAAATCATATACATCTCTAAGTTAGTTGAGAATCCTATCTCAACACCTACTTAAAGCACAATCATCTAAGTACTCACTCATACAAGTATTTTCACAAACACTTAGAATGCACTTCTTAACATACATAACATATATTAACCAAAACATGTATTTGGGCGAATCCTTTCGCCGAGTAAGTATCATACACATATATAGCATATACGTATAGTCATTTATCATGGCAAACACACTTTCAAAATTTATACGTATACGGTACTTTCTACAAATATGAGGAATACAGTATATTCAACATAATTAACGTATAATCGAAAAACGAAACGGACAGCACTTTGTACATGTGCAATAACATACAGATCATGAATCTATCATTATCTGACATTGAAAGCGTTGAAAACCATAACCTATACACCTAAAGTCCGTACCTTTTGTCGTAGAATCATAACGAATTCGATAGGTTTACTAGGCTTCTGTCTACGGTGATGTGGCAACTTATAACATACTTTAGGTTAGTTATTTCATAACTTACAACTGTCAAAACCCCAAAATAGATTAGGATTAGGGTTTCTTACCTAGAAACGAAGTCGGAATCATCAGGAGAGCGATTAGACTGGTGTGGTTGAGCTTGTAGAGTGGCAGGGTAAAGTAGCAGGGAGGTTCTCCCACTTCTCTCACACTTTCACACTTCTCTCTCCTAGGGTTTTTCTCAAATTCGTATGGTTGAATGAGAGAGGGTTTTAAGGTTCTTATATAGCCTAAAATCACACTGAAATAGACCTAAGGTCAATGTATACTTAGGTTATATCCAAAATGAGCTTGTTCTAGCTCAACGGAGTACTTCTGGAGCCCCCCCCTTGAGCCAAAGGTCGGACTTAAGCTCACAGACTATGGATCTAGGTGGAGTTAAGTTTTCGTTCCATTCAGATTCTCAGATCACGCGTGGTGGACCAGTTTCAGCTCAACATTCACTGAATCTCAATCAGGGATTTCAAGTACACTGTCATGTATATGAAATTTTTCCTGATCCGAGGGTGTATTTGGGTCAGTTTCTGATAGTCTGATTGCTTATATTTGGCCCGCAAACACCAAGGCTCAGATTACTTAAAGTTCATTTAATTTCTAAAGAAACCAGGTTTTCTCACACTCCTCTCTCCGGACTTAAGCGAATAGCCGTGGGACACTGTCTGGATTTGATCTCCAATATGGTTGTCAAGCTCAGTGAGGCAGTCCTAATTCTGTAACCTCGTATCATTCGGACCTTAGATGTGCGGTCCAGATCTGATACGGAGTTTCAATGTGCTCCCGAGAGCAGTTGGGTAATGAGTTTGATCCTAGATTTTAGGGTAACCTAGCGTCAATGATTCTACAAGTTTTGGGTCTTGCAGATCATATATAAAGTGATTCATACAGATTCCGTGGCTAATATAGTTTAACACTTAGTTAACTTTATCTAATTTCAAAAGGATTTGATCCTAAGTGATTTCTGCCTGAGGTGATACTCGGGTCTTTGTATGGGATTTTCTGAGTCGTTACAGGAAAAGACCCTACTATCCGCTTGACCAGTAGTCAGCCAATATCTACCTGCCACATCGATAGCAGACCCATTCAGGAGCTGGTCAAACTCAGCCTAGCTATGCCTACTCCCTTAGGCGGGTAAGGCCACACCCCCTCTCAACCGACCACGACATAGTGGGAGACGTGGCCTACTGGTATACGGCCCTCATGCGCTCATATATATCCACTCGGTCTCGACATTGGGGCATCCTCTGGTACCAAAAGGGTTTAGGGGTTTTCACCCAGGGCCATCTATGGCAGCCCGATGCTAATAACATATTTTCAGTGTCCCATCTGGCCATCCACGATATGCCTGTTGAGGCTACGGCCCTGATGTCACTAGGTCGTACAGTAATAACAATGCACAATGCCAGATGCATGAGTCATACAATCCAGTCATGCATCAATCCTGTGTATACCGTGTGCTCATGTAAGACAATCTCCGCCTATCAGGGAGTCTCATGACAACCTGTCCAATGATATATGCAATGGTCAACCACATCTTATAATAAATATGTAGATGATGCATATAGGCATGTATCATGATGCTATGTTGTCACATACTCATAATCGGTATCAATAACTGACATCGACAATCGGCCTCGACAATATAGACATTTAACAACATTGCCTCCAAGGAATGACCCGCATAGAAACTAACATATAGTGGACCCATGGCCTCACACAAAGGCCTAATATACAACACCATGGGCCTCGCTTAAGAGTTTAATATACATCACGATGGACCTCTCTCATGGGCCTAATATACAACACAACGAGCTCCATCGCCTGGCCCTCAAATGCACCACAACAGGCCTCATTACATAGGCCTCAAATGCATTAAGCCAAGGTCGAATGCTTATCAGAATGGGCCTCAAATATGGGTCGCATATACATCACAATGGGCCTCAACAATCGGCCTCGATATTCGGCCTCGATAATCGGCCTCAACAATCGGAGTCAGCCTCGATTGTCAGAATTAGAATCAGCCTCAATAATCGACCTAGACAATCAGAATCGGTAATCGGCCTCTACGCAAGGCGGGATCCATGGATAGACAGCCGATGATGGACCAAGAAATATCAATGGGGTCCAATTGTTTGGGGTAACCCACTAGAGAATGACGAGAATGGGCCTAACCAGGCCCAAGGAAAGGTCACAATGTGGACATTCAACCAACATCGCTCCCAAGCAGTAGCCCACATAGAGCCAAACATAAAGTGGGCCCATGGCCTCACACAAAGGCCTAATATACATCGCAATGGGCCTCATACGAAGGCGACCTACACAACAGGTGGGCCTTGCACATAGGCCTTAGATACATCATACGGACCACAACCCATGGCCCTAATGTACATCATAATGGGCCTCATTAAATGGGCTATAAAAACATTATAATGGCCATGCCATATGGGTCAGAAATACATCTCATTGAGCCTTACCAAATGGGCCGGGAAATACATCACAATGGGCCGAGTCAATTGGGTCGATCAAATGGGCCAAATCAATTAGACCGAATAAATGGGCCGAATTAACCGGCTGAATCGAATGGGCCGAGTCAAATGGGCCGAATCAAATAAGCCGAATCAATTGGGCCGATCAAATGGGCCGAGTTAAATGGGCCGAGTCAAATGGGCCGAATCAAATGGGCTGAGTCAAAAGGGCTGAGTCAAATGGGCCCAAACTAGCCACACCATTTGTCTATTGCTAGAGATCATTTAGAGCATTATAAAAAATGAATCATATCTAAAGGATTATCTGGACTATACCATAAATAGAACTGGAGGTAATGCTTTCCACTGTTTAAACCACACAGGGCCATCACAAGATTTATTTTCCACTCAATCTGTTTATAAGGCCATAAGTCCTTGCTAAAGAGAAAAAACAAATATCAATTGATCCAGAACTTTTAGGATCCTTAAAGGATTTCAATGATGGACGTTCATTCTCCACTGATTTCTGTAGTGTGGTCCACTTGACCATCAGAGCTGTTTCATTTTTTTTAGTCTCAAGCCTTGAGGTGGGATGGCCAAAAGGAAGGATGGCTGGCTAAATGATGGACTGCTGGATGTAGCGCATCCACCAGCGGTGGGTCCCACACACGTGGCCCACCATAATAATATATATTAAATAATATTAATGTAAATAGTATAATATATTTTATATACATACTCCAGATTCACCATCCAATTACATCTGGACAATACAGATTACATGATTAAAGGTGAGTCCCACATAGGAGGGGCCCACCATCAACATTTATTAATATAATAATTATATTATATAATAATATATCTTATATATATATAAGTGTGTGTGTGTGGGAGTGCAAAGGGCTAGCGTCCAGACCTCTGGACGTGGGGCCCACCATAACGTTAATTTTTCATCCAACCGGTTGATAAGGTCACACAGACCCATATGAAGAGGGAAAATAAATTTCATAATGATCCAAAACTTCTATTACCCAAAAAGGGTTTCAATGGCAGACGTTCAATCACATTGCTCCCCATGATGTGGGCCACCTGAGTTCCACCTACGGCTGATTTTTGGTGTGGCCCACAACCAAGAGGGGGGTCACCAAATGCACGACGTGGATGTTCAACACACATCACGGTGGGGCCCACGGTTGGGACCCACGTCCCTGGCCGTCCTCCCACACAGTAGCGCAGGATGCCGCTGGCGTCCTCTGTCAGCAGCAGCAGTAGACGCTATTGTTGTTTATAATATATTTTTTTTTAATCATGTATTTTTGGGGTTTTTCATACGTGGGGCCAACATCAGTTGAATCCACTCCAACCATTGCATTCCATGGCTCAAGACAGTCCAAACGAGCCCAATGTTTGGGGTATTTTTTGTGTATAGAAATATCAGGGTGGATTTCAATGGTAGAAAATACCGTTTTTTATGGTATGGCCCGCCAAAAAATCGAATTTACTTCATTTTTCAGCTCAAAGCCTAAAATGAGCTGGGGAATGGAATGGATGGCATGGATTAGACACATACATTAAGGTGGGACCTACATGAGCGGCTCACCCAAATACCTTATATAAATATATATATTATTTTTTTTTGTTAAGACATCCCACTGTCAGTTCACGTTCACTGAACCCACGTCCAGCGTCCAGGGATGCTGGACGGACGGCTTGAATATGAAATCGAGGTGAGTCCCACATGGACGTGGCCCACCTGATTTGGGTCAATAAGATATTTGTGTTTTTCCCTCCATTCAAGTCCGCTAACGAGCTAGACGGTGCAGATCTAACCCATCCGTCAGGTGGGTCCCATGAAGGTGAATGGCATGGCTAAAATATACACTTCATGGTGGGCCACACACACAACCACACTACCATCCATGCAAGAGAGATAGAGAAAGAAAGAAAGAGGGAGAGAGGAAGAGAACGGTGAGAAGGGGAGGGACCCCGCCACTATGGGCCCTCCCTAAATACAAAGCATACATCAAGATGGGTCCCACCATATGTGGGCCCTCAAATAACACATTTGATGGTTAGATCACCCACTTATTGGCCTCCTTCTTGGTCCCTTAGCCTCCTTAGCTCCTATGCTCAACTTTTGATGGTGGATGATAGGATTTTGATGGTGGGAATGAGAGATGAGAGGGTGGGCCACACTTGTTATGTTTTGGAGAGCTTAGGGAGGCTTGGACATGGGATGCTTGTTGCTTGGGAGTGAAGAGAGGGAATGAGAGAGAGAGAGAGAGAAGCGATGGGTTAAAAGGGATGGGATGAGGTGTGATGGGTGATGGGTGGAGTGATGGGGTTATAAGAAAGGGATGGGTGGAGAGAAACAGAGAGAGAGAGAGAGAGAGTTGACTTTGAAAATGGGAAGGGATGGGTCGTTGTACTTGGGGTATTAAGTGTACTTGACTTATACTTGACATTGATTGATTGATTGATTGATGGGATATGTTGTAAAGATTCCCTCGAAATTTACAACGTGCGGTATTTTCCTCCAAATGAACGTGGGCCCATAATTCTAGCCTGGGTATCGGATCGGTGCGCCAGTCATGGTGTTGGAACCGTAGCGACGGCGCGGTCGCTAAGATACAAGTTCCTGGTTGAGTCGACTCAGGTATGCAAGACTCGGCTTAGGACACGTGCAAACGTTGGATACGAGTCGAGGGTTACCGGAATTCGACTGGGAGGATCGCGGAAGCCTACGGAATGGTACGGACTATGACACGGGTCTTACATCACGTGGGTCCCATTGTCCCATGCTAGATGGTGTGGATGAAATACATACAATGGGTCCCACGACCAAGCTGATATTAGTGTTTTCTCTTCAAATAAGCCTGTCTAAAACGGACAGGCAGGGTGGGCCGTCTGGACGGTTAATCCAGCAACAAGTGGGCCCTGTCTATTGGACAGACGACGTGTATGGGATACACACATCAAGGTGCGGTCCACGGATGGGGATCAGGCTGATATTTGTGTTCTCCCTTCGTTTAGGCTAGCCCGAAAATGGGCAGCAAGTGGGTCCATTTGTGGACAGCGAGTTGGCCCGCTAAATGGACAGTATGGATAAAAATATATACATCATCAAGATGTGTTGGAGCATAAAATAATGAAGAAAGATTGAAGGGGTAGAAGATCAAAAGGGAGTTGGAAGAATGAGGAAGAAAGCAAAAGATCAAGCACCTTATTCAGTAGTTGCGCGGATCGTACAACCAGTAATCGGTTGCACAGGTCGAGCAACCAACCTAATTCGTTAAATGGATGGCGCGACGGATTTCCTCCATTGCCTGGATCGCGCAACTAATTTCCTCATTACGCAAGTCGCGCAACAAAGATCAGAAGTGGATCGTTATGAACGGTCAAATCTAATGCAAGGTGGGTCCTATAGCTCAAAGATCAAGGGTTTGCACGTGTGAGGGCCTATAAATACCCCACTCCTCTCATTTGAGGAGGAGAAGAATTTTGAAAGAGGAGTAGAGCTTTGAAGGAAGACTGAAGGTGAGAAGGGGAAGTCAGATATTGGTTGCACGGGTCGCGCAACCAACAACTTGTTGGGCGGGTCACGCAACCAGGTCATTATATGACCAATTATAAAAAGGGTCAAAGTGCTGCCGAAATCGTCCAGTTCGATCTTCCTTGCTCCAAGCTCTCCTTTTATGCAAGGGACAAGCTCAAAAGGGGAGAAGTTGAATTATCAAATCAGCACAACATTCCTCCTAAGGAGATGACCGAAGTAACTATTGAAATCCTGTCGATTTTGAGATTCGGCATTCGAAATTTATTAATTTCAATTTATGTATTTCAAATTATCTATCTTAGAATTAAGGGATACTAAAGGATGTAAATGAACTCAGTATTAATAATATGATGATTATTCTTCATATACTCTCTTTGTTATGTTCGAATAAGATAATTTTCCTTAAATCGAATGCATTCATTTCTTGTTCGAAACAAAATGGTGACTCCACTAGGGAAAATTATTTGATATTAACATTAAGAGTATTATAGAATTTTCATTGTAGTTTGGCATCTTTCAACGCCAAAATGGTGACTCTCAGTGGGAAGATCCTCCCTTTTATCTCTAAGATAGATTATTTGATTATTCAAATACTAATTATAACTTAATTCTATGTTTTATATTTGAAGGAATCCAACTACAAATTACAACCAATGACAATTTCTACAAG
This sequence comes from Magnolia changhungtana, assembly GCA_030180095.1. NCBI lineage: Eukaryota > Viridiplantae > Streptophyta > Magnoliopsida > Magnoliales > Magnoliaceae > Magnolia > Magnolia changhungtana. The sequence goes on from JASAUF010000600.1 coordinate 7,878,367, forward strand.
GAAAGTGAGCTTCCATTTCACTGTGACCGGATTCATGGTAGAATATGCATCGAACCAACCCCGAAACACATGGCTCAACTTCCGACAAGCAAAAGCAACTCGACCAAAGCAATAGCTGGAGTTGTATCTGCTTCGTCTCAAGCACTGGAAGGTGACAAGGACTGGACTGTTGTAATATCTCCCAGGACGAGAGCATGGAACACGGGAAGCCACAGAATGCATCCGCCTTTGTCCAGAGTTAGCGGACCAATAACACGTAATGCTGTTAGGAGGAATGCTGAACTTGCCCCTCCTGCGATATATCCTGGGTGAATAGTTCTGCAGCTAACGTCGAGCGACTTCTCGGCTCTGGTTGCCCCTACAGTCAGATGGACAAAAGAGCAAAAAGTTAAGGCATACTAGTAGGTTCGCCAATGCCTACATCACCCTAATCAATCAATGGCAACGGGAGTGCAGAGAAGTTAAATGAAACTCCATCCTCCCCTCTCTTTGTAAGCCCTATTATGTTGACATATTCCCACCCCACTCCAACTACGGCAAGTCGAAGAGTGAAGAAGCCGCAGTACATATGGCCGGAACAAACCAGGAAAATATGCCAACTACAAAGGACCGCATGAATGAAATGGCGGAAGCACAGAGAGCACTAATGGAAGAATACAAAAATCTCAAAGAAGCTTAGCGACTCTCGCACACAATGTAGCCCAAATAGCAGCTCCCTTGATGATGGGCACAATGAATGGGCAAGAAAACCAACCTGAAGGCTTTCAACCACTGGGGGCATGATCACTGGAGTCTGTCCCAACAGCGAGAACCATAACACAAGACGAGGTGAGACAAGTCATTGAAGAAGCTGTCAGAATAGAGAGGGAGCGTGAGAATATTGGTCATTTCAGATACCAAACACCGTATCCAAGAGAGGTAAAAGACATCCCATTCCCAGCCAACTTCAAACATCTAGATTTTCAGAAATTTAATGGAGAAGGGTCATCCGAGGAGCGCTTAATGCACTTTATTACTAGCATGGGGAATTTTTCTACAATACCACATTATTGCTTTCGATTGTTTGGATCATCTCTAACAAACAAAGCATTCCGATGGTATTCCAGCCTGGCCCCGGGGTCGATACGTACTTGGGAACAAATGCAGGACATCTTCATGTTAAACTTCTTCTCTTCGGAGTGTGATGTTAGTATTAAGGAATTGGCTTTCGTATGGCAGAGAAAGGGGGAACCGGTAGAAAAGTTTATAGATAGATGGAAGACATTGGGAGCCTCGTGTAGGTAGCTATCGAAAGAAAAGGAACAGGTCAAGATGTGTATGAACTCCATGGAGATGGGAATCGCGTTTGGACTTACCAGCGCCGATATCAGAACTTTTCATGACTAGCCACTAAGGCTCATGTTTTAGAGTTGATGACTCGGAAGATGCCAGCATTTCACTATGAGACAGTCAGGAAAAAACCCAGCAAGATGGCCGCAAATACCGTCGATCGTGAGAAGAGAAGAAAAGATATAAGAGACTCGAGAGATCAAAGGCCGGGACGGAAAGAAGAATTGAATCAGACAAGAAACAGATAGAGTGGAAAAAGGCCCAAAATGCTCAATTCTCATGAAGGGTTTGCATTCGATAGGGAAGATGTTGTTCCTATGAAGAACCAATTTCTTACCCTACACCCTTACCCCAAGCACGCTTTCCCTTCTCCCAAGCTAATCATTCCTTTTCTTACAAAACTAATCATGACTAGCCTAAGGCTAGCCATCATTTGCTACTCTCTCTCTCTCTCTCTCTCCTTATCTCTCTCTCTCCTTCTCTTCTGCTCATTCATGCAACCAAAGATCCCAAATGTCCAACCCTCTCCTCCATTTTTCTAGCCCTTTAAAGCTTTCATACCTCCCAATCCCCCTAAGAATCCATCCTAGCCGTTGATTCTTCTTCCTTTGTGCTAGATCTTCCTTGTGTGGAAGAAGGTGTATGATCCTTAAGAGGTGGGTACTTGTTCTTCAAACCTTTAAACTTCTTTGTATTGTAGCTATTCTCCCTCTTCTCTTTCATATTGGAGCATGTGGGACCCATCAAGAGATGATGGTGGCCCCAAGACTTCATGGATGTGGTTTAAAACATCCTACATTGCATGCATGTGCATGCAAGGGACCATCCTTCATGGATCCCTTCTTGCCACATCCTTCCTTAGAATAAGGATCTTTGGGTCATCTAGACCCTTGATCCTTAGTGAAGATTGGATCTCCACTATAGATCTCTATTTGATAAGCTTGATCATATAATATGTGCATCCTATGGCAATGAAATCTCCTTGTATATGTGTGATGAAGAGAAGGGCCTTAATGAGGCGGAGACCCTTCTCTTGTGGCCGATTACTTCTCCCTTTCTTGCTGAGAGTCCTGATCATGAGTGTGTGGCCCACCTTATGGACCAACAAGATCCCAACCATCTATAGAGAGGGGACGTTTTCACAGTCCCTCCCATTGGACGTGTGGCCCCTAAATGCACAAAAAGGGGTGCATGCAAGCTTGTTTTTGGTAATGGGATGGTTTGAATATTTGTAGGGCCCACTTGGGTGGACCACACCATGAATTTCAGGGGTTAAATCCCCATTTAACTTATATTTACAATTTATTTTTGTGAAGTATATGTTGCTATTCAGTCTGTCTGGACAGATTTTGGACCATATTGGGGCTTGATTTTTGGTCTTTTAGTGGGGACTTTGATGTCATCCAATACATGATTCTTATAGAACTATGTCCCACCTATAAGCCTACAAAAATTCTGCCCCACCTGACCCTGATTGAGGTCCCAAAGGTGTGGCCCAAGTGAGGTGGTTAGTCTGTAAATTCTGTACTATTCCAGCAACACATCATTGTGGAATTCCTTAAATATAAAATAATTTTTCCACTGGTGGGCTACATCCGTGGAAACCACTTTGTAATACACATATGAGGGGATACAAAAACTATTTTTTTCCAATTTTTAGAGGCCATTAATCTACACCATTGGAAGCTCAGATCAAGGCCTGTCAAAAATATGTACTAAACAAATTTTCTGAACAGTCTGTTTTCTTTAAATTAAATAAAATACTTCTACTATTTCAAAAATTCTAGAAATTTACAGAGAGGTGACCCACCCATGGTAGGACCCACCTACCAAGTTTTGGGGTCAACAGACGAGTGTACAGTTCGTGGTATGGGCCAGACCAGTCCACCAGGCTGGGACTCCCAAGCTGGGACGTCTAGCCATGGTTGGCCGTCCACCCTCCTTATGGGCCAACCTTGATGTGTTGTGTATCCTCGTCATCCATCTATTTGTGGTCCACCTCCCTAATGATTTGCCCATTTTTGGGACCCACTTTGATGTGTTTTGGCCTGATCACCCAGGTCCATAGGACCGTCCACCTTGGGACGCCCAGGCCCATTGGGCTACTGCTAGACATCCAGTCCAGCAGCATGGCCCACCTGATTTATGTGTATCATCCATTCCTTTTACCTGGTGGGACCCATAGAGATATGAGTTGGTCACTAGTGAGCAAAATACTTAGTCTATATACATTATTGCTTGACTCTAGCAAGCCCAGGAACAAGTGGGCTGAAAATTCAGCAATAGGCCTAAACTGGCTGCCCTTAAAGGTATATTTTGGGGCAATAGGGCCCACCAGATTTAAGGAAACTTATGTACATAATCTTGCCATTTCCTGATGTGCCTTTGGGCTTAATTAGTGCACATTTGAGGCCCACCCCAGTTGGGTTTTATTGGATCTATGTCCATAGTTTTGGTTGGACCTTGTAGGCTTTTGGTTAGACCTTATAGGCCCATTTATCTTGGAATCTTCTAGTTAGATCCCTTGACCTTTGGGCCTATATCTCACCACTTATTGTGATAGGTTTGTGGGTGCAAGTAGTTGGGCCCTTGGTTACCCACCAAAATAACCTTGTACTTGGGCCAAGTTGTGAGGCCCAACTCACTTGGATAAAACATAGAAATTGCCCATATGGTTGGATTACTAGGTTATCCACTAGGCCCACCACAATATGTGGATTTGTGACCTTTATAGTTGGGCCCAAACCTATGTTGAGAGCCCATCATATTGCCTTTGAGTTGGGCTTTGAGTATAACTCATTAGGTCATGGATTGCCTTAGGCCCTAGCCTTACTTCATATTCGAGTAATGGCGGGCTACCTTTTGGGACACAGTTGAGGTTGGATGTCCTTTTTGGTGGCCCTAAGGTAGGCCCATTAGTTGCTATGGGTGGTTTAAGGCCCACCATAGGCCCTCTTTAGACTACTTATTTTCTTAGGCATATTTATTGTCCTCCTTAGCTTTGTAGGCTACCCCAAAGTATTGGGCCCCTACTAGAGGTTTGTTCCTAAGATTTAATTGGCTAAGTACCTAGACTTAATTCCCTCCTTGGGAAGGAGGAGTATGTTCTAAGTCATCATCGCCGTATGGCACACCCTCATGACTCATATGCATCATTAAGTGATTGGATTGCATTTGTGTGTGTGGTCATTAGGATGACATGATAGAGGGATGGAGTTTCCCCTCTTATTCACATTGTGTGCTTGGAGCTAGTGCGTGACTCATGCATCTGGCATCGTATCTCATGGATGTTGTTACCCTTGCTTCATTAGGACCCTGCCTCTACAGGGTTATTCGTGGATGGTTGTCTGTGGACACCGAAAATGTTACTTGAGCATACAGGGTGCATAGGATGCCCATGGGTGAAATTCTTAAAACTTCCGCGATACTAAGGATCTGCCCTAATGTCACGACCGAGTAAAAACTATGAGCGCACGAGGGCCTTACACCATTAGGTCATAACTCCCACTGTCGTGCAGTTAGTTAGGATGAGGTGTGGCCTTATTCGCCTGTGAGGGAGGGCATTACTAGGCTGAGTTTGACCAGCTCGTGAATGAGTCTGCTACCGTCGAGCCTCGCTGGTGATTGGCTATCCATGGGCAAGTAGTGAGGTCTCCTACGCTTGTTTAATTATGCTGGTCTGTAAAACGACAATCATCCTTCAGTGTACTAGACCCCGGTAGATTCCTTATGATGGAACTGTACTGACTTGTGGATTAGATATGAGGACTGGCATCACTTCACATCGCATTTGCATCGGCTATATAAGCCCTTTATACATCGCCTTGGTATGGAGCCTAGTACTCATTGCATTGTATTCATGACAAGCCTCGGTAAGGCTAGTGATATTGACATTGATCATGTTTCCCTTCCTGTATCTCTTATTATTCTTCTGTTCACCAATGTCACACACTTCCACCACCCTCTAAGTTTCTATAAGCTTATGCATAATTGATGCGTGCAGGAGATCCTAAGTCGGCGTCATAGCGGAAGAGCTTGGATAGGAGTTGAGTTGAGGACTCCAGTGTTGCAGATCTTCTTCCTTCTTCTTTTATCATCAGATGTATTTTCTTTCAGCTATGTACTTGTAAAGTTCAAATTTATAGTGGGTTTTGTAATGCGGTCCTTTGTTATTTTCAGGATTTACTTACTGTGATCTTGGGTATGCTCACATTGGAATGAATATACGGTTATGAAAATCCTCCTTATAGGATCCTAGGATCGGAACCTGCCTCAGGAGCCAAGAATGGGGTACTACGGAGGCTGTTGCGGACAAAACCGGCTATCGGGTTCCTTGTGAGTCCAGTTACCGAGTCTGGGGTGTGACATAAGCATAAGTTGAACTGTACTAGCTGTGGCTTCCAGGAGTTGCTCATTTTTGTATAGATGGGAAACATAACTCAGAAAATGACAATAATACAGCCTTTAGTCAGTACAGTCAGCCATAAAATCGCATTGGTTTACAATCTAATTAAAGAAAGTTCATTCATTAAAAGCGACATAGTTATGTAAAATGATAGATAAAGTTAATGCAAACACTATATGGCACCAATTAGAACAAAGAAAAGCTACTTTCCAAGATCAGATTGCATGCCACAATGTAAGATATCAAACAGAGCAGGAGATTCTTAGGCAAAAACATTCTCAACCAAAGATAGAAAATAAAATATTTAATCATCTTCAACTGAGAGCTACTACATGGTAAGGTTATAAATGCATGCATTAAAACTTTGGAACTTGTATTAACAACACAATTAATAAAGTGATGATTCTTTCACTGAGATGTTTACCTTCAGCTGTGGTGATTTAATCGATATCTCGAGTAGGAAAAAAAGGAAACACCAACGCCTTTAAGTTTGGATATGTGGGGCCCAGAAATCTGATCTGATCTAATCATAGCCTCACTGAACGATCATACCCTGTTTATACTATCACAGATCCATACTCGTTGAACTTTACAGAATTCACCTGAAAATAGAAGAAGTGTAGAATTAAAGAGTTTCATATGTTGCATGTAAGATGCTCTAAGAAAATGTGCATATGAACTGCTTCCATGACATGTGGTTAGAAGCAAGCACATGTCAAATTTTTTTAGGATGATGCTTCTTCTTTTTTGCAGAAATTAAACAAGGCAACTTGCTTCACTTCAGAAACTTTCAACTCACATCTTTGGCTGGAAACCCTTCCATGCTTGCATTAATTCTTGAATTGACGGGTTCAAGTTTCATTAACAAAAACTACAAAATCCAATAATTTTATGCAACTCAAATTCAATGGTAGAGTGAATAGAAACATGACATAGTCCAGCTACTCATAAAATGCAATTACTCTTACCTCGGCATTAATTGAATCACAAATGTTTGGTTGAATTCGTGTCACTCATATTACATATAGCCACTTGTCTGAATTTAACGGCAACAATTATAATTATTTGGTCAACTATCACCTGTGTACATAATTATTCAAGTTGATTTATTAATCAAATTCAAGTCCCTATGTATATACAAAATTTGAATTTTATGCATTTTTATATTGATGCCCAATTTAACTTCCAATGCATTTTATATATAAGTACCCAGACAAACCCTAGGCTGAAATCCTTGTTCCAAACAAGCCCTTGAAACGCCTGCGTGGATGGTTCAGATCAACCTGCCCTATCTATGGTGTCTCAGGATAGATGGAATGGTCGGGACTACTGAACCAAGCACCCTATCACGTACAAAGAGTGCGACTTTGAAAAGCGGAGGTTATGACTATGATAAAGAGAATAGGAGTGGATCTCGACTTCATCCGTTTTGTCACCAGCCACTAATTGTTGGTCCCACTCGATGGACGACGCAAATCAACTACCAAACCTCACTAAACACACACGTGTCCGTTGCGACGAACTGGAAATTCTCTAAAATTCGCCCTTATCCCCTTCTTTCCCTTTTCTTTCCCAACAAAGCCAAACACGCAAACACCCCAGCTACTGCAGAAGAGGCACGAAAAGGAAGAAAAAGCGGGTAGGAAAGAAAGCATCATCGAGCTGCAATGGGGAGCAGCACCGATCTGACTCACGACGCGTCGGACGAGCAATAGAAGTGGTCCGAGATCTACACCTACGAAGCTCCCTGGCACATCTACGCCATGAACTATTCCGTCCGTCACAATAAGAAGTACCGACTCCCCATCGCCAGCCTCCTCGAACAAATCCCAAACCGAGTCAAGATCGTTCAACTCAACGATTCCGCTGGCGAGATCAGATCCGACCCAAACCTCTCTTTCGAGCACCCTTACCCGCTAACCAAAACTATCTTCATACCCGACAAGGAATGCTCCAAACCCGACCTCCTCGCCACCTCTGGCGATTTCCTCCGAGTCTGGAGAGTCGGGGAGGACCGAGTCGAGATGAAGAGCCTTCTCAATGGCAACAAGAACAACGAGTTCTGCGGCCCTCTTACGTCCTTTGACTGGAACGAAGCTGAGCCCAAATGCATCGAGAGAGGGAGATGGAGAGAGAGGGTTGAGATCGAGAGAGGGAGATCGAAAGAGAGGGAGATCGAGGGAGAGAGAGATCGAGAGAGAGGGAGGGAGACTGAGAGGGAGATCGAGAGAAAGGGTTTAGATCGGAAGATCAAAAGAGATGGTGATTGAGAGAGGGAGAGGGAGAGGGAGATTGAGAGAGGGAGACGGAGACGGAGATGGCGATGGAGATGCGAAATGAGGGATTTTAGGGATTTTGGCGCAAGGAAAGGGTTAAAACCCATTGGTAGTTTGCGGCAGATATAGAGCAATGTACTTCTTGGGCCTTGTGGGGTCCACTCAGAGGTTTTTAATCGAATCCATTCCGTCCATCTGTTTCAAAATAAAACAACGAAACAAAATAATAAGAGATAACAAGATCCAACACTCAATTGGGACACACCAACAAAATAATGGGAAGAACAACGTATAACACAATGACCCGAGTACGGTTGAATACCATTTCAAATCAGGAATGACTTAAAGTCGTTTCTAAACCAAATTCTCAACCCTACCAATTTGACGATTTTGGTGTAGTATGAGATCACGAGTTTGAGTACTCATGTAGTGTGTGGGTGTTATTATGTACGTAAAAAGAAAAATCAATAAAAATCCAAATGGAGGTGGAAACTGAGAAATATATGGCTTTAAATTTGAGAAAAGTAGCCCAAATAAATTACTTTGATTTATTGGCTTTATAGAAGATGGCATGTTAATGAATACTTTTAAAAAAGAGGACAAATTTGAGAAGAGAGAAGAAGAAGAAGAGATGAGGTTAAATTTACCTCAAGACCTCAAAAAATCTCATCCGTAAAAACACAATGTTTATGCCTCGAGTAGAGAGAATGAGAGAGCAGCTCAAAATCTCAGCCATTTCTGTCAAATAATTAAACTTTGTTAAGAAAGAGTACCCTCATATTGATTTTTATCTCCCATCCCATGTCTTTCTCAAATTCCAGGTTTTTCTCCCTCTATAGTATTAATTCGCTGGTAAAATTGTCCAAACACTACTCGCCTTATAATATATATATATATATATATATATAAGGCTAATAGATCTGCACATTTTGCCATCACAATTAGGAGCCATTTGGCATCTCTACCAATATCATCTTATTTACTTATTTCTTTAAAAAAAATTGTCATATTCTGAAAATAAACTATTTAATAATGTTCTAATTTTACATCTTAATTATTTACAAACCAATAAATACGCTCTTAAATTTTAAGTAACAAAGAGATCATTTTCTTCTTTTTTTTAAGAGGTTAATTGGCTTTAGCATACAAAGGTTTTGGGCTTAAGTATTTTTGAAAATACCAAAATCACACAATGAATGGACAACATCAATGTGGACCTACATAATACACTATTCATATCAAAGGTGGCCCCCACATGATGGATAGCTCCCATCAAAGTATGGCATAACCTAATGGACTATCTACGTCAAGTAAGCCCCACCTAATCAATAAGGTGGGACCCACATGACGGATGGTGGACACTAAAGGTGGGCCCACATGATGGATGATTGATATCAAAAGTGGGTCCACATGATGAATGACCCATATTAAAGGTGGAGCCCTACATGATGAAGGGTCCACATTATAGTGGGCTCATATAATGGATGAAGTGGGCCTCACATGATTGATGGCCTACATCAAAGTGTGGCCTCGCGTGATGAAATGACCATACCTAAAGGGCGGTCCACATCAAGTAGGCCCCACCTAATGTACAGTCCACCTCCAAGGTCTCGCATGATGGATGTCATATATCCAAAGTGGCCCAACATGATGGATAATTCACATAAAAGGTGCACCCCACACGATGGACAGTGGACATCAAAAGTGAGCCCTAAATTATGGATGGCCCATATCAAGGTGTTACCCCACATGATGGATGACCCATATCAAGTGGGCCCCACATGATGGATGACTTGCATCAAGGCGGACCCTACACAATAGACAATCCACATCAAAGTTCTCCCTAATGATGAGTGGCCTACATCCATGGTAGGCCCCGAATGATGGACAACCTAACTTGAAGGTGGGGCCCACAGAACGGATGCATCAAATGTGGACTCCACGTGATAGGTAGTGGACATAGAAGGGCCCCACATGATAGATGACCTACATCAAAGTGGGAACCATATAGTGGATAGTCCACATCAAAGTTTAGACCCTAATGATGAATGGTCCACATCCAAGTTGGGCGTCATATGATAGATGACCCACTTCAAAGGTTTAGACCACACATGGATGGTCCACATCAACGATGGGTTCCACCTGATGGATGATCCACATCAAATGTCTAGTGTGATAGATGATAGCCCACACATTGATGGTCCACCTTAAAGGTGGGCTCCACATGATGGATGATCCACATCAAATGTCCAATATGATACATGACCTACATCTAAGGTGAGAGACATGATAAGAGATAGAGTGCTAGTGTTAAGATGGAGTTGTTACAATTTTTTTTTTTCAAAATCACAACAACTACCCCCAAATTAAAAAAAAAAAACTATTATTTAATTATTTTACCAAATGTACTTATTTCAAATAAAAGTTTTTTATTATTAAAAAGTAATTTTTATCAAACGAGCTTACTATAAAACAAGTGCTAGAACAAAAAGTCATATTTCTTATATTAGATAAGAGCTGCCAAATGGGTCCTTAGTAGAGTTGTACATTGAGTCGAACCGAGTCGAGCTGGCATCAACTCGATTTGGCTCGATCAGTTGCTACCCACGGCTTGTGTTCGGCTTGGCTCGGTGACCGAGCCACTTTGTCTAGCTCGACTTAGCTCGATCAACAGCTCAAACTAGTTCAAGTCGAGTTCAAGTTCGTGCTTTTGAGCCAAGTTCGAGTTCAGGTTCGGGTTCGAGTTTTCAAGATTTCAAGATTTCAAGTTTGAGTTCGAGTAGAGTTTTTAAGATGAGTTCAAGTTCGAGGTCGGAAGTATCAAGTTAAAGCTGTACTTGTACACAACATTTAATAACACAATAAAACTAAAAATAAAAAATAAAATACAAACTAAAAACTAAAAATATTCTAATTACAACAACATTAGAAAAGATTTATTATTATCGTTATTTACTAATTACTACTGAATAGGAGATTCATTTACCGAGCTCAAGCTGCTATCCAATTCTTCATATACATACTCGGTCACCTCTCTCGAATCAGAAAGTGGAGAGAGCTTTTAATCGTACTCTTGTATAGTTTAAATTAAAATTTTCAAACTTTCTTCGTGAGCAAATTTATATGTAGTTCTCAATACGCTGTAAAATGCACCAAGACCGGAAAGAAACTTAGATGGTTTGTTACTCTTCTTCTTTTTATTCATGCAACTTGAACCTACTTCAACATCATGTTGTCTTGGAGGGCATCGTTGATGTGTAGAAGCATCTTCCATACAATATTTTAAGGCAAGTTGAAACTATTCTTCTTTCAATGCTAATAATCTAGCTTCCTCATTTGCCTTAAAAAGTTTGGATGGAGGAGTGGAAGGTTTTTTTATTCAAATCAATAATGGCCTGAAAAAGAAATTGGACTTCTTTTGAGACTTTAGGACACGTTTTGTATCTCCATCCCAACATGATAAGTGTAACATGAGCATATTATTTTTGTTAACAAACTTGGCCCCACACAAATAACACAAAATCTTTAATTTTTAGACTTTGGAGAGTGGACTAAGGAACCATAGTCCCAAACGTCGGTCGATGGTTCACTTGAAGACATATCTACACTTTATGTTGATATATTAGTATTTTAGAAATAATGAAATATAAAAATAAATGAAAAAATAAAATATAAGATATAAAAGCAATAATGAAATATGAATTATAATATACACAAAAGCATGATATGAAAATAAAATAAAAGTCATTGATGCATTATACTTATAACATCCATCAATATAACATAAAAGTACACATTACATCATTTTCATGTTTCAAGAAATTAATAATAAATGTTAACCTAACTTCATTCACGTTACTATTGTTGCATGTGTTACGTCTTAAGACTCCTCATTTTCTTCCTTAATATCAAAACTATTATCTCCCCAAATTAGACACAACCAATCTTGTGTACAAATTAATGCTTCAACTGTATTTGGTGCAAGGGAGTTTCAATCCTTACTCACGACCCTACTCCCTATGTTAAAAGCAGAGTCTAATGCCATCATTGAAATATGAATTGACAATATGTCTCGTGCCATCACCGATAGTGTAAATATTTTCTTTCATTAACTCTCATTTTTTACCACTCTAAAACATCGAAGTCTGAATACTGTCATCTTTCGATTAGCTCTTTTATATATAAGTCTAATTTTGATTCTTTCATTTCATTGTCTGTATCTTTTTTTGCTAAGAAAGACATGTATTCATCGTCGAGCATAGTGTCATCGCTTGTAGAAACTATATGAGTTCTAACTTCTTTATCACTTGGTATGGTTGTGTACGTAGTGTACAATTCTTCGATTGCATCACAAACCTTCAAGGTTTCAATTATCACCCTTTGATTAGAATAAATCTTCATAAAAATGAACTAAACATATCTCATCTTGCAGTGAGGATCAAGAACAACCACTAAAGCTATTAACAAATGACATTCATATCAGTACTTAATGAACTTCATTTGCATACCAAGTGCCATAAGTTTTAAAAAATTTGAACTTCACTGGCACTTTTCTTAGGGCTTCCTTGATCTTCCAAATAGATGGAAGAAACATATTTGTTGTAGGATACTTATTTTTAAAAAATATCTTCGCATAGTCATAAAAATCCTTGAGAAACTTGTGAACTTCTTTTGCTTTGCTCCAATCTTCTTCAGTAGGCAACCAAGAATACGTTTTATCACACGCTAGATATTTAGGAAATGTAAATTCTGATTCCATGACTGAATCCAACATTTCAAAAGTTGAATTCCAACATGTGAATACATCTAACTTTAATGTTTTTTGAGACTTCACATTCAAACGTTAGACTATATCACTCCATATACTCAATCTTGAAGGTGAGCCCATTATGTATTTTACACTCTACCTTATTTTCTTTATAGTTGGGTCAATTGTTCTCAGTCCTTCCTATATAATTAGGTTTAGTATGTGGGCACAACAACAACCTTGAAATATTTTTCTCTCAAAAAATAAATTGTCAGTTGCATTGAACTGGTTATGTAAGAATGATATTACACTATCATTTGCTGAAACATTATCTAAATTTATTGAAGAGATTTTATTTTCAATGTCAAAATCTTATAGACAGTTATAAATGCAATTTGAAATAACCAAACTAGTATGATGAGGTGAAAAGTGGCGGAAGTTCAATATTCTCTTGCAAAGTTTTTAATCTTTATCAACATAGTATGTGGTTAATGAAATGCATCCCTTTCTTTGATTAGACGTCATCCACAAATCAGAAGTCAAATTTACTCTTGAGACTAATGGCTAAACTGCTTTCAGTTTCATTTTCTCACTTGTGTACATTTTCATGCACTCCCTCTTTATGGTAATGTGGAAGGCCTTTTCGACATGAGGATTAAGGAATTTACTATATTTCATCAAAACTTTTCTCTTTATTATTTTAAATGGTTGTTCATCGACAATCACAAGTCTTACATACCACTATTTCAGCTTCTCTTTTTCAAACTTATTTATGAAAAGTTTACCTTGAGATGCATCTCCTTCAGACTTACTAAATGATAGCAACTATTAACTTAAAATTGGAATTTTTAGTCTCTTCGAACAATTTTGCCTATGTCTGTTTAAATGAGTAGTTTGCCCGTCAAGATTTTTGTTGTATAGTGCTTTGCAGTGCATACATCTAATTTTAAGCACATCATTAACTAGAATTTCTTTAAAATCATTCCACATAGCTAACATTTTTTTCATTTACCTGCAGTTGCAGCTGAAGACCCCTCTTCCTCAACAATAAGTGGAGATGCGGTCAACGCATCGACATTAGGGGTAGTTGGGACTTCCTCACTAGTCATCTATAAATATAAAGATAAGAAACTAACTTTTAGGCACTTATTAATATAAGTGGCGTGTATATATATGTCATCTATATTTTTAAGAATTTTTTAAGTGTTTAAATCAATCACCCATTCAATGTTGAATATATTGTAATGCTTTCATTTTTTAATTTAAATGCCACGCTAAAATTTCGGCAGTATCTCTCATTATTTCTCCAAAATATATTAATCTTGTATTTGATTTTCACGTCAACTATCTACACAAAGTGTAGATATTTAATGAAGAAATAAATGTAAGAAATATATCCAAAGAGAATAGAAGAGACGAATCGAAACAGGCATGTGCATTTTAATTAGAATAAATGAAAACATTCTTATCTATCCAACATTGAACTGTCCAAAAATGGACAATTTGAGAATTTCTATGCATCCAAAAATACACTGAATATATGTCTGGCAACATAGAAATCCTTTAATGGGAAACTGATTACCATATACTATAATAATAAAATATTTAAAAAATAATAATGATACTGATTAAACAATAAGAAATTAATAATAACAATAAATTTTATTAAATTAACAATAACAATAACATTAATATTAATGTTAAAATAATTTAATCTAACACTAATATTAACAACCTAACATTAACAATAACAAAAAATAACACTAACATTAACATTACTTTAATGTGAGGACTGGGGAACATTTAAAATCAAATAATTGTAAACGATAACTAACAATAACATTAAGTCATATGATTACCAATCGAACATTAATTTAATATATATAATAATATTACTATATTATAATATATTTATTATACAATATATATAATTTATATTATATTTATAAAGTATGCATCATTCATCCACCATCCATCCAATTATCCATCACATCCATGATCCATCCATCTAACCATCGAACCAATCATCTATCCATCCATATATTTATGTATAATATATAAATATAATATAGGGTTTACTGTTTGGAATTTTTTATTTAAAAATTAATATATAATTAATTAATTATGTATATTATAATATATATAAATATAATATTAATAGGGTTTACCATTTATGGTTTTTTATTTAATAATATAGGGTTTACTGTTTACTATTTTTATTTAATAAATAATATATAATTAATAAGATTTACTATTTAGGGTTTTTTATTTAACAAATAATAATTAATATATTTTTAATTATATAATATATAATATATTGCAACCGGCGACCGAGTTCGATTGGTTACCGGTGGGCAAGGCAGAGGACGAGAAGGGTAGGGCAACCAGCAGAGGCGGGTGGGCAGGGCAAGGACCACCCAACTAGCGAGGCATGGGCAACCGATCAAGGCAGCAGTGACGGGCGAGCAACCGAAACTGAGAGAGAGAGAGAGAGAGAGAGAGAGAGAGAGAGAGAGAGAGAGAGACGGGTAGGTAGGGTAGCGGCAACGGGTGAGCACCAGACTGGCTGAGAGATAGAGAGAGAGAGTGGCTGAGAGAGAGAGGGAGGGAGGGAGGGAGGGTTTAGGGTTCAAGCTCAGGCGGCTAGCGGATGGGCTGGGTTGTGTGAGAAAGAGGGGTAGGGTTTAAAAACTTTAGTTTTTATTGTACTTGAACAGAGTCGAGCCGAGTCAAACCGAGTCGAGTCGAGTTCGAGTTATATACCAATCTAAGTTGAGTCAAGTTCGGGCCAGCTCAAACTCGACCGAAAATATTTTCGAGCTCAAAATTTTAGCTTGACTTGGCTTGAAGTCAGTTTAAAATCCAGTCGAATCGAGCTTTTTTGAGTTGTGTCAACGAGTTAACCGAGCTAACTCGGTTTATGTACAACTCTAGTTTTTATAGTACTTAAACCGAGTTGAGCCGAGTTCAAGTTATATACTGATTCAAGTCGAGTTTCGTTCGGGCCAGCTCGAACTTAGCTTGAAATATTTTCGAGCTAAAAAATTTAGCTCGACTCGGCTCGAACTCAGTTTCGAACTGTAAGGCCTATATCCTAGTCCGTACTGTTTCTTAGACTTCCGCGATCCTCCCCATCAAATTTCGACAACCAGTGACCTGTAGACAGCATTTGCACGCGACCTGAGTTGCATCTCGAAGATCTAAGTCGACTCAACTAGAAACTTGTACCATAGCGACTGCACCGTCGCTGTGGTTCCAACATCACGTCTTGCACACCGATGCAATACCCAGGCTAGGAGTTGTAGGCCTGCGTATTTTTGAGAAAATGTCGTGCATTGCAAATCCCGAGAAAATCTCTACCTAAACATCACATCAATCAATCAAGTACAAGTCAAGTACAACCCATACCTAGCCCATGCTTGTCTTACCAATAAGGCATGCATCCATCCCTCTCTCACCCAAAAGTCAACTAAGCCCATACCCTCCATGTCATTTCTTCTTACAACACCCATTCCTCTCTCCCATCTCTCACCCATTCCATCTTATCTCCCTCCATTTCCCAAGCAACCATGAGAGAAAAAAAATCCTAAAGAGAGAAAACAAGTGAAGTGTGTGGCCCACTTCCTACCCCCAAATCTCTCATCCTAGCCCTTCAATCTTCATCATCTTCCATCAAAGTTGAAGCCAAGGAGATTAGCATTCCAAGGAGCCTAAGGGATTAGTAATCAGTAGGTGTTTTATAAGATTAGATTTATGTTTTGATGATGGCCCAAGTGGGCCTACCGATTGATGTTATGGATCTCACTTTGGACCCTAGGTGTGGCTGAGGCCCACCATGATTCATATGTTCATCCCATGATAGGGCCATTCTCCATGTACCCCATCATGATGTTTATTTTCCCATTGTGTAAAGGTCATCTAGACCTTGTATTTTTGGTGGAAAAGGGATCTCCATCATTGATTTTGTTCGGTGGGCCCACATGTATTGGGACTCACTTGATGTATGTATTGTAATTACATGGCCCACCTAGGGAGGGCTCATAGTGGTGGAGCTCTTCCCCCCACCACATGATTCTCTCTCTCTCTCTCTCTCTCTCTCTCTCTCTCTCTCTCTCTCTCTCTCTCTCTCTCTCTCTCTCTCTCTCTCTCTCTCTCTTTCCCCTGTATGATGGCCTACCTTGTGGTATGTATTTTACCCATGCTGTCCATGCAGTGGGCCATCCACGTTGTCCATCCAGTGAACCATCCATACCGTCCATCAAGTGGGCCCACATAGGTGGTGAAATCACACTACAGCGTGAGTGTTGGTGCTGTGTAACGAGGAGACCACCCATCTGGTGGATGCTATTGCTAGCGTCCAGAGAATGCTGTAACAGACAGCGTTCCAACACACTTTTAGTGAGGAGTGTGGGACCCACAACGGGCCCCACCAAGATGTATGTGTCTGATCCTTACCGTCCATCCCATGGTAGAAAGTAGTGGTTTTTGGTGATATAAACTATTAGGGCCCGCTGTAATGTTTCTGTGCGTAAAAAAATATCGAATATTGGGCTTGTTAGGTATGTCTCGAGCCCATGAACCCAACTAGTGAAGTGGATCCTCCTGATGTGGGCCCCACCTATGAAAATCCACCAAAAAACAAAATATATATATATGGACGTTGTTGCTGCCAACGTCTAGAGGATGCTGCAGCAAGCAATATCCTTACTGCTTGTTGAAGGGTGGAACCGTGGGTCCCACCATAGGTCCCACTGTGATGTATGTCGATCATCTACACCGTGCATTTGATGGGTCCCCTTTTGGAATGGGATGTCCCCAAAAATCAGTCGTACACGGAACTCAGGTGGCCCACACCATCTAAATTATGTGAAGACATATAAAAGCACTTGTTGGGGTCCATCTGAAATTTTGGATACATATGGAACTTGGTCTGATCCCTTAACCAAGTGGGCCACACATAATGGATGGGCAGGATTTGTGAAACACACCTCGGTGGCCCAATAAATGATTATGAATGTTTTAATAGATGGTAAACCTCTCAACTGTTGCACATAGTGTGGCCCACACAAGCCACAGATTGACTTGATTTTAAGTCTCAGGCCCCACCATGATGTGTGTATTATATCCACACTGTTCATTCATTTTTTTAGGGTCGTGGGCCCCATTGTTGTGAGAGGCCCACCCTATGTATGTGCCCTAATCATGGGCTGCCTTAGGCAAGCCCACCATGATATGTGTGTTGTATACAGGCTGTCCATCCTTTTTTCTAGGCCATGGGCTACCCCATGAGGCCCACCATGATGAATGGGTTATATGCACACCGTTTGCCCATTTTTTCGGGGCGTGGGATGCCCCATGAGGCCCACTTTGATGTATGTGTTACACACATTATACAAGGCCCAATTGAGTTATGCAAGTGCACCTTGATGTAGTATCTTATCCTCACCGTCCATCTGTGAACGGTGGAATCCACCATGATATATGTGTTATATGGTCATGCTATCCTTTCATCTCCTAGATATTTGGAGGGCCGAGGGCCCCGTTGTGATTCCAATTCCAATGCCAAATGGACTGCACGTTAGGACATTGGTGGTTAAAGGTCCACCGTTGTAAACTTCCCTAGGGCCCATCGATTAGCCATTTCCACCCTTACCTTATTGGGCTAACCCAAACCGTTGGGTCCCCACTTATGTTGGTAATACCCGTTGGGCTAACCAAACTGTTGGGCCCCCATTGATGATGGTACTTCCCACCATGTCTTGTAGAAATTATCCAAACCTTGGAGCCGAGATTATGTTCTTACCGGGCCTCCCATAGTAATATGGCCCATCTAGATGCATGTCTTGCCCAAGTTTAGCAACCAAACCCAGGGCCCACTTAGGTGTTGAACGGGCTACCCAATCCGTTTGGAAGGATACATAGTCCTAGATGTAGGAACTCCAGCAAGCCACTTTGTGTATGTATCAAGGCTCATAAGGAAGCCCAGTTTATTCATGATAAAGAGGTTGAGAAAGCCCAATTGTTCACCCTCTTAACTCACCTTGTTGTACACCCACTTGACTCGCCCCATGAGACATATCTTATCCTTGTATCCAGTTGTCAGGACTTCGGTGTCACGTATATATCATCCACACTGTCCATTTACTTCTTTGGGGCAAGTGTGAGGCCTATCCTTGACGTTAGTACACCATTACTCTTGTCATAAATGGAAGAATATATGGTACTAGATTTAGTATATCCACTGTGTAGAGCCTATTTCGATGTATGGGTTAGATCCACCGTCCCTCTGTGGACCCCATGTTAGGATATATGATATGTTAGTACCTTGAATAGGTTATGATAGTTTATCATGGACCATCCCATATAGACTTTTGCATGTTTAGTAAGGCGTATCCTTCAGCCCCTACTTTCGTAAGTGACATACCGGTTAAGATCGGTCATCGCTTGTTATATTTGATAATCATGATAGTATACTTAGTCTAGTTGGACACACTGAGATCATGCTTAGTATTACATCATGCTAGATGTCCATATGCATCATTTGTATGCATGTTGTGAGGAATAATTGATCATAGCATTGCCTTTGGGTTGAGTTATTTAAGGGACTCCTTAAGAGATAGAGTTGCCCCACATAATCGCATAATACGCACAGGTTTTATGCATGACTGGATGGTATGACTCATGCATCTCGCATTTGTGTGACATGATCACTTGGTGCCCTAGCAATATCAAGGTTGTGGCCTCCACAGGCACAACGTGGATGACTAGATGGATGCCAAAAATATTTGGTTCTAGCACTATGGGCATTTTAGATGTCTTTGGGTGAAAGTCCCAGAATTCTCTTGGTACCGAAGGAGACTCCAAAGTCTAGACCAAGTGGATACATGAGCGCTTGGGTGTCGAATACTAATACGCGGCATCTCCCACTGTGTCATGGTCGGTTAGAAAGGGGTGTGGCCTTATTCGTCAGAGTGAGGGGGCTTTAAGATAGGTTGAGTTTGACCAGCTCATAAATGGATTCACTATCAATGAGCCGGGTGGGTATTGGCAGACTACTAGCTAAGCGGATAGTGAGGTCTTTTCAACTCGCCGATTGTGCGGCTAGGGAGACGGCAGCCATTGTGGAGTGTACTAGACCTTAGTGATATCCTAATGATGAGTCATACTGATATGTGGACTTACTGAGCAAGAGTTGCGTATTCAGCATTTGATTCATTCATTCATTCACTATCCACTCGGGCTAGTGGTGTGCAATCAAATCATTGTGTGTACCTTCGCATTGGCCAAGATTTTGGTTGGGGTGCGCATCCAACCTGAGATTAGGAGTTTACCACATTGAGTCTGGCGATCCAAATTTAGGTATAAGACTGGTTTGGATAGAAGTCCCTTGTAATGGACCTCACAGCCTACAATACTATGTACTATCATCCCAACTTCACACCCTAGCTTGGTCATTTCTTTCACACCGCATATTGCATTGCATCCCCAACACACGTAATTTGGTTTACCACGACCCCGCATTGCATAGCCGATCTGCATTGCATACTCTAATATTGTATGACTCATGGGCTTGTCAGTATTTCTGCTTACTCTGTTATCATATGACTCATGGACTTGCCAGTATTTCCGATATTGTATGAATTATGGACTTGTATTGTATACTTGACACCTGTGTTGCGCACATATGTATACCACCCTCTAAGATTTTTATAAGCTTATGCATGATAAATGTGTGCAGGTGACGCCAAGACGCAGTAGCGCTAAGGCAGGAGCATGTGGCCGAGCTTTGTGGAGATTTTATTATATACATGTATTTCCTTTCAGCATTGTAATCAAATATTTATATTAGTGGATATGTGATAATGATGTTGCTCTTATGATTTGGGTACACTTGTGGTTATGCTCCTTTACAAAAAAAAAAAAATTACACTGAAAATTCTCCTTGTAGGATCCCAAGATCAGAAATCTGGCGTATGGACGCTGGGAGCCGAGAATGGGGTACTACGGAGGCTGTCGATGCCGGATTCGGTGATCAAGAATTTTGTGAGCCTAGTTTCCGAGTTTGAGATGTGACACGAACCGAGTTGAATCAAGCTTTTTTTTATTCGAGTCAAGCAAGTTAACCGAGCTAACTCGGTTCGTGTATAAAATTAATCCTTAGTCTTAGAAACTTTAGTTATTAAAGGGTAAAATTGTCATTAAAAATGTGATTGCTTGGGAAATGTGACTAGACAATGCATCATAAATGATCTAGATAAAACCCAATTCCTTTATGAAAATATCTCATACAAAATGTCTAACTAGGGAGTAAACGTCATATTCCACAAGATCTCTATCATTCAATCATGATGTAAAGTAAAACTAATGTACTTGTGTTGTCTTCTATTGATGGTGCTTGCTAAAGATGATGGCAATGACAAAGATACTACTTTTGTATTCCTTCCTATATAACACCTAGAGGCACAACTCATATGGGAAAGCCTTATGTGTACAATTGTGATCAGATTCCACTCCACACCTCTCGTAAGATGAAAGAATCATTACTTGTTACTCTCCAAAAGGGTAATGGTACACAATAACCTTGTATTGTACATGTATAACCACAGCCACATCGACCATGTGGGCCACCCTATTGACTATTTTACATCCCTTCCTCACTCTTAAGTCAATATGAGGCCATTTGGATTGTAAGTTACTTTAGATAACTTGCTTAAGCCATAATTATCTTATGTTGGTTTCTACTTAATCAACAGCTAAGTATGGTTAGTAAACAACATACTTGTCATCCAAAAAATAGAAAAGCATATTCGGCTTCCAACATCATAAGTAACTATCCCAAAATTCTATTCGTTCCCCTTACATCCACCGGCCATCATGTAGGGCCAACCTTTGATGTGGACCATTCATTGTGTGGGCCCTACCTTTGATGTGGGTCGTCCATCATGTCACGCCCCTAACTCGAAAAACGGGCTCACAAAATTCTCGATCATCGAATCCGCCGCCAACAGCCTCCGTAGTGCCCCATTCTTGGCTTCTGGCACCCATATGCCAGATTCCGATTCTAGGATCCTACAAGAAGGATTTTCAGTATCAATTTTTTTTTTTTTGTAATGGAGCATAACCACAAGAATAACCAAGTCACAAAACAAAATCACCACATATTCACTATATCAAAAACTTTAAGTACAATGCGGAAAGGGAAATACAAGGTGATCGAAAGGCTCTAAAATGATCTGATGTGCACTCCTGCCTCAGCGTTGCTGTGAACCAATGTCACCTGCACGCAACGGTCGTGCATAAACTTACAAAAGGTTTGAGGGTGGTGTAAGTGTCTGCGCAAGGTAAACGCCAAGTATACAATATCAGAGTAATGCAAAAATATGCGGGTAAGTCCATGAATATAATCAGCTGTACCAAGGCTATGTGATGCAAGGCATGAATACTATCGGCCATACCAAGGCCATGCGATGCGAGGCTTACGTAGCCAAATGTCATATGCGAGATGCAAAGCAAGCATGCCAGTCTTCATCAAGTACACACATCAGTATGGTTTCTCTCTGGGATATCACCGACATCTAGTACAGTTCACACTAACTACCGCTTCCTTAGCCGCACAGCCCAATAAGTGGAATAGACCACACTATCCGCATGACTAGTAGTCTACCAATACCTACCTAGCTCATCGATAGCGAACTCATTTGCAAGCTGGTCAAACTCAGCCTAGCTTACAACCCCCTCACTCGAGCGGATAAGGCCACATCCCCTTCTAACCGACCACGACACAATGAGAGATGTGGCCTACTGGTATTCAGCACTCCTGTACTCGTGTATCTACTTGGTCTAGAAGTTGGAGCATCTCATGGTACCAAAAAGGTTTTGGGACTTTCACCCAAGGACATCCTACATGCCCACAGTGCTAGAGCTAATTTTTTGGTATCTAATCCGGCCATCCACGATGTGCTTGTGGAGGCCACGACCCTGATGTCGCTAAGGCATACAATGATCATATCACACATATGCGAGATGCTTGAGTCACACCGTCTAGTCATGTAGGAATCCTGCACGTACCACACAATCATGTGGGGCACTCCGTCTCATAATGAGTCCCGTAAATGTCTCAGCCTAACGGCCTATGCTATGATCAAACATTTCTCATATCAAGCATACATATGATGCGTATGGGCATGAATCATGGAGTTATACGAAGCATGTTAAATGGTGATGAACTATTCTCATAACGAAGATGGGCCTAGATGGCCTACACACAACAAGTATGAGCCTATCAATGAGCCCTAGGGAGAGATACAATGCGGACATTTAACCAACATAATTCTTACAATGTGGACGTCAGACCATCATTGCTCCCAAGACATGTCCCATCATAAATATCATTACATAAACCATGGTAGAATCACACATTGCAATGTACCTTATATACATCCCATTGGGCCTTAACCCATGGGTCTTAGATATATCAAATGGGCCGCATCACATGGGCCTCATATATATCAAGGTGGGCCTCAACAGAAGGCCACAAATACATCAAGATGGGCCTCATCAGCCTTATATATATCAAGGTGGGCCTCAACGGAAGGCCACAAATACATCAAGATGGGCCTCATCACATGGGCCTTATATATACCAAGGTGGGCCTCATACATCCCAAAAAGAATCATATTGAAGGATCATTTGGACCGTACCACAATTAATAATGGAGATAATAATTTTCACTGTTAAATAAATCACAGGGCCCACCATAAAGTTTATTTTCCACCCAATCTATTCGTAAGGTCTTAAAGACCTGGATTAAGAGGGAAAACAATTTTCCTATTGATCCAGAACTTCTGTGACCTAAATGGGTTTCAATTATAAATGTTCAAATCCCACTATTTTTGTAGTGTGGTCCACCTGATCGATGGCTAGACACATCACGGAGTGGTCCGCCGTGATGTATTTGAGATCCAACCTATTCATAAGTTAACATAGTGATAGATGAAGTGAAAACAAATATCAGCTTTATTGAAAACTACTATGGCCCTTAGAAGTTTGAACGGTGGATGTCACTGTCCACATTGATGGTGGGGGCCACGTCCAGTGGATGGACGATTAGTATATAACACATACCTCATGAAGTGGCCCACTGTCCATGAAAGTGCCCTGGTTTGTCAAGTTACGTGAATGTTGAGTCAGAGTGTCTACAGCGCCAGATAGGAAGATCAATCCAAGAGTCTGCCTCAACCGGAAGTGTGCAAGCTCGTCACAGGCAAAATTAAAGCCTCATATCCCATAACCCAAAACACCAGGTGAAGAAAACCCTAAAAAACAAGTTAGAAATCATAGGGTTTTAAAGTGAGAAAACATTTTTCAAAATAGGAAAATTCTAAGTTTTTCTCACCTTGTCGATTTTATCGGAACACCCTTGATATGATCGACCTACTCTGTCGATGTCCTCGATACCTTAATGATATTATCGATGTGAGGACCAAAAATGTCCAGCAACTAAATATTCATATGGACGGATTTATCGATGTATCGATACATCTATCGATATCATAGATATAAGCACTAAATATTTCCAGCAACTTCACAACATATCTGGACGAATTATCAATGTATCGATACACCTATCAATCTCATCGATATTCAAATCTCGAGTCCATCGAGAGTGGCTCGATAAGATCGACAAGCAGATTCCTGGCGCCCGTGTTTTTTAATGAAAATCCTAAATTCCTTCGATATATCGATGCTCTTCTGATATGATCTAAAATCAAATATCGAAAACATCGGAAGTCCATCGACGATATCGATCGAGGGTGCGCATTTCTTACAGCAGATATTTCAGGTTATTTTTAACTATGATCGGGTGCCCTTCGATAGAATCAACATTCAAATATCGATGATATCGACACCAAGTCGATTGCATCGAACAAGGTCATAAATTGTCCAACAAGCTTAAAGACAAATCAGCTCGATTTACCGATGCCTCGAGTCTGATCTCGATATCATCGACATTCAAATTCCGATGATCTCGATGGATCCCCGATCATTCATAAAAACCTGAAATATTTCAAAGTCAAGTCTCTCTCATTTTTCAAGTGTCGATGGATCAAACATTTCAGCGATGGAATCGGAGTTCGAAATCCGGTGATTCGACAATAGTTTCAATTCATCGACCAATTGGCAAAGAGTTTCAAAAGTGTATGACATTGAGTCTGAGTCATCGAGCAGACAATCGATGCTATCGAGAGTATACGCTCGATGATATCGAACCTGCTCGATGATATCGAACTCTGTCATAAATGTGACTATTTTATATCCGATGGAACTTTTTGCCCATATATAGAGGACTTATCTTTTATTGCTGTGAGAGAAAGAAGAGAGAGCTTTTGTATGTTTCAACTTACATCCAATATCCAAAGTCATTTCTCTCAAGGGAGTTCATCCTCCAATCCACCCTCACCATTGACATTCAATAGAGTGGATTGGGGAATGAACTTCCGCATTCAAGGATCATCCAGATACTACCTTAATGGAAAATCATTAAGCTGGTATGCCTTGAATGCATAAGATTGGAATCACTCTACATTCCTGATAGGAAAATATTTTGAAAGTAGGATTCCATCTTCACCTTGACCCAACCCGAAGCCGAGTATTGGTACATCATTTTTTGTTGTGGATCAAGGGAGCAAAAGACTCTTCGTCAACAAGAATGAGGAGATCTTTGGCATTGAGCTAAACGGGACTCATCAGCTTATTTGTAAGTATCCAGAGTCCAAGAGGACACTTGTCATCATTCCTTTATAGGATTGGGTCTTAAGTAGTTCTCACCCTTTGAAGTCCTCAAGGAGGCCTCCGGCGGGAGTGTACATGGTGGGTGCGTCGTGTGGACCCTTGCTCTGTAGAGAGCATAAACATCTGGTTAGGAGTGAACCAGTAAAACTCTAGGTTTTAGGTGAACCTGCTAAAACCTTACGGTTTGAGGTTAACCGTGTAGAAACCTCCAGTAGGGTCTTATAGAAGATCCTTGGCCAGTGTGCCAAAAATTGGGTGCATTGTGTTGACCCTTGCTCGTGAGAGCATAAACAGTCAGCCTCAGTGTAGGTTGTAAAGGTTGAAGGTGAACCTGATTTAAAACCTTAAGTTAGAGGTGAACCATTGTGAAACCTCCTTAGTGAAATCCGGTACACTCAAGGGTTGAGTGCGGTTACCGGGAGTGGAGTAGACTTATCGTTGAACCACTATAAAATAACTGTATTTGAGATTGTTATTTTGATTGAGTGATTTACTTTAATACTTTCATATCTGATTATCTAATCACTCCTCACACACTTACACAGTCATATCCATCATGAACTAGATTGCATATTATTTACTCCTTAAGCAGTTTGTGATTGGATCCTTTACCAGGCTTGGAAGCCAGTAGAGTTACATTTGAGTAATCCTGAGAATTGCATGATCATAGGATTAGTGAAGTAGGATTTTTAAATAACTTATAAAAACTTTAAAAATTCCTATTCACCCCCCTCTAGGACATATTAGCATATTCCTTCTTCAACTAGTGCGGTCTTCACCGCCATTTCAATTGGTATCAGAGCGGGTCTCTCTTTAAGGGGTTCACCGCCTAGAGATTGATCTTGACTGAAGTTGGAAATATGGCCAAAGGAGAGGGCTCATCAGTCACTAGACCTCCAGTATTTGACGGCTCAAACTATACATACTTGAAGGCTAGGATGCACTACTTTCTGAGATCTTTGGATCATGATGTTTGGGATATAGTTGAAAGTGGATACGTGCCACCAACTGAACAAATCATACCTGACAGTGGCATAACAATCACAAAGCCCAAACTCAAAGAAAAGTGGACAACATTCGACAAAGAAAGGCAAACATCTGAAGCCTAAGCTATGAATGTTATCTATTGTGCCGTGTCCCAAGATATATTCCATCAGATAAGTATGTGTGGGACATCCAAGGAAGCATGGAATTTGTTGGAAACAACCCATGAAGGCACAAGCACTGTGAAGCGATCCAAACTTCAACTCCTGACTTCACAGTTCGAAAGTCTCAGAATGGAAGAGCATGAGACATTTACGGAGTTTTTCACAAAGTTAAATATAATTTGCAACTCCATGGGTGGATTAGGAGAGAAAATTCTGATACCGAAAATTTGTAGGAAAATTCTAAGATCCCTATCGGAACGATTTAATCCCAAGGTTACAACAATTGAGGAGTGTAGAAACACAGATGAAATGAAAGTAGAAGAACTGGTAAGTTCCCTACAAACCTTTGAACTATACTTCAAACAATCCCAAAAATCCAAAAACACTGCCCTAAAAACTTCAAAGAAAACAATTCATGAGGACAGTGAAAGTGAAAAGGAAGATAAAGATGAAGAAGTGGCCTTGCTAGCACAAAAATTTAGAAGATTCTTTCAGAAGAATCGCGGCCATCCTTCTAGAGGGAGAAAGGTGAATTATAAACCTTCTGTAGACAAATTTGGTAAGAGAACCAAAGAACGACAATGCTACGCCTATCACAAGTATGGACACCTGTCTACTGATTGTCCAAACAGAAAAACTAAGGGCAAGGTTATGGCTGCCACATGGGATGATACTGAGGAGTTAAATTCAGAATCTAGTAACTCAAAAAGCGATGGAGATCAGAAATCATTGAAAATACCCATGGTCTCCACTGCTTCAATCATTCCCACTAAATCTGAGAACAAGAAAGAATAGCTAGCCACTGAATCATTTTCATCTGACAATGAGGGAACAGAAGAAGAAGAAGAAGAAGAAGAAGAAGAAGAAGAAAAGGACAAGCTACAAGATGCTTACAATCAACTATATATCCATAGCATCAAAGTGGTCAAAAGACTTGGAATATCTGAGAACAAACTGGAATTGCTGCAAAGAGAATTGGATAAAACTCTAGAAATTAATACACATCTAATCAATGACTTACGAGTCAACTCCTTCCTCAAATCCGAGTCCAAGAAATTGAACAGACAGGTTGAGATCTTAAAAGACAAAAATATGCTGCTTCAAAATGAAAATCATACACTCCTGTTTGATCTAGAAGAGTCTAGAAAGACTGCTAAGCAAAACTGTAAGTTTTCCCAGAGTGACGAAAAGCTAGAAAAACTATTGGAAATGGGAAGACCTGGAAAGGACAAAAATGGCTTAGGATATGAGAAAGGTAGAGCTATAACTGGGTATGGAAAACAAATGCTTGAAAACTCTAATGCCTCCAGTAGCAACACAAAGACTAATCAAGTAGTTGAATCAGAAAATTAAATCTACTACAAGTAAGTCCCCTATCACAAAATAGATAATTAAAGAAAAGAAGAACTGTCTCGCTACTCACTCAAATCACTTAACAGACAATGACACTAAGTGGTACCTTGATAGTGGTTGTTCAAGACATGTAACAGGTGACATGTCCCTTCTTTCTAAATATGAGAATCTTCATAATGGGATAGTCACCTACGGTGATGGAACCACTACTAAAGTAATTGGACAGGGAATCATAAAAGGAATATAGTTGATTGAAAAATGAAAAAGCTTTCTGCATAAAAGGTCTAACACATAATCTCCTATGCATATCTCAAATCTGTGATAATGGGCATGTGGTCAAATTCAACAGACAAGAATGCGAAATCCTAAACCAATCAGGAAAAACAGTAATGAAGGGTCATCGCACAAGTAACCACTGCTACATTATTAGAGGCATAGAAAGGACTAATGCTTAGAAGTACTGAGCAAAGAAGGACAAGTCCTGATCATGCATCTAGATCTAGATATTTGCTGAAATGATACAATTTTGTTGAGCGTCAAATGATATATCTGAGGTTCCTCACCTCAATATTTTGTATATAAACATTCAAATGTTTATAATTTTTTATGTGTACAGTAATTGTACATAATTTTGATGAGTATGCTATTGATTTACAGAAATATTAAAAAAGTATACTTGAAGGATCGAAAAAGAAAAATATTCCTCTTCGATATGCCTATCGATCTGTCATTCCCGATTAATCGATCATGTGTCGATATCATTGACATCTCTTTAGAATATGGAAAGTCACATGATCGGGACTACTATCAAAGCAATTGCCGATAACATCAGATGGGGATCATTAACATAATCGAAAGTAAGTTCGACAAAATCGAAGACTCCAGCCTGATAAAAAGCGATCGAACGAAAAGATCGTATTTCTCTGAAAAATTTTCTGCTTTACTCTCTGCTTGAATCCTCAACCAGAAGACCATCGGCAGGTCTTAGAAGCTTCAAAAGGAATAAATATTACCCTTTCATTTCTTCCACTCCAGAGTCTAATCTCACTTTTGGTTGGGCATTTTTCGTTCTTTTGATTGACTTTCCTTATCTTTGCCTGTCTCTTACACTGAAAAATCATGAACAAAGGGAAAGGTAAGTCTCCTTCTCAGTGAAGGCGAAACAACCCAGTTTGCATCAACTCACTCCATCAGTGAGACATCCAACCACTGTTGTTGAACGTCTGGTTCTTAACAGTGCCATCGAGTCTTTTGGTGTAGACCTCCTTCTAGAAGTAATAGGATGGCAAAATATTTTGAATCTTGGTGGTACTTATCAAATTGGAGTGGTCTATGATTTCCTCAGTAAAAGTCATGTTATTTGTGACGATCCACCCTGTGTTCAAGTAGAATTATTGCATTACTCCAAGCACATCACTCTCATCACTTTGAGTCACCTTTTAGATCTCCAAGTCACTCGTATTCCTATTATCAGTCGGAATCTAAATGGTCTGGGTGTTTGGGGCGAGATAACTCGTGCACTATGTCAGGGAATTACTATTTCTCGAAACGATGATAATTCCCTTCATATTAATCATCTTGGACCCACCTTTAAAATCCTTCATAACATTTTTTAGGTCCAATGTCTATCCTTGTGATGTGAATGGTAATCATCTGTCTCCTTTTGTGTTAAATGTGTTGTATAATGTATATCAGGAAATTCAGGTGTGCCTCCCAACAATTCTTCTTAAGCAGCTAATTTGGGTCATTCAAGGCAATCATCAGGATACACTAGTTTTTCCTGTACTCATATGTAAATTGACCCATCATGTTGGTATTCCGGTCTCATCTGATAGAGTCTATCCAGAGAAGTGGTTTAACAGTGAGCACAATAGTTGTGTCTTCCTTCAGCTCTTCACGCGAACAGTGCCCCCCTGCAGTCTGCCGCTCCATATGCTCATCCGTCATATCCATGGGGATCCAACCGAATGTCATTACTGAATCCGGAGTCTATCACAAATCACCAAACTCATCACCTTAAACGTCACCTGCTGAACGGTATGACAAGCATGGAGGAGCGACTTCACAATTGTGAGAGACGTCTCACTGTGATTGAAGAAAAAGTCGATTCTCTACAACAAACAAATCAGCAAGTAGTTGATTTACTCACACGTGGTGATTCGAGAAGATGGTAGAAGCTGATTGTGCTAGTTGGATATCATTTTTTTTAGGTATCTGTGCGTGGGCTTGGTGTTTTTGTTGGGATAACTGTTAATTTGCCACCAATCTTGAGCAGTCTATTTTGGATAATTGGATAGTTTAGTTTTATTTTGGTAATGATTGAACATAATTCATATCTTTAATGCAATGATTATATCTTGAGTCTCCTTGGTTTATCTAGTTTCTAATTTGGAATGCATGAGATGCCTTTAATGATTATTTCAACTTCTATACAACTGCTCTATCCTATCTAATATGCATTCATGAATTCTAAAATTGATGCTTGATTGAATTGAGCTAAACTTTTGTACATCAATGTTCTGCTTCTACTTGATCGGTTCTCCCAAGTAATCCACTCTTCAGTCAATATCACCTAATCTATCCTTGTCAATGACTGACAAAAAGGGGGAGAACATTTGCAAACACCCCGAATGAAAATTGTATATCTGTTAGATGTTGTTGCAGGTGTTAGGGGAAGCATCTGCATCAAGCAAGGGAGAGTTTACAAGAAAGGGGGAGCAGCTACTGGGAGTGTACATGGGTTAGAAAATTGTAAAATTGTGTAAAAGCATGAACACATAATTTAAGGTGTGTTTGTCTAGAACATTCTAGGATGTTTTGAGATTTTGTCATGTAATTGACAAAAGGGGAGATTGAAAGTGCTCTGGTTTGTCAAGTTACGTGAATGTTGAGCCAGAGTGTCTACAGAGCCTGATAAGAAGATCAATTCAAGCGTCTGCCTCAACCGGATGTGTGCAAGCTCATCACAAGTAAAACTAAAGCCTCACATCCCATAACCAAAAACACTAGGTGAAAAAAACCCTTAAAAACAAGTTAGAAATCATAGAGTTTTAAAGTGAGAAAACTTTTTTCAAAATATAGGAAAAATTTTAAGTTTTTCTCGCCTTGTCGATTTTATCGGAACACCCTTGATATGATCAACCTGCTCTGTTAATGTCCTTGATACCTTAACGATATTATCGATGTGAGGACCAAAAGTGTTCAGCAACTAAATATTCATCTGGACGAATTTATCGATGTATCGATACATCTATCGATATCCTCGATATAAGTACTAAATATGTCCAGCAACTTCACAACATATCTGGACGAATTATCGATGTATCGAAACACCTATCGATATCATTGATATTCAAATCTCGAGTCCATCGAGAGTAGGTCAATAAGATCGACAGGCAGATTCCCGGCGCCCCGTTTTTTAATGAAAATCTCAAATTCCTTCGATATATTGATGCTCTTCCGATATGATCTAAAATCAAATATCGATAACATCGGAAGTCCATCGATGATATCGATCGAGGGCACGCATTTCTTACAGCAAATATTTCAGGTTGTTTTTAACTATGTTCGGGGGCCCTTCAATGGAATCAATATTCAAATATCGATGATATTGGCACCAAGTCGATTGCATCGAACAAGGTCATAAACTGTCCAGCAGGCTTAAAGACAAATCACCTGGATTTATCGATTCCTTGACTCTGATCTCGATATCATCGACACTCAAATTCCGATGATCTCGACGGATCCCCTATCATTCATGAAAACTTGAAATATTTCAAAGTTAAGTCTGTCTCATTTTTCAAGTGTCAATGGATCGAACCTGTCATCGATGGAATTGGAGTTTGAAATCCGATGACATCGACAATAGTTTCGATTCATCGACCAATTGGAAAAGAGTTTCAAAAGCGTATGACATTGAGTCCGAGTCATCGAGCAGACCTTCGATGCTATCGTGAGTATACGCTTGATGATATCGAACCTGCTCGATGATATCGAACTCTGTCATAAATGTGACCATTTTATATCCGTTGGAACTTTTTGCCTATATATAGAGGACTTGTCTTTTGTTGCTGTGAGAGAAAGAAGAGAGAGCTTTTGTGTGTTTCAACTTACATCCTATATCCAAAGCCCTTTCTCTCAAGAGAATTCATCCTTCAATCCACCCTCAACATTGACATTCAATAGAGTGGATTGGAGAATGAACTTTCGCATTCAAGGATCCTCCAGCTACTACCTTAATTGCAAATCATTAAGCTGGGATGCTTGAATGCATAAGATTGGAATCGTTCTACATTCTTGATAGGAAAATATTTTGAAAGTAGGATTCCATCTTCACCTTGACCCAACCCGAAGCCGAGTATTGGTACATCATTTTTTGTTGTGGATCAAGGGAGCAAAAGACTCTTTGTCAACAAGGAGGAGGAGATCTTCGGCATTGAGCTAAACGGGACTCATCAGCTTATTTGTAAGTATCCAGAGTCCAAGAGGACACTTGTCATTATTCCAGGCCTCTGGCGGGAGTGTACGTGGTGGGCGCGTCGTGTGGACCCTTACTCTGTGGAGAGCATAAACATCTGGTTAGGAGTGAACCAGTAAAACTCTAGGTTTTAGGTGAACCTGCTAAAATCTTAGGGTTTGAGGTCAACCGTGTAGAAACTTCCAGTAAGGTCTTATGGAAGATCCTTGGCTAGTGTGCCTAAAAGTGGGTGCGTTGTGTTGACCCTTGCTCGTGAGAGCATAAACAGTCAGCCTCAGTATAGGTTGTAAAGGTTGAAGGTGAACCTGATTTAAAACCTTAGGTTAGAGGTGAACCATTGTGAAACCTCCTTAGTGAAATCCGTAACACTCAAAGGTTGAGTGCGGTTACCGGGAGTAGAGTAGACTTATCGTCGAACCACTATAAAATGACTGTGCTTGATATTGTTATTTTAATTGAGTGATTTATTTTAATACTTTCATATCTGATTATCTGATCACTCCTCACACACTTACACAGTCATATCCATCATGAACTAGATTGCATATTGTTTACTCTTTAAGCAGTTTGTGATTTGATCCTTTACCAGGCTTGGAAGCCAGTAGAGTTACATTTGAGTAATCCTGAGAATTGCATGATCATAGGTTAGTGAAGTAGGATTTTTAAATAACTCATAAAACTTTAAAAAGTCCTATTTACCCACCTCTAGGACATATTGGCATATTCCTTCTTCAACTAGTGCGGTCTTCACTGCCATTTCAGTCCAGCCATTTGGACGGTGTGGACCAGCACATACATCACGGTGGGAAGCACAGTGCAGCAGCGTCCTGCTGCACGTCCTTTGGACGTCAGCGACAGCAGGCGCTGCTGCATGTAAACTTTTTTTTGAAAAAAATTAGTTTTTCCACGATTTTTCCCAGGTGGGGCCCGCATCAGGAAGATCCGCTCCATCCATTGGATTCTACAGCTCACGACAGATCAAACAAGCCCAATATTTAGTATGTTTCGGTGTATAGAAACATCAGAGTGAATTTTAACGGTAAAACCACTGATTTCTATGAAATGGCCCGGCAGATAATCAGATTAACTTCATTTTTCGGCTCAACGCCTAAAATGAACTGGGGAATGGGATAGACGACGTGGATTAGATCCATACATCAACGTGGCCCACCCAAAACCCTTAAACCAAGCTATTATTATTATTATTATTATTTTGTGCATCCCACTGTCTGTTCCATCGTCCCTGGACGTTGGACGATTTACATATAACACATTTTCAAGGTGGTCCCACCTACAAACGTGCTACAGGTGGGCCACCAAATGGCTGGATGGTGTGAATAAGACATATCATGATGGGGTCCATCTGGGTGGGCCACACAGCCACATCATCACATAAAAAAATGAAAAAGAGAGAGAGAGAGAGAGAAAGAGACACGTGCGATGGAGGGACCTCGACACTATGGGCCCTCCCTTCCATGCAATCAATCATATATCAAGTGGGTCTCAATACATGTGGGCTCACCAAATCAAAAATCAACGGTGGAGATTCCTTTCTCCACCAAAATGCAAGGTTTAGATGACCCTATTCATCAAGGAAAATAAACATCATGATGGGGTCCATGGAGAATGGCCCCATCATGGAACAATCATGAGAATCAAAGTGGGTCATCGGCCACACCTAGGGTCCAAAGTTAGATCCATACCATCAATTGGTAGGCGTCACTTGGCCCATCATCAAAGCATTAGATTTAGGCCTATAAAGCACCCACCGTTCGATCTTCTTGGTCTGATGGAACTCTAATCTTCTTGTGTCTCACTTAGATGGAGGGTGATGAGAAATGAAGAGCT
Source organism: Magnolia changhungtana (assembly GCA_030180095.1). Lineage (NCBI taxonomy): Eukaryota > Viridiplantae > Streptophyta > Magnoliopsida > Magnoliales > Magnoliaceae > Magnolia > Magnolia changhungtana. The sequence continues at coordinate 7,912,742 of JASAUF010000600.1, forward strand.
AGGATGATGGATCTTGAGGTGAGAAGTGGGCCACACACAACACACTTTCTCTCTTGAAATTGCTTGGACGTCCACTCTTTTTCTTTTACTTGAAAAATGTGTTGAGAAAGAGAGAGAAATGGTGGTTGTAAGAGAGAGGTGATGGGTGTGATTGATAGATATACTTGACATGAGAGTTAACTTAGGGTAGTTGCTTGACTTGGAGAGAAAGAAAGCATTGGTTGTATACTTTGATTGATTGATTAATTGATTGGATAGGTTGTAGAGATTATCTTGGGTTCACAAATGTGCGATGGTTCTTCGAGATAAACGCTGGTCCATATGTCCTGGCTGGGGTATCGGATCGGTGTGCAAGACGCAACGTTGAAACCGCGACGACGGTGCGGTTATAATGGTACAAGTCTCGGGTTGAGTCGACTCAGATCTACGTACGAGATATGACTTAGGGTCTCGCGCAAACGTCGATTACAGGTCACGGATTGCGGAATTCGACGGGGAAGATCGCGGGAGTCTACGGAATGGTACGGACTAGGATACGGACCTTACACATCATACCGGGCCACCTTGGTTATGGGTCATTTATCATTAGGGCTCGACCTTTAATGTATACGGTTCATTAAGTAGGGTCCACCTTTGAATGTGGGGCCCACTATCAATGTTATTGTCCATCATGTGGGGCCTATCTTCAATATCCATTGCCCATTATGTGTAGCCCACCATTTGATGTTGACACTCCATCATGTGAACTCACCTCCAATGTGGGCCGCCCTTCATGTGGGACCCGCCTTGGATATGGGCCACTCATCATTAGCCGACCTTTGATGTGGATTGTCCATCATGTGGGGCTTACCTTGATGTGGATCATTTATCATGCAGCCCACCATTATTAATTGCCCATCATGTGCAGCCCACCTTTGATATGGTTTGCCCTTCACGTGGGTCCTAACTTTAGTGTGGGTTGCCTATCATGCGAGACTCGCCTTGGACATTGACCATTTATCATTAAGGGCAAACCTTTGGTATGGATTATCCATCATGTGGGGCCAACTTGACATGGGTCATTATCATATGGGCCCATGGATCATCTATCCATTCATTGGACGAATTTTCAATCTCATAAACTTAGAAGGGTTCATGGCTACAGACAACATATTCCGCTAAATAAATTTTAAAGTTTTTAACTCAATAACTTAAGTTGAAATAGCTACTTATTTGGTAGTATCCAAACGGGCCCTATATGTTAGGACCCTAGTTAGAAACATACTTGTTTTAAACTCAATATTTTGACAAAAATAAAAATATAACAGAGCAATCAAAACTTCACATATTTCAAAAGATAAGAAAAAAAAAAAAAATGCTTTTTAAAATAATTCGAATTAAACATGTTTTTTTAAATAAAATGCACTTTTGTTAAAAATAAAATAAAACAATATTTTTCCAAACAATAAATTTTTTTCAGGATTGGCAGTCACCACCCATGTACGCTCGTTTTCATGCACCAACGCTCTAGTTGTTTTAGTTATAGCCTTTTAACCTTATATATAATATATACGCACACACGTCTATGTGTGTGTCTATATATATATATATATATATATATATATAAACACACACATAGACCCATATATGTTTAATATGTTTATATATATATATATATATATAAACATATTAAACTTTTGGCATTTATCTGGTGTAAAATGCAAGCGTTTCCCTTCCCAATATCTCTCCCTTGTCTGGATCCCCTCATCGCGCCACGTGATTTGCACATGGCATGACGGTATACAGTAGAGATACTTCACTCTACTCCTATGCATACGCATGTACGTATTTTTGTTCTTTCTTCAAGCTTATATATTGTGCTTGCTGAAAACTAAACCGCAGTAACTAAGCTCTCTCTCTCTCTCTCTCTCTCTCTCTCTCTCTCTCTACTTCACTCCTAAATTCTCTCTCTCACTCACTCTCATGGCTGCGGGGACAGCGGTTCGGTCAATCGCTCAGCTAACGGCTCCGGACTCTTCCAAGGGCCGTTTCTCTGTAGCACCAATCCGGAAATGCCGATCGGTTTCCTTTGTAAGCTCGACATTATCCTTCCATTAAGGAGGTTTTGCCGCTGGATTAGGGACTCTCGTAGCAGGTCGTCTGTTAAATCCTGACCGTCCATCTAGCATTTCCGGATCAAAAGGAAGAATAGACTCCCGATATGTAAACCGATTTTACGGAAATAAGATCAATTTGACTCCCAACGGGATGAACGGCTCGGATCCATCTTCCGACCCGCCGTGGGGCAGGCATTTTGGCAACAGACGTTCCTTCCTGATCCAGCGCGTTAGACCACCGACCTCTTATCCATCCATTTCCTCCCCTCCGTTTCTACTGGCCCTTTCTTTGATTCCGAAATTATCTTTTTTCAATTTTCTCTTCATTTATTGGGAGAGTTTGATTTATGACGTGGCAGAAATTCCGATTCCGTTGCCTGTCGATGAACGGGTGTGGAGGAAACCCGGAAAGTGCGGTTGGGGTATGCGAGACACGGACTCTTCCTGCGGTCTATACTCCCGAAATGGCTTTGAATCAGTTGAATTCGGCGGTTTCGGCTTTGAAATCCAAACCCCCATGCTTTAGTTCCGGAATTATTCGGCTTGAGGTACGGATGCCCATTTTTTAATTCATGATTCCTTCAGTACTCTGCGGGACCATGCATTAGGTTGATTGCTGTTTATATATTTATATATATATATGCTTCGATCCAAACCGTCCAAATTGCTGGCACCGTTCGTATGGGGACTTTGATAACATAACTTCAGTTTGCAAGTAACAGTAGCAGCATCCATTTACGGACACGGATTCCCTGGAACAGCATGTCACACGAAAGTACCTGCGCTTGAAAGCTACATGGGGCCGACCCTGATGTTTGTGAGAAATCCGCCCCATCCATTCGCTTTGCCAACTCATTTTACGTTAAGGGACAAAAACGAGACGGATCCAAAACTCAAGTGGGCCCCTTGTCCTGTTATCAGCAGGCAAAGGAATGAACAAGGTGGATTTCTTACCAACATTACGTTGGGCCCCACGTAGCTTCCCAAACTTCTTGCGATAGGCAGCGTCAGTTAGATTTAGCATCCATACGTCCACGTGAATGTTTAGAATCTTTGGATTTACATGATTTTAGTGGGGCGCATGGTTTGGACGGCTTGGATTTCGTACATTCATGCTGAGTAGAGGGCAGGAGCGGATTGCGGGTAACCCTGGGCAGTGAGATATCTTTGCGCATACGACTGGATCCACATGGTTGTCCGTGAAAAATCAACTTCGTCCATTTGTTTTGAAAGACAGGATAGGACAGGAAGGTTCTAAAAATAAGGCGGATCCAATAAAGATGAGCTAGACTAACAAAACAATGGGACAAAATAATGTATTCTATTAAAACCTTCCTAAAGCTAAGTACGATGTTTATATGTCATCCAAAAGATTCGTATAATTATTATCATTCAGATAAACTGGATAAACAAATATCATCTTGATACAAAACTTCTATCACTGCCGTATATTTAATCCCCCCACCTGAGTTTTTGATTTCCCTGGTTTTTTTAATCATGTCTTATTGTGGTCTTTCAAAATAACTGAACGGAGTGGATTTGTCAAGGACATCTCTATTGCGCCCCACTCAGCTCTATGTGCCCGGCGTCACGGTCACGGCAATCCGCTCCCGCATAGGGCGGGCGCGAGGCGTACTGTATTACCTGTACAGGAGTGTGCGGATCATCTGTGTTGAAGGCAATGGACGTGGTTTTCCACGGAAGCCTTTCGCAGGAAGTTCCTGCGCTGTTTGGGAGAAATCCACTCCGTCCATCCGTTCTTCGATCTTATGTCACTATATGATACCGAAAATGGGGCGGATCCACCCATATGAGAGAGGGAAAATTGGGAAAAGAGTTTACTACCGTTGAAACCTTCCTGCAATCCACTTGATGTTTATATGCCATCCAACCCTTTTAAGATGTCATCCCAGTGGAGTGAAAACAGGAAATATTTAGCCTGATACGAAACTTTGATGGCCATAAAATTATTTCAACGATGGTCACTGAATCCCCACTCTTTCCTCCAGTGCAGTGGACTTGACTTTTGGATCCACCTTATTTTCGGTTGCATGTCCAAAAATGACTTTGCAAAACGGACGAACGGAGTGGATTTCTCAGAAACATTGTGGTGGGCCCCACCTAGCGTCTCAGCACAAGGAACTTCCTGTTACATGCTTTTGCAGGAAATCCGTGTCCCAAGAAAATCCAGTGCCGTCGGTCCACGTCATTTCGATGATATGATACGCCGGATTTCTACCTACACAATACAACTTTTAAGGTGTCTTACTTTTTTGGTCCCAGCATGACTTTTGTTTTAGATCTGCACCGTCCATCAATTTTTAAAGATCATTCTAGCACATGAGCCCAAAAATAAGTCACATCCAAAGCTAAAAGACCACACGACATAATACAACAGAGATTAAACAATATGCTTGAAACTTTCCTAATGTCTCGTTAGGTTAATTTGGTGGTCACACATATGACATACCTAGGTGAAGGGAAAACACAAATATCATCTTAACAAGAAACTTTCAACAGTAGGTGTCCAATACTCAGTACTCACTATCTCCGTAGCATGAGCTAATTAAGACTTTCATTTCTTGTCTTACTAATATATTAAAAAAATGAATGAACAGTTTGGATCTAAGACGTAAGTCATGATAGGCTCCCGGAAATTTCACATGTCAGCACTTAGGTTTTCTTCACCCGACCTTGAATATGCTGCACCACGGGAGCGGATTAGGTCGTACCCGGCCACGTTGAAGACGGTGCAGCCCTTACGGTGGTGCCCCTTATATGTGCATTCAGTACCCACCATGCCCATCCGTTTTTTCGAAATATTTAAGGACATTATCCAAAAAAATGAAATAGATCCAATCATTACCATAGAAAATAGCAGCGAGTGACTATTAATAAGCTACGAAGGTTTTGGATCAAGGTGATACTTGTTTTTTCTCTACATCCATGCTTACGTGAACTTATCAATAGATTAGATAGCAAATAAAATTATGGAAACATTAAAGTGATCCCTAAGAAGTTTTTAATGGTAGAGTGTTCAATGTGTATCAGAAGTATTGTCCACTTGGTAATTAAATTTTCATAATTTTTAGTATCATGCTCTTAAATGATGTAAAAAAATTGAATGAATGAAGTGGATACAAATTACACACATCAAGGTGGGCCCCATGGAAAGGGCTGCACCGTCTTAGGTGAGGCCAGAGTCGTACCTAATCCGCTCGGCTACACCACACGACACAGCCATCAATGGAATTTATTGGGGTGTGGAATTTATGGTATATTTATTAGATTCAAACGGTCTAGGCATTCTTTAAAATCATTATAAAACAATGCATAACTAATGATATAGTGGATACTGAAGATAAGATTTGATGCTACCTATGAAAACTTTTTGAGGCGACAAAAGGATCCGATCAAATTGATATTTGTATTTTAACTTCATCTAGGTAGGTATGAGACCATGAACATGTCAAAAGGAAAATAACCCGCAACTTTAGCTTTAGAAAAGTTTCAACAGTACTTTGTTTAATCCTACTGGTGTGATCTACTTGAGCTTTGGATGTATTTCATTTTTTAGATGCATGCTTTGGGATTATCTGAAAAAATTGATGGACAGTGTAGATCTAACACAAAAATTATAGTGAGACCTAATTTTGTTTTAGAAGTTAAAAAGTTGTGTCGTATAGTTAGCAATCAATTTAGGGCGTTTGGCACATGGTATTAGATGGGATTAAGTGGGATGGAATTGCTTTTGATCCGGTGCCAATTCCACTCAATGTTTGAAAAGACTGAAAAAGCTTGGAATTAGATTAGATAGGATTGCATTGGGTCCATGTCAATTACACTCAATGTTAGCAAGTTGGGTAGGTCTTAGTATGATGCGTGGGCTATATCCACATCGTCCACCCATTTTTCGAGATCATTTTAGAGCATGGCCAAAAAATAAGACAGATCTAAAGCTCAAGTGAGCCCCCATCATAGAAAGCAGCTGAGATTGAATACCTACCGTTAAAAACTTCTTTGGAGCCACATAAGTTTTGAATTTGCCTCATTTTTAGGCCCATGCCATAAAATGCAGCCACAAAATATATGATCAGCTTGGATATAACACGTGTTATTCTCAATAGTTTCAAATGATGGTGGATATATATACATTTAATGTACCACCTTATTACAAGCATAGCATAAAATTAAGCTAATCCCCTGGTAACGGAGCAGGACAATGCCATACGTAATAATTATGCTTTTTTGAATCCCGTCCCACCTAATCCTTCCCAGTAAATACAGCCTATCTTAGTAGCCCACCGTCATCAGAAATGACGTGTAGCATGTAGCAATAAAGAAGGACGTCACTGGAATTTCATGTGCCATCCGGGCGCTTCTATAAACGTACCCATCGCCAGTATAATAAGGTTTAAAGGAGGTGGGGCCAATCATTCGGTGATCTAGACCATTGGTCTGGTAGGCGCCATCATGGATGAGCTATTTTCTAAACTCTCTTCCGTTGGGATTTGTGACTGGAAAATAGGCTGTTAAGAACAGCTATCCTGAAAAGGGGCACAAATGGGTCGCTAGAATCTTCTATATTTTCTCTTACTTTTTTCTTTTACAATTATTATTATTATTTTTTTTCATTGGGATGGAATTGCATCTGGTCCCATCCAATTTCCATCTAGCCTTTGGGAAGGTTGGGGGAAAAGTTGGGATTAGAGGGAATGGAATTGAATTTGGTCCACAAGGATTTTCAAATCCACAATATACATGTGAGCACCACATTGATGCATGTGTTTTATCCATGCCTTACACATGATATTATGGTTATATACATATACAAGTGGCTGGCATCTATTGTGAATTTAGTTCATTGATTTGCAATTACATACTCCAAATGGAATTTTACTTAATCTAGTGCTTTTCCCATGGCAAGAAATTTATCTTATGTTCGGATGGCTAAATTATATATTGTAAGTATTTCCATACGTACAATTATTGTGCAATGATAATGTTAATCCCCTCTAATACAATTCTATACCATTTAATTCCACGGACCAAACATGCTTTAGTTATTGTTAGCATAAGTAAGGCTGTGTGTGTGCATGGGTTAAAAATTAAAATAATAATAATAATAATAATAATATTAAAGTATTGCCAGTGGCAGGACATGGCCTGTGTGCCCCCCGTGATATATGTGTTTTATCCATGTTGTGCATCAGTTTTTCCAGCTCATTCTAATACATGAGCCTATAAATGATGCAGATCCAAAACTTAAGTGGACCACACCATAGAAAAAAAAAACAGTAAGAATTGAATGCCCACTTTAGAAAACCTATTGGGGCGCAAAAATATCAGCGCAAGTTTATGTTTGTGTTTTCCATTCATCCATATCTGTCTTGCCTTATCAACAGGTTGGATGACAAATAAAATATCAATATAAGCCTTAGAAAGTTGTCCACGATAGGCGTTCACCTCACTGTTTTCCCTGGGGTGGTCCACTTGAGCTTTGGACCTGCATTGATTTCAGGCTCATGGTCTGAAATTAGCTGGAAAAGCGAATGGACGACGTGGATAAAATATAGACATCAAGCGGGACCCACAGAGTTTGGCCACGTCTATTCACTGGCTTCACTGTTACGCTCGTTAACTTTGAAAGGAATGCCCGCTTCTTTCCGCCAAATGTGATCGGATTGCATACTGAGTTATTCAGTACGCTCTTACAGTACTGATTAAACTCAGTTGGCCCCACCGTGAATGTATTTGTCTTATCCACTCCGTTCATCCGTTTTTTCAGATCGTTTTAGTAGTTGAACTCAAAATTGAGATATATCTAAAGCTAAAGTGGATCGTACCACAGGAAACCGTAGGAATAATGATTTCCACCCTTGAAACCTTTCTATGGCCCACAGTGATGTTTATTTTCATCCAACCTGTTCATAATATCACAAAGATATGATTGAAGTGAAAACATAAATATCAGATTGATCTAAAACTTCTGTGGCCCCACAAAATTTTCAATGGTAGATGTTTAATTCACACTGTTTCTGGTGGTGTGGCATATTAAGCTTTGGATATCCTTCATTTTTCAGCTAATCGACTTAAACTTATCTGCTAAAATGTATGGACGGAGTGGATAAAATGCATGAATGACTGTGGGACAGAGTTTACTCAGTAAGCAAACTGTACTGAGTTACTCGGTATGCAATCCGCTTCTTGTCAAATAAGAGTGTTTTTAGGGTAATTTTTTACTATAGGCACGACTTTTCACCTATTTGACCCAACGCGACCAACCACAAACTTAGATAACCAAAATAGACCACCGACTGTACGGAGAACCTATTTCGGACGAAAATAACCCTCTTTTTTCACCTGCTTCTTACCTTAACTGAGGGTATTTTGGTCCGTCCGTACCCTAAAAATCGTCTTCCATCGTCTAAGTTTCCCGCCAGCGAAAAAGCTAATTACCCTAAAAGACACTGTCTACTTTGCTAATTATTTCGTGTTTTTAAGTGAAATCGGATTGCATACTAGTTACTCCGTACACTCTCCTATCGTACTGAGTAAACTCAGTTGGGCCCACCTTGATGTACGTGGTCTATCCATGCCGTCCATCAGTTTTTCCATTAATTTAAGGGGTTGAGCCCAAAATTGAAGCATATCCAAAGATCAAGTATATCATCATACCATTGGAAATAGTGGGGATAATGATTTCCACCATTGAAACCTTTCTAACCTCCACAGTGATGTTTATTTGTCATCCAACCTGTTCATAAGATCTTCCAGACATGAATGAAGGTAAAAAAACAAATATAAGCTTGATCTAAAAATGCCCGTGGCCCCCAAGAATTTTTTAACGGTAGACGTTCAATTCAACTATTTCCTGTCGTGTGGTCCATTTCAACATTGGATATGCCTCAATTTTTTGGCTCAAGCCATAAAATTATAGATAGTTGGAGCAGATAAAATAAATAAATCATGGTGGATCTCACAAAGTTTACTCATTATGCTAAGTGTAGTGAGTTACCCCGTGCATGGGGCTGTGCGGGCCAAAGAGATGTCCCTGACAAATCATTTCCATCTATCTGTTTTGCAAGACCACAATAGGAGAGAATTAAAATTTTATTTTAAAAAAAAAATAATCAAAACTTGTGTGAACCATACCACACGAAACAGTGGGGATTGAATGGCAGGAGGTAATAAAAATTTGGGTAATTTTTAGTATAGACTCGACCTACCACCCACCTTTTTTTATTCGACCCGAACAAAACCTACCTTAACAAAGTAGACCTCTACCCGTACGGACGAACCAATAAAGATGAAAATACCCCCACTCCAGCTGCTTTACCCTAAAAACCAGGGGTATTTTTGTCCAAAACTCTCTTTCCGTACCCTAAAAATCTACTTTGGTAAGATAAGTTTTCGGGCGTCGAAAAAAAAAAAGGCATAAGAGGCAAGAGTCTACAGTGCTAATTTTTTCTAGAAATTTTGTATCAGGATGATATTTGTCCTTACAGTTTATCTGAGTGATAATAATCATACGAAGGTTTTGGATGACATATAAATATCATGGTCAGCTCAAAAAGGTTTCAATAGTTGACGTTTCCATTCTAAATGTTTTGTTGGTGTGGCCCACTTGGGTTTTCGATCTGCCTTATTTTTAGATTAATATTATATGGTGGTATTTCCAAAAAGATGGATAGAGTAGTTTTGTCAAGGTAAGCGAGAAGAAGACAATTTACAAATGTTAAAAACTTGAGGGGAAATGTAATTTTTTTTTTCTAATTTAAAATTCTGATATAATCTCTCCCCTCATGGAATCCACAATAATTGAAGTTTGAATTCAATCCGTGGAGTATCTTCCTTGAAAAGGAATGTATGCTCTTTGCATGGGCTTACACTGAATGCTTCAGCGGCCCAAAATCCGATGGTCCGCTCATTAGGTTGGCCGACTGTGGATGATAGCATCCACTATTAGACCAATGGTCAATGCCTGACTTGTAGCTTATATCACATTAACCAAGTAGCCCACCTGATGAATGTTATGGATCTCTCTCCCCCATGGGTACGGATGCGTGTTTGGGTAAAGCAACATGTGCTACCTTGTGCATCTCTCTGTAAATGACAGCATTAACTTTTTTATTTTTTTATTTTTATTTTTTACATACACCCATATCACATAAGCACATTCACCTGATGTAATTTGTATACTGCGGAATTAACGGATTTTTTATGCATGAATACTGAAGATAAAATGCTTTAATATTAAAGGCTTACTTGATAGAAAACACATTCCCGTTATCATGATTTTATTGAAAAATGATATTAACCTTCCGCGCCTTACACTTTTTGGAGAACTTTCAATGGGAGTAGGGTTTTATCTCTTATATGAGTGAATAGACCAAGATATGTATATACGAGAAAGAGGGCAAGAAAAGCGTACCCATTATATTTCTCTCCCCTATGATATCCACATCGTAGGTTTCCATATCTGACTTAATAACTATATATAGGGATCACAGTTCAAGCATCTTGCTCCATACCTATATGTAATGATCGCAGTTGTGGTGGGTCCACTAAATTGCTCAATCTGAATAATCCAACAGTTAGATCAAAACAGATTATACGTGTGGCCCACTTAATAAGAAGAGTCTTGCATTCTTTCACTTAGGCTATACTGATCTTTAAAAGAAAACAAAACATTTTATTTTATTTTATGAAAAATATTTTACAAAATCTATTTGTTTCAAAGTTCCTAATGGACGCCTTACTGAATTTCAAAACATTACCGTTGGATAATTATGAGCAACTGACGCTGGGGAGGACGTGAGGTCGAGCACCGTCTTCCTCAAGAGGATAATTATTCCGAATCCACGGAACTTCTCCGGACTCCTCACAGAGACTTTCTCGAATCCACGAGAAAAGAGAGCAGAAAATAGAAATAAATTCTAAATAAATTCGAAATAGATTAATCCCTTCATAAAAACGAGTTCACAACCCTTTAAATAAGGGTACTAAGCAATGGAAAAGAAATCAGAATCAAACTACAACTAAAACTCCTAGAATTCGCGACTTACTATAAATAGTAAACTTACTATTTATAGACGGTTGTGATGTCTACTAGTGCGCAAGGTTTTCGACCAAAAATAGTAAGTGTCCTATTTGGCTTCACCAAACCGTTCCCCTAATTATTCTAAGCTCTTTTCACGTTGGGCGCAACTCCTAAAGCCCGACGGATGAAGAGTTATAAACAAACTAAAACTTACTATTTATAGTAAAAACGAATTTGAAACAGGGAAACGACCATCAAATCAGGGGTTTTTCGCAATTCCGAGCGTCGTAACCCTGCACAGCAGGGTTGGTTGGCTAAAGTAGCTCGTTCTACCCCAAAATCATATATTTTTCGTCGGCTAACTCATCCCGGATTGTGAGATACGCCTGATTTAAGGTCTGATGGTCCAGATCACTTCTTTCGCCGATCGGGCCTTTTCTGATCCATCTTTGCCATGTAATTGTCCGCGACCCGCTCTACATCAGCAACACTTGTCAGATCCCGCTCCATTAAGACCACTGATACTTGATCATGGTAGTAAACATAACATTTAATCTTTTCGAAGTGTGACGAATCACGGTCACGAATATCAATACCCTTAACGACATGGATCAAGGATATGGGGTATAGTATGAAGATTACATGTCTAATGTGATCATATATGCATATGTTCAAGTGGTCAAACTGAACATGTCTCTAAGACACAAACCAAAGTCTACTTACTCAAAACTGAACATGCACACTGAAGGAGAAACAAGATATAAACTGAATAACAGAATCATCAATGCATATAAAAGACATATCTAAAATGTCTGTGCATAATCGATCAATACTGAAAACTCCCACTACTCAAATACATCCTTTAGATTTACAACTCCCATAGATATCACATGTTCCTTAAATAGTGTGATAGGAAGGCCTTTAGTAAGAAAATCCCATATCATCTAGCTCATGCTGATTAGTTCTATAGAAACTTGACGATTCAAAATTCTCTTATTCACAACAAGATATTTTATGTCAATGTGCTTTGATATCGATGAATGTTTATTGTTATTGGAGAAGTTAACTGCAATTAAACTATCATAATAAATTTTCAATAGTTTCGGGATTATTTGCAAAACTCGTAAACCAAAGAAAAAACTCTTAAGCCAAATTGACTGACTCATGGCTTCATGACAAGCTACATAGTCCGATTCTATGGTGGAAGATGTCGTAATCAATTGTTTCATGCTCTTTCATGATACGGTTTCATCGACCATCATGAATACATAACCCGAGGTGGACTTCTTGCTTTCGAGATAATCCCAATATATGCATTTGTATATATAACCAACTCCAAATGGTCGAATCCTGTATATGTGAGTGTGAAGTCCTTTGTCCTTTATACATAACGCAACACTTTCTTAATAGCTATGTAATGATTCATTCATGGATTGCTAAGGTATGCCCAACATTCCAACCACAAAGGCAATATCCAGATGCATACAAACTTGAGCATATATGATGCTCCCTATTGTAGACGCATATGAAATATCTTTCATCTTGTCCTTTTCTAGGTCATTCTTAGGATACTGAAATTACCTAAAGCTATCGCCTTTTACAATAGGTGCTTGACTAGAAGTACAACCTTGTATGTTAAACCTTTTGAGAACCCTATCAATATAGGCCCTCTGCGACAGGCCAAACAATCCACATGATTTGTCCGAACAAATCTAAATGCCGATGACAAAGGAGGCATTACCAAGATCTTTCTTCTTAAAATTTTAAGATAAAAAATTCGTAGTCTCGCACAACAATCCAATATCACCACTAGCCAACAAGATGTCATCAACATATAATACTAAAATAATAAACTTACTCCCGCTAAATTTCACATATATATACTCATCCGTAGTGTTCTCAATGAAACTATATGAGGAAAAAACTTCATGAAACTTTAGATATCACTGTCGTGATACCTGTTTTAACCCATGAATGAACTTCTTAAGCTCGTAGACCAGATGTTCTGAGCATTTGGCTTTAAAACCTTTTGGACGCAACATATATATGTTCTCACTTAGATCTCTAATGAGAAATACAGTTTTTACGTCCATTTAATGTAGTTCTAAATTTATATAAGCCATTAGAACCATAATGATACTAACAGAGTCTTTCTTAAACATATGTGAGAAAGTTTCCTTATAGTCAATGCCCTCGTGCTAACTGAAACCCTTTTTAAATAGTTTGGCTTTATACCTTTTGATATTAACCTTAGAGTCTCGTTTGGTTTTGAACACCCACTTACAATTAGTCAACCTAATCCCTTTAGGCAATTCAATAAGGTCCCTAACTTCATTATCCTTCATGTATTTTTTAATCCATCCTTCATAGCATCGAACCAATGGGAAGAATTTGCATTTGGTTTTACTTCTACAAAAGATATAAGATCCTTTTCAACACCAATGTCAAATTCATGCTCTTGTAGATAGACAATATAATCATTTACAATTGCAGATCTTCTCTCTTTATGTGATCGTCTTAAGGGCTCATTATTCTGAATTGGGTTTTATATTTCCTCATTAATGGGTTATATTTGAGGCTCTACATGGACATCCATAAGGATCTCAAGGTTTGTTGCTAGACGGATGACCACGCTACTTTGAAAGATTATGGTGGGAATCACAATCTGCTCCTCCTCAAATATAATATTTCTCAAGTTTGTGCTCCCACTATCTTCAACATTCTCAATGAACGTTACATTTGCAATGTCAATGACTCTCATTGAATAGGAAGGAAAATAAAATATAAATTCTTTGAATCTTTCTGAGTGTCCTATAAAGAAGAAACTAACTGTTTTAAGGTCAAGCTTTCTTTAATGCGGGTTATACAGTTTGGCTTCTACAGGACAACTCCATTCATGAAAATATTGTAAACTAGGCTTTCGCCATATCCACAATTCATATGGAATTTTCATTACAACCTTACTTAGGACTCTATTTAAGATATGCACAACTGTTTTTGATGTATCACCCCATAAAGATTCTTACAATATTGAATTACTAATCATATACCACATCATGTCCTTTAGAGTGCGATTATGCCTTTCTGTTACACCATTATGCTCTGGGGTACCAAGCATGGTGTATTAAGTGACGATGTTATAATCTTGTAGATATCTAGTGAATGACCCAAGATTACTCCCGAATTCATCATACATTCCGTAGTACTCACCACCACGGTCAGATCTGACAACTTTGATCTTTCTGTTGAGTGATTCTCGTCTTCAGCCTTGTAAATCTTAAATGTATCTAGGACATTTGATTTATGCATTAATAAGGTATATGTACCTGTAATGAGATTAGTTATCTATAAAAGTGATAAAATACTTCTGCCCATTTGAAAATGTCGTAAGGAATGGTCTGCAGATGTTTGTATGAATCACTTACAAGAGTCCTATGCTCCTAGTGAAACTTTTTTTTTTCCTGGTTTTAGTATATTTACCTTTAATGTAATCTATACGGACCCCGAAGTCTGAAAAGTCCAAAGAATGAAAAATTCCTTCACGCACAAACATTTTCAATGTCTCAGAAGAGATATAGCCTAATCGTCTGTACCATAATATAGAGAAAATTTCAGTCTAAACTTCGTTTGTTGTCTTTAGTGTTTCTATGAGTTAATGTTGTATACATGTGAAATATTCAAATTTAATGAATAAAGGTTATTAACTAAAGTGTCAGAACCAATCACAACTGAATCATAGCAAATATTCAAGAGCCCAGCGTATCATCACAATTTTTCCTTTGGGAAAAATCACAACACACATGAGGCTCTGTAGAATATGAAGCTAACCAATGCTAGTGAAATAAATCTAAGACACTCATCACTTTTAGTCCTTGTTTTGATAACAAATTTCAACTTTGTAATGCCCCCCCCCTCCCTTTACACCAAACCAATTTTATACCCAACCATTTTTACGCCTTATTAATTTTTCATTTGACTTATATCCGGTCGACCGATTCGCACCTCTCATTTTTGTACCCAACCAATTGATTCATACTCATTTAATTTCACATTTAGTTATTTTTACACCTGGCTGACCGATTTGTATTTGACTAATTTTACACCCGACCGTTTTTATACACAAGCATTTTTACCTCGGTCAACTAATTTATACCTGGTTGATTTTGACTTGACCATTTTTATACCTGGGTGTATCCTAGTCATTTTACCATTCATGGCTACCTCTTGTTGGGGATTTATGTTGCGGAATCACACAAATCTAGATCTAGGATAGCAATCCAATAACGCCAAGCAATCACAAGAGAACACAAAGATTTAACGTGGAAAACCCTTGCAGGAAAAAAATCACGGCACAAAGTGACAGAAATCCACTATGAAAAGAAATTACAAGAGAGAGGACTTACCCGATTCGAAGAACCTCGAATCTCACCCTTGCTACACCCTTTGATAATCCTAGAACCCTTCTAAGAACCCTTGGAAAACTTTTATAAAGCTTTAGAATACCTTAGAATAGCCATAAGGACCCTTATTTATATTTTAGGAAACTCCACTTATGCACCTAGTTCAGAAAAGTCTGGAAACCGCCTCAAATTTACGCAGTCCGCGCAGGATCTGTGTAACCTCAACTGGTCGAGGGACCCCCTCGATCGGTCGACCCATTCCCTCGACTAGTCAAGTGGCCCGGACACAAAAAATAATAGCACGTTGGACTTTGAGTCGAGCAGTGCTCGACTAGTCGAGCGGCTCACTCAACCGGTCGAGCTAGGCCCTTGACCGGTCGAGAGACCCAAAAGACAGATTGAAGGCTTCTGACAACACCTCTTACCCCTTTTGTTTATGGGGTACGAACAACAAAGAAGGTTACTCATCAGGCTATTCGACAATTATAAAGTAAAGGTATGGAACTAGAGGCACGAGAGGTTGTCCCCTTGAGCTGGTCGACGCCAACACAATACTGCACCCTCCCCCAATAATATGAGTTATGGAGGGCCATACTGGTCATATTGGTCATATGGTTAGTCATCAATTATCATTCCTTAATTGGTTTGAGAAACATCAATCTGATTTTATTAGCCACACCCTGATTAAGAATTTATCATTCTTCATATATTTGCCTTAACTGGAAGGAGTGTTTTCAGGCCAATTGTCAAGAAGTAGTATTCTCTCTGTAAGACTATTTAGAAATTCCAAAAACTCGACCATGTAATCGGAATAATGTTATCCAGTGAATAGTTGTTGGAGGAGGATCTATATTCATGAATTGTAAGTGCTAACTAGTGATTGGCTTATAAGGGTATATTCTTCTGCACATGTCTTCTTTGATCTTCTGGCTTTTCTTTTGTTTATATCTTCAAACAATATTGATAAACTATTGAACTTATAGTTCCACACGTGTCCCACTTGGCATGCTAAAAGATTATTGTGTCAATTAAATCAAACACGAGGCCACATGTATGATCGAGGGCTTGTATTCAATATTTGTTTATAATTATGATGTGTGGGTATACCAGTTTATGCCACTCAATGTTTAATTGATTAAAAATTGGGCCTCGTGGTAAGATGACCTATGGAGGGCGGATCTTCAACAATTTATTCATTACTTGATCGGAACTGGGCTCCTTGGCCAGATGGTCGATGAGGTAACAATCTTTTCATGGTCTTAGTAGGAACCAAGCACATGGCAAGACAGTTGTGAATTGACTATCCGTTCGTTGTCTAGTGTGGACCAGGCTTCGTGGTGAGATGGTCACCATGATCACTTAGCATATAGTAGGAAAGCTCGATAACCCTTCGTTTGAACCTAAGCGTTCTTCCTTGCGATCCAACGATATGTTGTAGATGAAAGGTGGATGGATAAACTAAGAATTAAAACTAATTATGGCCCCATTCTATGAGTAAAAATGGGGCTAAAACTAAACTAAACTAAAATAAAAATAAATAAATGTCCATGGTAAATGGATAAATAAAGTTGGATTTGGTTGTAATGACATGAGGCCAGGAGCTCTTCGTGGAGTTGTTTATATTGGCTTTTAGAAGGTTATAGCCTTACGTAGTCTTTAACATTGTGAAGGATTTGGGCGATTAGTTGTGGAAATCTTCTTGATTCTTTTACACTAGCATAACTTATTGTGTATAAACTATGTGTATCAGAGGGATATACCCTCTCTTCTTCGAATCGTGTGATAGCTGAAGTCCCCGCATCTCTAGACTCTCATATTAAAAAGTTGTATGGTCTCTACATCACTTATCTTTGGCATCCATAGAGAGTTTCTTCTGGCAGGATTCTAATATTTAATGCTAGATAGAGATATGCTTTGATATAATTTTGACATTTAACGTTGAGAGAGATGTTTGCTTTAATGAAACTCTTGTTTTTGCATAGAGTACTTTTGATAGAAGTCTAGTATTTAATGCTCTCTCGCGTGAACGTCTCTAACTCCTCTTGAAGTCATATACACCACATATAACATGGATACCATGTGACATCTTCTGGACTATTTGATTTAGATACATTAGTCAGATGTGAATAATATTGACAATACACAAGTAGAATTTTATCCATCATTTAGTAAATGGTGTCAACACATGGCGGCGTCTCATTGGTCCACATTAGTTTGTCAAAAATAGGTATAGACACTTATTATCTTTCATTAGGCTCACCTTTAATTGCTCATCCCTCCACTATTTATCGGATGCTTAAAGATTATCCAAAACAAAAGTAATCTTTTACTTGTGGTCATTAATCAAAGGTAGACCCACATGGTGGATGGTATAAATCAATGATTGGAAATGAATGTTTTGATTTGGTTTATATTTTAAATCAACGGTTTGATTCGTTCAATATTGAAAATCAACTATTAGAATGGTCCAACATCAATGATGAGCAATCTCATTAGGCCAAAATTTGATATGAATGGTCTAATTACATAAAATTGGTGATCAACATTCCAATTGAGTTAATAGTAAACATGAATAGTAATTGGATTGATATCAAAGTCCAATAGTTTGATCTAAATGATGGTGAAGTCTAATTAAATCAAAGTTAAAGATAAATGGTTTGGCTAGCCAATGTCGAAGGTCGATGGTCTAATTATATTTAAATTGAAGATGAATGTTTTGATTGGGTTGAAATTCAATATCAATGGTTTAATTGGGTGGATATCAAAGATCTATGGCTAGAGTGGATTGATATCAATAATGATAGGTTTAGTTAGGCCAAAATTGAAAATGAACAATCTAGTTTGGCTAATATGGATGATTAGACTGATTGGGCCAATATTGAAGATGAATTGTTGGATTTAGTCAATAATAGAGATGAATGGTTTCATTGGATTGATGTTAGAGTCGAATGGTCTATTTTAATGATATTGAAGATCAACGATCTAGGTAAGTAAAAGTTAAATATCTACGGTCAAGTTGGACCAAATCAAAAATCAATTTTCTAATTGGGTTGAATTTGAGATGAATGGCCAAATTGGATTATTGTTGAAGGTCAATGGTACAATTGAGTCGGTATTGAAGACAATGGTTAAAATGGACTAAGATTAAAGATAAACAGTTTGAATGAACTAAAATTAGAGATGCTTGGTCAAAGTGGCTTGATATTGACAATCGATGGGATGATTGGACTGATAATAAAAATGGAGAGTCAGACTAATGTCAAAGTCAAATGATCTAATTAGAACGATATTGAAGATTAATACCCATAATAGTTAAAATTGAAAATTGATGGTCCAATTAGACCATATCGAATACCAAAGATCTTGTTAGGATATAATTTAATATTAATTGCCTAATTTTGTCATTATTGAAAAACAATTAACCAATTAGGCTATATGATGATTGAGGCTATGATTAGATCAATATCAAAGATGGGTGGTCTAATAGTCCATTAGATTGATATTGAACATCAATGATCCAGTTGTAAAGATATTGAAGATCAATATTTGATTGAATTAATATCAAACATAAATACTTTGATTAGTTGAACTAGAAAATGAATGGCTTGATTGCATCTACATTATAAATTAATATTTAATTGGTTTAATATTTAAGACTGATAGTACAATTGGTTGATATCAAATATTAGCAATTTAATTGGCCAATTACACCTTGATCATTGTTATCAATTTTATTAAACCATTGATATTTATTTTTGGACTTAGACCATTGAATTTCAATATAGTTTGAAATAGATCAATGATCTTTCAGATTGCTCTAATAAGACAATTCATCTTCAATGTTAGTCCAATCAAATACTTGATCATTAATATCTGCCTAATCAAACCACCATATTTATTTTTTGCCTAATCAGATCATTCATCTTTAGTATCATCTAATCACATTATCAGTCTTTAATATCCACCTAAACAAATCATTGGTCTTTAATTTCGAACCAACCATACTATTTTTCTCCAATTTTATCTAATTAGATTGTTCTAGATCTTCAAAATCTATTAATCAGATCGTTCATCTCTATTTTTAGAGTAATTGTTTTGTCTTTGATAATGGTCAAATCATTCTATTGATATTAAATATCCACCCATTTAGACTGTTGGTCCAATTGCACCATCCATCTTCAAATTTGTCAAATCAAACAGTTCATCTTGGGTGTCAATCGAATTAGATTGTTGGTATTTAACAACAAACCAATTTTACCATTAATCTTCAGTATCGAACTAATCTGATCATTCATCTCCAATTTAGCCCAATTAGATTGTAAATCTTATATATTATTTCAATCATACTATTGATCTTTAATATCAACCCAATCTAAATGTTGATCATCAATGTTGGCCTAACCAAACCATTTATCTCCAATTATGTCCTAATTAAACCATTTAATAAATAGAAAAAGATTAGTTTCTCTCTTTTGATCTAGATGGTATTTATTGATCAAATCTTGATGAATCACTATGAAATCTACAATATCCGCCTAATTAAATCATTGATCTTTAATATCTGAATAGACCATTCATCTCAAATCAAACAGTTCATCTTTGATATTGATCTAACACGGTTGATCTTCAAAATCAGCCCAACTAGGTTGTTGATCTTCAATTTTTGACCAATTATATCATTTATCTCAAAATTTGACCATTAATTTTTATATTAGTTGAATCAGACTTTTCATTTTTAATATTATTTCAATCAAAACATTTATCTTCAACATCAATCCATTCAAATAGCCGATCTTCAATTTTATCCTAATCAATTTGTTTATCGTTGATATAATTTTAATTAGACCATTTATCTTTGACATCAATTCAAATAGGTTGTTGGTCTTAAATATCCATCAAATCTAACCGATGATCTCTAATATTGATTAATTAAACCATTCATCGGCAATTTTGGTCCAATTAGATTTTTGTCGTCATTATCAACCTAATTTGACCTTTCATCTTTAATTTTGGACCAATCAGATGGTTAAACATCAATATTGACCTAATTGACCCATTATCTCCAATTTTAGCTAAATCAAATTGTTTATCTTTAGTATAATTCAAACCAAACCATTCAGCTTCAACATTCATCCAATTAAACTATTGAGCTCAATATTAGCCCAATCGAGAAATCATCTTAGTTTCAGCCTAATTAAATTGCTCATCTTTGATATTAGTTTGATTTGCTCCAACCTTTAACTGTCGATCCCTCTTAAAAGTCACTAGAGTTGATCACCCTAACCATCCAACATTGGATAAAAAAAATTATTGTTGCATATTGATTATAATGGAGGTTTACTAATTGATTTAGGCTATAGATGATGTGGGGTCCACTAAGGAGATGGTGAGATAAGGGGGATGAGAAATATGAGGGAGAGAGTAGCTTATGGAATAAATTAAGCTTCTAATTGTAATTAAGTTTATGGAGATAAAAAATAATTCATCGTATATGTATAATAACTTAATATTATAATAATACTAAACCATCTAAATACCATCTTTTGGAATGCATTATTTATGTAACAAATTATTAGCTCCATTATAAGCTATTTAAACAAGGCCTCAATATTACTCAACCATTGTAGATATATTATAATTTCAAAATCAAAACTGATTGAAAGATTTTAATTTTGGCTAATTAATATTTGTATGTTGAATTTGAGCAACTAAGGACCTATCTTGCCAATAACTAGATAGTTGTGAGCACTGCATATCCTTTTCCAAAAACATGCTCCCTTTCACATTGTACTAGAAATAATATGGATCCAACCTACTTCTAAATATTCATCTACCTAGAGTCGACTTTTGGATACCAGAATTTAAGAAATGATATTTAAAAATATTTCCATCATTTCCTCTATGAAAGAGACATGATCCTAGGTAAAATGATATTTTTCTAAGGGCTCATTTGAGGTTGCTTCTAAGAAGTGCAAAATTAATAATAAATGTCTTCTCATATTATTTGAATATTCAAAATTATTTAACCTTTAAAACTAACTGTGAGGGAGATATATTTAAAAATTACTCGAGTTATATATGTATAGATATAGATATAAATATAGATAAGATGATCCCCTATAGTATAGACAAACACTTGACGCTATATATATATGTATGTATGTATGTATGTGTATGTATATATATACATTTATACACACACACACACACACACACACACACACACACACACCCATCTACTTGATCCTTTCTTCTCTCTTCTCATTTTTAATTACATATCCTGAACAACATGTATCCATGCCTTAGTCCTTGAGTTCCATCAAGCCAACTCCCACATGATTCATCACGTAGACCAAACTTGCATAGAACACAATTCAAATTCTCTTAGATGAAACCTAGCCATTGGATATTTTGACCAGTTTTTCATTCATATGGAATGTAGATATATTTTTGTTCCTAAAGCATTTATATATCCCAAATATTGATGGTAGGGTTGGGATTGACCTGTCATGGTACATGCCTAATGGGGCCCATCATATTGGTAATATGGATCATTAAACCATGGGCTCACACATACAAACTCAGGGTGAAGGGTTATTTCTACATCCTTCAATAGTGTATCATATAATGGCATGTAGGGCCTATGTTTTGATAATAAAAGCCTTTAATTTGGTGGACCCCACTGAACATAAGGATACACTAGAAAATTTTCAGGTTGGAGGGTCCCACAAATTTTATGCTTGCAAGAATTTATATTGTAGAATTTACATGTGCTGAGGGTATAACATGTACATTAAAAATAGAGCAACGAGGGGCTAAAGAGATAAAAGGGAGAGAAATTCAAAGGGGAGAGAGACTAAAGGAAAAGGTGGAGCTACGCGCACATATATGGTACATAGAGAGAGAGAGAGAGAAGGGAACAAAACAATTGACAACCCATCCTCAATATTTTCTTTGTTATGGTGAACTCAACTCTTGATCTACTTAATTTTTAGTTAACTTCGTAAAATAAGCATATGCAACAGATGTATGTGGTGGATTTCACATAGTTATCATGGTAGATTCCATAGGGTCACAAAGTTATCATGGTAGACACCATAGAACCTTCGTCTCATGATCTTCTTGATTAGACACTCCGTCCATCTAAGTACATGAGATCAGCATGGGATACATGTATTTAAAAAAAAAAGAAGGAAGGGAGTTCAATCTATATTGTCCCTTGTGTAGTAAGATCTAAATTGTTCCCTACTAAGTAGCTATAATTTTTACAACGAATTTACCATATCTTAAGCAATATTATAAAGACTAATTATAAGGGAAAAAATGTTTAAAATTATTGGTGTATCTCTACTATATACAACATGAGGAGCTAAGGACATTTTTGTTCATGCAATTAGTTTCACGAGAGTCATGGCCTTTCAAATTCTATAAAACGTCAAATAATATTTTCAATATACATAAAACATATTTCTAGAAATTTGAAAATTTGTGTGTTTATAAACACACAAACGACTTGCATTTTAGTTTCATCAATAAATGACTTAGATTTTACCTGCTTAAACCACTCTTGTCATTTCATGTGTAGTCCAAAGAGGAGCTAATCCAACAAAGTTATGTGGGCCCCACCATTGTAACTGAGTAACATCCATATGTACATTTGTTGCGCCGATTCATGTTAGCATACCAGTCTAAATAAGAGGCAAATCTAAAACTCAAGTGGGCCACAAAATAGAAAATAGTGTGGATGGGTCACCAACGTTGGCAACCTTCTATTCCTCTTGATGCTTGTTATTACATCCTTTCCTTCCATCTCTCTCTCTTTTTTAATTCTATGGCTAGCAGAGTATCTCTCCTCCATTTCTCTTATCTCCCTTCCTCTCTCCATGCGCATCACGCATTCTAGTTTCCTTATAAGTAAAGATAAAGATAAAGATGAGCAAAATAGATTTTCTATTTATATTCTCATTGTTATGGTTTTAATTTTATTTATTTTTGTTTAAAAAATGTAGGTTCCAATCTTAGAGCAAATAGAAGCAATGAAGTGGCTACATGCCCAGAGCCAACTTCCTCGTTGCTTCTTCTCCGGCAGAAGAAATCAGAGTAGCATCACTTCTCATCTCTTATCTAATGATGATCATCGTGTAGATGAAGGCAGAGTCAATGGCTACAAACCATTTCAAACCACAACAACAATGGTTCCAAAGTTGCTCAGCGTCGCTGGCATTGGCTCAGCCGTTTTCTTTCACTGCTCCCAACCTTTCACATTCAATGATTGGAGATGTATAAGGAGGTGAGTTATGTGCTCCACTCAATTAATGTTATTATTATGAGAAATATTATCATTAATTATGATGCTTTATATTGTGGATTGATTATCTGGTTGGTCACCATGTCAGTTAGAGATATAAAATAAACAACTAGTCAATTAAACACTCTTCTTGTCTAATTTATCGTTGTACGGTTTTCTCCGGTTAAATATAGACCTTCACCTCATGTATGCTCGACTTTCGATTAATAGTCCATTTGCATCTAGCAATGGATGTATAACATATTTTGATAGTATTGAAATTAGGGCATAGTCCATCTACATGATGAATAGTAATCCACCGACCTTGTTTACTATGCATAAGTGCCAAGTTCATAGTGAAGATGTTTATGTTCTTATTTTAATGAACTTAAAGCTTTTCTCTAATATATTTTATTCAACTATAAATTCATTGCTCCTTATAATATTGAGCTTTGCTAAGCCCACATACATGTGCATTAATGCCTATTTACACACCCACGTGGTAGAATGGAATGATTGGTTTGAGATCCAATCCATACATTAAAATGCCCTACTACATTGATGCCCTACTCCATAAATGAGGCTAATCCACTGGCCAGGTGAGTCATAGTTTGCAAAACAAATGCATGACTTTAAAATACTTTCTAATCTATCCACGTGTTTCCAATATCGGGCCCCACATGTTAATTAGATTAGATTTTATTTTTGGGAAAACATGTATAAGGTCGAACCAACCCAATAGAAGAATTAGATCTTAGACGTACCGCATCTGTTTCATGCTAGCACAATTTTAGAGCGCATGTGTGCTTAGCAATGTTCTATAATATTTATGTGTCATGAATTTTTGTCTTAGTTAATTAATTCATTAAAGCTTGAATGAAAAGAATAGAAAATTCTTATTTGATATACTCAAATTTATATGTTAATTTTTCATACAAATGAGTAGACATATAATAAAATTTTTTGTATTGATCTTATTTTTAAATTTATTTTTTTTACCAATGAATTTATTGGTTATAGAAGATAATTATCTTTAATGTTAAAGATAGAGTCTTCTTGAAGGCAATGGATTTTAGAAGCCTTTCTTGATAACTAAGTAAAAAAAGAGAAAATTATTTTAAGTTTAAAGCTTCAAATATGGCTATTTTTCCTTCAATTTTCATTAAGATTCTTAAAATATGTGGACTCTTGACAAAATAATGGTTACAAGAGAAGATATCCATTTTAAGTTTGAAGCTCCAGACATGGCTATTTTTCCTTCAATTTTCCTTAAGTTTTGTCAAATTGCGGACTCTTGATAAAATAATAGTTAAAGAAATTTTACTTATTTTGACATACTTTACTTACAAGACAAATTTTGCTAAATATGTTGACTTTTGAGGGGGTTGTTGCTTATGTAAAAGGCATATTCCACATGTGGATCATCACAACCATTACGTGCTCTTTATTTTAGGGAATTGATATGTATATGGCTATTACAACTTATAGAATTGAATTGATGATTTTACACCTTAATCATCTCTATCACATCATCATGTGTAATGAATGCTATTCTTCAAACTAAAAACTTGAAAAGATCTTTTATCTTAAGACAATTGTTTGATAATGAATAAACTTAGCTAGACTTGTTGTATGTTATTAGAAAAGTGAATAGTACAATTACTTTAAAATATGGGTTAAGAACTAAACATACGTTCTGCCATATTTTTAGGACCAACTACTTCCTCTTTAAATTTTAATTACAATAAACACACTCATTTGGTAAAGTCTCCTTAACTCCGTTGATGTTATAGAGATGACCATTTCCATTACTTTTTTCCTTTTGTTTTGTTTTGTTTTTTTTTTTTTTTTTTTTTTTTTTTTTTTTGTTTTTTTTTTTTTCGTTTTTTTTTTTTTTCAATTTTACCATCGACTCTCTAAAACAACCAAAAGTCTCTCCATAGCTCCTTTTCCCTATTTCATTATTTAAAGCTATCTTTTTTCTCAGTTCTCACCTTATCTTTCTCTAAAAAACCTACATATTAATTGATTATTAATTATTTTATTTCAACCATCACTTTAATGGGAAAAAGATAAGACAAATAGAATTGCCTAATATGAGTGATTTTTGAGACATTAACAATCATACCAGGGCCTTGAATTTCGGCAAACTTGATTTGCACATCATAATGCGACAAGTGTGCCGAGGATGATTACCATATCAAACTTGGACATGAATTTCTTACAACTGTGTCTAACAAAAAACTTTGTGGAGCCCACTACAATGTCTGTAGACATCCACTTTGTTCATTAGTTTCATTACCCCATTTAAGGGTATGATCCAAAAAAATATGGTAGATTCAAAATTCAAGTGGGCCACACCATAGGAAATAGTGGAGGTGAAAAATGCAAATCATTGAAACTTCTTCGTCCACCATGATGTTTATAGGCCATCTGACCCATTCACAAGGTGATTCTCACCCACATGAAGGAAAACATAAGTAAGGAGAAAGAAATAATGGATACTCATAAGTACCAATATATATAGAAATATATACATAGACACACACGAAGATATTTTATTTTTATTTTTATTTTTATTTTTACACATGCACACATACCCCCACACACTCACATTGTAGTGGAATTTCACCACCTATGGGTACTCGAACCCTTGACCAGGTGTTGAAACTCTTGAGAGTCTACCACCGGATCAAGAGTAAGGACCCAACACACACACAAAGATTGATAAATACATACATACAAGTATGTATATATAAACATAAATAACAATAAAGGCAACAAATGACTCATGAAACTAATAAATATGCATGATTTATATGTCCTAAACACCAACAAAATATAAGAAACACTAGATAGATGAATAATGACAATACTAAAAATGAAGGAAAAAAGTTGTATATTTGATCTCATTCTGATAGCAACCATTTTTGTTGAAGGTTCCTCTCTAAGGATTGCCCTTTAATTCGTGCATACGGGACCATACGCTTTGATGCAAGAACAGACATTGCTTCTGAATGGGAAGGTTTTGGTTCATTTTATTTTAACGTTCCTCAGGTAAGAACTTATTTTTCTTTTACACAGAAGTTTTCACCAGTTACAGACTTAAGTTCCAAAATACTTTCATGTGATCATGTTTATTTCTTCCATCTCAAATTTTCTTCAATATCTACCCATCAATATTTAAAGGTTGTGTTATTAAAAAACAGGTTGAGTTCGATGAGTTTGAAGGAAGTTCTATGCTTGCAATAACTATTGCATGGGATGACACCCTTCTATGGTCATGGGGAAAAGCAGTCGATGTGCTTCAAACCACATTGCGTCAGGTTTAGATTAAAAAAAAAAAAAAAAGAATGATAATTCTCTTTAAGGAACCATACTATTGTTAGTAATCATTTATATATTAAAAATCTTTGTTTATATTCTATTATGATGCAGATCTCCATTTCCATGGAGTCGAAGAAGGAAGTCCCTAGACCAGTTATTATTAGTAAGAATCATATCCCAAACAAGGCATCTTGGGATGTTGCTGTTAAGAAAGCATTACAAATGATAGATGGAAGAAGCTCGGATCTAACTAAGGTATTTTGATTCTTTACAAACTAACTTAATGCCTCATTTATACTATTTCATTTTCACTTTTCTCCTATGGTGTTAAAAAGATTTATCATGATGTCATTCTAAATAGAGTTACTCATAGACTATTGTCTTCTTTGATTATTATAAGAAACATAGACTTTTATCATGAATCTCTTTCTTTTACAACTATATACCAGCCTCACATTGGATACTAGGTGAAGAGGATGGAATATTAGCATGTCCTAATGCTCTATATTTGGCCTCAATGCTTGATTTAGCTACAATATTATGTTTATTCCTTCTCCAAGTCACTAGATTACCTCCATTAAACGTATAATACCCATGGGTGGAGTGCTTATCAGTTATAGATCTTGCCCAATTTCCATTAGCATATGCCTTAACACGAAGATGGTTGTTGGACCTATGCATTAGTCCTTGTCCAGGGGTCCCTTTTAAATATCGTATAATATGTACTACTGCCTCCCAATGTTCTATTTCATCTTGATATATAAATTTGTTGACTAGTCTTGCGACAAAGGAGATATCTAGCTGAGTAATTGTGTGATAGATTAGTTTCTCGACTAGTTGATGATATCTTTTTGGTTTTATAAACATTTTCACTTGGTCATTGGCTAATTTGTAGTTCTCAATTTGAGTATTACGTAGTTTGTATCTGATCATTCCAGTCTCTCACAAGAGGTCAAAGTATACTTCCTTTGATTTAAAGTAATCTTAGAAGTTAAGTAAGCCACCTCTCATTAATTATTCAAAGAAAGTATCTTAAAATGCGATGATCTTTGGTTTGAAACTATTGTTGAATATTGCATTTGATGTCATTAATTCTAATAAAACTATTATCTATGATAATAATGTCATATATGTAGAGAATCAGAATAATAACTCCCTTCGTGCTTCGCTTCGCAAAATTAAGTGATCTACATGACAACGATGGGTGTTGCCCCTTTCTTCCCTTGGCAGTGCAACCATCACTGTGTGAGTGGAGAAGATCAGAGGGGCTTGTTCACAACAGGCTTGCCCTCAACATCAATTATCCACGACTATATTAATCACATATAGTTACAAAAGGAAAATCGCACCTTGCCACTACCGACAGACATCTATGATGACAACAATCATGAAAACCAAAATCATTGCCACCTCCTCTTCCCTTTCCTCTTTAGATTCGACAGTGGTATGGACCGTCATTATCACCCATTGCCTCAAACCGCTGCCCTCCTCAAGCAAACCCATCGCCCTTGATGGCCGACACACCCCAATCGAGTAGTCGTGAATCCATAAATCTGGCAACCCCAAGAGTGGTCTTGCTCCCCTTCATCGATAGAGATTGACATCCACTGATGGTTGAGCTTCGAAGGTCATGGCGGTTAGGCCCAAAATTTACCTCCACATATACTTTTCCATTAATAGTAGTTCTGGTGGTAGTCGGATTATACGGCGATGGGCTTTCACTATGGCTGATCACGCATTGCATAGGCCATCGGATTCCTAAAGGAATCGTTAGTGGCGATGGAGGAGAAGGATGTTGTTAAGGGTTCTGGGAAAGATTGGGGTCTTTCCATGTTCGGAAGATAGGGTTTTAGGATTTCCTTTTCGAGTATGGGTTTGGGTCAACTATTCTTAGCTCGATTTGGGCCTCTTTTAGTGCAGTAGGAATGGGCCTAGCATGGGCCTATTCTTACTTTCTAGTGGGCTTAACTTTAGGGCCCATTTTCTTGCTCATTTAGAATCCAAATTTTGGGCCTATTTGCAGTACATATCTAGGCTTTTGTTTTGGCCCATACTTAATGAAATCCAACTCAATTTTAGGCCTATTGCTTCTGTTTAAAATCCAGGCATTGGGCCCATTTCCAACTGATTGGGTCCCTACTTCACTGGATGCCAAAGCCATTTTTGGGTTAATTGCTAACTATTCTAGGCCGAGCTTCCTTGAATGTTTGATATAGGCTACATTTTAGGCCTGGTTATGTTGAAGTAAGGCCTAATCGAGGGGATTTTAGAATTTTTCAAGGGCCGAGATTTGGACCATGACTTGTCGAATCAAGCCCAATTTCAGGTGCTTATTTGATGTTCCTTCTAGGCCCATCCCTGGACCCAATGTTATCATTCTTTAGATCATTTGGGGCCTATTTTAAAGTCTTAGGCCTATTGTCCTTTGATGATAATTTTAAACATCTAAATTCATTGCACTTGGCCCACTTTAGTACGACTAAAACTTAAATTAATATATAGATGGTTGGTGCATTTTTATTGATAGACAACCTAAGTAATTAAGTAAAAATAGTTATTCAATTGAGTTCTAATATGGCCTAAAATAGTGTTATTACCTATTATTCTAGGCTGATATTCAAGGTTAACCATTAATTGAAAACAAACCCAATCATCATCTAGTTAAGGATGCTTTAGCTTATGGGTGGTCAATATCAGTTGTATTTTGGGCCGAATCAGAACTCTTGTAGAATGGTCCATTATGGGCAGGACCATGTAGCAATCCTTGAGTCTGGATGTAAGGATTGGAGCTGGTTGTGTTAGCCACCAAAGTGATCTCAATCGGCGAAGATCTTTATTATCAGACTTCTATATATGAAATTCAGTGATTCTCCATTATAGAATTGTATTAAGTTGCATTCGTATCCATTGCAGGAGGTGGTCAAAATAAATATGTATAATCGCTTGGCAGGATGAGAGAAGAGTGAAGTGATTGGTGACAATAATATAAGTTTGAAAGATCAATATCACCTAAAGGTGATTTGTATCTTAAATTTATTTCACTAGCATTGGTTAGCTTCATGTTCAGTAGAAACCCCTGTATGTTGCAATTTTTTCTAAATGAGGAATTGTGATGATATGTTGAGTTCTTGCCAAAATTTGATGATTATGGCCCATCATCATTTTAGGTCCTTTGATTGAAGGCTCCAATCAATCAAATGTAAGTACATACATGATGTTTGGGGTTTACCTTCATGTAGTGTTAAATGTGACTTGTTTATTCTTTAATATGACTAATATACTTAGTATGTCTAGTTATGAATCTTTTGAACCTTCCAACCTAATTTAGTGTTATACCTTTACTTAAAAGGTTTAATTATCCTTAATGGAAGTCGTCCATTGAAATAGCCTCTAAGTTGCATGGACTTATATCTTGTCTTAGAGGAAGTAGAGCCTCCAAAACCCTCTAACTCCAATCAAGAATAAGATAAAGCGCATTACAGGTGGGCGTGGACAAAGTCAGATAAGATATGTCTCAAAATCATAAAGAGCTCGATCTCCAAGACCATACAAGGTGGCATGCCTGATATCATGAAAGCTAAAGAGTTCTTGAGCAAAATAGGGAACCGATTTTACAAGTAGGATAAAATTAGGTTGAGTTTGCTTCTACATAAGCTGACTTGAGCCACTTATAATGGTTAGGGAAATATCAGGGAGTACATTGATGAATTGTCTGATGTGGTCATGAAAACTCACGCATTAGACATTAATATTGAGGATGAACTCCTAATTTTCTTGGTTTTGAACTCCCTCCATCAATCATTTGGTCAATTCTTATTTAGTTATAACTCAAAGGGAAAAGTTGATATTAAACGAACTAATATCTCAGTGCGTTCATGAGGAAGAGAGACTCAAAAGATTGGGAAAGACAAAAAGTGCACACCTAGTTGTTCGTCCCCATTATGACCGTATCCTGCTATGACCAATTTGAGGGGATTACACGTGATCTGTACGGATGTGAATGATGCACCCATAAATCTGTAGATATATACGGAGGAGATTTCTTGATAAGTGGAGTCAAAATGTATTAGGAGGTGCCATGCATTACTAGAGCGGTCGATAAAAAGTGATTGCATGATAAATGTCAAAAGAGGAAGCAAAGGAAGCAAAATGTGTGAAGTGTCTAGAAGCCAAGTAGTGGAGAGCAGTTATAGCAATCGTCAAAATGTGGGAAGAAATTAAAATAGCTGGATTAAGGCTATAAATATAAGAGAAATGTAACAAAGAAAATCATCTCACACTAACCCAAACAAACCAAATCTATCTTCAAATTATCCTGTCGATTTACATTCCTCATGTAATCATTTACTTGTTATGCAAATTACGTTTTCGTAGCGTAATATTTACTTTTCAAGCTTGATGATATACATTCCTTAGTATAATTCGTAGCATTAATCAAGTAGTCAGTAATTCTACTAGTAATTCGAGTCTACGTTCGCATACTGGATTCAAATCATCCATAAATGAGGCATCCTGCAACTGTTCTTTGCGGCCATTGTAAGGATCTCTTTCACAATTTCATCTCATATGTATTGAAAGGTCCTTTTGTACGAAAGGTAAAGGAGTAAACCATCAACAGAGGACGAACCCCATCCTCTGTATATTGTTTGATCCAATTTACACATTGAGCGAGTGGATGAATAGGTGACCGATCTCTCCAGATCTAAGTCATACACTACGTGTCTGCCTACCTTAGTACTCAGGGTCATTGTTGTTTGGTTTAAATTGGAGCCGCAATTACAATTCTGGCACGCCTGCATACTCAGTGTAGAAAACAACGATGAACAAATTTTTGGTACGCTCGATGGGACATTGTTTCTATATTACCAATGTGATATTGCCAAAAATGCATAAGAGTGCTCGTATTGCTCGGGTTGCACCCTCAACACCGACCGCGCCACGTCCAGGCGAGGACATGCCGGCTCTTGCGCCCCCTGATGCGTTGAATCTGAATAACAACCCAACTGGAGACCCAGCGGGGCCATCCACATCCCAAACAGTGCTCCTAGATGAGGTGTTTGTTATACTCTAGGATGTTCAGATGAGTGATCAGATGGTGGAAGAATACAGAAGAGCCCAAAAGGAATAATTTTGTATTCAGGCCGAGAGCACTAGTCGCTACATGACAGCCAAACTGAAGCCATGCAACGATTGATGACTTTGATAACAGAATGAACACCACTGGCAACACAACATAATGTCGATGGAAGTTCGATTGGCAACGTGGTTCCGTTGTCACCAATGCCGTTTATACAACATAGCCCACCACCGATTCCTGTCTCGGAGGTAAGGAATGTGCCGCATCCTATGAAAGTTAGGTGACCTAAGTAGGAAGTCAGGAATTTTGTACCAAAAAATAAGAATCATAAACCACTAGGTGGGTTCATTCCACAATAGGGCCTCAGATTCTATGATAATTTTCACCAGTTTTGTCCGGATCACCCACTAGCCTTAGAGCCTCAGCGGGTGGACCGCGACTAGATCATATAAATTGTTCAAGAAGTTATTGGCCAAGTGATTAGTCGCAACACTATTCCTGTGTATCACAAACCGTATCCTGAGTGGGTAGATTGGCAACATCTATTATCGAGAAATTATCGACCTGATTTAGCCCTATTCTCGAGCAAGCCTGGTCAGTCAACTATTGAGCACGTCAGCCAGTTCACAACGCAGTGTGGCGAGCTGGCTAGTAATGATTACTATAATTTTCAATTATTTGATCACTCATTGATAGCATCGACCTTCACCTGGTATTTAAACTTGCTACCAGACTTAATACATACTTAGTAGGAGCTGGAAGAGAAATTCCACGTTTAGTTTTTTTTTTTTCCAAAATTAAAGAGATCACCATGGCCGATATTGAGGGAATCATGTGAAAGATATATTATTCGGTTTAAGCCTGTGAAAGCTACTGTAAAGTGGTCATGATCGAGGTTGAATTTGTACATGTCACTCCCCAAGTTTAGGAATTGGGCTCACAAAATTCTTAGCCGCCGAATCCAGTGCCGACAGCCTTCCTAGTACCCCATTCTCACATCCCAGCTCCCATGCGCCAGGTTCCGATCCTAGGATCCTATAAGGAGGATTTTCAGGGTGATTTTTTTTTATTTTTAAAATGAGCATAACCACGAGTGTACCGAAGTCACAAAACAACATCTCTCCTCTCGGATTGTGCCAAAACTGCAACTTCTAATTTAGGGATCGCAATGGGGTATGCCACGTGGCGTTGAAATCATAGCACCCGTGTGGTCACTAGGGTATAAGTCTTGGGGTGTTACGGTAAAAAAATATGGTCACAATGAAAACTCGTTAATCTTGTCTGCCAGGAACATACTAGCACAAGACGGACTGGAGTATAAGCTTCGTAAGAAATTCATAGGTATGAAGTTTGTTGATTTATAGGACCTGACTAAAAAGGTCACTCATTATGAAGAGCTCCTGCAAGAAGGGGCTAGTAGAAGAACTCATCATTAGGGATGTATTATAATGACCTTAATTATGAGATTGTGATTTCTGAAGTAATGGCTAAGAAGCCATTGGTATGTTCAACATTGATTAAAGAGGAGTCGATCGCCCTGACCGCACAAAAATCTAAGAAGGTGTACACCTTTGATATCACCTGAGCTGAAGAAATATTTGATATTTTGTTGGCTAAAAAGTTTATTAAAATTATTATAAATCATAAATTTGTCGGCCAACGAATTACAGAAGATCGAGTACTGCATGTGGCATGAAACTCGGTCCAACTCAACTAATAAGTATGTTATGTTCAGGAATGTCATTCAGGACCACATCAACTGTGGGCTATTAAAAGTTACAGAAAAAGGTGAAAAGGCGATGTTGATCGACACTAACCTTTTCCCGACCAATATTGAGGTGAACATGGTCACCACCAATCTCAGGAACCAGCCACGACCAAAGATCGATCTCGACTAGGATGGCTAGCAAAGAATACCTGGCAGACCCGTGCAAGGGTGCTAGTGGGTTCTTCATCCTTGAGATGATCAGTCAATCCCCATCAGAAGAAGGCACCAAGGTCCTCTAATCTGTGACCGGTGCACTTGGGAGATCACGTCCCAGACAGTAGACTCTCCCAAGAAGAAAAGGGAGGATCACAATCATAGTCCTGACCGTTACCAGCTGCCACGTTTGACCTCCAAACGCCATTCTCGATGAGGTTCGCCTTTGCCAAAGATGGTTAAACCCCCCATGACATGTGAAGGGGTATGGAAACAAGTCACCCACCCAAAGTTTCCAGAAACACCCGAACCTTTAACAAGGATCCAGAAGTGCCGATGGCAAATGCAGCGAGTTACTGTTATAATAAATATGAAAGAGGAAAGGTCATCTCCTAAACTAGAAGCTAAGATGCCCCGTCCTTTTAGAAGATTCCCATTTCTGATGAACAGTTGGTTGTAAACACGGTCGAAGTAGTAATACCAACTACAGTATAGGAGGGTCCAGATGGCCTTGACGATTCAGGTTAGTTGGGAGATCTTAAAGAAGGAGATAGTTGTAGTCATTTGTTATATTACCTTAGTGATGATTGCTTCCCAACAGGGGAATGGCAGGCCAATGAACTCTCATCGACTGCCGATACTCTGAAGAACTCCTCGCTCATCGGTTTGTCGGCCAAACCCACGACGGATTAATACTCCAATCAGATTGAGGAGATTGTATCAAAACTCCACGGGGGCAAAATTCAAGTGGTAAAATTGTGTTTAGTTCGTTGCCGCTAGTGACATTTCATTGCAATATGGTTTTCACCTTATCGTCCATCTTTCATGCGAGGCCCACTTTACCAAACAGAATGGCCAGTGATGTAGAAGAATATGCTCCTCCAGTGATCATACAACATGCTTCTTTCTAGTTTGAAGAGAGCAAGGAAAATGAATAAGAAGGCGACAAAGCACCACATGTTGACACAATTACTGTCACGGCTGGGGGCGTATCCGAAATGGTAACTATCAACAAACCCACCTGCAACATTACGCAGCACCTTAAGCCATTGTACATATTGGCTCATCTAGATGGGCATCCTGTTACCAAAATTCCGGTGGATAAAGGGGCTGCGGTGAACTTGTTGCCATAGAGAATGATGGCTAAGTTAGGGAAGACCACGACCGATCTGATCCCGTCAGAAGTGATCGTTAGTAATTTTGTTAGCCATGTCACGAACACACATAGTGTCTTATTGGTCGATCTGACCATAGGCACCAAAATAGTTTTGACACCATTTTTTTTGGTGGATACTTCGTCAAGCTATAACGCGCTACTGGGGAGAGATTGGCCAAAACAAGGTTGAGCTAGTCCCGGCCGACAACAAACTTTTCTTGGCCACATTAAATGCCAATCAAGCTTATTACTATGGTGAATAAGTGCAACCTATTAGGTTCACCAGGAGAAATAAGTTCGGCCGCCCTACTGGGATTATAGTAGAAAAGAACCTAGACAACATTGTGTAGGCTATTCTGGAAATCACCAGAACCAATGATGCTTGGCCAAAAGACATTATCTTATATCGGCTAGCCTCCCACTGAACCATTGAAGAGATCTCATGATAGAGATACCAAGAAATGAAGTGAATTGGGCTGACTCACGGCCATAATAAAAAGACTTGAAGAAAGCTTAGGAGAAGCCAATGAAGGTTGTTTTGTGAATTTGGCCGAGTTGGAAGAATCGACCGAGGGAGACAATATTGAATTTGAAGAAGCATTAGAGGAAAAGGAAGATTCTTGACCATAAGTCTAGGATCCGTTGGTCGAGATCAATATGGGTATGTAATAGGATCCAAAACCAATGTTTATAAGCGATCTATTACAACATCTTAAGAAGGAGCAATTAGTGAAATAACTCTTTGAGTTCGTCGACTGCTTTGCATGGGATTACCATGAAATGCCAGGACTTGATCGATCCTTGGTTGAGCACAGATTACCCACGAAAGAGGGTTATCGGTCGTACAAACATCCGCTTAGGTGGATGACAGACAAAGTTACCCTTAAGATCAAAGAAGAGATCGAACAACTCCTTAAGGCCGGTTTTATCAGGCCAATCAAATATGCAGAATGAATGTCAAATGTGGTCCTAGTGATGAAAAAGAATGGTAAGTTGAGGGTATGTATCGACTTTAGAAATCTAAACCCGGCTACACCGAAGGATGAATATCCCATGCTGGTGGTCGATCAACTCATCAATCAGGCTATTGGACATAGGATTGTGTCCTTTATGGATGGGCATTCTAGATATAACCAAATCTACATTGCATTAGCTATCTTCGGGTAGTGATGGCATTCAGGTGTGCAGGGCCATTGTGAACTTATTGTCGGGTAGTGATGCCTTTCGGATTAAAGAATGCTATCTTCCATTATGTGATCAGCTGCTTCATGAAAGTCTATATAGACAACGTAGTAGTCAAATTGACTGATGTAATGGAGCATCTGGTCCACCTGTTCAAGTCTTTTGAGCGAATGAGGCTCCATAAATTGAAAATGAGCCCCTTAAAATGCTCTTTTGGGGTCTCAGCTGGAAAGTTCTTAGGATTCCTCGTACACCAAAGAGGGATCGAAGTCGATCATAACAAGGCTTAGGCCATGATTAATTCTCCTCCGCTGAGAAACAAGGCTAAATTATAAAAATTCTTAGGCCACGTCAATTTCTTGAGGAGATTCATATCTAATTGTACATGTAAAACTAACATTTTTTCTCTGTTGATAAAATTGAAGCAGGGTTTTGAATTTGTTTGAGAGGTGAAACACTACTTGAGTTTTAACAAGATTAAGGAATCTCTAATGAAGCCACTCGTGTTGATGCCATTGATCAAAGATCGACTGCTCAAGCTATATGTCATTGATCACAAGATGACGATAATAGAAAGGATCGTGCGATCTACTACCTAAGGAGAACTTTGATTGACACTGAGAGATGGTATTCGGTCATGGAAAATTTATGCTTGTTGTTGTATTTTATAGCCACCAAGTTGAGGCATTACTTGTTGGTTGAGAGAGTAAGTATAATAGCAGTGACCAATTTAGTTAAATATATGCTAAACTGGCTTATTTTGAGTGGACGAATTGGTAAATGGGTTCTAACTTTGTTTGAATTTGATCTTCATTACATCCTGCAGAAAGCAGTAAAGGGTCATGCCATAGCTGACTTTTTGGCCGATCACCTTTCAGAGATAGAGGAACAAATCCCCCCAAGCATGCTTGATCTATATTGCATACAACTCACACCATGGAAGCTGATCTTCGATGGATCAAGGACACATGATATGTCTGGGGCTGGGGTGATCTTGGTTGCTCCCAATGGGAATTTGTCAGAATTTGCCTTCCAATTAGAGTTTGATTGTTATAATAATTAGGCTGAATATGAAGCTATGATAATTGGCCTTGAGCTGTTATTGGAATTGGGCGCAAAAACTGTGATCGTCATAGGAGATTCACAGTTGGTGATAAATCAAATGGTAGGATTGTCTAAATGCACTAGACCATCTTTATTTCCATAAACGATAAACAAGAAGAAATATAAATTAGAAGTAGATCAAAGCAATCCAAAACAAACCACAAGACAAGATATACGTGGAAAAATTCCAAACTAAAGAAATATAAATTAGAAGTAAATCAAAGCAATCCAAAACAAACCACAAGACAAGATATACGTGGAAAAATTCCAAACTAAGGTAAAAAACCACAGATGCAAACTTCTACTATGAAGAATAAAGATTAGAAGGCAATATACTAACCTCTCCCTTAGAAGAACATAGAAAACCCTTTGCCTACACCTTAGAATTATTTCCCCAATATTTCAATACACCTAGAAAAGCCCTAGGAACACCTATATATAGTTTGGGCAACTTCCCTTCCGCATCCTTGAGAAAGGTGACACCAAAATCCGCAGTCCACATTGAATTCGGAAATGAATCCAAGCAGTTTGCTCGACCAGTCGAGCGACCCCTACGACTGGTCGTGAATGGGCCACGATTGGTCGAGCACCTCGGGATTAAAAATGATGCTCACTGGACTTTGAGTCGAACCGGTCCATGACCGATCGAGCAGGCCCCTATGACCAGTTGAACAATTCCTATGACTAGTCGAAGGCGGCCCCAGATGTGGCTCTACATCTCAACAATCTCCCACTTGGAGACACATCACCACAAACCTTCGTCTTTTTCATTCGGAGTACACCACCTCCCCGTCTTCAAGCCTGAAGACCAATCAAAGCTGAACAGAGCTTCAGCTTCTCCCGTGTGACCGGTTTGGTCAACATATCCGTAGGATTCTCACTTATATAAATCTTCTCTAGAATAATCGATTCATCTTCCAGTAACGAACATATGAAGTGATATCTGATAGCAATATGTTTGGTCCTTGAATGAAAGGCTGAATTCTTAGCCAAGTGTATTGCACTCTGACTGTCACTGTATAGCTTGCAATCTGCTTGCTTCTTACCCAACTCTTCCATAAAACCTTGCATCCACACCATCTCCTTGCACGCTTCTGTAGCCGCAACATATTCGCCTGTCAGTCGATCTTGATAGCCCAAAGTAAAAATATTACCTGTAGTGCTTCTTCTGCTATCGATATCTCCTACCAAATCTGAATCTACGTAGCCTTATAGCTTGATTTTCAATCCACCATAGTACAACCCTACATCCTTAGTACCTACCAAGTATCTAAGGATCCACTTCACAGCTTCCTAATGTTCCTTGCCGGGGTTGTTCATGAACCTGCTAACAACTCCCACTACTTGAGTAATGTCCAGTCTTGTGCTCACCATAGCATACATGAGACTCCCAATGGCTGACATGTATGGGACTTTAGCCATGTAGTCTCATATCTCCTGCATCTTTCCACCTTGCTCTTTAGATAGCTTGAAGTGGTTAGCTAATGGAGTGCTAACCGGCTTAACATCTCCTATATTAAATCGATCAAGTACCTTGGTTATGTACTCTACCTGTGACAAAACTAGTTTCTTGTTTTTCCTGTCACGCTTTATCCTCATGCCTAGGATTTGTTTTGCAGCTCCTAAATCCTTCATGGCAAATTCTCTAGACAGTTGTCTTTTAAGATCTGAGATGTCCTTCATGCTCGAACCGGCCACAAGCATATCATCCACGTACTGAAGAAGGATGATGTATGACGTATCAAACTTCTTCAAATAACAACAGTGGTCTACATGACATCTCCTAAACTGTTTCCCAATATGAAACTGTCGAACTTCTTGTATCACTGTCTCGAGGCCTGCTCAAGCCATATAGACTCTTTTTTAGTCTGCACACCTTGTTCTCCTTTCCTGGTGCCACGTATCCTGTCGGTTGATGCATATATATTTCTTCTTCAAGGTCCCCATAAAGAAAGGTTGTCTTAACATCTAGCTACTCTAGATGTAAGTCCTCTGCAGCCACTATACTCAAGACCGTGCCAATCATAAACATTTTCACCACAGGTGAAAATATTTTAGTGAAATCGATACTTGCCTTTTGTTGAAACCTTTTCACAACTAATCTGGCCTTGTACCATTTCGAACCATCGTGCTCCTCCTTCAGTCTGTAAACCCACTTGTTATGAAGAGCTTTCTTACCCTTGGGTAGAGTGACTAGCTCCCATGTACGATTAAACTCAAGAGAGTTCATCTCCTCATCCATGGCCTGCTCCCACTTAACCCATGTATCTGACTATAGCGCCTCTTCAAATTATTCTGGTTCACCATTATCTGTCAGTAGTAAATAATGTAAGGAGGGTGAGTATCGGACCGTAGGTCTCCTCTCATGAGTAGACCTCCTCACAACCAGTGTCTGTGGCTCTGCCTCATAATGTTCCTGTGCATGATCATCCTGTGGCGATGTAACACCCGTGTCCAATAACTCTTCTATCTCTACGAATTCTTTCTCCTCAGCCTTATTTTCCTGTGCAGTTCTTATGTATCACTTTTTCATTGAAGACTACGTCCTTGCTTCTAATGATTTTTCTATTTTCTGTATTCCAAAACCTGTAACCAAAATCATGTTGCCCGTAGCCTATAAACATGCACCTCCTAGACTTTGCATCCAACTTGTTTCTGTGCTCTGCATCAATGTGAACATATGAAGTGTAACCAAACACTTTGAGATGTGTAAGGTTCACTTCTTTCCCAGTCCATGCTTCTTTTAGTAGCCCACCATCCAATGGTGCTGAGGGACTTCTATTGATAAGATATGCGGCAGTATTCACAGAATCTGCCCAAAAGATTTTAGACAACCCTGACGCTCAAGGATGGTCCTGTTAATGCGCTCAGCCACACCATTCTGCTGTGGTGTCCCTGGAATCATTTTCTGATGTTTGATTTCATTTGCTGCACAATACTCCTCAAACCTCTTATCACAATACTCTTCCCTATTGTCAGATCTGAGACACTTTACTATTTTACCTGTCTCATTTTCTACCATAATTTTTTAATTCTTAAATACATCAAATACATCAGATTTATGCTTTAAGAAATAGACCCACAGTTTTCTACGAGCATCTGATGGGAAGATAGTACCTGAATGATGAATCGTGAGAGACTTTCCAAGAGATCTCAACATGAGAGCGGGTGAGCACGAGAGAAAAAAGTAACACAAAAATAACAAGACATAAAATCCTACCTATACCACTTTCGCAGGTGCTCTCGATTGCATTTAGCATATGCAACAAGCCTTTAAACCCCTAGGTTGCCCCTAGTGGACGAGTTGTAGTCTCGTGAGGGTTTGCAGTAATGTTACCCACAAACATTGAACTATCTAGGAAAATGAAATAAATGGGTTGCCTCCCAGGAGCGCTAAGTTTAACGTCTTCAGCCAGACCAAAGTAACTAATCTAGTCCTAAGAAAGCGATAAACCTACCTATACCTCCATCAGACTAGGAGATCAGTCCTGGTAAACAGGATCAGTCAGAGGCATGGACATGTCCTCTGAATCAAATTTCTCGACAAATGGCTTTAGGCGATGTCCATTTACTTTAAACTCCTTGCCGTTGTCGGGATCTCTTATCTCGACGGCCCCATGAGGATATGCAGTAACAACAATGTAAGGGCCGGTCCAACGAGATCGAAGCTTACCCGGAAAGAGATGTAATCGAGAATTATACAAAAGGACTTTCTGGCCTGGCGTGAATGATTTTCGTAGAATATGTTGGTCATGAAACGCCTTCATCCTGTCCTTGTAAATTCTCGAATTCTCGTATGCGTCATTCCGGATTTCTTCAAGTTCATTTAATTGAAGTTTGCATAGCAAGCCGGCGTTGTTCAGATTGAAATTTAAATTTTTGATTGCCCAGTAGGCTCTATGTTCCAACTCCACAGGTAAGTGGCAAGCCTTCCCATAGACGAGTCTAAAGGGAGACATTCCAATAGGGGTTTTAAAAGCAGTACGGTACGCCCATAAGGCATCGGTCAATCGAATTGACCAATCCTTACTACGGGGTTAACCGTTTTCTCCAAAATGTGTTTGATCTCCCTATTAGAAATCTCAGCTTGCCCACTTGTCTGTGGGTGGTATGGGGTGGTCACCTTATGAGAAATACCATATTTCTTCATTAAACTCT
Organism: Magnolia changhungtana; assembly: GCA_030180095.1. Taxonomy (NCBI): domain Eukaryota; kingdom Viridiplantae; phylum Streptophyta; class Magnoliopsida; order Magnoliales; family Magnoliaceae; genus Magnolia; species Magnolia changhungtana. Next base: position 7,954,493 of record JASAUF010000600.1, read on the forward strand.
CGAATGGCCTATTACAAAAGTGTGAGCCCCCATCACTAATAATGGCTCGAGGTGTTCCAAATCGGGAAAGGATGTTTTCTTTTAGGAATTTAATGACCGTGCGATGGTCATTATTCCGACATTTAATCGCTTCGACCCATTTAGTGACATAGTCTACAAAGACAAGCAAAATATATAAATTCCCAAAAGATTGGGGAATGGTCCCATGAAATCGATGCCCCACAATCAAATGCCTCTATGATAAGAATGGGATTCAAGGGCATCATATTTCGACGGACAATGCTCCCATTTCGACAACGCTCACAAGCTTTGCAAAACTCATGAGTGTCCCCGAACATAGTGGGCCAATAGAAGCCACTCGCGAGAATCTTGGCCGTGGTCTTTTTTGCGAGAAAAGTGACCACCACGAGGCTGTGAGTGACAAAGGAGATGACACTCGATGCTCATCGTCGGCACACATCTCCTCAAGATTTGGTCGAGCAATATATTAAACAAATATGGATCATCCCGAAGAATTTGCGCACCTCGGTGAAGAATTTCTTCTTATCTTGCTATGATCCAATGTGTCGGTATGGCACTTTGTAGCAAGATAATTAGCAATATCGCCGAACCAAGGTGAATGGGAGACTACGACAGTTGTTCATCGGGGAACATGTCATTGATATGGGTCGCCTCAAGGGAATCGAGAGGTATTAAGGTGAGAAAGGTGATCGGCCACTACGTTCTCTACTCCCTTTTTATCTTTAATTTCCAAATCAAATTCTTGGAGTAGAAGGATCCATCGTATCAGGCGGGGCTTAGAATCATTCTTGGAAAGAAGATACTTCAGTGCCGCATGATCTGTATAGATAATGATCTTGGATCCGATTAAGTAGGACCTAAATTTGTCCAAGGCGAACACTACGGCTAAGAGTTCTTTTTCCGTAGTCGAGTAGTTCACTTGGGCAGGATTTAAAGTCCTACTCGCGTAATGGATGACGCAGGGCCTCTTATCTTTTCTCTGGCCTAGAACCGCTCCAAGAGCATAATCAGAGGCGTCGCACATAAGCTCAAAAGGAAGGCTCCAGTCGGGTGGCTGCATGATGGGTGCAGTGGTTAACATGCCTTTTAGCTTGGTGAAAGCTTCCTGGCATTGCTCAGTCCACTCGTATGGAACATCCTTTTGAAGAAGATTACATAAAGGACGAGAGAGGAGGCTAAAATCCTTTATGAATCGCTCAAAATCTGCGTGTCCTAAGAAGGATCGCACGTCTCTGATGTTCTTGGGTGGAGGTAGGTTAGAGATAAGATCGATTTTTGCCTTATCTACCTCAATTCCCTTGGGAGGAGATGAAATGTCCAAGGACAATCCCCTTATGAACCATGAAATGGCACTTCTCCCAATTGAGTACAGATTCTTTTCTTCACATCTTTTCAGCACACATTTAAGACTTTCTAAGCACTTTTGAAAGATGAGCCATAGACAGAGAAATCGTCCATGAAGACCTCAAGATATTGCCCCACCATATCGAAAAGATACTCAACATACATCGTTTGAAAGGTGGCGGGGGCATTACATAGTCCAAATGGCATCCTTCGGTAAGCAAAGGTGCCGTAGGGACATGTAAATGTGGTCTTTTCCTGGTCCTCGTGGGCGATTTCAATCGATTGTAGCCGAATAACCGTCAGTCAAGGAAATAGTAATAGGAATGACCACTAGCCTTTCCAAGATTTGATCGATGAAGGGCGAGGAAAGTGATCCTTCCTTGTGACGGTATTCAATTTTTTACGTAGTCAATGCACATTCTCCAACCGGTAGTGACTCTGGTTGGCACGAGTTCATTATTAGCATTGGCTACAATGGTGATTCCAGGACTTCTTAGGAACCACACGAGTTGGACTCACCCATTGACTATCGATATAGGGTATATGATACCCACATCCAATAGTTTAAGAACCTCGGCTTTAACCACTTCCTTCATGTTTGGATTTAGTCTACGTTGTGGTTCTTGCCGAGCGGTTTCGCATTTTCCTCAAGATATATGTGGTGAGTACAAATCGAGGGATCGATTCCCTTGAGGTCCGCTATCGTCCATCCTAGGGCTCCTTTATGCTCAATGAGAGTAGATATGAGCATATTCTCTGTTCTTTCTCCAGTGGGCAGAGATCACCACCGGGTATGTCTCATCTTGACCTAAATAGGCATATTTCAAATCGAGGGCAAAGGTTTTAGGTCAAGCTTCGGTGCCTTGAGGTTAGACGGTAGAGGCACTACATCATTTTGTGGCAATTCTTCAAATTGTGGCCTCCATAGGTTAACTTCAAGTAATCTAGGTGCGATGATCAACAAGGCACTCATCTCCCCAATCATATCATCATCAAACTCATGGGAGTGGGCCAAACATGTCTCTAGAGGATCGAGGATAAGGTAAGGGGTGTCCTATCTTCCACGAAAGTATCGATCATGTTAATGTCGTGGACATCGTCATCATCCCTGCATTCTTTGCCGTTATTGAAAAAGATGTTCGACTCCAATGTCAAATTTCTAAAAGACATAGTCATGACACCATTCCCGCAATTGATGATTGCATTTGATGTGGCAAGGAATGGGCGACCAAGAATGACGGGAATCGAGTGCTCATGTTGTTGATGGGTTCGGTGTCCAAGATGATAAAATCTACGGGGTAGTAAAATCTATCGACTTGGACTAACACATCCTCAATAATCCCTCTTGGTACACGAACAGTTCGATCGGCAAGTTGTAGTGTGGTTAGGGTAGGTTTTAACTCACCCAATCCTAACTACATTTTGTATACCGAGTAGGGGATTAGATTGACGCTCGCTCCCAAGTCAAGAAGTGCGTGATCAATTCGATGGTTCCAGATTACACATGATATGGTTGGGCTCTAGGGATCCTTGAATTTCTGCACATCTTGCTTGAGGATGGCACTCACTTTCTCAATCAAGAAGATCTTCTTTTGGATGCTTTGCAGTCTTTTGGTCGTACATAGGTCTTGAAATTTTGCATATGAAGGAATCGTTTTTTACGACATCAAGTAGAGGAATGTTGACTTTCACTTGTTTCAACACCTCCAGAATATCCTGAGAGTTAGAAAGACGTTTTGGTGCAACCAACCGTTGGGGGAATGGAGCAACTGGCTTCTCTAGAAGTTCCGGTTCTAAATTTTGTGGGACATCACGAGATCCATCATTATTGTCCTCTTCTGGTTCTTGAGATTTTTCAGGCCTAACCGGAAGGGTTTTATCAATGATCTTCCCACTCCTAAGAGTGGTGATGGATTTAGCGTGTCCCATTTGATTTGAAGAGCTGGGATCATTTATCTCGTATTGCGGTTTAGGATTGGGGAGCGGTTGTGCAGGAAGCATCCCCTTTTCTATAACCGTCATACGTGAATCTATTTTCTGCATAAAGTCACGCATTGCCTGAGTCAGCTCTTGTATGGGATTTGGAACCGGTTCTTCTTGAGGTTTCCCGATTTTGGTTTTGATTAAAGAAATTTTGAGGGGTAGCGATTTGTCCATTCCTCCAACTAAGATTTGGATGATTTCTCCAACCAGATTGTATGTATTGGAGGTAGATCCATTGAAAGGTCTTTGATAGTTATTTACGGCATTAGCTTGCTCATTCAACACTCCTCGAAAGGCAGATATGGTAGGACAATTTTCAGTTGTGTGAATGTTGCAATCACAGATGCCACAAACAATTTCATTAACCTTCTCCTTCTTTCCTTCCATGGCCTCGACTCTTCGAGTGAGATTAGTCACTTTAAAATTTACATCGTCCTCTTCTTTCAGGAGGTATACTCCACCTTTCTCCTTAGATTGAGTTGGCTTAGGCGTGGTGTTTGATTTTGGGTAATGGTCCCATGATTGTGCATTCTCGGCAAGTCTATCGAGGTAATCCCATACCTCATCGACCTCTTTATTCATGAATTCACCATTACACATTGTCTCGACCAGTTGGCGCATGGAAGATGTCAGTCCATCATAGAAGAAATTTGTAATGCGCCACATTTCAAAACCGTGTTGTGGGCAGGAACGACAAGATCCTTGAACCTTTCCCAACATTGGTAGAATGTTTCATCTTCCTTTTGGGAGAAGTTCATGATTGCTTTTCTGAGGGTAATCGTTTTATGGTGTGGGAAAAATTTCTTTATGAATTCCCTCTGCAAGTCATTCCATGTGCCAATGGATCTGGGACGCAGTGAATGTAACCACGTCTTAGCCTTTTCTTTCAAGGAAAAAGGAAAGAGTTTCGACGATTGTATCCTCGGATACATTGGGAAAGTATAAGGTGGCTATGATCTCATCGAACTCTTTCAAATGTAAGTATGGACTTTCTGATTCAAGCCCATGGAATTTGGAAGGAGTTGGATAACTCCATGGCTTGATGTCCATATGTCCTGTGTTTTCAGGAAAAATCATGCATGAGGGCGTGCTCACCCCCGCCGGTTGTAAATAATCTCGTAAGGTACGAGGCGGGGGTGCTTGAAGCACCTCATTCTCATCATGTACTTCCTCATCCATCTGTTGAGGTAGTGCTTGAGGTTGATTTTCAGCCATAACCTCAATTAACTCAGGGGAATTCGAGCGGTGTCTAATCCTGCGATGGACAGTCAACCCCTCAACTAACCCTCCTTCAGTCAAGAGACGTCGAGTGTCGTCACGGGCCCACTTGGGCATGAAACACTCGCAGCCCTCAGTTAAATTCTAAACCTAATCCTAAGAAAGAAAGAAAATCTAGAAGGAAAGAGAAAGTTGGAAGGTGATTACCAACTTGAAGTCCCTAAGCTAAAGACCTGCAAAACAAAACAAAATAAGTTAGTCTTTAAATAGAAGAAATATCTAAAGCAAATCAAATCTAAAGAGTTAGAGAATCTAGAAAATCAGAAAGAGTTTACCAAATTAGAAGTTCTATCTTAACAACCTACAGAATAAAAAAATATGTTAGTTCTATAAAAAATAGAAAACAAAATTAAAAAATTTAAAATTAGTAAAATCCTAATCTTAAACTAACTCTAAAACTAATTAATTTCAGAAAATCGTAGCCGTCAGTCCCCGGCAACGGCGCCAAAAACTTGTTCACTCCCCAAGTATAGGGTTGTGATGTAGTAATAAACTCGGTAAGACCGAGGTCGAATCCACAGGGACTGAAACCTGTACGTTATCTGAAAATAAGTAGAAATAGAACTAGACTAAGATGAAATCTAAACCAGTGATGATTTGAGGAATAATGGTGAAATAATTAATCTAAAACTTTAGGAAAAATCAGAGAAGGAAAACTAGGGATTCAGAGGATCCACTTGTAGAGATCAGGGAGATCTTATGCCTGTATTACAATTTAGGAAATTAACTGAACTGCCTTTAATGTAATTTTGATAAGATGAAAGGTATATGAATTAGAATGGATTCCATCACCAAACCATGCCCTGAGGAGACAAAGCAAACAACAGAATTAAACTAATTACCAACCAATCAATGTATGAAGGTTAGGAAGGTACCGACATCCAACCATGCCCGAGAGACGATGGTGAACAACGGGGCTTCGACGTCATAAACATAAAAGGTAAAGAACATGCTCAAAGCCATTGCATGAGACCCATTGTAATTTGGTCACAATGACAGACCATTAAAGACCGAAAACATTCCCTTAATAAAATTAAATCAAAATCGGATCAGTCTTAAACAAAGGCACAAGCAAAGAGACCTCCCATCACGCTACAAGCTTCACCTCTTAGCCCTAGCTAAGAGGTTTAGCCACACATGAGTGGACTAGATCTCTCAAAATAAAATAAATAAATTAAAAGCAAAGAAGGAAAGAAAAAAATACAACTCTACTCCTTTCTCTCTCTCTTCTCTCCCTGGCTCTGGATCTCGAATTCCCTAGCTCTGAATGGCTTTCCCACGTCCAAAACTCCCCTTTTATAGCTGCTGGATGGCTGGAATCGGTGCAAGAGTCGTAGAAGGACTGAGTACAAATTTTCGCAGCCGTGATCGGTGGGCCCCATGAGAGGTGTTTTCGGAAAATCCACCCCGTCCATTGGATTCGGGACAAAATTTCGATCGGGAATGGGTGGTTTTGAAGGTCCATTAGCACGGCCCACGAAGAAATCACAAAAACTCGTTTTTAATGTCCGGGCGATCCACTTTTGGCCTCTCGTACGCACACGTGTGTACGCATGGAAGTGGAATATCAACATGGTTTTGTAGTTCTCGACGCCCTCTACACGATGGACGGCTCGGATCGTCCATACGATTGACGAGTGGGGCCCACTTGTCTTCCGCAAAACGGCCGGCGGCCGTGCGTTACGCGGACGCGGATCGTCCTCCGTGGCAATGGTGGGTCCCATTCCTTCCACCGAATGGAAAATCCACTCGTTCATGAGATAGACGTCGGAAAACCGTTCGGTCGGTCGGTTTTGGATCAATTTGTTGTGGCCCACCGATCATCTACTCCACCGTCCAGATTATGTTCAACGGTCAGGATCTCTGGTAATCTTGCATGGGGTAAAACCGCCACCTAGGCGTTGGTTATGGCCCCCCTATAGATCATATGAACGGTGCTGATCTAGCTATTGGATGATGGGTGGGTCCCATTGAGAGACCGGCGGACGCAGGAGCGTCCGCTGTTTGCTGGTGCGGAAGAAGTCGGGCGAGCCGACTTTGACCGAAAATCCTGGTTCGGTGCGGCTCGCGTGCGATCGTGCTGTGTACACGCACGTCGCACGTGGGGTCCACTGTAATGCATATGAATGAAATCGCTCCATCTATCCATTTTTTGATCATTTAACCCGTAGAACCGAAGATGAGGCCCATCCAAACAACAGGTGGGCCCGTAATCATGATTCGAGGGCGATTTGTCCGTTAAGCCACTTCCACCAGGATCTAATGGTGAAATTCGGCGATGTACGGTTAATTTATGGTCCTTAGGCCATGCATGAAGTCTTGAGCCGGACGGATGGTGGGAACACTGTGATCTTGCATTCTGGACCAATTTCGGGCCACTTGAGCTTCAGTTTCTCGATTTTCTCGAGTCTCTGGCTGTGTAAAATCATCGATCTTGGTCCCATAGATTCCATACCTTGCTCTGGTGAATTCTGAGTGTCAAATCCATACTTTTAGTGTCAGTTTCCAGTCAACACTCCTGATTGCATCCTGCAACAAAACACAATTAAAATACTCTGTTAAACATTATTGTGTATGTAAAATCTGGCAGTAACTAGGGTCTGATATACAATATTTGACCCTCAACAGCATCATCAATAAAAGTAACAAAATAACATGAGCCACCAAGAGATAATACCTGTGTCTATCCGCATACATCAGTGTGTACAAGATCCAACAGATGCGTCTTTAGAGCACGTCCCGTCTTCTTGAACCTTACTCTCTTCTGCTTGCCATACACGTAGTCCTCGCAGAATTCCAAATCAATAAACTTCAGCCCTGGTAGCTCCCTTTTGACAATAGCACTTTCATCCCCTTCTCACTCATATGTCCTAACCTCTGATGTCATAACTGCCCATTCACTCTAGTTGATGCGACTGCGAGTGAACTATACGATCCTGAAGTCACGTACAGAGTACCTTCCTTTTTGCCTTGAGATATCACTAAGGCACCTTTTGTGATCTTCCAGGAATCACTAGTGAATGTCGTCACATAACTAGTATCGGCCAACTACCCCATAGAGATCAAGTTATGTTTCAAACTCGGTACATGTCTGACATCCTTCAATTTCAAGACCGTTCCATCTTTCTGATTTACATGAACGTCCTCCTTTCCAACAATACTGCACGGTTCATCATCACCCAGGTAGACTCTTCCAAAGTCACCTGATACATAATCACACAGAACTTCCTTACATGAGGTGGCATGAAACGAAACACCTGAGTCTATAACCCAAGGCTCATTCCTCACATCAAGAGACAAGATCAATGCCTCTATGTCACTTTCCTCAGATAGATTCATTGAATCCTTCCCACCTTGAGAGCTTCCTTCTTGTTTCTTGAGTGCCCTGCAATCACGTTTTATGTGCCCCTTCTTACCGCAATGCCAACACCCATCTTTTTCTTTCGGTCCTTTAGACTTCTTCCTCGACTTAGAACGCCCATGTTTATTACCTCTTTTGTTCAGCAATCTTCCTCTTCCTTCAACGTTTAGAGCATTCCCTGAATCCCCTGAAACTCCTGATGCCTTTCTTCTAGATTCTTCACTGAAAATTAGATCGGCCACATCATCAAATTTCAGTTTTGTCGACCCTGAAGAATTGCTCACAACAATCACCAAACCATCCCAACTTTCTGGCAAACTAGATAAGATCAATAATGCCCTGACCTCATCCTCAAAAATAATGCCAACAGATTCCAACTGGCTCATGATTGTATTGAACTCATTTAGATGTTCAGCCATGCTCCCACCATCTGACAACTTCATGTTAAATAACTGTTTCATAAGATGAACCTTGTTAGATGCAGAGGGTTTTTCATACATGGTGGCTAGAGCTTCCATTAATTCTTTTATAGTTTTTACCTTGGATATATTGAAGGTGACGCTCTTAGACAAAGAGAGTCGAATCGTTCCTAAAGCCTTCCTATCCAGTAAAAACCATTCATCATCTGTCATCTTTTTTGGTTTCTTCTCTTTTCCTCCTAGAGGAATATAGAGGTCCTTCTGATACAGATAATCCTCCATCTGCATCTTTCAGAAGGCAAATTTTGAACCATCAAACTTCTCAATTCTAGTTTTCCCATCTTCCGCCATCGCTCCCAATAGAACTAAACCAATAGCTTTGATACTAGTTGTTGCGCAGCATGCCAACAACGTAGTGAGCCTAGATCCAATCGCGGGTCTCACCCACAAACGATAAACAGGAAGAAATATGAACTAGAAGTAGATCAAAGCAATATTCTAAGGTGTGGACAAAGGGTTTTCTATGTTCTTCCATGGGAGAGGTTAGTATATTGCCTTGTAATCTTTGTTCTTCATAGTGGAAGTTTGCATCCATGGTTTTTTACCCTGGTTTGGGGTTTTTCCACATATATCTTGTCTTGTGGTTTATTTTGGATTGCTTTAATCTACTTTTGGTTTATATTTCTTCCTGTTTATCATTTGTGGGTGAGGCCTGAGATTGGATCTAGGCTCGCTGCGTTGTTGGCGTGCTACGCAACACATAATGTGGATGCCAACAAAGGGCTCGATGCCTTAGAAGGTTCAGCTAAGCGGTCGATCATAGTCCAAAGGAGTTCCTTGCCCTCTATTTTTTAGAGAGAGAATGATGGAAATCTACTAGACAGAAATAGAGGACGATTGGAGGACTCCTCTCTTGGGCTATTTGCAGAATCTGAATTCCAGGATTGATAGAAATGTGTGAAGATTGCCTGTAAATTACGTGATGGTCAACAACGACTATATAGAAAAGGGGCCAATGGAGTTTTACTTCGATTCTTGTCAAAGAAAGAAGCTATGCTAGCCATGGAAGAGGTCCACGAAGATATTTATGGGGCCCACTAGGCTGGGAGAAAGATGAAACTGACACTTAGATGTTATAGATTTTCTGATCGACGATCATGGACGATTTCATCTAATATGCAAAAGGCTATGAAACTTGACAAAGGAATGGACCGGTCCAGCATGTGCCTACGACCGAAATCCATCCCATAATAAAGCCATGGTTGTTCTGGGGATGGGCGATTGATTTGATCGGTTAGATTCACCCACCTGCAACTCGCATGGACTCATTCATCATTGTAGTGACCGATTACTTTACCAAGTGGGTCAAGGAAAAGGCCATGAGAGGAATCGTCAACCGAGAGATTATTTGGTTTATTGAAACCAACATTATCCACTATTTTGGAATTCCAGAGTCCATTACTATGGACTGAGGTGCAGCTTTCTCAGCCAAGAAAGTGTGGGCAATGGCTGATAGATGCTGTATAAATTTTTTTACATTTGACTCCGTATTATGCCCAGGCTAATGGCCAGGCCAAGGCTAGTAATAAGGTAATCAAGAACGTTTTAAGGAAAATGATATGAGAAAATTCCCGAGAATGGCATACCAATTTGTCCGAGGCTCTTTAGGCCTATAGAACATTACCTCGCACCAGCACTGGGGTAAGTCCATTTGCATTGACTTATGGGCACGATGCGGTTATACCCCTAGAAATCATGGTCCCATCACCATGAATCACATATTAAGCCAAGTGAACTCCTCTAAAGTTCATAAAGGAAATGTTGGCCGAGCTCGAGGAGCTAGACGAGGTCCGTATAAGGGCTTTGGATTCGATCGTTGCCTAAAAAGTAGTCGTAGGATGTGGATGTAACGTAAGGGTGAAAGGAATGTCTTCAGGGTAGGCGATACGATCTAGAAAATGGTACCATCGATCGGTCGGTCAAAAAGACCAATCCTTAGGCAAGAAGTGGTTGCCTAAATGGGAATGGTCTTATGTCATCAAGTAAGTCCTCAAGGGGGAAGCATGTGTCTTGAAGGACATAGACGGGAAGGTTACAAAGGTTCCTATAAATGTTTGATTCTTAAAACTTCGCTTCCCTTCATTATAGGAAGTCGTCAAAAGTCAGATCAAAGAGAGTTAGAAAAATATATAGTTCATTTGAATAAAAGTCCTGGGATAAAGGCCAATTGATTACAGAGAAATAAATACAAAAAGAGAGAAAAGATTTAGCAAGTAGGGCAGTTGAACTAAGAGTGGGCTGATTTGAGCTTTTCAAATCTCTCAACTACCGACGCCTTCGCATTCACTGCCATCTTTCATCTCTCGCTCCACAAGGGGTGTTGACTCATGAGCTCTTCGGAGGAGCAGGCAATCACTGCGAGACACTGGTCGAGGGCCACACACTCCAAATATGCCGACTTCTTCTCGGCCCCGTTGGCCTCCACACGGCCCCAATAAAGTCTTATCTAGGACTCGATGAACGCAACCAGCTCCCCATTCTCGAGTTGATCACAGTCTGCGTAGAGCCGATGGGCCTCGATGAGGTCGACATATAAATTGTTGAACACAACTTACACCAACATAGTTAATTCTTCTAAGCTACTTCGTGACAGGCAGAGAGAGCTCTGAATTCAGCACCGAGGGTCGGCAAACGTGACAGTGAAGTAGTGCAACGTTCAAACTCCCGGTCAGCCCTGGAGTATTCTTCTCCAAGCTATTGAAGTTCTGAAAGGATCTTCAAAACCTCTTGTGGAGGCCTATGATCTTCGGGTAACTTAGCAACATCCCTAAGAAAGGGATAAGGGTCATGCAAAATAGAAAAGAAAGAGGAGTTAAGCCCTTCTGTAAAAATTTATTCCGTAATCTCGATGGACAAAGAAAGAAGATCCATGTGGTCCGAGGTAGTGTTTACAGAGTTATTTATTTACACTCGTGGTGCATTTCGAATCCTAATGGGTGCTTTTATAAGCATGAGATTTAGCTATTATTGCACATTGGATAAGATGTGACGATTGGCAACCTGAGACCAATGGCTACCATGACGATTCATTTCTAAGATCATGGGGGAATGTAGCGAAATAAATGGGATCTCCTTGGAAAATGTAGCATTGTTACTAGGGCTGAGTCGGCGTATGCATGAAAAGAAGAGAAATGGCTAATTACTACGTGGCCATATGGTAACATAGGAGCTTGGCCAATGGCCAAGATACAAATAATAATCCTTTAGATAAATGCTCAAGTTGCATTACTGAAAGAGAAGTACATCCTATGCCCTAAGCAAAACAAGAAAATTTTATTGGCAATAGATTTATTCACTGCTCCTCAAGTCATTGACCGCATCGTAATAGAAGGAAAATATGAATAATAGGCTTGAAAGTGGTCGAGTGTCCTAAATCTTCATCCTCTCAAACTCTTTGAGGAGGGCTTGTATTTTCGCTTCATTCTTTTCCTGTGATGAAGCCTAGCTGGCCCTTTTTTTGATAATGAGTGGTAGGAGATGGACCAATTGATCAACATGAAGGGCGCTTGAGGAAACCACGTCCTCGGCTGCCCTCTTAGTGCTGAAGCTTTCCTTCGACCACGCCTGATACAGGGCGATCTATTCATCTAGGAATGCAAGATCCTCTAGATCGTCCATCTCCTTTGCAAAGTAAGCATATTTATGCTCCTTCAATTCCTTCATCAATCCAGCTCGGTAGGACTGTAACATCCTCAACATGGTGTGGTTGAATTGATGCACTGCAATCATATGTACCAGGCTACTTCATATTTTCTGCTCATTGCTACAGATTCCTCCTTGGTTGAAGCCTGTTGTTGAAGGTATTCTGAGTTCATTTGGTTAACAAAGGTTAGCTCGTAGAATCGATCTCCCATAATGTATAGATGCTTCAACATTTGGACTAGCTTTCTAAGTGTTACATCTCATTAGGCCACAAATGAAGCATTCATCGCAAAACCATTAACATTAAATAACAAGGAGGAATGGGAGTATTCTTTTAAACCCTATTTGAAAAATCCTTCAAATAACATTCAACACTTGCAATGAGGGAAGAAGAGTTAGAAGCTATGAACAGAGAGTAAAAGGAAGATGATGTGAGTTCAAGTAGGCACCAAATGTTGTTTAAATAGGCAATCTAGGCACCCACGATCTAGAATGATCGTGGTTAGAAAACCGGTACACGATTTTGAGTAATTAGGGACGTGGAGCAGTTAAAGCATAAAGTTTGGAAACAACTCATGTTCTACCGAATTTCACGGATGAGTTAATGGTCATTTAAAAGCAACAAAAGTAAGAGTGAAGGGGAAACAAGATGCAAAAATAGTCTAGTGGCCATTTATATAGAAAAGAGAATGACTACAATCAAAATTCAAAAGGCAGGTAACTTGCAATGATTCTCTGGCCATCTCCATATAATCCTTTGTGGTTTCTAACGTAGCCTCCTTCTTAGCTACCAACCGAGAAAGCCGACTGATATCTGCTATTTGGGAGTGCACAACAGTAGACAATTGGAGAACTTTCTTTTTGTGCTGAAGCTACTTTGTATCTTTGTTCGTAAACTCCTGCTTCAACAAAATTAGCTCCGCCTCCAGAGCTGTGATTCTGACTTCCAGGTTCTCCAACTCGACTTGAAAAGTTTTTCATATAACATTCCCGGTCACAAGCTCCTCGATGATGGTATGTGCAGAAGCCCTCTTGGACTCAGCTGTATCTCAATCAGCCACAAGACGGTCGACAATGAGACCAACATGATAGCCTGTCTTCCGTAGCCCCTAGAGTTATTAGAGATGAGATAGCTTGGTGAATAAAGCAAGATTTGACCAGGAGAAGACGCGATATGATTCGACCAGTCGATTGAGTTTGTCGATCGAATCAGTGTCAAGAGACCCCGCTAACCCCTTCTGAAAGAGGTCATGCAGTTTGGCCTTCACATCCTGTAGATTGCTGGAAGTAGAGGGCGATTCGGCCACAGTCACTTCTCCAGCAAAGGCTTTCTCAAACGAAGAGATGATACCTTCCACGGGAGGGAGATCTTCGTTATTGAGGATAGGAGCACCATCTGCAGATGCAAGTTCTAGAATAGGTGACAGATGGGAGTTGAGCTTGGCAGTCTCGACCATAGTGGTCTCAGCCGTCTCAGTTGGGGTCGTCTCTGCGATATTGACCATGGAGGTCTCTGCTGTCTCTTCGGTCTCGACCGTTGCCTCAGCCATGACTGCTTCAACGGTATGAACCTCAAGCTGAATTGAATCAGGAATCTCCTAGACAGTTTTGAAAGTCGGTCCTGCAGGGAGAAGCATTAGCTGGAGCGGGAGTCTCTCAATTAATGGCTGAAGGGGAGGTGCCACACCCATGCTTGACTGACTAGTGCGAGACTGCGGGGGATTTAAATCATGTATTCTTAATCAGTAAGAAGATTACTGACTTCGGGTGGACTGTGAGTAGGGAAGCCTTTAGCATTGATCGTTGCCTTTGAATCAATAGTCAGAATCTCAGGGATCATGGGATCCACAACCACCAATGTTTACTATTATTTTAGTTGGGCCATAACCATTTGTTTGTCAGCGGCCGTCAGCTCTCAAGTAAACTACAAAAGGAAAAGAAAGGAAAGTTAATTGATGTAGAAGCTAGAAATTTAATACAGATAAATGAACGAACGAATGATCTCCACCTAAGTCAGATCGGATGGCGTAGATGACGGACTGACTTCTAACGATCTGAGAATTTTTTATTATTGTTGCGAGTGGTTGAGTAGAGGTGGGGAATGGTGGCAGATTAAGATGATGAGGGGTGAGGTACCTCTCATTAAAGGGAAGATCAAGATTATTCAATATCTCTCTATCCTGCCACCATTTATTCTAATACTAATTAAAATAAGCCTCCTGATGACATTTTAAGTCTTCTTTAATCTCTTTTGAGTACTCATCAATAGAAAGATCGGGCCAGTACTTGGTTTTGAAGTACGTTTTAAAAGAAGATATGGCCTCGGCCGAAGAAGTACCTGACGGCTGTCAAGGCCCAGTGGATGCTTGTAATGGTTGATCATCTATTATTGAAGAAGGTTTAAGATGACTGATGTGCTAGAAGGAAAGAACTGGCACCTTGGGAGGTGGATTGGGCAAAGCTCCCAATTCTGATATCTTCTTTAGGACTGGCAGAGGTTAACGAGCAGGCATGGGAGCATCGAGATTTTCTGTTACAACCTCTTGGTTCTCTGGGACAGCAGCCTTGGTCATTGGAGCTCAAGGAGGAGAGGAAGTGGCCGACCTGGTCTTCGACTTGCTTGTCTTCTTTGGGGCAGAGGCGACGGCCGATGGAGCGACTGCCCTCTTCTTACTCTTCGACTTTAACTGTGAGGTGAATTGGCTGGCGAGCTCGGTGGGATCCCTAGCGCCTAACAACCTATTGTAGTAACACTCCCACCATTCGAGGATGCTATCCATCGCTTGAGGAAGGTTGGGATAGCTAGGGAGCTCGAGAGCGTTTGCCCCTTTGTGGAATAAAGAGTGGAGGGAAGGGTAGAGGCTTTCGTCGGTCACTACGAGGCGACCATATGGTGGTTGGTTGCAGGTCTTGTGGTGAGGGGGTAGGGAATACATTGGATGAGGCCAAATTGCTGACAAGTAGTGAAGGGTAATACTGCTCGACCCCGGCCTTGACATTTTTACCTTGCTCAACCGTCCCACGATACAGAAGATCATGACCGATGAGGTAACTGCCCAATGCCTAGTGTAACCGACTGGTCAATTCCTTATCATCTGGCTCAAACTGGCCAGTGAGCTAGCCTGGCCCATATTTCTCTCCCTTAGAGAAAAGCATGAAAGTCTTGCTTTTCTTAGTCTTATCTATAGAAAGGAGGACAGTGATGTAGAGCTCGCACGAAAGACTCTCCTAGAGGGAATGGAGAATCTGATCACCAAAGGAAGAATAAGGGTTCCCTTCATGCATAATATGACAAAATAAATTAGGGCGGAAGTAAGCATAAAACCACATCCAGATTAGCCATAGCGGTCCTCCTGCAGAGTACAGTCCCTTGTGGGTTATCTCGTAGATACCCTTATACAAGTGGCCAAGCACATAAGTCGCTAGAGCAATCCAGAAGCCCTGACAAAGCTGCTCAGCCAGGCAACATACTTTGTGGTGATTTGCTGAGTATTCATGCACAGTAGGTGGTGGTAGATCCAGAGAAGCAAAAATGCTACGTGTTCATCTTCATTGACCGGACTGTCAAGCTTACGGTAGGCCTTCATGAAGTTGGTGTAGGCCTTGGTGATCTTGCCGAGAAAATCCTTGCATTGCTTGGAGACATAACCTAGATAAACTGCCATACCAAAAGGCAGTAGATCAGTCAGAAATGAGATGTCCATGACGGTTGGGCTCATTAAACCACAACCGTAGAAGAATGAGTTCATCAACATGCTCCAAAATGCCGTCATAGCATGAATGAGAGACGGATTGGCCTAATACTCACAGACGGAGAGTTTGATGCATTCATAGATGACAAATCTTCTCTAGGTTTCCTCATACTGTGATGACACGCGAAGGAACCAAGATTCCCAATCTTGAATGGGCTTTGGCCATGTCCGAGGGGTCTTCAATGCATTTGTGGTGTCAAGGATGGTTCTAGATTGAATCAGTACAGTTTTCCAGAGCAAATGGGGAAGAATGGATCTAGTGGCTAGACCTCTTTAGCCTCTGTCCCGGTGGATAATGCTGGACCCAAGCAAAGATATTTGCTGCCCAGAGGTGATTCAAAAATTGTGTTCTCAATGCACTTGTCACCGAGAATGTCCATCACAACCATGATGTTCGTCTGATTGGAGGAGGGAGTATATGAGGAGGAGGTAACCATTATAGATTGGAGGAAGAGGAGATGTTTCAGAGAAGAAAGTCTGGATTGGGAAAGGAAATGAGGGCGTAAGAATGATAAGTTTCAAAAAGGCACTTATATCGGCCAAGGAGCGAGAGTATTTATTAAGCCATCATTATAGTTTTGATAGGACCAATGGAAAATACACACGTCAAAACAGGGTTTCTCTGACGTTTCGTTTAAACGTGACCGATGTTGAAAAATTACGAGGAGTTGGCCGAAGGCGGTTATCACCCAAGTGACATGTGTACACATTTAATGCGACATTAATGAGGGGTCTTACATCACTGTCACCTCTTTGTCAGAGGTACAATGACATGGGGGCAATATTCATCCCCATTACAGTCGTACCCTGCTACGACCAATCAGAGGGGATTACATGTGATTTGTATGGATGCGCATGGTATGCCCAGAGATTTGCAGTTATGTACGGAGGAGATTTCTTGATAAGTGAAGCCAGAACATATCAGCTAGTGCCGTGCATTACTAGATCTGTCGATAAAAAGGTGGTCGAGCTTGAGTGATTACATGACTGGTGTTGAACGAGGTGTCAGAAGCCAAGTAGTGGAGAGCAGTAATAGTAACTGTCAAAACATGGGAAGAAACCAGAACAACCAGATCAAGGCTATAAAAAGAAAAAAAAATGTAACAAAGAAAATCATCTCACACCAACCCAAACAAACTAAATCTATCTTTCAAATTATCCTGTCGATTTACATTCCTTAGTGTAATTGTTTACTTTTCTTGTTAAGAAAATATCATTTCTTTAGTGTAATCATTACTTTCCAAGCTTGTCGATTTACATTCCTTAATGTAATCCATAACAATAATTAAGTAGCTGGTAATTCTAGTTATAATTTGAGTCTACGTTTGCAAGCTGGATTCAAATCATCCATCGAGGAGGCATCCTGCAATTGTTCTTTACAACCAATTGTATGGATGTTTTTCTCATTTTCATCTCATCTATATCAAAATGTACTTTCGTACGAAAGTAAAATGAGTAACCCATCATCAGAGGACAAACCCCACCTTCTGAATATCGCTTGATCTGATTTACACATTGAACGAGTGGTTGAATAGGTGACCGATCTCTCCAGATCTCGATCATACACTATGTTTGCCTACCTCAATGCTCGAGTTCGTTGTTGTTCGGTTCGAATTGGAGACGCAATTCCAATTCTGGCACACCCACATTCCCAGTGTATAAAACAACGGCGAACACTAGTGACATCTAGTCAAGGAAGAAAAGCAGATAAGAAAAGAAAGAACAATTCAAGAAAACATTTCTACTGATCTTTCATATGACAATCAACCACAATATGAAGGAAAATCTATATGAAAGCAGGGTCCTAATGATGGATGCTTCTTATGCAAGAAGTTAGGCCATCAAAGGAAGGATTGCATAGAGTTTATAGAATGACTCATTAAAAAGGGTAAGAACTTAGTTCTAGTCTATTTTAAATTCAATTTTGATGATGGATATATTCTGGTGCAATTGTTCACATATACAATTCCATATAGTATATGTTATAGACTAACCCACTAACTAATGTTAAAAGATCAGTATATGTGGAGATGACATAGGGGGAAACATGAAAGCCATTGGGTAAAGCTTAGATTATTATCAGAACACTTTGTTAGCGTAATATTTTGCAAGCATTTTCTTTATTTAGGGGATTTCATAAGCATTCACAAATAAACACAAATAAGCACATAAGAAGATAACACAAAAGAAGATATTTTATTCCAGAGGTCCTAAGTTCTTTACATTCCAAGCTGTGGCCTGGCACAAGCCCTTAGTTACATCATATAAAATACCTTTGATTAAAAGGAAGATAGGCTATGATTGCATTTCTAAAGAATGTCACTTGAATTATGCCAAGCTTACCGTCCAAACCACTAAGTTAACAGTCTAGACTGCACAATTTCCGGTTGGTCAAGTGGTGTTGAATTTGAACTCTGCCTTTGAGATGGAGACTCTTGGAAGACCAAATCGGAGTTGTGCCTTTGGGGTCAAATGATTTTTTACTTATCTGGACTAGATTGTTGAGCCTCTGGGACCAACTCCAGTTTATGTTTCTCATTTAGACAAGCATAGTTATGTGTTTAAATTGGGAATGAAAAATTAAGTATTTTGTATGATTCAATTGCGATTAATTCTAACACTTTAGTTAATAACCCGTATCAACTAAATTTGACTGTTTCTCGTACCTATAACACTAACTTTTTGCATGTACACTAAAGGCATTAGGCAAAGTTTTATCGAAAATTCCTTCATCCTATAACATAGGCGACTAAGCCACATCTCTCGTGAGAGATTAGAAAGGCTTTTGCATGAAGGGATTCTCCACTCTTTAGACTTTTCAGACCTTGGGGTTTATGTAGACTACCTTAAAGGTAAATAGACTACAGTCATGCAGAAGGGTACCAAAAGCAGCCTAGGGCTCTTAGAGGTGAAATATACAAACATTTGTGGATCATTCCCTACAATATCTTAGAATGAACAAAAATATTTTATCACTCTCATGGACAACTACTCTCATTAGGTATATGTATAACTGTGCATATCCTAAATAGGGTCACAGGTAAGGCTGTATTGAAAACTCTATATGATTTGTGAACATGGCGAAACCCCAGTCTACTACTTTTCACATATGAGGTTATTCTGTAGAAGCTAAACTATATAACTCGCATGAAAGAAAACTTGACCCTAGAACAATTAGTTGCTTCTTTATAGGATACCTAGAAAGGTCCAAAGGATTCGGATATGATTGTTCATCTTATTCTATGAGAGTCATTGAGACTGTTAATGTTAGGTTTATCAAGAACAATGAAGATAGTGGGAGCACAAACTGTAAGAATATTATTTTTGAGGAAGAGTGGATTATGATTCCCACCAAAATCATTTAGAGTAGCATAGTCATCCATTTGACAGTAGACCCTGAGATCCTTGTGTATGGTTGTATATTGCCTAAAATATAACCCACCGATGAAGAATTGAAAAACCCAATTTAGAATAATGTGCCTTTAAGAAGACCAAATATAGAGAGAATATATTATTCCAAATAACTATATCGTCTATCTACAGGAGTATGAGTTTGACATAAAGGTAAAAAAGAATCCTATGTCCTTTTCATAAGTCGAACTAAGTGTGAATTCTTCTCATTGACTTCATGCCATAAAGAATGAATTGAAATACATAAAGAACAACATACTTTAGAACCTTCTTGAATTGGCTTAATGGATTAGGTAGATTGGTTATGAGCGGGTATTTAAAGCCAAACAAAGCTCTAAAGGTAGTATCGAAAGGTATAAATCTAGACTATTTGCAAAGGATTTCAATTAGGGTAAAGGAGTTGACTTTAGGAGACTTTGTTGCTTTTGTCTGAGAAAGACTCTTTTAGGATCATTATGACTCTTATGGCTAATATGGATTTAGGGCTGCATCAAAATGGATATGAATATTATGTTTCTCAATTGAGATCTAGTGGAGAACGTATATATATTGAAGTTAGAAGATTTAGAACATCTAGTCTACAAGCTTAAGAATTCCATTTATAAATTAAAATAGGTATCACGATAGTGGTACTTAAAAGATTCATAAAGTCATTTCCTTATATGGTTTCATTAAAAACACTACGGATGAGTGTAAATATGTGAAAATTGGTGGGAGTAAGTTTATGATTTTAGTTTTTTATGTCGACGATATTTTGTTGGCTAGTAGTAATATTATATTGTTACACGAATGTAATAAATTTCTATCTCAAAATTTTGAGATGAAAGATCTTGGTGATGCCTCTTTTGTCATCAGAATTCAGATTCGACGGGACAAATCACGTGAACTGCTTGACATGTTGTAGAGGTCTTATATCGATAGATTTCTTGTAAGGTTTGACATACAAGGTTGTGCTCCTGGTCAATTACCTATCTTAAAGGGTGATAAGTTTGACCAATTTCAATGTCCTAAGAATGACCTAGAAAAGGATAGGATGAAAGATATTTTTTGTGTCAGTAGTGGGGAGCATCGTGTACACTCAAGTATGTACACGTCTAGATATTACTTTTGTAGCTAGAGTGTTGGGCATGTACCGTAGGAATCTAGAGATGAACTATTGGATAACTGTTAAGAAAAGTATCGCACTACCTGCAAAGGACAAAGTACTTCACACTCACAAATTAAAGATATGACAATTTGGAACTACTTAGATATATTTTGTTAGCTACCTTCAGCAAGAAGTCTACCTCAAGCTACATTTTCATAATGGACTTGTATTTTGAAAATGTGTGACAATGTGACTTCATCTATGATGAAAGTGGAATATGTAACTTTCTTAAGTTTATGAATGAGGTGATATGGCTGCAAGTTTTATTCAGTACATAATTGTCTAGCATTTGTAGAACTCATTTGTGTGAAGTAGATAATGGTGGATCTACTCCCAAAAGATCGTTATGTCATGTTACTTATGAGGCATGTCTTCTATAGGAATTGGTGATCCAAAAAAGTAATAGATTAGATGGAGCTTCAGTTTGATTTAATTTAAGTACAAACAATATTAGATATCTCATTTATTTTGACAGTTATATTATTCATTTTATACATGTTTTTCCTTTAGTGTGTTCATTCAATTTTGAGAAAGCAAGACTTTGCTTTGTCTTGGAGACGCGTTCAGTAAGACCAATTGACGATAGGCCTGCATGATCATATTAGACATATAATCTTCATACCACACCCATATCTTTAATCCATGTCATTAATGTTATTGGTATTCATGACCTTGATTCATGACGCTTTAAAAAGATTAAATGTTGTGTTGACTATCACGATCCAATATCAATGGTCTTAAGGACCAAATCTGACAAGCGTTGCTCATATTATCCGACTGTGATGTTTTAAAATTCAGTAGGTTGTCAATTAGGAACTTTTGAAAAAAATATGTTTTATAAAATATTATCCATTAAAAAAATTATTTTCTTTCAGAGATCAATGTAGCACAAGTGGGAGAATGTAAGACTCCTATTAGGTGGGCCATATGTGACCATCGATATTGATCTAACTATTGGATTATTCAGATTGAGCAATACAGTGAGCCCCACAACATTTGTGTCCATTACATATAGGTTTGAGGTGTGACGCATAAATTGTAGTCCCTACATGCGGTTATTAAGATGGATATGGAAAGCTACAGTGTAGAGACTTTAGAGGGGAGAAGCCTGATGGGGAAGCTTCTCTAGCCCTCTACTCTATAAATACATGTCTTGATCCCATCACCCATATAGAGAGAAAAACTCTAATCTCATTGAGACGTTTTCCTAAAGGTGTAAGGTGCGGAAGACCAAGATCACCTCTCGACGACATCGAGAATATTTTTCTAATAAGGTACATGCTTAAGATTACATTTATGAATCTCTATTATTGATACATAGATGATTCATTTATTCCGTTATTCATATTACATTCCAAAGATGGGAAAATGATTTAGTGATGGTTCAACAAATCAATGAATTCTCTCAACTCCTCATTTGAAAGATTCCTCTTGCACGGAGGAGGCAACACACCCCTAGACCCTGTAATCGGGAAATATTGAGATACCATGACATTTGGGTCAGTAGATAAGCGAGCTAATCTTAGAAAATCTTTTTGAAGAGGTTTGTCACCTACCCATTTATCAACCCAAAAGTGTATCTTCATACCATCACTTTGAGAGAAGTGGATAGCTTCCTTGAATTTGGATCCTATACTACCTAAGACTTTCCAAATGGTTGATGTTTGGTAAAGAAAAGAATTCATTATCCACACTCCCCTCCTTTACAGTGTATTTGGTGTAATCATCTCTTTTCATAGGTAGTTTTCTTCATCCCTAAACCTCCAAAGACCTTTTTTTTTTTTTTCCTAGCACTGCTTTATTCATTGTATCTAGCCTTTTGATCCCCGTGCTTCCTTCCCTCGTCGGCTTTCTAACCTCTTCCCATTTGAGAAAATAGAACTTATTTCTCTCTTTCACGCTCATATATAGCTTTCTTATGGAAACAAATTAGGTGTTTCTCCCTCTTATGAGTAAAATTCAGGGGAATCACATAAGCCTTCTTAAGAAAATTACCATGAAGAAAAGAATTCTCGGTGTTAAGAATCAGGCTAATTTAAATTTATCGTGGGAGAGTTAAGGACTTAGATGAAGTTAAGCTTAGTGACCAATGACTAAAGCAAATGTTTCTTGGTTGATTCCACAAGTTTGAATGTATACTTTTGCAACTAGCTTGCTTTGTAAGGTACATCCAAACGCTTTTAAAGGAATATCATAAACATGATGTTTTCATCAGAATTCATCAATATGTCTCATCCCATCCAAAACTCTAGTGGGTTGCTGATTGGTTAAGTAATTCGCAGTAGTGAATTTTTTATTTTTTATTTTTATTTTTATTTTAAACATTCATCTCTATAGAAGTGGATGTGAAACTTTAAGAAGATATTTTTTGTTCAACTACCATGTTTTGTTGGGGATCTGAGAATTTGTTTCTTGTAAATCAATTCCAATTTTTTATAAATAAGAATGAGATTTTATAGACATATACTCTCCCATCATTTTCATTATGTAAAGTTCGGATGTGGGTTTGGAATTGATTAGAGATCCATGATTAATGGATGTGCATATATAATCAGTTACAATCATGGCAATATTTGTGACCTATCTATGGCATGGGTTTTTATCTGCTTGGTTTTCAATTGATAAAACTACTACGATCCTATGTTCTTACAGTAATCACACTTAAATAGTATCATCTGCATCGAATATATATTGTATCCTTCCCTTGATTGTATTCCAACTTTTTACCCTCAGTCGACTCACTGATTGTTTCTTCTTTCCATGACAATTTAGGTTGTGCTTGCACGGAGTACTCGAGTTGCTACTAACACTGACATAGACCCTCTAGCATTGTTATCTTCTTTAAAGGTTCTTCTCTTCTTTTAAGTACTTTGTTTAATAAATCTTCAGTGTATGTAATTTGGCTATGGACTCTATTATTTACTTGAATTTAATATGAGCAGGTTGAAGGCCAAAACTCTTTTCAGTTCTGTATTCAGCCACCTAATGCACCTGCTTTTATTGGGAATACTGTAAGTTAGATTCTATAAAAAAAAAATAATACCATTTTTTAATTGCAAGCTCTAAATATCTTTTTTCTTAAAACTTCTACTAAATTGCAATCATTTTTAACTAACAAGTATCTTACCGAATGTGATATTTTGCATTAGATTGTGCTCAAGGTGTTTCAAAATAGACATTAGTAATTCAAAATTTAAGTCTTAAAATAGTGTGGCGATTTATATTTCAAAGTTGTGTTTGGTTTGTTGTTGTATCAATCTTTGTTTAGTCCCACAATGGAAAGGGGGGACTTTCCACCTTATAAGGATGTTGGTTATTAACCATGCCTTGGAAAATATTTGGTCTTAACAATACAAAGCTAGCAAGATACTAAAAGTACATATTATCATCATATAACATATTCTAAGTGCATAAAACACCTTAGTCCACAATTGCCAATTTTACTCTTTAAGAACTCTTCAAATATTATATGCCTTTAGAAGAAACTTGATCATTTTGTATGATGTGGCCTGGTTCAAAATAATCCATTGATCACTTCGGTAGCCTTATAAACTGGATATGGGAAATTTTAAATAAGTTAAAATGGACAATTAACATAGCTCGATTTGCAAGCATGTCAGCAAGAACATCATACGTTTCAGACAATGGCCTATGAGCAACTTGAGCAATTTTCATGCATGCTTTTGTTGAATCTGTAGGGTTTGCGATAGCTTAGTGTGAAAGCTTTATGTTTCCAATAGGTCTCTTTCCTTACAACTTAATTTAGAGAATAAACTTCAAACCAAAAAAAGAAAAGAAAAAGAAAATCCCAATGCACATTTCCAGTTTTATATACCTTATAGGAGAGAGAACAACCCAAAGTGAAGGACTTGTATATATGCTCTCAAAGCAAATAAGCCTTCACCTCTGAGGCAACTAAAAATAAGATTAACTGTATCTTTAACTAGCTCTAACTTGGAGACATGGAGAGGAGACCAGTACTAAACCCACGGGTCTGATCTCCTTCAGCTTTTACACACCCTCACACGTGTCACCTATGGACCCCATGTCCATATGAATCACTCACACGATCGAAGTGTGCTTATGGTTCAGATGACATGGGGCATCTACTAGTTGGTTGCCCAAAATGGTCTAAGCTTCGTTCTAGTTTCCAGCGAATTTCACGTTTACCCCCACATCTATGCATTTAGTGCTGAAAATTTGACAAATTTGATGCAGTTTGTATATCACACATACCCTTCATCATGGCCACATCAAGTTCTTATGTTTTATCCAATTTTAAATTAACTTAGGCATGCAGAAAAGTTGAGTTCCTCCCTACACATGGATCACATTACATCCATTAAACAACAATGTTTCAAAAATCATGCATTGATCTAGCTATAGGCTACGTAGCATCAGTAAATAGTGTTTCCCATGTAGTAGACATGGCCATAGCTAGCTAGGTAGTGTGTAACAAGTATAGCGTTTGCTAAACCATTGTAAAATAGTGGTGACCAATCCTTCTCATACATGACATTGATTTAGAACTATCTGCACCATCTAAATAGTGGGTCTTATTTTTGATGAAGAATATATCCACATACACCCATATCAAAGTCTTAACCATCCATGCAAGTGCTTATACATAAATATATGGCGTGAAACTCACAGTCTCATCTTCTCATAATGTTTTGAAAGAAATGGGCTTTGAAAGGATGCGGATTGCCCGGAGACCTAATTGGATTCCGTGGGCCCATGGTGATGTGTGTTTTATCCATGTCATCCATCCATTTTGCAGGTGATTGATCTCCAAAATGAGGTAAATCCAAAGCTCAAGTGGACCACACCATAGGAAATAGTGGGGATAATGACACCTACACTTGAAACCTTCCTAGGGCCTACCATGATGTTTATTCGCCATCCATTAAGATTATATAGGCTGATGAAAGTAAAAGGTAGATATTAACTTGATTCAAAACTTCTATGGCCCTAAGAAGTTCTTATCGTTGGGTGTTCAATTCCTATTGTATCCCAAACCTGCACCTTTTAGGCTCAAGCTAGAAAATAATATGGAAAAATGGATAGACGGCCTGGATAAAACACATATGTCATAATGGCCCCTTGCTAACCGAGTCTCCAAGCAATCCATTGATGCCAAAAAAAAATAGGGGCTGTTTGGTGCATGGTATTAGATAGGATTAGGTGGTATGGAATTGCATTTGGCTCCATGGGAATTTTATCCGGTGTTTGATAACAGTATGAAGGATTAGATTAATCCCAATATCACATATTCCAATGCCAATGGTGGATACTGTAGGTTTTCTGGTAGATTTCAAAATCCACTACAATTGTGGGCCTACGCTGAGGCATGTGTCTTATCCATGCCATTCATGCATATGTGCCCTTTCCCATGACATTCAAGCTTCATATGCACGAAGGTGACGACATTAGTTATGAAATGTGGTCCACTGATTACAATTCCATGGTCCACCAAATGTAGACTTCACATAATATATTGTAATTCCCAATGGAAGAATTTGATTTGAAACATGGAATTAGACGGTAAAAATACCATGGTATTTCCATGTAACCATTACACAATAAATGATATTAATTCCAACTAATATTATTCCATCCCATTTTATACCGCTAATGCATTAATCGACCTGTGAGAAGGTACAACGGCTGAAGTTTCACCTGCATTGAGCCTAAATAAAGGAGAATTTCAAAAATTTCCTTCGAATTTCATACGGTTGTAGGGTTAAAGATTGAGAATTGGAAGACTCTTCAACTCTAGAAAATTGGTCCCATGAATTCTACCCTTACTACCCTTTCCCTCTCCTCACTGCCCCAACCAATAATGTGCTCTTTCTACCCTAATCACCTTCCATTGAAGCTTTTCTCATCCATATCATCAATGACCTTTAAAAGCTCATCTTCCGTCTCCAATCTCACAAAAGTGGAACCCCAAATTGAAGAGGATCCACCCAAGAAAAGTTAATCTCCATCCACTCCTCATAAAACTGATTGATATAGAGAGTCAATAGTTCCTTCAAAGGCTTCCCCTCATCCCTTTGATACCTCAACTACTCTTTTTTTTTTTTTGTTTCTACCCTTACGTACCTAAATCCGCTACCCCTCATCATCCACTCGAGCTAAAACAATGGCTTCTTTTGAACCTGCGATCTCTAACCCTTTTCCTTTGGATTAGACCTTGCCTCCACTTAGTCCCTTACTCTTCCTTCGTCCTCTACTTCTAGAGAAAACTCCCTCCTTCCTCTACCTCTCTCTCCTTGGACTAAGGAAGTCTAATATGGAAGGACGATCTCCCTCGATTCTTAGAGAAAAGATAACTCCTCTCTCCTCCCTTCCCTCTTGAGAAACATCGAGCTTTCCTTCTCTCCGCCTCCCTTGACCTATCTTTGGAGAACCCTTTAGACCCATCCTTAAGTGTCTCCCTAGATTCACGACCCTGAATTCCTCTAAAGCCTTCATAAAACAAATCTCTTGAATCATCATTGTAGAAATTTTGTCGATGGAAGGATGAACCAACTATTGGATTGTCCCAAAAATTTCCTCACGATACCCTTCTAGCGTACATTCTTCCGTCGACAAGAGATTCATCCAAAATCTTAATAGGCTCATCCCCTTTCCATCATTGAGCATTTGAACTACTAAGATCTTATTAGTAATTCCCAATAATTAAACAACTTCTGACATGGGTTCTTTGAAGCATTACGACATCAATATTCCTTTTTTTTTAAAATAATGAAAATCCTTCACTACATGTTGACATTCAGGGTTTTCTTAGCTCCAAAGTTTCCAATAAATATCATTCTTTATTAATGTTTGAGCCATCTAACCCTTGCCTTCTCTTGCCATATATATTGACCTTTTTAGCTCTGGTATTTTTGACAGAGATGATGTTGAATTGGTTTCTTGAGGCCTCCTCTTCCTTCTCCTTCGATGATTAACACTTTCATAGGCATTGCTTTTTCCTCCTTGGATTCCCATGCTTTCATAGGCTGATTATTGCTCTTGTATTCACACAACCCTCACATAGTTACCCATATTTGCTTTTGTGTTCACCTCATTGATTAGGCAGGCCCTTCCCTTCTCTCCTCCCTCATTTGCTCCACCTCAATTTGTAACGATGCCATCTTTCCCTATAGACAATGGAATAATGACTATGGGTTTGGATGATTCCCCTATCTACGAAGAATCAAACTACAATAAGGATCTTCTTGTAATCTTGTTTGAGAAAACTATTTTTATTACTGAAGAGTCTTAAGGGCATGGACCTCGATCACCTTCAATCCTTGATAAACATTCTCCCAGCACATTTTTAGTCATCTCCAATGCTTTTCATGTTATAGTAGATAGCATTTGATTCATCAAAAGGTATGTTTGATTATAATTCATAATGCTTGTTGTGTGGTAAAGTACCTTTCATAATCAATCTATAGCACAAATCTAAAGAAGTAGTGTAAAAGAGTCTTGCCAATTGTGGAGAGTACCAAAGTGCAGTACCCTCAACTGCTACTACTAATTTTCCTCACAGATTAGTCAACTATGCGTGATCACTCTTTGTTTTATCTATCATTTGCTACTTCACATGTGTCATCGAGACTATTGCAAAATAATAGAAGATGTTTGTCCATGACTCTCAATTTTGATTTCTTCGTTTTAGAGGAGACCTGTAGGTTTTAAATGTGTAGCTTATTCCACCACCATCATCATCATCATCTAAGTCTTATCCCAACTAATTGGAGTAACCTACACGAATCTTCTTCCACCATTGTACTTTATCATGAACCATATCCTCCGTTAAACCATAGTTCCTCAATTCCTTTCTTACTACCTTCACCCATGTCCCTTGAGGCCTTCACTTAGCATTTTTCAAGCATTCTATTTGTATAAGTCATTGTTAATCAGTGCAATTCTTGTTCTCCATTGCATATGACCATACTATCTAAATCTACTTTCCCCTATCTAAATCTACCTATCGATGTTACTTCTAAGTTCCCTTGAATGCATTTATTCCTAATTCTATCCTTGTCTTGTCACTTATTCGTGTCAAAATCCTCATTTCCTCTATATTCATCCTATCAACATGTTTTCCCTTGTTTCCCAACATTTTGTCGATAAAGCCTGGTTGCTCTTCTAGCTATCCTATAAAGTTCCCTTTGAGTTTCATCGGTATGCGACGATCCAAAAACTCTAGAGGTACATCCACACTAATCCACCCAACTCTATCTCCATAAGAAACATCCTTCTTAATCTCTTGGCTCTCCCGAATTGACCCAAGATATTGAAAATGATCATGCTTGGGTGCCTCTTGGCCATCAATGCTAACTAATTTCTTGTTTTCACTCATGTTATAATTATGATTACATTCTATATTCTCTATTTTAGTTTAACTCATTTTAATTTTTTTTTTAATCTAAAGCAACTCTCCATAAATTTAGCTTTATATTTACTCCTCCCTTGACTTTTCAATTAAAAATATGTTATCTGTAAATAACATGTATCGTGAAAATGCCTTGTTAACTTGTTTATAACCCAATCCAAAAAAGTACAAGCATTAATGACAATCTTGGGTGTAAGCTTACAATAATTGAAAACTCACTTGTGTCTCCGCTAGTAGTCCTTACATTTGTTTCCACTCCCTCATAAATATATTTAATCATGTTAATATATCCTCTTAAAACTCATTTTTTCCCAACACCCACCAGATTTACTCCCAGGGGAGCATGTTATATGCTTTCTGTAAGTCAAAGACCAAGTGAAGATCATTCCTCTCCTGATATCTCTCCTTTAGTTGTCTAAGTAGGAAAATAGCCTTAGTGGATGACTTCCTTGGCATAAAACCAAACTAATTTTCTAATACATTCACCTCATACCTTAATCTTTGCTCATTTCCTCTCCCAAAGATTCATAGCGTGGTTCGTAAGTTCAATCCATGATAGTTAGTGCAACTCCAATACTTTTACTCCATGTGTCTGGCATGTTCTTCAATCTTACAATCTTGTTGAACAACTCTTTAAACCAACCAACCAACCAAATGTGTTAATTAGTTTATTCCTTGGGTAAAAAAAAAAAAAAAAAAATCTTTTTTCTCTTAATTTTGGAAGCGTTAATCAGTTTCTTTTGTTGAATTAATGCATGATTTTCTATTTCTTATCTTTTGCCATTGTAAACTGATATTTTTTGTGGATTACAGAGTATTGACATTTTTATAACCTAATATTTTTGTGGGTAGTTCTGCTATATTTCCCTGTTATGGGAGAAGTTATAAGGTCTTAATGCATCAGGATGCAAATAATGTCTCGAGGCACCCCATCAATACACATGGGTCCCATGGTTTCGCATGGCCCCTCCATGTGTGAGAGATTTCCTAAAAATATTCCAGATAGTCTGATCCTAACCACCCTATTCTTGGCCTTCTTTTTTGAAATGTTGATGGATTTTTTTCCTAATCATCCAATTTTATAAGATACAATTTGAAGGGATGGGAAAAAGTTTAAGCATTTCCCATCTATGATGTAGCTAATAAGATGAATTGTCTCGATGACCAAACCATGCTCCCCAACTTGCACAGACTAGTGTATTCACACACTATTTTTTCTCCACATCAGAAGATTCAAAACCCTATTAACTTCTCCTATGGTGTGCTTTTTTGTTGACTTAAATGTCTTTTATATAATTGATAAGTAAATTTATTCTAAAACTATAAGGCATACATGTCATGTGAAGTAAAAACTAGATCTTGCTTATTCTAGAGAGTTTTGGTACCAACCATAGAATATTACGTTTAACAGTAATTAATATCTTGCATATGCCTAATCATAATCATAAATTATGATTGAATTAAGCAGCTAGGTCTAATTCTAACTAATTTCTTTGTTGTATGGAAACTTTGTCAATAGCCAGAGCAACTATTTCATCGAAAACATCTTAATGTTTCAAGCGAGGCTTTAGCTGGAACCCGTGCTAGGAGTGGATCTAAGGATCTTGATCTTCAAATAGAACGTGATTTGCTTAGCAGGTTTATCTTACCTTCATACTTTCAAAAATTATTCTAATATGCACTTTTTCATTCAGCACAACATATATAAGATGTATCATTGGCCGTGTTACTTGTTAGATATTAATTTAATCCCCTACATCTTTTGATTGTATTCATTTATTCATTCATCTGATGTTTGAATAATTTTCTTCTTTTTAATTATAAGAAATATACAATCCTAGTATTCTCTCTTGTCTAACCTTTTATTTCATCTAAATTGTGTGCATGCTCCTTTTGAATATTAGTGTAGTTGATGTTTATTAAGCCTGTAGAGAGTTCAAAATTGTCTTATGAAATTTAAGGATGAAGGTTTCTCCATCTTTGGATTTTATAAAATGGTTTGTCAGTTCAGTGTAAAAGTCAAGATCTACATTTTGATAATAGTGGGGAGTATGTTTCCATTTGATTTTCAAACCTATTTTCATAACAATTATATTAAATCTCAAACCACTTGTTCATATACTTCCTAACAGAAAAGTGTTGTAGAGAGAGAACAGACACCTCCTTGAAGCAGCATGTGCTCCTATTGTATAGCCATCAATATAGCCCCCTTCCTATAGAAATTTGAATTGAATAAAGAATTATGTTCTTTTGTAGTCGAAAATTTTCCTTTTTCTTTTTATTTTTTGGTGGGATGAGGGAAGAAAAGCTTCTTTTCCTTCATCTATTTGGTTGTACTGTTACTTGGATTTATGGTTATTTCCCTAGCTGCATGACTGGTTAGTAGCCTCTAGATTTCTACAAACTAGTTCCTTAGATCTAGCAATGAACTAATTTGAATCAGAGAAAGTTGCACTTGGGCCTTTTATTTTTATTTTTATTTTTATCTTTTCACTAAATCTACATAGTGACATAGCCCCTGTAGCCTTTTATACTGGGGTTTTTGCACCTTTCTCTAACTTTTGCTACAGTTTTGAAGATTACTTTTTCTATTGATCTTCTGTAGGTGGCTTATTGTAATTCAGGTTTTCTGGAAGATTTCAGTCTTAAAGTCTAATCATATCACTCTTATGACATAGGAAACTAACTACAAACCCTAAACCTCAAAACCATACTAAATACCATAATCTAACGACCCTATACACCCCTTTTTCGTCATCAAACCCCAACAATTGCCCTATTCCCAGCCTTCGTTACACATTTCCAGCCTCAATTCCATCTACAACCCCAATTATAGTTTAGGATCCCTGCCCGCCATTGTAAGCCCATAAACAACCATTGAGGCATAACTGTAACCTTTCAAGTCATCAATTGCCAATACTTTATATCCAAAACCACCTACAAACAATTACAGAATGATTCCCACATTCTCACGTAACATGTACCATTGTGAACCTTTCAGTCCAACAACCTTTAGTATAAATAATACTCTATATTTGCCTATAATCAATACCATTACATTCTTTTAATTTGTCCAAGCACAACAAGTTTGATTAAAGATCTAAAGCTTTGTCTTAAATCATATTATAAACAACCCGAAAATAACCAGGTAACTAGGTTATATAATTCTACCCTTTTTTTAAAAAAAATCACTTGGACCACTTCCCCACCCCACTTAATACCAATTAGTTAGTATCCACTAGAAGCTGGACTCTATAGAATCTTCAAAAGACCTTTGAGATCTAGAGTGATGTTTTGAGAGCCATACAATAATCGGAGGAGCAATTTGAATAATTTTGTGAGAAAATGAGTTAGATGAATGATAGGTCATCTACCCTTGAAGGAATTAATAGGAGAAATAATTTTAAAATATGTGAAGTTAAAGAATCACTCACCTAAGCATCCCTGTGTCAAACACTAAGAAGAGATGGTTCCAATCATGGATATGAGTACGAGACCTGAAATTGCATGGTGAGATACCACGAGTATGTGCGAAAGCTTGGTGGAGCTAAGGAATGAAGGTTATGTCCTAGGAGGTGATTAGGACCAAATAAAATTTTACTAATTAATTTCAATTTCCTAACTCAAACTAATTTACTAATTAAACTAAGTAAGGCAAATTACAACTACGGCTTCTGAGCCAATAGTGGGTCTAATCAAATATACTACAATTGATATTCTAATTTAAGCAAGTAGTCTATAAACATTAATGTACGTGTGTGTGGAATATGCTAACTATTCAATTTCTAGCATTCATCTAATCATGCATATATATAATTCAACAAATCAATCGCATAAGCATAATAAGAAATGTGCTAAAAAAATTCTAAACGCAAGCATGTATGGTAGTTTAGTTTCTTTACTCCATTCCCAGTGAATGCACTTTCTCTTAGAGTGTATCGGTAGTCACTATCAGAGGTTTTAAATCAGGTTCACCTCTAACCTTTACAACATACTTAATATTTGCACGTACACTTTCGTCGAAGGCTTCCACAAGAGACTTTACTTAGTTTTCTATGGGCTAACTAATAACTTCGATTCTAGTCCAATGACCTACGTTTACTCCTGTCAAAAGCTCCCATGAAGACTAACACGTACACACCCATGTCCGTGTTGAGATGTGAAGACACATCTTGACAGGTCCGCTAGACCAGTCGAGGAGCCTGCTTGACCAGTCGAGGTTACGCAAATTCGTTTTCAAATTTTGCACGGACTACGTAATTTTGAGGCGGTTTTCGCAGAGGTGTGATCTTTTCTAGGGTTATGGGAATTATTCTAAGGTGTATGCAAAGGGTTTTTTCTATACATCCAAGGGGAAAAGGTTAGTATATTGCTTGTAATCTTATTTTCTTCATAGTGAAAGTTTGAACCCATGGTTTTTTACCCTTGTTTGGGATTTTTTCACGTATATTCTGTCTCATGGTTTATTTGGTATGCTTTAATTTTACTTCTATATTATATTTCTTCTTGTTTATCATTTGTGGGTGATATCAGAGATTAGATCTTAGTTCACTAGCATTGTTGACGTGCTGCGCAACAACTGGTATCAAAGCTATTGTTTTAGTTCAAGTGGGAGTGATGATGGAAGAAGGGAATACTAGAATCGAGAAGTTTGATGGTTCAAACTTTGCCTTCTGCAAGATGTAGATGGAGGATTATCTGTATCAGAAGGACGTTTATATTCCTCTAGGAGCGAAAGAGAAGAAACCGGAGAAGATGATAGATGATGAATGGTTTTTATTGGATCAGAAGGCTTTAGGAATGATCCGACTCTCTTTGTCTAAGAGTGCTGCCTTCAATATACTAAGGTAAAAACCACAAAAGAATTAATGGAAGCCCTAACTACGATGTATGAAAAACTCTCAGCGTCCAACAAAGTTCATCTTATGAAATAACTATTCAACATGAAGATGTCAGATGGTGGGAGCGTGGCTGAACATCTAAACGAGTTCAATACAGTCACGAGCCAATTAGAATTCGTTAGCATTATTTTTTAGGACTAGGTCAGGACGTTATTGATCTTGTCCAGTTTGCCAGACAGTTGGGATGGTTTGGTGATTGCTGTGAGCAATTCTTCAGGGTCGATAAAGCTGAAATTTGATGATGTGGCCGGTCTAATTCTCAGCGAATAATCTAGAAGAAGGACATCGAGAGTTTCAGGGGATTCAGGGAATGCTCTAAACGTTGAAGGAAGAGGAAGATCACTGAACAAAGGAAGTAACAAACACGAACATTCTAAGTCTAGGAAGAAGTCTAAGGGACAGAAAGAAAAAAACGGGTGTTGGCATTGCGACAAGAAGGGGCACATGAAACGTAATTGTAGGGTGCTTAAGAAATAAGAAGGAAGCTCTCAAGGAGAGAAGGATTCAGTGAATCTATCTAAGGAGAGTAACACAGAGGCATTGATCTTGTCTTTTGATGCAAGGAATGAGTCTTGGGTCATAGACTCGGGTGCTTTGTTTCATGCCATTTCGTGTGAGGAAGTTCTGCATGATTATGTGTCAAGTGACTTCGGGAGAGTCTACCTAGGTGATGATGAGCCGTGCAATATTGTTGGAAAGGGAGACATTCATATAAATTAGAAAGACGGAACGACTTTAAAATTGAAGGATGTCAGACATGTACCAAATTTGAAACGAAACTTGATCTCAGTGGGGCAGTTGGCCGATACTGGATATGTGACGACATTCACTAGTGATTCCTGGAAGATCACAAAAGGTGCCTTGGTGATATCTCGAGGTAAGAAGGAAGGTACTTTATACGTGACTTCAAGATTGTATAGTTCACTCGCAGTCGCATCAACTAGAGTGAAAGGGCAGTTATGGCATTAGAGGTTGGGACATATGAGTGAGAAGGGGATGAAAGTGTTATTGTCAAAAGGGAAGCTACCAGAGCTAAAGTCTATTGACTTATAATTCTGCAAGGATTGCGTGTATGGTAAGCAGAAGAGAGTAAGTTTCAAGAAGACAGGACGCACTCCAAAGATGCATCCGTTGAAGCTTGTACACACTGATGTATGGGGACTAACACAGGTATCATCTCTTGGTGTCTCACGTTATTTTGTTTCTTTTATTGATGATACTAGTAGAAAACTGTGGGTTTATTTCTTAAAGCATAAATCTGATGTATTTGATGTATTTAAGAAGTGGAAAATAATGGTAAAACATGAAACAGGTAAAATAGTAAAATGTCTCAGATCAGATAATGGGGGAGATTATTGTAATAAGAGGTTTGAGAAGTATTGTGCAGCAAATGGAATCAAACATCAGAAAATGATTTCAAGGACATCGCAGCAAAACGGTGTGGCTGAGCGCATTAACAAGACTATTCTTGAGCACGCCAAGAGTATGAGATTACATACAGGGTTGCCCAAGATGTTTTGGGCTGATGCTGTGAATACTGCTGCATATCTCATCAATAGAAGTCCCTCGGCACCATTAGATGGTGGGCTACTAGAAGAAATGTGGATTGGAAAAGAAGTGAACCTTGCACATCTCAGAGTGTTTGGTTGCACTTCATATGTTCACATTGATGCAGAGCATAGAAACAAGCTGGATGCGAAGTCCAGGAGGTGCGCGTTTATAGAATACGGGCAACATGATTTTGGCTACAGGTTTTGGGATACAAAAAATAGAAAAATCATTAAAAGCAAAGATGTAGTTTTCAATGAAAAAGTGATGCATAAGGATAATGTGCAGCAAAATAAGGTCGATGAGAAAGAATTCATAGAGTTGAAAGAGTTACCAGATACGGGTGTTACAGTGCCACAGGATGATCATACACAGGAGCATTATGAGGCAGAGCTACAGACACCGGTTGTGAGAAGGTCTACTTGGGAGAGGAGACCCACGGTCCGATACTCACCCTCCTTATATTATCTACTGTTGATAGATAATGGTGAACCAAAGTGTTTTGAAGAGGTATTACAGTCAGATACACGGGTTAAGTGAGAGTAGGTCATAGATAATGAGATAGACTCTCTTGAGTCTAATTATACATGGGAGCTAGTCACTCTACCTAAGGGTAAGAATGCTCTTCATAACAAGTGGGTTTACAGACTGAAGGAGGAGCATGATGGTTCAAAATGGTACAAGGCTAAATTAGTTGTGAAAGGGTTCCAATAAAAGGCAGGTATCGACTTCACTGAAATATTTTTACCAGTGGTGAAAATATCTACGATTCGTATGGTCTTGAGTATAGTGGCTACAGAGGACTTGCATCTAGATCAGCTATATGTTAAGATAGTCTTTCTTCATGGGGACCTTGAAGAAGATATATATGCATCAGTCGACAGGATATGTGGCACCAGGAAAGGAGAACAAGGTGTGTAGACTGAAGAAGAGTTTATATGGCCTGAAACAGGCCCCAAGGCAGTGGTACAAGAAGTTCGACAGTTTCATGTTGAAAAATAGTTTTAGGAGATGTCATGCAGACCACTGTTGCTATTTGAAGAAGTTTGATACATCGTACATCATCCTTTTTGTGTATGTTGATGATATACTTATGGCCAGATCAAGCATGAAGGACATCTCAGATCTCAAAAGACAACTGTCTAGAGAATTTTTCATGAAGTATTTAGGAGCTGCAAAATAAATCCTAGGCATAAGGATAAAGCGTGACAGGAAAAATAATAAATTAGTTTTGTTATAAGCATAGTACATAGCCAAAGTATTTGATCGATTTAGTATGGGAGGTGTTAAGCCGATTAACACTCCATTAGCTAACCACTTCAAGCTTTCTAAGGAGCAAGGTGCAAAGACGCAAGATGAACGAGATTACATGGCTAAAGTCCCATATGCGTCAGCTATCGGGAGTCTCATGTATGCTTTGGTGGGCACGAGGCCAGACATTGCTTAAGCAGTGAGAGTTGTTAGCAGGTTCATGAACAATTCCGGGAAGGAACATTGGGAAGCTGTGAAGTCGATCCTTAGATACTTGGTAGGTACTGTAGATGTAGGGTTGTATTATGGCGGTTTGGAAATCAAGCTACAAGGCTGTAGATTCATATTTGGCAGGAGATATCGACAACAAACGAAGCACTACAGGCTCTGTCTTTACTCTGGGTAGTGTTGCAGTCCATTGGGTCTCTCAATTACAGAAGATAATATCTATCAGTACAACGGAAGCAGAATATATTACTGCTACAGAAGCGTGTAAGGAGATAGTGTAGATGCAAGGTTTCATGGAAGAGTTAGGAAAGAAGTAAGAAGATTGCAAGCTGTACAGTGACAGTCAGAGTGTAATACACTTGGCTAAGAATTCAGCCTTTCATTCAAGGACCAAGCATATTGACATCAGATATCACTTCATATGTTTGTTATTGGGAGATGGATCGATTGCACTGGAGAAGATCCATACAAGTGAGAATCCTACGGATATGCTGACTAAGGCGGTTACACAGGAGAAGCTGAAGCTCTGTTCAGCTTTGATTAGTCTTCAGGCTTGAAGACGGAGAGGTGGTGCACTTCGGATATAGAAGACGAAGGATTATGACGATGCATCTCTAAGTGGGAGATTGTTGATATGTGAAGCCACATCTGAATAGGTCTGCTCGACCAATCGAGGTTACGTAGATTCGTTTCCAGATTTTGCACGGACTGCGTAATTTTGAGGCGATTTTTGTAGAGGTGCGAAAGGGAAGTTTCCTAAACTATAAATAAGGGTCCCTAGGGCTTTTCTAGGGTTATAGGAATTATTCTAAGGTGTATGCAAAGGGTTTTTTCTATACATCCAAGGGGAAAAGGTTAGAATATTACTTGTAATCTTATTTTCTTCATAGTGGAAGTTTGCACCCATGATTTTTTACCCTTGTTTGGGGTTTTTGCATGTATATTCTGTCTTATAGTTTGTTTGGTATGCTTTGATTGTACTTCTAGATTAATTTCTTCTTGTTTATTATTTATGGGTGATACCGGAGATTAGATCTCAATTCATTATTGTTATTGACGTGCTGCGTAACAGTTTGATGAATTCAAATTTACACAAGATACTAGGTCCTACATAAGAACCT
Organism: Magnolia changhungtana; assembly: GCA_030180095.1. NCBI lineage: Eukaryota > Viridiplantae > Streptophyta > Magnoliopsida > Magnoliales > Magnoliaceae > Magnolia > Magnolia changhungtana. The sequence continues at coordinate 7,992,352 of JASAUF010000600.1, forward strand.
ATCGAGTTTGGATCATAAACTCTTACCATTAATTATACATAAGGAAAGAGCTCACAAACTTTTACCCTTAATCATACATCAGGAAAGAGAGTATGGACTCATAAATGTTATACCCCAGACTCGGTAACCGGACTCACAAGGAACCCGATAGTCGGTTCGGGCCACAAGAGGCTCCATAGTACCCCATTCTCGGCTCCTAAGGCAGGCTTCGATCCTGGGTTCCTACAAGGAGGGTTTCCATAACTGTATATTTATTTCCAATACAGGCATACCCAAGATCACAACAAGTAAATCTTGAAAATAATAAAGGGACACATTACAAAATCCACTATAAATTTGAACTTTACAAGTATATAGCTGAAAGGAAATACATCAGATAACAAAAGGAGAAGGAAGAAGATCTACAACACTAGGGTCCTGGGCTCAACTCTAATCCAAGCTCTGTCGTTATGACGCTGACCTAGGATTTCCTGCATACATCAATCGTGCATAAGCTTATAGAAGCTTAGAGGGTGGTGAAAGTGTGTGACAATGGTGTGCAGAAGAATAATAGGAGATACAGGAAGGAAAAACATAATCAATGACAATATCACTAGCCTTACCAAGGCTTGTCATGAATGCAATGAAATGAGTACAAGGTGTCATACCAAGGCGATACATAAGGGGCTTATGTAGCCAATGCAATGCGATGTGAAGTGATGCCTATGCTCATATCCAATCCACATATCAAGTACATTTCCATCATAAGGAAATCACTGGGGTCAAGTACACTGTTGGATGACTACCACTCTCCAGACCCACACAGTTAAACGAGCATAAGAGACCTCACTACCCGCTTGTGGACAACCAATCACCAACAAGGCTCGTCGACATTGGTCAGACTCAGCTTAATAATGCCTCCTTACATCAGGCGGGTAAGGCCACACCCCTACCCAACTGACTACCCGACGATGGGAGTTGCGGCCTAACGATATAAGGCCCTCATGCGCTCATAGTTTCCATTCGGTCACAGCGTTGGGGTAGATCCTTGGTACCATAGAAGTTTTGAGAATTTTACCCACGAGCATCCTATGCGCCTTATATGTTCAAGTAACATTTCAGGTGTCCACACATACGGCCATTCATGAATGTCCCTGTGGAGGCAAGGCCCTGATGGAGCAAGGGTGGTATTATCATAAAATGCGATGCCAATGCACGAGTCACGCATACAGATCGTGCACTAATTCCAAGCACTCGATGTGCACAAGGAGAGAAACTTCATCCCTCTATCATATCAACCCAATGACCACACACAATGTAATCTATTCACACAGATGATGCATATAGGTCATGCTAGTGTAAGTGTGCTACTCGGCGATAATGACGTGAAACATATTCCTCCTTCGCAAGGAGGGACAAGTTCTAGATACATAGACAGGTACTCTAAGGAGAAGTCCTCTAGTGGGGGCCCAATACTTTGGGGTAACCCACAAGCTAAGATAATCATAAAAGCCTAAAGAAGAAGCGGTCTTAACAAGGGTCTAAGGTGGGCTTTCAACTACCTATAATAACCCTATGGGCCTACCTTAGGGCCACCAAGGAGGACATCCAACCTCAACTAGGTCCCGAAAGATAGCCCGCTACTACACGAATATGAAATAAGGCCCAAGGCCTAGGCAATTCATGGGCCTAGTGGGCTATACACTAAGCCCAATGCTTAGGCAACATGGTGGGCCCTCAAGTAAGGTTTTAGGCCCAACCACAAGATCACAAACTCATACATTGTGGTGGGCTTAATGGGCAACCCGGTATTCCAATCATATGGGTAAATTCTTATGTTTGAAACAAGTGAGTTGGGCCTCACATCTTGGCCCAAGTATGGGGTTCATTTATTGGACAACCAAAGGCCCAACTACTTGTGTAATTTGACCCACAAACCCATCACAATAATATGGTAAATATAGGCCCATAGGTCCAATGGGCCTATATAGAAAGTTCTAGGACAATGGGCCTAGAAAGTCCAATAAATAACTATAAACATTGATCCAATAAAAACTCAACTGAAGTGGGCCTTAAGAGTGCACTAATTAAGCCCAAAACTTGATTAGAAATAGGGCAAGATATGTATAAAAATATCCCCAAATCTGGTGGGCCATGCCACCCTAAAACATGCATTTATAGGTAGCAACTTTGAGCCTATTGCTGAAATTCCAGCCCACCCACTATCTAGGCTTGCTGGAAATTCAATAATAATTAACTTATACAATTATTTTAATCCCTGGTGACTCACACAGTCACAGAGGGTCCCACCAAATGAAAGGAGTGGATAAAACACATAAATTAGGTGGGCCAGCTCAGCAATAGCCCATAGGCTGGGCGTCCTATGGTGGGCGGTCCATGGGGCTGAGACGGCTGCCCCATAAACCCATTAAAGTGGGTCCCACAAGTGGACGTCCCACATGGGAGATGGGCCACACACATGGGGTCCACATTATGGATGACAACATGGATAAAACATACATCATAGTGGACCTTAGGAGGGTGGACGGCCAGCCCTGTTGGAATGTCCAGCTATGGGCTGCCATTCCAGCAACCATACCTCCTTTTTTTTAAGATGAAAGTGGTGGCCCGCATCTTTAAGATGGGTCCCAACATGATGAACCACAAGATGGGCTATTAGGAAAGTCATATCCCAAGCAAAACATAAAAGAATTTCATAGACAGCAAGGTAGGAAATTAAAAATCTGCTACACAAAATGTTGTCGTCCATGCAATGTTCACCCAATAAGGTGAGCCCAAACTTTGCCTAGGAGGGAAGGGATGAATGGTTGATATTTTTTCATAAAATACAGCAAGGTGTGGTCCATAAAAGTGGCCCATGCCTTAGAAAATCATACTAAAATGTGTTTTCCCTTCATTCTATAGGGTTGGATGGTCCAGCAAGGTGGACCGTCCACCACCTATGGGCTTGCCCTTTTAGGTGACTTTGGATGGACAATGGAGGTGTGGTTCATCACACTTCGAGGTGGGGTCCGCTCCTTCAAAAGACACCCCATAACATGAAGAAAAAGAGTGGAATTCAAGGACCAATCCCATGCCAAACATCAACTACAACAGTCCATACAAACTGTCCAGAAATTCTGGACAACCATATATGGCTGGACATACCAGCCCATAACTAGATAAATACAGCAAATAAAGAAAGGTGTGGCCTTCCATAGTGGGCCCCACACATGTCCAGACCAAGAACTTAAGTCTAAACACCTTGCATGCATCATTTGGGCAGCAAATGGGACACCCATGATCAGGAAATAGTTGGCATAGGCATCCCACTATTGCTGAAATTTCTGGATGTCCCAGGCCCACTAAGTGGGCCACACATATCATCAGAGAAAATAAGAGAATAGAAAAGGTAGGAGAACAATCCAGCTATAGGGAAAGGGCTCTGGCACTAATGAGCCTTCCCAAGAACAATCACACCCATACATCTTCATTGATTTGTACTTACAATATAAAACTAATACATACATGATCTATAATCACAATGGACGATTGGGGGATGCCATCCCAATATGATGTTAAGGTCTAGATGACCTTAAAATGGTGTAGATCATGAGATACATCATGATTGGGTCCATGGAAAATGGCCCCATCATGAAACAATGCATGCATGTAGGATGGGCTAAGGGCCACATCCAAGGGATCAAATGGGATCCCCACCATGGATTGGTGGGTCCCATATGTTCCATTAATGAAGAAATAAGAGGATCAAGAGATAGAAAATAAATCAGCAAGTTATAATCACCCACCTTCAAGCCAAGCTCTCAACCTTCCACACAATGTAGATCTTGGACCACGGAAGTGGGTTTAATGGCTAGGATGTGTTTCTAAGGGTGGGATTGAGGGATTTTGGAGCTTGGAGGGGCTGGAGAAATGGAGGAGTATGGGATATTGGTAGAGGGGTTTGCTAGCATGGAGAGAATAAGAAGGAAGAGAGAGAGAGAGAGAGAGAGAGAGAGAGCAATGATTTTTTTTGTAAGAAAAAGTAATGATTACCTATGGGAGGAGAAACCAAAGTGATAGGGTAGAGTAGGCTTTTAGGTGGTGTGTGTGGGGGGGGAAGTGTTAGCTATGGAGTTTTTATGTGGTGTGTGTAGTGTTGTATTGGAACTTGTGCTAAAGGTGGGGTCCACATGCGCTACACTTAAGTGGGCCACATAATTAAGGGTCATTTAATGAAATGTTCATAACTTATGATTTATACATTAGATGGACGCACAAGACGCATCACTGGAACCGCAACGATGATCGAATAAGATGGCATAAGTTTCGGGTCGATCCGAGTCGGGTCAACATGACCGGACTTAAGGATGATCGCAAACACTATTCGGGGGTCCGGGTCACTAGGATTCAACTGGTAGGACCGTGGGACCAAGAGAAACGAAATGCATACCTACACACACATGCATACACAGGAACTCAGGTCGGGTCTTACATACATGAAACTTACTTATAAATTGAGCCCCTTTTTTATACCTTGTTAAGTTGCTTGATCGATGCTCTCACATGCTTCAATTAGCTCTCATTTTACTCCCCTAATCGTTGATGTCGATGCTTGCCAATGCTTTAGATCTAAGATCAAACACTTTCTATGCAATACTCTATTAAGATTACCAAGGTATGGGAGGGTAGTAGAATATCCTACAACTAATGAGGTAGTTAAAATCCTAGGGGATTCACCTAGAAGGGTTTTCTAAAGGATTTAGACAAACGATATGCCAAGAAGATTTGGTTCAATCTCTAAAAAATGGTGGAGTTCAAGATCATCTTCTCATAAGATGTTGGAATCCTCATTAGAGTGTTAAAGCTCATGAAAATGACTTAAAACTCATGGGTTTTGAGGTCTAAGATGTGGGATATCAATGTGAAATAACCTAACCTTTTATTTCACCAAAAACTCCTTCAAATACCCAAGAACTGAATGTCCTTTATATAAAGTTCGAGCTCCAATCGTAAAAAAGGAAAAAATATATTTGTCGATAGGGTTGAATGGTCATTCTATTTCATAGAATAGGCCTTCGATCTCATCGAACAATATCATGATCCAATCAAACAATTCATGTTTTACCGTAAAAGCTTGTTGGACATATTAAATGTCTAAATCGATCCAATAGAGTTGGTCTTTAATCCATTCAAAACCCATTGACAGACTGTTGATGGGATCAAGAACCACTAAAAAATTATTGTTTTGAACATATGATTTCATAGCAGTTTTACACTTCTCTAGCCTTACTTATTATGTTCCAATCAGGCTCCTAAGCTTAAGGGATGATCAAATAAGGTTTATCTATTAAACCATTATTATCCAGAGGTTTTAGGGTTGTTTTGGGTCAAGGGTTAGGGTCACTAAGGCACCTCATATACATGTTCTTTACTCCTTAATGCTCATATCCACTTGTGTCTTTGGTCTTCAACTTCCAAGGGCTAAACTGACTCTCTGATATAATGATTCACGTGACTGACAAATAAGGTGTACAAATAAGTGCACTAACAATCCTCCACTTTTGTCAATTATGTGATAAAAACCTAACTTAGACAAATGTCATGGTTCAAACCAATGACATACCAAAACAACTAAAAATATTACATGTCAAATATAAATGATTTATTACTCGAATACACTAAGACATGTAAAGTTGCAATGCTCCCTCATAATTTCTCCTCATATCTTTATCAATCCCCACAACAATAAACAAATCCTGCAAAAATATAATACACTTGTTTTGGTGGGACTTGATCTGTCTCTCTATTTTTATCAATATTTAATAAATAGTTAATTCTATGAATACACCAATAAACTCACAATATGGAAAGACTCTATAAGTCATATATATTATTGCGAGCACATACTAACAGAGGAATATGATGCATATAAACATTAATTACATGGAGCATGCTTATTATGGTCATTCAAAAGATTTACCAAATGAAATAGGAATGACCAAAGATTGTCTAAGCTAAAATATATGATACCAAGATTAAGCAACTTTAATGCTTAAACTATCAAGATGAATAAGGCTTAATCTTTGAATTTTACTATTAAGCACAGAATGAAGCTAAATCCTTTAATTTACCTATGGTGTTCACTAACGAGGCTGGCAACCTCATATTTAACAATAAGCTCATACAAATGACGCTTAATCCTTTGATTTACCATATAAGTCCATGGGGACCTTCTAAGGTTACATATTTAAGGTATTATGGTCTCCTAATTCTCTAAGGAGGAAAAGGTGGTGGAGGCCCTTAAGACACGTAAGTGACAAAAGTCTTCATACTAGACAAGTCTCCTGAATTAGATTCGGACTTCTCCGTATCATCCTATACTGCCGCCATAGCCTTGCATTTGGATCTTACTTTGCTAGGGCAATCGATGATAATATGTCAATAACCCTCACAGTTGTAACACTGGACTTACTTATATTGTTTAACAGATTTACCTTTACGATTCTCAATCATCATGTCCCTCTTGTCACAACTCTTCCCTTTGTTCAATTTGAGGATTTTTTTTATATAATTTTCTTTGAAAATTCACACCCTTATCATCAGTATCACTATTAAATTCAACAATCTTAAGCTTATGTGAATGCCTATGAGATGTTTTAAGGACGGAAAGTTTCTTCACTCTAGAGGGGGCCTTAAATTTTAGTTCATAAGTTTGTAGGGAACCTAAAAATTCTTCTACTTTCATGTTATCTATGTTCCTACACTATTCAATAAAGATGACTTTGGAGCTAAATATTTTTGTGAGGGACCTGAGTATTTTCCTACATAAATGGCCATCCTGGATTTTCTCTCAGAAGCCTCATATATATTTACAAATATCATTCAACTTAGAGTAGAACTCCATGAAAGTTTCAAACTCTTACATTCTTATGTTTTTGAATTAGGTCATTAAAAGTTAAATCTTCGACCTCTTTATTGTGTTAGTTCTCTCATGGGTGACTTTCAATGTCCCACGTTTCATTACCCATTTCACATGTGTAAATACAAATAATTCATAGGAGGAAACAACATAGTAAATAGTATTGAGAGCTTTGGCATCATGGGAATATTGAGCTCTCTCATTGGTACTATATTTGGATTTATCATTCGGAGCACTAATGGTTCTATCATCAATAATGACTTTTTCTACGAACATAATCCATCCTTGTTCGACAATTGCCTAAATCATAGGGTTAAGGGATCTTAGAAAGACACTTATCCTAACTTTCCATTAGGCGTAATTAGACAAGTCAAAATACCATGGTCGTATGATGGCACATCCATCTTGGGTAGACATCATTCTTAAGATACTTGGATCAACTTAAGGCAGTTAGGCCTTTCAAGAGCTACCCACTTTGATACCAATTGAAATTACATGGTGGGATACTATGACTATGTGCGAAAACTTGGCAAAGCTAAGGAATGAAAGTGATATCCTAGAGGGAGGGTGATTAGGACCAAATAAAAATTTTCCAATCAATTCAAATTGCCAAACTCAAACTAATTTATCAATTAAACTAAGTAAGACAAATTAACATTAAGGCTTCTAAGCCAATAATGGGTCAAATAAGATTACAATTGATATTCCAATTCAAGTAACTAATCAATAATCAATAGTGTACATGCATGTAGAATGTGCTAACTATTTAATTCCTAGCATTCATCTAATCATACATATATATAATTCAACTAATCAATCACAAAAGAAAAATAAGAAATGTGATAAAATTTGAAACACAAGTATGTATAGTGGTTCGATTTCTTTACCCCACTCCCGGCAAACACACTCTCTTAGAGTATATTGATATTTACTATCAGAGGTTTTAAATCAAGTTTACCTCTAACCTTTACCACTTACACAAGGTCTACACGTAAACTCCTGTCGGAGGCTCCCACAAGAGACTTTAGTTGGTTTTCTATCAGCTAACCAACAACCTCAATCCTAGTACAAGGATCTACGTTTACTTCCACTGGAGGCTCCCACGGAGACTAACACATACACACCTGTGTCTAGTGAATTTGGCTAAACAAAAGAGCTTAGGTTCAACACAAGAACCTATTGAGTTTTGGTTATAAACTCTTACCCTCAATCCTATACAAGGAGAGAGAGAGAGAGAGTATGAACTCATATATAACACTTATCAAATTGAGCCCCTTTGTCATGCCTTCTAGGGTTGCTTGATCGATGCTTTCTCGTGAATCAATCAGCTTTCCTTTTGCTCTTATAAACGTTAATGTCGATGCTTGCCAACGCTTCAGCTCCAAGATTAAACACCTTCCATGCGATGCTCCATTGAGATAATTAAGGTGATAGGAGGGTGGTAGAATCTCTTACAACTAATGAGGCAATTGAAATATTAGGTGATTCACCTAAAATAGTCTTCTAGAGGATTTACACAAATGATATGCCTAGAAGATTGGGTCTGATCTTTAGAAAATGAAGTTTCAGTTCATCTTCTCATAGGAGGTTGGAATCATTATTAAAGTATTGAAGCTCATGAAGATGACTTAAAACTCATGGGATTAGAGGTCTAAGATGTAGAGTATCAATATGGAATTACCTACCATTCTATTTTACCAAAAACCCCTTCGAATGCTCAAGAACAAATTTCCTTTATATAAAGTTTGAAATCTAATGGTAAAAAAATGGCTTTGTCGATAGGATCGAAAAGTCCTACAATTCCATCGAATAGGCCTTTGATCCCATCGAACAGGATCATGATCTGATAGAATAATTCAGGTTTTACTGTAAGAGCTTATTGGACAGATTGAATGTCGAAATTGATCTAATTGAATTGGTCTTTGTTCTCATCGACAACTGTCAATGGGATCATGAACTACTCAAAAACTACTATTTTAGGCATATGATTTTATAGTTGCTTCGCACGTCTTTTATCCCTACTTATCATGTTCCGATCAAGCTCATAAGTCTAAAGGATGATCAAACAAGGATTACCTATTAAACCATGATCATCTAGAGGTTTTACGGTTGTTTTAGGTCAAGGCTTAGGGTCACTAAGGTACCTCATATACTCGTTCTTTGCTCCTCAATACTCATGTCCACTTGTTTCTTTGGTCTTCAACTTTCAAGGGCTCAACCAACTCCTTGACATAATGACTAACGTGATTGATAAATAAGGTGCATAAATAAATGCACTAATAATACCTATCAAGGTTATCAGTAGCCTAAACATCCTTAGTAAGTGTTTCAATAAGAAACGAAAGGTATTTGATTTGGGGATTATCTTATTAAATAATAACAAAGAAAGAAGGAACAGAGAAATCATCACATATTATTTATTTATGCTGACTTCATTTACATCATTCTCATCCTTTGATTCCAAGATAAAATACTTATAGTTAAAGAATACAAGTATTGAATGAGCTTAATGTCGATTTCGATAGCATTTCAGCTCATATTATTCAATTCTTCATAAGAGAAGAGTTGTGCGAATCTTCTTTCATGCATATTCTTCCATCAATGGTGTAAAGGAATACTAAAATCATTCAGAAAACTGTAATATTATGAAAACAAAATGGCATATGTGCTTCTCTTTAGGCTATCCCTGCAACTCAACATTGGGCTGCGCGGGTTGAGGAGTTGCGCGGGCCCACGCAACTTGTCCTAGTTGCACGGTCTTGCCCTCATCTTCTCTCTTGCTCTCTCCAATACCTGTCAAAGGTATCGGAATCTTCTCTTCAGCCAATCCAATCCCTCAAATGAAGGGGTATGGGGTATTTATAGGCTTTCACATGTTTAAACCCTCGAATCTTGTGCCATGGGACCTACTTCACATTTACTGCACGCAACTTCACTAATACAATAATTATGAGTTGTGCGGACCCGCTCGACTCTACTGCTCGCGCAACTTGTGTATTCTTCATCTTTGTCTTCAATTTCTTTCTTCTTTAATCAATTTTTTTTTATGCTCCAACCGTAAGGAACTTTGACGCCCATGGTCTTTTGTCATGATTATACTCTGCTTAACTTCCTTGAGTAGAAGACCTAATAAGGCTTATAAAGGTTGAAGTCAAAGATTAGGCTGATAATATCGATCCACCTGATTTTCATGATTAACTATAGTCATTAGAAATTTTCTCAGAGAGCTATCAGATGACTGACAATCTCAAGTTAAATTTTTTGGCCCTGAAGCTTAAGAGGTCTGCTCTAAATTAATGAACACTTGTTAAAGGCTTGAAGCTTACTTGAGGAATAGTTGACTTCCTCCTATTTCAACTTGGTAAGAAATGAAGGCAAAGTGAAAAGATGATTCCTTCCTTCTGACTAAAAGACTAACGTTTTGAGATCTCCTTTAACTACGACATGGAAATAAGATTATTAAGGAATATACATAAAAATACTATGATTTGATGGTTCATTGTAAGCTATTTAAGACAACATTACAACAAGTTGTTCAATACTACAACAGATTAAATTGTGATCTAGAGCAAAAATGGTGGCATTAAAGTCAAATAACATTAGCGAGGCTTAAGAGATTCTGCAATGAGTTCAAAATATTATGTGAAGGTGGCCATTAGACATGACACTGAGGGTATTAGTCATCCAATATTACTACCAGTAACATATGACCTCTACTAGCAATCTCATGTGTTTAGGAGGAATCACATGTCCTGATGATCACCAATGGAGAGGACAAAAAGGCCACGTTGATTTCGAATCTTAACGTAGCATGAGAAATTGTCTAAAAGTGAGGACACTATTACCCGTGATGAGATTGTCCAAGTTCTTGTCAAATGCCTTAACTATTGTGATGAGACTATCAAGGAAAGAGAGCAAAACAATGTTACATGTGACGAGATTATCTAAGTTCTTGTCACGTTCCTTAACTATTGTGACGAGACTATTGAGAAAAAGCTAGATGATGAGGATATAAACCATACCAATGGTAACAAGGTCACACTAAAGTGATTGAATGAATAAAATAATATGATCATGATTTGATGAGTAAACATAGATCCTAAGAAACATAAGAGAATTGGTTGTGCACTTGTCCACCAATGTTTTGCATACATATGTCTTTTGAAGGAAAAATTGTCAAAATTATCACCATTAATCTTTCACAATATTATCACCATTAATGGCAACAATGTCAGTATAATGTCACAAGGGATGTTTGATTAATTATAGCTTTGAATGAAAAGGTATGCAAGGGAGAAAAGGAGAACATTCCTGGACATTATATGTACCCAAGGTCGCCAGTAGATGAGAATGCTTGATTTGATCAAAATAAAATCTAGCCTACTTGGAGGCCCTCATCATCAAAGCCCATGAATGCAACCAAATATGTGCTATGGTAATGCTCTAAATTCAAGGACCAAAGTTGGGTTAAAACTTATGGATGAATTTTTGGAAGCTAAGGGGAATTGATGCAGCTAATTTCTAACCTTGTGTGGTTTGGCCCAAGGGAGTACCTTAGATTGCATGTGTTGTTCTCCCAATTAGTTGATTATGAGATTGGAGTACATATGCGCAGGAGACTGTTCCAAACTATCATACAATTGTGTGAAAAGAACAACATAAACAACTGTACTGGTGTTTTTGTAAACGTATACACATGTACACTACCCATTTTTACAAGGTGACTAATCTCTGAATTATAGTAAATTTAAGAATATTTTATCTATTCTTTCCACTTTGCTTTTAGAAGCCCAACTTTGCCTAGAGTTACAAAATAATTATTGAGTCCAACAGGTTACTCTATATTCAACTTTACAAATATGGCTTATGGCAAAAAAGACACCCTTCTCATGGAGTTTTAATTGAATAAAGGGTTATGTAGAATGACAGAGCTTCTTTTCCTTTTTCTCTTCTTACTCTGTCTTGGATATATGGTGGTTTCTTGAGCTACAAGATTGGCATAACCTCTAAAATTTTGCAAACTAGTTCTTTGGATCTAGCTTTCAATTAAGGAGATGTCGATGCATCGATTCTCAGTGAACAATTGGTGCACTGATGTCATGATCAAAATTTATCTGTTTAAATTTGCATCACATCTCAAAATTTTATTTTGTTAAAATTCCGAGCATCTACAATATCTTAGATATTTTGATGACCTATCTAGTGGCTACGTACACAATTAATTTGCAATATAATTTTAACCCTCTAATGCACATTAATTGCATAAACTTATTGGCAAGGATTTCGGCACTTTAACTTGACGAGGTGCCCTATAGGGTTTAATAGTAGATTAGATATTTTTCCTCTAAGCCTTGACGGAGGAGAGATGGTACTATTCATTCCTATTAGTCATTAGGAAGGAAGATTGTTATATTATTCCACCCCGATCTCTTAAAGGCTTCCCCTTATTTAACAAAGAAAATAAATTTATTGCATTTCCCTTAAAGAGATGATAGGGAGAGGTGAGCTATTCCATTTTACCATATTATTATGGAAAAACACCCACACATGATCAATGTAGGTGAGGCCAAAATACAAAAGAAAATGATCAAACAAAAATAAGAGACAAGATGCATAGGGATTTACATGGTTTGACAATATGCCTATTTCATGGGGCAACAATACAAAACTTTCTTCTTCACTAAAAATAAGAGAAATAAAAGTGTAAGACTTACATTTCTCCTACCTACATAAGGAATCTCACACAAAGGAATGCCCCAAAAGATGAATTAATGGAATAATCTAACTCTCTCTAACTATAGTCCTTGCTTTATATAGATAAAAATCATAAGAGAATGCACATGTAAAAGTTCCATGGGAACTAGGCTTCAAACCATACACACTTACGTACATACATACATATGCAACTAGGAAAGGGAATAGAGGTTGAATCCAAGTAGGACACATCTACTTCTATACCTAAGGTGTCGTCTTAACATTCTCCCACTTAAAGACTATTTTCTCTAATGATGTGAAAAACACTTCCAATAACAACTACCCAAATGTCACTAATCATTAGGTAACAACAAGCTCAAGAAAAGTCCTACATCAAATAAATTGTCTTTGTCAACAAATCTATTACGTTGTCATTGGTGTGAATCTTTCGCAATGATATCTGACCATCTTCCACCATGTCACGAATAAAGTGATACTTAACATTAATGTGTTTGGTTCGAGCAAGAAATATTGGATATTTATCTAAGTATTAAAAAGCTCTAGTTGTGACAATGAATCGCCACCACTTTTTTCTTGAATTTTAATTCTAGAAACCTCTTCAATCGAATAGCTTTCTTGCATGCTTATGTAGCTAACATGTACTCTACTTTTGTAGTAGACAAAGCCACCACTAACTACAATCTCTACATCCAACTAACCACATCATTATCCAAAGAGAAAATATAACCTATAGTAGATCTTCTTTTATCATGATATCCTACATAATCTGCATCTCTAAACCCAACCAATTTTAAATTTTGGCATCATAACAAATAACCACCATAGAAGTACCCTTAAAGTAACGAAGGATCCACTTCACAACAATGCAATGATCTATACTCTGGTTCATCATGGATTTACTAACTGCTCTCACCTCTTGCGCAATGTTTTGTTTGGTGCACACCACGACAAATATAAGACTCCCTATCGCTGATGAATATGGTACTTGAGACATATCTGCCATTTTTGCTTTTATGTCAATACACTGATATAAAGATCTTTCTAAATCATGAAAACATCTTCAGCACCCTTGAAGCGCAATCTTGATAATGATATGCCTTAGGACATGCTAAGGTATGGGTCAAGGGTAGTTGAATCCTAACTCGCTAATGATGAGTCTTTATGCTTATGGTTAGGATTCCTAAAGTTAAGGATTCAATGCTTTCTAACACAAACATTTACCATTAATGGTGGCTACTAAAGCATTAATGAATGCTGAAGTTCATTCTTTAATCTGAGCTTTAAATGCTCAATGAATGTCCTTAACACAAGGATTGAATGATGAACTTTATACCATTTGTAAAGAAACCCCCCTTTCGTTTAAGTAGAGGGATTTGCAACAGTAAAAAAATGGGCAAAAATCTATCAACTTCGATGGCATCGAAGTCCCCTTCGATACTATCAAGAAAATATGATTTTCTCTTGAATGGTTGTTGGACAGTTTAAGTTGTTTGCTTGATGTCATGAGTGGTCTTCGATTCCATCAAGGTGACCCTTCGATGCCATCGAGAAAATCAGGGACTATTTTCATTGGCTTGCTGGACAATTTTAAAGCATCCACTCAATGTCATTCAGTGGTCTTTGATGCCATCGAGGTGACCCTTCGATGCTATTGAGAAAATTAAGGACCTTTTTCATTGGCTTGCTAGACAATTTTGAAGCATCCACTCAATGTCATTGAGTGGTCTTCAATGCCATCGAAGTGTCCCTTCGATGCCATCGAACGTGCCTCGATCCCATTGGAAAATTTTAGGAATTTTACTTGATCTTGCTAGACATTTTGAAGTGTCCACTCGATGTCATCGAGGTGTCCCTTTGATGCCATCTAAGGTGTCTCGATGCCATCAGAAGAATTCAGAATTTAATCTTAAGCTTGCTGGATAGTTTGATCTATCTACTTGATGCCATCGAAGACTCCTCTATGGGTGGTCAATAGGATAAAAAAATAAATTATTTTTCTGAAGTCTTTTTAAATAGTTTTCTTCCCTTGATCACTTACTAGCTCATATTGGATTGGTTTTTCTTATTGGGTTTAGGCTAGTTGGAAGGTCAAGTTTGAGGGTTTGAGAGTAGGTTTTGAAGATGTTATAACATTTTATCTTTTCTTTGAAGTTCCACTACTTGGATGCTTATGATCTTCTAGTCTTCAGTCTTTAGTCTTCCATGGGGCTCTTTGGACTTGATGACTCACAACTCATGCAAATTGATGAAATATGACACTTACAATCTCGCCCTTTGTCAATTACATGACAAAACCTATACAACTCAACAATATTGTAACTTTACATGGCCTTACATATTTCATAAGATTTATAGATTTAGCTTAACTCAAATCATTTACATAGTATGTACATCTTTGTATGCACTCTTCATTGCTCCCGCTAACTTTATGCACAAAAAGTGTTATAAAAAACATACAACACAACACATTGGTAGGAGTATGTTTCTCTCCTTTTTTGTTAATGATTGGCAAAGGATTCATACATAAACATATATCATCAATTTAATCTTGAAAATATGTTAAATCATAAAGCATAAAAAGAGAGAGACACTAGGTAATTTAAATACTCAGTGTGACAATGATGTATAGCATGCATAGTATAATAACAACATCCATATAATATCAAAATAAGTCAAAACATTTACAACAAGATAATCATCCAAAATATTCATGTAACACAAAAATTGTTCATCATTCTTTCGTCAATTAAAAAGGAATCACACGACTAGGATGGTCAGATATTAAAAGACTTGATACGACTGATAGGACACGACTCTTCCTAACTATCTGACCCTAGTCCTAGTTTGGAACTATCATCATGACGGCATGTCAGGAAGGCCATAATCTCTTGTGTAGTCTACTGCAATGTATGCATCATCTTTTCCATCTAGGTAAGTGGCTCACCCTGCCTCGCCTGCTCCATGCATATCTCTGTTTGTGTTGCCATCAATTGGTCGAGGCGATCTTGTTGTTTGATGAAGCGTCTCGATGTGGCTACATCAAGAGTGGCCTGCGGGGAGGGCTCCTGAGTCTGGGTAGCATCAGCGCTCGTCTGCACATGACCTGTTGTCTTGGGTGCGTTCATGTCGGTGTCTGGATTTGTTGCCACCAAAGTGGGAAGATGCATCTTCTTGATGTTGTCGCCTGTAATTTTGGTAAGAGGCATAGGTACATCCACTGTTAGCGAGAAGCTGTAGTCCCGAGTGAGGTGGTAAATCATATGTCTGAATGGGAGATATGTGGGTCAACTCCCTCTTAAGGTATAAGAAATATGGTGTAAGAAGATAGTAGGTAGACAATGATGAACACCCATCCCCCCATTGTAAATAATGTCGACCATAAATGGGGTGAGTTCCACTCGATTTGTCCCTCTTGAATATACATTGGTTGAGAAGATGGAGTGAAGAATTCAAAATTAATTGGACATAGTCGATGACTTAAAGGAATTTCCATGGATCCACGGCAAATCCCACCCACTACACAAAAACTTAGTCATCATGACCCTCACCTCGGGGAGGTGAGGTCATAGTGGGGCTGTGGATCTCTAGATATAAGAACACCTATCAAGGTAGCAATACGTACAAGGGTGATCTTAATTAAGTGGCCACTGACCTTTACTTCAAAGGATGGGGGATGTAAAGTTGGATTTCTTCATTTGGATAAAAATTGATACACTTGTTTCTTATAGGTCATCCCTCCAAATTTTAGAACATCCTCCCATCCAATGGCTTGTAGCATGCTGTTTATGCCATAGGATTAGATGTTTTGGACATCGACACTCCTTTCATATATAATTTTGTGGCTTTTGTACTTGGCCAATGGAGTATTTTTCAGTGGTATCTCTGGCACCAAGGGCTATGCTGACATTTAGAAGTGGCTTGAGGAGGGCTGTGGAGACGAGGATCGGCGCTTCGCACGATTTGCCCTCATTGGAGCCAATTTCTTAGTTCGAGTAGGCCAAGAAGATTTGGTAACCACTGGTGCCTTCCCTTTGTTGTCCTTAGGCATATTATCGAGTATTGAACTTACAAGGGCAACCAAAGTATCCTTCAACTTCTTAAATAAGAAACCCTAAAAATGTCAATGAATGGGAATGTGCCAAATGCAATGTTAAGATTCTATTTTTCTATTTTGGAAGCATAAACCAATGATGATTCACACTAAGATTTAATGTAAAAGAGAAAACAATGTGAAGGAACAACAAAATCTTGGAGGGCAAGGGAGACGAGATACCCATCAAGCAATGTTTGATGAACTCCGAGTGCTGGAATTGAGGAGGAAGGATTTGATGCAAAGAGAACTTGATTTTGTCACTTAAATCGAACACTCCTTCCTTCTACAAAAGTTGTGGAGATTCAAAGCAAGAAATCCCCAAAATGAAGATTTAAATCTAAATTATCGCATGAGATTTATATCGCCGGCCCGATACTTCGATGGCATCGAAGCTTTACTTCAATGTCATCGAGGTCCCATCAAAGCTTCCATCAAACAGCAGGTTTGGAAAATATGTTTACCAACTTTGCAAAAAGCATAACTTTGTTGTAGGGTGTAAGTAAAATGAGGAGTCCATGATCAAGAAATATACACTTACGTATACCCACACAAAAAATAAATAAATAATTTGAGGCTATGAATCCTCATATTTACCAATCAATTAACAGAAAGCTGATAAATACCTATGAAGAACATACCCCAATGGACTTTTGGAGATCTCTAAATCAATTTGCATTTAGGGGTTTAATTAATATGTCAATTTCCTTTCAGTAGGCATATAATCTAGCGAGATGATATGCTCCTCAACAAGCTCACAAATGAAATGGTGACGGATATCTATGCTTCGTCCTAGAATGTTGAACTGGATTTTTGGATATATTGATAGCACTAGTATTGTCATAAAATAGTATCATTTTAGTTTGTTCAATTCCGTAATCCGTCAACAGTTGTTTCATCCATAGAAGTTGGGTGCAATAACTACCTGTTGTAGTGTATTCGTCTTTAGTAGTGGATAAGGAGAAAGAGTTTTACTTTTTACTATGCCAAGATACTAACCAGTTTCCAATGTAAAAAAGCTCGCCGCTAGTCAATTTTATATCATCCATATTTCCATCCTAGTCAACATTTGAGTACCCGACAATTGTGGTTGATGTGTCAAACGGGTACCAAAGGCCAAAATCTGTAGTCCCAGTCACATATCAAATGATTCTCTTCACAATCCTTATGTGTGACTCTTTAGGATCAGCATGAAATCGAGCACATGCCCCAACACTAAATGTTATATCAGGCTGACTAGCGATGATATAGAGGAGGCTACCTATCATGCTTCAATACAAGTGTTGATCCACACTTTTTTCGGATATATCCTTAGATAACTTCAGTGTTGTGCTCATAGGAGTGTGATGGGTATGACCAGACTTGAGTCCAAAATGTTATACTAATTCTTTTACATACTTAGTTTCTCGAGCTGTTTGACTTGTAAACCTAAGAAGAAATTTAGTTCTCCCACCATGCTCATTTAAAATTTAGATTGCATCAAGTGGGCAAACTGATGAGCCATTTTCTAAGCACCACTGCCATACTCATCAATACTATATGAATAGTACTCAAATCGACAACTTAAGAGAAAATTTCGTTAAAGTTACTTGATTTCTTAGCATACCCTTTTACCAATAATTGAGTTTTTGTCTCTTTCAACATTCTCGTTAGTATTTTTTTCAGCTTATAAACCCATCTGCAACTAGTAGCCTTTCACCCTTTGGGTATTTCAACCCATTTCCAAGTCTTATTCTTAGGTAGAGTTTCCATCTCCTCCTCTATGGATGCTCTCCATTGGCTAGCATTCATAGGCTCACAATTTTTTTTATCATGCAAATGTAAGTTGTAACATAATCCTTGAGCCAAACAGAAGATTTTGTAACCCTCTTTGTTTGACCTTGATCACTTTGAGTTTCAACAATCGGTATTTCATTTGCATGCTCTTCATTAGTTTCATTTTTAATGATATCATCAACTTACCAACCTTTTGAATAAGCAGGCTGATTTTGAACATCGTTTAAATATTCCAATTCAATTATCTATCGTGACTCTGATCTCGACAATTCTATATCTTTTTATAGAAAATCTTCATTAAAAATCACATATCAACTAATTAGTAACTTGTGTACAGTAGGGTCTCACAATTTACCTCTTTGTTCCATCTGCATAGTTAAGAAAAATATACTTTTGGAACTGCATCCAGTTTAATATTATACTATTTAAGAATTCACATATAAGCGTCACAACCAAAAGAATGAAGGAATGAATAATTAACAAGTTTTTCAGACAATACCTCTTCAAGATCTTACAATTTAGTACAATCGTAAGAGAACCATTTACCAAGTAACAAGCCATATTAACGCCTTTCACCCAAAAACACTACTTGAGTCTAACCAAACTCAACATACTCCTATCACAATCCATAAGTGTATGATTCATATGCTTTGTAATTCTATTTTCCTGTGGAGTACTAGGGATCGTGTAGTGCCTTAATGTCAAGTTCACTGTAAAAATCTTTAAATTATTTTGAGTTGTATTTTTCTCTGCTATTAGTTCTCAAACACTTAAATTTCTTTACCTTTTGATTTTCAATCAATGCTTTAAACTTGGTAAAATAAATAGAAGCATCACTTTTTATTTTTTACATGTAAACCCATACTTTTCTAAGGAAATCGTTAATAAAAAGCAAAGTATCATTAATAAATGAAACAAAGTACTTTTAACCTTTCAAGGATTTGACTGGTGCCTTCTAAGTATCAAAAGGAATTAGATTTAAAATATCCTTTTAGTAGTGAATGAATGAAGGAAAACAAGCTTTATGGAGCTTTCCAAACAAGTAACCCTCACAATAATCTAAATTAATAGACTTTAAATTAGGAAGTAAAATTGAATTAAGAATAACCTTTAGTCCTTACTTACTCTTGTGGCCCAACCGCCTGTGTTAGATTGTAGTAGAGTCTGTCACAACATTAGCAACAATAGTATAAAAAACTACGGTATCTAATCAAATGATATAAATTGTTCATTAACTTTCCTTTCGGCACCACCACCAGTCCCTTTATAATTTTCAATCGACTCTTTTCACTAGAAAATTTATAAGCCATCTTTATCAAACTTTCTAATGATAGAAGACTCTTTTGTAGCTTCGGTATGTGTTAGACACTAAAAATTCTACATGTGATACAATCAAACATGGTAATTCTGACATCTCCAATCCCTGCAATTTTATATATGCTATCATTACCCATGTAAACTATGTCACCGTCATATGACTGATATGTGTACAAATAATCTATCGTGGAGTTGTATGGAACAAAGCGCTTGAATCTAAGATTAATTGGTGGCTCAAATTCTCTCGTGGAATCACTCATGGTAACACTTTATCATCCTTAGATAAATTGTCTTTCTCAACTAGATTTCCTTAAGAACCCTTTTAATCGGATGCTTGATTATGTGAATCAGGTTTGTAATTTTTATGATTTTCTTTTATGGGTCTATAATTTTCGTTCAAGTGACCATTCTTTTTACAATTCTAACACTTACTTTTTTGTGCCCTTTCGACTTGGATCTTGTCTGATCTCTCCCACTAGTGTCTTTCTCAGTAGACCTTCCTCTGACCATCATAGCATTATAGGCAGATTCCCCTTGTGTTTTTTTATGAGACTTTTTCGTAAGCAACGTAGACATGGCTGACTCCATGTTGAGATATGGACCATTGCTAAGATTCATGATCAAACCATCCCACGAATTTGGTATCAGACAAAGAAGAAGTGTGACCTTTTCTTCATTGTCAATCTTTATATCGACTGTCACCAATATGTTAATCAGTGTATTAAATCCATTAAGGTGTTCTTGTAAAGAGGACCATTATTTCATCTTTAAGTTATACGGTTGTCGTCGAAGGAACATCTTGTTTGACATCAATTTCTCTTCATATAGGTTTTATCATTTATCCCACAAGCTTTTTGCAATGGTTTGATCAAATATATTGAATAAAACCAAATCATCTAGTGTAAGAAGAATGTCTGATATGGCTAATTAATTTTCTCCTAAAATATCTTGTCTTTCATCTGTACAAGCATTTTTTTCCTTTAATGGTAATTGCACATCCTTCCTTCATCAACACCGCATTCATCATGAGTTTCCACAACGTGTAATTGAATCCATTGAACCTTGGCACCTCAAATCTAGTAGAACTTAACCTAGCCATCTGAACATAATTGTAAAACAAACATCAACATTGATCTTGTGCTAAAAGGTTTTTCAACTTTTGTCTCTGATACAAATTGTTGAGCAAAAACACTAGCATGCGATCAATGTAGGTGAGGCCAACACATATCGGCCAAACCAAAAACACCCACATGTGATCAATGTAGGTAAGGACGAAACATATGAGAAAAGGACTAAACTAAAATAAGAAATAAAGTAACATGGATTTATGTGATTCAACAATATACCTACTCCATAGGGTAATAACACAAACTTTTGTTCTTTACTAAAAACAACATAAACAGAAATACAATGTTTACCTATCTCTCACCCGTATAAGAAATCTCACACAAATAAATATCTCAAATGATATATTAATCAAATAATTTACCTTTATCTACGTATAACCCTCACTTTATAAAATAAACAACATAAGAGATGCACGTGCTAAAGTCCCATAGGAATTTGGCTTCAAACCGTTCACATCCACGTACATATACACGTATGCAAGTAGGAAAGGGAACATAGGTTGAATCCAAGTAGGAGTCTACCTCTGTACCAGAGGTACCATATCAACATGCCTTACTTAAAAAGCTACCTGCCTAATGAAAAAGAGATACAACAATGCGACTAGTTTATTTGTACCCTTTCTACCTCCCTAACTCTATTGGGGGAGTCCCTAAGAACCACTAGCATTTATCACTTTCCGCCTCCCTTACTCCACTATGGGAGTCCCTAAGCATAAAGAGCATTTTTCCCATGCAGATATCAAAGAAATTGTTGTTTCACATCTCTTTAAAAAAAAATGTCCCAAAGCTATTATTAAAGGACAAACAAGTTCAAAATTTGTGCAGAGTTTTTTAGGAAGATGATTTTACCCATTCTAGTTGTGATCGTATCCACAATTTGAAACACAGTTAATGCATAGTAAACTAATCACTCCTTGTCATATGTGGTACTGAAAAATAATTCTATTATATCATTATTCATTAATATTATTATTTTTATTATTTATAATCAATAATAGAGTGAATGTTGGAACATGATTCTTTTAACTTACCCCAATTAATTAGGACATGGCTTAGATGATGATGATGATTATTATTATTATTGTTATAGTATAATATCTGATAACATTGTTAATTATTAGTAGTTTTGAACAATGAAACTGGGATTGTGTCTAAAAATGCACCTCTTCCATTACTTGTGTCATTTAAATGGCACCGCTATCATCTCTTACTGCTTGTCATGCATGCAGTTGTCATGTTGGTATGAAGTCAATATACTAAATATTGAAAACTACTAAAATTCATTAGTGAATGAAATATACTAGGCCAATGCTATAATTTCACAGGAAGAGCAATTCTTGACTTCTTACATAATAATTAACATAAAGATTTATAAGATGGAATGACATCTTGTTTACTTGCAGTCCTAAAGATCATCTTGAGTTTACCATAGTAAGAGAGAACATTAAGAGCAAGCTTGAGGTAAGTTGAGTTTCATAGACTCTTTTGGTTCTTTCTTGCTTTACATTAATGCCATCACGACTTCAATTTATGTAGTATCTTATTGTACATTTCCGTCATTTCTTTAATTACTAATCAAATTGATTTTGAGATTTTGATGTTGTTAACCTGGGGCTTATTATGAAAACATGTTCTCCATAGACTCTATGCAATCAGGTAGTGATAGAGCCAAAGAAAGGAATTCGAAAACTTCCAAGAGTACAACATCTCTATGCCCAATTATCAGGCAAAGTGAGAAGTGAAGGTGATGAGGTAAACCCCTCATCGAATATAATCGACATCTAGTGTAAGTTATACATTTTGTATCATGTAATGTAAGTAGCATATACTACCGTCTATATGGGTTTAAGCTTTAGAATTTGTAAGTTTTTTTTTGGTTTGGTGCTTGGTATGTTAGATCACCACCTATTTGAAAATGGTGTTGGCTCATCGTCCTCATATGTGACACCAATGTACAGTTATCCAAACCATCCATGATGTGGGTCTTCCTGCAGATGGAATATATCTCTAGCATCACACCTATCAGACAATTCACAATTGTAACCATTTGTATTAGCATACCGAGTATTCGACTGAAGAGTTACAACCATTTTAAATGGTGTAAAACTGACAATAGAACCTAGCCCTTAATAAATAAAAGGCTCCGTAAGAGGCTTTGAGAAGTCCTTTACATTCGACCGCAATACACCTCTGTCCTGAAAATAAAAAATAAAAAATTGCCAATTTGATTCTCTCAATCTAGGTAGCCTCATTCGAGATGAAAATCTAGGGAATCGATCGACCCTGTAAGAAGATCTTGTGGCTAAATTTTCATAGGCATTGGAGTCTAAACAAAGGAGAAGATCAAGATTCCCCCGTTTCATATCCGTATGGCTGTGGAGCTAAAGATTTGGATTATTTATTAATTTAAAGCTAAATAGAGGAACGTTTCTTACTCTTAATCTAAGTAAATGAGTTATGTTTCATTTTGATTGATTAAATGATAACGCCTTTCCTGAGATCAAGTCCTTTGTTCATATGATCTCAATCATATTTACAGTTTGAAAATGTTGGTTTCTGTCCATTCTTTGTATTTTTTATTTTTATGAAAGGTAACACTAGTAAGGATTGAACCCTCAATCACTCACACACACTACATTGTCTCCATTAGCTCGTCTAACAAGTAGGAAATTGTCTATTTTTTGTATAGCTTATATGTTTACTTTTCTAAACTTTCTTTTATAAGACAAGGCTTTATTGTGATGTTCTTTGCAGTTTGACATCCTCTCATCTATTCACCCAACTCCAGCAGTTTGTGGATTTCCTACAGAAGACGCACGCCAATTTATTGCAGAAACTGGTATGTCATGTACATTATATCAATTTTTATTAAGGGTCATGAAATTTTAAATTCCATCCCTGGAGAAAGATCATGACATCAGCTACTACTCTTTTGTCGTTTATACTGTTGAATGACAATAATACTTTTGCGGTAGCAGCTAGATTCCACTAATGGATGGTGAACTACGATAGTTTCTAAGATACCTATGCTTCATTATTCTTCTGGAACTTATTTTCCAACAAGGATTGCTGTCATATTCATTTATAACCATGCCTGCCATCTACAATGATGATTGCATATGGAAAATGACCATTGCATCCTTTTGTTCTATTCATCTTTACTTTATTAGTTATATTAAAGTTGACTAACTTGTACTTAAGATGGTAGGGGTACTCAGGCCTTGAAATGCTTGGGTAGATGCATTTCTAAATTAAAGGCACAAGAAACTTGTATTACATCAATATGTTTCCTCATCCATGACCTGTTTTGTTTAGCATACTGATACTATTACTAATGTAGCACTACATATGATAAAAGAATTGCTGATAATGAAGCGGGATGATATTCCTCTGATTTTTTGAGTTAAAATCCTTTAATAATCTTTTCAAATAAAGTTTGTATTAAATTGTCCAAGGATTTAAACGTTTCACAAAATTCATGAAATATCCAATGTTCTTTGGAGTGATCCTTACGTAAATAGAATACTTATGTTGGCATGGCTAAGAGCTACTGAACACCAAAGCGAAGCATAAAAAATGATCAAAACATGGAATGTTATTACTAGAATGGAATACCCCCTTATTTGTGCTGAATGAACCACCATTTGTTGGAGGGATCAGATGGTCAATTCTATCTAGATTTATCTTCTATCTCTTAATAACCAAGCCTGTGATGACAAAAAAAAAAATGATTCTTCATTGTCAAAATTGTCTTAAATCTCGACGGGTTTCAGCTGATGTTTGGAAACAACAAGCTATTGAAAAAATGGTGAAGTGCAACTACACTCGAAATGTCAAATGGGTAGAATCATTGGTTGACATCACTTTTGCGCTTGAAGACTATTAAGCATGAAGAAAATGTTAGGATTTGGGTTGTGGAATCACACAGATTTAGAGCTAGGATAGCAATCGAAGAGCACTAAGCAAACACAAGAGAACACATCGATTTTACATGGAAAACCCTTGCGGGAAAAAAACTACAACACAAAGTAACAGAATTCCACTAAGAAAATAGAAATTACAATGAGAAAGGACTTACCCGATTCGAACAACCTCAAATCTTGCCCTTGCTACACCCTTTAGAAACCCTAAAACCCTTTTAAGAACCCTTAGACCCCTTTAGAAAACCCTAGCATTACTCAAAAAGGCCCTAAGGACTCCTATTCATAAATGGAGAAACCCCACTTACGCACCTCCCTGAAACCGCCTCAAATTTACACAGTCCATGCAGAATCCACCCACCATCTGCATAACCTTCAACTAGTCGAGCTAGGGCTTCGACCGGTTGAAGGATCCCTTCGACCGGTCGAGCCTGACCCTTTACTGTTTAAGAGTCCCGGATATCCCAAATACAACGTTGTTGGACTTCAAGTTGAACTAGCTTCGACTAGTCAAAGGGACCTTTAACTAGTCTAACCAATCCCTCGATTGGACGAGCAACGCAGTGAACAAGATCTAAGACATCTATTTTATAACAATCTCCACCATGTCTTCAATCTTTAACTGTATAACTTCTTGATCTTTTCTCTTATCTCTGCATCACATCATAGCTTGTCGTGCACACTCCGTCCTCCTTTAACATCATCGCCAAACCTAGAGAAGTTGCACAAAACTTGAACTTCTCTACAGGAACGACTTTGGAGATCATGTCTTCCGGATTATACTATTGTAATCTTCTCCAGAGTTATGCCTCCTTCCTCAAGCACCTGTCGGATAACATGGACATCTAATTAATTACTCCACCAACTAGTATAAACGAGTAACATGAAGTCGACTTCCTAGAATTCATGCTGCCTACGTAATCTGAATCCACATATCATACCAACTTTGTCCATGTCTTCTCAAAAGTAAAGACATAGTCTTCTTACCATCTCACCGCCGTCCAATTTTAGTTGTCAGGATATTTGCTCACAACACCGATAGCTTGTGAAATAACCGATCTAATAAAGACCATGGCATACACTGCCAACTGCATTCAAATACGGCTCATGAGATATATCCTTATTTTCCTCATCTATTTTGAGACATGTCCTAAGGAAAACTTGAGGAGAGACGTATATGGAACGCTCTCCGATTTTGCCTAGTCCATCACATACTTGATCAATACCTACACAAGGTATTCTACCTGTGATTACTAAAACCTGCACCTCTTTTAGTCACAATGCCAAGAACCATCTTTGTAGCCCCTCGATCCTTCATCCTGAATGTCTTAACTGAGTCTTCAGTACATTGATTTCAAACATGTCATAATTGGCAATCTGCATGTCATCAGCATACAATTCCTAACTCATAATGAAGAAATCAAACCACTTCCTAGGCGACAGGTCATACCACAACCTCCTGCAAACTCTTTTTCTCAGCCCCTCCTGCTCTTCCAATTTCACGTTTAAAAGTGCAGACTCCATATCCATCCTTTCCAAATCAAGATTACATTGGACAACCAGCGCTAATCATGAATATAATAGACATCTGCTATACCGTCGGTGCAAATATCTCTGAGAAATCGATCCCTTCTCTCTGAGTATAACCCTTCTCTACCAATTCCGCTCTGTATCTGTGTTGTATCCTCCTGAAGATCCACCTACATCCAATCATTTTCTGGCCTACTGGAAGCTCCACCAACTCCCATGTGTCGATTTGGTACAATGAGTCCATCACATCACCTATAGTCACCTTCCACTTCTCAGCACCAGGCTCACCTAGAGCCATCTGAATAGAAGAAAGATCCCCTGCGATATTGGAGTCGTCCATGTACCTTGCCAATATCCTGCGATTATGTCGTGTAATTCTTCTCACAGGTAACTGCTCCACGAGTCTCAACCTTCATGCCCTACCCGCTCATGTGGCCATGCCCAACATGCCACACACGTGCAGAGGTAGAATTCGCTACAGTTCCACCTTTCGAAGTGCTCCCGATCAACCTGTAAATAATATCGAGTTGTTTCGCTTTCATGATTACTCGTGCCCCCTTAGATACTTTAAGGACACCATCAATACTTGTGAACCTGCGCCCTATAACCTCGAGTGCACCGAAAGAAATCAGACTCTTTTTCATGTCAGAAACGTACCTCACCCCAGTCAGGATACGATCTATTCCATCAAACATCTTGATGCACACAGTACCAACAGCCACAACATTACAGGCACTGTCATTACCCATAAATACTTGTCCACCATCGCACTCCTTGTAGTTGGTGAACCAACTCCGATGAGGAGTCATGTGAAACAATGCCCCTGTGTCTACAATCTAATCACCCTTACGATCACCATATGGGCATCTGATCATAAACACAAACAAAACATCACCATCACATCCACTCAATCCATCTGATGTGGTAGCAATGACCTCCCTATATGAAGCCTCAAATTCTTCTCTCTTAGATTTAGGATTTGTACAATCTTTCTTCACATGTCCTTTCATCCCACAGTTCCAGCACTTTGCCTTTCCTTTGCCCTTGCCCTTTGATTTGGATTTAGAACCTGAAGAACCTGTACCTTGTTCAGAATTCCTACCCTTTGTAAGCAATGCATTAAAAGATATCCTCATGTTAACATTAAGCTTTCTTATAGCCTTCCCTTGAAGGGCTGAGATAATCGTGTCGACACTCAGGGTTTTATTCGTGGTGCACATTGTGTCCTTGAATGACTCAAATGACGCCGAAAGAGAATTCAGCAACATACATGCTTGTTCCTCATCTTCATCACTTCATCCATATCCAGCAATTTACAAACTAATTTATTGAAGTTGCTGATGTGAGCCTTCAGATCTCCACCCTCTGCCGTCTTGAAGTTATACCACTATCGTTTCAAGTGTAGGCGATTTTCAGAGGATTTTTTTGCATAGACATCCTCTAACTTTGCCCATAACTTAGCCGCGGCTTTCTCCCTCATGACATCATAGAGAACCTCATGTGTGGGACATAAACGGATCGATGATAAGGCCTTCTTATCAAGAGTATTCCAATCATTATCAGTCATAGTAGACTTTCACTCCTCAAGAGCACCATCTTCGCCTTACTTGATTGAGGAACTGATTATCTTGATCTTCTATAACTCAAAGTTATTTTTCCCTGAGTACTTCTCAATATCATACCTAGTGCTTACCATTATTACTTATCCCTTAGATTTAGATCTGTACCCCAACGATTGCTTTGATACCACTAGTTGGGATTTGGGCTACGAAATCACATAGATCTAGATCTAAGATAACAATCTAAGAGCACTAAGCAAACAAAAGAGAACACATCGATTTTACGTGGAAAACCCTTGCGGGAAAAAACTGTGGCACAAAACGACAGAATTCCACTATGAAAATAGAAATTATAAAGAGAAAGGACTTACCCAATTCAAACAACCTTGAATCTCACCCTTGTTACACCCTTTATAAACCCTAAAACCCTTTTCGGAACCCTTGGAACCCCTTTAGAAAACCCTAACATTACTTAGAAAGGCCCTAGGGACTCCTATTTATAGTTGGGGAAAACCTACTTATGCACCTCCCTAGAACCACCTCAAATTTACGCAGTCCACGTAGAATCCATGCACCATATGCATAATCCTTAACTAGTCGAGCTAAGGCTTCGACTGGTCAGAGGGCCTGACCCTCGACTGGTCGAGCATCCTGGAGATCCCAAATACAATGCTGGTGGACTTCGAGTCAAACTGGCTTCGACCAGTCAAAGGGACCTTCGACTAGTTGAGCCAGTCCCTCGACTGGTCGAATGGTGCGGTGAACAAGATTTAAGACATCTATTTTACAATAGAAAATGCACTAGGCTGACTCCATTGTGCTAAGAAGTGCCTCCATTTAGTACCTATTCATGAGGTTCAACATGTTCATGGAAAACAGAGAAAGGGAAGATTTTTTTTCTTCAGTTAAGGTTTAATATTAGAAGACTAAGAAAATCTTCCAGTCCCTTGTGGAGTTTAAGGTTTGCCAATTACTTGCTGCAGTCGGTTGACTCACTCTCTCCAGTTGAAACCAGTTGTGTGCTTCGACATTGTCTTGGATGATGTTGCTTATGGACTTGCGGACCAACCATGTAACTCCCAATATCGTGTTCCTATTTCATGCAAGCATATACAAATTCAGGGATTTTACTTACTTCTTATGACCTGCTTAGTAGTAGAAAAGTTAGTTTAGGACAAGCTATTTGGGGCAGGCTAACTTGGATGAAACTGTTCGGGCTTAGTCGCACTGGACTAACTATTCTAATGGTTTGTCTAGCACTTGGAATAATGAAGAATTATTTGACATGTGGTATGTGTGCACACTAAAAACTTGGAACATGTGTTCATTTTGGTTCCGCGGTCCTACTGGTCAAATTTCGGTCTCCATAAAGATGTATCGTGATATGAGGAGGCGATATTTTTGGCAGGGGATGAAGCGCCAGATTGGGAGTTTTGTGGCCGAGTGTGACACATGCCAGCGTGTCAAGGCCGATCACCAGAGACCCCCTGGTCCCTTGCAGCCGTTGAGCGTTCCAGAGTGGAAGTGGGAGTACGTATCGATGGACTTCATCACAAGTTTGCCGAGGACTCAGCGAGGTCACAATACCATCTAGGCTATCGTCGATCGTATGACGAAGTTGACTCATTTCATTCCAATGCGTGCTTCCTAGTCTATGGACCGGTTGGTGATGATATTCATTGAGGAGATAGTGAGACTACACGACGTTCCAGTTTCGATCGTTTCAGACCAAGACTCTATGTTTATGTCTCAGTTTTGGAGGAGTTTTTAGTAGGCGTTAGGGGTCACTTTGCATCTCAGCACCGCTTATCATCTGCAGACGGATAGGCAGACTGAAGGGGTCAAATAGATCCTTGAGGATATGCTCAGAGCTTGTGTGATCGGCTTCACGGGAAGTTGGAATGAGCATATGCACCTCACCGAGTTCGCATACAACAACAGTTATCAGGCAACTATCAGCATTGCTCCTTTTAAGGAACTTTATGGCAGGCCGTGCAGATCTCCTAGTTGTTGGACCGAGGTTGGAGAACGTCGTCTCTTAGGGCCCGAGCTTGTGCTGCAGACGTTTGAGGCTATTGATGTTATTAGGCAGAGGATGTGCACAGCTCAGAGCCGGCAGAAAAGTTCTGCTGATCGTCGGCATCGACCCCTCGAGTTCATAGTCGAGGACATGGTATATCTCAAGGTTTCGCCTATGAAGGGCGTGATTCGCTTTGGTGTAAAGGGCAAGCTTGCCCCGAGATTCATTGGACATTTTGAGATTACCAAGCGCGTGGGCGTTATGGCCTATAGGCTTACCTTACCTCCTGAGTTGTCCTCGATCTACAACGTGTTCCAAGTTTCTATGTTACGAAAATGTGGGTTGTACACTATCCCTATGATTGATTGGTAGCCACTTAAGGTCCGTGAGGATACTTCTTACTTTGAGCAGCCGATTCGTATTCTTGATCGGAAAGAGCAGATCCTTAGGACCAAGGTCATTCCCTTGGTGAAGGTGCAATAGGGTCATCATTTAGAGGCCGAGGCGTCTTGGGAATGCGAGGCCGAGATTAGAGAGCGTTATCCCCATCTGTTTAATGATTGATTGCTTGTATTTCTTGCATTGCCTTCTCTTGTGTTTGATGATTAAGATATATATATATATATATATATATATATATATATATATACGATGATGTTTATGCATTTTATTGTCCCGGTTTTGTCAATTTCGAGGACGAAATTTTTTTGTTGGTGGGGAGGATTGTGAGACCCGACCCTAGTTCTCATGTGTGCATGTATGTATATGCATCTCGTTCGTTTTGGTACCGCTGTTCTACCGGTCAAATTTCAGTGACCCACGACCATCGGATTGTGTTTACGGTCATCCTTGGGTCTGGTCACGTAGACCCAACTCGGATCGACCCTAGACCTATGCTATCTTGTTCATATATTCGTTGTGGTTCCATTGACATGTCTTGTGCGTCCATCCGATGTATAAATCATAAGCTATGTACGTTTCATTTTATGGCTCTTGGTCTTGATCATGTGGCCCACCTCGAAGTAATACATGTGGCCCCACTCCCTTTTTATATAAGTTCTAACATACACACTACACACACCACCTAAACCTCCATAGTTTATACTACCAACACTACACACATCACCCAAACCTATCTTACCCTAGCAACTTTGGTTTCTCCTCCCTAGCTAATCATAAAATTCTCTTATCAAGGCAAGATTTCTTCTCTTTTCTAGTAAAAAAGAAATGATTGCCTTCATAGCTACAACTCTCTCTCCCACTCTCTTTCTTCTCATTCTCTCTATCTCTCCCTCTCTTCTCCCTCTTGCAAGCTTCCAACATCCCACCCCTTGCAATATTCCAACCCCTCATCTCCCTTTCTCTCTTTTCCCATTATATTATATATGTATGTCCTTCCAAACCTGATGTAAGCTTGTAAAAGTTCAAATTCTGAGTGGATTTTGTGATGTGTGCCCCTTGTTATTCTCAGATGTACTTGTTGAAATCTTGAGTATACTCATATTGGAATGATTATACTGTTATGGAAAATCCTCCTTGTAGGATCCCAGGATCGCAGCTTGTCTCAGGAGCCGAGAATGGGGTACTATAGAGGCTGTTATGGCCAAAACCGGCCATCGCGTTCCTTGTGAGTCCGGTTACCGAGTCTGGGGTGTGACACTTCTCCAATTAGTAAATCCAAGGCCATTGTTTTACAAATAAAACTTCTACAACTAATGTTTTGAGATCTAGTTTCTTGACCTATACATGATCTTAGGCGCATTAGTTCATTCACAATAGAGGTTAAAGATGTGCCCATTAGTGGTTTCCTAGTCTCGAGTTCAGGTAGAAAAAATTTTCATCAGAATTCTTCGCTTTAGATAAATAATTATTTCTTTGTCAAGCCATCTAAAGAAGTCTTAGATCTCAATGCTTAAATAAGTAAACAATCTCACTCAGAAACTAATTTTTCCATAGAAGTTTGTGTAGAAGGCTTCATTTGGTTGAAATATCATCTCGTTTGAATTAACCATCTGGTGAAAAAAAAATTCCATGGATTGTATCTTTTGTCTTGTTGATGGTAATAATGGTAAACGATAGCCTCATTAAGCTAACTTTTCTTAATTGTGTTCAATAGAAATATATTGAAGACTTCAGTGGTAGCCCTGAGTTAAGACAAGCTTAAACAAAGTGCTACTACAAACTATTCATGCATTTGTTGGTAACATGTTGAAAAGGAAGACCATTTTGGATCTTCAGGAAGATTTGTCGGAAGTGTTTCTGATTCTCTTTTAGCTTTGAGTACATTACGTTTGTTTATCATCTGCGAATATTAAAATATATCGCATTTTGGGCAAGGATCTTATTTTCTTAAAATGGCATATGCGAAGTAATTTTCCAATATTTTATTCCCTTGAAATATTTTATGAAATCTTGTCTAACATCTGTAAGGTTGACCATTTTAACCATGTTTGTCTTATTGATTTCGCAGAAATGTTCGATAGGGGAATGTATGCTGGGCCTGTTGGTTGGTTTGGAGGAAGGGAGAGTGAGTTTGCTGTTGGGATTAGATCAGCATTGGTGGAAAAGGTATAGGCCCTTGCACTAAATTAATCTTTTGTGTGAAAAAGGTGTTTGTTGGCTTTTCTTTTCAGTAAGTCCAAATAGTCTTATCAGCACATGTGCTTTTTATATTTAGCGTGTGGTAGTACCATCACAAGCAGTCCTCTGTGCCACCCAATCATCATGGATTCCTAGATAGTACGCTCGTGCCTTACCTGTATATAATATAAGTATCTTTGTAGGCCATGCGGTAAAAAGGAAATTCTTTACTTTTTTCTATTTTAATTTTTTGAATGGCAAGGAAATTCTCTACTTGGGATCTCACTGAAGGAAAATTAGGATTCTATGCTAGGAAAATGCTGAAATACCATGGTTTCTCTCCAATGATCTGAAAATATTCAATTAGAATGACCAAATTATCATTTTTTATTGGATGAAATACCATGGTATTTCTTCTGCTTTGATGCGAATAAAAAATTACCAAATTCATCAATCAAATATATTAATAAGTTGCCAAATTTTAGTCTTGATAATTAGAAATAACAAGGAGATTCTTTTCGATGCTCAATCTTGGTCAGGGAAGAAATCAGTTCTTGTATCATTGGAAAAAAGTACCTCTATTTTGATTGATGAGAATTATGCCTGACATTTACATTTAATAAAAGAACTGTGGTTTCCAAGTTACTTATTTAATTCTCATAATGTTACCCAATAGATTTTATCTTTTTGTTCACCTTGAAAGAAACAAATCAATGCAAATAGGTTCGAGCCCGTAGCTCAATGGATAGACAACATGTGTTTCGACTTTCATCATTGAGGTCTCCTGTTCGAACCCAGTTTGCCTTTCAAAAATAAGTAAACAAATAAGCAGAAAAAATTCCATAAGACACCACAGTGGTTTCCATTTCGTTGAACATCAACAAATTTTGGAAAGAATTTCAAATTTTTTAATGCATTTTGTTATTATTTATTTTTCAATTATGGCTTCCCCAAATTATCTCATTGTGGAAATGCTTTGTGCCCACTTCTTGAATCCTAGGGCCTTGGCATGGCAATTTTTGCAGGGGTAGGGATAGTGAAAGGAACTAATCCATGCTCAGAGTGGGAGGAATTGGATCTGAAGGCATCTCAGGTCTCTCTCTCTCTCTCTCTCTCTCTCTCTCTCTCTCTCTCTCATTGGTTTCAGCTGCACCACTCTATCAAGGGCCATCACTTAGACCATGGATCGAAATATATGCATCATCATCATCCATGTCCTATCCCAACTCATTGGGGTTGGTTATATTCTGCCATTCCACTCAATCAAGAACCATATCTCCAATTAAGACAATAGGCCATCAATTCCTTTTCTTAACACCTCACCCTTGTTCTTTTGGGCCCCTTCCCCTTCCCCTTCCCCTTCCCCTTTTAGAGCCTTCAACTTAAGCCTCACTCCTAATTGGCACAGATACTGGTCTCCATTCCACATGACCAAACCATCTAAAATCTACTTTTCCTTATCTCATTACCTATTGATGCTACTCCAAAGTTCCCTCGAATATATTCATTTCTAATTTTGTCCTTCCTCATCATGCCACTTATCCATCTCAACATCCTCATTGCAGCTAGGCTCATCTTATGAACTTGTTGATCCTCTATTCCATAAAGCATGGCTGGTCTTAAATGTGTGTGTGTGTGTGTGCACACGAGCGCACATGCATATGTGTGTTAAGGACCGGTTGGGATCGGACACCCATAAAAACCTTTGAAATTGTTTATATACTATCTAATCCATGCATTATACGTGCCTCACTAGTATGAAGAGACATCCAAAAATTAGGCTATTTCAAAACTTAGGTGGGCCACACCATGTGAAGAGGTTTTAGGCATGATTTATTTAGCCATCTCGTTATTCCTCAACATTCCACTTTCTTTCTTCCATCAGTTTATTTCTGAATAACTTTGTTTTCTCTCCATTTAAATTTCGCAACCTAGTTTTTGGACACCTACTAATTTCACTCCTTTCTTCCATCTCATAATGTCAACATTTCTAACCATTAACGTATGTTTTGTAGTCAACCTCTCTCGTGGTATAACCTTGCAATCCTTACATATTAATCGTTTTGTTTTTCTAAGTAAAAAGAAATATATTTGGCTTGTATATGATCTACTTTTGAATGTTATAAATTATTCCTCTCTTTTTAAAGTATGTGTATGTTAGAGCTAGGTTGTTTGCTATAGCAAAATCAAGGATAGCATCCCCCATCCCATTTCTTCTCATGAAACCATATCTTCCATGTACGCTCTCATATCCTCTACATTTTTTTTTTCCTAATAACCAGTTAAGTCTCCTCCTACAAATATCCTCTCTTGGTCCGGAATTCCTTGCATTAGTTCATCTATATCCTCTTTAAATTGTCTCATGGTTCTATCCTCTAATCTTACATGCCATGAGCCATAAAGGCTGTTATGGGGCCGTAAAGCCATTACGTGAAGGTAACGGTGACAATTGTTACACATTATGGAGTCATAATGGTCTTAACAGCCATTATGGAAAAAATGAGTTGTAACCACTGTTAACGACTCATTACGCCCCCATGTAAAGGCCATAACAGCCCTGTAATGTTGTGTTATGGGGCAAATACAGGTTTTTTTCATATTTGTTTTCAACATTATGGAGCAGATAGGTTTTTTGTGCTTTGTCTTTCAATAAAAAATAAAATAAAATAAAATAAAAAGAGGCCGTAACGGCCATTACGGAGGCCGTTAGAGTACGTATCGTAAAGGTAACGGTGGTGGCCGTTATGGCCATCATTACCATTATAGGAATACCTTGGGCTCATATGCACTAATAACATCGATTATCTCCTCTTCTAACATAAATTCTATTAATAAAATTCTGCCACTTTCTCTCTTAAGATGTATAACTTTATCCTTTAAATCCTTATCTACCACTATCCCTACCCATTTCTATTATTGTCCTTTTCCTATGTACCAAGTATATCATCAATTTCTCTAGTTTTGGCCTCTTCCATGTGGTCTTCTGAACGCAAGCTATATTAACTCTCCTTTGTTTCATTGTATCTATTAATTCTATGCTCTTACCGGTCAATGTTCTTATATCCATGCGGTAATATGAACCCTATTCTCTTGGACTAGCTTCTTTATCTGCATGCGTCTAGAATGACGTAGGAACCTGTACTTAGTTCTCATTGCAAACTAGCATCATTGTGGCACTATCGCATGTAGGAGTTCCCAAGCCAACCCTTTCCCATTTCTCACTACGCCCAAGTTCCGATGTAACACGTCACTTATAGGGAATGCTCTAGCATGAGATTCTATCCTGTAACGCATGGCCATTCTCTTCTCTTGGGTTAGCTTCTTTATCAACGCGTCACTTACGTTGGCACTTCCATTGGACTTGTGTGATCCTATTTGTCCCTTATTGCATATCTCTCATTGGCCTACCTTTCCCATGTTTTTCATTTGCATTAAGCATTTTCATCGTCATCATCTAAGCCTTATCCCATCTAATTTGGGGCTGGCTACACGATTCATGTTCATTTACATTATGCTGGTGAATCTTTTTTTTCTTCTTCTTCTTTTTGACGAGGAACACCAAGTCTTCTTTTTCTTTTCTTTCTTCTTCTTCTTCTTCTTTATTTATTTATTTATTTAAATTTTTAGTTGCATGATTTTATTTTTTAATTAAC
Source organism: Magnolia changhungtana (assembly GCA_030180095.1). Lineage (NCBI taxonomy): Eukaryota > Viridiplantae > Streptophyta > Magnoliopsida > Magnoliales > Magnoliaceae > Magnolia > Magnolia changhungtana. The sequence goes on from JASAUF010000600.1 coordinate 8,028,540, forward strand.
TTTACATATTTCTAGCTCCTATATTTAACCATAACAAGTGTCATGTATTCTCAAACTATTTTACACCACCTTATCTGTACTCGTGTAACAAGCTACATTTCGATTTAGGGTTTTAACCTCTACACATGCCTGCACCGAGGCACGATATGTGCATACTTAAAATTCTATTCTTGGGATTGTTCGTTCTTGGTGCAGTTTACCAAGTTGATTGAAATGGGTGGAGAACAGTTTACAAGGCCGATAGGTGATGAGAAGCCTCACTCATCCCATCAAGAAGCAGATAGCATTGGGTCTATCAACTGAGACGGGTGGTGGAAAGCTGAAATAAACAACTGAATGTTGGAATAGTCTCATTTGCCTTTGGGGAAATATGGATTTCTTATTAAATAAGCTATAGGTTTTCTATGGTTGTTTTGGGTTGGTTCTTGCATTGTTCAGGTGAGTTGTCATTAGCTTGCTCTCTTTCTTGTGTGATTACATACTCAACTCATATGCCTTTGGGCAATATGGATTACTTTTTAAATAAGCTATTGGTTTTTTATGGTTGGTTTGGGTTGGCTCTTGCATTGATCAGGTGAGTTGTCATTGGCTTGCTCTGTTTCTTGTGTGGTTACATACTCAAATATTTTTAACGTAGCTCTGGCTCCTTTCAAAGCATTTTTTCTTGTTTGCATTTGTAAACAGATGGTTCCCCTAAATTCCATGTTATGTATAACAACATAAAAGTGACTTCATTAACTGTGGCTTGTGACAATGATTTCATTTGGTAATTTATGAACATGATCATGGCTCTTCTTCACTGTTCTTGAGCATGGGGAGTGTTTTAGCAGGTTCAATCATAGGTAAGGCAATTTCATTAATTGTAGATAAAGTAATTTCATCAATAAGGCTACTAGAGCTGGTACTCCTGCAACGAAGATCCACAGGTGGTATTTTTTGTTCCTGATTCACAAATTCGATTGGGACCCAAAATAATAACATTCGAACTGGCCTTTTAGTTTCATCAACAATGCTACTATCAGGCCTTTTTTTTCTTTTCTTTTCTTTTTTCTTTTTTTTTAACTGAAATTTTATCGAAAGGATACCAGAAAGAAGAATATTTGCAGTGCAGGGTCTCTAAGAACTCTTTTAGCTATAAATTGGCTGGGGATTTCCCATCTTCCAACGTGGTTCTGACCAAAAGGCAATGCACCAAATTTCATCAAAATAATAAAGGAATTGATGTCAGAAGTCTTAAATCTTTTGATTTTTTTCTCAGCGCTGCTCGACCAGTCGAGGGTCCACTTGTCAAGGCCCGTTCGACTCAAAGTCTAGCTAACATTGTATTTGGAGCTCGACCAGTCGAGGGTCAGGCTCGACCAGTCGAAGGGGTCCTTCGACCAATTGAAGACCTGGCTCGACTAGTCGAGGGTTACGCAGATTCTGCGTGAATGTTGTGCTGACTGCATAAATTTGAGGCACTTTTGCAAAGGTACGGAAGGGGTGTTTCCTAATCTATAAATAGGGGTCCCTAGGGCTATTCTAAGGTATTCTAAGGCTTTCTAAAGGGGTTTCAAGGGTTCTTAAAAGGGTTTTTTAGGATTTTTAAAGGATGTAGCAAGGGTGAGATTCGAGGTTGTTCGAATCGGGTACGTCGTCTCTCTTGTAATTACTTTTCATAGTGGATTTTTATCGATTTATGTAGTGGTTTTTTTCCCACAAGGGTTTTCCATGTTAAATCTTTATGTTCTCTTGTGATTGCTTGTTGCTCTTGGATTGGTATCCTAGATCTAGATCTGTGTGATTCTGCAACTCAAATCCCCAGCAAGTGGTATGAGAGCAATCGTTGGGGGCACAGATATGAATCTGCAGGATTAATAATAATGGGAAACGACAAGTTTGATATTGAGAAGTACTCAGGTAAAAATAATTTTGAGTTATGGAAGGTTAAGATGATTAGCCTGTTAACCAATCAAGGCGAGATTAAGGCTCTTGAAGAGTGAAAATCTACCATGAAAGATGATGAATGAGAAAACCCTGATAGTAATGTTTTGGCCTCTATCAGTTTATGTCTCACGGATGAGGTTCTCTATAATGTTTTGAGGGAGAAAACTGTGACTAGTTTGTGGGGGAAGTTAGAGAACATTTATGCCAAGAAGTCCTCTGAAAATCGCCTACACTTGAAGTTAAAGTGTTATACCTTCAAGATGACAGATGGTGAAGATCTAGAAGCCCACATCAACAACTTTAATAAATTGATGTGCAAATTGCTGTATATGGAGGAAGTGGTCAAAGATGAGGAACAGACATGTATTTTGTTAAATTCTCTCCCTACATCAAATGAGTCATTCAGGGACACGATGTGCACCGCCAATAAAACCTTAAGTGTCAACACCGTTATCTTAGCCCTTCAATGGAAGACTATGAGAAAGCTAAACAGCGACATGGGGGCATCTTCCGATGCACTGATTATAAGGGGCAGAGATTCTAAGCGAGGTACAGGATCTTCAAGACCTAGATCCAAATCCAAAGGCAAGGGCAAGGAAAAATTAAAGTGTTGGAACTGTGGGTTGTCTGGACACATGAAGAAGGAGAGTAGAAATCCAAAAACAAAGAAAAAAATTCCAGTGGCTTCTTCCAAAGAGGCCAATGTTGTCATATCTGATGAAGAATCAAGTGATGGTGATGTTCTATCTATTTCTATGATTGGTCACTTATACGACAATCATTAAGATGAGTGGATACTTAACATAGAAGCATCTTATCACATAACTCATCATCAGAGTTGGTTTGCCAGTTACAAGGAATGAGATGGTGGACAGGTTTTTATGGGCAATGACAATGCCGATAATATTGTGGTTATTGGTACAGTGAGCATCAAAATATTTGATGGGATAAAGCGTACCTTGACTGACATCAGGCACGTTCCTGATATGAAGAAAAGTATGATTTCTCTCGATGCATTCGAGGCTATAGGGTGCAAGTTCACTTGTATTGATGGTGTCCTTAAATTTTCAAAAGGGGCACTCGTGATTATGAGAGCGCAAAGGTACGAAAACCTTTACAGGTTAATTGAGAGCACTTCAGCAGGTGGAGTGGCAGCAGCTATTACAGACTCCACGTCTCTACGTATATGGTATGCTCATCTGGGTCACATGAGCGAGCGAGGCATGAAGGTACTTTTTGATCGATGTTTGACTCCAGCTTTTAAAATTCTAATTTAGATATATGCAAGCATTGTATATATGGTAAATAATCTAAATTATCTTTTAAATCTAGAAAACATTGTAAGGGAGTGTTTGATTATGTGCACTCTGACATATAGGGGTCATCGCCAGAAGTTTCCATTGGGGAGTCGTCATGGTTTGTTCCATTCATTGATGACTACTCCAGGAAAGTTTAGGTTTACTGCATGAAATGTAAATTTGAAGTTTTCATCATATTCAAACAATGGAAAGCAATGGTGGAAAAATAGTCAAGGCAAAAAATAAAGGTTTTAAAGACTGACAATGGTGGAGAATTTATTTCCATTGAGTTTAATGATTATTACAAGGATGAAGGAATCATCAAGCATAACACAGTACGTCACATGCCCGAGCAAAACGGTGTGACTGAGCGAATGAATCGGATTCTCATGGAGAGGGCCAGATACATGTTAAGTAATGTTGCGTTGGGCAATGACCTATGGACTGAGGCCGTTAACACGACTTGTTATTTGGTTATTATTTGGTGAATCAGTCTCCTTCAATGTCAATTGAATGTAAAATTTTAGAGGAAGTATGGAGTGGGCAGAAAATCGACTACTTATATCTACGCATATTTGGTTGTGAGACTTACTCTCATGTACCGTCAGTTGAGAGAAATAAGCTAGACCATAAAGCTAAAAAGTACATCATTTTTTGCTATGGCATTGATGTGAAAGGTTACAGTTTATTCGACAAGGTCACATGCAAGGTCATCACTAGCCATGACGTCAGATTTGATGAAAGCTCTCTATTCCGCAAGAATGATCAAGAAGAGCAAGTAGAACCAGAAAGGTTGATCGTAGATGTCCAGATTGACTCAGATGATACTCAGGCAGAGACAAATGTGCAGACAGAGGTATAGGATCAGGTAGAGCAGCCACCTGTGAGGAGAAATCCACCCCGTGATCGCAGGTTACCGGCAAGATACAGGGACGACTCTAATATTACATATGCCTGCATTATAGATGAGGGGTACCCATCTACTATTCAGGAGGCTCTTAATGAGCCTGATGGAGAAAAGTGGAAGGTGGCTATGGGTGATGAGATGGACTCGTTGCATAAAAATCACACATGGGAGCCGATAGAGCTTCCAATGGGCCGAAAAGTGATCGGAAGCAAGTGGTTATTCAAAAGAAAATAGGATAAATACAAAGCAATATTGGTAGCAAAGGGTTATGCTTAGAGAGAAGAAATCGACTTCACAGAGATATTCGCACCGGTGGTTAAGAAGGTATCTATCAGATTCGTCTTGGTGCTGGTTGCCCAATACGATCTTGAGCTAAAACAGATGAATGTGAAGACTGTATTCCTGCATGGGGAATTGGAAGAACAGATCTACATGAAGCAACTAGAGGGCTACGAAGTTAAAGGGGTAAAGAAAAAAGTTTACAGGTTAATGAGGTCGTTGTACAGCCTGAAACACTCATCTAGGCAGTGGTATAAAAAATTGATTTTTTTATAGTGAATCAGAAATTTACTCGGAGTGAATATGATCACTGTGTCTATTACAAGACACTGAGTTATGAAAAATTCATCATTCTAGTATTGTATGTTTATGATATGTTAATCGTCTGTCATGATATGTCTGAAATCAACGTATTGAAGGCTCGGTTATCAAGGACATTTGAGATGAAAGATCTGGAGGCTACAAAGAGGGTTCTCGGTATAGATATTCATAGAGATAAGAAGAAGAGCAGGCTTTGGCTATCATAGGTAGAATACCTTAAAAAGGTGTTGATCAAGTATGGGATGGACCAAGCAAAGCTGGTGAGCATTCCCCACACGGCTCACTTTAAGCTTTCCTCAGAACAATGTCCTAAATCATATGAGAAAAAGCATGTTATGTCTCATGTGCCTTATTTAAATGCAGTTGCCAGTTTAATGTATGTCATGGTCTGTATGAGACTAAATATTTCACAGGTAATCGGTGTTGTGAGCAGATACATGTCAAACCCCGGTAAACAACATTGGGAAGCGATGAAATGGCTACTTCGATACATTCAAGGTATGAAAGACTACGTTTTAACTTTTGAGAAGACAATGACAAAGTTGGTAGGGTATGTGGATTCTGACTACGCAGCCAGTATTGTTCCAGAAAGTCTACTTCAGGATACTCATTTGTACTAGTAGGTGGAGCAATCAGTTGGATGTCGAAGCTTCAGTCAATGGTGGCTCTTTCCATGACCAAAGAAAAATATATGGTAGTGATGGAAGTGTTTAAAGAAGGTGTTTGACTCGGAGGCATGATAAATCAGTTGCGACTTCAGCAGGAGGCCGTGCCGGTTAACCATGATAGTGAGAGCGCTATCAATTTAACTAAAAATTATGTTTATCACTCACGTACTAAACACATTGATTTTCGTCACCACTTTATCCGACAGGTGCTTGAGGAGGGAGGCATAACATTGGAGAAGATTCACACCAGCATGGATCCAACAGGCATGCTCACCAAGGTCATTCTTACAGAGAAGTTCAAGTTCTGTGCAACTTCTCTAGGCTTGGCGATGGCGTAAAAGAAGGACAAAGTTTGTACGAGAAGCGTTGATTGAAGCTATGATGTGATGCAGAGATATGAGAAGAAGTCAAGGAACTACACACTTGAAGATTGAAGACATGGTGGAGATTGTTGTCAGAAGTCTTAAATCTTCTGATTTTTTTCTCAGCGCTGCTCGACCAGTCGAGGCCCGCTCAACTCAAAGTCCAGCTAGCACTGTATTTGGAGCTCGACCAGTCGAGGGTCAGGCTTGACCGGTTGAAGGAGTCCTTCGACCAGTCAAGGATTGGCTCGACTAGTCGAAGGTTTCGTAGATTCTGTGTGGATTTTATACGAACTGTGTAAATTTGAGGCGGTTTCGCAAAGGTGCGGAAGGGGTGTTTTCTAATATATAAATAGGGGCCCCTAGGGCTATTCTAAGGTATTCTAAGGCTTTCTAAAGGAGTTCCAAGGGTTCATAAAAGGATTTTTAGGGTTTCTAAATGGTATAGCAAGGGTGAGATTCGAGGTTGTTCAAATCGAGTAAGTCCTCTCTTGTAATTACTTTTCATAGTGGATTTCTGTCGCTTTGTGTCGTGGTTTTTTCCCGCAAGGGTTTTCCATGTTAAATCTTCATGTTCTCTTGTGATTACTTGTTGCTCTTGGATTGTTATCTTAGATCTAGATCTGTGTGATTCCGTAACTCAAATCCCCAACAGGAATGATCTTTGCTACTTGGACTGCATGAACAAGTGGACAACAGAAATTGAACTTCAAACAATCCCTTCTTAGGGCCTATTTGATAAATTTTATTTTCAACACTAATCACTAAAATGGATTATTATCAGTAATTTTCTCTTAGCAAATCTAAATAGATATGTGCTTCAATTGGATTTTCATTGGAAAAAAATAGGAATTTTATTTAAAGCTTCCCTGCTTTAACATAACACTAAATAGTTAAGGCTAAATACTATAAGTGGTAGTGCATTAATTTTATTTTTATTTTTTCACTTTTGATCATGATATCCTTAAAATAATTTCCAAATGATGATTTTGCCCTTCACTCAACATGGGGTGTTCTTAAATAAAGTGTTTTGCTCTTATTCTCTTTTTCCATCTTGAAGGTGGGGCCCACATGATGAAACACTTGTATTGAAGGTAGAGTCCCATATGATGAATGGTCCACATCAAGGTGGGCCCACGGAATACATGGTTTGCATCAAAGCTAGGACCCACATAATGGATGGACATTGAAGGTGGGCCCACATGATGGAAGGTTGACGCCGGGAGCGGTGTGATGAGGTTGATCACAGTCTTCCTCATGGAATAACTACGAATCCATGGAGCTCTTTGGACTCCTAACTGGGCTTCCTCGAATCTATGAAGGAAAAAATATAAATAAATTTTAATAAATTCAAAAATAAATTAATTAATGATAAAAAATGAAATTACAATCCTTTAAATAATGTGCTCAAACATAGGGTAGGGTTCTAGACTCAAACTCCAATTGAAACTCCTTGAAAAAAGACTTACTATAAATAATCAATTTATTATTTCTAGACGGTCACCATTCCTACTAGACTTCATAGTTTTTGGCAAAAGATAGTAAGTGTTTAATTTAGCCTAACCATGTTGTTCTCCTAACTTTTCTAAGCCCTTTTCATGTTAGGCATGACTCCTACAACTCAAAGGAAATTTATACGCCAACTAAAACATACTATTTATAGTAAAATTGAAAATAAAAGGGACTTTTGATCATCAATATAATGGAATCTTGCAAATCCGATGTCGGAAAGCTAGTAGGATTGGTTGGCTAAAGTAGCTTCTCCTGCCCCAAGATCATAAATGATGTGTCCAAAAACTCATCATATTTGCAACATACAATTGTTTTAAGGTTCTGATATTCCAGATCATTTTCGCCTCCGATCGGGCCTTCTCCGGTTCATCTATACCATGAAATTTTTTGCGATCCTTTCTACATTAGTCCTCTCTACTTCAAAAGAACTCGACTTCAAGTTCTAGTCCAACTTTGGTTCATGATTCTCGGTCAGGTTTGCAATGATAAAAGGATCTTCATGTCATCTGGAAATCAACAATGTAAGCATTGTCATTAATCTTTTAAAGGATCGGTACTAGTCCAATCTTCTTGTTTTTCAACTTTTAGTAAGTCCCGGTCAGAAATTTCTCCTTGCGTTGATGCACCATAACATGGTCGCCCATCTCAAACACCTTTTGCCACAGATGCTTGTCGGCTTGCTTCTTATACTGTCATTCGAAGCTTGCAAGTTGGCTTGTACATCTGCATGAATGCCCATAATTTGGTTCGCCATATATTTTGCTGGAATGCTCATGCCCAGGAGCTTAGGCATAGGGACTAAGTTAAGGGTGTGGCGGGGCACTCGACCATAAACAATCTAGAATGGGGACTTCCTTGTTGAGTAGTTCACCATATTGTTGAATGCATACTCCACTTGAGACAAGGCCAAATTCCATTTCTTTTATTTGTCACATAAAATATATGTTCACAACCCCAAGTGTAGGGTCGCGATGTAGTAATAATCTCGGTAAGACCGAGGTCGAATCCACAGGAACTGATCTTTGTACGTTTCTAAAATTAACTAGAGTAGAACTAGGAGAAGATGTAAAACTAATTCTAAAGTGATTGAGAGAGTAATTATGATTAAAGTGATTAAAACTAAGAATTCAAAGGTAGGAACTAGGGTTTCCAAGGATCCACTTGTAATGATCAGGGACCCTCTTACTTTATTCAAGTCATACAATTGAAATTTGAGTCCTATCATATCCAATTGGAAGATATAATAATTAAATCAATTTGAAATTTCATTGACCTAATTCTCAATGAAGGAGAACTATGATACTTGGCAAGGATTCCATCACCAAACCATGCCCCAGGAGGTAATGGCAAGCAATAGAATTTACCATTCCCATAATCTCAGAGCAGGAGAATTGTGAAATTAGGAAGGATTCCATCACCCTACCATGCCCAAGGGACGATGGTGAACAACAGGACTTACTAAATTCATAATCTCAAATCAGGAAAAGAAGATACTTAAAGCTATTGTAGATCTACTGTAATTTGAGTCACAATAAACCATTAAAAACTAAAAGTATTCCTTGAATGATCAAATTAAAACCCATGAAATTCAACATAACTAAGAATCAAAGCAAGAGAAACATCCCATCACGCTATAAGCTTCACCTCTTAGCCCTAGCTAAGAGGTTTAGCTAACCATAGACATGATTAGATCTAAAACCCTAGAAGAAAGCATGAGAAACTAAGGATAAAGGGAGAAAATACTTGGCGACAGCTCTCTACCCTTGTGCTTTGCTCCTCCAAACCCTAAATGATCCCCAGGGATGCCCCGGGGACTCCTATTTATAGTTATGCAGCACCTCCTTTTATGCCGATTTGGAAAAATCTAGAAATCGCCTCAAATTTACGCACTTTTGATTTTATCGAAGTGTCTTCGATATGTCCTTCAATTCTATCGAACAGTCTTCGATTGTATCGAAGATCGGTCCAGAACTGTCCAGCAAGTTTGCCCTAAAATCCTGAAATTCTCGATTATATTGAAGTATCTTCGATAGAATCAAAGATTGATCCAAAATTGTCCAACAAGTCTGGCCTGAAATCTTGAAATTCTCAATTCTATCGAAATGTCTTCGATATGTTCTTCTATACTATCTAATTGTCGTCGATAGAATCGAAGTCTATTTTGGTAATTTTTTAGAACTATGTTTTTCTGGTCCCGAAATTTCAGATTATCATTTTTCAGGATTCTATCACTTCAAATCTTTTGTTCTCTTCCTTCATCACTTGGTTTCCTTGGATCTTTAGCATACGAATTCTTCAATCTTGGTCTCCTAAGATTCATCCCTTGCCTTAGTAACTTTTGAGCATTACTTCCACGCTTTGAGCATTGTTTTAAATCTAAACTCTTAAATTCACCTTACAACACAAACGTGAGTAAAATAGGACATTAAGCAGTATCATGTTCATAAAACCAAGATATAAATGGGGGATAATATGCAATATTTGACCCTCAACACAATCCCCAACCAGCATTTTGTTAGTCCCGAGCAAAGTATGCGAAAAATATTTCGAGAGCCACTGTATAATTTCCATAAGCTCAAGAAGTTTCACAAATAATCCAGATAATAAAGTTTCAAAACACATCAATGTTGAGCATTATTCTCTCCTAAACTCTAACATTCGGTAAACTTCATAATCAAGTTCAAAGCATTAATTCTCCAATTTAGAACCATTCCAAACATTGAGTTCCATAGGTGTTTGATGAAGTCTAGACTTATCACAATCAAAGGTTCAATTCTTCATTTTCATGATAACATTGATAATCAAAAGAGCATTTAAGACAACCAAAACCTAAAATGAAACTTGCTTTAAAGTTTATATTTTAATTCCCCTTTTATTCATCCGACTTTTGATTTTTCCATCGATGGCTTTCACGCCATGTCAACCTTTTTAAAGATCTTTAATAGGTGGCCTTTTCGAAAACAACTTTTTTTTTTTAGCTGGGTATTATTGTTATTATTTTTTTGAACATGATGGACAAATTCCCTAGGTTGGTTCCTTTCATGGTAAATGATCACCAAGTTAACAATTCAATGTTGACTGAAGCTTTAATGTGAAAGTTAGATGTGACATATGACATCATGACTCGATCAATGTTTAAAACTCCTAATGTCACGCCACAAACTCGAAAACCGGACTCATAGGATTTTTTATCACTGAATTCAACGCCGACAATCTCCGTAGTACCCCATTCTCAACTCTCAGCGCCCATACGCTAGATTCCGATCCTGGAATCCTACAAGGAGGATTTTCAGTATAATTTTTTTAAAAAAGAAGCATAACCACAAGAGTACACAATTCACAAGAACAACATTATCACCACATATCCACCAATAGAAACAATAGATTACAGTACTAAAAGGGAAATACATTACAAAATCTCTAAAGTGATCTGTCACAAGCTCCTGCCTCAATGTTACTGCGACCTAACGTCACCTGCACGCAACGGTCATGCATAAGCTTACAAGAAGCTTAGAGGGTGGTGTATGTGTGTGCAATACATGTGCTAAGCATATAAATATCAAAGTAAGGAGAAAAATACTGGCAAGTCCATGATTGTTCGAGTATAAGGACATAATCAACCAAATGTCATATGTTGAGGATACAATGCAGATCGGCTATGCAATACGAAGCCATAGCAAGTTGAATGTCATATACTAAGGATACAATGCAGATCGGCTATGAAATGCAAAGCCATAGCAAGTCGAATGTCATATACTGAGGATACAATGCAATGTGTAAATCCTGACGATTCCACGGATACCATCAGCCTTATCTAGGCCATGCAATCAGAAACATAGTGAACTAAATGTCATATGTAAGACCCGTATCCTAAATTGTACCGTTCTGTAGACTTTTGCGATATTCCCAATCAAATTTCAGTAACCCATGACCTGTAATCAGCGTTTGCACGCAACCCTAAGTCACACCCTTTATATGTATGTTAACTTGACTCGAAACTTATGTCCTAGCGACCGCACCGTCATCGCGGTTCCAACGCCGCGTCTCGCACGCCGATACGACACCCAGGCCAGAAGTTGTGGGCCCGCGTATATCTTGAAGAAATGCTGCGCATTTGCAATTCCGAGAAGAGAATCTCTACAACCTATCAAATCAATCACATCAATTAAGTCAAGTACATCCCATCACTCACCCATACCTCTCTCTCCACCAAGTCAACAACACCCATACATAATCATTCCCTTCTTACCAAAAGTCGAGATAAACCATACCCTCCATCCTATCTCCCTTGCAACAACCCATCCTCTCTCTCATTTCTCAATCCATCCCAAGCACCAAGGTCCAAGCCTCCCATGAGAGAGTCAAGTGTGGCCCACTCCCTACCACTCTGTCTCCCATCTCCACCCTTCAATCCTCATCTTCCTCCATTAAAGTTGAAGCGTAGGAGCTAAGGAGTCCATGTAGCCTGTAAGAAGCAGAATCGGTGGGTGATCTAGTGTTCCTACCATTGATCTTGATGATTTGAGGGCCCACATGTGGTGGGACCCATTTGATGTATGCATTGTAAGAAATGAGGGGCCAATAGTGGCGAGGTCCCTCCATCATGTTTCTCTCTCTCTCTCTCTCTCTCTCTCTCTCTCTCTCTCTCTCCCTCTTTCATTTTTATGATGATGATGTGTGTGGCCCACCTAGTGTGTGTGTGTGTATGGCCCACCATGATGTGTTATATCCATGCCATTTAATTGTGGGGCCTATCTTGCTAGACTGTCCAGTTGACGAGCTTGCTGCCCGACCAACTGGACAGGCCCAGATGAAGGGAAACACAAGTATCAGCTTCCTCCAGTGGTGGGTCCTACACGTGTGGACCCACCCAATGTGATGTATATATGACCATGTGGGGAGCCGTACCTTGATCTATGCTATCCATCCAAGCCATCCAAGGCCTGAACGCTGGACCTCTAATTAAAAAAATATATATGTGTATATATATACATATCAGCTAGATTTAAGACCAGGTGGGCCACACTACCTTGGACCCCACCTGGATGTATGTAGCTTACAGCCATGAGGCTAATCCAAGCTCAGGTGGAGCCTACTGTGTTGTACCCAGCATGTGGGACCACCACGATGCATGTGTTTCATTCACACCATCCAGCTGAGGATGGTGTCGCCCACGTTATGTGGGTGTTTCATCCACATTGTCCGTCCATAGGATGGTGGTACCCACCCTACTGACGTGCTACAACTAACACCGTCCACTGTCCAGGGACGTGGATCCCACCATTGATGTATGTGTTACATCCAATTGGTGAGCTTATCTAAAGGCCTGAGATAAAAAAAAATGAGGCAGATCTACCTATCTAATGGACCACACTGTAAATACCAGTGGGAGGTTGAACAACTACCATTGAAACCCTTTTTGGCATTTCAGACGTTCTAGATCAATGTGAATTTTTTTCCTCATAATTCAGGTCTTTGTGACCTTATGAGTAGGTCAGATGGAAGATAAACGTTATGGTAGGCCCTGGAAATTTTAAACAGCGGAAATCATTATCTTCACTGTTATTTATGGTATGGTCTAGATGATCTTCTGATATAATTCATTTTTGGGTAATGTTCTAAAATGATCTCTAAAAATAGATGTAGGGTGTAGATGGTTCACCTAGAACGGTGGGCCCGACTTAATGTATATGAGGCCCATTGGTGTGGCTCGTGGATGCGGCCCACTTAATGTATATGAGGCCCATTGGTGCGGCCCATTGATGTGGCCCACTTGATGTATATAAGGCCTATTGGTATGGCCCATTGATATGGCCCACTTGAAGTGTATATGAGGCCCAACGTTACGGCCCATGTGATATAGCCCACTTGACGTGTATGAGGCCCTTTGTTACGGCCCATGTGATGCAGCCCACTTGAAGTGTATATGAGGCCCATTGTTACAGTCCATGTGATGCAGCTCACTTGACATATATGAGGCCCTTTGTTACGACCCATGTGATGCAACCCACTTGAAGTGTATATAAGGCCCATTGTTATGGCCCATGTGATGTAGCCCACTTGACATGTATGAGGCCCAATGTTACAACCCATGTGATGCGGCCCACTTGATGTGTATGAGGCCCTTGTGTGTGGCCCAATATGAATATATGTGGCCCATGAGTGAGGCCCAATGTGATGTATATGAAAGGCCGCCCAATGTGATGTATATGAAAGGCCCATTTAGGGAGGCCCGTCGTGGTGCACACTAGGCCCCTTGTGTGAGGCCCATTGTAATACCCAACCCGAGTTCCTACATGTGCATGTGTGTGTGTGTGAGTATGCATTTCATTTCTTATGGTCTAGCGGTCCTATCAGCCGAATTCCGACGACTGCGACCCTCGGATTGTGTTTACGGTCATCCTTGAGTCTGGTCACGTAGACTCGACTCGGATCGACCCGAGACCTATGCCATCTTGTTCGCTTCGTCATTATGGTTCCAATGATGTGTCTTGTGCATCCATCCGACGTATGGATCAAAAGTTATGAGCATTACATAGCATGACCCTTAATCATGTGGCCCACTTTTGTGCAATGCATGTGGACCACCTCCATGGCACAAGTCCCCACACACACTACACACACACCACACAAATTCTATGGAAACACCACCCACTTCAACAAACACTACCTAAGCCTAGCCTAAAAGCCTAAGCATTGTAAACTCCTCCCTATGCAATGATGACACTCTCTCTCTCTCTCTCTCTCTCTCTCTCTCTCTCTCTATTCTCTACTCCCTCTCATTTCCCTCCATTGCTAGTAACATCCCACTCCAACGTCCCCTTCTCCCTCTCTTCTCCAGCCCCTTAATCCTCAAAATACTCCCAATCCCATCATTAAAAGTAGATCTCCGCCATTAAAACTCTTCTTAGGCTCAAGACGTTCATGGTGCAGGAGTTTGGAGGCTTGCTTTGCATGTGGGTGAATATAATTTCTAATTTTCCTTCCTGACCTTTAATCTTCTCTCTCTTCATATATGGATCATATGGGACCCACCAAACCATGGTGGGGATCCCATTTGACCCCATGGATATGGCCCTTTGGCCCATCCTACATGCATATCATGATACATGATGGGGCCATTCTCCATGGACCCCATCATGATGTATTATATTATCTACTTCATTCCAAGGGCATCTATAGAAGTCATGTTGAGATGGCATCCCAACCACCCATTTTAGTTATAGATCATACATGCATTGGTTTATTGTTGCATGTACAATCTACATAGTTGTATAGATGAGATTGATTCTTAGGAGGGCCCATTAGTGGCGGGTCCCTACCTCATGGCCGGATTGGATTTTTCTTCTTCTCTTTTCTCTGATGTGTGGATGATGATGTGTGTGTGGCCCACTTGGTGGGCTTGGGACATTCTAAAAATCCACAAGGTGGGATGCCCCTACCACCCAATCTCATGATTCTTGGGTACTTTAATCAATGCATGCAAGTGTCCTAGCCCAAGTTCATGATCTGGACATGTGTGGGGCCCACCAAGGAAGGCCACACACCCTTTTAATTGCTGAGATTATTAAGATATAGGCTAATATGTTCAACCATGTATTGTTCTCCAAAAATCTGGACTGTTTTAATTAATGTTTGACATAGATTTTAAATTATGATTTCCACTATTTTCTTTATGATTATGGGGTGTGATATGAAGGTGTAGACCCCACCTTGAAGTGTGATGGGTCACACCTCAGATGGCCCATGAAATGGCACCCAAAAAGGGAGGCCCATAGGGTGGGCGGTTCACCTTGTTGGACCGTCTAGCCCACATGTATGGAGGGAAAACACAATGTTCAGCTTAGTTTCTCTGAGGGGTGGGCAACTTTTGTGGACCCCACCTTACTGTATTTTATGAGAAAAATACTAAAACATCCATTTCCCCCCTCCTAGATGAAGTTTGGGCTCACCTTATTGGATAAACATTGCATGGACAACAACATTTCACTCTTGACAGATTGTAATTCTGAACTTAATTAAAATACTTCTGAGTATCCAAAAATCACAAAATTTTGTGGAGGTGTGGCCCACCCATGGGAGGACCCACCTACCAGCCGGCCCACCACGTTGGGACGTCCAGGTCAGACAGATTTTTTGGACAGACTGTTTTCTTTAAATTAATTAAAATACTTCTAGTCATCCAACAATCGTAAAATTTTGTGGAGGTGTGGCCCACCCATGGAAGTACCACCCTACAAATTTTTAAGGCCATCGGGCTCCTGTACCATTCATGGTGAGGCCTGGAGTGGCCCACTAGGCTGCGGCATCCAACCTTGGCTGGTCGGCCAGGCCACTTTGTGGGCCCACCTTAATGTATTTTATATCCCACCGTTCATCCATATGGGGTCCATAGGGGACTTGATCATCATCCTCTTCAGTAGCATCCAATTGGGGCCTATTGGATGAGTTTTTAGGCTAAATACCCAGGCCCATAGGAATGCCCACCATGGAATGCCCACCATGGGACGCCCAGCCCATTGGGCTGTTACTGCACATCCAGTCCAGCAGCATGGCCCATCTGATTTATGTGTTCAATCTACTCCCTTCATCTGGTGGACCCCCCTGTGACATGTATGGGTCACCAGGAACTAAAATAAACCTATAAATTAATTAATTTTTGAATTTTCAGCAATGCCAGATTGTGGGTGGGCTGGAATTTCAGCAACAGGCCCATGGTAACTGCACATAAATGAATGTTTTGGGGTAGCATGATCCACTAAATTTGGGGATATTATTACACATATCTTGCCTTATTTTTAATTAGATTTTAGGCTTAATTAGTGCATATTTAAGGACCATTCCAATTGGGTTTTTATTGGACTAGTCTTCTTAATTATTTGTTGGGTTTTCCTAGGCCCATTGTCTTGAAATTTTTTATAGGCCCGCTAAACCCTTGGGGCCTATATTATCATGCCATTGTGATGGGTTTTATGCACCAAATACTCAAGTGGTTGGGCCCTTGCTTGCCCATTTAAAATAAATCCATGCTTGGGCCGAGATGTGAGGCCCAACTTACTTGTTTTAAACATAAGGATCACCCATATGTTGGAATAATGGGCTACCCATTAGGCCCATCACAATGAGTGGACCCATGATCTTTATGGTTGGGCCCAAACCTTGCTTGAGGGCCCACCATGTTACATATGTATTGGGCTTAGTGTATGGCTCACTAGGCCATGGGTTGCTTAGGCCTGAGACCTTACTTTATATGCATAGTGGGGCTACCTTTTAGGACCCAGTTGAGGTTGGATATCCTCCTTAGTAGCCCTAAGGTAGACCCATAGGGTCCTCATAGGTGGTTGAAGGCCCACCTTGGACCTTGTTAAGACCGCTTCCTCCTTGAGGCTTTATGACTTTCTTAGTTTGTGGGCCATCCCAAAGTATTGGGTCCCCACTGGAGGACTACACTTCTCCTTAGAGTACCTGTCTATCTATCTAGACCTTGTCCCTCCTTGGGAATGAGGAATATATTCCACAAGTAGCGCACTTACATCATTATGACCCATATGCATCATCTATGTGAATTGATGGCTTCGCGTGTGTTGAGGCATAAAAAATGAGAAGATGGGATTGAAGCAACATAAGATGGAAGAGTAGAAAGAAAATATAAAAAGAAGAGGAACAAGCATCTTTAAGGTGGTTTGTACGAGTCCGCGCAAACGATGTTGATTGCGCGTGACCGCACAACTGAAATACCAGTTGCGCGGGTTCGCTCAACTGACTTTCGAACTAGTTCTTTATAAAAGAGTCAAAGCAACGAAGTCCCATGGCACCAAGATCGAGGTGCCACACGTGTGAAGGCCTATAAATACCCCCTATCTCCCTCATTTACATCAATTGAAGATTTTGGAAGAGAAGCAGAGCAGCGACAGAAGACTGAAGGTAGGAGTAAAGAAGAGCTAATGGCTTGCGCGGACCCGTGCAAACCATGACCCGCGCAACCAGATTGTCCTGCAGTCTATGACGTTAAGATGCTAACATGCTACTGAAATGGCCAAGTCTCTAAGATTTCATCTGTGCAAGCTTTAAGAAGAGAAATCAGTCGAATAGATCTATGTCATATTCCTCATAAAGAGATGATCAAATCACGAGTTGAAGTGCAGCCGGATTTGACATCTAAAACAGTATATCATACTCCAGAGATGATTAACTTATGCAAGCGGAAGACTGTGATAGATATATACAATATATAAACTATGGTAAGTCTCCAGAGTATGATAATGTTACCAGGTTAACGAATTACAAGTATAATTTCAAAATATACCAAATTGTGTAAGGTCATCTAGTCGACATCCCTGTAATCACGTCAATCAAGACACGGCTCACATGAAGCTGCCAGAAAACAGCATATATGAGAAAGCATCCTCGTTGTCACAAAATTCCGGCTCCACCTCAGAAGTAGCATTGCCATTTGCAATCAAAGAAAGTCTAGTGGGTGTCCGGAACACTGTCCCATAACATGGGAGTGAGTGATCAACTCAGTGGAACAATAAAGCAGAGGTTAACATGTTATCAATTCAGTCAAGCAGTAATGATAAAGCAGTACAATCAAACACTCCTAAATACTCTTATTAATGCAAGTATGAATGCAGTCATGATGCATGCCCTCGCCAACATACTCCCTCATGCGACACCATCTTACGTCCGCGGCATGCTTTCATCCCTCAGTGCTCCACATCTTCCAGGCACATGCAGTGCGATGATGAGCATGATTACCGAGTTGTTATTAGTCCTTTTCATACAGCAGTATTGGAAAACTAAGGTACCTCCCTTATATCATTCCCAAACAATGATCCATTCTAGGGTCGTCAATCCTAGATAATCTCATACGATGATGCGGTTCTAGGTCGCTGTAAGGGCTGTCAGGTCTGTTACACGGAATCGTTGCACCACTCCGCCATCACCTTATCAATACAGGCCTAGTTTATACTCTGTTTACTACAGGAAGGCTCGTCGCCTCTCTACAGATTCAGAGTACGCTCAAGGTCACTACACCGGGTACGGTCAGGGCCGTCAGGGCTGTTACACGGAATCATTACACCACTCCCCCATCACCCATCAAAGCAGTATAGGCCGACAGCTCAAATACAGTGTCCCATACCACCGTATTTGGCTCACGAGTTTGGGTTGCTCACTGGTCACTATAGGGATGCACATCGCCCCACCGTAGGCCCACAGCTCGATCACGGTGTCTCATACCACCATGCCCGACTCATGAGTCCTAGCGGATCGAGGTACTAAGGTTAACGGGGTTACACTGGTAAGTTCAGTACCTTAGGTTCAAGCAGTAGCATCCAAACATGGTGAACATATAATAGACAGATCGAGTTACTTGACAAATTCGGCAAGCTTGAGCGTATGACAAGTTGAACGACATGAAGTGCATAAGCACTTCGTGTGGCCAACCACTATCGCCAACCAAAGTACAACTTGGGTTCGTTGAACACATCTCACGTGATGAATGAATCTCAGCCACGAATTCAATCTCGTTATCGATTGCCTGGACTATACAATAGCCCCAATCACATTTAATTACGGAATATTTAAAGCAGTAATAGATTAAGATTTCAAATCATACAATCAAATATCCAATATTGTCCACTTAGGGCTGCCAGGGCTATTGCACGAAATCGTTACACCACTCCCCCATCACCCTTCACGGATTTTATGGAATACAACTTAAACATGTGAAGTAGTCAGAGCAGAATTAAATAAACAAGTAATTTAAACATATTAACGAGCAGGTTATAAAACACAATGCAAACAGAAAATCCAAACACATACGTTTCATAAACCAGTAAGTGATTAAACTAAACACTTACATGAAGGAAATCATACACATCACTAAGGTAGTTGAGAATCCTATCTCAACACCCTTATACATTACAATTTACTAACTACTACTCATTCAGACATTTCAACAAACACTTTAGATTACATACATCAACATACATGACGTATGTTGATCACATAGGTATTAGGCCAAATCCTTTCACTAGGGAGCTGCCCCATTTATAACACGCGTGCACCCACAACGGATAGTCATGATAAGCAGGAATCCAAGTTCCATATTCATTCAGTCATTTTCACAAACACTCGGGCTACACATTTTAACATATATAGTGTATATTGGCCGTGGCGTGATTTAGGGCAAATCCTTTCGTCAAAGAGGTATCGCCTATACAATAATCATATATCCATGACAATTAGTCATGGCGAGCATGAATGTGAATTCTAAACTCATTCAGTCAATCTAACAAATACTTAGATTACACTCTTTTAACATACATAACGTATACTAGCAAAAACATGTATTAGGGCGAATCCTTTCACTGAGTGAGTATTATACATATATATAGCATGTTTATACAGTAATTAATCATAGCTAACATACTTTCAAAATTTATACGTATACGGTATTTTTTACAACTATACAGAATACACAATATACCATAATTTGTATACGCAATCGAAACGTAAAACGAACATTGGTTTATGCATGTACAATCACACTCAGATCATGAATCTATCATTATCTGACATTGAAAGCATTAAAAACCATAACCTATACATCTAAAGTCTACACCTTTTGTCGGTAAACTTGAACCAAAACCAGTTTGAACCCAATGCCTTTGTCTACGGCACAACGACAACCTGAATCATGAAACAGGTCAGCTATTCCATCACCTACACTCTTGGAAACTCTAAAATAGTTTAGGGTTAGGTTTTCTTACCTACGAATGAAACCAGAATCACCGAAAAAGCGATTAGATCGTGATGATTAATCACATAAGATAGCAAGGTAGAGCATCAGGAAGAATCTCTCACTTCTCTCATACTTTCTCTCTCTTTTCTCTCTTCTCTCTCCTAGGTTTTTTTCAAATTCATATGGGATGAGAGAGTGATGGTTTAAGGTTCTTATATAGGCCCAAAACTCACTAAATTAGACTCAGGGCCAAGGTATACTTAGGTTATGTCCAAATACGGACAGTTCCATCTCAACGGAGCACTTCTGGAAGCCCCCCTTGAGCCAAAGGTCAGACTTAAGCTCACAGACATTGAATCTAGGTCGAGTTAAGTTTTCGTTCCAGTCGGGTTCCCCGATCACATGTGGCGGACCAATTTCACTTCAACTGTCACCGGAGCTCGATCAGGGTTATAAGTACATGGACATGTATATGAAATTTTCCCTGATCTGAGGGTGTATTTAGGTCAGATTCTGACGGTCTGATTGCTTATATCAGGCCCGCAAGTGGCAAGTCTCAGATTACTTAAATTTAGATATTTATTTCTGAAATATCCACGTTTCTCACATACTTCACTCCGGGCTCAAGCGAATAGCCCCAGGACATTAGCTGGATTTGATTTCCGAGATGGTGGTCAAGCCCAGCAAGGCGGTCCTAATCCTATAACTTTGTATTATTCGGACTTTCGATGTGCAGTTCAGATCTGATATGGAGTTTCGTAATACTCCCGAGAGCAGCCGGGTAATGAGATTGATCCTAGATTTTAGGGTAACCTAACGTCAATGATTATACAAGTTTTGGGTCTTGCAGATCGTATTTCAAGTAGATCAAGCGGATTTTGTAACTAATCTAGTTTAGCACTTAGTTATTTTTTAAGGATAAGGTAGTGAAAGGTGAGATTTGTGAAGGAAAGGGGTTAAAAAGCGATTTTAGACTGTGGGATTGAGTTCTGACAAGTTAATAAGGTGTTAGGATCGACCCATTGCCTAAGGACGTCTAATTCCAGGTTAGCAAAAATCTGAGATGTTACAATCTACCCCCCTTAAAAATAATTTTGTCCCCGAAATTGGCTAAAGGTAATAAGTAGCAATTCTATTATTTCATTCGCCTAAGACTTATTGATTTACGTGTGGTAAGGTGTATCTTGTGCATACTAGTTTAGTACATTTTAGGCTACCCCCCTTAAAAATTTATTTCTTTATCCCATGCTTATATCCTGATGGTTTGCTACAATTTATTTCTTTCCCTATTTGGAGTTTTGACTTCGATTCCCAACTAGTTAGAGTAAGATAGCTATTTTCAATATTTGACCAACACGGAGAGACGGTTATAGTGGGCTTGATGCCGATACATCGATCATCTACCTGGCCAGGGTAGAAAGCTCATCGTATCCCTTCCTAGTCCTGGTGGCTTCTAGTCTTCTGCTCGGGCAAGCAGTGAGTCCATTGGTAGTCGCCCAGGATTGAGAATTGGGTCAAGCCGCAAATGCTTCACAGTTTATATTTCAGTAACTCCGTAGACCGATCACTCTAAAAACTTAAGAAATGCCCATCACTGAAAGGTTCAAATTTTCTATTTCTAAGGTTGCCCTTTAGGTCTTGGTCTAAGATAGTCCTTGATATTATCTATGTCCAAGGAAATGGTGAGTCAAATCTTACTAGATCATCCTAAAATGATTTCTCATAGTAGAACTTGCTAGGGTTTCTATTATGTTCGTATTCAACGAGCACAGTTATAGATGCGTTAACCTTGGCTATTGTAACTCAGTTCGCACTCGGCCTATTCTATACTATGAAGTTGTTTAAGACTTGAACTCTAATTGATTTCCTTTCATGACTTCATTATTGGCATTCTAAGGAAGATTTAGATCCTATTTAATGACCTAACCTTGCGTATAACTAAGAGTAATTTCTTTCGATCCTGGGCCAGTGGGGCAAGGGCCAACTATGCCACCGCTGCGCCTATGAGCGGGTAGACGTGTATACCTACTTAACTCAGCTGGGTTCATAACTTGTCTACCCCCCTTAAAATTGTTTCTATTCTCAGGGTTCAAGAATTTGTACATCGTTCTGTCTGTCAGAACGAGTTAAAATTTAAAACCTATCTTTGGTATGACATGGGAAGCAATTTAGCAATACATTGGTCTTTTTTTCACCGATGATGCATATTATGGCATTGGTACCTATAATTATAGAGAGGAGCTAAAGAAGATGGGTATTGCAGTTGATTCCAGGGGCAGGTGTGAGTTTGAGGCAAGATGCCTAATTCTACCAAGGAGTTTTGTCACGGTCAAACTTATCCTATGTAATCATGACTAGCTTAACAAGCAGGCTATCTTTCTAAGTTCATACGCACAATATGTATGCCAACATGACATGTGATTTGGGACCGAATTCCTAACTGTCTGTTGCCCATTTGGGAAATTCCTTAAGCCTAAAAGACAAAGTCTTTATCAGCTATATACTCCTAATACTTCTCAAAGACGAAGTTATAAACTTTTAGTTGTAAGTGGTCGGGCCAACACGGAAGGAAAGTTGTATAGGGTTCACGTTACCAATCTAGGGTCTATTGGATTTCTCCTACTATTAGGTCGTTCGTATCTAGGAACACCACTCTAGGTCCAAAATTCCAAGGGCCTATTTGGCCAATGGTCTTAAGTTGTATTAAATGGGCTTGCATTGCTAATCCCACTTCGAAATTTAGGAGTGGCCTGTTTGGTAGGAGGGTGGGAGGGGATTAAAATTAATGTCATAGGCTTTGGAAAATAAGTCTTATGTTGGAAAGTGTGAGATGGGATTTCCAAATCCCATGATGAGGAATTTCCAAGTGTAATTCGAAAGGAAATCCCGGGATATACTTTTCATTGCATATATTCCAAACATGGTATCGGAAAACATGAGATATACCCAATCCAAGGACAATACCTTACACATGCATTTATTGTTACATTTACAATTCTAGCCACCTTAATCTTACTAATGCAATTGGCCAAACGGGCCCTAAACGTCCTAACATTTGGAGGTTGTGAAGGTTATGGGACACAAATGAAGATACATGTGAGCTAATACAACCAGGGCTTCAAACGCTTATATCATTCTACCAAACATTACACTACTAGGCCTATCAATATGAAATCATAAACATATCTTAAAGCAGCAACCAAAGCAAGCTGCAAACATCGGCATGGATGACTAGGCATCCGAGTCTAGCGACGGAGGAGGGGCACTCTTTCTCTTTCCCATGAGAGAGAGAAAAAGGTTGAAATCGAGAAAATGGCCGCAATGAACTCGAAGAAGGCCATGGAAAGTGAAGATAAGGGGGAATAGGGTTGGAGTTTTTGGTTCTCCACGGATTTGAGCCTCAACAGAGGTTGTACATGCCCAAATGACAGAGTTTGAAGAAAGGAAATGAAGAGATGGGAGGGGTTGAGAGTTTACACGATTTTAAGCTTCAAATGAGGGGGTGTAGGAGCTCAAATGAGAGAAAACAGAAAGGGTAGAGGGTAGATACGGCTGTAAACGTTGGAAGTGAATGGGTTGTGATAAAAAATGAAGGAATGGGTGATTGGAGGGGAGGTTTGAGAGAGAAAATAAAAATTTTGAGGGAAAGGGAGAGCTTGGATGAGTGATTTGTGAATGAAGTGTACATTTGGGAGGGTTTTAACGAATGGCCCATATACCAGGGGGTTCCCCAACCTGCCAAACATCATCGGCCCCACCGGCCCACTTGGCCGAGCCCGCTGACCGGTGAGGCCTCGCCTACATGGCGAGGGCCTCGCCACTCTATGGAGTAGTTGGCGATGCCTCGCCATTTGGGTGAGGTCCTCATGACCCCTAGGTCCCAAAAAGATGTGGGGCCCACCCTGGGTCCCCCTGCAAGTGCTCCGTTTGGCCCCCAACTCCATTTGAGGCATTTTTCGGGCCAATTTGCAAACTGGAATGAGTTTATATGACATGTAGCATATGATTTTGGGGTAAGAGGTGCTAATATATTCAACTAACCCATTTATTTGGTTAGATTCCAAAAAGGTAAAGGGTCAAAACCCATTTTATCCATTTATTTCCTATTTATGGTAAGATTTAGTTTCGGTATTGTTCTTCATCATTTATACCCTAGGATTGGTGTGTATTATGAATGTTCTTAAAAGAAAAGAAGCACATAGTGGTGGAGGGTGAGATTTTGAAGGAATTGGATAAAAAGGGGTTTTAGGCTTTGAGATTAAGTGTAAGGTGTTATGTTTGACCCACAACTTAAGGACATTCATTTCTAGGGAACGACTCAAACCCGTCGACTGGCGGCCTAGAAGTGATTCGAGATCATTTCGCGTGATCATGGGTGTGTACGGGCCCAATCTCAGCGGTCGATTTCGGTCGGTTTTGCCGTTCAGTGAAATTGGAAAATTCTAAGTCGGTTTCTATGTTCCGTCACTCCCTCCTAAGTCAAAGTACGTTAGAGTGCGTCGTGTGACCATAACCCAGGTCTGGTTTAATCCAAATCATGCTCTGATACCATCTTATAACGCTTTGAAAATCGGGGGTCGAGCATAATCTCAACTCCTGTGTTCCAACGCATCACTTATGCAACATAATGAATGATTATTGAATGTTATTTGTATTAGTGCATTGAACATGAGTGAGATTAAGCCATAACAGCATATCATACTCCAGAGACGATTAACTTATGCAAGCGGAAGACTGTGATAGATATATATAATATATAAACTATAGTAAGTCTCTAGAGTGTGATAATGTTACCAGGTTAACGAATTACAAGTATAATTTCAAAATATACCAAATTGTGTAAGGTCATCTAGTTGACATCCCTGTAACCCCATCGATTAAGACACGGCTCACATGAAGCTACCAGAAAACAGCATATACGAGAAAGCATCCTCGTCGTCACAAAAGTCCGGCTCCGCCTCAGAAGTAACATCGCCATCTACAATCAGACAAAGTCTGGTGGGTGTCTGGAACACCGTCCCATAATGTGGGAGTGAGTGATCAACTCAGTGGAACAATAAAGCATAGGTTAACATGTTATCAATTCAGTCAAGTAGTAATGATAAAACAGTACAATCAAACACTCCTAAATACTCTTATTAATGTAAGTATGAATACAGTCATGATTCATGCCCTCGCCAACAAACTCATTCGTGCAACACCATCTTACGTCCGCGGCATTCTTTCATCCCTCAGTGCTCCACATCTTCTAGGCACATACAGTGCGATGATGAGCATGCTTACCGAGTTGTTATTAGTCCTTTTCATACAGCAGTATTGGGAAACTAAGGTACCTCCCTTATATCATTCCTAAACAATGATCCATTATAGGGTCGTCAATCCTAGATAATCTCATACGATGATGCGGTTCTAGGTGATGCGGTTCTAGGTGCTTTGTCCCCATCACCTTATCAATCGGGCAGTTTTACACGGAATCGTTGCACCACTCCCCATCACCCATCAAAGCGGTGTAAGCTATTACACGGAATCGGCTCGAATACGAATACAGTGTCCCATACCACCGTATTCGGCTCACGAGTATGGGTTGCTCACTGGTCACTACGGGGAGGCACATCACCCCAGCGTAGGCCGACAGCTCGACCACAGTGTCCCATACCACCATGCCCAGCTCATGAGTCCTAGCGGATCGAAGTACTAAGGTTAATGAGGTTGTAGTGGTAAGTTCAGTACCTTAGGTTCAAGCAGTAGCGTCCAAACATGGTGAACATACATTAGACATATCGAGTTACTTGATGGACTCGGCTAGCTCGAGCGCACGACAAGTTGAACGACATAAAGTGCATAAACACTTCGCGTGGCCAACCACTATCGCCAACTGAAGTACGACTCGGGTTCGTCGAACACATCTCACGTGGCGAATGAATCTTAACCACGAATTCAATCCCGTTATCGATTGCCTGGACTATATAATAGCCCCAATCACATTCAATTACGGAACAGTTAAATCAGTAATGGATCAAGATTTTAAATCATACAATCAAATATCCAATATTGTCCGCTTAGGGCTGTCATGGCTGTTGCACGGAATCGTTACACCACTCCCCCATCACCCTTCATGGATTTTATGG
The DNA here is from genome assembly GCA_030180095.1 of Magnolia changhungtana. NCBI lineage: Eukaryota > Viridiplantae > Streptophyta > Magnoliopsida > Magnoliales > Magnoliaceae > Magnolia > Magnolia changhungtana. The sequence continues at coordinate 8,054,689 of JASAUF010000600.1, forward strand.
AATACAACTTAAACATGTGAAGTAGTCAGAGCAGAATTAAATAAACAAGTAATTCAAACATATTAACGAGCAGGTTATAAAACACAATGCAAACAGGAAATCCAAATACATACGTTTCATAAACTAGTAAGTGATTAAACAAAACACTTACATGAAGAAAATTATACACATCACTAAGGTAGTTGAGAATCCTATCTCAACACCCTTATATATTACAATTTACTAACTACTACTCATTCAAACATTTCAACAAACACTTTAAACTACATACATCAACATACATGACGTATATTGATCACATAGGTATTAGGCCAAATCCTTTCACTAGGGAGCTGCCCCATATATAACATGCGTGCACCCACGACGGATAGTCATGGCAAGCAGAAATTCAAGTTCTATATTCATTCAGTCATTTCCACAAACACTTGGGCTACACATTTTAACATATATAGTGTATATTGGCCGTGGCGTGATTTAGGGCAAATCCTTTCGTCAAAGGGGTATCGCCTATACAACAATCATATATCCATGACAATTAGTCATGGCAAGCACGAATGTGAATTCTAAACTCATTCGGTCATTCTCACAAATAGTTAGAATACACTCTTTTAACATACATAACGTATACTAGTAATAACATGTATGAGGGTAAATCCTTTCGCCGAGTGAGTATTATACATATATATAGCATGTTCATACAGTAATTAATCATGGCTAATATACTTTCAAAATTTATACATATACGGTATTTTCTACAATTATACAGAATACATAATATACCATAATTTGTATACGCAATCGAAATACAAAACGAACATCGGTTTGTGCGTGTACAATCACACTCAGATCATGAATCTATCATTATCTGACATTGAAAGCGTTGAAAACCATAACCTATACATCTAAGGTCCGCACCTTTTATCGGTAAACTTGAACCGAAACCAGTTTGAACCCAACACCTTTGTCTACGGCACAACGACAACATGAATCATAAAACAGGTCAGCTATTCCATCACCTACACTCTTGGAAACTCTAAAACACCTTAGGGTTAGGTTTTCTTACCTACAAACGAAGCTGGAATCGCCGGAAAAGTGATTAGATCATGATGATTAATCACGTAAGATAACAGGGTAGAGCATCAGGAAGAATCTCTCACTTCTCTCACACTTTCTCTCTCTTTTCTCTCTTCTCTCTCCTAGGTTTTTCTCAAATTCGTATGGGATGAGAGAGTGAGGGTTTAATGTTCTTATATAGGCCCAAAACTCACCAAATTAGACCCAGGGCCAAGGTATACTTAGGTTATGTCTAAATACGGAAAATTCCATCTCAACGGATCACTTCTGGAAACCCCCCTTGAGCTAAAGGTCAGACTTAAGCTCATAGACATTGGATCTAGGTCGAGTTAATTTTTCGTTCCATTCAAGTTCCCAGATCACATGTGGCGGACCAGTTTCAGTTCAACGATCACCGGAACTCGATCAGGGTTACAAGTACATGGACATATATATGAAATTTCCCCTGATCCAAGGGTGTATTTGGGTCAGATTCTGATGGTCTGATTGCTTATATCAGGCCCGCAAGTGGCAAGTCTCAGATTACTTAAATTTAGATATTTATTTCTAAAATATCCACGTTTCTCACATACTTCACTCTGGGCTCAAGCGAATAGCCCTAGGACATTAGCTGGATTTGATTTCCGAGATGGTGGTCAAGCCCAGCAGGGCGGTCCTAATCCTATAACTTTGTATTATTCAGACTTTCGATGTGCGGTCCAGATCTGATAGGAGTTTCGTGATGCTCCCGAGAGTGGCTGGATAATGAGATTGATCCTAGATTTTAGGGTAACCTAGCGTCAATGATTCTACAAGTTTTGGGTCTTGCAGATCGTATTTCAAGTAGATCAAGCGGATTTCGTAACTAATCTAGTTTAGCACTTAGTTACTTTTGAAGGATAAGGTAGTGAAAGGTGAGGTTTATAAAGGAAAAAGGTTAAAAAGTGATTTTAGACTGTGGGATTGAGTTCTGACAAGTTAATAAGGTGTTAGGATTGACCCATTGCCTAAGGATGTCTAATTCCAGGTTGGCAAAAATCCGGGATGTTATACCGTTGCATTTGAATAAGATAATATCCCAAATAAAATGCATTTATTTCTTGTTCGAAACGAAATAGTGACTTTGCTGGGGACTTTATCTTATTTAATGTTAACATTGAGACAGTTATAGAACTTTCATTGTAGTTTGGCATCTTTTTTACGCCAAAACGGTGACTCTCAGTGGGAACATCATCTCCTTCATCTCTTAAACAGATTATATTAAATATATTCGACCAATGACTATAGCTTTGTGTTTCATTATGAAGGTAAAAAGACAAGATTGTGAACCACGATCAAATGACGAACTCAACGACAAGGGTAAACTTTTATTTCACTACAACTAGAGTTTTGGTAGAATACATGCTGAATCAACCACCGGAGTGTAAGACTCAGTCTTCAGTAGACAAAAATGACTTAGTTCGAACAATGGTTGGAGTCATATTTGCTCCACCTCAAGTACCAGAAGAGGGCAAGAATTGGACTGTTGGAACATCTCAGAGAAGCAGAGCTCGAAATGCAAGGGGCTTTAGAACAAATCTACCTTCCCCACGAACTAAGGGACCGATAACATGGAACACAGCCAGAAAAAAATCCTGAATTGGCCCCTCCTGCCATATATCCTGGGTGTATGTTTCCACAATCAGCATCACGTGATTTCCCAGCTCTAATTGCCTCAAGAACTAGATGGACAAAAGAACAAAATGGAAAAGCATTACTTGGGAGATTACCTGATCCTGCATCATCCCAATCAACCAGCTGCAACAAAAGTATGGGAAAATCAAACAGGACTCCCCTCCTAGTAAGCCCCATTTCCTCAACGTACTCTTATCCCATTCCGGTTACAGCTTCATCAGAAAGTGGGGAAGCTACAGTACATATGGTGGAACAGACCAGAGGACTACGCCAACTATAGAAGATCGCATGAATGAAATGACGTAGGCACAGAGAACGTTAATGGAAGAGTGTAAAAACCTCAGAGATGTCTGACAACTCTTGTGCACAATGTAGCCCAAATAGCAGCTCCTCCGATGACGAGAACAATGAATGGACAAGAACATCGACCTGAAGGTTTCCAACCACAAGGAATAGGGCCACTCGGTTCTGCCCAGCAATACAGACCATAACTCAAGAGGAGGTACGACAGGTCGTTGAGGAAGCCGTCAGGATGGAAAGAGAACGCAAAAATGTTGGTTGATTCAGATATCAAACACCATATCCACGGGAAGTGGAAGATATCTCGTTCCTGACCAACTTCAAACATCCTGATTTTCAAAAGTTTAACGGAGAAGGGTGGCTTAAAGAGCATTTGATGCACTTTATTACCAGCATGGGGAATTTCTCTACAATACTGCCTATGTTTGTTGAATCATCTCTGACAAGCAAAGCATTTCTATGGTATACTAGTCTGGCTCCGGGGTTGATACGCACATGGGAACAGATGTAGGATGCCTTTATGTTGAATTTCTTCTCTTCGAAGCGTGACGTTAGCATCACAGAGTTGGCTTCAGTATGGTAAAGAGAGGGTGAATCAGTGGAGAAGTTTATAGACAGATGGAAGACATTGGGGGCCTCGTGCAGACAGTCCAGAAGAAAAAGAACAGGTTAAGATGCATTTAAATTCCATGGAAACGGGAATTGCGTTCGGTCTTACTAGAGCCGATATTAAGACTTTTAGTGACTTGGCTACTAAGGCTCATGCTCTAGAACTAATGACCTGAAAGATGCCAGCATTTCACTATGAAATGGCCAGAAGGGGATCCATTAGGCTAATCGCAAATATTATGGACCACGATAAAAGAAGTCAAGAAACAAGATATTCAAGAGAAAAAGGGTCAGAACGAAAAGAAGAATTAAGTCGCCCTAGAAGCAGATTCACAGGAAAAAGGCCCAGATTGCTTAATTCTCATGAAGGATTTGTGTTCGATAAAGAAGACATTCTTCTTATGATGAACCAGTTGTTGAAAGATGGGACAATAGAATTACCCGCGTCCAAGTGCCCTGAAGATGCAGGAAAATCAAGAGAGAGATTTTTGTCGCTATCATCGTCTAGTAGGGCATCCAATAGAAAATTGATATACATTAAAATGCATAATACAAAGGATGATAAATAGGGGTGAAATAATGATCGGAAAAGAGAAAGAATGGGATGCAAGGGCAACAATGAATGTGCTGACGGTTCGGGACAGTGTTCATGAAGGAGCAGAGAAAGAAAATTATAAGATGACGAGAAAAGCCGCGGTGATTACACTAAGATCGGGAAAAGGATAGCAAGTCCCCTGAACCAGAAAGCCGGGACAATAAGAACTGAGAACGTCAAGGATCAACGTGATCATGACGAGGGCAAAGAGAGGAATGAAACAGTGAAAGTGACTTACGAAACAGTGAATCATTTGAAGAGTATACTGGCTCGGTTAACTGTTTACGATGCATTAAAGTTATCAGAAGACTTTCGGTAAAGTTTAATTCAAGCGTGTCTGACCACAATGTCAGAGAAACATTGCTAGTGGAAATGGAACATGAAAGAAGTAAAGGACGGGAAGATTGTATGCCAATAATCTCCTTTTTTTATTACGATCCAGCTTGTGATGTAGGGCATAATAGACCGTGGATGATGGTGGGCCATATCTGCGGCAAGGAAGTAAAAAGGATTATGCTCGACAATGGATCGACAGTGAACCTGTTACCGTTAACAATGTTGAAAAAATTAGGTTACCGACGTTCCGAACTGTGCCCTAGTGGAATGATGATATGGGGCTTTAATCAAGACGGGCAGCATGCACTCGGCAAGATTATAGTGACATTAGAAATAGGAGACTTAATCACCGATGTTGTTTGCCACGTGATCAGTGCAATCACGACATATAGTCTTCTCCTGGGAAGGTTGTGGATGCATCAGTACGGTATTATACCTTCAACTCTTCATCAATACTTCAAATACTGTAGGAATGGAATATAGTATAAGGTAATGGCCGATACAAGACTATACACAAAAGCCGAAGCTTTCTTCGCATATGCTAGTTATTATGACGGATTTGCCAGCAAGGAAGAGAAAAGGAGTGACGAAAGCGAGACTCTGAAAAATGTTCATGAGAAAATAATAAAAGGAGAACGTGAAAAGGCAGGATCATCTGAAGTTTCAGAAGCAAGGAAGAAATTCTATTTCATGCCAAAACATCTGAGGCAGCCAGGACAACCCCCATTAACGTTACTATCACCTAAACAGTTAAAAATCATGTAATCAAATTATACAGTACCATTACCATATGTTAAGAGGAATAAGCCATTCCCGACTGTCCCAGGAATGTTTCGCGTGCAGAGCCGATTAAATTCTACGCCTCTTCGGAAGAAACGACTGGAATGAAAACTGAAGAAAATGTATACCATGAAGAGCTAACATCCTGTGATTTCAAGAAATATAGTTCAGCAAGTAGGAAAGTGATGAAAAGGATGGGTTTTGATGATGCAAAACCGAATGGTTTAAATAATTGGAAAGGAATTCAGGTACCTATTGGAGTTGGCCAGAAGAAGAGAGAAAGGTTTCGAGGACTGGGGGCAGAGTCTTCAGTACGTATGGTCACAGTTGATTAGCTATTAGAGGTAGATGTCGAAATAGTCAAACATCCTGAGATAACTCTGAAGCAGATAGAGGACAGGGGCAGCCAACAATCAACTGTTTACGAGAGGTAAATTTGGGCATGGATGAGGAATCAAGAAATACATTCATAAGCGTTGGTCTTCCTGAAGAGGAAGCCGAGAAGTATATCCAATTGTTGAAAGAGAATAAAAACGTCTTTACCTAGACATATACGGAAATGTTAGGTTTAGAACCCTTAGTAGCAGTGCATTGGTTAAATATTTCTAAGGACAAGAAACCGATTAAGCAGGCGCAAAGGTGATTTCATCCAGATCTGGTCCCTCTAATAGAAGAAGAAGTAAATAAACTGATTAAAGTCGGATTTATCAGAGAGGTGAATATCCCAAGTGGATATCGAATATTGTCCTAGTAAAAAAGAAAAGTGGACAAATCAGGGTGTGCGTAGATTTTAGAGATCAAAATGAAGCTTGCCCGAAAGATGATTTTTACCTCCCAATAACAGAACTGTTGATTGATAATATAACGCAATATGCTGTAATGTCTTTCATGGACGGTTGTGCTGGTTATAATCAGATCAGGATGGCACCCGAAGATGAAGAAGCAATGGCATTCAGGACCTCACTGGGAATTTATTATTACAAGGTGATGTCGTTCAATCTTAAAAATACTGGTGCAACATATCAGAGGGCGATGCAGAATATTTTTCAAGATATGATGCATAAGCACATTGAATGTTACGTTGATGACCTGGTGGTTAGGTCAAGGAATCACCAGGAACACCGTGAGCATTTATCATCAGTCTTTTGTCGGCTCAGAAAGAAGCAGTTAAAGATGAACCCGGCTAAGCATGTTTTTGTGGTATTGTCAGGAAAGTTTCTTGGCTTCGTCATCAAACACAGGGGTATTGAAATCGACCCAGGGAAAGTTAAGGCCATTCAAGATATGCCACCTCCGAAGACATTAAAAGAGTAAAAGAGTTTGCAAGGAAAGTTGGCATATATTCGTCGCTAAATTTCAAATCTAGCAGGAAGGTGTCAGCTGTTTTCCCATTTAATGAAGGAACAGAATTCGTGTGGGACAAGGCTTGTCAGAATGCATTCGATTCAATAAAGGAATTATTAAAGAAACCTCCAGTATTTGCAACTCCCGTAAAAGGTAAGCCACTTATCTTGTACATATCTATAGCTGAAAACTCGCTAGGAGCCTTGCTAGTGCAGGTGAATGAAGCTGGGAAAGAAACTGCTCTTTATTATTTGACCCAAACTCTGATAGGCGTGGAATGTAACTACTCTCCGATTGAGAAAGAATGTTTGGCACTGATATTTACAGTACAGAAATTAAGACATTATTGTCTCTCCCATGCAATAACTCTGATCTCAAGAGCAGATCCGATAAAGTTTTTAATGACAAGGCCGATGTTATCAGGAAGATTGGCAAAGTGGATGCTGTTACTTTCGGAATACACAATTACCTATGAGCCGACAAAAGTAGTGAAAGGACAAGCAGTGGCAGATTTCTTGGCGGCACATCCGGTAACAGAGAGTGAGACAGTTTATGACGATTTTCTCGATGAATAGGTAATGATGACTGAACCATAAGGCTCATGGCAGATTTATTTTGATGGTGCTTCTCGAGCGGTAGGAATGGGAGTAGGAGTTGTCTTCATCACACCTCATGGTGATTTATTACCCTACTCTTTTATGTTGGGCATCGCTTGCACAAATAATGAAGCCGAATATCAAGCTCTCATCATTGGAATGAAAATCGCCCATGAAATGAAAATAAAAATGTTGCATATTTTTGGAGATTCCGAGTTGATTATAAATCAGTTAACGACCAAGTTCGAAATAAGAAAATAAGAACTCTTGCCATATTATCAAAAAGCCCAGCAGTTACTTGAACAATTTTGTCATGTTGAAGTCAAGCATATACCTCGATCTGAGAATGCAAAGGCAGATGCTTTGTCTAGTTTAGCAGTAGGACTATCCTACTCAAATCGAAGCCCGCTCCAAGTAACTATAGAAGAAAGAAGATTCCTGCCCTCTCTCGAAACCGTTGATGAAGTTGTTAAGGCACTTCCTATATCTTGCTTAGAAGTGATAATGGATTATTGGAGATAGCCACTCGTAGATTACCTCAAGTATGACATCTTACCAGAAGATCCAGCACAAAGGCAGCAAATCAGACAGCGAGCAAGCAAATTCATCATTTGTAGTGAGGTGCTTTATAGGAAATCTTGCAGCAGGATGCTTCTACGTTGTCTTGACGAACAAGAAGCAAGTCAAATGCTACGAGAAGCTCACTCTAGAGAATGTGGGGCACACCATGCTGGATGAAATTTATTTCATCGAGTACATCAAATGGGGTGTTACTGGCCTACGATGTTTAAAGATGCGATAGATTATGAAAAAGATGTCATGAATGCCAGATTCACGGGGATGTCATGCATGTTCCCCCAGAAGATCTCCATCAAACGGTTACTTCTTGGCCTTTCGCCGCTTGGGGACTCGATGTCATTGAGCCCATAAATCTGCCTTCATCTAAAGGAAAAGAATATATTCTGGCTGCAACAGACTATTTCTCCAAATGGACAGAAGCGGTTGCATTACGTAATGTCAAGGAGAAAGATGTAGTTAATTTCATTTGACACGTGATAATATATCGCCATGGCATTCCAAAGAAGATTGTTACCGATAATGGTACCCCTTTTAAGATAGAGGCATGGAGAAACTGTGTCAAAAGTTCGGTATTCACCACTCGTTTTCAACACCTTGCTATCCGCTAGCAAATGGGTTAGCAGAGGCGTTTAATAAAATGATTGTGAAGATAATAAAAAAGACGATGACTGGAAATAAACGTAACTGGGATGAAAGGTTGCAAGAGGCATTATGGGCGTATAGAACCACCCATCGAACAGCAACAAGTGCAACACCATATTTGCTAGTTTATGGTGTAGAGGCAGTTGCCCCGATCGAAACACAAGTCACGTCACTCAGAGTAGCTGTGAATTAGTCAATCACAGATGATGAAAATGTAAAGATAAGACTGAAAGAGTTGGACTTACTCGACAAGAAGCGCTTAGCAGCTCAACAGCAATTATATTCATACCAAGCGAGAATATCAGTAGCTTTTGATAAACAAGTGAAGTATCTCTCTTTCAAAAAGGGAGATATGGTGTTAATATTGAAAAGACCAATAGTGATGACCCGTAGAATAGGGGGCAAGTTTGAGCCTAAATGAGATGGGTCATACATTATACGGGAAGTATATTCGAATGGAGCATACAGAGTGATTGATCAAGATGGATGGGGTACTAATATACCGATCAATGTGCTCTTCGTCAAGAAGTATTATCACTGAAGAAGGCTCTAATTTCGATCTAGAGGACTATTGCCATAATACTTCTATATCAAAAGGGGGTAAAAGAACTGTGAATGACAAAAGTCATGTACTCTCCCTCATGTGAATGAATAAAAGGCGGGCGCAAATTTTTAAGAAAAGTCTCTCAAACATATCAAAAGCATTGATGATCACCGCTGTTGATAATTGCTACCAATTATTGCTAATAGCAACAACACTGACAATTATAACGAATCTACAAAACATTGATGATTATTACCAAAATTAACAACTATCGCTATCATTATCAGTCACTCATTTTATCAAAATTGCTATCATCGCCAAGCTGATATACTATTTTAAAACGTAATACGGGTATTCTCAGAACATTGTCAATAATGGCAAAATATCAATTATTGATTCACCAATTTTGGCAGTGGAACAAACTACATAGCTAACCACATATAAAGCTAATGACAGTAATAGCAGCTTACTTCTTGAAGCAACGCAGCCAAGCCCTATGCAGCTAACTATGTACAAAGCCTATCTCTATTGCCATTCGGGTAATAGCGAGAAGCCAGTGGCCATAAAAAGCCCGTGAAGGCCATCGTACGCATACCCATGCGGGCTGCGTATGAAGCCAGTGACTGAAAGTCCTAAAGGGCCAAAAAGTCCTTGACGGCTAATCACGTGTAACACCCATGTCGTCTGTATTGCTTTCCAGCAGCGTCACGGGGAACAGATGAAATTGCCCTCCCATGAATGGGCTTGACCTTGCAAACGAAGAAAATGTGGGCTGCAGTGTGCGCTCTTTGGTCGTTAACCATAAATAGGCCAACCATGCATAAGACCCCCCAGATCCTTAGCTTGATTTCAGTAGTAACTCATGAGAAAGGGCCTAAACCTACTCATTGATGGACTGGCAGCCCTGGATTTGGTACCCCAAAGGTCACCTTGTGTGCCCGATGAACTCTAGAGAGTTACCGCGGCCAACCCTGTGCGTAAATCCAACCGAGTTCACGGCCCCGGTAGCTTCACTGGGCCCCTCCAATGGATCATGATTTGTGAACTCACCAGGCTGTGAGAAGTTCAGTGAACTCATAAGAGATACAGAGACTATCACATGAGACCCGACTCCACTACTCAAGAGTCTAAAAAACTGGGTGGCTCTACTACTCAAGAGCTTAAACTGTGTGTGATCATCTAACTGAATTGAAACCTAGTACCGCCTATCAAAACAGAATCACATAGGAAACTCTAAACTAACGGTTGTAATATGTTGATATTTTTAATTTGTTATGTTCCATTAAATATTAGAATATCTCGCGATGCTTTTAGAATATTTCATAAGAGAGTAAATGAATATGCTTGCAATAAATCATGACATAAACCATCTTAAAATATCAGAATATTGTGATACTTTCAGAAGAGGATACATGACTAGATGAAATGTTCTCAAATATGTTGATTGTTTGATGTAATTAAAAAAAATCATGAGATATTCATATTTGGAACAAACAAGCATGCAACATAAACCATTATTACATTAAGTTTGAATCAAAATGTTTATTCAAAAACTTTCTATACTGAGTCAAATGTTTCAAAATATGCTTCTCTTTCCGAAGAGGACGAGTCTTCAATAACAATATGTTTATCTTTCTGAGGTGTGCAACGATGCCCCTCTACTTTCTGTCTTTTTTACAGTGAAAGCTCTTGTAGTATTCACAAAGGAGGATGAGGGAAGAACTGCAAGGAATCATTAGTCGTTGTCGGAGATTTATGAGTGCCTCTTAAAGGAGTACCAAAAGTTATCCATCCTTCAAAAGTATCAGCGGGCTTTACTTCATGAGCGTCATCTTCCAGAGAGATTCTTATGCAAAGCTGGCCTGAGGAGGGGGCACTATTCACTTCTTCAAAGTAGTCGATATCTTGGTCCGTCTGGTAATATTTTAGCTGAGGAGGAGGGATCCATATATCATAATTCACTGGGTAACGTTGGTCTACTAAATAATATTGATGGACCCACCAGCGCATCCAATAGTAAGAAGCACCAGCTGGATAATTATAACCTGGAATGAGGAAATGTGATCCAGTGTGAAAGTTCAAAAGTTGCTTCCATATTAGGGCCCAGTTATATGGTCCAATGCCGTAACTTCTCATTGCTCTAGCAACGACATCGCAAGTCTCTGGTACAGTTTGATCAAACCCGAACTGTCAAGCGAATCTATTAGGATAATATGGTTCACGTTAGAATACGTTATTCTCTCTTAGAGGAAGGGTACTAGATCTGATAAAAATAAGGAAAGAATGTTCACCAGATGAGATAGAATCATCGTCGACAGCTTCTACGTCTTTAGGATAGCTAAACATCGGGAATTGATGAAAGTCAATGGGATCGTTGCTTTCTATTCTTCTAGAGACCCATCCGTTTGATTTCTTAATCATATCTCTCAATTGATAATGATGAAGAGAAAGACAGTTGGGGTTCGAATATTCTCTTTCAGAATCAGCAAATGTCCAAGGAAAATATACCCCTAGCAAGCTTACGAAGAAATGCCATGGAGCGCAAACAGGAAAAGATTTAGAGACAGGATCCTTCGAACCAAGAATGACATCTCCAAAAGCGCGATAAAGGGAGCATAGGACTGAAAGAGCTAACGAATATTTGTGACCTTCTGCTATTGCACCTGCGACCACAAAGAAGGAAGGTTTGGTGATGTCCATCTGATTAGGAACCGGGAATATCACCAAGCTTAGCCAATAAGCTAAAAAGGCGGCTAGTTCATAAGAAGAACTATATTCTACAGTGTGCTTGAAATTCTTGCAAATGGTCTTGAGCTTTGGATGGTTATGATCTATAAAGCTGCCAAAGTAAAGATTTGATGGTCAGGATAAAATCATATTAAAATTACGAAGATAGAAATCAAAAGGGGAATGACGCACCGTAACTTTCGAGAGAAATAAGCCAACCATTCGAGAGAAGTAATACAATCAAGATGAGGGAAGTTGGCTAATGCACTAAAAAGATCAAGAGTGGTTCCGAAAATTTTTGATATATCTTCTCCCACCAATGCTAGAGCAAGTTCTCCATTAGAAAGTACATATGCATCAAAAATATTACCCACAATGGGAAGACCCGCTATACAAAATAAATCCCATAGGGTGATGCTCATTTCACCCGAAGGAAGATGAAATGAATTGGTAATGGGGGACCAATGGTTGAGAAAGCCTCTGAAAATAGCAGCATCCATATGGAAATGTTCAGAGTGACTATGATGACATCAGAAAGAGAAATCTGTTCCAAAATGGCAGTATGCTTCTGAACAACAGCACGGACCCAAGCACTATAGAAGTCATGAAGAGACAGGAGTCCTATAGCCAAGAAGTTTTTCGTGCTCCAAGGTAATCTCTCAAAGAAGAACAATTGTTGAGCTGTCTCAAAATAATGGGTGGGGAAAGGTTAATGAGGAGTATGATGTGGGCGCAGAAATGTCATCTTATGAATTCTGCCTAGTCTTTGGTAGTGTCCACTTCCTTCTAAGTATCCTGTTAGGATCCTAGGTTCTTTCCTAACCTAATTGTCTAGAGAGAGAAAGATGTTTTGATGATCAAAAGGTTCACTACGCAGAATTGACCAATGACGTTGCAGATTGATGGGAATAGTAGTTTAATCACTGGTGAAGGCGTTATGAAGATCCAAAATTTCTTCATGAATTTCTACATATTTCCAGGAGTGGTGAAGATGTTGTTCAGGTTTTAAAGAGGAGGGATGATTCTTTCTTTTTGCAAAAGGGGCTTGAGAGCGATGCATGGTAAAGAGAATTGGATTTATGAAGAAAAAGTGTCAAAATCCAAAGGATGGTAAGGCCAAAAGAGTCCCAGAATTCAAAAATTTTTTGAGGCAAAGGAGTCTGTGGCGGGGTTGGTTGCGCGGAATTGCGTAAACAAAGTTCTCTGCATGGGGTAGCGCAACGGATGGGAATCTTGCGTAAACAAGAGTTTATTACGTGGGTTCGCACAATCAGAGTCGGTTGTGTGGGAGATCAATGAAGAGGCAGAGGTTCGTTACAGGCTGAAGTAAGTACCAATTGAATAAAAGCTCGTAGTATTTATAATGTATGAGGGTGAGTACGATACGTGGGTCTTGGATTGCACGGACCCACGCAACCCTGTTAAGTTGAAGAAATTGATCCTTTTCTTTGATTTTATGATAAAAAAAATAAAGAAAGGATCAAGGAGGCATCTATTGAGGCATAAAAAATGAGAAGATGGGATTAAAGCAAAAGAAGATGGAAGAGTAGAAAGAAAATATAAAAAGAAGAGGAATAAGCATCTTTAATGTGGTTTGCGTGGGTCCGCGCAAACGATGTTGATTGCGCATTACCACACAACTGAAATACCAATTACACTGGTTCACTCAACTGACTTCCGGACTAGTTCTCTATAAAAGAGCCGAAGCAATGTAAGGTTGGTCTCATGGCACCAAGATCGAGGTACCACACATGCGAAGGCCTATAAATACCCCCTCTCCCTCATTTGCATCGATCGAAGATTTTGGAAGAGAAGCAGAGCAACGAGAGCAGACTGAAGGTAGGAGTAAAGAAGAGCTAACGGCTTGTGCGGGTCCGCGCAACCAGATTGTCCTGCAGTCTGTGACGTGAAGATGCTAACATGCTGCTAAAATGGCCAAGTCTTCAAGATTTCTTTTGTGCAAGCTTCAAGAAGAGAAATCAGTCGAAGAGATCTATATCAATATTCCTCTTACAGAGATGATCAAATCACAAGTCGAAGTGCGGCCGGATTTGACATCTAACTTAGATATTTGAACTTTGTCAATTTCTACATTCTAAGTAATCTATCTTAGAATCAAGGGATGCTTGAGGATGTAAATGAACTTAGTATTAATAAAATATGGTGATTGTTCTTAATACTCTCTCTCTGTTTCATTTGAATAAGATAATTTCCTGAATAAAATGCATTTGTTTCTTGTTCGAAACAGTGTGGTGGTCATAGAGGGATAGAGTTTCTCCCCTTGTGCACATTGAATGCCTGAAGCTTGTGCATGATTTGTATGTGTGACTCATACATTGGCATCGCATTTCATGATGATACTGCCCTTGCTTCACCAGGGCCTTGCCTCCACAAGGACATTCGTGGATGGTCGTATGTGTGGACACTGAAAATATTACTTGAGCATACCGGGTGCATAAGATGCCCATGGGTAAAATTCTCAAAACTTCAATGGTACCAAGGAACTGCCCCAACGCCGTGACCGAGTGAAAACTATAAGCGAATGAGGGCCTTATACCGTTAAGCCGCGACTCCCATTGTCATGTGGTCGGTTGGGTAGGGGTGTGGCCTTACTTGCCTAATGTAAGGAAACATTGTTAGGCTGAGTCTGACCAGCTCGTAAATGGGTCCGCTACCCTCAGGCCTCGCTGGTGATTGGTTGTCCACAGGCGGGTAGTGAGGTCTCTTACACTCATTTGACTGTGCGGGGTCTGTAGAGCGGCAGTCATCCAGCAGTGTAATAGACCCCAATGAATTCCTTATGATTGGAAATGTACTTGATATGTGGATTGGATATGAGCACTAGCATCACTTTGCATCGCATCGGTTATATAAGCCTCTTTATGCATCGCCTTGGTAAGGCGTCCAGTACTCATTGCATCGTATTCATAACAAGCGTCGGTAAGGCTAGTGATATTGTCAATGAGTATGTTTCCCTTCCTGTACCTCCTATTATTCTTTTGCGCACTATTGTCACACACTTTCACCGCCCTCTAAGCTTTTATAAGCCTATGCACGATTGATGTGTGTAGGTGATCCTAGGTCAGCATCATAGCGGTAGAGCTTGGATCAGATTGAGCTTAAGAACCCCATTGTTACAGTCTTTTCCCTCTTTCCTTCTTTATCTTATGTATATCCTTTTGGACCTTATGAAAACTTGTAAATGTTCAAATTCATAGTGAATTTTGTGATGTGTTCCTTTGTTATTTTTGAAATTTTACTTGTTGTGATCTTGGGTATGCTCGTATTAGAAATGGTTATACTATTATGAAAATCCTCCTTGTAGGATCCTAGGATCGGAACCTGCCGTAGGAGCCGAGAATAAGGTACTACGGAAGTTGTTTCAGCCAGAACTGACTATCGGGTTCCTTGTGAGTCCGGTTACTAAGTCTGGGACGTGACAGGAGTTGGTATCAGAGCATAGGAAGTAATTCTGGAATAAATCGGAATAACATCACATGTCTGCTAAGAGCTTAGGGACAAGTAGTGTCCTAAGACCCTTCCTTTCGCTCCGAATTAAGCCTATAATTGTCCTGATTCCTTGCGTCGTCATTATTTTGTAGACGATGCCGCCTAGACGTGGCACCGGTGGTCGTGGTACCATGGATGAGGCACCAGAGATAACCATTCTACTCGAGCGCATCCCGCTCCCATTGTTGAGGATTCGATCCCTGAGGTCCCGATTTAGCCTGTTCCTCCTATAGTGCCTGTTGAGCCTGTAGCGCCTATTCCTCTAGTTGTTCCAACTCCCCCACCGATTCCCCCTCCTCAGTCTGCTGTTCTAGTTACAGAGGCTCTTGCTCCGTCAACCACACTCGTGCCTCCGCCCGAGGCAAGTGCCGCTCCTGCTTTTCCGACAATGCCTATAGGTGCTGAACATTTTCAACAGCTGATGCAGCTTGTCGCTACCGCATTGCAGACTCATCAACCTGCAACTACTCCAGTTTCTGATCAGGGTGATTTGCTGTGTGCTAGCACTATTTTCAGGGAGTTTAGACAGCATGACCCTCTGAGATTCAGTGGTGATCGCGACCCATCTGCCATTAAGGCATGACGCACTGAGATCGCAAGGATTTTTAACACTATGCAGTGTCCAGCCAATCAGAGGGTATCCCTTGCGACCTATCTTCTTCAGGGTGAGCCCTATCATTGGTGGTCGTCCGTATTCAGGATGGCCAGGCCAGATTTCGTTTGTACGTGGGAGGAGTTCGTGGTTCGTTTCGACCAAAAATTCTTCCCTGAGCATGTTCAGATTTAGAGGGCGATCGATTTTGAGACCATAGTTCAGGGTGATTTATTAGTGTTACAGTATGAGGCTCATTTCTTGGCCTTGTTGTTCACTCCCCAAGTATAGGGTTGTGATGTAGTAATAAACTCGGTAAGATCGAGGTCGAATCCCACGAGGACTGGTCGTCACAATTCAAATCTAAGACTCTCCTTAACTAATCCAACAAATAATGGTATGAACTACTAAGCACAATTCTAGGAAAAACAATTAAGAAACAGGGAATAAAATTCAATCAGAGAGAAAGCACTAGGACTTTCGAATCCACCCCTAATTATCCTAACCCTTGTTTTGTCTGTTGATTCACCTTGACCTTGATTGATACCACTTAAATAGAGAAAGCACAATCTGTGTCCTAAATCGGGCATCAGACGCCTAATTCCTTTAAGCAATGCCATGAACAATACATCCCATGTCCTTGGTCGGGCACATGGTATGCAAAATTCATTAAAGCACCACTGTTCCTTCCTCTATAGGAAACCTGTTCTTGATCGACCAAGCACTGTAATAAGCATCCAAACAACATCCATCTATACTTTGGTCAAGTTCATAGATGGAGAAGTATGGAATTTAAACCCATAAAGCCCACTCAGAGAAAGAAACAAATTAAATAAAATTTAAAGTAAATCAACCAATACAAGAGCTGATCAAATTAGGGGCTTCATCTCAGCCCTAGCTGAGAGATTAGTGACCCATGAAATCCATAAAAAATATTAAATAAAATTCATAAATTAAAACTCCAAACCGAAAAATCTCTCTCTCTTTCTTCCTTCTCTTTCTTCTCTTTCTCCTCTCCCTGGCTCTGGATCTCCAATTCCCTGGATCTGAATGACTTCCCCACGTCCAAAACTTTCCTTTTATAGCTGCTGGATGGCTGGAATCGGTGGCAGAGTCATAGACGGACTCGAAGTGCAATTTTTCGCACCGTGATCGGTGGGCCCCACAGAGGTGTTTTCTGGAAAATCTACCCCGTCCATTGGATTCAGGACGAAATTTCAGTCAAGAATGGGTAGTTTTGAAGGTCCATTGGCGCGGCCCACAGAAGAAATCTCGAAAAGATCAGTTTTGAACGTCGCCGAGCAGCCTGTTTGTGGCCTCCGTACCGCACACGTGTGTACGCATGGGAGTGGAAGATCATCATGGTTTTGTAGTTCTCGAACCCATCTACACGATGGACGGCTCGGATCTTCCAGAAGGTTGACGAGCGGGGCCCACAATAATTCGGAAAATCGGCCAGCGGCCGTGCGTTACGCGGACGCCAACCGGCGCTGACGTGATGGTGGGGTCCACCGTGATGTTTTGTTGGGAAATCCACTCCGTCCATTGCTTCCCTCTCGAAAAATCGGCCAGACCTACTGAGATTGGAGTGATTTCGGTGTGGTCCATCTGATCTCTTGACTCACCGTCCGAATTGTTTTCAACGGCTTGGATTTCACTCATGATGATCGTTCACGATTTGGACACCTAGGCATTGAAGAGAGCCTTCATTTAGACCTGATGGACGGTCCGGATTAGCCGTAAAGGCAACGGTGTGGACCCACAACCGCATCCGACGATCGGCAGCAGACGACGCTGATTGCGTTTCGACGAAAGCGCGGGTCAGCGCTTTCGCTGACCGAGCGGCGGTGCGGTGCGGTGCGGGAGTGCACCGCCTGTGCACTCCTTCATGTACACGTGGGGTCCATTGTAATGTATTTGCAAAATCAAATCCATCCATTTGCTGTAGCTTCTAGTTTAAAGGGTTGACACCAAAGTTGAAGTACTTCCAGATATCAGGTGGGCCTGAAATGATGATTTTAGGGGCCGATCTGACCGTTGGGACACTTCCAGAGTGATCCAAGAGCTGAAACTTGATATGTATGGTTAATTTATTGCCTTCATCTCGTGTATGAATTTTCGAACTGATTGGATGGCGGGAAAACATGTGCTCTTGCATTCTGGACCCTTTTCGGGCCCCTTTGGCTTGCTTTCCTCAAATCCCAGGCGTGTAAAATCTTCATTATTGGTTTTCTGGAGTTCATCCTGAGCTCTGGTAATTTCGGAGCGTCAAATTCACGCTTTTATCATCAAATTCCAATTAACGCTCCTAATTTCGTCCTGTAATAAAAATATAATTAAAATCCGGCATTAGACATGATCATGTATGTAAAATCAGGTAATTACTGGGTTTGATATGCAATATTCGACCCTGATCACAACCCCCAACCAGCATTTTGCTAGTCCCGAGCAAAACATGCGAAAAATAATTTCAGAAATAAAAGACAATTCTTGTAAATTCAAATGACTTGTGAACAGATAGCTGAGATGTGAAAAAGCTAAGATTCATGATTGGTGTGTAAAATTTTTCTCTTGGAATCAAGCTTACAGTAAACTTCATAATCAAGTTCAAAATATTAATCCATGAATTAGAATAATTCTAAACATTGAGTTCCATGAATGTAAAGTATAATCTCGACTTACAATCAGTAAGAGATCCAATTGTCAATTTCATGATATCATTAGTAATTCGTGACAATCAACACTTAAAACCAACACTCGTCTCTCAGATTAACTTTTCATGTTACCATCTTTTGATTTTCTTTACGAGCAGTAACGCAACTGAGGGGAATCAAATTCTCACCTATAGGGAGCAAACCTATGGCGAAAACTTGTCGCCTAACACTTTTTTTTTTTTTTTTTCATATGTCAACTATGGAGAATCAAATCTGCACCTATAGGGAGCAAACCTATGGTGAAGATTATGTGACTTACTCTTTCAATTCTTCTTTTTACCAAGTTAATCATTCAGTTATCAAACCAACACTTAATGTGTAAGCGAGATGTGATATGTGAAATCATGGCTCAATCAATGTTTACCACTTCTAATCATGGATTAACAATTCAAAATTGACTGTGAAATCAAGCAGATGGCCGAATCCAAGAGTCATAAGTTACCCACCTCACAAATCTTATAATGTTAAAATCACAACTTTCCTTCAAAATCACTTTGAATTCCATAGAAATTCCAGGAAAAATTTTAAAATTTTCACAAATTTTGCTCAAGACCAAGAAAATACTGATTAGGTAACCTAATCTCCCACCCCCAACCTAAAATCTACATTGTCCTCAATGTAAAAGAAATAAGCATGCAATGCACATGGGACAACGAGTAATAAAAGAGGAATGAGGGAAAGATAGTACCTGGACGGAGAATCAAGAAGCTTCCTCAAAAAATTTCAACGTAAAAGCGAGTTAGCTCAAGAGAGAAATCAACATAAGCAAAAATGACAAAAAGAAAAACAAAAGAAAATCCTACCTATACCACTTTCGCAGGTGCTCTCGATTGCATTTAGCGCATGCAACAAGCCTTTAAACCCCTAGGTTACCCCTAGTGGACGAGTTATAGTCTCGTGAGGGTTTGCAGTAATGTTCCCCACAAACATTGAACTAACTAACTAGAAAAATGAAAAGGAATGAAATAAAATAAAAGGCTGGGTTGCCTCCCAGGAGCGCTAATTTTAACGTCTATCTTAAAACAACATAAAGGAAACTACCCTAGTCCTAAGAAAGCAGGGAAAAACTACTCAGTCATGCTGCAAGGTTCCTCTTCCTAGCCGATCGTGATAAATTTCGTAAAGATTAGGTTTCTTAACAGGATCATCCAAAAGCCCTTTTTGCAATAGGCTTGGATGCCCTGGAGCTTGACCTTCCAAAGAAACTTATGTACCTCATCAAAAATTTTTCGTTGATTCGCCTGAGGTATCCGGAGTATATACGATTCACCTGCGACAGAAGAAGTTTCGATGTTAGTATCCCATGGTGAATCAGAGACTACACATAGATGAAAGTCTGAAAAATTCTCAGAAAGTGACGTAGTCTCAACACATTCCGAAGTAGCAGACTTCGGTTCAATCGTTAGCTCTTCCTCCCTTAATGGTAAATATTCAGGATTTGTGGAAGGAGGGGCTTCAGAGTAAGGGTCCTCTCGGTCAGTGATGACTACCGAGATATTGTTTTGCAAGGCATTCACTATGTCTCTTATCATGGGATCGTTTGAATCTGCAAAGTGTGCCAAGCAATCATCCAAAGAGGTGGGACATTCAGCTGAGGGTGACTCATTTTCCACATTAGAGCTCGTGATGATCTGCCCAAGGAATCCATCGTTTTTAAAAGTAAACGGAGGTGTGCTTCCTTGCTCCAGCCCTGCACAGACAGATTGAGGATCAGTATACGAAGCATTAATGTATGAACTCTGTTCATCGATACTACTCAGAAGAGGCGACGAATCGTCATTATTTAACAGTTCAGATGGTGGCCTCAACTGGGTGGTTTCAAATTCAAGAGTCATATCGAGTAGCTCATCCATCTCCCGCATCATATCATCATGTAATTCAGAGGAGTGGTCCAAATACGTTTCACAAGAGTTAGAAGGGTCGGTTGTAAGGGACCCGTCCTCTCCCCTAGAATCAGACATGTTAGGTGAGGGAAGTGGCTCATTATAACCGACCGCTTCGTGTACGTCTTGATCATTGACTTGGACTAAATTTGAGATTGATTCGAAGGGAATTGGGGCTGAACATCCATGATCATCATCCCAATACGCATCATTGTCTAATTCTGTGCAGTGCACACTTGGGATGGGATCGCTTTCCTCACATTTTAAATTTGGTGGAGGTTCGAATAAACGAACCTCTACCTCATCATTGAGATCCTGTGTGTCATGTAAGGAAAGTGTGTCATCATCACTGTATTTGAAAGACACCCAAGTATCTCCATCATTCTTTTGAACAGTCATTGAGATCGACTCATCGAGGAATTGAACCGTATGCTCATGAATGGAATCCAACTCCTCATTCCAAATTCCAGATTTCATCAAAAGCAACTGAGGATCACTTTCCTCGCATTGTATTTCTGGATCGGATTGTAGTTGGGATGAGCGAGCTTCCTCTATCCTTTCAATGCGCGAATTGAGTGCTTCTAATGATTTCATCAATTTCGCAACATGCTGGTTTACTTGTTCTGGATCAAAACATGAATCCTCTTGGATCGTTTCTGGTTGGATCTCAAAGGTATGGGATCCAAGAGAATGATTATTGCAATTTGTTGTTGGTTCATCTCCCCAGTTTTGATGGTTCCACTGGTTATAGTCATACCGATCATGCATGGGGGAATATGATGGATGATAATAGTCCTCATTCCCATAATTATGATCGTATACGGCCCTATTAACCGATGGAACATAACGTTCTAGTCGGTTCTCAATGTCTGTTCTCGAATGAGAAAAATCTTGAGGTATATGTTGGATTCCACACCCTTCAGGTATTTTCCAATAAAACCTATCCAACTCAGCATATGCATCTACCCACGATTCCATGGTAGAACCTTACTCTGAGTCTAATCCTAGAAGAAAGCAAAATCCTACAGCAATGTGGAAAGTAAAGGAGAAGTGAGAAAGATGTTACCAGAGTAGAAGTTCCTATGTTAAAAACCTGCACAACAACACAAAACAAGTTAGTTTTTTTAAAAAAAAAAATAGTACATCTAAGGTTAGAAAATTTCTAAAAACCCTAATTCTAGAAATAAAAATAAATAAAAATAAAAAAATAAAAAAATAGAGAAATTAGGAAGATATCACCAAATTAGAAGTTTCTATCTCAGAATCCTACAAAACAAGAAATATGTTAGTTTCTAAAAATAAAATAAAAACTTTAACCTAAAGTTAGTAAAATCCTAAGACTATGAATTATGATAAGAGAGAATCCTAAATTCAATTTGGAACGAAACAGTCCCCGGCAACGGCGCCAAAAACTTGTTCACTCCCCAAGTATAGGGTTGTGATGTAGTAATAAACTCGGTAAGATCGAGGTCGAATCCCACGAGGGTGGTCGTCACAATTCAAATCTAAGACTCTCCTTAACTAATCCAACAAATAATGGTATGAACTACTAAGCACAATTCTAGGAAAAACAATTAAGAAACAAAGGGAATAAAATTCAATCGAGAGAAAGCACTAGGACTTTCGAATCCACCCCTAATTATCCTAACCCTTGTTTTGTCTGTTGATTCACCTTGACCTTGATTGATACCACTTAAATAGAGAAAGCACAATCACGTGTCCTAAATCGGGCATCAGTATGCCTAATTCCTTTAAGCAATGCCATGAACAATACATCCCATGTCCTTGGTCGGGCACATGGTATGCAAAATTCATTAAAGCACCCTGTTCCTTCCTCTATAGGAAACCCTGTTCTTGATCAGACCCAAGCACCTGTAATAAGCATCCAAACAACATCCATCTATACTTTGGTCAAGTTCATAGATGGAGAAGTATGGAATTTAAACCCATAAAGCCCACTCAGAGAAAGAAACAAATTAAATAAAATTTAAAGTAAATCAACCAATACAAGAGCTGATCAAATTAGGGGCTTCATCTCAGCCCTAGCTGAGAGATTAGTGACCCATGAAATCCATAAAAAATATTAAATAAAATTCATAAATTAAAACTCCAAACCGAAAAATCTCTCTCTCTTTCTTCCTTCTCTTTCTTCTCTTTCTCCTCTCCCTGGCTCTGGATCTCCAATTCCCTGGATCTGAATGACTTCCCCACGTCCAAAACTTTCCTTTTATAGGCTATTTGGATGGTGGAATGGGGTGTGAGTCATAGACGGACTCGAAGTGCAATTTTTCGCAGCCGTGATCGGTGGGCCCCACAGAGGTGTTTTCTGGAAAATCTACCCCATCCATTGGATTCAGGACGAAATTTCAGTCAAGAATGGGTAGTTTTGAAGGTCCATTGGCGCGGCCCACAGAAGAAATCTCGAAAAGATCAGTTTTGAACGTCGCCGAGCAGCCTGTTTGTGGCCTCCGTACCGCACACGTGTGTACGCATGGGAGTGGAAGATCATCATGGTTTTGTAGTTCTCGAACCCATCTACACGATGGACGGCTCGGATCTTCCAGAAGGTTGACGAGCGGGGCCCACAATAATTCGGAAAATCGGCCAGCGGCCGTGCGTTACGCGGACGCCAACCGGCGCTGACGTGATGGTGGGGTCCACCGTGATGTTTTGTTGGGAAATCCACTCCGTCCATTGCTTCCCTCTCGAAAAATCGGCCAGACCTACTGAGATTGGAGTGATTTCGGTGTGGTCCATCTGATCTCTTGACTCACCGTCCGAATTGTTTTCAACGGCTTGGATTTCACTCATGATGATCGTTCACGATTTGGACACCTAGGCATTGAAGAGAGCCTTCATTTAGACCTGATGGACGGTCCGGATTAGCCGTAAAGGCAACGGTGTGGACCCACAACCGCATCCGACGATCGGCGACAGACGCGATTGCGTTTCGGCTGACGTAAAGCTGGTCGGCGCTTTCGGCGGCCGAAAGCGCAGCGGTGCGGTGCGGTGCGGGAGTGCACCGCCTGTGCACTCCTTCATGTACACGTGGGGTCCATTGTAATGTATTTGCAAAATCAAATCCATCCATTTGCTGTAGCTTCTAGTTTAAAGGGTTGACACCAAAGTTGAAGTACTTCCAGATATCAGGTGGGCCTGAAATGATGATTTTAGGGGCCGATCTGACCGTTGGGACACTTCCAGAGTGATCCAAGAGCTGAAACTTGATATATATGGTTAATTTATTGCCTTCATCTCGTGTATGAATTTTCGAACTGATTGGATAGCGGGAAAACATGTGCTCTTGCATTCTGGACCCTTTTCGGGCCCCTTTGGCTTGCTTTCCTCAAATCCCAGGCGTGTAAAATCTTCATTATTGGTTTTCTGGAGTTCATCCTGAGCTCTGGTAATTTCGGAGCGTCAAATTCACGCTTTTATCATCAAATTCCAATTAACACTCCTAATTTCGTCCTGTAATAAAAATATAATTAAAATCCGGCATTAGACATGATCATGTATGTAAAATCAGGTAATTACTGGGTTTGATATGCAATATTCGACCCTGATCACTTGTCTAGATTTGCTCCTCATCTCACTTGTGATGAGAAGATGACGGCTCGTCGTTTTGTGACTGGCCTGTGTCCTGCCCTTCGTAGCTGTGTGGTAGGGCATTGTTTGTAGACGTTCGATCAGGTTGTCCATCAGGCGTTGGTTTATGAGGAGGACTGGGCTATGACCCAGAGATCGAGAGGATAGAGTTCCGGTGGAGACCGAAAGAGGAGAGCACCAGCCAACAGTTCCAGGTAGCACCATCAGCAGAGATGAAGGGATAGATCAGAGTATAGATAGCCTATGGCTCAGACAGTAACTTCTTCATCACCATCAGCACAGCCAGTCGCTTCATCGTCCAACCCCTTTTCCAGTGTTTGCTTCGGTTGTGAACAGGCCGGGCATTGGAGGCATGAGTGCCCTCACCCCATACAGTAGTAAAGGCTACCGCAGTTGCCTCCTCCTCATCCTCCTCAGCAATAGCAGCAGAGAGTGCAGCCTCCACCCGCCGCTCCTAAGACTCCTCCTCAGCAGCAGAGGGAGCCATGTAGACCTCCCCCGCAGAGGCAGCAGTAGTAGCCGCAGAGGGGATATCCGTAAGTTCAGTCCCTAGGTCGAGTGTGTATTACAACCCAGCAGGCACAGACTCTGAATCCACAGTCTTCCAGTTTGCTTCCCCTACCAGCTCAGGGCCGATTTTATTCTGCACAGCAGGCGCCAGGCCGGGACCTGCAGTCCTTAATTGGTAGAGTCGTAGAGGGTATTCTTCTTATTTTTGCTTACGTCGCCCATGTTTTATTTGATTCTGATGCCTCCCATTCTTTCGTGGCTGAGCAGTTTTGCTGATCGACCGATATTCCATCGGAGTCCGTGTCTGAGGCCTTGGCAGTTTCGACTCTCATGGGGAAGTCTATTGTGTTAACCCGTCGCTGCCCTTATTGTCCGATGTTAGTGGGTGAGATGTTTCTTCCTGTTGATCTGCACGTGATGCCGATGACAGGCTTTGATGTTATTCTTGGTATGGACTGGCTTGCGGAGTATTGTGCCATCTTGGACAGTGCCTCGAGGATAGTCATGTTTCACATTCCCCGCTTGTCAGTATTTCAGTTTGTCGCCAAGCCCAGGGGAGAGTCATTGTCTAGCTTCTTGGCTTATGTCGTCGAGGATTCTATGGCAGGGTGTATTGAGCAGCTACTTGTGGTTTGTGAGTACCCGAATGTGTTTCAGAAGATCCCGGGTTTGCCGCCGCGTTGGCAGCTGGAGTTTTAGATTGATTTAGTGCCCAATACCGCGCTTATCTCAAAACCCCCTACTGGATGGCACCGTTGGAGTTGAGGGAACTACATAGGCAGTTGGATGAGCTCCGGGAGTTAGGTTTCATTCGTCTTAGCAGTTCGCCTTGGAGAGCCCCGATATTATTTGTGAAGAAGAAGGATGACTCCTTGTGGCTCTGTGTGGACTATCGTGAGCTCAACAGAGTCACTATCAAGAACCGATACCCGCTTCCCCATATCGATGATCTGTTCGACCAGTCGTAGCTGCATAGTATTTTTCCAAGATAGACTTGTGTTCCGGTTACCATCAAATTCAGGTTCGAGAGGAGGACATTTCGAAAATGGCTTTTCGGACGAGTTATGGTCACTTTAAGTTTTTGGTCATGTCGTTCAGACTAACTAATGCGCCCACCGTATTCATCCAGCTGATTAACGAGGTCTTCCGGCCGTTCCTCGATCAGTTCATGGTGGTATTCATTGATAATATTCTTGTGTACTCGAGGACCTGAGAGGACCATGTTGAGCACTTGCAGATTGTGCTGGAGACCCTCCGTTCCCACCAGCTGTATGCGAAGCTGGAGAAGTGCGAGTTTTGGTAAGAGGAGATGAAGTTCCTCGGTCATGTGGTGACGAGGGAGGGTGTCGTTGTGGACCTCTCGATGGTTGATGCAGTGTGTCAGTGAGGCCAGCCCACAAATGCATCCGAGATCCGTAGCTTCCTTAGTCTAGCGGGATATTACCAACAGTTTATCGAGGGTTTCTCCCGTATTGTTGCACCGCTGACCTAGTTGACACAGAAGGGCGTCGAGTTCGTCTGGAGTGATGCCTGCGAGGAGGCATTTATGGAGTTGAAGGACCACCTCACGTCTGCTCCTGTTCTCACTCTTTCTGATGGGAGTGAGGGTTTTATTGTTTTTATCGATGCTTCCAGAGTTGGCTTAGGTGTTGTATTGATACAACATGAGAAGTCAATGGTGTATGCCTCGCGCCAGCTCAAGGTCCATGAGCTGAACTACCCCACTCATGATTTGGAGCTTACAACGATTGTCTTCGCACTGAAGTTGTGGAGGCATTATATATATGAGGTCAGGTTCGAGCTCTTCTCGGATCATAAGAGCTTGAAGTACCTATTTTCGCAGTCCGAGTTGAACCTGCGTCAGAGGTGATGGATGGAGCTATTGAAGAACTATGATTTTGATCTTTAGTACCACTCGGGCAAGGCACGAGGCCTGGTGGCACAGATAATGGTGAGAGAGTAGCAAATACTCAAGGATGTTTCAGAGTATGACTTTAAGTTCGGTCTACATTCTTCCATCGTTCAGCTTTTGAGCTTATCGATTCAACTCTCTTTGGTGGCTAGGGTGATCGAGGCTCAGCAGACGGACGAGTCACTTCAGGAGTACCGAGCAGAGGCCGCATCTGTAGAGCAATTAGACTGGTAAATTAGTTCAGATGGTGGATTATGCTTTAGAAGCTGATTGTGTGTCCCGGACGTGCTAGAGTTACATCGTGATCTGATGACCGAGGCACACCGATCGAAACTTACTATTCACCCGGGCTCCATGAAGATGTATCGTGATATGAGGAGGCAGTACTTCTAGTAAGGGATGAAGCACCAGATTACGAGTTTTGTAGCCGAGTGTAACGCATGCCAGCGTGACAAGGCCGATCACTAGAGACCCCCTGGTCCCTTACAGCTGTTGAGCGTTCCATAGTGAAAGTGAGAGCATGTATCGACGGATTTCATCGCAGGATTTCCGAGGACTCAGCGCGGTCATGATACTATCTGGGTTATCGTCGATCATCTGACGAAATCGGCTCATTTCATTCTAATACGTGCTTCCTGGTCGATGGACCGTCTTGCAAAGGTGTTCATTGAGGAGATAGTGAGACTGCACGACATCCTAGTTTCGATTGTTTCAGACCGAGACTCCAGATTTACGTCTTAGTTTTGAAGGAGTTTCCCACAGGTGATGGGGGTGACTTTACATCTCAACACCGCTTATCATCTGCAGATGAATGGGTAGATCGAAAGGGTTAACCAGATCCTTGAAGATATGCTCAGAGCTTGTGTGATCGACTTTGCGGGCAATTAGAATGAGCATTTACGCCTCACCGAGTTCACATACAAAACAGCTATCTGGCAACTATCGGCATGGCTCCTTTTGAGGTACTTTATGGCAGACCGTGCAGATCTCTTAGTTGTTGGACCGACGTTGCAGAGCATCGTCTCTTAAGTCCCAAGCTTATGCAGCAGATATCAGAGGCTATTGATGTTATCAGGCAGAGGATGCGCACAGCTCAGAGCCAGCAGAAGAGTTTTACTGATCATCGGCGTCAACCCCTCGAGTTCGCAGTCGGGGATATGGTATATCTCAAGGTCTCACCTATGAAAGGCATGGTTCATTTTGGTGTGAAGGGTAAGCTTGCCCTGAGATTCATTGGACCTTTTGAGATTACCGAGCGCGTGGGTGCTCTGGCCTATAGGTTTGCCTTACCTCTTGAGTTGTCCGCAATCCACGACGTATTTCATGTTTCTATATTACGGAAGTGTGGGTCGGACACTATTTATGTGATTGATTGGCAGCCACTCGAGGTTCGTGAGGATGCTTCCTGCATTAAGCAACTGATTCGCATTCTTGATCGGAAGGAGCTGGTCCTCAGGACCAAGGTCATTCCCTTGGTGAAGGTACAATGGGGTCATCATTCAGAGGCTGAGGAGTCTTGGGAATGCGAGGTTGAGATTAGAGAGCGATATCCCCATTTGTTCGATGATTGATTACTTGTGATGCTTGTATTACCTTCTCTCGTGATTGATGATTAGGATATATATACATGATAATGATTATGCATTTTATTGTTCTGGTTTTGGCAATTTCGAGGATGAAATTTCTTTGTTGGTGGGGAGGATTGTAAGACCCAACCCGAGTTCCTGCATGTGCATGTCTGTGTGTGAGTATGTAATTTATTCTTGTGGTCTCGCGATTATACCAGACAAATCCTGGCGACCTGTGACCCTCGAATTGTGTTTGTGGTCATCCTTGAGTCCGGTCATGTAGACTTGACTTGGATCAACCCTAGACATATGTCATCTTGTTCGCATCATCGTTGCGGTTCCAACGACGTGTCTTGTGCATCCATTCGATGTATGGATCAAAAGTTATGAGCATTATATAGTATGACCCTTAATCATGTGGCCCA
Source organism: Magnolia changhungtana (assembly GCA_030180095.1). Taxonomy (NCBI): domain Eukaryota; kingdom Viridiplantae; phylum Streptophyta; class Magnoliopsida; order Magnoliales; family Magnoliaceae; genus Magnolia; species Magnolia changhungtana. The sequence goes on from JASAUF010000600.1 coordinate 8,083,191, forward strand.
CTTTTGTGCAATGCATGTGGACCACCTCCATGGCGCAAGTCCCCATACACACTACACACACCATACAAATTCTATGAAAACACTACCCACTTCAACAAACACTACCCAATCCTAGCCTAAAAGCCAAAGCATTGTAAACTCCTCCTTATGCAATGATGACTTCTCTTACAAACTCATGATGACACACACACACACTCTCTCTCACTCTCTTAATTCTCTCCCTCCCTCTCATTTCCCTCCATTGCTAGCAACATCCCACTCCAACGTCCCCTTCTCCCTCGCTTCTCCAACCCCCTAATCCTCAAAATACTCCCAATCCCAACATTAAAAGTAAATCTCCACCATTAAAACTTCTTCTTAAGCTCAAGACGTTCATAGTGTAGGAGTTTAGAGGCTTGCTTTGCTTGTGGATGAATATAATTTCTGATTATTTTTTGACCTTTAATCTTCTCTTTTCTTCATAGATGGATCATATGTGACCCACCAATCCATTGTGGGGATCCCATTTGACCCCATGGATGTGGCCCTTTGGCCCATTCGAAATGCATATCATAATACATGATGAGGCTATTCTCCATGACCCCATCATGATGTATTGTATTATCTGCTTCATTCCAAGGGCATCTAGACCCTAGAAGTCATGTTGGGATAGCATCCCAACCACCCATTTTAGTTATGGATTATACATGCATTGGTTTATTGTTGCATGTACAATCTACATAGTTGTATGGATGAGATTGATTCATGGGAGGGCCCATTAGTGGCGGAGCCCTATGCTATGGCCGGATTGCCTTTTTCTTCTTCTCTTTTCTCTGATGTGTGGATGATGATATGTGTGTGGCCCACTTGGTGGGCCTGGGACATCCCAAAATTCCAGCAAGTTGGGATGCCCCTATCACCCAATCCCATGATTCTTAGGCACTTTAATCAATGCATGCAAGTGTCCTAGCCCAAGTTCATGATCTGGACATGTGTGGGCCTACTAAGGAAGGCCACACACCCTTTTAATTGCTAAGATTATTGAGATATAGGATGATATGTCCGGCCATGTATTGTTGTCCAAAAATTTGGACTATTGCATGAACTGTTTTAATTAATGTTTGGCATGAATTTTAAATCATGATTTCTACTATTTTCTTTACGATTATGGGGTGTAATAAGAAGGTGTGGACCCCACCTTGAAGTGTGATAGGTCACACCTCAGATGGCCCATGAAATGGTACCCAAAAGAGAGGCCCATAGGGGTGGGCAGTTCACCTTGTTAGACCGTCCAACCCACATGTATGGAGGGAAAACACAAAGTTCAGCTTGGTTTCTCTTAGAGGTGGGCCACTTTTGTGGACCCCACCTTAGTGTATTTTATGGAAAAAATACTAAAACATCTATTTCCCCCCTCCTAGATGAAGTTTGGGCCCACCTTATTAGATAAACATTGCATGGACAGCAACATTTCACTCTGGACAGATTATAATTTTAAATTTAATTAAAATATTTTTGAGTATCCAAAAATTATGAAATTTTGTGGAGGTGTGACCCACCGATGGTAGGACCCACCTACCAATTTTTGGGGACAACGAACCCCTGTGCACACCGTGGCAAGGGCTGGACCATCCCACCGCATTGAGACTTCCAGGTCAGACAGATTTTCTGAACAGACTATTTTCTTTAAATTAATTAAAATACTTCTAGTTATCCAAAAATTACAAAATTTTGTAGAGGTGTGGCCCACCCATGGAAGTAGCACCTTGAAAATTTTCAGGGCTATCAGGCCCCTGTACCATCCATGGTATGGCCTGGAGTGGCCCACTAGGCTAGGACGCCCAGGCTGGGGCGTCCAGTCTTGGCTGGCCGTCCAGGCCACTTTGTGGGCCCACCTTAATGTATTTTATATCCCACCGTTCATCCATATGGGGCTCATAGGGTATTTGATCATCCTCCCCTTCAGTAGCATCCAATTGGGGCCTATTGAATGAGTTTTTGGGCCAAATACCCAGGCCCATAGGACTGTCCACTATAGGATGCCCAGCCCATTAGGCTGCTGCTGGACGTCCAATCCAGTAGCATAGCCCATCTGATTTATGTGTTTAATCTACTCTCTTCATATGGTGGCCCCCCCTGTGACATGTATGGGTCACCAGGAACTAAAATAAACCTATAAATTAATTAATTTTTGAATTTCCAGCAATGCCAGATTGTGGGTGGGGTGGAATTTCAACAATATGCCCATGGTTGCTGCCCAAAAAATGAATGTTTTGGGGCAGCATGGTCCACCAAAATCGGGGATATTATTACACACATCTTGTCTTATTTTTAATTAGATTTTGGGCTTCATTAGTGCATATTTAAGGCCCATTCTAATTGGGTTTTTATTGGACTAGTCTTCTTAGTTATTTGTTAGGTTTTCCTAGGCCCATTGTCTTCAAATTTTTAATAGGCCCGTTGGACCCTTAGGGCCTATATTATCACGCCATTGTGATGGGTTTTATGGGCTAAATACTCAAGTAGTTGGGCCTTGCTTTCCCATTTAAAATAAATCTATGCTTGGGCTGAGATGTGAGGCCCAACTTGTTTTAAACTTAAGGATCGCACATATATTAGAATAATGGGCTACCCATTAGGCCCTTCATAATGAGTGGACCCATGATCTTTATGGTTGGGCCCAAACCTTTCTTGAGGGCCCACCATGTTGCTTATGTATTGGGCTTAGTGTATGGCCAATAAGTCATGGGTTGCTTGGGCCTTAGACCTTACTTTATATGCGTAGTGGGCTAACTTTTGAGACCTAGTTGAGGTTGGATATCCTCCTTGGTGGCCCTAAGGTAGACCCATAGGGTCCTCATAGGTGGTTGAAGGCCCACCTTAGACCTTATTAGGACCACTTCCTCCTTGAGGATTTATGACTCTCTTAGCTTGTGGGTCATCCCAAAGTATTGAGCCTCCACTGCAGGACTTCACTTCTCCGTAGAGTACCTATGTATCTAGACCTTGTCCCTTCTTGGGAATGAGGAATATATTCTACAGGTAGTGCACTTACATCATTGTGACCCATATGCATCATCTGTGTGAATTGATTGCTTCGTGTGGTGGTCAAGGAGGGATGGGGTTTCTCCCCTTGTGCACATTGAGTGCGTGAAGCTTGTGCAAGATCTGTATGTGTGACTCATGCATTGGCATCGCATTTCATGATGATATCGCCCTTGCTTCACCAGGGCCTTGCCTCCATAGGGACATTCGTGGATGACCATATTTATGGACACCAAAAATATTACTTGAGCATACCGGGTGCATAGGATGCCCATGGGTGAAATTTCCAAAACTTCCATGGTACCAAGGATCTGCCCCAACGCCATGACCGAGTCGAAACTATGAGCACATGAGAGCCAAATACCGTTAGGTCGCGACTCCCACAGTCGTGTAGTCGGTTGGGTAGGGGTGTGGCCTTACTCGCCCGATATAAAGAGGCATTGTTAAGATGAGTCTGACTAGCTCGTAACTAGGTCCGCTACCATCAGGCCTCGCTGGTGATTGGTTGTCTACGGGCGTGTAGTGAGGTCTCTTACGCTCGTTTGACTGTGCGGGGTCTGTAGAGCGACAGTCATCCAGCAGTGTAAGAGACCCCGGTGAATTCCTTATGATTGGAAATGTACTTGATATATGCATTGGATATGAGTATTGGCTTCACTTTGCATTGCATTTGCATCGACTGTATAAGCCCCTTTAAGCATCGCCTTGGTAAGGCACCCAGTACTCATTGCATTGTATTCATGACAAGCATTAGTAAGGCTGGTGATATTATCATTGAGCATATTTCCCTTCCTGTACCTCCTATTATTCTTCTGCGCACTATTGTCACACACTTTCACCACCCTCTAAGCTTCTATAAGCTTATGCACGATTCACTACAAGAAATGGGATTTTTACCGATGAATTTTTTTTGTAGTTAAGGACTTTTACGATAGAAAATTATTTTCATCAGTAAAAGTTTACTTTTACCGATGAAAATTGTAATTTCGTAGGTGAAAGTCCTTTTTACTAACGAAAATTTTCATTAGTAATGGTTGTTTTGAATTTTTGAAAAAAAAAATTTGAAAAATTTACTTTTACCAATGAAATTTAATTTTCGTTGGTAAAAGTGTTTTTCCCAATGGACATGAATCGTCGGCAAAAATCTGGTATGATGTAATTACCGACGAAATCTGTCGTTAAGTGTTTTTCCCGACAGACATAAACCGTCGGCATAAATCCCGTACAATGTTAATACCGACGAAAACTCTTCGTCGGAAAAAGTGTTTTTCCCGACGGACATGAAGCGTCAACACAAATCGGGTACATTGCTATAACAGATGAAATATAGTTTCGTTGGTAAATGTGTTTTTCCCGACGGACATCAACCGTCGGAAAAAATCCGATACAATCTTGTTACCAACGAAAACCACTTTCGTCGATAAGAGTGTTTTCCTCGACGGACATGAAGCGTCGACAAAAATCTAGTAGGATGTTAATACCAACGAAAACTATCTTCCTCAGTAATTATTTCGGTAATATTGCTTTTTACCTACGATCTAAAACCGTCAGAAAAAGGTTCCCGCCAAGGACCAAAGATTCCTGCCACGACCGAAAGCATGACAGTTTTGCCAAAGAACTAAGACCTTCGGGTAAAGGTTCCCGCCACAAACTAAAAATTCCTGTCACGACCGAAAACACACTTTTACCGACGATTAGTTTTGTAGGTAAAAATAAATATTAAAATTTTTCCTGATGGTTTATGACCGTCGCTAATTGTTTTTACCGATCAACAAAAGCTGTTGGTAATAATCCTCTATTTGTGTGTGTGTGTGTGTGTGTGTGTGTGTGTGTGTGTGTGTGTGTAGTTTTTATATCATATGAGTGGAAATTTTTTTATTTTTTATAATTAAAAAGTAATATTTAAATGATTTATAATATCACATGAAAAAGAATATTGAGAAGTTTAAAATTTTTAACAATGTTTGAGAAAAATTTTGAAAATAAAATGATGCTTTTGAAGCAAAAAAAAATATCAGCATTTGAGAAAAAATTTAAAATATGAGAAAATATTTTAAATTTTTGAAAATAAAAATTCAGAATTTGTATGTTAATTTTTTTTTAAAGAAATAATTTATAATAAAAATGTTATTTTGTTAAAATGTTTTCAAAAATATACATTTTGAAAAAGAATGTTATTTTTAAATGGAAATTGAAATTTATGTTTGAAAAAAAAATACTAAATTATTAGGCACATCCACTAATTGTACCTTTAACCGTTTTTGGACAATCTAATCAGTCTAGATTGAAGAGTAAATAACTTCAGATGTTTAAATCAAATTTCACTAAAATTGTTGATTAATCTTGTATGCCCAATATCTTTTTCATATGTAACCTGATCGGGACGAGTAACTAGTGAAATTAAGTATTGATCAGAAAAATAGAGTGAATGGACCGGACATGTAAAATGGGGCAAATATTTTGGTCAAAATTGTGACCCAACTTTATTCACCTCGTGAGAACCTAAGTGTTGATGTTAGTAAGTTTTGTGGGCCCCATCATAATGTGTGTCGAACATCAACACCGTGAATTTAATGTGTCCCCTTCAGGTTATGAGATATGTAAAAAATCGTCCGTATACAAAACTCAGGTGGGCTATGCCATCTAAAAACATGTGAAGACATCCTAAAAAATATAAAAGAACTTTGTGGGGCCCACATGAGTTTTGGATGCAGTTGAAACTTGGTCTGACCCCTCATCCAAGTGGGACACACATAATGAGTGGGTTGGATATCTAAATCACATTTAGGCAAGCCCAATATATGATTATGAATGTTTTAAGGAAACCTCTCTCTCCACTACATTTAGGGCTTGTTTGATTTTCCAATTCAGAGGTAAATGCAGTGTAACTACATAATGATCATTTCCTTGTGTATTTACAGCACTCTTCCCTGTATTTGATTTGACCGCTTACTTTTTATACACAAAAATCAAAAAGGCTGCAAAATGGTTGTGGGCCCCACCGTGATGCATGTCGCTTATCCACATCGTTCATCCATTATGCCAAATGAATTTATGGCATGAGCCAAAAAATGAGGCATATCCAAAGCTCTAGTGGACCACGCCACAAAAAAAGTAAATCAAATACTTATCGTTAAAAACTTCTTACGGCCATTGTTTCTTTTAGTGTGGGCCACTTGTGTGTTGGATCTACATAACTTCTCAGCTCATGTCTCAAAATGTTGTGGTAAAACGGATGAACAGAACAGATATGTCATATATGTCACAGTGAGGTCCAAAATTTCAGCTAGCACTTTTGAATAGTTTCTAAGGCAGAAATTTCCAAAATTTTCCAAACGGGTGAAAGGGTCATAATTACCCATTCATCTGGTATTTACACTGGCAATGAGAAATTAAACAGGCCCTTATGTGAGTTACTCATTACCCTTAGTAGAGTAAACTTTGTGTGGTCCACCATTTTTATTTATTTTATCCACTCCATTAATCTATGTTAAAGATAATTTGAGGTATAAAGAAGAAATAGAAAGCATATCAAAAGCCCAACTGGACCACACCACAGGAAATAGTATGATTGAACATCTACCATTGAAAAATTCTTAAAGGCCATAGAAGTTTTAGATCAAACTGATGTGTTTTTGTTTTCTCTTCATTCATATCTTTTTGATATTATGAACATATTGGATGTCAAATAAAATTACTGTGGACCCATGGAAGGTATCAACAGTTGAAATCATTATTCCACACTGTTTCAAGTGGCATGGTCCACTTGACTTTCGAATTTACCGAAAATTCGGGATTAACCCACGCAGTTCATCCATTTTTCGAGATCATTTTAGAGAATTTTTCAAAAAATGAATCATATCCAAAGATTAAATGGACCACACCACAAATAAGGAGAACAGATTGGCTACTCCCCCTGACACTATTCAATGACTGGTGGTTGGTGCTTTGCGGGCCCCTCCATGATGTATGTGTTTAATCCATACCATCCATCTATTTTTAAAGATCATCTTATGGCATGAGACAAAAAATGAGGCATATCCCAATATGAAATGGACCACATTACATGAAACAGTGTTGAATGAGCATCTACCATTTAAAACATTTTGGGGGCCATAAAAGTTTTGGATCGAGATGATTTTTCTTTTTCCCCTTCATCTAGGCCTGTATGACCTAATAAACAGATTGGATGCCAAATAAACAGTACAGTTGGCCTTACGATGATTTTAATGGTGGATAACCAATCACTATTGTTTTCATGTGGTGTGGTCCACCTGAGATTTATATACCTCTAATTCCACCATGATGTATTTTTTATACCCACACTTTCCATCCACTTAGAGAGATTATTTTAGGGCAATATCCAAAGAATAATTTAAATCCAAAGCTCCAGTGGACCCTGCATAGAAAACAGTGGGACGGTGACGCCCACCATTAAAAACTTTTAAAGGCCACAAAAGTTTTATATGAAGATGATATTTGTGTTTTCCCTTATTTCATGTATTTTTTAACTTTTGAACGGGTTGGATTTCAAATAAACATTACGATGGGACTTAAGATAGGTTCAACGGTGGGAATCACTCTCCCCTCTGTTTTTTTGGTGGGGCCACTACATATTTATATCTGCCTCATTCTTTGGCTCATGACTTAAAATGGTATCTCAAAATGGATGGACGGTGTGGATATATCAAATACATCATAGTGGGGCCTATAGAAAATAGATGGACTGAGGGGCATTCTCGTCCGTCTGTATGTAAAAACGAATATAATCTAAGAGATTCCCAACCAGCGAGAAACTCACTCGCAGCTTCTCTCTCTCGTACCTTCTCTCTCTCTCTCGCTATCTCTCTCGTTGTCTCTCTCTTCCTCTCTCTCTTCCTCTCTCTGATCTCTCCACCCACCTCGAGCTCTCTCTCGCATCCTCTCCCTCCTCTGTCTCTCTATATCTCTATTCCTCTCTCTCTGAACTCTCTCGGGTGGACCGCTGACAAACGCCCTACCCTCGCCATGAGGGGTAGGGATTTGGGGACCGTGAGGTATCTCTCCCTCTCTCTCTCTCAATCTTTCTCAATCTCAATACCGATTTAGGGATTTGGGGATTTGGGGATTTTGGGGATTTAGGGGTTTAGGGATTTAGGGATTTCGGGATTTAGGGGTTTGGGGATTCCCGTTCCAAAAGTTTGCCCATTTTATGATTCTCATATTTAAGATGGGTTGGAAGATTTTTGGAACTACATTCTCTTCCAACCGTTTTATTGTTGAAAAGGATAAAAAAGCCTCTGCTCTCCTAATAAATCTTTCCCAGTATCCAAACAAAAGAACTGGATTTCTAAGAACTTTTTCAATACCCAAACATGTAGACAGAATCCCTTTCATTTGGAAATTCCAGACACATTCATGACTCCTAAGATTCGAGAAATCCATACAACGTATTATATATTAATCATCGTAGGCATGTCTGATCAAAATGCATAATTCTCTACATGGAAAGTTGGTTGTTTGTTGAAAACTTGGAATGTTTATGTTCATGTGTATGTTTTTGGAGGAATATTAATATGCAGGTCATTGCCTATTAATTTTATATCCGGCTCCCTCCTCATAGCGATCGGATCTATTGTTATTGTAGGCCACCACATGGACAAGCCATATCTCACAAAGCAAGGGGATTGAACTCTGGTTCATTGTATCAGTTGCTTGAAAAAAGAACAGTTAGAGCAACAGTCCAGATTCACCAAGGAAAAAAGAAAAGAAAAGAAAAGAAAGAGTTGTCCTATCACTGTTTCAACCATAGCTTATCCACTTGGTGGGCCACTAAGATCAATACCCCCAATCAGCATAAATGCTTGCCACAGGTGCTGCAAGGAGAGCTACATTGAACTTTTATTCAGCAATCTGCTTATTAGCATTCCTGTATTTTTAGAAGCCAGATGTGTACTACAAGAGATAATATACAATGCTCAGTGCGACAGTGAGTATAGTATGCTCAAGTTTTCAGTTTGTACAATGGTTCCAAGATCCAAACCACTGATATGATTGGACCCGCTTTGGATGATGCAACACAAATTTCCCAAATGAGTTGATCCTTTCTAGTTTGTCATCCAGCAAATAGACATTTAAGAAAGAAAAAGAAGCAACATCATATTCAACCAAAGAAAGCCAGATGTTTGGTAGCTGGAATCATTCAATCTGAGGAATTGTTTGTCTAAACCAAGGCCCATCCTACCATCAGCTGGGATCTCGCTGAACATGGGCCCCACTTGTACAAGTTGAAAACCCAAACAGGCCATAGAAAGCCTCAGGCCAAGCATTATATATACCTCAGTTTATAAACAAAAAGCCAAAAATAAGCAAACTTAACTACACCTTGTTAATACAGCAAATCCATCTTTGAGTGCCTTTAGATATACAACATCCTTAAAAACATAATGCAGCAGAACTCGAAGTCGACAACAACACTACATTGTTTTTTACTTGCACATTAATATGTGATTTTGGATTTCTACTCTTACACTATTAGTAGAAAATCCAAAAACAGTTAAATGATATTCATGTGGATTTGAAAGAACTCTTTTGTTTTTTCCTAATACAACACAAAACATCCCCATTTTGTGATTTTTGGAAATCTACTAAGAGTAGAAATTCCAAAATCACAAATTAGTATAGCCACAAGTGCAGCTTTTCACTCAATTTTAAATGATGAAAATGTGTCCTACTATTATAATGAGGACGAAAGCCCTCAAAATGCAATTATGTTTCTTTTTACTCCAACTGAGTGTAAGGTGGTTTCAATATGGAGATCATTTGAATGCACAATTCAATTGAACTGTGTTTGGCTCAGCCCATTAGAAAATAATTTATGATTTTTGGATTTCTACCCTTAATAGAATGACCAAAAATTGAAATCACACAAATACCGATTTAGGAATTTGGGGATTTAGGTTACTTATTTTTCCTTTTTGAAAGTAACCTATCATGCTTAGTAGCTCGGTTTGGTACTGTAATATAAGTTTATCCATACAGACATACAGTCTTTGTTTGGTACTGTAAACAGACAGATGAGATTTTGATTTCCTATCAGATTTTTCCCTGGGTGGATGGGGTTTGGGTCTTGAGGGGAGGGTTTAGGTGTTTCATTTTGGTGGATGGGAGGTGGTTATTAAGTGGTGTGTTGAGTGGATTTGGGGATTTTGGAGGGAATTGAGATTGGTGATGGATTGGTTTTTAGGATTTGAATTGAGATTTGTTAATGGGTTTGGGGGTTATTAAAGGGGAATGAGAGATGGTTTTGGATGGCAACGTTAGAGTTGATGATTTGGGGTTTGTTGTTTCAGATTTGATGAATTTGGGGTGGGGGGGTGTTGAGTGTGATCTGTGGATGCACTTCCATAAAATAAAATTTATTTAAAAAAAAAAAAAAGGGTCTATTTCACATGTCTTGAAACAATAGAGAAATGCTTATTTCAGTGAATAAAAAAATACGTCTACATGTATGATTTGTACATGATCTTGTGCTTATTCAGTGAATCAAAAATGCAACTACAAGTATGATTTGCACATGATCTTGTGCTTATTTCAGTTTTATTATTACTATTTGGTTATTAACATTGGAATATCAGTATCAATTGATCTGTCATTGCCTCTTTTGGATAGCTATGTCGTGCATGCATCTAGTTGTGATGCTAGTTGATGGGAGTTGCATATAATTATTCTTTTTCTTTTTATTATTGAATTTCTACTCTGATGTTTCTTCTTTTATGTATTTGTTTAAAACATTTTTTAAGGTGTAGAGAGATGTCGCTTGCAGGCATTCTTGATGACTTGGACCAAAGAAATGTTTATGAGTACTTAAAAGGAATGGTGAATTGTCATAGGATGCATCTTTTTTATGTTATTAATCAATATAGAGCCATATTCTCTGATGATACATCTGGAAGTGAAGAGAACTATGATGGTGGCCTTCTTTTTAGTTAGGCTATGCATCAAATTACTTCTCACCTGAACACTTTGAAGACCATGCTCCCCAAGATTACTAAAGGTGGATCACTTTCCAATATCCTTGATCAGTGCATGGTGAGAAGTTCTCCTTGTTGTTTTTAGTCTACATGGTTTTTATGTTTCCATGCACCTTGAAGCACTCTTTATCAGTTATATGGATACGGCGGCTGCCTGAATTGTTGTTGGGATTAGGGGATAGACAGGATTCTACTTCAAAGTTGTGCATTTGTTCATAGATTTATTTTCATCCCAAGCTTTTAATCTCTGATGCTGCAAATGATGTTGGTATTTTTGAAAATCTGATTTTTTGCAGGAGGGATAGCTTCCAATGATGTGTATCAAGATCAGATTCAAACCCAGACTTGTACAAGTCAGCTAATGCACCTGCCACCACATGTGCCAACATGGCAAACAGGTGAAATATCCAATCCATCAATCAGGTGGACCTCACTGTGACGTTACTGCTCAAAGATAAAGGTGATTTATTTAGTAGGTGTGCCCTGATATTAGAAATAAGTTGATAGGTTAGAAAACATCAGTTGTAGGTTGAGCAACAAAAGCAACAAATCTACATAGTTTGATTTCATGTCTTCAGTGCTAATAAATGTATGTTTTCATCATGTGCTCTTACATTGTCTTGCTTGAACATGTGTCTCCGCTCCTCAAGCTTCATTCAGAATTCCTTCACATCGCCAGAATTCGGCTGCTTAAAAAAAGTCAGTCATTATAATGCACACAGCATTACAGCCAGATTTTTTGGATTTTGCTGAATAATAATAAGATTCTTTGGAAGATATTGAGAAGAGAGTCAAGAGCACAGGAAAAAATAAAAATAGTCATATAATATATGAGAATCGTCCCACAATTATATCTTTTAGTACATTGGTTCCTTAATCATGGATATCATCAATAAAGGCAGTGAGAAAACTCATTAGAAATGGAAGCTAAGAGAATAAAACAAATAGGACAGAAGAGATTCCAATTCATACAAATTTAAAGCACTTTCAAGAAGAAAATTAGTGGTTGCTTGAAAATAGAGAGAGTGTGCACAATGCAACATGAGTACACGACACATGATATGTACCATTAGATTATAATTCCAACTAAAAATTATAAAAACATATGCTCAACCATGATTAAGGTACTAGAAAGAGACTGCATGATTTGCTGATTTTAACAATGAATCATGACTACCGAAGAAAGAATTTAACAATGGACATAAGGAAAGGGCAAGCCAAGATGAACTATGGCCATATCATGGACAATGAAACAGAATCATGATTCCATACATAACATTGAAGTTCCTGATTATTATTATTTTTTCTTTTAAGAGAACTGTTAGGAAAAATCATTTGAACTTTCCATACAAGGAGCATGGTTATCATTCGGGCTGTAACTTAACAGCTGCTACGGCCTTTTAACAAAAAAAGAAAAGAAAAAAAAAAAAAGAAAAAGATCTCTATCACCTCGTAGCGCGTAATGGTTCCTACCATTATTGTTTCTAAACGGCTGTAAAAGTTGTTACGTAACTGTTTTTTAATTCCTTGACAGTGAGTGTATGACTAGTATTCATTCCTTTCTATGGCTCCACACAAGGAAATTCTTAGGTGATCTGATTCAATTTGACAATGCTAAAAACTTGCAGGAGGAACGATTGGAATCAGCACCAGGTATAATTGATTAACCAGCTGATAAGGGACTTTTTCCCTTCCAGACACAACCCGAGCAAAGGCGGTAGTACAATCATTGGTGGAACTATAGGATCTGATTTTGATATAAAAGATGTAATGTATAGCTGAGGTATTGTTGGTGCTTCATTGGAAGAAGAGATTGTCTTTTTTTTTTTGTATTACTTTAATATTATAGTTTTCTTTTCTTCTGATTTATAATTTTAAATTGTGTGTCAAATATCTGGAATTGTGAGTTTATTGACTTCAATGAATTAGAATATTTATAGAAAGGTTTTGTTCTGTTATCATTTCTTACTCAAAAATTTTAGATTTCATAGTAATAGGTTGCATCTGTCCTGACCTGCTAGTTTGATTGAAATTTTGAATTTTATGCTTCTTTGTATTTAATGATTCATTATGAATTTTGTTTGAAAATTTATTTCCTTAGTCTACTATATGATTTTTCCATTTTTCTCACTACATCAGATCTTCACTTATACGAAAAGAAATCAATTTTTTGATACATGGATTTTAAAGGATTTTAGATGTGGAATGGTGCTGCAGTTGGATTTCTTTGCATTGCTCAAATGTTGTTAGCTTACCTTAGCTTTTTGAATACTTACTCAAATGCTTTAATTTTCATGTTGCACACAGGTTCAAGTGGAATGCTCAGATCTTAATACTTTGTATGAGATAGATGGACCCCACATTCAATGCTTAAGAAAGGTATTGGTTTGTTCATTTCAAAACGTTTACGTGAGATACAAAATACAAAAGTGATTTGTATATGTGGGTTCTAGTTGCATGCAGTGGGCAGTTGTATAAATACTGGTTGGTTATTCCTAGAATTACATTACATGTTTGCTATAGGATTAGATTACACACATGCCACTTTGACAGGTGTATGATGTGTGAATGGGCTTTCTTATAGGGTCCAAAAGATGGGACCCGACCCATTAAAATTGAGTCAGGTCCATCAGGTACCTGCAGGTCTGAGTAACCATTGACAACCCTGCACGTATGGGTTTAGTCTTTAAGAATTTATCCATTCCAATTTCTATTGTGGTTAAAAAGTTTGTGTTGAGTGCCTAACCTTTTTTTTCCCTTATTATTTCAGGCCCTCAATGCTACCAAACTCTGAGATGACTTTTCTGGCTTATGTAACATATGCAGCTGATCAGATGGCTGGTCCAGCTAAAATTTGGTATGTTTATTTAACTGCAAATCCAAGTAAATGGATATTTATGAATTGACTTGGACAAGTAACACTAGTTGTAGCTGTGACTCCAACTCAAACTATCACTAAGTAGTTACAATCTAGGTTTTACTTGGGTTATGTGTTGTTGTAAATTTTCTTGGCAGATGAATGTATGATGCCTACATTCTCACCCTCGTAACATTATTTCTTTTACAGTGAAGGAAGCTCATGAGAGGCTAAAAGTAAGTATCTCAGAGTGGGATTCTTTTATTTGTACTTTCAAGATGCTATCTTCAATAGTTTTTTTTTAAATTTTATTCTTTATCTTATAAATAGATATGATGTGTTTCTGGTGGCATAGAAGTTGCTCAAATTGTCCCATTTTGGACAGTTCAAGGTTAGATGGATAGTATGCTTTCATATAATCTATTTAAATGTTCATGCCTGATCCGTGGTCCATCTGCTCGTTTCTCTTTGGATATTTTCTTTCATTCTGTATCCAATGCTAAATATCTTTACATTGCTTTAGATATTTGGCATCGGAATGTAACGTAAGATCAACTTATCTGGAGAGGCATGAGGAGATGCTGCCGGATTTTCGGCTTGTACATTTAAATAGGAATATAAAAGTATTACAATCTATCCAACCTTGTATGGCTAGCTAATTTAGGATTTAATTGAGCGGTGGTCCCCGGAATGTGGGAATCGCTGTTATGACCATGACGAAGCTGTCCACTTCCTATGGACAACGATATGGGTGGCCTGGCCATTTGGATAGGTTCGTGTTTATGTATTAAACATTGATGGAGTATACTCGGATGTGCGTCGGAGCTATCTGGATGTTGAGCGGGGGTCCCTGGAAGGTGGGAACCGCTATTATGACTATGATGAAGCTGTCCATTTTCTATGGACAACATTGGAGTGGTCTGGCCATTAGGACAGGCCGTGTTTATGTATTAGCTCGAATTTGTTGGAGTAGACCTGGATGTGGGTCGGAGTTATTTGGATGTTGAGCGGGGGTCCGTGGAAGGTGGGAACTGCTGTTATGACCATGATAAAGCTGTCCATTTCCTATAGACAGCATCGGAGTGACCTGACCATTTGGACAAGCCGTGTTTATGTATTAACTCGAATTTGTAGGAGCAGGCCCGTGTTTATGAGAATCTTCATTTATGCTCGAGTTAATTTTGTGTAATTTGAAATGAGCTTAACATTAACCTATAACCTATAACTTATAACCTATAACCTATAACCTAAACCTAAACCTAAAACCTAAACGTATTCTCAAATCCCCAAACCTAAACCTACACCTAATCCTAATATCAACTCCCTAACCTAAACTTAAACCTAAAATTGAAAACCCGATCCCGAACCCAAATATGAATCCTTAAACCCTTAGCCTAAACCTAAACCTAAACTTAATTCACTTAACTTAAACCTACACCTAAACCCAAACATATAACCTGAACCCGAATTTCTAAAACCTATAATTTTAGGGCCATGGTGCCATGCTCATGACACCCGCTAGAGCCGCTCCGTCGTTGGCGAGAGTGCCATACACCGAGCTGATATTGTAGAGAAAGAGGTTCAACATCTACGGGGCGTCGTTAACAAGATCAAAGACCAGCTGGCGAGGCAGAGGGAGGAGCAGGAGAGGAGAATAGAGGAGATGCAGGTGGAGCATGAACGACGGATGCAGGAGATATTACAGGTTCTCGCTGCACACTTACCCATCGATGCCCTACCACCTCTGCCTTCATCTCATGCCCCACCACTCCGCTTTCATCTGTGTAATTTGTCATATTTTATTTATGATTTATTTTATCTACGAATGTTAAACTTATATGTATTTGTGCGTGGATGAATGTAATGTGGATAAGATTATTTGTGTATGTATGGATGTGGTTTGTGTTTGGATGGATGTAGTTTGTGTTTGTTTGGAAAAATGGGAATGTGAATATAAGGAAATATACTGTAACAGGTGTATAACAAGAATTTTTGCCTGTTTTAAGGGAAAAAAAAAGAGCCTTTTACCTATGAAAATTTGCATAGGTAAAAGTTTCATCGACATTTTTACCTACGAAATTTTTCATAGGTAAAAGGTTCATTCACATTTTTTTACCTACGAATCATTTCGTAGATAAACGTTTCATTAACAGTTTTTACCTATGTCAAATTTCGTAGGTAAAAAGTCTTAACACAGTTTGTACCTACGAAAACAAAAGTTTTAACACCGTTTGTACCTACGAACAATTTCGTAGGTAAAAGAATTAACATAGTTATTAGCTACAAAAATGTTCGTAGGTAAAAAGTCTTAACACAGTTTTCACCTACAAATAATTTCGTAGGTAAAAGTTTTAAGAAAGTTTTTAGCTATGAAAACGTTCGTAGGGAAAAGTCTTAACATAGTTTTTACCAACGAAAAAGTTCGTAGGTAAAAGTCTTAACAAAGTTTTTAATTTCGTAGGTAAAAGTCTTACCATTGCCGATGATGACATTTTTCGTCGGTAAAAGTCTTTACCCACGGCTTTTTACCAACGAATTTTTTTGTTAGTAAAACTCTTTGCCTACGAAATCATATCATTTAACTACAAATTTGTTCATAGGTAAAAGTGGAATTTCTTATAGTAATTGATGCGTGCAGGTGATCCTAGGTCAGCATCGTAGCGGCAGAGCTTGGATCAGAATTGAGCTTAAGGACCCCATGTTGTGGTCTTTTCCCTCTTTCCTTCTTTATCTTATATATGTCCTTTTGGACCTTATGAAAACTGGTAAAAGTTCAAATTCATAGTGGATTTTGCGATGTGTTTCTTTATTATTTTCGAGATTTTACTTGTTGTGATCTTGGGTATGCTCATATTGAAAATGGTTATGCTGTTATGAAAATCGTCTTTGTATAATCCCAGGATTGGAACCTGCCTCAGGAGCCAAGAATGGGGTACTACGGAGGTTGTTGCGGCCAGAACCGACTATCGGGTTCCTTATGAGTCCGGTTACCGAGTCTGGGGCGTGACACCCATTGAGTTGTGTATGAGGCCCTTGTGTGAGGCCATGGGCCACTTTATGTTTGACCCTATGTGGGCCACTCCTTAAGGTCAACGTTAGTTAAATGTCCACGTTGATGGGCGGTGATGGTTAAATGTCCACATTGTGACCTTCCCTTAAGCCTTTGTTAGGCTCATTCTCATTATTCTAGGTCAACCCAAATCATTGGGCCCCATTGATGTTGCATGGTTCATCATCGTCATAGACGGATATTCCCGTGCTACTAGATTGGGCATATCCACGGCCAAAGGCTAATCTTTATGTTTTGGTTTAGATCGGTTGTTCATCTACGGATCCTACCTTGCTTATCGAGGTCAATTATCGAGGCCAATTATTGGTGTCGATTATCGATATAGATTATGAATGTGTCAACATAGCATCATGATACATACCCATACACATCATCTGCACATGTTATGAGATGTGATTAACCCTTGCATATGCCATAGGGCAAGTTGTTTATGAGACTCTGATAGGCGGAGTCATCCCACATAAGCGCACGGTATGCATAGGACTGATGCATGATTGGACTGTGTGACTCATACATCTTGAATTTGTGATATGACTACTATATGCCCTAGCGACATCGAGGCCGTAACCTCCACAGGCATATCGTGGATGGCCAGATGGGACACCAAAATTTTTTTTTTACATGGGGTGCCATACATATCTCTGGGTGAAAGTCCCTAAACCATCTAGGCACTAGAGGACACCCCAACATCTAGACCGAGTGGAAACATGAGCGCCCGAGTGCCGAATACCAATAAGTCACGTCTCCCACTGTGTCGTAATCGGTTGGGAGGAGGTGTGGCCTTACCCACTTAAGGGAGTAGGTGATTCTAGGCTGAGTCTGACCAGCTCATAAATGAGTCCACTATCGATGAGCCAATAGGCATTGGTATATTACTGGCAGGCGGATAGTGAGGTCTTTTCCACTTACCCAGTTGTGCGCTTGATGGGGCGACATGTGGCGTCGAGTGTACTAGACCCCGGTGATGATCCCAGAGATGTACGATATTGATATGTGGACTTACTGAGCAGCAGTTACATACACAGAATTTGATTCATTCATTTATACGCTATTCACTCGAGCTGGTGGTGTGCAACTATTTGTTGTGTACCTTCGCAATGGCCAGGATATCATTTGGGGCGCGCGACTAACCTGAGATCAGGTGTTTACCACATGGAGTCTGGCTGTCCAAATTTAGGTATGGGACTAGTTTGGATAGAAGTCCCTTGTGATGAACCCCATAGCCTGTGATACTACGTACTATCATCCCGACTTCACACTCCAGCTTGGTCATTACATCCGCGGTATATGACATTTTAGGTTGCTATGTTTCTGCATTTATATGGCCTAGATGAGGTTGATGGTTTTTGTAGACCCGTTAGGATTTGCATATTGTATTACATCCTCAGTATATGATATTTAGCTTATTATGATTTCACATTTTATAGCTAATCTACATTGTTTCCTTAATATATGATATTTGGCTTACTATGATTCTACATTGCATAGCCGATCTACATTATTTCCTTGGTATATGATATTTTGCTTACTATAATTATGCATTGCATAACTAATCTACATTGTTTCCTCAGTATATAATATTAGCTTCTTTTTTTTTTTCTAATGTTTTGCGTCGCATAGCCTGGACAAGGCTGATGACATTTATGGACTTACCGGCATGTTTCCGTATTGTTCTGATATTGCATACTTGACACCTACCTTGAGCACACACTTACACCACCCTCTAAGCTTTCTATAAGCTTATGCACGATAGATGCGTGCAGGTGACGTTAGGTCACAGCAGTGTTGAGCTTGGAGCGTACAGCTGTCTTCTGGAGCTTTGATTTATTGATATATGTATTTCCCTTTCAACACCGTATTCAATTGTTCATATTAGTGGATATGTGATGATGATGTTGCCTTTGTGATTTGGGTAAACTTGTGGTTATGCTCCTTACGAGATAAATGTACGTTGGAAAAACCTCCTTGTAGGATCCCAATATCGGAATCTAACGTATAGGCGCTGGGAGCTAAGAATGAGGTACTATGGAGGTTGTCGGTACCGGGTTCGGTGATCGAGAATTCTGTGAACCCAGTTTTTGAGTTTGGGGTATGACAGAAGTTGGTATCAGAGCATAACTTGGGAATACCTGAGGATAACATCACATATCTGCTGATATCTACCCTACACTTTATGATTGTTGAGAATTCAAAATGATTAGGTCCTCGATTTCGAATAACTTAGAGACTTTCTGATACAGCTCACCATCGTGTGTATATTCTGTAACACCCCATATTTTATCCTAAGGTGTTACTAACCGTTGATGGTTGGATTGGAGTCAATATGACCATAGGATTGATCTAGAGCTATAAATAAGACAACATTCATGTATATGGCCCACCTAATCTTTGAATGTGCCTGAACTTTGGTCAGATGCCCTACTTGGAAACTAAAAAGAAAATGGTCGGTGTGGATCTCATCAAACATAACTGTGGGCCCCACAACCATTGTGGGTATACACCTAGGTTGGTACACTTGCATTGCACTAGACCCTAACTTGGGTCAAAACGGGTGTTGACTCGACATTTTCTACATAAAGAGATTCTCTCTCTTTCATGTTCCTGCCCGGTGGGCGTTCAAACGGACTGACTCCATTTTCATGATGTGTGGCCCATCATCACCACACATTTGGAAGATCTGAACCGTCCATTGTGTGTGGACGAGGGATTTGAACAAAACCATAACCACTTCATGCATCAACGTTCTCTAGTGTTCACACACACTCAGCTACAAAATGAGTTGCCCGTGAGTAGTGTTTCCGAAAACGGAAATTATTTGCGGTGGCCAAGCTGGCAATCCGTATGGGGATTCTCCACACCATCCCAGCCCTTCATAGGGAAGATCATAGCCCTCCATTCTATCTCACTCGAATCGCGAGTTTTCTAGTAAGAAGAAGTCGTTACGAGAGGAATCTTTCCGTTTTGGCTGTTTTGGAATTTGTTATGAGCAAACTCCATCTGAATCATCCATTTAGGAGCATCACACCCATCCAGGATTCGTATTTTTAGGGATAGAAACCCTAATTCGACATAGAGGAGAGTGGCTCTTCTCCATTCCTTGCGGCGCTAATAGAAAATGCCCGTCTCCTTCTCCCTTCGAAACCACCACCCAAATGAATGTGGAGCTTTGAAATCTCTCGTCTATAAGCTTCCTTGGAATGATCAGAATCACCCAGAAGAACCAGTTCGAAGAGAAAGCCCCACGTCTGGAAAACGCCATTGGAGCTCCATCATCTTCCTCAGCAAGCAGTGCAATTGCATAATCTGAGGTACAGCTTGGTCTTGAGATCTAAGACGTCCATCAGGTAGGTCTTTTGATCATCTCTTAAGTGCTAATATCCAACCGAAGTCTGACCATTAAGGGAAATCAACATGGCAATTTGCATAGTGTCCGCGCCTTACTGTTTTAAAGTCGCACCACTCCTGAGTTAACTCATCAGATCTTCTGACTTACTTCATTATTTTGGGTCTGGTTGGCTAGATCCGAGTTTCTTACCAGTCGATCCATCAAGTGAAGAAGATGAAATGAGAAAAGAGGGAAAAGAAGAGAGAGGAGACCGAGTCTAAGTGGGTCGACTCAGTAGCAGGTCGAGTTCAGGACCGAGTCGGATTAACTTCGGGGTAGTCTCGATTTAGTATATTAAGAGTGAGTTGTGGTTGGTCAGCAACAGTGTTGTTTCAACACGTTTCAAAGCGGCGAGTTAATATCTTGTTGAGTCGAGTCCAGCCTAAACAAAATTGAGTTTAAGCTCTGATTCATCCAGACAACGCTCTGGTTGAGTAAAGGAGTAGAAGGAGAGAAAGAGAAAAGAAAAGGAAAGGGAAGGAAGAAGAATGGGAAAAAGAGTAAACGAGGGTTGTA
This sequence comes from Magnolia changhungtana, assembly GCA_030180095.1. Classification (NCBI taxonomy): domain Eukaryota; kingdom Viridiplantae; phylum Streptophyta; class Magnoliopsida; order Magnoliales; family Magnoliaceae; genus Magnolia; species Magnolia changhungtana. Next base: position 8,104,055 of record JASAUF010000600.1, read on the forward strand.
ATCGAGTTGGCACTGAGTTGACTTGGTTGAGTCACTAGATGTGGGTTGGGGCTAATCCAAATTCAGTCCATCCTTCTAACCATGATGGTGATGGACCTTTGGGTTTGGATTCACATCGGTTCATGGGTTTCATTTTCATAATGGATTATCATCAAGTTATATTGAATTGGATCGGCTATTTCAGGTGAGTTAACTCAGTGAGTTTCATTGGTCGTCTTTAAATCATAGGTGATTGTTGATAGTTTACTGTAGTATTCTAATCAAGTCATGGTTGCCTATGGATCGGACCAAAATTGAGTCCATTGGGTTGAGATCGAGAGGCATCAAGCGAACCGTGCAATAAAGATTCTCAATGGAGTTGTTTGCGGGCAAGTTCAAGGAAGTTTGAGTCGATTTCATTTCTACCTCTAGAGAGGTGAGGATTCACCCTTCAAGCTTACTTTCATTATAATAATTAATTTAATTCTCTTTTGAATTAATTGTCTAATCATGTTAATGACTATTTTACATGTATAATCGAGTTATGAATTGTTAATTTTCATTTTAGGATGACTCACCTTTATATGTGCACATTCATTGATTTGTTTAGCATGTGCATGTAAGTACATCTATTGATTTGTAGAAATTAATGATCTAAATCCTATAAGGTTATGATTTATTTGAATGTGAAATTATTTTCTGTAGTTTAGTTTGGATGTGTACTTACATGTGTACTTGTTTGATAATGTATATGGAATTGATTGTAATTTGGTTTAACACTTGATTTTATTAAGTTGTAATTGAAATTTAATATATTGGAGTGTTCTCAAGCTAGTGCCCGGTTGTGAATAAATTAAATGTCATGTAGTCGTAGACTTACCATCTCATGGATTATTTATGTTCATGTAGTTGGTGGATTATAATATTTAGTGGTGTCCTTAGTGCCAATGTGGCTTATTGGAAGGACTCTTGTTATTGGAAGTATATCTGGACTTGTGATGGTAATGTCTACGTATCGAATCATGAGTGGCCACTAGTTGTAGAGATTTTTATAAATGGAATGTTTTGGATTCTTTATTTTACAAATACTATTTATAATCATCTAAGTGTCTTAGAATCTTACTTGTTTAAGTCTTATGAGCCGAGGATGGTGGAATGGGACACTATGCCCAAGCTGTCGGCCTATGCTGGGTTGCGCGTGCCCCCACCCCCACCCCATAGTGACCTTTGAGCTTGTTTGATATTCTGTTTGTAAATTAGACTAATAACGGTTGGGTTAATCATGCATACATGGCACGTGGGTGTTATCGGGTACCTGGTCGACTGTTTGAAAGACCAGTGTACTGTTCGAACGACCCTTCTTGTATTTTGAATGGGTTGACTATCATGTATGAATGGGCCAACTGTTTGAATGGTCTATTCATTTGTTCTGCTGAATGTGCATCTCCAGGCTGATTGCATTCATACATTCATTCATTAATCAAGATTAAGTTTGCGATTGAATATTGGGTGTGAAGTGGATTGTATTCTTATGTACAGGTGGTATTATCCTATATGTCACTTAGGAAACATAAATTGTATATTTTTGTATTTTATTTATAAATATTACATTGGATATCGTATTCTCCTGAGTTATTTGAATTCCATTTTTGACTATTGTGATGCTTGGTAATCTTGGAGGGTATACCTCACTGGGATAGCCATTGACGCTATCAAACTGTATTCAGTTGGTGCAGGTTATGTAAATGACGTACAGGTTAACTTTAATGTGGAGCACGAAGAACTAGATAATCTCGCGACTTTTTATTCTAAAGTTTCTATTTTTTTTTAGTCATTTCATTCAAATTTTGAGTCATTAGTTTATATAAGCCCTATGGGCAACCATTTGTATAAGTCGAGATATATTTTAGAAATTTCTTCCATGTGTGGTTTGTTTGCTTCCGTTGCGATTGCTCACTTATACTTATAAAAGAAAAGAAAAAAAAAATATTACTGTGAAATGCGGGCTATCCTTGTAAGTTAACTCTTGGGATTTCAGAAAACGAGTACAAAACTCGGGTTACAAAATCCGGGGCATTACATATTCGAGAGTGTTTAAGGATAATAGGCGCCTTAGTTCCTTCCTATGGGACATGTCGCCCAGGAGAGCGACCCGAGCGACTCCCGCTCTACCACCTACAACTCCCATTCCACCAGAGATCCCTGCTCCCCAGCCTGAGGATGTCATTCCTCCACCCGAGACCGGTGCGGATCCGACCATACCCGTGAGTGCTTCTCAGTTACAACAGATGTTGCAAGCTGTGGCGGCCGCCCTTCAGGGGCAGGGTAGGCACTCCATTGTTTCGCCAGCCCAAGCAGAGTAGGAGCACGTGAGCGCCCTTCTTCGAGAGTTCTAACATCTCCATCCCTCACGTTTCCAGGGCGAGCCAGATCCAGTAATAGTCGAGAGATGGCGCTCCGAGGTGAAGAAGATTTTTATACGATGGCATGTACGACACAGCAGCGGGTCCGGTTAGCCGTATTTCTTCTTCAGGGTGAGGCCGAGCACTAGTAGAACTCCATTACCCGTGTTGAAGGGCCTGATTTCATATGACATGAGAGAATTTCATTGACCGATTCGACCAGCAATACTTCCCCGACCACATTCGTTGGCAACGAGCGTTAGAGTTCGAGACCTTGGTGCAGGGAGACATGTCTGTAGCATAGCATGCAGCTCGTTTGGTGGCGCTATCTAGGTTTGCACCGTATTTGGTTGATGATGAGGAGTGGAAGGCCTGCCGTTTCGAGAACGGTTTGCGTTATGGTCTTCAAGGCCATGTTATTGAGCATGAGCTCCAGACTTTTCAGGTGGTAATACGGAGGACTCAGATTTATGAGACCGAGTGAGCCAGCGCGTAGAGTGATCAAGATCAGAGGAGAGACCGGAAGAGGCAGGCTCCCTCTAGTAACTCCCAGCAGCAGCAGTGTCAACGGTTGCAGAGGCACAGGAACCGCCCAGCCGTCCGAGCATCGGCAGCACCCCCAGTACCACCTTCAAGGTAGTTCGCCGGTGTTTGTCATAGGTGTGGTGGGACGAGACATCATTTGCGGGAGTGTCTCCGCCTTCAACAGCGAAGCAACTCCTGATATTGGGACCCCAGCAGTAGCTGTGACAACAATGGCCATAGAGAAGACACATCTCCCCAGCAGGCTAAGGGTAGGCTTTATGCAGCCCAGCAGGACCCTCAGTTGTCAAAAGGAGTCGCCGACGATTCGTGCAACCAGACCTTAAGACCATCTTGTTAGATTAATCGTTGATGAAATTTTGAGGTTGCAAGGTATCCCAACTTTTATCATTTTTTATCTGGGATCTGAGGTTCAGTAAGGGTCACTATTCTGTTGAGGAGACGTCTTGGGAGCACGAGGCTGAGATTAGAGAGCGTTATCCCCATTTGTTTATAGATCGATTATGCCTTGTATGGTATTGATTATTATATGTATATGACGATGCTTCCTCTTCCCTTGCTTTGTCTTGCATGATAGTGTAAATTCGAGGTCATATCCTTAGCGCCCGTAGACTTCGTGATCCTCCCAATTGAACCATGGGCCTACGATAACGATGTTTGGTCACATCCTTTATTATATGTGTGTGACTCGAAACTTTATCCCGGGCATCATCGCTATGCTTGGTGGTCTCACAAATGTCCACATTGATGGGCGTATATCTCGAAGTTAAATGTCTACATATCAAATGATCCTTCAAGTCCTTGATGCGGCCCATGATTATTAGGATATGATATATTTATGACCCATGTGCCAAGGCCCATTGTGATGTATATGCGGCCCATGAGTGAGGCCCATAGTGATGTGTATTAGGTCTTGTATTAGACCATGGGCCTACGATACGTTTGGTACTATGTGTGTCACTACTTGGGAGCAATGGTGGTTAAATGTCCACATTGATGGGCAGTATTAGTTAAATGTCCACATTGTGACCTTCCCTTAGGCCCTTTGTTAGGTCAATTACCGATTCTGGTTGTCGAGGCCGAGGCCGATTCCGATTGTCGAGGCCGATTGTGGAGGCTAATTCCGAATGTCGAGGCCGATTCCAATTGTTAGGGCCGATTATCGAGGCTAATTACGATTATCAGGCCGATTCGATTGTCGAGGCTGATTGTATAGGCCGATTATCGATGCCGGTTGTCGATACCGATTATGAGTATGCGACAGCATGACATCCTGATACATGCCCATATGCATCATCTACATGTTTGTTATGAGATGTGGTTGACCATTGCATATGTCAATGGGCAGGTTGTTATGAGACTCCCTGATAGGCGGATATTGTCTCACATGAGCGCACGGTATGCGTAGAATTGATGTATGACTGGATTGTAAGACTTATGCATCTTACATTATATGTTGTGATTACTGTATGCCCTAGCAACATCAGGGCCATAGCTCCACAGGCATGTCGTGGATGGCCCGATGGGACTCCGGAAATCAGTTACTAGCATCGGGGGCCATAGATGTCCCAGGGTGAAAATTTCTAAACCTTCGTGGCTAGGAGACGCTCCAACGTCTAGACCAAGAGGATACATGAACGCCCGAGTGCCGAATACCAGTAGGCCGTGTCTCCCACTGTGTCGTGGTCGATTGGAAAGGGGTGTGACCTTACCCACCTAAGGGTAGTGGGCATAGCTAGGATGAGTTTAACTATCTCATAATTAGGTCAGCTATCGACGTGCCGAATAGATATTAGCTGACTACTAGCCAGGCGGATAGTGAGGTCTCTTCCACTTGCATGGTTGCGTTTCCAGTGGGTAGAGATTGCATGTAGAGTGTAATAGACCCCAGTGATGATCCTATAGATGTACAGTACTAATATGTGGACTTATTGAGCAGGAGTTGCATACTCATTCATTCATTCATTTACTATTCACTTGGGCTAGTGGTGCGCAACTATTTGTTACGTGTACCTTCACAATGGCTAGGATTACGGTTGGGGCGCGCGACTAACCTGAGGTCAGGAGTTTACCACATTGGGTCTATCTATCCAAATTTAGGTATGGGACTAGTTTATATAGAAGTCCCTTGTGGTGAACCCCGTAGCCTGTAATACTACGTACTATTATCCCGACTTCACACTCCAGCTTAATCATTTCATTCGCACCTCATATTGTATTACATCTACGGCATATAGTATTTGGGTTGCTATGTTTCCGCATTTATATGGCCTAGATGAGGTTGACGGTATTCGTAGATTCGTCAGGACTTGCATATTGTCAACACCCAAACTCAAAAAAATGGACTCACAAAATTTTCGATCGCCGAATCTGGTGTCGACAGCCTCCGTAGTACCCCATTCTCGGCTCCCAGCGCCCATACGCCAGATTCCGATCCTGGGATCCTACAAGGAGGATTTTCAGTATGAAATTTTTTATTTTTTTTTGTAATGGAGCATAACCACAAGCATAACCAAGTCACAAAACATCATCATCATCACATATCCAGTAATATAAATATTTGAGTACAATGCTAAAAGGGAAATACATATATCGGAAACCAAAACTCCAGAAGACCGTTGTACGCTCCAAGCTCAATGCTATGCAACCTAACACCACCTGCACGCATCTATCGTGCATAAACTTATAAAAAGCTTAGAGGGTGGTGAAAGTGTGTGCACAAGATAAGTGCCAAGTATACCATAAAGCCCATAAATCATACATCCTCGGAATAAGCGAAAATACTAACAAGATCATGAATCATACAATATCAGAGTAAGCGGAAATATACTGGTAAGTCCATGAGTGCTATCAGCCGTACCAAGGCTATGCGATGTAAAACATAATTAGACAATAACATATGCTGAGAATGCAATGCAATATGCAAATCCTGACGAACCACGAATACCATCAACCTCATCTAGGCCATATAAGTGTAAAAACATAATAACCCAAAATGCTAAGTACTGCAGATGCAATGTGATATGCGGTGCGAATGAAATGACTATACTGAAATGTGAAGTCGGGATGATAGTACAAAGTATCACACGCTATGGGGTTCATCACAGGGAACTTCTATCCAAACTAGTCCCATACCTAAATTTGGATAGTTAGACATAATGTGGTAAACTCCTAATCTCAGGTTAGTCGCGCGCCCAACCGAAATCCTAGTCATGCAATGGTACACGTAACAACTAGTTACGCACCACCAGCCCGAGTGGATAGTGAATGAATGAATGAATAGATGAATGAATATGCAATTCCTGCTCAATAAGTCCACATATCAGTACGGTTGCTCTCTGGGGAAATCACCGAGGTCTATTACATTCGACACCAACTGCCTCCTCCCTAGCTGCACAGCCCCGCGAGCGGAATAGACCTCACTATCTGCTTGACCAGTAGTTTACCAATACCTACCCAGCTCGTCGATAGCGGACCCATTTACGAGCTGGTCATACTCAACCTAGCTTATAGCCCCCTCACTCGGGCGAATAAGGCCACACCCCCTTCCAACCGACCACGATACAATGGAAGACACGGCCTCATGGTATAGGCATCGGTGCTCATATTCCACTCGGTCTAGACGTTGGCGTACCTCCTGGCCTCGGAGATTCTGGGATTTTCACCCAAGGATATCCTAAGTGACCACAGTGCTAGAACCAAGTATTTTCGATGTCCCATTTAGCTATTCATGATGTGCCTGTGGAGGCCATGACCCTGATGTCGCTAGGGCATACAATGATCAAGTCACATATATGCAAGATGTATGGGTCACACTATCTAACTCTACACGTACGGCGCGATAATGTGGGCACTCTGTCTCATAAGGAGTCCCGTAAATAGTCTGTCCAATGGCGTATGCAATGATCAGTCACTACTCATATCAAGCATACATATGATGCGCATGCATGAGTCATGAAATTATACTAAGCATGTTATAAAGTAATGAACTATCCTTACAATGCAGATGGGCCTAAACGGCCTACACACAACAAGTATGGGCCTATCAATGGGCCCTAAGGAGAGTTATAATGCGGACATTTAACCAACATTATTCTTACAATGTGGACGTCAAACCAACATTGCTCTAAGGCATGGCCCGCCATAAAGGTCAACACATAAACCACGGTGGAATCACATTACAATGGGCCTCAACCCATGGGCTCCAAATACATCACAATGGGCCTCAACCCATCGGCCCTATACACATCACAGTGGGTCTCAACCCACGGGCCTTTATACATCACAATGGGTCTCAACTCATGGGCTCTATACACATCACAGTGGCTCTCAACCCACGGGCCTTTATACATCACAATGGGTCTCAACCCATGGGCCCTAATACATCACAATGGGCCTCAACCCATGGGCCCTAGAATACATCAAAATGGGCCTAATCACATGGTCCTCAAATATGTCAAGGTGGCCTCAACAACGGGCCTCATACACATGACAGTGGGCCTCAATAACGGGCCCTCGTACACATCCAGGTGGGCCTCAATAACGGGCCCTCATACACATCAAGGTGGGCCTCAATAACGAGCCCTTATACACATCAAGGTGGGCCTCAATAACGGGCCCTCATGCATATCAAGGTGGGTCTCAATAACGGGCCTTGAATACATCACAATGAGCTTTACTAAATGAACCGGAAATATATCACAATGGCCTTACCCATGGCTTCCAAATACATCACAATGGGCCTCAACCCATGGGCCCCAAATACATCGCAATGGGCCTCAACCCACGAGCCCTTATACATTCCAAATGAGCCCCATCAGATAGACAATGTGCTTGCTATACACACACCTAGGTGGGCCGCATAAGTAGATGACATAGATTAAACATGTACAACATGGTGTGCCATACAACGCAATGGGGCCCATGGCTCAATAAAATAGCTGAAAAGTGTGGGTATAATACACACATCATGGTGGGGCCTAAGACTTAAAAATCAAGTCAATATGACTTGTGTGGGCCCACACCAGTACATAATTAAGAGGTTTAGCCTCCATTAAAACATTCACAAGCATTAGTTGGGCCCACCAAGCTGTGGTTCACAAATCCAACCCATTCATAAGTTAACATATTGATAGATGAAATGACGACAATTATCAGCTTACTGGAAACTACTATGGCCCTGAAAAGTTTTAAATGGTGGATGTCACTGTCCACATAGATGATGGGGTCCACTTGAACCTTAGATCCTCATTCTTAGTCTCAAGTCTGAAGGACAAGCTGGCCAAATGGTTGGACAGTTTTAGATGCAGCACATGCATCATGGTGGGTCCTATAAGGATGGACAGTTTTGGATGAAGCACATACTTCAAAGTGGGCTCCACCGTCCTCCTTGGCGGTGTGAAGAAAACACATACATTACTATGGGTTCCACCGTCTGCCTAGACGGTGTGAATAAAACACATACATCATTGTGGGTCCCATGTGGGGCCCACCATAATGCTTATTTGCCGTCCAACCTGTTGATAAGGTCATACGGACCTAGAATGAAGAGGAAAAACCAATTTCATATGACCCAAAACTTCTGTGAACCAAAAAAATGGGTTCAATGGCAGCCATACAATCACCATTGTTTCCTATGATGTGGGCCACCTAAGCCTTAGATGGGACTGATATTTGGAGGGCGGCCCAGTACCTTAAGGGCCTCCAGCCTGGACGGTGTGGATTCTCAAAACACATCACTGTGGGGCCCACTTTTGGGGACCCACGGTCGGCCAGGGACCATCCCAGTGCAGCAACGCCTGCTACTCTGTCAGCGGCAGCAGGTGCTGCCTACCTATTTTTTTATTTTTTTTATTTTTTTGAAAATTTTGGTATTTTCCTGGTTTTTCACATGTGGGGCCCACGTCAAGTGAATCCACCCCAGCCAATGGATTCTACAGTCCATAACCCATCCATCAAGCCCAATATTGGGCATCTTTCGGTATGTAGAAAAAATAAGGTGAATTTAAACTGTGAAAATCACTGGTTTCAAAGGTATGGCCCACTAGAAAGTTGAATCAGTTTCATTTTTCGGCTCAACGCCTAAAATGAGTTAAGGAAAGGGATGAACGGCTTGGATTAAAAACATACATCAGGGTGGAGCCTACATGGGTAGCCCTTCTCAAAACCACTTTCTTTGTCATTTGCTACTGACGTTAGTACACCCACTGTCAGCTCATACTTCACTCGTTAGCAACGTCCGACGCTGGATGGTTGCAAATAACACATATATTTAAGGTGGGCCCCACCCACATTCATCTACCAGGGTGGGCCACCAAATGGTTGGATGGTGTGCATGAGACCCACATCAAGGTGAGGTCCCTTTGATGAACAGTTTGAAAATCTCACAACTCATTAAGTGGGCCATACAATCATATCATCATGCACAAAATAAATGAAAAAGAGAGGGAGAGAGAGAGAGAGAGACACGTGTGATGGAGGGACCCTGACACTATAGGCCCTCCCTTGCATGATTTAAACAAACATCAAGTGGGTCCCATTTCATATGGCCCACCGATCAAAATCAACGGTGGAGATCCTTTCTCCACCGAAATGGAGGGTCTAGATGACCCTATCCATACAAGGAAAATAAACTTCATTATAAGGTCCATGGAGAATGGCCCCATCATGGAATGATCATAAGGATCAAGGTGGGCCATCGGCCACATCTTAGGCTCCAAAGTGAGATCCATACCATCAATCGGTAGGCCTGACTTGGCCTATCATAAAAACATGAAACTAGCCTATAAAAGCACCCACCGTTCGATCTTCTTGGTCCGTTGGAAAGCCAATCTCATTGTGCTTCACTTTAATGGAGAGGATGAGAAATGGATGGTTAGGACGAGGGATTTTTGAGATGGAAAGTGGGCCACACACATGCACTTTTCTCTCATGGAAGAGCTTCGACGTGTGATGCTCTTGTTAGCTTGGGAGTTGTGTTGAGAAATGAGAGAGAGAGAGAGGGTTGTAAGGAGAGAGAGAGAGAGAGAGAGAGAGAGATGGGATGGAGTGATGGATGTGAGAGAGGAATGGGTTGTGTAAGATTTTGTTAACTGTTGAGATAGATTGTGTAAGAAGGGAATGGGTTGTGTAAAAACTTTTTGACTTATGGGGTTGCTTGGGGATGGGTGTGAGGTGATGTGTACTTGACATGTATTTGACCATTGATGGGATTGATTGATTGATTGAGGTGACATGTCGTAGAGATTCTCTTGGGTTTTGGAACGCACGGCATTTTCTTCAAACTAAATGTGGGCCCACATCTCCCTGTCAGGGTATCGGATCGGTGCGCAAGATGCGACGTCGGAACTGCGACGATGGTGCGGTCATAATGGTACAAGTCTCGGCTTAAGCCAACTCAATTTTACATAATATGACTTAGGATCAATTGCAAACATTGATTATACGTCGCAGATTGCCAAACTTCAATAGGAAGGATCGCGGGAGTCAACGGAACAATACGGACTAGGATACGGGTCTTACACATATTACATTGAATCCTCAGTATTCGATGTTTGGCTTACTATGTCTCCACATTGCATAACTGATCTACATTGCTTCCTTAGTATATGATATCGGCTTATTATGTTTTTGCATTGCATAGCCTGAATAAGGTTGATGATATTCATGGACTTATTAGTACTTCTACTTACTCTGATATCTGTGTGTTTGACACTTACCTTGCGCATACACTTTCACCACCCTCTAAGCTTTCTATAAGCTTATACACGATAGATGTATGCAGGTGGCATTAGGTCGCAATAACGTTGAGCTTAGAGCATGCAACGGTCTTTTGGAGCTTGATTTTCTATATATCTATATTTCCCTTTCTGCACTGTATTCAACTGTTTATATTAGTAGATATGTTATAATGATGTTGCCTTTGTGATTTGGGTAGACTTGTGGTTATGCTTCTTACGGATAAATGTACATTAGAAAATCTTCCTTATAGATCCCAGGATCGGAATCTGGCGTATAGGCGCTGAGAGCTTAGAATGGGGTACTACGGAGGCTGTTGGCATCGGATTCAGTGATCGAAAATTTTGTGAACCCAGTTTCTGAGTTTAGGGCCTGACAGAAGTTGGTATCAGAACATAACTTAGGAACACCAGAGGATAACATCACATATCTGCTGATAGCTATCCTGCACTCTATGATTATTGAGAACTTAGAATGGTTAAATCCCCTAGTTCGAATAACTTAGAGATTTTCAATCATTTCTGATTCGGGGTTCGAAGATTAGTGGGGTCTTTGTAGTGCCGATAAGGCGTTTTTGGAGCAAGAGGCTGAGATTCGTGGGCATTGTCCCCATCTCTTTGGTGTTTGATGATTATATCTACAGTGGTAGGATTCCCTCCCTTTGTGAGCTCTGTATTGGTTGTATTTGGTTTAAATTTCAAGGACGAAATTGTTTTTAGGAGAGGAGAGATGTGAGACATGTATCCTAGCCCATACCATTCCGTAGGCTTCCTCGATCCTCCCGATCGAATTCCGGCGACCCACAATATTTATTCTGCATTTTTGTGCGATTCTAAGTCGTATCCCGTATTCCAGAGTTAGCTCGATCTGAGACTTATATCCTTGCGAACGCGCCGTAGCCACGGTTCCGACATTGCATCTCGCGCGCTGAGGCGATACCAGGGCTAGGAGATGTAGGCCCGCGTTCAGTTCGAGGAAAACACCGTGCGTTGTAAATTCCAATAGAATATATCTCATCAATTAAGTACACATCACACATCAAATGTCATATACAACACCATCCCTAAAGTCAACTCTCTCTCTCTCTCTCTCTCTTACAACTCTTACCTATCAAGTACACCCATCTCTCTTTCTCTTACAACCTCTCTCTCTCATCTCTCTCTCATTCTCCCAAGCAACCCAACGTCCAAGCATTCTGTGGGAGAAGAGGAAAAGCTAGTATGGCCCACCTCCCTACCATCCAATCCCACCCTCCAAAGATCATCTCAACTGTTGAAATGCATCCCTTGGAGCTCTAGAATGCATCAGTGGAAGGAGAAGTCAATGATCAAAGGTGGGTGTTCATCATATCGATTTTGATGATTTAAGGGCCCACATATGGTGGGACACATTTGATGTATGCATTGTATAGGGAGGGCCCATAGTGGTGGGGTCCCTCCCCTTCTCTCTCTCTCTCTCTCTCTCTCTCTCTCTCTCTCTCTCTCTCTCTCTCTCTCTCTTCCCTGATTTTAATGGCCCACTTATGATGTACGTTTCATCCATGTTGTCCATCCAATGAAGCATGGGACCCACCTGCTGTGCGTGCACCGTCTAGCACGTGGGACGGTGTTGGATGCACCTGTTTGAAAATCCAGACCGTCCAACACGTCCAACCATTTAGACGATGGACCTCTTCCAGTATAAATATTATTATATTATATAATAAATATATATATATATATTATATGTAATGGGCCCCACGTTGATGTAACTACATCTGCACCGTCCCTCTAGACGGTGCTTGTGAAACCCACCTTGATGTATTATTCTATTTCCACAACCGTCCATCTGTCATGGACATGGGCCCACTCCACACGTGTGGGTGGGACCCACCTTGGTGTATGTATTGTATATCCACTCCGTCCATATGACCGGGACGGTGGACCCCACTGTTTTGCATGTGTTCCTCCACATCGTTCATCCGTTTTGAATCCCCACCATCCATCTGTTTTGATGGTGGGCCAGCGACCCTCCCAACTGCTGGAATGACATCAGCAAGTATGTGGGTTCCGTATGATGTACGTGTGGATCCTCACCATCCATTGCTTGGACGGTGGGCCACATTAATGTATGTATTTTATCTAGCCATCCACCTATTTTGCCAGCATGGACCACCATGATGTATTTATTTCATCCACACCGTCCAGATTGTACTTGACGGTGCTGGACGATGTTTGGACTACTGATTTACATGGACGATGTTTGGACAGTGTTGATCATCATTAGTGAGCCATGTACCCCATAGAATGATAGTGTACAGTGATACACATGTTACGCCTGCAACTATTGAAATGATTTTTGGGGTAATCCAAGCTCTCACATGAGGCCCAATGTGATGCATTTGAGGCCCATTTGGTGAGGCCCCATGTGATATAATTGAGGCCCATTTGGTAAGGCCCAATGTGATGTGATGAGGCCCATATGATGATGCCTGATGTGTTGTATGTGAGGCCCATGAGTAAGGCCCAATGTGATGTATTTTGTGGCCCATTTGGAAGGTGCAGGGCCCACCTTAATATAATGTAATTATGGCCCATTGTGACACATTTGAGGGCTAGGTGATGGGGCTGTAACACTCCATATCTCTGGTACACGGGTGTTACTTATCTTAAAACCTACATCAACCAAGCTTAAAATACTAGGCGACTTAAATTTTGACATGTATAGGATGGGACTTCCAATTAACATTGAGGCCATCCATCAAAGTCGGTAGGAGCCAAGCTTAACCCGACACTAGGCAGAGAGGTAAGATTAATGAACGCCTTAAGTTAATAAAGTTTATAGATCAATCTAAGTCATGTTAGGGGCAAGGCATCCACTAATGACTCTTGATGGTTAACTAGCAACCAACCAAACTGTCGTTGCACTATAAAACCCCATTTAACCATTGAAACCTGTCATCAAACTGATCCATCCATCAGATCAGCTTATATTGGGCCAAATAGGGGTTAAATGTGTGATATGGCCCACCTGGGCCTTGGCCCCACCTGAAACCGTGCCGGTACCCCTACATGGAGACCCTAAGATGAATGAATGGGCTGGATTTGTCACAAACATCGTGGTGGACCCCACACAGAGTGCATGTGCACCCCATGCATACGTGCACGACGTGCACTGGAACAATAGGGTCGATCAAAGGGCCTTTGACCGAGCTCCTCGCGAAAATAAAAAAATGGTGGTTTTCTCCTGCTAAAATCACATTCAAACGGATGGTCTTTCGACCATAAAGTGGCCACCCTGGCCACTTTTCGAACCATCTGAGCCGTTCAACTTCTCCGTGGGGCCATATGATCAAAACAGTATAGACTTTTAGGCCTTGGTAAATAGACAAGAAAGATAGTGTGCAACCGTCCAATACGTTGCACGTGGCATATATCTGCAAGATGGGACCCATCTGGGACCGCATGATCGGCCATGATCATCCCGGTCTAGCCATCTCATCCGTCCATCGCCTAAGAAAGCGATGCTCTCTCCTTTCCAGAATTGGCCAAGCAATGGCCTGCATGTGAAAAAGCAGAGAGAAGACTTTCTTCTCCAAGAAAGCCAGTGTTGGTGCAACTCGGCCGTCCACAGTCGGGGCATTTCCTAGCCATTACTGCTCTCTCTCTCCCTCTATATAAAGAGCCATGTAGCTCTTGGGATTCACACCAAGGAGAAGAAGGACAGAGAGAGAGAGAGAGAGAGAGAGAGAGAGAGAGAGGGAGAGGAGTGTGCGGCCAGGACCCAACCTGCTGCTCGACTCGGTTGACCGTTGAGTCGCGAGTCAGGCGAGTGATTTCCTCTTAAAATCTGATTCTAAGGAGTGGTGCACAACCTCCTTCAAGCCATGAAGGTAGGCCGTGCCAAGATCTAATGGGCCATTGAGTCGAGTCCAGGACCAAGCTAATCAATGGTTATGGGCCGGACTGAGAAATAGACCTTCATCAGACTCGATTGTGGACTGAAACAATGGCCAAATGATGGCTGTGATCAAACCCAAAATGAGGCCAGGAAGCAGCTCAGATTCAGAGCAAATCTAGGCCAATAATGGTCATGCGTCAGGCTGAAACCAAGTAGTGATGGAGCTATGTTTTTAGCTGGAAACAGGCCAAGCAATGGCTGTTTTCCAAGCTGAGAAACCAAGCCAATCCATGGCTGTAGTTCGAACCCAACCAGAGCTAGAATAGTAACATTTTGAGGACTGGAATAAAGCCCGTTTAATGGCTACAAACCAGGCCCTAGGCTCGTATTAACAACAAGCCACGAGACATCTACGTTCGGCTTGATCGGTCTGAATCGGACGACGCCGAGACCTCTATCAGGGTCATGAATTTGAGTTGCAAATGCCCCTTTGTCTAGGCCCTGCAATGGGCTCAAATCAGCCCCTACATAGGCTCGGAATCATAGCCAAAAATAGGCCTTGAGAGGCTTTGTTTTAGGTTGAATGACTAGCTAAAATCCATGGAAAGACAGCGTCTGATCAAGCCCAAGAAAATGGCAGCAATTCGGGCTGAATCCCGGTAGAACAGAAGCTCTATTTTGAGCTAAAATAGGGCCATGTCTTGGGCCCAAATCGGACTGAAGTGGGACCTCTCTTCAGTGCCTGAAGCACGCTGAAAGTAAGCCTCATTTGGGCCATGTTTGTTGCCAATAATGCCCGATCAGTGGGCCTCCCCATGTTTTCTAAGAGGGCAAGAAAACAACACCCAGCTGTTACACAAAACAATCTAGGAAATGGCCTAGAACCATCCTACGGCCTTACCTGAGATTCAAATCTCAATAGGCCACACCATCTGGAGCAGTGGGTCCTGCATGAGATTCAAATCTCGGTAGGTTGTACCACATGCATCTGTGGGCCTCGCTACAGTAGGCTGCTCGTTGTAGTGGGCCACACTTAAGCGTTAAAACTTAGCGGGCCACACCCTGAAGAGTAGTGGGCGGCACTAGGTATGAAGCTCCAATGGGCCACGCCACCTAGCTTAGTGGGCCCTACCCTAAGCCATAATGGGCTGCACCACGATTGAAATGGAAGGGCCACACCATATATAATGGTGGGCCTCACCTTGGTTAAAAGAAATTCAGGTGGACCGCGCTTTCCCGGTGGGCTACAGCCATGCAGTTGTGGACTGCCGAGTTAGGGCCAAAGGCAACGCCCACTATGGCCCAGTTTTTGGGTCATTCATGGCCAACAGATGTGGGACCCGATCGGGCCTAGTTTGTGCTACAAACGGGCAGTCGGGATGGGCCAAGGGCAGGCCCAGTTTAGGCCTTGATTGATGGGCCAAGCCCTGCCCAAAGTTGTATGTAGGAAGGCCTTTATCAACTTGCTCTAATGGGCCGCTTATTAACATAGCTCTTGTTTGGAAATGATCTTAGGGAGTCCCTCATACGGCGTTGGACCATCAGCTAACCTTAGAAAGCGAAATCAGGAAGGGAGTGACTATGACTTGTTTGGTGATGATTTTCCTCCACTTAAGCTTTCCATTCCCACTTAGACTAGAAATAATTGATTTAGTGATTTAATGGTTAGTTAGACTAGTGATAAATTGTGAGGAAATAGACTACACTTGATATGTTTTGATTCTCCTGTCTAATTCTTGCATAGATTTTTAAACATGTGTATTGAACTAACTAAATGATTAAATCAATTACTCATTCTAGGTGGCATATGTTAGCTCTGTTAGTATGTATTTGTAAAAGAAATATATGTGTTGTTCCTTATTCTTACTCATAATAAGATCCACGTTATTGTTATGCTGTTATGACACACACATCATTAGAATCTCTCCATTGGAAGTTCTAGCAAAGGAGAGTACGTGCTTGGGGTGTAACTAGACTAGCTGTGATGTGAGTAGGCCCCCAACATGGAGGCTTTAGTTGTTGGCATTTAACTATGGGGTTTACCATCCATATGTGGTTTCACCTAACTGACTTGGGATGAACTTCGCAACCTTTTAAATATCGTTGTTTACTCGTCTTTGAACCATTCATGATGTCATGCTTTAATCGCTATATTTAGTGATTTCAACATTCATTCCGAGTCAGCATTGGTGGTGACCCCTTGCATTGAATTGATTGACTACATGTTGGTGGGTACTGCACACACTCTAAGACGGTAGCCTCATCGAGGATAATGGTCATGGGATACTATGCCCAAACCGTCGCCCTACGCTAGGCCATGTGCTCCCCGTAGTGACCGTGAGCTTATTTAAATTGGCTAGTTGCAATTGGACTAATAATGGGATGGCTAATCATGCATGCATAGCACAAACTAGCATTTATTGTTATTGTACATGACATAAATAATTGCATGTCTGGATGTTTTACCCGGGGCACAAACCAGTATCTATTATTATCATACGTACTTGCCTGTTTGGATGTTTTACCCAGGGTATAGACCGTCTAGATGTTTTACCCGGGTCGATGACTGCATTCATGCACTTAAGAAGACTGCATTTATTGTGTTTTGGATTGTCTGTATGTTTTTATGTTATTCCTTGTTTAAGGCGGCAGTGTGTAATCTTTAGGGGAGATCACACTGAGCTGGCCACTCATTCATCAATATTCAACCGTACAGAGGATGAAGGGACAGATGCGATGGATTAAGAGGAGGCCGCGGTCAAGGAGGAACCTAGAGATGAGGAGCCGTATTAGGAGGCAGCAGCGTATTATGGCCTTAATTAGTAGCTTTCTTTTGATAGTTTATTTGGATTTGATGCATTGAATTTAAGATTTTGTAATTGGCCCCTAGCTGAGTGGGCCAAAATATTATTTGAAAGTGTCCTAGTTTGTCAAGTTACGTGAGTGTTGAGTCAGATTGTCTACAGAGCCTGATAAAAAGATCATTTCAAGCATCTGCCTCAACCGGATGTGTGCAAGCTAGCCACAGGTAAAATTAAAGCCTCACATCCCTTGTCCCAAAACACCAGGTGAATAAAACCCTTAAAAACAAGCTAAAAAATCATAGGACTTTTAGGTGAGAAAACTTTTTCAAAATAGGAAAATCTTTAAGTTTTTCTCGCCTTGTCGATTTTATCGAAACACCCTCGATATGATCGACCTGCGCTGTCGAGTCCTCGATGCTTCATCGATATGATCGAAAAGAGGACTAAATATGTCCAGCAACCTCACAACATATCTGGACGAATTATCGATGTATCGATACACCTACGATACCATCGATACTCAAATCTCGAGCCCATCGAAAGTGGCTCGATAAGATCGACGGACAGATTTCCAGCACCCCTATTTTTTAGAGAAAATTTCAAATTTCTTCGATATATTGATGCGCCTTCCGATATGATCTGAAATCAAATATCGATAAGATCGGAAGTCCATCGATGATATTGACCGTGGGAGCACATTTCTTTCAATAGATATTTCAGGTTGTTTTTAACTTTGATCGGGGGCCATTCGAGGAAATCGATATTCATATGTCGATGATATCGAGGCCGAGTCGATTGCATCAAAATTGGACACAAACTGTCTAGCGAGTTTACTGGTAAATCATTGGATTTATCGATGCATCGACACTGCCTTCGATATCATCGATATATAAATTCCGATGACATTAACTAACCCTCGATCATATCCTAAAAACCTGAAATATTTCATGTCAAGTCTCTCTCATTTTTCAAATATCGATAGATCGAACCTACCATCGATGGAATCGAAGTTCAAAATCCGATGATATCGATAGTGGTTTCGATTCATCGACCATCGGGCAAAAGGTTTCAAAAGCGTATGACTTTGAGTTCAAGGCATCGAGCAGTCCATCGATGCTATCGAGAGTATACACTCGATGATATCGAACCTGCTCAATGATATCGAACTCAGTCATAAATGTGACCGTTATATATTTGTTGAAACCTTTTGCCTATATATAAAGGACTTGTCTACTGTTGCTGAGAGAGAAAGTAGAGAGAGCTTTTGAGTGTTTAACCTTAAATCATATACCCAAAGCCCTTTCTCTCAAGGAAGTTCATCCTCCAATCCACCCTCACCATTGATATTCAATTGAGTTGATTGGGGAATGAACTTCCGCATTCAAGGATCCTCCAGCTACTACCTTAATGGCAAATAATTAAGTTGGGATGCCTTGAGTGCATAAGATTGGAATCACTCTATCTTCCTAATAGGAAAACACTTTGAGAGTAGGATTCTATCTTGACCTTGACCCAACTCGAAGCCAAGTACTGGTATATCATTTTGTATTGCAGATCAAGGGAGCAGAAGACTCTTCGTCAACAAGGAGGAGGAGATCTTCGGCATTGTGCTAATCGAGACTCATCAACTTATTTATAAGTATCTAGAGTCCAAGAGGACACTTGTGATCATTCCCTTTAGGATTGGGTCTTAAGTGGTTCTCACCCTTTGAAGTCCTCAAGGTGGCCTCTGGCGGGAGTGTACATGGTGGGTGCTTTGTGTGGACCCTTGCTCTGTAGAGAGCATAAACATCTGGTTGAGAGTGAACCAGTAAAACTCTGGGTTAGAGGTGAACCATGTAGAAACCTCTAGTAGGGTCTTATGGAAGATCCTTGGCCAGTGTGCCTAAATGTGGGTGCATTGTGTTGACCCTTGCTCGTGAGAGCATAAATAATCAGCCTCAGTGTAGGTTGTAAAGGTTGAAGGGCTTAAGGTGAACCACCATGAAACCTCCTTAGTGAAATCTGGTACTCTTAAGGGTTGAGTGCGGTTACCGGGAGTGGAGTAGACAAGCAGTCGAACCACTATAAAAATGACTGTGTTTGTGATTGCACTTCTTCTGTGTTTGTGATTCATGTCGATGCATTCATATTTATATATCTGATCACACCTCACACACATTCACAGTCATATCCATCATAAACTAAGTTATATATATTGCTACTTCTTGAATAGTTTGTGATTGGATCCTCTACCAGGCTTGGAAGCTAGTAGAGTTAAATTTAAGTAATCCTAATATATGTCTGTTGTTAGGATTAGTGTAATGGGATTTTAAAATAAACAATAAAACCTTTAAAAGTCCTATTCACCCCCCTCTAGGATATATTGGAGTATTCCTTCTTCAACTAGTGCGGTCTTCACTGTAATTTCAATTGGTATCAGAGTGGGTCTTTCTTTAAGGGCTTCACCGCCTAGAGAGTGATCTTGACTGGAGTTGGGAATATGGCTAAAGGAGAGGGCTCATCAGTCACTAGACCTTCAGTATTTGATAGCTCAAATTATGTATACTGGAAGGCTAGGATACACTACTTTCTGAGATCTTTGGACCATGATGTTTGGGATATAGTTGAAAATGGAGACATACCACCAACTGAACAAATCGTACTTGATAGTGGCACGACGATCACAAAGCCCAAACCCAAAGAAAAGCAGATGGCATTCAACAAGAAAAAATAGACTACTGAAGCAAAAGCTATGAACGTCATCTATTGTGTTGTGTCTCAGGATATATTTAATCAGATAAGTATGTGTGAGACATCCAAGGAAGCATGGGATCTATTGGAAACAACCCATGAAGGCACAAACACTGTGAAGAGGTCTAAACTTCAAGTCCTGACTTCACAGTTCGAAAGTCTCAGAATGGAAGAGCATGAGACATTTATGGAGTTTTTCACAAAGTTGAATATCATCTGTAACTCCATGGGTGGATTGGGAGAAAAAGTTTCGATACCAAAAATTTGTAGGAAAATCTTAAGATCCCTACTGGAACGGTTTAATCCTAAGGTTACAATAATTGAGGAGTGTAGAAACATAGATGAGATGAAAGTAGAAGAACTGGTAGGTTCCCTACAAACTTTCGAACTACACTTCAAACAAATCCCTAAATCCAAAACAACTGTCCTAAAAACCTCTAAGAAAACATCACATGAGGATAGTGAGAGCTAAAATGAAAATGAAGAGGAGGAAGTGGCTTTGCTGGCCTAACGATTCAAGAAATTCTTTTAACAGAATCGTGGTCGTCCTTCCAAAGGAAGAAAGGTGAACTATAAACCTTCTATAAGTAAATTTGGTAAAAGAACCAAAGAACCTCAATGCTATGCCTGTCATGAGTATGGACACCTGTCTACTGAATGCTCAAACAGAAAAACTAAGGGCAAGGCAATGGCTGTCACGTAGGATGATACTGAGGAGTCAAATTCAGAATCTAGTGACTCAGAAAGCGATGGAGATCAGAAATCATTGAAAATACTCATGGTCTCCACTACTTCTATCATTCCCACTGAATCTGAGAACGAGAAAGAACAGCTAGCCACCGAATCATTTTCATGTGATAATGAGGGAACTAGGGAAGAAGAAGAAATCAAAAAGGATAAACTACAAGATGCTTATAATCAACTCTATATTCATAGCATAAATATCCTTAAGAGACTCGGAATAGCGGAGAACAAAAGTAAGTTGCTGCAGAAAGATTTGGATAACACATTGGAAATCAACACACAATTAATAAATGATCTACAGCAATATCATATGGATGATGATAGACTTGAACGAATTAATACTTTTCTTGAAAACAAGTCTGATAAACTGAACAAACAGGCTGAACTGCTAGAAGATAAGAATAGACTTCTTTGCAATGAAAATCATATACTCCTGTTTGATCTAGAAGAATCCAAGAAGATGGCCAAGATAAACTACAAGTTTTCCCAGAATGGCGAAAAGCTAGAAAAACTGTTGGGGATGGGAAGACTTGGAAAGGATAAAAGCGGCTTAAGATATGAAAATTTTAAGCCAAAGGCTGGAAATGCAGAACCTAGAACTGAAAAATCTGCTGCTTCTGGAAGTAAATCCAGAACAACTCCAGTATGTCATTTGTGTGGTGATTCAGGTCATTATAAGTTTGAATGCATAACACCTAGGAGGACTAAACCTAACTCTAGTCAAAATCATGGTAATGAATTATCAACCAGAGAAATACAGAACTTCAAAAGTCCTCTTAAGGATATGGATATAAGCAATGTCCTTACACCACCACCTAAATCGGTTAACAAAATGAAATGGTCAGGAAGAATTAGTTCAGATTGAGCATCAAAGATCTAAACATGTGCTAAAATGAGAATTCTTTTTGCTGAGCTTAAAATGATATATCTGAGGTTCCTGACCTCAATCTTTTGTATATAAACATTCAAATGTTTATAATTTTGATGTGTGCATTGATTGTACAAATTTTACTGTGTATATTGTTGATAAATTTACATACTAAAAGTATACATGTATGGTTGTCTGAATGTTGAAAATCGACAAACATTCACGTCTGATATGTCGGCCGATCATTCTCGACCAAATCGATAAAGAATCGATATTATCGACATCTCTTCAGAATTTGAAAAGTCACTTGATCAAGAATATTATCGAAGCTATTATTGATAACATCGAATGAGGGTCATCGATCAAATCGAATGCAAAATCAATAAAATCGAAGTCTGACGTCCGATAAAAGGCTGTCGAGCAAAAAGACCTTCATTTTGTTCAATAAAGGTTCTTTATTAATTTTGGTTCAAACTCTCGGGTCTTTAGTGGGTCCCAGAAGGTACTCAGGAACTGGTACTATCTTTTCATCTCTTCTTTTCCAAATCTTGCCTTTTTGGTTGGGTACTTCTTGTTGAAGGAGTTTGTCTTCTTTTTCCAAGTTTTCAAAATTTGTTTTGTCCGGATGGGAAAAGAATAAGGAAAAGCATCCAGACAGAGGGAGTCTTTAAGGTCCGCCCAGCAAAAGGTGCTTGCTTCAAGAGCAAGGGCAAGGGACCCAGACCGAGGGACCCCCACAAGGCAACACTTGAGACGTGGCAAGTCTTAGGAGCAGGCTCCTCCACCTGTGCAAGCTAATCCGGTCTTAGCAAAATTTACAGGGAGAAAGGTTATTCCTAAAAGAAAAGTCGACAGAAGCTGATTGATCCCTTATAATCTGGAACCCTTATTTGCCGCTATAGATTAGCTACTAGTTCTAGACGTTGGTTGATCATATCGGCTCAAACGAACTTACCATTTCTTTGTTGCCTGTCATTCTCCGACATCTAATCCTCCATCCATCTCCGTAACTATAGATGGTGATGATGTGCTGATCACTCCAGGGTCTGTAGCAGGAATATTCAAGCTTACCTTATCTCCTGTAGGAATCCTTGATATGGACATGGAAGATCCTTAAGTTCGATCCAAAGTCACTAAATTTCTCTGCTATAATCGTGATGTTGAGTGGTACCAAGGGAATGCCCTGAAAGTCAAGTTCATGGAACCACGTTATCAAGTCCTTAATGGTATTCTCGCTTTGAATATTTACTCTAGAGGCTCCAATAGAGCTGATCTCACCGGCTTCATGACTATGATAATTTATTCAATCACTGCTGGGGTGTCTGCCTACCTTGATTGTGTACCAGTTGGTGTACGCTTTTCATAGGGCTAGGGACATTCTCCTACCATATCCCTGGATCATCAATACAATCTATAATGTCATAGGGTTCCCAACTACAAATGATCCTAAACTCCCTCTCCAAACCTTCAATAAGAGCAACATTCGAAGAATGGATCTGAAATTTCACAAATACCCTGAGGAACCCCTAGAGGAAGGCATTTAAGTCGAGGAAGAAGGATGGGCTAGCGATGCTCCCATGGGTAGAGCTGAGATGGCAGGAGAAGAAGCATCTGGATCTCAACATGCTCCATCAACATTAGGAGCTGGGCATATAAAAGGATCTAAGCTTCATCAAGATAAGCTTGGAGCCATTTAGCATAATGTCTCTCAGCTCAGGGAGTCAGTGAATGAGAGATGTACTGTCTTGGAATAGATAGTGCTAAGTGTGCAGAAAACCGTCCAACAATTGGTGGACGTGATAACTTGTAGCCGGGACGACACATCACCATCTCACTTCGCTCCATGATAATGTTCACTGCATGTTATCACCTACACTTCACTCCTATCTTTGCGTACAAATATTAGTATCT
Source organism: Magnolia changhungtana (assembly GCA_030180095.1). Lineage (NCBI taxonomy): Eukaryota > Viridiplantae > Streptophyta > Magnoliopsida > Magnoliales > Magnoliaceae > Magnolia > Magnolia changhungtana. Next base: position 8,127,655 of record JASAUF010000600.1, read on the forward strand.
TTTTTAATATTCTACACTTGTCTGAGTGTATGTGATAACTGACTAATCTGGAGAATCTGATTTTTTTTTTTTTGGTAATTGTATATGTCCATGGTTGGACTGAACATTTTTTTTTTGGACTGGTTCTGATGAGATGAACTTTTAAGTCTACTGTTGTCTGTGGCAGTATATGCTTGGATATTTTGAGTTATGGCCAAAGAGAATTCATATTTTTAATGTTATAATTATTTTTTAAGTTTTCCCTGGTTTACTAAATTTCTACTATGGATTGCATGAGATATCTTTAATGAATAATTTAACTACTATATAACTGCACTATTTTATCTAATATGCATCCATAGGGTCTAAAATTGATGTTTGCTTAAACTAAGTTGATTATTATACATCAATTGATCTGCTTCTACCTGGTCGGTTCTCCCAAGTAATTCACTCTTCAGTCAATATCGCTTGATCTATCTTTGTCATTGACTGACAAAAGGGCAGAGAACATTTGCAAACACCCTAAACGAAAAATTGCGTATCTGCTTGAATGGTTGTGCAGGTGTTTAGGGGGAGCAACTGCAATAAGAAAAGGGGAGTTCACAGTCAGGGGGAGCAGCTACTGGTTATGTACATGGGCTAGAAATTGTAAAATTGTATAAAAGCATGTACACAAAATTTAGGGTGTGTTTGTCTAGAGTATTCTAGGGTGTTTTGGGTTTTTGTCACGTAATTGACAAAGGGGGAGATTGAAAGTGCCCTGGTTTGTCAAGTTACGTGAGTGTTGAGTCAGATTGTCTACAGAGTCTGATAGGAAGATCATTTCAAGCGTCTGACTCAACCGGATGTGTGCAAGCTAGCCACAGGTAAAATTAAAGCCTCACATCCCTTGTCCCAAAACACCAGGTGAATAAAACCCTTAAAAACAGCTAGAAAATCATAGAGTTTTTAGGTGAGAAAACTTTCTCAAAATAGGAAAATCTCTAAGTTTTTCTCGCCTTGTCAATTTTATTGAAACACCCTCGATATGATCGACCTGCGCTATCGAGTCCTCGATGCTTCATCAATATAATTGGAAAGAGGACCAAATATGTCCAGAAACCTCACAACATATCTGAACAAATTACCGATATATCGATACCATCGATACTCAAATCTCGAGCCCATCGAAAGTGGCTCAATAAGATCGACAGACAGATTTCCGACGCCCTTATTTTTTAGAGAAAATTTTGAATTTCTTCGATATATCGATGCGCCTTCCGATGTGATCTAAAATCAAATATCGATAAGATCGGAAGTCCATCGATGATATCGACTGTGTGCGCCCATTTCTTTCAGCAGATATTTCAGGTTGTTTTTAACTTTGATCGGGGGTCATTCGAGGAAATCGATATTCATATGTCGATGATATCGAGGTCGAGTCGATTGCATCGAAACTGGACACAAACTATCCAGCGAGTTTGCTGGTAAATCTATTAGATTTATCGATGCATCGACACTGCCTTCGATATCATCGATATACAAATTTTGATGACATCGGCTAACCCTCGATCATATCCTAAAAACCTGAAATATTTCTTGTCAAGTCTCTTTTATTTTTTAAATGTCGATAGATCGAACCTACCATCGATGGAATCAGAGTTCAAAATCTGATGATATCGACAGTGGTTTCGATTCATCGACCATCTGGTAAAAGGTTTCAAAAGCGTATGACTTTGAGTTCAAGTCATCGAGCAGACCATCGATGCTATCGAGAGTATACACTCGATGATATCGAACTCAGTCATAAATGTGACCGTTTTATATCTGTTGGAACCTTTTGCCTATATATAGAGGACTTGTCTATTGTTGCTGAGAGAGAAAGTAGAGAGAGGTTTTGAGTGTTTAACCTTAGATCATATACCCAAAGCCCTTTCTTTCAAGGAAGTTCATCCTCTAATCCACCCTCATCATTGATATTCAATAGAGTGGATTAGGGAATGAACTTCTGCATTCAAGGATCCTCCGCTACTACCTTAATGGCAAATCATTAAGCTAGGATGCCTTGAATGCATAAGATTAGAATCACTCTATCTTCTTAATAGGAAAACACTTTGAGAGTAGGATTCATCTTGACCTTGACCCAACTCGAAGCTAAGTACTGGTATATCATTTTGTGTTGTGGATCAAAGGAGCAGAAGACTCTTCGCCAACAAGGAGGAGGAGATCTTCGGCATTGTGCTAATCGAGACTCATCAACTTATTTGTAAGTATCTAGAGTCCAAGAAGACACTTGTGATCATTCTTTTTTAGGATTGGGTCTTAAATAGTTCTCACCCTTTGAAGTCCTCAAGGAGGCCTCTGGCGGTAGTGTACGTGGTGGGTGCATTATGTGGACCCTTGCTCTGTGGAGAGCATAAACATTTGGTTGAGAGTGAACCAGTAAAACTCTGGGTTTGAGGTAAACCATGTAGAAACCTCTAGTAGGGTTTTATGAAAGATCCTTGGCTAGTGTGCCTAAAAGTGGGTGCATTGTGTTGACCCTTGCTCGTGAGAGCATAAACAGTCAGCCTCAGTGTAGGTTGTAAAGGTTAAAGGTGAACTTGATTTAAAACCTTAGGTTTGAGGTGAACCACTGTGAAACCTCCTTAGTGAAATCCGGTACACTCAAGGGTTGAGTGGGATTACTGGGAGTGGAGTAGACAAGTAGTCAGACCACTATAAAAATGACTGTGTTTGTGATTGCACTTCTTCTATCTTTGTGATTCATGTCGATGCATTCATATTTATATATCTGATCACACCTAACACACATTCACAGTCATATCCATCATAAACTAAGTTATATATATTACTACTTCTTAAATAGTTTGTGATTGGATCCTCTACCAGGCTTGGAAGCCAGTAAAGTTACATTTGAGTAATCCTAATATATGTCTGTTGTTAAGATTTGTGTAATAGGATTTTAAAATAAACCATAAAACCTTTAAAAGTCCTATTCACCCCCCTTCAAGACATATTGGTGTATTCCTTCCTCAATTAGTGCGGTCTTCACCGCAATTTCATTATTCGTATGTTGGATCGGATATATGTTATGTTTCATTTCCACTATCTGCACTTTGATTCACTCGTTGATTACCATTATCATTAGCTAACTCCTGGGTTTTTTGAGTCTGAGTCATGTACGTAGGTTTTGAAAGTCAGGGCGTTACAGGGGCCCATTGTGATGTATATCAGGCCCGTGCGAGTGGTCATTATGATGTATATTAAGGCCATTGGTGTAGCCTGTTGATGCGGCCCACTTGACGTATATGAGGCCCATTGGTGCGGCCCATTTGATGTTTATGAGGCCCATTGGTGCGGCTCGTTGATGTGGCCCACTTGATGTATATGAGGCCCGATATGATGTATTTATGGCCCATTGTGATGTATATGCGGCCCATGAGTGAAGCCCATTGTAACGTCTCCGAAAAATCCGTACAAAGACCCAAGTATCACCTCAAGCAGAAATCACTAAGGAACGAATTCTATGAAAATTAGATGAAAAATAATTAAATACTAAACTAAATTATTCAGTGGATTAGCTCGAACCACTTTCTATACGAATTGCAAGATCCAAAACTATTAGAATCCCTAACTTAACATTTCCTAAAAACTAAGGATCAGTCTCAAAACCCAGTAGTTCCAGGGAACACATTGAAATTCCATATGGGACGTGGACTACGCGTTGAAAGTTCGATGACTGTAAAACTATAAGGTTATGACCACCTTACTGGGCTTGACAACCATTGCGAGAATCGATCCCAAATAGTATCTAGAAACGCACAACTTGAGCCTGGAGCGAAGTGTGTGAGAAACGTGAATATTTTTAGAAAATGAACTCAGATTTAAGTGAATTGGACCGTTCGCTTGCAGGTGAAATTGAAGACTTCAAATCGTCAGATTCTAACCAAACTATACCTGTGGATCAGGAAAATTCCCCTACACATGTCAATATACTTGTGGCCCTGATCGAGTGATGATGACCGTTGAACTGAAACAGGTCCTTCACTATCGATCCACTAATCCGAGCAGACCGAAATCTTAACCTGGCATAGATCCATTGTCATGGAACTTTCCCTAGACCGTATGCGAGCAATGGACCTCCAAATGAGCTCTGTTTGCCTGAAACGAACACCTTTTGGCTATAACCTAAGTATACCATGGTCCTGGGGCTAGGGCCATTTATACCACTTCTGAGCCTATATATAGCCCTTAAACCACCGCTCTCTCATTCCATACGAATTTTCCTAACCCTAGGAGAGAGAAGAGAGAAAAGAGGAGAAAAGAGTGAGGAGAAGAGAGAGAGAGAGAGAGAGAGTTCAGGAGATCGTTATTGGGATTCATTCCCACTGCTCCTTGTGTTGAATCACCACCCCACTATCGCTACAGTACCATCGATCCTAGCTTCGATTTGGGTAAGAAATCCTAACCCTAATCTCGTTTTAGGAATCCAAATAAAGGAATCGGTGAAATAGCTAACTTATTTCATGATTTAGGTAGCCGTTGTGCTGTAAATGGAGACGTAGTGTACGAACCAAGTTTGTAACGAGCAAACCGACAAAAGGTACGAACTATAAACGTTTAGGTTATGGTTTTCAAGGATTTCAATGTTAGTTAATGATTTATAACTAACTTGATTGTTGCCACATGTACTTAGATACGATGCTCTCCATATACTACACATATATGAACTATGTTGAATATATAATGCATTCCATGTGTTTGTTGAAATGTTTGAATGAAATTACTATCATGATTTGTACTTGTCATGACTATTAATCTAGAATACATGTTTGTTGTATGTATGACAACTCCTTTACGAAAGGATTTGTTATAATATATGTTATAACTAAGTTAGGGCATGTATGTAGTAATGTGTAGGCTAAGTGTTTGATAAAATGTCTGAATGAGTAATTGTTTGATGAATTGTAATTATTAAGGGTGTTGAGATAGGATTCTTAACTACCTTATCTATGTATAAATTCCTTCATGTAACCTTAATTTCACATACGTGATTTATGTGTAAAAATGCCTATGTATATAGCATGCTTTATGTGTTTGATAAAATGCTCAAATGATTATTGTATTTGAATTGTTTGCTAAATATTGTTATGATTATCACATGTGACTGCCTATTACATTGAGTATAATTGGGACTACTACCTAGTCCAGGTAATCGGTAACGGCCTCCGATCGAGTGGTCGAACTAGGCTCGTCACAACGGATACGTTCGATGAATCTGAGTCGTACAGTGATTATCGATAGTAGTTAGGCTATGAGGAGTGCGCATGCGCTCCACGTCAATTAATTTAGCGTGTGTTGTACCAATCGAACTTGTCAAATATCCCGATTGGCCTATTGTATGTTTACCATATATGGACGCTCCTACTTGAATCTAAGGTACTGCTTACCAATGTAAAGCCCGTTTCAACCTTAGTACCACGATCCACTAAGACTCATGAGCCGGGCATGGCGGTATGGGACACCGTGGTCGAGCTGTCAGCCTATGTTAGGGTGACGAGCCTCCCTGTAGTGTCCAATAAGCAACCTAAACTCGTGAGCCAAATATGGTGGTATGGGACATTGTATTCAAGCTGTCGGCCTACGCCAAGGTGACAAGCCTTTCCATAGTCACCTCGAGTATAAACTAGGCCTACGCTGAGGTGACGAGCCTCTCCGTAGCGACCTGAACTTACCTATCCACTGCTTTTCAATTAGGGGTGATGTTGCCCTATAACTTGCCTATCGTATGTGATTAACTAGGATTGACAACCCTAGATGGATCATCAATTGGGTAAATGATATAAAGGGAGGTACCTTAGCTTCCTGAATCTGCTGTATGAATAAGCCTAAATAATTACTTGGCTAACACGATCGTGCACTGCATTGATGTGCTTTGGCGAGGAAGCACACGTTTAGGGAGTTTGTCATGTGCAATCGTGAGATGATGTCACTAAGGGAGCGCAACCAAGGGCATGCATCATTACAATATACCATTCTTACATTAACCAAAGTACTTAGGACATGATTGTTGATTGTTTTATCATTACTGCTTGACTAAATTGATAACATGTTAACCTTTGCCTTATAGTACCATTGAGTTGATCACTCACTCCCACTCTGGGACGGTGTTTTAAAACACCAACCAGACTCTGTTGCAGATGCAGGTGGTGACGATGTCTATGCTGCTGATTGAGAATTCATAGACGAGGAAGAGGAATTCTCCTATGTTCAACTATTAGGTGGGTCTATGTAGACCATGTACTAATCGATGGGATTATAGGGACTAGAAGGATTAGTTGTACATATACATGTTTGTGCTTTGTAAATTCTGGATCAATGCATGTATATATTCAGTCTGGTAACATACTCATACTCTGGAGATTGAGAAACACTTATATACATTATATATCTATCTCAGTATTCTGCTTGCTTAACTTAATTATCTCTGGAGTATGATATGCTATTTTAATATAATCTCATTCATGTTTAATGCACTAATATGAACAACATTTAAACATCATTATTTATGTTGTATAAGTGATGTGTTGGAACTCGGGAGTTGATCTTCTGCTCGACCCCCGATTTTTGGGGCGTTACACTCATAGTGATGTGTATTAGGTCCTTGTATTAGACCATGGGCCTATGATATGTTTGGCTCTATGTGGGCCACTCCTTGGGAGCAATGATGGTTAACTATCTACATTGATGGGCGATGATGGTTAAATGTTCAAATTGAGACCTTCCCTTAGCCCTTTGTTAGGCCGATTACTGATTCCAATTGTCGGGGCCAATTTTGATTGTTGAGGCTGAGGTCGATTTCGAATGTCGAGGCCGATTATCAAGGTCGATTCTGATTGTCGAGGCCGATTCTAATTGTTGAGGCCGATTATCGAGGCAGATTCTGATTGTCGAGGCCGATTCCGATTATCGAGGTCGATTCCAATTATTGAGGCCAATTGTATAGGCCGATTATCGAGTCCAATTATCGGTACCGGTTGTCGATACCGATTATGAGTATGCGACAGCATAACATCTTAATACATTACCATACGCATCATCTACATGTTTGTTATAAGATGTGGTTGACCATCGCATATGTCATTGGGCAGGTTGTTATGAGACTCCCTGATAGGCGGAGATTGTCTCACATGAGCGCACGGTATGCGCAGGATTGATGCATGACTGGATTGTATGACTCATGCATCTTACATTGTGTGTTGTGATTACTATACGCCCTAGCGACATCAGGGCCGTAGCCTCCACAAGCATGTCATGGATGGCTAGATGGGACACCAAAAATCTATTACTAGCATCGGGGCATCATAGATGTCCCTGGGTGAAAATTCCTAAACCTCCATGTCCAGGAGATGCTTCAACGTCTAGACCGAGTGGATACATGAGTGCCCAAGTGCCGAATACCAGTAGGCCGCGTCTCCCACTGTGTCGTGGTCGGTTGAAAGGGGAAGTGGCCTTACCCACCTGAGGGTAGTGGGCATAGCTAGGTTGAGTTTGACCAGCTCGTAATTGAGTCCGCTATCGATGTGTCGGGTAGATATTGGCTAACTATTAGTCAGGTGGATAGTGAGGTCTCTTCCACTTGTATGGTTGAGCGTCCAGTGGACGGCGATTGCATGTAGAGTGTACTAGACCCCGGTAATGATCCCAAAGATGTACAGTACTAATATTTGGACTTATTGAGCAAAAGTTTCATACTCATTCATCCATTCATTCACTATCCACTCAGGTTGGTGGTGCACAACTATTTGTTACATGTATCTTCACAATGGCCAAATTTTCAATTGGGACGCACGACTAACCTGAGGTCAGGAGTTTACCACATTGAGTCTATCTATCCAAATTTAGGTATGGGACTTGTTTGGATAGAAGTCCCTTGTGGTGGACCCCGTAACCTGTGATACTACGTACTATCATCCCGACTTTACACTCCAGCTTGATCATTTCATTTCCACCTCCTATTGTATTACATTTGCGGCATATGGTATTTGGGTTGCTATGTTTCCTCATTTATATAGCCTAGATGAGGTTGACGGTATTCGTGGATTCATCAGGATTTGCATATTGCATTGAATCCTCAATATTCGATGGTTGGGTCACTATGTTTCTGCATTGCATAACTGATTTACATTGCTTCCTCAGTATATAATATCGCCTTATTATGTTTTTGCATTGCATAGCCTGGATAAGGCTGATGATATTCATGGACTTGTAAGTACTTCTGCTTACTCTGATATCTGTGTGTTTGGCACTTACCTTGAGCACACACTTTCACACCCTCTAAGCTTTCTATAAGCTTATGCATGATAGATGCATGCAGGTGGCGTTAGGTTGCAACAACGTTGAGCTTAAAGCATGTAGTTGTCTTCTGGAGCTTGATTTTTTATATATGTATATTTCCCTTTCAACACTATATTCAACTGTTTATATTAGTGGATATGTGATGATGATGTTGCCTTTGTGATTTGGGTAAACTTGTGGTTATGCTTCTTACGGATAAATGTACATTGGATAATCCTCCTTATAGGATCCCAGTATCAAAATCTGGCATATAGGTACTGGAGCCCGAGAATGGGGTACTAAGGAGGCTGTCGGCACCGAATTCGGCGATCGAGAATTTTGTGAGCCTAGTTTTTGAGTTTAGGGCGTGACAGAGTTTGTTGATAGTTACCCTGCACTCTATGTTGTTGAGAACTTAGAATGGCTAGATCCCTGAGTTCGAATAACTTAGGGATTTTCTAATATAGCTCCCATTTGTAGAGATTGTAAGGCTGCATAGTATTCCATTTTTTATCATTTGATTCGGGGTTCGAATATTAGTGGGGTCATCGTAGTGCCGATGAGGCGTTTTGGGAGCAAGAGGCTAAGATTCGTGGGCATTGTCCCCATCTCTTAGGTATTTGATGATTATATCTATAGTGGTAGGATTTTCCTCCCTTTGTAAGCTTTATATTGGTTGTACTATGGTTTGAATTTTAAGGATGAAATTTTTATTAGGAGAGGAGAGTTGTGAGACCCGTATCATAGCCTGTACCATTCCGTAGGCTTCTGCAGTCCTCATGGTTGAATTCCGGTGACCCGAAATTTGTAACTGGCGTTTGAACACGATTTTGAGTCATATCCCATATTCCAGAGTTGGCTCGACCCGAGACTTGTATCCTTGTGACCGCGCCGTCGCCGCGATTCTGATATCGCGTCTCGCGCGTTGAGACGATATCCGGGCTAGGAGATGTGGGACCGCATTCAGTTTGAAAAAAATGTCGCGCTTTGTAAATTCCAAGAGGATATATCCCATCAATCAAGTACACATCACACAACAAATGTCATGTACAACACCATCCCCAAAGTCAACTCTCTCTCTCTTACAACCCTTACCTATCAAGTACACCCATCACTCACCCATCTCTCTTTCTCTTACAACCTCTCTCTCTCTCATCCTCCCAAACAACCCAACGTCAAAGCATTCCATGGGAGAAGAGGAAAAGCTAGTATGGCCCACCTTCCTACCATCTAATCCCCCCCTCCAAAGATCATCTCAACCATTGAAATGCATCCCTTGGAGCTCTAGAACGCATCGGTGGAAGGAGAAGTCCATGATTAAAGGTGAGTGTTCATCATATCGATTTTGATGATTTGAGGGCCCACATATGGTGGGACCCATTTAATGTATGCATTGTATAGGGAGGGCCCATAGTGGCGGGGTCCCTCCCCTTCTCGCGTCTCTCTCTCTCTCTCTCTCTCTTCCCTGATTTTAATGGCCCGCTTCTGATGTACGTTTCATCCATGTTGTCCATCCAATGAAGCATGGGACCCACCGGCTGTGCGTGCACCATCTAGCACGTGGGACAGTGTTGGATGCACGTGTTTGAAAATCCAGACCGTCCAACACGTCCAACCATTTGGATGATGGACCTCTTCCAATATAAATATTACTATATTATATAATATAAATATTATTATATTATAATATATATATATATATGTAGTGGTCCCCATGTGGGACCCACATTGATGTAACTACATCTGCACGTCCCTCTGGACGGTGCTTGTGAAACCACCTTGATGTATTTTCTATATCCACAACCGTCCATTTGTCATGGACGTGGGCCCACCCCACACGTGTGACACATGTGGGTGGGACCCACCTTGTGTGTGTATTGTATATCCACTCCGTCCGTATGACCACGACGGTGGACCCCACTGCTTTGCATGTGTTCCTCCACACCGTTCATCCGTTTTGAATCCCCACCGTCCATCTGTTTTAATGGTGGGTAAGCGCCCCTCCCAACTGCTAGAGAGACATCAACAAGTATGTGGGTCCCGTATGATGTACATGTGGATCCTCACCATTCATTGCTTGAACGGTGGGCCACATTAATGTATGTATTTTATCCAGCCGTCCACCTGTTTTGCCAGCACGGACCACCATGACATATTTATTTCATCCACACCATCCAGATTTTGTTGGACGGTGCTGGACGATGTTTGGACAGTGTTGATTTACATGGATGATGTTTGGACAATGTTGATCATCATTAGTGAGCCATGTGCCCCATAGAATGATAGTGTACAGTGATACACATGTTACACCTGCAATTATTGAAATGATTTTTGGTGTAATCCAAGCTCTCACATGAGGCCCAATGTGATGCATTTGAGGCCCATTTGGTGAGGCCCCATGTGATGTAATTGAGGCCCATTTGGTTAGGCCCTATGTGATGTAATTGAGGCCCATTTGGTAAGGCCCAATGTGATGTGATGAGGCCCATATGATGATGCCCAATGTGTTGTATGTGAGGCCCATGAGTAAGGCCCAATGTGATGTATTTTGTGGCCCATTTAGAAGGTGTAGAGCCAACCGTAATATAATGTAATTATGGCCCATTATGACGCATTTGAGGGCCAGGCGATGGGGCCCATTGTGATGTATATCAGGCCCGTGTGAACAGCCATTATGATGTATATTAAGCCCATTGGTACGGCCCGTTGATGCAGCCCACTCGATGTTTATGAGGCCCATTGGTGAGGCCTGTTGATGCGACCCACTCGACGTATATGAGGCCCATTGGTGCGGCCCATTGATGCGGCCCACTTGATGTTTATGAGGCCTATTAGTGTGGCCCGTTGATGCGGCCCACATGATGTATATGAGGCCTAATATGATGTATTTTTGGCCCATGTGCCAAGGCCCATTCTGATGTATATGAGGCCTATGAGTGAGGCCCATAGTGATGTGTATTAGGTCCATGTATTAAACCATGGGCCCACGATACGTTTGACTCTATGTGGGCCACTCCTTAGGACCAATGATGGTTAAATGTCCACATTGATGGGAGATGATGGTTAAATGTCCACATTGTGACCTTCCCTTAGGCCTTTTTTTAGACCGATTACCGATTCTGATTGTCGAGGCCGATTCTGATTGTCGAGGACGAGGCCAATTCCGATTGTCGAGGTCAATTTCGATGGTTGAGGCCAATTGTCAAGGTTGATTCTAATTATTGAGGCCAATTATCGAGGTTGATTCCGATTATTGAGGCCGATTCCGATTGTTGAGGCCGATTGTATAGGCCGATTATCGATGCTGATTATCGGTAGCAGTTGTCGATACTGATTATGAGTATGCGACAGCATAACATCATGATACATGCCCATACGCATCATCTGCATGTTTATAATGAGATGTGGCTGACCATTGCATATGTCATTGAGCAGGTTGTTATGAGACTCCCTGATAGGTAGAGATTATCTCACATGAGCACACGGTATGCGCAGGATTGATGCATGACTGGATTGTATGACTCATGTATCTTACATTGTGTGTTGTGATTACTGTATGCCCTAGCGCATCAGGACCGTAGCCTCCAAGGCATATCGTGGATGGCTAGATGGGACACCGAAAATCTATTACTAGCATCGAAGGGCCATAGATGTTCCTGGTTGAAAATTCTTAAACTTCCATGGCTAGGAGACGCTCCAATGTCTAGATCGAGTTAATACATGAGCGCCGGAGTGCCGAATACCAGTAGGTCGTGTCTCCAACTAGGTCGTGGTCAGTTGTAAGGGGGTGTGGCCTTACCTGCCCGAGGGTAGTGGGCATAGGTAGGCTAAGTTTGACCAGATCGTAATTGGGTTCGCTATCGACGTGCCGGGTAGATATTGGCTGACTACTAGCCAAGCGGATAGTAAGGTCTCTTCCACTTGTATGGTTGCGCATCCAATGAGTGGCAATTATATGTAGAGTGTACTAGACCCCGGTGATGATCCCATAGATGTACAGTACTGATATGTGGACTTATTGAGCAGGAGTTGCATACTCATTCATTCATTCATTTACTATTCACTCAGGCTGGTGGTGCGCAACTATTTGTTATGTGTACCTTCGCAATAGCTAGGATTTTGGTTGGGGCATGTGACTAACCTAAGGTCAGATGTTTACCACATTGAGTTTATCTATCCAAATTTAGGTCTGTGACTGGGTTGGATAGAAGTCCCTTGTGGTGGACCTTGTAGTCTGCGATACTACGTACTATAATCCTGACTTCACACTCCAGCTTAATCATTTCATTTGCACCTCATATTGCATTACATCTACGACATATGGTATTTGGGTTGCTATGTTTCTTCGTTTATATGGCCTAGATGAGGTTGACGGTATTCGTGGATTCGTCAGATTTGCATATTACATTGTATCCTCAGTATTCGATGTTTGGCTTACTATGTCTCCGCATTGCATAACTGATCTACATTGCTTCTTCAGTATATGATATCGGCTTATTATGTTTTTGCATTGCATAGCCTGGATAAGGCAGATGATATTCATAAAATTGTCAGTACTTCTGCTTACTCTAATATTTGTGTGTTTAGCACTTACCTTACGCACACACTTTCACCACCCTCTAAGCTTTCTACAAGTTTATGCACAATAGATGCGTGCAAGTGGCGTTAGGTCACAGCAGCGTTGAGTTTGGAGCATGCAGCGGTCTTCTGGAGCTTGATTTTTGATATATGTATGTTTTCCTTTCAGCACTGTATTCAATTGTTTATATATGTGGATGTGATGATGATCTTGCCTTTGTGATTTGGGTAAACTTGCGGTTATGCTTCTTACGGATAAATGTACGTTGGAAAATCCTCCTTGCAGGATCCTAGGATCGGAATCTGGCATATATGCGCTGGGAGCAGAGAATGGGGTACTACGGAGGCTGTCGGCACCGGATTCAGCGATCGAGAATTTTGTGAGCCTAGTTTCCAAGTTTGGGGTGTGACAAAAGTTGGTATCAGAGCATAACTTGGGAATACCTGAGGATAACATCACATATATGCTGATAGCTACCCTGCACTCTATAATTGTTGAGAACTTAGAATGGTTAGATCCCCGAGTTCAAATAACTTAGAGATTTTCTGGTAGAGCTCCCTACCATTGAGATTGTGAGGCTGCATAGTATTATATTTTAGATCATTTCTAATTCGGGGTTCGAAGATTAGTGGGGACATCGTAGTGCCGATGAGGGGTTTTGGGAGCAAGAGGCTGAGATTCGTGGGCATTGGCCCCATCTCTTAGGTGTTTGATGATTATATCTATAGCGGTAGGATTTTCCTCCATTTGTGAGCTCTGTATTAGTTGTATTGTGGTTTAAATTTCGAGGATAAAATTTTTATTAGGAGAAGAGAGCTTAAAGACCCGTATCCTTGCCTGTACCATTATCTAGGCTTCCACGGTCCTCCCAGTCAAATTTCAGTGACCTGCGTCCTGCAACCAGCATTTTGACGCGATCCTGAGTCATATCCCATATTCCAGAGTCGGCTCGACCTGATACTTGTATCCTTGCGACCACGCCGTCGCCGCGTCTCGCGCGCTGAGGCAATACCCGGGCCGGGAGATGTAGGCCCACGTTTAGTTCAAGGAAAACGCCGTGTGTTGTAAATTATAAGAGAATATATCTCATTAATCAAGTACACATCACACATCAAATGTCATATACAACACCATCCCCAAAATCAACTCTCTCTCTCTCTTACAACTCTTACCTATCAAGTACACCTATCACTCACCCATCTCTCTTTCTCTTACAGCCTCTCTCTCTCTCTCACCTCTCTCTCTCATTCTTCCAAGCAACCTAATGTCCAAGCATTCCATGGGAGAAGAGGAAAAGCTAGTATGGCCCACCTTCCTACCATCTAATCCCACCCTCCAAAGATCATCTCAACCATTGAAATGCATTCCTTGGAACTCTAAAACGCATCGGTGGAAGGAGAAGTCTATGATCAAAGTTGGGTGTTCATCATATCAATTTTGATGATTTGAGGGCCCACATATGGTGGGATCCATTTTATGTATGCATTATATAGGGAGGGCCCATAGTGGCGGGGTCCCTCCCCTTCTCGCGCCTCTCTCTCTCTCACACTTTTTCCTAATTTTAGTGGCCCACTTATGATGTACGTTTCATCCATGTTGTCCGTCCAATGAAGCATGGGACCCACCTGTCGTGCATGCACTGTCCAGCACGTGGGACTGTGCTAGACGCACCTGTTTGAAAATCCAGACCATCCAACACGTCCAACCATTTGGACGCTGGACCTCTTCCAATATAAATATTATTATGTTATATAAATATATATATATATATATATATGTAATGGGCCCCATGTGGGACCCACGTTGATGTAACTACATCTGCACCGTCCCTCTAGACGGTGCTTGTGAAACCCACCTTGATGTATTATTCTATATCCACAACCGTCCAACTGCCATGGATGTGGGCCCACCCCACACGTGTGACATGTGTGGGTGGGACCAACCTTCGTGTATGTATTGTATATCCACTCCGTCCATATGACCAGGACGGTGGACCCCACTGTTTTGCATGTGTTCCTTCACACCGTTCATACGTTTTGAATCCCCACCATCCATCTATTTTTGTAGTGGGCCAGCGACCCTCCCAACTGCTGGAATGACATCAGCAAGTATGTGGGTCCCATATGATGTACGTGTGGATCCTCTCCATTCATTACTTGAACAGTGGGCCACATTAATGTATGTATTTTATCTAGCCGTCCACCTGTTTTGCCAGTATGGACCACCATGATGTATTTATTTCATCCACACTGTCCAGATTGTGCTTGACGGTGCTGGACAATGTTTGGACAGTGCTGATTTACATGGATGATGTTTGGACAGTGCCGATTTACATGGACGATGTTTGGACAGTGTTGATTTACATGGACGATGTTTGGATAGTGTTGATCATCATTAGTGAGCCATGTGCCCCATAGAATGATAGTGTACAGTGATAGACATGTTACACCTGCAACTATTGAAATGATTTTTGGTGTAATCCAAGCTCTCACATAAGGACCAATGTGGTGCATTTGAGGCCCATTTGGTGGGACCCCATATGATGTAATTGAGGCCCATTTGGTGAGGCCCCATGTGATGTAATTGAGGCCCATATGATAAGGCCCAATGTGTTGTATGTGAGGCTCATGAGTAAGGCCCAATGTGATGTATTTTATGGCCCATTTGAAGGTGCAGGGCCGACCTTAATATAATGTAATTATGGCCCATTGTGATGCATTTGAGGGCCAGGCGATGGGTCTATGTATATTAGGGTCGTGTGAGCGGCCATTGTGATGTATATTAAGCCCATTGGTGTGGCTTGTTGATGCGGCCCACTCGATATTTATGAGGCCCATTGGTGCGGCCCGTTGATGCGGCCCACTCGACGAATATGAGGCCCATTGATGCGGCCTGTTGATGCAGCCCACTTGATGTACATGAGGCCCGATATGATGTATTTATGGCCCATGTGCCAAGGCCCATTGTGATGTATATGCGGCCCATGATTGTGGCCCATAGCGATATGTATTAGGTCCTTGTATTATACCATGGGCCCATGATACATTTGGCTCTGTGGGCCACTCCTTGGGAGCATTGATGGTTAAATGTCCACATTGATGGGCGATGATGGTTAAATGTCCACATTGTGACCTTTCATTAGGCCCTTTGTTAGGCCGATTACAGATTTCGATTGTCGAGGCTAATTTCAATTGTCGAGAATGAGGCCGATTCCGATTGTCGAGGCTGATTCCGATTGTTAAGGCCGATTGTCGATGAAAATTGTCGAGGCCAATTCTGATTGTTGAGGCCCATTGTATAGGCCGATTATCGAGACCGATTATCGATGTCGATTACCGGTGCCAGTTGTTAATACTGATTATGAGTATACGACAGCATAATATCATGATACATGCCCATATGCATCATCTGCATGTTTGTTATGAGATGTGGTTGACCATTACATATGTCATTAGGCAGGTAGTTATGAGACTCCCTGATAGGCAGAGATTGTTTCACATGAGCGCACAGTATGCACAAGATTGATGCATGACTGGATTGTATGACTCATGCATCTTACATTGTGTGTTATGATTACTGTATACCCTAGCGACATCTGGGCCGTAGCCTCCACAGGCATGTTGTGGATGGCCAGATGGGACACCGAAAATCTGTTACTAACATCGGGGCGCCATAGATGTCCTTGGGTGAAAATTCTTAAACCTCCGTGGCCAGGAGACGCTCCAACGTTTTGTCACGCCCCAAACCCGAAAATCGGATTCACAGGAATCCCGATAGCCGAATCAGGTGCCGACAGCCTCCGTATTACCCCATTCTCGGCTCCTAGCGTCCATATGCCAGATTCTGATCCTGGGATCCTACAATGAGGATTTTTCAACGTACATTTATCTCATAAGAAGTATAATCACAGGATTACCCAATTCACAAAGGTAACATCATCATACATATCCACTAATATAATCATTTGAATATCTGAAAGGGAAATACATAAAACGAAAATCATGCTCCAAGAGACCGCTGCATGCTCCAAGCTCAACACTGCTACAACCTAACATCACCTGCACGCATCTATCGTGCATAAGCTTATAGAAAGCTTAGAGGGTGGTGTAAGTGTGTGCATAAGGTAAGTGTCAAGTATTCAACACAATGTCATAATCATACAATACTGAAAATATTGGTAATCCATAAATCGTATATTATCGGAATAAGCAGAAATACTGACAAAAGTAAGAATTACCAGAGTAAACAGAAATACTGACAAGTCTATGAGTCAATCAATGTCAGAGTACGTAATATACAACAACTATGCAAACGAGGAGTCATAAAGAGTCAAATATTAGATGCCGAGGGTACAATGCAATATGTAAATCCTGTTAAGTCCATCTAGGCCATATAAGTGCAGAAACATAGTAACCCAAAATACTAAGTACTGCGGATGCAATGTAATATGTGGTGCGAATGAAATGACCATGTTGGAGTGTGAAGTCGAGATGATAGTACGTAGTATCGCAGGCTACGGGATCCACCACAAGGGACTCCTATCCAAACCAGTCTCATACCTAAATTTGGATAGTCAGAACCAATGTGGAAACTCCTGATCTCAGGTTAGTAGCGCGCCCAACCGAAATCCTGGCCATGCGAAGGTATACGTAACAAATAGTTACGCACCACCAGCCCGAGTGGATAGTGAATGAATGAATGAATGAATATGTAATTTCTGCTCAATAAGTCCACATATCAGTATGGTTACTCTCTAGGATCATCACCGGGGTCTATTACACTCTAAACTAGATTTCGCCCCATCACGCGCAATAAGGTGAGTGGAAGAGACCTCACTATCCGCCTGCCAATATCGGGCCCGGCTCGTCGATAACGGACCCATTCCTCGAGCTGGTCAGACTCAACCTAGCATTGCCCCTCCTCTTGGGCAGGTAAGGCCGTACCCTCTTCCAACCAACCACGACATAGTAGGAGACGCGGCCTAATGGTATACAGCCCTCATGCGCTCATGCATCCACTCGGTCTAGACGTTGGAGCAACCTCTGGAACCAAAAGGGTTCTGGGACTTTCACCCAATGATATCTGTAGCACCCCATGTAGAACAGATTTCCGGTGTCCCATCTGGCCATCCACGAAATACTTGTGGAGGCTATGGCCCTGATGTCACTAGGGCGTATGGTGGTCATGTCACACAAATGTGAGATGCATGAGTCACACAGTCTAATCATGCATCAATCTTGTGCATGTCATGCTCTCATGTGGGGCAACTCCGCCTATCAAGGAGCCCTATGAATAACCTACCCTATGACATATGCAATGGCCAATCACATCCTATAACAAACATGCAGATGATGTATATGGGCATGTATTATGATGTTATGCTGTCACATACTCATAATCGCTATCAATAACCGGCATCAACAATCGGCCTCGACAATGTGGACATTTAACCATCATTGCCCCCAAAGAATGGCCACATATAGCTAAACATATAATGGGCCCACGGCCTCACACAAAGGCCTAATATACAACACAATGTGCCTAACTCAAGGGCCACATATAAACAACAGGTGACCCTACTCATTGGCCTAATACATATCACAATGGGCCTTGCCCATGGGCCATGAATACATCATAATGAGCCTTACCCATGGGCCATGAATACATCACCATGGGCCTTGCCCATGGGCCTCAAATACATGACATGTGGGCCCTACACGTGGGTCTTGAGTACATTAAATGGGCCATGCATCATGGGCCTAATATGTGTCACAATGGGCCTCAACTACGGGTCGCATGTACACCATATAGGTCTCGACAATCGGCCTCGACAATTGAAATCGACTTCGGCAATCGAAATCGACACTCGGACTCGGCCTCCACAATCGGAGTCGACCTCCACAATCGGGATCGATCGATAATTAAAATCGGTAAATCGGTCACGTCAATCGGAATCGGCAATCGGCCACGACAATCGAGATCGATCGATAATCAGAATCAGCAAATCGGTCACATCAATCGGAATCGGCAATCGGCCACGACAATCAGGATCGATCGATAATCAGAAACGACAAATCGGTCACGACAATCGGATCGATCGATAATCAAAATTGGCAAATCAGTCACGACAATCGGGATCGATCGATATCAGAGTTGGCAAATTAGTCACGTCAATCGAAATCGGCAATCGGCCACAACAATCGGGATCGATCGATAATCAGAATCGGCAAATCAGAGTCGACAAATCGGTCACGTCAATCGAAATCGATACTCGGCCACAACAATCGGGATCGATCGATAATCAGAATCGGCAATCGTCATGATAAACGGCCTCGATCGCTAATCGGCAATCGATCACGACAATCGGAATCGGCAAATCGGTCACGACAATGGTACTGATAATCAACAGATAAACAAAGCGGGGTCCGTAAATGATCAGCCGATCAACCATAGTATAAAGATCGGCACTCGGCCGTGGTTATATCAAATCCGATAGCACGGAGCCATTCATATACGGCGAATGGGGCCCACTTATTTGGGTTAACCCACTAAGGGAATGATGAGAATGGGCCTAACAAGGCCTAAGGGAAGGTCACAATGTAGACATCCAACCATCATTGCCCATCAATGTGGACATCTAACCAACATTGCTCCCAAGGAGTGGCCTACATAGGGCCAAACATACACAACGTATCGGCCACGCATGCATCACGTTAGGCCTCATTATGGGCCTCTCATATATCGCATTAGGCTTCATATAAGAGCCTCAAATGAATCGCAATAAACCACGCCCATGGGCCTTAAATGTCTCACAATGAGCCTCACCCATGGGCCTCGAAAATACATCACAATGGCCCACGACATATGGGCCACACAAACTTCATATCGGGCCTCACTAATGGGCCATATATATATCACAATGGGCCTCATATCTGGGCCTCAAATACATGGAAGGTGGGCTCCATCGAGTGGAAAACGTAAAGTAAAACACATTCATCAAGGTGGTCTCACGTCCACGTGGCTGGACGACATGGAATTACAACATTTACATCATTGTGGGTCGCACATCCAATGAACTGAATGGCGAGGCTAAAACACATACAACAAGGTGTGCCTGGACATTTTAGGCGGGCCCAACTAATACAGCAGCTATATAAATGGAGTGAGGTACACCAACCGATCCTCTTCCCACCGTCCAGAGATTCGACGGTGGGGATATACGATACATCATTTAGGTGGGCCGCACAGATGGGCGGTGTGGATCAAACCCACATGCTGCACACAGCAGCTCTATAGTTGGTGTGCGGTAAACCAGCCAATCCATTTCGCTGTGCGTGGGTCCCACATAGTGGCCCACCAACTGGAGGGATCCAACTGATATTAGTGTTTTCTCTTCGTCCAGATGAACGGCATTGACCAAACACATGCAACACGATGGATCCCCACCGGCCACACACAGGACGGTGGGATGTAACAAATACATCAGTGAGCCCCACCTAGTGGGATGTTGTGGATAAAGCACTGCCATCAGTGGGTCCCACGTAGGTGGGCCATCCCACCTCTTTATTTAATATAATATTATTAGTATTATTTTATAAATATATATGTATATAAAATGTCCAGAACGGACGGCCAGGGATAAAACCCATGCACCATGATGGAATCCCACGTGGGACCCATCTTATCATGTATATTTATTTATAAATAAATATCATGTATATTTATTTATTTCATTTTATTATAATATAATAATAATAATAATAATAATATTGTTATTTTTCAAAACAGGTCAGCGTCCAGGATTGGACGGCCTGGATAGTGTGCACCAATGGGGTCCATGGATGGACGGTCTGGATAAAGCCCGTGCATCACACCTGGGTCCCACACACACGTGGCAGGTGGATGCCACAGATACATCTCAGCGGGCATCACCGTCCAACTTATCTGGACGGTAAGGATAAAACACATACTTCGAGGTGTGCACCACACATGCATCACAGTGGGCTCCACATGAATGGACGGTATGCGTACAACACATACTTCTGGTGGTGTCCACGTGCGTGTGCTGGGCACCGTACACTACATTACAGTGATTTCCACCGTCCATATCACTGGACGGTGGAGATCGAAACACATACATCCTGGCACACCTGGCCCACCATCCCATGTGGACGGTAGGGATGAAACATATATATCAAAGGGTGGGTCCACACGTGTGGGACCCACCAGCTATCATATTCTATTAATTATATATATATATATATATATATATATATATATATATATATATATATATACAGCCCTGGGATATGAACTCCACGTGGGATCCATAGTTCGAATGGTCTGGATGACCCACCGTCCAAGGTCTGGACGGTGGAGTCTAACGGACGGCATAGAGAAGATGCATAAATCATGGTGGTCCCACGTCTAGTGGGCCACACGTCTGGGTCAAGCTGATATTCATGTTTTCCTTTCATTCACGGTCAGCAGCAGAGACGATTTGCTGCAGCTATGGTGTAGCCCACAACCGCAACAGATCTGCATCGTTGAGATGGACTGTAGGGGTGTAGATCATGTACATCATAGTGGTATCCACGTCAGTGGGCCACACAGTCCCCAGGACCCAACATATCTTGCGTTTTCCATTCAAAATGGGCCTGTGCGACCGCTGGACGTCCAGCATTTGGATAACAAAGACGTCCTTGCTGCTGGATGGTCTAGATCCCTCTCACCTACACCAGGTGGCCCACAAAATATGGAGAGAGAGAGAGAGAGAATGAGATAGAGGGGCCCCGTCACTATGGGCCCCTCTTTACAATGCATACATCAAGATGGGTCCTACCATAAGTGGGCCCTCAAATCATCAAAAAATCAAATCATAAATCACCCACCTTAGATCTCTCCTTCCTTCTTCCGCCAATGCATGCTAGAGCTCCAAATGAACAATTTCAACGGTTGGGATGTGGAGATGGGAGATAGGAAAGTGGGCCACACAAGCTCTCTCCCATGGAAGCTTGCTTGGACGTGGGATGCTTGCTTGGAGAATGAGAGTTTGAAAATGAGAGAGAGAGAGAGAGAGAGAGAGAGAGAGATATGGATGTGATGGGTGAAAAGGTAAGTGATGTGTGTACTTGGGTGTAAGAGAGAAGTTGACTTTGGGGTTGCTTGGGGATGGGGTTGTACTTGACATGTGAGGTGATGTGTACTTGACATGTACTTAACCCTTGATGGGATTGATGGATTGATGGATGTGACATTCGGTAGAGATTCTCTTGGGTTTTGTAACGCGCAGCGTTTTCCTTGAACTGAACGCGGGCCACATCTCCTGGCCTGGGTATCGCCTCGGCGCACGAGACATGATATCAGAATCGCGGCGACGGCGCGGTCGCTAGGGTACAAGTCTCGGATTAAGTCGACTTAGATATGTAGGACTCGGCTTAGGATCGCGCGCAAACGTTGGTTACAGGTCGCGTGTTGCCGGAATTCGACCGGGAGGACCACGGAAGTCTACGAAATGGTACGGGCTAGGATACGATTCTTACACGTCTAAACTGAGTGGATACACGTAAGGCCTGTATCCTAGCCCATACCATTCTGTATGCTTCCACGGTCCTCCTGGTCGAATTCCAGCAACTTGCGATCTGTTTTCGACATTTGA
This sequence comes from Magnolia changhungtana, assembly GCA_030180095.1. NCBI lineage: Eukaryota > Viridiplantae > Streptophyta > Magnoliopsida > Magnoliales > Magnoliaceae > Magnolia > Magnolia changhungtana. The sequence goes on from JASAUF010000600.1 coordinate 8,150,190, forward strand.
GCGTAACCCTGAATCGTATCCTGTATTCTAGAATCGGATCAACCAGAGACTTGTACCCTAGTAACGGCGTTGTCGCCGCGATTCCGATGTTGCATCTCGCACGCCGAGGTGATATCCAGGCCAGGAGATGTGGGCCCGCGTTCAGTTTGAGGAAAACGCCGCGTGTTGCAAATCCCAAGAGAATCTCTAATCAAATCAATCCCATCAATCACCACATCATGCCAAGTACGACACCATCCCTAAAGTCAACTCTCTCTCTCTCTCTCTCTCTCTCTCTCTCTCTCTCTCTCTCTCTCTCTCTTACACACCTTTATATGTCAAGTACACATCACTCAGTCCATCACCCATCCCTCTCTCTCTCTTTACATCCTATCCTCTCTCTCTCTCTCTCTCATTTTTCTCCATTTTCAACTAGCAACCCAACGTCCATGAGAGCTCCATGAGAGAGCTTTGTATAGTCCACTTCCTATTCCAAGATCCATCATCCTAGCCCTTCAATTCTCATCATCTTCTATCAAAGTGAGACATAAGGAGTTTGGCATTCCATCGGACCAAGAAGATCGAACGGTGGGTGTTTTATAAGCCTAGATTTCCTGTTTTAATTATGGGCCAAGTGGAGCCTACCGATTGATGGTATGGATCTCACTTTCGACCCTAGATGTGGCCGATGGCTCACCAGGATTCACATGATCATTCCACGATGGGGCCATTCTCCATGGACCCCATCATGATGTTTACTTTTCTAAGTTTGAAAGAGGTCATATAAACCTTCCATTTTGGTGGAGAAGAAATCTCCACCGTTGATTTTTTTTTTTGGTGGGTCCACATGTATTGGGACCCACTTGATGTATGATTGAATGCGTGGGAGGGAGGGCTCATAGTGGCGGAGCCCTCCATCACACATGTCTCTTTCTTTCTCTCTCCCTCTCTCTTTCATCCTTTTTTTGTGATGATGTGGCCATGTGGCCCACCCGGATGGACCCCACCTTGATGTATGTCTTATCCACACCATCCAGCCATTTGGTGGCCCACCTGGGCAGGGCCACCCCCTGGTAGCACGTCTGTAGGTGGGGAAATATGTGTTGTATCCAAATCATCCAGCGTCCAAGGACGCTAGACATAGCCGCACAGTGACGTGTGAATCGACAGTGTGGTGTACTGACCAGCTAACAAAAATATATATATTAGCTTGATTCAATGGCTTTTGGGTGGGCCGCTCATGCAGGCCCCACCTTGATGTATAAATCTAATCCACGTCGTCCATCCTATTTCTCAGCCCATTTTAGGCGTTGCATCGAAAAATGAAGCCAATTCGATTACCTGGTGGGTCATATCATAGAAAATGGTGATTTTTACCGTTAAAATTGACTAGGACCCACCTTAATGTTTCTACATGACAAAACATGTTGAATACTGGGCTCGTTTGGACTGTCTTGAGCCATAGAATCCAATGGGTGGAGCGGATCTACCTGATGTGAGCCTCACCTAGGAAAAACTGTAGAAAAATAAAAAAATTAAAAAAAAAGGTACAGCAAGCGCTGCTGCTGCTCGTCCAGAGGACGCTGCAGCAGCGTCTTACTGCTGCGCTACTCTAATGGGCAGGGACGTGGGTCCCAACCATAGGCCCCACCGTGATGTGTGTGGAACGTCAACACCGTGCATTTGATGGGGCCCCTTCTAGCTGTGGGCCACCCCAAAAATCAACCGTGCAAGGAACTTAGGTAGACCACACTACAAGGAACAATGGGATTGAATGGCTACCATTGAAACCCTGTTTGGGTCACAGAAGTTTTGGATCATTATGAAATTTGTTTTCCCTCTTTATCCGGGTCAGTGTGACCTTATCAACCGTTAGATGGAAATAAACGTTATGGTGGGCCCCACGTGGGACTCACTGATGTATGTATTATATTCCACACCTTCCATCAGTGTGGACCCCACCATGAGGTATGTGCTTTATCTATGTCGTCCACCTATGTGTGGTCTACCTAGATTGTATGTATTCTATAGCCACACTGTCTGTCTATTTCCCGGACGTGGGCCCACCATGATATATATATATATATATGTTATCCTTATCATCCATCAGTTTTTAGGTCCAGGTGGTGTGGCCCACTTATTGTATTTGTGGCCCAAGGGTTAAGGCCCATTGAGATGTGTTTGGGGCCCATGGGTTAAGGCCCGTTGATGCGACCCACTTGATGTATTTGAAGCCCATTGGTGCGGCCCGTTGATGCGGCCCAATGTGATGTATATGAGGCCTATGTAATGAGGCCCATTATGATGTATGTTAGGCCCATGTGAGAGGCCCATCGTGATGTGTATTAATCTCTTGAGTGAGGCCCATGGTGTTGTATATTTGACACTTATGTGAAGCCATGGGCCCACTGTATATTATGTTAGGCTCTATGCGGGCCATTCCTTGGGAGCAATGTTGGTTAAATGTCCACATTGATGGGCAATGATGGTTGAATGTCCACATTGTGACCTTCCCTTAACCGATTATTAAGGCCAATTTCGATTGTCGAGACCGATTCCGATTATATGAGGTCGATTCCGATTGTCGAGGCCGATTCCGATTATCGAGGTCGATTCCGATTATCGAGACCAATTCCGATTGTTGAGGCCGAATATCGATGCTGATTATGAGTATGTGACATCATGGCATCATGATACATGCCCATACACATCATCTACATGTTTGTTATGAGATGTGGTTGACCATTGCATATGTCATTGGGCATGTTGTTATAAGACTCCGTGATAGGCAGAGATTGTCTCACATGAGCATACGGTATGCGCAGGATTGATGCATGACTGGATTGTATGACTCATGCATCTTTCATTATGTGTTGTAATTACTGTACACCCTAGCGACATCAGGGCCGTAGCCTCCACAGGCATATCGTGGATGGCCAGATGGGACACTGAAAATCTGTTACTAGCATCGGGCTACCATAGATGGCTCTGGGTGAAAATTCTTAAACCCTCTTGGTACCAGAGGACGCCCCAATGTCGAGACCGAGTAGATATATATGAGCGCATGAGGGTCGTATACTAGTAAGCCGCGTCTCCCACTAGGTCGTGGTCGGTTGGGAGGGGATGTGACCTTACCCACCTGAGTGAGGGGGCAATATCTAGGTTAAGTTTGACCAACTTGAGGAATGGGTCCGCTATCGACGAGCTGGGCTTGATATTGGCAGGCAGATAGTGAGGTCTTTTCCACTTACCCAGTTGTGCACTCGGATATGGGTGGCAAACTGGCGTAAAGTGTCATAGACCCCGGTGATGATCCCAGAGATGAACAGCACTGATATGTGGACTTATTGAGCAGAAATTACATATTCATTCATCCATTCACTATCTACTCAGGCTGGTAGTGCGCAACTATTTGTTATGTGTACCTTCGCAATAGGCAGGATTTCGGTTGGGGCACGTGACTAACCTAAGATTAGGAGTTTACCACATTAAGTTTAGCTATCCAAATTTAGGTATGAGACTGGTTTAGATAGAAGTCCCTTGTGATGAACCCCATAACCAGCGATATTACGTACTATCATCCCGATTTCACACTCCAGCTTAGTCATTTCATTCACATCGCATATTACATTGCATCCTCAACACATAGTATTTGGCTTACTGTCTCCGCATTGCATAGCTAATTTACATTGCTTCATTAGTATATGATATTGGTTTATTATATTTTTGCATCACATATCCTGGATAAGACTGATGGTATTTATGGGCCTATCATCATGTTTTCGCATTACTCTGGTATCATATGATTTATGAACTTACCTTATGCACACACTTTCACCACCCACTAAGCTTTCTATAAGCTTATGCACGATCGATGTGTGCAGGTGGTGTTAGGTTGCAGCAACGTTGAGCTTAGAGCTTGCAGTTGTCTTCTGGAGCTTTGATTTTGATATACGTATTTCCCTTTCAGCATTGTATTCAAATGTTTATATTAATGGATATGTGGTGATGATGTTGTTCGTGCGATTTGGGTATACTTGTGGTTATTCTTCTAATGAGACAAATGTATATTGAAAAATCCTCCTTGTAGGATCCCAGGATCGAAATCTGGTATATAGGCGCTGGGAGCCGAGAATGAGGTACCACGGAGGTTGTCGGCAACGGATTTGGCAATCGAGAATTTTGGGAGCCCAATTTCTGGGTTTGGGGAGTGACAATACATGAGCACATGAGAGCCGAGTACCAGTAGGCCACATCTCTCACTGTGTTGTGATCGGTTGGAAGGGGGTGTGGCCTTACCCACCCGAGGGTAGTGGGCATAACTAGATTGAGTTTGACCAACTCGTAATTGGTTACGCTATCGACGTGCCGGGCAGATATTGGCTGACTACTAGCTAGGTGAATAGTGAGGTCTCTTCCACTTGCATGGTTGCGTGTCTAGTGGGCGGTGATGGCATGTAGAGTGTACTAGACCCCGGTAATGATCCTAGAGATGTACTGTAAGACCTGTATCCTAGTTTGTACTGTTCCGTCGACTTCCGCGATCCTTCCCGTCGAATTTCGGTAACCTATAACGTATAATCAACGTTTGCGATCGATCCTAAGTCGTATCCTATAGAATTGAGTTTGCTTAATCCGAGACCTATACCATTGCGACCGCACCGTCACCACAGTTCCAACGCCGTGTCTCATGCGCCAATCCGACGCTTAAATCATAAAATGTGAACCGTACATTATAATGACCGTAGACCACACATTGCGGGACCTACCCATCCCATGTGGCACAAATCCCTAGGTAATTATGAGGGTGATGTCATCCACATCACCCTATCTATAGCCACCCTAGCCTAGCTATAGCCACCCTACCCCCTAGCCCTCTTACAAGCACTTATGACTAGCCACCCTACCCCTAGCCCTCTTACAACCATTTATTGCAAGCCACCCTCTCTTACAAGTAATCATGGCCTATCTAAGCTACCCTCTCTCTCTCTCTCTTTATAACTCTCTCTCTCCCTCATTTCTCATCACTTTTTCCCAAGCAAGAGAAGAGGCTCATGTCCAAGCCTTCCCATGGAGAGAAAAGAGTGATTTTGGTGGCCCACCTTTCCCATCCCTTTAACCATCATCCTAACTATTCAAACCTCATCTTCCACTATCAAAATGAGACACTAAGAGATTGGCTTTCCGACGAACCAAGAAGATCGATGGTGGGTGCTTTATAGGATAGGTTTTTCATGTTTTGATGATGGACCAAGTGAGGCTTACCGATCAATGGTATGGATCTCACTTGGGACCTTAAGATGTGGCCGATGGCCCACCTTGATCTTCATGATCATTCCGTGATGGGGCCATTCTCCATGGACCCCATCATGATGTTTATTTTCTAGCTTGTAATGGGTCATCTAGACCTTTTATTTTTGGTGGAGAAGGGACCTCCACCGTTGATTCTTGATTTGGTGGGCCCATATGCAATGGGACCCACTTGATGTATGATTGCTTGTAAGGGAGGGCTCATAGTGGCGGAGCCCTCCATCATGCATGTCCCGTCTCTCTCTCTATCTCTCTCTCCCTCTTTTTATTTATTTATTTAATTATCTTTGTGTGTGATGGGCTGGCCATGTGGCCACTTGGATGGACCCCACCTTAATGTATGTTTTATACATGCCATTTATCCATTTGGCGGCGTACCTGAGTAGGGCCCACCTCAACGCATGTGTTATGACCAGACGTCCAGGGATGTCCCTGGACGTGGACTTGGGAAAGCAAATATTAGCTTGGTTCTCAAGCCTGGGAAAGGGTGTTCCATGATATAGGTAGTCAATCCACGCTGTCCATTCCATTCTGCAGATCATGTTAGGCGTTGGGTCGAAAAATGGGGCCAATCCGACTTTCTGGTGGGCCATAGCATAAGAAACAGTGGCTGTCACCGTTGAAAATTCGCGTGTTGTTTCCACACCCCAAAATATACCCAATATTGGGCTTGATGGGTTTGTCTTGAGTCCTGAAGACCAATGGTGGGGTCGAATTCTTCCGATGCAGGCCCTACGCGTGAAAATCCTCAAAAAAACGCGATTTAAATAAAAGAATATATATATATATATATATATATATATTCTACTGCTGCCAGAGGCGCAGACAGCGCCTGTGGCATCTGGACGAGCAGACGAGCAGGATCCCATGGCTCCAGCCATGGGCCCCATCATGATGTATGTATGTCATCCATGTCGTTCAAGAGGTGGGCCCCTCCCTGAAGTGGGCCCCCTCCAAAAATGAGCCACATCCAACGCTCAGGTGGCCCACATCATAGGAAACCATGGAGATTGGAAGGCTGCCATTGGAACCTTTTTGGGTCCACAGAAGTTTTGGATCAACGTGAAATTTGTTTTCCCTCTCCATCTGGATCTACTTGACCTTATCAACGGGTTGGATGGCGTATAAACATTATGGTGGGCCCCACATGGGACCTACAGTGATGTATATGTTTCACCGTCCACTGACAGTGGACGGTGATGTGTGTGCGCGTGTGTGTGTTCTGTGTGCGTACATGTGTGTGTGTGTGTGTGCACGTGTGTGTGTGTGTGTATATATATATATATATATGTATGTATGTATGTATATCATGTATATATATATATATATATATATATATATATTATATTGTATATATTATATATATTATATATTATATTATATAATATATACCTGATGGTGGGCCCTTCGTTGAACCCACCTGTTTCGTCCATGTCGTCCGTCTATAGGGGATCCTCCATGATGCATGTGTTGCATCCAAATCGTTCAACCATTTGGCATGCCTGTCTTAACAGGCTTGAGAGTAAAAATAAGTCAGATTTAAAGTTCGAGTGGACCCCACCATTTTATGTAGTGGACAATGATGTCTACAATTTAAAATTTTTAAGGGGCCATTGTAGTTTCTTACTAAGCTGATAGTTGCTTCCACTTCACCTATCACTATGTTAGTTATAAACAGGTTAGATGAGAAATATATGTTATGGTGGGCCTTAGGAATTTTAATGGTGGAAATCATTATCACCACTTATATTTGGTGTGGCCCATTTGATATACATGGGGCCCATTGGTGTGGCCCATTTGTTGAACATATGACCTATGTGAGGAGGCCCATCTTGATGTATTTATGGTCTTCCATTGTGGCCCACCTTGATGTATATATGGCCCATGTGTTTAGGCCCATTTAATGTATTTATGGACCATGTTACGAGGCCCATTGTGATGTTTTCAAAGGCCCATGGGATATGACGCATTGCAATGTACCTAAGGCCCATTAATGTGGCCCACTTGATTTATATAAGGCCCATATGATGCGGCCCATTTGAGGTATCCAAGGCCCATGGGTCGAGGCTCAACGGGATGTCCTTAGGGTTCATTGCAAAATGTGATTTCCCCATGGTTTGTGTGTTGATATTAGGCAGGCCATGCCTTAGGAGCAATGTTGGTTTGACGTCCACATTGTAAGAAAATGTTGGTTAAATGTTCGCATTATAACTCTCCCTTGGGCCCATTGATAGGCCCATACTCGTTATGTGTAGACCGTCTAGGCCCATCTTCGGTGTAAGGATAGTTCATTACTTTATAACATGCTTAGTACACTTTCATGATTCATGCGCATACGCATCATATGTATGCTTGATATGAGGAATGGTTGATCATATCATAAGCCGTTGGGCTGAGGCATTTACGGGACTCCTTATGAGACGAAGTGTCCCACATGAGCGCGGGGTACGCATGAGATTTCTGCATGTTTGTACGGTGTGACTTATGCATCTCGCATATGTGTGACTTGATCACTGCAACCCTAGCGACATCAGGGCCGTGACCTCCACAGACACATCGTGGATGGTCGTATCGGATACCAAAAATATTGGATTTGGCATTGTGGGCACTTAGGATGTCCTTGGATGAAAATCTCAGAACCTTTTTAGTACCAGGAGATGCTCCAACGTCTAGACCGAGTGGATACATGAGCGCCCGAGTGCCAAATACCAATAGGCCATGTCTCACACTGTGTCATGGTCGGTTGGAAGGGGGTGTGGCCTTATCCACCAGAGTGAGGGGGCTATAAGCTAGGCTGAGTTTAACCAGCTCGCAAATGAGTCCACTATCGACGAGCTAGGTAGGTATTGGCAGACTACTGGTCAGGCGAATAGTGTGGTTCTTCCACTTGCTTGACTGTGGAGCTAGGGAGGAGGCAATCAGTGTGATGTGTATTAGACCCCGGTGATATCCAGAGAGGAACTGTACTGATATGTGTACTTGATGAGTACTGACATGCTTGCTTTGTATCTCACATATAACATTTGGCTACATAGGCCTCGCATCGCATGGCCTTGGTATGGCTGATAACATTCATGCCTTACATTACATAGCTTTAGTACAGCTGACAACATTCATGGACTTACCGCATATTTCCACATTACTCTGATGTTGTATACTTGACACTTGCCTTACGCACACACTTACACCACCCTCTAAGTTTTTGTAAGCTTATGCATGACCGTTGTATGTAGGTAGCGTTGGACAGCAGCAGCGCTGAGGTAGGAGCACGTATCAGATCTTTTTGAAGCCTTTTGATCACCCTGTATTTCCTTTTTCGCATTGTACTTAAAGTTTTTGATACAGTGGATATATGGTGATGTTGTTTTGTAACTTGGTTATGCTTGTGGTTATGCTTCATTACAAAAAAAAAATCATACTGAAAATCCTCCTTGTAGGATCCCAGGATCAGAATCTGGCGTATGGGCGCTTGGAGCCAAGAATGGGGTACTACGGAGGCTGTCGGCACCGGATTCGGCGATCGGAAATTTTGTGAGCCCGTTTTCTGAGTTTGGGGCGTGACAGAAGTTGGTATCAGAGCATAACTTGGGAATACCTGAGATCACAGCACATATCTGCTATGAACTTAAAATGAGTAGGTTTCGAATCCTAATAACTTAGCAATTTTCTGACATAGACCCTTGACGTTTATGCCTTCGAGAATTCTCAAGGCTAATAGGCCCTTGTTGCTTCCTGTAGGACGTAATGGCTAGAAGACCGACCCGAGCGAATCCAGCTCCACCACCTGTGACTCCCGCTCCACCACCTGCTACTCTCGCTCTACTACCTGTGAATCCCGCTCCACCACCAGATATTCTTGATTTCCAGCTTGTGGATGCCATTCCTTTACCTGAGACCGGTGCGGTTCCGACCGTACCTGTGAGTGCCACCCAGGTGCAGCAGATGCTACAGGTGATGACCGCTATTCTTCAGGGGCAGAGAAGGTGTCCCACTGTTACACCAGCCGAGGCCGAGCAAGAGCGTGTGAGCGCCCTTCTCAAGGACTTCCGACAGCACGATCCTCCGCGTTTTCGAGGCGAGCCAGACCCTACTGCAGCAGAGATATAGTCCTCCGAGGTGGAGAAAATATTCGACACCATGAGACGTACTACCCAGCAGCGAGTCTCATTAGCTGTATTCCTTCTCCAGGGTGAGGCTCAGCATTGATGGGCATCTGTAGCCTGATCGGTAGCGGCCGATTTCGAGTAGACCTGAGAGGACTTTATAGACCGGTTTGACCGGAAGTTCTTTCCCGAGCATGTGCGCCAGCAGCACGCACTAGAGTTTGAGATTCTGGTCCAGGAGGACATGACTGTGTCCCAGTATGAGGCTCGTTTCATCGCACTATCGAAATTTCCGACATACCTTGTTGATGATGAGGGGCGGAAGGCCCGCCATTTTAAGAACGGTTTGCGTCCTGCCCTCAGGAGCCGTGTGATCGGACACATGCTTCCGACGTTTGAGCAGATTGTAGGGAGGGCCCAGATCTACGAGTCAGATTGGGCCAGTTTCCAGAGAGCCCGCGACTAAAGAGGGGATCAGAAGAGGAAGGCGCCCTCTGGTAGTTCCCAATAGTAGCAGCATCGTTCACAGCAGCAACGCACGACCCACCCAGCATTCCAAGCACCAGCAATACCCCCAGTACCATCTTCAGGACCATTTACAGGTACTTACTTTGGATGCGATAAGACAGGACATTGTGTGCACGAGTGTCCCCACCCACAACGGCAGCAGCCGAGGACACCGCATCAGCCTCCACGACCGCCACCACAGCAGCAACAGCAACCACCGCACCAGCCTCCATGGCCTCCCCCATAGCAGTAGAGGCAGCAGATCAGGTCGTCACAGCGGCAACAACATCAACAGAGACCTCAGAGGGGACCTGCACCTCCCCAGTAGGCCCAGGGCAGATTTTATGCCGCACAGTAGGACCCTCAGTCATCAGGAGGGGTCATCGAGGGTACTCTCCTTGTTTCTACATGCATTGCACGTATATTGTTTGATTCTGGTGCATCGCATTCCTTTGTGGCCGATGATTTCTGCCGATCGATCGGTTTGCCTATGGAGTCTGCCAGTGAGGGTTTGTCAGTATCGACGCTCTTAGGGAAGACTGCAGTGTTGGGCCGATTTTGCACATCTTGCCCCGTTCTGATTAGGGATATCTTCTTGCCTGCCGACCTATTTGTATTGCCGATGTCCGATTTTGATGTCATCCTGGGCATGGATTAGCTCGCCGAGTACCACACCATATTAGACTGCTTCGCGAGGACAGTCACATTCTGCATACCCGGCGTGCCAGAGTTCCAGTTTATTGCCAAGCCCAGAAGAGAGCAGCTTCTTGCCTATTATCATGTGTCGTTAAGGAGTCAACTGCTTTGTGTATCGGCCAGTTGCCAGTTGTTTGTGGTTTTCCCGATGTGTTATAGGAGATTCCGGGGTTACTACCTCGTCCGCACACCGAGTTCCAGATTGATCTCGTGCCCGGTACCTCGCCTATTTCGAAGGCCCCGTATCGTATGGCACCATTGGAGTTATGGAAACTGCAGAAGCAGTTGGACAAGTTGCGTGAGTTAGGATTTATCCGTCTGAGCAGTTTGTCGTGGGGAGCGCCGGTACTCTTCGTGAAGAAAAAGGATGGCTCGTTGAGGCTTTGCGTAGATTACCGTGAGCTCGATAAGGTCACGATCAAGAATAAGTACCCGCTTCCGAGGATCGATGACTTGTTTGATCAGCTACAGGAGGCGCAGTTTTTTTCGAAGATTGACTTGCGGTCCGGTTATCATTAGGTTCGGGTTCGAGATGAGGATATCCCGAAGACAGCTTTCAGGACGCACTACGATCATTTTGAGTTACAGGTCATGTCCTTCGGACTGACCAATGCACCAGCAGTGTTCATGCAGTTGATGAACGAGGTCTTTCATCCGTATCTCGATCAGTTTGTTGTGGTGTTCATTGACGACATTCTGATATATTCGAGGACCCATGAGGAGCATGAGCGGTATCTAGAGATTACATTGCAGACCCTCCGTGCACACCAGCTTTACGCGAAGCTGGAGAAGTGTGAATTCTGGCAGGAGGAGGTAAAGTTCCTCGGTCATGTAGTAACGAGGCAGGGTGTCGCAGTGGACCCCTCGAAGATTAATGTCGTGCGTCAGTGGGGCCAGCCCACGAACGCATCTGAGATCCGCAGTTTTCTTGATTTGGCGGTCTATTACCGACATTTCATTGAGGGATTCTCCCGTATTGCAGCCCTGTTGACCAAGTTGACCTAGAAGGGTGCCGAGTTTGTATGGAGTGACACTTGTGAGCATGCATTTATGGATCTAAAGGACCGCCTTACATCCGCTCCTATCCTCACTCTTCCCTTTGGGAGTGATGAATTTGTTATATTTATAGATGCCTCACGAGTTGGTTTGGGTGTTGTCCTAATGTAGCACGGGAAGCCTGTGGCTTATGCGTCTCGTCAACTCAAGGTCCATGAGCTGAACTACCCCACGCACGATTTGGAGCTGGCAGCAGTTGTCTTCGCACTAAAGGTGTGGAGACACTATCTTTATGAGGTGAGGTTCGAGCTCTTCTTCGACCATAAGAGCTTGAAGTATCTGTTCTCTCAGTCCGAGTTGAACATGAGGCAGAGGCGTTGGATGGAGCTCCTGAAGGACTATGATTTTAATCTCCAGTACCACCCAGGCAAGGCGAACATGGTGGTGAATGCCCTCAGCCGTCAGCCACCAGGCTTGGTGACACACTTGATGATTCAGGAGTGGAGGATGCTCGAGGATGTAGCAGAGTACGACTTCGAGTTTGGTCTGCAGTCTTCTATCATCCAGTTATCGAGTCTGTCGATTCATGTCACAAGGGTGATCGAGGCTCAGCAGGCAGATGAGTCGTTACAGGATTATCGAGCAGAGGTAGCATCTGAGAGTCAAACAAATTACCGAGTAGAGGCAGCATCTGAGAGTCAGACAGTTTAGCAGATTGGTTCTGATGGTGAACTTCACTTTAGAGGCCGATTATGTGTCCCAGATATTCCTGAGTTGCGCCAAAATTATATGACCGAGGCACATCGATCGCGTTTCTCGATCCACCCTGGCTCGACGAAGATGTATCGCGATATGAGGCTTCAGTATTATTGGTCGGAGATGAAACGCCAGATAGCTAGCTTTGCGGCCGAGTGTGACACGTGCCAGCGGTTAAGGCCGATCATCAGAGACCCCCTGGTTTATTGCAGCCGTTAAGCATCCCGATGTGGAAGTGGGAGCATATATCTACCGATTTTGTACTAGGCTTGCCGAGGACTCAGCGTGGTCATGACTCCATCTGGGTTGTCGTGGACCGTCTGACGAAGTCGGCACATTTTCTTATAATTCGTGAGACTTGGCATACGGACTGACTTGCCAAGATGTTTGTTGATGAGATTGTGAGGCTGCACGGTATTCCTATTTTGATCGTTTCAGACAGAGACCCTAAGTTCACGTCTCAGTTTTAAAGGAGCTTCCAGAGAGCGATGGGTACTGATTTGCAGCTCAGCACAGTGTATCATCCGCAGACTGATGGGCAGACCGAGAGGGTCAACCAGATCCTTGAGGATATGCTTCAGGCCTGCGCGATTGATTTCTCGAGTAGTTGAGACGAACACCTGCGATTGGCTGAGTTCGCGTACAACAACAGCTATCAAGCGACCATTAGCATGGCTCCTTTTGAGGCATTATATGGCAGACCATACAGATCTCCAAGTTGTTGGACCGAGGTTGGAGAGCGGCGTCTCCTAGATCCTGAGCTTTTGTTGCAGACATTAGAGGCTATCGATATCATCAGGCAGAGGATGCGCATAGCTCAAAGCCGGCAGAAGAGTTTTGCTGACCGTCAGCGTCGTCCCTTGGAGTTTGTCGTTAGGGACCATGTGTATCTCAAGGTTTCAAACATGAAGGGTGTGGTTCATTTTGGAGCGAAGGGCAAGCTTGCCCCGAGATTTACAGGACCTTTCGAGATCACCGAGCGTATTGGCTGTCACGCCCAGAAATCCGGCACCTGGGTATATCCGACCCCGATTCCGTACCCGAAGGCATGACTTATGTTTTATATGTCTACATTTCATAATTCACATATGTATTGACAAATTGATCTCATTCATAAAATATAACAATCCAAAATTTGAATAATTAAACATTTATTTAAAGAAGAAAAATGTCCATGTTCCGACTATTCAAGATTATCATCAAACACATGTCATCGTAATGTTGTCATACTAAATGTTCATTACACTTATTTTGAAAATGATAAAAAATAATAATAATAATAAAAGAAATCTCTTTAAGCTCCTCCATGTGATCCCGATCCTGAAATTTTAAAATCCCAACAAGGTAAGCTGCGAAGCCTAGTGAGTAATCTCAACACAGGTTTTAAAATAACCTCATATAACATGAATAAAAGTATTAAAAGATACAATACATATTTAGGCAAAACAACAAATGAGGAGATTTAATAAACAAAATATTTCAATGTAAATTCAAAGAAAATAAATGAATGAAATCAACATATGTTATCGTCCATAATAACATGTGCGGTTTATTCTTTAATACCAGGGCCAGTTTACACCGGTTGGCCAACACCCTCGCCAATACAACACCTAGCCTGGCAATGGAAACCTTTCGCATGACATGCTCACCCATCCAAAGGGCACTTGGTGAGGGACCCATTCGTACGTTAGCTGGTCAGACTACTACCCTACCGAACCTGGCAGTGGGAACCTTTTGCAATCCTGACATGCTCACCCACTCAAAGGGTACGGTAAAGGTTCCAAAAGGTACCAGTTGGGTTTCTGGGACTTTCAAGCCAAGGGTCTTGATCGCCCCACCTGTTTACGCTTTAAGGATTTTCAACCTAGAGGACTTGATCGCCCCACCTATTTTCTGGTGTTCCAAACTATTCGAAGTATATATAATTTTAATATTTCATGAGAAAAATATTTCTAAGGACAATTTGTTTCTAATCATTGTAGATTATTTGTACATGAGTCAAAGTTCTACGTGAAAGTATATTTATGCAATGCAATCCATCAGATCCGATCCGATACTCTGGAAAAGTATATTGAACTTAAAGTTTCTAAAAAATAGTTTAAATTCTGATAAAAAATAATAATAATAATAATAATAAAATTATTGATGCATGGGCAAATAATAAACTAAATTTAAAATTGATTCAAGGCTTGCTAATTAAAATAAAGAAAACTATAAGAAAAATCATGTTAAATAAACACAACAACTATGAATCAAATGAATAAATCAATAAGAGAAAATGCACCATTATTGAATTATTTGCATAATAATAAAAATAAAAGGAAACAAAGTGAAATTTATTATAAGATAAATAAATAAATAAAAATATCAAGTGAGAGAAAAACTCGACTTTTTCTTAAAAAATATTTTCTTTTCTTTTCTTTTTCTTTTCTTTCTCTTCCTCTCTCTTCCTTTTTCTCTCTCTTCTCTCCCCCTCTCTTTCCAACGTGAATGTCCAGCAACCCTCTCTCTCTCTCTCTCTCTCTCTCTCTCTCTCTCTCTCTCTCTCACGTCACACCACATCCCACTTCTCTTTCTTTGTTCCTTATTTATACTGATAACATCACGTGTGCTATTAATGCACTTTTAAAATTTCAGTTTTCTTTCCTTTTTTTTTAATCTTTGTACATCACGTTTCTCTTTTGATTTACACCATGTGCACAAGTCTAAACACTTCACACCATTTATGCTTCCGTTATGCAATTCTTTTCATCACGTTTTTTTTTTTTTTTTTTTCCAACGTGGGTTGGTTAAATGCACATATGTAGCATGCATCTTATGTGCACCGCATGCATGTGACACATGTATGTGTAAGCTATGAGGCATGCATGGGCTACTTGTGTATGCATGAGAGGTATGTATGTAATGTGTTTGCTGTATGTGTAGTTGTGATGTATTCAATTGTGCATAAGTGTATGATGTAGATGGATGGATGAATCAATAGATGGACGGATGGATGTATGGATAGATGAATGGATGTGCATGATGTGTTTGGTGCATGTGTGTGGTTGTGATGTATTTGATGGTGCATAGGTGTATGATGTAGATGGATGGATGGATTAATATATGCATAGATGGATGAATAGATATATGCAGATGCGTTGTTGTATGATTGATGGCTAGACTCAAGGTATAGTGTGGATGGACGAGTAGGATTCTTTGGTGGCCATATGACCAATATGATGGATGGTGGGATTCAGATGCAAAGGCAAGTGTTCCGATGATTTTCAACATATGGATGGTTAGATGGTTGTATTGTTGGATGAATGGTTAAATGTATGGTTAGATTCATTAGTTAATGAACAGTTGGTTTGGATATGTCCAAATTAATGGTTGAGATTGAACCAATTGATCTTGTAGATCGACGGTCAAATCAGACTAATTGGGTATGTCGATCAATGGTTAAATTTCGACGGTAAAAATTTATTTGGGTTATTACATTCTACCCTCCTTAAAAGAAATTTCATCCTCGAAATTTACATACCTATAATGCGAATAGATGAGGGTATTTCTCTTGGATCTCGGCCTCCCGTTCCTAAGAAGCCTCTTCCTCAGTATGGTGACTCCACTGAACTTTGACTAACGGTATAACTCGAGATCGAAGCACTTGGTCTTTCCGGTCAAGAATACGTACTGGGTGTTCGATGTATGAAGAGTCTTCTCGGATCTCTAATGGTTGCTAGTCTATAACATGAGAAATATCCCGCTCATATTTCCTTAACATCGATACATGGAAAACATCATGAATACCAGACAATTGAGGCGGTAAAGCAAGCCTATATGCGACAACACCAACCCTCTCTAGAATCTCAAACGGACCTATATACCTTGGAGCTAACTTTCCCTTTTTACTGAACCTCATGACGCCCTTCATAGGAGAAATCTTTAAGAAGACGTGATCTCCAACTGCAAACTCTAGATCTCTTCTGCGATTGTCTGCATAACTCTTCTGACGACTTTGGGCTACGCGCAAACGGTTTCTAATGATAAAAATCTTCTCTGTTGTCTCTTGCACAATCTCTGGTCCAAGCAAACTACCTTCTCCAACCTTCTGTCCAGCAATTTGGAGATCTACAAGGCCTCTCGTACAAAGCCTTATATGGCACCATGCCGATACTCGTTTGGTAGCTATTATTATAAGTGAACTCGATCAATGGTAAATGATCATCCCAACTCCCTTTGAAATCAAGCACGCAAGCTCGGAGCATGTCTTCAAGGATCTGATTCACTCGTTCAGTCTGCTCGTCAGTCTGAGGGTGAAAAGCGGTGCTAAAATCAAGAGTGGTTCCCAGTGCCTTCTGTAAACTTCTCCAAAAATGAGACATAAACTTGGAATCCCGATCGAATACGATGGATACAAGCACTCCGTGCAGTCTAACTATTTCTTTAATATAGGGTTTACATAACTTCTCTAGGGCATAGGTAACACGTATAGGAAGAAAATGTGTGGACTTAGTTAACCGGTATCATGATTGTTACGTGTCCGTGGCAATTCCATAATGAAATTCATGGATATGTGCTCCCACTTCCACTCGAAAATCGGTAGTGGTTGTAACATCCCTGACGCCTTCTGATGCTTGCTTTCACCTGTTGACATGTGAGAAATTTGGCCACAAATTCAGCGATCTCTCTCTTCATATTATTCCACCAATATTGCCTACGCATATCGTGATACATCTTCGTACCTCCAGGGTGGATTGTGAACTTAGTGCGGTGTGCCTCGTCCATAATTTCTTTCTTTAATTTAGCCACATTTGGTATACATAATCTTCCTTGGAACCTTAATCCACCATCGGTACCAACTTTCCATTCTGACTTGCCACTTTTTTTAGCTTCTATTACCTTGGCTTGCAACTATGAATCTTGTTGTTGAGCTTCTATAACCTTACTAATTAAGGAAGGTTGAAGTACTAGATTAAAGAGATGAGCTACAGACGTTTGCAGATTTAATTAGACGTCAAAATCCTTCACCGTATCTAACATATTCCATTGTTGAATCATGAGGTGAGAGATTTCTCCATGCGGCTTACGACTTAAGGCATGTACTGGGGTGCTTGATAGTGTGGTTGTCGAGGTGGTCGTAAAAAAAATGAGCAGAGTGACCCTCCATTCCACAATTATAACATTGTAAATTTGTTCATTGGTTGAGCAGGTGCTGAGGTGTTTGTTACCATCATCTTCAGCTTCTTAGAAGCATTGCCCTATGCTTGATATGTATTCGATGTAGCCCTACCATTGCTCTTCGCTTCTCTCTTATAGTTATGACTTTTTCGAAATTCTTCGTTATCGTGCTCTATCATTAGAGCTCGTTCTACTACATCGGCATACAATCTAAACTTAAGTGGAGTTAACTTGTTACGAATTGACCTTCTCAGACCTCGCTCAAAATTCTTAACTTTGTGAGCTCCATCTTGAATCATGTATGGAGCAAAATGGGATAATTTAACAAATTTAGACTCATATTGGCCTAAGATCATCTCCCCCTATTCTAAGCTTATCAATTCTTCTGCTTTATGCTCCCTTACAGACTCAAGAAAGTATTTCTCATTAAACTTTTCACAGAACATATTCCACGTCCATGTGGTATCTTCTTCAATTGTTCTAGTAATTGTCTCCCACCAGTGGTCGGCCTCTCCCTCTAACATGAAAACCACAAGTGTAACCTTTTGTTCCTCATTATATCTTAAAACAGTGAATATCTTCTCTATTTGCTTTTTCCACTTTTCTGCCTCCATAGGGTTCGATAAACCCTCGAAAGTAGGCGGCTTCAATCTCTTAAATTTCTCTATTAAGCCCCCAGCGCCTTCCTGCACAACTTGGACGACTCTTCTATTATCACGGTGATTGTGTTGTCCAAGAATTGTTGCCATGTCGCCTAAAGCACGAAAGACCCCATCAAGTGATTGGCCACTTTCGATGGTCCCCGGTGTGGCCGCCACGGGACTGGTTCTACCTCTACCTCTACCACGCCGGCTCCTAGACATGTTCTAAATAAGCTTTAGATATCACATAAGGATGGATCACTAAAAGACAATACTACAAGTTAAGTTTTGATTACAACAATACTCGCAGGGGATATATCCTAATTTTCAAAGTGACTACATTTTCAAGTAAGACCCTAGGTCCTCAATGATTCTAAACTTAAGCTCTGATACCAATCTGTCACGCCCCGAAATCCGGCACCTGGGTATATCCGACCCCAATTCCGTACCCGAAGGCATGACTTATGTTTTATATGTCTACATTTCATAATTCACATATGTATTGACAAATTGATCTCATTCATAAAATATAACAATTCAAAATTTGAATAATTAAACATTTATTTAAAGAAGAAAAATGTCCATGTTCCGACTATTCAAGATTATCATCAAACACATGTCATCGTAATGTTGTCATACTAAATGTTCATTACACTTATTTTGAAAATGATAAAAAAAAATAATAATAAAAGAAATCTCTTTAAGCTCCTCCATGTGATCCCGATCCTGAAATTTTAAAATCCCAACAAGGTAAGCTGCGAAGCCTAGTGAGTAATCTCAACACAGGTTTCAAAATAACCTCATATAACATGAATAAAAGTATTAAAAGATACAATACCTATTTAGGAAAAACAACAAATGAGGAGATTTAATAAACAAAATATTTCAATGTAAATTCAAAGAAAATGAATAAATGAAATCAACATATGTTATCGTCCATAATAACATGTGCGGTTTATTCTTTTAACACCAGGGCCAGTTTACACTGGTTGGCCAACACCCTCGCCAATACAACACCTAGCCTGGCAATGGGAACCTTTCGCATGACATGCTCACCCATCCAAAGGGCACTTGGTGAAGGACCCATTCGTACGTTAGCTGGTCAGACTACTACCCTACCGAACCTGGCAGTGGGAACCTTTTGCAATCCTGACATGCTCACCCACTCAAAGGGTACGGTAGAGGTTCCAAAAGGTACCAGTTGGGTTTCTGGGACTTTCAACCCAAGGGTCTTGATCGCCCCACCTGTTTACGCTTTAGGGATTTTCAACCTAGAGGACTTGATCGCCCCACCTATTTTCTAGTGTTCCAAACTATTCGAAGTATATATAATTTTAATATTTCATGAGAAAAATATTTCAAGGACAATTTGTTTCTAATCATTGTAGATTGTTTGTACATGAGTTAAAGTTCTACGTGAAAGTATATTTATGCAATGCAATCCATCAGATCCGATCCGATACTCTGGAAAAGTATATTGAACTTGAAGTTTCTAAAAAAATACTTTAAATTCTGATAAAAAAAATTTATTGATGCATGGGCAAATAATAAACTAAATTTAAAATTGATTCAAGGCTTGCTAATTAAAATAAAGAAAACTATAAGAAAAATCATGTTAAATAAACACAACAACTATGAATCAAATGAATAAATCAATAAGAGAAAATGCACCATTATTGAATTATTTGCATAATAATAAAAATAAAAGGAAACAAAGTGAAATTTATTATAAGATAAATAAATAAATAAAAATATCAAGTGAGAGAAAAACTCGACTTTTTCTTAAAAAAATATTTTCTTTTCTTTCTATTCCTCTCTCGTCCTTTTTCTCTCTCTTCTCTCCCCCTCTCTTTCCAACGTGAATGTCCAGCAACCTCTCTCTCTCTCTCTCTCTCTCTCTCTCTCTCTCTCTCACATCACACCACATCCCACTTCTCTTTCTTTGTTCCTTATTTACACTGATAACATCATGTGTACTATTAATGCACTTTTAAAATTTTAGTTTTCTTTCCTTTTTTTATTAAATCTTTGTACATCACGTTTCTCTTTTGATTTACACCATGTGCACAAGTCTAAACACTTCACACCATTTATGCTTCCGTTATGCAATTCTTTTCATCACGTTTTTCTTTTCTTTTTTTTTTTTTTTTTTTTTTTTTCCAACGTAAATTTGGTTAAATGCACATATGTAGCATGCATCTTATGTGCACCACATGCATGTGACACATGTATGTGTAAGCTATGAGGCATGCATGGGCTACTTGTGTATGCGTGAGAGGTATGTATGTAATGTGTTTGTTGTATGTGTAGTTGTGATGTATTCAATTGTGCATAAGTGTATGATGTAGATGGATGGATGGATCAATAGATGGACGGATGGATGTATGGATAGATGAATGGATGTGCATGATGTGTTTGGTGCATGTGTGTGGTTGTGATGTATTTGATGGTGCATAGGTGTATGATGTAGATGGATGGATGGATTAATGTATGCATAGATGGATGAATAGATATATGCAGATGCGTTGTTGTATGATTGATGGCTAGACTCCAAGGTATAGTTGTGGATGGACGGGTAGGATTGCTGGTGGCCATATGACCAATATGATGGATGGTCAGTTCAGATGCAAAGGCAAGTGTTCCGATGATTTTCAACATATGGATGGTTAGATGGTTGTATTGTTGGATGAATGGTTAAATGTATGGTTAGATTCATTAGTTAATGAACAGTTGGTTTGGATATGTCCAAATTAATGGTTGAGATTGAACCAATTGATCTTGTAGATCGACGGTCAAATCAGACTAATTGGGTATGTCGATCAATGGTTAAATTTCGACGGTAAAAATTTATTTGGGTTATTACATTCTACCCTCCTTAAAAGAAATTTCGTCTAGTCCTAATTTGGAAGGAGTAGGTCCTACGGACCAAGGTCATCCCCTTAGTGAATGTGCAGTGGGGCCATCATAGTGTAGATGAGGCGTCTTGGAAGGGCGAGGTGGAGATTAGTGAGCGCTATCCCCATCCTTTCGATGTTTGATTGTATGTTATACTGTGTTTTGATTATATATGATGTTATGTTTCCTATTTCCTTATGAGTTACGTTTAGCTGCGATGGTAGTGCAAATTTTGACGATAAAATTTTTATTAGGTAAGGAGAGTTGTAAGACCCGTATCTTAGTTTGTACTATTCCGTCGACTTCCGCGATCCTTTCTGTCGAATTCCGGCAACCTATGACGTATAATCAATGTTTGCGATCGATCATAAGTCGTATTCTGTAGAATTAAGTTGGCTTAATCCGAGACCTGTACCATTGTGACTGCACCGTCGCCGCGGTTCCAACGCCGCGTCTCATGCGCCAATCCGACGCTTAGATCATAAGATGTGAACTGTACATTATAATGACCGTGGACAGCATATTGCGGGACCTACCCATCCCATGTGGCACAAATCCCTAGGTAATGATGAGGGTGATGGATGACATCACCCTATCTATAGCCACCCTAGCCTAACTATAGCCACCCTACCCCCTAGCCCTCTTACAAGCACTTATGACTAGCCACCCTACCCCTAGCCCTCTTACAACCATTTATTGTAAGTCACCCTCTCTTACAAGTAATCATGGCCTATCTAAGCTACCCTCTCTCTCTCTCTCTCCCTCATTTCTCATCACTTTTTCCCAAGCAAGAGAAGAGGCTCACGTCCAAGCCTTCCCATGGAGAGAAAAGAGTGATTTTGGTGACCCACCTTTCCCATCCCTTTAACCATCATCCTAACCATTCAAACCTCATCTTCCACCATCAAAGTGAGACACTAAGATATTGGCTTTCTGACGAACCAAGAAGATCGACGGTAGGTGCTTTATAGGATAGGTTTTTCATGTTTTGATGATGGACCAAGTGAGGCCTACCGATCAATGGTATGGATCTCACTTGGGACCTTAAGATATGGTCGATGGCCCACCTTGATCTTCATGATCATTCCGTGATGGGGCCATTCTCCATGGACCCCATCATGATGTTTATTTTCTAGCTTGTAATGGGTCATCTAGACCTTTCATTTTTGGTGGAGAAGGGACCTCCACCGTTGATTCTTGATTTGGTGGGCCCACATGCAATGGGACCCACTCGATGTATGATTGCTTGTAAGGGAGGGCTCATAGTGGCGGAGCCCTCCATCATTCATGTCCCGTCTCTCTCTCTATCTCTCTCTCCCTCTTTTTATTTATTTATTTATTTAATTATCTTTGTGTGTGATGGGCTGGCCATGTGGCCACTTGGATGGACCCCACCTTAATGTATGTTTTATACATGCCATTTATCCATTTGGCGGCCCACCTGAGCAGGGCCCACCTCAACGCATGTGCTATGACCAGACGTCCAGGGACGTCCCGGGACGTAGACTTGGGAAAACAAATATTAGCTTGGTTCTCAAGCCTTGGAAAGGTGTTCCATATAGGCCCCACCTTGATATAGGTAGTCAATCCACGTCGTCCATTCCATTCTGCAGATCATTTTAGGCGTTGGGCCGAAAAATGGGGCCAATCCAACTTTCTGGCAGGCCATAACATAGGAAACAGTGGCTGTCATCGTTGAAAATTCACATGTTGTTTCCACACCCCAAAATATACCCAAATTGGGCTTGATGGGTCTGTCTTGAGCCCTGAAGACCAATGGCAGGGTTGGATTCTTCCGATGCGGGCCCCACGCGTGAAAATCCTCAAAAAAATGTGATTTAAATAAAATAAAAAACATATATATATATAGTAGCAGGCGCTGCTGTTGTCAGAGGCGCAGGCAGTGCTTGCGGCATCTGGACGGGCGGACGAGCAAGATCCCACGGCTCCAGCCATGGGCCCCATCATGATGTATGTCATCCATGCCGTTCAAGAGGTGGGCCCCTCCCTGAAGTGGGCCCCCTCCAAAAATGAGCCACATCCAATGCTCAGGTGGCCCACATCATAGGAAATAGTGGAGATTGGAAGGCTACCATTGGAACCTTTTTGGGTCCACAGAAGTTTTGGATCAACGTGAAATTTGTTTTCCCTCTCCATCTGGGTCTACTTGACCTTATCAATGGGTTGGATGGCGTATAAACATTATGGTGGGCCCCACGTGAGACCCACAGTGATGTATGTGTTTCACCGTCCACTGACAGTGGACGGTGATGTGTGCGCGCGCCTGTGTGTGTGCTGTGTGCGTACGTGTGTGTGTGTGTGTGTGTGTGTGCATGTGTGTGTGTGTGTATATATATATGTATATATATATATATATCATATTATATATATATATATATATATATTATAATATATACCTGATGGTGGGCCCTTCGTTGAACCCACCTGTTTCATCCATGCCGTCCGTCCATAGGGGATCCACCATGATGCATGTGCTGCATCCAAGCCGTTCAACCATTTGGCAGGCCTATCTTAACAGGCATGAGAGTAAAAATAAGTCAGATTTAAAGTTTGAGTGGACCCCACCATTTTATGTAGTGGACAATGACGTCTACCGTTCAAAATTTCTAAGAGGCCATTGTAGTTTCCTACTAAGCTGATAGTTGCTTCCACTTCACCTATTACTATGTTAGTTATGAACAGGTTGGATGAGAAATATATGTTATGGTGGGCCTTAGGAATTTTAATGGTGGAAATCATTATCACCACTTATATTTGGTGTGGCCCATTTGATATACATGGGGCATATTGGTGTGGCCCATTTGTTGAACATATGACCTATGTGAGGAGGCCCATCTTGATGTATTTATGGTCTTCCATTAAGGCCCACCTTGATGTATATATGGCCCATGTGTTTAGGCTCATTCAATGTATTTGTGGACCATATTACGAGGCCCATTGTGACGTTTTCAAAGGCCTATGGGATATGGCTCATTGCAATATACCTAAGGCCTATTAATGTGGCCCACTTAATTTATATAAGGCCCATATGATGCGGCCCATTTGAGGTATCCAAGGCCCATAGGTCGAGGCCCAACGGGATGTCCTTAGGGTCCATTGCAAAGTGTGATTTCCCCATGGTTTGTGTGTTGATATTAGGCAGGCCATGCCTTGGGAGCAATGTTGGTTTGACGTCCACATTGTAAGAAAATGTTGGTTAAATGTCCGCATTATAACTCTCCCTTGGGCCCATTGATAGGCCCATACTGGTTATGTGTAGGCCGTCTAGGCCCATCTTCGGTGTAAGGATAGTTCATTACTTTATAACATGCTTAGTACACTTCCATGATTCATGCGCATACGCATCATATGTATGCTTGATATGAGGAATGTTTGATCATAACATAAGCCGTTAGGCTGAGGCATTTATGGGACTCCTTATGAGACGGAGTGCCCCACATGAGTGCGGGGTACGCATGAGATTTCTGCATGTTTGTACGATGTGACTTATCATCTCGCATATGTGTGACTTGATCACTACACGCCCTAGCGACATCAGGGTCGTGGCCTCCACAGACACATCGTGGATGGTCGTATCGGATACTGAAAATATTGGATCTAGCATTGCGGGCACTTAGGATGTCCTTGGGTGAAAATTTCAAAACCTTTTTGGTACCAGAAGATACTCCAACGTTTAGACTGAGTGGATACATGAGCGCCTGAGTGCCGAATACCAGTAGGCCACGTCTCCCATTGTGTCATGGTCGGTTGGAAAGGGGTGTGGCCTTATCCGCCCGAGTGAGGGGGTTATAAGCTAGGCTGAGTTTGACCAGCTCACAAATGAGTCCGCTATCGACGAGCCGGGTAGGTATTAGCAGACTTCTGGTCAGGCGAATAGTGTGGTCTCTTCCACTTGCTTGACTGTGCAGCTGGGGAGGAGGTAATCAGTGTGAGGTGAATTAGACCCCGGTGATATCCAGAGAGGAACTGTACTGATATGTATACTTAATGAGTACTGACATGCTTGCTTTGCATCTCACATATAACATTTGGCTAAATAGGCCTCGCATCGCATGGCCTTGGTATGGCCGATAGCATTCATGCCTTACATTACATAGCTTTGGTACAGCCGATAGCATTCATAGACTTACCGCATATTTCTGCATTACTCTGATGTTGTATACTTGACACTTGCCTTGCGCACACACTTACACCACCCTCTAAGCTTTTGTAAGCTTATGCACGACCGTTGCGTGCAGGTAGTGTTGGACAGCAACAACACCAAGGCAGGAGCGCGTATCAGATCTTTTTGGAGCCTTTTGATCACCCTGTATTTTCTTTTTCGCATTATACTTAAAGTTTTTGATATAGTGGATATGTGGTGATGTTGTTTTGTGACTTGGTTATGCTTGTGGTTATGCTCCATTACAAAAAAAAATCATACTAAAAATCCTCCTTTTAGGAACCCAGGATCAGAATCTGGCGTATGAGTGCTGGGAGCCGAGAATGGGGTACTACGGAGGCTGTTGGCACCGGATTCGATGATCAGAAATTTTGTGAGCCCATTTTTCGAGTTTGGGGCATGACATGTATAGTACTGATATGTGGGTTTATTGAGTAAGAGTTACATACTCATTCATTAATTCATTCTCTATCCACTCGGCCTGGTGGTGTGCAACTTTTGTTACATGTACCTTCGCAATGGCCAGGATTTCGGTTGGGGCGCGCGACTAACCTGAGGTCAGGAGTTTACCACATTGAGTTTAACCATCCAAATTTAGGTATGAGACTGGTTTATATAGAAGTCCCTTATGGAGGACCCCATAGCCTGCGATATTATGTATTATCATCCCAACTTCACACTCCAGCTTGATCATTTCATTCGCACCTCATACTGCATTACATCTACGACATATGGTATTTGGGTTACTATGTTTTCGCATTTATATGGCCTAGATGAGGTTGACGATATTCATTGATTCGTCAACATTTGCATATTACATTTAATCCTCACTATTCAATGTTTGGCTTACTATGTCTCCGTATTACATAACTGATCTATATTGCTTCCTCAGTATATGATATCGGCTTATTATGTTTTTGCATTGCATAACCTGGATAAGGCTGATAATATTCATGGACTTGTTAGTACTTATGCTTACTTTGATATCTGTGTGTTTGACACTTACCTTGCACACACACTTTCACCACCCTTTAAGCTTTCTATAAGCTTATGCATGATAGATGTGTGCAGGTGGCGTTAGGTCACAGCAGCGTTGAGCTTGGAGCTTACAGCGGTCTTCTAGAGCTTGATTTTCAATATATGTATATTTCTCTTTCAGCATTATATTCAACAATTTATATTAGTGGATATGTGATGATGATGTTGCCTTTGTGATTTGGGTAAACTTGTGGTTATGCTTCTTACGGATAAATGTACATTGGAAAATCCTCCTTATAGGATCCTAGGATCAAAATCTGGCGTATAATGGGCTGAGAGCCGAGAATGGGGTACTATGGAGGCTGTTGGCACTGGATTGGGCGATCAGGAATTTTGTTAGCCCAGTTTCTGAGTTTGGGGCGTTACAGAAGTTGGTATCAGAACATAACTTAGGAATACCAGAGGATAACATCACATTTCTTCCGATAGCTACCCTGCACTCTATGATTATTAAGAACTTAGAATGATTAGATCTCCGAGTTCGAATAACTTAGAGATTTTCTAATATAGCTCCCTACCATTGAGATTATGAGGTTGCATAATATTCTATTTTCGATCATTTCTGATTCGGGGTTCGAAGATTAGTGGGGTCATCGTAGTGCCGATGAGGCATTTTGGGAGTAAGAGGCTGAGATTCGTGGGCATTATCCCCATCTCTCAGGTGTTTGATAATTATATCTATAGTGGTAAGATTTTTCTCCCTTTGTGAGCTCTGTATTGGTTGTATTGTAGTTTAAATTTCAAGGATGAAACTTTTATTAGGAGAGAGAGCTGTGAGACCCGTGTCCTAGCCCGTACCATTCCGTAAGCTTCTGCGGTCCTCTCAGTTGAATTCCAGCGACTCGCGATTTGTAACCGGCGTTTGCGCGTGATCCAGAGTCATATCCCGTATTCCAGAGTCGGCTCGACGCCACGTCTCGCGCGTTGAGGCGATACCTGGACTAGGAGATGTGGGCCCGCATTCAGTTCGAGGAAAACGCTACACATTGCAAATCCCAATAGAATATATCTCATCAATCAAGTACACATCACACATAAAATGTCATGTAAAATACCATCCCCAAAGTCAACTCTCTCTTTTACAACCCTTACCTATCAAGTACACCCATCACTCACCCATCTCTCTTTCTCTTACAACATCTCTCTCTCTCTCTCTCTCTCTCTCTCTCTCTCTCTCTCTCTCTCTCTCTCATTCTCCCAAGCAACCTAACATCCAAGCATTCTATGGGAGAAAAGGAAAAGCTAGTATAGCCCACCTTCCTACCATCCAATCCCACCCTCCAAAGATCATCTCAACCATTGAAATGCATCCCTTAGAGCTCTAGAATACATCGGTAGAAGGAGAAGTCCATGATCAAAGGTGGGTGTTCATCATATCGATTTTAATGATTTGAGAGCCCATATATGGTGAGACCCATTTGATGTATGCATTGTATATGGAGGGCCCATAGTGGCGAGGTCCCTCCCCTTCTCACGTCTCTCTCTCTCTCTCTCTCTCTCTCTCTCTCTCTCTCTCTCTCTTCCCTGATTTTATTAGCCCACTTATGATGTACATTTCATCTCTCTTTTCCCTGATTTTATTGGCCCACTTATGATGTACGTTTCATCCATGTTGTCCGTCCAATGAAGCATGAGACCTACCTATCGTGCGTGCACCATCTAGCACGTGGGACAGTGCTGGACGCACCTATTTAAAAATCCAGACAGTCCAACACGTGAAAAGGCCGAGCTAAGAGTCCTAGATGGGGGGGGGGGGGGTGAATAGGATTATGCCAAATTAAAAATTTTAATTGCAGAATTAAACAAATATAAATAAATATAGCACTTAAACAATCCACAATGCGGAAATGTAAAACAACCTTAAAAATCTAGCATTTAGAGGTTGATACAAACTTGGTTTTAAGGACAACCTGACACCAAAAACCAATGGTTTGTGGCAGGACAACCTTACTAGAACTTGGGTGAGTATCAAAAACTCAAACTGAAGAGGATATAAAAGAAATAAATAGCAAAGAAAATAACTAAGCTATTACAACATTCCTGCACTTAAATTAAGGGAAATTACAACATCCACAAAATGAAATATTTAATTAATCACCACAAGACAAAAAATTATAGTGGTTCGCTTGTGTGTACACCAACTGTTTAGAAAAACAGCCATACAACTACTCCACTCCTAATATCCTCACACAATGGATATTAGCGTTCACTATGAAAATAGGTTTTTCAAGGTTCACCTAAAACCCTCACAATTGTGTCTTTCAAGTGGGCTTACACAATTCAAAAAACCCTACACTCTGAGTTTTCTGGATCACCTCAGACAAACCAAAATAAAGAGATTTTTCTAGCACAATTTCAATGAAACCAAAATAAAGAATTTACAAAATTGTAAAATACTTATCTGGATATTCTCCTTTTGATGTAGCCCGGAAGAACCAATTCGGAGTAGAAGATCAACGTAGATGTTCAATGTTCACACTCACATATGAAAAGGTTCTAAGTTTTAGATTGATTTTAAATTAAATCACCTCGGGCTAGCTTGATTTGATTTTGATTCCAAGAAATGGGAATACTTCAATCCCTCTTTCAAATAAAATTGGAATGTAGAATACAAAATCAAATGCAAAAAAGCTAATTAAAGAGAATATAAAATGAGCACTAAATAACTTAAGAATATCACTAACTTATCTCTTAGAGCGGTGTATTGATTTTGTTTAAATTAGATACCAAACTCTAAAATTCGTACTCTATTTATAGGTACAGAAATCACATCTTCAACTGGTCCTGAGGTCACCACGACTGGTCGTAGGACCAACAAATTTTTGAAATTTTGAGCGCGATAAGATCAGACCGTTCCATGACTGGTCGAAGGACCTGCTCGACCGGTCGAGCGGCCTCCATGACTAGTCGAGTCCTGTCCATGACTGGTCATGCGGGACTCAATTTAGTTGTTGGACTTTGACTCAAGCTTATAGGACTGGTCGAGCATAGGTCGAGCACTGTTCACATGATCGGTCGAGCAGTCTCCAGGACTGGTCGAGGCTTTAACAAAAAATTTCGAAAATAAGTAACAAACTTAGGGCTAGTCGAGGATTTCTTGGACTGGTCGAGCCAGTGTTAAGACTAGTCGAACATAGCCTAAGACTAGTCGAAAAACAGATTATGCACTTATAAAGTGAGCCAATTAAATTATGTATTCAAAATAACCTACCCTAAGGTCAATCTACTGTCATTCATACCTTGTTAGTGATGTATGAACATTGAGTCTTATTTTTTACTTCAGTTGATAGTCATTCTTTGAAGTTCACGAAGCTTGAGATCTTAAACTATGATGAAGCTTGAACTTGAGATGTTTGAAGCTTGAATATGACTAACATTGAAGCTTGAGCTTGTGGTTCAAAGAAAAAACTTTGTCTCGATTTGGACAAAGATTGAACTATTGAAGCTTGAAAGATTGAATTCACATTTGATATTGAGCTTGAACATGAACATGTAATCTTGCATTTGAAGTTCTTGAGGTAAAGACTTTTGTTCTTATACATGAGAAGCAAAATCTTGAATATGTAGATGTGCTACACAAGACACAGATTCCAAGAAATTTTGACACTATAAAATTTAACAATCATAGGAGCTAGAAAACATAGCACTTACAATCTCCCCCTTTGTCAAATTAGTGACAAAACACACTTCATTAAAAATAAGCATAATATACTCAAATAAGAATCATGCACCAATTATCAATATAAACCAGTTACAACCTGGTCAAAGAATCATGCACTAGTTATAAACAGGTTAAAACAATTCGTATCAATTCTCACATCAACTCCCTCAACAATACTCCCCCTTTCAAAAAAAATGAAAGACTCTACTTATCCACCATCCACAATTCACATGCCACATATCACAAGTATAAGCATGATAAAATTCTCCTCCTTTTTGTCACAATATGACAAAGAAAGGAACCAATAAATGGAACAAGAAGTAGATAAATAAGGAAGAATAAGAAGAGTAATGAGGAAGAAGAAAATATATGATCTAGATAATCAAGTTAACAAAGGTCATAAGCAAGCATGTTCAACCAAGTTCAATCAAGTTCAATCCCAAAATATTTAAACCAAAAAAACAAGTGTCATAAGAGTTATTACAAACCACATAATCAAATACTAATCAGAACCTGACAAAAGAGCAGGTATGGAAGGGTCAATCTGATGAAGTCTCTTGTTAATGCACTTCAGATACTTGCGCATATATTTGAATTGCATATCATGGGGCACATTCATATTTTATACATTCTCCTCGAGTGAGCGCAACCGCACATCAAAATCAGATGGTTGATAGTCAAAATCATCTGCTGAATCGGATTCGATCTCATCAAAAATATCATCCATATTGATGTCATCAGGAGGTAAATTACCTTCTTCTGCATCCGCGACATCAACTCCACCAGCTACCACATTGACTTGGCCTGGGGCCAACTTCAAATTCATCTTATTAATATTGGAGTTATTGAATGGTAAGTGATGAATTGGAGTTTCCCCAACAGGCATTGCCACTAAACTATGAGCAACCAACACAGTCATAAAATAGGCGAAAGGGATGTCACTGTGTCCTGGATGAAAACGTAATTGAATGATGCAATGGCAAATCAAAGAAGGAAGACATACAGATGTACCAGAGATGATGGAATGAAGAATGCAAACTATGAACGTAGTGAGTTCGGTTTTGTTACCAAAATGAGGATAGACATTCGAAATGAATATCCTATGAAGGACTTTATATCTGGGTAACAAATACTTTGAGGCAATGACATTTTCATAGGTATTCCATTCCACATCTATATTGCATAAATCTCTAGTAAGCATATGTTTCTCAGTTTCAGATGGTTTTGTTATTAGAGTGCTAATGAGAATACTTTCATCATTGACAGGTAAATCCATTAAGCCAGAAATAAGATAACGATCCACTTCAATTGGACTCACTCTAGATGAGATAGTAAATGTCAGATTTTCAGTCAAAAAATCGATAATACAAGTATACATAGCTTGCGCAATGGAGCAGTATGCCGGCCCACCCCAATGTAGTATGTTATCCCATCCTACAGACTGAAGGAGGGGAAGGATATCAAAAAGATCTAAATGATCAATATTGGCAGGTTGTTCAACAATAACATTGTGCAACCTAATATCCCGTACATATGAGGGATCATCTTCAGGTGATCGAAGGTGGCGCACAATTATAGGAGTTGATTGAGAAGAAGAAGGACCATGAGATCCTTTCTTTTTGGTTCTACCTTCCATTTGTACTAAAGATAACAAAAAACTAAGAGATTACAAAAAAAGTAGAGAGGGTTTTCACTAGATCAGATTTTTAAGAAGAAAACTTGAAAAACAACTATGAATCAAGAAATAAACAACACCAATGATGAAAAGGGAGTAATATGAACTTGATTCTACAAGGAAAATGAAAACAAAGCACTAACCTTGAAGAAATAGGAGATGAGTTCAACCGGTCAACTTAGGAGCCGTTGGAGAAGACACCCAAAATGAGGAAAAAGTGATTTTTCCCCCAAATAAAGCATCAAACTCACGCTACATGGCTGGTCGAGTACATACTCTACAGGTCATGGCTCGACCGGTCGTGCCACAACTGGTTGAGTATGTACTCGATTGGTTGTGCACAGCCTAAAATAAGCATTTTTCATAAAATTTGAAATTTTAAACATTTAAAATAACAAAAATATACATTATGATATAGAAATGTATGAATAATCAATTCAAATTGTACATACTAAGATCAAATTTCAATTTCGCAAACCTGCTTATGTCGAGCGGTTTTGTGAATATGTCAACAAGTTAAGTCTCAGTCGGAATGTATTCCAAAGAAATTGTCTTGTCTTCCACTAATTCACGAATGTAGTTATATTTAATGTCAGTACGCTTCATTCGTGAATGCTGGATTGGATTTTTAGAGATATTAATTGCGCTTGAATTATCACAATATAAAACCGTAGTATCTTCCGCAATTCCATAATCGCATAATATTCTTTTCATCCAAACAAGCTGAGTACATGCATTACCTGTCGTAATGTATTCAGCCTCAATAGTTGAAAGTGATACGAAACTTTGTTTCTTACTTAACTAAGAAACTAAACAATTCCCTACATAGAAACAACCATCACTGGTTGATTTTCTATCATCAATGTTACCAGTCTAATCAGCATCTCTATAACCAGCTAATTGCACACTAGTATCATGTGGATACCAAACACCCAGATTGCTAAACTTGTGACATATCGCATAATCCGCTTAACAACAATTAAATGTGACTCTTTAGGGTCAGATTGATATCTAGCGTAAATTCCTATGCTAAATGTAATATCAGGTCGACTTGCAGTTAAATAAAGTAAACTACTTATCATAATGCGATACAATTTATGATCTATACTCTTATCTGTAAAGTTCATTGAGAGTTTTAAGGAAGTACTCATAGGAGTATCAAAATTTTTCCTATTATCAAATCTAAACTTTTTAACTAAGTTCAGAGTATATTTTGTTTGAGAGAAAAGAAACCATCAGGTTACTGTTTTACTTGCAACCTTAGGAAATAATTCAATTCCCCAACCATGCTCATTTATGTAACATCTCGGAAAAATAAGTACAAAGACCCCAGTACTACCTCTGACAGAAAACACTAAAGACCAAATTATATAGAAATTAGATGAAAATTAATTAAGTACTAAACTAAATTAATCGGTGGATTAGATTGGACCACTATCTATACGAACTGCAAGACTTAAAACCATTAGAATCGCTAACTTAACGTTATCCAAGAACTTAGAAGTAATCTCAAAATTGCCTTTTAGGTACGACTACTCCTTCGGTTCGGCCGTTTCTGATCTGGAGCGGTTTTCAGCCGTACTCGAATTTTCATTTCCCCCGTTTTAACGCACGAACCCCACAAACCCAAACCCTACTCTCATTCTTCCTCTCCCTCCGCATCTGACCGATGGAAGCGTCAGACCCCTCGCATCAGACGCAGCGCATCGTCTTCCTCATCGATCTCCATCATCTCTTCCACCTCCAAAACCCTAACCTTTACATCTCCATTCTCTCCTCCTCCAAAACCCTCATTTCCTCCCCTCCTCTCCCCTCCCCTCCTGTCTCTTCGCTTTCAAGCTCTTCTTCTTCTCTCTCTCTCTCCTCTCCTCTCCTCTCCACATCCAAAATCCACCGCCTTCTCGGCAAATCTGCCGCTTTCATCTCCTTCGATTCCCCCATCCCATACCCTAATCTCTCTTTCCCAGACACTGATCTCTCTCTCTCCTGTCTCTTCCCTTTCCCCGACATCGCCGGCGATCGTGTCTCTCCGTGCCGCGCGTCGTTCACCGCCGGATCGCTACGCCAGATCACCCACGACTATGCCTGGGAGCCTCGGATTCGAGATCCGAAAGGTACGTCTCATCTCGATGTCTGTGCCATTCGTTCGAATCTGGTCATTCTCTTTGATATTGGTACGCTATTGGATATTCCATTTTCGCATAAAGCCCCAGGGCTTCATGTCTCTTCATCTCCTTCCCCATTCACTACGTTTCGATGAAGCCTCGATCTGTGGCTGGGATTCCTAAAACCCAAATGCAAGGACTGATTTGAATGTGTGCAGATCTGTTCTCTGGATTTTGTAGCAATTTTGGGTAATGTAGTTAGGTTTTTTTAATAACCATTTGTTCTCTTTTTCTCTGAATTTTTAGTTTTTGTTTTCTTTTGTTCTCTTTTTATTTATTTATTTTATTTTATTTCTATGTCTTATTTGGTTACGAAATTTGGGACTTCTAATTCCCAATTGAAGGTTTGAATTGTTCTTTTCAGTTTTGCTGAATTTTTAGTGTGTTTTTGAAGTCTCTTATCTGGTTTGAAATATGCACGTTAACCATTTGAAGAAATGCTTCAACCAAGATCCCTTTCAGTTCTTTAGAGTATTTTAGCTAAGTTGTATATCAATGTTTTGCAGTATGCTTGCCATTAGATACTATATTGGTAAATTGTAGCATTTTTTATAGTTTGCAATAATTTCTTTTTATATTTTCTTTGCACAAGATTTTAAAGGTTGGCTTGCTTCCAACACTAGTCTGGGTAAAGGTGTGTTGATATCAGGTGGGCAGCCATTCACCAAACCTTTGCCAAACAAATCATCGGTATCCATTTTTTGAATCTACTAGTGAAACAGGGTTTGTAAAACTGACCCTAAATTGCCAGGACAACAATATGATGATGATAATCACAATTTGGCAAGGTGCAAGCTGACAAACCTGAACTTGCATTTAACTAGAAATAGTCAAATCACATTCTCCATGAGTAACATTAAAGATGAAAGATGATTATTGCTTGAACTAGTGCAAGCACCTCTCATCATCATGCTAGTCATTAAAATATGGCCATGTCACGTTCTCCATAAGTAACATTAACATTAAAGATGAAACAAGGATTTCTCATTTCCTGTATTTTCATTGGCCATGTCATCAGTGATGACATCAGCACTATTGCAATGATGTCATCCATAATAACATGGCCTGATGAAAATGTAGTAAATGGGAATTTCCTGTTTCCAATAGCAGAGGATCTGGATTCATAAGCTATATAGTTTTATGTGTGCTTACCAACATGCAATGTAGATTTACCTCACAAGACTGGTGTTCTTTGGTTTTTTATACCACTAACCCCCAAACCAACTACTCCATGGGCTTGTTTGGATTCTGGCAAAGTTGTGTTGCAACTAGCGGTCTATTTGCTATTGGAAAACAAATACTCTGTGCATCCTCTTGCATTTATCAGGGTTTGATGCAATTACAAATTATTTATGTGATATGGCATGGTTCTAAAATACAGTGATATGATTTGGAAAAAAAAATCAATGGACGTAGTTTAGTGATTTTATTAAAATGTTTTAGCATTCTTTCAAACTACAATTTCTTCCGATCAGCAAAGTCTAGTTGCCAGGGGAGGATTTAGTTGTAGTCTCTGCCCTCTTTTGTTTCATCTCTAGCACATCTTGTGGATTTAAGCTGATTTAAGGTTGGGAATTTACTTTTCTGGTTCCAAGTAGTTGAACAGGTCTAGGATATGGTGTTTTCAACTCATTTGTGTTGATATGTGGGGGTATTTGTGTTGTATAATATTTTTGCTGCTCGGCCTAAATTAACACTGTTTCAGTTCAGAACTGCATTCCATACAGGGACTTTGATTGATCTAGATGATTCAACCCCCATCTGACAACCTGTCCTTTTGTATTGGCTTGCAAGTGGATGGCTAAAAAACAAATATTGCCAATTGTCCACATGCAACTGGAACAGCCTATCCAGTTTATGACTGAGATTTTTTATTTTTATTTTTGCATTCGTGTGTCCATTATTTATGCACAATCAGCTTGTCAGATGAACAATCTAGATTTTTTATGGTTTCTGAGGTATTAATTATAATTCAAGATTAGGTTTCTCTTTATGAATAATTTAGTATTGATCGGCGTGTTAGATTTTCCATGCTGAATTGGTAGATTTAATTAGTACAGTTTCTGGCTGATCAGCTGTGTTTGGGAAGAAGTGGTTTGGATGTGTTCGATGAATTTATAAAGGACAAGCTATTTATTTTGTTCTTCTTTAGTTTGAATCACAAGTTGTAAATTGTTTAAGCTGAATCTGTTTATAGCAAAATTTCAAAATTCTGGCTATTAGGCTGAAGTTCAGTTGCAGGTAAATAAAATCAGTTTTTTTTTTTTTTTTTTTTTTTGTGTGTGTGTGTGTGTGCGCCTATTTTGATTAGTGGGGATTCAGAAAGGGGTTTATGGAAGTGCACAACATGAACTGCCATTTGGTTCAAAATGGTTTAGGCCTCAAAAGCCCCTTTTGAGGGTGTCCATTCATAATGGGGAAGTAACCCTCTAGTTGCAGTTACGTTTCTTTCCAATCCATCTTGAAAGCATTCATAATGAGTCCAAGCAGATACTGGTAAACTCATATCCTATATTATTCTTTCACAAATTTTCTATTGTTGACTAGTTTCATTTTCTTTAAAAAAACCATTGCCTTATATTATTTATGAATGTGGATTGCATTTTTTGCTTATGAAGTAAATAGAAGGTTATCTTATTGGCATTTCAAAACTACTTCTTGATGCTGGGAACTAGCGTCATCATTCCATCATGATCTGGGTACTCAGGCTTTGATTTTGTGTTGCTGACTAGTGTCAGTGCCAAGCTTCTCAGCCTCTTGTGTGTGTTTCCAATAAGCATGGATGTGAATGAGAAGTGGCACCCAAAGTTTAAATTGATGTGCTGAATTAGTTTCTACTGTTAGCTGCGAATTAGAAATGTTGAATGTGTGAGTTAGGAACAAACAACTAGTTCCATTTTATGGATTTAGTTTGAGTTGATATATTGATTTAGTTTCTATTGTTTCAGTGTTTTGATATGAATGCCTTTTGATGATATTAGGTGCAAGAAATTCAAAATTTTGTTTGTTCTTCTCAAACATTCCATCTCTCTCTCTCTCTCTCTCTCTCTCTCTCTCTCTCTTTTATGAATTAATGTTTTCATCCAAGAAAATAGTAACATATATTCTAGAACAATGTTTCACATTCGTCCACTAATGTCCACAATGCCATCACCATGCTCCAATGATCCAGGCATGTCACATGTGCAAGTATATGTCTGGAAGCCAGCCATGTGTCCATATGTGCCATTGTGCTGAATGTTTAGGGGAGACAACTACCTGGGCATGTATCTAAATATCAATCACTAGGGATTTTTGTCCATATTTATTTTTGTTGTTGTTGATTTTGTCTCTTTTCTTAGTATGATCTGGGCTAGATCAATCACTAGGGAAACTGAGTTTAAGAGCATTACTGTTGGGGTATATGCCACCAAGAGCTTTGGTAAACCAACGCTCCCTACACTCAGCTTACAATGCCTCAAGTGCCAAACTGTATGTATGTGTGACAACTCTGTTGTGCATCGGGTGGGCTACTTGACTTATCAAGTGTGCAAGACGAACAAAACATTGCCAACTGTCAACTGCCTACTGTTATGTCTTAATGTTTTCCCAATCCTGATGTTTTGGCCAGGTCATTTATGTGGTACTGTAGGCATTTTAAGTAGATCTGTAGAGACATTTATGATTCCGTTGCTGCTTTTGTTGACATCTTCTTAACTTGAAGAATCATCCAATCGTTTCCATCAAGCTTGAATGAATCCTATGCCACATTTCTGCTGCTTGAAGCTGTGGTAAGTTGGCTTCTCCAGATTGTATCATGGAATCTGTCTAACAAATTAATTGAATGGTCGTATGCCAATTTTCTTATTTTCTTCTTCTCTGTTTGTTTTTTTCCTTTTTCCTTTTTCTTTTGTTATTAGCGCCCCTTGATAAAAAAAAAAAAAGGGAGTCATTTGATACTTGGGCAGAGTATGCTGCTTGATATGCAGGCACTGAAAGTTGTATACATGTATAGTAACTCAAATTAAACTGCATAAACTTTTGAGTTCAATGTAACTGAGTAACAATTCCCAAATCAGAATCGTTTGCAAATCCTAGCTTCTGATTAATGAACTCTTGTCTTTTTTTTTTTTTTTTTTTTTTGGGTTAGTTTGTTAGTACATACCTCATTGTTAGCACACACCTTACTGTTGGCCACGCCCCACTTGGGAATCAATACCAAGACCTTAGTGTTGAAACGAAGTTATCTTCACTCAGTCTACCACTTGAGCTATGGATCGGTGTGTATTGAACTCTTTTTTCCTGCATAGAACTGTTGGATATTTTCACCAATCCGATAGTTATATTATTATTAAATAATAAGTTTAATTTTTTGGTTTATGATATGATCTAAAATGGACTAATAATTTGGACAGTTCAATTTGAAGTACTTGTATGCCATGTACACACTATCTCAGTGCCCGTGTATCATCCAATATACTTCACCTAAAATTTTGTCAATGTATCTCTAGTTTAATCTTTAAATGAGGTTTTAAAGTTTCCAGTGAGGCGCTGGACTCACAAATTGACAATTCCTACGAGATTCCCCTGCTGCCCAACTAACTGGCCGCTATGAAGTTATTGCTTTTGATTTCGGGTACCAGTCTAGTTGTTAATCGAAAAACTCAAACTTCTCTAGATGATTGTCACAGTACTTTTTTGTCCATCATCAAAAGCTTATGGGATTTGGCAGCTATTAGCTATAGTAGTCTGTGGTTGTGATTGAGGAACTCGATTATAGCATTCCATGCATGTTGAAAGATTCAAAACTGAATCCCCAATAGATGATAAAATGATGAAGAGCCAATTTAGATGGTTGGAACGTGTGCTACAATAAGCAAGGTGGCCCCAGTAAGCAAGGGAACTATGATTGGGGTTTATTGGGCCTAAAAGGAGGATAAGCTGGGAACTAAAGACTAGGGTCAAGGCAGTGAGAAGGGATATGAAAGTTTGTTTGCCGAGGGTAGGGCCTCAGGAATGACTGGTGAAACAAGATTCGGAAACCTAGACTAGATGGGACAATGTTGGCAGGAAAATAAAGGTGTAAGCGTCAAACTTAAGTTCTTTCTACAGGAAATAACAACACGCATGTTTATTCTCACATTCAGCATCTTTACTGAAAATTTTACATGGTCTGACATAGCTCAGGACTATATAATTATTTTTGAATGCATTCTTTTGCTGCAATACCATTTCTAGTTCCTCCTACTTATGCCAGGCTATTCTCTTACTTATCATGTATTGTAGTGGAAAGCTGGTTGAGGATGTGAAGCATCCAATACACATGTTTGTTTTGAGATTACACATGAAGCTCCATGCTAGTGGCTGGTCTCTGATCCTTTTCTCGAGGATGCCTGAGAAGCAGCGGAATGCCACCATGGACCATCTCATTTCTGCGGGATATAGAAGCTGGTCTTCTTCGATTATGAGGTTGTATGCCCTTCCACATATTTTGATGTGAAAAATAGCCCATTTATCTTTTAGGAGTGTTGCTAAGCACACAGGCATTTGCAATGAGTCTCATGTAGTCACCGCACATGTGCCAACATAGCACATAGGAGCGACATCCGATCCAATCCATCTATAGCACATTGGAACTCATGCTTTGTTCAGGTACGCAGGCAACTGGATCCTTACACTTGCTCGGGAGGTAAACTCTCAGGAGTTTCAACACCCGGTCAAGGGTTCGAGTATCCACAGGTGGTGAAATTCCACTAGCGTGAGTGTGTGGGTGTGTTAAAAAAAAAAAAGAAGGTACGCAGGCAACTGTCCTGGAATTTTGAAGGTGCATTTGGGTGTTTAATTACTGTACCTAGCATGTATGTGCATCCAGATTTATACTCATCCACTGTTAATATTTTGGGCTTTTGCAACAGGAATAATCACTGCATCCTTTCATAGCAGCCATGTTTCTAGTCTGCTTTTCCAGTTGTATTTTTTTATCCATGTTCACTCAACATTCATAGTGCCCAAGGTTCTGGTGAATTTTTGCTACCTTTATTGCCATTGCACCTTGCCTGTATGTGCATCCAGATTTCTGTCTATTTGAGGACACCAATCTCTGTGGTTACAGAGCAGTGCTGTGGGACTTTTTGAGGACACCAATCTCTGCGCCATCCATGCCAAGAGGGTCACCATCATGCCGAAGGGTCACAACAACAATGTAGATCCACGTAGGATACTGGATAAGCTGATGAATCCCATGTTATTCGACATCAGGTTACATGGATGCACATATCATTCTCTCAACTTGAAGAGCTTTTTATTTTATTTTACTTTATTATTCTCCAACACCTGATACTGAATATAACATTTTGCTCACTGGTGGGAGTTTTTGGAATGGCCAATCAAGTCATTGAGAACCATCCATTGTCATCTAACATTTAGCTTGCATCACTGATTGACTCCTTAAGGCCCCTAGTCAAAATACCATGGATCACAGGGTGAACTGTTGAATATTTTTGTTATGAGGGAACTGGTATCATTTTCTTGAAAACTTGTTTGTTATTTCATGAATAGGAAAATACTAGGTGTTCTTTGGGTCTTTTTTAATACTTTCAGTTGCTTTCTTGTACTAGCCAATGCTTGGGAGGAGGATGATGAAATTGTTTTGGTCACTTGTCGAATTGAGAATCCTGAACTGGACATGGTCAGCGGACCTGTGAAAGAGAAGCTTAAAAACTTCATAAATGAGTTGTATGCAATTCTGACCATT
The DNA here is from genome assembly GCA_030180095.1 of Magnolia changhungtana. Lineage (NCBI taxonomy): Eukaryota > Viridiplantae > Streptophyta > Magnoliopsida > Magnoliales > Magnoliaceae > Magnolia > Magnolia changhungtana. The sequence goes on from JASAUF010000600.1 coordinate 8,190,688, forward strand.
GGTTAATTATCGTTGAAAATCTTGTTCACCGGTGTTTCTAACTTTTTTTTTCTTTGTTTTCTTTTTGAGCCAGATATGAAATTCGATTCGACATGAAAATTGGTGTTGCTTCACAAAAGCAGCTATCAGCATCTGCTGTAGATTTTCCTCGGATTAATTGAGAAGCTTTTTAGGAGTCTGAAACTGAATTGAACTGCGATTAGCATGAATTGTGAACAACTCATCTACTGATTATTTTTGGTTCTTTCATGGTTTCAAAGCAATATGCCACTGAATCTTTTATGCTTTTAGAGAACTAGGCTGTTATATCCATAACTTACTCTCTTTCTTAAAAAAAAAAAAAGAAAAATAAAAAAGATGATGAACACGAAGTGATGGCGAGGGGAACCTTTGCTAATGAGTTGGCCTCTTCAGTTGTTTATTGTTATATCCTTGACCCAAGTGGAAGTTTCTAACTATCCAATCTTTGGCCTCTCCAGTTGTTTATTGTTATATCCTTGACTGTTTATTTGTAGTAATTGATCGATGGATTGGAAACTTCCAGTCCGAAGGTGTCCTCCATCCACACTGAGATCCACTAGATTTTTTAGTGTGGATTATCACCAACACCACTTTGGGTGGAATAAGTACATCATGATAGGTTTCCATTTATGTACTTCTATTTTGCTGATGAGTTGCTTTAGTATGAATAGTTGCACATCATTTTTAGGCTTTAACTAGAGATTTAATTGGTAATGTCTTGATTTTATTAGCGATGATTCTCGGCGCATTTGAGGTGTTTGATGAGAGAGTTTATACATGCATCATCAAGCCACTACATAGCTTCCCTTGTGCAAAATTCAGGCCATCTGCTCAAGCCGATATGCCATACATCTATGTTAATTGCTTACTGTCCATTTCGTTTGCATACAGTTGGCTCACCTGACTTGCATGTGACCAGATTCTTACACCAAGGCGTAAGTTGCAGGTGAGGTTTCCTAAGCCCATATGTGCATGGAGCATTGCATGACCAAATACAGCCACATGCACCAATGTAGCATAAGGGTGTGCGATAAGAGCTTTCCATCAAGTGGGTCGCACCTTCTAGAACTTTGGGCTCAAAATTGTGTTTCACTCCTTAGGTGGACCACTGTATACAAAACAAATGGATGTTAAGAAAAAGTTTTATTAGCCATCCATTTCTTTTGTATATTGTGCCCAACTTAGGAGCGAAAGCTTGACTTTTGCATGTGGCTCTTCTAATGGAAAGCTTGGATCTTTTATGCATGGCTCATCTAATGGAAAGCTGGATCCCACACACATGTTTCGCATTAGCATGTTCGGCTGCCAGTGGATGGTCACAGATCCACTGGCTTAACCTCTGTTTTTATGTGAACTTCATATGGTTTTTGATTTGTTATAGCAAAACTAGTAGCACATTGTTTTTGGGTTTTTAACAAGAGACTTATTTTTCAGTCTTTCTTTTATAGGAGAAGCTACTTGACACATGTGAGGCAATTGGACGTGACATGGACATGACATGGTAAATGATTGCCAATGAAAGTTAATGCATGAATGATATGAGATCTTTGGATTATATTTTCAAATTGTAGCAAGAGTGATGTAATATTTGACTTATGATTATATTTGTGTTGGATGTAATATGCTTATTTGAAATGGATGCAATTATTTAGAGTATAGAGTTAAAACAGGCTCCACAATGCTTTATTGGAGAGTTTAAATGGAAAGCTGCTCATTAATTGTGAAAAATTCAGGCTGGTTTGGTCATCTGGTGGGCCATGTAGCTATATATATATATATATATATATATATAGCAAACCTCTTCGGGAAGAATTTTACAAGGTTGCCATTGATATCATTATCATAGGAGACGTTGAATTGCCCGAGCCAGACGGATATCATTCGACTTTAGGCGAAGTTGGAATTGGCTCATTTGTTGCATGGCATCATTGCTTTACTGAGTTCACTGATTAGGGACAATAGTCTAACACTTTTTGGGACAAATGTGTTGATGGCTTCGATCATCACTGCATGGCAAGGAATTATATCACAGATAAAATACTTTACTGAAAGTAGACTACCAGTTTTGATGTAGATTTAAAGTTTTAAGACAACTGCTAGTTTTGATGTAGATTTAGAGTTTTAACATTTCTATATCATGTATATTCAACGGTGGTCAGGTTATTTTGTTTGGCTAACACTGCATTGTTGTTGCCTATTTTCAGCTTGCTTAGGTACTGAGCCAAATCCAGGATTTCCTAGAAGAGGGATTTTCAGGTATCTGTATAGGAGAGATTTGCTTCTCTTGTGGTTCATCTTGTGGTTATCTTAGTTCAGGCTTGACTTGTGTTTATGGTGCAAGTTCAAGCATATATTCAGCTGAACTGCAGCAGGTGCAGCCCCAGAACTGCAGCAGGTGGAATCCCCTATTGTTTATGATGCCTACAAGCTTCTTGTTATGCCTTCTCCAATTGGTGGTATTCTTATAATCCTTTTGTGTGTTTGGAAAGCTGACTGGAATGGATTTTTGTCATGGTTGGTTGTTCTGTTTGCATCTTCAGTTATTTTCAGGTTTTGACCCTTTCAATACAATTCTAGGCGTAACTTGCAAGCATTTCATAGCTTTAAACAAACCATTTTAACAGTCTCTAGGATGCTTTTGTTATGACAGAAGCTGGAAAACTTAAAGATGAGGACCAAGTTGAGAAGCCATTTCAACGGAAACAAATAAAGGTCAGGTTTCCCTGAGCATGGAAACAAGTGGAAGATCTGTAGTAATGATTAAGATTTAAGAATCTAGAATTTGAATATGATGACAAGGTGTGTAATTTTGTTCTGTGATACGCATTTATTCAAGTACTATGGCTTTTCATTTTATGACTAGGGCCTTTTGTGTTCAATCATCTTTACTTGCACATCCATGCACCAGGTGCTTTTTGATAAAGCAAACCTTATGATTGGGAGGGGAGAAAATTGCTGTCATTGGCCCAAATGGATGTGGGAAGAGTGCTTAAATTGATTATGGATCTTGAGAAACCAAGAGGAGGTGAAATTTTGTTTGGGGAGCACATTGTCCTTCCAATCATAAGGTTTCCCTGAGCATGGTAACAAGTGGAAGATCTGTAGTAATGATTAAGAATCTAGAATTTGAATATGATGACAAGGTGTGTAATTTTGTTCTGTGATACACATTTATTTAGGTACTATGGCATTTCATTTTATGACTGGGGCCTTTTGTGTTCAATCATCTTTACTTGCACATCCATGCACCAGGTGCTTTTTGATAAAGCAAACCTTATGATTGGGAGGGGAGAAAATTGCTACCATTGGCCCAAATGGATGTGGGAAGAGTGCTTAAATTGATTATGGATCTTGAGAAACCAAGAGGAGGTGAAATTTTGTTTGGGGAGCCCATTGTCCTGCCAATCTATTTTGAGCAAAACCAGGTATGGTAATGTCTGCAAGAGTGTACTTTTGTTGATATAGTGAGTAGTTGGATGCTTCCGAGTCATGTTTTACATGTCTGAATTTTCTTGTGGCTAAAAAAGTTATCATTCTTGCATTGAAGTAAACACATCATACATGTATAGTCTAGAATGGATGCATGCATCTATCTAGCAACCAAAAGGCAAATGGCTAATATCAATTGTCTTGCCTTCCAAACACCCAAACATCTCCACGTGCCAATGTAGAGCACATTCGCAAGGTCCAGTCCTTTCATCAAGTAGTACATCAGTGAATTTGCTCTGATTAGTCCATTTTTTGCCACATTTTGTAGGTGGAATATCAATTATCCATTCATTCATACATGTGAGGCTCATGTATGATTTGACTGGCCCATTTTGGCCTAAGCTGTATTCATCATGGCCCTGCCTCATGGACTTCCTGAATACTTGGCCAGTGTGCCAAGCACATGCATCTTTCCTAATTCTAATTTTTTCTAAAAGTCAGGTGGGCCACATTGCAAGAAATAATAGGGATTGGACACTCACCATTGAAAATTTATTGGGGCTCACAAAAGTTTAAGACAAGGCTGATATTTGTGTTTTCTCTTCATCTTTGTGGACATCAGCTGATGAATGGGTTGGATGGAACATAAACAGAATGGTGGGCTCCATAAAGGTCCTATTGATGCTGTTTCCATCCTCTAGTATTTCTTTTGACTGAATAAACAGGATGGATGTGTAGACTGAATATTGATAATTTTTCTTTTGACTTGTGACTAATTAACCAACCATCTTTTTAATTTTTATAGTACATGTGGACTACTCAAGGACTAGATCGACCAGCCTATTTTAAAACCAGTCTTGCATAGTGGGAAGAAGCATGATGACTTTGAGGTCACACGTGTGGGCAATAACAAAACTATGTACTTGCTCAAGTTCTCTTAGGAGTTGTTTTAATGGTGCTCTCAGGTATGGCTAAATTTTCAATTCAAACTAAAATTAGCTGCCTTTGTTGAATCTCTGATCACTTTCTTGTCAAAGGTTTCTCAACCCTGGAGAACTACAATAGGCACTTACATTCTTTTTACTTCCAGGTCCATCTATAAAATGAGATTCATAGTTGATTGATCCATTGTATGGAAATCGATTAGGTGGTGGCCTTAGATTCAAGTACTTTAGACTCTGTTGTATCTACTTTTGTAACCATTGGTGGTACCTGAACTAGTACCCAAAGCAAACTAAATGGACATGAATTAAAAATATGAAATGATACTGAATTCACTTTAGTTGCACCATCACTATCAAATATCAAATATCAACAGACATTCAAGACATTTGCTCTATATGGATCGTGTGTGCCTTGGATAAATAACTTGGCATTTCACAGCGATTGATTGATTCTAAATTGTTTGGAATCTTATATGATTTGTGATATTTGGGATATTTTGATAAACATGATGCATAGGTGCAGTATATGCCTTTTGTTAATGTTTGGAGATATCAATAGTTGTGAAGCTAGTTCCATTACAATAACTAGAATTATTTGCTTGCTTTACTCCTATTTTTAGGAAATGGTGAAGGGTGGGAAGCTAATCTTCTCATTTGATGCAACAAAGAAAGCTCGCTTTGGTGTACTCCCACGATATGCAAAAGATGAGCTTCAAATAAGATGGTTTGAGCTCCCAAATTGCTTTATCTTCCATAATGGTGAGTTTTATTTTTTTCCTTTAACAGACCAACAACAATGCCTCGGGAAACATTTCAAGCTTACTATGCCTGATGTGCATTTTGCATCATAATCCTATATGTCATATCAAGCACGGTTAATTGGCCTGGGCACTGAAGGGTCCCAGATGTGTGTTTGTGTTTCTAGTCCTTTGTAACAAGCTCCCATTCTTCAATCTTGATCATTAGTGGGGAGACTTATCTTTTTCACTCAGTTACCAATTAACTTCAATTTCTATAGTTATTTATATTCTTAGGTAGGAAGCGCCTTGTTCCTGTGGGTCTAGGAGATGATGATCAATGCATTGAGGAGGGAGCTTCACACACCATCTTCGCAAAGCTATAATTTAAAGTGCCAGCCTTTACTGTAGCTTATTTTGTAAATTTGATTTTGCAATGAAACATCTTCAAGCAAATTATTTTCTAATGTTTTTCTTTGGATTAATCTCTATTTTGATGGAATGTAATCAACTTCTGTTAATTTATTTCCCTTGATCTTAAATTTTGTGTGTTTATCTAGGTTTAAAATTGTTCTTAAAATTCACCGTTGGTAACATTAAGAAGGTTTAAAACCGTTTTTAAAATTTCGTTCCTAAAATATGACCATTGGCACCAGAATGGTTTAAAACCGTTCCTAAAATTCCGTCTCTGAAATTGGAAACGGTACCTAAAACGGTTCTGAACCGTTTCTGTTTTTCTGCGACGCCTCATTTAGGAACGATTTTAAACCGTTCCTGAAGCATTTAGGAACCGTTAAGAACCGTTCCTAAATGACGATTTTGGTGTAGTGACCGCGCGTCGAAAGTCCGATGATCGCGCAACTATAAGGTTATAACCGCTTTACTGGGCTTAACAACCATCGCGGGAATCGAACCCAAATATTATCCAGAAACGCACAACTTGAGCCTTGAGCGAAGTGTGTGAGAAATGCAAATATCTTTAGAAAATGAACTCAAACTCAAGTGATTCGGGCCATTCGCTTGCTGGGGAAATTGAAGACTTCAGACCGTCAGATTCAGACCAAACTTTACCCATGGATTAGGAAAATTTTCTTGCCCTTATCGGTATACTTGTGGCCCTGATTGAGTAACGATGACCGTCGAACGGAAACAGGTCCTCGGCAGATCAGTTTGTCAAATTGCACCATAAACATAGTCCTGACATAATTCCGTTGTCAGGGAACTTGCTCCACGACTTAGGTAAGAAATAGACCTTCTTAAGAGCCCCGTTTGTAAAAAACAGACACCCTTTGGCTATAACCTAAGTACACCATGGCCCTAAGGCCATTGACTTCACTTCTTAGCCTATATAAGGACCTTAAACCACCCCTCTAATTTCATATGAATTTCTCAAACCTTATGTGAGAGGAGAGAAAAGAGGAGGAAAGAGTGAGGAGAAGAGAGTGAGATAGGGAGATCGTTGCTGGGATTCACTCTCACTACTCCACGTATCGAATCACCACCCCACCATCGCTACACCGTCGATTCTAACTTTGATTTAGGTAAGAAATCCTAACCCTAATCTCGTTTTAGCAATCCAAATAAAAGAATCGACGAAATAGCTAACCTATTTCATGATTTAGGTAGCCGTTGTGCTGTAGACGGAGACGTAGTGTACGAACTGAGTTCATAACGGGCGTACCGATGAAAGGTGTGGACTATAAACGTTTAGGTTATGGTTTTCAAGGCTTTTAATTTCAGCTAATGGTTTATGTCTGACTTGTTTGCCACCATATGATCTTAGTTACAATGTATTCGATAAATTATACATATGTGTGAACTATGTGAATATATAATGCTTTCCATGTGTTTGTTGAAATGTTTGAATGAAATTACTATCATGATTTGTACTTGCCATGACTATTAATCTAAAATATATGTTTGTTGTATGTATGACAACTCATTTACAAAAGGATTTGCTATAATATATGCTATAACTAAGTTAGGGCATGTCAGTAGTAATGTGTAGGCTAAGTGTTTGATAAAATGTATGAATGAGCAATTGTTTGATAAATTGTAATTATTAAGGGTGTTAAGATATGATTCTCAACTACCTTATCTATATGTATAAATTCCTTCATTTAACCTAAATTTCACATACGTGATTTATGTATAAAAATGCCTATGTATAGTAACATGCTTTATGTGTTTGATAAAATGCTTAAACGATTATTGTAATTGAATTGTTTACTAAATGTTGTTATGATTATCACATGTGACTGCCTATTGCACTGAGTATGATTAGGACTACTACGTAGTCCAAGCAATTGGTAACGGTTTCTGATCGAGTGACCGAACTAGTCTCTCCACAACGGATACGTTCGATGAATTCGAGTCGTACGGTGATTATCGATAGTGGTCAGGCCATGAAGAGTGTATATGCGCTCCATGTCGATTAATTTAGCGTGCGCTCGTACCAATTGAACTTTTCAAATACCCCGATTGGCCTATTATATGTTTACCATGTATGGACGCTCCTACTTGAATCTAAGATACCACTTACCATTGTAAAGCCTGTTTCAACCTTGATACAACGATCCGCTATGACTCATGAGCTGGGCATGGTGGTATGGGACACTGTGGTCGAGCTGTTGACCTACGCTGGGGTGACGAGCTACCTCGTAGTGACCAATGAGCAATCCAAACTCGTGAGCCGAATATGGTGGTATGGGACACTGTATTCGAGCTGTCGACGTACGATCAGGTGACGAGTCTCTCGTAGTAACCTCGAGTATAAATTGGACCTACGCTGGGGTGACGAGCCTCTCGTAGTGACCTCGAGTGTAAACTCGTGAACTTGCCTATCAATTGCTTTTAAATTAGGGGTGATGTTGCCCTATAACTTGCCTATTGTATGTGATTAACTAGGATTGACGACCCTAGATGGATCATCGTTTGGGTAAATGATATAAGGGGAGGTACCTTAGTTTCCCGAATCTGCTGTATAAATAAGCCTAAATAATTACTTGGATAACACGATCATGCACCGCATTGCATGTGCTTTGGCGAGGAAGCGCACGTTTAGAGAGTTTGTCATGCGCGATCGTGAGATGATGTCGTTAAGGGAGTGCAGGCGAGGACATGCATCATTATAACATACCATTTCTGCATTAACAAGAGTACTTAGGGCATGACTGTTGTACTGCTTTATCATTATTGCTTGACTGAATTGATAACATGTTAACCTTTGCCTTATAGCTCCACTGAGTTGATCACTCACTCCCACTCTGGGACGGTATTTTAAAATACCAACCAGACTCTGTTTTAGCTGCAGATGGTAGCGAGGCTTATGAGACGGAGTTGGACTTTTATGATGAGGAATTCTCCTACATGCAACTCTCAGGCGGGTCTATGTAGACCTAGAGTTGCGTCGTCTAGATTATAGGGATGTAGCTTAGTTGGCCATTACACTTTGTCATTTTGTAAATTTTAGAACTATATATGTAATTATTTAGCCTGGTGACATACTCATACTTTGGGGATTGATAAACACTTACATACTTTTTATATCTATCACAGTCTTTCGCTTGCTCAATTTAAATAGTCTTTGGAGTATGATATGCTGTTTTAGTGTAATCTCACTCATGTTTAATGCACTAATATGGACAACATTTAAATATCATTATCTATGTTGCATAAGTGATGCGTTGGATCTCGGGAGTTAAGCTTTCCTCGACCCCCGATTTCCGGGGCGTTACAAGTTGGTATCAGAGCATGATTTGGATTAAACTGGACCTGAGTTATGGTAACACGACGCACTCTGAAGCACTTCGACTTAGGTGGGGGCGATAAAAATATAGAAACGAACGTAGGATTCCCAGTTTTACCAACGGGCGAAACTAACAGATGAAATGCACCCCGTATGCATTTAAGATCACGTGAAATGATCTCAATCCCCTCTTAGACCGTCAATTGACGGGTTTGAGTTATTTTTTGACGAATACCAAACTTAAATCACGCCAAAATGTGTGAATATGTGCACGATAGGTTCCAAAACTGCCTCAAACGGACATAGGGGCCCAAACCACACGAAACGGGGGGAACCAGAGGGTCCCCCTCACCATTTCGGCACCCCGGGAGGGGGAGGTCATCGCCCACGGTCCAGCAGACCGCGGCGCATTGCGGTCCACTCCAATGGACCCGCCAGTCTGGCAGCCCGCCGTCCTCTCTCACTCGTGTGGGGCATGCAATTTGTGTGGTCCCACTCTATTTCGCCCCCTTTGCCTCATTTCCACTCCATTTCACCCCTCCTAGCTCTCAAAACCCCTCAAAACCCTCATTTTCCCTCTCAAATCTTCATTCCGTACTCCATTTTCTTCTTCTTCAATACACATACACCCACCATATTTCCCTCAAAACCCATCTCGTACCACCTTCTATTTCCCTAATTTCCTCTCATTTGAGCACAAAGCCTACATCTTTGTGTCTCATAACTCTCAAACTTCCCACATCCATCCTATCCTCAAGCTTTTTCAACTCCATCGCTCTTTTTGAGCTTATTACTGCCATCTTTTCCATTTCAACGCTCCTTTCCCTCATGGGAAAGAAGAGGGCATCCGCGGGTGAAGCCAGGCCTTGTTGCCCTACCCGCTCGAGGAAGCAAACATACGCCGAAGCAAGCACTAGCGCCGAGCGAGAGCGAAGGACGAAACGGGATCTCGATCCCCAAATTCCACTTGAAAGATTTCTATTGCCGGCCATCAGACATGGTAAGTTTCGTGGCCATAAAGTTGTGTTTGAAGCACATGTTGACGAAGGGCTATTTGGGCTATACCGGGTGATGGACCTCCTGTTGGAATCCGGGTGGGGTCCCATATTTGAAGGCAAGTATCATGCGTGTGAAAACACTGTCCGAGCCTTTTATGCGCACATACGGGATCATTACCGGAGCCTCTACATTTCACTATCCTCGTGGGAAGGCGGAAAGCCATAGTCGATGTAAGTGCGATGGCCTGAATTATGAGGATTGAACGTGGCGAGGTACATGCTAGTGAATCTCATCTCAAGAGTGTGTGAGAAAGAGATCGTCGCACGCGGTTTTTTTTTGGTCGACTGGTTCACTGGAAGTGAGGCAATTAACTCCCATCAACCAAGATGATTTATGACTTCCACCTACTCCACCACATATTCACGTACAATGTGTATCCTAGGTAGAGCAACCGTACCGAGTGCACACGTTTGATGGTGGACTTCCTATACAGAGCTGGGCAGGGAGACAAGTTGTCTGCCTATGTTCGCCCTGCTACAGATAGTACAGACTGCATGTGCTGTTAGGAGAGATATTTCACTCCCATTCGACCGACTTATATGCAAGATTGCTCGTGATTTCGGCTACAGACTTAACATGGATGAGCTCGCGTCGATCCACTTCATTAATGACTATTGGGCCACGACAACGCCAAACCCGACTCGATGAGAGTGGGGATGAGATAGAAGAGAGTAGTGAAGAAGAGGAAGAAAATGAAATAGAGGAAGTGAGGAAGAAGGAAGTGATGAAGAAGAGGAAGCCCAGGACTCTGATGGGGGACCTCCTATTGCTTCACATGACGACCACCATGATCGGGCTGCCTTAGAAGCCCGCCTGGTTCAGATTGAAGAGAACTAGGCCGCCCTAAGACAGGAGGTCAAGGAGACCCACGCCGAATTGAAGCAAAAGCTTGAAGAGAATCAGGCTTATGTGAAACAGAAATTTAAGAAGATGTCTCGCACCTTGAACGCTCTCCTGTGCTGTACGCAGGACAAGGGCGCTCCTCCCCCTTCACCAGAGTAGGACGACTAGGCGTATGTTGTAGTCGTCTTTTGGTTTGTTTTGTTCTTTACTTTCTATGTAATAGCCCTTGTTGGTTTAGTTGGATATTAGTAGTTAGTTTTAAAGCTTTTGTTAGATTAGTTCACATACATCTTCTGTCATAATCCATGTAAGACCACATCTCATGTATTGTGACAATTTTGGTTAAATAAAATGCATGAAGATTCTTTTGATTTGAAATGTGTAAAATGCTTGGAAAAATTGAATATTGTTATTCAAAATCTTACACGTGTTGCACCTTATGTTGTATATAGGGAATGCCCCCTAAGAACACTCGGAGCACTGCACGTCTCGCACTTGGTGAATCGTTTGACGGGGTACCTCCCTCAAGCGATAGCCATACAGACCCTAGCTTGGGCCCAGACTTTGAGACAATGCCGGATTCACAGTCGGCCACTGGCCCCACCAATGGGCCAACACCTAGTGCACCACCCGTTCTGGAACAGAACCATGCGTCCTCGTCGACGCCATACATGCATCAGGCTCCTCCTCCTGATAGGTTGGAGCAAATGATGCTCCTAATGCAGCAGCAACAACAGATTTGGACCACTATTGCGGGGGCCCTTGCCCAGAACATGAACATGGTCCCGCCTGCACCACCTGTGCACCCGGCTAGAAATATGACTGGCAACGGTCTTTTTGAGCACTTCTAGCGTTTCCGACTTCCCACCTTTGCTGGCACTCACAGGCCCGAGGAGGCCGAATACTGGCTCGATCGCATCTCTAAGATGCTGAAGCCGTTGCACTGCACTGAGGCAGAGCAGGTTGAGTTAGTTACATATATGTTCGAGAAGGAGGCTAGTCTATGGTGGGATAGCATCCTACGGACAGTTCCTATAGGACATGTGTGGACGTGGGAAGCTTTTGAGACCCGTTTCCATGGAAAATACTTTCCCCTTACTTATCGTACTGAAAAGGAGGGTGAGTTCCTTCGCCTTCGATAGGGAGGGATGACCGTTGCCGAATATGAGAACAAGTTTACGGAGCTAGCTAGATACGCTCCTTTGATCCTAGGAAACAAGCCGATGAAGATGCGGCGATTTTCTGAGGGTCTGCGGCTCGAGATATGTATGAAGATGTGTTGCGCTAGCATTCTTAATTATGCTGAGCTAGTGAACATGTCCCTGCGAGCTGAGCAGGATGGGGACTGACTATCCTGTACACGTGTACCCATGGGTCTGAGGCCTCGACTTGATTTGCCGAACAGACCGTTCCTCGGCAAGAGGCCACGTGCAGATTCGCCTCCTAGGCTTACGACTCTACTGACCCAGTCAAGGAGATCAGATTTGTGGTGCACCTACTACAAAAGATTGGGCCATACGGACACTTATTGCTTTACCAAGATGCGGACAACGGCTTCACGCCTCCTCAGAAAATCAATCGTTAGATACCACAAGCATCTCAGCTCCACCTCTGCGATCAGCACCGCCAGCACAACCTTTCTATAGGCCAAATGTACCTTGAAATAGGCCGCCTCAACGATCTATGGCAGCGCAGCCGAATCGTCCTCAAGAAGCTCGAGTGCACTTACTTGCAGCTGAGGCATCCGAGATAACAACCGCAACACCATTGGCTTTCGAAGTCACAACACACATCCAAGATATACCAGTCTTTCTATTGGTGGACATCGGGTCCACTATTTCAATAATATCATGTGTAGTAGTCAAGCGACTAGTATTGGAAACTACTCGTATGGTTGGGGTGAGACTCCTTATTGCCACAAGGACCTTCTTAGACACTACCAAGATTTGTAAGGGTTACTCGATAAACTTAGGAAGCAGAACAGTACTCGTTGACCTGATTGTTGCCCCCCTGTGTCATTACGATATCATCCTCGGTATGAATTGGCTCACCGAGATTAAGGCAAAGATCAATTGCGATATTAGAGTAGCGACAACCCATAAATCTGAGGGCACGAACTTTATTTTCCCAATCCAGGTCAGTTGGTACTACCGCATTAGTTGTTATGCTACCTTGCTAGAGAATGTTGATGGTCCGACACTTAGGAACACGCCTTTAGTCTGAGATTTCACGGACGTGTTCAGGACGATACTTGGACTACCTCCTCGGCGCGAGATCGACTTTACTATCGACCTTGTGCCTGGTGCGACACCCATTTAGCTATCGACATATCGCATGCCTCCATGTGAAATGAAGGAATTGAGGAGACAGATCGACGATCTGTTGGATTCATGCTTCATATGACTAAGTTTATCTCCTTGGAGAGTACTTGTGTTATTAGTGAAGAAGAAGAATAGATCATTGCGATTGTGTATTGATTGTCACAGGTTGAACCAAGTGACGGTGAAGAACAAGTACCCTCTGCCCAGGATAGATGACCTGTTTGACCAGTTGAAAGGGGCACAATATTTTTCAAAAATCAACTTATAATCAGGATATCACCAGTTGCGCGTCAGGGATGAGGACATGCAGAAAACGACATTCAGAACCAGTTTTGGGCACTATGAGTTCCTTGTGATGTCATTTGGACTCACGAATGCACCGGCTGTGTTCATGAACCTCATGAACCGGGTGTTTCAGCCGTACCTATACCATTTCGTCATTGCATTTATAGAGGACATTCTGATATACTCCAAAAGTCAGGAAGAACACGAAGAGCACCTGCGAGCAGTCTTTGGTACTCTTAGGAAGAGTCAGCTAGTCGCTTAGTACAAGAAATGCGACTTCTGGAAGGAAGAAGTCAAGTTCTTGGGACATGTGGTGTCCAAGGAAGGAATAACTATGGACCTTACTAAGGTGACCGCACTTCAGGACTAGGAGTAGCCTGGTTCGAATATAGAAGTGAGGAGCTTCATGGGACTTGCTGGCTACTACCGTCGGTTTATTAAGGACTTTTCTAAGATAGCCAGCCCGTTGTCTTAGCTTACACGAAAGGATCTTAAGTTTGCTTAGAATGAGAAGACAGAAGCAGCCTTTCAGGAATTGAAGGACAAGTTGACGTTCCCCCTGTGCTAATATTGCCAGACCAAGGGGTCAGATATACGATACACACCGATGTGTCTTGTGTTGGTTTGAGTTGTGTTCTTATGTAGAAGGACAGAGTGATTGCCTATGCGTCGTGACAATTGAGGAAACACAAAGAAAACTACCCTACGCACGACCTAGAATTGGCGGCAGTCATCTTTGCATTAAAGCTCTAGAGACATTACCTCTACAGAGAGGAGTTCGAGCTCTTTTGCGACCACAAGATCCTCAGGTACATATTCACACAGATGGACTTGAATATGAGGCAACGAAGATGGATGGAAACCTTGAAAGACTTCAAGTTTGAGGTCTCCTACCATCCTGACAAGGCTAACCTTGTGGCAGATGCGTTGAGCCGCAAGAAGATAATAAAATTTGCGACTCTTCTAATAATAGAAGAATGGAACATGGTGGAATTTGTGCGAGACTTTGAGTAGAAACTTACGGTAGAGGAGCCGTTCGAGAGCGTCTCGCATATTCATGTACAGCCACTTATCGATGACTGAATCATTGTGGCTCAGGGGGAAGATAAATGGTTGGTGGAGATGAGAAAACAAGCTAGTGACAATGAAGCCTTTGAATGAAGAGTTGGTTCGGATGGGCGTTTATGTTATCGTGGCCTCCTATGCGTCCCAAATCTTCATGACTTAAGAAAGGAAGTTCTCGAAGCCGCTCACAATTCGAAGATGGCGATGCATCCTGGTAGTATAAAGATGTATCGAGATATGAAACGTTCGTACTGGTGGGACAGCATGAAGGCCCACATAGTAGATTTTGTGTCCTGTTGTCTCACGTGCCAGCAAGTTAAGGTCGAACATTACCGACCTCCTGGTTTACTTCAGCCCATGCGTATAGCTGAATGAAAATGAGATTTTATCTCTATGGATTTCATTTCAGGGTTGCCAAAGACGAGGAAGAGGCATGACTCCATTTGGGTGATTGTGGACAGATTGACGAAATCGGTTCACTTCCTCCCAATTAGAGTTTCAAACTCAGCAGATGATTTGACCAAGCTGTATATCAAGAAGATAATACATCTGCATGGAGTGCCTATAGAGATTGTGTCAGATCGAGACATGCAATTCACAACTATCTTTTGGACTCGAATCCAAGAAGCAATGGGAGTTCAACTGAAGTTCAGTACCGCGTTCCACCCACAGACAGATGGGCAGACGGAACGGGTAAATCAGGTGTTAGAAGATATGTTGCGGGCATGTGTGCTCGATTTCAAAGACAGTTGGGATGACTGTCTTCCTTATGCTGAGTTCGCTTATAACAACAGCTTTCAAGCGAGTATTGGCATGACTCCCTACAAATCCTTGTATAGGCATCCATGTCGAACATCGCATTGTTGGGTAGAGGTTGGTATGAAGAGTTTGATTGACCCAGATTTAGTGCAGGCGACCTCAGAGAAGACAGGCGTCAACTTCTTGTAGCACAGAGTAGACAGAAGAGTTACGCCAATACTCGACGACGACAGCTGGAATTTGAGGTTGGGGACCATGTATTCCTTAAAGTTTTCCCAATGAAGGGTGTCCTTCGTTTTAACAAGAAGGGGAAGCTTGCGCCGAGATTCATTGGCCCATTCCAGATACTAGACCGAGTGAGTGTGGTGGCATACCGTCTCGCTTTGCCTACACCACTTATAGGCTTGCACAACATATTTCATGTATCAATGCTGAAGAAATACGTTCCTGATCCTTCCCATTTTATCAAATGAGAGCAGGTACAGTTGAGTGAAGATGCTACTTATGTACTGCGACCAACACGTATCCTTGATATGAAGGAACAAGTGCTACGGAGCAAAGTGTTTTGCTCGTGAAAGTATTGTGGACTCACCACACTGAGAAAGAGGCTACTTAGGAAACAGAAGTTGAGGTCCGTAAGAACTACCCTCAGATTCTCGAGAAATACCAAAAGGTACTAATTTCGAGGACGAAATTTTTCTTTAAGGGGGTAGATTGTAATGTCTCAGAAAAATTCGTACAAAGACCCGAGTACCACCTCAGGTAGGAAACACTAAGGACTAAATTTTGTAGAAATTATACGAAAATTAATCAAGTACTAAACTAAATTAATCAGTGGATTAGCTTGGACCACTATCTGTACGAACTGCGGGACCCAAAACTACTAGAATCGCTAACTCAACATTACCCAAGAACCTAAGAGCAATCTTAAAACTCAGTTGCTCTTGGGAGCGCATTGAAACTCCGTATCGGACCTGGACCGCACGTCGAAAGTCTGATGACCGCGAAACTATAAGGTTATGACCGCCTTATTGGGCTTGACAACCACCGCGGGAATCGAACCCAAATAGTATCTAGAAACGTACAACTTAAGCCTTGAGCGAAGTGTGTGAGAAACACGAATATCTTTAGAAAATGAACTCAAACTTAAGTGATTTGGGTCATTCGCTTGCGGGTGAAATTAAAGACTTCGGACCGTCAGATTCAGACCAAACTTTACCCATGGATTAGGGAAATTTCCTTGCCCTTATCGGTATACTTGTGGCCCTAATTGAATGACGATGACCGTAGAACAAAAACTGGTCCTTCTCAGCTGATCAGTTTGTCAGATCGCACCATAAACACAGTCCTGGCATAGATCCATTGTCAGGGAACTTGTTCCACGACTTATGTAAGAAATGGACCTTCCTAAGGGCTCAGTTTGTCAAAAACAGACACCCTTTGGCTATAACCTAAGTATACCATGGCCCTAGGGCCATTGACTTCACTTCTGAGCTTATATAAAGACCTTAAACCACCCCTCTCTCATTCCATACGAATTTCTTAAACCCTAGGTGAGAGAAGAGAGAAAAGAGGAGGAAAGAATGAGGAGAAGATGAAATGGCCAAGCTATATGTCCTAGGGGGAAGGGGGGAATAGAACTATGCCAAATTAAAAATTAACAGCGGAATTCAACCTAAAATAAGATAGCCTTATAAACAAATAAATAAAAGATAGTACTTTAAATAAATCAAAGCACCGAAAAGTAAAGCAATCTTAAATAAAGAGCTTGATACTAACGTTGTTCTAAGGACAACCTTTGCACCATAAAAACCAAGGGTTTATGGCAGGACAACCTTATCAGAACAAATTGAATATCAAAACTCAAACAGAAAGGAAATAAAGGAAATATCAAGAAATAAATTCTAAACTATTACAACATTCCCCACTTTGCTTACAATGTAAATATTACAACATTCACATCCACATATATATTCCACAAATCTGAATGATTAAAGATATAGAAATTAAAATAACATTCAAATCACAAAACACACCGATTTATAGTGGTTCGCCTGTGTGTTTACCAACTGTTAAACAACAGCCACACAACTTGCTACTCCACTCCTAATATCCTCACACAGGGGACATTAGCATTCACTATCAAAATAGGTTTCACAGGTTCACCTAAAACCTTCACAATTGTGTCTTTTTAACTTGGACTTACACAATCCAAAAACCTACACTTTCTGAGTTTTCTGGCTCTCCTCAGATAACCAACACAATGAGATTTTTCTATCAAATCTCAAACAAAACCAAAATAATGGAATTTACAATAAATGTAAAATACCTTGATTTCTTCTTTTGTAGCAGCCAGGTAGAACCAATCAAGTAGAAGTTTGAATCAACGTTCAATGTCCAATACTCACTTAAAAAATGGTTTTAGGTTCTAATTGATTTTAAATTAAACCAAATTGGGCATAGCTCTATTTGATTTTGATTCCAATGAAGAAGGAATACAGCAATTCCTCTTTTTCAAATAAGATTGGAATATATGAATAAAATCAAATATCAATAAGCTAACAAAAAAAGAATATTAAATATGAATAGAGTAGCGTAAAATGAACACTAACTTATCTCAGAGTAGAGGCTTGTAGTTTCTCAAATTAATCGATGAAAAACTCTAAAATTCATGCTCAATTTATAGTTGCAGAAATCGCGTCTACGACTGGGTGTGTGGCCATCACGACTGGTCGTAGGACGAACTACTTTTTGAATTTTTAAGCGCGATATGAAAAAACCATTATACGACTAGTCGAAGGTAGTCCATGACCGGTCGTGTGCACTCTACGACTGGTCGTGAATCACCCACGACTGGTTGTGAGACACCAGGATTAAACGATGGAGTTTGAGTGGTAGAACCAGGATTGGTCGAAGGACGACTCGTGACAATCCTACGACCGGTCGAACAGTCTCTACGACTAGTCGTAGAATCACCAGAAAATTTCAAAAATGTTCAACAACTTAGGACTGGTCGTGAAATTTCTTGGACTGGTTGAACCAGGTCTAGGACTAGTCGAACAAGGTCCAGGACTAGTCTTAGAACAGACCAAATACATGCAAAAAGATTCATCTTGAATTATATATGCAAAATGACCTACCCTAAGGTCAAACTAAGGTCTATCATACCTAGGACAAGAAGTATGAACATTGAACTTCATTCTTTCAAATGATGGTTAACCTTTGAACCTTATGAAGCTTGAGATCTCTACTTGATGTAGCTTGATCTTGAGATCTTCTACAGCTTGAATTTAAACTTCAACTTGAGTTACACTTGAGTCTTTGAACAAACACTCTTCTTATCGATGTAGCTCTGAACATTGATGCTTACAGAAGATGACAAAAT
Source organism: Magnolia changhungtana (assembly GCA_030180095.1). Lineage (NCBI taxonomy): Eukaryota > Viridiplantae > Streptophyta > Magnoliopsida > Magnoliales > Magnoliaceae > Magnolia > Magnolia changhungtana. Next base: position 8,209,284 of record JASAUF010000600.1, read on the forward strand.
ACATAACCTTGTATTTCTTGAACCAGAGCACCGTACATGTCTTAAACCATTATGATGCAGTGTCTTAATTAAATATATATCAACATACAAACACAAGACACAAATAGAGGTTTTGGCACCACTATATTTGACAATCAAAAGAGCATGAGACCATAGCATTTACAGAAGAGAGTGAGATAGGGAGATAGTTGCTGGGATTCACTCACACTATTCCACATACCGAATCACCACCCCACCATCGCTACACCGTCGATTCTAACTTCGATTTGGGTAAGAAATGCTAACCTCAATCTCATTTTAGGAATCCAAATAGAGGAATCGACGAAATAACTAACCTATTTCATGATTTAAGTAGCCGTTATGCTGTAGACGAAGACGTAGTGTACGAATCGAGTTCGTAACTGGCGTACCGATGAAAGGTGCGGACTATAAACGTTTAGGTTATGGTTTTCAAGGCTTTCAATGTCAGCTAATGGTTTATGTCCGACTTGTTTGCCACCATATGATCTTAGTTACGGTGTATTCGATAAATTATACATATGTGCGAACTATGTGAATATATAATGCTTTCCATGTGTTTGTTGAAATGTTTGAATGAAATTACTATCATGATTTGTACTTGCCATAACTATTAATCTAGAATACATGTTTTTTGTATGTATGACAACTCCTTTACGAAAGGATTTGCTATAATATATGCTATAACCAAGTTAGGGCATGTCTGTAGTAATGTGTAGGCTGTGTTTAATAAAATGTCTGAATGAACAATTGTCTGATAAATTGTAATTATTAAGGGTGTTGAGATAGGATTGTCAACTACCTTATCTATATGTATAAATTCTTTCATGTAACCTAAATTTCACATACGTGATTTATGTATAAAAATGCCTATGTATAGTAACATGCTTTATGTGTTTGATAAAATGCTTAAATGATTAGTGTAATTGAATTGTTTGCTAAATGCTATTATGATTATCACATGTGACTGCCTATTGCACTGAGTATGATTAGGACTACTACGTAGTCCAGGCAATTGGTAACGGTTTCCGATTGAGTGGCCAAACAGTCTCACCACAACGGATACATTCGATGAATCTGAGTCGAACGGTGATTATCGACGTGGTCAGGCCATGAGGAGTGTGTATGCACTCTATGTCAATTAATTTAGCGTGCGCTCGTACCAATTGAACTTGTTAAATACCCTGATTGGCTTGTTGTATGTTTACCATGTATGGACGCTCCTGCTTGAATTTAAGTACCACTTAACAATGTAAAGCCCGTTTCAACCTTGGTACTACGATCCGCTAAGACTCATGAGCCGGGCATGGTGGTATGGGACACCATGGTCGAGCTGTCGGCCTACACTGGGGTGATGAGCCTCCCCGTAGTGACAAAGTGAGAACCCAAAGTTGTGAGCCGAATACGGTGGTATGGGACACTGTATTCGAGTTATCGGACTACGATCAGGTGATGAGCCTCTTGTTGTGACCTCGAGTATAAATTAAGCCTACGCTGAGGTGACGAGCCTCCCGTAGTGACCTCGAGTGTAAACTCGTGAATTTGCCTATCCACTGCTTTTAAATTAGGGGTGATGTTGCCCTATAACTTACCTATCATATGTGATTAACTAGGATTGACGACCTTAGCTTCCCGAATATGCTGTATGAATAAGCCTAAATAATTACTTGGCTAACACGATCATGCATCGCATTGCATGTGCTTTGGCGAGGAAGCGCACGTTTAGGGAGTTTGCCATGTGCGATCTTGAGATGATGTCGCTGAGGGAGTGCAGGCAAGGGCATGCATCATTATAGCATACCATTTTTGCATTAACAAGAGTACTTAGAACATGACTGTTGTACTACTTTATCATTACAGCTTGACTGAATTGATAACATGTTAACATTTGTCTTATAGCTCCACTAAGTTGATCACTCACTCCCACTCTGGGACGGTGTTTTAAAACACCAACTAAACTCTGTTTTAACTGCAGATGGTGGCGAGACTTATGAGACGGAGCCGACCTTTTATGATGAGGAGTTCTCACACATGCAACTCTAAGGCGGGTCTATGTAGACCTAGAGTTGTGTCGCTGAGATTACAAGGATATAGATTAGGTGGCCATTACACTTTGTCATTTTATAAAATTTGGAAATATACATGTAATTATTTAGCCTGGTGACATACTCATACTCTGGGGATCAATAAACACTTATATACTTTTTATATCTATCACAGACTTCCACTTGCTCAATTTAAATTGTCTCTGGAGTATGATATGTTGTTTTAGTGTAATCTCACTCATGTTTAATACACTAATATGGACAACATTTAAACATCGTTATGTATGTTGCATAAGTGATGCGTTAGATCTCGGGAGTTGAGCTTTGCTTGACCCCCGATTTTCAGGGCGTTACAATTTCGAACTTGTTTCAAACCATAGAGTGCCTTTTTGAGGCGGTAGACATGATTAGCATTCTTAGGGTCTTCAAAACCCATTGGTTGTTCAACATACACTTCTTCATGCAAATCGCCATTTAAGAAAGCACTCTTTACATCCATTTGGTATATTTTGAACTTTCTAAAACATGCAATGGATATAAATAGTCTAATTGTTTCAAGACGAGCTACTGGGGTAAAGGTTTCATCATAATCGATGCCTTCAATTTGAGTGTACTCCTGTACAACCAGCCTAGCCTTGTTTCTAATAATATTACCAAGTTTATCAGACTTATTTTTGAAAATCTATTTTGTTCCGATAATGTGTTTATCTTTAGGTATAGGAACTAAGTAGCAAACATCATTTCTAACAAACTGATTAAGCTCTTCTTACATCGCAACAATCCAATTTTCGTCAGTAAGAGCTTCTTTTACGTTAGCTGGTTCTATGTGAGATGTAAAGCACACGTAATTACACATATCTTCTAGTTATTTATGAGTGTGCACACCAGTGAGAGGGTTTCCAAGAATCTAATTAGTTGGATGATCTTTAACTATCCTCAGTTCAGTGTTATGTTAATTTGATGAAGTATCTGGTTTATCAATTAGAAGAATTTCATCATTTTTCGAACTTGAGACAGGTGTATTCAAGTGATCGTCAATGACCACATTAATGGACTCTTGAATTACACCAGTTCTCTTATTAAGAACTCGATACGCTCGACTATTAAGAGCATACCCTAAAAATATCCCTTCATCACTTTTGGTGTCAAATTTACCCAGATTTTCTCAGTCACGTAAAATGTAGCACTTGCTGTCAAAAACTGGAAAGTATTTGACAGTAGGCTTCTTATTAAACCATATTTTATAAGTCATTTTGCCATTTAATTTTCTAACATAAACGCGGTTGATTATATAACAAGCAGTATTTATGGCTTCGGCCTAAAGATTTTTAGGGAGCTTCATACTATTTAACATTACATTAGCCATTTCTTGAAGTAATCTATTTTTTCTTTCTACTATACCATTTTGTTGAGGTGTTTTGGGCGCTGAGAATTCATGTGATATTCCCTGATCATTGCAAAAATTCTCAAAACTGCTATTCTCAAATTCTGATCCATGATCACTACGGATCTTACAGACTTGAGATTTTCTTTCCATTTAAACACGTTTAAGGATCCTTTTTACTTCATCGAGAGTTTTTGATTTGTCCCTTAAGATGACTACCCATGTATATCTGGTAAAGTCATCAACAAGTACCAGTATATACTTCTTGCCACCTCGACTCTCTGTTTTGGTTGGTCCAATAGGATCCATGTGGAGAAGTTCGAGCGGTTTAGATGTGGCATTGGAGTTCACCTTTTTGTGAGTACTCCTAGTTTATTTGCCAATCTGACATTCACCACATATCTTATCTATTTTTTGTATTTTGGGTAAGCCTCTTACCAACTATCTTTTGCTCAATCTATATAAGTTGCGGTAGTGTACATGTCCAAGGCGTTTATGCCATAACTCATTCTCATCGGTATGGACCATGTAGCACGATAGATTAAATGAGCTAGAATCACTTACAATGTAGCAGTTTTCAGAAGTTCTGCGACCAGTTAATATTACAGAACCATTTTTTATTTAAAATTTCACAACCTTGACTAGTAAATTTTACACTATGATTATTATCGCATATTTGAGAGATGCTTAATAAGTTATGTTTTAACCCTTCTACATATAAAACATTCTCAAATAAAGGGAGGTTAAAGAGTTGAACTATACCTTGGCCAACGATCTCGCAGTTCCTATCATCACCGAATGTGACTGAACCATCAGTCATATCTTTAAGATTGGTGAACAAGCTGTTGTCACATGTCATGTGTCTGGAGCATCCACTGTCTAGGTACCACTTTGAATGGCTTGTAGCTTTGAAAGCAATGTGGGCAACCAAGCAAGTAACCTTATGAACCCATTTCATTACAGTCTTGGGTTTAGGAGTATATTTGGTCTTCTTATGTTTGTAGATGTTATAAAACCGACCCAATGAGTTAGATTTTAAGAGCTCCTTAAGTAAATCAACAATTTTCTCAGCTAAAGGATTGTGATTCTGATTTTTGTAGTTGATATGGTTACTTCTAGGTTTTAAAGTTTGAAAAGACTCAGTATTTTTTAAATGATTTTGATTTAGACTTTTCTCTTTTGAGTTTGAAGACTCCCCTTTCATAAATTTGGGTGGAGTATTCTTATGTTTAGGAGGAATACTTTTGTCGTAGCCCAATCTAGATCGATCGCCACATTTTCTGGAATCGGATAAGAGTTTTTCTAACTTAGGATCACCTTGGGCATACCTCCATGTGTCTTTTAAACTCAAAAGTGAAGAGACTTCAAGTTTTAGTTTTTCATTTTTAGATTTTAAGTTTTCAACTTGGAGTTTTTGAAATCTAAGTCGCATTTAGTTTTTTCAAAACAATCTGAAATATGAAATTTTTCTAAAAAAAGATTATCAAAATTTTCTTTAAGTTTTGAAAACTTTTCTTTCTGAAGTTTTGGTTTTACCACAATTTTACAATTTTCCTTATAAAGGGCATTATAAGCATCTTGAAGGTCTTCTTCATTTTCATGATCACTATTAAGATTTTCTTCACTAGTTGAATCATTATTATCTGAAAAAGTGAACTTGGCTAGAGTCATGAGGGCTTTAATTTCATTACCCGGCTCGGTTTTAGAATCTTCTGACTCAGAGGAGGTTTCAGAGCTAGAGGATTCATCCCAAGTAGCCAACATTCCTTTCCTTTTAGGTTTGTCCTTTATAGGACATTTGTTTGCTAAATGCCCATATTCATGGCAGTTATAACATTGACTATCTTTTAAAGATTTCCAGGTTTTAGATTTAGATCTTTTCTTTTCATTAGGTTTTTAAAAATAACTCTCTTTTTACTTTTGAAAATCTTATAAAACTTTTTAGCTAAAAGGGCTATATCATCTTCAGAATTTTCAAAATCAGAATTACTACTATTTTCTTGAGAAAAATATTTAGAAGATTTAAGGGCAATTGATTTACCTTTAGGAGCTTTAAAAGTTAACTCATAAGTCTGTAATGAGCCAACTAATTCTTCTACCCTCATATTATCCGTATCACGAAGTTCTTAGATCACAGTCACCATTGAATTGAATTGTTCAAGTAGTGATCGTAGTATTTTTGCACAGACTTTACTTTTTGGGATTCTATCACTGAGACCCCATATAGAGTTGACAATGTCATTTAATCTCGTATAGAAGTCCATGAAAGTTTCACTTTCTTCCATACGTATTTTCTCAAATTTGGTTGTGAGGGTTTAGACTTTAGATTTCTTGACAATTGTTGTTTCCTCATATGTCATTTCTAAAATATCCCAGGCTTGCTTTGTAGTATCATAGGATATAATTCTTTTGAATTCATCTGGTGATAGTGCGCAAGTAATTGCATTTACGGCCTTTGCATTGGCACTACTCTCACTTTTCTGAAGAGTGGTCCAAGAAAAATAAGGTGTGACTTTCATAGTTTTGGATCCATCGGTTTTAGTTGCTTCAGTGGTAGGAGGGGTGCAATTAATCACCGTGGCTTGCCACATGCTCTCATCCATGGATTTTAAGAAAATTCTCATCCTGGCTTTCCAATAGGCATAATTGGAGTCATCAAATGGTAGAGGCCTAGTGACTGATAGGCTATCAAAATTTGACATCTTACAAAGCTCAGATCGATTAGCTTAGGAAATTAAACCAAAAGAAGTAATAATTAAAATGAGTTATTAGGCTCTGATACCACTTGAAAAGGCCGAGCTAAGAGTCCTAGGGGGGGAGGGAATAGTACTATGCCAAATTATAAAATTAAACTGCAAAATTAAACAAATATAAATAAAGATAGCACTTAAACAATCCACAATGCGAAAATGTAAAACAACCTCAAAAATCTAGTATTGAGAGGTTGATACAAACTTGGTTCTATGGACACCTGACACCAAAAACCAATGGTTTATGGCAGGACAACCTTACTAGAACTTGGGCGAGTATCAAAAACTCAAACTGAAGAGGATATAAAAGAAATAAATAATAAAAGAAATAACTAAGCTATTACAACATTCCCACACTTGCATAAAGAGAAATTACAACATCCACAAAATGAAACATTCAATTAATCACCACAAGACCAGAAATTATAGTGGTTCGCTTGTGTGTACGCCAACTATTTAGAAAAATAGCCACACAACTACACTCCTAATATCCTCACACAGTGGATATTAACATTCACTATGAAAATAGGTTTTTCAAGGTTCACCTAAAACCCTCACAATTGTGCCTTTCAAGTGGGCTTACACAATTCAAAAAACCCCACACTCTGAGTTTTTTGGATCACCTCAGACAAACCAAAATAAAGAGATTTTTCTGGCACAATCTCAATGAAATAAAAATAAAGAATTTACAAAACTGTAAAATACTTATTCGGATATTCTCCTTTTGATGCAGCCTGAAAGAACCAATTTGAAGTAGAAGATCAACGTAGATGTTCAATGTTCATACTCACATATGAAAAGGTTCTAAGTTCTAGATTGATTTTAAATTAAATTACCTCGGGCTAGCTTGATTTGATTTTGATCTCAAGAAATGGGAATACTTCAATCCCTCTTTCAAATAAAATTGGAATGCAGAATACAAAATCAAATGCAAAAAAGCTAATTAAAGAGAATATAAAATGAGCACTAAATAGCTTAAGAATATCACTAACTTATCTCTCAGAGCGGTGTATTGATTTTGCTTGAATTGGATACCAAACTCTGAAATTCGTGCTCTATTTATAGGTGTAGAAATTACATCTTCGACTGGTCTTGAGGTTGCCACGACTGGTCGTAGGACTAACAGATTTTTGAAATTTTGAGCATGATAAGATCAGATCGTTCCGTGACTAGTCGAAGGACCTGATCGACTGCTTAAGCGGCCTCCATGACCGGTCGAGTCCTGTCCACGACTGGTCGTGCGGGACTCAATTTAGTTGCTGGACTTTGAGTCGAGCCTGAAGGACTGGTCGAGCACAGGTCGAGCACTATTCACACGTCTGGTCGAGCAGTCTCCAGGACTGGTCGAGGCTTTAACAAAAAATTCCAAAAATAAGCAACAAACTTAGGACTGGTCGAGGATTTCTTAGACTGGTCGAGCCAGTGTTAGGACTACTCGAACATAGCCTAAGACTAGTCGAAAAATAGACTATGCACTTATAAAGTGAGCCAATTGAATTATGTATTCAAAATGACCTACCCTAAGGTCACTCTAGGGTCATTCATACCTTGTTAGTGATGTATGAACATTGAGTCTTCTTTTTTGCTTCAGTTGATAGTCGTTCTTTGAAGTTCACGAAGCTTGAGATCTTGAACTATGATGAAGCTTGGACTTGAGACGTTTGAAGCTTAAATATGACTAATATTGAAGCTTGAGCTTGTGGTTCAAAGTAAAGAAATTTGTCTCGACTTGGACGAAGCTTGAACTATTGAAGCTTGAAAGATTGAATTCACACTTGATGTTGAGCTTGAACATGAACATATAATCTTGCAAGCATGTAATCTTGCACTTGAAATTCTTGAGGTAAAGACCTTTGTTCTTGTACATGAGAAGCACTGTCTTGAATATGTAGATGCGCTACACAAGACACAGATTCCAAGAGGTTTTGGCACTATAAAATTTGACAATCATAGGAGCTAGAAAACATAGCACTTACAACACGTCCAACCATTTGGACGCTGGACCTCTTTTAATATAAATATTATTATAATATATATATATATATATATATATATATATATATTATATGTAATAGGCCCCACGTGGGACCCATGTTGATGTAACTACATCTGCATCATCCCTCTGGACAGTGCTTGTGAAACCCACCTTGATGTATTATGCTATATCCACAACCTTCCATCTGTCATGGACGTGGGCCCACCCCACACGTATGACACGTGGGTGGGACCCACCTTGGTGTATGTACTGTATATCCACTCAGTCCGTATGACCAGGACGGTGGACCCCAATGTTATGCATGTGTTCCTTCACACCGTTCATCCGTTTTGAATCCCCACCATCCATTTGTTTTGGTGGTGGGCTAGCGGCCCTCCCAACTGCTGGAGTGACATCAGCAAGTATGTCGGTCCCGTATGATGTGCGTGTGGATCCTCACTGTCCATTGCTTGGACGGTGGGCCACATTAATGTATGTATTTTATCTAGCCATCCACCTGTTTTTCCAGCATAGACCACCATGATGTATTTATTTCATCCACACCGTCTAGATTGTGTTGGACAGTGCTGGACGATGTTTGGACAATGCTGATTTACATAGACGATGTCTGGACAGTGCTGATTCACATGGACGATGTTTGGATAGTGCTGATTTACATGGACAATGTTTGGACAGTGCTGATCATCATTAGTGAGCCATGTGCCCCATAGAATGATAGTATACAGTGATACACATGTTACACCTACAACTATTGAAATGATTTTTGGTGTAATCCAAGCTCTCACATGAGGCCCAATGTGATGCATTTGAGGCCCATTTGGTGAGGCCCCATGGATGTAATTGAGGCCCATTTGGTGAGGCCCCATGTGATGTAATTGAGGCCCATTTGGTAAGGCCCAATGTGATGTGATGAGGCCAATATGATGATGCCCGATGTGTTGTATGTGAGGCCCATGAGTAAGGCTCAATGTGATGTATTTTATGGCCCATTTGGAAGGTGCAGGGCCCACCTTAATATAATGTAGTTATGGCCCATTGTGACGCATTTGAGGGCCAGGCGATGGGGCCCATTGTGATGTATATCAGGCTCGTGTGAGTGGCCATTGTGATGTATATTAAGCCCATTGGTGTGGCCCGTTGATGCGGCCCACTCGATGTTTATGAGGCCCATTGGTGCGGCCCGTTGATGTGGCCCACTTGACGTATATGAGGCCCATTGGTGCGGCCCGTTGATGCGGCCCACTTGATGTATATAAGGCCCATTGGTGCGGCCCACTTGATGTATATAAGGCCTGATGTAACGACCCGTAAATTTTCGTACGTTGGCTCGAGTACCACCTCGACCAGAAATTAATTAGGATTAAATCCTTTAGAAAGTTAACAAAGTTAACTAAGTGCTAAACTCGATTAGTCATGAAATCCATTGGGATCGCTTTAAATACGATCTGCAAGACCTAAAACTTGCAAAACAAGTGACGCTAGGTTACCCTAAAGTTTAGAACCAAACTCATTTCCCGGCTGCTCTCGGGAATGAAACGAAACTTCATATTAGGTCTAGATTGCACATCGGGAGTCCGATTAACACGAAGCTAAGGAACTAGGACCGCCTCACTGGGCTTGACAATCATCTCAAAAATCAGGTCCAACTGATGTCCCACGGCCATTCGTTTCGATCCGGAGCGAGGGTGTGTGAAAAACACTATTCCCATCCCAAAATAAATATCGGGAATAGTGATCTGGCACCTTTCGCTTGCGCGTCAATATTAAGCAACCTGACCGTCAGAATCCGACCAAATTACACCCTCTGATTAAGAAAAATTTCAGGAACATTTACATGTACTTGGAATTTCTGATCGTGGCCCACTGACCGTCGAACTGAAAGTGGTCTGCCACGTGCGATCTGGGAATCCGATCGAGTCGAAAACGTAATCCCACATAGATCCATAGGTGGTGAGCTTAAGTTTGACGTTTGGCTCAAGGAGGGCTACCAGAACCTCTCTTTTGAGCTGGAAAAGTGACGAATATCCTATATTAGCAGTAACCCTTGAACCTGAGTCTATTTTGGAAATATTTTTTGCTATAAAAGGAGCTTAGAACAACCCCTCTCACAGCCATACGAATTTGGGATAAAACCCTAGAGAGAGAGAGAGAAAAGAGAGAGAAGAGCTTGGAATTTGTGGGTGATCTTCCTCCTACTGCTTTCGGTTGTCGCACGGCCTACACCGCTCCTTCCCAAGTGTTTTCTCGGCGGTATCCATTCCGTTTGAAGGTAAGAAACCCTAACCCTTGGTCTGATTTGATGTAAGTTCGTTGTAGGTTATGTAAAGGCTAACTGATTCCGCTCTTTAGGCTAGAAAACTCCCGTATACGGAAGCTCAACGACCCTTGCTGATTCATTGTGATTCCAAGGGCAAAGGTGAGGACTTTAAGTGTATAAGTTACGGTTTTCAACACTTTCAATATCAGATAATGGTAGATTCATGATCTGCATGCAATTGCACATGTACAAAGTGCTTTCCGTTTCCTGTTTCGATTAACGTTGTAGAATATGGAATTTCACATACTCTAGGTATACGTAGAAATACCGTATACATATTTTTTTTGGGAAAATGTTTGACATGTTTATTTAATGTATGATTATATGATATATGGATAAAATACTAATTTGGCGAAAGGAATCGCTGAAATACATGTTCACGTGTAAATGCTACGTATGTTGAAATTGTGTATTCTAGAAATACCGTATACGTATTTTTTTTGGGAAAATGTTTGACATATTTATTTAGTGTATGATTATACAATATATGGATAAAATACTAGTTTGGTGAAAGGAATCGCCAAAATACATGTTCCCTTGTAAATGTCAAGTATGTTGAAATTGTGTATTCTAGAAATACCGCATATGTGTAAAATTTGGAAGTGTAATTGTCATGATTATTTGTTGTATGAATATGGTATACGCGGGTAAAATAACCGCTTACAGAGAGAATAGCCCTAACACGCGATTTGCTAACATACGTCATGTATGTTGGAATGGCGTACTCTAAGTGTTGTGTAAGTGCTTGTGTGTGTAAAGGCTTGTGCATTAGTGCCTTAGAAAGGTGCTGATATGGAATTCCTGACTCCCTTAGAGACATGTAGGATCTCCTCCATGCGGTGGTTCGCTAGAACCACTCCCTTGTAATGTGTACGTAATTGTATCCCTATGTGGATAGTGCTTTACTACATGCTTCACAACATGCTTTACAACATGCTTTACATCATGTTTTACTTCATGCTTTATAACATGCCTGCTAACATGCTTGTATTGCTTGTTTATCATGCTTTACTCCACATGCTATTGATGAAAACTGTTTGAGTTTGGGACTATGTCTATAGTCCAAACATTGATACTAGACTTGCGGTTGTGGTGAGATTCATATCGCCACAACGGACGTGCACCTGGCGAACCCAGTCGTACTTCGGTTAGCGATAGTGGTTGGCCACACGGAGAGCTTTTGCACTCCATATCGCTCAACTTGTGGTGCGCCGAGCTAGTCAAGCTCATCAAGTAAACCGAAATGTATTGTGTGTTCACCATGTTTGGTCGCATTCTTGCTTGAACCTAGGGTACCAAACTTACCAGTGGCGATCCCGTTTAACCATGGTACCTCGATCCGCTAAGTCGCATGAGCCGGGCATGGTGGTATGGGACACCGTGGTCGAGCTGTCGGCCTACGCTGGGGCCATGTGCCTCCCCGTAGTGACCACTGTGCAACTAAAACTCGTGAGCCGAATACGGTGGTATGGGACACTGTATTCGAGTTGTCGATACTACATGCCGAGAGCCGAGTACGGTGAGACCGTGCTCGTGCCGACGGCGACGAGTCCTCCGTAGTATCATCGAGTGTACTCCAAGTGTCTGTGATTGGCGACGCAGTCTTTCACAAGAACTCAGAGTATGATTGAGCCGAGTACGGTGAGACCGTACTCGAGTGACGGCTAGTGATTGAGCCGAGTACGGTGAGACCGTACTCGAGCCGACGGCCAAAGAATTGAGCCGCATACGGTGAGATCTCGTATCCGCGCTGACGGGTGACGAGCCCTTTGCGATGCCTTCACTACGCTTCTCAAACCATAATATCGTATGAGATTAACTAGGATTGACGACCCTAGAATGGATCATGTTTGGGAATGATACAAGGGAGGTACCTTAGTTTCCTAATCTTCTTTGGTTGAAATGGACTAATAAAAACTTGGTAATCATGAGCATCATCGCACCGCATGTGCTTTGTAGATGTGGCGCACTGAGGGAGTAAGCATTCGCGAACGTAAGATGATGTCGCTTGAGGGTGGTTTGACAAGGGCATACAGCATCATGTCATATCATTTTTGCACTTAACAAGAGTAGTTAGAAATGTTTGATTTCTTGCTTTATCATTACCTTGATTGATTTGATAACATGTTAACCTATGCTTTATTATTCCACTGAGTTAGCTACTCACTCCCACGTTACGGGACGGTGTTTGTAACACCCACCAGACTCTGTCACAGGTGTAGATGGCGCCTTGGTTCAGGAGTCGGAGCCCGACTTTGATGAGGATCAGGAGGAGTTCTCCTTTATGCGCAAAGATTCGACGGCTTTGCTTAAGGCCGACCGCATCGCGGATTCTCGTGGCCTCTCTTGAGGATTGTATTTTGATTTTTGACTTAGAAACAATACATGTATATTGGTACTCGTTAGTACTCATACTGGAGTTCATAAAATTTTGTTACTTTACATACTTTGAATATAAAATTTCAGTCTTCCGCTTGCCTTTATACAATTGAACTGGAGTATGATTTACTGTTTTGGTATAATCTCATTCATGTTTATTGCTCTAACTCAGACAACATTTAACCATCATTGTGTATGTTGCATAAGTGATGCGTTGGAACTCGGGAGTTGAGTTCATACTCGACCCCCGAATTTCAGGGTGTTACACCTGATATGATGTATTTATGGCCCATGTGCCAAGGCCCATCGTGATGTATATACGGCTTATAAGTGAAGCCCATAGTGATGTGTATTAGGTCCTTGTATTAGACCATGGGCCCACGATACATTTGGCTCTATGTGGGCCACTCTTTGTGAGCAATGATGGTTAAATGTCCACATTGATAGGCGATGATGGTTAAATGTCCACATTGTGACCTTCCCTTAGGCCTTTTATTAGGCCGATTACCGATTCCGATTGTCGAGGCCGAGGCCGATTTTGATTGTCGAGGCTGATTGTTGAGGCCGATTCTGATTGTCGAGGCTGATTTCGATTATTGAGGATGATTCCGATTGCGAGGCTGATTGTTAGGCTGATTATCGATGCCGATTATTGGTGACGGTTGTCGATACCGATTATGAGTATGCGACAACATAACATCATAATACATGCCCATACGCATTATCTGCATGTTTGTTATGAGATGTGATTGGCCATTGCATATGTCATTGGGCAAGTTGTTATGAGACTCCCTGATAAGAGGAGATTGTCTCACATGAGCGCATGATATGCATAAGATTGATGCATGACTGGATTGTATGACTCATGTATGTTACATTGTGTGTTGTGATTATTATACGCCCTATCGACATCAGGACCGTAGCCTCCACAGGCATGTCGTGGATGGCCAGATGGAACACCGAAAATTTGTTACTAGCATCGGGGCGTCATAAATGTCCGTGGGTGAAAATTCCTAAACCTCCGTGGCCAGGAGATGCTCCAACATTTAGACCGAGTGGATACATTAGCGCTCGAGTGCCGAATACCAGTAGGCCGAGTCTCCCACTGTGTCGTGGTCGGTTGGAAGGGGGTGTGGCCTTACCCGCCCGAGGGTAGTAGGCATAGCTAGGCTGAGTTTGACCCGCTTGTAATTAGCTCCGCTATCAACGTACCGAGTAGATATTGGTTGACTACTAGCCAGGCCGATAGTGACGTCTCTTCCACTTTTACGGTTGCGCGTCTAGTGGGCGCGATTGCATGTAGAGTGTACTAGACCCTGGTGATGATCCTAGAGATGTACAGTACTGATATGTGGACTTATTGAGCAGGAGTTGCATACTCATTCATTCATTCATTCACTATCCACTCGGGTTGGTGGTGTGCAACTATTTGTTATGTGTACTTTTACAATAGCCAGGATTTTGGTTAGGGCACGCGACTAACCTGAGGTCAGGAGTTTACCACATTAAGTCTATTTATCTAAATTTAGGTATGGGACTGGTTTGGCCCTTGTGGTGGACCTTATAGCCTGCGATATTACGTACTTTCATACCAACTTCACACTCTAGCTTAATCATTTCATTCGCACCTCGTATTGCCTTACATCTACCACATATGATATTTGGGTTACCATGTTTCCGCATTTATATGGCCTAGATGAGGTTGACAGTATTCGTGGATTCGTCAGGATTTGCATATTGCATTGAATCCTCAGTATATGATGTTTGGCTTACTATGTTTCCACATTGCATAACTGATCTACATTGTTTGTTAAGTATATGATATCGGCTCATTATATTTTTGCATTGCATAGCTTGGATAAGGCTGATAATATTCATGGACTTGTTAGTACTTTTTCTTACTCTGGTATCTGTATGTTTGGCACTTACCTTGCACACACACTTTCACCACCCTCTAAGCTTTTTATAAGCTTATGCACGATAGATGCATGCAAGTGGCGTTGGGTCGCAGCAGCATTGAGCTTGGAGCATGCAGCAGTCTTCTAGAGCTTGATTTTCGATATATGTATATTTTCCTTTCAGCACTATATTTAATTGTTTATATTAGTGGATATGTGATGATGATATTGCCTTTGTGTTTTAGGTAAACTTGTGGTTATGCTTCTTGTGGATAAATGTATATTGAAAAATCCTCCTTGTAGGATCTCAGGATCGGAATCTGGCATATATATGCTGGGAGCCGAGAATGGGGTACTATGGAGGCTGTCGACACCGGATTTGGCGATTAGAAATTTTGTAAGCCCGGTTTTCAAGTTTGGGGTGTGACAGTATGTGTTACATCCAAACCGTCCATCCAATTGGCGAGCTTGTCTTAAGGCTTGAGACAAAAAAATGAGGCAGATCTGCCTATCTGATGGACCACACTGTAAATACCAGTGGGGGGTTGAACGACTACCATTGAAATCCTTTTTGGTATTCCAGACGTTTTGGATCAATGCAAAATTTTTTTTCCTCATAATTCAGGTCTTTATGACCTTATGAGCAGGTCAGATGGAAGATAAGTGTTATGGTAGGCCCGAAAATTTTAAACGGCGGAAATCATTATCTCCACTGTTATTTGTGGTATGGTCCAAATGATCTTCCGTTATAATTCATTTTTGGGTAATGTTCTAAAAGGATCTCTAAAAAAAAATGTAGGGTGTAGATGGTTCACCTAAAACGGTGGGCCCGACTTGATGTGTATGAGGCCCATTGGTGTGGCTCGTGGATGCGAGCCACTTGATGTATATGAGGCCCATTGGTGCGGCCCATTGATGTCTATGAGGCCCATTGGTGTGGCCCATGGATGCAGCCCACTTGATGTATACGAGGCCCATTGGTGC
The DNA here is from genome assembly GCA_030180095.1 of Magnolia changhungtana. Lineage (NCBI taxonomy): Eukaryota > Viridiplantae > Streptophyta > Magnoliopsida > Magnoliales > Magnoliaceae > Magnolia > Magnolia changhungtana. The sequence continues at coordinate 8,225,055 of JASAUF010000600.1, forward strand.
AGCCCACTTGATATGACCCACTTGAAGTGTATATGAGGCCCATTGTTACGGCCCATGTGATGCAGCCCACTTGACATGGCCCTTTGTTATGGCCCATGTGATGCAGCCCACTTGAAGTGTATATGAGGCCCATTGTTACGGCCCATGTGATGCATCCCACTTAACGTGTTTGAGGCCCCTTTGTTACGGCCCATGTGATGCAGCCCACTAATGAGGCCCATTGTTACGGCCCATGTGATGTAGCCCACTTGATGTGTATGAGGCCTTTGTTACGGCCCATGTGATGTAGCTCACTTGAAGTGTATATGAGGCCCATTGTTATGGCCCATGTGATGCAGCCCACTTGATGTGTATGCGGCCCATTGTTACAGCCCATGTGATGCAGCCCACTTGATGTGTATGAGGCCCTTATGTGTGGCCCAATATGATATATATGTGGCCCATGAGTGAGGCCCAACGTGATGTATATGAGAGGCCCATTTGGTGAGGCCCATTATGGTGCACATTAGGCCCTTTGTGTGAGGCCCATTGAGTTGTGTATGAGGCCCTTGTGTGAGGCCATGGGCCCACTATATGTTTGGCCCTATGTGAGCCACTCCTTGAGGTCAATGTTGGTTAAATGTCCACGTTGATGGGTGATGATGGTTAAATGTCCACATTGTAACCTTTCCTTAGGCTTTCTTAGGCCCATTCTCATTATTCTGGGTCAACCCAAATCATTAGGCCCCATTGATGTTGCATAGTTCATCATCGCCGTAGATGGATGTCTCCATACTACCTGATTAGACATATCCACGATCGAAGGCCAATCTTTATGTTTTGGTTTAGATCGGTTGTTCATCAACAGATCCCGCCTTGCTTATTGAGGCCAATTATTGGTGCTGGTTATTGATATCGATTATGAATATGTGACAACATAACATCATGATACATACCCATACGCATCATCTACACGTTTGTTATGAGATGTGATTAACCCTTACATATGCCATAGGGCAAGTTGTTTATGGGACTCTCTGATAGGCGGAGTCGTCCCATATGAGCGCACAGTATGTGTAGGACTGATGCTGATTGGACTATGTGACTCATGCATCTTGCATTTACTGTATGCCCTAGCGACATCGGGGCCGTAGCTCCACAGGCATATCATGGATTGCCAGATGGGACACCGAAAATCTTTTTCTACATGGGATACCATAGATATCACTGGTTGAAAGTCCTTAAACCCTCTAGGTACCAGAGGACACCCCAACGTCTAGACCGAGTGGAAACATGAGCGCCCAAGTACCGAATACGAGTAGGTCACGTCTCCCACTGTGTCGTGGTCGGTTGGAAGGGGGTGTGGCCTTACCCGCCCGAGGGAGTAGGCGATTCTAGGCTGAGTCTGACCAGCTCATAAATGGGTACGCTATCGATAAGCTAGGTAAGCATTGTTATACTGCTGGCAAGCGGATAGTGAGGTCTCTTCCACTTATCCAATTGTACGCTTGATGGGGCGACAGGTGACGTCGAGTGTACTAGACCCTGGTGATGATCCCAGAGATGTACGATATTGATATATGGACTTACTGAGCAGCAGTTGCGTACTCAAGATTTGATTAATTTATTCATACATTATTCACTTGGGCTGGTGGTGCACAACTATTTGTTGTGTACTTTCGAAATGGCCAGGATTTTGGTTGGGGCGCGCGACTAACCTGAGATCAGGAGTTTACCACATGGAGTCTGGCTATCCAAATTTAGGTATGAGACTGGTTTGGATAGAAGTCCCTTGTGATGAATCCCATGGCCAGTGATACTACGTACTATCATCCCGACTTCACACTCCAGCTTGGTCATTCCATTCGCACCACATATTGCATTACATCCATGGTATATGGCATTTTGGGTTGCTATGTTTCTGTATTTATATGGCCTAGATGAGGTTGATGGTATTCGTAGACCCATCAGGAATTGCAAATTGTATTACATCCTCAGTATATGATATTTGGCTTACTATGATTCCTCATTGCATAGCTGATCTAGATTGTTTCCTTAGTATATGATATTTGACTTACTATGATTCTGCATTGCAAAGCTGATCTACATTGTTTCCTCTGTATATGATATTTGGCTTACTATGATTCCGCATTGCATAGTTGATTTACATTGTTTCCTCAGTATATGATTTTAGTTTACTATGACTCCGTATTGCATAGCTGATCTATATTGTTTCCTCAGTATATGATATTGGCTTTTTTTCTAATGTTTTGCATCGCATAGCATGGACAAGCCTGATGGCATTTATGGACTTACCGACATGTTTCCGTATTGCTCTGATATTGCATACTTGGCACCTACCTTGAGCACACACTTATACCATCCTCTAAGCTTTCTATAAGCTTATGCATGATAGATGCATGCAGGTGGCGTTAGGTCGTAGCAGTGTTGTGAAATAGCGGTAAAGACCGCTTGAGTTGAAGTAGGAATATGTCAATATGTCCTAGAGGGGGGTGAATAGGACTTTTTAAAGTGTTTACGGTTTATTCAAAATCCTATCACTCTAATCCTATCATGTATGCAATTCTCAGGATTACTCAAATGTAACTCTACTGGCTTCCAAGCCTTGTAGAGGATCCAATCACAACCTACTTGTAAGATAAACAAGTTGCAGACAAGATTGTGAAGGATATGACTATGTGTGTGTGTATAAGGTGTGATCTCAGATAATCAGATATAAAGGCACGTAAGGAAATCACATAAATGAAAGACAATAATCATCTCAAACACAGTCATTTTTATAATGGTTCGACTACTTGTCTACTCCACTCCCGGTTGTCGCACTCAACCCTTGAGTGTACCGAATTTCACTAGGAGGTTTTCCAGGGTTCACCTCAAATATAAGGTTTTAAATCAGGTTCACCTTCAACCTTTACAGAGGTTTTACGCAATTCACCTCAAACCCAGAGTTTTGCTGGTTCACTCCTAACCAGATGTTTATACTCTCCATAGAGCAAGGGTCCACACAATGCACCCGGGAGTTTTACTAGTTCACTCCTAACCAGATGTTTATGCTCTCCATAGAGCAAGGGTCCACACAACGCACCTACCACGTACACTCCCACCGGAGGCTAAGGATCTTCCATAAGACCTTAACTGAGGTTTTACGTGGTTTACCTCAAACCTAGAGTTTTACTGGTTCACTCCTAACCAGATGTTTATGCTCTCCACAGAGCAAGGGTCCACACAATGCACCCACCACATACACTCCCGCCGGAGGCCTCCTTGAGGACTTCAAAGGGTGAGAACCACTTAGGACCAAGACCTAGGAAGGAATGATCACAAGTGTCCTCTGGACTCTGGATACTTACAGATAAGTTGATGAGTCCCGTTAAGCACAACGCCAAAGATCTCCTCCTCCTTGTTGACGAAGAGTCTTCAATTATACCAATGCTTGGCTTCGGATTGGGTCAAGGGTGAGATGGAATCCTACTCTCTAAAGATTTTCCTATAAGGAAGATAGAGTGGTTCCTTTCTTATGTATTCAAGGCATCGCAGCATAATGATTTGCCATTAAGGTAGTAGCTTGAGGATCCTTGAATGCGGAAGTTCACTCCCAAATCCACTCTATTTAATATCAATGGTAAGGGTAGATTGGAGGATGAACTCCCTAGAGAGAAAGGCTTTAGGTATAAGATGCAAGTTGAAACACACAAAAGCTCTCTCTTTTCTCTCTTACGGCAACAAAGAACAAGTCCTCTATATATAGGCAAGAAGTTCCAACGGATATAAAACGGTCACATTTATGACAGAGTTCGATATCATCAAGTATGTTCGATATCATCGAGCGTATACTCTCGATAGCATCGATGGTCTGCTCGATGACTCAGACTCGATCTCATATGCTTTTGAAACTCCTTGCCAATAGGTCGATGAATCGAAACAGTTGTCGATGTCATCGGATTTCGAACTCCGATTCCATCGATGACTGGGTCGATCCCTCGACACATGAAAAATGAGAGAGACTTGACTTTGAAAATATTTCAGGTTTTCATGAATGATCAGGGGAACCGTCGAGGTCATCAAAATTTGAATGTCGATGATATCGAGATCTCAGTCGAGGCATCGATAATACCAGCAGATTTATCTTTGAACATGCTAGACAGATTATGGCTTAGTTCAATGAAATCGATCCGGTGTCAATATCATTGATATTTGAATATCGATTAAATCGAAGGGCCCCCGATCATAGTTTAAAAAACTTCCTAAAATAACTGCTATAAGAAATGCACGGCCACCATCGATATCATCGATGGACCTTCGATCTTATTGATATTTGATTTCAGATCATATCAGACAGTCGTTGATATATCGATGAATTTTGAAATTTTCATTAAAAAATAGGGGCGCCGAAAATTTGCCTGTCGATCTTATCAAGCCACTCCCGATGGTCTCGAGATTTGAATATCGATGGTATCGATATGCGTATCGATACATCGATAATTCGTCCAGATATGTTATGAAGTTACCAGACATATTTAGTGCTTTTATCGATGATATCGATCGATGTATCGATACATCGATAAATCTGTCCAGATGAATATGTAGTTGCTGGACACTTTTGGTCATCTTTTCGATAATATCGTTAAGGTATCGAGGACATCGACAGAACAGGTCGATCATATCGAGGGTGCTTCGATAAAATCGACAAGGCGAGAAAAACTTAGAGATTTTTCTATTTTGAAAAAGTTTTCTCACCATAAAAACCCTAAGATGTCTATCTTGTTTTTAAGGGTTTAATTCACCTGGTGTATTGGGTTATGGGATGTGAGGCTATGATTTGCCTATGGCGAGCTTCCACACATCCGATTAAGGCAGACACTTGGCTTGATCTTCTTTTGATGTCCTGCAGATAGTCTGACCACCCGTTCACAGTAATTGACAAACAAGGGCACTTATAAGGGCACTTTCACGTTGATCTTGGAGTGTGCGGCCATCTTATGGAGTTTTGATTTTCGATATATGTATTTCTCTTTCAGCACCATATTCGATTGTTCATATTAGTGGATATGTGATGATGATGTTGCCTTTGTGATTTGGGTAAACTTGTGGTTATGCTCCTTAAGCGATAAATGTACATTCGAAAGTCATCCTTGTAGGGTCCCAGTATCGGAATCTGGCGTACAGGTGCTGGGAGCCGAGAATGAGGTACTATGGAGGCTGTCAGCACTGAATTCGGCAATCAAGAATTCTGTGAATTCGGTTTTCGAGTTTGGGGCGTGACATCATATGCTGAGGATGAAATGCTATATACTATGTAAATGAAATAACAAGGCTGGAGTGTGTAGTCAGGATGATAGTATGCGGTATCGCAAGCTGTGAGGTTCATCACAAGGGACTTCTATCCAAACCAGTCCCATTCCTAAATTTTGATAGCTAGACTCAATGTGGTAAACTCCTGATCTTAGGTTGGTCGTGTACCCAACCAAAATCATGACCCTAATGAAGGTTCACATAACGATTTAGTTGTGCACCACCAGCCTGAGTGGATAGTGAATGAATGAATGAATGAGTCAGATGCTTAGTACACAACTCCTACTCAGTACGTCCACATATAACCACCACAATACTTCTGATGTGGGACAAGGTTTTGCCCCACTTCATGCACAGTAGCCTGCCAGCATAGTAGTCTGCCGACCACTGGTAGCTCGCCCAGGCCCTCGCCCATGTGTGCCTGCCCACGTGTACAATAGAGAAGAGGCATCACAATATCAGTATTGTACCTCTTTGGGATATCACCAGGGTTTAGTACAATCACGTGAGTGAAAAAGACCTCACTATCTGCCTGCCCAGTAGTATGCCAATACCTACCTGGCTCGTCTATAGAGGACCCATTTACGAGCTAGTTAAACTCAACCTAGCTGAGCCCCCCTTCACCCGGGCGGGTAAGGTCACACCCCCTTCACAACCGACCTTGACACAGTGGGAGACGCCGCCTACCGGTACTCAGCACTCAGGCGCTCATGTATCCACTCGGTCTAGACGTTGGACCATCCCCTACCACGGGGGTTTAGGGGCTTTCACCCACAGACATCGAACGTGCCCATATGCTGAGTCCCAAATATTTTTAGTGTCCCATCTGGCCATCCACGATATGCCTGTGGAAGCCATAGCCCTGATGTCGCTAAGACTTATAGTGATCATGTCACACAAAATGCGAGATGTATGAGTCATACCATCCAGTCGTGCATCAAACTTGCGTGTACTGCGCAATCATGTGGGGCAACTCCATCTTACAAGGATTCCCCAGAACATCTTAGTCCAATGGAATATGCTATGATCAATCATTCTCATAACAGGCATATAAATGATTATGATGTAATACTAAGCATGTTCTCAGTGTGTCCTACTAGACTAAGTACACTAGCATGATTATTAGACGTAGTAGACAATAACCGTCCCTAATCGGTATGTCACACATAAAGAGTGGGAGCTTAAAACATGCCCCATATAGAAGTCCTTGTGGTATGTCCCACGTTAGACTAACATTAGCTTCATAAGACACTAATAGAACATATATTCCAAGGTGGGGTCCACTGGAAGGGTGGTGGATCTAACCCATACATTGAGATAGGCTCTATACAGTGGGTATACCAAATCTAATACTACATATTCTTCCATCTATGGTAAGGGGTGATGATGTACTCTCCTTCAATCAACGGATGGCTTAGACGATATACTAATGTCAAGGATGGGCCTCACCCTTGTCCCATAAATTAAATGGACGATGTGGATGATACCTACGTGATACCATGGTCCTAGCAACTGGATCCAAGGATAAAATATGCCTCATAGGTTGAGTCAAGTGGGTATACAACAAGGCGAGTTAAGAGGGTAAGTTTAAGTACAACAAGTGAGCTTCCTCACCCTTTTTATCATGTAATAAAATGGGCTTTCCTATGGGGCCTAATACGTACATAAAGTGGGCTTTGGTAGGGTTCATACATCTAGGATAATGTGTCCTTCCACACGGATTGGGTAGCCCGCTCAACATCTAAGTGGGCCTTGGGTATGGTTACTAAACTTGGGCAAATGCATGCATCTAGGTGGGCCACATTTCCTATGGAAGGCCTGGTATGAACACAAGGTGGGCTCCATGGTTTGGATAATCCTACAAGGCATGGTAGAAGACACCATCATTAATGGGGGCCCAAAGGTTTGGGATAGCCCAACAAGGGAAGATGGGTATCACTAACATCAATGGGGGCCCAACGGGTTAGGGTAGCCCAATAAAGATAGGGTGGAAATAGACTTAATGATGGGTCCTAGGGACGTTTACAACATGGTCATTTAACCAGCATTGCTCCTAGGGTGCAACCCTTTTGAGATATGGAATCTAGCTTATAATGGGGGCCCACGGCTCTAATACTAACTAGAAAATGGATGGACAACTCGTACTTACATTATAGTGAGCCTTACAAGTTAGCCCGAGGTCCGTAAAATGGGTGGACGGTGCACCTACAATGCATGGATCATGGTGGGCCTGCATAAGGCAGGCCATGGCTGGCGTAAAACACATAAATCAAGGTGGGCTTCTCATAACAAAGGGACCCATGGCCCTGAAACAATGAGTGGGCTGTGTGTGCAACACATACATTATGGTGGGCCTCATCCCTCACAATGGGCCTCATACAATCAGAATAGGCCTCGCATATAGGCCTTTCACATCTTAATGGGCCTCACACACGGGTCTCATGTACATCACAATGGGCTACATCTCATAGGCCTCATATAGATCACAATGGGCCGCATTTCATGGGCCTTATATACCTCATAATGGACCGCATCACATGGGCCTAATACACATCACAATGGGCCGCATCACATGAGCCTGATATACATCATAATGGGCCACATTACATGGTCTTCATATACATCAGGTGGGCCCTGCACAGTCAGCAGGTGGGCCTGGCACAATAGGTGGACCCTGCACAACCATCAGGTGGCCATGCATGCACAGCAAGTGGGCCCTGCGTATACGACAGGTGGGCCTGCTGGACCACTGCCCCTGATGGGTTGGATGGCGTGAATGAAACACATGTGCCCGGTGGGTCCCACCGTCCACATGGCTGGACAGTGGATAAAACGATGCATCAGGTGGGATCCCCACCGTTCACATGGCTGGACGGTGTGGATATACAATACATACATCATGGCAAGCCACACAGTCCCACACTTGGACGGTGTGGATATACAACACATCAAGGTGGAACCCACCGTCCATGGGCTGGACGGTAGATGCAACACTTCATCAAGGTGGTGCCACATGGTGGCCCACCGATCAAGTTGATATATATGTTTTCCCTTCATCCAGATGGACGGACGGTATAGATAAAACACATATGTCATGTGGGACCACCGTCCCTTGCTGGATGGTGGAGTACAACACATATTATGGTGGGTCCATGTCCAGATGCTGGACTGGATGGTGTGGATCAAAACACTTACACCATGGTCGATCCCACCATCCCTCGCTGGATGGTGTGGATGCCACACGTGCAGAGGGTGGGTCCCATGCCCCAGGATGGTGGACGACATGGATATACAACGCATCGAGGTGGGGTCCATGCATGTGGCCCACCACCTTCAAAACAAAGCTAATATTTGTTATTTCCCCCCGTCCAGGCCTGTCCAAACGGACAGCAAGGGTTGGCCCTGGTTGGACAGCGAGGATGGCCCACTGGATGGATGATCTGGATATATCGTACATCAAGGTGGCCCACAACAAGGAAAGGAGAGAGAGAGAGAGAGAAAGAGAGAGAGAGAGAGAGAGAGAGAGAGAGAGAAATACGTGTGGTGAAGGGAGTTCCGCCACTATGAGCTGCCTTTACAAGATACAAAGCATACATCAAATGGGTCCCAATTCTTGAGGGCCTACAAATATAAATTAATGGTGGAAATCCGTTTCCCATTAACAAATGCAAGGTCTAGATGACCTTCTTTAATGGAAATCAAATAAACATCATGAATCATCGTGGGCCATCGGCCACACTTAGGATCCAAAGTAGATCCATACCATCAATCGGTAGGCCCCACTTGGCCCATCACTAAAATTACAATCTAATCCTACAAAACACACACCTATGGTCCTCTTCTTTAGCTCCTTAGAATCCTTTGCTCCTAAGCTCCCTCTTTGATGGATCATGATGAAGATTAAGGGTTCGATGGTGAGATCTTGGGGTAGAAAAATGGGCCTTGATCTTGGGTTCACTTTTCTCTCCTTAGTCTTTTTCTCTCTTGGTTGCTTGGAAATGGTAGAGAATGAGATGGGATGGAGTGATGGACGGGAGAGAGGGATGGTGTTGTGTAAGAAGGATGAGATGAGAGGGATGGGTGGTGTTGACTTTTGGTGGCATGAAGTGGCATGAGGTATAGGTTGCCTTGCTTTATTGGTGAGAGAGGGATGGGCTAGGTATGAGTTGTGATGGGATGTATATTTGATTGATTGATGTGATAGTTGGATACAGATTCTCTTGGGATTCGCAATACGCAGTGTTTCCTCGGAATATATGTGGGCCCACAACTCTTGGCCTGGGTATCGCATCAGTGCGCAAGACGCGGCGTTAGAACTGCAACGACAGTGCGGTCACTAGGGTATATGTCTCGGGTCGAGTCAACTCTGATCTACGGGATGCGACTTAGGGTCGCGTGCAAATGCTGCTTACAGGTCACGGGTCACTGGAATTCTATGGGGAGAATCGTGGGAGTTTAAGGAACGGTACAGACTAGGATACGGGCCTTACACCTAACCATGGACTAATAATTCGAACTTACTTTGAAATCTCCAAGTAACTGAATCCAAGAGATATAAATCATTAATATTAAGCATCTTAAACTTTAATTTTTTTATTTGTTTCTACAATTTTTTCTCAAAGACTAAGAAAACAACTGATTAGCATGCCTAATCTCCCATCCCAACCTAAAATCTACATTGTCCTCAATGTAAAATAAATAAGTATATAATGTAAAAGAGGCAATGAAAAGAAAAGGGAAGTGATGGAGAGATAATACCTGAAGAAGGAATTTTAAGGCTTTTCCAATGATCTCAGTGTGAAAAATGAGTTAGCACAAAAGACTCAAACAGACGATAAGCAAACTATCATAAAATAACGAAAAGTAAATTATCCTAAATTCCATGAAAGCAATAAACTAATCCTAAACTAAGAAAGCAAGGGAAAAACTACTCAGTCATGCCATAAGGTTCCTCCTCCAGTCAATATCTTGATAAATTTCTTAGTAAGTTTCTCAACAAGATCATCTAAAAGCCCTTTTTGTAATAGGCTTGGATGTCCCGAAGCATGAATTTTTAGAGAAATTTGTGGACCTCAACATAAAGTTTTCTTTTAATCTCCTGAGGTGTCTAAAGTATATACGATTCACCTGAGATAGAGAAAGTGTCAGAGTTAGTGCAACATGGTGAATCAGAGACTGCAAATAGATATAATTTAGAGAAATTCTTAGTAGGTGATGTAGTCTCAACATATTCTAAAATTTCAAACTCCAGTTCAACTTTCAGCTCCTCCTCTCTTAATGGTAAACATTCAAGATCTGAGGAAGGAGGGACTTCAGAATAAGGGTTCTTTTGGTCAGTAACAACCACTGAGGTATTATTTTGCAAGGCATCCATTACTTTTTTTTTTATCATGGGATCATTTGAATCTGCAAAATATGCCCAACAATCTTTCAGAGAGTTGAGATATTCAGTTGAGAGTGACTCATTCTCCACATTGAAGTTTGTGATGATCTGCTCAAGGATTCCATCGTCTCTGGAAATGGATGGAAGCATGATCTCTTGCTCCTCATCACGGTGAGAATAAATTATCATTGGATGTATCTTGTCTTACCTTACATAAATAGATTGAAGATCAACAAGTAAAGAATTGATGTGAAGACTCTGTTTATCGGTACTACTCAATAAAGGCATTGTATTGTTAAGGGTTGACAACTCATATGGTGGCCTCAACTGGATGGTTTCAAATTTTAGAGTCATATTGAGCAACTTGTCCATCTCTCAAATCATATCATCATTCAATTCAGGGGAGTGGTCTAAACATGCCTCATAAAATTTAGAAGGGTTGGTCGAAAGTGGTTCATCCTCCACATTTAAATCGGACATGCCAAATGGGTGGAGAAGATCACTATGGATGACAACTTCCTGAATCTCTTGATCATTGATATGGGCCAAACTTGATATTAAATTCAGAGGGATTTGAGCTGTACATTCATGATTGTCACCCCAATACTCATCATCTTCCAATTCAGTATAGTACACACGTTGAATGAGATCACTTTCCTCACATTTTGTTCTTAGATTGGGTTGAGGTTTGAATAAACTAACCTCCTCCTCATCATTGAAATCAGGTGTGTCAGTATCATTGTATTAGAAAACTAATAGTGTCTCTTGATCATTCATTTGGACAGTCATCGAGATCGACTCTTCAGGAAATTGAACTGTTTGCTCATTAATGGAATCCAACTCCTCATTCTAAATTCCAGAGTTCTTCACAAGCGAGTTAGTATCACTTTCCTCGCGTTGCGTTTCTTTCGGTTGTGGCTCTGACGAACGAGCCTTCACTATCTTATTGATGCGTAAATCAATCACTTCTAATGTTTTTCTAATATCTGCAAGATAGTCCGTGTAGCTCTGAAGTGAATCCTCTTGGATCATTTCTGGTTGGATTTCAAAGGTAAGGGATCCAAGAGAATTGTCACTATGATGTGTTGTTGTTTTATCTTCTAAATATCTTTGTTTCCACTGTTCATAATCATATGAGTCATAGGTGGGAGAGTCTGGTGGTAGTGTAATTATTCTCCCGCCTATAATCACCGAAGGACTTATTAATCGGTGAAGCATCATATTCTAGTTGGTTTTCGATGATATTTTCAAATTTTTTTTTGAGATAGGCCGTTTCCAATCATAATCATCATACATCTCTTCCCAATATCTCTTAGCTATCTCAGCATACTGATGTTCCCACTCTTGCATGGTGAAACCCTAATTCTGAATCTAATCCTAAAAGAGAATAAAAAAAAAAAAAAACCTACAGCAATATGGAAAGTAAGTAGAGGAGAAGTTAGAAGGAAATTACCGGATTGGAGAAGATCTATGTTAGGATCCTTCAAAATAGAAAACAATGTTAGTTCCTCAAAAAAAAAAAAAAAGTCTAAAATTAAGAAAATCTAACCTAATCCTAAAAAGAAAGAAACCTAGGACAAATAAGAAATCTAGAAAAGAAAGAGAGAAAATTAGAAAGAGGTTACTAAATTAGAAGTTTCTATATTGAGATCCTGCAAAACAAAAAGGAGAAACCAGTTAGTTTTTAAAAACAAATTAGGAAAGTTTCTAATCCTAGAAATAGAAAGATAAGTTAGTTTCTAAAAACAAATTAGGAAAGTTCCTAATCCTAGAAATAGAAAGATGAGTTAGTTTCTAAAACTAATTAGGAAAGTTTCTAATCCTAGAAATAGAAAGATAAGTCAATTTCTATATATATAAAAAAAATCCAGAAAAATCCAAACCTAAAAACAATATAAAAAGTTAGTTCTAACCTTAGCCTAATTCCAAAACTAATCGAATTTAGAAAACGCAACCGTTAATCCTTGACAATGGTGCCAAAAACTTGTTCACAACCCCAACTGTAGGGTCGCGATGTAGTAATAATCTTGGTAAGACTAAGGTCGAATCCACAGGAACCGATCTTTGTACGTTTCTAAAATTAACTAGAAGTAGAACTAAGAGAAGATGTAAAACTAATTCTAAAGTGATTGAGATATTAATTGTGATTAAAGTCATTAAAACTAAGAATTCAAAGGTGGGAACTGGGGTTTCCAAGGATCCACTTGTAGTGATTAGGGAGCCCTCTTACTTGATTCAAGTCACACAATTGGAATTGGAGTCCTATCCTATCCAATTGGAAGATATAGTAATTAAATCAATCTAAACTTTCATTGACCTAATTCTTAATGAAGGAGAACTATGATAATTGGTAGGGATTCCATAACCAAACCATGCCCAGGAGGCAATGGCAAACAACAGGATTTACCAATCCCATAATCTCATAGTAGGAGAATTGTGAAGATTAGGAAGGATTCCATCACTCTACCATGCCCAAGGGACGATGGTGAACAATAGGACTTACTAAATTCACAATCTCAAATCAGGAAAAGAAGATACGTAAAGCTATTGCAGATCTACTGTAATTTGAGTCATAATAAACTATTAAAAATTGAAAGTATTCCTTGAATAATCAAATTAGAATCCATGAAGTTTAACATAACTAAGAATCAAAGCAAGAGAAACATTTCATCACGCTACAAGCTTCACCTCTTAGCCCTAGCTAAGGGGTTTAGCCAACCATAGACATGATTAGATCTAAAACCTTAGAAGAAAGCATGAGAAACTAAGGAAGAAAGGAAGAAAATGCTTGGCGACGGTTCTCCACTCTTGTGTTTTGCTCCTCTAAACCCTAGATGATCCCCAGGGATGTCCCGTGGACTCCTATTTATAGTTGTGCAGCACCTTCTTTCGCACCGACTTAGAAAAATCTAGAAACCGCCTCAAATTTACGCAGTTTCGATTCTATCGAAGTGTCTTCGATATGTCCTTTGATATTTCCTTCAATTCTATCGAACAGTCTTTGTTTAAATCGAAGATCGGTCCAGAACTGTCTAGCGAGTTTGTTCTTAAATCCTGAAATTCTCGATTCTATCGAAGTGTCTTCGATAGAATCAAAGATCGGTCCAAAACTGTCCAGTGAGTTTGGCCTGAAATCATGAAATTCTCGATTCTATCGAAGTGTCTTCGATATGTTTTTCAATACTATCTAATAGTCATCGATAAAATCGAAGTCTATTCTGGTAGTTTTCTAGAACTACATTTTTCTAGCCTCGGAATTTGATATTATCATTTTTTATGACAGTTTTCAGGATTCTTTCACTTCAAATCTTTGGTTCTCTTCCTTCATCACTTGGTTTCCTTGGATCTTTGGCATGTGAATTCTTCAATCTTGGTCTCCTAAGATCCATCCCTTGCCTTGGTGACATTTGAGCATTACTTCTACGGTTTTAACATTATTTTCAATTTAAACTCTTAAATTCACCTTACAACACAAACATGAGTAAAATAAGACATTAAGCAGTATCATGTTCATAAAACCAAGACATAAATGAGGGATAATATGAAATATTTGACCCTCAACAATACACCAGAAGATGATTCCTAATGTGCCATTCATAACTTCAGTCTGCATATCAGTTTGTGGGTGGTAAGCACTATTGAACTGAATTTGCATACTGAACCAATTCCACAAAGTTTGCTAGAAGTGGCTAATGAAATTAGTGTCACGGTCAGAAGTAATGGTCTTGAGAACCCCATATAGCCACATGACCTCTTTGAAGAGTAGATTCGTTATGTGTGTTATATTGATGGTCTTCTTAAATGGGATAAAGTGCGCCATATTTGAGAAACGATCTACCCCACAAATATCGAAACCATGTTGCGTTGAGTTTGTGGGAGACCAAGCACGAAGTCCATAGATAATTCCTCCCAAGGGTTGTTAGGCATAGGTAACAAGGTGTAAAAGTCCGTATTCTGCGGCTGCCCCTTGGAGGTCTGACAAATATGAAAACGCTACAATGTTGACAGTAATATTGTTACTTAATAAGAGCCCACATCTTGTCTCGCCTAAGGTGTCCACCAAGGTCACCCCATATAGCTCTTAGATAATTTTCTACTTTAAAGAACTTTGAAGGATGCACAGATAATTCCCTTTAAAGTGGAAATTGTCTTGCATATGTAGGTCACTGGAATGACCCTCTTGGCACCTCATCCATGCATCAATGAAGTCCTCATCCTTGGAATGCAGCTCATTGTGATAGTCGAAGCTGACCACCTCATTGCTCATCGTAACAAGTAGTGATGTATGATAGTTAAATGCATCAACTACCTTATTTTGTTACGTTGACTTATGCTTCAAAATGAATGTGAATTCCTTTAAAATACGACCCATCTAACATGCACACGATTATGTTTGCCTAACTATTAATAAACTTTAAGGCTTGATGGTCAATGTAGAAAATAAACTCTCTCTGAATCGGATAATGCTGCCAATGTCGCAGCACTTGAACCATTGCGTATAACTCAAGCTCATGTCGACCACTTCTTTCGAGCTTCATTAAGCTTGTGGATGTAGAAGGCTACCGATCTGCCTTCCTGTAATAAGACTCCTCTAATTTCGACATATGAAGCATCACACTCAACCTCAAACAGCTTGTCAAAATCGGAAAGAACTAAGAATAGTGTTATGAACAATCGATGATTGATTTTAGCAAAGCTCTTGTCAGCCTCATCAGTCAACTGAAATGGGCAATTTTTGTTATAATCTATAATGGGTATGATTATAGTGTTGAAATTCCACATGAATCAACGACAGAAGGTCGCCAACCTATGGAAACTCATCACTTCATGAATGTTATTCGAAATCGGCCATTCCTTAATGGCTTTTACATTTTCAACATCCACCTGGATGCCCGTGGACGTCACAATAAATCCCAAGAACAATAGGCTGTCTATTAAAAAGGTGCACCTTTTTAAGTTGAGGTACAAGTTGTTAACTGTTAGGACTTATAACGCCTGCCTGAGATGTTCCATGTGCTCTGTCTCACCATAGTTAAATATCAGGATGTCATCAAAATATACTTTAACACTTAATTCATCAGATACATAAAAGTACTCGATGCGTTCAATAGATCGTAGGGCATGACTAACTACTCATGCAATCCTTTCTTGGTGTTGAATGTCGTTTTCCACCCATCATAGGGCCAGATACAAATCTGTCAGTACCCGCTACTTAGATTAAGTTTAGAGAGCATTTTGGCACCTTCTAGCATATCAAGCATGTCGTCCAACCTCAGTATCGGGAACTAATATTAAATGGTAATCTTGTTAATTATCCGGTTGTCAACACACATGCGCTAGTTCTTATCTTTCTTCGGCGTTAATAAAGTTAGCATGGCACATGGGCTCATTCTCTATCTCAAAAGATCCTTACAGATCAATTCCTCCACCTGCCCCTGAAGTATATCTTACACTCTTTCAAACTCATCCGTTAGTGAGGGCGGTTGGGCAAGCTATCCCTAGGGACGAGGTCTATGTGATGTTGGATGTCCCGCATGGGGGGCAATCCATCATGTAACTCTTCAGGCCATAATTCTTTGAATTTATTCTGCAACGGCCTTAAACTTAGAGGAATATCTAAGGGCTGCTATTCTTTTCCCTTGATTACCATGGCCTTTACTTTGTCGGTTTCCTTGGATTTCTCTATGAAATCCTAATGGTCAGGAGAGAGCTTCCCTTCACTTTAGAAGCTTCGAGGTGGTTCTCTAGTGCCATAGGACAAGGATCATCTTTTGACTGTAATTGACAAAGATGTAAACATTGTCTCATCCTCAGTGGGTCGCATCATGGTCTGATTACCATGGTTGACGGAGTAGCATATGAAAAGCTTCAATGTCGACTGAAAGTGCCCTAGTTTCTCAATGAGCATGAGTGTTGAGTCGATGAGTCAAGTGGGCCCTATATGAAGATTATTTTAGACATTGCCTCAACCGGATGTGTGTTTAGAGCTCATCACAGGTAAACTTAGCCTCACATCCCAAATCCCAAAACACCCAGGTAAACAAAAGCCTTGAGAAAAACTTAGAACAACATAGGTGTTGAAAGTCTGAAAACCTGGTTTCAAAATGGAAAATTCTCTAAGTTTCAGCTATGTTCAATATCATCGATTCTTGGTCGATAAAATCGAACACTCGGTATCGATGATATCGAACTGGTCTCGATGTCATCGAATTAACTCCTCTTTATGTCTAGCAACCACAAAGTACATTGGACAAAATATTCGATAAATCGAAAGTACCTTCGATAACATCGAATTTCAAATATCGATGATATGAAGGACAGTCGATGATATCGAAAGTCTCAGAGCTCTATACATCAAAGGCTTGGAAAATATTCTTGATATTACTTAAAGAATCAAAGGACAATTGATATCATCAAAATTCAAATCTCGATAATATTAACATAGTATCGATGACATCGAAATGGGACAAGTTGATTCCAACCAGTTTTTGAAAGAAAATCATCTAAATGTCCAAGGAATCGAAACCCACATCGATCTCATCGAAATTCAAATCATGATGATATCGATGTAGACTCGATACGATTGAATCAGGACAAAACAGTTCCAGCAAACTTGAAAAGGAAAACCTTATGTGAAAGATCGAGGAATCGATATTGTCTCGATATGATCGTAATCCAAATTTCGATGAAATCGATATAGGATCGATATCATTGAATTGGGTTAAAAAGTGTCTAGTAAGCTTTCTTAAAATATTCATTGAAGAGCTCAATGAATCGAAACCACTGTCGATGATATCGGAATTTAAAATTCTACATCGACGAATATTCAATATCATCGATCCTCAGTAAAAAAGTTCTGGGTATGTGCTTCAGCTAAGTTTGCATCATCAAACCCTGACTCAATGAATTCGAAAGTATACGTTCGATGACATCGAGTCAGGACTGATGAGATCGAACTCAGTCAGACTTGACATATTTATTACCATTAGGACTTTTTGCCTATATATAGGAAGCTTGCTCGTAGTTGCCTAGTGATAAAAACAGATAATACCTTGAGAGAGTTTTTCCATACTAATTACCCTAAGCTCTTTTTCTCATGGAAGTTCATCCTTTAATCCACCCTCATCATTAATATTAAATAGAGTGGATTGAGGAATGAACTTCCCCATTTAAGGATCATCCAGCTACTATCTTAATGGCAAATTATTGAGCTGGGATACCTTGAATGCTTGGAATCACTTCTCTAAAATAGGAAAACATTTAATAGAGTAGGATTCTAACATAACCTTGACCCAACTCTGTCACCTTTATTGGAACATCATCAAGTGTTTCGGATTACAGGAGTTGAAGAATCTTCATCATTAAAGAGGAGATCTTCATCAACGTGCTTAATGAGACTCACCTACTTATCTGTAAGTCATTAGAGTCCAGAGACCCTGTCGATCATTCCTTGTGTAGGTTTGAGTCACAGGTGCTTCTCACCCCTTTCAAGTCCTCATAGGAGGCCTCAGACAGGAAAGTATGTGTGGGTGCTTTGTGTTGACCCTTGCTCTGGTGTAGGGCATAAACTTAGGTCCTTGTGTAGTTCCTTGACCTGTGTTGTCTAAAAGTTAGGTTCCTTCTGTGGATCCTTAACTTGTGTGGTCTAAAAGGTAGGTTTCTTGAGTGGATCCTTTGCTCTTGTGTAAGGCATAAAACTTAGGTGCTTTGTGTTGACCTTGCTCTTGCGTAGGGCATAAACTTGTACCTCTGTGTACGCATGTTAGGTACCTTGTGTAGGTCCTAGAGTCAGCCTTATGTAGGTTATACTGGTTTGAGGTAAACCTAATTCGAAACCTCCATTAGTGAAATCTGGTACACTTAAGGGTTGAGTGCGTTCGCCAGGAGTGGAGTAGGTATATAGCCGAACCACTATAAAACGACTGTGTTTGAGATGGTTATTTGCATATTCTCTTATTATGTTTACTTTGAATGATCACATGATGCATGATTATTTAGAACTGATAAGTATCACATCTCACACACAGTCACTGCATTCATCATAAACTGAATTTATATACTGTTTAAATATTGAATAGTCTCGTGATTGGATCCTCTATTTGGCTTGAAAGCTATTAGAGTTAAATTAAAGATATCTTGATAATTGTTATATTAGATCAAGATAATGGTAATAGAATTTTAAATTGTCATAAAATTTTATAAAGTCCTATTCACCCCCCTCTAGGACACTTTGACCTATTCCTACTTCTAATAGAGCGGTCATTACCGTAATTTCATCAACCACATTGCAAAGTACATGATTTTTATAATTCCTACCAATTGAAAAGGAAACGGTACATTGTTTAGTTACCTTGGTTTCATTCACCTTTTTTATCTAGCCAATTGAGTAATGGGAATGATGCTTTTTCATAGGTAGTCACAACTTGTCCACCATCACCTTCGAGACGATGTTCTCACTACTGCCACTATCTATGATTACTTCAAAGACATTTTCGTTGATAGTATGCCACGTACGAAATATATTATGTTGCAACAGGTGCACCTCCTTCTTTGGAGTATACAATAACCGACCAAGGATTTTCCATGATCCTCGACCAACCATTCTTCATCATCAGCTCCTTCCTTAATGGCTTGTTCATTTTCATTAAATTCAAGGCCTTTTTCTACTAACTCATATTCAGTGCCCCATTTGTTAATGACCAGTGGGTTATAGGGCATTAAGGGTAGGTGTTTGATAAGTGGCCCGCTTGGCCACAATGGTAACAATTGTTTGGCCTTGGTCGACCATAAGGATTTAGAATCCTACTCGAACCTGCTGTTGTGGGTGTTGACATTGAGGCCTAAATGGACTACTCCTCGTGTCACGATTTATGGTTATAGGAGGTTAAGGACGTTAACTTCCTACTAGTTCCTTTCCTTTAGCCAGGCCAAATCCTACTTGGGACCCGTCATGGGGGGTCGAGTGGAACGATAAGGCCGAGTAGGGAGTCTGTATGCCGTGGTTTCGTCCTATCTGCCAACTAAACTGCTTCATCCATGGTCTCGAGTGGGTGCATTCATACTCGACCCACGTCTGGACGCCCCTTTTGGGCTCACTTCATGACATCCTAGCCCACATGATTATTTTC
Source organism: Magnolia changhungtana (assembly GCA_030180095.1). Taxonomy (NCBI): domain Eukaryota; kingdom Viridiplantae; phylum Streptophyta; class Magnoliopsida; order Magnoliales; family Magnoliaceae; genus Magnolia; species Magnolia changhungtana. The sequence continues at coordinate 8,244,858 of JASAUF010000600.1, forward strand.
TCACCCAACTCCCTTGTTTCCTTTTTTAACTGATCATAGTACTAATGGATGACTGACCTTTACCTTATGGTATGGGTGGGTCACTTCTTCCCTCGTATCGTTCTTTCCGGTGTTGGGTAAAGGAATGGAACCTCTATCTCATCCCTCCGAACCACCATAACCTTTTTATCTCCACCCCACCTGATCACCATCCCTTGCCGATCGAGCGTGATCCGAACTTCCCATCCCTTTTCTGGCCGATAGCGATGAAGGAATAGATGCGTCGAACTGATCGTCTCACCCTCCGCAATTGGGAGAAAGGACACGATTCTAGGTTCCTTTTGTCATGGAGAACCAAGGACATTAGCTAATTACTAACTTCAAATCGCCAATGATCTTGACCTGCTATGTATTTGATGATCCTCTTAACAGCCGTTAGGTGAGATTCCTTAGGGTCTGCCTGATACCGAGCACACACTCCCACACTAAAAGATATATCTGGACGACTAGCTGTGAGATAAACTAGGCTTCCTATCATACTCTGATAAAGATGTTGGTCCACACTTTTGCCATTAGCGTCGTTGGAGAGTTTGAGTGTGGTGCTCATAGGAGTATGATAAGTGCAACCAGAGTCGAGACCAAACCTTTTCACCAAATCGTTTGCATACTTGGTTTGACAAATGAAGATTCCATCATTTAGATGCTTGACTTGTAACCCTAAGAAGAAGTTTAATTCGCCAACCATACTCATTTCAAATTCAGATTTCATAAGGTTGGCACATTTGTATGCAGCATCTTCACATGTTGAACTAAAAACTATATCATCCACATAAATTTATGCAATAAGCAATGAGTCTTTTGTTCTTTGAGTAAACAATGTTTTATCTACACTTCCTCTGCAGATTTATGGTCTAAAAGAAAATTGTCAAATGTTCATAGCAAGCACGTGGTGGTTGTTTGAGACCATAGACAGCTTTGTTCAGACGATAAACATGATGGGGAAGCTTAGGATCAGAAAATCTCTTTAGTTGTTCTACATAAACTTCTTCAGCAAGAACCCCATTAAGGAAAGCACTTTTCACGTCCATTTGAAATAGTTTAAACTTTAATGCACATGCAACAGACATAAGAATTCTTATAGACTCAAGGTGAGCTACAGAAGCAAATGTCTCATCAAAATCAATACCCTCAATCTATGAGTACCCTTGAGCTACAAGCTTGCTTTGTTCCTGATCACATTTCCTGATTCATCGGATTTATTCTTGAAGACCCATTTGGTTCTAATGATATTTGTATCGAGTGGTCTGGAAACCAATTGCCATACCTCATTTCTCTAAAATTGTTGAAGTTTTTCTTGCATAGCAGAGCTTCTACAATAGTCTTTGGTTCAATCTTTGAGGTAAAGCAGAAATGACAATAGATATTTTCTATTTGCCGTCGAGTTCTCACACTGTCATTAGGATCTCCAATAATTTGCTCTCGAGGATGATCCTTAATGATGGGTATGTTAGATGATGGTTGGGGTTCATTGGATGATGGAGATTTGTTATCTGATTTATCTAGTATGCATGAATCTACATCATCTTCTAATTTATTCACAGGGGTATCTTCTTCATGAGGTTGGTCATCGATTACCACATTGACTGAATAGTGAGGGTTCTTAAATTGTACACTCTATAAGCATGACTATTTAAGGCATACCCCAGAAAAATACCTTCATCACTTTTAGACTCAAATTTCCCTACGTGATCTCTGTCTCTCAAGATATAACATTTACTTCCAAAAACTCGAAAATATTTCACACTAGTTTGTTTCCCATACCATAGTTCGTATGGAGTTTTGTTCAAACCTGCTCTAAGATATACTCTATTTATGATGTAGCAAGCAGTATTGACAGCTTCTGCCTAAAAACTTTTTGTCATATCTTTCCCATTCAGCATAACTGGCCCCATTTCCTGCAATACTCGAATTTTCCTCTCAATGACTCCATTTTGCTGTGGGGTTTTTGGGGCTGAGAATTCATGACGAATTCCTTTCTCATCGCAATTTTTTTCAAATCGCTCATTTTCAAATTCCCCACCATGATCACTTCTAATGCGATTGATACAATATCCTTTTTCATTTTGAAGTCGCTTTGCCAAAATAATAAATTCTTCAAAGGCATCTGATTTCTCTTGAAGAAATGTGACCCAAGTAAATCTGGTGTAGTCATCTACTACCACTAGGAAGTATCTTTTCTTATCGTGGCTTTCTACTTTGGTTGGGCCGACCAGGTCCATATGCGGTAGATCTAAAGGTTTTATTGTTGCTATGGTGGTTGTCTTTTTGTGACCTACTTTTATCTGTTTTCCTTTTAGACATTCTCCACACACAACTTTTTCTTCTTTTCTAATCTTGGGAAGTCCTCTAACCAAATTTTTTGAACTAAGCGTAGCTAAATTTCAGTAGTGAACATGTCCCAACCTTTAGTGCCATAATGCACTTTGTGGATAACATACTCTCATTAATACTTTCAATAATGTATAGTTATCACTAATACATAAACCTTTTATGAGAGACTTTCCTATTTGATCTAAAATTCTACACACATCCTTGGAGAAGGTGACCAGATGTTCCTTGTCGTAGATTTGGGCGATACTAAGGAGATTATGTTTCAGACCTTCTACACACAAAACATGTTTGATTTTTGGAAGGCCTAGTACAACTATTGTTCCTTGTCCAATAATTCTGGCAGAGCTAACATCTCCAAATGTGACTGATCCTCCATCAAAGTCTGAATACTCACAAAAGTGAGCTTGATCACCAGTCATGTGTCTGGAGCATTCGCTATCAAGGTACCATTTTGAACTATTGCCAACTTTTAGAGCAGTATGGATTACTAGGCAATTGTTCTGATCTGTCACACCCTCTGAGACACTTTTGGCCATGATTCCAACTTCAGTCAAGATCACTCTCTAAGCGGTGAAGCCCTTAAGAGAGACCCGCTTTGATACCAATTGAAATTGCGGTAATGACCGCTTTAGTTGAAGTAGGAATATGCCAATATGTCCTAGAGGGGGGTGAATAGGACTTTTTCAATTATTTAATGATTATTTAAAATCCTATCAAACCTATCCTGAGAAAATATTCATAAATCAGGATTTCTTCAAAGTAACTCTAATGACTTCCAAGCCAATTAGAGGATCCAATCATAAAACTAATTTAATGACAAACATGATGCAATTTAGAGTTTATGATGGATATAACTATGTGTGAGGAGTGATCAAATATGAAAGCATTTAATGAAATCACAAAAGTAATCAAAGACAAACATTAATCACGAACACAATCATTTTTATAGTGGTTCGACTACTTGTTTACTCCACTCCTGGCAGACGCACTCAACCCCTGATTGTACCGGATTTCACTAAGGGGGGTTTCACAATAGGTTCACCTCAAACCGGAGGTTTTAAATCAGGTTCATCTCTAACCAGTACAACCTACACCTAGGCTGACAGTTTATGTTCCCACGAGCAAGGGTCAACACATAGCACCCGATTTTAGGCATACTGGCCAAGGATCCACTCAAGGAACCTCATTTGTTTATGCTCCCACAAGCAAGGGTCAACACAACGCACCCAACTTTTAGACCACCTTGGTTAAGGACCTACACAAAGGACCTAATGTTTATGCTCTCCACAGAGCAAGGGTCAACACAAAGCACCCATCACGTACACTCCCGCCGGAGGCCTCCCAGAGGACTTACAAGAGGTGAGAAACACTTTAGACCCAATCCTACAAAGGAATGATCACAAGGGTCCTCTGGACTCTAATGACTTAAAGATAAGTAGATTAGCCCCATTCAACACGTTGTCGAAGATCTCCTCCTTTGTTGATGAAGAATCTTTTACTTCCTTGAACCGCAATCAGAAGATGTACCAATACATGGCGACGGGTTGGGTAAAGGTTATGATGGAATCCTGCTCTATTAAATATTTTCTTATAAGGGAGATAGAACGATTCCAATCATCTATGCATTCAAGGCATCCCAGCTTAATGATTTGTCATTAAGTTGGTAGCTGGAGGATCCTTGAATGCGGAAGTTCATTCCCCAATCCACTCTATTGAATGTCATTGATGAGGGTGGATTAGAGGATGAACTTCCATGAGAGAAAAGGGCTTTGGGTATATGATCTAAGGTTAAACACTCAAAAGCACTCTCTTCTTTCTCTGCTAGCAACTAAAGACAAGTTCTCTTTAAAAGGCAAAAGGTTCCAACAGATATGAAATGGTCACATTTATGACCGAGTTCAATATCATCAAGCAGGGTCGATATCATCGAGCGTTTACTCTCGATTGCATCGACTGGCCGCTCGATGACACAAACTCAAATGTCAAACGCTTTTGAAACATTTTACTAGCTGGTTGAGGAAATTGAAACACATGTCGATGTCATCAGATTTCGAACTCTGATTCCATCGATATTAGGTTTGATTCCTCGACATTTGAAAAATGAGAGAGACTTGCCTTTGAAATATTTCAGGTCTAAAGTATAATATCGATATCATCAGAATTTGAATATCGATGATATCGATGGCAGTGTCGATGCATCGATAAATTCAAAGGATTTTCCAATAAGCTTGCTGGATAGTTTATGTTCATGCTCGATGCAATCGATTTGGCCTCGATATGATCGATAATTGAATATCGATTCTATCGAGTGACCGTCGATCCAAGATAAAACCACCTGAAAATATTGCTGGAAGACAGAGTGTCCAAACCGATATCATCAAAGGCCTTCTGATATCATCAAAATTTGAATTCCGAGGATATCGAGGAGAACTTCAATATATCAAAGATTTTATGATTTTCCTTAGAAAAATAGGGACGCAACTAATGTGATGTCAATTTAATCGAGTCAACGTCGATAGACTCGAGATTCAAATTTCGATGATATCGTACGGCTATCGATACATCAATAATTTCGTCCAGAGATATATGCGGTTGCTGGACATCTTATGTCCTCATTTCAATAATATCGAGTGAGCTTCGAGGACATCGACAGCACTATTCGATTACATCGATCAGTCTATCGATAAATTGACAGAGGAAGAAAACTTAGAGATTTTCTGACAGTTTGAAAATTTTTTCTAACCAAGAACCCTTTGATATTCTAATCAATTTTAAGGGTTTTAATTACCTGGTGTTTTGGGACATGGGATGTGAGGCTTAAATTTACCTGTGACAAGTTCAAGTACACATCCGGTTGAGGCAGACACTTGATTGATCTTCCTATGGGGCTCCTCTGTCTAGCCAACTCAGCACTCACACTAATTGACAAACCAGGGCACTTTCATAACAAAAAAAAAAAGTTTAATTTTTGCTAATTTGGGTTGAATTAAATAAAAGTCTTTTAAAAGATTGATTCTATGTATTCATATGATTTTGAAAGTAGTCTGAATATAGAATGAAAATGCATTTGGTTTGAGAATTGTTGAAGCCTAGAGTTTAATTACTTGATGAATTTCAAAATTAAGTTCTTTCTATTAATTTTTAGTTAGAATATTGTAAACATTGATGAGTAATGAATTTCACAATTCACATCTAGCTTTCACTACGAGGACTAAGTTTGATATTATAATGTTAAAATGATGATTTCTTAGAGTGCTAGGAACAAAGCATGTTGAACCTTGACTATGTTGAAAAAGAAGAGAAGAACAAGAAGAAGAAGACGACTAAAAGAGCTACTTATTGAAAAACTAAGAAGAAAAAAAAGTAATCCTTAAAAAGAAGAAAAAGAATGAATGATATATGGCCATGAAAAAGAAGAACCGAAAAAGAAGGAAAATGGTGTGGAAGACATCTATGAAATTTTTTTAAAAAATAAAACTAAATAGATATAAAGGTTGATTTGGTGCTTTGGTTGATCTTTTCATTTTTGAGTAGTTGTTGATTTCTCATTATAGTGGAGAATTAATTCCCTAGTCGATGGAAAGTTAGATTTCACTAAACACCATAACTTTCAATGTTTGAAATTTTCCATTGGTCAGTGATTTAAACTCAATGATGGATTATTACTAAGTAGGCGAGGATCTATACTGACATTTTCTTTGGAAACTTGTGTGCCTCAGTATTCTGTTGTTTGTGTTGATTTAAGGATACATGAATATATGAGATTTGATCTTCTGAAAAAAAAAAATTACTCTTGGATTTTTAGAAAATCTTTCACATGTTTTGTTAAGGACTAGCAAAATGATGGTTGGGGTGATGAGACCTAAGTATTGCATATTTATCACCCCCCCCCCCCCCAATCACATCACTTTCTCATGTGTAAGAGTGTTAATATGGCTTAATTAAATATGTTTTCGAGATGTAGAGAGATTCTGAAGTTTAAGTTGAATACATCCTTAAAGAAATAAATTAAAGCCCAAAAGAAGATCAAGTTGAAGAATTGAAGATTAAAGTGAAGATTTGAAGTGTTAAATAACCAAAGAAACCAAGTACTAAAGGAGGAAATTGAAGACTGAAGTGCATTGAGCCAAAGTGAAGTAATTTAGCAATTTTCAATTGATCGAGCAAAGCTTTGATTCTATCGATGGACCTCAATTGGACTTGATCATTCAAACGAACATATCGAGAAATTTTGAATTTTTGAGAAACCTTACTAGACAAATTTTTTAATCTTTGATTCGATCAAAGATGCCTTTAATTCAATCGAGAAAATTAAGGATTTATGAAATTGGTCATTGGGCATTTTTGCATGTTTTTGACCATTAAAGAGCTCACTCCCCCTCTTTTCTCTCCCTAGGTGCGCATGTCCCTCTCCCTATTCCAATTACACACACCCCAAACCTCAATCCCTCTACACATTTTTAGGAGAGAGAGAGAGAGAGAGAGTGGACATCCCACACAAGGAGGATGCCCAACCCCCATCATCCTCTACTTCTTCCCTTCCTCCATGTATATCACCTCTACCCTAGCTCTCATATTGTCATGGTTCTTGTAGCCGCTCCCTCCATTAATTCTAACATAGGTTTCATCTAAGGCTAATGTGAGGAATCCCTTTAGGCTTATATGCAATTCTAGTTAAGTTTTCTTATATATCTACACAATATTTTTTCAAATTATTTATGTTGTTTCAATTCCTTAAATTCTTGTTGATTCTCTATTTTTAATTGTATTTTATTGCCATAAATTTAACGATGTTTCTTGTTTGGATAATGTTTGATGGAGAATTGAACTATATTTGGGCTTAAACCCTAACTAGATGGTGTAGGGTTCATAACTATGTTGAATTGATGTTGGAAACCTTCCCTAGAAGGGACATCTAAACCCATGGAACTTAAATTGATGTTTTATGATGATGGAATTTATGGAATTATGTAGGTCAACGAGTTAAGTTGTTGAGACAAGCTAATTCGCCAAGTCTACAAGGGTGTTCCTATAAGTGCTATGGTTTCTTGCTCCTTTGATTGTCAAATTTTGTGGTGCCAAAACCTCAATTTGTGTCTTGTGTAGCACATTGATATACATATGTTCAAGGCACTGCATCATAATGCTTCAAGTCAAGAATAATGATCTACTTCAAGAAATGCAAGATCAATTACATTGTTCTCTTCTCTAAAGCATCAGAGTTTTAAAGTTACATCAAAGACGAAATCTTGTTCAAGACTCTAGGTGAAGTATAATTCAAGGACTATGAATTCAAGCTTCTGAAGATTTCAAGCTTCATCAAGTGTCGAGGTCTCAAGCTTCTTAAATTTTAAAATCATCTGAAGAAGAGAAGGTTCAATGTTCATACTTCATGGTGAAGGTATGATTGACCTTAGATTGACCTTAGGGTAGGTCATTTTATATACATAATTCAAATTGAATCACTTTACATGTATTTGGAATGTTCTAAGACTAGTCTTGAACCCTGTTCGACTAGTCCTAGCACTGGCTCGACCAGTCAAAGAAATTTCAGGACTAGTCCTATGTTGGTTGCAATTTTTTGAAATTTTTTGTTCGTCTACGACCAGTCCTGGAGATTATTCGACCGATCGTGTGAACAGTGCACGACTCATTCACGACCAGTCCAACATCTTTGACTCAAACTCCAACGACTATTTCAGGTTCCACACAACCAGTCGTGGACAGGTCACAACCAGTCGTGGAGGTCCCTTGATCGGTCGTGGATGGCCTACGACCAGTCGTGGAACGGTTTTATCCGATCGCGCTTAAAATTTAAAAATCTGTTCGACCTTCGATCAGTCGTAGTGTCCACAGGACCAGTCGAAGATGCAATTTCTGCAACTATAAATAGAGCACGAATTTCAGAGTTTTATATTCAATTCAAGTAAAATCAAGGCATCACTTTGAGAGATAAGTTTGTGTTATTTTAAGCTACATTGTGCTTATTTAATATTCTCTTTTGTTAGCTTTTCATATTTGATTTTGTTTCTGCATTCCAATCTAACTTGAAAGAGGAATTGTGATATTCCACTTTTTAGAATCAAAATCAAATAGAGCTAGCTCAACTGGTTAAATTTAAAAATCAATTAGAACCTAGAACCATTTCAAAGTGAGTGTGGACATTGAACTTCTATATTCGAACTTCTACTCCGATTTGGTTCTTTTGGGCTGCTACAAAAGGAGAAATCTAAGTATTTTACATTTGTGTAAATCTTTTATTGTATTGGTTTCTTTTGAGATTAAGCCAGAAAAAGCTCATTATTTTGGTTATCTAAGGTGAGCCATAAAACTCAGAGTGGGGTTTTTAGATTGTGTAATCCCATTTAAAAGACACAATTGTGAGGGTTTTAGGTGAACCTGGAAAAACCTATTTCAATAGTAAACGCTAATATTCCATATGTGAGGATATTAGGAGTGGAATAACAAGCTGTGTGGCTGTTGTTTAACAGTTCGTGTACACACAGGCAAACCACTATAACTCTTTGTGTCTAGTGGATGTATGATTTATTTTCTATATCTTTTATCATTCAAGTTTGTGGGATGTATGTGTGGATGTGAATGTTATAATATTTACATTTCAAGTATTGTGGAGAATGTTGTACTAGTATAGATTTCAATTGTCCTTGCCATAAACCCTTGGTTTTTATGGTAAAAGGTTATCCTTAGAACAATTAGAATTTGAGGTTGCTTTACATTTTGTATTGTGGATTGTTATCTTTCCTTTACTTGGCTATCTTATTGTTTAATTCTATGGCTTTGGGGTCGACCTCGGTAACAAAGAAGGAATCAATATATTTTTAAAATTGGCATAGTCCTATTCACCCCTCCCCCCCCCCCCCCCCTCTAGGACATATAGCTTGGCCTTTTCAAGTGGTATCAAAGCCTAATAGCTTGTTCTAATTGTTATGTTGTTGGATTTATTTTCTAAGCTAATCGATCTAAGTTATTTATAAAATGTCAAATTTTGATAGCCTTTCAGTCACTAGACCTCCACCATTCGATGGCTCCAATTATGTCTATTAGAAAGCCAGAATGAGGATTTTCTTAAAATCCATGGATGAGAGCGCGTGGCAAGCCACAGTGACTGAATGGATCCCTCCTACCACTGAAATGACTGGTATCGATGGATCAAAATCAATGAGAGTAACACCTATTTTTCTTGGACCACACGTAAGAAAAGTGAGAGTAGTGCCAATGCAAAAGCACTAAGTGCAATCAATTGCGCACTATCACTGGATGAGTTCAAAAGAATTATATCCTATGATACTACAAAGCAAGCTTGGGATATTTTAGAAATGACACATGAGGGTACATCAATTGTCAAGAAGTCTAAAGTCCAAATCCTCACAACTAAATTTGAGGAAATACATATGGAAGAAAATGAAATGTTCATGGACTTCTATACTAGACTGAATGACATTGTGAACTCTATGTGGGGTCTTGGCAATAAAATCCCAGAAAGTAAAGTGTGTGCAAAGATACTACGCTCACTACCTGAACGGTTCAACTCAAAGGTGATTGCGATCCAGGAACTTTGTGATATGGACAATATGAGGGTAGAAGACTTAGTTGGGTCTTTACAAACCTAATAGTTAAATCTTAAAGCTCCTAAAGGTAAATCCATTGCCCTTAAGTCTTCTAAATGTATTTCTCAAGAAAATTATGATTTTGATAATTTTGAAGATGATATGGCTCTCTTAGTGAAAATGTTTTACAAGATTTTCAAAAGTAAAAAGAGGGTTGATTTTCAAAAATCAAATGATAAGAAAAGATCAAAATTTAAATCTAAAACTTGAAAATCTTTAAAAGATAGTCAATGTTACAATTGCCAAGAATATGGGCATTTGGCAAATAAGTGTTCTAAAAATGACAAACTTAAAAAGAAATGAATGTTGGCTACTTGGGATGAATCTTCTGGCACTGAAGCCTCTTCTGAATCAAAAGATTCTGAAACCGAGTCGGGCAATGAAGTTAAAGCTCTTATGACTCTAGCTAAGTTCACTTTTTTAAATCATGATGATTCTACTAGTGAAGAAAATCTGAATAGTGATCATGAAAATGAAGAAGATCTTCAAGATGCTTACAATGCCCTATACAAGGAAAGTTGTAAAATTGTTGTTAAACTTAAACTTCAGAAAGAAAACTTTTCAAAGCTTAAAGAAAATTTTGAAACTCTTGTTTTAGAAAAATCCCATATTACAGATTGTTTTGAAAAATGCAAATGCGATTTAGAGTTCAAAACCTCCCAGATTGAAAATCTGAAATCTGAAAAGGAAAAACTTAAACTTGAAATCTCTTCACTTCTGAGTTTAAAGGATACATGAAGATATGCTCAAGGTGATCCAAAGTTAGAAAAACTTTTGTCTGGATCAAGAAAATGTGGTGACCGATCTGGTTTGGGCTACGATAAAAAAGTTCCTCCAAAACAGAAGAATACTTCTCCAAAGTTTGTAAAAGGAGAGTCCTCAAACTCAAAAGAGAAAAGTTCTAATCAAAAGTTTTCTAAAAATGCTAAAACTTTTTCAATCTTTCAAAACTAAAAGTAATCATATCACCTATAAAAGTCAGAACCGAAACCCTTTAGCTAAGAAAATAGTTGATCTACTTAAGGAGCTCTTAAAATCTAACTCAGTGGGTCATTCTTAAAACAACTACAAACATAAGAAGACCAACTATACTCCTAAATCGAAAACAGTTATGAAATGGGTTCCTAAGGTTACTTGCTTAGTTGCTCACATGGCTTTCAAAGCTTCAAGCCATTCAAAGTGGTACCTAGATAGTGGATGCTCCAGGCACATGACTGGTGACAAAGACTTGTTCACCACTCTTAAAGACATGACTAATGGTTCTGTCACATTTGGTGATGGTAGCAATTGCAGGATTATTGGCCAAGGTATGGTTCAACTTTCTAACCTCCCCTTATTTGAGAATGTTCTGTACGTTGAAGGTTTAAAACATAATTTGTTAAGCATTTCTCAAATATGTGATAAAAATCATAATGTTAGATTTTCTAACCTAGGGTGTGAAATATTAAACAAAAATGATCCTGTAATATTAACTAGTCGTAGAACTTCTGAAAACTTCTACATCGTAAGTGATTTTAGCTCATCTAATCAACTGTGTTACAAGGTCCATACCGATGAGACCGAGTTATGACATAAATGCCTTGGACATATACACTATTGCAATCTTTATAGATTGAGCAAAAGAGAACTAATAAGAGGTCTACCTAAACTTTAAAAAGTAGACAAAATATGTGGCGAATGCCAGATTGGCAAGCAAACTAGGAGTTCTTACAAAAAGGTGAACTTCAATGCCACATCAAAACCGCTCGAACTTCTCCATGTGGATCTTGTAGGACCAACCAGGATGGAGAGTCGAGGTGGCAAAAAATACATATTGGTGATCGTGGATGATTATACCATATTTACTCGGGTAACTTTCTTAAGAGATAAATCAAAAACCCTTAATGAAGTAAAAAGATTTTCAAACGGATCCAAATTGAAAAAAGGTTCTCAAGTTAGTAAGATCCGTAGTGATCATGGATCAGAATTCAAAAATAGCAATTTTGAGAAATTCTGTTGCGATCAGGGAATATCTCATGAATTCTCTGCACCCAAAACACCACAACAAAATGAAATTGTTGAAAGAAAAAATAAAGTTCCTCAAGAAATGGCTAATGTAATGTTGAATACTATGAAGCGCCCTAAAAATCTTTGGGCCGAAGCCGTAAATACTGCCTACTATATAATCAATTGGGTTTATACAAGTAAATCTAATAATAAAACTGCTTATGAAGTATGGTTTAATAAGAAGCCTACTGTCAAATACTTTCGAGTTTTTGGCAGCAAGTGCTATATTTTACGTGACCGTGAAAATTTGAGGAAGTTTGACACTAAAAGTGTGAAGGTATCTTTTTAGGATATTCTTTGAACAATCGTACATATTGAGTACTGAACAAGAGGACCGATGTTATTCAAGAGTCCATCAATGTGGTCATTGACGATCACTTGAATATACCTACCCCAAGTTCAGATAATGATGAAGTTCTTTTAATTGACAAACCTGATACTTCATCAAATTAAGCTAATTCTAAACTAAGGACTATCAAAGATCATCTAACCACTCAAATTTTTGGAAATCCTCTCACTAGTGTGCGCACTCGTAGACAACTAGAAGACATGTAATTACGTGTGCTTTACATCCCAGATAGAACCGGCTAACGTAAAAGAAGCTCTTACTGACGAAAACTGGATAATAGATATGCAAGAATAACTTAACCAATTTGTGAGAAATGATGTTTGGTATCTTGTTCCTAGACCTAAAGATAAACACATTATAGGAACTAAGTAGATTTTCAAAAATAAGTCTGATGAACTTGGTAATATTATTCAAAACAAAGCTAGACTGGTTGTACAAGGGTACACTCAAATTGAAGGCATTAACTATGATGAAACCTTTGCCCCAGTAGCTCGTCTTGATTCAATCAGACTATTCATATCCATCGCGTATTTTAGAAAACTCAAAATTTATCAAACGGATGTAAAGAGTGCCTTCTTAAATGGTGATCTACATGAAGAAGTTTATGTTGAACAACCAAAGGGTTTTGAAGGCCCTAAGAATACTGATCATGTCTATCGCCTTAAAAAGGCTCTCTACGGTTTGAAACAAGCTCCCAGGGCATGGTATGAAAAATTGACTAAGTTTTTACTAAGTCATAATTTTCAAATGGGAAGTGTTAATAAGGCTTTTTTTGGTTAAGAAACATAACGATCATATCTTAATGGTGCAAATCTATGTTGATGATATTATTTATGGATCTACCTGTACTAACATGACTGTTGAGTTTGTAGATTTAATGAAATCTAAGTTCGAAATGAGCATGGTTGGGGAATTGAATTATTTCCTAGGGTTGCAAGTAAAACAATAACTTGATGGTATTTTTATTTCTAAAATCAAATATGCTTTGAACTTAATTAAAAAGTTCGGATTTGAGAATGGTAAGAATTTTGATACTCCTATGAGTACAACGTTAAAACTCTTAAAAGACTCTACAGGTAAAAATGTAGATCTTAAATTATATTATAGTATGATTGGTAGTTTGCTTTATTTAACTGCTAGTAGACCTGATATTGCTCTTGAGTGTTGGAATTTGCGCTAGATATCAGTCTGACCCTAAAGAGTCTCATCTAACTGTTGTTAAGCGAATTATGCGATATGTCGCAATGTCACGCCTCAAACTCAGAAACCGGGCTCACAAAATTCCCGATCGCCGAATCCGGCGCTGACAGCTTCCGTAGAACCTCATTCTCGGATCCCAGCATCCATTCGCTAGGTTCCGATCCTGGGATGCTATAAGGAGGATTTTCAACATCAATTTGATTCATATAAGCATAACCAAAGGCATAACCCACAAACAACAACCAAAAACTCCATCACATTTTCACTATGATAAAAAACTTTACAAGTACAATGAGCATAAAGGGAAATACAATGATAGACAAAATCTCCAAGCTGATCTGATATGAGCTCCTGCCTCAGCACTGCTGTGATCTAACGTCACCTGCATGCAACGGTCGTGCATAAGCTTATGGAAAGCTTAGAGGGTGGTGAAAGTATGTGTGCAAGGTAGTATTATGATTATGCAGTATCAGAGAATGTAGAACATGCTGGTGAATCCATAAATACCGTTAGCAGTACCAAGGCTATGCGATGTAAGGCATGAATGATGTTAGCCATACCAAGGCCATGCAATACGAGATGTAACTCAAGCATACGAATCCTTGTCTAAGTCCACATATCAATACAAATCAAATCTGGAATATTACCAGGGTCAGTATACTCCAAACCAAATTGCCGCCCCATTGCTCGCAATAAGGCGAGTGGAAGAGATTCACTATCCGCCTGCCAATATCGGGCTCGGCTCGTCGATAGCGGACCCATTCCTCAAGCTGGTCAGACTCAGCCTGGCTTTAACCCCTCCTCTCGGGCGAGTAAGGCCGCACCGCCTTCCAACTGACCATGACACAGTGAAAAGCGCGGTCGTCTGGTAATCGGCACTCGGCGCTCATGTACCCATTCGGTCTAGACGTTGGAGCAACCTCTTGGTACCATAAGGGTTTAGGGACTTTTACCCAGGGATATCTATAGCACCCCATGTAGAACAAGATTTTCGGTATCCAATCCCGCCAACCACGATATGCCTGTGGAGGCTATGGCCCCGATGTTGCTAGGGCGTACAGCACCATATCACACAATACGAATGCATGAATCACACTATCTAGTCATGCAACAATCCTGCGCGTATCGTGCACTCATGTAGGGCAACGCCGCCTATCTGGGAGCCCCTAAACAATCTGCCCGGAGGCATATGCTATGATCAGTCACTTCTCATATCGAGCATACATATGATGCATATGATCATGAATCATAGAAGTATACTAAACATGTTATATGGTGATGGATGTTGTTCATAACGAAGATGGACTTAGACGGCTTACAGGTATGGGCCTAACAATGAGCCCTATGGGGAATTATAATGCGGACATTTAACCAACATTATTATTACAATATGGACGTCAAACCAACATTGCTCCCAAGGCACGACCATTATAACATCATTACACAAACCATGGTAGGGTTATACATCTTAATGGACTTGTGTACATCCCATTGGGCCTCAACCCATGGGCCTTAGATATAACAAATGGGCCGCATAACATGGGCCTTAAGCATATCAGGTGGGCCTCAATGGATGGGCCATAACTACATCAAGATGGGCTTAATAATATGGGCCTCATACATATCAAGGTGGGCCTCAACGGATGGGCCACAGATAACCCAAGATGGGCCTCTTACATATATCAAAGTGGGGTTCACTTAAACTATAGATCTGACGCATTCTTTAGCTCATGCCATAAAAATGAGCTTTTAAGATGGTTGGACGGATTGGATGCAACCCATGCATCATGGTGGGGCCCATGAAAGCCCACCATCAGGTATATTACATAATATAATATAATATATATATATATAATATATACAATAATATACACACACATACACACACACACACGCACAGCCCCACACGTACACACATGCATGCACATGCATGCACAAGCAGACACCCACCATCCAGGGGGGGGGGGGGGGATAAAACAAATACATCACAGTGGGCTCCACCGTCCAGGCGGACGGTGGAAATAAAACACATATATCATTGTGGGTCCCACGTGGGGCCCACTGTAATGTTTATAAGCCATCCAATCCATCCATAAGGTCATGCAGACCTGGATGAAGAGTAAAAAAAAATTTCATCTTGATCCAAAACTTCTGGGAACCTAAAAAGGGTTTCAATGGCTGACCTTCAATCAACACGGTTTCCTATGATGTGGGTGTAACATCCCGAATTTTTGCCAACCTGAAATTAGACGTCCTTAGGCAATGGGTCGCTCCTGACACCTTATTAACTTGTCAGAACTCAATTCCACAGTCTAAAACCGCTTTTGAACCCATTTCCTTCACAAATCCCACCTTCATCACCTTGTTCTTTCAATTTTTCTAAGTGCTTTCACCCTAGACACTATCTTAAACTAGCTAAGTATTATAGCTTGGATCACCTTATGTACAAACTACAAAGGCCTAGGTACCACCTCAGACAGAAATCTTACAGGACTAAATCCTTTAGAAATTTGACAAAGTTAACTAAGTACTAAACTGAATTAGCTACGAAATCTGCACTAATCACTTTAAATACGATCTGCAAGACCCAAAACTTGTAGAATCATTGACGCTATATTACCCTAAAATCTAGGATCAATCTCATTACCCGGCTGCTCTCGGGAGCATCTCGAAACTCCATATCAGATCTGGACCACGCGTCAGAAGTCCGATTAACACGAAATTAAGGAATTAGGACCGCCTCGCTGGGCTTGACAACCATCTCGAAAATCAAATCCAGACAGTGTCCCAGCGCTGTTAGCTTGAGTCCGGAGCGAGGAGGGTGAAAATATTTGATTTTCTTTAAAAATAAATATCTCAAATAGTAATCTGAGACGTGTCACTTGCGGATCAGTATTATGCAACCAGACCGTTAGAATCAGGCCAAATTATACCCTCGGATCAGGGATATTTCCCCAAACATATCCATGTACTCGGAATCTCCGATCGAGATCCGCTGACCGTTGAACTGAAACTGGTCCGCCACGCGTGATCTGAAAATCTGACTGAAACGAAAACTTAACTCCCCCTAGATCCAATGTCAGTGAGCTTAAGTCCGACCGCACACAGAAAAGGGGCCACCAGAAGTCCTCCGTTGAGCTGAAACAGCCTCGCTTTGGCTATAACCTAAGTTTACCTTGACCTGGAGTCTAATTTGGTGAGTTTTTAGGCTATATAAGGACCTTAAAACCCTCTCTCTCACAGACATACGAATTTGAGAGAAACCCTAGAGAGAGAAGAGAGAAAAGAGAGAGAAAGTGTGAGAGAAGTGGGAGGAACTCCCTGCTACTATTTCCTGCTGCTACCCAAGCTCCATTACTCCATTCTTGTCGCGTTCCCGGTGAATCTGACTTCGTTTCTAGGTAAGAAACCCTAACCCTAATCTGATTTGGGGTGTTGATAGATGTAGGTTATGAAATAGCTAACCTATTTCATTCTATAGGTTACCAAACTGTCGAATATGGAAGCTTAGCAAACCTATCGGATTCGTGACGATTCTACGACTAAAGGTGCAGACTTTAGGTGTATAGGTTATGGTTTTCAATGCTTTCAATGTCAGATAATGATAAATTCATGATCTGCATGCAATTGCACATGTACAAAGTGCTGTCTGTTTTCCGTTTCGATTAAAGACGAAGAATATGGAATTTTACATATTCTAGGTATTTCTAGAAAGTACCGTATACGTATAAATTTTAGAAATGTGTTTACCATGATTATTTATTGTATGAATATATTATATATGGATAAAATACTTATTTGGCGAAAGGACTCGCCTTAATACATGTTTTGCTAATATACACTATGTATGTTGAAATAGTGTATTCTAGAAAGTACCGTATACGTATAAATTTTGGAAATGTGTTTGCCATGATTAATTGTTGTATGAACATATTATATATGTGTATAACACTTACTTGATGAGAGGACTCGCCCTAATACATGCTTTGCTAATATGCACTATGTATGTTGAAATAGTGTGTTCTAAGTGTTTGTGAAAATGACTGAATGAGTATAGAATTCTCATTTGTGCTCGCCATAACTAATTGTCATGGATATATGATTATTGTATTGGCGATACCCTTTTGACGAAAGGATTTGCCCTAAATCACCTACGGCCAATATACACTATATATGTTACAATGTGTGGCCCAAGTATTCGTGGAAATGACTGAATGAATATGGAACTTGGATCTATGCTTGCCATGATTATCCGTTGTGGGTGCACGCGTGTTATAATTGGGGCAACTCCCTAGTGAAAGGATTTGACCTAATGCCTATGTGATCAACATATGTCATGTATGTTGATGTATATAGTTTAAAGTGTTTGTTGAAATGTCTGAATGAGTAGTAGTTAGTAAATTGTAATGTATAAGGGTGTTGAGATATGATTCTCAACTTCTTTAACTATGTGTATGATTTCTTTAGATATCTGTGTGATTAGGAATTGAATATGTACAAACTCATGCTTATGTTGTACTTCATAACATGCTCAACTGATTATATGATTTTATCTGTGTAATGCATATGTTTAAATTCATGTTTATGTTGTATTCCATAAGTGCCGTGAAGGGTGATGGGGGAGTGGTGTAACGAGTGCGTGCAACAGCCCTGGCAGCCCTAAGCGGATGTTATCAGACTTTGATTGTATGATTTGAATCTTGATCCATTACTGCTTTACCTATCTGCAATTGAATGTGATTGGGGCTATTGTATAGTCCAGGCAGTCGGTAATGGGATCAAATTCGTGGCTGAGATTCATTCGCCACGTAAGACGTGTTTGACGAACCCGAGTCATGCGTTGCTTGTCGGCAGTGGTTAGGCCACGCGAAGTACTTATGCACTTCATGTCATACAACTTAACGGGCGCTCGTGCTAGTCGAGCTCGTCAAGTAACCCGATCTGTCTTATGTATGTTCACCATGTTTGGACACCTCTGCTTGAACCTAGGGTACCAAACTTACCAGTGAAATTCCGTTAACCATGGTACCTCGATCCGCTAAGACTCATGAGCCGGGCATGGTGGTATGGGACACCGTGGTCGAGATGTCGGCCTACGTTAGGGTCATATGCTTCCCCGTAGTGACCAGTGAGCAACCAGACTCATGAGCCGATTATGGTGGTATGGGACACTATATTCGTGCTGTCTGCCTACATTGATAAGGTGATGGGGGAGTGGTGCAACGAATGCGTGTAACAGCCCTGACAGCCCTTTGTAGTGACCTCGAGCATACTCTGAATTTGCGGTGAGCCGTAGAGTTTTGCCGCGGTGTATAGAGTATGAACTAGGCCTGTATGTGTATAGTGATGAACTGTTAAAGAGGTGATAGGGAAGTAGTGTAACCATTGTGCGTAACAGCCCTGACAGCCTTTACAGCGACCTAGAAACACACCATCATATGAGATTAACTAGGACTGATGACCCTAGAATGGATCATGTTTGGGAATGATACAAGGGAGGTACCTTAGTTTCCCCAATACTGCTGTTTGAAATGGACTAATAACAACTCGGTAATCATGCTCATCATGCATTGCATGTGCCTGGAAGATGTGGAGCACTGAGGGATGGAAACATGCCGCGAATGTAAGATGGTGTCGTATGAGGGTGGTTTGGCAAGGGCATCCATCATGACTGCATTCATACTTCCATTAATAAGAGTAGTTAGGAGTGTTTGACTTTACTGCTTTATCATTACTGCTTGACTGTTTTGATAATATGTTAACGTATGCCCTACTGTTCCACTGAGTTGATCACTCACTCCCACGTTACGGGACAGTGTTGTACACACCAACCAGACTTGCTTGAGTTTCAGATGATGACGATGCTGCGAAGCAGAGCTGGACTTTTATAAGGATGAGGAGGATTCCTCCTTTATGCAGTTTCAGGCAGTTTCCTGTGAGCCGTGTCCTGATCGACGGGGCTTCCTGGGATATTGACTAGATGACCTTACACATTTAGTATATTTTAGAATTGTACTTGTAATTCATTAGCCTGGTAACCTTATCACACTCTGGAGACTCACCACAGTTTATACATTTTATCTATCTATCTATCACAGTCTTCCGCTTGTAAATTTAATTGTCTCTGGAGTATGATATGCTGTTTTGGCTTAATCTCACTCATGTTCACTACTCTAATACAGACAACATTCAATCATCATTCATTTTGTTGCATAAGTGATGCGTTGGAACTCGGGATCGAGTTTATGCTCGACCCCCGATTTTCAGGGCGTTACAGTGGGCCACCTGAGCGTTGGATCAGCCTGATATTTGGAGGGGGCCCATCAAATAAATGGTTTGGATGACAAATAACCATCATGTGGGGCCCATGGTTGTGGCCGTGGGTTCCTCCTATCCGCCCGTCAACGCAGCAGCGTCTGCTGCTGATGCCAGCGGCAGCAGGTGCTACCTATATTTTTTTTTTTGGAAAACCCATTTTTCAGGGGTTTTTCATACGTAGGGCCTGCATCAGGTAGATCCACCCCATCCACTGGCTCCCATGGCCCTAAACAAGTCAAACAAGCCCAACATTAGAGGTGTTTTGGAGTATAGAAACATCAGGTGATTTTTCAACGGTAGAAACCACTGGTTTATATGCTATGGCCTGCCAGGCGATCGGATGGACTTCATTTTTCAGCGCAACGCCTAAAACGGGTTGAGGAATGAAATGGACGGTGTGGATTGAATACATACATCAAGGTCGGGCCTACATAGACAGCCCTCCCAAAAGCTTTGAAAACAAAACTAAAATTTGTGTTTTCCCTTTTCGTCCAGTGTCCCTGGACGCTGGACGGTTCGGCGTTGCACATGCATTGAGGTGGGCCCTGCTTAGGTGGGCCACTAAATGATGGATGGTGTGGGTACAACACATTTAAAGTGGGCCCCACTTATAAATGGCTTGGATAAAATACCTGCCTCATGGTGGGGTCCATCCTGATGGGCCACATGACCATATTAACACAAGAAAAGAAAAATGAAAAAAGAGAGGGAGAGAGAGAGAGAGAGAGAGAGAGAGAGAGAGAGAGAGAGAGAGAGAGAGAGAAAGAGAGAGTGGGACATGTGTGATGGAGGGACCCTGACATTATGGGCCCTCCCTTTCATGATCTACAACATACATCAATTGGGTCCCATTACATGCGGGCCCACCAATCAAAATCAACGGTGGAGATCTTTTCTCCACCGACATGCAAGGTTTAGATGACCATATTTGTGCAAGAAAATAAACATCATGATGGGGTCCATGGAGATTGGCCCCATCATGGAATGATTATGATGATCAAAGTGGGCCATCGGCCACATCTTAGGGTCCCAAGTAAGATCCAAACCATTGATTGGTTGGCCTCACTTGGCCCATCATAAACACATGAAAATCTAGCCTATAACGCACCCACCGTTCGATCTTCTTGCTCCCTTGGCTTCCTTAGCTCCTTAGCTTAGATTCCAACGGAGGAGATGAGATTGGATGGTTGAGATGGGAGATGAGATGGTGGGAAGGTGGGCCACACTTGTGGCTCTCTTGGAGTGGAAGAGCTTGGACGTATGGTGGTTTTTGGGTTGCTTGGAATGTGATTTGAAAATGAAGGAGAGAGAGGGTTGTAGAGAGAGAGAGAGTGATGGGTGATGGAGTGATGGATGTGGTGAGTGATGGGTGTAAGAGCTTTTTGATTTTTGTGGTTGCTTAGTGTAAGTAAGGCATGGGTGTGTAAGAGACTTTTCGACTTTGGGGTTGCTTGGGGAAGGGTGAAAGGTGATGTGTACTTGACATGATGGGATTGATTGATGGATTAATTGATGTGACAAGTTGTAGAGATTCTCTCAGAATTCGCACAAGCGGCATTTTTCTCGCACCGAACGCTGGCCCACATCTCCTGGTTAGTGTATCGGATCGGCATGCGAGTCGCGACATCGAACCGCAACAACGACGAGGTCGTTAGGGTACAAGCCTCAGTTTAAGTCGATACAGGTTGACGGCGTGTGACGCAGGGTCGCCCGCAAATGCCTCGACCGGGAAGACCGCAAAAGTCTACGGAACGGTACGGTCTAGGATACGGGTCTTACACGCAAGTTCTACTAATTTGGGTCTCTGGTATCTATATGATACTAGTGTTTAGTTGGCGGGGTACTCAGATGCTGATTGGGCTGGTAATATCGATGATAGAAAGTCAACCAGTGGTGGTTGTTTCTATATTGGAAATTGTTTAGTTTCTTGGTTTAGTAAGAAGCAAAGTTCTATATCGCTTTCTACTGCTGAGGCTGAATACATCGCAGCTGGAAATGCATGTACTCAGCTTGTTTGGATGAAACGTATGTTAAGCGATTATGGAATTGCACAGGATTCAATGGTTTTATATTGTGATAATTCCAGTGCAATAAATATTTCCAAAAATCCACTTCAGCATTCACGTATTAAGCACATTGACATTAGATTTCATTACATTCGTGAATTAGTGGAAGAAAAAATAATTTCATTGGAATACATTCCAACCGAGACTCAACTTGCTGACATTTTTACTAAACTACTTGACAAAAGCAGGTTTAATAAACTGAAATTTGATCTTGGTATGTGCAATTTAAATTGATGATTTGTGCATGTGTGTATCATAGTCTATATATATTTGATAATTTATTGAGTTAAATTTTAAATTTTGATGAAAAATGTATATTTTTGTTGGTTCACAACCAGTCGAGAACGTGCTCAACCAATCGTGGTACCACCAGTCGAGAACGGTCGTCGACCAATCGTGTAGCGCGCTGAATCTCTTAAAAATTAGAGAAAAACTCATCTTCCTCATTTCTTATTTCTTCTTCAACGGGCCGTAACACGACTAGCGTACCCAACTGTCTGATTCCTCAAGGTCAGTGCATCTTTTGTATTTTTTATTTTTTTTTTGGAGATTCTAGTCAATATTACTTCATTTTCACTCTTAGAGTAATTTATTTTGTGATTCATTGCAAGTTTGGGATTTTCCTTTAAAAATTTTGATCTTAGCAAATCCCACTCCATAATCTTTGCATTTTCTTGGTTCTTTAATTATTATATTGTCAATGGATTCTAGAGGGAAAAAGAAAACTTCCCATAGTCCGTCTTCCTCTCATCCTTCAACTATCACTCGGCGCCATCTTCAGTCACCCGAAGATGATCCCACTCATGTTAAGGATTTGTGTATGCGCAATGTCATTGTTGAAAGACCTGTTTTTATTGATCACATTGCTCCTTTTGGTATCCTTTCTCTTCTCCAATCTGTAGGCTGGGATAACATCCTACATTAGGGTGGGCCTGCATACCAATCTATTGCTCAGGCCATGATTGCATGTATTTCTAAATTTTCGTCTGAGAATTTAACATTTAATATAGCGACAAGAGAAGGTCCATTTGAGGTAGACCGTCATCTGATTTCAGCTCTAATGGACATACCTGTTAATGACGAGGGTATTCCTATTCAAACTCTAGTTGAAAAACCGTCTAAAATAGAAAAACGTATGTTAACTAGAGATTTATGCAATATGGATGTTCAATGGACTCATAAAAGGAATGTGCTCCCCTCAAAGTATTTGTTACCCAGATACAGGGTTCTTCACAGAATCTAATTTATTGCAAATTTGTATCTGCGTTTTGGTAACAAAACCGAACTGACTTCCTTTATGGTTCGGGTTTTGCATTCTATCGTCACTGGTACTAAAGTCTGTCTGCCTTCTTTAATATGTCATTTTATCATTTAGTTTCGTCTCCATCTAGGACATAGTGATATTCCATTTGCTTATCTTATGATTGTGTTAGCTTCTCACATGCTAGTTGTTATGCCTGTTGAAGAGGCTCTTGTTCATCATCTTATTTTTAACAATTCTAATATAAACAAGATGAAGCTAGAATTGGCTCCTAGCCAAAGAGATTTGGGTGGTGGTGGTGCTGAAGCAGGGAATGAAGAAGAAGATGGTGATATTCCTTCTGATGATATAAATATGGATGACATTTTTTATGGAATTGTATTAGATTCTACTAATGATCCTGACTATGAGCCATCTGATTTTGATGCATGTCCACGTGCACTTGAGGAGAAGGTAGGGAACATGAATGTTTCCCATGATTTACAATTTAAATATATGTGTAAGTATCTTAGGCGCATTAACAAGGGGCTACATCAACTTGATCCTACCATACCTGCTCCTTCATCAGGATCTGATTAAGTGTTTTATCCTTTGGTTTGTAATAACTTTATACTACTTTTGTTGGTGTGTGGACTTTGATTTTACTTCATTTTGTATGGCCGACTTTTGTTTCAGCCGGTTAATGATCTGTGAACTTTGAATTTGCTTATATTACTTGCATATCTTAACTAGTTACTCCTTTAATTACTCTCTTATTGGACTTCCACTTCCATTTGTTCTTTTCTTCCTTTGTCATATTGTGATAAAAAGGGGGAGAATATTTTAAGTTTGATAAATATAGGATGTATATGGATTGTGGGGGAGTAGCATAATTTTTATGGTGGATTTATGTGTGCTACTCAGGGGGAGTAAGTAATGAAGATTTTCTGAATGTCAACTGGTGCATGATTCGTTAATCAGGCTGTAACTTGTGTACTTTTATAACTAGTGCATGATTCGTTGTGTTCACAATGATTATATTTTTGTTAAGTGTGTTTTGTCACAAATTTGACAAAGGGGGAGATTGTAAGTGCTATGGTTTCCTATTCCTTTGGTTGTCAAATTTTGTGGTGCCAAAAACACAATTTATGTCTTGTGTAGCATGTTGATTCATATGTTCAAGACACTGCATCTTTGCTTCAAGTCAAGAACGAAGAACTACTTCAAATCATTTCAAGAAATGCAAGTACAAGCTACAACGAAAGAAGTAATCTTGTTCAAGACTCAAGTACAGCTCGAGATAATGTTTAACTCAAGATGAAGTATAACTCAAGAACGACAAATCCAAGCTTTTGAAGATCTCAAGTTCAAGCTACATCTTGTAGAGATCTCAAGTTTCATAATCTTCAAAGGTCAAACATCATCTGAAGAAATGAAGTTTCAATGTCCTTACTTCACATTCAATGTATGAATGACCTTAGATTGACCTTAGGGTAGGTCATTATGTATACATAATTTAAATTGAATTTTTTATAAGTGTTTGGTCTGTTCTAAGACCAGTCCTGGACTCTGTTCTAAGACTAGTCCAAGAAATTCCAAGACCAATCCTAAGTTGTTGCAAATTTTCAGAATTTTTTGGTTGAGCTTCGACCAATCCTAGAGTCTGCTCGACCGGTCGTAAGAGCAATGCCGACTCATTCATGACCAGTCCTGCAGCTACGACTTAAACTCCAGCAACCATTCCTGGTTCCTCACGACCAGTCGTGGGTTGGTCACGACCAATCGTGGACACCCTACGACCAGTCGTGGAACGGTTTTATCCGATTGTGCTTAAAATTTCAAAATACAGTTCAACCTACGACCAGTCGTGGTGGCCACACGACTAGTCGTAGACGCGATTTCTGCTTCTATAAATAGAACACGAATTTCAGAGTTTCTTAATCCAAATTCAAGTAAAATCAAGGCATCACTCTAAGATAAGTTTGTGTTAATTTTTAAGCTACGCTGTGCATATTTAATATTCTCTTTTGTTAGCTTTTGTCAATTTGATTTTGTTTCTATATTCCAATCTGAATTGAAAAGAGGAATTGTTGTATTCCTTCTTCTTGGAATCAAAATCAAATAGAGCTAGCCCATCTGGTTTAATTTAAAATCAATTAGAACCTAGAACCATTTCAAAGTGAGTATTAGACAATTGAACTTTTATATTTGAACTTCTACTCTGATTGTTTCTTCCGGGCTGCTACAAAAGGAGAAATTCAAGTATTTTACTGTATTATAAATTTCCTTATTTTGGTTTCTTTTGAGATTGAACCAGAAAAATCTCATTGTGTTGGTTTTCTAAAGAGAGCTAGAAAAACTCAAAAGTGGGGTTCTTGAATTGTGTAAGCCCATTTAAAAGACACAATTGTGAAGGTTTTAGGTGAACCTGAGAAACCTATTTTCATAGTGAACGCTGATATCCCCTGTGTGAGGATATTAGGAGTGGAGTAGCAAGTTGTGTGGCTGTTGTTTAACAGTTGGTGAACACACAGGCGAACCACTATAATTCTTTGTCTTGTGGTTTGAATGTTTGTTTAATTTCTATCTTTTATCATTCAAAGCTGTGGAATGTATGTATGGATGTGAATGTTGTAATATTTACATTTCAAGCATTGTGGGAATGTTGTAATAGTTTAGAATTTCAATTCTTGCTATTTTCTTTATTCCTCTTCGGTTTGAGATATTGATACTTATACCGTTCTAGTAAGGTTGTCTTGCCATAAACCCTTGGTTTTTATGGTGCGAGGTTGTCCTTAGAGCATCATTTGTATCACCTTCTCAATACTATAATATTGAGGTTGCTTTACATTTCCGTACTGTGATTTATTTAAAAGTACTATCTTTCATTTATTTGCTTATAAGGCTATCTTATTGTTTAATTCTGCTGGTATAATATTAAATTTGGCATAGTCTTATTCACCCTCCCCCCCCCCTCTCTAGGACATATCGCTAGACCTTTTCAGTATGTGCATTTTAAATTAATTATTCATGCTTGTATGTATCATATATATATATATATATATTTGATAATTTATTGGTTTAAATTTCAATTTTTGTGAATATTGCATATTTTTGTTGATACACGACCAATCGAGGACGTACTCGACCAGTCGTGGTATGACTAGTAGAGGATGGCCCCCGACCAGCCGTGTAGCGCGCTGGACCTTTTTAATTTGGAAAAAAATCACTTTCTTCCTCATTTCCTATTTCTTCTCCTACGGGTCGAAGCACGACTAGTCGTACCCAATTGTTTGATTCATCAAGGTTAGTGCATTATTTTAGTTATTCTTGTAGATTCTAGCTCTATTCACTCATTTTCTTCCTTGGAGTGCTTGATTTCAAGTTTCCTTGAAGTTTTGGAGTTTTCTTCTCCAAAATCTGATTTTGAAGAAACCCACTCTACATCTTTTTACACCCGCTTGATTCCTTCATTTCTTAGTTGTAAATGGATGCTAGAGGTAAAAAGAAAACTTCTCATGGTGCTTCTTCATCTCGATCAACTGTAACAAGGCACCACCTTTGGTCACATGAAGATGATCCCTCTCATGTGCAGGATTTACAATTACACAATATTATCGTTGAACAACCTGTCAATCTTGAACACATTGCTCTTTTTGACCTCCTTCCACTTCTTCAAGCTGTAGGATGGCCTAATATTCTACATTGGGGTGAGCCAGCATACCAGTCTATTGCGCGAGCTATGTTTGCTTGTATTACTGAATTTTTGACTAAGAATTTAACGTTTAAAATCGCAACTAGAGAAGGTCCATTTGAAATAGACAGTCACTTAATTTCTACTTTGATGGACATACCTGTTAATGATGATAGTATTCCTATTCACACTCTAGCTAAAAAACCGTCGGAATCAGAAAAACGAGTACTCACTAAAGCATTATGCAACATAGATGCCCAATGGACTCATAAAGGGAATGCGCTTGCTTTCAAGTACTTGTTACCCAAATACAGGGTTCTTCATCAAATATTTATTTCAAATCTGTATCCTCGTTCTGGTAACAAAACAAAACTGACTTCCTTTATGGTTCAAATTTTGCATTTCATTATCTCAGGCACAAATATATGTCTTCCTTCTTTGATTTGTTATTCTATCATTCAATTCCGTCTTCATCCTGGACACAGTGATATTTCATTTGCATATCTTATGACCGTATTAGCTACTCACATGCTAGTCGCTATGCCTATTGGAGAGGCTCCTATTCATCACCTTATTTCCAATAATTCAAATATAAACAAGATGAAATTGGGATTGACTCCTGGCCAAGTGAATGTGGGTGGTGATGGTGCTAAAGAAGTGAATGAAGAAGAAGGTAGTGATCTTCCTCCTGATGATGTAAATATGGATAACATTTTTGATGAAATTGAATCAGACTTTGGAAATGATCATGACTATAAGCCATCTGATTTTGATGCACGTCTATGTGCACTTAAGGAGAAAGTAAAGAACATGAATGTTCCCTATGATTTGCAATTTAAATATATGTGCAAGTATCTTAGGCGCTTAAATAAGGGCCTTCATCAAATGGATCCTACCATACATGCTCCTTCTTCAAGATCTGATTAAGTGTTTTATCCTTTGGTCAGTAATAACTTTTATACTACTTTGTTTTTGTTAGTATATGAACTTTGATTTTACTTCAGGTTGCTGGTTAATGATATATGAACTCTGAATTTGCTTATACTTATTTCATATCTTGACTACTTGTAAGGCCCGTATCTTAGCCCGTACTGTTCCGTATGCTTTTGCGGTCATCATAGTCAAATTCCGGCAAATTGCGATTTGTAATCGGCAGTTGCGCGCAACCCTAAGTCATATCCTGTATTCCAGAGTCAGCTTAACACGAGACTTGTACCAGTGCAACCGTTTCATCGTCGTGGTTCCAACGCCGCATCTCGCGTGCCGAGGCAATATCCAAGTCAGGAGATGTGGGCCCGCGTTCAGTTCGAGAAAAATGCCGCGTGTTGCAAAACCCAAGAGAATCCATCATGTCAATCACCTCACTTGTCAAAAGTACACCCATCCCCAAATACAACTACCCATCCTCAAAAGTCAACTTTCCCATCACCTCACCCATCTCTCTCCCCATCACTCACATCACCTCTCTCTCTCTCTCTCTCTCTCTCTCTCTTATCTTTCTCTCTCATTTTCTCCCAAGCTCCATGAAAGCAACCCACGTCCAAGCTATCTCCAAGAGAGGAGAGCTTGGTGTGGCCCACCTCCCTATCTTCCATCTCCACCGTTCAATCACCATCATCCTCCATCAAAGTGATAGCCGAGGAGCTTAGCTTGCCATTGATCCAAGAAGAAGATCTAAGGTGGGTAATTTTATGTTTTCCTACCGTTGATTTTGTCATTTGAGGGTCCACATATGGTGGGACCCATCTTGATGTATGCCTTGTATCGAGGGGCCCATAGTGGCAGGGTCCCTTCACCATCCGATCTCTCTCCCTTTATCTCTCTTTACCTTTTTATTATGGTATTGATGATAGTGAGGTGTGGCCCGCCTATTGTGTGTGTGGCCCACCTGATCCAATTGGTGGAGCCCACATTGCTGTCCATGGCGGGACCGACCCTGATGGAGGAAATCACAAATAAGAGCTTGATCCAAACGGTGGTGGCCCATCCTCATGGCACTACATGATGTATGTGCCTTATTTACATCGTCAGCCATAGACCCCACCCACGTGGAACTCACCTTGATGTACGTGTGACACCACACCGTCCATCCATCTTGCTGCCTAGGTGGTGGAAACCACCGTGATATGTATGTTTTTATGCACTCTGCATCCAGGGCCCAACGAGTTATTTTTTTTTACATTTTATACATTACATTGTCTACACACACATGGATCTAACCTTGATATATGTATCCGATCCACACCGTACATCCCACTTCCTAGCTCATTTTAGGCGTTGAGCCGAAAAATGAAGCCGAACTGAATCTTTGGTGGGCCATATTATAGAGAACAGGGGTTTGGGTGATGTAAACTGTTAGGGCCCGCTATGTGTTTCTACTCATCGAAATATATCGAATGTTGGGCTCCTTAGGCCTGTCTCGAGCCTGGGAATCCAACCAATGGGGTAGATTTTCTTGATGCGGGTCCCATCTAAAAAAACTAAAAAAAAATTGTGATGGGACGCTGCTGCTGCAGCAGGCAGCGTCCTTGCTGCCTTTGACGGACAGGGAGAATGGGCCCCACCTCAGGCCCCCACTGTGATGTATGTGGAGTATCCACGCCATGCATTTGATGGGTCCCCTTCAGGCATGGGGATGTACTAAAAATCAGTCATTCACGACATTCATGTAGTCCGCACCATCCACTGTTTGGATGGTGGAGATCCCATACGCTGGACCTTTATATTATATAAATATATGTGTATATATATGGTATATATAGATTGTAATATTATATTATATTATAATCATATAATATGATATAATGTTATATTATATATATATATATATTATATTTAATAATATATGATATTATATTAAGATACAACTATGGTGGGTCACTCCCTCGTGAGACCCACCTGGCGAACGGTTTGGATTGCATATATATAGCAGGTGGGCCACGTACGTAGGACCCACCTGACGTACAGATTGGATGGCGTACCTCACCACTGTGAGGCTGGCATCAACAGCACTGGTGGGACCCACCACGGATGCGGGTGTTTCATCTGCACCATCCATCTGGACGATGTCACGCACGCCCCCGCCATGAGAGATGTTTTTCATCTGTACGTTAACCCATCTGTCATGCTCGTGGGCCACACTCGTGGATTCCCACCCTGATGCATGAGTCGTATCCCTACCGTTCATCTGTTATGTGGGGTCACCATGATGTATGGGTTTTGCCACGCAGTCCAGCATACTGGACGGGTGGGACCCACCTTATGGATGTATTTCATCCACACCGTTCATCCTTTTGGTGACCCATCTCAGGTTTGAGACAAAATAAGACAGATCCAGTTGTCAGGTGGACCACACTACATAAAACAATGGATTGAATGCTGTAACGACTCGAAAATTTCCATACAATGGCTCGAGTACCACCTCGACCAGAAATCACTTAGGATTAAATCTTTTAGAAATTTGACAAAGTTAACTAAGTGCTAAACTATAGTAGCCATGAAATCCGTTTGAATCGCTTTAAATACGATCCACGAGACCCAAAACTTGTAGAATCATTGACGCTAGGTTACCCTAAAATTTAAGATCAAACTCATTACTTGTCTGCTCTCGGGGGCACATTGAAACTCCGTATCAGGTCTGGACCGCACATCGGGAGTCCGAATAATACGAGGTTAAGGACTTAGGACCGCCTCGCTGGGCTTGACAACCATCTCGGAAATCAAATCTAGCCAGTATCCCACGGCTGTTCGCTTGAGTCCGGAGCGAGAGAGTGTGAAAACACTTGTTTTCTTTCCAAAATAAATATCTTGAATAGTAATGTGAGACTTATTACTTGCGGACATTTTGTAAGTAACCTGACTGTCAGAATCTAACCCAAATACACCATCGGATCAGGAAAAATTTTATAAACATATCCATGTACTTGGAATTTCGGATAGAAACCCGCTAACCGTTGAACTGAAACTAGTCCGCCACGCGTGATCTGGGAATTCGACGGAAATGAAAACTTAACTACACCTTGATCCAAGGTTGGTGAGCTTAAGTCCGACCTTTGGCTTAAGGAGGCCCGCCAGAAGTCCTCCGTTGAGCTGAAAAAGTACCGCTTTAGTTATAACCTAAGTATACCTTGTCCACAAGTCTATTTCAGAGTGTTCTTAGGCTATATAAGGACCTTAGAACCCTCTCTCTCACAGCCATATGAATTTGAGAGAAACCCTAAAGAGAGAAGAAAGAAAAGAGAGAGAAAGAGTGAGAGAAGTGGGAGAATCTCCCTACTACCATCTCCTGCCACTACCCAAGCTCCACCACTCCATTCTTGTTGCTTTCCCGACGAATCCGACTTCGTTTCTAGGTAAGAAACCCTAACCCTAATCTGTTTTGGAGTTGTAAGGATTGTAGGTTATGAAGTAACTAACCTATTTCATTCTATAGGCTACCAAACTGCCGAATACAGAAGCTTGGCAAACCTATCGTATTCGTTGCGATTCTACGGTATAAGGTGAGGACTTTAGGTGTATAGGTTATGGTTTTCAATGCTTTCAATGTCAGATAATGATAGATTCATGATCTGCATGCAATTGCACATGTACAAAGTGCCGTCTGTTTTCCATTTCGATTAAAGATGTAGAATATGGAATTCTACATATTCTAGGTATTCGTAGAAAATACCATATACGTATATATTTTGGAAATGTGTTTGACATGATTATTTGTTGTATGAATATATGATATATGGATAAAATACTTATTTGGCGAAAGGATTCGGCCTAATACATGTTTGCTAATATACACTATGTATGTAGAAATAGTGTATTTTAGAAAGTACCGTATACGTATATATTTTGGAAATGTGTTTGTCATGATTATTTGTTGTATGAATATATCATATGTGTGTAAAAATACTTGCTTGGCGAAAGGACTCGCCCTAAAACATGTTTTGCTAACATACACTATGTATGTTGAAATAGTGTATTCTAAGTGTTTGTGAAAATGCTTGTGAGAATAAGTGTTTAGATGATGGTGCCTTACGTAGGATTTGAGGAGGGATTCTCAACTACCTTAGAGACATGTATGATTTCCTCTATATGGTTGTTTACCTTAACCGCTTACTTATGAAATATATGTGTTTATAGCTCCTGTTTATATGGTGCTTTATAACATGCTTTACAACATGCTTTATAACATGCTTTATGACATACTTGTTAACTTGCTTGAATTACTTTGTTTATTATGCTTTACTCCACATGCTGTGAATAAGGATTGAGTTTGAGACTATGTTTATAGTTCAGACAATCGGTAGCAGACTTGAGATCGTGGTTGAGATTCATTTTGCCACGTAAGATGTGTTTGACGAACCCGAGTCGTACTTCGGATGGCGACAGTGGTTAGGCCACACGAAGTGCTTATGCACTTCATGTCGTTCAGTTGGATGTGCGCTCGAGCTAGTCAGGCTCGTCAAGTAACCCGATATGTCTAATGTATGTTCACCATGTTTGGTCGCTAGTACTTGAACCTAGGGTACCAAACTTACCAGTGAAATCCCGTTAACCATGGTACCTCAATCTGCTAAGACTCATAAGCCGGGCATGGTCGTATGGGACACCGTGGTCGAGCTGTCGGCCTACACTGGGGCCACATGTGTAACGCCCTGAAAATCGGGGGTCGAGTGTAACTCAACTCCCGAGTTCCAATGCATCACTTATGCAACATAAATAATACTGATTAAATGTTGTCTATGTTAAAGCAATAAACATGAGTGAGATTATACCAAAACAGTAATTCATACTCCAGATCATTAGTATAAAGGCAAGCGGAAGACTGAACTGTATATATATCTGTATGTAAAGAACAAAATCATTTCATTCTCCAGAGTATGAATCCATCTGAGTCACCATATACATATGTTTGTTTTGTGAACAAAATGTCAAAAATAAACTAAGAAGTGATCTCTACAAATCCCGTCAATCCGGCAGCCTAGTTGAAACCGCCAGAGTACTGCATATAAGAGAACTCATCCTGGTCCTCGTCATAATCAGGCTCCGCCTCCTAAGTCATCGGCTCACCTAAACCTGAGACAGAGTCTGGTTGGTGTGCGCAACACCGTCCCGTAACGTGGGAGTGAGTAGCTAACTCAGTGGAACAATAAAGCATAGGTTAACATGTTATCAATACAGTCAAGCAGTAATGATAAAGCAGTAAAATCAAACACTCCTAACTACTCTTATTAATGCAAGTATGGATGCAGGTATGATGGATGCCCTCACCACACCCTCCCTCATGCGACACCATCTCACGTTCGCGGCATGCTTTCATCCCTCAGTGCTCCACATCTTCCAGGCACATGCAATGCATGATGAGCATGATTACCGAGTTTTTAATTAGTCCATTTCAAACAGCAGGATTGGGAAACTAAGGTACCTCCCTTGTATCATTCCCAAACATGATCCATTCTAGGGTCGTCAGTCCTAGTTAATATCAGACGATGATGTTTTTCTAGGTCACCGCAAAGTTGCAAAAGAAATTTGTCGGTACATTACGCACAAAGGTTACACCACTCCCCATCACCTCTTAAACGATTCATCACAATACTGTAAAACAGGCCTAGTTCATACTCTATATAACGCGGCAAAACCCTAAGACTCACTGCGATTTCAGAGTATGCTCGCGGTCACTACAAAGGGTTGCCAGGGCTGTTACGCACAAAGGTTACACCACTCCCCCATCACCTTATCAATGTAGGCCGACAGCACGAATATAGTGTCCCATACCACCATAATCGGCTCACGAGTCTGGTTGCTCACTGGTCACTACGGGGAGGCACGTGGCCCCAGCGTAGGCCGACAGCTCGACCACGGTGTCCCATACCACCATGCCCGACTCATGAGTCTTAGCGGATCGAGGTACCATGGTTAATGGGATTTCAATAGTAAGATTGGCACCCTAGGTTCAAGCAGTAGCGACCAAACATGGAGAACATACATTAGACATATCGGGTTACTTGACGTGCTCAGCTAGCTCGGTCACACAACAAGTTGAGCGATATGAAGCGCAGAAGCACTTCGTGTGGCCAACCACTATCGCCAACCGAAGTACGACACGGGTTTGCCAAACACATCTTATGTGGCAAGATGCATCTCAACCACGATCCCAAGTCTGGTACCGAATGTCTGGACTATAGATATAGTCCCAAACTCAATTAATTCTCATCTATAGCATGTGGAGTAAAGCATGATAAACAAAGTAATTTCAGCATGTTAACAACATATCATAAAGTATGTTATAAAACATGTTATATAAAGCACTATACAAATAGGGATACAAACACATATATTTCATAAATGACTGGTTATAGTAAACAACCACAAGGTGGGAATCATACATGTCTCTAAGGTAGTTGAGAACCCCATCTCAGCACCTATCTAAGGCACTAACATCTAAGCACTTACTCTCACAAGCATTTTCACAAACACTTAGAGTACACTATTTCCACATACATGACGTATGTTAGTAAAATATGTATTAGGGCTATCCTTTCTCCAAGTGAGTACTTTATCCGTGTATATCATATTCATACAGCAAATAATCATGACAATTACATCTCCAGAATTTATACATATACGGTATTTTCTAGAATACACAATTTCAACATACATAGTGTGTATAAGCAAACATGTATTACGGCGATTCCTTTCACCAAATAGGTATTTTATCCATATACTATATAATCATACAACAAATAATCATGGCAAACACAATTCCAAAAATTGTACGTATACGGTATTTCTACGTATACCTAGAGTATATAAAATTCCATATTCTGCATCTTTAATCGAAACAAGAAACGGAAAGCACTTTGTACATATGCAATTACATACAAATCATGAATCTATCATTATCTGACATTGAAAGCGTTGAAAATCGTAACCTATACACCTAAAGTCCTCACCTTACACCTTAGGATTGCAACGAATCAGCTAGGTTCGTTAGGCTTCCGTATCCGGCGATTTTGTAGCCTAAAGA
Source organism: Magnolia changhungtana (assembly GCA_030180095.1). Classification (NCBI taxonomy): domain Eukaryota; kingdom Viridiplantae; phylum Streptophyta; class Magnoliopsida; order Magnoliales; family Magnoliaceae; genus Magnolia; species Magnolia changhungtana. The sequence goes on from JASAUF010000600.1 coordinate 8,279,789, forward strand.
GCGAAACCGATTAGCTATTTCATAACCTATAACCTTCACACTCTTAAACAGATCTAGGGTTAGGGTTTCTCACCTTAAAACGGAGTCGGTATCGCCGGGAAAGCGGCAAGGAAGGGGTGGTGCAGTCCGTGTGGTGATTGGAAACAGTAGGAGGGAGTTTCTCCCACAACTCTCAAGCTTTCTCTCACTTTTCCTCTCTTCTCCTTAGGGTTTTATCCCAAATTCGTATGGCTGTGAGAGAGGCTGCCCTAAGGTCCTTATATAGCCTAAAAACTCTCCGGAATAGACTTATGTTCAAGGTATACTTATATTATAAGCAAGTCGGCATTAATTCAGCTCAGAAGAGGGTTTCTGGCGGCCCCTCTTGAGCCAAACGTCGGACTTAAGCTCACAAACCTTGGATCTACGTGGAGTTATGTTTTCGTCTAGGTTGGATTCCTAGATCACGCGTGGCGGACCATTTTCAGTTCAACGGTCAGTGGGCCACGATCCGGAATTCCAAGTACATGTAAATGTTCCTGAAATTTTTCCTGATCCGAGGGTGTACGCAAGCGATACGTGCCAGATCACTATTCAAGATATTTATTTTGTAAAGAAAACCAGAGTTTTCACACTCCCTCACTTCGGACTTGAGCGAACAGCCGTGGGACACTGTCTGGGGCTGATTTCCGAGATGGTTGTCAAGCCCAGCGAGGCAGTCCTAATTCCTTAACTTCGTATTATTCGGACTCCCGATGTACGGTCTAGACCTAATACGGAGTTTCAATGTGGTCCCGAGAGCAGTCGGGTAATGAGTTTGATCCTAGGTTTTAGGGTAACCTAGCGTCAAGGATCCTACAAGTTTTGGGTCTTGCAGATTATATTTAAAGCGATTCAATTAGATTTCATGGCTAATTTAGTTTAGCACTTAGTTAACTTTGTCAAATTTCTAAAGGATTTAATCCTAAGTGATTTCTTGTCGAAGTGGTACTCAAGCCATTATACGAAAATTTATGGGTCGTTATAATCTACCCCCCTTAAACAAAAATTTCATCCTCGAAATTTGTACCTTTTCGTATTCCTCGAGAATCGAGGTAGTCGACCTCGGCCCAAAGTCTCCCACGAGCTTCCTCCTCCGAATGATGCGTCCATAGTACATTTAGAAGTGGAATGACCTTTGGAAACTTTTTGTCAAGGAGGCAACTCATACGTAGTCATCCTCGCTTAGTCACTGCTCCCATCTGATGATATGTGAAGGATCAGAAACGTACTTCTTCAGCATAGATACATGAAATACGTTGTGTACAGCAAGCGGTGTGGGCAAAGCAAGACAATAGGCCACAGCACCCACTCGATCCAGTATCTGAAACGGACCGATAAACCTCGGTGTGAGCTTCCCCTTCTTCCCGAACCAAAGGACCTTCATAGGGGAAACTCGGAGGAACACGTGGTCTCCGACCTCGAACTCAAGCGATCGCTGCCTCGTATCGGCGTAACTCTTCTGTCTGCTCTGTGCTGTAAGAAGCCAACGCCTGATAATGTCGACCTTCTCTGTGGTTGCCTGTACCAACTCTGAGCCGATCAGATTATGCTCACCAACCTCAGCCCAACAATGCTGCGCTCTGCAAGGACCACCATACAGGGCCTCATATGGTGCCATACCAATAGTCGCTTGGAAGCTGTTGTTGTAGGCGAACTCTGCATAAGGAAGACAGTCATCCCAGTTGTCCTTGAAGTCCAACACACATGCCCGCAACATATCTTCCAGAATCTGATTCACTCGCTCTGTCTGCCCATCAGTATGAGGGTGAAACGCCGTACTAAACTTCAACTTCACACCCATCGCTTCCTGGATACGAGTCCAGAAGATAGATGTGAACCTCGTGTCTCTGTCCGACACGATCTCTAAAGGAACTCCATGCAGATGGACGATCTCTCTGATGTACAATCTAACCAACTCGTCTGCAGAGTTCTTGACTCTGATAGGAAGGAAATGGGCCGATTTGGTCAACCGGTCCACAATCACCTAAATGGAATCGTGTCCCTTCCTTGTCTTCGGCAGCCCTGATATGAAATCCACGAAGATGAAGTCTCACTTCCACTCTGCTATAGGCATGGGCTGAAGCAGTCTAGGAGGTCGGCGGTGTTCTGCCTTGACCTGCTTGCACGTCAGACAACAAGACACATACTCAGCGATGTGGGCCTTCATGTTATCCCACCAATACGACCGTCTCATATCCCAGTACATCTTCGTGCTACCAGGATGCATCGCAAGCTTCGAGTTATGAGCAGACTCGAGAAGCTCATGTCTCAAGGCAGGCATGTCAGGAACGCATAGGCGGCCACGGAATCGTAGACCCCCATCAAAACCAACTCTCCACTCGGAGTCCTCGGCGTCGCTAGCTTACTCTCAAAGCTCAGACAACCGCACATCGCCCTTCTGGGCCTCAACGATCCTATCATCCACAAGTGGTCGCACCCGAACGTGCGCAACACACTCAAGTGGTTCCTCCATGGTGAGTCTCTGCTCGAAGTCCCGCACGAACTCAACCATGTCCCACTCTGCTACCATCAACGGAGCCACAAATGCTATAGCCTTCTTGCGGCTCAACGCGTCTGCCACAAGGTTCGCCTTACCCGGATGGTAGGAAACCTCGAACTTGAAGTCCTTCAAGGTCTCCATCCATCAGCGTTGTCTCATATTCAAGTCTCGCTACGTGAATATATACTTAAGGCTCTTGTGGTCGCAGAAAAGATCGAACTCCTCTCCGTAGAGGTAATGTCTCCAGAGCTTCAATGTAAAGATAACAGCTGCCAACTCCAGGTCGTGTATAGGGTAATTCTCCTCGTGCTTCCTTAATTATCTCGAGGCATACGAAATCACCCTGTCCTTCTGCATCAGGACACAACCCAAACCAACGCGAGACGCGTTAGTGTATATCATGTATTTCACCCCTTGCTCTGGCAATACTAGCACAGGGGCGGACGTCAACCTGTCCTTCAGCTCCTTGAAAGCTGCTTCCGCCTTCTCATTCCAGGCGAACTTCAGATCCTTCCGTGTCAACTGAGACAATGGCCTAGCAATCTTCGAGAAATCTCAAATGAAGCGTCTATTATATCCTGCCAGACCAAGGAAACTCCTCACCTCGGTAACCGAGCCAGGCTGCTGCCAATCCTGAACCACGGCTACCTTGGCAAGGTCCACTGTGATCCTATCCTTAGATACCACATGTCCGAGGAATTTGACTTCCTCCCGCCAGAAGTCGTACTTCTTATACTGCGCATATAACTGATTCTTCTTCAGCATATCCATCACCGCTCTCAGGTGCTCCTCGTGCTCCTCCCGACTCGTAGAGTATATCAGAATGTCATCAATAAAGATGATGACGAATCGGTATAGGAATGGTCGAAGTACTCGGTTCATCAAGTCCATGAACACGGCTGGTGCGTTCGTAAGACCGAACGACATCACTAGGAACTCGTAGTGCCCAAAGCATGTCCTGAAAGCCGTCTTCTGCACGTCCTCATCTCTGACGCGCAGCTGATGATACCCTGATTGCAGATCAATCTTTGAAAAATACTTCGTCTCCTTCAACTGATCAAACAGATCATCTATCCTGGGCAAAGGATACTTGTTCTTCACCGTGACCTGGTTCAACCTACGATAATCAATACATAACCGTAGCGACCTGTCCTTCTTCTTCACAAATAGGACAGGTGCTCCCCAAGGAGACACACTAGGTCGTATGAAACCCTTCTCTACTAGCTCATCAATCTGCTTCCGCAGCTCCTCCATCTCATATGGAGGCATACGATAAGTCGACAATGAGATGGGGTTCGCACCAGGCATAAGATCAATGGTAAAATCGATCTCGCGCCGAGGAGGTAAACCAGGAATAGTCTTAAACACATCTATAAATTCCCGAACCACCGGCGTATCTTCCAATGTCGGACCATCGATCAGCGCTAATAAAGCAATATAACAGTCAACACGGCAGGGCCAACTGACCTGCACTGGAAACGTGAAAGCTGTGCCGTCAGATCCATAGGCCGTCACGACTCGAGCATCGCAATCTATCTCTGCCCTCATCTTCGAGAGCCAGTCCATACCGAGAATAAATCGTAGTGCCATAGCGGAGCAACAATGAGGTCGACGAGCATTGTGCTGCTACCCAAATCCACCGAGCAATCCTCACATATCCGTGTGACATCCGAAAAAGTCCCAGTGACCATAGTGAGTCTCAATCCCTTAGTGGGAATAGTACGCAAAGATAGACGTTTAACTGTCGCACAAGAAATAATAGAAGTAGTGGACCCAGTGTCCACCAACAAGGAAACGGAAGTACCGTGAATGTGAGTCGTACCCTCAAAAGCTGTCGGGGCTAAAATCGACGTCTCCGGTGCCTTAGCAACGATCATATGCACGCGAGCCTGCTGCTGACGGTTCGGCTGTGGAACCAAGGGCCATAGCGGCGGCCTGAAGCGTGATACAGGAGGTCGGAAGGATGGATGAGCAGGGGCAGTCTGTAGAGGTGGAGTCGATAAGGCCTGTGGACGGGAACGACCCATCATCTGCGGCGGAGAGAAACCACTGTCCTTCATCCGCGCGAAACAACTCCCAATAGGATGACCCTGTTTCCCGCAGTACGTGCAGGTCACAATAGGGCGCCTCATCGGAGCCACTGGCGCTGCGATCCTGGGAGGCGAGTCAGCACGAGGCCTCTTGCTTAGGATAGGCCTGCTCTGTACCTCCTGTCGTGGTCTCGCAACTATAGCACCACCAGAACGGGCCATCTGATCAACATCCTGCTCGACCATCATAGGCAAGCACACCAGCTCCGCATAAGAAGGTACACTGATGCAGCACAACTTCGACCATATGTCAGGTCGCAAACCTAAAGAGAAACGATGAATCCGCATCTGATCATCAACCAGTATAGTCGGGACAAAGTGGCCCAACTTTGTGAAGCGGTGCTCGTACTCTGTAACCGTCATGCCTCCCTGCCTGAGGCACAGAAACTCATCCTCCCGCTCATGTCTATATGTCTGCGGATAATATTTCTCATGGAACCGGAACTCGAATGCCTCCCAGGTCCACACGTAGTTTACTGCGACAGACCGCAGCACACTATCCCACCATAGACTGGCCTCCCTCTCAAACATGAAAGCGGCCAGCTCGACCTGCTCTGCCTCAGTGCAGTGCAGCATCCGTAGCATCTTGGAGATGCGGTCTAACCAAAACTCTGCCTCCTCGGGTCTGTGAGAACCCATGAATGAGGGAGGCCTCAAGCGCTGAAATCGCTCGAGTAAGCCACGGGTACCAGCATCTCCAGTAGGAGGTGCAATGGGTGAGGGCAGATGCACATCTTCAAACTGAGCCAGAGGCTCCTAATGCTCGGCAGGACATGCAGATGTCGTAGGTGGAGTCGCACTACCACCCTGGGATAAGGCCTCAGCAATGGTGGTCATAAGCTGTTGGTGCTGCTGCTGCTGTATCTGCTGCTGCTGCATCTACTGATGATGCATCATCAACATCAACTGCTCAATCCTATCAGTAGGTGGAGCGCCTATGAGTCGTGCTGCGCAGATGATGATGCCCGGTACTGCTCATGAACCAGGGGCATGTAAGGTGGCAGTCCACCAGTAGGACCAGCAGGAGGCTGATCAGAATCTAACCCTCGATCCGCAGGACCACCCCTACCAGAAGGAGTCTGGTCCATCGAGCCGGTAAGAAGAAGGTGTGTTGTGCTCCATGTATACTGCCGCGGCATGCCCTATACAACATAGGGTGCAATGTTGGTGAGATTAAGGCATATCAACACATTATTTAAGCACTTTAAGCATTCCACACATCTCATAGTAAAAGTGGCTACATGCTTTTCATTTACCCAAAATTGTCATAATACATGGACTACAGAGTTACATGAATCATGACAGAAATTACGTGCAAGCCAATTACATCCAAAGCATCAAACACTTAAAACATGTTACTAACTACTACATCATTAGCATGAAAGCATAAACCGCCTAATGCGGTAAGCAAAACAACTACAACAACAACTTGGATGACTAGGCATCCGAATCAGGCGATGGAGGAGGAGCATTCTTGTCCTGTAGACAACACATGATGGCCTTCAAGGTGCGAGATACCTCGCTTAGCTTAGTTTGGACCCGCTCGACTTCCTGTCGCAGGGTGGCTTGGCCCTCCTCGAGACGTGCTAAACGCGCATCTATGGAAGCTCGATCGGTGCCCTGCTCCTGAGCCGCAGGAGGTAAACTCTCCTCTGTATCCTGGGCCTTAGGTTCCTCTTCCTCTTCTTTAGCTTCACTCCCATCTTCACTCTTGTCTTCTTCGCTCTCAATCTCATCCTCACTCTCCCCATGTCGGGCCCGTTGTCGCTGTGCCCCAAGTTTCATCTGCTTGAGAGTATTTTCATCGATTTGGTGGACCGGTACTGGCATTTCCACCCCCAGACTATAGCCATACTCCCGTGCAATCCTGCATATGAGTCAGCCGAATGGAAGCGAATCAGAGCTCCTAGTGGAGCGTGCAATATTCACGATCTGTCGCAACACGAATGTGGGTACACACAAGTTCGCCCTCTGCCCCACTTGGTACAGAAAGTCAACCATAAGGCGTGTGCACTCGCTGCGATTACTGTGTCTGGGGTAGAGGTTGTATGTGAAGATGTGATGTAATAGGCGGAAGTCGTCTAACATGTGGGACATTAGCAGGCTTTTGTTCGGCTGCCACTCAGCTAGTCGGCCACCACAAAGGTATCGTGTGCGATGATCCCTTTCACGAGTAGTCCCTAAATTCAGCTCTCTAGCATGTACGTCACCAAGGGGCATATTCATAAGCCGTGCGATCACCCTCACATCAATGGTGACGAACAGATCCACCCCAACTAAGAGTCGGAACTGCAAAGGTTCTAGTGTAGGCTCACGAATGTTGGCGTAGAAGGCTCTGACAGTGCCAAAATTTGTGCGACCTCTTACCTCAAATAGCGGACCCCAGAGGGCCGCCTCCACTTGCTCGAACAAATAGTATTCCCCAAATAGCCGACCATCCACCTGGGCTTCAAAAAGAAATCTTCTGTCCTTATAAACTCTATGAGGTAGCGCCGCCAACTGTACCCGTTTAGTAGGGATCCGGGGAGCAAGGTCCCGCTTCGTGCGAAACTCTCAGGCAAAGCTCGAGCTAACGGCGGAGTCTCTCTGCCGCCTTGATCGTGTAGGGCGACTAGGCCCAGCCTCATCAGTGGCACTCTTTCTCTTGCCCATCAGAGAGAGGATGGTGGAGATGGAGAAAATGGCCATCACAACTTTTAAAAAAAACCATGGAAAAAGACAGAATAGGGGAGAAAGGGCTGGGAATATGGTTTCTCCACGGATTTAGGGCCCAACAGATCTTGTAGGGGCTCAAAAGAGAGGGGATTAAAAAGGAGAATGGAGAAAACAGGTGGAGATGGAGACTCCCACGAGTTTTGGAGCTCCATTGGCGTGTGGGGGTCCAAAAGAGGGAAACGGAGAGGGAATGGAGAAGGGGGCTGTAACACACGATGGAGGAGGGTAGGGTGTGGTCGAAAATAGTAGAGAAGAGCGTTGAAGAGGCGATTTGCGAGAGAGGGCAGCAATGTAAGAGGAAAAATGGCTAGGGGAGGGCGTTTATGAAGGGGATACACTTTTGGGTGATGGGAGTGGGATGGCGTGGGCACTAGGGGGTTTATAAAACCCCCAAACACGATCGGTCCAGCTCGCTAGCCCGGCCCAGCCAGAAAAATGGCGAGGCCTCGCCAAAAAATTTTGGGATTTCAAAAAGGGGGCCCCATGGCCTTGTTCGTATAGTCCCCTGGGCCCCAAAAATCACTGGGTCCCACCCTGGGTACCCCTGGATTAGCGTGGGTAGGCCCCCGACCCCGATTCGCTCTATTTCGGGCACTTCCGGGCACTTTCGGACACACACTGACATTTGTAGATTTTTGACTGCTGGGGTAAGGTGTATGGTGATCTAGACACATCAATAGATGGTCTAGAAGTGATTTGGGATCGATACGTGCAGTCAGGATCGAGTACGAACTCGATTAAAATGCCTATTTTCGATGAACTTCGCCAAATGGAGAAATCGGGGAAACCTAGGACTGTTTCTATATTATTCTCACACCCTCCTAAGTTATAATGTGTCAGCGAACATCATGGGAACATAACTCAGGTCCGGTTTAATCAAAATCATGCTCTGATACCAACTTATAACGCCCTGAAAATCGGGGGTTGAGTGTAACTCAACTCCCGAGTTCCAACGCATCACTTATGCAACATAAATAATGCTGATTAAATGTTGTCTATGTTAAAGCAATAAACATGAGTGAGATTATACCAAAACAGTAATTCATACTCCAGATCATTAGTATAAAGGCAAGCGGAAGATTGAACTGTATATATATATATCTGTATGTAAATAATAAAATCATTTCATTCTCCAGAGTATGAATCCATCTGAGTCACCATATACATATGTTTGTTTTGTGAACAAAATGTCAAAAATAAACTAAGATGTGATCCCTGCAAATCCCGACAATTCGACAGCCTAGTCGAAACCGCTAAAGTACTGCATATAAGAGAACTCCTCCTGGTCCTCGTCATAATCAGGCTCCGCCTCCTGAGTCATCGGCTCACCTAAACCTGAGACAGAGTCTGGTTGGTGTACGCAACACCGTCCCGTAACGTGGGAGTGAGTAGCTAACTCAGTGGAACAATAAAGCATAGGTTAACATGTTATCAATACAGTCAAACAATAATGATAAAGCAGTAAAATTAAACACTCCTAACTACTCTTATTAATGTAAGTATGGATGCAGGTATGATGGATGCCCTCACCACACCCTCCCTCGTGCGACACCATCTCACGTTCGTGGCATGCTTTTATCCCTCAGTGCTCCACATCTTCCAGGCACATGCAATGCATGATGAGTATGATTACCGAGTTTTTAATTAGTCCATTTCAAACAGCAGGATTGGGAAACTAAGGTACCTCCCTTTTATCAAACCGTAACCTATACACCTAAAGTCCTCACCTTACACCTTAGGATTGCAACGAATCAGCTAGGTTCGTTAGGCTTCCGTATCCGGCGATTTTATAGCCTAAAGAGCAAAACCGATTAGCTATTTCATAACCTATAACCTTCACACTCTTAAACAGATCTAGGGTTAGGGTTTCTCACCTTAAAATGAAGTCGGTATCGCCGGGAAAACGGCAAGGAAGGGGTGGTGCAGTCCGTGTGGTGATTGGAAACAGTAGGAGGGGAGTTTCTCCCACAACTCTCAAGCTTTCTCTTACTTTTCCTCTCTTCTCCTTAGGGTTTTATCCCAAATTCGTATGGCTGTGAGAGAGGCTACCCTAAGGTCCTTATATAGCCTAAAAACTCTCCGGAATATACTTATGTTCAAGGTATACTTATATTATAAGCAAGTCGGCATTAATTCAGCTCAAAAGAGGTTTCTGGCGGCCCCCCTTGAGCCAAACGTCGGACTTAAGCTCACTAACCTTAGATCTAAGTAGAGTTATGTTTTCGTCTCGGTCGGATTCCCAGATCACGCGTGGCGGACCATTTTTAGTTCAACAGTCAGTGGGCCACGATCCGGAATTCCAAGTACATGTAAATGTTCCTGAAATTTTTCCTAATTCGAGGGTGTATTTAGGTCAGATTCTGACGGTCTGGTTGCTTATAAAATGTACGCAAGCGATACGTGCCAGATCACTATTCAAGATATTTATTTTGTAAAGAAAACCAGAGTTTTCACACTCCCTCACTCCGGACTCGAGCAAACAGCCGTGGGACATGTCTGAGGCTAATTTCCGAGATAGTTGTTAAGCCCAGCGAGGTGGTCCTAATTCCTTAACTTCGTATTATTCAGACTCCCGATGTGCGGTCTAGACCTAATACGGAGTTTCAATGTGGTCCCGAGAGCAGTTGGGTAATGAGTTTGATCCTAGGTTTTAGGGTAACCTAGTGTCAAGGATACTACAAGTTTTGGGTCTTGCAAATCGTATTTAAAGCGATTCAATTGGATTTCATGGCTAATTTAGTTTAGCACTTAGTTAACTTTGTCAAATTTCTAAAGGATTTAATCCTAAGTGATTTCTGGTCGAGGTGGTACTTGAGCCATTATACGAAAATTTATGGGTCGTTATAACATGCCTCCCCATAGTGACCAGTGAGCAACCAGACTCGTGAGCCGATTATGGTGGTATGGGACACTGTATTCGTGCTGTCGGCCTACATTGATAAGGTGATGGGGGGGCGGTGTAACCTTTATGCGTAACAGCCCTAGCAGTCCTTTATAGTGACCTCGAGCATACTCTGAATTTTCTTTGAGGAGATGAGTTTTGCCGCAGTGTATAGAGTATGAACTAGGCTGTATCTGTATAGTGATGAACCGTTAAAAAGGTGATGGGGGAGTGGTGTAACCATTGTGCGTAACAGCCCTGGCAGCCTTTGCAGTGACCTAGAAACACATTATCGTATGAGATTAACTAGGACTGACGACCCTAGAATGGATCATGTTTGGGAATTATACAAGGGAGGTACCTTAGTTTCCCAATACTGCTGTTTGAAAGGACTAATAACTACTCGGTAATCATACACATCATCACACTGCATGTGTCTGGTAGATGTGGAGCACTGAGGGATGAACGCATATTGTAAACGTAAGATGGTGTCGTATGAGAGTGGTTTGGCAAGGGCATTCATCATGTCATTTCATACTTGCATTAAATAAGAGTAGTTAAGATTGTTTGATTGTACTGCTTTATCATTACTGCTTGATTGAATTGATAGCATGTTAACCTATGCTTTATTGTTCCACTAAGTTAGCTACTCGCTCCCACGTTATGGGACAGTGTTGTACACACCAACCAGACTCTGTCTCAGGTATAGAGGATACGTCCAGTCAAGAGGCTGAGCCAGACTACGATGAGGACCAGGACGAGTTCTCATACATGCAGTACTCAGACGGCTTTCCTTAGGCTAACTGATCACGGGTATTTCAGGATATATCTGTTTTAGTTGTATTTTGACCTTTTGATTCAGAAACAATACATGTATAAGGTTACTCAGTTTGTGTTCATACTCTGGAGACCGAGATGGTTTTGTTTCTTCACATACCTTATATATACAGTTTCAGTCTTCCGCTTGCCTTTATACAATTGATCTGAAGTATGAATTACTGTTTTGGTATAATGTCACTCATGTTTATTGCACTGACACAGACAACATTCAATCATCATCATCTATGTTGCATAAGTGATGTTCTGGAACTCGAGAGTTGAGTTGCTACTCAACCCTCGAATTTCAGGGTGTTACAAGTTGGTATCAGAGCATGATTTGGATTAAACTGGACCTGAGTTATGTTCCCACAATGTACGCTGACGCTTTAACTTAGGAGGGTGTGAGAAAAATATAGAAACAGTCCTAAGTTTCCCCGATTTCGCCATTTGGCGAAGTTCATCGAAAACGAGCGTTTTGATCGAGTTCGTACTCAATCCTGATTGCACGAGTCGACCCCAAATCACTTCTAGACTGTCTATTGACGTGTCTAGATCACAATACACCTCATCCCAGCAGTCAAAGATCTATAAATGCATGTGTCCGAAAGTGCCAGAAACTACCCGAAATTGACTGAATCAGGGTCGGGGCCTACCCATATCAATATAGGGGTACCCAGGGTGGGACCCAGGGTTTTTTGGGGCCTAGGGGACAGGAGGGTCTCGCCCATGTGGCGGGCCCTCATGATCTGAACAGTTGGTCGGCGAGGCCTCTCCAAAATTTGGGCTGGGCCGGGCCCGCGGCTCAGGCCGATCCGCTTTGGGGGTCTAATAAACCCCCTGATACACCTCCCGTCCATTTCCAATCTCCCAAACCCATACTTCCTTCATAAACCCACCTCCAAGCTGTTTTTTCTCTCTACACTTGCTGTCTTCTCTCTCCAATCACCCTTCCAATCGTCCTCTCTGTTAGTTTCGACCACAACCCACCCATTCCCATCGTCCACAACAGTCCTTTCCTCCCTTTCCTCTCCATCTCTCTTATTTGAGCTCTCACACCCCCATTTGGAGCTCAAAAATCGTGTGAGCTTCCTCACCCATCTGATCTCTCCATTTTCTTTCTTAAATCTCTATCATTTGGGCCTTTGCAATACCTGTTAAGCCTCCTATCCATGGAGAACTCTCATTTCCAGCGCCTTCTCTCTTTTTTCTTCATTTTCCATGGCCTTTCTCGCAACTGTTTTGGCCATTTTCTCCATCTCCACCATCCTCTCTATGATGGGCAAGAGAAAGAGCGCCGCTGATGAGGCTGGGCCTAGTCACCCTACACGTTCAAGGCGGCCGAGAGACACCGCCGCTAGCTTAAGCTTTACCTGAGAATTTCGAACAAAGCGGGACCTTGATCCCTGGATCCCTGCCAAACGAGCTCAGTTGGCGGCACTACCTCATAGAATGTATGAGGACCGCAGGGTTCTCTTTGAAGCCCAGGTGGATGGATGACTCTTCGGGATATACTACTTGTTCGAGCAAGTGGAGGCAGCCCACTAGGGTCCGCTATTTGAGGCCAGAGGTCGCGCCAATCCTAGTACTGTCAGAGCCTTCTACGCCAACATTCGTGAGCCTACACTGGAACCTTTGCAGTTTCGGCTCTTAGTTGGGGTGGATCTGTTTGTCACTGTTGATGTGGGAGTGATTGCACGGCTTACGAATATGCCTCTTGGTGACGTACATGCTAGCGAACAGAATCTGGGGACTGCTCAAGAAAAGGATCGTCGCACACGTTACCTTTGTGGTGGCCGACTGGTTGAGTGGCAGCCGAACAAAAGTCTGCTAGCGTCTCACATGTCAGATGACTTCCGCCTACTACATCACATCTTCACATATAACTTCTACCCCAGACACAGCAATCGCAGCGAGTGCACGCGACTCATGGTAGACTTTCTGTACCAAGTGGGGCAGAGGGCGAACTTGTGCGTGCCTACATTTATGTTTCAACAGATTGTGAGCATTGCACGCTCCACCAGGAGCTCTGATTCGCTTCCCTTCGGCCGACTCATATGTAGGATTGCACGGGAGTTTGGCTACAGTCTAGGGGTGGAAAGGTCAGCACCGATCCATCAAATTGATGAGAGTACTCTCCATCAGATGGAACTTGGGGCACGGCGACGACAGGCCCGACATGTGGAGAGTGAGGATGAGTTTGTGAGTGAAGAAGAAGAGGGTGAAGATGGGAGTGGCAATGAAATAGAAGAAGAAGAAGAGGAACCTGAGGCCCAGGATACAGAGGAGAGTTCACCTCCTGTGGCTCAGGAGCAGGGCACCAATCGGGCTACCATAGATGCGCGTTTAGCCCGTCTCGAGGAGGGCCAAGCCGACCTGCAATAAGAAGTTGGGCGGGTCCAAACTAAGCTCAGCAAGGTGTCTCGCACCATGAAGGTCATCCTGTGCTGTCTATAGGACAAGAATGTCCCTCCTCCATTGCCTGACTCGGATGCCTAGCCATCCTTACTGTTAATTTGTAGTTGTTTGGTTTCCTCTATAGTAGGTTTATGTTTCATGTTGATGATGTAGTAGTTTGTAGTATGTTTTAAGTGTTTGATGTTGTGGATGTAATTGACTCACATGTAATTTCTGTTATGAAATCGGCAACTCTGTATTCCATGTATTATGACAATTTTGGGTAAATGAAATGCATGTAACCTCTTTTGCTATAAGATGTGTGGAATGCTTAAAGTGCTTGTATAATGTGTTGTTATGCTTTATCTCACAAGCGATGTACCCTATGTTGTATAGGGTATGCCACGGAGATCTACGAGGAGCACGACACCCCTCTTGCTCACTAACTCTATGGACCAAACTCCTTCCTGCAGGGGTGGTCCTACGGGCTTAGGTTCTAGCTCTAATCAGCCTCCTGCTGGTCCTACTGGTGGACTGCCACCTTATACACCCCAGGTTTGCGAGCAGCACCGGGCATCCTCATCTACACAGCATGACCCACAGGCTGCTCCACCTCCTGACAGGTTTAAGCAGATGATGATGCTAATGCAGCAGCAGCATCAGCAGCTTCTTGCTGTCTTATCAGCTCAGGGTGGCAGTGCAGCTCCACCTTCACCTTGACCATCTACACAACCAGAGACCGCAGAGCCTCCTGCTCAGGCTGAGGCTATACCTCCCCCTGCGCCTGCTGTACCCCCTACTAGAGATGTTGGTACTCGTGGCCTACTCGAGCGATTCCAACGCTTAAGGCCTCCCACATTCACGGGTTCTTACAGACCTGAGGAGGCTGAGTTTTGGCTAGACCGCATCTCCAAGATGCTACGGATGTTGCACTGTACTGAGGCAGAGCAAGTTGAGTTGGCCACTTTCATGTTCGAGAGGGAGGCCAGCATGTGGTGGGATAATGTGCTACGGTCTGTCGCAGTAGACTATGTGTGGACTTGGGTAACATTTGAGTTCCGGTTCCACAAGAAGTATTACCCGCAGACTCACAGACACGAGCGGAAGGATGAGTTTTTACGCCTCAGGTAGGGAGGCATGACTGTTACTGAGTACGAGCATCGCTTTACGGAGTTGGGCCGCTTTGTCCCGACCATCCTGGTTGATGATCAGATGTGGATACGCCATTTTTCTGAGGGTTTGCGACCTGATATACGGTCGAAGATGTGCTGTATCAGTATACCTTCTTACGCGAAGCTGGTTCACATGTCTATGATGGCCGAGCAGGATGTTGATCGGCTGACACATTCTCGTGGTACTATAGTTACGAGACCACGACCAGAGATGCAGAGCAGGCCTTTCTTAGGTAAGAGGCCTCGTATCGACTCTCCCCCCAGGGCCGTGGCGCCAGTAGTTCCAATGCAGCGCCCAGGTGTGACCTGTTCTTTCTGCGGGAAACCGGGTCATCTTGCAGAGAGTTGTTTTTCACGTATCAGAGCTAACGGGTTCTCACCATCGCAGAGGCTGGATCGCACTCACCCTCAGGCCATATCAGCTCCACCTCTATAGACTGCCCCTGCTCATCCATCCTTCAGACTTCTTGTATCACTCTTCAGGCTGCCTCAACGGCCCTTGGTTCCACAGCCGAACCGTCAGCAGCAGGCTCGAGTACATACCCTTGTTGCTGAGGCACCTGAGACGTCGATTACGGCCCCGATGGCTTTTGAGGGTACGACCCACATTCTAGGTACTTCTGTCTCCTTGTTGGTGGAAACTGAGTCCACTACTTCTATTATTTCATGTGGGGCAGTTAAGTGTCTAGCTTTACATACTACTCCCACGAAGGGAATGAGACTCACTGCGGCTACTGGGACTTTTTCAGATGTCACACGGGTGTGTGAGGGTTGCTCCCTGGATTTGGGTAGTAGAACAGTACTCGTCGACCTCATTATTGCTCCACTATGGCATTACGACATTATCCTCGGTATGAACTGGCTAACTAAGATGAAGGCAGAGATAGATTGTGATACTCGGGTCGTGACGACCTATGGATCAGACGGCACAGATTTCACGTTTCCAGTGCAGGTCAGTTGGCCCTGCCGTGTTGAGTGTTATACTGCTTTATTAGAGCCGATTGATGGTCCGACATTAGAAGATATGCCTGTGGTTCGGGAGTTTACAGGTGTGTTTGCGACGATTCCTAGTTTGCCTCCTCGGTGGGAGATCGACTTCACCATTGATCTTACGCCTGGTGCGACACCTATCTCATTGCCGACTTATCAAATGCCTCCATGTGAGATGGAGGAACTGCGGAGACAGATTGACGAGCTAGTAGAGAAGGGTTTCATATGACCTAGTGTATCTTTTTGGGGAGCACCTGTACTATTTGTGAAGAAGAAGGACGGTCGCTACGGTTATGTATTGATTACCGTAGGTTGAACTAGGTCACGGTGAAGAACAAATATCCTTTGCCCAGGATAGATGATCTGCTTGATCAGTTGAAGGGGGCAAAGTATTTTTCGAAGATTGATCTGTAGTTAGGGTATCATCAGCTGCGCATCAGAGATGAGGACGTGCAGAAGACGGCTTTCAGGACATGATTTGGGCACTACGAGTTTCTAGTGATATCGTTCGGTCTTACGAACGCACCAGCTGTGTTCATGGACCTGATGAACCGGGTACTTCGGCCATTCCTATACCGATTCGTCATCGTCTTTATTGATGACATTCTGATATACTCTACGAGTCAGGAGGAGCACGAGGAGCACCTGAGAGCGGTGTTGGACACGTTGAAGAAGAACCAGTTGTTCGTACAATATAAGAAGTATAACTCCTGGCAGGAGGAAGTCAAGTTCCTCGGACATGTGGTGTCCAAGGATGGGATAGAAGTGGACCTTGCTAAGGTAGCCGTGGTTTAGGATTGGCAGTAGCTCGGCTCGGTTACCGAATTGAGGAGTTTCTATAGTCTGGTAGGGTATTATAGACACTTCATTCGGGATTTCTCAAAGATTGTCAGGCCGTTGTCTCAGTTGACACGGAAGGACCTAAAGTTCGCCTGGAATGAGAAGGCGAAAGCAGCTTTCAAGGAGCTGAAGGACAAGTTGACGTCCGCCCCTGTGCTAGTATTGCCAAAGCAAGGGGTTAAGTACACGATATACACTGACGCGTCCCGCGTTGGTTTGGGTTGTGTCCTTATGCAGAAGGACAAGGTGATTTCGTATGCCTCGAGACAATTAAGGAAGCACGAGGAGAATTACCCTACACATGACCTGGAGTTGGCAGCTGTCATCTTTGCATTGAAGCTCTGGAGACATTACCTCTATTGAGAGGAGTTCGAGCTTTTCTGCGACCACAAGAGCCTTAAGTACATATTCACGCAGCGAGACTTGAATATGAGACAACGCCGATGGATGGAGACCTTGAAGGAGAGTGGCAGACGCGTTCGAGGTTTCCTACCATCCGGGCAAGGCGAATCTTGTGGCAGACGCGTTGAGTCGCAAGAAGGCTATAGCATTTGCGACTCCGTTGATGATAGCAGAGTGAGACATGGTTGAGTTCGCGCGGGACTTCGAGTAGAGACTCACCGTGGAGGAGCCATTTGAGTGTGCTGTGCACGTTCGGGTGCGACCACTTGTTGATGACAGGATCATTGAGGCCCAGAAGGGTGATGAGTGGTTGTCTGAGCTTCGAGAGCAAGCTAGCGACACCAAGGACTCCGAGTGGAGAGTTGATTCAGATGGGGGTCTACGATTTCGTGGCCGCCTATGCATTCCTGACATGCCTGACTTGAGACATGAGCTTCTCGAGTCTGTCCATAACTCAAAGCTTGCGATGCATCCTGGTAGCACGAAGATGTACCAGGATATGAGACGGTCGTATTGGTGGGATAACATGAAGGCCCACATCGCTGAGTTCGTTTCTCGTTGTCTGACGTGCCAGCAGGTCAAGGCAGAACATCGCCGACCTCCTAGAATGCTTCAGCCCATGCCCATAGAAGAATAAAAGTGGGACTTCATTTCAATGGATTTTATATCGGGGCTGCCGAAGACAAGGAAGGGACACGATTCCATCTAGGTGATTGTGGACCGGTTGACCAAATTGGCCCATTTTCTCCCTATCAGAGTCACGAACTCTGCAGACGAGTTGGCTAGATTGTACATCAGAGAGATCATCCGTCTGCATAGAGTTCCTTTAGAGATCGTGTCAGACAGAGACACTCGGTTCACATCTATCTTCTGGACTTGTATTTAGGAAGCGATGGGTGTGAAGTTGAAGTTCAGTACGACGTTTCATCCTCAGACTGACGGGCAGACAGAGTGGGTGAATCAGATTCTGGAGGATATGTTGCGAGCATGTGTGTTAGACTTCAAGGACAGTTGGGATAACTGTCTTCCTTACGCAGAGTTCGCCTACAACAACAGCTTCCAGGCGAGTATTGGTATGGTGCCATATGAGGCCCTGTATGGTCGTCCTTGCAGAGCACCGCATTATTGGGCTGAGGTTGGCAAGCGTAGTCTGATTGGCCTGGAGTTGGTACAGGCGACCACAGAGAAGGTCGACATTATCAGGCATCGACTTCTTACAACGCAGAGCAGACAGAAGAGTTACGCCGATATGAGGCGGCGACCGCTTGAGTTCGAGGTCGGAGATCATGTATTCCTCCGAGTTTTTCCTATGAAGGGAGTCCTTCGGTTTGGGAAGAAGGGGAAGCTCACACCGAGGTTTATCGGTCCATTTCAGATCCTTGATCGAGTGGGTGCTGTGGTATATCGTCTCGCTTTGCCCACACCACTTGCGGCTGTACATAACGTATTTCATGTATCTATGCTGAAGAAGTACGTTCCTGATCCTTCACACATTATCAGCTGGGAGCAGGTACAGTTGAGCGAGGATGCTACATATGAGCTGCGTTCGACGCGTATACTTGACAGGAAGGAGTAGGTATTGCGTAGCAAGGTCATTCCACTTGTGAAGGTACTATGGACGCATCATTCAGAAGAGGAGGCTACGTGGGAGACAGAGGCCGAGGTCAGAAAGAACTACCCTCAGATTCTTGAGAAATACGAAAAGGTACAAATTTTGAGGATGAAATTTTTGTTTAAGGGGGGTAGATTGTAACGACTTGAAAATTTCCGTACAATGGCTCGAGTACTACCTCGACCAAAAATCACTTAGGATTAAATCCTTTAGAAATTTGACAAAGTTAACTAAGTGCTAAACTAGAGTAGCCATGAAATCCATTTGAATCACTTTAAATACGATCTACAAGACCCAAAACTTGTAAAATCATTGACGCTAGGTTACCGTAAAATCTAGGATCAAACTTATTACCCGTCTGCTCTCGGGGGCACATTGAAACTCCGTATCAGGTCTGGACTGCACATCGGGAGTCTGAATAATACGAGGTTAAGGACTTAGGACTGCCAGTATCCCATGGCTGGGCTTGACAACCATCTGAAAAATCAAATCCAGCCAGTATCCCATGGCTATTCGCTTAAGTCTGGAGCGAGAGAGTGTGAAAACACTTGTTTTCTTTCCAAAATAAATATCTTGAATAGTAATCTGAGACTTGTTACTTGCGGACATTTTGTAAGCAACCTTACCGTCAGAATCTGACCCAAATACACCATCGGATCAGGAAAAATTTTATAACATATCCATGTACTTGGAATTTCGAATAGAGACCCGCTAACCGTTGAACTGAAACTGGTCCGCCACACGTGATCTGGGAATCCGACGGAAATGAAAACTTAACTCTACCTTGATCCAAGGTTGGTGAGCTTAAGTCCGACCTTTGGCTCAAGGAGGCCCGCCAGAAGTCCTCCGTTGAGCCTGAAAAGTGCCGCTTTTGTTATAACTTAAGTATACTTTGTCCACAAGTTTATTTCAGAGTGTTTTTAGGCTATATAATGACCTTAGAACCCTCTCTCTTACAGCCATACGAATTTGAGAGAAACCCTAGAGAGAAAAGAGAGAAGAGAGAGAGAGAGAAAGAGTGAGAGAAGTGGGAGAATCTCCCTACTACCATCTCCTGCCACTACCCAAACTCCACCACTCCATTCTTGTCGCTTTCCCGGCGAATCTGACTTCGTTTATAGGTAAGAAACCCTAACCCTAATCTGTTTTGGAGTTGTAAGGGTTGTAAGTTATGAAGTAGCTAACCTATTTCATTCTATAAGCTACCAAACTGCTGAATACGGAAGCTTGGCAAACATATCATATTCGTTGCGATTCTATGATATAAGGTGAGGACTTTAAGTGTATAGGTTATGGTTTTCAACGCTTTCAATGTCAGATAATGATAGATTCATGATCTACATGCAATTGCACATGTACAAAGTGCCCTCTATTTTCCATTTCGATTAAAGATGTAGAATATGGAATTCTACATATTATAGGTATTCGTAGAAAATACCGTATACGTATATATTTTGGAAATGTGTTTGACATGATTATTTGTTGTATGAATATATGATATATGGATAAAATACTTATTTGGCGAAAGGATTCGCCCTAATACATGTTTTGCTAATATACACTATGTATGTAGAAATAGTGTATTGTAGAAAGTACCGTATACGTATATATTTTGGAAATGTGTTTGCCATGATTATTTGCTGTATGAATATATCATATGTGCGTAAAATACTTGCTTGGCGAAAGGACTCGCCCTAATACATATTTTGCTAACATACACTATGTATGTTGAAATAGTGTATTCTAAGTGTTTGTGAAAATGCTTGTGAGAGTAAGTGTTTGGATGATGGTGCCTTAGGTAGGAGTTGAGGAGGGATTCTCAACTACCTTAGAAACATGTATGATTTTCTCCATATGGTTGTTTACCTTAACCGCTTACTTATGAAATATATGTGTTTGTAGCTCCTGTTTATATGGTGCTTTATAACATGCTTTACAACATGCTTTATAACATGCTTTATGACATACTTGTTAACTTGCTTGAATTACTTTGTTTATTATGCTTTACTCCACATGCTGTGAATAAGGATTGAGTTTGAGACTATGTTTATAGTCTAGACAATCGGTACCAGACTTGAGATCGTGGTTGAGATTCATTTCGCCACGTAAGATGTGTTTGACGAACCCGAGTCGTACTTCGGATGGTGACAGTGGTTAGGCCACACGAAGTGCTTATGCACTTCATGTCGTTCAGTTGGATGTGCGCTCGAGCTAGTCAGGCTCGTCAAATAACCCGATATGTCTAATGTATGTTCACCATGTTTGATCGCTACTGCTTGAACCTAGGATACCAAACTTACCAGTGAAATCTCGTTAACCATGGTACCTTGATCTGCTAAGACTCATGAGCCGGGCATGGTCGTATGGGACACCGTGGTCGAGCTGTCGACCTACACTAGGGCCACGTGCCTCCCCATAGTGACCAGTGAGAAACCAGACTCGTGAGCCGATTATGGTGGTATGGGACACTATATTTGTGTTGTCGGCCTACATTGATAAGGTGATGGGGGAACGGTGTAACCTTTGTGCGTAACAGCCCTGGCAGCCCTTTGTAGTGACCTCGAGCATACTCTGAATTTGCAGTGAGGCGACGAGTTTTGCCACAATGTATAGAGTATGAACTAGGCCTGTATCTGTATAGTGATGATCCGTTAAAAAGGTGATGGGGGAGTGGTGTAACCATTGTGCATAACAGCCCTGGCAGCCTTTACAGCGACCTAGAAACACATTATCGTATGAGATTAACTAGGACTGATGACCCTAGAATGGATCATGTTTGGGAATGATACAAGGGAGGTACCTTAGTTTTCCAATACTGCTGTTTGAAAGGACTAATAACTACTCGGTAATCATGCTCATCATCGCACTGCATGTGTCTGGTAGATGTGGAGCACTGAGGGATGAACGCATATCGCGAACGTAAGATGGTGTCGCATGAGGGTGGTTTGGCAAGGGCATTCATCATGTCATTTCATACTTGCATTAACTAAGAGTAGTTAGGATTGTTTGATTGTACTGCTTTATCATTACTGCTTGATTGAATTGATAACATGTTAACCTATGCTTTATTTTTCCACTGAGTTAGCTACTTACTCCCACGTTACAGGACAGTGTTGTACACACCAACCAGACTCTGTCTCAGGTATAGAGGATACATCGATTCAGGAGGTTGAGCCAGACTACGATGAGGACTAGGACGAGTTCTCATACATGCAGTGCTCAGACGGCTTTGCTTAGGTTGACTGGATCACGGGGATTTCAAGATATATCTGTTTTAGTTGTATTTTGACCTTTTGATTAAAAAACAATACATGTATATGGTTACTCAGTTTGTGTTCATACTCTGGAGACCGAGATGGTTTTGTTTCTTCACATACCTTATATATACAGTTTCAGTCTTCCGCTTGCCTTTATACAATTGATCTGGAGTATGAATTACTGTTTTGGTATAATGTCACTCATGTTTATTGCACTGACACAGACAACATTCAATCATCATCATCTATGTTGCATAAGTGATGTTCTGGAACTCGAGAGTTGAGTTGCTACTCGACCCTCGAATTTCAGGGCGTTACAAATGCCTACCATTGAAACCCCCTTTGGGTTACAAAAGCTTTGGACCAATATGATATTTGTATCTCCCCAGGTCCTTGTGACCATGGGAATAGTCTAGATGGAAATTAAATGTTATGGTGGGCCCACTGGAATTTAATAGTGGGAAATCATGATCACCCCTGTTAGTGGTAGTATGGTCCAAATGATTTGATCTGATTCATTGTCTGGATAACACTCTAAAACGATCTCTCTAGACGGATGAATGGTGCGGTCCAAGTAGTGCGAACCACTTGTTGCATTTGAGAGGCCCATTGAGAGGTATTTGGGGCCAATGGGTTAAGGCCCATTTGTATCAGCACGTTTAACTTGGCCCATTGATTCGGCCCATTCAAATCGGCCCATTTGATTTGATCCGTTTGATACGGCTCGATGTTATATGTATATTGGCCCATGAGTGAGGCCCGATGTGATGCGTATATGCCCAAGAAGTGAGGCCCATGTTGATGTGTATTAGACCCTTGTATAAGACTGTGGACCCCTATCTGATTGGCCCTATGAGTATCGTTCCCTGGGAGCAATGTTGGTTAAATGACCACATTGATGGGCAATGATGGTTCGACGTCCACATTGTGACCTTCCCTTAGGCCTTGTTAGGCCCATTATTGTCGATTCCAATTGTCATGACCGATTGCCGACTTCGATCGACATGACTAATTTGCCGATTCTGATTATTGATCTATCTCGATAGTTGTGACCGATTTGCCGATTCTG
The DNA here is from genome assembly GCA_030180095.1 of Magnolia changhungtana. Lineage (NCBI taxonomy): Eukaryota > Viridiplantae > Streptophyta > Magnoliopsida > Magnoliales > Magnoliaceae > Magnolia > Magnolia changhungtana. The sequence continues at coordinate 8,302,551 of JASAUF010000600.1, forward strand.
ATTATTGATCTATCCCGATGGTTGTGACCGATTTGCCGATTCTGATTATCGATCGATTTCAATTGTCGTGACCGATTGCTGACTTCGATCGATGTGACCAATTTGCCGATTCTGATTATTGATCTATCCCGATGGTTGTGACCGATTTTTCAATTCTGATTATTGATCTATCCCGATGGTTGTGAATGATTTGCCGATTCTGATTATCGACCGATTCCAATTGTCATGACCGATTGTCGACTTCGATCGACATGACCGATTTGCCGATTTTGATTATTGATCTATCCCGTTGGTTGTGACCGATTTGCCGATTCTGATTATCGATCGATTTCGATCGCCGTGACCGATTGCCGACTTCGATTGACATGACCGATTTGCCAATTCTGATTATCGATCGATTCTGATTGCCATGGCCGAATGTCGATTCGATTGTCGAGGCCGATTTCGATTGCTAAGGCCGATTGTCGTGACCTATATGATGTACATGCGACCCGTAGTTGAGGCCCATTATGACACGTAGTAGGCCCATGCTGCATGACCCATTTGATGTATTCGAGACCCATGTGTAGGGCCCACATGTCATATATTTGAGGCTCGTGGGCAAAGCCCATTGTGATGTATTCATGGCCCATAGGTAAGGCTCATTATGACGTATTCATATATAGCCTATGGGGCAAGGCCCATTGTGATATGTATTAGACCCATGAGCAGGGTCCACCTGTTGTGTATATGTGGCCCTTGAGTAAGGCCCATCGTGTTGTATATTAGGCCTTTGTGTGAGGTCGTGGGCCCATTATATGTTTGGCTCTATGTGGCCATTCCTTAGGGGCAATGTTGGTTAAATGTCCACATTATCGAGGCCAATGGTTGATGCCAATTATTGATACCGATTATAAGTATGTGACAGTATAGCATCATAATACATGCCCATACGCATCATCTGTATGTTTGTTATGAGATGTGATTGACCATTGCATATGCCATAGGGCAGGTTGTTCATAGGGCTCCCTGATAGGCGGAGTTGCCCCATATGAGAGCATGACATGCACATGATTAATGCATGACTGGATTGTTTGACTCATGCATCTTGCATTGTGTGTTATGATTATTATACGCCCTAGCGACATCAGGGTCCTAGCCTCTACAGGTATTTCGTGGATGGCCAGATGGGACACCGAAAATCTGTTCTACATGGGGTGTTGTAGATATCCCTGGGTGAAAGTTCCTAAACCCTCTTGGTTCCAGAGGTTGCTTCAATGTCTAGACCAAGTAGATGCATGAGCGCATGAGGGCCGCATACCGTTAGGCCGCGTCTCCCACTATGTCGTGGTCAGTTGGAAGGGGGTACGACCTTACCTGCCCAAGAGGAGGGGACAATGCTAGGCTGAGTTTGACCAGCTCAAGGAATGGGTCCGCTATCGACGAATCGGGTCTAATATTGGCAGGCAGATAGTGAGGTCTCTTCCACTCACCTTGTTGCGCGCAATGGGGCGACAATCTGATTTGGAATGTAATAGACCCCAGTGATGATCCCAGAGAGGAACCGTACTGATACGTGAACTTATTAAGCAGGATTTATATACTCATACATTCATTTCATTCACTATTCACTCAAGCTGATGGTGCGCAACTAATTGTTGTGTACCTTCGCATGGCAAGGATTTCGGTTGGGCGCGCGACTAACCTGAGATCAGGAGTTTACCACGTTGAGTCTGACTATCCAAATTTAGGTATGGGACTGGTTTGGATAGAAGTCCCTTGTGGTGGACCCCGTAGCCTACGATACTACATACAATCATCCCGACTTCACACTCCAACATGGTCATTTCATTCGCATCGCATATTGCATAACATCTGCAGGCATATGACATTTTGGGTTGCTATGTTTCTGCACTTATATGGCCTAGACAGGCTTAGCAGGATTTGTATATTGCATTACATCCATGACATCTGATATTTGGCTCTTTATGACTCATTATTGCATATCTGTTCTATATTGCGTATTCTGATATTGATTGACTTATAGACTTGTCCATACTTCCGCTTACTCTGTTATCGTACAATTTATGATCTTGTCAGTATTTCTGTTTACTCTGATAATTCCTGCTCTTGTCAGTATTTCTGCTTATTCCAATAATGTACGATTTGTGGATTACCAGTAATTTCGGTATTGTATGACGATGACATTGTATTGAATACTTGACACTTACTTTGTACACACACTTACACCACCCTCTAAGCTTTCTATAAGCTTATGCACGATAGATGCGTGCATGTGATATTAAGTTACAACAGTGTTGAGCTTAAAGCGTGCAGCGGTCTTCTAGAGCTTGATTTTCGATTTATGTATTTCCCTTTCAGGATTGTACTCAAATGATTATATTAGTGGATATGTGACGATGATGTTGCCTTTATGAATTGGGTAATCTTGTGGTTATGCTTATTACGAGTTAAATGTATGTATGTGTGTGTGTGTGTGTGTGTATATATATATATAAATCCTCCTTGTAGGATCCCAGGATCAGAATCTGGCTTATGAACGCTAGGAGCTGAGAATGGGATACTACGGAAGCTATCGACACCGGATTCGGCGATCGGGATTCCTGCGAGTCCGATTTCCGGGTTTGGGGTGTGACACTACTTCTCTCCTTTATTACTCTCTTGTTCATTTTCCTCTTCCATATCTTAATTGCTTCCTTTGTCATATTGTGACAAAAAGGGGGATAATATTTATGTTTGTTTGCTTATGGATATGGATGGAGTGTGAAAAGTAGCAAGTAGCATTGTTATATATATATATATATATATATATATATATATATATATGGATGGAGTGTATATATATTGTTATATATATATATATATATATATATATATCTGTGTGTGTGTGCTACTCAGGGGGAGTAATTTAGAAGGTGTTTTGCCTACTTCATGATGATGTGTGCTAGTTGATGATAGCTGGTGCATGATTCTTTTATAACTGGTGCATGATTCTTTATGTATATATTGGTTATATTATTGTTGAGTGTCTTTTGTCACAAATTTGACAAAGGGTGATATTATACGTGTTATCGTTTCTTGCTCCTTTGATTGTCAAATTTTGTAGTGCCAAAACCTCAATCTGTGTCTTGTGTAGCACGTTGATATACATACGTTCAAGGCTTCAAGTCAAGAATAATGATCTACTTCAAGAATAATGCTTCAATCTGTGTCACAATGCTTCAAGTCAAGAATAATGATCTACTTCAAGAAATGCAGGATCAATTACATTGTTCTCTTCTCTAAAGCATCAGAATTTTAAAGCTACATCGAAGACGAAATCTTATTCAAGACTCTAGGTGAAGTACAATTCAAGGACTATGAATTCAAGCTTCTGAAGATTTCTAGCTTCATCAAATGTCGAGGTCTTAAGCTTCTTGAATTTCAAAATCATTGGAAGAAGAGAAGGTTCAATGTTCATACTTCATGGTGAAGGTATGATTGACCTTAGATTGACCTTAGGGTAGGTCATTTTGTATACATAATTCAAATTGAATCACTTTACATGTATTTGAACTATTCTAAGACTAGTGCTGAACCCTGTTCGATTAGTCCTAGCACTGGCTCGACCAGTCCAAGAAATTCCAGGACCAGCCCTATGTTAGTTGCAATTTTTCAGAATTTTTTGTTCGTCTATGACCAGTCTTAGAGACTGTTTGACTGGTTGTGTGAACAGTGCACGACTCGTTCATGACTAGTCCAGCAGCTTCGACTCAAACTCCAGCAACTATTTCAGGTTCCACATGACCAGTCGTGTAAGTCCCTCGACCGGTAGTGGATGGCCTACGACCAGTCGTGGAACGATTTTATCCAATCGCGCTCAAAATTTAAAAATCTATTCGACCTTCGATTAGTCGTAGTGTCCACAGGACCAGTCGAAGATGTGATTTCTACAACTATAAATAGAGCACGAATTTCAGAGTTTTATATTCAATTCAAGTAAAATCAAGGCATTACTTTGAAAAATAAGTTTGTGTTATTTTTAAGCTACATTGTGCTTATTTAATATTCTCTTTTGTTAACTTTTCATATTTGATTTTGTTTCTGCATTCCAATCTAACTTGAAAGAGGAATTGTGATATTCCACTTTTTGGAATCAAAATCAAATAGAGCTAGCTCAACTGGTTTAATTTAAAATCAATTAGAACCTAAAACCATTTCAAAGTGAGTGTGGACATTGAACTTTTATATTCGAACTTCTACTCCGATTTGGTTTTTCCGGGCTGTTACAAAAGGAGAAATCCAAGTATTTTACATTTGTGTAAATCTTTTATTGTATTGGTTTCTTTTGAGATTAAGCCAGAAAAATCTCATTGTTTTGGTTATCTGAGGTGAGCCAGAAAACTCGGAGTGGGGTTTTTGGATTATGTAATCCCATTTAAAAGACACAATTGTGAGGGTTTTAGGTGAACCTGGAAAAACTTATTTTAATAGTGAACGCTAATATCCAATGTGTGAGGATATTAGGAGTGGAGTAGCAAGCTGTGTGGCTGTTGTTTAACAGTTGGTGTACACACAGGCGAACCACTATAACTCTTTGTGTTTTATGGATGTGTGATTTATTTTCTATATCTTTTATCATTCAAGTTTGTGGGATGTATGTGTGGATGTGAATGTTGTAATATTTACATTTTCAGCATTGTGGGGAATGTTGTAATAGCATAGATTTCAATTCTTTCTATTTTCTTTTTATTTCTTTACAGTTTGAGTTTTTAATTCTCTATTTATTCTAGTAAGGTTGTCCTTGCCATAAACCCTTGGTTTTTATGGTGAAAGGTTGTCCTTAGAACAATTAGAATTTGAGGTTGCTTTACATTCTGTATTGTGGATTGCTATCTTTCCTTTACCTGGCTATCTTATTGTTTAATTCTGTTTGTATTATTTTTAAATTTGGCATAGTCCTATTCACACACCCCCCCCCCCCCTCTTAGGACATATAGCTTGGACTTTGTAGTTCCCACTAGATTAACCATATGGACTCTACATGTTGTAGTTTGGTTTTGCCTAATCATTGTGTTGTTTGTGAATGCTTTAATGATGTGTAGCATGTGAATTATATAATGATATGTTTGTTGGACTTTTTGTTAAACATAAAAATATTACATGTTTGGATGTATGAATATGAATTTGTGGATGAAATCATGTATATGATGGAACTATATGGAAATTATGTGTGTTTCATGATGAATATGATATGATGGTGGACATAGCAAGTCCATGTGATTTGTAATGATGGACATATGTAAATTTGAATGTCATGTCAAAAGAAAATCCCTCGTCCCATGTGTTTTGGAAAGTGATATAGGAGGGTGGAAACACATGGTTTATGATGTTGATTTGGCATGTAATGTCCATGTGTGTGAATTGATGTGGATTATAGAGGATCTAGTGGTTGGATTGTTTACTCATGGGGGATCATAAATACATGATGTGGAATTAGAGTTATGTGTAGCATCACGACTAGGTTATGTACGTCCCTCCATTAATGTTAAGACAAATATTTGAACTTTATTTGGTTTATTTAGGACTGTGCGATGGAATTTAGAGTAGAATTCATAACAGAATAAGAATTTACTTTTCGTCGATATTCTATGAATGCATGAGAATATAAATTGATGTGGATAAAAGGAATATGCGGGATAATATCCTCGACATATTCAAGTTAACACCCGGGAACTCAGCTTATCGTGTTATCTACGAGAGCCAAAATCTCGAGTTACAACTCCTACCTAATCTCTTTTTTTTCTGATCTCCTTAAAATGAGTGCCTTGGGGGTATCTAAAACTTTCCCAATTCTCACTCTGCACTTGGCACAACAACTTGAACCGAAGACTTTACATTGCACACAAAGGATTCTTTTGCATGTAGCACATGGCTTCCTTCTGATTTTTCACTCTTCATGCTTTTAAAACTAAGATGGTGTAGCGCAATGGTGTCTTTAGACATGTTGAGGCTCATCTTGGTTATGTTAAAATTTATGTGCCAATAAGTCCAGAAAACTCAGAAGGTTTATGTTGAAAGAGTTTTCCACCGCTTCAATATATAAAATTTTAATCCAGTTACTACCTCATTTTTTACCGGTTGTAAGTTTTCTTTGGGTTAATATCCTAGCAAGGAAGTGGAGAAGATAAATATGCCTCAAGTATCATATTCATCAGCAATGAGGAGTGTTATGTTTTCCATGTAACAAACCAGACATCGTAAAAAATAGTGGGAGCAGTCGGTAAATACATGGCGAACCATAGAGATCATTTGATTGATGTGGTGTGGATCGTTCATTACTCAAAGGATACTTCTAAGGCTGCTACTTGTTATAATAGCCAACTTTTAGAGTTGATTGAATTTATTAATGTATACTATGAAGGAAATTGTGATAAAAGAAGATCGCTGATGGTGTAATTAGTTAGATGTCAATATTGTAATCCACTACAAAAGAAGAGTACATAGCAACTGCACACTATGAAATGAAGGTATTTACTTAAAAAGGTTGGTAGAAGAATTAAAATTCAAGTAGAAAGTCGTGGTGATTCACTATGACAGTAAGTATATTATACTTGGGTAAGAATCTGATATTTCACTCCATGACCAAGCACATTGATGTTCAATATCCATATCTTTATGATGTGGTGAAACATAGATAGATCTCATTGCAGAATATTCACACTGACAACAATATAATGTAAATGCTAATGAAGTTAAATGCAAAAGGAGAAGTTTATTTAGTGTATGACTTTTCTTAGGCTTGTTATTCCTAATACTTAGTAATGTGTGCATAGATGTTCTTGGGAGTATTCTTTCCACTATTAAAAATAATAATCATCAAGTGGAACAATGTAAAGATAGCGAACTTTTAACATCTCCTAACTATAGTTGTACGTGAGTTTAACCGAGTCGAGCTTGACATACCTCGACTCGACTTGGCCATTAGTTGACCTCAGCTCAAACTCAGCTCAGCTCGGCTCGGTCCTCGAGCCTGACTGGCCAGCTCAGATCGGTTTGGTCAGCAGCTTGGGCCAGTTCGAGCCTGTGCGGCATTTTCTTAAACACATGGAGTGCAACTTCAATTTCTCACAATATGCAAAATAGCAACAGCATTTTATAGGCATTTCATCAAACACTCCATAATCAGCATCAAAGTCAAGATAAAAAGTTAGTTTTATCATATAATTTTTTTTGAAGTGATTTGTTTCATGTCTATACCTTCCTCGCCACCGACTGATCTCGTGGAGAATGTATGCACCTAAAACAACACTTCCTCATTTCATCAAACAATTGGTGAGCAATATCAACATCAAAATAACTGAGTCATCGAACTGGTTAGATCTAAGTTCTATTTGAGTTGAGGTTCAATCCAAGTCGATTCGAGCTCAGACAAGCTCGAACTCGGCTTGAAAGTTTTTCAAACTCCAAAATCAGCTCGACTCGGCTTGAACTCAGTTTTGAACCGAGTCGAATTGAGCTTTTTTGAGTCAAGTTGAGTGAGCTACCCAAGCTAACTCGGTTCGTGTACAACTCTACTCCTAACAAGAGACATCTCTCCACCTTATGTGTACATACCTACATACTAATGCAGGGATAAACATGATGAGGTCGAGCACCGTCTTCCTTAAGGATAACTAATTCGAATTCAGGAAGCTTCTCTAGACTCCTCATAGAGACTTCTTGAATCCACGAGCAAAAAGCAAGAAAATAGAAATAGTATTCATGAAAATTCATAAATTGATTGATAGATTGAAATAAACGAGTTTATAGCCTTTTAAATAAGGATACCAAGCCTTGGAAGAAATTTTCAAATTAAACTACAACTAAAATCCCTAAAATTCGTAACTTATGATAACTAGTAAATTTACTATTTATAGTAAGTGTCCTATGTGGCTTAACCACGTTATTCTCCTAATTTTTCTAAGAACTTTTCATGTTGGACAGAACTCCTAAATCTCAAAGGAGGAAGAGTTATAATAAAACTAAAACTTATTAAAAATAGTAAAAACATAAATAAACATGGAATTCGACCGTCGATGTGACGGAATCTCGCAAATTCCGCATGGGTAACCTAGCTTTTCCTAGTTGGCTGGATAAAGTAGCTTGTCCTACCCCAAAATCATATATGGTACGTCGAGTAATTCATTCCGATTTGTGAGATATGCCTGTTTTAAGGTTCTGATGGTCTTGATGATTTTCACCTCTGATCAGGTCTTCTCTAGTTCATCTTGGACATGAGAGTGTCTGCGACCCGCTGTACATCAGTCCCCTCCACTTCAAAAGAACTCATCCTCGAGTTCTCGTGCTACTTCGGTTCTCAATACTCAATCTGGTGCGTCGTAACGATACTCGGATCAAAAGTTATGATCAATTTACAGTCCACCTTCTTTTGGTCCAACCATGGTAGAAATATATCTGTGACACATTTTATATCAAACCCCTCCACTTGAAAAAAAAAAAAAAAAAAACCTCGTCCTCAAGTTACCCAAGAAACTTGGCTCATGATTCTGAGATAACTTCTTAAACTAATATTTATTAACCATTTTCTTGTACTTGGCATTAGGCTCTTAAGCTGACACAATACATGTACTCATGCTTTCCTTGACTTGACTAGTATCGATCAGTTCCTTCACTTCTACCTTTAAGATCTTACATTCTTTCTGATAATGTGGGCAATTAGGCAGACTTGCCCTTGAGACAGAATCAATGTGATTTTTTTTTTATTTCGTATGAGAGGCAATTTATTAGGGAGTTCATCGAGCACAATCGCCTTGAACTCCTGCGACATTGGTTCCAAATCCTTTAGAATGTTCACAAGATCCATATATTTTTTCCTTTTCTACCAATGCATATCCATCTCCTGTTTTCTCATATTGTTTTACGAAATCTTGTTTGGGTATGAAAGACTGTTCTTCAACTTGAGAAGTCTTGGGTTGGTTCTCCGTTCACATAAGGACGAGGTTAATCTTTCTACCATCTTTAGTAAATATAAATATGTTATCCCGACCTCTATGCATAGCAATATCATTAATATTATTTTGCCATGGTCGACCAAGTAACATATGACAAACTTCCATGTCGACTACGTCACAAAGTACTTGATTCTTATAAATTTTATCAATTGAAAATAAGACAATACATTGTTCGGTTACCTCTGTTTTGTTGACCTCCTTAATCCATCTAATCGCGTACGGAGATGGATGCTTTTTTGTTTTCAATTGCAACTTTTTCACCATTATTTTCAACACGAGATTCTCACTACTCCTGACATCGATGATCACATTATAGACTTTTTAGCTTACAGTGCACCTCATTCGAAAGATGTTGTCTCGTTGTAAATCTGTTTCTACTTGGCATGTATAATGGCTTGCTTACAATCAAAGTGGTGGCCTGCGATTTACTATCATCTAATGGTGCTTTGCAGAAATCGGGGTTCTTTCGTACAACGACCATAGGCGGTTAAGCATCACTTTACTCTCAGGGTGGAATTAGCACATCGCAATACGATTGAGGGTTTCCTGCAGCCCTTGCATGATAGGCGGTTGAACATCGCAATACTCTCAGGGTGGAATTAGCACATCGCAATACGATTCAGGATTTTCTGCAGCCCTTGCATGATAACGAATCCCTAGATCATCGTCCACAGGATTTTGGTTCATACCTTGATTGTTTATCATCGGCTCAAGGGAAGTCCTCGCTCTGATACCAATTGACGTAAGGATGAACGTAATGAGGTCAAGCATTGTCTTCTTCTAAGACAACTACTTCGAATCCATGGAGCTTCTCTAGACTCCTCACAGAGACTTCTCGAATCCATGAGCAAAAAGTAAGAAAATAGAAATAGTATTCATAAAATTTATAAATTGATTAATAGATTAAAATAAATGAGTCTACAGCCGTTTAAATAGGGATACCAAGCCTTGGAAGAAATTTTCAAATTAAACTACAACTAAAACTCCCTAAAATTCGTAACTTACTATAAATAGTAATTTTACTATTTATAGTAAGTGTCCTATGTGGCTTAACCACGTTACTCTGCTATTTTTTTTTAAAGAACTTTTCATGTTGAACATAACTCCTAAATCTCAAAGGAGGAAGAGTTATAATAAAACTAAAACTTACTAAAAATAGTAAAAATGGAAATAAACATGGAATTTGACCGTCGATGTGATAGAATCTAGCAAATTTGGCGTGGGCAACCTGGCTTTTCCTGGTTGGTTGGCTAAAGTAGGTTGTCCTACCCCAAAATCATATATGGTACGTTCCAGTTTGCGAGATATGTCTGCTTTAAGGTTCTGACCATCTTGATGACTTTCACCTCTAATCGGGTATTCTCTGGTTCATCTTGGACATGAAAGTGTCCGTGACCCGCTCCACACCACATATGTAGGCCTTTTGCAATACTCTCTCTTGTGGTGTTATCTATTAAGGAGCGGAGGTGGAAGAGTGCAACCTCTTAGGAATTTTTTTGTGCAAGGTTTCATATACAGTGGAAGACTTGGAGGAAATAAGTTTTATATTTTCTATTTATTTTATTTTAATGAATAATAAATCTCTATGTTAATGACATGTGAACATATGATATTGTTAAACAATATACTTTTTTGTGTTTCTTGTCTCTTGTTTTTATTTTAACCTTTTAATTCTTGTTCCAACTTCTTTTTTTTTCTTACTTGCTTTTACTTTGCTTGCATCAATTGTGCAGAATTGCCAACCATCACACTTTGCCAATCTCAAATATTTTTTCATCTCCAATACAAAGATGAGCACAACTTTCAGTGGGTGAATATGGAAATGTCGCTATTTAACTTCACTCCCAAGTGGGCTGTTTTTTTTTTTTTTTTCTAATTATTGTTATTGATACAAAAGGGTAATCTTGGAATTAAAATAGAGTTCGAGTCTTTAATGCCAAAGTATTATCGTCTGACGGGATTTAGGTAATTTTCCAAAATTCATATGATAATGCTTTGAAGGAATATCTTGGAGTGGAACGCCATCCCATATCAAATTCAGGAACATCACGTTAAGCATAGATTCAGATCGGCTTTTGTGCGATGTTTTTATTAGATTAAAAAAAAGAACTCAAGGCAAACGGCCGCGTATTTAAGAAACTAAAGCAACAAAAAGCCGTATTAAACCTTTCTCAGGGGCTCACCCGAATGGTTAGCATCATGGACGGTCAATATTTATGGGTCATCTCCAATCCACCGGTGGGCTTACCAGACGTGTGTGTACACAATCTGCTAGGCCAAGTGAACAGGAAAAGAATCTTACCTTTCCTTCTTTTAAAGAGTAGACTCTCCTAGAGAGCCTAGAAACCGTCCATCCCAAAAGAATAAGTTTGGAATAAGCATATATATGTGACCAAGGAAACAAAGCTTGTTACTTTCAAAGTGGTACACCGCCCCCCTCTTAAAAAATTAAAGAATACGGAAAGCGAGACTCATCTCAGAAAACATACTATAAATTCCTTTCCCATGCAATTTCTGTTCTTCCCATCATCAGCAACTAAAAAAGACCACTCGTCAACATGGAAAACATGAGCGGGAGAGTAGCAACTGGACAGGCCCAACCATTTCGTCAGCTCGTATATGAAGATTTTCAACCGTCTTCTGCTTGGACTCATGACACTAATGCCCACGTCCTTCTCATTGAGCTCCCTGGTATTATATTCATCTCTCTCTCTCTCTCCGTCCAACGCTTGCATATTAACTAGATTAAGTAAGATGAGGAATGATTAGGTTGTATTGGGTATGTATGATCCACCAACATTGGATCATTACTAAAAGGTGGTGATTAGCGTGGGCGTGGCCCACCGCTTTCTCAAGGTACAAACGTGTTTGTCTAGTACTCCTTTTTCATCTCATTACCATCTTTTGGTTACCCATATTTAGGGAAACTCTAAACTTGAATTTTTGTTTTTGCTTTAACCTTTTCTAATGTTGTTTTAATGTTTAAATGTGTGTATTTAAGAAAATCTGAGAAGAAACCTTTTTTTAAAAAATAAATTATTTATCTTTAAAACTTGCTTTTTTAGAAGAAAATTAAAAAAAAACTTTAATGGGTGATCTGAGGAAAGCCATTGGTCGTTGTTATCCATTGAAAGTGGAGAGTTTTAAGGAGAGAAATTTATACAGAGATTACTTGGAAACATAGTTGTAAAACTTGCTGACTCGACTCGAAACTCAGCTGAATCAACTAGGCTCAGTGAAATTTCGAGCCGAGACTCTAGAAAACTCATTCATGGCCGTGACTCAACCCTTGGGATGACATCCATCCACTCCACGCATGGTCGACCTGATGCAACTGGCAGTGACTCGAGCCGAGCAACTTTGAATCATGCTAACATCGTTGGTAAAATGCACAAGAAGAATGAGGGGAATGAACCCCACGAGAAGCTTTGTCAAAGTTTTAAGAGACATTTAACCAGTGCATTAAGTACTGGATTGCTGCTAAATTAGCTATCTTTAATTTCTTATACTATTTCTAACTAATTTAGAAATTAAGTACTACTACTAGTATTTTTAATATATAATTATTTAATACTCGAGCTTTCGGGTTTTCGAAATATGCTTGAAAATGAAGAATTCGAGAGAACCAAACTGTGATATTAACTGGCCATTTAATCACCTTTGCACATCATTACTCAAGCACCTAGAAATTTTGACTTACTTTGAATGAAGTTTCAAATTTTTGGCAGGGCAACCTGTTAAACCTAAACTTTTCATCTTCCAGTCTTTCTATGTTTCCATTTACCTGAATAACATTTTTACTGCTTTTTTAAGGATAAAAAAAAATGAACTAAATGGTAACATTTCCTATAGCATTTCAGTTTCTTTTTTTCCATATGGTGTTTTGCTTACCATGTTTTTACCTCAATTAAGGGTCCGTTTGGATGCACTTCCTCAAAGCAGGGTTTCTAAAAAAGAAGGTTTCAGCCTGCTTTTTCTGTCAACCCGGCAAACACTAATCCGATTTGGTTTTGTTGAGTCAAATTCTTAGTGCCTATTTTATTGAGTGGGAGATGAATTGGTGGTTTGCAAAATGCATCCAAACGCATAGGATCAACTGTCATTTGGAACAAAAATGGCATTTAGGCTGGAAACGCCTCTTTGGAGGGTGCATCCAAATAGGCCCTAAGAGAGCTAGAATACCAAGTATATGTAATGAAATGACAAAGATAACCGAGATTGAAATACCATTTTTTAGCAATCTGGTGTTAGTTTTATGCGTGTTAAGTATTGAGCTTGATCATGGTCTTAGCAAAAGAAGAAAGAAAGCAACCTACATTGATCAAGAATGTGGTGTCTCTTTCGCATCAAAAGTAAAAAGGAAAAGAAAAAAGATCAAACATGTGACACTGAATATTCTATATTTCTTCCCATTTCTCTAAGGTTTCAAGAAGGAAGATGTGAAGCTGCAAGTGGACAACTTTGGAAAAATAACGGTCAGTGGAGAGAGGCTGGTAAGCGAGAGCAAATGTAGCCGGTTCAAACAGATATTCAATGTGCCCAAAGATTCCAATATAGAAACTATTAGTGGGAAATTCGACCACGGCCTTCTCTTCGTGATCATGCCAAAGAAAGAAATAGAAAGAATAGAAGAACTCCAAAAAAAGATTCAAAATGATAGCACCGAGACAGAAGGAAAGCCCACAAATAAAGATGAAGAATCGAGGGAAGATGCCCAAAATGATATTACTAAGAAAGAAGGAAATGCTACAAACAAAGAAACAGAACCAAAGGAGGAGATTCAAAATGATAGCAGTAAGAAAGAAGGAAAGCCCACAAATAAAGAAAGACAACTAAAGGAGGAGATTCAAAATGATAGCGGTAAGAAGGAAGGAAAGCCCACAAACAAAGACAAAGAACCAAAGGAGGAGATTCAACATGATAGCACTACGAAAGAAGGTAAGTCCATAAACAAAGAAGAATCAAAGAAAGAAGATTCTGATGATGATAATCATGGACCTAAAGATGGTGTTGATCATGAGAAGGGAGAGGGCCAGAGAAATGATGGGAAGGAGGGATTGAAAGGAGAGAGTGGAGAGAGATATAAAAGAAAAGGGAATTTGAGTGAGGGGAGAGAAAAAGTTATGGAAGAGGAGATGAAGGATGATTTGTTTAACCAAGTATTGGAGACCATCAGCCAAAACAAGGCTCTCATTGCCACTGCGATGGTAGCTTTCTCCTTTGGGTTGTATATATCTCATAAGCTTAGAAAAACTGAATAATGAGATGACAACATAAGTCATTCTCATTTGGACTGTATTCGTTCATTAAATTGTATTAAAGAAGTAACAAAATTATAAAATGCAATTGCATGGATGCACAGAAGCTCTCTCACTCTCTCTATATATAGAGAGAGAGGAATGCTCGGCTGTGCACCTTCTTATGTGAGCCCCCGTGCTCAAACGTGTTATGGGCACAAAATCTGAACAGTCCACGTGATGCGGCACCCCTTGAAACTCTATGGCTCCAATTTTCAGCCTGATCCAAAACTCTATAGTGCGCCATAGCAAAGAGAAATGGAAATCAAGGGAGGAAACTGTGTCCTTTTTCCATGGCCCACCAGATTCCCCCCATGTGTGTGTGTGTGTGTGTGTATGGGAAATGGTACTATGAGGTGAACCACGTGGGAACTTCCCATGAGGTCGAGCTGTGTGGGCTCCACGGTGATGTGTGTCTAACATCAACACCGTGCATTTGATAGGTCCCCTTTATGTTATGGGATATCCCAAAAATCACCCACATACAGAATTCAGGTGGGCCATACCATCTAAAACCACGTGAAGACATGCCTAAAACATATATAAGTACTTGGTGGGGCCACCTGAGTTTTGGATGCGGCTAAAACTTGGTTTGACCCTCATCCAAGTGGGACACATAATGGATGGGCTAGATTTGTGAAGCAAATCTAGGTAAGCCCAACAAATGATTATGAATGTTTTAATGGGAGGGTAACCCCTATCGACCTCTGTATGTGGTGCAGCCCACCTAAGTCGTGGATTGACTTGATTTTTAAAATCATGGCCCACCATGGAATGGTGCATCTGGTTGATGGGATAGATGTTGGACACACATCACGATGGGGCCCACATAGCTCAACCTCATGGGAAGTTCCCATGAGGTGGTGTTGACCTCATGGTACCATTTCCATATATATATATATATATATATATATATATATATATATATATATATATATATATATATATATATATGGAAAAGGTACAACGCGCTAGAGCTCACGATAAACTTATCGTGAGGTCGAGCTGTGTGGGCCCCACCATGATGCGTGTCGACCATCAACACCGTGCATTGATGGGTACACTTTAAATTATGGGATATCCCAAAAATCAGCCATATACGGAACTCAGGTGGGCCATACCATCTAAAATTATGTGAAGACACCGTTAAAACATATAAAAGCACTTGGTGGGGCCCACCTGAGTTTTGCATGCGCCTGAAACTTGGTCTGAACCCTCATTCAAGTGGGACACACATAATGGATGGGCTGGATTTGCAAACCACATCTCGGTGGGCCCTCAAAAATGGTTATGAATGTTTTAATGGTGTACGGCTCCTCTCCACTTCTGTATGTGTTGTGGCCCACACAAGTCACGGATTGACTTGATTTTTGGGACCTAGGCCCACGATGGAATGGTGCATCTGACTGATGGGGTAGATGTTCGAAATGCATCACGGTGGGGCCACGCAGCTCAACCTCATGGGACGGACCCGTGAGCTCGAGCGCATAGTACCTTTTCCCTATGTCTGTGTGTTGGGAAATGGTTCTATGCTAGCTCATGGGAACTTCCCATGAGGTCGACCTGTGTGGGCCCCACCGAGATGCGTGTCGAACATCTACCCCATCAATCTGATGCACAATTCCAGGGTGAGCTTCATGCTTAAAAATCAAGTCAATCGATGACTTTTGTGGGCCACACCACGTACAAAAGTTGAGAGGGGTTACCCTCCCATTAAAACAATCATAATCATTTGTTGGGCCCACTGAGGTGTGGTTTACAAATACAGCCCATCCGTTATGTGTGTCTCACTTAGATGAGGGGTCAGACCAAGTTTTAGATGCATTCAAATTTTAGCTGGCCCCACCAAGTGCTTTTATATGTTTTAGGCATGTCTTTACATGATATTAGATGGTATGGCTCACCTGAGCTCCATACACGGCTGATTTTTGGGATATCCCATAATTTAAAGGGGACCCATCAAAAGCACGTAGTTGATGTTCGACATGCATCATGATTTTGGATGGTATGGCCCACCTAAGTTTACTTTCGAAATAGTAGTATAAATTTCATGATGAAATTTTGTGATATCCCATAATTTAAAGGGGACCCATCAAATGCACGGTGTTGATGGTCAAGTCTCACACATCACGAGTTTAATGCCAACAAAGCCCTGTCCTTCTCAAATGACCTCATGGGAGCTTATCGTGATGAAGAAATTAAATCCCTTCTTCGCATAGTACCTTTCCCAATTATATATATATATATATATATATATATATATATATATATATATATATATATATATATATATATATATATATAGGAAAAGATACTATGCACTCTTTTGGTAAAGATTCACGAAAGATCAATACAAAACAAACATTCCCATGAGGTCGATTCTGGCCTAAAAAAAAATGTCAAATTCCAAAAAATCATGAATGACATCTTTCACCCATATAAAGATTTCATTCTTACATGATGATATTCTCAACATTTTACCTCATTAGTCATTTAGATGCACCATTCCATCGTGGGCCTAGGTCCCAAAATCAAGTCAATCCAATTCAAAGAGTGACTAGTGTGGGCCACACTACATACAACTTCAAAGGTTCTTGGATGTTTAAATTATAAGTGGAGAGGGGCCAACACCATTAAAACATTCATAACCATTTTTGAGGGCCCACCGAGATGTGGTTTGCAAATCCATCTTCCTTGTCCCATCCATTATGTATGT
The DNA here is from genome assembly GCA_030180095.1 of Magnolia changhungtana. Lineage (NCBI taxonomy): Eukaryota > Viridiplantae > Streptophyta > Magnoliopsida > Magnoliales > Magnoliaceae > Magnolia > Magnolia changhungtana. Next base: position 8,319,557 of record JASAUF010000600.1, read on the forward strand.
CCCACTTGAATGAGGGTTCGACCAAGTTTGGAGGAATCCTTTTGCAAAAGAATGCAAAACAACTTGTTTGGCCCCACCAAGTCAATTATTCAACCATCTTTTATATGTTTTAACAAAGTGTGTCTTCACATAATTTTAGATGGTAAAATTTCTTAAAAATGGCCCAAAAAGAGTTAAAAATTCCTTCAAAACAAATCTTTGCTTTCGATGAAGCCATTTTTGGGATATCCCATAATTTAAGGGTACCCATCAAATGCATCTCAAAAGTGTTGATGGTCAAAAATTCGCATCAGAGTGGGAATTAGAAATCAAAAATTCCTTCTTTCCTCTTCTCCAAACCCTCTTCATAGTGCATCGGCTCATAACGACCTCCTACACAAATATAAAGCTTTATCGTCAGCTCTCCAAAAAGCACATTGTACCTTTTTCCCATATATCCGATATATATATATATATATATATATATATATATATATATATATATATATATATATATATATATATATATAATGCTCATCAAAAGTGCCTTTTTGAACATCGAAAGAATCATTGCTTTCTCAAAATGAAAATTACTCGTGAAAAGAATGGGGCAATACTCTTTCTCATTGCCTTCCCTCAAAAGAATTCATCATATTATATGGTCGATGTGACTCAAAATCGAAAAAAAGCCGAACGGTTTCCACATTAAGCAAGACCTCATGAAACTATTCATCCGGTTTACCCAATGGTTTTACTTTGATCCAAAATTTTACCAAAAGAATTTTGTGGGCCATGAAAAATGAAAATCCCGGTTTCCTCCATGATTTACATCTCTTCTCTATAGCCCATATCAAAAAAATTTAGATCATGGTGCTCGTCTCAAAATCCGAACTTTTTGAAAATTCATCATACCTGGCGATGTGACTCCAAACTCCGAAAATGGAAACACTGAACTGCTTTTCTTTCCCATGTTAAGCAACACCTCATAAACTCCTTGGGCCCAATTTTTACTTTGATCCAAAACTTCTTCGGGCTCTGAAAAATGAAAACAGTTTCCTCCCTTGATTTACATCTCTTTTCTATAGCCCATCAAAAATTTAGATCATGGTGAAATTTTATCCCTTGGAATTTCATGGGATTCAATGTCACATGGACCGTTGGATTAGACACCCATGACATGTGTGCAAAGGTGCACATATGCACAGGTTTGTAGGTGAGCATGACTCATATATATATATATATATATATATATATATATATATATATATATATATATATATATGCAGTGGTGGTGGTCTAAATCTCTCTTCCTGGTGATTTGTTTTCAAATTACAACTAATCAGGTTCATTAGAGAGATGCAAGGGGCATCCTAGGCTGATTGAAAAGCTTATTTTGTCCTTCAAATGGGACCAAGATAACTCCTATACCATCGGTGTCGAAGATCTAGCCCGATTACCAAAACAGGGGCATTGAGAACCTTGGACAAATATATTAAAAGTCAAATGAACTCCAACGGGCCTGTGTTATAGTTAGTTGGAAAGCTTTTTAAACTGTCTTTCTAACGGGTCTGAGATCCCCTTGATTGGACTTATAACAGAGACATCAGCATTCTTGTGAGCCTGTGTGACACTGGTTACCAAGGAGGAAAGACGCTATCAAGAGGCACCGTTACTACTTTTAAGGTGGGCCCGCCAGACTTGATCAACAAGAGGACACCACGTGTCCATCCTCCCTTAGTGCAGTACAATTGTCGCCTCAGCCCCTCTAGTAGGGTAGAACTCTCACTACACATTTCTTCGGCCAATCATGATACACCACGTCCCCGAGCCTTCCCAATCGGCCCCGGACTTTGCCTATAAATACACAGGCAAGGGCAACACCAGCAATCCACCGACGCAGCCATCGTTACCTGCCATCCACCCTAATACAATCTAATCCCATGGGATGGGCCCGTCCAAACACGCCCTAAGGGAATCGGATTGGCTACTTCCCCTGCCACTAGCCCGTGGCTGGTCGTCGGTGCTGTGTGAGCCCCACCATGATGTATGTGTTTCATCCATTTTGAAAGATCATTTTAGAGCTTGATCCCAAAAACGAGACGGATATAAATCTCAGGTGAACCACACCACAGGAAAACAATAGTGATTGGATATCCACCATTAAAATCCTCCTAGGGTCCACCGTACTTTTTATCTGACATCCAATCTGTTGATTAGGTCAGACATGCCCAGATGAAGGGAAAAAACAAAGATCAGCTTGATCCAAAAGTTTTATAGCCCTCAAAAGGCTTTTAATGGTGGACGCTCATTCAACACTGTTTCTTGTAATGTGGTCCACTTGAGACTGGGATATACCTTATTTTTGCTGCTGTACCATAAAATGATCTGGAAAAATAGATGAATGGCATGGATGAAACACATACATCATGGTGGGCCCACATAACATAGACATCATGGGGTGCCCCTTTGCCGGAGCCCCCAGCTTCCCATGCCCCTGTGCCCTGGCTACGCACCTTGTGCTATTGCGCAACCCGTGCTGATGTACCCCATGCTGCTGCACTCCTTATTCCCAGGGTTTGGTTTCGTCTTCAGTAGTGGTGAATTCATTGGTGAACTTTGTTTCCTCGCCCTTCCAAATTGAGAGTGAAAGAAATATGGGAAATTTCAACAACTAATCTGCTAACAAAGCCACTATCCTTCAACAAACTGTCACTGAAATTCAATCAAGAGCCATCTTTTTTACTTGGATCCAAAGATCCTCATGACTGCCCCCATCTGAGATATTAGCTGCCTGGAGCATTGCTTAGCTTTTCATCATTTGAGCGATGCAGTGTTCAGTATGATTTGGTACTCTGTACATAAGCACATTGAGTAGGGTGCCATCTATTTGCCCGAGCCTGATAATTCCCATGAAGCCAGCATCAAAACGATTCCCTCGGAATTGCAAAGGATCAATCTCAATTAAGTTCAGATTGAAATGCAAAACAGCAGCACTAGGACAACAGCTCTTTCCCTCAGTTGATTCCAAAATATTTTTAGACGGCATAAAAGGGATAAGTCTAGAAGTTAACCCAGTTCCAGGCTCAATCTTCTTTTCTCTTCATCACCGCTGAAGAAATAGCTCACTAAATGTAGCCTCTCATGGTGGGGCTTTTTCATATTTTCTTTTTCTCCTTCGTTTTGGGAGAAGTTGAGCATTTTGGCTTGAGCCTATATGTGGTTATTTACTTGGGCTTTGAACTGCAATTTTTCTAGTTTGCAATTGGGTTTTAGCCTGTGGATGGTAATAGAATTCTGATTACCTTCCGAAAAATAAATTAAAAAATATATATCTAGGTTAGTTGCGGCTATACAGCTTTTTCCTTTTCATGATTACATTCAACTAAGGTCTTTTGTGAAAACGTAACGACAATTTGCTCAATCAAGTGTCACAGCACATATTGGCTTTCTAAATCCGATCTCCTTTGATGTTTCACGTGTATCCTAAGAAATCATGATGTTGTAATTCCTCACTGATCCCAAATTGGATTAGAATTTTCAAATTTCAATGAATGTATTTTTCAACTCAGACCATACATAGTATAGATATTCCTAAGATCTACCCTGGAAAAACCCTATAACTACATTATACTCTAAACAAATAGCATTCTTATAATGTATAAGATATCCTGAACCTTTCTAAGATGGACCCCCATCAGTTAAAATTTGACAACAATAACGACAATACTAGTAAAACCTCTCAGACGTTATCACATGGATGGGATTTGGAACATGCTTCCCTTTGGTTCCATCGAAGGACGCACACGACAAAAGGAAAGGAAAAATGAAAGAAAAGAAATGGTTTCAAACAATCATATCCATCTAGTCAATGAACTTTATCATTCATATGAAGTTATTGAACTTGTGATCTTTTTCATGACTGACTGATGGTAGCATTGGATTGTCAAATCAGAACTACTATTGTTTATGCCCTGTTACTATTAGTTCTGCTGAATGAATGTCCAGATGTTGCTTGTGTATAACACATGTACAGTAAACAAGGTAAAAACATGGCAACTCATGCACTTCATGAAGCATTGGATGAACTTCCTGAACACAACAAAGGCCAAAAGATAATAAAAGAGACTCAACAAAACTCAAAAATTAATCACACAATTCGTTTAAATATCATTATGAAACTTTGTAGCCATTATCATCTTCTATCGTAATGAGTTCAAAAGCTGTAAGACCTGTAAACAAACCAAAAACAATGAAGACTTTGAGAAGAATGATTCTCCTTTTCTTTTTTGTGTTTGAGACAAACTTAAAGGGTTGAATATATAGAGTTTTACAATGACTATACAAGGTAAGATGATAAATACAAAATCTTCTTTACAATGAATGTGTCCTGTCTAACAATCTTCTATACAAGGAATGTGTCGTGTCTAACATCCCCCATTAAACTAATGCTTGTCATCAACAAGTAATAGTTTGCTAACTAGAAATGAGTGTCATGCAGAAGTGAAGGACTTTGTGAGAATGTCGGCAATCTGATCCTGGGATGCGACATGTGGTAGCGAAATGATTCAAGATTAAAACTTCTCGCGGATGAAGTGATAGTCATCTTCAATATGCTTTGTTCATTTATGGAAAACCGAGATTAAGGCAATCTGAATGACACTCAAATTATTTACATGCAGTGGAGTAGGATCTTGTAGAAGAACGCCCAAGTCAGAAAGAAGTCCACGTAACCAGATAATTTCACTACAAGCTGTTGACATTGCTCTATACTCGGCTTCCATGCTTGATTTGGAAACAGTGGCCTGCTTCTTATACTTCCAAGAGATGAGAGAAGTGCTGAAAAAAACACAGTAGCCAGTAGTAGATCTACGTGTGAGAATACAACCAGCCCAATCAGCATTTGAATAAGCACGAAGGTCTAGAGGGGTCGTGAATGAGAAGAACAGATATCGATCCAGAGTTCTACGTAGATACCGTAAATGTGCAATACTGCGGTCATATGAAGAGTTCGAGGAGCAGAAACAAATTGGCTGACAACTTGGACCGCGTAGGCAATATCAGGACAAGTCATTGTTAAGTAAACTAGACTCCCAACCAAACGGCGGTATAAGGTGGGATCCGCAAGGATTTCATCATCGTCACGGCCATATTGAACGTTAAATTCCAAGGGAGTCTGGACTGTCTTCTGATCCGTTAAGGAGGCCAAGGTGAAAAGATCCTTGGTATATTTATGCTGGCTGACCAGGATTCCACGTATAGAATGCAAAAATTCAAGTCCAAGAAAGTATGTCAGATGACCCAGGTCCTTCATCTTGAAGGATGACTTCAAAACTTCCTTTAAAGCCGAGATGCCAGTAACATTGCTACCAGTTAGAAGTAGGTCATCAACATATACGAGAACAATGACGATTCCATGCTCATAGGTCCGCAAGAATAATGATGGATCATGACCATTTTGAGTAAAGCCAGCTCCTGTAACAACATCATGAAAACGTTGGAACCATGCTCGAGGGGCTTGTTTGAGACCGTATAGAGCTTTCTTCAGGCGACAAACTTTATTGACAGGTATTAAAGATCCAAGACGAAGTTTCAAATAGACTGTTTCTTGGAAGTCTACATGAAGAAAAATATTTTTCACGTCCATTTGAGTGAGTGGTCAAGAGCGAACTAATGATACTGCCAGAAGAGTGCGAACAGTTTTCATCTTAGCCACAGGAACGAATGTCGCATCATAATCAATTCTATGTTCCTGTTTGTATCCCTGAGCGACAACTCGAGCTTTATATCGATCTAATGATCCGTCAGACTTAAGCTTCATAGAATAAATTCATTTACTGCCAGTTAATTGTCCAGAAATATAAATGAGGCAACAAATCATCCAAGTCAAGGTTTAATAACAACATTAACCTCCACAGCAGACACCAACATTACCATTACACGCCTTTCTAACCTTATTACCATTACGGCCCTGCAAACATTGCAATAGCTGTCAGCCTGCAACATTGTTTTCCTAATGACTTCAACCTTTTTGGACAACACACGCCATTCAATAAAGAAAATGAATAGGGGAAAACACTGGTACAGTTTGTCCAGATTCAGTGCATGTATTTTGCACCATCCAATAATTGTGGGCAGGAATCCTAATATACATTTTATCATGGGATTTGAAAATTTGGAATTTGAAATGCTTGCTAGGTTCCATCCGACTACCTTTTAATTGGGGGAGATGATGGGCCATGCTACTGTGCATGTGCTGCTAAAACAACTTCTTTTAAAAAACAGATGATGCAACTATAAACTGTACCAAATCCAATAGCCAAAATAAATAGACCAATGGCTCGCTCAAATCAACCACACTCAGAAAGAGGAGCCTCTTCACTGCCCGGATCTGATGGCAGTGATGGTGGTGGGCAAACATACCTAATCAAGTCTTGCATATCGGGCAGGAGACGTAGCCCATGACGTGTGATGGGCAATGACATGGGAAGCAACAACATGAGTCTCACTAAGGGTTATACCCTTGGCTAACAGGAGATAACGTGCATGTACACGAACTCTGGGTGCTCACTCAGTTGAAGTCAGTGCTTGAGAGATAATGTTATCTTGAGAAACTTTCTTGGCCATCATTACTATCATAATCAAGCATAGAGCAACTATTATATCATCTGCAGCAACCACTATGTTATTCCTAAGCTTTTCTTCTTTCTATTTTTTTAATCTTCTCTACTGACTCGTTATTTATAATAACACTTATGCCTAGTGGCCATTGCACTTTAATTGGTCGTTGAAGCATGTGTGTAACATGATGCGACCCTCAAAACCTTTACAGACCTATCTAAAGCTGTACACGAGTCGATCCGAGTGGAGCTTGGCACGGCTCGGCTCGGCTTGGTCAGTAGCTAACCCCAGCTCGAGCTCAGCTCGGCTCGGTCCTCGAGCCTGTCCGGCCAGCTCAGCTTGGTTCGGTCAGCAGCTCAGGCCAGTTCGAGCATTTTATCAAACACCTGTAATGCATCTTAAATTTCTCATATAATGCAAAACAGTAAAGACATTTTACAGGTATTTCATCAAACACCCGGCGTGCAGCATCAAAATCAAACAAAATCAAACACCCAGCATGCAACATCAAAATCAAACAAAATCAAACACCCAGCAAGTAGCGTCAAAATCAAACACCCAGCAAGCAGCATCGGCATCAAAATCAAACACCCAACATATCCATTCTTTCCTCGCCAACACTTTTTGAGTCATTTCATCAAACACTTAGCGAGCAACATCCATATCAAAATAACCGAGTCACCGATCTGATTTGATCCGAGTCAGTTCAAGTTGAGGTTCGATCCGAGTCATGTCGAGCTTGGGCAAGCTCGAACTCGGCTCAAAATTTTTTCGAGCTCCAAAAACCAGCTCAACTCAGTCCGAATCCAACTTCCAGCCGAGGTGAGTCGAGCTTTTTCGAGTCGAATCAAGCGAGCTCACCGAGCTAACTCGACTCGTGTACAGCTGTAGGCCTATCGAATGACCATTGTCAAAACCTTCATTAGTCAGAAATATGCTCTCGCCTTTTAACATTTTCAAGCTTTCAAGTCAGCAAGTTGTTCTCGAAGGCAACATTTGGAATTTTCTAAAATTCCCATGGGGTGTGGTAGCCATTCATCCAAATAGGCATGTGGTGCTGGATCACCATGAAAAAAGTGTCACCAAGGACAGTCAGAAAGTGATTTCCCACCTCCCAGTCCGCACTAGATTTAAGTTTCAGGTTCAAGCATTGGACATCGGGCAGGAATGCCATTTGAGCACATCTCCAAACACACTTTAGATGTCCATTTCTTCTATTTGGGACACAATCAATATGCATAAGATGAAGGATGATGTAGTTGCTTTTATTTATTAGTATCACAGTACCATTCATCCACTTGCAGCTTAGGTTGATATTTTAATACATAATAGCACAGATCTACTTCTTAAGCTAGTACAAAGACTTTTGTAAATTAAGTGAAAACAATGGACTTGCATGATGCAAAATTATTTTCAAGATGCTTCCCAGACCTTGTAATCCCTCCCCTCAAGGACCAATAGCCATTGCTGACGATCACTTGGGGGCTCATAGTACCCAGGTCCGATCTTCACCGTTACTTTCTCATCAATATTAGCTGCATAGACATCCCTCTCGGCCTTCATTATGTTTACCTGAATGAAACAGCATGACTCTAGGATTACTGAAGGTTGAGTAGGGGCTGAACTAAAATATATCTCATGTAGAATGTTGAACACACACTATTGATTTCAACATTATGAACTGAAAATTACTAGCCTAAAGAACACAGTTGTAAAGATTTTGGGCTAGCACCATGAATCTAGGGTTAAAGAAGGTTTGTGAACAAAGGGGTAAACAAAAAAAAAAAAAAAAAAAACCTCATGCAGAAAATTGATAATAAACAACTGATTATCAAGATTACGAACTAAAAATACCAACCAAACAAACACATTTCGTGTAAGGGCTTCACTAGAAACCCTCACTTCCTCACTTGGGTGAAGTTGACGTGGTAAAAGAGCAACATGTTCATAAATCCTAACCATTCAACACACAGTTCACCAAGGTCTGCCTATTTATCGATAACCGTTACTGGAGCTTGGTTCCTCTACGACATTGCAGAATAAGCTACAGCACTAGTTCAAATGTGAGTAAAAGTTATGCAAACTGCAGCTGAATTGTAATCAAACTGTAGTTGAAAAGTTATTGAACTGCATGTAAAAGTTAATCGACTACGTGTAAAAGTAATTCAACTACCTGTGTTGAGCCCGTCATGTTGTGCTTTTGCAATCCAACCCATACATCAAGCAAGCCCCACTATAATGATGGGATACTGCAAAAATCAGGCCTATCTGATCATCAAGTGGGCCAGACCACAGAAAACAATGGTCAACCATCCAAAAAACCACGAGTTCATGTGGGTGGCCCACATGATGGTTGTATCAGCCTGATTTTTGGGGTCTCCCATTTTCATGGTGGGGCGACCCTTCTCGACAGGTTGGGTGTCATACAGTCACCAGAGTGTTTCCCGCACATGTTGTAGAAAGCTTATTCTCTAACATTGTAAAAAGAACCAGCCTCACCACTACTGCATTTCTCTTCTTAACAAACTATTTGTAGGCCACAACTCGAAAGGTTCAAAGAAAATGTCAAGTGACTGGAGGAGAAGCATCATATTTCTTTTTACAAGAACAAATGAGATGCATAAAGTCGCACTAACTATCATGGGATTAAACTTAGGAGTTACGCTGTTAAGCTTAGGAAAGAGTAGTGGAACAAAGATTATGACAAGAAACAAGGATATTAGAAATCAGTTTGGCTATATTCTTGAAAGATAAACAACTAAAGTTATCTTCTTACTTACACAGTTGATGGAAAAGTATAAATGCAACAAAAGGATATACAAATGATTTTTTTTTTTTTTTTTGGGTTTATTTAAAGAAAGCATATGATAGAATGCCTACAGAGGTTACATGGTCATGACTCGTGATGAGGAAAGGGTGACAGTAGGACATATAGGTAAGATTAAAGAAATTTACGAGGGTGTTGTTACAGGTGTGAGGATGGTTTAGCAAGAAGATAGTTGTTAACCCAAAGGGAAGGGTGTAAGACCCGTACCCCGATATCCTCACCCGTTCATCAAAACCAACCATTAGTATGCATATAGGATGTGCACACGTGTTATTACAGGTAGACGCGGCCATTTAAAAGAATGCATCTTGTTCACTCACCGATACTTCAGACCTCAGACTTCGGATGAACCCTGATTGGCCCATCCTGGGGCCTGTCTAACAGAACTGGCCCTTTCTGGGGCCAGTTTTGAGAGAACGGAAGGCCATTCAAAAGTTTTGACAAAATGGAGGGCCAGATTTGACAAAATGCTTGAAATGGCCCTAGCTATGCCAGTTGCGGGTTTTTGTATCCTATGTTGCGCTGTGGTTTGGTACATCTTTTTCCCCAATTGTGCTTCGGATCATGCTTCGGTTCTTCCGAGCCAAGTACCTTCGAGATGAGTCAGCAGCTTAAACAGAGGATAGGGGAAATTGAACCTACCAAAACCCCCTTACGTGTCCCTCCCCAATCTGTCTATTTAAAGGGACTTTCCGCACTCGGATTAACAGGCGGAAGGACAAAAGCTTAGGGTTAGCAGCGTTAGAGAAGTTTAGTTTGACGATCTGAGCCGTCCAGCCGTTCAACAGTCTATGAGTGTTTTCCCTTCATGTGGTAGCCCACTCATGAGAGTGGGACTACCTTTCTGTATGCTTGCAATATTATGGGACCCACAAATGAGCCATGCTGTGAGATGATGTGCCCCCATGCTGTCAGCCGTGTGTACCACTTGTATGGCCACCACGACATTTATTTATTTTTCCTTTTACCAATATATCATGCAGATCTGGATGATGGGAAGACACCCTGGATGGTCCAAACTGACGAATGGATGGTCCAGATTGTTTGTATGCGGAAACAGCTGAGCCAGCACCGTTTTTACAAGGAAAAGGTTGGGCCTAAGCCGTTTCTGTGTAAAAACTGTTGGGCCTCAACTGTTTTCGGGTAAAACCCCTCTTAGGCATTAGCAAGGACCCCACTCATGGGGTCCACCATGATGCGTATGCTTCATCCACGCCGTCCATCCATTTTGCTAGCCCACTTTATGCCCTGGGCCCAAAACTGAGGTAGATCCTGATCTCATGTGGGGAATTTGGACACCCACCCTTGAAACCTCCCTATGGCCACTGTGTTGTTTATTTACCATCCAAATCTGGTCAGAGGTCACATGCAACCCCTCCCCTGGTCACGCGTGGCTGGGATGAAGAGAAAGACACAGATAACAGCTTGATCCAAGACTTTTGGGGACCACAGCGTGCATGGCCATGCTACCTAGCAGGTGGCCAACTCATGGGGCCCACCTTGATGGATGTGTTTCATCCAAGCTGTCCACCCAATTTTTCGAGATCATTTTAGGCCATAGGCCCAAAACTGAGTAATATCTAGATCTTAGGTGGACCACACCATAGGAAACTGTCGAGACAGGACACCCACCATTGCAGCGTGGCATTTGTTGCCATCCAACCTATGGCATAGGTTAGTAGACCTAGATGAAGAGAAAGCACAAATAACAACTCATTCCGGAGCTTGACCACGCTACCAAGTGGTGGCCCACTCGTGGGACCCACCATGATGTATCTATTTTATCAAGCCATTCATCCTTTTCGCAAGATCATTTTAGGCCAAAGACCCAGAATGAGATAGATTCAGATCTCAGGTAGACCGCCCCACAGAAAACAATAGGTACAATGACGTCCATTGTTGAACCCTTCCCTGGCTCATTATGATGTTTAATTGCCATTCAACCTGTTGATAGGGCTAGAAGACCTGGATGAAGGGGAAGCACAAATACCAGTTCGTTCCAAGACTTGGTAGATCCCACTGGCATGTGGGAAATCCACATTGTTCATCCATTTTGAAAACCCAAGGGCTTACTGATGTGATTTGGCACACAACTTGTGCATAAGGTCACACATATCTGGATGCAGGGGAAACACAAATAACAACTTGATTTACCACGGTTTCGGCCACAGGAAACCGCCGTTCTGTATATGTTTGATACAAGCCACCCATACAATTTTTCCACATCATTTTAGGCCATGAGCCGAAATGAGTCAGATCTTACTCTTAAGTGACTCGCATTAAAGGAAATAGTGGGTATTGAATGCCTACCATCGAAAACTTCCAAGGCCCCATTGTAATGTTTGTTTGCCATCCAACTTATTAGAAGCCCGCTGTGAACCCCACATGTAATGTTTAAGAAGGCTTCCAAACCTCCCCCATTTGCAATATTCTCACTCTAAAACTCTTTTACTCTATTCTTCTCTTTCATTTCTTAATTCCACATGGTCTTAATCTCTCTCTCTCTCTCTCTCTCTCTCTCTCAAATTTCCCCCCCAATTCTCTCTTGGAAGTTGGAAGATCAAGATTCATGCACTTGTTATTTAATTCATTGTTTAATTGATTTTATTTCTCTCAAATAAATTTAAATATGTAAAATTAGTTATTTAATCATTTAGGAAAGTTACCCTTAATTTCCATTTTTTTATTTTTTTTCTTTTTTCATATTTTTCGATTTTTTTTTTTAAATTTTCAAAAAAAAAAAAAAAAAGCCTTTGCATGTGCGATCGCATATGTGCATATGCATATGCAATCGCACATGATCGCATATGCGATTCAACAACATTGATCATACATATGCCTGACTATGGATGTGAATGTATCATAACGTACACTTGGCCACGAGGTTGTGGGTGGTACTCATATCATGGATTAGATTGCCTGATGCAAGGAAAACCTACATTATATGCCTCACGACTAAATGGGGACCCATACCAGATAGGATTGCCCACATGATTATCATATGATTGGTGCATGACTTGAATAGTGTGAATCATGCATGACGCATTATGTATGTCATGATTACATCTACACTGTAGTAGCATCTGGGTCGTATCATACACCCTAGCAACATTAGAGTTGTAGTGCCGTGGTTGGCAGATGAGATTATGGACACTGAAAATTCTTTTACAGCATATTAGGCGCTATGGATGTCCATGGGTGAAAAAGGCCTTAAACCCTGTGGTACCAGTAGGATGCTCTAATGTCTAGACCGAGTGGAATCACGAGTGCACGACGACTAAATACACTACGTCTCTCATTGTATCAAGGTCAGTTGGAAGGGGGTCTGACCTTCCCCGCCCGGGTGCAGATGGTTATATGGTAGGTTGAGTCTAACCAACTTGCGAAATAGGTTCGCTATCGATGGGCTGAGTGGGTTTTACCATACCATTGACAAGGCAAATAATAAGGTATCTTCCACTCACTTGGTTATGCACGCGATGGGTAGCAGCCAGTGTCGAAAATGTACAAGACCCCAGTGATGTTCCAAATGAGAACCATACCAAGATGTGGATTCAACATTAGGATTGGCATGTTACATCGCATATTTGGCATTCATGCACTCGGGATTATGGATGCTTACATACAATCTAAGTGGCATATAATCGTGGACCACGGTCCCAATAGGTATGGGACTATTCAAGATTAAGAGTTGATCATCCTGGAATTACTTCACATGTTAGGTATGGGATTAACATGTGTCGTAGCCCTGGGTGCGAGAGCCCTACCGGTGCAAGATACTACGCACCATGACTCAATTATTTATCATGCGCTCTTTTATTCTTATATCACATCTATTTATGATAGCATGCCTCGCTCACATTATCTCGTAGAATATATTGTATAGCCTTGGTACAACTAGTTGCATGATTTACTAGCATCATTTCCGCTTACTCTTATATTAATATAGATATTAATGCAATATATATGTCACATGCATTGCACACACACGTACTCTACCAAGCTTCATAGAAGCTTAGCACATCGTTTACGTGCAGGTTACATTAAAGGGCAGTTGTTGGCAATGTACACTCCTTGTATATGTTTTGAGATATTCTGTATTTACTTTACCAGCATTGTACCTTGAACTATTGTTGAATGGATATGTATGTTGCTTGTGGAGTTCCTTGCTTTATGCTTAGTTTCATAGTTTCCCCTAAATCCTCCTCGTGGGATTCCGCTTTCGGAACTTGGCGTAAGCTAGGAACCGAAATTGAGGTACTACGAAGGCTATCAGCACCAGATTTGGGCTACGATGAACGGGGCACTGGAAACCGAATTTGGGGTATGACAAAGGGACGGCGAAAAGCCGAAGACAAAAGGCGGACACCTAAAGGAAAAACAACATTGGTTAGTTCAAAAGCTAGCCCGTCTAAGCCCAACAGCTAAAGGGTGAACGAAGTTGGCTTTCAGCCTTTGCTTGCTTGACATGTCAGTGAATACACCTATTGATTGACTAATCCTTTTGAGTCAAAGATTCCCTAATATTGAATAACATCACAATGTTGCTTGTCATGGCCATTTCTGTACTATAACTTTCATTTTCTCTTCTTATCCCTTTCTAGGTTTAGGGGAAAAAAGAGTTCCCAGTGTCAATGGGCCTTCATCAATTGTCAGCATCAAGTCCTTACCTTTTAGCACTTATAAATGAAATAAACAGTTATTCATGGGTTTTTTTCTATATAGACAAAGGAAAGGGAAGATAAAGAAAAAAAGGGGATCATCATGTAGCGCGAGGGGTAACACATCGAGAAGACGTCAGACCACTCTCGACATGAGAGAAGCGATTGCTAGGGTGTGCGAGCAGCGTGAGGGGTAACAAGGCCCCATGAGGGGGCGTTCCCCTCTTCAAAGGAACAGGGAGAGAGCTCCCCGAAGCCCCTCTCCTTGTCCTCTAGAGCGGGCGTCTTCATCGTAGAGAAGTGGATCAAAGAGAGGGTTTCCTCCTAGAGAACCCGGGCAAGCCGGCCACCTAAATCCGATTTCAGCCTGTTCGTCAGGAACATCTCATTTGACACTTCCAGCAAAGATCTTTGGGGCATTTTTAACAGGTACAATCGTCTCCTCGATGTGTACATCCCCACCCACCCAGGAGCAAGGAAACCTTGGGGATATGCATTTGTGCGATTCGCTTATGAGCAAGATGCCATAAATGCAATTGACGTTCTTAACGAGAGCAAAATCATCAATGTTAGCTGGGCAAAACAAAGGAAAAGGGCTTTGGCCAATGCAAATCAGGACTCCCAACGTTCTGGGGGATTTTCGGCACATGATTGCAATCAATACTCCTTCGATACAAGAATGCGGAGTATCTCGTACGCGGCAGCAGTAGCCTCTGATAAGCCCAGAAGGGGCAGTATGGGCGGGCTTCCCGACCACTTAGTGGCGAATCCAAGGGCAGTGAGGCAGAAACTTCAGGAACTTCAGCTGGGATTAGTATGTAAGGTTGCCCTGCCATCCACATCAATACTGAAGTTAATCGATACAATAAGGGCTACAAGTTATGCAGCAACCGCAATAGAGATCTCCAGGTTGTCTCCGCAAAGTTTCCTATTGGTATTCAAGACCAAACCGGAATACATCGAGTTCCAGAATGACGCTTCCCTCCATGCCCAAATGGGCATAGTTTCGATCTCCCCATGGGCTAAGAATATGGTTACAGGAGACGAAGGATTCTGGATTAGATTATTCGGGGTTCCTGCTCACGCCTGGTTGGAAGCAATGATTATAGATTTGGGGAATTATTTTGGAAGGGTCCTCCAAGTGGATGCCAATGCTAGGCTCGGGATTTTCCAAGTCTTCGCTCGCATCGAGGTGAAGTTGCGTCCAAGGGTGGACCTCAGTCGGGTTCTGAGTCTAAAGGTGCTAGAAGATGTTTTCCCGGTATATGCGGTGATGGAACCAATAGAATCCATAGGGGGCCAGTCAACGCAGTCGTCGAGGTACCAGGTGTCGGGTAGTACAAAAGAGTGAGTGGAAAGGTCATTTAACGCCCCCCTAGAGCAGCAGTCAGGCAGGAATCTTGGGGGTGAGAAGGCGCCCTTGGGAGACCACTGGATCTGCCCTCTGAGACTGATAGGGGATTAACCGATTGTCCAAACTTGGGCATGCAGAGAAGGGCGGTTAATTCAGGCTCCGAAGGTTGAAGAGTAGGGCGATCTAAGGTGTTATACACTAGAGGGGATTGGGAATCGTGGCTCCGAAGGTTGAAGAGAAGGGCGGTTAATTCAGGCTGCGTTACTGATGGATAGAGTCTGTGTTTGGAATGTGCGCGGCATTGGAAATCGCTGCTCCGTGTTGTCCTCCAAGAGACTCATCCAGAATTTCGACCACTTGATTGTGGCTTTACTCGTACCTATGCTCTCTGACGATAAGAGAGTGGGGGTTGGTTTATTGCTGGGTTTCTACTAGTCCTTCTCCAACTCAGACATCAGGGGGAAGATCTGGGTCTATTTCAGAACCCAGATCTCTCCCTCTCTTGTAAATAAATCTAACCAATCGTTGTCTATTGCGTTTACCTTGCAGAATTTGTCCCCGCCTATCACGATTACCTTCATATAAGCGAGCTACGACAGGTTTCAAAGGAGAGCTCTATGGAGTGATTTGGCAGCTATCTCTTCAGCTCTTCACAGCCCCTGGGCTGTTTGTGGAGACTTTAATGCAACAATTGCAGCAAATGAAAGAAGAAGCAGAAGGGTGGTAGACAGATCTAGCTCGGTAGAATTTGCGGTAGCTATAGACAGTGAAGGGCTGCAGGATGCAGGCTTCTCAAGCAATCAGTTCACTTGGAGCAATAATCAAGGCAGAGTGGCCACGCGTGGCTGGGGTACGACGAGTGTCAAAGAAATATCAATCTACAGATGATTTACGGCTTTCTGATTTGACTTTTTGATTCTGATTTACTGATTCTGACTAATATCTACAGCTAGATTCTGATTCTGACTAATATCTACAGATGATTTACACTAATAGCATGATTACTGACTAATATCTACAAGCAGATTCTGACTAATATCTCTGACTTTGGTGATATGATGAGTTATCTGATTTATTCCTTCCTTAATTAGGATATATTACATGACAAGTATATTTAGATAGATGTATATATGGTAGGGGTGAAGATCACTTGTATTTTCTTCCCTAAATAGATTGTAATCTACCTATATAATGGGCAATTGTCAATGAAGAAAGGCGAGACTTTTTCAAAAGGACTCTAAAGCTGTCATGGTATCGAGCTATAGCTCTAAATTTCCATTTGTCTCGTGCTCTCAAGTTTCTTAGTCTCGGTTATTCTTGTTCTAGTTCTGTTGACCTCATGTCTTAGATAAGTCGATGTTTCTTTGATTCGTTTCAATGGCAAGAACTACTCTGCTTGGGCGTTTCATTTCAGGATTTTGTCAAAGGTAAGGAGCTGTGGGGACATGTTGATGGCAGTAACCTAGCTCCTGACAAAGACAAAGACAAAGACCGACACGCCAAGTGGGAAGTCAAGGACGCACAAGTTATGGCATGGATTTTGGGATCCGTCGAACCCAACATCATCTTGAACCTTCGATCTTCTCGGGCATGCGGCTCGGATGTGGACATACACGAAGAAGGTCTACGGATCAACAAAACAACGCTCGTCGTTTCCGGCTTGAACATGAATTGGCCACTCTCCAACGGGATAGTCTTTCTATCTCGATTTTTACTCTAGATTCACTAATCTTTGGGCTGAATACACTGATATAGTTTATGCTGACTTACCATCCAGAAGGTCTTAGTTCTGTTCAATCTGTCCATGAAACTACTCAGAGGGATCAATTTCTAATGAAACTAAGGTCTGAATTTGAAGGCACCAGATCCAATCTTATGAACCGAGAATCTGTCCCCTCCTTGGATACATGCCTAAATGATCTTCTTCGCGAGGAACAGCGCCTTCTCACTCAAACCACCATGGAACAACGACGATCTACATCTGTTCCTGTAGCCTATGCAGCACAAGGCAGGCCACGAAGCAGGGATATGAGCACTGTTCAGTGCTTCTGTTGCAAGGGATTTGGTCATTATGCTGCAAACTGTCCCCGAAAATTCTGCAACTATTGCAAAAAGGATGGCCATATCATCAAGGAATGCCCAACTCGACCCCCCAAGAAATCGGAGACAGCATATACTGTCTCAGTTGGCTCTTCTAGTGCGGGTAGTTTGGTGAATACAACACAAAGTGCTCCTGCTCCTGCTCCCGTTTCAGTCCAACCCGTGACCCCTGACATGATTCAACAAATGATCATTTACGCATTTTCAGCTTTAGGACTCTCAGGTAAACCCTTCACTACATCATCTCCTTGGTACTTTGATTAGGGCTTCCCATCATATGACAAACAATCTTTGCTTCTCTTACCAATGTAAACAAATATTTTGGAAATCTCAAAATTCATACTCACGATGGCAATCATTTACCTATCACGGCCCCTTGGTGATGTTTCCTCCTCTCTCACCGATGTCTTCGTATCTCTGGTCTTACCACCAATCTTGTGTCGTGCCATCGGTTAGTTGATAATGATTGTAAAGTAGAGTTTTCTAAATCTGGTTGTGTTGTGCAGGATCAACAGTCAGGGCGGATGATCGCGAGGGGGCCTAAAGTGGGACGTCTTTTTCCTCTTCAATTTCCTTTGTCTTCTTTTTCTTTGCCTTTTGTCGCTTGTAATTCTGCTCATGTTGATTACCAAGCGTGGCATAAACGTCTCGGACATCCAAACTCTAATGTACTTCATGCTTTATTGAAATCTGGTTTTCTTGGGAATAATGAAACACCATCTCTTAGTGTTGTTCAGTTTGATTGCAATTCTTGCAGACTTGGCAAAAGTAAAACTCTACCCCCTTTCCTTTTCACACACCGCATGTTGTCAAACCTTTCGATTTGATACATAGTGATGTGTGGGGTATAACACCAGATCACTTCGCATGCTAATTACAAATACTTTGTCACTTTTATTGACGACTATAGTCGTTTCACATGGATTTATTTCCTTCATTCCAAAGACGAAGTATTTTGCTTTTAAGATTTTTCATGCATATATTCGAGACACAATTTTCGGCCCATGTCAAAATCCTTCGTTCGACAATGGGGGTGAGTATATGTCTCATTTGTTTCGAGGACTTCCTACTGAGAATCATGGCATCATCTCTCAACGGTCTTGCCCTTCGACACCTCAACAAAATGGAGTGGTGAAAGGAAGAACCGTCACCTTCTTGATGTGGTTCGCACTCTTCGTTGTTAGAATCTTCCACGCCCTCTCGATTTTGGTGTGAAGCTCTTTCCTTCTTTGTCCATCTCATTAACAGATTGCCTTCTCCCATATTGAACCATGACTCACCTTTCACCAGGTTATTTGGTCACCCTCCAACTTATTCTAACCTTCGTACCTTTGGTTGTGTCTGTTATGTTCATCTTCCTGCACATGAACGCACAAAACTTACGGCTCAGTCAATTAAATGTGCTTTTCTAGGATATTCAGTACAACAGAAAGGTTTCATTTGCTATGATCCAAATCTGTGTCGCATTCGAGTTTCTAGAAATGTGATTTTTTTCGAAAATCAATATTTCTTTTCTACCCATCAGGATCATGTTTCTCCTTCATTTTCTGTTTTGCCTATGTTTCCTAACTCTCTTGCAGATCCGGTCCCTTCTAAACCTCTCCTAGTGTATCGACGACGCTCCACCACCACTTCCCACCAACCTTCAGCACCTCCTGAGCCCCCTCAAGCTTCTTCCCCGACTGCTGCTCCTGTTTCAGCACTGCACCTCCCTCTCTCCGACTCAGTACTCGGGTTCGTAGACCCCCAGATAGGTTTGGTTTCTCTTCTCCTTCATCCTTCACAGCCACTTTGTCGTCTATTTCTCTTCCTTCATCTTATAAACAGGCAATGGAGCATGAGTGTTGGCGAAAAGCAATTGAAACCGAACTTCTCGCACTTGAAGAAAACCAAACCTGGGATGTTATTCCATGTCCCTCCTCCGTGAAACCCCTTGGCAGTAAGTTCGTGTTTTCTATCAAGCTTAATTCCGATGGGTCCATAGATCGTTACAAAGCTCGGTTAGTGGCACTTGGCAACAAACAAGAATATGGTCTCGACTATGATGAGACCTTTGCACCGGTCGCCAAAATGACCACTGTCCGAACTATACTCGCTCTTGCTGCATCCCAATCCTGGCCCTTACATCAAATGGATGTTAAGAACGCATTTCTCCACGGTGATCTCAAGGAAGACGTTTACTTGAAACTTCCTCTGGTATGCCCACTTCCTCACCTAATGATGTTTGCAAACCGAAACGTTCTTTGTATGGTTTGAAGGCAGGCACCAAGAGTATGGTTTGAGAAGTTTCGATCTACTTTGCTTAGTTTTTCTTTCACTCAAAGTCAAGTATGACTCCTCTCTTTTTCTACAAAGGACATCCACAGTATCGTCGTCCTCCTTGTTTATGTGGACGATATCGTCATCACCGGCTCGACTTGGAGGCAATCTCTGTGATTCGGACTTTGTTGAATTCCACATTTCACATGAAAGATCTTGGCTGACTTACCTATTTCTTGGGTTTAGAGGTGCATCATCACCGCACGGTCTCCTCTTGCATCGGCACAAGTATAGTCAAGATCTGGTTCGCCTAGCCATGGTCTCACCAACGCTACTTCGGTTGACACCCCCATGGAACTTAATGTGAAATATCGACGTGACGAAGGGGAGCTTCTTGAGGATCCTACTACCTATCGGAAGTTGGTTGGTAGTCTTATCTATCTAACCATTACCCGACCAGACATCTCTTATCTTTGTTCATACCGTCAAGCAAATTCATGCAAGCACCGAGGCATCTCCATCTATCGATCCGCGCATAATTCGCTATATTCTTGGGACACCTACTCGTGGCTTATTCTTCCCTTCGGTTCTTCACTTCACCTACAAGCCTATAGTGACGCCTGACTGGTGGTGCCTTGAGACACCAGAAATCTACTACTGGTGGTGTATGTTTCTTGGTGATGCCCTTATCTCTTGGAAATGCAAGAAGCGGGACCACGTCTCCAAATCATCTACCGAGGCCGAGTACCGAGCCATGTCTGCTGACATGCTCCGAGATCATTTGGGCTGCGTGGTCTCCTCACGAGCTTAGTTTCATTCCCGTACATCCTACTCCACTCCATGCCGACAACACTAGTGCCATCCAAATTGCCGCAAACCAGTCTATCACGAACGCACCAAGCACATCGAGGTTGTGTCACTCAATCGGGAAGCCTATGATCATCAAGTCATCACTCTTCCACATATCTCCACAACTTTGCGGATCGCCGATATCTTCACAAAATCCATGCCACGTCGGCGCCATCATTTTCTCGTTAGCAAATTGATGCTTGTCGATTACTACCAAACATCAATTTGAGGGGGGATGTCAAAGGAAATATCAATCTACACACACAGATTTTGACTTTCTGATTCTGATTCTGACTTTGCTTGATTCTGATTCTACAATGATTACTGACTAATATCTACAATGATTCTACTAATAGCAGATTCTGACTAATATCTACAAAGAGATTTCTGACTAATATCTACTGACTTTGGTGATATGATGATTATCTGATTTATTCCTTCCTTAATTAGGATATATTAGTCATACACAGTATATTTAGATAGATGTATATATGGTAGGGGCTGAAGATCAGCTTGTATTTTCTTCCCTAAATAGATTGTAATCTACCTATATAATGGGCAATTGTCAATGAAGAAAGGCAGACTTTTTCAAAAGGACTCTAAACTGTCACAGAGTTCTCATGAATGCGGCCTGGTCTTCTACATTTCCAAGATTCCACGTCATCCATCTCCCCCGGATTAATTCGGACCATGCTCCTCTATTATTGATTTCTCCCCAGCTATCAGCCCCAGTAGTGAAGCCATTCAGATTCCAGAATATGTGGATTAGGCGCAAATTCTTCAATCCGGTGGTTAAGATTGCATGGGATTTAACCAACTCCAATCATCCTAATTACAATGTCTTGCCCAAGTTGAAAAGCGTCAAAGAGGCCTTGAAGGTATGGAATAGAAATGTCTTTGGAAATATTTTCTCGCAGCTGTCTCTAGCTGAGCAAGAAGTAGAGAATTGCGAACATCTTATGCAAGCCGCTCCGAATGCTGCAGGCCTAGATAGTGACCTGCAGGAAAGCTATTTTGAAGCATCTTCGAATCTTGCTCATCTTCAATTGCTAGAGGAATCATTTTGGAAGCAAAAAAAGCGAGGGTTAGCTGGCTGGATGCGGGTGACAAAAACACAAAGTTTTTCCACGCAACAGTGAAGGAAAAGCAGAGGAGATCGGTTATCCATAATATAGTGCTGGAGTCTGGCCAGGCGCTGGATGACAATGTTGCCATTAAGCGTGCAGCGGTGGAGCACTTAGATGGTTTGTTCAATGCGACGCCCTGTGTTCTGAGTAATGGCCTGCTCGAGGTTATCCTGTCCTAGATTTCCCCTGAACAGAACGTTATGTTGATGGCCCCGCCGACCAGTTTCGAAGTTCAGCAGGCCGTTTTGTCGATTCCAGCTGATGGCACAGCTGGTCCTGATGGGTTCTCTGGTTCATTCTTCCCTGCCTGTTGGAGCATTGTGGGCAAAGACCTGCTAGATGCAACCACCTTCCTGTTTCAAGGTGGCCCCCTTCCTAGAGCGGTTTCCGCGTCCCTGATACATCTAGTCCCGAAATCGGCCTCGCCTAAGAGATTCTCAGACTTTAGGCTGATCAGCCTCTGCAACTGCCTGTATGAGATTTTCTCTAAAGTTATTGCAGCCAGGTTGAGTCAGGTCCTGCCACTTCTCATTTCAACTGAACAGGGGGCTTTCGTCAAATGAAGGTCCATTGCGGAAAACATTCCACTTGCTCAGGAGCTATTTAGAGATTTGAACAGAAAGGTGCGGAGAGGTAATATTGTGCTAAAGTTGGATATGGAAAAAGCCTATGATAGGCTAGACTGGTCTTTCCTTAAGCAGGTTTTACAGAGATTCGGCTTTTGTCCCTCGTGGATTGCGCTAGTTGAGAAATGCTGGGCGAACTCCTGGTTTTTGGTGCTGGTCAATGGGGAGGTTTTGGGATTCTTCAAGTCCTCTAGAGGGCTCCGGCAGGGGGACCCGATATCGCCAAGTCTTTTTTTAATAGCGACAGAAGTGCTTAGTAGAGGGCTTGAATCACTATGCGTCCAGGGCCGTTGCTAGCCGTACAAGCTTAGGACCGGTTGTCCTATCGTTTCCCATTTGCTTTACGCGGATGACACCCTTTTATTTCTTAACGGGGGTCTCGCGTACTTCAGGGCATTGAAGGCATTCCTAGTTGATTGTCAGAATGGCTCGGGACAAAAAGTGAATCTTTGGAAGAGCGCTTTTCTCCACTTGCACAAGCTTCCCGAGTCCAGGGTGAGAGCAATCGAGTCTGTCCTTGGGATTGCAAGGGTGTCAGGGGTGTTCTCGTATCTGGGTGTCCCCTTGGCTATAGGCAAACTGAAAGCTGCGGTGTTCCAACCGTTGCTAGACAAGGTGGAAGGGCGTAACGGGGGTCGGCAGACCAGATGTTTATCGTAGGCAGGGAGGGCTGTCTTGATTCATCATGTTTTGGGCAACATCCCGATTCACTCCTTGGCAGCCGCGCACATCCCGGCGCAAGTGCTGAAGGAACTTGAGAAGAGATTTGCGGCATTCTTGTGGGGCTGGAATGAAGGGAAGAGTAAATGTCACTGGAGAAACTGGAAGACTATCGCTTCCCCAAAGGAGGAGGGGGTGCTTGGCATTAGGAAGCTTAAGGATTCAATGTTAGCTTTTCGGTTGAAGATGGCCTGGGACATCAAATTTGCGTCGGTTAAAAGCCTTTGGAGCTCATATATGTCTGCTAAATATGCCCGACACTTATCCACGCCCGGCCTGAACGATCCAGCAAGTTTTGCATCGCCTTTGTGGAAGAGAATTCACGCCTTAATCCCTGCAGTGGAGTCTTTTGTTCAGTGGTATTTGGGCAACGGTAAATGTAACTTCTGGCTATCCAACTGGTCAAGCCTCTGTCCGCTCCATCTTTTAACCTCAGCCCCAGTGCCGCCTTGCCTTCTTCAGCTGAAAACAGAGTAGGTGTTGGGCAAGAATGGCCCTCTCCCTCCATCAGCGGCTTTTAATTTCCTACCTCAACGGGTTATTAATTTCATTTTTCAGCAGGGTTTCTGTCTGTCAGAGGGGATGGACACCCCGATCTGGCCGTTCACTGCATTAGGAGAGTTCTCTATTGCCTCGGCCTGGGAGAAATGTAGATCGCCCATGCCTTGCAGAAGCTGAGTGAGACGGGTGTGGCATGGTAAACTTCTACCTAGGATCTCGCTATTTACCTGGAGGGTGATTATGAGAGTGACTGCAGTGGACGAGGTAGTCCAATCCTACGAAATCAGTATGGCGTCCAAATGTGTGTGCTGTTTTAGCAATTCTCAGCAGGGCCACTCGTTCGAGTCCATCCCTCATCTGTTTCTGAACAGTCAGATTGCGGTGGCTGTCTGGTCCTATTTCGGCCTCATGTTTGGTGTTCACGTTTTGGAGTCTGTGTCTGTCGAGGCCAGATTAGCTCAGTGGTGGGGCGCAACTACTTCTGGCTCGTCGAGATCAGCAGAGCATATGGTGGCCCTGTGTATTATCCTCTGGATCATCTAGAAATGCAGGAACGCATCGGTATTTGAGGGCAAAACCCCATCGGTTGCCAATGTCATTGCTAGAGGTAGATGGTGGTTTTCCGTCATCAACGATGTCAGGGGGGAGGACGGTTCAACAGTCTCTCGAAGCATCCCGGCTCAGCCCTCTCGGTCAACGACCAGCGCTGGGACAGGCACAGAAGGCAATCCGTTTCTCTCCCAGCTTGTCGATGGAGCCCCATTCTTGGTCAGCATCCCCTCCCCAAGGTGGTGAGATGGTTCAGACCGCAGCCAGGTTGGGTGAAAATCAATGTGGACAGATCGTCGATAGGCAACCCAGGTAACTCCGGTGGGGGAGGCGTCTGTAGAGATGACAAGGGAGAGTTTCGGTTCGCGTTCTCCTCGGGTTATGGCGTGGGGTCTAATGTTAACGCAGAGTACAGAGCTATCCTCGATGGTATGGAGCTCTGTCAGGGTAGAGGCTTTCAAAATGTGGTTGTGGAATCTGACTCCCAACTGGTGGTTAACTTCCTGCTTGGTACCGCTAACCCCAACTGGAAATGGGGGTATTGGATCCATAGGATTAATTGCATTAGGCGTGGAGGGAATTTTAAGTTCCTGCATATTTTTAGAGAAGGCAACTCGATGGCTGACACGATGACCTGAGCGGGGAGTGTGGAGTAAGGTTTCTCATTGGTTCTGCGCCAAGCTAGCCTCCTGGCTAAGGTTAGAGGCCTCTTGTTTCTTGACAAAGTGGGGCTCGGTTACATTAGGGAAGGTTCAAGGGTTGAGACGGGCCGAGGCTAAGCAGTTTTGGGTTCTTTGAGTGCCCTGTTGGGCCTCTTTTCCCCCAGTCTGTAGAGAGCTATGCATAGTTTTTCTGCTTTTTACGATAGGCTTCCCCCAGGTTCTTTTTCTCCTAGGGGAATCCCGAATGTAATTGGCTTTTTTTTTTTTTTTTGGATATATGGAAAGCTCTTTAATTTTAAAATAATAATAATAATAATAAATAAACTATAGAGAATGCTAGTGTATTGTATTGTGTATTGTGTGTGGTTAGTGGGCTCTTTTAATGTAAGTGCATGTGCACGCCTCCCCTTTCTCCTGCAGTGTACTATATGCTTTATCATAATAAAACACTGTGTTAGAGCAAGCAAGCCTAACACATCATTTTCTCTCAAACTCTTCTTCTTATTCTCCTCTCTCAATATTCTCATCTCCTCTTCACATTTTCCTCATTAAATCTCTTTCTACATGGTATTAAAGCAAAAATCCAGGCATTCCGCATCCACCAGGTTGAGAGGCGACACATCACCTTGCTGACGTCAGCAGCCGTACGACTGACGTCAGCGTTGTACAGACGTATGGACTCCGTTTGAGCTGAAAGTTTAGGGGTTTGATAGATCTCGATTTTAGAAGATTTGTCATGATTTTTTCAGAATTTATTGGACCTCATTTCATGGGTTTTTGGGCGAAATAGAGAAATTCGAAAATTGGTCCCAGATTTCGTTTTTCTTCGATCTACCTCAAATCGGTAAGCTTTTCTTTGGTTTCTTTGCTCAAGATGGACCGAAATCTTCCTCCCAAGCTACCCATGGTGGAATTTATCACAGTTTGAGAGGTTTTGAACCCCAAATGGATGTGCGGCTGAGCCGTTTTTCACTCGGTCAGGCCCTTTCTGACTGCGTTTCATGGTTTTTGGATGATTGATATTTGTTTGAGGTCTATCTCTTGTTATCTTGAAGGATTGAGTGAGATAGAGTTGTTTGAATCAGTCTTTCTTGGCATAGGGGGTCTCTTGGCGTAGGTTTATTTCTCTTGGAATCTACTATGGCTGACAAAGGACCCTCATCTCTTGGCATAGGGTCTCTTGAGTCCATCCCCTTGCAGATTACCTCCATTAAGTTGAATGGTGACAACTATCTTCAATGGGCACAATCTGTAAAAGTATTTTTAGGAGCCCGTGACAAGTTGTCGTATATTTTGGATGATCCCCCAAACTCTACAGATGCTACCTACAAGTCTTGGACAAAGGAGAATTATCAAGTTATTGCATGGTTGTTGAATAGCATGGATTCCTCGATTAGCCACTCAGTGATGTTTTTATCCTCGGCTAAAGGCATCTGGGATTCGCTTCATGATATGTTCTCGGAATCTCAGAATTTTTCACGGGTATTCCAGCTTATTCAAGAAATTGGTCGGTTTCAACAAAACTCCAGATCCTTAAAAGACTACTATTCGACGCTTCGGGGTATGTGGGATGAGTTGGATATGTATCAGCCTCTTCCTTCCAAATGTAAAGCGGATCATGACCATGCTCATAAGCAACGGGATGATACTCGTATCATGCAGTTCCTCGCTGGGTTGAGTTCTGATTATTTTCACGTTCGCGATCAGGTTGTTATGCAGGATCCTCTTCCCCCATTGACGACAGTCTATGCCATGTGTCAGCGTGCTATGGCCTCTACTCTTCCTTCTCATTCATTTCTGCCACCCGAGCGTTCGACACATCTTGCTGGTGATCAGTCCTCCCTTGGTCTTCGAGTACCATCCTTGAGCTTAGGGCGCATTTCTAGTTTTGTTGGTCGTGGTAGAGGCCGTGGGGGAGATCGAAGTCGTGGTAGCTGTAGTCTTTATGGTCGTGGTGGACATGGACGCGGTCGTGATGGTTCCCGCATTTGTTCACATTGTGGTGGAACTAATCACACGATTGATTATTGCTGGCAACTACATGGTCGTCCTACATATGCCGCTACTTCTGTTGCGTCCACTGTTGCTTCTGAGACAGTCTTCCATCCCGACAGCTAAGCAGGCTACTTCAGGGGAGTCTCTTATCATTTCTCGGGCAGCATATGATGCCCTTATGCGGCTTCACATTCGGGATATTCCTGAGCCTTCTCACGCAGCTTCGGCCCAGTCAGGTACTGCCCTTCTTGCGTCATCCTCTCCTACCTCCTGGGTCATCGACTCTGGAGCTTCCTCCCATATGACTGGTAAGTTGCAATTCTTTTCTTCTTATTCTCCTTCTTCTCCCACTCAGTATGTCACAGTCGCCGATGGAACTCAATCTCCCATCTCTGGGATTGGTTCCATCCCTCTCTCTTCTTCGTTGTCTTTGTCCTCCGCATTGCATGTGCCTCGTTTTCCATTAAACTTATTGTCTGTCAGCTCTCTTACTAAATCCCTCAATTGTTCCATCACCTTCTTTCCTTCTTATTGTTTGTTTCAGGACCTACAGACGAAGAGAGTGATTGGTAAGGGGCATGAGCGAGGAGGCGTTTATCTTCTCAATGATACACCTGTTGCCGCTTCTAGTACTCTCTCTCTAGATCGAGATTCCATGACTCGGTGGCATTGCCGCTTAGGCCACCCATCCATTGCTAGATTGAGACTTTTGTTTCCCTCTTTATCTGTCACTAAACCATTATATTGTGATATCTGTGAATTGTCTAAACGTCATCGTGCTACGTTTCCTCCTAGCTCTTCTAGGAGGAAATCTCAACCTTTTCTTCCGGTTCACTCGGATGTCTGGGGACCAGCCCCGGTTACATCGACTTTTAGATTTAAATATTTTGTTACCTTTATTGATGATTATTCCCGCATGACTTGGATTTACCTTTTGAAATCTTAAAGTGAAGTGTTTGATGCGTTTAAAGTGTTTTATCATGAAGTGTGCACTCAATTTCATTGTTTCATCCAATCTCTCTATTCTGATAATGGGGGAGAATACATGTCTACTGCCTTTCTATCCTTCTTGCAGGAACGTGGTATTTTGTCTAGGACGTCATGTGCTCGCACTCCTCAACAAAATGGTATTGCAGAACGAAAGAATCGTCATCTTCTTGAAGTTGCTCGCACCCTTCTGCTTGGTATGCACCTACCCAAACATTTTTGGGGTGATGCTCTTTTAACTACTACTTTTCTTAATATCTTACAAATCTTCATTTACTATATTGTATCCTCATGATAATCCATTTCCTCTACCACCTAAAGTTTTTGGTTGTACATGCTTTGTTTAAATTTTGGATGGGAGTAATGATAAACTTAGTCCCAGGGCGGTTAAATGTGTCTTTATAGGGTATACTCGGAGTCAGAAAGGGTATAAATGCTTTGACCCATTGACTCGTAAGAAATATGTCTCTGCCGATGTTACCTTCTTTGAGGATCTTTCCTTTTTCTCCTCTCCAGGCCGTTCCCTTTGTGATTCTCTTGCGAGTCAGGGAGAGTATGACTCTTATCCTTTTTCCACTCTTGATCATGGGAAAATTACTCCTCTCCCCTCTATTCAATATCCTATTGGTGATATGGGTGAGCCTAAGCCTCTGCGGGTGTATCATCGTCAAGATAAATCTTCACAAGCTCAGCCATCTACTCTTCCGCTCACTTTAGATGTTGGTTCAGGTGACTCTCCTAACTCGAGTTTAAATCTTCCCATTGCCTTGCGCAAAGGGTCACGATCTTGTACTCAATACCCCATTAGTAATTTCGTTTCATATGATCATCTTTCACCGTCTCTTCAGTCGTTTGCAGCTTCCCTGTCATCACAGACTATTCTTAAATCTCTCTCACATGCTCTTCAGAGTCCTGATTAGACAAAGGCGATGATGGAAGAAATGTCTGCCCTTGAGAAGAATCATACTTGGGATCTTGTGCCACTTCCTGTAGGCCATAAACCTGTTGGATGCCGATGGGTTTATACAATCAAGTTTCTTCCAGATAGCTCAATTGACCGCTATAAAGCCCGTCTTGTTGC
Organism: Magnolia changhungtana; assembly: GCA_030180095.1. Classification (NCBI taxonomy): domain Eukaryota; kingdom Viridiplantae; phylum Streptophyta; class Magnoliopsida; order Magnoliales; family Magnoliaceae; genus Magnolia; species Magnolia changhungtana. The sequence continues at coordinate 8,348,452 of JASAUF010000600.1, forward strand.
TAAAGGTTACACACAGACTCATGGTGTGGATTACTTCGAAACATTCTCTCCGGTGGCTAAGCTTAATTCCATTCGCGTTGTGCTCTCCTTGGCCGTTAATTTATCATGGCCCTTGTTTCAGCTTGATGTTAAGAATGCATTTCTCCATGGGGATCTTACAGAGGAAGTTTACATGCATCAACCTCCTGAGTTCGTTGCTTCTCACAACCCTGCACTTGTATGTCGGTTGAAAAAGGCTCTTTATGGACTCAAACAATCTCCATGTGCATGGTTCGAAAAATTTTGTCATGCTCTCTGGGAGTTTGGCTTTGTTCGTAGTCATGCCGATCATTCTCTCTTTATATGTCGTCGATCGACGGGCATCATGGTTCTCATTGTCTATGTGGATGATATAGTTGTCTGGTAGTGATTCTGCTGGAATGAGGGAGGTCAAAGATTTTTTGAAGAACAAATTTGAGATCAAGGATCTTGGTCCTCTTTGCTACTTCCTCGGAATTGAAGTTGCTCGCTCATCATCCAAATTGGTCTTGTCACAACGAAAATATGCGCTTGATCTTCTCATGGACACCGGAATGTTAGGGTGCAAGCCTGCTACCACTCCCATGGATACTTCATAGAAACTTTGACCAGATGATGGTGCTCTCCTTACTGATCCCGAGATGTATCGACGACTTGTAGGCCGGCTTATTTACCTGACTATTACTCGCCCAGATCTCTCATTTGCGGTGAGGGTTGTTAGCTAATTCATGCAAGTTCCCCGTACTTCTCATCTCACGGCTGTCTACCGTATACTGCGGTATTTAAAATCAGTCTCGGGTCTTAGCCTCCGCTTTCAGTTGCATGGTCATCTTCATCTTTCTGGCTATTCCGATGCTAACTGTGCAGGTAGTACTTTTGATCGCCGCTCTATATCCGGCTTTTGTACCTTCCTAGGTGGCAATCTTATAACCTGGAAGAGCAAAAAGCAGCTAGTTGCCCGGTCATCGGCTGAAGCAGAATATCGTGTTATGGCTCATGCGACGTGTGAACTCGTGTGGCTTCGCAATCTTCTTGAAGAACTTGGCTATCCTCCTTCAGATTTTATTCCTCTTCACTGTGACAATCAAGGGGCATCCATATTGCTCGTAACCCAGTTTTCCACGAGCGAACCAAGCATATTGAGGTCGATTGTCACTAAATTCGGGAGAAAGTCGCTTCTAAGGAAATCGTCACTCCTTTTGTTCGATCTGGGGATCAACTTGCTGATGTTCTTACAAAGTCCTTGAGTCAAGATGCTCTTCATCGTGTTCGTGACAAGTTGGGCATGATCAACATCTATGCTCCCAACTTGAGGGGGAGTATAGAGAATGCTAGTGTATTGTATTGTGTATTGTGTGTGGTTAGTGGGCTCTTTTAATGTAAGTGCATGTGCACACCTCCCCTTTCTCCTGCAGTGTACTATATGCTTTATCATAATAAAACAGTGTGTTAGGGCAAGCAAGCCTAACACATTATTTTCTCCCAAACTCTTCTTCTTCTTCTCCTCTCTCAATATTCTCATCTCCTCTTCACATTATCCTCATTAAATCTCTTTCTACTTAAACAATTTTTGTCCAGGATGAGGTCCCCTAGAGGTATTGGTCAATGAGATGGGACAAATTTTAAATTTGAGGTTTAGGGAAATGCATAGATTCTAGGGGCTTAAAGAATAGCAGAACCAAGATAGGGTATTTAGAGTGCAACTTTAATTAGAACTCTATAGAAGTAATGTGTTAGTTTTGATGGCCAACAGATACCCCAAGGTAATTTTTACATTCCCTTGGCTCTATAATTCAAAAGGATGGGAAGATTAATAAGGATGCTTCCATAGAATTAGATTTAAAAAGATGAAATGGAGATGACCCTTTATGGATTTGTGTGATCACTGCATACTTATGAAAATTAAGGGAAAAAAATCTATTCAACCATCTATGTTACATGGGGCTGTGTTGGGCAGTTAGTGTTGAGTGTGAAATATTGTATATTTTCCCCTTATTACGCATTGATTTTATAAGCATTCATGCGCTTAATTGATCTAATTATGTATGATTCGCTATGCAGGGTGATTTGGAGAGCTAAGATGAAAAGAATGATTAAAAAGAAGATAATGCTCAAAGAATGACCAAGTGAAGAGTTGGAGATTTGGAGGATATTATTGAAGAATTCAAATACCAAAGATCCAAGAAAACCACATATGAAGGATGAAAAAAAAGGCTGGAAAAATCACAAAATACATTAACAGAAATAACAGACTGTTCAATCCCACCCGAGGTTGGTTCAGTCTGACCGAATGAGCACAGAATAGTCCAGCAACAAAACTGTTATTTTCGAAGATAATTCGGCTCAACATTAGGTCCGACTGAATTCATGTTCGTTGCCACCAAAGGAGAGTTTGGTGCGACCTAAGGGACAAACTTCAGATGAATATTGAAGAAAATTGGTTGCAACCGAGAGACTAATTTGGTGCGACTGAAGTGTAACAAAAGTGTGTAAAGTTGAAGCAGATTCCAAGTCAGTGCAGATTTTCCCTATTTAAAGGGGTGTTTTGGGCTTTCCTAGTTATGAATTAGGGCTTAGGAGAAAGACCTAGGGGCGGTGGAGCTTCGACGAAGTCGTCCTTCTTCTTCTTCCCGTCAAATCTAGTTTGTTGTTTAAGTTTCTCTTTTATTTTTCTTTGAAGATGTTAGCCATGCTAGGCTAATCTCTTAAGCTAAGGTTAAGGGATGAAGCTTGTAGTTCAATTACAATATTTACTTTATTTGATTCAATAGCATTGGTTTAAATGATGATAGTAATTTGATTTGGTTTGGATTTATTTTAAGGTCTTCGAATTGTTTATTTCTAAATTTGTTGTGCACTCCGGGTATAATGAATGCTTTGATTTAACAATTGTTTAGCCTAAATTAGAGAAGGATTAAATCTGTATAATTGATTGATATATTGTCGCCCAAGGGTTATTTAGACGCTTTTGATTCCCTACGATTGAGATCCGAGAAACGTTCAATTGAAATCATATTCTTATTGGTGTTAATGAATTGTTTAACAAATTATCTTCCAATTGGATAGGATGGGACTTCGATTCCAATTGAGATATTCATTGAATCAATAAATTGAATATTATGATTCCGATGAGTGGATTTCTAGATCCTTAGTCTTTTATTTATTTGTTTTAAAATCCTTTCCTTAAATCGTTGGATTAAAAACCTAGACAAACTGTTAGATTTAGATTAGTTCTAAACCGTGTTCCCCATTACCTGAGGATTCGACCTCGGTCTCACCGAGTTATTACTACATCGCAGCCCTGCACTTAGGGTTGTCAACCCTTAGGTTCGATCAGTTAGCAAGTAGCATGATCAACAACTGAGTGTTGTGGAGATGAAAACATTGAGAAACATGTGGGAAGAAGGATAGAATTCAAAAATATGTAATCTGAGCAGCCTCGTAGTCTCAATAAGATATAAATGATGGAGAGCAGATTGGGGTAGTTTAATCATAGGCAAAGAAGACCAAATATGGCTCTGTTAAGGAGTGAAACATTGATGAGGGTTGAAGAGCCTGAAAGGAGGATGGTAGGAAGACTAAAAAAGGGATGTGGATTAAGGAACCGAGAAGGGATATGAAGGCTTCTTAACTTATTAAGGCTATGGCCTTATGATAGATAGACAAAAAAAAAAAAAAAAAGATTCACAAAGCAAAGCAAAATTCATAAAGCCAACCCAACTAGTTGGCACAATGTTATGATGATGATGATGAACTTGAAAGGCTAGAACTGTCCTGTCAAGGAGATTTTTTGTGCATGATCCATGATTGGACACAACAATAATTATAAACCCCACACGTATTGTGCAAAGACCAAGGTAGTACATTCTCTAATTTATTTGAAGAATAATAACATGAGACATTGTAACGCCAATGTGTAATGTTTATCATCTCTACTCATGTACTCATTGATCCAAACAATTCAAACAATGTCCTGCCACTTGGATGGATTGTGTTAAAAGATGACATCAATATGATGTTTGTTATTTCCAAAACTTTACAAGATTTTTATGGACTATTAATAAAGACAAAATTGCAGGCAAGTTATCACGTGCTTAGGATCATCCACTCAGCGAGATTTTCAGGCTATATAGCCAATCCAAGAGGTTCCCATCTATTGCAGTCTAAACAGGCCCGCATGTAAGTGATGGTGTGTGATGTGTCAGCATAGTTCACCCATGTGGTGGACAGTAGAAAAACCAATTTGGAAAATATAATGAAAATGCCACAGCCAACTGCATTCCTAAGTTGTCCAACAAGGGAGCACGTACATTCCTCAAAGAGTGCCCTCTAGAATGCTTGCCATCCTTGATGAATCTGAACCCCGGCTAGAATCGCAGAAGATGCAGTCCTTACATGTGGGATTTGTAATTATTGTTGTGTCAGCAGTGGATTTAAATGGATGATATTGTCTAATCATAGTGGAGGATGATCCACAAATAGACTCTTAGGGAAGCAAAGGATCCTCCACAAACAAATACACTCCTGCAGAACAGAGATTCCAATAATTTTTAAATTTGATCAATGATATATTCAAGTCCCTGGCTTAATGGAAATTCTACTTTCTTTCAAACACATGGGTTGCTCAATTAATATGTCTTAAATGCATGCTTGAAAAATAGATTATCTTCATTTAGTAAAAACCAAGGATACAATCTAGCAGTGAAAGTAAAGTTCAGTGTAGAGGCTAAATACCGTGCTCCTACAATGAATCTTCTTCCGGTTTCTGAGTGCTGTGAGTTCTGAAATTTCATGTCGGTAGTGAGAGAAAATGTGATCGTAGAAGACTGCCGGTGTTCCAGGATGCGTTAGAATGTAAGCATACCCTTGCATCTCCTTCCCAGATGGGAATCTCCAATGACCCTTCAAAAGAAACAAAATTAGCCAAGTTAGCAATTTGCATTAAAACAAGAAAGGGATTTTTAGTGGCATTTGTTGGGTACACTTATTGACGTATACTATTACAGTGAGTCAAGCAGTCCAAAAGAATGATGTATGTGGATGAAATAAATACCAAAGATTGTGGCATGGCAATGAACAATATGACAACAAGCTGCTACAGATGGCCCAGAGATAGCGATACACAAAACTACGATATTTCAAAATTAACCCAAACAAAGTCATAAACCGTGTGAAGTTTTTGAGAATCCAATTAAAATAAAATTATCTTTAATTGACAACATCTGATAGAAACTATAGTTGCACAAAGCGCAAAGCATGAAGCATAGCAGTAAGAGGTTCAGATGCAGTAGCAAGGAAACGTCTATTTCAAAATGTTAGCAAATATAAACATCTAGGAAGAGGGAGTGGGAGTGGGACTGTGGGGGTCAAAAGGCATGAATCAAAGATGGAGTGGAATTTGGTTAGAAGGTTTGTGAAACAAATAATGAAACCTTAGTTGCAGGGACCTTCTACCCAAGGTGTGTTCCCATTCCCACTTCCTCGGCATTTCATATGGGAACACTTGTTGGCTGTTTGACCACCTGTGGGATCACTTGTTTGCAAGAAAAGTTTGTTGCACAGCACGCCAACAACGTAGTGAGCCTAGATCCAATCTCAGGCCTCACCCACAAACGATAAACAGGAAGAAATATAAACTAGAAACAGATCAAAGCAATCCAAAACAAACCACAAGATAAGATATATGTGGAAAAACCCCAATCTAGGGTAAAAGACCACGGATGCAAACTTCCACTATGAAGAACGAAGATTACAAGGCAATATACTAACCTCTCCCTTGGAAGTACAGAGAAAATCCCTTGCCCACACCTTAGAAATATTTCCCAATATTCACCTTTGTTGAAGTGATAAAAGTCCCTTGATATACATTGATGCACCACACTCTAACAGCTTGAGCTTTTGGAGTGAATGGTTGTTTGACATGGTATCAGAGCAGAAGGTCCTATGTTCGAATCTCGAGAGCAGCAAATATGCCTCGCTAATATATTATTCTCCCACAGGGGGTCAGGAAAATCAGGTCCGGCCCAGGGACCGGGAAATTAAGCTCGGCCTATTTATGGTGTGAGTGTCCCTCCACCTTTGTCAATATGTTCCCGTGCGGAGTTCTCACCTCGCATGTGTGGGGGGGTGTTGAAGTGATAAAAGTCTCTTGATATACATTGATGCACCACACTCTAACAGCTTAAGCTTTTGGAGTGAATGGTTGTTTGACAACCTTAACCCTAGAATAGCCCTAGGGACCCCAATTTATAGTTTTGGCAACTTCCCTTTCGCATCCCAGTTGCAAAAGGACTTGCGACACGAAATCTGCGAAACTCCTTTCGCATCCCAGTTGCGAAAGGACTTGCGACACGAAATCCACGAAACTCCTTTCGCATCCCAGTTGCGAAAGGACTTGCGACACGAAATCCGCGCATGTGGCTCCACTTCTCAACAATCTCCCACTGGGAGACACATCGCCATAAACCTTTGTCTTCTTCATCCGGAGTGCACCACATCCCCGTCTTCAAGCCTGAAGACCAATCAAAGCTGAACAGAGCTTCAACTTCTCCCTTGTGACCGCCTTGGTCAGCATATCCGCAGGATTCTAACTTGTATGAATCTTCTCCAGAGCAATCGATCCATCTTCCAGTAACGAACGTATGAAGTGATATCTAATGGCAATATGCTTGGTCCTTAAATGAAAGGCTGAATTCTTAGCCAAGTGTATTGCACTCGATCGTCATCCTTTGTACATAAACTTGCAACTGCTTGCTTCTTACCCAACTCTTCCATAAAACCTTGCATCCACACCATCTCCTTGCATGCTTCTGTAGCCGCAATATATTCTGCTTCTGTCATACTGATAGATACTATCTTTTATAACTGAGAGACCCAACTAACTGCAGCACTACCCGAAGTAAAAACATAACCTGTAGTGCTTCTTCTGCTGTCGATATCTCCTACCAAATCTGAATCCACGTAGCCTTGTAACTTGATTTCCGATCCACCATAACACAGCCCTACATCCTTAGTACCTACCAAGTACCTAAGGATCCACTTCACAGCTTCCCAATGTTCCTTCCCGGGGTTGTTCATGAACCTGCTAACAACTCCCACTGCTTGAGCAATGTCTGGCCTCGTGCTCACCATAGCATACATGAGACTCCCAATAGCTGACACGTATGGAACTTTAGCCATGTAGTCCTTTTCCTCCTGCATCTTTGCACCTTGCTCCTTAGATAGCTTGAAGTGGTTGGCTAATGGAGTGCTAACCGGCTTAGCACCTCCCATATTGAATCGATCAAGTACTTTGGCTATGTACTCTGCCTGTGACAAAACTAATTTCTTGTTTTCCCTGTCACGCTTTATCCTCATGACTAGGATTTGTTTTGCAGCTCCTGAATCCTTCATGGCAAATTCTCTAGACAATTGTCTTTTGAAATCTGAGATGTCCTTCATGCTTGAACCGGCCACAAGCATATCATCAACGTACAGAAGAAGGATGATGTAAGACGTATCAAACTTCTTCAAGTAACAACAATGGTCTGCATGACATCTCCTAAAACCGTGTCCCGACATGATATTGTCGAACTTCTTGTACCACTGCCTCGGGGCCTACTTAATGCCGTATAGACTCTTCTTCAGTCTGCACACCTTGTTCTCATTACCTGGTGCCACGTATCCTCTCAGCTGATGCATATATATCTCTTCTTCAAGGTCCCCATGAAGAAGGGTTGTCTTAACATCTAGCTGTTCTAGATGTAAGTCCTCTGAAGCCACCATACTCAAGACCATGCGAATCGTAGACATTTTCACTACCGGTGAAAATATTTCAGTGAAATCGATACCTGCCTTTTGTTGAAACTCTTTCACAACAAATCTGGCCTTGTACCGTTTCGAACCATCGTGCTCCTCCTTCAGTCTGTAAACCCACTTGTTATGAAGAGCTTTCTTACCCTTGGGTAGAGTGACTAGCTCCCATGTACGATTAGACTCAAGAGAGTCCATCTCATCATCCATGGCCTGCTCCCACTTAACCCGTATATTTGACTGTAACGCCTCTTCAAAACACTCTGGCTCACCATTATCTGTCAGTAGTAGATAATGTAAGGAGGGTGAGTATCGGACCGTGGGTCTCCTCTCCCGAGTAGACCTCCTCACAACCGGTGTATGCGGCTCTGCCTGCTATAACACCCATGTTTAGTAACTCTTCCAACTCTACGAATTCCTCTTTCTCGGCCTTATTTTCCTGCACGCTGTCCTTATGCATCACTTTTTCGTTGAAGACTACGTCCTTGCTTCTGATGATTTTTCTATTTTCTGCATCCCAGAACCTGTAGCCAAAATCATGCTGCCCGTAGCCTATAAACGTGCACCTCCTGGACTTCGCATTCAGCTTGTTTATGTGCTCTGCATCAATGTAAACATATGAAGTGCAACCAAACACTCTGAGATGTGCAAGGTTCACTTCCTTCCCAGTCCACGCTTCTTCTGATAGCCCACCATCCAATGGTGCTGAGGGACTTCTATTGATGAGATATGCGGCAGTATTCACGGCATCTGCCCAAAAGGTCTTGGGCAACCCTGCATGTAACCTCATGCTCCTGGCGCGCTCAAGGATGGTCATGTTAATGCGCTCAGCCACACCATTCTGCTGTGGTGTCCCTGGAATCGTTTTCTGATGTTTGATTCCATTTGCTGCACAATACTCCTCAAATCTCTTATCACAATACTCTCCCCCATTGTCAGATCTGAGACACTTTACTGTTTTACCTGTCTCATTTTCTACCATAACTTTTCACTTCTTAAATACATCGAATACATCAGATTTATGTTTTAAGAAGTAGACCCAAAATTTTCTACTAGCATCATCAATAAAGATAACAAAATGACGTGAGCAACCAAGAGATAATACCTGTGCCGGTCCCCACACATCATTGTGTACAAGCTCTAACAGATGTGTCTTTGGAGCGCGTCCCATCTTCTTGAAGTTTACCCTCTTCTGCTTGCCATACACGCAGTCCTCGCAGAATTCCAAGTCAATAGACTTCAGCCCTGGTAGCTTCCCTTTTGACAATAGCACTTTCATCCATTTCTCACTCATATGTCCCAGCCTCTGATGTCATAACTGCCCATTCACTCCAGTTGATGCGACTCCGAGTGAACTATACAATCCTGAAGTCACGTACAAAGTATCTTCCTTTTTGCCTCGAGATATTACCAAGGCACCTTTTGTGATCTTCCAGGAGTCATTGGTGAGTGTCGTCACATAACCGGTATCGGCCAACTGTCCCACTGAGATTAGATTACATTTCAAACTCGGTACATGTCTGACATCCTTCAATTTCAAGATTGTTCCGTCTTTCTGATTTACATGAACATCCCCCTTTCCAACAATATTGCACGGCTCATCATCACCCAGGTAGACTCTCCCAAAGTCACCTGACACATAATCACGCAGAACTTCCTTATACGAAGTGGCATGAAACGAAGCACCCGAGTCTATAACCCAAGACTCATTCTTCGCATCAAGAGACAAGATCAACGCCTTTGTGTCGCTCTCCTCAGACAGATTCATTGAATCCTTCCCGCCTTGAGAGCTCCCTTCTTGTTTCTTGAGCGCCCTGCAATCACGTTTCACGTGTCCCTTCTTACCGCAATGCCAACACCCGTCTTTGTCTTTCGGTCCCTTGGACTATTTCCTCGACTTGGAACGCCCGTGTTTATTGCCTCCTTTGTTCAGCCATCTTCCTCTTCCTTCAACGTTTAGAGCATTCCCTGAGTCTCCTGAAACTCCTGATGCCTTTCTTCTAGATTCTTCGCTGAGAATTAGACCGGCTACATCATCAAATTTCAACTTTGTTGACCCTAAAGAATTGCTCACAGCAATCACCAAACCATCTCAACTGTCTGGCAAACTGGATAAGATCAATAATGCCCTGACCTCATCCTCAAAAGCAATGCTAACGGATTCCAACTGGCTCGTGACTGTATTGAACTCGTTTAGATGTTCTGCCATGCTCCCACCATCTGACATCTTCATGTTGAATAGTTGTTTCATAAGATGAACCTTGTTGGATGCTGAGGGCTTTTCATACATGGTAGCTAGGGCTTCCATTAATTCTTTTGTCGTTTTTACTTTGGATATATTGAAGGCGACGCTCTTAGACAAAGAGAGTCGGATCATTCCTAAAGCCTTCCTATCCAGTAAAAACCATTCATCATTGTCATCTTTCTGGTCTCTTCTCTTTTTCTCCTAGAGGAATATAGAGGTCCTTCTGATACAGATAATCCTCCATCTGCATCTTCCAGAAGGCAAAGTTTGAACCATCAAACTTCTAAATTCTAGTTTTCCCATCTTCCGCCATCGCTCCCAATAGAACTAAACCAATAGCTTTGATACCAGTTGTTGCGCAGCACGCCAACAACGTAGTGAGCCTAGATCCAATCTCGGGCCTCACCCACAAACGATAAACAGGAAGAAATATAAACTAGAAATAGATCAAAGCAATCCAAAACAAACCACAAGATAAGATATACGTGGAAAAACCCCAATCTAGGGTAAAAAACCACGGATGCAAACTTCCACTATGAAGAACGAAGATTACAAGGCAATATACTAACCTCTCCCTTGGAAGTACAGAGAAAATCCCTTGCCCACACCTTAGAAATATTTTCCAATATTCACCTTAACCCTAGAATAGCCCTAGGGACCCCAATTTATAGTTTTGGCAACTTCCCTTTCGCATCCCAGTTGTGAAAGGACTTACAACACGAAATCCGCGAAACTCCTTTCGCATCCCAGTTGCGAAAGGACTTGCGACACGAAATCCACGAAACTCCTTTCGCATCCCAATTGCGAAAGGACTTGCGACACGAAATCCGCACATGTGGCTCCACTTCTCAACAAAGTTGTACTTAATTTTCTGATTAGTTTTAAAGAGTTTTAGGTGGGAAAGTTTACTTACAAACCAAGTCATAGAACTATCAAAGATTAGTTCTGTAATTTCCTAATCAAGAATACATGTTTTGGAATGAGAGGAAAATCTCACATAGAGACCCATAAGTATTAATTAGTGTTCGGGGCCTTGCACAAAACCTTAGGATCTAGCCCTCCAGAACAAACCAAAATTATTCACGATTACTCTCCTTTATTCTAGATTTCATATTTAAATCTTTTTCTAGTTCTAGTTCTAGTTATTTCAGAATACGTACAAGTTTAGTCCCTATGGATTCGACCTCAGTCTTACCGAGTTTTTACTATATCGCGACCCTACACTTGGGGTTGTGAACAAGTTTTTGGCGCCATTGCCGGGGACTACGGCTACATTTTTCTGGAATCAATTGATATTAGAATTAAGTTAAGATTAGGGTTTTTATTTTGCTATGTTATTAGGTTAGGATTTTTTCTGAAATTATTTTTAGAAACTAACATTGTTTTCTGTTTTGTAGGAGCCTAACATAGCAACTCTTATTTGGTAATTTTGTTCCAACCCTCTTATATTTTCTGGATCTCTTATTTGTTTTAGTTTTTCTACTTTTCTTTTTAGGCTTAGTTGTTTAGTTACTTAAGGGCTGAGAGTGTTTCATGCCCAAGTTGATCCGTGATAAGACTCTACATCTTTTGAATGAAGGAGGATTAGTCGAAGGGTTGCCTATCCATCACAGGATTAGACACCACTTGAGACCCTCTGAGTCAATAGAAGTGATGGCTGCAAATCAACCTCAACCTCCAGTTGAGGAAGTTCAAGATGAAAACAAGGTGCAAAATGCACCCCGGCCTCATACTCTACGAGATTATTTACAACCGGTGGGGGTGAGTACACCTTCTATATGATATTCCCATTGAATGTAGGAACTGTGGAAATCAAACCAGGGGTAATTCAACTCCTCCCTAAGTTTCATTGACTAGAATTTGAAAGTTCATACTTGCATATGAAAGAGTTTAATGAGAACATATCTACATTGCAGTTCACAAATGTGTCTGAGGACACAGTTAGACTAAAATTGTTTCCTTTCTCTTTGAAAGAAAAGGCAAAGTCGTGGTTACATTCCTTAAGACCAAAGTCCATTGGCACATGGGCTGAGATGAGAAGGGAGTTCCTTAAAAAGTTATTCCCCTATCATAGAACAAATACCTTAAGGAAAACAATCATGAATTTTGCGCAAAAAGAAGACAAGACCTTCCAATATTGGGAGCGATTTAAGGATCACAGAAATTCATGTCCACAAATGGCTACGAAACATGGCGTATAACAAGCTTTTTCTATAAGGGATTGACCTCACTCATGCACCAATTTGTGGAGATTGTGTAATGGGGAATTCATGAATAAGGAAGCCGATGATGTATGGGATTATTTTGATAAACTTGATGAAAACGCGCAATCATGGGATACCTCTTCAAGAATTACCACCTAGACTGTTGACTTGATCTCTCGATCCACTGATGTGACCAAAGGTCCAAACCTGGATCCTTTGTTCATGGCACACTCACACTCTTGTGTAGGGTGAGGGGAAGCAAAAACCGACACCAAGTCAGTTCCCAATGGTGGAGATTGTCCATCCTGACCCAAGTCAGTCCCCTCACAAGAGATGACCGAACATTTCATGAATTGATGCCCACAGGTGTGTTCAACGCACATGTGACGGTCATGGTCTAACAAGGTATTGAGATCCATGGACCATGACTCTCCCAGGTCAATGGTCGTCATGTCCAATCTCAAGTTCCCAAGGACTACCAGAGGAATCAATCCTCAACAAACCCAATGAATATAAAGATAAGAGCAACACTAAATCTAAGGCATATCACATGTCCAATATAGAACCCATAGTCACCATGATCAACGGTTGAAATCTGCCCAATCACTTCCACGTGGCTAGTGGATTAGGGCACAAATGGTTTTCTACAGCATTAACTCCAACACCCACACCCATATAGCATCCCAAAACCTAATCCTTTGCCCATTACCTAAGGATAAAACCACCCCTTCTCATACCTTTTTTTTTTAATTGAGTTTACCACTTTCCATGGGTATGAAGATCTATACAATGATGAAGACTGTGTCCACCAACCCCCAGAATCAAAGCCATACTTCCTCCTAACTACCTCCCTTCATAAACTCCCCTCCACCCCAAATCTCCATACCCATTTTCCTAACAAGGCTTGATTCAGCACCTCCAAATTCTTTCCAATCTAATGGATACGGACTTTGGACATTTGAAAATTAACATAACGTAGATCGAAAGATTGGACATAACCGCCTTAATAAGAGTTATCCTTTCCCCTAATGACAAATATCTGCTCCTCCACTGATAATTTATTTTTGAACATATTCATTGTTTCCTCCTCCCTACTTCTCAGGACTTCTTTTTCCACCCATTTATCTTACACTTTAACTTCTTTAGCTTCTGAAGGAGATTAAAGCCCGCTCCCCCTTGGTCCGGAAAGGACTTTCACGACTTCTTTATCAAATTTGAAAATCCGTCAACTTCTAACCAAGCCACCTCAAAGCAAAACAGCCTTGGACCCTAATTCTCCTCATCCATTTCTAGCTTCTCTCTCTCTCTCTCTCTCTCTCTCTCTCTCTCTCTCTCTCTCTCTCTCTCTCTCTCTTTTTAAATGGTAGTTTCATTAAAGGGCCACAACCACTAGAAACAAATATAAATCGAAAAAAACAAACAAACTACACCCATCCCACCATAAGTAGAGCCAAGGTAACCCACTCCGAAGCCTAGTCCCTCTTGAAAACATCTATCACCTTCCCATCTTTGTTTTTAAAATATCAAGCATTTCTTTCAAGCCATAGAACCCATAAACCCACTAACAAATTCAACCTCCAAATCCTTTTTCTTGGAATCCCTATATCCTCTCCATGCCATGATAAGAGAAATGAATCTATCGAGCTCGGAAACATCGAGAGCAATCCAAAAAGTTGAAAGAAGTGGCACCACACCTCTCTAGCAAAAGGACAATGAATAAAAAGATGATTCACCGGCTTTGCATGTCTAAAACAAAGAAAACATACATTCGGTAGAATCATATTTCTCTTTGAAAGATTGTCTAATGTTAACATTTTATTCATACCAACAAGCCATCCAAATGCCGCCACCTTCAACGGAGCACCATAACACCAAACATAAGCCGTCAGAGAAATCCCTACACTTGCCTCATTGTCGATAAGCACCCGATAAAAGGATTTCACAGAAAACATACCCGATTTGTCTTTCAACCTTCTGAGCATGTCGAAACTTGAGGGAGATGTATAAGACTTGGCTAGCACCTCTAGAAGATTAATCGAGTCTTCACATTCTTCGTCAGAGAGATTTCTTCTAGATGGGGGGGGGGGGGGGGAAGATTAACAATCCTCCACCTTGAAATTTGCTTCCCTAGCTACCCTATGATCCATTCCAAAAATTCATTCCTTGTGATCCATTCTGAAAATTCCTTAACACTTCAGTTGATTCTGCCACCAATTGAATTTTCTAACAGGAATCAAACAACATTGCAAGTTGCCTCCCACGCACCACGGGAAGGACCATTTTTTTACAACATTCATCCAACTCCGCCCATAGCTGATTCCTGCAACGTGCCTTATTTAGACAATAGACAACCGATATAATCCATTTGAACCTAGAAGCCTTATCTCACAACAGTAACGATAAAGAAAACTGCCCCTTCCCATTCTTCTAAGCCCCATAAATTCGAATTCCAAATTACTAACATACCCCCTGAATTTCTTTCTACATCTAAGGCTTCCCATGATTTAACAACACCTTTCCATAGCAAATCCACCACTCTTTTGTCTATATACTCTGCATCTTAGTTTCTTGGAAAGAAACCAATTGTGCTTTATATTTTGAACATAAATACCAGATTTGTAACCTTTTTGGGAGCAACCCAAGCCCATAACATTCCAACTTACCAGCTTCATAATTCAACCAACTAGACCCAATATTCCCAATTATAGATCAGTGTTTCAAATAGCACCCGTAGCGTACGCTACGTAGCGTAGCATGGCCGTAGCGCTACGTAGCGTCCCATATAGCGTAAATCCCCTGTAGCGTACGCTACAGAGGTCGTAGCGTACGCTACAACTACGTAGCGTCCGTAGCGTAAGCTACAATTACTATTTTATTTTTTTTATTATTTTTTTCACATTTTCTTTGTTTCTAACGTTGAGGAATGTGACACTTATATTATACTTGATACTTTTAACCGATGGGATTTTTATTTCTTTTCATAGTTGTGACTTGTGGTTTCAATTTGACATTATTAATTAAAGTGGTTTGTTTAGAAAGTTGTTGATGTGATAATTATTTGATTTGGCTTATATATGTGGATTGGCTTTTGATAAATGATAACTAATAACTTTTTTAAACACGCTTATAATTGATAAAATGAATCATCTTTTAGGCATTTTTATATTTTTTTCATTTTTTTCACTATTTATTATATTTATCCTATTTTTAAATTAAAAAATAGAAGTATCGTGTAGCTTACGCTACACGTTATAGAGGGCAAAGCGCTACGCATCACGCTACCGCTATTTAAAACAATATTATAGATTAACCTACGATCAATGATCCGCAAAGTCTTTCTCCCCTTCCCGTCCTTTTGTCTCCCTGCTAATACGTAATTCCGACCCCCTCTATGCCAGCACTGTATTTTGGCAACCCCTTTCCACAAACTCGAACAAAACAACATAATCTTTTGGATTATTCCCAAAAGTTACCCCCACTAGCCTTGCAATTTCCCTTGAAAGCCTTTTAACTCTCTTCATATCCTATGCCATCAACAATCTCTTCATCTTCCATCTTCACTTAGGGCCTGTTTGGTCGGGCGAATCCCATGGGATTAGGAGGGATGGGATGGATTTTCAGGTAATGATGGTGGTGTCAATGGATTCGTTTAAGATCCATGGAATTGCTATATCCCGGGATAAGTTGACTGGGTCTGTTTGGCACACCGGGCATATCCCGGGATTTTACCTTCCAATCTGTCCAACCAAAGGATTGGATCAATTTTAAGGTAATGATGGTGATTTCAGTGGATTGTTTTAAGATCCATGGGATTGCTTATATCCCAGGACAAGTTCACTGGGTCTGTTTGGCTCGTCATGCATATCTCAGGATATCGTGATCCCATCCCTCCTAATATCGTGGGATCGGTCTGGCCAAACAGGCCCTTAGACAACACCTTACAAGTCATGCCCTACATTTGAGATGACAGCAACTCCTCTATTCGCATTACTTCTAGGCCCGTAGCCGTTGCTAGTGGTGTTGTGCATTGAACCCTCAATCCCTCTTCTTTTCCCCAATTTTGACGTTCTATAGCATCTTCTTGCCGACCATTTACCTTCCCGCCATACCTAAGATCTTAATTATGCTGCTCCCATTCGGCTGCGGCGTTCTCGACTTGTAATATCTGCCCTTGATCATTGAATGATAGGATTTGTCCCAGTCCTGCTTGTATTCGAGTTTGTGGAGGGTCGTCCATGTTCGAAGCTTTTGCCCTTTCAACTCCAATCGCTTTCCTGCATAAGTAGTCAAAACCACTTGATTTATGGCCCTTTCCCCTTCGCACATGAGACAATCTACTCAGAGGCTAGATGTGCGAAGAAAGCCACATGTGCCATACAAATCGCATCTGTCACACATGAATCCTCCACAGAAACCTCTTGCATCAATTTTTCTTCACACGTGTCTTTGCTAACATCATTTGACCATGTGTCAAAGTTTCGAGCCTCTCCATTTAATACCTTACCATGAATCAAACGGTCCTCGAAGTAACCAACTCGATCGTTGCCTTTTCCTCTCACTTTATTTAATATCGCTCCATGCGTCGTAACATGAGGGGTTGACATCGACAATCCTGCCAAAGTCATCAATGGTCTCTGGAAAAGGTTGTTGGCCAAGCCAAACCTTGCCAAATGTCTCCCTCCCCTCTGACTCCTCTCATGCACCTCCCTCGTCACCAAAAGGATCCCAACACGTCGTGTTCTTGTCTTTCAGTGCTCTGCCAGACCACTGCACCTATGCACATCTTCCTTTGCAGTGATATCTACCATTGTTAGTGCCTCGGTTTGTCAATAACGTGGGCTAAGTCAGTTAAGCCTCCAGTGGAAGACATTGACTATCAAAGACTCGAAGACTTGAAGCAGCAAGGCCCGAAGACAACATGTAAACATTGAGGTGCCTTGGTATACCTACCCTTAGACCCCTTAAGTTCTAAAACAACCTACCTCCAGATGTCTCATTCCATAGCTAAACATGTGATTCATCTAACCCAAGCCTTAGACCTTAAATGAGTATGTTAAGTTAGGCTTAAAAAGATGTGCAACGCTGTTGTGAATCAAAAACCCAAATCAGCAACTTTTTGTGATCCCATCGATCAGACTCGATCAATCGAAGGCTCATCGCTCGATCGATTGAAAACGGCCAAAACTGTCCAGCGAGCTTTACTATAAATCACGAATTAGTTTGATGGATAGAAGGTTCGATCGATCGATCGATGGACTAGCCATTATAGATCCGTTTAAGCTTTTTCTTTATATAATTTGCAACCGGATCTTTATGAAATTGATAGTTTTAGATGATTTACAGGCCCTAGTGCATTCCAAGCATTCACAATACTCCTAGGCTATCATCTAAAGAGATCCATGCCTTCCTCCTTATGATTCATCACTCTAAAAAGCATTCCAAGCTCCATTTGAAGAAGAACATGGTATCTTGCATTCTCTAGAGAGTAGATATCAATCCCATAAGTAAATCCTAATGTCTATCATCCTCTAGAATGCCCATCTAGGTGAATCCCCAATTAGAACCAACTATCTCATAGTTTTAGGAGATTCAACCTCTCCCATTACCTTGGCATTCCAATAATCACTTCTTATGCAAGGTAGCCGATCATAGGAGTTGAACCATCCGTGTCAAAGATCGGGGGAGCACAAGAGAAGCAGATTCATGAAGAGAAGATGCATCTCATGAAGGCGCATCAACGAGGCTCAATCCAACAAGTTGTTATTTTAGAGTCTCAATACTCTCTCCTTGTGTAGGATTGAGTATAGAGTTTGTAACCCAAACTCGCGTAGGTCCTTGTGTAGTGTCATATCGCCACCAGATACGAGTGCGTACATAGGCCATTGACACGGGTGCAAACATGTAGGTTCTTGTGTAGGTCCGCCTCCAACGGGAGTATTCATAGGTCCTTGGATTAGGACCGAGTTTATTGGTTAGCCGATAGAAAACCAATTAAGTCCCCGCGAGAGCCACCAACACAGGTGAAAACGTGTTCCACCAACACGGGTTAGTACTTGTAGATCTTTGTGTAGGACCGTCACCGTTACTGTTAAGGGTGTGTACGTGGTCCACCGACATAGGTGTGTACGTGTAAGTTTGTGGTGAACCTGTAAAACCATTGTAAAGGTTAGAGGTAAACCTATTGGAAACCTCCGAGATAGTGAAATCCAGTAAACTCGAGACGAGTGCGTCCAGCGGGAGTGGAGGAGGCAATTAGTTGAACCACTATATATCGTTGTGAATTCGATTATGATTTGAGGATGCTATTCTATTTGTATTTGTGAGTTGAATGGTTTAATTCATATGAATGCATAATTAGATTGTATGCTAGACGCTTAATTGATTAGACACGCACACACAAGATATCTATCTCCAACATAGACTATTGTGCTTAATTAGTTGTATCTTAATTAGTCTATGTTCTTGGTTTGTAATGCTTAATTGTATAAATCGATAAATAATTTTATAAAGGCCTATCCTCTCCCCTTTGCACCCCTCGCCCCCCCCCCCCCCCCCAACTTAACTATAATTCTAAGTTGCAGCTCCATAAGCTTCCGCGTAGCGTGGTGTCTAATGTTCATGTCTTTCAGTGCTCTGCCGAACTGCCCCACCCATGCACCATCTTCCTTCGCAGTGATCTCCATCATTGTTGTCTCACTCAAGACGTCTAGAACCCCTGATATTTCTTCCTCTCAGTGACACCCCACCACATTCTTCTCCTTCCCAACTCAAATACCAACATGGTTTTCAATATTTATAATAATGCCATTAATAACAAAAGCAAAAATACCGATTATGTCGTAAACCTAGATGGGCCTACAAATTGGCCATATAATAGCCCACATTCACATTCAATAACAATTCCAAAGGAATTTTTAAATGAATTGGCCCATGCTTGTTACTCAAAACACCACAAAATTGGCTCAAGTGGCAAATCTACCACCAACCTACCAAATAAGTCTTATTGAAGAAGAAGAGATGAAGGGAAGTTGGCAAACTTATTGATGAAGGGTTTGCTTGTGAAAGTAGAGCCAATGCCTAGTACTCAAGGTATCCAATAATAGAAAAAGTTCCCTAACCCCATAATGGCTGTTTTGGACCTGTAACAATTTTAAAAAAAAATTCGAGTATCGACTTTTATAGACCTATTAAGGGCCATTTTTTCAAAATGGCATTACGCCCCCGTATTGTGTTCCGGTTGCATCATTATCGTTACCTAACGGCCGTTATGAATATCATGGTGGTACTGGCACCCTTAATGCTCATGAATGATGGGAGATGACGAATACATGTTGATGGTCATGTTATTAACAAGATTTTGATGGTCATATTGTTAACAAGATGTTAATAGTCATGTTGTTAAATAGATTTCTATTGGGTATGTCTCCAATTCCACTGTTTAAAAGTATGTTCGATATGCATTTTTGGGCAACTATATTTTCAAAGAGAATTGAAAGGTGGCTATCATTAGACATGCATTCACCCACGAGACGAATGCAAAACCGAATTCAAAACAAGAGAAATTCTACAAATGCTTCATAATGCCATTTTGATTTAGTAACACACCTAACACTTGCATGCGGGTCATGATGCATGTATTTTATCGAGGAATGTATCGTTGTTTGAGGGAAACAATGGAAAATGACGCAACTAATCAACAGAACTTCGAGAGATAAAGAGACAAGATTCCACACTTAAAAGTCAAAAATGTTACAAAGAACCTAGGTATTATGTAATGGTAATGGTGGTCGTAACAACCACCACTGTTACCTTTACGATACTTGCAACGACCATTACGAGGGCTGTAACAACCATCACAGTCCCTTTTTTTTTTAATTGAAAAAAATATAAAAACCATGTATCGTCCACATAACGGACTGTTATGGGACCTTTACGGGGGGCATAACGGGCCGTTATGAGGGCTGTAACGGCCTTTACGGGTCTTTTTTCCGTAACAGCCATTACGACTTTTACGACCCCGTAACGTGTAATAGTTGTCGTTGTTATCTTTACGTAATGGCCTTTACGACACAGCATGCAAAGAACTAGAATGGATAATATATTTTCTTTGTATAGAATCCTAAAACATGCGTTATCTGATAAAAGTGATGCGATTATATTAAAAAGAGTTCATAGAATTCATAAATCATATAATACATGCACCAAAACACAAATAATACATACAAAAACAAAGAAAAAGAAACCAAAATACATAATTTCCCACTACATCCCACGATGAGATTCCCCCCAAAATATCCTCGGAAATTTGAGGTTTTTCTTAACTTGTTTTTTGAAATTTTTTTAAATTTTCACCTAGCGTGCATTGCCTCAATAATATCAAATGAGTATTCATGCATTGCATGTGCAACCACATATGTGCATATCCATATGCAGATCGCATGTGCAATCATGGCATATGCGATCGCATGTGGCATATGTGAAAATATGCAATCGCGTATTGGCCATGGCACATTAATTTTATTTTTTGACAAAAAAAAAAAAAAAAAAAACAACTTATTTGCCTATAAAAAGGCTTCCAAACCTCCTCCATTTGCAATATTCTCACCCCAAAACTCTCTTACTCTCTTACTCTCTTCTTCTCTTACATTTCCTAATTCTGAATGGTCTTAATCTCTCTCTCCATCCTACATTCCTTCTCTCTTGGAAGTTGGAAGACCAAGATTCAAGCACTTTCATGTTTCAAGGAATATAGCTTGTTGATTTTCTACAATAATAAATAAATAGCTTGTGGATTTTGTTGTTACTTCTTACTTGTTAACTATATTGTCGAATGTTGATGACTTGATGTTTAATTCATTGTTTAATCAATTTTATTTCTCTCAAATGTATTTTAAATATGTAAAATTAGTTATCTATTTACTTAAGAAAGATCCCCTTAGTTTTTTTATATTCTTTTTACTTCTTCTTTTTTTCGATTTTTTCTCTATTTTTCAATTTTTATTTTATTTTTGGAAAAAAAAAATGCGGTCGCATATGCGATTGTGTGATCGCATATGCTCATAGGCATATGAGATCGCATATGATCGCATATGCGATTTAACAACATCTATCAACTATATCAAGGAACTTTATAAAGGAATCTTGATGATATCTCACGATAGTTCGAAATATTGTGACATCATCAATACAATGTGATACCAGCAAATTTTATAATTGCCTTGATGCTTGGTATTAGGCACCTACTGCAACACTGATAATATCAGGCTTAGCCGATGTAATGGCTGATCGGGAAAACACTCACGAATATAAAGTGCACGAAATATAGTTTGTTCAAGTGAGCAACGCAATGCCAAAGGCATCCAAGGGTTTTATAAAATGGCTCATTTTATTTGACAAACCAAGACATTTGATACTTCACATATAGCTACCAATGTTTCCAAGTCAAGCTACAGGGATGTTGAGAAGTGGAGCCACATGCACAGATTTCGTGTCGCAAGTCCTTTCGCAACTGGGATGCGGAAAAGAGTTTTCGTGAATTTCGTGTCGCAAGTCCTTTCGCAACTGGGATACGGAAAGGGAAGTTGCCAAAACTATAAATTGGGATCCCTAGGGCTATTCTAGGGTTTAAGGTGCATATTGGGAAATATTTCTAAGGTGTGGGCAAGGGATTTTCTCTGTACTTCCAAGGAAGAGGTTAGTATATTGCCTTGTAATCTTCGTTCTTCATAGTGGAAGTTTGCATCCGTGGTTTTTTACCCTAGATTGGGGTTTTTCCACGTATATCTTGTCTAGTGGTTTGTTTTGGATTGCTTCGATCTGTTTCTAGTTTATATTTCTTCCTGTTTATTGTTTGTGGGTGAGGCCTGAGATTGGATCTAGGCTCACTGCATTGTTGGCGTGCTGCGCAACAACTGGTATCAGAGCCATTGGTTTAATTCTATTGGGAGCGATAGCAGAAGATGGGAAAACTAAAATTGAGAAGTTTGATGGTTCAAACTTTGCCTTCTGGAAGATGCAGATGGAAGATTATCTGTATCAAAAGGACCTCTATATTCCTCTAGGAGGAAAAGAGAAGAAACCAGAAAAGATGACAGATGATGAATGGTTTTTACTGGATAGGAAGGCTTTAGGAACGATCTGACTCTCTTTGTTTAAGAGCGTCGCCTTCAATATATCCAAGGTAAAAACGACAAAAGAATTAATGGAAGCCCTAGCGACCATGTATGAAAAACCCTCAACATCCAACAAGGTTTATCTTATGAAACAGCTATTCAACATGAAGATGTCAGATGGTGGGAGTGTGGCTGAACATCTAAACGAGTTCAATACAGTCACGAGCCAGTTGGAATCCGTTGGCATTGTTTTTGAGGATGAGGTCAAAGCGTTATTGATCTTATCCGGTTTGTCAGACAGATGGGATGGTTTGGTGATTGCTGTGAGCAATTCTTCAGGGTCGACAAAGCTGAAATTTGATAATGTGGCCGGTCTAATTCTCAGCAAAGAATCTAGAAGAAAGACATCAGGAGTTTCAGGGGATTCAGGGAATGCTCTAAACGTTGAAGGAAAAGGAAGAACGCTGAACAAAGGAGACAATAAACACGGGCGTTCTAAGTCGAGGAAGAAGTCCAAGGGACCGAAAGACAAAGATGGTTGTTGGCATTGCCGCAAGAATGGGCACATAAAACGTGATTGCAGGGCGCTTAAGAAACAAGAAGGAAGCTCTCAAGGCGAGAAAGATTCAGTGAATCTATCTGAGGAGAGTGACACAGAGGCGTTGACCTTGTCTCTTGATGCGAGGAATGAGTCTTGGGTTATAGACTCGGGTGCTTCGTTTCATGCCACTTCATGTAAGGAAGTTCTGCGTAACTATGTATCAGGTGACTTCGGGAGAGTCTACCTGGGTGATGATGAGCCGTGCAGTATTGTTGGAAAGGGAGACGTTCATATAATTCAGAAAGACGGAATAACGTTGAAATTGAAGGATGTCAGACATGTACCAAGTTTGAGAAAGAATCTGATCTCAGTAGGGCAGTTGGCCGATATCGGTTATGTGATGACATTCACCAGTGATTCCTGGAAAATCACAAAAGGTGCCTTGGTGATATCTCGAGGCAAGAAAGAAGGTACTTTGTATGTGACTTCAGGATCGTATAGTTCACTCGCAGTCGCATCAACTGGAGTGAATGGGCAGTTATGGTATCAGAGGTTGGGACATATGAGTGAGAAAGGGATGAAAGTGCTATTGTTAAAAGGGAAACTACCATGGCTGAAGTCTATTAACTTAGAATTCTGCGAGGACTGCGTGTATGGCAAGCAGAAGAGGGTAAGTTTCAAGAAGACGGGACGCGCTCCAAATACGCATCTGTTGGAGCTTGTACACACTGATGTGTGGGGACCGGCACAGGTATCATTTCTTAGTGGCTCACCTTATTTTGTTTTCTTTATTGATGATGCTAGTAGAAAACTGTGAATTTATTTCTTAAAGCACAAATCTGATGTATTTGATGTATTTAAGAAGTGGAAAGTTATGGTAGAAAATGAGACAGGTAAAACAGTAAAATGTCTCAGATCTGATAATGGGGGAGTATTGTGACAAGAGGTTTGAGGAGTATTGTGCAGCAAGTGGAATCAAACATAAAAAAAATGATTCCAGGTACACCGCAGCAGAATGGTGTGGCTGAGCGCATTAACAGGACCATCCTTGAGTGCGCTAGGAGCATGAGGTTACATGCAAGGTTGCCCAAGACATTTTGGGTAGATGCTGTGAATACCGCCGCATATCTCATCAATAGAAGTCTCTCAGCACCATTGGATGGTGGGCTACCAGAAGAAGTGTGGACTGAGAAAGAAGTGAACCTTACACATCTCAGAGTGTTCGGTTGCACTTCATATGTTCACATTGATGCAGAGCACAGAAACAAGCTGAATGCGAAGTCCAGGAGGTGCACGTTTATAGACTACGGGCAACATGATTTTGGCTACAGGTTTTGGGATGCAGAAAACAGGAAAATCATCAGAAGCAAGGACGTAGTCTTCAATGAAAAAGTGATGCATAAGGACAGTGTGCAGGAAAATAAGGCCGAAGAAAAGGAATTCGTGGAGTTGGAAGAGTTACCGGACACGGGTGTTACAACGTCACAGGATGATCATGCACAGGAGCATTATGAGGCAGAGCCACATACACCGGTTGTGAGGAGGTCTACTCGGGAGAGGAGACCCATGGTCCGATATTCCCTCCTTATATTATCTACTGCTGACAGATAATGGTGAGCCAGAGTGTTTTGAAGAGGCATTACAGTCAGATACATGGGTTAAGTGAGAGCAGGCCATGGATGAGGAGATGGACTCTCTTGAGTCTAATTGTACATGGGAGCTAGTCACTCTACCTAAGGGTAAGAAAGCTCTTCATAACAAGTGGGTTTACAGATTGAAGGAGGAGCACGATGGTTCGAAAAGGTACAAGGCTAGACTGGTTGTGAAAGGATTTCAACAAAAGGCAGGTATCGATTTCACTGAAATATTTTCACCTGTGGTGAAAATGTCTACGATTCGCATGGTCTTGAGTATACTGGCTACAGAGGACTTACATCTAGAGCGGCTACATGTTAAGACAACCTTTCTTCATGGGGACCTTGAAGAAGAGATATATATGCATCAGCCGACAGGATACGGGGCACCAGGAAAGGAGAACAAGGTGTGCAGACTGAAGAAGAGTTTATATGGCACAAGCAAGCCCCGAGGCAGTTGTACAAGAAGTTCGACAGTTTCATGTCGGGAAACGGCTTTAGGAGATGTCATGCAGACCACTGTTGTTACTTGAAGAAGTTTGATACGTCATACATCATTCTTCTTCTGTACGTTGATGATATGCTTGTGGCCGGTTCAAGCATGAAGGACATCTCAGATCTCAAAAAACAATTGTGTAGAGAATTTTCCATGAAGGATTTAGGAGCTGCAAAACAAATCCTAGGCATGAGGATAAAGCGTGACAGGGAAAACAAGAAACTAGTTTTGTCACAGGCAGAGTACATAGCTAAGGTACTTGACCGATTCAATATAAGAGGTGTTAAGCCGGTTAGCACTCCATTAGCCAACCACTTCAAGCTATCTAAGGAGCAAGGGGCAAAGACGCAGGAGGAACGAGACTACATGGCTAAAGTCCCATACGCGTCAGCTATTGGGAGTCTCATGTATGCTATGGTGAGCACGAGGCCAGACATTACTCAAGCAGTGGGAGTTGTTAGCAGGTTCATGAACAACCCCGAGAAGGAACATTGGGAAGCTGTGAAGTGGATCCTTAGATATTTGGTAGGTATAAGGATGTAGGGTCGTGCTATGGTGGATCGGAAATCAAGCTACAAGGCTACGTGGATTCAGATTTGACAAGAGATATTAACAGCAGGAGAAGCACTATAGGTTATGTCTTTACTCTGGGTAGTGTTGCAGTTAGTTGGATCTCTCAGTTACAGAAGATAGTATCTATCAGTACGACAGAAGAAGAATATGTTGCGGCTACAGAAGCATGCAAGGAGATGGTGTGGATGCAAGGTTTCATGAAGGAGTTGAGTAAGAAGCAAGCAAATTGCAAACTGTACAGTGACAGTCAGAGTGCAGTACACTTGGCCAAGAATTCAGCCTTTCATTCAAGGACCAAGCATATTGCCATCAGATATCACTTCATACATTCGTTACTGGAAGAAGGATCGATTGCTCTGGAGAAGATTCATATAAGTGAGAATCCTGGGGATATGTTGACCAAGGCGGTCATACGAGAGAAGCTGAAGCTCTGTTCAGCTTTGATTGGTCTTCAGGCTTGAAGACGGGGGTGGTGCACTCCGGATGAAGAAGACAAAGGTTTATGGCGATGTGTCTCCAAGTGGGAGATTGTTGAGAAGTGGAGCCACATGCACGGATTTCGTGTCGCAAGTCCTTTCGCAACTGGGATGCGGAAAGGAGTTTCGCGGATTTCGTGTCGCAAGTCTATTCACAACTGGGATGCGGAAAAGAGTTTCGCGAATTTCGTGTCGCAAGTCCTTTCGCAACTGGGATTCGGAAAGGGAAGTTGCCAAAACTATAAATTGGGGTCCCTAGGGCTATTCTAGGGTTAAGGTGAATATTGGGAAATATTTCTAAGGTGTGAGCAAGAGATTTTCTCTGTACTTCCAAGGGAGAGGTTAGTATATTGCCTTGTAATCTTCGTTCTTCATAGTGGAAGTTTGCATCCGTGGTTTTTTACCCTAGATTGAGGTTTTTCCACGTATATCTTGTCTTGTGGTTTGTTTTGGATTGCTTTGATCTGTTTTTAGTTTATATTTCTTCCTATTTATCGTTTGTGGGTGAGGCCTGAGATTGGCTCTAGGCTCACAACGTTGTTGGCGTGCTGCGCAACAAGGGAATCCCAAAGGCTATTGTATCCAACCAAGCTGGGAAATTAGGCAATTTCTTCTAGAAAGCTTTGTTGGCCAAGATAGGAACTTGTCTAAAGTCAAGTGCATATTATGCACAGACATGTAGATAGTTAGAGCTCGTAATCGAAGCCTTAGAAATTTGGTATTTAGTTGAAGATAGGGTTTTTACTAGAGATCTCATTCTATCTCATGTTAAATTTGCAAAAAATAGTTACATAAATATATCTACAAAGCATTTCTCATTCGAGATTTGCTAATCGTACCAAGCCACGTCATATGCATTGATTAACTGACAATTTTCAATTGAAATATGAAACGTTTATTGAGTTCTTGCAATTGAAATATCTCCAAGAGGTGGGACTCCTCCCCTTTGCTTGTGGTGAGATTCCCCAGCTTATCCTTTTTCTTCTTTATTTCGTTACTTGCCGCCCTTTTTATTTCCTAAACCCTGAGTGCAAATTGGAATGAATTTGTTCTTAGAGTGTTTCCATAATCTGATACAAGCAGTGTTTCAAATATCGATACTATCGGCCGATATTATCGGTATCGCACCACTGCGAGACGATATACTGCGATAACCTCCGGAAGATACCAAAAAATCCCAACTCCAGATATCGGCCAATATAATTGGCGATATCGCACGATATATCGACAATATCGCGCCATTTCCTCTCCATTATTGTCGGACATCAACGCACGGACAGTCACGGGTGGATTGCAGGGGACTCAGAGTCCCACTGTAGCTAACCACCCACACACACCATAAAAATCGGATCCGAGCAATGGGGAATCAAAAAAAAAAAAAATTGAATTAGAAAAAAAAAAAATGAGAGAAATCGAAGGGTACCTGGCTGTAGCGGTGATCGGAGGTGGGCCATTCGACAGATAAGTGCGATTTTCTTCCCATTTTCTTCATCTTCCCTCTTTCTCGGAGATTCCGGCGAGGAATCAGGCCGAATCGACTCACCGTTCCTTCCGGAACGAGATTTGAGGGGACGAGTTGGATCGGACTACGTGGATGGAGCCATGGAGGTGAAAATGAAGAGGGAAGATGAAAAGAGGGGCGGATGGGGAAATCGGGTTGCGTACTGAGTTACGTACGCTCTTATCGTACTGAGTAAACTCTGTAGGGTCCATTGTTTAGCATCTAGTTCATCCACGCCGTCCATCAGTTTTTCCAGATCATTTTAGGGGTGGAGCCCAAAAATAAAGTATATCAAAATCTCAAGTAGACCGTACCAAAGGAAACAGTGGAAGTATTGATTTCCACCGTTGAAATATTTATAAGGCCCCTAATGATGTTTATTTGTCATCCAAACTATTCATAATATCACAAAGATATGGATGAATGGAAAAAACAAATATCATCTTGATCTAAAACTTCTGTGGGCCCCCAAGAACTTTGCAACGGAAGACTTCAATTCAAACTGTTTCAGGTGGTGTGGTCCACTTGAGCTTTGGATATGATTAATTTTTCTTTCAAAAGCCCTGAAATTATATGATAAAATGGATGGACAGATTTGATAAAATGCATGAATGACCGTGGGACCCACAAAGTTTACTTAGTACACAGTGCGCAATCCGCTTCGGCGGATGGAAATAGGATTGCGTACTAGTTACTCAGTACGCTTTTATCGTACTAAGTAAACTCAGTTGTGGTCCACCTTGAATGTGTGCAGTTTATCCAATCTGTCCACACATTTTTTCACATAATTTTATACATTGAGCCTAAAATTGAAGCATATACAACACCCAAGTGGACCATACCACTAGAAACAGTGGGAATAGTGATTTCGACCATTGAAATCTTTCTAGTGCCCAAAGTGATATTTATTTCTCATCCACCATGTTCATAAGATAAAAAAGACCTGGATGAAGTGAAATAATAAATGTCAGCTTGATCCAAAACTTCGGTGGCCCCTAGAAATTTTCAATGGTAGACACTCATTTCACACTATTTCCTATGGTGTGGTCTATTTGATCTTTGGATATAATTTTATTTTTTTTGGAATATGGAACTGAAATTAACTTTTAAAATGGATGGACGGTGTGGATCAAATAGATAAATCACAATGGATCCCACAGAGTTTACTCAGTATGCTTAGCATACTGAGTTACTCAATACGCAATCCGCTTCCTCGCCGATGGGGTAAATGCTTTCCACCGTTGAAACCTTTCTCCACTATTTTTATGGTGGGGTCCACTCGAGCTCTGGATCTGAGCCATTTTTTGGCTCATGCTATAAAATGATCTCTTCAAATGTATAGACGGTGTAGATGGAAAAAATACATCATGGTGGGACCCACATAACTTGGTGACGTATCGTGCCCCCGTCACTGATGGGCATTCACGTTGGATTGCGTACTCAGTACGCTCTTATCTTACTAAGTAAACTTTGTTGGGCCCACCGTGATTACACGTGGTTTATCCACGCCGTCCATCCGTTTTTACTGATCATTTTAGGCGTTGAGCCCTAAATTGAACCATATCCACAACTCAAGTGGACCACATTAAAGGAAACAGTGTTGAATGAACGTTGACCATTAAAAACGTTGTGGGAGCCATAAAATCTTTGAAACAACCTGATATTTATTTTTTCCTTCATCTGGGTCTTTAGGACCCAATCAACAGATTGGATGTCAAATAAACAGTATAGTGGACCTTAGGAGGATTTTAATGGTGGATATCCAATCATTATTGTTTTCCTTTGGGTTGGGTCCACCTTCGATTTACATCCTTATGATTTATTGTATCAATCCCTAAAATGATCCGTAGAAATGGATGAACGGAATGGATGAAACAAATACATTATGGTGGGGCCCACAAAGCACCAACCACCAGCCATGAGGTCGGTGTCAGGGGGAGTAGCCAATCCGTCTCCCCGCGCACTGACAGGTTGCGTAGCCAGACTGCTGAAGTGACGCACCAAGTTCTGTGGGGCCCACCAAGATGTATGTGTTGTATCTACACCGTCCATATATTTGGGTATATTATTTTAAGGCATGAGACAGAATGTTTCCATTTTCCCCGAATGGAAGAGTGGGAGCGTGAGCAGGTGGGAAATCGCGATCGGGATCGGGATGATCCTTGGGAACGTGTTTCTTCCCGAAAATCTTCCAAAACCTCTCTCTTTTTGCAGCGAATCTCACTTATGACACCACCGACGACGATCTGCTCCGTATTTTCGGCCGATTTGGGAAAATAAGGGACGTCTTCCTGCCTTGGAACCGACAGCTAAATCGATTGCGTGGTTTTGCTTTCATCCGGTTCTGCTATGAACAGGATGCTCTTAATGCCATCGACTGCCTCCATGAATGAAGAATTGATGGGAGGGTGGCGCATATTGCTTGGGCGAAAAGTCAACTGGGTAGCAGGGTTGTAACACCACCTAAATCGTACTCGGAAAATCAGCAGAGAACTTCAAATGGGGCTAGGCCGTTTCTCAATGAGGTAAACAAATCAGCACCTACCTCTCATAACATAAGGGAAACAGAGTCCGGGGTCACTACCATAGCAGACTCTAGAGCAGTTGAGAATCGGCTTAGATGGTTGGCTCTCTCCATGGTGGGAACTGCGGTGGACTGGGATGTCCATATTGATCAGTTATATGGTGCTCTGAGGAAGCTGAATATGAAGTTTTCAGAGGTAGAGATCATAAGGATCTCAGCTATGAAATTCTTGCTTCTGTTCAAATTTGTAGCAGCGATGGATGACTTCAATGGAAACGCGGATCTACACAAAGAAATGGGGATTCAATCGATAGCGAAGTGGACTCCTGAAGAGGTAATTGGGGGTGATGGGGTTTGGGTCAGATTGTTTGGTATTCCCACACACGCCTGGATCGAGTCAGTTATTCTAGATCTGGCGAGCTATTTCGGGAAGATCGTCCAAATCGACTCCAACTCGAGACTCAGATATTTCCAGGCGTTTGCGAGAATCGAAGTCATTCCCCGTCCAGGTGTAAGTTTCAACCACGTGTTGCAATTACAAGTTCTGGGGAAGGTTTATCCTATAATCGCGGAGCTGGAACCTTTGTTCAGCTTCGGCTCTTCTTCTTCTATTAATCATGCTACGGTAGAACGAACTACGGAGTAGGTTGTACGACGGTTTCACAGTAATAACGGATCCCCGGAAACTGTTTGTGGAATCGCCCCTGTAAGAGCTGAAGATGCTAGCGGCGAAATTTTGGGTAAACAATCTGCTACGTCTAACAGTGCTCGTATGGGAGAGGGTGTCATGGCACATTCAGACACCGGTGGAGTTGCCACTCCAGAGGATTGCGCTATGATAGTTACGGCAGTTGGTGAAAAGGATAGCGGTGGGGGTG
The DNA here is from genome assembly GCA_030180095.1 of Magnolia changhungtana. Classification (NCBI taxonomy): domain Eukaryota; kingdom Viridiplantae; phylum Streptophyta; class Magnoliopsida; order Magnoliales; family Magnoliaceae; genus Magnolia; species Magnolia changhungtana. The sequence continues at coordinate 8,379,445 of JASAUF010000600.1, forward strand.
TTCGCACAACAGGTGTTTGTGTAAATGTCCCTGCAAGTGGAAACGCCATCTCAGGTGAACTTCACCAGTCAGGTGATAAGGATGGAAGAGAGGTAGAACTTCTCAATTGTCCGGGATCTAGAGGAGGCCATGGAGAGTCTTCTCAGACCCTGTTGATCAGTCCAGCTGAGGCTTCAAATATACTGGCCGCATCAGTTACTTCTCCAAGCCGTCAGGAGTGCCAGCAGGCGAGGTCACAGGTGTGCTTACTGACTAATCAAGCTAACGAAAAATCAGATCAGGTTACTGTCTCTCAAGGGGAAGAAGACATGCTCTGTGGAATGCAGCCTTATGTTCAGACACAACAGAACATGGTTCTTGCGGTCAGTCATCTGGATATGCTTCAGCCCGACAGTTTAGTAGTTAGGAATGTTGTATCCGAAGCAGCTGGGAGCTCTCCAAAGAACACCAGTAACGATTTCCAAACCCAGGATCTGACTCAGGTAACAGTGCAGGCCGGTGGAAAGGAGAATCTTCCACCTGAGGTATGGAACGTATATTCGCGAAAGCGCACTGAGGCGGGTGTTAGCGTTAAGAACAGAGTTGTGACTAGATGTGGGAGACATTCATATCCATTCTCTCGAATGGAAGGCCGGCTAAACCAGCAGGAGTTATCTGCCCTTGAAGTGGACCTCTCATCCTACTTCCCCTCTGAGATCAGACCGATTATGGTATTGTATGGGACTCAAGAAGAAGATTATGACAGCACACCTCACAATTAGTGTTCGGGACAAAATCAGGAACAGGATAAGGAGATGGGGCAAGATTTTGACTGTGATTTTAGGTACCAAGAGTTGGCGGAACAAGGAAGACAGGAGGGACAAATACTTCTTGAGGGGGAACATTCTAGGAAGCAGTTTAGGAGACACAGAAACCTCTACACTAAAGGAAACTGGAGTTCAAGGCTTCGTAGGTTGAAGAGAAGGGCCATACTTACAGGATGTGTGACGGATGGATAAAATCAGTGTGGAACATTCGTGGCATTAGCAATAAAAGATCGGTTAGGACTGCTAAACGGATTATCAGTAAACATGATCCTCGGATTATCGCGATTCTGGAACCCATGCTTGGTGATGAGAGAAGAGTGCAGACAGGGTTAGCTTTGGGTTTTCATTCTTCCCTTTCGAATTATGAGGGAGGAAAGATTTGGATCTTTTACAAATCCATTGCTTCAGTATCTGTTCTTTTTAAATCTGATCAGTGTTTGACGATTGTGGCATCGATTCTGACCTCTGCTGTTCCGATATATATAACATTTGTCTATGCCAAGTGTGCTCAGGTGTTGAGGAGAAGTCTCTGGGCGGATCTGGTTTCTCTTTCGTCTTCGTCGCAGCGCCCCTAGGCAGTCTGTGGGGATTTCAATGCCATTGTGGACATCTCAGAAAGATGGAGCGCAGGTCTGCGGATAGAGCCTCCTCAGCGGAATTGTTGCTACCATTAATAGAGCAGGTCTTCTGGATGCGGGATTTTCGGGAAATAGATTCACTTGGAGTAACAACCAGGCGGGAAATTCTCGTGTTTGGGCACGGCTAGATCGGGTCCTCATTGATGTCAGCTGGTCCGTGGCTTTCCCACAATTCCAGGTTTCTCACTTGCCTTGAGTTCAGTCGGATCATGCTCCTCTTCTTCTCAGTTTCCTAGATCAGCCAATCAGCGGTCCAAAGCCTTTCCATTTTCAACGTATGTGGACAAAACATGAAGATTTCATCAGGGTGGTCAGTGCAGCATGGAAGAAGGTCGATTCAAATCATCCAATATACAACGTTATTTCCAAACTAAAGCAGGTCAAAATTGATTTAAAAGTCTGGAACAAAGTTGTGTTTGGGAATATATTTGAGCAGATTAAGATTGTGGAGCACAATGTGGTCGATTTGGAGGCTCAGATGCAGGATTTTTCTGGACCATTGGACCAGCTTCTCAGATTGCAGCAGGAGCTAAACTCTAGCGCAGACAGACTATCATCCTTGGAGCTTATGCAGGAAATATTCTAGAGGCAGAAATCGAGAGTTGATTGGTTGGCGAAGGGAGACAAAAATACGAGATTTTTTCATGCCACGGCCATGGATAAACAGAGGCGTGCTACTATCCATCAGGTGGAGCTCGAGGCGGGGCGTATCGCTGATAATCGGGCTGATCTTAAAGCTGCGGCGGTGGCACATTTTCAACAAATTTTCTCTGCCGAACCGTGCCACATTGATCCAAACATTCTTCAATGCATTCCCCGTATGGTTACTCAGGAGCAAAATAACATGTTGATGGCTACCCCTTCGATATTGGAAATCCAAGCTGCAGTTCATTCCATTCCGAGCGATAGTGCGGAAGGGCCAGATGGTTTCTCAGCGAGCTTTTTCCAGTCTTACTGGGAAGTGGTTGCGCAGGATATTCATAGGGCGGTCACGTTCTTTTTCCGAGGAAAGCTCCCAAGGTCAGTTACGTCTTCGATTATCTATTTAATCCCCAAATCATCTTCTCCAAAGCAGTTTTCTGATTATCGGCCTATTAGCCTGTGCAACGTTTTGTATAAAATTTTCTCTAAGGTGGTTGTAGCAAGGTTGAGTCAAGTTCTTCCGGCGATAATTTCCCCAGAACAGGGGGCTTTTGTGCATGGGAGGTCGATTGCAGAGAATATTGCCTTAGAAGTAAACAGGCCAGTCCGTGGGGGAAACATTGTTCTCAAATTAGATATGGATAAAGCGTATGACAGGGTTAGTTGGGATTTTCTAATTCAGGTTTTAGCTCGCTTTGGGTTTAGTGAGGCTTGGATTGAGATGGTCAAAAAATGTTGGGTGAACAGTTGGTTCTCGGTTCTTATAAACAGCGAAATGGCAGGTTTTTTTAAGTCCACAAGGGGGCTGAGGCAGGGGGACCCAATCTCTCCAATTATGTTCATCATCTCAGCCGAGGTTCTTAGTAAGGGCATTAAAAGCTTGATAACTCAACAAATTAGCCTTCCTTTTGCGCTCGGTCGACGGTGCCCCATCATTTCTCATTTGTTATATGCCAACGACACATTACTTTTCACGAATGGGAGCAAACATTCCCTCCAGCAGCTCAAGAGATTTCTCGATTCCTACCAAGCCTCCTCGGGCCAAAAAATAAATCAGCGAAAGTGCTTCTTTTATTGTTCCAGAAAGTTGACGCAGTCTCAACTCAGATCACTAGGAGTTCTCGGTTTTAGGAAATCGCCGTCCACTTTAAAGTATCTGGGTGTTCCTATCACTGAAGGGAGGCTCAAAGCATGTGAGTTTAAGCCCTCGATAGATAAAGTAGTGGGGCGTATCAATGGGTGGAAGGGTCGTATCTTATCCCAGGCAGGGCGTGTGGTACTCATTAAGAACGTTCTACCTAGCATTTCGGTCCATTCTATGGCGGCGGTACATATTCATGCTCAAGTGCTTAATTCAATTGAAAAACATATAGCCAATTTCTTTTGGGGCTGGTCCGAGGGGAGTATGAAGTGCCACTGGAAGTCTTGGAACTTGCTGGCTACACTAAAAGAGGAGGGGGGCATTGGTTTCAGGAAATTGGCTAACATTCTGAGGGTGTTCCGTACTAAAATGGGTTGGAATATTAAATTTGGAAAAGAGGAGACTGTCTGGAAGGTGTTCATGACGGCGAAGTATCTTCAAGATGGGTCAGCAGGTGGATTCAGTACGGCAAGCCGGCAATCTTCTCCCTTGTGGAAACGTATCAAGTATCTGATTCCTGTTGTTGATTCCCTTGTTCAATGGCATATAGGTGCAGGGCATTGCAATTTCTGGACGGTAAATTGGACGGGTCTGGGCCCCCTCCTCCTCCTAGCTGAAGCAGATGTGCCTCTCGCTTTACAAGATACCCAAGTTTGTCAGGTGATCGGACCGACTGGTCCTCTTCCTCCCTCTACATTGCTTCTTCTTCTTCCTCAAACCGTCATTGATCATGTCTTTCAGGCAGGCTTTTGTACTACAGACGATGTTGATCAGCCATTTTGGCCATTAACTCCATCAGGGGTTTTTTCTATTAAATCTACCTGGCCGTTCTCCAAGGTGTCAAATCCGAGTCGTAGCTGGTCGAGATGGGTGTGGCATACGAAACTTCCCCCCAAAATCTCTCTCCTCGTCTGGAAGGTGATTCAAAATGCCGTTCCGGTGGATAGTGCGGTGCAATCCCAGGGAGTTCAGCTTACGTCGAAGTGTGTCTACTGCGACAGCGATTCCTTTGACACCGAATCTCCGCTGCACCTCTTCTTAAACAGCAGGTTGGCACGGACTGTTTGGCTGGCCATTAGTAGTTGGATTGGTATCAACGTCATGCCTGCAACTTCGATTGAAGCGAGGTTTGCGCAATGGTGGGCAGCTGGTAATGCCATATATCGAGGATCGGTAAGTGTCATGTTAATGCCATGCTTAATTATCTGGGAAGTGTGGAAAGCGAGCAATGCAGCATTTTTTGAGGGCCGATTGGTGCCCCCTGATAGAGTAGTTGCAAAAATCAAATGGTGGGATGCCTTGATTGTCGGTACTGAGAACGGTGGAGGTGCACCTAGGTTGTCGTCGCCTGTCTTCACTTCTAATGTCAATCCTGCCTGTAAACAGGAGGTGGTTCGGTGGAAAAGACCAATACCTGGGTGGGTTAAAATTAACGTGGATGGATCTGCCCGGGGGAATCCTGGGAGTTCTGGTGGAGGTGGACTCTGTAGAGGGGAGAGAGGGGATTTCATTTTTGCCTTTTCAAATGGTTATGGTTTCGGGACTAACACAGTTGCCGAGCTGCGAGTGGTGCATGATGGTCTGCTTAGCGGTATTCGGAGGGGCTTCCATCATATCGTCATTGAGTCAGACTCGAGACTGGTTGTTATTCTGATTAATGGGCTAGCGCTACTAGGCTGGAAATGGAGGGCATGACTATTTAGAATTAGTCAGTTGAAGCGGCAAGGTACAGTAAATGTGGTGCACGTCCAAAGGGAAGGGAACTTGCCGGCTGATTGTTTGGCTCGTTTGGGTAGTGCTTCGCAGTCCCATGTTTCTTTCGAGAATCTCTCAGATCTTCCTCGTCAGGTGCGAGGTAACATTTTTCTCGACAAAGTGGGTTTGGGTGCGATTAAGATGGGCTGATTCCCATTGGGTGTTTTTTTGTAATTATTTCCTCTGTTTACAAGTTAGGTCTCCTGTTTTATAAAAAGGAGCTCCCTGGTGTATAGGTTTTTTGGGTTGATCAATGAAATACAAAGATATGTTGGCTTTAAATTTTTATTTTTATTATTTTTTTTAAAAAGAGAGAGAGAGAGAGAGAGAGAGAGAGAGAGAGAGAGAGACAAAGAATGAGTCAGATCCACTATTTTCTGGGCCTTAGAAAATTTTAATGGTGGGCGTCACTCTCTCCACTGTGTTCTATGGTGAGGTCCATTTGAGCCTTGGATTTGACTCATGCTTTGGCTCCTACCCTAAATTGATATCTTCAAATGAATGAACGGTGCGGATACAACAAATATATCATGGCGGGTCCTACAGAACTTGGTCACGTCACTTCTATAGGGGCCAGGGAGTAGCTACGCCTCAAACTGTCAGTAGTTAATCCGCCTCCCACACGCAACCTGTGAAAAGCAGTTGTACATACGTGTCATGTCATGCAAGGATGAGCGCGTACGCGCCTCGAGTTCTGAGCTCTGAGTTGTACGAATGGTTGAGATGAGATCAAACTTACATGGCCCACTATAACGTTTATTTTCCATCTAATCCATTAATAAATTAATTATGTTAAAAATACATGAATAAAGTGAAAAAACAAATTTCATATTTTAATGAGTTTTGTTGTGAATTTTAAAGTGTAAAAACAATACGTTGTGAGGCCCGCCTGAGTTTCTTTTATCAGGATGAATTTTGTACATTCTCTTTATTTTAATGAGTTACACCTGATTAACGGCTTTGATTGAAGGTCCACATCATGGTGGCCCCTAATTACTAACTTATTGTTGGCATCAAATCTCATTATTCCATGTGGTGTGGCTCATCTGAGTGGTGGATCTATCTGATTTTGACTCTATCCAATCTCAATGGATAAATAAAATATTATTTTACAGATAAAATATGTCGGGAGGAAGAGGAGGGAGACAACCTAATATAGGGTGGACGTACGGTCGGCCCATTCCCAATAATCGATTCGGGAGTATTTGTGATTTATGTGGCCATGTATTGAGGAGTGGTGGGGTAACCCGCCTAAAGGAGCATTTAGCAGGAGGGTATCGCAATGTTGTGGATTGTCCTAAGTGCCCACAAGATGTGCGAGAACAGATGAAGACCATATTGAAAAAAAAATATAAAGTCAAAAGATGAACGACACGCGCGGGAGAGGGAGATTAAGGAGTTGGGGCAGCCACCATATGCAGGTGAGGATGATGTAGTGGATCTCGATAATGATGATGATCCCGAATACAGACACGCAATTCAAGAGTTCATACAGGATCAGTGGGAGGGACCAAAATAGGAGGTGGGACACAAGTAAGCCTAGATTTGAGGGGTCTATCCATGAGCGTGGTGGGGGGAGTGGAGCAAGGGAGAGTGTTAGGGGTGGATCAGGGGAGGGTAGTAGGCGGGGAGGAATATGGGGCATGGGCAGGATTAGTAGCATGCGGGTGCCGAATCTACCTTCAGATCCGAAGATGTACAAAGAGGCTGGAGGGACATAAGAAAATAAAGGAGATGTTTGTGGAGGGGATGTGAGGAAAAAAGTTAAAAATTTTATAGCAAAATTTTTTATATACGATCAAATCCCCGCAAATGCCGCAGCAAGCCCGCACTTCAAAAATATGATAAGTGAAGTGCAGCGTGGGGGTGAGGGTGTGCAGCCGCCAACACCCGCACAGATCATGGCGAAATACTTGGATGATGAACATGCAGAAATAAAGACATACGTTGATTCATATCGGTAGTCATGGGAGATGTACGGCTGTACCATCATGTGTGACGGTTGGACCGGACCGATGAAAATGTCGATTATAAATTTTATGGTCTATTCCAGGGGACGGGCAGTGCTCCTAAAGAGTATAGATGTGAGTAGTAAGATTAAGGATTTTAACTACATTTACAAACTAATGCTCAACATCATGCAAGATGTTAGGAGGTAAAATATTGTGCAGTTTGTTACGGATAATGGGAGTGCATTTGTTAAGGCAGGTAAGGATATTCAGAGCAAGTATCATATGTATTGGACCCCTGCGCAGCCCATTGCATTGATCTCATGCTGGAGGGGATCGGGGATAAGCCGTCGGTGAAGACTGTAATTACTGATGCACGGCTCATCACAAACTTTGTATACAACCACAACTGGTTATTACCCGCAATGCGCGAGAGGTGTGGTAGGGATATAGTGCGCCCCGGAGCGACGCTGTTCGCCACAAATTATATCGCCTTAAGTAGCATTCTCAAACACAAACAGGGGTTACGAGAGCTTTTCACCTCTCATGATTACGTAGAATGGAAAAAGAGGTTGACGAAAGTAACCTATAGAATTGAGGAGCTGGTGCTGGGAAAGACATTTTGGGATAAAGTGCATGGTGTTGTGGGTATTCTAGAGCCCATTTATGTGGTGTTGAGGATGGTGGACAATGAGACAAATCCGTCGATGGGGTCGTTGCATCCATCTATACAGCTGATGAAAGAGGCCATCATGGTTAAAGCTCCCAATGCATATAAGTGGGTGCATGCAATAATAGACGACCATTGGAAAAGTACGCTTTCTCACCCACTACAGGCTGGTAAGTACCTATATGGATTTTTTTTCCATATGCAATAATAAACGAGGGTTGTACTGATGTGTATATGTTGGTTTTCAGTGTATTTCCTAAATCCCAAATACCACTACAGCCGGAACCTTTTCGAAGATAATTCATTAAAGAGGGTTGTGCATGAGGTGTACGATCACTTATATCCCCGACTGTCCGGGGAAAGGCGTCTTTGGTAGTGAGGTAAATATGTTCCGCACTTACATTCTCATTATCTTCATCTCAATCATTAAATACTTATTCTAGTTGCTATACGCCATCAACAGATTGTTAAATTCCGCAACGCGATTGGGATGTTTGGGTGTCACCCTACGGTGAAGTCAAGGAACGCCATGATGCCATGTGAGTCACTGTAGTAAACTTAACTTTTATATTATTTTGGAAAATGTATGATAATGAAAGAATCTTATGATATGCAAGCGAATGGTGGTCCATGTATGGACTGACAACGAGGTTTTACAATGATTGGCTGTCCGTGTGCTTGCACAGACGGTGTCCTCGTCACCCTGTGAAAGGAATTGGAGTACATTCTCCCTCATACATACAAATAAACGTAATAGAATAGGGTATGAGAGGCTTCAAAAGCTAGTGTATTGTCACTACAATATGAAGTTACGAGAGAGGTTGCTCCGCTCGGAAGGAAGAAGAAAAGCACATGAAGACCCACTAGACCTGATGACAATCGGACAACATGCATATGCTGAGGATGCGAAGGATGACCTAGTTTACCAGTGGGTTAGGTCGGATGACTTAGATACCTCGGATGGGCGACCAGATCCACATATTGCGGCAGAAGCAGAGACACAAGGGATTAATGTTGACAAACATGTGGAGCAGCAGAGGTCTCCTGATGAGGCATTCGACCTATTAACGAGGAGTCCAGAGGGTAGCCCGCGGCAATCACTATCACACGGGACACATGGCGGGGAAACATTATCTGACACCGAGACTGAGTCAGAGAGTGATGCGGGAAGTGAGTCTGGTGATGATGATGGCGGCGATAAGGGTAACGATGACTCTGATGACAGTAAGGATGATGATAATGATGGTGGTGATGGGGATGGTGGCGACGCGGGTGGGAGTCGGGATAAGAGGCCTCTTAGCCCTTTTACCGGGGAGGAGAATTTCGATCATTCCACGCAGGCCACTGACCATGGTTTTCGTCCAGGAGAACCACGACCTCGTCTTGTTTACAATAAGACATACACGCATCAAAAGCTACTGCAGAAAAAGAAGACTCATAAACTTCCAGATTTTGAGGAGCTGCTGGCAAAATACATGAGGGACACAAGCGTTCGTGGCAGACGAGGTGGCTCTAGATTTAGATCACGGACGAGGGAGGGAAGTTCGAGTTACAGGCCACAACATGAATCTAGATCACAAACACTGGAGAGTATCTCGAGTTCTGTGTCACAGCATGGGCATGGATATGGACCTAGTGGATATGTGACGAGTGACTCTAGCAGTTACTGCACATCATTTTTCAACCCTGGTCAGGAGTTCACTTCTGCATATGGGCAAGGATATGAGCAGCAGTATGGATATGGCCAACAATATGGATACCAAGGAGCTTCATATGTGCCCTTCCCAGATCCATATCAGTTACAGACTGTGACGATTACACAGTACCCACGAATGAGCGTATTGATTCAGTTCAGAGAGGATGAGTACCAGCGTTATGTCAGGGAGTATCTTAATTGGTACCACTCTTCTACGACCTGGGCACGATATTGTCGATTAGTGGAGCAGCATTACTATGCCCAGCCCCGTCAAGATGAAGATGATGATTACAAGCCACCACGCAACTCTGTGGGTCTAGACCACAAACTAGTCCCCATCATTGATATGTATATTTCTCAAATTTTACTTCTTCAGTTCTTCTTTTGCTTTTCAATGAATTGGTTGTGTTTTCATACATGACTATGATATCTTTATAAATATCATGCATTCAATTTAAAAATAGTTATGTTAGTTCAGTTAAACATCACATAACTTAGGACCCTATACAAAGGAAATTTATTATGTGCATCTTTTTTTTGAGATATTATGATTTAAAAGTGTGTATTTAGGGCCTTTTTAACAATCCCCAAAGTTTCATTAAAAAATTCAACCATTTTCCCAATGTTTCCCCATGTTTCCCAAAAAGTGCGATAAACTATGCAATACAAACGATATATCCCATGCGATAACCGATACGTATCTGTATCCCAAGGGTGCGATACATTGTGCGATACCGATATTTCGAACACTGGATACAAGTGATCGGAACCTTAATTTTTCTTTAGAGGTACACTTCCACACTGTTTAAGGGCTGCAGCTGTCTGAGTGTGAACTGCAAGTTCAGATTGGGTTTTTGTCACCTACCTTCACACTTTACAAATATATTGCCAATGGTTGTATCTCTCCTTCTAAAAATGGAACTCTTTATTAAAATGAAGGTATTTAAAGTGCTTTCTACAGAGATGTGAAATAAAGAAGCTTCATATGTATTCAAAACATTTTAAAAGTACTTTCATCTACTGAAGCATGAATGCAAGTGAAAATACCAAAAGTACTTTCATCTACTGAAGCATGAATGCAAGTGAAAATACCGGAATTCCAAAAGAAGAACACCAACTAAAATGATGAAGCCACCAGGATGAAAACCAAGGCAACTTCTCTTTCACAGGGTACAAGGTCATTTCAGAAACTTGTAACAAATTTTAAGTGCAGGCAACTGTGATTATACATGAGAGGCCAACTTGCATCTCCGACCAGAAAATAGTGAAATACCCAAAAGAACGGAAAAGAGAGAGAGAGAGAGAGAGAGAGAGAGAGAGAGAGAGAGAGAGAGAGAGAGAGAGAGAGACGGAAATTTTGTGCCGACAGGAATTCTTACAAGAAATCAGATTATTTGCTTATCTATTTTCTAACTAGAAAGCACTAGTAGTAAATATGAGTAATGTAACTGGTGGCCAAATGATATAATTTAACAGAAAATAAAAAAGAACTGAAAAATCAGCATCTGAACAAACATTGTGAGAAAGGATAGTTATGGCCATGCATTAACAAGAGAGATAAAATATGCTAAATTAAATAGAATAGTGTTTTGTAATCCATCCCAGTTAGAAAAGGAATACTATGAAGACAATCCATTGCAACTGGTACAAAGGCCTGAACAAAATACGTAGAGGAAACATTTATTGAAGCATGAATGAAAGGCAGTACAAACCTGAGTAGAACCAGTATCATGATTCTCTATAAATGTAACGGCACGTGAAGGCCACCATCCAAGAACCCCAGGTGGTTTGCCCTTGTGATCTGATAATCGCCAATACTCACATCTTTCCAAAGCCTACTTGAAAGAAGATAAACTGTAAGCAATAGTGGAACTTGTTTTCAATAACATCAATTTTCATCAAATGCATCAGGTTAAATAAATAAAAAGAAAGAAAGAAGGAAAAAAGAAACACGTGCAAACAGAGTACTCCAACATGTAAACATGCATCTCCAAACTTGCGAACATCCATCTTTCACTATAGTGGTAGAGAATGTAGTAGTTCTAGTATTTTGATGTGTTTGACTTATTCTTTTTGTAACGGTAGTAGTCTTTTTATTACTGTGACAGTAGTTGATCTTTTATTGTAATGTCTGCGAAATATAAATATATATAAGAAGAGAGTGGTATGAACTCCCACTCTCTCCACCCATTTTTCCTTCCCTTTTGAATCTTTCTAAACATTTTGAAAGATGAATTGGATAATAAAAATCTCAAAAGAACTGAAAAAGTAAATTGTAAATTGCAAATTGTAAAATCGTAGGACTTTATAATCTTTTACCAGAAAAATATAGAAAAAATATCTAAATACTATTCATAAAATCTAAAAAGAATAGGATATGATCATATATTCATTATTCTATCATTCCCCGTCATAATCTGTATGTAGAATAAATTACTACACATTGTTTGACATCATTTTAATAAAATCAAGCTATATGCAGTCATTTCATTAGTTACAAGGTTTTGATAAAGTCATTACCTATAAGATGAAAATCTTTACTACAAAATAAAGAGTGAAATCATCAATAAATGAGATGAGTAGAAGTCTAGGAAAGTTTTCCAAAATGTCTAAACTCTACAGCTAAAAAAACAAAATTTGCTTTTCAAAACTGTGCCAAATCATCAATTTAAAGTCCCTTATAGATAAATTATATAATTTGCATTGACTTAAAACTAAAACATATTGTAAGCAACTTGATGTACTTCAAAATAATGATCCCATCAAACATTTAAAAAATAAAAAAATAATAAATAAATTGTCATGCTTTAAAGTCAAAGTCACAAGTGCAAGTTCCTAATGAGACCCTAAAATAAAATTAAAAAATCCTCTAATAAGTAGTTCATTATCATTTAAAAATTAAATAGACCATTGAGTTTTAAATCACATAATAAAACCCTAGAAGAATGCAATTTTAACTCTAGAACATCAGGAGCAGCATCTAAGCATTGTCCCAACCAGTGTTCGAAATATCGGTATCGCACAATGTATCGCACCCTTGGGATACAGATACGTATCGGTTATCGCACGGGATATATCATTTGTATATCATAGTTTATCGCACTTTTTGGGAAACATGGGGAAACATTGGGAAAATGGTTGAATTTTTTAATGAAACTTTGGGGATTGTTAAAAAGGCCCTTAATACACACTTTTAAATCATAACATCTCAAAAAAAAAAAGATGCACATAATAAATTTCCTTTGTATAGGGTCCTAAGTTATGCGATGTTTAACTGAACTAATGCACCTATATTTAAATTGAATGCATGATATTTATAAATCTATCATAATCATATATGCAAACGCAACCAATTCATTGAAAAACAAAATAAGAACTGAAGAAGTAAAATTTCATAAATATACATATCAATGATGGGGACTAGTTTGTGGTCTAGACCCACATAGAGTTGCGTGGTGGCTCGTAATCATCATCTTCATCTTGACGGGGCTGGGCATAGTAATGCTGCTCCACTAATCGACAATATCGTGCCCAGGTCGTAGAAGAGTGGTACCAATTAAGATACTCCCTGACATAACGCTGGTACTCATCCTCTCTGAACTGAATCAATACGCTCATTCGTGGGTACTGCGTAATCGTCACAGTCTGTAACTGATATGGATCTGGTAAGGACACATATGAAGCTCCTTGGTATCCATATTGTTAGCCATATCCATACTGCTACTCATATCCTTGCCCATATGCAAAAGTAAACTCTTGACCAAGGTTGAAAAATGATGTGCCGTAACTACTGGAGTCACTCATCGCATATCCACTAGGTCCACATCCATGCCCATGCTGTGGCACAGAACTCGAGCTACTCTCCAGTGTTTGTGATCCAGATTCATGTTGTGGCCTGTAGCTCGAGCTCCCCTCCCTCGTCCGTGATCCAAATCTAGAGCCACCTCGCCTACCACGAATGCTTGTGTTCCTCATATATTTTGCCAGCAGCTCCTCAAAATCTGAAAGTTTATGAGTCTTCTTTCAGTAGCTTTTGACGCGTGTATGTCTTATTGTAAACAAGACGAGGTCGTGGTTCTCCTGGACGAGAACCATGGTCAGTGGCCTGCGTGGAATGATCGAAATTCTCCTCCCCGATAAAAGGGCTAAGAGGCCTCTTATCCTGACTCCCACCTGCCTCACTACCATCCCCGTCGCCACCATCATCATCATCATCATCATCCTTACTGTCATCAGAGTCATCGTCACCCTTATCGCCGCCATCATCATCACCGGACTCATTTCCCGCATCACTCTTTGACTGAGTCTCGGTGTCAGACAATGTTTCCCCACCACGTGTCCCGCGTGATAGTGACTGCCGCGGGATGCCCTCCGGACTCCTTGTTAATGGGTCGAATGCCTCATCAGGAGACCTCTGCTGCTCCACATGTTTGTCAACATCAATCCCTTGTGTCTTTGCTTCTGCCGCAATATGTGGCTTTGATCGCCCATTCGAGGTATCTAAGTCATCCGACCTAACCCACTGGTAAACTAGGTCATCCTCTGCATCCTCAGCATATGCATGTTATCCGACCGTCATCAGGTCCAGTGGGTCTTCCTGTGCTTTTCTTCTTCCTTCCGAGCCAAGCAACCTCTCTCGTAACTTCATATTGTAATGATAATACACTAGCTTCTGAAACCTCTCGTACCTTATTTTATTACGTTTATTTGTATGTATGAGGGAGAATGTACTCCAATTCCTTTCACAGGGTGACGATGACACCGTCTGTGCAAGCACACGGACAGCCAATCATTGTAAAATTTCGCAGTCAGTCTCATACATGGACCACCATTCGCCTGCATATCATAAGATTCTTTCATTATCCTAAATTTTCCAAAATAATATAAATGTTAAGTTTACTACAGTGACTCACATGGCATCATGGCGTTCCTTGACTTCACCGCAGGGTGACACCCAAACATCCCAACTGAGTCGCGGAATTTAACAATCTGTTGATGGCGTATAGCAACTAGAATAAGTATTTAATAATTGAGATGAAGACCAGGAGAATGTAAGTGCAGAACATATTTACCTCACTACCAAAGGTGTCTTTCCCCGGACAGTCGGGGAATAAGTGATCGTACACCTCATGCACAACCCTCTTTAATGAATTATCTTAGAAGAGGTTCCGGCTTTAGTGGTATTTGGGATTTAGGAAATACGCTGAAAACCAACATATACACATCAGTACAACCCTCGCTTATTATTGCATGCAGGAAAAAAATCCATATAGGTACTTACCAGCCTGATGTAGTGGGTGAGAAAGCGTCCTTTCCCAACGGTCGTCTATTATTGCATGCACCCACTTATATGCATTAGGAGCTTTAACCATGATGGCCTCTTTCATTAGCTATATAGACGGATACAACGACCCCATCGACGGATTTGTCTCATTGTCCACCATCCTCAACACCACATAAATGGGCTCTAGAATACCCACAACACCATGCACTTTATCCCAAAATGCCTTTCCCAGTACCAGCTCCTCAATTCTATAGGTTACTTTCGTCAACCTCCTTTTCCATTCTACGTAATCATGAGAGGCGAAAAGCTCTCGTAACCCCTGTTTGTGTTTGAGAAGGCTACTTAAGGCGATATAATTTGTGGCGAACCGCATCGCTCCGGGGCGCACTATATCCCCACCACACCTCTCGCGCATTGCGGCTAATAACCAGCCATGGTTGTATACAAAGTTTGTGATGAGCCATGCATCAGTAATTACAGTCTTCACCGACGGCCTATCCCCGATCCCCTCCAGCATGAGATCGATGCAATGGGCTGCGCAGGGGGTCCAATAAATATGATACTTGCTCTGAATATCCTTCCCCGCCTTAACAAATGTGCTCCCATTATCCGTAACAAACTGCACAATATTTTTCCTCCCAACATCTTGCATGACGTTGTGCATTAGTTTGTAAATATAGTTAGAATCCTTGATCTTACTACTCGCATCTATACTCTTTAGGAACATCGTCCGTCCCGTGGGACAAACCATAAAATTTATAATCGACATCTTCGTCGGTCCGGTCCAACCGTCACACATGACGGTACAGCCGTACATCTCCCATGACGGTACAGCCGTACATCTCCCATGACTGCCGATACGAATCAACGTATGTCTTCATTTCTGCATGTTCATCATCCAAGTATTTTCCCATGATCTGTGCGGGTGTGGGCGGCTGCACACTCACCCCCACGCTGCACTTCACTTATCATATTTTTTAAGTGTGGGCTTGCTGCGGCATTTGCGGGGATTTGACCGTATATAAAAAAAATTGCTATGAATTTTTCAACTTTTTTCCTCACATCCCCTCCACTAAACATCTCCTTTATTTTCTTTTGTGTCCCTCCCGCCTCTTTGTACATCCTCGGATCCGAAGGTAGATCCGACACCCGCATGCTGCTACTCCTGCCCATGCCCCATATTCCTCCTCGCCTACTACCCTCCCCTGATCCACCCCTAGCACTCTCCCCTGCTCCACTCCCCCCACCACGCTCATAGATAGACCCCTCAAATTGAGGCCTACTTGTGTCCCACCTCCTATCTTGATCCCTCTCCAACCGATCCCGTATGGACTCTTGAATTGCGCGTCTGTATTCGGAATCATCATCATCATCATCGAGATCCACTACATCATCCTCACTTGCATATGGTGGCCGCCCCAACTCCTCCCTAATTTCCCTCTCCCGTGCATGTCGTTCATCTTTTGTCTTCACATTTTTTTTCAATATGGTCCTCATCTGTTCTCGCACATCTTGTGGGCACTTTGGGCAATCCACAACATTGCGATACCCTCCCGCTAAATGCTTCTTTAAGCGGGTTACCCCACCACTCCTCGATACATAGCCACATAAATTACAAATACTCCCGAATCGATTATCGGGAATGGGCTGACCGTACCTCCACCCTATATCAGGTTGCCTACCTCCTCTTCCTCCTGACATATTTTCTCTGTAAAATAATATTATATTAGTCTTTAGCCAAAAAATGAAGCTTACTAAAAATTCATGTGGACCACACGAAGGCAAACGATGTGAATTGAATGACTACCATGAAACCCTTATTGGGGTCACAAAATTTGTGGTGGGTCCAACTGATCTTTAACGACGGCCTCACGAATTGTTTAACGGTGAAAATCATATTTTTCGCTGCCATCTGTGGTGTGGTCCAGCTGATATTTGGATATGATTCATTTGTTGGATAATGCTCTAATATGATCTCTAAAAATAGATGAACGGTGTAGATATAATAAATACATCACTTTGGGCCCATGTAACTTTGATCTCCTTTGAACCGTTCGTGCAACTGGAGCTCAAGGAGCATCAGTGCTCGTCTTTGCACGTACGCGGGTTGCGTCCTACCCCTGCCCGTCTCTAGCCCCCAACGGGCAGTTCTATGGGTTGGGCCCACCTTGAATGTATGTGATCTATCCACACCATCCATTCGTTTTTCCATCTAATTTAAGGGGTTGAGCCAAAAATTGAAGTAAATACAAAGCTCAAGTGGACCATTACATAGGAAACAGTGTGGAATAATGATTTCCACCGTTGAAACCTTCCTAGTGTCTAAAGTAATTTTTATTTGTCATCCAACCTATTCGTAAGATCACAAAGACATGGATGAAGAGAAACCACAAACTTCAGCTTGATCCAAAACTTCTTTGGCCTCCGAAAATTTTTTAATGGTAGAGGTTCAATCAAACTGTTTCCTGTGGTGTGGTCCACTTGAGATTTTAATTTACTTCGTTTTTGGGATCAAGCCCTAACATTATCTTTTAACATGGATTAATGGAGTGGATAAAATAAATAAATAAAAGTGGACCCCACACAGTTTACTCAATACCCTAACGGTACTGAGTTACTCAGTACGCAATCCGGGAACAGATTGGCTACTCCCCCTCACACCAACTAATAGCTGGTGGCCCACCTGAGATTTATATCCCTCTCATTTTTGGGTTCAAGCAATAAAATGATCTTTAAAAATGGATGAACGGAATGGATGAAACACATACATCATGGTGGGGCCCACAGAGCACCGACCACCAGCCCCACGCAATCTGCTTCCCGCATACGCAATCCGCTTCCAGCGGATTACTGAAGTCATGTCACCAAGTTATGTGGGTCCCACCATGATGTATTTTTTCTATCCACACCGTCCATCCATTTTAACAGATCATTTTAGGGCGTGAGCCAAAAAATGAGTCAGATCCAGAGCTCAAGTGGAGCCCACCACAAAAACAGTGGAGAGAGTGACGTTCACCATTAAAATTTTCTTGAGCGCCACAACAGATGAATGGTCAAGATGATATTTATGTATTTTATCCGCTCCGTCCATACCTTTTAACAAATAATTTCAGGGCTTTAGCCCAAACATAAACCATATACAATGTTTAAATGGGTCACACCTTACAAAACAGTTGAATTGAA
This sequence comes from Magnolia changhungtana, assembly GCA_030180095.1. Lineage (NCBI taxonomy): Eukaryota > Viridiplantae > Streptophyta > Magnoliopsida > Magnoliales > Magnoliaceae > Magnolia > Magnolia changhungtana. Next base: position 8,397,209 of record JASAUF010000600.1, read on the forward strand.
CATCCACCGTTGAAATACCATTTTTGGCCACACCTTATAAAAAAGTTTTTGGATCGACCCCTTAATTTAGATGGGAAAACAGATGGACGGCGTGGATAGACCACATGCATTAAAGGTGGGCCCCAAATGAGTTTACTGAGCACGATTGGCGCGTGCTCAGCAAATCACACCCGCACAATTTTCCCTAGTAATCGGATTGTGTACGCTAAGCGTACTGAGTAAACTCTGTGGGGTTCACCATGCTCTATGTATTTTATCCACTCCATCTATTTTATTAGATAATTTTATGGCATGGGTCCAAAATTGAAGGATATCCAAAGCTCAAATGCACCACACCACATGAAACAGTGTGAATTGAACTTTACCATTGCAAAGTTCTTGAGTGTCACAGAATTTTTGTATTAAGTTTATATTTGTTTTTTTTCCTTCATCCATGTCTTTGTGATATTATTAACAGCTTGGATGACAAATAGACATCATTGTAAGGCCTAGGAAGGTTTCAACGGTGGAAATCATTATTCCCACTGTTTCCTGTCGTATGATCCACTTGAGAGTTGGATATGCTTCAACTTTGGGTTCAACCCCTTAAATGAGCTGAAAAAACGTATGAACGGTGTGGATAAACCACTTATTTTCACGGTGGGCCCAACTGAGTTTACTCAGTACGATAAGAGCGTACTGAGTTACTCAGTACGCAATCCGGACCTCATTTCACCCCTCCCGCCCCCAACTTCTTCATTTTTCCGATTTCGACGAGCGATCTCCCTCTCCTTCACGCAGCGAAGGCTCCGGATGAGGTAATCTCGTCGAATCCGGCCTAATTTCTCGCCGAATCTCCGAGAAATCTGCACCGGCACGCTCCAATCAGCGAAGAAAGAGAAAAAATGAAGAAAATAGCGAGAAAATTTTGAAGGGGGATACAGGTACTTACCTATCGAATGGCCCACCTCCGATCACCGCTACGGGTATTCTCTCTCTCTCTCTCTCTCTCTCTCTCTCTCTCTCTCTCTAATTCAAAAATTTTTTATTTTCCGCAACCCACGGCATCGGCTTTTTATTGTTGTGGGTTGTTGGCTACAGTGGGACTCGTGAGTTCCCTGCAAACGCACCCGTGAGTGTCCGTGACTCTGTTTGTCGATTTCCGACAATAATGGAGGCGGAAATACCGCGATAAATACCGCGATATCTAAATCGGGGTGGGTTGTATCGGCGATATCGACGATATCGTCGCTGTATCATAAGATATCGACAATATATCTCACGATATCGACAATATCTGGAGTTTTGGTTTTTTGTATCTTCCAGGTGTTATCGGCGGAGTATCGTCTCGCAACGGTGCGATACCGATAATATCGGCCGATAGTATAGATATTTCGAACACTGGTCCCAACTAATTAGGGTCGGCTGCACAAATCTTGCTCCACCATTCCATTCTATTAAGGGCCATAACTTCAATTAGAACATAGGTCATCAACAATTTTCTTACTACCTCCACCCACATCCTTTTGGTCCTTCCTTTGCCCTTTTAGAGCCTTCAATTTATACCTACTCTCTCCTAACTGATGTAGTTCCTGGTCTCCGTTGCACATGAATGATGGGGACATCTCGCGCCCACGCACGCCCCCCTTACGCACGTACGCAAGGAAGAGGGCCCTACCTTCTATCAGGGTCGATGACGACATCTATAGAGGGCCTCGTAGTTAGAGGACTGTGTTTTGGTTCCTTGAGGTGGACCCGATCATCATGTGGATCCCATCATTGGATCTCATGATCGTGGCCCACTACCTTAGGTGACCTAGTACTTTGGATTTTGCTTGTCATTGTTATTAGGAATATCATGAACGGTTTAGATTGCTTTGATTAGTTGTTATTTTTTATTACTTCGTCTCTAAGTAATAGGTTGCGCACATGGTGCGAGTTTTGGGGTATACGGTTTTATTATAAATAAGCACCCCTTTGTAGTCTTTTTTCTCAACGAAGATTAATAAAATTGTTGCGTTTTTCTGCTCCTCTAAATTTTTGAGTTCTGGAGATTCAATTGGGTGTGAAACCCTCCCTCGAAGGGCTGACTACCGTGGTGCAAAGCCACACCTATCCCGATTCGCCCCCACCTTCTTCCATCCATATTTCTCCTCCTACAATCATCTACGCTTCAAATTCATCCCCTATTGCAGTCGTTTTTCTCTCTACAGCAGATTTCCAGAATCTAGCCCTACAAGAGGGCGGAAACTTCGGCGGAGCACCACGCACAAACCGTGCATCGGATCGAGCTGAGATTTGGGGGTTTTGGAGTCCATCCCTGGCCGACCAGGGCCAAGGTGGCCTTTTCTGAATAGTGGGCCCCACACACGTGCGGCCGAGATCACACGCACGTGCGTCTAGGCCATTGCTGATGTCCACACATGCGGTACTTCTCTGGTTCGTCTCTCCTCTTTCACTCCTCTTTCACCCAAAATCCCTAAACCTAACCCTAAATTACTCGAATCCCAAAATTTGTGCCCTTTCTTCAACCTTAGGGTTCCCCAAATTGAAATTTTCGAATCCCATGGATTGGGGGAATTATTTTTGTGCATGTGTGGATAAATTTACCCTCATTTGATTCTTGTATGGTCTATAATTTTGATTGATCCGGCCCTAGCATGTGTTGGCCTGGATCCACATAAGATTCCCCTTGATTGAGTGTTCGAACTTTTGTGTGGGATGTGGAATTTTGTGTAATTATTTCTAAACTAGTGTGATCTAAAGCCTGAGAATCTTGCACATCATACTTGAATTTCATTTCCTGCATCAATGAGCAAACCATCTAGTCTATTTTCCCTCATTTTATTACCTATTGGTGCTACTACTAAGCTCTGTTAAATGCATTCATTTCTAATTCTAGCCTTCCTCATCTTGCCACTCATCTATCTCAACATCTTCATTACAACTATAATCATCCTATGAACATGTTGTTCCTTAACTGCCAACATTTTATCCCATAAAGCAGTTTTGGTCTTAAAGATATCCAACAAAATTTCCCCTTCAATTTGCTACACAATGATCACATGAAACACCAGAGGAACATATCCATTTCTTCCATCCAGCTTGAATTCTATGGGCAACATGCTTCTCAATCTTTCCACTCATGAATTATCGACCCAAGATATCAAATTCAAAAGTTGTCATGTCAACAATCCCAACTAATTCTAAAGCATCCCTCCATAAAATAGCCTTGTGTCTACTCCCTCCCTCCTCTTCTTAGTCAAAATTATGCCACCAACAAACAACAGACACAATGGGATATCTTCCTCGAAATTCCTCATTAACTCATCCATAGCCAATGCAAAAAGGTATGGGCTCAATACCAACCCATAGTACAAACCTATAGTAATTGGGAACTCACTTGTCTCTCCACTAGTGGTCCTTACATTTGTTATTGCTCGCTCATACATATCCTTAATCATGTCAATATATACTCTTGAAAGTCCTAAACTTTATTTCAAGATAAGTGGCAAAAGTAGGCAAGTATAGGTCTTTAAGTTGAAGTCATATCCTAACCACCTTTATCACAATACATATAAGTGAACATCAACTGTCCATAATAACATTCCAGAGAAGGGATGGATCAATTTGGTATCTCTACTAGTTAAGAGGTAAGAAATCATAAAAAGAAGCTCAACAATTTAATGTTAAGGATAGGACCCATCATTTGATCTCTTATAAAGAATAAAATAAAACAAATGACCTATATTAAAAGATTCTTATAGCCCCTAACAATTAAAAACATAAATGGAAGCCAAATAAATTTGTAAAAAATAAGAGAACAAGTATAATTTGAATCCTAAATCGGAATTCAAATCGTAAATTGTAGAATCATGCTACGATTCATCCAAAAAGGGATTCAATGGGATTCAAATTATTTTTCCTAAGATAAGAGTTTTAAATTGTAAACCCTAGGATTTTGACAACTATAGGTATACCATACGAAGCATATTTGACTAGGCAACAAAGGTTGAAGAGTATATTTGCATGAGGCAAGGCTTGAAAATGAACCACAAATTCTGAGCATGTATCTATACATTTTGATGAAGAAAACTCTGAAAATAAGAACCAAGATGAAGACGCAAGTAAATTTCATGAAGTCACACCACTTGTGTCAAATCATAACAAGAGCATATGTAGCACCAAAAACTAGTATTACTAAACTACCCTCACACATAGAAACCATAAATTACTGCCCTTAGTAGAACAATGGCCAGTATTACTAAAAACAACCCTTACATATAGGAATAATAACATAATCCAACATCCCCACAAGCCAAGTTCCCATTCTTGCCTGAGACCTCAGCTAGACTGGACATGTTAGCTTCTGATGGCATCGTAATGATGCTTCAACATCTTCATTCATTGAAGAGCTTTCAGAGCCTTTGATGGTAAATTTCCTTCATTTCAGATATTAGGGTCAAACGGAAGAATATATATGCAGTTCTGCAAGGAACTTGAAAAGCTAGTCATCAGTATTTCTAGGTTTTCAACTTTTACCAGCCTAACTGCCAGGGCTTAGCTGTGTTCAGAAACTTTCGTGCATCAGCTGCATCAGTTTGCAGCATCCTATAGATCTTAAATGTGAAAATCATATCAACTTAATTATGTGACATGAATGAATATGTAGTTCATGTAAATACTTGTGCATCTTTATTGTTATCAAGTTTGATTCTGTGAGACATGAGTATCTATTAGTTATCATACTGTGAAGACAAATCTGTTACTGTCCAAAAATAGATTTAGAGGGAAAATAATAATAATAATAATAAAGAATAAATATGTTTCCATGCAAATCAAAGTTTTCACAGGAAACTCTTATAATATAGCATATCATTCATAAGTAATAATCCATCCAAAATAACTAAACCAGTTTAAGAACAACTTTTCACTTCTCAGTCAAGCAGTTGCTTCTGAATTGAGAAGAAATTAAAGAACTTAAAGAGAACCATTTCAAGGTAATCGTACAGCATGGAGGATTCCTTTGGTAGTGACATCAAATGCACCAGCAGTTCCATTTGTAGCATTTATCCAATCAATAATTCTCTGCCTATGTGCATCCTGATTGTGATCCATTTCACCATATGTATAACTTAGTGAGTCCCAATACTCCCCAACTGCAAAATAGGGTTCACTTGCATCTAAATAGTCTTTGACATAACCGCCCCAGAAACCCCTAACAAAATCCAGCCTCCACCCATCATACCCAATTTCTTTCCTGCATTTCAGAAGATGGCAATGAGATAATTTACACCTATTGCTTCATGAATTTTTTTTCCATAAAAACTGAAGGGAAGCACAAAAACATAAAGTAAAAGATAGTTGACGTTAGCAGAGTAAGAAAATTATCGAAGAAAGCAATCTCTATCAAATAACTATAATATAGAAACTCATCACGAAAAAAAAAAAAAAATCATGAATGGAAAATCGTAAAAGAAAGATGGGTCAAGAGAATGGAATGTATTATCATTGATAGAACTAACTATTTCTAGAACTTCGTGTGGTAAACAAATCATGATGCCAGACAAAAACAAGATATAGACCAGCTCAACATTTCTCAGAGACTCAAATATAGATATTGGAAATTAAAAGAATCTACCAAGTCGACTTGTTCCCATAGGCACCAATACAACTCGTATATACAAGCAAACAACACTCAACTCAGAGATACCCAAAATGATGTTATGGAAGTAGCAGCAGGGGAAGATGGAGCACCTGCGACCAGTGTTTGAAATATCGGTATTGTTACAAGTTTCGCTGGCCGGGGATATGGAAACAATCTTGATATCACAGATAATATAGTTGATAACCGGAAATGCGGAGAAACATTGGGGAAACATGGGGCAAATGGTGGAATTTTTCAGTGAGACTTCAAGAGATGCTAAAATACACATATTTGCATATTTTAGGTATTAAAAAAAAAATTACAAAAAGAGTGCAAACATAATAAGTTTCCATTTAACGGAGGCCTAAAAGCATGTGTTGTCGTAAGAAATCAATCCAACCATCCTATTCATCCATCCAACCTTTCATCTAAACATCCATCAATATTTCATATTATTGATTACACACGATATTTTAACAATAAATCGTCGACAAATGGAATGGAAACAAACGATTGTCATCTCGATATTGCTCATGTTGCAATAACGATAATCGCAAGATTATCAATATATTATCATCGATAATTTGAACACTACATACAACCATGCGCCTGAAAAAAAAAAAGGAAATTCTTTTAATAAACAGATCTTTGGCGATATCAATACATTGGTAATATTCTGATCCGATACATTGGCGATACAAGCGACACCTAGAATTTACACGGTCAAAAATTATTGGTGATACATTGGCGATATCGATACATTGGCAATACAAACGACACCTAGAATCTACACAATCGAAAATATTGGCGATACTTAGCGACACATCGCCGATACCTGTAATTTCTGATACTACCAATGTTATCGGTATCGTCGAGCTGGAGATATAGATAATATCGGGGATATTTTGATAATATCAGGGATATTTCGAACAATGCATGCGCCAGATTAAGCCTTCAATAATTTAAAGTACTCATCCTTGGTGAGAATAAACACATCTCCAAATGTATGTGGCAACTGTTGGGGTGTAGAACCAGATCCAATAGTACAAGATCAACCACTTTCTTCAGAAAGAGGGACTTGATTTGCCCAAGCCGACTTGCCATGTATATCTCAACACCACTCAACGATGTGGTATGTGAACCCACAATGAGTACATTTCCGTGGTCCCCCATGACCTCTGCATCTTTTTTTCTCTTTTAAATTCAAATAATTGTGATTGAGAAGTCTAGCGACTTTGAAATAAGCGGCATGCCAAAATTAAGATGTTATCCCAATTTTGTGGGATCCCTATCAAACAGACCCTAGAAATTTTAGTGACATCCCACTAATGCTTCCATAGTACTGATTGCAGTGGTTAGCCACGCCAAACCAGAAGAAAAGCCAAGCATATTAGTAATCATTTAAGAGTTTTCCTTATTCAGTCATGTAGATTTGGAACCGCGCCTAAAGTCCAATATTTTAAAAAGTTCGATACACTTTATATTGAATTCAAGTATAGAACATGTTCCCGTTGTACTTCCAATAGGATTGTCAATAGACAGGATGGCCCACTGGACTATCAAGCCTGCCCTGGGCTGGGGCTGGCGTATCAGACCCTAGGGCTGGGCCCGATCACTAATTTGTGGGCTACAACACATGCTTGCTGGGGTACACTTGATGAATAACCAGAACCTTGCACAAAAGGAAGTGAAGGGGCCAGGCATAATCATCTCAACCCATCGCCCTACCCAGGCTCGGGCCTAGGCTAAACTATGCAAGCTGGGATTGGATATACATTGGACCAGCCTAGGTCCGGCTGCCCATTGACAGCCATAACTTTGAACATCAGCTGCTTCATATTATAGAGAATTTTCTTGCAATCAAAAAGCACCAGCAAATGTTAAATATCTATAGTGGCTCATATATTACTTGTTAGAACGCGTGAAGTTTTAGCTGTTGGTGCATATCAAAGTGCAAAATAACCCCTGTGCAATATCTTATAAGCTAATTATCTAGAAACAAAAACAGAGAAAAGTGACCGTTCTTGAACCTTAGCCAGCATAGCCATTCTTTCAAATCTTTCCGCACAAAATCTTGTGAATGATCAATATTAGGAGCTGCATGGAAATTATCTCCACTGCTCTTGTTGCCCCTTCCCTGGAGGACAAGAAAAGATGCTTAGATGTCTTAGATAATAATGCACACACTTCATAAGCAGAAAAACAAGCCAACAGCAACGTTTCTAGGAACTCAGCAACGTGGAGATCCTCCTACATATACACAAAATCAGGGGTAGATGGCATAAAGTTTCTCAAGTTGGAGAAGTAATCCAATATAAATAACAATAACAACATCTGTGAGAAATTACATTCAACGTAAAAGGGCAACGGGAAGGCCCAAAAGGACATGGATGGAGGTAGTACAAAAAGATTTGATAACCTGTGGTCTAATTGAAGGTCTGGCCCTTGATAGAGTGGAACAGCAAAACAAGATTCATGTAGCCGACCTCAATTAATTGGGATAAGGCTTAGATGATGATGATGATGATGACATTCAACGTAAAATGAAATTTTGGATTTTGAAATTTTGATCCTTTCCATTAACTCTTTGTCATTGCCAACAGTTTTCTATGAATCGGGGATACAACTAATAATACCGACCAATATTACAGGTCAAGACGTACAAAATTTCATCAATTAAGACAAGTTTATAAAAACATGCCAAGATGTTGTCAAAATTGCAGGAGCTAGCTATTTCATCAGCTTCCTAAAAACGTTTGCATAAGCACCTTCCTATGTAAAGTATTTTTGAACTATTCAACGCATAATATCATTAATGTCTTATTGAAAAAAGCATTAGTGTCTTATTGAAAGAGAGCAATGTGGCCAAAAAAGTAGCTCATACCTGGAAATGTGGATCATCAGCAACAACTGCGCGGTCATCCCAATTTAATTTACCACCAAACATATTCCAAACCCCATTATTATTCTGAGATTGGGCACAACGATGATTTAAGACAACATCGCCAAGCACTTTAATGCCGACCTCATGGAACTTCTTCACAAGAATCTTTAGTTCTTCCATATTCCCATATCTGGTATATACCGTAATAAGCAGTCAATAAGAAGCCCGTGTTTACATTGCAATATGTCCACATTTTAGCAGGAAGGACCCAATTTTACAATAAAACAAAACAATAAGTTGATGATGAAAAATATTGGAAAAGATAAAACCTTGAAAATTTAGACTTTCAAATTTTGTAACAAGATCATCATTTTTAACCATTAACTAGAATATTTAGAGGTTGACCATTTTCTTTAGGATTGTGCTGCAAATATGTGGATAAATGCACATTGCTTCTATGCATTTCTTTTGCTTTTTAACCATGTAAGCAAGTGAAGACATGCGCATTTGCATCTTTATCAAACGAGCCATGAAGGCTCCAAAAATCCCATGGGGCCTGTCTTTTTGGCCACTATAAAGTGGAAGCACCAACATGTGGCCATAGCTTGACAGTGCTGACCCTATCTGAGGCATAAACAGCAATAGAGTAACCACGCTGGCCCTATTCGAAGCATAATTGCCATAGCACAACCATGCTGGCACTCCTAAACGGTCAAGAAACATATTAATACGCTATGCTCCCAAATCATCATAGTGCTATCATGCTATACTCTCCAGTATCTTTCTACTTCAGCCAGTAGCACTACGCTCCTGAGCAATCTCAAACTACAGTTGTGCTACATCGTTTGCCATAGCACAATCCCTCTAGAAAAGACACACTACACCATACCATGAGGACTCTTCAATATAACAGTTGCTAAGTCCAACCCCAGCACTGGTCATGCTATAGCATAGCACGAGGCGCTATCCCTTAGTGCTGACCTTTGATTTTTAAGAACCATGGAATTAGCTTCTCCCATTGATGCAGGACCGATGCATGAACTAAGTAACATGTGAGATCAAATAACCGAATTAAGATATTTACCAAAAAAAAAAAAAAACACAAACGTCGCTATATTCATCACAAATATCATGAAAATCAAAAGAAAATCATGCATAATCCTGACCTAAGCTACCAACATCATAACACAAGATCATTAAATAAAAAAGAAATTAGGATCTAATGGATGTAGGGATATCCAATTAGCATAGGGCATAGTTTCAAAATAGGAAACCTAATACAACCTAGGATGAAAATTAGGGTTTGCGCAAGGTGTGCCGTATCGATATCGGTTGGCGTAACGGTGACCTCTAAAACCGATACGGATACGGGGGCGTAACGGCGATACGGGGGCGTAACGGCCCGTAACGGCGCAATTTTTTTTTTTTTTTGCCAAAAAAATATGAAAAAATATGGATTAAATCCAGAATATTCTAAGCATTCCAAATATCCATTCATTTATAAATTGGAACATGTTTATGGTGGTGTAACGGTCCACACTTTGGTGAGAAGTTGTATCGGACTGTCTGATGAATTTATGAACCAAATAACCTGAATTTGACTTAAATATTTAATTTATATACTTAATAACTTGATATCATTTCTCCCAATAGTTCTTTGTAGATGGCGTTACCAATTTGGGGCTGACTTGGAGGACCAATTTATACACCAAATCAGCCTCAAATTCATGTAATTTATTGTCATTATCCCACTTATGAATTGGTGGACATTTATTGGATAGTGAATCATGAAAAAAAAAATCAAAAGTCCTTATTTTAAAAAATAAAAGTCCACAAATTAACAATTAAAACTATTCAAACAATTTGATTTTGGCATCATGAGTTAGCAATTGCAGTCCATAATTTAATTGCTAAATTTTAAGTTAATATGTCTCGTGTACAATTTTTTAATGCTCGAATTAGGCGGGACTCGAATTGTGAAGTGTAGCACACGTGTCAAAGTTTTTTGGGCCTCACCCGTGATGAATGTGTTATATCCACACCGTCCATCCATTTTGTCAAATAATTTTAGGGCATGAGCCCAAAAATGAGGCACATCCAAAGCTCAGGTGGATTGCACCATAAGAAATAACAATAATTAAATGTTCACCATTAAAAATTTATTGGGGGCTACAAAAGTTTTAGATTAAGCTGACATGTGTGTTTTCTCTTCATCCACGTCAGTGTGACCCAATTAATAGGTTAGTTTGAAAATAAACATTACAGTGGACCTTAAGAAATTTTTAATGGTGAGCGTTTTATAACCACTGTTTCCTATGGTGTGGTCCACCTGAGATTTGGATATTATTAATTTTTCAGATCCTGACCTAAAATGACGTGGCAAAATGGATGGACGACATGGATAAAATATATACATCATGGTGGGTCCACTCTGGTCTGATCAGATTAGATTGGATGGAAAATAAACGTTACCGTGGGCCCTGCGAATTGTTTAACAGTGAAAATATTATCTCCACTGTTATTTTTGGTGTGGTCCAGATGATCTTTGGATATAATTCATTTTCAGGGTAGTGCTCTAAAATGATCTCTGAAAATAGATGAACGGTGTAGATGTAATAAATACATCACAGTGGAGCCCAAATAACTTTGATCTCTCTGAACCGTTCGTACAACTCGGAGCTCGAGGAGTGTCAGTGCTCGTCTCAGCGCGACACGTAACTACCGCTAGTTGGTGCGCGGTACGCGTGAAAAAAAAAAAAAAAAAAAAAAAAAAAAAAAAAAAGAAAGAAAGAAAGAAAGAAAGAAAGCAAGAGAGGGAAACCAAAAAGAAAAAAGAGGGAAAGAGGAGAAGAAAAAAGGGAAAGAGGGAAAGGAGAGAGAGGGAGGAGAGAGAGAGAGAGAGAGAGAGAGAGAGAGAGAGAGAGAGAGGAGAAAAAAGAAGAAGAAGAAGAAGCTTGCCGCATGCAATGGCATGACTCCGTGAGAAGAGGAAGAAGAAGAAGAAGAAGAAGGAGAAGAAGAAGAAGAACCGAAAAGAGGTACGTTTTTCATTTTTTTTTTCTTTTTTTTTTTTTCTTTTTGCCAGTAACAGCCGTTACGGGTCAGTAATCGTTACGCCCATAACGGGACCGTATCGGCCGATACGTGTACAAAAAATGGAAACGGCCGATACGACCCCATATCGCGTATCGGCTGCCACCGTTATCGTTACGTATCGGCCGATACGGCCAAAACGTAACCGTTTTGGCACACCTTGGGTTTGGGTAATTTTTGGAAAGTAGAAAAATTAGGAATTTTAGGTTTAGGGTTAGGGTTTCGGGGATAAAAGAAAGGGGTTTTGATATAATGATGGTGGGAAACCAACAAGGATAGATGGGATTCACACGTGTGGCCGTACGGTCACACGTGTGGCGTGGGAGGATGGGTTTAGGTCGATTAGGGTTTAGATTGTGAATGGGTATGGGAAAGTTGAGTTTGGGAAAAGACGAAGATTTGGGATGAGAGAATTAAGAATATGAAGAAAATACCTGGATGGGAAAGAAAAGAGAAGATCATGGTGTGCCGTAGGCCATTACGTAGAGGTAACGGTAGCAACCGTTACACGTTATGGGGTCGTAAAGGTCGTAACGGCCATTACGGATAAAGTAACTTGTAAAGGCCGTTACAGCCTCCAAAACGGCCCGTTACATCCCCTGTAAAGGTTGTAATGGCCCCGTAACGGCCCGTTACGGGGCCGATACAGGTTTTTTGGGTTTTTTTCAATAGAAAAAGAAAAAAAAAAAAAAAAACAGAGAGACCATAACAGCTGTTACAAGGGCTGTAATGGCCGTTACAGCCCGTATCATAAAGGTAACAATGGTAGTCGTTACGGCCACCGTTACCATTACGGAATACCTTGGAGAAGATGGTGTGGGGATAGTTGGAGACCTCGCACCTCCGTTGATGAAGATTAGCCTCGCACCAATGTTCCTTCCAAATCGCATGAAGATGGGAGAAGAAAGCAAGAGATTTTCTTTCTTTTCTTTTTTTTTATCACAAAATTCAATGGGAGAGAGGTCACATGCCCCCCTCTTTTTATAGATCCAAGAAGTTTAAAAAATTAAAAAAATCCTCGTATTGTGAATTTAACGAAAATAGCCCTAGTCTAAATAAAATCAACTAAAACACTCATAATGTGTCCAAATATAAAAGATAGTCTAAAACTGATGTGGACGATCAACGATCAATGGCCTAATCATGTGATCCATGCGATCCAATGGCCCAATCGTCGCGTCCCTTCGATCCAACGGTCTAGATCACTCCATAAAGCAACCCATGTGCATCTTCCCAGTGTGGGGTCTTCCAGATGCTCGCACATGCACGTGGGGTCTTCAGCACGATCACTCACCTACCCACAGGAAAATCGACGCGGCCCGCCTCCTCCTCTGATACGTACGTAAGGGTGTATGTAACGTGATGTCCTAATCACCCATCTAATCAGAAAGCATTACATGATCCTGAAATGTTCCAAGGGTCTAACAAACATTTGAACTAGAATTCACCCTGTGCTATATATACCCCTAAAAGCCTCAATTACGAGATTGAATTCATTGAGAGTAGGACATTCACCCCTCAGAGTGATGTTGTCCTGTAGGTGAGTCTTAGCTTGCCTAAATCTCCACCTTCCCTTTGGAATGGGATGCTAGTCTTTCCCATTGGAGCTCTAGCCACGAGGCTAGCAGTGAGACCAACACTACCACCATTACGACAGAGAACTAAGGACAAGGACTTGCCCTCTTCTCTAGATGATCTCTCTCCGGGAGTGTGACCCGTGCTAACACGCCTATCCTTTTACATCTATCTTAGAGACAGATGACAGGATCCAATCCCCTTTGCAAGTTTACCTCTCTTACCTTGAGCTACGCTCTAAGCTCTGCACAGCTAGCACCACGCAATGTCAAGAGTCTTGGCCTAGCTCAGCTTTGGGTCTTTGGCACTACATACCATCAACCCCTTTGGTGACCACGCCATAACATCTTTTTTATGAGTTATCAAGCCTCTGCTCACCTTTCTACAGCAAGTGCTAGCCTTTATATGCTTTAAATGGGTGGTGTCATATGCTACTTAGCTCTCAAGGCATACATACAATGATCTGCTACTACAAGGGAAATGGTTCTATACCTTTCCCGTAACATGGCCATGTCACTGTCTACCCATCATATAGGTAGCCTCGAGCACCACCACAAGTTCAACATGGGTGCTACGCATTACCAAGAGTCCTAAACACCCATTCAATCTATAACAAGTGGCGCTATGCGTTGAAACCCCTCCAACTCTAACTCCAAAATTTTACCAAGTATAATATGCACTCAACTGTAATGGGCAATATGGGTCGGCCCACTTACGTAACCAAGATATGAGGCAAGACTATTATTGCATATTTGAAAAGGGATGGTCCGCAGCCACGTTTCCCACTTGGATTTTACCCATTTTAAACCTTTACTTTCTTCCCGCGGGACCGCAAGCTTTTCGGAATAAACTCTTGTTGGAAAATCAAAAGATTCCAAGATTTATACACATAAAACTTAGTACTCAGCCAAAGCAAGCCCCCACGCATCCAATGACATCTTTGCACCACATGAACTCACTCCAATTGCTCTATGTCGAACAATGACATCACCACGTCGCGATGATTTAGCAAAAAATCAACAAATGGCCTCTATGCCACATGCAGAGACCCTCACACAACATAGACTACTAAGGCAAGGGCAGAGGTTCCCACCTCAAGGTGCTGGGAAAATCAAGCCCACCGACCTAAAAATACCCATGCACTAATTTCAAGAAGGACACGTTTACAGACAAAGAAGAAAATGACTGTGGACTCTTCAAAAAAGTCAAGGAACTTCAAGTGGAGATGCTCCTAAGGTGAGCCTCACTTACCTAAATATTTTGTCTCTCACTGGGAGGACCCCGCATCATGCACTAGGGACCTCAATAGAGGAGAGGGCCTTGCGCCACGCGCCAGGACCTTCTGAATACAAGCTCCAACACCACGCGCCAAGCACAATTCAATGGAGCTCTACACATGGGTGTAGACCTACCACAACATTCATGCCCAAGCACAGAGTTCTCCTTTAGCTTGCTAAAGGATTATGGGCGCATATACGTCATAATGGACCTCTCACACAACCAAGTCCTCAAACTGGTGGCAAGCCTCCCTATAGTTGGTGCTCGGTGCAGAGAGTCCCATCACCGGATGATGTGAACTAGAGAACCACCTTCCAATTGTCTTCGACATGGGAGCCCTCATGATATTGTCGGGATGACCAATCATATACGGTATGGCTATCACGAGTCTCCTAGTTCCAAACACTTCGAAGACAAAGAACTAAGGACTAATGAATGTTTTGTGCCATGTGGCAAAACACTCGCTCAGGTTTACCTTGAAATCGAGGGTTTTCCCAAGTATGTAATTAAGAGCATGTGTTAGAGCTTGCTCCTAGACATTAATAAATGCCACTTGGAATGACTTTCTTTGGATGCACATCATATATGCATCGCATGGTCCGTAAATAGGATATTAATGCTCAACAACTCCTTAATGAAAACCACTTCCTAATATGATCAAAGAATAGTGAACTCATCCCCATCAAATATTGACTTGCTCATGCCTTGTTGACTAATTGGCTATCTAACGCCATTGCCTCTCATGGTCAAATCCATGACGCCAACATCAGTTATATGAGATGCCTAACGCCCAATGGCTAATGGAAATGTCAAAACATTATCTTCAAATCCCAAATCACCAACATACATTTTATCCCAAACAAAATGGCAACTCCACTGGGGACTTTCGCCCAAAATCTTTTGATGATCTACTATGGCGGGGATGTATCTTCGCAAGCTGTGTTATACAAAGGGAATATTATTACATTAAGAAACTTGTTGAGTATTTTCTCGTTATTTGCAGAACATGCACTACACATCTTGTACACACAAGGTAAAATTGATGATCCATGCATTGTTAATCAATACAAGTGTTCCCAAAGTTTTCTAGGTTATGTTGTCTTAACTGCATGTTACTTAATCAAGAGAATGCCCAACGAAACGAGCTTAGAGGTTGAGCAAACTCGAGGCTGTTCCATCAAAGATCACCTCATAACCCTGTTAAACCGACCATACGCTTCATTTTTAGTGCCAGCGCGTTTTAGGTCGATCAGATCGGCAAGTTTTGATCGCGACCCTATTTTAGTACCGCAATAGACCGAGACTTGTACCCTAGCAACCGCGAGGGGGCTACGATTCCAACGCCGCGCAGCATGCCCCATTGCGATCCCTAGATTAGAAGTTGCAGTTTGGGGCACAATTCGAGGTAGGCCGTGCAACGCACGCGGGCCCCACTTGCACAATCCCAATGTTGTCAAATCAATCAATCAATCAAGTCATCACTTCTCTCTCCCCGTTAATCAAAGCAACCCATGCCTTCCATCGTGCAACCCATGCCTTTCCCATACCTAGCCATCCCTCTCTCCTTTCTCTCCTCACTCTACCCCTCCATCTTCTTTTAATTGCCTCCCTATCCTAAAAGTTCTACCACAAAATCCCCTAACTCCCTCTCATTTCTACCATTTTTCTAGCAAGAGTAGAGAGAGATTAAGAGAGAAAAAGATTAGAGAGAATTATGGAGAGAGAGAAGAAAGAAAGATTAGGATATAGTTTAAGAGAAAAGAGAGCTTGAGAGAAAATTATGAGGGATCAAGAGGGAAAGAGAGAGAAAAGAGAGATTAGAGGAGATTAGGGGTAGAGAGGAGCTTGGTGGACCGTCTGATTGCCGATCCAACCGTTCATCCTTCGTTGTGAGTGCATGAGAGGATCAAAACCCTCTCTTTCTTTGTGATTTATCTGTTTTTGGTGGGCCCACAAGGGTGGGACCCACCTTGATCATGTATGGAGTGTATGGTGGACCCCATAGTGGCGGGGGCCCACCCTGATGGCCGGATCTTCTTCCCTTTGCTTCTTCTTTCCATTCCCTTTCCCCTTCTTTTCCTTTGATGGTGTTGTGGGTCCCACAAGTGAGCCACGCTATTGGAGAGCGTGCCCCGCACATTATCATAGCGCGGATCACCTTGTGTGGCCCACCGTGATGTTTGTTTTCTAACCTATTGATTAGATCACTTAGATCTGAATGAAGGAAAATGTAGGGATTAACTTGATCCAAACTCCTTGGGCCCACCCCGAGATGGCCCAACAGATGGATGGAGTGGATTGTCATCTGGTGAACCCACTTGGATAAAAAAAAAAAAAGGAAGCCTATTCACATCTCAAGTGGGCCACGCCTTAAGGTGCAAGAGGTTGGGAAGCCCCAGCATCACTGACGCTTCTTGCATGGGTAGTTGGGGGTGAGTTCTCACTCGTGGGATCCACCCTGATGTATTTATTAGATCCACACCTCCCATCTTTTTTCCCATGTCATTTTGACCACTGAGACCAAAACTCAGGCTGATCCAACCATCAAATGGTCCACACCAGAGGTGAAGGTGGGGCTGAGAGCACCCCTCATGTCAGCCATGTGGACATGGGGTGGGGTGACCTAGTCGTGGACCCCACCTTGATGTATATGTTTAATCCACGTCATCCACCTGTTTCTCCATATCATTTTAGGCCATGGGCCGAAATCCGAGTCTCGAGTGGACCGCACCAAGGGAAACAATGCCCTGCTGTTGAAACCTTTTGAGGCCCGTTGTGGAGTCCCTACTCGTTCAAACCAGCCCAAATTAGGGCCATTGAACCCCGCTCGAGCTGGCCAAGGCGGTAAACAGAGTAAATCACACTCATGGGGCCCACCTTGATAAGGCATCACAATATATATAAACAGCCAGCAGCAGCAGCGCTGCTGCCAGCATCCAGGCGGGCGGACGCCTAGCCATGGGCATGGATTGGGGCCCACTCGTGGGCCCCCCATGATGTATGTGACTTATCCACTCCATCCATCCGCAAATCCAGATAATGTTAGGCCATGGGCCCAAAAATCATATGGATCCAAATCTCAGGCAGATTGCACTGAAAGGAAAAGGGGTAGGGAGTGCTGCCCATTTTGGCAGCACTTGGTGTAACATCCCGAACTTTTCAATACCCAAGTATTGAAAGTTCTCGAGTGTTACCATGAAATTTAACTTAGCATGTACATTTGTACGATACCAATTTAGTCAATCCTAACCTTACATCTAAATGACCATTGGAAATAATCTTCATCTATAGATGAAGTCATTCGACCATTGATTTTTAAGACATAATCATTGTATATCTGAGTATACTCACTTGTCCATCATAACTGACCATTCAGCCAACTAATCACCACTAGGTAAAAATATTTGACCATCCATTATGTTAGTTGATATGTGTACCTTCCCTTAATTAATTTGGTGAATAATTCTTTATTCATAATGATTTATATATAAGTTCTTTTGTAAAGATTGCTTAAAAATATCTCTATAACCACGTAGAACCATTAGGTTTCCCAAAACTCTCAGATCAACAATAATTACAAAATTGTCATTAACCTGGACCCTTCAATTCTAGATCACATGGTTCTCATGATCCATTTGAAGTGAAATTTTATACCATACTTGTGTATCATAAATTAACCATATATGTCGAATTTCAGCCATTAGATCATTGTAAAAGTGGCCTGATTGACAAGTCAGCCCCTTAATAATTGATTTTGGTGTCCATCAAATGAGGAAAGCTCGTGGGTAGTCATAGTAGGATATTTCCCTTCATATGAACGACTTAGATTGCCCACCATATGGACCAAGTGTGAAATATGAAGTCCCCACTTGGTAGGCTTTCCTTAGGCGCGAAGTTATCCTTTCGAGGCTTACCAACTCTTTATAAATTTGGATCTTCCGATTTACCCACTTCCCACCGTCCATCGTAATTCAAACTTGGACTACACTTTGGCCTCATATGACTACAAGATCATACAAAATTTAGACCCCGATCTGTAATCCTACACCGTTGAATGTTGAAGCCAGTTCCTTTTGGCGCAACAGGTGAAATTTCATATTTAGACTCTTCATACCATTGATCAACCATCAAACTCTGTCCAATCGTTCTCCTATCTTGACTACAAATCTCCCCCAAAATTGGGCACTAATCATTAAGTGTTGACCGTTAATTGAAATCAAGTCGGTTTTGGCGCCCGCTGGGAGAACTTTCAAAATAAGCCTACGATCAACTCCATCCTTTGACCCATGGCTTAACGTGACCATACGAAACCGATGAAGAGAGTGGATTTCCCGAGAACTCACCACAGTGGACCCACCTGTCCCTCATAATCAAACTGGAAGCAAGAAGCTTCCGCAGCTGTAACAGTGCATGAGGAATTCGTGATCGAGAGAAATCCTCACCAAAACTCCATGTATCTGCTCAGGTAGCAAATTTGAACCATCCAAACCCCATCAAAGGGAATTCTGACTCCTAACAAGGGAAGGAGTAAGAAAAGCAAAGATAAACACTTTATCTCTGCTGATTTTCCCGGAAACAAACTGCGTTATTTGGAAGCTTCTTTCGCAAAACCACCGATTAAAGCTTGTTAGACGTTTAATTTTTGTTGTCCACAAGATCTATATGATAAATCTAAGATGTCCATCAAAGTCGGTTCAAAGAAATATGCAACGAACTCAAATCTGCCATCAAAGCTTTAATCTTCTTCTCCGATCAAACAGGGACCATTGGTCGCTGTTTTAGCTCCAATTCTGGATCAAATCGACACATCTGATGTCCCACCAGAATGCTTTCCACGCCTCAAGATACTAAGAGGAGATGAGCCTTTGATCTAGATCATTATTCAAATCAAATAGCTACCAGCAACTGATGTGCGCAATCATGCCAAGCGCAAGCGGCTATTTCAACGAACTCGGATTCCCTTCTCACGTCAAGAATTAGCTGAAACCTCTATAAAAGAACCCTCCGCCTGTGACCGTCCATCCATCCAGCAACAAAGATAAAAAGAGAAACGAATGAGAGAGAGAGAGAAGAAGAAGAAGAAGAAGAAGAATGAGAGAGATCGAGCATTGTTGGGGCGTTGATCAACAACTCACCAAGCCGATGGTCTGGGTCCAGCCAAGTTCAGCGTTTTTTTTTTTTTTTTAGGTGAGGTGATTGCCCTGATTGTTTTTCGATGATCCTCAGTTAATGTTGAATTCCATCCAAATCTAAATGAAAACGCTGTTTGTAGAATTGCTCCATAGTGAGTCAAACAAAGTCGACTTGGCGTAGGGGTTCGCTGAACTTCAATTTAGTTGGGTTGAATGAGGTAAATCGCTCGACATCATTCTCTTTTGTAGTCCTTAAAAGACGTGGAGTTATCTTTCATATTTTGGTTCCTTCTACATAGGTAGATCGATTAATAGTCAAGACAAAACAAGTGGGACTGAGTCGGCTCATCACAGAGTATCGTTGAACTCAAGCTATCGAGCTAAAATTTATTAAATGAGGTAAGTTATTTATACAATAAACCAATTCAAGCTTTCTAATTTAGTCATTATTTAATGTAAACTTAAGTCTACATCTATACTAAACCCTAGCCTAAAGTTTGATCCTAATCCTACAATGCATGAAAATGTAACAATCTAACCGTAAGAATCATGTTAATTGTGCTAGAGTTGGGTACAATAACGCATGTATTCAGATCTAGCAATGATAGTGTGATCGAGTTTAAGAGGTGAGGGTTTTTACTTTAAAATTTGTGATTGAATTGATTTGATTATCTTATCCTTACATGCTTCGAGTTTTATTATTTATCTTCATTTTTTGAATCATTGTTATGTAAATTATTGCATTAATACCTTATAACGCAAGTATCGTGTTGGAAATCCCACCCTAGTGATCGATATACTATCGTGGACGTAATGCATTTCGGGTAGCGGCCCTCTTGGTTGGCACGTAACCCCGTGGGTTGGGTAGTGATTGTTGAGACTCAAATATTGCATATTTAACCCTGCAATTACATTAGTTTTCCTAGCATTTTTTTTTTTACACACACCACACACTCACGCCATGGTGGGATTTCACCACCTATGAGTACTCGAACCCTCAACCAGGTGTTGAAACTCCTGAGAGTCTACCACTGGAGTAAGAGTAAGGGACCCAGTTTTCCTAGCATTTAATTGATAATTTGATTTAATTATATACGTTTTTCTCATACGAGGTGATTCGGAAGCTTATGATGAATATGCGCTCAAAAAGATGAATTTAGAGCTCAAAAGAAGATAATGAAGAATTGGATATTTAGAAGTCATAAATGAAGAATTCACATGCCAAAGATCCAAGAAAACCAAGTGAGGAATGAAGAGAATCGAAGGTTTGAAGTGAAGAAAAGGAATCCTGAAAATTGGCCAGAAAAAAAATATTCTAAAACAACGAGTCTAAAAGAGAAAGTCCTGAAATAATTCCCAAAATAGACTTCAATGACATCAACAATTTATGAATTTCGGGCTCAACTCGCTTAACAGTTCTGGACAAATTTCAATGGAATCAAAGACAGTTCGACGTAATCGAAGGTGCAATCGAAGACTTCGATGGCATCGAAAATGCGCGGAGTGCGTAAATTTGAGGCGGTTTACGAACTTTTCCGAGGCGGTGTGAAAGTTTGAATTGCAAAACTATTTAAAGGAGTCCCTAGGGTATTCCAAATCATCTTCTAGGGTTTGGAAAGGGAGAGAAGGCCTAGGTGGAGCGCCGACAACGTTCTTCAACTTCGATTTCTCCACGGTTCTAATAAATCTTTTAGTTTTTCTTTTGTTTTTGAGTTAGCTATGACTAGCTAATCTCTTAGCTAGGGCTAAGAGGTGAAGCTGTAGTTTATTTTGATGCTTCTTTTGCTTTAATTCAAGTATATGTTGAATTCCTATTGATTTATAGTTTGAATAAAATGAATATTTTCAGTTTTCTATGATTTATTGTGACTCAAATTACAATAGATACTGCGATAGCTTTGAATATCTTCTTAATATGTTTTGATAAATGTGTGATCTATAAAATTCGTGATTCATCAGTCTATGGCATGGTGGATGGTTGGATTTCCTAAGATTATCACATGGATGATTCATGAGAGAACTATGTTAATGGAAAATTCAAATTTTTGAGTTTTTATTGCTTTATCATCCAACTGGATATGATATGACTCTAATTCCAGTTGTAGCTTTTTGAATCAAGTAAAGTAGCATCTTAATAGCTACATGTGGATCCTTGGCGCTCTAGTTTCCCTTTTATTATTAATTGTTAATCACCATTGATCTCTCAATTCTTCAGATTATTAATTTAATCTAGTTCCTAGTTCTAGTTTATTTCAAAAAGACACACATATAAGTCCTTGTGAATTCGACATCAGTCTCACTGAGTTATTACTACAGCACAGCCCTATACTTGGGGTTGTGAACAATGGTGCACAATCGATGTAAGTAAACCGCCATGCGTGTTACATCACCTCCGGGATTGGATGTTGCAAATAGTCGCTCCATGAACAAATCGTGTCATGTAAATCTTCCAATCTCGTTGTTGTGTCGCCTTGAGATGTTTGCATAAATCCTTGTTAACGTTGGAGACGCCAACGAATCTCCGTAGTATGGGATGAGAGGCGAGCTGGGTATTTTTGAATTGTTTTTCACATTGTCACGATCGCTAAGTGTGATGGGCCACACATACTTTGCTAGGCATGCATTTCATATAAAATGTTTGCGCATACCGATACCACTTGTATTTGTGGAATATGAGATGTATCGAGACTCTTCTGTTATTTTTATAAATCACTCGAATCATTGTAAACTTTAAAGGATAACCACTACTGTGAGTAGGGCATTGACCCTCTCCAACCATACAGATGTTGCAGGTGAATTACACGTTGACAATATGGACGGTGATCATCCTGTGAAAGATACGTTTGAATAAAGAAGAAGAATGGCACTAAAATTTATTTGTTTACTTATTTTTCGCTGCTTACTTTAAGATGAAGTAATAAACTCCCATTGAGAGGGCATTTGAATATTAGTTGGACGCTTTTTACTCTAATAATAAATATAGTTGATTTTACTCTCGTAAATGTAACTGGATGTGATCTAAAAAAATAAAACAAGGTGCGATTTTGAAGCATCCAATTTTTACATTATTAACACCTGGAATTCTCGAGCACGAGTATATACTCGAGTCACGAAATTCGGGGCGTTACACTTGGGTGGGGACCACCACGATGTTTATGTGTCATCCGTTCCGTTCATCCGTTTGGCCAGATCATTTTAGGCTAGGAGCCCAAATATCAGACCGATCCAGATCTTAAGTGAGCCGCACCACAGGGAACTGTGGGGGTAGACTAGAATAGAAACCCGTTGGACTTGGAATTTCCTGGACTTGGGATCCCTTGGACATGGAAATCCTTGGTTTTGGGATCCCTTAGACCTGAGAATCCCTGGATTCCGAATCCCTTGGACTTGGGGTTCTCTTGGGCTTGGGATTCCGAGATTTCTGGAATCCCTTGGCTATGTTTGGTATCCTAGATTCCAAAACCCCTATAATCACAAAGTGACATGCATAATAATATATTTGCAAAGGTTTGAAATTAAATCAACTTAAATCCCTAATTAGTATATGTATGTAATGTTGACACTATGGTTGCATTAAATCCGTCGAGGCATATACTTTGCCTGAAATGATGAAATCCCAAGACTCAGAGGGGCCACAAGCACAGGATCACATCCTAGTGACTAACCATCGATCTATAACTGTCAGTTTACGTCAACAATGTTCAGACGGTGCAAATCATCCTAATAAAGTAATTACAATAATGTCATTGATAATCTGATTGTTTTGGGACATCATCAGTGGGCCATGTGCCCAAATAGATTGGTGGACTAGTGGCACACATGTTATATATGTGGGTGTCCATCCGGGTCACTCCAAGTGGACCCCGCCTTGGTATATGTATTTTATCTATGCCTTACAGGCTATATGAGGAGCCGATGTTAGTCTAACGTAGGCGGCCACACCACATAGACTTCTATATCTCTAGTGGGGCCTACCATTCGGTTCCCACTCTGTGTATATGATGTGCCAATTAGGGCTGATTATCTCATGATATGTCTGATAACATGCTAGTGTTCTTGTCCTGATAAGACACATTGATAACATTCTTAGTGTAATGATATCAATGTTATCATGACCAGTTACATGCCCAGCTACATGCCCATACGCATCATTTGTATGCTTATTATGGATGACGATTGTTTATAGCATATACCCTTTGGCTTAAGACACTTAGGGGACTCTATATGACATAGGGTAGCCCCACATGACTGCGTGGTACGCGCAGGTTTGGTGCATGACTTGGATGGTATGACTCATGCATTTCGCATCTTGTATATCAAGATCACTTTTACACCCTAGCGACATCGGGGTTGTGGCCTCCACAGGCATGTCGTGGATGGCCGGATTGGATACCGGAATTATTTGTTCTAGCATTAGGACGTTATGGATGTCCTTGGGTGAAAGTCCATAAACTCTCGTGGTACCAGTAGAATGCTTCAACGTCAAGACTGAGTGGATAACATGAACGCCCAAGTGCCAAATACCAGTAGGCCGTCTCCCACTGTGTCGTTGTTGGTTGAAAAGAGGTATGACCTTATCCGCCCGAGAGTAGGGGGTTGTAAGCTAGGTTGAGTCTGACCAGCACGTAAATGGGTCCGCTATCGGCGAGCCGGGTGAGCATTGGCATACCACTGACGAGGCAGATAGTGAGGTCTATTCCACTCACTTGGTCCTACGCACGATGAGGCGGTAACTAGTGTTGGAGTGTACTAGACCCCGGTGATATTTCCATATACGAACTGTATTGATATGTGGACTAGTTGAGGATTGGCATATTTGCGTTGCATCTCAAGCATATGACATTTGGCCACATAGGTCTTGCATTGCATAGCCTTGTTATGGCTAACAACATTCATGGACTTGGCAACTTAGCCATCCATTATCTTTCGCATACTCTGATATCTATATTCTTGTCATATGCATTGCACACGCACACACGCACTCTACTGAGCTTCGTAGGAAACTTATGCGTGTTTGTTTACGCTGCAAGTGATGCTAAGGTGTATCAGCAGCATTGAGCACGGAGCATGAGCCTGTTCTTTTGAGTTTTGATAGTCTTGTATTTCCCTTCCAGCATTGTACTCAAAGATTATATTGGTGGATATATGGTGATGATATTGTTTTGTGACTTGGGTACACTTGTGGTTATGCTCTTTTACAAAAAAATAAATAATTAAATAATTAAAAAAAAAAAAAAAAAAAAATTCCCCCTGAAAATCCTCCTTATAGAATCCTAGGATCGGAACCTGGTCTATGAGAGCTGGGAACCGAGAATGGAATACTACGAAGGCGGTCATCACCGGATTTGGCGGCCGGGAATTTTGTGAGCCCGATTCCCGAGTTTGGGGCGTGACAATGCCTTTTGTTGTCTTAGGGGGTCAATCACCTCATGAAGTTTTGTCCCTTGGTTCTCCATTGTTCTCCTTCCTACCTAAAGGTTTTTGGTGCATGTGTTTTGTTCATCAGTTAGAGACAGGACATGATAAGTTGGATCCTTGAGCAATCAAATGTCTTTCTCGAATACTCCAAAATCCAAAGGGGCTATAGATGTAATAGTTAGTCTTCGGATATAATTTATTTGTGCAAATGTAACCTTCTTTAAATCGACTCCATTCTTATATAAGGGTAAATTGCTTGAAATAGAAGATTCACGCCATGGTCTTCTCCTGTCGTCGGCGTACCTATAATAGTAGAGATTGATGGTAGATGATCTATTTCTTCTCCAGGAAAGTCTACATCTACTAGGGGGCCCTCTACTCAAAGTTTACTCACAACTAAAGCAAGGAGAAGTCCATCGTGAAGCACCACCTACCTTGTACTCTGTCAGGTCTATTGATCAAGCTGATCATTTAGCTTTCATGCACAAAGATGTTACTGAGATGATTGTGTTAGTCGTATATGTGGACTATGGTGATCACAAGCAACAATAATAAAGACATTCGATCATATCTTCACAAACACTTTCTAAAAAAGATTTGAATAATTTTCCTACTCCTATAAGTTAGTGATCAAGGCGATGTGTTCGATATCTTCACAAACATTCGATCATATCTTCATATCTTCACATTCGATCATATAAGTTAGTGATCAAGGCGATGTGTTTAAAGATCCAAGGCAGTACGAAAGATTGGTTGGCAGCAAGGTGTTCTGTAACGGTAACGGTGGTCGTAACGGTCACCACCGTTACCTTTACATACGGGTCGTAACGGCTGTTACGGTCTCTTTTTTTTATTGAAAACAAAATCCTGAATAACCTGTATTTGCCCCGCAATGTTGATTAAAAAGTATGGAAAACTTAAATTTGCCCCATAACAAACAATTACGGGGCTGTTATGGCCTTTATAAGGGACGTAACGTGCTATTAACGACAATTACATGTCATTTTTTTCCATAACGGTTGTTACGGCCTTTATGACCCCGTAACGTGTAATGGTTGCCACCGTTACCTTCACGTAATGGCCTTTATGGCACACCATGGTTGGCAAACTCATCTACTTGACTATCGCTAGACCCGATGGATCATATGCAGTTAGTGTGGTTAGTCAGCTGGTGAGTTATCCTAGAATCTCAAATATAGATTCAGTTGTTTGGATTTTGAGATATCTCAAATAAGCATCAAGCCAAGAAATCTTATATAAGCAACAAAATCATCTTCATATTACAAGATCTTCTAATGTAGATTAGGCAGGTCCTCATACTAGTAGGTGGTGTGCAACCAGATACTGCATATATGAAGCAAAGCGTTGTTACCTAGACTAGTGTTGAACCCAAGTACCGAGCAATGGCTCACACCACATGTGAGCTAGTGTCATTAAAGAAGCATTTATAGGAATGGAGCTTATTGTGAATATTCCATTGCAATTGTTCCATGATAATCAAGCAGCCACTCATATGACAAACAACCCGGTCTTTCCTGATAGAACGAAATGCATTGAAGTAGACTATCATTTCATATGTGAGGTCTTGACTGGTGAAATTCCTAATTTATATGTGAAGTCTTAAGATCAGTTTGATGATGTATACACTAAAGCTCTTGGCCAATATCAATTTGAATGTATCTTTTCCAAGCTAGGCATCAATGATATCTATGCTCCAACTTGAGAGGGAGCATTGAAGTTGATAAGTTCGTGCCTATGATCACATGGCCCACCTAGGTGACGATAATCTAGGGCATACAATTGTGGATCCATTCTCTCCTTCATCATTGTACCACCTCACTTAGTGTATTTGGTAGACCTAGAGTGCACATATGAAATCGTAATAAGGGAGAATTTTGGTATTTTTGTTCTTTCAACGCAAGTGAACGAAAGCATACAATAGGGACGTCCAACCCTAATCTCTTTCATTCTTTTCCCAATCTCTTTTTCTCTACTCTCTCTCCTTCTCTTCCTATTTCTCTCGTCTTATCTCAAACTACACACACACACACACGCACACACACATGCATATGCATGCATGTAGGAAACATGTATATCAAGTGTATCTTGGTTTCCAAGTCATCACATTTTGTTGGCTGTTTTTGGGTGGTTCTCATGCCCATGCGCATATCCAACCATCAGCCAATCTTTCATTCTACAGAAAAGATGATTTGACATGATAAGACCTTTACCAACAACAACACATGATTCCAAAGAGGAGAACAGCATAATATCAGACTGCATGTTGTGTATTCTGGATGGTTGACTTTCATCATCTAGAAGAACATTAAAACTGACACACCAACAAAGGAAATTGTAGAGCTCAGTAGAAAGATATCACTAGTTAGTGGTGCCATAAATCCAGAGACACATGTAAATGGATTACTTGAGACCAGTACTGAAGGAGCTCACCTTTATCAAATTTGATTGATTTATAAATGCTGCAAATTGATGACATAGGGAAAAAATGCAATTTAAAGTATCAAATAATACCTGGAATTCAAGTTATATAAATCCCTTGGCATGTAACCTTCAGGTGACACGGAATCAGTAGGCGGAGGTAACCATATAACAGTGAAACCAAGTGATAATAATTCAGTAGTTTTTTCATTCAGTAGAGAATACCACCTCCCTGATTTATGAGATTCCCAGTTAAATCCCTGGCAAAGTACTTCAGAGCCTGAGCCAGTCCCTGAACATAGTTTTACAGGAGGCTCCGATGTCTCATCCTCTGTAACAGGCTCCACAAAAGGTATTGTACTAGAGCTTCTGAAGATGCTATAGGCTTCTGCAGCCAACTTCTCAATTTCTTGGAGGATCTTCTCCTGGTCTTCCTTCTTTTTTGTTTTTGTACTCTTTCCAGAGGAAATATCACTTACCAAATTCCTTATTTCATTAATAATTCCTTCAGTAAAGGCACCAGGTGGAATTGCCTGATTTGCCTCTACAGTCCTCTCTTGTACATCTTGAAAACTTGAACCAGCTCCTTCAAGATTAGTTTTGTCTGAGGAGACGTCCTTCTCTTGAATCCTGCTGGTTTGAGTGGAGAAGCTACCCCCACTCATAAGTGGGATATAGAAGTCACTACCCATGTTATTCATCCAAATGTATTCTTTAAGCTTGAGCACGAAAAGCAACCCCACAAGTTCCTTATCCAAAGGGAAGGATCCCCAACTTCCACTACCATTCTCATTTCGCTGTGACAGGGAGGATCTGAGCTCAGTTAGTAACAATAAAAGGGGAATGAAATGTTCATTAAGATTTTGAATCTAAATGCCAAACTTAAGATTGCAAAGCTATCAGTTTTGCAATCCATAAGTTAAAAATAAGGAATCATCTATGTCAAACACACAAGAAAGGTTGAGAGGCAAAATTACAGAACTAAAATTATTGACTCCAAAGCGGTAGAATAGAGTAATGACTATAGCTAGCCTGGACTTGCATCACAGCTAGCCAGACCTGTTGATCTGATGTCAACCACCATGGATGTGGGATGCTCCAAAAATCTCCCAGATGAAGTTTTTAATTAAACATCAGCCTCAATTACATGGTTAGGAAAAATCAAAAGGTAAAGCAACTAACTGCATCCAACAGAAAATATGTTGAACCTTGAAAACTAGGAGTTTAGAATCTTCTAGTCTTGGAGATTATTGGGATATCACCCTTCTATGGTGGGTCCCATCAGGTCAACAGCCTGAATGGCTGAACTGGTGTTTTAAATAGCAAACAGCGTGCGGCGTACCATTCACCCCTAAAGCTTCATAGCTTCTAGATCTTCAATTAAGGTTGCGTTTTGTGGGACTAAATAACAGGAAACTTCATGATATTTTGCACAAATTACTGAATAAAAATTAAATTTCATGATATTTGGTGCAACCATACACAGCCTAAAATAATAGGAAAATTAGAGCGAAGATTAAGTATAAAATCTAAGCATTAGCATTGTGCAACATTCATTCCCTTCTCAACCCCCCTGCTCCTCATATACATTAGCATCATAGTGCATTTTCATCATTTTCACGCATCTGACTAACGAGCATATGCTCTGAGGCTTGCCGATATAATCGAATCTTGCTCATCAGAAACCTTAGCCAGTTAGTCATCATTTTAGCATATGCATTGCATTCCATTGTTTTCTCGTATCTAACTGGTGGGCATATGCTCTCAAACTTGCCAATACAATCGCAGCAAGTCCACAAGAAACCTTAGACAGTTGGCCGTCGTTTTATCATATAGCGTCATAAGCATCCTATACACATACCCAACACTTGATCATTTCGAACGTATGCTCTGCGGCTTGGCGATATAGTCGGATCCTACCCATCAGAAATTCGAATCGATCAATCATCACTATCATTGCATCGCACTACATTCACTACACGTGAGAACTACCCTTATTCTTCATAAATTAATCAGATCTTGTAAAGTAAATACCGTACATTCGTACAAACAAAGTGGGTGCCTAACACCTTCTCTCTCTCTCTAACTGCAGTCCCTTACTTGGAATCTCTGGAACGTAAACTCATGAGTCATCTTAGGGTTAAGGATCTTTAGGTTCTCAATCTTAAGCATTTCTACAGGGTCTAACTGACTGTAGAATCGTAATAATTAGTTAGTGGCAACTTTGGTCAAATATAACACTCTTTTAGCCCCATCACAAAAGCCCTCGAGTGAGGCAACCAGTGGAAAGAAGAAAGTAGATCTCCCGTACCCTCGAAAAATCCACCCTCTAGCGTCCACAGAAGGCCATGGAAGTTTTCGATCACGGTGATATTTGTGTTTTCCCTTAGTCCATATCTCCATAAACTTATGAACAGGTTAGATCTCAAACAAACATTATGGTGGGTCCCATTGTAAGTTTTCAAATTTCAACGGTGAGTGTCACTGTCCCCACTGTTTTCTATAGTGGGGTCCACTTAAGCTTTGGATCAGCCTCGATATTTGGTTTATACCCTAAAATGATCTCTCCAAATGGATGGACAGTGTGGATACAACACATACATCATGGTGGGTCCCACAGTCATGGTACCACCCACATCGTTGGTTCCATGTGTAACACGGATTGGGGAGTATCCCGACTCTCTCTTAGCGTGGTTTTGGTGGATCCACTCGATGGATCCCTAACTGTGGGGCCCACTGTAATGTATGTATCTTACATCCACACCATCCATCCATTTTTTATGTAGAGTGGGTCACGGACACTTTCATGACCAAGATTAACCAAAGAAGACCTGATCAAAGGAGGAAGTCATCAAGACCGGCAGGACCTTAAAACAGGCATATCTCAGAAACCGGAATGAGTTACTCGACGTACCTAGATGATTTTAGGGTAGGATGAGCTACTTTAGCCAACCAACCCAGCTATGCCGGGTTGCCCATGCCGAATTCGCGAGATTCCATCATATCGACGATCAAATTCCATGTTTATTTCCGTTTTTACTATTTTAGTAAGTTTTAGTTTGATTATAACTCTTCATCCGTTGGGCTTTAGGAGTTGTGTCCAACATGAAAAGTGTTTAGAAAAATTAGGAGAATAACGTGGTTAAGCCACATAGGACAACATATTAGTAAATTTACTATTTATAGTAAGTTACGAATTTTTGAGAGTTTTCGTTATAGTTTAATTCCTAAACTTATTCCAAGTCTATATATCCCTATTTAAAGGGTTGTAGGCTCATTTATTTCGTCAATCAATCAATCAACAAGTTTCTTTCATATATCTTAAATTATTTCTATTTATTTTCCTCATGGATTCAAGAAGTCTCTATGAGGAGTCCAGAGAAGCTCCATGGATTCGAAGTAGTTATCCTTGAGGAAGACGGTGATCGACCTCATCATATTCATCCCTGCATCAATTTTGAAAGCGCATTTTAGGGCATGATCCTAAAAATAAAGTAGATCCAAATCTTTGATGGACCATAGCACATTTAACAGTAATGATTGAATCCCCACAATTAAAACTTCGTGGGGTCCACTGGAATGTCATCCAAGCTTTTGATCAAGTTCATATTTGTGTAGTCTCTTCATCCAGGTCTTTGTGACCTTACCAACAGGTTGGATGGCCCATGAAAAGTTTTTAATGGTCGACTACTATTGTTTCTTGTGTTATGGTCCACTTGAGATTTGGATCTACTTTAGTTTTGGGACGATGCTCTAAAATGAGTTTTCAATAACAGATAGACGGCGTGGATATGAGAAAAATAAATCACAGTGGGCCCCACGGTCAGGGATCCCATTGGATTCACCGAAGTTGTGCCCCCAACTATGTAGGAAGGGGATTGCGTGCTGAGTAACTCATACTGAGTAAGTTGTGGGGAGTAAGTTGTGGGGCCCACCATGATTTATATATTTTATCCACTCCGTTCACCCATTTTATCAGATAATTTTATGGCTTGAGCTCAAAAAAGAAGCATATATAAAGATCTAGTGGACCACACCAGATGAAACAATGTGAATTAAATGTCTGCCATTGAAAAATTCTTAAGGGCCACAAAAGTTTTCAATCAAGCTAATATTTGTTTTTCCCTTCATCCAAGTCTGTGTTACCTTATGAACAGGTTGGATCTCAAATAAACATCATGGTGGGCCTTAGGAAGGTTTCAACAATGGGCGTCACTGTCCCCACTGTTTTCTTTGGTGGGGTCCACTTGAGCTTTGGATCAGCATAATTCTTTGGCTCATGCCCTAAAATGATCTCTCCAAATTGATGGATGGTTTGGATCTTGGTGTGCCGTAAAGGCCGTTACGTAAAGGTAACGGTGGCAACCGTTACACATTACGGGGTCGTAACGGTCGTAACAGCTGTTATGAAAAAAAATTACCTGTAATTGCTGTTAACGATACGTTACGTCCCTATAAAGGCCATAACAGCCCCATAATTGTTTGTTATGGGGCAAATACAGGTTTTCCATACTTTTTAATCAACATTACAGGGCAGATGCAGGTTTTTCGGGATTTTTTTTCTATAATAATAATTAAAAAAAAAAAAGATACCATAACGACCATTACGGGTCAGAATACGGCCGTTACGACCGTATTAGCAAAGGTAACGGTGGTGGCGTTCGCCACCAAGTTATCATTCTTGAACACCTTGGTTTGGATACAATACACACATCATGGTGGGGCCCACAGTCAAGGTCCCACCCACATAGTTGTTCCGTGTCACACGTGGATTGGGACGTACGCAGATTGCCTACTGATGCTGCCCGTGCCCAGCAGTGAGGTGGCTACTAGAAAGTACTTTGTGGGCCCCACCATGATGAATGTGTTATACCCATGCCATTTATCTATTTTTCCATATTATTTTAGAGCAAGATCCTAAAAACGAGGCAAATCCAAATCTCAAGTGGACCACACAACAAGAAATAAGTTGTGATTAAACGACCGCCATTAAAAACTTCATAGGGCCCACTATAATTTTTATTTGTCATCCAAACTATTGATTAGGTCACAAAGACCTAAGTGAAAACACAAATATCAACTTCATCTAAAGACCTGTCATTCAACAATTGTGGCCCCGAGAAGTTTTTAATGGAGGGTGTTCAATTTCCACTGTTTCCTGTGGTGTGGTCCACATGAGATTTTAATCTGCCTCATTTTTGGCATTATGGTCTAAAATTATTTGGGAAAATTGATGGACAGAGTAGATAAAAAATATACATTATGGTGGGGCCCACAGAGCACCATCCAGTAGATACTAGCTACTAACAACGTCAGTAGGCAATCCGCATCCCGCTAGGACCTAGCTAGAGATGAACGGCCCTGTGGGGCTTGTTGCGGGGCCCACTATGATGTTTATAAGAAATCCAGTTCGTCCATCCATTTTTCCAGAGTATATTCGGGCATGTGCCAAAAAATCAAGCAGATCCAAGGCTCAAGTGGGCCGCACAACATGAAACAGTGAGGATTAAACACCCATCTTGCCCCACTGTTTCTTGTGGTGTGGTCCACCTGAGAATTTGAGTTGCTTCATTTTTAGGCCCATGCCCCAAAATGAGTTGGCAAGAAGGATGAAGGGCGTAGATATACAACACATACATCGAGGTGGGACCCACATAATAGTAATTATGTCCAATAGTCTTATTTTAACAATTAAGTGTCCACTAATCAGAGGTTGGAAAAAAAAAAATTCAACCAATTAAATATACACAAACTAGATGTAAAATTTATAGCTGCCCACGAATTTAATTGCGACAGCGCATAGCTTAGGACCCTATACAAAGGAAACCTATTATGTGCACTTTTTTTTTTTTAGATTTTATGAATTAAAAGTGTGTATTAAGGTATTTTTTTAATAATCCCTAAAGTTTCATTGAAATTTTCAACTATTTTCCCAATGTTTCCCCATGTTTCCCAAAAAGTGCAATAAATTACGCGATACCAATGATATATCCCGTGCGATAACCGATACGTATATGTATCCTGAGGGTGCAATACATTGCGCGATACCGGTATTTCGAACATTGATTACACCAACCAGGTTATGGACAATAGCATATATCTTGGAAGCTGATCCACTAGGGGCATAGCATCTTAGTGACCCCAAATTGTGTACCATACATGTGGACGTGTGTGAGAATCCAAACCAGGCATCCTGCAGCTCAGTTTTATTTGTTGGTATGGATAATGTGTCCTAAGGTTCTCAATCAGGGAAAGGATGCTTTGCATTTTTCATACCTGTAATAAAGTCTGCAAAGCCTTTTTCCTGAAGATATTAGTCTGAGGTGGATGTGGGGCTGCTGGAATTTCCCATCTTTTCTTATCATCCCTGCAGACACCCCAATGAACAACAACATCTCCCGGGAGATCAGTGTCAAAACGCACAACATTCTTATCAGTCTCATCGCAATTTCTAACAGAAACAGTCACAAAATTTTGAGCGTGCTCTTCTTTTAAGATAGAGCATTCTTCATAAAATCCTTCAACGCGCCTGTTCTGCTGCTTAGCGTCTTTGGAGTCAACAAGACTCTCCTCACCCTTAGGTCGAGATCCTTCAGGTTTGAGAAGTATGGTAGATATCTGGTCCAACGCTCCTGAAATTCAAGAGGAACGAGCTTTTCAGTTAGTTACTTCATTTCAAAACCTTTAATGAACATATCGCTCTAGGGAAAGAGAATAGATACATGAAGAGAAGATTCTAAAGCTAAATGAAAGGAAAAGGATAGTACAGAAGCCAAATGATTAAACCTTCTGCACAGAAAGAATTCATGCACTCTCACTAAAGTTAATCATGTATGAAGACAAACAAATTCCCCTCTCAGTACCATTGGAGAAACCAGACAATATTACTGAAGGGCAAACAAAATAAACACATGAATGCAGTGAACCTTTTAATGCCATGATGATGAACTATTGAATATCTGTGCAGCCTCTCAGGGCCAAACTAGAACCAATATATTATGTACAAATCTATACAACCTGGCCATAAACTGAAGCCTTGTTTGCCACCTACAATATTGACATCATCAAGTTGATTTATAAGAGGCACTCTGAAGTCTCTCCCCCTGTGCTGATACCATGCTCCCGTCCCCTCCTCCTGCAGTACAACATTTTACACGCATGGCAAAAATGATATGCAAAAATATCAAGAAGCCACATGCGCAATAGAGAATTTGTCTAGAGACTCTAAACTGCAAATGCAGTAAAGAAAAACCTTTAAGACGAAATGTATAGCTGCAATTGAACTTTCAGAACTAAAATCAATCTGCACTTCATAAAACAAATGCCCTTCCAAGGAGGCTGGGGATTTCTTCAAGGGTGTCTCTATCGCATAGTCCTGAGTTACAAACAAGCAACAAAAGGTTATACAAGCAAGAAGCAACATACAGAAACTTAGCATGAGGAACTCTGCAAGATTCATAAATACCTTAATGGGAACAGAATCCAGAGGCCGCATTTCAGGAGGAGGCTGATCCCATTCACTGCAAATTTTACAAAGATACATCACAAGATATAGTTACAATAACTTGCAATGAAGAACACAAGAAATTGTCATGCGCCTCAAATCATCAAGAGACCCATGTAACTTTGAGAGTTTTGCTAAGCCCAAAAGCATCACAGACCATACAATCTGCAGGCTACCACATGTGCCAGCATGACAGACAAGTGCAATGTCCAAGCCATCCATCAGGTGGGTCTAAAAGTAAAGATGTCCTAACCCAAAATTCAGGATGATCCAGTCATCAGGTGGCCACTATATTAGAAATGGGTGGACCGCTTAGACAACATCAGCCAGGTTTTCTTCGGCTGTACTTTTGTTTTGCAAAATGTGGCCAACCTGTGGACTGATGATGTAGAGTGGGTCGTGGACAAATTCATGGCCAAGATGGACAAGAGAAGGCCCAATCGGAGGCGGAAGTGATCCAGACCGTCAGAACCTTAAAACAGGCCTATCTCGCAAACCGGAATGAGTTATTCGATGTACCATATATGATTTGGGGTAGGAGAAGCTACTTTAGCCAAGCAACCCCGCTACGCCGGGTTACCCATGCCAAATTTGCGAGATTCCATCAGATCGACAGTTGAAATTCCATTTTATTTCCGTTTTTACTATTTATAGTAAGTTTTAATTAAAACACGTAGGATATAGGTAAAGCAACCATTCGTTATAAAGGGGCTGTTTGGATTGGTGGAAAACTGTGGAAAACCATGGAAATGAAATCAATCTCCAGATCTGACTCTTTCCACTGAAAAACAAATTATCATGGCTTCTTTTCCACACATTTCCTTTTCCTTAGATGTGGCGTTTGGTTTTCCATATCCCCATCATATGGTTAAAAAAATGAAAAGTTCAGGTTAAATACAGTTTTGATTCAGAAAATAGAGTGAAGAAAAAGGCTATATATACAGATGAGTATCCTTTAAATAAAGTAGATGTTTCACAAGTAATAAGGTACATAAATTAGATTATTCACAAGTCATTAGGTATAGCTCTCTCAAATCCTTCCTTTCCAAGTAATCCCTATATGATCCCTCACAAAATTTTCATATCTTCTTCTCAATTCTATCAATGGACGATGGTGACCAATCTGTCTTTAAATCATCATTAATAGCTATTCTTCTTTCTAATAAGATGAGTTTTGTCAGAAAAGAAGTTAAATTCAGTTTACCCAAAAAAAAATGAGTTTCTTGCCGTTCTGAAATATATGGAATTTTCAACATTAAAGCATTTGTACAATTTTTTCCCAGGAATAAAAAATAGAACAAAGTTTTGCCAACCAGAGTGACAAGATGTTAAAGTATTTCCCAACGACATACCTAAGTTTGGCTTGTTAGCCCAATTAGTGTGGTTGACTCTAAATTCAAAATATCTGGTAGATATATGGTAGATCTAGATTTTGAGCCTCAAGGAAGCCAGATCCTTTATCATATATGTAACTATCCTAGTTAATCCAACATTTCAAAGATCTGAGAATTATATGAACGGCCTAATATTTTGTGGCTATGCTTAAAATGTGTTTTGTAAAATTGTAAATAGGTATGATCCAACATCTATTAGAAGAGATAAGGAATCCCAGATGCCATGTAGGTTGGCGTTGGGCCAA
The DNA here is from genome assembly GCA_030180095.1 of Magnolia changhungtana. Classification (NCBI taxonomy): domain Eukaryota; kingdom Viridiplantae; phylum Streptophyta; class Magnoliopsida; order Magnoliales; family Magnoliaceae; genus Magnolia; species Magnolia changhungtana. The sequence goes on from JASAUF010000600.1 coordinate 8,433,797, forward strand.
ATTGACCATCAGGATCCAGTTCCCAGCCCGACGTGGATCAGAATCAATGGGTCAGGCCCAGGCTCAGGCGCATGTTTGGAAAAATTTGTCCATAAAGCCTAGCCTGAGCCTGGAACAAGGCCATTTGTGATGTTCACAGCCATGCCTGTGCCTGAATTTGAACGCCTGATTAACAAACAGGACAGGCCATGGATTGATTTTTATACCGAATTAAAAATCATGCCATTAAAAAAGCCTGCCCTGGCCCAGTTATGGCCTGGTGCCGGCCTATTTCTCCCCCGATACCAACCTATATAAGGAGAAAGCCAAAAATTGTAGCACGATGGTAGATACAGCTTCATGGAGCTCCTCATCTGATAAAATTTCTTTTATGAAAAATGTTTTGATCTCTCTATAATTTTCTCAATTCCACCTATCAGTGTTCCTTCCTTTCTTCTTCTTCTTTTCTTTCTTCTTTTTTTTTATTTATTTATTTTTCTTTCTTTTTTTTTTTTTCTTTTTTGAGTATGCCCTTATAACGATAGCATGTTCCAATTGTACTCTGGAAAACTCCAACATGGTGATGTTAGAAATGTAAAAGTAAATAACTAAGAAGTAAATCAACAGATACTAGCATTGAGTTAAGTTGGTCTAATTAGCGGTTTTCATCACTAATTTTAAAATGTGTGATCCAAAAAGTCTCCGATATTATTAGAACAAAAGTTCTTTCAATAATAATACATGAATTCATTATCGCAAAATAACAAGTAGCATGTAGCATGTGCTTACGTAGTAGATCTTTTTCTTTTTTCTTTTTTTCTGTCAGCAACATATTAGATCAAATTTCTACAAGTAAACTCAACATTAACTAAAAACTTGAGAAACCATCTACAACCTATCTGTAGCAACAAAAAGGATCAAAGTAATCAATGAGAATACCAAGGATATACCTGCCAACATCACCACAGTAAGTTATGCCCCAATGCAAAACCCACTTCCCTGGAAGATTACACCCAACTGTAAGTTGCCAATTCTTTCCGCCTTCTTGTGGATCTAACCTTACCGAAACCTTCCCTTCCACCTACCATTTCCAATTCAAATGACAATGATTGTGATAACAACAAAAAAAAAAAAACCAACAACAACTGCTACTATTACTGGGTCATTTGGCACCATGGATTTGGGGGGTTTGAGGAGATTTGGATATGTTTGGCACCATAAAATAACTGGGGGTTTCAAATCCATAGCGTTTTTTTGAAGGGATTTGAAATCCAAGGTGAAAGCTTGATTACATCTAAAATCCTTCCAAGAGTTGCATGTGTAAATTTGTGTCACTAGACTATAATCTATTCGACACAGCCCATTGATGATATACCAAAACAATTAGATTATCAATTGCATCACTATAATTACTTTAATACGATGATCCGGGCCATCCAAACATTGTCCATGTAAATCAATGGTTAAAAAATCATTAGTTAGTCACTCGGATGTGATCTTGTACTTGTGGCCATCCAAGACTTGGAATTTCATCATTTTGGGCCATCCAAGATCCCACAACATCCAAATTTCAACGGGCTTATTACAACCGCTGTGTCAAACATTACATACTTACACTAATTAGAGATATTAAAGTTGCTTTACTAATTAAATTCAAACCCCTGTAAATATACTAAGCATAGCTACTTTTGGATTACAATAGATTCCGAATCCAGAGTGCCAAACACAACAGGAGCATTTCAAATCCAGGGGTTTCATATCCAGGGATTCCAAATCCACGCACCCAAACAAGCCGCTGATATAGAAATTTAAGGAAACTCCATGACGAAAAGGAGGTTCGACAATCAGGCACACACGTATCGTCCAGCTCATCTACAGGCCAGAAAAATTCTTCAAAATCCAAACGGTCCATAAGGTGGACCTAGGGGTGTAAATGGGCATTGGCACTAGCTAATCAAAACAAGATTTCTGAACAAGCCCACCCGAGAGGCCCAGCACGATAAGGTAGGTGGGGACCAACCATGTAGATGCTACGACCCGTTGGCTCATCGTTGAGTGCAACAAAATGGACGGAGAAACGGAACTGGAGCATCTAAAAGTGGGACCCACCTCACGGTCAGCTTAGATGCTCGGCACGTGAGCTAAACAAACACGTGGATCATCAAACTCGACGAAAAGCAAATCGAAAAACAAAAAGAAAGAAAAAGGGGAGAGAAGAATCGAGAAGAAAACGAGAAATTCCGTTTAATTACCATCTGAGTCCGTTTCAAAAGGAACGTCTCCTTGAATAAAACCCGATCAGTGGTGTCAGCTTCGACGAAAGCCATCTCGGTCGAACCAGCTCGGATCCGGTGCAGACTCCAAGGCTTGAATTTACAGAAATCCGAGAAAACCTTCCTACTAACATTATTATAACAATAATACTTAGGACCGCAATTCAAACCCGAAGAAAGTTTCGTTCTTCTCGATTCATGGCGAAAACTAGGGTTTTCTCTGCGGCACTGATGCAGGAGCGGCTTTAATCTAATGGTCGACATTCGAAATCAAGATCAATATACAGGATCGGTGGAAACTTTCTTCAGAGAGAGATTTTGGTAATCTGGTCCGTGTCTTTATATATAGAGAGAGAGAGGGAGAGAGAGGAGGGGGAGAGAAGATATGCTGATAGATGTGTGTTATTTATGTGGAGTAGGATTTTTATTTATAAAAGATTCCAAAAAGCGTTTTATATATGTGCATGAGAAAAGTAGGTAAATTTGGTGTGAGAAAGGAAGCTAGGAAAGGAGACATTGAATTTAGGAGCTGAGGAATGCTCCAGTTTAAATGAAGAGTTGCAGGACAGACCGACATGAAGAATTGAGCTGATTGGGCTGATTTGCGGGCCATGGCAATTCAAAGGTACCCTCTCACGTTATGCGACTAACGTCATTGATCGATTTATCGTTTTCCCGAGATTAAGACACATTCGGCGGAAGAAGACGACGCGTTTTCGAAGCCCGCGCACAGGAATGCGAATATCGCAGACGACGCATCTGCAAGCGCGAGCATATTGCCTACGTGGCATATTCTTTTGGGATCATCTTGTAAGATGCATCCTCTTATGCAAATCTAGCCATTCATTTGTGTTCCGCCCGTGATGACGCGTCGCAATCTGGACAGGCGCGAACGAAAATATCGGAAATCAGAACGTGGGAGTTTGCTCTTCTCGGACAAATGTTAGGACGGGGATTCGGTGGATCCGGAGCACCACCGAGCTCGGTGGATCGGTGGGGCCCACCGTGATTTATGTGTTCTATATCCATGTCGTCTATCCGTTTTTCCGGTTCATGATAGGGACGAGCCAAAATTTTGAGACAGATCCAGATAACAGGTAGACCACAGAAACAAGAGTGATTAAACGCACATTTTTAATGCTTGAATCTAGACAGTGTAGCCGGTTGTAGACATGTACACCTGCACAATTATCATGTAAAAGAAAGTAGGGGTGCAGAACCGTCCAAATGCCTGTGTCTGGCAGGCAAGCTTCTCTCATGCCTGCGTTAGGTCAGCCAACTAAAGTAGTAGGACTTGGGCTAGGGTTTTTATTTCTTACCACCCCTAATTGCAATAGGTGCATTTATAGGTTTTTTTTTTTTTTTTTTTTAACAACAGGCACACACCCCACACACTGACGCTAGTGGAATTTCACCACTTTTGGGTACTTGAAACCTTGACCGGGAGTTGAAACTCCTCGGAGTCTACCACTCGAGCAGGAGTAGGTGGCTTTAAAACTTACGTATTCTGGCGGGATACACTGGATTCGCTGAAGGATCCTTATTTAAATGAGAATTTACTTTCTAAAGTATCGTTAAGCCCGTCTCAGTCGGCATGATCTTCAAGTAGAATTATGCTAAATCTTTCCTCTCTTAGTTCGAGGTGGGATTTTTTTCAAGTTTTTTGTCTCTTTTCTAGTCAGGGTCGATCTAGTCAGCTCGAAAGATGATTCCCCTCACTGAGCTCTGCCCTTAAGCAGCTAAATCAAGGTCAAATTGGGGCCCATTTCTCTGTCAAGAGAGTCACTTACTATATCTTCCAAGCTCGGTGCCTTATCATCTCGAGAAGCTCATCCTGGTATTCTAATCAACTCAGTTTTAAGGCATTTCTCTTATGATTGGTTGCATTTCTCATATGGCAGACCAGTTCAGTTCCCCCCCAAACTTCCAATCTCATCGTTTAATTTAGGTTTAGATCTTTTCTTATCATTTGATTTTTAAAAATCAACTCTCTTTTTACTTTTGAAAATCTTGTAGAATTTTTTCGCTAAAAGAGCCATATCGTCTTCAGAATTTTCTAAATCGGGGTTTTCTTGATAAATATGTTTAGAAGACTTAAGGACAATAGACTTACCTTTAGGAGCTTGAAAAGTTAACTCGTAGGTTTGTAAAGACCCAACCAATTCTTCTACCCTCATATTATCCGTATCACGAAGTTCCTGGATCGCAATTACCTTAGAATTGAACCATTCAGGTAGTGAGCATAGTATTTTTGCACACACTTTACTTTCTGGGATTTTATCGTCAAGACCTCACATAAAGTTTACAATAGCGTTTAACCTAGTGTAGAAGTCCATAAACATTTCATTTTCTTCTATATGAATTTCTTCAAATTTGGTTGTGAGGAGTTGGACTTTAGATTTTTTAACAATTGAAGTACCCTTGTATGTTATTTCTAATATATCCTAAGCTTGCTTTGCAGTATCACAGTATATGATTCTTTTGAACTCATTCGGTGATAGTGCGCAAGTGATTGCATTTAGTGCTTTTGTATTGGCACTACTCTCACTTTTCTGAAGAGTGGTCCATGAGAAAAATGGTGTTACTCTCATTGATTTTAAACCATCGATACCAGTCACTTCAGTGGTAGGTGGGTTCTATTCAGTCACTATGGCAAGTCACACACTCTCATCCATTGATTTGAGGAAAATCCTCATCTTAGCTTTCCAATAGGCATAGTTGGAGCCATCAAAGGGTGGAGGCTTAGTGACTGAAATGCTATCAAAATTTGACATCTTATATATAGCTTAGATCGTTAGCTTAGGAAATGAATCCAAGAATAAAGAATTAAAAACAAGCTATTAGGCTTTGATACCACTTGAAAAGGCAAGCTATATGTCTTTGAGGGGGGGGGGGGGGGTGAATAGGACTGTGCCAAATTAAATTTAATCGCGGAATTGAAATACGATAGCCTTATAAAAATAAAGAATAGTACTTTAAATAAATCAAAGAACTGCAATGTAAAGCAATCTTAAATAAAGAGCTTGATACTAACGTTGTTTTAAGGACAACCTTTGCACCATAAAAACCAAGGGTTTATGGCAAGACAACCTTACTAGAACTAATTGAATATCAAAACTGAAACAGAAAGGAAATAATAAGAAATAAATTCTAAACTATTACAACATTCCCCACTTTGCTTAAAATGTAAATATTATAACATTTACATCCACATATACATTCCACAAATCTGAATGATTAAAGATATAGAATTTAAAAAAAAACATTCAAATCACGAAATGCAACGATATATAGTGGTTCACCTGTGTGTTCACCAACTGTTAAACAACAACCACACAGCTTGCTACTCCACTCCTAATATCCTCACACAGGGGATATTAGCATTCACTATTAAAATAGGTTTCACAGGTTCACCTAAAACCTTCACAATTGTGTCTTTTTAGCTTGGGCTTACACAATCCAAAAACCCACACTTTCTGAGTTTTCTGGCTCTCCTCAGATAACCAACACAATGAGATTTTTCTGGCAAACCTCAAACAAAACCAAAATAACGGAATTTAGAATAAATGTAAAATACCTGGATTTCTTCTTTTGTAGCAGCCCGGTAGAACCAATCAGAGTAGAAGTTCGAATCAACATTCAATGTCCAATACTCACTTAAGAAATGGTTCTAGGTTCTAATTAATTTTAAATTAAACCAAATTGGGCGTAGCTCTATTTGATTTTGATTCCAATGAAGAAGAAATACAACAATTCCTCTTTTTCAAATAAGATTGGAATATAAGAATAAAATCAAATATCAATAAGCTAACAAAAAAAGAATATTAAATTTGAACAGAGTAGCTTAAAATGAACACTAACTTATCTCAGAGTGGAGGCTTGAAGTTTCACAAATTAATCGATGGAAAACTTTGAAATTCGTGATTTATTTATAGTTGCAGAAATCGCATCTACGACTGGTCGTGTGGCCACCACGACTGGTTGTAGGACGAACTGCTTTTTGAATTTTTAAGCGTGATCTTAAAAAACCGTAGTCCACGACCAGTCGTAGGTAATCCACGACCGGTCGTGTGCACTCTACGACTGGTCGTGAATCACCCACGACTGGTCGTGAGACACCAAGATTAGACGTTGGAGTTTGAGTCGTAGAACCAGGACTGGTCGAAGGACGAGTCGTGACAATCCTACGACCGGTCGAACAGTCTCCACGACTGGTCGTAGAATCACTAGAAAATTCTGAAAATGTTCAACAACTTAGGACTGGTCGTGAAATTTTTTAGACTGGTCGAACCAGGTCTAGGACTAGTCGAACAAGGTCTAGGACTAGTCTTAGAACAGACCAAATTCATGTAAAAAGATTCATCTTGAATTATGTATACAAAATGACCTACCTTAAGGTCAAACTAAGGTCTATTATACCTGGGACATGAAGTATGAACATTAAACTTCATTCTTTCCAATGATGATTAACCTTTGAAGCTTGAGATCTCTACTTGATGTAGCTTGATCTTGAGATCTTCTACAGCTTGAATTTAAACTTCAACTTGAGTTGCACTTGATTCTTGATATACACTTGAGTCTTGAGCAAACACTCTTCTTATCGATGTAGCTCTGAACATTGATGCTTACAGAAGATGACACAATACATAACCTTGCATTTCTTGAACCAGAGCACCGTACATGTCTTGAACCATTGTGATGCAATGTCTTGTTCATACAAACACAAGACACAGATAAAGGTTTTGGCACCATAAAATTTGACAATCAAAGGAACATGAGACCATAGCACTTACAATCTCCCCCTTTGTCAAATTTGTGACAAAACACACTCAAATAAAAATAAGAGAAGCACCACATGCACATTAACGAATCATGCACTAGTTATATAAGAGAACCAGTTACGACCTGGTTTAAAGAATCATGAATCATGAACTAGTTGTCATTAAGTACAAACTCATTATTTATATACTCCCCCTGAGTAGCAGCACACATATCAAACTCATTATTTATATACTCCCCCTGAGTAGCAGCACACATATCCAAAATATAACTACTCATATCATAAGCAATCTTCATAAGTAATCAAGCCAAATGCTTCCAGAAAACTTTCCAAAAGCCTTCTCCCCTTTTTGTCACAATATGACAAAGGAAGCAACAATTTAAAGGATAATAAATGGAGTAATAAATGGAGTAACTCGATAAATTTTAAGAAAGTAAAAGTTCACAATCCAGTTACTAGTATACCTAAAAAGTTATCAAACCAAATATAGTGCACAATCCAACATAAGTATGAAAGTTATTACGTACCAAGAATGAAAACACTCAATTAGATTCTAAAGAACGAACAGAAATGGTAGGATCAAGATTATGCATGCCCTTATTTAAGCGCCTAAGATACTTGTGCATATATTTAAACTGAAGATCATGGACAACATTCATATTCCCTATCTTCTCTTCTAAAGCACGAAGACGAGCATCAAAATCAGAAGGCTCAAAGTCAGGATCATTTTCAGAATCAGATTCAAGTTCATCGAAAATATCATCCATATCCACATCGTTAGGAGGAAGATTCCCAGCATCTGCCTCATCTCCTGCTTCAGCACCACTACTAACATCCACTTGCTACGAGCCAATTCCAATTTCATTTTGTAAATATTCAAATTATTAAAATTAAGATGATGGATGGGAGCCTCTCCAACAGGCATAGCCACGAGCATGTGATTAGCTAAAACAGTCATGAGATATGCAAAAGGAATATCACTATGACTTGGATGGAGACGAGACTGAATAATACAATGACATATCAATGAAGAAAGATAAATTTTAGAACCAGAAATTACAGAGTGCAAAACACGAACCATAAAGGCAGTTAATTCTAGCTTATTACCAGAACGAGGATATAGGTTAGAAATAAAAATCCTGTGAAGTACCCTATATTTGGGTAACAAGTACCTTGAGGGGAGCACATTCCCTTTGTTAGTCCATTGCACATTCGTATTACACAAATCTCTGGTAAGCATACGCTTTTTAGATTCTGAGGGTTTTTTAGCTAAAGTATGAATATGAATTCCTTCCTCATTAACAGGAATATCCATTAACCCTGCAATCAGATGGTGGTCAACTTCAAATCGACCTTCTCTAGTATTAATTTTAAAAGTTAAATTCTCAAAAGAGAAATCTGAGATACATGCAAACATGGCCTGTGTAATAGATTGGTATACAGGCCCACCCCAATGTAAGATGTTATCCCATCCTACAGCTTAGAGAATTGGAAGAATACCAAAAGGAATAATGTGTTCAATATAGACAGACCGTTAAACAATGACTTTGCGCATATGCAAATCCCGTACATCAGAGGGATCATCCTCAAGTGAATGAAGACGGCGCTTAGAAAGAGATGTTGATCTAGAAGAAGATGGACCACGGGAAGTTTTCTTTTTCCCTCTAGCATCCATTATCAGAATGAAAATCAAAGAATCAAGTAGATACTAAAGATGTGAAAAAGAGGTTTAGCTAGATCAGATTTTTCAAGAAAATGCCTCAAAATTGCAATGAATCTCAAAATAGATTACTCCAAGAGTGAAAATGAAGTAATAAGAACTAGAATCTACAAGAGGAACATAGATGATGCACTAACCTTGAAGATCTAGGAAGGTGGGTACGACTAATCGTGCCTCGGCTCGTTGGAGAGTGAAATGGAAATGAAGAAGATGAAATTTTTTCCCCAATTTTAAAAGCACCACCGAGTTTTACAACTGGTCGTGGATGTTCTCGACCGGTCGTGTACATTCATGACTAGTCATGTCCCGACAAAAATAAGCATTTTTTCATAAAAATTTGAAATTTAAATTATTAAATTATCAAATATAAATACACTATAATACAAGTATGCATGAATAATCAATTTAAAATGCACATACCGAGATCAAATTTCAATTTATTAAACCTGCTTTTGTCGAGCGGCTTAGTGAAAATGTCAGCAAGTTGAGTCTCGATTGGTATATATTCTAAGGATTTATTTTATCTTCCACTAATTCATGAATATAGTGATACCTAATGTCAATGTGTTTAGTACGTGAGTGCTGGATTGGGTTTTTTGATATATTTATAGCACTGGAATTATCACATATAATATCATTGATTCCTGTGTAATTTCATAATTGCTTAACATACGTTTCATTCAAATAAGCTGAGTACAAGCATTTCCTGCTGCAATGTATTCAACCTCAGCAGTTGAGAGCGATATAGAACTTTGCTTCTTACTTAACCAAGAAACCAAACAGTTTCCAATATAAAAACAACCACCACTGGTTGATTTTCTGTCATCAATATTTTCAGCCCAATCAGCATCTAAGTACCAAGCTAATTGAACACTAGTATCAAATGGATACCAGAGACCCATTTTAACAGAACTTGCGACATATCGCATAATCCGCTTGACAATAGATAGATGAGACTCTTTAGGATCAGACTGATATCTAGTGTAAATCCCAACACTTAAAGCAATATCAGGTATACTAGCAGTTAAGTAAAGTAGACTACCAATCATACTATGATATAATTTAGGATTTATATTTTTACCTGTAGAGTTTTTTGAGAGTCTTAAAGTTGTACTCATAGGAGTATTAAAAGTCTTACCATTCTCAAATCCAAACTTTTTGATTAAGTTCAGAGCATATTTTGTTTGAGAAATGAAAATGCCATTTGGCTGTTGTTTTACTTGTAACCCAAGGAAATAATTTAATTCCCAACCATGCTCATTTCAAACTTAGATTTCATCAAATCTGCAAACTCAACAGTCATGTTAGTACAAGTTAATCCATAAATAATATCATCAACATAAATCTGAACCATTAAGATAGTTTCTTAATAAAAAGTGTCTTATCAACACTACCCATTTGAAAATTATGAGTTAGTAAAAACTTAGTCAACTTTTTGTACCATGCTCTAGGAGCTTGTTTTAAACCATATATAGCTTTTTTAAGACAGTATACATGATCAGTAAACTTAGGGTCTTTAAACCTTGTAGGTTGTTCAATATATACTTCTTTATGAAGATCACCATTCAAAAAAGCACTCTTTACATCCATCTAATAAATTTTAAACTTTCTAAAGCATGCAATGGATATAAAAAGTCTGATTGCTTCAAGGCGAGCAACCGGAGCAAAAGTTTCATCATAATCAATACCTTCTATTTAAGTGTACCCTTGTACAACCAGTCTTGCCTTGTTTCGAATTATATTACCAAGTTTATCAGACTTATTTTTGAAAATCCACTTAGTTCCTATAATATGTTTATCTTTAGGTTTAGGAATAAGATACCAGACATCATTTCGAACAAACTGATTAAGTTCTTCCTGCATAACTACTATCTAATTTTCATCAGAAAGAGCTTCTTTTACGTTTACCGGTTTAATCTGAGATGTAAAGCACACGTAATTACATATATCTTCCAGTTATCTACGAGTGCGCACACCAGTGAGAGGATTTTCAAGAATTTAAGCGGTGGGATGATCTTTAACAGTCCTTAATTCAGAATTATTTTGACTTGATGAAGTATCGAGTTTGTCAATTAGAAGAACTTCATCATTATCTGAACTTGGGGCAGGTGTATTCAAATGATCGTCTATGACCACGTTAATTGATTCTTGAATAACACTGGTCCTTTTGTTTAGTACACGATATGCATGACTGTTTAAAGAGTATCCTAAAAAGATTCCTTCACTTTTTGTGTCAAACTTTCCCAGATTTTCACAGTCACGAAAATATAGCACTTGCTACCAAAAACTCGAAAGTATTTGATAGTAGGCTTTTTATCGAACCACATTTCATAAACGGTTTTATTATTATATTTACATATATAAACCCGATTAATAACATAGCAGGCAGTATTCACTGCTTCAACCCAAAGATTTTTAGGGAGCTTCATACTATTCAACATTATAGTTCCCATTTCTTGAAGCACTCTATTTTTCCTTTCCACAATTCCATTCTGTTGAGGAGTTTTAGGTTCAAAGAATTCATGCGATATTCTCTAATCATTACAGAATTTCTCAAAACTATTATTCTCGAACTCAAATCCATGATCACTACGGATCTTACAAACTTGAGAACTTTTTTCAGTTTAGATTCATTTGAGAATCTTTTTAACTTCATCAAGGGTTTATGATTTATCCCTTAAGAAGGCTACCCAAGTGAATCCAGAAAAATCATCCACAATTACCAAAATGTATTTTTTGTCACCTCGACTCTCCGTCCTGGTAAGTCCTATAAGATCCATATGGAGAAGCTCGAGTGGTCTTGATGTGGCATTGGAGTTCACCTTTTTGTGAGAGCTCCTTGTTTGCTTGCGATATTGACATTCACCACATATCTTGTCTACATTTTGTAATTTAGGTAGACCTCTTATTAGTTCTCTCTTGCTCAATCTGTATAAATTACGGTAATGTACATGTAGAGCTGGGCATCGGACCGAGTCAAATCGGATTGGGCCCAACTCGACCAGATCCGAGTTCTGCATGGCCTGACCCGAACTCAGTCAGAACCGGGACCGAGTCCTAGTCCTCTGACCCAATCCGATCTTAACCCATGTGGCCTTGGACCGATCCGAGTCAGACTCGGTCAGGAAAACCGAGTCAGATCGGATTGGCCCAGGTTCGGATCCGATCCAAGAAAAAGACAGAGAGAGAGAGAGAGGAGGAGAGAGAGAGAGAGAGGGATTTTGTACCTTGATATGGCATCGCTTCTTCTTGTTGAATCTGAGGAAGAGAGAGGGCCATTGCAGCTCTTATTATCTTCTTCTTCTTCTTCCCCTTGGATAATCTGCAAAGGTATACAGAAACAGTTAGTGAAAAGAAATTCAAAAAAGGAACCCAAAGAAAAACATATTGGTACATCTATCTAATGTTTGGTAAGATCAACCAAGCACTGATAAACGCAATTAAAAATATATGAATGAGTGGTAGGATTGTTCGACAGAAATGCTTTTGGTCTGATGCGCACCCAAGGTAGGGCCCTGGTATGATCGATTTGAAGCTAACATGAGCCCCACCTGTACCATATGCTAGTTCAAATGAAAAAGTGGGTACTTAGGCAAGCATTGTACAATTTCCCTATTTCTATTAACGTCTACTGAATGATCTGTTTCCCTTATTGCAGTTTTTGCAACCTTTGCAAACAGCCACCTCAGCTTTAGGGCTTAAGGTGATAGCATAGTTGTCCTGCTCTCTCTCCCCCTTCTGGATAAATTCATGCATTTTCAGTTGGCCCATGGTTCAGTATTTAGTAACCTGGACCATTGGTCTATTGTGTCCCACTAGATTGATCATGCCTCATATAGCTCCATGATATGACAATCTTAACCTTCAAATTTGGGTCCCACAGATCGAAGGTTAAGAAGAGAAATACCAGTTTCCACATTCAATTGAGAAAAGGTTCTAATATTCATCATTGAGAGATCTCCCAGTCAAATTCACCTGTGGTGGGATGCAACTGATAGTTCTCAATGAACCAAGTGTCTGACTTGTTAGAACTGAAATCGCACTGGCATGTAATTCCTTTTTTTTTCTTTCTTCTTTTTTAACTAATGTTGCTATTCCTGATGTGGGCCAATCTCTTTCAGGAGCTGCAAGGAATGTCAAACATGATCAACACACCTGATCCTATAGCTTCAAATGGAAGCCATGTGGCAAAGGAGTCATACAGCAGCGGGCCTTTGAGCTCCGAACGGTCTGGATGGAAGTTGCTTGGCCTCAATGCATCCTTACTAATGAGAACCCGATTTGCTGGCTCAGTTTTGATGCTTCTTGTTGGTAATACTAGGACAAATCAATTAGTCAATTCACTTGCATTGATCTTCTGAAGAAAGTAATCTATGAATGAGAAAGGGGTAATGGCTTGCATTCACCACTTCAAAGTACTAAGCACTAAATAAGAAGAAGAAAATGACCACAATATGAACTTATTCCTACCCAAAAGTGATCCCAAACAATTTCAAATTCTTGTCAATCTCAGTGAAACATATTTCCCCAAACCCGTCCATTGTCAGTCGTCCAAAGTACTAGGCCAATTTTCAACCCAATCTTAGCCCCCCAATTGCCTTATAAATAGCCCTCAAACACAGACAATCATTTACTTGTAAATAAGTTGCGACTTAAAGTCAATCACTTATAGCTTAAAGACAAAAAACATGCGTGATTGATATAATAACCGGAGAATGCTATTTGTAAATTGCACTTGCTGCGGCGTGTGTCGATGCCCCGAACACGAGTGACTAAAAATTCCATACTCGGCACACGTGTTCCCCAATTCATTCTATAAATTGGGATATACATGCGAGGCAGGATCCACGACTCCAAACGTTGTAGAGAGGGGCTTCTCTCTCTCTCTCTCCAACTCTTATTATTTCACCTAAGTGTAAATGTTATTCAGCTGTCAGTGTGAGGTTTAGCGTCTTGTACGTATGCCTTGGAATGCGCATTTATGAGATGGACCCATAAGTCTATACATACAGTCATCAGATGGGCCACACACAAATAAATAAATAGGAAATGGACATCCACCCAAAACATTCAAATCCACATGTTGCCCACGCGATGGTTCCTTATTTTTAGGGCATCCTACTTGAATGACAGGGCATCCCTTTTGGACAGGTTGGATTGGGACATAAACCACAGTGGCCTTATTGGGTCTCCAGTCATGGCGCAAGAATTGAGTGCCCATGTAGTGTGAGTGGGTGTGTAAAAATAAAATAAAAACAAAACAAAACAAAAAAAGAAAACAAAATAGAGGCCTCACAAGTAGAGTTGAAAATAAGCTTGCTTTATAACAAGATTGTAGAGGATCGAGCTTGCATATGCATACAAAAGAAAATATCATGTGGAAGGCAACTCTAGCCCCACCATTGGACTAGGACGAAAGTTAAGCCAGCTTCATTTTTAAGCCTAATAACTAACTGGACTATACATCAGGCTCGAGATTTGTAGTATTGTATCACCTCATGCATATTAGGTTTAAGCCCATGGTAGATTAAGTGAAATTCCTTTAAACTGTGTTTGGTTGCACTATCGTAGTGAATTGCAATTTAATATAGAGTGGGTCACGGATGATCAGTCAAAGGGTGTGTGTTCCACTTGCTTGATCGTTCAACAAATGCAGGGAAGTGTTTGCATTTTTGTGACTAATATTAGAACCAAGTCAATCCAAATTAAAGAGAACCTTGCTCAATGCTACAAGAGTTGAAGTTTGACATGAGAAAAAGGAGAATCTTACAGCTCCCTTTGGGAATAAAGGGAGTACAAGAAAGGACAAAACAGACTTACCTAAGCAGGAGAACACTAGAACACTCCATTCAATCACATTTTCTAAGAAGAAAAACATCTTGAAAGCTGATGGTGGCTACCTTGAAAATCACCATCAATAGCCCACAAAACAAAAGTTATTGAGACAATGTGTTAGATTGCACCATTATTTCATGAAAATATCATGATATTTTATGCCACATTAGACATGATATTTAGTACAACCAAGATGTTAAGAAGTTGTATGGATAAAAAATTGTTATGGTTGCACAAATACCATGAAATTTCATGACTAATCAGTCTAATTTGGTGCAAATTTTCATGAAATTTAGTATCAAACATACTTTAAGCTAAAATTTAAAAAATAATAAAGAAAGAAAGAAAGAAAGAAAGAAAAAGAAAATGATTAGGTAACATGCACATACTGACATAAACCATGTCCAACATCACGTCCAAAATCAAAAGTAAAAAAAAAAAACCTAACATGAATATACTGACATATAGATTAGGTAAAACTTTCATACATTTAATACCCTCTATATGATGAATGCCTTTGTGGCATGTAACTATATGAACCTTGTCCGTAGTAGTAACCCCCTCCTCCACCTCCACCTTCGTCGCCAGATTCATCATTCGGTTCTCTTTTTACAGATTCAACTGCAGGAGAACTCTTGGGCATCTCCGAGCTGGATGTGTCCAACAAATGGTCATTCACCTCTGCTGAATTGGATGGTAGGGATCTCTTCCCATCATCCTTATTCACAGATGTAAGAACATTTTTCAGACGCTTTTTATGATCCGATTTGTACTGGATTCCCAATATCCTATAAAATGCAGCAAGACTTTTAACAAACTTTGATGGTTTACTTGTGCCTGCTTCAGCATCATGTTGTCTCAGAGGTGGATGTTGTTGTCTGGTACTTCTTGATCTATATGCCATTTGCATGCTTTCTTTGACGGCCTCTTTAAAATTCTGTTCTTCTTGCTCCCTTAAAATTCTCTCTTGTTTTTCTTCTCTATTAATTGTGGTTATGGAAGGCCTGGAGCTAGAGCTAAAGGCAGTTGCAGTTCCTCTGTTAAACCCTTCTTCATTTATAACAGGCTTACTTCTATATATTCTTTGGTTAGTTGTATTGGTTGTAGTTGTAGGGTGAGGGGTGTGGGAAGTCTTTGTATTAGAATCGAGAATGGCTCCAAATAAATCTCGGACCTCTTGAGAAGCTTTGCTACAAAGTGCAGCGTCTCCTCCTCGACAAGCCAAATGTAATTTGAGTCGATTTGTTTTGTTGACAAACTACTTTCCACACAACTTACATTTCAACTTTATCTTTCCATCCTTAGAGTAGGTTTGGACTCCATAATCCCAAATATCCGCCGATGTATCATCTTCCGATGACATATCTACTGTATATCTGGTTAGCTTAGGACAAAAAAAAAATAATTAAAGTTATGAATAAACGCAAGTACCTAACAATATAATAACAGATTTAAACAACATTATTTAATTGAATATTACTAATGAAAAAAGAGAAATATTCATCCATCCATAAAATATAACCATAAAACTTCAATGTAACTGTTTTAACAAAATTACAAATAACATGATATAACAAAATTAGAAGGCATCAAAATCATATTGTGGCTGCAAGCACTGTCTCTTCAATCTTGTAACTCTTCTCTTCATCGAACTCCTCATCAATAGAGGTTTCTTTCCCCTACATATCGGATGCAACAAATCCTGGGTACAAATGAGCGCTTCAACCGATTCAGGTGTAAGTGAGCTTATATACTTGCTTATGACCCTACTCCCCGTACTGAAAGTGGATTCTGAAGCCATAGTTGAAATTAAAATTGATAATATGTCACGTGCCATTAACGAGAGCACAGGGTACTGCAACTTACAAGATCTCGACCTCCACCACTCCAAAACATCAAAATCTTCGCCTTTGTTTAGAACTAGAATATCCTGCTTGAGATACTCTTCAAGTTCTGATCTATGCATCTGTACTTGAGTTCCTTTAAGCTGTGTATAGTAAGACATGAAATCATCTGTCGTGTCTTCTTGCAATTCATCAACAGCAGAACAACCTACATGAAGAGATTGTACTTTTGCGGCACACGCATACAAATTGTACAATTCACTGGCTGCACCAGAAATCTTTTTAGCCTCAGCAACACCCATCACACCATACAACTTATTACATATGAAGCCAACCATAAACATCTTGTACCGGGGATCAAGAACGATCGCAACACCCATTACCAAACTACATTCAGACTAATACTTATCAAACTTTACCTGCATACCTATGGTCATGAATTGTAAAAGTCTTGTCCACTACTGCTTTTGCGCAAGGCATCTTTTACCTTCCAAAGTTCAGGCAAAAATATATTTGTTGTTGGATACTTGCAGCCTAAAAATTTCTCTGTATAGTTGTAAAAAACAAAAAGGAACTTACGAATTGATACAACTCTTGACCAATCATCTTCAGAAGGTAGCAAATATACGCACTATCACGGTCCGCATAGTGAGAGAAGGCAGGTCTCAAATCTATCGCTGAATCCAACATTTCAAAAGTTGAATTCTAACGTGTCGTGACATCCAACTTCATCGTTCTCTGAGTTGACAAATTTAACCGCTTCACGATCTCATTCCATGCATGTAATCTTGAAGGTGACCCCGTATGTACTTCACACTCTCTCTTATGTATTCGATCGTGGGATCGATTGTTTGAAGACCTTCTTGTACAATCAAGTTTAGGATGTGGGAACAACACCTAACATGAAATATCTTTCTACCAAAATACAAGTCACCGGTGGCCTTAAACTAGCTGCGCAAATTCATTATCACGCTATCATTTGCGGATGCATTGTCTAGTGTAATTGTCGAGATCTTCTTCTTAATTTCTTACTCCATTATGCATCTGTGATGCAGTCTGAAATCATCAAACCACTATGAGGACGCGCAAGATAACGGAAGTTTATTATTTTCTTGCAAAGCCTCCATTCGGCATCAACGTAGTGAGCACTTAGGGACATATACCCCTTTTGTTGATTGGATGTCGTCTACAAATCTGATGTCAGGCTCATTCGGGAAATCGTAGCCAACTCTCCTTTCAACTTGACCTTCTCACCTTCATACATCTTCATACACGCCCTCTTGATTGTTTTATGGGAGACCTTCTCGTATTTGGGGTTAAGGCATTTGGCTAGTCCAATAAAAGCAAGACTCTCTACCATATGAAATAGTCTTTCATCTGAAATAATTAACTTGGCCATCCACTCATTCACCAACTCTCTGTCATACTTGTAGATGGACACTGACGGACCCCCTGCAGATTGTGAAAATGAAAGTGTTTGTTGCCTTAGCCCACTTCTCAATTTTTTAAGACACTTTGCTAGATGTTTCATCAATGTTGTGGTCGAACCATCTGCTTACTTACGTATTGACTCTTGCAGTGCTTGCATTGTATCTTCACTTGGCCGTTCTTCAGGGTTACTTCTTCTAAATCTTCTCATACTGCCGACCTCTTTTTCGTATTTCCCACAACATGTGACTGTGTGGTACTAGTATCAACCACATCGATGGGCACCTCTCTATGTTCAACACCTAATCCTTCATCTTCAAGGATCATCGGTGATGTAATTGATCGACCACCAGGGGTCGGGGACAGGGTATTGGAAAGACCCTCACTTTCCATCTGATAGTTGAAATATACTAAATCATATTAGCATTAACAATCTAATGCTAACAAGTTATACTAAATCCTAAATTAGTTACCCATCCAAGGTTGGATAGATTGTAATACTTTCATATTCCCATTTAAACGTCCACGCCGAAAATCCTGCAGCATCTCCCATGCCTCTCCAGATAAATTGATCTTACGTTACATTCCGATGTCAAATATCCAAAGCAATATGAAGATATTTGGCATTGGATACGAAACGAAAGAAACATATCCAGAGAGAAACGAGGAGATGGACCGCGGATCAGGCATGAACATTTAAATAGGTTATATGAAAGCATACTATCCATCTAACCTTGAACTGTCCAAAAAGGGACAATTTGAGCGATTTCTATGCCACCGAAAATACACTATATTTATGTATGGCCACATAGAAATCCTCAAATGGGTAACTAATTATCTAACTTACGAATAACAATCACAAGTCATAACTATAAACTAATAAGTCACAATAATAATTTAAGGAGAAAAAATATCACAATCACAACTCACAATCACAATTCACAACTATAAACTAACAAGTCACATCTATAAACTAACAAGTCACAACTATAAACTAACAAGCTAACTATATAATGAGAAAAGCGAAGAAGATCCACATGGTTTGCCAAATAATGAGCTGTTATAAATGAGAAATAAATAAATGAGGTCCTAATGGAAAAGTCAACTAACATGCTTCATCAAAATCAAAGTACTGTGACTTGGAAAAGTCAGCTCATACAAGCCTCGTGTTAGGCCAAGTTACCAAAAATCACTCTCATCAAATTCAGGTGGACCACATTATTGAAAACTGTGTATAGGGCAGTTATCGCCCTCCAAATTATTTTCCTTGGCATGGCTTATATGAATCATGATTGGGCTTCACATGCCTAAATTTAAGTGTGGCATCTAATGATGGGAGTGGATTTCATATAATTATTTTGGTGGACCTTGGAAAAATTAAGGGTCCTCCAACAACTTTCTTTGTGTTGGGTCATCTAAATCACAAGTAAATTTGATTTTTTATTTTAGCCTAAATTAGGATTGCTCATCTAATGGTCAAAGTAATTGCTCATACAAGCCATTGTGGGTCATGCTAAAAATAAAATCCCGCCTCCATCACGAACGGTAAAGAGAGCATTCAAGAAGGAAAATATGGAATCTATGTTTGTCTTAATCTTAATGGGCCCACCATAACATTTATGTAAGATCCACTCTGACCCTTTTAATGGGCCCACAATTATTGTTATATGAAATCCACTCTAACTAGTAGACTCCACACAAAAACTTAGGCTTATGGACAAAAAATCATATCCCTTAATGATTGACAAGGGCTAATGGAAACAGTTCGGAGAGCAAGCATTGTCCTATACACTGTTTTCAATCATATGATTCACTTGAATCACAAATGGAATTTTCAATCATATGATTCACTTGAATCACAATTGGAATTGATTTTTGACCCTTGCACCGACATGTGATGGCATACTAGATGGTCGGAGTCAATTTTAAAATAAACATCATGGTGGGGGCCATCCACTCATTTGCTATCATGCTAACATGACTAAAGGCAGTGGGATGATAATTATATGGTTTATTTAAGTTAGCTTCTTGGAAACCTTTTATAAGAAGGTATTGAATTGTTAATTCCATATTAATTAAGTAGTTCTTTGTAAAAAAAATAAATTTTTTTTATTATAATTTATAATGATAGAGGTGGAATTTAGAATATTTTCACATTCCGTCTGCTGAAAGTTTCAAAATAACACCCTGTTTACATGGTGAACATAAAATAATAATAATAATAAATAAATAAATATAAATAAAACCATGCAGTCTTCAAAGCTTTTCTTACAGGTTTTACTTTCTTCAGGTGGATAATTTAGCTAGACACCTAGCTTTAACGAGTCTGCTGCTCTGCATGCATCTTTCTGTGTGTGCCTGCCTAAAAATCAGACCATCCCCATTAAAATACTACTGTGGGCCACAAATGTTTTGGATCTTATCAACATATGGCAAATAAACATTCGATGGCCCCAAGAAGCTTTTAATGGTGGCCATTCAATCAACCACCACTGTTTGCAGTGGTGTGGTCCACTCGAGATTTGGACATGCCTCATTTTAAGGGAGTTGTCAAAAAAGATGAACGGCGTGGAAATCTGTCAAAACAGATGAATGGCATGGATATCTGTCAAAATAGATGAACGGCGTGGATATTTGTCAAAACTGATGAACGACGTGGATATAAGGTAGATCAGATGCATCAGATTCACTCCACAGTCAGGGATTCATTAGAATAAGAAGAAATAAGAAGAGGAGGAATAAGAAGAAACATTCAAAACAGAATCCTCACCAAAACCTGATTCAAACACGAAGGAGGAGACTGGCTTCGGGCGACGGGTAGGCAGCAGAACGGGTGTTGAAGAAGAAGAGGAGACTGGAGAGGAAGAAGATCGTCCGTCGGGCAGCGATCGTCCATCGGGCAACGATCATCCGTCATTCGGGTTGGCTTAGGCCGTTAGGGTAGGAAAAGAGGGGAAAGGGAGAGTCGTTGTATAAACGGATAGGGTAAGAAAAGAGGGGAAAGGGAAAGTTAGGGTTTTAAAAAAAATAAAATTTCATTTTATACTGCCTGCTCAAACTCTCGGTTCGGGTCTGTTCTGTTTGGGTCGGGTCCCTCCGGTTTGGGTATCCGGGTCGGGTCGGTTCAGACAGAGGTCTATCCAGGCCCAACTCGAAAAAAAAAATGGATCTGAAATTTCAAACTCGATCAAGCCTGATCTTGGCCGTCGGTTCTGTTCGGAATGGGCCGGATCGGGTCTGATCGGGTCGGATCTGGCCGATCGGGTAAGAAATGCCCACCTCTATGTACATGTCCAAGGTGTTTATGCCATAGTTCGGTTTCATCGGTATGGATAATGTAGCACGATTGATTAGATGAGCTACCATCGCTTACAATATAGCAATTTTCAGAAGTCCTGCGACCAGTTAATATTACAGAACCCTTTTTGTTTAAGATTTCACAACCTTTATTAGAAACTATGATTATTATCACATATTTGAGATATACTTAACAAGTTGTGTTTTAGTCCCTCAACATATAAAACCTTCTTAAATAAGGGAAGGTTATAGAGCTGAACCGTACCTTGGCCAATAATCTTGCAGTTGCTACCATCACCAAAAGTGACTGATCCATCGGTCATATCTTTAAGATCGGTGAATAAAGCCTTGTCGCTTGTCATATGCCTTAAGCATCCATTGTCTAAGTACCACTTCGAATGACTTATAGCTTTGAAAGCAGTGTGGGTAACGAAGCAAGTAACTTTAGGAACCCGTTTCATTACTGTTTTGGGTTTAGTAGTATAGTTGGTCTTCTTGTATTTGTAATTGATGTATGAGTGGCCCACAGATTTTAAGAGCTCCTTAAGTAAATCAACTATTTTTTCAGCTAAAGGGTTTTGGTTTTGAGTTTTATAGTTGACATAATTGCTTTTAGGTTTTTGAAAAGTTTTAGCATTTTTAGAAAAACTATGATTAAAACTTTTCCCTTTTGAGTTAGAGGTTTCTCCTCTCACAAACTTAGGAGGAGTAATCTTCTGTATAGAAGGTATATTCTTATCATAGCCCAACCCGGATCTGTCGCCACATTTTCTAGATCCGGATAAAAGTTTCTCAAACGTCAAATCTCCTTGAGCATACCTCCATGTATCCCTTGAACTCAAAAGTGAAGAGTTTTCAAGCTTAAGTTTATCATTTTCAGATTTAAGATTTTCAATCAGGGAGGTTTTGAATTCTAAATCACATTTAGTCTTTTCAAAACAATCTGAAATATGGGATTTTTCTAAAACCAAAGTCTCAAAATTTTCTTTAAGTTTTAAAAACTTTTCTTTTTGAAGTTTTAGTTTTACGGAAATTTTACAACTTTCCTTATATAGGGCATTGTAAGCATATTGAAGATCTTCTTCATTTTCATGATCGCTATTCAGATTTTCTTCACTAGTTGAATCATCATGATTTGAAAAAGTGAACTTGGCTAGAGTTATAAGGGCCTTAACTTCATTACCTGACTCGTTTTCAGAATCTTCTGATTCAGAAGAGGCATCAGTGCCAGAAGATTCATCCCAAGTAGCCAACATTCCTTTCTTTTTAGGTTTGTCCTTTTTAGGAAATTTGTTTGTTAAATGCCCATATTCTTGGCAGTTGTAACATTGACTATCTTTCAAAGATTTCCAAGTTTTAGATTCAGGTTTAGATCTTTTCTTTTCATTTGATTTTTAAAAATCAACCCTCTTTTTACTTTTGAAAATCTTGTAGAATTTTTTCACTAAAAGAGCCATATCGTCTTCAGAATTTTTTAAATCGGAGTTTTCTTGAGAAATATGTTTAGAAGATTTAAGGGCAATAGACTTACCTTTAGGAGCTTTAAAAGTTAACTCGTAGGTTTGTAAAGACCCAACCAATTTTTCTACCCTCATATTGTCCGTATCACGAAGTTCCTGAATCGCGGTTACCTTAGAATTGAACCGTTCAGGTAGTGAGCATAGTATTTTTGCACACACTTTACTTTCTCGAATTTTATCGCCAAGACCCCACATAGAGTTTACAATTTCGTTTAATCTAGTGTAGAAGTCCATAAACATTTCATTTTCTTCTATATGAATTTCTTCAAATTTGGTTGTGAGGAGTTGGACTTTAGATTTTTTAACAATTGAAGTACCCTCGTGTGTCATTTCTAATATATCCCAAGCTTGCTTTGCAGTATTACAGGATATGATTCTTTTGAACTCATCCGGTGATAGTGCACAAGTGATAGCATTTAGTGCTTTTATATTGGCACTACTCTCACTTTTCTGAAGAGTGGTCCATGAGAAAAATGGTGTTACTCTCATTGATTTTGAACCATCGACACCAGTCACTTCAGTGGTAGGGGGTTCTATTCAGTCACTGTGGCAAGCCACACTCTCATCCATTGATTTGAGGAAAATCCTCATCCTGGCTTTTCAATAGGCATAGTTGGAGTCATCAAAGGGTGGAGGCCTAGTGACTGAAATGCTATCAAAATTTGACATCTTATATATAACTTAGATCGTTAGCTCAGGAAATGAATCTAAGAATAAAGAATTAAAAACAAGCTATTGGGCTTTGATACCACTTGAAAAGGCAAGCTATATGCCCTAAAGGGGGGGGGGGGGGTAAATAGGATTGTGCGAAATTAAATTTAATCGCGGAATTGAAATATGATAGCCTTATAAAAATAAAGAACAGTACTTTAAATAAATCAAAGAACTAAAATGTAAAGCAATCTTAAATAAAGAGCTTGATACTAACGTTGTTATAAGGACAACCTTTGCACCATAAAAACCAAGGGTTTATGGCAGGACAACCTTACTAGAACTAATTGAATATCAAAACTCAAACAGAAAAGAAATAAAAGAAATAGCAAGAAATAAATTCTAAACTATTACAACATTCCCCACTTTGCTTGAAATGTAAATATTACAACATTTACATCCACATATACATTCCACAAATCTGAATGATTAAAGATATAGAAATTAAAAAACATTCAAATCACAAAACACACCGATATATAGTGGTTCTCCTGTGTGTTCACCAACTGTTAAACAATAGCCACACAGCTTGCTACTCCACTCCTAATATCCTCACACAGGGGATATTAGCATTCACTATTAAAATAGGTTTCACAGGTTCACCTAAAACCTTCACAATTGTGTCTTTTTAGGTTAGGCTTACACAATCTAAAAACCCACACTTTTTGAGTTTTTTGGCTCTCCTCAGATGACCAACACAATAAGATTTTTCTGGCAAACCTCAAACAAAACCAAAATAACGGAATTTATAATAAATGTAAAATACCTGGATTTCTTCTTTTGTAGTAGCCCGGTAGAACCAATTGGAGTAGAAGTTCGAATCAACGTTCAATGTCGAATACTCACTTAAGAAATGGTTCTAGATTCTAATTGATTTTAAATTAAACCAAATTAGGCGTAGCTCTATTTGATTTTGATTCTAATGAAGAAGGAATACAACAATTCCTCTTTTTTAAATAAGATTGGAATATAGGAATAAAATCAAATATTGATAAGCTAACAAAAAAAGAATATTAAATATGAACAGAGTAGCTTAAAATGAACACTAACTTATCTCAGAGTGGAGGCTTGAAGTTTCACAAATTAATCGATGGAAAACTCTGAAATTCGTGCTTAATTTATAGTTGCAGAAATCGCGTCTATGACTGGTCGTGTTGCCACCACGACTGGTTATAGGACGAATTGCTTTTTGAATTTTTAAGTGTGATCTCAAAAAACCGTAGTCCACGACCAGTCGTAAGTAGTCCACGACCGGTCGTGTGCACTCTACGACTGGTTGTGAATCACCCATGACTGGTTGTGAGACACCAGGATTAGACGCTGGAGTTTAAGTCGTAGAACTAGGACTGGTCAAAGGACGAGTCGTGACAATCCTAAGACCGGTTGAACAGTCTCCACGACTGGTCGTAGATCACCAGAAAATTTCAAAAATGTTCAACAACTTAGGACTGGTTGTGGAATTTCTTAGACTGGTCAAACCAGGTCTAGGACTAGTCGAACAAGGTCCAAGACTAGTCTTAGAACAGACTAAATTCATGTAAAAAGATTCATCTTGAATTATGTATACAAAATGACCTACCCTATGGTCAAACTAAGGTCTATCATACCTGGGACATAAAGTATGAACACTGAACTTCGTTCTTTCTGATGATGATTAACATTTGAAGCTTGAGATCTCTACTTGATGTAGCTTGATCTTGAGATCTTTTACAGCTTGAATTTAAACTTCAACTTGAGTTGCACTTGATTCTTAAAATGCACTTAAGTCTTGAACAAACACTCTTCTTATCGATGTAGCTCTGAACATTGATGCTTACAAAAGATGACACAATACATAACCTTGCATTTCTTGAACCAGAGCACCATACATGTCTTGAACCATTGTGATGTAGTGTCTTGATCATACAAACACAAGACATAGATAACGGTTTTGACACCACAAAATTTGACAATCAAAGGAGCATGAGACCATAACACTTACACCTTTCACGAGGAGTTAGTGAGTAAGAGTAAAAACTCTCTGTCTACCCCGTCTTTGGGGTTTAGGTCTCAGGGGCCCACCCCTCCTATGAAACCATCAACAAAGATGGTACCTTGAATAGGGGAAGCCTCTTCACCTCAAGCCGATCCGGCCTCCTCGTCTTGAAGGGATGTGACCCTTATGGCCAACATCTTTATGTCTAGGTTGAGGACAAGGGACCTACATGCCCTCCAATCAGAGTCTGTGATCCCGAGCTCGATGGGGATCCAGCTTCCTCAGGTGGGAGAGCTTCCGGTTAAGCCTCTTGCATGGGAGGTTGCCTTGTATCCGGTTTTCTTTTCTTGCAGTCTTCAGTTTGCGTAGTGAGCCAGCATTGTCCAGATTGAAATTCATATTTTTAATAGCCCAATAGGCCCTATGTTCGAACTTTACAGGCAAGTGGCAAGCCTTCCCATAAACAAGTCTAAAGGGAGACATTCTAATAGGGGTCTTGAATGCAGTACGGTAAGCCCATAAAACATCGGTTATTTGGATTGATCAATCCTTACGGTCAGGGTTAATTATTTTTTCCAAAATATGTTTAATTTTCCTATTGGAAATCTTAACTTGCCCACTTGTTTATGAGTGGTATGGAGTGCTCACTTTGTGGTAAATGTCATATTTCTTGATTAAGTTTGCAAATGGCCTATTACAAAAATGTGAACATCCATCACTAATAATGGCTCAAAGTGTTTCGAACCGGGAAAGTGTCACACCCCAAACTTAGAAAACGGGCTCACGAAATTCCTAATCACCGAATCCAGCACCGACAGCCTTCGTAGTGCCCCATTCTCAGCTCCCGACACCCATATGCTAGATTCCGTTATTGGGATCTTACAAGGAGGATTTTTAGTTTTTTTTTTTTTATTTGTAATGGAGCATAACCAAAGAACAACCAAGTCACAAAACAACATCCCCACATATCCACTATATCAAAAACTTTAAGTACAATGCGGAAAGGGAAATACAAGGTGATAAAAAAGCTCCAAACAATCTGATACGTGTTCCTGCCTCAGCGCTGCTGCTAACCAATGTCACCTGCACGCAACGGTCGTGCATAAGCCTACAAAAGCTTAGAGGGTGGTGTAAGTGTGTGCGCAAGGCAAGTGTCAAGTATACAATATTAGAGTAATGCGTAAATATGGAGGTAAGTCTATGAATACTATCAGCCGTACCAAGGCTATGTGATGCAAGGCATGAATGCTATCGGTCATATCAAGGTCATGCGATGTGAGGTCTACGTAGCTAAATGTCATATGCGATATGTAAAGTAAGCATGTCAGTCCTTATCAAGTACACATATCAGTACAGTTTCTCTCTGGGATATCACCGGGGTCTAATACACTTCACACTGACTGCCGCCTCCCTAGCCGCACAGCCCAGTAAGTGGAATAAACCACACTATCCTCCTGACTAGTAGTATGCCAATACCTACCCGGCTCATCGATAGCGGACTCATTTATGAGCTGGTCAAACTCAGCCTAGCTTACAACCCCCTCACTCGGGAGGATAAGGCCACACCCCCTTACAACCGACCACGACATAGTAGGAGACGTGGTATATTAGTATTTGACACTCCTGCACTCGTGTATTTACTCAGTCTAGACATTGGAGCATCACCTGGTACCAAAAAAGTTCTGGGACTTTCATCCAAGGACATCCTAAGTACCCACAGTGCTAGAACCAAGTATTTCCGGTATCCGATACCGCCATCCACGATGTACCTATGGAGGCCACGACCTTGATGTCTCAAGGGCGTACAATGATCATGACACACAAATGTGAGATGCATGAGTCACACTATCTAGTCATGCAGCAATCCTGCGCGTACTATGCGCTCATGTGGGTAACTCCTATCAGTCAGTCCCATAAATAATCTGCCTAATAGCATATGCTATGATCAGTCACTACTCATATCAAGCATACATATGATGCGTATGGCATGAGTCATGGAATTATACTAA
Organism: Magnolia changhungtana; assembly: GCA_030180095.1. Classification (NCBI taxonomy): domain Eukaryota; kingdom Viridiplantae; phylum Streptophyta; class Magnoliopsida; order Magnoliales; family Magnoliaceae; genus Magnolia; species Magnolia changhungtana. Next base: position 8,461,168 of record JASAUF010000600.1, read on the forward strand.
GCATGTTATAAAGTGATGAACTATCCTCACAACGAAGATGGACCTAGACGGCCTACACAGAACAAGTATGGGCCTATTAATGGGCCCTAAGGAGAGTTACAATGTAGACATTTAACCAACATTGTGCTTACAATGTGGGCGTCAAACCATCATTGCTCCCAAGGCATAACTTGCCATAAACATCATTACATAAACCATGGTGGAATCACACATTGCAATGGACCTTATATATATCTCATTAGGCCTTGACCCATGAGCCTCAAATACATCAAATGGACTGCATCACATAGGCCTCATATGTATCAAGGTGGGCCTCAACAACGAGCCTTGTATACACAAGGTGGGCCTCAACAACAGGTCTCATATATCACATCGGGCCTTATCAAATGGGCCCCAAATACATCACATCGGGCCTAATCAAATGAGCTGAATCAAATGGGCCAATTCAAATAGGCTGAACACAATTAATCTTTCTTTTTTTTTCTTTTGAAATCAAAATAGAGTATTATATATATATATATATATATATAATGAATCATATCAAAAGATCAACTGGACCATACCATATCTAACCGTGGTGATAATGATTTCCACGGTTAAATTCCAGTGGGCCCCACCATAACATTTATGTTTCATCCAATCTGATCATAAGGTCACACAGACCTGACTTAAGAGGAAAAACAAATCCCCTATTGGTCCAAAACTTCTAGAATCCAAGGGTTTCAATGGTAGATGTTCAATCCCACTGTTTCTATAGTGTGGTCCACATGGTACTAGATCTGTCTTATTTTTTATCTCAAGCCTTAAAATGAGGTTTCAAAATGGTTGGATGTTATGGATACAACACATGCATCATGGTGGGTCCCACCGTCCAAGATCTAGACGGTGTGGATTGGACCCACACATGCATCACATAAGGAGGGGGGTGGCACACGGAAAAACGGATGGATGGACGGATGCACATACATCAGGGTGGGACCTACGACTGGGACCCATGGTCCTTGTCACTTCATGACAAAGACAAGACGCGGCTGCAAAGATCCTCTCGATAGCCAAGAAGAAGAACACTGCCGCATATTTTTTATTTTCTTTAGGTTTTTCCTAGGTGGGGCCCACATCAGGAGGATTTGATCCAGCCGTTAGATTCTAAGGCTCAAGATAGACCAAACAAGCCCAATATTCAGCATGTTTCGGTGTGTAAAAAAATCAAAGTGGGCCATAGCGGATTTTAACAGTCGAAATACTATTTTCTAAGATAAGGCCCGGTAGATATCCGAATTAACTTCATTTTTCGGCTCAACGCCTAAAACGATCTGAGGAATGGGATGGACGGCGTGGATTAGACCCATACATCAAGGTGGGGCCTGTATGAGCGGCCCACCCAAAAATCTTGGAATCAAAGCTAATATATATATATATATATATATATATATATATATATATATCTTCTTTGTTGCTGTTAGTACACCCACTGTCTGTTCACACTTCACTACACATCCAGCGTCTAGGGATGGTGTGAATATTCATTTCATTAAGGTGGGTCCCACATGGATGTGACCCCACTTGATTTGTGTCACACAGACATTTGTGTTTTCCCATCACCATTAAGGTAGGGCCCACATGGCTTAGACGGTGTAGATCCAACACATCCATCAAGTAGGTCCCACGAAGGTGGATGACATGGATAATTTGCATGCATCATGGGCTATCAACAAGGGAAAAAGTGAGAGAGAGAAAGATCAAGTGATGGAGGGACCCCGGCACTATGGGCCCTCCCTTCCGTACATCACAACATACATCAAGTGGGTCCCATTACTTGTGGGCCCACCAATCAAAATCAACAGTGGAGATCCTTTCTCCACCAAAATGCAAGGTCTAGATGACCCTATTCATGCAAGGACAATAAACATCATGATAGGGTCCATGGAGAATGGCCCCAACATGGAATGATCATGAGAATCAAGGTGGGCCATCAGCCACACCTAGGGTCCAAAATGAGATCCATACCATCAATCGGTAGGCCTCACTTGGCCCATCATCAAAATGTTAAATCTAGGCCTATAAAGCACCCACCGTTCAATCTTCTCGGTCCAATGGAACGCCAATCTTCTTGTGTCTCACTTTGATGGAAGGTGATGAGAATTGAAGGGCTAAGATGATGGATCTTAGGATAGGAAGTGGGCCACACACACACACTTTTCTCTCTTGGAAGTGCTTAGACGTGCACCTCTTTTGTTGCTTGGAATTTATGAAGAGAAAGAGAGAGAGAAAGGGTGGTTGTAAGAGAGGTGATGGGTGTGAGTGATGGATGTGAGTGATAGGTGTACTTGACTTGAGAGTTGACTTAGGGTAGGTTGCTTGACTTAGGGAGAAAGAAAGCATGGGTCGTGTACTTTGATTGATTGATTGATTGATTGATTGATGGGATGGGTTGTAGAGATTCTCTTGGGTTTGCAAATGCGTGGCGTTTCTTTAAAATAAACGCGGGCCCACATCTCCTGGCCAGGGTATCGAATCGGTGTGCAAGACGTGGCATTGGAACTGCGACGACGGTGTGGTCGTAATGGTACAAGTCTCGGATTGAGCCAACTCAAATCTACGGGATACGACTTAGGGTCGCGTGCAAATGTCGATTATAGGTCGCGGGTTGCCGAAATTCGTCTGGAAGGATCGTGGAAGTCGACAGAATAGTATGGACTAGGATACGGGCCTTACAGAAAGAATGTTCTTTTTTAAGAATTTAATGACTATTTGATGATCATTATTCTGGCACAGGATCGCTTTGACCCATTTAGTGACATAGTCTACTGCTAGCAAAATATACAAATTTCCAAACGATTGGGGGAATGGTCCCATAAAATCGATGCCCTAGCAATCAAATGCTTCAACGATCAAAATGGGGTTTAAAGACATCATATTTCGACAGGACAATGCTCCCCATTTTTGACAACGATCACAAGCTTTACAAAACTCGGGAGCATCCTTGAACATAGTGGGTCAATAAAAGTCACACTGCAGAATTTTGGTCGTGGTTTTTTTAGCAGAAAAGTGACCACCATAGGCTTGAGAATGACAGAAGGAGATGACACTTAGGTGTTCATTGTCTGGCACATATCTCCTTAAGATTTGGTCTGGTAATATTTAAACAAATATGGATCATCCCAGAAGAATTTGCATACCTCAGTGAAGAATTTCTTCTTATCTTACGCAGTCCAATGCGTTGGTGTGAAACCTGTAGCAAGATAATTAGCAATATCCGCAAACCAAGGTGAATGAGAGACTTTAAACAGTTGTTTGTCATGGAACATGTCATTTATATGTGTCGTCTCAAGGGAATCAGAGGGATCAAGGCGGGAAAGATGATCAGCCACTACATTCTCTACTCCCTTTTTATCTTTTATTTTAAAATCAAATTCTTATAGTAGGAGAATCCATCTTATCAAGCAGGGTTTAACATCATTTTTAGAAAGAAGATACTTAAGTGCCGCATGATCAGTGTAGATAATGATCTTGGATCCGATCAAGTAAGATCTAAATTTGTCCAAAGCGAATACTACGACTAAGAGTTCCTTCTCTATAGTAGAGTAATTCACTTAGGCATGATTTAAAGTTCTACTTGCGTAGTGTATAACATAGGGCTTCTTCTTTTTTCCTTTGGCTTAACACCGCCCCAAGAGCATAGTCGGATGTATCACACATAATCTCAAAAGGAAGGTTCTAGTCGGGTGGTTGCATGATAGGTGCGGTGGTTAACATGCCCTTAAGCTTAGAAAAAACTTCCTGGCATTGCTCAGTCCATTCATTTGGTACATCCTTTTGAAGTAGATTACATAAAGGACAAGAGAGATGACTAAAGGCCTTTACGAATCTTCTGTAAAATCTGGCGTATCCTAAGAAGGATCGCACGTCTCGTATGTTCTTGGGTGGAGGTAAGTTAGAGATAAGATCAATCTTAGCCTTATCTACCTTAATTCCCTTGGACAAGAAGATATGTCTAAGGACAAATTCCCTTACGAACCATGAAATGACACTTCTCTCAATTCAGTACCAAATTCTTTTCCTCACATCGCTTCAACACACATTTAAGATTCTCCAAACAATCGCTGAAGGATGGACCAAAGACAGAGAAGTCATCCATGAAGACCTCTAAATATTGCCCTACCATGTCAAAAAAAATACTCATGCATCACTGAAAAGTGGTGAGGGCATTACACAGTTCGAATGGCATCCTTCGGTAAGCAAAGGTGCTAAAGGGACATGTAAATGTGGTCTTTTTCTGATCTTCAGGGGCTATTTCTATTTGGTTGTAGCTCGAATACCCGTCAAGGAAACAATAGAACGAGTGACCAGCTAGCCTTTCTATGATTTGGTTAATGAAGGGTAAAGGAAAGTGGTCCGTCCTTGTGACGGTATTCAACTTCTTATAGTTAATGCACATTTGCCAACTAGTAGTGACTCTAGTTGGTAAGAGTTCATTATTGACATTGCCTACGATGGTGATTCCGGACTTCTTAGGAACCACCTGAGTTGGACTCACCCATTGACTATCGGATATAGGGTATATGATACCCACATCCAATAGCTTAAGAACCTCGGCCTTAACCACTTTCTTCATGTTTGGATTTAATTTATGTTGTGGTTGTCGGGAGGTCTTCGCACTATCCTCTAGATAAATGCGGTGAGTACAAATCAAAGGATCAATGCCCTTGAGATCCGCAATCGACCATCTAAGGGCTCCTTTGTGCTCAATGAGAGTAGAGATAAGCATACTCTCCTGTTTTAGCTCAAGGTGGGAAGAAATCACCACTGAATATGTTCATCTTGACCTAAATAGACATGTTTCAATTCTGAGGGCAAAGGTTTTAAGTCAAGCTTCGGTACCTTGAGGTTAGACAGTAGAGGCACTACATCAGTTTGGGACAATTTTTCAAATTGTGGCCTCCATCGGTTAACTTCAAGTCCCGACGTAGTATCAAGCATGGTTCCTATCTCCCTAATCATATCATCATCTAAATCATAGGAGTGGGCCAGACACATCTTTAGAGAGTTAGAGGATAAGGTCAGAAGTGTTCTATCTTCCACGAAAGAATCAATCAAATTAACGTCATGGGCATCCTCATCATCCTTTGCCTATTTGCTCATGTTGAAAAAGATATTAAGCTCCAATGTCATATTCTCAAAAGAAAAATTCATGACTCCATTCCTACAATTGATGATTGCATTTAATGTGGCAAGGAATGGGCGACCAAGAATGACGAAAATTTGAGTACTTATATTCATGATAGGTTGAGTATCCAGGATAATAAAATCTACCGGGTAGTAGAATTTGTCAAACTGGACTAACACATCCTCCATTATCCATCTTGGTACATGAACTGAGCGATCAGCAAGTTATAATGTAGTTTGGGTGGGTTTTAATTCGCATAGACCCAGTTGTTTGTAGACCGAGTATGGGATCAGATTGACACTCGCTCCTAAGTCAAGAAGTGCGTACTCAATCCGGTAATTCCCAATTATATAAGCGATGGTTGGGCTAACAGGATCTTTATACTTTTATGGCACGTCTTGCTTTAAGATGACACTCATTTTTTTGTCAAAAAGATTTTCTTTTGAATGTTTTGCCATCTTTTGGTTGTTCACAAATCTTTCAGAAATTTGACATATGAAGGTATTTGTTTAACAACATCTAGCAAATGAACGTTAACCTTCACTTGTTTAAGCACCTCTAGAATGTCCTGAGAGTTGGAGAGAAGTTTTGGCACAATCAACTGTTGGGGGAATGGAGCAACTGGTTTGCTTTAAAGTTTCAGTTCTGCCTCATGTGGAGCATCGCTAGGTCTATCAGTCTCATCTACATCCGGGTCCTTAGGCTTTTCAGCCCTTACCGGAATAGAATTATCAATTATCTTCCCACTCCTAGGAGTGGTAATAGACTTAGCTTCCTCCATTGAATTTGAAGAGCTTGGTTCACTAACTCCGTATTGTGGTTTAGGATTATGATTTAAGAATAGGTTGGGCTAAAAGTATCCCTTTTTTCATAACCGTAACGCATGAGTCTATATTTTGTATAGCCTTTGTGAGTTCTTGTAGGGCTTGAAGAGTACTTTGTTGGATGAGCTTTTGAGGATTTCAAACCAATTCCTCTTGAGGTTTCCCTTGATTTAAGAATTAATTAGGGATTCCTTGAGGTGTAACAGATTGTTCATTCCTCCAACTGAAATTTGGATGATTTCTCCAGCTGAAGTTGTATGTGTTTAAAGTGAGTCCCTTGAAAGGCCTTTGGTAGTTGTTTATGGCATTTGATTGCTCATTCAATATTTCTTGAAACACAGGTATTGTTGGGCAATTTTCAATTGTATGAATGTTGCAAGCATAAATACTGCAGACAACTTCTTTGTCCTTATCCTTCCTAAGTTCCATGGCCTCAAGTTTTCTTGTGAGACTGACCACTTTAACATTGATATCATATTCCTCTTTCAAAAGATATATTCCACCTCTCTCCTTTGATTGAGTAAGCTTAGACGTGACTCTCGTTCTTGGGGAGATGTCCCATGATTATGCAGTTTCAACAAGTTTATTAAAGTAATCCCATCATCAACATCTTTGTTCAGGAATTTCCCATTGCACATCGTGTCGATAAATTGGCGCATGGAAGATGTCAATCCTTCATGGAAAAAATTTGTTATGTGTCACATTTCAAAACCATGTTGTGAGCATGAACTGATAAGATCCTTGAACCACTCCCAACATTGGAAGAATGTTTCATCTTCCCTTTGGGTGAAGTTCATGATCAACTTTTTGATGGTGTTCATTTCATAATATGAGAATAATTTCTTTATAAACTCTCTTGTAATGTCATTCCATCTGCCAATAGATCATGGACGCAGTGAATGTAACCACGTCTTAGCCTTTTCTTTCAGGGAGAAAGGAAAGTGTTTCAGCCGGATTATGTCCTCAAACACATTAGGAAAGTATAAAGTGGCTATGATCTCATCAAACTCTTTTAAGTGTAAATATGGTTTTTCAGATTCAAGCCCAAGGAACTTTGGAAGGAGTTGGATCACTCTTGGCTTGATGTTTATGTTTCCTATATTTTCTGGAAAGACCATACAGGAAGGGGTGCTCACCCCCGCTGGTTGTAAATTGTCACGCCCCAAACTCAGAAACCGGGTTCACAAAATTCCCGATCGCCAAATCTGGTGCCGATCGACAGCCTCCGTAGTACCCCATTCTCGGCTCCTAGTGCCTATATACCAAGTTCTGATCCTGGGATCTTACAAGCATAACCACAAGTATACCCAAATCACAAAGGCAACATCATTGTCACATATCCACCAATATATACATTTGAATATAGTGCTGAAAGGGAAATACATATGTTGAAAATCAAAGCTCCAGAAGACAATTGCACGCTCTAAGCTCAACGCTGCTGTGACCCAATGCCACCTGCACACATCTATCGTGTATAAGCTTATAGAAAGCTTAAAGGGTGGTGTAAGTATGTACGATGCACATGCCAATATAAATATCAGAGTAAGTGGAAATACTGGCAATTCATAAATCATACAATATCAGAGTAATGAGAAAATATGCTGGTAAGTTTATAAATACCATTAGCCTTATCCAGGCTATGTGATGCAAAATGTAATAAACCAATATCATTACTGAGGAAGTAACGTAGATCAGCTACGCAATGCGGAGACATAGTAAGCCAAATATCATATACTGAGAAGGCAATGCAATATGCAAATCTTGATGAGTTTATAAATACCGTCAGGATCATCTAGGCCATATAAATGCAGAAATATAGCAACCCAAAATGCCATATGCCGCGGATGTAATGTAATATGCAATGTGAATGAAATGACCAAGATGGAGTGTAAAGTCGGGATGATAGTACGTAGTATCACAGGCTATGGTGTCCATCACAAGAGACTTATATCCAAACCAGTCCCATACCTAAATTTGGATAGTCAGACTTAATGTGGTAGACTCCTGATCTCAGGTTAGTCGCACGCCCCAACCAAAATCTTAGCCATTACGAAGGTACACAACGATTAGTTGCGCACCACCAGCCTGAGTGGATAGTGAATGAATGAATGAATGAGTAAAATGCTAAGTATACAACTCCTGCTCAATAAGTCCACAAATCAGTACCATACATCTCTAGGATCATCACCAGGGTCTAGTACACTCTACATGCAATCGCCGTCCATTGGACGCGCGACCATGCGAGTGGAAGAGACCTCACTATTTGCTTGGCCAGTAGTCAGCCAATATCTACCCGGTACGTCGATAGCGGACACAATTACGAGCTGGTCAAACTCAACCTAAATATGCCCATTACCCTCAGGCGGGTAAGGCCACAACCCCTTCCCAACCGACCACGACACAGTGGGAGACACGGCCTACTGGTATTCGGCACTCGAGCGCTCATGTATTTACTCGGTCTAGACGTTGGGGCGTCTCCTGACCATAGATGACATGCCTGTGGAGGCCATGACCCTGATGTCGCTAGGACGTACAGTAGTCATATCCAAAAATGCGAGATGCATGAGTCATACCATCTAGTCATGCATCAAACCTGCGCGTACCGTGTGCTCATGTGAGGCAAATTTGTCTCTTAGGGAGTCCCATAAATAACCTGCGCTATGGTATATGCAATGGTCAATCATATCTGATAACAAACATGTAGATCATGCGTATGGGCATGTATCATGATACTATGCCGTCACATACTCATAATCGACATCGATAATCGGCCTCGATAATTGGCCTCGATAATCAGCCTCGATAATCGGCCTTGATATTTGGCCTCGACAATCGAAATCGGCCTCGACAATCGGCCCCGACAATCGGAATCGGCCTCGATAATCAGAATCGGCCTCAATAATTGGCCTCGTCAATTGGAATCGGCCTCGACAATCAGAATCGGCCTCGACAATCAGAATCGGTGAGAATGGGCTTAACAAGGCTTAAGGGAAGGTCACAATGTAGACATTTAACCATCATTGCTCATCAATGTAGACATTTAACCAACATTGCCCCCAAGGAGTGGCCCACATAGAGCCTAACATATAGTGAACCCATGGCCTCACATAAGGGCCCAATACACATCCTCTTGGCTGTACACAAAGGCCTTATGCATAACATAATGGGCCTTACACAAGAGCTTAATATACATCATAATGGGTCTCACTCAAGGGCTTCATACAATCATGATGGGCCTCACTTATGGGCCACATATACATCACATTGGGCCTCATCATATGGGCCTCATGTACAACAAATGGGCCGCAATACACAGGCCTCAGATACATCACAATGGGCCTCTCATGTGGGTTAATATACATTAAGTGGGCCACATGAATGGGTCGCGCTATCTACACCATTCATCTATTTTAAGAGATCATTTTAGAGTATTACCCAAAAAATGAATTATATCAAAAGATCATCTGGACCACGCCACAAATAGCAGTGGAGATAATGATTTTCACCTTTAAAATTACCAAGGCCCATCATAACGTTTATTTTCCATCCAATCTGTTCATACGGTCACAAAGACCTAGTTTAAGAGGAAAAATAATATCATATTGATCCAAAACTATTGTGACCCTAGCGGTTCAATGGTGAACGTTCAACTCTCCACTGTTTTCTGCAACATGGCCCACCTGATAGATCTGCCCCATTTTTACCCTCAGGCCTTAAGATGAGCTTGCCAATTGGATGGATGGTTTAGATATAATACATGCATCATGTATGCCCCCCCAGATGGGCGGACGATGTGTATAAGACACATACGTATCAGGGGGCCACTGTCTTGGACAGATGGACGGTGTGGATGCAAGACACATCCATCAAGGTGGGTCCCACCCCACACGTGTGACACGTGTGGGTGGGTCTCACTTCCAAAGCAGATGGACGGCTGTGGATATAGAATAAATACATCGAGGTGGGTCCCACCCTCACATGTGTCACACATGTGGGATGGGCCCACATCCAAAATGGCTGGACGGTTGGGATTTTAATCCCACATACATAACAGTAGGCCCCACCAGCACCGTCTAGATTTGGATGGTGTGGTTACATGATACATACATCAAGGTGGTCCCCAAACTCCACACATATTACACGTGTGGATTACCACCGTCCATCTAGACGGTGGGGATGAAACACATATGGTGGGTCCCACAAGACCTAGTGACATCAGTCCAGCAGCTATGTAGCTGCTGGCCATCCAGTAGATGGATGGCCCAGATATATACATCATATATATATATATATCTATATTAAGGTGGGTCCCACGTGGTAGGCCACCCCACTTGATATATATTACATATATGTATAATATTATATTACTGTTGCTGGTGCTACTAACGCCCAGGCCGTCATACAGGTGAGGCTATCATGGGTGGACGGTGTGGATTCACACATATATCAAGGTGGGTCTCACAATCAGACGGTTTGGATCATCATAACATGTCTCACGTGGACCACACACACATCATCACAAAGAGAGGGAAGGAGAGAGAGAGAGAAAAAAAACGGTGGAGATGGGAGGAGCTCCGCCACTATGAGCTCCTCCATGCACATGCATACATCAAGATGGGTCCCACCATAAGTAGGTCCTCAAATGAAATCAACGGTGGATCACCCACCGATTACAAAGCTTCTTGGCTCCTTGATCTCTTGAGCTCCTAAGCTTGCTCTTTAACGGAGGAAGATGAAGATTGGATGGTGGAGATTGGGGTAGGGAAGTGGGCCACACATAAAGATCTCCTCTCATGGATGTTTCCTCTCCTCATGGTTCCTTTGAAAAATGGTAGGGAAGAGAGAGAGAGAGAGAGAGAGAGAGAGAGAGAGAGAGAGAGAGAGAGAGAGAGAGAGAGAGAGAGTGGTTGTAAGGTAGAGGGATGGGTGTGATGGGTGAGAGATGGGTGATGGGTGATGGACGTGTACTTGACTTGATAGTTGACTTTAGGTGAGAGAGGGATGAGTGTTGGTACTTGACTTAATTAATTGATTGATTTGAAATTAGGTGAGATTCTCTTGGAATCCGCAACGCACGGTGTTTCCTCGAAATAAATGTGGTCCCACATCTTCGCAACGGTGCGCGAGACGCGGCATTGGAACCACGGTGAAGGCGCGGTTGCGCTGGTATAAGTCTCGGGTCAAGCTGACTCAGATCGACAAGATGTAGCTCAGGGTTGCGTGCAAATGCTGATTACAGATCATGAGTCATCGGAATTTGACAGGGAGGATAACAGGATTCTATGGAACGATACGGACTAGGATACATTTCATCCTGAATTTCCTCCACCCTAGGTTGGGGTGGATTTGGAGGTTGATTGGCAGCCATAACTTCAATTAACTCTGTGGATCTCGAGTGGTATCTAATCTTGTGATGGATAAATAACCCCTCAACTAATCCTCCTTCACTCAAGAGATGTCGTGTGTTATCACGGACCCACTTGGGCATGAAACACTCTCAGCCCTCAATTTCATAATCTAACCTAAACCTAAAAAGAAAGAGGGAAATAGGAATCTAGAAATAGAAAGAGAGCGAATTAGAAAGAAGTTACCAAATTAGAAGTTTCTATATTGAGATCCTGCAAAAGAAAAAGGAAAGTGAATTAGTTTCTAAAAGCAGAAAAATGAAAGTTTCTAAAAAAAATAGTTTCTAAAAATAAATTAGGTAAGTTTATATCCTAGAAAAAGGAAAGTAAATTAGTCTCTAAAAACATATTAGGAAAGTTTCTAAACCCATAAATAGAAATTTAAGTTAGTTTCTAAAATAATTCAGAAAAAATCCTAACCTAAAAATAGAAAGTAAAAAAACCTTAATCTTAAACTAATTCTAAAACTAGTTAATCTCAAAAAAATACAACCATTAATCCCCGACAACGATGCCAAAAACTTGTTCACATCCCCAAGTGTAGGGTCGCGATGCAATAATAATCTCGGTGAGACCGAGGTCGAATCCACTGGGACTAATCTCGTGTGTCTTTTGAAAACAATTGGGAGTAGAACTAGAAGAAGATGTGAATCTAAATCTAGAATTAAAGGGAGTAATTGTGAGGGATTTAATTAGAAACTTAAGAAATTCAAAGGTGGGAACTAGGGTTTCCAAGGATCCACTTATAGCAATTAGGGAGATCTGTGCTTGATTCAAGGACACAACTGGAATCAGAGTCCTATCTTATCCAGTTGGAAGATATCTCAATAAAACCAAATCTAAACTTCCATTGATCTAATTCTCAATGGATAAGAGTTGTGAGAATTAGAAGTGATTCCATCACCTAGCCATGCCTAAGAGACTATGACAAACAATAGGATATACCAATTCACAATCAACATAGGAGAATTGTGAAGATTAGAAGGGATTCCATCACCTAACTATACCCAAGGGATGATGGTGAACAATAGGATTTCCTAATTTCACAACCTCAAATATGAAAAGAGATACTCAAAGCTATTGTAGATCTACTGTAATTTGAGTCATAATAAACCATTAAAAACTGAAAGTATTCCTTAAATATCAAACTAGAATCAAAGTGAGTTCAACATAAACATGAATCAAAGTAATAAAAACATCCCATCACACTACAAGCTTCACCTCTTAGCCCTAGCTGAGAGGTTTAGTCAACCATAGACATGATTGGATCTAAAACCATAGAAGAAAACATGAAAAACTAAGGAAGAAAGAAGAAAAATGCTTGGCGACGGCTCTCTACCCTTGTGCTTTGGTCCTCCAAACCCTATATTGATACCCAAAGATGCCTTGGGGACTCCTATTTATAGTTGAGCAACACCTCCTTTTGCACCTCCTTGGAAAAATCCAGAAACTTCTTCAAATTTACGCGCTCCACGTAACTCTGCATAACTTCGCGCAATTCGTTCGATGACATCGATCTTTGATGTCATCGAAGGTGCCTTTTATATATACTTTTTTCGTACTTTTGTAACTTCATCTGGACTCTGTAACTTTCTGTATCATCGAACCTATCTTTGATGTCATCAAAGAGGCCTTCAATGTCATCGAATGTTGTTCGAGGAATCGATAACGCGTCCAAAACAATCCAGAGAGTTAATCTAATTTCTTCAATAAATTCAATGTCATTGAAGAGGCCTTTGATGTCATCGAGCAGGTCTTGATATCATTGAAGAAGCCTTCGAGTAATCAAACATGGTGCCCAATGTGTCCAGCGAGTTTTGCCAAAAATCCACAAAAAATTCGATGTCATTGAACTGACTTCGATGTCATCGAGAGAGGCTTCGAGTCATCAAACAAGTCCTCGAGTCATTGAAAAGAGTCTTCAATTTGTTTAGCAACTAACTCGATTTTCCTTCATAAATTTGATGTCATCGACCCATGCTCGATGTCATCGAACGGTGATCGATGACACAGTCAATGTGAATTCCGACTTTGTTCCTTCTCCACTTGGTTCTCTTGAATCTTGGGACCTTGAAATCTTCAATCTTTGTCTCCTAAGATCTATTCTTTACCTTGGTGATCTTTGAGCATCAAATCTCTGCTTTTACCACATTTTCTAATCCAAGCTCTTAAATTCAGCTTGCAACACAAACATGAGTAAAATTATGACATTAAGCGGTATCATATTCATAAAACCAAGATATAAATGGGGGATAATATGCAATATTTGACCCTTAACAATTACAAGCTCAAGTCCCTACCTTTTTCGCCCTCCCAGATCGGAGCATATGTTGAGCCACCATAGTTAGTTCTTTTGATACTATGTTATAGATATCTAACATGTTGTAAGTTTTATTATGTTAAGCACATATAGATTGTCAAATTTCATAAGACCAAAGCGCTTCAAGGTTAAATCATAAGTATGGAATTACAACTACTCTACATGCCTGGAGATTAGCTCAAGATCGGCTTATGATCAAGTCGAGATCGACACATCTTCTTAAAGAAATCGACACCTGTATTCAAGACAAGGTTAAGTCTAAGTTCAAGAGAAGGTTGAAAGTGCCCTTGTTTGTCAATTACTGTGAACGGGTGGTCAGACAGTCTGCAGGACATCAAAAGAAGATCAAGTCAAGTGTCTGCCTCAATCGGATGTGTGGAAGCTCGCCATAGGTAAATTATAGCCTCACATCCCATAACCCAATACACCAGGTGAATTAAACCCTTAAAAACAAGGTAGACATCTTAGGATTTTTATGGTGAGAAAACTTTTTCAAAATAGGAAAATCTCTAAGTTTTTCTCGCCTTGTCGATTTTATTGAAGTACCCTCAATATGATCGACCTATTCTGTTGATGTCCTCGATACCTTAACGATATTATCGAAAAGAGGACTAAAAGTGTCTAGCAACTAAATATTCATCTGGACGGATTTATCGATATATCGATATCATCAATAAAAGCACTAAATATGTCCAGTAACTTCATAACATATCTGGACGAATTATCGATATATCAATACGCATATCGATACCATCGACATTCAAATCTCGAGACCATCGGGAGAGGCTCGATAAGATCGACAGGCAGATTTCTGGCACCCCTGTTTTTTAATGAAAATCTACAAATTCATCGATATATCGATGACCATCCGATATGATCTGAAATCAAATATCGATAAGATCGGAGGTCCATCGATGATATCGATGGTGGGCGCGCATTTCTTATAGCAATTATTTTAGGATGTTTTTTAAACTATGATCGGGGGCCCTTCAATTTAATCGATATTCAAATATCAATGATATCGACACCGGATCGATTGCATCGAACTAAGCCATAATCTGTCCAGCAAGTTCAAAAATAAATCTGCTGGAATTATCGATGCCTTGGCTCAGACTCGATATCATTGACATTCAAATTTCGATGACCTCGACGGTTCCCCCGATCATTCATGAAAACCTAAAATATTTTCAAAGTCAAGTCTCTCTCATTTTTCATGTGTCGAGGGATCGACCTAGACATCGATGGAATCAGAGTTTGAAATCCAATGACATCGACTACTGTTTCGATTCATCGACCTATTGGCAAGGAGTTTTAAAAGCGTATGACATCAAGTCTGAGTCATCGAGCAGACCATCGATGCTATCGAGAGTATACGCTCGATAGTATCGAACCTGCTCGATGATTTCGAACTCTGTCATAAATGTGACCATTTTATATCCGTTGGAACTTCTTGCCTATATATAGAGGACTTGTTCTTTGTTGCTGTAAGAGAGAAAAGAGAGAGCTTTTGTGTGTTTCAACTTGCATCTTATACCTAAAGCCTTTCTCTCTTGGGAGTTCATCCTCCAATCCACCCTTACCATTGATATTAAATAGAGTGGATTGGGGAATGAACTTCCACATTCAAGGATCCTGCTGCTACTACCTTAATGGCAAATCATTATGCTGGAATGCCTTGAATGCATAAGAGAGGAACCACTCTATCTTCCTTATAGGAAAATCTTTAGAGAGTAGGATTCCATCTCACCCTTGACCCAACCTGAAGCCAAGCATTGATATATCATCTTGTGTTGTGGATTAAGGGAGCTGAAGACTCTTTGTCAACAAGGAGGAGGAGATCTTTGGCGTTGTGCTTAACGGGACGCATCAACTTATCTGTAAGTATCCAGAGTCCAGAGGACACTTGTGATCATTCCTTCCTAGGTCTTGGTCCTAAGTGGTTCTCACCCTTTAAAGTCCTCAAGGAGGCCTCCGGCAGGAGTGTACGTAGTGGGTGCACAGGGTGGACCCTTGCTCTTATGTAGGGCATAAACTGTTAGGTCCTTGCGTAGGTCCTTGATCTGTATGGTCTAAAATCAGGGTGCGTTGTATGGACCCTTGCTCTATGGAGAGTATAAACATCTGGTTAGGAGTGAACCAGCAAAACTCTGGGTTTGAGGTGAACCGTGTAAAACCTCTGTAAAGGTTGAAGGTGAGCCTGATTTAAAACATTAGGTTTGAGGTGAACCTTGAGAAACCTCCTTAGTGAAATTCGATACACTCAAGGGTTGAGTGCGGCAGCCGGGAGTGGAGTAGACTTATCATCGAACCACTATAAAATGACTGTGTCTGTGATTGCTTTTCTATATGTGTGATTCATGTCAATGCATTCATATTCATATATCTGATCACATCCCATACACATACACAGTTATATCCAACATAGACTAAGTTGTATATTGTTATATCTTGGTTAGTTTGTGATTGGATCCTCTACTTGGCTTAGAAGCCAATAGAGTTACATTTGAGTAATCCTGATTGTTACATATCTATAAGGATTAGTGTAATAGGATTTTGAATAAACAGTAAAAACTTTTAAAATTCCTATTCACCCCCCCTCTCGGACATATTGGTATATTCCGACTTCATCTCAAGCGGTCTTCACCACTATTTCAATTGGTATCAAAGCGGGTCTCTCTTTAAGGGCTTCACCGCGTAGAGAGTGATCTTGACTGAAGTTGGAAATATGGCCAAAGGAGAGGGCTCATCAGTCACTAGACCTCCAATGTTTGACAGTTCAAATTATGCATACTGGAAGGCTAGGATGCACTACTTTCCGAGATCTTTGGATCATGACGTTTGGGATATAGTTGAAAGTGGATATGTGCCACCTACTGAACAAATTGTACTTGATAGTGGCACAACAATCACAAAGCCCAAACCTAAAGAAAAGTGGACAACATTCAACAAAGAAAGGCAAACATCTGAAGCCAAGGCTATGAATGCTATCTACTGTGCTATGTCCCAGGATATATTCAATCAGATAAGTATGTGTGGGACATCAAAAGAAGCATGGGATCTACTGGAAACAACCCATGAAGGTACAAGTACTGTGAAGAGGTCTAAACTACAACTCTTGACTTCATAGTTCAAAAGTCTCAGAATGGAAGAGCATGAGACATTTAGAGAGTTCTTTACAAAACTGAATATCATTCGTAACTCCATGGGTGGATTGGGAGAGAAGGTCCCGGTTCCTAAAATTTGCAGGAAAATTCTAAGATCATTGCTGAAACGCTTCAATCCCAAGGTAACAACAATTGAGGAGTGTAGGAATATAGATAAAATGAAAGTAGAAGAACTCGTAGGTTCCCTACAAACTTTTGAACTACACTTCACTCAACCCCGAAAATCCAAAAACACTATCCTAAAAACTTCAAAGAAGACAATACATGAGGACAGTAAGAGTGAAAAGGAAGATGAAGATAAGGAAGTGGCCTTGCTGGCACAAAGATTTAAAAGATTCTTTCAAAAGAATTGCGGCCGTGCCTCGAGAGGTAGAAAGGTGGATAACAAACCCTCTGCAGGCAAATTTGGTAAAAAGACCAAAGAACCACAATGCTACGCCTGTCAAGGGTATGGACACTTATCTATCGAATGTCCAAATAGAAAAACCAAAGGGAAAGCAATGGCCGCCACATGGGATGATACAGAAGAGTCAAACTCAGAATCTAGTGACTCAGAAAGCAATGAAGATAAAAAATCACTGAAGATTCTCATGGCCTCCACTGCTTCGATCATTCCCACTGAATCTGAAAACGAAAGAGAACAGCAAGTCACGAAATCATTTCCATCTGATAATGAGAAATCTGAAAAAGAAAAAGAGGAATAGAGTGAACTACAAGATGCTTATAATCATCTCTATACCCATAGCATTAATATCCTTAAGAAACTGGGAATTTCAGAAAACAAAAGCAAGCTGCTGCAGAAAGACTTGAATGAGACACTGGAAATTAACAAACAAGTAATGAATGATCTACAACAGTATTATTCAGAAAATGATAAATTGGAAAAAGCGAATGTCTTTCTAAAATCTGAATCTGATAAGCTGATTAAACAGGTCGAACTACCAGAAGACGAAAATAGGCTTCTTCGAAACAAGAATCATACTCCTATTTGATATAGAAGAATCCAAGAAGATGGCCATGATAAATTACAAGTTTTCCCAAAGCAGTGAAAAGCTGGAAAGAATGTTGAGAATGGGAAGACCTGGTAAGGATAAAAGTGGCCTAGGCTATGAAAAGCCTAAACCAAAATCTGGACATGCAGCACTTAAAGCCGAAAAATCTGCTGCTTCCGGAAGCAAAACCAGAATAACTCCAATATGCTGTTTGTGTGGTGATTCAGGCCATTACAAGTTTGAATGCATAACTCCGAAGAGGACTCAATCTAGCCCTGGTCAGAATCATGTCAAATTGTTAACCAGAGGAACACAAAATCTTGGAAGTCCTCTTAGGAATATGAATACCTTTGCATCACCACTCAAATTGGTTAACAAGGTAAAATGGATAAGGAAGAATTGTTCAGATCATACATCAAGATCTAGCCATGAGCTGAAATGATGCAAATTTTGCTAAGCCATCAATGTTACATTTAAGGTTACACACCTTGAACTTTTTGAATATAAACATTGCCATGTTTATAATTTTTTTTGAATTGTACATAAACTGTACAAAATTTTGTTGCATACTAGCTATCATTGATACACTATAAGTATACATGAAGGTATGTCTGAAGTAAAAGAATTGAAAAATCTTGAGTTGACTGTTTCGATCAAACCGATAATCAGTCGATATCATCGATATCACTTTAGAAGTTGAAACGGCGCGTGATCAGGAATGGTATTGAAGGCTGGATCGATGAACTCGATAAAGAACTCTTGATATCATCGAAAAGAGTATCGATCATATCGACGATTGCTGCCCGATACAAGTCTGCAGAGCACAAAAAGGGATTTCTGTCCTAAAGTTCTTTTTGTTCCCGCCTCTGCTCGACTCGCTCGACCAAACCACTGGAGCCCTAGAAGGACTACCTAAATCACACAATGAAATCGGTAATACCTTAACTAATTTGTGTGAGTCCTTTTTTTTTTTAGTATTGTTGCGTTCTATTCAGGTCGTGTCTTCTTTCCAAATTCAAAAAACTGTTTTTTTGTCGTTATGGGAAAAGACAAAGGGAAAGTGTCGGGCCCTGGCGAATCATCACGATCGTCCCAACAAAAAGTACTTGCTCTTAAAGAAAGAGCAAAGGCCCCACTAGGCAGCGCACAAGATCACGTGGGCCCCCGTCTGAGGCACAACCATCTCCACAGGCACCTCCTCCTTTGCCTCCGGTCAGTCAATGCCCAACAAAATACACCAGTGGAAAGCTGATCCATGAACGAAGAGTTGACAGAGGATGCTTGGCACCTCACAATCTGGAACCTCTATTTGCTGAAATCAGGTGGCTGCCCATCCTAGATTTTGGAGGACCTTGCCAACTTGAACAGACACGTAACTTTCTTGCAGCATGTCACTCTCTGGTGTCTGATCCTCCATCGTTCATGGTCTCTCTGGATGGTGATGATGCGTTTATTACTCCTACCACATTAGCTCATATTCTCAATCTGCAAATGGCTCCAGAAGGCACCCCGAACCTGGATCTTGATCATCCTGACAACCGTTCTGTGGTTACCAAATACCTATGCCATAATAGAGACATTCCCTGACATCAAGGGAATGCCTTAAAATCTAGGTACATGGAACCTTGTTTTCGGATTATGCACGGAATCTTCACTACAAATCTGTATCCAAGGAGTACAAATCGATCTGACCTCACGAGTCTTATGATCATGATCGTTTACTCTGTTGAAAAATGGATGAAGATTTGCCTTCCAACATTGCTTATCAATTAGTTGGTAAATGCTATACATACATCCAGGGATCTACACCTACCATATCTCTGGATCATAAGCAGGATATGTCAAGTCATCGGTTTTCCTCCCACCACTGATCCGGTTCTTCCAATTCATAACTTCAATGTCAAGAACATCCGGAAAATAGATTTGGAATTTCACGAGTACAAGGAGGAAATCGTGGGAGGAATCCAGGCTGAACATGTAGGAGGAGAAGGCGGCGATCCCATGGAAGGAACTGCGTTGGCTGAAGATGCCCCTCTTGGACCTGATCCAGCTCCGTCCACGTCATCAGCTGGATATGGGAAAAGGTTCAAGATGGATAGAATTGGGGCGATTCAGCAGGACATCCATTCCGTCAAAGAAAGTCTAATTGTTCTGGAAAGGCTAGTACAGGGAGTACAACAGACCGTTCAGTAATTGGTCGATCTTATGACCTGTTGTCGGGATGACACAGCTCCGTCTCACTCTGCTCCGTAGTACTGATCTCTGAATACTGTCACACATTCTCACTCCTTTAACTCAGCGTACGAACATTAATATCTTTTTGAATGTTCTATGCTCCCTTGAGTGTATGTGATAGTTCGCTAACTGGCTAGGCTGAAAATATTTTTTGAAGAACGTCCACAGTTGGACTAAAAATACTGGTTACAATATTTGGGATGATTGTTAAGCTACTGCTATCTGTAGCAGTACTTATTTTAAAAATATGGATATGTTGGTTGCATTTTGGGTATGGCTGAATAGAATTCTTGCCTTTAATGCCATAATTCTGCTTTCGATTCCCCTAGTTTGTCTGATGGAATGCATATGATGTGTTTAATGCTTAATTGATCTACTGTTATCATTGCTTTCCTTAAAATGATATGCATATACTTGTTCTGACCACAGATGGCTTCTTATAATATTTTGATCATTACTCATCTGTATCTTGTATACATGGTTCTCCCATGAAATTCATTCTTCAGTCAATATCACTTACTGTACCTTTGCCAATGACTGACAAAAAGGGGGAGAACAGTTCAAAACACCCCGAGTGGAAAATTGTGTATCTATCTATGTTTATGCAGGTGTTAGGGGGAGCAGCTGCAAGAAAGGGGAAGTTTGAACTAAGGGGGAGCGGATACTTGTAGAATGTGTACATGGGTTAGAAAACATTGTAAAATTATGTAAATGCATGTACACATAATTTAGGGTATGTCTAGAAGTATTCTAGGGTGTTTTGGGTATTTTGTCACGTAATTGACAAAGGGGGAGATTGAAAGTGCCCTTATAAGTGCCCTTGTTTGTCAATTATTGTGAACGGGTGGTCAGACAGTCTGCAGGACATCAAAAGAAGATCAAGTAAGTGTCTGCCTCAATCAGATGTGTGGAAGCTCGCCATAGGTAAATCATGGCCTCACATCCCATAACCCAATACACCAGGTGAATTAAACCCTTAAAAATAAGATAGACATCTTAGGGTTTTTATGGTGAGAAAACTTTTTCAAAATAGGAAATCTCTAAGTTTTTCTCGCCTTGTCGATTTTATCGATGCACCCTCGATATGATCGACCTGCTCTATCGATGTCCTCAATACCTTAACAATATTATCGAAAAGAGGACCAAACATGTCCAACAACTAAATATTCATCTGGACGGATTTATCGATGTATCGATACACCTATCGATATCATCGATAAAAGCACTAAATATGTCCAGTAACTTCATAACATATCTGGATGAATTATCGAAGTATCGATACGCATATCGATACCATCGATATTCAAATCTCGAGACCATCGGGAGTGGCTCGATAAGATCGACAGGTAGATTTTTGGCACCCCTATTTTTTAATGAAAATCTCAAAATTCATTGATATATCGATGACCGTCCGATATGATCTGAAATCAAATATCGATAAGATCGGAGGTCCATCGATGATATCGATGGTAGGCACGCATTTCTTACAGCAGTTATTTCAGGATATTTTTTAAACTATGATCGGGGGCCCTTCGATTTAATCGATATTCAAATATCGATGATATCGACACCGGATCGATTTCATCGAACTAAGCCATAATCTGTCCAGCAAGTTCAAAGATAAATCTGCTGGAATTATTGATGCCTCGACTCAGATCTCGATATCATCGACGATCAAATTTCGATGACCTCGATGGTTCCCCCGATCATTCATGAAAACCTGAAATATTTTCAAAGTCAAGTCTCTCTCATTTTTCATGTGTCGAGGGATCGACCCAGTCATCGAGGGATCGACCCAGTCAAATTACTATAATCCTTCTGCAAGAGAGAGAGAGTCTCAAGTCCTTGGCAAAGCTATATGTGTGCTATTTATAAATTTTAATTTATAGATTATTCAATTCCCTTTTTCTCAAGATTATTTAAGTCTTATTCTAAGAGAGTAATTTATACTTTTCTTTAAAATCTAAGAGAATTAAATCAAGTAGCATTTGGGTTTTCCATTTATAAAATTGATAAAACTTTAAACTCTTTCTGTCTGATCGAACACTGCGCCATCTATGTTCAAGAAAGAAGTCATTCTACTACAAGCTTTTGTCATGTCTTTGAATCTACATTTGAAGATAAGTCTACTTATTATATTTCTTTTTAAGTTTTTTTGAGATAGCCCATGAAATTCTCAATGAGGTTTGTTTGAGATAGCTTGTGCAAATCTCAGTGGGGTTTCTATTTGTGATAGCCCGTGAAAATCACAAAAGGGGTTTCTATTTGTGATAGCTCGTGAAAGGGTTTTTATTGTGATAGCCCATGAAAATCACAAGGAACTGTATTAGGTTGTTAAGGTGAACCTGTGAAAACCTTATTATAGTGAAAGCCAAAATTACGAGGGTAGTAATTTTGGGAGTGGAGTAGGTGTAGTTGTTTTAAGCACCAAACCACTATAACTTCTTGTGCCATGTGGTGAATGCTTTATTCTTTTTGGTGATTGAATGTTATTTATTATTTCATTCTTGTGGTGAATGTTGTAATCTTTTTATATTCTCTTGTTAGTTTAAAAGATTAATATTAAAGACATTCGTGAAATAAGGTTGGCCTGCCTAATATTTTAGGTGAAAGTTATCCTACGAATTATTTGGAATCAAGGTTTCAATATTCAAGTGATTGAGATTTTTGTAATCTTTAAATATTTCACATTTATTTCAATTATTTGGCATTGTCACATTCACCCCCCCTCTAGGACATCACTAGCTCTCCATTTTAAGTGGTATCAGAGCGGATTGCTCTTTTTTTTTTTTTGATTTACCTCATTGAGCTAGATCTAGATCTACAAGATGTCAAATTTTGAAAGCTTATCCATTACCAGGCCACCTCCCTTTGATGGCTCTAACTATTCTTATTAGAAAGCCAGGATAAGGATTTTCCTCAAATCCATTGATGAAAGTGTGTGGCAAGCTACTGTAACTAAATAGATCCCTCCTATGATGGAAGTAGTAGCTGATGATGGAACTATATCAATGAAAGAAGCCACATACAATTTTTGGACTACTGTTCGGAAAATTGAAAGTATTGCAAATGCAAAAGCATGAAATGCAATAACTTGTGCTCTATCACTAGATGAATTTAAAAGAATCATTTCGTGTGATACAGCTAAACAAGCATGGGATATTCTCGAAATGACACATGAAGGAACTACTATTGTAAAAAAATATAAAATCCAAATCCTCAACCAAATTTGAGGAAATTCATCTGAAAGAAAATGAGTCTTTTATGGACTTCTATACAAAACTGAATAACATAGTAAATTCCATGTGAGGTCTTAGAGATATAATCCCTGAAAGCAATGTTTGCGCAAAAATGCTACGATCACTTTCTGATAGGTTTAATTCAAAGGTTACTGCTATACAAGAATTAAGGGATACAAATACTATGAAAGTTGAAGAGTAAGTCGGTTCTCTTAAAACTTATGAGCTGAATTTCAAAGCTCATAAAATCAAGTCCATTACTCTTAAATCGTCTAAATCTAATTTAAAGGAACCTAATGTAAATTCTGATTTTGAAGAAAATGAAGATAATATGGCAATGTTGGCAAAGAAATTTTATAGAATTTTTAAAAATAAGAAAAGAACAGATTTTCAAAAACCATTTGATAAAAGAAAAGGAAATTTAAAACTTTGGAAATCTAAAACAAAAGATACCCAATGTTTCAACTGTTCCGAATATGAGCATTTAGCTTTTAAATGTCCTAAAAAGGATAAATCTAGAAGAAAATACTTGATAATAACTTGGGATGAATCATCAGAGTCTGAAACTAATTCTGAAACTGATGAATCAGACTAGGAAAATAAAAATAATTTGAAAGCCTTTATGACTATAGCTAGAATCATTTCTTCAGATAATAGTGATATATCTTATTATGAAACTACAAGAAGTGACTCTGAAATTGAAGATGATCTTTAAGATGCATATGATGCCCTATATAGGGAAAGTTGTAAAATTGCGTCTAAATTGAAAATTCAAAAAGAAAATTATGCTAAACTATAATAAAAGTTTAAAAAGTTATTTTAGAAAAATGTCATTTTTTCGATTGTTTTGAAAAGACTAAATTAGATTTGAGTTTTAAGACTTCTGAATTGCAAAAAATTAAATTAAAAAATGAGAAAGTAAAACTTGAAGTTTCCTCCCTTCAGAGTTCAAAGGACACTTGGAAATATACCCTTGGTGACCAGAAACTTGAAAAACTACTAACCTCATCAAAGCGATGCGGTGACAAGTCTAGACTGTGTTATATTAAAAATAACTTTTTGAAATCTAAGAATTCTGCTCCTACCTTTGTAAAAGGAGAATCCTCGAACTCTAAAGAAGAGACTCTAAAAGATTCAAAATATAAAAGGATTGATTTCAAAAACTCAAAACATTTTCAAGTCTCTAAAATAAATAATAATGCCAACTACTATAAACATCAAAGAAATAATAATAAAAATCCTTCTTTAGCTAATAAAATTGTGGACTTGCTTATAAAGCTATTGAAATCTAACTCTGGTAAGACTGGAGTATATAGAAAATGGAAAAATCCTAACTCCTAAACACAACGTAAAGCAAGAAATCCTCCTAAACCTAGATCGTAGTGAAATGGGTTACAATGGTTAAGTGTCTTGTAATCCACACAGCTTTCAAAGTAAGTAGCCATTCAAGATGGTACCTGGATAGTGGATGTTCAAGACACATGACAGGTGATAAGGCTATACTCTCAAACATCAACCAAGAAAATGGAGAGAAAAAATATGTGGCACCTGTCAAATAGGCAAACAAATTAGTAGTCACAAGAAAGAGAACTCCTTAGCCGCTGCAAGATCTCTTGAACTTCTCCATATGGATTTAGTTAGACCAACTAAAACGGAGAGTAGAGGTGGAAAGAAATATTTTCTAGTGGTAGTTGATGATTACATTAGATATCATGGGTAGTCTTTCTAAGAAAAAAAATCAGATACTCTTGATGTCACGCCCCAAGCTCAAAAATCAGACTTACAAAATTCTCGATCACCAAATCCGGCACTGACAGCCTCCGTAGTACCCCATTCTTGGCTCTTGGCACCCATATACGAGGTTCTGATCCTGGGATCCTACAGGAGGATTTTAATCATGAATTCATTTCATAATAAGTATAACCAAAGGTATACTCCACGAACAATTAAAAGTGCCCTGGTTTGTCAATTCGCGTGAGTGTTGAGTCAGTTAGACTACAGAGTCTGATAGGAAGATCATTTCAAGCGTCTGCCTCAATCAGATGTGTGCAAGCTCGCCACGGGTAAATCTGAGCCTCACATCCCTTATCCCAAATCACCAGGTATACTAAAACCCTTAAAAATGTTAGAATATCATAGGGTTTTTAGGGTAAGAAAACGTTTTCAAAATAAGAAAATTTTCTAAGTTTTCTTGCCATGTCGATTTTATCGATATACATCTCGATATGATCGACCTGCGCTGTCGAGTCCTCGATGCTCCATCGATACCATAAAAAAGAAGACCAAATATGTCGAGCAACCTTATACATATCTGGACGAAATTATCGATGTATCGATACACCTATCGATATCATCGATATTCAAATCTCGAGTCTATTAGAAGTGACTCGATAATATCAACAGGTAGAATTCCGGCGCCCTTGTTTTTTCTTAAAGATATCATATAAGCATCGATATATTAAAGCCTTCTTGATACCATCGAAATTCAAACCTCGATGATATCGGAAGGCCTTTGATGATATCGGTCTTAGGCATTAAGTTCTCCAGCAAAATATTTCAGGGTGGTGTATCTATGATCGGGGGTCACTCGATAGAATCGATATTCAAATATCGATGCCGTATCGATTGCATCGAATATGGGCATAAACTGTCCAGCAAGCTTTATGAGAAATCCTTTTGATTTATCGATGCATTGACATAGCTATCGATATCATCGACATTCAAATTCCGATGATCTCGAAGGTCCCTTGATCATTCATAAAAACTTGAAATATTTCAAGTCAAGTCTCTCTCATTTTTCAAATGTTGATGGATCGAACCTCTCATCGATGGAATCAGAGTTCAAAATCCGATGACATCGAAATCGTTTCGATTCATCGATCAGCTGGTAAAAGGTTTCAAAAGCGTATGACATTGAGTTCGAGTCATCGAGCGGACCATCGATGTTATCGAGAGTATACGCTCGATGATATCGAACCTACTTGATGATATCGAACTCTGTCATAAATGTGACTGTTTTATATCTATTGGAACCTTTTGCCTATATGAAGAGGACTTGTCTATTGTTGCTATGAGAGAAAGAAGAGAGTGCTTTTGAGTGTTGAACCATAGATCTTATACCCAAAGCCCTTTATCTCAGGGGAGTTCATCCTCCAATCCACCCTCATCATTGATATTCTATAGAGTGAATTGGGGAATGAACTTTCGCATTTAAGGATCTTCCATCTACTACCTTAATGATGAATCATTAAGCTGGGATGCCTTGAATGCTTAGATGATTGAAATCGCTCTATCTTCCTTATAGGAAAATCTTTTGAGAGTAGGATTTCATTATAACCTTGACCCAACCAGTCGCCTTGTATCGGTACATCTTTTGAGTTGCGGATTAAGGAAGTCGAAGACTCTTCATCAACAAAGGAGGAGATCTTGTCAACATGCTTAATGGGACTCATCCACTTATCTGTAAGTATCTAGAGTCCAGAGGACACTTGTGATAATTCCTTTTTAAGATTGGGTCTTAGGTGTTTCTCACCCCTTCAAGTCCTCGTAGGAGGCCTCCGACGGGAGTGTATATAGCGGGTACGTTGTGTGGACCCTTGCTCTGTGGAGAGCATAAACATCTGGTTGAAGGTGAACCAGTCAAAACCTTAGGTTTGAGGTGAACCGTGTGAAACCTCGGGTTTGGGGTAAACTGCGTAAAACCTCCGTTAGGGTCTTATGGAAGATCCTTGGCCAGTGTGCCTAAAAGTGGGTGCGTTGTGTTGACCCTTGCTCGTGAGAGCATAAATAGTCAGCCTCAGTGTAGGTTGTAAAGGTTGAAGGTGAACCTGATTTAAAACCTTAGGTTTGAGGTGAACCGCTGTGAAACCTCCTTAGTGAAATCCGGCACACTCAAGGGTTGAGTGCGTCTGCCAGGAGTGGAGTAGATTGATCGTCGAACCACTATAAAAATGATTGTGTTTAAGTTTTCTATTTTTCTGATTGTGTGATTTACTTTAATATTTTCATATCTGAATATCTGAGATCACACCTCACATACATACACAGTCATATCCATCATAAACTAGTTTGCATACTGTTCACTCCTTAAGTAGTTTATGATTGGATCCTCTACTAAGCTTGGAAGCATGTAGAGTTATTTTTGAGTAATCCTAATATGAGCTATTGTTAGGATTAGTGATAAATTATAAAAACTTTAAATAGTCCTATTCACCCCCTCTAGGACATATTGGCATATTCTTACTTCAACGAAAGCGATCTTCACCGCTATTTCAATTGGTATCAAAGCGGGTCTCTCTTAAAGGGCTTCACCGCCTAGAGAGTGATCTTGATTGAAGTTGGTAATATGGCCAAAGGAGAGGGCTCATCTGTATCTAGACCTTCTATATTTGATGGTTCAAATTATGCTCTATTTGGATCATGATGTTTGGACATAGTTGAAATTGGATATGTGCCACCGAGCGATCAATGAAAATGGGACGACTATCTCCAAACCTAAATCCAAAGAAATGTGGATTGCATTCAAGAAAGAAAAACAAACGTCTGAAGTAAAAAGCAATGAATGATATCTATTGTGCTGTGTCCCAAGAAGTATTCATGCGACATATCTAGAGAGGCATGGGGTCTATTGGAAATAACCCATGAGGGAACAAGCACAATAAAAAGGTCCTAGGTATAACTCTTAAAATCTCAATTTGAACACATCAGAATGGAAGATGATGAGACTTTCATGGAATTTTTTAAAAAACTGAATATCATTTGTAATTCCATGGGTGGATTAGGAAAGAAAGTTCTGGTCTAAAAATTTGTAGGAAATTAATAAGATCCTAACCAGAACGTTCCAGCTCAAAAGTTTTAACCATTGAAGAGTGTAGGAATATGGATGAAATGGAAGTAAAAGAACTAGTAGGTTCCCTATAAACTTTTGAACTACACCTGAAACAAACTCCTAAATCCAAAAATACTGTCCTCAAAACTACAAAGAACAAAACAAATGAGGAGGTAGAAATAATGAGGATGAGGAAATGACTCTCTTGGCTCAAAGGTTCAAAAGATTCTTCAACAAGAACCGTGGCCGATCTTTCAGAGGCAATCAAATGGAAAGCAAGCACAATATAGGTAAATCTGCTAAAAAGGCCAAAGAGCCTCTGTGCTACAATTGCAGAAAATTTGGACATCTGTCCACTGAATGCCCCAATAGGAAAACTAAAGGAAAAGCCATGGCAGCTACTTGGGATGACACTGAAGAATCAAACTCTGACTTCAGTGATTCAGAAAGTAAGGGAGACCAAAAATCATTGAAAATACTCATGGCCTCCACATCCACAAACATCCCCGTATTAAATGAGAAAATTGATGAACCTCAAATCAAAGAGTCATTTCCATCTAATGATGAGAAAGAAGAAGAAAAAGATGAGAAGGATAAACTGCAGGATGTCTATAATCAACCTTATAAACATAGCATTCATATCCTTAAAAACTTGGAATGAGCGAAAATGAGAATAAATTGTTGTAAGAAGATCTAGATAAAACACTAGAAATTAATACACATGTGATCAACAATATGCAACATTACCACTCTAAAAATGACATGCTGGAAAGAATGAATCTATCCCTAAAATCTGAATCCTTGAAATTGATCAAACAGATTGAACTACTGAAAGATGAAAATCATGCACTCAAATTTAATGCAGAACAATCTAGAAAATCTATTAAGCTAAACTACAAATTTTCTCAGAATAGTGACAAATTAGAAAGACTTTTAGGGATGGGAAGACCTAGTAAAGACAAGAGTGGGTTGGGTTATGTAAAAGGCAAACCAAATTTCAAAAATGCAACACAAACACTTGAGACATCAGTTGCATTAGGAAGTAGGACTAGGGCCACTCTGGTTTGTCATTTATGTGGAGACTCAGGCCACTACAAATTTGAATGCATTACAATTAAAAGGACTCAATTAAATTCTGGCTTAAACCTTACTGGCAAATACAAACCAACCGGAAAAATAATGCAAAATGTCAAGAGTCCACCAAGGTACATGACAGGAGGTAAGACACATCCGTCTCCACCTAGAATGACAAAGAAAATGAAGGAGCTATTGAATTAAGTGGCCCAACTGAATCAGAAAATAAAGAAATTGATCAATCAAGGAAATGTGATTCAGTTACTAAATGTGCCCAGACAAACCCTTAGTGAAGTAAAAACTGCGTCTTCAAGAAAAACTGTCACAAAATAGGTAGTGAAAAACAAAAGAAATTGGCTAGTGACTCACTCATTTTCAAAAACAGGCAATAGTGCTAAGAGGTTCCTAGATAGCGGTTGCTCAAGGCATGTAACGGGTGACAAATCCCCTCTCGCAAATTATTCAAATCTTAATGATGGGGTGGTCACATTTGGAGACAGAAGCACCGCTAAGGTAATGGGGTATGAGACTATTGTTGGATTAGAAATGCTCAAAAATGAGAATTCTCTCCTGGTAGAAATGTTGACACATAACCTTCTAAAGATTTCTCAAATATGTGACAACAAGCATGAGGATACATTTGACAGGCTAAAGTGCAAGATCCTGGACTTATTAGGAAAACTAGTTATGAAGGGACTTCGCACCAGTGCTCACTGCTATGTCATCAAAAATGATGATCCATATGCTTAGTAACAATTGAGTGTGGAAAACAAGTCCAGGTCATGGCATCAAGACCTGGATGGATGTGTGAAATGATGCATTTCTGGCAATTATCATGATATATCTGAGGTTTCTATACCTCAAAAACTCTTTTTGTGCATAAGCATAGCTGATGCTTATAATTGTGGTTTCAAAACTTTTTCTACTGATTTTGCTGTGTATACAAGCTGATAAGAAAATATTCTATAATATGCATATCTGAAAGGTCATTGAAGTACACAGATCAATGTCATATTCTTCTCTTCGATAAGTTAGTCGATGAATCAAATGACTCCTCGATGACATAGAGAAAAGTTCAGTGACATCGAAGGACTCGCAGAATCAGAAGCATAGGTGCATGTACATGATATCAAGTAGATCTAAAGAAATCACACCTATCAGCAGTTAAAAGGATCATCAAGTATGTGGTTGGAACAACCACCTTCGGTTTGTGGTACCCATTTGAAACATTTACAGTCATTGCTAGGTACTCCGATGCCGATTGAGCTGAGAATATAGATGATCACAAATCAATCTGTGGTGGCTGCTTCTATATTAGATTATGGGATTGAGCAAACCATAGTGACTCTCTTTTGTGACAACACTAGTGCCATCAATATTTCAAAAATCATGTTCAACATTCTCGAACCAAGCATATTGACATTCGTTATCATTTTATCCAAGAACTTCTTGAAGAAAAGATCATTGTTTTGGACTATGTGTTTACAGGAAGACAACTTGCTGACATCCTGACAAAGCCTCTTGATGCTAATAGATTTGGTGACCTCCAAAAATCTATTAGAATATGTGCAATTTGATAAAATGCACAGGCAAAATGAGCTAAATTGGTACATCTGAGAACTGAGGTCTCTCTCTCTCTCTCTCTCTCTCTTTTGTTTTAAAAAAGGGAGAACAAAGAAGTTGTTTGGCTTTGGATTGAATGACATGTGCAAAATAGGCATATTTCCTTGTACTAACCATTGCCCATTATGTATGTTAAAGAAGAGTAAAGTTCAAAAACTTTCAAAAATTTGACATATCCGATGACATGAACCAGTCTCGACGTCATCGAAGTTGTCTGAAACTTAAATAGTCGCTGTGGGAGATAAAATGTTCAGACACTCTGGAATGTGAAACATCGTATATTAGGAAAACACCTTCCAACGGTCATCGAACCTGACTAGTATCTCTGGTGTATATATATGTGAAGTTCCTCATTTTGTGCAGACATTTTTGTTATTTTTCCCATGGATGGGGAGAATGGTTGGATTTTTTATTTTTATTTTTTTTGTATATGCCCATGGATGGGCTAGATACTGATGGTTGACTTTTGGGTGCCCATAAATGGGCTTGGTAATTATGTTTGGATAATTGTTATACTACCGCCAATCTTGGGCAGTATATATGTTTTTGGATATTCTTGAATATGGCTGGTTATAATTCGCTCATATCTACTGCCATGATTATGTCTAAAGATCCCCCGGTTTTATCTAGTTTATGATATGAGGAATGCATGTGATGTTTTGATGATTATTCTATCTACTTATATCACTGCTCTACTTGGTCTGCTATGCATACATAGTTTCTGAAAATGATGTCTGATTAAACTAGTTTGTCATTATACATCTATCCTTTATGTATGCATGCTCTCTGAAGATTTGTTCTCCCAAATATTTTAAACTTCAGTCAATATCAACTGCTATATCTTTGTCAATGATCGACGAAAAGGGGGAGAACAATTCTAACACCCCAACAAGAAAATTGTATATCTGCTTGAATGGTGTTGCAAGTGTTAGGGGGAGCAGGCTGCACCAAGCAAGGGGGAGTTTACAGTCAGGGGGAGAAAGTACTGAGCTGTGTACATGGGTTCAATAGAAATTGTAAAATTGTGTAAAATTCATGTACACACAATTTAGGATGTGTTTGTCCAGTGCTCTAGGGTGTTTTGGGATTTTATCACGTAATTGACAAAGGGGGAGATTGAAAGTGCCCTGGTTTGTCAATTAGTGTGAGCGTTGAGTCAGTTAGACTACAGAGTCTGATAGGAAGATCATTTCAAGCGTCTACCTTAATCGGATGTGTGCAAGCTCGCCACAAGTAAATATGAGCCTCACATCCCTTGTCCCAAATCACCAGGTATACTAAAACCCTTAAAAATGTTAGAATATCATAGGATTTTTAAGGTAAGAAAACGTTTTCAAAATAGGAAAATTCTCTAAGTTTTCTTGCCTTGTCAATTTTATCGATACACATCTTGATCGACCTGTGCTGTCAAGTCCTCGATGCTCCATCGATACCATCTAAAAGAGGACCAAATATGTCCAGAAACCTTATATATATCTGGACGAAATTATCGATGTATCGATACACCTATCGATATCATCGATATTCAAATCTCGAGTTTATCGGAAGTGACTCGATAATATCGACAGACAGAATTTTGGCGCCCCTGTTTTTTTTTTAAGATATCATATAAGCATCGATATATCGAAGCCTCTTCGATACCATCGAAATTCAAACCTCGATGATATCGAAAGGCCTTCGATGATATCTGTCTTGGGTGCCAAGTTCTCCAACAAAATATTTCAGGGTGGTGTATCTATGTCAGGGGTTACTCGATAGAATCGATATTCAAATATCGATGCCATATCAATTGCATCAAACATGGACATAAACTATCAGCAAGCTTTATAAAAAATCCTTTTGATTTATCGATGCATCGACACAGCTATTGATATCATCGACATTCAAATTTCGATGATCTCGAAGGTCCCTCGTTTATTCATAAAAGCCTAAAATATTTTAAGTCAAATCTCTCTCATTTTTCAAATGTCGATGGATCGAACCTCTCATCGATGGAATCGGAGTTCGAAATCCGATGACAGCGACAATCATTTCGATTCATCGACTAGCTGGAAAAAGGTTTCAAAAGCATATGACATTGAGTTCGAGTCATCGAGCGAACCATCGATGCTATCGAGAGTATACGCTCGATGATATCGAACCTGCTCGATGATATTGAACTTTGTCATAATGTGACCGTTTTATATCTGTTGGAACCTGTTGCCTATATAAAGAGGACTTGTCTATTGTTACTGTGAGAGAAAGAAGAGAGTGCTTTTGAGTGTTTAACCTTAGATCTTATACCCAAAGCCCTTTCTCTCAGGGGAGTTCATCGTCCAACCCACGCTCATCATTGATATTCTATAAAGTGGATTGGGGAATGAACTTTCGCATTTAAGGATCCTCCAGCTATTACCTTAATAACAAATCATTAAGCTGGGATGCCTTGAATGCTTAGATGATTGAAATTGTTCTATCTTCCTTATAGAAAAATCTTTTGAAAGTAGGATTTCATCATAACCTTGACCCAACCAGTTGCATGTATCGGTACATCTTTTGAGTTATGGATCAAGGAAGTCGAAGACTCTTCATCAACAAAGGAGAAGATCTTTGTCAATGTGCTTAATGAGACTCATCCACTTATCTGTAAGTATCTAGAGTCCAGATGACACTTGTGATCATTCCTTTTTAGGATTGGGTCTTATGTGTTTCTTACCCCTTCAAGCCCTCGTAGGAGGCCTCCGGCGAGAGTGTACGTGGTAGGTGCATTGAGTGGACCCTTGCTCTGTGGAGAGCATAAACATCTGGTTGAAGGTGAACTAGTCAAAACCTTAGGTTTGAGGTGAACCGTGTGAAACCTCGTATTTGGGGTAAACTTCGTAAAAGCTCCATTAGGGTCTTATGGAAGATCCTTGGCCAGTGTGCCTAAAAGTGGGTGCGTTGTGTTGACCCTTGCTCCTGAGAGCATAAACAGTCAGCCTCAGTGTAGGTTGTAAAGGTTAAAGGTGAACCTGATTTAAAACCTTAGGTTTGAGGTGAACCGCTATGAAACCTCCTTAGTGAAATTTGGCACACTTAAGGGTTGAGTGCGTCTGCCAGGAGTGGAGTAGACTGATTGTCGAACCACTATAAAAATGACTATGTTTGAGTTTGCTATTCTTCTGATTGTGTGATTTTCTTTAATATTTTTATATCTAAATATCTGAGATCACACCTCACACACATACACAGTCATATCCATCATAAACTAGTTTGCATACTGTTCACTCTTTAAGTAGTTTGTGATTGGATCCTCTACTAAGCTTGGAAGCATGTAGAGTTATTTTTGAGTAATCCTAATATGAGCTATTGTTAGGATTAGTGATGAATCATAAAAACTTTAAAAAGTCCTTTTCACCCCCTCTAGGACATATTAGCATATTCCTACTTCAATGAAAGCGGTCTTCACCGCTATTTCAACAATAACCAGAACTCCATCACAAAATCCACTATGATAAAATAACTTTAAGATACAATGCGCAGAAAGGGAAATACAATGATAATAATAATAATAACTCCAGAAGCTTTGCGGGACGGTCCTGCTCCCGCTCAGCTACGGCCTAGCGTCACCTACCCACATCAGTCGTGCATAAGCTTATAGAAAGCTTAGAGGGTGGTGAAAGTGTGTGCGCAAGGTAGCAATGCAAGAATATAGTATCAGAGTAATGCGAAAACATACAAGTAAGTCCATGAATGCTATCGGCTGTACCAAGGCCATGTGATGGAAGGCATGAATGTTATCGGCTACATCAAGGCCATGTAATGCAAGGCATGAATGCTATCAGCCACACCAAGGCCAAACGATGCAAGGCCTACATCGCCAATGTCATGTGCAAGATGCAGCTCAAGCATACCAATCCACATATCAATCCAGCTCTTCTCTGGAGTATTATATATCAATACAGTTCTCTCTGGATAATCACTGGGGTCTAATAAACTATACAACACATTACTGCCCTACCCTGGAAGCACAACCGTGTAAGTGGAAGAGACTTCACTATACTGAGCCTAGGAATTGCCCCTACCCTCAGGTGAGTAAGGCCACACCCCCTTCCAACCGACTGCGACACAGTGGGAGACATGGCCTCCTGGTATTCGGCCCTCATGTGCTCATGTATCCACTCGGTCTCGACGTTGGAGTGTCTTTCGGTACCGTCAGGTTTAAGGACTTTCACCCAGGGACATCCTTCGCGTTCCATGTAAAGAGAAGATTTTCGGTGTCTAAACCTACCATCCATGATATGCCTGTGGAGGCTATGGCCCTGATGTCACTAGGGCATACAGTAATTATAACGCAAAATACAAGATGCATGAGTCACACAATCTAGTCATGCATCAATCCAGCGCTTATAGTGCGTTCATGCAGGACAACTTCACCAATCAGGGAATCCCATAAATAACCTGCCCAATGGCATATGCAATGGTCAACCACATCTCATAAAAAACATGCGGATGATGTGTATGGGCATGTATCATGATGTTATGCTATCACTACTCATAATCGGTATCGATAACCAACCTATATATAAGGCGGGGGTCCATAGATGAATAACCGATCTAAACCATAACATAAAGATTGACCCTCGACTGTGGATATACCAAATCCGATAGCACGGATCCATTCGTCTACAGCGATGATGAACTATCCTCATATCAAGGTTGGGCTTAGGTGGCCTACCTATAAACTTAAGAGTCCAGAATGGGCTTCCTTCACCATACTATTACATGGCCCGCTAGATGCCCTAGGGGGCCGAAATAAGTCCTAGATGGATTCTGAGATTAAAAGAAATAATCCTATAAGCAACCAATGGGGGTCCAACATCTCGGGTTATCCCAATACGAATAGATGGACCATGCAAACATCAATAGGGCCTAATGATTTGGGTTAACCCACTTAGAGAATGATGAGAATAGGCCTAATAAGGCCTAAGGGAAGGTCACAATGTGGACATTTAACCAA
This sequence comes from Magnolia changhungtana, assembly GCA_030180095.1. Lineage (NCBI taxonomy): Eukaryota > Viridiplantae > Streptophyta > Magnoliopsida > Magnoliales > Magnoliaceae > Magnolia > Magnolia changhungtana. The sequence goes on from JASAUF010000600.1 coordinate 8,497,016, forward strand.
CATTACTCCTAAGGAACGACCCACATAGAGCCTAACATATAGTGGGCCTAGGTCTCACAAAAGGGCCTCATACACAACACAATGGGCCTCACACAAGGGTCGAATATACTTCATAATGGGCTTCACACAAAGGCCAAATATACTTCACAATTGGCCTCACACAAGGGCCAAATATACTTCATAATGGGCCTCATACAAGGGCCAAATATACTTCACAATGGGCCTCGCACAAAGGCCTAATGGAACAGCCCATGACCCTCATAGTGGTTGGAAAATAAATGGGCTTACACATTACAATGACCTCATCACACGGGCCTCTCATATATCATTTTGGGCTTGACCATATGGGCCTCATATACATTACATTGGGCCTCAATATATGGGCCATGAATACATCACATTGGGCCTCATTCAAAGGACTCAAATACATCATATTGGGGTGGGCCCTACACATCCAAATGGGCCCCACCTGATGGACAGCTAGGATTAAACACGTACATTATGCGAGGGCCACATGACCAAATGGTGTGAATGTACAACACAATACAAGGTGGGCCCCACCTATCCAGAAATCAGATGGGCGAAGTGGCTGGATATAAAACACATATGTCACGAGGGGTCCACACGTTTTAGGGACGGACGGTGTGGACAAAACAGATCTATCATGTGGGTTCCACAGATGAACGACTGGATGAAACAATATATCAAGGTGGGCCCCACCCGTCCCTGCCTATAGATGATGTGGATACACAATACATAGATAAAAGGTGGGTCACACCGTCTAGCAATCTGGACAGTGAGGATAAGGCCCATACATCATGGTCGGCCCCTCACAGCACCGTCCAAATGGACGGTGTGTATACAGAATACATACATTAAGGTGGGTCCCATCCCACACGTGCAACATGTGTGGGGTAGGCCCCAAACGGTTGCCAAATGGATGGACGGTTGAGATATAACCCATACCTCGCAATCAACCCACAAAACTTGCTGACGTTAACAATAACTATACATCTGCATGGGACCCACCGTCCCTAGAATGGATGATGTGGATCCAGCACATCATCAAGGTGGGCCACACGTGTGGCCCACAGTTTGGGATAAGTTGATATTTGTGATTTCTCTTTGTCCAGGTGTAACGTCTTGAAAAAATCCGTACAAAGACCCGAGTACCACCTCAAGTAGAAATCATTTAGGGTCGAATTCTTTAGAGATTAGACAAAAATTAATTAAGTACTAAGCTGAATAAATTGGTAGCTTAGCTTGAACCGTTTTCTATACGAATGCAAGACCCAAAACCGGTAGAATCGCTAACTCAACAATACCTAGAAACCTAGAATCAATTCCAAAACCCTGTTGCTCACAGGAGTACATTGAAACTCTATATTGGGCCTATACCACGCGTTGAAAGTCCGATGATCACGAAACTATACGGTTATGACCGCCTTATTGGGCTTGACAACCATCGCGGGAATCGAGACCAAATAGTATCCAGAAACGTACAACTTGAGCCTGGAGTGAAGTGTGTGAGAAATACGAATATCCTTAGAAAATGAACTCAAACTTAAGTGATTTGGGCCATTCGCTTGCAAGCCAAATTTAAGGTTTCAGACCGTCAAATTCTGACCCAACTACACCCTTCGATCAGGAAAATTTTCCTACATGGGTCAGTGTACTTGTGGCCCTGATCGAGTGACAATAGCTGTTGAACTGAAACTGGTCCTCCGAGGTCGATCCACAAATTCGATCGAATTGAAATCTTAAACTGACATAGATCCATTATCAGAGAACTTTTTTTGGACCGTATGCAGGTACTGGACCTCTAAATGAGCTCTGTTGGCCCGGAACAGCCATCTTTTGGCTATATCTTAAGTATACCATGGCCTTGGGACCATTGACATCACTTTTAGGCCTATATAAGACCCTTAACCCACCCTCTCTCATTCCATACGAATTTTCGTAACCCTAGGAGAGAGAAGAGAGAAAAGAGGAGGAAAGAGTGAGGAGAAGAGAGAGAGAGAGATAGTTGTTGGGATTCACTCCCACGACTCCACGTATTAAATCACCTCCCCACCATCGCTACACCGGCAATTCTAGATACGATTTGGGTAAGAAATCCTAACCCTAATCTCATTCTTGGAATCCAAATAGAGGAATCAATGAAATAGCTAACCTATTTCAATGTTTAGGTAGTCGTTGTGCCATAGACAAGGACGTAGTGTACTAACCGAGTTCGTAACGAGTAAACCGACGAAAGACACGGATTATAAACGTTTAGGTTATAGTTTTTAAGGCTTTCAATATCAGTAATGGTTTATGACTGACTTGATTGCCACCATATACCCTTAGATATGATGCTTTTCATATATTACATGTGTATGAACTATGCTTATTAACTATGCATTCCATGTATTTGTTGAAATGTTTGAATGAATATAGAATTTTGATTTGTGCTTGCCATGATTATTAATTGAGAATACACGATCGTTGTATGCATGACAACTCCTTTATGAAAGGATTTGCCATAATATATGCTATAATTAATTCATTACATGTATGTTTGAAATGTGTAGTCTAAGTGTTTGATAAAATGTCTGAATGGGTGATTGTTTGATGAAATGCATTTATTAAAGGTGTTGAGATGAGATTCTCAGTTACCGTAGCTATATGAATAGATTCCTTCATGTAATTTATATTTGACTACGTGATTCATGTATGAAATGCCTATGTGTGATAACATGTGCGCTATGTGTTTGTTAAAATGCTCGAATGAGATTTATATGTGATTTGGTTGTTAAATGCTGTTTGACTGTCACATATGAATGCCTATTGCAACTGAGTATGATTGGGACTATCGCATAGTCCAGACATTGGTAACAGTTTCCGATCGAGTGGCCGATTCAGTTTCGCCACCACGGACACGTTCGATGAATCCGAGTCGTACGGTGATTATCGACAGTGGTAAGGCCATAAGGAGCACGTTTGCACTTCATGTCGATTAAGTTAGCGTGCACTCGTACCAATCGAGCCTGTTAAGTAACCCGATTGGCCTAATATGTGTTTACCATAAATAGACGCTATTGCTTGAATCTAAAGTACCACTTACCAATGCAAAGCCCATTTAACCTTGGTACCACGATCCGCTAAGACTCATGAGCCGGGCATGGTGGTGTATGGGACACCGTGGTCAAGCTGTCGGCCTACGCTGGGGTGACAAGCCTCCCCGTAGTGACCAGTGAGCAATATAAACTTGTGAGCCGAATATGGTGGTGTATAGGACACCATATACGAGCTGTCGGCCTACGCTAAGGTGACGAGCCTTTCCGTAATGACCTCGAGTATAAACTAAGGCCTACGCTGAGGTGACGAGCCTATTCGTAGTGACCTGAACTTGCCTATCCACTGCTTTCAAATTAGGGGTGATGTTGCCCTATAACTTGCCTATCGTATGTGATTAACTAAGATTGACGACCCTAAATGGATCATTGTTTGGGGAAATGATATAAAGGGAGGTACCTTAGCTTCCTAAATCTGCTGTATGAATAGGTCTAATTAAGAACTTTGCTATCACTACCATGCACCGCATTGCATGTGCCTTTGGCGTGGGAGTTGAGCATAGTGGGAGTTTAGCATGCGCGACCGTGAGATGATTTCACAGAGGGAGTGCAGGCGAAGGATTGCATCATTATCGTATATCATTCTTGCATTAACCAGAGTAGTTAGGACGTGATTGTTGTACTGCTTTATCATTACCGCTTGACTGAAATGATAACATGTTAACCTTTGCCTTATACCTCCACTGAGTTGATCACTCACTCCCACTCTGGGACGGTGTTTTAAAACATCGACTAAACTCTATTGTAGTTGCATATGATGATGCGGCTTAGGAGATGGAGCTTGACTTTTATGATGACGAGGAGTTCTCCTACACGCAACTCTCTGGCGGGTCTATATAGACTTAGAGTTGCGTCACAGGGATACGGACTAGTTGAACATTATACCTTATCATTTTGTAAATTTTGGAATTATACATGTAATTACTTAACCTGGTGACATGTTCATACTCTGGGGACTTATAACCACTTATATGCCTTATAAATTTAACACAATCTTTCTCTTGTGTAACTTAATTGTCTTTGGAGTATGATATGTTGATTTAGTGTAATCCCATTCATGTTTAATGCACTAATACGGACAACATTTAATCATCATTATCTATGTTGCATAAGTGATGCAACGGATCTTGGGAGTTGAGCTTTTGCTCTACCCTCAAAATTCGGGGCCTTACACCAGGCCTGCTGGATGGTGCTAGCAGTGCTAGAACATCCAGCCAGCCGCTAGACGCCAGCAAGGTGGGCCCCACGGGTGGCTGGCATGGATATAGAATACACACATCATGCGGGGTCCGCTAGGGTGGGCCACACGACCCCGGAATTAGGCCGATATTTGTGCTTTACCCTCATCTAGATGGGTCCGAAAATTAGCAGCAAGGTGGCCCTGAAAAAAATCTAAACGTCTAAAAAATCTGGACGATGGATGTCCCATACATGCAACATTAGGTGGGCCACACACACATCATCATCATAATAAATAGAGAGAGAGAGAGAGAGAGAGAGAAATGTGTGATGGAGGGGCCTTGCCACTATGGGCCCCTCTAGGATCTACAACATACATCAAGATGGGTCCCATGCATTGCATGGCCCTTCATAAGAGAATCTAAGGTGAAGATGCCATCCTCACCATAAATTAAGGGTCTAAATGACCTATCATTTACATGGATTCAATAAAAAGCATCATGATGGGGTCCATGGAGAATGGCCCCATCATGGATCATGCATGCATCAAGGATGGGCCATTAGCCACTGGTCCCTTACAATAAAAACTAAAGATCAATGAAAGAAAGGAAAGATCTAACCTAAACAAGCACCCACCTTCATATCTAGGACTTCTCCTTTCACCAATGGCTTCCAATGCTCCAAGGGGACAAGATTCAATGGTTGAGGTGGTCTCTAGATGGTTGGATTGGGAAGATTAGGGAGAAGAAATGGCTGGAATTTCTCATAAGGGTGGGACGTTGGGAGCTCTCTTACTAGAGAAATGAGAAATAAAAGAGAGAGGGAGAGATATAAGAGAGAGGGAGGGAGTAGCTTAGGTAGGCAATGAGTGGTTTGGGGAAGAGGTGTGGCTAGGGTCATTATGACTTGTGTAAGAGGCATGGGTGGCTAGCAATCATGAGTTGTAAGAGCATGCTTAGGGCTATGGGCTAGGGGCTATAACTTGGGTGATGTCACCCTTATAATGGCCTAGGGTAGTGTGCCATAAGGGATAGGTGAGTCCCATAACGTGCGGTCCATGACCATGATCATGCACGGTCCACATCTTATGATGTAAGGGTCGGATCGGCGTATGAGATGCGGCGTCAGAACCGCGGTGACGGCATAGTCACAATGGTATGGGTCTCAGGTTGAGTCAACTCGAGTTTACAGGATATGACATAGGGTCACGCACAAATGCAATCTACGGGTTGCAGCTCACCAAAATTTGACCGGGAGGACCGCGGGATCCTATGGAATGGAATGGTCACTAGGACATGGGCCTGACACTTGATGAAGTTAGAAAACTTATAAAATGCATCCAAACTAAAAAAGAGTTATCTGTAATCAGAATTGGAAGTGATCATGGTATCGAATTCGAAAATGGTAATTTTGAGAAATACTGCAACGATTATGTTATATTGCATGAATTTTCTGCTCCAAAAACACCTCAGCAAAATGGAGTTGCTGAAAAAATAGAATTTTACAAGAAATGCTAGTATAATGCTGAATAGCATGAACTTACCTAAATATTTATGGGCTAAAGATGTTAGCACCGCATGTTATATAATTAATCGTGTTTATATAAGAAAAGCATACCGTGCTCTTAACAAAAGAAATGAGGTTATACAAGAATCTATAATGTTATGATAGATGATCAATCGATCACACCTAATACTGATCAAGATGATGATGATATCAATTTGGTTAATATACCTGAATCTTCATCTAATTCTGACAATACTAAGTTAAGGTTAGTCAAAGATGTTCACAACCCAAGTGTAGGGTCACAATGTAGTAATAATCTCGGTAAAACCGAGGTCAAATCCACAGGGACTAATCTCGTGTGTGTTCTAAAAGCAACTAGAAGTAGAACTAGAAGAAGATGTAATCCTAAATCTGGAAGTGTTTGAGAGAGTAAATGTGAATTAAGTAATTAAAACATAGAAATTCAAAGGTGGGAACTAGGGTTTTCGAGGATCCGCTTATAGTAATCTTGGAGATCTATGCTTAATTCAAGGATACAACTGCAATCGGAGTCCTATCTTCTCCAATTGGAAGATATCTCAGTAAAACCAAATTTGAACTTCCTTTGACCAAATTCTCAATTGATGAGAGGTGTGAGAACTGGAAGTGATTCCATCACAAAACCATGCCCAGGAGACAATGGGTCACAATAGGATATACCAATCTCATAACTAACATGAGAAAATTGTGAGGATTAGAAGGGATTCCATCATCCAACCATACCCATGAGACGATGGTGAACAACACGATTTCCTAATTTCACTATCTCACTATATGAAAAGAACATACTCAAAGCTATCGCAGATCTATTTAATTCGAGTCACAACAAACCATTAAAAACTGAAAATATTTCTTAAATATCAAACTAGAATCAAAGAGAGTTCAGCGTAAACATGAATCAAAGCAATAAAAAATATCCCATCACGCTATAAGCTTCACCTCTTAGCCCTAACTAAGAGGTTTAGTATTCACAACCCCAATGTAGGGCTGTGATGTAGTAATAATCTCGGTTAGACCGAGGTCGAATCGATAAGGACTAATCTCGTGTGTTTTCTGAAAGCAATTAGAACTATAACTAAAAGAAGATGAAAACCTAAGTCTGGAAGTATAGAGAGTAATTTTGAGAGATTTAATGAAAAACTTAAGAAATTCAAAGGTGGGAAATTAAGGTTTCGAAGGATCCACTTGTAGAGATCAGGGAGATCTATGCTTGATTCAATGACATAACTAGAATTAGAGTCCCATCTTATCCAATTGGAAGATATCTCAGTAAAACTAAATCTGAACTTCCTTTGACCTAATTTTCAAAGGATGAGAGGTGTGAGAACTGGAAGTGATTCCATCACTAAACCATGCCCATGAGACAAGGCAAACAACAGGATTTACCAATTCCACAACCAATCATAAGAGAATCATGAAGATTAGAAGGATTCCATCACCCAACCATGCCCATGGGACGATGGTGAATAATGGGATTTCCTAATTTCACAATCTTAATACATGAAAAGAACATACTTAAAGCTATCGCAGATCTATTGTAATTTAAGTCACAACAAACCATTAAAAACTGAAAGTATTTCTTATAATCAAACTAGAATCAAAGATAGTTCAACTTAAACATAAATTAAAGCAATAGAAAATATCCCATCACGCTACAAGTTTCACCTCTTAGCCCTAGCTAAGAGGTTTAGCCAACCATAGACATAATTGAACTAGAATCTCTTAAGAAAAGCATAAAAACAACTGAGGGAAGAAAAACTCTTGACGACAGCTTCTCCACGCTTTTGCTCCACGCCACAAACCCTAGAAGATGCCTAGGAACATCCTAGAGAGTCCTATTTATAGTTGTGGAACTCCAACTTTCGCACCTAGTTGGAAAACTCTAAAAATTGCTTCAAATTTACACAGTTTCTTAAAATAGGCTTCACTCTGCACAATTTCACTGAATGCCCTAGCGTTTCAGAATATACTTCTTCAGGACACATTCAGGAATATGTTTGTTTTCAAGACAATTTTAAGATTCATTTTCTTCACTTCAAGTCTTCAATGCTCTTCATTCCTCACTTGGTTTTCTTGGATCTTTATCATGTGAATTCTTCAATCTTGACCTTCTAAGATCCATCCCTTGCCTTGGTGATTCTTGAGCTTTAAATCTATGCTTTTAGCACCCTTTTCAATCTAAACTCTTAAATTCATCTTGCAACACAAACATGAGTAAAATAGAACATTAAGCATTATCATGTTCATAAAACCAAGTAATAAATGGGGAATAATATGCAATATTTGACCCTCAACACAATCCCCAACCACCATTTTGCTAGCCCCGAGTAAAGTATGCAAAAAATATTTCGAGAACCATAAGACAATTTCTATAAGCTCAAGTGGCTTTAAAATAATCCAAATAATAAAGTTTTAAAATACATCAATGTTGAGCATTATTTTCTCCTAAACTGTAGCACTCGGTAAATTTTATAGTCAAGTTCAAAGTATTAATCCACAAATTAGAACAATTCTAAACATTGAGTTCCACGGGTGTATAGTGAAATCTGGACTTATCACAATCAAAGGTTCAATTCTTAATTTTCATGATAACATTGATAATCAAAAGAGCATTCAAGACAACCAAAACCTAAACTAAAACTTGCCTTACATTTCATCTTTTCATTCTTCCAGCTTTTGATTTTTCCATCGATGGTTTTCATGCTATGTCAACCTTTTTAAAGATCTTTTAATAGGTAGTCATTTTCGACAATAACTGTTTTTTTTAGCCGGGTATTTATTTATTTATTTATTATTATTATTATTAATTTTTTTAATTCTTCTCATTGAACATGATAGACAAATTCTCCATGTTGGTTCCATCCATGCGCAATAATCACCAAGTTAACAATTCAATATCAAACTAACACCTTAATGTGGAAGCTAGATGTGACATGTGTAATCATGACTCAATCAATGTTTAAAACTTCTAATCATGGATTAATAATTCAAACTTAACTGTGAAATCTAACAAGTAACTGAACCCAAGAGTCATAAATCACCAACATTAAGTATCATATACTTCTAAATTTGCCTTAGTGATCTTTGAGTGTCAAATCTATGCTTTTAGCACTTTTTTTAATCCAAGCTCTCAAATCCACCTTACAACATAAACATGAGTAAAATAAGACATTAAACAGTATCATGTTCTTAAAACTAAGATGTAAATGGGGTCTAATATGCAATATTTGACCCTCAACACAATTCCCAACCAGCATTTTACTAGTCCCGAGCAAAGTATGCGTAAAATCAATCTCAATGCTTAATGTCAAAAATCTTCTTCAGAAAACAATCTTTTGTGCACTCAAGTATGAATGGGTATAAATAAGATACGAAAGTGAAAATTTTAAAACCTAGAACCCAATCACATAAGCAACCAATCAAATAAGTTCTTTATCCATTAAATCGTGCATAATTTGTATATCAAGTTTTTCAATGTGCTCAGTGAAAGTCGACTTACTTCTTGTACGAATACTATCAATTCATCATGTTAGCCATGCTCATCACTTCAAGATCAGTTTGAAACTCAAGTACTGATTCCAAACTTATCCCCTTTTCCCTCTTTTTTCGGTTTTTGATTTTATATCGACGGTCAGTTTTTATTCAGTCTTTTTATTTTTGCATTCTTTTCTAGATTTTTCATTCTTTTTCATGACCTCTTTGTCAATCTCCTATTTTTTAACTAGTTCTTTTATTCTTTTGAGGTGGATAAAATTCTCCAGACTCGATTCTCTCCATCTATCAATGATTTACATATTAACAATAAAAAATTCTAGTACATCTTACAGAAGGCAGATTGAGTGTGTCTTGTGATTTAGATTAACATAATATTCAAACTACCTCTTAATCAATTGAGCGCAAGAACTTAGATGTAAGTTAGCTATTATTGTATGCGAACTCGGTGAGGCGCAAAGGCTCATCCCAACTGCCTGCAAAGTCAATCTCACAAGCTCTAAGGATGTCCTCAAGGATCTGCTTGATCCTTTCAGTTTGCCCATCAGTCTATGAATGATAAGCGGTGCTGAGATGCAAAGTGGTTCCCATCGCCTGCTGAAAACTTCTCCAAAACTGAGACATAAATTTGGATTCTCGGTCATAAACAATCGAAACTGGAATGCCATGCAGTCTCACTATCTCCTCAATGAATACCTTTGCAAGTCGGTCCATAGACCAGGAAGCACGCATCAGAATAAAATGGGCCAACTTCGTCAGACGATCGACGATAACCCAGATGGTATCATGACTGCACTGAGTCCTTAGCAAACCTATGATGAAGTCCATCGACACATGCTCCCACTTCCACACTGGAACACTTAACGGCTGCAAGGAACTAGGGGGTCTCCGGTGATCGGCCTTGACACGCAGGCATATGTCACACTCGGCCACGAAGATAGCAATATGGCGTTTCATCCCCTGCAAAAATATTGCCTCCTCATATTACGATACATCTTCATGGAGCCCAGGTGAATAGTAAGTTTGATCGGTGTGCCTCAGTCATCAGATCATGACGCAACTCTGACACGTCCGGGACACACAATCTGCCTCTGAAGCGTAATCCACCATGAAAACTAATTTGCCAGTCTGACTACTCTACAGATGCGGCCTCTGCTCGGTACTTTTGAAGCGACTCATTTGTCTGTTAAGCCTTGATCACCCTAGCCACCAAAGAGGGTTGAATTGACAAGCTCGAAAGCTGAACAATGGAAGAATGCAGACCAAATTGAAAGTCAAACTTTGAAATATCCTCGATCATTTGTTACTGTCGAACAATCATCTGTGCCAGTGGGCCTCGTGGCTGACGGCTGAGCGCGTCCGCCACCACGTTCACTTTATATGGGTGGTACTAAAGGTCGAAATCATAATCCTTCAACAGATCCATCCATCGCCTTCGACCCAGATTCAACTCAGACTCGAAAATAGATACTTCAAGCTCTTATGATCCAAGAAGAGCTCGAACTTGACCCCATATAGATAATGCCTCTACACCTTCAGTGTGAAGACAACCACTGCTAGCTCTAAATCATGGGTGGGGTAGTTTAGCTCATGGACCTTGAGCTGGCCCAAGGCATATGCTACTGGCTTTCTATGATGCATCAGTACAACACCCAAGCCAACTCTAGAGGCATCGGTAAATACAAAAAAACCCTCACTCCCATCGGAAAGAGTGAGAACAGGAGTGGGCGTGAGGTGGTCCTTCAACTCCGTAAATACCTCCTCGCAGGCATCACTCCAGACAAACTCAGCGCCCTTTCATGTCAACCGGGTCAGCGTTGCAACAATACAGGAGAAACCCTCGATAAACTGACGATAATGTCCTGCCAAACTAAGGAAGCTACGGATCTCGGACACATTCGTGGGCTAGCCCCACTGACGCACTGCATCAACCTTCGAGGGGTCTACAGTGACAATTTTCCTCGTCACCACGTGACTGAGGAACTTCACCTCCTCCTGCCAGAACTCGCACTTCTCCAGCTTTGCATACAGCTGGTGGGCACGGAGGGTCTCCAACACAATCTACAAGTGCTCAACATGGTCCTCTCGGGTCCTCGAATATACAAGAATTCATCAATGAACACCACCACGAACTGATCGAGGAACGGCCGGAAGACCTCTTTCATCAGCTGCATAAATACGGTAGGCACATTGGTCAGCCCAAACGACATGACCAGGAACTCAAAGTGACCATAGCGCATCTCGAAAGCTGTCTTCGGAATGTCCTCTCAGACCCGAATCTGATGGTAACCGGAGCGCAAGTCTATCTTGAAAAAATACTGTGCACCCTGCACCTGGTCGAACAGATCATCAATACGGGGAAGCGGATATCGGTTCTTGATGGTGACTCTATTGAGCTCACGATAATCCACATAAAACTATAATGAGTCATCCTTCTTCTTCATCAACAATACCGGGGCTCCCCAAGGTGAACTGCTGAGACGAATGAAACCTAACTCCCGGAGCTCGTCTAACTACTCCTGTAGATCCCTCAACTTCATCGATGCCATTCGGTAGGGGGCCTTTGAGATATGCACTGTACCGGGCACCAAATCAATCTGAAACTCAATCTGCCGATGCAGCCGCAAACCCGGGATCTCCTGGAATACATCCGGGTACTCACAAACAACTGACAACTGCTCAGTATGTCTTGCCACAAAATTGTCAATGATAGAAGGCAAGAAACTAGACAACGACTCTCCTCTAAGCTTGGCGATGAATTGGAACACTGATAAGCTGGGAATGTGAAACATAACTATCCTCGCGGCACAGTCCAAGATAGCATAATACTCCGCAAACTAGTCCATACCCAGAATAACATCAAAACTTGTTATCGGCATCACGAACAGATTGCGAGAAGGAACATCTCGCCCACTAACACCGGGCAAGAAGGGCAACGACGGCTCAACACAATAGACTTCCCCATGGGAGTCGAAACAGCCAAGGCCTCAGACATGGACTTCGATGGAATACCGTCGATCGATAAAACTGATCGGCCACAAAGGAATGAGAACCACCAGAATCAAATAAAACGTGGTCAATGCAAGTAGAAATAAGAAGAACACCCTCGACCACTTTGTTGGTCGATAAATGTGGGTCTTAGCCTTGTGCTTGCTGCTCGGAATAAAATCGGCCCTGAGCTAGCAAGGGAAACAAGCTGGAAGACCGCAGATCCTGAGTCTGTGCCTGCTGAGCTACAATATATACTCGACCCAGGGACTGGACATGTGGATATCCCCTCTACTGCTGCTGTTGTCTCTGTTGGGGAGGTCTACCTGGCTGCCTCTGCTGCTGAGGAGGAGCCTTAAGAGTGGAGGCTGGAAACTGCGCTAGTTGCTGATGCTGCTGCTGAGGAGGATGAGGAAGAGGCAACTGCTGTGGCCTCTGCTGCTCTAAGGGGAGAGGGCAATCTCGCCTCTAGTGCCCAGTTTGCCCACAACCAAAGCAAACACCAATAAAGGGTCCTGAAGATGAAGCGGCTGGCTGTACTGATGACGATGATGAAGCTGTTGTCTGAGCCGCAGGCTGTCTAAATTTGGATCTGCCCATCCGTCTCTGCCGACGGTACTGATGGGAACTGCTGAATGATGCTCTCCTCTTCCGGTCTCCACCGGAACTCTGCTCTTGAGATCTCTGGGTCATAGCCCTGTCCTCCTCATAAACCAGCATTCGATGGACAACCTGATCGAACGTCTCCAAATAATGTCCCACCACACGGCTACGAAGAGCAGGATGCAATTCGGTCACAAAATGGTGAGCTCTCATATTCTCATCACTGGTGAGATGAGAATCAAACCCAGACAAGGCTAAGAAATGGGCCTCATACTATGACACCGACATATCACCCTTAACTAGGGTCTCAAACTCAATCACCTTCTACACCTGATCATGCTCGGGGAAGAACTTCTTGTCGAAGTGGACCACGAATTCCTCCCAAGTACAGACAAAATCTAGCCAGGCCATCCTAGATACGGACGACCACCAATGAAGGGCCTCACCCAGAAAAAGGAAGGTAGTAAGGGAAACTCTCTGATCAGCTGGACACTGCATAATGTGAAAAATCCTCGCGATCTCATGCGCCATGCCACGACGGCAGAAGGGTCTGGCTCACCCCTGAACCTCAGAGGGTCATGCTGCCTAAACTCTTTGAAAATAATGCTAGTGAGCGGAAAATCACTCTGCTCAGAAATTGGAAAGGCTACAGGCTGACAAGTCTGTAACGCAGTAGCGAAAAGCTGCATCAACGGCTGAAAATGCTCGGCACCTACTGGCACTGTCGTGAAGGCAGGAGCGGCACTCGCCTCAAGCGGAGGCATGGGTGAGGCTGACGGAGCGGGATCCTCTATAATTGGAATGGTAGGCTGAGAAGAGGGAATCAGCGGGGGAACTAGAGCAACTAGAGGAACAGGCTTAACAGGAGGTTGAATTGGGACCTTAGGAATCAGGTCCTCAACAGTGAGAGCTAGATGTGCTCGGGTAGGATGGGTATCATGAGTGTCTCTACCTCTCGCGCCTCGACCGCGGGCACCACGGCCACGGGCGTCACTCCCAGGCGGCATTATCTACACAAGAGCAAGAGCGATGACGCAAGGAATTAGGACAATTACAGGCTCAACACAGAGCGAAAGAAGGGATCTCAGGACACTACTTCACAGCATACATGTGATGTTATCCCGAGTTATTCTAAAATTACTTGCTATACTCTGATATCAACTCTTGTCACGCCCTAGACTTTGTAATCGAAGTCACAAGGAACCCGATAGCCGGTTCTGACCGCAATAGCCTCCTTAATACCCCATTCTCGGCTCCTGAGGCAGGTTTCGATCTTAGGATCCTACAAGGAGGATTTTCATAACCGTATATTCATTCCAATGCAAGCATACCCAAGATCACAACAAGTAAATCTCAAAAATAATAAAGGGACATATTACAAAATCCACTATAAATTTGAACTTTTCAAGTACATAGCTGAAAGGAAATACATCTGATGACAAAAGAAGAGGGAAGAAGATTTGCAACACTGGGTCCTTAGTTCAACACCTATCCAAGCTCTGCTGCTACGACGCTGACCTAGGATCTCCTACATGCATCAATCGTGCATAAGCTTATAGAAGCTTAGAGGGTGGTGAAAGTATGTGACAATGGTGCGCAAAAGAATAATAGGAGATACATGAAGGGAAACACGATTAATGATAATGCCACAAGCCTAACCAAGGCTACTATGAATGCAAGAAGCCATACCAAGGCTATGCAATGTAACAAGGCTTATACATCCGATATCAATGCAATACGAAATGATGCCAATGCCAATAACCAGTCCACATATCCCATACAGTTCCATCATAAGGAATATCACCAGGGTCTGATGCACTATAAGATGACTGACGCTATCAAGACCGCACAGTCAACGAGCGTAGGAGACCACACTACCTGCCCGTGGATAGCCAACCACCAGCAAGGCTCGATGGTAGCGACCCATTCATGAGTGGGTTAGACTCAGCCTAGTCATGCCCTCTCACTCAGGCGGATAAGGCTACATCCCATCTCAACCGACTACACGACAGTGGGAGACGCGGCCTAATAATGTAAGACACTCGGGCGCTCATGGTTTTCACTCAGTCATGGCGTTGAGGCATCTTCTAGGTACCTTGAAGGTTTAGGGGCTTTCACCCAGGGATATCCTATGCACCCCAATGCTTAAATGATATATTTTTAGTGTCCACATATAGCCATCCATGAATATACCAATGGAGGCAAGGCCCTAATGAAGCAAGGGCGATAGTGTCCATGAGATGCGATGCCAGATGCATGAGTCACGCAAACTAATCATGCATTAGCTCCAAGCACTCAATGTGCACAAGAGGGGAACTCCATCCCTTTATCATATCAACTCAATGGCCACATACAAATGCAATCTAAACACTCTATGATGCATATGGGTCATGAGGGTGCGCCATACGGCGATGATGACTTAGAACATACTCCTCCTTCCTAAGGAGGGATCAAGTCTAGGTACTTAGATAATTAAATCTGAGGAACAAACCTCTAGTGGAGGCCCAATACTTTGGGGTAGTCCACAAAGCTAAGAAGGGCCATATATAAGCCTAAAGGAATAAGCGGTCCTAATGAGGGCCTATGGTGGGCGTTAAACCACCCATAGCAACCCATGGGCCTACCTTAGGGCTAAGAAGGAGGACATCTAACCTCAACTGGGTCCTAAAAAGGCAGCCCACTACTATGCAAGCATGAAACAAGGCCCAAGGCCTAAGGAAATCCATGGCCTAGTGGGCTATACTCAAAGCCCAACACATAGGCAATATGGTGGACCCTTAGGCAAGGTTTGGCCCCAACCATAAAGCTCACAAATCCAAATATTGTGGTGGGCCTAGTGGGCAGCCCAGTAATCTAACCATGTGAGCAACTTCTATGCTTTATCCAAGTGAGTTGGGCCTCACAACTTGGCCCAGGTATAAGGTTATTTTGGTGGCTAGCCAAGGGCCCAACTACTTGCACATTATGGGTAATAAACCCATCATAATAAGTGGTGAGATACAGGCCCAAAGGTCAAGGGACCTAACTAGAAGATTCCAAGATAAATGGGCCTACCAAGGCTAATCAAAACTATGAACATAGATCCAAAATAAAATCCAATGGAGGTGGGCCTCCAAGCATACATCAATGGAGCCTAAAGACACCTCAGAAGATGGCAATCTTATGTGCATAATTCACCCTTAATCTGGTGGGCCATGCTGCCCCATAATAGGCTACTAAGGGCAGCCATTTTGGGCCCACTGCTGAATTTCTAGCCCACCTATATTTTTGGCCGGCTAGGGCCCAACAATAATTAATATAAATTAGGTATATGTTCCCTGGTGGCCCACACATATCTTTGTGGGTCCCACCAGATGGGAGGACTGGATTACACACATAAAACAGGTGGACCATGCTACTGGACTTCCAGCCCAGCAACAGTCCAATGGGCCTGGGTGTCCCAAGGTGAAGGGTCCTATGGGCCTGGGCAATTGGCCCAAAAACACATTAAATTAGGTCCCAAAATGGAAAACTCTAGGGGAAGTGGGCCATGTCCCACGTGGACCACAAATATATGGATGGTAAGGATACACAACACATTAAGGTCGGCCCACGAGGAGGGTGGACGGCCAACCATGGCTGGACATCCCAGCCTGGTGGGCTGGTCCACCCCTCACCATGAATTGTACAGGGGTTCGTTGACTCCAAAACTTGGTAGGTGGGTCCTACCATGGGTGATAAACCTCTCTGTGCATTTTCAGAATTTTTGGAATAGCAGAAGTATTTTAATTAATTTAAAGAAAACGAACTGTCCAGAAAATCTGTTTAACCTGGGTGTCCCAGCCTGGTGGGCAGGTCCAGCTATTACCACGGTGTGCACAATGATCCGTTGTCCCCAAAACTATGCAGGTAGGTCCTACCATGGGTGGGCCACCTCTCTGTAAAATTTCATGATTTTTGGAATAGAAAAAGTATTTTAATTAATTTAAAGAAATAGACTGTCTAGAAAATCTGTTTAGTGCAGATTTTTGACAGGCCCTGATCTGAGCTTCCAATGGTGTAGATTAATGGCCTCTAAAAATTGGAGAAAAATAGTTTTTGTGTCTCTTCATATGTGTACTACAAAATGAAGTATACGAATGTGTCCCACTAGTAGAAAAATTATTTTATATTTAAGGAATTCTATACTGATATGTTGTTGGAATAGTGCAGAATTTATAGACTAACGACCTCACTTGGGCCACACCTTTGGGACCTCAATCAGGGTGGGGTGGGGCTGAATTTTTGTAGGCTTATAGGTGGGACATCGGTCTTTAAGAATCAAGTATTAGATGACATCAAATTTTCAACCAAAAAACCAAAAATCAGGCCCCAAAATGGTCCACAATCTGTCCAGACAGACCGGATAACAACATATGCTTTACAAAAATAAATTGCAAACATACATTAAATGGGGATTTAACACCTAGAAATCATGGTATGGTCCACCCAATTGGGCCCCACAAATATCCAAATCATCTCATCACCAAAAACAAGCTTGCATGCACCCCTTTTTGTGCTTTAGGGGCCACACATTCAATGGGAGGGACTATGAAAATGTCCCTTCTCTATGGATGGTTGGGATCTTCTTGGTCCACAAGGTGGGCCACACACTCATGATCAGCAAATATTAGGTAGAAAAATAAAGAGAGAAGGAGAAAAAGAGAGAGAATCCGGCCATACATAGAGGGATTTCGCCACTATAAATCCCTCATGCAAAAATCCAACCATACAATGCTCGTCTTATGGGTCCGTGCATGTATGAACCCCACAATAAAAATCTGAGGTGGGGGATGCCATCCCACTATAAAACAAAGGTCTAGATGACTTTAGAATGATTAGGATCATGAGATACATCATGATGGGGTCCATGGAGAATGACCCCATCATGGAATAATGCATGCATGTAGGATAGGCAAAGGGCCACATCCAAGGAATCAAATGGTATCCCCACCATGGATTGGTGGGTCCCACATGTCACATATAAGAAGAAATGAGAGGATCAAGAAAGAGAAGAGAGCTCAGCAAGTTTTTGGCACCCACCTTCAAATCAAGCTCTCTATCTTCCACACAAAGTAGATCTAGCACCAAGGAAGAAGAATCAACGACTAGGAAGAATTTCTAAGGGTGGGATTGAGGGGTTTTGAAGCTTCAATGGGCTAGAGAAATAGAGAAAAATGGGATGTTTGGGAGAGGAGTTGCTAGAATGAGGAAAATGAGAAGGAGGGAGAGAGATAAGGAGAGAGAGATAGTAATGATTAGTTTTGTAAGAAAAGAAATAATTAGCCAGGGAAGAGAAACCAAAGTTGCTAGGGTAAGGTAGGTTTGGGTGGTGTGTGTGGTGTTGGTAGTGTAAGCTATGGAGGTTTAGGTGGTGTGTATAGTGTTGGTGTTGGAACTTGTGCAAAAAGGGAGTGGGGCCACTTGCACTACTCCTAGGTGGGCAACATGATCAAGATCAAGGGCCATAGAATAAAACGTACATAACTTATGATCTATACATCGAATGGATGCACAAGCCATGTCATCGGAACGGCAACGACGATGTGAACAAAATGGCATAGGTTTCAGGCCGATTCGAGTTGGGTCAATGTGACCGAACTTACAGATGACCATAAACACTACCAGAGGGTCGCGGGTCATCGGGATTTGACCGGTAGGACCGCGGGATCAAGAGAAACGACATGTATACCTACACACATACATGCTCACATAAGAACTCGAGTCAGGTCTTACAAGGATTAATGCTTTGAACTTGAGATTAGGGCATTTATCAAGTATTAGAGTTTAGGTGGAAGTCGTGCGATTCAATTAATGTATTTTAGATTTCTATTATTTAGATTATTTTTTGCAGCACTTGAGTTTATAGGAAATTGTTCATTTGGTTTCGAATTATCTTTCGCATGTTTTGATCGGTACTAGCAAAATGCTGGTCGGGGTGTGTGTTAAGACTCAAATATTACATATTTATCATCTCTATTACATTATCTTTCCTTGAAATTACATGCAAGGTGATTTTTTTTTTTACCTAATGAAGAAATCATGCTTAAAAGGAGGATTTAGAACTCAAAATAAGATGATGAAGAATTGAAGATTTGAAAGATAGTAATGAAGAATTCTCATGCCATAGATCTAAGAAAACCAAGTGTAAATGATGGAGAAAATACTGGAGAAATCACAAAATTTGATAACAGAAATAACAAATTATTTGGTTCCACCCAAGGTTAGTTCAGTGTGACCAAATGTGCATGGATTAATCCAGCAAGAAACTATGATTTTCAGAGTTAATTCAGCTCGACACTTCGATGCAATCGAAGCCATGTTTGGTGCCCGAAAAGAGAGGCTTAGTGCGACCTAAGGTAGACAGATATTTCAGATGAATATTAAAGAAATTCTGCTGCAACCGAGAGAAAATTCAGTGCAATCGAAGTGATGTTCGGTGCGACCGAAGGCTACAGTCAGCTACAGTCAAAGCGTAACAAATGTGCAAAAATTGAAGTCAGTTTCAAGTTGGTACAATTTTTTCCTATTTAAAGGGATGTTCTAAGTTTTTTAAAGTACGAATTAAGCCTTGGGAGAAAGACCTAGGGGTGACGGAGCTTCCATGGAGCTGTCCTTCTTCTTCTTCCCCTCAATTCTAGTTTGTCTTTTCTAGTTATTTATTTATTTATTTATTTTGTAAGATGTTAGTTATGATAGGTTAATCTCTTAGCTAAGGCTAAGGGATGAAGCTTGTAGTTCAATTACAATATTTAGTTTATTTAATTCAATAACATTGGTTTGAATGATGATAGTAGATTGAAATAGATTTGGATTTACTTTAAAGTCTTTGAGTTGTTTGCTTTTGAATTCGTTATGCACTATAGGTATAATGGATGTTTTGATTTAACAATTTTTAGCCTGAATTAGAGAAAGAATCAATCTATATAATTGATTGATGTAGTGTCGCCTCTAGGTGCATTAGACACTTTTAATTCCCTGTGATTGAGATTTGAATACTTCTTGAGAGAATCACTCAATTGAATTCGTAATGTTATTGGTGTTAATGAATGGTTTAACTGAATTATCTTCCGAGTTGATAGGATAGGACTTCGATTTTAATTGAGATATACGTGAATGAGTGAATTGAATATTGTGATTGCTATGATTGAATTTTTGGATCCTTAGTCTTTTATTTATTTATTATTTAAAAACCCCTTTTATCTCACTAGATTTAAAACCTAGACAAACCATTAGACTTAGATTAGCTCTAAGCCATGTTTCCCATTCCCTATGGATTTGACCTCGGTCTCACTAAGTTATTACTACATCGCAACCATGCACTTGGGGTTGTCAACCTTTGGGTTCAATTAGTACCTCTAAAGCTTATCTAATTATGATCAACTTAAGATCCTAAGGCTATGTGATGATCAAGCAAAGGTTTACCTATTAGGGAATAGATCATCTAGATATTAAGGTTGTTTTATACCTAAAGGGGTCTAAGTTTAGGGGGTCATCATGACACCTCAATTTACTTGTTTATTCACTCCTTGATACTCCAAGTCTTGAAGTGTCTTTGGTCTTTAGCTTCCAAGGGCTTAACCAACTTCTAACGCACGTGATTGACAAACAAGTAAACTAACATTAGGAACCCTCTCTGCCCATACAAGTTGTAAGACCCATAGCCTTAGTAGTCATTTTGTTTCGTTGGGCCCCATGGTCCTACCGGTCAAATTCTGGTGACCCGCGACTTACGGTTAACATTTATGATGATCCTTAAGTCCCATCATATAAACCCGACCTCGATCGACCCGAGACTATCACCATAGCATCTGCATCGTCGCCATGGTTCCAACGTTGTGTCTCGTGCGGCAATCCGAGCAGTACATTAAAAGTTGTAGGCCACTCATCTTTTAGGCCATTGATCATGATCATGGACCCACCTTATACTATAGCACAAATCCCTAGGTGATGATATCACCCTATCGATCATAGCTAGAGCCTAGCCTAGCTATCATAGGTTTTCTTTTCTAGAGAGGCATGCTAGCTCTCTCTCCCATGCCATCATTTCTTTTTCTTCCCTAAGCACATCTGAAAAGGCCTAGCTATATGTCCTAAAGGGGGGGGGGGGGGGGAGGGGGGGTGAATAGGACTATGCCAAATAAAACTTATAACAGCGAAATTAAAAAGAATATGATAGTCAAAATAAATCACAATGCAGGAAAGTAAACACAACCTCAAAATTTAGATCTTGAGAGGTTGATACAAATGTTGTTTTAAGGACAACCTTACACCAAAAACCAGAGTTTATGGTAGGACAACCTTATTTCTAGAAAGATCTTTGTATCAAATCTCAAACCAAAGAGGCATATAGAAATAAGCACAAACTGAACTGACTATAGCACTTACAACATCATTACCCCACAAACCATCATTGTTTTGCTAGAAACTCCCCCTCCATCTCTCTTTCTCCCTCATTCTTCCTTCCCTCCATAGCAAGCACCCCTTGGACGTCCCACCTCTCCTCCACTCTCCAGCCCTCTTTCTCTCTAATCCCTCTCAATCCACCCATTACAACCCCATCTCCGCCATTGAAAACCTTTCCTTGGAGCTAGAAGGTCATTGTGTTGAAGAAAAGAAGAAGGATCTTGAGGTGGGTGCTTTTGTAGTTAGGATTTTTTGATTTTCTTTGATTCCATGATGCTCTTTCCCTCTTCTTCCATCTTAGAAGCATGTGGGGCCCATTAAATGATGGTGGAGGCTCCCATGTCTTTTTGGGTGGGCCATTCCCAGCCCTTTGTTCATGCATGATCCATGCTTGAGGTCATCTTCTATAGACCCCAGCATGGTTTTCTCTTTTATGTTTAAGGATCCTTAGGTCATCTAGACCCTTGATCCTTGGTGAAGATAGCATCTCCACCATAGATCTTGAGTAGGATGAGTTATACTCATGTAAATCTATGTAAATCATGAAATAGTGAATATGTGTATTGTGTGATGAGGGGAAGGGCCCCAATGTGGCAGAGCCCCTTCCCTTATGGTCGGATCCTTTTTATTCCTTTGTTTCTGATGTGTGTGGCCCACCTTGTGACCCGGAAACATCCAGACTATCTAAGGAGAGTGAACGCCCATGGCAGTCCACTCTATGATCTAGTGCCCAAATTACCTCCAAAATGGGCACATGCAAAGAGTTTTTAGTGGTGAGAAGGTTCTGGATATTTGTGGGGCCCACTGAGGTGGTCCATATCATAATTTTTATAGGGTGATTTCCCTTTTAGTAGTGTTTATATTTAATTTATTTCAGCTATATGTTGTTGTCTAAAATTTTTAGACTGATTTTTGGGCTGTCTTGAGCTTAGATTTTGGAATGTTTTGAGGAATGTTTTGTCCTCATTAATGGGATATTCTTAGAGGTATAGACCCC
The DNA here is from genome assembly GCA_030180095.1 of Magnolia changhungtana. Taxonomy (NCBI): domain Eukaryota; kingdom Viridiplantae; phylum Streptophyta; class Magnoliopsida; order Magnoliales; family Magnoliaceae; genus Magnolia; species Magnolia changhungtana. The sequence goes on from JASAUF010000600.1 coordinate 8,519,360, forward strand.
ACCTAGATGTATGCCAAGTTTCACCTCCATCTGACCTCATTTAGGAATCCAAAAGAGTGGACCAAGAGGGTTCGATAATTCAGATTTTTCTGGACAGTCCAGCAATACTGTCTGATGAAAACTTAAATTCATAAAATTTTCTGGAAGGGTTGGGCCACTTTTCTAGACCCCACCTTAATGTAGACATGTTAGGGGATCTTGGCCCACTATTTTCTAAATTTTTGGAGGTCTTGGACCCACTCTAATGGAGTGCACAAGATGAGGACTGCAATATGTAGTAGCAGAATTTTTTTAGAAGACCTTGCTGTCCATTATGTCATTATAGAAGTTTTTGGGCCCCAACCCATTGTTCATTATGGCCATCTTATTGGGGGCCACCTCTGATGTTTTAGGGCCCACCGGGCCATGATTTTTTGGAGACCACCAAGCTGGGCCAGTAGCCCTACTGGACGTCCCATTGGGTTGATGTCCATCATGGGCTGGCCGTCCCCAGCTCTTAGGCCCATCATGATGATGTGTTTCATCCTGTCATCCCCCATTTGGTGTGGCCCACGTGGGAGTGTCCACCCCTGGTGGACGTCCACTATGGAACCTACCTTAATGTATGTATGGTCCAGGCCGTCCAGGCCTTGGACCGCCCAATCATGGGGACGCCCACTGTCTTGGGCTGCTACTGGACTTGTAGTCCAGCAGCAGGCCCACTTGATTTTTTTTTTAATATAATGTATACACACCCTCCATCTGGTGGGGCTCCCTGTGAGTATTGTTGGCCTTCATGAGATTATTTTTCACATAGTTTGACCAATTTTTGGACTTCAGCAAGTTCAGGAAGTTGGGTGAGTTGAAAGTCCAGCAAGGGACCTTAAATGTACATTGTTGTAGTTGAAATTTTATTGGATGTGGGGCCCACCATATTGAGAAACTTGTGTATATATTGCATGCTTATATTTTTTAAAAAATTGGGCTTAATTAGTGCATTTTTGGGTCACCTTTAGTGATCATATGTGGCCCCAACTTAGATCAGATTTTTAGGACATCCAGTGGGCCCAGATTGGGCTGGGACATCCCAGCTTGGCTCAGCCATGTGTATGGGCTATTTTCCACCATTTTGCTGGACTTGTGGGTTGAGATAATGGTGAAATTGGGCCTTGATTACCCACTTATATTGCCAATTCTTGGGCTGATGTTGTGAGGCCCGTTTTACCCAACTTAGACTTGACTTTGGGCCATGTACTTGTGTTCATGGGCTGCCCACCAAGTCTAACTTAATGCATAGATTCAGCGGCCATTGAGACTTAGGCCTCGATTCCCTTCTTTTGGCCCATATTGTTGTATGTAGATTGGACCATTTTTCTTAAGGCCCATTATGTGGGATATATGTATGTGGCCACCTATTTTTATCTTGAATGTGGGCCTTGGGCCTTATATCTATATAGTTTATTGTTGGAATGCCTTTTTGGGAAATGGTAGTTAAATGTCCCCATTATGGACCCTTCTAGGCTCATTTCCATCTAAGAGTGGTTGAATGCCCACCTTAGACTCTTGTTAGGCCCATCTATATCATTTAGGCCCATAACTTTGTCTACTTAGTCTTGTGGGCTACCCCAAACTATCAGGCCCCCACTAGTAGTATGTATCTTTTACATTTTGAGGAATGGTCTAAGTATCTAACTTAATCTTGATAGAAGGAGAGTACAACATTGTCACATGTCATACCTAGTTACCTTCATGATTCATCTATATGCATCATATATATGCTTGGAGCATAGTATGATTGATCATGACTTATGCCGTTGGGCAGATTATTTTATGGGACTCCATGGGTAATGGAGTTGCCCCTCTTGAGTGCGCTAAATGCGCAGGGTCAATGTATGTTTCACTGGTATGGTTCATGCATCTAACATTATCATAGCATGTTGTTATCTACCTTAGCTTCATTAAGGCCATAGCCTCCACAGACATATTGTGGATGGCCGAGTTTTGGACACTAGAATGTTATTTGAGCATGTAGGGCACATAGGATATCTTTGGGTGAAAGTCCCAGAACCTTCATGGTACCAGGAGACACTTCAGCGCCGAGACTGAGTGAAAAATGAGCGCCGATGTCTACTACCATGAGGCTGTGTCTCCCACTATGTCGTGGTCAGTTAGAAAGGGGTGTGGCCTTACCCGCCTAAGTGAGGGGGCAATAGCTAGGCTGAGTTTAACCAGCTCGTAAACGGATCTGCTACCATCGAGCCTTGTTGGTGATTGGTTGTCCTCAGGCGGGTAGTGAGGTCTCTTACGCTCGTTGGGCTATGCGGCTAGGAGAGCGGTAGTCATCTGTAGTGCATTTGACCCTGGTGGATTCCTTGGAGTAGAACTATACCGATACGTTGGATTGATATGAGGATGAGTTTGATTATATTGCATATTGCACGTGGCATTGGCTCCATAAGCACTGCATTGCATTGTTAGCCTTGGGAAGGCTGTTAATATCCCTGCATTACATTTCATAGCCTTGTTATGGCTGGCGGTGTTTATGGTTCTTATCGCATATCCTTCACATTCTGTCATTGCATTCACAACATTTGTCCTACACACACTTACATTGCCCTCTAAGCTTTCTATAAGCTTATGCACGATGGATGCGTGCAGGTGATCCCAGGCCAGTGAGTGGAGCCGGAGCAGGGGCCAGTCATTGATCTTCTTAGATCTTTCTTCTTGTTATCATTGTATTTCCCCTTTTGGAACTCTGTATGGTAAATGTTTAAATTTTTAGTGGATTTTGTGATAATGTTCCTGCAGTTATTTATCTGTGGTTTTGATGTTATGATCTTGGGTATGCTCGTTTTGAATCAGACTTGCATTATTGAAATCCTCCTTGTAGGATCCCAGGATCGGAACTTGGTGTATGGGCGCCAGGAACCGAGAATGGGGTACTACAGAGGCTGTCGTCGCTAGATTCGGTGATCGGGAAGTTTGTGAGCCCGGTTCTCGAGTCTGGGGCATGACACAAGTATACAGTCTTTACTTCACAGGACAAGAATAAATATCATGGATTGAATTAGTTCTTATGCATGAATGATGCAATGAAGTGCGTGAAATGTGGTGTCTACTTTAAGCAACGGACCGAGATGGACTTCTCTACTCGGACTCACCCACTTGGCAAAGCAGTCAATCCAAGTTTTTGATGGGAAAGATCCTGTATAATGGCAAGCCATAGAGCATGCACTTGAACCAACTAGACGAGCAGGTGGTTTGAGAGTAAAGATGATAATGCACGATGGCAATGCAAGTGTGGATGAAGCTAAATAGAGCCGGGCAAGTGGGTGAACGGGTTATTCGTAAGGGTTGATCGGGATGGATCAACTTGGTCTTTCAAATAGCTCAGGTGGCTAAGGCTTAAACTCAACAAGGCTAACTTGGGCTAGAAGACTCCTCTCCTTTCATTCTTTTCTCTCCTTAATGGATGGATGGGTTAGATCCCACTCTCTGTCTCTTCTTTTCTTCTTAAGTGAAGATGGCCGAATAAGATATGGATGATGTTTTGGAAATAAAAATGGAAAAGGGTATTTACATGTGTTTGAGGTGGAATTTTGGTGATTTATAAGAAGTTTAAGGGTTAAAGAAGGCTTTAATGGTTGGGATTGGCTATTGGAATGGGTGTGCCACATGTTGTAATGTTGATGGTTAGATTGGTGTGTCACATGTCGTAATGTTGATGGTTGGATTAGGTGGTGAGGGTGTAGTTTTGGGCAAGTGGGGGCATAGTGGTCATTTAACCTCGGGCAAGCTTCCCAAGGCAGGGTTTGCTTCTTTCCTCCTAGTGGGAATCGACATGGCAAGTGGCACACCATGTGTTGCTAGCCACATGAATGGGTCCCATCTTTTTGCAAGGATTTCAGGTGGGGTGTCATTCCCCTCCAGTCCACTCTTTTCTGCCTTACTGTGGTCCTAATGGCTAATGGACTTGGGCTTGGACCTGGCCTTTTGGATTTTGAGGGTTCCTGCAGTGCTCTGATAAGTTTGTCAGCCCTAGGTGGAGTGTATACAGGTATGCTTGTCAAAAATCCAGGTCCCTCTCCAACTATACAATGAGTTTATTTAAAAATCTGTATGTGGGACATGACTCTTGATTTTGATGGAGCCTACCATGATATTTTTGTAAGATCCACTATGACCATTGGCTATTAAGTCCCATATTATTCCTAAAGACAAAAAATCAATCTGACTTGTGATTCTAGTGGGCCACACCAAAGGAAACAATTGGGAAAGATGTATACCCTTGGTTTTTAAAGGGCTCACCATGATACTTATATGAAATCCACTCCAACCAGTAGAGTACACCAAACAATTTAGGCATTTCTCCCACCACTAGATTGCATCGAAAAATTTAGGCTTGTGGCCTAAAAAGCATACATATACATAAATAACTTGTGCCACACTGATAGAAATGATTTAGAAGGTGAGCATTGCCCTGTACATTGTTTCCAATCATGTGGTCAACTTGAATCATAGATGGAACTCATTTTTGGGCATGTGGCCTAACTTGGGTTGACCCACCCAGTGGTCATGGTTAATTTTTCATAATCACTACAATGGGGTCCACTCGAGCCACCAACTCATTTGCTTGTACAGGCGGTTGTGACGGATGTGACATGGATTGTGTAGGGTAGCACACACCACAAATGAAAGTACTATTGTAACGCCCTGGATTTCGAGGGCTGAGCAAAGCTCAACTCCCGAGATCTAGTACATCACTTATGCAACATCGATAATGATGTTTAAATGTTGTCCATATTAATGTATTAAACATGAGTAGGATTATACTAAAACGACATATCATACTCCAAATATAATTAAATTAGTAAGCGGAAGACTGGAATATATGTATATTAGAACGGTAAGTGTTTTACCACCTCCAAAGTATGACGATGCAACAGGGTTGAATATAAACATGTATTGTTTCAAAATATACAAAATATCAAAATGTAGATGTTCAACTATTCCATGTAACCCTGTAATCCAGTCGATCAGTATAGGGTCTACATAGATCCACCTGATAGTTGTACATAGGAGAACTCCTCCTCCTCGTCTATGAAATCCAAATCAGTAGCATAGACTCCGTCGTTACCTGCATTTACAATAGAGTCTGGTTGGTGTTTTAAAATATCATCCCAGAGTGGGAGTGAGTGATCAACTCAGTGGTACTATAAGGCAAAGGTTAACATGTTATCAATTCAGTCAAGCAGTAATGATAAAGCAGTACAACAATCATATCCTAAGTACTCTTGTTAATGCAGGGATGGTATGTTGTAATGATGCATGCCCTCGCACGAAGCTCCCTCATAAGCGACTCCGTCAATCATTCGTGCATGACAAACTCCCTAAACGTGCCCTTCCTCGCCAAAGCATATGTAATGTGGTGCATGGTCGTGTTAGCCAAGTACTTAATTAGGTTTATTCATACAACAGATTTGGAAAGCTAAGGTACCTCCCTTTATATCACTAACCCAACTGAGGGATCCATCTAGGGTCGTCAATCCTAGTTAATCACATACGATAGGCAAGTTGTAGGGCATCACCCCTAATGAATGCAGTGGATAGGCAAATTCAAGTATTTATACTTGAGGTCACTACGGGAGGCTCGTCACATGAACATAGGCCGACAGCTCGAATACAGTGTCCCATACCACCATATTCAGTTCACGACTTTGGGTTGCTCACTGGTCACTACGGGGAGACTCATCACCCCAGCGTAGGCCGACAACTCGACCACGGTGTCCCATACCACCATGCCCTGCTCATGAGTCTTAGCAGATCGTGGTACCATAGTTGAAACGGGTCTATACATTGGTAAGTGGTACCTTAGATATAAACAGTAGTATCCATACATGGTAAACACACAATAAGCTAATCGGGTTATTTGACAAGTTCAACTGGTACAGGCGCACACTGACTTAATCGACATGGAGCGCACAAGCACTCCACGTGGCTAACCACTGTCGATAATCGTCGTATGACCCGGATTCATCAAACGTATCTACTGTGGCGAAACTAGTTCGACCACTCAAACAGGAATCATTACCGATTGCCTAGACCGCATTGTAGTCCCAACCTTACTCAGATGTAGCACGTCAATACATGTGATAATCATATAAGCATTTAATGAACAATCCAAATACAACACTCATTTGAACATTTTATCAACACATTGAACATATCGCCAAGCACTTGCATTTTATTCATAAATTGCGTAGCAAGATTAAGAGTATGTGAAGTAAACTACACATATGGAGAAGGTAATTGAGAATCCTATCTTAATACCCTTATTAAATACAATTCATCAATAACTTCTCATTCAGACATTTTATCAAACACTTAAACTACACCTTACCAATCACATAGACTAAATTAGTTACGACATGCACTATAGCAATTCATTACACAACATCAGTTATAAAGCATGTAACATGCATGAATCTTATATTAGAAATCATGACAAGCACAAATCAGGATTTCACACTCATTCAAACATTTCAACAAACATATGAAATGCATCTTATATTCAAATTAGTTCACACATGTATAATTTATCGAAAACATCGTAACTAAGATCATGTGGTAGCAATCAAGTCAGACATAAATCATTGCTGATATTAAAAGCCTTAAAAACCATAACCTAAACATTTATAGTCCACACCTTTCATCGGAATACTCGATTTGAACTCGGTGCCAACACAACGTTCCCGAAAACAGAACGACGGCACCTATACAATGAAATAGGTTAGCTATTTCATCGATTATTCTATTTGGATCTCTAAATCAATATTAGGGTTAGGATTTCTTACCCAATTCGTAGTTGAAACAGTTCGTGTAGCGATGGTGGGGAGGTGAAACAACACGTGGATTAGTGGGAGAGAATCCCAGCAATGATCTCCAGGAATCTCTCTTCTTTCCTTCCTCTTTTCTCTCCTTTTCTCTCTTCTCTCTCCTAGGGTTGGAGAATTTCGTATGGAATGGGAATGGGGTGGTTTAAGGGCATTATATAGGCCCAGAACTGATGTCAATGGCCCCAGGGCCATGGTATACTTAGGTTATTGCCAAAGAGCTTCTGTTTCAGGCAAATGGGGCTCGTTTGGAGGTCCATTACTCACCTAGCAAGTTCCCTGACCATGGATCTAAGCCAAGTTATGATTTCGGTACGATGGGATTAGCAGATTGACCGTGGAGGACCCGTGTCAGATCGACGGTCGTTGTTGCTCGATCAGGGCCACAAGTATATAGATATGTGCAGGGAAATTTCCCTGATCCATGGGTGAAGTTCAGTCAGAAACCGACGGTCTGAAATCTTCAATTTCACCCGTGAGCAAATGACCCAATTTACTTAAGTTTCATTATATTTTCTATAGATATTCACGTTTCTCACACACTTCGCTCAGGGCTAAAGTTGTGCGTTTCAGGATACTATTTGGGCTCAATTCCTGCGATGGTTTTCAAGCCCAATAAGATGGACATATCCCTATAGTTTCGCAGTCATCGGACTTTCGACGTGCGGTCCAGGTCCGATACAGAGTTTTAATGTGCTCCTGAAAGTGACCGACTTTTGAGATTTCTCCTAGGTTTTTTAAGTAGCGCTAAGTCAGCGATTTTGATGGTTTTGGGTCTTGCCATTTGTATAGATAATGGTTCAAGCCAAATCCATCGATTATTTAGTTTAGTGCTTAACTAAATTTTCGTCTAATTTCTACAGAGTACGGTTCTTAGGGATTTCTGCTTGAGGTGGTACTCGGGTCTTTGTATGGATTTTTTTGAGACATTACAACTGTGTTCTATTGGAAAAGATCTATGAGCCCCACAATTATGTATGTTTTTTTATCCATGTCGTCCATCCATTTTTACTGATCATTTAGTGCAAAGTACAAAAGCGAGGAAGATCCAAATCTCAGGTGGACCACACCACGGGAAACAATGGTGATTAGACACCCACCATTAAAAACTTATCAGGGTTACAAAATTTTTTAATCAAGCTAATATTTTTATTTTCTCTTCAATCATGTCTTTATGTCTTTATAAATAGGTTCGATGGCAAATAAACATTACATTGGGCCTTGGGAATTTTTTAATGGTAGGCGGCTGATCAGCACGGTTTCCTATAGTGTGGTCCACTTGATATTTGGATTTGCCTCATTTTTGAGCTCATGCCCTAATATGAGCTAGTAAAAACAGATGAAGTGCATGGATTAAACTCATCATGCATGGTGGGGCCCACCAAGATTTTTCAGTAGCTCATAGTGCTAACGCCAGTGCTGTGTTCTACATTACGCAATATGGCTCTTGAAAAATCAACGAGACTTTGTTATAACTTCGGATCTTGTGATGTGGGTGTGGAAGTTGGATCGCAGGCAGATTGTGCTCACATGTGCCTTTTTAAGGGTGTGTTGATATGTTTGAGGAGTGGGGGTAATATATTTGACTAGATTTGCCACTAGCCAGTTACTTCAGTTCCAAAGTCAGCTAGACCCTGTAAAAACATTAGAAAAGAGAACCGAAGGTTCTCTATCCTTAGATGACTCTTTGACTTGCAACCAAAGATTCGGGATAAGGGACAATGGTTATGGAGAGGGAAGGTGGTAGGCATCCTCTTTACTCGCACAACTGTTCGGTCTTTACTTCACAGGATTGAGTGAACTATTAAGGATTGGGATTAGTTCTTGTATGTCGATGAATGCAGTGGTATGTGTAATAATGTAGCGGTAATATGATGCCAATAACGAACAATGGCCTAGGTCAAACAAATCTACCCTTACACACCCACTTATCGAAGCAGCAGAGATAACCAATTAACTCGAGTTTTTTTATGAACATGATCCGATTTCTTGACAAGCCTCAAAGCATACACCCGAGTCGACTTGGTATTTGAATGCAATGAATGTGATGTAATGCTAATGGCTAAGTAAATACCAAGATTAAGAAAGGAATGGATGTTACACAATGCTAATGCGAGTTTGAATGAAATTGATTGGAGTTGGGCAGAAGGTTGGATAGTTTTATCACAAGGGCTAGATCGATTGACTTGGATCGAGGTTTTGTTGCTCAGGTGGCTATAGGTTAGACTTGACTACGTTGACTAGGGCTGGACTCTTCTCCTTCTACTCTCACTTCTCCTTGGTGGAGGGATGATGTGGCTATAGCCAAGGGCCTTGGAAGTTTTGATTGATGGAGAATCTTGGGATTTCTTGATGGTTTAGAATAGGAGAGGGGGCTATTTATAGTCTCCTAGGTTAGTTTTCTGGTAATTTCTAGGAAATCTAATGGTGAAAAGGTTTCTAATTAAGGTTAAGATTTGAGATCACCACATAGTGAAATCTCGACACTTGGATTGGTGGGTAAAAGGATAATTTGGGCTAAAGGGGAGGATTGTGTAGTTTTTTCCTCTCCCACATGCTTGTGGACGAATTCGGAGCAACCCACATGCTTTGCACCCTCTCCTGCCAAAGTAGGAGAGCTGTCATGCGGTGGGTGACACCCTGGAGTAGCTCCTACTTTTGTAAGGGGGCTCTTGGGATAGTGTGTAGGCCTCTGGTTCCCATGGGCTTGCTTTGCGGTGGTCCTAAATGTGGATGGGCCTAGGTTTGGGATTATCTTGGGTTTGGTTTTGGACTAGAATTGGGTCTAATTTTGGGCAAGTATTTATGCTGAGTTGACTGAATTTGGCTAAGTTGACTAGGTTTAACTTGAATAACTGATTAGCCTTGGGTGAGGTGTCTATAGTGGGTGAGACCTAACCGTTGGCCTTTCCTCGATGTGTACATTGTATATCTAGGCTATTTATCCTTTTTGCCAATTCAATTTAGGAAATGGGCCAAAAAATGAAGCTGATCCAAATCTCATGTTGACCACATCACAAGAAACCATGGTCATTGACCATTAAAACTTTTTGTGGGCCACAAAGGTATTAGATCAGGTTAATATTTGTTTACCCAACTAAGCCTTTAGTTATAGGAGATTCAACTAAACACCTTCCATTATCTTGGTAGCCTCATTGGAGCATTAAGTGCAAGGTAGCTAATTTAAGGAAGCAGAAGAAGACCGGCTTCAAAGAACGGGAGAGCACAAGAGAATTTAATTAAAACACGGGAGAGCATCGATCATGCATCTTAAGAAGGCGCTATAAGTGAGCTCAATCTGACAAGTTGTCAATTGTAAGAGTCCACATACTCTCTCCTTGTGTAGGATTGAGTACAGAGTATGTGACCTAAACTCGTGTAGGTTCTTGTGTAGGATCGTATTTCCACCAACATGAGTGAGCACGTGTGCAAGTCCTTGTGTAGGACTCTGACGGGAGTGTACGTGTGTCGAATCCTTGTGTAGGCCTCTGACTGGAGTGTATGTTTGTAAGACCTTGTATATGCCTCTAGAGGGAGTGCACACTTGTAAAGATTAAGGGTGAACCTAAGATAGTGAATACTGATACACTCGAGGAGAGTGCATTTGCTGAGAGTGAAATAAGAAAACTAAACTATTATAAATGCTTGTGTTTGTGATTGTCATTTAGCACAATTCTATTCATGTTTATGTAATTAGTTAGATCATATGAATGCTTAAATCAGACTGTATGGTAGGTACTTGTAAGCACACACAAGTTCACTATCCTTTATAAATTAGTTGCCTAATTGGCAAATCTTTATAGTCTATGTAATTAGACCCACTTTTTCTTAGAAGCCTTAGTGTTAATTTTCCTTATTAGTTTAATTAGTAAATAACTTAGTTAGGTAAAGAATTTTAATCAATCATAGTCACCCCCCTCTAGGACTTAGCCATAATTCTATAACTCCACCAAGCTTTTGCACGTGCTATGGTAGACAATCCACACAATTTTAATTGCAGATAGCTCTTGAAGGAACTGTGTAAAGTTGATCCAATAAGAGCTTTTGAATTATGTCTACCTATGAGGGGAAAACTAAGGTTACCCAAGAAAATGAACTAATTAGTAAATCTTTTGGTACGGGTAAACCTTTTAGGGACACTAGAGGAATTGAACTTAACATGAATATTCTTTCCTCTATCCCTCCGGTAATCCAAAAGGCCTCGTATGCTTCATAAAGTAAATCAAGAGCCTCTCATGTGTGTCATGCTTGTGGAGATGTTGGGCATTTCAAATTTAAATGTTTGGTTTAAAAGGGGGTCCAATCCACCTCAGTCACAAGCTGAACTGGTAAATATTTCATCACTGAAAAATGCGCACACTAATGGAGAAGCATCCTTAAAGGATTATCAGAAAAGAAGAGAGAGTTTCCAACCTTTTCTAAAATGACCGATTGTATGAAGGTATTATTGAAACTAATTGCCCTGCTTAATGAAAAGTTGAAGAAAATGCTAATCAAGGACAATGATAATAAGGGTAGGACTTATATAGTTAAATTGCCTACCGAACATATATTTCTAACTAGGAATTCACCTAAGGGAGATGTATTTAGGAGAATCATTTCCCCTCCCAAACATAGTTCATGTTCTAAAAAATTCACACCCAAGTGAATTATAAAAGGAGATAGGTGACTTATAAGGTCTATCACTGCTGAATAATTAAATCAGAGGAATTAAGCATCATTGTTGAACTAAATTGAAAAATTTGAGGATTAGAGGCTCATTTTGTGCTTAATAGTTAAACTAGAGGATTATAACCTCATTGTTATTAATAGTTTAACGTTAAAGTTGCCTAATTTTAATATCATATGTTTAATGCTAGACCGTCATTCGTCATTTATATTTCAAATGACATATCTTTTGAATGATCATAATAAGCATGATCCTTGTTTTTAATGTAGTGTGCACCCTTACATTTTCTTGTTAGTATATGCTTATTAGAAAATTTATGATTTATAGAGCTTTTAATTTTTTGTGCTTAATTGATATATTTATAGAATTGTCTCTTTATCAAATACTGTAAAAAAATGTGGAGAAAGATCAAGTCCCAACAAAACAAGTTGAATTCTATTTTGTAGTATTTGTTTATTGTTGTAGGGAATTGATAAAGATAGGAGGAGCGATTATGGAGGAACAATGGAAGAGTTTACATGTCTCGAGTCCCATATTATAATTTATAAATCATTGTAATCTTGGACATGTAATATTTGAGTTGTTTTGGTTTGTCATTGGTATGCATCTTGACAAGGACTAGGTTAGTTTTTTGTCATGTAATTAATAAAGGGGGAGATTGTTAGAAAACTTATTTGTGCACCTGTTTTGTTAATCATGTGAGTCTGTTTGTCATGTAGTTAGTTGAGCCCTTGAAAGATGAAAACCAAAGACACGAGAGGACATGGAGCATCAATGATTGAAGAACATGTAAATGAGGTATCTTTGTGACCCTAACCTTAGTCCCAAAATAACTTTAGCCGTTAGATGATCCTAACCTTTATAGGTAAATCTTGTTTGATCATCACATAGTCTTAGGAGACAAATTGGAATAAGATAAGTCAGGCTAAAAGAAATGCGAAGCTATTGTAAAACACGTGGCCCAAAAACAACAAATTTTTAGTGGTTCTCAATCCCATCTAGAAGCCGTCGATGTGTTTGAGCGAACCTTCGATTAATCAAATATTAGGGTTCGATCAATCAAACTCAAGGCTTGATCGATTGAAGGTGCCTAAAAATGTCCATCAACTAAGTGCCTATTTTATGAAGTTTCTTGATGCCTTCAATGTCACACCCCAAACTCAAAAACCGAGCTCACAAAATTCTCGATTGCTGAATCCAGTGCCGATAGCCTCCGTAGTACCCCATTCTCGGCTCCCAGCACGCATATACCAGGTTCCGATCCTGGGATCCTACAAGGAGGATTTTCAACGTACATTTGTCTCGCAATAAGCATAACCAAAGGCATAACCCACGAACAATAACCAGAATTCCATCACAAAATCCACTATGATAAATAACTTTAAAGTATAATGCGCATAAAGAGAAATACAATAATAATAACAAATCTCCAAAAGCTCGACTGCACGCTCCTGTTCCTACCAAGCTATGGCTGCGTCCTGGAGTCACCTGTATGCATCAGTCATGCATAAGCTTATAGAAAGCTTAGAGGGTGGTGAAAGTGTGTGAGCAAGGTAGCAATGCAAGAATATAGTATCAGAGTAATACGGAAACAAGCTGATAAGTCCATGAATGTAATCAGTCGTACCAAGGCTATGCGATGTAAGACATCAATGCTATCAACCATACCAAGGCCATTCGATGCAAGGCATAAATGCTATCAGCCATACTAAGGTTATGCAATGCAATGAATGAATGCTATCAGTCATACTAAGGCCATGCGATGCAAGGCAAGAATGCTATCGACCATACCAAGGCTATGCGATGTAAGGCCTACATGGCCAAGGTCATATGAGAGATGTAACTCTAGCATACCAGTCCTCCTCAGGGTCCACATTTCAGTATAACTCATCTCTGAAATATCACCAAGGTTTAGTGAACTCCACACTAGCTGCCACCTCCCTAGCCGCACAACTAAGTGAAAGAGACCTCACTACCTGCTTACCAATCTCGGCCTGACTCGTCGGTAGTGGACCAATTTATGAGCTGGTCAGACTCAGCCTAGCTTAAAGCCCCCTCACTCGGGTGGATAAGACCACACCCCCTCCCAACCGACCACAACATAGTGGGAGACGCGACTTACTGGTATACGGCCTTTATGTGCTCATGTATTCACTCGGTCTAGATGTTGGAGTCATCCTTTGATACCATCGGGTTTAGGGACTTTCACCCAGGGACATCCTTCACGCCCCATGTAAAGAGAAGATTTCTGGTGTCTAAACTTGTCATCCACGTTATGCCCGTGGAGGCTATGGCCCTGATGTTGCTAGGGCGTACAACAATCACAACACACAATGCAAGATGCATGAGTCACACAATCCAATCATACATCAATCCTACGCATATCGTGTACTCATGTGGGACGGCTCTGCCTATCAGGGAGTCCCATAAACAACCTACCCTATGGTATATGTAATGGTCAATCACATCTCATAACAGTCATATAGATGATGCATATAGGCATGAATCAGGATGCTATGATGTCACATATTCATATTCGGTATTGATAACTGGCATCGATAATTGACATCGATAATCGGCCTCAATAATCGACCTATATGCAAGGCGGGGTCCATAGATAACAACCAATCTAAACCATAATATAAGGATCAGCCCTCGCCAGTGGATATGCCAAATCTGGTAGCACAGAGTCATCCATCTACGACGATGATGGACAATGCGACATCAATGGGGCCCAATGATTTGGGTTAACCATTAGAGAATGATGAGAACGGGCTTAACAAGGCCTAAGAGAAGGTCACAATGTGGACATTTAACCATCATTGCCCATCAATGTGGACATTTAACCAACATTGCTCCCACGAAGTGACCCACATAGAGCCAAACATATAGTGGGCCCATGGCCTCACATAAGGGCCCAATACACATCCCATTGGGCTGTACATATGGGCCACACATACATCATATTGGGCCTCACTCATGGGCCACATACACATCGTAATGGGTCTCAACAAATGGGCCACTATACATCACACTAGGGCCTGATATCTGGGCCTTAAATACATCATAATGGGCCTCTCACCTAGGCCTCAAATACATCTCATTGGGCCTCATGCCTGGGCCCCCAATTACATCACATCAAGCCTCATCAAATGGGCCACTAATACATCACAATGGGCCACATCTCATGGGCCTCAAATTCATCACAATGGGCCTCACATAAGGGCCTCACATCTCATTGGGCCTTAAACAAGGGCCATATCCATATTCATATATATATATATATATATATATATATATATAAAGGTAGGCCCCATGATCTGGATGGTCAGGATATCCCAGATGGCTGGACGGTTTGGATATAACGTATACCTCAAGGCAGGCCCCACCGTCAAAAGGGCTAGATGGCTAGAATATAACACATACATCACATGGGTCCGACCATCCATATCTGGACGGTGGACAACATGGATGAACACATGCATTATGATACAACCAACCGTCCAGATAATGGTGGGCCACGTATAAAAAGTGAAATGGATAGATGGCTTGGAATAAAACACATATATCATGGCTGGCCGCATATAGTAGCAGATGAACGACACTAATAAAATACATAAATAATGGTGGGTCCCTACAGCACCGTCCATGTATGGACGGTGTGGATACAAAACACTTGCGTCAAGGTGGGTCTCGCCCATCTAGAACGGACGGACGACTAGGATAAAACCCATACACCACGTGAATCACATCGTCTAGATGGATGGTGTGAATACATAATATATACATCAAGGAGGGTCCCACCCACACGTGTGGGGTGGGCCACGTCCTGGACAAACAGTTTTGGTATAACATATATCTCATGATGGGGCCCGTAGAGCTTGCTTATGTCAAGCATTGGGCCCACCGTTCCTAAACGGACAGACGGTTTGGATATACAATAGATACGTCAAGGTGGGGTCCCACCTGTCCACACGTGTCACACGTGTGGGGTGGGCCCCATGCGTCCAAATGGACATTATGGATATAAAACATACCTCATGATGGACCCACAGAACTTGCTGCGTCAATACAACAGCTTCAGCTACTGGCCATCCAGCAAATGGACGGCCCAGATAGATCACATGCATAGGGGGGTCCACACATGTGGGACCCACCAACAGCTTCATACCTGGCTGATATTTATGTTTTCTCTTCATCTGGGCCTGTCCAGACGAACAGGCTAGCAGGACTACGACTAGACAGTCCAGTAAGGTGGGTCCAACATATGGATGGCAAGGATGTAATACATACTTCATGGAGGGGTCTATTAAAGTGGGCCATACTGTAACTTCTCAGAAAAATCCATACAAAGACCCGAGTACCACCTCAGGCAGAAATCATTTAGGGTCGAATTCTTTGGAGATTAGACGAAAATTAATTAAGTACTAAACTGAATAAATGGTAGATTAGCTTAAACCACTTTCTATATGAACTGCAAGACCCAAAACCGGTAGAACTGCTAACTCAACAATACCTAGAAACCTAGAATCAATCTCAAAACCCGGTTGCTCACGGGAGCACATTGAAACTCCGTGTCGGGCCTATACCGCGCGTCGAAAGTCCGATGACCACGAAACTATACTGTTATGACCGCCTTACTGAGCTTGACAACCATCATGGGAATCGAGTTCAAATAGTATCCAGAAATTCACAACTTGAGCCTGGAGCGAAGTGTGTGAGAAACGCGAATATCCTTAGAAAATGAACTCAAACTTAAGTGATTTGGGCCATTTGTTTGCAGGCCAAATTTAAGGTTTCAGACCATCAGATTCTGACCCAACTACACCCTTGGATCAGGAAAATTTTCCTACATAGGTCAGTGTACTTGTGGCCCTGATCGAGTGACAATAGCCGTTGAGCTGAAACTGGTCCTCCTAGGTCGATCCACAAATTCGATCGAACTGAAATCTTAACTTGACATAGATCCATTGTCAAGGAACTTTTTCCAGACTGTGTACAGGTACTAGACCTCTAGATGAGCTCTGTTGGCCCAAAATAGCCATCTTTTGGCTATATCCTAAGTATACTATGTCCCTCGGGCCATTGACATCACTTCTGGGCCTATATAAGACCCTTAACACACCCCTCTCTCATTCCATACGAAATTTCCTAACCCTAGGAGAGAGAAGAGAGAAAAGAGGAGGAAAGAGTGAGGAGAAGAGAGAGAGAGAGAGAGAGAGAGAGAGAGAGTTGTGGGGATTCACTCCCACGACTCCACGTACTGAATCACCTCCCCACCATCGCTACACCGGCAATTCTAGATATGATTTGGGTAAGAAATCCTAACTCTAATCTCATTCTTGGAATCCAAATAGAGGAATCAGCGAAATAACTAACCTATTTCAAGGTTTAGGTAGTCGTTGTGCCATAGACAAGGACGTAGTGTACGAACTGAGTTCGTAACGAGTAAACCAACGAAAGGTGCAGGCTATAAATGTTTAGGTTATGGTTTTCAAGGCTTTCAATGTCAGTAATGGTTTATGATAGACTTAATTGCCACCATATACCCTTAGATACGATGCTTTCCATATATTACATATGTATGAACTATGCTTATTAACTATGCATTCCATGTGTTTGTTGAAATGTTTGAATGAATATGGAATTTCAATTTGTGCTTGCCATGATTATTAATTGAGAATACATGATCGTTGTATGCGTGACAACTCCTTTATGAAAGGATATGCCATAATATATGCTATAATTAATTCATTACATGTATGTTTGAAATGTGTAGTCAAGTGTTTGATAAAATGTCTGAATGGGTGATTGTTTGATGAAATGCATTTATTAAAGGTGCTGAGATGAGATTCTCAATTACCTTAGTTATATGAATAGATTCCTTCATGTAATTTACATTCGACTACGTGATTCATGTATGAAATGCCTATGTATGATAACATGTGCACTATGTGTTTGTTAAAATGCTCGAATGAGATTTATATGTGATTTGGTTGTTAAATGTTGTTTGACTATCACATATGAATGCCTATTACAATTGAGTATGATTGGGACTATTGCATAGTCCAGGCAATCGGTAACAGTTTCCAATCGAGTGGTCGATTTAGTTTCGCTACCACGGACACATTCGATGAATTCGAGTCGTACGGTGATTATCAACAGTGGTTAGGCCACAAGGAGTGCATATGCTCTCCATGTTAATTAAGTTAGCGTGCGCTCATACCAATCGAGCCTGTCAAGTAACCTGATTGGTCTAATGTGTGTTTACCATGGATGGACGCTACTGCTAGAATCTAAGGTACCACTTATCAATGCAAAGCCCGTTTAACCTTGGTACCACGATCTGCTAAGACTCATGAGCTAGGCATGGTGGTGTATGGGACACCGTGGTCGAGCTGTCGGCCTACGCTGCGGTTACAAGCCTCCCCGTAGTGACCAGTGAATAATATAAACTCGTGAGCCGAATATGGTGGTGTATGGGACACCGTATTCGAGCTGTCGGCCTATGCTAAGGTAACGAGCATTTTCGTAGTGACCTCGAGTATAAACTAATGCCTATGTGAAAAGGCTAAGCTATATGTCCTAGGGGAGGGGGGTGAATAGAACAACGCTAAATTTAAAATAATTACAGCGGAATTGAATAAAGAGATAGCCAAATAAAGTAAATCAATTCACAATGCTGAAATGAAAAGCAACCTCAATAAACAAGTATTGAGAGGTTGATACAAAAGTTGTTCTAAGGACAACCTTACACCAAAAACCAAAGTTTATGGTAGGACAACCTTAGTTCTAGAAAGGTCTTTATAACAAGAACTCAAACTAAAGATGAATAAATATAGTCAAACTATACTGAAGAATAAAATGCAATCTCAAATATTAATTGTTCTAAGGACAACCGTGCACCATAAAAATGGCAGGGCAACCTTACTAGAACAAGTAGAGAAACTGAAGCTCATACAACTAAAGGAATAGCAATAGATAAATTGTGGAAATATACATCTAAACTATTACAATATTCCCCACTGAGCTTGAAATAAAATGATTACAACATTCACATTTACATACATTCTACAACTAAATAATCAAAGATAAGAAAATGAAGCGCAAATTAACACAACACAAAGAGTTATAGTGGTTCGCCTGTGTGTACACCAACTATTCAACAACTGCCACCCAGAATGCTACTCCACCCCTAATATCCTCACACAGGGGATATTAGTGTTCACTATCAAACAGGTTTTCACAGGTTCACCCAAAACCTTCACAATTATGTCTTTTTCCAAGGGCTTACATAATTTAAAAACCCTCACTTCTGAGTTTTCTGGCTCTCCTCAGATAACCAACAACTTTGAGATTTTTCTGGCTTAACCTCAAATAAAACCAAAATACAGTAAATTATAAAATGTAAAATACCTGTTTTTCTTCTTTGTTGTAGAAGCCCGGAAGAATGATGAGGGCCGAATATTACATATTAGACCCCAACTATTACCTGCTTTTACGTACATGATAATGCCTAACATCGTATTTTAATCGTGTTTTTGTTGCAGGATGTAATAAGGAGCATTGATTGAAAAAGAGTATTAAAAGCGTGGATTTGACGCTCCAAAGTTACCAGAGCAAGGGATGGACTCCATAGGACCAATATTGAAGAATTTACATGCCAAAGATCTGAGAAAATCAAGCCGTTCACGTTAAATAGGCCTGAAATTGGTGCAAAATGCAAGATCACATGGTTCCCGCCATCTGATTGACTCGAAACTTCATACATGTGATGGGGGCCGTAAATTAACCGTACATTTCAAATTTCAGCCTCGGATCACT
Source organism: Magnolia changhungtana (assembly GCA_030180095.1). NCBI lineage: Eukaryota > Viridiplantae > Streptophyta > Magnoliopsida > Magnoliales > Magnoliaceae > Magnolia > Magnolia changhungtana. The sequence goes on from JASAUF010000600.1 coordinate 8,538,725, forward strand.
ATAAAAGTGTCCCAACTAACAAATCAGCCCATAAACCGTTGATTCTGGGCCCACATGATATCTGGAAATGCTTCAACTTCGGATTCAATGCCTTACTTGAGGAGAAAAAATGAATGGATGGATTGGATTTCTCAGAAACATCGTCGTGGACCTGACATGTACAGAGTGTGCATAGAGCACATCTGCACTAGCGTGCACCGCACCATCGCCTCGGTCAAACCGACCGCTGACCCGCGGCTCTCTCTCTCAAAACGGCAACTGCCATTTCCAGGCAGCGTTAACGTGTCCGGGGATCGGATGTAGTTGTGGAACCCATCCATTTTCCAAAAGTGTGATCCAGACCGTCCATTAGATTTCAAACGTCCATATTACCATCGCCTAGGTGGCAGTATTTCAGAAGACAATGAATATTGGTTTTTAACCGTTCAAACACATATTGGACGGTGGAACAGAAAATCAGGTGGACCTCATCAATGGACACCTAAAACTATCCCTTCCGAACGGTTTTTCGAGAGGAATCCAATGTACGTTTTGGATTGATAAAACAATTATCGAAGTGGGCCCCACCAGAACGGACAGCGGAAGAGATCCACGTCCCCGTTTTCAGCTGCGTAACAGATGCCGCTGGTCCGTTTTGCAGCTGACTGTGGGCCCCATACGTCATTCGTACAGTTCATCCAAGCCATTCATCTTGTAGAGTGGCTCGAGCACTACAAAACCATGTTGATATTTTGTGTCCATGCGTGCACACGTGTGCGGTACAGAGGCCAAAAACGGACTGCCCTGCATTATTCAAAACTGATCTTTTTTGTGATTTCTTCTCTGGGACGCGTCAATGGACGTTCAAAATTACCTATTCTTGACTAAAATTTTGTCCTGAATCTAATGGATGGGGTGGATTTTCCAGAAAATACTTCTGTAGGGCCCACCGATCACGACAACGAGGGGTGCAAAAGGTTTCGCACGTATTAGGAAATCCAGTTTTCCAGGCGGTTGTGGGCCACCATCTTTGATCATATGGTAGATCTGAACCGTCCATCATGTAGAGGACCCAAGAAAGTCCTAAGGGACGGTGTTTGTTTGGAATTTGGGCGAGGAAAATGCTATGTTTTGAGGGCCCGAACTGGGCTGCGAAAAGGCTTTCGCTGCACGTGCGACAACTTTCCAAATCCGATTTTCACCACTCCAGCCACTCCATCAGCTATAAAAAGGGTTGCAAAATGTGAGGAAGGGCATTCAAAAATTGGAGGAGTTCCAGATCCAGGGAGGAGATCCAGAGAAGAGAAGAGAGAGGGGGAGAGAGAGAGATCGATTGGTTTGATATTTCCTTTTTATGAATTTTGTTTATCCATCTTTTTAATGGATTTTATGGGTCACTAATCTCTCAGCTAGGGCTGAGATGAAGCCCCTAATTTGATTAGCTCTTGTATTGGTTGAATTTACTTTGAATATTAATTGATTTGTTTCTTTCTCTAAGTGGGCTTGATTGGTTTAAATTCTATACTTCTCCATCTATGAACTTGACCAAAGTATATATATGGATGTTGTTTGGATGCTTATTATAGGTGCTTGTGTCTGATCAAGAACAGGTTTCCTATAGAGGAAGAAACAGGGTGCTTTAATGAACTGTACATTCCATGTGCCCGACCAAGGACATGGGATATGTTATTCATGGCATTGCTTAAAGGAACTAGACATTCTGTATGCCCGATTAAGGACACAGATTGTGCTTTCTCTATATAAGTGGTATCAATCTAAATTAAGGTGAATCAACAGACAAAACAAGGGTTAGGATAATTAGGGGTGGATTCGAAAGTCCTAGTGCTCGTTCTCTGATTGAATTTTCTTCCCTATTCTCAATTTTTTTTTTATATATAAAATTGTGCTTAGTAATTCGCTCCATTATTTGTTGGATTAGTTAAGGAGAATCACAGATTTGAATTGTGATGACCAGTCCTCGTGGGAACGATCTCGTAATACATACCATATCTACATTTGATTCGTATACTTGCGAGTTTAAAAATCATTTAAATCATGTTGGTTTAAATAAAACATCAAGTTTTTGGCGCCGTTGTTGGGGACTGTTTCGTTCCAAATTGGATTTAAGATTCTCTCTTATTATAATTCGTAGTCTTAGGATTTTACTAACTTTAGATTAGAGCTTTTGTTTAGAAACTAACCTATTTCCTATTTTGTAGGGTCCTGACATAAATTTCTAAGTTGGTAATCCCGTTCTAAATTCTCTACTCTTTCTAATTTCTATTTTTAGAATTAGGATTTTACTTTTTAGAAATTTTCTAATTCTAGAATTTCTTTTTTGAATTGTTCAATTTTCTATTTTTAGATTTGGATTCTTCTTTTAAGTAACTTTCTATTTTCTAGTTTTAGAAATTTTTTTTATTTTTTAGAAACTAACTTAGCTTTTTATTTTTAGTAACTTTCTAATTCTAGGATTTCTTTCCTTTTAGAAACTAACTCTTTTTTTTTTTTTTTTTTTTTTTTTTTTTTTGTTCTTTAGAAAATTTCTAATTTTAGATTTTTTTTGTTTTAGAAACTAACTTGTTTTGTTTTCTTTTGCAGGATTCTAACATAGATCTCCAAATCAGTAACATCTTTCTAAATTCTCCAGTCTTTTCTACTTTCTATTTTGAGAATTAGGTTTTTATTTTTTAGGAATTTTCTATTTTCTAACTTTGGATTTAGAAACTTTCTATTTTCTAGTTTTAGAAACTTTTTTTTTTTTTTTTAGAAATTAACCGTTGCGTAGGATTTTTCTATCATTATTTTAGGAAACTTAATTTGTTTTTGTTTTTATTTACAGGAATTGGGGAAGGAAGCTACTAAGTGAAGGAAGAGCTTCTTAAATCTTCTGACATCAATCATCTCCTTTCCTGGGTTCTTTCTTCCCATTCTTGTTGATATAGTTTTAACTTGTTTTAGAATCTCATAGTTTCTAGTTCTAGTTTTATTTCTCTTAGGTTGCTTCTTAGTTTAGTTTTCTTTCTTACATTGCAATAACATAGTTTATGCTAGGACGTAGATCTCTGAACATAGAACTAGCACAGTTTGATCCTGAAATAGAAAGAACTTTTCATAGAAGATTTAGAAACATCCTATTTGAAATGGCGGATGAGAATGAAACTAAAGCTCTTAGAGATTATTCAGCTCCTGTCCACTTCAATGCGCCTTCATGCATAGTGTTGCCCGCCACCACGGCAGCACACTTTGAACTCAAGACTGGGGTCATACAGTTGTTGCCTTCCTTTTATGGTTTAGACAAGGAGGACCCATATCATCATGTGAAAGAATTCCTAGACATTTGCTCTACCTTTAGGTTTCAAAACTTTTCAGACGATTCGATCCGTTTGCGCCTTTTTCCTTTTTCTTTGAAGGATAAGGCGAAAGCATGGTTGAATTCTCTAGAAGTTGGGTCTATCACTACATGGGACCAATTGTCTAGGAAGTTCTTAAACAAGTTCTTCCCTGTTCACAAAACTAATGCTCTCCGTAGGGAAATTACCAATTTCACACAAAAAGAGGGAGAGCACTTTCATGAATGTTGGGAAAGATGGAAGGACTTACTTCTTAAATGTCCACACCATGGTTTTGAAAAGTGGCAACAAGTTCAATACTTCTATGACGGTTTGACACCCCAGAACTATCGCATGGTTGATGCCACCAGTGGATGGTCATTCATGACCAAACGTGATGTTGAAGCATGGAACTTCTTTGAAACCTTGTGTGAAAATTCCCAGCAATGGGACTATTCAAATAGAGGTGACAGAAGTCCCCAACCACAGAAGAGAGGTGATATATATGAGATAGGAGTCACGCCAGATCTCCATGCCAAGATTGATGGCCTGACAAAGAAGGTTGATGCTCTGATGTTGCATAATGGACCTCCACAAACAGCTTAAGTCGAGGCATGTGCCATATGTTCTAGTCCTGCCCATCCTATGCAATCTTGTCCATCTGGTGCAGCATCCCCAGAACTTCTTTCTGAACAAGTATATGCAATGAACACTTTTCAAAGACCTGAGAATAATCCTTACGCAGAAATTTACAACCCAGGTTGGGCTAGGCATCCAAATTTCTCTTGGGCAAAAGGACCACAACAAGGAGGACCATCTGGAAATCCTCCCATGCAACCGCACTCCCAAGTTGGCAGTCAACAACTTCAACAGTTTCCGCAATATCAACAACTGCCTGCACAATCAAGGAAACTATCTCTTGAGGATACACTCAATCTTTTTATGCAGAGTTCTCTCCAATTCCAAAAAAACACCCAACAAACCTTACTAGCCAACCAGCAAAGCTTACATGCAAATGCGCAATCCATTGCCAAGCTAGAAGTACAATTGGGTCAACTTGCTGCCACATTGAGTGAAAGAGAGAAGGGCAAGTTCCCTAGCCAACCTGTGGCTAATCCAAAGGGATAATATGAGATTGGCTCTAATTCCAACCAAGGGCAATATCATGAGCAAGCCAAATCGATCACTACCCTTAGGTCAGGCAAACTGATTGACAACAGAATAGAGATGCCTAGGGATGAATCAAATTCTAAAGCAGAAGATCAAGATGAAGCAGAGAGACACACTAATACATCCAAAGTCCAAAAGCTCTCTGACTCTCCAAGAGCCACTAATGTGCCACCCTATGTGCCCAAAGCACCCTTTCCTCAACGTCTGGCACCAATGAAGAAAAGAAACAACTTTGATGAAATCCTAAATGTGTTTAAAAAAGTGCAAGTCAACATTCCGTTACTTGATGCCATCAAGCAAGTCCCTGCTTACGCTAAGTTTCTTAAAGATTTATGCACTCAAAAGCGTAAGCAAAATGTTCATATGAAAGTCTTCCTTGCGGAGCAGCTCAGCTCCATGATTCAACATAACAGCCCTCCTAAATTTAGGGATCCAGGAGCCCCCACTATTTCTTGCGGCATAGGAGATAATAAGATCGGGAAGGCATTGCTTGATTTAGGGGCGAGCGTCAATTTGTTACCATATTCGGTTTATGAGCAGCTAGGACTTGGTGAGTTGAAACCGACTAAAATAACATTACAACTAGCTGATAGATCTGTCAAGGTGCCCTGGGGTGTTATTGAAGATGTGTTAATCCAGGTTGATAAATTTTATTTTCCAGTGGATTTCATAGTTATAGACACTTAGCCTGTCCAGAATCTTCATAGTCAGATCCCAGTCATCTTGGGTCATCCATTTTTGGCCACATCTAATGCTATTATAAATTACCGGAATGGAGTTATGAAGTTGTCCTTTGGTAACATGAATATTAAACTCAATGTCTTTAATGCAGGACAACAATCCGCAGATTTGGATGACATATTTGAAGTGGACATGATCGAGAGTCTAGTGCAGGACTCCTTCCGTAAATCCTTTGAAGATCCACTTGAGACCTACTTAGCACAATATGGCACGGATTTTGACATAGATAGTCCCATCCACGAAGTCAATGCACTGCTCGACTCTACTCCTATATTGGAGACTGAAAAATGGAGAGCGAAAGTGGAACCTCTTCATCTCTCTGAGACTCTTCCTGACAACACGTTTCTAACTTTAAGAAGGCAAAAGAGAGCAGGCTGCTTAATGTTCTTAGAGCATATAAGGTAGCAATTGAACAGAGGATAGCGGAAATACAGGGAGTATGCCCCACTGTATGTATGGATCATGCTGTGGGAATGTCGCGTGAAATGCAAAGGAAGTGTGATCCTAACATGGAAGAAGTCATTCGAGCAGAAGTCCTTAAATTATTTGACGATAGTATCAGTTACTTCATTTCAGATAGCACAGTTCATGGGAACTCACATCACTTGTCTGGGATTGGTTAATCAAGGTGTTGAGGTAATTTCTTTGGTGGACCCTGGTTGTAAAGATTAGTTAATTCATGGTCCGTTCTTGTCTGGCTGAAGACGTTAAACTTAGCGCTCCTGGGAGGCAACCCAGCCTTTTGTTTTATTGTATTACTTTTTCCTAGTTAGTTACTTCAATGTTTGTGGGTAACATTTCTGCAAACCCTCACGAGACTACAACTCGTCCACTAGGGGTAACCTAGGGGTTTAAAGGCTTGTTGCATACGCTAAATGCAATCGAGAGCACCTGCGAAAGTGGTATAGGTAGGGTTTTCTTTTTGGAATTTTTTTTTTTTGATGTCTCTCTTGTGCTGACCTGCTTTTACGATGATATTTTTTTGAGGAAGCCTCTTGATTCTCCGTCCAGGTACTATCTTTCCCTCATTCCTCTTTTATTTTCATTGTCCCATGTGCATCGCATGATTATTTCTTTTACATTGAGGACAATGTAGATTTTAGGTTGGGGGTGGGAGATTAGGTTACCTAATCAGTATTTTCTTGGTCTTGAGCAAAATTGTGAAAAATTTTTAAAATTTTTTCTGGAATTTCTTATGAATTTGAAGTGATTTTGAAGGATAGTTGTGATTTTAAAATTACAAGATACAGAATATGAGTAACTTATGACTCTTGGATTCGGCCATCTGCTTGATTTCACAGTCAATTCTGAATTGATAATCCATGATTAGAAGTTGTAAACATTGATTGAGCCATGATTTCACATATCAGATCTCGCTTACACATTAAGTTCTCAGTTCGATATTAAATGGTAACTTGGTGATCATTAAGCATGAAAGGAACCAGCCTGAAAAACAAAATTTTTAGCATCAGTTTACAAAGAAGAATTGAAAGGGTAAGTCGCATAATCGTCACCATAGGTTTGCTCTCTATAGGTGTAGATTTGATTCCCCATGGTTGACATTTATAAAAATTTAGGCGATAAGTTTTTGCCATAGGTTTGCTCCCTATAGGTGAGAATTTGATTCCCTTCCTTGGCATTACTATTCATAAAGAAAATCAAAGGCTGGTTGAATGGAAAGTTAATCTGTAAGGCAAGTGTTGGCTTTAGTTGTCATGAATTTCATTGTTAAATACCAATGATATTATGAAATTGACAATTGGGTCTCTTAATGATCGTAAGCCGAGATTACATTATACACTTATGGAACTCAATGTTTAGAATGTTCTAATTGATGGATAAATATTGTGAACTTGATTATGAAGTTTACTGCAAGCTTGATTCCAGGAGAAATTTTTACTCACCATTCATAAATCTTTGAATTCTCACATTTCGACTATTTGTTCATAAGTCACTTGGGTTTACAGGAACAGTCGTTTATCTCTGAAATTATTTTTCGCATGTTTTGCTCGGGACTAGCAAAATGCTGGTTGGGGGTTGTGATGAGGGCCGAATATTACATATTAGACCCGACTATTACCTGCTTTTACGTACATGATAATGCCTAACATCGTATTTTAATCATGTTTTTGTTGCAGGATGTAATAAGGAGCATTGATTGAAAAAGAGTATTAAAAGCGTAGATTTGACGCTCCGAAGTTACCAGAGCAAGGGACGGACTCCATAGGACCAATATTGAAGAATTTACATGCCAAGGATCTGAGAAAATCAAGCCGTTTACGTTAAAGAGGCCTGAAATTGGTGTAAAATGCAAGATCACATGGTTCTCGCCATCCGATTGACTCGAAACTTCATACATGTGATGGGGGCCGTAAATTAACCGTACATTTCAAATTTCAGCCCTCGGATCACTATAGAAGTGTCCCAACTGACAAATCAGCCCATAAACCGTTGATTCTGGGCCCACCTGATATCTGGAAATGCTTCAACTTCGGATTCAACACCTTACTTGAGGAGAAAAAATGAATGGATGGATTGGATTTCTCAGAAACATCGTCGTGGACCCCACATGTACAGAGTGTGCATAGAGCACATCTGCACTAGCGTGCACCGCACCATCTCCTCGGTCAAACCGACCGCTGACCCGCGGTTCTCTCTCTCAAAACGGCAACTGCCGTTTCCAGGCATCGTTAACGTGTCCGGGGATTGGATGTAGTTGTGGAACCCATCCATTTTCCAAAAGTGTGATCCAGACCGTCCATTAGATTTCAAACGTCCATATTACCATCGCCTAGGTGGTAGTATTTCAGAAGACAACGAATATTAGTTTTTAACCGTTCAAACACATATTGGACGGTGGAACAGAAAATCAGGTGGACCGCATCAATGGACACTTAAAACTATCCCTTCCGAACGGTTTTTCGAGAGGAATCCAATGTACGTCTTGGATTGATAAAACAATTATCGAAGTGGGCCCCACTGAACGGACAATGAAGAGATCGCGTCCGTTTCATTGCGTAACGTAACGGACGCCGCTGGTCCGTTTTGCGGCTGACTGTGGGCCCCATACGGCATTCGTACGGTTCATCCAAGCCGTTCATCTTGTAGAGTGGCTCGAGCACTACAAAACCATGTTGATATTTTGTGTCCATACGTGCACACGTGTGCGGTACAGAGGCCAAAAATGGACTGCCCTGCATTGTTCAAAACTGATCTTTTTGTGATTTCTTCTTTGGGACACGTCAATGGGCGTTCAAAATTACCTATTCTTGACTAAAATTTTATTCTGAATCCAATGGACGGGGTGGATTTTCCAGAAAATACTTCTGTAGGGCCCACCGATCACGACAACGAGGGGTGCAAAAGGTTTCGCACGTATTAGGAAATCCAAGTTTTCCAGGCGGTTGTGGGCCACCATCTTTGATCATATGGTAGATCTGAACCGTCCATCATGTAGAGGACCCAAGAAAGTCCTAAGGGACGGTGTTTGTTTGGAATTTGGGCGAGGAAAATGCTATGTTTTGAGGGCCCGAATCGGGTCAGGCGCGAAAAGGCTTTTTTGCCGCACGTGCGACAACTTTCCAAATCGATTTTCACCACTCCACCACTCCATCAGCTATAAAAAGGGTTGCAAAATGTGAGGAAGGGCATTCAAAAATTGGAGGAGTTCCAGATCCAGGGAGGAGATCCAGAGAAGAGAAGAGAGAGGGGGAGAGAGAGAGATCGATTGGTTTGATATTTCCTTTTATGAATTTTGTTTATCCATCTTTTTAATGGATTTTATGGGTCACTAATCTCTCACTAGGGTGAGATGAAGCCCCTAATTTGATTAGCTCTTGTATTGGTTGAATTTACTTTGAATATTAATTGATTTGTTTCTTTCTCTAAGTGGGCTTGATTGGTTTAAATTTATACTTCTCCATCTATGAACTTGACCAAAGTATATATATGGATGTTGTTTGGATGCTTATTATAGGTGCTTGTGTCTCGATCAAGAACAGTTTCCTATAGAGGAAGAAACAGGGTGCTTTAATGAACTGTACATTCCATGTGCCCGACCAAGGACATGGGATATGTTATTCATGGCATTGCTTAAAGGAACTAGACATTCTGTATGCCCGATTAAGGACACAGATTGTGCTTTCTCTATATAAGTGGTATCAATCTAAATTAAGGTGAATCAACAGACAAAACAAGGGTTAGGATAATTAGGGGTGGATTCGAAAGTCCTAGTGCTCGTTCTCTGATTGAATTTTCTTCCCTATTCTCAATTTTTTTTTTATATATAAAATTGTGCTTAGTAATTCGCTCCATTATTTGTTGGATTAGTTAAGGAGAATCACAGATTTGAATTGTGATGACCAGTCCTCGTGGGAACGATCTCGTAATACATACCATATCTACATTTGATTCGTATACTTGCGAGTTTAAAAATCATTTAAATCATGTTGGTTTAAATAAAACATCAAGTTTTAGCGCCGTTGTTGGGGACTGTTTTGCTCCAAATTGGATTTAAGATTCTCTCTTATTATAATTCGTAGTCTTAGGATTTTACTAACTTTAGATTAGAGCTTTTGTTTAGAAACTAACCTATTTCCTATTTTGTAGGGTCCTGACATAAATTTCTAAGTTGGTAATCCCGTTCTAAATTCTCTACTCTTTCTAATTTCTATTTTTAGAATTAGGATTTTACTTTTTAGAAATTTTCTAATTCTAGAATTTCTTTTTTGAATTGTTCAATTTTCTATTTTTAGATTTGGATTCTTCTTTTAAGTAACTTTCTATTTTCTAGTTTTAGAAATTTTTTTTATTTTTTAGAAACTAACTTAGCTTTTTATTTTTAGTAACTTTCTAATTCTAGGATTTCTTTCCTTTTTAGAAACTAACTCCTTTTTTTTTTTTTTTTTTTTTTTTTTTTGTTCTTTAGAAAATTTCTAATTTTAGATTTTTTTTGTTTTAGAAACTAACTTGTTTTGTTTTCTTTTTTGTGATTCTAACATAGATCTCCAAATCAAGAATATCTTTCTAAATTTCTCCATTTTTCTACTTTCTATTTTGAGAATTAGGTTTTTATTTTTAGGAATTTTCTATTTTCTAACTTTGGATTTAGAAACTTTCTATTTTCTAGTTTTAGAAACTTTTTTTTTTTTTTTTTTATAGAAATTAACCGTTGCGTAGGATTTTTCTATCATTATTTTAGGAAACTTAATTTGTTTTTGTTTTTATTTACAGGAATTGGGGAAGGAAGCTACTAAGTGAAGGAAGAGCTTCTTAAATCTTCTGACATCAATCATCTCCTTTCCTGGGTTCTTTCTTCCCATTCTTGTTGATATAGTTTTAACTTGTTTTAGAATCTCATAGTTTCTAGTTCTAGTTTTATTTCTCTTAGGTTGCTTCTTAGTTTAGTTTTCTTTCTTACATTGCAATAACATAGTTTATGCTAGGACGTAGATCTCTGAACATAGAACTAGCACAGTTTGATCCTGAAATAGAAAGAACTTTTCATAGAAGATTTAGAAACATCCTATTTGAAATGGCGAATGAGAATGAAACTAAAGCTCTTAGAGATTATTCAGCTCCTGTCCACTTCAATGCGCCTTCATGCATAGTGTTGCCCGCCACCACGGCAGCACACTTTGAACTCAAGATCTGGGTCATACACTTGTTGCCTTCCTTTTATGGTTTAGACAAGGAGGACCCATATCATCATGTGAAAGAATTCCTAGACATTTGCTCTACCTTTAGGTTTCAAAACTTTTCAGACGATTCGATCCGTTTGCGCCTTTTTCCTTTTTCTTTGAAGGATAAGGCGAAAGCATGGTTGAATTCTCTAGAAGTTGGGTCTATCACTACATGGGACCAATTGTCTAGGAAGTTCTTAAACGAGTTCTTCCTTGTTCACAAAACTAATGCTCTCCGTAGGGAAGTTACCAATTTCACACCAAAAGAGGGAGAGCACTTTCATGAATGTTGGGAAAGATGGAAGGACTTACTTCTTAAATGTCCACACCATGGTTTTGAAAAGTGGCAACAGGTTCAATACTTCTATGACGGTTTGACACCCCAGAACTATCGCATGGTTGATGCCACAGTGGATGGTCATTCATGACCAAACGTGATGTTGAAGCATGGAACTTCTTTGAAACCTTGTGTGAAAATTCCCAAGAATGGGACTATTCAAATAGAGGTGACAGAAGTCCCCAACCACAGAAGAGAGGTGATATATATGAGATAGGAGTCACGCCAGATCTCCATGCCAAGATTGATGGCCTGACAAAGAAGGTTGATGCTCTGATGTTGCATAATGGACCTCCACAAACAGCTTAAGTCGAGGCATGTGCCATATGTTCTAGTCCTGCCCATCCTATGCAATCTTGTCCATCTGGTGCAGCATCCCCAGAACTTCTTTCTGAACAAGTATATGCAATGAACACTTTTCAAAGACCTGAGAATAATCCTTACGCAGAAATTTACAACCCAGGTTGGGCTAGGCATCCAAATTTCTCTTGGGCAAAAGGACCACAACAAGGAGGACCATCTGGAAATCCTCCCATGCAACCGCACTCCCAAGTTGGCAGTCAACAACTTCAACAGTTTCCGCAATATCAACAACTGCCTGCACAATCAAGGAAACTATCTCTTGAGGATACACTCAATCTTTTTATGCAGAGTTCTCTCCAATTCCAAAAAAACACCCAACAAACCTTACTAGCCAACCAGCAAAGCTTACATGCAAATGCGCAATCCATTGCCAAGCTAGAAGTACAATTGGGTCAACTTGCTGCCACATTGAGTGAAAGAGAGAAGGGCAAGTTCCCTAGCCAACCTGTGGCTAATCCAAAGGGATAATATGAGATTGGCTCTAATTCCAACCAAGGGCAATATCATGAGCAAGCCAAATCGATTACTACCCTTAGGTCAGGCAAACAGATTGACAACAGAATAGAGATGCCTAGGGATGAATCAAATTCTAAAGCAGAAGATCAAGATGAAGCAGAGACACACTAATACATCCAAAGTCCAAAAGCTCTCTGACTCTCCAAGAGCCACTAATGTGCCACCCTATATGCCCAAAGCACCCTTTCCTCAACGTCTGGCACCAGTGAAGAAAAGAAACAACTTTGATGAAATCCTAGATGTGTTTAAAAAAGTGCAAGTCAACATTCCGTTACTTGATGCCATCAAGCAAGTCCCTGCTTACGCTAAGTTTCTTAAAGATTTATGCACTCAAAAGCGTAAGCAAAATGTTCATATGAAAGTCTTCCTTGCATGAGGAGCAAATTTCTCACTCCATGATTCAACATAACACCCTCCTAAATTTAGGGATCCAGAGCCCCACTATTTCTTGCGGCATAGGAGATAATAAGATCGGAAGGCATTGCTTGATTTAGGGGCGAGCGTCAATTTGTTACCATATTCGGTTTATGAGCAGCTAGGACTTGGTGAGTTGAAACCGACTAAAATAACATTACAACTAGCTGATAGATCTGTCAAGGTGCCCTGGGTGTTATTGAAGATGTGTTAATCCAGTTGATAAATTTTATTTTCCAATGGATTTCATAGTTATAGACACTTAGCCTGTCCAGAATCTTCATAGTCAGATCCCAGTCATCTTGGGTCATCCATTTTTGGCCACATCTAATGCTATTATAAATTACCGGAATGGAGTTATGAAGTTGTCCTTTGGTAACATGAATATTAAACTCAATGTCTTTAATGCAGGACAACAATCCGCAGATTTGGATGACATATTTGAAGTGGACATGATCGAGAGTCTAGTGCAGGACTCCTTCCGTAAATCCTTTGAAGATCCACTTGAGACCTACTTAGCACAATATGGCACGGATTTTGACATAGATAGTCCCATCCACGAAGTCAATGCACTGCTCGACTCTACTCCTATATTGGAGACTGAAAAATGGAGAGCGAAAGTGGAACCTCTTCATCTCTCTGAGACTCTTCCTGACAGCACAGTTTCTAACTTTAAGAAGGCAAAAGAGAGCAGGCTGCTTAATGTTCTTAGAGCATATAAGGTAGCAATTGAACAGAGGATAGCGGAAATACAGGGAGTATGCCCCACTGTATGTATGGATCATGCTGTGGGAATGTCGCGTGAAATGCAAAGGAAGTGTGATCCTAACATGGAAGAAGTCATTCGAGCAGAAGTCCTTAAATTATTTGACGATAGTATCAGTTACTTCATTTCAGATAGCACAGTTCATGGGAACTCACATCACTTGTCTGGGATTGGTTAATCAAGGTGTTGAGGTAATTTCTTTGGTGGACCCTGGTTGTAAAGATTAGTTAATTCATGGTCCGTTCTTGTCTGGCTGAAGACGTTAAACTTAGCGCTCCTGGGAGGCAACCCAGCCTTTTGTTTTATTGTATTACTTTTTCCTAGTTAGTTACTTCAATGTTTGTGGGTAACATTTCTGCAAACCCTCACGAGACTACAACTCGTCCACTAGGGGTAACCTAGGGGTTTAAAGGCTTGTTGCATACGCTAAATGCAATCGAGAGCACCTGCGAAAGTGGTATAGGTAGGGTTTTCTTTTTGGAATTTTTTTTTTTTGATGTCTCTCTTGTGCTGACCTGCTTTTACGATGATATTTTTTTGAGGAAGCCTCTTGATTCTCCGTCCAGGTACTATCTTTCCCTCATTCCTCTTTTATTTTCATTGTCCCATGTGCATCGCATGATTATTTCTTTTACATTGAGGACAATGTAGATTTTAGGTTGGGGGTGGGAGATTAGGTTACCTAATCAGTATTTTCTTGGTCTTGAGCAAAATTGTGAAAAATTTTTAAAATTTTTTTCAAATTTCTTATGAATTTGAAGTGATTTTGAAGGATAGTTGTGATTTTAAAATTACAAGATACAGAATATGAGTAACTTATGACTCTTGGATTCGCCATCTGCTTGATTTCACAGTCAATTTCAATTGATAATCCATGATTAGAAGTTGTAAACATTGATTGAGCCATGATTTCACATATCAGATCTCGCTTACACATTAAGTTCTCAGTTCGATATTAAATGGTAACTTGGTGATCATTAAGCATGAAAGGAACCAGCCTGAAAAACAAAATTTTTAGCATCAGTTTACAAAGAAGAATTGAAAGGGTAAGTCGCATAATCGTCACCATAGGTTTGCTCTCTATAGGTGTAGATTTGATTCCCCATGGTTGACATTTATAAAAATTTAGGCGATAAGTTTTTGCCATAGGTTTGCTCCCTATAGGTGAGAATTTGATTCCCTTCCTTGGCATTACTATTCATAAAGAAAATCAAAGGCTGGTTGAATGGAAAGTTAATCTGTAAGGCAAGTGTTGGCTTTAGTTGTCATGAATTTCATTGTTAAATACCAATGATATTATGAAATTGACAATTGGGTCTCTTAATGATCGTAAGCCGAGATTACATTATACACTTATGGAACTCAATGTTTAGAATGTTCTAATTGATGGATAAATATTGTGAACTTGATTATGAAGTTTACTGCAAGCTTGATTCCAGGAGAAATTTTTACTCACCATTCATAAATCTTTGAATTCTCACATTTCGACTATTTGTTCATAAGTCACTTGGGTTTACAGAATGTGAATGTTTATATCTCGAAATTATTTTTCGCATGTTTTGCTCGGGACTAGCAAAATGTCTTTGGTTGGGGTTGTGATGAGGCCGAATATTACATATTAGACCCGACTATTACCTGATTTTACGTACATGATAATGCCTAACATCGTATTTTAATCATGTTTTTGTTGCAGGATGTAATAAGAAGCGTTGATTGAAAAAGAGTATTAAAAGCATGGATTTGACACTCCGAAGTTACCAGAGCAAGGGACGGACTCCATAGGACCAATATTGAAGAATTTACATGCCAAGGATCTGAGAAAATCAAGCCGTTTACGTTAAAGAGGCCTGAAATTGGTGTAAAATGCAAGATCACATGGTTCTCGCCATCCGATTGACTCGAAACTTCATACATGTGATGGGGGCCGTAAATTAACCGTACATTTCAAATTTCAGCCCTCGGATCACTATAGAAGTGTCCCAACTGACAAATCAGCCCATAAACCGTTGATTCTGGGCCCACCTGATATCTGGAAATGCTTCAACTTCGGATTCAACACCTTACTTGAGGAGAAAAAATGAATGGATGGATTGGATTTCTCAGAAACATCGTCGTGGACCCCACATGTACAGAGTGTGCATAGAGCACACTGCACTAGCGTGCACCGCACCATCTCCTCGGTCAAACCGACCGCTGACCCGCGGTTCTCTCTCTCAAAACGGCAACTGCCGTTTCCAGGCATCGTTAACGTGTCCGGGGATTGGATGTAGTTGTGGAACCCATCCATTTTCCAAAAGTGTGATCCAGACCGTCCATTAGATTTCAAACGTCCATATTACCATCGCCTAGGTGGTAGTATTTCAGAAGACAACGAATATTAGTTTTTAACCGTTCAAACACATATTGGACGGTGGAACAGAAAATCAGGTGGACCGCATCAATGGACACTTAAAACTATCCCTTCCGAACGGTTTTTCGAGAGGAATCCAATGTACGTCTTGGATTGATAAAACAATTATCGAAGTGGGCCCCACCAGAACGGACAGCGGAAGAGATCCGCGTCCCCGTTTTCAGCTGCGTAACGGACGTCGTTGGTCCGTTTTGCAGCTGACTGTGGGCCCCATACGTCATTCGTACGGTTCATCCAAGCCGTTCATCTTGTAGAGTGGCTCGAGCACTACAAAACCATGTTGATATTTTGTGTCCATACGTACACACGTGTGCGGTACAGAGGCCAAAAATGGACTGCCCTGCATTGTTCAAAACTGATCTTTTTGTGATTTCTTCTTTGGGACACGTCAATGGGCGTTCAAAATTACCTATTCTTGACTAGAATTTTATTCTGAATCCAATGGACGGGGTGGATTTTCCAGAAAATACTTCTGTAGGGCCCACCGATCACGACAACGAGGGGTGCAAAAGGTTTCGCACGTATTAGGAAATCTAGTTTTCCAGGCGGTTGTGGGCCACCATCTTTGATCATATGGTAGATCTGAACCGTCCATCATGTAGAGGACCCAAGAAAGTCCTAAGGGACGGTGTTTGTTTGGAATTTGGGCGAGGAAAATGCTATGTTTTGAGGGCCCGAACTGGGCTGCGAAAAGGCTTTCGCTGCACGTGCGACAACTTTCCAAATCTGATTTTCACCACTCCAGCCACTCCATCAGCTATAAAAAGGGTTGCAAAATGTGAGGAAGGGCATTCAAAAATTGGAGGAGTTCCAGATCCAGGGAGGAGATCCAGAGAAGAGAAGAGAGAGGGGGAGAGAGAGAGATCGATTGGTTTGATATTTCCTTTTTATGAATTTTGTTTATCCATCTTTTTAATGGATTTTATGGGTCACTAATCTCTCAGCTAGGGCTGAGATGAAGCCCCTAATTTGATTAGCTCTTGTATTGGTTGAATTTACTTTGAATATTAATTGATTTGTTTTTTCTCTAAGTGGGCTTGATTGGTTTAAATTTATACTTCTCCATCTATGAACTTGACCAAAGTATATATATGGATGTTGTTTGGATGCTTATTATAGGTGCTTGTGTCTCGATCAAGAACAGTTTCCTATAGAGGAAGAAACAGGGTGCTTTAATGAACTGTACATTCCATGTGCCCGACCAAGGACATGGGATATGTTATTCATGGCATTGCTTAAAGGAACTAGACATTCTGTATGCCCGATTAAGGACACAGATTGTGCTTTCTCTATATAAGTGGTATCAATCTAAATTAAGGTGAATCAACAGACAAAACAAGGGTTAGGATAATTAGGGGTGGATTCGAAAGTCCTAGTGCTCGTTCTCTAATTGAATTTTCTTCCCAATTCTCAATTGTTTTTTTTATTATATAAAATTATGCTTAGTAATTCGCTCCATTATTTGTTGGATTAGTTAAGGAGAATCACAGATTTGAATTGTGATGACCAGTCCTCGTGGGAACGATCTCGTAATACATACTATATCTACATTTGATTCGTATACTTGCGAGTTTAAAAATCATTTAAATCATGTTGGTTTAAATAAAACATCAAAGAACCAAGTCGGAGTAGAGATTTGAATGTCAAAGTTCAATGTCCAATACTCACTATAAAATGGTTCTAAGTTCTAATAGATTTTAAATTAAAACACATGGGCTAGCTTTAATTGATTTTAATTCAAGAAAAAGGAAAACAACACTTCCTCTTTTGAGATCAGATTGGAATATAAGAAACAAAATCAATTTAAAAAGCTAAAGAAAGAAAATATTAAATATGCACACTTAGCTTAAATGGAGCACAGACAAATCTCTCAGAAGGCCGAATTAAATTAGCTTGATTTTCTTATTTTATTCTGAGATTCGTGCTCTATTTATAGGTGAACAAATCATGTCTTCGATTGGTCTTAAGTCGCTACGACTGGTTGTAGGACCAACTGATATTTGAAAATTTGAGCGTGATAGGATAAGGTAGTTTCACGACTGGTCGAAGGTAGTCTACGACTGGTTGAAGGTTTCTCACGACTAGTTGAAGTAAGTCGAATTTCATCTCTGGACTTTGAGTCGTAGGTCTACAACGGGTCGAACAATCAGTCAACATTGTTCATACGACTGGTCGAACAGACTCCAGGACTGGTCAAAGCTTAACTAAAAATTCTGAATTTTTTCAACAAACTTATGACTGGTGTAGAGGGTCAAATATTACATATCAGACCCCAATCATTACCAGATTTTACGTATATGATAATGTTTAATGGAGTATTTTAATTGTATTTTTGTTACAGGATGAAATCAGGAGCGTTAATTGAAAATTGATGTTAAAGGCATGGATTTCATGATCCAAAGTCTCCAGAGCACGGGATGGACTCCAGAGAACCAATAATGAAGATTTTACACGCCTGGGATCTGAGGAAAGCAAGCCAAAGGGGCCCGAAAAGGGTCCAGAATGCAAGATCACATGGTTCCCACCATCCGATCAGTTCGAAACTTCATACATGGGATGAGGGCCATAAATTAACCATACATATTAAATTTCAACCTCTGGATATTTCGGGAAGTATTCCAATGGCCAGATCAGCCCCTTAATTCAGTAAGTGGGGCCCACTTGATAACAGGATATGCCTCAACTTTGGTCCCAACCCATTAATCAGGGAGATAAAGAGGATGGATGGTGTAGATTTCTCGTAAACATCACGGTAGGGCCTGTGGATGAGGAGTGTGTACACTGTACACTTGCACTGGTGCGTCGCGCACCGCACCGTGCTTGCTGGTTAAACCGATCACGACCCGCGCTCGAGGCTCTCTTATACAGCGTCTACGGACAGCGGCTGTCGGTTCGCAGTTGTGGGTCCCACCTGTTGTCCATAGTGACAATCCTGACCGTCCATCACATCCAAGTGAAGCATATTAACAATGCCTAGGTGGAGGAATCGTGAATGATCATCAAGAGTGAAATCCAGCCATTCAATAGCAAAACGGACGGTGAGTTTAAAACTCTGTGGGCCACGCAAAAATGAAGAAAAATCATGGGTTTTCGACCGAAATTTTGATAGAAATTTGGTGAACGGAGTGGATTTCACTGTAGATTCCGATCACGGACCCCACCATCACAGCAGCAGCTGTTTTCGTGTCCGCGTAACGGATGGCCGCTGTCCAGTTTTGCGGGAGTTTGTGGACCCCACCCGTCAACCGTACGGCCGATCCAAGCCGTTCATCGTGTAGAAGGCTTCGAGAGCTACAAAATCATGTTGATATTTTGTGTCCATGCATGCACACGTGCGTGATACAGAGGCCACAAACGGACTGCTTTACAATGTTTAAAACTGATCTCTTCGTGATTTTTTCTCTGGGCCGTGTCAATGGATATTCAAAACCACCCATTCTTGACTGAAATTTCGTCCTGAATCCAATGGACGGGGTGGATTTTCCAGAAAATACTTCTGTGGGGCCCACCGATCATGGCTGCGAAAATTTGCACTCCATGTCCTGCTACAACTCTGCCACCGACTCCAGCCCTCCAGCAGCTATAAAAGAGGAATTATGGACGTGGGAAATTCATTCAGAAACAGGGGATCCCAGATCCAGAGCAAGGGAGAGAAGAAAGAGAAGAAAGAAGAGAGAGAGATCGATTGGTTTGGTGTTCCTTTTTATGAATTTTGTTTATTCATCTTTTTAATGGATTTTATGGGTCACTAATCTCTCAGCTAGGGCTGAGATGAAGCCCCTAATTTGATTAGCTCTTGTATTGGTTGAATTTACTTTGAATATTAATTAATTTGTTTCTTTCTCTAAGTGGGCTTTATTGGTTTAAATTCTATACTTCTCCATCTATGAACTTGACCAAAGTATATATATGGATGTTGTTTGGATGCTTATTATAGGTGCTTGTGTCTGATCAAGAACAGGTTTCCTATAGAGGAAGAAACGGGGTGCTTTAATGGATTGTACATTCCATGTGCCCGACCAAGGACATGGGATGTGTTATTCATGGCATTGCTTAAAGGAATTAGACATTCTGATGCCCGATTTAGGGACATGATTGTGCTTTCTCTGTATAAGTGGTATCAATCTAGATCAAGGTGAATAAACAGACAAAATAAGGGTTAGGATAATTAGGGGTGGATTCGAAAGTCCTAGTGCTCTCTCTCTGATTGAATTTTCTTCCCTGTTCTTAATTGTTTTTTTTCCTAGAATTGTGCTTAGTAGTTCATTCCATTATCTGTTGGATTAGTTAAGAAGAATTGTGAATTTGAGTTGTAACGATCAGTCCTCGTGGGAACGATCTCGTAATACATACCATATCTACATCTGATTCGTATACTTGCGAGTTTAAAAATCATTTAAATCATGTTGGTTTAAATAAAACATCAAGTTTTTAGCGCTGTTGCCGGGGACTGTTTCGTTCCAAATTAAATTTAGGATTCTCTCTTATCATAATTCATAGTCTTAGGATTTTACTAACTTTAGGTTAAAGTTTTTATTTTATTTTTAGAAACTAACCTATTTCCTGTTTTGTAGGGTCCTGACATAAATTTCTAAGTTGATTATAACATAGATCTCCAAATTGGAAGTGAAGGAGGAGCTCCCTATTCTTCAGACATCGATCGTCTCATTTTTTTTTCGGGTTCTTTCTTCCAATCCTTGCTTACATTATTTTATCTTGTTCTAGTTTTATTTCTCTTAGGTTGCTTCTTAGTTTAGTTTTCTTTCTTACATTGCAATAACATAGTTTATGCTAGGACGTAGATCTCTGAATATAGAACTAGCACCGTTTGATCCTGAAATTAAAAGAACATTTCGTGAAAGATTGAGAAATAATCCTGTTGAAATGGTGAATGAGAATGAAGTTAAAGCTCTCAAAGATTATTCAGCTCCTGTCCAATTTAATGCGCCTTCATGCATAGTGTTGCCAACCACTACGACGGCACACTTTGAACTTAAACCTGGAGTCATACAATTGTTGCCATCCTTTTACGGATTGGACAAGGAAGACCCATATCATCATGTGAAAGAATTCCTAGACATTTGCTCCACCTTTAAGTTCCAAAACTTCTCAGACGATTCGATCCGCCTACGCCTGTTTCCTTTTTCTTTAAAAGATAAGGCGAAAGCATGGTTGAATTCTCTGGAAGTTGGATCTATCACTACATGGGACCAACTGTCTAAGAAGTTCTTAAACAAGTTCTTCCCAGTTCACAAAACCAATGTCCTCCGTAGAGAAA
The DNA here is from genome assembly GCA_030180095.1 of Magnolia changhungtana. Lineage (NCBI taxonomy): Eukaryota > Viridiplantae > Streptophyta > Magnoliopsida > Magnoliales > Magnoliaceae > Magnolia > Magnolia changhungtana. The sequence continues at coordinate 8,559,712 of JASAUF010000600.1, forward strand.
TTACTAACTTCACACAAAAAGAGGGCGAGCACTTTCATGAATGTTGGAAAAGATGGAAGGACTTGCTTCTTAAATGTCCTCACCATGGTTTTGAGAAATGGCAACAAGTTCAATACTTCTATGATGGTCTGACACCCCAGAACCGTCGCATGGTTGATGCCACCAGTGGAGGGTCATTCATGACCAAAAGTGATGTCGAAGCGTGGAACTTCTTTGAAACCTTGTGCGAAAATTTCCAGCAATGAGACTATTCAAATAGAGGTGACAGAAGTCCCCAACCACAAAAGAGAGGTGGTATATATGAGATAGGAGTCATGCCAGATCTGTGCGCCAAGCTTGATAACCTGACAAAGAAAGTTGATGCTCTGGTATTAAGTAATGGACCTCCACAAACAGCTCAAGTTGAGGCATGTGCCATATGTTCCAATCCTGCCCATCCTATGCAGTCTTGTCCATCTGGTGTAGCATCCCCAGAACTTCTCTCTGAACAAGTACATGCTATGAACACTTTCCAAAAACATAGGAATGATCCTTACTCGAACACATACAACCCAGGGTGGGCTAGACATCCAAAATTTTCTTGGGCAAAAGGACCACAACAAGGAGGACCATCTGGAAATCCTCCCATGCAACCGCACCTCCAAGTTGGCAGTCAACAACCCCCACAGTTTCCGCAATATCAACAACTTCCTACACAATCAAGGAAACCATCTCTTGAGGATACACTCCATCTTTTTATGCAGAGTTCTCTCCAATTCCAAAAAGACACCCAACAAACCTTACTAGCCAACCAGCAAAGCTTACATGCAAATGCGTAATCCATTGCCAAGCTGGAAGTACAAATGGGTCAACTAGCCGCCACATTGAGTGAGAGAGAGAAGGGCAAGTTCCCTAGCCAACCTGAGGCTAATCTAAAGGGACAGTATGAGATTGGCTCTAATTCCAACCAAGGGCAATATCATGAACAGGCCAAATCGATCACTACCCTTAGGTCAGGCAAGCAGATTGATAACAGAATAGAGATGCCTAAGGATGAATCAAATTCTAAAACAGAAGATCAAGATGAAGCAGAGAGTCACACCAATGCATCCAAAGTCCAAAAGCTCTTTGACTTTCCAAGAGCTACTAATGTGCCACCCTACGTGCCCAAAGCACCCTTTCCTCAACGTCTGGCACCAATAAAGAAAAGAAATAACTTTGATGAAATCTTGGATGTGTTTCAAAAAGTGCAAGTCAACATCCTGTTGCTTAACGCTATCAAACAAGTCCCTGCTTACGCTAAGTTTCTGAAAGATTTATGCACTCAAAAGCGTAAGCAGAATGTTCATAAGAAGGTCTTCATTGCAGAGCAGCTCAGCTCCATGATTCAACATAACACCCCTCCGAAATTTAGGGATCCAGGAGCTCCCACCATTTCTTGCGGCATAGGAGATCATAAGATCGGGAAGGCATTGCTTGATTTAGGGGCGAGCGTCAATTTGTTACCATATTCGGTTTATGAGCAGCTAGGACTTGGTGAGTTGAAACCGACTAAAGTAACATTACAACTAGCTGATAGATCTGTCAAGGTGCCCCGGGGTGTTATTGAAGACGTGTTAATCCAGGTTGATAAATTTTATTTTCCAGTGGATTTCATAGTTATAGATACTCAGCCTGTCCAAAATCTTCATAGTCAGATCCCAGTCATCTTGGGTCGTCCATTTTTGGCCACATCTAATGCTATTATAAATTGCCGGAATGGAGTTATGAAATTGTCTTTTGGTAACATGAATATTAAACTCAATGTTTTTAATGCAGGACAACAATCCGCAGATTTGGATGACATATCTGAAGTGGACATGATCGAGAGTCTAGTGCAGGACTCCTTCCGTAAATCTTTTGAAGATCCACTTGAGACCTGCTTAGCACAATATAGCATGGATTTTGACATCGATAGTCCCATCCACGAAGTCAATGTACTGCTCAACTCTACTCCTATATTGGAGACTGAAAAATGAAAAGCGAAAGTGGAACCTCTTCATCCCTCGGAGACTCTTCCTGACAGCACAGTTTTTAATTCTGAGAAGACAAAGGCGAGCAGGCTGCTTAAAGTTCTTAGAGCATATGAGGCAGCAATTGAACGGAAGATAGTGGAAATATAGGGAGTATGCCCCACTGTATGTATGGATCATGCTATGGAAATGTCGCGTGAAATGCAAAGGAAGCGTGATCCTAACATGGAAGAAGTCGTTCGAGCAGAAGTCCTTAAATTACTTGATGACAGTGTCAGTTACCTCCTTTCAGATAGCACAGTTCATGGGAACTCACATCATCTGTCTGGGATTGGTTAATCAAGGTGTTGAGGTAATTTCTTTGGTAGACCCTGGTTATAAAGATAAGTTAATTCATGGTCCGTTCTCGTCTGGCTGAAGACGTTAAACTTAGCGCTCCTGGGAGGCAACCCAGTCTTTTGTTTTATGCTTTTCCCTAGTTAGTTACTTCAATGTTTATGGGTAACATTACTGCAAACCCTCACGAGACTACAACTCGTCCACTAGGGGTAACCTAGGGGTTTAAAGGCTTGTTGCATACGCTAAATGCAATCGAGAGCACCTGCGAAAGTGGTATAGGTCGGGTCTTCTTTTGTTTTTCTTTTTGTTATTTTTGCTTCTGTTGATTTCTCTCTTGTGCTAACTCACTTTTACGTTGCAATTTTTTTTTAGAAAGCTTCTTCATTCTCCATCCAGGTATTATCTTTCCATCACTCCTCTTTTATTCTTGTTGTCCCATGTGCATTGCTTGCTTATTTCTTTTACATTGAGGACAATGTAGATTTTAGGTTGGGGGTGGGAGATTAGGTTACCTAATCAGTATTTTTTTGGTCTTGAGCAAAATTTGTGAAAATTTTAAAATTTTTCTGGAATTTCTATTGAATTCAAAGTGATTTTGAAGGATAGTTGTGATTTTAACATTATAAGATACGTGATGTTGGTAACTTATGACTCTTGGATTTGGCCATCTTCTTGATTTCACAGTCACTTTTGAATTGATAATCCATGATTAGAAGTTGTAAACATTGATTGAGCCATGATTTCACATATCAGATCTCACTTACACATTAAGTTTCCAGTTCAATATTAAATGGTAACTTGGTGATCATTAAGCATGAAAGGAACTAGCCTGAAAAATTGGTTAACATCAGTTTTTAAAGAAGAAGAGAAAAGGCGAGTCGAATAATCTTCACCATAGGTATGCTCCCTATAGGTGAGGATTCGATCCCCCATGGTTTACATTTAGGAAGAGTTAGGTATAAAACCTTTACCATAGGTTTGCTCCCTATAGGTGAGGATTTGATTTCCTTCCTTGACGTTACTATTAAAAATAAAATAAAATAAATAAATAAATAAAAAATCATCAAAGTCTGATAGAATGAAAAAGGCAAGTGATGGTTTCTGTTGTCATGAATTTCATTGTTAAATACCAATGATATCATGAAATTGACAATTGGATCTTTTAATGATTGTCAGTCGAGATTTCACTATACACTAATGGAACTCAATGTTTACAATTGTTCAAATTAATGGATTAATATTTTAAACTTGATTATGAAATCTGCCGAGAGTTTTATTCTAAGAGAAAAATTCCACACACCAATCATGAATCTTAGAATTTTCACATCTCAGCTATCTGTTCACAAGTCACTTGAGTTTACAGGAATTGTCTTTTATTTCTGAAATTATTTTTCGCATGTTTTGCTCGGGACTAGCAAAATGCTGGTTGGGGGTTGTGTTGAGGGTCAAATATTACATATCAGACCCCAATCATTACCAGATTTTACGTATATGATAATGTTTAATGGAGTATTTTAATTGTATTTTTGTTACAGGATGAAATCAGGAGCGTTAATTGAAAATTAATGTTAAAGGCATGGATTTCATGATCCAAAGTCTCCAGAGCACGGGATGGACTCCAGAGAACCAATAATGAAGATTTTACACACTTGGGATCTGAGGAAAGCAAGCCAAAGGGGCCCGAAAAGGGTCCAGAATGCAAGATCACATGGTTCCCACCATCCGATCAGTTCGAAACTTCATACATGGGATGAGGGCCATAAATTAACCGTACATATTAAATTTTAACCTCTGGATATTTCGGGAAGTGTTCCAACGGCCAGATCAGCCCCTTAATTCAGTAAGTGGGGCCCACCTGATAACAGGATATGCCTCAACTTTAGTCCCAACCCATTAATCAGGGAGATAAAGAGGATGGATGGTGTAGATTTCTCGTAAACATCACGGTAGGGCCTGTGGATGAGGAGTGTGTACACTGTACACTTGCACCAGCTGCGCACCGCACCGCTGCTTCGGTCAAACCGACCGCTGACCCGCGCTCGAGGCTCTCTTATACAGCGTCTACGGACAGCGGCCGTCGGTTCGCAGTTGTGGGTCCCACCTGTTGTCCATAGTGACAATCCTGACCGTCCATCACATCCAAGTGAAGCATATTAACAATGCCTAGGTGGAGGAATCGTGAATGATCATCAAGAGTGAAATCCAGCCATTCAATAGCAAAATGGACGGTGAGTTTTAAACTCTATGGGCCACACAAAAATGAAGAAAAATCATGGGTTTTCGACCGAAATTTCGATAGAAATTCGGTGAACGGAGTGAATTTCGCTGTAGATTCAGATCACAGACCCCACCATCACAGCAGCAGCTGTTTTCACGTCCGCGTAACGGACGGCCGCTGGCCAGTTTTGCGGGAGTTTGTGGACCCCACCCGTCAATCGTACGGCCGATCCAAGCCTTTCATCGTGTAGAAGGCTTCGAGAGCTACAAAACCATGTTGATATTTTGTGTCCATGCGTGCACACGTGCGTAATACAGAGGCCACAAACGGACTGCTCTGCAATGTTCAAAACTGATCTCTTCATAATTTTTTCTCTGGGCCGCGTCAATGGATGTTCAAAACCACCCATTCTTGACTGAAATTTTGTCCTGAATCCAATGGACGGGGTAGATTTTCCAGAAAATATTTCTGTGGGGAGCACCGATCATGGCTGTGAAAATTTGCACTCCATGTCCTGCTACAACTCTGCCACCGACTCCAGCCCTCCAGCAGCTATAAAAGAGGAATTATGGACGTGGGAAATTCATTCAGAAATAGGGGATCCCAGATCCAGAGCAAGGGAGAGAAGAAAGAGAAGAAAGAAGAGAGAGAGATCGATTGGTTTAGTGTTCCTTTTTATGAATTTTGTTTATTCATCTTTTTAATGGATTTTATGGGTCACTAATCTCATGATGTTTTAATGGATTTTATGGATTTTATGTCCAAAAACTTGATGTTTTATTTAAACCAACATGATTTAAATGATTTTTAAACTGGCAAGTATACGAATCAAATGTAGATATGGTACGTATTACGAGATCGTTCCCACGAGGACTGATCGTCACAACTCAAATTCACAATTCTTCTTAACTAATCCAACAGATAATGGAATGAACTACTAAGCACAATTCTAGTAAAAAAAATAATTAAGAACAGGGAAGAAAATTCAATCAGAGAGAGAGCACTAGGACTTTCGAATCCACCCCTAATTATCCTAACCCTTGTTTTGTCTGTTGATTCACCTTGATCTAGATTGATACCACTTATACAGAGAAAGCACAATCTATGTCCTTAATCGGGCATACAGAATGTCTAATTCCTTTAAGCAATGCCATGAATAACACATCCCATGTCCTTGGTCGGGCACATGGAATTTACAATCCATTAAAGAACCCTGTTTCTTCCTCTATAGGAAACCTGTTCTTGATCAGACACAAGCACTTATAATAAGCATCCAAACAACATCCATATATATATACTTTGGTCAAGTTCATAGATGGAGAAGTATAGAATTTAAACCAATAAAGCCCACTTAGAGAAAGAAACAAATTAATTAATATTCAAAGTAAATTCAACCAATACAAGAGCTAATCAAATTAGGGGCTTCATCTCACCCTATTTGAGAGATTAGTGACCCATAAAATCCATTAAAAAGATGAATAAACAAAATTCATAAAAAGGAACACCAAACCAATCGATCTCTCTCTCTTCTTTCTTCTCTTTCTTCTCTCCCTTGCTCTGGATCTGGGATCCCCTGTTTCTGAATGAATTTTCCACGTCCATAATTCCTCTTTTATAGCTGCTGGAGGGCTGGAGTCGGTGGCAGAGTTGTAGCAGGACATGGAGTGCAAATTTTCGCAGCCATGATCGGTGGGCCCCACAGAAGTATTTCTGGAAAATCCACCCCGTCCATTGGATTCAGGACGAAATTTCAGTCAAGAATGGGTGGTTTTGAACATCCATTGATGCGGCCCAGAGAAAAAATCACGAAGAGATCAGTTTTGAACATTGTAGAGTAGTCCGTTTGTGGCCTCTGTATCACGCACGTGTGCACGCATGGACACAAAATATCAACATGGTTTTGTAGCTCTCGAAGCCTTCTACACGATGAATGGCGTAGATCGGTCGTACGGTTGACGGGTGGGGTCCACAAACTCCCGCAAAACTGGCCAGCGGTCGTCCGTTACGCGGACGCAAAAACAGCTGCTGCTGTGATGGTGGGGTCTGTGATCCGAATCTACAGTGAAATCCACTCCGTTCACCGAATTTCTATCGAAATTTTGGACGAAAACCCATGATTTTTCTTCATTTTTGTGTGGCCCATAGAGTTTAAAACTCACCGTCCATTTTGCTATTGAATGGCTGGATTTCACTCTTGATGATCATTCACGATTCCTCCACCTAGGCATTGTTAATATGCTTCACTTGGATGTGATGGACGGTCAGGATTGTCACTATGGACAACAGGTGGGACCCATAACTGCGAACCGACGGCCGCTGTCCGTAGACGCTGTATAAGAGAGCCTCGAGCGCGGGTCCGGTCGGTTTGACTGGCCAGGGGCAGGCGGTGCGCGGTGCAAGTGTACAAGTGCATGTACACACTCCTCATCCACAGGCCCTACCGTGATGTTTACGAGAAATCTACACCATCCATCCTCTTTATCTCCCTGATTAATGGGTTGGGACCAGAGTTGAGGCATATCCTGTTATCAGGTGGGCCCCACTTACTGAATTAAGGGGCTGATCTGGCCGTTGGAACACTTTCCGAAATATTCAGAGGTTGAAATTTAATATGTACGGTTAATTTATGGCCCTCATCCCATGTATGAAGTTTCGAATTGATCGGATGGCGGGAACCATGTGATCTTGCATTCTGGACCCTTTTCAGGCCCCTTTGGCTTACTTTCCTCAGATCCCAGGTGTGTAAAATCTTCATTATTGGTTCTCTGGAGTCCATCCCGTGCTCTGAAGACTTTGGATCATGAAATCCATGCCTTTAACATCAATTTTCAATTAACGCTCCTGATTTCATCCTGTAACAAAAATACAATTAAAATACTCCATTAAACATTATCATATACATAAAATCTGGTAATGATTGGGGTCTGATATGTAATATTTAACCCTCAACAACTGGTCCAGGAAAATCTTAGACAGGTCGAAGCAGTGCTAAGACTAATCGAACAAAGACCAGGACTAGTCTTAGAACAGACCAAACTCACTTATATAAAACATATGGATTATGTATCCAAAATGGCCTACTCTAAAGGTCAACCTAAGGTCAGTCATACCTCAAAAGTGAAGTAAGGACATTGAAACTTAAAGATGAGTGACCTTAAGCATAATGAAACTTGAGATCTTGATTTAGCTTGAACTTGAATGCATCTTAAAATCTCGAGTCTTGAAAGTCGAACATTCTCACATTCTCGAGTCTTAACTTGTGAACATTGCTTATCTATTGAAGCTAATCTTGTGAGAATTTTGTCTTGACTTGACATACCATTTGTAGAGATTTGTTCTTCACATATGCAAGCTTCATAACAAGATACATACAGTGTCTTTTGGCACCTCAAATTTGACAATATAGTGGAGCTATCAACAATAACACTTACAATCTCCCCCTTTGTCAAATTAGTGACAAAACACACTTATAAGTTATACAAGATATATTTCATAAAATAGAATATCTGGTTAACGAATCATGCACCAGTTAATATCAACCGACACATATACATAAGCATGAACCTAAGCATGAACCTGTAAATCAATTCAATATATATTCTCTACAATCTCTGTACATACCCCCCCTGAGTATAACATATATCCATTGACCATTAACCATCCATTCTCCCCCTTTTTGTCACAATAGGACAAAGGAAGTAATGAACAATAGAGTTAAAAAAGATAAACAATACATATAATCCATAAACAGAGATAAGTCAAAAGTTGCAACAATCTCACAAACAGAGAGAGTAGAAATATAAAGTTATTACAGTCCAGTAAAATAAAAAGAACTAATCTGAGCCAGATGAAGGAGTAGGGATGGAATTATCAAGCTGATGCATGCCCTTGTTCAAGTGCTTAAGATATTTACGCATATATTTGAACTGTAAATCATGCGCAACATTCATGTTATCTATCTTAACATTCATATTATCAACCTTCTCCTCCAAATCACGTAAACGTGCATCAAAGTCAGATGGTGCATAATCAGGGTCATTTGCAGAATCAGAATTAAGTTCTTCAAAAATATCATCCATGTTAATATCATCAGGTGGAAGATCATCAGCTTCTCCTCATGTCTAGCTTCGGCACCAGCATTACCATCAGCTTGACCAGGAAGCATATCCAACTTCATCTTATTAAGATTAATATTGTTAAATATCAGATGATGGATAAGGGCTTCTTCAACAGGCATGTCGACTAACATATGCTTTGCCAATATAGTCATCAAATAAGTAAAAGGGATGTCACTATGACCTGGATGGAGTTGAAATTGAATAATGTGGTGACAAATCAAGGATGGTAAACAAATATTAGCACCTCTGACAACAACATGAAGAACACGAACCATGAAGAACGTCAATTCGAATTCATTGCTAGATCGAGGATACAAGTTAGACACAAAGATCTTGTGAAGAATTCTGTATTTAAGTAACAAAAACTTTGAAGGGAGCGCATTCCCTTTATGAGTCCATTGAACATCCAAATTGCATAAATCCCTAGTAAGCATGCGTTTTTCAGTTACTGAGGGTTTGTCAAATAAGGTATGAATAGGAATGCCCTCATCAGTCACAAAAATTTCCATAAGAGCTGAAATCAAATGATGATCAACATAAAATAATCCTTCTCTTGTGTTTATATTAAAAGTTAAATTATCTAATGAAAAAGTACTTATGCATGCGAACAAGGACTGGGCAATGGACCGGTATGCAGGCCCACCCCAATGCAATAAGTTATCCCAACCTACAGTTTGAAGAATAGGGAGGATATTAAATGGAGCAACATGATTAACAGAAACTGGATGTTCAACAATAACATTACGCAATCTGATGTCCCAAACATAAGACGGATCATCATCGGGGGCACGAAGATGACGCTTAGTAAGAGGAGTAGATCTGGAAGAAGATAGACCACAGGATGTTGTCTTTTTACCTCTAGAAGCCATTTGCAACAAAGATTTTAAGGAAACAAAGAGTTGCAAAGGATTTAGAAGTGAGTTTTCTAAAATCAGATTTTGGAGAAGAAAAATTCCAAATCTCAATGAAATTTGAAATAAATAACTTCAATAAGAAAATAGAAGCAAAATTGACACAAATCCACAAGAAATAATCAAATGGAACACTAACCTTGAGGATTTGGAAGGTGGGTTCGACTGGTCGGGCATCGGCTAGTTGGAGAGGAAAGATGAAATAAGGAAGAAAAGAAATTTTCTCCAATATAAGCCAAACACCTCAATCTAAGACTGGTCATGGGTTATCTTCGACCGGTCATGTCATGACAGGTTGAGTAAATCCTTGACTGGTCAAACATCACCAAAAATTTGATTTCAAGCATATTTCACAAAAAATTGAAATTTAACCTAGCAAATATATACAATATGATACAAAAATGCATAAGTAATCATTTTAGAATGCACATGCCAAGATCAAATTTTATTTTGTTAAACCTGCTTTTATCGAGCGGTTTAGTGAAAATGTCAGCACGTTGAATCTCGGTAGGGATATATTCCACAGATATAACTTTTTCTTCTACTAATTCACGAATATAATGAAATCTAATGTCAATGTGCTTAGTACGAGAATGGTGAAATGGATTTTTTGAAATATTTATGGCACTGGTATTATCACAATATAATAACATAAAATCCTGTTTAATTCCATAATCACTTAGCATACGATTTATCCAAACAAGCTGAGTGCACGCATTACTAGTTACGATATATTCAGCTTCAGCAGTTGAAAGTGATATAGAACTTTGTTTCTTGCTAAGCCAAGAAACTAAACAGTTTCTAATATAAAAGCAACCACCACTGGTAGATTTTCTATCATCAAGATTACCAGCCAAGTCAGCATCCGAGTACCCAGCTAATTGAACACTAGTGTCATGAGGATACCAAAGACCGAGATTAACAGTACTTGCGATGTATCGCATAATTCGTTTAACAGTAATTAAATGCGATTCTTTAGGATCAGATTGATATTTAGTGCAAATACCAACACTTAAAGCAATATCAGGTCTACTAGCAGTTAAGTAAAGTAAACTACCAATCATACTCCGAAATAATTTCTGATCCACATTTTTACCTGCAGAATCTTTTGAGAGTTTCAAGGTTGTACTCATAGGAGTATCAAAATTCCTACCATTCTCAAATCCAAATCTCTTAATCAAATACATAACATATTAGATTGAGAGATGAACATTCCATCAGGTCGTTGTTTTACTTGTAACCTAAGGAAATAATTCAATTCCCCAACCATGCTCATTTCAAACTGAGATTTCATCAAATCTGCAAACTCAATAGTCATGTCAATACAAGTAGATCCATACATAATATCATCAACGTAGATCTGAACCATTAAGATATCTTCGTTATGCTTCTTAAAAAATAATGTTTTATCAACACTTCCCATTTGAAAGTTATGACTGAGTAAAAACTTAGTCAATTTCTCGTACCATGCTCTGAGAGCTTGTTTTAGACCATAGAGAGCTTTTTTAAGACGGTATACATGATCAGTAAGGTTAGGATCTTCAAACCCTGTAGGTTGTTCAATATATACTTCATGTAAATCGCCATTTAAAAAGGCACTCTTTACATCCATTTGAAAAATTTTAAACTTTCTAAAGCATGCAATGGATATAAAAAGTCTAATTGATTCAAGACGAGCAACTGGGGGAAAGGTTTCATCATAATTGATACCTTCAATTTGAGTATTTCTTTGAACAACTAATCTTGCCTTGTTTCAAATAATATTCCCAAGCTCGTTAGACTTATTTTTAAAAATTCACTTTGTTCCGATAATATGTTTATCTTTAGGTCTAGGAACAAGATACCAGACATCATTTCGAACAAATTAATTAAGTTCTTCTTGCATAGAAACTATCCAGTTTTCATCAGCAAGAGCTTCTTTTACGTTAGATGGTTCTATCTGGGATGTAAAACATATGTAATTACATATATCCTCAAGTTGTCTACGGGTACGAACGCCAGTGAGAGGGTTTCCAAGAATCTGTGTGGTTGGATGATCTTTAACAGTCCTCAGTTCAGAATCAGTCTGATTAGATGAAGTATCAGGTTTATCAATTACAAGAACTTCATCATTATCTGAACTTGAGATAGGTGTGTTTAAGTGATCATCAATGACCACATTGGTGGACTCTTGAATCACACCGGTCCTTTTATTCAGAACCCTATAAGCTCGACTATTTAAAGAATATCCTAGAAAGATCCCTTCATCACTCTTTGTATCAAACTTTCCCAGATTTTTACGATCTCGTAAAATATAACACTTACTGCTAAAAACTCGAAAGTATTTGATAGTAGGCTTTCTATCGAACCACATTTCGTAAGCGATTTTATTATTACCTTTACAAGTGTAAACCCGGTTAATGATATACCAAGCTGTATTGACTGCTTCAGCCCAAAGATTCTTAGAGAGCTTCATGCTATTCAACATGACATTAGCCATTTGTTGAAGCATTCTATTTTTTCTTTCCACTATTCCATTTTATTGTGGAGTTTTGGGGGCTGAGAATTGATGTAATATTCTCTGGTTACTACAGAACTTCTCAAAACCCCTATTCTCAAATTCAGATCCATGATCACTATGAATCTTACTGACTTGAGAACCTTTTTCAGTTTGAATCCTTTTGAGAACTTTTTTCACTTCTTCAAGGGTTTCTGATTTGTCCCTTAAGAAAACAACCCATGTATATCTGGTAAAATCATCTACAATTACCAAGATATATCTTTTGTCACCTCGACTTTCCGTCCTTGTAGGTCCTACAAGATCCATATGGAGAAGCTCGAGTGGTCTTGATGTGGTATTGGAATTCACCTTTTTGTGTGAGTTCCTTGTTTGTTTGCCAATCTGGCATTCACCACATATTTTATCAAATTTTTGTAGTTTGGGTAGATCTCTTATAAGTTCTTGTTTGCTCAATCTATATAGATTTCGGTAGTGTACATGTCTAAGACGTTTATGCCATAAATCAGTATCGTCTGTATGGACCATGTAACAAGATTGACTAGTTGAGCTGGATCACTTATAATATAGCAGTTTTCATACGTTTTACGTCCAATTAAAATTACTGAACCCTTGTTATTTAGAATCTCACAGCTTTGATTACAAAATCTTACACTATGGTTATTATCGCATATTAGAGATATGCTAAGCAAGTTATGTTTTAGGCCTTCAATATATAAAACATTTTTGAACAAAGGGAGGTTATGAAGTTGAATCGTACCTTGGCCCATAATCTTGCAGTTGCTGCCATCACCAAATGTGACTGAACCATCAGTCATGTCTTTAAGATCGGTAAATAAAGCCTTGTCGCCTGTCATATGCTTTGAGCATCCACTATCTAAGTACCACTTTGAATGGCTTGTAGCTTTGAAAGCAGTGTGGGCAACCAAGCAAGTAACTTTAGGAACCCATTTCATTACTATTTTGGGTTTAGGAGTATAGTTGGTCTTCTTGAATTTGTGATTTTTGTACGAGTGACCCACTGATTTAGATTTTAAGAGCTCCTTAAGCAAATCAACTATTTTTTCAGCTAAAGGGTTTTGGTTTTGATTTTTGTAATTGATATGGTTATCTCTGGTTTTGAAAGATTGAAAAGTTTTAGAAAACTTTTGACTTGAGTTTTTCTCTTTTGAGTTAGAGGATTCTCCTTTTACAAACTTGGGAGGAGTATTCTTCTGTTTAGGAGGAATATTTTTGTCGTTTCCCAAACAGGATCGGTCGCCACAACTTGATCCAGTTAAAAGTTTTTCTAATTTAGGATCACCTTGGGCATACCCCCATGTATCCTTTAAACTCAAAAGGGAAGAGACTTCAAGTTTAAGATTATCATTTTCAGATTTCAGATTTTCAATAAGGGTGGTTTTGAAATCTAGATCACATTTGCATTTTTCAAAACAATCTGAAAGATGAGATTTTTCTAAAACAAGAGACTCAAATCTTTCTCTAAGCCCTGAAAACCTTTTTTTTTTTTTTTTTGAAGTTTTAGTTTTACGACAATTTTACAACTTTCCTTGTATAGGGCATTATAAGCATCTTGAAGATCTTCTTCATTATCATAATCACTATTCAGATTTTCTTCACTGGTTGAATCATCATGATCTGAAAAAGTGATCTTGGCTAGAGTCATAATGGCCTTAACTTTATTGCCCGACTCGTTTTCAGAATCTTCTGATTCAGAAGAGGCTTTAGTGCCAAAAGATTCATCCCAAGTAGCTAATATTCCTTTCTTTTTAGGTTTATCCTTTTTAGGACACTTGTTTGCTAGATGCCCATATTCTTGGCAGTTGTAACATTGACTATCTTTCAAAGATTTCTAAGATTTAGATATGGATTTAGATCTTTTCTTATCATTTGATTTTTGAAAATCAACCTTCTTTTTACTTTTGAAAATCTTGTAAAACTTTTTTGCTAAAAGAGCTATATCTTCTTTGAAATTTTCTAAATCAGAATTTTCTTGAGAAATACATTTGGAAGACTTAAAGGCTATTGATTTACCTTTAGGAGCTTTAAAAGATAACTCATAGGTTTGTAAAGACCCAACCAACTCTTCTACCTTCATATTGTCCGTATCACAAAGTTCCTGGATCGCGGTTACCTTAGAATTGAACCGTTGAGGTAGTGAGCGTAGTATCTTTGCACACACTTTACTTTCTGGAATTTTATCGCCAAGACCCCACATAGAGTTTACAATGTCATTTAATCTAGTGTAAAAGTCCATGAACATTTCATTTTCCTCCATATGAATTTCTTCAAATTTGGTTGTGAGGAGTTGGACTTTAGATTTTTTGACAATTGAAGTACCCTCGTGTGTCATTTCTAATATATCCCAAGCTTGCTTTGCAGTATCACAGGATATAATTCTTTTGAACTCATCCGGTGATAGTGGGCAAGTGATTGCATTTAGTGCTTTAACATTTGCACTACTCTCACTTTTCTGAAGTGTGGTCCATGAGAAAAATGGTGTTACTCTCATTGATTTTGAACCATCGATACCAGTCACTTCAGTGGTAGGTGGGTTCCATTTAGTCACTGTGGCAAGCCACACGTTCTCATCCATTGATTTGAGGAAGATCCTCATCCTGCCTTTCCAATAGGCATAGTTGGATCCATCAAAGGGTGGAGGCCTAGTGATTGAAAGGTTATCAAAATTTGACATCTTATATATAGCTTAGATCGTTAGCTTAGCAAATGAATCCAAATAATAAAGTAATTAAAACAAGCTATTAGGCTTTGATACCACTTGAAAAGGCCAAGCTATATGTCCTAGAGGGGGGGGGGTGAATAGGACAACGCCAAATTTAAAATAATTACAGCAGAATTGAATAAAGAGATGGCCAGATAAAGTAAATCAATTCACAATGCTGAAATGAAAAGCAACCTCAATAAACAAGTATTGAGAGATTGATACAAAAGTTGTTCTAAGGACAACCTTACACCAAAAACTAAAGTTTATGATAGGACAACCTTATTTCTAGAAAGGTCTTTGTATCAAGAACTCAAACCAAAAAGGAATAAATATATTCAAACTATACTGAGGAATAAAATGCAATCTCAAATATTGATTGTTCTAAGGACAACCTTGCACCATAAAAATGGCAGGACAACCTTACTAGAACAAGTAGAGAAACTGAAACTTATACAACTAAAGGAATAGCAAGAGATAAATTGCTGAAATATAAATCTAAACTATTACAACATTCCCCACTGAGCTTGAAATAAAATGATTATAACATTCACATCCACATACATTCTACAACTGAATAATCAAAGATAAGAAAATGAAGTACACATTCACACAACACAAAGAGTTATAGTGGTTCGCCTGTGTGTACACCAACTGTTCAACAACAGTCACACAGAATGCTACTCCACTCCTAATATCCTCACACAGGGGATATTAGCGTTCACTATCAAATAGGTTTTCACAGGTTCACCCAAAACCTTCACATTTGTGTCTTTTTCAAAGGGCTTACACAATTAAAAAACCATCACTTATGAGTTTTCTGGCTCTCCTCAGATAACCAACAACTTTGAGATTTTTCTGGCTTAACCTCAAATAAAACCAAAATATAGTAAATTATAAAATGTAAAATACCTATTTTTCTTCTTTGTTGTAGCAGCCTGGAAGAACCAAGTCGGAGCAGAGATTTGAATGTCAAAGTTTAATGTTCAATACTCACTATAAAATGGTTCTAAGTTCTAATAGATTTTAAATTAAAACACATGGGTTAGCTTTAATTGATTTTGATTCAAGAAAAAGGAAAACAACACTTTCTCTTTTCAGATCAGCTTGGAATACAAGAAATAAAATCAATTTAAAAAGTTAAAGAAAGAAAATATTAAATATGCACACTTAGTTTAAATGGAGCACAGACGAATCTCTCAGAAAGCTGAATTAAATTAGCTTGATTTTTTTTATTTTATTCTGAGATTCGTGCTCTATTTATAGGTGAGCAAATCACGTCTTCAACTAGTCTTAAGTCGCTACGACTGGCCGTAGGACCAACTGATATTTGAAAATTCAAGCACGATATGATAAGACAGTTTCACGACTGGTCGTAGGTAGTCTACGACTGGTCGAAGGACACCTTCGATTGGTCGAAGGTTTCTCATAACTAGTCGAAGCAAGTCGAATTTCATCGCTAGACTTTGAGTCGTAGGTCTACGACGGTTCGAACAATCAGTCGACACTGTTCATACAACTAGTCGAACAGACTCCAGGATTGGTCGAAGCTTAACTAAAAATTCTAAATTTTTTTAACAAACTTATGACTGGTCCAGACAAATCTTAGACAGGTTGAAGCAGTGCTAGTACTAGTCGAACAAAGACCAGGACTAGTCTTAGAACAGATCAAACTCACTTATATAAAATATATGGATTATATATCCAAAATGGCCTACTCTAAAGGTCAACCTAAGGTTAGTCATACCTCAAAAGTGAAGTAAGGACATTGAAACTTAAAGATGAGTAACCTTGAGCATAATAAAACTTGAGATCTTGATGTAGCTTAAACTTGAACGCATCTTGAAATCTTGAGTCTTGAAAGTCAAACATTCTCACATTCTCGAGTCTTGACTTATAAACATTGCTTTTGTATCGAAGCTGATCTTGTGAGAATTTTGTCTTGACTAGACATACCATTTGTAGAGCTTTATTCTTCACATATACAAGCTTCATAACAAGATACATACAGTGTCTTTTGGCACCTCAAATTTGACAATATAGTGAAGCTATCAATAATAGCACTTACACTGCGCTGAGGTGACAAGCCTCTTCGAAGTGACCTGAACTTGCCTATCCACTACTTTCAAATCAGGGGTGATGTTGCCCTATAACTTACCTATCGTATATGGTTAACTAGGATTGATGACCCTAGATGGATCATTGTTTGGAGAAATGATATAAATGGAGGTACCTTAGCTTCCCGAATCTGCTGTATGAATAAGTCTAATTAAGAACTTGGCTAACACGACCATGCACCACATTATATATGCCTTTGGCGTGGGAGTTGAGCATAGTGGGAGTTTCATATGTGTGACCATGAGATGATGTCACAGAGGAAGTGCAGGCGAGTGCATGCATCATTATCGCATATCAACCAAAGTAGTTAGGACATGATTGTTATACTGCTACTGCTTAACTGATAACATGTTAACCTTTGCCTTATAGCTCCACTGTGTTGATCAGTCACTCCCACTCTGGGACGGGTGTTTTAAAACACCAACTAGACTCTATTGTAGTTGCAGATAATGATGCGGCTTATGAGATGGAGCCTGACTTTTATGATGACGAGGAAGAGTTCTCCTACATGCAACTCTCTGGCGGGTCTATGTAGACCTACAGTTACGTTGTAGGGATTGCAGGGATATGGACTAGTTAAACATTACACCTTATCATTTTGTAAATTTTGGAATTATACATGTAATTATTTAACCTGGTGACATGTTCATACTCTGGAGACTTACAACCACTTATATGCCTTATATATTTAACACGGTCTTCCGCTTGCATAAGCTAATTGTCTCTGGAGTATGATATGCTGATTTAGTGTAATCTCATTCATGTTTAATGCACTAATACGGACAACATTTAATCATCATTATCTATGTTGCATAAGTGATGCAACGGATCTCGGGAGTTGAGCTTTTGCTCGACCCTCAAAATTTGGGGTGTTACAAGTTGGTATCAAAGCATGATTTAGATTAAACTGGATCTAGGTTATGGTAACATGACGCACACTGACATACTTTGATTTAGGAGGGTTATGGTAACAGGCGAAACTGACCGTGAAATATGACCCGTAAGCATCTGTGATCATGTGAGATGATCCCAACACCTTTATAGACCGTCAGTCGATGAGTTTAGATGATGAGTCGGTGTATTCCGCACTCAAATAACCCAAAAAGCGTGAATATATGCTAGATGGAACTCGAAATCACACCAAACGGGCTCGGAGGCCTAAACCACATAAAATAGTGGGACCGGAGGTGGGTCCTCCACATTTCTAGCACCCTAGGAGGGGGATGTCATCGCCTCTGGGGCGATCCATCACCCAGAGGTCCAGCGGACCGCGATGACATTGCCCCTACCGCGATGTATCACGGTCTACGGTCGATCAGTGTACACTCGTGTGGGGCCCACGAAATTGTGTGGGACCACTTATATCTTTCCCATTTGCTTCATTTCTTCCATTCCCACCCCTCTAAGCTCTCCAAACTTCTAAAAATCTCATTTCTCTCTCTCAAATCCCCCCTCTAATCTCATCCTCTTCCTTTTCTTGCACCCACCTCTACCATTCTCTCAAACCCATCTTCTACAACCACCTATATCCCTTAATCCCTCTCATTTGAGCACACCAAACCATCTTTGTGTCTCATACACCTCCAAATCCACCAACCCATTTCATCTTTCAAGCTCGCTTGGCTTCATGGCTCTTTTTGAGCTTGTGGCTACGATCTTCTCTCTCTCCACAGTTCTTTCCCTCATGGGAAAGAAGAGGGCTTCCACAGATGAAGCTGGGCCTAGCCGCCCAACCTGACCGATGAAGAAATCGGGCACTGAAGCAAGTACAAGCGCTACACGAGAGCAAAGGATGAAGCGAGACCTTGACCCCCAAGTTCCGCTCGAAAAAGCCTTACAGCCGAGCATCGCACATGGTAGATTCCATGGTCGTAGAGTTCTCTGCGAAGCTCACATGAATGAGAATATATTTAGGGCTTTATCTGGTGATGGACCTCCTAGTGGACGCCAAATGGGGTACCATATTTGATGGCAAGTCACGTGCATATGAGAGCACTGTCTGAGCCTTCTATGCCCATATACAAGACCCATCACTGGAGCCTCTATAGTTCATTATTCCTATGAGAAGGCAGGAAGCCACAATTAATGTTGGTGTGATAGCTCGGATCATAGGGATGGAGCGCGGTGAGGTTCATGCTAGCGAGAAGAATCTCAGGAGTGCACATGAAAGAGATCGCTGCACGCGATTTCTTTGTGGCTGACTGATCCATTGGAGTCGAGGCAACTGCCTCCTAGTGACAAAGATGACTCTTGATTTTCACCTACTCCACCACATATTCACAAACAATGTGTATCCCAGGTGGAGCAATCGCACTGAATGCACGCGTTTGATGGTGGACTTCCTATACAGAGCGAGGCAGGGAGACAGGCTATGCCTGCCTACATTCATCCTTCTACAGATAGTACAGACTTCACATTTGTTAGGAGAGATCTTTCACTCCCACTTGGAAAACTCATATGCAAGCTTGCTCGTGAGTTCAATTACTAACTTGACGTGGATCTTGTGCCGATTCACTTTATCAACGACTCTACGCTCAACAACGTGGGTATTGGGCCACGACCACACCAAGCCCGTCGTGATGAATATGGTGATGAGATAGAGGAAGAAAGTGAAGAGGAAGAGGGAAGCGAGGATGAGGAAGGTGAGGAAGGAAGAGATGAAGAGGAAGAGCAGGAAGAGGAAGAAGAGGAGGCCCAAGACTCTGATGGGGGCTTTCCTCCTGCTACACATGAGCGCCATCATGATTAGGCTGCTTTAGAAGCCCGTTTGGCTTAGATTGAGGAGGGCCAAGTCGCCCTGCAACAGGAGGTCAGAGAGACCCGGGCCAAGCTTGAAGAGAGTCAGGCCTATGTGAAGCAAAAATTTAAGAAGGTGTCTCACACCTTGAAGGCTCTCCTGTGCTATATGCAGGATAAGGGCGCTCCTCCACCATCACCAGATTCGGTCGACTAGTCGTATGTTGTAGTCGTCTTTAGGCTTTATATGTTTTCTTGCTTTCTATGTTTTAGCCTTGATAGGCCTAGTAGTATGGTAGAGTAGTTAGTGTGTTTTAGTGTTTAAAGCTTGGTTTAAATTAACTCACATGCATCTTCTGTCATAATCCATGTGAGACTACATTTCATGTATTGTGACGATTTTGGTTAAATGCATGAAGCTTCTTTGTTTATGGAATGTTTAGTATGCTTCACAACCTAAGAACACTCGGAGCACGGCATGTCTTACACTTGGCGAATCGATTGAGGGGGCACCTCCCCTAAGCGATAGCCACACGGGCCCTAGCTTGGGCCCTGACAGTGACACGATTTCGGATTCACAACTAACCACTAGCCCCACAAATGGGCTAATATCTTTTGCACCACCGGTTCCAGAGCAGAACCGTGCGTCTTCATCGGTGCCACACATGCCTCAAGCGGCTCCTCCTCCTGATAGGTTGGAGCAGATGATGCTCCTTATGTAGTAACAGTAGCAGATTTAGACCACTATCGCTGGGGCCCTTGCCCAGAACATGAATGTGTTTCACCTGCACCACCCGTGCACCCTGCTGGACACATGAATGCCAGCAGCTTATTCGAGCGTTTCTAGCGCTTTCGACCTCCCACTTTTACGGGTACTTACCGACCCGAAGAGGCCAAATATTGGCTTGACCGCATCTCTAAGATACTGATGCCGTTGCATTGCACTGAGGCAGAGTAGGTTGAATTAGTTACGTACATGTTCGAGAAGGAAGCTAGTCTATGGTGAGACAACATCCTACGGATAGTTGCTCCTGGGTACGTATGGACATGGGAAGCTTTTGAGACCCACTTCCACGGAAAGTATTTCCCCCTCACCTACTGTAATGAGGAGGGTGAATTCCTTCGCCTCCGTCAGGGAGGAATAACTGTGGCTGAGTATGAGAACAAGTTTATGGAGCTGGCCAGATACACTCCTTTGATCCTAGCGAACGAGCTGATGAAGATGTGGCGATTCTCCGATGGTCTACCGCCTGATATCCATACAAAGATGTGTTGCGCTAGCATACCTAATTATGCTGAGCTAGTGAGCATGTCTCTGCGAGCTGAGCAGGACGGAGACAGGCTATCCCATACATGTGTACCCATGGGTCCTAGGCCTCAATCAGATTTACAGACCAGACCGTTCCTCAGTAAGAGGCTGCGTGCAGATTCTCCTCCTCGGCTTATGGCTCCATCGACATAGCCGAGGCGACCTAATATATAGTGTACCTATTGCAAGAGGTCGGGCCATTCTGACACTTACTGCTTTACCAGGATGAGAGACAATAGCTTCATGCCCCCTCAGAAGGTCAACCGTCAGATGCCCCCAGCTATCTCAGATCCACCTCTACATTCAATACCACCTACACAACCTTCTTACCAGCCACCCATACCTCGATTTAGGCCACCTCAGCGACTTATGGCACCGCAGTCGAATCGACCTCAACAAGCTCATGTGCACTCACTTGCATCTGAGGCATCTGAGACAGCAGTTACAGCACCAATGGCTTTCGAAGTCACAACACATCTTCAAGGTATACCAGTCTTCTTATTGGTGGACACTGGGTCCACTATCTCTATAATATCATGCACAACAGTCAAGCGACTAGGGTTGGAAACTAGTCCTATGGTTGGGTTGAGACTCCTTACCGCCATAGGGACTTTCTCAGGCACTACTAAGATGTGTAAGGGTTGTTCGATAGACTTAGGGAGCAGAACAGTACTCGTCGACCTGATTATTGCCCCACTATGTCATTACGATGTAATCCTTGGTATAGATTGGCTCACCGAGATGAAGGCAGAGATCGATTGTGATACTAAGGTGGTGACAACCCATAGACCTGAGGGCATGACCTTTACATTCCCGATTCAGGTCAGTTGGTACTACCATATTAGTTGTTATGCTACCTTGCTAGAGAATGTTGGTGGTCTGACACTCGAGAATACGCCAGTAGTTCAGGATTTTGCTGACGTGTTCAGAAAGATACCTGGATTACCTCCTCAGCGCGAGATCAATTTTACCATTGATCTAGTGCCTGGTGCGACACCTATATCTCTACCGACGTATCGCATGCCTCCATGTGAGATGAAGAAACTGAGGAGATAGATCGATGATATATTGGATGCAGGCTTCATACGACCAAGTGTATCTCCTTGGGGAGCACCCGTGTTGTTTGTAAAGAAGAAGGATGGATCACTATGGTTGTATATTGATTATCGCAGGTTGAATCAAGTGACAGCAAAGAAAAAATATCATTTACCCAGGATAGACGATCAGTTCGATCAGTTGAAAGGGGCACAATACTTCACTTAGATCGACTTACAGTCAAGGTATCACCAGTTGCGCGTCGGGGATGAGGACGTGCAGAAAATAGTATTCAGAACCAAATTTGGGCACTACGAGTTCCTTGTGATGTCATTTGGACTCATAAATGCACCGACCATGTTCATGGACCTGATGAACCGGATGTTTCGGCCGTATCCATACTGATTCGTCATTGTATTCATAGATGACATCCTGATATACTCCAAGAGTTGAAAAGATCACAAAGAGCACCTGCGATCAGTCTAGGAAGAATCAGTTGTTTGCCCAGTATAAGAAGTGCGACTTCTGGAAAGAAGAAGTCAAGTTTCTGGGACATGTGGTGTTCAAGGAAGGAATAGCTGTGGACCTTGCTCAGGTGACTGTAGTTTAGGACTGGGAGCAGCCCAGTTCGGTTACTGAAGTGAGGAGTTTCCTTGACCTCGCAGGTTACTATCATTGTTTCACTAGGGACTTTTCCAAGATAGTCAGATTGTTGTCTCAGCTCACTCGAAAGGATCTTAAGTTTGCCTGGAATGAGAAGGCAGAAGCAGCCTTTCAGGAACTTAAGGACAAGTTGACTCGCATCCGTGCTAGTATTACTAGAGCAAGGGGTTAAATATATGATATACATTGATGTATCTCGTGTTAGTTTGGGTTGTGTTCTGATGCAGAAGGACATAGTGATTACTTATGCCTCGCAACAGTTGAGGAAGCATGAGGAAAACTACCCCACGCACGAACTGGAGTTAGTGGCCGTCATCTTTGTGTTAAAGCTCTGGAGACATTACCTCTATGGAGAGGAGTTCGAGCTCTTTTGCGACCACAAGAGCCTCAGATACATATTCACACAGAGAGACTTGAATATGAGGTAACGAAGATGGATGAAAACCTTGAAAGACTTCAAGTTTTAGGTTTCCTACTATCCTGGCAAGGCCAACCTTATGGCAGACGCGTTGAGTCGCAAGAAGATGATAACATTTGCAGCTCCGCTGATGATAGAAGAATGGAACAAGGTCAAATTTGTGTGAGATTTTGAGTAGAAGCTTACAGTAGAGGAATCATTCGTGAGCATCGCACATATTCGTGTGCAACCACTCATCGATTACCGAGTCATTGTGGCTCAGGGGGAGGATGAATGGTTGGTGAAGATGAGAAAACGAGCTAGTGATGATGAAGACTCAGAATGGAGAATTAGTACGGATGGGGGTTTATGTTATCGTGACCGCCTATGCATCCCAAATATTCATGACTTGAGAAGGGAAGTTCTCGAAGTTGCTCACAATTTGAAGATGGCGATGCATCCTGGTAGTACAAAGATATATCGGGATATAAAATATTCATACTGGTGGGATAACATGAAGGCCCACATAGCAGATTACGTATCTCGTTGTCTCACGTGCCAGCAGGTTAAGGCCGAACATCGCCAACCTCCTGAATTACTTTAGCCCATGCCTATAGTTGAATGGAAATGAGATTTCATTTCTATGGATTTCATCTCAGCGTTACCGAAGACGAGGAAGGGACATGACTCTATTTGGGTGATTGTGGACCGATTAACAAAATCAACTCATTTCCTCCCGATTAGAGTCTCAAACTCAGTAGACGATTTGGACTAGTTGTACATCAAGGAGATCGTACGTCTGAATGAAGTGCCTATGGAGATCGTTTCGGACTGAGACACGCGATTCACATCTATCTTCTGGACTCGCATCTAGGAAGCAATGGGTGTGAAACTAAAGTTCAGTACCGCATTCTACCCACAGACAGATGGGTAGACAGAACGGGTGAACCAGGTGTTAGAGGATATGTTGCTAGGTTGTGTGCTTGATTTCAAGGACAGTTGGGACGACTGTCTTCCTTATGCTGAGTTTTCTTATAATAACAGTTTTCAGGTGAGTATTGGCATGGATCCCTACGAGGCACTTTATGGGCGTCCATGTGGAGCACCGCATTGCTGGGCAGAGGTTGGCAAGAAGAGTTTGATTGGTCCAGATCTGGTGCAGGCGACCTTAGAGAAGATCCACATTATCAGGTGTCGACTTCTTGCAGCACAGAGTAGACAGAAGAGTTATGCCGATACGAGCCGGCGACAGCTAGAGTTTGAGGTTGGGGACCATGTGTTCCTTAAGGTTTCTCCCATGAAGGGAGTCCTTCGATTTGGCAAGAAGGGGAAACTCATGACGCGATTCATTGGCCCATTCCAGATTCTAGACCGAGTGGGTGTGGTAGCATACCGCCTTGTTTTACCCACACCACTCACAGGCATGCACAACATATTTCATGTATCAATGCTGAAGAAATATGTTCCTGATCCTTCCTACATTATCAAATGGGAGCAGGTACATTTGAGTGAAGACATTACTTATGCACTGCGACAGACACGTATTCTAGATCGGAAGGAGAAGTTGCTGCATAGTAAGGTTATCCTGCTTGCGAAGGTATTGTTGACACACCGCACTGAGGAAGAGGCTACTTGAGAAATAGAAGCCGAGGTTCGTAAGAACTACCCTCAGATTCTCGAGGAGTACGAAAACGTACTAATTTCGAGAACAAAATTTTTTCTTTAGGGGGGGGGGGGTAGATTGTAACGTCTCAAAAAAATTCGTATAAAGGCCCGAGTACCACCTCAAGTAGAAATCATTTAGGGTCAAATTCTATGGAGTTTATATGAAAATTAATTAAGTACTAAACTGAATAAATTAGTAGATTAGCTTGAACCGCTTTCTATACGGACTACAAGACCCAAAACCAGTAGAATTGTTAACTCAACAATACCTAGAAACCTAGAATCAATCTCAAAACTCTGTTGCTCACGGGAGCATATTGAAGCTCCGTATAGGGCCTATACTGCGCGTTGAAAGTCCGATGACCACGAAACTATACGGTTATGACTATCCACTACTTTTAAATCAGGGGTGATGTTGCCCTATAACTTGTTTATCGTATGTGATTAACTAGGATTAATGACCCTAGATGGATCATTGTTTGGGGAAATGATATAAAGGGAGGTACCTTAGCTTCTCGAATGTACTGTATGAATAGGTCTAATTAAGAACTTGGCTAACACGACCATGCACCGCATTACATGTGCCTTTGGCATGAGAGTTGAGCACAGTGGGAGTTTAGCATGTGCAACTGTGAGATGATGTCGCAGAGGGAGTGCAGGCGAGGGTATGCATCATTATCGCATATCATTCTTGCATTAACTAGAGTAGTTAGGACATAATTGTTATACTGCTTTATCATTATTGCTTGACTGAATTAATAACATGTTAACCTTTGCCTTATATCTCCACTGAGTTAATCACTCACTCCCGCTCTGGGACGGTGTTTTAAAACACCAACCAGACTCTGTTGTAGTTGCAGATGATGATGCAGCTTATGAGATGGAGCCTGACTTTTATGATGATGAAGAGGAGTTCTCCTACATGCAAGTCTCTGACGGGTCTATGTAGACCTACAGTTGCGTCGCAGGGATTGCAGAGATACGGACTAGTTGAACATTACACCTTATCATTTTGTAAATTTTGGAATTATATATGTAATTATTTAACATGGTGACATATTCATACTCTGGGGACTTATAACCACTTATATGCCTTATATATCTAACACAGTCTTCCGCTTACATAACCTAATTGTCTCTGGAGTATGATATGCTGATTTAGTGTAATCCCATTCATGTTTAATGCACTAATACAGACAACATTTAATCATCATTATCTATGTTGAATAAGTGATGCAACAGATCTCGGGAGTTGAGCTTTTGTTCGACCCTCGAAATTTAGGGTGTTACACATACATATCATCAACACCATAAAAATGAGATAGAGAGAGAGAGAGAGAGAGAGAGAGAAACGACGGAGATGGGAGGAGCTCCGCCACTATTAGCTCCTCCATGCATGCACATGTACATTAGGTGGGCCTTACATAGATGGCCATACATCAGAAATTTTGATGGGGAAATGCTATTTCCTCCACATAAATCAGGGCCTAAGTGGCCATACCCTATTGCATAGCATAGAAACTTCATGGTGGGATCCATGGAGGATGGTCCCACCAAAGGTAGATACATGCATGATGTGATGGACCTTAGGTAACATCTAGGGACCAAGATGGGATCCCCCACCATTGATTGGTGGGTCCCACTTGCTCCATGCTAAAGAAAATAAAGATCCATGGAGAATATGAAAGAAATAGATCCTAAGAAGCACCCACCTTCAAATCTTCGTGTCCTTCTTCCACTAATGGCTTCCAATGCTCCAAGGGGTGAGATTCAATGGTTGAGATGAAGTCTTGATGGTTGGATTGGGAGGGTTTGGATGGGAAAGTTGCTAAAATTTTTGGGGTTGCTTGGAGTCCCAAGCTCTAGCAATGGAGAATGAGGAAGAAAGAGAGAGGGAGAGAGAGATAAGAGAGAGAGTAGCTGGGTAGGGTCTCTCTCATAGGTAGGTATGATTGATTTGGGGAAGAGAGGTGGCTAGAGTAATTATTAGTTGTAAGAGATAGGCTATAGGTAGGGTCGCCATGGAGTAGGGTAGTAGGGTGGCTAGGTGTAGGGGTGATGTCATCCTCATGATGACCTAGGGAAATGTGCAAATCTGGATAGGTGAGTCTCGCAACGTGCGATCTATGACCATGATCATGCATGGCCCACATCTCATGATCTAGATGTTGGATTGGCACATGAGACGCGATGTTGGAACCACGACAATGGCGTGTCGCAATGGCATAGGTGTCGGGCTGAGTCAACTTAGGTTTACAGGATATAATTTAAGGTCGTGCGCAAATGAAATCAACAGGTCGCGAGTCGCCGGAATTCGACCACGAGGACCGTGGGATCCTACGGAATGGAATAGACACTAGGACATGGGCCTGACAATCAAACTGATATTTGATCTCATTGAAGGGGGGTTCAATTGATCGAAGGCATCACTCGATCGATCGAGAGATCCCTTTTTTGTCTATTTTTTAACTGTCGGAACTCGATTGCTTTATATAGGGCATTCAATTCTTAAAATTTTAGATAATTTTTGGCATAATTAGAGGCTGTGTTTTCCCACTCATACCATACCCTAATCCAAAGAGTTTTATGCCAATATTCTTGTGATTATTTACTATAATGAGCATTTCATGCTCCTATTCAAAGTATTGGATGAACTCTTACCATTCTAGAGATTAGACACCATGTTTATAGTCAAATCATTGTTTAAACTCTTTACTTCACCCATATAGGTGAATCCCATAGGTTTATAATATTTTCATAAGTTGTATGAGATTCTACCACCTCCCTTGCCTTGGTCACCTCATTAGTACGTCACATGCAAGGCGAACGTTTGTAAGAGCCAAAGCATTGGGAGCAATTGAGAAGCCAATTCATATATGGGAGAGCATTGAAGAAGTGTATCAAGGAATGTAATACAAACGGGGCTCAATTCGGCAAGTTGTTAATTATAAGAGTCCACATGCTCTTTCCTTGTGTAAGATTGAGTATAGAATTTATGACCTAAAATTGTATAGGTTCTTGTTTAAGGCCATATCACCACTAACATAGGTGAGTATGTGTGCAAGTCCTTATATAAGCCTCTAATGAGAGTGTATATTTGCTAGGTTCTTATATAGGACCTAGGCTCTTATGTAGGGTTGAATTCACTGGACACGGGGGTGTATGTGTTATTCTCTGTGAGAGCCTCTTAGGGAGTGCACATAAGGCCTTGGATTAGGACTGCTTATGGTTGTTAATTAGTCGATAAGAAACTAACTAAAGTCTCTTACAGGAGCCACCGACATGCATGAAAATGTGTTCCTTCGGCGGGAGTGTATGCTTGTATAGGTTAGAGGTGAACCTAATTTAAAATCTCTGATAGTGAATACTGGTATACTTGAAGAGAGTGCGTCCGCTGGGAGTGGAGTAGGAAAACTTAACCACTATATAGGCTTGTATTTGTATTTACGATTGTTAATTAAGCGCAATTCTATTCATGCTTATGTAGTTGATTAGTTAAATTATATTAATACAAGAATTGGATTGTATGTTAAGAACTTAATTTACAAAGCATATACAAGTTCACTATCTATATAAATTAGTTGCTTATTTGGAATATCTTTTATAGTCTATGTGATTGGACCCACTTTGACTTGGAAGCCTTAGTGTTATTTTGACTTATTTGTTTAAATTGTTAAATTGTTTAAGTAAACAATTAGATTTTTAAATTAGTTTTAATCATCTTCCCTAAGACTTAGCCATAATTCTATAGTTCCGCTAAGTTTCCACACGCTCGTAGTAGACAATCCACGCAATTTCAAAATAAACACTACCTTGGTCACTAGGAAGTTTTCAATGGTAGCCATTCAATGACCATTGTTTCTTGATGTGTGGTCCACTTGAAATTTGTATCTGCTTAATTTTTGGGACAATGTGCTAAAATAATTTAGAAAAATGGATGGATGGCATGATATACAACACATACATTGAGATGGACCCACGGTCAGATCCCTGACATTACTGATCTTGGGTCGCAACTAAGATGCGTCATTGAATAAGGTAGTGGAATGTAACATTCCTTGCATGACAGTAATTTGTAAACATTTCTTTATTCGTATAAAATTGTGGGTTGATGTCAGCGCAAATGGTGTAGCCCAATTAAATTCCAAGCACAAGAAATTCCTATTCGCAGGAAACAGACGATTTGCATAGGCATGTAAATCTCTTAAGATTTTTCAACATTTCCCAGATCGTGTATATATTCTTGTCGTCTCTATGGAATAGACACACAATAGATTTCCATCACGTAGTCTCTAATCTACCAGCAACACCACGAGGGTGCTAATCAAGAATTCAAGAATGTGCCAGCCGCATAAGAATAAAGACTCTACCTTGGCTTCCTAAAGGTTTGGTTGGTGATCACCCCTCTTTGAACATGTTTGGAACCCCTACAACTTTTGCCACATAGTGAAAGTTAGGTGGTTTTCGACAAATGTTGGTGTTGATATAGAAATCTGGTTGATCCTTCCTTAACTCATGCTCGCCGAAGTACTTGTGATTTATTATGAAACAAGAGAAGACATTGGGGGTGCCGGTTAAGGCCATGGACCCTCCGATGCCTAAGTCATGATATGAACTTGCTAGGGTAGTAGTAGAATCGGGTGTTGTATGTGTACCTTTCACCATAGGTGAGATCTTCTTATAGAGGCCGAGGTCAAGACTGACATATAAGGTCGAGGCCGACCTTTGAGGCCGAGGTTGGTACCCAAGGATGAGGTCGGGGTGATTTTTCAGCCCTCAAGCAATCCATAGTCTTCAGTCCATTTTTACCCATAACAGTTGGTATGAAAGCAAAAGACATTTCATTCTTTTGACAAAAATTTCATCTAAGGCAAGCCATGGGGCTAATAGGGGATGGATCCCACTCTTAGCTGAGGCTATAGCATGTTATTGTACCTTTTCACACTCAAAACAACCAACTACATGTAAAAGGTCTAAGAATTTTCCATCTTGAAGATTTTTGGTGCATGAACTGTTCACAGTGGTGCCCATAACATCAATTGTTTGAAGCCCACTTATGGGAACTGAGAACTGGAATAGTAATCTTCAATTTCTCAGCCGGAGCACTATATAATGTTCAATTCTTGTTAGAAAATTGAAAATGTTTTACAACTTATTCATGAGCTGTCTCTCACATTTTCTTTTAACACACACAATCACACCCTACACACACCCACACCACGGTGGATTTTCACTATATTGGCTAGTAGAACCCATGAGCTCGTGTTAAATTCTTATGAGTCTACCACTAAGGCATGAGTAAGGACCCAAACTCTCTCTAACATAACAAACCATATTCATTGTAAATAAAATAACTCACACTCACATAGCAAACCACATTCATCGGAAGTGAGAATGGATACATGACTTCTTGAATAAGATGTGCGAAATCATCCATTCTTGACCATCGTTGTATGAGAATTGTTCGAAACCCCACATGAAGAAGCTTCTCCAATAATAAGCCCATTTTGTAGCAGCTTCCTCGCTTCCTACCGCTTCTTTTATTATACCTTTCAGCACATCAGCATTCTCATCCATTCTCTTTAGCCACTCTCCACTGCAAATCACCCAACCGAAGATGAGTCGTTTAGTTTTTATGTAATGAGAAAGCAATTAATAGTGAGGGAGACTGGTGGTCTTCTTGGGGCATATGCATGCTTCATAATCCTTTTATCTCATAGCCCAAGCCCCACATCTCATAGGTTAGAGTATGGTAAATTAATCCCTTTATCCTACATCTCATGGGCTACCTCACTCGATCTCGGTGTGAAAATGCCCCTACATTAATCACTCCTGGTGAGGAGTCTCGAACACGAGACCTCCCGCTCTAATACCAATTTGATGCACGACAATCAACCACTTGCTCTAAAAGCTTGAACTATTAGAGTATGGTGAATTAATCTCTTTATCTTATAGCCCATGCCCCACATCTCATGGGTTAGGACCTCGACCGAACCCTCTCTTGTGGGCCCCAAATCACATGGGTACCACTTTACACGAGCCGCTCACCCTGAGTGTGTCCCTGCATCCCACAGGCTACCCCACTCGAGCCCAGTGTAGAATGCGCATTAATCACTCCCTGGGAGGAGTCTCGAACACGAGACCTCCCCCGTGGGCCCCGCCCACCCCGAGTGTGCCCCTACATCCCACAGGCGATCCCACTCGAACCTAGTATGAAAATGCCTCTGCATTACTCAAGGCATCACATTATATAGGAACAACAATAGTCCCTGGTGACCACATTTTTAGGTGGCCCACTGACTACTAAACTGAGCCACCTAGCAAATGAAAAAGAAAGATGAAGTTTCAGAGTTAAACTTCAATAAATAGTCTCGAGTTGGAGTTTGTGTGCCCAAAAACTCCTTTAGGGCCTGTTTGGTAGATCCCTAGAAATGAGTTCATCTCATTTTACTTAATTGTAATTATGTATTTGACGTCTTCTTAGTAAGGATTAGGATGTGTTTGGTTGTTGCAACCAAACAAACCCTTGAAAATAATCTTAGTAACCAACAACTTTAATCCATAATTATTATTAACTAAAATGAGATAAACTCATCTTAGGTGTCTACCAAACAGGATCTTAAGAATTGTCCAAATGCATAGAGATCTAGCATGATAAAAGTTGTTGAAAACGTCTTTTTCTTAATGTCTTTAATCTTTTTCATGGCTCTTTGAATCCTTTGGATAGAAATAATATTAGTTGATAGTTGTTGGTATGGGTAGCTAACATTAGCTGGTACACATACCTGCAATAAAAGGGTACAAAAACCAAGAAGAAGGTTATTACAAGGATGGTTCTATATAGCACACTTTACCCAGCCAAGGGTTTGTGACAACAAGCAACTCTAATAAGATTTTTGGGTACCTTCAAAGTCCAAATTAAGGCTTTTCGGTGATTTCTACTCTTCCGATTTCCTCCATACCTTGAAAGTGCGTAATGGTTTCCGTTTAAAAACAATGGCCCACAACCTCAACATCATCCTACAAATTAAAATTGTTAGTTCGGTAGAAAAATATTCGATAATTGAGGCTAAATTGTGTTTAATTTTTTCCTTTTGATATTTCTAATGAAAGTTGGTTCACCAGTGTCAACAAATTACAATCAGTAGAATAATAAGATTTTAAAAAAAGGCTTGTGGAATAGAAAAAAATATATATATATATATATATATATATATATATATATATATATATATATATATATATATATATATATATATATATATATATATATATATGAAAGACTGGGATTGTGAATAAAAGGAGAAAAAAAAAAACATTAATCATATCTTCAATTGGACTCTTAGAAATTAAAAAATTAACATTTTTCTAAGTTTCTGTTAATCGAAGGATGGATAGTTCAGGCTAATGATAGGACCTTCTCCCTTATAACAAATATTCACCATCCATTGTTCAAGCAATTGGTCAGATTGTTTAGGATCATCCTATCAAAGTGATCTTTTGGCTACGGACTGCCAATATTACCGATGCTCCTTTCCTGGTAAAGTAAATATGGACCATCTATTTCATCTTCGTTGATTAGATGGCTAAGATTTTTGGATTGAAATGATTTTTGTGAGGGTGGGAAATCAGAATTGGGCCCTCTTAATGGATGGTCCAATCAATTATTAGATCAATATTCGGTACTATCCATTTATATAGTCAATATGCACTATCCATTTTTCATATCAATGATTGGTTTGTCATTGTCAAACAAGTTAAAGTGATTTTTAAGATAGATGAGAAATCAAATGTGAAATTCATATCATGGGCAGTCTAAATCTCCTCTGTTGGAATTTCCTAGCTATAATCAGCTAGGATTTCATGATGAATCAATTTTAAAAATAATTACAAAAACCTAATTGTATAAAAAGCTTGAAATTCAATTGTCAACCCAACAACCTATATAATGTTTAGAATTGTAGAATTACATTAACTTTAACTCTTATGCTTTGTCTAAATGGGCACTTAATAAGAGAATTTAAACTCAGAGAAGGCTCTACTGTTAGGAAGAACCTTCACTGAGTATCTTTATAAGGTGAAGAGTCTAGTGTTAAATTTTTAATATCTAAGTAGTTATTAAGTAATCAACGTACGCATGGTTGAAGCATTCATGCAGCTCATTTGTTGAGCCCCACAATGGAGGGGCAATGTGCAAAAATTCAAACTGTTAGGAAGATCCTAGATGTTGATTCAACAGAGGATTGCTCATTGGGTACTGACTTTTGGACATTCTTCTAAATGACCAATCATAATCCACAAAAGTTTTTTTTTTTTTTTTTTTTTTTTGTTTTTTTTTTTTTTACACACGCACACACACCCCCACACACTCACGCCACACGCACACACACCCCACACACGCACACCGTGGGATTTCACCACTGTGGGTACTCGAACCCTTGACCCAGTGTTGAAACTCCAGGGAGTCTACCACCCAGGTAAGAGTAAGGACCACGAAAGTTGTCAAGACAGTCGCTAGGACTACCCAAATTTTCTTATATTCAGTAGCCTGAGATGGAAAAATGGTTTAGATCTAATACGCCTATGCCACATGTATGGATATTGAGTGCTTCATAACTTGGAGATTAACATTAACAGTGGATGTTTTCCCTTAATTTCGTATATTTGGTTGGATTATCTTAACTCACCTGGAAATAAAGAAGTGAGGAAGCTGACAGAATCGTTGTTGCGTCACAAGGAAATATCCTTGGGAAGATGTACTTTGCGAACCAATCATCTTCGCTAATTGCCTGTAACAGGCCCGGGGGTCTACCTGATCAATTCACCTCATGAAAAGGCAATAATTTGGATGGACATATCAAGTGTTTTGATTGTGATACCTTATTGTGGGAAGGAAATGTTTTATGACACAAATGATCCATGAAGATATAGCCTTCATTCTTCAGCCATTTCGATATCAACTTCAAAACTTGTTGATAGTTCTTCATTTGCTGTTACGGAAAGGAGAAAATCTAAGGCAATTTACATAATTAAAGATTGAAGAGGCAATTTGATGCACATGTAATATTAAGCCACAGGTGTGATGATACTCTGGCCATTCATCAGATGAGTCCTGCCAGAAGGTGGCCAGGGCTAAAAGTGAAGTAGGACTATTCATTAGGTGGGCCATGGATAAACATTTTACATAGGCTATTGGGCAGCTTTTTTTTTTTTTTTTTTTTTTTTTTTTTTTTTTTTTTTTTTTTTTTTTTTTTAACTATCCATTTTTCTCATGCACATGTATTCCACTTGATGAATGGACCAACCTAGTCTAGGGCATGAGAATAATCATGATGGGATGTTCCTGATGAATGGTGTGGATATTACAAGTGTCATGAATTAACCATCTTAGCGTATCTCTTCAGAAAAGAGAGAGAGAGAGAGAGAGAGAGAGAGAGAGAGAGAGAGAGAGAGAGAGAGAGAGAGCATACCTCAAGCACCTGAACGAGTATTATACGATCAAAGGTTGCATCTGTTTTGAATTTGGTTATGTCGGCGACGATGATCTCCACATTGGACAACTTAAGGCGCCTGTGGGAAGAAAGTGGAAGGCAGTCACAATTAAAAAGGTTTATATGAGGCATTTCTGGGCTGTTTGTGTTTGGCCCTTGCAAACCATTTTCTCAAGGAAAGATTTTGTCCTTTTACAAATGCAATGTAGGTTAAATCAAGGACCACACATTTCATCAATTACCATCACAATCAAAATTCCATAGAGCCACTTAGGGTGCATTTGGATGAACTACTGAATTGAATTGCAATAATTAGTTCGATCAAGTGGAATTATTGAATGGAATTGCAGTAATTAGCTCCAACAAGCAGAATTGATCGAAACACAATTACCTTCCACAAATGAGAAAGTAAGCCATTAATTAAATTGCAATTTGGTCTTCATATACAACCTTTATGAAGTGTATGTTAAATTGTAAGCACTAATTCTATGCAACAAAACTTACCTACACTTCTCTTCTATCAACTCTTTATTAGAGGACGATATTGTAACTCCCGTAACATTGCAATTCCTATATTTCTTTGCAATATGGAAAACAATTGGGCCCAACCCACATCCAAGGTCTAGGATGCTCTGACCATCTTCTATTTGTGCCCTTTTGCAGTAAAGCTCCAACATTGCTTCCTCTGCATCATCCAATGTAACTGACTTATCCTTGTAGTAACCGTCACTGCACCATGAAAAAGTTATTTGTGTCATTTTTTCTAAGTTCGCAAGTAACCAGCTATTACTATGCTATTCCTAATTGAGTCATCTCTCAAGAGCAAAACACAAATGCCCTATAAGTGTGATGGACATAGGACATTCATCGGGACAGCCCGCTGTGCATGTACATGTCTTCGTGCATGTGGGGTTTCATTGTTAAAACTTAGAAGTATCAGTCAAAACTATTATACGTCAGTCCAATTGGTATCAGTGCTGTTCATGAATGATACGACTATATCAGCCTGAAACAGCTTAATATAGCAATACAAGTAAATGATAGAATATTATGAGAAAATGAACATATGTAACAAAGAAAACCCGGCGCAGGGAGTGACGCAGGGAAGGACGTGAGGTCGAGCACCATCTTCCTCAAGGGGATAACTGTTCCGAATTCATGAAACTTCTCTGGACTCCTCACAGAGACTTTTCGAATCCACGAGGAAAAGAACAAGAAAATAGAAAATAAATTCTATAAAATTTGAAATTGATTGATGAATGAAATAAACGAGTTCACAACCCTTTAACTAGGGACACTAAGCAATGAAAGAAATTTCAGAATCAAACTACAACTAAAACTCATATAATTCACAACTTACTATAAATAGTAAACTTACTATTTATATACAGTCGTGATGTCTACTAGTGAGCAAGGTTTTCGGCCAAAAATACTAAGTGTTCTATTTGGCTTCACCACAGTATTCTCCTAATTATTCTAAGCACTTTCCATGTTGGGCGCAACTCCTAAAGCCCAACGGATGAAGAGTTATAATCAAATTAAAACTTATTATTTAAAGTAAAAACAGAATTAAAGTAGGGAAACGATTTTCGATCTGACGGTATTTTGCAAATCTGGCTTGTGTAACCTAACGTAGTGGGGTTAGGTGGCTAAAGTAGCTCATCCTACCCCAAAATCATATATTTTACGTCCGATAACTCATTCCTATTTGCGAGATACGTCCGTTTTAAGTTCTGGCTATCCCGATCATCTCCGTCTCTAATCGAGCTTTTTCTGGTCCATCTTGGCTATGAAATTATCCATGACCTACTCTACATCAAGGAGTGACATGATGTGGTTGATCACCATCTTCCTCAAGGGATAATTACTCTGAATCTACAAAGTTCTTTGGACTCCTCACAAAGCTTCCTTGAATCCACAAGGGATAAAAACAAGAATAATTCCTAATAAATTTGAAATAACTTGATTGATGATATATAATATATATATATATATATATAAAAAACAAAATTAAAACTCTTTAAATAAGGAGCTCAAACCTAGGATAGAGTTTTACACCTCCAAATCAAACACTTGAAAAATGTGGCTTACTATAAATAGTAAACTTACTATTTATAGACGACCTCTATTCCTACTAGACTTCATGGTTTTTGGCCAAAAATAATAAGTGTCCAATTTGGCCTAACCATGTTATTCTCCTAACTTTTCTAAGCCCTTTTCTTGTTGGGCACGACTTCTACAATTCAAAGGATCAATAGTTATACTCGAACTAAAACTTACTATTTATAGTAAAAATGAAACTAAACGAGACTTTTGATCGTCAATCTAATGGAATCTCGTAAATTCAGCGTAGCTAACCTGGTGTAGCATGATGGTTGGCTTAAGTAGGAGGATGGTTGGCTTAAGTAGGTCCTCCTACCCCAAAATCGTATATAATATGTCAAAAAAATCATCCAGGTTTGCAAGATAAGTTCGATTTAAGGTTCTGACGGTCCAGCTCATTTTTGCCTCCGATCAAGCCTTCTCTGGTTCATCTTTGCCATCAAAGTGTTTACAACCCACTTTACATAAGTGCCCTCCACTTCAAAAGAACTCGACCTCGAGTTCTTGTCCAACGTCGGTTCATGATATTCATTCAGGTCTACAATATTGAAAGAACACGAGATCTCTATGTCATTCGGAAGATCAACAACGTAATAATTATCATTGATCTTTAAGAGGATCGGTACCATTCCAATATTCTTATTCTTCAAATTATTGTAGGTCTTAGTCGAAAATCTCTCCTTACGTAGATGAATTATAACATTGTCTCCCACCTCAAACACCTTTTGCCGCCAATGCTTGTCAGCTTTCTCCTTGTATTTTTCATTCAAAGCTTGTAACTTGGTTTGGACATCCGCATGAATACCCATGATCTGGTCCATCATATGTTTTGCTTCAATGCTCATGCTCGAAAGCTTAGCCATAGGGACCAAATTAAGTGTATAACGGGGTACTCGACCATAACTAATTTGGAACGACGACTTCCCTATCGAGTAATTCACAATATTGTTGAATGAAAACTTCGGTCAAGATAAGGTTAAATCCCATGACTTTGGCTTATCATCTGAAATACACTGAAGGAGGTTTCTCAATGTGCAATTACAACTTCAGTCTGCCCATTAGTCTGCAGTGGTAGGCACTACTGAACTGAAGTAACGTATTAAACCAATTCCCCAAAGTTAGCCAAAAGTGACTATTGAACTTCGTGTCATGGTCAAAAGTAATGGTCTTAGGAATCCCTTGTAGACGCACGACCCCTCTGAAGAATAAATTCACAACGTGTATTGCATTGAGGGTCTTCTTACATGGAAAAAAAGTGTCATCTTTAATAAACAATCTACCATCATGAACACTGAATCTATGTCGCACTGTGTTTATGAGAGACCAAGCACGAAGTCCATAGATAAGTCCTCCCAAGGGCCGTCAGGCACATGTAATGGGGTGTAGAGGCTATATTTTGAGACTGTCACTTTGAGGTCCGACAAACATGAGAGCGCCGCACTGCTTTACCCACGTCACGTGCCAATTGCGACCAGTAATACTGTTTCTTAACAAGAGCCCACGTCTTGTCTAGCCTAAGGTGTCCAAAAATGCTACCTCCATGTATCTCTTGACTAATATTCTCCATCAGTAAACTTTAGGACATGCACAGTTGATTCCCTTTGAAGAGAAAACTATCGTGCATATGTAGGTCACTGGGATGACCCTTTTAGCACCTTATCCATACATTCTTGAAGTCCTCATCTTCAGCATACAACTCCTTGAGACAGTTAAAGTCGACCACCTCATTACTTATCGTAACCAGTAGTGATGCACGATGACTAAGTACATCAACTACCTTATTTTGTTGCCCTGACTTGTGCTTCAGAATGAACATGAATTCCTACAAAAATGTGACCCATTTAGCGTGCACATGATTCACGTTAGCCTGACTATTAATAAACTTTCAAGCTTGATGGTCTATGTAAATAACAAACTCTCTTTGAATCAGATAATGCTACTAATGTTGTAGTGCTTGAACAACTGCATACAACTCAAGCTCATATGTTGACAATTTCTTTCAGGCTTCGCTGAGCTTCTCGCTGTAGAAGGCTACCGGCCTGCCTTCTTATGATAAGACTCCTCTAATTTCAATATATGAGGCATCACACTCAACCTCAAATAGCTTGTTAAAACTAGAAAGAATAGCATTGTGGACAGTGGATGGTTGATTTCAGCAATTCTCTTATCAGCTTCATCAGTCCACTGAAAATGCCATTTTTTCATGCAATCTATAATGGGTTATAAGGCTGAAATTTTGCACGAACTGATGATAGAATGTCATTAACCCATGGAAACTCCCCACTTCATGAATGCTCGCGAGAATCGGGCATTCTCTGATGGCTCGCACCCTTTCATCATCCACAAGGATGTCTATGGACTTCACAACAAATCCTAAGAACAAAAAGTTGTCCATTAAAAAATTGCTCTTGTTTAAATTGAGGTACAACTTGTTAACTACCAGGACCCATAACACCTGTCTGAGATGTTCAATGTGCTCTGTCTCACCCTAGTTATATATCAGGATATCATGGAAATTTACTACCACAAACTAGCCAATGAAAGGTTTTAACACTTGATTTATCAGACACATAAAAGTGTTATGTGGGTTCAATAGATTGAAGGGCATGACCAACCACTCATACAATCCTTCCTTCCTCTTGAATGTTGTTTTCCACTCATCACCAGGCCAGATATGAATTTGATGGTACCCACTCCTCAGATATAGTTTAGAGAACACCTTTGTACCTTCTAGCATATCAAGTATGTCATCCAACTACAGTATTGAGAACCAATATTTAATGGTAATCTTGTTAATTGCCTGGTTGTCGACACACATATACCAGCTCCTATCTTTCTTAGGTGTTAATAAAGCTGACATAGTGCATGGGCTCATGCTCTCTTACAATACCCTTATGGATCAATTCCACCACCTGCCTATAAAGTATCTCACACTCTTACGGACTCATCCAATAGTGAGGGTGGTTGGGCAACCCATCCCCAGGGATGAGGTTTATATGATGTTAAATGTCCCACATTGGGGGCAATCCATCAGGTTATTCTTCGAGCAAGATATATATATATATATATATATATATATATATATATATATATATATTAGTTCAGCAACAACCTTAAACTTATAAGAATGTCTAAGGGCTCTGATTCCTCACCCTTTACCGCCACAGCATACACCTCGCCAATTTCCTTGGTTTCCTCCACGAAATCCCAAATGGTTAGGAGGGAGCCCCACTCCATTTTAAAAGCTTTAGGGTGGTTCTCTTGTGCTATAGGGGTAAAGATTGTCTTACGACCATCCTTTATGAAGATGTTGACATTGTCTTGCCCTTGGTGGGTCGTATCACGGTCCGATTGCCAGGTCGACCGAGTAATATATGACATGCTTCCATGTCGACCACGTCACAAAGTACTTGATCTTTATAATTCCTACCAATTGAAAACAATATAGTGTATTGTTCAGTTACATTACTCTCATTCACCTTTTTTAATCCAGCCAATCGAGTAAGGGGAATGATGCTTTATTGTAAGTAGACTTATCCACCATCACCTTTGAGACGATGTTCTCGATACCGTTACTATCTATGATTTCATCATAGACCTTGCTGTTGACGAGATACCGCGTGTGAAATATATTGCGCCATTATGGGTGTACCTCCTTCCTTGAAGTGTACAATAACTGCTTCACGACCAAGGATTCACCACGATCCTCAGCCAACCATTCTTCATCACCAACTCCTTCAGCTGCTTATTCATCCTCATCAAATATAGGGCCTTTTTCTGCCACCTCACCTTCAGCGCCCCATTCGTTA
Organism: Magnolia changhungtana; assembly: GCA_030180095.1. NCBI lineage: Eukaryota > Viridiplantae > Streptophyta > Magnoliopsida > Magnoliales > Magnoliaceae > Magnolia > Magnolia changhungtana. The sequence goes on from JASAUF010000600.1 coordinate 8,599,834, forward strand.
ATGGCCAAGTGGGTTACAGGGCGTTGAGGGTAGGTGTTTGATAAGTAGCCCGGTTAGTCATAGCGGTAACAATGGTCTAGCCTTAGTCAACCATAAGGATTTGAAATCCTGCTCGAATCCACTGCTTTGGGTGTTACATATTGAGGTCTAGATGGACTGATCCTCTTGTCATAGTTTGAGATTGTATGAGGTTGAGGATGCCCTCCTACTGGTTCCTTTCCTTTATCCAATTCTGAATCCCACGTGGAACTTATCGTGGGGGTTAGATTCGAAGGATAAGGCTAAGTAGGGACTCTTGCAAGCTGTTTTTCTTCCCTACCTGCCAACTAAACTGTTTTATCCAGTCCTAACCAGGTGTATTTGAACTCGGTCCTGAATTTTCTGTTGTAAACCGCCTATGAACCATGCTACATTTTGCGATTCGGTCGCCGACAAATATTCCTCGTCGCCAACTACTGAAATTCTTCAGTGTAATTTGTGATAGTCCGATTCCCATACCGGTAATTTTGGTATCGTTGGAACAACACATACTCGTAATTATTGGGGTGGAATCGTGATCGAAGAAGTCGTCTCATCTGTGGCCATGATCGGATGGGTGCCTTGTTTTGTCAGGTACGTGAGAGTTGTAATTGCTCGTACTATATAGAAGCACCAAAATTCAATTTGAACGCAACCAACTTCACTTTTTTTTCTTCCAACATGTCTATATAATTAAAATATCACTCTACTTCGGCTAATCAATAAAAGAAGTCTTTATATGCAATAAGTCATTAAAATTGGGAAGTTCTGCCTTACCTCGATAGCCTCTTTCAGCACGATCTAGTCAATCGTCTCCATGAACTGGCTGTCAGGCAATAATGCCACCGACGTTCTCGTTGTTGAAGCTTCACTCATCTCGGATAGCCCCGTGATTTACCTCTAGATGCGTTATACGGAAAATAAGGTTATGCCATGCCGTGATCACAAGTGGCTGAGCATCAGCTTGGGATCGAGGCAGAATTAGAACATCTGCGATAAGGTCGAGAGTTGCCTACAACCCTTGCATGGTCAACTAACTCTTCTGGTGGAAAGCTTTCATTCTTCCTAATAGATAACGAATTCTTAGATCATCATTCACAGGATTTTGATTTGTGCCGTTGTTAGTTTCCATCAACCCGAGGGAAGTCCTCGCTCTGATACCACTTGGCTCAGGGAGGGACGTGATGAGGTCGACCACCATCTTCTTCAAGGGATAATTACTTGGAATTCACGGATCACAGAACTTCCTTGAATCCACGGGGGATAAAAGCAGGAATAATTCGTAATAAATTTGAAATAACTTAATTGATGGTTAAAAAAATGAAATTACAAAATAAGGAGCTCAAACCTAGGATTGAGTTTTACACTTAGACTCCAACTCAAGCACCCAAAAAATGTGACTTACTGTAAATAATAAACTTTCTATTTATAGACAGCCTCTATTCATACTAGACTTCATGGTTTTCGGCCAATTTGGCCCAACCACGTTATTCTACAACGCAAAGGATCAAAAGCTATACTCAGACTAAAACTTGCAATTTACAGTAAAAAAGAAATTAAACGGAATTCTCCTACCCAAAATCATATATAATATGTTAAAAAACTCATCCCAATTTGTGAGATCTAACTAACTTAAGGTTTTGACGGTCCGGATCATTTCCGCCTTCGGACTTTCACTGGTCGATATTTGCCAACAAAGGGTCTACGACCCACCTTACATCAAAACCAAATACAGAAAACACAGTGGATTTACGGGGTTTTGCATTTTGCGTATTGCACGGATGATCCCCTGTCGAGAACACTAATTCTCAGTCTTAGCAAAATTCTAGTTCCAAAAAAAGCTAGATAAGAATTTCTTGCGTAACCTTAGCTAAACCTCATAAAGAATATTTATATCTCATACAAAACATCTATTATAACAAGTACCCAAAACCAATTTTTAAATCATACACCTGATGAACTTTCACTATTGGAACCACAATATATGAACGGTTGAGATCTTGCACACATGTCCAGACTCTAGCTTTCGAAGGTGAGTACGATATTTTGCGTCTTCATATCTATTCTTATACTTTCTACAGTTCATTTCTTATTATGACATGCGATGATGAAACAGATGAAGAAAGTTTTTCTAGCAGATCTCCGTGAATGGACTGTTTGATGGCGGCCTTCAAATGTGTGGTCGAGGTGAAAAAGGCTTTGACCAGAGAACCATATTTGGCCTTGGCCAACTAGATGGACGGACAGGATCCAGACCTTCCACCTGTGTTAGGTATCGAGTGATGAATGTCCCTTCCTTGACCAGCGAGGTTTACTTGGGTCGTCCTTTAGATTGCATTTGCAGGTCAACTATTTATTTTTATTTTTTAGCCATGATGGTCGTAGAATTTGCCACCATCTTCTTTAGGACTTTTTCTTATCATCGTCCTTTGTTATATGGCACTCTTTCATTGGAGGGTATGGTACATGCAACACACTTGGACAGGAAAGAGAGAGAGAGAGAGTGCCAAGAAAGAAATAGGGTGCAAGCCAAACACAAACAAGGAGCGTGAAAGTATAGGCAACAGCTAAAGAAAAGATGTTGTGAGATACAACTTACCAGACAAATCGAATTGCGTTTTGCCCACATGGAGGGAAATTTGTCCATGTAGGGGCTCCATGGCCCACCGTGATGTATAGATTTTATCCATGCTGTTCATCCACTTTTCAGATCATTTTAAGGAGTTAGCCAAAAAAAGAGGCAGATCCAAGGCTCAAGTGTACCAGACCATAGAAAGCAACGTTCCTATGGCCCACTGTGATGTTTATTTGACATAGAACCTGTTCATAAGGTCACATAGACCTGGATGAAGGGAAACACTAATGTCAGTTTTTTTTTTTTTTTTAACACATGCACACACACCCCCACACACTCGGGCCGCAGTGGGATTTCACCATGTTGGGGGCCTTGCACAAAACCTTAGGATCTAGCCCTCTAGAACAAACCCGAATTATGGATAATAAAGCAATGAAATAAATCAAAGCATCAATCACACACCACACAGGAGATTTTTACGTGGAAAACCCTCAAAGAGGTAAAAACCACGGGACCTCGTCCAGATCAACAATCCACTATGAAGTAGAACGTTTACAACCTTCTTCACTCACGCAAGAGTGGATGATCAATGAAAGAATAAAGAAAACCAGAGAGATCTCACCGATTACGAGGACATAGGAGCGCTGAGATATAGACTGCACCGTAGATCATCTCCACGAGTATAACCTCCCTTCTACAAGCTTCCTCTCTCTCTCTCTTTCTCTCTCTCTCTCTCTCTCTCTCTCTCTCTCTCACCTTTGATAGCCCTCTTGTGTTTTTCTCATCAACACAACATACCCTAAAAAAACCCTAGGGACCCTTTTTTATAGTTTTAAGAAACTCCTTTCTACATCCTAGTTGCGAAAGGACTTGCGCATCCCAGTTGCGAAAGGACTTTGCGCATCCTAGTTGCAAAAGGACTTGTGCATCCCAGTTGCGAAAGGACTTGCGCGTCCCAGTTACAAAAGGACGACGAGTCAAAAAAAAATCCATCAAATCTCCTCCTTTTTGACCCAGGAGGGATTCACCTTCTTTAAGCCAGCCAGGTTTCTACAAACCTCAAACTTGCCCTTGAGCAATGCCTTGGTCATCATATCTGACCCATTATCGTCCGTGTGGACCTTCTCAAGCTGTAACACCTTCTGTTCCAAAGTATCCCTGATCCAGTGATACCGAATCTCTATGTGCTTTGACTTGGAATGCTGACTTGGATTCTTGCTCAAGTGTATAGCACTCTAATATCGCAATAGACCACGTGCTCCTCCTGCTTCAGGCTAAGTTCCTGTAGGAACCTCTTCATCCAAAGCATCTCTTTACATGCCTCTGTGACTGCAATGTACTCGACCTTTGTAGTTGACAATGTTACGACCTTCTGTAGCTTGCTCTGCCAAGAAATTGCTCCCCCTGCAAACGTGAACATGAACCCCGATGTAGAATTCCTAGAGTTTATGTCACCTGCCATATCTACATCTGTGTAACCCTCTAACACAGGTTTACCGTCACCATAGCATAGGCTCAACCTGGACGAGCCTCTTAGATACCGCAGTATCTACTTCACCGCTGCCCAATGCTCTTTGCCAGGATTGACAAGATACCGGCTGACAACATTAACCGCATATGCTATGTCTGGGCGTGTACACACCATAGCATACATCAAACTTCCTACCGCTGATGCGTAGGGTATCTTTTGCATCTCTTCCACCTCTGCCTTTGTCTTGGGACATTGCCTGTCGCTCAATCTGAAGTGACCATCTAGTGAAGTACTGACCGGCTTCGCTACATTCATATTGAACCGCTTTAGGACTTTCTCAATATACCGCTCTTATGACAGCCAAAGCTTCCTACTGCTTCTGTCACAGGTTATCTCCATTCCTAGGATCTGTCTAGCTGGGCCTAAGTCTTTCATCACAAAAGACTTGCCCAACTCCTGTTTCAGCCTATCGATCTTCTTGATGTCTTTTCCTATGACGAGCATGTCATCAACGTATAAGAGCAGAACTAAGAAATCACCATCTGAGAACTTGTGCGTGAGCACACAGTGGTCCGACTCTGTTCTGTTATACCCATGTTTCAACATCAACGAGTCGAACTTCTTGTACCATTGTCGTGGAGCTTGTTTCAGCCCATACAAGCTCTTCCTCAACCTATACATCATATGCTCCTTGCCCTTGACTTCGAACCCCTCTGGTTGGTGCATGTAGATCTCTTCTTCCAGGTCACCATGGAGAAACCCCTCTGTTCTGTCATACCCATGTTTCAACATCTAACTGCTCTATCTCCATATCCATGCTAGCCGCCAACCCAAGTAACACCCATAGGGATGTCATCTTTACCACTGGTGAGAATATCTCCTCGAAGTCTATGCCTTTCTTCTGACCAAAACCTTTCACCACAAGTCTGGCCTTGAACCTTGTCTGTGAATTCTTCTGCTCAACCTTCTTTCTGAACACCCACTTGTTGCTCAAAGCTTGCTTGCCCTTAGGCAGTTTCACCATGTCATAGGTGTGGTTCTTATACAAGGATTCCATCTCCTCTTGTATAGCTTTCAACCACTCCCCCTTATGCTCGTCGGCTAGGTCCTCAGAATAATCTTCTGGCTCTCGCCCATCAGTCAGCATAATGTACTCATGTGGCGAGTACCTCTTGGACTGCTGTCTGTCCCTAGATGACCTCCTCACCTGTGGCTCAATAAGTGGATCAAGTGGGCGCTGCTCCCCTGGTCCATCTTCTGAAGGAACTCCCTCGTCCTCTGCACCTTGCTGTACTCCCCCGTCATCAGGCACCACGGAAGGAATAATCGGATCCGTGTCCTCTAGCTCACCTGAACTAGACTAATTCTTCTCTAGCTTACCAATGTCTTCTATACACTGATCTTCAAAGAAAACCACATCTCTGCTCCTGACGAGCTTCCTCTCGGTCGGATCCCACAATTTATAACTGAACTTTTCATCATCGTACCCCAAGAACACACACTGTCTGATCTTCATATCGAGCTTGGACCTCTCGTCCTTTGGTACGTAAACGGATGCCCTGCATCCAAACACCCTGAGATGACTGTACGATGGATCTTGTCCAGTCCACACCTTCTCAGGTACTTCTCTATTCAATGGGGCTGATGGAGACCTGTTTATCAAATACATTGCCGTGTGCATTGCTTCTCCTCAGAACGTCTTGGGCAATTTCGCATGGGATAACATACATCTGATTCTCTCAACAATGGTGCGAATCATTCGCTCAGCTACACCATTATGTTGGGGGGTCTTGGGAACCGTCTGTTCATGCCGTATACCCAGGGACTTGCAGTACTCATGAAAGTCGCCGATGTATTCACCACCATTGTCAGTGCGGATGCACTTTAATGGTGCGATTCATTCGCTCAGCTACACCATTATGTTGGGGGGTCTTGGGAACCGTCTATTCATGCCGTATACCCAGGGACTTGCAGTACTCATGAAAGTCACCGATGTATTCACCACCATTGTCAGTGCGGATGCACTTCAATGATCTACCTGTCTCTCTCTCGACCATAGCATGAAACAATTTAAACACACCAAAGACCTCGTCCTTGGATTTCAAAGTATAAACCCAAACCCTCCTAAATGCATCATCTATAAAAGTAACAAAATACAATGCCCCACCCAAGGTTTTTGTCCTCATAGGACCACAAACATAAGAATAAACAAAATCTAATGCATGCACTTTATTAACACGAGAAGCAGTTTTAACAAATGAAACTCTATGCTGTTTCCCTGATAAACAGTCAAGACAGGTTTTGAGAGGTGTACCTGTCACATCTGGAAGGAGCCGCTTCCTTGCTAGTACCTGAAGCCTTTTTTCACTCATGTGGCCTAGACGCCTGTGCCACATGTCAATAGCTGAATCTTCCGTTGTGTTCAACCCACCCTTGCACATACTGACACTTGCCTTGTAAAGGGTGCAACACTTCTTTCCTCTGGCCACGATCAATAAACCCTTGATGAGCTTCTAGTGCCCACCTGTAAACCGGCTTTCATAGCCATCATCATCCAACCTTCCCGTCGACATCAAGTTGAGGCGAAAGTCTGGGATATGCCTCACATGCAGCCCACATCAGTTTTCACACAAATATTACCGACTCCCACTATTTTTGATACGCCAGAATTTCTCATCTTCACAGTCCCATAATCACCTGACTTGTAGCTTGTGAAGAAGTCTCTGCGTGGAGTCGCATGAAACGAAGCTCCTGAGTCAACCACCCAATCGGTGTCCTGACTCGTAGCCATGAGACATACGTCATGATCTGCAGAAAGAATAACTACAACGTCGCCATTTAAAGCGACCGCAGTGGAATCTGATTCATCTTCCTTCCCTTTTCCTTTCTTATCGTTCTTCTTACCACGACATTCATGCTTGTAGTGGCCCTTCTTACCACAATTCCAGCATTCAACATCTTTTCTGTTACTCGACTTGCCTTTTGATTTATCTCGGGCCTTCCCGCCCTTCCTGTTCTTTCCTCTCCCCCGTTCCTGTGTCACAAGGGCCTCTTGCTGAGTAGACCCCTGAGACTTCCTCCTTGTCTCTTCATTGAAGAGATAGCTAGTTACCTGTTCCATGGATATCTTTCCGTCTGGCGCGGAGTTACTTAGAGACACCACCAATGTCTCCCAACTGTCAGGTAATGAACTAAGCAATAGTAAAGCCTGCAGTTTATCATCCAGGACCATCTTCGTATAGGTAAGTTGGTTCACTATATTGCTGACCTCAGTCATGTGCTCGGCCACAGAACCACCATCTTTAAATTTGAGATTCACAAGTCGCCTTATCAGAAAAATCTTATTATCGGTTGTCTTCCTCTCATACAGCCCTTGTAATTTTAGCCATAGGCTAGCGGCTGAGGTTTCCGTGGACACATGGTGGAACACAGAATCATCCAACCATTGTCTAATAAACCCCACCGCCTTTCGGTCCATCTTCTTCCAATCATCATCAGTCATATCCTTGGATTTTGCTGATATGCCTAAAATTGGATAATATAGGTCCTTGCAATAAAGCAAGTCCTCCATCTTAGCCTTCCATATGGTCCAGTTAGAACCATTGAGGCTGATCATCCTTGATGAGCCACCTTTCATAATTCAAAACTGATCTTACCCGTTCAATGAACTTTAGCTCTGATACCACTTTGTTGAGGGCCTTGCACAAAACCTTAGGATCTAGCCCTCCAGAACAAACCAGAATTATGGATAATAAAGTAATGAAAATAATCAATGCATCAATCACACACCACACAAGAGAATTTTACATGGTTTTTACCTCTTTGAGGGTTTTCCACGTAAAATTCTCTTGTGTGGTGTGTGATTGATGCATTGATTATTTTCATTGCTTTATTATCCATAATTCTGGTTTGTTCTAGAGGGCTAGATCCTAAGGTTTTGTGCAAGGCCCTCAACAAACCACACACTAATGTCAGCTTGATCCAAAACTACTTTGGCCCCTAAGAAGTTTTTAATAGTGGGAGTTCAATCCCACCGTGTGATCCACTTAGCCTTGGATCTACTTCATTTTTGGGCTCATATCCTAAAATGATTGCAAAAAATGGATGAACGGTGTGGATAAAACCCATACATTCAGTGGGCCCCACGGAGCCCTTCTTGGACTAATGTCATCCAGGTGAGGGCATGATGTAATCCTCTCTCTTTAGCACAAGGCGAAAATGTTCCTCATTAAAGACATTAGACATTTTAAATGACATAAATATCATTCTCTACTTTTGAAATCCTTTTTAAATCCAATGTTTCCTACTTTTGAAAGACCAATTATATATATATATATATATATATATACATATATATATGTAGAGAGAGAGAGAGAGAGAAAGAGAGATGCTCACACACAACTAGTTGGACCGTGAGTTTTGGTCCAACTAGCCGGGCATTTAATATTAATAAATGCAGAAATTTATTTTAAAAAAGAAAATGACTTACCCATTTTGATCGGCCCAACCATGGTGTTAATGGGAAATCCACCCCAATCATCACATGATTCACCTCACTCCAGACTCATGGTCTGAAAATCAGCTCCATCCGTGGTTAAGGTGGACCAAACGAATAAAAATAGAATATGGAAAGAGCTTATCCTCCAAATCGTCTTCCTTGGCACGACCCAGTTGAATCATGTATAGGCATGATTTCTTGGACATAAAGCCTAACTTTTTGTATGGCATATAATGGTTGGAGTGGATTTCCAAGGCCCAACCGGGTGGGCCCTGTAAAAATCAATGGTCGACGCCTTTCCCAATTGTTTCCATTTGGTATGGCCCACTTCATTCACGAATTAGCCTAGATTTTTTTCTGTGGGCCCAACATGGGATTAAACATATAATGATCGGAGTGGATCCCACACACATATCACAATGGACCCGTTAAAAGATGAAAGGTTGAAGTCGGTGAGGCACTTGTTGGTTCCGAGAAAATTGGTACGTTACCAAGAATGGATGGGAGTAGATCAAGTGTTACCCGGGTAACATACCAGTACTTGCTTCCTTAACCGTGGGACCCATTTTGATATATTTTTTGTATATCCACGCCGTCCATCAGTTTTTAAAAATCATTTTAATGGATGGTTCCAAAAATTAAAAAGATCCACCGATCAAGTGAGCCCCACCACAGGAAATAGTGGACATTGAATGCCCATCATTAAAACCTTCCTATGGCCCACTGTAATGTTTATTTTCCATCCAACATCGAACTTATTCATAAGGTCATGCAAACCTGGATTAGGATATATATATATATATATATATATATATATATATATATATATATATATATATATATATCAACGTGATCCAAAACTTCCGTCACCCTAACAAGTTTTCAAAGGTGGGGTTTAATCCTCACTGTTTTCTATGGCGTGGTCTACTTTAGCTTTGGATCTCCCTCATTTTTGGCCTCATGCCCTAAAAATGTTATGATAAAATAGATGTATGGTGTGGATATAACATATTCATCATGGTGAGGACCATGTAGCTTTGCCACATCAACACATTCGGCTGTGTGTTCCCCGCCTTGCCATCCGAGTCTTTCTCGGAACCAAAGCACACCTTTCATCTTTTGATGTGGCCCACCGTGATGTTTAGATGAGATCCACTCCTTTCATTATATGTATAATTCCATATTAGACATAGAACCAAGAAATCACATTGATTTGTAATTCAAGTGGACCATAGGAAGGGAAACAATTTGGAGGATAAGCTTTTCTAGGGCGCTATTTTCTACCGTGTGGTCCACTTTATATATGGGTGCATCTGATATTTTGCCCCTATGACCATTATGGGTTGACTCATTTGATGCTTGGTGTGGATTTCATCTTAACTCCACCGTGGGTCCCAACCAAGCCATCAAGTCCTTTTCCTCTGGAAACAACTTTCCCCAAAACAAATTTATTAGCATTAATTACGCAACCAGTTGGACGGTCCAACTAGTTGTGTGTGAGCACACAACTAGTTGGACATTGCGTTTTCATCCAACTAGTTGATTAATTCAAGGACCAATTAATGCTATTAAATACCAAGACAGAAAAGTTATTATAAGAGGAAAAGTAGCCAGCCTTGGTGGCCCCACTATAGTGTTAAAGTGAAATCCACCCCAACGATCAAGTGAGTCACCCTATATTAGAACCGTGGATTAAAAAATCAGCCTCATCTTTGGTTCAAGCGGACCACATGATTGAAAACAGTGTACAAGGAAAACTCACTCTCCAAACTATTTCTGGGAACCAGTGGGAGGGATGCCAGCAGTGATATTTTGCGGGGCCACACGTTGATGTGTATGTGATATCAAATCCGACCATTATATGTGTAATCAAATCCGACCATTAGATGTGTAATCCCATGATAGGATAGTAGCCAAAACATCAGGATGATATGTTATTAATTTGAGGCACACAGAGGAAAATAGTGGGGAGAGAGACATCCACCCTCGATTTTTATGGGGCCCATTATAAGGTGTATGTATGTAAAATCCATTACACCCATTAGATGCAAAACCAAAAGATTGGCTTAAAGGCAAAAAAATCAAGCTCAAATATGATTTAAGTGGGTCACATTTAGGGAACAGTGTAGAGGGTCAGATTTTCCGATAAAAATTTTCCAATAAGATGGGCAGATTTTTTGGCCCTGGGTCAAACAGAGGGTGACTCACCTGATGGTTGGGCTAGATTTCACTTTAACACCACAGACCATAGTGAGGCCCACCAAAGTTGAGTACTCCTTTTGCAAAGTAACCTCGAGCAGCTTCTCTCCACACGAGAGCATTTATTAACATTAGTTAATATGCAAATTAGATAGTGGATTTCGAGAGAAGATGGGATGAATTAGGAAGCTGCACACATGTGTGTATTTGTGCGGTGGTATATAAAATCAGGTCCATTAATTAGGTAGGATTTCTTTTAAACATGTTAAGGACATAAATTATTATTTTTAATGATTAGTGGTATGATATTTATTTATAAGAAAACGGGACTATTAGAAATTCATTTTAGCTGTACATATTTAACCTGTATGTGTGGCTACAGTGATGATGATCGTTTATTAAATTTTAGCAGATAAAATATAATTAATAGGCCCTATTTAATGGACAGGCCAGATCTTTGACATATAATTTCTATCATACTTATGTAAAACTTGATATTACGGATCCTCACATGTGGTATATTACCTGGGATAGAAAAGTAAATTTTTGCTATTAAATACACAGCTAGTTGGACTGATTCGTATAACTAGATTTTTTTAAAATTTTTATTTTTTTTGTTAGTACACACATTGTTAGTTCACACTTCACTATTAGCCACCCCCTCTAAGGAATCGATACCAAGACCTCAGTGCTAAGACGAGGTATCTTTCACTCAGTATACCACTTGAGCTATGGAACTGGGTGTTCAACTAGTTGTGTGTGAGCATTACTCATATATATATATATATATATATATATATATATATATATATATATATATATATATATATGGGTTTAGGTACTATGCGCTCGAGCTCACGATAAGCTCCCGTGAGGTCGAGCTGTGTGGGCCCTATGGTGATGTGTGTTGACCATCAACACCGTGCATTTGATGGGTCCCCTTTAAATTATGGGATATCCCAAAAATCATCCGTATACGGAACTCAGGTGGGCCATACCATCTAAAATCATGTGAAGACATGCCAAAAACATATAAAAGCACTTGATGGGGCCCACCTGAGTTTTAAATGCTGCTGAAACTTGGTCTGAACCCTCATCCAAGTGGGACACACATAATGGATGGGCTGGATTTGCAAACCACATCTCGGTGGGCCCAAAAAACGTCCCATGAATGTTTTAATGGTGCACGGTCCCTCTCCACTTCTGTATGTGGTGTGGCCCACACAAGTCACGGATTGTCTTGATTTTTGAGACCTAGGCCCACGATGGAATGGTGCATCTGACTGATGGGGTAGATGTTCGAAATGCATCATGGTGAGGCCCACACAGCTCAACCTCATGGGACGTTCCCATCAGCTCGAGCGCATAGTACCTTTTCCCTATATGTGTGTGTGTGTGCACTCACACATAACTAGTTGGACCGTCCAACTAGTTGCGTAATTAATGCTAATAAATTTGTTTTGGGTAAAGTTGTTTCCTATATGAAAAGAGCTTGAGGGCTTGGTTGGGACCCATGGTGGAGTTAAGATGAAATCCACACCAACCATCAAATGAGTCACCCCATAATGGTTATAGGGACAAAAAATTAGATGCATCCATAAATAAAGTGGACCACACGGTACAAAATAGCGCCGTGGAAAAGCTTATCCTCCAAATTGTTTCCCTTCCTATGGTCCACATGAATTACGGATCAGTGTGATTTCTTAGCTCTAGGTCTAATATGAAATTATACATATAATGAAAGGAATGGATCTCATGTAAACATCATGGTGGGCCACATCAAAAGATGAAAGATGTGCGTTGGTTCCGAGAAAGACTCGGATGGCAAGGCAGGGAACACACAGCCGAATGCATTGATGTGGCAAAGCTACATGGTCCTCACCATGATGTATATGTTATATGCACACTATCCATCTATTTTATCATAACATTTTTAGGGCATGAGGCCAAAAATGAGTGACATCCAAAGCTAAAGTAGACCATGCCACAAAAAATAGTGAGGATTAAACCCCACCATTGAAAACTTGTTAGGGTGACGAAAGTTCTGGATCATGTTGATATATATTTTTTTTTCCTAATACAAGTCTGCATGACCTTATGAATAAGTTGGATTATGAATAAGCTGGATGTTGGATGGAAAATTAACATTACGGTGGGCCATAGGAAGGTTTTAATGATGGGCGTTCAATGTTCACTATTTCCTATGGTGGGGCTCACTTGTAGGTGGATCTGTTTAATTTTTGGGAACATCCATTAAAATGATTTGTCAAAACTGATAGACGACGTGGATATACAACAAATATATCAAAGTGGGTCCCACGGTTAAGGAAGAGCCTATTGGTATGTTACCCGGATAACACCTGATCTACTCTCGTCCATTCTCGGTAACGTACCAATTTTCTCAGAACCAACAAGTGCCTCACCGACTTTAACCTTTCATCTTTTAATAGAGCCACTGTGATATGTGTGTGGGATCCAGTCCAATCATTATATGTTTAATCCCATGTTGGGCCCATAGAAAAAAAATCTAGGCTAATTCGTGAATGAAGTGGGCCATACCAAATGGAAACAATTGGGAAAGGCATCGACCCTTGATTTTTACAGGGCCCAGAAGTCCACTCCAACCATTATATACCATACAAAAAGTTAGGCTTGATGTCCAAGTCCAAGAAATCATGCCTACACATGATTCAACTAGGCCATGCCAAGGAAGACGATTTAGAGGATAAGCTCTTTCTGTATTCTATTTTTAGTCGTGTGGTCCACCTTAACCACGAATGGAGCTGATTTTCAGACCATGGGTCCAGCGTGAGGTGAATCATGTGATGATTGGGGTGGATTTCCCATTAACACCATGGTGGGGCCAATCAAAGTGGGTAAGTCATTTTCTTTTTTAAAATAATTTACCGATAGAACACTTATTAACATTAAATGCCCGGCTAGTTGGACCAAAACTCACGGTCCACTAGTTGTGTGTGAGCATTTCTCTCTCTCTCTCTCTCTCTCTCTCTATATATATATATATATATATATATATATATATATATATATATAAAGAGAGGCTAGGCAAAGTAAGCTAGCTACAAGCACCAAATAACCACTATAGCGTACCTCATTTTCAGAGTCTTCCCGAATATTTTCTCGAGAGTGATATTTGGCATTGCATAGAGTTCCGTCTCCGTCAAGTGCGCTTCCTCTACCATAGGCATGCATTTGAGTGCTGGTGAAATCACAACCATCCAAAAGATATCAAGTCAAGCAGTCATAATCAATGTATATACGATGCCCCCTTGCGAGAATAGTCCAAGTGAGACCCATGGGTCAATGATCTAGACTCTTGATACATTGGGCACTCCCCTGGATGGCCCCTTTATCAGTACTACTCTCCTTGGTGAGAAGTATATATTGTACCTTATTTCTGGCTTATTCTGGAAAACACTAGTAGGAGAGCAACATATGGCATCATAGGATAAATAGGAGAGGCATAAAAAATCTTGAAGATACTTGGAGTTTTTTTTTGCGAAATCATAATTTCAATTTTAGACACGGTGACGTGATTGAGTGACTCAAAAGTCTAGTGAGTGAAGAGAGAAATGTGGTTAAGCAGTTCAAAGTATAAAAGGCAATCCAGAGGAGCAAAGTTGTGTGATAGAAAGAAACAATCACAAAAGATAAACGTAACAAAAAAAGAATTTAGAGAAAAACTTTTTAATGGTTGTAACCGTTGCAGTAATGGAAGAATGATCTATGGAAGAATAAGTTGCATAACAAAACTCTATAAATAGCAGAGGAATTCAACAGAGCAATGTAATCTCAAACAATCCAAAATCTAAAAACAATCAAATCTATCAATTTACTTTTAACTTGGATTATCCTATGAGTAGCGGTGGATTTGTTCTCTATCCAATATCATACAGATCTTTCAAAAGACGCATTCTTGCAGTTGCTCCTAGTGACCGATTCTAAATTTTTCATTTTGTTTGATTGCATTGGTATTCTGAAAGTCCTTTCTTATGGAAGGTAAAACATAGCTCATCTTCAGAGGAAGAACCCCACCCTCCGATTAGTGCCTAATCATTATAAAATTTTGTAGGCGGCTGAGTAAGAAACCGATCTTCTCATATTATAGTCATACATGTTCATATTGAATGTATCTGCTTATTTTGGCGCTTGGGGTCGAAATTGATAGGTTTAAATTGAGCCACTTTATTGATTATGGCACGCCCGTGCACATTACACTTGACGAAAAGCAAACCGAAGTGCCAACAATTTTGGCACGCCTGGTGGGACTAGGAAAGCTACTTGGCTGTCATCAGTTTTCATTTTTACATTGATTGTGTAAGAAAGAATGACTTTGGCATACAAGTATAGTTATCAGTGCAATAATCTCTCGGAATCATGAACTGAAGGCGTGGTCGTAATACTTTGACAACCGCTACTAATGTTGTTGCAACCAACGAACCTCTTGCTCACGATGAGGAGTTGCAAGTTCAACAGGTGCTCGAGCAAAGAAATCCACGACCTAGTTAGGTGCCTGGTCCACTTAATCCAGATAGACCATCAACATCCCGAGTTGAACTACTTGAGATTATGTCAGCTGGGATGGTTGATATGAAGCGAGGGATTCAACACATCACAGAATTGTCGCAAGTTTAGGTTGAACACCCGAGAGCTCAGATTAAAGACTCCAATAGGTGGATGGTTGGCCAGATAGAGAGTATGAATCGGTTGACGGCTTTATTTTCTGAAAGAGCACCTGTTGTAACTTATCAATAAGTCGATACTAGTTTTGTTGGGAATCTGACACCTTTACCACCAGTTTAGCAAGTGCCACAGATACTTCCCTTACAATGAAATGCACCACCTATTCCTATCCATGGTCCAGTCGAGGATGTACGAAATTCACCAATACTTGCGGATTTCAGATGTCTTGAATGTATTCTTGTCTAGAATGTACGAAATTTACCGTTATCTATAAATTTCAGGTATCCTAAACAAGAGAATATGACCTTAATTCTAGAAGTCAGGAATTAAGGGATACATGGAGGGCACATTTGCATACTAATCAACCTTGTAATGAAGAACAATATCAACTTGTTCTGAAAGTACCACCAGTTGTTCACAATAACACTAGGAGAGTAACCAAATTGTTTAATTAGTTCAACAAGTAGGAGGCTAAGTTTTTGGCCGAACTACTTCTCTATTTTATCATAAGCCATATCCCCACTGGATCGGCTGGCAATATCCATTGTCGAGAAATTATTAACCTAATTTTACACTGTTTATAAGTGATATAGGTTAATCGACCATAAAACACATAGGTCGATTTACCACACAATGTAAAGATTTGGACAATAACGAGTATTATAAATTACAACTATTTGGTCATTCACTCACTAAGGTAGCTTTTATTTGGTATTCTAATATGCTACCAAATTTCATATGGAATTATCATGAGATGAAAGAAAAATTCTATGCTCAATCTGTAACATCTCGAATTTTTGGCAACCTGGGATTAAACGTCCTTAAGCAATGGGTCGCTCCTAAGACCTTATTAACCTGTCAGAACTCAATCCCAAAGCCTAAAACTACTGTTGAACCCACTTCCTTCACAAATTCCACCCTTTACCACCTTGTTCTTTCAATTTTTCTAAGTACTTTCACATTAGACCCTATCTTAAAGTTTAGATGATGAAGAACAATACTTAAATTAAACATTACTACAAAGGACTGAGTACCACCTCGACCAGAAATCACTTAGGATTAAATCCTTTAGAAATTTGACAAATTTAACCAAGTGCTAAACTGGATTAGCCACGAAATCCATTTGAATCGCTTTAAATACGATCTGCAAGACCCAAAACTTGTAGAATCATTGACGCTAGGTTACCCTAAAATCTACTATCAATCTCATTACCCGACTGCTCTCGGGAGTACTTTGAAACTCCGTATCAGGTCTGGACCGCACACGAAGTTAAAGACTTAGGACCGCCTCGCTGGGCTTGACAACCATCTCGGAAATCAAATCCAGATAGTGTCCCACGGCTGTTTGCTTGAGTCCGGAGCGAGAGAGTGTAAAAACACTTGTTTCTTTACAAAATATCTTGAATAGTAATCTGAGACTCGTCGCTTGCAGATCAGTATTAAGCAACCTGACCGTCAGAATCAGGCCAAATTACACCCTCGGATCAGGAAAAATTTCATAAACATTTACATGTACTCGAAATTTTCGATCGAGACCCACTGACCGTCGAACTGAAACTGGTCCGCCACGCGTGATCTGAGAACCCTACTGGAATGAAAACTTAATAGTACGTAGATCCAACGTTAGTGAGCTTAAGTCCGACCTTTGGCTCAAGGGGGGCTGCCAGAAGTCCTCCGTTGAGCTGAAACTGTGTCACTTTGGTTATAACATAAGTATACCTTGACCTTAGGTCTATTTCGGTGAAGTTTTAGGCTATATAAGGACCTTAAACCCTCTCTCATTTCAGCCATCCGAATTTGAGATTGAGAAGAGAGAAAAGAGAGAGAAAGTGAGGGAGAAGTGGGAGCTTCTTCCTGCCTTCTTCCTTGCCGTATCCAAGCTTAAACCACTCCGTTCTTATCATTTTTTCGGCGATTCCGGCGTCATTTCTAGGTAAGAAACCCTAACCCTAATCTGTTTTGGGGTTTAGACAGTTGTAGGTTATGAAATAGCTAACCTATTTCATTCTATAGGTTGCCAAACTGTCGTATACGGAAGCTTAGCAAACCTATCGACTCCGTTACGATTCTACGACAAAAGGTGCGGACTTTAGGTGTATAGGTTATGGTTTTCAACGCTTTCAATGTCAGATAATGATAGATTCATGATCTGCATGTAATTGCACATGTACAAAGTGCTTTTCGATTTCTGTTTCGATTAAAGTTGTAGAATATGGAATTTTACATATTCTAGGTATTCGTAGAAAATACCGTATACGTATATTTTTTGGAAATGTGTTTGACATGATTAATTGTTGTATGGATATATGATATATGGATAAAATACTTATTTGGCAAAAGGATTCGCCTAAATACATGTTTTACTAATATACACTATGTATGTAGAAATACTGTATTGTAAGAAATACCGTATACATGTATAATTTAGAGATGTGTTTGCCATGATTAATTATTGTATAAATATATTATGTGTGCATAAAATATTTGCTTGGCGAAAGGAGTCGCCCTAATACATGTTTACTAGCATACACTAAGTATGTTGAAATAGTGTATGTTATGTGTTTGTGAAAATGCTTGTGTGAGCAAGTGTTTGGATGTTGATGCCTTAGGAGGGTGTTGAGATGAGATTCTCAACTACCCTAGAGACATGTATGATTACCTCCATGAGATTGTCTACTTAAACCGCTTACTTGCAATATATGTGTTTGTATTCCTACTGATGTAATGCTTTGCAACATGCTTTATATCATGCTTTATAACATGCCTACTAGCATGCTTGAATTACTTTGTTTATCATGCTTTACTCCACATGCTATGGATGAGAATTGATTGAGTTTGGGACTATGTCTATAGTCCAGACAGTCGGTACCAGATTTGAGATCATGCCTAAGGTACATGTCGCCACATGGGATGTGTTTGACGAACCCGAGTCGTACGTCAGTTGGCGATAGTGGTTAGGCCACGCGAAGGGCTTATGTACTTCATGTCGTCTAATTGATTGTGCGCTTGAGCTAGTCAGGCTCGTCAAGTAACCCGATGTGTCTAATGTATGTTCACCATGTTTGGTCGCTACTGCTTGAACCTAGGGTACTAAACTTACCAGTGAAAATCCCGTTAACCATGGTACCTCGATCCGCTAAGACTCATGAGCCGGGCATGGTGGTATGGGATACCGTGGTCGAGCTGTCGGCCTATGCTGGGGCCATATGCCTCCCCGTAGTGACCAGTGAGCAACCAGACTCGTGAGCCGATTATGGTGGTATGGAACACTATATTCGAGTTGTCGGCCTACACTACTTGATGGGTGATGGGGGAGTGGTGCAACGATTCCGTGTAATAGCCCTGGCAGCCCTGACCGTATTCGGTGTAGTGACCTCGAGCATACTCTATACCTACAGTGAGGCGCCAAGCCTTCCCGTAGTAACAGAGTATAAACTAGGCCTGTATTGATAAAGTGATGGGGGAGTGGTGCAACGATTCCACGTAACAGCCCTGACAGCCCTTGCAGTCACCTAGAAACACACCATCGTATGAGATTGTCTAGGACTGACGACCTTAGAATGGATCATGTTTGGGAATGATACAAGGGAGGTACCTTAGTTTTCCAATCTTGCTGTTTGAAATGGACTAATAACAAACTCGGTAATCATGCTCATCATACATTGCATGTGCCTGAAAGATGTGGAGCACTGAGGAAAGAAAGTATGCTGTGAACGAAGATGGTGTCGCATGAGGGAGTATGTCGGTGAGGGCATACATCATGACTGCATTCATACTTGCATTAATAAGAGTAGTTAGGAGTGTTTGATTTTACTGCTTTATCATTTCTTGCTTGGTGAGTTGATAACATGTTAACCTATGCTTTACTGTTCCACTGAGTTGATCACTCACTCCCACGTTACGGGACGGAGTTATACACACCAACCAGATTTGTTGAGTTTCAGGTGATGGCGATGCTTATGAAGCAGTGCCGGACTACTTTTATGATGATGAGGAGTTCTCCTATCTGTATATCTCTGGCAGGTCTATGAAGACCTGATATTGTATTGATGGGGCTATGGTACTTGGGATAGAAGATATTACACTTCCTCACCTTAGGTATATTTTAGAATTGCACTATAATTAATTAACCTGGTAACATCATCACACTCTGGAGACCCACCATAGTTTATATATGTTATTTATCTATCAAAGTCTTCCGCTTGCAATTTAACTGTCTCTGGAGTATGATATGCTGTTTTAGCTTAATCTCACTCATGTTCAATGCTCAAATACAGTCAACATTCAATCATCATTCATTTTGTTGCATAAGTGATGTTCTGAAACTCGGGCGTTGAGTTTATGCTCGACCCCCGATTTTCGGGATGTTACACAATCTTTTATAGGGACAAAGAAATTTCTATGATTAGTCTTGCTCATTTCAACAGTTGTTAGGAGAATTGGTCAAAAATTATATTACTCAATTTAGGAGAGGAAAAAGCCAATGTAAGGTACTCACGATCGAAGCAGAATTTGTCCAATTAGCTCAAGATGGACTTGAATTTAATGTTTGAAAGGATTTTATTGGAACAAAATTCACATATCTTTATGATTTGACTAAGAAGGTGTCTCAGTATGAGGCCCTACTTCAGGAGTCAATGCAATAAAAAAATTCATCACTAAGGACATTATTATGAATCTAATTATGATATTGCAGTGGCTGAAGTGGTGGTTAAACAACTATTCATGCTCAGCTTTGGTGAAAGCAGAGGCAACGACATCCTCTAATCGAAAAGTTCAAAGAATGTATTTCTTTGATATTTCTTACATTGATGAAATCTTTGATATTATGTTACCCGAGAAATTTATTAAGATTTCTGTTAACCATAAGATTCTGATAGCTGAAAAATTTGAAGAAAATTAATTACTATAAATTACAAGGAACTCAGTCGCATTCCACTAATAAATGTGTTGTTTTCAGTAATGTTATTCAAGATAACATCGACAAGTGGCTGCTAAAGTTTCTTGAAAAGTAAAAAAAGAAGTAATGTTGATTGATACTGATCCATTTTCTTCTAATATCGAGATTAATATAAATACCATTAATCCTTAAAGTTTGGTTCAGCCAAAACAAAAGATTGATCTTGGAACTGATATGGGTCAAGCCAATGAGTTAAAGAATGGCAAGAGTAGTATGAGGCCTAAGCCTATGGTCAATTAAACCAAAGAACATTTGAAGGCAATAATGTCGAATTATCAGTGCCTTTATGATAAATGTGCAATGTTGACTCGATCAAATGAGAGATTTTATCGACCAAAATATCAGATGAGACAATCTGTTAATCAAAACTATAAGGAAGGAAATACCTTTTACCAACAAAAGGCTAGACACGTCGGTGATCACTCTGGGCCCATCCATGAGCAAAGGATGGTAAAACATCAGCCTGTCTGACAAGAACTATAGAAAAGTCTTAGTCATCATAAATTTCCAGTAGTACTAGAAGGAATGACTCCTACTAAAAAATGACGTTGGCAAAGGTAGCAGGCAGCAAAGGGAAGACAGTTGGTCGATATATGGGATGACTCTTAGATGTATCCACCAACCCGATCAAGCCTGACAGTACCAAAGACAAAAAGAAAAGAACAAATATCGGTCAATATAGCCGAGCTTCATGTGGGGATTGACTCGATCGATAACTAAAATGATAAAAAATAATGAATAAATATGGGGCGACCGATTGACGAAGTATTCTTGAATGATTTTCTGATTGAAGAATTACTTACTAAAGTAAGAACTCTATAAACAGCTTCTTCTAAACCGAATGAAGGAATCAAGAATGAAGTTGTAAATGAATCGAATTCGGAGACACCTGGGGAGCAATGTCTGAATTTAGTCATACAATTTAGCTCGTTTCCACCAATTCCATTGGATTGTAATATGGTGCTAACATTGCCATTAAGTTTTCAAGGTAAACTATCTCAACCAAACATGATGGAAGGAGATGAGGAAGGAAGAATTAGGCCCTCTGATAATCATAAAACATGGATCATTTAATTATGAGGAGGAAGCCAAAAAGGTATCAACCATGACTATTGAACAAGTGTCCCCTTCTGTAAAAATAATTATTGAAAGGCCAAATCTCACAATGACCTAACATTTGAAACCATTATATATCTCTGTTCATTTGGAAGGGTGTTCAACTACTCGTGTTATGGTCGATAACAAAGCTTCTATTAACATTCTCTCAACCAGAATGATGGCTAAATTAGTAAAGACTCAAGATGACATAATCCCTACCGATGTCACAATGAGTTATTTTGTTGGTGGAGTAACAGAAACGTAAGGAATTTTACCAGTCGAATTGAAGGTGGGAAATAAGAAGGTGTTGACTGCTTGCTTTGTGGTTGACACTTCATCAAATTACAATACTTTGCTTGGAAGAGATTGGATTCATTCGTTCTCGTACATTCCATCATTACTATATTGGTTCGTGTTCTTTTGGAAACAAAACATAGTAGAATTGGTTTTAGCTAATAATAAACCATTCTTAGCCATATCTAATGTAGTCAAGACTTATTTACATAGAAATGAGATTAGATCGATATGGTTTATAGGACGAGAAAAGAATGGTAAACTAATTGGAATTGATGCCAGACTCAATCTTGATAATGTCATTTAGGATATTGCTATTATGCTTTACTTGAACAAAGAGTTACCAAAGAAAATAATTCCCTTCCATGTGGCTACAAGATGTATGATTGAAAAAATCCCATGATAGGCCAATCATCGGTTAATGTTGAGTTCATGGCCAAAGTATGATAGCTCGAGGAGAGTTTGTGAGACCATGATAATGAATGTTTTGTTGAGGTAGGCGAGATAGTAGTATCAGCCAATCAGATAAGTGGAGGTGGTATTATAATAAAGGATTTGAAACCAACAAAATATAAATTGGAGGATTCTTCAACTTAGGTTCAAGATCCTCTAATAGAAGTAAATTTGGAGATGAGATAACATCCCAAGCCAATTTTTATCAATAGATTATTGGATTCCCAAATGCAGTCTTAACTTATTAACTTACTTAAAGAGTTACGTAATTGCTTTGCTTGGGATTATCAGGAGTTACCTAGATTAGACCAAAATTTAGTTGAACACAGGTTACCTATGAAAGAAGGTTATCGACCACATAAACAAATGCCTAGGCGGATAATGACCAAAGTGATGCAAAAGATAAAGGAAGAAATTGAGCGACTTTTGAAAGCAGGTTTCATTAAACTTACCATATATGTTGAATTGATTTTGAACATAGTTCATGTTATTAAAAAGAATGGCAAGCTTAGGCTATGTATTGATTTTCATAATTTAAATTAAGCCACACTAAAGAATGAGTACCCTATGTCTATGGCCGATCAACTGATTGATTAGCTATTGGACATCGAATGATATCTTTTATAGATGTCCATTTTGGATATAATCAAATAAATATTATGGTGGAAGATGTCTCAAAGACAATATTTAGATGTCCTAGTCCTTTATGGATGTTTTGTTAGGTCGTAATGCCATTCATGCTAAAAAAAAATATAGGAGCTAATTATCAAAGAGCTATGAATGCCTTTTTTCATTATATAATTGTTCGATTCATGGAAATCTATATCGATGATATGGTGGTTAAATTAGACAATTTGACCGAGCATCTTGATCACTTACAAAAGCATTTGAAAGAATGAGGAATTATAATTGAAGATGAACCCTCTTAATTATGCTTTTAGGGTATCGTCCGACAATTTTCTAAAATTTATGGTACATCAAAGATGAATAAAAATTGATTAACATAAGGCACAAGTAATATAGAAGCTCGGTTGCCTAGAATCAAAACTAAGTTACAAAAGTTTCTTGAAAAGGTTAATTTTATGCGGCGATTTATTTCCAACTATGCTAGAAAAGATAACATGTTTTCTCCTTTGTTGAAGCTGAAACAAGGAGATGAATTCAGATGGAAGGCAGAGCATCAGTTGGCTTTAGATAGCATTAAAGATTATTTGTTGAGTCCACTAGTGTTAATGCTGTCAGCAAAAGGTCGACTGCTTAAGTTGTATATCCCAGCTTCTGCAGAATTGATTAGAGCTTTGTTAGCACATAACAATAATGACCGGAAAGAGCATGTGATCTATTATCTTAGTCGAATATTGTTAGATATCGAGAGATAGTGTTCTGTCATAGAAAAGTTATGTTTATCATTATACTTTGTGGCTACAAAATTACGACATTATTTGTTGGTCGAGATGGGTAATGTAATTGTACTGACTGATTTAATAAAGTATATGTTAAATTGACTAATTTTAAATGAAAAAATTGGCAAATAGATTCTCACATTATCTAAGTTTGATTTCATCTATGTACCACAAAAGGCTATAAAAGGACAAGCCATAGTAGATTTCCTAGTTGATCATCCTTCAGACATGAAAAACTGAATTCCTTTGGAGGTCTTAGACTTATATGTGGTTTATCGATCACTTTAGAGATTGATATTTGACGGTTCAAATACCAATAAAGGATCGGGAGTAGGGACTATTTTGATCAATCCTGCTGGTAGAAAATAAGAATTTGTATTCCAGCTTGAGTTCAATTGCACTACTAATAATCAACATGAATATAAAGCCATGATAATCGGTCTATAATTGTTGACCGATTTGGGAGCAAAAGAGGTTTGGTTGTGGGCTATTCTTTATTAGTGATAAACCAATTAATTGGTTCATATAATTATACAAGTATGACTCTACAATCACATCATCTTTTAGTGACGCATTTGCTAAGTAGATTTGATGAAATCGAGTTAAGACATATAACTTAAGGAAGCAATATAGATATAAATGAAATGGCATGGTTAGTATCAGGCCTTTAAATCGCCCAAGGATTTGAAGAGAGAATAGTGACTGTTCAAAGGAGGTCATTACCATTAGTTTTTCAGAAGAAGATGACCGACGAAATTAATTTGTTAGGTCGAAGTGAGTGATAACGATTGATGAGCTCCAATCATAGAATATCTTCAGTCTTCAGGGACAAACGTCGGCTGAGACATTAAAAGAACGTTCGTAAACTATGTGTTGATCGATAAGGAGATATATCGGAAATGAGTTGATGGAGTGATGTTATGATTTTTGAAAAAAGAGAGTCTATGTTGGTTATGGGTGAAGTGCATGAAGGAATTTGTGGAGCACACTAGTTTAGAAGAAAATTGAGGCTCACACTTTAATACTATGGATATTTTTGATCGAACATGTATGCTGATTATAACCAATATGTTAAAGGATGTTAGGAATGTCAGAAACATAGATCTTTATAACATGTGCTTGCAACGAAATTGCATCCTATTGTTATACCTTAGCCATTTCGAGAATGGGCTATTGATTTGATAGCAAAAATATATTCTCCATTTAAGGGCACAACTTTATTATTGTGGTGACCGATTACTTCACCAAATGCGTAGAAGCATAACCCATGTATGGAACAGATCATCAAGAAATTATTGAGTTCATTGAGATTCATATATTTCATCAGTTTGAAATTCCTAAATCATTTACTCTAAGCTGAGGAGCAATATTTTTATCCAAGCAGGTTAGTGAGATAACTAATCAGTTTAAAATCAAGTTGATGCAATCATGACCGTATTATGCTTAGGCCGAGCTAGCAATAAGGTTATCAAGAATATTTTACGAAAAATGATCAATGGAAATCCTAGTCAATGGCATGTTACGTTGTCAGAGGCTCTTTGGGCTTATCGTAACTTGTTTTGAAGAGGCACAAGGATGAGTCCATTAAGATTAGTATACATATATGATATTGTGTTACCATTATAAGTGATTGTCCCATCATTACAGGTAGCCTATCAGGCTAACTTGACCCTAGCCAAGTTCACAGAGGCTATGCTCATCGAACTCGAGGATGTAGACGAAATTTGGCTAAGGGCCTTAAATTCCATCATGGAAAACAAGCCCAAAGTCGCTCGAATGTACTAAAAAAAAGTGAAAAAGAAAGCTTTCAGTGAAGGCGATATGGTTTGGAAAGTAATATTGCCTCTTGGGAGTAAGGATGTTGAAATTTGTAAGTGGCCACCTACATGGGACGGACCATATATAGTGATAAAAGTTATCCATGGAGGAGCTTATATCCTTCATGATATCGATGGGAAAATAATGATAAATCCAATAAATGGTCGATTTTTAAAAGCATATCATCTTAGTCTATGGGAGATATGGGATTAGGCCAAATGATGGTTATAGTAATCACAAAGGATGTGCAAAAATTGAAATCGGTCGAACAACAAAAGTAAGTAGAAATATAAATATTATATTATAAGGCCGATGATAAGCAAAATGTAGTCGATGGGCCAATACATCTTTATTTATAAAAAAGAAAAAGGAAATGGCTTAGCATGAGTATGAATTAGGCATAAATAGCCTTTATCTCTTCAAATTCTTTGGCAGCACGTTCTCTAATTAGTTTAGTTGTTTGCCTTTGAGCCTTTTATGATTATCCGCTTTCTACAACTCGGTCGAGAAAGCTTAGAACTCAGTTGATGTTATTGCTGATCATGTCATATTTGTGCCAAGCTTCTCTCTTCTGCTTGCTACTCTCACACAACCGAGTCTAATAGAGATCGATTTGAGAATTGATGAAGTGCAGAAGAGTCTAGGAGTAGTGAGGTCACTGTCTAGGGTAGATTTGCTTGGTCTATTGGATATCGTCATTAAAGTCTTTATGTTGAACTCGTAGAGTTCTCAACATCACTTTGTTGAAAAATGTTATCCAGTCTAGTGCATGTAGTTATACCAATCCCAATCATATTAATTGAAGAGTATGTTCGTTTCCTATGGATGGCAGCGCACCCATCTGCATGAGCGTCAAGCATTTCCATATCCTTCTCGGTAACGAATTATGCATCGCCAATGCTTTGAAGTTTGGTTAAAGCATCCCGGAGTTCAGTCAAGGGAACATAATCCCTAGTAGTGAACCGAAGGTCACAAACGAATGGATAAATGTCAAATTAAAGTATCGAGTGAAAGAAAGTTTCAATATCCATGCAAGGATTTCCTTAAAAACCTCCGAGCCCGATTGATAATAGGCATGAATGCGGTAGCCATCAAAAAAAGAAAGAGTTCTTAAAGATGGGAAGAGAGGACATTTGAATGCGTTAGGAAACAAGCACCAGATAGTTCCTTATATAGGTGCTCGAAATGGATAGTCACGCCCGAAAATGAGGTGTCATGATGGTTAAAGTGCCCCATTAATTGCATGAAACGTTCCCTAGGAAGAGTGAACGAACGAGTGGACGACTTCTCATGAATGTGTCGTATCATTAATATAGTTATGACAAATAAAGAAAATTTAAGTACTTAAGATAGTATAAAAAAAAGAAAGAAAATATTCTGGCCGATTGTATTAAAGATAGAGAAAATTACAGACTGATGGTATATAAGTACAAAGCAATCATAATTCAAAAGATGAAAGGGAGGCAATCACTTCTTAAAGCTTCTTGTTGATGGAGAGTAACTCTAGTTTTAGCTTCTGAGCATGTTAGTTCACCAATCAGTGGACTATGCTCTTGCATATAAGCGCCGAGATGATTGATTTCAGTCTTCTGATTATGTATATGCTTGGTTAGAGATTTCTCATTTTACTTCAGCAGTCTAACTTTATCCTCCATGAATAAGATTTGAGCCTTCAAATTCATCAAGGTTGCGTTCGACTTCTTTAGGTTGTTGTATACAATACCAAGTTATTCCCTGGAAGTTGCGATTTCAGTCATTCTGATGAAGACGACTAAATGTTCAGATTGAAGTCTGTCGACCGCATCTACTAGATCCTGATGCTCATGAATCAAGCATAGAAATTCATAGAGTGTAGGTAGTTTGGCCAATAGGAACTCATCCAATTGAGTGAGAGCTTGGTGTCGACAAATGAGAAAGTTAAGTCTATCGATTGATCCCGACACGATGATATCAACAACACTGGAGTGAATAAAGAGATCATAATTCTTCCTACAACTGTTGCATCTCTAATGAAGGTACAAGGGATTCAATTACGAGGATGTCGATGGGAGGGCTTGATCAAATGAGGATAAGATGTCTTCTATAGGAAGCAGCTCCTCAAAGGAAAAAGACAAAGAATGAGAAATATTAACCAATGGGGCTAGATAAGTAGGAACATCGACCGCAAGAACCTCTGTAGCTCGACAAGCAGAAACTTCATCTAGCCGAGATGTTTCCTCTTCTAGTTCTTCTACTTCGTCTGAAGGAATCATCCTGTGTTCATCGACCGGGGCAAGGCCTACTTGATCGGTTAGTTTTATGGATGGAACAGGCTAAACAGAAGAGAGGGTCGTCGGCAGAATCGATTCCACAACTCACTGGACCTGATTAAGTGAGAGAGTGAAGTTATAAATTGCAAAAAGAGATTGAAGGACTCCATAAGCTGGTATATTATTACCTCCTCTTAAGTTTGACCTTCTATCTAATGCTTTGATCGATGAATGTCACTCGTAGTCTCTTCTAAGTCAGAAACTTTAAATCTTTATATTGGAGACTGAGCAGCATTGATCGAAGTGTCTGGAACATGTACCTTGGCTTGAGAGACTGGTACAAAGAACGGCTTCTCAGAGGCCGAGAGTTCTCTGTTCACTATAACCAAAACAGGAGAATGTAATACTAGAGAATTATAAAATATTTATAAAAGAAGAGAATGAAATGTTGAAGTAACATCTACTTAAATATGACCAAACAACAATAGTGGTAAATTTTGGTGGGGTCGACGACCAAAGCTAAAGCTCGGTTGGAATGAGAGAAGTGAGGGGGATCAGGATGATAAGGCTTGAGAAATCGGTTAAAAGGAATATTATGATCATTTAAATTTTCTTTTCTTTCTACTATTTATTAAAGGCCTTATTGTAGTGAGCACCTTTATGTCTCTTATACGCCTCTTATATCTCTTAGGAATACTTAGAAGGTAGAATTGTCATGACCCAAATTCGAAAACTGGGCTCACAAAATTCCCAATCACCGAATTTGGCGCCGACAGCCTCCGTAGTACCCCATTTTTGGCTCCTAACACCCATATACCAGGTTCTGATCCTGGGATCCTACGAGGAGGATTTTCAAGATAAATTTGTTTCATAACAAGCACAACCAAAAGCATAACCTATGAACAATAACTATAACTCCATCACAAAATTCACTATGAAAAAAAAAACTTTAGATACAATGCGCGTAAAGGGAAAATACAATAGATAACAAAAGGCTCTGGAAGCTCAGATGCATACTCCTACTCCGAATTCAGCGCCGACAGCCTCCGTAGTACCCCATTTTTGGCTCCTAACACCCATATACCAGGTTCTGATCCTGGGATCCTTCGAGAAAGATTTTCAAGATAAATTTGTTTCATAACAAGCACAACCAAAAGCATAACCCATGAACAATAACTATAACTCCATCACAAAATCCACTATGATAAAAAAAACTTTAGATACAATGCGCGTAAAGGGAAAATACAATAGATAACAAAAGGCTCTGGAAGCTCAGATGCACACTCCTGCTCCTGCTCAACTATGACTGCGTCCTGGCATCACCTACAAACATCTATCGTGCATAAGCTTATAGAAATCTTAGAGGGTAGTGAAGGTGTGTGCGTAAAATAGAAATATAAGAGTACAATATCAGAGTGATGCGAAAACATGCTAGTAAGTCCATAAATGCTATCATCCATACAAAGGCAATGCAATGCAAGGCATGAATGCTACCGGCCACACCAAGGCTATACGATACAAGGCATGAATGCTATCGGCCACACCAAGGCCATACGATGTAAGGCCTCCATAGCCAATGTCATGTGCAAAATGAAGCTCAAGCGTACCAATCCATATATCATTCCAACTCATCTCTAGAGCATCATATATCAGTACGGTTCTCTCTGGATAATCACTGGGGTCTAGTATACTATACACCAGATTGTCGCCCCACACTGGACGCACAACTATGCAAGCGGAAGAGACCTCACTACCTGCCTGACTAGTAGTTTGCCAATATCTACCCGGCACGTCAGTAGCGGACCCATTTACGAGTTGGTCATACTCAGCCTAGCAATTGCTGCCTACCCTCGCGTGGGTAAGGTCACCCCCCTTCTAACCGACCGCAACATAGTAGGAGATGCGACCTCCTGGTATTCGGCCCTCATGCGCTCATACATCCACTCAATCTAGGCATTGGAGCATTCTCTATGGTATCATAAGGATTTGAGGACTTTCACCTTGGGACATCTATAGTGTCCCCATGCTTAAACAGTATTTTCAGATATACAACACATACATGGGGTGGGGCCCACATTTATAGCCTCCACAGATATAGCGTGGATGGTAGGATTGGATACCGAAAATACTGTTTAAGCATGGGGGCGCTATAGATGTCCCAAGGTGAAAGTTTCTAAACCCTTATGGTACCATGGAGGATGCTCCAATGCCTAGACGGAGTGGATGTATGACTGTATGAGGACCAAATACCAGGAGGCTGCATCTCCCACTGTGTCATGGTTGGTTGGAAGGGGGTGTGGCCTTACCCGCCCGAGGGTAGGGGGCAATTGCTAGGCTGAGTATGACCAGCTCGTAAATAGGTTTGCTACCGATGTGACGGGTAGATATTGGTAGACTACTAGTCAGGCGGGTAGTGAAGTCTCTTCCACTTGCATGTTATGCATCTAGTGTGGGGTGACAATCTAGTGTATAGTGTACTAGACCCCGGTGATTATCCAGAGAGAACTGTACCGATATATGATGCTCCAGAGATGAGCTGGAATGATATGTGGATTGGTATGCTTGAGCTGCATCTTGCACATGACATTGGCTATATAGGCCTTGCATCGTATGGCCTTGGTGTGGCCGATAGCATTCATGCCTTGTATCGTATGGCCTTAGTGTGGCCGATAGCATTCATGGCTTGCATCGCATAGCCTTGGTATGGCTGATAGCATTTATAGACTTACTAGCATGTTTCCGCATCACTCTGATATTGCATACTTGTATTTCTACCTTACGCACACACCTTCACCACCCTTTAAGCTTTCTATAAGCTTATGCATGATAGATGCATGCAGGTGATGCTAGGACGCAGTCGTAACTGAGCAGGAGCAGGAGTGTATAGCTGAGCTTCCATAGACTTTTGTTATTTATTATATTTTCCCTTTATACACATTGTATTTAAAGTTTTTTATCATAGTGGATTTTGTGATGGAGTTATGGTTATTGTTCGTGGGTTATGCGTTTGGTTGTGCTTGTTATGAAACAAATTTATCTTGAAAATCCTCCCTTTAGGATCCCAGGATTGGAACATGGTATATGGGTGCTAGGAACCGAGAATGTGGTACTATGGAGGCTGTCGGCACCGGATTCGGTGATAGAGAATTTTGTGAGCCCGGTTTCTAAGTTTGGGGCATGACAGGAGTTGGTATCAGAGAATAACTTGGGAATAATTAAGGATGATATCACATATCTACCGTGAGCTTAGGACGATTAGGTCCCGAGTGTGTAATCTTCTGGTTTAGATCCCTAACATCTGAGCCTTCGAGGGTTCTCATGGCTAGTTTAGATCCCTAGACGATGCACGTGAGGTTCACAAGGTGCCCAAGCGGCCCCTGCTCCACCACTTGAGGATCCCGTTCCTCCACCCGAGGTTCTTATTTCACCTCCTGCAGTTTCCGTTCCCTCACCCGAGGCTCCTGTGGATCCTGCGCCTCCATCTGAGACTAGCGCAGCCCCTACTGTATCAGTTAGCATTAACCAGTTACAGCAGATGCTTCAAGCTATGACAACAGTCATCCATGGGCAAGGCAGACAACCCGCTGAGACCCCAGAGCATGCGAAGCAAGAGCACGTGAGTGCCTTGTTACAAGACTTCCTTCGGCTTGATCTCCCATGATTCTAGAGAGAGCTCGATCCAACTGCAGCTGAGAGATGGCGCTCCTAAGTGGAGAAGATGTTTAAGACCATTAGATGTACGACCCAACATCGGGTCCCCTTGGCCATCTATTTGTTTGAGGGGGAGGCCGAGCACTGGTGGACCTCCGTCGCCCGTCCTGCAGGAGCTTACTTTGTCTGGACATGAGAGGATTTCATTGACCACTTCGACCAACAGTACTTCCCCGACTACATTTGACAATAACGAGCGTTAGAGTTCAAGACCCTGGTACAGGGTGACATGTCTGTGGCTCAGTATACGGCCCGTTTCATTGTGCTATCGAAGTTCGCACCATATTTGGTTAATGATGAGGGGCGGAAGGTCCGCCGTTTCAAGAACGGCTTGCATTACGGTCTCTGTGGCCGTGTTGTTGGGCACGAGCTCTTGACTTTCGAGGAGGTAGTACAGAGGGCCCAGATTTATGAGGTTGATTGGGCCAACATGCAGAGCGATCGTGATCGAAGGAGAGATCGGAAGAGGCAAGCCCCCTCCTGTGGCTCCCAACAGTAGTAACGTCGATAAAAGCAGAGGCCTGTAACCCGCCGAGCACCAATGGCACCTCCAATGCCACCCTAGAGACAATTTGCAGGGACTTGTTTCGGGTGTGGTGGAATAGGGCATCGTATACAGAAGTGCCCCCGCCCTTATCAGCAGCAGCAGCAGCCGAGAGCGCCTCAGCAGCCTCCCCCGCAGCAGCAGCAGCAGCGACCGCAACCACCTCCACTTAGAGGCCCCAGCCGCAACCGAGATAACAGTATAGGCCGCCATAATGGCAACAACAAGGACTCAGAGGGGACAGACACCTATTTAGCTGGCTCAGGATAGGTTCTACATGGCTCAGCAGGACCCACAGTTTTTCGGAGGAGTTGTTAAGGGTATACTTTTAGTATTTGCATGCATTGCCCGAGTCTTGTTTGATTCTGGTGCTTCGTACTCGTTCATATCTGACGATTTTTGCCGATCGTCTGGTTTGTCGTCAGAGTCTGCCCATGGGGAGTTGACCGTATCGACATCCTTGGGGAAGACTACAGTGCTAGGCCAATGTTGTTTGTCTTACCCCGTCTTGGTCAAGGAGACCTTCTTGCCCGCCGATTTGTTTATGCTGTGGATGTCAGAGTTCAACGTCATCCTGTGTATGGATTGGCTCGCCGAGTACCACGCTGTCTTGGACTGTTCCACGAGGACAGTCACGTTCTGTATACCTGGATTGCAGCAATTCCAGTTCATTGCCGAGCCCAGAGGAAAGTTGTTGTCATGTTTGATGTCATGTGCAGTAGAGGAGCCCGTAGCAGTGAGCGTTGATCAGTTGCCAGTGGGTTATAATTTCCCCGATGTATTCCAAGAGATTCCGTGATTACCGCCATGTCGGCATATTAAGTTCCACATTGATCTTGTGCCTGGTATTGCACCTATCTCGAAGGCCCTGCATCGTATGACATCGATAGAGTTGCGAGAGCTGCAGTAGCAGTTGGATGAGTTGCGTGAGTTGGGTTTCATCGTCAAAGCAGTTCACCGTGAGGAGCGTTAGTACTATTCATCAATAAGAAGGATGGCTCGTTGAGGATTTGCATGGATTACCGCGAGCTCAACCGGGTCACGATCAAGAACAAGTATCCTCTCCTGAGGATTGATGATTTGTTTGATTAGCTACTGGGTGCACAGTTCTTTTTGAAGATTAACCTGCGGTTCGGTTATCATCAGATTTGAGTCCGAGAGGAGGACATCCCGAAGACGGATTTCAAGACGCGCTATGGTCACTTTGAGTTTCAAGTCATGTCCTTTGGACTGGCCAATGTACTCGCGGTCTTTATGCAGTTGATGAATGAGGTCTTCAGTCTTTATCTTGATCATTTTGTGGTGGTCTTCATCGATGACATTTTTATTTATTCGAGGACTCATGAGGACCATAAGCAGCATTTGGAGATGCCTTGTAGACTCTCCGTGCCCACTAGCTATATACGAAGCTGGAGAAGTGCGAGTTTTGGCAGGAAGAGATGAAGTTCCTCGATCACGTGGTGATAAGCGAGGGTGTCGCAGTGGACCCCTTGAAGATTGATGTAGTGCGTTAGTGGGGCCAGCTCATTAAAGCGTCTGAGATCCACAACTTTTTTAGTTTGGTGGGATATTATCAACGATTTATTGAGGGATTCTCTTATATTGCAGTGTCGCTAACCAGGTTGGCATAGAAGGGCGCAGAGTTTGTGTAGAGTGACGCCTATGAGCGAGCATTTATGAAGCTGAAGGACTGCCTCACATCCACTCTTGTTCTCACTCTTCCCTCTGGGAGTGATGGATTTATTGTATTTATTGATGCCTCGCGAGTTGGCTTGGGTGTTGTCCTGATGCAGCACGGGAAGCCTGTAGCTTATGCGTCTCGCCAGCTCAAGGTCCATGAGTTGAACTACCCGACACATGATTTGGAGCTGGCAGCATTTATCTTCGCACTGAAGGTGTGGAGGCACTTTCTTTATGAGGTCAAGTTCGAGCTTTTCTCTAACCACAAGAGCTTGAAGTATTTCTTCTCATAGTCTGAGTTGAACATGAGGAAGAACGTTGGATAGAGCTCCTGAAGGACTATGATTTTAATATTTAGTACCACCTAGGCAAGGCGAACGTGATGGCGAATTCCCTTAGCCGTCAACCACAAGGCCTGATGGCACATATGATGATTCAGGAGTGGAAGATGCTTGAGGATGTGTCAGTGTTCAACTTCGAGATTAGCTTGCAGTATTCTATCGTGCAGTTATTAAGCTTATCGATTCAACCCTCTCTTGTCACATGGGTGATCGAGGCTCATTAGGAGCAAGAGGGTGCATCTGAGTTTCCAAAGCCTTTTTGTTATCATTGTATTTCCTTTTATGCATATTGTATCTCAAGTTTTGATCATAGTGGATTTTGTGATGGCGTTCTTGTTATTGTTCGTGAGTTATGCTTTTGGTTATGCTTATTATGAAACAAATTTATCTTAAAAATCCTCCTTGTAGGATCCCAGGATTGGAACCTGGTATATGGGTGCCGGCAGCCGAGCATAGGGTACTACAGAGGCTATCAGCGGTTAGAAATTTATTGAGCCCAGTTTCCGAGTTTGGGGTGTGACAGGAATACCTAACTAGAATTTAGTTTTATAATATTTTCAAAGTCTGTAATGAATTTGGTCGAAGAAGAAATACCTGGCGTAGATTGACCAAAAATTACAAGCAGAGCAAGGCGAGGAGGTACAAGAGGTCCAATCTTAGATATCCTCAAAATGGCTAGGAGAGCTATAGGTGCTAGGATTGAAGCAGTTGTTGGAACAACTTTACCTAGACTTTCCATTGTGGTCTTCTGATAATTCAAATCAGGTTGAGTTGGCTCGATTGCTCTTATTAACGTGAAAGAAGGCTCCACCATCTTTATTGGTGTTAGGGATGGGACGTTCGATGCGACCAAGTTCGTCTTCCTTTAGATAGGGGACACGACCGACTGAGGAGCAGTCAATTTCTTGGTGTCGTCTTATTCTTCTTCTTCTCAATCATAGGTTTCTCCATCTTAAATGAAGAAGAAATCCTACCTATGATCAATTCATGAGACCCACTAATCAAAGTCCCGTAGTAATTTTTCCACCAGGAGTGGAATGACTAAAGTTGTTGCGAATAGTTAGAGAAGAAGTGGAATGTGAAAGAAGAACTAATGGAAACAAACCCTTAATAAAAGACTGAAAAGTAATGATCAAGTCTGCAATTGGTTGATGAGTCAGAGGATGTTGGATGAATAAATGGAAAAGGGATACCTTGTGCCAAGAAAAATTGATGAGTAAGTAGATTAGGGCAATATTGTTCAATGCCAGGCTTGCATTAATACTCATATTTATTGTGCTGCTATATGGAAGGTCTTTACATATCAGGTAGCTTTTCCAAGCTGCGACTCTAAGGCTTGCCATCTCAATGTCGATAGACTCGTAGTCTTCAGTGAACCAGGTCGGGCTGAACTCTTTATCTTTAAAGGGAAGAAAGAATGGTTAGACTTCTTGAGAGAAAAAGAAAGGGAAAAGCTCATATATTCAACAAAAGAATAATTGATTTTAGGGTAGAGGATGTTGTAGTGACCAACAGAGGTAAATTCTACATCTACTGGAACATATTTAACAAAATTTTCTCCAAAGTACTTGTAGAACCATATCTAGACCAGCCAGATAGGCCCACTAGAGAGGTAAAATCCCTTGGTGGTTGCTTCAAACATATTGCGTAAAGATGACCGAACATGAAAGGAGTGAGAGAAAGTTGACATCCTTGAGCGACCGTCTCAGCCAAATGAATGTATTCCTTGGTATTTGCAGGGCACTCACGCATAGTAGGAACCGACATATCCACATCAGAATGAACGTTATGTGTTATAAGTCGTCCACTTCATCCTAATACTTGTGTTATAAAGCCATGAAAGTGGAATTTCCCTTGTTGGTCTCGTCTGGAAGAGTAAAGGAATATTGATTCTTTAAAGGGAAGCCTGGATAGACAGGCTCACCAAAGGAAAAAATATGAGTGAATGCACATATATTAACGATTAGAAGATCCATGGGTTTGCATCCAAAATGGAATGTATTGGTCGATTGACTCTAGAAAGCTGACACTACTGCGAGAAGGAAGGTATTACCCAAATATTCATGCAAGTAGAGTTTGATGCATTTGTAGATTCTTGCCTACCTCCATGTATCACAATGTTGCACTTCAACGCGTGTGAACCAGTCAGCCCAACTGTTCATCAATTTCGCCAATGCCCTTGGAGATTTAAACGCATTGGAGGGATCCATGAATTTGTCAGATTGAACCAGAAGGATTTTATTGGGACACTTCAGGAAACTTGGCTCGATCTCATACAGTTGTTCATGTGTGACTGTAAGGTGAAAAGCTGGACTAAGTGTCAACAGTGCCTTGTCTGGTTCGATTGGAGTGTTAAACATGAGATTGTTGACTACTCTCGATGACAGCACATCCAGATCTTTAACGAATGACTTTAGATGAAAAGTTAGAGCAAATGAAGAAGAAGATGCAATCATTGAGAAAAAAAAATTAGAAAGAGGGGTTTCAATGTAAGAGAGAAGAAGCAAAGATACAGGAAGAGGTGCACCAACTTAGAGGCTTGTTTATGTATCAGCCGTAATATGTTTGCATTAATGAAAGGATAATCATGACTTCTCATATAATACAATTTTATGTGACGTGTTATATGGATAGTTTAAAAGGGTGAGACAAAGGATATCTTTTGATACGGCCTCAGTCAGGTAGAATCAATGGAGAGACAACATGTGAAACAATGGATGATTGTATTTATTGCATTGGGCAATGCAACAATGTCACTTTCACCTTTTTCTCAAAGGCGAAGCAACATGGAGGGCAATGTTCTACCCTATTTCATGTTAGTTTAGAAAAATCTAATAAGAGAGTGACATGTGGCATTGTCTGAGAAATAGGACATGGATGAAAAGATCTTTAAGATACTTGGAGCACTTTTTACATAATCATAACTGGCGTAAGTTTAATTTTACATGTCATAGATGGCAGACAGGGTTTTGTGGTCCAGTTACTCAAAAGTCTAGTGAGGGAAGAAAGAAACGTGGTCAAGTAGTCTGAAGTACAAAAGTCAACCGAGAGGAGAAAAGCTAGGGCGACAGAAGAGGAACATTCATAGAAGAGAAACATAATAAAAAGAAGGATCTAAAGAAAAATTTTAAACTGCTATAACCATTGTAGTAATGAAAGAAGGATATGGAAAAATAAGCTGCATAACAAAACTCTATAAATAGTAGAGGAATTCAATAGAGCAACACAAACTCAAATAATCTAAAATCCAAAAACACAAGCTAATCTTTCAATTTACTTTTATCTCAAATTATCCTAGGAGTAGCGATAATTCTTAGCTATAATCTTTAGTTGTAATCTAAATCTATGCTCATACGTTGGATTTTTTTTCTCTATCCAATATCACACAGTTCTTGCAAGAGACGAATTCTTGCAATTGTTCCTAATAACCGATTATGAGTTTTTCCTTTTGTTTGATTGAATCGGCATTCTAAAAGTCCTTCCTTTTGGATGGCAAAAATCAACCCATCTTCGAAGGAAGAACTCC
The DNA here is from genome assembly GCA_030180095.1 of Magnolia changhungtana. NCBI lineage: Eukaryota > Viridiplantae > Streptophyta > Magnoliopsida > Magnoliales > Magnoliaceae > Magnolia > Magnolia changhungtana. The sequence goes on from JASAUF010000600.1 coordinate 8,637,376, forward strand.
ACCCTCTGATTATTGCCTAATCATTATAAAATCCTGTAAGTGGTTGAGTAAGCGACCGATCTTCACATAATCTGGTCATATACATTCATATTGGACGTATCTACTTATTTTGGCACTTGGGGTCGAAGTTGATCAATTTGGATCGAGCCACTTTATCAATTATGGCATGGCTACACACATTACATGTGACAGAAAGCAAACCAAAGTGATAACATGAAGATTCTAACCTTTCAAGTATTGTCTAGAAGTAGACGCAGTTAACATCCAACCGACAAAAGATTGGAAACTTATTCGAATCAGGAATATTTAGTGTATGGATTACTTATAGTTATTAATCATCATCATCATCATATTATTGTACCATATTTCTGACCATTCTGGAAAAAGCCACTAGGAAGGAACATGTGGCATCACATGAGAGATAAGAGGTAGATGAAAAGATTTCTATGATACTTGGAGCGCTTTTTACGGAATCATAGCTGGCATAAATTCAGTTTTACATATTAGTGGATGGTCGATGAAATGATATGGCTGAGTTATCTAAAAGTTTAATAAGCGAAGAGAGAAACATGGTTGAGTAGTTCAAGATAGAGAAAGTGACTGAGAAATGGAATGAAGCTTGGCTGAGAGAAGAAAAACCATAAAAACGAAGAAATGTAACAAAAGAAGGATCTAGAGCAAGGCTTTTCAACTACTACACCCGTTTCAGTAATGAAAGAAGGATACAGAAGAACAAGCTACAGGAGAAATTTATAAATAGGAGAGGAAATCAATAGAGCAAACAACCTAAAAATGCCAACATATACAAATTAAACCAAATAAACTATCAATTTACTTTATCTCATCTTATCATAAGAGTAGCAATAATCCAGTAATGGTAATTCTTAGCTCTAGTCTTTAGTTGTAATCTAAATCTACGCTCATGCACTAGATTTGTCTTTTATCTAATATCACATAATTCTTTTAAGAGATGCATTCTTACAATCGCTCCTAGAGACCGATTGTGATTTTTTCCTTTTGTTTGATTGCAATGGTATTCTGAAAAGTCCTTTCTTGTGGAAGGAAAAGCACAACCCATCTTTAGAGAAAGAACCCCACCCTCTGATTATCATCTGATCGTTATAAAATTTTGTAGGTGGCTATGTAAGCAACCAATCTTCTCATAATCTAGTCATATACGTCATATTGGACATATCTGCTTATTTTTGCACTTAGGGTCAAAGTTAATCAGTTTGGATTGAGCTGATATATGGATTTTGGCACTCTTGTACACACTATAGGTGACAAGAACAAATAGAGCACTAACAATTTTTGGTATGCCTGATGGGACTAAAAAAACTACTTGACTGTCATCAATATTCATTCTTCACTCATTGTGTAAAAAATAATTTGGCACGTAAGTATACTTACTAGTGCAATAATTTTTTAGAATCATGAGTCGAAGGGGTGGTCGTAATACTTCACCAACCGCTATTAATGTTATTGTAACCAATGAGCCTCCTGCTCATGAGGAGTTACAAGTTTTATAAATCAACCATCTAGTTTGGTGCCTGTTCCACCAAGTCTAGATTGACCATCGACATCCCGCGTTGAACCTCTTAAGATTATGTTAGCAAGGATAATTGATATGCAAATGAGGGTTCAACACATTGCAGAATTGTCACAAGTTCAGGCTAAACACTCACGAGTTCAGACTAAATCCTTTAATAGGTGGATGGTCGGCCATACCGAGAGTATGAATCGATTGGTGCCTTGTTTGTTAAAAGAGAAGTTGCACCTTAGTAACAAGTCGATACTAGTTATATTAAGAATTTGACACCTGTACCACTAGCCTAGCCAATGCCATAGATACTTCCTTTATGACAAATTCCTATTCCTGGTCCAATCTAAGACGTACGAAATTCACCGATACTGGTAGATTTCAAACATCCCAAACGCATTCCTATCCAGGATATGTAAAATTCACCACCACTAGTAGATTTCAGGCATCCTGAATGTGAGAATAAGAACTTAATCCCCTAAAGGCATGAATAAAGGGATACCTAGAGGCAAACTTTGCCTAAAAATCAATCGTATAATGAAGAGAAATATCAGGTTGGTTTGAAAATACCTCCATTTGTTGCACAACAATACTGAGAGCGTAATCAAATTGTTTAACTAGCTTAGGAAGTAGAAGGCCAAGTTTTCGGTTGAACTACTACTCTAATTTATCATGAGCCATATCCTAACTAGATTGAACAAAATATCCACTATCGAGGAATTATCGACCTGACTTTATATTGTATATAGGTGGTACAGGTCAATCAACCTAAAACACATAAGTCGATTTATACAATGTGGAGAGTTGGCCAATAATGTGTATTATAAATTAGAATTATTTGGTCATTCATTCACTGAGGTAGCTTTCACTTAGTATTCCAATTTACTACCACATTCTATATAGAATTGGCAAAAGATAGAAGAAAATTTTCATGCTCAATTCTCCTATAAGGATAAAAACTTTTGTGGTCGATCTTGCTTATTTTCTACAAGTGCTAGGAGAATCGATCGAAAATTATATTGTTTGGTTTAAGAGAGCAAAAATCCGATGCAAGGTATTCACAATCGAAGTAGAATTTTTCCATTTAGCCCAAGGCGAGTTAGAATTCAAGCTTCAAAAGAAGTTTATTGGGATGGAATTCACGGATCTTTATGATTTTACCAGAAAGGTGTCTCAGTATGAGACCCTGCTTTAGGAGTCAATGCAATAAAAGAATTCGTTAGGGTCAGTTTGGGTGGTAGGATTAGAAGGGATTAGGTGGGATGGGATTCAAAAAAACATAATTATTGCTCATGGTAGGGGTTGTCCCCTATTACCATGGGATAAAATTAATGCCCAGCTTTGTTGATAATACGGTGGTACATTGAATGAATATACTCACCATCATTTGAAATGATTGAGAATAACACGCATGTGTTATACCTAAGCTGTTCATTTGTTTCGTAACCTCATTTTATGGCATGGACCTAAAAATGAGATAGATCTAAAACTTATGTAGCACCAAAGAAGTTTTCAACGGTAAGTATTCAATCCCTGTTGCTTTCTATGGTGGGGTCCACTTGAGCATTAGATTTACCTAATTTTTTGGCCCATGCTCGAAAATAATCTCGATAAATGGGTGGATGGTGTGGATATAGCCCACACATCATGTTGGGACCTACACAACTTTCCAAACATTGAGTGAAATTGGCACAGGACCCAATGCAATTTCATTTAATGTAATTCCAAGCATTTCCATTCTTCCCAAACATGGAGTGGAATTGGCACAGGAACAGATGAATCCCATTCCCACTTAATCCCTTCTAATCCCACTGCCCAAACTGACCCTTAGTAGGAACATATTATTATGACCCTAGTTATAATGTTGTAGTGGCTAACCATCCATTCATATGATCAAATTTAGTTAAAGCAGAGGCAACAACATCTTCTAATCAGAAATTTCAAAGAGCGTACATCTTAGATATTGCTTGCACTGATGAAATCTTTGATATCATGTTAGCTGGCAAGTTTATCAAAATTCCAGTTAACCATAAGATTTTAACAACCGAAGAACTAAAGAAAATTAATTATTGTAAATGACATGGAACTCGATTGCATTCCACTAACAAATGTGTTATTTTTAGGAATGTTATTCAAAACGACATCGATAAAGGGTTGTTGAAGTTCCCTGATAAAGAAAAAGAAGCCATGTTGATCAACACTGATATGTTTTCGACCAATATGGAGATAAATATGGCCACCATTAATCTTCAAAGGCTGGTTCATCCATGATTAAAAAAAAAAAAAAAAAAAAAAAAAAAAAAAAAAAAAAAAAAAAACTGATCTTGGAATTCAAATGGGTCAAGCCGATGACCGAAAGGATGGCAAAAGGAGTATGATGCTTAAGCCTATGGTCGAATAGACCGAAGCACATCTAGAAGCAATAAATTATCAGCACATTTATGAGAAATGTGCAAGACTGACTGGATCAAATGGGATATTTTACCGACCAAAATATCAAGCAAGATAATCGTTCAATCGAAAGATTAAACACGTCAACGATCATCCTAGGCTCGTCCTAGGGCAAAGGATGGTTAAACCTCAGCTTTCTCGAGGAGTTTGGAAAAGCTTAAGTCATCTAAAATCCCAGCAAAAAGAAAAGATGACTTGTACTAAAAAATGATGTTGGCAAAGGCAGCAGGCAGTAAAGAGAAGACAATTAGCTGCTATATGAGACGAATCTCAGATGAAGTACCTATCAACCTGATCGAGTTTGGAAAATATCGAAGTAGGAAAAGAAGAATATATATCGGTCAATATGGCAGAGCTTCATGTGGCGCTTGACTCGGTTGAAAATCAGAATTATGATAAGGCGAGAATGAATATGGAAGGATCGACCAAATACTTAAGCGATAAAGAGTTTTCAGATGATCTTATGTTTGAAGAATTACTTACTAAAGTAAGAACATTAGAACTAACATCTTCTAAACTAAATGAAGGAATTAATAATGAAGTTGCAAATGAAGTGGATAAACAACTAAATTCGGAGACACTTGGGGAAAATGTCTGAATTTGGTAATATAGTTTGGCTAGTTCCCACCAATTACATTTATTGTAATATGGACTTGATATTGCCGTTGAGTTTCCAAGCTAAACCTCTTAGCCAAACATAATGGAAGGACATGTGGAAGAGTTAGGTCCTCTTATAATCATACAACATGGTTCCTTCGACTCCGAAGACAAAGCCAAAAAGGTGTCGACCGTTACGGTTGAGCCAAGATCCCCTTCTAAAAAAATAATTATTAAAAGACTGAATCTTACAATGATCTAACATGTGAAGCCATTATATATCTTCGTACACTTGAAACGGTGTCCAATCAATCTAGTTCTGATCAATAATAGAGTTTCTGTTAACGTTCTTACAGCCAGAATGATGGCTAAATTGTGAAAGACTCAAGATGACCTTATTCCGACCAAGGTCACAATGAGTAATTTTGCTAGGGAAGTAACGTAAACGCAAATTATTTTACCAGTTAGACCAATGGTGGGAACCAAGAAGGTGATGACTGCTTTCTTTATGGTCAACACTTCATAAAATTACAATGCTTTACTTGAACGAGATTGGATTCATTCGTTCTTATGTATTCCGTCATCACTACACATATTTGTGATCTTTTAGAACTAAGACAGAGTATAATTAGTTTTGGCCAATAACAAACCATTCTAGCCATGTCTAATGCAGCTGAGTCTTATTTCTATTAAAATGAGATTAGGCCAATATGATTTATAAGATGAGACAAGAATGGCAAATCGACTAAAACTGATGCTAGACTTAACCCTGATAATCTCGTACAGGATATTGTTACCATGATTTGACTAAACTAAGAGTTGCTAAAGACTATAATTCCCATTTGTGCGACTACAAGATATACGATAGAAGAAATCCTATAATGAACTGATTTTTGGTAAAGGCCGAGTTCATAGCCAGAGTACGATAGCTTGAAGAAAGTTTGGGAAAATATGATAATGATGTTTTGTTGATGTGACCGAAATAGCAATATCGAGTGATCAGATAACTGAAGATGATATTGAAATGAAGGATTTAAAACCATCCCCAGAAAAATTAGAGCATTCTCAAGGTCAGGTTCAAGATCCTTTAATAGAGACAAATTTAGGGACGAACAACATTCCAATCCTATTTTTATCAGTGGATTATTGGAGTCTCAAATATAGTCCAAACTTATTAAGTTGCTTAAAGAGTTCGCTGATTATTTTTCTTAAGATTATCATGAGTTGCCTATGTTAGACCGAAATCTGGTTGAACACAACTTACCAATGAAGGAAGGTTATCGGCCACATAAACATCTGTCTAGGCGAAGAACAGCCGAAGTAACACAAAAGATAAATGAAGAAATTTAATAGTTTTTAAAAGTATGTTTCATTAAACCCATCAAATATGCCAAATAGATTTCGAACATAGTGCATGTTAGTAAGAAAAATAGTAAGCTTAGAGTATACATTAACTTTTAGAATTTAAATCGAGCCACACCAAAGGATGAGTATCCTATACCTATGACTAATTAGTTGATCGATCAGGCTGTCGGACATCAAATGATATCCTTTATGGATGGTCATTCACAATATAATCAAATAAACATTACAGTGGAAGATGTCTCAAAGACAACCTTTAGATGTCCTGGTCCTTTAGGTATGTTTTGTTAGGTCATAATGTCATTTGAGCTTAAAAATGTAAAAGTTACTTATCAAAGAGCCATGAACGCCATTTTCTATGATATGATTGGCTAATTCATAAAAATTTATATCGATGACGTGGTGGTTAAATCGGCCAATTCAATTAAACATTTTGAGCACTTATGAAAATCCGTTAAAAGAATGAAGATTCATAAATTAAATATGAACCTTCTTAAATGTACTTTTGGTGAATCGATCAGGATTTTTTTGAAATTCATGGTACATTAAAGAAGAATTGAAATTGATCAGCATGAGGCACAAGCAATAATAGAAGCTCAACCACCGAGAACCAAAACTTAGTTATAGAGGTTTTTTGGCAGGGTTAACTTTATGCGATGACTTATTTCCAACTGTACTGGAAAAACTATTGTGTTTTCTCCTTTGTTGAAGGTGAAACATAGAGATGAGTTCAGATGGGAGGTAGAGCATTAGTTGACTTTTGACAACATTAAAGACTATTTGTCCAGGCCGCTAGTGTTGATGCCACCAACAAAGGGTCGACCGCTCAAGTTGTATATCACAGCTTCTATAAAATTGGTTGGGGCTCTGTTAGTATAAAATGATGATGATCGAAAAGAGTGTACAGTTTATTATCTTAGTCGAACACTATTAGATATCCAAATACAATATTCTACCATGGAAAAGTTGTGTTTATCATTGTACTCCGAGGATACAAAATTACAATATTATTTATTAGCTGAAATAGCCAATGTGAATATAATAACTGATTTAATAAAATATATGTTAATTTGGACGATTTTGAATGGTCGAATTGGCAAATGGATTCTCGCATTATCTAAGTTTGATTTAGTTTATGTGCCACAAAGGGCTATAAAAGGGTAGGCCATAACAAAATTTCTGCTTGATCATTCCTCAGACATTGAAAGTCGACTTTCTTTAGAAGCCTTAGATTTGTATGTGGTCTGTCGGTCACCCTAGAAACTGATTTTGATGATTCAAGGACTGAAAAAATGATTAGGAGTAGGGATTGTCGTTATCGTTACAACTACTAGAATACAAGATTTTGCATTGCATCTTGAGTTCGATTGCACCAGTAATCAGGATGAATATAAAGCCTCGATAATCAATTTAGAAATATTGCCCAATTTAGGAGCAAAAGAGGTATTGGTTATGGGCGATTCCTTATTAGTAATAAACCAATTAATCGGTTTGTTTAATTGTACAAGTGTTACTATACAGCCATATCATCTTTTGACAACATATATGATAAGTAAATTCAATGAAGTCGAGTTAAAACATATAACTCGAGAAAATAATATTGATGTAAATGAGCTAGCACAGTTAGCATATGGGCTTCAAATTGCCCAGGGATTTGAATGAAGAATGGTGATTGTTCAAAAGAAGTAATTACCCTCAGTTTTTCAAAGGGAACTGATCGAGGAAATTTATCAATTCGAGGTAAGCAATGATAACTGGAGAGTTATAATCATAAAATATCTCTGGTCACCACAAACAAAGGTTGGTCGAGACATGAGTAGGAAGACTGTAAATTATGTATTGATCGATAAGGAATTGTATTGAAAAGGGGCCGATGGGGTATTGTTGTGTTGTTTGAGTAAAAAGGAATCTATGTTGACTATGGGTGAAGTTCATGAAGGAATTCTTGGAGCACATCAAGTTAAAAAAAATGAGGCTCACACTTTGATGCTTTGGATATTTTTGGCTGAGCATATCGGCCAACTATAATGAATATGGTAAAGGGTGTGAAGCGTGTTAGAAATATGGGTTGATATACAGCATGTGCTCACAACCAAATTACATCATATTGTTAAACCATGGCCATTTCAAGAATGGGCCATGGATTTGATAGGAAAAGTTTAACCTCCTTTGTTTAAAGGGCACATTTTCATTATTATGGTGACTGATTACTTCACCAAATTGGCAAAAGAAAAAACTATATTGGGAACATATTATCAATAAATTAATGAGTTCATCGAGACTCATAATTCATCAGTTTGGAATTCCTAAGTCAATTACCATGGATTGACAAGCAGTATTTCATCCAAGCAGGTTAAGGTAATAGCCGATTAGTATAAAATCAAGCTGATACATTCATTACCTTACAATGCTCAAGCCAACAGTCAGGTTGAGGCCAGTAACAAGGTTATCAAGAATATTTTATGAAAAATGATTTATCGGAATCCTAAACAATGGCATATTAAGTTGTCAGAATCTCTTTGGGCATATCTCAACTCATTTCGAACAACCACATGAATGAGTCCATTTAAACTTGAATATGGACATGATGTTGTGTTATCGTTAGAGGTGACTATGCCATCATTACGGGTAGCCTATCAGGGTAAATTGACGCCTGTCAAGTTTACAAAAGCTATGCTGGTTGAACTAAAGGACATAAATTCAACTAAAGGCATTAAATTCCATTATGACAAGAAGGCCAGAGTCACTAGAGCATACAATAAGAAAGTGAAAAAGAAGGCTTTCGGTGAAGGCGATATGGTTTGGAAAGTGATATTGCCACTTGAAACTAAGGATGCTAAATTTCATAAATGAATGCCTACATGGGATGGGTCATTCTCATTGATAAAGGTTCTCCATGGAGAAACTTATATTCTTCATGATATTAATGAAAATATAGAAAAAAAAAAAGAAAGATAAATAGTCAATTTTTAAAAGCATATCAGCTAAGTCCATAGGAGATATGGAAATATCAGCCCAAATGATAGTTAGAATAGTCACAAATGATGCACGAAGACCGAAATTGATCGAAAGACAGAAGTATATATATATATATATATATATATATATATATATATATATATATATATATATATATAAGGTCGAGACCAATAGCAAAATGTGGCTGAGGAGCTGACTACATATCTTTATTTATGTAAAAGAGAGAGAGAGAGAGAGAGAGAGAGAGAGAAGAAAGAAAAATAAAGGACTCGGCTAGAATTGACTTATGTGTAAGCAGCCATCATCTCATAGAATTATTTGGCAACACATTATTTGATGAGTTTATCCATTTACCTTAGAGACTTCTAGGACTCTCCACTTTATAGGACACGGTCGAGGAAACATGGGACTTGGGCGATGCAGCGACCGATGACATCAACTTTGTGTTCAGCCTCTCTCTTATATTCCCTGCTCTCACGTGAGCGATCTTGATAAAGATCGATCTGAGAGTTGATAAAGTTCAAAAGAGTCTCGGAGTTAGTCGAACACCTTCCGGGATAGATGAGCTCAATTTCTTGGAGATTATCATCAATTTCTCTATGTTAAACCTGCGGAGTTCTCAACATCACTTTGTTTAAATGATGCTGCCGAGTCTAGTGCATGCGGTTGTGTAAGGGCCAATCATATTGATTAGAGAGTATTTTAATTTTCCTATGTATGAAAGCATACTCATTTGCATGAGCATCAAGCTTTTCCAAATATTTCTCGAAAATGAAGCATGCATCACCGATACTTTGAAGTTTGGTCAAAGTGTTTAGTAGTTCAGTTAAAGAACATCATTCCTTGTAGTCATCTAGACGATGGATTGAGCGAAGGCATCAATGTCCAAGGAAAGAATTTCCCTCTGAATGTCCCAACTCTATCGAAGTTCGCTTGGCACACTTTGAGGATTATAATTATCACATGATTAAAGACATAGTGAATACCTTGCAAGTACCTCGGTAGTTGAGATTGACTAGGATAATCGTTATTTTGAAGTGCCTCCTTCCACAGATCCTGAATGTTTACCATCAAAGGTGGAGAAACTAGAATTTGAAACAATGTCTGAAACTTCGAAATTTATAGCGAGTATATTGTCTAAAGAGATTTGTTTTTAATTTCACCTTATTGTAGTCTCTAATTCACCATGGTGTACAAAGATTGAAAATTTTTAGGCCTTAGGTGAATATTATATACAGTTTGAAAACCTAAAAATTTTGATCGAAGATATGTTGTCGAGGTTCATAAATTTATTTGGACATCCATGCTCTAGGACATCCATGCCTACTATAGAAAGGGCTTTCAGATGATCTCATTAATAAACATATTGAGAAATTTATCAAGATATTATCCAAAGGAGGAACCTATCTGTCAAGAATGAGTAATTTTTCTTTTGCTTTGCTAGTTTAGGATTAGGAATTTTTATTTATTTCTTAGTATTAGTTTAGCTTAGTTGTTGGAACACTAATTAATAGAAAGTTCACACCAGCTTATCTGTTTATCACATTTCAAGTACTTTTCAGCTACTCTTCTTTATTTTTATTGCTCTCAAGTTGCTCTTATTGCATATGTTTATACATTGAAGACATGTAGAGTTTAAGTTGGGGGTAGATTTCCTTTGGAAATTCTTCGGATTTGTGTTAAATTATTGAATTTTTAAACTTTTGAGCTATAAAGTTTTTCAAAATTTCTGTTTTGAAAATTTTTATAAATTTATGTGATTTTGAAGATAATCCGAAGATTATAATAATAAGATACTTAGTGTTGAGGATTTTTGAAACCTAGATTTAGCTATTTGATAGATTTCAAAGTTTGAAGTTTTTAAACTTTTAATTGGAAAATTAAACATTGATTTAGTCATGATTTACATGTCACATCTAGCTTACACATTAAAGTTTTAGTTTGATATTGAATTGTTGACTTGATAATTATTGAGAATGATAGGAATCAAACCTAAGAAATTTGTCCATCATGTTCAATGAAAATAATTAGAAAAAAAAACTTAACACCCAGTTAAAAATAGTTTTCATCAAAAAGGGCTAATGTTATTATAAAAACCTTCAACGGAAAAATTAAAAGCTAGAAAAGTATAGTGATGAACTCTAAGGCAACTTTTGGTTATCCTTAATGTTCTTTTGATTCTCAACGTTATCATAAAAGTACATAACTGGACATTTGGTTGTATTAAGTTTAGACTTCACTATGCACTCATAGAACTCAATGTTTATTTATTTATTTTTTTAAATTATAGGATTAGTGATATAAACTTGATTAGGACATTTATCAAGTATTAGAGTTTAGGTAAAATCTATGCTCTCCATTAGTGTATTTTGAATTTTTATAGTATGGATTGTTTTTAAAATTGTTTAAGTTTATAGGAAATTGTTCGATTAATTTTGAAATAGCTTCCACATATTTTTCTCAGGTCTAGCAAAATACTGGTTGGGGTGTGATAACGCCTAAATATTGCATATTTATCTCCTTAATTATATTAGCATTTTCGGTATTTAGTGTTAATTCAATTTAATTATATATGTCTTCGTCATGTGAGGTATTTTGGATTTAAAGACGAATACATGCTTAAAAGATGAATTTAAAGTTAAAAAATATATAAAGTTGAAGACACTGAAGAATTAGAGATTTGGATGACATCAATTAAGATTTCGCATGCCAAAGATCCAAGAAAACTAAGTACAAAGGATGGAAAAAAATGCTAAAGAAGATCACGCAATAAATCAACAGAAATAACAGACTACTCGGTCCAGCCCGAGGTTGGTTCAGTCTGACTGAATGTGCATGGAACAATCCAACAAGAAACTGTGATTTTTAGATTTAATTCGGCTCGATACTTAGGTCCAACTGAAGCCATGTTTGGTGCCACCGAAGGAGAGTTCGATGCGACCTAAGGGAAATAGAGACTTTAGATGAATATTGAAGAAATTCAGCTGCAACTAAGAGACTAATTATGTGCAACCCAATGATACAGTTGGTGCAAGCGAATACTATAGTCTGTGTGACCGAAGCATAACAAAAGTGAGTAAATTTGAAGTTGGTTCCAAGTCAGTGTGGATTTTTTCTATTTAAAGAGATGTTTTTAGGCTTTTCTAGGTACGAATTAGGGTTTAAGAGAAAACCTAGGGGTAGCGGAGCTTCCATAGGGCCGTCGTTTTTTTTTTAACCCTCAAATCTAGTTTGTCTTTTTTGTTTTCTTTTGTTTTTCTTTGAAGATGTTAGCCATGATGGCCAATTTCTTAGCTAATGCTAAGGAATGGAGCTTGTAATTCAATTATAATATTTATTTATTTGATTAAAAAATGATAGATTAAATGATGATGGTAAATTGATTTGGTTTGGATTTACTTTAAAGTCTTTGAGTTGTTTATTTGTAGATTTGTTGTGCACTAGGTATAATGAATGCTTTGATTTAATAATTGTTTAGCCTGAATTAGAGAATGATTCGATTTGTATAATTGATTGATTTATTGTTGTCTAAGGATGCTTCAGATGCTTTTGATTCCATATGATTGATGTCTGAGTGTATCATGAGAGGATTGTTTAATTGAAATCATATTCTTATTGGTATTAATGAATGGCTTAACAAAATTATTTTTTGATTGGATATGATAGGAGTTCGATATTCCAATTGAGTTATACATTGAATCAGTAAATTAGATATTGTGATTATTATGAGTGGATTCCCGGATCTTTAGTAAAACACCATTTTACCTAATCCCTATATTGAAAACCTAAACAAATATTTACTGTTGTATTAATTTTAGTTTGTGTTCTCCATTCCTTGTTCATTCGACATCAGTCTCACCGAGTTATTACTACATTACAGCCGTGCACTTGGGTTGTCAACCCTTGGATTTAATCAATTGCCTGCGACTCCTTTTGTAAAAAGTTCATACGATTAAAAGCTAGGTAGGGCCCACTATAATGTTTGTGAGAAATTCAACCCGTTTATTCATTTTGCCAGCTAACGTAGCCCAAAAATTAGGCAGATCCAAAACTTAAGTGGGCCGCAGGATAGGAGATAGGGAAACGCCCACCCTCGAAACCTTCTTCGGTCCACCATATTTATATGCCATTCAAGCTGTTCATAACGTCATTCCTACAAGGATGGACCCAAAACAAAAAATTATTAGCCTGATTAAAAACTTGTCTTTTGTTGCCCACAAATGTTTTGTATGTTCGATTCTTAGTCTCCTGCTGTACGGCCCACTTGAGTCTTGGATCTGCATCATTTTTGGGCTCATCTGGCCAAATGGATGAACACGGTGGATTAGCCACAAAATCACAGTGGCCCCACCTAAAACTTCATGCAATCGGCGTCCTAGCACATACATGACAAGTGAATGAAGTGATTTTTGGACAAAGCGACGATAGTGTCGCGACAAAATACACTCCAATTTTACGTCAAAAGCAATGAAGCCGGCGCTCGCTTCTCTTTTTCATGAATTCCGACTTTTATAAGGACTGTGATCCATTAAGAGCTTTTCTACGCCCAGTCGCGTACGGAAGCCAGCTCACGAGTAGTTCCCATTAAGGGTACCTCTAAGTAGATTTTCTCTCATAAGGATCAGGTTCGTCCACTCATCGGTTGACCCATAGTTTATGAAATGAAAGTACCTCTAAAAAGACCTGGCTCTAGTTTTCTTATCCACAACTATTTCTAAAATATGGTTTACATAATGGATGGGGCAGATTTATTTTTGGGCTAGAAAATCTACAGGGTCAGGACCATGTAATGGACGGCTAGGATATTGCACCTGTCACCATTAAACCTGAATATTTTTATTCCTCTACATGATACTCATCTTTCTCTTCTTATTCTTCTTCTCCTTTTTTTTTTCCTAAGGCCTTGTATAGAAAATTTTGGTGACATGATATCGGTGGTATCCTTGTTATAATTCATATGGAAACCAAACACGGGATAAGATGAAATTACTTTAACTAAAATGAAATGAAATTATCTTTATGTGGCAGCCAAACAGGGCCTAAGATCTTACACTTGGTAAATTCAACGACGTGAGCAAGTTGTTGTTCATAGGTTGGCTTGTATCCCCAGTCTAGGCGTCTGGCCAACTCAGCCCTCATCAGCTTCCTCCTCCTCATCTGTGATCAGACCTTTCTCAAAGCGACTCGCCATCTGCTCCAACCCGGATGACTGAAACGACTGCATGTTCCTAAAATGATAGCTCTGTGCATTTTCTATAAACAAAATCCTCTCTTATATGCTAACTGAGCCTTTGACTATCACGATTTCCGAGGCTGTGTTTGTTTGGAGATAAATGGTGGTCACTAATGATAAAAGCATAACGATGGTTTCCTGCAATATATTTTTAAAATAATGCAAATTTCAAGCTCTCTTCGAAACAAAATTATGTGAGCACCATCATGATGTATGTCTCATATCTGTATATTGTTTATTCATCTTTTCCAATCATTTTCAAGTATGAGCCAAATCCAAAGATCAAGTGAATTACACAAGTGAAAATAGTGCATTTAATGGTGGACATAAATATTCTCATCGTGGGCCACTTGGGCTCTGGACCAGCCACAATTTCAGGCTGAAAATGATATGGAAAAATGAATAATCGGCATGGATGAAATATATAAATTGTTGGGGAAAAATGTGCTAAGTCTAGAGACTCAGATATGGAATGGACCAATTTTACCGACACCGCCTGGGATTACTGAGATAGCGGTTGGGTTCGAGACAATGTCGTGCGAACGCAATAAGGTGGAGAGAATAAGACGAATTAAGTCAGTTTGGTTGACGAGCTAGCAACGTCAGCATGAGCCGACTAAGACCTAAAAGCTATAAAACCGACTCATCATAAGCCGGTTGCACTGTCAGTTATGGGATAGGAAAGGACGACGGTCATAAACCGAGACTGTTCCACCCGACAGAAGGCAAAGAGCTCATCTCCGTAAAGCCAGCCAAGACTCACTTGTTACTTGAGTCAGAAATGGCCGAGTCGAATAAAGGAAAGACGGTGTAAATGAAAACGCTGTCCCAAATATCTCGTAAAAGGATCCTCGATCCCGATGGTCTCGGGATCGGATGGAGACCAAAAGCTGGCTAAAATCAAATCTCCATGATATCAGGAAGAGAATCCCTGCACAGCAAGACTCTCCCACACCTATAAATAAAGAACCTCCATTTCGGTGAAAGGTACGCAACTCAAGATCTCAAAAATGCCTTCTCCTTAACCTAAGAAGCTGACTTAAGCATCGGAGGTTCCTCGAGCTAGAGCCAGGGTCTCTCTTTTGTTTCTCTCTTGTGTAGGTGACGAGCCCGAGGGGAAGGCGCACCATAAATTTGCATCAACAATTTGGCACTATCTGTGAGAATCGTACGAAAAGTCATTTTTTACATTCCAATCTAAAAATTGGAAATTTGTTCTTATGGTGATGAGTAGAAGGACGGTTCAATAAGAAGAACCGAATGAGGTCACGGTCACAGGGCCAGCGGGCGCAAGCGTAGTCCCAGTAGTTTAAAATCCACCCAATAACCGTCAGGGTTTTGCGGCATGACGAGCAACATCTGTTGCAACCAATAACCAGCGAAATCACAACAATGGGCGGTTGGATCGGGAGGTTCAGGAGATCCTGTCCGATATAAATGTGATGAAGCAGATGCTGGAACAAATGTACTATAAACGGATGCAGCCGCCTCAGTAAGGGCAGGCAGCACATGTCCCCTCACCAGCAACCGATCCTCAGTCTACTGTTCCGCGATCATTCCATCAACCGAATCAGCCCCGAGGTTCTCCTGAACCAGCGCCGGTTCACTCAGCTACAACCGTCTTGCCCCCTACGATCTCCAACACGAGATAGATCGAAGGAGATGCAGTCGACCTTCCGTTGAAGGTACGACGGACAACACCGAGCCTTGGAAAGCTGACATTCAGGACTTAAAAAAGGAAGTACAAGAAGAAATGGCGAAAGATATGGCGGACATGAAACAGGGTTGAAATGTACATCCGACCAAGTCCGAGACAAAAACATTCCCTTTTGTGGACGAAATAATGCAGGCTCGGTTACTAGGAAGGTTTTGACTACCCCAGATCACTCCTTTCACTAGAAAGATTGACCCAACTGAGCATATCGAATGCTTCAGAACTTACATGAAACTGTACGACGCCTCGAATGCCATGATGCGTCGAGCCTTCTTTCTTATGTTGACTGACGTAGCTCGACTTTGATTCAAACAGTTGAAACCGAGGTTTATTAGTTCATTCGTCGAGCTAAGCGATGCCTTCCTCACCAACTTCATTGGTGGGAAAAAGAAACTGAAGCTGCCCGCACACCTGAACAATATAGTTCAGAAGCAGAGAGAGCTACTGAAAGATTACATCAAGCATTTCAAATTTGAGTCTCTTCAGGTTCGAAAACATTCAGAAGAAACAACACTCAATGCACTTATGCAAGGAGTCAGAGACAAACCATTCCTGGCATCTCTAGATAAGAACCCGCCAGAGACTCAAGCAGAGTTTATGGCTCGGTCGGACAAATATACGGATGCCGAAGAAATACAAATCATGCGTGAGACAGCCCAGAACCCAAAATCCTCGGTCAAAGAGTCGGCCAAAAAAGAAGTCAACTCGACTAGAGGAAAGAAGCGTAAAGATGATCAAGCACACGATGAACGAAAGTCAGGCAAACGACCCAACCGAAGGTTTTCCACACATACCCCCTGAATAAGCCTCAGGAGCAGGTGTTGATGGAAATCAAAAGTGAAGGCTCTGTCAACTGACCCAGCAAACTCTGAGGCAATCCCAATCGGTGGAGTAAAGGCAGGTATTTCCATTATCATCGTGACCATGGGCACAACACAAGTGATTGTTATCACTTAAAGGAGGAAATCTAACAACTCATAAGAGAGGGCCAACTCAGAGAACATGTGGTGAGAGCTGGAATTGCGGAAAAATGTCCGAGCGAAAATCGACCTACAGAAGAGATCCGGACTATTATCGGTGGTCCTCGAGGCGGAGGCGACTCAAATAATGCTAGGAAAAATCACGCTAGGAGCATTAGTCAGCCTGGGTCCGAGTTTCTCATACTGTATCGGCCCTCGAAGGAAAAGAGGTGAGAAAAGTACTGTATTTCGTTCACTGAGGAGGATGCCCGATATATTCATCATCCCCATGATGATGCACTAGTCGTCACCCTCACCATCACCAATCGAAAAGTGTTCCGTATAATCGTAGATACAGGTTCATCTGCAGATGTATTGTTCACTCAAGCGTTCGACAAAATGAGAGTTGAACAATTGGCATTACGTTCGGTTTGGACCCAATTGATCAGGTTTTCTGGCGAGCAGGTACTCCCTGAGGGGATTGCCTCACTACCACTAACTGCTGGGAATTTTCCGCATCAGACGACAATAATGGTCGACTTCCTGGTCGTCGACCAATCATCAGTTTACAACGCCATACTCGGCTAACCTTTTCTACATCTCTTGCAAGCAGTGGTCTCAGCATACCATCTTTCCATGAAATTTTCGACTGAATCGGGAGTAGGATTAGTGAAAGGTGATCACCAAAACGCCCGTCGCTGCTATGCCACAGCAGTAAAAGCTCCGACCAAGATATCTATGATCGAGTCGTTGGATCCTCGAGTCGGAACTCATGAGCGAGGACAACCGGTGGAAGATTTCGTCTCGATACAATTGGATGAGACAGACGAAACGAAGATGGTACGAATTGGTTCATCTCTAAAGTCACCCCTCCAAGATAACATGATAACACTACTTCGACGGTATGCCGATGTGTTCATATGGAGCCATAAAGATATGCCTGGAATCGATCCCTTGATCATGACTCACCGACTCAACATCAATCCGACCTACCGACCAATCCGACAAAAAAGAAGTCCTCTCGGTCCCGAAAGGTATGCTATCATTGAAGAAGAAGTCGGCAAGCTCCTCAAGGCCAATTTCATAAAAGAGATATACTATCCAGAATAAATAGCCAATGTCGTACTTGTGAAAAAAGCCAATGGGAAGTGGCGCGTATGTATTGACTATATGGACCTAAACAAAGCCTGCCCCAAGGACAACTTTCCTCTCCCAAGGATTGATCAGTTGGTAGACAGTACAGCAGGGCATGAGTTATTTAGTTTTATGGATGCTTATTCCGGGTATAATCAAATTGTAATGCATCAATCTAATAAGTCTAAGACTACATTTGTCACTGACAAAGGTCTTTATTGTTATCATGTGATGCCATTTGGTTTGAAAAATGCTAGAGCGACTTTTCAAAGGTTGGTGAACAAAATGTTCGCTCGGTAGATCGGCCGAACCATGGAAGTATACATTGACGACATGCTTGTAAAAAGCATACACACAGTCGATCATATAGCCGACTTAGAAGAAATGTTCTTAATCTTACGGAAATACAGAATGAAGTTAAACCCAAGCAAATGCGCTTTCAGTGTATCCTCAGGAAAGTTCCTCAGATTCTTAGTCAGTCAACGGGGAATCGAGGCAAATCCTGAGAAAATCGAAGCATTACTTGACATGGAGTCCCCAAAGACGATTAAAGACATACAAAGGCTGACCGGACGAATAGCCGTACTCAACCGCTTCCTGTCGAGAGCCACCGATAAATGCCTCCCCTTCTTCAAACAGTTAAATGGATGACAGACGATGGAATGGACGGAAGAGTGTGAAGCAGCATTCCAACAGCTGAAGTGTTACCTCGGGTCTCCACCTCTTTTGTCAAAACTAAAGTCAGGAGAGGCTTTATTGTTATATCTCGCCGTATTAGATGCAGCAGTTAGTTCGGCCTTGATATGTGAGCATGATGGGAAGCAACTGCCGGTCTATTATGTCAGCAAAGCATTATTACCAGCAGAGACAAGGTATCCCTCCTTTGAAAAGGTAGCCCTGGTATTGATAGTTTCTTCGCGACGACTTCGACCATACTTTTAAGCTCATACCATCATCGTCATGACCGACCTTCCATTGTGTTAGATCCTTCAGAAACCGGAAGCTTCGGGCCGACTTACAAAATGGGCTATTGAGTTAAGCAAGTTCAACACACAGTACAGACTGAGAGTCGTCATTAAAGAATAGGCTGTGGTCGACTTCATTGCCAAAGTAACTCCACAAACGGACCTAGTAATTGAGCCTGTCTCAGCAGTCGAAACATCAACATCTGCTTCTCTCGACCCATCACTCTGCCCGATCCCTTGGAAACTCTTCGTTGACGGTTCTTCCAACTCTAAGGTAAGCAGGGCTAGGGTAGTCTTAGAAATTCCTGATCAAACTTACATGCAATATGCCTTATGACTTAGATTTCAAGCCTTAAATAATACAGTAAAATACGAAGCTTTATTACTCGGCCTTCGACTCGCGGCAAGCTTGGGCGTAACTCATCTTAATGTCTTTAGCGATTCACAGTTTGTCGTCAACCAGGTCACTAGTATTTATCAGACACGGAAAGAACAACTGAAGGCGTACACAGAAAAAGTGAAAGATTTAATGGGTGGATTTCAGTAATGTATAGTGACTCGGATCCCCCGGGCTTAAAATACTAAAGCCGATCTATTAGTAAAGCTCGCCTTTGCGGATGAGAATGAGATACCCAGGTTGGTTCCAATCGAGCATGTAGCTAAGCCGAGTATCAGTGAGCCGATTAAATCGACTGTACATGCTATTGATTCAGAACCCACCTGGCTTGACCCTATCGTCCAGTATCTCGACAATGGAAAGTTGCCCGAAGATTGTGCCGAGGCTCGACGACTAAAGAAATAAGCATCACGTTACACCATTTTGAACAGGGTACTGTACAAGAAAGGCTTTTACTCTCTCTTACTACGGTGCCTAGACCCCCATGATGCCGACTATGTGTTACAGGAGATACACGAAGGGATATGTGGAAACCACTCAGGAGGGAGAGCACTCGCCCACAAAGTCTTACGTCAGGGGTACTACTGGCCCACTATCCAGCACAACGCTCAAAAGCTCATTCAAAGATGCGACAAGTGTCAGCGGTTCACAGTTATTCCGAGACAGCCTCCCGAGGAATTGACCCCCATGACTAGTCCTTGGCCCTTTGCGCAATGGAGAATCAACATCATCGGACCACTACCAATGGGGAAAGGTCAGACTAAGTTCGCTGTCGTAGCGGTTGATTATTTCATAAAGTGGACCGAGGCTGAACCCTTGGCAATAATAACTGAACAGAAGATCACAGACTTTGTTTGGAAGAACATTGTGTGTCGATTCGGGATACCCCGTGCTATTATTACTGAAAATGGAAGACAGTTCGACAACAAACGGTTCTGAGAGATGTGCATTAATCTCAGAATTTGAAATGTGTACGCCTCGCCTCATCATCCTCAGATGAATGGACTGGTTGAAGCAGTTAATAAAATTATCAAGCAGCATCTCCGTACTAAGCTCGACCGAGCTAAAGGAGCATGGGCCGAAGAACTTCCAAAAATTCTATGGGCCTACTAAACTACCGCTTGGACAGCCACTGTAGAAACTCCGTTATCTCTAGCTTATGGATCCGAGGTAGTTACCCCGGTCGAGATTGAATTGCCTTCAGCACGAATTAGTACGTTTAATGAGGAAGACAATGAAGAACTCATTTTTCTAGGGCTCGATCTCGTGGAAGAACAAAGAAATATGGCTCTACTACGAATGATGGCTCGGCAGAGACAGGTAGCTCGGTTCTATAACGCCCGAGTTAAAATCAGGCGATTCCGAGCTGGACATATGGTTCTCCGAAAAACATTCCTAAACACAAAGGAGGTGAGATTGGGCACATTGGAACCTAATTGGGAAGGACCATATGTCGTCTCGAGTACTATTCGATCAGGAACGTATCAGTTAGAAGACCTAAATGGACAGTTATTGCCTTATCCTTGGAATGTCGAACATCTCAAGATCTACTGCCCTTAGCTTAGTATTCAAAGCATGAGAAAGAATAAAGGAAAAAAAAAACATATAAACTGAGTCATATGAATAAAACTAAGCACATTCTTTCATCAGTATAAATGCTTTTACATCGGGTTACATTGTCAAAATCTATTACAACGTTGTCTCATGAAAATAAGAAAGACAACACTAAGGTAGGGATAGTCGGTCACGACAGCAAAGGACGCTGTCGATTCAGCCACGAAGCCCGACACTACGCCAGTGTAAGTGCAAAGTCTTGGAGCTAGGCACTATGCTGGTGTGAGTGCCAAAAATGAAGCTCGGCTACTGCCTCTCGGCCGGAGCTACTCCCGAAGCAGTCTTAGAGGCATCAGCCTCTACTCCCGAAGCAGTCCTAGAGACACCAGCCTCGCCTCCGGCAGCAGCATCAGTAGCGACGTCAGCAAGACCAACATCTGGATCCTCAGAACTCGAGGCAGAAACCGAGGCACCTTCATCAAATCCTGAGAGATCAAGATCGGGGAAAACACTCTTCATTTGTTGGATACAAGCCGTGTATCCGCTTTGGAACAAGCGATCCTTCTCATCCTTGAATTCCTGAGACTCGAGAAAGACCTGTACAGCCCAGTCCTTAGCTTCCTCAGCCTCCCTGGCCTCATCATGAGCTCGCTGGATGAGCCCCGTAGCCTCGGCTTTGACTCGAGCCAGTGTACCTTCGCAAGAGGCATGAATTTCAAGAATTCGCCGACTCTCTTCCTCAGCTGCAAACAACAGTGATGACACTCGAGCGACCTCGACTTTTGCGTCTTCAGCAGCTTTCCTGGCTAGAGATGCCTAACCAGTCAGGACACCGATCTGAGACTCGGCGATCTCGAGTCATCCTTCTGCCTCGGCCACACGATTCTGAAGCCTCTGAGCCACGGATAACTCTGAACAAGCCTTGACCAAGCAGGGGGCAAGCTGCAAAAGACAAATGCGAAGTCATGATAAGTGACTGAGACAAGAAGCAATAAAAGAGATGAAAGGGAGGGATAGAGGACATTTACTTCAAAAAGTACCTTCGCTCCATGGCCAACGGTTTGTGTCATGGGGGCATTGTAGAGGCTGACAAAGTCTCTCTCGCTCCTGTTAGCTATGGCCCAGGGAACCATCCCCGACACAACCGTTTGGAAGGTTGACGGCTCTGGTTGAGTCATCTCCCCACTTGAAGACTCTGCTCTCGTCTCCTCTCTCTACCTCGGGGCCTCTTTTGAAACAGGTCCTGGCTTGGAAGCTGTCCGAGGTTCAACGGCTACCACGTCCCCCGCTTTCGCCCTCTCGTCCGGATCGAAAAACACGACCACAGTAGGGACATAGGAACCTGCGGGTTCCTTCTCCTTCGGTGTCACCTTCTGCTTCTTAGAAGGTCGAGGCTTCGACAGAAGGACCGACGCGAGGGAGCCTTCATTTTGAAAACAGGCTTAAGCGGAGGCAGAGCTCCAGCCATATTTGAAGGAACTGGTTTAAGAAAGGGCCGAGCTTTAGCTATATCTGAAAGAAGAGCAAAACAAGTCAAATGAAGTTCAAGGAAGATATGAAGACGCAGTAAGGGTTACCTGTGACAGACGAGTCTAAAACTGCAAGATAGAGGCGCTCCGGCTGCATGAGTACCTTCCAGGACCGATCTTTTGGACTCAACGCTCTCAAGTCCTTGACCCGAGCTAAGGCGCTGGATCCGAGCTTTTGCCTCTTCTTCGGAAGGTCTGCTAAACCCAAGTCCGTCAGACTCAAAGCATTATGTCGTGAAAAGATAGAAAAGGATATGCCGAGTCACCTGCTTTGCGAAATGCTCAAGGTATATATGCTTCGTAGAGCCTGGATTCGGCCGTCTCCCAGCGACTAGATGCCTAGAACTAACGTTCTCTCCAATGTTTGTTGGAAGTAGGAGGATCGGTTATTAAAGAGTCGTCTTTGCCCCACCAAGTGCTCAAGATGTAAAAGACAGGATAGTTCGGGTTTGTCCGCACTTAATACAAGTGGAGGAATTCATCAATTGTCAGTGGAGGCTGTTCTATCTCAGCCCACAGCATCGTACACCCGAATAAGTTCCTCCACCCGTTCAGGACTGTTTGTTTAAGAGCAATCCGGACACGAGATAGAAAGTCTCGGACGATGGGCTGAAGGGGCAAATGTAAGCTACATTGCATCGAGACTTGGAAAATCGCGACCGCCCCAGCAAGATGATGGTCAAGTAAGTCGTTCGGATGGGGAAGATGAACTACGACCAAGTTCAGGACATGATACCCGATTCAGATTCTGTCCAAGTCCGCTTCAGTCAAAACTGAAGGAACCAGGCCCCTTAGTTCGTCCTCTGACTCCCCTCCTTCGGTAACTGACTGAGAGGCCTGCACCGACTTACCAACAGGAGCCGACCCAGAGGTTCCCTCAGTAACCCCTGTTTCTTCTTCCTCTTCCTCCTCCAACAAATCCATTGAAGGGTTGGGTTTCCCTAGGCGGGTTATCAGAGACGACCCGCCACGAGAAGGACCGACCAAAGCGGGACGCTCTGTTGGCTCTCTCAGATAATTGGAAAGCGACGTTGGCATCAACGATAATCTCCATCAGTAAAGAAGGCAATTCCGCAATGTTCCAAAAATGTTGCGCTTCGCCTTTGTCACCGAAAGTTCCCTCCCGGGGGCTCTGAGAGCCGTGCACGCCATTATTGTTAATTAAAAGGGAGAGAAGAACTCACCGGAGAAAGTAAGGAGGATAACGAGGAAGAAAACGGCAGAGGTGAAGGTGAAAATGGCGGAATGTAATGCTGACAGCGGGAAAGGAAAGGGAGAAGAAGAGAAGAAAAACGAAGAGGGAACGGAGAGAGGGATAGGCAGCAGTGAAAATGTGAAACACATGCTTCTCCCTTCCTTTTACAGCCTTGCCACGTGGCAGAAGCAATTAATGGAGAAACGAATTGACGCCCGCATAGACTCCCTCGCCTGACACGTGGCGCACGCCGACTGACGAGGGTAACGCTCTCGCCACGCGTCCGACGCTCATAAGCGAAAGAAATGACTTGACGGTTGTCCGCTTGTGTGACCTCGGGCAACTAACCGTCTCCCATTGGGAACGACACAAAAGTCATTAAATGCCTAATTATTACCTCGGACTTAGTTATGAACCGACCTAAAAACTCATTACTCCTTAGTGTCGTAAGAGACACATGGAGTAAGGGGGCTTACTGTTGGGAAAAAATGTGCTAAGTTCAGAGACTCGGATATAGAATGGACCAATCTACTGACACTGCCTAGGATTACCGAGGCAGCAGTTGGGTTCAAGACAATATCGTGCGAACGCAATAAGGTGGAGAGAATAAGACGAATTAAGTTAGCTCGGTTGACGAGGTAGCAACGTCAGCATGAGCTGACTAAGGCCTAAAAGCTATAAAACCGACTCACCATTAAGCCAGTTGCACTGTCAGTTATGGGATAGGAAAGGACGACAGTCATAAACCAAGACTGTTCCACCCGACAGTAGGCAAAGAGCTTATCTCCGTAAAGCCAGCCAAGACTCACTTGTTACTTGAGTCAGAAATGGCCGAGCCGAATAAATGAAAGACAGTGTAAATGAAAACGTTGTCCTAGATATCTCGTAAAAAGATCCTCGATCCCGATGGTCTCGGGATCGGATGGAGACCAAAAGCTGGCTAAAATCAAATCTTCATGATATCAGGAAGAGAAACCCTGCACACAACAAAACTCTCCCGCACCTATAAACAAGGAACCTCCATTTCGGTGAAAGGTACACAACTCAAGATCCCAAAAATGCCTTCTCCTTAGCCTAAGAAGTTGACTTAAGCATCGGAGATTCCCCGGGCTAGAGCTAGGGTCTCCCTTTTGTTTCTCTCTTTTGCAGGTGACGAGCTCGAAGGGAAGGCACACCATAAATTTGCAACAACATAAATCATTATTGGGCTCATTAAATTTCATGGGGTTACGTCAGCCATTGCCACATGCGGTGCATTTTTTTAAACTGCTAAGTTAAATAATTACGACTGCAGATCATGTGTGTGGGAGAAATTTAGGTGTTACCCGAGTAACACCTCAGTTGCTGTTACCCTACCTCATATGGCCTACGTTGATGAATATGCTATATATCCAAGTTATCCATCCGTTTTTCAGCTCATTTTAGAATGTGATTCCAAGACTTAAACAGATCCGGATCTCAGGTGGACCAACCACTGAAAACAGTGGTGGATGACCGGTAAAAACATTTTGTGGGCCACAAAAGTTTTGGATCAAGCTAATATTTGCATTTTCCTTTCATCCAGCTTTTCTTAACCTTATCAACAAGTTGGATGCATGGTAAAGAAACATTATGGTAGGCCAGAGGAGCTTTTTAATAGTGCCTGTTTGATCACAACTGTTTCCTTTGGTGTGGCGTACCTGAGTTTTAGATTTGCTTAATTTCTAAAACCACTTCCTAAAATGGGCAAAAAAAACGGATGGACAGCCAGAATATATAGCACATCATCAAAGTTTGTAACACCCATTAAGATGTTGACTGGGTAACACCTAATCAGCTCCCCATCCGTAAGGGTGAGCAGAAATTTCAGTGGGTCATGTGGTCGGCACAACAATTAAATAAAAAAAATAACAAAAAAAACTACCCATCCGTTCCTTTCCATCACAGTCGCCCAGTAAACAAATAGGTAGTGGCTCGGGTGGGCCCTCCCTGATGGTTATGTAAAATCTAACCTCAGTCATAAGATATGCCAATAAATCTTATACAAATGATTCAAAACTCAGCTCTATCTATGAATAAGGTGGACATGATTAGAACAGTATACGAGGCAATTCTTGCCCTCCTTACCGTTTCCATTAGGGTGCCCCAGGTGATTCACGTATGAGTGTAAGGTTGTAAGGTTTGACCACAAGCTTAAAATTTTGTGTGTAATCCGATGATTGAAGCAGATTTCATATAGTAGGCCGTATAAAAATCAAGGGTGGACGTCTCTCACCCGCACGTATCATTTGATGTGGCCCGCCAAAATCTCAGGTTAGCTTCATGTTTTGTCTCTAGAATTAAAATTGTGACTCCGTATCTTACATAAACGACAGTGTCCTTGCAATTTTCTTTTTCTAATAAAACTCTATGCACAGGTGGAGAGCCCGGACTTGATATTTTGGCGTGCCACATCTGAAGTGCATGACAAATCTACTCTAATAATTATGCCTAATTCAAGTCTAGGCCCAAAATTTAATAGTCAGCTTGACTTGTGATTCAAGAGAACATCGAGTTGTGGGGCCCGAATTAACGGAACCCTATAGCCCTTCAACCCCTTGTAAACGGACAAGCGAGATGGGCCACCACCGTCCAGGGCATTGCACGTGGAAGGCATCCTCGAGGTGGGGTCGTGATGGGATCGGATGAACGGCTCACGATCGGTCGGATCGTGTGATCCCATCCGTCCATTTTTCCGTTGGAGGCATGCCCTTCTTTTTACCAAAAACTGCCAGGCACGGCCTGTGGAAGGAGAGAGGGAGAGAAGTCTTTCCTCTTTGGGAAAAAATAGAGCCTGGCGCAATCGCGGCCATCCGTTGGCTCGTGGAAATCCGACCGTTGAAACCTCTCCTCCCTTCTATAAATGGGACCCTGTAGCCCCTGGGATTCGGACCAGCAAAGAGAGAGAGAGAGAGAGATAAATAGGGAGGCCGAGCCCCTGTTGTAGTTTGAGAAAAACCAAACAGCGACCGTCCTGGGTAAGGCATTCTTTCCATTTTTCTTTAGCTTCCTGCTAAGAGAAGATGACACTTGCCTGGACCGAAACCAGGCCAAGAAATGGCCGAGTTCGGTCCAGCAGCAGTGATGTTTGGGGTGGCTGGGAGCTGAACCAGTTAACAGACTACCTGTCAGCTGCACCTAGTTTTTAAGATAAAAAATCAGCAGTACAAGGTCCAGTCCAGCCTTCGTCATGGCTGTGTTTGGGTCGAGCGTGTGCCATAGTCCATAGAAGGAAAGAAACTTCTGAGCGGTCCATGATAAGAGCTAGGAATAACTCTCAAACAGGGCTCACATGTGAGGTGGAATCAGGCCAAGCAATGGCCATGTTTTCATGCAAACACCAGGCCAATGATGGCTATATTCTTGGGCTGAAACCAGGCCAAATAATGGCGGTGTTTCAGACCCCAAACAAGGCCAAACAGTAGCTCTGTTTCAGACCAAAAACCAGGCTAGATGGTGACATTGTTTTGAGCTGAAACCAGGGCAGATGGTGACGCTATTTTGAGCTGAAACCAGGGCAGACGGTGGCGTTGTTTTGAGCTAGGAATAGGCCAAGCAATGGCCGTGTTTTGAGCTGAATCCGGAACGAGTGATGGGTGTATTTTCGGGCCAAGGCCATGCCGAATGGTGGTTGTGTCGGGCTGGAATCAGGCCATGATAGTAGCCATGGTTAGGCAGCAAATGGGCAGTGAAAGCAGCCCTCCAATGGGTTTTGTTTAGGTTGGAAATGAACCTCTGATTGGGCACCAGTTGGAGCTCTCAATCAGGCCCTTGATCAGCTTCAATTAGGCCTTGAGATGGAGGGTATGCAGTCCCGTTCGTTTGGCTGAATCTGGCCTCGAGGACTCAGTGGAAGTCGGGTCGTGAGTGGGTCCCAAACCGGACCTCAACCCAGTTGCAATAGAGGACTTGCAGCTAATGGGCTGCACCAACCATGGGCCCTGCACAAATGCAGCTGGGCTGCACCAGCCGTGGGCCCCAAAAATCGCAGGTGGGCCTTACTCAGCATCAAGAGGGTTGCACGTCTTGGGCCATCCCAAATGGACAGAAGACTCCCTGGACATGCCTCCTAAAAGTAAATAAGATAATATGTTACGTAAATATAATACATATAATATCATACGGTGGGCCCTACGTGGGACCCACCGTGATATAGGCGTTTTACGTCACTGCAACAGCAGCCGTGAGACCCACATGTGTGTGGACCCCATGTGATGCGTGCGCTGCCCATCTGTTTTAAACCTATGGCTTCCAACCGTCTGGACGTTGGACCCCTTTCAATGTATATGTTTCCATTAAAATAATATATATTACATATACGTGGTGGGCCCCATGTGGGACCCACGTTGATATATATATATATATATATGTATCATATATATGTGATGGGCCCTACGTGGGACCCACATGCTTGTGAAACGCACATGATTTGCATGTGTTGTTTGCTTTTGAATATAGAGTTTGTTTGAATGGTAATAATATAGTTATTGTTTGAGGTGTTCTGTGTAATGCTTGGTTGAACAAGAGAGAGGTTTTATTCAGCCCACGTTTGACACAGGTAGGCCCCACATTAGGGTATCTAGGCTGTTCATCTTGTGGGATCCACTATCACTGGGCCGATGGCATGATTTTATCGGTCTGTTTGGGGATTGTCAAATGAATAGTTTAGTCAATAGTCAGGGTTCCTTAATTAAAATTCTACCTCATTTATGTGAGGATTTTTGATGGGGGAGGTTTCATGGGGCATGGAACTACCGTGATGGGCCGTCTCTAGATGAATGGACTGAATCACACTATCACAGAGGTGATGGGCTCATCCATATTGTTTTTGGGCAAACAAGATAGCTCTGTTTTGTTTGGTCTAGCATTGTTTAAAAGAAATACGAATTGTAAAATACTTGGCCTGAGTTGTTGGGTTTTGGGCTGGCATCTGATGCAGTTCGAGCACCTATTGTCTCTACCGTTCATTTGGGTGTCTCACCGGATGGCAATGCTGCCAAAACCCTCAGTGTTGGACCATCCTAGCCACTTGACATTTGACCTGCAAATAGTCTTACCTTAGAACCTTCGTATCAGTTAGACAAAACCATAAGAATACCTGACAAGTATAAACTGTGATTTTAGGGATTCCTTGAGTGACCTCGGGCCGCAAGAAGACTTGGACCGAGTTCGCAAACACGACCCTATAGGTGATGATTTTCCTCCCTTAAGCTTTTCATCCCTAACTAGATCAGAAATAGTAGCTTTATTAGTGTAAATGACTAGCTAGACTAATGATAAGCTGTGTGTAGAAATAGATTGCATTCACTTGACTTATCTATTTAACATGATGATTCTCATGCTTACTATCGTTTAGATTCTTGATTTCTCTGAACTGCCTAAGTGAATAATCTATTCATTCATGTTATATATCTTACGTTAACTCAGTTAGTGTGTATTGATAGAAATATATGTATTGTTCCTTATTCCCTTTTTATATTATGATATATATGCTATGACACACATATTGCTAAAATCTCTCCATGGGAAGTCCTAGCAAAGGAGAGTCCATGCTTGGGGTGTAACTAGACTAGCTGTGACATAAGTCGGCCCCTAACATGGAGGTTTTGGTTGTGGTGTTTGGCCATGGGGTTTACCATCTATGTGTGGTTTCACCTATCTGACTTGGGATGAACTTCACAACTTTTCTAAATGTCGTTGTTTACTTGTCTTTGAACCATTCATGCTGTCATGTTTTAATCGCCACATTTGGTAACTTCAATATTTCATTTCCAGTCGGCATTGGTGGTGGCCCCTTTATGCTGAATTAATTGACCACATGTTGATGGGTACTACACACACCCTGAGGCGGTAGTCTCATGGGTCAAGGATGGTGGTCATGGGACACTATGCCCGAGTCGTCGGCCTACGCTGGGCCATGCGCTCCACGTAGTGACCGTGAGGTCATTTAAATTGGTTGGCTGCAATCAGACTAATAATAACTTGGCCAATCATGCATACATGGCATATCACAATGGCTTGGATCATTATGCCTATGCGATTACGCTGAGTGCTGCATTAATGACTAGTCACTTAACTTGTGATGATAACTTGGATCATCATGCTCATGCGATTACACTGAATGTTACATTGATGACCAGTCATATTCATGGGTGACGAGCCCAATGTCCGTCTGGACGTTTTACCCAGGACAACGAGTGCATTCACAATTTCATGCATATAATAAGACTCCATACACTGTGTTTTGGGTTGTTTGTATATTTTCATGTTATTCCTTATTTAGGACGGCGGTGTGTAATCTTGAGGGGAGATCACACTAAGCTTGCCACTCATTCATCAATGTTCAACCGTACAGAGGACGCAGGGACAGGAGCCGATGAGTACGCGACAGATTTGGAGGCAGTGGTGGCCGAAGAGGAGCTATATGATGAGGAGCTGCAACAGGAGGCAGCTGCCTATTTTGGGTTGAACCAGTAGATTAACCTTTATATTTATTTTAGTACATTCGAAATTTGAGAAACTTAAGGTAATGTAATTGGCCCCTAGTTGAGTGGGCCAGAATATTGTTCCCATTTTAGATCACATATATGCTACGTTTATTTCTGCTATGCACTTTAATTCATTAATTACCACTCTTAGCAGTTAACTCCTGGATTTTTGGAATATGAGTCATGTACTCGAGTCATGAAAACCGGGGCGTTACATGGGCCCCTATTATTATTAGTATGATCCATCTCGCCTTATTAGGTTATCCCAATTATTTGGGTCCCTATTGATGCTAGTAAAAGTATCCAAACCTGGAAGCCCACTCTTAGGCCCATGAGTAGGCCATCTAGACCCATCTTTGTTATGAGGAGGATGTATCATCACCTCTGGCCATAGGTAGAAGAATCTGTGGTATTAGATTTGGTGTATCCGCTATTGAGGACCGATCCTCATGTTATGGATTAGATCTGTTGTCCTTCTGTGGAACCCGCCATATATAGGCCAATTATTGATTACCACCATGTTAGTATACGCACTGAGTATGTGTTAGTATAGCATTATGATTGTATAAGGTCGTTGCAAGGTTAATTGTTATATGAGGCCCACTGTAACCATGTGAGGCCCATTGTGATTGTATGAGGCCCATTGTGATTATATGAGGCCCATTATGATGGTTTGAGACTCATTATTATGGTATAAGATCCATTGTGATTGTACGAGGCCGTTGTGATTGTATGAGACTCATTGTGATTGTATAAGGCTCATTATGATTGTATGAGGCCTAATTGTGATGTAAGAGGCCCATCATATGTGTGAGGACCATTATATGCATGAGGCTCATTGTATGTGTGAGACCCACCATATGTAGGTGATTATCGCACACCACCCATTCACCTATATGGGGCCATGGGCCGTCTTATACTGGCCCACTATGATGTATGTGATTATAATCATGCTTGGTATACTTTATGATACATGTCCGTCGCATCATCCGCATGCTTGTTATGAGGAGTGATTGAGCATAGCATGTCCCATTGGGCTGATTGTTTATGGGACTTCCTTAGAGATGAAGTTGTCCCACATGAGCGCATGGTACGCGCAGGTTTGATGTATGACTAGATGGTATGACTCATGCATCTTGCATTTTATGATGTGACTACCATATGCCCTAGCGACATTAAGGTCGTAGCCTCCACAGGCATGTCGTGGATGGCCAAATGGGACACCTAAAATGTTTGGTTCTAGCATACGGGCGCAATAGATGCCTATGAATAAAAATTTCTAAACCCCCGAGACCAAGGGACGCCCCAATGTTTAGACCGAGTGAATATATATGAGCGCATGAGGGCCATAGACCAGTAAGCTACGTCTCCAACTGTGTCGTGGTCGGTTGGGAGGGGGTGTAGACTTACCCACCTGAGGGAGTTGGCAATGTTAGGCTGAGTCTGACCAACTCATAAATGGGTCTGCTATTGACGACCCAGACAGATATTGGTAGGCTGATAATGAGGTCTCTTCCACTTACCCAGTTGTACACTTGATGGGGCAGCAAGCTAGCGTAGAGTGTACTAGACCCCAGTGATGATCCCAAAGATGTACGGTACTGATATGTAGACTTATTGAGCAGGAGTTGCATACTCAACATTTTACTCATTCATTCATTCACTATCCACTCGGTCCGGTGGTGCGCAACTAATTTGTTATGTGTACCTTCGCAATGACCAGGATTTCGGTTGGGGCGCAGGACCAACTTGAGATCAGGAGTTTACCACATTGAGTCTAGCTATCCAAATTTAGGTATGAGACTGTTTTGGATAGAAGTCCCTTGTAATGGACCCCACAGCTTGTGATACTACATACTATCATCCCAACTTCACACTCCAGTTTGGTCATTTCTCTCGCACCGCATATTGCATTACATCCTCAGCACATAGCATTTGGTTTACTATGCTTCTGTATTGAATAGCCTGAATGAGGTTGATGGTATTATGGACTCGCTAAGATCTGTATATTGCATTACATCCACGACATATGGCATTTGGGTTGCTATGTTTCTGCATTTATATGGCCTAGATGAGGCTGATGGTATTCGTAGCTCTTTAGAATTGCATATTGTATTGTGTCCTCAGTATTTGATATTTGCCTCATTATGACTCCGCATTACATAGTCGATCTACATTGTATACTGTGATATTGAATGACTTATAGCTTTGCCAGTATTCTGCTTATACTGATATTTGTGTGCTTACTACTTATCTTGCGCACATGTACACCACCCTTTAAGCTTTCTATAAGTTTATGAACGATAGATGCGTGCAGGTGATGATAGGACTCAGTCGAGCTTAGGTAGGAGCGTGCGGTAGAGCTTCTGGAGCTTTTGACATTTATCTTGTATTTCCCCTTCATGTATTGTACTCAAGTTTTTTATTTTAGTGGATATGTGATGATGATGTTGCCTTTGTGATTTGGGTAGACTTGTGGTTATGCTTATCTACAAAGAAATACATGTTAAAAATCCTCCTTGTAGGATCCCAGGATCAGAATCTGGTGTATGGGCACTAGAAGTCGAAAATGGGGTACTACGGAGGCTGTCGGTATCAGATTCGGTGATCGAGAATTTTGTGAGCTTAGTTTTCAAGTTTGGGAGTGCTAGAAGTTGGTATCAGAGCATAACTTGGGAATACCTGAGGATAACATCACATATCTGCTGATAGCTACCCTACACTCTATCATTGTTGAGAACTTTGAATGATTAGGTCTCCAAGTTTAAATAACTTAGAGATTTTCTGATATAACTCCCCATCGTGTGTGTATCTGGGAGTGTTCGAGGATAATAGGCCCTTGTTCCATACTGTAGAACATGACGCCTGAGAGAGCAAGCCAAGCGGCTCCCGTGTCCGAGACCAATGCGGAGTGCAAATCAGCTTCAGCAAATGTTGCAGGCAATGATCGCGGTTCTTCAAGGGCAGGGTAGGCAACCCGCGGATACACCCGCCCAGGTTGAGTAGGAGCACGCGAGCGCCCTATTGCGAGATTTCCTTCGGCTCGATCCCACGATTTCAAGGAGAGCCCGATCCATTTATAGCCAAGAGATGGCGCTCCCAAATGGAGAAGATGTTCAAGACCAACAGTGGGTCCCATTGGCGGTATATTTACTTGAAGGCGAGGCCGAGCATTGGTGGGCCTCAATTGCCCGTGCTTGGGTCGTGAATGAGCTAGCCTCAACCGAGCTTCAGAGAGAGAGAGAGGGCGTGCGTGGGTAGGGCATTCGACAACAGTAGATCCATGGTGGACAGAGGAAGAGAGACAGAGAGAGAGAGAGAGGAGAGGGTCAATTAGGGCGAGGGAGATAGAGAGAGAGAGAGGAGAGGGTACGAGAGAGGTAGAGAGGGGCGGATTAAGGCGTCAGGCTCCGATTGCGTACCAAGTAACTCAGTACGCTTAGGACGTCACCAAGTTCTGTGGGCCCCACCATGATATATGTGTTGTATCCACACCGTTCATCCATTTAGAGATATCATTTTATACTATGATCCAAAGAATGAGGCAGATCCAAATCTGAAGTGGACCCCACCATAGAAAATAGTGAGAAGAGTGACGTGCATCGTTAAAATCCTCCTGAGGTCCACCATAATGCTTATTTGAGATCCAACCTGTTCATGTGTTAAGGCAGACATGAAATAAGGGAAAACACAAATATTAGCTTGATCAACAATATTTGTGTCCTTTAGAAGTTTTTAACAGTGGACGTCACTCTCCCCACTGTTTTCTGTGGTGGGGTCCACTCGAGCTTTGGATCTAACTCATTCTTTGGATCTTGCCTAATATGATCTCTCTCCAAATGGATGAACGTTGTGGATACAAAACATACATCATGGTGGGGGCCACAGAACTTGGTGACGTCACTTCAGTAGCGAGTCTCACTA
Organism: Magnolia changhungtana; assembly: GCA_030180095.1. Taxonomy (NCBI): domain Eukaryota; kingdom Viridiplantae; phylum Streptophyta; class Magnoliopsida; order Magnoliales; family Magnoliaceae; genus Magnolia; species Magnolia changhungtana. Next base: position 8,671,415 of record JASAUF010000600.1, read on the forward strand.
CTCAACCTGTCAGTAGCTAATCCGCATCCGTACGCTCAGCACACTCAGTAAACTATGGGCCCCACCGTGAATGCGTATGTTTTATCCACTCTGTCCATCCATTTTACCAGATAATTTTATTAGATCATGAGCCAAAGTATGAGGCAGATCCAAACTTCGAGTGGACCCCACCACAGAACATAGTGGGGATTGAACCCCTACCATTAAAAACTTGTGTGTTGTGGTCCATTTAATCTTTGGATATGATTCATTTTTTTGGATGATTCTCTAAAATGATCTAGAAAAATGGATGAACAGTGTGGGTTGATCCCAAATTTTCGGTAAATCCAAAGCTCAAGTGGACCATGCCACACGAAATAGTGTGGAATAATGATTTCCACCGTTGATACCTTCCTTGGGCCCATGGTAATGTTTATTTTCCATCCAACCTGTTCGTAATATCAAAAAGATATGAATGAAGAGAAAACACAAACATCAACTTGATCCAACACTTCTATGGCCTCTAAGAATTTTTCAATGGTAAAGGTTTAATCACACTATTTTCTGTGGTGTAGTCCACTTGAGATTTGGATATGCTTCCTTTTTGTTCTTTAGACCTCAAATTATCTGTTAACATGGATGAATGGAGTGGATAAAATAAATAAATAACAGTGGACCCCACAAAGTTTACTCTGGTAAGGGTAATGAGTAACTCACTTAAATGTAGTAGAGAGGGGTTTCCTTAAAACATTCATAGTCATATATTGGGCCCGCCTAAATGTGATTCACATATCTAACCCACTCATTATGTGTGTCCCACTTGGATGAGGGGTCAAACCAAGTTTTAGCCACATCTAAAACTCATATGGCCCCCACCAAGTGCTTTTATATTTTTTAGGATGTCTTCACATAGTTTTAGATGGTATGGCCCACCCAAGTTTTGTATACGGATGATTTTTGAGATATCTCATAACCTAAAGGTGACACATCAAATGCACGGTATTGATGTTCGACACACATCATGATGGGGCCCACAAAACTTACTAACATCAATTCTTAGGTTCTGACGAGGTCAATAATTTGGGTCACAATTTTGACCAGAATATTTGGCCCATTTTACATGTCTGGTCCATTCACTTTATTTTAGTGATCAATACCCTCAATTTAACTAGTTACTCGCCCCGATCAAGCTACATATGAGAAAGATATTGGGCATAAAAGATTGATCAACAATTTGAGTGAAATTTGATTTAAACATTTGAAGTTATTAACTCTTCAATCTAGACTGAGCAGATTGTCCAAAAATGGTTAAAGGTTCAATTAGTGGATGTACCTAATAATTTGGTAAAAAAATATTTTTTTTCACAGATAAATTTCAATTTCCATTTAAAAATAACATTTTTTTTCAAATTGTATATTTTTTACTCTTAGTTTTTCTTTGAAAAACTTTTAACAAAATATCATTTTTATTATAAAATACTTCAAAAAAAATTTAAAATACAAATTCAGAATTTTTATTTTCAAAATCTCATAAATTTTCTCAAATTTTTTTTTTTTTTTCGAAAATTTCAAAATACCGATTTTTTTTTCTTCAAAAGCATCATTTTATTTTCAACTTTTCAATTCTCTTTTTTTAAACTGATTTTTTTTTTTTTAAATCTTAGTGTTTTTAGAAATAACTTTTTCTTTTAATTTCAAATTTTGAATATTTTCAATTACTTTTCAAAATCACAAATTTTTTCAACTTCTTTATTTTTCGTTTCAAAATTTTTTTTTTAAAATTAAAGTATCAATTTTTTAATATCGTTTTATTTTAAAATTTTCAATTCTTTCGAACTTCTCCATTTTTTTAAAGCATTTTTTTTTTAACTTGTCAATTTTTTTTGAACTTCTTAATTTTATTTTATTTTTCAAAATACAAACTCTCATTTTCTTTTTCAAAATATTTTTATTTTTCAATGTTGTGAAAATTTTCACATTTTAAAAAATCTTTTTAATTTTCTTTTTCAGGATACTATTTTTTTCAAAATTATCAACTTTATTCAATATTCTTTTTTTTCCCCACAAAATAGATTTATATTAAATCACGATTTATTTATTTTTTCAAAATCTTAATTTTTCTCAAACATTGTTAAAATTTTTAAACTTCTCAATATTCTTTTTTCATGTGATATTACAAATCATTTAAATATTAGTTTTAAATTAATAATAATAATAATTTCCACTCATTTGATATAAAAACAATATATATATAGTCGCAAAAGTAACTAAAAACCGTCACGAATTGCTATTTTGGGGGGGAATTCGCAACATATTCCGTTGTAAAAAAAATAATAATTTTGCAACGGATTTAGTCCATCGCTAATTTACGACAGACCATAGTCTGTTGTAAATTAAATTTTAACGACGGGTTTTGGTCCGTCGCAAAATTCCACGACTTTAAACTATGAGTTCTCGAGAAAGACGGGATTGGCGATAGACTTGTTCCATTAGCAACGGATTAAATCCGTTGTTAAAAAAAGCGACTTCATCCGTCACAAAAATCCGTCACAAATTCGCGATTTTGGCGTAGTGGCTAATCTCTTAGATAAGGCTAATGGATGAACATTTTTATGCATATTTAATAGTTAATTCATTTTTCAATGAAAATTAAGGTGTTTATGTTGAATTGTGATTGGATGTGATTAAATTTCTAAATTGAAAAATGAATTAATTTATAAAGTTGATTGTTCTATTGTCACCTCCGGGTATATTAAATATTTTCAATTCCCCACAATGTGATTACTTAGATATTCATGAAAGATCAAGTCTATAATGATTCTAATATATGTTGGATGTCGATTGTTGATGACAAAATCTGGATCACCCTCCACTCCATGTGGCGTGCCTCTAGGGGACCCTGGTCCTACAGAAACGATTAGCAAAGGAGACCCTGGCTAAGTTGGGGGACCCACCGATGCCTAAGTAAGGTCAAGAGAATCTGAGTCTAAGTTAAAAGTCGGGGGAGAGTGCAAGATGTTGTGTACCTGTAGCAATGGGGTCTCATTGTATTTATACCTGAACATCGGATAGTCTGGGTCCATTATTCTCGGCACGATTTACCCAATCAGATGAATACTAAGATCGTGGAGATATGACCTATAATCCGGAGATCGTATAACATATCGTGCGTATCCGCGGGTCAAACAGTCAGTTATGTCCTCTTAAGGCAGTTTCCTAGTTTAGTTTGGCGCATGATGCACTAACATTCTGCCCTGGCCTCGGCTCGGGACATCTCTCTTCGGATGAAGATGAGGATGAGGACGAGCCCCCGACTCGGATGACCTTCTTATGATGAAGATGGGGACGAGGACGAGGCCTTGGCTCAGATGACCTCCTTCGGATGAAGATGAGGACGAGGACAAGCCCCCGACTTGGTTGACCTTCTTATGATGAAGATGAGGACGAGGACGAGGCCTCGGCTCGGATGACATTCTTATGATGAAGATGAGGACAAAGACGAGGCCTCGGCTCAGATGACCTCCTTCGGATGAAGATGAGGATGAGGACGAGGAAAATAACTCGGCTCGGCCAACTTAAAATTGTAGTCCGGAGGTACGTTCGCGCACTATCTGATGCTTTCTTTCGATCGTATCTCTAGTCCGAGCCGAGTACTGGCTTGAATTGATGAGGGACTCGGCTTTTCCTGCACCTCAGGGTAGGGGCGCTGCTATGACTCAAGAGTGAATCCTTGTGTATCACGTCGGAAGTTCGCGTTCGATTGGGTTTGTGTTGAGGGTCAAATATTGCATATTAGACCCCAGTTATTACATGGATTTACGACCATGAAACTGTTTAACAGCCCGATTTAATCGTGTTTGTGTTGCAAGGTGACTTTATGAGCTGGGACTAAAACAGGATGCTAAAAGCACAGACTTAACGGTCTGAAGTCACCAAGGCAAGGGACGGACCCCAGGGAACCAAGATCAATGCCAGAAATACGAGAAAATCGAGAAACTAAAGCTCAAGTGGCCTGAAAGTCAGCCAGAATGCAAGATCACATGGTTCTTAGCATCTTCTTGGCTCGAGACTTCATACATTGGCTGGGGACCATAATTTAACCATACAAATAAAGTTTCAACCTTTGGATATCTCAGGAAGTGGGCCAATGGATGGATCATCCCATTAATTCATTAAGTGGGGCCCACCAGCTATCTGGATATACTTCAAAATTTGTTTTGACGATTTAAATAATATGAGAGAAAGGATGGACGGTGCCGATTTCTCATAAACATCATGGTAGGCCCTGTATATAACGAGTGTACATCATGTGCACAAAGCGCACGCCGTGCACTAGACCCGCACCAGCGCCAGCGCCCACTCCCGCTCGACTTTCCTATACAGAGAAGGAAAATCTCTGTTTCCTTCGCAAGCAGGGCCGTCCGCTGGTAATGTAGTGGCCCACAATTATCATCCTTTTGGGTGATCCGAGCGGTTCATCATGTGCAGGCCACGATTTACTCCAAAGCCTTGTTACTTTGATGTGTCTATGCATGCATCCAAGCTCACACCTACGAGGAGTACACGGCTGCGTCTAGTGATGGTGTGGCCCATATTATTTACGGATTCACGCAAAACTTGGGCCCGTGATCCTGAGCTGAAGCAGAAGCTTGTTGAATGGATTAGATTCTATATAAGATTAATCTAAGTGGACCTCACCAAGCACCAGCGTCAATTTCATCGCTGGGCCCTGTCTACGGCATCCGGAAATCGCCCTGATTTTTCGGGCTGTTGCATGGCCATAGAGAGGATCGGTCCAATGATCCAAACCGTCCAGAAGCCGGAGAAGGGGGTTTTCACCCTTCCTATGATGTCAGAATCACGGTCATGCCGTTCACTGTCTCGTAAACATGTTCCAAACCAGCTATTTCTGCACTTTTATTGCATAAGTACGAAAGAGGATGCATAACCACCAACATCTTCTCCAACTCCAGCACTAACTCCACTCCGCCCGGCTGTATATAAAAAGAGAAAAGAGAGAATTCTAGAGGGCAGAACGGTTGGGAGCCTTGGGATGTCAACAGCGAGAGAGAGGCAGGGAGATTGAGAGTTTGGTTTTATTTTCTTTTTCTTTTATTTATTTATATTTGTTTGAGAGATAGTCCATCTATGACGGGCTAAACCTCTTAGCTAGGGCTAAGAGGTGAAGCTTGTGGTGTGATGGGAATAATCTTATGGCTTTGATTCATGTTAGATTGAACAGATTCCTTTTGATTTTAGTTTGATTATGGGAATGCTTTCAGTTTTTGATGATTCGTTATGACTGAAATTACAATGGGTCTGCGATGGCTTTGAGTATTTCTTTCTCCTTTTATGTTTTATGACGTCAGGAAGCCCTGTTGTTCACCATCATCTCCTGGGCATGGTCGGATGACGATACCCTTTCCTAACCTTCATGGCATGTTGATTGGTTGGTAATTAGTTTAATTCTGTTGTTTGCTTTGTCTCCTGGGCATGGTTTGGTGATGGAATCCATTCTAATTCATATACCTTTCATCTTTTGAACAATATATCAAATAAGTTCAATCTAATTTCCATGATTCTTGAAGCAGGCGTAAGATCTCCCTGATCTCTACAAGTGGATCCTCTGAATCCCTAGTGTCCTTCCTTTGAATTTCTCCTAAGTTTTAGATAATAATTTCACAATCATTCCTCGAATTACAAATCAATTTAGATTTCATCTTAGTCTAGTTCTAGTTCTGGTTAGTTTCAGATTACGTACAGGTTTCAATCCCTGTGGATTCGACCTCGGTCTTACCGAGATTATTACTACATCACAACCCTGCACTTAGGGAGTGAACAAGTTTTAAATCAACCCCCAACCAGCATTTTGCTAGTCCCAAGCAAAGTATGCGAAAAATAAGTTAAGAATTACAAGAGAATTTTTATGAACTTGAGTGATTTTGGAAAACAATCCAGATATTTAGATTTCAACAATTCATGAATGTTGGGCCTTACTCTCTCCTAGACTCAAACACACGGTAAACTTCATAATCAAGTTCAAAGTATTAGTCCCTCAATCAGAACAATCCTAAACATTGAGTTCCACAGGTGTAAAGTGTAATCCTAACTTGCAACATTAATATTCAATTCTCTATTTCAGGATATCGTTGGTAAGAAACAAAAAAAACTTGCCTCAAAGATCATCTTCTCATTCCTTCAGCTTTTGATTTTTTATTTTTTATTTTCATTAAAAGTAACACTAAGAAGGGAATCAAGTCCTCACCTATAGGGAGCAAACCTATGGTGAAAACTATATACCCAAATCTTTTTACATATTATCCATGGGGAATGAAGTCCACACTTATAGGGAGCAAACCTATAGTGAAGATTCTTTGCCTAACCTTTTTCAACGGTATCTTTTCCTTTTAATTGATCATGATGGGCAATTGTTCAAGTTGGTTTCTTCCATGCTTACTAATCACCGAATTAACCCTTCAGTTTCAAACTGAAATCTTAATGTGTAAGCGAGATGTGACATGTGAAATCATGACTCAATCAATGTTTACAACTTCTAATCATGGATTAATAATTCAAACTTAACTGTGAAATCTAATGAGCAACTGAATCCAAGAGTAGTAAATCACCAACATTCCATATCATGTAATTCTAAATAAAAGATGGTTGTCAAATCACTTCGAATTCACCAGAAAGTCCAGAATTTTTTTTTTTTTTTTAATTTTCACAAATTTTGCTCAAGACGAAGAAAACACTGATTAGGTAACCTAATCTCCCACCCCCAACCTAAAAGCTACATTGTCCTCAATGTAAAAGATATGAGCATGGAATGCACATGGGACAGCAAAAGTAAATGTGGAGTGATGGGAAGATAGTACCTGGATGATGAATCGTGAGAGACATTCCAAGTGCAGGCAGCATGGAATCCAATCAGCACGAGAGAGAGAGAGCAACAAAAAACTAACAAAAATAAATAAATAAAATCCTATCTATACCACTTTCGCAGGTGCTCTCGATTGCATTTAGCGCATGCAACAAGCCTTTAAACCCCTAGGTTGCCCCTAGTGGACGAGTTGTAGTCTCGTGAGGGTTTGCAGTAATGTTACCCACAAACATTGAACTAACTAGGAAAATGAAATAAATTGAAAAGCTGGGTTGCCTCCCAGGAGCGCTAAGTTTAACGTCTTCAGCCAGACCAAAGCAACTACCCTAGTCTATGCAAACAGAAACCTACCTATACCTCCATCGACTAGGAGATCATTCTGGTAAACAGATCGGTCGAGAGGCATGGACATGTCCTCTGGATCAAATTTCTCGACAAATGGCTTTAAGCGATGTCCATTTACTTTAAACTCCTTGCCATTGTCAGGGTCTCTTATCTCGACGGCCCCATGAGGATATGCAGTAATAACAATGTAAGGGCTGGTCCAACGAGATCGAAGCTTACCCGAAAAGAGATGTAATCGAGAATTATACAAAAGAACTTTCTGACCTGGCGTGAATGATTTTCGTAGAATTTGTTGGTCATGAAACGCCTTCATCCTGTCCTTGTAAATTCTCGAGTTCTCGTACGTGTCGTTCCGGATTTCTTCAAGTTCATTTAATTGAAGTTTGCGTAGCGAGCCAGCGTTGTTCAGATTGAAATTCAGATTTTTGATTGCCTAGTAGGCTTTATGTTCCAACTCCACAGGCAAGTGGTAAGCCTTCCCATAGACGAGTCTAAAGGGAGACATTCCAATATGGGTTTTAAAAGCAGTACGATAAGCCCATAAGGCATCGGTCAATCGAATTGACCAATCCTTACGGTCAGGGTTAACCGTTTTCTCCAAAATGTGTTTGATCACCCTATTGGAAATCTCAGCTTGCCCACTTGTCTTTGGGTGGTATGGGGTGCTCACCTTATGAGAGATATCATATTTTTTCATTAAACTCTCGAATGGCCTATTACAAAAGTGTGAGCCCCCATCATTAATGATGGCTCGAGGTGTTCCGAATTGGGAAAGGATGTTTTCTTTTAAGAATTTAATGACTGTGCGATGGTCATTAGTTCGACACGGAATCGCTTCAACCCATTTAGTGACATAGTCTACGACAAGCAAAATATATAAATTCCTAAAAGATTGGGGGAATGGCCCCAAGAAATCGATGCCCCAGCAATCAAATGCCTCTATGATAAGAATGAGATTTAAGGGCATCATATTTCGATGGGACAATGCTCCCAACTTCTGACAACGCTCACAAGCTTTGCAAAACTCATGAGTGTCCCTGAACATAGTGGGCCAATAGAAGCCACACTGCAGAATTTTGGCCGTGGTCTTTTTAGCAGAAAAGTGACCACCACAGGCCTGTGAGTGACAAAAGGAGATGACACTCTGATGCTCATCGTCTGACACACATTTTCTTAAGATTTGGTCTGGGAAATATTTAAACAAGTATGGATCATCCTAGAAGAAGTTGCGCACCTCGGTAAAAAATTTCTTCTTATCTTGCGCAGTCCAATGTGTCGGTATGGAACCTGTGGCAAGATAATTAGCGATGTCAGCGAACCAAGGTGAATGGGAGACTCTAAACAACTGTTCATCAGGGAACATGTCGTTGATATGGGTCGCCTCAAGGGAATCAGAGGTATTAAGGCGAGAAAGGTGATCGGCCACTACGTTCTCTACTCCCTTTTTATCTTTAATTTTCAAATCAAATTCTTGGAGTAGAAGGATCCATTGAATCAAACGAGGCTTAGAATCATTCTTAGAAAGAAGATACCTAAGTGCCGCATGATCTGTATAGATAATGATCTTAGATCCAATCAAATAGGACCTAAATTTGTCCAAGGCGAACACTACGGCTAAGAGTTCTTTTTCCACAGTCGAGTAGTTCACTTGGGCAGGATTTAAAGTCCTACTGGCATAATGGATGACGTAGGGCCTCTTATCTTTTCTCTGGCCTAGAACCCCTCCAAGAGCATAATCAGAAGCGTCGCACATAAGCTCAAAATAAAGGCTCCAGTCGGGTGGCTGCATGATGGGTGCAGTGGTTAACGTGCCTTTAATCTTGGTGAAAGCTTCTTGGCATTGCTCAGTTCACTCGTATGGAGCAGCCTTTTGAAGAAGATTACATAAAGGACGAGAGAGGAGACTAAAGTCTTTTATGAATTGCCTGTAAAATCCTGCGTGTCCTAAGAAGGATCGCACGTCCCTGATGTTCCTGGGTGTACGTAATCTGAAACTAACCAGAACTAGAACTAGACTAAGATGAAATCTAAATTGATTTGTAATTCGAGGAATGATTGTGAAATTATTATCTAAAACTTAGGAGAAATTCAGAGGAAGGACACTAGGGATTCAGAGGATCCACTTGTAGAGATCAGGGAGATCTTATGCTTGCTTCAAGAATCATGGAAATTAGATTGAACTTATTTGATATAGTGTTCAAAAGATGAAAGGTATATGAATTAGAATGGATTCCATCACCAAACCATGCCCAGGAGACAAAGCAAACAACATAATTAAACTAATTACCAACCAATCAACATGCCATGAAGGTTAGGAAAGGGTATCGTCATCCGACCATGCCCAGGAGACGATGGTGAACAACAGGGCTTCCTGACGTCATAAAACATAAAAGGAGAAAGAAATACTCAAAGCCATTGCAGACCCATTGTAATTTCAGTCATAACGAATCATCAAAAATTGAAAGCATTCCCATAATCAAACTAAAATCAAAAGGAATCTGTTCAATCTAACATGAATCAAAGCCATAAGATTGTTCCCATCACACCACAAGCTTCACCTCTTAGCCCTAGCTAAGAGGTTTAGCCCGTCATAGATGGACTATCTCTCAAACAAATATAAAAAATAAATAAATAAATAAAATAAAAAGAAAATAAAACCAAACTCTCAATCTCCCTGCCTCTCTCTCGCTGTTGACGTCCCAAGGCTCCCAGCCGTTCTGCCCTCCAGAATTTTCTCTTTTCTCTTTTTATACACAGCCGGGCGGAGTGGAGTCAGTGCTGGAGTTGGAGAAGATGTTGGTGGTTACGCATCCTCTTTCGCACTTACGCAGTAAAAGTGCAGAAATAGTCGGTTTGGAACATGTTTGCGAGACAGTGAATGGCATGACCGTGATTCTGACATCATAGGAAGGGTGAAAACCCCCTTCTCCGGCTTCTGGACGGTCTAGATCATTGGACCGATCCTCTCTATGGCCGTGCAACAGCCCGGAAAATCCGGGCGATTTCCGGACGCCGTAGACAGGGCCCAGCGATGAAATTGACGCTGGTGCTTGGTGAGGTCCACTTAGATTAATCTTATGTAGAATCTAATCCATTCAACAAGCTTCTGCTTCAGCTCAGGATCACGGGCCCAAGTTTTGCGTGAATCCGTAAATAATATGGGCCACACCATCACTGGACGCAGCCGTGTACTCCTCGTTGGTGTGAGCTTGGATGCGTGCATAGACACATCAAAGTAACAAGGCTTTGGAGTAAATCGTAGCCTGCACACGATGAGCCGCTCGGATCACCCAAAAGGATGATAATGGTGGGCCACTAAATTACCAGCGGACGGCCCTGCTTACGAAGGAAACAAAGATTTTCCTTCTCTGTATAGGAAAGTCGAGCGGGAGCGGGCGCTGGCGCGGGTCTAGTGCACGGCGTGCGCTTTGTGCACATGATGTACACTCGTCATATACAGGGCCCACCATGATGTTTATGAGAAATCGGCACCGTCCATCCTTTCTCTCATATTATTTAAATCGTCAAAACAAATTTTGACGTATATCCAGATAGCTGGTGGGCCCCACTTAATGAATTAATGGGATGATCCATCCATTGGCCCACTTCCTGAGATATCCAAAGGTTGAAACTTTATTTGTACGGTTAAATTATGGTCCCCAACCAATGTATGAAGTCTCGAGTCGAGAAGATGCTGAGAACCATGTGATCTTGCATTTTGGCTGACTTTCAGGCCACTTGAGCTTCAGTTTCTCGATTTTCTCATATTTCTGGCATTGATCTTGGTTCCCTGGGGTCCGTCCCTTGCTACTTCAGACCGTTAAGTCCGTGCTTTTAGCACCCTGTTTTAGTCCCAGCTGGCAAAGTCACCTTGCAACACAAACACGATTAAATCGGGCTGTTAAACAGTTTCATGGTCGTAAATCCATGTAATAATTGGGGTCTAATATGCAATATTTGACCCTCAACAGTTAGTATGATGTTGGGCCTCGAATCTTCGAGAGCTCAGATCTTCCCATAACAGACGCCCCCTACTCTTCGAGGTCGAACGCGGACACGGAGAGTAATGATATTTGGAAGATCAACCACTTCCTCTGCCACACTCTCACATGCGCCGCTGTCATCATGAATATTTGAAGCATCTCATCTTCGGGATTTCCCGCTCATGGGCTTGTCTTTAGTGGACGTGTGGCAACGGTTAGGATTTCGACTCGTCGTTCGCCAATGACTAACTGCCACATATGCTTTATGAAGCATCCAAGCGACGCTTCTTTCACTTGGGCATCGTTTCATCTATCCAGAGTGCACCATTTGATGTTAGAGGCGTGCAGCTTGTCAGAGCCTGAGCTAGTAGCGTGAGGCCATGTGTACTCTAGAGTCGGCTTGCGATGATTCGGCTGTGGCCATCATTCCTCGCCATTAAAGCAAAGATTCTATATGACCTATATAAACTCCCTTCGGAATCACTCTCCCCACTTGTATTCTGAATTTCGAGTGCATGTCGAAGGAGGCGATTTCCGATAAAGGCGATTTTGACCGATTTCGAGTTTCCAACAAGGCGATTCCGGCCGATTAGGCATTCTCGGCAGAAGCGATTCCCGGTGATCTTCTGGTAAGTCCTTTTTCCTTGTGCTTCTCTGTACTCCTTCCAAGATGTCGTCCAATCTGGAGACGGTCCGGGATTTGAATGATGTCTCCAAATCGAGGAGCTCTAATGATGAAAGAGGGGCATCTGAAGGCCCCTTTGAAGTTATGCCTCTCTTCCCTCCACCCACCCTGGAGATAGAAGGTGGTGGGTGTAAGGGTTATGGTCTCATACTCCTTTGGTTGTCAAATTTTGATGTGTCAAAACATCTATCTGTGTCTTGTGCTGGTATGATGATTTTTATTCAAGACACTGCTTAAATACTTCAAAAAGCTACAAGTTGAAGCTCAAGATGTTAAAGTTCAAAAAGCTACAAGTTGAAGCTCAAGATGTCAAAGCTCAAGATGTCGAAGTTAAAGGTTCAAGCCTGATATTGTTCAAGACTTCAAGCTGATATTGTTCAAGATTTCAAGCATGATATTGGTTCAAACAATCTACATTCGTTGAATGGTTGAAGTTCAATGTCCATACGACATATTTCGAGGTTTGAATGACCTTAGGTTGACCCTTTAAGTAGGCCATTTTGGATACATAAATCAAATGTTTATTTTACATAAGCTTGGTCTGTTCCAAGACCAGATCTAGCTCTTGTTCGACCGAGTCCCCTAGCATTGGTTCGACTAGTCCAAGAAATTCCACGACCGGTCCTAATTAGTTGAAGATTTTTCGGATTTTTGGAACGCCCACGACCGATCCTGGAGGTCCTTCGACCGTCGTAGGTTGGCTTCGACTCGTCCACGATCGGTCGTGGAGCTACGGACCGAAAATCCGGCAACCTATTTCATGGTCCTACGACCGGTCGTAGGTATCTACGACGGATCGTAGGTGTCCCACGACCGGTCGTAGGGTACACCACGACCGATCGTGGAACGGCTTTCAAAGATCGCGCTCAATTTTTCAAAAATGCATTGTTAAGCTACGACCAGTCCTAGGTTTCTAAGACCAGTCGTAGGAACAATTTTTTCTTCTATAAATTGAACACGAATTTCAGAGTTTTTACATCCTCAACTCCATTCCATTTCAAGAATTTTCAAGTAATCACTCTGAGATAAGTCTGTGTTTATTTTAAGCTAAATTGTGCTTATTTAATATTCCTTTTTGCTAGCTTATTTAATTTGATTTTGTTTCTTTATTCCAATCTTATTTGAAAAGAGGAATTATCTTATTCCTTCTTCTTGGAATCAAAATCAAATATAGCTACGCCCAACAAGTTAAAATCTAAAATCTATTAGAATTTAGAACCTTGAATGTGAGTATTGGAAATTGAACTTTGATATTCATTCATCTACTCGATTGGTTCTCTTGCATTTGCTAAAGGAAAAATTCGGGTATTTTACATTTCTGTAAAATTCATTTATTTTGGTTTTGTTTGAGGTTGAGCAGAAAAATCTCATTGTCTTGGTTTTGTTTGAGATTGAGCGGAAAAATCTCATTGTATTGGTTGTCGAGGAAAACCGAGGAAAACTTCGAGAAAAAGGGGTTTTTGAATTGTGTAAGCCCAAGTGAAAAGACACAATTGTAAAGGTTTTGGTGAACTGTGAAAACCTATTTGATAGTGAACGCTAATATCCCACTGTGTGAGGATATTAGAGTGGAAGTAAGATACGTGTAATGGGTTTGTTGTAAAGCAGGTTGGTGTACACAGGCGAACCACTATAACTCTTTGTCTTGTGGATTGAATGCTTGCTTAATTTTCATATCTTTTATCATTCGATTGTGTGGAATGTACAAGTGGATGTGAATGTTGTAACTATTTACATTTTCAAGCAAGTGTGGGGATTGTTGTAATAATTTAGATCTTTATACGTATTTATTTTCAATTCCTTGCTATTTCATTTACTTATATTAACATTGAGTTCTTGATTCAAAAGAGGTTCTAGAAATAAGGTTGTCCTACCATAAGCCCTTGTTTATTATGGTGTAAGGTTGTCCTTAGAACTGAATTTGTATCAATCTCTCAATAATTATTTATCAAGGTGATTTATATTTAGCATTGTGAATTGATTCATAATTGTAAGGGTATTGATTTAATTTTGTTCAGCTGATTTATTTATAAATTTGGCATAGTCCTATTCACCCCCCCCCTCTAGGACATATAGCTTGGCCTTTTCAAGTGGTATCAGAGCCTAATAGCTCATTTTTGTTGCTTTTTATTTGGATTTATTTCCTGAGCTAACGATCTAAGCTATATAAAGATGTCGAATTTTGATAGCCTTTCAGTTACTAGGCCTCCACCTTTTGATGGCTCCAACTATGCCTATTGGAAAGTCGAATGAGAATCTTCCTCGGATCAATGGATGAAAGTGTGTGGCTAGCCACAGTGGTGAATGGAATCCTCCTACCATGGAAGTGGCTGGTGTTGATGGTTCAAAATCTATGAAAATTACACCATATTTCCAATGGACCACACTTGAGAAAAATGAGAGTAGTGCTAATGCTAAAGCACTAAATGCAATCACTTAGCACTATCACTTAGGATGAGTTCAAAAGAATCATATCTGTGATCTTTGCAAAGCAAGCTGGGATATTTTAGAAATGACACACGAAGGTACATCAATTGTCAAGAAATCTAAAGTCCAACTCCTCACAACTAAATTTGAAGAAATTCATATGGAGGAAAATGAAATGTTTATGGACTTTTACACTAGATTGAATGACATTGTAAACTCTATGTGGGGTCTTGGCGAAAAAATCTCGAGAAAGTAAAGTGTGTGCAAAAATACTACGCTCTCTTCTGAACGGTTCAATTCAAAGGTAACTTGCAATCCGGGAACTTCGTGATACGGACAATATGAAGGTAGAAGAATTAGTTGGTTCTTTGCAAACCTATGAATTAAGTTTTAAAGCTCCTAAAGGTAAGTCTATTGCTTTGAAGTCATCTAAAAGTATTACTCAAGAAAATTGATTGAGAAAAGTCTGAAGATGATATGGCCCCTTTGGCGAAAAAGTTTTATAAGATTTTCAAAAGTAAGAAAAGTCGACTTTCAAAAGGCAAATGAAAAAGAAACGTTCTAAACCTAAGTCTAAAACTTGGAAATCATTGAAAGATAGTCAATGTTACAAGCTGTCGAGAATATGGGCATTTAGCAAACAAATGTCCTAAAAGGAGAGATCAAAAGGAAGGGTATGTTGGCTACTTGGGATGAATCATCGATTAAAGCCTCTTGAATCGAGAAAATTGAAAACCAAGTCGGGCGGTGAACTTAAGGCCCTTATGACTCTAGCCAAGTTTACCTTTTCGAGATCACGATGATTCAACAAGTGAAGAAAATTTGGATAGTGATCATGAAAATGATGAAGATCTTCAAGATGCTTACAATGCCTTATATAAGGAAAGTTGTAAAATTCTTGTCAAACTTAAACTTCAAAAGAAAAGTTCTTTAAACTTAAAGAATGTTTTGAAACCCTTGTTTTAGAAAAATCTCAAATTTGATTGTTTTGAAAAATCAAAGTGTGATTTAGAATACAAAACCTCCCTAATTGAAAATTTGAAATCGAAAATGAGAAACTTAAAGATGAAGTATCTTCTCTTTTGAGTTTGAAGGACACATGGAGATATGCCCAGGGTGATCCAAAATTAGAGAAATTATTATCAGGATCAAGAAAATGTGGTGATCAATCGGGTTGGGCTTTGATAAAAACACATCTCTAAACAGAAGAATGCTCCTTCCATTTTTGTGAAAGGAGAGACTTCTAACTCAAAAGGAAAAGGTACTAATCAAGTTGTTTCTAAAAATACAAAAACCTTTCAAAAACACAAAAAGCGGACTATATAAATTTCAAAAATCAGATTGAAACCAGCTATTTGAAAAAATTGTTGATTTACTTAAGGAGCTATTAAAATCTAACTCAGTAGGTCACTCTTATAACTATAAACAAAAGAAGACCAATTACTCTCCTAAACCCAAAACAGTACTGAAATGGGTTCCCAAGGTTACTTGTTTGGTTGCTCACACTGCTTTCAAAGCTACAAGCCATTCAAAATGGTACCTAGGCAGTGGATGCTCGGACATGTGATGAGCGACAAAGCTCTATTCACCGATCTTAAAGATATGTGATGGGTCAGTCACATTTTAGTGATGGTAGCAAGCTGCAAGATAATTGGCAAAGTACGGTCCAACTCTATAACCTTCCCTTATTTAAAAATGTGTTATATGTTGAGGGTTTAAAACACAACTTGTTGAGCATATCTCAAATATGCGATAACAACCATAATGTTAAATTTTCTAATCAAGGTTGTGAAATTACAAATGAAAAGGGTTCTGTAATATTAAGCGGGTGAGAACTTCGAAAACTGCTATATAGTAAGCAATGGTAGCTCATCTAATCAAACGTGCTACATGGTCCATACCAATGAGACATTTATGGCATAAACGCCTTGGACATGTACACTACGAAATTTATTGATTGAGCAAAAGTGAACTAATAAAAGGTCTCTAGAAAATGCAAAAAGTAGACAAGATCTGTGGTGAATGCCAGTATGGTAAACAAACTAGGAGCTCTCACAAAAAGGTGAACTCCAATATCACCACAAGACCACTCGAACTTCTCCATATGGATCTTATAGGACCAACAAGAACGGAAAGTCGAGGTGGCAAAAAGTACATCTTAGTTATTGTAGATGATTATACAAGATACACTTGGGTTTCATTCTTGAAAGATAAATCAGAAACCCTTGATGAAGTGAAAAAGATTATAAAGCAGATTCAAAGCGAAAAATGTTCTCAAGTCAGCAAGATCCGTAGTGATCATGGTTCCGAATTCGAAAATAGCGGTTTTGAGAAATTTTGTAGCGATCAGGGAATATCGCATGAATTCTCTGCACCTAAAACTCCTCAACAAAATGGAATTGTCGAGAGGAAGAATAGAGTGCTTCAAGAAATGGGAAGTGTTATGTTAAATAGCATGAAGCTACCTAGGAATCTCTGAAATTTGGTGACGGTGAATACTGACTGCTACATTATTAACCGTGTTTATATTTGTAAATCTAATAATAAAACGGCTTATGAAATGTGGTTTGAGAAAAAGCCTTCATCAAATATTTTCAAATTTTTGTGACAGAAGTGCTATATTTTATGTGAATAGTGAAAATTTGGGAAAATTCGACACTAAAAGTGATGAAGGGATCTTTTAGGTTATTCTTTAAGCGAGTCGTGCTTATCGTGTTACGAACAACGGGACCGGTGTGATTCAAGAGTCAATAAATGTTGTGATTGACGATCTTTTGAAAGACACTGTCCTAGTTTAGATAATGATGAAGTTCTTATACTTGAAAAACAAGAAACTTCATCAAGTGAAACTAATCTGAATTAAGGATTTGTTAAAGATCATCCAACCTCTCAAATACTTGGAAACCCTCTCCTTTGGTGTGCGCACTTTTCGTAGACAATTAGAGGACATATGTAACTACGTATGCTTTACATCCCAGTTGAGCGGGTAACGTAAAAAAGCACTTTCGATGAAAATTGGATTCTTGCGATGCAAGAAGAACTTAATCGGTTGTCGAGAAATGATGTCGGCAACTTGTTCCTAGACCTAAAGATAAACATATTATTGGAACAAAATGGATTTTCAAAAACAAATCGATGAGCTTGGAAATATTATTCGAAATAAAGCAAGACTAGTTGTACAGGGATATACACAAATTGAAGGAATTGACTATAATGAAACATTTTCCCCTGTAGCTCGTCTTGAGTCAATCAGACTTTTTATCTCCATAGCATGTTTTAAGAAAATTAAAATTTATCAAATGGATGTAAAGAGTGCCTTTCTGAATGGTGATTTACATGAAGAGGTATATGTTGAACAACCTACAGGGTTTGAAGATCCTAAATTTCTTGATCATGTGTATCGTCTTAAGAAAGCTCTCTATGGTGCGAAACAAGCTCCCCAGGCATGAGTGCGAAAAATTGACTAAGTTTTTCTTGAGTCATAATTTTCGGATGGGGTGTGTTGATAAGACACTCTTTGTTAAGAAATATAACGATGATATTCTAATGGTTCAAAATATATTGTGATATTATTTATGGATCAACTTTGTACTAACATATTTGTTGAGTTTGTAGATTTGATGAAGTCTAAATTTGAAATGAGCATGGTTGGAGAATTAAACTATTTCCTAGGATTGCAAGTAAAACAACAACTTTGATGGAATTTTTATTTCTCAAACCAAATATGCTCGAGTTTAATTAAAAAATTTGGATTTGAGAAAGGTAAAAATTTTGATACTCAATGAGTACAAGCTGTAAGACTCTCAAAAGACTCTACGGGTAATGATGTGGATCTAAATTGTATCGTAGTTTGATTGGTAGTTTACTTTATCTAGCGCTAGTAGACAGAGATATTGCTTTGAGTGTTGGTATTTGTGCTCGTTATCAATCAAATCCTAAAGAATCTCACTTAGCTAGCATTAAGCGGATTATGCGTTATGTCGCAAGTTCTACTAAATTTGGTCTCTGGTATCCACATGAGACTAATGTTCAATTAATTTGATGCCTGTGATCTTGGTGAAAATTGGTGGAAACATTGATGATAGGAAATCAACAGTGGTGGTTGTTTCTACATTGGAAATTGTCTTGTTTCTTGGTTTAGCAAGAAGCAAAGTTCTATATCGCTATCAAGCTCTTTGAAATTTGAATACATTCTTCTTTGAAATGCATGTACTCAACTTGTTTGGATGAAGCGAATGTTAAGCGATTATGGAATTACTCAAGATTCTATGATTTTATTTTGTGATAATTCCAGTGTAATAAATATCTCTAAAAATCCAGTTCAGCATTCACGTACTAAGCATATTGACATTAGATTTCATTACATTCGTGAATTAGTGGAAGAAAAATTAATAAATTTGGATTACATTCCAATAGAGATTCAACTTGCGGACATTTTCACTAAACCGCTCGACAAAAGCCGGTTTAATAAATTAAAATTTGATCTCGGTATGTGCAATTTAAATTGAGTTTGCATGATTTTGTGTATCATAAGTTTGATGTTTTATTTGCTTAAATTTGAAATTATTTAAAAAAAAAAAAAAAATTGCAAATTTTTGTCATACTCGACTTTCATCGTGAGAATACCGACACGGCCGTCGTGCCATACCTGATTCGGTCGAACACGTACCACGACCTTTGTCGTAAAACACGGGATTTCACTTAAAATTGGGGATTTTAGTCTTCTTCTTCATTTCTTCATTTCTTTCCAACCGAGTCCTAGCTACAGCTGCCCCAACCCATCTTCATTGTTCTTCAAGGTTAGTGATTCTTTTACATTTTTCTTGTAGATTCTTACTATTAGTGCTTCAAAACTCATGTTTGTGGAATCTATTTGATCATTGATTGCGAGGATTTGGGGTTTTCTCTTGAAAAATGTTCTATCTATATCTCATTTCTTCTATCTTGCATCTTGTTGTTTCCTTGAAATCTTTCTTTGAAAATGGATCTTTAGAGGTAAAAGAAAACTACTCGAGGTCCATCTTCTTCTAGATCAACTTCTATTGTTCAACGTCATCTTCGTTCTCACTGAAAATGATCCTCTTGATGCTCGAGATTTGCGTATGCGTAATGTAATTGTTGAACGTCATGTTAATGTCAATCACATTGCTTCTTTTGGTATTCCTTCTTTGTTGGAATCACGTGGGATGGGATAACATCTTACATTGGGGTGGAGTTGCATACCAGTCCATTGCCCAATCCATGTTTGCATGTATCTGCGATTTTTCTCTTGAGAATTTAACTTTTAAAGTTGATACTCAAGAAGGTTTGTTTGTTGTAGATCGACATTTGATTGCAGATATTATGGAAATACCTATCAATGATGAATGCATTCCAATTAATATTTTACATGATAGTCTCTCAGAATCTGAACGACGAATGCTTACTAGAGATTTATGTAATATGGATGTTCATTGGACTCATAAAGGTCATGTACTTCCCTCAAGGTATTTGTTACCCAGACACAGAGTACTTCATAAGATATTCATTTCAAATCTTTATCCACGTTCTGGTAACAAAATCGAACTCACTGCTTTTATGGTTCGTGTTTTGCATTCTGTTGTCTCTGGTGCTAAAATATGCCTCCCTTCTTTAATCTGTCATTCCATTATTCGTCGCGTCACCATCACTGGACATAGTGATATACCCTTTGGTTATTTATTGACTATGTTAGCAAATCATATGCTCATAGCCATGCCTACTAGAGAAAAACCCATCCACCATCTCCCTTTTAATAATTCCAATCTTAATAAGATGACTTTAGATTTGGCTAGAGGCCAAGTGGATCTTGTGCTGATGAGTGGTGGTGAAGCGAGGTAATCTTTGAAGCTAGTGATCTTCCGAGGACGTGAATATGGATGACTTGTTTGAAGAACTTGAGTCGAACTCGGTGATGATCCCGATTTTCGACCTTCGATTTTGAGGAAAGATTGAATTCTCTTCAAAGCGGTGGCTCAAATTCGTGTTACTCAAGACACACAATTTTCTTATATGCGTAAATATATGAGGCGAATTGCTAAGGGATTACACAAAATTGATCCATCTAATCCTGCACCCTCTTACAGTTTACATTTGAATTTTTTGGTCTGTAATATTTCTTGATATTTGCTTGCATCTCAAAACCTTTTTGTTGGTTATGGATTATTTTTTTTGCTTCAACTCCTAATTGGTTATGCACATTTCTTGTTTTTCTTCCTTTGTCATTTTGTGTCAAAAAGGGGGAGAAGTTTGGTGAATGTTATTGAATGTTATTAATTTTGTTGTGCTATTACTCAGGGGGAGTCCTATTACTCAGGGGGAGTTAAACTTCTCAAGAGTTATGGGAAAATGATTATTGCTTATCATGTCTATATATCTGTGCATGTTTCTCACCTCTTATGTCTCTTGGAAATATTATTACTTGGTGTTTTGTCACAAATTTGACAAAGGGGGAGATTGTAAGGGTTATGGTCTCATACTCCTTTGGTTGTCAAATTTTGATGTGTCAAAACATCTATCTGTGTCTTGTGCTGGTATGATGATTTTTATTCAAGACACTGCTTAAATACTTCAAAAAGCTACAAGTTGAAGCTCAAGATGTTAAAGTTCAAAAAGCTACAAGTTGAAGCTCAAGATGTCAAAGCTCAAGATGTCGAAGTTAAAGGTTCAAGCTCTGATATTGTTCAAGACTTCAAGCATGATATTGTTCAAGATTTCAAACGATATTGGTTCAAACAATCTACATTCGTTGAATGGTTGAAGTTCAATGTCCATACGACATATTTCGGGTTTGAATGACCTTAGGTTGACCCTTTAAGTAGGTCATTTTGGATACATAAATCAAATGTTTATTTTACATAAGCTTGGTCTGTTCCAAGACCAGTCTAGCTCTTGTTCGACCGGTCTAGCATTGGTTCGACTAGTCCAAGAAATTCCACGACCAGTCCTAATTAGTTGAAGATTTTTCGGATTTTTGGAACGCCCACGACGATCTGGAGGTCCTTCGACCGGTCGTAGGTTGGCTTCGACTCGTCCACGATCAGTCGTGGAGCTACGACTGAAAATCCAGCAACCTACTTCATGGTCCTACGACCAGTCGTAGGTATCTACGACCAGTCGTAGGTGTCCCACGACCGGTCGTAGGGTACACACGACCATCGTGGAACGGACTTTCAAAGATCGCGCTCAATTTTTCAAAAAATGCATTAGAGCTACGACCAGTCCTAGGTTTCTAAGACCAGTCGTAGGAACAATTTTTTCTTCTATAAATTGAACACGAATTTCAGAGTTTTTACATCCTCAACTCCATTCCATTTCAAGAATTTTCAAGTAATCACTCTGAGATAAGTCTGTGTTTATTTTAAGCTAAATTGTGCTTATTTAATATTCCTTTTTGCTAGCTTATTTAATTTGATTTTGTTTCTTTATTACAATCTTATTTGAAAAGAGGAATTATCTTATTCCTTCTTCTTGGAATCAAAATCAAATATAGCTACGCCCAACAAGTTAAAATCTAAAATCTATTAGAATTTAGAACCTTGAATGTGAGTATTGGAAATTGAACTTTGATATTCATTCATCTACTCGATTGGTTTCTAGAATTTTTGCTAAAGGAAAAATTCGGGTATTTTACATTTCTGTAAAATTCATTTATTTTTGGTTTTGTTTGAGGTTGAGCAGAGAAAAATCTCATTATCTTGGTTTTGTTTGAGATTGAGCGAGAAAAATCTCATTGTATTGGTTGTCTGAGGAAAACCGAGAAAACTTCGAGAAAAAGGGGTTTTGAATTGTGTAAGCCCAAGTGAAAAGACACAATTGTAAAGGTTTTTGGTGAACTGTGAAAACCTATTTGATAGTGAGCACGCTAATATCCCTGTGTGAGGATATTAGGAGTGGAGTAACATTTGTGTGGTGTTGTAAAGCAGTTGGTGTACACACAGAGAACCACTATAACTCTTTGTCTTGTGGATTGAATGCTTGCTTAATTTTCATATCTTTTATCATTCGATTGTGTGGAATGTACAAGTGGATGTGAATGTTGTAACTATTTACATTTTCAAGCAAGTGTGGGGATTGTTGTAATAATTTAGATCTTTACTTCTGTATTTATTTTCAATTCCTTACTATTTCATTTACTTATATTAACATTGAGTTCTTGATTCAAAAGAGGTTCTAGAAATAAGGTTGTCCTACCATAAGCCCTTGTTTATTATGGTGTAAGGTTGTCCTTAGAACTGAATTTGTATCAATCTCTCAATAATTATTTATCAAGGTGATTTATATTTAGCATTGTGAATTGATTCATAATTGTAAGGGTATTGATTTAATTTTGTTCAGCTGATTTATTTATAAATTTGGCATAGTCCTATTCACCCCCCCTCTAGGACATATAGCTTTTCCTTTTCAGTGGGGGCTCGGACTCACCGAGCTGGCAAGAAGAAAGCAGTCAGAGCCCCCCGAGACCCGGTCACAAAGGCCGCTGAGATGCCCGCGAGTGAGCGGGCCTTGAAGACTGTCCTGGGAGGCTCCATGCTGACGAAGTCTCAGATGGGGTGGATCCGCTCGGAGTTTGATATCCCACACACTGTACGAATAAGGGCACCCAAGGCCCTAGACACTATTGGCACGCCTGCTGAAGGGGAGGTTGTCATTTTTCTCTGTGCATTACAGTGTGGGCTCCGACTCCCTTTGCATCCTTTCGTTCGAGCTCTAACAACCTACCTCGGACTAACACCCGGGCAATTCACTCCCAATGATTGGAGGGTGTTGATTTATTCCTTCATCATCTGGCGTTAAGTCGGGAATCCAGAGTTGACCTCAGAGGAGTTGATAAGCCTGTACCTGGTCAAGCATAACAACCAAGAACCATGGTACTACTTCACGACCCGAGGCAGCAAGGAGTCGGGGCTGGTAATGAATCTTTTGTCCTCCAACAAGGACTAGAAGAATAAGTGGTCTAGGCTACGGGCGAATAGGAGGGGCCGACGACTGAGCTTGGGACTCTAACGACTTAGGTCCCCACCCAATTTTCAAAACCAGGTCAGACTAATCATTCCCTCTTTTTTTATGCCCTTCTCTTTTACTCCAGTCAGACTGAAGCTTTCTTTATCCTTGTAAATTTCCCAAGGGGCCTGCCTCTCCTCGACTTAGACCAGAAGAACCTCATTGTCAAGGCTAGGGCGCAATCGGGAGAGCTTCACTCCTGGTCAGACATGATCACAGCCGCCAACCTTCACTGGCCTAGGATTTGTAAGTCCCAATCTCTCCTAACATCTTTCAGTAAGTTTCTCTTCTGTTCCCTTCGGAGAGGTCAAACTTATTTACTTGGTTGCTGATTTGTTATTCTTTGCGCAAGTATGGTCGAGACATCTAGTTCTCGGAAGAGGAAAGCCGCCCCAACGGCAGAGGAGATGTTGAGGGCTGAGCCACGGATGGAGACCACCGTTCGGAGGAGGCAGGCCTCTCCTCGCGAAGAGGGCCCCTCAAGTCCAATTTTTGTTGCTGCAGTTCCGGCTGCAGCCCTAATTTTTGTCGCTGTAGCTCTAGCTGTGGCACCCGACGAGGCCTGAGTCCCATCTATTATTGTTCCGACTCATTCCCTCCCGCCTACCGTCGATCCCACTACTATGGAGGCTCCCCCTGCAGCCTCCGAGCCTTGCATCGTCGTGCCCTCTTCTTCCGAACGGGAGGAGGCCATCCAGATGGCTAACGACATGCTTTCTCATCCCGACACTGGGAATGATCTCGAGGCCGAAGCTCAAGTCTCGGCAGGAAACCGGACCGGGGTTAGGGAAGTAGTGGGCTCAGCCCAGGTGGGGACGAGTGGTGGGATGTTCGAGTCGACCTACCACCTGTTTTGCCTGGCGCCTTAGGCTGCCAAACATGCCCTAAACGAGGAGATAACCAGCCTTCTTGCCAAATCGGACAGCTCCTTCTTAAATGACATGGCTTTCATTTTTTACACGGTATTTTCTGTTGCCTTTCTGCTTCTTAGTATCTATTTCTTTCACATCTGTAAGTTTATTTTTCTATTTTCATTCAGTCTGTCCTAAAGCTCCTTTCGACTTGGGAGAAAATACGGGAGCTTACGAAAAAAGACACCAAGGTGGAAGCCCTCAAGGGCGAGGCTGGGATCTTACAGGACGAAGCCACCTTTCTTCGATTTGAGCAGGGAGAGCTGCACCGGCAGCTTGAAGATTGAAAGGCTAGAGAGCTCCAGCTGCAGGGGGTCGTGAGCAATCCCGAGGCCCGATGCAGTGCGGCGACGGCTGAGCTGACACGAGCCAAGGCCCATGCAAATTCGTCAGCCAAGGAGAATGTTCACTCCCCAAGTATAGGGTTATGATGTAGTAATAAACTCGGTAAGACCGAGGTCGAATCCACAGGGACTGAAACCTGTACGTAATCTGAAACTAATTAGAACTAGAACTAAATTAAGATGAAATCTAAATCAAATGATTTTAAGGAATAATGGTGAAATAAAGTGAGTAAAACTAATGAAATTAAAGGTGGGAAACTAGGGTGCCAAGGATCCACTTATAGAGATCAGAGAGATCTACGCTTGATTCATGAACTCAACTGGACTTCGAGTCCCATCTCAATCCAGTAGGAAGATATAAACATGAAAATCAACTCTGAACTTCTTTTGATCTAGCTTCAAAAGATAAGACAGATGTAAATTAGAATAGATTCCATCACAAAACCATGCCCATGAAACAAAGCAAACAACAGAATTAAACCAATTCACAGCCAATCTAAGTGATGTATGAATGTCAGGAAGAGTTCCGTCATTCCACCATGTCCAAGGGGCGATGGTGAATAACAGGGCATCCTGACTTCATAATCACAAGAAAAGAAAAAAGAAATACTCAAGCCGTCGCAGATCTACTGTAATTTCAGTCACAATAAACCATTAAAAACTAGAGAAATTTCTTCAAATAAAACTATGATCAAATTCAGTCCAAACATGAATCAAACAGTAAAATTAATCCCGTCACACTATAGGCTTCACCTCTTAGCCCTAGCTAAGAGGTTCAGTCCAACATGAATGGGCTGGATCCCTTAAACCAAAAACAAAAATAAAAGAAATGGAAAGAAAATAAAAATAAACACTACTCTGTCTCTCTGCCCCACGTCCAGCCCAAGCTGTCGATGATGAGATCCTCTCGTTCTCTCTCTCTCTCTCTCTCTGTTTTATAGAAGGTGTAGGTCGGCTGGAGTGGAGAACATGCGTGCGTAGCCTTTACGCGGAAAAGACTTCGTGCGTAAGTTAGTTCTGTTTTTGCATCAAGAAACGCATTGTCTGTTGCGTTGGAAGTTGTAGGGCCCACTTCTTGGTGTCTGTTGAGAAATCCATACCATCCATTCGTCCTCCCAAAGAAAAAAACATTCAATCCTGCACGATTTTGGATTCAACTGTGGTGTTTCACAGACGTTTACTTAGTGCCATCCAACCAGCGTCGAACCTTCATGTAGATGCAGCATCCTAAGAAAATCAGGAAACAGACAATGGTACGGTCGGTTTACTCCTCTAATTGTAATGAACGATGTGGATCATTGGAATTCATGATGAAGGTGACCGACCACACTTTTTCGCAAGCTCTGTTGCGAAACAGAGCTTACGGACGCTACTGCGTTGATCGGCGAGGCCCATGAACGTAGTCAACAGGAAAATCCACTCCATTCATTCTACTCGTGGCGAAAGACAAATTAGAAATGTATATTTTTTCTTAAGTTTAATGCGGCCCACCATCTCAAACATTTCCACCGTCAATCTTCCGTTTAACAGCTAGGATCTTCCGATAGCTTGCATGGAAGAAAACGGACACCTAGGCGTAGGTTACACCCGCTCTCTGGGACGAATAGATGGTTCTGATCTGACCATTGGATCACCGGTGGGTCCCACTAGAAAAAAATGGCGGACGGTGTGCGAGCGCTGTCTTGCGTAAGAAGAAGACAGGTCAGCGCTTGCTGACCCCTTTTTGATTTTTCGGTGCACGGCTGGTGCTCTTGCACCATGTGTACATTCGTCATACATATGAGGTCTTCTGTGATGTATGTGACCAATCCGCTCCGTCCATCCTCTTTGTTGTCGACTATGAGGGGTTGAGACCAAAATTAAAGCTTCTCCATATCTCAAGTGGGCCTTGAATCAGAAATTCCTGGGCTGATCTGTCCGTTGGCCCACTTCTATAATGATCAAATGGCTGATTTTTTATATGTACAGTTAATTTATGGTCCTCAGGCCACGTATGGAGTTTCGAGCTGAACGAATGGTGGGAACCCTGTGATCTTGCATTCTGGCTGACTTTCAGGTCACTTGAGCTTCAGTTTCTCGGTTTTCTCGGTTCTCCGGCGTGTAGATCTATCCATCTTAGTCTCTTGAGGTCCGTCCCATGCTCTGGTGAATTTTGGGCGCTAAATCTCAGCTTTTATCATCTTATCCAGTCCACGCTTCTAGATTCACCTTGCATCACAAACACGATTAAAATCAGGCGTCAAACAATATCATGTTCCTAAATACAGGTAATAACTGGGGTCTAATATGTAATTTTTGACTCTCAACAGAGAATGCCTGATTGGGTGAAGTCCTGGAGCGGACTAGGGCCGAGGCCGTAGAAGAATGGAGCTGAGCCGTCTCTCAAGCAATGGAAGCTCAGCGGGCCGAAGATGAGGCCTCCATGGCTGTGGCGGTGGCCGCTGCGGTAGATGCCTTCAAGGCTTCAAAGAAGAGGGAAGCCGAAGCCACCAAGTTTTACAACCGTGGCTTCAATACTTATATTAAGGCGGTTTAGGATTTGTATCTGAACCTCTACCTTAAACCTTTGTTGTCCGAAGACGCGAGAGAGAAGGCCTGTCGAAGATATCCGCCTGGACCAAGCCACCAACTCCCAAGCCCCTCCGACCGCATAGTTTTTAGTTCTTCTTGACAGAAACTCAGTTTTTTTTTTTGTGATGGATTTTATTTTTTGACCATCTGGAGAGGGCGGCCGGATGATGATGATTTTTGTGTTAAATGATAGTTGATCTTCGATGTTGCCTGTTAGTTATTGATTGCTGAACCAACTTACTGATAAGTAAGTTTGCTTTAGGTTATTGTTGAGCCGATTTTCTGATGGGTCGGCCCTCTACAATGTCGTCGCGTAGGACGTTTAATCCTTCATGGCCTTATTGTTGTTGAGTTCAGATCCCTAAGGGATCGGCTTGTCCCACAATTGGCGAGAAACCTTCGATCTGTTAATTGGACGGTGAGCCAACTCCTCTGTCGAGGAACTGAGTCACCCGTCGGCTTTTTCCCTGACTAAGAGGGGATGCCTTGTCGACTTTTTGTGGGATAAAGCTCTAACCCCTTTTTTAAGGGATCAGTTCATTTAGTCCACCTCTACATATGAGAGGCAACTTTTCCTTAGTAGATAACCCTTGTATGTAGATAAGAAGAGGTGAATTTCATCGAGAGCCTTAAAGGCTAGTCGCTCAGAGGCGCACATTTATTGAGAGTCTTAAAGGCTAGTCGATCAGAAACGTACATTTATTGAGAGGCTTAAAGGCTATTTCATCATGGATAGTAAACTTTCAGGTGCTTGGTATTCTAGGGCTGGGGGAGCTAACGACCCTTGAGGTCTTCTAAGTGGTAGGAGCCCGATTTAGTCGATCGGACCACATGGTAAGGCCCTTCCCAGTTAGGCCCGAATGTCTCAGCCCCTGGCTCACCTGTGTTCTGGAAGACCCGGCGAAGGACAAAGTCCCCTAAGCAGAACCACCTGGCCTTGACTTTAGAATTGTAGAACTTTGCCACCTGCTGATGTCGAGTGACGACTTAAAGCTTATAAATATCTCTGGCTTCTTCAATCAAATTGGGTTGGCTGCAATCTGCTCGGTATTCTGGTCCTCCTGATAATTTTTTACCTGAGCTATTGGAAGGCCAATTTCGACTGGCACTATCGCTTCCGAGCAATAAGAAAGTGAGAATGGGGTCTCCCTCGTAGATGACTGAGTTGTGGTCTTGTAGGCCCAAAGGACGAACGGGAGCTCCTCGGCCCAGTTGCCCTTTGCCTTTTCCAATCTCATTTTGAGATGATGCTTGATTACCTTGTTAACAACTTCTACCTGTCCGTTGTATTATGGGTGCTGGGGGACGAGTACGCATTTGTGATACCGAGCCCCCGACACATGCCTCGAAACTTGTTGTCGTCGAACTGCTTGCTGTTATCGGACACAATGGTGTCGGGATACCGAACCAACAAATGATGTTTTTCCAGACAAAACTAATCACCTTCTGCTCTGTGATTTTTGCAATGGGCTCGGCCTTGGCCCACTTGGTGAAGTAGTCGACAGCGAAATGGTAAACCTAACTTGCCCCTTTCTTGTTGGTAGAGGGCCAATGATATCAATCCCCCACTGAGTGAATGGCCACGGACCGCTCATGTGAGTCATTTCCTCGGAAGGTTGCCTCGGCACAACCGTATAACATTGGCATTTATCATACTTTTGAACGTAGTTCTTCGAATCTTCCTTGATGGTCGGCTAAAAATACCCTTGTCGGAGTATCTTCAGGGCCAGGGCTCGACTGCCAGAGTGGTTTCCATAGATCCCTTCGTGAATTTCTCATATCACATAATTCACCTCATCGGGTCGGATACACCTGAGGTAGGGCTAAGAATGCCCTTTCTTATACAGAGTACCGTCTAAGATGATATACTACGCTGCCCTGACCCACAGGCACCTGGCTTCCAGCCTATCCGAGCAGATCTCGCCGGTCGTGAGGTAGTCATAAATTGGATCCATCCAACTCGGAGTAGCATCTATTGGATTGACTGCTTTATCTTCCGATCGGTTGATGCTCGGATGTTCTATGAACTCCACGGGAATGACTCGTGGGATCTTACCTTCTGTGGCCGAGGCTAGCTTTGCTAGGGCATCAGCCCATGAATTTTCTGCTCTGGGGATTTGATGGATGGTGCAACTCCAAAACCTTTCAATCAATTTTCTTCCCTTGTCTAGATAAGCAATCATTCTTGTTTCCTTAGTTTCATATTCGGCGGAGATGTGGTTCACTACTAACTGAGAATCGGATCAGACCTGAATCGACTAGACCCCCAAACTTGCCGCCAGTCTGAGTCCAGCGAGCAGGGCTTTGTACTCTATCTCGTTGCTAGAGACCTTAAAGCCGAGCCTGATCACATACTGGATGGATGTAGAATCGGGCGTAATTAGGATAATCCCTGCTCCAGCACGTTTGGCATTAGATGACCCGTCCACATAAAGAACCCACCCCGGTTTTGATGTCGCCTTTTGATCGTTCGAGGGAACAGGTGAAGGAGTCATCTCGATTTCGGTACTGATCTCTTCTTCGCTCAGAATTGTGAATTCTGCAATGAAGTCAGCCACGGCTTGACCTTTAATTGATGTCCTTGGACGAAACTGGATGTCGAACTCACCAAGTTCGATGGCCCACTTGGTTAGCCGACCTGAAACTTCGGGCCTCTGGAGAACTTGTTTAAGAGGAGAATCAGTCAACACCATGATGGAATAAGCTTGAAAGTAATGGCGTAACCTCCGAGCTGAGACGATGAGGTTGAGCACTAGCTTCTCCAGAGGTAAATATCTCATCTCGGCGGGCACCATGGTTTTGCTCACGTAATAGACAGGGTGTTATTTGCCTCTCACCTCTTTAATCAGGGCCGAGCTGACGGTAGAGGTCGATACTGCAAGATACAAGAACAGGGGCTCACTTTCTTCAGGTTTGGACAGTAGGGGTGGTGAGCCCAAGAACTGTTTCAGTTGCTGGAAGGCTTGTTCGCATTCCGACATCCATTCTGCCTTCTTATGACCCTTCAACTATTAAAAGAATGGGAGACATTTATCTGTGGCTCTAGATATGAAACGTTCAAGCGCAGCTACTCATCCAGTGAGACATTATATTTCCTTGACAATTTGAGGCGAACTCATGTTGAGGAGTGCTCTGATTTTATCAAGGTTTGCCTCAATGCCTCTCTGACTGACCTGAAACCCGAGGAATTTATCGGAGCCAACTCCGAAGGCACACTTCACGGGATTCAGCTTCATCTGATATTCTTAGAGGATGGCGAAAGTTTCTTCGAGGTCTGTTAGGTGGTCGGATGTCATGACACTTTTCACGAGCATGTCACCAACATATACTTCTATCGTATGTCCGATCTGTCTGGCGAACATTTGATTCACCAATCTCTAATATGTGGCCCCATCATTTTTCAGGCCAAACGGCATGATCCGGTAACAATGGAGCCCCTTGTTCATGATAAAGGTAGTCTTTTGCCTGTCTGGTGGATACATCATGATCTGATTGTACCCGGAGTAAGTATCCAGGAAAGAAAGTAATTCGTGCCCCACTGTGCTATCCACCAACTGATCAATCTGAGGTCACGGGAAGCTATCTTTTGGACATACCTTGTTTAGGTCCGAGTAGTCTACATAGACCTGCCATTTCCCGTTAGCCTTTTTTACGAGGACCACATTAGCAATCCACTCGGGATAATGTACCTCCTCTATGAAGCCGTCATCGAGTAGCGTGGAGACTTCGTCAGCTATGGCTTCATACCACTCAGCGTCGAATGGTCTTATCTTTTCCTTCATGGGTTTGTGACCAAGTCCATGTTCAGCCTGTGGACCATGACGTCTGGAGAGATCCGAGGCATATCTTCATGCGACCATGCAAAAATATCCTTGTGCTATTGTAAACAGGTTAGTATTTCAGACCGTCGATCAGGGTTCAATGAAGTTTCAAGCTGGACAGTTCTACTCAGATTTACCTCGTCGAGCGGTACTTTCTCTAGATCTTCTAAGGATGATTCTTCCGCAGGTCCTCAGGGGTCTAGCATGTTGATAGTAAATGCTTGTTTAATTGACCCCTTCTTGACTGCTATAGCATAGCATCTCCGAGCTTCACCTTGATCGCCTCGAAGGTATCCTGTTCCACCCTCGGCAAGACACTTCATCATCAAATGAAAGGTGGAAACGACTGCTCTCATTGCATTAAGGGAAGGCCTGCCCAAGATAACATTATGTATGGATGGTACATTGATGACAAGGAAGTCTAGCATAAGTGTAACTTGATGTTGTCCTTCCCCGGCAGTTACCGGGAGGGAGATGGCTCCTTCAAAAATTACTTTTCACCAACAAGGCCGTGTAGGGGAGTCTTCACAGGTTTGAGGTGGGATCTCGAAATCCCCATTCTTTCAAAGCTTCAAAATAAATTACATCGACCAAGCTCCCGGTGTCAACCAAGATGCGGTATACTTTGTGGTTCGTTATGGTCATGGTAACCACTAGAGCGTCATCGTGCAGATACTGGATTCCACATGCAACATCTTCTGGTAAGGTCAAAATGCACGGGCTGACCCGGAGTTCCGTGCTAGGCCACTCGGTTAAGTGGACGTAATGTTCCAGATCTTATTTCCAAGAGTGGGCTTTCCATGGCCTGTTCGAATCACCTCCACCGGACGAGCCCCCGAAGATGGTACGGATTTCGGTTGGCTCTTCTGTAATGTTATTCGGCTACTCTCGCTTTTGCGTTTGCTCTTCTTTCCAAGCAATTCTTTCTTCCTTGGTGTATCGGCGTAGATGTCCCTTTCGAATAAGAGTCTTGATCTCATCTTTGAGATCTACGCAGTCGACTATGTTGTGGCCGTGATCTCGGTGAAAACGGTAATACTTACGCTTGTCTCGATAGTCTGGGTCGGCCCCCATACAAACAGGCTAATTTAGCAGCTTTTCTCCTCGGATGTCCAATAGAATCTATTTGGTGGATGTGTTAAGGGGGGTGTAGGAACAGAACTTTCCCTCCGACCTTCTACTCAGGCAACGGTCAAGAGGGGCGCAGTCATCGGGCCCTTCGCTGGTCGGTTGAGATTCCTCGTTCCTAGGCCTCTTCCCTTTACCATTCGGTTTTGCGACTTGGACATTCTTGCCAGCATTAGAGAATTTCTCGACGTTAGTATACTTCCGAGCTCTAGCAATGAGTTTTGCTAATGTCTTTGGTGGGTTCTTTCTAATGGAAAAAGTGAACTTTCCTTCTTTTAGGCCACTGAACACGGCAATGAGTGTCATCTTGTCGTTGTAATCTTCTACTAGAAATGCTTCCTCGTTGAAGCGAGCAATATAGTATTTCAATGACTCCTTCGGCTCTTACTTGATACCACTTATGAATTGGGTAAGAAATAGTCAACTCAACTCTGCGAAGGAACTGATGGAGTTAGGTTTGAGCTGCCGATACCAACTCCGAGCAGATCCTGTAAGGGTGATCAAAAATTCACTGCACATCATTGCATCTGTTGCCGTCTAGATTTGCATCTACAAACGATAACCCTCCACATGCTCGGATGAGTCACTAGAGCCAGAGTACTGAATGACGGGAGGTATCCGAAACCTCTATGGCATCACCTCATCCATGATAGTAGAGGTGAAAGGAGGCTCAGTCTCTTCCATCATTGCTTGAACAACCAAGGGAACTGATGACGGCGGTTGCTTCTTTTTCAATGTCTGGATCTTATTGCTGAGCTCCATAAACCGTGTTTCCCAAGGATCTTTATTCTCAGCTACTATCTCCTAGGTGTTTTCTATTTTCGAAGTCCTCCTTCCCCTCCTCCGTTCCAGCTTGTGACGGAGATCTGTCGGCGCCAAGGCTGAGGTGACCGAGGCGTTCGTCGAAGCTCGAGTAGCGGTATTCTGAGTCGAGACTCGGATTTGGGTTGGGGGAGGATTTTGAATTGAGGCTGGCGCTCAAGGGGGTTGACGCAGGGGCCCCTTAGGTCTCGTACTCTCGGCTCGGAATGAGCCTCCACAACCGGACCAACCAGCTCGGGAACTAGGTTTTCTTGAATGGGATATAGTTGCGACACTTGTCGTTGTTGCTTCATCTGGTTGATCTCGTCGCATAAGGCTTATATTTCGCTTTGCATTGCACAGTACTTGCTTGCCAGATTACGTGAACACTGGGAAGGCCCTGGGGCCGATTCGGCGTGCAGCAAAGAAGAAGAACGAGTCTGCTCTGGTTCCACAGCTATTACTTTCTTCATTCCTCTTGCCATAATACTTAAGGATAGGAACCTGAACTTTTGTATTAGATTCCCACAGATGGCGCCAAAAATGTTGATGACAAAATCTGGATCACCCTCTACTCCGTGCGGTGTGCCTCTGGGGGACCCTGGTCCTGCAGAAAGGATTAACAAAGGTGACCCTGGCTAAGCCAGGGGACCCTCCGATGCCTAAGTAAGGTCAAGGGAGAGTGCAAGATGTTACGTACCTATAGCAATGGGGTCCCATTGTATTTATACCTGAACATCAGACGGTCTGGGTCCGTTATTCTTAGCACGATTTACCCAATCAGCAGGATACTAAGATCGTGGAGATATGGCCCGTAATCCGGAGATCGTGTAACATATCGTGCATATCCGTGGGCGAGACAGTCAGTTATGTCCTCTTAAGGCAGTTTCCTAGTTTAGTTTGGCACATGATGCACCAACATTCTGCCCCGGCCTCGGCTTAGGACATCTTTCTTCGGATGAAGATGAGGATGAGGACGAGCCCCCGGCTCGAATACCTTCTTATGATGAAGATGAGGACAAGGACGAGGCCTCGGCTCAGATGACCTCCTTCGGATGAAGATGACGACAAGGACGAGCCCTCAGCTTGGATGACCTTCTTAGGATGAAGATGAGGACGAGGACGA
Source organism: Magnolia changhungtana (assembly GCA_030180095.1). NCBI lineage: Eukaryota > Viridiplantae > Streptophyta > Magnoliopsida > Magnoliales > Magnoliaceae > Magnolia > Magnolia changhungtana. The sequence continues at coordinate 8,705,437 of JASAUF010000600.1, forward strand.
GGCCTCGGCTCGGATGACCTTGTTATGATGAAGATGAGGACGAAGACGAGGCCTCGGCTCAGATGACCTCCTTTGGATGAAGATGAGGATGAGAATGAGGACGATAACTCGGCTCGGCTAACTTAGGGTTGTAGTCTAGAGGTACGCTTGCGCACTATCTGATGCTTTCTTTCGTTCGTATCTCTAGTCCGAGCCGAGTATTGGCCTGGATTGATGAGGGACTCGGCTTTTTCTACACCTCGGAGTAGGGGCGTTGCTATGACTCAAGAGTGAATTCTTGTGTATCACGTCAGAAGTTCGTGTCCGATCGGGTTAGTATGATGTTGGCCCTCGAATCTTCGGGAGCTTAGATCTTCCCATAACATCTATGATTGGTATTACTATGTTATCGTCCAATTATAATAAATTGAAATCTAGTTCTAGTTGAGTTATCATATCGAGAAGACGAATTAAATTCAAAAGTCTAGTGATTAGAAATTCCTGGATCCTTATTCATTTTTATTAATTGTTTTTAGAACACTTCTATTTCACTGTATTAAAAAATTAGACCAATCATTTCCCTTAGATTAAGCTCTTAGTGTATTTTCACCAAAGTCCCAATGAATCGACATCGGTACTACCAAGCTATTATTGCATCGCAACCCTGTACTTGATATTGTTAACCCTTAGGTTCAATCAAAAAGTAATGCAACAGGGAACTACCTCCTTTTAAAATGATTTAGATAGTGTGGATAAAACCAGACATCACGGTGGCTCCGCAGCGCCATTGTCCTTTCCAAGCTTACGTACGGCGTACTAGCCAAATCGCGTCCCATGTATACACCTCCGCCCTATATGGAATATGGACCCAGTTACCAAAGCATAGCATCTATGTATGCCGTTTGAGGTGTGGACGAGATAACGAGTACAAGGGTTCACTACACCAAAATCGTCGTTTAGGAACGGTTTTAAACCGTCCCTAAATGCTTCAGGAACGGTTTAATACCGTTCCTAAATGAGGCGTCACAGAAAATCAGGAACGGTTCAGAACCGTACCGTTTAGGAACGGTTTTAAACCGTTCTGGTGCCAACGGTCATATTTTAGGCACAATTTTAGAAACGGTTTTGAATGCTTATTAATGTTGCCAATGGTCAGATTTTAGGATGGAATTTTAATAACAATTTTAAACCCCTTTATTCATTGTATGAGAGAGAGAGAGAGTGGGGTAATTTACTTATATTATATGCCAGATAATTACACAAATAGAAGAAAAGGACAATAGAATGATTCTCACACATAATAATCTTTAACCACGGACTGTGGTAGCAACTAATAACTGTCTCTGCAGCTAACAAATCAATATAAAATCCACCAACCACATCCATCCAACCATCCACCGATCTACTTCAACATCCTGTCCCTCCATCAATATACCCCACCCAAGATAAGTATAATACAACATACAAGATCTCTCATTCCCAATTTTAAAATTTCGTTTGTCCTTCTCCGCTCCTGAAATCTTCTCAGTACCCCTTCAAGGGAAACATCAAACGCATGCTTCATATCGGCCAACCCCTCTTTGGGGGCGGTGTACACAAACTTCGGTATATACTCGACTATCTTATCTTTCATCCTCTTCACTCTTTCGTCTCCCAACCCTTCCAAAATGGCTAGAATTGAGGTTCCATTGTTCACAGCCCTTCTATCAATGAAAACCGAGTACGATTCTGGGTCTTCCGGTAAATTTCACTTGTACTGTAGGTAGGCTGTATGCCTCCAAAAGAAAACTGGGATCGAACCGGCGATCATACAATCGAAGATGGACCGTCTCTTGAAGCTATCACCTCGCGGCTGTACCTATAAACATGTTGAAGGAAACTAAATGTGTCAAAAGCACATATGGACATATATCTAACCATAGGGAAATTAGACTTGTGTGCTTCACCTAAAAAGGCTGCTCTCTGATAACTCTGGGCTCTTCAACTTTGGCATCACTCCTTCCATCAACAAAGAGATAAACATGACTTTATTTTTAGAAGCTATTTAAAAGAAACTGAAAGGAAGAGGTGGAAGAAGAGAAGCATACCTTCACCTTGTTGTGATCTTGTAAGAGCTTCCATAATACAAAGGGAGCTATCAGATTACAGTGGCATTACAGACAACTGGGAATAAAGGGCCCCACCTTGTGTTTCCATCTGAGGAGCTAGAAAGAAGCTGGTTGGAACTGCAAGAGAAACAACAGCTGCAGCTTGTGTTTGATGATAACTGAGAAACATAAAAATAATTAGAAAATGTCAATACATAAAAATGATATTAATGATCTCAAATTAAGATGGGTGCACTGTGTATTGATCATGCAGTTTTTTATTTTGCTAGGAAAGTAATCAATTTTATTGAGGAATAAGTACAACATGAGTGTCTAAACTTTGTATCAATCGGCTCCGTCAGCTTCTTCCCATCTCGAGGTGGATAGAATACAACAGGCAAATACTCGTCCATGTGGCATGCAAACTTGGAGTTCTTGAAATGCTCTTTCAGCGCTTCCAAACCCTAAATACATCGAAAAACCCTCAGGAAAAACCCTTAAACAAATATAGAGAGAGTGAGAGAGTGAGAGAGATACTTGCAACCGAGCGTAGGTGACTTGGCAAATCTTCCTGGAGTTGAAGACCTCCCATGCCTGCAAGTGGAAAGATTTGTAGTCTCCATGCTGCCTTGGGAGACGTTAAATTCACAAACCCATCCCCCACATTGCACTTGTTCCTATAACAGACATGTAGTTTTTCCTCAAACCCCATACAACCATGTATTTCAAAATCCATGCATTTTTCTCTTCTTTCTTTGAATTTTACTTACGTGAAATCGATGGGAAGATACATGAAGTCGTAGGCAGAAAAAGGCTCATCTTCTTCCTCCCCCTTAGCAACCTGTTCATTGTAGTGAATGCAGTGGTTGTCTAGCATGTTCAACAGTAGCTTCTGACTGCACCAACCCAATAAAAAAAAAAACCAACATCAGATTTCCAAACAGTTCAAAAAATCAGTGAGATTAATTTTCTTACAATTCAATACCTGTACTTGTTAGGTATGTTCTTGATCATGATAGTCGTTCTGGTGTCTTTGCTGATGGTTTCTTCACTGAAGAGGAAATTGGCATTTGCTTGCTTCTTCTGGTGATGGCTCTTCGAAGAGGAAGAACGACGAGCGGACGGCTTTGGTTGTGATGGTGGGTAGTTGGCGGGGTTCTTCCTTGCATTCCTCCTCAATGGATAGTCTTGCTCCCCTTCAATTGCAGTCATGCTGCTGCTGCTGGCTAGCGACGATGGTGAGGAAGCTCTTCCTTTGCCGAAAATGGATCTCTTCATTGCTTGGAGGGTCTGAGGTTGATGGGGAAATGCATCCAAAGAAAGCTCATGTAGCCTTGGTGGCAAGGGCAATGACGCCGGTGGGTAATTGGCATTTCTCCTATAATAGATTATGAATTTAAAGTAACACTTTGGTTTGATAATTCTAAAATATGATTTGTGGCTCATAAAAACATGTAATAGTAACAAATTCCCCCATTCAAAGAATTAGGATCATTTAATCACTATGATTTTTACACCATGGCTAGCCCCCTCTTGTACTATTGAATGAATCATCCCGACCAATGATTAGACATGCGACTGTTATTTAAAACCTTCGGCAATGTTGTTAACTCCTTGCAAAGAAGATCCATATAATAGCAAATTTCAAAAACCCTATTATGATTACCTATCTTCTTCTTCAAACAGCAGATTCAACATTACACATAGAAAACTTTGGGTGAGAGAAAGGGTTCAATGACAAGCAAGAGACCAGGGTTAGAATTTACCAGATAAAATTCAATCTATTTACATAAGCCTTTTCCGCGGATTTTAAGTTTCTTGTGGAAAGTAAAATATTTCTTAAAAAAAAACAAAACAAAAAAAATCTTATTTGGCTCATCCCCACCAATGATTAGACATGCGACTGTTATTTAAAACCTTCGGCAATGTTGTTAACTCCTTGCAAAGAAGATCCATATAATAACAAATTTCAAAAACCCTATTATGATTACCTATCTTCTTCTTCAAACAGCAGATTCAACATCACACATAGAAAACTTTGGGTGAGAGAAAGGGTTCAATGACAAGCAAGAGACCAGGGTTAGAATTTACCAGATAAAATTCAATATATTTACATAAGCCTTTTCCACGGATTTTAAGTTTCTTGTGGAAAGTAAAATATTTCTTTAAAAAAAAATCTTGTTTGGCTCATACTACGGTTTCTTGGAAAATCTTGAAAAAGTCTAAAATATTATTTTAATTCCCTAACTGCAATTTCCAACAAAAAAAACTGAGGTGAAGATTTTTAAGAGTTCAAAAATGAAATTTTTGGAGATCATAAGAAATATATATATATATATATATATATATATATATATATATATATATATATATATATATATATATATATATATATATAAGGAAGAGGCCTTTATTTTTTCCTCAATTGGAGAAAGAATGCTTGCTGCATAATACCTCATTTCCCCGTGTATCTAATCACTTTGGAAAATTTTTTTGGAACTGCAGATGTTATTTTCCTGATATATCTCTACTAGAGGTGGATTTATCCGGTTGATAGGAAACATGTCAAAGAAAAGAAGACCAACTGAACTGAGCTGTTCACATAAGGCTTTGAAATCATGTTTGCAACACAGTTGAACCGTAAAATTAAAATAGGATTTGGTTTCTAGTCTACTCTTTTAAACATCCTTCCTGTAGCATGTCAAATTCCAGGTGCACTTGGCCATCTCTGCCATATGGCAAAAAATTTATGGTTGAGCAGGACGTGGGGAGCTGGGGCTCCATTGCTGATTGTATTACACAAGTACTGATGGCTGTTTCTATTTCATTCTCTATTTCTATTTTCAGTAGGTGAGATTTAATTATAAGTGCAGGATAGCTAATAATATATAAATCTTAGTCTCTCATAAAAGAAAAATAGCTGCCACATTACAGTCACATCATGGGACCAGAAATTAAAGACTTACTGTTGAAAATGGGAGCTAGAAACGTCAATTAGTGGAGGTCAATTGACATGTGCTGCTCTTTTTCCAATTATATCATTGCGCTACAAATAATCATTGGAAATAGCATGTTAAATGCTTATTTCAGCTCTCATTTATCGAAGTTCTGTAACATACTGAAGTAATTAAGTTCAAATTACCATTTCAAGGACCTTTCTCAGCATTAGACCACAAAGCAGTTTTCAAGGAGAACTCAAGCGAGTTTTGTACACAATCATCTTAAACTGTCATTCTAATAAAAAAAAAATGAAAGAAAGAAAGAAAGAAACCCACCGACCAGAGACGAGAAAGACAGTCGTCCCTATAACAGCAACAACTTGAAGACATTGAGGTGGAAACAACATTTGCACGTGTTTGGATTCTACAATAGAAGATGCAACAGACAAAAGCATCTCAATCAGATGTATCTATTATGAACTAACTAAAATAATACCACTCTAAACTAACTTTAGAAGAAACACCACAGTAAGAAATGCTGTATGAGAAGTAACTATGTCAGACACACCTTTCAGACATTAAAAGAGTGTATAAGATCACCTGGGCACGGTGTTTGTAGTAGACTGCTGAAACAAAAAACAAATATGTAAAGTGAGATGTGCTCATATATAAAAGAAAAAGAAAAAGAAAAACCTGTACAGTCTAAGGTCAGCCATATATAAATTTATTTAAAAAAAAAAAATGACCCAAAACAGGGGATGCACATGGTGTCTTAGGGTGGCTTTAAAAATAGGAAAAAATCGCCTGGGGCATGGCTTTAAAAATGTGTCACTTAGCAATAATATATATATATATATATATATATATATATATATATATATATATATATATATATATATATATATATATAACTTGCCTCCTTTCAGCAACACCAGCTTTACAAGCAGCAATTGACACAACTAATATAGCATTTACACCAAGTTCCCCCTGCATCCTGAAATGTTGCAGTCCAGATATTATCACTAATAAAGTGGGCATCTAATGAATTTTAATTTACCAAAAAAAGAAAAGAAGATTTTCTCTGCATTGGTATATCTATATCATCAAATGGATCAAGTGGACTGAATCATATTGAAAGAAGATACACAGACCCAAAAGAGTGAATTTCAGTTTCAAAGCAATTTCCAAAATCCAGAGCAGTTGAGCAAATTAGACACAAAATATATTCACCTGTCATGACAAACAACAAAAGCAAAGCAATGGGGAGAATGTTTATGCAAGAATGAGTTCGATCAGATCAGGTTATCTACTATGCTGAACTTCAAGAAATACAGAGAAAATCCAGAAACTTTCACACAATGTCAGGATGGCAAAATCAAGAAATACAGTAAGTGAATCAGGCTTTTCACAATATGATGGCACAATCATATACATTTCAACTCAAATCCATCGGATCTCAAACCCACAAGACATAGGACGATTGGTTATTCTTAAATCCAAATGAAGGGCCCAAGATCCATAAACTAAATCCTTAAACCAGGCACACAGACCACCACATTGACAACAACAAAAATTTGTGACAACAACAATGTCAATAAGGAATCAAACAAATGCAAGCCGACATGCAGCTAAGAGATTAAAATCTAACAATCCTCCTGTTTTTTGGGATTAAGCCTATCCACAAAGGAGTGATTAAAATATCATGAATAGCCAATCCGCCATGCTACTAGGCACTCTATTGGCCCATCAACTACATGATATAACGACGTGGGGCCATGATATGTTAATTAGAATATAGCAACAAAATTAGCAGATATGAGGGCATCCAGCCGATCCAAAACCCGAGATAGGCTAACTCATCCATGTGTTATCTATATAACTCAACATACATTGTGCAGTTGGTTGTCACAAACAACATCCATGTGTATCACTTTTTCTCTTTTGCATTTATCACACAAGTAATGATTAACAACACTGAACTGCCAAGAGGTGCCTTCCGTTCTTTACAGCTGAAGAGAAAACGCTTTTGACAGCCTTGAAGACCTCTTCAACAGGCTTTCTAGCATCAATCTGACCAAAAGTAACAGCAGTTAGTTGTTGCAAACAGCGTCCATGTGCATCCACATGTACACATACTCAAGAAGTTAAAGATGACCTTCAATCATTTTATGAAATCAGCCTACTAAAGTGATTCCATCTTCAAACTCTACTATAAATCCATCCATCTCAGAAAATAAACCTCCTCAAGCATTCCAAAGATAACGTATGAGAGCTAGACAATTTCCTACCCTCACAAATCCCTTTTGTAATTTTCCCTGATTATTAAAAATGGAATTACTGAGTTAATGAATACTCTTTTATGTTTCATCATCATTTATGCTTCAAATCTTTAGATTTCTTTGCCTAAAACCAACTCTTAAAATCCAAGCAGAATTTTTTCACATAAAGGAATTTGGATATGATATCTTTGATTAGGGATTTGCTAATTGCACACTCATGTAGGAGCCCCTGCCCATCCACACTCAGGCACAATTCCAATATGCAACATGTGTGAGATATCTGAACTTTCAAACTGGTGGGTGCACTGTTTAGATATTGTAGCGTAAAAATAGAGCATTTCGCACTCAGGTGAGCCACAACAATGAAAACCCTAGAAAAAACCGCAGTCTTCGATATCACCATCCTTTCAACATCTCCAATCCAAAACCCTAGAAAAAGCCCTAGTATTCAAGAACCCAATCTTCTCTACACGCCACGTAAAACCCCAGAACCTGAAAGTATCAAGAAAAACCCTAAACAACAAACATGTACAACCAATCCAAACCCTAGGAAAAAGCACTAGAATCATTTAGGCATGGCATTTCTTCTTAGAAATGAGACTGGAGAGACTGTGGATAGGGATGTGGCAGAAGATGCGAAGCTTTACCATAAGGACGATTAACACAAAAATGACGACAATGATGAGAATCACGAGGCAAGGGCAAAGGGCTACCGTAACGAATGCGCATTTGCTGTCGGCAAAATCCTCTTTCTTGTCGTACTGGTCTCGGATTTCAAGAGCGTATGAAGGAGGAGACAGGGCATACGCAGAAGCTATTGAGATTGGAAGAGATCTCGATCCAAGAGGATTAAAAACGGCGGGGATTGATTGGGTTCTTCCACACTTACAGACATTCGACCACCATTAAAACCTGAGAGGGAGAGAGTGAAAACGATTCAGATCTGGCCGATGCCGATCTCCATTTGAGAGAGAGAGAGAGAGAGAGAGAGAGAGAGAGAGAGAGACGAGATGAGATCGAAAAAAAGGGGAGTAGAGAGGGAGAGGGAGATCGAGAGAAGGAGACGAAAATGGGCGAAATGGGGTCCGGGGGCTTTTGGCGTAAGAAAGGGATGAAAATGAATCAGTGGTCTGCGGTAGATATAAATCAATATGCCTCTTGGGCCTTGTGGGGTCCGCTCAGTGGTTACTTATCGAATCCCTTCCGTTTATCTATTTTAAAATAAAACATAATAATGACAAATAAGAAGATCCAACACTCAATTGGCACACGCCAACAAAATAGTGGAAATAATACATATACCGTTGAATACTATTTCAAATCAAAAACGGCTCGAGTACGGTCGAACACTGTTTCAAATAAAAAACGGCTTCAAGCCGTTTCTAAACCAAATTCGTAACCGTTTCAGTTAAACGATTTTGGTGTAGTGGTTGACGATGAACTACCAACGTTAACCTCGTCTTCAGTAGTGTTGGGTCACTACAAACTATCAGTCACCTTGAAACAAACAAAAGATCCAGGCCATTGATGTTTCAGGCCACGTTGCGAGTGTCCATTGGTCCAAAAAATTCAACTGGCTCATTTATCGATAGGTGGACCATGAAATTGAGGCTTATAAAAACAATAGCCAATGTACACATGTTAGCTGCATTTTGACTGGACCAAGTTGATACTCTTGGATAGTTCATATCCTACACATGTGACAGTCGGTCTGTACGCAAAAGTTCACATACAAAGGCTGCTTGTAATCATCTCATAAATAATTAAATAGAGTAAGAAACAATCAAACCAAACTGTCCATCGTTACAACAATTTAGTAAAAACAAGATACATCTCGCTACAAAACTCTCCCTGTCGAAGGCAAACAGAAGAAGACGATTGTGGCACTTGCTCCAATATGGCACTTATAGGTGAGATCTGGGCCGTGCATCAGGTCCGATCCACTTTGAACATGCCCTCTCATTCCACTTATTAGGAGGTCCACACCTGTACGAGAATAATGGATGGTCACAAAGGAAAATGAACAGCTAGCTGTCTACATGAAACATACACGGTCAGCCCACATGATCAGTGGATCAGCCTAATTCTTAATGTGGGTCCCGCTGATGAATGATGCGGATCTCACGCATGTGTACTACTTGGTACATGTGCTGCAAATCTCCTCCTCATTTACGCTCCTCAGTCGAGCATGATGTAGCATTACGCTATTCATTGCTTGAGCTTGATCTTAACTCCTTCAAGAACCATGCTGCCCTTCCACCAATCGCTTTCAACTTCATACATGCCAAACTGAACTGATACCTTCTGGCCACACGACCGTACGTTGAATTTCCCGCCATTGATCTCGTGCCACCTATCGGTCACATCCCTGTAACTCTCTAGCTTATGGCTTACCTCGTCCTTCTGCCCATCTGTGGTGATCACCTTGAATTTAACTGGAGAAGAGTGCCAGCCAAATGCATCCACCTTGAACTTGACCACGTAGAAGATTTCCCAGGTTCCAGTCGTCAGAAAATAAGACGAGTCTAACTTGCCGGCGACTTCGATCCAGTTCACTTGAAGGAGCTCCGCACCAATCTCGAACCTATCAACAAGCCACCACTTAAGGTGAGTTAATTTTCCTATGATTGTTGTCAATATAAAAGGCTATGTTTGGATGCTCTATCAATCCAAATTCCTATAACTAAATGTACTGGAAATGACCCAACTGTAATTGTTTTTCTTTAGGATTGTCTGGTAGCTGGTTTTATATATATATATATATATATATATATATATATATATATATATATATATATATATAAATTGGTTTACATCTTTTAATTGATTTTTACATTCTTCGGGAATTCCATTCCCTATCTTTACCTAAAGTGAGAAAAAAGAGACTTGACCCTAGCTTTTTACCATGAATGAAAAACTTGGAAGAATTAGAATAGAATTGTAGACATTTTTCAGCTTATATCAATCAAATAAAAGTTAACAATATACCCAAGAAATACTAGGTTGATTTTAACATTCTCAACATAAAAGCCAAAGGAGCCGGAGCTAGAGCCGAAAGGGGATATAAGATCCTTACTCTTGCTTGAGCATCCATAGGTGGTGAAATCCCACTATGGCATGAGTGTGTTAAAAAAACCAAAAAAGAAGAAGAAGAAGAAGAAGAAGAAGAAGTTGGAACCCAACCCTGCAATACCGGGTTACACAAGCTGGATTTGCAAAATACCCCTGGATCTAAAAGTACTGTGGTTTGTCAATTTGCATGAGTGTTGAGTCAGTTCGTCTGCAGAGCCTGATAGGAAGATCAATTCAAGCGTCTGCCTCAACCGGATGTGTGCAAGCTCGCCACAGATAAATCTAAGCCTTACATCCCTTGCCCCAAATCACCAGGTAAGCTAAAACCCTTAAAATCAAACTAGAACATCTTAGGATTTTGGGTAAGAAAATATTTTCAAAATAGGAAAATTCTCTAAGTTTTCTTGCCCTGTTGATTTTATCGATACACGTCTCGATATGATCGATCTGCACTGTCGATTCCTCGATGCTCCATCGATACCATCGATAAGAGGACCAAATATGTCCAGCAACTTCATAACTTATCTGGAGGAATTATCGATATATCGATACACCTATCGATATCATCGATATTCAAATCTCGAGTCTATCGAAGTTAACTCGATACTATCGACAGGAAGATTTCCAGCGCTCCTGTTTTTTTAAAAGAATATCATATAAGCATCAATATATTGAAGCCTCCTTGATACCATTGAAATTCAAACCTCGATGATATCGGTAAGCCTTCGATGATATCGATCTTGGGCGCCAAGTTCTCCAGCAACATATTTTAAAGTAGTTTAACTATGATCGGGGGCACCTCGATAGAATCGATATTCAAATATCGATGACATCAGTACCAGGTCAATTGCATCGAATAAGGACATAAACTGTCCAACAAGCTTAATGAAAATTCTGCTGGATTTATCGATGCCTCGACTCTGATATCGATATCATCGACATTCAAATTCCGATGATCTCGATGGTTCACTGATCATTCATGAAAATCTGAAATATTTCTAGTCAAGTCTCTCTCATTTTTTCAAGTGTCGATGGATCGAACCTATCATCGATGGAATCGGAGTTCGAAATCCGATGACATCGACAATCATTTCAATTCATCGACCATCTGGCAAAAGGTTTCAAAAGCGTATAACATTGAGTTCTAGTCATCGAGCGGACCATTGATGCTATCGAGAGTATATGTTCGATGATATCGAACCTGCTCGATGATATCGAACTCTGTCATAAATGTGACCGTTTTATATCCGTTGGAACCTTTTGTCTATATATAAAAGGCTTATCTATTGTTGCTGTGAGAGAAAGAAGAGAGAACTTCTGAGTATTTAACTTTAGATCTTATATCTAAAGCCCTTTCTCTCAAGGGAGTTCATCCTCCAATCTAACCTCTCCATTGATATTCAATAGAGTGGATTAGGGAATGAACTTCTGCATTCAAGGATCCTCCAGCTACCATCTTAATGGCAAATCATTAAGCTGGGATGCCTTGAATGCTTAGATGATTGAAATCGCTCTATCTTCCTTATAGGAAAATCTTTTGAGAGTAGGATTTCATCATAACCTTGACTCAACCCGTCACCATACATCGGTATATCTTTTGAGTTGCAGATCAAGGAGATCGAAGAGTCTCCGTCAACAAAGGAGGAGATCTTTGTCAATGTGCTTAATGAGACTCATCAGCTTATCTGTAAGTATCTAGAGTCCAGAGGACACTTGTGATCATTCCTTTGTAGGATTGGGTCCTAGGTGTTTCTCACCCCTTGAAGCCCTCGTAGGAGGCCTCCAGCAGGAGTGTACGTGGTGGGTGCATTGTATGGACCCTTGTTCTGTGGAAAGCATAAACATCTGGTTAAAGGTGAACCAGCAAAACCTTAGGTTTGAGGTCAACCGCTGTGAAACCTCGAGTTTGAGGTAAACCATGTAGAAACCTCTGGTAGGGTCTTATGGAAGTTCCTTGGCCAGTGTGCGTAAAAGTGGGTGCGTTGTGTTGACCCTTACTCGTGAGAGCATAAACAGTCAGCCTCAGTGTAGGTTGTAAAGGTTGAAAGTGAACCTAATTTAAAACCTTAGGTTTGAGGTGAACCGCTGGGAAACCTCCTTAGTGAAATCCGGCACACTCAAGGGTTGAGTGCGTCTACCGGGAGTGGAGTAGACAAATCGTCGTACCACTATAAAAATGATTGTGTTTGAGATTGATATTCTTCTGATTGTGTGATTTACTTCAATATTTGCATATCTGAATATCTGAGATCACACCTCACACACTTACACAGTCATATCTATCATAAACTAGTTTACATATTGTTTACTTCTCAAATAATTTGTGATTGGATCCTCTACCAAGCTTGGAAGCTAGTAGAGTTAAGTTTGAGTGATTCTAATATGTGCCTGTTATTAGGATTAGTGTAATAGGATTTTAATAAATCATAAAAACTCTTAAAAAGTCCTATTCGGCCCCCTCTAGGACATATTGGCATATCCCGACTTCAACTAAAGCGGTCTTCACCGTAATTTCAATTGGTATCAGAGCGGGTCTCTCTTTAAGGGCTTCACCGCCTAGAGAGTGATCTTGACTGAAGTTGGGAATATGGTCATAGGAGAGGGCTCATTGGTCACTAGACCTCTAGTATTTGATGGATCAAATTATGCATACTGGAAGGCTAGGATGCACTACTTTCTAAGATCTTTGGACCATGATGTTTGGGATATAGTTGAAAGCGGATATGTGCCACCAACTGAACAAATTATACTTGACAGTGGTACAACCATCACAAAGCCCATATCCAAAGAAAAGTGGACAGCGTTCGACAAAGAAAAACAGATTGCTGAAGCAAAAGCTATGAACGCCATCTATTGTGCCATGTCCCAAGACATCTTCAACCAAATAAGTATGTGTGGGACATCCAAGGAAGCATGGGACTTATTGGAAACGACCCATGAAGGCACAGGAACTGTGAAGAGATCTAAACTACAACTCCTGACTTCACAGTTCGAAAGTCTCAGAATGGAAGAGAACGAGACCTTTATGGAGTTTTACACAAAGTTAAATATCATCTATAACTCCATGGGTGGATTGAGAGAAAAAGTTCCGGTTCCTAAAATCTGTAAGAAAATACTTAGATCATTGCCGGAACATTTTAATCCCAAGGTTACAACTATTAAAGAATGTAGAAATATCGATGAAATTAAAGTAGAAGAACTAGTAGGTTCCCTACAAACTTTTGAACTACACTTCAAACAAACCCAAAAATCCAAAACAACTGTCTTAAAAACTTCTAAGAAAACATTACATGAGGAGAGTGAGAGCGAAAAGGAAGATGATGATGAGGAAGTGGCTTTGCTGGCACAACGATTCAAGAAGTTCTTTCAGAAAAATCGTGGCTGGCCTTCCAGAGGAAGAAATGTGAACAACGAACCTTCTACAGACAAATTTGGTAAAAAGACCAAAGAACCACAATGCTATGCCTGTCAGGAGTATGGGCACCAATCAACCGAATGCCCAAATAGAAAAACTAAGGGCAAGGTAATGGCTTCCACGTGGGATGATACTGATGAGTCAAATTCAGAATCTACTGACTCAGAAAGCGATGGAGATAAAAAATCATTGAAAATACTCGTGGTCTCTACTGCTTCAATCATTCCCACTGAATTTGAGAACGAAAAAGAACAGCAAGCTACTAAATCATTTCCATCTGATAATGAGGAAACTGGAGAAGAAGAAGAAGAAGAAAAGGATAAATTACAAAATGCTTATAATCAACTCTACATTCATAGCATAAATATCCTTAAAAGACTCGAAATAATGGAAAACAAAAGTAAGTTGCTGCAAAAAGATTTAGATAAAATGTTAGAAATCAACACTCAATTAATAAATGATCTACAGCAATATCATATGGATAATGATAGACTCGAACGAATTAATATCCTTCTCGAAAACGAGTCTGAGAAATTGAACAAACAGGTCGAGATCTTAAAAGACAAAATTGTGCTTCTTCAAAATGAAAATCATACAATCCTGTTTGATCTAGAAGAATCCAAAAAGATGGCCAAGATAAACTACAAGTTATCCCAAAGTGGCAAAAAGCTAGAAAAACTGTTAAGAATGGGAAGACCTGGAAAGGATAAAAGTGGCTTAGGATATGAAAATTTTAAGCCAAAGGCCAGAAATACAACACCTAGAACTAAAAAACCTGCTGCCTCTGGAAGAAAAACCAGAACAACTCTAGTATGTCATTTGTGTGGTGATTCAGGTCATTATAAGTTTGAATGCATAACACCTAGGAGGACTCAACCTAGCTCTGGTCAGAATCATGTTAACAAATTATTAACCAGAGATATACAGAACTTCAAAAGTCCTCTTAAGGATATGAATAGAAGCAATGCCTTTGCACCACCACCCAAATCGATTAACAAAGTGAAATGGATAAGGAAGAAATAGTTCAAATTGTGCATCAAAATCTGAACATGTACTAAAATGAGGATTTTTTTTTGGTTGAGCTCTCAATGTTACATCTGAGGTTCGTCACCTCAAACTTTTTATATATAAACATTATTATGTTTATAAATTTTGGAGTTGTACAAAGTCTGTACAAAATTTTGGTATGAGTACTGTAAATACAAGGATGGAACCTTCCTTGATTGGCTGTCAGTCTGAGAATGATTGAACAATGTTTAGAATCAATGACTCATTCTCGATCAATCGATAAAGGACCGATATCATCGATGTCCCTGTAGAATATGAATACTCATGTGTCCGTAGATGTCATTGAAGACAGACTCGATAGAATCGATCAAGCAGTGTCTCGATATCATCGAAACAATGATCGATAAGATCAACAGACGACGCTCGATAAAAGTCAGTGGAGTGAAAAAGGGAATTTATTTTTAAGGGTTTCAGTCATCTTCTCTACACGATCCTCTCAACCAAACCACTAGGAGCCATGTTAGACTACTCAAATCATTCCACAAATCGAGTAATACCCTTCTAACACTTCAAGAGTCCATTCCTTTTTGGGTATTTTTGGTTTGTTAGGTTTTTGTCATTTTTTTTTCCGAATCTTTCAAAATCCGTTTGTCCACATGAGAAAAGACAAAGGAGTAGCATCTAGTCCCGGGGAGTCTTCAAGAACTACCCGACAAAAAGTGCTCACCTCAAGGGAAAGGGCGAGGGCTCTAGAACGTGGTACCCCCACTAGGCAAAGATCGACAGACCTCACGTGGCAGGTCCCAGTCTAAACAACCGACACCTCCTCCGGTTAGCCAACCTACACGCCCAACAAAATACACCGGTAAGAAGCTCATTCACGAGAGAAAAGTAGACAGGGACTGTTTAGCACCTTACAATCTTGAACCCTTGTTTACTACAATCGGTTGGCTGCCTGTCCTAGACTTCGAAGTGCCGTGCCAACTTGAACGAACACGCAACTTCTTGGCCGCGTGTCACTCTCCTATATCTTATCCTCCTTCAATCATGGTCTGTCTGGATGGTGATGATGTGTTAATCACCCCTGTCACAATAGTTAATATTCTCAATCTACAAATGGCTGCACAAGGCTTTCCCGAAATGGATCTTGACCTTCCTGAAGTCCAATCCATGGTAACCAAGTACCTATGCCATAATAGAGACATCCCCTGACATCAAGGGAATGCTTTAAGTCCAGGTTCATGGAACCCCGATTTCGAGTTCTGCATGGTATCTTCACCACAAATTTATATCCTAGAAGTACCAATCAAACCGATATCACGGGTTTTATGGCCATGATAGTATACTCACTCGCCAGGGGGATAAGGATCTGCCTTCCGACTCTACTGGTTAATCAGTTGGTATATGTTGTTCATACCTCTAGGGATCTTCATCTGCCATATGCCTAGATCATAAGCAGGGTATGCAAAGCCATTGGTTTTTCATCTACCATTGATCCGGTACTTCCACTTCAAGTCTTCAATGTAAAGAACATTCAAAAAATGGACCTGAGGTTCCACAAGTACCCAGAGGACGAAGAAGAAGGCATCCAAGAAGGGGGAGCAGAAGGTGGTGGTGTCCCTCACACAGAAGAAACTGGGATGGCCGGAGATGAACCCTTTGGACCTGATCCAGCCACATCAACTCCCAGATACGTCAAAAGGTTTAAGCTGGACAGAATCAGGGCACTTCAGAGGGATGTCCACTCAGTACATGAGTGGCTTACAATCCTGGAGCGGCTAGTCCATGGAGTACAACAGACTATGCAACATTTGGTGGATCTGATGACTTACCGATGGGACGACACGGCACCATCCCACTCCGCTCCCTGATGCTGATCCCTGCATGCTATCACATACACCTCTCTTAATTTTGCGTACGAATATTAGTGTCTTTTTGAATATTCTACGTCTTCATGAGTGTTTGTGATAACTAACTAATCTGGAGAATCTGACGTTTCTTTTTGGAAAATGTATGTCCTTGGTTGGACTAAACATATGTTTTTGTTAGGCTTGGTTCTATTGGGAAATACTATTAATCTATTGCTATCTGTGGCAGTACGTGGTTTGGATAGTTGGATAATATTTTTGAATATGGCTGAATATAATTCACACTTTTTATTGCCATTCTTATGCCTTACAAATCCCCTGGTTTATCTAGTTTTTGATATGAGATGCATGTGATGTTTTTACTGAATACTCTAACTGCTATATCACTGCATATATCTATCTGCTATGCATATATATTCACTAAAAATGATGTTTGATTTAGCAACTGATTAATCATTATACATCTATCTATTATATGCATATTCCTCTGAATGATGGTTCTCCCAAATACTTATCTCTTCAGTCAATATCAACTACTATATCTTTGTCAATGACTGATAAAAATGGGGAGAACAGTTCAAACACCTCAAATGAAAAATTGTATATCTGCTTGGATAATGTTGCAGGTGTTAGGGGGAGCTGCTGCATCAAGTAAGGGGGAGTTTGCAGAGAACAGTTACTGGTTGTATACATGGGCTAGAAATTGTAAAATTGTGTAAAAAAATATGTACACACAATTTAGGATGTGTTTGTATAGAATGTTCTAAGGTGTTTTGGGATTTCGTTACGTAATTGACAAAGGGGAAGATTAAAAGTGTCGTGGTTTGTCAATTTGCGTGAGTGTTGAGTCAGTTTGTCTGCAGAGCCTGATAGGAAGATCAATTCAAGCGTCTGCCTTAACCAGTTATGTGCAAGCTCGCCACAGGTAAATCTGAGCCTCACATCCCTTGTCCTAAATCACCAAGTAAGCTAAAACCCTTAAAATCAAACTAGAACATCTTAGGATTTTGGGTAAGAAAACGTTTTTAAAATAGAAAAATTCTCTAAGTTTTCTTGCCCTGTTGATTTTATTGATACACATCTCGATATGATTGACCTGCACTGTCGAGTCCTCGATGCTCCATCGATACCATCGATAAGAGATCCAAGTATGTCCAGCAACCTCATGACTTATCTGGACGAATTATCGATATATCGATACACCTATCGATATCATTGATATCAAATCTCGAGTCTATCGAAGTCGACTCGATACTATCGACAGGAAGATTTCCGGCGCCTCTATTTTTCTTAAAGAATATCATATAAGCATCGATATATCGAAGCCTCCTCGACACCATTGAAATTCAAACCTCAATGATATCGATAGGCCTTCGCAGATATCGATCTTGGGCACCAAGTTTTCTAGCAACATATTTCAGGGTGGTTTAACTATGATCGAGGACCCCTCGATAGAATCGATATTCAAATATTGATGACATCGGTATCAGGTCGAATGCATCGAACAAGGACATAAACTGTCCAGCAAGCTTAATGAAAATTTCACTGGATTTATCGATGCCTCGACTCTGATATCGATATCATCGACATTCAAATTTCGATGGTTCCCCGATCATTCATGAAAACCTGAAATATTTCTAGTCCAGTCTCTCTCATTTTTTCAAGTGTCGATGGATCGAACCTATCATCGATAGAATCGGAGTTCGAAATCCGATGACATCGACAATCGTTTCGATTCATCGACTATCTTGCAAAAGGTTTCAAAAGCGTATGACATTGAGTTCGAGTCATCAAGTGGACCATCGATACTATCGAGAGTATACCCTCGATGATATCGAACCTGCTTGATGATATTGAACTCTCTCATAAATGTGATCGTTTTATATCCATTAGAACCTTTTGCCTATATATAGAGGACTTGTCTATTGTTGCTGTGAGAGAAAGAAAAGAGAACTTTTGAGTGTTTAACTTTACATCTTATATCTAAAGCCCTTTCTCTCAAGGAAGTTCATCCTCCAATCCACCCTCACCATTGATATTCAATAGAGTGGATTGGGGAATGATCTTCCACATTCAAGGATGCTCCAGCTACCATCTTAATGGCAAATCATTAAGCTGGGATGCCTTGAATGCTTAGATGATTGAAATCACTCTATCTTCCTTATAGGAAAATCTTTTGAGAGTAGGATTTCATCATAACCTTGACCCAACCAGTCACCATGCATTGGTATATCTTTTGAGTTACGGATTAAGAAGATCGAAGAGTTTTCGTTAACAAAAGAGGAGATTTTCATCAATGTGCTTAATGGGACTCATCAGCTTATCTGTAAGTATCTAGAGTCCAGAGGACACTTTCCATTTTAAGATTAGGTCCTAGGTGTTTGTCACCCCTTGAAGCCCTCGTAAGAGGCCTTCGGCGGGAGTATACGTGGTGGGTGCGTTGTGTGGACTCTTGCTTTATGGTGAGCATAAACATCTGGTTGAAGGTGAACCAACAAAACCTTAGGTTTGAGGTCAATCGCTGTGAAACCTCAGGTTTGAGGTGAACCGTGTAGAAACCTCCGGTAGGGTCTTATGGAATATCCTTTGCCAGTTTGCCTAAAAGTGAGTGCGTTGTGTTGACCCTTGCTCGTGAGAGCATAAACAGTCAGTCTCAGTGTAGGTTGTAAAGGTTGAAGGTGAACCTGATTTAAAACCTTAGGTTTAAGGTGAACCGCTGTGAAACCTCCTTAGTGAAATCCGGCACACTCAAGGGTTGAGTGCGTCTGTCGGGAGTGGAGTAGACTGATCGTCGAACCACTATAAAAATGACCGTGTTTGAGATTGTTATTCTTATGATTGTGTGATTTACTTCAATATTTCTATATCTGAATATCTGAGATCACACCTCACACACTTATATGGTCATATCCATCATAAACTAGTTTGCATATTGTTTACTTCTCAAATAGTTTGTGATTGGATCCTCTACCAGGCTTGGAAGCCAGTAGGGTTAAGTTTAAGTAATCCTAATATGTCTGTTGTTAGGATTAGTGTAATATGATTTTAATAAATTATAAAAACTCTTAAAAAATCCTATTCACCCCCCTCTAGGACATATTGGCATATCCCGACTTCAACTAAAGCGGTCTTCACCGCAATTTCAGGATCGACGGTCGTTTCCTTATTTTAATTCTGTTTTTACTATAAATAGTAGTTTTTAGTTTGATTATAACTCTTCATCTGCTAGGCTTTAGGAGTTGCACCTTTTGTGAAAAGAGCTTAGAATAATTAGGAGAACAGCTTGGTGAAGACAAATAGGACACTTACTAGTTTTGGCTGAAAACCTTGCACGCTAGTAAACGTCACAACTGTCTATAAATAGTAAGTTTACTATTTATAGTAAGTTGCGATTTCTTAGAGTTTTAGTTATAGTTTGCTTTTGATTTCTCTCTCATTGCTTGGTATTCTTATTTAAAGGGTTATGAACTCGTTTATTTCATCCATCAATCAAATTATGAATTTATTAGAATTTATTTCTATTATTCATGCTTTCTTTCCTCGTGGATTCGAGAAGTCTCTATGAGGAGTTCAGAAAAGCTTCGTGGATTCGGGGTAGTTATCCTTGAGGAAGACGGTGATCAACCTTATCACCTACATCCCTGCATCAACTTCCCAACATTTAAATCATTACGAGGTTGTTTTCGCACCAGCTGGACTTGAGAAAGAGGAACCATACCTACAATCTAGGTGCAGTCTAAAACACTTATATGGACCTTTTTTTTTTTTTTTTAATGGTATATAGACCTATATATAACTATTGAGAGTCAAGATTTAATACATAATGTAAATATTCTATCAAAAAGTTTTATTTTATTTCAAAACGATCAATATGTAGAATCAGAATAAATGATTGTTGAGATTCACGCTAGAACATTTTTTTTTTTTTTCAGTTAGCTTGTTAGTACACACCCATGTCAGTACACACACTCCATGTTAGCCACCCCCACTAGGGATCGATACCAAGACCTCAAGTGTTGAAATGAGGTATCTTCACTCAGTCTGCCAGTTGAGCTAAGGATCTGGGTGTAACATCCACTTTCAATTTTAAACAGAGTTTGGAAACCTATTTATTCTAACATAGAGGGAGAAATGCATTAGAGTACCGATGTGGACTATATGTTTGAATATAGATACAATAATGCTTACCAAAAACAAAAGTGTGTGTGTGTAATAATTTCTTGCTCATTGCATTTAATTACACTATCAAAAATAGTGTTGCAATATCCAAATTGTAATTTCCTTTGCAGCATTTTCATTGAGGATCTATGCTCCAAATTGCAAATTGCAATAAGTTTCTTTGAAGGTGGACGTTAAAAGACACAACTGCAATTGGAGGGCTCCTCATGATCAGTTCTTGTGAATCAAGGAAACATCATCAATATTCTTCACTTCCTCTTGAATAATACGAATATCAGTAATTTAACTTGCTTGCAAACCCAAACGAATGTCAATTTTCACAATACAATTCATTTTTAATCCTAAGGTAATTGGTAACAGTATTTGATTATGTCTGCGACCCTATGGCTCAGTGGTAGACTCACAAGAGTTTCAACATGAGGTCATGGGTTTGATCACCCATTGCGGTCTGAGTGTGCGGGCATGTGTGGGGTGTGTGAGTGCGTGTGGAAAAAAAAAAAAAAAAAAAAAAACAGTACTTGGTTATTTCATTAACTCAAACCAATTATTTCAGTTCAATTCCATGGAGCATCCCAATGTAGTTTAGAAACTTAGGGTTTGTTTGGTGGCGCCCGTATAACACTTTTTATCAATTTTGCCCAATCAGCTGACAACCTTTAGAAAGTATCTCAAAGCAATTTCTCCACAAGAGCGAGTTAAGGCTGCGGTGATTTGCCACCGGACCACACATGCAAACACATGAAGAATGTGTAATTAAGATCCAAACCGTCCAGTTGACGCTTCATCACATGCCCAATCATTCACTAAAAAATCGTGCCCAATATTGGATGTTCTGGTGAGGGACAGTAGTGACTATATTGAACTCTATATTGAAATGAATTCTGTTGTACAAGCAAACAGGCCTTAAAGAAATCATGAAACCCTCAATGAAGTCAACAAATGTAATGAGAGAAAAACACAGCTTACTCAGAGTCTTGCTTAGTAAGCTTTGTCCATTGCCAAAAACGTGGATCATTGCCCCATATGATGTCTAGAGCCTTGGAAGATACGTGAATTTCACCTTGAGTTTTTCTTATCAATTGCTCCTATTAATAAAAGTATATTATTAGATGGACAGACACTAATCTACTCTAATAAAGTATAAATAGGAGCATTCTGTGTAATTAATGCAAAACAAGAGAATATATGCATGCATGTAGACAATATAGATGTATGTCAATGTCACCCTTCCAATAAATTAGAGAGAGGAAGGTCTCTGCAAATCAAATAAGAGCTTATATGGTATTCTATACTTAAGACACGCGATTTCTAAATGAAAATAATAATAATAATACTAAAGGAATCAAAGATCTTGTTTGGTAGACACCTAAAGATGAGTTATTCTCATCTTAGTTGATCATAATTATGTACTAGAGATCCTATTTCTTTTTGGTGGGGCTTAAAAATAACCTTGGTACTCAACAATCACAGTCTCTAATACATAATTACCATTAACTAAAGGAAATTTTACATACAAAAAAAAAATAATAATAAATAAATAAATAAATAAACTAATTAATATGGAATTTACATTCCGATAATTTTTTCTATATGTTTTTCAATAAGCTAGCTATCTCATCAATCTAAGTAATTATCGTTAGAGTATCTTTGTTTATATTTCTTAATAACGATTTGGGTCAAAGCGTCAGTGACCCGGTTGGGCCCCACCATGATGTTTATGTGAAATTGACCTTGGCCACTAGGTGTGTCACCCCTTGTCAGCTCCAACCCTTATTAAGATAAACCACATTATTTGAAATATTGTACAAGTGTACATGGCAGCACTTGCCTTGCAAATTATTTCCCTTGGTGTGGCACACCTAAATCAGGGATGGGCTTGATTTGTAAGCCCCAATTAAATTTTGGCATGGCATATAATGGTTGAGTGGACTTCATATAATTATCACATGGTAAGACATAAAATCAAGGTTAGGCGTCTCTCTCCCAATAGCTTCCTTTGGTGTGGTCAAACTAAATCACATGTCAACCTGATTTTTTTTCCAATGACCTAACGTGGGATTATATATCTAATGGTTGGAGGGAATTTCATATACGCATCATGGTGGTCCCATTAATCAAGGGCAGTCTCGCTTTTCCATCTATGCCCAAATAAACATATATTTCAGCTGATTGGTTAAAATAAACGGAATTTCAATTGCCCTTGATTTTTTGATTGGGCTTACCATGATGTTTATGCAAGATCCAATCCAACCATTAGATATGTAATCCTGTGTGAGGCCCAATTTTAAAAAACGAGGCAGACTTGTGATTTAGGTGTGCCACAAGAAAGGAAACAATTGGAAGGTAAACAATCGAAAGAGAGATGAGTAATTGAGGTGGGCAACATGAAAGGAAAAGGTCAGAAGAAAGATGTCCACAATTGAATTTTACAGGACTCACCATAATGATTATATGAAATCCATAATGATTATATGAAATTCACCCCAGCTATTAGATGCGACGCCAATATTTAGGCCATGGGGGCATAAATTAGGCTCATACGTGATTCAAGTGGATGTCACCAAGAAAGCAGCTTGAAGGGTGAGCATTTCCATGTGCACTATTTCCATGTGGTCCACCTAAATCACAACAAATGGAGCTGAGTGTTGGGCCCTGGCTTAACAAGGGGCAATGCCCCTGGTGGTTGGAGTGGATTTCACATAAGTATCAGGGTAAGGCCCACCTGAGTCGTGGACCCTTTGCTTGCGTAGCCTACCTAAGTAGCCCTTGAGAAATCTAATTGGGAGGTAGTGCTCTTAATAATAATTAATTGTTTTGAAAAAGGTTTCATAGTGTTTATTCGATATTAATTAGGTTTGTTTTTTTGGAAAAAAATTCCTTAACTAAAAGAAAAAGATGCATAAGTTCCCGAGCTACTTGCAGTGGCTCAAAACTTCTTTACATGTATGTCCCAATTTGGTGATATAGACTGTTTATGGGTGGTCAATGATGAACATGGATTAAACACCCTCAAACAAATCCTAACCATCACGTGTTTCCTTTCGTATGGACTATTGTTCTATATTTTTTTCCCTTGACCATCAATTTTTAGGCCACCTTCCACAAGGTCTGGATCTTATTATCATTAGCACCAAATCATGGTCCCAAAATGTACTTTCTCAAGTTACTTGGATGTGAACTTGATGTGTGTGTGTGTGTGTGTGTGTGTGTGTGTGTGTGTGTGTGTGTGTGTATATATATATATATATATATATATATATATATGGGAAAAGGTACAATGAGCTCTAGCGTGTTACGGCCGTCCGTGAGGTCAAGCTGTGTGGGCCCCACCTTGATGCCTTTCGAAAATCAACACCATCCACCAGATGCACCATTCCATCGTGGGCCTGGACGGCCCAAAATCAGCCGTATACGGAACTCAGGTGAGCCACACCATCTAAAATCATTTGAATAAATGCCAAAAACATATAAAAGCACTTGGTGGGGCCCACCTGAGTTTTCCATGCACCTGAAACTTGGTCTGAACCCTCATTCAAGTAGGACACACATAATGGATGGGCTGGATTTGCAAACCACATCTCGGTGGGCCCTCAAAAATGGTTATGAATGTTTTAATGGTGCACGGCCCTTCTGCACTTCTGTATGTGGTGTGGCCCACAAAAGTCACGGATTGACTTGATTTTAGGCCGTCCAGGCCCACGATGGAATAGTGCATCTGGTGGACGGTGTTGATGTTCGAAAGGCATCATGGTGGGGCCCACACAGCTCAACCTCATGGACGACCATAATACGCTTGAGCTCATTGTTCCTTTTCCATATATATATATATATATATATATATATATATATAGAGAGAGAGAGAGGGAAAAGGTACTATGCGCTCGACCTCACAAGTCCTTTATGCGCTCGATCTCACAAGTCCGTCCCATGAGGTCGAGCTGTGTGGGCCCTACCGTGATGCGTTTCGAACATCTACCCCATCAGTCAGATGCACCATTCCATCGTGGACCTAGGTCTCAAAAATCAAGTTAATCCATGACTTGTGTGGGCCACACGACATACAGAAGTGGAGAGGGGTTGTGCACTATTAAAACATTCATAACCATTTTTGAGGGCCCATCGAGATGTGGTTTGCAAATCCAGCCCATCCATTATGTGTGTCCCACTTAAATGAGGGTTCAGACCAAGTTTCAGGTGCATGCAAAATTCAGGTGGGCCCCACCAAGTGCTTTTATATATTTTAACGGTGTCTTCACATAAGTTTAGATGGTATGGCTCACTTGAGTTCCTTATACAACTGATTTTTGGGATATCCCATAATTTAAAGGGGACCCATCAAATGCACAGTGTTGATGGTTGACACGCATCACGATGAGACCCACACAGCTCGACCTCACGGGAGCTTATCGTCCGCTCGAGCGCATTATACCTTTTCCCATATATATATATATATATATATATATATATATATATATATATATATATATATATATATATATATATATATATATATATATATATATATATATAAGGAAGAGGAACCTGAAAGTGTATTGGAACTACACCATTATTTTGTGTATGATGCCATATATCCAGCTTCAAGTCTAGAAAGGATCTCAAGATGGAGCGAAGATCCTTTAGGCAATGATTTGGTAGTAGGCAATGAGAATACACCGAATAAGTGTGACTAGATATTTCATTTATAGTACGATTTGGTTGCACCAAATATCATAATATTGCAAAATTTTATGAAAGTTAATGAGATTTGGTGCAACCAAACACACCTTTAAGCTATCTTTTAAAGAAGGATGCCTATATATATTCCTACTAATGGGGTGTAGCTTGCATGTTTAGAACATTTCTCCAAGAAAAAAGAAGAAGATGATGATAATGATAATGAGGACGATGACAATGGTGACGGTGATGATGATGATTACAAATGTTTAACTTACATTTGGTTGTGCTATCCAATGTGGGCCAGAATTTTGTAGTTGGCTCATGATGATTAGGTTGGCTTGCTTGTACCGATGATGAGAATGGAAAATGAGCTTTACATGAGCCGGCGAGACCATATATAGCTGTTGGGCACTGCATACGCCTCCATGTAAGTTGCCTTCACCCTATGCTGTTGATTGTGACATGACATGTAAAATAAATAAAGAGAAAAGAAAAAGGCAAAGTAAAAGAATCTGTGTAAGATAAGAATTACACGTCTGGCATATCGCAAGAGCTTTGTAATGAACCCGTGTAACTAGCATACCCCGGATGGGTACTCACCCGAGTTTACTTGTGCAGAGTTTAAAGCCACATGGGTTCAACTCTCATGCAATCTCACCCATCCATCAGGTATAATACCATATATTAACCATTAAACCAAAAACTCATTATTATTAGAAAATCAGAGAAGCTACAATATAGGAAACAGATGGGATGAAATGCTGACCATTAGTTTTGTATAGGGCCCATCCAATCCATTCATCTGATGTGCATCAGGAAGAAAGAATACCGAAAGATCCCAATTTTCCAAATCTTAGATCGGTCATGCCACATGAATTTAAAAGTTTTAGGTATAAGATTGGCGTACAAATATGACTGAATGCACGGATATGCCTAGGCGTACATGGCTGAAGGCGTGTATATACGCACAAAGGCATATGTGCATTCTCCATTATGAGGCGGGGTGGGCATACTGGTATGATATGCGAACAAAGGAGGTCCTTGTCATCCAGAAATTTGTTTTGCAGCTGTCAGTGGATGGCAACATTGGGCTCACATTTTGATATATTCCACTGATAAAAATATTGACCGTTGGACGACGCCGACAACATTCAATCCCATAAAAAATATAAAGTAAAAGAATCATCTAGATAATTCTTTATAGGCGATGATTTGTTCACACCACGTGTCCAAAGGATGGTTAATTTCGGCCAAAAGACGACCCCTAAATGATCCACCCGGATTGCCTGTGATATCCCCTCACACAAGCTCCCACGGCCAGAAGCTAGGCTGGGTTCCTATCATGTTTGTGAGAAATCCACCTCGCTTGAGCATGAACCCAAATAGGGTTGTCAATGGGCTAGGCCTGGGTTGCCCTATTTAAAATTCAGATTTTTCAGGCTTGAGTGTCGCTCATTGACACCTCTAAGTCTAAATATGAGGTAAAATTAAAACTCAAGTGAGTCACATGACAGGAAAATAGGAGGGAAATGGCTCCATGGAACTAAAAAGGTTTTATATTGGACTTTATCCAATTAGAATTATCTTATAAACAGTTTGGATGCAATATAAATATCATGGTGGACTCTTGAAAAGTTTTAAGAACATGGTCCACTTGAGTTTTGGATCTGCCTCATTTTTTAACTCATTTCCTTGCATAAGATGGAAAAATGGATGAATGAAAGTTCAGGATAAACTTATGAACAGTTTGGATGGCATATAAACATCATGGCAGAAAAGTCTCAATAACTTGGCTCAATTGAGTTTTGGATATGCGTGATTTTTGGGCTCTAGCAAAATAGATGGATGGATGGATGGATGTGATGGAGTTCTCACAGGGGGGTCCAGCTAGCTTCTAACAGTAGGAATCCGTCAGGCGCCGCGGATTGCGCGATGTGTAATCTTTTCCTCCAGTGAGCAGGAATCTTTTGCTTGCGTGATGTGATGATCTTCATTTGCTTTATTCTTTTTGGGGTGTTTTATTCTAAAAGAGGCACGGGGCGTCAAAAAATCACGATCATGGTTAGCCAAAACAGCTGGAATGCACAGCGAAAGCTGGTGATTTACAACCAACGTTCATAGATAGTCTGAAAATCAATACATATTCCTGCTATGTGTCGCTCATGAGCAACGCGGTTCTATCAGCCATATTGGTCTGATACACGGACGATACAGAGCGATGAAAGGCTGTACCTGTTATGATTATCGCTGTGCTGCTTTAAAGCTTTGATCCCAAATGGAAATTTTAATAATAATAATAATAATAAAGAAAAAAAAAAAAAAAAGAGTTCACCTAAAAAGCTTTCCTATAATGTAAGTTACAGCCAAAGTGTAAACTAATTAGTGTGGGAATTTTCAGAACATAGTTTAGAAATTAGGACTTCCGCTCGGTACTTAGTTATTGGGTTGAGTTGACCTGCTGAATCCCAAATCAACCAGGCAAATCATTATTAATAATTATTATTATTCTGTAATTCTTTTCTAGATTTTGATTTAGGTTCCTCTCTGTTAAACGGTCACTTTCTTATTCATATTTGAATCTTTGCTCACAAAATTTATGTCTGTAATTCTTTTCTAGATATTGATTTAGGTTCCTTTGCATTAAACGGTCACTTTCTTATTCAGATTTGAATCTTTGCTCACAAAATTTATATCTGTAATTCTTTTCTAGATATTGATTCTCTGCGTTAAGCGTTAAACGGTCACTTTCTTATTCAGAATTGAATCTTTGCTCACAAAATTTATACCTATGGGTGTGTCCTGGATCTGTCTGATTTAGAGAATTTTTTGGAGTCTGCGAGGCTTATTGTTGTTGTTCTTCCTCTTCCTATTATCTAAATTTGTAGGCGTCTATCCATTTTGATATCTATCAAATCTAGAATTTTATTGGGTGTCTATCATCATCATCATCATCTCTAAAAAGTTACCGATATGCCATTTCCTCGGCAGGGCTGATGTTAAAACCATGCTGAGTTATTAAAGCATGAGCATTTTCACATCGAGCTCAAGTTGGGTTGCCTGTGGGATGTCGGGGCACACTCGCGGTGGGCAACCATGTGAGATGGGTAGCTCGTGTGAGGCAGTACCCATGTGATGTGGGGCCTGTGCTATGAGATAAAAGGATTAATTCGCCATGCTTTATTAGTTCGAGCTTTTAGAGCAAGTGGATAATTGTCTTGCTTCAAAGTAATATCAAATCAGGATGTCTCGTGTTTAAGATCTGAATGGTATGCGCATAAATTTGGATGCATTTTCATTTAATTCCCAACAATACCTCCGCTTCGAAGTTTGTAAAAGGTGACCCATTTCTGTAGGGGTCTTTGGAAATTGGAATTAAGCCTTAATTCAAACTTTGGAGTGCCCTCATCAGATTTGATGAAGCCGAGCTTCTCCCACTTATTAAAACTTTTTTATGTGAGTCCTCCCAAAAGAGAAATGATGTGAAATGACACAATTATCTATATTAAGTTACACCAACCCCATCTGATTTGTAGATCACCAGGCATGGGAAATTTAAGATTGAGGGATAGTCTCAATCATAGTTATCAAATTCATTTATTCAACGTTTTTATGAAAAGAAAAGAAAAATCTATCTGGTGAACAATTCAAAAGATTCGGTTTAATTTTGATATTTTTATGTCTTACATTAAATATACATATTAAAAATCAGAATTAAGGCATAATCCCAACTTTGCACTCCCAATCCAAACCGAACCATGAGAGAGATTAAATACTTGTGCCATTTGATAAACTGAAAAATAATCTATAAAAAATAATTTAAGTGATGAAAAGCTTAAAGTGTTAAATTGTAATTTTTAAATAATTTTAAGAATATTTTATTAAAAATGAAAGAAAAAAATGATGCACCACCACTTTCAGTATTCAACCTTCAGCATTAAGTAGAGGAAAGCTTAGAAAAAAAAAAAAAACTCATATTTTAATTAAAAAATTAATTTAAGTGCTTAACAAGTTAAATTTGCTAAACGATTTGAATCAATAAAAATCAATAAAAATATCAAATTTCAATGCTAAATGCTAAAAATAAAATTTATCAAACAACCATATAGCCGAACCTCTGAAATAATTTATTTTATTTTTTATTTTTAAAAAAAAAAAGAAAGACAAACAATAGAGCCCTTCCGTGCCACAGCTGTAGCGTTTGTCAGTTAAATTGTAATGGTCTTATCGTTGATTTTTGTTGGTTCTGATTCCTTATTTCACGCAAGGAATCAATATGAATGATACGTTTCTGTGCCGACAAGTAATAGGTTGAAATAATTCATATCGGTCCTGACCGGAATATGCTCCAAAGTCAAGCATATTAGGTAACCCGCATGATACATATGAACCAAGACAATTTTAAGGTAATATATGCTATTTGTGAAGGGTTTCTTCCGTACTTTTTGAATGATGACCTAACTCCAAGCCACATGGTCATGTTGCCACAAAAAAACCTTCTAACCATGATCATTTGTGACCCTCTCTCTTTCTATCTCACCGTGA
This sequence comes from Magnolia changhungtana, assembly GCA_030180095.1. NCBI lineage: Eukaryota > Viridiplantae > Streptophyta > Magnoliopsida > Magnoliales > Magnoliaceae > Magnolia > Magnolia changhungtana. The sequence continues at coordinate 8,735,482 of JASAUF010000600.1, forward strand.
TTCCCAACATCCATCCATCTCGCAGTTCCTGTACATGGATAGCCATGGATCCACAGTCGGTTTGAATCTTGGCGGAGTCAACTTGTCTTGATGAGATTTGGAACCGTGTCGCATGAAAACTCGCGGGTACAACGGACTCAATACATCTCACCATGACTTGACTGAGTCAATGGCCTTGTCAGCTTCTTTGAAAGTAAAAGATGTATGAGATAAGATTCAAAGAGCCAATGATCTCATCCATCAAACAGACAACATTCCCACTGCACCAAAGTGTTAATAGTGTGTTATTTTTGTTGGGTTTTGGATTGCGGAATCATACAAAGAATGGGGTACTATGGAGGCTGTCCGTGTTGGATTTGACAATCAAGAATTTTGTGAGCCTAGTTTTCGAGTTTGAGACGTGACACTCCTGGTAAATTTTTTACTCAGCATGAAAAAATCAAACTTTTTATATCACTTCTTAGATGACTGTTTCATGCCGTATAACAACCTCTTTTACCTACAAACCTTGTTCTCTGCCCCTTATATGTCATAATTTTTTAATTGCTTCATGTAGATATGCTTTTCCAATTTCTCATACAGGAAGGCAGTCTTCACATCTATCTGCTCCAGCTCAAGATTGTATTGGGCAACTAGCGTAATACAAATATGATAGATACTTGCTTCACCACTATTTCGAACAAGAAACAAATGCATTTGATTTGGAGAAATTATCTTATTCAAATATTACAAAGAGAGTACATGAAGAACAATCATCGTATTATTAATACTGAGTTCATTTACATTCTTTAGTATCCCTTGATTCTAAGATAGATCATTTGAAATACATGAATTGAAATTAACAAAGTTTGAATGTCGAATCTCGAATTTGGCAGTATTTCGATAGTTCCTTCAGTCATCTCCTTAAGAGGAATGTTGTGCTGATTCGATCATTCGACTTCTCTCCTTTTGAGCTTATCCCTTACGCAAAAGGAGAGCTTGGAGCAATGAAGATCAAACTGGACGATTTTGGCAGCAATTTGACCCTTTTTATAATTGGCAATATGATGATCAGGTTGCGTGGCCCACATAACCAATCTTTGACTTCCCTTCTCACCTTTAGTCTTCCTTCAGAGCTCTGCTCCTCTTTCAAAATTCTTCCCTCTCTCAAATGAGAGGGGGAGTGGGGTATTTATGGGCCTCCATATGTGTGAACCCTCGATTATTGTGTCATGAGTTCCACTTTGCATCAGATCCGACCGTCCATAATAATTGCTATCTGATCTTGGTTGCGCGACCCGCACAACAGAGAAGTCACTTGCGGGGTCCGTGCAATGGAGAAAATATCGCGTAACTCGCATATGAATGAATTGTTTGCACGGTTCGTGCAACCAATTACTAGTTGCGCGACCCGCACAACTACTATATATGATATTTTGATTTGCTTCTATTTTCCTTATTCCTTCAACTCCTCTTTTGATCTTCTCATTTTCAAGCTTTCTTCATTTTTTCATGCCTCAACAGATTCCCCCTTGATCTTTTTCTTTGTTTGTAAATAAAAATCAAAGAATTAGGATAAAAAACTCCTATTTTACGAACATGTTGCGCGACCCACGCAACGGCCGCCCGAGTACTATACTTGACCCCTTTCCCTATAAATAGTCAACTGTACTTCATTTCCTCACTTTCCAATTTGTGGCAAAACTCTGCTTCTCCCTTTCTTCCCCACGCAACGTCTTCACGTTCGCACAAGAGTTTTTTTTGTATTGCACTTCTCACATAACAAGGAATTAGTCGCGCGACCCGCACAACCGGTACTTGGTCTTTTTTCAGACGTAGCCAATTTCTGAACCCTTACAGTTCGCTATGGCCCGCACAAAAAGGATGTACATTCTTGTTAATCCTCCTACTGACCAACCTTCTCACTAAGAATTGCCAGACTCCACATCTTTTCAAGCTGTGGAATCCCAAGCTGCAAAATCTCCATCATCTCCCATCCAACCTTCGCGCAAGCACTTTAAGACAACCACTATGCGCTCCACTTATATTAAGGAGTCAGTGCTCCCTACCTTCGACTTCTCTGAACGCATCAACACACTACCATACCCCATTCACAGAGCCATCTCAATGGGTGATCTTGAAAGACCTCCCAAACATGGTCGTGAATACGATTGGGAGCAGTGGCTGAAAACAACAGCGCACCATCAGACTATCAGCCAAAAGCCTCCTGCTAGGGAAGATACTCCTCCCCCCTCTCAACCAAAGAAGAATCGCCGGAACAAGGCTCAAGAATTTCAGGAGAAAATCAAGGAGCACAATCAGAAGAAACTTCATAACTCTTGCGAATCAGTCCGCGCGGTCGAGGGTGCCATAAAATTTGATAACCCTTACAAGAAAGGTATTATGGTGATCCCAGTCAGCATACATCGTCACCATTCCATGATGAATTGTGAGCCTAAGGATCATCTGGATGCAGAAAGATTAGCTTATACAGAGTCTTGGTCGTTTAGGGAACCGAGACTACTGAAAAGCATTCTGCAACTAACAAAACCGAGACAACATATCGGCGACATTCACTCTATGATTTTCCTCACCTCATCCTATGATCTCCACATCCTATATTCGACCTATTTTTATAAGATGCTCCAGCAGCGTTTTAGCGACCGTCGCCTTATCTGGAGTCCGAAAGAGTTCAAAACAAGAGGTCTCTTGACTCCCCGCAATTATTACTCTGAATGGGCCGTGGCAATTCTAGCGAAACATGCAGGGATTTTGTCCAAGATTGACATCTACACTGCGATTGAAGCAACATCACATCCTTTTTACAAGGAATCCTCCATTTTGAAGGTTTTTCTCAACTATTGGTGCCCTTCTACCAATTCTTTCCACCTTCCTGAAGGTGAAATGAGCCTTACGCTTTGGGACATTCATAGGATCACCAATCTACCGATAACCAGAAAATTCTTTGATGAATTTGTCGCCACCATTGATGAGCTAGCCTTTGTCTCTTTGCCTGACTGTATCGCCTACATATCGAAAACAACCATTGAACTCTTTAAGGAGATGTCTAAGTTTCTGAACATCCACAAGATTCACCCTATGCACTGGCTAGCCCATTTCAGCAGAGCTCTTCGGTAATTTTCCTTCTTTTTAAATTAACATTTTCTTATTGCGTCCTGATACATAATCTTGATTTCACTTGCTTCTCCTTTTTCTCCCAGGTTTAATGGTAACCACTCACGAGAGTTGGAACGTCTTCATAGGGGCATGAAAGATCACGCGGAGTACTCTGTTTATGGAGAGCTTACAACATTTATTGCTTACTGGCTGAGCATAGTGGTTTTTCCTAGCTCTAAGTCAACAGACGCCATCCGCCCTTCACTGTTTATAGTAGTCGGTGCCATGGCTGAGGGAATCAAATATTCCCTTACTCCTCTTGCTTTATGCTCAATTTACAGAGGTTTCGGAGAGATCGCTTCTCACATAAAAAGTCCCTCCATCAGCTCTGCTTCTACCTATATGCCATAGAATTATTTCCTTGGCTGGCTTGGTGTTTGTTTCCCTTGGACCTTCGAAGTTCCAGAGAAAGCTTACATTCATCCTTCTCATATTCCTCTTTGGTTTTTCTAAAAGAGAGCCATGGCGAAGAGGTCTTATGACTAGGCAAAAGATGCCATCTCCTCCGACGCCAAGATTAATTATTTCATTTCTATCTGCCTTGTTACACAACGGACACAGACAAGTCGGACACAGAATCACTTACTATAAGAGAAAGGACATTCTTCCTGTCGAATAGAACGTGCAGTTTCCCATTGAGGGAGGGGACAAAATTCTGGAGAGAACCATACTATCCTAGCCATTTTGTTTGTCAATTTGGCTTCGATCAGGCAGTTCCTAAAGACTGTGGACTTATAACTCAAAGAATGCGGAGTTATGACACTGGCCCTTTTAATTGGGTGATGGTCTGGAAGCAACTGTTGGGCCGAGCCAATTCTTCTTTCATCATCCTGGGTTGCGACCGTATTCCTTGGGCTTCATATAACCAAATGAGATGGTTGCTTCACCAATCATATCTGGTAAGGAAAGGTCTGCCATTAGCTAAGCCCATATGGCTTCCACCTCCTAGGCTCAAGGGTCGCATAATTGAAGTAGGCTTCATAGCGGAGACCAGTATGCTCCTTTTGTTGGCCATCATTGTGTCAAAATATCCATAGATGAACCTATCCGTGAGAAGAAGCCTGACAATACTCTTGAAGGGTAGATAGCTTATGGTGTTATTCATGAGTTTGAAAAAGTTCCTCTCCACCGTTCAAAAAGAGAAGAAGTCACAGAAGCTGATTCCCCTCCGCTAAAGAACGTTGCAAATCTTCAAGACCGGCCAACCTCTTCTACTCATCCGTAACATTAGTCGACCTCTCCTCTTGCCCCCAGGATTGTCCATCCTAGTCCTTCTTCGCCAATGACATGATCTCGAACGCGTGCTCAAGCTTCTCCCTAAGAAGGGACGATTGCCTCTGCTTCTCCGGTCTTAGCCAGTGCAGGTCCTCAATTGGAAAGCAACCAGTCTCTTCTTTCTAAAGGGAAATAAGTTGTTATTGAAGAATCTAGCGAAGGACATTCAGACGGTGAAGGTTCAACTTCTTCGTCTGGAAATACTATTTCTGATGAATACGAGGCAGAAGGAGAGAATCAAGATAATGACTATGAGGAAGGGGAAGTTGATATTAGTGGTGAGGAGGATATCATTGTAGAAGATGTTATTGCCGATGAAGGAGATATCATCCTGACCTCCGAAGTTATTCCTGCAAAGACTTCACCCATTGCGGGGGAAGAAGAAGATGAACGCCTAGACTACGGGGAATATGGTTATTCACCATGTAAGAAAATTTTGCTATTTTTGTTTGCTTTTGTTTTTTTTCTCCTTTCCTATCTTTCATATTTTATTTCAGGTGATCATGTTATCAATATGAAGGCAAATAGTACTTCCCCCATAAATTTATCTCCCGTCTTACCAATGGCCTCACCAAGATTCTCGATGTTTCCACGTGCAGTGGCACGTGAAATTGCTTTTCTAATGGAATCAACTGATCTGACAACCCCCACCACTATTGATTCAAGTACTGAAGCTAAGGCTCCATCTTTTGCTGAGATGGTGGAACCTGACCCCCCTCTTGTTAAAGAGACACAACCTCTCGCTGTTCCGGTACCAGCAGATGGTATATATCCCTTTCCTCACTTTCCATATTATCTGTACTTACAGTTTTGCTATAACTTTATATTTCTTATTCTTCATAGGGAATTTACCTCAAAGTGGCATAGCAAGTTCTGGTTCTATTGGGACTTCATCAAATGTGCTATCCATTGAGAAGCTTTTTGCGTATAAATTGGCGTTGATTAGGAATTCCATATTAGCTATTGTCGAGATGTTCAAAGATCCTAATCAATGGTCAGATCTAGCTATTGCTTTAGATGTTTTGGATGGTGCTTCACGGATGGTTAAAGTCAATGTTTCTTCTGTACGTGATGCTCTTCTAAGATTCCATAATTCAATAATCGTTCTATCATTAGCTAAAACTGCGATCGTCCCGCCCGAAATTTTAGAGTATAGGAAGGAGCTTGCATAATCTAAGGAGAAAGTTTCTCAGATTGCTCCCATTGTCTCTCGTCATGACCAAGAATAACTATCTTTGCAAGAGCAACTGAAAACTTTTGCTGATAGCAAGACGGCTATTCAGAATTGTATTACTTTTTTAAAGCAAGAAATCGCTCAGTTGGAGAAGCAAAGTCTAGAAGAAGATCTGAACATCGAAAGAGTACAGGAAAAGATGCAATGCAGCCTTTATTCCATGAATGCTGAAAGATCTGAAATGACTAAGAATAAGGAACTAATTGCCTCTTTGGAAGAAAAGCCGGTTGATATCCCGGATCCTACCAGAATTATTTCAAATGCCAGACTGGAACACGTGGCTACTCAAGTTAATCTGCAACAAAATTTGCAACAATACTTAGCGGCATTAGGCATTACAGGAGAACTATGGACGTAAAACTTTGATAATTTTTTTGTCACTAGAAGTACTTTTAGAATTACAAGTTATACAAGTATTTCATGATATTTTCGATAATGATGCTCTTGTCTCGTTTATGCGATGTTTTGATTGATGTGTTATGCCTCTTCCTCTCTCTTTTTTTTAAAAAAAAAAAATTCTCTTATGACTTGTTAGTAAGGGATTTCCTATATGATTCCTGTCTTAATTGGCGGTGCTAAGTTTTTGTTTAGTCAAATAATCACACACAGTTTACCCTCTTGAGTAGTGGAGTCACACAGTTTTTTAAACTCTTGAGTAGTATAGTCAAGTCTCACGTGATGATCTCTATAACTCTTAGGAGTTCACCGGACTTCTTACAACCTGGTGAGTTCACAAACCGCAATCCATCGAAGGGGCCCAGTGAAGCTAATGGGGCTGTGAACTCAATTGGATTTATACACAGAGTTGGCCGCAATAACTCTCTAGAGTTCACGGGGCTCGTAAGGCGACCTTTTTGGTACCAAATCTAAGGCCGCCAATCCATTAATGAGTAGGTTTAGGCCCTTCCTCATGAGTTAATACTGAAATCAAGCCAGAGATCTTTGGGGGGAGGGGGTTATGCATGGTTAGCCTATCTATGGACATGGCCAAAGAGCTCACACTGCAACCCGCATTTTCTTTGCCTTCAAGGTCGGACCCATTTACGGGAGGGCATTTTCATCCCGGTGACGTTGTCAGAAAGCTATATAAACAACATTGGTCTCACGCGTGACTGGCCGTTGAAGACTTTTTGGCCTTTTAGGGCTTTTAGTCGATGGCTCCGTCCACTGCCCACATGGGTATGCAAATGATGGCCTTCACAGGCTTTTTAGGGTCACTGGCTTCTCACTGCTGCCCGAATGACGATGGTGATAGGCCTTATGCGTAGTTGGCCATATAGGTCTTGGTTAGGCTACCTTGAGAAGTAAACTACCATCACTGTCAATAACTTTATATATGGTTGGTTGTATAGTTCGTTCCACTGCAAAAATTGGTGAATCAATAATTGATATTTTGCTGTTGCTGATGATGTTATGAGAACATTCTATTACGTTTAAAATAGTGTATCAGCTCGGCCATGATAGCAATTTTGATAAAATGAACTTGTATGAGCGATTGATGATGACAACAATAGTTACTAATTTTGGCAATAATCATCAATGTCGGCAACAATCGTCAATGCTTGGTAGCAATCATCAATGCTTCTGATACGTTTGAGAAGCTTTACTTGAAAATTTGCATTTTTTATTCATTCACATGAGAGAGTACATGACTTTGTTGTTCACAACCCTTCGCCCTTCTACTTGTCATGCCCCCCTTTTGATTAAGAAGCATTGCTCTGGAAATTTTCATAATCAAAATCATGATGTTGTGCCCTTCGTAATCAAAATATTGTCGCTGCATCATCTTACACTGTTTGCCCCTAGTTTTGAATTAATCAGGCTTGTATACTATTATCTCTTCTTTTATTTCATAAACTTTTCTTATAACGATTTCACCTTCATTAATCATCTTCTGTAACTTTTTCTTTAAGCTGAAACAATTCTCCGTTCAGTGTTTGAGGATACGATGGTAATAACAATAATCACCTTTACTTATTTTCTTCATTTCCTTTGAACATTTGGGCCATGGAATTTGATCTTTTCGGCTGCCAGCAATTTGTTCAACATAGGGAGCATATCATCTTCTTCAAACAAATATTTCTTATAAGCCTTAGGCCACGCAAACTCCTTCATTTTCTTAGTTGTATATTCATTCACATTTCTTGTACCTGAACCTCCCTGCTCCTTTTGTTGATTCTTCATCTTTCCTTCTTCTTTAATCATATCAGTCGGATTTCTTTCATGGTACGGAACCAACTGGCTTATATAAAAATCAGTCACCTTTGCAATAATCATTTCTGAACTACAAGCCTCTTCAATCAGGTCTTGAAATGTCTATAAATTTAAACCCTCAAGGCTTAGCATAATACTTAGCTTTATACATTCCAAGCATAACTTAATTTGCTCCTTCTCTTCGTTCATCAATCGTATGCATGATGCCCCCAGGATTCTTCATCGATTAATGAATTCTCCGACCGGTTCACCCTCTTTTTGGCGAATAGAAGTTAAACCATGAGTGACTTCTTTAGGAGATAATTCAATAGATCGTGAATCATATTGAGAATTTCTGAGTGAATCCACTGTTGTCGGCCATTCTCTTATTGCAACAGTTTTCCTTTTATCTTTCTAATCTTCAATGGGTTCCCTGCAAATGCAGTATTCACAGTCACTTTCTTATCTCATTTCTCGTCTTTTTTCATTACGATTTCACCTTGTTTTATCATTCTCTGCAACATATCTTTTAAGAGAAAACAATTTTCCATCGGATGCCCAACATAACGATGATAACGACAATATCTCTTATCTTTAGTCATTTCGACTTCTTTTGGGCGTTTAGTTTGAGGTAATTGAATGGTCCTGGTGGCTAGCAGTTGTTCTATTATTGGTATGATATCTTCTTTTTCAAAAATCATATTCATGATAATCATTCGATTGAGTTCGCTTATCATTCACTCAATCTTTATACCGATTGGAGTCTTCTCTTTTTCTAGTCTCTCATTTGTTATGGAAAATACGTTTCTTTATTTCTTGAGAAATAATATTTACTAATAGTCTATTCGATCCTCTGCGGTCTGCTCTATTTTGAAATACTGACATCTTCTAGGCCATCAATTCCAAAGCATGCACTTTTGTTGCCAATTCTCGGAAAGTTTTTATGTTAGCGCTTGTGATCCCGAATGCGATTCCTGTTTCCATGGAATTCAAACACATCTTGACTTGTTCCTTTTCTTCCAGTAGTTGCCTACATGAGGCTCCCAATGTCTTCTATCTATCTATAAACTTCTCTATCGGTTCCCCTCTCTTTGCCGCACGGAAGCCAATTCTGTAATACTAACATCACACTCTGAAGAGAAGAAGTTTGACATGAAGGCATTCTGCATTTGTTTTCAAGTACGTATCGACCCTGGGGCTAGGTTGGAATACCATCGAAATGCTTTGTTTGTCAGAGATGATTCAAACAATCAAAAATAATACTGCGGTTTTGTAGAAAAATTTCCCATGCTAGTAATAAAGTGCATTAAGTGCTCCTTTGGTGACCCTTCTCCATTAAACTTCTGAAAATCTGGATGTTTGAAGTTAACTGGGAATGGGATGTCTTCTACCTCTCTTGGATATGGTGTTCGGTATCTAAAACGGTCAGTATTCTCACGCTCTCTCTCTATTCTGACAGCTTCTTCGACGACTTGTTTCACTTCGTCTTGTGTCATAGTTCTCACTACTGGGACAAACCTTAGTGATCCTGCTCCCAGTGGTTAAAAGCCTTTAGGTTAGTTTTCTTGCCTATTCATTGTGCCCATCATTGGAGGATCTGCTATGTGGGCTACATTATGTGCGAGAGTTGCTAAGGCTTCTCTGAGATTTCCGCATTCTTCCATTAGTGCTCTCTGTGATTCCGCTATTTCATTCATACGGTCCTCTATAGTTGGCATATTTCCCGGGTTTGTTCCGATCATATGTAATATGGCTTCTCCACTTTTTGATAAAGCTGTAGTCGGAGTGGTATAGGAATACGTAGATGTAAAAGGACTTATGAAAAAAGGGGAAGATGGGGTTTCATTTAATTTCTTTGTGCCCCCATTGCCATTGATTGATTGGGGAGAAACAGACACCGGTGAACTTACTAGCAGTGCTTTGCCTTTTTGCTCTTTTGTCCATCTGGCTCTTGGGACCACCAAAGCAGGGAAATTGAGCGACGTTAGCTGCGGAACTGTTCGCCTGGGATATATCGAGGAGGGGCAATTCAGGATTCCTCCTAGCAGCATTACGTGTTATCGGTTCGCTAACTCTTGACAAAGGTGGATTCATTCTGTGGCTTCCTGTATTCTATGCTCTTGTCCTACGAGACATTACAACAGTCCAGTCCTTGTTACCTTCTGGTGCTTAAGGCGAAGCAGATATAACCGCAGCTATTACTCGGGTTGATTTGTTTTTGCTGGTAGAAAGTTGAGCCCTGTGTTTCGGAGGTTGGTTCGACGCATATTCTACCATGAATCCGGTCGTAGTGAAATAGAAGTTCACTTTCCTTGCAAAGATTGCCATTAGTCGTAATTTGCGGTTTAGTCCCTTCAAATATAAAACATAGAATTAAGTTATAGTTAGTATTTGAATGATCAAATAATCTATCTTAGAGATGAAGAGGAGAATGTTCCCTCTGAGAGTCACCATTTTGGCGTCAAAAGATGCCAAACTACAATGAAAATTCTATAATAGTCTTAATGTTAATATCGAATAATGAGTCCCTAGTGGAGTCGCCATTTTGTTTCGAACAAGAAACAAATGCATTCAGTTTGGGGAAATTATCTTATTCGAACATAACAAAGAGAGTACATGAAGAACAATCATCATATTATTAATACTGAGTTCATTTACATCTTTTAGTATTCATTGATTCTAAGATAGATCATTTGAAATATATGAATTAAAATTAACAAAGTTTGAATGTCGAATCTCAAATTCGGCAGCATTTTGACTCTTTTTAAATAAATGCATTTCGACAGTTACTTCAGTCATCTCCTTAGGAGGAATGTTGTGCTGATTTGATCATTCGACTTCTCTCCTTTTGAGCTTGTCTTTTGTGCAAAAGGAGAGTTTGGAACAATGAAAATCGAACTGGACGATTTCGGCATCATTTTAACCCTTTTTTATAATTGGGAATATGATGACCTGGTTGCACGAGCTGTGCAACAAGTTGTTGGTTATGCGGGCCGCACAACCAATTTGCGCTGCCCGCATAACTAATCTCTGACTTCCCTTCTCACCTTCAGTCTTCCTTCAGAGATCTGCTCCTCTTCCAAAATTATTTTCTCTCTCAAATGAGGGGAAGTGGGGCATTTATAGGCCTCCATACGTGCAAACTCTTGATTATTGTGCCATGGGGCCCACTTTGCATCAGATCCGACCGTCCATAATAATTGTTATCTGATCTTGGTTGAGCGACCTGCGCAACGGGGAAGTCACTTGCGCGGTCCGCGCAATGGAGAAAATATTGCGCAACTCGCATAATGAATGAAATTGTTTGTACGGTCAGCACAACCAATTACTGGTTGCGCGACCCACGTAACTACTGTACATGATATTTTGATTTGCTTCTATTTTCCTTATTCCTTCAACTCCTCTTTTGATCTTCTCCTTTTCAAGCTTTCTTCATTTTTTCATGCCTCAACAACCACAGATGTGAATATCTCAATGAAGTCAACACCTTCTCTCTAAGCATATCCCTTCGCTATAAACCTTGCCCGTGTACCTATCATATTTTTTCTTGAAGATCCACTTGCATCTGATTACTTTACGATCGACGAGAAACTCCCCTAGCTCCCTATCTTATTCTTATACAAGAAGTTCATCTCATCATCCATCGCGACTTTTCACTTTAGCACCAAGCTCATCAAGAGCCTTCTGAAGAGTAGATGGATCCCCCTCATCTGCAATTAGGTAAACATAACATTTGATTCATCCCTGTATCTCGTTGGTAATATGCAATCCCTTGGAGGATTCCTTCTCACAGGTGGCTGCTCCACCTGCTCCTATACCTATGTCCGCGTCTCTATATTATCATCTATCTCATCTCTATCTATTTGAACGTCCACAATAAACTTTTCTGCCTCATTGTATTCATGCTTATGGAATAAGGATCCTTCGTCTAATTTGATGTCATGACTAACGATGATTTTTCATGTGACTCGGTCATGCAGCCTACCCCTTCACACATCACCATATCCGACAAAGATGTACTTTTTAACCCTTTAATCTAACTTATCTCTCTCAACTGATGGTATATGAAAGTAAGTATTGCAACCAAATACACGTAGTCCCGAGTAGTCTACCTGCTGACCACTCTACACTTCCTCTGGAATCTTACATTCAATGAAGGGGATCAATTCACCAAGTAGTAAGTCGTGTTAATAGCCTCAATTCATAATTCCTTGCCTAACCCAGTATTACTGATCATGCATCGGGGCCCTCTCCAATAGAGTCTGATTTATCTACTCAGCCACACTGTTCTGCTCTAGTGTGTGGCGCAATTTGTTGTGTCTCACAATCCCTTTATCTTTACAAAAACGAATGAACTACAAAAGGTAAATTTTCCACCGTCGTCTATTGTTAAAACTTTCACATTTTACCCTGACTATTTTTTCAACATCGCCTTCCACTGCTTGAAGTTGGTGAAAACATCGGATTTATTTTTCATTAAATAAACCCACACTTTTCAGAAATAGTCGTCAATGAATGTAACAATCCATGACGACCCTCCACTAGAAACCACGGGCGTCGACCCCCATACATCATAATGCACATAGTCAAGAACACCCGTACAAACATGTTTACCAACTTAAAAGATAATATTGATTGTTTACCATATATACAATGCTGGCATATACTAAAATCAATAATTTTAAAAACTAGAATTAAATAACAGTCAAAAAGTACCTTCATGCCCTGCTTGTTCATGTGATCGAAGCGAGTATGCCACATACGTGCAGATGTGGAATCCACTATAGATGTTGCAACTCTACTCGATGAAGTACTCCTAATCAACCTGTAAAGATTTTCATTCACCTGTACCTTCATGACTATGAGTGTCATCTTTAAAACTTTAAGGACACGATTAAATCCAGTGAATTTGCACCAAAGTATATCGAATGCTCCCAGAGATATTAGATTTTTCCTCAAATCATGAACAATTCTAACACTTCAACTTACCCTTGCCTTTGTCCTTAGATTTGGACCTCGATCATCAAGATCTATTGTCTCGCTTAGAATTTCTCCCCCTCGTGATCAGTGCATCTGTAAAAGCGCCCATGTTACTTTTTTTTTCTTTCTCATCGCTTTCGATTGAAGGGCTGAGATAACGGTCTTGACATTAATGGTAGTTCTACCGGTGCACAATGAGTCATTGAACGACTAATATGAAGCTGAGAGAGAGAGAGAGAGAGAGAGAGAGAGAGAGAGTTCAGAAAAATGCATACTTAATAATCATCATCTTTCATCGTTTCCTCCACATTCAACAATTTACAAATCAACCTGTTGAAGTTACTAATGTGGGCTTCAACATCACCCCCCCTCCCCCCATCCTCATTCTCATCTTTAGATTAAATAACTAAAGCTTCAAGTACGAGTGATTCTCAAGAGATTTCTTCGTATAAATATTTTTTTAATTTTGCCCATGTACTTGCTACAGTTTTCCCTCTTATGACATTATAGAGAACCTCATTCATTAAACACAATTGGATAAAGGTTCTAGCTTTCTTATCCATCTTGTTCCATTCATTTTCTGTCATAAATTTCAATCGCTTTTTAAGGAGGATATCGTCCAATCCTTGTTGAAATAGGATACTAGTCATCTTAACTTTCCATAGTTTAAAATTATTTTTACTGAAGTATTTTTCTATGTCGAACTTCGGGTTAGATGTCATTGATACAATGCTTTCAGATTCAATCTGTTTCCCAACATTAGCTTTGATACCAATTGTTGGCGAACCGCGGAAGCACAAAGATTAATCAAGCAAAGTACAACCAATCGCACAATCAAGTCTAAACACAAAAAAAATAAAAATAAAAAATAAAAAATAAAAAAAATCGAATTTTACTTAGAAAAATCCTTTTGGGAAAAAAAAAAAAAACACAACACAAAGCGACAACAATGCACTATGAAAGCAGAACTTATAAGAGACAGAGATTACCAACCCGAACAAGCCTCGAATCTTCTTCACAAACCTAAGTTATGCCTTTGAAACCCTTAGGAACGAAATAGAAATCATAGAACTCCTTTGATTCTTCCAAAATCCCGATTACACCCATTATATATAGCATAATATAATATCACAATCAAAATAGAAAACAAATCCCGCACTTAGACAATTCTATGCACGCGCATGATGATACCTTCGATAAGACTTTGATAGCATCGTTGATCTGTTGATGGTATCGAACACCTTCGTTGACACGAGTAAAATACCAAAATGTTCTAGTAACAAAACATGGATTTTTCAGATTTTTCCAATGGCATCAAACATCTGTCGATGACATCATACCCATTGATTCCAATAACCCCGTGATCCAGTAGTCTCTCAATGACATCGACAAACTTTATTGTTTACAGATTTAGGACATCAAGTTGATCCATCGGTCAGGTGGGGCCATCATTTGCAAAACAAACGCTACATTTCTGAAGAAAAAAAAAAAACAAACTTGGCTAGAGTTTTTCTAACAATGACAACATCTTAAGTGTTCAGGAGATTTTTTTTCACTTTTGCAAAGAAAAAAAGGAAATAGCAGGAATATATGCTAGCTTGAGCTGGAGAATGAGAAAGTCGGTAGTGACAGGCATGAATGGCATTTCTGAAGATTGTTCTAATCAAAAGCTTGGCTTTTGTGATCACTGGATCACGGGGTTGCTGGGATCACTGGTTATTGGAATGTGTATCAATCGCATCCGCATCCGCATCCTTCTTCATTCATTCGTATGCGTATCAACCTACGCAAGGCGTTCGTCATCGCTGACCCTCTATCGCCATATCTCGTCATCCTATGGCTTGCACTTGGTGTGATCAAATCACCGTCCATGAAGAATGGTCATGACGATTTTTGTTTAGATAATTGAATGTTGTTGGCCTTTTATAACGGCCTATATTTTTTTTTGCATTCCAATATATTAAAATGTATGCCCAATGCTACCACACGTACAGTACCCACGTCGATGGATCCTTGACTGTGGGGCCCACCGTGATGTATGTGTTGTATATCCATATGGCCGATCCGTTTCTACTGATCATTTCAAGGCATGGGCCTAAGAAATGAATCAGTGGTGATTGAACATCGACCATTAAAAACTTCGTGGGGTGCACAAAAGTTTTGGATGAAGGCACCACTCTCTCCTGTGGTGCGGTATACATAAGATGTGGATCTAATGCATTTTTGAAATCATGTCCTAAAATCATCTGTAAAAAAGAATGGACGGTATAGATATACAACACATACATTACAATGGAACCGATAGTCATGGATCAACCGACCTCGATGGAATCAAGGATCCCTCAAAGCCGCGACCTCTCGCTTTCACAGACCAGTGGACCACACAGATGCCTTAACGTGGCACTAGGCGCGCCATGAAGGAATATACATGTGTGCCAAGCGCGTACCTACACCGTTTACTTTATCTAATGAGGGGAAATGACCTAAAGAGAATGGAATCCACGCCCTCCATCAACTCCACCACCCCTTGTATAGCCTTAGGCTTGATCAACGCTTATGTGGGCCACTCCAAGAAGCGTAATTAAAACCTCTAAATTCATGTGGCACGGTCCGCCAAAGTTTTAGAATATTGTAATTTTTAGGTATTCTTTCCTCTTGAGGCACGTCAAATGAATGGAACAGATGGACCCTATGGAAAACTAATGCGTGGCGTTCCATCACATTTGTTTTCTATGTTATAGCTTACATGAGTTCTGGATTATGATGATTTTTGGGTTTAATGGTTAATACAAGGCAGCGTACCTGATGGACGGGGTGGATTGCATAAAAGTTCTTTTCACCAGTAGCTCAGGTATGCAAAAGAAAACCCAGGTAAGTATCCACCCGAAGTATTCCAGTTAGCTGGGTTCTTCGCAAAAGCTCCAATGCTGTACAGACGTGGAATTCTCAACTTACACAGAATTCTTGTTCTTTGCCTTTTCTTTTTTTCTTCTGTTTTATATGTATGTCACATCAATAGATGGGGTGAAAGCAAATGGGCAACAGCTATATATAGTCCCACCATGTCGTGTTAAGTTCATTCTCCATTCTCCATTCTCCATTCTCATACGGTACAAGCAAACAAACCTGATCAACATGAGCCAGCTACAAAAATCTGGCCCCCACTGGGCAGCACAACCCAATGTAAGTTAAACAGTGCAATCATTATTATTGCGGTCGTAGTCATGATCGTTATCTTTTTCTTCTTACTTGGAGAAATGCTCTAATCGTATAAAGTACACCTAACTACACCTTTAAAAGAGAGATTAAGAGTGTATTTGGTTGCACCAAAATATCGTGAACTATCATGAAATTTTGCAATATCATAATATTTGGTGTAACCAAACGTACCATAAATAAAATCTCTAGTTGGGTATGTTATAAACTACTATTCGGTGTATTCCTCACCCGCCTACTTCCATCTACTGCGAAAAGGATCTTGCTCCATCTTGAGATCCTTTCGAGACTTGAAGCTGGACTGCAGCATAAAAAAATGGCATTATTCCAATATAATTCAGGGTACGTCTTCCTAAGTAAGATATCCATCAAGTTCACATCCAAGC
Source organism: Magnolia changhungtana (assembly GCA_030180095.1). Lineage (NCBI taxonomy): Eukaryota > Viridiplantae > Streptophyta > Magnoliopsida > Magnoliales > Magnoliaceae > Magnolia > Magnolia changhungtana. The sequence continues at coordinate 8,751,922 of JASAUF010000600.1, forward strand.
AACTAGAGAAATTATTTGGCTCGAGCAATGAGGGCCGCAATTCTGTACATTTTGGGACCATAAGCTAATGATAATAAGATCCTAATCTTAGAGAAGGTGGCCTAAAAATTGATGGTTATATATATATATATATATATATATATATATATATATATATATATATATATATATATATATATATATAGAGAGAGAGAGAGAGAGAGAGAGAGAGAGAGAGAGAGAGAGAGAGAGAGAGAGAGAGAGAGAGAGAGAGAGAGAGGCATGCTCACCTACGCATGCGGGCACCTTTGCACACGTGTCATGGGTGTCGAATCCGAACGGTCCATAAGATGCGGAATCCCATGAAACCTTAGGGGGTTAATTTTCACCATGATCTAAGATTTTTGTGGGCCATAGCAAAGAGAAATTCAAATCAAGGCAAAAATTGTTTGCATTTTTCATAGCCCACAGAAGTTTTGGATCGAAGTAAAAATTCGTATCATGAGGTTTCATGAGGTTCTGCTTCATGTGGACCGTTCAGATTTGCGAGAATCATCAGATATGATGAGTTCTCAAAAAAGTTTGTATGTATACGTACGAACTGGTTCGCAGGTGAGCATTTCTGTGTGTGTGTGTGTGTGTATATATATACACACACATATACTCAAGCTGATGGGAACGTCCCATGAGGTCGAGCTGTGTAGGCCCCACCGTGTTGCATTTCGAACATCTACCCCATCAGTCAGATGCACCATTCCATCGTGGGCCTAGGTCTCAAAAATCAAGTCAATACGTTACTTGTGTGGGCTACACCATATACAGAAGTTGAGAGGGGCCGTGCACCATTAAAACATTCATAATATTTTTTTGGGCCCACCGAGATGTGGTTTGCAAATCCAGCCCATCCATTATGTGTGTCCCACTTGGATGAGGGTTCAGACCAAGTTTCATACGCATGAAAATTTCAGGTGGGCCCCACCAAGTGCTTTTATATGTTTTTGCCATGTCTTCACATGATTTTAGATGGTATGGCCCACCTGAATTCCGTATACAGTTGATTTTTGAGATATCCCATAATTTAAAGGGGACCCATCAAATGCACGGTGTTGATGGTCGACACGCATCACGGTGGGGCCCACACAGCTCGACCTCACGGGAGCTTATTGTGAGCTCGAGCGCATAGTACCTTTTCCCATATATATATATATATATATATATAGAGAGAGAGAGAGAGAGAGAGAGAGAGAGAGAGAGAGAGAGAGAGAGAGAGAGAGAGAACAATAGTCCATGAGAAAGGAAACACATGATGGTTAAGAATTTGTTTGGGGGTGTTCCCATGTACATCATGGACTGTCCATAAACTGTCTAGATGGCCAAATTGGGACCTATATGTACAGAAGTTTTGAGCCACAACAAGTACATTTTCTTGGAGCTTAGGAACTTATGCATCCTCTTTCTTGAAGTAACAAACTTAGGGTCAGTTTGGTAGATGCCTAAAAATGAGTTATATCATTTCTGATAAGGAACTTATACATCCTCTTTCTTGAAGTAACAAACTTGGGGCCTCAAAGTGGGTTATCTCATTTTCGTTAAGGAACCTATGGATCCTCTGTCTTGAAGTAACAAACTTTGGGCCTATTTGGTATACGCATACAAAATGAGTTATCTTATTTTAGTTAAGGGAATTTTACAAAAGAAGAAGAAGAAGAAGAAAAACCACTTATTCAATATATAGTTTACAATACAATGCATTTTTCAAAACAATTTTCAACAAACTACCTTATCAATTCAAGTAATTATCATTACAGTACTTTCAAATTGGATTTCTTAAGGGCAGAGTAGGTAGGCCATGTCAGCAAAGGGCCCATGTCTTGGGTGGTCCTCACCCCGGTGTTTATGTGAAATCCGCTCCCAACATTAGGTGTGCCCAAAACTTAGCTTCCTCTGTTGTGATTTAGGTCGACCACACTGTTGAAAATATTGTACAAGGAAACACTCACCCTCTAAGCTACTTTCCTTGGTTGTGCCCACTTGAATCATGTGTGGGCTTGATTTTTATGCTTCATGATTAAATTTTGGTATGGCATCTAATAGTTGGAGTCTATTTTGTAAGATCATCATAGTGGCCTTTGTAAAAATCAAGGGTGGACATTTCCTTCATAATTGTTTTATTTTGTGGCCCACCTAAATCACAGGTTAGCTAATTTTTTGGACATAGGATTACACATCTAATAGTGTGAGTGGATCTCATGTAGTCATCATATTGGGCCTTGCAAAAAGTAAGGGTCGTTGAAATTCCCTTAATTTTAACTAATTAGTGGAAATATTTGTTTCTTTGGGCAATGTTGGGAGAGGAGCGCCACCCCCTTGATTTTTGACAGGCACACCATGCAGTGTGTATGTGATATCTACTTCAACCATTAGATGTATAATCCCATGTTAGATCTAATACCAAAAATTGAGTTGGCCTATGTTCAAATGGACCACACAAAGGGATACATTTGGGAGAGAGACATCCATCCTTTTTTTCTTCTTCTTCTTTTTTTTTTTTTTTTTTTATAGGGCCTACTATGATGATTATATGAAATTCACTCTAACCATTAGATGCCAAACCGAATTTAGGATTGGGGCTTAAATATTAGGCCCATTTTTTATTCAGGTGCGCCATACCAAGGGAAAAAAAACTTTGGAGGATGAGTGTTGCCATATGCATTTTTCCCAATCATATAGTTTATCTTAATAATGGATGGGGTTTCATGACCTAGACCTGACAAGGGGTGACTTGCCTGATGGTTAGGGTGGATTTCAGGTACATATTACAGTGGGCCCACCTGAGCCGTCGTTCCCTTGACCCAATCTGCAATTAAGAAATCTGACGAACGAACGATACTCTAATGATAATTACTTAGATTAATGAGATAGCTTATTGAAAAGCTTTCTGAAAAAGGTACAAGAACAAACATTATATATTAATTAGATATTTTTATCCTTGTGTGTGTGTGTGTATTTCCCTTTAATTAATGGTAATTATGTTTTAGAGATCATGATTATTGGTTATCAAGATTATTTTTAATTCCCATAAAAAACAAATAAGATCTCTAATACATAACTGTGATCAACTACGATGAGAATAACTCATTTTTAGGTGTCTACCAAACAAGAACTTTGATATTATTATTATTATTATTTTGATTTAGAAACCCTTGTGTTTGATCATTTTGAAGTATAGCATGCTATATAAGCTCCTTATTTGATTTGCCGAGACCTTCCTCTCTCTAATTTACTGGAGGGGTGACGTTGACATTCATCTATGTTGTCTACATGCATGCATACATTCTGTTGTTCTGCATTGCATACAATGCTCCTATTTATATTGTCTTAGAATAGCTTAGTGTTGGTCCATCTAACAATATACTTACTTTATTGACAGGACCAATCGATAAAAAAACATGGAGATCAAATCCACGTATCTTCCAAGGCTCTAGACATCGTATGGGGCAATGTTCCACGTTTTTGGCAATGGACAAAGCTTACAAAGGAAGACTCTGAGTAAGTGGCGTTTTACTCGCATTACTTTCGTTCACTTCATTGAGGATTTCATGACATCTGTAAGGGCATGTTTGCATGACCCTAGATTCCATTCCAATATAGAGTTTGCTATAGTGTCTGATGTTGCTCACTTGAACATCCGATGAGTGTGATTTTTCTGTGGATGTTTGGTTACATGACAGAGCTTCGACTGGACATTTGGATCTTGCACATGCTTGATGTCTTCACATGTGTGTGATCTGGTGGTAAATCACCGCAGCCTGAAACCATTCTTGTGGAGAAATTGCTTTGAGAAACTTTCTAAACATTGTCAGCTGATTGGGCAGAAATGATAAAAAGTGTTGAACGGGCGCCACCAAACAAGCCCTAAGCTTTTAATCTACATTCAGATACTCCATGGAATTGAATCGAAATAATTGGTTTGAGTCAATGAAATGACCAAATAGCATTTATCTTAGGATTAACAAGTGAATCGTATTGTAAAAATTCACATTGAGTTTGGGTTCGCAAGCGAATTAAAATGCAGATGTTCGTATTAGTCAAGAGGAAGTGAAGAATATTGATGATGCTTCCTTGGTTTACAATGACTGAGGAGCCCTCGATTTGCTTGCAGTTATGTGTCTTTTAGGGGGTGTTTGGTTCATAAGTTACTTTAAATTAGCTACTTATGCCATAAGTAGCTTATCTTGGTTTCTACTTAATCAGTAGATAAGTATGTTTGGTAAACAGTATATCATTCAAAAGCATATTTGGTTTCTAACATTATAAGAATTATCCCGAAAGTTTGTTTGGTCCTCCTTAAATCCACCATTCATCATTTGGGGCGAACCTTTGATGTGGATTGTTCATTGTGTGGGCCTCACCTTTGATGTGAGTTGTCCATCATGCAGGGCCTACTTTAGTTGTGCTTCATTCATCATTAGGGGCCAACCTTTAATGTGCATAGTTCATTAGGCAGGGCCCACATTTGATGTTAGACATCCATCATGTAGGGCCCACCATCAATGTTATTGTTCATTATGTAGGGCCGATCTTCAATATCCACTGCCCATCATGTGGAGCCCACCTTTGATGTGGACCATCCATCATGTGGGACCCATTTTTGATATAGGCGACTCATCATTAGGCCGACCTTTGATGTGGATTGTCTATCATGTGGGGCCCACCATTATTAATTTTCCATCATGTGGAGCCCACCTTTGATGTAGGTTGCCCATCATGTGGGTCCCACCTTCAATGTAGGTTGCCCATCACGTGGGGCTCGCCTTTGATGTGGGCCATAGATCATCAGTGGACCTTTGATGTGGATCATCCATCATGTGGGGCCACCTCGATATAGGTCATCATCATGTGGGGCCTAGTAGATCATCTACCCATTCATTAGATGATTTTCCAATCTCACCAACTTAGAAAGGTTTCACAACTACAAGGAACATATTTCCTTAAATAATTTTTTAAGTTGTTGTGTCACTAATAAAAATGAAAGAAATAAGTTACTTTTGAAAATTGAAAAGCAATAAAAAAAAATTACGGATAAAAGTAAGTTACTTTTTCTAAAAAGCTATTTAATTTTAGTTTAATAATCAAGCTAAACCTATTTAAGAAAAGTAACTTATTCCCTTACTAAAGTAGAAAAAAGCTAGTTACTTGGTAGTATCCAAACATGGCCTTAATGTCCACCTTCAAAGAAACTTAATTGCAATTTGGATCCTAGCTCCTCATTGAGAATGCTGCGATGGAAATTACAATTTGGATATTGCAACTCTATTTTTTTATTATGCAATTAAAATCAATGAGCAAGAAATTACTACACACATATATATGTATGTATGTATGTATATGTATATGTATGCATGTTTTCTAATTTAGAGCCACACCCAGATTGTAGGTATGGTTCTCTCTCAAGTCCAGCTGGTGCGAAAATAACATAATGATGATTTAAATGCTGAAAAAATGCTCTTAATTTATTAGGTTGGTAATTGCAATCCAATTCAAAAGCACATCCAAACACACCCCTAGTATCAATAACGAGCAATTAGCATTTGAAGTTCCACTTAGATTCCCTTATGGGCCTAGTCATTTCCTCATGGTGAACAAGAAAATTTTGGTTGCTGGGGAATTAATTCCAGCTTTCGTGTTTACAGGAGAATTTTAGAGTCAACATTGGAGTTCTTGGTTATTGATAAATTTTATTTAATTGACATCGGCTTCTAGGGAAACTCAAAAATAAATAAATAATTAAAAAAAATCTAAATTTCTATTTTAATTCTTCAACCTTTTCATTCTCCAATAAATCATTAATTAGTGTCAACCTTCATTTTAGTTTTTGTTGTTTTTAGGTAAGTTGGGAATGGAATTCAAGGGGAATACAGTGGTCACCTAAGGTGTGCTGGTGAGCGTGTGTGTGTGTGTGTATATATATATATATATATATATATATATATATATATATATATATATATATATATATATAAAGGAAAAGGTACTATGCGCTCGAGCTGATGGGAACGTCCCATGAGGTCGAGCTATGTGGGCGCCACCATGATGCGTTTCCAACATCTACCCCATCAGTCAGATGCACCATTCCATCGTGGGTCTAGGTCTCAAAAATCAAGTTAATACGTTACTTGTGTGGGCCACACCATATACAGAAGTTGAGAGGGGTCGTGCACCATTAAAACATTCATAATCATTTTTTGGGCCCACCGAGATGTGGTTTGCAAATCCAGCCCATCCATTATGTGTGTCCCACTTGGATGAGGGTTCAGACCAAGTTTCAGATGCATGAAAATTTCAAGTGGGCCCCACCAAGTGCTTTATATGTTTTTGCCATGTCTTCACATGATTTTAGATGGTATGGCCCACCTGAGTTCTGTATACAGCTGATTTTTGGAATATCCCATAATTTAAAGGGGACCCATCAAATGCACGGTGTTGATGGTCAACACGCATCACGGTGGGGCCCACACAGCTTGACCTCATGGGAGCTTATCGTGAGCTTGAGCGCAGAGTACCTTTTCCCATATATATATATATATATATATATATATATATATATAGAGAGAGAGAGAGAGAGAGTGGTACTATGAGGTTGAGTTGCGTGGGCCCCATCGTGATGTATGTCCAACATCAACATTGTGCATTTGATGGGTCACCTTTAGGTTATGAGATATTTCAAAAATCAGCTGTATCCAGAACTCAGGTGAGTCATGCCATCTAAAACCATGTAAAGACATGTCTAAAGCATATAAAAGCACTTGGTAGGGCCCACCTGAGTTTTAGATGCGGCTGAAACTTGGTCTAACCCCTCATCCAAGCGGGACACACACAATGGATGGGCTAGATTTGTGAACCACATCTCAGTGGGCCTAATAAATGATTATGAATGTTTGGGGGGGGGGGGGTAACCCTCTACTTTTGTATGTGGGGGGGGGGGGGGGTAACCCCTCTCAACTTTTGTATGTGGTGTGGCCCACCCATGAGGTCGACCTCATAGAACCATATATATATATGTGTATATATATATGGAGAGAGAGAGAGAGAGAGAGAGAGAGAGAGAGAGAGAGAGAGGAATGTTTACCTAGGCACCTTTTTACATGAGCACCCATGTGCATGTGTCATGGGCACAAAATTTTAACAGTCCACGTGATGCAACATCACTTGAAACCTCACAAGCCCAAATTTCAGCACAATAAAAAACTCTGGTGAGCCATGGCAAAAGGAAATAGTTTCCTCCCTTGATTTGCATTTCTCTTTACTATGGCCCACTATAGTTCTTGATCAAGCTAAAATTTGGGCCCATAGGGTTTCAAGGGGTGCTACATCACATAGACCATTTTAATTTTGTAACCATGACACGTGTGCAAAGGTGCGCACAGGTGCTCACATAAGAAGGTCAACAGGTGAGCATTCCTATATATATATGTGTGTGTGTGCGTGCACACACGTGTCATGGGAACAACATTTGAATTGTCCACATGATCCCTCCATTGCACTTGTGCATAGGTGCTCACTCAAGAAGGTGCGTAGACAAGCATTGGGCTTAGAGAGAGAGAGAGAGAGAGAGAGAGAGAGAGAGAGAGAGAGAGAGAGAGAGAGAAGTGCTCTCCTAGAATTGATTCTCTTGAGAACTCATGAGTATTATTTAAGAACTCATCTCACATCATGTTCATATGCAATCTAAGCTATACATGCTCTTCATCTAAATTAAATGAAGGGTTTAGCAAAAAATCATGTTGTTTTAAAAATTAAGGGTGAGATTTCCCCCATACTAGGTTATGACCCACTAGATTTTAGGATGGGCTAACTTTTGGGCCTAAGGATTTCATGACGTGACTTATCTAGTAAACCATTCAGATTTTGTGCCCACATCATTGGAGATGAGTTCTTAAAATGTTCTCAAGAGTTTTTGTGAGAACCCATTCCTAAGAGAGCATTTCACTATATGTGTGTGTGCGTGCATGTATGTTGGGGGATTGCGAAAGCACAAAGAGATGAATCAAGTGAAGTAATCTAATCGCACCAATCAAGTACAATACAAACACACTAAATTCAACATGGAAAAACCTTTATGGTAAAAACCTATGGCATGAAGCGACAGATAATCACTATGAAAGAAAAAATTACTAGAGTTTAGAGAATACCCGATTCGAACAAGCCTCGAATAACCCCAAGCTGCACCTTTGAAACCTTAGGAACGAATTGAAAAAACGTTGAGATACACCCAATCTCAATTACACCCCTATATATAGTCGTAGGAAGAATCACAATCGAAATCGGAAACAAATCCTGTAGATACACAACTCTGCGTAACTCTATGATACGTTCGATGGGACTTTGATGTCATCGACAGTCTGTCGATGACATCGAACCCGCTTAGATTGAATCAAACTAATACCAAAATAGCCCAGAGACAAAACATAAAAAATTGAATTTTCTCGATTGCACTTCGATGGATCTCGATGGCATCAAACTTAAGTTTCGATGACATCGAACTAGTCCTCGATGGCATCGAACAGGTACCCAAATACTCCAAAAACCAACTGTAGAAATTTCGAATTTCTTCAATGGGATTAAGCAGCTGCTCGATGGCATCGAATGGTTTGTTGATGACATCAACAGGTCCTGTGTTTTTGAATTGTTTTAAGACACCAACAAACAACAATTTCTATCATTTATTCCATCTTCAAACATGTAACGTCTTTAGTACTTCTTCTCTTATATCTGCCTCGTATCATAGCTCTATCATTGCTTTTCGTGCATACTCCATCCTCCTTTTATCCCTTCGCCAAGCCCAGAGAAGTCGTATAGAACTTGAACTTCTTTACAGGAACTACCTTGTTGAGCATGTTTGCTGGATTCACACTGGTGTAAATCTTCTCCAGAGTCACGCCACTTTCCTCAAGCATCTTTCAGATAAAATGGTTATGAACATCAATGTGTTTAGTACGTGAGTGATAAGCAGAGTTTTTAGCCAAATTGATAGCGTTCTCGCTGTCACAATTAACCAGCATGACCTCCTACTAAAGTCCCGACTGATTTATCATCCCCCTCAACTAAAGACCTTCCTTGAATGCCTCTGTTACTGCGATATACTCAACTTCAGTTGTAGAAAGAGCCACCACAGACTGAAGCTTCAATATCCAACTAATCGCACCACAGGCTAGCATAAATGAGTAACCTAAAGTCGACTTTCTAGAATTTACATTTCCTGTGTAATCAGAATCCACATACCCAACTAACTTAGCTCCTATCTTTTCAAAGTTAAGACATAGTCCTTTGTACCTCAAATATATCGAAGTATCCATTTCACTGCTTCCCAGTGTTACTTTCTGGGGTTAGACATGTATTTGCTCGCAACACCAATCGCTTGTGAAATGTTCGGTCTCGTACAGACCACAACATACATCAAACTACCAACTGCATTCGAATAAGGCACACGAGACATATCCTGCTTTTCCCCATCTATTTTAGGACATTATTATGAGGAAAGCTTGAAGTGAGCAGCATGAGGAATGCTAATCGACCTTTTCTTATACATCTTATACTTCACCAATACCTTCTTAAGGTAATCCTTCTGAGAAAACCAAAGCTTGCTCTTTTTCTTATCTCTGTGTATATCAATGCTGAGAACCTTCTTTACAGTCCCCAGATCTTTCATCTCGAATATTCCTAATAATTGAGTTTTTAGTACATTGATTTCAGACATGCTATGAATGGCGATCAACATGTCATTAACATACAATACTAGGATGATGAATTGTTCATCACTCAGTGTCTTTAAATATATATGGTGATCATACTCACTCCTAGTAAACTCCTGAATCAACATGAAAGAATCAAACTTTTTATACCACTGCATAGGCGACTGTTTCTGGCTGTTCAATGACCTCTTTAACATGCAAATCTTGCTTTATGTCACTTTTACTTCGAAGCTTTCTACTTGCTTCATGTATATTTGCTCTTCCAATTTCCCATGCAGAAAGGTGGTCTTCACATACATTTGTTCCAGCTCGAGATCGTATTGGTCAACCAGCGCCAACACGAATCTGATAGATACTTGCTTTATAATCAGCGTGAATATCTCTGTGAAGTCGGTTCCTTTTCTCTGAGTGTAGCCTTTCATCACCAACCTTGCCTTGTATCTATCATATTTCTTCTAGAAGATTTACTTACATTCGATCACTTTTTGGCCAACTGGAAGTTCCACCAACTCACATTCTCGTTCTTGTATAAGGAGTCCATCTCATCATTCATCGCAGCTTTCCACTTTTCCGCATTTGCCTCATCAAGAGCCTCTTGAAGAGTAGACAGATCCCCCTCATTTGTAATGAGGGCACATGTAATGTTAAAGTCATCACTGTATCTCGTCGGTAACCTGCGATCCCTCTGCGGATTCCTTCTCATATGTGGTTGCTCCACCTGCTCTTGTACTTTTGTCTACGTCTTTGTCTCAACTCGAACATCCACAACCAACTTTTTTATTTCCTTTTGCTTATCCTGCTCATTCTACCAGAATAAGGACCTTTTGTCATATTTGACATCACGGCTAATGATGATTTTCCGTGTGACCCGCTCATACATCATGTAGCCTTTCACACCACCACCATAGCAAAAAAAGATGTACTTTTTGGCTATTTGGTTTAGCTTATCTCTCTCAACTGACAGTACATGAGAGTAAGCTTCACAACCAAACACACGCAATTCCGAGTAGTCTACCTTCTGACCACTCCATACTTCCTTTAGAATCTTGCAATCAATCACTTAAAAGGGAACCGATTCACTAAATAGCAAGCTGTGTTAACGGCCTCAGTCCATAGGACCTTGCCCAACCCAGCATTACTAATCATGCATCGAGACCTCGACAAGAGAGTCTGATTTATCCGCTCAGCTATATCGTATTGCTCAGACATGTGGTGCACTATGTTGTGCCTTATGATCCCTTCATCTTTACAGTATTGATTAAATTCAATTGAAGTAAATTCACCGTCATTATTTGTCCTTAAAATTTTCACCTTTCGCCCTGACTGCTTTTCTACCATCACTTCCATTGCTTGAAGTTGGTGAAAATATCGGATTTATTTTTCATGAAATAAACCCATACTTTACCGGAATACTCATTAATAAATATGACAAACCATGACGACCCTCTAGCAGAAACTATGGGCGACGACCCCCATATATTAGAATGTACATAATTAAGAACACCCTTACATATATGTTTAACAGATTTAAAAGATAACTTACATGTTTACCATATATACAATGATCACATATATTGAAATCTAAACTTTTAAAACTTGAAATTAAACAACGATCAGAAAGTACCTTCATACTCTGCTCGCTCATGTGGCCCAGACTTGCATGCCACATATGTGCAGACATGGAATCTACTACAACCACTAGAGCTTCACTTGTTGAATTGCTCCCAATCAACCTGTAAAGATTTTCATGCATCTATGCTTTCATAACTATGAGTGCCCCTTTAAAATATTAAGGACACCATTGAAACCGGTGAATCTACACCCAATCGCCTCGAGTGCACGAAGAGATATCAGAATCTTCTTCATATCAAGAATGTGCCTCACGTCATTCAAGGTATACTCTATCCCATCAAACATCTCGATGCACACTGTACCAACACCCACAATATTACAAGAATTATCATTACCCATAAATACATGGCTACCATCGTACTCTCTGTAACTGGTGAACCAACACTGATGAGGAGTCATGTAATATGAAGCCCTCATGTCCAAAATTCACTTGTCCCTACGATCATCGTATAAGTGCCCGATCATAGACATTGACAACACATCGCTATCGCTTATACATTCATCAGATGTGGCAGTGTTGGCCTCTATAGAAGAAAGCTCTAAGTTCTCTTTCTTCACTTAAGGATTTGTACAATATTTTTTCATGTGCCCTAACATTCTACAATTTCAGCACTTCAATTTTCCCTTGCCCTTGCCTCTGGATTTGGATCTCAATTGAGAAGATCCACCATCTCGCTCAAAATTCCGCCCCCTCGTAATCAATGCATCGGTGGAGGGCCCCATGCTATCGTTTTTCTTTCTCATCGCCTTTCCCTAAAGGGCTAAGAAAACGATATCGACATTAAGGAATAATTTACCGGTGTACAATGTGTCTTTAAAAGACTTATACGAAGCTAAGAGAGAATTCAACAAGATGCAGGACCAATCTTCATCCTTGATCACTGCCTCCACATACAACAATTTACAGATCTTCTTGTTAAGGTTGCTGATCTGGGCTTCAACATCTCCTCCATCTTCCATCTTAAAGTTGAACAGCTGCAACTTCCAATGCGGACGATTTTCAAGGGACTTCTTTGCATAGATGTTCTCTAACTTCGCCCATAGACTCGCGATAGTTTTCTCTCTCATGACATTATAGAGAACTTCAAAAGTTAGGCACAATTAAATGGAGGTTTTATCTTTCTTATCCAGTTTGTTCCATTTATCGTTGTCGATAGATTCTAGTTGTTTTTAAGGACCTCGTCTAATCCTTGTTGAATTAATAGGCCAATCATCTTGACCTTCCATAATTCAAAATTATGTTTTCGGAGTACTTCTTAACATCATACTTAGATTCAATCTTGGGCCCAAACATTTTCTTTGATACCACTTATTTGAGGACCGCGGAAGCACACGGAGATGAATCAAGTGAAGTAATCCAATCATACCAATCAAGCACAATGCAAACAAACGGAATTTAACATGGAAAAACCCTTTTGGGAAAAAATCATGGCACAAAGCGACAAATAATCACTATGAAAGTAGAAATTACAAGAGTTTAGAGAAGACTCAATTTAAACAAGCCTCGAATCACCCCAAGCTACACCCTTAAAACCCTATGAATGAATTGGAAAAGCTCTAAGATACACCCAATCCCGATTATCCCTATATATAGCCTTAGGAAGAATAACAATCAAAATTGGAAACAAATCCCGCAATATGCAACTCTGCAATACCTTCGACGGGACTTCGATGTCATCGATAGTCCATCGATGGCCCACTTCGATTGAATCAAACTAACACCAAAGCAGTCTTGAGACAAAATGTAGAAAATCAAATTTTTTCGATTACACTTCTATGGCTCTCGATGGCATCGAACTTAAGTTCTGATGGAATTGAACTAGTCATCGATGGCATCGAACATGTACCCAAATAGTCCAGCAACCAACTGGAGAAATTTTGAATTTCTTTGATGGGGCATCGAATAGGGCTCAATGGCATCAATCGGTTTGTCGATGGCATCAACAAGCCCTATTTCTAAATTGGTTTAAGACATATAATATACATATATATATATATATATATATATATATATATATATATATATATATATATATATATATATATATATTCAATGACTTGCTAAGTTGAGAAATATGAGAACCTGCAACCAAACACCCCCAAAAAAGGACAACTACAATTGGGTCATTTCCCCTGTATTTAGTTATAGGAATTTGGATTGATAGAGCATCCAAACATAGCATTTATATATTGACAACAATCATAGGAAAATTAACTCATCTTAAATGGGTGGCTTGTTGATAGGTTCGAGATTGGTGCGGAGCTCCTTCAAGTGAACTGGATCGAAGTTGCCGGCAAGTTGTACTTGTCTAATTTCCAGGCTGGAACGTGGGAAATCTTCTACGTGGTCAAGTTCAAGGTGGATGCATTCGGCTGGCAATCTTCTCCAGTTAAATTCAAGGTGAGCACTACAGATGGGCATAAGGACAACGTAAGCCACAAGCTAGAGAGTTACAGGGAGGTGACCGATAGGTGGCACGAGATCAATGGCGGCAAATTCAACGTACGGTCCTATGGCCAGAAGGGATCAGTTCAGTTTGGCATGTATGAAGTTGAAAGTGATTGGTGGAAGGGCAGCATGGTTCTTGAAGGAGTTAAGATCAAGCTCAAGCAATGAAGAGCTAGCGTACTGCTACATCATACTCGACTGAGGAGCGTAAATGAGGAGATTTGTGGCACTTGTACCAAGTAGTACACATGCGTGAGATCCGCATCATTCATCAGCAGGACGTACAGTAAGAATTAGGCTTATCTGCTGATCATGTGGGCTGCCCGTGTATGTTTCATGTAGACAGCTAGCTGTTCATTATTCTTTGTGATCATCCGTCATTCTCACAGGTGTGTGGACCTCCTAATAAGTGGAATGAGAGGGCATGCTCAAGGTGTATCAGACCTGATGAACGGCCCAGATCTCACCTATAAGTGCCATATTGGAGCAAGTGCCACAATCCTCTTCTTCTGTTTGCCTTCGACAGGGAGAGTTTGGTAGCGAGATGGACCTTGTGTTTATTCTAAATTGTTGTAACGATGGACAGTTTGGTTTGATAGTTTCTTATTCTATTTAGTTATTTATGAGATGATTACATGCAACCCTTGCATGTGAACTTTGTGTTTACCTTGTGTTTACTCTAAATTGTTTAACTTACATTCAATCCGTCCATCATGTGTACCCCATAATATGCTCCTTAGTTCCCAAAAATTATCCGATCGGAAACTTAGGTGGGCCACGCCATATGAGACATTTGGGTGGGGGATTCTCACCGTTGGAATCTTTCCAGATATTATGTGGGGCCCACCGTGTTTTGTGTATGCCATCTAATCCATGAAGAAGCAGCATCCGGCCAGGACGAATGAACATGCCATTCCAAAACTCAGTTGCTCCATAACCTATGAAATTAGAGGTTTGAGGTACGATATTTGTTACGGAGAAAAATGGGCTGACCATAAATGAAAGATCAGGTCAAAACCTTGCGAGCTTGGCCTTGCGTATCAATTTTAAAAGTTAAATTCTCAAAAGAGAACTCTAAGATACATGCAAATATGGCCTGTGCAATAGATTGGTATGCAGGCCCACCCCAATGTAAAATGTTATTCCATCCCACAGCTTGGAGTAGAGGTAGAATACCAAAAGGAGTAATGTGTTCAATACAGACAGACCGTTCAACAATGACATTGCGCATACGCAAATCCCGTACATTAGAGGGATCATCCTCAGGTGAACGAATTGAAGACCTAGCAAGAGGAGCTGATCTAGAAGAAGATGGACCACGGGAAGTTTTCTTTTTCCCCCTAGCATCCATTATCAGAATGAAAATCAAAAGATCTAGATCTAGTAGATATAAAAGATGTAAAAAATGGGTTTTGCTATATCAAATTTTTCAAGAAAAAGCTCCAAAATTGCAATGAATCTGAAAATGAAGTAATAAGAACTAGAATCTACAAGAGAGACACAAATGATGCACTAACCTTAAAGATCTAGGAAGGTGGGTACGACTAGTCGTGCCTCGGCTCGTTGGAGAGAGAAATGGAAATGAAGAAGATGAAATTTTTTCCCAATTTTAAAAGATTCCAACGTGCTACACGACTGGTCAGGGCCGTTCTCGACCGGTTGACCACGACTGGTCGAGCACGTCCTCGACTGGTCGTGAAAACATAAAAACATGCATTTTTCATAAAAATTTGAAATTTAAATAAATAAATTATCAAATTTGTATACACTATGATATAAATATGCATGAATAATCAATTTAAAATGAACATACCGAGATCAAATTTCAATTTATTAAACCTGCTTTTGTCGAGCGGTTTAGTGAAAATGTCGACAAGTTGAGTCTCGGTTGGTATATATTCCAAGGATATTATTTTATCTTCTACTAATTTACGAATATAGTGATACCTAATGTTAATGTGCTTGGTATGTGAATGCTAGATTGGATTTTTTGATATATTTATAGCACTGAAATTATCACAATATAATATCATTGATTCCTGTGCAATTCCATAATCGCTTAACATACGTTTCATCCAAACAAGCTGAGTACAAGCATTTCCTGTTGCGATGTATTCAGCCTCAGCAGTTGAGAGCGATATAGAACTTTGCTTCTTACTAAACCAAGAAACCAAACAGTTTCCAATATAAAAATAACCACCACTGGTTGATTTTCTGTCATCAATATTTCCAGCCCAATCAGCATCTGAGTATCCAGCCAATTGAACACTAGTATCAAATGGATACCAGAGACCCATTTTAGCCGAACTTCCAACATATTGTATAATCCGCTTGACAGCAGAAAGATGTGACTCTTTAGGACTAGACTGATATCTAGCGCAAATCCCAACACTTAAAGCAATACCATGTCTGCTAGCAGTTAAGTAAAGTAGACTACCAATCATACTACGATATAATTTATGATCTATATTTTTACCTGCAGAGTCTTTTGAGAGTCTTAAAGTTGTACTCATAGGAGTATCAAAATTCTTACCATTCTCAAATCCAAACTTTTTTATTAAGTTTAGAGCATATTTTATTTGAGAAATGAAAATGCCATCTGGTTGTTGTTTTACTTGCAACCCAAGGAAATAATTTAATTTCCCAACCATGCTCATTTCGAACTTAGATTTCATCAATCTGCAAACTCAACAGTCATGTTAGTATAAGTTGATCCATAAATAATATCATCAACATAGATCTAAACCATTAAGATATCATCGTTATGTTTCTTAACAAAAAACATCTTATTGACACTACCCATTTGAAAATTATGACTTAGTAAAAACTTAGTTAATTTTTCGTACCATGCTCTAGGAGCTTGTTTTAAACCATATAGAGATTTTTTTAAGACGATATACATGATCAGTAAACTTAGGGTCTTTAAACCCTGTAGGTTGTTCAACATATACTTCTTCATGTAGATCACCATTCAAAAAAGCACTCTTTACATTCATTCGATAAATTTTAAATTTTCTAAAGCATGCAATGGATATAAAAAGTCTGATTGATTCAAAGCGAGCAACTGGAGCAAAGGTTTCATCGTAATCAATGCCTTCTATTTGAGTGTACCCTTTACAACCAGTCTTGCCTTGTTTTGAATTATATTCCTAAGTTCATCAGACTTATTTCTGAAAATCCGCTTAGTTCCTATAATGTGTTTATCTTTAGGTTTGGGAACAAGATACCAAACATCATTTCGAACAAACTGATTAAGTTCTTCCTACATAGCTACTATCCAGTTTTCATCAGAAAGAGCTTCTTTTACGTTTACCGGTTCAATCTGAGATGTAAAACACACGTAATTACATATGTCTTCCAGTTGTCTACGAGTGCGCACACCAGTGAGAGGGTTACCAAGAATTTGAGCGGTTGGATGATCTTTAACAGTCCTTAATTCAGAATTATTTTGACTTGATGAAGTATCAAGTTTATCAATTAGAAGAACTTCATCATTATCTGAACTTGGGGCAGGTGTATTCAAATGATCGTATATGACCACATTAATTAATTTTTGAATAACACCGGTCCTTTTGTTTAGTACACGATATGCGCGACTGTTTAAAGAGTATCCTAAAAAGATTCCTTCGTCACTTTTTGTGTCAAACTTGCTACCAAAAACTCGAAAGTATTTGACAGTAGGCTTTTTATCGAACCACATTTTATAAGCGGTTTTATTATTAGATTTACATATATAAACCCGATTAATAACATAGCAAGCAGTATTCACTGCTTTAGCCCAAAGATTTTTAGAGAGCTTCATACTATTCAACATTACAGTTCCCATTTCTTGAAGCACTCTATTTTTCCTTTCCACAATTTCATTCTGTTGAGGAGTTTTGGGTGCAGAGAATTCATGTGATATTCCCAGATCATTACAGAATTTCTCAAAACTGCTATTCTCGAACTCAGATCCATGATCACTACGGATCTTATAAATTTGAGAACCTTTTTCAGTTTGGATCCATTTGAGAATCCTTTTAACTTCAAAAAGGGTTTTTTATTTATCCCTTAAGAAGGCTACCCAAGCGAATCTAGAAAAATCATCTACGATTACCAAGATGTATTTTTTGCCACCTCGACTCTCCGTCCTGGTAGGTCGTATAAGATCCATATGGAGAAACTCGAGTGGTCTTGATGTGGCATTGGAGTTCACATTTTTTGTGAGAGCTCCTTGTCTGCTTACCATACTAGCATTCACCACATATCTTGTCTACATTTTGTAATTTAGGTAGACCTCTTATTAGTTCTCCCTTGCTCAATCTGTATAAATTACGGTAGTGTACATGTCCAAGGCATTTATATCATAATTCAGTTTCGTCGGTATAGACAATGTAACATGATTGATTACATGAGCTCCATCGCTTACAATATAGTAATTTTCAGAAGTCCTGCGACCAGTTAATATTACAGAACCCTTTTTGTTCAAGATTTCACAACCTTTATTAGAAACTTTCACGCTATGATTGTTATCGTATATTTGGGATATGCTTAACAGGTTGTGTTTTAGCCCTTCAACATATAAAACATTCTTAAATAAGGAAAAGTTATAGAGTTGAACCGTACCTTGGCCAATAATCTTTCAGTTGCTACCATCACCAAATGTGACTGACCCATCAGTCATATCTTTAAGATCGGTGAATAAAGCCTTGTCACCTGTCATATGCCTTGAGCATCCACTGTCTAAGTACCACTTCGAATGGCTTGTAGCTTTGAAAGCAGTGTGGGCAACCAAGCAAGGAACTTTAGGAACCCATTTCATTACTGTTTTAGGTTTAGGAGTATAGTTGGTCTTCTTGTATTTGTAATTTTTGTACGAGTGACCCACTAAGTTAGATTTTAAGAGCTCCTTAAGCATATTACTATTTTTTCAGATAAGGGGTTTTGGTTTTGAGTTTTATAGTTAACATAATTGCTTTTAGGTTTTTAAAAAGTCTTAACATTTTTAGAAAAACTTTGATTAATACTTTTCCCTTTTGAATTAGAGGCTTCTCCTCTCACAAACTTAGGAGTATTCTTCTGTTTAGAAGGCACATTTTTTTCATAGCCCAATCCGAATTTGTCACCACATTTTTTAGATCCAAATAAAAGTTTCTCAAACTTTGGATCTCCTTGGGCATACCTCCATGTATCCTTTGAACTCAAAAGTGAAGAGTTTTCAAGCTTAAGTTTGTCATTTTCATATTTAAGATTTTCAATCAGGGAGGTTTTGAATTCTAAATCACTTTTAGTCTTTTCAAAACAATCTGAAATATGAGATTTTTCTAAAACAAGAGATTCAAAATTTTCTTTAAGTTTTAAAGACTTTTCTTTTTAAAGTTTTAGTTTTACGACAATTTTACAACTTTCCTTGTATAGGGCATTATAAGCATCTTGAAGTTCTTCTTCATTTTCATAATCACTATTCAGATTTTCTTCACTAGTTGAATCATCATAATCTGAAAAAGTGAACTTGGCTAGAGTCATAAGGGCCTTAACTTCATTGCCCGACTCGATTTCAAAATCTTCTGATTCAGAAGAGGCTTCAGTGCTAGAAGATTCGTCCCAAGTAGCCAACATTCCTTTCTTTTTAGGTTTGTCCTTTTTAGGACATTTGTTTGCTAAATGCCCATATTCTTGGCAGTTGTAACATTGACTATCTTTTAAAGATTTCCAAGTTTTAGATTTTGATTTAGAACGTTTCTTATCATTTGATTTTTGAAAATCAACCCTCTTTTTACTTTTGAAGATCTTGTAAAACTTTTTAGCAAGAAGGGCCATATCATCTTCAAAATTTTCTAAATCAGAATCTTGAGAAATACATTTTGAAGATTTAAGCACATTAGATTTACCTTTAGAAGCTTTAAAATTTAATTCATAGGTTTGTAAAGGACCAACTAGTTCCTCTACCCTCATATTGTCCGTATCACGAAGTTCCTGGATCACGGTTACCTTAGAATTAAACCGTTCAAGTAGTGAGCGTAGTATCTTTGCACACACTTTACTTTCTGGGATTTTATCGCCAAGATCCCACATAGAGTTTACAATGTCATTTAATCTAGTGTAGAAGTCCATAAACATTTCATTTTCCTCCATATGAATTTCTTTAAATTTGGTTATGAGTAGTTGAACTTTAGATTTTTTGACAATTGAAGTACCCTCGTGTGGCATTTCTAATATATCCCAAACTTGATTTGCAGTATCATAGGATATAATTCTTTTGACCTCATCCGGTGATAGTGCGTAAGTGATTGTGTTTAGTGCTTTTGCATTGTCACTACTCTCACTTTTCTGAAGAGTGGTCCATGAGAAAAATGGTGTTACTCTTATTTATTTTGAACCATTAATACCAGTCACTTCAGTGGTAGGTGGGTTCCATTCAGTCACTGTGGTAAGCCACACTTTCTCATCCATTGATTTGAGGAAAATCCTCATTCTAGCTTTCCAATAGGCATAGTTGGAGCCATCAAAGGGTGGAGGCCTAGTGACTGAAAGGCTATTAAAATTTGACATCTATATATAGCTTAGATTATTAGCTTAGGAAATGAATCCAAGAATTTATAATAATAAAAAAAAAACGAGCTATTAGGCTTTGATACCACTTGAAAAAGCCAAGCTATATGTCCTAGGGGGGGGGTGAATAGGACTGTGCCAAATTAAAATTTAACAGCGGAATTAAAATACGATAGCCTTATAAAAATAAAGAATAGTACTTTAAATAAATCAAAGAACTTAAATGTAAAGCAATCTTAAAAGAGCTTGATATTAATGTTGTTCTAAGGACAACCTTTGCACCATAAAAACCAAGGGTTTATGGCAGGACAACCTTACTAGAACAAATTAAATATCAAAACTTAAACAGAAAGGAAATAAAAGAAATAGCAAGAAATAAATTCTAAACTATTACAACATTCCCCACTTTGCTTGAAATGTAAATATTACAACATTTACATCCACATATCTGAATGATCAAAGATATATAAATTAAAAGAACATTCAAATCATAAAACACACCGATATATAGTGGTTCGCCTGTGTGTTCACCAACTGTTAAACAACAGCCACACAGCTTGCTACTCCACTCCTAATATCCTCACAAAGGGGATATTAGCATTCACTATCAAATAGGTTTTTACATGTTCACCTAAAACCTTCACAATTGTGTCTTTTTAACTTGGGCTTACACAATCCAAAAACCCACACTTTCTGAGTTTCTAGCTCTCCTCAGATAACCAAGACAATGAGATTTTTCTTGAGAATCTCAAACAAAACCAAAATAAAGGAATTTATAATAAATGTAAAAATACATGGATTTCTTCTTTTGTAGCAGCTTGGTAGAACCAATCAGAGTAGAAGTTCGAATCAACGTTCAATGTCCAACACTCACTTAAGAAATGGTTCTAGGTTCTAATTAATTTTAAATTAAACCAAATTGGGTGTAGCTCTATTTGATTTTGATTCCAATGAAGAAGGAATACAACAATTTCTCTTTTCAAAATAATATTGGAATATAGGAATAAAATCAAATACGAAAAGCTAACAAAAGAATATTAAATATGCACAGTTTAGCTTAAAAATGAACACAACTTATCTCAAAGTGGAGGCTTGAATTTTCTCAAAATTAATTGATGAAAAACTCTGAAATTTGTGTTCAATTTATAGAAGTGAAGATCGCGTCTACGACTGGTCTTAGGAACCCTTCGACAAGTCGTAGCACCAACGACATTTTAAAATTTTAAGTGCGATTTGAAAAATTAGTTCTACGACTGGTCTTAAGATTCTACGACTGGTCGTAGACCACTTACGACTAGTCATAGCTATCCCAGGACCGATCGAAGGTAACTAGAATTAGTTGCTGGAGTTTTAGTCGTAATTCTAAGACTGGTCGAAGGATGAGTTGTGACATCCCTACGACCGGTCGAACAGTCTCTAGGACTGGTTGTAGAATAATCAAAAAATTCTAAAAATCTTCAATAACTTAAGACTGGTAGTGGAATTTCTTGGACTGGTCGAACCAGGTCTAGGACTGGTCGAAGAAGGTCTAGGACTAGTCTTAGAACAGACCAAAAACATGTAAAAAGATTCATCTTGAATTATGTATACAAAATGACCTACCCTAAGGTCAAACTAGGGTCTATCATACCTGGAACATGAAGTATGAACATTGAACTTCATTCTTTCAAATGATAGTTAACCTTTGAAGCTTGAGATCTCTACTTGATGTAGCTTGACCTTGAGATCTTCTACAGCTTGAATTTAAACTTCAACTTGAGTTGTACTTGAGTCTTGAAATGCACTTGAGTCTTTGAACAAACACTCTTCTTATCGATGTAGCTCTGAACATTGATGCATACGGAAGAGGACAAAGCACATAACCTTGCATATCTTGAAGCAGAGCATCGTACATATCTTGAACCATTGATGTCGACTTGAATCCATATAAACAGTACAAGACACACAGATAGAGGTTTTGGCATCACAAGATGTTTTGGCATCACAAAATTTGACAATCAAAAGAGCATGAGACCATAGCACTTACACATCAAGATAGAGTACAGTTCGGCCTATGCTTCTTTTTTTTTGGATTGTGCATGATGATACAATGATTTTGAATGATTATGCCCTTAAAGGCTTTTTGGATGATGATACTACACAAGCTTGGGGTAGGTCTTTTGAATGGCTTAAATGATGACATTTATTATTATGTGTTACTACTAGTTGTTATGTTTGTTATTTCTTCTTGGTATATATCTCCATGACATATAATTTTCACATTAAGTTCTTACTTTATACTCTTTATCTCATGAACTTGTGTGATCCTTCTTCCTCTAACTTTGAAAATAATTGCTAAATTACATACTTCAGTTATCTTGGCATATATATTATATTCCTAACCCTTTGCCAATGACTGATAAAAAGGGGGAGAACCATACTCCCAAGTATGCTGCTTTTGTGTTTTGCAAATCTTCAAATGCAGGAACTTAGGTGGAGTATGAACAAAGGGGGAGCTATAAGAAACTCAAGTCGAATCAACTGTTTAATCGAGTTGTAAATTGGAAAATCTGTAATACTTTGAGTTGAATGTAATATCCAGGGTTTGTTAGTTGTTTTGTCACATAATTGACAAAGGGGGAGATTTAAAGTGCCCTTATTTGTCAATATATGTGAGTGTTGAGTCTGTCAGTCAAGTGAGCCCAAGTTGAAGACATCGAGTTCAAGACTCATCAAAGATGAAGGCATACGATCATGCTTAAAAGGTAAACTATGCCTCATCTACCCAAAACAAACCCTAATAGGTATATGCCCCCAAAAGAACCTAACTTACCCTTAACTACTTTTTAAAATCTTTTGGTACGTTTGAGTTGCTAGCACCTTAAGTATTGGAGGAAGTATGAAATTAAATGAACAGGTAAAATAAAGGCCCTGACGATTGCATCGAGATGCAATCGGGGACATCTTCGATTGAATCGAACTTGGTTCGATTGCATTAAAACCAAGCCCATATAGTCCAGTAACAAACTAAACAAATGCTGAAAATTATTGATTGCATCGAATGAAGTTCGATGACATTGAAACTTAAGTTTCAATGGCATTGAACCCACTTCGATTATATCGACCATGGGCTTATTTCCTCCAGAATAAAAAATACTCTGGGTGCCCCTCAATGTAATCGAAGCTTCTTCGATAATATCGAGACTAAGTTATCAATGACATCCAAGACAGATCGATGGCATCGAAATGAGGACCAGTTTGTCTAGCAGGCTTTCCAGGAAAAACCAATATGTTCGATCACATTGAAGGCCATTCAATTGCATCGAAATTCAAAATTCGATTGCATCTAAGGAATGATCGATTGCCTCAAACAAGGGACAAAACTGTCAAGCAACCATTGTGTATTTTTCAGAAAGAATCCCGATGGCATCGAAACATCCCTTGATGACATTAAAGTGTATGTTTCGATCAAGAAACAAATGCATTTGATTTGAGAGATTGTCTTATTCAAATATAACAGAGAAAGAGTACATTAAGAACAATCATTATATTATTAAAATTGGGTTCATTTACATCCTCAGGTGTCCCTTAATTCTGAGATAAATTATCTAGAATGTAGAAATTGACAAAATTTGAATATTAAATCTAGATGTCAAATTTGGCAGCACTTTAACTCATGATTTGATCATCTCTTTAGGAGGAATATTATGCGGATCCGATCAACTAATTTCTCTTCTTGAAGCTTGGACAGAAGAAGAATTGAAGCCTGATCATTTCAGCAGCATTTTGATCCCTTATCATTACTGACTACATGGCAGTCTAGTTGTGCGGACCCGCGCTACCAACTTATTTTGCATGGGTTCGCGCAAACCCTGGGCTTCTCTTCATTCCTACCTTCAGTCTTCTCTGTTGCTCTGTACTTCTTCCAAAATCTTCAACTCCCTCAAATGAGAGGGGGAGGGGGGCATTTATGGACCTCCACACAAGTGAAACCTCAATCTTGGTGTCATGGGACCCACCTTTCATTAATTTTGATAATTCACAACAACAAGTCCCGAAACCAATTACGCGAACCCGAGCAAACGGTATTACTGGTTGTGCAAACCCGCCCAACTAATATAGTTTGCGCGGACTCGTACAAACCCCCTTAAAGATACTTCTCCTTCTTCATCTTCTATTTCCTTCCATCTTTTTCACTTTTTATCTTCTTAATCTTCAATTCTTTCTTCTCTTTTTTATGCCTCAATAGATGCCCCCTTAATCCTTTCTTTCTTTCTCCAGAAATCAAAGAATCAGGATCAATTTCACTCTGGAAGGGTTTGCACAAACCCACGCAACCAACGCCCGTGCACCGTACTCAGCCACATGCACTATAAATACTGCAAACTTCATTCATTCTGCACTTGCTTCAGTTTGTAACGAACCTCTGCCTCTTCGTCGAATCCCCGCGCAACCACTTTTGTTTTCGCGCAAGGCTTTTGGTCATTGCGCTACCTCGCGCAAAGGACTTTGATTGTACAAGTCTGCGCAACCAGGACTTAGGAAATTTTTTAGTTTTCTGACTTTTCTTTTTCAAATACCCTTAAGTCTTTAACCCTTTTCCACCATGGCTTGCATTAAGTGAACTTTTCGTGCCATGACCTACCTACTATATAGCCCTCACCAAGATTTGTCAAACCCATCTTCTTTCATCCTTCTCCATCCTCTGACCAGCCACAGCCAAAGCGCACAAAAACCACCACCCATCATCCTACTTACTTCAAGGAGCCCATGCTCCCAACCTTTGATTTTTCCAATCTCATCTCCTCACTACCTTCTCCTATTCATCGGGCAATTTCGATGAGAGACATAGAACGACCCCCAAAACATGGTTGTGAATACGACTAGGATGAGTGGCTAAAATCGACCGCCCATATTCACACCGACAGCTAAAGACCTCCTGCTCAAGAGGATACACCCCTCACCTCTCAATCAAAGAAAACTCGCCGCAATAAGGCTACGAAATTTGAAGAGAAGATTAAGGAGCATAACAAAAAGAAGCTTCAAAACTCATGGGAGATGGTCAGAGTGATTGGAGGCATCATGAAGTTCGACAACCCACCCTCGGAGGGTATGACCATAATTCCTCTTAGTCTTCACCATCATCAATCCATGCTTGACTGTGAACCAAGAGATCATATAGATGGAGAGAGACTGATATATACTTCTTCTTGGTCGTCGAGAGAACCGCACATTCTCGAGGGGATCTTGCTAGCGCACAAGCCACAACAACGCATCGGTGAGGTCTACCCAATGACTTTCCTCATCCCTTCTGACAATCCCCATAACCTATTCCCCACATACTTCTATAAGACGGGCCAACAATATTTTTGAGATCGTGAGCCACTTTGGGGACCAGAGGAATTTTAGATGAGTGGTCTTTTAACTTCAGGCCATTATTACTCAGATTGGGCGGAAGCTGTCTTAAATAAACACGTGAAGATGCTTGTCAAGATAGGCTTGTATAATGCCATAGAAGTCATGTCCCAATACTTCTATAGAGAGACAACCACCAATTCTTTTCATTTTCCAGTGGGCGAGATGAGCATCACGCTCTGGGATCTCCACCGAAAAATGGGCCTTCCACTAATAGGGAAATTTTACGATGAATTTGTCCCGTCTAAGAAGGATTTGGCATCGTTTCTTCACCTGACCATAAGCCTTCCATCTCATAAACCACCATCGAACTTTTCAAGGAAATGTCAAAATTTCCAAATATTCTGCAATGGCTCGCACACTTTTCCAGAGCCCTCAGGTAACTTTAAGTCCATAAATCAACTGTTTTCTTCAATTGCACCCTTCTCTCACTCACCTTTTACTTTTCCTGCAGATTTCGCAATTGTCATTCTCAAGAGTTAATAGAGCTTCACGCCAATATCAAAGAGCATGCAAAGTACTATATGGGGAGCTCGCGGCCTTTCTAGCTAATTGGCTAAGTATCGTGGTACTCCTGAGTTCGAAATGGGTAGATGTTATTCGACCCACGGTCTTTGCTGTTGCTAGTGCTTTATCGAAAGGCTAAAAACATTCACTTGCACCTCCAGTTTTATGCTCTATTTACAGAGCCCTCGGGGAGATAGCCACACATGTAAAGAACCTTACCATTGGAGCTTCGTCAACATATACTCCATGGCATTTTATTACCGACTGGATGGGGGTCTACTTTCCTTGGACTTTTGAAGCCCTAGAGAAGGCATACGTTCATCCTTCGCATCTTCCACTCTAGTTCCTTCAGCAAAGGGCTATGACAAAAAGATCATACAATTGGGTAGCCAACAAGATTCGGAACACTGATTAAGTTGATTTCTGTCAATTCTGTCTCTATCGCTACATCGAAGATACTAATATGGTAGACACTGCGGCACTCACTATAGGGGAAAGGGCATTCTTTCTCTTTATACCCTCTTTGCAGCTTGCCACTGTGGGAAGGAATGAAATTTTAGAGAGAACTGTACTATCTCAGTAGCTTTGCTTGTCAGTTCAGTTTTGATCGGGCCGTTCCAGAAGATTGTGGACTAGTTACCAGAAGAATGCGCTGCTATGGACTGGTCCTTACAATTGGACCATGGTATGGAAATAGCTATTAGTCGGTCGTATTGATTCCTCTTTCGTAATTCCAAGTTGTGATAGTATAGTTCGTGCTTCTTACAGCTGGATGCGATGGTGGGATCACCAATCATACTTGGTCAACAATCGTTTACAAGTAGATGAACCCATCTGGCATCCCCCACCTAGGATAAGAGGCAGGAAGCTTGAGGATGGAATTGGCTATATACTGGAGAAGAGCTGCGCACCTTTTCATGGACAGATTTGCAGAAAAATATCTTTAGAAGATCCAATCTGTGAAAAGAAGGCTATCAACACCTTGGAAGGCTGGATTGCTCATGGGGCCATGGCGGAATTTGAACAAGTCTCTTGTGACTTCACTGGTCGGGTTGCAGATGATGTTGAAGGAACATCTTCTCCCATTCCGGCAGACATTGCTGTAGCTCAGGATGAGCCGACTCCTCTTTCACAGCCTCCTCCTCCTAACTCATCATCTCCTATGAATAAGTCTTGTGCGCACTTGCAAGCTTTGCCATCTGTTCCCTAAGAAGGGGGTAGCCAGGCTTCTCCATCCCCTTCAATTCCAGTTAACAAAGACTCTCAACCAGAAGGCAGTCAAGCTCCTCCATCCAAAGGAAAACAGGTTATGATTGAGGAAGTCGACGAAGAAGACTTAAGGATGAAAGTTCAGTCTCTTCATCGGCAAGTACCACTTCTGTCAAATATGAAGATGATGAAGACGACGAAAATGATGATAATTTCGAAGAAGGATAAGTTGACATGGATGGCGAGGAAGGTGTCATTACAGAAGGTACTGACAAAGAGCATCTCCCACCGATCTCTGAGATTCTTCGTAGTGTCAATATTCCTGCAAAGTCCCCTACAATAATAGAGGAGGAAGAAGATAAGCCTTTGGATTATAGAGAATATGGATATTCACTAAGTAAGGAATTTTCTCTCTTTTTTTTGTCTTTTTTTTTTTTTTTTTTTTTTTTAATTCCTTATGTGTGTGTGTATGCATTTTGCAATAGTTATCTCATTATCATTGTTATATCTTTGTTTCAGGTGCTCATATTATTAATGCTAGAACGGGTGATACTCCTCCCGTGGATCTTCCTTCAACTGCACTAGTGATTTCACTGAGAGCTCCTTTAGTTCCTTTTGTAGCACCAAAAGTGGTGGCTCATGAAATTGTTTTTCAAGTAGAGACCACCGATCTACCAACTCCAACTACCAGAGATTCGAGCACGGAGGACAGAGTGCATTCTTTTACCGTTAGGAGCTGGTCCATCTTCGGTCTAGGAAGTTCCACCTCCTTTCAATCGTACTTCTGCAGCAAGTATATATATCGGTTACTTTATCAAAATTTCTGCATTCTCTAGCCTTGGTATAATTACCCTAACTTCTTTTGTTCTTTATGTTATAAGAACTCCTTGTAGCGGTGCAGCAAGCTCCGAATTTATAGCCACTGCATTTGAACTATTGTCTTTTACGAAGATTCATATACACAAAATGCTTTTGATGAAGAATTCTATGTCGGCAATAGTTCATATTTTCAAGGATCTTGAGCAATGGTCAGATTTGGACATCGCCATCAAAATTCTGGAAAGTACTGCAAGGATGGCAAAGATTAACATTTCTACCCTACGTGACTCTCTTTTCAGATTTCGTGATTCAATAATTTCTCTAGCATTGTACTTGAGATATTAGAATACGGGAAACAACTAGCTCTTTCCAAGGAAAAGGCTTCCCTCATCACTTCTGCTATTTTTAAATTTAATCAAGAACAATTAAATCTTCAAGAACAGTTGAAGGCTTGTGCCGATGACAGGACGATTATTCAAAACCACATTGTTGTCCTAAAAGAGGAAATCTTGCAGCTGGAGTTGAAAGATTATTCAAAGGAATCAACCATAAAGGAAATCATAGAAAAGATAGGAATCAGTATCCAATTTGCCGATGCAGAGAAATCTAAATTACTCAAAATCGAAGAGATGATCGCATCCTTGGAAAATAAGCTAGCCAGAATTCCTGATCAGGCAAAGATCATGTAATTAGACGTCCTTAGGCAATGGGTCGATCCTAATACCTTATTAACTTGTAAGAACTGAATCCCAAAGTCTAAAGCCGCCTTTGAACTCATTTCCTTCACAAATCTCACCCTTCATCACCTTGATCTTCCAATTTTTCTAAGAACTTTCACCCTAGACACTATCTTAAACTAGCTAAGTAGTATAACTTGGATCACTTTATATACAAACTACAAAGGCCTGAGTACCACCTCGACCATAAATCACTTAGGACTAAATCCTTTAGAAATGAGACAAAGTAACTAGGTGTGAAACCAGATTAGCTACGAAATCTGTTTGAATCGCTTTAAATACGATCTGCAAGACCCAAAACTTGTAGAATCATTGACGCTAGGTTACCCTAAAATCTAGGATCAATCTCATTACCCGGCTGCTCACGGGTGCATCTTGAAACTTCGTATTAGGTCTAGACCGCACATCGGAAATCCGATTAACGCAAAGTTAAGGACTTAGGATCGCCTCGTTGGGCTTGACAATCATCTCAAAAATCAAGTCCATCCGATGTCCCACAGCCATTCGTTTCGATTCGGAGCTAGGGTGTGTGAAAAACACTATTCCTATTCCAAAATAAATATCAGGAATAGTGATCTGGCACCTTTCGCTTGCGCATCAGTATTAAGCAACCTGACCGTCAGAATCCGACCAAATTACACCCTCGAATTAAGAAAAATTTCAGGAACATTTACATGTACTTGGAATTTACGAACCGAAAGTGGTCCGCCACGTGCGATGGGAATCCGATCGAGTCGAAAACGTAATCCCACATAGATCCATAGGTGGTGAACTTAAGTCGACGTTTGGCTCAAGGAGGGCTAGAACCTCTCTTTGAGCCATAAAAGTGACAAAATACCTATATTAGCAGTAACCCTTGAACTCGAGTCTATTTCGGGAATTTTTAGGCTATAAAGGACCTTAAACCCTCTCCCATTCCAACCATACGAATTTGGATTTGAGAGAGGGAAAAGAGAGAGAAAGTGAGGGAGATGATGTACTTTCTGCCGCTCCACGGCCGCACCGCCTCCTTCCAGACGCTTTCCATGATACCGACTCCGTTTTAAGGTAATAAACCCTAACCCTAGACTGTTTTGATATGTATAGGATCAAGTTATGAAATAGCTAACTGTTTCGTTCTTTAGGTCGCAAACTCCGTATACGGAAGCTTAGCGAACTTATCGACTCGTTACGATTCTACGACACAAGGTGAGGACTTTAGGTGTATAGGTTACGGTTTTCAACGCTTTCAATGTCAGATAATGGTATATTCATGATCGCATGCAATGCACACATGTACAAAGTGCTTTCCGTTTTCTGTTTCGATTAGAATTGTAGAATTTAGAATTTCACATACTCTTGGTATTCGTATAAAATACCGTATACGTATTTTTTTTTTTGAAAATGTGTTTGACATGTTTAATTGTCGTATGAATATATGATGTGTGGATAAAATACTCATTTGGCGGAAGGGTTCGCCTAAATACATGTTTACAAATATACACCATGTATGTAGATATACGGTATTGTAAGAAGTACCGTATACGTGTATATTTTAGCGATGCGTTTGTCATGATTAATTGTTGTATAAATATATTATGTGTGTATAAATTAATTGCTTGGCGAAAAGAATCGCCGTATTACAAGTTCCCTTGTAAACACTATGTATGTTGAAATTGGGTATCCTAGAAAATACCCTATACGTATAAAATTTGCTGGTGTAATTGTCATGACTAATTGCTGTATGAATATGATGTATACGCATAAAATACTAGTTTGGTAAAGGGACAATCCTAGTGCACTTTCCTCTAACATACGTCATGTATGTTGAAATAGTGCTTTACAAGTGTTGGTGAAATCGCTTGTGAGTATAAGTGCTTAAGTGTTAGAACCTTAGGTAGGTCTTTGAGATGGGATTCTCAACTACCTTAGAGTCACATATGATACCCTCCATGTGGTTATTTACTCTAACCACTCACCTATGAAATATATGTAGTTGTATCCCTATTTGTATAGTGCTTTACAACATGCTTTGTAACTTGTTTTATTAACATGCCTTATGAGATGCTTTATAACATGATTTCTAGTGTTCTTGAATGTCATAGTTTATCATGTTTTACTCCACATGCTATGGACGACAATTGATTGTGTTTGGGGCTATGTCTATAGTCCAGACAGTCGGTACCAGATTTGAGATCGTGGCTGAGGTTTATGTCGTGGGATGAACCCGAGTCGTACGTCAGTTGGTGACAGTGATTAGGCCACGCGAAGTGCTTATGCACTTCATGTCGTCTAATTGATTGTGCGCTCGAGCTAATCAGACTCGTCAAGTAACCCGATGTGTCTAATGTATGTTCATCATGTTTGGTCGCTACTGCTTGAACCTAGGGTACCAAACTTACCAGTGAAATCCCTTTTAACCATGGTACCTCGATCCGCTAAGACTCATGAGCCGGGCATGGTGGTATGGGACACCGTGGTCGAGTCATCGGCCTACGCCTCTGTTGGGCGATGGGTGATGGGGGAGTGGTGCAACGATCGTGTAACCACACAGCGGCCCGCCTCCCGTAGTGACCGGTGAGCCCGGACTCGTGAGCCGATTATGGTGGTATGGGACACTATATCGAGTGTGTCGGCCTACATTGGCGTAGCCATTTGTGGGCCTCGGTCGGGTTGCGATCGGGTCCCATTTCAATAAGTGGACCGGCGGGCGAAATTTTGCCGCGTTGGTAGGACGTTAGTGAAGTGACCTCGAGCATACTCGAATTTGCGGTGAGGCGATGAGTTTTGCCGCAATGTATAGAGTATGAACTAGGCCTCAGTATCTCGTATAGTGATGAATCGTTAAAGAGGTGATGGGGGAGTGGTGCAACGATTCCGTGTATTCACTCGATGCCTCTGCAAGTGACCTAGAAACACACCATCGTCTCGAGATTAACTAGACTGACGACCCTAGAATGGATCATGTTTGGGAATGATACAAGGGAGGTACCTTAGTTTTCCAATTTCATTTGAAATGGAATAATAACAACTCGGTAATCATGCTCATCATGCATTGCATGTGCCTGGAAGATGTGGAGCACTGAGGGATGAAAGCATGCCACGAACGAAGAGGGTGTCACATGAGGGAGTATGTCGGTGAGGGCATACATCATGTCATTCATACTTGCATTAATAAGAGTAGTTAGAATTGTTTGATATGTACTGCTTTATCATTACTGCTTGATTGAATTGATAACATGTTAACCTATGCTTTATTGTTCCACTTAGTTGATCACTCACTCCCACGTTACGGGACGGTGTTTGCAACACCAACCAGATTTGTTGAGTTTCAGGTGGTGGCGATGCTTGTGAAGCAGAGCCGGACTACTTCTATGATGATAGTAGGAATTCTCCTATCTGTATCTCTCTGGCAGGTCAATGAAGACCTGATATTGTATTGACGGGGCTATGGTACATGGGATAGGAGACCTCATACTTCCTCACATTTGGTACATTTTAGAACTGCACTTGTAATTATTTAACTGAGTAATGTTATCACACTCTGGAGACTCATCATAGGTTATATATTTTATCTATCTATCACAGTCTTCCGCTTGCAAATTTAACCGTCTCTGGAGTATGATATGTTGTTTTGGCTTAATCTCACTCATGTTCAATGCACAAGTACAGTCAACATTCAAACATCATTCATTTTGTTGCATAAGTGATGTTCTGGAACTCGGGAGTTGAGTTTATGCTCGACCCCCGATTTTCAGGGCGTTACAGATCATCCTTGAAGAAAAATCGAAACATGTCGCGGCTTAAGTTCAGTTAAAGGAAGATTTGCAAAAGTATATGGGAATATTAGGAGTTACAGACGAGCATTAAAGAAGTCGTTTCATTTGTGTATGTTTTTTTTTTTTGTTAAACATGTAATTTCTTTTGATTTTGAACATATATCAATGAAGACATGATGATATCTTTGAGATATTTTGCTCTTTCATAAATTTCTAAATCATGGATCTTTCCAAGCATATTCATTTATGCAATAATCTTGACATGATATTTAACGAAGAATTGAGATAAAAACATCATGTATTATGATTGTCAGTGTGGGATTTCCTATATGATTTTTTTTTTATTTTGATAGGCGGTACTAGATTTCAATTTAGTTAGATGATCACACACAATTTAAGCTCTTGAGCAGTGGAGAAACGCAGTTTTTTAAACTCTTGAGTAGTGGAGTCGGGTCTCACGTGATGGTCTCTATAACTCTTATGAGTTCACTGAACTTCTCACAGCCTGGTGAGTTCACAAACCACGATCCATCAGAGGGGCCCAGTGAAGCTACCAGGGCCATGAACTCGGTTGGATTTATGCATGGGGTTGGCCGCAGTAACTCTCTAGAGTTCACGGGGAGCATAAGGTGACCTTAGGATACCAAATTCAGGGCCGCCAGTCCATCAATGAGTAGGTTTAGGCCTTTCCTCATAAGTTACTACTGAAATCAAGCCAAGAATCTGGGGGGTCTTATACATGGTTGGCCTATCTATGGACAATGGCCAAAGAGCACACACTACAGCTCGCATTTTCTTCGTCTGCAAGGTCGGACCCATCATGGGAGGGCAATTTCATCTGTTCCCCGTGATGCTATCGAAAAGCTATACAGACGACATGAGTGTTACAGATAATTGGCTGTTGAGGACTTTTTATCCCTTTAGGGCTTTCAGTCACTGGCTCCATCGACTGCCCGCATGGGTATGCGTACGATGGCCTTCATGGGCTTTTTAGGGCCATTGGCTTCTCACCACTGCCGAATGGCGATGAAGATAGGATTTATACGTAGTTGGCCATATAGGCTTGGCTAGGCTGCCTTAAATGATGATAGGCTGCCATCGTTATCGTAATAATAATAGGTGTCTTGATCAATAGATCGCCACGGCTAATAATGTTGATGATATTCGTGCTATGCTCATAATAACATATCGGCCTGGTGATGATACCAATTTCGACGAGTTTCAGTGAAGCTTATTTAATAACGACAACGATGGCTACTCTCTTTTAAGAAACAACTGATATGTAATCTTTGACGATATGTTTGGAATTCCTCCTTTAATCAATCATCTGACAAAGAATATATGAACATGACTTCACTTGTCTTTGCCCCCTTTTGATATAGAAGCATTATGACGATAATCTTCTATATCAAAATTAGAACCATCTTCAGGGATGACACTTCTTGATGAAGCGCGCATTGACTAGTATACTGATACCCTGTACATCTTGATCAACCACTCTATATGCTCCGTTTGAATATACTTCTTTTATAATGTACGACCCATCCCATTTAGGCTCAAACTTGCCCCCTATTCTGTGGGTCATCACTATTGGTCTTTTCAACATTAGTACCATATCCCCTTTCTTGAAAGAGTAATATTTCACTCGTTTATCAAAGGCAACCGATATTCTTGCCTAATACAATTGTAATCGTTGTTGGGCTGCCAGACACTTCTCATCGAGTAGGTCCAGTTCTTTCAACCTTATCTTTACATTTTCATCATCTGTAATTGACTGATGCACTGCTATTTTGAGCGACGCAACCTGTGTTTCAATCGGAACGACCTCCTCTACGCCATAAACTAGTGAATACGGTGTTGCGCTTGTTGTTGTTCGTTGAGTAGTCCTATACGCCCATGATGCCTCCTGCAACCTTTCGTCCCAGTCGCGCTTATTTCCATTCACTGTCTTCTTCAGTACTTTTACAATTGTTTTATTAAATGTCTTTGCTAATCCATTTGTCGGTGGATAGTAAAGTGTTAAAAATGAATGGTGAATACTGAACTTTTGACAAAGTTTCTCCATGCCTCTATTTTTAAAGGGGGTACCATATCGGTAACAATCTTTTGAGGGATGCCGTGGTGATATATTATAGCGTGTCGAATGAAATTGACCACATCTTTCTCTTTGACATCGCGCAATGTGATTGCTTCTGTCCACTTAGGGAAGTAGTTTGTTGCTGCCATAATATATTATTTTCCTTTAAATGAAGGTGGATTTATAGGCCCGATAACATCGAGTCCCCAGGCAACGAAATACCAAGAAGTGACCGTTTGATGGAGATCTTCAGGGGGAATATGTATAACATCTCCATGGATCTG
Source organism: Magnolia changhungtana (assembly GCA_030180095.1). Taxonomy (NCBI): domain Eukaryota; kingdom Viridiplantae; phylum Streptophyta; class Magnoliopsida; order Magnoliales; family Magnoliaceae; genus Magnolia; species Magnolia changhungtana. Next base: position 8,787,050 of record JASAUF010000600.1, read on the forward strand.
ACATTCGTGGCACCTTTTTGTGTAATCTATTACATCTTTGAACATTATGGGCCAGTAATACCCCATCCGATGTATTCGATGAAATAAATTCTGTCCAGCCTAGTGTGCCCCGAATTCTCCAGAATGAGTTTCTCGTAGCATCTGACCTGCTTCTTGTTCATTAAGACAACGTAGCAGCATCCCATTGTAAGATTTTCTATAGAGCACTTCACTACAAATGATGAACCTGCTCGATCTCTGCCTGATTTGCTGCCTTTGTGCTGGATCGGGGTATATGTTTGATTTTGACATGGCAAACTTGTTTCAATAACTAATGGGCTTTTCGACAATGTGGCAAGAGTTCTTGCTTTCTTATTTCAAACTCAGTCGTTAACTGATTTATAATTAGCTTGGAATCTCCAAAAATCTGCAACGTCTTTATTTTCATTTCTTGGGCGATTTCCATTCCAATGATGAGAGCTTGATATTCGGCTTCATTGTTCGTGCAAGCGGTGCCCAATGTGAAAGAATAAGGTAATAAATTATCCTGAGGTGTGATGAAAATAACTCCCCCCGCTCCTGATGCTCTAGAAGCACCATCAAAATACATTTGCCACTGACCTTGCGACTTAATCATCATTACCTCCTCATCGGGAAAATTACCACTAATAGTTTCACTTTCCGTTACGGGATGCGCTGCTAAGAAATCTGTCACTGCTTGTCCTTTTACTGCTTTCACCGGCTCATTGGTAATTGTGTATTCCGAAAGTAGCAGCATCCCTTTAGCCAATCTTCCCGATAACATCAGCTTTGTCATTAAAAACTTTATCAAATCTGCCATTGAAATCAAAATTATATCATGAGAGAGGAAATAATGTCTCAATTTCTGTACCGCAAATATCAGCGCCAGACATTCTTTCTCAATCAGAGAGTACTTACATTCTACGCCTATCAGAGTTCGACTCAGATAATAAAGAGTTGTCTCTTTTCCATCTTCATTCACCTGTGATAACAAGGCTCCCAACAAATTTTTAGTTGCAGATATGTACAAGATAAATGGTTTACCTTTTATAGGAGCTATCAATACTGGAGATTGTCTCAGTAATTCTTTTATTGAATCGAATGCATTCTGACAAGCTTTATCCCACACGAACTCTATTCCTTTCTTCATCAAATGAGAAAATGGCTGACTTCTTCCTGCCATATTTGAAATAAAACGGTGAATATACACTAGTTTCCCTTGCAAGCTCTTTAATTCCTTCAATGTTTTCAGAGGCGGCATATCTTAAATGGCTTTAACTTTCTCTGGGTCAATTTCGATACCCCTGTGCCTGATGACGAAGCCGAGAAATTTTCCTGACAGCACTCCAAAAGTACATTTAGTCGGGTTCGTCTTTAGTTGCTGACCAATGCTAAATGCTCGTGATGTTCCTGATGATTACCCGACCTAACCACCAAGTCATCAACATAACATTCAACATGCTTGTGCATCATATCTTGAAGATACTTTGCATTGCCCTTTGGTATGTTGCCCCAGCATTCTTAAGACTAAACAGCATAACTTTTTAGTAGCAAATTCCTAACAAGGTTCTGAACGTTGTCACTTCTTCGTCTTCAGGAGTCATTCTAATGTGATTATAACCAGCATAGCCATCCATGAAAGACATAACAACATATTGTGTCGTACTATCGATTAGTAATTCCGTTATTGGGAGGGGAAAGTCATCCTTCGGGCAAGCCTCATTCAGGTCCCTGAAATCTACGCACACCCTGGTTTGTCCATTTTTCCTCTTTACTGGAACAATATTCGATATCCACTTAGGATATTTGACCTCCCTGATAAATCCAACTTTGATCAGCTTGTTCACTTCTTCTTCTATTAAAGGAACCAAATCTAGATGAAATTGCCTTTGCGCTTGCTTAATTAGTCTTTTATCCTTGGAAATATTTAATCGATGCACTGCCACTGAGGGTTCCAAACCTGGCATTTCTACATATGTATAAGCAAAAATATCTTTATTTTCTTTCAGCAGTTGGATATATTCTTTAGCTTCTTGCTCAGGAAGACTAGCGCTTATGAATGTATTTCTTAGCTCTTCTTCTGTGCCCAAATTTACCTCTCACAAATTGTTGATTGTCAGCTGCCCCCCGTCTTCTATCTGCTTCGGAGCTGTCTCAGGATGTTTGACTATTTCGGGATATGTTTTTGATAGTTGATCGACTGTGACCATATTTATTGAAGACTCTGCCCCAAATCCTTAAAATTTTTCTCTTCTCTTATGACTGACTCCAATAGGGACCTGAATTCCTCTCCCCTGATTTAAACCAATCAGTTCTTCATCATCAAAACCCATTCTTTTCATAATTCTTTTACTTGCCGGATTGTATTTCTTGAGATCGCGAGATGTCAGCTTTCCGTGATACACATTATTCTCAACCCTTGCTTCTATCTTTACTTTCGAAGAGGCGTAAAATTCAATCGGCTCCAGATAGTTCACATTGGCTTCAACATGAAACTTCCCCGGAACAACCGAGAATGGCTTGTTCCTTTCAGCATATGGCAATGGTACTGTATAATTTGACTGTAGGATTTTCAACTGTTCAGGCGATAGTAGAGTTAAGGGCAGTTGTCCTAGCTGTCTCAGATATTTCATCACAAAATAGAACTTCTTCTTTGCTTCTGAAGTTTCGGACGACCCTACCTTTTCGGACTTCCCTTTTATCATTTTCTCATGAGCATTTTTCAGGGTTTTGTTTTCATCATTCTTTTTCTCTTCTCCTCTGGCAAATCAGTTGTAATAACTGGCATCTGCAAAGAAGGCCTTCGGCTTCTGTGTATGGTCTTGCATCGGCCATTACTTTATACTGTATTCCATCCCTATAGTATTTGAAGCATTGATGAAGGGTAGAAGGTATAATACTATACTGATGTATCCACAATCTTCCCAAGAGAAGATTATATGTCGTAACTGCACTGATCACATGGCAAACAACATCAGTAGGTAATTCTCATATTTCCAATGTCATCGTAATGTTGTCGAGTGCACGCTACCCATCGTAATTAAAGCCTTGTATCATCATTCCACTAGGGCACAAATCGGAATGACGGTAACCTAATTTATTCAACATTGTTAATGGTAACAGGTTTACTGCAGATCCATTGTTGAGCATAATCCTTTTTACTTCTTTTGTCGTGAACGTGGCCTACTATCATCAATGGACTATTATGCCCTACATCACAAGCTAGATCATCATTAGAGAAGGAAACTACTGGCATACAGTCCTCTCGCTCTTTGCGTTCTTCATTTTCCATTTTCACCAGCAATGTTTCTCTGACAGTGTGGTTGGATAGCGCTTAGATCAGACTTTGCCTAAAATCTTTTGATAACTTTAATGTGTCATAAACGCTTAACCGGGCTAGTATACCTTTCAAATGATTCACGATGTCATAAGTCATCTTTACTGTTTCATCCTTTTCTTCTCTCTTATCACTGTTGCATTGATCCCTGATGATCTCCGTTCTTGTAGTTCCGATTTTCTGCCTTGGGGGACTTGTCATTCTTTTTCTTGACCGTAGTGTAATTACCACAGCTTTCCCTGTCATCTTATGATTTCCTTTCTCTGCTCTTTCATGAGCACTCTCCTGAATTATTAGCACATTCATTTTGCGTCCCTTTCTTTTTCTTTTTCGATCACTATTTCACCCTTATTTATCATTCTTTGTATTATGCATTTTAATGTGTAGCAATTTTCTGTCAGATGCCCTACCAGACGATGGTAGCAGCAGAAATCTCTTTCTCTTGATCTTCCTGCATCTTCAGGGTGCTTGGACATAGGTAATTCTATCGTACCAGCTTTCAACAACTGGTTCATCATAGGGAGAACGTCTTCTCTATCGAATGCAAACCCTTCATGAGAATTAAGCGATCTGGGCCTTTTTCTAGTGAACCTGCTTCTAGGATGACTTAATTCTTCCTTCCACTCTGTCCTTTTCTCTCCCAAATCCCTTGTTTCCTGACTCCTTTTTTCTTGGTCCACAGTATTTGTGATTAACCTACTGGGTCCTCTTTTGGCTGTTTCATAGTGAAATGTTGGCATTTTTCGAGTCATCAGCTCTAGGGCGTGGACTTTGGTGGCCAAGTCACGGAAAGTTTTAATATCGGTGCTAGTGAGCCTGAACGCAATTCCCGTTTCCATGGAATTTAGGCACATCTTGACCTGTTCTTTTTCTTCCAGTAGCTACCTGCACGAGGCTCCCAATGTCTTCCATCTGTCTATAAAATTCTCCATTAGTTCCCCTTCTCTCGGCTGTACTGAAGCCAACTCTATGATGCTGACATCGCGTTATAAAGAGAAGAAGTTTGACATAAAGGCGTCCTGCATCTGCTCTAACGAGCATATCGATCTTGGAGCCAGACTAGAATACCATCGGAACGCTTTACTTGTCAGAGATGATCCGACCAAACATAGGCAGTACTGTGGTATCGTGGAGAAATTCCCCATGCTAGTAATAAAGTGCATCAAATGCTCCTCCGGCGACCCCTCTCCATTAAACTTTTGAAAATCCGGGTGTTTGAAGTTAACTAGGAACGGGACATCCTCTACTTCTCATGGATATGGTGTCCGGTATCTGAACCGACCAACATTCTTGCATTCCCTTTCCACCCTGATGACTTCCTCAACAAATTGTCGTACTTCCTCTTGAGTTATGGTCCTCACTGCCGGAGCAAATCCGAGTGATCTTGCCCCCTTTGGCTAGAAACCTTCAGGTTGATGTTCTTGTCCGTTCATCGTGCCCATCATTGGAGGAGTTGCTATCTGGGCTACATTGTGCGCGAGAGTTGCCAGAGTCTCTCTGAGATTTCTACATTCTTCCATTAATGTCCTCTGTGCTTATACCATTTCATTCATATGATCCTCCGTGGTCGGCATAGTGCCCTAATCTATTCCGGCCATGTGTACTGTAGCTTCCCACTTCCTGATGAAGCTATAGTCAGAGTAAGATAAGAATATGTTGATGTGATGGGGCTTACAAGGAGGGGAGTCCCTTTCGATTTTCCCATACTTCCACTACAACTGATCGATCGAGATGATACAGAAGTAGGTGATCCTACGAGTAACGCCTTTCCCTTTTGTTCTTTTATCCATCGGACTCTTGGAGCAATCAAAGCCGAGAAGTCACGTGATGCTAACTGCGAAACCGTTTGCCTAGGATATATAGCAGGAGGGGCCAATTTGGGATTCTTTTTTGTAACGTTCGGTGTTATTGGTCCCCTAGTTCATGGTGAAGGTAGGCTTGTTCTGAAGCTCCTTGCATTTCGAGCTCTCGTCCTTTGAGATGACATGATAGTCCAATTCTCATCATCTTCTAGTACTCGAGGTAAAGCAGACACGACTACAACTGTTGCTCGGGTTAAGTCATTTTTACTTATGGGAGACTGGGTTTTGCACCTTAAAGGTTGATCCAGCGCATATTCCACCATGAATCTAGTTATGGTGAAACAAAAGTTCACCTTCCTCATTGTGATCACCATTTGATTGTAGTTCGTAACTTTATCTTTTTACCTTTAGAATAAGACAGAAAATTGTGATTATTATTTGAATAATAACATAATTTATCTGAGAGATGAAGGGGAGGATGTTCCCACTGAGAGTCGCCATTTTGGCGTCAGAAAAATGCCAAACTATAATGAAAGTCTTGTAACTATCTCAATGTTAACATTATATAAGATAAAGTCCCTAGTAAAGTCACCATTTTGTATCGAACAAGAAACAAATGCATTTGATTTGGGAGATTATCTTATTCAAATATAACAGAGAAAGAGTACATTAAGAATAATCATTGTATTATTAATTTTGAGTTCATTTACATCCTCGGGTGTCCCTTGATTTTGAGATAAATTATCTAGAATGTAGAAATTGACAAAGTTCAAATATTGAATCCGGATGTCAAATTCGACAGCACTTCAACTCATGATTTGATCATCTCTTTAAGAGGAATATTGTGCGGATCCGATCAGTTGATTTCTCTTCTTGAAGCTTGGACGGAAGAAGAATTGGAGCCTGATCATTTCAACAGCATTTCAATCCCTTATCATTACTGACTGCATGGCAGTCTGGTTGCGCAGACCTGCGCAACCAACTTGGTTTGCGCGGGTCTGCGCAAACCTTAGGCTTCTCTTCATTCCTACCTTCAGTCTTCTCTACAGCTCTGCACTTCTTCCAAAATTTTTAACTCCTTCAAATAAGAGGGGGGGGGGGGTATTTATAGACTTCCACACGCGTGAAACCTCGATCTCAGTGTCATGGGACCCACCTTTCATTGATTTTGATCATTCACGACAACAAATCCTGAAACCAGTTGTGCGAACCCGCGCAACAGGTATTACTGGTTGCGTGAACCCGTGCAACTAATATGGTTTGCGTGAACTCGCGTAAACCCCCTTAAAGATACTTCTCTTTCTCATCTTCTATTTCCTTCCGTCTTTTTCACTTTTTATCTTCTTAATCTTCAATTCTTTCTTCTCTTTCTTATGCCTCAACAGTGCACGTCGATGACATCGAAGGGTGCTCGATGAGATCAGATAGAATCAAACCTACACCCAACTAAATATCTTATATAGGAAGTTAATGCAATCAGAGAAGGTTTGATGACATCGAAAGTCAAATTTCGATGGCATCAACAATGTCGAATTTCTGCCCATTTTTTTATCGCCGAAATTTTAACTTTATAAATATGCATGGTTTGCCTCTTATAAAATGAGCTAGAATTAAAGAAAGTTTGAGAGAGTTGTTGCAAGAGTTAGTACCCTCATCCTCATTCCCTCTTTCCCATTAGAGTTCATCATTCAATCCTTTGCACAAGTATTTACTCATATATTATTGCTTGGATTGAATCATGAACTCTACCATTCATTGAGTTTTTAGTGGCACCCTTCATAGGCAAATCATTGTACTAAAATTCTTGAATGCTTAGCTCATGGGAATCTTCTCTATGTATTTAAAACATATCATTTAATAGAGAAGATCAAACCAAGCCCTAAACCTCATAACCTCAGAGCATTGATCAAAGCATCAGAAGCGGTTGTGGTTTAAGAGAGTTGAAGACTCTTCATCAACAAGAAGATTGTCTTTAGAATGTGCAAGAAAGGGACTCACTCACTTACTTGTAAGTACATAAAGTTCATTAAGTCTGAAGCCCTTTCCTTGTGTAGGATTGGGATTCAGAGTTTGACTTAACAAACTCGCCAAAACCTTTCACAAGCCTCTGACGGGAGAATACGTTGTCCTTGTGTAGGACGTGTTGTCCTTATGTGGGACATTGTCCTTGTGTAGGCATCATAGGTTGCCTTGTGTAGGCTCGTAATTGTGTCCTTGTGTAGGACTTGTCGCCTTGTGTAGGCATCATAGGTTGCCTCGTGTAGCCCCCTAGTTCTGTCCTTGTGTAGGAATTGTCGTCTTGTGTAGGCATCTAAGGTTGCCTTGTGTAGGCTCCTTAGTTAACCTTGGGTAAGTTGTGAAGGTTTATGCTTAACCTGATTTAAAACCATTGGATAGTGAAATTTAATACACTTTAGGAGAGAGTGTGTCAGTCGGGAGTGGAGTAGCCAAGTAGCCGAACCGATATATATGATTGTGTTTAGGATTACTTTTTGTGCATTGATCTAATTATACTTATGTCTATCAAATGATTATTGTGATGCATGATTAAATAAATGTCTAAGCATTGATAGGAATCACATCCCACACACTTTAACATACACTATCTTCATAGGCTAGTTGCTTTTCATGTATATCTTGTGTAGCCTATGAGTTTGGACTCTCTATTAGCTTGGAAGCCATAGAGTTACTTTGCCTTACTTATCTTGATTGAAGTTAGGCATTGTTTGTTGTTATAAGAAAATAAATTTTGAAAAGTCCTATTCACTCCCCTCTAGGACACTTGGACTAATTCCATACTTCTACAATAACAGTCCTACCGCAATTTCATCCTCTAATCTAGGTTATGATGAGGAATATCCGGCCCGTTTATCAAATCTATGCATTGTCGAGCAACTAAAGTCATAAAAACTTTGCCCGCACTTTAAACTACTCAAATGTGATTTAATTAAAGTGATTTCAGTTGCATTGAAAACCTTATTAGGTGACATTTGCAATGATTTTAAGATTATTAAAAATGGACTATCGGTCAGATTGCAAACAATTGATTTCATATACTGTGTGGCTGTACTTTCGGCATGACAAACGGAGTTCGATTGAAGTGATTGTAGTCTGGTTAGAAAGATTATCTGATTATCTTTCCAACGATATTAAGATTACTGAAAATGGAAAAACAACAAAGAAGATACAAACATTTTTTAAAATGACTAAAAAATAAAAATTAATCATTATGTTTATATATGTATATAAGTAATTATTACTTTTATATATTTATTTTATAATATATATTATAAAATAAATATATAAAAGTAATAATTAATTTTTAACTTATATAATATTTTATATATTATATCTTACATTTTAAACTACGGGTACCACTAACGCGGCCCATGGAATTACAGTCGTTGGTAGTAGAATTCGGCTGATAATGCTTGTATAAGAGATCCGAAGGATGGAGGAAAATATACAGACACTGAAGGACAGAGAGGAACGAGGAAAGTGAGCCCGAGAGGGAGAAAATGAAAGAGAAACAGAGAGCGAGAGAAGAAAAAAAAGAGCAGCTAGAGAGAAAAATACAAAGAGGGTCCAAGAGTTGGAGTTCACTTAGAGGAGCTGCTTGAGGTGTCTTAAAGATTTCAACATGCCGACATGTTTCCTAACATAAGAGATAGAATGGTCATTAAAGAAGTCATTAAAGCTAAGAGTTTATCTATCTTTATTTAATTTGCATTCCACTCAACACGTTCCAAGTGCATCAATTATATATACATTTCATCATATCTCATTTTACATTATTCTCCATCTTTTATTCTCTTACTTTATTTGCCTACCCAGGATCTTAAATCCTACGAAGCAATGTTATTTTGCATTTTTATTCATTGCATTTTTGCTTTATTTACCCATCCGGGGCCACTTAGCTTGTAATGTAAGACTAGATATTGTTTTCCTATTTTTACCTTGCCCGACCCTTATGAGTTACGCGAAACACGACTAAATATAAAAAGCGAAAACTCTGTTAAATCCCAAAAAATAGAAAAATCTTGTAAAGTAGAGATCACACATTGTACGGTTAGAAAGAGGTGCTTAATCTATTCATAATCTACGATCACAGCCCAACCATGAGAGTCACTTGAATTAGGGAATCGTGAGAACCCCCGATCCCTAAGCGATTTTACGGTTTCTAACCAGCTGGAGATTTTAAGTTTCATTTGGCCAGTGTCGACTTTGAATCAAATGCGTTTTAACACCCGAGTCAATAACATATTTTAGCTATAGTAACAAATCAATACCAAATGTAATGAGCTTTTAATAGTGTGTGCTCAATCACCATTATTTTCTCTGTGTTCCACTTAAGACTTTAATCTGATTTATTTTTTTAGATCATGCCCTGAGATGAGCTTTTAAAATGTGGGGTTAATCACAATTGTTTCCTGTAGTGTTCTCAACCTAAGGCTTGGATCTACTTCATTTTTTACATCATACCCTAAAATGAGTGTAACGTCTCAAAAAAATCCGTACAGAGACCCGAGTGCCACCTCAGCTAGAAATCATTTAGGACCAAATCCTTTAGAAATTAGGTGAGAGTTAACTAGTGTTAAACTAGATTTCATGCAAAATTAGCACTAATCACTTTAAATACAATCTGCAAGACCCAAAACTTATAGAATCATTGATGCTAGGTTACCTTAAAATCTAGGATCAATCTCATTGATGCTAGGTTACCCAAAACTTATAGAATCATTGATGCTAGGTTACCCAAAACTTATAGAAATTACCCAGTTGCTCTCGGGAGCACATTGAAACTTCGTATCGAACCTGAACCGCACGTTGAAAGTCCAATTACTACGAAATTATATAATCAAGACCGCCTTGCTGGACTTGACCACCACCTCAGAAATCAAGTCCAGATAGTATCCCGAAGTTATTCGCTTGAGCCCGGAGTGAAGTGTGTGAGAAACGTGGATATCTTAGAAATAAAAAGCTAAATTTAAGTAATCTGAGACACGTTGCTTGTAGGCCAGATATAAGGATTCAGACCGTCCGAATCTAACCCAATTACACCCTTGGATTAGGAAAAAATTCATACACACGTCAGTGTACTTGTGGTCCTGATCGAGTATCGGTGACCGTTGAACTGAAACTGGTCCACCACGGTCGATCTGTAAATTCGATCGGACTGAAAACTCAGCTTGACATAGATCTAACATAGGGGATCTTAAGTCCGACCTTAGACTCAAGGGGGGGCTCCAGAAGTGCTCCGTTGCGCTGAAGCAGCTGAGTTTTGGCTGAAACCTAAGTATACCATGACCTTGGGGTCATTTCCATCACTTCCAAGCCTATATAAACACCTTAAAACCCCTCTCTCTCTCTTCACATATGAATTTCTAACCCTAAGGAGGAAAGAGAGAGAAAGTGTGAGAGAGAGAGTTGGTGATTGATCCAAGGCTTCTTCCCTGCCAGTCCACGTGCTCAACTATCACATCTGTATCATTTTTTCGGCGATACCGATCACATTCTTAGGTAAGAAAACCTAACCCTAACCGGTTTTAGAGTACCTAATAGCGTAAGTGATGAAATAGCTAACCTATTTCATGATTTAGGTTGTCGTTCTGCCGTAGACGAAGACTCGGTATACAAACTGAATTCGATACTTGTTTATCGGCGTAAGGTGCGGACTATAAACGTATAGGTTATGGTTTTCAAGGCTTTCAATGTCGGTTAATGATATATTACTGACGTGGACGCTATTTCACATGCATAAAGTGATGTCCGTTTCGTTTTTCGGTTATATGTTAGCTAGGTTGAATATACTATATTTCTCATATTTGTAGAAAATACCGAATAAGTATGAAATTCAGATTTGTGCTTGCCATGATTAATTGCTGTCTATGTATGTTAGATGCATGTGTATCAACTTCAGGGTGAACGGATTAGCCTAATACATGTTATATGAACATACATTGTGTATATTATAATGCATAGCCTAAGTGTTTGAGTAAAAGACTAAATGAGTATAAATCTTGCGTTAGTGTACGCCATGACTAACTATGGTGGCTATGCGATTGTTGTATAGGAGGTAATCCTTGAACGAAAGGACTTGCCCTAATACGTATGCTAACCAATACATACCATGTATGATATAATGTGTATGTTAAGTGTTTGTAAACATATCTGTATGAATAAATACTTGTAAACTGTTCTTTAAATGGGTGTTGAGATAGGATTCTCAGCCACTCTAATGATGTGTACGATTTTCTCCATATGCCTTGTTTCATATTCATTGCTTTTACCTAGAAATGCATAAGTGTGGATTCATGTTTATGTTGTACTTCATAACATGCTCAACTGATTGTATGATTTGAATCATTACTCCATTACTGCTTGAGTATCTCATATACTAGATCGTTATAATTGAATGTGTCTGGGGCTATTATATAGTCCAGGCAATCGGTAACAGGCCTCGAAGTAGTGGCTGACTTTGTCTCGCCACATGAGACACGCCAGATGAATCCGAGTCGTATATCGATTGGCGACAGTGGTTAGGCCACACGGAGTGCTTATGCGCTTCATGTCGATCAGCTCGATGTGCACTCGTGCTAGTCGAGCCCGTCAAATAACCCGATTGGCCCGATGTATGTTAACCATGTTTGGACACTACTGCTTGAACCTAGGTTACCAAACTCACCAGTGAAATCCCTGTTAACTTTGGTACCTTGATCCGCTAAGACTCATGAGCAGGACATGGTGGTATGGGACACCGTGGTCGAGCTGTCGGCCTACGCTGGGACGACGAGCCTCCCCATAGTGACCAGTGAGCAACCCAGACTTGTGAGCCGAATACGGTGATATGGGACACTGTATTCGAGCTGTCGGCCTACACTGATAAGGTGACAAGCCCTTTGTAGTGACCTCGAGCATACTCTGAGTTTGCGGCGAGGCAACGAGCCTTTCCGTAGCAACTAGAGTATAACTAGGCCTGCACTGATAAGGTGACGAGCCCTTTTGCAGTGACCTAGAATTGTATCATCGTATGAGTTTACTAGGATTGATGACCCTAGAATGGATCCTTGTTTGGGAAGTGATATAGGGGAGGTACCTTAGTTTTCTAATCCTGCTGTATGAAAATGACTAATAAGGGACTTGGTAATCACGTTCATGCACCGTATTACGTGTGCATTTGGTGTTGATGGTCAAGCACTGAGGGAGTGTGGCATGTCGCGATCGTAAGAAGGAGTCGCTGAGGGAGTGTAGGCGAGGGCATGCATCATACATACATACCATACTTGCATTAATAAGAGTACTTAAAGATGTGTGATTTACTGCTTTATCATTACCGCTTGATTGAATTGATAACATGTTAACCTTTGCTTTATTGTTCCACTGAGTTGATCACTCACTCCCACGTTACGGGACAGTGTTGTACACACCAACCAGACCCTGTCTTAGATGCAGGTGGTGGCGATGCTTAGGAGTCGGAGCCGAACTTTGAGGATGATGAGAACGCCTACTCTTATATGTAGTATTCAGGCGGATTCATTTAGACTGTTATGATCAACGAGGCTCTAGGGTTTTACTTGTAGCAGACTACCACAATTTTGACATTTTATATTTTGAAACAGTACTTGTAATTATTGACCTGGCAATGCATACATATTTTGGGGACCTGAAATGGTTTATAAGGTTATACATATTCTTTTCAGTCTTCTGCTTGCGTATTATAACTGTCCCTAGATTATGTTTGCTATTTTGGCTTAATCTCACTCATGTTTTATGCACCAATACATACAACATACAATTATCATTAAATGTGTTGTATAAGTGATGTGTTGGAACTCGGGTGTTGAGTTTCTACTCGACCCCCGATTTTCAGGGCGTTACAATGAGCTTTTAAATAGGATGAAGAGAGAATGCAAGGAAAGTACATCATGTGGACCCCACAATGAGGGAGTCATCACCCACCTCGATGGATTTGGATCCACCGAAGCCATCCAATCCAGCAGCAATGTGGCTACTCCGATTCCGAGGGAAGCAGATTGTGTCCTACCCTCGCTCGGACGATAATCCGTCCGGGCATAGCTTTGTGGGGGCCACCATGATGTAAACGTCTTATCCACATCATCCATACCTATTAACAAATCATTTTATTGGATGATTCAAAAACTGAAGCAGGTATAGATCTCCAGTGGACCACACCAAAGGAGGTAGTGGTGATAATGACACACACGATTGAAGCCTCTTTAAGGGTCACTGTGATGTTTTTTAACCATTCAACCTATTCATAAGGTCATGTAGGACCTGGATGAAGTAAAAACACAAATATCAGCTTAATTCGAAACTTTTGCAGCTCCCAAGAAGTTTTTAACGGTGGGTCTGTTCACTCCCCAAGTATAGGGTTGTGATGTAGTAATAACTCGGTAAGACCGAGGTCGAATCCCAAGGGACTGGAACTTGTACGCTTATCTGAAACTAAGTAGAAATAGAACTAGAATGAGATGAAAGCTAAACCAATTATGATTTGAGGAATAATGGTGAAATAATTAAACTAAAACTTAGGAAAAATCAGAGAAGGGAAACTAGGGATTCAGAGGATCCACTTGTAGGGATCAGGGAGATCTTATGCCTGTATTACAATTTAGGAGAATTGACTGAACTGCCTTTAATGTAATTTTGAGAAGATGAAAGGTATATGAATTAGAATGGATTCCATCACCAAACCATGCCCAGGAGACAAAGCAAACAACAGAATTAAACTAATTACCAACCAATCAATGTATGAAGGTTAGGAAGGGTACCGACATCCAACCATGCCCAGGAGACTATGGTGAACAACAGGGCTTCCTAACGTCATAAACATAAAAGAAAAAGAACATGCTCAAAGCCATTGCAGACCCATTGTAATTTCAGTCACAACAGACCATTAAAGACTGAAAACATTCCCTTAATAAGATTAAATCAAAATCAGATCAGTTTAAACAAAGGCACAAGCAAAGAGGCCTCCCATCACGCTACAAGCTTCACCTCTTAGCCCTAGCTAAGAGGTTTAGCCGCTCATAAACATGGTGATGATTAGGCTAATCTCAACAGAAAAGAAAAGAAAAGAAAAGAAAAATAAACAGAAAAAAACTTCTCTGGTGCTCACATCCAAGCCGAACCCGAGCCCAGATCTCCAGCCGTTCTCCACCTCCCTGCTCCACGTTCCAGCCCAAGATTTTTCTGCTCCAGATGCTCCAGCCGTACCCTCCTGTCTCTCTCTCCTCTTCTCCCTTTTATAGAGCCTGGCAAGTGCGACTACACTCCCTGTTGTAGTGAGAAACAAAAAAAAACTTATGCTGGTACTCTGGATTCCCCATTCTTGCGTTCTGATGGAAGATCCATTCCGTTCAATGAATGCACAATGAGAAACCGTCCAGGAAAAGATGTTTTTGGAGCGTTGATCGCGCGGCCCACCTGTTTTCTGCTCTGCCATCAATCGTCCGTTTGGAAGGTTGGATTTTGATCCTTGCAATATTTTAGAATTCTTCCACCTAAGTCTTGGTAACATGGCCCATGGGAGTCTGGTGAACGAATCGGATTGCCTGTATGGACAACAGGTGGGGCCCACAACCTGAATCAGCGTCCGCACCTTGCGGACGCTGTTTGTACGCAAACCAATCCTGCGGTGACATCCGTGGGGTCCACATACCCCAGTTTTTGGGGAATCCACACCGTCCACTGAATTCCAAGGAAAAAACCGGTCAAGAAAGGTGAGTTTTTTTCACATTTGGCGTGGCCCATTGTAGTATATCCTTTCACCGTCCATCTTTCTTTTAACGGCTGAGATCTTGCACTAGATTGCATTGAAGAAAGGTGACACCTAGGTGAAGGTAAATGGGACCTGTCAGAGCAAATGAACGGATTGGATTTTTGAAAATAGTGGTGATGGTGGCCCACTAAATCCGTCCGATCTCCCTGTTCCGCGGACGCTGTGCTTTCGCACGGGCGTCCGCTGATTGTGTGATGGGGCCCACTTCATTGACATTTTAAGAAATCCACGCCGTCTATCGAATTCTACTCGAAAAACCGTTAAAGAATGACTAAAATTAATTGATTTCTGTGTGGTCCACCAGCCGTTTTGGTCCACCGTCCATCTTCCTTTTGGACGGCTGGATTGCAATCCTCACTGCCTTCTCCATTTCTGACACCTTGGCGAGGGTTTAGACCATCCTACAGATCGAGTGGACGGATCTGATCTTCCAGAGGAATGATGTGTGGGGCCCACAAGCAAGACCCGGCGTCGGCTCCACAGACGCTGCTTCGAAAATTCGGTTTTTTAAAAAAAATCATCGGTCAGCGCTTTGCTGACCGAGCTCTTGAAGACCGGCGCACGGCCGGAGAATTGTTGCTGTGTACACGCCTGTGTACATGTGGGGTCCACTGTGATGTTTGCAAGAAATCCGTTCCGTCCATCCGTTTTATCATATCATTTTAGACGTTGGGACAAAAAGTGAAGTAGATCCCAGTAGCAGGTGGGTCCCGAATTAGGATTTTGGGAGCTGATATGTCAGTTCAGCCACTTCCACAGGGATCCAGGAGCTGAAATTCGACGTGTACGGTTAATTTAAGGTCCTCAGGCTGTGTATGAAGTTTTGAGCTGAACGGATCGTGGGAACCCCGTGATCTTGCATTCGAACCAATTTCGAGCCACCGAACTTCAGTTTCTCGATTTTCGCGGATCTCCGGTGTGTAAACTCGTCGATCTTGGTTCCCTGAAGTCCGTCCCTTGTCTTTGGTGATATCAGAGCATTAAATCCACATGCTTAGCACCCTTTTTAGACACATGATCGTAAATTCTCCCTGCAACACAAACACGATTTAAATGGGCCTTTAAACATTTTCATGGTCGTAAATTTAGGTAATAATTGAGATCTAATATACAATATTTGACCCTCAACACAACCCCCAACCAGCATTTTGTTAGTCCCAAGCAAAATATGCGAAAAATAAGTTGAGAACTACAGGGCAATTTCCATGAAACCGAGTGATATTTTTGAGAAAAATTTAAGATTCATGAATGATGATTATCAATTTCTCTTAGCCTCTCATGCACGGTGAATTTCATAATCAAGTTCAAATATTAATCCATAAACTAGAATAATTTTAAACATTGAGTTCCACGGGTGTAGAGTGTAATCCCGACTTTCAACATTAATATTCAATTCTTTATTTCAGGATTTCGTTGGTAATCAACAAGAGAATTCATGATAACCAAAACTTGCCTAACAGATCATTCTTTCATTTTTCTAGTTTCTTCTTTTTTTTTCTTTTCTTTTTTTTTTTTTTTTTTTTTTTTTTTAATGTCAAGATGGGAATCATATTTTCACTTATAGGGAGCAAACCTATGGTGAAAATAGTCGCCCAGCTCTGTCTAACTGTTAATCATTGAAAAATCAAATTTACACCTATAGGGAGCAAACCCATGGTGTAATTCACATTTTATACCCTGATGACCAAATCCTTTAGGTTGGTTTCTTTCACGCTCAGTGATTACCAAGTAAATCATTCAATATCAAACTGAAATCTCAATGTGTAGGTGAGATGTGGTATGTGAAATCATGACTCAATCAATGTTTACAACTTCTAATCATGGATTAACAATTCAAACTTAACTGTGAAATCTACAGATAACTGAATCCAAAAGGCATGAATTACCAACAATACGTATCTTGAAATTCTAAATCCAGGATATCTGTCAAAATCACTTCAAATTCACAAGGATTTCCAGAAAAAATTTAAAAATTTTCACAATTTTTGCCCAAGACTAAGAAAAACACTGATTAGGTAACCTAATCTCCCACCCCCAACCTAGAATCTACATTGTCCTCAATGTAAAAGATATGAGCATGGAATGCACATGGGACAACGAAAGTAAAAGAGAAGTGATGGGAAGATAGTACCTGAATGATGAATCGTAAGAGATTTTCCAAGAGATCGCAGCATGGAATCCAGTCAGCACGAGAGAGAAAGCAGAACAAAAATAACAAAAATAAAATAAAATCCTACCTATACCACTTTCGCAGGTGCTCTCGATTGCATTTAGCGCATGCAACAAGCCTTTAAACCCCTAGGTTGCCCCTAGTGGACGAGTTGTAGTCTCGTGAGGGTTTGCAGCAATGTTACCCACAAACATTGAACTCACTACTCATGCTGCAAGGTTCATCTTCTGGCCAGTATCTTGATAAGTTCCTCAGTAAGTTCCTCAACAAGATCATCCAAAAGCCCTTTTTGCAAAAGGCTTGGGTTCTACAGCGCATGACTTTCCAGAGAGACTTATGTACCTCATAAGAAATTTTCCATTGCATTGCTTGAGGTAACTATGAGTATATACGATTCACCTGTGTGATGAAGAAGTTTCAACGTTAGTATCCCATGGTGAATCAGAGACTACAAGTAGATGAAGTTTAGAAAACTTCGCAAAAAGTGATGTAGCCTCAACACATTTCGAAGTGTCAAACTTCGGTTCAATTTTCAGCTCCTCCTCCTTCAATGGTAGACGTTTAGGATCAGGGAAAGAAGGGGCTTCAAAATAAGGGTTCTCTCGGTCAGTGATAACTACCGAGATGTTGTCTTGCAAGGCATCCACTTTGTCTTTTGACATGGGATCGTTTGGCTTTGTAAAGTGTGCCCAGCAATTATCAAAAGAGTCGGAAATTTCAGCTGAGAGTGATTTATTTTCTTCATGGAAATCTGTAATGAGATGCTCAAGGACTCCCTCGCCCTTAAAAGTATATGAAGATATATTCTCTTGCTCCAGCCCTGCACAAACATATTGAAGATCAATAGGGGAAGCATCGATGGGATCACTTTGTTCATTGAAACTACTCAATCGAGGCGTTGAACTGTCAGACGTGTACAGCTCAGATGGTGGTCTTAATTGAGTGGTTTCAAATTCTAGAGTCGTAACAAGCAGCTCGTCCTTCTCCCGAATCACATTATCATTCAATTCAAGAGAGTGGTCCAAACATGTCTCACAGAAGTTGGAAGGGTCGGTTTTAATGAGCTCATCTTCCACTTTTAAATCAGATATGTTAGGTGAGTGGAGTAGCTCAGTATGACCGATCACTTCGTGTGCTTCTTGAGCATTGACCTGGACCATACTTGAGATTGATTCCAGGGGAATTTGGGTTGTGCTTTCATGAATCTCATCCCAATACTTCTCAGCTTCCAATTCAGTGCAGTACACACTTGAGATGGGATCGCTTTCCTCACAATCTATTCTTAAATTCGGTTGAGGTCCGAATGAACTAACCTCTACCTCATCATTGAATTCATGTGTGTCAAGTAAGGGAGGTGTGTCATCATCACTGTATTTGAAAGACACCCATGTATCTCCACCATTCTTTTGAACGATGTCATCGAGATCGGCTCATTGGGAATTTGAACCACGTGCTCGTTAATGGAATCCAACTCCTCATTCCAAATTCCAGATTTCGTCAAAAGCGAGTGAGGATCACTTTCCGGCATTGCATTTCGGATTGGATTGTAGTTGGGATGCACGAGCTTCTTCTATCCTTTGGCGCAATTCGGTGCTTCCATTGCTTTTCTTATTTCCGTAAGACATTCCATGGTATTGAATTTCATCCTCTTGGATCGTTTGGTAGGTTCTCACGGTAGGGTATCCAAGAGAATAATCATTACATGTGGTTGGTTCATCTTCCCAGTTTTGATGGTTCCACTGGTTATAGTCATACGGGTCATCGGTCGAGAGTTGATACGCGTTATCATCACGTACTGTTTCCTTAACTCGTGGAATGCAATTATTTTCCCGTAGATAATCACCGAAGGACTTCTTAATCGGTGGAGCATCATGTTTCGATTGGTTGAAGTAATTTTCAGAAAATATTTGAGGCATAGGCTGTTTTCCATCATTATCATCATACATCAAAAAATTTTCCCAAGATTCCTTAGCTATCTCAAAGATATATATACGTTCCAACTCTTGCATAGTAAAACCCAAATTGAATCTACTCTAGGAAAAATAAAAAGAAAAGATCCTACAACAGTATGGAAAGTATGAGGGGAAGAAGTTAGAAAGAAGTTACCAGGTTAAAGATTCCTAAGTAAAAAAAAAAAACCTGTAAAACAAAACTAAACAAGTTAGTTTTTAAGAATAGTAAGTCTAAGGTTAGAAAATTTCTAAAAATAAAACCCTAATTCTAAAAATAGAAAAAAGTAAAGAAATTAGGAAGATATCACCAAATTAGAAGTTTCTATCTTAGAATCCTACAAAACAAGAAAACTGGTTAGTTTCTATAAATCAAAATAGAAAACAAAATCAAAAATTAAAATTAGTAAAATCCTAATCTTAAACTAACTCTAAATCCAATTAATTTCAGAAAATCGTAGCCGTCAGTCCCCGGCAACGGCGCCAAAAACTTGTTCACTCCCCAAGTATAGGGTTGTGATGTAGTAATAACTCGGTAAGACCGAGGTCGAATCCCAAGGGACTGGAACTTGTACGCTTATCTGAAACTAAGTAGAAATAGAACTAGAATGAGATGAAAGCTAAACCAATTATGATTTGAGGAATAATGGTGAAATAATTAAACTAAAACTTAGGAAAAATCAGAGAAGGGAAACTAGGGATTCAGAGGATCCACTTGTAGGGATCAGGGAGATCTTATGCCTGTATTACAATTTAGGAGAATTGACTGAACTGCGCTTTAATGTAATTTTGAGAAGATGAAAGGTATATGAATTAGAATGGATTCCATCACCAAACCATGCCCAGGAGACAAAGCAAACAATGTAATTAAACTAATTACTAACCAATCAATGTATGAAGGTTAGGAAGGGTACCGACATCCAACCATGCCAGGAGACTATGGTGAACAACGGGGCTTCCTAACGTCATAAACATAAAAGAAAAAGAACATGCTCAAAGCCATTGCGGACCCATTGTAATTTCAAATCAATGAGACCATTAAAGATGAAAACATTCCCTTAATAAGATTAAATCAAAATCGGATCGGTTTAAACAAAGGCACAAGCAAAGAGGCCTCCCATCACGCTACTAAGCTTCACCTCTTAGCCCTAGCTAAGAGGTTTAGCCGCTCATAAACATGGTGATGATTAGGCTAATCTCAAGAAAAGAAAAGAAAAGAAAAAAAAAAATAAAAAAAAACTTCTCTGGTGCTCACATCCAAGCCGAACCCGAGCCCAGATCTCCAGCCGTTCTCCACCTCCCTGCTCCACGTTCCAGCCCAAGATTTTTCTGCTCCAGATGCTCCAGCCGTACCCTCCTGTCTCTCTCTCCTCTTCTCCCTTTTATAGAGCCTGGCAAGTGCGACTACACTCCCTGTTGTAGTGAGAAACAAAAAAAAACTTATGCTGGTACTCTGGATTCCCCATTCTTGCGTTCTGATGGAAGATCCATTCCGTTCAATGAATGCACAATGAGAAACCGTCCAGGAAAAGATGTTTTTGGAGCGTTGATCGCGTGCCCACCTGTTTTTCTTTCTCCGCCATCAATCGTCCGTTTGGAAGGTTGGATTTTGATCCTTGCAATATTTTAGAATTCTTCCACCTAAGTCTTGGTAACATGGCCCATGGGAGTCTGGTGAACGAATCGGATTGCCTGTATGGACAACAGGTGGGGCCCACAACCTGAATCAGCGTCCGCACCTTGCGGACGCCGTTTCGCAAACCAATCCTGCGGTGACATCCGTGGGGTCCACATACCCCAGTTTTTGGGGAATCCACACCGTCCACTGAATTCCAAGGAAAAAACCGGTCAAGAAAGGTGAGTTTTTTTCACATTTGTCGTGGCCCATTGTAGTATATCCTTTCACCGTCCATCTTTCTTTTAACGGCTGAGATCTTGCACTAGATTGCATTGAAGAAAGGTGACACCTAGGTGAAGGTAAATGGGACCTGTCAGAGCAAATGAACGGATTGGATTTTTGAAAATAGTGGTGATGGTGGCCCACTAAATCCGTCCGATCTCCCTGTTCCGCTGTGACGCTGTGCTTTCGCACGGGCGTCCGCTGATTGTGTGATGGGGCCCACTTCATTGACATTTTAAGAAATCCACGCCGTCTATCGAATTCTACTCGAAAAACCGTTAAAGAATGACTAAAATTAATTGATTTCTGTGTGGTCCACCAGCCGTTTTGGTCCACCGTCCATCTTCCTTTTGGACGGCTGGATTGCAATCCTCACTGCCTTCTCCATTTCTGACACCTTGGCGAGGGTTTAGACCATCCTACAGATCGAGTGGACGGATCTGATCTTCCAGAGGAATGATGTGTGGGGCCCACAAGCAAGACCCGGCGTCGGCTCCACAGACGCTGCTTCGAAAATTCGGTTTTTTAAAAAAAATCATCGGTCGGCGCTTTCGACCGAAAGCTCAAGACGCGCGCACGTAGGAGAATTGTTGCTGTGTACACGCCTGTGTACATGTGGGGTCCACTGTGATGTTTGCAAGAAATTCGTTCCGTCCATCCATTTTATCATATCATTTTAGACGTTGGGACAAAAAGTGAAGTAGATCCCAGTAGCAGGTGGGTCCCGAATTAAGATTTTGGGAGCTGATATGTCAGTTCAGCCACTTCCACAGGGATCCAGGAGCTGAAATTCGACGTGTACGGTTAATTTAAGGTCCTCAGGCTGTGTATGAAGTTTCGAGCTGAACGGATCGTGGGAACCCCGTGATCTTGCATTCTGAACCAATTTCGAGCCACTTGAACTTCAGTTTCTCGATTTTCGCGGATCTCCGGTGTGTAAACTCGTCGATCTTGGTTCCCTGAAGTCCGTCCCTTGTCTTTGGTGACATCAGAGTATTAAATCCACATGCTTAGCACCCTTTTTAGACACATGATCGTAAATTCACCCTGCAACACAAACACGATTTAAATGGGCCTTTAAACATTTTCATGGTCGTAAATTTAGGTAATAATTGAGATCTAATATACAATATTTGACCCTCAACAGGGTCTTCAATCCTAACTTTGTGGCCCACTTAGGCCTTAGTTCTAAATCGTTTTTGGGTTCATATTGTATAATGATCTGTAAATAAGGATGGATAGTGTGGATAAGACATTTGCATCATGGTGGTCCCCATAAAGCTCTTTCAGGATGGATTACCGTCCGGGCGGGGGTAGGATGCAATCTGCTTCCGATTCCAAGAAGTACATGCAATAATTCAAACGAGACGATAGGTGTTTGCAATTGTCCAAACTTATTTTCAAAATAAATATAATTCATACTACACATTTATTATGTTAACCTTGGTTTTTGGTCCGTAGTCTATTTATAATAGATGAAAAATGTTGGACGGTTTCGATCAACTGATTGCCTCTTAACTGGGGCTGGATGGAAATGGGATAGCTCATTAAGCTTTTATCATACTGAGTAATTTTTTTGGGCCCACCGAGAATTCATGTTGTTTATCCATGCCGTCCATCCGCTTTTATATCTCATTTTAGCAGTTGAGCCAAAAATTGAAACATATACAAACCTCAAGTGGACCATGCCATAGGAAACAGTGGGAATAATGATTTTCACCGTTAAAATTTTCTTAGGGCCCACAATAACGTTTATTTGTCATCTGATCTGTTCATAGTATCAAAAGGACATGGATAAAGGGAAAACACAAATATCAGCTTAATCCAAAACTTCTGTCCACCCAAAGAATTTTTTAATGGTAGATGTTCAATTCACACTGTTTCCTGTGGTGTGGCCCATTTAAGCTTTTTATGTGCTTGATTTTTACCTTCTTATACTAAGGGTATGTTTGGATTCATGTATAAGATTGTTTTGCACTATAAATCTATACGGACATGGTATTCTAGACACTATAACACGGTTCACGTCCAGATTGTCATAAACAACCACACTATATGGTTTTGAGTAAATTTGTATATGTATAAGTTGCGAAATTCAGTGTCGACATTTGGGAAAAGAGGCTTGGTTGTGTTGGACATTTGTAACCATGAAGTATGCAAACCGTCTGGTGCATCGTACAAATGGTTTCGTTGAAAATTCGTGAACTATATCAGACAGTTTAGTGAAAATAACGTCCACATGCTATGTGAGCCCCACCATGATCTATTTTGGGACCATACAGCCAGCGGATCAAGCTGATCTTTCTTGTTTTGCTTCGTCCGGGCCTATATGAACTAATGAACGGATTTGATGTTTTAAATCAATAGCATAATGGGCCTTAGGAGGATTTTAACGGTGGATATCCAATCACTGTAGTTTTCATGTGGCGTGGTCCACCTGTGATTTATATCCCTCTCAATTTTGAAGGATGGTCCATATAATGATCTTTAAAAATGGAAGATAAAATGGATGAAATAGGATGATCCTATTAGGGCCCACAGACAGTGGCAGGTTCATATTCTTCTTACATCTAGATTTCATTATACTTATGCAATCAAGGACATTCTGTAATTTAAATAAAACTAAATTTAAGATGCATACGTTAACTTCAAATCAGCTATGAAAATTAGATAAAAAAAAATAAGTTTTAAAATATTTAAAAGTCCACAGCATAACCCATGAAGAAGGGAGAGACATCTCCATACACAATATCTGGTTCCATCAGCTAGTGTGGTGTGTTAACCATCCCCTATGAGATGAGAGTTGAAACAATCCAGCTGACCACTACATATATAAGCAACACCCTTATCATAACTTTTAGAGCAGAACCATCAGCAGAAGAATCGTAATCTCTTTTCACGTCCGGCATGGCAGCTTCGGATATGCGCAACCCATCAACATTTTCTTCAACTATAGCTGAATCATGAGCACGTGGAGCTTCAGACTCGAATCTCCTGGAAAGTCCCTCATAATGATAATTTTGCCTTGTGGCCTACAGTCATCATAACAAAAGAAAAAAAATCGAAAGACTGATATGATTACGAAAACATTGGGACAAAAATATCTGGGACAGTTCTTCTTTCTAAAATTAAGAAGCTTATACCATACCTGAAAATTATCCCAAGCTATCGCAGCCTCATCATACGATTTGTACGACTGGTGTCTACATCCTCGGTATCGATCAACCTGCGCATGTGCATCCTCTCACCTGTCATACAAGCCTGGAACTCTTATCACAAAGACCACGTAATATTTCCCCATACGTTCCTGAAAAAAATAAACAGAGTGAGACATACATAATATGAACTGACTATAGCTTCAATAAACAATCCAGTACATCAAAAGTGTTAGCATCTATTACAAAATAGGATGGTAAGTCAGAGAAGAAAAAATGGAAATTCTTTAGGACATGAATATGTTCGTAGTCTCACCTCATCAATTTCCAATCACTGATAAATTGATATACAATTCCATGAAATAATGGAATCTGATATTTCATGATTGTGACGAGATTTATACGCACCCTGTTTATGAATATAAGCTTCATACAAGTTCAATGATCAAGAGATGTATTTTTACTCATTCAGATTACAGAATAGAAAAGCATCATATATCATCAGAGATCTTCACATCAAAACAAACATAGCACCCTGGATTTTAGGTTGAAATGATGAAGATTCAAACAACCAGTAACTCTCAAATCAATCAAATAACCACAACAGTTACGAGATTCTATCAGTGGACTGTGCATGCGTTTAGAGGCAAATACTCTGTTGTACCTGCACTTATGAACTTCACGGGAAACCCCATTTTAGTTAGATAACAGTGACAACAGATTATCGAGCAAGATATATCATAGATGGTGCGACCATCAATTAAAAAAGTATGCAGGAGAATCATAGAGCAGAGTGTTGGGTACTTATGAAGCACCCAAAATATCCATCCCCAATCCACTTCAAAATATACACAAAAAAAATTAAGAAAGAGTTTAGTTGCTTAAAATTTCGAGTGCAGCCAAGGCTGAATTGTTTCAGATGGGGGCATTGCGGTCAAGGAGCTTCTGGACCCACTCCTTCCTCCTCTCATGCCCGATTTTGATGAAAAAACCTGCACTAACAATATCTTCCTACAACAACCAAGCAACACAGACCTAGTCCTCATGGCTGAGACCATCCACTTCCTTTACTATGCCCAAAAACTTCTATAGTCGGGTCATAGTTTTGCCCTGTGCCATCGTAATGGTAAGGATCTTGATAGCCTCAGCCATTTTGCCAATCTTATCACCAATGTGGTCATTCGACTTACCTCTTCATTGTCGGGGAATGCCAGTAGCGGTACTTTGACTGTTTCTAGACCCTCGTGAGGTCTCCATAAGCCCTTTATTGACCCTTTTTTACCATTGTTGTGATCCCTCATTGAGACGACATGCCGCACTACTTTCGTGGTCATCCTCATCATCTGAAGATAGACGTACAGTTTTAGTTCCATTATCATCAAAATCATCATCAGAATCGACCTCATCTCTTTGGTGACATCTACGAGAAAGAGGAGAAGAGTATGCGGTGCTGGCAAATGAGGCATGAGCAAATCATTCCCAAACATAAATGCCAAATTATTGTAACTATCGATGTGTTTTTCACACAGTCTCTCGGCGTATGGGTGAGACTGCAAAACCATATTAGTATGTTAACAAGGCTGAAACTATATCAATACCTTTGCATAGAATAAAACCTCATAATAATGTAGTACAGGGCATTGTGGTTGAGTAAAATACGAATGTTACTTACCCCAATCTACCCATCCCAGACATCATCCGTAGCGACAACCATTTTCAGGTCAACCCAGCCAAAGCCACTGGCATTCAGCATGTCCTTCACTGCCCAATAGAATCTCTTCAATGTGTGGAGAGAGTTAGAAATATGTTTATTCTCTAACTCGACTCCACATCTATCGAAGATTTCAGTGATGGTTGCCTTATAAGCTTCTAGCTTGAAACCAATGTCACTTTTTCAACCCAGATTAACTTGCTTCACTAATGTAACTACCAATGCATTATCCATTGGATTGGCCCACTGAATGCATGCTAACTTCTTACTTTCTGTAGTCCTTTGAGTGTGGGCAGTCAGACACATCGGCGATGGAGTTTTTTGTATTGTTGTCGAGCTTTTCTTAGTCGGGGTACTAAATATTGTACTCAGTGATGCCACAGTCTTCTTAGGTGAGCCTGTACATTTTGAGGGGGATGCAGTCTCATTCTTATCTCTCCCCACCTTGTACAAGCTTCGTAGGAAATTTAGGTTACCTACGCAGTAGTAACAGTCAATGGAAATAGCATCTCATAATCCAACGTAAGACATAAATTACAGGTTTAGGCAGAACCATAAAGATTAAATAGTGTGACCTGAAAGATAATACAACATAAGTGCTGGCATATAATGAAATCCATGCAAAGCATCTAAAAGTTATATGAAACAAACATCCCAAGACCAAATTATCCAAGTTTACAATTCTGTTGTTACACAAACAGCTCAATACAATAACTGAAAAAATAAATTAATGTTGTCGTAAGGCCCATATCCTCTGTACCATTCCTTAGACCCCCGCGATCCTCCCCATCGAATTCTAGCAACTCGCGACCTGTAAACAGCATTTGCGCACGACCCTAAGTCGCATCTATAGATCTGAGTCGACTCGACTCGAAACTTGTACCATAGCAACCGCGCTATCACTGCGGTTCCAACGTCGCATCTTATGCACCAATGCAATACCCAGGCTAGGAGTTGTGGACCCGCATATAATTTGAGGAAAACGCCGCGTGTTGCGAATCCCAAGAAAATCTCTACCTAATTTATCACATCAATCAATCAAGTGCAAGTCAAGTATAACCCAACCCATCACCCATCCCTCTCACACCCATCCCTAAAGTCAACTCTCTCTTACACAACCCATCCCTTTTCATCCCATCACATCCTCTTTCCCTCTCATTCTCTCTACCATTTTCGAGCAACCAAGAGATTGACCGTCCAAGCTCCAAGGAGAGAAGAGAACCCAAGTGTGTGGCCCACTTCCTACCCCCTAATCTCTCATCTCAACCCTCCAACCTTTATAAACCTCCATCAAAGAAGAAGCCAAGGAGCTTAGCATCCCAAGGAACCAAGAAGAACTATAATCGATGGATGAATCTTCATTGTTGGTAGGAAAGGGATTTCCACCATTGATTTTGATGATTTGAGGGCCCACATGTGGTGAGACTTATTTGATGTATACATTGTATTAAGTAAAGGGAGGGCTCATAGTGGGGGAGTCCCTCCCCTCTACACATCTCTCTCTCTCTCTCTCTCTCTCTCTCTCTCTCTCTCTCTCTCTCTCTCTCTCTCTCTCTCTCTCTTTGTGATGGCGTGTAGCCCACCTAATCCAGACCGTCCGTTCGTGAGGCCCACCTTGTTGCCTGTTGTTGGGACAGGCCTGGATGAAGGAAAATACAAATATCAGCTGATCCAAAACTTTAGTGGTCCACCACAAGGACCCACCTTGATGATATGTGTTTTATTAACACCGTCTAGTCTGCTGGACGGTGGGATCCACCGTGATGCATGTGTTTTATCAACACCGTCCATCTAATGGGGCCAACTGTGATGTATGGGTCTTATCCTCACCATCCAGCTTACTGGATGGTGGGAACCACCTCTATGTATGTATTACAGCCACGCCGTCCATCTGTGGGGACCACCAGCTATATAACTGCTGTATTGATGTCAGTAAGTTCTGTGGGTTTTGATCATGAGGTATGTGTTATATCCAATCGTCCGTCTCTGGACAATGGGACCCACCACACATGTGGGGTCTCCACAGTCTAGCTGGGAAGTGGACCCCACCGTGTGTTGTACATTCACACCGTCCATTTTTGGACGGTGATTTAGGTGGCCACCTTGATGAATATATGAGTTTCATCCTCATCGTCCAGCTGCTGGACGGTGGGACTCCACCAGATGCATGTGCTTTATCCACATCGTCCACCCAATTTCCATATCATTTTAGGACCTAGGCCAAGACAACCAGGCCCAGCTGACAGTAGGTTCACTTGCTGCTGGACCAACGTCCAGCAGTAGCTAGGCTGAGGCCCACCATGATATATATTTTTATCCTTGCTGTCCATCAGTTTTCAGGCCGACCAGAGGGATGTGTTTTATCAGGCCCACTTGCTGATGTTTGACGCCCATTGTGAATATATGAGGCCCGCGGTGATGTGTGTGTTGCATACACACTATCCATTTGGTGGCGCCCATCTTGTAGGCCCACCATGTTGTATATGTTCTATATTCATGTTGTCCATTTATTTCTGGACCATATGGGCTGCACCATCAGGCCCATTATGATGTATGTGAGGCGGATGTGTGAGGCCGATGCGAGGCCGATGTGTGAGGCCCAATGTAATGTATATGAGGCCCTTATGATGAGGCCCATTATGATGTATGTAAGGCTGATGTGTGAGGCCGAATGTGATATATGAGAGGCCCATGTGGTGAGGCCATTACGATATGTGAGCCCACCATGATGTATATAATAATGTCTATGATGCCCATCCATTTCTTAACTAGTATAAGGCCATGGGCTGTCATTATAAGATAGGCTCTAAATGGGCCATGCCTTGAGCAATGATGGTTAAATGTCCACCTCGTAAGCCTCCCGAAGGCCCATTGCTAAGCCCATTACCTTGGGAGCAACAATGGTTAAAGGTCCACATTGTAACCATCATGGGCCCATCCTTAGGCCCATTTTCATCTTCCCCTAGTGGGCTAGCCCAAACCTTTAGGTCCCCATTGATATTAGCATAACCCATCTCATCTTATTGGGTTAAACTCAAACTATTAGGCCCCCGTTGATGCTAACAGAAGTACCCAAACCCGAAAGCCCACTCTTTGTTCTTAGGTCCATTCTGGATATGAGTAGACTATCTAGGCCCATCCTTGTTATGAGGAGGATGCATCATCACCTCTTGTAATAGATGGAAGAATCTGTGGTATCAGATTTGGTATATCCATTGTTGAGGACCGATCTTCATGTTATAGATCAGATCAGTTGTCCTTTTATAGACCCCGCCTTATATACAGCCAATTATTGATTTCGACTATGAGTATGTGTTAGTATAGCATCATGATACATACTCATACTCATCATATACATGCTTGTTACGATGAGTGATTGATCATAACATAATGCCCTTGGGCAGATTGCTTATGGGACTCGCTGATAGGCGGAGTTGTCCCTTATGAGCGCACGGTACGGGCAGGATTGATGCATGACTGGATTGTATGACTCATGCATCTTACATTGGGCGATATGGTTACTGTGTACTTAGCGACATCGGGGTTATGACCTCCACAGGTATATCATGGATGGCAAGATTGGATACCGAAAATACTTGGTTCTAAGCATTGGGGCATAATGATGTCGTTGGATGAAAATCCCCGAACCCTTATGGTACCAGGAGAAAGCTTCAACATCGAGACCGAGTGGATGTATGATTACACGAGGGTCGTATACCAGTAGGCTGTGTCTCCCTTTGTGTCATGGTCAGTTGGAAGGGGGTGTGACCTTACCCGCCTGAGTCAGGGGTTAATGTCTAGGTTGAGTTTGACCAGCTTGAGAAATGGGTCCGCTATCGACGAGCCAGGCCCATATTGGCAGGCGGATAGTGAAGTTTCTTCCACTTACCCAGTTGTGTGCTCGGATAGGGGCAACAAGCTAACGTAGAGTGTACTAGACCCCGGTGATTGTCCAGAGTGAGAACTGTACTGATATATGATGCTCTAGAGATAAGCTGGATTGATATGTGGATTCAGATGAGGATTGGTATGCTTGAGCTACATCTTGCATATGACATTTGCTATGTAGGCCTTCTATTGCAATGCATAACCTTGGTATGGCTGATATCATTCATGGACTTACCAGCATTTTTGCATTACTCTGATATTGCATACTTGCATTTTTACCTTGCGCACACACTTTAACCACCCTCTAAGCTTTCTATAAGCTTATGCACGACCGTTGCATGCAGGTGACACTAGGACGTAGCTGAGCAGGAGCAAGAGCGTGCAGCTGAGCTTCCAGAACCTTTTGTTATCCATTGTATTTCCTTTTATGCATTGTACTTAAAGCTTTTTATTATAACGGATTTGTGATGATGTTGTTGGTTGTTGTTTGTGGAATATGCTTATGGTTATGCTCCTTATGAAACAAATTTATGCTAAAAATCCTCCTTGTAGGATCTCAGGATCGGAACCTGGTATATGGGTGTCAGGAACCGAGAATGGGGTACTACAGAGGCTGTCAGCGCCGGATTCATCGATCGAAAATTTTATGTGCCCAGTTTCTAAGTTTGGGATGTAACAGAAGTTGTTATCAGAGCATAACTTGGGAATAACTTAGAATAACATTACTTATCTACTTTGAGCTTATGACGATTAGGTCACGAGTATGTAACTTTCTGGTTTAATTCCTTAATGTCTGAGCCTTCGAGGGTTTTCAAGGCTGAATAGGCACCTTTGTTCTTTTTGTAGGCCATGCCACCTAGACGAAGCACCCGAGGCGCCCGAGCAACCCGAGCGGCTTCCACTCCACCTTCCGCAATTCCCGTTCCCCCACCTGAGCCTCCTGTTCCTGCGCCCGAGACCCCTGTAGATCCTGCACATCCTTCCAAGACTAGCGTAGCCCCTACAGTATTAGTTAACATCGATTAGTTACAACAGATTATCCATGCTATGATAGTCGCCCTCCATGGGTAGGACATGCGTTCCACTAAGACCTCGGAGCAAGTAGAGCAGGAGAGTGTGAGCGCCCTACTATGAGATTTTCTTCGGTTCAATCCCTCGGATTCCTTGGAGAGATCGATCCGACTGCAGCAAAGAGGTGGCGCTCTTGAGTGGAGAAGATGTTTGAGACCATGCGATGCACGACCTAGCAACAGGTCCCATTGACAGTATATATACTTGAGGGTAAGGCCGAGCATTGGTGAACCTCCTTCGCCAGTGCTGCAAGGCCTAATTTCATTTACACTTAGGAGGATTTTGTGGACTGGTTTAACCGGCAGTTCTTTCCCAACCACATTCGTTAGCAGCATGCACTAGAGTTCGAGACTCTAGTACAGGGAGATATGACTGTGGCACAGTACGCGGCTCGTTTTGTGCCATTGTCGAGGTTTGCGCCATATTTGATTAATGATGAGGGGTGGAAGGCCCACCATTTTTAGAACGGCTTACGATATGGTCTTTGAGGTCGTGTTATCGGCTATATGCTTCAGACTTTCGAGGAGGTCGTGCAGAGGGCTCAGATCTATGAGGGAAACTGGGCCTGTTCGTAAAGAGACCGTGATCGTAGAAGAGACCAAAAGAGGCAGGCCCCCTCCGGTGGCTCTCAACATTAGCAGCACTGTCCCCAGCAGAGATGCATAGGTCGCCCAGCCACCAAAGCACCAGTAGCACCAGCGGCACCCCCAACACCACCTCAGAGGTTGCTTCGAGGTGCCTGTTTTGGATGTGGTTGGATAGGACACCGTGGGTGAGAGTATCCCCGACCGCAGCAATAGCAGCCAAAAGCACCGCAGCAGCCTCCACAGTAGCAACAGCAGCAGCGACAGCAGCCCCTATCACTAAGGCCCCCACAGCAGTAGCCGAGAGCACCACAACAACCTCCGAGACCTCAGCAGCCAAGGCAACAGTTCCGCCCATAGCAGCAGCAGCAGAGACCTCAGAGGGGACAGGCACCTCCCCAGCCAACTCAGGCTAGGTTCTACGCGGCTCAGCAAGACCCGTAGTCATCTGGAGGAGTCATTGAGGGTATTCTTCCTGTCTCTACATGCATCGTTCGAGTATTGTTTGATTCTGGTGTCTCGTACTCCTTTATGTCCGAGGGTTTTTGACGTTTGATCGGATTGCCAATAGATTTTGCCCGTGAGGGATTGTCAGTGTCAACGCCCTTGGGGAAGACCGTAGTGTTAGGCCGCTTCTATTCATCTTACCCTGTTTTGATAGGGGAGATTTTCTTACCCGCCGATTTATTTGTGCTACCAATGTCAGAGTTCGACTTCATCGTGGGTATGGATTGGCTCGTCGAGTACCATGCCATCTTAGACTGCTCTGCGAGGATAGTCACGTTCTGTATACCCGGATTGCCGCAGTTCCAGTTCGTTGCCGAGCCCAGAGGAGAGTTGTTATCTTGTTTGATGTCGTGTGCCATAGAGGTGCCCGAAGTAGTGATCATTGATCAGCTGCCAGTTGTTTGTGATTTCTCCGATGTATTTCAGGAGATTTCAGGGTTGCCACCGCGCCAGCATATTGAGTTTCAGATCGACCTTGTGACTAGTACCTCGCTTATCTCGAAGGCCTCGTATCGTATGACACCGATGGAGTTACAGGAAATGCAGTAGCAGTTGGATGAGTTACGTGAGCTAGGCTTCATTCATCCAAGCAGTTCATTGCGGGGAGCACTGGTACTATTCGTCAGGAAGAAGGATGGCTCTGAGGCTTTGCGTGGATTACTGCGAGCTCAATCGGGTCACGATTAAGAACAAGTATCCACTCCTGAGGATTGATGATTTATTTGATCAGCTACAGGGTGCATAGTTCTTTTCAAAGATTGACTTGTGGTCCGGTTATTACCAGATTCATGTCCGAGAGGAGGACATCCCAAAGACAGCTTTTCGGATGCACTACGGTCACTTTGAGTTTCAGGACATGTCCTTCGGACTAACCAATGCACCCGTGGTCTTCATGCAGTTGTTGAATGAGGTCTTCCATCCTTATATCGATCAGTTTGTTGTGGTTTTCATCGACGATATTCTGATCTATTCGAAGACTCGTGAGAACTACGAGCAGCATTTGGAGATTACATTGCAGACCCTCCGTGCCCACTAGCTCTATGCGAAGCTAGAGAAGTGCGAGTTTTGGAAGGAGGAGTTGAAGTTCCTCGGTCACGTAGTGATGAGAGAGAGGGTGTCACAGTGGACCTCTCAAAGATAGATGCAGTGCGTCAGTGGGGCCAACCCACGAACACGTCCGAGATCCGTAATTTTCTTGGCTTGGCGGGATACTATTGACATTTTATCGAGGGATTCTCTCATATCACAACACCATTGACTAGGCTGACCCGGAAGAGCGCAGAGTTTGTGTGGAGTGATGTCTCTGAGCGAGCATTTATGGAGCTAAAGGACCGCCTCACGTCTGCTCCTGTCCTCACTCTTCCCTGTGGGAGTGATGGATTTGTGGTGTTTACTGATGTCTTGCATGTTAGCTTGGGTACTGTTCTGATGCAACATGGGAAGCTACTGGCCTATGCGTCTCGCTAACTCAAGGTCCATGAGTTGAACTACCCCGCGCATGATTTAGAGCTGTCAGCATTCGTCTTCACACTGAAGGTGTGGAGGCACTATCTTTATGGAGTTAGGTTCGATCTCTTCTCCGACCATAAGAGCCTGAAGTATCTCTTCTCTTAGTCTGAGTTGAATATGAGGCAGAGGCGTTGGATGGAGCTCCTAAAGGACTATGATTTTGATCTGCAGTATCACTCTAGAAAGGCGAACATAGTGGCGGATGCCCTCAGGCGTTAGCCATGAGGCCTGGTGACGCATATGATGATTCAGGAGTGAAAGATGCTTGAGGATGTCGCAGCGTATGACTTCGAGATCGGTCCACAGTCTTCTATCATATAGTATCGAGCCTGTCGATTCAACCCTCTCTTGTTACAAGGGTAATTGAGGCTCAACAAACAGACGAGTCATTGTAAAGTTATC
Source organism: Magnolia changhungtana (assembly GCA_030180095.1). Lineage (NCBI taxonomy): Eukaryota > Viridiplantae > Streptophyta > Magnoliopsida > Magnoliales > Magnoliaceae > Magnolia > Magnolia changhungtana. The sequence goes on from JASAUF010000600.1 coordinate 8,820,837, forward strand.
GAGCAGAGGCGGTATCTGAGAGTCAGTCACATTGGTTTTGATGGTGGACTTCGCTTCAGAGGCTGATTATGTGTCCCAAATATTCCAGAGTTTCGCAGAAATCTTATGACCGAGGCACATCGATCGAAGTTTTTTATCCACCCTGGCTTGACGAAGATATACCGTGATATGAGGCGACAGTATTCTTAGGCGAGGATGAAGTGTCAAATCGCTAGTTTTGTGGCTGAGTGTGACACATGCCAGCGTGTCAAGGCCGATCATCAGAGACCCCTTGGCCTGTTGCAGTTGTTGAGCGTCCCAACATGGAAGTGGGAGCACATATCCACAGATTTCATTATAGGCTTGCCGAGGACTCAGCGCGGTCATGATGCCATCTAGGTTGTCGTGGATCACCTGACGAAGTTGGCACATTTTCTCGCGATTCCTATGACCTAACCCATGGACCGGCTTGCCAAATTGTTCATTGATGAGATTGTGAGACTACACGGTGTTCCAGTTTCGATCGTTTCTGACCAAGACCCAAGGTTCACATCTCAGTTGGAAGAGTTTTTAAAAGGCGATGGGGTCTATTTTATAGCTCAGCACTGTATATCATCCGCAGACTGATGGGGCAGACCGAGAGGGTCAACCAGATTCTTGAGGATATGCTAAGAGCTTGCGTATCGACTTCTCAGGTAGCCGGGATGAGCATTTGCGTTTGGCTAAGTTCACGTATACAACAGCTATCAGGCGACCGTTGGCATGGCTCCTTTCGAGGCATTATATGGCAGACCATGTAGATGTCTGAGTTGTTGAACTAAGGTTAGAGAGCAGCGTCTCATAGGTCCTAAGCTTGTGCAACAGACCTCAGAGGTCATCGATATCATCAGGCAGAGGATGCACATAGCTCAGAGCCAGCAGAAGAGTTTTGTTAATCGTCGGCGTCGTCCCTTGGAGTTTGCAGTAGGGGACAGAGTGTATCTCAAGGTCTCGCCCATGAACGGTGTAGTTCGATTTGAAACGAAGGGCAAGCTTTTCCCGAGATTTATTAGACCTTTTGAGATCACTGGGCACGTTGGCGTCGTGACCTATAGGCTCACCTTACCTTCTCAGTTGGCTAGCATCCACAACATTTTTCATGCTTCGATGCTGCTAAAGTGTGAGTCAAACACCATTCCTGTGATTGATTAGCAGCCACTTGAGGTCCGTGAGGATGCTTCCTACATTGAGCAGCCAGTTCACATCCTTGATCGGAAGGAGCAGGTCCTCCAGACCAAGGTCATTCCCTTGGTGAAGTACAGTGGGGTCATCAAAGTGCTGATGAGGTGTCTTGGGAGTACGAAGCTGAGATTAGAGAGCGTTATCCCCATCTTTTTTTTAGATTGATTATGCTTTGTATTGTAATGATTGATATATCTATATATGCAATGTCATTTTTCTCCTCCTTGTTTTGTTCTCCATGATACTAAATTTTAAGGATGAAATTTTTATTAGGAGAGGAGAGCTGTAAGGCCCATATCCTAGTCCGTACCATTTCTTAGACCCCCGTGATCCTCTCCATTGAATTCATGTAACCCGCGACCTATAGGCAGCGTTTGTACGCGACCCTAAGTCTCATCCCACAGATCTGAGTCGACTTGACTCGAAACTTGTACCCTAACGACCGCGCTATCACCATGGTTCCTATGCCGCGTCTTGTGCACTGATGCGATACCCAAGCCAGGAGTTGTGGGCTCACGTATATTTTGAGGAAAACGCAGTGCATTACGAATCCTGAGAGAAACTCTACCCAATCTATCACATCAATCAATCAAGTGCAAGTCAAGTACAACCCATCACTCCACCTGTCACACCCATCCCTCTCTTACACAAGACATCCCCAAAGTCAACTCTCTCTTACACACACCCATCCCTCTCTTACATAACCCATCCATTTTCATCCCATCACATCCTCTTTCCCTCTCATTCTCTCTACCATTTTCAAGCAACCAAGAGAGTGACCGTCCAAGCTCCAAGGAGAAAAGAGAACCCAAGTGTGTGGCCCACTTCCTACCTCCTAATCTCTCATCTCAACCCTTCAACCTTCATGAACTTCCATCAAAGAAGAAGCCAAGGAGCATAGCATCCCAAGGAACCAAGAAGAAGTGTGATCGGTGGGTGAATCTTCATTGTTGGTAGGAAAGGGATTTCCACCATTGATTTTGATGATATGAGGGCTCGCATGTGGTGGGACCCATTTGATGTATGCATTGTATTAAGTAAAGGGAGGGCTCATGGTGGTGGAGTCCCTCCCCTCCACACGTTTCTCTCTCTCTCTCTCTCTCTCTCTCTCTCTCTCTCTCTCTCTTCGTGATGGCATGTGGCCCACCTGATCCAGACCGTCCGTTCGTGAGGCCCATCTTGCTGTCTATCCATTGGGACAGACCTGGATGAAGGAAAATACGAATATAGGCGGAACCAAAACTTTGGTGGGCCACCACGAGGACCCACTTGATGATATGTGTTTTATCAACACCGTCCAGTCTGCTAGACGGTGGGATCCACCGTGATGCATGTGTTTTATCAACACCATCCATCTAATGGGGCCAACTGTGATGTATGGGTCTTATCCTCACAATCTAGTTTATTGGACGTGGGACCCAGCTCTATGTATGTATTACAGCCACGTCGTCCATCTATGGGGACCACTAGCTATATAAATGTTGTATTGACGTCAGCAAGTTCATTGGGTCTAATCATGAGGTTTGTGTTTTATCCAGCCATCCGTCTCTGGATGGTGGGACCCACCACACGTGTGGGTCCTCCACCGTCCAGCTAGGACGTGGACCCCACCGTAATGATGTGTTGTACATTCACCCCGTCCATTTTTGGATGGTGATTTGGGTGACCACCTTGATGATTGTATGGGTTTTAACCTCACCGTCCAGCTGCTGGACGATGGGACTCCACCCGACACGTGTTTTATCCACACCGTCCACCCAGTTTCCAGATCATTTTAGGGCCTGGGCTAAGACAGCCAGTCCCAGCTGACAATAGGTTCACTTGCTCTTGGACCAACGTCCAACAACAGCTGGGCCGAGGCCCACCATGATATATATGTTTTATCCTTGCCGTCCATCAATTTTCAGGCCCACCAGAGGTATGTGTTTTATCAGGACCACTTGCTGATTGTTTGATGCCCATTGTGAATGTGTGAGGCTCGTCGTGATGTGTGTGTTTTATACACACTATCCATTTTATGGGGCCCATCTTGCAGGCCCACCATGTTGTATATGTTCTATATTCATGTTGTCCATTTATTTCTGAACCATATGGGCTGCCCCATCAGGCCCATTATGATGTATGTGAGGCCGATGTGTGAGGCTCAATGTGATGTATGTGAGGCCGATGTGTGAGGCCCAATGTGATTTATATAAGGCCCTTATGATGAGGCCCATTATGATGTATGTGAGGCTGATGTGGAGGCCCAATGTGATGTATGAGAACCCATATGATGAGGCCAAATGTGATATATGAGAGGCCCATGTGGTGAGGCCATTACGATATGTGAGCCCACCATGATGTATATAATAATGTCTATGATGCCCATCCGTTTTCTAGCTAGTATAAGGCCATGGGCCCCCATTACAAGATAGGCTCTAAATGGGCCATGCCTTGAGAAATGATGATTAAATGTCCACATTGTAAGCCTCCCGAAGGCCCGTTGCTAAGCCCATTACCTTAGGAGCAATGATGGTTAAATGCCCACATTGTAACCTCCCTAAGCCCTTCCTTAGGCCCATTCTCATCTTCCCCTATTGGGCTAGCCCAAACCTTTGGGTCCCCATTGATTTTAGCCTAACCCATCTCATCTTATTGGCTAAACCCAAACTATTGGGCCCCCGTTGATGCTAGTAGAAGTACCCAAACCCGGAAGCCCACTCTTTGTTCTTAGGTCCATTCTCAATATGAGTACGCCATCTAGGCCCATCCTTGTTATGAGGACGATGCATCATCACCTCTTGCCATAGATTGAAGAATTTGTGGTATCAGATTTGGTATATCCACTGTTGAGGACCGATCTTCATGTTATAGATCAGATCTATTGTCCTTCTATGGACCCCGCCTAATATACAGGCCGATTATCGATTTCGACTATGAGTATGTGTTAGAATAACATTAGGATACACGCCCATACGCATCATCTGCATGCTTGTTACGATGAGTGATTGATCATAACATTATACCCTTGGGCAGATTGCTTATGGGACTCCCAAATAGGCGGAGTTGTCCCTCATGAGCGCATGATATGAGTAGGATTGATGCATGACTGGATTGTATGACTCATGCATCTTGCATTAGGTGATATGGTTACTGTGTACCCTAGTGACATCAGGGTTACGACCTCCATAGGTATATCATGGATGACAATATTGGATACCGGAAATACTTGGTTCTAAGCACTAAGGGGCAATGATGTCCTTAGGTGAAAGTCCTTGAACCCTTTTGGTACTAGGAGGATGTTTCAACGTCGAGACTGAGTGGATGTATGAGTGCACAAGGGTCGTATACCAGTAGGTCATGTCTCCTACTGTGTTGTGGTCAGTTGGAAGGGGATGTGACCTTACCCGCCTGAGTGAGAGGGCAATGTCTAGGTTAAGTTTGACCAGCTTGAGGAATGTGTCCAGTATCGACGAACCGGGCCCGATATTGGCAGGCAGATAGTGAGGTCTTTTCCACTTACCCAGTTGTGCGCTCAGATAGGGGGGACAAGTTGGCGTAGAGTGTACTCGACCCTAGTGATTGTCCAAAGTGAGAGTTGTACTGATATATGATGCTTCAGAGATGAGGTAGATTGATATATGGATTCAAATGAGGATTGGTATGCTTAAGCTACATCTTGCATATGACATTGGCTATGTAGGCCTTCCATTATATTGCATAGCCTTCGTATGGCTGATATTATTCATGGACTTACCAATATTTTCGCATTACTCTGATATTGCATACTTGCATTTCTACCTTGTGCACACACTTTCACCACCTTCTAAGCTTTCTATAAGCTTATGCACGACCGTTGCGTGCAGGTGACGTTAGGATGTAGCTGAGCAGGAGCAGGAATACGCAACTGAGCTTCCAGAACCTTTTATTATCCATTATATTTTCTTTTATGCATTATACTTAAAGTTTTTTATTATAGTAGATTTGTGATAATGTCGTTGGTTGTTGTTTGTAGGTTATGCTTATGGTTATACTCCTTATGAAATAAATTTATACTGAAAATCCTCCTTATAGAATCTCAGGATCGGAACCTGGTATATGGGTGTCAGGAACTGAGAATGGGGTAGAATGGAGGCTGTTGGCGCCAAATTCGATGATCAAGAATTTGGTGAGCCCGGTTTCTGAGTCTGGGGCTTAATAGTCATTACTGCGTCCGAGGAAGACTGTCATTCCACATCCTCTCAGCAATCTCATCCCTCTTTTTTGTTCATTCCTCTCTTGCGCAGTCTGTCACACTAGACATTGTGTGATCTTCATCACCATTAGTAACGTCTATAGGGGATGACAAATTTTCCTCAGACCTATCTCCATTATCCTCGACCGCTTCAGCAAATCTGTCTTCACCACAAACACGGATGAAGTTGTGCACAACACAGCAAGCTATAACAATTTTAACTTGTGTTATAAATTTGAACTGTGATGTTATACACAGTATAAAAATCGACCTTTTAAATGACCGAAACACCATTCAATTACATTTCGCAACTGGGCATGATGATAATTGAAGAGTTCTTTCTTATTAGTAGGCTTTCTTCCTGTACAAAATTCATTCAAATGATATCAAATACCTTGATAAGGTGTCATAAATCCTAGAGAATGGGCATATCCCGTGTAACACCCAGTCCATTCCGTACCATTTTTCATACTTATGTGTAAGATGATCTACAACCTTAGCCAAACCTCTAGCCGTGCATAGTGCACACCCAACTGACCGGAACCCCAAGGCTTTGAAACCGATTTCATATTGACTGCCTTATCGCCGCGATCACGTAGGTGCCACCTGTACATCTATATGACTCTCTGTTAGCGAGATACCCTACGAAGAATCGTTAGTGTATCACGTGCACATGGCACCATATACTCTATCCCACACATGTGCACAACACATGCCATGCACACATGCACATGCCACACATGGGTGAGAGAATCTCTACCCATGTGTGTGATGTCATCTTCCCATGCCATCCCTCTTTCATGTGCTCCCCAAAGTCAACTTCTCTCCATACCATATCCTATGCATGACATTATCACACCATGTCATCCCATGCCCCTTTAATCCACCATTAATTCCTAATCATGCATAAATTCTCATAATCCTAGCCTAAGATAACATTAATCATATTAGCCTAACTTAACCAAATTTTTATCCATTTCTCTACAAATACCCCGCCATCCCTTAGCATTTTCACCATTTTCTACAACAAGAGAGAGAGAGAGAGCAGTGATCTTGTGGGCCATCCATTCCATTAATCCCATCCCTTCCATCCATCTCAACCATCCATCTAATCCATCAAGGTGAGTACACCCCCTCCACTCTTATGGTTTGTTTTCTTTCTTGATTATTTGGATGATTAATACTAGTAATGATATGATGATAATAATGTGATTAATGGTGTGGATGTATAGGAGAATACATATAAAAAGATGATTAATAGTGGTGATGATATGATTAATGGTGTGGATGTATGGGAGGAAATATATATATATATATAGATAATAATAATAATAATAATTTGTTATAGAATTTATGTGGGACCCATTGTAGTGGGCCCCACCAAAATTTTGTATGTCATCCAAACCGTCTAAAGTGTGGCCCATTGGGATGGCCACACACACACCACCATGCACATGTGCACACCACACCACAAATAGGAAAACAAAAAAAATAATAATGAATAAATAAATAAAAATAATATTGGTGGACGCTGGTGCTGCCAGCGTCTAGGGGACATTGCAGTAACCAGCGTGTCCCAGTTGCATTCTAAGGGGTTGGGGCTGTGGGTCCACAACAGGTCCCACCCATGATGTATGTATTTAATCCACATTGTCCATTCAATTTTCAAGCTCATTTTAGCCCTTGAGCCGAAAAATGAAGCCAATCCAAATCTCTAGTAGGCCACACCATCAAAAGGGTTATTTTAATAGTGATAAACTGTTAGGGCTTGCTATGATGTTTCTGTACGCCAAAAAATGCTGAATATTGGACTTGTTGGGTTTATCACGAGTCATAGAATCTAACAGATGGGGTGGATCATCCTGATGTGGGACCCACCTATGAAAAACTACACAAAAAAATAAAAAAAAAATATACAGCCAAGGGGCTGACGCCCCTGGCCGGTGACGTCCAGCATCCAGAGGACGTTGCAGCTTCTGCTGCTTGGAATGGACGGAGACAGTGGGCCCCACCACTGGTCCCACCGTGATATATGTCAGCATTTGATGGGTCCCCTTTAGAAATTGAGATACCCCAAAAATCAGTCGTACACGGAACTCAGGTGGCCCACACCATAAAAAAATAATAATAAAATAGTAAGCTGGATAAATTAGCAATATTTGTGGGTCTGATCATGAGGTATGTGTTATATCCAAACCATCCATCCATTTGGTGAACTTGTCTTAAGGTTTGAGAAGAAAAATAAGACAGATCTAACTATCAAGTGGTCTGCACTACAAAAGCAACAGGGGATTGAACGTCTACCATTGGAACCCTTTTTGGGTCATAAAAGTTTTGGACCGATATGAAATTTGCTCTTCCTCTTAATTCAGGTCTTTGTGACCTTATGAACAGATTGGATGGAAAATAAACATTATGCTGGGCCTTGTGAATTGTTTAACGGTGAAATCATTATCTTCACTACTACTTGTGGTGCGATCCAGATAATCTTTGGATATGATTCATTTTTGTTTGGATAATGCTCTAAAATGATCTCTAAATATAGATGAACAGTGTAGATATAATAAATACATTACTTTGGGACCCATGTAACTTTAATCTCCTTGAACCGTTCGTACAACTCGGAGCTCGAGGATATAAAATCACTTACTGGGGTCCACTTGAAATCTAAATGCATCTGAAACTTGGCCTGACCCCTTAACCAAGTGGGACACACATAATGGATGGGCTGAATTTGTGATCCACGCCTCGGTGGCCCAACAAGTAATTATGAATGTTTTAATGGAGGGTAATCCTCTCAACTTTTGTGTGTTGTGTGGCCCACATGTGCCACAAATTGACTTGATTTTAAGCCCCAGGCCCACCATGGATTGGTGGCCCATTAATTATGCAAATTGGATTATTTGTAAATGTGATATGTGAATGGTCCGGATCTTTGTTAAAATTTCTATATATTGACGGTGTACAATCATGTGACCATGTAGTGCGTGGACAACCTACAATTGATATAAGTATGATGAATGCATAGCCCCATGAGCTCCACTGCATAGAACTCATGTGAATTTCATTGATGTGTGAGCCCAAGAATGTTAAGGCCCATTTTTAAGTGAACGTCATGTGGTCCCATCAGTGGTAGCCTTGTTTGGGCCAACCATTGGCCCTCTTCGGCAAGAGTTTGTGATCTCCATGTGTTGAATGTATGCTATCTTGAATCATGTGAAATTATGTTGTGTGTATAGGCCTTCACCACTTGACATGCGATATAGGTTGTATTGCGTTGCTGCCCTAGATTACCTAATTATATAACGAGTGCATAGCCCTTCACCACTTAACACTTTGGTTAGAGTGCAGCCCTAAGTAGTAGGATCATATGACATGTGTTTAAACCCATAAACATGTTCAATTATAATAAATATATAGACTCTAGATGTGTGAGGGTGTGATATACGTGTTTGGCCCCTTAATCATGTGGGCATGTGACGTATGTATGGCCACTTAATCCTATGCAATTGTGGAGTATATGTAGTTGTCTAACCGTATGATTGCGAAATGCACACAATGCCAACCAACTACATGAAGTCAGGTGGCATTGGTGACTAACCAATGATATGACCACGTGCTTATGGGCATAGCCATGGTCACCTAAACCATGAACAATCAGGTTGTACGTGCAGATTTTTCTTAGTCATGAGAATTATGATATACGTTGGATTATATAACTTGATAATGGAGTGGCCCTTAATTCGATGTCATGCGACATAAATACAACCCTTACATTATGCTCATAGGTGAGGCAGATGCAGGGACCACTAAACTATATCTAATGTGATGGAAGCTAGTTCTTGGCCTCTTGATCATGTAACACCGAATCTGAGTAACTCTCCGTATGAAGTATTGGGTGGTCATAGTTTAAGAGTTAGTGTAACGTAGTGTAACCAGGTATGGTGGGTATGCTTGTGATTGTGCCTTGGATGCTTTGAGATACGATCACTAGACCATAATACCAATTGTATGTCCACTCAACCAAGTGAAATTATGGCATCGACAACCTGACCATGTGGGAGCTTAATAAAGTAATTGCCTATAGATGTATGAGTTATGGTGTAGTAAAAATAAGTAACCATGTGACCTAAAATCCTTTATTAATGGCAAGTAGAGTGACATTTGTATGACCATTCAACCATATGAACTTCTGATAATGGAGTGGCAATAAGACTATGTGGGCATATGAGAATTGTGTGATTACTTAGACTCGTGGATTATGCTGATGGTGTAATCTCTTGGGTATGTGAAACTTAGGACGCGTGTGTAACGCCCTGAATTTCGAGGGTTGAACAAAGCTCGAATCCCGAGATTTCGAACATCAATTATGTCCTATGGAAGATAATATTCTGATTTTTTTCACGTTGATCAATTTAGCATGCATGGAATTATACTAAACAGTGTATCATATTCCATAGTTAATGTAATTAAGCAAATGCGTAAATCCAAAGCATTATGTATATGTTACACAAAGTTTCATCCAGAGTATGAGTCTACGACCGAGTTCAATATGTACATGTACGATTCAAAATAAACAAAATGTGGTAATGTAAATGTGGTATGCAGCTAAGCCCAGACACTCAGCATTCACTATCGAATGGCACGTGGCCTACATCAGCCCGCCCGAGAGTTGGAAGTAGGAGAATTCCTCCTCCTCATCCAAGAAGTCTTGCTCTAATGCATCAACATCATCCATACCTGCATCTACATTAACATCTAGTTGGTGTTTAAAACACCATCCCAGAGTAGGAGTGAGTGATCAACTCAGTGGTTCTATAAGGCAAAAGTTACACAGAGAAGTACGTATGCATATGACATCAACAAATCCTAGGTTAATAATCATGGCAAGCACTAATCATCATATATTCCTCATTTAGACATTTCATCAAACACATAGCCTACATTATCTATTATTTGCAATTTGTCAATTTATTTCATAAAGAGTTAAGCATGTTGAAGATAATACGAGGTCTTGCAGTCATAGTCATAGCATACATAAATCATTAGCTACAATGAAAGCATTGATAAACTGCAACCTAGGCGTTTATAGTCCACACCTTTCGGTAGTACGCTCGTCTTGGACTCGGTCCTAGGACTACATTTCCAAAGAAGAAACGTCAATCGCCTAAACTAGTAAACGGGTTAGCTAGGTGGGAGAAAAACCATCCGGGAGACTTACATCATTATAGGGTTTAGTATTTCTTACCCGAAGTCACAGCCGGAAGAGTTTTGGTAGCGAAACGTGGCGATGATTAGGCACGTCGATCCATGGGAGAAGATTTCCCGTAGTTGCAGCGATTTCCCAAACTTCCTCTTGTTTATTTTCTCTTTTCTCTTCTCTCTCTCCCTAGGGTTTATGAAATTCGTATTTGGGAGAGAGGGGGTGTGTTGGGAGCTATGTATAGCCCCTGACAAGGTACAAATGGCCCTAGGGCCATTTTGTACTATGTTTATACCCTATGGGCGGCCATTTCTGACGAACAGGGCTCTTAGGGAGGCCCACGTCTCATCTACGTCATGGGGTATGCTCCCTGACAATGGATCCACTCTAGGACACGATTTCAGTGCCATTGGATAAGCAGATCGACCGTAGAGAGCCTGTGTCAGATCAACGGTCATACGTGTCCAATCAGGGTCACGGTTATACGGATATGTGCAGGGAATTTCCTTTTTCCATGTGTGAAGTTTGGTCACAAACCAACGGTCTAAAATCCTCAACTTTGCGTAAGAGCAGACGGCCCAATTCACTTAAGTTTCAGTTCATTTTCTTATGATATTTACATTTCTCAGGCTCTTAACTCACGGTTCAAGTTGGGCATTTCTGGATACTATCTGAGCTTGGTTCTCGCGATGGTTGTCAAGTCCAGCAGTACGGACATTGTCTTATAATTTTAAGGTCATTGGACCCACCGACATGTGGTCTAGGTTCCTTACGGAGTTTCAGTGTACTCCCGAGGGTGACAGGCCTTTGGGATTTCTCCTAGATCTTCAGGTGGCATTGGGCCAGCGGTACTCCTGACTCTAGGCCTTCCCACTTGTAAAAATGGTGACCCAAGCTTTACCCACCAACTGCTTAGCATTTAATTAAATCCCGTCAAATTATACAAGCGGACGTGGTCCTTGGGTTGTTGAGCCTGAGGTTGTACTCAGGTCTTCGTACGGATTTTTTTCAGGATGTTACAGCATGTCAAATCGATTATAGACCCTACCTTGATGTAAGTATTACATATTTCACCAATTATCCATTAGGCTAACTAATTCTAGAACATGATTCGAAAATGACCTAGATCCAATTCCTAAATAAGTCAGACGATATGAAATAGTGTTAATTGAACGTATAACTTCCAAACACTTGTGAACCCACTTAATGTACATATTTTATCCGCACTATTCAATTGTTTTACCAACCAAACAGTTTGATCATGGAGCCCGCTAACATGTGCCTTGTGCATCTGAACGGTTCTCCTTGTACTACCTTAATGTATGTGAGTTACCTATATTATCTACTTGTTGGGACCCACCGTAATGTTTGTGTGTGGGCCCATCTGCTTGCAGGACCACTTGTGTAATGCCCTGAAAATCGAGGGTCGAGCATAAAATCAACTCCCGAGTTCCAACGCATCACTTATGCAACAAAATGAATGATGATTGAATGTTGTCTGTATTAGTGCATTGAACATGAGTGAGATTAAGCCAAAACAGCATATCATACTCCAAAGACAAGTAAGATAGCAAGCGGAAGACCGTGATAGATAGAAAAATATATAAATTATAGTAAGTCTCCAGAATGTGATAAGGTTACCAGGTTAATGACTTACAAGTACAATTTTAAAATGTACCAAAGGTGTAGTGTCATCTAGACATCTCTGTAATCCCATCGATCAAGACATGGCTCACATGAAGCCGCTAGACAATAGCATACATGAGAAAGCATCCTCGTCGTCACAAAATTTCGGCTCCACCTCAGGAGTAGCGTCGCCATCTGCAATCAGACAATGTCTGGTGGGTGTTCAGAACACCGTCCCATAACGTGGGAGTGAGTGATCAACTCAGTAGAACAATAAAGCATAGGTTAACATGTTATCAAAACAGTCAAGCTGTAATGATAAAGCAGTACAATCAACAATTCTAAATACTCTTATTAATGTAAGTATGAATATAGTCATGATGGATGCCCTCACCACACCCTCCCTCGTGTGACACCATCTTACGTTCGCAGCATGCTTTCATCTCTCAGTGCTCCACATCTTCCAGGCACATGCAATGCGATGATGAGCATGATTAACGAGTTGTTATTAGTCCATTTCAAACAGCAGGATTGGGAAACTAAGGTACCTCCCTTGTATCATTCCCAAACATGATCCATTCTAGGGTCGTCAGTCCTAGTTAATCACATACGATGGTGTGTTTCTAGGTCGCTGCAAGGGCTGCCAGGGCTGTTACACGGAACCGTTACACCACTCCCCCATTACCCTTTTAACGGTTCATCACTAAATTGATACAGGCCTAGTTCATACTCTATTCACCACAGCAAAACTCGTCGCCTCACGGCAAATTTAGAGTATGCTCAAGGTCACTACAAAGGGCTGCCAGGGCTGTTACATGCATTCGTTGCACCACTCCCCCATCACCTTATCAATGTAGGCCGACAGCACGAATATAGTGTCCTATACCACCATAATCGGCTCACGAGTCTGGTTGCTCACTGGTCACAACGGGGAGGCACATGGCCCCAACGTAGGCCGACAACTCGACCACGGTGTCCCATACCACCATGCCCGACTCATGAGTCTTAGCGGATCGAGGTACCATAGTTAACGGGATTTCACTGGTAAGTTTGGTACCCTAGGTTCAAGCAGAGGTGTCCAAACATGGTGAACGTACATAAGATAGATCGGGTTACTTGACGAGCTCGGCTAGCTCGAGCGCACAACAAGTTGAACAATATGAAGCACATAAGCACTTCGTATGGCCAGCCACTATCGCCAACCGAAGTACGACTCGGGTTCGTCGAACACATCTCATGTGGCGAATGAATCTCAGTCACGAATTCAATCTCGTTACCGATTGCCTGGACTATAATCATAGCCCCAAACACAATCAATCCTTATTCCGAAGCATATAGAGTAAAGCAGAATATACAAAGTAATTCAAACATATTATAAAGCATGTTATAAAGCACAATATAAACAGGAAATACAAACACATATATTTCATAAGTAAGCGGTTAAACTAAACAAACAACATGGAGGAATTCATATACATTTCTAAGGTAGTTGAGAATCCTATCTCAACACCACTATTAAATTTAGTTCGTCACACAATTTCTCACATAGGCATTTTATCAAACACTTAAACTACACCACTCCAACATACGTGACGTATGTTGATTTCAACATAGAATAGGACAAATTCTTATAGCAAGGAGTTGTCGCATACACATCAATATGTTCTTACATTCACTACATATGGCAGACATAAATCATAAATCCATATTTACTTAGTCATTTCAACAAATACTTAGACTATATACATCAACATACATGACGTATGTTGATCACATAGGTATAAGGCTAAATCCTTTCACTAGGGAGTTGCCCCAATTATTACACGCGTGCACCCACGACGGATAGTAATGGCAAGCAGGAATCCAAGTTCCATGTTCATTCGAACATTTTCACAAACACTTGGGCTGCACAATTTAACATGTTGGCTGTGGCGTGATTTAGGGCAAATCCTTTCATCAAAGGGGTATCGCCAATACAACAATCATAAATCCATGACAATTAGTCATGGCGAGCATGAATGAGAATTCTATATACTTATTCAGTCATTTTCACAAACACTTAGAATACACCCTTTTCAACATACATAACGTATATTAGCAAAAATGTGTATTAGGGCGAATCTTTTTGCCGAGTGAGTATTATACATATATATAGCATGTTCATACAGTAATTAATCATGGCTAACATACTTTCAAAATTTGTACGTATACGGTATTTTCTACAAATACCTAGAATACACAAAATTCCATATTCTTCGTATTTAATCGAAACGGAAAATAGACAGTATTTTGTACATGTGCAATTGCATACAGATCATGAATCTATCATTATCTGACATTGAAAGCATTGAAAACTATAACCTATACACCTAAAGTCTGCAGTTTTTGTCATAGAATCGTAACGAATTCAATAGGTTTACTAAGCTTTCGCATTTGGCAGTTTGGTAACCTATAGAATGAAATAGGTTAGCTATTTCATAACCTACAACTATCAAAACCCCAAAACAGGTTAGGGTTAGGGTTTCTTACCTAGAAATGACGCCGGAATCGCTAGGAAAGTGATTAGAATGAAGCAGTAGAGCTTGTAGAGTGGCAGGGTAAAGTAGCAAGGAGATTCTCCCACAACTCTCTAACTTCTCTCTCTTTTCTCTCTTCTCTCTCTAGGGTTTCTCTCAAATTCGTATGGCTAGAAGAGAGAGGGTTCTAAGGTCCTTATATAGTCCCAAAACTCACCGAAACAGACTCAGGACCAAGATATACTTGAGTTTTGTCTAAAGGGCATCTGTTTCAGCTCAACGGAGGACTTCTGGCGGCCCCCCTTGAGCCAAAAGTCGGACTTAAGCTCACAGACTCTGGATCTAGGTGGAGTTAAGTTTTCGTTCCAGTCGAATTCTCAGATTGCAAATGGCGGACCAGTTTCATTTCAACGGTCAGTGAATCTCGATCGGAGATTCTGAGTACATGGATATGTTTGGGGAAATATCCCTGTTCTGAGGGTGTAATTTGACCTGATTCTGACGGTCAGGTTGCTTAATACTGACCCGAAAGCGACCAGTCTCAGATTTATTTATTTTGAATTTAATTTAGAATTATTTTCACATTTCTCACACTTCCCGCTCCGAGCTCAAGCGAATAGCGCTGGGACACTATCTGGATTTGATTTCCGAGATGGTTGTTAAGCCCAGTAAGGCGGTCCTAATTCCTTAACTTCGTGTTAATCGGACTTCCGACGTGTGGTCCAGATCTGATACGGAGTTTCGAGATGCTCCCGAGAGCAGCTGGGTAATGAGATTGATCATAGATTTTTGGGTAATGTAGCATCAATGATTCTACAAGTTTTGGGTCATGCAGATCATATTTAAAGTGATTGATGCTAATTTCACAGGTACTCTAGTTTAGCACTAGCTGATTCTTGCCTAATTTTTAAAGGATTTAGTCCTGTATGATTTCTGTCTGAGGTGGTACCTGGGCCTTTGTAGTTTGTATATAAAGTGATCCAAGTTATCAATACTTACTAAAGCACGCCCTAATTACAACAGAAGGAAATCCTAGGGCAGGAGAGGCGGATGTTCTAAATAACCTATTCGTTTTGTGAAATTCCATAAGGGTATTGGTTAAAAGTCCATTTTATTTCTGTGTTTACTAATTACAACAATTTATAATTTAAGTATTGTTCTTCATCACCTAAACCTTAAGATTAGTGTCTAATGTAAAAGTACTTAGAAAAATTGAAAGAACAACGTGTTGAAGGGTGGGATTTGTAAAGGAAATGGGTTCAAAAGCAGTTTCAGACTTTGGGATTGAGTTTTGATAGGTTAATAAGGTGTTAGGATCGACCCATTGCCTAAGGACATCTAATTCCAGATTGGCAAAAATCCGGGATGTTACAACTTGGAAGTAGGACCCACTACGTTGTATGAGATAAACTCACATCATCCAACCGTAACTAACTTTTATGTGTATATTATATACCTAAGTTGTTCAACTTAGGGCTCACTATATCTTATGAGGTTTACCTATGCCTTCCAAACCATTATAGAACTACTATGATAATTATTTACAAATCCAACCTACTAACAGCCCACTAGAAGGTGAAACCCTCTACATTATATGAGTTTCACCAGCACCATCCATCCTGTGGCTCATTTACTATATGTTTTATCTATGCATTTAATCTCATAACCACTTGGTGCATGTACATTGCGTCACCACCACTCATTAACCATAAGGCCCATGTAAGACCCGTATCATAGCCTGTACTATTATGTAAACCTCTGCGGTCCTCTCGGTCGAATTTCAGCGACCCGCGATCTGTTATCGGCAGTTGTGCGCGACCCTGAGTTGCATCCTGTTAATCTGTGTCGGCTCGACTCGAAACTTGTACCCTTGCGACCGCGTCATCCCCGCGTCCCGCGCGTCGAGGCGATACCCTGGCCAAAAGATGTGGGCCCGCGTTCAATTCGAGGAAAATGTCGTGCGATTACAATCCTAAGAGAATGTCTCATCAATCACCTCAATCAAGTACACATCTATCACTTCACATGTCAAGTACAAGCAACCATCCTCTCTCTTACACAAGTACTCCAAATTCAACTCTCTCCCTTACACAAGTACATCCATCCATCACTCACCATCCCTCTCTCCCATTACTTCTCTCCCATCACCTCTCTCTCATTCTCCCTAGCAACCCAAGCACCCAACGTCTATGGCTTCCATGGAGAAGCTAGTGTGGTCCACCTTCCTACCTCCTATCTACACCATCCAAGCTTTATCTTGACCGTTGAAGTGCATTCCATAGAGATATAAAATGCTTTGATGGAAGAAGGAAGAAGAGATCTTAAGGTGGGTGTTCATTTCAATTGATTTTGATGTAGGGTCCTCATGATTTGGGACACACTTTAATGTATGTATTGTGATCTGGGGGGGGGGGGCATCGTAGCAGGGTCCCTCTAATATGCCGATTTTCCTCTCTCTATCTCTCTTTTTCTCCTTCTCTTTCATTTCCTTGGTGGTGATGTGGCCGTTTGGCCCGCCCTGATGGACCCACCTCGAAGTATGTATTTTATATCCATGCCAACCACCACGTGGGACCCACCAGATGTCCTTGTCTCTTCCACGTGGGCCACATATTGCTAGACATGGGGCCACTTTGCTGGCGTGCCCCATCCAGACCGTCCGCCTGCTGGGACTCCAAGCGCCCCTAGACGGAGTGAGAACAATACCAGCTTCATTTAAAACAGGTGGGCCACACGTGTGAACCCACCTGATGTCTGTGTTTCATCCATGACTATCCACTGTCCAGCGTTTCTGGACGGTGGGATTCCCTTGATGTATGTGTATTATCCACTGCCCATCCATGGGACCCACCTGACGTATGTGATTTATCTGCACCGTCCAACATTTTCAGAGGATGGATCTACCTTGATGAATTTGTTATATATCCATCACCATCCATTCATTTTGAACGTGCTGCTGCTGGACCGTTTGTAAAATAATAATAAAATAATAATAATAAATAAATAAATAAATATCAGCTTTATTTACAGCAAGTGGGCCACACGTGTGGACCCACCTGAAGTCTGTGTTCGATCCAGACCATCCATTTGTGGTCCTCACCAGCCACAGCAGCTGCTGCGTACGTCTACAAGCTCTGTGGGTCCCACCATGGTATGTATTCATCCCACCGTCCATCTGGATGGTGGGGACCATCCTGATATATGTGGACGGTTGGGATTAAACAGCCTCAGCTACTGTTGTACGTCACCAATTCCGTGGAACCCCTGTATGTATATGTTGTATCTGCACCGTCCAGTAGTTTTACAATGGGTACCGTTTGATGCATGTGTTGCATCCACCGTCCAGCAGCTGGACGGTGGTATACACTGTGATGTAAGTGTTTTGTCTACCTCGTCCATCTCCCACGTGGGGACTATCATGATCTATGTATCTTAATCCACATCGTCCATCATCAAAGGACGTGGGACCCCAGCAGCAGGCGGCTACTGAATTGACGTCTGCAATTTCTGTGGGTCCCACGTTATATGAGCATTGCATCTGCATCATCCGTCCCTAATGTCTAGGGCCTGGACTGGACGATGGACATTTCAAGATGATAATAATAATAATAATAATAATAATAATGTTATATATATATATATTATTCATATCTGGTGGCCCCACATGGAAACCCACCTGCAATGGGGCCAACCGTGATGTATTTATTTCATCCACACTGTCCAAACGATGCTGGACGTGTTTGGACGGTACTGTCCAATGTTTGGACGGCGCTGATATACACGGACAATGTTTGGATGGCGCCGATTTACATGGATAATGTTTGGGCGGTACTAGTTTAACTGGACAATGTTTGGACAGTGCTGATCATCATACGTGAGCCATGTGTGCAATGATACACATGTTACACCTACAATTATTGAAATGATTTTTAGTGCAACCCATTTGATGCACCCACTTGACCGTATATGAGGCCCATTGATGCGGCCGTTGATGCTGCTCACTTGGCGTATATGAGGCCCATAAGATGAGGCTCGCCTTGATGTACACGAGGCCCATTATGATGAGTATTAGGCCCATGTCGTGTGGCCCATTGTGACATGTATTAGGCCTATGACGCATGGCCCATTTGAAGTATTTAAGACCCAGGTACATGGTCCATTTGATGCATACGAGACCCATGTGTAGGGCCCACATGTTATGTATTTGAGGCCCATGAGTAGGGCCCACCTGTTGTGTATTTGAGGTCCATTAGTGCGGCCCATTTGATGTGGCCCACTTGTTGTATTTGAGGCCCATGCGTTACGGCTCATCATGATGCGTATTAGGCCCATGTGATACGGCCCACTATGATGTGTATTAGGCCCATGTGATGCGACCCACTTGATGTATGGGACCTGTGTGTGAGGCCATGGTTCCATCATATGTTAGGCTCTATGTGAGCCACTTCTTAGGATATGTTGGTTAAACGTCCACATTGTCGGGCAAGATGGTTGGATGTCCACATTGTGACCTTCCCTTAGGCCTTGTTATGCCATGCATTCTTACTGATTATCAAGGCCGATTTCGGTTGTCGAGGCCGATTGTATAGGCCGATTTCGATTGTCGAGGTTGAGTATCGAGGCTGATTCCAATTTGTCGAGGTTGATTGTATAGGCCGATTTCAATTGTCGAGGTCGAGTATTGAGGCTGATTCCGATTGTCGAGGCCAATTGTGTAGGTCGATTTCGATTGTCGAGGCCGATTTCGATTGTCAAGGCTGGTTATATAGGCCGATTCTGATTATCGAGACCGAGTATCGAGGTCGATTTCGATTTATCGAGGCCGATTGTATAGGCTGATTTCGATTGGTAAGGCTGATTCCGATTGTCGAGGCCGATTCAAATTTGTCGAGGCCGATTGTATTGGCTGATTTCGATTTTCGAGGCTGAGTATTGAGGCCGATTCAGGTAGTCAAGGCCGATTGTACAGGCCGATTTCGATTGTCGAGGCCGATTCCGATTTGTCGAGACCGATTATATAGGCCGATTTCGATTGTCGAGGTAGAGTATCGAGGCCGATTTCGGTTGTCAAGGCCGATTGTATAAGCCGATTTCAATTGTCGAGGCCGATTTCGGTTATCGAGGCCAATTGTATAGGCCAATTTTGATTGTCGAGGCCGAGTATCGAGGTCTATTTCAATTAGTCGAGGCTGATTGTACAGGCCAATTTTGATTTTTGAGGTCGAGTATCGAGGATGATTCCGATTGTCGAGGCCAATTGTATAAGCCGATTTTGATTGTCGAGGCTGAGTATCGAGGCCGATTCGGATTGTCGAGTCCGGTTGTATAGTCCGATTCCAATTGTCGAGGCTGAGTATCGAGGCCGATTCCAATTTGTCGAGGCCGATTGTATAGGCCAATTTCGATTGTCGAGGCCGATTATTGAGATCGATTCCAATTGTCAAGGCCGATTGTAGAAGTCGATTCCGATTGTCGAGGCCGAGTATCGAGGCCAATTCCAATTTATCGAGGCCGATTGAATATGCCAATTCTGATTGTCGAGGTCAATTCTGATTGCCTATTCCGATTCTGATTGTCGAGGCCGATTCCGATTGTCGATACTGATTCCAATTATTGAAGCCCAATGTGATGCATATACGACCCGTATTTGAGGCCCGTTGTGATGTGTATCCAGCTCGTGTTTAAGGCCCAATGTGAAGTATATGAGGGCTATGTGGTGAGGCCCATTGTGACGCATTTGAGGGCCAGGCGATGGAGCCCATTGTGATGTATGTTAGGCCCATGTGAAATGTCATCGTAATGTGTATTAAGCTCTTGAGTGAGGACCATGGTGTTGTATATTTAGCCCTTGTGTGAAGCCATGGGTCCACTATATGTTAGGCTCTATGAGGGCCACTCCTTGGGGGCAATGTTAGTTAAATGTCCACATTGTCGAGGCCGGCTGTTGATGTTGATTATCAAGGCCAGTTATTGGTATCGATTATCAGTACGTAACAACATAGCATCATGATACATGCTCATACGCATCATCTGTATGTTTGTTATGAGATGTGGTTGACCATTGCATATGTCATCGGGCATATTGTTATGAGACTCCCTGATAGGCGGAGATTATCTCACATGAGCGCATGACATGTGCAGAATGGATGCATGACTGGATTGTATGACTCATGCATCTTGCATTGTATGTTAAGATTATGGTACACCCTAAAGACATCAGGGTCGTAGCCTCCACAGGCATATCGTGGATGGCCAAATGGGACAACGAAAATGTTTGGTTCTGGTATACGGGTGCCATAGATGTCCCTAAGTGAAAATCCTTAAACCTCTGTGGCCAGGAGACACCCCAACATCGAGACCGAGTGGATATATATGAGCATATGAGGGTCATATACTGGTAGGCCACGTCTCCCACTGTGTCGTGGTCGATTGGGATAGGGTGTGACCTTACCCGCCTGAGTGAGGGGGCAATGTCTAGGTTGAGTTTGACCAGCTTAAGGAATGGATCGGTTATCGACAAGCCGGGCCCGATATTAGCAGGTGGATAGTGAGGTCTCTTCCACTTACTCAGTTGTATGCTCGGATAGGGGCGGCAAGCTGGCGTAGAGTGTAATAGACCCCAGTGATGATCCCAGAGAGGAACCGTACTGATATGTGGACTTATTGAGTAGGAGTTACATACTCATTCATTCGTTCATTTACTATCCACTTGGGCTGGTGGTACGTAACTATTTGTTCATGTACCTTCATAATGGCCAGGATTTTGGTTGGTGTGCGTGACTAACTTGAGATCAGGAGTTTACCACATTGTGTTTGACTATCTAAATTTAGGCATGGGACTAGTTTGGAAAGAAGTCCCTTGTGGTGGACCCCATAGCTTGCGATACTACGTACCATCATCCCGACTTCACACTCCTGCATGGTCATTCGCACCGCATATTGCATTACATCCTTGGTATCTGATACTTGACTCTTTATGACTCCTCACTTGCATAGTTGATCTGTATTACATACCTTGATATTGTATGACTCATTGACTGGTCAGTATTCCCACTTACTCTGATATAATATGATTCATGATCTTGAAAATATTTCCGATATTGTATGATTATGGCATTGTATTTGTGTGCTTGGCACTTACCTTGTGCACACACTTTCACTACCCTATAAACTTTTTATATGCTTATGCACGATAAATGCATGCAGGTAAGCATTAGGTTGCAACAAAGTGGAGCTTGGAGCATGTAACGAACCTCTGTTACTTTGATTTTTGATATATGTATTTCCTTTTCAGTATTGTACTCAAATGATTATATTAGTGGATATGTAGTGATGATGTTGTTCTTATGATTTGGGTATACTTGTGGTTATGCTTCTTATGAGACAAATTCATGTTGAAAAACCTCGTAGGATCACAGGATCGAAATCTGACATATGAGCGTTAGGAGCCGAGAATGGGGTACTACGGAGGCTGTCGACACTGGATTCGACAATCGGATTCCTGTGAATTCGATTTTCAGTTTTGGAGAGTGACAGAAGATGGTATCAGAGCATAACTTGGGAATACCTAAAA
Organism: Magnolia changhungtana; assembly: GCA_030180095.1. Classification (NCBI taxonomy): domain Eukaryota; kingdom Viridiplantae; phylum Streptophyta; class Magnoliopsida; order Magnoliales; family Magnoliaceae; genus Magnolia; species Magnolia changhungtana. Next base: position 8,843,168 of record JASAUF010000600.1, read on the forward strand.
ATAACATCATATATCTGCTGATAGCTACCCTACACTTTATAATTGTTGAGAACCTAGAATGGTTAGATCCCCGAGTTCGAATAACTTAGAGATTTTCTGGTATAGCTCCCTACCATTGAGATTATGAGGCTGCATAGTATTTCCGTTTTGATCATTTTTTACCGGGATCCAAGGTTTAGTAGGATTACCATAATGTTGATGATGCGTCATAGGAGGGCGAGGTTGAGATTAGAGAGCACTACCTTCATCCTTTTGTAGATTGATTGTACCTTGACAAATATACTTGATGGTGTGTCCTCTTCACTTATCTGTTCTGTAAATTTCAAGGATGAAATTTTTATTTGGTGGGGAGAGCTGTAAGACCCGTATCCTAGCCCGTATCGTTCCTTAGGCCTCCATGGTCCTCCCAGTCGAATTCCGGTGACCCGCGATCTATTATCGGCAGTTGCACGCGACCCTAAGTTACATCCTGTCGATTTAAGTCTGTTCGATTCGAAACTTATACCCTTGCGACCGCGTCATCCCCGCGGTTCCGCGCAGCGTCTCGTGCGTCGAGGCGATACCTGGGCCAGGAGATGTGGGCCTGCGTTCAATTCGAGGAAAACACCCCGCGAGTGCAATCCAAGAGAATGTCCCATCAATCACCTCAGTCAAGTACACATCCATCACTTCACATGTCAAGTATAAGCAACCATCCTCTCTCTTACACAAGTACTCCAAAGTTAACTCTCTCCCTTACACAAGTACATCCATCCATCACTCACCATCCCTCTCTCCCATCACCTCTCTTTCTCATTCTCGCTAGCAACCCAAGCACCCAACGTCCATGATTTCCATGGAGAAGCTAGTGTGGCCCACCTTCCTACCTCCCATCTCCACCATCCAAGCTTCATCTCGACCGTTAAAGTGCATTCCATGGAGCTATAAAATGCGTTGATGGAAGAAGGAAGAAGAGATCTTAAGGTGGCTGTTCATTTCAATTGATTTTGATGTAGGATCCTCATGATTTGGGACCCACTTTGTTGTATGTATGGTGATCTAAGGGGGGGCCCATAGTGGCGGGTCCCTCTAATATGCCGAGCTTCCTCTCTATATCTCTCTTTTTCTCCTTCTCTTTCATTTCCTTGGTGGTGATGTGGCCGTTTGGCCCGCCCTGATGGACCCACCTCGAAGTATGTATTTTATATCCATGCCAACCACCACATGGGACCCACCAGATGTCCTTGTCTCATCCACGTGGGCCACACATTGCTGGACATGGGGCCACTTTGCTGGCGTGCCCCATCCAGACCGTCCGCCTGCTGGGACAACCAGCGCCCCTAGATAGAGTGAGAACACAAATACCAGCTTCATTTAAAGCGGGTGGGCCACACGTGTGAACCCACCTGATGTCTGTGTTTCATCCATGACTATCCACCGTCCAGCGTTTCTGGACGGTAGGATTCCCTATATCTATGTGTATTATCTACTGCCCATCCATGGGACCCACCTGACGTATGTGATTTATCCACACCGTCCAACATTTTCAGACGGTGGGACCCACCTTGAGGAATTTGTAATATATCCATCACCGTCCATTCGGTTTGAACGTCCAGCAGCTGCTGCTGCTGGCCCGTTTGTAAAATAATAATAAAATAAAAATAATTAATAAATAAATAAATATCAGTTTTATTTACAGCAGGTGGGCCACACGTGTGGACCCACCTGATGTCTGTGTTCGATCCAGACCGTCCATTTGTGGTACTCACCAGCGGCAGCAGCTGCTGCGTACATCGGCAAGCTCTGTGGGTCCCACCATGGTATGTATGCGTCCCACCATCATCTGGATGGTGGGGACCAACCTGATATATGTGGACAGTTGGGATTAAACAGCCTCAGCTGCTGTTGTACGTCAGCAGTTCCGTGGACACTCCCCCACTTGTATGTATATGTTGTATCTGCACCGTCCAGTGGCTGGACGGTGGGTACCGTTTCATGCATGTGTTGCATCCATCGTCCAGCAGCTGGACGGTGGTATACACTGTGATGTAATTGCTTTGTCTACCCCATCCATCTCCCACGTGGGGACTACCATGATATATGTGTCTTAATCCACACCGTCCATCATCAAAGGACGTGGGACCCAGCAGCAAGCGGCTACTAAATTGATGTCCGCAATTTCTATGGGTCCCACGCGATATGAGCATTGCATCTGCACCGTCCGTCCCTAATGTCCAGGGCCTGGAATGGACGGTGGTCATTTTCAAGATAATATATATATAATATATATATATATATATAAAATTCATATCTGGTGGCCCCACGTGGAAACCCACCTGCTGTGGGGCCAACAGTGATGTATTTGTTTCATCCACACCGTCCGGATGATGCTGGACGTGTTTGGACAGTACTGTCCAATGTTCGGAGGGCGTTGATTTACACAGACAATGTTTGGATGGCGCTAATTTACATGGATAATGTTTGGATGGTACTGGTTTACCTGGACAATGTTCGGACAGTGCTGATCATCATAAGTGGGCCATTTGTGCAGTGATGATACACATGTTACACCTACAATTATTGAAATGATTTTTAGTGCGGCCCATTTGATGCAGCCCACTTGACCGTATATGTGGCCCATTGATGCGGCCCACTTGGCGTATATGAGGCCCATATAATGAGGCCCGCCTTGATGTACACGAGGCCCATTACGATGTGTATTAGGCCCGTATCGTGCGGCCCATTGTGACATGTATTGGGCCCATGACGCGTGGCCCATTTGATGTATTCGAGACCCATATACGTGGCCCATTTGATGCATATGAGACCCATGTGTAGGGCCCACATGTTATGTATTTGAGGCCCATGAGCAGGGCCCACCTATTGTGTATATGAGGTCCATTAGTGTGGCCCATTTGATGGGACCCATGGGTTGCGGCCCATCATGATGTGTTTTAGGCCCATGTAATATGGCCCACCATGACGTGTATTAGGCCCATGTGATGCGACCCACTTGATATATGAGACCCGTGTATGAGGCTATGGGTCCATCATATGTTAAACTCTATGTGAGTCACTCCTTAAGAGTAATGTTGGTTAAACGTCCACATTGTCGGGCAATGATAGTTGGATGTCCACATTGTGACCTTCCCTTAGGCCTTGTTATGCCATTCTTACCGATTATTGAGGCCGATTCTGGTTGTCGAGGCCGATTTTGATTGTCAATGTTGAGTATCAAGGCCGATTTTGATTGTCGATGTCGAGTATCAAGGCCGATTCTGATTTTTTGAGGCCGATTGTATAGGCCAATTTCAATTATCAAGGCCGAGTATCGAGGCCAATTTCGATTGTCGAGGCCGAATATCGAGGCCGATTTCGATTGTTGAGGCTGGTTGTATAGGCCGATTCCGATTGTTGAGGCCAATTCTGATTTGTCGAGGCCAATTCCGATTGTTGAGGCCAATTCTGATTTGTCGAGGCCAATTCCGATTGTTGAGGCCAATTCTGATTTGTCGAGGCCGATTGTATAGGCCGATTTCGATTGTCGACGCCAATTCCGATTGTCGAGGATGATTGTATAAGACAATTCCGATTGTCAAGGCTGAGTATCGAGGCCGATTCTGATTTGTCGAGGCCGATTGTATATGCCGATCTCGATTGTTGAGACAGATTATCGAGGCCGATTCAGATTGTCGAGGCCGATTATATAGGCCAATTCTAATTGTCGAGGCTGAGTATCGGGGCCGATTCTGATTTGTCGAGGCCGATTGTATAGGCCGATTTCGATTGTCGAGGCCAATTCTGATTTGTCGAGGCCGATTTCGATTGTCAAGTCAGAGTATCGAGGCTGATTTCGATTGTCGAGGCCGATTGTATAAGCCGATTCCGATTATCGGGGCCGATTCTGATTCCGATTGTCGAGGCCGATTATCAAGGCCAATTCTGATTGTCTATACCGATTCCGATTGTCGAGGCCCAATGTAATGCATATGCGGCCCGTATTTAAGGCCCGTTGTGATGTGTATTCAGCCCGTGTTTAAGGCCCAATGTGAAGTATATGAGGGCTATGTGATGAGGCCCATCGTGATGCATTTGAGGGCCAGGTGATGGAGCCCATTGTGATGTATGTTAGGCCCATGTGAAAGGCCCATCGTAATGTATATTAAGCTCTTAAGTGAGGCCATGGTGTTGTATATTTAGCCCTTATATGAAGACATGGGTCCACTATATGTTAGGCTCTATGAGGGCCACTCCTTAGGGGCAATGTTGGTTAATTGTCTAAATTGTCGAGGCCAATTATCAAGGCCGGTTATTGGTGCCGATTATGAGTACGTAACAGCATAGCATCATGATACATGCTCATACGCATCATCTGCATATTTGTTATGAGATGTGGTTGACCATTGCATATGTCATTGGGCATGTTATTACGAGACTCCCTTATATGCAGAGATTATCTCACGTGAGCGCATGCCATGGGCAGAATGGATGCATGACTGGATTGTATGACTCATACATCTTGCATTATGCATTGAGATTACTGTACGCCTTAGCGACATCAGGACCGTAGCCTCCACAGGCATATCATGGATGGCAAGATGAGACATCGAAAATGTTTGGCTCTATCATACGGGCGCCATAAATGTTTCTGGGTGAAAATCCCTAAACCTCCATGGCCAGGAGACGCCCAACGTCGAGACCGAGTGGATATATATAAGCGCATGAGGGCCGTATACCAGTAGACCGCGTCTCCCACTGTGTCGTGGTCGGTTGGGAGGGTGTGTGACCTTACCTGCCTAAGTGAGGGGACAATGTCTAGGTTAAGTTTGACCAGCTTAAGGAATGGGTCCGCTATCAACAAGCCAGGCCCGATATCGGCAGGTGGATAGTGAGGTCTCTTCCACTTATCCAGTTGTGCGCTCGGGTAGGGGCGACAAGCTAGCGTAGAATGTAATAGACCCCGATGATGATCCCAGAGAGGAACCTTATTGGTATGTGGACTTATTGAGTAAGAGTTATATACTCATTCATTCACTATCCACTCGGGCTGGTGGTGTGCAACTATTTATTATGTGTACCTTCGCAATGGCCAGGATTTTGGTTGTGGCGAGCTACTAACCTACGATCAGGAGTTTACCACATTGTGTTTGACTATCCAAATTTAAGCATGGGACTGGTCTGGATAAAAGTCCCTTGTGGTGGACCCCCATAGCTTGCGATACTACGTACCATCATCCCGACTTCAAACTACTGCATGGTCATTCGCACTGCATATTGCATTGCATCATCGGTGTCTTATACTTGACACTTTTTTACTCCTCACTTACATAGCTGATCTCCATTACATACCCTAATATTGTATGACTCACGGATTTGTCAGTATTCCCGCTTACTTTGATATCATATGATTTATGATCTTGCCAATATTTCCGATATTGTATGATTATGACATTATATTTATGTACTTGGCACTTACCTTGTGCACACACTTTCACTATCGTCTAAGCTTTCTATAAGCTTGTGCACGATAGATGCGTGCAAGTAGAATTAGGTTGCAGCAGAGTAGAGCTTGGAGCATGCAGGGGACCACTAGAGCTTTGATTTTCGATATATGTATTTCCTTTTCAGTATTGTACTCAAACGATTATATTAGTGGATATGTAGTAATGATGTTGTTCTCATGATTTGGGTATACTTGTGGTTATGCTTCTTATGAGACAAATTCATGTTGAAAATCCTCTTTATAGGATCCCAGGATCGGAATCTGGCGTATGAGCGCTGGGAGCCGAGAATGCGGTACTACGGAGGCCGTCGGCACTAGATTCGATGATTGGATTCCTGTGAATCCGATTTTTGGGTTTGGGGCGTAACAGCCTAGTTATGGTATAACTATGTGGTCCCAATAGAAGAAAATCATGTCAAGCCAAAGCCACTAATGGAATATCTATCTTGCAAAGGATATGATGTAACTCTGAATACAATTAATGCTAATGATTATGATAGTTATGGATGATATTAGTGATGTTAGTAATTATAGTTAATAGAAGTATGTGATTTAATATCTTTATTAATGTTGTTCCACTTCCTAGCATACTAAATTCATCTACTTAACCATGTTGATATTGATCATACTCATGCACCATGGAATGATAGTATATCCAAGTGTACTTCAATACATTTGTTCATGTGTAAGATATGTCCTCTTCAGTTTAGTCACATGACCATGGATTAATATAGTTGATAGTGGCACATGATGATTATATGTCAGCTTTCGCTTAAAGGTTAAGCAGACCCTAAAATCATGCCATTATATGCATACCACATGCCCTTGAACGTATGCCTTATCATAATTGCTTGAATTCATACATAATCATGAATACATGATTATTGAAATACCACAGTCGTGCGGTAGAAGATGAGTTGGATCTTGACGATGAAATGTACATCTATGATGACGACTTGGGTTATCCCTGAAAATGAACGGGACACTGGAAGTGTGGAAATAGTAGGGGATGATGTGCCCCTTGGGTTGAAAGTCCCTAAACCCCGATGCTAGATAGGGATGCCTCACCATAGGGCCGAGTGGATACATAGGTCATGGATTTGACTCTCACTGACGAGGTCGGGTTGAGAAGAGGTGAGTCCAACCTGCTTAAGGGCTGAGGTGCAAAAAAGGACCGGTCTGACCCACCGGCGAGGAGAAGCGCAAACGAGGCCCGCTACTAGTATATAAAATGGAGGTTGTAATCCCATTGGTGGGTAGCGAGGTCGATTGCTGATGTCTGGTACATGGGTGTCGACCACGATGTTTTCTCGAGATATACAATTATGATATAGCATGATAATATGATGATGATGATGTGATTACGGATGCGTGTAATGTGGTTATAACTGTGGTATAGGAAAATTGAAAATATGACTTGGTTTTGGTGATGTTGGTAACATTGACTCAGAGTATTACTATAATGCATATGAATTGCATTGGCAATGGCATCATACCTTGCATACTACATGCCTTTCACCATACATGATTTCTTCGTGGCATATTTATCTTACTTGCATGTAGGACACACTGCACACACGTGTATACTCACTAGGCTTTTTTCTTAAGCTTCTTATTTCCCGTTTTTTTTTCAGGTCAGGAATAGCTTGGAAGATTTAACTTTCTCGATGCATTGTATCTGTTTTTCAATTTGGTAATGTTGATGTTGTGTACCTTTTGGAAAGCGTTGTACTTGTAACCATTAGGATTTATAATGGGGAGTGTTGCTTGGTATTTTGATCATGGATCTTTGTAAGTGCTATGGTTTGATTCCTCTTTAATTGTCAAATTTTGTGTGTCAAAACCTCTGTATGTCTCTTGTGTTTATATCTTAATAAATTTGTTCGAGACACCATGTCATCAATTGAAGTCAAGAAGATGAATTCTTTAAGCTAGTTCAAGCTACAATATAGAAGATATTAAAGAAGAGTTCAAGTTCAAGACTCAAGCTCAAGTTCACGTGTATTCAAGATCAAGACTCAAGCATAATTTGGGACTCAAGTGCAACTCAAAATGACACTGATTTCAAAGCTTGTGAAGTAGTTAAGCTGCATCAAGAAGAACTCAAGCTTCATAATGATCAAAGTGTAAGCAAATGAAGTTTTCAATGTCCATACTTCATATCCCAGGTATGATAAACCTTAGATTGACTTTAGGGTAGGTCACTTTGGCTACATAATTCATTTGAATATTAATACATAAATTTGGTCTGTTCTAAGACTAGTCCTAAACCTTGTTCGACCAGTCTAAGAAATTTCAGGACCGGTCCTAGAGTTGTTGTAATTTATCAGTTTTTTTTTTCGTTTGGCTACGACCAGTCCTGGGGTCTGCTTGACCGGTCGTGGGATGGTCTCGACTCGACCTTCGACCAGTCATAAAGCTACGACTCAAACTCCAGCGACTAAATTAAGTGCCACACGACCAGTCGTAGAGGGGTCTCGACCGGTAGTGGACCGCCTTCGACCAATCGTGGACTGCCTACGACCGGTCGTACCATGGTTTTAGGCGATCGCGCTCAAAAATTCAAAAATTTGTTTCTCCTTCGACTAGTCGTGGTGTTCCTAGGACCAGTCGAAGACGAATTTCTACAGCTATAAATGGCACGTAAATTTCAGAGTTATTCATTGAAAATTAAGTGAATTCAAAGCTCCACTTTGAGATAAGTTTGTGTTTGTTTTTAAGCTACATTGTGCATAATTCTATTTTCTTTTGTTAGCTTATTGTTATTTGATTTTGATTTATATTCCAATCTTATTAGAAAAAGGGGAAATTCTTAATTCCTTCTTCTCGGAATTAAAATCAAATATAGCTAGCCCTAAGTTGATTAAACGTAAAATTAATTAGAACTTAGAACCATTTTAAAGTGAGTATTGGACATTGAACTTCCATATTCGAATTTCTACTCCGATTGGTTCTTTCGGGCTGCTGCAAGAGGAGAAATTTAGGTATTTTACAATTCTGTAAAACTTCCATTCTTTTGGTTTTTGTTTGGAATTCACTAGAAAAATTCCATTTGTGTGGTTATCTGAAGAAAGCCAGAAAACTCAGAAAGATGGGTTTTTGGATTGTATAAGCCCAAGTTAAAAAGACACAATTGTGAAGGTTTTAGGTGAACCTGTGAAACCTATTTTGATAGTGAACGCTAATATCCCCTGTGTGAGGATATTAGGAGTGGAGTAGCATTATGTGTGGCTGTTGTTTAACAGTTGGTAAACACACAGGCGAACCACTCTAATTATTTGTCTTGTGGATTGAATGCTTGCTCAATCTTTTATCTCTTATCATTCAAAGCTGTGGAATGTATGTGTGGATGTGAATGTTGTAAATATTTACATTTCAAGCAAGTGTAGGGAATGTTGCAATTAGTTAGATTTAAATTTCTGTAATCTATTTCAATTCCTTGCTATTTATTTTTATTGAATTCTTGATATAAAGGACATTCTAGAAATAAGGTTGTCTTGCCATAAACCTTTGGTTTTTATGGTGTAAGGTTGTCCTTAGAATTGAATTCGTATCAACCTCTCAATACTTGTTAATTGAGGTTGAATTTATTTCAGCATTGTGAATTGATTTATTTTTCTAAGGCTATCTCTTTATTGTTTATTCCGCTATTTTAATTTTAATTTGGCATAGTCTTATTCACTCCCTCCTCCCCCTCTCTCTAGGACATATAGCTTGGCCATTTCAAGTGATATCAAAGACTAATAGCTCGCTTTTATTGCTTTTTATTTGGATTTATTTCCTGAGCTAACGATCTGAGCTATATATATAAGATGTCAAATTTTGATAGCCTATCAGTCACTAGGCCTCCACCCTTTGATGGCTCCAATTATACCTATTGGAAACCCAGAATGAGGATCTTCCTCAAATCAATGGATGAGAGTGTGTGGCAAGCCACAGTTACTGAATGGAGCCCTCCTACCATTGAAGTAACTGGTATCAATGGATCAAAATCAATGAGAATAACACCTTATACTTCTTGGTCCACACTTCAGAAAAGTGAGAGTAGTGTCAATGCAAAAGCACTAAATGCAATCACTTACGCACTATCACCAGATGAGTTCGAAAGAATCATATCCTGTGATACTGCAAAGCAAGCCTAGGATATATTAGAAATGACACACAAGGGTACATCAATTGTCAAAAACTCTTAAGTCCAACTCCTCACAACCAAATTTGAAGAAATTCATATGGAGGAAAATGAAATGTTTATAGACTTTTACACAAGATTAAATGACATTGTAAACTCAATGTGGGGTCTTGGCGATAAAATCCCAAAAAGTAAAGTGTGTGCAAAAATACTTCGCTCTCTTCCTGAACGGTTCAACTCTAAAGTAACCGCGATTCAGGAACTTCATTATACGGACAATATGAGGGTAGAAGAACTAGTTGGTTCTTTACAAACCTATGAATTAAATTTTAAAGCTCTTAAAGGAAAATCCATCGCTTTAAAATCTTCTAAAGGTGTTTCTGAAGAAAACTCTGATTCTGAAGATGATATGGCTCTTTTAACAAAAAGGTTTTATAAAATTTTCAAAAGTAGGAAAAGGGTCGATTTTCAGAAAAAATCTAAACGTAGATCTAAAACTTGGAAGTCTTTGAAAGATAACCAATGTTACAACTATCAAGAATATGGGCATTTAACAAACAAATGTCCTAAACAGGACAAACCTAAAAGGAAGGGTATGTTAGCTACTTGGGATGAATCATCTGAGTCTGAAGCTACTTCTGATTGAGAAGATTCTGAAACCGAGTCGGGCAATGAAGTTAAGGCCCTTATGACTCTAGCCAAGTTCAATTTTTCAGATCATGATGATTCAACTAGTAAAGAAAATCTGATTAGTGATCATGAAAATGAAGAAGATCTTCATGCTTATAATGCCTTATACAAGGAAAGTTGTAAAATTGTCGTAAAACTAAAACTTCAAAAAGAAAAGTTTTTAAAACTTAAAGAAAATTTTAAGTCACTTGTTTTAGAAAAATCCCATATTTCAGATTGTTTTGAAAAGACTAAATGTGATTTAGAATTCAAAACCTCCCTGATTGAAAATCTTAAATCTGAAAATGACAAACTTAAGAATGAAGTATCTTCTCTTCTGAGTTTGAAGGATACTTGGAGGTATGCCCAAGGAGATCCAAAGTTAGAAAAACTTTTATCCGGATCTAGAAAATGTGGCGATCGATTCAGGTTGGGTTATGATAGGAACATACCTCATAAACAGAAGAATACTCCTCCTAGCTTTGTGAAAGGAGAAGCCTCAAACTCAAAAGAAAAAGTTACTTGTCAAGGTTTTTCTAAAAATATAAAAACTTTCCAAAAACCTAAACGTAGCTATATCAATTTCAAAAATCAGAACAGAAACCCACTGGCTAAAAAAATAGTTGATTTACTCAAGGAGCTCTTAAAATCTAACTCAATAGGTTATTCCCACAACTATAAACAAAAGAAGACCAACTATGTTCTTAAACCCAAAACAATTTTGAAATGGGTTCCTAAAGTTGCCTGCTTGGTTGCCCACACTGCTTTCAAAGCAACAAGCCATTCAAAATGGTACCTAGATAGTAGATGTTCCAGGCACATGATAGGTGACAAGGCTTTATTCACCGATCTAAAAGATATGACCGATGGGTCAGTCACATTTGGTGATGGTAGCAACTGCAAGATTATTGGCCAAGGTATGGTTCAACTCTATAATCTTCCCTTATTTAAGAATGTTGATATGTTGAGGGACTAAAACACAACCTGTTAAGCATATCTCAAATATGCGACAACAACCATAGTGTTAAATTTTCTAATCAAGGTTGTGAGATTATAGATAAAAAGGGTTCTGTAATATTAACTGGTCGCAGAACTTCTGAAAACTGCTATATAGTAAGCAATGGTAGCTCATCTAATCAAACATGCTACATGGTCCATACCGATGAGACAGAATTATGGCATAAACGCCTTGGACATGTACACTACCGAAATTTATACAAATTGAGCAAAAGAGAACTTATTAGAGGTCTAACTAAGATTAAAAAAGTAGACAAGATATGTGGTGAATGTCAGTATAGTAAACAAGCTAGGAGCTCTCACAAAAAGGTAAACTCCAATACCATATTAAGACCACTCGAACTTCTCCACATGGATCTTATAGGACCAACTAGAACGGAAAGTCGAGGTGGCAAAAAATACATCTTGATTATTGTAGATGATTTTACAAGATTCACTTGGATTTCATTTTTAAGGGACAAATCAGAAACCCTTGATGAAGTGAAAAAGATTATGAAACGGATCCAAACTGAAAAATGTTCTCAAGTCAGTAACATCCGAAGTGATCATGGATTTGAGTTTGAAAATAGCGGTTTTGAGAAATTCTGTAGCGATCAGGGAATATCACCTGAATTCTCTGCACCCAAAACTCCACAACAAAATGGTATTGTGGAAAAACCAAAAATAGAGTGCTCCAAGAAATGGAAAATGTTATGTTGAATAGCATGAAGCTCCCTATAAATTTATGGGCTGAAGCAGTGAATACCACCTGCTACATTATTAACCGTGTCTATACTTGTAAATCCAATAATAAAACGGCTTATGAAATGTGGTTTGATAAGAAGCCGATTGCCAAATACTTTCGAGTTTTTGGCAGCAAGTGCTATATTTTGCATGACCGTGAAAATCTGGGAAAGTTTGACACAAAGAGTGACGAAGGAATCTTTTTAGGATACTCTTTAAACAGTCACGCATATCGTGTACTAAACAAGAGGACCGGTATTATTCAAGAATCAATTAACGTGGTCATAGACGATCATTTGAATACACCTACCCTAAGTTCAGATAATGATGAAGTTCTTCTAATTGAAAAATCAGATACTTCATCAAGTGAAATTAATTCTGAATTAAGGACTGTTAAAAATCATCCAACTACTCAAATTTTTGGTAACCCTCTCACTGGTGTGCGTACTCGTATACAATTAGAAGACATATGTAATTACGTATGCTTTACATCCCAGATAGAACCGGTAAACGTAAAAGAAGCACTTTCTGATGAAAACTGGATAGTAGCGATGCGGGAAGAACTTAATCAATTTGTTCGTAATGATGTCTAGTATCTTGTTCCTAGACCTAAAGATAAACACATTATAGGAACTAAGTGGATTTTCAAAAATAAGTCTGATGAACTTGAAAATATAATTCGAAATAAGGCAAGACTGGTTGTACAAGGGTACACTCAAATAAAAGGTATTGATTATGATGAAACCTTTGCTCCAGTTACTCGCCTTGAATCAATTAGACTTTTTATATCCATTACATGCTTTAGAAAGTTTAAAATTTATCAAATGGATGTAAAGAGTGACTTTTTAAATGGTGATTTACATGAAGAGATATATGTTAAACAACCTAAAGGGTTTGAAGACCCTAAGTTTACTAATCATGTATACTGCCTTAAAAAAGCTATCTATGGTTTGAAACAAGCTCCCAGGGCATGGTACGAAAAATTGACTAAGTTTTTACTAAGTCATAATTTTCAAATGGGTAGTGCCGATAAGACGCTTTTTGTTAAGAAATATAATGAAGATATCCTAATGGTTCAAATCTTTGTTAATGATATTATTTATGGATCAACTTGTACTAACATGATTGTTGAGTTTACAGATTTGATGAAATCTAAGTTTGAAATGAGCTTGGTTGGGGAATTAAATTATTTCTTAGGATTGTAAGTAAAGTAGCAATCTGATGAAATTTTTATTTCACAATCTAAATATGCTTTGAACTTGATTAAGAAGTTCGGATTTGAGAATGGTAAGAATTTTGATACTCCTATGAGTACAACTCTAAGACTCTTAAAAGACTCTACAAGTAAAGTTGTAGATCCTAAATTATATCGTAGCATGATAGGCAGTTTGCTTTACTTAACTGCAAATAGACCTGATACTACTTTAAGTGTTGGAATCTGTGCTAGATATCAATCTAATCCTAAAGAATCTCACTTAACTGCTGTTAAGCGAATTATTCGATATGTCGCAAGTTCAGTTAATTTGGGTCTTTGGTATCCTTATGATACTAGTGTTCAATTAGCTGGGTATTCAAATGCTAATTGGACAGGTAATATCGATGACAGAAAATCAACCAGTGGTGGTTGTTTTTACATTGGAAACTATTTGGTTTCCTGGTTTAGTAAGAAGTAAAGTTCCATATGTCACGCCCCAAACCCGAAAATCGGATTCACAGGAATCCCGATCGCCGAATCCGGTGCCGACAGCCTCCGTAGTACCCCATTCTCGGCTCCTAGCACCCATACGCCAGATTCCGATCCTGGGATCCTACAAGGAGGATTTTTTTTTTGTATATTTAACTCATAATAAGCATAACCACAAGATTACCCAATTCACAAAGGCGACATCATCATCACATATCCACTAATATAAAATGTTGAATACAGTACTGAAAGGGAAATACATATAACAAAAATCAAAGCTCCAAAAGTCCACTGCACGCTCCAAGCTCAATGCTGCTGCGACCTAATGTGACCTGCACGCATCTATCGTGCATAAGCTTATAGAAAGCTTAGTAGGTGGTGAAAGTGTGTGCACAAGGTAAGTACCAAGTAAGCAATATCAAAGTAATCATAGTAATCAGAGTAATCAGAATAAGCAAAAATACTGGCAGTCCGTGAGTCATACAATATCAAGGTATGCAATGCAATTCAGTTATACAAATGAGGAGTTAAAGAAAGTCAAATATTAAATGCCGAGGATGCAATACCATAAATCATATAATATCGAAATAAGTGAAAATATACTGATAAGTCTATGAGTGCCTTCGGTCGTACAAAGGCTATGCGATGCAAGACATGAATGCTAACGGTCATATCAATACAGAAACATGGCAACCCAGAATGCTAAGTACTGCGGATGTAATGTAATATGCGGTGCGGATGAAATAACCATGCTGGAGTGAAGTTGGGATGGTAGTACGTAGTATCATAGGCTATGGGGTCCATCACAAGGAACTTCTATCCAAACCAGTCCCATACCTAAATTTGGATAGTCAGACTCAACGTGGTAAACTCCTGATTTCAGGTTAGTCGCGCCCCCAAGCGAAATCTTGGCTATGCAAAAGTACACAACAATTAGTTGCGTACCACCAGCCCAAGTGGATAGTGAATGAAATGAATGCATGAGTATGCAACTCCTACTCACTAAGTCCACATATCAGTACGGTTCCTCTCTGGGATCATCACCGGGGTTTAGTATACTCCAAATGGCACTGCCGCTCTCCCAGCCGCACAGTCCAAGTGAGCGTAAGAAACCTCACCATCCGCCTGGCCAATAGTCTGCCAATACCTATCCGGCACGTTGATAGCGGACCCATTCCTCGAGCTAGTCAGACTCAGCCTAGCAATGCCCCCTGCGCTCGGGCGGGTAAGGCTACACCCCCTCTTAACCGACCACGACACAGTGGGAGACGCGGCCTCCTGGTATTCAGCACCCGGGTGCTCATGTATCCACTCGGTCTCGACGTTGGGGCGTCTCCTGGCCACGGAGGTTTAGGGATTTTCACCCAGGGACATCTATGGTGCCCGTATGCTAGAACCAAATATTTTTGGTGTCCCTTCTGGCCATCCACGATATGCCTGTGGAGGCTACAACTGTAACGACCTGAAAATTTCCGTACATTGGGTCGAGTACCACCTCGACCAGAAATCACGTAGGATGAAATCCTTTAGAAATTTAACAAAGTTAACTAAGTACTAAACTCGATTTGTCGTGAAATCCGTTAGGATCGCTTTAAATACGATCTGCAAGACCCAAAACGTGCAGAACAAGTGACGTTAGGTTACCCTAAAGTTTAGAACCAAACTCATTTCCTGTCTGCTCTCGGGAATGAAACGAAACTTTGTATTAGGTCTAGATCGCACATCGAGTCCGATTAACCCGAAGCTAAGGAACTAGGGACCGCCCACCGGGCTTAACAATCATCTCAAAGATCGGCCTTTATCCGACGTTCCACGGCCATTCGTTTCGAATCGGAGCGAGGTAGTGTGAAAAACACTATTCATAAGCCAAAATAAATATCCGGAATAGTGATCCGCATCGTTCGTTGACGCGTCAAGATAAGCAACCGACCGCCGTCGAATCGACCAAATTACACCTCGGATTAAGAAAAATTTCAGGAACATTTACATGTACTTGGAATTTCTGATCGTGGCCCACTGACCGTCGAACTGAAAGTGGTCCGCCACGTGCGATCTGCGTATCCGAATGAGTCAAAAACGTAATCCCACGTAGATCCATTGATGGTGAGCTTAAGTCTGACGTTTGGTTCAAAGAGGGCCACCAGAACTTCCCTTTTGAGCTGGAAAAGCGGCGAATATCCTATATAAGCAGTACCCCATGAACCTAAGTCTATTTTCGTAATGTTTGTGGCTATAAAAAGGGCTTAGAACAGCCCCTCTCACAGCCATACGAATTTTGGAGGAAACCCTAGAGGGAGAGAGAGAGAAAAGAGAGGGAAAGACTTGGAGATCGTTGCCGATCTTCCTCCTCCTGCTTTGGCTTGTTGCACGGCCTACACCGCCTTATTCTAGGCATTTTCCGGCGTATTCCGCCTCATTTGAAGGTAAGAAAACCTAACCCTAGGTCTGATTTGAGGTGAAATTGATGTAGGATGTGTACCGACTAACCGATTCCGCTCTTTAGGCTAGAAATCGCCCGTAGACGGAAGTTCCATTACCCTTGCGTCGTTCGTCGTTTCCAAAGGCAAAGGTGAGGACTTTAAGCTTATAAGTTACGGTTTTCAACGCTTTCAATGTCGATAATGGTAGATTCATGATCTCGCTTGCAATTGCACATGTACAAAGTGCTTTCCGTTTCTCGTTTTGATTAGCGGTGTGAAATATGGAATTTCACATATTCTAGGTATACGTAGAAATACCGTATACGTATTTTTTTTTGGATAAATGCTTGACATGTTTATTTAATGTATAATTATATAACATATGAATAAAATACTAGTTTGGCGAAAGGAATCGCCAAAATATATGTTTACTTGTAAACGCGCCGTATGTTGAAATTACGTATTGTAGAAATACCGTATACGTAGTTCTTTTGGAATAATGTTTGACATATTTATTTAATGTATGATTATACAATACATGATTAAAATACTAGCTTGGCGAAAGGAATCGCCGGAATCTATGTTCCTTTGTAAACACTATGTATGTCGAAATTGGGTATACGTGGAAGTACCCTATACGTATAACAGTTGCTGATGTGATTGACATGTTTAATTGCTGTATGAATATGATGTATATGTATAAAATACTAGTTTGGAAAAGGGACAACCCTAGCACACACTTCCCTAGCATACGTCATGTATGTCGAAATGTTGCATTCCAAGTGTTGGTGAAATCACTTGTGAGTGTAAGTGCTTAAGTGTTAGAATCTTAGGTAGGGGCTGAGATGGGATTCTCGGTCACCTTAGAGTCGCATATGACACTCTCCATGTGGTTGTTCACTCTAACCACTCGCCTACGAAATGTAAGTATTTGTATACTTATTTACATAATGCTTTATAACATGGTTTTGAACATGCTTTGTGACTTGTTATTAACATGCTTCATGTTATGCTTTATATTATGCTTGCTAGTGTTCTTGAATTACCACGTTATCATGCCGTATCTCACATGCTATGGTTAGGATTTGACTGAGCTTGGGACTATGTTCGTAGTCCAGGCATCCGGTATCAGACTTGAAGATGTGGTTGGGATTCGTTCCGCCACGCACGATGTGTTGGTGAACCCGTGTCGTACTTCGGTTGGCGATAGTTGTTAGCCACACGAGGTGCTTCTGCGCCTCATATCGCCCAACTTGTTGTGCGCTCGAGCTAGCCGAACATGTCAAGTAAACCGTATGCCTTATGTATGTTCACCATGTTTGGTCGCTAATGCTTGAACCTCAGGGTACCAAACTTACCAGGTGGAAATCCCGTTAACCATGGTACCTCGATCCGCTAAGACTCATGAGCCGGGCATGGTGGTATGGGACACCGTGGTCGAGCCGTCGGCCCACGCCGGGGCCTACGTGCCTCCCCGTAGTGACCAAAGTGAGCAACTCAACTCGTGAGCCGATTATGGTGGTATGGGACACTATATTCGCGCCGTACTACATTGATAAGGTGATGGGGGAGTGGTGCAACCTTTGTGCGCAATGTACCCCAGCGGCCCTTTTGTAGTGACCGCGAGCATACTCAAGTTGCAGCGTGCCTTAGGGTTCGCCGCGATATATAGAGTATGAACTAGGCCTGTTTTTCGTATAGTTGTATCGTGATGAATCGTTTAAGGGGTGATGGGGAGTAGTGCAACCTTTGTGCGTAATGACCCTGGCGCCTCTGCGCAAAGTGACCTAGAAAACACACCATCGTCGATATTAACTAGACTGACGACCCTAGATTGGATCATGTTTGGATATGATACAAGGGAGGTACCTTAGTTTTCCAATCCGCGTTTGAAATGAACTAATTCAAAACTCGGTAATCATGCTCATCATGCATCGCATGCCCGGAAGATGTGGAGCACGTGGGATGTAAGCATGCGCGAACGTGAGATGGTGTCGCTTGAGGGAGTATGTCGGAGAGGGCATCCATCATACCGCATTCATACTTGCATTAATCGAGTAACTAGGAGTGTTTGATTTATCGCTTTATCATTACCGTCGATCGTATTGATAACATGATAACTTATGTCTTATCGTTCCACCGAGTTAGCTACTCACTCCCACGTTATGACGGTGTGCAAGCACACCAACCGGACTGCTGTCTCGAGTTTAGGCGATCCGACTACGGCGGGAGGCGAGCCCGATTATGACGAGGACCAGGAGGAGTTCTCATATATGCAGATCATTTGGCGGCCGACTAGGTCACGCCGGATCGATGGGATTTCTGAGGATTGTACCTAGTTTATTTTGACATTTTGTTTATAAAACAGACATGTATATTGTGACTCGAAGGATTCATACTCGGATAATGAATCATTTATTTTGTTTCTTTACATACATATATATACGATTCCGTCTTCCGCTTGCTTTTATACAACTGATCTGGAGTATGAATTACTGCTTTGGTATAATCTCATTCATGTTTACTGCTCTAACACAGACAACATTCAAATATCATTAAACATGTTGCATAAGTGCGACTTCTGGCAGGAGGAAGTCAAGTTCCTGGGACATGTAATGTCCAAGGATGGGATAGCAGTGGACCTTGCTAAGGTAGTCTGTCAGATGGCGCACCGACCTACAATCGAGGTGAGGAGTTTCCTTGGCCCGGGCCGGGTACTACAGACGTTTCATTCGAGATTTCTCGAAGATCGCTGTGCCATTGTCTCACCGACTCGGAAGGACTCAAGTTCGCCGGAATAAGAGAAGGCGAGGCGCCTTTTAAGGAGTCGAAGGACAAGTTGACGTCCGCCCTGTGCTAGTATTGCGAGCAAGGGGTAAAATACACGGTGTATACCGACGCGTCTCGCGTTGGTTTGGGTTGTGTGTTGATGCGAAAGATAGGGTGATATCGTATGCCTCGAGACAATTAAGGAAGCACGAGGAGAATTACCCTACACATGACTGGAGTTGGCGGCATCATCTTTGCATTGAAGCTCTGGAGACATTACCTCTACGGTGAGGAGTTCGAGCTTTTCTCGCGACCACAAGAGCCTTAAATACATATTCACGCATGAGATTTGAATATGAGACAGGCCGATGGATGGAGACCTTGAAGGACTTCAAGTTCGAGGTTTCCTACCATCCCGGCAAGGCGAACCTTGGGCAGACGCGTTGAGCCGCAAGAAGGCGATTGCATTTGCGCACCGCCGATGATAGCCGAGTGGGATATGGTAGAGTTTGTGCGGGACTTCGAGCAGAGACTCACCGTCGAGGAGCCATTTGAGTGTGTTGCGCACGTTCGGGTGCGACCACTTATTGACGACAGATTGTCGAGGCCCAAGAGGGCGATACACACTGCCGTCCCGAGCTTCGAGAGCAGCTAGCGGCGACGCCGTGGACTCCGAGTGGAGAGTTGGATCCGATGGGGGTTTACGATTTCGTGGCCGCCTCATGTGTTCCGGATGTGCCTCGACTTGAGACGCGAGCTTCTCGAGTCCGCCCATAATCGAAGTTTGCGATGCATCCCGGTAGCACGAAGATGTACCAGGATATGAGACGGACGTATTGGTGGGATAACATGAAGGCCCACATTGCCGAGTATGTGTCTCGATGTCCGACTCGCCGCCGGGTTAAGGCGTAACATCGCCGACCTCCTGGGACCGCTTCACCATGCCTATAGCGGAGTGGAAGTGGGACTTCATCTCCATGGACTTCATATCAGGGTTGCCGAAGACGAGGAAGGGGCACGATTCCATATGGGTGATTGTGGACCGGTTGACCAAATCGGCCCATTTCCTCCCTATCGAGTTACGAACTCCGGCACGAGCCGGCTAGATGTATATATCGGGAGATCGTCCGTCCGCACGGGTTCCTTTGGAGATCGTGTCGGACGAGAGACACGCGGTTCACATCCATCTTCTGGACTCGTATTCAGGAGGCGATGGGTGTGAAGTTGAAGTTCAGTACAGCGTTTCATCCTCAGACGGATGGGCAGACAGAGCGGGTGAATCAGATTCTGGAGGATATGTTCCGAGCATGTGTGTTGGACTTCAAGGACAGTTGGGATGACTGTCTTCCGTACGCAGAGTTCGCCTACAACAAATGCCTTCTGTGCGACTATTGGCATGGCGCCATATGAGGCTCTATATGGTCGACCTTGGAGGGCACCGCACCGTTGGGCAGAGGTTGGAGAGCGTAGTCTGATTGGCCCGGAGTTGGTTCAGGCGACTACAAAGAAGGTAGACATTATCAGGCGTCGATTACTCACAGCACAGAGCAGGCAGAAGAGTTACGCCGATACGAGGCGGCGACCGCTGGAGTTCGAGGTCGGTGATCATGTGTTCATTCGGGTTTCCCCTATGAAGGGAGTCCTTCGGTTTGGGAAGAAGGGGAAGCTCACACCGAGGTTCATTGGTCCGTTTCAGATACTGGATCGAGTGGGAAATGTGGCGTATCGTCTCGCCTTGCCTACACCACTTGCTTCCGTACACAACGTATGTCATGTATCTATGCTGAAGAAGTACGTTCCTGATCCTTCACATATCATCAGATGGGAGCAGGTACAGTTGAGCGAGGATGCTACATATGAGTTGCGCCCGACGCGTATCCTTGACAGAAGGAGCAGTGTGTATTGCGTAGCAAGGTCATCCCGCTTGTGAAGGTGCTTTGGACACATCATTCGAAGAAGAAGCTACACCGGGAGACCGAGGCCGAGGTCGGGAAGAACTACCTCGATTCTCGAGGACTACGAAAGGTATAAATTTCCTGGGACGAAATTTTTGTTTAAGGGGGTAGATTGTAACGACACGAAAATTTCAGTACATTGGGTCGAGTACCACCTCGACCAGAAATCACGTAGATGAAATCCTTTAGAAATTTAACAAAGTTAACTAAGTACTAAACTCGATTTGTCGTGAAATCCGTTAGGATCGCTTTAAATACGATCGCAAGACCCAAAACGTGCGTAACAAGTGACGCATTAGGTTACCCTAAAGTTTAGAACCAAACTCATTTCCGTCTGCTTCTCTGAATGAAACGAAATCAGATTAGGTCTAGATCGCACATCGGAGTCCGATTAACCCGAAGCTAAGGAACTAGGACCGCCCATGGGCTTAACAATCATCTCAAAGATCGGCCTTATCCGACGTTCCACGGCCATTCGTTTCGAATCGGAGCGAGGTAGTGTGAAAACACTATTCATAAGCCAAAATAAATATCCGGAATAGTGATCCGCATCGTTCGTTGACGCGTCAAGATAACAACCCGACCGCCGAATCGACCGGACCAAATTACACCCTCGGATTAAGAAAAATTTCAGGAACATTTACATGTACTTGGAATTTCTGATCGTGGCCCACTGACCGTCGAACTGAAAGTAGTCCGCCACGTGCGATCTGCGTATCCGAATGAGTCAAAAACGTAATCCCACGTAGATCCATTGATGGTGAGCTTAAGTCTAACGTTTGGTTCAAAGAGGGCCACCAGAACTTCCCTTTTGAGCTGGAAAAGCGGCGAATATCCTATATAAGCAGTACCCCATGAACCTAAGTCTATTTTCGTAATGTTTGTGGCTATAAAAAGGGCTTAGAACAGCCCCTCTCACAGCCATACGAATTTTGGAGGAAACCCTAGAGGGAGAGAGAGAAAAGAGAGGGAAAGACTTGGAGATCGTTGCCGATCTTCCTCCTCCCTGCTGGCTTGTTCATGACGGCCTACACCGCCTTATTCTAGGCGTTTTCCCGGCGTATTCTGCCTCATTTGAAGGTAAGAAACCCTAACCCTAGGTCTGATTTGAGGTAGAATTGATGTAGGATGTGTACCGACTAACCGATTCCGCTCTTTAGGCTAGAAATCGCCCGTAGACGGAAGTTCCATTACCCTTCGATTCGTTCGTTTCCAAAGGCAAAGGTGAGGACTTTAAGCTTATAAGTTACGGTTTTCAACGCTTTCAATGTCAGATAATGGTAGATTCATGATCTGCTTGCAATTGCACATGTACAAAGTGCTTTCCGTTTCCTGTTTTGATTAGCGGTGTGAAATATGGAATTTCACATATTCTAGGTATACGTAGAAATACCGTATACGTATTTTTTTTGGATAAATGCTTGACATGTTTATTTAATGTATAATTATATAACATATGAATAAAATACTAGTTTGGTAAAGGAATCGCCAAAATATATGTTTACTGTAAACGCGCCGTATGTTGAAATTACGTATTGTAGAAATACCGTATACGTAGTTCTTTTGGAATAATGTTTGACATATTTATTTAATGTATGATTATACAATACATGATTAAAATACTAGCTTGGCGAAGGAATCGCCGAATCTATGTTCCTTTGTAAACACTATGTATGTCGAAATTGGGTATACGTGGAAGTACCCTATACGTATAAAATTGATGTGATTGACATGTTTAATTGCTGTATGAATATGATGTATATGTATAAAATACTAGTTTGGAAAATGGACAACCCTAGCACACACTTCCCTAGCATACGTCATGTATGTCGAAATGTTACATTCCAAGTGTTGGTGAAATCACTTGTGAGTGTAAGTGCTTAAGTGTTAGAATCTTAGGTAGGGGCTGAGATGGGATTCTCGGTCACCTTAGAGTCGCATATGACACTCTCCATGTGGTTGTTCACTCTAACCACTCGCCTACGAAATGTAAGTATTTGTATACTTATTTACATAATGCTTTATAACATGGTTTTGAACATGCTTTGTGACTTGTTATTAACATGCTTCATGTTATGCTTTATATTATGCTTGCTAGTGTTCTTGAATTACCACGTTATCATGCCGTATCTCACATGCTATGGTTAGGATTTGACTGAGCTTGGGACTATGTTCGTAGTCCAGCATCCCAGATCGACTTGAAGATGTGGTTGGGATTCGTTCCGCCACGCACGATGTGTTGGTGAACCCGTGTCGTACTTCGGTTGGCGATAGTTGTTGGCCACACGAGGTGCTTCTGTGCCTCATATCGCCCAACTTGTTGTGCGCTCGAGCTAGCCGAACATTTCAAGTAAACCGTATGCCTTATGTATGTTCACCATGTTTGGTCGCTAATGCTTGAACCTAGGGTACCAAACTTACCAGTGGAAATCCCGTTAACCATGGTACCTCGATCCGCTAAGACTCATGAGCCGGGCATGGTGGTATGGGACACCGTGGTCGAGCTGTCGGCCTACGCTGGGGCTACGTGCCTCCCCGTAGTGACCAGTGAGCAACTCAACTCGTGAGCCGATTATGGTGGTATGGGACACTATATTCGCGCCATTTGCCGGCCTACATTGATAAGGTGATGGGGAGTGGTGCAACCTTTGTGCGTAATACCACCGACCCTTTCAGTGACCGCGAGCATACTCAAGTCACAGCTGCGTGCCTTAGGGTTCGCCACGATATATAGAGTATGAACTAGGCCTCGTTTCGTATAGTTGTATCGTGATGAATCGTTTAAGGGGTGATGGGGAGTGGTGCAACCTTTGTGCGTAACAACTCTCGGCAGCCTCTCTGCATGACCTAGAAAACACACCATCGTCTCGATATTAACTAGATCGACGACCCTAGATTGGATCATGTTTGGATATGATACAAGGGAGGTACCTTAGTTTCCCAATCCTGCCGTTTGAAATGAACTAATTAAAAACTCTGAATCATGCTCATCATGCATCGCATGTGCCCGGAAGATGTGGAGCACCGTGGGATGTAAGCATGCGCGAACGTGAGATGGTGTCGCTGAGGGAGTATGTCGGAGAGGGCATCCATCATACCCGCATTCATACTTGCATTAATCAGAGTAACTAGGAGTGTTTGATTTACTGCTTTATCATTACCGCTTGACTGTATTGATAACATGATAACTTATGTCTTATCATTCCACTGAGTTAGCTACTCACTCCCACGTTACGGGTCGGTGTTGCGCACACCAACCAGACTCTGTCTCAGGTTTAGGCGATCCGACTACGCTGGAGGCAGAGCCCGATTATGACGAGGACCAGGAGGAGTTCTCATATATGCAGTTCCCTGGCGGCTTCGACTAAGTCACGGATCGATGGGATTTAGGATTGGATTGTACCTAGTTTATTTTGACATTTTGTTTATAAAAACAGACATGTATATTGTAACTCAGAAGGATTCATACTCTGGATAATGAATCATTTATTTTGTTTCTTTACATACATATATATACGATTAGTCTTCCGCTTGCTTTTATACAACTGATCTGGAGTATGAATTACTGCTTTGGTATAATCTCATTCATGTTTACTGCTCTAACACATACAACATTCAAATATCATTAAACATGTTGCATAAGTGATGCGTTGGAACTCAGGAGTTGAGTTACACTCGACCCCCGATTTTCAGGGCGTTACAACAACCCTGATGTCGCTAGGGCGTATAAAAATCACAATGCAAGATGCATGAGTCATACAATCCAGACATGCATCAATCATGTGCATACCGTGCGCTCATGTGAAATAACCTCCGCCTATCAGGGAGTCTCATAACAACACACTCAATGATATATGTAATGATCAACCACATCTCATAACAAACATGCAGATGATGTATATGGGCATGTATCATGATGCTATGCTATCACATACTCATAATCAGTATCAATAATCAGCATCAACAATCTACCTCAATCGATAATCGGTCAATCGGCCACGACAAGCAGAATCGACAATCGGTCATGTCAATCGATAATCGGCCACGATCGGTAATCGGTCACGATAATCGACCTCGATCGGTAATCGGTCAATCGGCCACGACAAGCAGAATCGGCAATCGGCCACGTCAATCAATAATCGGCCACGATCGGTAATCGGTCACAATAATCGGCCTCGATCAGTAATCGGTCAATCGGCCACGACAAGAATCGGCAATCGGCCACGTCAAGAATTGGCAATCGGCCACGTCAATCGATAATCGGCCACGATCGGTAATCAGTCACGATAATCAGCAATTGGACACGACAAATCAGAATCGGTAAATCGGCCACATCAAACAGAATTGGCAATTGGTCACGATGCAAGGCGGGGTCCATAGATGGACGACCGATGATGGTCTAAGCAATATCAATGGGGCCCATTCGTTTGGGTTAACCCATTAGAGAATGACGAGAATGGGCCTGACCAGGCCTAAAGGAAGGTCATAATGTGGATGTTTAACTATCATTGCCCATCAACGTGGACCTTTAACCAATCATGACTCCTAAGGAGTGGCCCACATAGGGCTAAATGTACAGTGGGCCCACTGCCTCACACAAGGGCCTAATATGCATCACCATGGATGTCGCTCAAGGGCTAAATATACACCACAACGGATAGCGTTACATGAGCCTTATGCACATTACAATGGACCACGACATATGGGCCGGAAATATATCTCAGTAGGCCTTGGTCATAGGCCACGAACGTGTCATAATGGGCCTTAGATACATCTCAACGAGCCTCGCCCATGGGCCTCGAATACATCACATTAGGCCATAACCTATGGGCCTAATATACATCGCAATGGGTCTTACCCTATGTGGACCTAGAATACAACTAAATGGGTCACGCCAAAAAGGGCCATAACTATATAACATGCGGGCCCTACACATAGGCCTAATATACATAAGGTGGGCCCTGCACCTGGGCCTCATCATATCAAGTTGGGCGGTGTTAATGGGCCGCACCAATGGGCCTCATGTACAACATGTGGGCCGCATTATTGGGTCGCACTAATGGGCCACAGGTATATTAAGGTGGGCCGCATCACATGAACCTCACATGCATCACATTAGTCCTCCCGCAAGGCCATATGTAATATCATAATGGTCCCCCATATACGGGCCGCATGTTCATTATAATGGACCATATCCCATGGGCCTCGAACACATCGTAATGGGCCACATCCCATGGGCCTCTCATACATAATATCAGGCCTTGCCATCTGGGTCGAAAATACATCAAATGGACCACAACCCATGGACCCTAATACTCAATGGGTGGGCCCTACACATAGACCTAATATACATCACAGGTGGGCCCTGTATATAGGCCTCATACACTACACAACGAGTTGAGCCTATCAATGGGCCTTAAGGAGAGTGACCATGTGGACATTTAACCAACATTGTACTTACAATGTGGACGTCAAACCAACATTGCTCCCAAGGCATGGCTTGCCATAATATCAACACACAAACTATGGAAAAATCACACATTACAATGGACCCTAAGGACACCCTGTTGGGCCTCGACCCATGGGCCTTGGATACATCAAATGGGCCGCATCATATTGGCCTTATGTAAATCAAGTGGGCCACATCAATAGGCCTTATGTACATTGCAACGGGCCATAACCCTTGGGCCTTTGAATACTTCACAATGGGCCTCAACACGGGCCCTAATACATCACAATGGGCCTTAACCCATGGGCCTTACATAAATCACAATGGGCCTTAACCCATGGGCCCCAAATTCATCGAATGGGCCATAAATATACCAAAGGTGGGCCTCAATCAACGGGCCATAAATACATCGAGATGGCCTAATCACATGGGCCTTACGTGTATTAGATGGGTCACACCAATTGGGCCTCATACGCACATTAAATGGACCACACCTAAATACAAGCAGTGATAATGATTTCCGCCATTAAAACTCCTAAGGCCCACCGTAAAATATGTTTCCCATCCAACCTATTCATAAATTAACAAAAATCAACTTAATCGGAAGCTATTATGGCCCTTAAAGATTTTCAAATGGTGGGCGTCATTAGCCACCACTTAAAACGGTGGGGTCCACTTAAACTTTAGATCGGCCTTAGTTTTAGTCATAAGTTTATAAGGCAAGCCTGCCAACTAGTTGAACGGTTTGGATGCAATACAAGCATCATGGTGGGGCCTATAGAGGCCCACTATCAGGTATGTTTTATAAAATAAAATATATATAGTATATATATCTTTATATATATACACACACACAACACACAACACACATGCACACACACACACGCATGCACACACGTGCACACTCACACACACGCCCACTCACACACGCATGCACACACGTGCACACACGCGCACACATACACGCACTCACACCCGCACCCACCCATACCCACCGTCCCCTGGACGGTGGGAATAAATACGTTGGCGTGGGCTCCACCATCCAGGCGGACGGTGGGATAACACATAAATCATGGGTCCCACATGGGGCCCACCTTAGTTTTATAGGCCATCCGACCCATTGATAGGGTCATGCAGGCCTAGATGAAGGGTGAAAACAAATTTCATCTTGATCTGAAACTTCTGTGGGCCCAAAAACAGTTTCAATGGTTGGCCTTCAATCCACACTATTTCTTATGATGTGGGCCGCCTGAGCATTGGATCACCGATATTTGGAGTGGGCCCACCTCACGGGGTGGTCCACCTCAAGAACGGCTTAGATGACATACATACATCAAGGTGGGGCCCACGGCTCCAAAGTGGGTCATGCACGTCCGCCCGCCACTCGTGCCGCAGACGTCGCACGTCTTCTCCATGTCTCCATAACAACAAGAAGAAGAATCAACTGTCATTGCTTACATTTTTTTTTTTGAAAAAATCAAATTTTAATGGTTTTTCGATGTAGGGCCCACATCAAATTTGAATCCAGTGCCGCCAATGGATTTTACCATTCATAACAAACCCATCAAGTACAATATTGAGTATTTTTCAAGACATAAAAAGATCCGAGTGAATTTAAATGGTGAAAATCGCCATTGTTTGCTAAGGTACGGTCCACCAAAAACTCGGACGCTTCATTTTTCTACAATGCCTAAAACAATCTCAGGAATGGAATGGACGGTTTGGATTAAAAGAATACATCAAGATGGGGCCTACATAGGCGGCTCATCCAATGAACTTTGAAACAAGCTAATATTTGTGTTGTCATTTCAGTCCAGGGACGTTCCTGGACGTCTGAGCGTCACACATGCTCAAGGTGGGTCTTACTCAGGTGGGCCATCAACTGATGGATGGTGTGGGTACAACACATATGTAAGTGGGCCCCACCTATAGGTGGCTTGGATAAAATACATGACTCATGGTGGGGTCCATCCAAGTGGGCCACACGACCACATCATCACCAAGAAAGGGAAAAAAAAAAAAGAGAATGAGAGAGAGAAGCACCCACCTCAAAATCTTCTCCTTCAACTTCTACCATTATGCCCTAATGCCCTTCAAAAGCTTCCTCAACGGTGGAGATGATGATATAAAGGTTGAATTAGTGAGGATCTATGGTGGAAGATGGTTGAAACTTTGGGATGGGTTGGACGTCCATGTTTTTTTGCAAATGGAGAATGAGGAAGAAAGAGAAAGGGAGAGAGAGATAAGAGAGAGAGAGAGAGGAAAAGAAAAGTTATGACTTGTTATAAAGATGTAAGGACATCTTAAATGCCTAGGTGAGGAGAGGTGTTGACTTTTGGGAAAAGGGGATGGAATATTTGCCTAGCACATTTCCCTAAGAGGTGGGTCCCACAAACGCGATCAAGGTCCAAATGAAGCGCAGCCTAATCTTTTGATGTACAACTCGGATTGTCGCACGAGACGCGGCGTTAGAACCGCGGCGACAAGGCGGTCGCTATGGCGCTAATTCCGGGTCGGGCTTACATGTTTGAACTTAAGGGTCATCGTAAGCGAAATCCATAGGTCGCGGGTCGCCGGAATTCGACCGGGAAGACTACACTAAACCACTTGACAAAAGCCGATTTAATAAGTTGAAATTCAATCTTGGTATGTGTAATTTTAAATAATTGAGCATACATCTCTGTATCATATTGTAAATACTTTAATAGTTTATATTTCAAAATTTCTTGAAAAATGCATGTTTATTTATTTTTCTGGTACACGACCAGTCGAGGACGTGCTCGACCAGTCGTTTTACGACCGGTCGAGGACGTCCCACGACTAGTCATGTAGCGCGCTGATTGATTTTATTTAGAGAAAAATCTCATCTTCTTAATTCTAACCTCTCTCCAACAAGCCGTGACTCGACTAGTCGAACCCCACTGTTCGATTCGCTCAAGTTAGAATGTTTTCTTGATTTCTTGAAGAATCTTAGTCTTTTCTCTTCAATTTCTTGATTGTAGTTGTCTATTTCAACTCGTTCTTCAAGTTTTTGGGTTTTTTTTTTCATTTGCTGAATCTAGAGAAACCCATCTCTATTTTCCTGATATTTCTTATATTTCTTCAAGAAAATAGACCCTAGAGGTAAAAAAAAAATTCCTAGAGGTGCTTTTTCTTCTAGATCGAATGTTATCACTAGACGTCATCTTAGGGATCCTGTAGATGATCCACCATATGTACGTGATTTGCGTATGTGCAATGTGATTGTTGAAAAAGTCATTGATTTAAACCATATCGCTCCTTTCAGTCTCCTTCCTCTCCTTCAATCTGTAGGATGGGAAAACTTTTCTTTTACGTCAAGGGCCAAGATACCATCCATAGCGCAGGCCATGGTTGCATGCATCACTAAATTCTCTACTGAACCACTGACTTTTACTATTGCTACTAGAGAAGGGCCTTTTCTTATTGATCGACATTTAATTTCAGGCCCTATGGACATTCCAGTAAATGATGATGGTATTCATCCTAGCACACTTGCTGAGAAAGTGTCAGAATCTGAAAAACATGTTTATAGTAAAGCGTTGTGTAACATGAATGCACCATTGACTGAAAATGAGAATACCCTCATGTCCAGATACTTGTTACCCAGATACAGAGTTTTACATCGTATCTTTACATCTAATCTATATCCCCGCTCTGGAAACAAGACTGAGTTGACTCTACTTATGGTTCGTATTTTATACTCAATCGTTACTGGTGTTAATGTTTATTTGCCCTCTTTGATTTGTTCCTCTATTATTCAATTCCGTATTCATCCTGGTCATAGTGATATTCTATTTGGGTATCTGATGAATGTGTTAGCTACTAATATGTTAGTCGCTATGCCCATCAGAGAGGCTCCTATCCAACACCTAATACTCAATAACTCCAACTTAAACAAAATGAAGTTGAAATTGGCTTCAGGCCAAGTTGATGTTGGTGAAGGTGGAGTTGCTGCTGAGGCTGGGAATGATGAAGAAGGTGATGATCTTCCTCCA
Source organism: Magnolia changhungtana (assembly GCA_030180095.1). Taxonomy (NCBI): domain Eukaryota; kingdom Viridiplantae; phylum Streptophyta; class Magnoliopsida; order Magnoliales; family Magnoliaceae; genus Magnolia; species Magnolia changhungtana. Next base: position 8,873,481 of record JASAUF010000600.1, read on the forward strand.
GATGATATCAATATGGACGATATTTTCAATGAAATTGATTCTGACTCTGGGAATGATCCTGAATTTGTGCCATCTAATTTCAATGCTCATCTGAGTGCATTAGAGGAGAAGGTGGAGAATGTGAATGTTGGCCACAATCAGCAATTTAAAAATATGCACAAGTATTTTAGGCGCTTATAAAAAAGGCCTTCATCAAATATCCTACCATCCCTGCTCCTTCTGGATCGGATTGAGATTTCGCTCTTTGGTCTATAATAACTATAATACTTTTTACTTTCTCTGGTTATGTTAGACTCTATTTGACTTGACTTTTTAACTCCTTATGCTATGTTCTGTACTCTTAACTTTCAATCTTTCTATCTTTATGACTTGATCATTACTTTACTATCTTTCAAATCCTATTTGTGTTTCTTCCTTTGTCATATTTTGACAAAAAGGGGGAGAAAATTTGAGAATTCTATTCTATGGATTATGATTGGATTGATGGGGTGATGGGACAGTTGAAGTGTACTACTAAGGGGGAGTTATACACAAGAGAAGTTAAATGGTTGTGCATGAGCTTGTATGCTGTATGCTAGTTCATGACAACTGGTATATGATTCGTTAATATACATATTGTGCTTCTGTTGTTGAAGTATGTTTTGTCACAAATTTGACAAAGGGGAAGATTGTAGGTGTTATGGTTTGATTCCTCTTTGATTGTCAAATTTTATGTGTCAAAACCTCTGTATGTCTCTTGTGTTTATATCTTAATAAATTTGTTCGAGACACCATGTCATCAATTGAAGTCAAGAAGATGAATTCTTCAAGCTAGTTCAAGCTACAATATAGAAGATATTAAAGAAGAGTTCAAGTTTAAGACTCAAGCTCAAGTTCACGTCTATTTAAGATCAAGACTCAAGCATAGTTTGGGACTCAAGTGTAACTCAAAATGACACTGATTTCAAAGCTTGTGAAGTAGTCAAGCTGCATCAAGAAGAACTCAAGATTCATAATGATTAAAGTCTAAGCAAATGAAGTTTTCAATGTCCATACTTCATATCCCAGGTATGATAAACCTTAGATTGACCTTAGGGTAGGTCACTTTGGCTACATAATTCATTTAAATATTAATACATGAATTTGGTCTGTTCTAAGACTAGTCCTAGACTTTGTTCGACCAGTCCTAGCACTGGTTCAACCAGTCCTAGTACTGGTTCGACCAGTCTAAGAAATTCCAGGACCAGTCCTAAAGTTGTTGCAATTTATTGGTTTTTTTTTCGTCTGGCTACGACCAGTCCTGGGGTTTGCTCGACCGGTCGTGGGATGGTCTCAACTCGACTTTCGACTAGTCGTAAAGCTATGACTCAAACTCTAGCGACTAAATCAAGTGTCGCACGACCAGTCGTAGAGGGGTCTCGACCGGTCGTGGACTACCTTCGACCAGTCGTGGACTGCCTACAACCAGTCATACCACAGTTTTAGGCGATCGAGCTCAAAAATTCAAAAATCTGTTTCTCCTTCGACCAGTCGTGGTGTCCCTAGGACCAGTCGAAGATGAATTTCTGCAGCTATAAATAGCACACGAATTTTAGAGTTATTCATTGAAAATTAAGTGAATTCAAGGCTTTACTCTGAGATAAGTTTGTGTTTGTTTTTAAGCTACATTGTGCATAATTCTATTTCCTTTTGTTAGCTTATCGTTATTTGATTTTGACTTGCATTCCAATCTGATTAGAAAAAGGGGAAATTCTTAATTCCTTCTTCTCGGAATCAAAATCAAATACACCTAGCCCTAAGTTGATTAAACTTAAAATCAATTGGAACTTAGAACCATTTTAAAGTGAGTATTGGACATTGAACTTCCATATTCGAACTTCTACTCTGATTGGTTCTTCCGGGCTGCTACAAGAGGAGAAATCCAGGTATTTTATAATTTTGTAAAACTTCCATTCTTTTGGTTTTTGTTTGGAATTCGTTACAAAAATTCCATTTGTGTGGTTATCTGAGGAGAGCCAGAAAACTCAGAAAGATGGGTTTTTGGATTGTATAAGCCCAAGTTAAAAAGACACAATTGTGAAGGTTTTAGGTGAACCTGTGAAACCTATTTTGATAGTGAACGCTAATATCCCCTTTGTGAAGATATTAGGAGTGGAGTAGCATTCTGTGTGGCTATTGTTTAACAGTTGGTGAACACACAGGCAAACCACTATAATTCTGTCTTGTGGATTGAACGCTTGCTTAATCTTTTATCTTTTATCATTCAAAGCTGTGGAATGTATGTGCGGATGTGAATATTGTAAATATTTACATTTCAAGCAAGCGTGGGGAATGTTGTAATTAGTTAGATTTAAATTTCCGCAATCTATTTCAATTCCTTGCTATTTATTTGTATTGAATTCTTGATACAAAGGATGTTCTAGAAATAAGGTTGTCCTGCCATAAACCTTTGGTTTTTATGGTGTAAAGTTGTCCTTAAAACTGAATTCGTATTATCCTCTCAATACTTGTTAATTGAGGTTGAATTTATTTCAGCATTGTGAATTTATTTATTTTTATAAAGCTATCTCTTTATTGTTTATTCCGCTGTTTTAATTTTAATTTGGCATAATCCTATTCACCCCCCCCCCCCCCCCCCTCTAGGACATATAGCTTGGCCATTTCAATCTTCATGCTCGTATTATTATTATTATTATTATATATATATATATATATATATATATAAATCAGTCAAAAATCTCTCTTGTGGTGCGCCGAACTCAGGATTTGTTGTATGGAAGTCGAGTGCCGAATTCGGGGCATCATGGAAGCTGTTTGTCCCCGAATTTAGGTCGTGACATCCCGCATTGACAACATAATTTTTTTCTACACAAAGCAATATATGAATATTAAGCATGTGAACAACCGCATGCTACATATATAGATGAAACTGACAACAATCATTCTCTACCATGAGGCACAAGGAAACAATTAGGGCAATGAGTTAATGCATTTTGCAAAATACGAGTATCGAAGGCAGAACCATCCCAACCTGCTAGTACATATACAAATTTCAAATCGAATATACAGGCTGCCATTACATTCTGAGACAGGAAACCTTTTTTATTTCGAAAGGTTGCACTTGCTTCCTTCGACAAATAGGACAGTATGTGGGTGTCATCAAGTGCCCCAATATAGTCCTACAAGCAATATTTATCTGACTTTTAAGTTGGTATTAAGTAAACAACAATTTAATTGTATCATAATTGGAAATTTTCAGACTGTAGTACCTGAAAATAGGGGCTCCATATTGGATTATCAGATATGTAACGTCTCCAAAAATTTCGTACAAAGACCCGAGTACCACCTCAGGTAGAAATCACTCAGGATCAATACGATCTGTAAGACCCAAAACTTGTAGAATCATTGACGCTAGGTTATCCTAAAATCTAGGATCAATCTCATTACCCAGTTGCTCTCAGGAGCACATTGAAACATTGTATTAGATCTGAACCGCACGTCGAAAGTCCGAATACTACGAAATTATATAATTAGGACCGCATTGCTGGGCTTGACAACCATCTCGGAAATCAACTCCAGATTGTGTCCCGGGGCTATTCGCTTGAGCCTGGAGTGAAGTGTGTGAGAAAATGTGGTTTTCTTTAGAAATTAAACCTAATTTAAGTAATCTGAGACCTGTCACTTGTGGGCCTGATATAAGCAATCAGACCGTCTGAATCTGACCCAAACACACCCTCAGATCAGGGGAAATTTCATACACATGGTAGTGTACTTGTAACCCTGATCGAGTTTTGGTGACCGTTGAACTGAAACTAGTCCGCCATGTGTGATCTGGGAATCCGACTGGAATGAAACCTTAACCCGACCTAGATCCATGGTCAGTGAGCTTAAGTCCGACCTTTGGCTCAAAGGGGGACTCCAGAAATGCTCCATTGAGCTGAAACAGATGCCCTTTGGACATAACTTAAGTATACCTTGGCCCTGGGGCCATTTCCATCAGTTTTAGGCCTATATAAGGACCTTAAACCCTCTCTCATTCACACCATACGAATTTGAGAAAACCTTAGGAGAGAGAAGAGAGTAAAGAGAGAGAAAGTGAGAGAGAAGTTGGTGTCCTTCCTGGGAATCGATCCCTGCTATCCTACGTGTCTATCCATCACAATTGTATCGCTTTTCCAGCGATTCTGATTCCGTTTTTAGGTAAGAAATCCTAACCCTAATCAGTTCTAGAGATTCGATTGGTGTAAGTGATGAAATATCTAACCTATTTCATGTCATAGGTTGCCATTCTAACTGTTGATAAAGACTTGGTGTTAAAATGAGTCTGTTACTCGCTTCTACGGCATAAGGTACGGACTATAGACGTTTAGGTTATAGTTTTTAAAGCTTTCAATGTCAGATAATGATAGATTTATGATCTGAGTGTTATTTCACATGCAAAATGTGATGTTCGTTTTGCGATTCAGTTACCTATGCAGATTATGGCGTTTAGTGTATTCTGTATATTTGTAGAAAATACCGTATACGTATAAAATATGGAAGTGTGTTTGCCATGAGTAATTACTGTGTATACATGCTATATATGTGTGTAATACTTACTCGGCGAAAGAATTCGCCCTAATACATGTTTTGGCTAATATACGTTATGTATGTTAAATGAGTGTAGTCTAGGTATTTGTGAAAATGCTTGTATGAGTAAGTATTTAGATGATAGTGCTTAGGGTAGGTGTTGAGATAGGATTCTCAACTACCTTAGAGATGTGTATGATTTCCTTCATGCAAGTTGTTTAATTTAATCGCTTACTTATGAAATATATGTGTTTGTATTTCCTGTTTATATTATGCTTTATAACATGCCTGTTAACATGTTTGAATTACTTTGTTAATTATGCTTTGACTATTATACATGTGTTCTGGTTACGGATTGAATGTGATTGGGGCTATGTTATAGTCCAGGCAATCGGTAATAGGCTTGAAGTCGTGGCTGAGATTCATTCACCACATAGGACATGTTTGACGAACCCGATTCGTGTGTTGGTCGTCGGCAGTGGTTAGGTCACACGAAGTGCTTATGCACTTCATGTCGATCGATGCAATGTGCGGTCGTGCTAGTCGAACTCGTCAAGTAACCCGATATGACATTGTATGTTCACCATGTATGGACGCTACTGCTTGAACCTAAGGTACCAAACTCACCAGTAAAATCCCGTTTAACCTTGGTACCTCGATCTGCTAAGACTCATGAGCCAGACATGGTGGTATGGGACACCGTGGTCGAGCTATCGGCTTATGCTGGGGCAATGAGCCTCCCCGTAGTGACCAGTGAGCAACCCAAACTCGTGAGCCGAATACGGTGGTATGGAACACTGTATTCGAGCTGTCAGCCTACACTGATTGGTGACGAGCCCTTTGTAGTGACCTCGAGTATACTTTGAGTCTACGTGGAGGCGACAACCTTTCCGTAGCATCTAGAGTATAAACTAGGCCTGCACTGATTTGGTGATGAGCCCTTTACAACGACCTAGAACCACAACATCGTATGAGATTTACTAGGACTGACGACCCTAGAATGGATCATTGTTTGGAAAATGAAATAAGGGAGGTACCTTAGTTTCCCAATCCTACTGTATGAAAAGGACTAATAAGAACTTGGTAATCATATGCATGCACCGCATTACGCTTGCGTTTAGGGGTTGCACATCGAGCACTGAGGCAGTATTGTCATGCGCGAACATGAGATGAAGTCGCTGAGGGAGCGTAGGCGAGGGCATGCATCACACATCCATATCGTTCTTGCATTAACAATAGTACTTAAGAATGTGTGATTTACTGCTTTATCATTAATGTTTGACTGAATTGATAACATGCTAACCTATGCTTTATTGTTCCACTGAGTTGATCACTCACTCCCATGTTACAGGATGGTGTTTTAAACACCAACCAGACTCTATCTTGATTTCAGATGATGGTGTGACTCCTAAGGCAGAGCCTGATTATTATGACGATCAGGATGAGTACTCTGACATGCAGTTCTCTAATGGATTCGCATAGGCTCTCCTGTTCGGCCGGACTACAGGGTTTATTTACAATTGAACCATTTTGACATTTTGACTTTTGTAAGATTTCATGTAAGACTTCATTTACACAATGACTCAGTGTTATATTCATACTCTGGAGACCAATCGTGATCTTGTGTTTTGTATACGATTAGTTATATTTTTCAGTCTTCTGCTTGTGTTTTATAACTTAATTTGAAGTATGAATTACTGTTTTGGTATAATCCCACTCATGATTAATTCACTAACTCAAACAACATTGAATCATAAGCATATATGTTGCATAAGTGATGTTTTGGAACTTGGGAGTTGAGTTGCTACTCGACCCCCGATTTTCAGGGTGTTGCAAGTTAGTATCAGAGCATAATTTGGATTAAACTGGACCTGGGTTATGGTCACACACCTTACGCTGACGCAAATTCAACTTAGATGGGTGCGAGAAAATGTAGAAACAGTCGTAGGAGTCCCGGTTTCGCCAATTGGCGAAGTTCACTAAAAACGATCACCGAAATCGAGTCTGTACACCTCCATAATCGCATGAAGTGACTCCGGATCATTCCTAGACCGTCAAACGATGGGTTTAGATCAAAATGATCCCATCCCAGCTGTTAGAAATCGCTAAATGCGGATATACATCAGTTAGTACCCGAAAGGCCCCGAAACGACTCGAATCGAAGTCGGGGGGCCAAAACGATCGAATCGGTGGGACCCAGGGTGGACCCCACACATTTTCAGACCAAGGGGGAGGGGAGGACCTTGCCCCATGGGCGAGCCCTTGCTAAACAGTCCAAAGACCAGCGAGGGGCTCGCCGGTTCGACGAGGCCTTGCCGGCTAACGGGCCAAGCCGGGCGAGCCACTCGGACCGATGGCATTTGGGGTCTTGTATGGCCCACTGGTACAAGGGGTTTCAGTTAAAACCCTTCTAAACCCACCTCTCCTTCACAAATCACCCTCCCAAGCTCTCCTTTCTCTTCCAAACTTCTGATTTTCACAAAAATCACCCCTCTAACCTCTTTTTTTCATTTCCGTGCACCATCATCACCACACATTCGGAATCTCTCTACAACAGCTGCTTACCATCTCCATTCTCTCCGATTTAAGCTCTTGAATCCCCCATTTGAGGCTCAAATTCGTGTACCCCAACTACCCACCATCTTTCTTCATTTTCCCTCTTCATTCCCTTCCATTTGAGCCTTTACACGCCCCTTGGAGGCTCAAATCCGTGGAGACCTAACGACTCCATCTCTTTCTTCCCTTTTCTTCACTTTCTCCATGGCCCTCTTCGAAGTTATTGTAGCCATTTTCTCATTTTCACCATTCTTTCCCTGATGGGAAAGAGGAAAGGTGCCGCGGATGAAGCCGGGCCTAGCCGCCTTACTCATTTGAGAAGACCACGAGGCGCCACTGCAAGCACAGGCGGTGACCGTGAGGTGCGCACTAAACAGGACCTCGATCTCCAGGCTCCTGTCTCACAAACTCTGCTGGTGGAGTTGTCCCATGGAAGATATGAGGGCCACAGGGTCCTTTTTGAAGCTCATGTGGATGGGCGGCTCTTTGGAGAGTATTTGTTGTTGGAGCGCCTGAATGAGGCCGGTTAGGGCCCTGTGTTCGAGGGAACATATCGTGCGAATGTGGGTACTGTCCGTGCATTTTATGCCCATATTTAAGAGTCGATGCTAAATCCCTTGCAGTTCAAGATTCCCTCGGGACGAGGTCGGGAGGCCACAATTGACGCTGGCCTAATAGCTCGACTCATGGGGATATCTCTTAGCCAAGTTCACGCGAGCAAGACGAATCTGAAGAGTGCACGTGAAAGGGATCGCCGTACGCATTTCCTTTGTGGTCGACTGGTTGAATGACAGCCGAATAATAGCCTTCTAGCGACCAACATGAAGGATGACTTCTGTCTACTCCATCACATTTTCATGTTCAATGTCTACCCCAGGTGGAGCAATCGTAGCGAGTGTACGCGCTTGATGATAGACTTTCTGTACCAAGCGAGGCTGGGTGAGAAGTTGTGCGTGCCCAAGTATGTTCTGCGACAGATCGTTTTGACCGCACACTCAACTAGAAGGACTGATTCGCTCCCCTTTGGCCGGCTCATATGCAAGATTGCACTCGAGTTCGGCTACAGTCTGGGCGCAGAAGTTCCAGTGCCTCAACACTTCATCAATGAGACCACTCTCAATCAGATGGAAATCGGGCCACAACAACGACAAGCTCGACTTAAGGAAAGTGAGGATGAGACAGAGAGTGAAGAGGAGCAGAGTGAGGATGAAGGTGGAGCTGAAATAGAAGAGGAAGAGAGTGAGGAAGAAGAGGAGGCCTAGGATACGGAGGAGAGCTCCCCTCCTACACCACCGGAGCAGGACACCCAACAAGCTACTAGGGATGCTCGTATAGCTCGACTTAAGGAGGATCATGCTGCCCTACGACAGGGTCAAGCAGTCCTAAGGCAGGATATTATGGATCTTCGGGGCCTTGTGAAACACAAGTTCAAGAAAGTGACTCGTATGCTGAAGACTATCATGTGCTATCTGCAGGATAAGGGTGCCCCTCCTCCTTCGCCAGATTCGGATGCCTAGTCATCCATGGCATTGTTCTGCAGCTTGTTTTGGTTACTGCTTTAGGTTATGTTTGTATTCTGGTTGCTGGATCTAGTAGTGTAGTAGTTATTTCAGTGTTTAAAGATTAGGTTGTATTAGTTTGCATGCATCTGCTGTCATGATTCATGTAATTCTGTATTCCATGTATTGTGGCAAATTTTGGTAAATGAAATGCATGAAGTTGCTTTAAGTTATGTATGAATGCTGCGTATTAAGTTTGTGTGTATGTTGAATCTGAACTGAGTTGCACCCTATGTCATATAGGGCATGCCATGGAAGGTCACGCGGAGCACAACACGCCTAGCACTTACTGATATGATGGATCAGGCACCTCCCCAGAAGGATGGTCATACAGACCCCGGATTGGGCCCTGTTCGTGAGACTATTCCTGAGTCTCAGCCTTCTCTTAGTCCTACAATTGGACCACCACCGTACACACCACTGGTTTGTGAGTAGAACTGTGTGTCATCTTCGACGTAGTATGTGCCTCAGCCTGCCCCACCTGCTGATAGGTTGGAGCAGTTGATGATGATGATGCAACAACAACACCAGCAGCTGTTAGCTATGATTGCAGGAGCCCTAGCTCAGGGTGGAAGTGTTGCTCCACCTTCACCATCTGTACATCCTGCTAAGACAGTAGGGCCTTCTGATCAGGATGAGGGTGTGCTTCCCCCTGCACCTACTACATACCCTACGGGAAATCTAGGTACGTGTGGTCTACTCGAGCGATTCCAGCGCTTGAGGCCTCCTACCTTTACGGGTTCTCACAGACTCGAGAAGGCAGAATATTGGCTTGACCACATCTCCAAGATGCTGAGGATGCTACATTGTATTGAGCAGGAGCAGGTCGAATTGGCTACCTTTCTGTTTGAAAAGGAGGCTAGCCTGTGGTGGGATAGTGTATTGTGGACTGTTGCGGTTGGATATATCTAGACCTGGGCAGATTTTGAGTTCCGCTTCCACGAGAAGTACTATCCCCAGACGTACCGGCACGAAAAGGAGAATGAGTTTTTGCGGTTCAGACAGGGAGGCATGACAATGACTGAGTATGAGCATCGGTTCACGGAGTTGGGCCGCTATGTTCCTACGATCCTTGCCGACGCACAGATGCAGATGGCGCCCTTTTCTGAGGGCTTGCTCCCCGATATTCACTCGAAGATGTACTGTATTAGCATACCCTCCTATGCTGAGCTGGTACACATGTCTATACGAGCTGAGCAGGATGGGGATCAGTTGGCACGTACTTGTGGGCCTATGGTCCCTAGGCCTCAACCAGATATGCCGAGCAGGCCATTCCTCAGCAAGAGGCCTCGCGCAGATTCTCCTCCCAGGATTTTAGCACCACCAGCTTCGATGCGGTGACCGGGCATGACTTGTACCTACTGTGGAAGGCCAGGCCACCCAGCGGAGAGCTGTTTCGCGCGTATGAGAGACTGAGTTCTCGCCGCTGCAGAAGATCAACCACACTAATCCCCAGGTCATTTCAGCACCACTCCTGCATACTATCCCTGCACATCCATCCTTCCGACCCCCTGCACCTCGATTCAGGCCGCCTCAGCGACCTATGGTGCCTCTGCCCAATCAACCTTAGCAGGCACGTGTTCATGCGCTTACAGCAGAAAAGCCAGAGACACCACCTATGGCCTTTGAGGTCACTGCACATGTTCAAGGTACTCCTGTCTTCTTATTGGTGGACACTGGGTCCACTACCTCCATCATTTCATATACGGCAGTTAAGTGTCTAGCTTTACATACTACTCTCACGAAGGGCGTGAAACTCACTACTACTACTGGGACTTTTTTGGATATCACACGGGTGTGTGAAGGTTGCTCAGTCAACTTGGGAAGAAGGACGGTATTTGTTGTCACACCCCAAACTCGGAAAACGGGCTCACAAAATTTTCGATCGCCGAATCCGGTGCCGACAGCCTCCATAGTACCCCATTCTCGGCTCCCAGCGCCCATACGCCAGATTTTGATCCTAGGATCCTACAAGGAGGATTTTCAGTATGAAATTTTTTTGTAATGGAGCATAACCAAGTCATAAAAAAACATCACCACATATCCACTATATCAAAAACTTTAAGTACAATGCAGAAAGGGAAATACAAGGTGATCAAAATAACTCCAAAATGATCAGATGCGCGCTCCTGCCTCAGCACTGCTGCTGTCCAACGCTACCTGCACGCAACGGTCGTGCATAAGCTTACAAAAGCTTAAAGGGTAGTATAAGTGTGTGCACGAGGTAAGCGCCAAGTGTACAATATCAGAGTAATGTGGAAATATGCGGTAAGTCCATGAATGCCATCAGCTGTACCAAAGTTATGTAATGCACGACATGAATGCTATAGGCCATACTAAGGCCATGCGATGCAAGGCCTATGTAGCCAAATGTCATATGCTAGATGCCAAGCAAGCATGTTAGTCCTCATCAAGTACACATATCAGTACAGTTCCTCTCTGGATATCACTGAGGTCTAATACACCTCACACTGACTGCCTCCTCCCTAGCTGCATAGTCAAGCAAGTGGAAGAGACCACACTATCCGCCTGAAAAGTAGTCTGCCAATACCTACCTGGCTCGTCGATAGCGGACTCATTTGTGAGTTGGTCAAACTCAGCTTAGCTTATAGCCCCCCTCACTCGGGCGGATAAGGCCACACCCCCTTCCAACCGACCACGAGATAATGGGAGATGCGGCCTACTGGTATTTGGCACTCAGGCGCTCGTGTATCCACTCGGTCTAGACATTGGAGCATCTCCTGGTACCAAAAAAGTTCTGAAATTTTCACCCAAGGACATCTTAAGTGCCCACAATGCTAGAGCCAATATTCCGGTATCCGATACATCCATCCACGATGTGTCTGTGGAGGCCACGACCCTAATGTCGCTAGAGCGTGCAGTGATCAAGTCACACATATGCGAGATGCATGAGTCACACCATACAATCATGTAGAAATCTCACGCGTACCACGCGCTCATGTGGGGCACTCCGTCTCATAAGGAGCCCTGTAAATGCCTCAGCCTAACGGCTTGTTCTATGATCAAACATTCCTCATATCAAGCATACATATAATGCGTATGCATATAAATCATGGAAGTGTACTAAGCATGTTATAAAGTAATGAACTATCCTTACACCAAAGATGAGCCTAAATGGCATACATATAACCAGTATGGGCCTATCAATGGGCCCAAGGGAGAGTTATAATGCGGACATTTAACCAACATTTTCTTATAATGTGGACGTCAAACCAATATTGCTCCCAAGGCATGGCCCGCCTAATATCAACACACAAACCATGGGGAAATCACACATTGCAATGGACCCTAAGGACACCCCGTTGGGCCTTAACCCATGGGCCTTCGATACATCAAATGGGCCACATCTTATGGGCCTTAAATAAATCAAGTGACCCACATTAATGGGCCTTATGTACATTGCAATGGGCCATAACCCATGGGCCTTTGAAAACATCATAATGGGCATCGTAACATGGGCCACAAATACATTGAATGGGCCTAAACACATGGGCCATATATACATCAAGGTGGGCCTCAATGGAAGACCATAAATACATCAAGATGGGCCTCCTCACATAGGTCATATGTTCATCAAATGGGCCACACCAAATGTAAGTGGTGATAATGATTTCCACCATTAAAATTCGTAAGGCCCACCATAACATATATTTCTCATCCAACCTATTCATAACTAACATAGTGATAGATGAAGTGGAAGCAACTATCGGCTTAGTGGGAAACTACAATGGCCCCTTAGAAATTTTGAATGGTAGACGTCGTTGTCCACTACATAAAATGGTGGGGTCCACTTGAACTTTGAATCTGACTTATTTTTACTCTCAAGCCTGTTAAGACAAGCTTGCCAAAATAGTTAAACGGCTTGGATGCAACACATGCATCATGGCGGATCCCATATAGACGGACGGCATGGATGAAACAGGTGGGTTCAATGAAGGGCCCACCATCAGGTATATATTATATAATATATATAATATATACAATATAATATATATATATAATATGATATATATATATATATACATACATACATACATATATATATACACACACACGCACGCACACACACACGCACACACATCACCGTCCACTGTCAGTGGACGGTGAAACACATACATTAACGTGGGCTCCACCATCCGCCTTGACGGTGGGCATAAAACACATACATTGTTGTGGGTCCCATGTGGGGCCCACCATAACGTTTACTTTCCATCCAACCTGTTAATAAGGTCACACGGACTTGGAATGAAGAGGAAAAATAATTTTTATTTTGATCCAAAGCTTCTGTGGACCTAAAATAGGATTCAATGGTAGAGTTCAATCACCGCTGTTTCTTGTGGCGTGGGCCACCTGAGATCTAGATCAAGCTGATTTTTGGAGGGGACCCACCGCAGGGGGTGGTCCACCTCATGGGTGGTGTGGATACAAAATATACATCATGGTGGGGTCCACAGTAGGGGACCTGTGGGGCCTCTGTCCGTCCGCATAACGTGCAGAGGCGCTTGAAAGGGGCCTAGCTATATGCCCTAGAGGGGGGATGAATAGGGCAATGCCAAATAAAACTTAAAACAGTGGAATAATAAAAGATATAAATAACAATGCTGAAATAATAACAATCTCAAAGCACATGAAATATGAGAATGATACTAAATCTTGTTCTAAGGACAACCTTACACCAAAAACCAATGGCTTATGGTAGGACAACCTTATTTCTAGAACAATCTAGCAATCACAAATGATATGGAAAATAAATCAAGAATAACTTACAGAAATAAATCCCAAGTTATTACACCATTCAACCACACTTGCTTGAAATGAAAATTACAACATTCATCCACAAAAGCAATCCACAATACTGAAGGAATAAATGAATAAAGAAATCAAGCACATCCACAACACAACGATATATAGTGGTTCGCCTGTGTGTTCACCAACTGTTAGCCACCAACACACACACGAATGCTACTCCACTCCTAATATCCTCACAATGGGGATATTAGCATGCACTCTCAAAATAGGTTTTCACAGTTCACCCAAAACCTTCACAATTGTGTCTTTTTATCTCGGGCTTACACAATCCAAAACCCCCACAATCTGAGTTTTCTGGCTCTCCTCAGATAACCAATACAATGAGATTTTTCTGGCAAATCTCAAATAAAACTAGAGAAAGTAAATTACAAAGTAAAATACATAGATCTCCTTTTGAAGTAGCCCAGTAGAACTAATCGGAGTAGATGTATGATACGTCGTTCAATGTCCAATACTCACTTAAAGAATGGTTCTATGTCTAATTGATTTTAGATTAAATCAAGAAGAGCAAGGTCTATTTGATTTTGATCCCAGAAGAAGGAATATCACAAGTTCCTCTTTTCTAAATGAGATTGGAATGTGGATCAAAATCACAATAGAATAATGCTATTAAAAGGAATATTAAATATGCACAATAGCTTAAAAAATAATCACAACTTATCTCAGAGTATAGCCTTAAATCGCTTGAATTGAATGGAATGGAATGAATAAACTCTGAAATTCGTGCATTATTTATAGCCTAAAAAATCCCATCTTCAACTGGTCTTAGGATCCCTAGGACCAGTCGTAGCATCAAAGATTTTAAAAGATTTTCGCAGGATTAGATTAGTTGTACTCACGACTGGTCTTAGGTAACCTACGACCAGTCGTGGACCACCTACGACTGGTCGTGAGTCACCTACGACTGGTCGTAGGACTCGAGATAGGTCGCTGGAGTTTGAGTCGTAGGACTACGACCGGTCGAAGGATGAGTCGTAAAACTTCCCAGGACTGGTCGAAGCAAGTCCAGGACTGGTCGAAGGACAACCAGGAAAATTCAAAAATCTGTAACAACCTAGGACTGGTCCTGAGAAACCTAAGACTGGTCGTAGCAGACCTAGGACTGGTCTTAAGATTTCTAGGACTGGTCTTAGAACAGTCACACCAAGTATATTAAAATATTCGGATTATGTATCCAGAATGACCTATCATATAGACCAACCTAAGGTCAATCTAAGGTCAAACAAACCTTGAAGTGAGATGGACATTGAAGTCTTGAAGGTCTGTATTCTCAGATGATCTTGAAGTAGAAGCTTGAATTGAGTTGACGGCATTCTAGAGCTTGGTACATTCTTGACTTGTCTTGATGAAGTCTTCTAATCTTGAACTTGTTAGAAGCAAACTTGAAGTCTTCTATTCTTGTAGACTTCATCCATGACATGTCTTGCAAACATTCTTCATTTATGATCTTGTCTTGAAAACATTCTTCATTCGTGATCTTGTCTTGAAGCAGTGTGTAGTCAAACACAAGAAGTACAAGACATATAAGTTTTGACACTACAAAATTTGACAACCAAAGGGATATGAAATCCTAGCACTAACAATCTCCCCCTTTGTCAAATTTGTGACAAAACACATTTATAAATATAAGAGTAAAATGAAGAAAGAATCATGAGCCATCATAGCCATAAAAAATACTCTACTCCCCCTAAGTGAGTATAAAGTGAGTATAAACAATCAATCAATCAACCATATTCAATTACTCACTCTCTCCCTTTCTCCCATTCTCTCCCTTTCCATACTACTCCCCCTTTTTGTCACAAAATGACAAGGGAAGGCCAAAGGAGAGAAGAGAACACCATATGAAGAGTCAAGTTTAATTATCAAATTAGTTCAACACTTCAATGTCATCAATCCAAATAAAGGATATACAATAAAACCAAACATATAACCAAAGTCATCAACCATAATAATAATACAGAATCCATCATATTCAAATAAAAAGGATAATCCACCTAATCAGATCCAGATGAAGGAGCAGGGATGGTTGGATCAATCTGATGTAAGCCCCTATTAATGCGACAAAGATATTTTCACATATATTTAAATTACATATCATGGGCTACACTCAGGTTATCAACCTTCTCCTCCAATGCACTTAGTCGTGCATCATAAGTAGAAGAGGGATCGTAATCAGAATCATTTTGGGAGTCAGTTTCAATTTCTTCAAATATATCATCCATATTTATATCCTTTGTGGAGGAAGATTGCTTCCCCTTCATTTTTCGCTTCAAAGACCTTCACCACCACCTTCATAGAATTGACCAGGAAGCAAATCCAACTTCATCTTATTTAAATTAGTATTATTGAATGAAAGATGATGAATTGGTGCCTCATTCTCAAGTAAAGTAACAAGCATATTTGTGGCTAAACAAGTCATAAGATAACCAAATGGAATATCACTATGACCCGGATGAAGACGAAACTGAATGATAAAATGACATATCAAAGAAGGTAAACAGACAACGATGCCGGACACAACAGAGTGCAATACCCGAACCATGAAAGCAGTCAACTCAGTTTTATTGCCGGACCGAGGATACAAGTTTGAAATGAAGATCCGGTGCAAAACTCTGTATCTGGGTAATAAAAATTTTGAGGGGAGCGCATTTCCTTTGTGCGTCCATTGTACTTCCATATTGCATAAATCTCTTGTCAACATTTGTTTTTCCGATTCTGATGGTTTGTCATATAATGTATGGATCGGAATACCTTCATCCTTGACAGGTATATCCATAATACCTGATATCAAATGTCGATCTATTAGAAATTTCCCTTCTCTAGTAGCAATTGAGAACGTTAAATTATCAAGGGAAAAATCAGAGATACATGCAACCATAGATTGTGCAATGGATTGGTATGCAGGCCCACCCCAAAACAAAATGTTAGCCCAGCCAACAGATTCAAGGAGAGGCACAATCCCAAATTGTTCAATGTGATTGACACTTACAGGACGCTCAACAATAACTTTACGGCTACGTAAACCCGTACATCATTGGGATCATCTTCGGGTGACCGAAGGTTCCATTTTGTTATAGATGTAGATCTAGATGAAGATGGACCACGGGATGTTTTCTTTTTCCCTCTAACATCCATTTTCAACAAGATTTACAGAGGAGCAAGCATAAAGAACACTAGAAGTGGTGGGTTTCTCTAGATCAGAATTTTAGAGAGAAAACCCTAAAAAATCAACAAAAGACGAGATCTAGCTTATGGAATAAGCAAATCAAAGCATAGAAAGCATAAATCTTCTATAAAAATGAAGAAAAACGACTTATCTTGAAGAAAATCACGAACTCTCAAGACTGGTCGAGCCACGACTCGTCGAAGGAAGAAGAGGAAATGAAGAAGAAAGTAATTTTCCCAAATTATATGATGCTCACGATCTCCACGACCAGTCGAGTGCAGTCTATGACCGGTCGAGTCAGGACCGGTCGTGTATGGCAAGGGCCGGTCGAGCATCGACAAAAATAAATATTTTTATACAAAAATTGAAATTTATACACATAAAAATTTAAAATATAGTACATTGTGATACATGCAAACAAATATATTCAATTTAAAATGCACATACCAAGATCAAATTTCATTTTAGTAAACCTGCTTTTATCGAGCAGTTTAGTAAATATATCAGCAAGTTGGACATCGGTTGGAATATATTCCAAAGAGATAGCTTTTTCTTCAACTAATTCACAAATGTAATGATACCTAATGTCAATATACTTAGTACGCGAATGCTGAATTGGATTTTTGGAAATATTGATAGCACTGGAATTATCACAATATAAGATCATTGAATCTTGATTAATTCCATAATCGCTTAACATGCGTTTCATCCATACGAGTTAAGTACATGCATATCCTGCTGCGATATACTCAGCCTCAGCAGTGGAAAGCGATATTGAGCTTTGCTTCTTGCTAAACCAAGAAACTAAATAGTTTCCAATGTAAAAACAACCACCACTGGTTGATTTTCTATCATCTATATTACCAGCCCAATCAGCATCTGAATACCCAGCTAATTTAACATTAGTATCAAAAGGATACCAAAGACCCAAATTAGTTGTACTTGCGACATATCTAATAATCCGTTTGACAAGCAGTGAGATGTGAATCTTTAGGATTAGACGATATCTCGCACAAATACCAACGCTAAAAGCGATATCATGTCTACTAAGGTTAGATATAATAAACTACCAATCATACTACGATATAGCTTAGGATCTACATCTTTACATGTAGAGTCTTTTGAGAGTCTCAAGGTTGTACTCATAGGAGTATCAAATTTTTTTACCATTCTCAAATCCAAACCTTTTAACCAAGTTTGTAGCATACTTGGTTTGAGAAATGAAGATTCCATCAGGTTGTTGTTTTACTTGTAAACCTAGAAAGTAATTTAGTTCACCAACCATGCTCATTTTGAATCTTGATTTCATCAACTCTGCAAACTCAATAGACATGTTAGAACAAGTTGATCCATAAATAATATCGTCTACATAGATTTGAACCATTAAAATCTCATTATTATGTTTCTTAACAAATAGCGTCTTATCGACACTTCCCACTTGAAAACTATGACTAAGTAAGAATTTAGTCAATTTTTCATTCCATGCCCTGGGTGCTTGTTTCAGGCCATAGAGAGCCTTTTTGAGACGAAATACATGATCAGAAAGCTTGGGGTCTTCAAACCCAGAAGGTTGTTCTACATAAACTTCTTCATGTAAATCACCATTTAAGAAGGCACTCTTTACATCCATCTGATAAATTTTAAGCTTTCTAAAGTAAGCAATGGAAATAAACAGTCTAATAGATTCAAGGCGAGCGACTGGAGCAAAGGTTTCATCGTAATCGATGCCTTCAATCTGAGTGTACCCTTGTACAACCAGTCTAGCCTTGTTTCGTATAATATTTCCAAGTTCATCAGACTTGTTTTTAAAAATCCATTTTGTTCTGATAATGTGTTTATCTTTAGGTCTAGGAACAAGATACCAGACATCATTACGAATAAATTGATTAAGTTCATCCTGCATAGCTACTATCCAATTTTCGTCAGAAAGAGCTTCTTTTACATTGACCGGTTCTATTTGGGATGTAAAACAAACATAATTACATATGTTTTCAAGTTGTTTGCGTGTACGAACTCCAGTGAGAGGGTTTCCAAGGATTTGATTGGTTGGATGATCTTTGACAGTCCTAGGTTTAGATTGAGATGAAGAGGTATCTTCATTGTCGATTATAAGAATTTCATCATCATCTGAACTCGGAGCAAGTGTATTCAAATGATCATCAATGACCACATTGATGGACTCTTGAATCACACCTGTTCTTTTATTTAGAACCCTATAGGCTCGACTGTTTAAGGAATATCTAAGGAAAATACCTTCATCACTCTTCGAATCAAATTTTCCCAAATTTTCACGATCTCGTAAAATGTAACAATTACTGCCAAAAATTTGAAAGTATTTGACAGTAGGTTTCTTTTCGAACCATAACTCATACGTAGCCTTATTTTCAGATTTACTAGTATAAACACGATTAATAATGTAGCAGGCAGTATTAATTGCTTCAGCCCAAAGATTTTTGGAGAGCTTCATCCTATTTAACATGACATTAGCCATATGCTGAAGCACTCTATTTTTTCTCTCAACTATACCATTTTGTTGAGGAGTTTTGGGCGCAGAGAATTCATGTGATATTCCCTGATCGCTACAGAATTTCTCAAAACTGCTATTTTCGAATTCAGAACCATGATACTATGGATCTTATAAACTTGAGAACCTTTTTCATTTTGGATTCGTTTGATGATCTTCTTTACTTCATCTAGGGTTTCAGATTTTTCTTTTAAGAATGATACCCATGTGAATCTAGTAAAGTTATCTACAATAACCAAGATGTATTTTTTGCCACCTCGACTCTCCGTTCTAGTTGGTCCAATGAGATCCATGTGGAGAAGCTCGAGAGGTCTAGATGTGGTATTGGAGTTCACTTTCTTGTGAGAGCTCCTAATTTGTTTGCCCAACTGGCATTCACCACATATTTTGTCTACTTTTTGTAATTTAGGTAGACCTCTTATAAGTTCTCTCTTGCTCAATCTAAACAAGTTCCGATAGTGTACATGTCCAAGGCGTTTATGCCATAATTCAGTCTCATCAGTATGGACCATGTAACACGATTGAGTAGATGAGCTAGCATCACTAACGATGTAGCAGTTTTCAGAAGTTCTGCGACCAGTTAATATAACAGAGCCCTCTTTATCAATAATCTCACAACCTTGATTAGAAAACTTTACATTATGGTTGTTGTCGCATATCTGAGATATACTCAGTAGATTGTATTTCAAGCCCTCAACATATAAAATATTTTTAAATAAGGAAAGGTTATAAAGCTGAACCGTACCTTGGCCAATGATTTTGCAATTGCTTCCATCACAAAAAGTGACTGACCCATCAGTCCTCTCTTTTAGATCGATGAATAAAGCTTTGTTGCCTGTCATATGCCTGGAGCAACCACTGTCTAGGTACCACTTTGAATGGCTTGTAGCTTTGAAAGCAGTGTGGGTAACCAAGCAACCAACTTTAGGAACCCATTTCAGTATTGTTTTGAGTTTAGGAGTGTAGTTGGACTTTTTTTGTCTGTTGTTATACAAATGACCTATAGAGTTAAATTTCAATAGCTCCTTGAGAAGATCAATAATCTTTTTAACCAAAGGATTTCGGTTTTGAAGATTGAAGTTGGCATGGCTATTTTTAGGTTTTTGAAGGGTCCTCAAATTTTTTGGAAGACCTTGATAAGTATTCTTTACTTTTGAGTTCGAAGACTCTCATTTCACAAACTTAGGAGCAGTATTCTTTTGTTTAGAAGAAGTATTCTTGTCATAGCCCAACCCGGATCTATCGCCACATTTTCTTGATCCGGATAACAATTTTTCTAATTTAGGATCACCTTGGGCATATCTCAAAGTGTCTTTCAAACTCAAAAGAGAAGCTACTTCATTTTTTAGTTTCTCGTTTTTGGATTTCAAATCATCAACTTGGGAGGTTTTGATTTTTAAATCACATTTGGTCTTTTCAAAAAAATCAGAAATATGAGATTTTTCTAAAACAAGAGACTCATAATCTTCTTTAAGTTCAGAAAATTTTTCCTTTTATAATTTAAACTTGACAGCAATTTTACAACTCTCTTTATAAAGGGCATTGTATGCATCCTGAAGATCATCTTCATTGTCGCAATCACTATTCAGAATCTCTTCACTAGTTACTTCATCATAATCTGAAAAAGTGACTTTGGCTAGAGTCATAAGGGCTTTAATATCATCTCCTGACTCGTTTTCAGAATCTTCTGATTTCGAAGAGGATTCCGAATCAGATGATTCATCCCAAGTAGCCAACATACTCTTCCTTTTTAATTTGTCCTTTTTAGGACATTTGTTAGCCAAGTGCCCATACTCTTGACAGTTGTAACATTGACTATCTTTTAAAGATTTTTGAACTCTAGGTTTAGATTGTCTCTTATCGTTTGATTTTTGAAAATCTACTTTTTTCTTATTTTTGAAAATTTTATAAAACCTTTTTACAAAAAGTGTCATATCATCTTCGGAATTTTCAAAGTCTGAAGTGCTCTCTTGTGAAATATTTTTAGATGATTTGAGAGCAATTGATTTTCCTTTTGGAGCTTTAAAGTTCAATTCGTAGGTTTGTAAAGAACCAACTAGTTCCTCAACCCTCATGTTATCCGTATCACGAAGTTCTTGAATCGCGGTTACTTTTGAATTGAACCGTTCGGGAAGTGAGCGTATATCTTTGCACACACTTTACTTTCTGGGATTCTATCACCAAGACCCCACATTGAGTTTACAATGTCATTCAATCTAGTGTAGAAGTCCATAAACATTTCATTCTCCTCCATATGAATTTCTTCAAATTTCGTTGTGAGGAGTTGGACTTTAGATTTCTTGACAATTGATGTACCCTCGTGTGTCATTTATAAAAGATCCCATGCTTGTTTAGCATTTTCACATGAGATGATTCTTTTGAATTCATCTGGTGACAATGCACAAGTAATTGCATTTAGTGCTTTTGCATTGGCACTACTCTCACTTTTCTGAAGTGTAGTCCAAAGGGCATAAGATATTACTTTTATTGATTTTGAACCATCTTCATCAGTTACTTCACTGATAGGTAGTTTTCATTCGTTCACTGTGGCCAGCCACACACTTTCATCCATGGATTTGAGAAAGATTCTCATCCTTGCTTTCCAATAGGCATAGTTTGTGCCATTAAAGGGTGGTGGCCTAGTGACAGATAGGCTTTTAAAATTTGACATCTTAATATAGCTTAGATCATTAGCTCAAGAAATAAATCCAATAAATAAGCAATAAGCACGATCTATTTGGCTCTGATACCACTTGAAAGGGGCCTAGCTATATGCCCTAGAGGGGGGGTGAATAGGGCAATGCCAAATAAAACTTAAAATAGCGGAATAATAAAAGATATAAATAACAATGCTAAAATAATAACAATCTCAAAGCACATGAAATATAAGAATGATACTAAATCTTGTTCTAAGGACAACCTTACACCAAAAACCAATGGCTTATGGTAGGACAACCTTATTTCTAGAACAATCTAGCAATCACAAATGATATGGAAAATAAATCAAGAATAACTTACAGAAATAAATCCTAAGTTATTACACCATTCAACCACACTTGCTTGAAATGAAAATTACAACATTCATCCACAAAAGCAATCCACAATACTGAAGGAATAAATGAATAAAGAAATCAAGCACATCCACAACACAATGATATATAGTGGTTCGCATGTGTGTTCACCAACTATTAGCCAACAGCCACACAAAATGCTACTCCACTCCTAATATCCTCACACAAGGGATATTAGCATGCACTCTCAAAATAAGTTTTCACAGGTTCACCCAAAACCTTCACAATTGTGTCTTTTTATCTCGGGCTTACACAATCCAAAAACCCCCACAACTGAAGTTTTTCGCTCTCCTCAAATAACCAATACAATGAGATTTTTCTGGCAAATCTTAAACAAAACCAGAGAAAGTAAATTACAAAGTAAAATACCTGGATCTCCTTTTGAAGTAGCCCAGTAGAACCAATCGGAGTAGATGTATGATACATCGTTCAATGTCTAATACTCACTTAAAGAATGGTTATATGTTTAATTGATTTTAGATTAAATCAAGAAGAGCAAGGTCTATTTGATTTTGATCCCAGAAGAAGGAATATCACAAGTTCCTCTTTTCTAAATGAGATTGGAATGTAGATCAAAATCACAATAGAATAATGCTATCAAAAGAAATATTAAATATGCACAATAGCTTAAAAAATAATCATAACTTATCTCAAAGTATAGCCTTAAATCGTTTGAATTGAATGGAATGGAATGAATAAACTCTGAATTTTGTGTATTATTTATAGCCTAAAAAATCTCATCTTCGACTGGTCTTAGGATCCCTAGGACCGGTCGTAGCATCAAAGATTTTGAAAGATTTTCACGGGATTAGATTAGCTATACTCACGACTGGTCTTAGGTAACCTACGACCGGTCGTGGGCCACCTACGACTGGTCGTGAGTCACCTACGACTGGTCGTAGGACTCGAGATAGGTCGCTGGAGTTCGAGTCATAGGACTACGACCGGTCGAAGGATGAGTCATAAAACTTCCCAGAACTGGTCGAAGCAAGTCCAGGACTGGTCGAAGGACAACCAGGAAAATCTGAAAATCTGTAACAACCTAGTACTGGTCCTGAGAAACCTAAGACTGGTCGTAGCAGACCTAGGACTGGTCTTAAGATTTCTAGGACTGGTCTTAGAACAGTCACACCAAGTATATTAAAATATTCAGATTATGTATTCAGAATAACCTATCATACAGACCAACCTAAGGTCAATCTAAGGTCAAACAAACCTTGAAGTGAGATGGACATTGAAGTCTTGAAGGTCTGTATTCTCAGATGATCTTAAAGTAGAAGCTTGAATTGAGTTGACGGCATTCTAGAGCTTGGTACATTCTTGACTTGTCTTGATGAAGTCTTCTAATCTTGAACTTGTTAGAAGCAAACTTGAAGTCTTCTATTCTTGTAGACTTCATCCATGACATGTCTTGCAAACATTCTTCATTTATGATCTTGTCTTGAAAACATTCTTCATTCGTGATCTTGTCTTGAAGCAGTGTGTAGTCAAACACAAGAAGTATAAGACATATAAGTTTTGACACTACAAAATTTGACAACCAAAGGGATATAAAATCCTAGCACTAACAGCGCTGCCTGCGCCTCTGGCAGCAGCAGCGCCTGTTGCATTAACCCCTTTTTTTTTTTGAAAATGCATTTTCTTGCGGTTTTCAGCATGTGCGGCCCGCATCTGATGAATCCACTCCAGCCATTGTGTTTTATGGCTCAATACCAACCAAACAAGCCCAATATACAGGGAGTTTTAACGTATAGGGCATATTAGGGGTATTTTAATGATGAAAATCACTATTTGCTATGTTATGGCCCGCCCGAACCTCGAATTGGCTCCAATTTTCGGCCCAACGCCTAAAATGGTTAGGGAAAAGGGATGGACCGCATGGATCGAATACATACATCAAGGTGGGGCCTACACAAGTGGCCCACCCCATAAGCTTGAAATCAAGCTTATATTTGTTTTCACATCTAGTGTCCAGAGGACGCTGGACGTTCTGACATACATGAACGTTTAAGGTGGGCCCTGCTCTGGTGGGCCACCACATGGTTAGGTGGTGTGGAACAACACATATAAAGTGGGCCTCACCTACAAATGACTTGGATCCAATGCCTACTTCATGTTGGGGTCCATCCAAGTGGGCCATAAGGCCATAATATCATACACAAAATGATAAAATAAAAAGAGAGTGGGACACACGTGATGGAGGGACCCCGACACTATGGGCCCTCCGTTTCAAGCATCCAATCATACATCAATGGGTCCCATTGCATATGGGCCCTCCAAATAAAAGATCAACGGTGGAGATCCCTCTCCACCCAAAATGAACGGTCTATATGACCTCTTTATGCAAGGAAATATAAACATCATGATGGGGTCCATGGAGAATGGCCCCATCATGGAATGATCATGAGGATCAAGGTGGGCCATCGGCCACACCTAGGGTCCCAAGTGAGATCCATACCATCAATTGGTAGGCCTCACTTGGCCCTTCATCATAAAAGTGAAATCTAGGCCTAGGGAAAACACCCACCTAGCGATCTCCTTGGTCCGTTGGAAAGCCTATCTCCTTGTGCTTCTCTTTGATGGTGGAAGATGGGAGATGGATGGCTAGGATGGGAGATCTTGGGAAGGGAAAGTGGGCCACACAAACTCTCTCTTCTCTCACTTGGAAGCTTGGACGTGGGGGTGCTCTTGCTTGGCTTGGGAATGTTGAGAAATGAGAGGGAGAGAGAGAGTTGTAAGGAGAGATGTGAGTGATGGGTGATGGAGTGATGGATGTGGTACTTGACATGTAAGGTGGTGTAAGAGAGAGGGTGAGAAAGAGTTGACTTTGGTGGTTGCTTGGGGATGGGGTGAAAGGTGATGTGTACTTGACATGAAGTGATTGATTAATTGACGTGATTGATTGATTGATGGGACATGGTGTAGAGATTCTCTTCAGGATTGCAAATGCGCGGCGTTTTCCTCAAAATAAATGCCGGCTCACATCTCTTGGCCAGGGTATCGGATCAGTGCGCGAGTCATGGTGTTGGAACCGCGGTGATGATGAGGTCGTAATTATACAGGTCTCGGATTAAACTGACTCGAATCTACAGGATACGACTTAGGGTCGATCGCAAACGTCGGTTATCAGTCGTGGACTGCCGGACTTCGACTGAAAGAATCGCGGGATTCGACGGAACAGTACTGACTAGGATACGGGTCTTACATTTGTTGACCTCATTGTTGCTCCACTATGACACTACGACATTATCCTCAGTATGGACTGGCTCACCAAGATGAAGGTAGAGATTGATTGCCATAATCGGGTCGTGATAGCTAGTGGACCTGATGGCACGGTCTTTACTTTTCCAGTACAGGTTAGTTGGCCATGTCGTGCTAGATGTTACACCGCTATACTTGAGCATGTCGATGGGCCGACGTTAGGAAACATGCCAGTAGTTCAAAAAATTTCAGATGTATTCAGGACGATCCCTGAATTACCTCCTTTGCACGAAATCAATTTTACTATTGATCTTGTGCCCGGTGCAACCCCCATTTCATTACCTATGTATCGGATGCCTCCATGTGAGATGGAGGAACTGCGAAAACAGATTGACGAGCTCATAGAGAAGGGCTTCATACGACCCAGTGTGTCTCCTTGGGGAGCACCTGTGTTGTTTGTCAAGAAGAAAGATGGATCGCTACGATTATGTATTGATTATTGTAGGTTGAATCAATTGACCGTGAAGAACAAGTATCCTTTACCCAGGATAGACGATCTATTTAATCAGTTGAAAGGGGCGCGCTACTTCTTGAAGATTGATCTATAATCAGGGTATCATCAGTTACGAGTCAGGGAAGAGGACATGCAAAAGACGACCTTCAGGACCAGTTTTGGGCATTACGAGTTCCTTGTGATGTCATTCGGTCTTACGAACGCACCGGCCGTGTTCATGGATTTGATGAACCGGGTATTTCGGTCATTTCTATACCGATTTGTCATAGTGTTTATCGATGACATCCTAATATACTCTGCGAGTCGGGAAGAGCATGAGGAACACCTACAAGCTGTCTTAGATACGCCGAAGAAGAACTAGTTGTTTGCACATAATAAGAAGTGCGATTTCTGGAAAGAGGAAGTCAAGTTCCTAGGACATGTGGTGTCCACGAAAGGGATAGTGGTGAAATTTGCTAAGGTAGCCGCGGTTCAAGACTGGAAGCAGCCTGGTTCGGTTACTAAGGTGAAGAGTTTTCTTGGTCTGGCAGGCTACTGCCGACGATTCATTCGGGAGTTATCGAAGATAGCCAGACCGCTGTCTCAGTTGACACAGAAGGATCTGAAGTTCGCCTGGAATGAAAAGGCGGAAGCAACTTTTCAGAAGCTGAAGGACAGACTGACGTCCACCCCTGTGCTAGTATTGCTAGAGCAAGGGGTCAAGTATACTATATACACCGATGCGTCTCACGTTGGTTCGGGCTGTGTCCTTATGCAGAAGGATAAGGTAATCGCATATGCCTCGAGACAGTTAAGGAAACACGAGGAGAATTACCGTACACATGACTTGAAACTGGCAGTCGTCATCTTTGCATTAAAGCTTTGGAGACATTACCTCTACAGAGAGGAGTTCGAGCTTTTCTGCGACCACAACAGCCTTCGCTATATATTCACTCAACGAGACTTGAATATGAGGCAGCGACGATGGATGGAGACCTTGAAGGACTTCAAGTTTAAGGTTTCCTACCATCTTGGAAAGGCCAACCTTGTGGCAGATGCGTTGAGCTGCAAGAAGGCGATAGTATTTGCAGCTTCGCTGATGGTTAAGGAATGAAACATGGTGGAGTTCGTACGGGACTTCGAGCAAAAACTCACTGTGGAGGAGTCATTCGTGAGTGTCGCGCACATTCGGGTGCGGTCACTTATAGATGACAGGATTATCGAGGCCCAGAAGGGCGATGCGCGACTGTCTGAGCTTCGAGAGCAAGCTAGTAATGATGAGGACTCCGAGTGGAGAGTTGGCACAGATGGGGGCCTACGATAACGTGGTCGCCTATGCGTCTCAGACATGCATGACTTGAGGCAGAAGATTCACGAGGCTGCCCACAGATCGAAGCTTGCGATGCATCCTAGTAGCACGAAGATGTATCAGGACATGAAGAGATCGTATTGGTGGGACAATATGAAGGCTCATATAGCGAAGTATGTCTCCCGTTGTCTCACGTGCCAGCAGGTCAAGGCTAAACATCGCTGACCTCTTGGACTACTTCAGCCCATGCCCATAGCTGAATGGAAGTGGGACTTCATCTCTATGGATTTTATATCGAGGCTGCCGAAGACAAGGAAGGGACATGACTCTATCTGGGTGATCGTCGACAGGTTGACAAAGTCAGCTCATTTCCTTCCGATCAGAGTTTCGAACTCTGCAGACGAGTTGGCTAGATTGTACATTAAGGAGATAGTGCGTCTGCATGGAGTTCCCTTGGAGATTGTGTTGGACAGAGACATGCGATTCACATCTATCTTCAGACTCGTATCCAGGAAGCGATGGGTGTGAAGTTGAAGTTCAGTACTGCATTCCACCCACAGACCGATGGGTAGATGGAGCGAGTGAATCAGATTTTGGAGGATATGCTGCGGGCCTGTGTTTTGGACTTTAAGGACAGTTGGGATGACTGTCTCTCGTAATCAGAGTTCGCCTACAATAACAATTTTCAGGCGAGTATTGGTATGGCTCCTTACGAGGCCTTATATGGGCGCCCTTGCCGAGCACTACATTATTGAGCAGAGGTCGGCGAGCGTAGTTTGCTTGGCCCAGAGTTAGTACAGGCGACCTCAGTGAAGATTGATATTATCAGGCGTTGACTTCTTACAGCGCAGAGCAGACAGAAGAGTTATGCCGATACGAGGTGGGGACCGCTTGAGTTTGAGGTTGGAGACCATGTATTCCTCCGAGTTTCCCCCATGAAGGGAGTCCTTCAGTTTGACAAAAGGGAAAGCTTACGCCGCGGTTCATTGGCCCATTCCAGATACTTGACCGAGTGGGTGTGGTGGCATACCGCCTGGCTTTGCCCACTCCACTTGCGGGTGTGCATAACGTATTTCATGTTTTCATACTAAAGAAGTATGTTCCTAATCCTTCCCATATCATCAAATAGGAGCGGGTACAGTTGAGCGAGGACGCTACGTATGTATTTCATCCGACGCGTATCCTAGATAGGAAGGAGTAAGTGTTGCGTAGCAAGGTCATCCCACTTGTGAAGGTACTATGGACACATCAGACAGAGGAAGAGGCTACTTGGGAAACTGAAGCCGAGGTCAGAAAGAACTACCTTCAAATTCTCGAGGAGTACACGAAAAAGTACTAATTTCAAAGACGAAATTTTTCTTTAAGGGGGGTAGATTGTAACGTCTCGAAAAATTCCGTACAAAGACCCGAGTACCACCTCAGGTAGAAATCACTCAGGATCAAATCCTTCAGGAATTAGACAAAAGTAATTAAGTGCTAAACTAGATTAGCTGTGAAATCCGCTTGAATCACTTTAAATACGATTTGAAAGACCCAAAACTTGTAGAATCATTGACGCTAGATTACCCTAAAATCTAGGATCAATCTCATTACCCAGTTGCTCTCGGGAGCACATTGAAACTCCGTATCAGATCTGTACCGCACGTTGAAAGTCCGAATATTATGAAATTACATAATTAGGACCGCCTTGCTGGGCTTGACAACCATCTCGAAAATCAACTCTAGATTATGTCACGGGGCTATTCGCTTGAGCCCGGAGTGAAGTGTGTGAGAAAATGTGGTTTTCTTTAGAAATTAAACCTAATTTAAGTAATCTGAGACCTGTCACTTGCGGGCCTAATATAAGCAATCAAACCGTCAGAATCTGACCCAAACACACCCTCGGATCAAAGGAAATTTCATACACATGGCAATGTACTTGTAACCCTGATCGAGTTTCGGTGACCATTGAACTGAAACGGGTCCGCCATGTGTGATCTGGGAATCCAACTGGAATGAAACCTTAACCCGACCTAGATCCATGGTCAGTGAGCTTAAGTCCGACCTTTGGCTCAAGGGGAGGCTCCGAAAATGCTCCGTTGAGCTGAAACAGATGCCCTTTGGACATAACTTAAGTATACCTTGGCCCTGGGGCCATTTCCATCAGTTTTAGGCCTATATAAGGACCTTAAACCATCTCTCATTCACACCATACGAATTTGAGAAAACCCTAGGAGAGAGAAGAGAGTAAAGAGAGAGAAAGTGAGGGAGAAGTTGGTATCCTTCCTGAGAATCGATCCCTGCTATCCTACATGTCTATCCATCACAACTGTATCGCTTTTCCGGCGATTCTGATTCCGTTTTCGAGTAAGAAATCCTAATCCTAATCAGTTCTAGAAATTCGATTGATGTAAGTGATGAAATAGCTAACCTATTTCATGTCATAGGTAGCCATTCTAACCGTTGATAAAGACTCGGTGTTAAACTGAATCCGTTACTCACTTCTACGGCATAAGGTGCGGACTATAGACGCTTATGTTATAGTTTTCAAAGCTTTCAATGTAAGATAATGATAGATTCATGATCTGGGTGTTATTTCACATGCAAAATGCGATGTTCATTTTGCAATTCAGTTACGTATGCAGATTATGGCGTTTAGTGTATTCTGTATATTTGTAGAAAATATCGTATATGTATAAAATATGGAAGTGTGTTTGCCATGATTAATTACTATGTGTACATGCTATATATATGTGCAATACTTACTCGGTGAAAGAATTCGCCCTAATACATGTTTTAGCTAATATATGTTATGTATGTTAAATGAGTGTAGTCTAGGTGTTTGTGAAAATGCTTGTATGAGTAAGTATTTAGATGATAGTGCTTAGGATAGGTGTTGAGATAGGATTCTCAACTACCTTAGAGATGTGTATGATTTCCTTCATGCAAGTTGTTTAATTTAATCGCTTACTTATGAAATATATGTGTTTGTATTTCCTGTTTATATTGTGCTTTATAACTTGCTTGTTAATATGTTTGAATTACTTTGTTAATTCTGCTTTGACTATTATACATATGTTTTGGTTACAGATTGAATGTGATTGGGGCTATGTTATAGTCCAAGCAATCGGTAATAGGCTTGAAGTCGTGGCTGAGATTCATTCGCCACGTAAGACGTGTTTGACGAACCCGAATCGTGTGTTGGTCGTCAGCAGTGGTTAGGCCACACGAAGTGCTTATGCACTTCATGTTGATCGATGTAATGTGCGCTCGTGTTAGTCGAACTCGTCAAGTAACCCAATACGCCATTGTATGTTCACCATGTATAGACGCTACTGCTTGAACATAAGGTACCAAACTCACCAGTGAAATCCCGTTTAACATTGGTACCTCGATCCGCTAAGACTCATGAGCCAGACATGGTAGTATGGGACACCGTGGTCAAGTTATCGGCCTACGCTGGGGTGACGAGCCTCCCCGTAGTGACCAGTAAGTAACCTAGACTCGTGAGCTGAATACGGTGGTATGGGACACTGTATTTGAGTTGTCAGCCTACACTGATTGGTGACGAGCCCTTTGTAGTGACCTCGAGTATACTTTGAGTCTACGTCAAGGCGACAACCTTTCCGTAACATCTAGAGTATAAACTAGGCCTGTACTGATTTGGTGATGAGCCCTTTGCAGCGACCTAGAACCGCAACATCGTATGAGATTTATTAGGACTGACGACCCTAGAATGGATCATTGTTTGGGAAATGAAATAAGGAAGGTACCTTAGTTTCCTAATCCTACTATATGAAAAGGACTAATAAGAACTTGGTAATCATATGCATGCACCGCATTACGCGTGCGTTCAGGGGTTACAGGTCAAGCACTGAGGCAGTGTTGTCATGGGCGAACGTGAGATGAAGTCGCTAAGGGAGCGTAGGCGAGGGCATGCATCATACATCCATACCATTCTTGCATTAACAACAGTACTTAGGAATGTGTGATTTACTGCTTTATCATTACTGCTTGACTGAATTGATAACATGTTAACCTATGCTTTATTGTTCCACTGAGTTGATCACTCACTCCCACGTTATGGGACGGTGTTTTAAACACCAACCAGACACTGTCTTGATTTCAGATGATGGCGTGACTCCTGAGGCGGAGCCTGATTATTACGACGATCAGGATGAGTACTCTTACATGCAGTTCTCTAATGGATTCGCATAGGCTCTCCTATTCGGCAGGACTACAGGGTTTATTTACAGTTGAACAATTTTGACTTTTGTAAGATTTCATGTAAGACTTCATTTACACAATGACTCAGTGTTATATTCATACTTTGGAGACCGATCGTGATCTTGTGTTTTGTATACGATTAGTTATATTTTTCAGTCTTCTGCTTGCGTTTTATAACTTGATTTGGAGTATGAATTACTGTTTTGGTATAATCCCACTCATGATTAATGCACTAACTCAGACAACATTGAATCATAAACATATATGTTGCATGAGTGATGTTTTGGAACTCGGGAGTTGAGTTGCTACTCGACCCCCGATTTTCAGGGCGGTACAAGATATCTCTTTCAGGGTATATAACCCAGGGAACTTTACATATTCTGGATAAAGGCCAATTATAGCATCAAGAACTCTATTGAAGTGTCGACTCACGGTTTCTCCAGAATGTGAAAACCAATGACCAATGACACGGTTTCGCACGTTGTGGCCAATAGTATGCAGGAACGTGACGACTTGTTCATCTAAACTGCATCTCCTTGTATCAGACAATAAATTTCTATATCTTAATAAAGAATATAGCTCAAAGAACTTATCACGACTCATTGTTAGCTGTGCAAGACGATCAACATCACTCTTCTTTATGTTTCCATTAACAAATCTATTTCTATTTACATGACAATCTCGAGACAACTTCTTCATACAATAACGACGATAATATTCAGCAGCTCCCATAACACATACAGAGGCTGCAATTGTGGTTAATGCAACTGCTATTTCCAATCACTATTGGAGGACTCCTCCCAGCTAAAGTCACAATTATTAGACCCTATGAATGAAATGAGGAACCGACCTGTTACTTTTTCAAGTTACTTTGCTTTTAGAGGTCTAAATAACAGCATAAGCCAAAATGTACAACAAGGCAATAACATAGTTTATATAAAACACATTGCAGGAATTCTAAACATAATTTCTTTCTTATCAGAGATCTATTTCCTTGAAGAACATCAAAATCATTTTTAGTCAGACATAACACATGATACAATCGATGGTAATATATTCATAATAGGAGACAGTAATCGGGCAAGCAACATAAGTAATACCAAATACAAAAGAAAAGTAGATTAGTAATAGCTACCACAACTTTAGGATAAGCTAACTAGTAAACTGATAACTGTGAGGATTAGCACCTTTGCGAGACTGGACTATAGGAAAGGGCTACAATTACACCTGTTTAATGTAGAAATCATGGTTTAATATGGAAGAACCAACATGATCCTGGAGTATGTTTACAAAGAGGGGGTATACATTTGAAAATTTATGAAAATATTACAAACTTCACATAAACACTGATTATTTCTTAATAGTAACATACAATTATCTCAAACAATGCTTTCATATGTGCTGCATATGAAACTTTTAAAATGCGAACAAGGATGATCCTTTACAAATCACTGTAAACTTGAGAATTTAATATTACCTCCCCTGTCCTTCAGTAGCTAGACTCACAGGAAACCCCAACAATATTTCAGAAGAATTGGTTAATGTGAGAGAAGAAGGTATATAAGATTTTCTTATATAGCCATTCCCGATATGGTTCTAACTGCAAAACCAAATCATAACTCATAGTCCCATTGATATGCACAAGTCATGTCGCAGGTGTCGGGAGGTGAATCATTCTCCCAGATATATTGCAGATACACAATAATGTCACAGAGGTACAACAGCAGAGAAAATAATTTTCAGATGTATTATGTGGGTTGCCCTCTTCGTAGAGGGAGAGGAAAGCTGCATGCTACTCCCCTATGAGATGCCACGGTAAAAACTTGGGTATATCGTGGAGTATACAGAGATGAGGAGGAAGAACATGGAGGGGATAAGATCCATCCCACAAATCAATGGATCCTCTCTTCCCCATACACGCAATCACATTTTAAGATCCACACACTATAAAGGAAACTTTACGCAATACCTGGATTCTTAGAATCAGTCACAAGATTGTTGTAATGGGTGGAAGGGGGGTGGAAAAAGGGTAAGCTTCACGGCGACTTGATGATCTAGCTATGCATAAAGGACCACATAACCATCACAGATGACGAACATGCAATACCACTTTCTCCACGTCTCTGATCTATTGGGTGTAGAATGATCTTCTCTAGCAAAGACTGTGAGGATGAAGAGAAAGAGTGAAGGAGTGAGTATCAGGGAATGATGGTTCGTAGAATCATCAGCTGTTGTCATTACTTTTTTCTGCAATGGCGGTGCAGTGCAATGATAGCATTGCACTGCTCAACGCATTATACTCTAACAGGAGAGACACGCGGAACATGTAAAATGGTTCAGCGACATACTCGGGCAGGTCGTGGACGACTGTTTTGAATTCGAATTCAACCATTAGATAACGTACTATTTACGTAATAAAAAAAAAAAAAAAAAACAATACAGTACCATGTGGATCGTTCATCCAAACACACCCTAAAATTAAATTATAAAATGGATGGGCGGAGTGGATAAAATAAATACGTCATGTTGGGTCCCACGTAGTTTACTCGGTACGCCTAGGGCATGTTTGATTTTTCGGTGAAATGGTAAATACCATGTAAAAATTTAATAATTATTTCCCCATGCATTTACATCATACCTAATTTGACTGCTTACCTTTTGACATAAAAACCAAGAATATTGCAAAATATTCGTGGGTCCCACTGTGATGTGTTTTGTTTATCCACACCATTCATCCATTATTCCAGTTGAATTTATAGCATAAGTAAAAAAATGAGGCATATCCAAAACTCAAGTGGACCACGTCATACGAAAAAGGAAATTGAATACCTATCGTTAAAAACTTTGTAGAGCCACTGTTTCTTTTGGCGTGGGCCTCTTGAGTATGGGATCTACTTCATTTTTTGTCTCATGCTTCAAAATATTGAAGTAAAACAGATGGATAGAACGGGTATATCATACGAATTATTGTGCGGTTCAAAAATTAAAGTTACCTCTTTTGAACCAGTTCAAAGGCATAAATTCCTATAAATTTTCAAACACGGTGAAATCATAATAATTACCATTTACTGTGTATTTACCATCTCTTTGAAAAAACAAATTGGCCTTAAGGGCTGCTTGATTTCAAGGGAATTGGGAAATACCCTTACAAAAGTTCATTATTACTTTTTCCCCAGTTTAGATTTTCAAATGCAATTCCGCCTCGTAAATTGGTTTGAAAAAATTGACTTGCATTTGTGGACCCCTGTGATGTGTATGACATATCCACACCGTCCATCTATTTTATCAAAAGATTTTTGGGCCTAAGTCCAAAATTGATCAGGGATAAACACAAATATCAGCTTCAGCCAAAACATTCAAGCGCCACAAAATTTTTATATGGCAAACATTAAATTTCCACTATTTCTTGTGGTGTGGTCCACTGGAGCTTTGGATCTACCTCATTTTTGAGTTCATCGCCTAAATGAGGCTGACATACAGGATGAACGGTGTTGATACATTATGTACATCATAATGGACCCTATATTCCTTTCATAGCCATCTTCGATTTTAACGTCAAAAAGTTAGCCAATCGACATCAACGCATAAGAAATGAGGAACAACTCTTGCTAGGTAATTATTACTTATTTCTCAAATAATTTTCATTTACTTCACAAATCAGACAGACCTTAAGGTTACTTAGTTACGCGGTACGCAATCTGCATCTGGCTGAGTGGGAGTCCACGTACTACCGAGAGCGATGAACCGCCACGTACGAAACAAAGCCTGTAAATCCTCGAACTCTCCCCAACTTCGATGTGACATGGATTGCGTGGGAGCCCGAAGGCCACGCCATCACCTCAAGTCATGCGACTACGAGCCCATCCACGTGACTGAGATAGTACGCAACAAAGTGAAAGGCAACGTGGCTGCATCTCAGCCTCAGCTCGCCAACCTTTTACCTCTATATAACACGACACTCCTACCCCCAAATCCTTCCAACAAAGTCAGATTCTTCGGCAAAGGCATCTCCTCATACCAACACCACCCTTCTCAGATTTCATTACAATTTTCAAAATGGCCACGTCAGCACCTCTGCAATTCCTTGTGGCAAACTCCTTGATCCGTGCCAATTCCAAGCATCTGCCACGTCAGCTGATGGCCAGAAGCACGCAAGTCCGATGCCAGGTTGAGGTAAGTTAATGTACATGTGGATTATTAATGTAATATTTCAGATTTTTTTTTGTGCATTTCTTATTTTCTGAGCTGGCAGGATCGCTCACCGGCGCCATCAACGCCATCCGGGCCTGGGAAGATCCCTCCAACCCCACCACCTCAGACTCCTTCCCCTGCCCCAAAGAAGGTAAGACTAGTACACATGTACTCAACGCTAGGTTAACTAGTCACGTGTGCCAATTCGGCGCACGCATGCGGCACCAAGTCACTCATCAGGTGGGCCCCACTGTGTATGTACGGGACCCGAACAGCCAGTTTAGCAGGTTTTTCTGTGTAGGACAGAAATCGACAACTGCAAGAAATTTGACTGACGGTCCACATGAGATCTACATGTGTAGCACACGAGTGGGGCATGACCGATGAATAGCTTTGATGTCTCACACGCGTCACGTTAATTTGTGATTGGCACGTACGAGAATGTGTCCGTGTACTCAACTGCTCATTTTCTTGTAATACGTACAGGTCAGCACCAAGTTCACGGACGTTTTGGCTTTCAGTGGGCCTGCACCTGAGATAATCAACGGGAGGCTGGCGATGGTTGGCTTTGTATCAGCGATTGGAGTGGAGCTGGCCAAAGGTGATGGGGTGGTGGCCCAGCTGGCAAATGGAGGGCTTCCGTGGTTTGTGGGGACCACCATCGTGCTCTCTCTTGCTTCCTTGATACCCTTGTTTAAGGGTGTGAGTCCGCAGTCCAAGTCAGATGGATTTATGACCTCGAATGCTGAGCTGTGGAATGGGAGATTTGCGATGCTGGGTTTGGTGGCACTGGTCTTCACCGAGTATGTAACGGGTGGAGCCCTTGTGTAGGCTCAACGCAGCCCAGTGTTAACGTGTAATGTCACAGAGTTTAATCGTCCACACCTTGGTTTGGATAGATACACGGGAAGATATTGTTAAGTCCATTTTTATAATGGTGGCAAAGCATATAAGTAGATATTGATGTGGTAATGTGCTATGTCACAGTTTAATCGTCCGCACCTTGATTTGGATAGATTGACGAGAAAATATTGTAAGATCCCTTTTATAACGCAAGGCATTTCAGTTATAAATTGTTTTTTTGACATAACGTTATGATTCTTAAACTAGCTATTCACCCGTGCGGAGGCTCAGGTTAGTGTTTACCTCTGGACTCGGATTGCGTTGTACAGAGTACATTACGAAGTTTGGTACTGTGTTGCCATGGCAAATCCATGTCGCCACGTGTATGTATTATATCCACACCGTCCATTGACTTATCCTGATCATTTTAGGGTCCACACCACAGGAAACAAGCCATTGAAAACTTCATAGCGGACCACTGAAGTTTTGATCAAGTTGATATTTATCTTTTCCCTTCATCTAGGTCTTGAAACCTCATGAGCCCCAGGAATGTTACAACCGTGTGTGTCATTATCCCGTCTCTTTTCTGTTGCGTTATTCGCTTGGGCTTTTGATCCGTCTCATTTTTAGCTCATTTCCTAAAATAATATTTTTAAAAAAAAAATGAATGATCATTATAGGTAAAACACAATCATTGTGGGGCTGACATAACTCTTTCACCTTATCCTGATACATGTGGGTACTGTGCGCAGCCGATTGTGGTGTGCCCCATATCACATCACTTTGATTGTGGGTTGACGTCGCCCAGTTCTTAGAACCATCATAACTCATGTGTTACATCTGTCGTTGATTCATTTGGCAAGATTATTCTACAGCAGATCCAAAGCTTGAATAGACCACACCAAGGAAAGCCAGGGGACAACAATTATGCATACCATTGAAATCCTTCCTAGTTCCACCATTTTATTTGCCATCGAACCTGATCATAAGGTCATGTTGGATGAAAAGAAAAAAGAAAAAACAAATATGAGCTTGATCTAAAACTATTATGGCTCTTAAGAAGTTCTTAATGATTAGCATTCAATTCCCATTGCTTTCTTTAGTGTGGTCTACTTGAGCTTTGGATCAGATTCAATTTTGGGCTTACACTCTAAAATGATATATCTGGCCAAATATATGAACGGTTTGGATATAACATATATATCATGGTGGGGCCTGCAGAATTTGACGACGTCAACACATCAGAAAGGTGATGTTGGCACACCAAGACGTTGTACACCAGGCAATCTGAGTTGGATTCCTAAACTCTCTATTCACTCTTGGGTGGATCAGGTTCCATATCTACCTCCTCCCAGAAGGTGTTAGCAACTTGAACCATGGTAAAAAGATTCGCGACTCCATTGGTCTCGATGGCCCAAGTGTACCCGTGACTAGCTATAGGACAGAACGGGTCTTAACTCACGTGATTCGGTGGAGCCTCGTAGTATCTAACTGGATTGGATCGGCCGAGTCGCAGTCAACTAGGATGAGTTGCATCAAGCTCATCAGAGTTTTATAACCATGCTGGGCCACTTCCATGTAGTTTTTAAACCAGACGTGTTAACCTGATTAAGTCAACTTGGCTAGGTCACTAGAATGATTTCAGTGATTGTGCCTTGTGAGGCCGGTAATGGGACAGGTTCGATTGGGCTCAAGTTCATCTTGAGCCTACCTTATTACTAAACAGGCTGAACCTAACCTATGACCCAAGCTTGACCCACTTAATTAAATTCATCAAGACCAAGCCCAACCCGGCCTAAGTCATTTAATTATAATTGAGTCGGGCTCAATCAAACCTGACCCAAACCAGCATGCACGTGATAGGGTTTAAAAACGGAACATTGGCAAATGGCAAAAAGTATGCTAGTCCTGTTGTTTTGTGGATATAGACAAACAGATATACATCATGTCTATGTATCTGTACTATAAAATTCAAGAAAAGACAAAGTTGATGGAGATATCACCTCGCTCTCAATTGCCTCGAATAGCTATTCAAATTTTATAGTTTAGATTTTCCGTTATAAATTGTAATTCACTACACCAAAATCGTCATTTATGAATGGTTTTAAACGGTTCCTAAATGCTTCAAGAATGATTTAAAACCATTCCTAAATGAGGCGTCACAAAAAAAGGGGATTGGTTTAGAACCGTTTTAGGTACCGTTTAAACCGTTCTAGTGCCCACGGTCATTTTAGGTACGGTTTTAAATTGTTCTTAATGTTACCAACGGTCAAATTTAAGGACGGAATTTTAGGAACAATTTTAAACCCTGATAAACACACGAAATTTAGGGTCAACGGAAATAAATTAACAAAAGTTTATTGCATTCCATCAAAATAGAGATTAATCCAAAGAAAAACATAAGAAAATAATGTGCTTGAAGATGTTTCATTGCAAAATCAAATTTACAAAATAAGTTACAGTAAAGGCTAGCACTTTAAATTATAACTTTGCGGAGATGGAAAAAAATGCTAGCAAATCTATTTGTTAAAGTTTCAGTATTGGCTAATCAAAGGGAACAAAGTTCATTTTATGAATAACACTAGAACAAAATTGAAAAAAGCCCGCTACTTGGCCCATCTGTTGCATATGAAATTTGATCTCGAGCATAGCATCTCTTGCGACAAGTAATGATTTTATAACGACTTCCTGACATGGGTCTGCAGCTTGCTCCAGCCACTGTACAGATGTTACAGATCAAACATCAAGTAAAACAATATGAAAAATAGATTCAAAGTTAAGATCGAAGTAAATTAAGAAAAATACTCAACCCATCCATCGTAATAATGATTGCTTTTGTTGATAAAGGTAGGATGGAGCTAACTATGAGAGATGGACCCATGACAAGAACTAGGAAGATTTGGACCAAATTCTCCAATCAAAGTTTTTTTTTTTTTTTTTTTTTTAAAAATATTGAAACTATGATAGATGGAAGATTACTTATCCAAAATAACCATTTCCTTTTGGAGTAGATTTCTCACCAACATTTCTGTGGACCCCACACAACTTTAGACAATACAGGCGAACCGCGTCCATTTCGTGAACATTGATTTGCTGGGTCTCATAAAATCATCTATGATGGACTTTTCTCGAAAGCATCCTTAATGTGACGATATTATCATTTCAATTTGTGGCTTGCAAGTAGACAGTTGAAGAAAGGAATGCAAAGGCATCCAAATTCCACTGACAAGACCCAACATTGGTGGCTGGCCAAACACAAGCTCTCACACGTAACTTTGTAACACACGTGTGAAATAATCTAAGTGTTCCTCACCGGGCCTCACTGGTCGTTACATGTGTGACAAATGATCGGTTAGAAAAAGAGAACAAATGACCTGTTCACACTGTGGCCCAGCTGAGATGGCCAAATTGCCTTGGATTTAGACATGTCCATGGGGCCTATGCTAATAAAGGTGGTGATGGGCGGTTACTTCACCCTTAGAGGTGGTGAGTTTGAATCTTGCACCAAGCCATTTACTAATTTTATGAACTACAGTTTCACATTCTGAGTGACTCAACTCAAGTCACTGCGAGTCACATAGAGTCGACTGAGTTTGAAAGTCGACTCTACGAGTCTTCTTGACTCAGGACGAGTCAGTCTCAAAGGATTCATCTCAAAATGTTGCCAAGTCAGGTTTACTCAGCCAAGTTTCAAGTTGAATCAGTGAGTTTTAGAACTATGATCTCAATGAGGTAACCTTTAAGGACAATGAATGAAAAATGCTGATTTGACTTTTGAAAACAGCAAAGGTATATTTCTGCCGGATTTGATGAGCCCTCAAATGTCAGTTCAATTAATTAGTGCATCCTAACAGACCCTTAACGATAGAAAGAAATAATTACCCGAAGAATTTGCAGCAAATTTGGAATCTCATCCTCGTGAATGCGTATAGCAAAGCTATTATAGTTTAGAACATTCTCGTATGGAAGGAAGATTCCATCCAGCAATAGATGTAAGTAATAAAGAATCATGTAATTTATAACAATGCCAAGTCGAAGAAGATAAAACATCCTGTTTTGTGGAAGTCAAAATCTCCAATTCAACTGCATACTATGATCATGAGCAAATGAGGTTCTTTAAATATTGGAAAACTGATGGAAACAACATATCATGCACATTTCTTCAAGATTGACATATGAAATCCCTTCTCCATATAAAGTAACTAGATTTAAGTTTTAGCAATCATATGAAGGACATCAAAAAAATAAACACCAATTATATTTCAACAGCAGAAACATGAAATTCTGGAAAAGAAAAAAGAAAAAGGAAAAGAAAAAAGAACTAATACAGATACTAAAAGAAGTCAGATATAAAAGAATCACAATTTCTCAACAAGGAAATATCTAGCAAATTAAGGATCGGAAGAATCTTACCATTCGGAAAGACATGGTTGCAAATCAAGAGCAGAAGGAAATGGAGAAGAGAAGAAAAGAAACTACTATTTAAAAAGATATTTTGAAACAAATAGATAGTATTTGCAATGCAAAGGGCGGGTTTAGAGAAGGATCGTGCAACTAAGGATGGCACTCCTCAGCTGCAAGGAGAATGAAGAACTTTAGGGAGCATGTAATGAGGATAATGGCTATAGTCAAATATAAAAGTTAGAACTCCTACCATGGAAGAATTATCAAACTCAAAGACTTCCTTACCTCTGTAGCAATATTCACAACCCCGCCCACCTTAGCTAATAGAAAAGGATCTCACTATCTGTAACACCCTTAATTTCGAGGGTCAACCAAAGCTCTACTCTCGAGATTCAGAACATCACTTATGTAGTATGGATGATGATATTTAGATTTCATTCATGTTAATGAGTTAAGCATGCGTGAGATTATACTAAACAACACATCATACTCCGGATATGAATAGGTTAAGCAAGCAAAAGTCTAAAACATATTTATTTAAGTATGCAGGTGTTTCATAAAACCTCTAGAGTATGAGTACGTAACCGGGTTCAATATATACATGTATTATTTCAAAATGAACAAAATGAATATGTAAAAGTGTTCGACTAAGCCCAGATATCCCAGTAATCCCTGCGTATCAGTATGAGGTCTACATCGACCCGCCCGGGAGTTGAAAATAGGAGAATTCCTCCTCCTCATCCAAGAAATCCTGCTCCATTGCATAAACTTCATCTGCACCCGCATCTAAATCAGAGTCTGTTTGGTGTTTTAAAACACCGTCCCAGAGTGGGAGTGAGTGATCAACTCAGTGGTTCTATAAAGCAAAAGTTACACATGTTATCAAGTTAATCAAAGCAGTAATGATAAGGCAATCATAACAATCACTTCATAACTACTCTTTTTAATGCAGAAAATAGAGTGCAAGTACTGATGCATGCCCTCACATCAAAGCTCCATCACAAGCGACTCCAACAACCTATTTCGCATATGACAACACTTCCTCAAAAAGGTGCAACTCCAACGCCTTCTTGGCACATCCTAACTAATGCAGTGCGGTGAATGATTATGTTAGCCAAGTGATTATTAAATTCAATTCATCTAGCGTATTGGCGAAGCTAGGATACCGACGTTATATCACGAGTCCTTATCCGAATCACATGGTTCGTCATCGCACGTAGCGACTCCTTACCAATGTCCCTTGATCCAAATTTAGGTGTCACCCGTTTTTCTCACAAAACAATAATTCAAAAGGTACGGTATGATACCTAAATGTATGAGGATCAACCCGGTATGGGTCGTCACCCAAACTGAGTATGATCACTCAATTCCGAGCTGTGGGCTTTTCACGTAAAACCAAAAACACATAAGGAAATGGCTCGTCACCCAATTTCATTCATGCTCGGATCGTTCGAACAATACTCTGGCATGGAACTATCGGCCGGGTAATTTGATGGGGGTCATTCGAACAAGGACCTATCACCTCCATTAGTGCTCGATGGTCACTACGGGGAGGCTCGTCACCCCATCGTAGCCAACAGCATGAACATAGTGTCCCATACTACCATACCCGGCTCCCGAGTCTTAGTTGTTCATTGGTCACCATCGGGAGGCTCGTCACCCTAGTGTAGGCCAACAGCTCAGACATAGTGTCCCATACCATCATGTTCGGCTCTTGAGTCTTAGTGGGATCGCAACAGTAACGGTTATAAGTAAGCTAAATCAATGGTAACGATGGTATCCCAGATTCTATTAAATATTATACAATCACCAAGCACAAGAATGATCGAGCTTGCATTAGACTGATGTGAATGACTACGGAGGACCTTGGGCAATCTGACATTGGGTGTAAAGCATCCCGTGTAGCTCCAACTACTGTCGATCGTCCGCATTCAACTCCGGTCAGCCGTATAAGCCTGGGATAACCTCCCTAAAG
This sequence comes from Magnolia changhungtana, assembly GCA_030180095.1. NCBI lineage: Eukaryota > Viridiplantae > Streptophyta > Magnoliopsida > Magnoliales > Magnoliaceae > Magnolia > Magnolia changhungtana. The sequence goes on from JASAUF010000600.1 coordinate 8,916,357, forward strand.
CTGGTTATCCACGCATTTGAATAATTTACAGAGCTCGGTCCACCACTACAACACAATTCAATAATTCTAGTATTTTTAAGCATTCAACAAGCAATCCATGTGGATTTCTCATGTGGGCATTTCATCAAACACATGGACCATGCTAGTACAACATGCATTTTTCAATTGATTTCATAGGGGAAAACATGCATATGCATAAGACAACAGGAAATCCTATCTTAATACTTATTATAGATACCATTCATCAACAATTTCTCATTCAAACATTTTATCAAATACAGACTACATTAGTTACAACATATGTTTTATCAATTATTCATACAGAGAAATCTATATGCATATGACGATGATGAATCCTAGATTAGAAATCATAGCAAGCACTAATCATCAACAATTTCCCATTTAGACATTTTAACAAACACATAAGGTGCATCATTTATCTATCACAGTTCATAAGTGTAACTCATATAGAAATCAACGAATTTACGACATTACGACAGCAATCAAGATAGACATAAATCATTAGCTGTCATGAAAGCATTGATAAACAACAACCTAAGCGTTTATAGTCCGTACCTTTCGACAAGATGCTCGACACGGACTCGGTCCAAAATCTATGTTTCCAAAACGAAACGTCGAGCACCTAAATAATGAAACAGGTTAGCTAAGTTGACGAACCACTACCTGGATTTCTTCAACGATATTAGGGTTAGGGTTTCTTACCCGAAATCGTAGCCAAACGAGATTTGGTAGTGCAACGGGGCGGTGATTTGACATGTGGATTCGTAGAAGAAGGTTTCTGCACTGATCTCCCAAAGTTCTTCTCTCTTTCCTCTCTCTCCCTTAGGGTTTTGTAAAACTCGTATAAGGGAGAGAGTGTGTGAAATGAGGGCTATTTATAAGCCCAATTGTGATGCAAATGGCCCCAGGGCCACTTTATACATAGTTTATACCCAGTGGGTGACGAATAGGGCTCATAGGGAACCCACGACTCATCTACGTCATGGGGTACACTCCCTGACAATGGATCCATGCGAGGACACGATTTCGGTGCGATCGGATAAGCTGATCGACCGTGGAGAGCCGATGTCAGATCAATGGTTGTACGTACTCAATCGGGGCCATGATTATACAGATATGTGCAGGAAAATTTCCTTTCCCCATGGGTGAAGTTTGGTCACAAACTAATGGTTAGAAATCCTCAACTTTACGTGAGAGCAAACGGCCCAATTCACTTAAGTTTCAGTTCATTTCATAAGGATATTCACATTTCTCATGCACTTCACTCATGGCTTAAGTTGGACATTTCTATACACTATCTAGGCTTGATTCCCGCGATGGTTGTCAAGCCCAGTAGGACAGATATCTTCCTATAGTTTCATGGTCATCAGATGCTCGACGTGCGGTCTAGGTCTATTACAGAGTTTCAATGTACTCTCGAGAGCGACAGGCCTTTCGGATTTCTCATAAGTCTTAAGATGACATTCAGTCGTTGGTACTCATGGTTTTGGGCCTTCCCATTTATGAAAATGGTGGCCCAAGCTTAATCCACCAATTATTTAGTACTCAACTAAATCCCGTCTAAATTATACGACAGGATGCGGTCCTTTGGTTGTTTTGCCCGAGGTTATACTCGGGTCTTTGTACAGATTTTTTCGAGACGTTACACTATCATCATAATATCTGACCTAGGATGCAAAATGAGAGTTAAAAAAAGTTGTCAAAAAACAACAGTAGATGATTGGTGCAGGCAATGCAAAACAATAGACAACCTAGATCACATTGCATCATGGAACGTGTCCAATTTTTCTAATTAAAGAAAGTTCAGCACAATTCAACTCGTCAAAATCATTTTTCTTAGTGGAAAAATGTGAATTAGACCAAAGATGCTGACAGAATTTTCCAAAGAGAGAATTTGTAACACATAGTAAGTACAACTGTGAATAATATTATAAGGGAAGCAAACAATACCAGGTATCCTATTCTCCTAGATTTATCAGATCTGCCTATGACTAGAGTAACAAACCTTCAACATCACTTAAGAACTTCAATAACATTTAAGCACTGGCATTTGTTAAGACATGCTATCATGTCTAAATGATAACGCCAAATTAATAATTAATCTAAGGTTCAAATGAGGGGGGGGGGGGGGGGGGGGTTGTTGGGGTGGGGTGAAGAAGGGAATGTTAGAAAAAAAAATTTGGGAAAAAATGCAAAGGGACTTTTTAACCATCTTGGGTACGTCACATGATGGGAGGCAGCATGGCCTGTATCAGCCAATATCAGTGACAATGTACCCCGGACGTCGAACAGTCTTTAATTATGTTTTGATGCGAGCTAATATGTTGCCAATATGGTCATATCAGCTGATTTACGCCCAATATTTAGAACTAGCAAGGAACCTAAAGCAAAGGAGCATCCAATTTTCCAACGAAATGAGTACCCACGTTTCATAGATTATAAATGCATAAATATCAAGGAAAAATCAATCTTGCTCCTCTTACAAGTCAAGAAGGTTAGGATAGAAAGTAGCTCACAAAAAAAAAAAAAAAAAAGAAGCAAATCTAAGATGTATATGCACATTTTGTTTTCACACTTTGGTACCATGCATGAATAATAATGAAATTTTTGGATAGGTGCAACATTTGATAAGGCAGTCAAAAGAGCTGACTTGCACCCCTAAGATGTGGTTCCACAGTCCAAATATCAACATTGCTGACACTACGCCAAAACAGTGAAAAAAGGATGGTCCAAAACCGTCTCAAATGACCAAAAAGGACGGTCATGGACCGTCGCATGGGCCGTCAAATTTTGACGTGTCCTATTACTTAAAGGACGGTTGAAAACCATCATTCTTATTGACGAAAAAAGGACTGTCATGGACAGTCTCTTATGAGCCTTCAAAGGACGGCCATGGACCGTCCTTTTAAAGGACGGTCATGGACCGTCCTTAAAAAGGACTGCTATGAACCGACTCTTATAAGCCTTCAAAGGACGGTTATGGACCGTCCTTTAAAAGGATGGTCATGGACCGTCCTTAAAAAGGACTGCTATGAACCGTCTCTTATGAGCCTTCAAAGGACGGTCATGGTTCGTCCTTTAAAATGACTGCTATCAGCCGTCTCTTATGACCCTTAAAGGACATTTTGAAATTTGACCTGATACAATATATTTCATCGTATTCTTCCTGATATACACCTGTTATACAATATATTTCATCATATTCACATTCACATCCATCTAAACCCAAACTATGTAAATCCACCCAAACATAAACTACATCCATCCAAACACAAACAATCTTATCCACATTACATTCATCCACACATAATACATATAAGTTTAACACCACAAGAAAAAAAAAAAGGAAAAAAATCAGCAATAATTTTCTTTTTGTGTCTTTCATCTAATAAAAAAATATTCAACTAACAAAACATTATAATTCAGAATCATGAAGAATTGCAGAAACTTCTTCCAAAAAAGTGGGCACTTTTTTAAAATAAAACTAATCATTAAAATAAAACTAATACGAGCAAATAATGCAAAAAAGTGTTTCAATTAATAGAAACAACAACAAAAATTAAAGCTTTGTAAAAAGGGGCATGTGTTAAAAGGGATACATTCTTGTTTGTTGCCATGTGATTGGGCTACATTATTACAGCAATCGGGTTCAAGTTCGGGATTAGGTTTAGGTTTGGGTTTTCAAGTTTAGGTTTAGGTTAGGAAGTTGAGATTAGGATTAGGTGTAGGTCTAAGTTTAGGGATTTGAGAATACATTTAGGTTTTAGGTTTAGGTTTAGGTTTTAGGTTATAGGTTCAAGTTTAGGTTTTAGGTTTAGGTTAAGGTTGGGTAATAGGTTATAAGTTTATGTTATAGGTTATAGGTTAAGGTTTAGGTTATAGGTTTTGTTAAGGTTTAGGTTATAGGTTTAGGTTAAGGTTTAGGTTTAGGTTATAGGTTATAGTATATAGGTTATAGCTTTAGGGAATTGAGAATAGGTTAAGGTTAAGGTTAAGGTTTAGGTTTAGGAAATCGGGTTCGAGTTCGGGATCGGGTTTAGGTTTGGGTTTTCAAGTTTAAGTTTAAGTTTAGGTTAGGGAGTTGAGATTAGGATTATGTTTAGGTTTTAAGGATTTGAGAATACATTTCGGTTTAGGTTTAGGTTTATGTTATAGGCTTAGGTTTAGGTTATAAGTGTAGGTTATGGGTTTAGGTTTAGGTTAGGTTATAGGTTAAGGTTTAGGAATTGAGAATAGGTTAAGGTTTAGGTTTAGGAATTGGGTTCGAGTTCGGGATCGGGTTTAGGTTTGAGTTTTCAAGTTTAGGTTTAGGTTTAGGTTAGGGAGTTGATATTAGGATTAGGTGTAAGTTTAGGTTTAGGGATTTGAGAATACATTTAGGTTTTGGGTTTAGGTTTAGGTTTTAGGTTATATGTTAAGGTTTAGGTTTTAGGCTTAGGTTTAGGTTATAGGTTTAGGTTTAAATTAGGTTATAGGTTAAGGTTTAGGGAATTGAGAAAAGGTTAAGGTTTAGGTTTAGGAAATCGGGTTCGGGTTCGGGATCGGGTTTAAGTTTGGGTTTTCAAGTTAGGTCTAGGTTTAGGTTAGGGAGTTAAGATTAGGATTAGGTGAAGGTTTAGGTTTAGGGATTTGAGAATAGGTTAAGGTTTAGGTTTAGGAATTCGGGTTCGGGTTCGGGATCGGGTTTAGGTTTAGGTTTTCAAGTTTAGGTTTAGGTTTAGGTTAGGGAGTTGAGATTAGGATTAGGTGTAGGTTTAGGTTTAGAGATTTGAGAATACATTTAGGTTTTAGGTCATAGGTTTTAGTTTAGGTTAAGGTTATAGGTTTAGGTTATCAGCTATAGGTTTAAGGAATTGAGAATAGGTTAAGGTATAGGTTTAGGAAATCGAGTTCGACTTTGGGATCGGGTTTAGGTTTGGGTTTTCAAGTTTACGTTTAGGTTTAGGTTAGGGAGTTAAGATTAGGATTAGGTGTAGGTTTAGGTTTAGGGATTTGAGAATACATTTAGGTATTAGGTCATAGGATTTGGTTTAGGTTAAGGTTATAGGTTTAGGTAAAGGTTTAGGTTTAGGTTTAGGTTTAGGTTTAGGTTAAGGTTAAGGTTTAGGTTTAGGTTATAAGCTATAGGTTTAGGGAATTGAGAATAGGTTAAGGTATAGGTTTAAGAAATCGAGTTCGAGTTTAGGATCGATTTTAGGTTTGGTTTTCAAGTTTAGGTTTAGGTTTAAGTTAGGGAGTTGAGATTAGGATTAGGTGTAGGTTTAGGTTTAGAGATTTGAGAATACATTTAGGTTTTAGGTCATAGGATTTGGTTTAGGTTAAGGTTATAGGTTTAGGTTAAGGTTTAGGTTTAGATTTAGGTTAAGGTTTAGGTTTTAAGCTATAGGTTTAGGGAATTGAGAAAAGGTTAAGTTTTGGTTTAGGAAATCAGGTTTGGGTTCGGGATCGGGTTTAGGTTTGGGTTTTCAAGTTAGGTCTAGGTTTAGGTTAGGGAGTTGAGATTAGGATTAGGTGAAGGTTTAGGTTTAGGGACTTGAGAATAGATTAAGGTTTAGGTTTAGGAATTCGGGTTCGGGTTCGGGATCGGGTTTAAGTTTGGGTTTTCAAGTTTAGGTTTAGGTTTAGGTTAGGGAGTTGAGATTAGGATTAGGTGTAGGTTTAGGTTTAGAGATTTGAGAATACATTTAGGTTTTGGGTCATTGGTTTTGGTTTAGGTTAAGGTTATAGATTTTGGTTATCAGCTATAGGTTTTGGGAATTGAGAATAGGTTAAGGTATAGGTTTAGGAAATCGGGTTCGGCTTTGGGATCGGGTTTAGGTTTGGGTTTTCAAGTTTAGGTTTAGGTTTAGGTTAGGGAGTTGAGATTAGGATTAGGTGTAGGTTTAGGTTTAGGGATTTGAGAATACATTTAGGTATTAGGTCATAGAATTTGGTTTAGGTTAAGGTTATAGTTTAGGTTAGGTTTAGGTTTAGGTTAGGTTTAGGTTAAGGTTTAGGTTTAGGTTATAAGATATAGGTTTAGGGAATTGAGAATAGGTTAAGGTATAGGTTTAGAAAATCGGGTTCGGGTTCGAGATCGGGTTTAGGTTTGGGTTTTCAAGTTTAGGTTTAGGTTTAGGTTAGGGAGTTGAGATTAACATTAGGTGTAGGTTTAGGTTTAGAGATTTGAGAATACATTTAGGTTTCAGGTCATAGGATTTGGTTTAGGTTAAGGTTGTAGGTTTTTAGGTTTAGATTTAGGTTAAGGTTTAGGTTTTAAGCTATAGGTTTAGGGAATTAAGAAAAGGTTAAGGTTTAGGTTTAGGAAATCGGGTTCGGGTTTAGGTTTGGGTTTACAAGTTTAGGTTTAGGTTTAGGTTAGGAGTTGAGATTAGGATTAGGTGTAGGTTTAGGTTTAGGGATTTGAGAATACATTTAGGTTTTAGGTCATAGGTTTAGGTTTTGGGCTTAGGTTTAGGTTATAGGTTTAGGTTTAGGTTATAAGTGTAGGTTATAGGTTTAGGTTTAGGTTAGGTTATAGGTTTAGGTTTAGGAAATTGAGAATAGGTTAAGGTTTAGGTTTAGGAAATCCGGTTCGGGTTCGGGATCGGGTTTAGGTTTGGGTTTTCAAGTTTAGGTTTAGGTTTAGGTTAGGGAATTGAGATTAGGATTAGGTGTAGGTTTAGGTTTATGGATTTGAGAATACATTTAGGTTTTAGGTTTAGGTTTAGGTTATAGGTTATAGGTTTAGGTTTAGGTTTAGGTTAAGGTTTAGGTTTAGGTTATAAGCTATAGGATTAAGGAATTGAGAATAGGTTAAGGTATAGGTTTAGGAAATCGGGTTCGGGTTCGGGATTGGGTTTAGGTTTTGGTTTTCAAGTTTAGGTTTAGGTTTACGTTAGGGAGTTGAGATTAGGATTAGGTGTAGGTTTAGGTTTAGAGATTTGAGAATACATTTAGGTTTTAGGTCATAGGATTTGGTTTAGGTTAAGGTTATATGTTTAGGTTAAGGTTTAGGTTTAGGTTTAGGTTATAAGCTATAGTTCTAGGAATTGAGAATAGGATATGGTTTAGGTTTAAGAAATTGGGTTTGGGTTCGGGATCCGGTTTAGGTTTGGGTTTTCAAGTTTACGTTTAGGTTTAGGTTAGGGAGTTGAGATTAGGATTAGGTGTAGGTTTAGGTTTAGGGATTTGAGAATACATTTGGGTATTAGGTCATAGGATTTGGTTTAGGTTAAGGTTATAGGTTTAGGTTTAGGTTTAGGTTAAAGTTAAGGTTTAGGTTTAGGTTATAAGCTATAGGTTTAGGGAATTGAGAATAGGTTAAGGTATAGGTTTAGGAAATCTAGTTCAGGTTTGGGATCGGGTTTAGGTTTGGGTTTTCAAGTTTAAGTTTAGGTTTAGGTTAGGGAGTTGAGATTAGGATTAGGTGTAGGTTTAGGTTTAGAGATTTGAGAATACATTAGGATTTGTTTGTAAAGGTTTAGGTTTAGGTTTAGGTTTAGGTTATAAGCTATATAGGTCTAGGGAATTGAGAATAGGTTAAGGTTTAGGTTTAGGAAATCGGGTTCGGATTCGGGATCTAAGTTTAGGTTTGGGTTTTCAAGTTTAGGTTTAGGTTTAGGTTAGGGAGTTAAGATTAGGATTAGGTGTAGGTTTAGGTTTAGGGATTTCAGAATACATTTAGGTTTTAGGTTATATATTAAGGTTTAGGTTAAGGTTTACATTTTAGGCTTAGGTTTAGGTTATAGGTTTAGGTTTAAGTTAGGTTATAGGTTAAGGTTTAGGGAATTAAGAAAAGGTTAAGGTTTAGGTTTAGGAAATCGGGTTCGGGTTCGGGATCGTGTTTAGGTTTGGGTTTACAAGTTTGGTCTAAGTTTAGGTTAGGGAGTTGAGATTAGGATTAGGTGAAGGTTTAGGATTAGGGATTTGAGAATAGGTTAAGGTTTAGGTTTAGGAATTCGGGTTCGGGTTCGGGTTCTGGATCGGGTTTAGGTTTGGGTTTTAAGTTTAGGTTTAGGTTTAGGTTTAGGTTAGGGAGTTGAGATTAGGATTAGGTGTAGGTTTAGGTTTAGAGATTTGAGAATACATTTAGGTTTTCGGTCATAGGTTTTGGTTTAGGTTAAGGTTATAGGTTTAGGTTATCAGCTATAGGTTTAGGGAATTGAGAATAGGTTAAGGTATAGGTTTATGAAATCGGGTTCGGGTTCGGGATCGGGTTTAGGTTTGGGTTTTCAAGTTTAGGTTTAGGTTTAGGTTAGGGAGTTAAGATTAGGATTAGGTGTAGGTTTAGGTTTAGGGATTTGAGAATACATTTAGGTATTAGATCATAGGATTTGGTTTAGGTTAAGGTTATAGGTTTAGGTTAAGGTTTAGGTTTAGGATTAGGTTAAGGTTAAGGTTTAGGTTTAGGTTATAAGCTATAGGTTTAGGGAATGAGAATAGGTTAAGGCATAGGTTTAGAAATCGGGTTCGGAGTTTGGGATCGGGTTTAGTTTGGGTTTTCAAGTTTAGGTTTAGGTTTAGGTTAGGGAGTTGAGATTAGGATTAGGTGTAGGTTTAGGTTTAGAGATTTAAGAATACATTTAGGTTTTAGGTCATAGGATTTAGTTTATAGGTTTTGAGATTTGAGAATAGTTTTAGGTTATATGTATAGGTTTAGGTTAGGTTATAGGTTAAGGTTTAAGGATTTGTGAATAGTTTTAGGTTATAAGTAAGGTTTTAGGTTTAGGTATAGGCTTAAGTTATAGGTTATAGGTTATATGTTTAGGTTAGGAATTCGGGTTCGGGTTGGTTTGTATTCAGCTTTAGGTTATAGGTTTTGGGATTTGAGAATAGTTTTAGGTTATAAGTATAGGTTTAGGTTTGGTTATAGGTTAAGGTTTAAGGATTTGAGATTAGTTTTAGGTTATAGGTAAGGTTTTAGGTTTAGGTATAGGCTTAAGTTATAGGTTATAGGTTATATGTTTAGGTTAAGGTTCAGGAATTCGGGTTCGGGTTTAGGTTTGGGTTCGGGTTTAGGTTATAGGTTTTGGTTTTGGTTTTGGTTTTGGTTTAGGTTATAGATTTTGGTTTACGTTAAGGTTTAGGTTTAGGTTATAGGTTATGGGATGTGAGAATGGGTTCGGGTTTAGGTTATAGGTTTTGGTTTTGGTTTTGGTTATAGGTTTTGGTTTTAGTTATAGGTTATAGGTTTAGGTTTAGGTTACGGGTTTTGGGATTTGAGAATAGGTTTAGGTTAAGGTCATAAGTTAAGGTTTAGAAATCGGGATCGGGTTGAGTTCGAGTTTAGTTTTGGGTTTTCAAGTTTAGGTTTAGGTTTAGGTTAGGGAGTTGAGATTAGGATTAGGTGTAGGTTTAGGTTTAGGGATTTGAGAATACATTAAGGTTTAAGTATATAGAAATTGGGTTCGGGTTCGAGATTGGGTTTACGTTTAGGTTTTGGTTTAAGCTAAGCATTTAGGGATTCGATCGTGTTCGGGATCGGGTTTAGGTTTGGGTTTTCAAGTTTAGGTCTAGGTTTAGGTTAGGGAGTTGAGATTAGGATTAGGTGTAGGTTTAAGTTTAGGATTTGAGAATACGTTAAGGTTTAAGTATAGGAAATCAGGTTCAGATTCGAGATCGAGTTTACATTTGGGTTTTAGGTTTAGGCTAAGGGTTTAGGGATTCAGATTTGGGTTGGGATCGGCTTTGGGTTTAGGTTTAGGTTTTACATTTAGGTTAAGGTTACAGGTTTAGGTTTAGGTTATAAGTGTAGGTTATAGGTTACGGTTTAAGGAATTGAGAATAGGTTAAGGTTTAGGTTTAGGAAATCAAGTTCAAGTTTGGGTTTGTGTATAGATTTAGGTTTGGGTTTTCAAGTTTAGGTTTAGGTTAAGGAGTAGATTAGGATTAGGTGTAGGTTTAGGTTTAAGGATTCTGTAGTATTATCTACTATTGAACCTAGTATTATCTACTACATACTAGTAACATACAACCAATATTGGGGCACCATACCATAAGCTACAAGAATTTCATGTCCCCTAAACAAGGTATCCTCCATTGATAACATATATATATTATAAGTTTTTTACATTCCCAAATACATTCATCATTCATCCAAGAAAATTGAAACAAGTACTGTCAATCTATCTTATCTTACAGACCGCCTTATGTTTCTTTTCACCTTAACTCTCATATTTGTTGTAGTTGCTAGTTCACCATCAGTAGTCTCCCTAACCAAATCTTTGTGCAGTCCCTCCATTTGAAGTAGTGGCTAAAGTTACAAGCAGTAGGACTGATTAGTCTTTTAATGTTTTGAAAAAAATTAAATTCTTTATTTTTGGCTGCAAGTTACTTATAATTATCATTGGCTCTTAATCTATATATAATGAAAATCTTAAATATCACCTGATAGCAACTACTAATCATCAAAAACTCTCATTGATTCACATAAAGTATTCCCACAAATTTTAAGAATTGATAAATGTAAAAGCACCCACATGAGATTGCCTCATCTAAACCACAAAAAATTATAATAAATTTGAATAACACTTCATTTTTCAACCAATATGCATCAAACTGCTTAAGAACATCCCAAATTTCATTGGTTTTTCATCCTAAAACAATTGAAAACAACCCACACATCATCCTAAAGTCACATTGATTTTCACCAAATCAAAGAAAGTTCAAAAGGAGAGATACCCATATGAGATTTCCTTCTTGACAATAGAAAAATTATTACAGTAGAATCCAAATGGATTCACATCAAATGATTACACAGACTTAAAGAACTGATAAATGCAAAAGCACTCAAATGAGATTTTGTTACATATAATAGAAAAAGGCCACATAATACTCCTTTTTTAAACTAACCCAAATTTGATGAACATCGAAATCGAAAAATATGCATAAAATTGCTTCAAAACATCCCAAATTTCATTGATTTTCCAAAAAGAAAAAAAAACTACACATCTACTAAAATCGAATTGCTTTTCACCAATCTCAAGTGGACCACATTACAGGAAATAGTGTTGAATGAGCATCGACCATTAAAAATATTTTGGGGGCCATAAAAGTTTTGGATCAAGCTAATTTTTGTTTTTTCCCTTCATCTAGGGTATATAATCTTTGCTAATACCCGTCATACACAAAACCTAGGAAGGGAGTTGAATCTGAAAACAAACACCAAAATCCAACGAAGGGAATAGAAATCTACAAGGCCCTAGATGCCAGCATTAGATCAACAATGGTGTATGTGAGCATCATAGGTGTTGAACCCATCCTAAATATATATTGATCAAGGAACTGTATCAATCATACCTGTGCTTCCTGAATCCTTATAAAATTCCCACTAGCCTTTGCCTCTACTAATTTTCCCTTCCAGACCTTATTAAGACCTTTGTATTCATACAGTCTGTCTCAGAAACTGAAATTACAAAGCACAATAAATACCATTTAGTTTGGAAGAAGTTGCAATTACATTCCTTTTAAATCCAACTAAAAAGTAACATGATTGCATTTTACAGCCCAATCTTTTTTAAGTGTGAATGCTCAAGAAGTCACAATCTGCTTATTTCCTCCTCATTAGAATAATGTTGCACAATTCATTTCAAGAGTGCATCCAAACACGCACAAACGTTAACAAAAGCAGAAGCAAGCATGAAAAGACCCAAAGAAGCATCATACTTTTTAAAGCCATAAAGTTGATAACATTGCATTTGCTACAATAAAATGATTTTTTTAAAAGGTAACAAAAGCACACTAAAAAGAAAAAAGACTATATAAAGAGAAGGTGAGAACCACTCCAACTATTTACATGAAAAAAAAATAATTAATTCCCTCACAAAAGCTCAAGGCTCTATGCTTATGGCTTTCAACATGACCCAACCTCTTGCTCAAAGTTATAAAACACTCGTGATTTCTTCTTCCCAAATAGCCTAGAGCCTTGCCAACAAGTATAAATACCATGGGATTTGCAACTCCTTTTTGAGATTCACCTCATGCCAAGACAATAAGAAATGATCAATAGAAGCTGAATATTTTTAAATAAATCAATTAATAGAATCTGTACTCAAGAAACTGATTATAAGAAATAAAAAGTAAAAGTAAAATCCTAGATCAATAAAAATTGAATTTTTACGAGTTATATAATCTTCAATATGAAGATCCTGTAGAACCAAAAGAAATATAATGGAAAGAATGTACCACATTGTTGAAACTAAATTCCAAAAAGGTTCTTCTGAAAATATCTCTACGTTGGTGAATTTATGGGTCCAACTCCAACCGTCTTCTTCTAGATGAATGACAAAGTCTCCCATCCACATCTAAAGAACCGGGCATATCATTCCTTCCTCCTCTCAATAAGTGAGAATATGAAGTGTCGCTAGCTACGGAAGAAGCATATGCAACTCTAAATTCACTACTTATAGCAGAAGTATAGGCAGTTCCAAGTTCTCCATGTATCACATCTATCATGCTCAAAGCAGAGGCCTGATCTTCCAGGGGCTTAGCGGCTTGTGGACCCAAATCATGTGAATTCCTGGGATTTTGAGGATTTATTGATGCAGATGAGGCAATACGGCCTCAGTTATCCACCCTCTCCATCGTATTAGAAATTTTAGCAATTAAAGTAAAAGCATAGAATTTTCTTTTTTTAATTAGAACAATTTTTAAAAAATCATTTTTGAAACAAAAACCTAAATCTACTGACAGTAAAAGAAATAAAAATCAGAAATATCAAGATTAAGCTCAAAAGGAACTATTTTTTCAAGAAAAAAAAGGTGATAAGGAAACAGAGCTGAAAAGAAAGATAAGAGATGGAGATCACCTCTTTCTAGCGGCCACAGATCTATGAATGGCTAGATCTGCAAACCCCTATCCAATTTTTGATTCCCATCCCCAATCTGCAAACCCCGTTCTAGCAAACCCCACAGCAGCCTAAACAACCCAAATCACAGCAGTTTCCTGCTCCATCTCCGGCCCGCCACCGCTAACCCAACTAACCCTAGCCCAGACAGACCCCCGACCACTAGTCCTAGATCCAATCATGCACTAAGAACCCCATTGCCACCACCCCAAACTCCAACAAAATCCCAATCGCGCACCACCAGTCCCAATCGCACACCACCTGACACGATCCTGTCCAAAACCCATCATCTTCCCCGCCGCATTCTCTCGAATGAAAGGGGAGAGAGAGAGAGAGAGAGAGAGAGATGTGGCAAGAGGGGGGGAGAGAGAGAGAGAGAGAGAGAGAGAGAGAGATGTGGCAAGAGGGGGTAGCCGAGAGAGAGAGAGAGAGAGAGAGAGAGAGAGAGAGAGAGAGAGAGAGAGAGAGAGAGATGTGGCAAGAGGGGGTAGCCGAGAGAGAGAGAGAGAGGTGGCAAGAGGGGGTAGCCGAGAGAGAGAGAGGGAAACCTTCCCACGAGCAAGAAGGGGTAGCTGAGAGGGAGGGAAACCTTCCCACGAGTCCGCCAGAATGAAAACCAAAACTGCGGGTTCTTTTTTGTGCATGGACGGAGCTAGAAACAGACGATCGTGTCAGGGGTTCCATGGGGCCCACCATTATGTATATAGTTTATCCAATCCATCCATTCATTAGAAGTTGTTTTTAGGGCATGATCCAAAAAATAAGGCAGATCGAAGGCTTAAGTTAACCACACAAACGATGAATGATGGGAACTTAATATCTACTTTTTCCTATGGTGTGGTCCACCTGAGATTTAGATTTGCCTATATTTTGGGGACCATTAACTAAAATGGGATGAAAAAACGGATGGACGACATGGATATACATCAGATCATCAAGGTAGGCCCCAAGGTAAGGGTAACACCCTGGAGGTTCTGTAGGTTGCTGGAGGATACAATTTGGATACAGGCGGAGTCAGAGATGGTGGTCTTATAAGGAGCTCCATGGGGCCCATCATGATGGATGTGGTTTATCCACGCCTTTCATTCTTTTTAAGGGATCATTTTAGGACATGATTCAAGAAATGAGTCTTATAGAAGGTTCATGTAGACCACACCATTGGGAAGAAAATTTTCAATGGTAAGAACTTATGCAATGCTTCTTATGGTGTGGTCCACTTGAGCCTTCAATCAGCCAACTTTTTTAGGCTTATGCCATAAAATGAGTAGTCAAAATGGATGGACGACTTAGATAAAACCATACATTGCAGTGGGCCCTAGGAAGTTTTTAATGGTAAGTGTTCAATCCCCGATGTTTCTTATGGTGTGGTCCACCTGACATTTGGATCTGCCTAATTTTTGGGACCACGTCCTAAAATGAGTTGGAAAAAAAAGATGGACAGGATGGATATTTATCAAATTGTCAAGGTGTGCTCCAACGTAAGGGTAACACTTAAAATACTGTGGGAATGCATCCATAATTTTTATTTGAAATCCAACCTGTTAAAAGTATTTTAAAAAAAAACATGAAATAAGGTAAAACACAAATATCAGCTTGATCTAAAACTTTCGTGGCCCTTAAACAGTTTTTAATGTTGGGTGTCACTATCCCCATTGTTTTTGGGGTCCACTGGAGCTTTGGATTTATCTTTAGATATTGCCCTAAAATGATCTCTCTAAATGGATGGAATGTGTGGATATAAAACATACATCATGGTGGGGCCCAAAATTGAGAGGTATATAAATATCAGGTGGGCCACACCACATGAAAACAATAGTGATTGGATATTCATCATTAAAATCCTATGTAAGGCCCACTGTACTCTTTATTTGGCTTCCAATCTGTTTATTAGGTCATACAGGCTTAGATGAAGGGAAAAAACAAAAATCATCTCAATGCAAAACTTTTATGGCCCCCAGAATGTTTTAAATGGTTGACGGTCATTCAACACTATTTCTTGTAATGTGGTCCATTTCAAATTGGGATATGCCTCATTTTTTGTCTCATGCCATAAGATAATCTTTAAAAATAGATGGACAGCATGGATTAAACACATACATCATGGTTGGGCCCACACAACACCAACCACAAGCCATTGGATGGTGTAAGGGGAGGAGTCAATTCGTTCCCTTTATTTGTGGTGTGGTCCATTTAAACTTTGGATATGATTCATTTATTGGATAATTCTATAAAATGATCTCGAAAAAAAGATGAACGGTGTGGGTTGATCCCAAATTTTCGGTAAATCTAAAACCCAAGTGGACAATGCCACACAAAACAGTATCGAATAATGATTTCCACCGTTGATACCTTCCTTGGGCCCACAATAATGTTTATTTATCATCCAACACGTTCATAATATCATAAAAATATGAATGAAGGGAAAACACAAACATCAGCCTAAATGTGGGCCACATCATATAATATAATTGAGGGGTTTCCTTAGAACATTCATAATCATATATTAGGCCTGCCTAAATGTGATTCACATATCCAACCCACTCATTATGTGTGTCCCACTTAGATGAGGGGTCGGACCAATTTTCAACTTCATCCATGTTTGTATTAACTTATAAACAGTTTGGATCTTAAATAAACATCGCGGCAGGCCCTAAGAAGGTTTCAATAGTGGTTGTCACTATCCCACTCTTTTCTATAGTGGGTCCACTTGAACTTTGGATCTGCCTCGTCAGTCAGATGCACCATTCCATGGTGGGCCACGAGCTTAAAAATAAAGTCAATACATGACTTGGGTGGACCACACCACATACTATAGTTGAGAGGTTACCCTCCCATTAAAACATTTCATAATTATTTATTGGGCCCACCTAGATGTGGTTCATAGATCCAGCTCATTCATTATGTGTCCCACTTGGATGAGGAGTCAAACCAAGTTTCATACACATCCAAAACTTATGTGGGCCCCACCAAATGCTTTTATATGTGGGTGCACATATATTAACCTCATGGGAAGTTCCCATAACGTGACCTTATAGTACCATTTCACTATTTAGGCAACTCCTTCATGGGTATTACTCTAACCGTGTAGGGCCCACCTTGATATAGTTTATGTATATCGACACCGTCCATATATTTTTCCATCATATTTTAAGATGTGATTTCAAATCATAAGAACTAAATAATCTCAGGTGGGCCATACCAATCAAAACAATGATGAATAACTATTAAAAACCTTTTAAAGGTCACAAAAGTTTTGGATCAATTTGATCTTTGTAGTTTACCTTCATCTAGATCTTCTTTACATTATCAACAAGTTGGATTGTAAATAAACATTACTAAAACCTTTCGATGGGGCTCTTTATAATTTTTAATGGCGAGGTACTATATTATCATTCTTTCCAGTGGTGTGGTCCACTTAAGATTTAAATCTACACAATTTTTTATACCCGGCCCAAAAATGGGTTGGAGAAACATAGGGGCGGCAAGGATATACAACACATCATCAAAATCTCACTTTTGTTATCTAACTTTCAATTTTTCTTGATAAAATACAAATTTTAGTTTTCTTTTTTAAAAAATATTTTTTTTTTTACAATTTGTCAATTTTTTCACAATTTTGTTTAATTTTTAAAATTTTCTTTTTCAAAATATCATTTTTTAAATCTCACTTTTGTTATATAACTTTTAAATTTTTATTGTCTAAATACAAAATCTACTTTTCTTTTTTAAAAAATATATTTTTTTTTAGAATTTGTCAATTTTTTCACAATTCTGTTTAATTTTTTAAATTTTCTTTTTCAAAATATCCTTTTTTTTATCGAAATCTTTTTTTTCCAAAATTATCGACATTATTCAAAGTTATTAATTTTTTTAAAAATCTAGATTTTTATAAAATTACTGTTTTTTTTTTCAAAATTTAAAATTTTCTTAAACATTGTTAATTATTTTTCTAAGCTTCTGAACTATTTTTTTTTTTTTTCGAAATTCATAATTTTTTTGAGCTTTTTCATTTTTGACCTGAGCATTAGAGACGGTTTAGGACTGTCTCTAATAGAGACGGTCTTTAACAGTCTCTGATAAAGACGGTCTTTAACAGGGCTATAAGACGGTTTACGACCGTCTCTAATAGAGACGGTCTAGGGCCGTCTCTAATAGAGACGGTCCTTGACAGTCTCTAATAGAGATGGTTCTTAACCGTGTCTGATAGAAACGGTCTTTGACAATCTCTAATAGAGACGGTCTTTGACAAGGTTGTAAGACGGCTAAGGACCGTCTCTAATAGAGACGGTCTTTGATAGTCTCAGATTGTAAGTAAAAGACGGCCAATGACCGTCTCTAATGCAGACGGCCAATGACTATCTCAGATGATCGCATGTAAGACGGTTGAGGACCGTCTCTAATGCGGACGGCCAATGACCGTCTCAGATGATCCGTATAAGACGGTCAACGACCGTCTTAAATGATTTGTGGACGTTCAAACTGTTAAGACAAAATTAAGGACGTCTGGGGCCGTCTAAAATTTTAGAGACGGTTTACGGCCGTCTCTAAAGCATCTTTAAACCAAGCAATTTTAGAGACGGTCCAGAACCGTCTCTAAATCTGTCCTTTTTTTCCATTTTTCACGTAGTGTGAGCAAGCTACGAACATAGACGTGGAATAGTCTGAAAAATAAAAGAAAAGAAGAGGACATTATATTAACATGTAAAACAGCTATCTTTTTGCCTCCAACAGTCCAGCTAGCATAATTCATAGTTTCTTCCAGAATAAAGCCAAGGAACCGAAATGCAAATGACGAAAGCCCAAATGGTGAACTTCAGCATGCTTGCAATTACATACAATGATACAACGAAAGCCCAAATGGTAAACTTCAGCATGCTTGCAATTACATACAATGATACACTATTTAATTGAAATCAAGTCATGGGATGTGAAGTGCCCCACATGCATGAATATACATGTTGTGAATGAAACTGGCAGCACCAACATTTGACTCCTTCCCTCTCACCCCAACACCAGGGATGCTCATCTCTTGTGAAACAACAAGCTCTAAACCCTCAACCCGAGGCCCACACCACCTAATGAAACTAGCATCTCGTTCCGTTGCATCAACTACATGAAACGCTCACCAACATTCACATCATCGTAAAGATCATCATACTCATCATCTTCCCCCATTAGCTCTTCATCAACAAGTGCAAAGATCGCTCCGCTGCCTTGAAACTGTAGTTTCTGACCTCCCCCGTATTCATCATCCTCATAATCTAATTGTTCTTCACCCATTGGATCCATTTATGCCAATCGAACAAGAATTAGATTGGAGATATTTCTAAAGCCTACCTAATAAAAAATAAGATATCATTAGTAGTTGTTGATTTTATGGAAAGGAAATTTTCGACAACCAATCTAACATCTAACAAACCATTCTAACATGAAATAGAAAAATACAGAAATGTCTAGAAAACAGGCTTCCCTACAACCCATATAAATATTAGAACTGAAAAAACACAGAAATCTATGATGCACATAACAAAGAGGAAAAAAACATGGTAATCTCCAATACCTACCATCAAAAACACGGAAACAATGGAACTTCCATAAATCATCTGAGTTTTATTTTTTTTTAAAATTTATTTTATTTTTTTTTAAGGTAACTACTCCTATGATATTATTTTTGGAAGAACAACCCCTATGATATTAAATTCAAAAATACAGAACTCTCAAATACCCACCAATAAAAACAGAGAAACATGGAATTTAAACATGATCCATGTAACATTAGACACGAAAAAGGGGAAAACCTCTAATGCCACCAATAATAACAGAAAAACTTGTAAATTTTATTATTGTTATTATTATTATTTATTTTTATAAATGGACATTGAAGATGAAAATACAGAGAAGTCTCTCAACAACAAAAGCAGAGAGATCTTTGAATTTTCAACGATCCACCTTTTTTTTTTTTTTTTTCTTTTTTGAAGGACCACAAACAATCTAATGTTAAACAGAAAGCTCATAGAAATCTCTAATACCCATAAAAACAATGGATTTTCAGAAATCATGAAACATTAAACAGAAGAAACATAATATATCTAACGAGGAATCAATGACATTGAGCCAGAGGATTAGTTTAGCGTTCTGAGATGCCCAAATTCAGTTATTTAGACCATTGATCTGATGGACCTAACATGAACATGGACACGAGCAACTCCCAGACTAGAAGATCCTAGCGTTCCAATCTTTGGCCTTTTCCATTGAATGAACCTTGACACAAAAATCTCCTGTAATAGAAGATTCCATCCATCCAACCATCGGCCTTCTCCATTGAATGGAGACCATCATCGAGCAGGCCACTAACAAATGGATCAGGAATGTCTCATTAAAGGGGATTCTTAAGGCATGGAGCTATAAATGGTGGAACCCATCCTATCAACTGTCTGGATTACAAAACCATGGCCCTGCTTTGTACAAGCTCGAGCCCAAGGACACTGCAAATATCCAAGGCCGAAGATCTACCCACAAAATAAAATTATAAAAGAAAACCATAAAAGCATTTTATCGAATGGTATGCGTGCATCATTGATCTGACCACATTTTACATACACACCATTAAAGAAGATCACCTCTCTTGCCATGCCGTATCCCAAATCTAATTTTGATGAGCTTCCCATTGACGTTCAAGCTATGCCATGCGAACTCGATTCCAATTGTCAACTTCAATTTGAGACTAAACTTGTTCTTGGTGAACCTCAAGAACAAATTCGACTTCCCAGCTCTCGGAGAGGGAGATCGAGAGAGAGGGTTGAGATCGGGAGAGGGAGATCGAAAGAGAGGGTTGAGATCAGGAGAGGGAGATCGAAAGAGAGGGAGATCGAGGGAGAGGGAGATCGAGAGAGGAGGTGAGAGAGAAGGAGGGAGAGTGAGAGGGAATCAAGAGAGAGGGTTGAGATTGAAAGATCGAAAGAGAGGGAGATTAAGAGAGGGAGAGGGAGAGGGAGATGGAGATGGAGATGGAGATGGAGATGGAGATGGGGCGATGGAGATGCGAAATGAGGAATTTAGGGCTTTTGGTACTCTGCCGCAGATATAGAGCAATGTGCCTCTTGAGCCTTGTGGGGTCCACTCAGAGGTTTTTAATCAAATCTATTCTGTCCATCTATTTTAAAATAAAAAAATAAAACAAAATAAGAAGAAATAAGAAAATCCAACACTTAATTGGGACACACCAACAAAACATTGGAAAGAATAATGTATAACACAATGAATCTAGTACAGTTCTTTACCATTTCAAATCAGGAACGGTTTAACGTCGTTTCTGAACCAAAATCTGAACTGTACCAGTTTGACGATTTTGGTGTAGTGATTTAATCCTCCTAGTGTTGGCTGCAACTGCTCCAAAGTGTTGGGGGACTGGCGAAAGGATATATAGATGAATCAAGTGAAGTAATTTAATCATACCAATCAAGCACGACACAAACACTCTAAATTTAACATGAAAAAAATCCTTACGGGGAAAATCATAGCACGAAATGACAAAAAAAAACTATGAAAGAAGAAATTACAAGAGATAGAGAATACCCAATTCGAACAAGCCTTGTGTTAGGCAAATGTCCCAGTGACCATTCCATTCCGTAGGATGCCGCGGTCCTCCCGGTCAAATTCTGGCGACCCGTGACTCGTAGATTGTATTTGCGCACGACCCTGAGTCACATCCTGTAAACCCGAGTCGGCTTGACCTCAGACCTATACCATTGCGACCACGACATCGTCGCGGTTTCGATGCCATGTCTTGTGCGTCGATCTAACGCTCATATTATAAGTTATGGCCCGCAGATTATTCTGGCCATTGATCACGTGATTATGGGATCCACCTATCCAGATTTCACATTTTCCTAAGAAATCGATCATTAGGATGATGTCACCCTAGGGGTGACATCACCCTACCCTAGCCACCCTAGCCCCATGCTTGCTTGTAATTGTAAGTGCTATATTTTTCTAGCTCGTATGATTGTCAAATTTTGGAGTGCCAAAATATCTTGGAATCTGTATCTTGTTTTGTTCGTCTTCAAAGTTCAAGATGTTTCATTTTTAAGATTCAAGTATAAGTCCAAGATGATCCATTTCAAGATTCAAGAATCACAAGTATAAGACTTCAAGTACAACATCAAGTGTTAGTTCAAGCTTTCAAAGCTTCATCTAAGTTAAGATAATATACTCTACTTTGATACTCAAAGCTCAAGGTGAAATGTAACTCAAAGTACCTCAAGCTCAAGCTTTGAAGTGTTTCAAAATCAAGCTTCAAAGTGTTACAAGTTCAAGCTTCAACATACTTTAAGATGTCAAGCTTCATGTACGTCAAGATCAAGTATCAACTAAAGCAAAAGATGTTTCAATGTTCAAACATACCTTAAAAGGTATGAATGACCCTAGATTGATCATAGGTTAGGTCATATTGATTACATACTTTAATTGGGTCACTTTATAAGTGTATAAACTATTTCTCGACTAGTCTTAGTCTATGGTCAACTAGTCTTAGTACGGGCTCGACCAGTCCAAGAAATTCCTCGACCGGTCTAAGATTTGTTACTTATTTTTAGGATTTTTTGTAGATCTTCGACCAGTCCTGGAGATTGCTCGACTAGTCGAGTGAATAGTGCTCGACTAGTCAAGTAGCCTCAACTCAAAGTCCAGTAACTAAATTAGTCCCACACGACCAGTCAAGAGCAGAGTTTGATCGATCGTAAAGTCCACTCGACTGGTCGTGGAAGCCACTTGACTAGTCGTGGAACGGTTTTATCTTTTCGTGTCCAAATTTTTAAAAGTTTGTTGGTCCTTCGACCAGTCGAGCTGACTTCTGGACCAGTCGAGTGAATAGTTTCGGTAATTATAAATAGAGCACGATTTTTAGAGTTTTTCATTCAATTCAAGCAAGATCAAGACACCACTCTAAGAGATAAGTTAGTGATATTCTTAAGTTATTTAGTGCTCATTTAATATTCTCTTTAATTGGCTTTTTGTATTTGATTTTGTGATTCTATATTCCAATCATATTTTGAAGAAGGGATTTTTGTTTTCCCCTTTCTTGTAATCAAAATCAAATCAAGCAAGCCCAAGGTAATTTAATCTAAAAATCATTTAGAACTTAGAACCTTTTCATGAGTGAGTGTGGACATTGAACATCTACATTGAACATCTACTTCGAATCGGTTCTACCGGGCTTCATCAAAGGAGAATATCCAGATAAGTATTTTACAAATTATGTTTTTGGTTTTATTGAGATTGTGTCAGGAAAAATCTCTTTATTTTTAGTTTATCTAAGGTGCTCTAGAAAACTTAGAGTGTAGGGTTTTTTGAATTGTGTAAGCCCACTTGAAAGACATAATTGTGAAGGTTTTAGGTGAACCTTGAAAAACCTATTTCATAGTGAACGTCGATATCCACTGTGTGAGGATATTGGGAGTGGAGTAGTTGTGTGGCTGTTTTTCTAAACAATTAGTGTACACACAAGTGAACCACTATAATTTCTGGTTTTGTGGTGATTGTTTGATTGTGACATTGTGTGGATGTTGGAATTTCCTTTTATGCAATTGTGGAAGAATGTTGTAATCTTTTTATGCAAGTGTGGGAATGTTGTAATAGCTTAGTTTAATTTATTATTATTTATTTATTTCTCTGTAACGGTTTGAGATTTTAATACACAGACCTTTCTAGGAATTAGGTTGTCCTACCATAAACCATTGGGTTTTGGTGTAAGGTTGTCCTTAGAACAACATTTGTATCAACCTCTCAATACTTATACATTTGAGGTTGCTTTTCATTTCTGCATTGTGAGATTAGTTAAGTGCTATCTTTATTTATATTTGTTTAATTCCTCATTTAAGTTTTTAATTTGGCATAGTCCTATTCACCCCCCTCTAGGACTTTAGCTCGGCCTTTTCAGTAATCATGCCTTTCTCTTCCCTAAACTCATAATTACCTTACATAACAATCATTCTAAACCTTTATCTCTCTCTCTCTCTCCCTCCCTTTCTCCCTCATTTCTCATCTCCCCTAGTAAGAGAGAAGCCATGGACTCTCAAAAATCCAGCCACATCCCAAGCTCATTTTCCCTAATCCAACCATCAAGACTTCATCTCAACCATTGAATCTTGTTCCCTTGAGCATAAGACCCCATTGATGAAAGAAGAAGCTCGAGATCTAAGGTGGGTGCTTGTATATGATTAAATCCTTCCTTTCTTTCTTTGATCTTTAATTTTCATTGCATGAGACCCATCTTGATGTATGTTGTAGATCCAAGAGGGGCCCATAGTGGCAGGGTCCCTCCATCACGCCGTTCCTTCTCTCTCTCTCTCTCTCTCTCTCTCTCTCTCTCTCTCTCTCTCTCTCTCTCTCTCTCCCTCCTTCTATTTCTTTTTTTATAGTGATCATGTATGATGGCCCACCTGATGATGCATGCATATATCCATATTGTCCATGTGTTGGGCCTGAAAGTGCCCTAGTTTGTCAAGTTACGAGTAGTAGGTCAAACTGTCTACAGAGCTCGATAGGAAGATCAATTCAAGCGTCTGCCTCAACTGGATGTGTGGAAGCTCGCCATAGGTAAATCAAAGCCTCACATCCCATGACCTAAAACACCAGGTAAAGAAAAACTCTTAAAAACAAGTTAGAAATCATAGGGTTTTAGGGTGAGAAAACTTTTTACAAAATAGAAAAATCTCTAAGTTTTTCTCGCCTTGTCGATTTTATTGAAGCGCCCTCGATATGATCGACCTGTTCTGTCGATGTCCTCGATACCTTAACGATATTATCGATGTGAGGACCAAAAATGTCCAGCAACTAAATATTCATCTGGACGGATTTATTGATGTATCGATACATCTATCAATATCATCGATATAAGCACTAAATATGTTCAGCAACTTCACAACATATCTAGACGAATTATCGATGTATCGACACACATATCGATATCATTGATATTCAAATCTTGAGTCCATTGAGAGTGGCTCGATAAGATCGACAGGCAAATTTTCTGTACCCCTATTTTTAAATGAAAATCTCAAATTCCTTCGATATATCGATGACCGTCGGATATGATCTGAATTCAAATATCGATAAGATCAGAGGTCCATCGATGATATCGATCGAGGGCGCGCATTTCTTACAACAGATATTTCAGGTTGTTTTTAACTATAATTGGGGGCCCTTCGATAGAATCGATATTTCAAATATTGATGATATCGGCACCAGGTCAATTGCATCGAACAAAGACATAAATCGTCCAGCAAGCTTAAAGTCAAATCCGCTGGATTTATCGATGCATCGACTCTGATCTCGATATCATCGACATTCAAATTCTAATGATCTCGACGGTTCTCCAATCACTCATAAAAACCTGAAATATTTCAAAGTCAAGTCTCTCTCATTTTTCAAGTGTCGATGGATCGAACCTGTCATCGATGGAATTGGAGTTCAAAATCTGATCATATCGACAATAGTCTCGATTCATCGACCAATTGGCAAAGAGTTTCAAAAGTGTATGACATTGAGTCCGAGTCATCGAGCAGACCATCGATGCTATCGAGAGTATACGCTCGATGATATCAAACCTGCTCGATGATATCGAACTCTGTCATAAATGTAACAGTTTTATATCCGTTGGAACTTTTTACCTATATATAGAGGACTTGTCTTTTGTTGCGGTGAGAGAAAGAAGAGAGCTTTTGAGTGTTTCAACTTACATCTTATATCTAAAGCCCTTTCTCTCAAGGGAGTTCATCCTCCAATCCACCCTCACCATTAATATTCAATAGAGTGGATTGGGGAATGAACTTCCCCATTTAAGGATCCTCCAGCTACTACCTTAATGGCAAATTATTAAGCTAGGATGCCTTGAATGCCTTGATGATTGGAACTACTCTATCTTCCTTATAGAAAAATATTTAGAGAGTAGGATTCCATCATAACCTTGACCCACCCGAAGCTAAGTACTAGTACATCTTTTGTGTTGCGGATCAAGGGAGTCGAAGACTCTTCAATAACAAGGAGGAGATCTTCGTCATTGTGCTGAATGGGACTCATCAACTTTTTTATAAGTATCCAGAGTCCAAGAGGACACTTGTGATCATTCCTTTATAGGATTGGGTCTTAAGTGGTTCTCACCCTTTGAAGTCCTCAAGGAGTCCTCTGGCGGGAGTGTATATAGTGGGTGAGTTGTGTGGACCCTTGCTCTTAGAGAGCATAAACATCTGGGTGCGTTGTGTGGACCCTTGCTCTATGGAGAGCATAAACATCTGGTTAGGAGTGAATCAGTAAAACTCCAGGGTTAGAGGTGAACCAAGTAGAAACCTCTATGTAAAGGTTGAAGGTGAACCTAATTTAAAACCTTAGGTTTGAGGTGAACCATGGGAAACCTCCTTAGTGAAATCCGGTACACTCAAGGGTTGAGGGCGGCAGCCGGGAGTGGAGTAGACAAGCAGTCGAACCACTATAAAAATGACTGTGTTTGAGATTGTTAATGTCTTTTAATTATGTGATTTTCTTATATGTTTTTATATCTGATTTCCTGAGATCACACCTCATACACACACAGTCATATCTATCAAATCTTGTTTGCAATTTGTTTATCTTTCAAGAAGTTTGTGATTGGATCCTTTACAAGGCTTGGAAGCCAGTAGAGTTAATTTTGAGTAATCCTAATTTGTACATGTTATTAGGATTAGTGTAATAGGAATTTTTAATAAATCTTAAATCTTAAAAAAAGTCCTATTCACCCCCCTCTAGGAGATATTGGCATATTCCAACTTCAACTCAAGCGGTCTTCACCGCTATTTTAGGGCCCACCTTGCTGGACCGTCCAGCTGCAGGCCTGTCCATCTGGATAGGCCCAGATGAAGAGAAAACATAAATATTAGCTTTGTTCAAAGCTACTGGTGGGTCCCACACGTGTGGATCCACCTCATGCATGTGTTATATCTGGGTTATCCATCTGTTGGACGGCCAGCAGCTATAGCTGCTGTTTTACGTCAGCAAGTTCTGTGGATCACGAGGTATGTGTTATGTCCATACCGTCTACCCATTGGCAGACGTGTGGGACTCACCCCACATGTGCTGCACGTGTGGGATGGGACCCACCTTAATGTCTGTATTTTGTACCCACACCGTCCGTTCATGGACGGTACTGTGGGACGCACTATGATGTATGTGCTTTGCAGCCACCCTATCCATCCATATGGCAGCTCATGGGGCCAACCCACACATGCTACACGTGTGGGATGAGACCCACCTTGATGTATATATTCTATATCCACACCGTCCATCACTAGACGGTGTGCTGCGCGGAGCCCAACCATGATGTATCTGTTATTCCCAACCGCCAGTCCATTGGGCAAGACGGTGGACCCCACCTCTGATGCATGTATTATATACACACCGTCCGTCCATTTTTCAGGATGGTGGGGCCCACCTTATGAATGTGTTGTATATCCAAGCCATCCAGCAAGGTCGTGGGGCCTACTGTGATGTATTTATTATATCCACACCGGTCAGTCTGTTGGACGATGGGTTGCCTTGTGATGCATGTGTTGTATACATGTCGTCCATCTAATTTCTGGACTAGTGGGGCCCACCTTGTGATGTGTTGTATATTCACACCATCCATCCTCATGGCCCCCGCATATGTATGTGTTTTATCAGCGTCGCCCAGCCCGTGGACCCCACATATGATGTATTTAAGGCCCATCTTGCAGGCCCACCTTAAGGTATATGTTGCACATGTGGCCCATCTATTTTGCTAGATTGTGGGCCACCCCATAAGGCCCATGTGATGTATTTGTGGCCCATTTGGTGAGGCCTGATATGATGTATATATGGCCCATATGATGAGGCCCATTATGATGTATGAGAGGCCCATTTAGTGAGGCCCATTATGATGTGTTTATGGCCTTGGATGAGGCCCGATGTGATGAATGAGAGGCCCATATGATGAGGCCCAATGTGATGTATATGAGGCCCATATGATGAGGCCCGATGTATATATGGCCCATATGATGAGTCCCATTGTGATATATGAGAGGCCCATTTGGTGAGGCCCAATGTGATGTATATGAGGCCTTTGTGTGAGGCCCAATAGGATGTGTATTAGGCCCTTATGTGAGGCCATGGGCCCACTATATGTTCGGCTCTATGTGGGCCACTCCTTGGGAGCATTATTGGTTAAATGTCCACATTGATGGGCAATGATGGTTAAATGTCCACATTGTGACCTTTCCTTAGGTCGTTGTTAGGCCCATTCTCATCATTCTCTAAGTGGGTTAACCTAAATCATTGGGCCACATTGATGTTTGCATGGTCCATCTATTCGTATTGGGATAACCCAAGATGTTGGGCCCCCATTGGTTACTTGTAGGATTATTTCTTTTTAATCTTGGAGTCCGTCTAGTACTTATTTGGCCCCTTAGGGCATCTAGCGGGCTATATAATAGTATGGTGAAGAAAGCTCGATGGATTATAGGTAGGCCACCTAGGCCCAACCTTGATTTGAGGAGAGTTGATCATCGCCATAGATGGAGGGATCCGTACTATCGAATTTGGTATATCCACAGTTGAGGGACGATCTTTATGTTATGGTTTAGTTCGACTGTACATCTATGGACCCCACCTTATATATAGGCCAGTTATCGATACCGATTATGAGTATGTGATAGCATAACGTCATGATACATGCCTATACGCATCATCTACATGCTTGTTATAAGATGTGGTTAATAATTACATATGTCATTGGGCAAGTTGTTTATGGGACTCCCTGATAGGTGGAGTTGTTCCACATGAGCGCACGGTATGCGCAGGATTGATGCATGATTAGACTGTATGACTCATACATCTTGTATTGTGTGATTATGGTTATTGTACACCCTAGCGACATCAGGGCTGTTGCCTCCGTAGATATAGCGTGGATGGCAGGATTTGATACTGAAAATTCTTGTTAAAAATGGGGGTGCAAAGGATGTCCCATGGTGAAAGTCCCCAAACCCTTATGGTACCATGGAGAATGCTCCAATGCCTAGACCAAGTAGATGTTTGAGCACATGAGGGCTGAATACCAAGAGGTCGTATCTCCCACTGTGTCGTGGTTGGTTAGAAGTGGGTGTGGCCTTACCCGACTGAGGATAGGGGTAATTGCAAGGCTGAGTATGACCAGCTCGTAAATGGGTCTGCTATCGACATGCCAGATAGATATTGGTTGACTATTGGCCAGGCAGATAGTGAGGTCTCTTCTACGTACACGCTTGTGCGTCCACTATAGGGCGGCAATGTGGTGTATAGCGTAGTAGACCCCAGTGATTATCCAGAGAGAACTGTACCAATATATGATGCTCTAGAGATGAGCTGGATTGATATGTGGATTGGTATGCGAATTGGTATGCTTGAGCTGCATCTTACACATGACATTGGCTATATAGGGCTTGCATCGTTTGGCCTTGGTGTGACTGATAGCATTCATGCCTTGCATCGCATAGCCTTGGTATGGTCGATAGCATTCATGTCTTGCATCGCATAGCCTTGGTACAGCTGTTAGCATTCATGGACTTATCAGCATGTTTCTGCGTTACTCCGATAGTCCATACTTGTATTGCTACCTTGCGCACACACCATGTTTTCGCGTTACTCAGATAGTACATACTTGCATTGCTACCTTACGCACACACTTTCACCACCTTCTAAGCTTTCTATAAGCTTATGCATGATAGATGCGTGCAGGTGACGCCAGGACGCAGTCGTAGTTGAGCAGGAGCAGGAGTGTGGAGCCGAGATTTTGGAGTTTCGATATTGTTATTGTATTTCCCTTTATGCGCATTGTACTTAAAAGTTTTTTATCATAGTGGAATATGTGATGGAGTTCTGGTTATTGTTCGTGGGTTATGCTTATGGTATGCTTGTTATGGAATAAATTCATGTTGAAAATCCTCCTTGTGGTATCCCAGTATCGGAACCTGGTATATGGGTGCCGGGAGCTAAGAATGGGGTACTACGGAGGCTATCGGCGCCAGATTCGGTGATCAGGAATTTTGTGAGCCCGGTTTTTGAGTTTGGGGCATGACAGGAGTTGGTATCAGAGCATAACTTGGGGATAATTCAGGGCAACATCACGTATCTACTTCGAGCTTAGGATGAGTAGGTGCCGAGTGCATATCTTTCTGGTTTGGCTCCCTAATGTCTGAGCCTTCGAGGGTTCTCAAGGCTGATAGGCGCCTTGTTCTTTATTGTAGACTTTGCCGCTTAGACGAGGCACGCGAGGCGCCCAAGCGGCCCCCGCTCCACCTCTTTAAGATCTCGTTCCTCCGCCCGAAGTTCTTATTCCACCTCTTAGAGTCCCCGTTCCCTTGCCGGAGCCTCTTGTTCCCGAACCCGAGACTCTTGCAAATCCTTCACCTCTGTCCGAGATCAGCGCAGCCCTTACCATGCTAGTTGGTGCTGAGCAGTTGTAGTAAAGACTTCCTTCAGTTTGATCCCCCGCGATTCCAGGGTGAGCTCGATCAGATTGCAACAGAGAGATGGTGCTCCTAAGTAGAGAAGATGTTTAAGACCATGAGATGCACGACCCAGTAGCAGGTCCCCTTAGCCGTGTATTTGTTTGAGGGCGAGGCTGACCACTAGTGGACCTCCATCTCTCTTGCTGCAGGAGCTGACTTCATTTTGACATGGGACGATTTCGTCGACCGATTCAACCGACAGTAATTCCCTGACCACATTCGTCAGTAGCGAGCATGGGAGTTCGAGACCCTGGTACAAGGAGACATGTCTGTGTCTCAATACGCGTCCCGTTTCATATCTCTATCGAGGTTCGCGCCGTATTTAGGTGATGATGAGGGACGAAAGGCCCACCATTTTGAGAAAGGCTTGTGTATGGTCTTCGAGGTCGTGTTATTGGGCATGAGCTCCCGACCTTCGAGGAGGTAGTACGTAGGGCTCAGATTTATGAGGCGACTGCGATCGGAGGAGAGACCGAAAGAGGCAGGCCCCCTCCGGTGGCCCCCAATAGCAGCAGTGTCAACAACAGCAAAGATGCGCGACCCGTCGAGCACCAGCTGCACCTTCAGCACCATCCCAGAGACCATTCGCAGGGACTTGTTTTGAGTGCGGTGGAGTTAGACACCGTATGCTGGAGTGCCCCTGCCTTCAGCAGTAGCTGCAGCCGAGAGCACCTCAACAGCCTCCACAGGAGCAGCAACGACCATAGCCACTTCCGCCGCAGAGGCCCCAACCATAGCCTAAATAGCAGTATAGGCCGCTACAGTGGCAGTAGCATTAGTAGGGACCTCATAGGGGACAGACACATCCCCATCCAGCTCAGACTAGGTTCTATGCTGCTTAACAGGACCCGCAGTCTTCTAGAGGAGTCATTGAGGGTATTCTTCCTGTCTCTGCATGCATTGCACGAGTGTTATTTGATTTCAGTGCTTCGCACTCGTTCATATCCGAGGATTTTTGTCGTTCAACCGAATTGCCGACAGATTCTGCCCCTAAGGGATTGACCGTATCAACGCCCTTGGGGAAGACCACAGTGCTAGGCTGATGTTGTTTGTATTGCCCCGTCTTGGTCTAGGAGACTTTCTTGCCTGCCACTTTGTTTGTATTGCCGATGTTAGATTTTGACGTCATCCTAGGAATGGATTGGTTCACTGAGTAGCACGCCGTCTTGGAGTGCTCCGCGAGGACAGTCAAGTTCTGTATACCAGGCTTGTCGTAGTTCCAGTTCATTGTCGAGCCTAGAGGAGAGCCGCTGTCTTATTTGCTGTCGTGTGCAGTAGAGGAGCCTGTGGCAATGAGTGTTGATCAGTTGCTAATGATCTGTGATTTCCTCGATGTATTTCATGAGATTCCAGGATTGCCACTGCGCTGACATATTGAGTTCCAAATTGATCTTGTACCTGGTACAACGCCTATCTCGAAGGCCCTATATCGTATGACACCGATGGAGTTGCGAGAGCTGCAGCAGCAGTTGGACGAGTTGCGTGAGTTGGGTTTCATTCGATCGAGCAGTTCACCATGGGGAATGTGGGTACTATTCATTAAGAAGAAGGATAACTCGTTGAAGCTCTGCGTGGATTACTACAAGCTCAAACGGGTCACGATCAAGAATAAGTATCCGCCCCCAAGGATTGATGATTTGTTCGATCAGCTGCAGGGTGCACAGTTCTTTTCGAAGATTGATCCGCGGTCCGGTTATCATCAGATTCGAGTCCGAGAGGAGGACATCCCGAAGACAGTTTTTAGGACACGCTAGGTCACTTTGAGTTTCAGGTTATGTCCTTCGAACTGACTAATGCGCCCAACATCTCCATGTAGTTGATGAATAAGGTCTTCCATCCATATCTTGATCAGTTTGTTATAGTCTTCATCGATGACATTCTAATATATTCGAGGACTTGTGAGGACCATAAGCGGCATCTGGAGATCACCTTGTAGACCCTCCATGCACACCAGTTATATGCGAAGCTGGAAAAGTGCGAGTTTTGGCAGGAAGAGGTGAAGTTCCTCAGTCACGTGGTGACAAGGGAGGGTGTCGCTGTGGAACCCTCGAAGATTGATGCATTATGTTAGTGGGGCCAGCCCACAAATGCGTCCGAGATTGGCAGTTTTCTTTATTTGGCAGGATATTATCGGCACTTTATTGAGGGATTCTCCCGTATTGCAACACCACTGACCAGGTTGACCTGGAAGGGGGCAGAGTTTGTGTGGAGTGACGCATGTGAGCGAGCATTTATGGAGTTGAAGGACCACCTCACGTCCCCTCCTGTCCTCACTCTTCCCTTTGGGATGAAGGCTTTGTTGTATTTTTCGATGCTTGGCCGGTTGGTTTGGGAGCTGTCCTGAAGTAGCACGGGAAGCCAGTAGCTTATGTATCTCGCTAGCTCAAGGTCCATGAGCTAAACTACCTCACGCATGATTTGGAGCTAGCAGTAGTTGTCTTCGTACTGAAGGTGTAAAGACACTATCTCTATTGGGTCAGGTTTAAGCTCTTCTTCGACCACAAGAGCTTAAAGTATCTATTCTCTCAGTTTGAGTTGAACATGAGGCATAGACTTTGGATGGAACTCCTGAAGGACTATGATTTTGATCTTCAGTACCACCCGGGCAAGGCGAATGTAGTGGCGGATGCCCTTAGCCATCAGCCAAGTGGCCTGGTGGTGCACATTATGATTCAGGAGTGGAAGATGTTTGAGGACGTGTCAGCGTTCGACTTCGAAATCGGCTTGTAATCTTTTATTCTGCAGATATCGAGCCTGTCGATTCAACCCTCTCTTATCGCAAGGGTGATCGAGGCTCTACAGGCAGATGAGTCATTGCAGAGTTATCGGGCAAAGGTAACATCTGAGAGTCAGTCAGATTGAGAGATTTGTTCTGATGGTGGACTTCCCTTTAGAGGCCGATTATGTGTCTCGGATATTTCAGAGTTGCGCAGAGATCTTATAACCGAGGCACATTGATTGCGGTTTTCTATCCACCCTGGCTCGATGAAGATGTATCATGATATGAGGTATCAGTATTTTTAGGCAAGGATGAAGCGCCAGATAATTGGTTTTGTGGCCGAGTATGACACTTGCCAGCTTGTCAAGGCCGATCATCAGTGACCCCCAGGTCCATTGCGGCCGTTGAGCATCCCAACATGGAAGGGGGAGCACATATCCACCGATTTCATTATGGGCTTGCCGAGGACTCAGCGTGATCATGATGTCATCTGGGTTGTCGTGGATCGCCTGACGAAGTTGGCACATTTTCTTGCGATTCGTATGACTTGGCCATTGGATAGTTGTTTGTTGATGAGATCGTGAGACTGCACGGTGTTCCAGTTTTGATCATTTTTTACCGAGACCCAAGGTTCACGTCTCAGTTTTGGAGGAGTTTTCAGAAGGCTAGAGGGTCTACCTTACAATTCAGCACCGCATATCATTTGCAGACCGATGGGCAAACTGAGAGGGTCAATCAGATTCTTGAGGATATGCTTCATTCTTGCGTGATCGATTTCTCGAATAGCCGGGATGAGCATTTGCGCCTGGCTGAGTTCGCGTATAATAACAGCTAGCGACTATTGGTATGGCTCCCTTCGAGGCTTTGTATGGCAGGTCGTGTAGATCCCTCAGTCGTTGGGCTGAAGTTGGAGAGCACCGTCTCCTAGGTCTCAAGCTTGTGCAGTAAACGTCAGAGGTTATCAATATCATCAGGCAGAGGATGCATACAGCTTAGATCCGGTAGAAGAGTTTTGTTGATCATCGGCGTTGTCCCTTGGAGTTTGTAGTTGGGGACAGTGTATCTAAAAGTCTCACCCATGAAGGGCGTGGTTGAATTTGGAGCGAAGGGTAAGCTTGCCCTGAGATTTATTAGACCTTTCAAGATCACTGGGCTCGTTGGCATCGTGGCCTATAGGCTTGCCTTACCTTCTGAGTTGTCTGGCATATACAACATTTTTCATGTTTCAATGTTGCAGAAGTGTGGGTCAGGCACCATTCCAATGATTGATTAGCAGCCTCTTGAGGTCCGTAAGGATGCTTCCTACATTGAGCAGCCAATTCGCATCCTTGATCAAAAGGAGCAGGTCCTTCGGACCAAGGTCATTCCTTTAGTGAATGTTCAGTGGGGTCATCATTCTGTTGAGGAGGTATCTTGGGAGCGCGAGGTTGAGATTAGAGAGCATTATCTTCATTTATTTGTAGATTGATTATGCCTTGTATTGCATTAATTATTTTGATATATATATGATCTTGCCTTGTCCTTCATGATAGTAAATTTTAAATACGAAATTTTTATTAGGAGGGGAGAGTTGTTAAGCCCATGTCCCAGTGACCATTCTGTTCCGTAGGATCTCGCAGTCCTCTCGGACGAATTTCGGCAACCCGCGACTGTAGATTACATTTGCGCGCGACCCTAAGTCACATCCTATAAACCCGAGTCGACTTGACCTGAGACTTGTGCCATTATGACCGTGCCGTCGTTATGGTTCCGATGCCGCATCTTGTGCACCGATCCGATGCTCATATTGTAAGTTATGGCCCGCGCATTATTTCGGCCATTGATCACGTGATTGTTGGACCCACCTATCCAGATTTCACATTCCCTAGGAAATCCATCATTAGGATGATGTCACTCTAGGGGTGACATCACTCTACCCTAGCCACCCTAGCCACCCTAGCCCTATGCTTGCTTGTAATCATGCCTTTCTCTTCCCCAAACTCATAATTACCTTACATAGCAATCATTCCAAGCTCTCTCTCTCTCTCTCTCTCTCTCTCTCTCTCTCTCTCTCTCTCTCTCTCTCTCTCCTCCTCCCTCCCTCCCTCCCTCCCTCATTTCTCATCTCCCCTACCAAGAGAGAAGCCATGGACTCCCAAAAATCCAGCCACATCCCAAGCTCATTTCCCCCAATCCAACCATCAAGACTTCATCTCAACCATTGAATCATGTTCCCTTGGAGCATAAGACCCCATTGAAAAAAGAAGAAGCTCGAGATCTAAGGTGGGTGCTTGTCTATGATTAGATCCTTCCTCTCTTTATTTGATCTTTAATTTTCATTGCGTGGGACCCATCTTGATGTATGTTGTAGATCCTAGAGAGGCCCATAGTGGCGGGGTCCCTCTCTCTCTCTCTCTCTCTCTCTCTCTCTCTCTCTCTCTCCCCCCTCCTCATTTCTTTTTTAATGGTGATCATGTATGATGGCCCACCTGATGATGCATGTATATATCTAGAGGTGGGCATTTCATACCCGATCCATTGATCCGACCCGATCGGACCTCTCGAGGTCGAACAAAACCGACGGCCAAGATCGGGCGAGATCAGGTAGTAAAACAGATCGAAATATTTTTCGGAATGGTGATAGACCATGTTCCGATGATGGAATCCACCCGATAGGATCCGACTGAATGCGTATATATATATATATATATATATATATATATATATATATTATGGGTGAAGGGAAATCACAAATATCACTTGATCGAAACCTTCATGTTGTCACCAACAATTTTTAATGGTATATGTTCAATTCACACTTGTTTTTAGTGGTGTGGTCCATTTGAGGTTTGGATATACTCCAATTTTGAGATAATGCCCTAATATTATCTTTCAAAAGAGATGGACGGAGTGGATAAAATGCATGAATGCCACTTGGGGCCCACTGAGTTTACTTAGTACGCAATCCACTGCCCTTGTACCGTTGTACAAAGCTTCTTCAAGAAGCTAATACAAAGCTTCTTCGAGAAGCTACCTTCATAAAGCTTCTTCAAAAAGTAACCCGTCGTACAGGGAGTTATTTTGTCTACTTAGGAAAGTGTGTGGGGCCCGTTTTAAAATCTTTTTGGTTTATCCACACCGTTCATCGGCTTTTTTCAGATCATTATAGGACATTGTCTAAAAATGAATAATATTAAAAGATCATCTCGACCACACCACAAATAGAATTAGAAAATGATTTTCGCCATTAAATAATCCGTGTGGTCTATTGGATAGTTAGATCTGTCTTATTTTTCGTCTCAAGCCTTAATACAAGGTCACAAAATGAATGGACGGTTTGGATATAACATATATCCCATGATTAAATCCACACAACTAACTATTATATATATAAAATCAAAACTTTGCATGTATTTAAAAAGCAAACTTACGTCGATTACGTCGTGTTAATATATAGTGAAAACATGAGTACGAAAGTGAAAAGCTCTTTGAGCTATGTAGGGCCCACCTTGATGTATATGTTTTATCTAAGCCGTTCATCCATTTTGTCATATCAATTTAGCCTTTGATAAAAAAAATGGCATATGTTAAAGGTTGAAGTGGACCACATTATATAAAAAGTTAAATTAAATTTACACATGTCCGAATCGTATCCAATTGGATCCGACTCACTTTTTAAATCCAGGGTTCGGGTAAGGTGAATCATGTATAGGATCATTCGATTCGGGTTACTCGGATTTGATTGGATACGATCGGATTCGGGTCCAACCTGTCTTATTTCGGACGATCGGGTTAAACCCAATCCGTTCCGATCAGGACCGATGCCCACCTCTATATATATCCATGTCGTCCATTTGTTGGGCCCACCTTGTTGGACCGTCTAACAGCAGGCCTGCTGGCCTGTCCATTTGGATAGGCCTAAATGAAGAGAAAACATAAATATTAGCTTTGTTCAAAGCTACTGGTTGGACCCACCTCATGCATGTGTTATATCTGGGATGTCCATTTGCTGGATGGCCAGCAGCTGTAGTTGTTGTCTAACGACAACAAGTTCTATGGATCACGAGGTGTGTGTTATGTCCATACCGTTTACCCATTGGCAAACCCGTGGGGCCCACCCCACATGTGCTACACGTGTGGGATGGGACCCACCTCAATGTCTGCATTTTGTACCCACACCGTCTGTCCATGGACAATGCTATGGGATGCACTATGTTGTATGTGCTTTATAGCCACCCCGTCCATCCATATGGCAGCTCGTGGGGCCCACCCACACGTGTTGCACAGTGTGTATATAATACATGCGTGGAGCCCAACCATGATGTATCTGTTATTCCCAACCACCCGTCCATTGGGCAGGAAGGTGGACCCCACCTCTGATGCATGTATTATATAGACACCATCCGTCCATTTTTCAGGATGGTGGGGTCCACCTTATGAATGTGTTGTATATCCAAGTCGTCCAGCAAGGATGTGGGGTCCACTGTTATTTATTTATTATATCTGCACCGGTTAGTCTGCTGGACGATGGGTTGCCCTGTGATGCATGTGTTGTATACACGCCGTCCATCTGATTTTTGGACGGGTGGGGCCCACCTTGTGATGTGTTGTATATTCACACCGTCCATCCTCGTGGCCCCCTCATGATGTACGTGTTTTATCATCGTCGCCCAGCCCGTGGACCCCACATATGATGTATTTAAGGCCCATCTTGTAGGCCCACCTTGAGGCATATGTTGTACATGTGTGTAAGTGTAATTGTTACTTTCCCCTTTGGTTGTTAAATTTTGTGGTGCCAAAAACACAATCTAGGTGTGGTGCCAAAAACGCATTCTATGTCTTGTGTAGCATGCTTGTGTAATATGTTGGTTTATATTGCATCAATGGTACAAGCTAAGAACAGTGATCTACTTCAAGAAATTCAAATTCAAGTTCAAGTTCTTTGACTACTTCTGCAAGTTTCACAAGAGCTACATCAAAAGGCATGTTTTTGTTCAAGTCTCAAATACAACTCAAGACAAGAGTACAAGATGAAGTCCCAGCTTAAGAAGATCTCAAGTTCAAGCTACATCAGAGATCTCAAGCTTCACAATCTTCAAAGGTCAACCATCTTTATAAGAAGTGAAGACTCAATGTCCATACTTCACATTTAAGGTTTACATGACCTTAGTTTGACCTTAGGGTAGGTCATTTTGAATACATAATTCATATAAAATATTTTTATAAGTGTTTGGTCTATTCTAAGACCAGTCCTGAACTCTGTTCAACTAGTCCTAGAACTGGCTCGACCAGTCCAAGAAATTCCAAGACCAGTCCTTAGTTGTTGTAAATTTTTAGAATTTTTTGTTGAGCCTCGACTAGTCCTGGAGTCTGTTCGACCGGTCGTAGGAACAGTGTCGACTCATGCACGACTAGTCCTGTAGCAACGACTCAAACTTTAGCAACCATTCTTGGTTTCTCACAACCAGTCGTGAAGGCCTCACGACTAATCGTGGACATCCTAAGACCAGTCGTAGAATGACTTTATCCGATTGCGCTTAAAATTTTAAAATGCAGTTCGACCTACAACCAGTCGTGGTGGCCACACGACCAATCGAAGATGCAATTTCTGCAACTATAAATAGAACATGAATTTAAGAGTTTTTCAAGAATCCAATTCACGTAAAATCAAGGCATCACTTTGAGATAAGTTTGTGTTATTTAAGCTAAGCTGTGCATATTTAATATTCTTTTTTGTTAGCTTTATTTATTTGATTTTGTTTCTGTATTCCAATCTAAATTGAAAAGAGGAATTGTTGTATTCCTTCTTCTTGGAATCAAAATCAAATATAGCTAGCCCATTTGGTTTAATTTAAAATCAATTAGAACTTAGAACCATATCAACGTGAGTACTGGACATTGAACTTCTATATTTGAACTTCTACTCCGATTGGTTCTTCCAGGCTGTTACGAAAGGAGAAATCTAGGTATTTTACATTTGTGTAGATCTTCTATTCTTTTAGTTTCTTTTGAGATTGAGCCAGAAAAATCTCATTGTGTTGGTTATCTGAGGAGAGCCAAAAAACTCAAAAAGTGAGGTTTTTGAATTGTGTAAGCCCATCTAAAAGACACAATTGTGAAGATTTTAGGTGAACCTGTGAAACCTATTTTCATACTGAACGCTGATATCCCCTGTGTGAGGATATTAGGAGTGGAGTAGTAAGCTATGTGGCTGTTGTTTAACAGTTGGTGAACACACAGGCGAACCACTATAATTCTCTGTCTTGTGGTTTGAATATTTTTTTAATTTCTATATTTTATCATTCAAAGCTGTGGAATGTATATGTGGATGTGAATGTTGTAATCTTTTACATTTCAAGCATTGTGGGAAATGTTGTAATAGTTTAGAATTTAATTTCTTGCCATTTCCTTTATTTCCTTTTAAAATTGTTCTAGTAAGATTGTCCTGCCATAAACCCTTTGTTTTTATGGTGCAAGGTTGTCCTTAGAAAAACATTGGTATCAACCTCTCTATTTTAGTGCTTTACATTTCAGTACTGTGATTTGTTTAAAAGTGCTATCTTTCATTCACTTATTTATAATGCTATTTTATTCAATTAAATTCTGTTATTAAAGTTTTAATTTGGCATAGTCCTATTCACCCCCCCTCTAGGACATATAGCTAGGCCTTTTCAATGTGGCCTATCTATTTTTCTAGATTATGGGCCACCCCATAAGGCCCGTGTGATGTATTTGTGGCCCATGAGTAAGGCCCATTGTGATGTATTTGTGGCCCATTTGGTGAGGCCCGATGTGATGTATATATGGCCCATATGATGAGGCCCATTATGATGTATGAGAGGCTCATTTGGTGAGGCCCATTGTGATGTGTTTGTGGCCTTGGATGAGGTCTGATGTGATGAATGAGAGACCCATATGATAAGGCCCGGCCCGATGTGATGTATATGAGGCCTGATGTAATGTATATATGGCCCATATGATGAGGCCCATTATGATGTATGAGAGGCCCATTTGGTGAGGCCCAATGTGATGTATATGAGGCCGTTGTGTGATGCCTAATGGGATATGTATTAGGCCCTTATGTGAGGCCATGTGCCTACTATATGTTTGGCTCTATATGGGTCACTCTTTGGGAGCAATGTTGGTTAAATGTCCACATTGATGGGCAATGATGGTTAAATGTCCGCATTGTGACCTTTCCTTAGGCCGTTGTTAGGCCCATTCTCATCATTTTTTAAGTGGGTTAACCCAAATCATTGAGCCCTATTGATGTTTGCATGGTCCATTTATTCGCATTGGGATAACCCAAGATGTTGAGCCCCATTGGTTGCTTATAGGATTATTTATTTTTAAACTTGGAGTCCATCTAGGACTTATTTAGGCCCCTTAGGGCATTTAACGGGTTATATAATAGTATAGTGAAGGAAGCCCGTTCTAGATCCTTAGGATTATAGGTAGGCCACTTAGGCCCAACCATGATTTGAGGAGAGTTCGTCATTGCCGTAGACGGAGGGATCCGTGCTATTGGATTTGGTATATCCACAATTGAGGGCCGATCTTTATGTTATGGTTTAGATTAGTTGTCTATCTATGGACCCCGCCTTGTATATAGGCCGGTTATCAATATTGATTATGAGTATGTGATAGCATAGCATTATGCTATATACTAATACGCATCATCTGCATGCTTGTTATGAGATGTGGTTGACCATTGCATATGTCATTGGGCAGGTTATTTATAGGACTCCCTACTAGGTGTAGTTGTCCCACATGAGGGCATGCTATGCATTGGATTAATGCATGATTGGACTATGTGACACATGCATCTTGTATTATGTGATTATAGTTATTATACGCCCTAGGGACATCAAGGATGTAGCCTCCACAAATATAGCGTGGATGGTAGGATTGGATACCAAAAATTCTTATTAAGCACGGGGGCGCGAAGGATGTCCTAGGGCGAAAGTCCCGAAACCCTTATGGTATCATGGAGGATGCTCCAATGCCTAGACCGAGTGGATGTATGAGTGCATGAGGGCCGAATACTAGGAGACCGTGGCTCTCACTGTGTCATGGTCGGTTGGAAGGGGTTATGGCCTTACCCACCCGAGGGTAGGGGCAATTGGTAGGCTAAGTATGACCAGCTCGTAAATGGGTCCACTATCGACGTGCCGGACAGATATTGACTTACTATTGGCCAGGCGGATAGTGAGGTCTCTTCCGCTTGTATGGTTGTGCATCCAGTGTAGGACGGCAATGTGGTGTATAGTGTATTAGACCCTGATGATTATCCAGAGAGAACTGTACTGATATATGATGCTCTAGAGATGAGTTGGATTGATATGCTTGAGCTACATCTTGTATATGACACTGGATATGTAAGCCTTGCATCGTTTGTCCTTGGTGTGATCGATAACATTCATGCCTTGCATCGCATGGCCTTGGTATGGCCGATAACATTCATGCCTTGCATCGCATATCCTTAGTACGACTGTTAAGATTCATGGACTTATCAACATGTTTCCACATTACTCCGATAGTACATACTTGCATTGCTACCTTGCGCACACACTTTCACCACCCTCTAAGCTTTCTATAGGCTTATGCACGATAGATGCGTGCAGGTGACGCTAAGACACAGTCGTAGCTAAATAGGAGCAGGAACGTGCAGCCGAGCTTTTGGAGTTCCGATATTATTATTGTATTTCTTTTTATGCGCATTGTACTTAAAATTTTTTATCATAGTGGATTTTGTGATGGAGTTCTGGTTATTGTTCGTGGGTTATGCTTATGGTTATGCTTGTTATGGAATAAATTCATACTAAAAATCCTCCTTCTGGTATCCTAGGATCGAAACTTGGTATATGTGTGCCGGGAGCCGAGAATGGGGTACTACGGAGGCTGTCGGTGCCGTATTCGGCGATCGGGAATTTTATGAACCCAGTTTTTGAGTTTGGGGCTTGACACCTTGAATCTCCCTTTATAGGCCCCTAAAACCCTAGGAACAATTTAAAAAGCCTTAGATATCTCCTAATCCCGATTACACCCAAATATATAGACTCTTGGAGAATCCCAATCAAAATTGGAAATAAATCCTGCAAATTCACAAATCTGTGAAAATCTACGCATAATCGATCGATGACATCAAACACACTTTGATGTCATCGAAACTATACCTTCGATGACATTGAAGCCACTTCAATGGCATCGAAAAAATACCAAAACGTTCCAGTGACCAAACATGAAAATTCAGATATTACTGATTACATCGATCAGGCCTTCGATGGCATCAAACAACCTTCGATGACATCAAACGATCTTCGATGGCATCGTAAATGACACCAAACTGTCCAGCAACCAAATCGATTTATTTCAGAAAATCTTAATGGCATCAAGCCGACTCCGATGACATCGAAGCCTGCTTGATGGCATTAAACTTGTCATCGACAGACAGATGAATTACAGAATTAAGACATCTATCAACAATCTCCACCATGTCTTTAATCGTCATCCTTCATAGCTTCTTTTTTCTCATTCTCTAATCTTGCCTTGCATCATAACTCCATCTTTGCTTCTCGTGCACATTCCGTCATCCTTTTATGCCTTCGCCAAGCCCAGAGAAGTTGCACAGAACTTGAACTTCTCTGTAGAAACTACCTTAGTGAGCGTGTCTGCCGGATTCATGCTTGTGTGAATCTTCTCTAGAGTCACACCTCCTTCCTCAAGCATCTGTCAGATGAAATGGTGACGAACATCAATGTATTTAGTATGTGAATAATAAAATAGAGTTTTTAGCCAAATTGATAGCACTCTCACTATCACAATTAATTGACACAGTCTCCTTCTAAAGCCCCGACTGATTTATCATGCCTCTCAACCAAACACCTTCTTTGAATGTTTCCGTCACCGCCATATACTCTGCTTCGGTTGTGAAAAGAGTCACCACAAACTGAAGCTTCGACATCTAACTGATTGGTCCACCCGCTAGCACAAACGAGTAACCTGAAGTCAACTTTCTAGAATCCACACTGCCTGCGTAATCTGAATCCATATACCCAACTAACTTGGCTCCTATTTTCTCAAAAGTTAAGACGTAGTCTTTTGTATCTCGAATGTATCGAAGTAGCCATTTCATCGCTTCCCAATTTTGCTTGCCGGGGTTTAACATGTATCTGCTCACAACACCAACTGCCTATGAAATATCTAGTCTTAAATAGACCATGACATACATTAAACTGCCCATACATTCGAATAAGGTGCATGAGACATATCATGTTTTTCCTCATTTGATTTAGGATATTATGCTGAAGAAAGCTTGAAGAGAGTCGTGTCGAGTACGTTAACTGGCTTTGCCTTGTCCATCTCATACTTGATCAATACTTTTTCAAGGTATTCTGCCCGTGATAACCAAAGCCTGCTCCTATTCCCGTCTCTATGAATATCTATGTCGAGAATCCTCTTTGCAGCCCCTAGATCTTTCATCTTGAATGTCCCTGATAATTGAGTCTTCAGTATATCGATTTCAGACATGTCATGACTGGCGATCAACATATCATCAACATACAATACAAGGATGATGAACTTATCATCACTCAGTGTCTTGAAATAGACATAGTAATTGTATTCACTCTTAGCAAATTTCTGACTCAACATGAAAGAATCAAATTTTTTATACCACTGCCTAGGCAACTTTTACATGAATTATCTTTAAATAGTTTGGATGTTATACCATGGGTGTCCAAAAGTTTTTACCATTCTCAAAATCAGATCTTTTTACTAGATTCATAGAATATTTGGTTTGAGAGATAAATATCCCATCTTTGAGTTATTTCACTTAAAGACCAAGGAAATAATTTAGCTCACCAACCATACTCATTTCGAATTCTAATTTCATTAAATTAGCAAACTTAGAGAAGAGGTCAGTACAAGTTGATCCATAAATAATATCATCCACATATATCTGAACAATTAACATGTCTTCATCACATTTTTTGATAAATATTGTTTTATTGACACTCCCCATTTTAAAATTTTGACTAAGTAGAAATTTGTTCAGTTTTTCATACTATGCTCTTGGAGCTTGTTTTAAACCATACAGAGCCTTTTTAAGACAGTATACATTATTAGGAAGTTTGGGATCTTCAAAGCCCTTAGGTTGTTCAATATAAACTTCTTCATTAAAGTCATTGTTTAAGAAGGCATTTTTGACATCTATTTGGTATATTT
This sequence comes from Magnolia changhungtana, assembly GCA_030180095.1. Lineage (NCBI taxonomy): Eukaryota > Viridiplantae > Streptophyta > Magnoliopsida > Magnoliales > Magnoliaceae > Magnolia > Magnolia changhungtana. The sequence goes on from JASAUF010000600.1 coordinate 8,959,660, forward strand.
TGAAATTTTTACGGCATGCAATGGAAATAAACAATCTGATAGACTCGAGGCAAGCAACTGGAGCAAAGGTCTCATTGTAGTTAATTCCTTCGATTTATGTGTAACCTTGAACAACCAATCGTGCCTTATTTCTTATAAGATTTCCCAGTTCATCAGTGTTATTTTTAAAAATCCATTTAGTTCCAATAACATGTTTGTTAGAAAGTCTGGGAACCAGATACCACACATCATTTCTAACAAACTAATTTAATTCATCTTGTGTGTCTAAAATGCAACTTTCATTTACTAGGGCTTCATTTACATTAGTCGGTTCTATCTGGGAAGTGAAGCAAACATAATTACATGTGTTTTCCAACTATTTTTTGGTTTGAACACTAGTGTGAAGGTTACCAAGTATTTGATTAGTTGGATGATCCTTGACTAATCTTAGCTTAGTTGAATCTGATTTCGATGATAATTCAGATTGTTGACTATAGTAACTTCATCATCTCGATCAAGTTTGGGTGTGATAGTTTGATTATCGATAACAACATTTATGGATAATTGTATCACCTAGTTCTTTTATTTAGGACATGATGAAAAGGCCGAGCTAAGAGTCCTAGAAGGGGGGGTGAATAGGACTATGCCAAATTAAAAATTAAATGCGGAATTTAAACAAATATAAATAAAGATAACACTTAAACAATCCCACAATGCAGAAATGTAAAACAACCTCAAATGTACAAGTATTGAGAGGTTGATACAGATGTTGTTCTAAGGACAACCTTACACCAAAAACCAATGGCTTATGGTAGGACAACCTGATTCCTAGAATGGTCTAGGTATCAAAATCTCAAAACAATATAGAGGAATAAAGAAAAGAATAGCAAAGAAAGAAACTAAGCTATTATAACATTCTCCACAAATGCATAAAGGGAAATTACAACATCCACACAATGCAATAATTAAATAATCAATCAATCACAACAAGACCAGAAGCTATAGTGGTTCGCTTGTGTGTACACCAACTGTTTAAAAAAAAATAGCCACACAACTACTCCACTCCTAATATCCTCACACTGTGGATATTAGTGTTCACTATGAAATAAGTTTTTCAAGGTTCACCTAAAACCTTCACAATTGTGTCTTTCAAGTGGGCTTACACAATTCAAAATCCCCACACTTTGAGTTTTCTGGATCACCTCAGACAAACTAAAAGAAAGAGATTTTTCTAGCACAATCTCAAAGAAACTAAAAGAATAGATTTACAAAACAGTAAAATACTTATATAGATATTCTCCTTTGTTGCACCCCGGTAGAACCAATTCGGAGTAAAAGTTTAATCATAGATGTTCAATGTTCACACTCACTTATGAAATGGTTCTAAGTTCTAAAGGGATTTTAGATTATATCACCCTGGTCTTGCTTGATTTTATTTTGATTCCAAGAAATGGGAAAATTTCAATCCCTTCTTCAAATAAGATTGGAATATAGAATACAAAATCAAATGCAAAAAGTTAACTAAAGAGAATGTTAAATGAGCACTAAATAGCTAAAGAATATCACTAACTTATCTCTCAGAGTGGTGTCTTGATTTTACTTGAATTAGATACCAAACTCTGAAAATCATGCTCTATTTATAAGTGCAGAAATTGTTCACTCGACTGGCCCAGAGGTCAGCTCGACTGGTCGAAGGACTAACAGACATTTTAAATTTTAGGTGTGATAAGATCAAGCCGTTCCATGACTAGTCAAAGGACCTGCTCAACTGGTCGAGTCCTGTCCACGACTGGTTGTGTGGGACTCATTTTAGTTGCTGGACTTTGAGTCGAGCATGTTAGATTGGTCGACCACTGTTCACTCGACTGGTCGAGGCAATAACAAAAAATTCTAAAAATTAGTAACAACCTTAGGACTGGTCGAGGAATTTCTTGGACTGGTCGAGCCAGTACTAGGACTAGTCGAACAAAGTCTAAGACTAGTTGAAAAACAAACTATGCATTTATAAAGTGACCTAATTAAATTATGTATTCAAAATGACCTATCCTATGGTCAATCTAGGGTCATTCATACCTTATAAGCGATATATGAACATTTAATCTTCTTTTGCTTCAGTTGATAGTTGTTCTTTGAAGTTCACGAAGCTTGATATCTTGACATATGATGAAGCTTGAACTTGAGACATTTTGAAGCTTGAATTTGAAATACATTGAAGCTTGAGCTTGAATTTGAAATGCATTGAAGCTTGAGCTTGAGGTACTTGAGTTGTACTTCACCTTGAGCTTTGAGTACCAAAGTAAAGACTATTGTCTTACCATAGATGAAGCTTTGAAACCTTGAACTATCAGTTGATGTTGTACTTGAATTCTTATACTTGTGATGCTTGAATCTCAAAACGGAACACCTTGTAATAGATCATCTTAATCTTGTACAAGAATTGTATTAGACATGAAGATGAGCTACACAAGATACAAATTTCAAGAGGTTTTGGCACTACAAAATTTGACAATTATAGGAGCTAGAAAACATAGCACTTACAATCTCCCCCTTTGTCAAATTTGTGACAAAACACACTTTATAATAAGATAAGCATAATACGCACAATAAAGAATCATGCACCAGTTTTTGCCTGGTCAAATAATCATGCTCTAGTTATAAACAGGTTAAAGAAATATTCTCCCAACAATACTCCCCCCTACTTACTCCCCCTTGCTTCCAACTTCATGCAATGAAAAATTTGTCTACCTATCCACACAACCCATCCACACAATCGCACATTATCATAAACATTATAAATTCTCCCCATTTTTATCACAATATGACAAAGGAAAGAGCGATAATGGAAGTAGATCAGTAAAGAAGTAAATAAAAGAGAAAAATAAGAGAAAAATGATCAAGAGAAGTTCACAAGTTAACCAGTTAACCAAATCTATAAGAAAGCATGTTCAAGCATGTCCAAGCCCATCAAACATGAGAAATTCAAGTATCTTAAAAGTTATTATAAACCACATTCAAATACTAATTTGAACCTAATGAAGGAGTAGGTATGGTAGGTTCAATTTGATGAAGTCCCTTGTTAATGCGCTTTAGATACTTGCGCATATATTTAAATTGCAAGTCATGGGACACATTCATACTTTCAACCTTCTCTTCAAGTGAGCGCAAACGTGCATCAACGTCAGATGACTGATAATCAAGATCATCGGCCGAATCGGATTCGATTTTATCAAAAATATCATCCATATTGATATCATCGAGAGGCAAATTACCCTCCTCTTCATTTGCGACATCAACTCCATCAGCACCCACATTAACTTGTCTGGAGGCCAACTTCAAATTCATCTTGTTAATATTTGAGTTGTTGAAGGTTAAGTGGTGAATGAGAGCTTCCCCAACAGGTTTAGCCACAAGACTATGGGTGGCCAACAAAGTCATAAGATAAGTGAAGGGAATGTCACGGTGTCCACGATGGAGACGAAATTGAATGATGCAATGACAAATTAGAGAAGAAAGACATACAGAAGTTTCAGAAATGATGAAATGAAGAATATGAACCATGAATGTAGTAAGTTCGATTTTGTTACCAGATCGAGGATAAACATTCGAAATGAAAAACCTATGAAGGATTTGTATCTAGGTAACAAAAACTTCGAGGCAAGCGCATTTCCAGCATTATTCCATTTCGCATCTATATTGCATAAATCTCTAGTGAGCATTCACTTCTCAGTTTTAGATGGTTTTGCCACAAGAGCGCTAATGGGAATACCTTCGTTATTGATAAGTAAATCCATTAATCCAGAGATAAGATGACGGTCCATCTTAGTTGGACCTTTTCTGGTTGAGATAGTGAATGTTAGATTTTCAATAGAAAAATCAGTAATGCAAGCATTCATAGCCTGCGCAATGGACCGGTATGCTGGTCCACCCCAATGTAGTATGTTATCCCATCCTACAAACTGAAGGAGAGGAAGGATATCAAACGGAGCCAAATGATCAACATTAACAGGCCGTTCTATTATAACATTGCGCAACTGAATATCCCTCACATAAGGAGGATCATCTTCGGGCGACCGAAGGTGGCGCACTGTGATAGGAGTCGACCGAGATGAAGAGGGACCACAAGATCCTTTCTTCATGGTTCTACCTTCCATTTACAACAAAGATATCAAGAAAAATGGAGATTGCAAAAGAGGTAAAGTGGGTTTCTAGTAGATCAAATTTTTAAGTAGAAAACCCCAAAAATCAACATAAAACATGAAATAAATCATATAAATGATGAAAAGGAAGTGCAAATGACTTGAATCTACAAGAAAAATGAAAATAATGCACTAACCATGAAGGAATCGAAGATGGGTTCGACCAGTCGACTTAGGAGCCGTTAGAGAAGACAACCTAAATGAGGAAAAAGTGATTTTTCCCCCAAATAAAGCACTAAACCCACGGTTCACGGCTAGTCGAGTACATGCTCGACCGGTCGTGCCACGACTGGTCGAGTATGTACTCGACCGGTCGTGCACAGCCCAAAATGTGCAATTTTTCATAAAATTTGAAATTTAAACATTTCAAAAGGATAAAAATGTACATTATGATACAAAAAAATATAAATTATCAATTCAAATTGTACATACCAAGATCAAATTTCATTTTTGCAAACCTGCTTTTGTCAAGCGGTTTTGTGAATGTGCCAGCTAGTTGATTCTCGGTAGGAATATAATCTAAGGAAATTGTCTTGTCTTCCACTAATTCATGAATGTAGTGATATCTAATGTCAATATGCTCAGTTCATCAATGCTAGATTGAATTTTTGGAGATATTAATTATGCTTGAATTATCACAATATAAAACCATAGAATCTTGCGCAATTCTGTAATCGCTTAGCATTCTTTTCATCCAAACAAGCTGAGTGCATGCATTACCTGCAGCAATGTATTCAGCCTTAGTCGTTGAGAGCGATACGGAACTTTGTTTCTTACTTAGCCAAGAAACTAAACAGTTCCCTACATAAAAACAACTACCACTGGTTGATTTTTTATCATCAATGTTACCACCCCAATCAGCATCCGTGTAACTAGCTAATTACACACTAGTATCATGTGGGTACCAGAGACCAAGATTTGCTGAACTAGCAACGTATCTCATAATTTGCTTAACAGCAATTAAATTGACTCTTTAGGGTCAGATTGATATCTAGTGCAAATTCCTACACTAAATGCAATATCAGGTCAGCTTGCAGTTAAATAAAGCAAACTTCCTATCATACTGTGATATAGCTTAGGATCCACACTCTTACCTATAGAGTCTTTTGAGAGTTTTAAAGTAGTACTCATTGGAGTATCAAAATTTTTCCCACTCTCAAATCCGAACTTTTTAACTAAGTTCAGAGCATATTTGGTTTGAGAAATAAAGAAACCATCAGGTTGTTGTTTAACTTGCAACCCTAGAAAATAATTTAATTCTCCAACCATGCTCATTTCAAATTTAGACTTCATAAGATCTGCAAACTCAACAGTCATATTAGCATAGGTAGATCCTTAAATAATATCATCAACATAAATTTGCACTATTAGTATATGATCATTATGTTTCTTTACAAATAATGTCTTATCAACACTTCCCATTATAAAGTTATGCCTTAGTAGAAACTTAGTCAACTTTTCATACCATACCCTGGGAGCTTGTTTCAAACCATAAAGTGCCTTTTTTAGGCGATAGACATGATTAGCATACTTAGGGTCTTCAAAACCCGAAGGTTTTTCAACATACACTTCTTCATGCAAATCGTCATTCAAGAATGCACTCTTTACATCCATTTAGTAAATCTTGAACTTTCTAAAGCACGCAATGGATATAAATAGTCTAATTGATTCAAGATGAGCTACTGGGGCAAAGGTTTCATCATAATCGATGCCTTTGAAATAAGTATACCCCTGTACAACCAGCCTAGCCTTGTTTCTAATAATATTACCAAGTTCGTCAGACTTATTTTTAAAAATCCATTTTGTTCTGATAATGTGTTTATCTTTTAATCTTGGAACTAAATACCAAACATTGTTTCTAACAAATTAATTAAGCTCTTCTTGCATCACAAAAATCCAGTTTTCTTCGGTAAGAGCTTCTTTTACATTAGCTGGTTCTATCTGAGATGTAAAGAACACATAGTTACACATATCTTCAAGTTGTCTACGAGTGCGCACACCAGTGAGAGGGTTTCAAGAATTTGATTAGAAGGATTGTCTTTAACTGTCCTCAGTTCAGTATTATCTTGACTTAATGAAGAGTCTGGTTTATCAATTAAAAGAATGTCATCATTTTTTGAACTTGAGACAAGTGTATTCAAGTGATCGTCAATAACCACATTAATGGACTCTTGAATTACACCAGTCCTCTTGTTAAGAATTGATACGCTCCACTATTCAGAGCATACCTTAAAAAAATCCCTTCATCACTTTTGGCATCAAACTTACTCAGATTTTCTTGGTCACGTAAAATGTAGCACTTGCTACCATAAAATCGAAAGTATTTGACAGGACGCTTCTTATCAAACCACATTTCATAAGCCGTTTTACCATTTATTTTTTTAGTGTAAACGTGGTTAATTATATAACAAGTAGTATTTATGGCTTCGGCACAAAGATTTTTCGGGAGCTTCATACTATTTAACATTACATTTGCCATTTCTTGAAGTACTCTATTTTTCCTTTCTACTATACCATTTTGTTGTGGAGTTTTGGGCATAGAATATTTATGTGATATTCCTTGATCACTGCAAAACTTTTCAAAACCGCTATTTTCAAATTTCGAACCATGATCACAACGGATCTTAGAGACTTGTGATTCTTTTTCCATTTGGATACATTTAAGTACCCTTTTTTACTTCATCGAGAGTTTTTGATTTTTCTCTTAAGAAGACTACCTAAGTGTACCTGGTAAAGTCATCAACAACTACCAGTATGTACTTCTTGCAACCTCGACTGTCCGTTCTGGTTGGACCAATAAGATCCATGTGGAGAAGTTCGAGCAGTTTAGATGTGGCATTGGAGTTTGCCTTTTTATGAGTACTCCTCGTTTGTTTGCTAATCTGGCATTCGCCACATATTTTGTCTACTTTTTGTATTTTGGGTAAACCTCTTACTAACTCTCTTTTGCTCAATCTATACAAGTTACGGTAGTGTACATGTCCAAGGCGCTTATGCCATAATTTAGTCTCATCGGTATAGACCATATAACATGATAGATTAGATGAGCTTGAATCACTCACAATGTAGCAGTTTTCAGAAGTTCTGCGACCAGTTAATATTACAAAACCATTTTTACTTAAAATTTCGCACCCTTGGTTAGTAAATTTTACACTATGATTATTATCACATATTTAAGAGATGCTTAATAGATTATGTTTTAACCATTCGACATATAAAACATTCTCAAATAGAGGAAGGTTAAAGAGCCGAAACGTACCTTGGCCAATAATTCTGCAGTTGCTACCATAACAGAATGTTACTGAACCATCAGTCATGTCTTTAAAATTGGTGAACAGGCCCTTGTCACCTGTCATGTGTCTGGAGCATCCACTGTCTAGGTACCACTTTGAATGGCTTGAAGCATTGAAAGCGGTGTGGGCAACCTAACAAGTAACGTTAGGAACCCATTTCATTACAGTTTTGGGTTTAGGAGTATAGTTGGTCTTCTTGTAGTTGTTATAAGACTGACCCACTGATTTAGATTTTAAGAGCTCCTTAAGTAAGTCAACGATTTTCTCAGCTAAAGGATTTCGATTTTGATTTTTATAGTTGATATGGTTACTTTTAGGTTTTAAGGTTTGAAAAGACTTAGCATTTTTAAAATAATTTTGATTCAGACTTTTCTCTTTTGAGTTTGAAGACTCCCCTTTCACAAATCTGGGTATAGTATTCTTATGTTTAGGATAGTATTCTTATGTTTAGGAGGAATACTTATGTCGTAGCCTAATCTAGATTGATCGCCACATTTTCTGGATCTGGATAAGAGTTTTACTAACTTAGGATCACCCTGGGCATACCTCCAAGTGTCTTTTAAACTCAAAATTGAAGAGACTTCAAGTTTTAGCTTTTCATTTTCATATTTTAAGTTTTCAACTTGGGAGGTTTTGAAATCTAAGTTGCACATAGTTTTTTCAAAACAATCTGAAATGTGTGATTTTTCTAAGACTAGATTATCAAAACTTTCTTTAAGTTTTGAAAACATTTCTTTTTGAAGTTTTAGTTTTACAACAATTTTGCAACTTTCCTTGTATAGGGCGTTATAAGCATCTTGAAGATCTTCTTCATTTTCATGATCACTATTCAGATTTTCTTCACTGGTTGAATCATCGTTATCTGAAAAAGTGAACTTGACTAGAGTCATTAGGGCTTTAAAATCATTACCCGACTCGGTTTCAAAATCTTCTAACTCAGCGGAAGCTTCAGAGCAGGAAGATTCATCCCATGTAGCCAACATACCTTTCTTTTACGGTTTGACCTTTTTAAGACATTTGTTTACTAGATGCCCATATTCATGGTAGTTATAACATTGGTTGTCTTTTAAAGATTTTCAAGTTTTAGATCTAAATCTTTTCTTTTCATTAAGGTTTTGCAAATCAACCCTCTTTTTACTTTTAAAAATCTTATAAAACTTTTTAGCTAAAAGGGTCATATCATCTTCAGAATTTTCTAAATCAGAATTGTTATTTTCTTGATAAATAAGTTTAGAAGATTTAAGGGTGATGGATTTACCTTTAGGAGCTTTAAAGTTTAACTCATAGGTCTGTAATTAGCCAACTAATTCTTCTACCCTCATGTTATCCATATCACGAAGTTCCTGGATCGCAGTCACCTTTGAATTAAACCGTTCAGGCAGTGAGCATAGTATTTTTGCATAGACTTTACTTTCTGGGATTCTATCACCGAGACCCCACATAGAGTTGACAATGTCATTCAATCTTGTATAGAAGTCCATGAAAGTTTCACTTTCTTCCATACGTATTTCTTCAAATTTGGTTGTGAGGATTTGGACTTTAGATTTCTTGACAATTGTTATTCCCTCGTGTGTCATTTCTAAAATATCCCATGCTTGGTTTGCAGTATCACAGGATATAATTCTTTTGAATTCATCAGGTGATAGTGCGCAAGTAATTACATTTAGAGCCTTTGCATTGGCACTACTCTCACTTTTCTGAAGAGCGGACCAAGAAAAATAAGGTGAGACTTTTATCATTTTAGATCCATCGGTACTAGTTACTTCAGTGGTAGGAGGGGTCTAATTGGTCACTGTGGCTTGTCACACGCTCTCATCCATGGATTTCAAGAAAATCCTCATTCTGGCTTTCCAGTAAGCATAATTTGAGCCATCAAATGGTGGAGGCCTAGTGACTGAAAAGCTATCAAAATTTGACATCTTAAAAAGCTCAGATCGATTAGCTCAGGAAATTAATCCAAAAAAATAAAGCGAGCTATTAGGCTCTGATACCACTTGAAAAGGTCGAGCTAAGAGTCCTAGAGAGGGGGGGTGAATAGGACTATGCCAAATTTTAAAAATTAAATGCAGAATTCAAACAAATATAAATAAATAGGCTAGCAGCCCACCTGGTGGACGTTCCGACTGGGCTGACGTCCAGCAGGTGGTTGGTCGTTCTTTCCCCCCATGGGGCCCACTTTGATAATGTGTTTTATCCACGCCTTCCCCCTTTTATGTGGCCCACTTGGACATGGTCCACCTCCCCTGGTGGACGTCCACAAGTGGGGCCCACCTTGGGTGTTTGAAGGGCTAGCCGTCCAGTCCATTAGGACCGCCTAGACCGTCCAGACCATTTCGAAATGCTGCTGGACTTGCAGTCTAGCAGCAAGCCCACTTAATTTATGTGTCGTATACACACCTTCCATCTGGTGGGGCCCATTGTGATTACTGCTGGCCATCATGAAATCACTGTTCACTCAGTTTTACCATCTGCTGGACCTCAGCAGGCCCAAGAAGTTGGGTGGGCTGAATGTCCAGCAAGGCCTTAAGAAAATTCTGCATGTATCTGAATATTGTGAAGATGTGAGGCCCATCAGATTGAGAGAATTGTGTACACACACCATGCTTATATTTTTGAGATTTTTGGGCTTAATTAGTGCCTTTTGAGGCCCGCTTTTGGGCTGATTGTTAAGGACCATGACATGTAAGTGCTAAGGTTTCTAGCTCCCATATTGTCAAATTTTGTAGTGCCAAAACCTCTCTTAGAATCTGTGTCTTGTGTAGTTTATAATGAAGATTGTGCATCACTCAAGAACAAAGATCTTTACTTTAAGAAATGCAAGTTTACATGGTCATGTTCAAGTACAACATCAAGTGTGTGTTCAATGTTCAAGATTCATAATTCAAGCTCTAAGTCATGACAAAGTCTTTTACTTTGAACCTCAAGCTTCAAGAGTTCAAGATTTTCAAAGCTTCGTACAAAGTCAAGACAACATTCCTAGATTTTGATACTCAAGTTCAATCTTCAACGTTAGTCAATTTCAAGCTTCAAGAGACTCAAGTTCAAGCTTCATCCTATAACAAGATCTAAAGCTTCGCGAATTTCAAAGAACGACTATTAACTAAAGGAAAAGAAGACTCAATGTTCATACATCACTAACAAGGTATGAATGACCCTAGATTGACCTTAAGGTAGGTTATTTTGAATACATAATTCAATTAGATCATTTTATAAGCGAATAGACTGTTTCTCGACTAGTCATGGACTCTGATTGACTAGTCCTAGCATTGGCTTGACTAGTCCAAGAAATTCCTCGACCGGTCCTAAGATTGTTACAAATTTTCATTTTTTTTAAAAGCCTCGACTAGTCCTGAAGACTGCTCGACCGGTCGTGTGAATAGTGCTCGACTTGTTCTCAACCAGCCTGCAGCCTCGACTCAAAGTCTAACAACTAAATCTAGTTCCACATGACCAGTCGTGGACAGGTCACGAACAGTCGTGGAGGTCCCTTGACCGGTCGTGAAGGTCCTATGACTAGTCGTGGAACGACTTTCTCTTATTGCACTCAAAATTTCAAAAATCTGTTCGTCCTACGGCCAGTCGTAAACGTGATTTCTTCACTTATAAATAAAGCACGAATTTCAGAGTTTTCATTGAATTCAAGTTAAATCAATACGCCACTCTGAGAGATAAGTTAGTAATCTTTTTAAGCTATATTGTGCTCATTTAATATTCTCTTTTATTAGCTTTCTTGGCATTTGATTTTGAATTTTCGCATTCCAATTTTATTTAAAAGAGGGATTGAAGTATTCCCATTTCTTGGAATCAAAATCAAATCAAGCTAGCCTAAGGTGCTTTAAATCTAAAATCAATTTAGAACCTAGAACCATTTCATAAGTGAGTTTGGACATTGAACTTCTACGTTAAACTTCTACTCCGATTTGGTTCTTCTGGGCTGCATCAAAAAGAGAATATCCAGGTATTTTATATTATTGTAAATTTCTGTATTTTGGTTTTATTGAGATTGTACTAGAAAAATCTCTCTGTTTTGGTTTGTCTGAGGTGATCCAGAAAACTCAGAGTGTGGGATTTTTGAATTGTGTAAGCTCACTTAAAAGACACAATTGTGAGGGTTTTAGGTGAACCTGGAAAATCCTATTTTCATAGTGAACCCTAATATCCACTGTGTGAGGATATTAGGAGTGAAGTAGTTGTGTGGCTGTTTTTCTAAGCAGTTGGTGTACACACAAACGAACCACTATAATTTCTGGTCTTGTGGATTGATTATTTATTTCTTTTTGTGAATGATTGTAATTTACCTTTTTGCATTTTGGAAAATGTTGTAATTTCTTTTATGCAAGTGTGGATAATGTTGTAATTGCTTAGATTTCTTTCTTTGCTATTTATTTCTTTATTCCTCTGTATCAGTTTGAGTTTTTGATACACAAACTGTTCTAGTAAGGTTGTCCTGCCATAAACCCTTGGTTTTTATGGTATAAGTTGTCCTTAGAACAACATCTATATCAACCTCTCAATACTCGTTCATTTGAGGTTGTCTTTAAATTCAGCATTGTGGAATTGTCTATTGCTATCTGTATTTAATTTATTTAAATTCCGCTGTTAATTTTTTAATTTGGCATAGTCCTATTCACGCCCCCCCTCCAGGACATATAGCTCGGCCTTTTCAAGTGATATTAGAGCCTAATAACTCGTTTTTATTGTTATTACTTTTTGGATTAATTTCCTAAGCTAATCGATATGAGCTTTGTAAGATGTCAAATTTTGATAGCCTATCAGTCACTAGGCCTCTACCATTTGTTGGCTCCAATTATGCCTATTGGAAAGCCAGGATGAGAATTTTCTTAAAATCCATGGATGAGAACGTGTGGCAAGCCATAGTGATTGATTGGACCCCTCCTACCACTGAAGTAACTGGCATTGATGGATCCAAAACTATGAGAGTTACACCTTACTTCTCTTAGACCACACTTCAGAAAAGTGAGAGTAGTGCCAATGCAAAAGCACTAAATGCAATCACTTGCGCACTATCACCGGATGAATTCAAAAGAATTATATCCTATGATACTGCAAAGCAAGCCTGAGATATTTTAGAAATGACACATGAGGGAACATCAATTGTCAAGAAATCTAAAGTCCAAATCCTTACAACCAAATTTGAGGAAATACGTATAGAGGAAAGTGAAACTTTCATGGACTTTTATACTAGATTAAATGACATTGTTAACTCTATGTGGGGTCTCGGTGATAAAATCCTAGAAAGTAAAGTCTGTGTAAAGATTCTATACTCACTACCTGAACGGTTCAATTCAAAGGTGACTGCGATCAAGGAACTTTGTGATACGGGCAATATGAGGGTAGAAGAATTAGTTGGGTCATTACAGACCTATGAGTTAAACTTTAAAGCTCCTAAAGGTAAATCCATCGCCCTTAAATCTTCTAAATGTATTTCTCAAGAAAATAGTAATTCTGATTCAGAAAATTCTGAAGATGATATGGCCCTTTTAGCTAAAAAGTTTTATAAGATTTTCAAAAGTAAAAAGAGGGTCAATTTTCAAAAATCTAATGATAAGAAAAGATCTAAATCTAAAACTTGAAAATCTTTAAAAGATAGTCAATGTTACAACTGCCATGAATATGGGCATTTAACGAACAAGCGTCCTAAAAAGGATAAATCTAAAAGAAAGGTATGTTGGCTACTTGGGATAAATCTTCTGACACTGAAGCCTCTTCTGAATCAGAAGATTCTGAAACTGAGTCGGGTATTAAAGTTAAAGCCCTTATGACTTTAGCCAAGTTCACATTTTCAGATAATAATGATTCAACTAGTGAAGAAAATCTAAATAGTGATCATGAAAATGAAGAAGATTTTCAAGGTGCTTACAATGCCCTATACAAGGAAAGCTGTAAAATTGTGGTAAAACAAAAACTTTAGAAAGAAAAGTTTTCGAAACTTAAAGAAAATTTTAATACTCTTGTTTTAGAAAAATTCCACATTTCAGATTATTTTGAAAAAATTAAATGCGATTTAGATTTCAAAAAAAACTTGAAGTCTCTTCACTTTTGAGTTTAAACGATACATGGAGGTATGCCCAAGGTGATCCTAAGTTGGAAAAACTATTATCCGGATCTAGAAAATGTGGTGACATATCCGGTTTGGGCTACGACAAAAATATTCCACCCAAACATAAGAATACTCCTCCTAAGTTTGTGAAAGGAAAGTCTTCAAACTCAAAAGGGAAAAGTTAAAATCAAAATTATTCTAAAAATGCTAAAACTTCTCAATCTTTAAAACCTAAAAGCAACCATATCAACTATAAAAAATCAGAATCGTAATCCTTTAGCTAAGAAAATCGTTGATTTACTTAAAGAGCTCTTAAAATCTAACTCAATGGGTCAGTCTTATATCAACTACAAACACAAGAAGACCACTCCTAAACCTAAAACTATAATGAAATGGGCTCCTAAGGTTACTTGCTTGGTTGCCCACATGGCTTTCAAAGCTTCAATCCATTCAAAGTGGTACCTAAACAGTGGATACTCCAGGTACATGACTGGTGACAATGGTCTGTTCACCAATCTTAAAGACATGACTGATGGTTCAGTCACATTTGATGATGGTAGCAACTGCGGGATTATTGGCCAAGGTATGGTTCAACTTTCTAACCTCCCTTTATTTAAGAATATTTTATATATAGAAGGTTTAAAACACAACTTATTAAGCATTTCTCAAATATACGATAACAACCATAGCATAAAATTTTCTAACCTAGGGTGTAAAATTTTAAATAAAAATGATTATATAATATTAACTGGTCGTAGAACTTCTGAAAACTGCTACATCGTAAGTGATTCTAGCTCATGTAATTAATTGTGCTACATGGTCCATACTGATGAGGCCGAGTTATGGCATAAACGCCTTGGACATGTACACTACCATAACTTGTATAGATTGAGCAAAAGAGAGTTAGTAAGAGGCCTACACAAAATACAAAAAATAGATAAAACATGTGGCGAATGCCATATTGGCAAGTAAACTAGGGGTTCTCACACAAAAGTGGACTCCAATGCCACATCTAAACCGCTCAAACTCCTCCATATGGATCTTATTGGACCAACTAGAACGGAGAGTCGAGGTGGCAAAAAGTATATTCTGGTAATCGTTGATGACTTTACCAGATATACTTGGGTAGTCTTCTTAAGAGACAAATTAGAAACTCTCGATGAAGTTAAAAGGGTACTTAGACGTATCCAAACTGAAAAAGAGACTTAAGTCTCTAAGATTCGTAGTGATCATGGATCAGAATTTGAGAATAGCATTTTTGAGAAGTTTTGCAATGACCAGGGAATATCACATGAATTCTCTATGCCCAAAACACCACAACAAAATGGTATAGTAGAAAGAAAAAATACAGTGCTTCAATAAATGGTAAATATAATGTTAAACAATATGAAGCTCCCTAAAAATCTTTGGGCCAAAGCTGAAAATACTGTGTGTTATATAATTAACCATGTTTATACTAGAAAATTAAATGGTAAAATAGCTTATGAATTGTGGTTTGATAAGAAGCCTACTGTCAAATACTTTCGAGCTTTTGGCAGCAAGTGCTACACTTTACGTGACTGAGAAAATCTGGGTAAGTTTGACACCAAAAGTGATGAAGGGATATTTTTAGGGTATGCTCTGAATAGTCGAGCATATCAGGTTCTTAATAAGAGGACCGGTGTAATTCAAGAATCAATTAATGTAGTTATTGATGATCACTTGAATACACTTGTCTCAAGTTTAGATAATGATGAAGTACTTCTAATTGATAAACTAGATTCTTCATCAAGTCAAAATAACTTTGAACTGAGAACTATTAAAGACCATCCAACTAATCAAATTCTTGGAAACCCTCTCACTGGTGTACACACTCGTAGACAACTAGAAGATGTGTGTAACTACGTGTGCTTTACATCCTAGATAGAACCGGCTAACGTAAAAGAAGCTCTTACTGACGAAAACTGGATAGTTGCGATGCAAGAAGAGCTTAATCAATATATTAAAAATGATGTTTGGTACTTAGTTCTTAGATCGAAAGATAAACATATTATAGGAACTAAGTGGATTTTTAAAAATAAGTCTGATGAACTTGGTAATATAATTCGAAACAAGGTTATACTGGTTGTACAAGGGTACACTCAAATTGAAGGCATTAAATATGATGAAACCTTTACCCCAGTAGCTCGTCTTGAATCAATTAGACTATTTATATCCATTTCTTGTTTTAGAAAGTTCAAAATTTATCAAATGGATGTAAAGAGTGCTTTTTTAAAGGGTGATTTGCATGAAGAAGTGTATGTTGAACAACCAACGAGTTTTGAAGACCCTAAGAATATTGATCATGTCTATCGCCTAAAAAATACTCTCTATGGTTTAAAACAAGCTCCCAGGGTATGGTATGAAAAACTGACTAAGTTTTTACTAAGTCATAACTTTATAATGGGAAGTGTTGATAAAACTCCGTTTGTAAAGAAACATAATGATCACATTTTAATAGTGCAAATATATGTTGATGATATTATTTATGGGTCTACCTGTGCTAACATGACTGTTGAGTTTGCAGATCTTATGAAATCTAAGTTCGAAATGAGCATGGTTGGAGAATTGAATTATTTTATTGGGTTGCAAGTTAAACAACAACCTGATGGTTTCTTTATTTCCCAAACCAAATATGCTCTGAATTTAGTTAAAAAGTTTGGATTTGAGAATGGGAAAATTTTTGATACTCCTATGAGTACGACTCTAAAACTCTCAAAGGACTCTACAAGTACGAAAGTGGATCCTAAATTATATCGCAGTATGATAGGTAGTTTGCTGTATTTAACTACGAGCCGACCTGATATTGCATTTAGCGTAGGTATTTGCGCTAGATATCAATCTGACCCTAAAGAGTCACATTTAACTGTTGTTAAGCAGATTATGAGATATGTCACAAGTTCAGCTAATCTGGGTCTTTGGTATCCATATGATACTAGTGTTCAATTAGATGCTTACACTAATGCTGATTGGGCTGGTAATGTTGATGATAGGAAATCAACTAGCGGTGGTTGTTTCTATGTTGGGAACTATTTCATTTCTTGGCAAAGTAAGAAATAAAATTTTGCATCACCCTCAACTGCTGAGGCTGAATATATTGCAGCAGGTAATGCATACACTCAGCTTGTATGGATGAAAAGAATGTTAAGCGATTACAGAATTGCACAGGACTCTATGGTTTTATATTGTGATAATTCCAGTGCAATTAATATATCTAAAAATCCAATCCAGCATTCACAAACCAAGCATATTGACATTAGATATCACTACATTCATGAATTAGTGGAAGAAAAGACAATTACTTTGGAATATATCCCGACCGAGACTCAACTTGCTGACATTTTCACGAAACTGCTTGACAAAAGCAGGTTTTCTAAATTAAAATTTGAGCTTGGTATGTGCAATTTGAATTGATTATTCATGCATTTCTGTATTATATTGTATATATTTATTATTTTATTTGTTTAAAATTTCAAATTTCAAGAAAAATGTATATTTTTGGCACGACCGGTCGAGCATGTACTCGACCAGTCGTGTAGCGCGGGTTTGATATTTATTTGGGGGAAAAACCTTTTTCTTCTTCATTTGGGTTTCTTCTCTAACGGGTCCTAGCTCGACCGGTCGAACCCATCCCCCTAATTCTTCAAGGTTAGTCCTTTATTTCCATTTTCCTTATAGATTCAAGTTCGTTTCACTTCTTTTCATCTTTGGAGTGATTTATTTCTTATTTCATTGAGGCTATTGGGGTTTTCTTCTCCAAAATTTGATTTTGATAAAACCCACTCTACATCTTTTGCAACCTCTTGATTCATTGATTTCTTAGTTGCAAATGGATGCTAGAGGCAAAAAGAAAGGTTCTTGTGGTCCTTCAACATCTAGATTGACACCTATCACAAGGCGCCACCTTCGGTCACCCGAAGATGATCAGTCCTATGTGCGGGATTTAAGGTTGCACAATAATATAGTTAAATGACCTGTTCATGTTGAACAACTTACTCCATTTGAAATCCTTCCTCTTCTCCAATTTGTAGGATGGGCTAACATTCTACATTGGGGTGGGCCGGCATACCAGTCTATTGCACAAGCTATGCATGCATGTATTTCTGATTTTTCAACTGAAAATTTAACTTTTATTATAACAACTAGAGAAGGTCCATTTGAAGTAAAACGACATTTGATTTCTGGCCTAATGAAAATACTTGTCAATGATGAAGGTATTCCAATTAGCACTCTAGTAGCTAAATCATCTGAATCAGAAAAACGTATGCTTACTAGAGCATTGTGCAATATAGATGCGCAATGGAGTCAAAATCGAAATGTGCTTGGTTCAAAGTATTTGTTACCCAAATACAGGGTCCTTCACAAGATATTTATTTCAAATTTTTATCTACGTTTTGGTAACAAAACCAAACTCACCTCTTTCATGGTTTGGATTCTGCATTCTATCATCTCTGGTACATCTATATGTCTTCCTTCTTTAATCTGTCATTCCATCATACAATTCTGTGTCCATCCTAGACATAGTGATATCTCTTTTGCATATCTTATGACTGTGTTGGCCACTCATATGTTAGTGGCTATGCCTGTTGGAGAGGCTTCTATTCAACACCTAATCTTCAACAACTCAAATATAAATAAGATGAATTTAAGGTTGGCCGTAGGCTAAGTCAATGTAGGTGTTGGTGGAAATGATGCCGCAAATGAAGAAGAAGCTGGTAATTTACCTCTAGATGACATTAACATAGACAATATCTTTGAAGAGATCGAATTAGATTCTGAGGCTAACCCTGATTATCAGCCTTCTAATTTCGCTAAGAGGTTGAATACTCTTGAGGAATAGGTGGCTCAAATTCATGTAACCCATGATTCACAATTTGCTTATATGCGTAAATATATGAGGTGTATTAATAAGTGTTTACATCAAATTAATCCATCTATTCCTGCTCCCTCTTCAAGATCTGATTAATATTTTCTAATCTTGGTTTTTAATAACTTTAATGATACTTGGATTTATTTTGACTTATGAGGTTATACTTGACTTAACTTGGTAGTACTTGGTGGAACTTGGTTAATTATGTTTAAACATGACTTGCTTATGAATTTATTATGTTGACTATCTTGATCTTTTATTCCTCAGTACTTTTCTTATTCTTCCTTCTTTATCTACTTCCACTTCTATTTCTTGATTCCTTCCTTTGTCATATTGCGACAAAAAGGGGAAAAATTTTGGCATGCTTAATATACGGTGATTTTGATATATTGGTATATGGCATGTGGATTATATATGGATTGTGTATTATGGATGAATTGCTTGTGAATGAATCTATTTTGGGGAAGGGAAGTTAAGTAAGGGGGAGTATTGTTGGTGGAATTGATGACTGATGCATGATTCTTTAACCAGGTTATAACTGGTTTCTTTTTATAACTGGTGCATGATTCTTTATGCATATATTGTTTATGTTTTTATGGAGTGTGTTTTGTCACAAATTTTACAAAGGGGGAGATTGTAAGTGCTAAGGTTTCTAGCTCCCATATTGTCAAATTTTGTACTGCCAAAACCTCTCTTGGAATCTGTGCCTGTGAGTTCATAATGAAGACTGTGCATCACTCAAGAACAAAGATCTTTACTTCAAGAAATGCAAGTTTACATGGTCATGTTCAAGTACAACATCATGTGTTCAATGTTCAAGATTCATAATTCAAGCTCCAAGTCAAGACAAAGTATTTTACTTTGAACCTCAAGCTTCAAGAGTTTAAGATTTTCAAAGCTTCGTACAAAGTCAAGACAATGTTCCTAGATTTTGATACTCAAGTTCAAGCTTCAAGAGACTGAAGTTCAAGCTTCATCCTATAACAAGATCTCAAGATTCGCGAACTTCAAAGAACGACTATCAACTGAAGGAAAAGAAAACTTAATGTTTATACATCACTAACAAGGTATGAATGACCCTAGATTGACCTTAGGGTAGGTTATTTTGAATACATAATTCAATTAGATCATTTTATAAGTGAATCGACTGTTTCTCGACTAGTCTTGGACTCTGTTGGACTAGTCCTAGCACTGGCTTAACCAATCCAAGAAATTTCTCGACCAGTCCCAAGATTGTTACAAATTTTTAAAATTTTTTATTAAGCCTCGACTAGTCCTGGAGACTGCTCGACCGGTCATGTGAACAGTGCTCGACTCGTTCTCAACCAGTCCTACAGCCTCGACTCAAAGTCTAGCAACTAAATCTAGTTCCACATGACCAGTCGTGGAGGTCCCTCAATCAGTCGTGAAGGTCCTACAACCAGTCGTGGAACGACTTTCTCTTATCGCGCTCAAAATTTTAAAAATTTGTTGGTCCTACGACCAGTCGTGGTGTCCTCAGGACCAGTCGTGAATGTGATTTCTTCACTTATAAATAGAGCACGAATTTCAGAGTTTTTCATTGAATTCATGCTAAATCAATACGTCACTCTGAGAGATAAGTTAGTGATCTTTTTAAGCTATACTGTGCTCATTTAATAGTCTCTTTTATTAGCTTTCTTTGCATTTGATTTTGAATTTCTGCATTTAAATTTTATTTGAAAGAGGGATTGAAGTATTCTCATTTCTTGGAATCAAAATCAAATCAAGTTAGCCTAAGATGCTTTAAATTTAAAATCAATTTAGAACTTAGAACCATTTCATAAGTGAGTTTGGACATTGAACTTCTACGTTGAACTTCTACTCCGATTTGGTTCTTCCGGGCTGCATCAAAAAGAGAATATCCAGGTATTTTACATTATTGTAAATTTCTGGATTTTGGTTTTATGAGATTGTGCCAGAAAAATCTCTCTGTTTTGGTTTGTCTGAGGTGATCCAGAAAACTCAGAGTGTGGGGTTTTTGAATTGTGTAAGCCCACTTGAAAGACACAATTGTGAGGGTTTTAGGTGAACCTGGAAAATCCTATTTTCATAGTGAACGCTAATATCCACTGTGTGAGGATATTAGGAGTGAAGTAGTTGTGTGGCTATTTTTTTAAGCAGTTGGTGTACACACAAACGAACCACTATAATTTCTGGTCTTGTGGATTGATTATTTATTTCTTTTTGTGGATGATCTAATTTACCTTTTTGCATTTTGGAGAATGTTGTAATTTCTTTTATGCAAGTGTGGAGAATGTTGTAATTGCTTAGATTTCTTTCCTTACTATTTATTTCTTTATTCCTCTGTATCAGTTTGAGTTTTTGATACACAAACTGTTCTAGTAAGGTTGTCCTGCCATAAACCCTTGGTTTTTATGGTATAATTTGTCCTTAGAACAACATTTGTATCAACCTCTCAATACTCGTTCATTTGAGGTTGTCTTTAAATTCAACATTGTGGAATTGTCTATTGTTATCTGTATTTAATTTATTTAAATTTTGCTATTAATTTTTTAATTTGGTATAGTCCTATTCACCACACCCCCCCACCTCTAGGACATATAGCTCGGACTTTTCATGACAATCCAGATTTTTAGACGTCCAGCAGGCCCAAATAGCATTGGATGTCCAGCCTTGAGCCCAGTTTTGTGAATGGGCTGTTTTCACATTGTACTGGACTTTGTGGGCTAAAATGTTATATGTAATTGGATCCTTGTTACCCATCTATCTTGCCAAGTCTTGGGCTGAATTGTAGGGCCCATTTTGCCAAATCTTAAATATGCCTTATGTATTTGGGCATATGGGCTGCCCATGAGGCCCATCATAATGCGTGAATTCAGTGGGAATTGTACTTAGGCCATGTTTTGCCCCTTGGGCCCATGTTGATGTATTTAGGATTTGGGCCATTTCTTGATGCCCATCATGTGGTATGAGATGTTATGGATTGCTGCCCATTTTCTTTTCATAGTTGTACTTGGGTCATGGGCCTTGTTTTAACTAGATTCCTTAATGGGCTGCCTTCTAAGGGACAATGGTGGTTGAATGTCCACATTGTGAACCCCTCTAGGCCCTTTTTTAGGCCCGTTCTCATCTATTGGTGGTTGAATGTCCACATTGTGAACCCCTCTAGGCCCTTGTTTAGGTCCATTCTCATCTATTAGGCCCATAGTATTGCTTACTTAGACTTTGTGGGCTACCCCAAACCATTGGGCCCCCACTATTAGTTATGTATCTTCTATACCTTGAAGAATCGTCTAAGTACCTAGACCCGACCTTGTTAAGAGGGAAGTACAACATCACTGCATGTTATGCCTAGTTATCTTCATGATTCATTCCCATGTGCATCATGTGTATGCTTGGTTGATGAGTAATTGATCATAGGATGTGTCATTGGGTAGGTTATTTATGGGACTCCCTGAGTAATGGAGTTGCCCCACATGAGCGTGCTACATGCACAAGACTGATGCATGGTTGATTGGTATGCTTCATGCATCTCGCATTTGTATGGCACAGATTATTATTCGCCAGATTTCTACACCGAAAATATTTAGTTCTAGCACTGTGATGTCCTTGGGTGAAAGTCATAGAACCTTCATAGTACCAGGAGATGCTCCAATGTCGAGACCGAGTGGAAATATGAGTGCCGATGCAAAAACCATTAGGCTGCATCTCCCACTGTGTTGTGGTCAGTTACAAGGGGGTGTAGCCTTACCCACCCGAGTGAGGGGGCTATAAGCTAGACTGAGTTTGACCAGCTTACAAATGGGTCACTAACGACGTGCTGAGTAGGTGTTGGCTTACTACAGGCGGGTAGTGAGGTCTCTTGTGCTCAGTGGGTTGTGCGGCTAGGGAGGTGACAGTCAGTGTGGAGTGTATTTGTCCCTGGTGATTTTCCAGAGAGGAACTGTACTGATATGTAGACTTGATATGAGGACTGACATGATCGCATTGCATATTGCCTATGGCATTTAGCTATATAGGCCCCACATTGCCTAGCCTTAGGATGGCTGATGGCACTCCTACATTATATTGCATTGCCTTGATATGGCTGATGGCATTCCTGCCTTGCATTGCATAGCCTTATTATGGCTGGTGGTATTCATAGTCTTGCCAGCATATTCCGTATACTTTGATATTTCATACTTGGCACCTGTCCTTCACACACTTACACCACCCTCTAAGCTTTCTATAAGCTTATACACGATTAATGCATGCAAGTGACGTTAGGCAGTAGCGGAGCAGGAACAGGAGCGTGCTGCAGATCTTCTGGAGTTTTCTTTTATAGCCATTGTATCTTTTCCTTTTACGCCTTATATAATAAAAGTTTTTATTCTTAGTGGATTTTGTGATGGTGCTCCTGTGGTTATTATTTTGTGGGTTATGGTCTTCGTTATGCTGATTATGAAACAGACCTATGTTATAAAAATCCTCCTTGTAGGATTCCAGGATCGGAACCTGGTGTATGGGTGCTAGGAGCCGAGAATGGGGTACTACGGAGGTTGTTGGCGCCGGATTCGGCAATCGGGAATTTTGTGAGCCTAGTTTTTAAGTTCGGGGCATGACAAGAGTTGGTATTAGAGTATAACCTAGGAAAAACTCAGGAACATATCACAAATCTGCTTCGAGCTTAGGACACTACTTGTCCCGAGTGCGTACTCTTTTAATTTGGTTCTCTAAAGTCTGAGCCTTCGAGGGTTCTATTCTTAAGGCTGATAGACACCTTTGTTCTTTTTGTAGATCATGCCGCCTAGACGAGACACGAGAGGTAGAGTCACCCATGGTACCCGAGTGACCCGAGCGCATCCCGCTCCACCTCTTGAGGATCCTATTCCCAAGGTTCTCATTCCACCTCCAGTTGCTCCCATTCCCTCACCTGAGCCTACAATACCTATGCCAGAGGCTCCCGTAGTTCCTGTGCCTCCGCCTGGGGCCAATGCAGCCCCTACATTCCCTACCATACCCGTTGGAGTAGAGCAGTTGTAGCAGATGTTGCAAGCCATCACAGCCGCCCTCCAAGGGCAGAGCAGACATCCAGTGAAGACTCCAAAGCAGGTGCACGCGAGTGCTCTTTTATGAGACTTCCATTAGCATGATCCCCTGCATTTTCGGGGTGAGATCGATCCTGCAGCAGCTGAGTTATGGCTCTCTGGGGTGGAGAAGATTTTTGACACCATGAGATGCACGACACATCAGCGAGTTCTGTTGGTGGTATTCCTTCTTCAGGGAGAGGCTCAACATTGGTGGGCATCCGTTTCCCGAGTAGCTGGCAGAGATTTTATGTGGACTTGGGAGGACTTCGTGGACCGGTTCGACCAGAAGTTTTTCCTCGAGCATGTTCAGCAGCAGCGTGCATTGGAGTTTGAGACGCTTGTCCAGGGGGACATGACCATGTCGCAGTATGAGGCACGTTTCGTCGCATTGTCTAGATTTGTGACTTATCTGGTGGATGATGAAAGGTGGAAGGATCGCCATTTTATGAACAGCTTGCGTTCTGCTCTCAGGAATAGTGTAGTTAGACACCTGCTTGCGACGTTCGATCAGGTTGTACAGAG
Source organism: Magnolia changhungtana (assembly GCA_030180095.1). Classification (NCBI taxonomy): domain Eukaryota; kingdom Viridiplantae; phylum Streptophyta; class Magnoliopsida; order Magnoliales; family Magnoliaceae; genus Magnolia; species Magnolia changhungtana. The sequence continues at coordinate 8,983,650 of JASAUF010000600.1, forward strand.
GGCCTTGGTCTACGAGGATGATTGGGCCACCTTGCAGAGAACCCGTGACCAAGGAGGAGACCGTAAGAGGAAGGCGCACTCCGATAGCTCTTGTCAGCATTAGCACCGTCGGCATATGGCTCGTTTAGGATTTCGAGCACCAGCAGTGCATCCAACATCATCTTCGGGATCATTCACCGGCGTTTGCTTCGGTTGTGGTAGGACGGGACATCATAGGCACGAGTGTCCCCATTCTCAGCCGCAGCAGCAGAGGGCACCGCAGCAGCCCCCGCATCAGCCTCCACAGCAGTAGCAGCAGCAACAACGACCACAACACTAGCCTCTGAGGCCTCCCCTATAGCAGCAGAGGCAGCAGATTAGGCCGTCGCAGTAGCAGTAATAGCAACAGAGACTGCAGATGCAGAGCGGACAAGCACCTCTTTTACCTCCCCCGCCGGCCCAGGGCAGATTTTATGCCGCTCAGCAGAACCCTCAGTCATTAGGAGGGGTAGTCGAGGGTATTCTTCCTATTTCCACTTGCATTACGCCTGTGTTGTTTGATTCTAGAGCATCTCATTATTTTGTGGCCGAGGAGTTCTGCCGATCGATTGGTCTACCATTAGAGTCCACTCATGAGGCCTTGTCGGTATCGACTCCCTTAGGGAAGACTGCAGTATTGGGCCGATTTTGCTTATCTTGCTCTGTTCTGATTGGGGATATATTTCTACATGCGGATTTGTTTGTGTTAGCAATGTCCAAGTTTGATGTTATCATGGGCATGGATTAGCTTGCTGAGTACCACGCCGCATTGAACTGCTCCGCAAGGACAGTCACGTTCTGTATTCTCGGCTTACCGCTATTCCAGTTCGTCACCGAGCCTAGATGAGAGTCGTTGTCTAGTTTGATGGCGTATGCAGTAGAGGAGTCACTGGCTGGGAGCATCGGTCAGTTGCCGATTGTCTGTGATTTCTCCGACGTGTTTCAGGAAATTCCAGGGTTGTCGTCGTGCTGGCAGATTGAGTTCCAGATTGATCTTGTGCCCGGCACTGCACCTATCTCGAAGGCCCCGTATCGTATGACACCTATGGAGTTACGGAAACTGTAGGAACAGTTGGATGAGTTATGTGAGTTAGGCTTTATCCGTCTGAGCAGTTCACCGTAGGGAGCCCTGGTACTATTCGTGAAGAAGAAGAAGGATGGCTCGTTAAGGCTCTGCATGGATTACTACGAGCTCAACAGGGTCATGATCAAGAACAAATACCCACCCCCGAGGATCGACGATTTATTTGATCAGCCGCAGGGTGCATAGTTCTTTTCGAAGATTGACCTGTGGTTGTTATCATCAGATTCGGGTTCGAGAGGACATCCCGAAGACAGCCTTCCTGATGCGCTACGGTCATTTTGAGTTTTAGGTCATGTTGTTCGGAGTAACCAATGTGCCCGCTGTCTTTATGCAGTTGATATACGAGGTCTTCCGGTCTTACCTTGATTAGTTTGTTGTAGTTTTCATTGATGACATTCTGATCTATTCGAGGACCCGTGAGGACCACGAGCAGCATTTGCATATTGTTTTGCAGACCCTCCGTGCCCACCAGCTCTATGCGAAGCTGGAAAAGTGCAAGTTCTGGTAGGAGGAGATGAAGTTTCTCGGTCACGTAGTGTAACGCCCTAAATTTTGAGGGTCGAGCAAAGCTCTACTCCCGAGATCCAGCATATCACTTATGCAATATGGATAATGACGTTCAGATTTTGCCCATATTAATGAGTTAAGCATGAGTGAGATTATACTAAAACAACATAATATATTCTGGATATAATTAAATTAAGCAAGCAGAAGTCTGAAACATATATATTTAAACATGTGGGTGTTTCACAAACCTCCAGAGTATGAGTACGTAACTAGGTTTAATATATTCATGAACTGTTTCAAAATATACAAAATGTGGAAATGTAAGATGTCCAACTAAACCAAGTATCCCAGTGTTCCATGCGTATCAGCACGAGGTCTACATCGACTCGCCCGATAATTGAAAGTAGGAGAATTCCACCTCCTCATCCATTAAGTTCTGCTCCATTGCATAGACTTCATCAGCTCCTGCAACTAAACTAGAGTCTGGTTGGTGTTTTAAAACACCATCCCAAAGTGGGAGTGAGTAGCTAACTCAGTGGTACTATAAGGCAAAAGTTAACATGTTATCAAGTCAATTAAGCATTAATAATAAAGCAACATAATAACCACTTCCTAACTAGTCTTGTTAATGCAGGAATAGAGTGCAAGTAATGATGTATGCCCTCGCATCAAAGCTCCCTCACAAGCGACTCCGACAACCTATTTCGCATATGACATCACTTCCTCCAGTGCAAGTTCATCGCCTTTAAAGCACATCCTAACTAATGCAGTGCAATGTATGGTCATGTTAGCCAAGTAATTAATTAAGCTTATTCATACAATAGATTTAGGAAGCTAGGGTACCTCCCTTTATATCATTGACTAGAACCGAAGGATCCATCTAAGTTCATCACTCCTAGCTAAGCATATACGATAGGTAAGTTGCAGGGTCATCACTCCTAATGAAAAGGCAGTCGATAGGCAAATTCAAAAGTTTATAGTCGCAGTCACTACGCGGGGGGGGGAGTTCACGAGTCCTAGTTGCTCACTGGATACTATGGGGAGGACTCGCCACCTCAGCGTAGGTCGACAGTTTGAACACGGTATCCCATACCACCATGCCCGGCTCATGAATCTTAGCAGATCGTGGTACCATGGTTAAAGCGGACCTTTACGTTGGTCAGGGGTACATTGATTCAAGCAGTAGTATCTATACATGGAAAACACACAATAGGGCAATTGGTTTGTTAGGCAAGTTCGATTGTACGGGCACTTGTTGACTTAAATGACATGGAGCGCATAAGCACCCCTCGTGGCCTGCCCACTGTTGATAATCGTCGTGCAACTCGTATTCATTGAGTCTACCCAATGTGGCGAGACTAATTCGACCACCCGAACAGGGACCGTCACCGATTGCCTGGGCTACGTTGCAGCCCCAATCTTACTCAGATGCATAAATAAATGCATGTGATAATCATTTCAGCATTTGACAACCAATCCAAATAAATTCCTCATTTGAGCATTTCATCGAACACATCGATCACGTTACTAACCACTTACATTTCATCCATAAATTGCGTCGAGGCAAATATGATTACATGAAAGAAACTATAGATATGTATAAGGCAATTAAGAATCCTATCTTAATACTCGTAATAAATACAAATCATCAGTAATTTCTCATTCAGACAATTCATCAAACACTTAGACTACACTTCACCAAATATATAAACTAGGTTAGTTACAACATATATTTTTACAATTCCTTATATAGAGAGATCAACGTGCATATGACAATGATTAATCCTAGATCAGTAACCATGGCAAGAACAAATCATATTCAAATGCTCATTTAAACATTTCAACAAACACATGGAATGCATCTTTTACTCATCATAGTTCATGTGTACATTTCATATAGAAATTGGTGTAGCTAACACAATATGGCAACAATCAAGTCAGACATAAATCACTAGCTAACATGAGAGCATTGATAACCGCAACCTAAGCGTTTATAGTCCACACCTTTCATCCGGATGCTCTATTTGGACTCGGTTTAAACTCTATGTTTCCGAGAAAGGAATGTCGGGCACCTAAATGACGTAATAGGTTAGCTAATTTGACGAACAATCTACCTAGATCTCTACAACGACATTAGGGTTAGGTTTTCTTACCAAAAATCATAACCGAAAGAGATTCAGTAGTGCAACGGGTAGGCAATTTGGTGCGTGGAATCGTGGGAGAGGATTACTACAGCAATCTCCCAAAATCCTTCTTCTCTCTTTCCTCTTTTCTCTTGTTTTCTCTCCTCTCTCCCTTAGGGTTTGATGAAATTCGTAGATAAGAGAGGTGGGGTGAAATAAGGGCTATTTATAAGCCCAGAAGTGATACAAATGGCCTCAGGGCCACTATATAAATAGGTTATACCCTTCGGGCAGCTATTTTTGACAAACAGGGATCATAGGGAGGCCACTACTCACATGATATATTTGTTTCATCCACACCGTCCAGACCTTTGGATGGTACTGAATTAGCTGGGCGGTGCCAGGCCACCGTGATGCATGTGTTTGTACACCACGTCGTTCATCTGTTTCGCTGGTGGGGTCTGCTGGTGTGTGTGTGGCATCCACACGTGGGACCCATCAGGTTGAACGTTACAGCAGCTGTATTGACATCATCAGGCCTATGGGTCTGCCCTTGATGTATGTGTTAAACCCAATCCGTCCATCTATTTAATCCGATCCGTCCAGTCATCTAGATGTGATCGTGGACCACGCCATGATGTTTGCGTTTTATCTCCACCGTCCAGATTGTTGGACGGTGGGATTACACCATGATGTATATGTTTTATCAAACACTGTCCATCAATGAGGACCCCACCTTGGTGCACATGCCTTAAACCCAAACCGTCCATTCATCTAAGCTTCTTGACAGTAGCTTTGTATATATATATATATATATATATATATATATATATATATATATATATATAATAATAAACAGTATGTAAGATAGTTTATATATATATAATACTATATATATTATATGTGGGCCCCATGTGGGACCCACCTTTATGAGAAAGGGTTGGCTAGTGTACGCTGACACCAACCATACAGCTACTGCATCGCAGCCAGCAAGTTTTTTTTTGGGACCCATCGTGCTATGGGTTAATCCACACCGTCCATATGGCTGGACGGTGGGACCCACATCATGATGTATCTGTTATATCCACACCCTCCACCAGATGGTGGGACCCACACCATGATGTATATGTTTTGTCCAAACCGTCCATTTGATGGATGAGCAGCGAAGTCTGGCTGTGCATGAATGTTAAAAGTTCTGTGGACCCCAATCAAGAGGACTGTGTTATATCTGACCGTTTATCTGAGACCCACCTTGATTGTGATGTATCTACACTGTCCATTGATTAGGACGGTGCTGTGTAGGCCAATGTGATGTATGTGCATATCCACACCTTCTGTCCATTTTCCTTGGACTTGTGGCCACCTCACACATGTGGCTCTTGTGAGAGCGGGGCCCACCTATATATGTGTATTTTATTTAGCACTGTCCATCTAGAAGGTGCATGTGAAAACGTCCACCTTGATGTAATCCACGCCGTCCATGCATGGATGGTACTGGTGTTGTGGGAATGAGGTGGATCTAAATTTCAAGTAGGGCCCACCATTATGTACTTTATCCACGCTATCCAACAGTCATGGATCCCAACATGATGTATGTGTTATAAATCCACATCGATGGTGGGACTCGCATGATGTATGTATTTCATATCCACGCGGTCTGCTCGATGGAACCCATCTGTTGTGCAGGGCCCACCTGCTATGTGGCCCATTGTGATGTATCCGAGGCCCATTGATGCGGCTCACTTGATGTTTATAAGGCCCATTGGAGCGGCCCGTCAATGCAGTCAACTTGATGTTTATGAGGCCCATTGGTGTGGCCTGTTGTTACGGCCCAACTTGATGTTTATGAGGCCCATTGGTGCAGCCCATTAATGCGGCCAACTTGATGTTTATGAGGCTCATTGGTGATGTACTTATGGCCCATGTGTCAAGGCCCACTATGATTCAATTGAGGCCCACTGTTATGGCCCATTGCGATGTATATGAGACCCTGAGATGTGGCCCAATGTTATGCATATGCGGCCCATTTGATGATGCTCGACATGATGTATATATGGCCCCTGAGTGAGGCCTATTGTGGTATATATTAGGCCTTTGTATAGGGCCATGGGTCCCACTATATGTTAGGCTCTATGTGGGTCATTCCTTAATTGGCAATGATGGTTGAATGTCCACATTGTCACCTTCCCTTAGGCCTGGTTAGGCCCATTCTCATCATTCTCTAGTGGGTTAACCCAAATTATTGGGCCCCATTGACATTGCTTGATCCATCATCGGCCATCCATCTATGGACCCTGCCTTGCGTCGAGGCCGATTCCGATTTGTCGAGGCCGATTGTATAGGCCGATTTCAATTATCGAGGCTGAGTGTCGAGGCCGATTCTAATTTGTCGAGGCCGATTGTATAGGTTGATTCCGATTGTCTAGTCTGAGTATCGAGGCCGATTCCGATTTATTGAGGCCGATTGTATAAGCCGATTCCAATTTGTCGAGCCGATTCCAATTTGTCGAGGCCGATTGTATAGGTCGATTCCGATTGTTGAGACCGAGTATCAAGGCCGATTCTGATTGTCGAGGCTGATTTTGATTGTTGAGGCTGATTATTGAGGCCGATTCCGATTGTCGGGATTAATTCCGATTCCGATTCCAACTGTTGAGGCCGATTCCGATTCCGATTGTCGAGGCCGATTCCGATTGTCGGGGCTGATTCCGATTCTGATTCCGATTATCGAGGCTGATTTCGATTGCTGAGGACGATTGTCGAGACCCATGTGATATATATGCGGCCCATGTTTGAGGCCCAATGTTATGTATACGCGGCCATGTTTAAGGCCCAATGTGATGTATATGCGACTCATATTTGAGGTCCATTGGGATATGTATTCAGCCCATGTTTAAGGCCTAATGTGATGAATATGAGGTCTATGTTATGAGGCTCATTATGATGCATTTGAGGGCTAGGCGATGAAGCCCATTATGATGTATATTAGGCCCATGTGAGAGGCCCATCGTGATGTGTATTAAGCTCTGGAGTAAGGCCCATGGTGTTGTATATTAGGCCCTTGTGTGAGGCCATGGGTCCACTATATGTTAGGCTCTATGTGGGTCATTCCTTGGGAGCAATGTTGGTTAAATGTCCACATTGTCGAGGCCGATTGTTGATGCCGGTTATTTATACCGATTATGAGTATGTGACAACATAACATCATGATACATGCTCATACGCATCATCTGCATGTTTGTTATGAGATGTGGTTGACCATTGCATATGTCATTGGGCAGGTTATTATGAGACTCCCTAATAGGCGAAGGTTATCTCACATGAGCGCACGGTATGCGCAGGATTGATGCATGACTGGATTGTATTACTCATGCATTTGTGACTACTGTACGCCCTAGTGATATCAGGGCCATAGCCTACACAGGCATATCGTTGATGGCCAGATGGGACACCAAAAATATTTGGTTCTAGCATACGGGTGCTATAGATGTCCCTGGGTGAAAATTTCTAAACCTCCGTGGTCAGGAGACGCCCCAACGTCGAGACTGAGTGGATACATGAGCGCCCGAGTGCTGAATACCAGGAGGCCGCGTCTCCCACTGTGTCATGGTCGGTTGGGAGGAGGTGTGGCCTTACCCGCCTGAGGGTAGGGGGCATTGCTAGGTTGAGTTTGACCAGCTCATGAATAGGTCCGCTATTGACGTACCGGTAGATATTGGCTACCTACTAGCCACGAGGATGGTGAGGTCTCTTCCACTTACATGGTCGTGCGTTAGTGGGCGGCGATTTGCATGTAAAGTGTACTAGACCCCGGTGATGATCCCAGAGAGAAATCGTACTAATACGTGGACTTATCGAGTAAGAGTTGTATATTCATTCACTATCCACTTGGGTTGGTGGTGCACAACTAATTGTTGTGTACCTTCATAATGGCAAGTATTTCGATTGGGTGCGCGACTAACCTGAGATCAGAAGGCTACTACATTGAGTCTGGCTATCCAAATTTAGGTATGGGACTGTTTTGGATAGAAGTCCTTTGTGATGGACCCCATAGCCTGCGATACTACGTACTATCATCTTGACTTCACTCTAACTTGGTTATTTCATTCGCACCGCATATTGCAGTGTATCATCAACATCTGATATTTGGCTTTCTATTCCCGCATTACATAGCTGATCTACATTGTTTCATCAATATATGATATTGTTTTTATTTTTGCATCGCATAGCCTAGATAAGGCTGATGGTATTTATAGGCCTATCAGCATGTTTTCGTATTACTCTGATATCGTATGATTTATGATCTTGCCAGTATTTCTGATATTGTATTATTATGGGCTTATCAGTATTTTCGCTTACTCTGATTTATCTGATATTGCTTACTTGGCACTTACCTTATGCACTCACTTTCACCACCCACTAAGCTTTCTATAAGCTTATGCACGATAAATGAGTGTATGTGGCGTTAGGTTGCAGCAGCATTGAGCTTAGAGCATGCAGCGAACCTCTGGAGATTTGATTTTATCATATGTATTTCTCTTTTAGTATTGTATTCAAATGTTTATATTAGTAGATATGTGATGATGATGTTGCCTTTATAATTTGGGTAAACTTGTGGTTATGTTTATTACGAGTTAAATATAAGTTAGAAAATCCTCCTTGTAAGATCCCAAGATCAGAATCTAGCGTATGGACGCTGGGAGCCAAGAATGGGGTACTACGGAGGCTGTCAGCACCGGATTCGACGATCGGAAATTTTGTGAGCCCAGTTTCCGAGTTTGGGGTGTGACACGACATCCCGAGTGCCACTTATGCTTTGCGAAAGCGGGTTTTATAGATCATTTCACCTGGTATTTGAGAATTTGAGGAATTAAAATGGATCATGCAACATATTCTGAAATTATTGTAACTTAAACTCAAAATATGACTAGCAAGAATATATATATATATATATATATATATATATGGATATATATATATATATATCTAGTGTATATATATATATATATATCCAGTCTACAGGACCGTATCCCAACAAACTACATACAGTTCCAAAATATAAAATGTATCGGCCCTAAAGTCTCATTGTTGGCCCTAAGGCAACCTATAATGGCCCGCCTAAGAGCTGAAAATATGAGAGCTCCTCCTCCGACGCATCAGACTCCATAGTACCTGCATCTACAAAAGTGTCTGGTTGGTGTTTTAAAACACCGTCCCAGAATGGGAGTGAGTGATCAACTTAGTGGGTTCTATTAGCAATAAGTTACACATATTATCAATTTCATTGGTGCAATTATTGAAAAGCATCCAACACACAGTTCCTAGCTACTCTTATTATGATATGATGCATGCCCTCACCATCCAACACTCTTTTAAGCGATACCATCTTCTATTCGCAATGCCTAACACTCCCTCATAAGGCAACCTCGATTGCCAAGTCGCAAACCTAATTAATGTAATGCTATGAATGTTCATATTACCCGAGTATTTAATTAAGTTCATTCATCCAGCAGATTGGAGAAGCTGAAACACCTCCATTTAATCAAAGGCCTTATCCAAATCACTTGGCCCAGGGTGGCTGTAGTAGCTCTAAGCCTGCGATCCATGATCCAAATTTAGGTATCATCCATCTGTCTCACAAATTAATAAATCCAAAGGTAAGGCATAATACCTAAAGGTACGAGGATCAACTCGGTATGGATAGTCACCCAAACACCAAGTATGACTACTCAGTTTCAAGGTGCGGGCTTGTCACATAACCAAATCACCATAGGGAAGGGCTCGTCACCCAATCTCATTCATGCCTGGGTCGTTCGAACGGTACTCTGGCACGGAACCTTAGCTGGGTAATTTTACGAGGCCGTTCAAACAAGGACCTGTCACCTCCTGTGCTCATTAGACACTATGGGGAGGCTCGTCACCCTAGTGTAGGCCGACAGCATGGACACAATGTCCCATTTCCACCATGCTCGGTTCCCAAGATTTGTTTGCTCATTGGTCACTACGGGGAGGCTCGTCACCCTAACGTAGGCCGACAACTTGGACATGGTGTCCCATTCCACCATATCTAGTTCATGAGACTTAGCGGGATGGAATCACTAACGGTTATCAGTAGGCCTCTCAAAGGTATAGGGTGCCTCAGATTCAAGCAGGCATGACTATACATGGTTAACACACATGATTGGTTAGTTAGTGGATCAATTCATCCTATTCAGGCGAATTACTGGACATCCGACATTGGGTACGAGCAACCCACGTAGTCCAACTACTGCTGAGTACCCGTGTTCGACCTAAATTCGTCAGATTGGTCGGTAGGCAGCCCAACCGGTGGGGCTGCCCATACAGACCTTAAAGTTTCGCTGACCAACCTAGGAAAGAGATTTAAATTTACCTAACAACATAAATAGGATCACGAATTACTTCTAAATATAGAAAGTTCAAGCATGCATGTATATAAGGTTCAATTACTTGATATCAAAAGAAAGTCATGAACTACTTCTAATAGCAGAAATTTTAGTCATGTATATAAATAAGTTTCAAATTGCTTATCATCATAAGAAGATCATGTACTACTCCTAAATTCAGAAATTTCAGGCATGCATGCAAACAATCCACAAGTATTTAACTCAATTTAATTGCATAGGAGACATGCAGTACAATTTCCCCAAATTACTTCATACTTGGGGATGATCCATATTCGGTTTCACATAATGAGAAGTGAAATAAGGAATAAAAAACATTATAATGACTTAGTTTAATTGGACATGGAATTAAGCATCTCTTACTCTAAACATATTTAGCCATATTTATAATGAACTATCTACTAACGGATTCCTTATAAATAAACATGCGAAGCAAATTTTACACACACAATCATTAATTCTAGCCTAGGTTCGATAAATGGCTACATAGGGATAATGGTCCGCACCTAGGTATGGTTCGACGGCTTGCGGAGCCACTTCTAAGGTGCTAGTCCCGCAGGTTGGTGTGTCGGAGTCCTACGACAATAGAATTTGCATGTTAGATCACATGCAAGTGGTTTAAAGCACCTGAAATTTAGAAGGGGTTGGCCTGATTACCTTTCTATGGCTGGTGTATGGCGGCGGTGTCATGGGCTCCAATGAGAGTTGAGGTAGGAGGGTGAATTCCTCAAAATCCAGCTCCTTGGAGCTCTCTCCCTCTCTACTCCCTCTCTACTCTCTCCTTTCTCTTTGCTTTGCAGGAAAATTCGATTGCGAGAGTGGCAGAGAGATTTTTGGGACTTTTATAGCCTGAAAATTTGTCTAAACGGCCCTACGAACTCTTATTTTAACATGCACACTCCTAGAGGGTTGATTTTTGGTCCCTGGAGTCATCCCAGTGGCCCCTGGCCCATCTGTGTCATGGTGCAAGTGCCCCATGGTCAAATGAAGGGTTGTTCCAAGTTTGGTGGCAAACGGATGAGTCAATTGATCGCAGGGGCCCGATTTGCGATCAACGATCAGCGATGTTGGATCTAGGCCCCGGTTATACAGATATGAGCAGGAAAATATCCTTAACTCATGCCTCAAGTTTAGTTGCGATCTAACGGTCAGAAAGTCACAACTTTGCGAAAGAGCGGAAGGTATATTTCACTTAAGTTTTCAGATTTTAGCCTAGGGAATTCGTACGTTTCAAGCACTTGGCTTCTGGCCCAAGTTGTGCAGTTCTGGGTACCATTCTAATTCGCCACCCACGATGGACGTCAAGCCCAGTAAGACGGACATTATTCTATAATTTCGGAACTAGTGGGCCACTAACGAGTGGTGTGAAGCTTGTTCAGATAATCGGGGTATTTTTCGAATGAATAGGGTAGGGAGATTTCTTCGGCGCAGTTGTTAGGGTCTGGATTAACTAAGTTTAAAATGTGGCCTATTTGAAATTATCGAAAATAGTGATTCGATCATAATCACTCTAGATCGTTAGTTCTCAGGCTAAATGAGTGACTGGGTTGATTTGGTTTATTAATTAAGATCCAACTCATAGGTGGCTCGGCTTTAGGTAGATCTTTAATTTAGTTACGATTGTCTTGATTGGTCAATTATAGGTCGGTTAGATTTGGGCCCTAGATGAACAATTCACGAGGTTAAACTTGAGGTTTAAGTAATCAGGCGGATTAATTGGCTTCATACAGATGGTTAATCAAATTTGTGCAGTTCTTTATTGGTATCACCTACGTATAGGCTCACCTCGAGCATCAAGGGTCAGTAAGTGACGACGTGGGCTATATATATATATATATATATATTAAGGACGTTTTTTTTTACAATACAAAATAGCAAAAATTCAAGATGTTACAGAAGGCATGATTCACTTTCAACATTATATACTCAGGATTGAAAGTTCTGCCCCACATTTTTTATGGTAATTGCATGAATTGGATTATTGTTATTCTCTTTTATGTTTATATGAGATATGTTCTAATTTTTTATTTTATCTGTAACAGTCATGTCTCTAATTGAATATGTCGATATTGAGAATGTATCGGGACATAGGCAGTGACTTAGAGTGTCAAGCATTACAAGTTGACAAACTCGATGTAGCTAGCATTGTTAAACATCAAGAAGGGGCCAAGGCCATGTGGCAATATGAACGGGTAATGATGTCGTTGCAACTTATCAATGTTGGGTGTACCCATTTCTATCAATTTTTTAATGATATCTTATCTTGTTAAACATTGACAGGCAAACGTACCAGTGAACCACGCCAACAATCATTGGTACCTGATGGTCATTCACCCTCAAGAACGAGAGATCGTTATTCTCAATAGTTTATATTCGAGAGCAGTTAGTCGATACAGGGAACATATCGAGCTGATGAAGGAGGGCTTGCCTATTATATTCTATGCCACAGGAGATACGTCTACGCTGGACGGGAAGGATTGGACCGTTAGCGAAGATATTTTTATACCGAAGCAAATGAACAGATATGATTGCGGCATATTTGTCATGAAATATATTGACATTTTGTGCAGCGGTCGAATTTTGTTAGAAACAGACTTGTAAAAATTCACTCCTATCTGTAGGAATTCAATATCCTATGATCGCTTGAGTGTTCACGATAGATGATATTTGTCTTAGGCATGAGAGGAACAGGAAATTTTGTAAAATGTTGTAATTTGTTGTAAATGATGTCTTGAATAACATTCGGGGTGATTGAAGTTCTGCTTGTGAATTGTTAATTAATTTATTTAAGAATAGTGATTTCACTGTGAATCATGATTTATTTGTGTATTGGTCACTTTCATTAACTTCGTGGTCAAGTGAAGTGACTTCGCGATGATTTTCATTTACTTCGTGATGAACTTCACTCACTTCGCAGTGAATTTCATGATGTTCACGGTGAATTTTATTCACTTCATGGTATTTTTCATTCACTTCGCGGTCAATTTTAATCACTTCGCGATGAATTTCATTCACTTCGTGGTCAATTTCAATCACTTCGTAATCAATTTCATACTTTCATTCACTTCACGGTCAACTTCACTCACTTTGCGGTCAACTTCACTCACTTTGTGGTGAATTTCACTCACTTCGCGGTGAAGTTCACTCACACTGTGGTGAATTTTACTCACTTCGCAGTGAAGTTCACTCACTTCATGGTGAATTTTATTCACTTGGCTATGAATTTTAGTCACTTTTGCAGTGAATTTCATTCAACTTCATTCAATTTGAGGTAAATTTCAATCGCTTCACTTCACGGTCAACTTCACTCAATTTACGGTGAACTTCGCTCACTTTACAGTAAATTTTATTCACTTCACGGTGAACTTCACTCACTTCGTGGTGAATTTCACTCACTTCGCGATGAACTTCATTCACTTCACGGTTAAAGGTAGTGAATTTTTTTCTTAAAAGGAGCACCAAAAGGGCTCAAAGCAAAATACAACAACTAAAGCCCATTCAACAAGGACCAATCACTTTGGTCAAATGCCTTAGTACAAGAGACAAATCACTTTGATCAAATTCCTTAGTACAAGAAACCCAACCTAACATTTAACTTTGCCCTCTTATAGATTAATAACTACGTCCTTCTTTTGTCTTAGAAACACTGATTCTTCCTCTTCCCCTAAATGGCCTAGATTACAGCCATTAAAACTTGCATTCACTTCATGGTGAATTTCAATCACTTCATGGTGAATTTCACTCACTTTGCGATGAAGTTCATTTACTTCGCGGTGAAGTTCATTCACTTCACGGTGAATTTCATTCGCTTCGCGGTGAAGTTCATTCCCTTTATGATGAATTTCATTCACTTCGCTGTGAAGTTCATTCACTTCGCGGTGAATTTCACCCACTCGGGGTGAATTTCACTCACTTCGCGGTGAATGAACTCACTTCAGGGTGAATTTCATTCACTTGGCATTGAATTTCATTCACTTCGCGTTGAATTTCACTCACTTCACGGTGAAGTTCATTCACTTCGCAGTGAATTTCACTCACTTCGCTTTGAAGTTCATACACTTAGCGGTGAATTTTAATAACTTCGCAGTGAATTTCACTCACTATAAGGATGAATTTCACTCACTTCATGAATTTGGTGGGCAGAGCCCGACGAAGTGTGTTGGGTCACTAAAGTAGCTCGTCCTACCCCAAAATCATATGTGGTACATTCGACAACTCATTTCAGTTTGCGAGATACATCTGTTTAAAGTTATGACCATCCGGATCATCTCCACTTCCTATCGGGCCTTTTTCTAGTCTACCTCAACCATGGAACGAACCATATGAGAGTCAGATTTGAAAAGAGGGGGAAGAATGGAATAGAATAAAACTTAACTTCGACACAATCCGGGCCTTCGACGCCTAAATGGGTCATCGCCGTCTCTGAGCGGTCACATTCCGGTCACTCTTTAGCCCATTTGAGGTTTAAGTACACCTTAGATGGGACCCACCCAACCATTTGAGTGCAATAGGCTAGTGTAGGGGTGGCTCACCCAAAATAGGACCATAAAGAGAGGGTTGCAACAGTAGTGTCGCCGCAACCTTCTCTCTTTATACGTGTGTGAGTGTGTCCCACCTATTGCTTACATCACTTTATCACACTATTCTCTCTATTTCCACCATTTCTAAAACCCACTCTCTTCCTCACAAACCCCTCTTTCTCAACATTTCTCTTCCACCATTCCACAAACCTCGCTTTCACAACCCTTCTTCCAAAGCCACCATTTCTAAAACCCTCTCTCTTCTTCCAAAGCCACCATTTCTAAAACCCTCCCTCTTCTTCCAAACCCACCATTTCTAAAACCCTCTCTCTTCTTTCACAACCCATCTTCCCTCTTCCAAACCCATCTTCATTCTTTCACAACCCATCTTCCCTCTTTTAAACCCTTCTTCCAAACCCCTCTTACAAACCCATCTTCATTCCCTCACAAACCCCTCTTCCCTCTTCCAAACCCTTCTTCTAAACCCATCTTACAAACCCCTCTTCCAAACCCTTATTTCTAAAACCTCACTCCTTCCAAACCTTTTTTCCTCATGCGATTTATCGCAATCTTTTCCTCACTATTTTCCATTCCCTTGATTCTTTCTCTAATGGGGAAGAAGAGAACGGTGAGCTGTGGAACAAGGTTGTCAAGGAGGGACAATGACATTGAAGAGAATCCTTCATCACCACGGACCAAAAGAAGGATGAGGAGGGCCGCTGACAATGAAGCGAGTCCTTCATCACCACATATTCTAAGAAATGTCAAAAGTGCCAATGTCGATGCATCGACCCTTACACCACCACGTCGTGAGAGGAGGACGAAGAGGGTTAATGATCAGGATGCGGGGCCCTCGGATGCGGGTCAATATCGTGATCAAGAAGTCATCTTCGAAGTCACAGTGGAGGACATGCTATTTGGCAAGAACGACGTGCTAAATCGACTCTTGCATGCCGGTTGGGGAACTGCTTTTGAAGGCGACTATCGAGCCACTGAAGATGATGTAAGGTACTTCTACTCTCGAATCTGCAGCCCAAGTCTAGAACCACTCGGATTTGACATTTCATTTGGAAACCGAGTATGGCCCATCGATGTACAAGACATCGCAAACGTACTTGGCGTGCCACGGGGAATAGTCTATATCACCACTAAGGACTTGAACACGTGGCAGCATGGGAATGAGCTTAGCATGAGCTCATGTGGCCAGCTCGTTCATTGGAGGAGAAATAGTAGTTTCAAAAACATAACAATGACACCAATTTACCGATTGCTGCATTACATTTTCACATACAATGTATATCTAAGGGCGGGAAACCGCATGGATATTTCCATCTACCAGGTAGAGGTAATGTACCAGGTAGGGCGTGGGGAGGATGTGTGCCTACCCTCAACTATCCTTTACCAGATAGTGAAGGCTGCGATGTCAAAGAGAAGCAGATTGGGCCTCCCATTTGGTCGCCTGATTTGCAAGATAGCCCGACATTATGGGATCGGGGGATCTAGTGGCCCCATTCAACTAGAAAGGGTGATAACTGAAGACACGTTAAACCGCATGCAATGTGGCCCTAAACAAGATGCACAACAGTTGAGAAATTTTGGGGACGACATAAATGAAGAAGAAGAAAAGGGTGATGAAGAAGATCAAGCTGTAGAAGAAGAAGATGGTGATGATGCAGATCAAACTGAATAAGAAGAAGAAGAGGGTGATGAAGGAGAACAAGCTGAACGCGAAGAGGGTGAGGATGTAACTGAGGTGCCCAATGCACCTCCAGGCTTGGAGGAGCGTTTTGGGGCGCTTGAGGCTAGTATGGTTGAGATTAAGAAGGATCAATGCTACCTGAAGCCCAAGATGCGGAGTATGCACCGCACGCTAAATGCGGTGTTGTGGTGTGTGCAAAAGGAGGGAGCGCCCCCTACCTCACCGGACTTGGTCTCACAGTAGAGAGTTGTGATGGATATGGACCACCTCCCTCACCGAACTCAGTCGAATGGTAGGGAGTTGTGATGGACATGAACTCAGGGCCTACTATTTAATTGATAGTCACTCGTATGTTTGCTTGAAGTAGTTAGACTTATTTCCCTTTTTCTAACATGTAATATTTAGGGCATGTGTTAGTTAGGACATAGTATTTTCTTTTGTAAGCAACTTGCAATTTCCATGTTTCTTTGCAAGTTATGTGGCGACCCATGCATTGAATGTCTTCTTGTCCTTAATGAAAAAGTTTTTGGGTATCCTAAATTGCATCCGTGCCTTGTGTTCTTATGATGATGAATCGGGTTATGCCAAGGAAGATAGTTGAACTTGTGACATGTTTGGAATATATTTAACACAATGCGGATGCACAATATTGTAACGCCCTGAAATTCGGGGGTCGAGCAGGAGCCCAACTCCCGAGTCACAGCATATCACTTATGCAACATAAATAATGATGATTGAATGTTGTCTGTATTAGTGCGTTAAACATGAATGGGATTATATTAAAACAGCATATCATACTCCAGAGATAGTGAATTTTGCAAGCGGAAGACTGTAATAGATGTATAAGATATATAAACTGTAAAAAGTCTCTGAAGTGTGATCATGTTACCAGGTTAAATATATACATGTATACTCCCAAAATGTACAAAATGAATATACATGTGTGCTCCAAAATAAAATCATAACGATTGTAATGGTATCTAGTCAGCATCCCTGTAAGCCCCATCGATCAGAACACGGTCTACATATACCCACCTGAAAACTGCATATAGGAGAATTCCTCCTCGTCATCATAAAAGTCAAGCTCCGCTTCATAAGCATCGCCATCATCTACAACTATAACAGTGTCTAGTTGGTATTTAAGCACCGTCCCAGAACGTGGGAGTGAGCGATCAACTTAGTGGAATTATAAAACAAAGGTTAACATGTTATCAATTCAGTCAAGCAGTAATGATAAAGCAGTACAACAATCAGGTCCTAAGTACTCTTATTAATGCAAGGATGGTATGTAATAATGATGCATGCCCTCACCTGCACTCCCTCTTGCGACAACATCTTACGATCGCGGCATGCACCCCTTTCTCTGTGCTCAATACCAATGCCAAAGGCACATGCAATGCGGTGCATGAGCGTGATTACTGAGTTCTTATTAGATCTTTTCATACAACAGGATTGGGAAGCTAAGGTACCTCCCTTATATCATTTTCCAAATAATGATCCATTCTAGGGTCGTCAATCCTAGCTAGTCTCGTACGATGTTGCGGTTCCAGGTCGCTACAAAGGGCTCATCACCTCAATGTAGGCCTAACTTATACACTAGTTGCTACGAAAAGGCTCATCGCCTCAACGCAGTCTCAGAGTATGCTCGAGGTCACTACGAATGGCTCGTCACCTAGTAGTAGGCCGACAGCTCGAATATAGTGTTGCATACCACTGTATTCGGTTCACAAGCTTAGATTGCTCACTAGTCACTACGGGTAGGCTCGTCACTCCGACGTAGGCCGAAAGCTCGACCACGGTGTCCCATACCACCATGTCCGGCTCATGAGTCTTAGCGAATCGAGGTACCAAGGTTAACGTGATATCCACTGTTGAGTTTGGTACCTTAGGTTCAAGCAGTAGCTGTCACGACCCTAAATTTAGTATTGGTAATCCATGATTATTAGACACAAAATTTTGATTGACAGCCTCCGTAAAACTCAATTTTGGGACTTCCAACTATCACCTACTAAGTCCCATAATTGGGGCTCCACAAGGAAGATTTCTGAAGGTAAAGACAACAAACATGTATCATTTCTCAAACTTTCATCATATTCAACATATATTACTGTGTACAACTGAGCACATCAAGGCAAAACCAAAACATAAACCATGTCATATTTACTATACCTGATGTACATATTCAGGGTATTACAAAAAAATATATACACTGATATGTACAAAATAAAAAGGACAACTAGAATCTGTATCCTCTACTCCGACAGCTCCCTACTCTCACCTGTAAAAAAAAATAGAAAGGAAAGCTTGAGTTGCTAAGCCCAGTGAGTGCGTGTGTGCAGTGAAAATACATATTTCATGTCATGCTCCTATAATACACAGAATTTCAGGCTCGATAACAATAAAATAAAGATACAATGCATACATTGCATATGATTACTACCCACTTATGTAGACTTTTCCACTGTGGTCAACTATAGAGGTGGAACTACATAGTTCACAGGCTGAACTAATCTAACCCACTTGTGTTAAACCTCACTATCTGCCTAACAGCGAGAAGTAATAAGTCGCCTGACAAAACGATAACGGACAATTTACGAGCTCGTCACACACAACCTATCTTTGCTTGCCCATAAGCAGGTCAGGTCAAACCTCTCAACCAATCGACACACATCGGTGGGAGTCACTGCCAACTTTGGTATTTCAGCATTCCAGTACTCTGTTCTTCCACCCGGTCTAAGCATTAGTCGCTCCCAATGATACCAGTCGGGGTTTAGGGACTTTCACCTACGGACCCTCTAATCATGTCCTGTCGACTTACACATTTCCAGTATGGTGTCCAACTCAAGTTATAACAAAGTATGTTTCATCACATTTATAATCACCATATGCATAAGTCCACATACAAGCACACTATGTCATGGTTTTTAAGGCAAGCATATGACGACCTTCCTCATGTAGTCTCCTCATACATTTAAGTTCCACATTTAAGTTCCTCATAAGGGTCTCATGTAATACATCATGTATCTAGACAGTTTACAAACTCATCATAGACACATCGTGTGTCGCACTACAACCCACTATGATCACCATATCATGATATGAATCATTCACTCTCAAACACACAATGATACAATAACTGTGAATCATGCATATGATATGCACATCACTTAGCCAATCTAACTCCAATCCAGGATTTATTCTGCTATAAGACTTCATGCTACAAGCATGCTTTTTCTCAATAAGTAACTGCATTAAAAGGATAAATGATATTTCTTTGAAACAATTTGTCAAACAGGTAGAGGGCGGACGTTGTAAGGGACAAAAAGAGAACCCGTTTGAAATACGTATGACTTTCATCTAATCAGCCATTAATTACCTAGTCAACTAACTTAGAAAATTCAGCCACAACCTTAAGAAAATCCAGCAATAACCTAACGAATTTAAATCAGCAAAGCGAGTCTTCTATAGGGTTTTGAAAGAAAATCCAACAATAACTTAACCAACTCCATCAGAAATTCCAGTAATAACCTAATCCTAAATGAAAATCCAGTGAAAACCTAACCCTAACAGAAAATCCAGCAATTATTTAACCTTAAAACAGAAATTTCAGCAATCTTCTAACCCTAAATGAAAAGCCAGCAAAAACCTAACCTTAAAACAGAAAATTCAGCAATTATCTAACCTTAAAACAGAAATTCCAGCAATCTTCTAACCCTAAATGAAAAGCCAGCGAAAACCTAACCCTAAAATAGAAAATCCAGCAATTATCTAACCTTAAAACAGAAATTTCAGCATTCTTCAAACCCTTAATGAAAATCCAGCAATAGGGTTTTGAAGGAAACCTCAACATACACATATACGTGCTCCTAATCTATGCACTCACCTGTAATTATCAGAGGTTTGGCTCTCAACCTCAGCTTCTCTTTCCTTTTTTTCTTCTTCTTCTTCTCAACTTCACACTCAATAAGAAAGAATGCTGAAAAATAAAATGTTGTAAGAGGGTTTTCATATGTGTGGACTTGAAATTGGTTTTAAAGGGTTATGAGATGTTTTGTGATGATTTTGAAAAGTATAAGTGTATAGTAGTAATATAACAATGTTATTTAAGTAGTTGAAACTAATGTATTCCAAGGAGTTTAAAAACATCGAGGTTATTTGAGTATATTTTCTCAAAATATACATGTATATATCTATGCATAACTTACAATTCGGGTGTCCTATTGACATGTCATTTTCGCCATTAACTCTATAACTTGACTATAATTACAACGGTTAGGCTCTTGGACCTAACGGATTTTGAAAACTCGATGGTGGGGCTCTGCCAGATAAAATAAGGACATAATTATCATTTCTCAGATTGTTTAATTTTAAGTTCATATCTTAAAATTCGGACATCGGGTTGAAATACGACTTACAGCTTGATAATAAAATAACATTATGATCAAGTCAAAATATTCTCGAGGCCAATGGACCTATAGTCAACGGCTATCAAGTGTACAAACTAGATTTCGGGATCACGGGTCTTGCAACTCTTCCCTCAAAAAATTTTGTCCTCGAAATTTCAAAACATATCCGGTTATAACAGTACAATACAACAATAACCATATCATATTTATACGTACCTAGGAATCATATTTATACGTACATATAAACTCGACTGCCATATGATCTGGTTTGTCAGAAAAATAAGGTGGATCTAGTCGTCTAAACTCCATAAAAAGAGCACTAGCCCGCTCCTGTGCTGATGTCTCAGGAGTATAACTAGATCGCTGCTTTTAATTAGCCATTATAGTTGACATAGTCTGCAACAGTTGTTGAAGTTATGTTACAGGAATAGGTATGACTGGATCTGGAACAGATTTTGATGTATATTTTGACTTAGACTTGGGTTGCACTGGAGGAGTCTGAACAAGATTCTTTCTAGGCTGCATCCTATAGATAAAACACCGAATTAACCTAAAAAGAACAAGTAAACCTATACACTATATACCATAATAAATAACTATACAACTCCTCTACTTCGCAAAGCATGAACCTAACAACTCTAACATAACAACATATAGTAAATACATTATGATTTATGCAGATATTTTCCAGATCATGCTCTGATACCATTTTCTGTCACAACCCTAAATCTAGTGTTGGTAATCCATGATTACTAGACACCAAATTTTGGTTAACAGCCTCCGTAGAACTCTGATTTTGGACTTCTAACTATCACCTACTAAGTCTCATAAGCGAGGCTCCACAAGGAGGATTTTTGAAGGTAAAGACAACAAACATGTATCATTTCTCAAACTTTTATCATATTCAACATATATTACTGTGTACAACTGAGCACATCAAGGTAAAACCAAAACATAAACCATGTCATATTTACTATACCTGATGTACATATTCAAGGTATTACAAAAAAAAATATATACACTGATATGTACAAAATAAAAGGGACAACTGGAGTCTGTATCTTCTACTCCTACAGCTCCCTACTCTCACCTGTAAAAAAAAATAGAAAAGAAAGCTTGAGCTACTAAGACCAGTGAGTGCGTGTGTGTAGTGAAAATGCATGTTTCATGTCATGCTCCTATAATGCACAGGCTTTCTGGCTCGATAACAATAAAATAAAGATCCAATGCATACTCTTTCAACGTTTCCACAACTTTTCACATTTCTCAATTGGATCACCAGAGATTAAAACAGAGGTGGGACTCGCATATGATTACTATCCACTTGTGTAGACTTTTCCACCGTGGTCAAATACAGAGGTGGGACTACATAGTTCACAGGCTAAACTAGTCTAACCCACTTGTGTTAAACCTCACTATCTGCCTAACAGCGAGAAGTAATAAGTCGTCTAGCAAAACGATAGCGGATAATTTACGAGCTTGTCACACACAACCTATCTTTGTTTGTCCATAAGCAGGTCAAGTTAAACCTCTCAACCAATTGACACACGTCGGTGGGAGTCGCTGCCAACTTTGGTATTTCAGCATTTCAGCGTTCTGTTCTTCCACCCGGTCTAAGCATTAGTCGCTCCCAATGGTACTAGTCGGGGTTTAGGGACTTTCACCCATGGACCCTCTAATCATGTCCTGTCGACTTACACATTTCCAATGTGGTATCCAACTCAAGTTATAACAAAGTATGTTTCATCACATTTACAATCACCATATGCATAAGTCCACATACAAGCAAATATGTCATGGTTTTCAAGGCAAGCATAAGACGACCTTCCTCATGTGGTCTCCTCATACATTTAAGTTCCACGTTTAAGTTCCTCATAAGGGTCTCATGTAATACATCATGTATCTAGACGGTTTACATACTCATCATAGACACATCGTGTGTCACACTATAACCCACTATGATCACCATATTATGATATGAATCATTCACTCTCAAGCATACAATGATACAACAACTGTGAATCATGCATATGATATGCACATGACTTAGTCAATCTAATTCCAATCTAGGATTTATTCTGCTATAAGACTTCATGCTACAAGCATGCTTTTCTCAAGAAGTAACTACATTAAAAGGATGAAGGATATTTCTTCGAAACAATTTGTCAAACAGGTAGCAGGAGGACGCTGTAAGGGACAAAGAGAGAACCCGTTTGAAATACGTATGACTTTCATCTAATCAGTCATTAATAACCTAGTCAACTAACTTAGAAAATCCAGCCACAACTTTAAGAAAATCCAGCAATAACCTAACGAATTTAAATCAACAAAGCGAGTCTTCTATAGGGTTTTGAAAGAAAATTCAAGAATAACCTTAACAACTCCATCGAAATTCCAAAGAATAACCTAACCCTAAATGAAAATCGGTGAAAACCTAACCCTAACAGAAAGTCCAAAGAATTATTTAACCTTAAAGCAGAAATTTGAGTATTCTTCTAACCTAAATGAAAAGTCAGCGAAAACCTAACCCTAAAACAGAAAATTCAGCAATTATCTAACATTAAAACAAAAATTCCAGCAATCTTCTAACCCTAAATGAAAAGCCAGTAAAAACCTAACCCTAAAACAGAAAATCCAGCAATTATCTAACCTTAAAACAGAAATTTTAGCATTCTTCTAACCCTTAATGAAAATCCAGCGATAGGGTTTTGAAGGAAACCTTAACGTACACATATACATGCTCCTAATCTATGCACTCACCTGTAATTATCAGAGGTTTTGCTCTCAACCTCAGCTTCTCTTTCCTTTTCTTCTTCTTCTTCTTTTCAACTTCACACTCAACAAGAAAGAGTGCTGAAAAATTTTCATATGTGTATACTTGAAATTGGTTTTAAAGGGTTATAAGATGTTTTGTGATGATTTTGAAAAGTATAAGTGTATAGTAGTAATATAACAATGTTATTTAAGTAGTTGAAACTAACGTATTCCAAGGAGTTTAAAAACATTGAGGTCATTTAAGTATATTTTCTCAAAATATACATGTACATATTTATGCATAACTTACAATCCAGGTGTCCTATTGACATGTCGTTTTCTCCATTAACTTCGTAACTTGACTACAGTTACAACGATTAGGCTCTCGGACCTAACGGATTTTGAAAACTTGATGGTGAGGCTCCGCCAGATAAAATAAGGACATAATTGTCATTTATCAGATTGTTTAATTTTAAGTCCATATCTTAAAATTCGGACATCGGGTTGAACTATGAGTTGCGGCTTGATAACAGAACAACATTATGATCAAGTCAAAACATTCTCGAGGCCAATGGACCTATAGTCAATGGCTATCTAATGTACAAACCAGATTTCGGGATCACGGGTCTTACAGTAGCGTTCGTACATGGTGAACATACATCGGGTCAATCGGGTTACTTGACGAGCTCGACTGATACGAGCGTACATCGAGTTGATCGACATGAAGTGCTTGAGCACTCCGTGTAGCCTAACCACCGTCGACAATTAAAGTACGGCTCGAATTCATCAAACACGTCCTATGTGGCGAAACAACCTCGGCCACTAACTCAGAAATCATTACTGATCGCCTGCACTACGTCGTAGCCCCAAACACACTCCAAGCAATTTTATACGCATGTAGTAGACAAAGATAGCATATGACAACTAAAATCGAAGATAAATCTCATTTGAGCATTTCAACAAACACATAATGTACATGTTAGCATACATAGGCATTTCAATAGTAAATTACATAGTAGTAAGATATGTTACATAAAGGAAACTCTAACTATGTATAAGGGGATTGAGAATCCTATCTCAATACCCTCATTAGGTACATCACATCAAGCATTTTCTCATTCAGGCAATTTATCAAACACTTAGACTACACATATTTATACATGTAATAAATTAGTTAAAACGCATATCGTAGCAAATCCTTCCACATAGGAGTTGCCACACGTACAACCATCATGTATCCTCAAACATAAATCATGGCAAGCACAAATCATAATTCCATACCCATTCAAACATTTCAACAAACACATGGAATGCATATATTTCAACATAGTTCTATATATATGTGTAATATACGGGAAACATCATATCTAAGCATATGTGATAACAATCAAGTCAGACATAAATTATTGCTAACATTGAAAGTGTTGAAAACCATAACCTAAACATTTATAGTCCGCACCTTTTGCCGATAAACAAGTATCGAACTCATTTTGTATGTCAAGTCTTTATCTACGGCACGACAGCCACCTATAGCATGAAATAAGTTAGCTATTTCATCACTTACACTATTTAAAACCCTAGAACAGGTTAGGGTTAGGTTTTCTTACCTAAGAACAGAATCGGAATCACCCATATAGCGATAAAGGAATGGTGGTTAAGCACGTGGAGCGGCAGGATTGAATCCCAGGAACAAACGCCAATACACTCTTTCACTTTCTCTCTCTTTCCTTATCTTTCTCTCTCTTAGGGTTGCAAAATCGTATGGAATGAGAGAGAGAGAGAGAGGGTTTAAGGCCCTTATGTAGGCCCAGGACTGATGGAAATGACCTCAAGGCCAATGTATACTTAGGTTATAGTTAAAGGGCGACAGTTTCGATCCAACGGAACACTTTCGGAGGCCCCTTTTCTGCATGCGGTCGAACTTAAGCTCCCTAACATTGGATCTAAGTCAAGTTAAGGTTTCGGTCCGATTGGATTTACAGATCGACCGTGGAGGACCAATTTTAGTTCAACGGTCATCACCACTCAATCAGGGTCATAAGTACACTGACCTGCGTATGAAATTTTTCCTGATCCGAGGGTGTAATTGGGTCAGATTCTGAAGGTCTGAATCCTTATATTTGTCCTGCAAGTGAATGACTCAATTCACTTAAATCTGAGTACATTTTCTAAAGATATTCGCGTTTCTCACACACTTTGCTCCGGGCTCAAGTTGTGCATTTCTGGACATTATTAGGACTTGATTTTCGAGATAGTTGTCAAGCCTAGCAAGGCGGTCAGATTCGTATAGTTTCACGGTCATCGGACTTTCGACGTGCTGTCCAGGTCCAATACGGAGTTTCAAGGTGCTCCCAAGAGCAATCGGGCTTAGAGATTGATTCTAGATTTCAGGGTAATGCAGCATTAATGATTCTACAAGTTTTAGGTCTTACAGTTCGTATTTAAAGTGGTTCAAGTTAATTTCATAGCTAATCTAGTTTAACACTTAGTTAATTTCATCTAATTTCTAAAGGATTTGATCCTAAGTGATTTATGCCTGAGGTGGTACTCAAGTCTTTGTACGGATTTTTCTAAGACGTTACAAATATGGATTGAGTTTTGGTGAAAGTTCTCTTGGGATAAGGCTTCATATGTGTGCATCATATTGCCTATGCATAATATGAGTGTACAATACATGCAACTCTTCATCATGGTATCCACATCTTTTCCATCCTTATGTAATGGTAATGATTCCAATTAATTGGGATAAGGCTTAAGAGGGTGATAATGGTGAAATTCATCACGGATTCATTGCAATTCACCGTGGAGTGAAATTGACCGTGAAGTGACTGCAATTCACCGTGAAGTGAATGAAATTCACCGCGAAGTGAGTGAACTTCACCACAAAGTGAGTGAAATTCACCGTGAAATGATTAGAATTCACCGCGAAGTAAGTGAAATTCACAGCGAAGTGAGTGAAATTCACCATAAAGTGATTGAAGTTCACTGATGACTTAGTGAAATTCGCCGATACCTGAATGAAATATTAAGCCAATTGGGAGTTACGATGGATATGAAAGAGGTGTATAAATTGTATCTGAGTTGACCGATAGCTTAGTGAATTAAACATATTCATTTTGATCATAATCAGGGTATCCCTATTCATGATAAATACTATTATTTCAAAGTTCATATCGGAGTGGTAAAAAATTCATAAATTTAAAGAAAGCAACAAATGTATTCAATTTATATCATTCACTGTCACATTATAAAAATTGCATTACAAATTATATTATTCCAGAGGTATTGGAAATTTGCAACCCCGACGATTATGCCTTGTTTGTTTGCATGGTATTGGAAATTTGCAACCCCGACGATTATGCCTTGTTTGTTTGCATCTTCCGCATTTTAACGATTATGCCTCTCAACGGAAAAGAATTTGTGCCTTTTTCAGTCTTCCAGCTGACCTCCTCTGTCGTGGGGGCTTAATACTCACACAATACTCCCTGAATTCATGTGATATTTTTCATTGGCTCTTGTCACATACTGGGTACGTGGAATCTTCATACGTGATCTGGTAATTTCTCATCATGTATAACGGGGAACAATAGGAATAATGAGGAAGATTTTAGTTTATATTGGCTGAAAGAACATGAAAATAAGGGAACCCTTTTACGTCAAACTCATGACATGTACAAGAAAGCTCACTGAGCTTGACAGTATCATTGTTGTCTTCCACAACATAGTATTCATCGCGAGAAATTACATGGTAACGAACATCTCGCTCCTTCACTATGAGATCCTTCAATTGTTTCTCAGTCCACGGTGTCAACGGTCCTAGAAATGAAGATACATATTCTCTTTTATTATAGAACATCTCTTGAATTTTAATTCTGACCATCTCTATCAACATAGTCACGGGATATTCTCGTGCTTATTTGAATAGAGCACTAATGCACTCAGTTATGTTTATAGTGACCAAGTTGAATCTTTTTCCTAGAAAGCGCGAAGATGCCCACCTTTCGTACCCTATTTCTCTTAGCCATGCATGTACTGGGGGGTTGGCAAGTTCGATATCGTGCATTAACTTTTCAAATTCAGCCTTCCTACAAGTCTTTATAGCTCGCTAATAGTAGATTTCTAATGACTTGTCTTTGAATGTGACCGCCAAGTTTTAGTATATATGGTAGGCGCAATAGCCATGGATTACTACTTGGAAGACCTGAAGAACTTCTTTTATTAGACCTTTATGTCGGTCTGATATGATCATAAGATCAGGTAGATCCCTGAACGTATAGTTGAGGTGGGTAAGGAACTAGTTCCAACTGCTACTTTTCTCTAATTCTCCGATACCAAAAGTGATAGGGAAAATATGATTATTGTCATCCAAGGCCCTAGCAACGAATAGGACACCCTTGTACTTACCTTTTAGATGTGTGCGATCAAATGGCCAAAATCCTTCGCATAGATGTTTAAAAACTTCTAACACACTGTCCGAGCGCAACAAAACATCTTTCAAACCTTCTCATATGTGGATTAGTAAGCACGACAATCACTGTCCCTGAGTTCGCCCTCATCAGCTCATGCAAATACATCGGGAGTTCATTGTAAGAGTCTTCATAAGACCCCATTACGCGATTGACTGTGATCTCCTTAGAACTTCATGCCTTCCTATAGCTAATAAGAATATTATTTTTCTCTTGCATTGTGAAGATAATGTCCCTCGGCCTTAATCCTAGGCGTTGCTCAATGCGACTGACAATCAGTTCACTGCCTAGCTTACTGCTTACTTGCCGGTGATCACTCTTCATCCATGACATGTCATATGTATGTATAGATGTGTAAGTCTTTATCTTGAATATCCTCGCATCATTCACCCTAGATGCATGTACCCTCTATTCACTCTTATCTTCGAAACACGCTACGATGAATTTCTTGGGTGACGAGTACAAGACCCTATATTGAAAGTTGTTGTGAATTGCAAATTGGCTCAAAATATATTGACACCGGCTCTTGTCCTTGAATGTTTGGCCAACGGCTATATCAATCGGATCATCCAGTGGATATGAATACAGTGACAGGTCTGCATTGGTGAATGCGGCATCCTTAAAGGGCACAATGGCTTGGCTAGTGATGAAGTCTGATGTTCAAGCCTACGCAAGCAGTGGAATTTCGCTTCCCCATACATATTTAATGTTGGATGATGAAGGCAGATCTACTCTTGCAAATGAAGGTGATGTTATATATTCACTTCTGAGCTTAAGGTCACCTGTCCAGCTCACTTGACTAGTCATATAGTTTGATGTCTAAGCCAGATTGATGAGTGGAGTGTTGCTTGGAGGAACTTGTAAAGGTGAGGCCATATATTCATATTTCAGGCCATGTTCCTCACCCAAACTCCCAACTGCTAAGGCGTCATGTTCGACACCACTGTAAGCCACGGGGTCTTAGAGTATCACCTCATTAACGCGCTATATTGTCTCGATGATTAAAGGGATGTGGATGCTTGAACTGTGCTGCTAAGAACATTATCACATCTTCATCGTCTTCAATTTTAGTCGGAGGGATTGATTGGTTTGAGCAAGGGTACAATTATAACGTCCTGAAAATCGGGGGTCGAGCAGGAGTCCAACTCTCGAATTCCAACACATCACTTATGCAACATAGATAATGATGATTAAATGTTGTCTATATTAGTGTATTAAACATGAGTGGGATTATACCAAAACAACATATTGTACTCCAGAGACAGTTAAGTTACGCAAGCGGAAGACTGTGATAGTTGTATAAAGCATATAAGTGGATTGTGAGTCCCCAGAGTATGAACATGTCACAAGGTCAAATAATTACATGTATAATCCCCAAAATAACAAAATATGAATGTCCAACTAATCATATAACCCTATAGTCCTGTCGATCAGAACGGTCTACATAAACCCGCCTGATAACTGCATGTATGAGAACTCCTCATCATCGTAGAAGTCTGGCTCGGCCTCATACGTCGCGCCAGTATCTGCATCTAAAACAGAGTCTAGTTGGTGTTCTAAAACACCGTCCCAGAGTGGGAGTGAGTGATCAACTCAGTGGAGCTATAAGGCAAAGGTTAACATGTTATCAATTCAGTTAAGCAGTAATGATGAAGCAATATAACAAACAGATCCTAAGTACTCTTATTAATGCAAGGATGATATGTGATAATTATGCATGCCCTCGCCTGCACTCATTTAGCGACATCATCTCACGATCGCGCTTACTACACTCCCAGTAAACTTGCGCTTCCTCGCCAAAGCACCGAGCAATGCGATGTATGGTCGTGTTAGTCAAATCCTTAATTAGGTTTATTCACGCAGCAAATTCAGGAAGCTAAGGTACCTCCCTTATATCATTTTCTAAACAATGATCCATCTAGGGTCATCAATCCCAGTTAGTATCATACGATAGGCAAGTTCAAGGTCGCTATGGGGAGGCTCGTCACCATCAGCGCAGGCCTAGTTTATACTCGAAGCAACTACGGAAAGACTCGTCGCCTTAGTGTAGTCCTAGTGTATACTCGAGGTCACTACGAGAGGCTCGTCACCTAATCGCATGCCGATAGCTCGAATACAATGTCCCATACCACCGTATTCGGCTCATGAGTCTGGGTTGCTCACTGGACACTATGGGGAGGCTCATCGCCCCAGCGTAGGCCGACAGCTCGACAACGATGTCCCATACCACTATGCCCGGCTCATGAGTCTTAGCGGATCGTGGTACAAAAGTTAAACGGGCTTTTCACTAGTAAGTTGGTACCTTAGATTCAAGTAGTAGCTTCCATACATGGTGAACATACATTAGGCCAATCGGGTTACTTGACAAGCTTGACTGGTACGAGTGTATGTTGAGTTGATTGACATAAAGCGCGTAAGCACTCTGCATGGCCTAACCACTGTCGACAATCGGCATACGACTCGGATTCCTCAAACATGTTTTATGTGACGAAACGACCTCTGCCACTAACTCGATAATCATTACCAATTACCTAGACTACATTGTAGCCTCAATCACACTCCAAACGATAACATTCACATATTATAGTCAAAGACAGCATGTGACAACCAATCTAAATACAAATCTCATTTGAGCATTTCAACAAACACATAGTACACATAGTACACATGTTGTCGTACATAGGCATTTCATACATAAAGCACATAGTAGTAAGTTAGGTTACATGAAGAAATTGTAACTATAGGTAAGGGGGTTGAGAGTCACCTCTCAACACCCTCATTACATACGTTTCAACAAGCATTTTCTCATCCAAGCATTTTATCAAACACTTAGACTACACATATCGACATACATGTAATATAGTAGTTATAACAGGAATTATAGCAAATCCTTTCATAAGGATGTTGCCACATGTACAACAATCATGTATCCTCGAACATAAATCATGGCAAGCACAAGTCATAATTCCATACTCATACAAACATTTCAACAAACACATGGAATGCATTTATTTCAACATAGTTCATATATATGTATAATACGAGAAAAACATCGTATCTAAGCATATGTGATAGCAATCAAGTCAGTCGTAAATTATTACTGACATTGAAAACCTTGAAAACCATAACCTAAACATTTATAGTCCGCACCTTTCACCGGTAGATACGTAACGAACTCAGTTTAACGCTATGTCTCTGTCTACAGCACAACGACAACATATTGCATGAAATAAGTTAGTTATTCCACCATATGCTCTATTTAAATCCCTAAAACAAGTTAGGGTTAGGATTTTTTACCCAAGAACGGAGTCGGAATCGCCGGAATAGCGATACAGACAGGCCGATTCAGCACGTAGAACGGCGGGGTTGAATCCCAGGAACTCTCTCCCACTTTCTCTCTCACTCTCTCTCTTTCTTTCTCTCTTTACTCTCTTCTCTCTCCTAGGGTTTACAAATTCGTATGGAATGAGAGAGGGGGTGGGTTTAGGTGCTTATATAGGCCCAAAACTGACCTCAATGGCCCCAAGGCCATGGTATACTTAGGTTATAGCTAAATAGTGGTCGTTTCAGTCCAACGGAGCACATCTGGAGGCCCCTTTTCTTCATACGATCTAAGGAAAGTTCCCTGACATTGGATCTAGGTCAGGTTAAGTTTTCAGTCCGATCGAATTTAAGGATCGACTGTGGCGGACCAGTTTCAATTCAACGGTCACCGTCACTCGATCAGGGCCATAAGTATACTGACCTGTGCAGGAAAATTTTCCTAATCTGAGGGTGTATTTGGGTTAGATTCTGATGATCTGAATCCTTAAACTTGGCCCGTAAGTGAATGACCCAAATCACTTAAATCCGAGTTTATTTTCTAAAGGTATTCGCATTTCTCACACACTTCGTTTCGGGTCCACAACTTTTGGGTCCAAGTTGTGCGTTTATGGATATATCTGGACTAGATTTTCGCGATGGTTGTTAAGTTCAGTAAGACAGTCATAACCGTATAATTCTGCGGTTATCAGACTTTCGACGCGCGGTCCAGGTCCGAAACAGAGTTTCAAGCTGCTCCCGAGAGCAACTAGGTTTAGAGATTGATCCTAGGTTTTTAGTTAATGTAGTGTCAGCGATTCTACTGGTTTTGAGTCTTACAGATCGTATAGAAAGCTGTTCAAGCTAATCCAGCGATTAATTCAGCTTAGCACTTAATTAATTTTTGTCTAATTTCTAAAGGATTTGGTCCTGGGTAATTTCTGTCTGAGGTGGTAGTTGGGTCTTTGTACGGATTTTTTCGAGACGTTACAACAATGCTTTTTACCTAATATCATAATCCTTCGGTGTACTCTTCATAATCCTCTACGTTTTAGATAGAAGCTCCTCATATGTAGTCTCGACGCCCATAAAAGTAGTTTTTGACTTTTCACCCTTGTACATGTATTGATTGTTTTCGCTTAGTAACTCCCCACCATATGAGCATAAGATGATTCTCGAAGCCATTTTCTGAAAATAAACATAATGACGCATAAAATATAACTCGTTTAATATTCACGTGTATAAGGTGGAATTGACCGAGTAGTAGGAAATTTAACTATGTACAAGGTCAAATATGATCGACTTATCGGTCAAATTTTCCAAGTTCTCAATCAATCAATTGCAAGGATGTATTTACTAAGGGATGAATTCCAATCACTTCGCAGTCAATTTCTCTCACTTCTCTGTCAAGTTCTCTCACTTCGCGATGAATTTCACTCGCTTATCACCGGGAAGTGAGTGAACTTGACCGCGAAGTGAGTGAAATTGACTGCGAAGTGAGTGAAATTCACCGCGAAGTGATTGAAATTCACCGGGAAGTGAGTGAACTTGACCGCGTTCGCGATCAAGTTCACTCACTTCCCGGTGAATTTCAATCACTTCGCGGTGAATGAATTCATTCACCTCGCGGTTAAGTTAAATCATTTTGTTGTGAAGTTCACTCACTTCGCGGTGATAAGTGAGTGAAATTGACCGCGAAGTGAGTGAACTTCACAACGAAACGATTGAACTTGACTGCGAAGTGAGTGAAATTCATCGTGAAGTGAAAAAAATTCATCGCGAAGTAAGTGAAATTTACCGCGAGGTGAGTGAAATTCACCATGAAGTGAGTAAACTTGACCAATGAGTCGATCATATTTGGGTGAAATTGACTGATAACTACGTGAAATTGACTGCGAAGTGCATGAAATTGACTGAGAAATTCATTGAATCAACCAGGAACTTCGTTAAATTGACCCTGAAACTTTTTGAAGTTGATGGATAAATGCGTGAAATTTTGCCGACTTATCGGTCAACTTGATGAATTTTTAGGTGGAAAGAAGGAATATTTTAAACATCCTTACCTCCCACAACAGCCGTATCAGTGAAATCCATGTGGAAGAAGAAGAAGAGTGCGTTGAAGTGAAACACGATTTTCGGAGAAAAGCCTTCAAGATTCCATGTTTAGGATGAAAGATGATAGATGAGGGATATACAATGGAGATTCAACGGAGATTTAATGGAGATTTAATGAAGAAAAGGGGTGAAAAGAAGAAATATTTTGATGCAGATGTGTTCAGACATTTTTTTGAGTGTGAGCGAAAGAAATGTGAATAATAAAGCAGGGACATTTTAGTCCGGTAAAAAAGGCACCCGTGATCATGAATGTACTGGCAAAGGTTGATGGCTTATCTTTCGGCAAAAGCATCTACCCTGTGAGGTCCACATGATGGTGGCTTGGCCACGCTGGTACGTGTTGTGGCGCGTACTGTAGCTGACTCGTACACGCGTGGGGCTCAGCAAAGCTCTGCCTATAAAAGCCCTCGAATTCCGGTTCTATCAGAAGAGCAGAAATAGGAAGGTAATGGAAGAGCCTGCTCTGGAAATCCATGGATTCGAAGAATTTCCTTCTTCTTCTGAAGATTTTTCTTCCAACATCGAATCCAGAAACGTCCCTGCGGTAATTACAATTGAAAATTCTCATTCTCCGACAACTACATTCCATTCTCTCTCTCTCTCTCTCTCTCTCTCTCGTTTTTAATTGCTGTTCTGTGTAAAAAAAAAAGGTCTTCCATGGATGCATAAAGGGCTGGAAAGCTTTTTCCAAGTGGAATCCTTCCAATGGAGGTCTCGACTATTTACAGGTCCACCTTTTATCTCATTTCCTCATTGTCCTGTTTTTACGTGTTTGGATTTTCAGTAATGCCCTTGAACTGATTGTCGTAGTGCGTTTGTTTAGTTTTTTTCGTTGAGTTGTACTAAAATGTGGTTATTCAGAAGCATGGTTTAGATGGAATGTCCAGAAACCCAACTTATTTATTAAACAGGTTCAAAATCTCAACCTCAACCCAACCCATTTATAAATGAGTTAAACCAAACCCAGACCACCTGACCCATTTAATTAAAAAAATACAAAGAATAAATTAAATTGCCTTTTTGTATAAAAACATAAAGATATCAACCACATATTTAGAAGTCTTAACTAATATAATTCACAACCTTATAATCCTGATTATAATCATCATAACAAACTTTAGGCTTTTTTTAAGTTTATTTTAGATTATAGAATACATATGCAGTTAGCATTTAGCTAGGTGGCAAGGGGCAAACCATATTAATGACTTGTTGGGTCTGGCCTAGCAAACCCAAACCCAACTCGTTTAATTTCAGGCTGACAAAACACAACCCGAACCTGAACCCATATGGAAAATGGTTCAACCCAAACCATGACTTTCCAGGTTGGGTCTGGGTCAGGTTAGCAGGTTGGGTAAAGTTTTGCCACCCTTTGTTAAAAAACTCTGCGACTCAGGCCCACCTGTTTGGTACTGAGTTGAGTTGGCCCATATTAGTTAGGTCAGACACTGTTGATGGCAGTTTTGTGTTTTAAATAGCTTACGCATGTACTGAGTAGCTTTTTCTATGTAGCGTAGCTTAGCTTGTAGCTGCATAGATCATGAAAATAGCTTAAGTTGCATGTAACCGACACTACATGTTAATTAGGATACGATATAGGCTATGTAACATATGCTACATGCTATGTAGCCCATGCTACTAGTTATTTTTCACACAAACATTAAAATCAATTAATGTTTTCAATGATTTGTTACATTTTTCTATTTTCACTAACAATATTTAATGTTTTCAATGACTTCAATGAAATAATATAATTAAGAACATTAAATCACCTCTATTGCTATTTCTTTATCTTTATACTTAGTTTTTTCACTATTTTCCTATTATAAGTTGTCTTTGGTTGCACTATATACCATGAAATTTCATGATATTTTGCACCAAATTAGACATTTCATGATATTTGGTGCAACTAAACTCATCCTTAGTAAAAAAATCTAGAAGTAGGGTGTAGCTTACACTAAATGCTATGTAGCTTCTGCATCACGTTGCAGATGAGTGAACACTATGCTATATGTTATTTGCTATTTAAAACACTGGATGACTGATTTAGGACAATGGGGACTAACCTATGATGCAAGATGAGAGATCAATTACACATTAATTTCAGCAATCAACATGTAAAACCAAATATATCCACATAATATATTTCGAAATTCAGATTTGTAACACAAAGGTCCTATGTTATCACATACGCGTTGCACGAAAATATAAAATAATTTGAGAGTGGCCCACTTAGAAGTAGGGACTTCTAATCTAGCGTTGGTAGTGCAATAACCACGTGAATAAATAATGACGCAAATAAAATTTTGGTTTTGGAAATGTTTTACAAAAATTCAAAATTTTCGTTAGGGTTTAGGTTCACGGCTTGAGATTTGGGAATCGGGGTTCTAGGAATTAAAGGGTATAGAGATGATGTAAGGTTGGAAGAGGATCAAGGATGGAAAGGACACGAAACAGGCCCACATGTGAAGGCCGTATGGACGCATGTGCATGCGTGCGTACATGCGGGCGGGTCCACACGTGGTTGGGTGGGGAGAAAGAAGAAAAGGGATGGATTGGGTTAGAGTTTTGATAGGTTTAGAAAGGTTGTAAGGGAAGGGAAAGGATGAGGGAAAGAAAAGAAGAGGAATACCTTGCTGGAGAAGAGAGAGGAAGAATGCACCTTGGGGATTCCACCACCAAACAAGCTTCTACCCTTCCACAATTCAATTGGAAGGGAGGGTTTCTCACAAACCCTAAAAACAAAGAGAAAAAAAATACCTTCATACAAGAGAGATTCTCTCTCTTTTTCCTTTCTTTCTCAATCTTCTCCACTAGGGTTGGACATCCACCCTCCTATGCTTTTATAATAAAATATCAAAATAATTTCAAGTATGCCACTCACTTAAGTAAAATGACCCATCATACAAAAGAAAGAAACAAAAACACTTATTATCAATCTCAACCATCAAATAACTCTTAAAAATAACAAAAAACATAAAGGAAGAAAGATCAAAGTCCAAGGGGCCTAGAGCTGGAAGATCTAATGGCTCGATGGCCTGATCGACCTGAAATAAAAATCCTATGACTAAAATGGTCTCCTAGGCAGTTCACATGCATCATCCCAAACTGGGGTATTCCTGATGTACATCCAATGCATGTTGGGTCTTTAAAATGGCCCGGCGGGCCCCATCTGCAGCTCAATCTCCCATCCACAAAGAGAGTTGCGTTGATGTGGGTGGTCGCCTTCGTCTCTGGTATAACCGAGTAGGTCTTCTGATGTTCCCATCATTTTTCCTTAGCTTGACGAACTCATTCAACTTGTAGATCATCCCACCATGCTAATGCATGACTGGAAAACTTCGCAGCTATTAACTTAACCTTCTAATTGTCCACAATTTCCTTGTGCTCAAACACCTTTTTCACCTTGTGTTGGAGCAATAAAATAATAGAGAAGGGATATTACAAAAGTGAGAAAAATCAAGCAGAAAAAGGAGAAGAACAAATGACAAGAAAGGAGAAGACATGTTGCGCGTGACCACGCCACAGAGGCTTGTTGCACGGGTCCGCGCAATATGATGATGATATGTGATTCATTACGTGTGCAAAAGTTGCCTGTTGCGCGCAGTGGGCCATACAACACAAGATTTGAGACTTCACACATGCGAATGCCTATAAATACCCCTCCACCCCTTCATTTGGGACACATGCAAGTTCGAAGCTCCCGGAGAAAGTCTTCCGAATACCTCTGCAAGGTACTTGGAGGAGAAGAAGAAAGGGGTGATAGCCTGTTGCACCTGATCGCGCAACAGGGTTTTGTTGCGCCGCCCACACAACAGGGCTCTTTTGCGTGCCATCAATGTATACAACACCTACATGCTGTCAGATTTCCTAATGTCTTGCAATTCTCATTGGAATTCAGTCATTCCTTGCAAGGACTGTAATTTTGGCAAATTAAAGGAGAGATGAAGGATTCTCGGACCCGCACAACACTTCTCTCATTGAAATGAGCGCATTGCAAGCTGAAATGCTGTCAAAATTATCATCTAGACCATTCCATATGATCTTTACTTAAGGATTTGTACTTTATGTTGGAATCAAGGGAAATATGAGGATGTAAACGAACTCTACAATCAATAAAATATGCTTAATGATGAACGATCTCCCCTATTCTTTGTTATTATTGAATGATAATTCCCCTATCAAAACACATTCGTTTCTATGTCGAAACAAAATGGTGTCTCTGCTGGGGACTTATTCAATATTAACTTGGAAATTGTTTGGAAAACTTTTATCGTCACCTGGCGTCATAGCAATGCCAAAATAGCGACTCTCGACGGGAACATCCTACCCTTCATCTCCAAAATGAAGTGTAGCTTTATTTGGCTTTTACTACTAACATATTGTTTTTCACAATAGGAACCACAACTTGTCTCCGATTACAATGACTTCATCTTCAAATAGCACAATCTCCTATCTCATGCCTGATGAATCCTCTGTTAACCATGAAATAAGCTTACAAGTGATAGAAGGTAACAATGAATATATTAAACAACCAGAAATAGCTCCCGAACAAATAGAAGACGGAGGACAGCCAACAGTCGATGCGTTACGAGAAGTGAACTTGGGAGCAGTAAAGGAACCCCGAAGTACTTATATAAGCGCCAGTCTATTAGAGAAAGAAGTTGATCAATACATTGAATTGTTGAAAAGAAATAAAGATGTGTTTGCGTGGTTGTATGCAGAAATGCCCGGCCTGAAACCGACAATAGCGATGCATCGGCTTAACATCTCTAAAGATAAGAAGCCAATTAAACAAGCACAAAGACGATTTCATCCTGATTTAATACCCCTAATAGAAGAGGAAGTGAATAAACTGATTAAGGTTGGTTTTATGAGGGAAGTCAAGTATCCTAAATAGATTTCAAATATCGTCCCTATGAAGAAGAAGAATGGACAAATTAGAGTATGTGTTGATTTCAAAGACTTGAATGAAGCATGTTCGAAAGATGATTTTCCTCTGCCAATAACAGAATTATTAATCGATAGTACGACAAGGTATGTAGTTATGTCTTTTATGGATGGGTATGCAGGTTATAATCAGATACGTATAGCCCCTGAAGACGAAGAGTCTACAACATTTATAACATCTTTGGGAATATATTGTTTTAAAGTCATGCCATTCGGACACAAGAACGTTGGTGCTATGTATCAAAGGGCAATGCAGAATATTTTCTAAGATATGATGCACAAACACGTAGAATGCTATGTTGATGATCTGGTGGTGAGGTCAAGCGACCATGAAGAACATCGAGAACATCTGTCTTCAATATTCCATCGACTCAAAAAGAAACAGTTGAAAATGAATCCGACTAAATGTGCATTCGGCGTATCGTCAGAAAATTTTTCCGAATTTGTCGTAAGGCATGGAGGAATTGAAATCGACTCGAGGAAGATCAAAGCCATTCAGGAGATGCCACCTCCGAAAACATTAAAAGAACTCAAAAGTTTACAGGGAAAGTTGACATATATTTGGCGTTTCATCTCAAATTTAGCAGGAAGGTGTCAACCATTTTTTTATCTCATGAAAAAAGGGGGCAAAATTTATATGGGATCAAGCATGTTAAAACGCATTTGATTCTATTAAAGAACTATTGAAACAATCTCCGGTATTGACATCACCTATAAAAGGTAAACCTCTGATCTTATACGTCGTCGTAGGAGAAAACTCTTTGGGAGCTCTGTTAGCTCAACACAATGAGCAAGGGAAGGAAAGTGCTCTATATTACTTGAGCAGGACTCTGATAGGAGCGGAATGTAATTATTTGCCCATTGAGAAGATATGTTTGGCTTTGGTGTTTGCCGTACAAAAACTATGACACTATTGCATTTCCCATGAGATAACCCTAATCTCTCGGGCAAATCCGATTAAATATTTGACAACAAGACCAATGCTATCTGGGAGACTAGCTAAATGGATGTTACTTCTTTCTGAATATACGATCACTTACGAATCTTCCAAAGCAGTGAAGGGACATGCAATTGCCGATTTTCTAGTAGCACATCCAATTCCAGATAACGAAGAAATATCTGATGAGCTACCAAACGAATGAATATTGAATGACGCCTCCTAGGTATCAGGGGCCGGAGCTGGAGTGATATTCATCAGCCCTCAAGGCGATCTAATACCATATTCCTTTACATTGGGACAAACGTGTACCAATAATGAAGCTGAATATAACGTTCTCATTATAGGATTGGAAATAGCTCATGAGATGAAGATACATGCCCTACAAATCTACGGTGACTCAAAGTTAGCGATAAATCAGTTGACAACGAATTTTGAGATAAGAAAATCAGAACTAGTACCCTACTGTCAACGAGCTCAGCGACTATTAGAAGATTTTCATAATGTCGAAATCAAACATGTACCGCGGAATGAAAACGCAAAAGTAGATGCATTGGCTAGTTTAGCGGCAGCTCTGTCTTATCATGACAAAAGTCCTCTCCAGGTCACGATTGAAGAACGAAGGTTCTTACCGTCAATGTAATTTTTAAATGAAATAGCTGAAGCACTGCCAGTATCTTGCCTGGAAATTACTATCGAAGATTGGCATCAACCTTTCATCGATTATCTTAAATATGGGATTCTACCGGAAGATCAGGCCATCACAAATTAAACAGAGATCGGAAAGGTTCATTATGCAAAATGAGGAACTATACAGGAAGTCTTACAATGAGATGTTGCTCCGCTGCTTGGATGCAAAAGAAGCAAATCATGTATTGCAAGAAGTACACTTGGGAGAGTGTGGGGCTCACCAAGTAGGTCGAAATTTATTCAATCGCGTGCACCGTATGGGATATTACTGGCCTTCCATGTTCAAAGACGCAATAGCTTATGCAAAACAATGTCACGAATGTCAGATACCTGGCGATATTATACATGTACCTCCCGAGGTTCTGCACCAGTCAGTGACCTCATGGCCTTTCGCAGCCCGGGGATTGGATATCATCAGTCTTATAAATCCTCCGTCATCTAAATGGCGTCAATATATTCTGGCAGCAACTGACTATTTCTCTAAATGGACAAAAGTAGTCGCTATGCGTAATGTCAAAGAAAAGGATGTTATTGATTTTATTCGTCACGCTATTCCAAAGAGGATCGTCACTGATTATGGCACCCCTTTTAAAAATAGTGGTACGGAGAAATTATGTTAGAAGTTTGGCATTCAACATTCGTTCTCGACGCCATATTATCTGCCAGCTAATGGACTAGAAGAAGCCTTCAATAAAATGATAGTCAAAATTCTAAAGAAAATTGTCACCAGAAATAAACGAGATTGGGATGACAAATTATAAGAGGCTTTATGGGCCTATCGAACGACTCACTGCACTGTGACGAAAGCTACGCCTTACTGGTTTTTGGAGTCGAAACCGTCATTCCAATTGAGACACAAGTCGTGTCGCTCAGAATTGCTGTACACGAATCAATGACCGATGATGAGAATGCCAAAATAAGGCTTGCAGAACTAGATACCTTGGATAAAAAACGATTGGCGGCACAACAACGACTAGAATTATATCCAACACGAATATTCGTTGCCTATGACAAGAAAGTTAAATGCCGTTTGTTCAAGAAGGGTGACATGGTGTTAATGTTGAAAATGCTTATTATGGTTACCCACAGAACTGGGGGCAAATTTGACCCTAAATGAGATGGACCATATGTCATTACTGAAGTCTATTCTAATGGAGCATATCGAGTTATAAATCAGAATGGACAAAGTATTGCAATACCAATCAACACTCGATTCATCAAGAAATATCATCCTTGAGAAGAAAGCATGAATTTTGATAGCTACACATTACGAGGAAATCTATCCCAATTAAAAGGGGGATGGATAAGTACAACTTCACAACTGTAAAAACTTCTCTACAAAACATATGTACTCGCTGGAACGTCACTCTGAATAAAGAACATATTCACAGATATGCTTTCGCTTCAAAAAGCCTAATATCAAAAGCTTCACAAAGGCTTCTTCGGTCTACAATTGATGATAAAGCGACGATTGAAAAGATCTTCGATAATGACAATGACGATATAAACATTAATGGTCGGCAGGCGATTACCAAAAGTATATTGGCCCTCGTACATATCGCCAATTATTGCCACTGAAAATATCGCCGATTATCGCCATTACCTTTCATCGATTATCACCATGATTATCAATCATCGATGATCAACGTCATCAATCATGATTGATCACGGAAGTATCATTACAAAACATTAATGAGCATTATGATATTATAACATTACCTATCACAAAATAATATAACAGGTTACTATGGATATTATCCGACTCTGACGAGAAGAAAAGTATCATCATCATCAAACCATTATCTCCGGCTATCGCCAAAGCGGCATTATCGCCAAGCAGTTGAGCAGAACAATATTTTCGCCAAAATCATTATCAATAGGAACTAGAACTAACATCATCGGTAAGATATCATTATTATCGACCGTTGCAAAAAAAAATAATGTTGTCGCCTTTCGCCATTGTAACTAGCGTTGCTGCGTATCAATCACGTCGCTGATCATCAATCATTGTCAATTGCGTCATTTATCATTTACGGCTGCGGTAAGTGCCCATGTAGGCTAACCATATGCATAAGTCCTACATTATCAGCGATAACAATTTATCATTTATAGCCGCGGTGAGCGCCCATGTAGGCTAACCATATGCGCAAGTCCTACATTATCAGTGATAGCGATTTATCATTTACGGCTGCAGTGAGTGCCCATGCAGGCCAATCGTATGCATAAGTCCTACATTATCAGCGATGGCGATTTATCATTTACGGATGCGGTGAGCGCCCATGCAAGCCAACCATATGCGTAAGTCCCACATTATCAACGATTGTGATTTATCATTTACGGCTGCGGAGAGCGCCC
This sequence comes from Magnolia changhungtana, assembly GCA_030180095.1. Lineage (NCBI taxonomy): Eukaryota > Viridiplantae > Streptophyta > Magnoliopsida > Magnoliales > Magnoliaceae > Magnolia > Magnolia changhungtana. Next base: position 9,025,993 of record JASAUF010000600.1, read on the forward strand.
ACAGAGGCCAATTACGCATAAGACCTATTATATTGGCAATTCACCAAATGTTATGTGGGCAGCAATGAAATGCCAGTGGCCCTAAAAAGCCTACGAAGGCAATCATATGCTTGGACCCATGCGGGCAGCTGTGAGCGAGCACCTATAGAGGCCAACCGCGTGTAAGACTAATGTCGTCTGTTGAACTTTTGGCAGCGTCATGAGGGAAGTTGAGAGAAAATGCCCTCTCATGAATGGGTCAGACCTTGCAGGCGAAGAAAAAGTGGGCTGTAGTGCGAGCTCTTTGGCTTTTCCATAGATAGGCCATCCGTGCGTAAGAACCCTTGGGTTCCTGGCTTGATTTCAATAGTAAATCATGAGGAATGGTCGAACTCTAGATGAGCTATCCCCCTCACTGATGGACTGACGACCTTGGATTTGGTACCCCGACGGGTAGCATTGTGAGCCCCGTGAACTCTAGAGAGTTACTGCAAGCCAACCTTGTGCGTAAAACCTACCGAGTTCATTGCCCCGGTAGCTTCACTGGGCCCCTTTGATGGATCGCGGTTTATGAATTCACTGGTAGCAGTGGTTCAGTTAACTCAGAAGAGTTATAGAGGCCATTTGCATAAGTCTCCTTGCTCCACTACTCACGAGCTTAAACTGTGTGCTCCACTACTCACTAGCTTAAACTGTGTGTTCTCCACTACTCATGAGCCTAAACTGTGCGTATGACGTGCGCCTTAAATACTAACTTTAACTTCAAGATAGTTCCACCAATCGAAGACAAACACCATGTAGAGAATACTAACAACAAAAGCATGCTACTGATATGTTATATTTGTCAATTGGTCGTCGTGATGAAATGAATCATTGAAATTCTAAACAAATATGTGAGAAAGCTCAGTGTATGTGTGTACACACACATACACACATTCATCATGTCAAGATCTTGGGTTATAAAAACATGCAAATATTCGCTATTGTAAAACATTCATGCTTGGAAATTACTGCAGAATGATGTTGAAAATATAAAATATCGAAGTATAATAACTTATGAAATATTACATTCTTCCTTGAATGCTCAAAAGTAATATGTACTGTTATAATATCTGTTTGAATTGAATCCAAACTATAACAATATCAAGTTCAGTGTTAACCACAAGCCTAATATGATCAGGAGCGTTCGCTAATTCCTGCTCTAGAAAGTTAATGGACGATTTATCCTCGCCAAGAACTGACCTTTCAAAATCAATTATGGATCTTCAATTGTAACTTGCTTATCCTTTTGAAGAGGACGATGGCTTCTTTCTGTCACCCTCTCTCCTGATGCTGCATGAAGGATATCTCGCAAAATCCGCAAGGGTGGAGGAGGATGAAATTTTGATTGAGCAAAAGAATCATCATTCTCCTCTGGACGACTTGATGTCCCAGGTGTATGAGAGCTATCTTCTGAATTCTTTAAAGGAGTGCGCACCAAGAAATATTGATGGGCCCACCAACGCATTAGGTAGTAAGAAGTATGTACTAGATACTTGTAACCAGGAATTATGAAATGTGATCCAATGCGTACAGTCAGAAGTTGCTTCCATATCAATGCGCAGTTATATGGTCTAATACCATAACTCATCATTCTTGTCACAATATCACAGGTTTTCGGTACTGTCTGATCAAAACCAAATTGACAAGCAAATCTGCTCGGACAGTACGGTTCGCGCCAAAATTTGTTACCATCTCTTAACTGAAGAGTATTGGACCTAATGGAAATAAGGAATGTGTGTTCACTAGAAGAGATAGAATCATCATTGATAATCACTATATCTTCAGGAAAGCTAGTAAGCGGGAATTGAAAGAAGTCAATAGAGTAGTTGTTCTCTATTTTCTTTGTGATCCAAGCATATGATTTTTCGATAATCTTTCTTCCTTGATAATACTGGATTGGGAATTGATCAGGATTCATATAAGCTCTCTCCAAATCGGCGAAGGTCCAAGGAAAATACACTCGTAACCAGCCGATAAAGTAATGCCAAGGAGCGTAAACTGAAGAAGGCCCGGAGATTGAACCTTCATGACAGGTAGTGACATCTTCGAAAGCACGATATAGTGAACAAAGGACAAAGGACAAGAGGTGCCAATGAATATTTCTGACCTTCTGCCATTGATCCTGCAACCACAAAGAGTGCCGGTCTGACGGTTTCTGCTCGTTTTGAATCTGAAAGTACTATCAAGCTTAGCCAGTAAGCCAGGAAAGCGGCCAATTCACAAGTAGAGCTATATTCGGCAATGCTCCCGATATTCTCACAAATAATTTTGAGGTCTTGATGATTCTGGCCTGTAAAGCTGTTAAGATAATGGTACGATTATCAAACAAGTGATATATATATATATAAATAAAATAATAATAATAATAATAATAATAATAATAATAATAATAATTTTGGCAGAGAAAGAAGAGGAAAGAAATGTACCATAGGCTTTGAGAAAAATGGGCCATCCAGTCAAGGGAATGAATCTCATCAGTATGTTGGAAATTAGCCATCTCTTTGAAGAGCTTGAGGGTAGTCTTTGAAACTTTGGATCGGTTATTCTCCACAGAGACACGAGCGAACTCTTCGTTCGAAGGCACATATTCATTGAAAATATTGCCTATAACAGGAAGGCTGGCTATGCAATGAAGATCCCATAAAGTAATACTAGCTTCACCAAAAGGAATGTGAAACGAGTTGGTAATTGGGCACCTGTGATTGAGAAAGCCTTTAAAGATGGTCATATCTCCGTAGAAATGCTCCGACGAAGCTGTGATTGCATAAAAAAGATCAATATGTTTCTGAACATCAGCATGTTTATGAACAATGGCCCGAGCCCATGCGTTATAATGATCTCGCGGTGATGAAAGACCTTTTATCATGAACTCTTTTGTGTTCCATGCAGTGTTTTCATTGTCGACGAGAAATTGATAATATTTGCCGATATTATTAGTGTCCCTGAACCAACGATATCGAAACCCCAAATTTTCTTTTCTCTTCCAGATGTCGACAAAATGTAGGTGATATTTTCGATTTTATCGAAAAAATAGTTATCGTTCTCCCTATTATTGGAAAAAATTGAAATAAATATAAAAAATATATTGAAAAAAGCTCTCTGACCTTTTTTTTTTTTTTCCCTCAAGATCTACTTGCGGAAGTGGCTTTCGGTTAGATTTGGTGGGCCAAACGCTGTTAACAGCTCCGAATTTTCCGAGATAAGAAAACGCTTAAAAAAAAACCCTTTTGTTTTCTTCGAAGAAAGATTTGAAAGAGAACTCAATTTCTCCGAGATTTATGGGGATTTGGGTGGTTCGAATTTGAAAAAGAAAAAGATAAATCTCATCGTCATTGCAGATTTTCCGGAGAAGAAGAGAGAATTTCGTAAAAATGAAAGCTCTCTCGCTCTTAAGTTTTAGAGTTTTAAGGGAATGGATTCCGTGCGACTTTGGCTTTATTGAAGATGGTGCGGCCCTCATCGTGGGGCCCACCTTGATGTATTTCTAATAAATCCATGCCATCCATACGTTTTTCCAGGTCATTCTAGGATACAAGCCCAAAAGTAAAGTAGATCTAACTCTCAAGTGGACCATTTTCTAAGGAAGGGTAGTTGTTAAAACTCCACCATTAAAACCTTCCTAGGGCCCACCGTAATGTTTTTTTTTTAATGTTTATATGCCATCCAACCTATTGATAAAGTCACATAAACATGGATGAAGGGAAAAGTACAAATATCATGTTGATCCAAAACTTTTGTGACCCATGAAAAGGTTTAAACGGTCAATCACCACTTTTTCTTATGTGATGGTCTACCTATGATTTGAATCTGCTTTAGTTTGACTCATATCCTAAAATGAACTGTAAAAATGGATAGATGGCATGGATATACAATAAATACATCAAGGTGGGCCTCACCGTAAGTGTTGCACCGTTCAATGGCTGCACCTAATCCCATTGGCTCAAAGCGGTTTGGAACCTACTGCGAGGGTGGGATTCCGTAGGGCCCACCTGAATGTATGCATTACATATCTACGCCGTCCATCAGTTTTTACAGATTATTTTAGGGAATGGCCCCAAAAATGAAGGAGATACAAATCACTAGTGGACTACACCAAAAGAAATAGTGGTCATTGAACGACCACCAATAAAAATTTCCTAGGGTGCATCGTAATGTTTATTTACCATCCAACCTGTTGATAAGTTCATACGGATGGATATCACCATTTAACTTTACTTCTTAAGTTGATCTAAAATGTAAGTTTTCCAACATTTAAAAGCATAATAAAGCATGGGTCACCATAGTTTTGAATCAAAATAAAACTAACAATTTAGGTAACTTTTAAGTTACTTTTATAATGTGAGTTTCATGTCATGTAATAAAACTTGTTCATCACCGAATAAAAATTACAAATAAAAAAAACTAAAAGAATAAATCGGATGGGATGGTTAGGGTAGCGGATTAGGTGCACCCAGGCCTCACCCAAGATGTGCGGCCCTTATTGTGGGGCCCACCATGCTCTATGTATTATATATCCACATTGTCCAACTGTTTTAAAAAAGCATTTTAGGGCATGTGCCCAATGAAGAAGATCCAATTCTCAAGTGGACCATTCAACAATGGTGATTGGATGCCATACCATTAAAAACTTCATAGGGCCCAACTTTTCCATAATGTTTATTTGCCATCCAACCCGTTGCTAAGGTCACATAAACATGGATGAATGGAAACAGGAAATATCAACTTAATCCAAAACTTTTGTGGCCCATTTATGGTCAGTCCATTATTTCCTATGATAAGGTCGACTTGAGAATTGGATCCACTTCGTTTTTAGGCTCATGCCCTAAAAGGATCTTGTAAAACAAATGGATATAGAATATATAAATCAAGGTGGGGGTCACCGTCTTAGGTGAGGCTGAGGCCGCACCTAATCCACTCCGGATGGTTAGATGGTTGGATGCATGAATGGGCTAGGATGGATGGGATGGATGGATGTTTGGATGGATAGATGGATAGATGGATAGATGGGATGGGTGTATGGATGGATAGATGGATAGATGGATAGATGGGATGGGTGTATGGATGTTTGGATGATTGGATAGGATGGATGGATGTTTGATGATTTGATGTGATGGATGGATGGATTTTTGGATGATTGGATGGGATAGTTGGATACTTGGATAGATGGATAGATGGGATGGATGTATGGATGTTTGGTTGATTTGATGGCATGGATGGATGGATGGTTGGATTATTGGATAGATGGGATGGATGGATGATGGATAGGGATTGATGGATGATTGGATGAGATGGATGTTCGGATGATTTGATGGGATGGATGGATGGATAGATGCATGTTTGGATTATTAGATGGGATGGTTGGATGGATGTTTGGATGATTGGATGAGATGGTTGGATTGTTGAATGGATAGATGGGATGGTTGGGTGGATGGATCATCATGCATATGTATTTGGTTTATAAATTATATACTTATTTATGCATGGTTGTAAGATGTATTAATACATTATGCTTGTTAATTGATTTAATGAGATTTGAGTGATTGTTGTGCTACTATTGGACTGATTTCTTATGGCAACACATGCTTTTAGGCCCTAATTAAATAGAAAATTATTATATATTTTATAATTTTTTGATTCCTAAATATGCAAATATGTGTATTTAGGCATATCCTGAAATTTCATTGAAAAATTCTACCGTTTTCCCATGTTTTCCCCACATTTCTAATTATCGGTGATAACGATATTATATCTTTATCTTCAGCCAGCGAAACTTGTAGCGATACCGACAACTCGAACACTGGTTCCATGACAATCCTTTAGCGAAGAAGTGTTGTTGAGCGGTTTCGAAGTAATGAGTAGAAAAGAGTTGTTGAGGATTATAGCACGGGTGTAGGAATCGCATTTTATGGACTCTACCGGCTCTTTGATGAGATCCATTCTCTTCCAGATGTCCTTCTAAGATTCGTGGTTCCTTCATGATCCAGTGATCTGCTGAAACAAATCTATTTTGGGCCATTTGATCAATTGGTTCGCTGTGAAGAATCGACCAATGATGTCATAAATTTACAGGGATGATGATTGTCTCGTTCTTAAAGGGATTATAGAATTCGAAAGTTTCTTCACGAATTTCTATACAATCCTAAATATTTTGGAAAACTTGCCTAGTCTCTGGGTGGGATGCATGACTCCTCTTTCTTAAAGAGGTAGCTCCCTCGGCTGAAGTTCCTGATCGTTTCATGGGTATATCTGTAGGTCGAAGATTATCAGATATGTTTCCTCTCTTACCTCTAGTTATTTTTGAGAAAGGTAAGATGAAAGATGAAAGAAAATTGGGCAGAATCTGGCTATTTAGAAGAATTTCCTGCTAAAGCAAAGTAGTTGCGCGAACCAGGTCTGTTGTGCACAGAAGAGGTGTTGTGTGGAGAATTCGCAAGTGCACAAAAGTTTTTCGTAAAAGCTGGATAGGAATGGGAGAAGCAAGGTGGGGTTTGGTTTATATAGCTAAAAGTGGGACTTGATTGGTCATTGCGCGGTACCCGATAACGCAATGTGATGCGTTGGTCACGCAACGTGTTAGCAAGCGAAGAATTGATCCTATATTTGTTTTAATGATCGAACAAACAAGGGATCAAGGGGGCAGCTGTTGGAGCAATAAAAATAATAGAGAAGGGATTACGAAAATGAGAAAAATCAAGTAGAAAAAGGAGAAGAACAAATGACAAGACAAGAGAAGACATGTGCGTGACCGCGCAACAGAGGCTTGTTGCGCGGGTCTGCGCAATATGATGATGATATGTGATTCATTGCATGTGCAAAAGTTACCTATTGCGCGCAGTGGGCCATACGACATAAGATTCGAGACTTCACACGTGCAAATGCCTATAAATACCCCTCCGCCCCTTCATTTGGGACACATGCAAGTTCGAAGCTCCCAGAGAAAGTCTTCCGAATACCTCTGCAAGGTATTTGTAGAAGGAGAAAAAGAAAGAAGAAAGGGGTGATAGCCTGTTGCACCTGACCGTGCAATAGGGTTCTGTTGCACCGGCCCGCGCCACAGGGCTTTGTTGCGCGCCATCAATGTATACAACACCTGCATGCTGTCGAATTTCCTAATGTCTTGCAATTCTCATTGGAATTCAGTCATTCCTTGCAAGGACTGTTATTCTGGACAAATTAAAGGAGAGATGAAGGATTATTGGACCTGCACAACACTTCTCTCATTGAAATGAGCGCATCGCAAGCCGAAATGCTGTCAAAATTATCATCCAGACCATTCCATATGATCTTTACTTAATGATTTGTACTTTATATCGGAATCAAGGGAAATATGAGGATGCAAACGAACTCCACAATCAATAAAATATGCTTGATGATGAATGTTCTCCCCTGTTCTTTGTTATTATTAAATGATAATTCCCTTATCAAAACACATTCGTTTCTATGTCGAAACACCTTGTTTAGTCAACCAACATAGTTGACAACATGCAAACGACCATGGATTTTCGATATTTCTACCTTAGTTCCAGGTTCTCGACCACGTTCCGATAATCGAAGGATTCGATCATTAGTGTCTTCAAAAACCATGGTCTAGATGTGCACCTACTCGGGTGTACCCGAGACGGAAGCGTCCACCTACATCAGCGCAACTCTCTTTGAGGATGGGAGCTGAGTTCCAGATGGGGCCCGTCGGGTCATTTTAATGACCCCACATGCATTGGACGTGCATTAGGAAGGCCTCACTTTGGGATGATGCATGTGGGTTGCTTAGGTGACCGTTTTAGTCATAGGGTTTTTATTTTGTGTCGATTTGACCATTGGATCTTGTTGATTGGGCCATCGGGCCACTAGATCTTCAAGATCTTGGCCCCTTGGACTTTGATCTTGCTTCCTTTATGTTTTTTGTTATTTTTAAAATTCATTTGGCGGTTGAGATTGATAATTAGTATTTTAGTTTTCTTATTTTGGATGATGAGCCATTTCACTTAAGTGAGTGGCATAGTTGTAATTATTTTGATATTTTATTATAAAAGCGTAGGAGGGGTGGACATCCAACCCTAGTGGAGTTTGAGAAAAGAGAAAAAAAGACTTTCTTGTGTGAAATGTATTTTTCTCTCTCTCTCTCTTTTTTTTTTTTTTTAAGGGTTTGTGAGAGACCCTTCCTTCCAATTGAATTGTGGAAGGGTGAAGGCTTACTTGGTGGTGGATTCCTCCAATGTGCTTTCTTCCTCTCTCTCTTCTCCAACAAGGTATTCCACTTTTCTCTTTTTTCTTCATTTTCTTTCCCTTACAACCAGTGTTTGAAACATCGGTATCACGTTATGTATCGCACCTTTGGGATACAGATACGTATCGGTTATCGCATGGGATATATCGGTTGTATCGCGTAATGTATTGTTGTTGTTGGAAACATGGGAAAATTGGTCAATTTTTTCAATGAAACTTAAGTGATTCTTAAAAAACACATCAACACACTTATAAATCAAAACATTACAAAAAATATGTGCACATAATAGGTTTTCTTTGTATGGGGTCCTAATCTATGCGTTGTCTAACTGAATTGATGCAAGTATATTCAAAGTTCATTCATATAATTTATAAATATAAGAAGACGTGTGGAAACACAACCAATACATTCAAAAGCAAAAGAAGAATCACTAGATTAGATTACATACATGTTTGATTTTATGTTTGGTAATGCAGGGGCATTTTCACACTGGGCTCGAGTGGGGTCGCTTGTGGGATGCAGGGGCACACTCGGGGTGGGTGCGGCCCACGGAGAAGGTTTCGTGTTCGAGACTCCTCACCAGGGGTGATTAATGCGCATTTCACACCGGGCTCGAGTGGGGTAACCCGTGGGATGCGGGGACACACTCAGGGTGGGTGACCCATGTGATTTGGGGCCCACGAAGGGGGTTCGGCCGAGGTCTTAAAACCCATGAGATGTGGGGCCTGGGCTATGAGATAAAGGGAATAGTTCGCCATACTCTAACAATTCGAGCTTTTAGAGCAAATGGTTAATTGTCCTGCATCAAATTGGTATCAGAGTGGGAGGTCTCGGGTTCGAGACTCCTCACCGGGGGTGATTAATGCAGGCGCATTTTCACACTGGGCTCGAGTGGGGTCACTTGTGGAATGCAGGGGCACACTCGGGGTGGGTGCGGCCCACGGAGGAGGTTTCATGTTCAAGACTCCTCACCAGGGGTGATTAATGCGCATTTCACATCGGGCTCGAGTGGGGTAGCCCGTGGGATGCGGGGACACACTCGGGGTGGGTGGCCTATGTGATTTAGGGCCCATGAAGGGGGTTCGGCCGAGGTCTTAAAACCCATGAGATGTGAGGCCTGGGCTATGAGATAAAGGAAATAATTCGCCATACTCTAACAGTTCGAGCTTTTAGAGCAAATGGTTAATTGTCCTGCATCATTTGGACATAAGGATTGCAACCGATTTGGACCGTGGGAAATTTTGATTTTTTCAACTTTCTGCAATTTGGCCCATCTCCTCCAAATCTTAAAATCGAAGCTCCCAATCTATGTATTTGTAACGCTGATTTAACATGATTTACTGGAAAAAAAAAAGGATCGAAAATTGAAAATGCTCATTGAATCGAACATGTGAGATTTATTGCACTACTTGCGAGTTTCGTATCGCACAAGTGGGATACAAGATATATCGTGGGATATATCGGCCAATATCTTTGATATTTAAAACACTGCTTACAACCCTTCTCAACCCATCAAAACACAATCCAATTCACCTTCTCTCTCCTTCCCCTTAACTATTCATGCGTGGACCCGCGTGCACGCACGCGCGTCTGTACGGGCTGCCACGTGTGGGGCCCCTTTTGATGTTTTCCCTTCTTAATGCCCCTCCAAACATACCTAATTCGTAGATCCCTTAATCCATAGAATCCCGATCCCCAAATTTCAATCCATGAACCCAAAACCCTAACGAAAATCTTTTTTTTTTTTGAAAACCCTTTCCTAAACCTGAATTTTATTGGCGTCATTGTCTATTCACGTGGTTGTTGCATTACCCACGCTGGATTGAAAGTCCCTACTTCCAAGTGGGCCACTCTAGTCATATTTAATATTTTCGTGCACCACATATGTGATAGCTTAGGACATTTGTGTTACGAATATGAATTTTCTGAATCTATTATGTGGATGTGTTTGATTTTATATGTTGAATTGTGAAATTAATGCGTAATTGATCTCAGATCTTGCATCCTAGGTTAGTTTCAACCATCCTACATAAAAAAAAAAAAGTAAACTCTTGGGAAAAGATAAACAAGAAATTAAAAATGAAGTTTCTATCTACGACTCATGTCCATGCCTCTCTGAAAGATGTCATAATCAACATTAAGGGAACAATTCAATAAATGAATACATTGAGTTCCATAAAATGATGTCATGAGGAGAGTTTTGTGAATATGAAGGCCAAAAGATTTTAAGATATCGTAATGGTCTTAACTCGGATATTAGAAAGGCTTTCAACGATGTATTTAAGATGTCTGATGCATACACACTTGCATTATAAAAGCCGAGAAAATAATTAATTGGGGACTTGGGAGACTATTTGGTGCCCAATGAGGGCGGTCATCAATGATTGGGCAACATGCTAACTCCACCACAAGACCTTCCATAAGTCGAGCAGTGATGGGCCAACGTCCAACAATGAAATCAAATCCTAGCTAGGGGGGGGGAGGTGGTTATGATGAGTAGAGTAATACTCTTTTCATGTGCTTTAAGTGTGGAGTCAACTGGAACCAGTGTTTAAATTATAGGCGACATTATTGAATTGTCGCCGATATTTTCGGTATCGCTGGGTCATCGATATCGAACACCACATATTTCGTTTCTCTTCCAGATATCGGGGAATTTTTGCCGATTTTTTTCAGATTTTCCAACAATTTCAAATTATCGCCGCTAAGTTACTGTTTCTATCCAACAACCACCCTATTATCGTCGATAGAAAGGGAAAAATTTCGGCATTTTCATCCAGCAACAAATTCAAGCAAGGTCCAGATTAAATACTCGAAAAAAGAAGAAAATACCTTTTTTTATTTCCTTTTGGAGGTGCTTGGATTGCAGGGAATGAAAAAACTTGAAATTTTGGGAATTTCGGTGAGGGTGTAGGAGATCTTCCGCCGAAATTTCCTCTTATTGCAAAGAATCCGCGATTTTTTCATTGAAGGGGCTTGAAAATGCTCGATTCAAAAGAGAGAATCTGATTTAGGGTTTTGAAATGGGGCTTTCGAAAAGGTCGGCTTCGACGATTCGACCCTCACTTTCCCTTTCGTTTTTATTTCTTATGGACGCAACAACCGTGATGTGTCTGACTGTGTGGGGCCCACATCAATGTATGTATCGTATATCTGCACCTTCCATTAGTTTTTCCGCGTAAATTTAGGGCGTGGGCTGAAAAACCAAAGAGATCTAGAAATCAGGTGGACCACACCACAAGAAACAATGGTCGTTGAACACCCACCATTAAAAACTTCCTAGGGGCTAGGGTCCACCGTAATGTTTATTTCCCATCCAAGCTGTTCATAAGGTCACATATAACTAAATGAAGAAAAAACATAAATATCAGCTTGACCCAAAACTTGTGGCCCACAAAAAGATTTTAACAGTCAGTTACCACCGTTTCTTGAGGTGCGGTCAGTGGTCCACTTGAGTGTTGGATCTACTTCATTTTTTGGACCATGCCTAAAAATGATCTGGTAAAACGGATGGATGACGTGGATATACAACATGTACGTTGAGGTGGGCCCCACGGACAGGTCCCGTCCCACCCATCTAGCTAGAAAGGACGCGGATTGGCTTGCAACATATCCAATAGCAAATGGCTACTTTTCAACGTAATGTGGGCCTGACAATGAAATGTGTTTCATCCAGGCTGTCCATCCATTTTTATTTTTTATTTTTATATCATTTTATGATATGATCTCAAAAATGAGGTAGATCCAAATATCGAGTTGATCCCCACCATGATCATTTTATCATCACTGCTTCCTATGGTGTGGTCCACTTGAGCCATGGATTTGCCTAATTTTGGGGCTTATATCCTAAAATTATATAGCAAAATGAAATGGACAGTGTTGATAAACTTAAATGAAATGTCATTTTGCCACGTGTATTGGAGGGGCTGCAAATCATAAAACTCCTGTGAAGAGTGCGCCCTTGTAGGGTTTCTTTTGCCCATGGAGCCTTGCTAAGCCACATGCACGTGCTATAAAAGCTCATGTATGCGTCATGTACGTGCCTACGTGGCATGATACGTCCAAGATCTAACTGTAATAAAAAAAGGCACCACTTCATTGATGCCATAGTCCAAGAATTAGTTTGATCTACTAGTTGAGTGGGCTGCATTTTGCAAAACAAATGTACAGCTCTGACAACTTGGGTGAAGCTTTTTAATTGTCCATCTATTTCCCATGTTAAGGCCTGCATGTTATTTGGATCATAATTATTTTTGAAAAACATGTATAATGTTGGATCAACCTGATGGATGGATTGCATCTTGTACTTATGTGCCATGCTGACACATGTGCGTTGTGTACATAAATTTTATCACGAGTAGATTAATATTACCTAGGTAACACTATAGTGGGTGTTTCCCTAACCATGGGGCCCACCTTGATGTATGTGTTGTATATCCATGTCATCCATCAAAATTTTCAGCTCATTTTAGGTCATAGTCAGAAGCAGATCCAAATCTCATGGGGACCACATGGCACTTGGACTGATATCTTATGGTAGCGCATGCTTTTAAGCCCCATTAAATGAAAACTTATTGTGTATGCATTCTTTGTGCAAATTTTTTTATTCCTAAATATGCAAATATGTGTATTTAGGCATCTCTTGAAGTTTTATTGAAAAAATCCTCCCTTTTCCTCATGTTTCCCCCGTTTTTCCCACATTTCCGATTATCGGCGATAACGATATTATATCTTTATCTTTGGTCATTGAAACTTGTAGCAATACCGACAACTTTAACACTGATTGGAACAACATTTTTTTCATCCTGAACATCAGTTCACAATTAAAGTAAATTTAGCCGAGGAAGGAGAACATGTTGAAAACATTACCGACCACATACAAATGAAGCTGAAGATGGCATAGAATATGAAGAACATGCACATGAGAATGGGGTGCATGTTGTGGAAAATATAGTAGATTTATATGGCGATAGGGGGGAGTTGTTGGTTATCCAACGAACTATGCTATTGGCATCTTAGGTGATTAATGAGGGGTGATGGTTGCAACATAATTTCCACTAATCTTGCATGTGGTGGGAAGATATGTTGAGTGAAAAATTGTCTCACAAGAAATGTTGGATTAAAAAACTTAAAGAATGTAAGCATCTACGCCCATACTAGATTTGTAGGTTTAAGAAAGGGGGACAAATTTCTGTTAACTGCATGTGCTCAATTTCATTCTCTATTGGATCTAAGTACAAGAATGAGGTTTGGTGTGATGTGGTCCCCATGGATGCATGCCACATATTGTTGGGGAGATTGTGGTTGTGGAATTGAGATATGGTGCATTTGACTAACACCTATTCTTTCGTCCAAGATGGTGTTAATATCACATTACACCCAATGAAACATCTTCCAGCATCCAAATAGGATAAATAGGAGGGTAAAAAATTGCTTGGTGTACAAAATTCTGAAGAACGAAGGAGTCTAAAATCATCCATGTTGTAGTTGCTAAAGAAGACAAAAAATAGTCAAATGTTCCGCCTCCTATACAAGATGATGGGGACATCATGCACACGCCCCGTCTACACGTATTCGAGGAGGTGGCGGGCCCCACTTTCGATTTGGATCGACGACGACATCTTTGGAGGGCCTCATAATTAGGGGGCTGCATTATGGAGCATTGGAGTGGACCCGATCATCACATAGATTCTTCCATCGGATCTAATGATCGTGGCCCACTACTTGAGATGATCTAGGATTTTGAGTTTTGACTATTTTTGTTATTAGAAACATCATGAACGGCTTTGATTGCTTAGATTAGTAATTTTATTTGCTTTAGCTTTGGTATTAGCGCGCGCACATAGCGCAATTGTAATTTTGTATTTTTTGGGTTTAGGGTTTTCCTATAAATATAGCAATCCCATGTAGGTATTGCAATGATGTTTTATGAATAAAAATTTCTGCGTTTTCTTCCTCTCTCTCTCTCTTTGGGTTGAAGAATCGAATTGGGTGCTAAGCCCTCTCTTCCTCGAAGGGTTAACTACTGTGGTGCAAAGCCACATCCGCTCCAAATCATCTCCATCTTTTTACGCATCACCTCCATCACCCTCTACACCCCTTCCACCTTCAGATTCACCCACTTTCGTATCCAAGTTTTCTCCTACAACAGTGCACAAACAGATTTTCAGATTCTGGCCCATCTGAGGGGCTAAAACTTTGGCGGAGTACTACGCACACGCCTTGCGACAGATCAACGCGAAACTTGGTATAAAGGTAGCCCATCCCTAGCCGATCCCAGCCTAGAAGTCGGTTTCCGACTTTGTGGGCCCCACATACGTGCGGACGACCTGTCACGCACGTGTGTCCAGGCCCATCTGCCGTCCAGCGTGCGTGGCTCATCCCGGGTTCTTTTTTTCCTCTATTTCTTTCTCATTTGGCTAACAAAACCCCTTAATCCAAATCCCTAATCCTAAAGAGTCCCAAATCCTAATTATCCCCAATTTTCACACCCTAGATTTTCCCCTAAATTGAAACTTAGAAAAACTCTTGAGTTGGGAACAATCCTTTGCAAGAATGGATGATTCTTACACTCCTTTGGGCTTGTTTGGCTTGTAATTTTATTTGATCCAACCCTAAAGTTGTGTAGGCTTGGACCCCCATAGATTCCCCTTTTTGAATGTTTGATAGTATGTAAGATGTGGAATTTTGTGACTGTTTAAAATTGGTATAATCACAAGCTTGATTTCTTGCATTCCATATTTAATTTCATGTCCTGCATCACAAGAGCTCCTTCATGAATATGCAGATTTGATGCTTGAATAACTCCCAACTGGACTTCCTCCTATGAGGAACATTTGGCACAACATTAATTTAGTTTTATGTTTGAGTCTACCAAATCTCGCATTACTGAATGAGTCCTGCTGAACATGCCAAGCACCACAAACAGGTTATTGGGTCACTATAGAAGGTTTTAATTCTTGAAAGCATGTCACTGTGTTGTTCTTGCATT
This sequence comes from Magnolia changhungtana, assembly GCA_030180095.1. Taxonomy (NCBI): domain Eukaryota; kingdom Viridiplantae; phylum Streptophyta; class Magnoliopsida; order Magnoliales; family Magnoliaceae; genus Magnolia; species Magnolia changhungtana. The sequence goes on from JASAUF010000600.1 coordinate 9,041,229, forward strand.
ATTAACACCTAAGAAAGATTAATCTTGGAGGATGTGTGTAGACAATCTTGTGATTAACCAGATTACTATTGAGTATCAGTTTCCTATTCTTCGCTTGGATGATATGCTAGACATGCTGCATGTAGCAAATGTCTTTTTCAAAGATCAACCCGATGAGTGGATATCATCAAATACGTATCCAGCTCGGAGAGGAGTGGAAGTCCACATGACTCGAGACGAGTTGTACGAGTGGTTTGTCATGCCATTCAGACTTTCAAATGCATCGAGCACTTTCATGAGGCTGGTGATAGAGTTATTCTCTCCCTTTATAAGAAAGTTCTTAATTGTATTTTGATGATATTCTTGTTTTTAATCCTGACTCATTTATTTACCTTGATTACTTATGGAAAATATTTGATGTACTATGGAGGGAGTCATTATTTGATTGCTTTAAAAAATGCTCATTCTTTGTCAATAGTGTTGTGCTTTAGGGGTATATTGTGTCTGTAGAAGGGATCAATGAGAAAATCAAGGTAATTGCGTGGTGGCCCACACCATGAAGCACAAACCCTTTGGGAGGTTCATTCTTTCCACAGCTTGGTGACGTTATACCAGAGATATATCAAAATTTCGATGCAATTATCTCACCTGTCATCGGTTGTATGTGCGGAGGTAAGTTTGAATGGACCGAAGCAGTGGACTTAAGCTTGAATCCATAAAAAAAGAAGATGACATAGGCTTCAGTTCTTACACTTTGAACTTTAGTAAAGTCTTTGAAGAGGAAAGCGGCGCTTCAAATGTTGGCATCGATGTGATGCTGAGTCAGGAAGGAAAGCCGATCACTTTTCTAGCGAGAAGCTTAATAATGCACGAAATAATTACTCCATGTATGATCTCATGTTCTGTCTAGTGGTCTAGGCACTACTATATTGGAGGCATTACCTAATTCATCAAGAATTCATTCTATACTTGGACCATGAGGCATTGAGATATCTCAACTCCCAAATAAGCTGAGTGCTCGTCATGCGAAGTAGGTGAATTTTTTTACAAGAATTTACTTTTGCGTCACAAAGCTGGCAGTCATAACAAAGTGACATATGCCTTGAGTAATAAGGTGGTTCCTCTAGGAACACTCACCGTGGAGGTCGTGGGATTCAAGGCATTAAAAAGAACAACACAAGGACCCAATTTTTGGCAAAGTGCTCGACAAATGTGTGAATGCCAAGATCCAAATTATGAATTCATCTCACACGATGGATATTTATTCAAGGGTTCTTGCTTATGCATTCCAAAGGATCGTTGCAAGAGAAGATCCTATCTGAGCTACATGGAGGAGGATTGGGTGGACACTTGGGAATAGATAAAACATTGGCCGTAGTGGAGGAAAAATACTACTGGCCTCGTATGCGTGATTACTTTGCACGATGTCAAATCTCTAAAGGTCACGTGCAGAATACCAGCTTTTGTATGCCTCTTCCCATTCCAGTTGCACCATGGGTGGGCATTTTTATGGACATCATTCTAGGTCTTCCTAAGACCTAAAGGAGAAAAGATTTGATTTTTGTTGTGGTGGACCAATTTTTGAAGATGGCCCACTTCATTTAATGTAGAAGGAAATGTACCTTTTTTTAATTTTATTTTTTTTTTTTTTTTAAAGATGGACTACTTCATTCAATGCAAAAGGATGATGGACGGGTGGACACTACGTATATCGCCAATGTATGTTTCACAGAAATTGTGAGACATCATGGGGTACTAAGAAAATAACTTTTGGACCACGATTAGAAGTTTGTGGGACACTTCTGGCACACCTTATGGAAGTGGTTGGAGACTAAGCTTCAAATCTCTAGCATGTAATATCTTCAACAGGAGCCTTGGTAACCTCTTGAGGAGGTATCATAGATGACAACATATCCCAGTGGGACCTAGGTCCACCTCAAGTTGAGTTTGCCTACAACAACTCCGTAAATTGTACCACCTGAAAAATTCTCATTTGAGATTGTAAATGGCAGAAGTCCACATTATGTACTTGACTTAGTACAATTACCGGTACAAGATCAAGGAAGTGAATATACAGATGCTTTCGCCAAGAACATTCAAGAATTGCAAGCTCAGATAAAGAAGAAGATTGAAGATAGCAACACTAGGTACCAAGAAGCTGCAAATGAGCATCAATGGGAGAAGATATATAAAGGTGTCTTAGTTATGGTTTATTTCTGCAAATAGGTTTCCGAGGGAACTTACAACAAATTCAAGTCTGAGAAGATTGGTCTGTGCCAAGTTAAGAGGGAGTTGGGTGACAATGTCTATGAGATCGAGTTGCCAAATGGCTTAGATATCTTGCTGACTTTCAACATGACGAATTTGTTCGAATACCATGGAAAGGTGTTTAATGTGCGAGATAAAGTCATTATTGATATGGATAAATAATAGCTCTCGAAGAAAAAAAAGAAGAAGAAGTTGAACAAGAGTTTTGCATGAAGACTACTGACACTCGATGGGGTCAGTACAAGCAATACTTGGTGAAATAGAAGAACAAGCTCTATTTTTGAGTGCACATAGATCACGACGATGAATTGAAATGGTTGGATCTGAACCTTTACTACTTGTATGAAGTGTCCAACTTGCCGGAGTCAAGTTCTTTCCAAGCCAGGGGAATGATGCACGCCTACAGCTCACCATAGGGCCCAACATCTGCTGAGTTTGGACTGTTATGTAAAGATTTAGGGTCCAAATATCAAGAATTGTAATTTGCCATTTGTGGGAGATATGGGGGGATGTGATTGAAGATATGGGGGTTGATTTAAAGATGTGATTGGAGATTTTGATGATTATTTCCTAGATTTGGTTTTGCTATCATTAGGCTTGTTACCATCTTAGGTAAATTAGATTAATTTGAAATCAATTAGAATTGATTTGAAATCATTCTCTTAGGGGGATTCTCATTAAAGATTCATTTGGGGTCTATAGGGGGGGGGGGGGGGTGAGTTTCACTTGAGTATTGTAAAAAGAAGTTTGATATCAATAAAGTTATATCTCCCTCTCTTCTCAACTATTCTTGTTGGTGTACTCTTGTTTATTTCTTTTGCGAAACAGGTGTTGAGATCTCATTGACTCGATAAACGGGTTGCACCACTATCCATGTCCATTGTTCACTTCACACCTTCAATGCCTTCACCTATTCAAGTTTGTACAAGAGACCTTGTAGAGCTATTCAATCCACTGCCTTTAATTCATTGGCCATTTTATTTTCAGTCTTTCACTTCTTCAATGCTATCTTCCTCTTTTTTTCTTATGACCAACACTCTAAAGACTCATCACTAAAAGGCATCAACCAACTAAATCCTGTTTTTGATGAGCATCAAGCTCTCCTTGTAGGCACAATTTTTTAGGCCGTCCACCTATTCTAAAGCTTCAAAAGACTCCAAATGGCGTGACACAAGAATGTTCTGCTCTTCTTTGGACCGAGCATGGGATTTAAATCCTTACACTTTTCTTATGAATGTTGTGGGCTGCAAATGGTTCTATAAACTCAATCACCAGGCTGATGATTCTATAAATGGTATAAGGCATAACTCATGGTGAAGGGCTTCAATCAAGCTGCAGAACCCTGACTTAGATGCAACCTTTAGCTTGGTTGTCAACCCAAATACTATTTGTATCGTTCTTCTCTAGACATCCCTCAGTGTCCTATGTCATTTAGACAATGAGAATGCTGGCCTTCATGGCTTCTTAGACTGAAGGGGTGTACATGCAACACATAATGTCCTTGTTCCCAACCATGTTTCTATTAATATCTGTATCAAGGTAGATTCGGAGACTCTATTTAACCTAAAATATGTAACTTATCCCAGAAGCTACCTCGAGCAAACTCCTTAAGTAAATCGATTTATACTGCCAAAGAATAATTAGATTTAACCAAAGAGGAACAGCCCAAAATGAAGACCACAAGAAATAGATGATCCTTTCATGAGATGATTATGTTATACTATTTTATTTATTATGCATGACAATATTTATACATGCACATGAATTTAATTTTATTTTGCTGATCTAGGTTTTATCTTTTATGTGGAGCTTTAGTGTGTTGGTCTAAGAGTCCTGATTCTTTTTAGTCTGGGACAGTTGAAATTGTAAAGCATAACAACATAGAGTAGAACTTCATGAAAAGTGCTCAGATAAATTCGAAGAAGGGGTTACCCAAAATTTTGTAGTTCAAACATTTCAAGCTCACCATCCTATTTGTGGCTTACTTGTTTTGTCACATTGAGTACTATTTTTCACTCTTTTGGTACTTGTGCTTGTCATGTTGTCTATCCTTTTATTTCATTCAAGCTTGTGCTTTTTTCATCTATAATGTTCTCTGGGATTGAACTTCTGAATAGAAACCATATTACTTGATGTTATGGAAATTGCAAGAAAGAGTAGGGTCCTCTATTTTTTGTAAGCTTGTGCCTTTTCTTCATCTATAATGTTCTCTGGGAATGAATTTCTCAATAGAAATCATATTACGTGATGTTGCGGAAATTGCAGGAAAGAGTAGGTTCCTCTGTTGTGGAGGCTATGCTGTCCAGATCTGCCCCCATCTTCTATGGGGATCTTAGAAGCCATGAGAGGGTAAATGTGTTGTTTTATATCACATCTATCTTTATGGGGCTTTTCTAGCATTCAATATGTTGAATCTCAGCTGCAGCATGTCTCATGCTTTATATATTCCATTTTCATCACATTCTGCTTTGTTGAATGGTAGGTTCCCTTTCCATTCTCTACCTTCATCAGTTCTTGCAAACGGCGTCTTCAAAGTACTGTTGATACTCATGGTGTTTGCACTGAACCAGAAGCGTGTGGGACTGCAGTGGCCAATTCAGATGAAGCCTGTTTGATTTCCGAGGATGCTCATCAAGTTTATTTAGCACAGGTCATTCTTTGTATACATTTTCATTTAAATAGTTTTCCTGTTTACTCTTAATATTTTCGCTTAATGCCTATATAAATTTTAAGGTAAAATGAATTTAGACATAGACAAGTTGATAATAAGAATTGTGGTAATGTGTACAACATGCCAACATCGACATTCACACGAAAGGTCAAGGCTGGTGGCTCAACGTTTCAGTCTAAGCAATGCAATTAGACATGGACCTTTAGATTCACTATGCTTTGCAGCCTTGATGTGTATATGTTAAGTATACTTCTACTAATAGTAAAGGTCACCTTTTTTTTTTAAAAAAAAATCCAAAATATATCAAAAGCCAAAGGGAAAAGGGAAACAAACAGGAAAAAACAGAAAAAAAACAACAACAAAAAAGAAGGGGAAAAAAAGGACACAAAAAAAAAAAAAAAAAACTAAAAGCTATACAACTCAAGACCGGGGAAAGCCCTGAGGAACTACACTAAGGAGCCAAGGCGAGCGAATCCGAAGGCTTGATGCTAGTCTCCCACTCATTGATGTCTCGCAAGATTAGGGACAACTCAATCCAGAGAAGACTGTCTTGAAAGCTGTGCCAGTACGCTCCCTCCAGATGCGCCAGAAAATTGTGAGAATGAAGTGCTACCGACAAAGTCTCGAGGAAGTGCCCCCACTACCACCATATCCAGCGAAGAGGAGGCTGACGAGTAAGGAGTGAAATGGAGGAGGATGGATGTAGAAGGTTTTGTTGGAGTAGTGGGTCGGCCCAAATGGAGGGATGAGAGGGGAGAGAAAGGGGGCTTCCATGTCTTAAGTCAGAGAGAGAGGGAGTCATTTGAGTGAGAATGGACTGGTACTGATGAGATTGTCCTTAGGAGGGCAATCACGGCAGAGGGATTCTCTCTCTGGATGCCACATGGAGGAGAGATGATCGAAAGAGGGGGGTGGTGGTGAGGGATCATGCTATCATAGTCGTCTGCCACTTGAAAAGATTGGGAAAATGAACGTGGCAAGGGGAGAGAGCTTCTATTGTCCTCGTCCCTCGAGTCATCTTCATCATCATTGTAGATCGAGAGGGCCTCGATCAAGTCAATTGAGGTGAGGGAGCCTCTGTTATTAAATGAAAGGGAGCGGCACTACTCGAGGCTTCAGACAAGTAAATGCTCTCCTCGTCATCCTGTCCTCGAGATGACGTCACTCGGACACTTGTGCCACTGAGAGAAGAGGAGGTAAAAGTCGAGGATGTATAAAACACTCCATTTGTTGCTTCGGGAATTGATTTTCTGACATAACTTACGTCCGCCAAGATCTTAGCCATCTGCAAGGATCTATTGCAGAGATCTCTACCAGCTTCGAGAGAGGGGCTACGAGACTTAGCTGTTGTTAAGGGTTCCGCTTCCTGATACCCGCCCACATGTACTACGATTGGGTTGAAGGAATAATGGGACTGAGGAGGATGAAGAGTTTTGATGAGGCACGAGGGGAAAGGACAACTTATGTGAGATGGCAGGTGAAGACAAGGGCAAGGGGAGGCATATAAGGGTTGTTTTTGGACACATGTGATGCAACAAAGGGCACATGTGGAGAGGGGTTGCAAATGTGGGGAAGGAAGCAGGGACACGTGGCAATCATCGGTTTTTGGGGCCAGGATTGGTGGACTACCAGTACACCGAGTGGTTTTTGCCCCGTCTTTGGCCAGCTGGAAAGCAGATGGAGCATGAAGCACTGCAACAGGCGGAGGAAGGAGGACATCTCCTGGAGATGGCTTGTCAGAGGCCGGGGTTTTCGATCGGACACAGACATCCAATATGTCCAATCCGATGAAAACGGGGATGATGGCTAGAAATGGAGAGATTCGTTTGGTTCTAATAAAGATCCGAGCAGCTTTGTGCTCCCATCCCGATTCTGTTCCTTGATTGAAGAGGACTTCTCCAATACAGGATCCTGATGTCAGCATGAAATCGCGATTCCATAGCTCAACTAGGACACCGTAGAACTAAAACCACAAGTTGATTGTACCGAAAATGGTGGAGTTCTCCCACCATTGAGAGATTCGTTTGGTTCTGATGAAGATCCAGGCAACTCTGAGCGTCATCCTGAGTCCATTCCTTGATTGAAGAGGAAGACGTCTCCAATACAGGATCCTAATGTCATCATGAAATTGCGATTCCAAAGCTCAACTGGGACATCGTAGAGCTAAATCCATAGGTGCCGAAAATGGTGTTCTCCCATCGATGAATGGAGATGATGGGACCATCTTTGTGTAGAGACCCTGCCATAAGGACGAACTCGATGTTGGAATCCGATTGCAAGTTGAGGATAATCTTTTGATCCCCAAGGGTCTTGAGCACAAAGCGACCGTCTTAGAAGTTGCAGCTTCCAATAAGCCACTTTGAGATGTTTATCAAGTAACCTACTCTACGACAGGTCATGGCCAGGCTCCACTGGAAGGAAGGTGGACTCCTCTACCAGGGCTTGATGAACGTGAATCTCCGGGCCCGTGGACCAGAGATAGTTCAAATTCTGGGTTCAACAGAGGGGGTAGGCACTTCTGAAGGAGATGAAGAGGGGGTGCCGACCTTTGGGGTGGAATGTCCTGCAATCATGTCTTTGAATGATCAATTGTCGTCGCAAAATCTGTGAATGACCACACCTTTTTCTTGAGTAGGGGCCGATATGGATGCTGCCTTACTAGATTTCTTTGGCCCCTGAACTTCTGTTCCTGGGTCATATCAGGCCATTTGGACGGAGAGTCTAGATCATTTGAAGCTCGCCTGATGGAGGGAGATAACTTGACCCGCCGTTGTCTCCGAGATCGTACAAACAAATGGAAAGCCACAATAAGTGGAGGTACCATTATGCTTAGGTATAACCAGTGTTCGAGTTATTGGGATCGCTACAAGTTTCATTGGCTGGGGATACGGAAACAATTCATTATCGTAGTTAATGTATCCAATAACTAAAAATGCGAGGAAACATGGGGAAAACGGTGGATTTTTTTAGTGTAACTTTAGGAGATGCTAAAATACACATTTTTAGGAATAAAAAAAATTTATGAAAGAATGCAAGCATAATAAGTTTCCATTTAATGGGGACCTAAAAGCATGTGCTGTTGTAAGAAATCAATCAAATAGCAACAAAAATGAGTTTAAATAATACAAATGCACATACCATACAATAATTATGATTTGTAAAAGTAAATAAACTCAAGAATACATTCAATCATGAGCTATATAATACAAATGTAGGTACCATCCATCCATCCATCCATGCATGTATGCACACATATAAACACACATTTCATCATACAGCCATGCGCCCATTAAAAAAAATCGAAATGGATTTTTTTAGTAAACAGATTTTTGGTGATATCAATACATTGGTGATATTATCAAAATATTGCTCATACACTAGCAATACAAACGACGCCCGGAATTCATACAATAAAAAATTATTGGCGATACAAGTGACACCTTGAATTTACATAGTTGAAAATATTGGCGATACTTAGCGATATATCGCCGATACCTGGAACTTCTGATGCTACCAGCATTATCGGTATCACTACCAGTGTCATCAATATCGCCGAGCTAGAGATAAAGATAATATCGGGGATATTTCAAACAATGGGTATAACCACTTCCTTCACTTTTCCTGCTATGCTAAAGACCCTGGAGAAGCTGTATTCATCCCAACCCACCAGAAGTGAAAAAAAGGGTGGGAAAGGGGGCCGCCTTGGGGTGGATGGGGTGATGGGAGCTAGGACAATGCCCAAAGACAAAAAAAGTTCACCCATCTTCAACCACCACCTTCGTCAGGGCTCGACCAAGGATACTTGGATTCTCATTCCAAGGCTTAACAAGAACTCTAGAACCAGTGACAGTGTTGATGTTGGGAGCCTGTTATCCTTTTAATTCGATAATGAGATGTTGGCTTAGAACTCGTATTGAAATCTCTTGTTGAAGCTGTGAGAAATCCTTGGAGGAATCTCTTTCACTCGCTCGCTCGCTCTCTCAGAAACATCTCTTTCTCACCAGAGGTTTAATCTCCTATTTACAGAGAGATGATTACCAAAACAAATCAAAACCTCTGTTTGGGCAATGTGGAATCTATCGATCACATGTTCCTTCACATCCTTTAGGGGATGTTTGATTTTTCATAAACAATGTAAATTCCTTGTAAATAGGTAATGATTACTTACCTATGTAATTACCACATCATTCCCAATGTTGACATTGACACCCGCTTTTTGAATGATAAAATCGAGTACAAGTGCGAAATAAATGTGGAGCCCACCGTGATGTATGTGGCTTATCCACACCACCCATTCGTTATGCTAGCTGATTTTAGGGCATGCGCCCAAAAATGAGGCGGATCCAAAGCTCAAGTGGAACACACCACAGGAAACAGTAGGAATTAAACGGCCATAGTTAAAAACTTCTTGGGCCCCCCAAAAGTTTTGGATCAAGCTGATGTTTGTGTTTTCCCCTTATCCATGTCTATTTGACCTTATGAACATGTTAGATGACTAACAAACATCAATGTGGGCCCAGTGAAGGAAACAACTTTCAACGGTGGACATTTGAGGCCACTGTTTCCTTTGGTTTGGGCCACTTGAGCTTTGGATCTGCCTCATTTTTTGGCTCACGCCCCAAAATGTTCCGGTAAAATAGATGGACGGCGTGGATATGCCACATATATATCATGATGGGCCCCACAAATTTAAGTCAGTCCTTTTGGACTGGTTTTTGAGGCAGAAATACTCTTGGATTTTCAAAGCAGCTCAAAGAGTAATAATTACCTATTTACAAGGTATTTACAAAAGATATGAGAAATCAAACGGCCCCTTAGAGAACATTGAGGGTTGAAAATCTTTTAAGACATATCTTAACTACTTTCTGCATACAGGACTAATACTTGGAGGCAGTTTAAATACAAATTTATAACGATTATATGTTTTGATTTAGAAGGAATTGCTTGTCGAAATCACAAGTCTTGTCCTATCTCCTTGACTGCATTCTCTGAGGCAAAATAGTTGTTTAGTTTATAAATATTGTTTTTTTCTACTGGTATTGTACAAATATAGGTTTTGTACTGATTTTGTCAGATAGTTCCCATAAAGGTTACCATTGTGCTGAGAGATGTTACCAGTATGGTGTGTGCTCCTGGTCAGCTTAGACATGGGTCAGTTGAGTTTGTGTTGGACAATGGGCATAGACATGAATATCAGAGATGGGATCTTAAAAGCAAATGACTGAGAGTTCTGTATAAACAGTGTATATAAAATGATATATGAGAATATATTAGGTTTTAGTTCTTAAAAGTGTGTGATGTTGAAGAATGCATCAAACTGGCCCTTCTATTCCATTCTGGTAAACGGATCTTACAAAGGGTTTTTTCAAGGGGTCAAGGGGCATTAGGCAGGGTGATCTTGTTCGCCTTTGTTATTTGTCATGGTTGCTGAAGCCCTTGGAAGCAACCAAGATTGGCTTATGCAATGGCTTTAGGGTGAGCAGAGACAGCATGCAAGTCTCACACCTCCAATTTGCAGACGATACCCTGTTATTTTGTGAAGCAAAGAGTGGCCAGATTGCTAATTTGAGAAGGGTGATCTGCTGTTTTGAAATCTTCTCTTGTTAGAAGATCAATTTGTTGGCGTATGTACGTCTAACAAGGGAATCCAAGACCTGGTGGAATTTTTTAGGTGCAAGGAGGCTCTCTTCTGGCAACTTACTTAGGATTGCCACTTTGTGTCGGTTTACCCACCAATAGGCTTTGGGATTTAGTGATCGAAAGTGTTGAAAGGGAAGTTATCAGCTTGGAAAGGAAAATATCTGTTGTTGGGTGGCCGCATCACTCTCATTAAAGTGGCTCTATGAAACTTACCAATTTACTTTATGTTTCTCTTTCAGTAGTGAGCATCATCAATTGCATTGAAAAGATCCAAAGGGATTTCCTATGGAGAGGAACGAAAGACAAACATAAGTTCCATCTCGTTGGATGGAAAGAGGTGTGTAACCTTCAGGATGAAGGGAAGCCTTTCGAGGGACCTGGTGGCTAAATATGGGTTCCAGGAGGGAGGTTGGTTCATGTCGCCTACATCATTATACAGGTTGCCGGATATATGGAAAGGGATCAGGGAGTTGAGTTTTTTTCCCAAGGCATCTCTCATAATGTTGGAAATGGTGCTCGTATTAGATTATGGGAAGATGTTTGTCATGTATTCTTGAACCTGGACAGTGTGTTGGTTCCCCATGGAGTGAGCTTTTCTCAGTTGAGGGAAGCATAATGTCCTGATCTCTACAGTTGGAAAGGAATTTATCCAATGCAGAAATTGATGAACTTGCAAGGTCAGGTTAAGAATGTGATTCTAAATCTATTGGAAGGGATAGATGGTGTTGGAAATTGGAACTCGTGGGTAGCTTTTCGGAGAAAGTCCCTACATCGGCTCATCAGGAGAGGTGTTGTGAGTCCCCAAAAGGTGACATTGATTCTTGCGTGGATAATTTTGGCCCCTCCCAGGGCGGAAGCGTTTGGTTGGCTTGCAAAGTTGCAGTCAAAGATAGAATTTTGACTATCAATCAATTGCACAAGAGAAGCATGAATGATGCATCTCATGCCTTAGGGCAGCATCTGTGGATCACCTTCTAATTCATTGCCCTCTTGATTTCGAGGTATTGCGGAGAATATGGGCCTTATTTGGTATGTGCTGGACTTATGTGTCGAGTGAGAATTTCTTTCGCCTGGTTTGAAGATATGAGGGGCAAAAGGAGAAAGATCCCATGGCGGCCATCCTTTTTGGTGGTGGTGTGGTCAACTAGGGAGAAAGGAATAATGGAATGTTAATTAATCGCTTGAGATTGTCAGAGGCGGTCTTCCATAGGGCAAAATAGCAGATCATTTCTTTTGGTGTTGGGCTTAAGAGCCTTTTGAGAATTGTAATTGGGAGAAGCCAAGTGGCTCTTGCTATGTTACCTTCTGTTGTGAGTCGGAGATTTCTCATCATCACCTCCCCTTTTTGTTATTTCCCCCTCTTTTGAGTGGTGTTTTTTTTATTTTTTATTTAAAAACAAAATGCATTATCATTCAAAAGAAGAAAAAGAAAAAAAAAAATCCAATTCAAATCACTTGTTCACAACTATTGGATTCAACAGGTTCTCAACTCTTTATATATCCAATATTTACCATTTGTTCCTAGCTTGGACATCTATTGTCAATACCATTTAACAAATTTGACTCATTTACCATTCTATATCGCTCTTTGCACATGGATGGTAAGTGCCATAACACTTGCTTACTTCTTGTGCTCTATATACATGTACACCCAAATTTCTAAATCTATATTGTCAGCCATTTTCTTTACTACTGCTGCTTAATTCTAAACTGAATTAGTGAGAAATCTTTTACCTTATCATTTATTTTTCTATATATACAAATGGTGGTCGAAGGCATGAATTGAGCAAATAATAATTTTGGACACTATCGTCATAGTTGGTTGCCTCACCTAGGTGATGAAGTAGGCTCATTGAATTGGGTATGGGCGCTTATGCTTAAAACAGCTTAGGCTGTTCGAGGTCTAGGTGTCCCCATAAGATTTTGGGCAATTGGCTAGGTGCCCACCTCATCACTTAGGCACCACCATATGCACTAAAAATCGCTTGTGAATGTTTTCATGAAATTCAAATTTCAGAAATTTGCTTATGAACTAAGAGTTGGACTTGACTATTTTGATGAAAATAAATTTGCTTATGCAGGTTCCCATCTCAAATATCGAGAACAAAGAGAGGTCTTCATTGGAAATTCTACAGGACGACATTATAATGGTTTGAGTATTCTCTTTCTTGCTTTTGTATATTTGTTTTTTAGATTGTTGGCTTCCTATAGTAATTTGTTTCGGCTTGTTCTTTTAATGCCAATATTCTAATAATTATTATTATTTTGTTGAAAATGTCAGTTTTCCAATTATCGGCAATATTATTGCAAAGTAGAAAAGCTTTGAAAGTAAGGAAAAACCAATAGGGTTGGACGTCCAACTCTATTGTATTTATAAGACAAAATATGCAAATTACATAAAATACTCCTAAGAAAAAGGGCAAAATTGGAAACATGAAAAAACCTAAGAAATAACATAAAATTAAGAGGCCCAAAGGCCTATAGCCCAAACCATGGCCCCACGACAGGCCCATATATACTATAACACTTCCCCGCTTGTGGACCTATAGATATCAATTATGCCCAGCTTGCCTTGAATACATCTTCCCACTGCTACTGAAAGGGCTTTAATGAAGATATCAACAAGTTGATCTGTAGATCTGTCAAAGGGAGTAGAAATAATGCTAGTGGTAACTTTCTCACTAATAAAATGACAATCAACTTTAATATGTTTCGTGCGCTTATTAAAAACTAGGGGTGTCGACGGGCCGGGCCAAGATTTGTCCAAGCTTGGCATGAAACTTTTATATAGGGCCCGGTGTAGGCCTGAGTGGGAAATAAAATTTGTAAAATAAAGGGACACACACCCTTGTTTTTTTAAGGGGCCCACTGTGATGTGTATGTGGGATTTACTTCGACCATTAGATGGGTAATCCCATGTTGGGCCAAGGGCAAAAAAAAAAAAGGTTTACCTGTGATTCAGGTGGGCCACACCAAAGGAAACAATTGCTACAGAGATTCCACCCTTGATTATTACATGGGCCACCGTGATAATAATATAAAATCCACTCCAACCATTAGATGCCACACCAATATTTAGGTGTGGGGCCCAAAAATCAGGACCATTTGTGATTCAGGTGGGCCACGCCAAGGGAAACAGTTCAGAGGGTGAGGCTTGACCTATATACTATTTCCTATTGTGTGGTCTACTTGAATTACGGATGGTCCTGATTTTTGGGCCATGGACTTAACATGGTGTGACACACTTGATGGAGGGAGTGGATTTTACATCAACGCCAAGGTGTAGCCCGCCCAAGCCACCAACCTCATTTTCCAAAAGACATTTCAAATAGCTCCTCTCCATCTTGATGTGTGAGATGTGTATGTAAAATAACTCTCCTCGGGGATGCCTGCCTTTTATTTTTCAGAGGTCCACCTTGATGTGTACGTGAGATCCACTCTGACCGTTAGATGTGTAGGGATTACATTAGGCTCATGGCAAAAAAACTAGGCTGACCCATGATTTAGGTGGGCCACACCAAGGGAAACAATTGGGAGAGAGATGTCCACCCTTGATATTTACGGGGCCACCATGATAATTATATAAAATCCACTCCAACAATTAGATGCCACACCAAAACTTAGGCTTGGGGCCCAAACATCATCCCCATTCATTATTTAGGTGGGCCATACGAAGGGAAACAATTTGGAGGGTGAGCATTGCGCTGTACACTATTTCCAATCGTTTGGTCCATGTGAAACATGGATTGGGCTGATTTTTGGTCCCTGTGCCTTAAAATAGGGTGACACACCTAGTAATTGGGGTGGATTTCACATAAACACCATGGTGGGGCCCACCCGAGCCAACAACCCCTTTTGTCCTTCCCATTTGTTAGCATTAATTAACACTTTGGAAGTCCAATCGATTGGAATGGGACGTGGATTAGGTGAGACAGGGGTAACAACTTAGTGGGTAAGGCCCTGACCGTGGGGCCCACCTTGATGTATGTGTTTTATATCCATGCTGTCCATCCATTTTGCTAGCTCATTTTAGGGCATGGTAAAAAAATGAGGAAAATCCAAATCTAAGGTGGACCACATGGTAGGGATTGAAATTCCACCATTAAAAACTTCTTAAGGGCCACAAAAATTTTGGATCAAGCTGCTATTTTTATTTTCCCTTCATCCAAGTTTGTGTGACTTTATCAACAAGTTGGATGGCAAATAAACATTATAGTTGGCCCTAAGGGCGTGTTTGCATCGCTCGTTTGGACTGTATTGTATGGTATTAAATGCATAAAAAGATAAAGTCATGGTTTGTATTATGCCTAGAAGTGGTCTCGATTTCTGCGTCCAACCTGAGACGTCAAATCCAACGTATTGCACGGGTTTTCCAACATAATCTAGACGATTCGGTAAATCCCACGGATTTTGGTGCGAAAGCCTTTAGAAGGAAGTTGCACTGGTAACTTAGGTGGGGACCACAATGATGTTTTGATAAATCCACTCCGCCCATCCATTTTGTGAGCTCATTTTAGGATATGCGACCAAAAATAAACTAGATCCAAAACTGAAGTAGGCCACACGAGAGGGAAAATCGGAGAAAGAAATGCATACTGTTAACCTTCTTGGGCTCCACCTTGATGCTTATATGCCATCCAAACCGTTTATAAGGTCATCCCCCTGATACATAATATTTGTGGCCACATGAATGTTTCAACGGTGGTTGTTGAATCTAGGGGTGCACATGGTTCGGTTTGGTCCGGTTCTGGGGTGAACCGGAACCGAACCGTTCCTAACGGTTCTAGGCAATTCGGAACCGGAACCGGACCGTTCTCACCCTAGAACCGAACCGTTAAAACCGGTTCGGTTCCATCGGTTGCTCGGGCTTTTTATAATCCAGCCCAATTGCAAGCCCATGTCCATCCATGTTCTGGTCCATTTGATGAATGGTTTAGATATTGTATAAGGTATGCAAAAATACATTTACGAAAATAATTGTTCTAGAGAAAATAATTATAAGGTGTGCAAAAATACATCGGTTCGGTTTGAGGTTCGGTTCCACGGTTTGGTTCTACGGATCGGTTCACGGTTCGGTTCTACATACCCCCAAACCGGGAACCGAACCGTTGTCACCGGTTCTTTGATTTTCGGAACCGGAACTGGAACCGGTGCACTCTAGAACCGGACCAAACCGGACCGTTTGGTCAGTTCCGGTCCGGTTCCACTGTTTTACCGGTTAAATGTGCACCCCTAGTTGAATCCCAACTGTTTCCTCTCATGTGGCCCATTTGAGCCTTGGATCCAACTCATTTTTTGTCCCATCTCATAAAATGAGCTCTCAAAACGGATGGACGGAGTGGATTTCTCACATACATCACAGTGGTCCCCACCTAGGTTCCTAGGGCAAGAACTTCCTGCTAAAAGCTTTCTCGCGAAATCCACCTCCAATTAGGGGGATTTGCATGGGCATAGTTTGTGTGGATCGGTGGATCCTAGGGTTGTACACGAGTCGAGCTAGCTCGAAAAGCTTGCTCGACTCGGCTCAAGTCAGCTCGGATTGACTCGGCTCGAAAGGCCGACTCGGGGCGAGTCAAGCTTGTTTTCTAAAGCTCAAGTTGAGTTCGAGCCGAGTTCGACCATGGTGCATTTCAACTCGACTCGAACTCGAACTCGACTCGACTTGAAGCTCAAACTCGAGCTCAACTCGAAGCTCGAACTCGAGCTTGACTCGGCTCGAATAATATATTTTAATATATAAATATTGTATTTATATTATATATAATATAATATTAATATTAAATATATATAATGTACATATTTAAGTTAAAAAATATATAAGTAAAACTTAAGTTTTTACTAAAAAGTAAAAAGTAAAAAACCCTACCCGACCGTCCGTCCCCATTCCCTCTCTTTCTTTCCCTTACCCTATCGAGCACGAGCAGCTGCCAGCCAGCATGCCGCACGGCCGCTCCCAGCACGGCAGCCCGAGACTCTCTATCCCTCTCTCTCTCTCTCTCTCTCTCTCTCTCTCTCTCATTCTCTTGATTTTTCCAAGCAACCCGTGTAGCCCACTCGGCGACTTCGAGCAACCCGCACCCCAATCTCGACTCGGTGACTCTTCTTAGGCCGGCTCAGCCTATTCGGCCACCACAAACAAAGGTAGGTGATTAATGTTTTTTTTTTTTTTTTTTTTTTTTTTTAATATGTATATTCGTATATTATTGGAGAATTTTTTTGCGCCGGCGTTGGGTTGGGTCGGGCGTAGGTTAGGTTGACTCGAGTTCGAGGTTGGGTCGGGTCGGGTCGGGCCAGGTCCTTGCGCTGGGTTGAGTTGGGTGCAGGGTTTAGGTCAGGTGCGGGGTTGAGTCGAACACTTCACACCAATATTTGTTTATAACAATATTCTAAATGGTATGCAGCAATGTTTTCAGATGATCCATCCACTAATATTTGGGATTATGGATCCCAAGTCTACTCCCTAGACTCTGGAAGAATGAAAATTCAATGTAATTTGTGTGGGGCCAGATTTGTTAACAAAACAAATTGACTTGACTACACTTATTGACTACACTTGTCCCAATGCAAAAATGCATCAAACCATGTCCCAATGCAAAACCACTGCCCCACACCGAATACAACTAGCCATAAGATATACCATAACAGACTTGTTCTAATCAACGAAGAAGCTGGAATAGAGAGGGTGAAGAGAATAAGTAGGGAAGAGGAAGAGGAGAATGAAGTTAGATTAAGAAGACCGGAAGAAGAGCAATTACAAATAGCCTTGAAGTTAAACAAGGAATAAGCAGATGCAGCAAGATATCAACGATGTGCTCCTCGACAACATGACGCAGAAGCAGGACCGAGCTTGACAAGCAAGAAGCCATCAAAGTTTATTTCCAAACTCGCCTTATTCTATAAGATCTTGGGTATTCCATATCAATCAGCTCATAAAAAAAAGTTCGAAAAAATTAGCTGAATCTATACAAGAGCATGGCAAAAGTTTCCCCACTTTCTGATTCAGGGGAGGTTAATGAGCATATTGGAGAGGATATCACCAGCCCGAGCTTGGACGACGAAAATTATGGATCTGATCTAGAGTAGAATAAGGAGAATATTAAAACTTAACTTTGATGTATTAAGTTTTGTAGTTTTAGTCTTGTAGACTTGTAGTTGTACTTGTATGAAGTAAATACATTGACTTAACTTTCCTATTATAATGCTCTAACTTAACTTGCCTACCATAAATGCATGATCTTCTTATTTGTTCTTAAATTTTTTACTTATAAACTTGTAATTGTATGGATAAATTGTTTCTTATATATTTTGATATTTGTTCTTTAAATATTGATGCTTATGATTCTTTGTCATTTGATGTTGTTACTTGTTAATTAGTATTTAGGCCACCTAGTGGTTTAGCAATATACCCCCCGTTTAGGAATTTATATTGAACAAGTACAATCATGTACTTGTTCTTTATGGATTCCTAAATTGTCCCATTTTGGACAGTTCGGTACCATACCATGTACTTAGGTTGTCCTCATTCAATTTACATGTAATTGGAATTTTGGTAGTGTTTCCCTATATTTTCTTTGGATATGTGGTTCTTTACTAGTTGGTTCCCACTACATGTGTAATGGATTACATGTGGGTGTGGCAACTAATTAGTATTGAAATTTACATATATCTGGAGAATATAGGGAGGTGTTGCTGAAATTTCAGCTCACATGTAAGTTGTATGAGGATAGTATATGGTATGTTACTAAATGGAGACAAATAACACCTCTAGATTGAGACAAGTAGGAATATATGAGATATTTAGAGACAATTAGTAAACAAAATTTGAAACAAGTATGAACAATTTATAGTTATGTATATGTATGTATCCTGATGGATTTATTTATTAGGGGACTATTTGAGACACTTGTGTCTTACAGTTTATGGAGGGGCCAGATATTGTTTGTATTATATATTTATATATACATATAAATGTGATTGACTGATTACTTCAACCTATAAAATCCTTAATCTTACCCTACCCTTGTTATCTTTTGATTTTTATATGACTAGTGAAGAAAACCCAAGTACTCCTGGCCCTGGTGCGTCAATCACATCTCCTTTTATTGTGGAGGGAGACAAATTAGAAAATAAGGTTGAAACAGCTTCAGGTTCGGTGAAAGGGAAAAAAAGATTAGCGATATGGGAATCTTTTGCTGAGCTCGCTCAACCAGATGGTTCAATCAAGATTAGATGCAAGTTTTGTAAAACTTTTTACAACAAGCATTCTGGTTCCTCTACAACTCACTATCAGAGGCATCTTGATAAATGTGTTAAGAGACCAAGAACAATGAAGTGTGGAGTCCAATAACTGCTTTCATTTACCATTTTTGAAGATAATGACTCTCAAGCTACGCTCTCAACGTATAAGTATGATCCGAAAAAACTGAAAGAGTGGTATGCGAGGTTGGTGATAGTCAATGAGAAGCCATTTAGCATGGTAGAAAACAAAGTTTTCATGGAATTTTGCAAATTTCTAAATCTCAAAAGTGAGAAGGCCTCTCGTATTACTGTGAAAAGAGAGTGCATGAAGATGTATGCGATTGAGAAAGCTAACTTGAAAGCTCTTCTGGCATTCGGATCCAGAATAAGCTTGACTTCGAATATGTGGACGACCTCGAATCAAAGAAAGGGATATATGTCATTGACCGCACACTTCGTTGATGCGGATTGGAAACTATAAAAGAGGATTTTAAACTTCTGCTATGTTCCTCCTCATACCGGTGTGGTACTGTCCAACCACATTTACAATTGTCTTGTTGAGTGAGGCATTGAAAATAAAATTTCTTCAATTACTTTATATAATGCCTTTTCCAACGATACTTTGGTTTATTTCTTACGTACTCAATTCAAGGCTGCCGGAAATTTATTCTTCGAAGATAAAATATTCTAAGTCAGATGTTGTGCTCACATACTCAACTTGATTGTGCAAGAAGGGCTAAAAGCAATTGATTCAACGATTGCCAACATACGAGATAACGTTAAATATATAAAGGGGGTCACCTTCAAGACCAAGTACGTAGAATGATATAACCCAATGTTTGGATTTGAAATCTAAATGGCAGTTGAAGTTGGATGTCTGCATGCGCTGGAATTCAACTTATAAAATATTGGATACGGCTTTAGAATTTAAAGTTGCATTCCCTGAACTTGCGGTGCGCAATAAAATGTACACATACGTGCCTAGTGATGAAGACTGGAAGAAAGCTGAACAGGTTCATCAGTTTCTCAAAGTTTTTTACGACTGCACGAAGATTTTTTAAGAAATAAGTATCCTACGGCAAATCAATTTCTTCCTGAAATTATTTCATTATGAAAGTGCTAAAAAAGTGTGCCGCTGAGGGTCCAGATTTTTTACAAGCGATGACTATAGGAATGCAGATGAAATTCGATAAGTATTGGGCTAAATGCCACTTATTAATGGCCATTGCAATTGTTATGGATCCACGATACAAGATGGCAATGGTTAGATTTGTTTTCAGATCACTTTATTCCAGTTCCGAAAGAGTTACAGCGGAGACTGCCATTATTAATGCTGCAGTTGAAGAGCTGTTCACTTCATATGTTGATAATTCGGCCGAAACATCAAGTACAGTAGGTACTTCTCAAACTGCGGGTAGTTCTACTGCGGGCAAGCGACTTCGTGACTTTAATGTCTTTTTTAGACAGAAGAAACGGAGACGCATAAAACTGAATCTGAAGTGGAGAAGTATCCAAAGGAGCCGGTCATAAGGCTATAAGAAGATGATTTCGATGTTTTGCAGTGGTGGAAGTCGAGAGCTCGTGAATATCTTAGACTTTCGGTGATGGCACGAGACATATTATCCATTTCAATTTCGATCGGGGCATCTGAATCAACTTTTAGCACTGGGAGCAGGGTAGTTAGCGAGTATCGAAGCTCACTTGCCTTGAATACTGTTGAAGCATTGATATGTAAGATTGGTTGCATCCAGTTTGGGGCGGTAGCAGTTTCGATGTTGAAGAGTATGAGGAGGAGAATGGGAGTGAAGAAGAGGTCCAGAATGCATCTAAAACTGCTTGAAGGAATGTAAGCTTTCAAATTTTTGTTTAATATTTTATATTTTCTGATATATTTTAACTCCTTGGATTTGATGTTGAGGACCAACATGTCGTATGATAGTATTTAGAGGTTTATGTGAATGTGACAGTCTTTTTTTGTCTTAGTAATGTGGCATATGAGAAATTTTAGACTTAATATTGTTGACATTTTTAGCCAAAAATATAATAAATTGACATATGAGCAAGCTCGACTCGACTCGAATCACTAGCTCGACTCGAAAGCTTTGGCAAACAAGCCAAGCTTCAATGTTGAGCTCGAGGGCGAGCTCGAACTCGAATATAGCATGGACAAGTCGAGTCGAGCTTGGCCCACCTCGACTCGACTCGGCTCGATGTACAGCCCTAGTGAATCCCTATGGGGGCTCATTGTGATGTATATGCCTTACATCCATACCGTCCATCTATTTTGACCAAGGTGTCCTATAACGGTAACAGTGGCCGTAACGGCCACCATAGTTACGTTTACGATACGTGTCGTAACGGCTGTTACAGCCCCCATAACAGCCGTTACCGTCTCTTTTTTTTTTTGTGGAAAAAAAAAATAATCTTGAAAAACATATATTTGCCCTGTAATGTTGATTAAAAAGTATGGAAAACTTGTATTTGCCTCATAACAGACAATTACAGAGCTGTTATGGCCTTTATAGGGGAAGTAATGTGCCATTAACGACAATTATGAGTAATTTTGTTTCCATAACGGCTGTTACGGCCGTTACTACCCCGTAACGTGTAACAGTTGCCACTGTTACCTTTGCGTAATAGCCTTTACAGCACACCATGATTTTGACAGATCATTTTAGAGCATGATCACAAAAATGAAGGAAATCCATATCTTAGGTGGACCATACCACGAGAAACAACTGTGATTGAATTCCCACCATTAGAAACTTCACATAGGCCACCAAAATGTTTATTTGCCATCTAACCTGTTGGTAAGGTCACAAAGACCTGGATGAAGAGACCACACAAATATTAGTTTGATCCAAAACATTTGTAGCCCGTGAGAAGTTTTTAATTGTCGATCGCCACTCCTTCCTGTATTATGATTCACTTGAGATTTTGATTTGCTTCATTTTTGGGATCATGCCCTAAAATAAGTTTTCGAAACAGATGGATGGCGTGTACACATAGATCACAATGGGCCTCATGTTAGGGATCCCACCCACCTTGGTGGATCCGGAGATCCACCAAAGCTGTGGCCGATTTGTACGGTGTGTAGAGGTGTACACGAATTGAACTAGCTCGGTTAGCTCGCTTGACTCGACTCGAAAAAGCTCGATTCGACTCGGTTCGAAACCGAGTTCGAGCCAAGTTTGAGCTGGCCCCCGCTCGACTCGACTCGGATCGAACCAGTTCGGTGATTCGGTTACTTTGATATTGATGTTGCTTAGTGTTTGATGAAATGACTCAAAGAAGTGTGGCTGGTGGCAAGGAAGGTATGTATATGAAACCAACACCCTTTTTTTTCTTGATTTTTAGGT
Organism: Magnolia changhungtana; assembly: GCA_030180095.1. Taxonomy (NCBI): domain Eukaryota; kingdom Viridiplantae; phylum Streptophyta; class Magnoliopsida; order Magnoliales; family Magnoliaceae; genus Magnolia; species Magnolia changhungtana. The sequence goes on from JASAUF010000600.1 coordinate 9,063,384, forward strand.
TGCTTAGAAGGTGTTTGATAAAATACCAGTTAAACCATTGCCGCTGTCTCAAATACAGTGAGATTTTGAAGGTGCAGTCCAGGTGTTTGTGAAAATGTTGCAATGGCGAACTCGGCTTGAACTGGCCCGAGCAGTTGACCGAACCGAGCCGAGCTGGTCAATCAGGCTCGAGGACCAAGCCGAGTCGAGTTCGAGCTGATGTCAGCAAGTGGCCGAGCCGAGTCGAGCTAAGGCCAGCTCGACTTGATTCGACTCGATGTACACCCCTCACGGTGTGCCACACACCACCCTCCACGTGGTGTGTTTACGTCACCAATATTTGCAAGCCCATCAGATCCGAAGCTCAAGTGGACCACACTACAGGAAACAACAATGATTGAATGCTTACCATTAAAAACTTCCAAAGGCCTACTATAAGAAGATCCCTAGTGTTTATTTGCCATCTAACCCGTTGATAAGGACAACCAGAGCTAGATGATGGGAAAATACAAAGATCAGCTTGATCCAAAACTTTTATGGCCTACAAAAAGCTTTTAATGGTCATTCACCATATTTTTTTTTGTGGTGTGGTCTACTTGAGATTTGGATCTTCTTAATTTTTGGGATAGCATCATAAAATAGCTGAAAAAAATGGATGGACGACGTGGATATACAACACATTCATCACTATGGACCCTACATGGTAAGGGTAAGATGTTACCTATGTATTATCCAATCTACTTTTCCAAACACACGATTTACTTCTTCACGTGAGAACTACTGTCATTCTTGGTTAATCCAAACAGCCTTGTATGTTGCTTCAATACCCAATAAACCCCACAAAACACATGATGTGACAGGCGATTCACTCACAACAATACAATATGGGCCAAACTAGCAATCCAAACACGTCCTAGGAAGTTTTTAATGGTCGGTGTTCATTCATCACTATTTTCCTCTGGTGTGGTCCACTAAAGATTCAAAATGGCATTTTTGGGACCATGCCCTAAACTAAGCTGGCAAAACGGATGGACGGTGTCAATATACACCACATAAATCAAGGTGAGCCCCACGGTTAGGGCCCCACCCACTAAGCTATTACCCCGCTTCACCTAATCCATGCTCTTGGAAGGGACCTTTGTAAACCTTAATGGGCTAGGTTGGGCTGACAGGCCTTTGGACATCAGAGTCCAAGCCCAACCCGTTTATAAACCGGCTTGAAATTTAAGCCCGAGCCTGGCTAGGAAGCCCGACGAGCCAACCTAACCCATTAACACTCCTATTAAAAAGGGGATTGGAAGCAGTACATGGGCACATGAATAGTTAATGGGCACAGGAATTGTCATCAGAAATCCTAACTCAACGACAAATTTTCAACCAAAAGATTTCACATGTAGTATTCACTATAGCTTGATATTCAACCTTAGCACTAGATCTTGCAACAACAATTTGCTTCCTATCTTCCATGTACCAAGATTTCCTTAAAAAAAGTACAATACCTAGTTGTAGAACGACGATCATTAGGAGATTCTGCCAAGTCTGCATTTGAATAACCTTCAATATTTAGATGATTATGACAACTAAATAGAATGCCACGTCTTGAAGAAGACGATGTAGCAAAGTTTGTGCAAACAACTTATAGATTACTGAAGAGAGGTGCATGCATAAAGTGGCTTACTAACTAGGCATTGATACATGCAAGGATCATCAAGAAGCTTCCCATCATCTACCCAAAGTTCTTATTAAGCTCTAATGGGGAATTAAGGGGGTTTGACACCAAGATTTTTTTTTTTTTTTTGAGAGATTACAATAATTTATTAAGAAGCCCGCCAAAAAGCGAGAAAAGAAGAATGCGACAAAGAAGGATAAAACATGAAAATGTGTAATTTTAAATATGTAGACTCTTTGGAGTTTCAACACCTGGTCAAGGGTTCGAACACCCATAGGTGGTGAAATCCCACTAAGGCGTGAGTGTGTGGTGGTGTGTGTGCATGTTAAATTTTATTTTTTTTTATTTTTTTTTTTATTTTTTTAAAGCGAGAAAAGAATACGACCTAACACAAAAAATGAAAAAGAGAAAAGAAGATTAATAGCCCTAGCTGGGAGACTTACTAGTCATATGGAAGGAAGCTCCAGAGTCTATGACCCAAGAGGTAGGAATGGATGACGCAAGAAGAGAAGTACCTGACTGGGCCGAAGCTGTGTGAGATGGCTCGGGAATATCACGAAGGTGAAGCCGCATAAGGGCATCATATGCAGCCCGAGAAATGATGAGAGACTCCCCTGAAGTAGACTGCTTAGCTGTCGGGGTGGAAGACTGTGTCTCAGGAGCAACTGTGGATGCAACAGAAGCAGCGGCAAACGTAGGACGACCGTGGAGTTGCCAACAATAATCAACGGTGTGATTAGTTCCACCGTAATGTGAACAAACTCGGGAACCATCACGTTCTCGTCCACGTCCACCACGACCACGAAGACTATGACCGCTATGACTGTGATCGCTCTCGCGGCCTCTACCACGACCACCAAAACCAGAAATGTGCCCTAAACTCAAGGATGGCACCGGAAGGACAAGAGATGACTGATCGCCAGCAAGATGTGCCAAACGCTTTGGTGGCACAAATGAATGAGAAGGAAGAGTAGAGACAATAGCACGTTGACACATGGCATAGACTGTCGTCAATGGGGGAAGAGGATCCTGCATAACATAACTCAAAGATAAAGCTGCCCTCTTATCTCTATCTTCGATCGACAAACTGCCACCCTCCTCTAAAAGATCTAAATCATGAATCTCTTTTGCATTTTATCAAAATCTTCTTCCTGAGCTCCAAGCACGTCCTTCTTCCACAAGTTAATCTTTCAAAAGCTTTAGTTTCCTACTTATCCTAAAGTCGGCGTAACCTTTTACTACAAAGGAGGACCACTAATTGACTACTAGCTGATCAAAACCATCAATTTCCAACCAAGCTAACTCGAACCTGAAAGGTCTTGGGCCCCAATCCTCTTTATCCACCTCAATTACAATAGGTCGATGGTCTAAAACAGCAACCCACTCCTTAGATTTGATCCCCCAAATTGACTCTAACATACCTCTATTCACCAATTGTGGCTTTGATTCTTGAAGAGCAATGATATTTGCCTTCGATTTTCTACACAATTTCCTAACCTGGCCCCTTTTGAACTTGTAGCCCAAATAATCATTGATCACATACTTTACCTGTTCTCGCCTTCTTTCCTCCACTCGCTTTGCCTGTAGAATCATAGTTAATGGAGCGTTCGAGATTGAGAAGTTCCCTCCTCTAGCCCTTAGGAGATTTTGTAGACTTCAACGCCTGCATTTCTTATTGCTGCTAAACACCTCTCTGCCTTGAACAAATTGGAAGAAAGCATGAAGGTCCTCGTCCCAAACTCCAAATTATAAACCCACTAGACCTCTCACCCTCTCTAGAATATCCTTAGCCCACCAAAATTGTTCCTTTGTGGTCTCTTTTGTCCCCCCTGACGACTTTTAGACTTTCTTCATCCTTGTCTGATTCGGCCAGATTTGACCATTGGATTTGATCTTATTATGTATAGTTGTTTTTTTTTTTTTTTTTTTTTAATTTTTTTATCACAATATTTTTATCCCTAAATGTGTAAACATGTGTCTTTTAACATCTAAAGTTTCACTGAAAAAATCCACTTTTTCTCAACATTTCCCCAATGTTTCCCTCAGTCCGTGATATTTTTCCGAGTATCGACAATCAGTGTTCGAAGTTTCGGTATCGCTACAAGTTTTGTTGGCCGGGGATATTGAAACAATATTGATATCGCCCATAATATCGCCGATAACTAGAAATGCGGGAAACATTGGGGAAACAAGGGGAAAATGGTGGAAAATTTCAGTGAAACTTCATGAGATGTTAAAATACACATATTTGCATATTTAGGAATTAAAAAAACTACAAAAAGAATGCATGCATAATAAGTTTCCATTCAATGGGGGCATAAAAGCATGTGTTGTTGTAAGAAATTAGTCCAACCATCTTTCCATCCAACCTTCCATCCAAACATCCATCGAAATTTCAGAATATTGACAACAAATGGTATTTCACCAAGATATCGTCGACAATCGGAAAGAAAACATAATATTGTGATCTCGATATCGCCCATGTTGCGATAACGATAATATTGCGATATTATTAATTTTATCATCGACAAATTGAACGCTTCATGCAACCATGCACCCATAAAAATTTTGAAATGATTTTTTTTTTTTTTTTTAAATAAACAGATTTTTGGCAATAATATCGAAATATCGCCAATATACTTGCAATACAAGCGACATTTGGAATTTACTAGTTGAAAATATTAGTGATACATTGGCAATACAAGCGACACCTAAAATTTACACAATTGAAAATGTTGGCCACATCGATACATTGGCAATACATCACCGATGGCTGGAATTTCTAATACTGCCAATGTTATCAGTATCGCTGAGCTGGAGATAATATCGGAGATATTTCAATAATATCAGAGATAATTTGAACAATGTCAACGATAATATCAGCGATATCAATACATGTTTCTGTATCCCTAGTCTTCAATACATGTAACGACACCGATACTTTGAACACTGTTTGGTGCTTAATCAATTGTGGATCTCGGAAATCCTCATATGTTTGAAATGATGTTGAAATTTCTAACTTATATGGTGTTCTTCTTTCTTTTTGGGTTTCCTACCTTCTTTGATCTTTGCTTGATGGTGCAGCTTACATATCCCTTGGTTGATCTGTTTGATGGTGCAACCTACATTTTTCCTTAGTCGATCTTTGCTTGGTGGTGCAGCCTGCATTTTTGGAGAGTTCGCCATTAGCATCTATTAATTTATGGATGAACAATGCTCGATCTAGGTCTAGTACTCATTATGATCCCCATCATAATCTTCTCTGTGTCGTTGCTGGATGCAAACAAGGTAAAACATTTTTATCTTAAAACATAGCTATTCCTTTCTCCATTTAATTGCAAACTAGAGGGTTTACCAGTGGGCATCAATGTTTCCGTTGATACTTTTCTTGATGAGTGGTGCAAAAATATATCATGTTTGTAGTACCTTATTTCCTGTCCTATGTTTCATACCTTTTCACCTTCTGTCTCTTACAGTGATTTCCGCCCTTCGGTTTTTGTCTGTGGAACAATCATTTATAAACTGAGAGACTTGAGGTGCTTTCATTGGCATCGTATGGGAGCAGTCTTCTCCGTACAAGAACTTTGCTATGGGACCAAAAAAAGTTGAAGAATCTAATTAAAAAGCTGAACTCTTATTAGTGATGATGTGACTGTTCATGCTATTTAAGTGGTTAGCTCTTTTGTAAGTTTTCAAATGAGAAGTAACTATTTTGAACATAATTTGATAATCTTATTCCTGGAATTTTAGGAGTTACTAATAGGAATTTCATTATTCAGAGCATAATACCCCTTACCTTGTGTTCTTTCTTTAATACCCCTTCCCTTGTGTTCTTTCTTTTGCATGATTCATTTTGTTTTCGTTTTGTAATTCTATTTTGATTGATAATCCAGTTCTCTCTGAGCATTTTAGATTATAGCGTTCCTAGTTGCGTCTGGACACTTGGACAGCTTGGTCGATCAATCTAGACTGTCAAAAAAGATCTGACACACATTTCATGGGTTACCATTGAAAAATCTCCCCGATTCTGTCATCTGATCCATTCGTAAATTGGCCTTTTTTTTGTGTAGCCATTTATTTTTACAAGCCAAGGATTGGATGATTAGGATTGTCTGATAAAGGTGATCCTTTAGAACCATAAGCTATCCATGATGTCTCCAATAAATAAATGGCTCAAATTGGTATATGGACCTGTTTTCATATAAACATTAATAACCATTCATTTTAAAGGCTATTGATTAGTTGATTAGAGCATCTGGTAGGTATGGGTTTTGCATGGTAGCTGTGAAATATGTGCTGGACATAATGGACAATCCAGATTTGATTGAATGGACTGTCCAAGTGTAAAGATGCAACTAGGAGCATTATAACTGCATGTTCTAAGTTCACTTGATCATCCTCTTTTGCCTTACTGTCCCACCGAATTATCAGAGGTAATCATCCTAACTGATAACTTGGTGTTTCTTCTCAGTTGTGTTATGGCCTCCCTCTGCAAGTTCTTTTCTCTATCCGATGCCTATATACGGAGAAGCTTCCAACCATAGGTATGCTATTCGTTTTAAACTTTGTGTATTGTATCTTGTTGGCCATATGCCTTTCAAAATGTAACTAGAACTGGGAATAGCTTTTGGGCTTCTCACTTCCCTCGCAGTACTAATCATCTAATAGTTCTATTCTTTTCACAGCTCTGTTGACATAGAAAGTCCTGATTTTTCAATGCACTCAAGAGCAAAAAACTCCATGAATCATTCACAAAAAGTCATTCTGCATGCTGGCGATGCGCTTTATATACCTGAAGGATGGTAAGGGTCTTGGTCTTCATTTTTTAGCATAGTTTCTTTCTCTTCATTATCCTTGAAATGGTAGTGTCCTGCAATCGTTTTTACTTAATGCGATTTCGTGTACCGTTAAACTCTAGAGCTCATCATCATCATCATTGTTGCTGTTGTTGTAGAGAGAGAGAGAGAGAGAGAGAGAGAGAGAGAGAGAGAGAGAGAGAGAGAGAGAGAGATGCAATTATTTGATTCCTAAAGAGAGAGAGAGAGAGAGAGAGAGATGCAATTATTTGATTCCTAAATATGCAAATATGTTTATTTTAGCATCTCCTGAAGTTTCATTGAGAAATTCCACCATTTTCCCCATGTTTTCCCAATGTTTCCCTCAGTCAGCAATACATTTCTGGGTATCAGCAAATACCAATACATGTTTCCATATCCCCAGCCAACGATACATGTAATGATACCGATACTACGAACACTGATTGCAATAGGGTTTCTCTCTTTGACCCTAGAGGATCGTACCAAACTACCAAGTTTAGACCCCACCTCTACCATGGACCATCTGGATCATTCCAAGCAGATCCGACAGTCTGGATTGTTTTGAGTTTCTTGCTTGCTCAGATCCACTGAATTCAACAACAGAGGTCATCCCGAGGCAGGCGATGATTTCACACACCTGGGGATTAAATTTTAGCCCTGATAGGCCCATCATGCCGGTCTACAACCCAATTGTTTGTCTAAAATGTAGCCAATAACTTGCAGCATACTTTTGGGGTATGAAATGATGCCGAAACGATGTGAAATTCATCTACATTTAAAAGACCATCGTGTTAGCTTTCCAATGAGCTCACGATCGCATAATTCTAATACCTTTTGATTGAATTACTACTAATTTTGTGGACATCTATATATGTCTATGATTGAATTTCAATGTTAAGCAAGATGTTGATGTTACATGGTGGGCACCACTGCCTTTGATGTGTGGTGTCTTGGTTGTCGATGTTTCACCACGTGATAATGTGGCAGAAAATAAGGGGACAAATTCTAAAGTCCATTCACGTTGCAACTCCATTGATGGCTTTGAATATCTGTATTGGAGGGCGTATCAGCTTGTTTGAAAATTGATACGATACACAAGGTGTACCGTTGCGGTAACGGTGGGCGTAACAGTCCCCACCGATACAGATACGCCCCGTATCGGCCGATTTTATTTTTTATTTTTGTCAGAAAAATCTGGAAAAATATCCAAAAATTTCAGAATATTCTAAATATTCCAAATATGCATTCATTTATAATTTTGAACATGTTTATGGTGGTGTAACAGTCCACTCTTTGGTGAGAAGTTGTATCGGGCTGTCTGATGAATTTATGAACCTGACAACTTGGAATTGACTACAAAACTCATATATTTAATTTTCTAACTATCTAATATCAATGATAGATATATTAAAATGAATTTAATATCAAAATATCTTACATGTGTAGGTGTTTGCAATTATTTTTCATAATTTATTATATATTAAGTTATTAACATACCTAAGGAGTAAGGTCTCCAGAGTCCAGACTTGTATAAATTACAATGTTCATTCTATTTTAAAGTCTTCAACATGTTAGAGACTTCTCCTATCCTGTGATTCCTGACTCCTGTCCTGTCATCCTCAAGTCAAGAATATAAAATAAAATAAAATTAGTAGTGTTTGATATACTCCCCTGCAACTTGATTAAGGATTACTTGATTGGTTGTCAGGGGAATTATTTTAAGTACAAGTTCGGCATTATCAAGTGTGTGCTTGCTTGGTGAATGTGTGGGTAATGGACTAATGGGTATATAGCAATACTTATCTTAATAAAAATATATATTACTCGCACCGTGACTCACCACCAAAATGAAAATCTGCTTCGTTGTGGTTCCTCTACCTCCACGTCATTGTCATCATTAGGCTGCGGCTATGGAATAGGTGTTGCATATCCATAACATCTAGTGCCAAAGGGAAAGACTAGGTCAAGGAAATTAGAGGATGACTGATCCTGACTAGGCAACGACTCTGACCCCGAATAAGGATATCCACCAGTGCCTGTCGAATGGTCATACCGGTGCCCGTACTCAGGTTGTTGGGAATCCTGAGATTGAGAATAAGTCTGTGATAAGTAACTTGGATTTGGATCTAGATAAGGATAACTACTACAACATGAATGTGACGGAACGGGCTCATTATAACCATAATCCCATTGGCCATAAGAATATCCATCATAATGCTTGGGTCCATCGGCCTGCTAATGTTTCGGACCTCCCAGTGCACCACTAGACCTAGCCTCCTCCTGTTGATCGTATCGTTACCCAGTACACTCATAAGTCCGACCTCGTGTACCTCCTTATCGATGTTCATCTGCCTCAAGATTTGTAGACGGTTGTATGGTGTGCTGAGCAACACTAGAAGTGCCAGCATCAGGGGCGTCATCACCATCACCAACATGATCATCCGACTCGGTCTCGCTGCTGCTATTGCTCGTACTCTTCCGTTGAACTTGAGCTGGACTTTGCATGAAAGTTGCCCCTTTTTCTGGGTCCAACATAGCTGCAAGACTCTCTTGCTGCACCATGCATATTATTGGGTCATCAACTTCCAATTCTTCACTATTCCTCTTCAATCTGTTTTTCCCTTGCTTCCAACCAAGGTACAAGCGGGTCGTCCTCATCATAAACATTGTCCAAGTTTATTAGACAGTTGTCCGTGTCACCGGTGCCCATAATGCTCCTATGATGTCGTCGGATTCTTAGCATTATGTTTTAGTGCATGAAGACAAGTCTATCCAACGCCCTAGTTTGCATTCTATTCCTATTATTTGAATGAATAAGTGCAAAACAACTCCAATTCCTTTCACAGCTAGAAGAAGATGTTGTCTAGCTCAAAACTTTTAATGTAATTTTTCGGAGAGCCTTCATACTCTCTCTGAAATTCATCCACAATTCGCCGGTTGCAACTTAGATACTGCAGGTTGTGCAAGAGCATCACCAAAGCTACCCTGGCAATTTCCAAATGTATTTAATTCATTCAACGCATTTATTTGCATATCTAAGTCAGGCTCTAATCTTTTTATGACATTCTTTAGCTCGACACGAACTTCATTATCCGCAACAAATGATTGGGCATATCTGTACTTAGGATTTAGGTAGTAACCCGTTGCATGAAAATCGTGATGGAGTTGTATTGTCCATCTTTTGTTGATCATCTTCCAATAAGACTTCTAGCTTGTACAGTCACGTTGAATTGCCAACTTCGCCTTATCCATGGCATCGTAGAGGAAGCCCATGGTAGGTGCTTCGTCGGTTTCAACAAGACGGAGTACCCTCATTAGTGGCTCCAACACCTTTAGGATTCTCTTGACCTTCTTCCTATATTTGTTATCTCATATAGTGTTCACAACTTCATCTAGTATCCCTGATGTCTTCCCATGTTTTGTGTTGAGCCAATCTCGGAAAGCGAACATTTCACTCAACTCTCTCCCATGCTGGTGTAAACTCTCCAAGACTATAAAGTTTGTTGCGAATTTAGTCTCAGCAACTCTCGTCCCTTCGTGAACTTCCTCATTATTGTGATTACTTGATTATGGTTGTAAATAAATGTCATCACTTGTCTTGCCCTTTCGACCATTTACCTAACACTCTTCTTCTTCCCAATATCTTCCAATATAAGATCATTACAATGGCCATCATATGGGGACCAAAATATGTGGTCTCTTTATCATCAACTTATGTCCTGCAGCCTTATATGATGCTTCGTTATCTATCACAATCTGCATCACATTCTCCTCTCCAATCTCATCCACCACTTTATCCATTAGGGAAAAAATATAATTAGAATTTTTTGTTTCGGCCGAGGCATCAATTGACTTATGGTACATAATTCCCAAGTGGTTGTACACCATGAAGTTGGTCATTCTGCGTCTGGTTGGACCAGTCCAACTATCGCACATGATTGTGCATCCTCTGGCCTACCATATGGGTTTGAAGGTAGACACGTATGCTTTCACATCTGCATACTCTGCATTTGTCTATTTCCCCCTAATCTCCCTAGTCGTGGGAGCTTTAATTCCTTCATTTGCTTCTGCTGCTGCATCAATTACCACCTGCCAATGTGGAGAATTAGCCACGTTATGAGGTATGTTGGCATGTATAAATAACTTTGCCGCTGCCCTACCTAGCTTCTCAATGGAAGTTCTACTCCACATTTATTTTATCTTATTTTGTTTAGCTGATTCTTTCCTAAACAGGATTAGATCAATAGAGGGTCTCCCGGGCTCATTTAGTTCTTCGTCCAAATGTACAAGGGCATCGTGAAGATGCCTTCTGTCGGCTCCCAAACATACGTCATAATCCACCCACCTACCCTCACCCCACCCCCACTTGCCGATGTAGTCGCACTCCCACTCCCACTTCGCACTCCCACTCCCACTGCCCCCCCTGTATCACGTATAGACCCCCTCGCGCCAAAATATGCGCCGACATTCTTCCTCTTCACGAACAAGACACAAGCTCTCTCTCCTAACTATAGTTACTTCCCGATTTGAATCTTCATCAAAATCAATAATATCTTCATCACGAACGCCCATATATTCAGGACCAAACACCTCATGTATGGCTGCCTCCAAAATATCATCTTTCTTCTTCTGCTTAGCAGCATATTCACCCTTCGACTCATCCAAACTGGCTTGCATTAAGATCATTATATCTTTTGGTACTCTAGTACATCCCGCAATTTTACCCTTTCGATGTGCCAAATGTTGTTTTAGACGCGTAATTCCACCAATTATTAGTCTGTCACAATAGTTGCACTTCATTTGGTGTTGCCATCCAATATACAGTTTTTATAGGAGAATGAATTAATTAATTTAAATATCGAAACTTAATATAAATAGATTAATAAAATAAAGTTCGAACTTTTGAATCTAATCAATAAAGAAAAAATTATGTTCTAAACCCTAAGAAGCTCCAAAACCTGTCCAAAATAAGAAAATATAAACATAAAGTCACTAATCCAAAAATTTTAAAAATACAAAAAAGAATATAAAATCAATAGCATAATCTGTTAAATGCACATTCATATGTTCTACTATGATTAACACACCATATTCAACCATTAAAACAAAAATAATACATCGAAAAAAATGATTTTTCATCATTTTTAAAATTTGGCCACAAATAGTTCGAAAATTATATATATATATATATAGAGAGAGAGAGAGAGAGAGAGAGAGAGAGAGAGAGAGAGAGAGTAATGGTCTCCTGCGAACCATCCCGCAGGATACCTTGGTGCGGTCCAATTCCCACCGCAAGAGACCTTTGCGCAAGTGCCGATTGGCTAGCGAGACTGCTACTGAAGTGACGTCACCATTAATGGTCTCCTGCGAACCATCTCGCATGATACCTTGGTGCAGTCCAATTCCTAGTGGTATTGGGAGCTTAGACAAGGTGGATGTAATATAATAAGTTAGTGAATCCACTCTAACTATTATGTTATTGATGGAAATTTATCCATAGGGCTAAAAAATCATCCGGATTAATGATTCAGGTGGAACACACCAAGGGAAACAATCAGATAGGGGACACCTACCGTTGAATTTTTACATGGCTCACAGTGATGTTTATGTGAAATCCAATCCAACTATTATCTTTTTCATGAAGATTCATACATGGGGACGAAAAATTAGGCCCATGAGTAATTTATGTGGGCTACACCAAGTGAAAAAAATTTGAATGAGGGATATTCTTTGCACTATTTCTTCTTATGTGGCCCACTTGAATTATGAATGTGGCTAATGTTTTAGCCCTATATCTAAATTTGCATCACACACCATGTGATTGGAGTGGATTTCAAATACACATCACCATAGGGCCCATCTAAGCCCTTCCCATCTTGATTTGCTCACGCAAAGCTCCTTCACGTTACAAACCAGATTGTTTAGCTCCTGCATTGGTCAACATGACCGCATGCCAACCAAGGCACTTGCAGGGTGGGGTGGGGGTGGCCCCACCATGATGTGTATGTGAAATCCACTCTGTCCATGAGGTTAGCAAATAAAATAAAATAAAATGTTTAGCTATATGGCTAAAAAATCAGCTACATCAATAATTACGGTCGGCCACATGAAAGGAATAGGCAGGGAGATACTCACCATCCAAACTGTGTCATTTGGTTTGGCTCACATAAATCAAGCATGGGTATAATTGTTACACCCCATGTATGAATTTTCTCAATGAAGCTAATGGTTGGAGTGGATTTCACATAAAAAGTACGATGGACCATGTAAAAATGCAATGATATGCATCCCTTCTCCCATTGTTTCTTTTAGTGTGGCCCACCTTAATCATAAATCTACTTGTTATCTTAGCCCTACGGCTAAATTTCCAACAGTTACCTAATGGTCGAAGTAGATTTCACGTACGCATCACTATAGGGCCCACCCTATCTAAGTTCCCAAGAGGATAGAGAGGTGGAGTGCACAGAGGGACGCGGATTAGATACGGTTGAGTAGCGAGATTCGCTACGGAAGTGACGTCACCAAGTTCCGTGGACCCCACTAAGATGTATGTGTTGTATCCACAACGTCCATCCATTTGGAGATATTATTTTAAGCCATGAGCCAGAGAATGAGTCAGATCCAAAGTTTTAGTGGACCCACCACAGAAAACAACGGGAAGATTGATGCCCACCGTTGAAACCTTTCTAAGGCCCACCATGATGTTTTTTCGAAATCCAACCTGTTCAAAAGTTAACAAAGACATTAAAGAAGGGAAAATACAAATATAAGCTTGATCGAAAACTTTTGTGGCCTTTAGAAGTTTTTAACGGTGGTGTTACTCTCCTCACTGTTTTCTATGGTGGGGTCCACTGGAGCTTTGGATGTGACTCATTCTTTGGATATTACCCTAAAATGATCTCTCCAGATGGATGGACTGCATGGATACAAAACATATATCATGGTGGGGCCACAAAATTTGGTGACGTCACTTCAGAAGCAATCTCACTAGCCAATCGGCACTTGCGCAAAGGTCTCTTGCGGTGCGAATTGGACCGCACCAAGGTATCCTGCGGGATGGTTCGCAGGAGACCATTACTCTCTCTCTCTCTCTCTCTCTTTATATATATATATATATATATATATATATATATATATATATATATATATAGGGAAAAGGTACTATGCGCGAGCTCACGGTCCGTCCCATGAGGTCGAGTGGCCCCACCGTGATGCGTTTCGAACATCTACCCCATCAGTCAGATGCACCATTCCATCGTGGGCCTAGGTCCCAAAAATCAAGTCAATCCATGACTTGTGTGGGCCACACCACATACAGAAGTGGAGAGGGGCCGTACACCATTAAAACATGCATAACCATTTTGGAGGGCCCACCGAGATGTGGTTTGCAAATCCAGCCCATCCATTATGTGTGTCCCACTTGAATGAGGGTTCAGACCAAGTTTTCAAAGCATTCAAAACTCAGGTGGGCCCCACCAAGTGCTTTTATATGTTTTAACGGTGTCTTCACATAATTTTAGATGGTATGGCCCACCTGAGTTCCGTATACGGCTGATTTTTGGGATATCCCATAATTTAAAAGGTACCCATCAAATGCACGGTGTTGATGGTCGACACACATAATGGTGGGGCCCACAGCTTCGACCTCACGATAAGCTTATCGTGAGCTCGAGCGCATAGTACCTTTTTATATATATATATATATATATATATATATATATAATAACTAGCATATTCTGTTAAATGCACATTAATATGTTGTACTATGATTAACACATCATATTCAACCATTAAAACAGAAATACAATGAAAAAAATGATTTTTCGTAATTTTTAAAAATTGGTTGAAAATAGTCCGCAAATAAAAATATATATATAAAATCTCTAGCATAATTTATTAAATGCACATTAATATGTTCTACTATGATTAACACATCATATTCAACCATTTAAACAAAAAAAAAACAACAATGAAAAACATAATAATTTTTCATAATTTTTAAAAAATCGGCCGAAAATAGTCCGAAAATAAAAATATATATAAAAATGTAAAATCATTAACATATTTTGTTAAATGCACATTAATATGTTCTACTATGATTAACACATCATACTCCACCATTAAAATAGAAATACAATGAAAAAAATGATTTTTTGTAATTTTTAAAAAATCAGCTGAAATAGTCGAAAATTTAAAAAAGATATAAAATCACCAGCATAATTTGTTAAATGCACATTAATATGTTCTATTATGATTAACACATCATATTCAACCATTAAAACATAAATACAACGAAAAAAAGAAAAATGATTTTTCTTAATTTTAAAAAAATTGGCCGAAAATAGTCTAAAATTTTATATATATATATATATATATATATATATATATATATATATATATATATATATATATATATATATATATATATATTCACTAGCATAATCTGTTAAATGCACATTAATATGTTTTACTATGATTAACACCATATTCAACCATTAAAACAGAAATACATTGAAAAAAAATGAATTTTCGTAATTTTTAAAAAAATGACTGAAAATAGTTTGAAAATAAAAACAATAAAAAAATATAAAATCATTAGCATAATCTATTAAATGCACATTAATATATTCTACTATGATAAACACATCTTATTCAACCATTAAAATAGAAATACATTGAAAAAAAAATGTATAAATACCTATTTTTGAAGATTTTCTGGAAAATGTCCCACGGAGCTTCGAATCAACAAAATCCTTAAAATAACTTGTTTTGATCATCAATTTCAAGCTAAGAGTGGTCAGAATTTGCGATGGAATGGTTTAGGAAGAATTTGGAAGAGAAAAGTATCAAAAAAATGTAAAAAACCGGAACTTAAAAAGCCAAAATAAAGTAGCTGTTTTTTTACCATTATGGGGCAGTAACGGCTGTTGCGAGTCGAAAAGATGGGGATTACCATTACGACCCCGTAACGCGTAACAGTATCGATCGTTACCATTACGTATCGGCCGATACGTAACCGATTTTGCATACCTTGACAATACGGGCATATTGTAATCTGTATTGTCATGTAGCGGCCCATATTAGACTGTACCAGTATTGTAAAAATATTTGGTAAAATGATAAAATAGAGAAATTCAAGAATCTATCTTTTATGTGTGTGTACATGTTGTATACGTGATGTGTCGAATATCTACCCCATGTGATGCACCATTCCATGTATTGGGCTTAAAAATCAAGTCAATCCATGACTTGGGCATACATATTAGACTGTCTAATCATTTATTGTGAATGTGGTTCGTTGTAAATATTGGTGGTAAAATGATAAAATAGAGAAATTCAAGAATCATATCATTATATTTATGTGTGTGTGTGTGTTGGGGGTGTGTGTGTCCTACTTGGATGTGTGCCGTGATGTGTGTCGAATATCTACCCCATCAGCCAGATGCACCATTCCATGGGCTGTGGGCTTAAAAATCAAGTCAATCCATGACTTGGGTGGGCTACACCACATACAATAGTTGAGAATTGTTACCCTCCATTAAAACATTCATAATCATTTATTGGGCCCGTTGAGATGTGGTTCACAAATCCAGCCCATCCATTGTGTGTGTCCTACTTGGATGAGGGGTCAGACCAAGTTTCAGTCGCATCCAAATCTAAGGTGGGCTCCATCAAGTGCTTTTATATGTTTTAGGCATGTCTTCACATGGTTTTAGATGCTATGGCCTACCTGAATTCCGTTTACAGCTGATTTTTGGGATATCCCATAACCTTAAGGGAACCCATCAAATGCACAGTGTTGATGTTTGACACACATCATGGTGCCCACACAGCTCGACCTCATAGTACCATTTCCCATATATATATATATATATATATATATATATAGGGAAAGGTACTATGACTGAAATATCCTTATTTCTCGTAATGCTGATTGTCCGTTATGTGGGCCCCATGGTTTGATGCACCATTCCATGTTAAGGTGATACGGAACTCGAGTGGGCCATACCATCTAAAATCATGTGAATACACAAAAACATATAAAAGCACTTGGTGGAGACCCATGGATCAGTTTTCCATCGAAACTTGGTCCGAACCCTCATCAAGTGGGACACACATAATGGATGGGGATTTGCAAGCCACATCGGTGGGCCCTCAAAAATGGTTATGAATGTTTTAATGATGCACGGCCCCTCTGCACTTCTATATGTGGTGTGGCCCACTAAAGTCACGGATTGACTTGATTTTGGTCCGTCCAGGCCCACCATGGAATGGTGCATCTGGTGGATGGTGTTGATGTTCGAAAGGCATCACAGTGGGGCCCACACAGCTCGACCTCACGGACGACCGCTTTACGCTCGAGCGCATAGTACCTTTATATATATATATATATATATATATATATATATATATATATAAGGATGTCCTCCTCTACTTACGCCCTGGGTTCTTTAAAATTGAGTAGGAAAAAAAAAACTAATCTGGACCTTTATGGCAGTATCGGTGATCTGGCCAGATATGGCCTGGTAGAGGCCATTTTTGTGGGGACAGGCCGATCATATTGTGTATTGTATCAGGCCGATATGAATATGATACCGTCGTTTCAGCTGATATATATTATGTGGTTATTCCAAACACAAACTGAGGAGTGATTGACTTGCACTTCTAGAGTTCTGTATACAAAGAATAGCTGTTAGTTGCTGTTTTGCTTTGGTTAGGTCTCTAGTTGCTGTTTCTATTGGTTGTTAGTTTTAATGGGTTTTTTTTTTCCCCCTTTTTATAAGGTGTTGGATTAGGAAGTGGATTTCTATTTGGTTAAATGGGGATTAAGTCAAATCCCATAGGCACCAGGCGGACCACATATGGTTGCTAGTCTTTATATGTAATTTGGTATCTCAAAGAGGTTAACAAAATGCCCATTGCAATTTTCCAAAAAAAAAAAAAAAAGCCCATTGCATGTCTAGCATAGGCAATTCATTTTTACAGAAATAATCTCTCAAAGATACGCAAGTGCAGCCCCTTAGGCAACTTTTGTTTATCTCAGGGTTCTCCCAGCAGAATAAGCCTTTCCTGGTCTGACCATGGCGTATATTAATTTTAGTGATTGGCTCATTTCTATTTCTGCTAAATTAATTCACTGAAGGAATCTTGAAATATTGTGTGCAACAGGTTCCATCAAGTGGATAGTGATGATTTGACCATTGCAGTAAACATTTGGTGGCAGTCTAATATGATGGCAAATATGTCAGAACACATGGATGCATATTATTTACGCAGAATAATAAGAAGGTATTTAAAAATTTTCGTCCATTTTTTCAAGATAATGTGAAATATCATGAAATTTCATGATATTTGCACCAAACTAGACTGATGACATGATATTTAGTGCAACCAAATGCACCCTTAGCAATCCATTCCAGTTGTGTTTCCATATTTTTGTATTTTGAAAATTTCTGACCATTTGTATGTAATTAACTTATTTGTTTCTTTTTTCTTTTCTTGTTTGAATTGGTTGTCAAATCCTTGATCCGTAGAAAAGATTGGTAGATAAGGAAATGGTATGCATCCTCTGAACCAGATCTGATATTACTGTAGATTATGTTTGAGACTACTTGTTGAGAAAAGATGGGATGAGCAAGTTAAAACTGGATGTTGTTCCTTAGGTAGCAATTTCGAATTGTATGACATTGATTATTATGACCGGTTTTGACTAATTTTCTAATCATTTAAGGAGGCAAAAGTTTCTTTTCTGTAATCTGTTTGAGCGAAACTTCCCACAATTTGGTCGCTTAAAGGTTTGATTGAAAGGCTAGAGAATGTTCCATAAAATGTACTTTACTCTTTTCTTGATCCAAACTCACAAGTCAATACTCCATCATTGCCCTAGTCTATAATGTTGGAAACAGAAACCTTCTACACAGTTCTATACCAGAAATAGACTCTACACAGCCAATTATTTTCTCCAGAAAAATAAAATAAAAAAGAAGGAAAAGAAATTTGTGTTAAGCAACCCATATTCACCCCACCACCTTCTTGTTCTTCATGACCTTGTCCCAGCTATTTGGGGTTAGCCTTAGAAATCCTATTTTGCAAAAAATTCCTATCCATGGCCCAGCTTAGGTGAAGTGAAAAGGCCCTCATATCCCTTCTTGTGAGTCTTAAGTCTTTTTCATCCTCCTTTCAGGCCTTTCATCCTTAAACAAAGTTCCCTTCCTTACCACTGCTCTCTCTGGTTTTCTTAGCTTGAGTAATCCATATGCATAGAATTTTCCAGTGGTTTTTCCTGTTTATTTTTGTCATTGTGGTTAACAATGCCAGTCATAATGAAATTTAAAAAGCCATGTTTTCCTCCAAACTAAGCCCAAACGAAAGCATGTGCAGTTCCACTAGACTCCTACTTCATTAAAGGAGTTAGTCTGGGCTTCATGTTTTGATTGACATACCTTTTTTTTTTTTTTGAAGGATTTGATTGACATAACTTTTAGGGAAGTCGATGTCCTTATATGTTGATCTGGATTTGAGTAGAAATTCTTCTTAAGATGGAGGTTTACTAATCCCACACACATCTAGTGCAGATCATATACAGGCCTCCACATGTGCAACTTGTTAAATGTGTTAGTTGCACAAATCTTCTACCAGAGTGGTGTTCCCACATCAAATTGTGCTTCGACTTGCATTCCTGCTACTGCTTCCTACGTATTTATAGTTGCTGGCATTTTGAAATAGACTCCTCCCTGCTCCCACACCTGAATCTGTTGTTGCTTTCTTCATGCTTCATGCAACTATAGCAAGAACCAAGTTACCTATGAAGTTGTCTCCAACGTGTAGATGCCCTTTCCCTAGTGAGTCGACTGGCCGCATTGTTGCTCCATAGAACCTAAAATTTGGGGCCAACTAATGGATCACTTGGATCTTTCACACATGACACATCAACATATGTTAGGCATGCACAGAACTGGTCTACATGTGTGTGAGACTAGCAAACATCATGTTCTCAGATTATAGGTATATATTTAAGCAATGTAAAGAGTGTTTTTTTTTTTTCTCTTTTGAAATTAGGACAGAATCAAATGCTTCAACGGAGCTCTGTTCATACCGGGAAGACTCAACAGGAAGTATATGGGAAATCAAGTAATGAAGAAGCAGGTCATGCCCCTCTTTCTTTCTTTTTCTTTGTATGGAGCATGTTTTGAAGGACAGATTTATCTGGAGTTTGTAAGCTTTTTGTGCCAATATGATGGAAATAAATCTGGAAATTTTAGTCCAGATCTATTTCAGCCTAACAACAGTTCACAAGTGTACCATTATTCTCAGATTTAGTCTGCAAATACTGGCAGAAAGTAGTATGAACACTTAATTGCTCCAATGTTCTCAATAATCACTTCAAACTTCCCAATATTCTGTTTAAGGAGTGGAAAGTAGTATGAACACTTAATTGCTCCAATGTTCTCAATGCTCAAAAATAATCACTTCAAACTTCCCGGATACATATATGTTATCGCATGGGATATATTCGGTTGTATTGTTTAAGGAGTGGAATAGGAGAAGGTAGGAGGCAAGATTGATGTTAAAAAAGACAAAAAAAATCAAAAAAAAAAAAAATCTTTTCTAGAATCTCACCACGAGTTGAATGGACTAGTTCAATCCAATGCTCAAAATATCGCAACTCGGCCCATCTCCTTCAAATCTCAAAATCGAAGATCGTTTTTCATGCAAAGCATATCGAATTCTTGGGATGGATGATACGAGAATAGTTATGATATATTCACTATTATCGGTTATCGCATGGGATATATCGGTTGTATCGTGTAATGTATCGTTGTTGTTGGATACATGGGGAAACATTGGGAAATTGGTAGAATTTTTCAATGAAACTTCAGTGATTGTTAAAAAAGACATCAATACACACTTATAAATCAAAACATTACAAAAAACAAGTACACATAATATGTTTTCTTTGTATGGGGTCCTAATATATGCGTTGTCTAACTAAATTGATGCAATTATATTTAATGTTTATTCATATAATTTATAAATGTAAGAAGACGTGTGGAAACACAAGCGATGCATTCAAAAGCAAAAGAAGAATCACTAGATTAGGTTACAGACATGTTTGATGTGATGTTTGAACACAAATTGCAAATGATTTGCGAGAAATTGAGAAATTTTGATTTTTTTTTTCAATTTTAGGCCCATCTCCTTTTGAAATTTTCCATCCATGATTTTTCATGCAAAGTCATGAAAAATCATGAATTTGAAAAACACTTCTTAATTTAACATCTTCAAAAAAATCTTGATCCCAATTCTTTCAAATGATTTTCTCCAATCCATGATTTTTCATTGCAATTTTTGCTTCACATTGCTCAAATCGCAAATCGTGAAAAATCATGAATGTAACAATTTAGATATAACACATTCATCAAGAGGTGAATCAAAAAACTAGATAAACACGTGGGATATTTATTGCACTGATCGTTTCTAATTAATTGCTGGGATTTTAAATATATCGTTATATCGAGACATATATTAACTTAAAATTTAAGTGGTTCAATCTCACCCCTACCAAGGTGTCCCAAAACGGTTACGTATTGGCCGTAATGCCGAATGTAAATTATTTGAATAGTTTTAATTCACGCGATACGAATTTTCGGTCGAGTCCTTTTTTTTGTAAATGTAATGGTAGGTTAATTTTGATTTTATTTTCCATCGGCCATTCTTGATCCAATAAATGACCTACATGAGGCCTTGAAAAAAAAAAAAATAAAAAAAAATACTTATCTTTTTCCTCTTTTCTTCTTCTTCTTCTCTTTCTTCTTCTTCTTCTTCTTCTTCCCCTTGATCGGACTAATTACCTGCATTATTTTTGGTCTTCTTCTTCTTCTTCTCTCTTCTCTCTCTCTCTCTCTCTTCTCTATCTCTCTCTCATCACTTTCTTTCCCTCTTTTCCTCTTTTTTTTCTCTTCTTTTCTTTTTTTTAAAGAACTATTGAGAGAAAGATATTAAATTGTTAAATATAAATTAGAGCCAGAATTTATGAAAATCAAAGTTATATGGGCTCCAATGTATTTTTATATTGTTCATCTATTTTTAAATATCATTTTAGAGCATTACCAAAAATTATCGTATCCAAAGATCGGACCACACCAAAAATAGTCATGGAGATGATGATTTTCATCGTTAAACAATTTGTAGGCCCACCATAACATTTATTTTCCATCAATCTATTCATAAGGTCAAAAGAGAGTGAGGGAAAAACAAATTTCATATTGATCCAAAACCGTGATCCCAAAAAGGTTTCAATGGTAAACATGTTCCAATTGATAAATGAATTTTTCGTGTGCGATATTTAGAATCACGGTGGGGCCCAAAAAACTTTAACACGTGTGCTACACTTCACAAGAATATTTTAAAATTTACCAATATTGTAAATCCAATGCCAAAATCAAATTATTTGAATAGTTTTAATTGTTATTTTGTGTACTTTTATTTTTAAAAATTTGCTAGTTTTAATTGGATTAAAATTATTTGAGAATTTTTAATTGTTATTTTGGTATTTTATTTTTTAAAAAAAATCAAATTATTTTTTTGTCATGAAATAATAAATGTCCACCAATACATAAGTGGGATAATGGCACTAAATTGCATGAATTTGAGGCTAATTTGGGGCATAGATTGGTCCTCCAAGTCAGCCCGAAATTGGCAACGCCATCTACCTGAATTTAATTTCATTTTTTTAAAGAACTATTGAGAGAAAGATATTAAATTGTTAAGTATATAAATTAGATATTTAGAAAATTAAATATATAAATTTTGTAGTCAAATTCAAGTTACCTGGTTCAAAAATTAATCAGACAGTCCGATACAACTTCTCACCAAAGAGTGGACCGTTACACCACCATAAACATGTTCCAATTTATAAATGAATGCATATTTGGAATGCTTAGAATATTCCGAATTTAATCCATATTTTTTCATATTTTTTTGGCAAAAAATTTTTTTTGCTCCATTACGGGCCGTTATGCCCCCGTATCCGTATCAGTTTTGGAAGTCACTGTTACGCCAACCGATACCGATACGGGACACCTTGACCCCTACAATGTTATCAATAATCAGTTCAAAATCAGTGTTCAAAGTAGGGAGAAGATGGCAGGAAAGATAGAAAAAAAAAAAAAAAAAAAAAAAAAGGTCTTGTAGAGTCTCGATACAAGGAGAATGGCCTAGAGGAATCTTGTTCCTACCTTCTGCTAGAGTCCCATTTCTAAGGTATCATTCCCATTTAGTAAACAAACAAAGACAAATTTCATTTCAACTGAATTTGTCTATTTCATTTTCTATCCCATTCCATATGTATGGATATTTTTGCATAGACTTACACCAAGTTCTCAATCAAAATACTCTAAGCCTATTTCCTATTGGTCCTCACATTAGCTTGCCTATCCTAGAGTTGAGTCCACCACGAAAGTGCATGAGCCCAGAATCAGGTCACCACAAGATTCACCTTTTTCTTGTATGATATCTCCCTCCATTCAAAGAATTGTTCCACATGTACCAACCGATATAGGGATTACTTTGGTTGGAGATTTCCATGAAACTTGAGCATCTCAACCTTTACATGACAGTTGTAGTCCTAAGTTCCGATCCTCCTGTTGGTTGTCTCTTTTCCATGCGAACAGTCTATTAAATAATAATGTTAGATTCCATGACACTGCCACCTTTGCGCACATACACCTTGACACTGTGGAGGCAACATCAATATCTCCAATCTACTGAATAATCTATTTAAACTTCTCAATATTTTTATGTGCAACATGCAGAATAGGAGAAAACAACAGAAAGATAAAAGGGTTAAAAAAAAGAAAAGAAAAAGACGCATTTGTGGAGTCCCACCGCAAGGAGAATGGACCAACCAAGTCTCATTTGTAGCCTTCTAGAAGAGAGTCACAGTTCTAGGGTTTCTTTCTCATCTTTGGAAACAAATAAATTTCACCTAATTGAATTGTCTATTTCATTGTTAATCTACATATGGGCTATGTTTATATAGCCCTACACACAAAATTCTCAGTTAATATAAGTCTACCAGTAGCCTAATTCTCATTTGTCTTCACCAAGGTGTGCGAAAACAATTATGTTTCGGCCATAACGGCCGATTCGTACAGGTAATGACCAAGGCCGTTATACGATATGGGTTCGAAGCAGCATGGGGTTGAAAAATGGAACCGTAACAGCCGTTTCGGCCCCCTTATCAGTTGTTACAGACTATAACAGCTGTTACAGTCCTGTGATAGAGAAGAAAAAAAAAAAAAAAAACCACTTACCTCTTATACGGTTCTTCTTCCGCTTCTGCTGCGGTAGCGACGATTGACAACTCCCTCTCTCTCCCTCTTTTCATTTCCCTCTCTCCTCTTAAAAGAGATGGCTATGTAGCCAATTTCTAGCCACATTTCTTTTTTCTTTTTACTATTCTGAAGGTTCATGACGCTAACTACACCTTCACTATTTCGTGGGGCCCACCTTGATGTATGTCTTGTATAACCATGTCGTCCATTTGTTTTTCCAACTCATTTTAGGGCATGATCCCTAAAATGAAGCAAATCCAAATCCGAAGTGGACCACACAATAAGGATTGAATGCGCACCGTTAAAAACTTTATAGGGCCCACTGTAATGTTTATTTGCCATCCAACCTATTGATAAGGTCACGTAGACTTGCATGTAGGGAAAACACAAATAACAGCTTGATGTAAAAATTTTGAGTCCCAAGAAGTTTTTAATGGTGGGAATTGAATCACTACAGTGTGGTCCACCGGAGATTTGGATCTGCCTCATTTTTGGGACGACATGGATATACAACACATACATCAAGGTGGTCCCTACGTTCAGGGCTCACCAAATTCAACCGGATTGGATAGTGTAAGCACACCACCGACCTTGGTGGTGTGTTGACGAGGCAAAGTTCTGTGGGCCCCACTGTGATGTATGTGTTATATCCACGCCGTCCACCAATTTCTTCAGATTATTTTAGGGCATGAGCCCCAAAATGAAGCAAATCTAAAGCTCAAGTTGATGACACCATAAAAACGGTGGGGATTGAACACCTACGATTAAAAACTTCTTGGGGGACACAAGTTTTGGATCAAGCTGATATTTGTGTTTTCCCTTCATCTAGGTTTGTGTGATCTTATAGACAGGTTGGATCGCAAATAAACATCATGGTGGGCCCTAGGAAGGTTTCAACGGTGGTCGTCATTGTCCCCACTGCTTTCTGTGGTGTGGTCCAGTTGAGCTTTGGATCTACCTCATTTTTTGGGTCATGCCCTGAAATTATTTAGCCAAATGGATGGACGGTGTGGATATACAAATACATCACGGTTGGGCCCACAAAAATTTTCCATGTCAACATACCATCTAGGTCAGTGATGTGTGCCATATCATGCAATTTGAGTCCCACCTAATCCGGCCACAAGAAAAATTGTACACAAGGCAGTATTAATTGAAAATTAACCAATTAAATTAATGGACTGTTGTTGCTAAGTCACAATCCCAAAATCAAATTATTTGAACGATTTTAATCATTAATTTGCAGACACTTGTTTTTTGAAATAAGACCATTTGATATTTTCATTCTTCATCGTCCAATAAATGTCTACCGATCCATTAGTGGGATAAATGCTAATAGATTGGATGAATTTGAGGCTGATTTGGGACGTCGAGTGGTCCACCAAATCGGTGACACTATACATTCGAATTTAGTTTCGATTTTTTCTTAAGATTTATTGGGGGAAATGATATCACATTATTAGATATAGAAATTACATAATAGGACACAAAAGTCTCTGGAGTCTATATGTTGAAATGAAATGTACGCGAGTCGCGAGGTATGTAATACATCAATACTGTAAATAATAGTAAAACATGTAAATATGAGATGTTTTGGCATTACATTCATTCTAATAAATTTCTCATTGATATTATATAATTAGAAATTTAAATATAGAAGATTTACAGTCAATCCTAGATTGTCGGGTTCATAAATTCATCAGACAGCCTGATACAACATTCTCACCAAAGAGTAGATCTTTATACTACCAAAAACATGTTAAAAAAATAATAATAATGCATATTTGGAATATTTACAATTTTTTTAATTTTCGGATATTTTTTTCCATAATTTTTCGAGCAAAAAAATAAATTTTCAATCGATACAGCGATGTATCAACCGTTACGCTTTCTGTATCGATTGTTATGCCAATACTCTATATCGGTAATAGTGGTGACCATTATTGCCACCATTACTGATACTAAACACGTTGGTCCTCACCTTAATGTAAATTAATATAGAAAAGAAAGAAGAAGAAAAAGTGTTTCGGAGAGGAGAATAAGAAGAGTAGAGAATATGGTAGAAACGCCCCCCTCTATCTCTCTTATATTTAAGTGATAAAAATAAAAAATACCCAAAGTACCCTTAAACATCAAGAGATAAGACTAAACACATAAATAAGACCAAACATTAAGACTCGTTGGGCCGTACAATTATATAACCCAAACTTATGTTCGTTAACCTTCCCCTTCAAGCTGGAGCATATATGTCATCAATGCCAAGCTTGGAATAGATGCAGGTAGACTGACTATGATTGGGAGCCTTGGTGAACACATTAGCAAGTTGATCTTGAAACCGAACATATGGCGTAGAGATTTCTCCACTATAGAGCTTCTCATGTATGAAGTGACAGTTGACTTCATGCTTAGTTCTCTTATAATAGATTAGATTGTTTGCAATGGGGGAGGCCACTTGGTTATAAAAATAGAAAATAAACTAACCGGATGGGAGGTTCACTGCAAAACCCGTTTCGTGCAACTTCTTGATGCACACGAATCACATGGTATGAACTGTTGCCCTATATTCTGCTTCAATGCTTGATTGAGCTACAACATTATGCTTTTTACTCTTCTACATAACTATATTTTCTCCCACAAACATGTAGTACCATGTAGTGGACCACCTATCAGTTAGAGAGCCTGCCCAAGTTGCATGAAAGTATTCTATGACTTGAAGATGATTATTCCTTTTGTACATCAATTGCATCCATGTGAAACACCCTTGGAGAGCTAAAAAAATGGCTCACTACATTCACAACATATGATATATCTGGCCTGGGAATAGTCAGATAGATAGGCTTTCTGCTTTCTGACCAATCTTCTATTCCTTCATAGGTCTTCAACCACATCTCCTTGATCACCAACTAGTTTATGATTCATATCCATTGGTGTATCAATTGGCTCCTCAAAAAAGAAAAAAGGCTTAGCACCAAGAAAGCATGTCTTTATGAACAAATCCAAAATATTCTTTCGTTGAGGCAGATTAATTCTTTCCTTTGATCTGACCACTTATATACTAAGAAGGTATTGAAAATGACCTAGGTCTTTTGTTAGAAAGTGACTTTGAAGATACTTCTTAAATTCCTTAATCCCCTTACTGTCATTCTCTGTAACCACAATATCATCAATATATACAACTAATACAATCATATTTAAGGCGCCTCTTCGCACGAAGATAGAATAATCAGCATGACTTTGAACAAAACCATAGTTCAATACAACCTTATTGAACTTATCAAGCCTTATTGAACCTTATTCAATACAACCTTCTTGAGTAAGTGTAACTGTCTTTCCAAACACGTGGTTATTGAGTTGTAAAGGTATAACTCGCAAGAGTGCTAGTGCTCTCTCTAGTATAAGATGTCTGATTAGTCTAGATTGGCTTCTTGTGGAGATCCTAACACCTTAACAGAGTGACTTATAAGCCACAATGGGCACACTTTTTGGGTCTAAGACCTCTATCATGACTTCCTCCCGCTTCACCACGACTACCTTGATTACCTCTGGTACCACAACCACCACCTCTGCCTCGTCTAGTAAATGATGCCAACCAGAGCTATCATTGACTCCACTCGTTGAGCCAATGGATACATGTTGGAGGCGAGCAAACACTTCATTTAGAGATGGGAACTTAGCCACATGGAACTCCTCATGTTGCTAATGTTTCTTTTCCAGATTACTAGTGAGAGATTGATACATATTCAGTTTCTCCCACATTCCTTTACATTTTGAATAAATATTCGTCGAGGGACCTATCTCCTTGTTAGAATGAGAAAATTTCTTCAAATGATTGGTACTACAAGAGATATTTTTGTTAGACGAATGCGTCTCTTGTAATGCATCCCAAACCTCCTTTGCATTATTAAAAAAAAAAAACATTATATTAGCACTTATGATTGTTTCCATACTATTCCACAACCATGTCATATCCGAGCATTTTCTAGCCATTGATCATACTGGCTACCACTCTCATTTGGCTTCTCCATTGTCAAATATTTCAGTTTGTCCTTGGCCGTTAGAAACACTTAATAGATTTAGACCATTGGAGATAATTTGCTCCATTTAATTTTATAGAGGTTATTTGAACCCCTAGAAAATCTAATGGATTTATAAATTCAGATTTTGGATCACTTTTCATCTCTATTAGAATAAAGGTTAAGATGAATACCACAATGCTTATACGAATATTGCCTGACCTTTCACGATAGGAGAACACACCACTTGCATGCTTCACATGATGTGCGTGCCACACTTGACAAGAACAATCAGCCCACACGTCTACAAGTTCTAACCAAACACAAGATGATGATCACGAATATAGTATCTGATGAGAACAATACGACATTCACCCTCTCACATGTTGACTATTACACAAGCTCGACACACACACACACACACCAAAAAAAAAAAAGAGAAACCCTAGGTTTCTTAAAGAAATTTTAGCAGAAGAGAGATGGGCAGGACAAAGAACAAAAGAGCGAAGAGAGTTTGTAAGATAGAAGAGAGGAAGATGGATTAGATCAGAAATAAATACACTCTAATACCATATAGATTAATATAGAAGAGAAAGGAAGAAGAAAAAGAGTTGTGGAGAAGAGAATGAGAATAGTAGAGAATAGGGTAAAATCCTCCTCGTTGTTTCTCTTATATTTTAAGTGATAAAAACAAAAAATATCCAAAGTACCCCTAAGCATTGAGAAATAAGACTGAACACAGAAATAAGACCAAACACCAAGACTAGGTAGAAGAGAATGAGAAGAGTAGAGAATCGGGTAAAATCATCCTCCCTGTTTCTCTTATATTTAAGTGATAAAAACAAAAAATGCCCAATGTACCCCTAAGCATAAGAAATAAGACTGAACACAAATAAGACCAAACACCATGACTAGGTAGAAGAGAATTAGAAGAGTAGAGAATCGGGTAAAATCATCCTCCCTATTTCTCTTATATTTAAGTGATAAAAACCAAAAATACCCAAAGTACCTCTAAGCATTAAGAAATAAGGCTGAAAACAGAAATAAGAAGAAACAAAAGACTGGGTGGGCTGTACAGCCCACACTTATGTTCGTTAACAGCTAAATTAACACAATTACTCTTAATAATGTTGTAATAATAAAAGAAAAAAGAAGAAGAGGAAACCAAATTAAAGTCCAAATACTATTCAAACTCCGGGGGGGGGGGGGGGGGGGATACAGTTGTATATGATTCCTAGAAAAGGCTTCCATTTGGATTTCTGGGCTCCTCAGTCCAATCAGTTCATATTTTACCTATTAGATTGGATCTGTAGGTTTCGAGTTGGCCTTGGGTTAGAAAACATGGTCCATCAAGTAAATGGGTTCGGCTTAGGTTGACCATGGTCCAACATGACCCATCCATATATATTGTTTATATTCAACTAAATAAGCATTGTTCAACAACTTCAAACTTGCATTAGTGGCAGAAACGCGTGGAACCTTGCAAAAGACTTTTGTTCATGCCCTCCCAATACATTTTTTAGGGAAAATTACAAAAAGACATAATTCTATAGATATTTTCAAGAAAGAGACTGAAAATCTAATTTATCCAAAAATATAACGTTTTGGAAATGATTTCATATATTTCCCAAAATTTGGATGCTAGTGAAAAGTCTGTTTTCCATGGACAAATGCCCTCAACTAACCTTTTTATAACCCGCTAGAAAAGGTAGTGGTAAATGTATTCCAGGTTTTTTTTTTTTTTTTTTTTTTTCTCTTTTAAACATCGAGTGGACCTGGAAGCAGCTAAATCTCAAGCCACTAGAAAATGTAGTGGCTAATTGACATTGAATTCTAGAGGAACCTGAAAGATCTAGTGGCTAATTGTCTTCTGGTGCACCACAGAGGCTAACTCTCTAGTCACTAGAAAAAGTTGCAGTTATCTATATTCCAGATAAATGGTTAAATTTTTTGACATGTTTGCTTTAGGGCATTTTTGTCTGTGCAACTGAACTTTTTCACTACCATCCAAATTTGGACCATCATGAAATTATTTATATTTCTTGAATTTATGGGATCTTGAATTCCTTTCTTGAATATATTTCTGAAAGTAGCTCCCTTTTGCTGTTTTTAATCTTCCCATTTTTCCCAAGTGGGTTGGGTTGGGCCTGTCCATTTCATCTAGGGTCTCTAGTCAGACTTGGGCCTGCATTTTGGGCTCATTTGTTAAATGGGTTGGGCTCAGTTTGACCGTTGCCACGTCTATTTGGTACCCACATCTTCATGACCTGCTTCTCAATCATCCTGACATTTACTTATTAATCGATGTACATAGATGATTTAAGATCTGAAATTGTTGCAGAAGATAGCATTCTATTGTGTGAAAAAATGCATCTTAAAGGAATACTATGCTTATATCTCCAGTATAGGTGTGTTTTTCCTTCCTGTGTAGGATTGGAACCATTTACCAAGAATTACTATCAGGTGAGTCACTGTTGCTAAGTTTTCTGTCAAAGCTTGAAGTACTGTTCCTTACGGATTCTTTCAGACCATCGTGACCGCGATTCTGATTATCATACCTATGACCAGGATTTAAAGGGGAATAGCAAAAAGCATGGGACAATATTGCAACAACTGGAACCGGTTGGGCTTCAGGCTTTTCATGAACTTGTTTCCTTAGTTCATGATTCTATTAATGTTGCTGGTCAGAGTCAAGAAGGGCATTCTTCTTCTGTGAAAGGTTCAACTGTTCACCTGAAAGAGGAGAACATACAGGTTATGACAGCTTCATTCTGTTTAGAAGATGATCCAGTTGCCAACATCCTCTGGACTCTTAAACCCCTTGTGCTTCAACACGTCTTGTCATCCATGGTGGTAGGTTCAAGCTCTCTTTTAAGCTTCTTTATTTTGTAAGTAACCTGATTGTGCTTAAGTTTGCTAGAGTTGGGGAAAGTTGGGGGTCAGTTTCTGTTGCTATGCAAAAATAACCTGATTGTTGGTGAAAACATGAGAAATTTTCACCAACAATCGTCTGCTTCATTGCAAGGAGGGATGGTCCATCCTTGAATTTTGACTAATTATCTCAATTATCCAAGTATAGTTACCATGATTGTCCGAAAGCTTGTTGTTTGGATCCATTAGAGTCTCACATGGTTTACACCCCAACAGTCCAGTTTCTTTTAATGGGTCTAGTACATATTTCCTCTAGGACAGGTTTATCCCTGCAGATTACTAGGCCACTTCAATCTGTAGAAAATACCTCAGGGACCCAAGATCCTTGGTTTGGAACTGCTCCTTGATGTACCTCTTGACTTAAATTATACCATTTTCATCATTTCTTGTAATGATTATGTCATCCACATAGATAACCAATGCCATGTTCCCTTGGACATTTGCTTCATGAACACAAAGTGGTCCACATGACATTTGTGGAAGCCAAATTCCACTAGAACTCGGCTAAACTTCTTGAACCAGGCCCTTGGAGATTGCTTCAAACCATAGATAGCCTTCCTGAGTTTACATACTTTCTCATTCGCCCCCTGAGCAATAACCTCAAGAGTTTGCTCCATCTAAACTTCTTCAGTCAACTCACCATTCAAAAAGGCATTTTTGACATCTAGCTAATATACTTGCCAAGATCTTATTTGCAGCCACTAAAATCAACAATTGAATAGAGTTCATCCAAGTAACTGGTCAAAAAGTTTCTTCATAATCCGAGCCCAGTATTTAAGTATATCCTCTTGCCATCAATATTGTTTTTAGACGTTCAATCAAGCCAGACATCGGTATTATTAGAATAGATAGCTAGAAGTTTTGGTGGTTAGGGATACATAAACAATATTGATATCGCCGATTTCTGGAAATGCCGAGAAACATTAGTGAAACCTGAGGAAAACAATGGATTTTTTTAGTGAAACTTCAGGAGATGCTAAAAGAAACTTCAGTTATCCAATTCCTATCTTAATTTTTCAGTGTCTGATTTGGCCCATTCCTGCTCTATCTAGAACGAGGTTCCCTCTAATGAGACGAGGAAGATCTGAGGAGCTGAGATACAATTTGTCGGGGGTACCACCGCTAGCCAAGTTGGCAAGACCGTCTGCCACAGAGTTTCCTTCATGGAGTGTATAAGAGAATCGAAGGTTCAAGGGCCGGGATAGCTAGTGTATGTATGTACCCTAGGTGATACCAGAGGTTCTAGCTGCATGAAGAGGAAGAGCTAGAGGTTGCGTCGAATAGAGTATGGGAGTCTGTTTCAACAATGATGGAGGATAGCCCCTTGTCTTGGCAAAGATGGATGCCGTCAACCATGGCTCAGGCTTCCGCGACCATATTGGAAACCTGACGAAACTGATTGTGGAAGGCGAAAATCATATTACCCCGGCAGTCGCGACACATGCGTCCCCCTCCCCCAGCACCAGGGTTTCCCTTGGCAAATCCGTCAACGTTCAGCTTGATCCAGTTCTCAAGAGGTCTGATCCATTTGACAACAGTAGCCATCATGGGAGTGGAGGGAAGAGTGAGAGACGCTCCAAAACCACTTAGGAC
The DNA here is from genome assembly GCA_030180095.1 of Magnolia changhungtana. Classification (NCBI taxonomy): domain Eukaryota; kingdom Viridiplantae; phylum Streptophyta; class Magnoliopsida; order Magnoliales; family Magnoliaceae; genus Magnolia; species Magnolia changhungtana. Next base: position 9,095,722 of record JASAUF010000600.1, read on the forward strand.
TAACTCTTGCCAACTTGAATGATCAACGTCAGGGAGGAGAGTACCCATCTCAATAAGTCGATTGGAAATTCTGATGATGGTGGTGTCAGCCTCGAAGTTCCTGTTATCGAATCTAGCCCTGTTCCTGCCAATCCAAATTTCCCAGATTATAATGTATGGGGCCAAGCCTAAAAGAAGCCGATGCAGTGAGGATGTGGAGGCAGCTGATGTCCATTGATGAATTCTAGCGTGAACAGATTGGTTCTGAGTGAGTGGCATTTGGAAAAGGGCGGCGAAGTGGGTCCAGACCGTAGTGGCAATCTTGTTGTGGGAGAATAGGTGGTGAAGATCCTCGACATGAGGGTCAGGGAGGTGGGTAGCGTTGCGGGCGGGGGGAAGAAAGGGCGAGGTTGGGCAGGGAGGAAACTCTGGCAAAGTGGGATGGAGGTTGGATAGGATGGGGCCCAAGAGGGGGCCTGGATGGGTGGGCCTGATGGGAATAGTTGCTGCAGGGAAGGTTGGACATTGTAGGCAGAAGTTGGATTGGACCATGGGGAGAGGCCGTATGAGGATCTCGTCACACGGGGAGTTGATGCAAGAGAAGAACTGTTGAGGCGGATGGTTGGATGGTTGGCTAATGTTAGAGGGTTGCCAGTTGGACGACGATGGGAGAGGAGGCTGCACGATGTTTATTGTCTCTGAGCTGGATGTCGAGGAGAGCCCGGGCCCTTTAGATTAGGGGCCGACGGCGGGATAGTTCGTATGAAAGTGAGGGGTAATCCCAAACATGTAGATCTAGACATGTAAGACCTTCGAGAAAATGGCAATCTTGAGTAGGAAGGATGCTGGGAAATGTGTTAGATTTTGCACTCAGAGGACGATTGAAGCCTGCTGGTAGGGAGCTCTAGGGGAGGGATCGGCGGCGGGATAGTTCGTATGTTCACAGCATACGCATTTGGATGCAAGGGTAATCCCAAAGCGCTGGACAACAACATCAACTAGAACTACCATGTGCATGACCTTCCAGCAAAAAATGGCAATCTTGGGAGGAATGTACTTGTTCCAGGCCCAGGTGGCCCATCTTTACTTAGGCTTCGATACATGAATGTGGCCCAGGTGGCCCATCTTTACTTAGGCTTCGATACATGAATGTTGGCCTAGGCTGATTTGAGAGAGAATTTGTCATCTGGGGAGAGATTCCAACGAAGCTTGTCCATTCTGTCAGATTTGACTATGCCGCATTCTATGATAGATTGGAAGGCCTGAGGGGGCCAGACGTTCGCTGCTTGGTTCAGGTTCCAGCTGCCGAAAGAGTCCAAGAAATCGGAGACAAGCATGTCTCTAAGTGGAGGTTGGGGAGGAGAAGTAGCCGCACCAATGAGAAGGCCCTTGCCTATCCAATTTTGGAGCCAAAACTTAGCATTCCCGATGCCAATTAGCCATTTGGAGTTAAGGATGCAAAAATGCAAATTGTTGCGAATGTATTTCCATAGACTGGAACTGTTGCTCCTGTTGGGGATGAATGAGAGGATGGGAATACGTATATATTTTGCTGAAATAAGTCTGGCCCATTGGGAGTTCCCCTGAATAAGATGTCAAGCCATCCTGCAGCAGAAGGCTTGCATGGCGTCACGCATTCGACAAATCCCTATACCACCCTCTGAGGTTGGGTAGCAGATCGCTTTCCAGTTGACCCAGTGGTGTCATTTGGATCCCTCTGAAGATCCCCAAAAGAAAGAAGCCAGGGACTTCTCAATGTGTTGAATGGCTCTTTTTGGGATGTTGATTGCGGAGAGGATATGCATGGGCATACTAGCAAGGACATGCTGAATTAGGACCAACTTTGCGGCCTGATTGAGGAGTTTTGCCTTCCAACCGGCGATTCTGTGTTCGATCTTCTAAATGAGGGGCAACATGTGGTGGAATCGGATCCTCCCTTTGAGCATAAGGACCCCAAGATATGTGATGGGAAAGGAGGATGGCTGAAAACCAGAGATTCTCTCTATCTGCCTGGCTCTATTAGGAGGAGCTCTCGTAGGAAGGATGAAGTTGCTCTTGGAGGAGTTGACTTTCTACCCTGACGCATTTTCGTAGGATTTGATGAATGCTAGCAGCGAGCGAACTAAGGAAAACCTGCCATTCAAGAATATAATGGTGTCATCAGTAAAAAGAAGATGAGATATGATGGGTGAGCTTCTTGGGAGATTATAGGGGAGGCATCTCCCCGACTGAAAAAGGAAGTTGAAGCCTCGACTTGGGACCTCCACCGCAATAATGAAAATGGCCGAGGAGAGTGGGTCTCCCTGACGAAGGCCCCTCGATGATGGGAAGAAGCCATGCGGCTTTCCATTGATGATAATGGAGAACCAACATCCCAACATTGCCTGGCCAGCGGGACCCAGGTCGGATGAAAGCCAAATTTAAGGAGGACGGCGCAGATGAAGGGCCACTCCATCCTACCATAAGCCTTTCCCATGTCCAGTTTAATAATGATGTTGCCACCATGGGCTCTACGATTGATGTCACTAGCCATTTCCAAAGCAATAGAAATGCTCTCAACAATGGATCGATTCTTAACGAAGGCACTTTGTTCTTCGGATATGATGGAAGGGAGAATCTTGGACAGCCTGGTTGCTAATATTTTGGATAGGATCTTGTGGATGCAGTTGCACAAACTGATGGGTCGATAATCAGGGAAAGTGGAGGCATTTTTCTTCTTGGGAATGAGGAATAAAGACGAACACCGAAAGGATCTCAGAATGGTGCCTCCCTGGAAGAATTTCGTGGCAGCATCGAAGATGTCGCCATCGACAATGTCCCAACAAGAGGAGAAGAATGAGCCCATGAAGCCATCCGGGCCAGGCGCGTTGTTTGCTAGAATTGTGAAAACAGCCTCCTTAACTTCGTCCAGGCTGGGTGGGCGCACGAGGATCTCATTCATATGATGGGAAAAAAGGGTGGGGATGCACTCAAGAAGGCTGAGAGGAGGTTGGGTGGCCCTGGACTTGAAGAGGTCTGCATAGAATCTGACCGCCTCATCACCGATCTCGTTGTCTAAGGAGATGGTGGAGCCAGAGGGAAGATGAATGGACTTGATAGCTGACCTCCTCCTATCAAGTACTAAGGTGTAGAAGAACTGAGTGTTCCGATCCCCCTTCCTTAGCCAAGAGATTCTGGATTTCTGTTTCCAGAAAATCTCTTCCAAGAGGAGGGCCTTCTTGAGGGACACTTGGGCTTGATTGAGGTTGATCCTGTTGTCCTCCGATCTAGAGAGGAGGAGCTAACCTTTGGCATAAGTAGCTCTGTCTTCCGCCATCTTGATATTCTGAAAGACATTCCCAAACACCTGGGAATTCCAAACTCTCAAGGCCAACTTTAGCCTTTTCATTTTCAGGAACAGCTTGACCATGGGCGTGGCCTGAATATCTAGCTGCCAAGAATCGTGAACTAGGGAAAGAAAGCCATCGTGATGAATCCACATATTCTGGAATTTAAAGGGCCTAGGGTTGGTACCTGTTGAGTCTTCAAGGGAAAGGAGCAATGGGGAATGATCCGAGAATACCCGAGGTAAGTGTTCGACTTTGCTGTTTGGGAATGCTTGAAGCCAGGCAGTGTTAAACAACATCCTGTCGAGCCTGGCCCATCAACGATTCTCCCCCGATCTGTTGTTGCACCATGTGTATTTCGATCCAGTGAACTCGACATCTATTAGACCAGTGTCGCCAATGGCTACTTTGAATTCTTCCATACTTCTGATATTCGAAGATCGATTGCCGATTCTCTCATCCAGGCAAGTGGTGGTGTTGAAATCACCACAAACTAGCCATAGGCCCTGTTGGGAATTGGATGTGGAGATGATTTCGTCCCATAGGTGGATTCAACACCACAAACTAGCCACAGGTCCTGTTGGGAATTGGATGTGGAGATGATTTCGTCCCATAGGTGGATTATCTCTGATCTGTTGCAAGCAGCGTATACAACTGAAAGGAGGATGGACTAGTCGCTGTCTTCGATAGAAATACGGAGCATAACACGTTGATTCGTAGCCGCGATTGTTTGGAGGTTGAACGGGGGGCTGGAGAGAATCCAGATCTTCCCTCCAGCCGAATCTTCAATTATGGACTGATGGTAGCCCAACTTAGCTGCAACCTGAGCCCTTTTACCGAGGCGAACCATGGGCTCTTGCAGCAATAGGATGGCTATCTTATGGATACGAACTAGTCTTCTGAGGTGCTGAAGGGTCGGGGCATTGCCGGCACCACGCACATTCCATGAGAGGATGCTAGGCATTGGATTCCCCTCCTTTCGCAGCGGCCCTTTTCCTGATTTTTGCTAGATTGAAGCTTCGCTTGATCGAATCCTTTCTCTTCTTAATGGTCGAGTGGATATTTGCTAACGTCGGGGAGGGAGCACGTGAATATTGGTTTGGATGCCCACTGATGTCCACCCAAAGCTCTAGCTCCCCCTCAGCATTACAAGATGGGATAGGAGAGTCAGGGGGTTCGGACTAAGAGTCTGAAACGTACTCTGAAAGGGAATTTTCTTCATCAGTTTTTGAGTTTTTGGCTGAGGAGAAGTTGTCCAGATTGCAGGGCCAGCTCCACCTCCCTTGATCATCTATCTTGTTGTCTTTAGTCCTAAAGATCTGAGCAGAAACCTCCAAGTGCTGGGACATGCCAGCCTCAGTTGATAGATGAGGTTGAGTTGGGAGATGCAAAAATCCAGCCCTGCTGGCGAGGTGGCTACGGTGGGAGAGAGAAATGGTTGATGCATGTTAGGGCCTGGGGTGTGATGAGGCAAGGGCTGGGAGAATGAGGAGGTTTGCATTGGCAGCATTGGACTTGCTGGGTGAAGGGTGGAGGGATTTGGGATCATGGGGTCGAGTGGGGGGTGTGGAATTATGGATTTAGGTGTTCGAGTGCCATGTGGGGCTGTTGGTGCCTTGCTAGAAACATCAATATATTGGGTTAAAGTGTGAGCAGAGGATGGGGATGGGGGAGGCTGTTGGTAAGGGTTGGGTTGAGGATTAGCCATTAGGTGGGTTGGGCTAGCTAGGTGGGTGGTGGAGGGATATGGGGCCATGGAGAGAACAATGGGGTCGCATTGAGGGGTGAGGGCCTAGTGTGGGACATCTGGGTGGAGCATTGGGTGCAGATGTTGGTTGTTTGAAGGAGTGGGGTGCATATGGTTGGACTGATCTGAATTGTGATAGGTGGATGTGGGAGCTTGGCTGGCTTGGATGATCGGATGGCTCGGGATTGTGGGCAGAGCATGAGTTTGTCCTTCTAGGTTGGGTGAGGCATTGCATCGAACAGCTGGTGGGCATGGTCTGTCCTGGGTAAGTTGATAAACGTGAGGATCTTCAGTCGGCTGGGGTGGGGTTGTATGGCTGATGGGGGAGATGGGAGAGCCTTAGGCCAGGGACGGGTGTTCAATGGAGGTGATGATCGGAAAAGATAGGCCGTCGACTTCGAGATCCAAGGCCGAAGTGATTGGGCCTGGATTGGGGATGATCTTCACTCGGGCAAACATGAGGAAGGTTGAAGATAGGGAGAGTTGGTCGCATTCCACAACAACTCCATAGAAACCAACTATTTGTTCGAAGGTGTGCCTGCACCACGCATGGATGGGAATACCCTGGATGCGGATCCAGGTGCCTGTGTTGGTAGAGACTGCTGATGGCACCCAAGGAGATATTGAGCTGAGGCCCATGGAATGGTGAGAAGAGAAATCACTCAGAAAAGCTAGGGCTTCCTACCTGGACTGAAAGGTGAAGAGGAAGGTTTGGCTTGAAACCCTGGCCACATCAACCTTCAATGCACTGTATCAGGAGAGTCTTAGGCTATCAATAAGATGGATGATAGAGCAAGAGGGAGATGAGGCGACCCCTATGAGGGCCGAGGCAAGTCGTCTTCTCCCTACTGCTGAAATCGAGGGTGGGGTCTGCAAGAGACACCTGGAATTTACACAATCGAAAATAATGGCCATACATAGACGATATCGATACATTGGCGATACAAGTGACACATGGAATTTACACAATTGAAAAGATTGGTGATACATTGGCAATATCAATACATCGGCAATGCGTAGCGATATATCACTTATACCTAGAATTTCTAATATTACTAGTGTTATCAGTATCACTACTAGTGCTATTGGTATTGCCGAGCTAGAGATACGGATAATATCGAGGATATTATCGTAATATCGAGGATACTCTGAACAATGCCTATGACAGGGACATGCAAAGGTGCAGGTAGATGAAAGCAGATTATGGTATAAAATAAAATTAGAGATTGGGTGAAGGGTACAAGAGCGTTTACCTTTACAAAGAGCTTTGAGATGTCAAGTTCCGAAGTTAGTGGCAATGCTGCAGGAGTCTCTTCCAAAGGAGATGGTTATTGGTGTGAAGTGGGGACCACAGGATTGGTCTTGATAGGTGATGCCAGATTGTCTAGATGCCGTGGGATTGCCTGTGTTGGAAGAACAACAAGACGAGGAATGGGAGAGAGATCTCCCCTGAGTATAGATGCTTCCCCTGACTGGGTGGAGGTGAAATGAATGGTGAATCCTCAAAGAAGGTCACGTCTGCACTAACTAGTATCCAATTGCATGACGGGTTGAAGCACATGTACCCTTTTTTAGTGTGAGAGTAACCCAAGAAAGCACATTTAATGGCACTGCATCAAGTTTATTGTAATCAGGATATAGTGCATGGACAAACACATTGCAACCAAACACTTGTGCATGCAAAGGAAAGGGTGAAGCTTTGGGAAATAACACAAAAAATAGAGTTTGGCCATTAAGAATGGAGGGCATCTGGTTAAGAAGATGGCATGCTGAGTATGGCAAAACTCCAAAAATGTTCAGGAACATACATATAAGGAAGAAGGGATCATCCCACTTCGAGCTAGTGTCAATTCTTTTTCAGCAACCCCATCTTATAGTGGAGTATAAGGATGGGATGTCTGATGGGTAATGCCGTGGAAGTTAAGAATTCTTGGAAGTGGATCAAGAGATACTCAAGTGCATTATCGGACCTAAAGCATTTGATTTTAGTGTTAAATTGTGTACAAATCTCAAATCGAAATTTTTTAAACATGTCAAATACTTCATACTGATCTTTCATCATAAATACCCATGTTATTCTTGAACAATCATCGACAAATGTAACAAAGTACTTGAAAATTTGAAAACTAGGTATTCAAATCGGACCCCAAACATTAATATGAACCAAATCAAATGAAGATGAACTCTGTTTATCAAGATGTGGCGATATGGTAGTGCAAATGCGTTTGGCCAATTGACATGCTTGACATTTGATAGAAAAACAGATGATAAAGGAACAAGAGTTTTCAAGAAAGCCAATGAGAGGTGACAAAACTGGGCATGCCAAATCAAATGGAGATAAACTCTGCTTATCAAGACGTGGCAAAAATGGTGCGAGTGTGTTTGGTCAATTGACATGACATTTGATAGAAAAAACAGATGATATGGAAGGAACAAGTGTTTTCAAGGAAGCCAATGAGGGGTGAGGGGTGACCAAACTGGGCATGCCATTGTTATGGGTGGTGTTGACATTGAAGGTGGTTTGAATCATTCGAGGTTCCAAGTAGTACAATCCATGCAATTCATGCCCTCCAATTATTTCCATTGTTTTGAGGTCCTGAAACACACTATGGGAAAGATAAAAGGTGACAGAGCAGTGTAATGTGTTGGTTAGTTTACACACAAGTAGTAAGCTGAGAGGAGAGTCAGGCACACATAAAACTGAGGGTAAGGTAATGTGAGTACTGGGTGAGGTTACTCCCTGACGAAGGACGTTAGACAGAGATCCATTAGCCAATGAGACCAGGGGGTTGGAAACTGATGCATCTGTCAATGGTCGGTGGCTCCTATGTTGATTACTCAAAGTGACAACCCTGAGGAGGTAGCAAGAGCATTACCTAAGGTGGTAAGGGAAGCCAAGGAAATGGAGAAGTGGGTCATCCCAATATTCCCCACAGGCATTTTCTTGCACATTTTTTGTTAACCAGCCATGTAAACAAGAAACTGATGATGAGAGCAAGGCAGTAACGATGATGCAAATGATGGCCACTGGTCCAAGAGCATGGATGCTGTTCACATGATCATGATCTCGGCAACAAATGATCTGACTGGAACAGGTCAGTTTGCAGATGCTGCTGGTTGCAGATGTGGTCCACTGATCAATCAGGAGATCGCAGCAGCAGCAGCGACTGATGATGATGCAGATCACAACAGCAACAGATGATGATGATGCAGATTGGCACAGCAGCAACGACAACATGAGAATGATATGGTGGTGCAGATCACAACAACAACAGCAGATCTGGACCAAGGTTTTACGTGGATGATGATTGATCAAAACATCTGCAGCGTCTGGTCTTGATTGTCAGCGAGCCCGTGTAGGAATTCTAATCAGCAACGAATGGTCTAACTTGATCGATTAATGGGCCAATCAACATCATCTGATCATCAGTTTCTGGATTTGATCAGCGTCCTCTGGAGTAGCAGCAGAATGGTGAGTAGCAACGCTGTCTCAGTGGTGGCAGCATCAGCATCGATGATGGAATGGTGATCTTAGATCCCAGTGGTGCCAATCAACCAGTAGGATGTGCAATGCTTCAAAAAACAACAGGAAAAAAGGCAACAACACCACTGGAGCATTGCTGACTTTTTATGCTAGCGATCCAAAAAAGCAGATCCAATATATTGCCGATCAACAACAGATCAAAAACAGTGATATCAATCAAGAAAACGAGGAAAACAACCCAACTGGTCGAAACAACCCAATGGATCCAATTAATCCAAGCCCAACTGGTCGAAACAACTTGATGGTGAGAGGATCACACTGTCCTCATGGATGAACTAGGGAGAACCCAACTGGTTCTCTCCTTCGAACCAACGAGAAAAACAGATTGGAACGAAATTACCCAATCAAACCGGTGATGATCTTCTTCTCTTTCAGCACTCTGTCAATCTGGTGGCAGTTTTCAACATTGGAGCGTGGAGATCAATCAGATCCACTCTAATACCATGCAAAATAGCAAGAGAGAGAGAGAGAGAGAGAGAGAGAGAGAGAGAGCACTTTGATGTGTGAGAGAGAAACAAGAGATATGGGATGTCAAACTCTAATCTCTCTCTCTCCCTTTTATTAAGGTTAATCCATGTACAATCAGTGTCTAGGGCTCAATTGGGCTGGACCCATTATGAACGTATTCAACTCTATGCCACATCTTATTTAAGTTTGTACAAAACTTATTCAACTAGATCCAGAGATATGTTTCTTTCAACAATTAATAAATCCTATACCCATGTTCCAATCATAACATTGACTTGGGTTCAGAGTTGTTATCAGTTTAATGTGGACCCTCAAAGTCGTCCAAATATTCAATATGGATGGTCGGATGGTCTAGATCTTCAATCTGTAAGGCTAGATCATCAAGGACCCTTGCAGTGTTCGAAATTTCGGTATCACATTACCTATCACACCCTTGGGATATAGATACGTTTCGGTTATCACACAAGATATATCGTTTATATCAGGTAATTTATCGCACTTTTTGGAAATATGGGGAAACATTGGAAAAGTGGTTGAATTTTTCAATGAAACTTCAAGGATTGTTAAAAAATACTTTAATACACACTTTTAAATTATAACATCTCAAGAAAAAAGTGCACTTAATACGTTTCCTTTGTATAGGGTCCTAAGCTATGCGCTATCTGACTGAACTAATGCAACTATATTCAAATTGAATGCATAACATTTAGAATGTATGTGATGATCATATCATCAAGCACTCCTAGATACTTAGAAATTTGTCTCCTAGATACTTAGAAATTCGTCTTAATTGGCAACTGGTTGAAGGGAATTTTTTTTTTTTTTTAAATGTATTTTAATATTTTTTAATTAAAAATGATTTTCATTTTCCAAAATTTGAGGACTTAATAATTCAGTAGATCAGCCCTCATACATGCTTGATTTCATCTTTGGAGTGCAACATTGCAAGCAATTTGGGAGAAATTGAGGAAATTTCGAATTTTCCCCAATTTTTCCAAATCGGACTACCTGCACTCAAATTTTGAAATTATAGTGTATGTGATCATCATTTCTTCAAATACTCCTAAATACTTTGAAATTAGTCTCAATTGACAGCTGGTTGAGGGAAAATTTCGAGGAAAAAAAAACATGAAGAACATGAAGAACCAATGGATTTGTATCCATTTGACACTGATTTAACATAATTTCAACAAAAAAAGGATCAGAAATTGAAAATGCTCACCGGATTGAACGTGTGGGATATATCGGCACTACCCATGTTTTGTATTGCATGGGTGGGATACAAGATATATCGGCCGATATCGTTGATATTTAAAGCATTGCACCCTTGTATGGACTTGATCTTTAACCAGCCAGCTTGTATGACCTAGATGCATCAATTGACTGATCGTGTTTAGCCTTGGATGCATCACTCCATGTAGTTGTCCACATGGCACCTGCTGAACTTGACGGCCTTTGTTTCAAACCCAATCTTCAACTCAGGGAAGAAGAAAACAACCCAAGAAGGCCATTTGTGTCTGACTATAGCATCCTTCAGCTAAAGAAACTACGGCAAACAAATTAAACAAACTGTTTAATCGAGAGCTGTGCATCCACAAAAAAGCCCAAGCATAAAGCAAAACAGGATACAGGCCCACCCGCAACCCACAAGGGAGAAAGAAAGCTACTAAATGTCATTGGGACTTCTTTTTTTTTTAGTCAATCAAATTGAAAAGACATACTGCATTCAAATCTGTGTTATGATTTATTTATTTTTGCACAGATACTGTTGAGTTCTTCTCTGCGCAACAGTTGCAAAAGGAGGAATTGACTGAAGTGTTGAATTTGTACAAATGGGGGATATATAGATCAGTGATCCAGCCGTTGATCTGATGGGCCACTGTGTGGGTGGGGGATTCTAAAAACATTCTCCTGATGGAAATACTTTAGCCCTTTTTGAGCAGTGCCTTCAAATAGATGCTTGAAAACAAAATAGCAGCGTTCCACATTCAATAGGAAAAAATGGTAAAGATTTGATGGGTATGATATTCCAATTTTGGATATATCTGTGGAGTATCATCAACAGTCTGGATTAGTGAGCTATGAGAACAGCTTGTAGAAGTTCAAGGCTTGAGGGTAGTGTGCATATATCCTAGGCTCAAGGATCACATAATTCATCATGCAAAAAAGGCCAGCATTCAGTTCTTTTTTGGAAAAAAAAAAAAAAAACTTTTACCTTTTTTGGCATGTGAAAAAAGCATTTAAGTTTTTATGTGTTTGTTTTCACTATCATATTTAGAAATGAGCATTTTATTGAAGTCTCAAAATAACCCAATAACCCACTCTTTCCAGCATAACTTCCCAAGAACATTGGAGGCTCTTATCCTGCATATGCTTACACCAGTGGGGGCAGAAGTTCTCACACAGAAGTTTGATGAGATGGATCAACAAACAACAAAAGAAGAGCAGTACGTGCAGCTTTTCTATTTTGTGTAAAGATGATCTCAATATCATAATTTTTGCACTGATCCTCTAGTTCATTATTACTTAACAGGAATGGATTCTACCGGCTGTTCTACAGCGTATTTGATGATCAGTTTGCAGCAATGGATGCAATTTTGAAGGGCAAAGAATTGTTTGCATTCCAGGTACTTACATAATACACAAATGATCCACTTAGGCAATTTAATGGCCATCATGCTTGGTTACCTGACAACTTCTAATGGCCAAAGCACCTGCAGATATATTATCTCTATCCATATTTTGTTCCTTAAACTTTGTAGGTGAATGTGCACAGATTAATGCTAATTACTGAACATGGATATGACATGCTTTTAGTACAAATGAACTCTGCATGGAAGATTCGACGAAAGATCTGGACCACTTGTCTAGCAATCCCTCTATGGATGGAATAGCGTTCCAAGCTCCTACACCCAAATTTATTACTGCTTCACTTCACGCTTCGGGCAACCAGTGTTCGAAATATCGGTATCGCACAATGTATCGCACCCTTGGGATACAGATACGTATCGGTTATCGCACGGGATATATTGTTTGTATCGCATAGTTTTTCGCACTTTTTGGGAAACATGGGGAAACATTGGGAAAATGGTTGATTTTTTTAATGAAACTTTGGGGATTGTTAAAAAGGCCCTAAATACACACTTTTAAATCATAAAGTTTCAAAAAAGAAGTGTACATAATAGATTTCCTTTGTATAGGGTCCTAAGCTATGCACTGGCCGATTGAACTAAGACAACTATATTCAGTATCAACCCCGTCCATCCGTTTTTCCATATCATTTCAAGACATTATCCAAAAAATAAAACAGATCCGATAATTAGGTAGACCATACCATAGGAAACAATGGTGATTGACAATTAGTGGGCTACAAAAGTTTTGGATCAAGCTAATAATAGTTTTTCCTCTTCATTCAAACCATAAATTTATCTGGTAAAATGGATGGATGGAGTGAATTGAAAATACAAATATTAGTCTGATTCAAAACTTATGAGGCCCCACTAATATTTCAAGTGTGGATGTTCAATCCTCACATTTTTGGCACACTTGAGTATTAGATCCTACTTATTTTTTATTCCATGTCCTAAAATGATCTCACAAAATGGATGGACGGAGTGGATTCCTCACAAACATCATGGTAGGCCCCACTAAGGTTTCAAGTGCAGGAACTTCCTGCGGAAGGCTTTGGCAGGAAATCCTAGTACGGCTAACACCCCTTGGGCTCAAGTTGTACAAATATTTCAAAGTTACATGGCCCCACAATAATGTATTTATTATATCTACACCGTTCATGCATTTGGAGAGATCATTTTAGATCATGAACCCAAAAATGAGTCATATCCAAAGCTCAAGTGGACCACACCACAAATAGCAGCGGGGGACTGATTCTCACCATTAATACATTCGTAGGGCCCACGATAATGTTTATTTTCCATCCAATCTATTAATTAGGTCACACGGACCTAGATGAAGAGGAAAAATAAATATCATATTGATCTAAAACTTCTGTGACCCTCAAAAGGGTTTCAATGGTAGACGTTCAATCTACCACTGTTGTTTGCAGTGTGGTCCAGTTGATCTTTGGATCTGTCTTATTTTTCAGCTCAAGCCTTACGAAGAGCTCACCTAATGGACAAACGGTTTGGATATAACACATACCTCATGATGGGACCCACATAACTTGGTGACATCAACACAGCTTGGTGGTGTGCGCGGTACCCAATTTCGATTAAAAAAGGGGCTCGGATTAGGTTGAGCAGCGAGACTTGCTACTGAATTGACGTCACCAAGTTCCGCAGGCCCCACCATGATGTATGTTTTGTATCCACACCGTCCATCCATTTGGAGAGAACATTTTATGCCATGAGCCTAAGAATAACTAAGATTCAAAGCTCCAATGGACCCCACCACAGAAAGCAGTAGAGAGAGTGACGCCCACGTTAAAAACTTGAGGGCCACAAAAGTTTTCGATTAAGCTGATATATATTTTTTTCCCTTTTATAATGTATATTTTAACTTATTAACGGGTTGGATCTCAAATAAACATCACAGTGGACCTTAGGAAGGTTTCAACGGTGGATGTCACTTTCTCCACTATTTTCTGTAGTGGGGTCCATTACAGATTTTTATCTGCTCGTTATTTGACTCATGTCCTAAAATGATATCTCCAAATGGATGGACCGTGTGGATATAACACATTCATCATGGTGGGACCCACGTAACTTGGTGACGTCACTTCAGTAGCGATCTCGCTACTCAACCGGTCAGTAGCTAATCCACGTCTGAAAAAAAGGCTCGAACGACCCTCATCGCAGAGCGATCTCGCTACTCAACCTGTCAATTTTTAAGCAGAGGGTTCCGGAAGCCGGAACCCTAAAATTTCTCCCAAATCTCATCGCATCGGCGAGGATGCCTCCGGATTTCTCTCCAAAATCGGAGTTGTAACCTAGGAATGACGCTTCAATTCAAATGGCCCACCAAATGGAAGCTTCCGATCATGGTGATCTCTTCTACAGGTACCGAAATCCACCCTCTATTTTTTTTCCCGATTTTTTCAGATGATGACGTCGATGTCCGACAATAATGGAGAGGAAATCGCGTGATATCGTCAAAATATCGTGCGATATCGACGATATATCAGCTGATATCTGGATTTTGGGTTTTTGGGTATCTTCCTGGGGTTATCGCGAGTATATCGTCTTGCAGGGGTGCGATAACGATAATATCGGCCGATAGTATCGATATTTCGAACACTGCGTGCAACTATGATATCACTGTTATAACTCAATGTGGACAGGGGGGGTGGGTCCATAACCGTAGTAAGTTGATGATGATCATTATGTTAAATCGTGATTTGAAAATTGTCAATCAATATGATACACTTTGACCCCGTCTCTGACTCTATATCCTATGTACTAGGAGTCTGGGACATCATCGTTTGAGCAATCCCCAAGTATTTGAAGTTTGGCTTTACGAATCATGTTTCACAAATTATTCATATTTAAAGCTAGACTTTTCAATGTTAAAGATGATTAATATGAGCTGTATGAATATAAGGCCCTCCCAATCCTTCGATTCTACCCTTAAGTTTTCCTCGTCACATATCACTAATAATCTAGTCTATCATTGGAGGCAAAGCATATTGAATAGACCGCCACGTCATCAGAGAGAAGGTCGCAAACAAGGAAAATCGACACCATTCATCAAATATGAAGACCAAGTTGTTGATATGTTCACTAAGGCTTTAAGTCAGACTCATTTGGACGGGTTTTTGACAAGCTGGGCATTTATGATATATATGCTCAAGCTTGAGGGGGAGTGTTAGAGTGGTCACATGTGTGAGGTGATCACACGTGTGGACACTTGTGATGTGACCACATGTGTGACTATCATGTTTGGGTCTGGTCTTTTGTGCATGGGTTGAGTATACATGAGCTTTTGAGTCTATGGTAGTGTGCTTATTTATGTTTCTTCGTTTAAGGGTATTTTTGTAATTTCCCCTTTTAAGTGAAGCCCTACTGATAAAACAAAGAGGGGTGGAGATGTGTGAGCATTAGAGCTCTCCACTCGTTCTCACGTTCTCTCTCTCTCTCTCTCTCTCTCATCCTTCTTACATTATTTCTTCTAGATTGAGAACTGAGTGGATGGGCTAGTTTCTCTCTGAGACATGCATACCAAAAATGACGGTAGCCTCCTCGCTTGTGTTGATGGGTTTGATTCCCTACTAACTCACGTAGTCTAGTTTGACTTCTAGATTTTGCAGGAAAGGTAACATGTGGATCCTATAAGTAGACTAGGTGAGAAATATGAGCCCATAGGAAACGACAATGTCTTTGTCATTTGATCCAGTAGCATTCTATTAGATAGGAAAAATGATCTAGGAAATAACGAGGAATATTAGAAAGAAAAGATCCATTAGGTAATGAATCTAGTTTGAAGCCATTTGTAGCAATAAATCAACAATTTGAAGTGAGAAACCTTTTCTTGCTCCCCGATCAACCAACACACCGAAACCATGTGAACCTTGGAGGGCATGTGGCTATCAATGGTTCCATGATTATATAGTTGCGTACTTTCATTCACAACCAAGGAATGTCATGACAAGACAGGCCATTTGAAGGTGGGGGGGACTACTTGTCTTATAGGTCCTTTTGTGTGTACTAAACTATCTAGTGCCAAAAGATGAAGTTGAGTCTTAGCAACTAAGGAAAGAAAGTCGGGGAGCTCACTCCCTACAAGGAGAGTAGAGTACCAAGCCAAACTAGGAAGAGTTGAAGGGGAAGAAAGGGAGCTCACTCTATGTAGGGAAGAAAATCAACCAAACCAATGTAAAAAATCTTAACAAATTAAATAATATTTGTTCCTTTCTTTGCTTTCTATGTCTATGCTCGGCTTGCCCCTGTAGCTATTGGGTTTATGCACTAAATGACTTAATGCATCACGGGGGTGGTCAAAGTATGTTGGGGACCACTGTGTTAACCACATGCACTCATCTACTTTTCTCAAAGGTCTTTCCTTTTTCTACTCTTAATTGTTTAGATTAACACACGTGTTATTCCTCCTTCCTAGTGGGCTCGCTGCAACTATGCTATCGCTCTTTTTGTTTTTTTAATCTTGATTTCCCTACCTTTTCCAATCCTATAATGAAGTCCAGCCCCCCATTTCAAAGGGAAGTGAAAAAAGCCATTGTTGTTTGGGTAAGGGGATAATCTTGCCCGACTCTTTATCTCTACACTCGGGTTTTGAGTGAGGTGGTTTGTGTTGTAGGTGATGTCAGTCAGTCGCTCTAGATGAGATAGATAGGTAAAGAAGACTAACAAATCACTTGAGCAACAATAGGTGGAAGATGAAAATCACACTAGGTCAAGGGTTCGGGTCCTTACTCTTGCCCCGGTGGTAGACTCACAAGAGTTTCAACACCAGGTCAAGGGTTCGAGTACCCATAGGTGGTGAAATCCCACTATGGTGTGATTGTGTGTGGGCTGTGCGCGTGTGGAAAAAAGAAGAAGAAAATCACACTATTATTATTATTATTATTATTATTCTAGTTTTGATTTATTTGACTATTCCATTGTGATTCCCAAAAGCCAACGAGCTCTATATAAAAGGAATCTACTCTTCCCAAATGTTGGAGAATGTTTTCAAATCATCGTATGGATTCTTGCGCCCCCCACCCCCCTAGCCCAAGCTCACGAGCAGTTGTAAACCTTCATACCAGTGGTTGAGCATCTTTCCCTTTCTTACTTTGATGCTATGAGATGGGAGGCAACATGCTTGGTATCACCACCACATACCAATAGGGGGCACTTACCAATAGAAGGCTCTCACTAACCATTACTATTGATGGGCTTTGGAGCCAGCTGAAAAAAGTATGAGCACGCGCCCTTTTCAGAGTGGCCTCGGTATGCAAAGAACTCTAGCTCGTGGGCAGGTAATCCCAAGTGATGATTCAATATATATTTATGGGGCTTTGGAAGCAATGAAGGGAAATATCTATCAATGAAGCCCTTCATATAAATGGTTTGATCTTTGATACATGACCTAGATTCAATGGCTATAGCTCACTAGCATGACATATTGTCACAAACTTCTATTTATGGGGCTGGAAAATCTATATACATTGGAAAAGTTTTCTTATTTAATAGGAATTGAATAAGAGGCTTACTTATGGGAGGTGTGCTACTATAGAGTTGGTACCAAAGCCGTTGTATGTAGGTCATGATTCAATTATCCGAATCGTTTATTCGATCATTTAATTCTTTTCCTTTGATTATTTTCCACCTCGAACATTGCTTTTTTGAGCCATTATTGAAAAGTTTAGGATCCTGCAGTCTTGAAGATTTTTGAGGCAGCCACCGTCCACTATGAGGCCCATATAAACAGTTTAGCACACTGAAACATGACCAGATCGAGTGGCCGTAGACCCAACATTTCCTATAGAAATATGTCAGGATGTATTATAGGGGGCTGAATAATAGGAAGTCTGTTTATGATTAGGCCTCCCGTCCCATGTCCCAACTAATTTGTCCATGATATTATTGGTATCTCACAGGACCAATACCTAACTCTTGGAATTTTAAAATTTCCCATATGGCATGAGACTCTACAATGTATCAGTGGTATCGCCTGATATTTTGAAATATTGCAAGGTATCACAGGAGTCCTTTATAAAGTTCCCTGATATCGTCGATGCATGTGGTGCGTATTATGAGATCATTTTAGAACATCTGTACAAAAATGAGCCGAATCTAATACTCAAGTGGGCTGAAAACATGAAGATTAAACTTACACAGTTGAAATATTCGTATGTCATGAAAGTTTTGAATCAGGATAATATTTGTGTTCTCAGCTAATCCCAGTAGGAATGATGTTATGAATGGTATAGATGGCATGTAAACATCCATGTCCACCCCAAGGAGGTTTCAACGGTAAGAATTTCCCTACCCCCTTTTCCTTCTGTACGGCTCGATTGAGTACCATGTCCTGCTCACTTTTGGTCTACCGTCCTAAAATGAGCTCAAAAAATGGATGGACGGGATAGATTTCTCACACACATCATGGTGGGCCCACCTTGATTTCCAGCAAACTTAGCAAGAATGGCTACTCCCCGCCACCATGCCCGTGGCTAGTGGTCGGTGCTCCGTGGGCCCCACCATGATGTATGTGCTTCATCCATTCTGTTCATCCATTTTTACCGATCATTTTAAGGCTTGATCCAAAAAATGATAGGAATATAAATCTCAGGAAAATAATAGTAATTGGATATCCACCATTAAAATCCTCCCAAGGCCCACTGTACTGTTTATTTGACATTCAAAAAAAATGACATTAGGTCATAAATACTAATATATGATGTCCAAGGGGAAAAAAAAAACAATATATAAGTCTTTTATGGTAAAAGTTTTAAACGAAAGTCACATGTATGGAAATTGCAATACATTTCCTATAATGTGGTACTCTAGAAAGTTATATACAAGTTTTGATTTCTCGTACCATAAAATGATATATAAAAATAAATGGACGGAATGGAGAGAAAACATACATCAATGGGCAAAAGAGCACCAACCACGACCATTGCACTGGTTAGGACCCCGTCTCGAAGGCAACCGCACGCGGATTTCTGGAAAAATCAGAAGTTCTGTCTTTGGGAACTCGGGTGGGGCCCATGATGTTTATGAGCAATCCATATATATATATTATATTATATATATATGAAGAGTCATAATTTTTGTAACCATTTAACATTGATTTAACATGATTTTGAATCATGTTAATATTTGTGTTTTGTAAAAAGGAATGAGGTTATGAACGGTAAGTAATGGTGGCAACCGTGTACACGTTTATGGGGTCGAAAGGTCGTAACGACCATTTTGGAAAAAATGTGAAAAAAATGACCCTTGTAACGATCCATTCACGACATCAGAAAATGAGCTCGTAAAACGGAAGGTCAGAGTAATAGCCTCAAACAGTCATTATTAGGCTCGACCTCGAGTTTTTGATTTTTTTCAATTTTTTTTAAAAAAAAAAGAAAAAAAAAAAAAAAAAGAGAGGTCGTAATGGAAACATTACACTATCGTATCGTAAATGTAATGGTGGTTGGGCTCGTTACTACTACCATAATACATGTGTTTGGAATACCTTGTTTAGAGCAAAAATAAAATAAAAAAAAAAAAATGGATCAAAAAAAAAAAATGCTCATTGGATCGAATAGGTGAAATATATCGGCACTACCATGTGTTTCATATTGCAAATGTGGGATACAAGATATATCGTGGGATATATCGGCCGATATCATCGATATTTAAAACACTACCCTATACTAAGGAAACTTATTATGTTATCCTTTTTTCTATAGTATTTTCAGTTCAAAGTGTGTAATCATGTCTCTCTATGAAAGTTTCATAAAGTTTCATAAAAAAAAAAAATAAAAAAAATTTTTTTTTAAAAAAAAATCGTCATTTTCTCATTGTTCCCTTGCAGAGTGATAAATTAGTGATATTCACATGCAATACAATAAGTTTGTATCCCAAGGGTGCAATACATGCATTGATACCTATATTTAAATCACTGCTTATTGACAATATGGTGGAACATTTTAAAGCAAGTAAAGAAGATAAAATAGTGGAGGTTATTTCTTTTATAGTAATAGACTAATAACATAGATATCATTCCAAAAATAAGATATTGAGTTTTGGTTTTTAATCCCTTTATATAATGGGTGTTGCAGGCATTCAAGAATGTATTGGAAAAGTACTTGGGAGTAAATCTTGATCGACCTCAATCATCAGTTCGCTGAAACCTTGCTTACACACACACACACGGAGAGAGAGAGAGAGAGAGAGAGAGAGAGAGAGAGAGAGAGAGAGAGAGAGAGAGAGGGTTGTATCTTCCTTGGGCTATTCCTGATTCAATTTTGTATGGATACATCTGGGTTTTTATTATGATTGGTTTTAAGTATAATGCATGAGATGTATAAATATTGACCAAGCAAAATGTCCCCACCTACCCCCCCCAGATGAAAATTATACAGGTCAGGGCTTACTAGATTACGATTGTGTCACATTTGGAAGGGTGATTTGATATTATCCATTCTGAATCCAATTCAAGTATCTCATCTGGTCTGGTCAGTTTTAGTTTCGGGTGTGGATTAGGATTAAAATGTGGCTGAATCGGGTCTAGAATGAGGTTAAACTAGAAACATGCCTTTTGTAAGGCTTTCAAATAATAAGTATCATTAAATAAATCACCATCATTGTCATCTAAGCCTATCCCAATTAATTGGGGTTGGCTACATGAATCCTATTTCTGCATTCCGCTCTATTAAGGGTCATAACTTAGTTCAGCCATCAGGTCTTTTCTTACTACCTCCACCCATCTCCTTTTGGGCCTTCCTCTTGCCCTTTTAGAACCTTCAACTTGTACTAACTTTAAACAGGTGCAATTCTTGGTCTCCATTGCACATGGCCAAACCATCAAATTGTACTTTCCCCTCATCGTATTACCTATTGGTGCTACTCGTAAGTTCCCTTGGATGTGTTCCTTTCTAACTATCCTTTCTCGTCTTGCCACTTATCCATCTCAACATCCTCATTTCAACTACACTCATCTAATGGACATGTTATTCCTTAATTGCCCAACTTTGTTTACCATAAAGCATGATAAGTCTTATTGACATCTTATGAAATTTCCCTCTCAGTTTGAGTGCTACACAAGATCACATAAAACCTTGGAGGCACATCTCCATTTCTTCCACAAAGCTTGAATTTTATGGGCAACACCCTTCCCAATCTCTACACTCTCATGAAAAATCGACCCAAGACAAGTGTTCATTTTGGAGAACTTGGTCAACAATCTTAACTAATACCTCATTCCCCACCCCCATTATCACTACAACTTGGTCTACAAACAGACTTATTCAACTATTACCAACAGAAAGTAATAAATATTAACCATTTTTTTCTAAACACACACAACACATGGGCACTTGAACCTATGACCTCAGCGGTGAAACTCAGTCTACCACCGAGCCATGGGTTGGAACCCAAATAAATAAACTGAGGTCCATAGCAATCTTTTTTTATAGTCTTTATTTTTTCTTTGATAAAGGGGTATTGCCATGGGTGTGCCTTGGTATTTATTGTGTTCATACTACTAGTTGTAGGGCTATCCCATATGCTAAGCATTTAGATCATGCATTAAAGTTTGAGAATTGTATAATGAAACTGTCCTACATTCCAATCTAATTAAAAATGTCTTGTTAACTCATTCATAAACATTCCAAAAAGGTGCAGACTTAATGTTGACCCTTGGTCCAAGCCCATAATAATTTGGAACTCACCTGTCTCTCCATTAGTAGTACTGAGATTTATTATTGCTGATGTAGGACATGAAATTTTAAACATGATATGTGTGATTCCAGGCTTTAGATCATACTAGTTCAAAACAATCACACAAAATTCCACATCCCTCATAAAGTCAAGCACTCAATCAAGGGGAATCTATGTGGGTCCAAGCCTACACATGCTATGGCTGGATCAATTAAAATTATAAACCAAACAATACTCAAATGAGAGTAGATTCAGCCACACATGCACGGGAATAATTTCCCCAATCCAAGGGATTCACAAGGTTCAATTCAGGAAACCCTAGAGTTGGAAAAAGGACAAAGAAATTGGGAGTTTAAGGCAATCTAGGGTTAGAGTTAGGGAAATCAGGTAAGAGAGGAGTGAAAGAAAGGAGAGAAACGAACACAAGATGATCCACACGTGTGGACAGCGGCCCGAGCCTGACGCACGTGCATGGGATCCTGCCCACACGTGTGTGGGGTCCACGAATCTGAAATCAGCCTGCTAGGTGCTGGTTGGCCAAGGGAGATCCACCTTCATGCCAAGTTTCACGCCGATCGGATGTCTAGTTTATGCACGGTGCTCCGCCGAAGTTTCAGCGATCCTGCAGGGCCAGATTCTGACCAAGTTTTACGCGATCGGATGTCTGGTTTGTGCATGGTGCTCCGCCGAAGTTTCAGCCCTCCTACAGGGCCAGATTCTGGAAATCTACTGTAGGGGAAATATTAGCTGCAAACGTGGGTGGATTTGATGAGGGGATGACTATAGGAGATAAGGAGTATGGATGGTAAGAGATGGGAGTGATTTGGGATAGATGTGGCTTCGCACCACAGTAGTTAGCCCTTCAAAGAAGAGAGGATTTCGCACCCAATTAAGCTTCACAACTCAAAGAGGAGCAGAAAAGTGCAGAAATTTTATTCAATCTTCAATCAGAAAAAGACTACAAGGGGTGCCTATTTATAATAAAATTCTATACCCCAAAACTCGCGCCATGTGCACAACTTATTACTTAGAGATGAAGTAACCACAATTAACAACTAATCAAAGCAATTTAAACTGTCCATGATGTTCCTAATAACAAAAATAACCAAAACTCTAGTATTAGATCGTTTACAATAGTGGGCCACGATCATGAGAACCCATGGTGGGATTCACATGACGATCGGATCCACTCCAAGGGACCAAAACGCAGTCCTCTAACTAGGAGGCCCTCCCTGGATGTCGTCATCGATCCAAATCAATGGTGGGACCCTCATCCTTGCATACGTGCGTAGGAGGGCGTGCGTGTGTGCGTGATGTCCCCATCAATTGCTCTCTTATACACATCCTCATGTCATGTATCATTTTGAAACTCCCTTCTTTCCTAACACCCACTAGATTAACTATTTAAGGAACCTATCTTAAGCTTTCTCTACTCTAATAAAAACCATGTCGAGATCCTTTCTCTGTGTCAACATAGAGTTTGTCACTCTCCAAAATGAGCCTACACACCAAATGAAGACTCGGTGCCTATTTAGATCAACTCCATATGCTTAGCACGTAGATTCCCTCAGCGCCTACACTATGGAAAAACCCCTCAGCAAAGCCTTTGTGCTAGGCGTAGAGCACTCAACACTACTTTGCTGAGGCACATGCACAGGCACAGGTACCTAGCTCCTCTCAAGCAAGCAGTAGACTCTGCCCCAGCCTACTTGCTTTCGAAGATCAATGGAATCAATGCTTCCTCTTGTCCAATCAGGGAAAGTCACATTAGGGCAGGAAATCAGGGCCCTTGGGGGTATAAATACCCCCTAATGCTATCTCAAAAAGGATGAATTCATTCTTCAGACATCAAAGGTGAGTGTCACTAGTATGAAAACTCCTGCTCCCACTGGAAAGGCTTTGCAACAAGCGATGGGCCTCCTAGAAGAAGTCTTTGTGCCAAACACCAAGGATAGAGCTCAGTGCCCCCACAAACCTATTGCAACATCTGTGATAAGTGCAAAGCACCTTTCTCAGCCATTATTCAAGGAAAATATATGCTTTGGCATGAGACCTATCTTTATTTAGCCCAACTCCCAGCACCAGGCGCTAAGGATGCAGTCACCAGATGATAGATGTAGCAATTGACTTGATTTATCATCCCTAGCATGTGAGACCCTTGGAGATGCTGTAATGATTCATACTTGTGTATGTTGTAAGGGTATCATAAGTTTCCTCAGCCTGATCAATCGACGATATAGACACTTTGAAAATGGACCATGACCTTTTTATTACTTTTGAACAGTGTCATAGACTAGTACACTCTTGTTTAGCTTTCAATGGGAAATATTTTTGCAAACGTGGGTTTTTTTTGGTAGGGTATGTATATTAAGAGAGTATGGACTTAGAGATGGGAGGTTGGTGCTGAAGGCCAGAAATTGATCCTATTCATGTTGCAAGGCCTTTATGAGGAAGAGCTTGAAGATTCATAACATGGCAATTAAGCTTCACAGAGCTAGATCTCAATCTGGAACTTGGTGAATGAAGATCCCATTGGTTATTTTATGGGCATTGAAGGATGATCTCCTGCTCAAATGATGGTTATTTTCAGCCTAAAACATTTGTGGGTGCTGCCATGTGCAATTACTTGATGAAGTAACCACAATTAACAACTAATCAAAGCAATTTAAAGGTCCATGATGTTCCTAATAACAAAAATAACTTAGTATTAGATCGTTTACAATAGTGGGCCACGATCTTGAGAACCCATGGTGGGATTCACATGACGATCGGATCCACCCAAGAGGACCAGCAAGAGTCCTCTAACTAGGAGGCCCTCCTGATGTCGTCATCGATCCAAATCGATGGTGGGACCCTCATCCTTTTCAGAACGTGCGTAGGAGGGCGTGCGTGTGTGCGTGATGTCCCCATCAATTGCTCTCTTATACACATCCTCATGTCATGTATCATTTTGAAACTCCCTTCTTTCCTAACACCCACTAGATTAACTATTTAAGGAACCTATCTTAAGCTTTCTCTACTCTAATAAAAACCATGTCGAGATCCTTTCTCTGTGTCAACATAGAGTTTGTCACTCTCCAAAATGAGCCTACACACCAAATGAAGATGTGGGCCCTTAGAAATTTAGATCAACTCCATATGCTTAGCACGTAGATTCCCTCGGCGCCTACACTATGGAAAAACCCTCAAGAAAGCCTTTGTGCTGGTAGAGCACTCAACACTACTTTTTGAGGCACAGTGCCTAGCTCCTTCAAGCAAGCATATACCTACTTTTTCGAAGATCAATGGAATCAATGCTTCCTCTTGTCCAATCAGGGAAAGTCACATTAGGGCAGGAAATCAGGGCCCTTGGGGGTATAAATACCCCCTAATGCTATCTCAAAAAGGATGAATTCATTCTTACACTCTCACTTTGATCTTGAGACTTCAGACATCAAAGGTGAGTGTCACTAGTATGAAAACTCCTGCTCCCACTGGAAAGGCTTTGCAACAAGCGATGGGCCTCCTAGAAGAAGTCTTTGTGCCAAACACCAAGGATAGAGCTCAGTGCCCCCACAAACCTATTGCAACATCTGTGATAAGTGCAAAGACCATTATTCAAGGAAAATATATGCTTTGGCATGAGACCTATCTTTATTTAGCCCAACTCCAAAAGCGCTAAGGATCAAATCACCTAGATGATAGATGTAGAATTGACTTGATTTATCATCCCTAGCATGTGAGACCCTTTGATTTATAATTTCATGCTTGTGTATGTTATAAGGGTATCATAAGTTTCCTCACTGATCAATGACGATATAGACACTTTGAAAATGGACCATGACCTTTTTATTAAACAGTGTCATAGACTAACTCTTGTTTAGCTTTCAATGGAGTTTTTTTTTTTAAGGGTATGTATATTAAAGAGACTTAGGTACTGGTTGGTGTTGAAGGCCGAAATTGATCCTATTCATGTAGTGCAAGGCCTTTATGAGGAAGAGCTTGAAGATTCATAACATGGCACTTTTGGTTACATGGCTAGATCTCAATGAACTTGGTGAAAGATCCCATTGGTTATTTTATGGGCATTGAGGGATGATCTCCGCTCAAATGATGGTTATTTTCCTAAAACATTTATGGGTCTTTGTCTTTGCCCCATTGATGAAGGAGCCGGGAGCCTTTGATTAGGCAAGAGGTTCCACTGATCCAAATAGGTTGTTGAGGAACCGCAGTGCACTCATGATGGAAGGGTCTGCGCTAATTCTTGTCCTTCTGGCCCACACTGAAACTTGTGCCATCATAAATGGATTATGCGATGGAGTGGATTGCCTGAGTTTCTATGGTGGGAAGCTAGGTGGGGCCTACTGTGATGTTTGTGAGAAATCCACCTTGTCCATCTGATTTTCCAGCCCATGTTAGGACACAAGCCCAAAAATGAGGTGGATCCAAAACTCAAGTGGGCCATATGACAGCAAAAAGAGGTAAATGCCTAACATTGAAACCTTTCTGGGGTTCACCTTGATGTTAATGTGCCATCCAAACCATTTGTAGGATCATTCCCACTGGGATGAACTGAAAGAACAAAAATATTATCTTGATTCAAAACTTTTGTGCCCCCATGAATGTTTCAATAGTGGATATTCAATCCTAGTGTAGAGCAGACCGTAGATACATTCTTAGCATCGGTTAGACCAAAAAAAGCCCAAACGGAAGAGGAAGTAGTCTGCTAGAACTAGGCTCAGTCCTAAGGCATGATGCAACTAGCCCAGGCGCGTCTGGTTCGAAGAAATTCATTCCGGATTGCATTGAAAGTGTGGACTGTAAATCAGCTAAAACTTTTGATCTGGGTATCATAACGAAATGCAGGACAATGACCTGTCAATCTTTACATGAGGTACCTTCAAAAGTTTCTTTCTTTATAAGTGTTGTAACCGGGAAGTCTTAAGATCTTCTCTCAGTACAAATTTGATTTTTTGAATTTTTTTTTTTTTGAAAACTCTTGTGGATTCAATTACTTAGTGGATTCGAGGTTTTGCCTATTGGAGGAAGACCATAATGTTCAAAGGAAAAGAGCTAAATCAACGTAGCCAATTGTATAATATGGCTTAGATCTTCTAAAAATAATCCCAATCTTAAATCTACCATATCCCAATACCAATAAGTTTATGTATTTTAACAATTCTCTAAATCGACAGTTTCCTCGGTTGTTGCAGATATAATTTCTGGCAACTAGTTGCGTGGGGCCACCGTGGAGTGTATCATCCAACCTGTCGAGCAAGGTTGCCCCATCACACGTATTAAGTTGGCTCACATGTAAGATCCAAGATGTTGGCAGCCATGGGCACTCCAACTCCTAACCCAATCCACCCCATGCTCCCATGGATCGGTTGCTGTGAGTTTCAAAAGCTTCTCCAGCAATCATTTGTGCAAAAATCTTCCAATAGATGGCAAGGTTCATCTAACCGATTTTCAGTGTGCGGTGGATCCACAGTCGGGCACAGAAGATGAACAGTTCAGATCTTGCAAGTGTACGCTATATTAAGGGTGATTCGACCCAATTGGAGTCAATTCGTGCGAGTGATTAGTTGTGTGGGGCCACATTATGTTTAGGGAATTTTATTTATTTATTTATTTATTTTAAAGTGTATTTACATTCCATTCCTTTTTCAAAAAGGTTTTTAAAAAGTTACCTTGTCATATGGTTCCAATAACATTTCTTTGGGCCTGTCATATTTGATTGCAATGATGATTTTGCTACACCAGGTTAGGAAAGTGATACATGCCAGCAGAAAACATAGCTCTCGTTACCTCAAAATTAAACAGGCTAAATCGTCGAGCCCACTTGCTACGTCAGTCCCAAAATCAGACTTGTTAAACAATTCTAACCTCTGATTCATGGACATTTGTTGAAACAGTAACACTGGAAAATTTTCATTTTTAACCGTCCATTAAATTCCCACCAATCTGATTGTCAGATAATCAAATATGCCTCTTTTTTTTTCTTTTTTCTTTTTTTTTTTTTTTTTTTTAAATTTCACGCTGCGTCAAATCGACTGTTTAATTGAATTCTTAGATGCAACATATGCAATTTATAAGTAATTTCTACGTGCTTGTGTATCATACATCACACTCTACCAGAGTATCAAAGTTCTTTTTTATTAGTGCATGTAGGTTGGGCCGATGTGACCTGGCTGATAGGTATCGGCTTCGGTGGGAATCAATACAGCACTTGAGGAGAAACCTGTAAAACTGTCTTATTGAAATACACAAACATCTCTACTCAATTTATGAAAGGGTGGGAACAGTGTAACATACCCTCACAACCTTTGCAGGTTCATATATCATATTAACATAAAGAATGACAAGAATACATTCTACTAAATTCTACATATGTATTTACATAATAGCCGAGCAGTCCCCATCAACCACGCTACAACTGAACCTCACGCTGCTGGGTACGCCATCCATCCTATACATGCAATTCACCTGTCTAGATTGTATTGGATTTCTCCTCCGTTTGAGTGTTCTGCTTTTGGAGAAAAGCAAGCATCGTTATGGATGTTCTTATTATTTCACAAACATACAATGTTTTGGAATTCAACTTAATGCAAAGGAGAATATGGCAGAAGTTATCTACAAAATCTTAACGACAAGAGAAAGCAGCAAAAATCTGGCGATGGTATGTTGTAGACGTATGAAAGCTGGTAAGTCAGAGGTAGCATTATCAAGACAGTGAGATAATTGAAGCATAAAAAATTCTCCATAAACTCAAAACTCTTAAGGTCTCAAAATTTTGCTTGTCAAAATCATCCGTTTAAACTCTGATTACATATATAATTAATGTGTCAAAGGTACTACCGCCAACAGGATGCCTCCAAAATAATGTTCCCCACAAAGCATAATTGCTATCATGTTTTGAAGTCCTAAGTGCAAATTTGATGTAGGTTGAACTAGGCCCAAGATCCATGAGTCAAGCCCAAGCCCCACAAATGGCCCATTGATAAAGGAGGCCCAAGCCCAAAAAACTAGGTGGGCTGACATCAGGAGGAAGCTAGAAAGTAAGTATTTACTTTCAGACTACATGGAAAACCTTCTCCAGGAGCTCACAACATTCAAACAGGAGACTTCATAGATGGATGACTATACTAAGAAGTTCAATAGCTTACCATCCATCGTAAGCTTGCAACCAACTGCGTAACGACTAACTGCTATCGAAGAGGGTTATGCCAAGACATCCAACACGTGGTCATGCATGATTTCAAGTCAGTTGACATGTTCTTCGGAAGGCTCGACGACAGACTCTCCGATGCTTTGGCTCTAAAGCTAAGGATCCTTCTGTGCGAAAATGTCCAAATCCACATCTTAATCGGACTCCACTGCAAGGCTACCGACCACCTCTCTAACCTATTAAGTTGGGCCCACAGATGCAAACTCTGCCTAAGGCAACCAGGACCTTTGCAATGCCCTCCACCAAAAAATTCATACCAAAGGCAACTAGCGCTACAGAGACATGACACTAAAGGTACCCCTTAGGCAAGAAAGGAAAGATGTTGACTATTATTGTTGCAGACAGAGATGACACTTTTATGATAAGTGTCTGCACACCAAGAACCTCCATTACTGCGGTAATGAGGATCCCTACTACCTAGATGATCATGAGCATTATAACGAGCACATCGAGATAGAACAATCCTATGTAGAGCCTGCATCGCAAGCCAGAGAACCCCCTGTTAAAACTATGATCGAAGTTGTGGTTGAAGGCTCCACTCTTATCATATGCAGCCTCCTTACCACCACTAAGGAGAAAGCGGAAGACTGGCGATGGACCACTATTTTCCATATGTAGGTGAAGTGTCGAGGATCTAAACTGATCATCGATGGCGGTACAACGATGAAAATTGCCTCACAAGAAGTAATTATTAAGCTCAAATTACCAACTGAAAAGCATTCAAAACCATACAAGGTTGTGGGTTGATGACTCTAATATCCCCGCAACTCAAAGGTGTTTGGTGTCCTTTAAAATCGACATCAATGAGGACGACATTTGGTGCAACATAATTCCGATGAATGTTGCCCAAATCCATCTTAGTCGACCTTGGCTCTTTGACTGAAAGGTACAAAGTGACGATGAGGCTAACACGCATACTTCCCTACGACAAGGTCATCAGATCCACCTTCGCCTATTGCAATTATGTCACCTCCATCTACATCTCTATCTTCAACATTAGTTGTCCTTCTCAACTGTGTTCTCACCATGCTGAAGTTTAAAGAAGATAACAAGGACAAATGCGTAATATTCACTCTAATGTCAAAACAGTTGCAGGAGCCTGTTACTAATTAAGATGAGCCTATTTCTAATGAAGTTAAATCCATGCTCCATAACTTCCGATGATTTGATCTCTCCGAAGAGTTACCACTGCTACGGGATATTCAACATGCCATAGATTTGGTTTCCAGAGCATACTTGCCTAACTTATCAGCAAACCAAATAAGTCCAACCATGCATGCCGAGTTGAATCGTCAAGTTTATGAGTTATAAAAAAGGGCTACATCTGAAAGAGTAAAACTATGAGCAGTGCTAGCCCTCCTAACCCCCAATACCTAATAAAATCATGGTGAAGTATTGCTTCTTTATTCCTCGACTTGATGATATTCTGGACTTGATGTTAGGTGCTAGCATCTTCTCCAAGATTGATCTTTGCAATGGATACTAGCGGATCCACATCCGACCATGCACAAATGAAAAACAACATTTAAGATGAAGGACGGTCTCTACGAGTGGTTGGTCATGCCATTCGGTCTCACGAATGCACCTAACACTTTCATGCATGTCATATGACCCAGTTGTTGCACTCCTTTATTAGCAAATTTGCATTATCTACTTTAACAACATTCTTATTTACAATAAATGCACCTTAAAAAATGCACCTTCACAAGTACATCTATGATCTTCCTAGGGTACATTGTCTCACCACTAGGTGTAGAGTTGGACCTCGCCAAGGTTAAAGCCATTGTTTATTGGCTGACACCTACTACTATCTCTGACATTCGTAGTTTTCATGGCCTCATCGATTGCATGAAACAAAGAGAGCTTCAATGGACAAGTGCAGTAACAAAAGAGTTTAATAGAATCAAACGTAATGACATAAGCATCGGTGCGGTTCTCAATAAGGAGGTCCATCTAATAGCAATCTTCAGTGAGAAGCTCTCTGAAGTGAAGCAACTCTGCTCCACTTACAATTTTGAGTTTTATGCTATTGTTCAAACTTTGTGACATTAGCGTCACTATTTGGTTGGCAAGGAGTTTGTCCTATACTCATTCAAGTACCTAAACTCTTAGCAGAAGATGAATGCTCATCATGTCAAGTAGAGCACTTACACGTTCCGAACTTTATAAAGGTATTTGAGGTGAGTTGTGATGCTTCCAACATCAGCATCGATGGGGTTCTCAATAAGGAGGTCCATCTAATAGCAATCTTCAGTGAGAAGCTCTCTGAAGTGAAGCAACTCTGCTCCACTTACAATTTTGAGTTTTATGCTATTGTTCAGACTTTGTGACATTAGCGTCACTATTTGGTTGGCAAGGAGTTTGTCCTATACTCTAATTATGAGGTATTCAAGTACCTAAACTCTTAGCAGAAGATGAATGCTCATCATGTTAAGTAGAGCACTTACACCTTCCGAACTGTATGAAGGTATTTGAGGTGAGTTGCGATGCTTCCAACATCAACATCGGTGGGGTTCTCATTAAGGAGGTCCATCTAATAGCAATCTTCAGTGAGAAGCTCTCTAAAGTGAAGCAACTATGCTCCACTTACGATTTTGAGTTTTATGCTATTGTTCAAACTTTGTGACATTAGCGTCACTATTTGGTTGGCATGGAGTTTGTCCTATACTTTAATTATGACGGATTCAAGTACCTAAACTCTTAGCAAAAGATGAATGCTCTTCATGTCAAGTAGAGTACTTAACTACAAGAGTTCTCATTTGTCACCTGTCACAAGGTTGGCAACGATAATTAGGTTGCTGATGTATTAACCCGTCATGTGCATTTATTCATCGTCGATGTCTGTCATTATTGCAGAATTCGAAGAGATACAATTGAGCATGTGGAAGATAAGGGGATTTTGGGCATATTTATATAAACACTCTTAATGGGGAGCATGCGAGACACCTGCATTTAGCATTCACAATGGCTACTTGTTCCGGGGGACACGACTTTGCTTACCAACCATGTCAATCCACAATTATATTGTGAGGGAATTACACGCTAGTGAATGTAGTAGTTAATTGGGTTGTGATAAGACCCTAACCCTTGTTGGAGACCGATACTTTTGGCCTCATCTAAAATCAGATATCATGAAGATATGCCAGTTATGAATGGTTTTCCAACTCGCTAAGGGTCTAAAGAAAAATAGTGGATTGTATCAACCACTACCGATCCTACATGCTTCGTGGGAAGATCTCAACATGGATTTCGTTCTAGGTTTGCCAAAGATCAGCCGAAAAGTTGATTAAGTATTTGTGGTGGTTGACTGATTTTCAAAACCAACTCATTTCATACCATATTTAAATACAGCAGGCGCACTCAAGATTGCTCAATTAATTTTTCGAGATGCTCGTTTACATGAGCTTCTAAAGACAATTGTGTCAAATCATGATACTAAGTTCACAAGCTATTTTTAAAAAAACTGTTTGCACAACAAGCAACAAAGTCCAAGCTTCAGTGCTTTAGTGCCTACCACCCTTAGACTAATGGTCAAACAAAAGTGATCAACTACATCTTGGGCAAGTTATTACAGTGGCTTCTTTGCGATAATATAGCTTCATGGGACCTAGTAATACCCATGGATGAATTTGCCTATAATAATTCAGTCAACAAGTCCACGATAATGTCACTTTTTGAAGCAACAACTAGCGTATGTCCGCATCTTGCAGTCTATTTGGTCCCTTTACCCATAGAGTCGAGACCAAGTGAAGAAGTTGACAACTTCATCTACCATATGCAGCAGGTGCATGATGAAGTTCGACGTAATACCACCACAAGTAATGAAAGTCATAAGCAACATGTAAATGCAAGACATCGTTTTGTTAAATTTTGGTTATGGACTGTATTCGTCATGAACGGTTACCCCCCAAATCCTCGAAGAGGCTTCATTCCTCTCAATGCAAGACCATTCAAAATCATCAAGAAGTTAGTGCCAATGCTTACGTTTTAAATCGCCCACCAAATGTACCTATCAATCCTACCTTCGATGTGGAAGATCTTTCCATCTATCGCGGGCATCATACTAACGATGATATCGAGGAACAAGTTATCACACTTCTGACCATTTTGCTACCTATAAACATGATCATTGACATTCGCTAAGATGG
Organism: Magnolia changhungtana; assembly: GCA_030180095.1. Classification (NCBI taxonomy): domain Eukaryota; kingdom Viridiplantae; phylum Streptophyta; class Magnoliopsida; order Magnoliales; family Magnoliaceae; genus Magnolia; species Magnolia changhungtana. The sequence continues at coordinate 9,128,467 of JASAUF010000600.1, forward strand.
CTACCAAAAGTTTCTCATCCGTTGGTAAGGACAATCTCTCTTCGATGCTCTACACAGATCACAGTTACAGACTTCCAAGCAATCCTGACCTCTATGAGCAATATCTGGCTATTAAATCGATGGATTCAAGTTCTTTCAAGGCAGAGAGGACTAATGCAAGCGGAACTTGGCCCGAGATCCATGGGCCAGGGCCAAGCCCCACAACTGGCCCATCAATAAGGAGGCCCAAGCCTCCTAGTTAAGCAGCTAACTATACAAAATAAATCAGCTAGCCATGCAATAAAATCTCATTAGATCTCTCTTATCCATTGAGTAGCTTTCTTGATTACTCTTCTATTTTTGCAGTAAGTCATTAGTTGTCAATGACATTAAGAACATCCCCCCTTTGTACGTCTAAGAAGCCTATTTAATCATTAATTTTAACTTTCAACAGCTTCAATTTTTTATATAAAACAAATCCTGTATCACTGTGAACGGAGAACGAAGACCCACCACTCTGACTACATTTTCCGAGAATCCTTCTATTTCAAGCCAGGCTAGTTCAAATATAAAGGGGTGTGGGCCCCAATCTTCCTCTTCCAAATCTAGGTTAATAGGGCAGTGATCAGAAGTGGGTTTAGGCAGCCCCCTTTGATAAATTAGAGGAAATTTATCAATCCAATCTGGGGAAAGCAGAAAGTGATCCAATTTAGACTTAAGAGGGTTGGATCTAACCATTTGACCAAGTGAATAAAACTTCCCCCATCGGCAAATCAACTAACTTGTTCTTCACTATCCACTCCGAGAAGTCCTTCATACTCCAAGAAACTTTGCCCCCCTTTGATTTTTCGAATAGAAATCTCACCACGTTGAAGTCTCCACCCACGCACCATGGCGCATCCCACTTATTTCAACAAGAATTTAATTTAGTCCAAAAATCTTGCCTAAACCTAGGTCTATTTGGCCCATAAACTGCTGAAAAACTCCACTAAAATCCTAAAGATCTATCTCTGAGTAGAACCGAAACTGAAAATTTACCTTTCCAACAATCTTCCTTACTCTAGTGAGAAGAATTCCAAATTGCTAATATACCCCCTACTGAACCCACTACATATAAATGCTCCCATTGCTTCTGATGCCCCCCTCCCCATAAAGAGTTAACAATGCTTTGATCAATAGCTTGCAATTTAGTCTCTTGAAGTGCAACAACCTGCGCCTTGTACCTCTTACAAATATCCTTAACTAGGATCTGCTTTTGCGAGCACCCCAAACCCCTAACATTATAGGATAAAACCTTCATTGAAAACCACCTTCAGCTGGGATCCCTTTATCTGCAATCGCTATTGCACCTACTGATTCTTTTGCCACTTCAGAATCTTGATCAAACCTTACCAATTCTCTACTATTGACTTGCTTATCTTCCTGGTCTAGTTGTGGCTCTATCTGTCTGCCCGATTCCTCCACAAACTCAAACAACGCCACGTAATCTTCCAACCTATCACCAAAAGTCACCCCCACCATCCATGCTATCTCTGCAGTAATGATTTTAATTCATTTCATACCCTAGGCCATTGAAACCTTCATGTTTTGGTTGTCTGACTGAAACCACAACAAAGGTGTCATCTTCAAACACTACTAGGAAATTCTTTGACGTTACTAGAGCCATCTGATTGTTGACTGCAAGTGGCAGCCATCTGATTGTCGACCGCAAGCGGGGCCACTATTTGCACAATAGAAATATTTGGAATCTCTGTCTCCAAAGCTTCCCTTCCTACGTCCCGAGATTGCGTCGCCAAATTTGAAGCTACCGATACCGCCATTGAAGCTTCATAAACTTAAAAGGCTTGATCTAGCATGAAAGGGGTCTCCTCAAAACCCTCTAGACTAGTCTCGTGATGCTGAGTGGGGCCACTCAAGCAAGTCACATCCGGGAAGCCAATCTGTTGTTGGTGGCCCGTAGCCGCATCTCAATCCTCACACCTTGGGCCTCCCTGTCCCCCCTAAAGACCACCAATGGACCTATTTCCGCCTCCGCACGCTAGCCAATTTCATTTCTGGCTGAGATCGTGAGTTCTTTAATTTCAGCGCCAACCTCCCTACGGAACCCTACTGAGAAATGGTCGGGATCCTGACTAAAGACGGTAATTTGAAGGGGATTTTGGTCACACGTGCCACCCAATAAGTTAGGATGGGCACGTGCGACAAAAGGGATAAGAGTCCCACATGAAATGGATTCCGCGCGTTGATCCGCATCAACTAAATTACTTGACCTGTGTCCTCAATCTCTCGCAGCCTCTCTTTCCTTCACAATTAAGTCCTCCGACTCCGCCGACTTCTAAAGAGATGCCACCAAACCTGTCACTTGCTCATTTGATCCCTTTGGCAAAACGAGCAGCTGGCCAATGGGATGAGGGCATGCTCTTTCAGTAATTCCTAGTGGTCCATTGGAGCTTGCACATTGTGCATCTTCGTTAGTATCCATAAAGACCACCAATGGACCAATTTCTGCCTCTGCATGCTGGCTGATTTCATTTCTAGCTGAGATCGTGAGTCCTTCAATTTCAGCTCCAACCTCCCTACGGAACCCTACTAAGAAATGGTCGGGATCCTCACTAGAGACGGTAATTTGAAGGGGATTTTGGTCACACATGCCACCTAATAAGTTAGGATGGGCATGTGCGACAAAAGGGATAAGAGTCCCACGTGAAATGGATTCTGCACGTTGACCCGCATCAACTAAATTACTCAACCCGCATCCTCGGTCTCTTGCATCCTCCCTTTCCTTCGCAATTAAGTCCGCCGACTTCTAAAGACATGCCACCACACCTATCACTCGCTCATTTGATCCCTCTAGCAAAACGAGTCATTGGCCAATGGGATGAGGGCACACACTTTTATTAATTCCTGGTGGTCCACTGGAGCTTGCACATCATGCATCTTCGTTAGTATCCTTCTCAACCGCCATTAGCGTCATCTCTACTCCTCTACGACCTTAACTTCAACTATCGTAGCCCCAACTTTTAGCCAGATTGATTTCGGGATTGGATTGAACTTTTGAATCTTAATCCAAATTCTTGCAAATTCCAGTTCTTCACTATCTTCCGCTTTAGGATCGATTGCAACAATAAAGCCCAAACATCGTCCAATCTCCCGAAATATTTCCAAAGCCCATAACTCCATAGGGATATTCCAGAACTAAAACCATTTTTCCTCCCCAAAAATGGACCATTCCTCCCAACGTTGGATACTGTGTCATCTCTAAATCCACTGCTAGGATTGTTTCGAGAAACTCACCACAAGTGAGTGAGATCAAGAATAAGCTTCCTTTAAGTCGTTTTAAAATTGTCTTCTTCCTCCACCCCTCTGCAATGGGATGCAAACCATACCAAAATATCCTCTTCTAAAATCCCCAACCGAACTTCGACAACTAAGCTATTATTGAAGGATATCATGGATTCTTCTAGAAGTTTCTTGTGAATATGCACTTCCGGTCCCTCCAATAATACAACTTCCATACCCATTTTTCTTCTTCTGACTTCAAAGACTCCCCTGCCTCCAAGCCCTGTTTTAAATCTTGGTGTGGACTATTCTCCAGCACTTCTTTAAAGGATCTTCCTTTTTCCTTACCCCTCTGAGAACTGTCTGTCCCTTGGCCTATGAGGAATATGCTTTTTTTATTTACTTCCTTCCTCTGACCTCCGACTTTCCTGAAACCACCCACTTTTCCCCTTCCATGTCCTTAAGCTTTAGTCCATACCTAGCCTTTTGAAGGCGCAATTTAGTCCCTCCAAACCTTCCTCCATTCAACGTTTGCACTGCCTTCTTAATATCCACTTCCGTTGACATCCGAACGAACGCGAATCCTCTCGCTTGCCTGAATCCCGATCTCGAGGTATGACTACCTCCATTACTATCCATGCTTGCCCGAACACCCTTTCAAAGTTAACCGGCTTCCAACCTTCTGGGAAACTATCAACAAATAGTGTTGTTGGGTATTCTGACAGCTTCCGCTTCCCCTTTTTGACACCCCCCTGTATATTATTCCTTCTATTCGTCACTCGTTTCCACACTCCTACATCTTCTTCTGCACCGGAATCGTCATTAGAGCCTCCCTGCTCCGCTACTGGTTGTTTCCCTTTATCTACCAACTGGGGATTTCCAACTAGTGATGACCGGGAATCTCCATTCTCACCTTTGATCTCTCATAAAGAATAAAATAAAATAGTTGACTTATTTTAAAAGATTCTTAAAGTCCCCACCAGTCTAAATCTAAAACATAAGATGAAAGTCGATAAAAATTTTAAAAAGAAGAGAACAATTTAAAGAGATTTTTACTGGGAAATTCCTCAGAAGTTAGGATTTTACCAAATAATGCCTCTACCAACCGAAATGTTGGGCAAGTGATTTTTGAGTAGTGAAATTACCATAATGCCCACTATATACTTTTTCCTTTAGAAAGTCATAAAGTGGGGAATTGTGGGGCCCACAACATATTTGTATGATATCCAAGCCATCCAATATAAGTAATCAACCATGATGTTCAAAAGAACCAAAAATTTGGTCAATCTAAACATAAGGTGAGCTACACCATAAAAGAAATAATATGCATCCCTTAAAAACATCAAAATGAACATGTAACCCATTTGGTGATTCAATTAGAAAGATTTTTGGTTCGTGCGATTATCATGATTGGATGCATATGTTTACCAAGTTGGAAGTCATACACATACCATAAAAGAAATAATATGCATCACTTAAAACATCAAAATGAACATGTAGCCCATTTGGTGATTTAATTAGAAAGATTTTGGTTCGTGTGATTATCGTGATTGGATGCATATGTTGACCAAGTTGGAAGTCATACACACACCATAAAAGAAATAATATGCATCACTTAAAAACATCAAAATGAACATGCAACCCATTTGGTGATTCAATTAGAAAGATTTTGGTTTGTGTTATTATCATGATTGGATGCATATCTATAACACCTCGTACTTTTCAGTACTTGGGTGTTACCATGAGGACCTAGCTTAGAATAAACACAAACCCGATTTATCTAAACAGCATGATTTAATAGTTGGGAGTAATCTTTGCCCATAGATCATGCCATCCAACCATCTGTCCTTAGATATTCAAAATAGGCCTTATACATCATCTAAGAAACCTATTTTAGGAGCTCATTCTCCCTAATAGATAAAATCTAGCCGTCCATCCTAAAATTCGAAGACTTTACGAGATACATCATCTATAAGCTTCATACTTGAGTGGAGAACAATACACCGCTAGATTGTGGGAACACCTATCTAGACTATAAATCCAACTGTTAGTACCCACTTGGACAACTATCGAACTCCTAGGACCATTAATGTGCAAATTAGAATCAATCCGCCCATCTAACTATCGAGGACACTTTTCATCTACAGATTGAGCTACCCAACCATTGATTTGTAAGTTGGGCCATCAGGGGATTCGTACTAAACCTCAAAAGACTCATTTCTAGGAACTCAATTGGAATAAGATGTCAGACAACACTTGTTAGATTGACTAAGCCATACCAAAACCAATTTTGAGACCTAGAGTCACTTGATCCATGGTTCATCGACATTAAGACCCTCGGTAGTACAAATTGTTGTTAAATAAGCATATCAACTATCCAATTGTGGTAGCCACCGTTAAATTCCCTCCAGAATTGGCAAGGGAACCGCAGAAAAACCTTGAGGATCAAATTTGGAAATAACCCAACTATCGAATAGACGGAAATCACGATTTGAACCCAAAAACAAGCGTTGTGTGGCCCATTTGTGTAATATAGTGGCCCAGGGTGGCTAACCAGTTAGATGAATGGTTCTGATCGTGGGATTGGACCATAGATCGTCATCAGATCAACTGCGAGTGCACCTGTTCATGTACTCCCGCACTGCACCACACCAACCAACCCGGTCAAACCGGGTTGACCCGAGCCAAAGAATGGAAGCTCCTTCCTTTTGATTTTTTTTCCCTCCCACAAGCATGCGAGCGAACAATGGCTGTTTTCGTCGAACCGTGGCCCACCATCAAGGACCCTCTTGATGATCAGAACCGTTCATTTTTTTTATCAAAACCCTGTAACTTCTACCTGATGATGCACACGTGAGTGCGCTCAGTCTCGAGCACAAGTCGAGTCGCGCACGAGTGATTTTAAAAAAACAGAAAGCTTCCGCCTCGCTGGTGATCCGAGTTAGGATTCCCTCCATCTCGGCCTTTGGAATGAGTCCATCCCAACCATCCATTCTCCCCATGTGGTTTAGGGCTTCCCTTGCAGCATGTAAAAATAAAAAAAAAAAAAGAAAAAAAAAGGAAAATAGCGGCCAGTTTTGTTTTACCAGCCGCGCTTGTTGCTTGTTGCAAGATAAAGCATCCAGGCCGTTATTTTTCATCCAACGGCTCTGAATGGGTTAGGGCAACACTATAAGAGTAGTGGGAATCAAGTCGGTCTCCCTCCCCATTCTTTTAATAGCCCTAGAAATTGGCTAAATCTTCGTTTGCGAAACCCATCAACTAAAACCTCTCCCAGCTCTGTTTTCAGATTCCTCAAGCTCCATGAAGTGCATCTAAGCTGTTCGAAAGGCATGGATTGAGGTGTTACAGCTCGATCGTAGATCCACCATTAGGGTCGATAATCTTCCCCGCCGCATCTGCTGGTGTTTCTGGGCGCGTTCAGTCGAGTTGTCCGAGTCCAGAGATGGTTGGACTCTATAACAGAGAAAAGCAGGAAATGAAGAGGAAGATAGAAGAAAAGAGAGCCACTACTCGTGGTGGGTGTTGCACCGCACCGACTCCCGTTGAGTTGGTCCGAGTCTGCTGAGCCTGGTCGTCCGAGGGTGTTGCTAGACCTTTAGCAGATGAAAAGAGAGAAGAAAGAAAAGAGAAGCTAGAGAGGAAGAAGAAGATGAAGATAGAGGCTCTTGCCCACCGAGTTGCTGGTGAGTTTTGAACTCGATTCGAGCCTGTCCAAGTTCATTGACTCGCTGACCCATGTTTTGACGAGTCGGGTCAGGTTTGGGGCAAGCCTGGGTCAGTCTAGGTCTTCCCAAAGAAGGATAGGGTGAGAGAGAGAGAGAGAGAGAGAGAGAGAGAGAGAGTGAAGAAAGTGTGGTGTGAGTCGCGGGGTCGGTGACTCGGTGACCGAGGCGGATCAATACGTGGGTTGCCACCGAGTCCATGCAAGTCGGGTCGAGCTCTATCTGAGACCAGACACCAAGGTATTCCGTATCGGTATCAGTGGGCATAACGGTGCCCACCATTACTTGTACAGATATGCCCCATATCGGCCGATACGAGGTGTGTAACGGTGCAAATTTTTTTTTGTCAAAAAGTAATGAAAAAATATCCATTAAATCCGGAATATTCTAAATATTCCAAATATGCATTCATTTATAATTTGGAACATGTTTATGGTGGTGTAACGGTCCACTCTTTGGTGAGAATGTTATATCGGGTTGTCTGATGGATTTATGAACCTGACAACCTGAAATTAATTGCAAACCTTTTATATTTAGTTTTCAAACTATATAATATCTATATAAATTTACTATAATGAATGTAATACCAAAACATCTTATATTTTCAAGTTTTCCTTTTATTTATAGTGCTCGTGCATTGCATACTTTGTGACTCACATGCATTTTATTTCAATATATAGAGTTTAGGGAATTTTGTATCCTGTTATGTAATTCATATACCTAACAATTTAATATCATTTTTCCCCATAAATCTTTAAAAAAATAAAATTAAATTAAGGTACATATTGTTGTCGATTCGGGGCTAGTTTGGGGACCATTTGATGCCCCAAATTAGCCTCAAATTAATGCAATCTATTGGCACTTATCCCACTAATGGATTGGTGGACATTTTATTGGACAGTGAAAAATGAAAAATATCAAATGGTCCTATTTCAAAAAACAAGTGTCTGCAAACTAATGATGAAAATTGTAGGAGTTATTTAATTTTGGGATTGTGACTTAGCAACAATGGTCCCAAAATTTAATTGGTTAATTTTAGTTAATACATACGTCATGTATAAATTTTAGGGCCATGTACTGGGGTCCACTCGATTATGCATTATATATCCATGTCATCCATCCGTTTTGGAAACTCATTTAAGGGCATTAGAAAAAATAAGGTAAATCCATATCTCAGGTGGACCACTAGTGGGCCAGGCGGGCCACCTCGATGTATTTGTATATCAACGCCATCAATCTGTTTTGCCGACCCATTTTAAGGCATGATCCAAAAATTCAGGTAGATCTAAATCTTCGGTGGACCACTAGTAAGTATCCCTTTAAAATTGGGGCCCACCTCAATGCATTTGTTGTATATCCATGTGGTCCATCCTTTTTGCCAACTTATTTTAGGGCATGGTCCAAAAAATTAGGCTGATCCAAATCTTAGGTGAACCACAAAATAAGGGTTTAATTCCCCACCATTAAAATTTTTGAATTAAAATTTTCTTAAGATATATATATATATATATATATATATATATATATATGGATCAAGCTACTATTTGTGACCTTATCAACAGGTTCAATGGAAAATAAACATTATAGTGGATGGCATGGGTATACTACACATAAATCAAGGTGGGGCCCACGTAACAAAACAGTGCAAGTGCACTGTGTAGCGTGCACTGCGGAGCATTTTTAAAAATAAATTTGAAGTGTGTGGCTGTGAAATAGCCACGCAGTCCATTCCTTTTTCCAATACCCAAATGAAAAGAGAGAGAGAGAGAGAGGGAGAAAAGAAAAGTGGGAAAGAAGAGGGGAGAGAGAGAGAGAGAGAGAGAGAGAGAGAGAGAGAGAAGAAGAAGAAGAAGAAGAAGAAGGGCGCAATCACAGCTAGTAGTTGTGCAGGTCGCAACAAATGACTGAGAAGAAGAAGAAAAAAAGAAGAAGAAGAAGAAGAATTACTTGCAAAGAGCACTTGAGAAGAGAAGGAGAAGAAGAAGAAGAAGAAAAGAAAGAAAAAAAAAAGGTATGTACGTTTTTTTTTCTTTTTCTTTTTTTTTTTTCTTTTTTTCATTTTTTCCTATTTTCTTTAGGCCCGTAACAGTTGTTACAGTACCGTAACAGCCGTTATGGGCTGTAACCGTTACAACCCCGTAACGCGTAACGGTCACGGCCGTTACCGTTACGTATCGGCCATTACGAGCGTATCGTAATGGATACGGAACACCTTGCCAGACACCGCTGGAGTTTGAAAAGAAGAAGAAGAAGAAGAAGAAGAAGGTAAGAAAGAGAGGAGAGGAGAGAAATGGGGGTTAATGCTTATTGCCGAGTCGACAAATCGGCTGAAACTTGTCGGGTCGAGCTGTACGAATCGGGTCGGGTTTTGTTGAGTCCAGCAAACTTGTTGGATGTCGTGTTTTGAAAGGAACCAGGAAAGAAGGAAAGAAAAGAAAAGGAAGAAGAGAGAGAGAGAGAGAGAGAGAAGAGAGTGGCGGATGAGTCGCAATCAGGTCGACTCAGTTGAGGAGTGCACGGGTCGTCAGTTTGGGTCAAGTTGGATTGAGTTTGGTTTGCACCTATGGTTGCTAGACACCCAGAGAAGAGTAGGAGCCGAGCTCTTCTTCAAAAGAAATGAGTCGCCGACTTAACTTGAGTCACGTTGCCGTCAAGTTTGGGCCGCAACTCACAGCGTTTGGTGGGCCTAGCTAGGCCCAGACTCGCTACTGGTTGGCCTAGAGAGAGGAAGAAAGAAGTGAGGAAGAAGAAGGAAGAGCAGCGGTGGCAGGTTGATTTGCCGAATTCAGCCAAGTTCAGCAAGTGCAGCTGAGTTCAGATAGGTTCAACTGGGTTCAGCTGAGTCGGGATTGGGTTAAGTCCTGGGTCGGATCGACTCGAGTGATCAAGGATCCAACTCTAAGGGCGCACACACTTCCTAGCAACAATGTAGGTGGTTCAAAACATAAGGTGATGACTTCTTCCCCTTAAGTTTTCCGCTTTCAAGTTAGCTTAAGCGATAGTTTCCATTCTAATCTCGACTGATAATTGATATCTCTATTTCATGTTTACTTGCGCTAGTTATTAGAATTGATCTTCAAATTATATGCTTAACATGTATCTTGTATAAACACCTATATGTTGCACCTGAATATCTTCTCGTACTTGTGAATTGTTGTGGAACTTGACTTGCTACATTTATTAGTGGAAAACTCCACTTATATATGTACATCCGAACTTGGGATGTAACTTGATTGATTGTGATTATAATGGACCCTCGACCTAGTGGTACTTTGACTGATGGCTTAAATGGAATATTGATGCGGGCTTACCATCTTGTGGATCGTTGTGCCCTCTGTGGCTTTGATTTGATATTTGCCCCATATGACTTAGATTGAGTATTCACCATAAGTGGCTTGACGGATTATTTTGTATAACCCTGCGATGGTAAGTTCCACTTGTTGAACTATGATTGGCCACTAGTTGAGGAGGTTACCATAAAACATCCTAATGTTGGAGTCTCATGAGCTGGGGATGGTGTTATGGGACACTATGCCCCAGCTGTCGGCCTATGCCGAGTGACGAGCCCCCATAGTGACCCTTGAGCTTTCTTAAATCGACTACTTGCAATTGGAATAATAATGATTGGGCTAATCATGCATTCATGGCACTTGGGCGTTATCGGGTGCATGGTTGACTGTTTGAAAGAACAGTGTGCCGTTCGAATGACCATTTTTGCATTTTGAATGGGCCGTCGACTGTTTGAATGACCCATTCTCTTACATGAACGGACTGACTGTTTGAAAGGTTCATTCTCTTAAATGAATAGGTCGACTGTTTAAAAGATCCGTTCTCTTGCAAATTGAATGAGTCGACTGTTTGAAAGACTCATTCTTTTGCTTAAATGGACTGATTGTTTGAATGGCTCATTCTATTATCATGAATAGGTCGACTATTTGAAAGACCAATTCCCGTGCATAAATAAGCTGACTGTTTGAAAGGCCCATTCTCTTGCACGAATGGACCAACCGTTTGAAAGGTCCATTCATTTGTCCAACTGGATGAGCATCCCCAGTTGATGTGCATTCACGCATCCATGCATTTAAATAAGATTGCATCATTGATTGTTTTGTATGCTTTATTGTTTAAACAATGTTTAACTAATGCGGTGGTGTGTAATCTTGAGGGGAATTCACACTGAGCTGGCCACTCATCCTTTGAATATATAATGTACGGGTAGTGCAGGTGGTTTAAATGATACTCATGTTCAGGTTGATAAGGAGCAGGGTACAAATGCCAAGGATGTACAGTTGTATCTGCCCAAGAGTAGCTACGTGAACTTGAAGTTCAAGACTAGTTGCAATTTATTTTGTTTCATATGTTAAATTATTTCTTTTTGTAATTATGAGTATTGAGATATTGGTTTGCATAAGCCCTATGAGAAGCTGCTCGTGTATTCTAATGTATATACAAATTTCTTCATGCTTGATTTGTTTCTCTTCCGCTAAACTGCTAACTCTGAAAAAGAAAATAAAGGAAATATATATATATATACCTGAAATTTGGCTATCTTTAAAGGTTAACACTCGAGTTTTCGGAAAACGAATCGTACACTCGAGCTTCGAAAACTAGGGCATTACAATATCTTTGGCAGGTTGGAAGTCATACGCGTACCACATAGGCCCCAAAATTTTCTCACTTTTTTACTTATCAAAGAAAAATAATCTATGAGGGTACTTTCTTTTAGAATTTTTACCAATAATTTTTTAGATATTCCCCCCCCCCCCCCCCCCCCAAAAAAAAGGCCATTATAGGGCCATATCAGTTGATAAGCCGACTATGAGGGTACTTTCATAACTTTCCACATCAAAAAGTACCATCAAGATATTTGATTCGTGGAAAAATTCTTTGGTAAACTTGGGATTTATGGGGAATTTTACCGTAAAAATCCCCAAGTTGAATTGCAAATTGTAGGATTCGTCTAAGAGGGATTCAAATCGTTTTGCCAAAGATTCAATTTAAATCCGAAATCATAGGATTTTAACAACTATGCATGCATACATGCAGCAGGAACAGGACTTCGGTGAATTGCATACTAGAAGTCCAATTTTAAGTATTTCGTCACAAGTAACTTAACTAAGCCAGTAAAGTCTTCTATGAAAATATTGTGGTTACTTCCGTTGTTGATGGAATCTTTACTTTTCTTCCTAAGGGCCTGTTTAGATTCGTGTATAAGGGTGTATTGTATTGTATTCGGGTACTGTTCATGTATACGTTGGATGGTTTTCACAATACATCCAAATCAACATGCCATTAATCAATGTTTGGATAGTAGGCATTGTGGGGGGCAAGTATACAATATCTTGTACAGATCAATGTTTGGATACGACGTATTCGGCCTGCGTATTGTACAAACGTACAACATACAATAAGGTGGTATACAGAGGAGATGAATCGTTGGAGGTAGGGAAACACAAGAAAGATTGATCGAGGCCCACGAGGTTGATGAATGTAGATGATGAAGGAATTGTACAGTGAATCAGCAGTGGCAGGGATGGCAGCACGGCAACATGATGCATCAAAAAGAGCAATGAAAGATCTCGACCATCCATCAACCTCACCTCTCATCCAATGGCAACAAGATCTACAAGCCCTGATCCAACAAGCTCAAATGAATCCTCCTCTGAAAGCCCAGCCCGCACAAGATCCTTCCACCATCAAAAGCTGTGGGATTTGGAGATGGAGGACAGATTCGGGGTTGAAGTCAAGATTGGGGATGAGAATGGGTTTCGAATATGGGATGGGTTTTGCAGACGGACAGATGGTAGATGGAAACAACAACGGTGGTTCGATTTTGCGATCGTTTCAGATCGAACAACATTGCGGTGGAGCCCTGCCAGAGCAGGATAGCTAGCTAAACCAAATCGCTGGATCTAACGGTGGGTTCTAGCTTCAGACAGATGAACACGACCTGAAATGGAGATGTCGCAAAAACCAGAGAGGAGATTGGTTGCAGCAGGAGTTAATAGGTAGTGATGGGTCTGGGCAGCCACCGATAGGTTCCAACGTCGAACTTGAGATGAAGAAGGGTGTTTTCGATTTATCATGGAGAGATGTCTCTGCAAGGTTTTGAAAGTCGGTCGCACGCGAGAACAATACATTCAATCGGCTGTACAGATGGCAGCAGAGACGTCAGACATTACAATCGCATGGCTGCGTTTTTCTGGTTCCGCGCGGTATTCGCACGCATGGTAGTCGATGGTGTTTAACTCCTTACCAAACACCGTACATATCACATCAACACCTTTAATACCATACAATACAACCCTAGACGCGAATCCAAACATGCCCTAAAGGCATAGGTCTCCATTCTAAAACACAAATTCAGGCAAGGCCTATCAAAAGTGATGATAGTTCACTTTGTAACAAACATAATTGGAGGGAATGCTTCTTAAATCAAACTTCTAACTTTCATAAACTCCAGATGTTTAAAAAAAGAAAAGAAAAGAAAGGCTACTAACTCCCTCAAAAATTAAATATCCTAGTTTGAATATAAAATCTACTTCATCGTCATCTAAGCCTTATCCTAACTAACTAGGGTCAGGTAGGGTTGTACACAAACCGAGTTAGCTCGGTTAACTCGCTCGACTCAACTCGAAAAAGCTCTATTCGACTCGGTTCGAAATTGAGTTCGAGCCGAGTTGAACTAATTTTTTTAGCTCGAAAAAATTTCGAACCGAGTTCGAGTTTACCTGAGCTCGACTCGACTCGAATCGATCTTGGATCGAACTACTTCAGTGACTCTGTTACTTTGACATTGATGTTACTCACCAAGTGTTTGATGAAATGACTCGACGAAGTGTCGGCTGGTGGCAAGGGGTATGTGTATGAAACAAATACCATTTTTTCTTGATTTTGATGTTGCCTACAAGGTGTTAAATGAAATACTTGTAAACAGCTGCTGTTGTTTTACATACAGTAAGAAATTGAAAGTGCACTCCATGGGTTTGTGAAAATGCCGCATAGGCTCGATCTTGGCTTGAACTTGGCTCAAACTGGCCCGAGCTGCTGACCAAACCGAGCTGGCCAGTCAGGCTACCATGCTAGACCTCCTTGGCATGAAACCAAACTAAATTTCTGATACATTGCTTCATGCCTTAGTCTTTGCTTAATCACTCTTTCCTAGAGTTATATAATATGGCTCCTAAATTTAATCCCACAATAGTTAGTGCAACTCTGTCTCCTTTATTCTTATGAATAGGTATCACGGTACTTTTCCTCTATTCATCCGCTAAAGCCTGAGATGAATGTATCAGAAAATCAGTTTGGTTTCATTCTAGGGAGGTCTACCACCGAAGGTAAATAAATAAATTAAAAATGAGAATTGAAAATAAATTGAGATTGGGAATTGAAAATAAATGACTCCATAGAAGAAGATATAACTGGACTAGAAATACAAAGAAACGTAATATTCACTAGAAAGATGATCATATGAGAACTGACAGAAATAATAGAAACATTACACTCTCTGGGAAGAAAGTACTTACTTCCATGGGCATATCAGCAACGAACAAATTTATGGCAGCAGGATTGAAACTGAAAGTGCTTAACAAATGGACATGGCATGAAAGTATCGGTCAATGCCACACATCTAAACCATGCAGAATGTAAGAAAAGCAAGCAAACTAAAACAATGGATGTATTAAATTGGATATCTTCAAAGACGAAGGAAGGTAGTAGAAAACTAATTTTAAACTAGATGTAGAAATATTTTAAGGATAAAAACACAAAATTTGACTACGATTAATTGGAATCGAAGCTGAGTGATCATTTTGGGAAATACCCCAAGGGGTAAACCCTCGCTTTTTGTCATTTTTACATCTTTTTGTTGTATTTACATGTAATGGGCCCTAATCCACCAAATCATGCTTGATTTGTGTTCAATTAGGGCATATTTGTTTGAGTATTAGCAAGTCAAGCTGACACTGTCCGGCAAACAACATTCTTACCAAAGAATGGCCCATTACACTTACACCATCTAATAAATGTCCAAACCAGAAATGAATACATACTTGGGATCCTCATATTTTCTTTTAGAATTTTTACCAATAATTTTTTAGATTTTTTTCCCAAAAAAAAAAGGGCCATTATAGGGTCGTATCAGTTGATAAGCCGACCAATACTGTTACGTAATACCTAGGTTTAGAATGTCCAAAAGAAGTGCAGGAATAATACCTATGAGACAGAACTAGCTGCCATACATATGGAATAAAGAATTCCTCAGGGTGACTCTCTTGCTCATATGTGAATCGTAACTGAGTAAACATTTACTCAATTGCAAAATTTCCAAACCACATGTGAAAAGATTGGCGGTTATAGGAAAAAGGAATTAAGTACTCTTATGTGATAATAGGATGCAGCTAACATCCAAATAAGCATTCACCTTCATCCCTTCACCACGCCATGATCGACAATTAATGATTATGACTTGGAGGACTTTCTCCATAGACCATTCACCATCCATTCGTTGAGCATCCATGCGACTATTGAAGAAATCCAATACCTATGAAGACAGTCACAAAGACATGTTCATTTCCCAAGGAGATGAAATAGAAAGACATGCAGAAAAGTTGTACTCAGTTTTGGAGAGCACTAATTGCTAAAATGTTCAAATGAATGATTCAAAGGCATACAGTGTAAATGTTGTCAAGCGGCTCAGTAAAACGTGGGTGATTCTTGAAAGGCTGAAAGACCTCCTGTCGGTGCATTATTGCATACACAACCTGCTCAATTGCATCAAAGAAGACCACATGAAAAAATGGCTGGGAAGGTTAATATTATCTAATGACATCATATCGAATAAGGTTATCATGTACAATCCAATGAAACACAATTGCAGACATCAATAATACACTAATCAGATGATACCTCAGGATTGCGAGGCAGGGCGTATGTAAGAATGGCATTTATGATTTCAAGTACAATTCTTAGGAAATCAGTGTAAATTTGCAACTCCGTCGACTGCAATGAAATCAACCTTCTTTTAGTATAAAAGGGATGACTACAAAAGCTGCGCAGAAACAGAACAATAAAACTAGCATCATCAAGTTTGTGACAATGACCCCAATAAGCAAAACAGGATTGGCAAGCTTCCTAGAAGAAACAATCTGCTATGCCCTTGTGGTAGCCAGAGTTCAAAAATTCGAAACTCGACTCTACTTAATGTCTAGCCAGGGTCGGGTCAACTTGAAGATTCGACCAAGTCTTTAATCGATTCGACTTGATATTTTAATAATTAAAATCTATTTTTAATGCATATAAAATGGTTGAAAACAACTAAAGTAATTAAAATATCAGAAACAGAAGACAGCCATGCAATGTAGTGCGGTGGCAGCATCTTACCTGCTTTGATAGATGAGATTGCTTCTTGGATTCTTGTATCATGCATTTTTTTAGTTTAAAAATAAAACACAATGGACCAGGCCAGTAACTCTGTCAAGTCATGATAAGTCGAATCAAGTCAGCCAACCATTCAAACCAACTTGACAAGTCTTGTCCAGACTCAACTGAGTCACACAACAGGCAGTGAGTCTCCATGTGAGTCGGTCCATGAACTATGTTGGCAGCTTGGGAGAAAGCAAACCACAGCTTTCAAATCAGAAGTGAGCAAACCTTATCCTAGGATCTGAGCATTTTCAAGAACTATGTTGCAAGCAGCAAATTGTCAAGGAGAAAGCTAAAAAGGAAACCACATTAGGTGGCTTCTCAAATCAGAAGTGAGCAAACCTTATCCAACTAGGATCTGGGGTAGCATGCATCCCATTCAACAAATTCAAAAAGGCTGAGCATAGGAGAGAAGGCAAAAGAAGGCATCATACTTGCGAGAAAGCATGTCAAAAAGGCTGACCAGCCTCTGTGATGCATAGGCACTCAACCTGTGAACATGCGGTGCCATATTTGCCAAAGTTGCAAGGCAGTTTGTATGGAGATAAACATCCTGTTAAAAAATATCACATAGCAAAGTGAAAAAAAAAAAAGAAATCTTTTGAAGAGATCATAAAATATTAGGAACTGATACTATATTTTACATCTCTAATACATATCTTTGGTTTAATAGAATGCCAAATGCCCCACCCATATGATACACTAGAAGGACCAGATTGGCATTATAAAGAAGATAATAGAGTTTATGCTCAATAAGAAGACAGACAAAAGGCCTGAGATTTATGGAAAGATTCTGAAGTAAATTCTTCATCGCTAAACTATCTGCAAGCACATCCACACAAGGAAAAAGCTAGATTGATCCAATACATACCCGCAGCTTAGAGAGATTGTACTTCATAGTCCTTATGAGTATAACAACCATCAGAGAACCAAGGGAAGTATGATGGAGAAGCCACTCTCGGTACCATGAAACATTTGGCAGTATCTGTAAAAACAGAAACATACAAATATATAATGGCAATCCTTCTAGAAGATACATAGCTGGTACTATAGATGCTATTCTTACCTGCTTGTGAATGTCGTAATAATAGTAGAAAACATACAAATATATAATAGCAATTTAGAAGATATATAGCCAGCACTATAGATGCTAGTCTTACCAGTTTGTGAATGCTCGCGTTGAAAGATGAATCCTGACTTAGTATAAGAAGGATAATCAACAACATATATATTTGATTAGATGTCCTTCTTGAAGCATTGTAAAGCGTCTCCAGAATAGGCATTAGCTGTTGATTCCATTGCCACAGAAATACATTAGCTCAAATTGGCATACCCTGCCATAAATTTACATGACATACTGTGAAGATATCTGCATTAGAAATCAACTAAGAAGAACTAAAGTAGAATAGACTGATAGTGAACATTATGCAGGACATTTAACTGCTCAATGACTCCCGGCCTACAATTATACTAGTGCAAGCAAGTTTCTTGGGTAATGTTTCAATTTTCAAGTGATTTTATTGTCAACACAACAGTAGTATAAATGAAACAATGTGCGCCATTAAATAACAACACAAGTTGCAAATCTAATAACCTCAACCAAAATGGGTAATTGTAAGATGTATATACATACCAGTGTATCCAAATCAGTTCGAACCAGGACATACTCCAAAAAAATCAGAGTTCCCATGCAACAATGAATAGAGCAGCAGGACAAAACTTTCATCAGCCAAGCACCTGTAAAGTGAAATAAATTATGTCTTTAGGTGTTTAAGTGGACCTCATGAAGAAATAGAAGAAACCAAAACATGCTGAGTTATCTTGCATTTTTTATATTCATTTATTTATTAATTCTTATCACAGGAAAGGTAAAAAGGGAGTCATATGTAAGCTGGACATTGAAAAGGCATACGATCACGTAGATTGGGAATTCTTGAACTATATGTTGAGTGGGTGTGGGCAAAAATGGTGATCTTGGATTCGGTTATGCGTTAAATCAGCAAAATTCTCAATTTTGATAAATGTATCTCCGAATGGCTTCTTCCAAGCATCTAGAGGTCTACGGCAAGGCAATCCTCTATTGCCATATCTGTTTGTGGTGATAATGGAAGCTTTAAGTAAAATGATTGATAAAGGCATTGTAGTGGGTCTAGTTCGTGGTTTCAGAGTGGATAATTCTCAGTTTCATATATCACATTTACAATATGCAGATGATACATTACTATTGTCCGAGGCAGATGAAGTGGAGGTCAACAACATTCGAATGATTATCCATAGTTTCGAGGCAGTATCAGGTCTCAAGGTTAATTCAGGTAAAAGTGAATTATTAGGAGTTGGCTTATCAAAGGAGGAGGTGGCCTCTTTCGCAGCAATTATCGATTGTAAGGCAAGCTCATTTCCAACTACATATCTAGGTCTAGGTGTATCTTTATGTATAGGGAAGCTAACTAAACATCTTTGGGACAAAGTTATTAAGGGATTTGAAGGTAGACTTTCATGTTGGGAGAGAAGACACTAGTCTCGCGCGCGCGCGCGTGTGTGTGTGTGTGTGTGTGTAGGGGGGGGGGCGCTAAAGGCAATTATTGCAAATTTACCTGTTTATTATGTCCTTATTCAAATGTCCTAAAGGGGTTGTTGATAGGCTAGAGATATCAGAAGGGATTTTCTGTGGAGGGGCGGAAGAGAAAATGTTTGTAAACCATGGAATGAGGGCCGAGTGGGTGTGGAGGTTCGGGGTGAAGAGGGTAGTTTATCGACGGAGGTAGTGGGTAGGAAATATGGGCTGCAAGAAGGCTCTTGGTGGTTCGAGGAATCATCTCTATATCGGTCCTCATCTATTCGGAGGGGAGTAGCCTCGTTAAAAGGAAAAGTTTGGGAAGGGGTTGGTTTCTACTTGGGTAATGGTGAGGTGATTAGATTCTGGGGTGATATCTGGCTAGGAAATACTACACTAAGGGAGAGCTTTCCACTTCAAGAGGAGTTATCGCCAAAGGTCAACATGTCAGTGGCTGGATGTTATTCCACAATTGGCAAGGAAGGAGGTGATTTTGGTGCCCTCGTATAGAAGGAATCTAAATGAGGCAAAGGTCGAGGAATTGTTGTCCTTCTTGAAATTGTTGGAGAACGTTCAGTCGCAAATGCTTCAAAAAGACTCCCTCAGGTGGCTTCCACAAAAATCTGGTCAATATACAATTAAATCCTTCTATCAAAAGATCAATGGAGGATCTGACAGTGTGGAAATCAGTCGCACAGCTTCTATTTGGAGATATGGAGCTCCTCCAAAGGTGGAGGCGCTAGTGTGGCTAGGGTAGGAACAGAGTCCTAACAGTAGACAACTTGTGTAAAAGGGGAATGATTATTCCAAACGTTTCTTATGTGATATCAGGCTGAGGAATTAGTTAACCATCTTTTTAATCCATTACTCTTATGCTACAAGGCTCTAGTCGAATATCTTTGCTAGTTTCACTATTTGTTGGGTCCAAGGTATCCCGTATCGGTATCAGTTGACATAACAGTGCCCTCCGATACCGATACCGATACCGATAAGGGGGTGTAACGGTGATACGGGGGCGTAATGGCCCGTAACGGTGCAATTTTTTATTTTTTTTGTCAAAAAAATATGAAAAAATATGGATTAAATCCGGAATATTCTAAGCATTCCAAATATGCATTCATTTATAAATTGGAACATGTTTATAGTGGTGTAACGGTCCACTCTTTGGTGAGAAGTTGTATCGGACTGTCTGATGAATTTATGAACCAGATAACCTGAATTTGACTACAAAATTCATATATTTAATTTTCTAAATATCTAATTTATATACTTAACAATTTGATATCATTTCTCGTAATAGTTCTTTTAAAAAATGAAATTAAATTCAAGTAGATCGCGTTGCCAATTTGGGGCTGACTTGGAGGACCAATCCATGCCCCAAATCAGCCTCAAATTCATGCAATTTATTAGCATCATCCCACTTGTGAATTGGTGGACATTTATTGGATAGTGAATCATGAAATAAAAAATAAAAAAATCAAAAGGCCCTATTTTTAAAAATAAGCGTCCACAAATTAACAATTAAAACTATTCAAACAATTTGATTTTGGCATTTTGAGTTAGCAATTACAATCCATAAGTTAATTGGTAAATTTTAAGTTAATACATGTCTCGTGTACAATTTTTTAAGGGCCCGAATTAGGTAGGACTCGGATTGTGAAGTGTAGCACACGAGTGTCAAAGTTTTTTGGACCCCACTCGTGATGAATGTGTTATATCCACACCATGCATCCATTTTGCCAAATAATTTTAGGGCACGAGCCCAAAAATGAGGCAGATCCAAAGCTCAGGTGGACCGCACCATAAGAAACAACAATAATTAAACGACTACCATTAAAAATTTATTGGGGCTACAAAAGTTTTAGATCAAGCTGACATGTGTGTTTTCCCTTCATCCAAATCAGTGTGACCCTATTAACAGGTTAGATGGAAAATAAACATTACAGTGGACCCTAAGAAATTTTTAATGGTGAGCATTCTATAACCATTGTTTCCTATGTTGTGGTCCACCTGAGATTTGGATCTTACCAATTTTTTGAATCATAACCTAAAATGATGTGACAAAATGGATGGATGGCATGGATAAAATACATACATCATGGTGGGGCCCACGTGGCACGTGTACATTTTATTAACTTGTGAGACGTGCGCAGTCCATTCATTTGACGTCGGCAAGTCTTGTGGGTCTGATCATGAGGTATGTGTTATATCTAAACCGTCCATTCATTTGAAGAGCTCATCTTAAGGCTTGACATGAAAAATAATACAGATCTAATTATCAAGTGGACCACACTGCAAAAAGCAGTGGGGGATTGAACGTCTACCATTAAAACCCGTTTTGGGATCACAGAAGTTTTGGATCAATATGAAATTTGTTTTTCCTCTTCATTCAGGTCTTTTTGACCTTATGAACAGACTGGTTGGAAAATAAACGTTATGGTGGGGCTACGAATTGTTTAACGGTGAAAATCATTATCTCCGCTGCTATTTTTGGTGTGGTCCAGACGATCTTAGGATATGATTCATTTTTTGGATAATGCTTTAAAATGATATCTAAAAATAGATGAATGGTGTAGATATAATAAATACATCACTGTGGAGCCCATGTAACTTTGATCTCCTTTGAACCGTTCGTACAACTTGGAGCTCGAGGAGTGTCAGCGCTCGTCTTAGCATGACATGTATCTATAGCAGCTATATTGCTGGTGTGTGATACACCAGCCAATCCCCTTCCGAATTTCTTTTTCGGATACGAAATGAAAAAGAAGGGAGAGAGAGGGAAACCGAAAAGAAAAAGAGGGAAAGAAGAGAGAGAGAGAGAGAGAGAGAGAGAGAGAGAGAGAGAAGAAGAAGAAGAAGAAGAAGAAGAAAGAGGAGGAGGAGGAGGAGGAGGAGGAGGAGGAGGCCCGCAGCAGGGTCGGCCGAGAAGAAGAAGAAGAGGAAGAAGAAGGAGAAGAAGAAGAAGAAGAAGAAGAAAAAGGTATGGTTTTTTATTTCCCTATTTTTTTCTTATTTTCTTTAGCCTGTAACAACCATTATGGGGACGTCATGGCCGTTATGGACCGTAACGGGCGTAACGGCTGTTACGGTCATAAAACGGGGGGGGGGAGGGGTGCCTGTTTTGACCCCATATCGCGTAATGGTGTTGGCCGTTACCGTTACGTATCGGCCGATACGGCTATATCGTAATGGATACGGGACACCCTGGTTGGGTCATGCCACGTTCTATTGAAGCTCTCTTCCAATCCTGGCAAGGTGGGGGAAAAGGAAAAAAGGAAAGCAATTGTGGCGTCTATGTTTACTTGCTGGGATTTGGGCTATATGGCTAGAAAGGAACAACCGTGTTTTCAAGAATCGGGAAAGACCTTCGGAGCTCATTGGCAGTTTGGTAAAAGCACATGTTAGGGATTGGGCTATCGAAGCAAAGGGAATTGGGGTAGATCAGCTTTGTGAAAGTTGGGCTGATTTGTAGCTTTAGTTTTTCTGCTGATTTGTAGCTTTAGTTTTTCTACTTTTCCTTCTCTTTCTGATCGTTTCTATAATTCTTTAGGTCTCTAGCCTTTTTCTAATAAATTTCATCACTGATTCAAAAAAAAAAAAAAGAAAAAAAAAGTCTAAATATTATAAATGATCTCAAGCCAAAAAAAAAAAAAAAGAAGCTCCAACTAGCAAGTGACCATCTTGTCATTGTAATCCAAGAGCACCCACCAAACAAAAAGCAAATTAGGGACAAAAAAAAAAAAAAAACAAGCCATCAACAACAAGGTCCCAACCTAGAAAACAATAACTAGAAGACAGCCGACTATCCCATCCCCCAAAATGTGAGGCACCCAATTGAAAGATAACTCAACGTAAGGGGGATCAAAGGGGGGTGAGAAGATTCAAAAGAGGTGGAGGAAAGGAGGCTCTCAACCCTTCCTTTCCATCCTAATGGGAGTACTTCTCAAGAAAAGATGAAGAAGAAGAAGAGAGATCAATGAGTCCTATGTAAAGACACCATAGTAATCCCCCTGAATATTGGGTTCTGAATAGCCCACTCAAATGATACACCCTTCAAGGTATGCATCTGCATCTCTTTATCAAGAAAATCCTTGAATTCCTTTCCTTCCAAAGGCTCCACATAATTTCAAATGGAAGCATCTTCCAAATGGCAAACCCCAAGGATTAAAAGGCCCAATCATCTAGCCTAAAATTACATTAAAAATGGAGCCATTCAACACCCAACATATCTCTAAGAGCTCAAAGAAATAGCTCCAAATAGAACAGGGGATTTGGCAATGCAAAAATAGATGATCACCTAATTCCTCATCCCATTTACTCACAATCCACATATTTGGGTTCACACATTTCTTTAGATTATCATTTGTGAGAATTTTAGTTGATGACATGACCCAACCATACGATTGAGCCCTGGTGGAATTGGAAACCTCCAAAATTTAGCACATACACAAGGGGGACCATCATTTGCACAAATTGCATCAAAAATGGATTTAGAAGTGAATATGCCATTAGACCACCACTTCAAATCCTTCCATCACCTATCAAAGTCTCAATGCTTGCCCCATACAACTTTTACTCAAGAGCAATTGATAGGACTTCAAGTTAACTTGTTGTCATTGAGATTCTTAAGAAGACTCACATTCCAAACAACGGTGCCTCCAATCACCTCTCCTTAACCAACTCGACCACTAACCTTGCTGAGTGGACAAGGACAAGGGAAAGGAACATCCAATGGCATGTCATCATGCCACATGTCCTCCCAGAAACTGATTTTGTCACCCAACAAAAGAAAAAGTGGATTCCATCATCGAAAATACAACTCATGTGGATAGACCTCTCCTCAAGGTCCGCTCTTCTACCTAGGAGACTATAATCTCCTTCCACAGATATTCATAGACAGAATCCTCAATAACCAATTGCTGCAGATACGCTATATTTTTGTCTAATAACATCTCCACATAGCACATCCGGCTCTTCTTTGAATCTCCACCAACATTTGCCAAGAGGAGCCTAATTTCTTTACTTAATTCTGCTTACACCAATGACACCTTCATTTTTCAATTTTTGAATGTCTCCCCACTTCAACAAATGAAAATTGCGCCCCTCCTCTCTCCTCTCCCTCATTGAATTTTCAAAATCTTCCTTGCCACGACAGCCAACACCTTAAAAGAGGGAAAGGAAGTACACTGGGGAGTTGGAAAGGGCAGATTTGATTAGCGTGATCCATCATCCCATCAAGAGGTAAGATTTCTTCCACCTTGCCAATCTATACTCATTCCTCTCAATAATAGGGTCGCAAAAAGAAACGGCACTCCATCAAGAGGTAAGATTTCCTCCACCTTGCCAATCTATACTCGTTCCTCTCAATAATAGGGTCGCAAAAAGAAATGACTCTCTCTCTCTCTCTCTCTCTCTCTCAAAAGGATGGAAATCCCAAGATACAAAGATGTGTGGTTTCCACCACTAACCAGCTTCATTCAAATAAAATCTTACATGAGTAAACGAAATGTTTAATCTAGAGGACAAAGCCCCTGATTTCGTTGAAAATAAAATGGTAGCCCAATGTCTTAAACCTGCTCGACGCCCACTCAATGACTCGTCTCTTGCCCCTCAACAATGATAAGAATGTCATGAGCAGCAGGAAGGTTGTGTAAGGTTGTCCTCAAAGAGAAACCTGTTGCTTGAACTAGACGCCAAGGGGATCAAACATGCAAACGAGAACATTGTCTTAGAATGCTCCCCATGCCAGTACGCACCTGAGAACCATGCAAGAAGCCAATGAAGTTAATCTTCCACACACCTGAAGGGGGAGCGGTCCGCTTGACCCGAGAGAGCAAAGCATCCTTAACCTCTAGTTGGGCCAAATCCTCATTAATATTGAATGGAGAACGCTCCTTGAAGACATTGGAATTAGTGGCCAAGGTTACGGCCTTGTAACAAACATTTTTTGAGAAATCTCAAAATATTGAAAAAAAAAACCGTGAGGATTCCAAATATGTATTCTTTCTTTTTGGACTTTAATTTGATGGTGTAATGGGCCATTAAAAAAATGTTCTAAAGTTTGCTAGTTTAAAATAAAAGTACTAAGGATTCACTCTAAAGTTCTTATATATATTCTTTCTAAATTTTGACATGAATACAAAAATTATAAGTACATAAATGAGTAATGGGACACATTCTCTAGGGACAAAAAGTATAATGTATGAAAAATGTTCTCTGTCAGGCTGCTAGTTTAAAGCTAAGTACTAAGCATCCAACTCACTCTAAAGTTCTTATATATAATATTCCTAAATATATGACATGAATACAAAAAATTATAAGTACATAAATGAGTAATGGTGACACAATTACACAAACCACAGGTGACAAGTCACAAGTATAATGTATGAAAAATGTTCACGGTGATCGTTGTCAAAGTGTCAAATACAAGCGTAGATGTAAATAAGTAAATAAATAATAAATTGTTCATGACTAAGCAAATAACAAACACCATTGGTATATATCTCTAATCTATATAAAACATTTACCTAAAGAAATTTGAGGGAAATTTATATATATATATATATATATATATATATATATATATATAAATGGATGAATAGTGCTAGCCCAATTTGGGGACACTTGAATTGCTCGAAATGACCTAGAATTTGTGTCGTCCATGGAATTCATCCCACTAATGAACATCTCTTGTCCGTATACACCATTTCCCTTTAAAAAAAATTGAGGGGAAAATTTTCTTTTCACTTTTGTTTTTAAATTGATGAATAGTGTTGGCTGATTTGAGTAGACTTGATCAGCCAGAAATTTGTACAATTTGTGGGATACATCCCAATCAGTGTTTTTGGTAGCGTACGCTGTGTAGCGTGTAGCATAGCATAGCTAAAACGCTACATAGCGTACGCTGGTAACGTGGCTCCCATGTAACATACGCTACTGCACGTAGTGTACACTATGGTGTACGTAGCATGTATTGCGCTACCAGCAACTCTCTTTTTCTTACTTAAAATGCTAGACTTTTGGGTCTTTTGGAAATGGTGGTGACTCATATACAACACATGTGGCCGTTCCTTGCATCAATCTGGACCATCCAAATTGTGGTCCCTATCGTGGTTACTCTTGATTCATACAGTTACACCAATCGGACAATCTTAACCATTTGATTTTGGGCTTGAAACTATATAGCTGGAGAGACTTTAGGTCTGATAACTGGTATCAAACTCACAAGTTCAAAAAAAAAAAAAAAAAAAATTAACCATCTTTCTAGAAGGGTTTTGAAAACCCTACCCGACTCCAGTTGAGCTGCTTGAAGGATTTTCGATTATCTCAGCATACACATCTGTCTGAAGCAAGATTTTAGGGGTTTAATCGGCCACATCAGAGAATCCTACGGGTGGAATTTCAAAGGCATTGGACCAAAAACAAAGGACAAATAAGGATTTTCCCAATCTGACGTCTGTGCATTTGTGGGCCTTCCGATTTGAGATTT
The DNA here is from genome assembly GCA_030180095.1 of Magnolia changhungtana. Taxonomy (NCBI): domain Eukaryota; kingdom Viridiplantae; phylum Streptophyta; class Magnoliopsida; order Magnoliales; family Magnoliaceae; genus Magnolia; species Magnolia changhungtana. The sequence continues at coordinate 9,154,916 of JASAUF010000600.1, forward strand.
CTACTTAATTTGGAAGAGATTAAAGGTATGTTTATCACTATTAACCTGATTTAGTTATATTGTTACGTTTTTTTTTTTTCATTTCTTCCCTATTTGATTGCCATTTTCTTTTCATTTTTCTTCCATGTTTGGTTGCTGTTAAAAATAATAATAATAATAATAATATTAATATTAAAAAATCCCTCTTGGGGATGCTGGTTCTATAGAATAAGCTTGTTTGACAAGCACCGGTTGCATACGGCCATTGTTTTACTGTTTTACATGGAAATGGCCCACCCATAGAACCATTTTGCTTGAAAATGGTCCAGTTAGAGACCCGGTTTACATGAAAAATTCAAAATGGCCTATTTTAGTGTTGCATACACTACAACCACTGTTTTAGGACTGACTAACTGAGTTCTTATTACTAGTTATAAGTTGTTACTTGTTAGTTGTTACATTCTGTACAGCCATTGTTAGTTGCATAATATTTATTCACCCATTTTCTATAGTGAGGCTATGACCCTACAAAAAATTGTGTATATTTGTTGATTTGTGAATTTGTAATGTTTCAGTAAATTAAGAAGAAGAGATTAGAGATGTCGGAAGGCAAAGAGAATAAGAGAGATTTTGCACGGAAATATGCTATTGAAAATAGGTGGTTGTGAATTTGTGAATTTGTGATCGGTCAAGAATGCATGGGAATTATATACCATGCAAGTTTTATAGGCAAAGGTGTACATGAGGGGTGACGCACTTAAAGCATCACTTGGCCAGAACCCATGTTAGGATTAAGTTGTGCCCAAAAGTAACAAAAGAAGCAAAGTTGGAGTGTGCAAAAGCTCTTGAGGATCATCATGAAGGGAAAAAAATAAGGTGTTCCGTGGCATTGGGAGAGGGGAGTCAGCGTATTTATCCGAGTCTAGTAGCTTGGGGGTGGTGGTAATGATGCATATGAGGTTGGTAGTGGTACTGGTTCTATTTCTGGCATGATAAGAGCACAGGATCCAATAGGCCAATTTGTAATTAGCGAACAACAACAAGTGATACTAAATTCGAAGAAGAAAGAAGAAGTTTGCAAGGTGATTGGCAGTTTTTTTATGTGAATGCGTTGTCATTCAACTTGTGCAATTACCCATACTTTCCTGCTATGTGTAAGGCTATTGGAAAGTTTGGACCTAGTTTAAAGCCGCCATCTATGCATGAGATGGGGACGTGGATACTCAAGGAAGAAGTAAATAATGTTGAGAATTTGACGAAGGGGTACAAGGAATCTTAGAAAACACATGGCTGCACAATTATGTCAAACAATTGCATCATCGATATTTTAACAAACAACCCAGCTGGAACAATGTTTTATAGGTCCATCGATGATTCAGATTCTATAAAAGATGGTAATTTATTGTTTGAGTATCTTGATGATGTTGTAAAAGAAATCGGGAAAGAGAATGCGGTGCAGGTTATTACAGATAACCATTCAAGCTATGTTAGTGTCGGGAAGAAGTTGATGGAGAAGAAAAAAATATTATATTGGACGCCATGCGTCGCGCATTGCATAGACTTAGTGTTGGGAGATATATGAAAGATAAAAGATGTACTACAAGACACCCGAGAAGGCAAGAGAAATTATGAAGTTCATTTATGGGCATTGCATAGTTCTTAGCATGATGAGAAGCTTAACAAAAAATATTGAGCTTCTATGTCCAAAAGCGACACGCTTTACCACTATATACCTCACCCTTCGAATTCTTTATTAGTAAAAACAAGTTCTTCAAGTCATGTTTTCATCAGAGAAGTGGTCATCTTGTGCTTGGGCTAAAAAGCCAGAATGAGTGAAAGTACGAGCTCTAATAATGTTTGATCTGAAGTTTTGGTTGCAGGTTTCCTTGTGCGTGAAGAGCATTATACCATTAGGGAGTGTGTTAAGAGAAGTGGATTCCGAGGGGCCTACAATGGGCTTTACTTATGAATTGATGGACTCTACAAAGGAGAATGTTTCATTCAATTGCAATCAAGATAAAAAAGAAATATCTTCCAATTTGGAACAAGATATATGAAAGATGGACTCCACAACTTCATTGCCCTTTACATGCGGCCAGGTACGTTTTAAATCCTCACATACGGTATTCAAACAAATTCTCTTCACACCCCGAGATAAAAAGCGAGCCATATGAGCGCATGTTGAGGATGATCCCTTATAGGAAAGATCATCCTATTGTTAATATTCAATTCGATAAATATGAATTTAAAGGAGGAGATTTTGGCTATGAGTTAGCAATGGATACCATGATGCATCATTCACCAGGTGATTTTATATTCAAGCAAGCCATCTTTTTTTTTTTCTGTAAATCATGTCAAATCAATGTCAAATTGTTACAAAAAAAAAAAAAAAAAAAAAAAATTGGATTGGGAGCTTCGATTTCGAGATTTGGAGGAGATGGTTGAGTTGCGAAAAATTGAAAAAAATCAAAATTCTCAATTTCTCACAAATCGGTTGCAATCTTTTTGTCCAAACATAAAATCAAACATGTACATAACCTGATCTAGTGATTCTTCTTTTGCTTTTGAATGTACTACTCGGGTTTCCACACATCTTCTTACATTTATAAATTATATGAATAGACCTTGAATATATACTTGCATCAATTCAATTAGACAGCGGATAGATTAGGATCCCATACAAAGAAAACCTATTATGTGCAGTTGTTTTTTGTAATGTTTTGATTTATAACAATCACTAAAGTTTCATTGAAAAAATCGACCAATTTCCCAATGTTTCCCCATGTTTCCAACAACAATGATACATTTTGTGATATAACCGATATATCCCATGAGGTAACTAAAACGTATCTGTATCCCAAGGGTGCAATACGTAACGCGATACCAATATTTCAAACACTGGGTGGAGGAATGGATGATGATGACAATGACTTTCTACTTGACAAGGAAGATAATGTTTGGACCTTTAGAGTTTATAGTGGAAAGTTTAACATTTTTAATGTGGTTTAATTACATGAACATTATGGAATTTGTACTTGACAAATTTATGACTTCAGACTTGGGAGATTGTACAATCTTTTTTTCTTATGTTCTTTTGTTAGTGATCTATTTGACATCCTATGCCTTTTTCTTCAATTTTATTTACCATTTTTATATTATATTTATATTACATTTTAAATTATTTTAATTTTAAAATAAAAGTATCGTCTAGCTTGCGTTATATGCTATAGAGGGCCAAACGCTACGCTATACGCTTCATTCTATTTAAAACACTAATCCCAATAATGTATATATCCAATTTATAAACACAATCTCCCTCAAGAAATTTGTTGAATAGTGCGCGGTTGCTATTCAACTTCCCAAGAGCCTTAATTTTCACAAATTAAGGAAAAAGGCCCAAATAAAGCTCCACCTTCCTTCATGGACAATTGCACCTACTAACATACAAACTACCTCAGGGCCCATTTCATGCCAAAGACTACTACGAAATGATTCCACGGCCGGCTTGCCAATGGGGCCATTGTTGAGTCTTGGAGGCACCCTAAGGGCTCCCTTTGAGCATGCAACTCGGGCAAGTTGGGTTGGATAGACAATCAACCCGAGTGTGACCCAACCTTAGAGGACCCAAACCACGATACAACCCGACCATTCCAACTCGAATTCCTCTATACTTAACCCTAAATTGACCCAACCCAACCACTTAACCCTAAATTGACCCAACCCAACCAAACCCAAAACATGTGATTATTCCCAACCCGAATTTACTCGGCCCAAACCCAACCCAATTTCAAATCGGGTTTGAGTTTTCCAACCCCAATCTAACTTGAAGACTTTGACAACCTAACCTGACCTAACCAGAACTAGGGTTGGGTCCATCGATTCAGGTTGACCCGAACCAAACTTGCAGCCCTATATCCCTTTTCCAAATTCTAAAGCCTTCTCCATTTGAGTCGAGTCATTCTTTCCCCAATAGGCACCACACCTCTTAGTAGTCTTCCATCTCGAATTCCTCTATACTTAACCCTAAATTGACCCAACCCAACCAAACCCAAAACATGTGATTATTCCCAACCCGAATTCACTCAACCCAAAGGTTTTGAGTTTTCCAACCCCAATCTGACATGAAGACCTTGACAACCCAACCAGAACTAGGGTTGGGTCCATTGATTCAAGTTGGCCCAAACCAAACTTGCAGCCCTAGAACCCTTTTCCAAATTTTGAAGCTTTCTTCATTTGGGTCGAGTTACTCTTCCCCCCAATAGGCACCAATGTTTGAAATATTGACAATATCGGCTAATATATCCCACGATATATCTTGCATCCCACCTGCGTAATACGAAACACATAGGTAGTGCCGATATATCGCACCTGTTCGATTCGGTAAAAAATTTCAATTTTGATCCTTTTTTTTGTTGAAATTATGTAAAATTAGTATCGAATTGTTATAAATCCATTGGTTCTTCATGTTTTGCATGAAAAATCATAGAGTTGGAGCTTTGATTTTGATATACATTGGTTCTTCACATTCTCCATGTTTTTTTTTTTTTTGAAATTTTCCTTCAACTGACTATCAATTGAGACTAATTTCACAGTATTTAGAGTATTTGATGAAATTATCATCACATACACTCTAATTTCGAAATTTGAGTGTAGGTGGTTCGATTTGGGAAAAATTCTCCAATTTCTCCCAAATTGCTTGCAATGTTGCACTCCAAACATGAAATCAAGCATGTACGGGATTGGGGGCTGATTTACAGATTTGTTAAGTCCTTGTCAATTTTCGGAGTATTTAGGAGTGTTTGATGAATTGATCATCACATACACTCTAAATGTTATGCATTCAATATGAATATAGTTACATTAGTTCAGTCAGACAACGCATAGCTTAGGACCCTACACAAAGAAAACCCATTAGGAGCACTTCTTTTTTGAGATGTTATAATTTAAAAGTGTGTATTAAGGTATCTTTTAACAATCCCTAAAGTTTCATTGAAAAATTCAACCATTTTCCCAATGTTTCCCCATGTTTCCAAAGAAGTGAGATAAATTACTTGATACAAACGATATATCTCGTGCAATAACCGATACGTATCTGTATCCCAAGGATGCGATACGTAACACGATACCGATATTTCGAACACTGATAGGCACAACACCTCTTGGTAGTCTTCCATCTCCCGTTTTAAATTTTTTGCAAGGGTTATCAACATCTTTGACAACTATATGGTTTACCAGCATGAGTATAGAACACCTTTTCTCTATTCCTAAAATTGTGACTAATTTATGGAGTAAAGAACTCAAGAGTAAGCCTTTAACCTGCTCATTGGAGACAATTAGCACCATGTTTGCAAGAATCAAAAAGATTTTCCAACCTTTCAAGAATTAAGAATCCAAGATACCTACCAGCACTCGGCCACAGTTCTTGCATCACCATTAGAGTTGTACACGAGTCGAGTTAGCTCAGTCAGCTCGCTCGACTCACCTCGGCTCGAAACTGGATTCGGAATGAGTCGAGCTGGTTTTGGAGCTCGAAAAAAATTTTGAGTTGAGGCCGAGCTAGCCCGAGCTCAACTTGACTCGGCTCGAAACTGGATTCGGAATGAGTCGAGCTGGTTTTTGGAGCTTAAAAAAAATTTTGAGTTGAGGTCGAGCCTGCCCGAGCTCGACTCAACTCGGCTCGAACCCCAACTTGAATCAACCCGAATCGAATCGGCTCAGTGACTCGGTCATTTTGATCTTAATGTTGCTTGTCGAGTGTTTGATGAAATGCCTCAACGAAGTATTATTTTTTAGACTACCCTCATATCAGGGCATTATGGGTATCCAAGGGAAGATTGAAGAAACAAATCCCCACGAAAAAAAAACCTTTACATTGTAGGATTGCTCCCATATCTTGATCTTGATGCTGCTAGCCGAGTGTTCGATGAAATGCATGCAAAAGCATTCTTACTGATTTGTATTCGAAGTGTGGGAGATTGAAGATGCAATCTATGTATTTAAGAAAATGTTGCACAAGCTCAAACTTGTCTCGAGTTGGCCCAAGTTGCTAACCGAACCAAGTCGAGCTGGCCAGTCAGGCTCGAGGCCCAAGAGACTCCAACAAAACTCTATGTTGTTTTTAGCATAACGTAGCATTTCTTTGTTCTAAATGGATCATGGCTCTTGGCTTTATGTTGTTTTTTTCTTTTCTTTTCTTTTTTAAGGCATCTTGGTTCTATGTTGCTGTTTTTTTTTTATGATGTCAGGGTGTCCCCGCCCCATTTTGAGACGAGACTATTCCCTACAGATGCACGCAATCATCCGAAAACCACATGCATCGGGTAATCCCAGGGGGGAGAATTGATCTTGGTTCTATGTTGTTGCAAAATGCAAAGGAAAAAAAAAAAAACCTGAAGATTTGGATCACATATAGCTTATGCACATTTAGGAGGCAATTTAATCGAACAAACATAAAAGAAGAGACTCCATGTTGTTTTTAGCATATCATAGCCTTTCTTCGTTCTGAATGGATCCGTCTCTTGGCTTTATGTTTTTGTTTTTTTTATAAGGCATCTTGGTTATTTTCTTCTTCTTCTTTTTTTTTTTTCTTTTTTTTTTTTTTGATGATGTCAGGTTGTCCCTGCCCCAATTTGAGGCGAGACTATTCCCTGCAAAACGCAAAGGAAAAAAAAAACTGAAGATTTGGATCACCTGTAGGTTATGCACATTTAGGAGGAAATTTAACTGAACAAACATAAAAGAAGAGACTCCAACAAGACTCTATGCTAGTGCTAGAAGCAAAATCAAGCAGGAAACATGGGATTGATATCCTGACTGACGGATACAACGATGGTAACACATTCACATATATTGTTCTAATTACAGCAGAACCATTGCAAAGAAAACTGGGTGATAACTGTAACCATAAAGGTAAACGGCAGACATTCCAGTAGCTGGCAAATATGAAGGAAAACCAAACAGGTACACAAGATTTTAGTTCAGTTGCTTATTTAACAGCAAAATCTACAAAACCAACATGTAAAATAGCATTAAAATTTTTGACCTAAGGCAGGAATAATAAACACTTACATCCCAAGGGTGTCGAATAAAGAAGCGAAAGGCAATCTTACAAGTGGTCCACTGTGAGCATTGCCCTCAATATCAACACGATCAACTGCAAGCAGACAATGCATTTGATCAAAGCTGGACATTGCAGAATGAACATAATCCCAAATATTTGAAAGGAAAAAAGAGAGACAATCTTACATTCAATATCCCTAGCATTTTCTAAGGCCTTGCGGTAAGGGTTGTCAGAGAAGTACATTTCCTCTTTCAGATAAGAATTGGAGTTGGCACTGTCATCAGTTTTATTTGTCATGGACTCGTCCACCAAAACACACTTTCGGTAGTGAATGAGAATAAGTAAAACAAGTAGACTGTGATCAGCCAACGGGCTTCTTGAACCTTCACCACTTGAACTGACAATATAATTGAAAGTGTAATATGGCAACAGTACAAAACTTGCTGCCAAACCAAAAGTAAAAATGCAGGTCATCAGTTACTTCTACTACACAAGCACACACATAGAAACAGGTTAGTCCAAAATATTTTCCAGAAGCATAACCTTAAAAACCATAGTTCGGATGCAAAAAGAAAGAAAAATCTTTAAGGAGAAAGAATAATCCAGTTTCATATAACTATTTGACCCATCATCCTTTCTTATGATGCCATGTGCACAAATTTATCATCGTAAGAAACAGGAATTCTCATAGCTTATGGGCAAAAGTTTAAAGCCCACATGCTCCATAGCATCACCTTCTTTACCCAGGCTGGGGATTGGCTGATGATTAACTACCAGGTAGAGATCTATGTGCAGATCAGGGTTGTCAAAATTATTCATTTACGATTCACGATTTGAATCAAATCTTAAGTAAAACGATTTGAATCCCTTTTTAAATTAATCCTAAGATTTTATGATTTGAATCCTACAATTTATGATTTGAATCCCAATTTACGATGCAAATTATACTTATTCCCTTCTATTTTAAACTTCACTTGGCTTTCATTTTATGCTTTAAAATTGGTAGGAGCTTTAAGAATCATTTAGAAAAACTTTCCAAAAAGAAAAAACAGAAAAAGAATCGTCCATAAAAGGTAAATTATTTTATTTTGTTCTTTGTAAGAGATTACATGGTATATATTCTCTTCAAAGTCAAATTGTAGACTTTTTTTAACGATTTTTTATTTCTCAACTGGTCGAAACACGAAATTGATGTATGACTTATCTGGAATGTTTTAATGGATGGTTACGAACGTCTTGACTTATATGTACTATGGAATGATGGTTAGAAATCAAAATATCTTTTTTCGTCGGTCTACAAAATCAAATGTCACTTTTCCAACGTGGTTCTACATTCAAGAAAGTTAACAAGAACATAGATTATTAAAGGATCCTTGTATCTTTTTCAAGGAAAATTTCTTGAAAGAACCAAAAAAAAAAAAAAAAAAAAGAGGAAAGATAAGAATCCTTTAGCACTATCATGCATATTACTTGCTGCATATTGATGGCAAAAGGATGATTGCTGAGTTTTTTCTGATTTATTTATATTTTTAAGAAAATCATAAAAAATCTTACAATTTACGATACGATTCAACCCCCATTACAATTTGCAATACAATAATGATTTTGAGAACATTGGTGCAGATATATAGCACATCTGCATCACCAATAGTTAGGCTAAAATGCGGTATTGGGCATGATCATGTAAGCATGTGTGTTCAGTAAATACGTATAGTGGGCTATTCTTTGCAGCAAATCTACTTGAGGAGGTCCTTTCCACTTTTGGTCCAATGGCAATACATGTGTGCAACTCTGTGCCAACTTATTTGAAATACAAGGTAATTTCAAGTGTATGCTCCTTGTGCTCAGTATACCTGGCAACTGCCCCCATGGTTTAGCACTGGGTGATGAAAAAGTAGAAGTGACCGAGATGCGAGGGGAAAACTTTTGTTGAACATTTCCAAAAAGACGACCCGTCAGCCCGACGTGTTATATTTGGTCCATTCACAAGGTTCTCATGACCTCAAAGTGAGCCTCTACCATGGCCAGTTCAGAGCCCTAGTAAAAGACGACGGTTGACGTCTAGTGGGCAGTCTATTGTAAAATTCTTGCTAATCTACCATTCGGAAGGTGACCCAAATTTGTTTGAAGGCTAAGATGATGATGACAACATATATAATGTTTAAATGGATGTTAAGTATAATCATCAGAGGAAATGCACTAGGAATATGAAGTAAAAGACCACATCAACATGCAAGTAACTAGATGTCAAAGGCATGAAGCTTGGAATTGAACTAAGAGATTGAAAGAAATGCTGAAATAACTTTTCATGGGTTTATTGTTTGGTAATGAGCAGTGTTTTCAGTAGCATTGTAGCGTAGCGTAGTGAAAACGCTACATACGCAAGTAGCGTAATTCCCTGGTAGCGTAACCTATAGGGTATGTAGCGTAAGCTACAGTGCATGTAGCATAGTGTAGTGTGTAGCGTGGATAGCGAAAGCTACCTGAAATTTCATTTTTTTAAGTGTTTTTTCTATTTTATCCTAACACCTATTTTTAAATGGTGATGACTTATACCTATGACACATGGCACTACATTAAACTAATCCAGACCATCCAAACTGTGGTCTCTATCGTAGATAGATCACTTAGATCAATCTGGACCATTCAAAGTGTGGTATATATCATGAATTTGTGGTGTTTCAATAAAAAAAAATATTTAAAAAGTCACACTTAGAGATGTCTAAAGGCAAAGAGGGAGAGAGAGAGAGAGAGAGAGAGAGAGAGAGAGAGAGAGAGATTTTGCATGGAAATAAGTCGTTGATGACCTAGATTCATAGTCAAGAACTCATAGAAATTATGTATTTTGTAAATTTTATCATATTTTCTATTATTTTAATTAAAAATATTAAGGATTGTGTAGCTTACGCTACATGCTATAGAAGGCCAAATGCCACGCTATATGCTATACGCTATTTAAAACACTGGTAATGAGGAATTATTTCTGAAAGAGGGCCCAAATACATGTGCAACATATTTCACCTATGCTCTATCATGTGTACCAGCACATCACACAATCATGAGATCCAAGCCATCCAAAACATGGGCCCAACCTGATGTGGGGCCCACCAGCATGGAAGAAAACTGTGGGTTGGCCTGATTCTTTTACTAGAGAACCAAAAGGATTGGACCCACTTGATGGGACTATTAAAAAAGTTCAATTTCACTGCCTCCTCTAAAGACACCTATGGACCAAAGCCATCCATTTTCCTGTTTTAAACAATCAATACTCAAAAGGCTGAATGTTGTAGATCAGATGACAACAATCATCCAACCCACACTGTGGCCAACCAGATCAAAAGCCCTACTACTATACCCATGTGCATGGGTGTTGATAACTAAATTGACAAAATATGCCAATTCTAATAAATATATCCCCCATCTACCTCAAGTGATGGCCCGCTAAATTAATGGCCCCGATCACCTCAGGAAAGTGTCATTTTCACGATGGAAACACTAAAGATGTCTCTGTTGATGGCCCACTAAAGAAACGCTGTTTACATTGTCTTGAAACTTCTACATTTTTCTTTGTTTTTCTCTCATTACCTCAGACCCATGATTCAATGCATTTGCCTTCTTGGGCATTGCTCCAATGGCAATTGTCTAGTGGAGTAGAAATCGGATGTGTATGATGAGGGGACCCTCCTGCTTTCAACGATGGTCATAATTTTAAAATCCTTGGGCATTCCAAAGGCAATGTTTGAGATATAAGCTAAGTGATGTATGTGGGCCCCACCAATAAATTGCTTTGCAGAATCTTGCCATAAAAGAGAAACAGCCCAGACAATGGAATTCTCCATTGTGGTAGATTAACGAAACAACCTTAGGCCCCGCCACCCAAAAATAGCTCAAATTCTAGCCACCAATCTTGGTCCCATGTGCCCCATCTAGGGGCTCGGATCGTCCACTAATGGAAAATTGGGGCCTAAAGATCGAAGGCCAAAGAGAGATAGAGAGTGTGTCTGCCATCAATAGTTCTTCCTTCCTCTTCGTCTTCTTCCCCTTCATCTTTCTTCTTCCTTTTTTCTTCATCGTCTTACCCACACCCAAGCGATCAAAGAGGAAGCCACTGGTGCAGGCATTGGATGGGAAGAAAGAGCGAATCCTTGATAGAGATGGATTTGGGAAGTCTTTAGTTATCTAGGGATCTGGAATGGACCCAAATCAATAGAAAAATGGGGTTAGGGGTTTTGCCTTACCAATCAGGGGATTTCGGAGATCCATGGAGCAGAGGATTCCACGATCCCAAACAACCCTTAACAAAGTCTGTACTGAGAGAAAAATGATGAGTTCTCTTGAATATTCAAGAGAATAGGCCTTACATAGTTACCTGAATCGCAATTCAACCAATTCAAGTTCGAATTCATAATTTGCAGTTCGATCATTTTCAAAATGACGTAAATTCATTTTGTTCTTTTGTCAATGCGTAGTACGGGTTGGCCTAGTTCATTAGACCAGTATAATGCTCTACTTCAGGAGAGTTCGATTTGATTCATATAATTCTTCCCTTGCTTGAAAATATAAACACATAAACCATAGGTTAAAATTCATGTGCAGGGTGTGTCTTCAGCATAAAACATGGCACTAGGATGTTTACCATAGTAGGATCCAATGATATTGAGACAAGCATTTGATGAGATGAACTGCGACACAAACTAATGCAAATTTGCAAAAGGAACGAAAAGGAATTCCTTGAAAGCTAGGAGCACAACAAAAGAAGGAAACACCATACCAGCAGCAGAACCAACTTTTTGTAAAACACCAGGCTGACTTCCTTCAGAAAAAATGGGATAAGCTGAACCATTTAAAGGAACCCGTGGTCGTGTGATATAATTAAGCAGCAATCTACGAACAACAGAACCTACCAAAGCACCTTCCTGAAGAGAAAATTAGCAATGTGAAACCACTATAGCTATGTTTTTTGAATTTGTGACCCACCAAAAAAGTTGGAATCACTCTGACATTACCTGAATCATTGCTGCATCAATGAATGGATGCACATCTTTCACCCCCGGAGATGGTCCAGAACAAAGTTGAGTAGACATGGCCACAAGCATCAAATTCAGCAGTTCGTAATGGACGAGGCACGTGTGGGGACTTGACATAAAGATATTATAGGAAATCAGGAGAGCGGAAGAAGCAACTGAGGAATATGTAATTTTGAAGAGAAAGTAGAATATACCTTACATCTGACGTGCTGATAAAACTAAGCACACCATGCATAACAAAACTTTCAATACTTTGGTCTGCATCACAGAAACAAAAAACAGTAAGACTCGTGAATTAATACATAAAGATCCAAAATCACTAAAATGACCGAAGGTTGGGAGGAAAAACATTGCCAATCAGGAAGATATAGTGCTGGAGAAGCGTCATTATGAACAACATGGTCAATGGATAAAACCATCCAACTTGAGTTCAACATTAACAAATGGGCAATACTGAGATATCAATGCCAATTACTAATAAAAAAATCAAGAAATGTTCAGAAGAACAAAACATAAGACATTCTACATAAAATAAAATTTTAAAAATAAATTAAAAGCTGGAAAACAAATCCTCCAGAAAGATAAATGTTAACTGAAATTATTAAGATAAATACTTCAAGACATGGTCCTTTCTCGCTTTCTGCGAGTAATTCAATAAATTTTTAGTTCTCTCAAAAAAAAAAAAAAAAGACATGGTCCTGAACTGCAGAATACCAAGTCGATTGACAAAAGCCAACATCCCAGTGGAGCTTCACCACTTCCCATGTGAACCAAATAACAGTAGATGAGCAGATACATCTAGTCAAAAGAACCTTTCATGTGATTTCACAAGGGTTAAAATTAGATAATTGTAGTGATTTTGAAACATTGGTTAACACCAAACTGAGAATACTATAACTGTGTACCATCTTCATCAGAAGGCCCCAAAGCCCAAAATAATTCTGTTTTATCTAATTTGGACCAGGGCAATAATGAACTTCAAAGAAAAACCAAAGGTGAAACCAACTTTAATGGTCCTATAGAGACAAAGGGTGAGGAAAGATAGAATGTAGGATGCTGAGATGGATGAGTGGCAAGATGATAAAAGATGGGATTAGAAATGAATGCACTTAAGGGAACATAGAAGTAGTACCAATAAGTAACAAGATGAGGGAGAGTAGATTCAAATGATTTGGTCCTGTAGAATGGAGACCAAGAACTGCATCGGTTAGTAGTGATTTTGTACAAGTTGGAGGCTCTAAAAGGGCAGGGGGAAGGTCCAAAAGGACATGGATAGAGCTAGTAAGAAAAGACATGATGACATATGGTCTAACTGAAGGTATGGCCCTTGATAGAGTGGAATGGCAAAACAGGATTCATGTAGCCGACCCCAATTAATTGGCATATGGCTTAGATGATTATGATAGAGACAAAAGGTATTATAGTGCTGAAGCATAAAAAGACTGTTATTAACATCCACAAAACCAAATATACTGATGAATAATGATAGTGGATTACAAGTTTACACATGGTCCTGGCTTGATTGAGAATTCATAGCTTTGAACTAAGATGGGGTCTTACCCTTTGGAAAACCATGTTGTGCTGCTTCACCTTCATCAAGGAAGGGATACAACTCCTCAAAATTATCACTTTTTGCATTCTCAATCAAGTACTTAAGAAATATGGATGATATGTATGCTGCATTCATGGCCTTCATAGAAACTGTTGATGACCCAGCCGAAGTTGACATAGATTCTTGCAAACACCATACCAGATGAATCAAAATCTTTGCAAGGTGCCTTGTATAATAGTTGTTCTGCGCTGCACAAGCATAACAAAAGAAAACTAAATGAGGACCACTGCAGAAGCTACTTCAACACCAAATGCTGCATATAAGCAGTAAAGAAATAAAAGTGAAAAACACAGAAGATGAGCAAAACTGGCATCTGTAGCCTTAGAGAATTGTCATATCAAGGTACTTTTCTTATCAGCATACATCAAGATGATGGTAAAACGGTTTAGCTTATAGGAGCATTAATTCTAGAAATAGCTTATCATATTTATCAACCCTCCCAATTCATACTTCACGTTTAAATGTTCATTGACACTCTTGGAGGGACTAAACAACAAAATCAATACATGAGTCTTCAAAGTCCTCCATCATTTAACATTGAAGATCAAAAGTGCCTGTGAAAGAGGTTAAGGCGACCCCAAGGAAACAACTAAGGGGGTGTTAAAACATTACCATACCCTTTGACTACAGTAAATACAGAACCGGAAGAAAATTACATCATTTCATGTAGAGCTTGACGCCTCTTCTGCATTTGCAAGCTGCAAGCTATGCATGGGCATACAAACCATGACCAAGGTAATCTTTACAAACATTCTAAATCTAATAAGGTAAATAAAGTTGCATCACCACTTGACAAGTGTCCAACGCAAAAGGGAATATTACATGTCAAGCATGCATATGCAAGTCTACAATATAACGCTTGAAAAATTCTACGAACAATTTTTCTCCCAGTACAGATATAGGTGTCAAGTATGGAAGAGAACGTGATTGTAGGACCGTGTACTCCCCAATCAACATAAAAGAAACCCTGAGAAGATGCAAGCGTTGAGGTCCAGGTGAGTCCCACGCATATGTATAGCCTTGGGTTAGGCTTTTTTTTAGTCCTATATCCACTTCATACGAAACTAGACAGATACACGTGGAATTTTTTGTAGAAAAGGTTTACTTGATTCAGCAAGGGTTATTTAGGAAAAGGATTAACTAGAAGATAAGTTGCATTTAGTAAGGGCTCCAGGAAGTTAAGCAACATATCTTCTGTTTTAGAAAAGATACATATCTAGGAGTCTTTCTGGTAGGAGGGGATTACTAAGAAGTCTATTTTCTGGGAGAGCACTAAGGAGGATCCCATGAATGAAAACTCGAAGCCTTTAAAGTTTAAAGGTCCATCAATGGTTGGCAAGGTAAGACCTATTCTGAATCTAATAAGGTAAATAAAGTTGCATCATCACTTAACAAGTGTCCAATGCAAAAGGGAATATTACATGTCAAGCATGCATATGCAGGTCTACAATATAACGCTTGCACAATTCTACGAACAGTTTCTCTCCCAGTACAGATATAGGTGTCAAGTATGGAAGAGAACGAGATTGTAGACCGTGTACTCCCCAATCAACATAAAAGAAACCCTGAGAAGATGCAAGTGTCGAGGTCCAGGTGAGTCCCACGCATATGTATAGCCTTGGGTTAGGCTGTTTTTTAGTCCTATATCCACTTCATATGAAACTAGACAGATACACGTGGAATTTTTTGTAGAAAAGGTTTACTTGATTCAATAAGGGTTATTTAGGAAAAGGATTAAGTAGGAAGATAAGTTGCATTTAGGAAGGGCTCCAGGAAGTTAAGCAACATATCTTCTGTTTTAGAAAAGATAAATATCTAGGAGTCTTTTTGGTAGGAGGGGATTACTAAGAAGTCTATTTTCTGGGAGAGTGATAGGGACATCACTCGCACACGCGCACTCACGCCGCCCCCCCTACGCATGTATGCCAGAAGGAGGGCCCCACCGTCGATCTGGATCGATGGCAACATCCAGGGAGGGCCTCCTAGTTAGAAGATGGAGTTTTGGTTCAAGAGAGTGAGCTCAATAGCCAAAAAAAAAGCCCATAATGGGATCTCATGATCGTGGCACACTAGTTGGATTGATTTCATATTTTCAGTTTTGCTTATTTATGTTATTTAGAACATCGTGAATGCTTTAGATTTCTTTGATTGGTTTTTATTTTAGTTTACTTCATCGCCAAGTAATAAGTTGCGCACATGACGCGAGTTTTGGGGTATAAGGTTTTCCTTATAAATAGTCACCCCTTGTAGTTCTTTTGATTCATTGAAAATTAATAAAAATTCTACATTTTTCTACTCTCCGAGTTGTGAAGCCTAATTGGGTGCGAAGCCCTCCCTTCATCGAAGGGTTAACTACCATGGTGCGAAGCCACATCTATCCCGATTCGCCCCCATCCATCGTCATCTCTATTACCCATCTTCTACCATCCCTTCTTCTCATCTCACTCCATCATCTACACTTCGAATCAATCATCTATTGCAGCAATTCTCTTCCCCACAGCAGAATTTCAGAATCTGGCCCTACAGGAGGGCTGAAACTTCGGCGAAGCACCACACACAAACCGTACATCGGATCGAGCTGAGATTTGGACGTTTTAGAGTCCATCCGTGACCGATCAAAGCCAAGGTGGCCTTTTTCTTAATAGTGGGCCCCATACACGTGCGGCCGGGATCACACGCACATGCGTCTAGGTCATTGTTGTTGTCCACGTGTGCGGTACTTCTCTGGTTCGTCTCTCCTCTCTTTCACTCCGCTTTCACCCAAAATCCCTAAACCTAACCATAAATTACTCAAATCTCCAATTTTATGCCTCTTTTCTTACCCTAGAGTTTCCCGAATTGGAATTTCTGAATCCCTTGGATTAGGGACTGATTACTATGCATGTGGGGATGATTATTTCTTATCTTTGAGTATCGTTTGGTTCATAATTTTTATTGATCCAGCCCTATCATGTATAGGCCTGGACCCGCATAGATTCCCCTTAATTGAAAGTTTGGACTTTCATGTGGGATATGGAATTTGTGCAATTGTTTCTAAACTAACGTGATCTTAAGCCTGAAAATCTTGCACATCATACTTGAATTTCATGTCCTACATCAGAGAGCACTAAGGAAGATCCCATGAGTGAAAACTTACAGCCTTTAACGTTTAAAGGTCCATCAATGGTTGGCATGGTAAGACCTATTATGAATCTAATAAGGTAAAAAAGTTGCATCACCACTTGACAAATGTCCAACACAAAAGGGAATATTACATGTCAAGCATGCATATGCAGGTCTACAATATAACGCTTGCACAATTCTACGAACAGTTCTTCTCCCAGTATAGATATAGGTGTCAAGTATGGAAGAGAACGTGATTATAGGACCGTGTACTCCCCAATCAACATAAAAGAAACCCTGAGAAGATGCAAGCGTTAAGGTCCAGGTGAGTCCAACGCATATGTATAGCCTTGGGTTAGGCTTTTTTTTAGTCCTGTATCAACTTGATACGAAACTAGACGGATACACGTGGAATTTTTTGTAGAAAAGGTTTACTTGATTCAGCAAGGGTTATTTAGGAAAAGGATTAAGTAGAAGATAAGTTGCATTTAGGAAGGGCTCCAGGAAGTTAAGCAACATATCTTTTGTTTTAGAAAAGATACATATCTAGGAGTCTTTTTAGTAGGAGGGGATTACTAAGAAGTCTATTTTCAGGGGGAGCGCTAACAAGGATCCCATGAGTGAAAACATGCAGCCTTTAACGTTTAAAGGTCCATCAATGGTTGGCAAGGTAAGACCTATTCTGAATCTAATAAGGTAAATAAAGTTGCATCACCACTTGACAAGTGTCCAACACAAAAGGGAATATTACATGCCAGGCATGCATATGCACGTCTACAATATAACGCTTGCACAATTCTACGAACAGTTTTTCTCCCAGTACAGATATAGGTGTCAAGTATGGAAGAGAACGTGATTGTAGGACCGTGTACTCCCCAATCAACATAAAAGAAACCCTGAGAAGATGCAAGCGTTGAGGTCCAGGTGAGTCCCATGCATATGTATAACCTTGGGTTAGGCTTTTTTTAAGTCCTATATCCACTAGATACGAAACAAGACAGATACACGTGGAATTTTTTGTAGAAAAGGTTTACTTGATTCAAAAAGGAATATTGAGGAAAAGGATTAGGTAGAAGATAAGTTGCATTTAGGAAGGGCTCCAGGAAGTTGAGCAACATATCTTGTATTTTAGAAAAGATACATATCTAGGAGTCTTTTTGGTAGGGGGGATTACTAAGAAGTCTATTTTCTGGAAGAGAGCTAACGAGGATCCCATGAATGAAAACTCGAAGCCTTTAAAGTTTAAAGGTCCATCAATGGTTGGCAAGGTAAGACCTATTCTGAATCTAATAAGGTAAATAAAGTTGCATCACCACTTGACAAGTGTCCAACACAAAAGGGAATATTACATGCCAAGCATGCATATGCAGGTCTACAATATAACGCATGCACAATTCTACGAACAGTTTTTCTCCCAGTACAGATATAGGTGTCAACTATGGAAGAGAACGTGATTGTAGGACCGTGTACTCCCCAATCAACATAAAAGAAACTCTGAGAAGATGCAAGCGTTGAGGTCCAGGTGAGTCCCACGCATATGTATAGCCTTGGGTTAGGCTATTTTTTAGTCCTCTATCCACTTGATACGAAACTAGACAGATACACGTGGAATTTTTTGTAGAAAAGGTTTACTTGATTCAGCAAGGGTTATTTAGGAAAAAGGATTAAGTAGAAGATAAGTTGCATTTAGGAAGGGCTCCAGGAAGTTAAGCAACATATCTTCTGTTTTAGAAAAGATACATATCTAGGAGTCTTTTTAGTAGGAGGAGATTACTAAGAAGTCTATTTTCTGGGAGAGCACTAAGGAGGATCCCGTGAGTGAAAACTCGCAGCCTTTAAAGTTTAAAGGTCCATCAATGGTTGGCAAGGTAAGACCTATTCTGAATCTAATAAGGTAAATAAAGTTGCATCACCACTTGACAAGTGTCCAACGCAAAAGGGAATATTACATGTCAAGCATGCATATGCAGGTCTACAATATAACGCTTGCACAATTCTACGAACAGTTTTTCTCCCAATACAGATATAGGTGTCAAGTATGGAAGAGAACGTGATTGTAGGACCGTGTACTCCCCAATCAACATAAAAGAAACCCTGAGAAGATGCAAGCGTTGAGGTCCAGGTGAGTCCCACACATATGTATAGCCTTGGGTTAGGCTTTTTTTAAGTCCTATATCCACTTGATACGAAACTAGACAGATACACGTGGAATTTTTTGTAGAAAAGGTTTACTTGATTCAGCAAGAGCAAGGGTTATTTAGGAAAAGGATTAACTAGAAGATAAGTTGCATTTAGGAAGGGCTCCAGGAAGTTAAGCAACATATCTTCTGTTTTAGAAAAGATACATATCTAGGAGTCATTCTGGTAGGAGGGGATTACTAAGAAGTCTATTTTTTGGGAGAGCACTAAGGAGGATCCCATGAGTTAAAACTCGCAGCCTTTAAAGTTTAAAGGTCCATCAATGGTTGGCAACATAAGACCTATTCTGAATCTAATAAGGTAAATAAAGTTGCATCACCACTTGACAAGTGTCCAACGCAAAAGGGAATATTACATGTCAAGCATGCATATGCAGGTCTACAATATAACGCTTGCACAATTCTACGAACAGTTTCTCTCCCAGTACAGATATAGGTGTCAAGTATGGAAGAGAACGAGATTGTAGAACCGTGTACTCCCTAATCAACATAAAAGAAACCCTGAGAAGATGCAAGCGTTGAGGTCCAGGTGAGTCCCACGCATATGTATAGCCTTGGGTTAGGCTTTTTTTTAGTCCTATATCCACTTCATACGAAACTAGACAGATACACGTGGAATTTTTTGTAGAAAAGGTTTACTTGATTCAGCAAGGGTTATTTAGGAAAAGGATTAAGTAGAAGATAAGTTGCATTTAGGAAGGGCTCCAGGAAGTTAAGCAACATATCTTCTGTTTTAGAAAAGATAGATATCTAGGAGTCATTCTGGTAGGAGGGGATTACTAAGAAGTCTATTTTCTGGGAGAGCACCAAGGAGGATCCCATGAGTTAAAATTCGCAGCCTTTAAAGTTTAAAGGTCCATCAATGGTTGGCAAGGTAAGACCTATTCTGAATCTAATAAGGTAAATAAAGTTGCATCACCACTTGACAAGTGTCCAACGCAAAAGGGAATATTACATGTCAAGCATGCATATGCAGGTCTACAATATAACAATTGCACAATTCTACGACCAGTTTGTCTCCCAGTACAGATATAGGTGTCAAGTATGGAAGAGAACGTGATTGTAGGACCGTGTACTCCCCAATCAACATAAAAGAAACCCTGAGAAGATGCAAGCGTTGAGGTCCAGGTGAGTCCCACGCATATGTATAGCCTTGGGTTAGGCTTTTTTTTAGTCCTATATCCACTTGATACGAAACTAGACAGATACACGTGGAATTTTTTGTAGAAAAGGTTTACTTGATTCAGCAAGGGTTATTTAGGAAAAGGATTAAGTAGAAGATAAGTTGCATTTAGGAAGGGCTCCAGGAAGTTAAGCAACATATCTTCTGTTTTATAAAAGATACATATCTAGGAGTCATTCTGGTAGGAAGGGATTACTAAGAAGTCTATTTTTTGGGAGAGCACTAAGGAGGATCCCATGAGTTAAAATTCGCAGCCTTTAAAGTTTAAAGGTCCATCAATGGTTGGCAAGGTAAGACCTATTCTGAATCTAATAAGGTAAATAAAGTTGCATCACCACTTGACAAGTGTCCAACGCAAAGGGAATATTACATGTCAAGCATGCATATGCATGAGTCTACAATATAACAATTGCACAATTCTGATTTGTCTCCCAAGATGATATAGGTGTCAAGTATGGAAGAGAACGTGATTGTAGGACCGTGTACTCCCCAATCAACATAAAAGAAACCCTGAGAAGATGCAAGCGTTGAGGTCCAGGTGAGTCCCACGCATATGTATAGCCTTGGGTTAGGCTTTTCTTTAGTCCTATATCCACTTGATACAAAACTAGACAGATACACGTTGAATTTTTTGTAGAAAAGGTTTACTTGATTCAGCAAGGGTTATTTAGGAAAAGGATTAAGTAGAAGATAAGTTGCATTTAGGAAGGGCTCCAAGAAGTTAAGCAACATATTTTCTGTTTTAGAAAAGATACATGTGTGTGATGACCCAAGTGTTGAGGCCTTTCATGGGGAAGTTTCTGGTCGTATACTTTGATGATATCTTGATTTATAGCATGACCGAAGAGCAACACCTCAACCATTTGAGGTAGGTTTGTTGGATCCTTAGGGCCGAGAAGTTGTACACCAACCTAAAGAAATGTGCATTTTTGTCTCGTAGTGTGATCTTCTTAGGTTTTATTGTGTCAGTTGAGGGCGTATTAGCGGATCCCGAGAAGGTCAAGGCCGTTGTCAATTGGCCTGAACCCTGCAATATTCATGAGGTGCGCAGCTTTCACGGCTTAGCCACCTTTTATAGGCGGTTCATTCGAAGTTTCAGTTGCTTTATGGCTCCCATCACGGATTGCATTTATAAAATAAAATTTTAAAAAAAAAAAAAAAAAGAGTTTCAATGGACAAATGCCGCCTCAAAGGCCTTCAAGGAGATAAAGGTCAAGATGACCGAAGCTCCAGTCACGCGACTTCCAGATTTTTTAAAAGTCTTTGAAGTCGCATGTGATGCGTCAGGAGTCGGCGTAGGAGGAGTGCTTAGTCAAGAAGGGCACCCTGTCGCCTTTTTTAGGAAGAAACTGAATGAGGCGAAAGAAAGATATTCCACCTATGACAAATAATTCAATTTGGTAGTGTAATCACTGCGCCATTGGCGTCATTATCTATTACCGCAAGAATTCATATTATTCTCAGATCATGAGGCCTTGAGATATCTGAACTCTTAGAAGAAATTAAACCTTAGGCATGCCTAGTGGGTTCAATTCCTTCAAGAGTACACTTTTGTGCTTAAGCACAAGGCCGGTGTAGAGAATAAACCTGCCGATGCATTGAGTCGTCTAGTCGCATTACTCCACTCTATAAGCGTTGAAGTTACGAGCCTTGAGCGCATTAAAGCAGAGTATTCTGAATGTCCAGATTTCGGAGTTGTGTACGCGTTGTTATTAAAGAGTCCGTCAATAGCTAGCAATGAGTATTTGATTTTAGACGAATATTTGTTTAGGAGTGACCACTTGTGCATGCAACGCACCTCCCTCGGCGATTTTCTTGTCTAGGAGTTACATTCAGGAGGGGTCGCGAGTCATTTTGGTCGAGACAAGACCATTGCCCTAACGGAGGATAGGTTTCATTGGCCAAGCCTCAAGCAAGACGTGGCCAAAATTATAGGGCAATGTCGTACTTGTAAACTGGCAAAGCAAAAAAAATAGAATACAGAATTACACACACCTTTGTCAGTCCCATTCATCCCTTGGCAGGACATCAGTATGGACTTCGTGCTTAGACTTTTCAAGACTATTCGAAAACATGATTCCAAATTTGTTGTTGTGGACCGTTTCTCTAAAATAACTCACTTCATCCCTTGTTCTAAGACCTCTGACGCATCTCATGTTGCCAAGCTATTTTTTAGTGAGGTCGTCAAATTGCATGGGTTACCAAAAACCATAGTGTCTGACCGTGACGTGCGATTCATGAGTTACTTCTAGAAGACACTATGGTATATAATGATTACTAGTCTCCAATTTTCTTCTGCCTACCACCCTCAGACTGATGGTCAAACTGAGGTGGTCAATAGGAGCTAGGGGGTTTGCTCAGATGTTTAGTGGGGGAGCACACCAGGACGTGGGACGTCGTACTACCTATAACTGAGTTTGTATTCAATAGTTCTATCAATAGGTCCACAGGTCTAAGTCCTTTTGAAGTCGTTACTGGTTATAAGCCTAGGAAGCCTATTGATCTTGTCCCCATGTCATTATCTCATAGGCCATCAGAGTCTACAGAGTCTTTGGCGCATCACATTCATTCATTACATCAAGAAATCAGGCGAAAGATCACTACTAGCAATGAACATTATAAATTTTCTGCAGACCAGTATAAACGTTTCAAAAAATTTAATATCGGGGACTCTGAGATGGTCTGCATTAGGCCCAAGCAGTATCCTCCGAGGACCGCTCGCAAGTTACACGCGCATAACGCTGGACCCTTCAATATTATAAAACGAAACGGTCTCAACATGTATGAGGTAGAGCTTCCACTTTCCATGGGAATTAGTTCCACATTCAATGTGGAGGATCTAGTTACTTTTCGGTGGGACCACTGATACTTTGTCCGGGCCTTCGCCCATCCATCCTGATTCCCCAAATTTGTCCTTTAATCCATGGCCTCTTCCCGACCTTTCTTCTCAGCCTCTACCTACCATACCTAACCTTCACACACCCAGAGAGGAAATAGAGGATATCCTGGACCATCAGATAGTTTCAACGTCGGATGGCAGTTTTCAGAAGTACATGATTAAATGGAAGTCACGCCCGACTTCAGACAACACGTGGCTCATTGAGGAGGAGTTTCAGAGACTCGATCCTGACATCCTAAAGCGGTTCAAGAGTTTTATTTCGCCAGTGATGAAATCTTTGCAGCCGGGGAGAGTCGATGGGGACATCAAGCATGCACGCACACGCACACACATCGCCCCCTACGTACGTACGCACGTACGCACGCAAAGAGGAGGGCCCCACCGTCGATCTGGATCGATGACGACATTCAGGGATGGCCTCCTACTTAGAAGACAGAGTTTGGTTCATTAAAGTGGGCCCAATAGTCAAGTAAAGCTCTGATTAATTTCATACTTTAGGTTTTGCTTATTTATGTTATTTAGAATATCATAGGCGGATTAGATTTCTTTGATTAGTCTTTATTTTAGTTTACTTCATCGCCAAGTAATAGGTTGCGCACATGACACGAGTTTTGGGGTATAGGGTTTGCTTATAAATAGACACCCCTTGTAGCTTTTTCATTCATTGAAGTTGAATAAAAATTCATGCGTGATTTTCTGCTCCCTGAGTTTCTGAGTTGTGGAAAAATTCAAGTGGGTGCGAAGCCCTCCCTTTTCGAAGGGCTAACTACCGTGGTGCGAAGCCACGTCTATCTCAATCCACCCCTATCTTCTATCATCCATATTTCTCTCATTCTACGATCATCCTCACTTCAAATCCACCTGTTTTGCAGCCGTTCTTCTCCCTATAGCTAGTTTCCAGAATCTGACCCTGCAAGAGGGCCGAAACTTCGACGAAGCACTGCGCCCCAGACCGCAAGTCGGATCACCACGAGATTTGGAGGGTTTGTAGTCCCCCCTGACCAACCAGAGCCTAGAAGGCCGTTTTAGGATTCGAGCCACCAACGCACGTGCGGCCAGCCTCCTGCGCACGGGCATCAGGCCCGGACCGCTGTCCGCACGTAGGAGTTGTCGTTTAGTTCAAGTTTTCTTCCTATTTTCCCCTTTCACACCAGTTTTTCATAACCCTAACCCTAGATTGCGTGATTTTTACTTCATTTGCCCCTTTTCTTACCCTAGGGTTTTCTGAATTGCAATTTGTGAATCCCTTGGATTAGGGACTGATTGTTGTGCATGTGTGGATGATTGTTATTTCCCTTTGAGTATCGTTTGGTCCATAATTTTACTGATCCAGTCCTAGCCTGTGCAGGCCTGAACCCGCGCAAATTGCCCTTACTTGAATGTTTGAGCTTTGTGGAATTATTATGCGTTTGTTCTGAATTAGTGTGATCTAAGCCTGAGATCTTTCATACCATATTTAACATTCATGTCTTGCATCATCCCGCCACAACAATCAAATTGAGAATCACATTCCATGATTGGTGAGCCCCACCCATCTGACTGGATGATCCTACCCATCCAACTGATGGAATTTACCACATTCAATGCCACGGACCGCGGCCAGTACCCATTTTCCACAGTCAATTTGTGGGTTACCAATCAGACGGTCAGGAACATCAGGTCGAAGCCAATTTCCCACCACACCCAACCCAAAAGCATGATCCACCCAGCAACGGTACGGATCAAGCTCAGGCAAACCAAAATCTACAACTTAAAAGAACATAAAGACGGGAAAAGGAGAAGGAGATTGCGAAGCTGACCGAAGATCTGGCAGGCATCGAGGACACGGTCGGTGGGCCATCGGAGGGTGAGAGGGAGCTCGAGAAGCTTCTGCCAGAAATCAGAGGAGATAGGGAAGGGCTTATTCCCAACGAAGACTCCGATCAGGTACTCCGCCGTGTCGTGCGGCCGTGCGTTCGTCCGCGGCGTAGAAGGCACGGCCCCCATCCAATCCTTCCTATAATTGTCTTCCTTCTTTCTCTTTTCCTCCTCTCAGAACTCAAATCCAAAGATCATATTCCTAATCAAAGAAAACATCCTCATGGAAAAGGAAAAATGAACTGAAATCGGACGGAGAGATACGAAAGAGCAGATCTGAAAGAGAGAGATTTGAAAATAGAAACGAGGTTTTGAAAATGGGCGATTTTTTTTTTTTTTTTTGGAATTCTTCTGGTGTTTGAGATGGGATGTTAAAAGTTCACCTCTCTACTGAAAATTACCAAATTGGCCTTTCTGACTCCTGACTGTAAATGAGTTTGTTTTGCCTCTGTCGCGTCTCAGAGACTAGCATGCTTCGACGGCCACTGGGGCCCACATGATGAGAGGGCCAATAATTTGGACCGTCCGTATTCTTGCTTCTATCTTAGGTAATATATTCTATTATAGTGACGATTTATTGATGAAGCTAAACTTTGATTTTTAGTGTTTAACCTGATTCACTATAAATCTTTTTTTTGTTCTAAAATCATCTATAAATATCATAACAAGACCTATATAGTATATTTCACAACATGGACGGCTCCGATCATCAGAACACTCAGCATGTGGGCCCCAGTACGCAGCGACCCATGCTCACTTTGAGTCGCGATAGACACAAAACGTACCAAGGTGCAAATTGCCCTGCGTCCTCAGGACACCGGAATTATTTGATACTCTGTCAAAGTACGTTGCTAGATACGCTGGCACTCAAAATTGGAAAGTTGAATACATGCCAGAGCCTAACTTAAATTGAACTGACTAAAAGTCCTAACCTTTGATTGGCGAAGAGTTTTTTTAATTTGAAATTGGACCGTTGGATATTTGTCGCTTTTAATCCAATGAATGTCCACCAATCCCTGGTCGGTTCATCAAATGAGTGGAATTTTTGGTGCATGGTATATCTGAAGCAAGACCCATATTTTGGACCGTTTAATTTGAGTTACTTGTGTGACACGTATGCGATTTCACAGTGCATGTGTATCATCCATCACATCACACCCTGTATCAAAGTTTATAGTTTCAGCCATTCAGGTGAGGCGTCAAAATCCAAAGAGAAATTTACAACTGTACGACCCATTTATGGCCCATTTACATTTCAAAGCCCACTTCTTATTACCTCTCAAGAATAAGCCCCATGTGCACGGACGGCTTCCCAAAGGTCCAAAGGTCGAAAATGCCCGTCTTCTCGGAAATGTGATTCCCAGAAACTGAGGCTTCTTATGGCTACGGATTATAACCGTAGCCCATACTTTTTTGATATGTCCTTTAATATATATTAAAGGTATTTTGATATGTACTTCGATATATATCGAAGGTCTTTCGATATGATAAAAAAATATCTGTCCAACGAGTTTGCCTAAAAAATCCTGCAATTTTCAATACATATAGAAGAGTATTCAATATGTATCGAAGGTGATTGTACTTATAGCTATGGATTATAACCATAGCTCTAACCGTAGTCCGTCCTTGTCTGTGCAAATTTTTTTATTTTTTATTTTAATTTTTTATTTTTTTAGATGGAGAACTTTATTCTACCTATAATTTTCTCTAATATATATATATATATATATATATATATATATATAAAATATATATATAAGCGTATAAAAAAAATTCTCTCTTTTTTTCTTTTCTTTCTTTATTCATTGAACAAGAATATCTTTTAAACCAAAATTAGTTACTTGACGTACCCTATATGATTTTGGGGTAGGAGAAGCTACTTTAGCCAACCAACCTAGTTATTTTCCAAGATTCCATTAGGTCAATGGTCGAAACTCCATTTGATTCACTTCGCAGTCAATTTCAATCAGTTCGCGGTCAATTTTATTCATTTCATTTACTTCGCGATCAATTCCATGCATTTCACGGTCCATCCCGGTGATTCTCCTTCACTTCACGGTCAATTCCATGCATTTCGCGGTCAATTCTTTTCACTTCACGGTCAATTCCATGCATTTCACGGTCAATTCCCTTCATTTCACGGTCAATTTCATGCATTTCATAGTCAATCTGATGTAGAGCGGGTCGCGGACAGTTTCATGGCCAAAATGGATCAGAAAAGGCCCGGTCGACGACAACGTTCATCCCTGCGTCACAATCCCGACTATTCCCCTTCACTTCATGGTCAATTCCATGCATTTCACGGTCAATTCCCTTTACTTCACAGTTAATTCCCTTCATTTCATGGTCAGTTTCATGCATTTCACGGTCAATCCCGGCGATTCCCCTTCACTTCACCGTCAATTCCATGCATTTCACGGTCAATTTTCTTTACTTCACGGTCAATTCTGTGCATTTCACGGTCAATTCCCTTCATTTCACGATCAATTCCATGCATTTCACAGTCAATCCCAGCTATTCCCTTCACTTCACGATCAATTCCATGCATTTCATGGTCAATTCCAGTTATTCCCTTCACTTTACGGTCAATTCCATGCATTTTATGGTCAATTCCATGCATTTCACGGTCAATTCCATGCATTTCACGGTCAATCTCGGTGATTCCCCTTCACTTCACGGTCAATTTCCTTTACTCACGGTCAATTCAATGCATTTCACGGTCAATTCCATTTACTTCACGGTCAATTCCGTGCATTTCACAGTCAATTCCCTTCATTTCATGGTCAATTCCATGCAT
Organism: Magnolia changhungtana; assembly: GCA_030180095.1. Taxonomy (NCBI): domain Eukaryota; kingdom Viridiplantae; phylum Streptophyta; class Magnoliopsida; order Magnoliales; family Magnoliaceae; genus Magnolia; species Magnolia changhungtana. Next base: position 9,182,630 of record JASAUF010000600.1, read on the forward strand.
GGTTAATTCTGGCGATTCCCCTTCACTTCACGGTCAATTCCATGCATTTCACGGTCAATTCCCTTTACTTCAAGGTCAATTTCGTGTATTTCACGATCAATTTCATTCATTTCACGGTCAATTACATGCATTTCACAGTCAATTCCCTTCATTTCACGATCAATTCAATGCATTTCACGGTCAATTCCCTTCACTTCACGGTCATTTCCATGCATTTCACGGTCAATTCCGGCGATTCCCCTTCACTTCACGGTCAATTTCATGCATTTCACAGTCAATTCCCTTCACTTCGCGGTTAATTTCATGCATTTCACTCCATTCACTCACTCACTCTCAAATACATGTTCGAACTCATCTTTGTCATCCCTATGGAGATTTAATGAAGAAAATGGGTGAAAAGAAGGAATAGGGATGGCAGAGATGAGTTTGGACGTGTATTTGAGTGTAAGGGATTAAATGGAGTGAAATTGGTAAAGCACCGACATTTTTGACCTGTGTAAAAATGCATGGAATTGACCATGAAGTGAAGGGAATTGACCGTGAAATGCATGGAATGACCGTAAAGTGAAGCGAATTGACCGTGAAATGCATTGAATTGACCATGAAGTAAAGGGAATTGACCGTGAAATGCATTGAATTGACCATGAAGTAAAGGGAATTGACCGTGAAATGCATTGAATTGACCGTAAAGTAAAGGGAATTGACCATGAAATGCATGAAATTGACCGTGAAGTGAAGGGGAATCGCTGGAATTGACCATAAAATCCATGGAATTGATCGTGAAATGAAGGGAATTGACCGTGAAATGCACGAAATTGACCGTGAAGTAAAGGGAATTGACCGTGAAATGCATGGAATGACCGTGAAGTGAAGCAAATTGACCGTGAAATACATGGAAATGACCATGAAGTGAAGCGAAGTGAATTGACCGTGAAATGCATTGAAATGACCGTGAAGTAAAGGGAATTGACCGTGAAATGCATTGAGTTGACCGTGAAGTAAAGGGAATTGACCGTGAAATGCATGGAATTGACCGTGAAGTGAAGGGGAATAGCCGAGATTGACTGTGAAATGCATGGAATTGACTGTGAAATGAAGGGAATTGACCATGAAATGCACGGAATTGTCCGTAAAGTGAAGAGAATTGACCGAAATGCATGGAATGACCGTGAAGTGAAGCGAATTTATTGTGAAATACATAGAAATGACCATGAAGTGAAGCGAATTGGCCGTGAAATGCATTGAAATGACCGTGAAGTAAAGAGAATTGACCGTGAAATGCATTGAATTGACCGTGAAGTAAAGAGAATTGACCGTGAAATGCATGGAATTAACTGTGAAGTGAAGGGGAATAGCCAGGATTGACCATGAAATGCATGAAATTGACCGTGAAATGAAGGGAATTGACCATGAAATGCACGAAATTGACCATGAAGTGAAGGGAATTGACCGTGAAATGTATGGAATTGACCATGAAGTGAAGGGGAATAATCAGGATTGACCATGAAATGCATGGAATTGGCCGTGAAATGAAGGGAATTGACCGTGAAGTGAAGGGAATTGACCGTGAAATGCATGAAATTGACCGTGAAGTGAAGGTGAATCGCCAGGATTGATCGTGAAATGCATGGAATTGATCGCGAAGCAAATGAAATGAATGAAATTGACCGCGAACTGATTGAAATTGAACGTGAAGTGAATGAAATGGTTTTTCAACCATCGACCTGATGGAATCTTGGAAAATAACCAGGTTGGCTAGCTAAAGTAGCTTCTCCTACCCTAAAATCATATAGGGTACGTCAAGTAACTAATTTTGGTTTAGAAGATATTTTTGTTAAATGAATAAAGAAAGAAATGAAAAAAGAGAGAAATTTTTATTTTTTTTATGCTTATATATACATATTTATATAAATATGTATTAGAGAAAATTGTAGGTAGAATAAAGTTCTCCATGTAAAAAAAAATTGAACAGAGATCCATGGCTACAGTTATGGCTACGGCTATAATTCGTAGCCATCAGTAAAATACTTTCAATACATATCGAATACTCTTCGATATGTATCAAAAATTGCAGGATTTTAAGGCAAACTCGTTGGACAATTTTGGATCTTTTTCGATCATATCGAAAGACCTTCGATACATATCAAAGGACATATTGAAAAAGCAGGGGCTACAGTTATAATCCGTAGCAATAAGAACCCCGTAGCTATAGGTTCCTTTTTTTTCCTGTTGTAATCCCCACTGCTTTTTGTGGGCCCTATTATGAGGTTTGTGTTATATCCAAACCGTTCATCTATTTGGCGAACTCATATTAAGGCTTGAGATTAAAAATAAGAAAGATCTAGCCATCAAGTGGACCACACGGTAAAAGGCAGTGGAGGATTGAACGTCTACCATTGAAACCCTTTTAGGGGTCACAGAAGTTTTGGATCATTATGAAATTTGTTTTTCCTCTTCGTCCAGGTCTTTGTGACCTTATGAATAGATTGGATGAAAAATAAATGTTATGGTGGGCCCTACAAAATTTTTAACGGTGAAAATCAAATTTCATGTGGCTCTTTGTGGTGTGGTCCTGTTGATCTTTGGATATGATTATTTTTTTGATAATGCTCCAAAATGATCTCGAAATATGGATGAACGTTGTGGATATAATAAAATATAACTGTGGGGTACATGTAACTTTGATCTCTTTTGAACCATTAGTACAACTCGGAGTTTGAGTAGCGTCAACGCTCGTCTTCGAGCACCAGTCGATCCTCTTGCGGAAGGAAAAACAGGGGCATTTTCGACCTTTGGGAAGCCGTCCGTATATATGAGGCTTATTCTTGAGAGGTAAAAAAAAGTGGGCTTAGAAATGTAAATGGGCCATAAATGGGTTGTACAGCTGTAAAATTTTCAAATCCAAACCACCGAAACTAGGAAACGGATTGACTACTCCCCCTGCCACCAGCCTGGTTGCTGCTGCTCGGTGCTCTATGGGCCACCATGTTGTATTTATTTCATCCATTCTGCTCATTAATGTTTTACAGATCACTTTAGGGGTTAACTTAAAAATGAGATGGACATAAATCTCAAGTGGACCACACCACAGGAAAACAATATTGATTGGATATCCAACATTAAAATCCTCCTAACGCCCAACTGTACAATTTATCAACTGTACAATTTATTTGACATCCAATCTGTTGATTAGGTCATACAGGCCCACATGAAGGGAAAAAACAAAAACCAGCTTGATCCAAAACTTTTATGGCCCCAAATGGTTTTTAACGGTCCACACTTATTAAACACTGTTTCCTGTAACGTGGTCCACTTGAGATTGCGATATACCTCATTTTTGGCATCATGCTACAATATGATCTAGAAAAATAGATGGACAGAATGGATGAAACACATACATCATAGTGGGGCCTACAAAGCACCGACCACCAGCCATTGGCTAGTGGCAGTGAGAGTAGCCAATCCGTTTTCCCAAAACTGTGGGTCCATTGTAACAGTTTGATCTAAATAATCATTTGGTGGACAGTGCAATAATAAATAGCAAACGATCCAAAATATTAGAGATAAATGTCCATCGGTCAAAGGTCCGAACGGTCTAATCAATCTGATTCTAGGAACATAAGCAATCTATAGCGGTTTACATTTTTCTGCGGTCTGGATTTGGAGTCCGGGAGCGGATTAGGTGAGACCCGGATCCACCGAGGTGGGTGGGACACCTGACTATGGGGCGCACAGTCATTTATTTTCCTTAAATCCAAACCGTCCAACTATTTTGAAAGTTCATTTTAGGTCATGATCCCAAAAATGAATTGGACTCAAATCTTATCTTGACACACCACAGGAAACACTAGTGATTGAATCTCCACCGTTAAAAACTTCATGAATTCCACTTGAAAGTTTATTTGCCATCCAACTTACTGAGAAGGTCACAAACACCTGTATGAAGAGACGACACAGAAATCATCTTAATCCAAAGCTTTTATACCACACAAAGTTTTTAATAGTCATTCAACCTTGTTTCCTGTACTATGGTGCATTGAGATTTGGAATTGCTTCATTCATGGATCATACCCTAAAACGAGCTTTCAATATAGACGGACGGCGTGGATGTAGTCATATACATCACAGTGGGCCCCACATTAAGGGGTCCCATCCACCTGGTGGATCAGGGTTCTCACCTAATCCGCTCGGTCAGCGTCCTAGACGGACGAGGATGCGACGATTCCCGCGAAGAAAGGTTGAATTGGGGATTTCTGGCACACGTACCAATGTGCTCATGCCAAAAGGATCAAGTACGCTCATCAGGTGTGCCCTAACCGATGTATGTTATCTGTCACAAATACTGAGAGGGTTCGTTGAGCAGGCCTAGCACATCTACGTGATGAACGTACACGGATCGTTGTGTAATTTTTCTAACCATCCATCTTCCTCCTGTGCGTGGGACCAACAAAACATATTTTCACGTGAAACCAGTGTTTGGTGGGCACTGTAATCGTAACCAATGGGCCAGTTAGTTTCCTATATTTTCATATGCAACTGGATTGTCACGTATGAAAGGGCATATATGGACTGCCACAATAGTAGGGATCTCAAAATTCAACATACATCCCGATATATTTAGATTAAGCCTCGAATGAATAACTTCGCACCTTAAGAAAAACCTACCAAGGTTGGGTCTTTATATTTCATACTTGGTCCATATAGTGAGAAATTCAAGTCGTTCATATGAACGGAAATATCCTACTACGACTACCCACGAGGTTTCTTAACTCGATAGACACCAAAATCAATGGTTAAGGGGATGATTTGTCAATTGGGTTAAAATGATATAAGGATAGAAATTTAACATGTATGGTTTATTTATGATACATAGGCATGATATAAATTTTAACATCAAATGGCTCGTAGGAATCATGTGATCTAGAATTCAAGGGTCTAGGTTAATGACATTTTCGTAATTATTACTGATATGAGAGTTTTGGAAAATCTAATGGTTCTGCATAGTTATAGGAACGTTTCTAAGTAATTCTTACAAAAGAACTTATATCTAAATCATTATAAATAAGAAATTATTCACCAAACTAATTAAGGGAATGTACATATATCAACCAACATAATAGATGGTCAGATGACATGTTAAAAATAGAAAAAAAATTGTTGGTTAGTACTCTAATCATGTATGTAAGTGAGTGTGCAGTTGTTTTTGTAAACAGATGATCACAAATGAGTTTTTGGAGTGATCAAGAGGTAGAACATGTATACCGTTAGATTCAAGTGACTTGTTCACATGTGTAAGTTTCTTAGATTGTAGTTTTGATGGTGGGTTAAGTATATTCATAAGTGGGGAACAAGATGAATGGACCAGAATCTCAATTTGATGTGTATGAGTGAATGATGAGATCAAGTAGCTAGTTTACTATGATAAGGTGGTCCTAAATCAGAGTGGACGGTCAGATATCTTTACTTAGCGGTGAATAGTTGACTGAACGGTTGGTTATGATGGACAAATGAGAATACTTGGTATATGATGATCCTATCTCAAAATCAACGGTCAGATAGCTTGATCTATTAATGGAGTTTATTCACAATGGTCAGATGACTTGATCTATGAATGAAGATTATTCCCAGCGGTCAGATTCGTTTTGAAAAATGGATGTAAGATTAGGATAGGTAGATTGATATCGTACACATGTGCATAATAAGTTAAATTTTATAGAAACACTGGTAAACTTTCAATACTCTGGTATCGAAAAGTTCGGGGTGTTATATTTAGTGAGCTAAGATAAAAAGAATGATTAAAGAGAATATTAATACTCGAAGAATGCCCAAGTAAAGCTTTGGAGATTTGGAAATAATTTATAAGATTTTAAGTGCCAAAGATTCAAGAAAACTAAGTGTAAAAGTGACACAGGGATGAACGTGATGAGGATAAATACTCCGAATCCATGGAGCTTCTCTGGACTCCTCACAGAGACTTCTCGAATCTATGAGGAAAGAAAGCAGAAAATAGAAATAAATTCTAATAAATTCAAAATTGATTAATTGATTACTAAAAATGAGTTCACAACCCTTTAAATAGGGATACTAAGCAATGAGAAAGAAATCAGAATCAAACTACAACTAAAACTCCTAGAAATCATGACTTACCATAAATAGAAACTTACTATTTATAGACGGTCACGATGTCTACTAGTGCGCAAGGTTTTCGGCCAAAAATAGTAAGTGTCCTATTTGGCTTCACCAAACCGTTCTCCTAATTATTCTAAGCTCTTTTCACGTTGGGCGCAACTCCTAAAGCCCGACGGATGAAGAGTTATAATTAAACTAAAACTTACTATTTATAGTAAAAACGAAATTAAAGCAGGGAAACGACCGTCGATCCAGGGGTTTTTCGCAATTTCGGGCGTCGCAACCCAGCATAGCAGGGTTGGTTGGCTAAAGTAGCTCGTTCTACCCCAAAATCATATATTTTACGTCAGGTAACTCATTCCGGATTGTGAGAAACGCCCGATTTAAGGTCCGATGGTCTGGATCACTTCTGTCGCCAACCAGGCCTTTTCTGATCCATCTTGGCCATGAAACTGTCCACGACCCGCTCTACATCAGTCCCCTCCACTTTAAAAGAACTCGTCCTTGAGTTCTCATCCTACGCTGGTTCATGATACTCGGTCAGGTCCGCGACGTTGAAAGTCCGTGAGATCGTCATGTCATATGGAAGATCAATAACATAAGCATTGTTATTGATCTTTCGGATGATTGGTACCGGTCCAATCTTTTTATTCTTCAACTTGTTGTACGTCCCGGTTGGAAATCGTTCTTTGTGCAGATGGACCATTACTTGATCGCCCACCTCGAACACTTTTTGTTGCTGATGCTTGTCCGCTTGCTCCTTGTACTTTTCATTCGAGGCATGTAGCTTGGTTTGTACTTCCGCATGAATGCCCATGATCTTGTCAGCCATATGTTCTGCTGCAATGCACATGCCTGGGAGCTTGGGCAGAGAGACCAAGTCTAATGCGTGGCGAGGTACTCGTCCGTAAATAACCTAGAACGGGGATTTTCCTATCGAGCGGTTCACCATATTGTTGAATGCAAACTCTGCTTGAGACAAGGCCAAATCCCACTGCTTCAGTTTTTCTCCTGAAATACAGCGAAGGAGGTTTCCTAACGTGCGATTCACAACTTCGGTCCGCCCATCAGTCTGTAGGTGGTAAGCACTGCTGAATTGAAGTCATGTATCGAATCGAGTCCACAAAGTCCGCCAAAAGTGGCTAATGAACTTCGTGTCATGATCAGAAGTAATAGTCTTGGGGACCTCGTGTAGCCGTACGACCTCCCTGAAAAATAGATTCGCCACGTGTGTTGCATCGAAGGTTTTCTTGCATGGGATAAAGTGTACCATCTTAGAAAAACGATTTACCACCATGAACACCAAATCTATACCGCGTTGTGTTCGTGGGAGACCAAGCACGAAGTCCATTAATAAATCCTCCCAAGGACTGTCAGGCACAGGTAAGGGGTGTAGAGGCCCGTATTCTGAGATTGCCCCTTGGAGGTTTGACAAATATGACAACGTTGTACGGCTTTTCCACATCACGTACTAATTGCGGCCAGTAATACCGCTTTTCCACAAGAGCTCGCGTCTTGTCTCGCCCAAGGTGTCCACCGAGGCCACCTCCATGTAGCTCCTGAATAATCTGCTCCCTTAGAGAACTTTGGGGGATGCACAATCGATTTCCTTTGAAGAGAAAATTGTCTTGTATATGAAGGTCACTGGGGTGACCTTCTTGGCACTTCACCCAAAAATCTTTGAAGTCCTCATCCTTGGCATACAGCTCATTGAGACAGTCGAAGCCGACCACCTTGTTGCTCATCATAACGAGTAGTGATGCACGACGGCTAAGTAGCCACCTTGTTTTGCTGCCCTGACTTGTGCTTCAGAACGAACGTGAATTCCTGTAAAAACGCAACCCATCTAGCATGCATACGATTCACGTTAGTTTGACTATTAATAAACTTTAATGCTTGATGGTCAGTGTACAGAACAAACTCTCTTTAAATTAGATAATGCCGCCAATGTCGCAAGGCCTGAACAACTGCGTATAACTCAAGCTCATAAGTCGACCACTTCTTTCGGGCTTCGCTGAGTTTCTCGCTGTAGAAGGCTATCGACCTGCCTTCCTGTGATAACACTCCTCCAATTCTGACGTATGAAGCGTCACATTTAACCTCAAACAATTTGTCAAAATTAGGAAGCACCAAGACCGGTGTTGTAGACAAACGATGCTTGATCTCATGAAAGCTCTTGTCAACTTTATCGGTCCACTGGAACGGTCCCTTTTTCATGCAATCTGTTACAGGCGCGACTATGGTGCTAAAATCTCACACAAATCGACGATAGAAAGTCGTCAATCCGTGAAAACTCCTCACCTCATGAATGTTTGTCGGGATCGGCCATTCCCTAATAGCTCGCACCTTTTCATCGTCCACACGAATGCCTGTGGACATTACAACAAATCCTATAAACAACAGGCTGTCAGTTAAAAAACTACACTTTTTCAAGTTTAGGTACAACTTGTTAATTTGTAGGACCTTCAGCACCTGCCTGAGATGTTTCCTACGCTCCACCTCATCCTGGCTATATATCAATATATCATCAAAATATACTACCACAAATCGGCCAGTGAATGATTTTAGAACTTGATTCATCAAACGCATAAAAGTACTTAGTGCGTTCGATAAGCCAAAGGGCATGACCAGCCACTCATACAACCCTTCCTTGGTCTTGAATACCGTTTTCCACTCATCACTGAGTCGGATACGAATCTGAAGGTACCCACTCCTTAGATCTAGTTTTGAGAACACCTTGGCCTCTTCTAGCATATCGAGCATATCGTCCAACCGTGGTATTGGGAACCAATATTTGATGGTAATTTTGTTGATTACTTGGCTGTCGACACACATGCGCCAGCTTCCATCCTTTTTTGGAGTTAATAATGCTGGTACGGCACATGGGCTCAATCTCTCTCTCAAGAGACCCTTACGGATCAATTCCTCCACTTGCCCCTGAAGTATCTCACACTCCTTCGGACTCATCTGATAATGAGGGCGGTTGGGCAGGCTAGCCCTAGGGACAGGGTCTATGTGACGTTGAATGTCCCTCATGGGAGGCAATCTATCAGGTAAATCCTTAGGCCAGACTTCTTTGAATTCGTTTAGCAACAGTTTTAAACTTGGAGGGATGTTTGAGGGTTCCTCTTCCTCGCCCTTCACCACTAGGGCGTGCACCTCGCCAGTTTCCTTGGATTCCTCCATGAAATCCCGAATGGTCAAGAGGGAACTCCCCTCCACTTTAGAGGCTTCAGGGTGGTTCTCTGGTGCCATAGGGGTAATGATTATTTTTCGACTATCCTTGACGAATACGTAGACATTGTCTCGTCCCCGATGGGCCGCATCACGGTCTGATTGCGAGGGTCGACCGAGTAGCATGTGGCAAGCTTCCATTTCGACCACGTCACAAAGTATCTGATCCTTATAATTTTTACCAATTGAAAACGAGATAGTACATTGTTCAGTTACCTTGGTTTCATTCACCTTTTTTATCCAGTCAATTAAGTACGGGGAAAGATGTTTTGTCGTTGGTAGCCACAACTTGTCTACCATCACTTTTGAGATGATGTTCTCGCTACTACCACTATCTATGATCACATCACAGACCTTTCCGTTGACAATGCACCGAGTACGAAATATATTGTGTCGCTGTGGATGTAATTCCTTTCATGGGGTATACAGTAATTGCCTCACAACTAGAAATTCGTCACGATCCTCGCCCGTTACTTCATCGCCACCTGCTATTTCTTCAGTGGTTTGTTCATGCTCATCATAGTCATGACCTTCTTCTGCGGCCTCATCTTCAGTGCCCCCTTCGTTTATAGTCAAGTGTGCTGCGGGACGTTGAGGACAGGTGTTTGATAAGTGGCCTGGCTGGCCACAACGGTAACAATTGTTCGACCTTGGCCGAGCATAAGGATTTGGAATCTTACTCGGGCCCGCTGTTGTGGGTGCTACGCGTTGAGGTCTGGATGAGCCGCTCCCCGTATCACGGCTTGTAGTTGTAGGAGGTTGAGGACGTTCTCCTACTGGATCTTTTCCTCGTGCCAGCACTGGATCCTGCATGGGACCCATCATGGGGGGTCGAGTTGAAGGATAAGGATGAGCAGAAGCTCTTACAAGTTGTGTTTCTGCCCTACCCGCCAATTGAACTGCTTCATCTACGGTCCCGACTGGGTACATCTGAACTCGGTCCTGAATTGTCGATTGCAACCCACCTATAAATTGTGCCACTTTCTGGAACTCAGATTCTGACAGATCGTTTCGCGTAGCCAACCGCTGGAATTCTTCAGTGTAATTTGTGACGGTTCGATTTCCTTGTCGGTAATTTTGGTATTGCTGAAATAATATCTGTCCATAATCACTGGGGAGAAATCGTGATCGAAGAAGACATCTCATCCGTGGCCATGATGAGATGAGCGCCTTGTTCTGACGGGCTCGTGAGAGTTGTAATTGTTCCCACCATGCAGAAGCACCAGATTTTAACTTAAACGCTACCAATTTTACCATCTTATGATCTGGCACGTCCATATAATCAAAATATCTCTCTACTTCGGCTAGCCAATCGAGGAAATCTTCTATACGTAATAAACCATTAAAACTAGGAAGTTCAGCCTTACCTCGATAGTCTCTTTCAGCACGATCTAGGTGATCGCCTCCATGGATCGGTCGTCGGGCAAAACCATCATTAAGGTCCTCATCGCTAGAACTTGACTCATCTGGTGTAGCCATACGGTTTGCCACTGGTAGGGCTCTACGAAAATCGGGGTTGTGTCGTACAGCAACCACGGGTGGTGGAGCCACCCTGGGTGGTGGAGCAACCATAGGTGGTGGAGCACTGCTTAGGGCTCGGGGCGGAAGTAATGCATCCGCAAGACGGTCGAGGGTTACTTGCAACCCTTGCATGGTCAACTGACTCTTCCGGTGGAAAGCTTCCATTCTTTCCGACAGATAACGAATCCCTAGATCTCCGTCCACAGGATTTTGATTCGTACCTTCATTATTTGCCATCGGCCCGAGGAGAAACCTCGCTCTGATACCAATTGACGCAGGGATGAACGTGATGATGATAAATACTCCGAATCCACGGAGCTTCTCTGGACTCCTCACAGAGACTTCTCGAATCCACAAGGAAAGAAAGCAGAAAATAGAAATAAATTCTAATAAATTTGAAATTAATTAATTGGTTACTAAAAATGAGTTCACAACCCTTTAAATAGGGGTACTCAGTAATGGTAAAGAACTCAGAATCAAACTACAACTAAAACTCCTAGAAATCGCGACTTACTATAAATAATAAACTTACTATTTATAGACGGTCGTGATGTCTACTAGTGGGCAAGGTTTTCGGCTAAAAATAGTAAGTGTCCTATTTGGCTTCACCAAACCGTTCTCCTAATTATTCTAATCTCTTTTCACGTTGGGCGCAACTCCTAAAGCTTGACAGATGAAGAGTTATAATCAAACTAAAACTTACTATTTATAGTAAAAACGAAATTAAAGCAGGAAAATTGTCGACAGGATTTTTCACAATTCGCAACCTCGCGTAGTAGGGTTGGTTAGTAGGGTTGGTTGGCTAAAAATCATATATTTTACGTCAGGTAACTCATTCCGGATTGCGAGATACGCCTGATTTAAGGTCCGATGGTCTGGATCACTTCTGTCGCCGACCGGGCCTTTTCTGATCCATCTTGGCCATGAAACTGTCCACGACTCGCTCTACATCAAAAAGAGAGAGAAAAGACTGAAAAAATCATAAAGTATATCAAGAGAAAGAACATACCGTTCGATCCCACCCAAGGTTGGTTTGGTCTGAAAGAATGTGCACAGAAACATTCGACGAGAAAATATGATTTTTAGAGTTAATTTGGCTTGAAATTTAGGTCTGACCGAAGCTTGGTTCAGTACCACCGAAGAAGAGTTCGATGCGACCTGAGGGAGACAGACTTCAGAAGAAATTTGAGAAAATTTGACTGCAACCGAGAAGCTAATTCGGTGCGACCGAAGTGATGTTTGTTGCGACCGAAAGTTGTCGTCAGTGCAACTGAAGCATAACATAAGTGCATAAATGTGAAGTCGATTGCAAGTCGGTGCAAATTTTTCCTATATGAAGGGGTGAATCTAGCCTTCTAAAACATGAATTATAGTATAAGAGATAGACCAAGGAGTTGTGGAGCTTCTATAGGGTCATTCTCCAATCCTTCATTTCTTCAGTTTTTATATTTTTCTTTTGAGTTTTTAGTTCAATTATGTTTATGATTAACTAATCTCTTAGCTAAGGCTAAGAGGTGAAGCTTATAGTTATTTTTGATGTCTCAGTTTACTTTGATTCATGTTATTGGTTTGATTGTTATAATTATTGATATTGGTTTAAATGAAGATATATTTTTAGCTTACTTTGATCCATTATTGATTTCGGGCACATTGGATGCTTATGAAAACTAAGAATAATTGCTTATCTATTTTGCAAGGGTTTAATATATAAAGTCCATTGATCTATCATAGACTAAGGGCATGATAGATGCTTTGAATTCCCTGCGATCAATACTTTAGTTATTTATTTGGGACACAATTCAATTGAAGTTTAAATCTTTTTTGGGTTTATGAATGATGATTTAGCTACTCTATTATCTAGCTAGATAGGATAAGACTTCACTTCTAATTGAGTTATACAATTGAATCAAGTGAATTAAACATTAAGAATGGCTATACGCGGATCCTTGATGATCTAGTGCTTTATCTTTACTAATTTCTTACTCAATCACATCATTACTTCTTAAATCAAATTCCATAAGTTAGTTCTAGTTATAGTTATAAAGTGTTCGAGAAATCGCACAATTATAAGTCCATATGGTTACGACCCCAGTCTCACCTACTACATCAGAATCCTACACTTAGGGTTTATTCCAATCAACACTCAGAATGTACATGAATCTAAAGAAATAAAATTGTTCTTAGTCCGCTTATCTTGCCACTTGTATGTTGGTAGATGTTTCATGAGTGATTGTAAAATGCCTCAAACAAAACACCACACATTCGCGTGTCAATATCAAATTCAAGTTAAATAGCTAGTGAGCAATAGGGAATTAAACTAGATTTTTTTTTTTTTAAAAAAAGAAAGATTAGCATGAGGGATGGATAGATAAATAGCGTTGTGTTTGTCTTGGTTATGTGGATGTGTGTCTTGGAACTATTTGTTATGTGTTCTATTTATAAACTTGAGAGGCGGTAGCTAGAGAGCAATTTTCTACTTAGTGAGCGATTGAGCTAGTTGCCAATGTGATCTTGTGTAAGTTTTTCACATAAGTATAACATCTCGCATTTACCCATGTGTACAACAAAGTACTGACTTCAGCAAGTAACATGTTGAGTGTCAAATATTGCATATTTCCCCTTAGTTATTCCTTGGTTTTATGAACATGATAATGCTTAAAGTGTATATTTTATACATGTCTGTATTGTAAGGTGAGTCTGAAAGCTTTGATTGAAAAGAATGTTAAAAGCATGGATTTAATGCTCGAGAACCACTAAGGCAAAAGATGGATCTTAGGAGACCAAGAATGAAGAATTCGCATGTCAAAGATCTAAGGAAACCAAGCACGAAGGATGAAAAAAGGACTGGAAAGACTTTAAAATCGGCAGCAGAAAACAGGACAGTTCGGTCCGACCGAACCCAAGTTCAGTCGGACCGAAATCGCACAAAACAGTTCAACAACCAAACGATAAAATTCAGAAGCTAATTCAGTTCAACCGAAAGATAATTTGGTCCAACCGAACCCAATTTCGGCGCAACCGAATGAAGGATTCAGTGAGATCGAAAGTGTACAAAAAGCTCCAGCGAAGTGTAAGACCCGTATCCTAGTTTGTACTGTTTCGTAGGCTTCCGCGGTCCTCCTAGTCGAATTCCGGCAACCCTCGACCCGTATCCGACGTTTGCGCGCGATCCTAGGCCGAGTTCCACATATTAGAGTCAACTCGACTCGAAACTTATACCCTAGCAACCACGCCGTCACTACGATTCCAACACAGCGACTCGCACACCGATCTGAGACTCGCACACCGATCCGATACCCGAGTTAGAAGATATGGGCCCACGTTCATTTCGAGAAAAATGCTGCACGTACGAATTTCGAGAGAATCTCTATGACCTATCCCATCAATCAATCAATCAATCCCATCAAACAAGTATACATCACATATCAAGTCAAGTACAAACAACCCATACCCTACCCCTACCTCTCTCTTACTCAAGTTATCCCAAAGTCAACCCTTACATCACTTCATCCATCACTCCACCCATCACCCATCACCCATCATCCCATCACTTCTCTCTCTTCCTCATTTCTCAAAAATCTCCCAAGCAACAAAAAACCCAATGTCGAAGCTCTCTCTCCCAATCCAAGCGTAGCCCACTTTCCACTCTCTCATCTCCGATCTTAACCATCCATTCATCATCTACCACCATCAAAATTGAAGGCAAGGAGATCGATGTTCCATCGGACCAAGAAGATCGATCGGTGGGTGTTTCTATAGGCCTAGATTTCATATTTTTATGATGGGCCAAGTGAGGCCTACCAATTGATGGTATGGATCTTACTTTAGACCCTAGATGTGGCCGATGGTCCACATTGATTCTCATGATCATTCCATGATGGGGTCATTCTCCATGGACCCCATCATGATGTTTATTTTCCTTGCATGGATAGGGTCATCTAGACCTTGCATTTCGATGGAGAGAGGATCTCTATCGTTGATTTTGATAGGTGGGCCCATATGTAATGAGACCCACTTGATGTATGTTGTAAATCATGGAAGGGAGGGCCCATAATGCTGGGGTCCCTCCATAACTCGATCTCTCTCTTTCTCTCTCCCTTTTCTCTTGATTTTGGCCCCTTGATGTATACAATTCATCCTTGTCGTCCACCTTCGTGGGACCCACTTGATGGACGTGTTGGATCTACATCGTCTAAGTCATGTGGGCCCTACCTTAATGGAGATGGGAAAGACACGAATATCATATTGATCAAGTGGGCCACGTCTGTGTGGGACCCACCTTGATGGACATTCACACGTCGAACATCTCTGGACGCTGGACATGTCCAGTGAAACGTGAACCGACAGTGGGGTGTACTAACAGTAACAAAAAAATATATATTTACAGTTTTTAGGTGGGTCACTCATACGGCCCCCACCTTGATGTGTGTATTTAATCCAAGCCGTTCATCCCATTTCCTAGAGCATTTTAGGCGTTGAGCCGAAAAATGAATCCAATCCAATTATCTGGCGGGCCATAGCATAGAAAATAGTGTTTTTACCGTTGAAATCCACCCTGATGTTTCTGTACCCCAAAATATGTCGAATATTGGGCTTGATGGGTCTGTCTTGGGCCATAAAAATCGATGGCTGGGTCGGATTCCCCTAATGCGGGCCCCACCTATGAAAAATCTCCGAAAAACAAAATTAAAAAAATACATGCAGCAGCAGGCGCTGCCGTTGACGCCAGAGGACGCGCAGCAACGTCCTGCTGCTGCGTGACGAGTGAGAGAGGCAGGGACTGTAGGTCCCAACCGTGGGGCCCACCGTGATGTGTGTGGACATCAGCACTGTGCATTTGGTGGCCCCTTTTTAGGGCAGTGGGTCCCCTATGATCAGCCGAGCAAGGAAGCTCAGGTGGCCCACGTCACTGGAAACAGTGAGGATTAGATGTCTACCATTGAAACCCTGTGTGGGTTACAGAAGTTTTGGATCCTTATGAAATTTGTTTTTCCTCTCCATCCGAGTCTATGTGACCTTACCAATAGATTGGATGGTAGGTAAACGTTATGGTGGGCCCCATGTGGGACCCACATGTGGAGGGATTGGTTCAGCTGGTGTACCTTACACCAGCCCCATGGCTACTGTTGACACAGCAGGTGCTGTGGAGCCCACCTTGGTGACGTGTGCACCATGCACTCAGTATGTGGGGCCCTTTTTGATGTATGTGTTGCATCCAATCTGTCCATCCAATTAGTAAGCCCATCTTAGGCTTAAGACTAAAAATAAGTCGAATCTAGGATCAGGTGGACCACATTATAGAAAACAGTGGGATTGAACATCTACCATTGAAACCCTTAGAGTCCAGAAGTTTTGGACCAATAAGGGATTTGCTTTTCCTCTTAATTCAGGTTTGTGTGACCTTATGATCGGATTGGATAGAATATAAATGTTATGGTGGGCCTTGAGGATTTTAATGGTGGAAATCATTGTCACCACTGTTATTTGGAGTGCAGTCTAGTTGATCTTTTAATATGGTTCACTTTTATACAATACTCTATATTGATCTTTAAAAAAAAGAAAAAATAGATGAATTGTATCGGCCCATTCAACTTGGCCCATTTAATTCAGCCCATTGATTTGACCCATTTAACTAGGCTCGATGTGATATATGAGGCCTGTGGTTAAGGCCCATCCTGATGTATTTGTGGCTCATCTATTGAGGCCCGCCTTGACATATATGAGGCCCATGTGATGTGGCCCATGTGATGTAATTGGGGCCCATGGGTCGAGGCCCAATGGGATGTATGTAAGGCCCTTTGCAATGTGTGATTCCACCTTAGTTATGTGATGATGTTTATGGCAGGCCGTTCCTTGGGAGCAATGATAGTTTGACATCCACATTGTAAAAATAATGTTGGTTAAATGTCCGCATTGTAACTCTCCCTAGGGCCCATTGATAGGCCCATACTTGTAGTGTGTAGGCTGTTTAGGCCCATATTCGTTATGAACAGAGTCTATCACCATATAATATGTTTAGTATAGTTTCATGATTCATGCTCATACGCATCATATGTATGCTTGACATGAGGAGTGTCAGATCATCGTATATGCCTTTAGGCAGATTGTTTACGGGCTCCCTGATAGGCGGAGTTGCCCTATATAAGCGCACGGTACGTGCAGGATTATTGCATGACTGGTAGTGTGATTCATGTACTTCGCATTTGTATGATATGATTACTGTACGCCCTAGCGACATCAGGGCTATGGCCTCTACAGGCACATCTTGGATGGAAGGATCAGACACCAAAAATATTGTTACTAAGCATTGGGGCGCCATAGATGTCCCTGGGTAAAAATTCCTAAATTCGATGGTACCAGAGGATGACTCCAATGTCGAGGCCGAGTGAATACATGAGTGCACGAGGGCCGAATACCAGGAGGTCGCATCTCCCACTACGTCGTGGTCTGTTAGAAAGGGGTGTGGCCTTACTCGCCCGAGGGTAGAGGGCAATACTAGGATGAGTATGACCAGCTCGTGAATGGGTCCGCTATCGACGTGCTGGATAGGTATTGACAGATTATTAGCCAGGCGGATAGTGAAGTTTCTTACGCTCATTTGGACTGCACGCCTGGAAAAGGGGCAGTGCCATTTGGAGGGTACTAAACCCCGGTGATTATCATGACTGAGAACTGTACTGATATTTAATGCTTTAGTGAGGAGTTGCATTGATATGTGGATGAAGATTGGCATGTATGAGTTGTATTTTGCATCGCATGGCCTTGATATGGCCGATAACATTCATGTTTTGCATCGCATAGCCATGGTACGGTTGATTGCATTTACATACCCATCAACATGATTCCGCATTACTCTGACATTGCATTCTGAGCACGCTCATATTATGCACACACTTACATCACCCTCTAAGCTTTCTATAAGCTTATGCACGATTGATGCATGCAGGTGACTCCCGGACGCAGCCGTAGCCTTGTCACAGTTGGAGCATGCAGTCGAGCTTCAGGAGTTTCCGTTATCATTATCTTGTATTTTCCTTCATGCATATTATACTTCAAAGTTTTTGATCATAGTGAATTTTGTGATTGTGTTCTTGTGGTTATTATTCGTAGGTTATGCTTATACCGAATCAAAATCATGTTTGAAATCCTCCTTGTATGATCCCAGGATTGGAACCTGGTGTATGGGTGGCGGGAGCCAAGAATGGGGTACTACGGAGGCTGTCAACGCTGGATTCAGCGTCAGAAATTTTGTGAGCCCGGTTTTCGAGTTTGGAGCGTGACACGAGAGTTAATTCAGTTCGACCGAGAATTAATTCGGTCTGACCGAAACTTAAGTTCGGTTCGACCAAACCCAAGCTCGATCCGACCGAAATCGAGCAACTACTGAAACAGAATCCTGTTATAACTCGAACTCGACTTTAGTCTAACCGAAGGTGACTTCGGTCCGACCAAAGCAGAACGTGGCTATGTAAATTTGAGGCGGTTTTAAGGTTGGATTGCAAAAATTCCAAGGCGGTGCGAAAGATAGTGTTTCACAACTATAAATAGGACTCCCTAGGACATCTCAAACCATCTTATAGGGTTTGGAAAGAGATAGGAGGTGTAGGTAGAGCACCAACAACGTTCTTCTACTTCGATTTCTTAACGGGTTCTAGTTGATCTTGAAAGTGCACTTGCTTATACCCTGGTTTGTCAAGTTATGTGTGTGGTGAGTCAGACTAGCAGCAGAACTCGATAGGAAGATTATTTCAAGCGTCTGCCTCAACCGGATGTGTGGAATCTCGTAATAGGTAAATCATAGCCTAACATCCCATGTCCCAAAACACTAGGTGATTAAAACCCTTAAAATAAGATAGACATCTTAGGGTTTTATGGTGAGAAAACTTTTTGGCAAAATAGAAAAATCTCTAAGTTTTTCTCGCCCTGTCGATTCTATCGAAGCACCCTCGATATGATTGACCTGCTCTGTCGATGTCCTCGATACCTTAATGATATTATCGATAAGAGGACCAAAATGTCTAGCAACTAAATATTCATCTAGATGGATTTATCGATATATCGATATACCTATCGATATCATCGATAAAAGCACTAGATATGTCCAACAACTTTACAATATATCTGGACAAATTATCAATGTATCGATACACATATCGATATCATCAATATTCAAATCTCGATACCATCGAGAGTGGCCCAATAAGATCGACAGGCAGATTTCTGGCGCCCCAGTTTTTTAATGAAAATTTCAAACTCCTTCGATATATCGATGACCGTCCGATATGATTTGAAATCAAATATCGATAAGATCAGAAGTCTATCGATGATATCGACAAGTGGTAGCATTTCTTACAAAGATTATTTCGGTTGTTTTTAACTATGATCGGGGACCCTTCGATTTAATCGATATTCAAATATCGATGATATCGACACCAGATCGATTGCATCGAACTAAGCCATAATTTGTCCAGTAAGTTCAAAGATAAATCAGCTGGATTTATCGATGCCTCAACTCTGATCTCGATATCATTGACATTCAAATTCCGATGACCTCGACGGTCCCCTCGATCATTCATGAAAACCTGAAATATCTCAAAGTCAAGTCTCTCTCATTTTTCAAGTGTCGATGGATCGAGCCTGTCATCGATGGAATCGGAGTTTGAAATCCGATGACATCGACAATAGCTTCGATTCATCGACCAATTGACAAAGAATTTCAAAAGCGTATGACATCGAGTCTGAGTCATCGAGCAGTCCATCGATGCCATTGAGAGTATACGCTCGATGATATCGAACTCTGTCATAAATGTGACCGTTTTATATCCGTTGGAACTCTTTGCCTATTTATAGAGGACTTGTCTTTTGTTGCTGTGAGAGAAAGAAGAGAGAGCTTTTGAGTGTTTCAACTTATATCCTATACTTAAAGCCCTTTCTCTCAAGGGAGTTCATCCTCCAATCCACTCTCATCAATGACATTTAATAGAGTGGATTGGGGAATGAACTTCCGCATTCAAGGATCCTCCAGCTACTACCTTAATAGCAAATCTTTATGTTGGGATGCCTTATATGCATAAGAGAGGATCTACTCTATCTTCTTTATAGGAAAATCTTTAGAGAGTAGGATTCCATCTCACCCTTGACCCAATTCGAAGCCAAGCATTGATATATCATCTTGCGTTGCGAATCAAGGGAGCAGAAGACTCTTCGTCAACAAGAGGTAGGAGATCTTCGGCGTTGTGCTTAACGGGACTCATCAACTTATCTGTAAGTAACTAGAGTCCAAGAGGACACTTGTGATCATTCCTTTCTAGGATTTGGTCTTAAGTGGTTCTCACCCTTTGAAGCCCTCGTAGGAGGCCTCCAGCAGGAGTGTACGTAGTGGGTGCATAGTGTGGACCCTTGCTTTGTGTAAGGCATAAACTGTTAGGTCCTTGTGTAGGTCCTTGACCTGTGTGGTCTAAAATCCGGGTGCGTTGTGTGGACCCTTACTCTATGGAGAGCATAAACATCTGGTTAGGAGTGAACCAGTAAAACTCTGTGTTTGAGGTGAACCACGTAAAACCTCTGTAAAGGTTGAAGGTGAACTTAATTTAAAATCTTAGGTTTGAGGTGAAAACCTTCTTAGTGAAATCCGGTACACTTAAGGGTTGTGTAACAGCCCGAATTTTTGCCAACCTGGAATTCGACGACCTTAGGCAATGGGCCGCTCCTAACACCTTATTAACCTGTCAGAACTCAAACCCAAAGTCTAAAACCGCCTTTAAACCCATTTCCTTCACAAATCCCACCCTTCACCACCTTGTTCTTTCAATTTTTCTAAGTACTTTCACCTAGACACTATCTTAAACTAGCTAAGTAGTATAACTTGGATCACTTTATATACAAACTACAAAGGACTAAGTACCACCTCAGACAGAAATCTTATAGGACTAAATCCTTTAGAGATGAGACAAAGTAACTAAGTGCAAAACTAGATTAGCTACGAAATCCGCTAGAATCGCTTTAAATACGATCTGCAAGACCCAAAACTTGTAGAATCATTGACGCTAGGTTACCCTAAAATCTAGGATCAATCTTATTACCCGACTGCTCTCGGGAACGCATGGAAACTCCATATCAGGTCTACACCGTACATCGTGAGTTTGAATAATACGAGGTTAAGGACTTAGGACCGCCTCGCTAGGCTTGACAACCATCTCGAAAATCAAATCCAGATAGTGTCCCACGACTGTTCGCTTGAGTCCGGAGCGAGAGAGTGTGAGAACACTTGTTTCTTTACAAAAATAAATATCTTGAATAGTAATCTGAGACTCGTCGCTTGCGGATCAGTTTTAGGCAACCAGACCGTCAGAATCAGACCAAATTACACCCTCGGATCAGGAAAAATTTCATAAATATTTACATGTACTCAGAATTTCGGATCTATATCCGCTGACCGTTGAACTGAAACTGGTCCGCCACCTGTGATCTGGGAATCCAACCTGAACGAAAATGTAACTCGACCTAGATCCAGTGTCAGTGAACTTAAGTCCGACCTTTGGCTCAAGGGGGGCCTCCAGAAATGCTCCGTTGAGACAAAAAAGCTCAACTTTGGTTATAACCTAAGTATACCTTGACTTAAGGTCATTTTAGTTATGTTCTAACCTATATAAGGACCTTAAACCCCTCTCTCATTCAGCTATACGAATTTGGGAGAAAACCTAGGAGAGAGAAGAGAGAAAAGAGAGAGAAAGTGAGAGCATAGTGGGAGATTCTTCCTTCCTGTTCTTCCCTGCCGTATCCAAGCTCAACCGCTCCATTCTTATCGCTTTCCCGGCGATTCCAGCGTCATTTCTAGGCAAGAAACCCTAACCCTAATCTGATTTGGAGTGTGGATAGTTGTAGGTTATGAAATAGCTAACCTATTTCATTCTCTAGGTTGCCAAACTACCGAATACGGAAGCTTAGCAAACCTATCAACTCCGTTACGATTCTACGACACGAGGTGCGGACTTTAGGTGTATAGGTTATGGTTTTCAACGCTTTCAATGTTAGATAATGATAGATTCATGATCTGCATGCAATTGCACATGTACAAAGTGCTTTCTGTTTCCTGTTTCAATTAAAGATGTAGATTATGGAATTTTACATATTCTAGGTATTCGTAAAAAATACCATATACGTATAAATTTTGGAAATGTGTTTGACATGATTATTTGTTGTATGAATATATGATATATGGATAAAATACTTATTTGGCGAAAGGATTCGCCCAAATGCATGTTTTACTAATATACACTATGTATGTAGAAATACTGTATTGTAGAAAGTACCGTATACATATATATTTTAGAGATGTGTTTGCCATGATTATTTGTTGTATAAATATATTATATATGCGTAAAATACTTGCTTGGCGAAAGGACTCGCCCTAATACATGTTTGCTAACATACACTAAGTATGTTGAAATAGGGTATGTTAAGTGTTTGTGAAAATGCTTGTGTGAGTAAGTGTTTGGATGTTGATGTCTTAGGTAGGTGTTGAGATGGGATTCTCAACTACCTTAGAGACATATATGATTTCCTCCATGTGGTTGTTTACTTTAACTGCTAACTTATGAAATATATGTGTTTGTATTCTTGTTTATATAGTGCTTTATAACATGCTTTATAACATGTTTTATGATATGCTTATTACCTTGCATAAATTACTTTGTTTATTATACTTTACTCTTCATACTTTGAATAAGGATTGATTGCATTTGGGGCTATGATTATAGTCCAGGCAATCGGTAATGGGATTGAATTCGTGGCTGAGATTCTTTTGCCACGTAGAATATGTCTGACGAACCTGAGTCGTACTTCGGTTGGTGGCAGTGGTTAGGCCACGCGAAATGCTTATGCACTTCATGTCGTTTAACTTATTGTGCGCTCGAGCTAGTCGAGCTCGTCAAGTAATCCGATTTGTCTTATGTATGTTCACCATGTTTGGTCGCTACTGCTTGAACCTAGGGTACCAAACTTACCAGTGAAATCCCGTTAACCATGGTACCTCGATCCGCTAAGACTCATGAGCCGGGCATGGTAGTATGGGACACCGTGGTCGAGTTGTCGGCCTACGCTGGGGCCACGTGCCTCCCCGTAGTGACCAGTGAACAACCAAACTCGTGAGCTGATTATGGTGGTATGAGACACTATATTCGTGTTGTCGGCCCACATTGATAAGGTGATGGGGGAGTGGTATAACGAATGCAAGTAACAGCCCTGACAGCCCTTTGTAGTGACCTCGAGCATACTCTGAAATTGCGGTGAGCCTTAGAGTTTTGCTGCGGTATATAGAGTATGAACTAGGCCTGTTTCTGTATAGTGATGAATTGTTTAAGAGGTGATGGGGGAATGGTGTAACCTTTGTGCGTAACAGCCTTGGTAGCCTTTGCAGTGACCTAGAAAACACACTATCGTTTGAGATTAACTAGGATTAACGACCCTAGAATGGATCATGTTTGGGAATGATACAAGGGAGGTACCTTAGTTTCCTAATCCTGCTGTTTGAAATGGACTAATAAATACTCGGTAATCATGCTCATCATGCATTGCATGTGCCTGTAAGATGTAGAGCACTGAGGGATGAAAGCATGCTGCGAACGTGAGATGGTGTCGCACGAGGGAGGGTGTGGTGAGGGCATACATCATGACTGCATACATACTTGCATTAATAAGAGTAGTTAGGAGTGTTTGATTTTACTGCTTTATCATTACTGCTTGACTGAATTGATAACATGTTAACCTATGCTTTACTGTTCCACTGAGTTGATCATTCACTCCCACGTTACGGGACAGTGTTGTATACACCAACCAGATTTGTTGAGTTTCAGGTGATGGCGATGCTTATGAAGCAGAGCCGGATTACTACTATGATGTTGAGGAGGAGTTCTCCTATCTGTAACTCTCTGGCAGGTTTATGAAGACCTGGTATTGTATTGACGGGGCTATGGTATTTGGGATAGAAGATATTACACTTCCGTACATTTGGTATATTTTAGAACTGTACTTGTAATTAATTAACCTGGTAATTTTATCACACTTTGGAGACTCACCACTGTTTTTATATTATATATTTATCACAGTCTTCCGGTTGCAATTTAACTGTCTCTGGAGTATGATATGCTGTTTTGGCTTAATCTCACTCATGTTCAATGCACGAATACAGTCAACATTCAATCATCATTCATTTTGTTGCATAAGTGATGTTCTGGAACTCGAGAGTTGAGTTTATGCTCGACCCTCGATTTTCGGGATGTTACAGGTTGAGTGCGACAGCCGGGAGTGGAGTAGACTTATCGTCTAACCACTATAAAATGACTGTGTTTGTGATTATTTTTCTCTATGAGTGATTCATGTCAATGCATTCATATTTATATATCTGATCACATCTCACACACACATACACACAGTCACATCCAACATAAACTAAGTCGCATATTACTATATCTTGGTTAGTTTATGACTGGATCCTCTACTTGGCTAGGAAGCCGATAGAGTTACATTTGAGTAATGCAGAAAATTGTATATATGATAGGATTAGAGTGATAGGATTTTTAAATAACTCATAAATCTTTAAAAAGTCCTATTCACCCCTCTCTAGGACATATTGACATATTCCGACTTCAACTCAAGCGGTTTTCACTGCTATTTTAGATCTTTTTGTTCTTCTTCTAGGATGTTAGTCTCCTCAAGCTAATCTCTTAGCTAAGGTTAAGGGATGAAACCTGTAGTTTATTTTGATGTTTTTCTTATTTTGATTTAAGTTTATGTTGAACCTCATTGATTTCTAGTTTGAATTTAAAGAATATTTTCAGTCTTTTATGATTTGTTGTGACTCAAATTACAATAGATACTGTGATGACTTTGAAAATCTTCTTTTCCTATTTTGAGATTGTGAGATTAGTTAATCCTGTTGTTCACCATCGTCTCTTAGGCATGGTAGGATGATGAAATCCTTTCCAATCATTACAATAATCCTTCATGTGTGACTAGGTCAATGAAGAGTTCAAATTTGGTTTAGTTGCTTCATTATCCGATTTGATAGGATAGGACTTTGATTCCAATTGAGTTATCGTTGAATCAAGTAGATTAATATTGATATTGATATAGGTGGATTATTTGATCCTTAGTCTTTTTATCTTTATTATTTTAAGACTTTTTTCTAAATCACTAGATTAAAAACTCAGACCAACCAAGTTGAACTTAGATTAGTTATAAACCGTTTTCCCATTTCCTATGGATTCGACCTTATTTTCACCGAGTTATTACTACATCGCGACCTTACACTTGGGGTTGTGAACATAACGTGCTCGTACATGCTATTTCAAGCCATGGATAATGCCTTCTCTTGCAAGTAACGTGATTGTGTGTATACTCTCCTTGTCATTACTCTATCTTTGGCCATTTACAACTTGAATGGCCAGTTGGATGGGTGTGTGAGTAAATTGGTCGGCTGCTTAGGTGGGCCTAACTGTGATGTTTATTTAAAATCTATTCCAACCACCAGGTGCATCATCTCATGTTAGGCCAAGGCCCAAAAATCACCTCTTCGTGATTCGGCTGGACCACTTGATTGGAAAGAGTGTACAAGGTAACGAGCACCTTCCAAACTATTTCCCTTCGTGGCACACCTGAATCAAGGTTGGGCCTGATTTTTAGGTCCCATGTCTAAATTTTGGTTTTCATCTAACAGTTGGAGTGGTCATCACGGTGGATCTTGTAAAATTCTAGGGTACATGTCTCTCTCCAAATGTTTTCTTTGGTATGGTCCATATGAATTACAAGTCTTTTTATTATTATTATTATTATTATAAATTTTTTATTAACGGAGCTGGGCCTAAATTGGGATTAGGCATCTAATGGTTGGAGTGGATGTTCAAAGTCCTTAATAATCGAGGAGTAGTTACACTTAGCCCTCTTCGGGACTAAGAGAACTAACTTACTAATCGAAAATAAAGACAAATAGAACCGCACGAGGGCGTCCCCCCGTGATCCCTTACCGGAAATCACCCGTCGGTGATGAACCGGTATGCAAGTCGGGATACCACTTCGGGAGAGTGAGATCCAGGTGGCATATCTTAAATGCTTATAAAAATCGCCACCATATGAGACTTACAAGCCTTCAAGTAAATTGAAGTGTACATACACATCATGGTGGGCCCACTAAAAATCAAGTCCTAACATCCTTCTCCTACATTAGAAAGAGTTCATTTAAAAAAATGAAATTGCCTGGGACGTCGCTATTAATTTTGACCGGGCTTACTATGTTGCTTATGTAATATTGAGTTCTATATTAGCCTTAGAGACAAAAAAACAAAACAAAAAAAAACAAAAAAAATAAAATAAACAAACAGTTGTACATGTGATTTTAGTGGGCTACACCAAAGGAAGTTCGGAGAGAGATGTCCGCCCTTGATTTTTAAAGGGCTAACATGAAATCTGAAATCATTTTAGGCCAACTCAGGGCCCACGATCATGTATGTTCTGTATCCACACCATCTATCCGTTTTGCCAGCGTATTCTAAGCCATAAGCCCAATAATGATGCAGATCCAAAGCACAAGTGGACTACACCACAAAAAGATGGGTGGGAATTAAACATCCACTGTTGAAACCTTACTATAATCCATTGTAATGTTTTATTTGCCATCCAACTCGTTCATAAGGTCACAAAAACTTGGATGAAGGGAAGATATAAATATATGATTGATTCAAAACCTCTGCGGCGCTATCATGTTTTCACCTGTGGGCGTTCAATTTCCACTTTTTTGCATGGCATGGTCTACTTGAGGTTTAGATCTGCATTTATTTTAGTCTCATGCTCTAAAATGATCTCACAAAAGGGTTAGACAGCTTGATAAAAAAAAATATATTACGTGGACCCATAGAGCTTTGACCTAACCTCAATGCAGGTGCTCCAGGCAATCCCCTTCCGAAATCCCATCATGAAAATTTGGTTCCAATGTAACAAAAAAATTTATGATACTAGCTCACACTGGAATATTGGTGTATCTGACCATTAGAAGTGTAATCTCAAGTTAGGCTCAAGTTCAAAAGTCAAGCTATCCTAAATCTGTGATTCAGATGGGCCAAAGGAAACAATTAGGAAAGAGACGTCCACCATTGTTATTTTTATTTTATTTATTTATTTATTTTTGTAGAGCACACCGTATTGATCATGTGAAATCCACTCAAACCATTTGATGCCACATAATAATTTAAGTCGAAGGCCCAAAATTCAAGACAATCCATGATTCAAGTGGGCCCTATACACTATATCTAATCTTATTGTCCACCTGAATTACAAATAGGGCTGAGTTTTGATCCGACGGCTAAAAATGAGTCACGCACTTGTTGGTCAGCATGGATTTTGGAAATGGGTCCCACCCCATATGGCCAACCCCTTCGCTCTCACGAAAGTCCTTTCTTTACTAGCACGTATATGGATGAGAATGGATGGGGATAAGGATGTCTTTTTACCCTCACCTATAACTACAAGGTAGGGAGCTGGATTCGGTAAATATATCGTCTCGAGTAATTTATTGGTAAGTTTGATATTTAAGGGGAGTTTTTCCGTTAAAATCTTTTTTTTTTTTTTTTTAAATTTATTTTTTGAACAGACAATCTACACTAAAGACATTTTATCTGAGCTGTGACTACACGTAACCGCTGATAAATTTCTGATGTGCAGCACTGCTAATACCTGAGATCCGTGGGGCCCACTATGTTTTAAGGTGCGAAATTCAGTTCCTTCTTATTACGCAATGGTGTGAAAAATAAAAAAACCTAAAAAAAGTGCAACTCAAGTGGACCACAACACAAAAATAAGAAGAGGGCGCTGATCATAGGCTTGTGTGCGGGGCCTACCAAAGTTGGGATGTAAATTTTTTTAATCTACGGTGAATTTAATGCGTCTCACGTGATGGGTGGATTGGATTACACAAGCCCATAACAGTGGGGCCAACAGGGCTAGTATATACAAGCTGCGGTTAAACAGGTATTTACAGATGTTAGGAAAAGAAAGAGAATTTAATACAATTGTATAAAGGTAAAAGGGTACGTATAATTTTTTTAGTAGAGAATTTGTAGGGAAATAAAAAATAAAAAAAGCAAGTCTCCAGGAATGGGCCCAAACTCAACGGTCCAACAATCAACATTAGGCCAGCAATCGTGCAGAGATCACAATAGTTACATTAACTATGAGAAGATCAATAATAATCGGCCATAGTGGTGATCTACTGCAGAGATCAGTCCACTGATGATACTGATCTTGAGATTTGAAGATCAGTCAAATCGGTGGTAGGCTGGTAGCAGATCGGGGCACTGATCAGTTACAACGATCATGGACCCCACCATTCGATTTTTTGAAGATGATGATGATATTTATGATTGATCAACAAATGATGCTGATCAAAAGTGGGCCATAAGCAATCTATATATAAGATCTGTGGGAGCTTATTGGGCCTACAATGTGGACTGGGCACATTATTCATATATTCAACTCTAAATTGCCGTCTTTTCAACTACATATAGAAATTATTCAAAGTCCTTCCAAAGCTCTGTTTTTTCTTCTCAACGGTATATACAGCTGGAAAAGGCACCAGCATTGGTGATTAGGATCCATCCAAAATGGCCCCCACAGAAATTGTATGGGCCAAATTCGTTTTTGAATTGGAACCACACAGTTCGTTAATGAAATATGAGCCACAAAATCGCCCATGGAAGAAGGCATAAACGACAAAACTACCCCTGCCACATGGTCCATCAAAAAGCATTACATCATCAGCACCGTACAAAGAATCAATGCCACTTACCAACTTTTTCACTAGTTCAAAAATAACTAACTTTCAATAACAGAGTTTCAAAGATATCGTCTGACCGTTGTGGCTTGGATTTTTGGAACCAACCACATTCCGACCCCATTTTGCCGCAGGAGCCCAAATGAAAGTTTCGATTTTCTAGCATTGCGTAACCAAATTCAGATAAAGAAAGCAACCAAACGCAAAATGGAAAAGAAAAATTCAGTTGAAGTTTCTACCATTCTAGCAATAAAGAAAAACAACTAAAAAAGATTAAACACCCAACAATATTACAGAAAAGGAAGTTTCAGGCTCTTTTGCCAAAAACCAAGAAATCTAGATGAAGTTTCTAGCTTCCCAGCATTGCAGAACCGAAATTATAGAAGTAAAACAACCACAACACTACACAACAGAAGATTATTTTTGGTTCTCTGATGCGTTCCTTGTAGCCTCTCTTCCATGGCTTGGAGATGGGCTCTGGTGTTCTGTTGCTGGTGTCTCAGCTTCACCATTTTCTTCATTAGAATATGGATCCGCCTTTCTGGATCCTTAAAGGATTCAAATTCTACTGTAAATATTGAAATCCATGAGAGAGAGAGAGAGAGAAGAGAGAGTCCAAATCCTGCCCCAAATCCTTACACGAATTGACCAAAAAAGAGAGCAAAAAAATAAAATAAAATCAAAGTAAGATAAGACCAAACTAGAAGCCTCTCATTAATTATTAATTTATGGGTGTGGGTCTATGTATGATAAAACAGCCGTCTCCTCTAAATACACATTTCATTCTTTATTTATGAAATCCAAGATACCTCAAGACATTTATCAGAAGAGAAAAAAAAAAAAAAAAAAAACCAAGAAAAGAAATGGCAATTAACAAAGCCCCATTAGAGTTAGGTGTTTCAAGAAATGCTAAGATGCAAATGGAATTGACAAAATCTACTATTGGGTAAACACCCATGACCAAAAAAAAAAAAAAAAAAAAGAGAAAGAAAGAAAGGATTTAGCTGGTAGAAAAGCAAAATTTGTAGGTTTTTTTTTTTTTTTTTAAAAAACCTACAAATCAATAGACAGATTGTTATAAATCCCATCAAAAGAAAGAGAGGGAAAATAAAAATAAAAATGAAAACCCTATTATTGCAACTTGTAGATGCTTTCCGTGCAATGAAGTAGCTAGTACCCAAATTCCCTTGAAAAGGGACAGAAAAGGTATGAGAAGGAAAAAGACGAAGTAGAAAGCAAGATAAAACAGGGCAATCTCAAGAAAGAGATTCGGTAAGGACAAAAGTGGAGAGAGAGAGAATTTATATTAAATCTAAAGAATCCGCAAAGATTCATAGATGAACAAGGAATCCAACACAACAAAGAAGAATCCTAATTTTTAAGTCTTCCAAGTTCTTCAATCTTACATTATCTTCACTTCTATTTCTTCTTCTTCTTCTTTTTTTTTTTTTGAAATATTTTTTTTCCCAGTTTATGCACCTGAAAATCCAGAGCAAACTATAAAATGGCTTTGGATACATGTGTTGAGCTGCGCTACAAGGCTAGAAAGTGTTGTGCTTGAACTGCCTTGGGAGGAGATTCATGGAGGTGCGTGGGTCCCACACAATGAAGCTATTGCCTTCCCCGCTCAAAGAGACCACCTGGTCAGTGTCTGGGTCGTCCACTGTCGAATGTCTTGGTCAGGAAGGGAGGCAGCCCCATGGCATGCAAGCCCTCCATTAGCTGGGGAGGTACCATCAATGAAACATCATCACCCTAGTACAAGGAGGAGCTTGCTCCCATAGGTGGGATTCATGGCTGGAAAATAGAGTAGCTGAAATTTTCAATATCAAAATAAAAATTGTTTTTTCATGGAAATACAAGATTTCAAAGGCAACACAGTAAATATGTTGGTTGAAGTGAAAAAAACAGAGAGGAAAGCTACAAAAATAATGAGATCTTTCTCAAAGAATTGATTCTTATTGGAAAACAAATATGGGCTTTGATGGAAATGCTAGAAGATTGAAAAGATGGGGAGAAAACATGGAGGCATTAGTTTTTAGTGAAAGCCGTACGAAATAAAATGCTACTTTCCCAGAGGTCTTGATTGGAACACAGAGAAAGGGAACATCCGATGGAAGTGAAGAAAATGGAAGTTTTAGCAAGAAAAGCTGGCCAATTTTTATCAAAGAAGAAGAAAATTCTCAAAAACTAAAATGGCCAATGCAAGCAATGCAAAGAAGGTTTCTCCTTTAGGTGGGAATGGAAAGAGATACATTGAGAAAGAGAAGGATGTTGAGATAAATTTTTTCATTACAGTTTTAAGAATTGAGAGAGAGAGAGAGAGAGAGAGAGAGAGAGAGAGAGAGAGAGAGAGAGAGAGGAAGAAGAAGAAGAAGAAGAAGAAGAAGATGAAGAAGAAAAGAAACAACACGAAGAATGTCATCTCATAAGGAGTTGTACCCATCGTCATGCATATGGATGTCCAATAGGCCTAAAGTGGGTTTGGAAACAATTTTAACTAGTCATGATAAGTCTTAACCATCTTCTTCAGTGTGTGGATGGGCATCTTGTTTTGGCCTCGACTCCCATGTTCATTTGTGGATGGTAGTGACTCGACTTGTGCCTTTTGATCTTGAATTGCTTGAGGAAGTTGTCCACCTTTTGATTTATAAAGGGCATCACATTGTTCATGATGATGGCATGGGGGACCCTATTATGATTAATGATATTGTTCTTCATGAAATTCATCTCGTGAGATGTCGTGATGATCATTAGATAATTTAGGGTTTACATTTTTTATAATGTCGATACCTCACATGGAGAATGACTATGGCGTTGTTAGGCTATTTAGTTCTAAGGCAGGTGCCTGGATCCGTTTTAGATATTCTTGTAGAATATGACTTTGGATCAAGTATGAATATTGAATCAGGATCACATCTATTACTATTCATTGAAAAGACATTCACAAAACATTCTCACAACATTGCCACATTTACAAAAGAAAACAAAGAGCACATGTATTTGGAAGACTTTTATTGTCATCCGAGTTCAATTATATTATAGGTCGTGACATACCACAAGCCCTTGATTACATTTCATGGTAATTATCTCTAATTCTAAGGTAAAATATAAATAAAACATGAATGAACAAATAAATAATTGAAATAAACTTACCAATTGTAATGAATGAAAATAGTACAAATACATAAGGAGGCCAATGAGACTATACAACTAAATTCTTGAGCTGCTTAAGAGGATTTGCTTAATACGAGCTGCAAGACCTTATAAAGTAGAGAGCTAAACAGCTAGATAAAGATCTATATGTGGTTCATCGATATCCCATTTTGTTGATATGCTTATGTCCATAGAGTAGCTTTGAACTTTTATTATAATAAAAAGGAATTTGAAATACAAGTATGGTTTTTAGGCTCTGCAGCCTCTTTACATAAAAATATTGTAATTGAAAGTATTGAATGCATATGAGGTGCATTATGATGCGTATGAATATGAAAAGATAAGTATTGATCTCAATGAGATCTTTGTGATCAAATAGAGAGATTGTTGTTGTAGTAATTGGATAACAATGTCGTTAATGAGGAAGCTACCTAACTATTAAGGAGGTTCAATATCTCTAAATGATGAATAATCATCTTTATAATTGATGAATGTGATCATTGAATCATTGGAAGGGAAAATAATGACTAAAACAGATATTGAAATGTAATTATGTAATAAAAAGAACATAAATAGAGTTAACACGACCGTGTTAAGAGCATGGAATATATATATATATATATATATATATATATATATATATATATATATGTATGTATTCCTAAAAAGGGCTTAATGTGGCCTTGATGGGAATAATGAATAATAAATGTAGTTCGTGCTAACTATTAAAGTATTTAGACAACATTTTGGCTTATATTTGGCCATTAGGGAATTAAGATCTCTTACAAGGTTGGCTAGCGGGGCATTTAGTGGCATCTGGAGATTCGAAGTTGTAACATATCATTCTCTAATTGGTTGAGGCAAAACTAAGGATAATTGGTCGGCATTACAATTCTATCTTTATGATATGGCAAGCGACCCTTTTAGCTTATTTCTTATAGCAAAGTGAATTTTGTAACTTTGATGCGGCCGCGTTATAATATAATTCCTCGAAACTTACAAAACTTGTCAAATTTAAGTAAAACAATACAAAAATAGAGTAATGTAGTTGCATTATGTTAAAATGTAATAAATTGGGCCATGCTATCATTTAAATGCACTGAAATTGCCCGCGTTATCTTCATACTTAGAATATTTTTTGAAAAACTTAGTATTTTCTCTAAAGACTTAGATTTTTTCTCAACCCAACAACTGCTAACATTTAAAACAGTTCCAAACATGTTGGCAGTGATATGTCTCCATCGTTAGCTAATAATAATCAAGTCATAGTATTTTTTTGTCATCATATCCCCATTCATGCGCAAACTGCACACGTTGTTGCGGACCTTTAACCTGTCTTAGTCACTTTTATTTCATCCATGCACCATAACATGACCTAATTAAAGGACCACTTATATAGGATGTTGCCGTTGATAATGAACTATATGCTAGCCACTGAATGGTTCTGAGATCCGTTGGTGTCGCCACTTAAGGATGTTTGGTCTTCTAGGTACTGCTTGATGTTAGCATACTAAGTGGGTAGTGTTTTGGTTTCTTTAATCTATAGGCAAAAGGCGGGCTCTTCCTGAAATTTCATTATGAGATCCCATCCAAAAGCCTCATTGAAAATTTTAACATGGATGCAAGGGTGGTTAGAGCGTCTGTAAATTGGTTCTTTAAGTTTGGCATGTACATGAACATGATCTTGTTGAATTCTTCAATTAAATTCTTTAGATAAAAATAATATAATGTGTACACTCCGTATGTAGGTTCCCTTCCTGATCTCTTACTTTTGGAATGAGGTATGATATTGACTTGAGAAAGTGGGTATGTTAACTTGGAGTTTACATTAGCCTATGAAGCTATAATTTATGGTTGCCTATACACTCTAGAATCATTATGGGCCTGTTTGATTTTCCATGATACGTGTAAATCCCTGGTAAATAAGTAATTATTACTTTTTTCACCTGGTTTTAAAATGGGTGAGTAATTCTACCTAAAACATCGGTCCAAAAGTGTTGACTTAAAATCTGTGGGGGCCATCATAATGTATATGATATATCCGTGTTGTCCATCTATTTTATTAGAACATTTTGGGGGCATGAGCCCAAAAATGAGGCAGATCCAACACTTAATTTTTCTACACAAACGGAAATTGTGACTGTAATTCATCCATCGTAGAAAGTTGTTTCCTTCACTGGGCCCACATTGAGGTTTATTCATCATCGAACCTGTTCACAAGATCACATAGACATGGATAAGGAGGAAAAACAAATATCAACTTGATCCAAAACTCCTAAGCCCCAAGAAGTTTTTAACGATAGTCAAACTTTCTTGTGGTGTGGTCCACTTTAGCTTTGGATATGCTTCATTTTTGAGCTCATGCCCTAAATTCAGTTGGCATAACAAATGGGTGGTGTGGATAAGCCGCACACATCATGGTGGGCCCCACATTTATTTCACAATTTTTTCAATTAAAGTGTTAAACAATAAGTCATCACATTTGCATTGGAAAAGATACAATAATTGTCTAGGTAGATAATGATTACCCATTTACAAGGTAATTGTAGTTGAGCCAAAAAATCAAATAAGCCCTATGAGTAATGGAATCAAAGACTTCCTCACTTGAATAGCTCTTGTGGTTAGTTTACGGCTGATGATTCTGAGTAAGGCTCATAGATTCACCATATGGTTCAACTATCATGGGGATTGCAAATCAAACATTGCCATGAACTCCCCCTCTTAAGGAGAACGCTAGAATAAGTAAGAGGACCCTCTCCATCAAACTTGATTATCATTATGGTTGCAGGGCTAGGCTCTGACTCTAAGTAGAAAGTGATTCTCTCTTCATCTTGTGGGATCTAGACCTTAGTCTAGTCAATCAAGGGCAACTTTTGGCCCTTGCCCTGGTCCTCATTGATGGGTCTAATAGCCCCAACTCCAATAACTATTTCTCCAAAATAGAATTCAGCTTATACCCAAGATAGATAACCCTAACATTGATGAAATTGATGGGTGTGCACACAAAGCCATCATTCTCATCCCAATGCCTATGTCCTTGTTTACGGCCTCACCACCTTGGTTTTTCTTCCCCTTTGAGTGCCTGATATCCTACTCCTACCATTCCTAGATTCTCCTAAGTCTCTATTATCTTTGATTTATCTTGATACTGGGCTTGGAAGTGGAAAATTTAGGACCAATAAGGGGAATGACATTGTTCAGTCCGGTGAGACATGGAGAGTGAGTGTAGTTTACAGTTTCAAAATTAAAACTGTGGTATGGAAAGTTCTCGCAATGTTAAAGGTCAATAACTAAGATATTTGGCTTCGAAGAATTTCTTGGCTCAAATGGAAAGACCATTTCAAACTCAATTGAAATGAAGATGCCTTGTTCTCTAAAGACATACTTAACCTTTTAGTGAATGGTTGATGGGATGGCCTAGCTTTGTGTAACCAAGGTTCTCATAAGAAGATTAAAAATAGGTTGAGATATCCAAGACCTAAAAAGTAATGGTTGATGTGTCTAGACCAATCTGAACTTGATGCCAATTTTCTCTTTGATTTATCTCCTGGAGTTGTCAAAGGCTCTCACGTTCATGTTATTGGGCCTAAAGATGGATGGTTTGATTCCTAGGTGAGCAATAATTCTTAATGCACAAACATTCAAGCTTTAAGTATTGTTAATCAATACAAGTACCATTCAAGCTTGAGTCATTTTCAATGAGTATGAGTGGGATCTTGAGATCCTTGTAATTTACAACTATGTTCAATGAATGTACATGATTGCAACCTTAAGGTGGGAGCTCCTCATGAACATGATTGCTTGTGGTGTGAGGAGCTTCCTGATCATGTATGCAACCATTTTGAACAATGTTTCTCGAGAGATGTGTGCATTATTAAGTGTCATGATGAACATTCTCCAGTGCGTATGTGATGTGCAAAACAATTTTCAAATAGAGATTTGAACATGACTAGATTTCATCTAGAGTAGCCTCACTCTTTGATGTTATTCTTACCAAGGGTCCCTTAGGATCGTTTCCATAGGTTTCTATTCGAAAATATCACTAGTTGGGGTTCATGTTACCCACCTCAGCATATTCCGTGTAGTGACAAAGGACCGTTTGCTCATTGTAAGGAGGAACTATCCGTCCTTGGAGGAAAACAAGGTGGCCTTCTCCTCCAGATAGATTGAGAACGATAAGCTCTAGAGTTGTGGACATCATCCCATATAAGGTGAACAATGTGGTTTTCTTCTCCAAATGGTTTAGGAATGATGAGCTCTGGGGATCAGATTGGAAGATCTGACCCCTACCTTAGAGCACCATAGGTTGTCTAGGATCAATTGAGCAAGATTGAGGGACGATTATTTCCCTAGAGGGTGGCCAGCTTATTGAAGTCGGGCCCTAATTTGAACGAGGAAGGTGCCCTTGGAGGACAATGGGGGAACTGAATGTTGTTAGACTAAGGTGGGGAGCTAGACTCCTATCATGGAGGAATACTTTCTGATTGGAGGAATGACCTGATCTGGACAAGGAGTGGGGCATTGCTATGAGCTTGGTTGCTCTCCGTTGGAGTACAATGATAAGGGTAGGGACCATGCTACAAGTGGTGCCCCATATAAGACTAGCAGAGCAAAGTGTCTAGGTGTTGGATTAGAAGTGATGGCATTAGTAGACTAGATGGGAGACTGAGTGAGGCAAATAGATTTGACCCCAACCATCTTAATAATAACGGGATCCAAATAAGTAGGGCTTTCATTATGACGTGGCGAGGGAGTTCTAAAGAATGTTGTTGGCAACAATAGGGGTCATGATCATGATCTTCTTTTTATTGATTAAATTTTAGATCGCATACTTTAAAGTGAAGCATCGATCCATCATGTGACCCTTAGACTAGTGGAAGGAGCAGTATTCGTGTTGTAGTTAGGAGGCCGAGGATTTGATGGCACCGAGGTTGGAGTAGGGTAAGGATTTGTCTCTATACCAACATAGTTAGTATCGCGTTGTATGGCTGGGCATGTGAATATCCTAGGTTCCTACGCCATCCATGCCTGCCTATTTGAGTTGGGATATTGTGCATTCTCCCTCTACTAATGTTGCCCCTATTGGGGAGCAAATGGAGTGCATTAAGTGGAAACTAAAAAGTTGTTGACTTTTGTTGGAAGTTGGTTATGCAGATTTTCGTTTCCATCCATGCACCCAATAGGCTTTCCTCCGATTCAACTTTTCCTTACGGGATGATGAGGTTAAGGGGACCCAGTTTTTATTCTGGTTTCGGCTTGTTTCCTAGCACGATTGAGTTGGGTGAAGTTAGCGTCAAAATATGAGATGAAGTATTAAAAAATACTCACGTTTGTCAGTGTACAACAATGGAGGTTTGTTCCTTGCCATCTATTTTATTATGGAGGCCATGGCTACTAACATCTAACATAGGCTTATGATTCCTTTGTCATAAGGGAACTAGATCCGCTCTCTTAATCACTATACTCGACTTGTATGGGAATTGGTTGACAAAGGCTTGGGAAACCTATTCCCAAGTCCTAATTTAGAAATTGTTGAATGACATGTACTAATCAAATGCATCATCCTTTGGGGACTTTTAGAAAAAGCAAATTAACGCTGCATCATTCCTTTTATAACATCAAAGTCACCATAAAATGCTTTCATGTGGGTTGTCGGACACCCGTTCTTGTCATATCTCTTAAATTTAAGTACCTTGAAATTTTTGCGCACCCGAGCATTCAGAAAGGGACAAAGGTTCTAAAACTTTGTGGATGGGAGATCCACCGATTATTGCCTTTGCAGCTTATTTTATTTGGAAGTACTCTTAGAGTTGTTTGATTTTCGGATGAACTGGACTAAAGGAGTTTTGCCTCTTACGATCCTATGTGGATCACTTCTTCTTCATAGTTGCCGACCTTGTCGATGCCCCTTCGACTTTCGTTAAGGGGAGGCTGAACATAACTCCCATTAGGGGGAGGTTGCTAGACTTGGCTCTTGTTAGGAGGGGGTTAAGACAAGAAGTGGCTTCCTACTGTGAGAGGATGTTGGAATTGACTCCCATTAAGGGGAGGTCGAGATTGGTAATGACTCTCTGTTGTGGGAGGATGTTAGAATTGACTGTCGCCGAGGAGAAGTTGAAGCTGGAAGTGGCTCTCAGTTGCCATTGGACGCTAGAATTGACTTGTTAAGGGAAGATCGAGATTGGAAGTAGCTCCTGATTATGGGAGGATGCTTGAAATATTGAGTCCCATTAGGGAGAGGTTATGATTGGAAGTGGCTCCCTGTTGTGGGTGTATGCTAGAACTGACTCTCGTTAGGGGGAGAATCCCAGAACTGACTCCCGATTATGGGGGAAAGCTGAAACTTGAGTGGAAGTAGGGGAAGACTGAAGATTGGTAGAGACTATATATGCTCGTTGGTTGATTGGGGCGCTCGGTAACTATGCCAACCCATTTTGGACAAGGGAGATGACCCTACCTTAAGAGGAGCCATGTCATTAGTGATGGGGTTTTTTCCCCGTCTTCGACCGGTCCTGAGCCCCGCTCGACCGGTCGTGGGAGGCGCTTGATCGGTTATAGGTTCGAGCCCTGGCACAACTCAAAGTCCAGCGAGTTCGTGCTATTTTTTCTTGGAGGCTAAGATCAGTCCTGAAATTTCAGGACCAGTCGAAGGTGGGCTTCGACCGGTCATGGACAGGCTTCGACTAGTCGAAGGTTACGCAGTTTGTTCCGCGATTTTGCGCGAAACTGCAGATTTGAGTCCTTTCGCAACCGGGATGCGAAAGGAAAGTTTCCTAAACTATAAAAGGGGTTGCCTAGGGTTTTCTAGGTACAACAAGAGGGTTTTCTAAAGCTTTACAAGGGATTTGCTAAAGGGTTTAGGGCTATCAAAGGTGAGAGAGAGAGGAAGCTTATAGAAGGGAGGTTCTGCTCGTGGAGGTTATCTACTATACAATCTATATCTCAGCGCTTCTATGTCCTCGTAATCGGTTACATCTCTCTGTTTTCTCTATTTCTCTTATTGTTTATCCACTCCTGCGTGAGTGAAGAAGGTTGTAACGTTCTACTTCATAGTGGATTGTTGATCTGGACGAGGTCCCATGGTTTTTACCTCTTTGAGGGTTTTTGATGTAGAGCGGGTCACGGACAATTACATGGCAAAGATGGATCAGAAAAGGCCCGGTCGGCGAAAGAAGTGATCTGGACCATCAGACCTTAAATCAGGCGTATCTCACAATCCGGGATGAGTTAGCCGACGAAAAATATATGATTTTGGGGTAGAACGAGCTACTTTAGCCAACCAACCCAGCTATGCAGGGTTGCGACGCTCGGAATTACGAGAAACCCCTGATTTGACAGTCGTTTCCTCCTTTCAATTTCGTTTTTACTATAAATAGTAAGTTTTAGTTTGCTTATAACTCTTCATCCGTCGGGCTTTAGGAGTTGCGCCCAACGTGAAAAGAGCTTAGAATAATTAGGAGAACGGTTTGGTGAAGCCAAATAGGACACTTACTATTTTTGGCCAAAAACCTTGCACACTAGTAGACATCACGACCGTCTATAAATAGTAAGTTTACTATTTATAGTAAGTCGCGGATTCTAGGAGTTCTAGTTGTAGTTTGATTCTGATTTCTTTCCCATTGCTTGGTACCCCTATTTAAAGGGTTGTGAACTCGTTTTTATTAATCAATTAATCAGTTTCAAATTTTATTAGAATTTATTTCTATTTTTCTGCTTTCTTTCCTCGTGGATTCGAGAAGTCTCTGTGAGGAGTCCAGAGAAGCTCCGTGGATTCGGAGTATTTATCCTCATCACGTTCATCCCTGCGTCGGTTTTCCACGTAAAAATCTCTTGTGTAGTGTGTGATTGATGCATTGATTGTTTTCATTGCTTTATTATCCATAATTCTGGTTTGTTCTGGAGGGCTAAATCCTAAGGTTTTGTGTAAGGCCCCCCAACAAAGTGGTATCAAAGCCAAGTTCATTGAACGGGTAGGATCAGTTTGGAATTATGGAAGGTAGCTCATCAAGGATGATCAGCCTCAATGGTTCTAACTGGACCATATGGAAGGCTAAGATGGAGGACTTGCTTTATTGCAAGGACCTATATTCTCCAATTTTAGGCATATCAGCCAAATCCAAGGATATGACTGATGATGATTGGAAGAAGATGGACCGAAAAGTGGTGGGGTTTATTAGACAATGGTTGGATGATTCTGTGTTCCACCATGTGTCCACGGAAACCTCAGCCGCTAGCCTATGGCAGAAATTACAAGGGCTGTATGAGAGGAAGACAGCCGGTAATAAGGAAGACAGCCGGTAATAAGATTTTTCTGATAAGGCGACTTGTGAATCTCAAATTCAAGGATGGTGGTTCTGTGACCGAGCACATGAATGAGGTCAGGAATATAGTGAACCAACTCACCTTTATGAAGATGGTCCTGTATGATGAATTGCAGGCTTTACTATTGCTTAGTTCATTGCCTGACAGTTGAGAGACATTGGTGGTGTCTCTAAGTAACTCCGCGCCAGGCGGAAAGATATCCATGGAATAGGTGACTAGCTGTCTCTTTAATGAAGAGACAAGGAGGAAGTTTCAGGAGTTTACTCAGCAAGAGGCTCTTGTGACACAGGAACGGGGGAGAAGAAAGAACAGGAAGGGCGGGAAGGCCCGAGATAAATCAAGAGGCAAGTCGAGTAACAGAAAAGATGTTGAATGTTGGAATTGTGGCAAGAAGGGCCACTACAAGCATGAATATTGTGGTAAGAAAAACGATAAGAAAGGAAAAGGGAAGGAAGATGAATCAGATTCCACTGCGGTCGCTTCAGATGGCGACATGGTAGTTATTCTTTTTGTAGATCATGATGTATGTCTCACGGCTACGAGTCAGGGCACCGACTGGGTGATAGACTCGGGAGCTTCTTTTCATGCGACTCCACACAGGGACTCTTTCACAAGCTACAAGTCAGGTGACTATGAGACTGTGAAGATGGGAAATTTTGGCGTATCAAAAATCGTGGGAGTCGGTGAAATTTGTGTGAAAACTGATGTGGGCTGCACCTTGGTTTTCAGGGATGTGAGGCATATCCC
This sequence comes from Magnolia changhungtana, assembly GCA_030180095.1. Classification (NCBI taxonomy): domain Eukaryota; kingdom Viridiplantae; phylum Streptophyta; class Magnoliopsida; order Magnoliales; family Magnoliaceae; genus Magnolia; species Magnolia changhungtana. The sequence continues at coordinate 9,223,560 of JASAUF010000600.1, forward strand.
AGACCTTCGCCTCAACTTGATATCGACGGGAAGGCTGGATGATGATGGCTTTGAAAGCCGGTTTGCAGGTGGGCGCTGGAAACTCATCAAGGGTTCATTGATCATGGCCAGAGGAAAGAAGTGTTACACCCATTACAAGGCAAGTGTCAGTATGTGCAAGGGTGGATTGAATGCAGCGGAAGATTCAGCTATTGACATGTGGCACAGGCGTCTAGGCCACATGAGTGAAAAAGGGCTTCATGTACTAGCAAAGAAGCGGCTCCTTCCAGACGTGACAGGTACACCTCTCAAAACCTGTCTTGATTGTTTATCAAGAAAACAACATAGAGTTTCATTTGTTAAAACTGCTTCTCATGTTAATAAAGTGCATGCATTAGATTTGGTTTATTCTGATGTTTGTGGTCCTATGAGGACAAAAACCTTGGGTGGGGCATTGTATTTTGCTACTTTTATAGATGATGCATCTAGGAGGGTTTGGGTTTATGCTTTGAAATCCAAGGAAGAGGTCTTTGGTGTGTTTAAATTGTTTCATGCTATAGTCGAGAGAGAGAGACAGGTAGATCATTGAAGTGCATCCGCATTGACAATGGTGGTGAATACATTGGCGACTTTCACGAGTACTGCAAGTCCCTAGGGCATGAACAGACGGTTCCCAAGGCCCCCCAGCATAATGGTGTAGCTGAGCGAATGAATCGCACCATTGTTGAGAGAATCAGATGTATGTTATCCCATGCGAAATTGCCCAAGACGTTCTGGGGAGAAGCAATGCACATGGTGGTGTATTTGATAAACAGGTCTCCATCAGCCCCATTGAATGGAGAAGTACCTGAGAAGGTATGGACTAGACATGATCCATCGTACAATCATCTCAGGGTGTTTGGATGCAGGACATCCGTTCACGTACCAAAGGACGAGAGGTCCAAGCTCGATATGAAGATCAGGCATTGTGTATTCTTAGGGTACGGTGATGAAAAATTCGGTTACAGGTTATGGGATCCGATTGAGAGGAAGCTCATCAGGAGCAGAGATGTGGTTTTCTTTAAAGATCAGTGTATAGAAGACATTGGTAAGCCAGAGAAGAACCAGCCTAGTTCAGGTGAGCTAGAGGACATGGATTCGGTTACTCCTCCCGTGGTGCCTGATGACGGGGGAGTACAGTAAGGTGCAGAGGATGAGGGAGTTCTTTCAGAAGATGGACCAGGGGAGCAGCCCCCACTTGATCCACCTGTTGAGCCATAGGTGAGGAGGTCATCTAGGGACAGACAGCCGTCCAAGAGGTACTCGCCGCATGAGTACATTATGCTAACCGATGGAGGAGAGCTAGAAGATTATTCTGAGGCCCTAGCCGACGAGCATAAGGGGGAGTGGTTGAAAGCTATGCAACAGGAGATGGAATCCTTGCATAAGAACCACACCTATGATATGGTGAAATTGCCTAAGGGCAAGAAAGCTTTGAGCAACAAGTGGGTGTTCAGAAAGAAGATTAAGAAGAAGAATTCACAGATGAGGTTCAAAGCCAGACTTGTGGTGAAAGGTTTTGGTCAGAGGAAAGGCATAGACTTCGAGGAGATATTCTCACCAGTGGTGAAGATGACATCCATACGGGTGTTGCTTGGGTTGGCGGCTAGCATGGATCTGGAGATAGAGCAGTTAGATGTTAAAACTGCCTTTCTCCATGGTGACCTGGAAGAAGAGATCTACATGCACCAACTAGAGGGGTTCGAAGTTAAGGACAAGGAGTATATGGTGTGTAGGCTGAGGAAGAGCTTGTATGGGCTAAAACAAGCTCCACGGCAATGGTACAAGAATTTCGACTCGTTCATGTTGAAACATGGGTATGACAGAACGGAATCGGACCACTGTGTGTTCACACGCAAGTTCTCAGATGGTGATTTTTTAGTTCTGCTATTATACGTTGATGACATGCTCATCATGGGAAAAGACATCAAGAAGATCGACAGGCTGAAACAGGAGTTTGGCAAGTCTTTTGCGATGAAGGACTTAGGCCCGGCTAGACAGATCCTAGGAATGGAGATAACCCGTGACAGAAGCAGCAGGAAGCTTTGGTTGTCACAAGAGTGGTATATTGAGAAAGTCCTAGAGCGGTTCAATATGAATGTAGTGAAGCTGGTCAGTACTCCACTGGATGGTCACTTCAGATTGAGTGACAGACAGTGTCCCAAGATGAAAGCAGAGGAGGAAGAGATGCAGAAGATGCCCTACACATCAGTGGTAGAAAGTTTGATGTATGCTATGGTATGTACACGCCCAGACATAGCATATGCGGTTAGTGTTGTCAGCCGGTATCTTGCCAATCCTGGTAAAGAGCATTAGGCAGTGGTGAAATGGATACTGCGGTATCTAAGAGGCTCATCCAGGTTGAGCCTATGCTATGGTGACGGTAAACCTGTGTTAGAGGGCTACACATATGTAGATATGATAGGTGACATAGACTCCAGGAAGTCTACATCAGGGTTCATGTTCACGTTTGCAGGGGGAGCGGTTTCTTGGCAGAGCAAACTACAGAAGGTCGTAGCATTGTCGACGACAGAGGCAGAGTACATTGCAGTCACAGAGGCATGTAAAGAGATGCTTTGGATGAAGAGGTTCCTACAGGAACTTAGCCTAAAGCAGGAGGAGCACGTGGTCTATTGCGATAGTCAGAGTGCTATACACTTGAGCAAGAATCCAAGTCAGCATTCCAAGTCGAAAAACATAGAGATTCGGTATCACTGGATCAGGGATACTTTGGAACAAAAGGTGTTACAGCTTGAGAAGGTCCACATAGATGATAATGAGTCAGACATGATGACCAAGGCTTTGCTCAAGGGCAAGTTTGAGGTTTGTATAAACCTGACTGGCTTGAAGAAGGTGGATCCCTCCTGGGTCAAAAAGGGGAAGATTTGATGGGATTTTTTCCCTGTCTTCGACCGGTCCTGAGCTCCGCTCGACCAGTCGTGGGAGGCGCTTGACCGGTCATAGGTTCGAGCCCTGGCACAACTCAAAGTCCAGCGAGTTCGTGCTGTTTTTTCTCGGAGGCTAAGACCAGTCCTAAAATTCTAGGACCAGTCGAAGGTGGGCTTTGACTGGTCGTGGACAGGCTTCGACTAGTCGAAGGTTACGCAGTTTGTTCTACGATTTTGCGCGAAACTGTGGATTTGAGTCCTTTTGCAACCGGGATGCGAAAGGGAAGTTTCCTAAACTATAAAAGGGGTTGCCTAGGGTTTTCTAGGTACAGCAAGAGGGTTTCCTAAAGCTTTACAAGGGATTTGCTAAAGGGTTTAGGGCTATCAAAGGTGAGAGAGAGAGGAAGAGAGAGAGGAAGCTTATAGAAGGGAGGTTCTGCTCGTGGAAGTTATCTACTGTGCAATCTATATCTTAGCGCTTCTATGTCCTCGTAATCGGTTAGATCTCTTCGTTTTCTCCATTTCTCTTATTGTTTATCCACTCCTACGTGAGTGAAGAAGGTTGTAACGTTTTACTTCATAGTGGATTGTTGATCTGGACGAGGTCCCGTGGTTTTTACCTCTTTGAGGGTTTTTCACGTAAAAATCTCTTGTGTGGTGTGTGATTGATGCATTGATTGTTTTCACTGCTTTATTATCCATAATTCTGGTTTGTTCTGGAGGGCTAGATCCTAAGGTTTTGTGCAGGGCCCCTAACAATTACGTCTTCCAACCTTTTAATACTGAGGGCCATGTTGGCTATGGAAGGGGTCACCAAAATTTCGTCCGCTGTATAGATGGAGGACTTTGGAGCTGGGAGGGATCCAGACATGTTGAGTGAGAACAGACTATGAGAAATGATTGTAACAGATTTTCAGGGGCATTAGACATGTAAACCCTTGTCGGCCCAATGATAGCAATTGGTCATGTTCTTGCTTTTTTTTTTTTTTTTGTGGGTATTTTCTTATCTCTTTTTAGATTTTAGAATATACCGGGAGGATATGGGTGTATGAATGCTAATAGGTTTCCCGACTTCAAATAAGTTCCATAAATGATATACCTCTTAAGCTAGATGAACTGGTCTTGGGGTACATGCTTGGTTGGTGCCTTCAAGAGGTCTTCTTAATAACATGATCGGAGAGGAACCCCATATGGGCCAAATAGGTTCCTGCGTGGTGAGGTGGTGCTTGCGTTATGAATGCTAGTAGTGCAAGAGCTCCTGATGAAGAAAAGAAATTCAAAAAAAAATACGAGCACAGTCAAAGTAATGGAATGTAAATTGTTGAAATGTAAAGTGCTAAGAAATAAATAACCAAGAACTAGAAACCCTAAAAAATCGAAAATCTCAATGTTTTGAGTCGGGCCTAGCTAATAGCTAGCAAGTTTGTTTGTACGATCTAGTTAAATGTTACTTTTTCAAGTGAAGTCACCAAATCTATCAACGTGCATGTAAGCGGGCAACCTCAATGACAGTTTCGATCTATGGAATGTTTGGGTGAATTAATTCATAAATGTTTCTTGCTTATCTCGAAGTTGCCATTAGCTGATAGAACTCAGAATCTACTATCAGCTAGACACTGTAGAATCATTTCATGTTGGGGGAAACCAAAGACTCCCCTCACTTGAATGACTCCTATGGTTGGTCTGCAGCCTAGGATTTTGAGTAAGGGCATAGGTAATGGAGAAGGAAGAGTTAGGCACACTTCTCTCCTATACGGTCGCATGGTATCTATGGGATTTGCGATTTTTGATAGGATTGATTAATCTCTAAAGTCTTATTGTTAATGAGATCAAGATTGTAGAGAGAGAGAGAGAACAATCAAAGTCAGCGTTGACCTTGAAGATTATCAATAAAGAATAAGAAGGAAAATGAACTAAAGCAAGAAATTCCGATCATGATGATCGTGATGGTTTTCTGAATTCTGTTGTGCCAAGATCTAACTAAACAGCAAGACACAAAGCATACACCTGTAAACTAAAGTGAGATTGCTGAAACTGAATAGAGCATAGACCTTACTCCGAGATGTGAGAGCAAAAGAGGAGATTCAATGCTCTTTTGACAGAAGATGTGGTGAGATATTTCGACCTTACTCCGATAAATCTGAATTGATGAATAATATGAAATGCTTTCCTCTTTTCTCTCTTCTTCCTTTTATATATATATATATATATATATATATATATATATATATATATATATATATATATATATATATATATATATATATTTTCCCCTTCTCTCTTTTCCCACCTCTCTCTGTGGCCTCTGATCTCACTCCCCTCTCTTCTGCCTCCATAGCTTTTCTCAAATCCTAACATCTTTCAACTCTAAATTGCTGTCTATTCAACAATTTATAAAAAATTATTCAACTCTGTATTGAACTATGTTTTTCTTCTCAACAGAATAAACAGCTGAAAAAGACACCACCATTGGTGATTAGGATCCATCCAAAATGGACCCCACAGACAAACGGTATGGACATCAAGCCAATCCTTTTTGACTTGGAACCACACAATTCGTCAATGACACATGAACCACAAAATCTTTCATGAAAGAAGGCAGAAATGACAAAACTACCCCTACCAGCCAGTGGACGTACAAATATTACATCACCAATACCATCCAACCTTTATAAAGGCATCAATCCCACTCTCCCAACCTTTTCACAAGTACAAAAATATCGAACTTTTAATAACAGAAAGCCACTCTACCAACCTTTTTCACTAGTACAAAAATATCCAACTTTTTAATAACAGAATTCCAAAGATATCGTCTGACCGTTATGGTTTGAATTTTGGAGCCATCCCACTTTCGAACCTCATTATGCCACTGAGGAAAAACCAAAACACAAAATTCAGATGAAAGAAACATAGCAATTGTACGAATTCAATGCCATATGGAGAGAGAGAGAGAGAGAGAGAGAGAGAGAGCCCACTGGATTCAGTTGCTTGGTTCCCTCACATGCTCTTTCATTGTAAGGGTACTGACTATAATTTTAACATCTTTTTTCAAAATCCAAATACCCCAAATGAATGTTTCAGTTTTCTAGCACTGCAGAACCAAATTCAGAGAAACAAAACAACCAAAAGCCATTTCAGAGTCATCTGCAGAAGGAAAAAGAAAATGGAAAAACCCAGTTGAATTTCTAACATGCTAGCAATACAGAAAATCAACTGCGATTAAACACCCAACAGCATTACAGAAAAAGGAAGTTTCAGGATCTTCTGGCAAAAGCCAAGAAACCCAGATGAGGTTTCCAGCTTCCCAGTATTGTAGAACCAAAATCATAGAAGTAAAACAACCACAACAATACACAACACAAGATTATTTCTGGTTCTCTTATGAAACTTAGAGAACCCACGGCACAACGAAGAAAGTAACATAGATCAGTTAGCAATAGAAAGTCTCCTACCAGAGGAAGGAATGTATAGCCTCCCACAAAACCGAATTGGAAGGAAAAACTATAAGCAGAACAAACACCCCTTAGGACTCTCTCTTTCTATCTTGGGCCAGAACCCAAATACCCCAACCTTTCAGTCAAGGCATTCACATCTTCATCTTCGCTTCCTCTAACATCTTCTCTAAATCTCTCATTCATCAATTCATCCCAAAAATCATCATTCATATCATTTTCTTCATTCTTTTCTTCATCGTCGTCTTCCTCCTCTCCATCTCTGGTAGATTTCCGCAATCCTTGCATCTCCAATGCAAGAGCCTCTAGCTCTGATGCTTCGAACTCATAGAGTTCTTTGAAATTCGTACCATCGAACTTGAGTTGTGTTTCAAGATCATGGGTCCCGCTTGAATTGCCGATACAGCTGCCATTGGGCGGTTTATCAATCGGCCGCCTCCTTTTCTTGGTCATCTCTTCTTCAAGCTCCTTCCTTTTCTCCTTCCGTTGGATCAGTTGCTGTATGAATGTGGGGTTTTGCATAGCTCTAGCCAAGAAAGTCATCATCTGTTGCTGTCTTTGCTCTGTTCCTTGTAGCCTCTCTTCTATGGCTTGGAGATGGGCTCTGGTGTTCTGTTGCTGGTGTCTCAGCTTCACCAATTCCATCATTAGAACATTCTTATCTCGCCTTAGACGGTTGATTTCTCGGTCTAATCCGAATCTTCCAACTTCAAGGTATGGGCCTAGATCTTGCTGCTGAGCTGGGGGTTGAGAAGGTGGCTTTCTCCTCCTGATATTCTTCAGCTGATGTTTCTTCCCTCTAAGAAATCCTTCATTTGCAAACTCCCATCGGTCTGGATCCACCTTTCTAAAGCCCTGAAGGATTCAAATTCTACTGTCAATATTGAAATCCAAGATACAGAGAGAGAGAGAGAGAGAGAGAGAGAGAGAGAGTTGTTTGAGATGGAGATGGACAAAATCCAAATCTTGCCCCAAATCATTACATAGATTGACCAAAAAAGGGGAAAAATTAAGTAAGATAAGACCAAACTAGCAGCCTCTTATTAATTATTAGTTTATTGGTGTGGATCTGTGTATAATAAAATAGCTGTCTCCTGTAGATCATACATTTCATTCTTTATTTCTGAAATCCAAGATATCTCAACAAAGACATTTATCATAAGATTTTTTTTTTTTTTTTTTTTTTTTTTTTTTTTTTTTAAATTTTTTAAAATACAGAAAAGAAATAAATGATTTAGCTGGTCAGAAATCTAAAAATAAATAAATAAATAAATAAATCCAGAAATCAATAGACATATTGTCATAAATCCTATCAAAAGAAAGAGAAGGAAGAAAACCAAATCAAAACTCTATTATTGTAATTTGTAGTTGTTTTCCATAAAATGAAGTAGCTAGGACCCAAATTCCCCTGAAAAATGACAGAAAACGTATGTGAAGGAAAAAGAAAAGGTAAAAAGTAAAATAAAACTGGCCAATCACAAGAAAGAGATTTGGGGAAGGAAAGAAGAGAGAAAGAAAGAGAAAATTTATATTGAATATAAAGATCGACGAAGATTCATAGCTGAATAAAAGAATCCAATAAAGCAACGAAGTATCCTACTTTTTAAAGCTTCAAGTCCTTCAATCTTTCATCATCTTCACTTCTATTTCTTCTTTTTTGAATCTGTTTCCAGTTTATGCACCTGAAATCAAGAGCAAACTATAAACTAGCTTTGTATACTTACATATGTGTTGAGCTGCCTGACAAAGCTAGAGATTGCTGTGCTTGAAGTGCCTTGGGAGGAGATTCATGGAGAAGGTATGTGGGTCCCACACAACGAAGCTATTTCCTCCCCTGCTCCAAGAGACCACCTGTTCAGTGCTCGGGTCGTCCACCATGTCGAATGTCTTGGTCTGGAAGGGACATCGTGCAAGCCCTCCATCGGCTGGGGAAGGACCATCAATGAAGCATCATCACCCCAATACGAGGAGGAGCTTGCTCCTGAGAACTCTTCTTTCACTGTATTAGGTGGATTCATGGCTGCAAAACAGAGAAGCTGAAATTTTCGATATCGAAATAGAAATTGTTTTTTGGTGGAAATACAAGATTTCGTAGGCAAGGAAGTTACGAATTCAGATGAAGTGAAAAACAGAGATGAAAGCTACAGAAGCAATGAGATCTTTCTCAGATAATTGATTCTTATTGGAAAACAGATATGGGCTTTGATGGAAATGCTGGAAGATTGGAAAGAAGCAGAGAAAATATGCAAGGCATCGTTTTTCAGTGAAAGCAGTACAGAAGAAAATGCTAATTTTCCGCCGATATCTTGATTGGAATGCAGAGAGAGATCATTCAATGGGAGATTCTCAGCCAAAAAAGTCGAATTCTACCAAACAGAGGTTCAAAGAAGAAGAAAATGCTCAAAAAACAGAAATGGGCAATGCAAGAAATGCAAAGAAGGCTGCTTCTTTAGGTGGGAATGGAAAGAGATACATTGAGAAGGAGAAGCAAAGTTGCTAAGATATTTTTCATTGCAGCTTTGAGAATTGAGAGAGAGAGAGAAAGAAGAAGAAGAGAAGATGAATATTTTAGCCTTTGATTTTTTCCTTCCAATGAATTGAAGATGAGAGATGAGAGCAATATCCCACAAGGAAAGAGGTTGTGGAGGGGGTGTGGAAGTGGGAATTTTAAAGAGTGGGGAAGAGGAGGTTTCCAACCGAAAGTTCTAAAACAGTTGGAAATTATTATTACTATTTTATTTTTTACAATTTTTATTATTTCATAAGAAGATCTCAAACCTCATCAGCTGGACCACAAGTGATGGTCAACTTGCATCTTATCTAAAGTGCATCTGACATCCAACTTTTTCAATATAGGTTGGCCCCACCATAGGGGACCACCTTGTGCAAAAATCAGCCTTCTCTACTCATTAGATGGGCCATACCATAAAAATACAGTGTCTAATACTTGATAAATAGAAAAATACAACCGTCAGATGCTCTAAGTAGATGTGGCTATTTTCTTTGTAAACAGTAATCCTTGTGATGTGTCCAGCTTATTCGATGGTTTGGATGTTGCAAGCAGTTTATAAGATGGAAGGTTTTTGATGGGTGGACCATAACTTATAGTCAGTTCCTATGTACTTACACTTCCACCTATTTTATTATGATATTTTAAAAATAAGGATAGATAGGAAAGTTCCGGAAGTTTTATGGCTGGGGTTGTTTTGAGGTGGGCCCGTCCTGAACATGGGGGCTCCACAAGGAGATATTGATTTTGGGTACAGATTCTTTTAATTGATTATTATATTCCAACTAGCAATTTTATATATATTTCTCTCTCTATATCTGAATGGATATTTTCACCTGCTTCAGTTGACATAGATGCACTCACATGATTTTTTAGTAATGAAGTGATACAGGTTTGCATTCTATTTGCGTAAAGAAGAAGGCGCTGGTGCAACTACTTAATTTTCATGAGAACGTATAGTCTTCCTATATGCGTAAAAAATAAAGCAGGGGGAGAATCTCGCATGCTACGTGTAATGAAGATGGGAAATAAGGCAGGGGGAGAATTGTGTAATGCCACGTGTAATTAATTTTACAAGCCACGCGTGTGAAGTACCGCACGCCACGTGTTATGAGAAACCAGGTGGACTTGTACATTCCTACAAATCAGAGAAAATGAGCATAAAGCATGGACGAAGGAGATGATATAAAGGAGCGTTATATGATACTCGGTGCATGAAGCTTGATACGCCGATACTCAGATGTTTCGTAAACCAAATGAAATTAAACCAATAAAATGCGGAAGCTGGTGTCTCTAAGTCATATCCGATAACAAGGACATGTTTGTGAAGAGCCCGGATCCATTCCAAGCACTTGTAGGTTAAGCCTAACCTACAAAGCCATGTATGATACTTATCTTAGCGCGTACATGAAATTCAATCTGTATCGTGTCTGTATTGTGAGGTTTTCCTTTATGGCTAAAATTCACTCCAATCTGAACTTCAGGTGAGCCACACCATATGTGTAAAAAAAAAGAAGAGACCACCAGCAGGGCATTTTTGTCATTTTGAAAGAGAAAATTTACTCTCGAATTTTGGTCAAAACAACAAGCAGCTCTCATTCATTGCCGACGGTTACCGTGCTAGGAAGTTGGTTTACCCGGAAAGGGACGGTGGTGTGCTCACGTCACTAAGTTATGTGGGCCTGCCATGATGTATATATTATATTGAAGGAAGCGGATTAGCTGGTGTACCACATACCAGCGATCGAGCTGTGTGTTGACGTCAGCAAGTTAAGTGGGTCTCATCATGAGGTATGTGTTATATCAAAACTTAGCTGGTGTATTGACGTCAGCAAGTTGTGTAGGTTTCACCATGAGGTATGTATTATATCTAATCTGTCCATCTATTTGGGGAGCTCGTCATGAGGCTTCAGCTTAAAAATAAGACAGATCTAAAGATCAAGTGGAACACATTGCAAAAAAACAGTGGGGAATTGAATCGTCTGTCATTGAAACCCTTTTGGAGTCATAGAAGTTTCGGATCAATATGATATTTGTTTTTCCTTGTGACCTTATGAATAGATTGGATAGAAATAAATGTTATGGTATACCCTATGAATGTTTTAACGGTGAAAATTATTATCCCGCTGCTATTTGTGGTGTGGTCCAATTGAGCTTTAGATATGATTCGATTTTTGGCTCATACTCTAAAATGATCTAAAAAAATAGATGGCCAGCATGTATATAATAAATACATCATTTCGGGGCTACGTAACTTTGATATCCTTTGAACCATTGGTACAACTTGGAGCTCAAGGAGCTTCAGTGCTCCTCACCGCACGACTCGTACCCATATCAGCTATATCGCTGGTGTGTGTACACCAGCCAATCCACTTCTTATATTGAAACCGGAAGCGGATTAGCTGGTGTACCTCACATTAGCTACATAGTTGGTGTATTGCCGTCAACAAGTTTTGTGGGTCTGATCATGAGTTATGTGTTATATCCAGACCGTCAATCCATTCGGCAAGGTCATCTTAAGGCTTGAAATGAAAAATAAGACAGATCTAACTATCAAGTGGACCACACTGTAAAAAGCAGTGGGGGATTGAACATCTATCATTGAAACCCTTTTTGAGGTCACAAAAGTTTTGGATCAATATGAAATTTGTTTTTCCTCTTCATTCAGGTCTTTGTGACCTTATGAACAGATTGGATGGAAAATAAACGTTATGATGGGCCCTATGAATTGTTTAACGGTGAAAATCATTATCTCTGCTGCTATTTGTGGTGTGGTCCAGATGATCTTTGAATATTATTCCTTTTTTGGATAATGATCTAAAATGATCTCTAAAAATAGATGAACATGTAGATATGATAAATACATCACTGTGGGGCCCATGTAACTTTGATCGCATTTGAACCATTGTTACAACTCAGAGTTCGAGGAGCGTCAGTGCTCGTCTTCGCACCACACGTACCTACAACAGCTATATAGCTGGTGTGTGGTACACCAGCCAATCCGCTTCCATTGAAACCATCCATCCATTCAACAATATAATTTGAAGGCTTGGAAAAAAACAAAAAATAAATGAAACATATGAAGCTCAAGTGTCCACCATTAAAACCTTCTTGGGGTCACATGAGTCTTGGATCAATATGATATATATATATTTTTTTTCTTCATCTAAGTTTGTGTGGCCTTATTAACATGTTAGATGGCAAATAAAAATCATGGTGGTTCCTAGGAATGTTTCAATGTTAGAAATTATTGTCCCCACCACTTTTTGTGTAGCGGTCCACTTCAGCTTTGGTTATGACTTATTTTTGGGCACATGTCAGATGAGACTAAAATATTGTATATTTATCTCTTATACCACGTCATTTTAATGTGCATTGAAATGTTAAAATGAATTAATTAAGTGTGTTTTTAAAATTTAGGAGAATTTTGAAGTCTAAGGCAAATACAAGTGTAAAGTAATGATTTAAAACCTAAAAGGAGTGGAGTTTGAAGAATTGGAAGAATGAAGCATTGAATTGAAGATTTGAAGTGTCAAAGACCCAAGGAAATCAAGTACCAAAGGTGAAAAATTGAAGTGGAAATTGCACTGAGAAGAATTAAATAAAAATGACTTTTGATCGATCGAGTAGAGCTTCGATTCAATCGACAAACTTTGATTAAACTCGATCCGATCTAAGTTCGCATCGAGAAAATTTGAAATTTTCAGAAGCCACGCTGGATTAAAAGTGCAATCTTCAATTCATCGAAAAAATAACAGAATTTTGAAAAGCTTGCTGGAAAATTGCGGACAAGTTTGATTTAATCGATGGTGGTTCGATTGGAGTTGATTGATCGAAGGTGCAACAACAATTTTGCATGATTTTGAGCAAGTGTGTAATTTGTTTCCTAATTTGAATGAGATTCTCCAAAGACGGTGGTTTTTGTTATTTAGGGGCTTCTAATCTCGTTTTCTAAGAATAAGCTACGGTTTGGAGAGAGAAAGCTAGGGCGGAGTTCTTCAAACTCCATTCTTTTTCCTCAATCCTTCAGTTATAGTTTATTTTTTTTGGTTTTGTTTAAGATGTTAGTCATGCTAAGCTAATATCTTATCTAAGGTTAAGGGATGAACCCCTTGATGAATGCTTATAGTTAATTTATTTTTAATTCAGTTTCATTGGTTTTTAATGTTGAATTGTGATTGGTGTGATTGAATTCCTAATTTGAAAAAGAAAATGATATGTAAAATCAATTGATCTATTATTAACTTCAGGTACAATAGATGTTTTTATTCCCTGTAATCAATTGCCTAGATCTTTATGAGAGATCAACTTATATCGATTCATTTATCTTATTCGAGTATTGCATGTTGAATTAATCGATCTATCTTCCGGTTAAATTGAATTGGAATTCGATTCTTGTTAAGTTATTGTTTATGACCCTAAGTGTAGGGCTGCGCTGTAGTAATAACTCAGTAAGACTGAGGTTGAATCCACATGGACTTACCTTGTACTTATTCTGAAATAAACTAGAACTGGAACTATAATTGAAATTTAAACTAAAATCTAGAATAAGAGAGGTCAATCATGAATAAACTATCAATTATAAAAGGGACATTAGAGTGCTAATGATCCACTTGTAGCTATCATGATGCCACCTTACTTGATTCAATAAACACAACTGGAATTGGAGTCCTATCTTATCTAGTTGGATGATAAAGAGGTTAAAACAAAAGCTGAACTTGTCATTGGATTAGTTCACTTATGAAGCGCTAATTTGATGATTGCAAGGAATTCAACCATCTACCATGCCTAGGAGAGAATAGTAAATCACGAATTTTACAGATCTCGCGATTACAAATTAAGTAAGAAGATATCAAAAGCCTTTCAAGCATTGACTGTAATTTGAGTCACAATAAATCATAGAAAACTGAAAATATTCATTCATTCAAACTATAAATCAATGGAAGTTCAACAAAAATGTGAATTAAAGTAAGATAAATATCTAAATAAACTACAAGCTTCACCTCTTAGATTTAGCTAAGAGATTAGCTAACCAAAGACATGATTGAAACTAAAACTCTTAAACAAAACATGAAAAACTAACTAGAAGAAGAAGATTGGAGAAGAAGGAAGGACTCCTTAAAGTTCTCTAACATTTGGCTCCACTCTTCAAACCCTAATTCGTGTTTAGAAACTACTAAGAGACTCATATTTATAAGATTTGCTCGCATCGACTTTAAAACTGCCTCAAATTTACGCAATGAATTATGCTTCAGTAGCACCAAAGTTACCTTTTGTCGGATTGAAGTCGAATTTGAATTGTAACTAGATTCTCTGCCTTCTTCAGTCGCTCAACTTCGGTTGCACAAAATTTTCCTTCGGTCGGTCCGAATTAACTCCTTTCTGCACTAGAGCTTTTTTTCTACTTTTGGTCACACCTGAGATGCCTTGGTCACACCGAACCTGGTTTTGGTCAGACTAAATTTTCATTCGGTTGAACCGAATTAGCTTTGAATGTCACACTCCAAACTCAGAAATCCGGCTCATAAAATTTTCCATCGCCGAATCCGGCGCTGACAGCCTTCGTAGTATCCCATTCTCGGCTCCCGACACCCATGTGCCAGATTCCGATCCTGGGATCCTATAAGGAGGATTTTCAGTGTGAATTTTTTTTGAACGATTAATCTGTTTAGGCGGTTACACATTTTGTACATATCGAAGAGATGAACCTGTTTGACATATCACACATAACATGGTGCACTAGCTTAACATTAATGAAAGAAACAATAACAAACTCCAACAACTCTTGTATGCATCCTGAAAAAGTGTAAATCATATGTATGAGCGAACTACAGCTCGTGAGTCTATTGTGTGCTGGGAGTAAAACATGTCTTATCAGGGCGCTCCTGTAAAGACATCCAAAACAACCATAGGCATGTTATCAACCAGTCATGTTATCATAGGTGAGTAGGTTATCAATCAATCATGTCGTATAACTACATAAGTTATCATGAACATGACATCAATAATAGGCATGTCACTTAACAAGTGACCATGAATAATTAAAATAGCCAATCATTATGAACAAGATAATCAAATTTCATTTTTTACTATATGACATACGATGGAAGGGCAGTGGCAGAGCTAGAGTGTGTAGTCGGGATGATAGTATGTGGTATTGCAAGTTGTGGGGTTCATCACAAGAGACTTCTATCCAAATCAGTCCCATACCTAAATTTGGATAACTAGACTCAATGTGGTAAACTCTTGATCTCAGGTTGGTCACGCGCCCCAACTGAAATTCTGTCCATTGTGAAGGTACACATAATGATTTAGTTATGCACCACCAGCCCGAGTGGATAGTGGATGAATGAATGAATGAGTCAAATGCTGAGTACGCAACTCCTGCACAGTAGCCTGCCAGCATAATATCCTGCCAACTATTGGTAGTTCGCCCAAGCCCTTAGGCCCCACCCACATCAGCGTCCGTCCACGTGTGCAACAGTGATGAGGTGTTATAATATCAGTACTGTACATCTCTGGGATCATCACTGGGGTCTAGTACAATGCTGTCAGCTATACCAAGGATATGTGGTGCAAGGCTTACGTGGCCAATGTCATATGCAAGATGTAATCACAAGTCATGCCAGTTCTCATCTGAATCCACATATCAATACAGTTCCTCTCTGGACAATCACCGGGGTCTAATACACTCTACAACAGATCGCCGCCCCAACTGGACACGCAACCATACAAGTGGAAAAAACCTCACTACCCGCCTGACTAGTAGTCTGCCAATATCTACCAGGCACGTCAGTAGCGGACCCATTTACGAGCTGGTCAGACTCAGCCTAACATTGCCCCCTACCCTCGAGTGGGTAAGGCCACACCCCCTTCTAATGGACTACAACATAATGACAGACGTGACCTCCTGGTATTCGGCACTCGTGCGTTCATGTATCCACTCAGTCTCGACGTTGGAGCATCCTCTATGGTATTATAAGGGTTTGGGGACTTTCACCTGAGACATCTATGACGCCCCCTTGCTAGAACCAATATTTCCGGTGTCCAATCCTGCCATCCATGATATGCCTGTGGAGGCTACGGTTCTGATGTCGCTAGGGCGTATAAAAATTATGTCACACAAATGCAAGATGCATGAGTTATACTATCTAGTCATGCAGAAATCCTGTGCGTACTGCGTGCTCATGTGGGGCAACTCCGTCTCTCAGGGAGTCCCAAAAACAACTAGCCCAATGACATATGTTATGGTCAATCACTCCTCATAACAAGCACGCAAATAATGCATATGGGCATGAATCATGGTGTTATACTAAGCATAATCTACAGTGATGTACTCTCCTCATATCAAGGATGGGTCTAGATGGCCTACTCAAATGAAGAATGGGCCCTAGGGAGGTTCATAACGTGGACATTTAACCACCATTGCCTCCTAGAGTGCGGCCCGCTATAGAGAGACTATCTCACAATGGGGCCTTATACAATCACAATGGGCCTCATACCCTTACAACATAATGGTCCTCACACATCGCGATGGGCCTCACCACATAGGCCTTATATACATCACAATGAGCCTCATCACAAGGGCCTTATATATATATATATATATATATATATATATATATATATATATATATATATATATATATATATATATATATTGGGCCTCATATATGGGCCTCACACACATCATATTGGGCCTCGCTACATAGGCATTATTATATATATCACAATGAGCCTCATCACGAGGGCCTCATATATATATCACATTGGGCCTCATCACATGGACCTCACATACATCATATTGGGCCTCACACAAAGGCCTCATATACATCACATTAGGCCTCATCACATGGTGTAAAACCTGTATCCCAATCCGTACCATTCCATAGGCTTCCGTAGTCCTCCCGGTCGAACTCCGGTGACCCGCGATCTGTAATCGGCAGTTGCGCGCAACTCTGTGTCATATCTTGTATTTCAGAGTCGGCCCGACCCAAGACTTATACCCTAGCGACCACGCCATCGCCGCAGTTCTGATGCCACGTATTACATACCGAGACGATACCTGAGCTAGGAGATGTGGGTCCGCGTTCAGTTCGAGGAAACGCCGCGCATTGCAAATTCCAAGAGAATGTCCCATCAATCACATCAAATGTCAAATCAATCCTATCAATCACTTCACTAGTCAAAGTACACCCATCAAGTTAAGTACCCTATCCCATTCCCCAAGTACACTACACCATTTCCAAAGTCAACCTTCCCATCCCATCTCTTACCCACCCCCATCACTCCTCTCCCATCATCTCTCTCTCCTTCATTTTCTCTCTCTCCATTTTTCAAAGCAACACCATGAGAGAAACGTCCAAGCAAGAGAGCTTCCATGGGAGGAAGCTAGTGTGGCCCACCTTCCCATCTTCCATCTCCACCATCCTAAGCCGATCTCAACCGTTGAAGTCCATCCATTATATCTTTAGCATGCATTGATGGAAGAAAAAGTCCAAGAAGATTTAAGGTGGGTGTCTTTTATGGTTAGATCCTTCTTCCTCTCTCTTTCTTTTTTTTTATTCTCTATTGTATGTGATGAGGTGGTCGTGTGGCCCACCCGAATGGACCCCACCATAAAGCATATATTTGATCCAAACCATTTGTAGGTGGAGCCCACTTTATATTTGTATTGTATCCGCACCATCCATGCATTTGGTGGCCATCCCGAGCAAGGCCCACAATCAACGCATGTGCCATGACAAAGCCGTCCAGAGACGCTGGACATGAAATGAAAACCAGAGAAGAAAAATACATATATTGGCTTAGTTCAAGACTTGGAGTGGGTCACTCATATAGGCCCTACATTGATGTATAAACCTTATCCAAACTGTCCATTCCCTTCCCCAGACCATTTTAGGCGTTGAGACAAAAAATGGGGCCAATCCGACTTTCGGGCGGGCCATAGCGCTGTAAACGACATTTTCACCGTTGAAAAACTACGTGATGTTTTTATACTCCAAAACACCTCCGATATTGGGCTTGTTTGGCTTGTCTAGGGCCATGGGAGCTAGTGGATGAGGTGGATCTACCTGATGCGGGCCCCACATATGAAAAACCCTCGAAAAATAGTTTTTTTTTTTTAAAACAAAAAAAAAATATCTAAGGTAGCAGACCGCTGCTGCATGTAGTGGGTGGACGGTAGGGACCCACGGCCCCAGCCGTGGGCCCCACCCTGATGTATATTATGTATCCACCCCGTTCAGTTGGTGGGACCCTCCATGAAGTGGGCCCCCTCCAAAGATCAAGCTGATATGACACTCGGGTAGCCCACATCATAGGAAACAATGGGATTGAACGTCTGCCCTTGGAAGCCCTTTTACAGGTCACAGAAGCTTTGGATCCTTGTAAAATTATTTTTCCCCCTGCATTAAGGGACCATGTGACCTTATGAACGGTTTGGATGGGCAGTAAACATCAGGGTGGGCCCCACATGGGACCCACAGTGATGCATGTGTTTTACTCCCACCGTCCAGGTGGACGGTGGAGCCCACCCAGTCGTATGTGTGTTGTAGCGTTGTCCAGTAGTAGCTGGATGGCTGGTGGATCCCACCATGATTATGTGTTTGATCCGCACTGTCCATATCACGGGACGGTGGGACCCACCGTGATGTACGTGTTCTATCCACTCTATCCAGCCACTGATCAGGTGGCCACATAGCAGGAAACAATGTTGATTAAACGTCCACCCTTGGAACCCTCTTGGGTTGACAGAAGTTTTGGATCAATATTAAAATTGTTTTTCCTTCCATCCAGGTCAGCGTGACCTTATGAGCAGGTTGGACGGCAGGTAACATTATGGTGGGCCCCACGTGGGACCCCAAGATGTATGTGTTCTATCCACATCGTCCACCACAGTGGACGGTGGAACTCACTATGATATATGTGTTGTAGTCACACTGTCCACAGCAGTGGACAGTGGGAACCACCATTGATTTATGTGTTTTATACGCACCGTCCATATCATTGGATGGTGGGACCCACCATGATGCATGTGTTACATCCAATCCGTCCTTCCACTTTGAAAGCTCATTTTAGGGCATGAGCTAAAGAATGAGTCGGATCCATAGCTCATATGGACCCCACCCATGATGCATGTGTTGCATTCAAACCGTCCAACCATTCGGCCAGCTTGTCTTATAGGCTTGAGACTAAAAATAAGACAGATCTATAGTTCAAGTGGACCCCACCTTGGTACATGTATGAGGCCATTGTTGAGACCCACCTTGATGTACTTTGTGGCCCATCCGTCGGGCCCACTTTGATGTACCTTTGGCCCATGAGTGGGGCCCACCTGTTGCGTGTTTTGAGGCCCAGGTGCAGGGCCCACCTGTTATGTATATTGAGGCCCATGTGATTAGGCCCATCTTGATGTATTTGAGGCCCATGTTGTGAGGCCCATTGTAATGTATTTGGGGCCCATGGGTTAAGGCCCATTGTGATGTATTAGGGCCCGTGGGTTTAGGCCCATTTGATGTATTTGAGGCCCATGGGTCGAGGCCCAATGGGATGTATACAAGGTCTATTGCATTATATGATTCCACCGTGGGTTATGTGTTGCCCTTTATGGCGGGTCATGCCTTGGGAGCAATGTTGGTTTGACGTCCACATTGTAAGTACAACGTTGGTTAAATGTCCGCATTGTGACTCTCCCTAGGGTCCAATGATAGGTTCATACTTGCAGTGTGTAGACCGCCTAGGCCCACCTTCGTTATGAACATAGCCCATTTACTACATGTGCAGGGCTCACCTATTGTGCATTGATGCGGCCCAACTGATGTATATTGAGGCCCATGGGTAGTAGCCCATTGCGATGTATATTTGAGGCCCAGATATGAGGCCTATTGCGATGTAATTGTGACTTATATGATGAGGCCTGGTATGATGTATCTGAAATTCATTTGGTTAGGCCCAATGAGGTGTATTTCTGGCCCATAGGTTGTGGCCCATTGTGACGTATATTTGGCTCATGTGAGGTGGCCGATTGTGATGTAATCGAGGCCCACATGATGGGGACCACCTATTGAGTATTTACAGTCCATGGGTTGTGGTCCATGCAATGCTTTTGAGGCCCATGTGCATGGTCCACCTATTGGTAAGGCCCATTGATATGTATTTATAGGCTGTTTGGTAAGGCCCATTGGTATGGCCCACCTGATGTAATGCGGCCTACTGTGATATGTTTCCGGTCCATATGACGAGGCCGATGTGGTGTATTATGGCTCATGTGCCGAGGCCCATTAGGATGCATATAATGCCCATTGGTGCAGCCCAGGTGGTGCGACCCATTGTGACATATTCGAGGACCGTAGTATGTGGCCCAATATGATGCGTTGCAGCCCATTCGATAAGGCCCAGTGCAATGTACATTAGGTCCTTGTGTGAGACCGTGGGGCTCATTATATGTTCGGCCCTATGTGGACCATCTCTTGGGAACGATGTTGGTTAAATGTCCACATTGTTGGGTAATGATGGTTAGATGTCTACATTATGACTTTTCCTTAGGCCTGGTAAGGCCCATCCTCATCATTCTCTAGTGGATTATCCCAAACGAATGGGCCCCATTGATATTGCTTGGTCCATCATCAGTTGTCCACATATGGACCCCGCCTTGCGATCGAGGCCGATTATCGTGACCGATTGCCGGTTATGAGTAGCGAGGCCGATTATCGATCGATTCCGATTGCCGCGGCCGATCCCGATTTCGATTACCAAGACCGATTATCAAGAACTATGTGATGTATATACGACCCGTAGTGATGTGTATTCGGCCTGTGTGATATACATGCAGCCCATGTTTCAGGCCTAATGTGATGAAAAGGAGGTCTATGTGATGAGGCTCATTGTGATGTATTCATTGCCTATGGGCAAGGCCCATTGTAATATGTATTAGGCCCATGATGCATTGCCCATTTGATGTATTCAAGACCCAGGTGTAGGGCCCACATGTCACGTATTTGAGGCCCATTATGATGTATTCATGGCCCATGGGCAAGGCCCATTGTGATGTATTCATGGCCTATAGGCAAGGCCCATTGTGATATGTATTAGGCCCATGAGCAGGGTCCACCCGTTGTGTATATGTGGCCCTTGAGTAAGGCCCATGGTGTTGTATATTGGGCCCTTGTGTGAGGTCATGGGTCCACTATATGTTAGGCTCTATGTGGGCCATTCTTTGGGGGCAATGATGGTTAAATGTCCACATTGTCGAAGCCGATTGTTGAGGCCGATTTTTGACACCGATCATGAGTATGTGATAGCATAGCATCATCATACATGCCCATATGCATCATCTGCATGTTTGTTATGAGATGTAGTTGACCATTGCATATGTCATTGAGCATGTTTTTATGAGACTCCCTGATAGGTGGACGTTATCTTACATGACCGCACGGCATGCCCAGGATTGATGCATGACTGGATTGTATGACTCATGCATCTTAGATTATGATTACTGTACGCCCTAGCGACATTAGGGCTGTAGCCTCCACAGGCATATCGTGGATGGCTGGACGGGACACCGAAAATGTTTGGTTCTAGCGTACGGGCACCATAGATGCCCCTGGGTGAAAATCCCTAAACCTTCTTGGCCAGGAGACGCCCCAAAGTCGAGACCGAGTGGATACATGAGCGCCCAAGTGCCGAATACCAGGAGGCTGCGTCTCCCACTGTGCCGTGGTCGGTTGGGAGGGGGTGTGGCCTTACCCGCTCGAGGGTAGGAGGCATTGCTAGGCTGAGTCTGACCAGCTCAAGGAATGGGTCCGCTATCGACGTGCCGAATAGGTATTGGCAGACTATTGGCTAGGCGGATAGTGAGGTTTCTTACGCTCACTTGGACTGTGCGGCTGGGAGAGCGGCAGTGCCATTTGTAGTGTACTAAACCCCGGTGATGATCCCAGAGAGGAATCGTACTGATACGTGGACTTATTGAGCAGGATTTGCATACTCATACATTCATTTCATTCACTATCCACTCAGGCTGGTGGTGCGCAACTAATTGTCGTGTACCTTCGCATGACAAGGATTTCGGTTGGGCGCACGACTAACCTGAGATCAGGAGTTTACCACATTGAGTATGACTATCCAAATTTAGGTATGAGACTGGTTTGGATAGAAGTCCTTTGTGATAGACCCCATAGCTTGTAATACTTTGTACTATCATCCCGACTTCACTCCAGCTTGGTCATTTCACTCGTACCGCATATTGCATTACATCTGCAACATATGACATTTTGGGTTGTTATGTTTCAGCACTTATATAGCCTAGACGGACTTAGCATGATTTGCATGTTTCTTTGCATCCTCAACACATAGTATTTGGCTTACTGTGTTCGCATTGCATAGCTGATCTATATTGCTTCCTCAGTATATTGGTTATTATATTTTTGCATCGCATAGCCTTGGTACGGCTGATAGCATTCATGGATTTATAGATTGCCAGTATTTTCGCTTACTCTGATATCGTATGATTCATGATCTTGCCTGTATTACTGATGTTATATGATTTATGGCATTGTATTGCATTCTTGGCACTTACCTTGTGCACACACTTTCACCACCCACTAAGCTTTCTATAAGCTTATGCACGATAGATGCGTGCAGGTGGCGTTAGGTTGCAGCAGTGTTGAGCTTGGAGCGTGTAGCGGTCTTCTGGAGTTTGATTTTTAATTTATGTATTTCCCTTTCAGCATTGTACTCAAATGATTGTATTAGTGGATATGTGATGATGATGTTGCCTTTGTGAATTGGGTAATCTTGTGGTTATGCTTATTACAAGTTAAATATATATATATATATATATATATATATATATATATATATATATATATATAAATCATCCTTGTAGGATCCCAGGATCAGAATCTGGCGTATGGATGCTGGAGCCGAGAATGAGGTACTACGGAGGTTGTCGGCACCGAATTCGGCGATCGGGATTCCTGTGAATCCGATTTCTGAGTTTGGGGCGTGACACATGGTCCTCACATACATCATTTATTTATCATTATTCACGCATCAAGTAAAATATGGTTATCTTATCCACATTTTCATTACGACAATCAATATGCTCATTATTATCACTTGGATATCAAGCATGGAAGTCAACTAACATGTTCTGTAATCATGCATATATATATATATAAATATATAAATATATAATATTATCATCATTACCATGAGGATCATTTTCACTTCATGATTAATAAAAATAATGTCATTAAGTACTATAAATAATTACTTATCCATCATCAATGCATATGCTATAATTCACCACCCATTAAATCATATCTATCATTTTAACCAACAACTCACAATCATCATTATCATGTTACCATACATGTATCATCATCTCACCCATCACTAGGTGCATCCTACCTAGCGTGACTTCCACACTGGACTTGAACTACATGTAAGGCATGGGGTCGTATAGGTCAAGTGTGAGTCCCACTTGGTGAACCATTAGGCCAACCCAAGGGCACAAATGTCCAACCACAACGCTTTTAATGGTGTGAATCTAATTCCACAACTAAGTGGGCGCCACACATTCCATCATTAACTAGAAACAATGCATAATCTCAAACACAAGGACAACTGCTAACATATTTCATGTCATACATCATATTGGGCCCACTAGCCAAATACACAACAAACCAAGAAAAAGCCCAATTATCTAGTTTATGCATTGTAAAATAGGTCTCTCTAAGTATGGTCTACTTATCTAGAGGTAGTATGAAAAGCACGCTGCCTAGTAGGCAATGGGCCTGCCCAACAGGCTCAAGGAAGGTTACCATTGTGGGTTTCTCATTTCCCAACGATTTCTCTTAGTGTTAGGCCCGCTTGGGCCTTAGGGTTGCATCATTTAGATGGGCCCAAGGCCACCTATGTCTTAAGAGAACATTTGGACAGCAAGATCTATCCACTAAATATTTTACAAGTTATACAATACCCATTTACAAAACATGTCAGGTGGACCTCATTACATAAAAGGTAAGGCCCATACAAGATAGCCCATACTAGATGGCCCGCTTAAGGTTTTTAAGCCCAACAATAACTGAGAGTTATTTTTCAAAGTTTAGATGTTGCATTAAATGCTTTGGGAAGGTGGTGGACTATACTGATGTGGCCCCACATAAATTTCACGTCAAACAGATTTTTGGTGCAATGTTGGTTTCTAGCCATCTTCAATTCATATTTATGATCATGTGGGACCCACATATGGTGAAAGGAGGGATCCATCTGGTAGCTCTATGTAGGGGCTTTAAAAGGTATAAGGCAAGCCTCATTGGTTGGGTGTTTACAATTTACGGTGATGTCCTAAATATGGGTACTTGGAGGAAGTGTGTAGGAAACACAGTGCATAATTAATTTTGACCCGATTTGAGTATGTCCCATGATCATAAGGGACCACCTTTCGGTGTGCCGTCTGGTACCTTTGGTAGTACTATAATGTACTTTAAGAAGTATAAGCTAGGACCAACTGGTTGTGTATACAAAATATTTGGTATCGGGCCAAACATAGGTACTTTAATTTTCTGCAAAACCATGCCTGGCCACATTTTGGGATCCACCCCCTGATCATGTGGGGTTTGATTTCGCCCGAATAAAATACTATTTATCTATTCATTAGTATAGGTTAAAGGTTCTAAGTTGTCATGGCCCAAACTCGGGAACCAGGCTCACAAAATTTCCAATCGACGAATCAGGCACCGACAACCTCTGTAGTACCCCGTTCTCGGTTCCCGACACCAATACACCAGGTTCTGATCCTGAGATTCTACAAGGAGGATTTCTAATATGATTTTGATTCTTAATGAGCATAATTATAAGCATAACCCATGAACAATAACCATAAGAACACCATCACAAAATCCATTATAATAAAAAACTTTAAAGTATAATGCGTAAGAAAGGAAATACAAGATAATAATAACGGAAACTCCTGAAGCTCGACTACACGCTCCTGCTGCAACTAAGCTACGGTTGCGTCCTGGCGTCACCTGCACGCATCAATTGTGCATAAGCTTATAAGAAGCTTAGAGGGTAGTGTAAGTGTGTGCACAATATGAGCGTCCTCAGAATACAATAACAGAGTAGTGCGGAATCATGCTGATGGGTACATGAATGCAATCAGCCGTACTAAGGCTATGCTGTGCAAAATCTAAATGCTATCAGCCATATCAAGACCATGTGATGCGAGATGCAACTCAAGCATGCTAATCTTCACCCACGTCAATGCAACTCCTCACTAGAGCATCAAATATCAGTACGGTTATCACTCTATATAATCATCGAGGTTTAGTACTCTCCAAATGACACTGCCCCTTTCTCAGGCGCGCAGTCCAAGTGAGCGTAAGAAACCTCACTATCCGCCTGGCCAATAGTCTGCCAATATCTATCCGTCATGTCGATAGAGGATCCATTCACAAGTTGGTCAAACTTAGCCTAGTAATGCCCCTACCCTCGGGCGAGTAAGGCCACACCCCTTTCTAACCGACCATGACACAGTGAGAGACGCGGTCTCCTGGTATTTGGCCCTCGTGCACTCATGTATCCACTCGGTCCAGACATTGGAGTCATTCTTTGGTACCATCGGGTTTAAGAATTTTCACCCAGGGACATCTATGACGCCCTGATGCTTAGTAACAATATTTTCGGTATCCGATCCTACCATCCACGATGTGCCTGTGGAGGTCATAGCCCTGATGTCGCTAGGGCGTATAGAAATCATGTCATACAAATGCGAAGAGCACGAATCATACTACCAGTCATGCAACAATCCTGTGCATATCACACTCTCATGAAGGGCAACTTTGCCTATCAGGGAGCCCATAAACAATCTGCCCGAAGGCATATGTTATGATCAGTCACTCCTCATATCACGCATACATATGATGCGTATAAATCATGGAACTATACTAAGCATGTTATGTGGTGATGGATCTTGTTCATAATGAAGAGGGGCCTAGATGGCCTACACACTGCAAGTATGGACCTACTAATGGCCCTAGGGAGAGTTACAATGCAGAAATTTAACCATCATTGTTCTTACAATGTGGATGTCAAACCATCATTGCTCCCAAGGCACGACCGCCAAAACATCATTTCATACATCATGGTGGAAATCTCACATCGCAATGGGCATCATATACATCACAATCAGCCCATACAAAGGCCTCACATACGTCTCATTGGGCCTCATATACCTCAAGTGGGCTGCATCATGTGGGCCACTCCAATGGGTCAATTGTGCATTAAATGGGCTACATCAAATGGGCTGAATCAAAGGGGCCAATTTAAATGGGCCGATCGATTGGGCCGAATCAAAGGGGGCGAATCAAATGGGCCGAGTCGAATAGGCTGAGTCCAATGGACCGAGTCAAATAGGCTGAGTCAAATGGGCCGAGTCAAATAGGCTGAGTCGAATGGGCCGAGCCAAATAGGCCGAGCCGATTAGGCCGAGTCGAATAGGCTGAATCAAATGGCCGAGTCGAATAGGCGGAGTCGAATGGCCAATTCCAATACACCATACATCCTTTGTTAGATACCATTATAGAGCATAAAAAATTGAATCATGTCCAAAGGATCATTTGGACCATACCACAAATGGCAGTGGTGATAATGACTTACATAGTTAAATTCCAATGGGCCCACCATGGTGTTTATTTTCCATCCAGTCTGTTCATAAGGTCACAAGGACCTGAACAGGGAAGGAAAAATAAACATTATATTGATTCAAAACTTTTGTACCCAAAGTTGTTTCAATGGTGGGCTTTCATTCAACTGTTTTCTGCAGTGTGGTCCACTTGATATGAGATCTGTCTTATTTTTAGTCTCAAGCCTTGAGACAAGCTAGCCAAATGGATGGACGGCTGGATGTAGCACATCCATCAGTGGTGGGCCCCTGTTGCCACCGTCCAGATGGATAGATGGATAAAATGCATACATCTATGGTAGGTCTCACCCGTCCAACGTACTGGATGGTGTGGTAAAACCCACGTATCACGGTGGCCCCACGTCCACGCTCAGATGGTGTGGTAAAACCCACGCATCATGGTGGGGCCGTACCCTGCATGCCAGACCCACCATATTGTTTATTTAATATAAATTATTATATTATATAATATATAATAATATAGCAAGGTGGTTTCCCGCGTGTGGCCCACCAGCCCTTATATACATAATATGTATGTTGTAATATATAATATGTAATACTTTTTTTTTTCTAAAAAGGACAACGTTCAGTCTTCCAGATCCAGGCCTGGACGGATGGCCTGGATGTAAACACATATATCAAGGTGGCCCTCACCGTCTAGGCCATGGACGACATGGATATACCACATGTGTGGGTCTCACATGGATGAATGGCCTGGTTTTTTTTTTTTTTTTGCACAAGGCATGAGGGTTCCACTGCTGCTGACCAGCGTGGTTAAAACACATACATCAAACAGTCCCTCCACCGTCCAAGGTCTGGACGGTGGAGACGTAAGGGACATACATCATATGGGTCCCATTGTGGGCAGCAAGGTGGCTGCCACTAATGGACGGTTTGGATAGAGATACATGCATCATGGTGGGTCACAAACAAGAGAGGGAGAGAGAGAAAGAGAGAAAGTGAGCAACGTGAAGGGGAGGGGCCCCGCCACTATCGGGCCCTCCCTATACAATGCATATATCAAGTGGGTCCCATAATAAGTGGGCCTTTACAAACCAAAATCAACGGTAGATCACCCACCTATTGGTTTCCTTCTTTAGCTCCTTGGACTCCAATGCTCCTTGCCTTCATTTTTTATGGAGGTAGATGATGAATGAATGGTTGAGATGGGAGATGATAGAGTGAGAAAGTGGGCCACACTTGGATTTGGGAGAGTGAGCTTGGACGTTGGGTGTTACTTGGGAGGTTTGAGAAATGAGAGAGACAGAAGTGATGGGATGATATGGGATGGGTGTGGTAAGGAAATGATGGTTAGGGTATGGGCTTGGTTGAAATTTGGGTAAAAGAGGGATGGGTGGAGAGAGAGAGAGAGAGAGTTAACTTTGGGAAAGAGAAAGGGATGGGTTACTTATACTTGAGGTATGGTGTGTACTTGACTTGATTGATTGATTATTGATGTGACATGTTGTAAAGATTCTCTCGTAATTTGTAACGCGCAGCGTTTCTTCGGAATGAACGCAGGCCCACATCTCCTGGCCCGGGTATCGGATTGGTGAGCGAGTCACGGCGTTGGAACTGCGGCGACGGTGCGGTCGCTAGGGTATAAGTTTCGAGTCGAGTTGACTCTGATATGCAGGACTCGGCTTAGGATCTCGCGCAAACATCGGATTCAGGTCAAGGGTTGCCGGAATTCGACCGGAAGGACCGCGGAAGTCTAAGGAACGGTATTGTCTAGGATACGGGCCTTATAACTCTCCCCTCCAATTAAAAATTTCGTCATCGAAATTTACACAATCATCGCAACTAGACATAACTCATAAAGAAAGAGGAAACAAAGCATCATCATATAAAATTGGAGACAGCATACAAGATACAATATATGATTAATCATCAAAGAGATGGGGATAGCGCTCTCGAATCTCGGCCTCACACTCCCATGATGCCTCATCAACAGAATGATGATCTCACTGAACTTTCACCAAGGGAATGACTTTGGTTTGGAGGACCTGCTCCTTCTGATCAAGGATACGAACTGGCTGCTCAATGTAAGAAGCGTCCTCATGAACCTCCAACAGCTGCCAATTAATAACTGGAACTACATCTGACCTACACTTCCTCAACATAGAAACATGAAAAATGTTGTGGACACCAGACATCTGAAATGGCAAGGCAAGCCGATAGGCCACGATGCCAACACGCTCAGTGATCTCGAAAGGTCCTATGAATCTCGGGACAAGCTTATCCTTCGCTCCAATTCAAACTACGCCCTTCATGGGCGAGACCTTGAGATACACTTTGTCCCCTACTGTAAACTCTAAGGGGCGATGCCGAAGGTCAGCAAAACTCTTCTACCGGCTCTGAGTTGTGTGCATCCTCTGCCTGATGATATCGATAGCCTCTGACGTCTGCTGCACAAGCTCGGGACTTAGGAGACACTGCTCTCCGACCTCTATCCAACAACTCAGAGATCTGCCCGGTCTACCATATAATGCCTCAAAAGGAGCCATGCCAATGGTCGCCTGATAATTGTTATTGTATGCGAACTCTGCCAATCGTAGATGCTCATCCCAACTACCCAAGAAGTTGATTGCATAAGCTCTGAGCATATCCTCAAGGATCTGGTTGACCCTTTCGGTCTGTCCATCGGTCTGCGGATGATACGCGGTGCTGAGCTACAAATCAGTGTCCATCGCTCTCTGAAAGCTCCCACAAAACTGAGATGTAAACTTCGGGTCTCGGTCTGAAACGATCGAGACAGGAATACTGTGCAGTCTCACGATCTCATTAACAAATAGCTTAGCGAGCCGGTCCGAATGCCAAGTGTTACGAATCGAAAAAAATGTGTCGACTTCGTCAAACAGTCCACGACAACCCAGATGACATCATGACCGCGCTGAGTCTTTGGCAAATCCATGATAAAATTGGTAGATACGTTCTCCCACTTCCACATTGTGATGCTCAACGGTCGTAATGGACTAGGGGGTCTCTGATGATCGGCCTTGACACGCTGGCATGTGTCACACTCGGCCACAAAATGGCGATCTAGCACTTCATCTCCGCTTAAACGTATTGTCTCCTCATATCACAAATCATCTTCGTCGAGTCAGGGTGGATAAAAAACCGTGATCGATGTGCCTCGGTCATAAGATCTCTGCGCAACTCAGGAATATCCGGGACACACAATCAGCCTCTGAAGCAAAGTCCACCATCTGAACCAATCAGCCAATCTGTCTGGCTCTCAGATGCTGCCTCTGCTCGGTAATCCTGTAACGACTCGTCTGTCTACTAAGCCTTGATCACCCTCACGATAAGAGAGGGTTGAATCGACAGGGTCGATAGCTGAACAATAGAAGACTGCAGACCAAACTTGAAGTCATACTCTCTATATCCTCGAGCATCCTCCACTCCTAAATCATCATGTGTGCCACCAGGCCTCGTGGCTGATGGCTGAGGACAGTCGCCACCATGTTCGCCTTGCCTGGGTGGTACTGGAGGTTGAAATCATAGTCCTTCAGGAGCTCCATCTACCGTCTCTGCCTCATGTTCAGCTCAGACCAAGAGAATAGGTACTTCAAGCTTTATGGTCGGAGAAGAGCTCGAACATGACCCCATAGAGATAGTGTCTCCACACCTTCAGCGCAAAGACGACTGCTGCCAGCTCCAAATCATGCGTGGGGTAGTTCAACTCATGGACCTTGAGCTGGCGAGACGCATAAGCCACTGGCCTCCCATGCTACATCAGGACAACACCCAAACCAATATGTGAAGCATCAGTAAATACAACAAATCCATCACTCGCAGAGGGAAGAGTGAGAACAGGGGTGGACATCGGACAGTTCTTCAGCCCCACGAATGCATGCTCACATGCGTCAGTCCGAAAAAAAATTACGCCCTTCCGAGTCAACCTGGTCAATCGGGTGTAATATAGGAGAATCCCTCAATGAAACGCCAATAATAGCCCGCCAAACTAAGGAAACTGCAGATCTCAGAACAGTTGTGGGCTGGCCCCACAGATGCACCGCCTCAATCTTCGAGGGATCCACTGCGACACCCTCCCTCGTCACCATGTGACCGAGGAACTTCACCTTCTCCTGCCAAAACTCATACTTCTCCAGCTTTGCATACAGCTGGTGGGCACGGAGGGTCTACAAAGTGATCTCCAGTTGCTGCATATGCTCCTCACGGGTTCTTGAATATATCAGAATGTTGTCGATAAAGACTACAACAAATTGATCGAGATATGGATGGAAGAGCTAGTTCATCAACTGCATGAAGACCATGGGTGCATTGGTCAGTCAGAAGGACATAACTTGAAACTCAAAATGACCACAACAGGTCCTAAAAGCCGTATTCAGGATGTCCTCCTCTCGGACTTGAATCTAATGATAACTGGAACACAGGTCAATCTTTGAAAAGAACAACGCACCCTATAGCTGATCAAACAAATCATCTATCCTCGAGAGCGGGTACTTGTTCTTGATCGTGACTCGGTTGAGCTCACGGTAATCCACGTAGAGCCTCAACGAGCCATCCTTCTTCCTGACGAAGAGTACCGACATCCCCCATGGAGAACTGATCGGACGGATGAATCCCAACTCTCGCAACTCCTCCAACTACCACTGCAGCTCTCGCAACTCCAACGGTGCCATAAGGTACGGGGCCTTCGAGATAGGCGCGGTACCAGACACAAGATCGTTCTGGAACGCAATATGCCGACAAGGCGGTAACCCCGGTATCTCTTGGAACATGTCGGGGAAATCACAAACAATCGATAACTGATCAATACATGCAGGAACAGGCTCCTCAATGGCACAGGATATCAAACAAGACAATGACTCTCCTCTCGGCTCGGCAACGAACTGAAACTGCAGTAAGCCTAGTATGCAAAACGTAACTGTCCTCGTGGAATAGTCCAAGATGGTGTGGTACTTGATAAGCCAATCCATGCCCAAGATAACATCGAAATCAGACATCAGTAGCATAAATAAGTCAGCGAGCAAAAAGATATCACCGACTAGAACAAGGCAAGACGAACATAAATGACCCAATATTGTAATCTTCCCCAAGGGCATCGATACGGTTAATCCCTCACTAGCAGACTTTACCGGCAATTCAGTCGAATAACAAAAATCCTCGGACATGAATGAATGCGATGCACCGGAATCAAATAATACTCGGGTGATGCATGTAGAGACTGGGAGTATACCCTCGATGACTCCTCCAGAGGACTGAGGATCTTGCTGAGTCGCGTAGAACCTAGGCTGAGCTGGCTGGAAAGGTGCCTGTCCCCTCTAAGGTCCCTGCTACTGTTGCTTCTTCGGCGGCGGCCTGTACTATTATCTTTGCTGCTGCTGGGGCCTCGACCGCTGGGGTGGCTGCGGTCACTACTGATGGGGTCGTTGCTGCGTTGGAGGCTGTTGTGGCCCTCTTGGCTGTTGCTGCTGAGGGCGGGGTACTCATACACGCAGTGCCCTGTCCCACCACATCCATAACAAGTCCCTGTAAACGGTTGCTGGGGTGGCGCTAAAGGTGCCGCTGGTGCTGCTGGTGCCCTGGCAGATGAGTGGCTCCTTTACCTCTGTGGTCGTCGATACTGCTGGGAGCTACTGGAGGGGACCTGCCTCTTCTAACCCCTCCTCTGATCTCTATTACTCTGCCTGCTGGCCCACTCAATCTCATAAATTTGAGCCCTCTGCACTACTGCCTGAAAGGTTAGGAGCTCATGCCCAATAACACGGCCTCGAAGACCGTAACGCAAGCTGTTCTTGAAATGGCAGGCCTTCTGCCCCTCATCATCAACCAAATACGGCGTGAACCTCGATAGCGATACGAAACGAGCCGCGTATTATGCCACAGACATGTCTCCCTATACCAAGGTCTCGAACTCTAATGCTCACTGTCGACGAATGTGGTCGGGGAAATACTGCTGCTCGAATCGGTTTATAAAATCCTCCCATGTCTAGACAAAATCAGGCCCTGCGACACGGGTAACAGAGGTCCACCAGTGCTCGGCCTCACCCTGGAGAAGGAATACCGCCAACCGAACTCGCTGATAGGTCTTACATGTCTACTATCAAAAATCTTCTCCACATCAGAGCGCCACCTCTCGGCTACTGTCAGATCTGGGTCGCCCTGAAAATGCAGAGGATCGAGCTGTCTGAACTCTCGAAGAAGGGTGCTTGCGGGCTCGTGCTCTGCCTAGGCTGACGAAACAACTGGGTGCCTGCCTTGTCCCTGAAGCGCAGAAGTCACAGCCTGTAACATTTGCTGTACCTGGGAGGCACTCACAGGTACGGTCGGATCCGCACCGATCTCTGGTGGAGGAATGACATCCTTAGGCTGGGGAGCAGGGATCTCTTAGGGTGGAACGGGAGTCGTAGGTGGTAAAGCGGGACTCTCAGGTGATGGAGTGGGAGTCGCTCGGGTCACTCTCCTAGGCGGCATGCCCTAAAGGAAAGAACAAAGGCGCCTATCAACTCTAGAAGGCACGTTAGGGACTAAATTGGAAGGTTACGCACTCGGAACCTAATTGTCTTAAACTCATAGCAAACATGTGATATTGTTCTCAGTTATTCCCAAGTTATGCTCTGATACTAACTTCTGTCATGCCCCAAACTCGAGAACCGGGCTCATAAAATTCTCAATCGCCGAATCTGGCGCCGATAGCCCCCATAGTACCCCATTCTCGGCTCCCGGCACCCATACACCAGGTTTTGATCCTGAGATTCTACAAGGAGGATTTCTAACATGATTTTGATTCGTAATGAGCATAACTATAAGCATAACCCATGAACAATAACCACAAGAACACCATCACAAAATCCACTATGATAAAAAAACTTTAAAGTACAATGCGTAAGAAGAAAAATACAAGATAATAATAACGGAAACTCCTGAAGCTTGACTGCACGCTCCTGCTGTGACTAAGTTACAGCTACGTCCTGGCGTCACTTGCACGCATCAATCATGCATAAGCTTATTGAAAGCTTAGAGGGTGGTGTAAGTGCGCAATATGAGCGTGCTCATAATGCAATGACAGAGTAGTGCGGAATCATGCTGAAGGGTACATGAATGCAATTAACCGTACCAAGGCTATGCTGTACAAAATATGAATGCTATCGGCCATATCAAGACCATGTGATGCAAGATGCAACTCAAGCATGCTAATCGTCACCCACATGTCAATGCAACTCCTCACTAGAGCATTAAATATCAGTACGGTTCTCAATCTGGATAATCACTGGGGTTTAGTACTCTCCAAATGACACTGCTTATTTTCCAGATGCGTAGTCCAAGTGAGCGTAAGAAACCTCACTATCTGCCTGGCTAATAGTCTACTGATATCTATCCGGCACGTCGATAGTGGACCCATTCAGAAGCTGGTCAAACTTAGCCTGGTAATGCTCCATACCCTCAGGCGAATAAGGCCACACCCCTTTCTAACTGACCACGACACAGTGGGAGACGTGGCCTCCTGGTATTCAGCCCTTGTGCACTCATGTATCCACTCAGTCCCGACATTGGAGTCATCCTTTGGTACCATCAGATTTAGGAATTTTCAACCAGGGACATCTATGACGCCCCGATGCTTAGTAACAATATTTCCATTGTCCAATCTTGCCATCCACGATGTGCCTGTGGAGGTCATAGCCCTGATGTCACTTGGGTGTATAGAATCATGTCATACAAATGCGAAGTGCATGAATCACACTGCCAGTCATGCAATAATCCTGCGCGTACCGCGCGCTCATGATGGGCAACTCTGCCTATCAGGGAGCCTTTAAATAATCTACCCGAAGGCATATGCTATGATCAGTCACTCCTCATATCAAGCATACATATGATGCATATGAATCATGGAACTATACTAAGCATGTTATGTGGTGATGGATCCTGTTCATAATGAAGAGGGGCCTAGACAGCCTACACACTACAAGTATGGACCTACCAATGGGCCCTAAGGAGAGTTATAATATAGACATTTAACCATCATTGTTCTTACAATGTGGACGTCAAACCATCATTGCTCCCAAGGCACGACCGTCAAAATATCATTTCATACATCATGGTGGAAATCACATCGCAATGGGCATCATATATATCACAGTCGGCCCACACAAAGGCCTCACATACGTCTTATTGGGCCTCATATACCTCAAGTGGGCTGCATCATGTGGGCCACTCCAATGGGTCAATCGTGCATTAAATGGGCTACATCAAATGGGCTGAATCAAAGGGGCCAATTTAAATGGGCCGATCGATTGGGCCGAATCAAAGGGGGCGAATCAAATGGGCCGATTGAATGGGCCGAGTTGAATAGGCCGAGTCAAATGGGCCGAGTCGAATAAGCTGAGTCGAATGGGCCGAGCTAAATAGGACGAGTCGAATAGGCCGAATCAAATGGCCGAGTCGAATAGGCGGAGTCAAATGGCCAATTCCAATACACCATACATCCTTTGTTAGATACCATTATAGAGCATAAAAAAAATGAATCATGTCCAAAGGATCATTTGGACCATACCACAAATGGCAGTGGTGATAATGACTTACATAGTTAAATTCCAATGGGCCCACCATGGTGTTTATTTTCCATCCAGTCTATTCATAAGGTCACAAGGACCTGAACAGGGAAGGAAAAACAAACATTATATTGATTTGAAACTCTTGTACCCAAAGGTGTTTCAATGGTGGGCTTTCATTCAACTGTTTTCTGCAGTGTGGTCCACTTGATATGAGATCTGTCTAATTTTTAGTCTTAAGCTTTGAGACAAGCTAGCCAAATGGATGGACGGCTGGATGCAGCACATCCATAAGTGGTGGGCCCCTATTGCCACCGTCCAGATGGACGGATGGATAAAACACATACATCTATGGTGGGTCCCACCCATCCAGCGTACTGGACGCTGTGGTAAAACCCATGTATCACGGTGGCCCCACGTCCACGCTCAGATGGACAATAAGGATACAACACACGCATCATGGTGGGGCCGTACCCTGCACGCCAGACCCACCATATTGTTTATTTAATATAAAATATTATATTATATAATAACATATGTCACATATATATTATATTATATTATATTATATTATATTATATAATATATAATAATACAGCAAGGTGGTTTCCCACGTGGGGCCCACCATCCCTTATATACATAATATGTATATTATATTATATAATATATAATACTACAGTAAGGTGGTTTCCCACGTGGGGCCCACCATCCCTTATATACATAATATGTATATTATAATATATAATATATATTACTTCTTTTTTTTTTTTTTTTTGAAAAGGACAACATCTAGTCGTCCACATCCAGGCCTGGATGTAAACACATATATTAAGTTGTCCAGGCCATGGACGACATGGATATACCTCACATGTGGGTCTCACATGGATGAATGGCCTATTTTTATTTTTATTTTTATTTTTATTTTTTTTTGTACACAAGGCATGAGGGCTCCACTGCTGTTGACTAGCGTAGTTAAAACACATACATCAAACAGTCCCTCCACCGTCCAAGGTCTGGATGGTGAAGACGTAAGGGAGATACATCATATGGGTCCCATTATGGGCAGCATGGTGGCTACTACTAATGGATGGTTTGGATAGAGATAAATGCATCATGGTGGGTCACAAACAAGAGAGGGGAGAGAGAAAGAGAGAAAGTGAGCAACATGAAGGGGAGGGACCCCGCCATTATCGGGCCCTCCCTATACAATGCATACATCAAGTGGGTCCCACAACAAGTGGGCCTTTACAAACCAAAATCAATGGTGGATCACCCACCTATCGGCTTCCTTCTTTAGGTCCTTGGACTCCTATGCTCCTTGCCTTCAATTTTGATGGAGGTAGATGATGAATGAATGGTTGAGATGTGAGATGAGAGAGTGGGAATGTGGGCCACACTTGGTTTTGGGTTGATGGGTGATGCATGGTGGATGACGAAGTGGAGTGTTGAAATTGGTAGTTTGAAGTGATGTGACACAAATCAAGACATGCATTGGATGCATGTATATATGAGGTGGAGATGAGCCATGATTAGTTTCTAAGGCATGGGGAGAAAGCTAATGATGAGTTTTGGGATAGAATCCAATTTTGTCTTATAGTGCTTGTCTTATATGTGCTAGCTCATATTTTTGTCATGTAGCAATTGTCTTATTTTGTGATAATTTTCATGTTCTAAAACTGGGCTTTAGGCCCACATGGGCTCAAGTCCAATGGGCTTATGTTTTTATTGCTTTGATTCATGTTTATGTTGAACTCTATAGATTCTAATTTGATATTTAAGAAATACTTTCAGTTTTTAATGGTTTTTTGTGACTCAAATTACAGTAAATCTACAATAGCTTTGAGTATCTTCTTTTCCTGATTTGAGATTGTGAAATTAGTAAGTCCTGTTGTTCACCATCATCCCTTGGGCATGATAGGGTGATGGAATCCTTCTTAATCTTAACAATTCTCCAACTTTGAGATTATGAGCTTGGTAAATCCTGTTGTTTGCCATTGTCTCCTAGACATGGTTTGGTGATGGAATCCCTGCCAATTATCATAGTTCTCCTTAATGTAACTCAACTCTTGAGTTCCAACGCATCACTTATGCAACATATTTAATGATGTTTGAATGTTGTCTGTGTTAGAGCAATAAACATGAATAAGATTATACCAAAACAAGTAATTCATACTCCAGGTCAATTGTATAAAAGCAAGCGGAAGACTGAATATATATATATATATGTAAAGAACAAAATAAACGTTTCATTCTCTAGAGTATGAATCCATCTGAGTCACCATATACATGTCTGTTTTATAAACAACATATCAAAAATAAAACTAAGTACAATCCCTGCAAAACCCGCCGATCTGACAAACCTAGTCGAAGCGCCGAGAAGCGCATATACGAGAACTCCTCTGGTCCTCATCATAATCGAGCTCGCCTCCAGAGTTGTCGGCTCGCCTAAACACGAGACAGTCTGGTTGGTGTGCGCAACACCGTCCCGTAACGTGGGAGTGAGTAGCTAACTCAGTGGAACAATAAGGCATAAGTTATCATATTATCAATGCAGTCAAGCAGTAATGATAAAGCAGGAAGTCAAACACTCCTAGTTACTCTTATTAATGCAAGTATGTATGCAGGTATGATGGATGCCCTCACCGACATACTCCCTCATGCGACACCATCTCACGCTCGCGGCATGCTTACATCCCACAGTGCTCCACATCTTCCAGGCACATGCGATGCATGATGAGCATGATTACCGAGTTTTTTTATTTATCCATTTCAAACAGCAGGATTGGGAAACTAAGGTACCTCCCTTGTATCATTCCCAAACATGATCCATTCTAGGGTCGTCAGTCCTAGTTAATATCAGACGATGGTGTGTTTTCTAGGTCACTGCAGAGGCTGCCAGGGCTGTTACACACAAAGGTTGCACCGCTCCCCCATCACCCCTTAAACGATTCATCACAATACAGAAACAGGCCTAGTTCATACTCTATATATCGCGGCGAACCCTAAGGCGCACTGCGACTTCAGAATATGCTCGCGGTCACTACAAAGGGCTGCCAGGGCTGTTACGCACAAAGGTTGCACCACTCCCCCATCACCTTATCAATGTAGGCCGACAGCGCGAATATAGTGTCCCATACCACCATAATCGGCTCACGAGTTAAGTTGCTCACTGGTCACTACGGGGAGGCACGTAGCCCCAGCGTAGGCCGACAGCTCGACCACGGTGTCCCATACCACCATGCCTGGCTCATGAGTCTTAGCGGATCGAGGTACCATGGTTAACGGGATTTTCACTGGTAAGTTTGGTACCCTAGGTTCAAACATTAGCGACCAAACATGGTGAACATACATAAGACACGGGTTACTTGACGTGTTCGGCTGGCTCGAGCGCACAACAAGTTGGGCGATATGAAGCGCAGAAGCACCTCGTGTGGCCAACCACTATCGCCAACCGAAGTACGACACGGGTTCGCCAACACATCATGTGTGGCGAAACGAATCTCAACCACAACTCCAAGTCTGATACCGGATGCCTGGACTATGGACATAGTCCCAAGCTCAATCAATTCCTAACCATAGCATATGAAGTACAGCATGATAACATGGTAATTCAAGAACACTAGCAATCATGTTATAAAGCATGTCATAAAGCATGTTAATAAACAAGTTACAAAGCATATTCAAAAGCATGTTGTAAAGCACTATACAAATAGGGATACAAATACATATATTTCATAAGTGAGTGGTTAGAGTAAACAACCACATGGAGGGTATCATACATGACTCTAAGGTAGTTGAGAACCCCATCTCAAAGACCTACCTAAGGCACTAACACTTAAGCACTTACACTCACAAGCAATTTCACCAACACTTGGAATGCACTTTTTCAACATACATGACGTATGTTAGAGGAAAGTGCACTAGGGTTGTCCCTTTACCAAACTAGTATTTTATACGTATATATCATATTCATACAGCAAATAATCATGATAATTACATCAGCAAAATTTATACGCATGGGGTATTTTCTAGGATACCCAATTTCGACATACATAGTATTTACAAGGGAACTTGTATTATAGCGATTCCTTTCGCCAAGCAATTATTTTATGCGCACATAATATATTTATACAACAATTAATCATGACAAACACCTCGCTAAAATATACATGTATACGGTACTTCTTACAATACCGTATTTCTACATACATAGTGTTTATTAGTAAACATGTATTTAGGCGAATCCTTTCGCCAAATAAGTATTTTATCCATACGTCATATATCCATACGACAAATAAACATGTCAAACACATTTCCATAAAAATATGTATACGGTATTTTATACGAATACCTAGAGTATGTGAAATTCCAAATTCTACAATTTTAATCGAAACAGAAAATGGAAAGCACTTTGTACATGTGCAATTGCATGCAGATCATGAATCTACCATTATCTGACATTGAAAGCGTTGAAAACCGCAACCTATACACCTAAAGTCCTCACCTTGCTTCTTGGAATCTCAACGGATCGACAAGGGTTGAGGAGCTTCCGTATTCGGGAGTTTTCTAGCCTAAAGAGTGAAATCGGTTAGCTAGTTCATAACCTGTAGCCTATACACCTCAAAACAGGTCTAGGGTTAGGGTTTATTACCTTAAAACGGAGTCGGTATCGCCGGGAAAGCGTCTGGAAAGAGGTGGTGCAGCCCGTGTGATGATCGAAAGCAGTAGGAGGAAGGTGCTCCCACAAATCCCAAGCTTTCTCTCTCTTTTTCTCTCTCTCTCTCTAGGGTTTTATCCCAAATTCGTATGGCTGTGAGAGGGGCTGTTCTAAGGCCCTTATATAGCCTAAAACCTCTCCGGAATAGACTCCGGTTCGAGAGGTACGTCTATTATAAGCATTTCGGCGTTGTTCCAGCTCAAAAGAGGGTTTCTGGCGGCCCCCCTTGAGCCAAACGTCAGACTTAAGCTCACAACTCATGGATCCACGTGGGATTACATTTTCGTCTCGGTCGGATTTCCAGATCACACGTGGCGGACCATTTTCAGTTCAACGGTCAGTGGGCCACGATCCGAAATTCCAAGTACATGTAAATGTTCCTGAAATTTTTCCTGATCCGAGGGTGTAATTTGGTCTGATTCTGACGGTCTGGTTGCTTAATACTGATCATGCAAGCGAATGGTGCCAGATCACTATTTAAGATATTTATTTTGTAAAGGAAATAGTGGTTTTCACACTCCCTCGCTCCGGACTCAAGCGAATGGCCGTGGGACATCATCTGGACCTGATTTTCGAGATGGTTATCGAGTCCAGTGAGGCGGTCCTAGTTCCTTAACTTCATGTTAATCGGATTTTCGATGTGCGGTCTAGACCTAGTACGAAGTTCCAAGTCATTTCCGAGAATAGCCGGGTAATGAGTTTGATCCTAAACTTTAAGGTAACCTAGCGTCAATGATTCTATAAGTTTTAGGTCTTGCAGATCGTATTTAAAGCGATTCTAACGGATTTCATGGCTAACCTAGTTTAGCACTTAGTTAACTTTGTTAAATTTCTAAAGGATTTAATCCTAAGTGATTTCTGGTCGAGGTGATACTCGAACCCTTGTACGAAAATTTACAGGTCGTTACAATCTACCCCCCTTAAACAAAAATTTCATCCTCGAAATTTGTACCTTTTGGTATTCCTCGAGAATCTGAGGGTAGTTCTTCCTGACCTCGGCCTCAGTCTCCCAAGTAGCTTCCTCCTCTGAATGATGTGTCCATAGTACCTTCACAAGTGGAATGACCTTTGCTACGCAAGCACTGCTCCTTTCTGTCAAGGATACGCGTCGGGCGCAACTCATACGTAGCATCCTCGCTCAGCTGTACCTGCTCCCATCTGATGATATGTGAAGGATCAGGAACGTACTTCTTCAGCATAGATACATGAAATACGTTGTGTACAGATGCAAGTGGTGTGGGCAAAGCGAGACGATATGCCACATCACCCACGCGATCCAGTATCTGAAATGGACCGATAAACCTCGGCGTGAGCTTCCCCTTCTTCCCAAACCGAAGGACTCCCTTCATAGGGGAAACTCGGAGGAATACATGATCCCCGACCTCGAACTCAGCGGTCGCCGCCTCGTATCGGCGTAACTCTTTTCCCTGCTCTGTGTCTTTGTAAGTAGTCGACGCCTGATGATGTCGACCTTTTCTGTAGTCGCCTGAACCAACTCCGGGCCAATCAGACTACGCTCGCCAACCTCAGCCCAACAATGCGGTGCTCTGCAGGGACGACCATATAGGGCCTCATATGGCGCCATACCAATAGTCGCCTGAAAACTGTTGTTGTAGGCGAACTCTGCGTAAGGAAGACAGTCATCCCAGCTGTCCTTGAAGTCCAACACACATGCCCGCAACATATCCTCCAGAATCTGATTCACCCGCTCTGTCTGCCCATCAGTCTGAGGATGAAACGCCGTACTGAACTTCAACTTCACACCCATCGCCTCCTGGATACGAGTCCAGAAGATAGATGTGAACCGAGTGTCTCTGTCCGACACGATCTCTAAAGGAACTCCATGCAGACGGACGATCTCCCTGATGTACAACCTAGCCAGCTCGTCTGCAGAGTTCGTAACTCTGATAGGGAGGAAATGGGCCGATTTGGTCAACCGGTCCACAATCACCCAAATAGAATCGTGTCCCTTCCTCGTCTTCGGCAGCCCAGATATGAAGTCCATGGAGATGAAGTCCCACTTCCACTCTGCTATGGGCATGGGCTGAAGCAGTCCAGGAGGTCGGCGATGTTCAGCCTTGACCTGCTGGCACGTCAGACATCGAGACACAAACTCAGCGATGTGGGCCTTCATATTATCCCACCAATACGTCCGTCTCAAATCCCGGTACATCTTCGTGCTACCAGGATGCATCGCAAGCTTCGAGTTATGGGCAGACTCGAGAAGCTCGCGTCTCAAGTCAGGCATATCAGGAACGCATAGGCGGCCACGGAATCGTAGACCCCCATCAGAACCAACTCTCCACTCGGAGTCCTCGGCGTCGCTAGCTTGCTCTCGAAGCTCAGACAGCCGCACATCGCCCTTCTGGGCCTCAATAACCCTGTCGTCAATAAGTGGTCGCACCCGAACGTGCGCAACACACTCAAATGGCTCCTCCACAGTGAGTCTCTGCTCAAAGTCCCGCACGAACTCAACCATGTCCCACTCAGCTATCATCAACGGTGCCGCAAATGCTATAGCCTTCTTGCGGCTCAACGCGTCGCCACAAGGTTCGCCTTGCCAGGATGGTAGGAAACCTCGAACTTGAAGTCCTTCAAGGTCTCCATCCATCGACGTTGTCTCATATTCAAGTCTCGTTGTGTGAATATGTACTTAAGGCTCTTGTGGTCGCAGAAAAGCTCGAACTCCTCTCCGTAGAGGTAATGTCTCCAGAGCTTCAATGCAAAGATGACAGCTGCCAACTCCAGATCATGTGTAGGGTAATTCTCCTTGTGCTTCCTTAATTGTCTCGAGGCATACGAAATCACCCTGTCCTTCTGCATCAGGACACAACCTAAACCGACGCGAGACACGTCAGTATATATCGTGTATATCTCCCCTTGCTCTAGCAATACTAGCAAAGGGGCGGATGTCAACTTGTCCTTCAGCTCCTTGAAAGCTGCTTCCACCTTCTCATTCCAGGTGAACTTCAAGTCCTTCCGGGTCAACTAAGACAATGGCCTGGCAATCTTTGAGAAATCACGAATAAAGCGCCTGTAATACCCTGCCAGGCCAAGAAAACTCCTTACTTTCGAATCGAGCAGAGCCGGTGCCAATCACTCGAACCGCTGCACCTTAGCAAGGTCCACTTGCTATCCCATCCTTGGACACTACATGTCCGAGGAACTTGACTTCCTCTGCCCGAAGTCGCACTTTCTTGTCTTGTGCGAACAACTGGTTCTTCTTCAATGTACCCAACACCGCCTAGGTGTTCCTCGTGCTCCTCCCGACTAGTAGAGTATATCAAAATGTCATCAATAAAGACGATGACGAATCGGTACAGGAAGGGCCGAAATACCCGGTTCATCAGATCCATGAACACGGCTGGTGCGTTCGTAAGG
This sequence comes from Magnolia changhungtana, assembly GCA_030180095.1. Taxonomy (NCBI): domain Eukaryota; kingdom Viridiplantae; phylum Streptophyta; class Magnoliopsida; order Magnoliales; family Magnoliaceae; genus Magnolia; species Magnolia changhungtana. Next base: position 9,266,736 of record JASAUF010000600.1, read on the forward strand.
CCGAACGACATCACCAGGAACTCATAGTGCCCAAAGCACGTCCTGAAGGCTGTCTTCTGCACGTCCTCATCTCTCACGCGCAACTGGTGGTACCCCGACTGTAGATCAATCTTCGAAAAATACTTCGCCCCCTCAACTGATCAAACAGATCATCTATCCTGGGCAAAGGATACTTGTTCTTCACTGTGACCTGGTTCAACCTACGGTAGTCAATACATAACCGTAGCGACCCGTCCTTCTTCTTCACAAATAGCACAGGTGCTCCCCAAGGAGACACACTAGGTCGTATAAAACCCTTGTCTACCAGCTCGTCAATCTGTTTCTGCAGCTCCTCCATCTCACATGGAGGCATACGATAAGTCGGCAATGAGATGGGTGTCGCACCAGGCATAAGATCAATTGTAAAATTGATCTCGCGTCGAGGAGGTAAACCAGGAACAGTCTCAAACACGCCTGCAAATTCTCAAACCACCGGCATATTTTTCAACGTCGGACCATCAATCGGCGTTAATAAAGCAGTATAACAGTCAACACGGCAACGCCAACTGACCTGTACTGGAAACGTGAAAGCTGCGTCGTCTGAGTCATAGGCCGTCACGACTCGAGTATCGCAATCTATCTCTGCTCTCATCTTCGAGAGCTAGTCCATACCGAGAATAACATCGTAGTGCCACAGCGGAGCAACGATGAGGTCGACAAGCACGGTGCGGCTACCCAAATCCACAGAGGAATCCTCACATAACCGTGCGATATCAGAAAAAGTACCAGTGGCCGTAGTAAGTCTCAGTCCCTTAGTGGGAATAGTACGCAAAGATAGACGTTTAACTGCCCCACAAGAAATAATAGAAGTAGTGGACCCAGTGTCCACCAACAAGGAAACAGAAGTACCGAGAATGTGAGCCGTACCCTCAAAAGCTGTCGGGGCCGTAAGTGACGTCTCAGGTGCCTCAGCCACAAGCGTATGAACGCGCGCCTGCTGCTGACGGTTCGGCTGAGGGGCCAAGGGCCGTTGCGGCGGCCTGAACCGTGATGCAGGAGGTCGGAAGGAAGGATGTGCAGGTACAGTCTGTAAAGGTGTAGTCGATAAGGCCTGCGGGCGAGAACGACCCAACATCTGTGGCGGAGAGAAACCACTATCCTTCATCCGTGAAACAACTCCCAATAAGATGACCCTGCTTCCCGCAGTACGTGCAGGTCACAATAGGGCGCCTCACCGGAGCCACTGGCGCTGCGATCCTGGGAGGCGAGTCAGCACGAGGCCTCTTGCCTAGGATAGGCCTGCTCTGTATCTCCTGTCGTGGCCTCGCAACCATAGCACCACGAGATCGGGCCAACCGGTCCACATCCTGCTCTGCCGTCATAGACATGTGAACCAGTGCTGCATAGGTAGGTATACTGAGGCAGCATATCTTCGACCGTATCTCCGGTCGCAAACCCAAGGAAAAACGGCGCATCCGCATCTGCTCATCCACCAGTATAGTCGGGACAAAGCGGCCCAACTCTGTGAAGCGGTGCTCGTACTCCGTAATCGTCATGCCTCCCTGCCTGAGGCGCAGAAACTCATCCTCCCGCTCATGTCGATACGTCTGCGGGTAGTATTTCTCATGGAACCGGAACTCGAAAGCCTCCCAAGTCCACACGTAGTCTGCTGCGACAGACCGCAGCACACTATCCCACCATAAACTGGCCTCCCTCTCAAACATGAAAGCGGCCAGCTCAACCTGCTCTGCCTCTGAACAGTGCAGCATCCGAAGCATCTTGGAGATGCGGTCAAGCCAAAACTCTGCCTCCTCGGGTCTATGAGTGCCCATGAAGAAGGAGGTCTCAAGCGCTGAAATCGCTCGAGTAAACCCCGGGTACCGACATCTCCAGTAGGAGGCGCAATGGGTGAGGGCAGAGGCACATCCTCACACTGAGCAGGGGGCTCCGAGTGCTCAGCAGGACGAGCAGATGTCGTAGGTGGAGTCACACTACCACCCTGGGATAAGGCCTCAGCAATAGTGGCCATAAGCTCGCAGTGCTGTGCTCTTCTTTATCGGCTCTTCGCTTTGCATCATCTACTGCTGGTGTATCATCAACATCAACTGCTCGATCCTATCAGTAGGTGGAGCAGCCTATGAATCATGCTACGTAGATGATGATGCCCCGTCGCTCTCCGAACCGGGGCGTGTAAGGTGGCAGTCCACCGGTAGGACCAGCAGGAGGCTGATCAGAACCCAACCCACGGTCCGCAGGACCGCCACTACCAGAAGGAGTCTGGTCCATAGAGTCAGTAAGGCGGAGGTGTGCCGTGCTCCGCGTATATTGTCGCGGCATGCCCTATACAACATAGGGTATAACATTGGTGAGATAAAGCATAGCACGCATCATATAAACACCTTAAGCATTCCACACATCATCATAACAAAAGAGGCTACATGCTTTTCATTTACCCAAAATTGTCACAATACATGAAATACAGAGTTACATGAATCATGACAGAAATAACATGTAAGCCGATACGTCTACAACATCAAACACTTAAAACATACTACTATCTACTAGATCTTCTACATGAAAACATAAACCGCCTATCGCGGTAACCAAAAGAAACAACCACACACAACAACGTAGAAGACTAGGCATCCGAATCAGGCGATGGAGGAGGAGCATTCTTGTCCTGTAGACAACACAGGATGGCCTTCAAGGTGCGAGACACCTTGCTTAGCTTGGTTTGGACCCGCCCGACTTCCTGTCGCAGGGCGGCTTGGCCCTCCTCGAGACGTGCTAAACGCGCATCTATGGAAGCCCGATCGGTGCCCTGCTCCTGGGCCGCAGGAGGTGAACTCTCCTCAGTATCCTGGGCCGCAGGTTCCTCTTCCTGAATCTCATCACCGCCACCATCTTCGCTACCAGCCTCGAGGTCAACACTCTCCTCACCGGCACTATCCGACTCATCGCCAGACTCGTCGAGCCGGGCTTGCCGCTGGCGAGGGCCGATCTTCATGTTGTTAAGTGTAGCCTCATTTATGACTCGGACTGGCGCAAGGTCTTCCATGTTGAGCCTATAGCCGACATCACGAGCCATCCTACATATCAGGCGGCCAAATGGGAGTGAGAGGTCATTCCTGACAGATCGGACAACCTGAACTATCTGATACAGGAAGAACGTGGGTAGGCATAAGTTGTCTCCATGTCCCATCCTGTATAGAAAATCCACCATCAACCGAGTACACTCTGTACGGTTACTCGACCGTGGATACACATTATATGTGAAAATATGGTGGAGCAAATGGAAGTCATCCGTCATCTTCGTCGATGGAAGGCAGTTTCCTCGCGTCCAAGAGACCCGTCGACCACAAAGGTATCGCGTACGGCGATCCCTTTCTCGCGCACTCCTGGAGAAGTCGTCGTTTGGAAGCACTTCACCACGCGAGATGTTCAGGAGTCGTGCCACCTCAGCCACAGTAATCGTACGCCTTATGCCCCTCACAGAGACAGTGAACTGAAGCGGCTCCAACGATGGGTCTATGATATGAGCGTAGAAGGCGCGAACCGTGTTCTCACATGCGGGAGACTCGCCTTCAAATATAGGACCCCATCCGATGACATCCACCAAATGGTCCATCATCGGGTGTGTTCCAAACATCCCTTCATCCACGTGAGCTTCAAACACGACCTTACGGTTAGCAAAACGACCGTATTCGAAATCGATCGGTAGTGCATCCCTGAGCGGTAGTTGGGGATCCAGGTCTCGCTTCGACCTATACTCCCGAACGGTGCTAGAGCCGGCCCCATCATCAGCCCTTCTTCTGGAATGAGTAGGGCGACTCGCCCAGCTAACTTCAGATCATTAGTTTTCCTCTTTCCCATGAGAGAGAGGATGGAAGACAAGGAAAATATGGCCGTGACCAACTCAAAAGAGCCATGGAGATGGAGGAAAGGAGAGAAGGGCTGACCTCTTTGGTTCTCCACAACCAACGGCCCCAACAGGTGTTGGAGAGACACGAATGACAAGAAATTAAGAAGGAACAAGGGAGAAACGGGATGGGTTTGAAGGTTGCACGAATTTGAGCTTCAAATGGGGGATATGAGAGCTCAAACGTGAAAGGGAAGGGTAGGGTAGGTGGCTAGAGCTGTTGTGATCAATGGGAGTGGGTGAGTTATGGACGAAAATGGGGGATTGAGTGATTTAGGGGAATGGGTTGAGAGAAAAATCATAAATAGAGGGGATGGGCGTTTGGAAGGGAAGATGTGAGAGAGAGGGGGCTCCGGCCCTAAAAATCTTAAACCCCAGCCCAAACCACATGCACCACACCGACCGTTCCCAGGCCCGGCCCCACACCAGATGGGCCACGATGGCGCGCGCGCGGATGACCGCGGCGCCGCCGCGGTCCGCCTTGGCCGGAGCCACGCCGTCGTGGTTGGGCCATGTTCCCCATGATCCCAAGGTGCCAAATGCACCTTGGTTCGACCCTGGGTCCCTTTGGATTTAAGTGGGGAGGCCCCGACTGATTCGGTTCCAGATCGGATGTTTCGAGAAATTTCAGATCTGGACTGATCTTTTCTGATTTTTAACGACTGGATTTGGGTGGATAGCGATCTAGACACGTCAATAGACGGTCTAGAAGTGATTTGGGATTGATACGTGTGGTCATGATCGAGTACAAACTCGATTAAAATATCTATTTTCGATGAACTTCGTCGAATGACGAAGTCGGGAAAACCTAGGACTGTTTCTATGTTTTCTCGCACCCTCCTAGGTTATCATGCGTCAGCGTACGTTGTGGGAACATAACTCAGGTCCGGTTTAATCAAAATCATGCTCTGATACCAACTTGTAACGCCCTGAAAATCGGGGGTCGAGTGTAACTCAACTCTCGAGTTCCAACGCATCACTTATGCAACATATTTAATGATGTTTGAATGTTGTCTGTGTTAGAGCAATAAACATGAATAAGATTATACCAAAAACAAGAATTCATACTCCAGTCAATTGTATAAAAGCAAGCGAAAGACTGAACTATATATATATATATGTATGTAAAGAACAAAATAAACGTTTCATTCTCTAGAGTATGAATCCATCTGAGTCACCATATACATGTCTGTTTTATAAACAACATATCAAAAATAAAACTAAGTACAATCCCTAAAAAACCCGCCAGTCCTGACAGCCTAGTCGAAGTCGCCAGAGAACTGCATATACGAGAACTCCTCCTGGTCCTCGTCATAATCAGGCTCCGCCTCCAAAGTTGTCGGCTCGCCTAAACTTGAGACAGAGTCTGGTTGGTGTGCGCAACACCATCCCGTAACTTGGGAGTGAGTAGCTAACTCAGTGGAACAATAAGGCATAAGTTATCATATTATCAATGCAGTCAAGCAGTAATGATAAAGCAGGAAGTCAAACACTCCTAGTTACTCTTATTAATGCAAGTATGTATGCAGGTATGATGGATGCCCTCACCGACATACTCCCTCATGCGATACCATCTCACACTCGCGGCATGCTTACATCCCACAATGCTCCACATCTTCCAGGCACATGCGATGCATGATGAGCATGATTACCGAGTTTTTTTATTTATCCATTTCAAACAGCAGGATTGGAAAACTAAGGTACCTCCCTTGTATCATTCCCAAACATGATCCATTCTAGGGTCGTCAGTCCTAGTTAATATCAGATGATGGTGTGTTTTCTAGGTCACTGCAGAGGTCGCGCTGTGGTCATTACACACAAAGGTTGCACCGCTCCTCCATCACCCCTTAAACGATTCATCACAATACAGAAATAGGCCTAGTTCATACTCTATATATCGCGGCGAACCCTAAGGCGCACTGCGACTTCAGAATATGCTCGCGGTCACTACAAAGGTGCCGTGTACGTTACGCACAAAGGTTACACCACTCCCCATCACCTTATCAATGTAGGCCGACAGCGCGAATATAGTGTCCCATACCACCATAATCGGCTCACGAGTTAAGTTGCTCACTGGTCACTACGGGGAGGCACGTAGCCCCAGCGTAGGCCGACAGCTCGACCACGGTGTCCCATACCACCATGCCCGGCTCATGAGTCTTAGCGGATCGAGGTACCATGGTTAACGGGATTTTCACTAGTAAGTTTGGTACCCTAGGTTCAAACATTAGCGACCAAACATGGTGAACATACATAAGACACACGGGTTACTTGACGTGTTCGGCTGGCTCGAGCGCACAACAAGTTGGGCGATATGAAGCGTAAAAGCACCTCGTGTGGCCAACCACTATCGCCAACCGAAGTACGACATGGGTTCGCCAACACATCATGTGTGGCGAAACGAATCTCAACCACAACTCCAAGTCTGATACCGGATGCCTGGACTATGGACATAGTCCCAAGCTCAATCAATTCCTAACCATAGCATGTGAAGTACAGCATGATAACATGGTAATTCAAGAACACTAGCAATCATGTTATAAAGCATGTCATAAAGCATGTTAATAAACAAGTTACAAAGCATATTCAAAAGCATGTTGTAAAGCACTATACAAATAGGGATACAAATACATATATTTCATAAGTGAGTGGTTAGAGTAAACAACCACATGGAGGGTATCATACATGACTCTAAGGTAGTTGAGAACCCCATCTCAGCACCTACCTAAGGCACTAACACTTAAGCACTTACACTCACAAGCAATTTCACCAACACTTGGAATGCACTTTTTCAACATACATGACGTATGTTAGAGGAAAGTGCACTAGGGTTGTCCCTTTACCAAACTAGTATTTTATACGTATATATCATATTCATACAGCAAATAATCATGATAATTACATCAGCAAAATTTATACGCATGGGGTATTTTCTAGGATACCCAATTTTGACATACATAGTATTTACAAGGGAACTTGTATTACGGCGATTCCTTTCGCCAAGCAATTATTTTATGCGCACATAATATATTTATACAACAATTAATCATGACAAACACCTCGCTAAAATATACATGTATACGGTACTTCTTACAATACCGTATTTCTACATACATAGTGTTTATTAGTAAACATGTATTTAGGCGAATCCTTTCGCCAAATAAGTATTTTATCCATACGTCATATATCCATACGACAAATAAACATGTCAAACACATTTTCATAAAAATACGTATACGGTATTTTATACGAATACCTAGAGTATGTGAAATTCCAAATTCTACAATTTTTATCGAAACAGAAAATGGAAAGCACTTTGTACATGTGCAATTGCATGCAGATCATGAATCTACCATTATCTGACATTGAAAGCGTTGAAAACTACAACCTATACACCTAAAGTCCTCACTTTGCTTCTTGGAATCTCAATGGATCGACAAGGGTTGAGGAGCTTCCGTATTCGGGTGTTTTCTAGCTTAAAGAGTGAAATCGGTTAGCTAGTTCATAACCTGTAGCCTATACACCTCAAAACAGGTCTAGGGTTAGGGTTTATTACCTTAAAACGGAGTCGGTATCGCGGAAAGCGTCTGGAAAGAGGCGGTGCGGCCGTGTGATGATCGAAAGCAGTAGGAGGAAGGTGCTCCCACAAATCCCAAGCTTTCTCTCTCTTTTTTTCTCTCTCTCTCTAGGGTTTTATCCCAAATTCGTATGGCTGTGAGAGGGGCTGTTCTAAGGCCCTTATATAGCCTAAAACCTCTCCGGAATAGACTCCGGTTCGAGAGGTACGTCTATTATAAGCATTTCGGCGTTGTTCCAGCTCAAAAGAGGGTTTCTGGTGGCCCCCCTTGAGCCAAACGTCAGACTTAAGCTCACAACTCATGGATCCACGTGGGATTACATTTTCGTCTCGGTCGGATTTCCAGATCACACGTGGCGGACCATTTTCAGTTCAACGGTCAGTGGGCCACGATCCGAAATTCCAAGTACATGTAAATGTTCCTGAAATTTTTCCTGATCCGAGGGTGTAATTTGGTCTGATTCTGACGGTCTGGTTGCTTAATACTGATCCGCAAGCGAATGGTGCCAGATCACTATTCAAGATATTTATTTTGTAAAGGAAATAGTGGTTTTCACACTCCCTCGCTCCGGACTCAAGCGAATGGCCGTGGGACATCGTCTGGACCTGATTTCTGAGATGGTTATCGAGCCCAGTGAGGCGGTCCTAGTTCCTTAACTTCGTGTTAATCGGATTTCCGATGTGCGGTCTAGACCTAATACGAAGTTCCAAGTCATTCCCGAGAATAGCCGGGTAATGAGTTTGATCCTAAACTTTAGGGTAACCTAGCGTCAATGATTCTATAAGTTTTGGGTCTTGCAGATCGTATTTAAAGTCATTCTAACGGATTTCATGGCTAACCTAGTTTAGCACTTAGTTAACTTTGTTAAATTTCTAAAGGATTTAATCCTAAGTGATTTCTGGTCGAGGTGATACTCGAACCCTTGTACGGAAATTTACGGGTCGTTACACCCTAGTTCCCACCTTTAAATTCTTAGTTTTAATTACTTTATTTACAATTACTCTCTCAAATACTTCAGAATTAGTTTCACATCTTCTTCTAGTTATACTTCTAGTTAATTTCATAAACGTACAAGTTTTAGTCCCTGTGGATTCGACCTTGGTCTTACTGAGATTATTACAACATCGTGACCCCACACTTGATATTGTGAACAAAAGCCAAGATTATGTGGTTAGTAATCTTAGGAGTGGAGTAGGTGTGGTTGTTTGAGAATAGTTGTTGACACACCGAACCACTATAATTCTTGGCGATGTGGTGAATGCTTTTATTATTTTTGTGGTGAATGGTTGTAATTCCTTTTATGCTAAAGTGGTGAATGTTTGTAATAGTTAGTTTTTATTTACTCATACTCAGTTTGGAATTTTAATTCTTATCACATTCGTGAAATAAGGTTGTCATATGAATCAGTTTGAATCAACGTTTCAATACTAGTGCGATTGAGATCTCTGATTTATTTATTATTAAGCACTTTATTTAATTATTTGGCATAGTCCTATTCACCCATCCTCCAGGACTTCTTAAACTCGCCTTTTCAAGTGGTATTAGAGCTAAGTTGTTCATTTTTTTTTGAATTATTTCCTTGAGTTAAAGATCTAGAGCTTCATTTTTGTCGAATTTCAATAGTTTATCTATTACCAGGCCACCACCTTTTGATAGCTCTAACTATTTATACTGAAAGGCCAGAATGAAGATTTTCTAAAATCCTTAGATGAAAGTGTGTGGCAAGCCACTGTGACTAAATGGAAACATCCTATGACTGAAGTATTAGGCAATGATGGAACTAAATCTATGAGAGAAACTGCATTCTATTTTTAGACTGCAACTCAGAAAAGTGAAAACAGTGCTAATGTTAAAGCCTTAAATGCTATAACTTGCGCTCTATCGCCTGATGAATTCAAAAGAATTATTTCATGCAATACAGCTAAGCAAGCATGGGATATTCTCGAAATGATACATGAACTTCTATAGTCAAGAAATCAAAAGTTCAAATCTTCACTACCAAATTCGAGGAAATCCATATGGAAGAAAATGAAAATTTCATAGACTTCTAACGAAACTAAATGACATAGTAAATTCCATGTGCGGTCTAGGAGATGGAATCCCAGAAAGCAAGGTTTGTGAAAAAATACTGCAATCTCTTCCTGAGAGATTTAATTATGAAGTTACTGCCATTCAGGAATTGAGGGATACTGATCTTATGAAGGTTGAGGAGTTAGTTGGTTCTCTTCAAACATATAAGTTTAATTTTAAGGCTCCTAAAGCTAAGTCTATTGCTTTTAAATCTTCTAAATCTATTTCAAAAGGAAATTGTTCTAATTCTGATTTTGAAGAAAATGAAGATGATATGGTAATAATGTTAGCTAAGAAATTTTATAGAATTTTCAAAAATAAGAAAATATCAGATTTTAAAAAATTAACTGATAAAAGAAAAGGAAAATCTAATTCTTAGAAATCTAAAACAAAGGACAGTCAATGTTTCAATTGTCACGAATATAGGTATTTGGCTAATAAATGTTCTAAAAAGAATAAGTAAAAAAAGAAAGAGCATGATAGCAACTTGGGATGAATCATCTGACTCTGAAAGTTCTTCTGAGTCTAATGAATCTGAACAAGAGAATGTAAATACAAATGATGTAAAAGCTCTTATGACTATAGCTAGAGTCACTTCCTCAGATAGCTGTAATATATCTGACTATGAAAATCTCAAGAGTGACCCTGAAAATGAAAATGAAGATGAACTTCAAGATGCTTACAATGCCGTATACAGAGAAAGTTGTAAAATTGTTGTTAAATTAAAAATTCAAAAAGAGAAATACACTAAACTAAAAGAAGAACTTAAAAACATAGTTTTAGAAAAATCTCAATTTTCAGATTGTCTTTAAAAAATAAAATTAGATTTAAGTTTTAAATCTTTTGAATTGCAAAATCTCAAAATTGAAAATGAGAAACTAAAACTTGAAGTTTCTTCCCTTCTGAGTTTTAAGGATACTTGGAAATATGCCCAAGGTGACCAAAAACTAGAAAAATTGTTAACCTCATCTAGAAAATGTAGTAACAAGTCTAGTCTGGGTTATATTAAAAGTAATTCTTCGAAATTCAAGGATTTTGCTCCCATTTTTGTAAGAGGAGAATCCTCGAACTCTAAAGGTAAGACTTTACAAGATTTTAATCATAATGATTTCAAAAACTCAAAACCCTTTCAAGTTCCTAAAAATAATAATGCCATCAGCTATAAACATCAAAAGTATAATAAATCTCCCTTAGCTGAAAAAATTGTTGACCTACTTAAAGAGCTACTAAAATCCAACTCAAATAAATATGGAGTTTATAGTGAAAGGAGAAATCCTAACTCCCAAATGCATCAAAAATTAAGCGTCACTCCTAAACCTAGAACCATAATGAAATGGGTTCCAAAGGTTAAGTGTCTTGTTGTCAATACAGCTTTTAAAGCCATTAGCCACTCAAAATGATACCTGGATAGTGGATGTATAAGACATATGACAGGTGACAAGGCGATATTCACGAATATCAAAGAAGTTAATGATAGCTCAGTTCTTTCATTGATGGAAGAAACTGCAAAATAATAGGCCAAGGTACTATACAACTTCCTAACCTACCTCTCTTTGAAAATGTGCTTTATGTTGAAGGTTTAAAACATAACCTCTTCAGCGTATCTCAAATCTGTGATAATAAACATAGTGTGAAATTTTTTTATCACGGATGTGAGATAATAGATAAGAAGGGTAATGTAATATTAAATGGTCACAGGACCTCTGAAAATTACTATATAATTGATAACTCTTGCTCATTAAACCATTCATGTTACATGGTCCAAACAGACGAAATTGAGCTATGACATAAACATCTTGGACATGTTAACCTTAGAGATCTGTATAAGTTGAGCAAAAGAGATCACTTACGTGGTTTACCCAAGCCAAAAAAGATAGAAAAAGTCTGTGGTGCATGTCAAATTGACAAACAGATCAGGAGTAGTCACAAGAAAGTGAACTCCCTTACCACAGTCAAACCTCTAGAAATACTCCATATGGACTTAGTAGGACCAACTAGAATGAAGAGTAGAGGTGTAAAGAAGTTTTTACTGGTCATTGTTGATGATTACACCAGATATACATGGCTAGCCTTTTTAAGAGAGAAATCAGATACTCTCGATGAAGTCAAAATTAGAAGTGATCATGGCACCGAATTTGAGAATAACAATTTTGAAAAGTACTATAATGATCATGGTATATCGCATGAATTCTCTGCTCCTAAAACACCTCTACAAAATGAAATTGTTGAAAGGAAAAATAGAGTTTTACAGGATATGGAGAGTGTAATGCTAAATAGCATGAAACTACCAAAAAATTTATGGGCCAAAGTTGTCAATACTGCTTGTTATATTATAAGTCGTGCATACATTAGAAAAGTAAAAAATAAAACTGCTTATGAACTTTGGTTTAATAAAAAGCCTACTGTCAAATATTTTCAGACTTTTGGAAGTAAATGTTTTATTTTATGTGACCGAGAAAATTTGGAAAAGTTTGAAGCAAAGAGTGTTGAATGAATATTTTTAAGGTATGCTCTAAATAGCCGTGCTTACCGGGTTCTTAATAAAAAAATTGGGGTGATTCAAGAATCAATAAATGTAGTAATTGATGATTAACAAATCACACCCACTCCAAGTCAAGATGATGATGAAGTCAATATAATTGCTATACCCGACTCTTCATCCAAATCAGTTGATACTGGAATAATATCAGTCAAAGACCATTCGACTACTCAAATACTTAGTAACCCTAACACTGGTATTCAGACAAGAAGACAATTAGAAAATATTTGTAATTATGTCTGCTTCACTTCCCAAATTGAACCGACCAATGTAAATGAAGAACTTGTGGTGAAAGTTGGATAATTGCCATGCAAGAATAATTAAATCAATTTGTTAGAAATGATGTATGATACTTGGATCCTAGACCTTCTTATAAACATATTGTTGGGGCACAAAAAATATAGGAGTCGATAAGAGTTTGGTTTGTTGCGCAACAAGGATTGAAGATAGGCAGCCCTGCCCATTACGCGGCCCTCTCTTTATCATCCCTCTGTGGAAAATCCGCCGTGATGAATAGTGCCATGATGAATAGTGCTGCAATAAATAGTTGCGTGGATGAATAGTTGCATAATGAATAGTGCTACGATGAATAGTGCCACGAGATAAATAGTTGTGCGAATGAATAATGCCACGATGAATAGTTGTGTGGGAAGAATAGTTGCACGAATGAATAGTGCTATGATGATAGTCGTGAGGATGAATAGTGTTACGCGGGTAAACAGTGTTGAATAGGTGTACAGATGAATAGTTGTGTGGATGAATAGTGTTGCGCGTTATGGGTCTGTGGCACGAAAATCGATGCCTCGCATGTGTGAAAGCCTATAAGTACCCCCTCCCCCTCTCATTTACATCATCAGAAATTCAAGAGAGAGAAGGAACTGCATGAATAGTGTTGTGCGATGAATAGTGTTGTGCGGGTGAATAGTGTGCGTAAATTTGATGGGTCTGTTGCACGGTCATGCAGTAAAATGCCTCAACAGTCCTGTGCTTTGTAGTTTTGAGGGTTCCCTTCATAGTTCGATTTTCGATGCATACACCTCTCAAGTGTCGACTCAAAGCAAAGAATTTTGGACCCGCACAACTCCTCTGTCACTCTGACGGACACCAAATATGCCGAAATGCTGCCAAAATCGCTATGAATTGATTATCCTTTCTTTCATTGTAGAGATTCATTGTACTTTATTTCAGAATCAAGGGAAACACGAGGATGTAATTGAAACTCAGAATTAATGAAATTTATGATGATGAATGTTCTTCTATTTTCTTTGTTAATTATTGAATGATAATTCCCCTATTGAAATGCCTTCATTTCTGGTCGAAACAAAATGACGACTTTGTTGGGGATCGAACCCAGAAAATATTTAGAGAACTTTTATGATTGTTTGGCGTCAAATAGATGCCAAAATGGCGACTCTCAATGAGAATATCCTCCTCTTCATCTCTAAAATAAAGTACAATTTTATTTAATTAAAATAATTGATACTCTGTCAAGAATGGTAGGTATTCCGTCCTTATAACGCAATGGATTTTATCCCGACTAATGTGATTATTTACTTCATACCTAAAGGATTTGGGCAAAATTGCATCGACAATACACAACCATCACTACAAAGAATACCAGAGAAAGTTGAAACAGTTATGATTAAAGATAGACCAGACCAGAGAATTCAGTTTGATTGAATTGGTCTCTGCTCGCCAACGAGAAAGATGAATCAGATGACGAATTCATTAGTTTATGGAAAGACTTAGGGGCATTATGTCGATATCTTCCAGGAGAATCGGATTAGGTCAAGTTATGTTCAGGATGACGAAAGAAACGATGATGAAGAAGATAGAAATGTGTAATTACAATGACATATGAAAGAGAGCATGACAAAAAAAAGGGAGAACAGTGAGTAGTGAGCTTTGATGATTTTTTGAGAAAGCAAACAACATAATAAGACAAGCAGTATTTCAGCCATATGTCTTCATAAATCTTTGTTCTTTGGTGAAGCAAGAATGAAGAATGCTCAATGCATAGAGAAATAAGAGAAAAACACGATTTCTAAATATTCTTTTTAAACATATCCTCTCGAACAGTCATGCGAAACTCTTGATTCTTTGATCTCGAAAAAGGTAATTGTTGATTTTCTGAGATAATAATGTCGGTATCAATTTTTGTAGGTCAACATTGGAGCCAGTATCATTACTACGGCTAAACTATTAAATGATAATGCTCAAGCCCGGGAGTATTATGGCTATCGAATTATTGTTATGGCTGAAAGGTAAAATAGTTTTGATTGTGAAGATTCTCAGAGAAATTCTCACCCAATCAAAAGGGGGCAAATCATCAATAAAGCTCCAATACAAAGCTCCATGCTCCACCCACAAAGCTTCGATGTAAAACTCTAATGCAAAAGCTAAGCAAAGATCACAGAGTAAAGTTAAGCAACGATCGAAAGAACTACAATACAATACATACGTTCAAGCTGCAACCAATGGGAACTGTTACAAGCGTAACCAATCTCCAAGTCATAAGAATTAACTCATATTGACTGGAAGTGACAAGTCTCGAGCCACCGCCAGAGTCATAACCCATGGAGAAATTCATTGATAGATGAAAAACTTCGAGAGCTTCATGCAGACAGTTACCCAAAGAAAAGGAAATGTAAAGATGTGCCTAAACTCTATGGAAACAGGAATTGCATTCAGACTTACAAGTGCTAACATAAAGACCTTCCGAGATCTCGCTACAAAAGCACATGCATTGGAGGTAATGGCCAGAAAAATGCCAGCATTTCAAAACAAAATAGAAAGAAGAGAATCAAATAGATCAATGGTAAATATTGTTGATCGAGAAAAGAAAAGAGACGCCTTTCACAATAGATGAGAAATAAGGAGAAGAGAAGACTTGGATTGTTACAAGGTCGTGTAAATGATAAACGACCTCAATTATATGACTTTCACATAGGATATATCTTCGAAAAGGAAAATGTTTTGCCGATGATGAAGCAACTACTAATTGCTAGAACTATCAAGTTACTTCAGCCCAAATATCCAGAGGAAGTTGAGATGAAGAAAAAAAAAGAATTATTGTTGTTATCATCATTTTCTGGGGCATCCCACAAAAGATTGCTTTATATTGAAAGATATATCACAGAAAATGATAAAGGTGAGATAGTAATAAAAAAAAGGATGAAAGCAAGAGAAAAAAGTAACTATAAATGCGGCATCTGCAAGGGATTCGTCAAAGATATGGAAAGATAAAGGGAAAGTTGTTATGACAAGGAAACCACCATTTGCTACATCTCCTACAGCAAGTTCCATTAAAAATATTGATTATTATTATTCACAACTTCCTGGGTTATCTACTGAAGAAATTAGTCCAGGTTTCTTTGCTTCTATCTGTCAAAGACAAGATGAACCAGTCAAAGAATTCATCGATTGAAGGAGGATACTGGGGGCATCATGCTCACAACTAGTGAAAGAAGAAGAACAAGTCAAGGTGTGTATAGAATGCATAAAACCAGATATTGCAATGGGTCTTATCATTCCGAATATACAGACCTTTCAAGATCTAATCGTAAAAGCTTACAATCGAGAAAAGCTCGGCATAAAGGTGTTCAATTTTTATATGAACCTGCTATTTTAAGATTCTAAAAAGACTTCGATTGATAATGTCAAGGAAGAAAGAGAAATGAAGAATTATCAAGTTCAACAAAGAAACTCTGATGAAGGAAATGCGAGCGGTTATACAACAGAGAAAGTAAAGAAAAGATTCAAACAATTCAAGAACTGCGAAAAGTATACATTTGAAGAAGATGATATGCTTTCCATGATGAATCAATTATTGGCTGGAGGGAAAATTAAACCACCATGGCCAAAACGTCCAAAGGAAATGAAGAAAATAAGAGTGATTACTGCTATTATCATCGTTTTCTTGGACATCGAACTGAGAATTGCTTCGTCTTGAAGAAAATTTTACAAGAAATGATGGAAAGTGGTGAAATAGTCATAAGGAAAACGTATGATATAAGAGAGAAAGTAATGACACACACTCCCAATTGAAGAAAAGCCGTATTCTAATAAAGATACGATTCTTCATATCTTTGCAATTAGAATGTGGATGTTTCGACAAGAAACAAATGCATTTGATTTGGGGGAATATCTTATTTAATTATAACAAAAAGAGAGTATGAAGGAACAATCATCATATTTATTCATACTGAGTTCATTTACATCCTTTGATTTCCCTTGATTCTAAGATAAAGTATCCAGAATATAGGAATTGAAAGGGTTTGAATGTCAAATTTGGATATCCAATCCGTCAGTATTTTGGCTTGCGAATTAATCATCTCATCAAGAGGAATGTTGTGTGGATTTGATCATCTAATTTCTCCCTCTTGAGTTCATGTCCTTGTACAAAAGGAAGACCGAAAATTGCATCTTATTCGGAGACTTCAGCAGCATTTCGACTCATCTAATGATGCCCGGGCAACAAAGAGTGTTTGCGTGGGTCCACTCAACTGAAATAACTGTAATAACTGCAATACTGGTTGCCTTTCTACCTCCTCTTGAATACCTTCTCTTCTTCTTCAGAGCTCTGATCTTCTTGTAAATCTTCAACCCCCCAAATGAGAGGGGGAGTGAGGTATTTATAGCACTTCACACGTGGGAACCCTCGATCTTTGTGCCGTGGGACCCACCTTTCACTAGATCCAACCACTCATGAACAACTCCTAAAATCCATTGCATGAACCCGCTTAACTGATATGGTTTGCGCAGGTCCGCACAATCGATATGGTTTGTGTGGGTCCGCACAACCGATATGGTTTGCGCGGGTCCGCGCAACCGATGTCAAGTTACACACTTTTTCATCTTTGCTTGCTCATTTCTTCTAATCTCTGTCTTCTAATCTTTTCTATCTTCTTTCTTCCTTGCCTCTGATATTTCCTCAGAAACTTTATACATTTTTATGCACAAACAGTGGAACTACAAGCATACATGATGATACTCGTTTCATCAAAATATATCATCCCTGAAGATCACTGAAATTTTGATTTCGAAGATTATCAATATAATACTTCCCAATCAAAAGGGGGCAAGACAAGCAAAATGATGAAAAAGCTTTAAAAGGCAATGCCATATATTCTTCTCCTTATATAAAAGGCAGATTCTTAAGCATATCAAGTGTATTAAATTTATCACTGATTATCGCCAAACGCCGATGATTATCGCGAATTATCGCCAAATGCCGATAATTATAATCGAACATCGATATTATTGTCAAATTGATATTATCACCATCGCTAATCGCTGCTGACTACTATTACAAAAGCCATTACCATCAAACTGATATTATTGCCAAGTTGATACACTATTTTAAATATAAATATTACTAAGGATACTATTATCAGCAATGACAATATATCATTTATCAATTTATTATCTTTTTCAGCAGAGTGCTATGCATAAGTCCTACAATAATGATGGCAATTTATCATCTACAATAGCGAAATGCTATGCATAAGACCTACCACAAGCGGCGATAAATCAAATATTTTGTGAGCAGTGAAGAGAGCTAATGACTAAAAGCCCTAAGTGGCCAAAAGTCCACAAAGGCCAATCATGTGTAAGACCAATGTCGTCTGTATAGCTTCCAATAATGCCATGTGGGAAGGTGAGAGAAAATGCCCTCCCATAAATGGGTCCGACCTTGCAGACGAAAAAAAGTGGGCTGCAGTGTGCGCTCTTTGGGTCATCCATAGATAGGCCAACCATGCATAAGACCCCCCAAATTCCTGGTTTGATTTCAGTAGATACTCATGAAGATGGGTCTTTAAAATAAACTATCCCCTTGTCGGTGGACTGGCGGCCTTAGATTTGGTACCCCTAAGGTAGCCTTGCGAGCCTCGTGAACTCTAGAGAGTTACTACGGCCAACCCTGCACGTTAAACGTACCGAGTTCACTGCCCTGGTAGCTTCACTGGGCCTCTCTAATGGATCGCAGTTTGTGAACTCCTCGGATGCAATAAGTCCAGCGAACTCATAAGAGTTACAGAGACCATTCGTATAAGACCCGTCTTCAACTACTTAAGAGTCTAGAAAACTGTGCCTGCTTCACGACTCAAGATCTTAAACTATGTGTGAAAGTGTCCAGTCTAGTCAAGTCAAGTCAAGTCCAGTCAAGTCAAGTCATGTCCAGTCAAAGTATGTTCATTCAAAAGTATACTAGCTCTACTACTCAAGAGCTTAAACTATGCAGCATCAAAATGCTACAGATACATATGTTCGCTTATTTTACTTAAGATATGCTCAAATATGTAATTGCTTGATATAATAAAATAAATCATGAAAATATTAAACACTGATTAAACAACATACAGAAATGCATTTCTTTTGAATCAAGTTTAAATTACAGCAATAGCAAGTTTGTTCAAAATACTTGCTACTTTCTATTTTAAAGTCAATTTTTCCAAGATCAACCATATGAATTATGGATCTTGTAAGTGCTGTGATGTATAAAGCACCCTTAGTTGTCAAATTTCGATGAGACAAAACAGCTTATAGTGTGACTTAAAGAAACTCATTTTTATTTATGGACTACACCTCAGAAAAATGAGAGTAGTGTAAATGCTAAGGCTTTAAATGCAATTACATGTGCTCTATCACCTGATGAATTCACAAGAATAATTTCATGTGATACAGCTAGACAAGCCTGGGATATTCTTGAAATGACACACGAAGAAACGACTATTGTTAAGAAATCTAAAGTTCAAATCCTCACTACAAGGTTTGAGAAAATTCTTATGGAAGAAAATGAGAATTTCATGGACTTCTATACAAAATTAAATGACAGTTAATTCTATGTGGGGTCTAGGAGATGGAATCTTAGAAAGTAAAGTCTGTGCTAAAATACTGCGATATCTTCTTGAGAGGTTTAATTCTAAAGTTACTGCCATTCCAGAACTAAGAGACACAGATCAAATCAAGGTTGAGGAGTTAGTTGATTCTCTTCAAACATACGAGTTAAATTTTAAAGCTCCCAAAGGTAAGTCCATAGCTCTTAAGTCATCCAAATCTATTTCAAAAATATTGAAGACACAGAGGATGATATGGCTTTACTTGCTAAAATTTTTTTTACAGGATTTTCAAAAGTAAGAAAAAAATTGATTTTAAAAAACCTTCCGATAAGAGAAAGGGAAAATCTAAAACTTGAAAATTTGTAAAAGACAGTCAATGTTTCAACTGGCATAAATACGGACATTTGGCAAATAAGTGTCCAAAAAGGGATAAGCCAAAAAGAAAAGGCATGTTAGTCACTTGGGATGAATCATCCAGCTCTAAAATTTTGTCTGAGTTAGATGAATCAGAACAAGAAACTTTAAATGAAGTAAAGGCTCTAATGACTATAGCCAGAGTCACCTCCTTAGATAGTTGCAATTTATCTAATTATGAGAATCTCAGGAGTAACCCTAAAAATGAAAATGAAGATGATCTTCAGGATGCCTATAATGCCCTATACAGGGCAAGTTGCAAAATAATTGTCAAATTAAAGCTTTAAAAAGAAAATTTTCGTAAATTAAAAGAAGAATTTGAAAATACTGTTTCGGAAAAATCTCATATTTCTAATTGTTATGAAAAAGGTAAACTTGATTTAAGTTTTAAAACTTCTGAATTTGAAAAACTCAGAACAGAAAATGAGAAATTAAAGCTTGAATTTTCTTTTCTATTGAGTTCTAAGGATACTTGGAGATATGCCCATAGAGACCTTAAGCTTGAAAAATTATTAACTGCATCCAGAAAGTGTGGCGATAAATCGGGTCTGGGCTATATCAAGATTACTTTACTGAAAAATAAGAATGCATCTCTTATATTTGTAAAAGGAGAATCCTCAAACTCAAAAGGAAAGAACTTGAGAAATAATAACCAAAATAATTTTAAAAATTCAAAACCTATTCAAGCTTCTAAAGTCAATCCTAATAACATCAGCTTCAAAGATATAATCTCTTAGCTGAAAAAATAGTGGACTTACTCAAAGAGCTTCTGAAATCTAACTCTAATGTTATCAGAGTTGATAAACAAAGAAATTTCAACTCTACCAAGCCAAGGAAAACCAATGGTACTCCTAAACCCAAAACAACAATGAAATGGGTTCCTAAAGTTACTTGTCTTGTTGCCCACACTACCTTTAAGGCTTCTAGCCATTCAAAGTGGTACCTAGACAGTGGATGTTCAAGACATATGACAGGTGACAAGGGTATATTCAACAACTACAAAGAAATGAATGATGGCTTAATTACTTTTGGTGATGGAAGCGACTGTAAGATTATTGGCCAAGGTACTGTATAAATTTCTAACCTTCCACCTTTTGAAAACATCTTATATGTTGAAGGTCTTAAACACAATCTCTTAAGTATATCTCAAATTTGCGATAACAAGCATAGTGTAAAATTTACTAATCAAGGATGTGAGATTTCAAATGAGAAAGGTTGTGTGATATTAAATGGTCGTAGGACTTCTGAAAATCGCTATATTATTAATGAGTCTTGCTCATTTACATTCTCATGTTATATGGTCTAAAGAGATGAAACAAAATTATGGCATAAATGTCTTGGACATGTTAACTATCGAAATCTCTACAGACCGAGAAAAATTGATCTTATTAGAGGTCTACCCAAACTAAAGAATGTTGATAAAATATGTGGCGCATGCCAAATTAGCAAACAAACTAGGAGTAGTCACAAGAAAGTGAATTCCTCAGCCACATCCAAACCTCTTGAACTTCTCCACATGGATCTAGTTGGACCAACTAGAACGGAGAGTAGAGGTGGTAAGAAGTACTTTCTGGTTATTGTTGATGACTTTACCAGATTTACTTGGGTAGCATTTATGAGAGAAAAATTTGAGACTCTCGATGAAGTCAAAAGAATACTAAAATGAATTCAGACTGAAAAATAAATGAATGTTATCAAGATTAGAAGTGATCATGGTATTGAATTCGAAAATAACAATTTTGAGAAATACTGTACCGATCATGGTATATCGCATGAATTTTTTTCTCCTAAAACACCTCAACAGAATGGGGTTGTTGAAAGAAAAAATAAAGTGCTACAAGAGATGACCAATGTTATGCTTAATAGAATGAAGTTACCCAAAAACTTATTGGTTGAAGCTATAAATACTACGTGCTATATTATAAACCATGTGTACATAAGAAAATCTAAAGATAAAACAGTCCATGAGTTATGGTTCAATAAGAAACCAACTGTTAAATACTTTCAAATTTTTGGAAGTAAGTGCTTCATCTTACGTGACCGTGAAAATTTAGGAAAGTTTGAAGCCAAAATTGATGAAGGGATATTCTTGGGTTATGCTCTGAATAGTCGAGCATATTGTGTTCTTAATAAGAGAATGGGAGTGATTCAGGAATCTATTAATGTTGTAATTGATGATCATCTGAACACACCCACATCTAGTATAGAAGATGATGAAGTCAATTTAATTGAGAAACTTGACTCCTCATCTAGTCCAGTCAATACTGAACTAAGATCAATCAAACACCATCCTACTGATCTGATATTAGGCAATCCTCTCACTGGTGTGCGAATAAGAAAACAATTAGAGAATAATTGCAATTACATTTGCTTTACTTCTCAAATTGAACAGGCTAACGTAATAGAAGCACTTACTGATGAAAACTGGATTGTAGCAATGCAAGAAGAGCTAAATCAGTTTGTTAGGAATGATGTCTGATATTTGGTTCTAAGATCATCTGATAAACATATAATTAGAACCAAATGGATTTTCAAAAAAAAATCTGATGAAATGGGAAATACAATTAGAAACAAGGCTAGATTGGTTGTACAAGGGTACACTCAAATAGAAGGAGTTGATTATGATGAAACCTTTGCGCCAGTAGCTCGCCTTGAATCCATCAGATTATTTATATACATTGCTTGCTTCAAAAAGTTCAAGATATATTAAATGGATGTTAAAAGTGCATTTTTAAATGGTGATTTATATGAAAAGATCTATGTTGAAGAACCTAAGGGTTTTGAGGACGATAAATACTCAAATCATGTATATCACCTTAAAAAGGCACTTTATGGTCTGAAACAAGCTCCCAGGGCATGGTATGAGAAGCTGACTAAGTTTTTACTCAGTCACAATTTTGTTATGGGAAGTGTTAATAAAATTTTGTTTGTTAAAAAATATAATGATCATATACTAATTGTATAGATATATGTTGATGATATTATCTATGGTTCTACAAGCACTAACCTGTCCGTTGAGTTTGTATCACGAACAGATCGGCCGGAAGAAACATCTCGCCCATTAACACCGGGCAAGAGGGACAGTGATGGGTCAACACAACGGACTTCCCCATGGGAGTTGAAACGGCCAAGGCCTCAGACACGGACTCCGATGGAATACCAGTTGATCGACAAAACTGCTCAGGCACAAAAGAATGGGAAGTGCCCGAATCAAACAAAACATGAGCAATGCAAGAAGAAACAAGAAGAATACCCTCAACAACTCCACCGGTCGATGACTGTGGGTCTTGGCCTGGTGCCTGCTTCATAGAATAAAAGTGGCCCTGAGCTGGTAGAGGAAGCAAACCAGAAGACTGGGGGTCCTGAGTCTGTGCCTGTTGGTGGCCTCTGTTGCTGTATGGGGAGAGGGCATTGGATAGTATCAAATATCCTTGCAATCTCAGTGCACCATGCCTTGGCGGTAGAAAGGTCAGGATCGCCGCTAAGCCTCGGGGGATCATGCCGCTGGAACTCTCGAGATATCACGCTCACATGCTGTTGAGGCATAAAAAATGGTGATGAAGAAAGTATTGAAGTAAGAGAAGATTAAGGGATAGAAAGAAAATTGGAAAAGAAGAAGAAGGAAACAACTTATTTGCACGGGTCTGCGCAACCAATGTCCGTTGCGCGGGTCCGCGTAACCAATGTCTGTTGCGCAGGATCGATCAACTGACTTACAGGGTTTATTCTCTAAGAAGGATCCAAAATAGTGGAAGGTGGTTTGTGCGGGTCCACGCAATCAATGTCAGTTACGCAGGACCGCGCAACCGAAAGATCAGTTGTGTGGGTTTGCGCAGTTGGTTTCAGGAGAAGATTTCCTTGAACAGTTAAGATTGATGCAAGGTGGGTCTCACGACACCGAAATCGAGGTACCACACGTGCGAGGGCCTATAAATACCCCCTCCCCTCCTTCATTTGGACGGATTAAAGATTTTGGAGAGGAAGCAGAGTAAGGAGGAGGATTGAAGGTAGGAGAAGAAGCTCCAGTCGGTTACATGGGACAGCGCAACCGATATCCGTTAAGCGGGTTCGCGCAACCAGACTGCCTTGCAGTCTATGAAGTAAAGGAGCGGACATGCTGCTGAAATGGCTAAGTCTATAGATTTCTTCTGTTCAAGCTTCAAGGGGGAGAAATCAGTAGAAGAGATCAATTCAACATTCCTCCTAAGTATTAGGAGATGACTGAAATAGGCGTCAGAATGCTGTTGAAATTTCCAATGGGATATCTTTTCTAACTCATTGTACTTTGTTTTCAAAATCAACGGAATTCGAGGATGTAAATGAACTCAGAATAAATGTGATCAATGTTCTCTCATTCTTTCTTTGTTATAATTGAATAAATTCCCCAAATCGAATGCATTTGTTTTCTTGTCGAAACAAAATGGCGACTCTGCTGGAGATTATTATTCGATGGTAACTTAGAAAATATTCAGAGAACATTTATCACTTTTTGGCGTCTGTATAGACGCTAAAATGGCGACTCTCAGTGGAACATCCTCCCTTCATCTCTGAGATAAAATGATTATCACTTAGAAGCCTAATTGCAATTTTATATTTTTGTCTACAGGTAAGTAGAAAGCGTCAGAGAAAGCAAAATCTGCTGTGATCAAGAGCAGTGAATTTCGTGTAATGGATGAAACAATCTCTGTTTCACCATTAGCTCAACGAGATGAGGAAGGATGGAGGATAGTAACATCCAAAAGACGAAAAGTTCGATCTACTCCCGCAAGAAGCATCATCTCGCCAAGTACTGGGTCGATTATGCGGAGTGTTGTGAGACACAGTCTTGCTTCAGTCATATAATCATCTCATTTGAGAAAAACAGAAAGGCCTGTCACTCCAGAAGGTCTTCCAATATCGTTAATTATAACTATAAAGACATCCTCCACAGAATCATTGCGAGTTCAGAAAAATAAAGGGAAGGCTACCGTAACCAGCAAATGTTCACTCGCAGCGCCTCCTGCAAAAGATTTCAACCAAACTCATGCATTGAGAATGCTACGATTTGAGTCAGCTAATCCTTCGAAGTGACAGTACGCTGGTTTCAAATCAAATGATAGTTCATCTTCTTCAACAGCGTCAGCAGCGCAACGCTCATTTTCTCCCTCAATATCATGACAATTGAAGTATAAAGAAACAAAAAGCCCGTCGACAAATATTAATCAGCCTGATCAGTTTTCGCTAGATGAACACGCGGCTGAAGAAGTCCCTAAAATTTCGACAGTGACTGTTGTGAATAACCTTGAACTGCAAGAAGAAAGGCCACAACCGCAATCGGTTAGATTTCAAGAACCAACACCTAATATTACTCAGAATATAATGCAGGAAGAAATTCGACAGATGGTCATTGAAGTCATTCATTTAGAACAGAGACAAGGTTAGAATCAAAATTTTCAATATCAGACACCATATCCTCGTGAAATAGAAGATATGCCATTTTCCGCCGATTTTAAACACTCGGACTTTCAGAAATTCAATGGGAAAGGATCACCAGAAGAGCATATGCTACATTTCATAGCAAAGATGGAAAATTTATCTAGAATTGCTCAATTTTATCTGCGATCATTCGGATCTTCTCTTACAAGAAGAGCTTTCAGATGGTATTCAGGTTTAATTCTAGGATCTATTCATACTTGGGAACAGATCATGTAGGATGCTTTTATGTTAAACTTTTTCTCTTTAGACCGAGAAGTTAGTTTGATTGAACTGGCCTCTATTTGCCAAGATGAAAATGAATTAGTTGAAGAATTCATCAGTTGATGGAAGGACTTGGCAACATCATGTCAACATCCTCTTCTGGAATCAGAACAAGTGGAACTATGTTTAGAAAGCATGAGACCAGAACTGGCATGCCACCTGATTAGTAAAGATTGGAGAACTTTTCGTAATTTTTCTATGAAGGCTTATGCTCTTGAATGATGATGGTAAGAGTGTCTGTTTTTCAGTCAAAATCAGCCCACATAACTCGGAAAGAAGAAATTAAAGAAGATTATCAGAATGTTGAAAGAGATAGTGATGAAGAAAAAAGAAATGATCGTGCGGTTATAATGACATATAAAAGGTCTAGGCAAAATAAAGACCATATGAAATATGCATTCTCAAGAAAAGATATGGTTCCTATGCTGAATCAATTGTTGGCTATGAAGCGTATTGAATTACCTCAGCTAAGACACCTCGAAGAAATAAAAAATACAGGAGGAATGGATTATTGCCATTATCACCGTAAATTTGGACATCATACAAAAAATTGTAATTCCCTCAGGAAAAAGCTACAGATGATGATCGATAAGGGAGAAATTGCTATGGAAAGAGCATGACAAAAAGAGAAAAATGGAGAAAAATGACAGAAACTCGATAAAGAAAATTCTGGGGGCATTCGCCTTAAAAGACGATAACATGTTTCGTATGATGAACCGTTAGTAATTGACAAGATCAAGCTATCATGGCTTAAATACTCAAAAGAAAAGAAGCAAGTGAGGCAAAAGATGTAAAGCAGTGATAAAAAGCATATTCGTTGCAGATATGCATTGCAATACCTGCCAGTTTTGGAAATGACCGCAATTTTGATTTCGAAAGGTATCGGTATAATACTTCCAAAATAAAAAAGGGGCAAGACAGGTAAGTAAGAAACTATGAAATGTGTTTCTCACCATAGAATGTATTCCTTTTGTATATGAATAAAATACAGGCTTTCAAGCATGTCAAGTCATCGTCAAATGCGAAGCACCAATGACAATCGCCAAATGAAAAGCCAATCGCCAAAATTACCAACTATTGCTGTCATCATCAATCACTTATCAAAAATGTTATCATCGCCAAAAAAAAAATGTTGATTCTTAGAACATTATCAGCAGTGACGAAATATCAATTATTGATTCTTAGAACATTATCAATAGTGGCAAAATATCAGTTATGGTTTCACCATTCATGACAATGAAATAAGCAGAGGAACCTACATGGTCAACCACACAAATTTTACGACAGCAATGACAGCTCATCATTTAAGGCAGCCTAGCCAAGCCTACATGACCAACTACGCATAAGACCTACAAAGCTTCAACAATTTAAAAAGCCCGAAATTGGCGGTAAACTATAATTGCTCCTTGAGCCTAGCAAATGATCATTTAAGGCTGCCTAGCCAAGCCTGCATGGCCAACTACGCATCAAACCTACAAAGCTTCAACAATTTAAAAATCCCAAAATTGGCTAGCTTGAAATCGGCGGTAAACTATAATTGCTCCTTGAGCCCTGCCCGAAATCGGCGGTAAACTATCTTGCTCCTTGAGCCCAGTGTCAAGTTAAGTTCAGTCAAGTTAAGTCAAGTCAAGTTCAGTCTTGTACAATCAAAGTATGGTCAATCAAAAGTACACTAACACCACTGCTCAAAAAGCATAAACTAAGTATAGTATTTAAAATGCTATAGATACATATTAGATATGCTCAAATATGCAATTGCCTAATGAAAATTTTAAATATTAAGTAAACAATATGCAAAAATTTGTTTCTTTTGAATCAGGTTCAAATTACAACAATAGTAAATGCCTTTAAGATATTGGTAATTATCTATTCAAAAGTTTAAATCTTCGAGATCAACTATTAGTCTTCAATTACAATATATTTGTTCTGCTGACAAGAGCCGTAAAGTCTTTTTGTCTTCTGCTGTCGTGATGATAAAGGAATATTATCACACAATATTCTCAAAGGCGGTAGAGAATAAACTAAGTGAAGAATTATCATTCTCTTCAGGACAATCTAAAAATTCAGATATATTCCTTGGATTCATTAAAGGAGCAGCAAAGATTATCCATCCTTCAAGGGTATCAGCAGGCTTTACTTCAAAAATATTATCTTCTGAAGAAATCTCTATGTGAAGATTGACCTGGAAAGGGGGCATGATATATTTCACTAAAGTAATCTATGCCTTGGTCTTTCTGATAATCTCTTATACATGGTGGAGAAATTCATATGCCGATATCGTAACTTCTCACTATCTTAGCAATGATATCGCAAGTCTCCAAGTATTAGATCTAATGGAGACAAGGAACAAACCAAATCATCATCAGTAATTTCTATGACCTTTGGAAACTTATTAAATGAAAATTGAAAAGAAGTCTTGTTTATTTTTCAGAATCAGCAAAGATCCAAGGAAAAGTCTATGAAGAAATGTTAAGAAGCACAAGCTAGAAACGACTTAGCAATTGAACCTTTGGAGCTAGAAATGATATCTCTAAGAGCGCGATTTAATGAGTAAAAGATGTAATGCAAAACACGATGACAAAGCTCAAAGATGAAATGATTAAATCATTATCGTATTGCGAATATTGCAATCATCTTAAAAAAAAAGAGGAGAAGTTTTTAATAAATTTTAAAATTATCAATGCTTCAGGAAGCTAAATTGAAAATTATAATGTCTTGAGATACTAATTCCAACTAATTTGGCAGGAAAGACTATCATTCAAAAGCTTGGATTATGTAGATCATGAATAAAGGAAACAATAGAAAAAGTTGTTGCGGAAGAATTAGCATTAAAGAACAACTCTCTGGACACTGAATTGAAGGAAAGAGTCGCTAGAGTTGATCAAAGAGATCGTTGCAATAGTAACGGTGTTGAAAGATAGTTCTCTAATCAAATTGCTTAAAGACGAAGTCGTCACAGCTGTTGTAGATACGTGCTTCGATGAAAAGAGAGTTTTATCCTCTCTAGTGAAACATTCGCTCGACACTACTGGCTGGGGGCATTCAAGTATTCTGTTTGAGCGCGATCATCAAGTCTTCCGTTCAAGCGTAATCATTCAAGTCTTCCGTTCGAACGCAATCATTCAAATCTTCCATTCAAGCGTGATCATTCAAATCTTCCATTTAAATGTGATCATCTAAGTCTTCTGTTTGAACGTGATCATTCAAGCCTTTCATGCAAACGTGAGCATTCTAGTCTTCTGGTCAAGTATGAGCATTCCAGTCTTCTGGTCAAGTATGAGCATTCCAGTCTTCTGGTCGAGCGCGAGCATTCCAGTCTTCTGATTGAACGCGATTATTTGATCTTCTAAGTCAAGTATGATCATCTAGTCTTTCATGTAAGCATGATCATCCAGTCATCCTTCAATTGCAGTTCATTCAAGTTCTTCAGGCAGAGGAAGATCGATCCTCCTTTCGATTTCAGAAATTAATCAAAGAAGGATCGAGGGGGCATCTGTCGAGGCATAAAAAATGGGGATGAAGAAAGGATTGAAGTAAGAGAAGATTAAGAGATAGAAAGAAAATTGGAAAAGAAGAAGAAGGAAACAACTTAAGGGGGGTTTGCGCGGGTCCGCGCAACCAATGTTCGTTGCACAGGATTGATCAATTGACTTATAGGGTTTGTTCTCTAAGAAGGATCCGAAATAGTGGAAGGTAGTTTGTGCGGGTTCGTGAAACCAATGTCAGTTGCACAGGACCGCGCAACCAAAAGATTAGTTACGCAGGTCTGTGCAGTTAGTTTCAGGAGAAGATTTCCTTGAACGGTTAAGATTGATGCAAGGTGGGTCCCACAGCACCAAAATCAAAGTACCACATGTACGAGGGCCTATAAATACCCCCTCTACTCCTTCATTTGGATGGATTGAAGATTTTGGAGAGGAAGCAGAGCAAGGAGGAGGATTGAAGGTAGTAAAAGAAGCTCCGGTCGGTTGCGCGGGACCGCGTAATCGATATCTATTGCGCAGGTCTGCGCAACCAGACTGCCCTGCAGTCTCTGAAGTAGAGGAGCAGACATGCTGCTGAAATGGCTAAGTCTATAGATTTCTTCTGTTCAAGCTTCAAGGGGAGAAATCGGTAGAAGAGATCGATTCAACATTCCTCCTAAGTATTAGGAGATGATTGAAACAGGCGTTGGAATGCTACCGAAATTTCCAATGGGCTATCTTATTTAACTCATTGTACTTTGTTTTCAGAATCAAGAGAATCCGAGGATGTAAATAAACTCAGAATAAATGTGATCAATGTTCTCTCATTCTTTCTTTGTTATCATTGAATAAATCCCCCAAATCGAATGCATTTATTTTCTTGTCGAAACACACGCGGTAAGTCAGACTGCCTAGAAACCTCGGCGGTAGTAAGCTGGCGGGTCTGTAATGCAGTGGCAACAAGCTGCATCAGCTGCTGAAAATGTTCAGCTCCTTTAGGTACTGTCGGAAGAGCAGGGGCGACACTCGCCTCGGGCGGAGGCACGGGTGGGGCTGACGGGGTAAGAGCCTCTGTAACTGGAACAACAGGCTGAGGAGAGGGAACCTGCGGGGGAGCTAGAGCAACTAAAGGAGCGGGTGCTACAGAAGGAACAGGTTGGATTGGGACCTCGGGAATCGGATCCTCAACAACGGGAGCAGGATGTGCTCGAGTAGGACGAGTATCTCTGGTGCCTCATCCACGGGCACCACGACCACGGGCATCACGGCCACGGGTGCCACGACCTCGGGTGCCACGTCTAGGAGACATCTGAAAGTGCCCTAGTTTATCAATTAGCATGAGTGTCGAGTTATCTAGATTACAGAGCCTCATAGGAAGATTAATTCAAAGCGTCTGCCTCAACCGGATGTGTGCAAACTCGCCACAGGTAAATCTAAAGCCTCACATCCCATGTCCCAAAACACAAGGTATATAAAACCCTTAAAATAAGTTAGAATATCATAGGGTTTTTAAGTTAAGAAAACTTTTTCAAAATAGAAAAATTCTCTAAGTTTTCTTACTTTGTCAATTTTATCGATACACATCTCGGTATGATCCTACACTGTTGATGTCCTCGATGATAAATCGATTCCATCGGAATGAGGACAAAAGTGTTTAGCAACCACATGTACATCTGGAAGAATTTATTGATGTATCGATATACCTATCAATATCATCGATATTTGAATCTTGAGTCCATCGAAAATGACTCAATAATATCGACAGGCAGATCTCCGTTGCCCTTATTTTTTCTTAAGAATATCATATGTGCATCGATATATCGAAGCCTCCTCAATACCTTCAAAATTCAAATATCGATGATATCGGAAGGCTCTCGATGATATCGGTCATGTGCGCCAAGTTTTCCAGCAAAATATTTCAGGATAGTTTATCTATGATCGAGGGTCACTCGATAGAATCGATATTCAAATATCGATGATATCGGTACCGTTTCGATAGCATTGAACAAGGACATAGACTGTTCAACAAGCTTAATGAGAAATCCATTGGATTTATCGATGCCTCGACACAGTTATCGATATCATCAACATTCAAATTCTGATGATCTCGAAGGTCCCTCGATCATTCTTGTAAACCTGAAATATTTCAAGTCAAGTCTCTCTCATTTTCAAATGTCGATGAATCGACACTAGTATCGATAAAATTGGAGTTCGAAATCCGATGACATCGATACCTGTTTCGATTCCATCGACCAGCTGGCAAGAGGTTTCAAAAGCGTATGACATTTGAGTTTGTGTCATTAAGCGGACCATCGATGCTATTGAGAGTATACGCTTGATGATATCGAACCCGCTCAATGATATCGAACTCTGTCATAAATGTGACCGTTTTATATCCGTTGGAACCTTTTGCCTATATAAAGAGGACTTGTCTATTGTTGCTGGGAGAGAAAGAAGAGAGTGCTTTTGACTGTTTTACCTTAGATCATATACCCAAAGCCCTTTCTCTCAGGGAAGTTCATCCTCCAATCCACCCTCATCATTGATATTTAATAGAGTGGATTGGGGAATGAACTTCCGTATTCAAGGATCCTCTAGCTATTACGTTAATGGGAAATCATCAAGCTGGGATGCCTTGAATGCATAGATGATTGGAATCACTCTATCTTCCTTATAGGAAAACTTTTTATAGAGTAGGATTCTATCTTAACCTTGACCCAACCCGAAGCCTCGTATTGGTACATCATCTGTGTTGCGGATCAAGGAAGCCAAAAATTCTTCGTCAAGAAGGAGGAGATCTTCGTCAAAGTGTTGAATGGGACTCATCCACTTATTTGTAAGTTATTACAGTCCAGAGGACACTTGTGATCATTCCTTTTAGGATTGGGTCTAAGGTGTTTCTCATCCTTGCAAGCCCTCGTAGGAGGCCTCCGGCGGGAGTGTACGTGGTGGGTACGTAGTGTTGACCCTTGCTCTGTGGAGAGCATAAACTTCCAGTTGAAGGTGAACCTATCTAAAACCTTAGGTTCGAGGTGATCTGTGTGAAACCTTAATTAGGGTCTTATGGAAGATCCTTGGCCAGTGTGCCTAAAAGTGGGTGCATTGTGTTGACCCTTGCTCGTAAGAGCATAAAAGTCAGCCTTAGTGTAGGTTGTAAAGGTTGAAGGTGAATCTGATTTAAAACCTTAAGTTTGAGGTGAATCGCTGTAAAACCTCCTTAGTGAAATCTGGTACACTCAAGGGTTGAGTGCGGTTACCGTGAGTGGAGTAGATAAGTAGTCGAACCACTATAAAAATGACTGTGTTTGAGATTGCTATTCTTGTGTTTGTATGATTTACTTTAATATTTTTATATCTAAATATCTGAGATCACACCTCACACACATACACAGTCATATCCATTATAAACTAGTTTGCGTATTGTTCACTTCTTAAATAGTTTGTGATTGGATCCTTACCGGGCTTGGAAGTCAGTAGAGTTACTTTTGAGTAATCCTAATATGTGCTTGTTGTTAGGATTAGTGCAATAGGATTTTAAATAAATCATAAAAACTTTAAAAAGTCCTATTCACCCCCCTCTAGGACATATTGTCATATTCCTACTTTAACTAAAGCGGTCTTCACCGCTATTTCAATTGGTATCAGAGCGGATCTCTCTTTAAGGGCTTCACTGCCTAGAGAGTGATCTTGACTGAAGTTGGGAATATGGCAAAAGGAGAGGGCTCATTAGTCACTAGACTTCCAGTATTTGATGGATTAAATTATGCATACTGGAAGGCTAGGATGCACTACTTTATGAGATCTTTGGATCATGATGTTTGGAATATAGTTAAAAGTGGATATGTGCCACCAACTGAACAAAGTGTACTTGACAGTGGACAACCATCATAAAACCCAAACCCAAAGAAAAGTGGACGACGTTCGATAAAGAAAAACAGACTACTAAAGTTAAAGCTATGAACGCCATCTACTGTGCCGTGTTCTAAGATATTTTCAATCAAATAAGTATGTGTGGGACATCCAAAGAAGCATGTGATCTATTGGAAACAAACCATGAAGGCACAAGCACTGTGAAGAGATCTAAACTTCAACTCCTGACTTCACAGTTTGAAAGTCTCAGAATGGAAGAGCATGAGACCTTTATGGAGTTTTTTGTAAAGTTGAATATCATTTGCGACTCCATAAGTGGATTGGGAGAAAACGTTCCAGTTCCTAAAATCTGTAGGAAAATACTGAGATCACTGCCGGAACGGTTTAATCCCAAAGTAACAACTATTGAAGAGTGTAAGAATATTGATGAAATGAAAGTAGAAGAACTAGTAGGTTCCCTATAAACTTTTGAACTACACTTCAAACAAACCCCTAAATCCAAAACAACTGTCCTAAAAACTTCAAAGAAAACAACAAATGAGGACAATGGAAGTGAAAAAGATGATGAAGATGAGGAAGTGGCTTTGCTGGCACAATGATTCAGGAAATTCTTTAAGAAGAATTGTGGTCGTCCCTCTAAAGGTAGAAATGTGGACAATAAATCCTCTGCAGAAAAATTTGGTAAAAAGACCAAAGAACCACAATGCTATGCCTATCGGAAGTATAAACACCTATCTACTGAATGCCCAAATAGAAAAACTAAGGGCAAGGCTTTGGCTGCCACATGGGATGATACAAATGAGTCAAACTCAGAATTTAGTGACTCAGAGAGTGATAGAGACCAGAAATCCTTGAAAATTCTTATGGTCTCCACTACTCCAATCATTCCTAGTGAATCTGAGAACGAGAAAGAACAGCAAGCCACTGAATCATTTTTGTCAGATAATGAGGAAACTGAAAAGGAAGAAGAAGAACAACAAAACAAGCTACAAGATGTTGACAATTAACTTTATATCCACAACATCAAAGTGGTTAAAAGACTTGGAATATCTGAGAACAAAAAAGAATTACTGCAAAAAGATTTGGATAAAACTCTAGAAATTAATACATATATAATCAATGATTTACAACAATATCACTCAAATAATGATAGACTCAAGAGAATTAACTCATTCCTTAAATCCGAGTCTGAAAAACTAAACAAACAGGTTGAGCAATTAAAAGACAAAAATATGCTCCTTCAAAATGAAAATCATACACTCCTGTTTGATCTAAAAGAGTCCAGAAGAATTGCTAAGCAAAACTGTAAGTTTTTCCAGAATGGTGAGAAGTTAGAAAAACTTTTAGGTATGGGAAAATCTGAAAAGGACAAAAATGGCTTAGGATATGAACAAGTTAAAGCAAAAACTGGATATGGAGTACAAATAGAAAAATCCGGTGCTTTCAAAAGAAATACAAGAAATAACAAGATGAAGGAACCATTAAATCAAGTGGGTGAATCAAATGAGAAAGCTAAAATTACCACAACAAGAAATTCTGTTACAAAATGGGTAATTAAAGAAAAGAAAAATTGCTTTGCTACTCACACAAATCTTTTGACAGGCAAAAATACTAAGTGGTACTTAGACAGTGGTTGCTCAAGACATGCCACAGGTGACAAATCCCTTCTTTCAAACTATACAGATCTTTATAATGGGATAGTCACTGACGGAGACGGAACCACCGCCAAAGTAATTGGACAAGGAATCATAAGAGGAATTAATTCGATAAAAAATGAGAATGCTTTCTGCATAAAAGGATTGACACATAATCTGCTAAGCATATCTC
Source organism: Magnolia changhungtana (assembly GCA_030180095.1). Classification (NCBI taxonomy): domain Eukaryota; kingdom Viridiplantae; phylum Streptophyta; class Magnoliopsida; order Magnoliales; family Magnoliaceae; genus Magnolia; species Magnolia changhungtana. The sequence continues at coordinate 9,300,974 of JASAUF010000600.1, forward strand.
AAATCTGTGATAATAAGCACGTGGTTACATTCAACAAAGACGAATGTGAAATCTTAGACCTATTAGGAAAAACATTTATGAAGGGTTGTCGCACAAATAACCACTGCTATGTCATTAAAGGCAAAGATGGGGCTGATTCCTATACCTAACAATGTCGAGCATGAAAAGACATGTCCAGGTCTTTCATCGATATCTGGATATTTGCTGGAACGATGCAATTTTGTTGAGCTCTCAATATTATATCTGAGGTTCCTCACCTTAATCTTCTTGTGTATAAACATTATAATGTTTATAAGTGTTGGGCTGTACAAAACTTGTACAAAATTTTGTTATGTATACTGATCAACTCAAAGATATAATTCATTACACATGAAAGTTTGTTGATATGAAGAAAAACTGAAAAATATATATACCTTTGATATGTCCATCGATAGGTCACATGGATTCTCGATTAAATCGATAAAGGTCGATACCATTGACATCTCTACGGAAGTTAAAAAGTCATGAAGTTGAAAATGTTATCGAAGTCAACTTTGATAAAATCGAAGCATCTCGATAACATCGGAACACTGGTCGATGACATCGAAGATCACTGCCTGATAAAAGGCTGATGAGCGGGAAAAATTACTTTTTACGGCTACTGGTCCTTTTTTGTTTTCTTGCTCATTTTCTTTGGTTTGCCTGCTCGGAGCCTCGTCGAGAAGATCCCAAACACCAAACGGAGTAAGGAAGATGGTTAAAGGGAAAGGTAAGGATCTCTCTACCGAGGCTAAGAAAGGGAAAAGTTTGGATCACCTCAAAACAAATCCGATTGGGAACAAGTTACAATCATCAATCGTATTGTTCTCAATAATGTTGTTGAGCCTTATGGGGTAGATCTCTTATTAGAGACTATTGGTTGGCAGAATATACTTAACATGAGCGGTCCATACCAGTTTGAAATGATTTAGCAATTCTTCAACTGTTGCCACGTTGTTCGGGATTATCCACCATGTATTCGTTTGGAATTCATGCAACACACCAAAAAAATTACTCCAACAGTCCTTGGTCGTGTTCTAAACATTGGTGTGACTCAGATCCCAGTCATTGGTAGAAGTCTAAATGAATTAGGAAGGTGGGGGGAAATCATTCGAGCACTGTGCCAGGGTGAAACAATTCCTAGAAATTATGACAATGTCCTTCCGGTAAAACATCTAGGAATCTTGTTCAAAATCCTCCACAGTATCTTCAGTACAAATGTATACCCATGTGACGCCAACAACACTGACCTGAGTCCCTTTGTACTCAATGTCTTGTGTGATGTATATCAAGAGGTCCCTGTGTGTCTGCCAACTCTTATTCTGGGTCAATTGATTAGGGTAGTCAAGGGAAACCATCTTGAAATACTTCCATTTCCATCCCTTATCTGTAAGCTTGCACACTGAGTTAGACTGCCGGAAACATCAGACAAGGTATATCCTGAAGTATGGTTCGACCATGATGCAGTTCAACAAGTGTATGCCTCAGTCTCATCTCATATTAAGAGTCCTCCACCGGTTGGAGAGAGCAGTCAGCAGCCTAATGAAGAAACACCTTAGAGATCTAATTAGACACCCCTCTGTAGTGATGGTTTTATCACTAATCATCAACGTCATATACTTGAACGTCAATTGCTGAACAGTCTCGCTGGAATTGACGAGCGGCTTCATAACTGCGAACAACGATTGTTAGGGATAGAGGACAAGATGGAAGCTCTCCAACCCTCGGTGCAATAGATTCTGGAGTTGCTAACGACTGGTGGATCTACTATGCTTTAAAAAGATGACAACTTTAGAGGATAAGTGTGTTCGGTCATGAACATTGTGATCGCTTGTTGAAAAGTTCTCCCTATTCCTTAACTAGCACACTCTAGCGTCTGATCGTTCTTATTTTTTTAAAAATGCCCATGCATGGGCCTAGTTGTTTTCTTTGGAATACCTATTGCCTTACTGCCAAACCTTGGGCAGTATTCTTTTGGACATTTTGACAATGGATGGTAACCATGTATATCTCTTTACTGCCATATTTATATGATTTTTGTTATTTTGGTTTGTGCTTATATTGCAAATGGTATGACATGTCTTTTAGTATTTTGCTTATCTCTTATCTTCTCACCACCTTACTTGATATCCCCTGCATACATAGGATTCACACATGAGATGTTATAGATCACTGGTTTAATTCTTATCCATCTATCTTCACTCTATGTATGCTTATTGAAAGTTGGATCTCCCACACTGCTTTAAACTTCAGTCAATATCAACTGCTATATCTTTGTCAATGATTGACAAAAAGGGGGAGAAGAGTTCAAATACCCCGAACGGAAAATTGTATATCTGCTTGAATAGTGTTGCAGGTTTTAGGGGGAACAGTTGCATCAAGATAGAGGGAGAATGCAGTAAGGGGGAGCAACTATTGGTTGTGTACATGGTTTCACTAGAAATTGTAAAATTGTGTAAAATGCATGTACACACAATTTAGGATGTGTTTGTCTAGATACTATTCTAGGGTGTTTTGGTATTTTGTCATGTAATTGACAAAGGGGTAGATTGAAAGTGCCTTGGTTTGTCAATTAGCGTGAGTGTTGAGTCAGCTAGACTGTAGAGCCTCATAGGAAGATTAATTCAAAGCGTCTGCCTCAACCGGATGTGTGCAAGCTCACCACAGGTAAATTTAAAGCCTTACATACCATGTCTGAAAACACCAGGTATATAAAACCCTTAAAACAAGTTAGAATATCATAGGGTTTTTTAGTTAAGAAAACTTTTTCAAAATAGGAAAATTCTCTAAGTTTTCTTGCTTTGTCGATTTTATCGATACACATCTCGATATGATCGACCTCCGTTGTCGATGTCCTCAATGATAAATCGATTCTATCGGAATGAGGACAAAAGTGTCCGGCAACCACATGTACATCTGGACGGATTTATCGATGTATCGATATAGCTATCGATATCATCGATATTTGAATCTTGAGTCTATCGAAAATGACTCGATAATATCGCCAGGTAGATCTCTGGTGCCCCTATTTTTTCTTAAGAATATCATATGTACATTGATATATCGAAGCCTCCTCGATACTATCGAAAGGCTGTCGATGATATCGGTCATGGGCGCCAAGATTTCCAGTAAAATATTTCAGGATAGTTTATCCATGATCGAGGGTCACTCGATAGAATCAATATTCAAATCTCGATGATATCGGTACCGTTTCGATAACATCGAACAAGGACATAGACTGTCCAATAAGCTTAATGAGAAATCCATTGGATTTATCGATGCCTTGACACAATTATCGATATCATCGACATTCAAATTCTGTTGATCTCGAAGGTCCCTCGATCATTCTTGTAAACCTGAAATATTTCAAGTCAAGTCTCTCTCATTTTCAAATGTCGATGAATCAACACTAGTATCAATAAAATCGGAGTTTGAAATCTAATAACATCGAACCTGTTTTGATTTCATCGACCAACTGGCAAGAGGTTTCAAAAGCGTATGACATTTGAGTTTGTGTCATCAAGCAGACCATCGATGCTATCAAGAGTATACGCTTGATGATATCGAACCGGCTCGATGATATCGAACTTTGTCATAAATGTAACCATTTTATATCCGTTGGAACCTTTTGCCTATATAAAGAGGACTTGTTTATTGTTGCTGGGAGATAAAGAAGAGAGTGCTTTGGAGTGTTTTACCTTAGATCATATACCCAAAGCCCTTTCTCTCAGGGAAGTTCATCCTCCAATCCACCCTCATCATTGATATTCAATAGAGTGGATTGGGGAATGAACTTCGCATTCAAGGATCCTCCAACAACTACCTTAATGGAAAATTATTAAGCTAGGATGCCTTGAATGCATAGATGATCGGAATCACTCTATCTTCCTTATAGGAAAACTTTTTATAGAGAAGGATTCCGTCTTAACCTTGACCTAACCTGAAGCCTCGTATTGGTACATCATCTGTGTTGTAGATCAAGGAAGCTGAAAATTCTTCATCAATAAGGAGGAGATCTTCATCAAAGTGCTGAATGGGACTCATCCACTTATTTGTAAGTTATTAGAGTCCAGAGGACACTTATGATAATTTCTTTTTAGGATTGGGTCTAAGGTGTTTCTCACCCTTGCATACCCTCATAGGAGGCCTCCGACAGGAGTGTACGTGATGGGTACGTAGTGTTGACCCTTGCTCTGTGGACAGCATAAACTTCCGGTTGAAGGTGAACCGGTTTAAAACCTTAAGTTTGATGTGATCCGTATGAAACCTCAGTTAGGGTATTATGGAAGATCCTTGGCCAGTGTGCCTGAAAGTGGGTGCGTTGTGTTGACCCTTGCTCGTGAGAACATAAACAGTCAACCTCAGTATAGGTTGTAAAGGTTGAAGGTGTACCTGATTTAAAACCTTAGGTTTCAGGTAAACCGTTGTGAATCCTCCTTAGTGAAATCCGGTACACTTAAGGGTTGAGTGCGGTTACCGGGAGTGGAGTAAACAAGTAATCAAACAACTATAAAAATGACTGTATTTGAGATTGCTATTCTTCTATTTGTGTGATTTATTTTAATATTTTCATATATGAATATCTAAGATCATACCTCACACACATACACAGTCATATCCATCATAAATTAGTTTGCATATTGTTCACTTCTTAAATAGTTTATGATTGGATCTTCTAACGGGCCTGGAAGCCAGTAGAGTTACTTTTGAGTAATCCTAATATGTGCTTATTGTTAGGATTAATGTAAAAGGATTTTAAATAAACCATAAAAACTTTAAAAAGTCCTATTCACCCCCCTCTAGGACATATTGGCATATTCCTACTTCAACTAAAACTGTCTTCACCGCTATTTCAGCATCATCTACAAAATAATGATGATATAAGACAATTATAGGCTCAATACGGAGTGAAAGGAAGGGTCTCAGGACACTACTTGTCATATGCACTTAGTAGACATGCGATATTATCCCGAGTTATTCCAGAATTAATTGCTATGCTTTGATGCCAACTCCTGTCACGCCCCAGACTCGATAATTAGACTCACAAGGAACCCGATGGCCGGTTCTTGCCGCAATAGCATCCGTAGTACTCCATTCTCGGCTCCTGAGGCAGGTTTCGATCCTAGGATCCTACAAGGAGGATTTTCATAATAATATAATCATTTCCAATACGAGCATACCCAAGATCACAACAAGTATATCTGAGAATAACAAGGCACACATCACAAAATCCACTATGAATTTGAACTTTTACAAATTTACATCAGGTTCAAAAGGACATACAGAAGATAATAGAAAAGGAGAGAAGGTCATCAACACTGGGTCCTCAAGCTTAGCTTTAATCCACGCTCTACCGCTACAGAACCTGCCTAGGATCACCTGCACGCATCAATCGTGCATAAGTTTATAGAAGCTTAGAGGGAGGTAAAAGTGTGTGATAATGGCACACAGAAGAATAGGAAGAGGAACATGCTCAATGACAATATTATTAGCCTTACTGAGGCTTATCATGTATACGATGCAATGAGTACTGGACGCCATACCAAAACAATGCATGAAGGGGCTTATACAGCCAATGCTAATACGATGCAAGTAATGCCAGTGCTCATATACAAACCACATGTCACATACGTTTTCAATCATAAAGAAATCATCGGGGTCCATTACACTACTGGATAACTGCCGCTTTACAGACCCCACACAGTCAAACAAGCGTAAGAGACCTCATTACCCACCTGTGGATAACTAATCACTAACAGGGCTCGACGGCAGCAGACCCAATTACGAGCTGGTCAGACTCAGTCTAGCAATGCCTCCTCACACCAAGCAGGTAACACCCCTACCGAACCAACTACACGACAGTAGGAGTCGCGGCCTAGCAGTATAAGGCTCTCGTGCGCTCATAGTTTCTACTCGGTCACGGCGTTGGGGCAGATCCTTGGTACCATGGAAGTTTTGGAAATTTCACCAATGGATATCTTATGCACCCAGTATGCTCAAGTAATATTTTCGATGTCCACACATTCAGCCATCCACGAATATCCCTGCGGAGGCAAGGCCCTGATCAAGCAAGGGTGGTATCATTATGAAATGCGATGCCAATGCATGAGTCACACATACAGATCATGCATACGCTTCCGGCACTCATTGTGCACGAGGGGAGAAACTCCATCCCTCAATGACCACCGTACAATGCAATCAATTCACACAAATGATGCGTATGGGTCACAACGACGTAGGTGCGTTACCTGTAGAATTTGTATTCCTCCTTTCCAAGGAGGGACAATGACATATATATATATATATATATATATATATATATATATATATAGACATGTACTCTAAGGAGAAATGAAGTTCTCTTAGTGGGGGCACAACAATTTGGGATGATCCACAAGCTAGGGGAGTCCTAAAACCTCAAGGAGGAAACAGGCCTAACAAGGTCCAAGGTGGGCCTTCAACCACCTATAAGGGCCCCTATGGGCCGCCAATGAGGACATCCAACCTCAACTGAGTCCTAAAAAGCTAGCATGCTACGCATATAATGTAAGGTCTAAGGCCCAAGCAATGTATGGCCTAATGGGCCATACACTAAGCCCAACTCATAGGCCATATAGTGGGCCCTCAAGTAAGATTTAGGCCCAACCATAAGGGTCATAAATCCATAAATTGTGGTGGGTTTCATGGGCAGCCCAGTAATTCTTTTCCATGGGCAAATTTCACATTTAACACAAGTGAGTTGGGCTTCACTTTTTAGCCTAAGTACAGGGTCAATCTAGTGGGCAACCAGGGGCCCAACTTCTTGGATATTATTTCCCTTATGCCCATCACAATAGATAGAGAGGATCGGCCGAAGATCAATGGGCCTATCTAAAGGAGCTTAGTCCATAAGGCCTACTTACCAACACAAAAAAGGAAGCCATTATATCATATCACATAATGGGCCCTAAGGAAATGACCCAAAACCCTCTTACAACATCATGGGGTCCAAGGGGCAAACTATGGCCCAAAAACAAAAGCCACTGAATTCATGCATTAAGGTAGACTTAGAGGGCAACCCATAAACCTAAGAATACATATGGGCAAGGCCTGATCCGACAGTGTGGACCTTACCACATCAGCACAAAGACTTAGCAAGGCCCTCCACAATATGTATTAATGTGGGCCTTGCAACTCCGCCCGTAATTAAGCACTTCATGAGGGCATCATGGATCATTAATACACATGATCAGCTTATAGATAACCCATTAGACCCGTGAATCAATAAGGTCAGCCCTTGCACAAACTTGGGCTCAAGGAAGAGTTTTCCAACCCATTTGGGCCTATTAAACTATCTAAAAGAAAATCTGGTTAAAGCTAGCCCACAATATCACCACAAAGATGGGCCTCTAGGGGCACTCATTAAGCTTGAAATGTCTAAGGAAAAAAGGCAAAGAATGGGTGCAACACTCCCTTAAGTCTGGTGGGCCACAACAGCTTCAAAATAATCAACTACGCAACAGATTTGGGCCCCTTGCTAGAATTCTAGCCCACCCACTTCCTGGGCCTGCTGGAGTCCAAAAATTTATTAATCTAGATGGGTTATTGAGCCATAGTGACCCACACATATCACAGTGGGCCCCACCAGATGAACGGAGTGAATACAACACATATAACAAGGTGGGTCTGCTACTGGACTGTAAGTCCAACAGCACCCAGAAAGCTCTGGACATCCCAGGTAGGCCTGGGCGTCCCAAGAGGGCCTGGACGGCTGGCCCTATACAAACCACAAGGTGGGCCCCACTTGTGGACATCCCTCGAGGGGATGGACCACATCCAAGGGGGGCCACAAGAGGGAGGATGGCCGGGAAAAACACATACATCAAGGTGGGCCACACACATGGGGCGGCCAGCCCATCCTTGGGCGTCCCAAGGGTGGGACGGTTGGCCCATTACAACACTAAGGTGTGCCCTAGAAACTCCCAAAATTTGACAATCCAAGTGACCCACATGCACCTAAGATGGGGCCCTACAAGGTGGGCCACAAAATGGTAAAGGGGAAGGCCATAAACATTTTTAATTAAATTTTTATACAGGTGGACGGCGAGGTCCAGAAATAATTTCTGCTAAAAGAATGCTGCTTCCCTTGACTTGTGCACCCCATTAGAGTGGGCCCACGTTTGCCAAAATTTGGGAAAATATAAGGCCAACATCCTTGTACAAGTATACAACAAGGTGGGGTCCAAAAAGGTGGCCCACCGTTTCAGAAACAAGCTGATATTTATGTTTTTACAACATACAGAGTGGCTAGGCAGTCCAAAAAATCTGGACTGACCAACCTTGTTGGCCCACCCTGTTGGGTGATCAATCAAGGGCAGATGGAGGTGGGATTCAACACACATCAAGGTGGGGTCCATACCTCCAAGAATCATCTATCAATGGGGTGAAACATCCCTCTTATCAGTCCATACTCCTAACCCAAAAACCATCCAACAACTGTCCAGAAAATTTCTGGACAACAACGTATATATGAAATGAACTGAGGATGGGAACCAAAATAAGGGGAATCACCCATGAAATCAGTGTTGTGGTCCACCTCAGTGGGCCCCACAAACATCTAAACCAATTCCCCTTCATAAAACCCATTGCATGCATCCGATATGGAGTAATCAGGGTGCCAACGTCCAAGGAATGGACAGCCATGGGCGTCCACCTTGCTTAGACGGTCTGGATATTCCAGGGCCCCCAAGTGGGCCATACACATCAGAAATGAAACATAGAATAAGAGAAAAATGAAAGTTCGGCCACAAGAGAGGATCTCCTCCACTATTAAGGCCCTCCCTTCATCATGACACATTCATGTCATCCATTAGATCATATACAATCTAGATCTAGCACACATATGGAGTTAGGAATCAATCAAATGGTGGGAATGCCTTTCCCACCTAAATGTATGGTCTAGATGACTCCTAAAGGACATGCATCAAAGGAAAGATGCCATGATGGGGTCCATGGAGAAATGCCCCATCCATGGAACTTGCAGGCAAAGGAAAGGACCATTGGCCTCGATCATGGAGACATGGGGTAACTCCATCATCACTTGATGGGCCCCATAAGTTCCTAAGGATGAGACGAATGAGAATCAACCACAAGAAATCAAAAAATCTTTAGCTAAGTGCACCCACCTTGATGGATCTTCAAGATTCTTTTAGTATTGGACTCCTTAGGCTTCAAGGATCATGGATATAGGGTTAAGATTGAAGGTAGAGGGTTAGATGAGGAGGGAGATGAAGGAGAAGGTGCTGAAATTTCTACCAAGGTGGGACGTTTTTGGGTGTTCTAGCAAGGAGAAGGAGAGAAAATGAAAAGAAAAGAGAGAAGGGGGAGAAATGTAGCAAGAGGGAAATGATGAGTTTCCTAGGAAAGAGAAGGCATACTTGCCATGGCAAGAGAAACTCATAATGAGTTTGGGAGGAGAAACCAATGTGCTAGGGGTCTAAGAGCTAGAGCCTAGGCTACCTATAGGGGTAGGTTTTCTAAGTGATGATGTTATGGATTGGATGGGAAATTATACATGAAAAATTTACAAGCCAGGTGGGTCCCATCAAAATGCGATTAATGGTCCAAAAAGAGTGCGACCTACATCTTTTGATGTACACATCAGATTTACGGACGAGACGCGGCGTTGGAACCGTGATGACTATGCGGTCGCAATGGCATAGGTCTTGGATCAATCCGAGTCGAGTCTACGTGACCGAACTCAAAGATAACTGCAAACACTACCTGAGGGTCGCGGGTCTGCAGAATTTGATCGGTAGGACCGCGAGACCAAAATGAACGAGATGCATACACACACACATGCGAAGTCGGGTTGGGTCTCACAATCCTCCCCACCAACAAAGAAATTTTGTCCTCGAAATTAACAAAACTGTAACAATAAAATGCATAACATCATCATGTATATATATCGCAATCATCAATCACAAGAAAAGGCAATACAAGCAATCAATCATCGAACAAATGGCGATAATGCTCTCTAATCTCGGCCTCACGTTCCTAAGATGCCTCGGCCTCCAAATGATCACCCCATTACACCTTCACCAAGGGAATGACCTTGGTCCTGATGACCCGCTCCTTCCAATCAAGAATACGAATCGACTGCTCAATGTAGGAAGCATCCTCACGGACCTCGAGTGGCTGCCAATCAATCACGGGAATAGTGTCTGACCCACATTTTTGTAACATAGAAATATGGAACACGTCTTGGATCGTGGACAAGTCAGGAGGTAAGGCAAGCCTATGGGCCACAACGCCCACGTGCTCGATAATCTCAAAAGGTCTAATAAATCTCGGGATGAGCTTGCCCTTCACACTAAAGAGAACCACGCCCTTCATAGGCGAGACCTTGAGATATACCATATCCCCGACTGCGAACTCGAGGGGTCGACACCGACGATCAGTAAAACTCTTTTGCCAGCTCTGAGCTGTGTGCATCCTCTGCCTGATAACATCAATAGCCTCTGACGTCTGCTGCGCAAGCTCGGGACCTAAGAGACAATGCTCTCTAACCTCGGTCTAACAACTAGGAGATCTGCACGGTCTACTATAAAGTGCCTCAAAAGGAGCCATGCCAATAGTCGCCTGATAGCTGTTGTTGTACGTGAACTCAGCGAGGCGCATATGATCATCCCAACTGCCCACAAAGTCAATCACATAAGCTCTGGGCATATCCTCAAGGATCTAGTTAACCCTTTCGGTCTGCCCATCTGTCTGCAGATGATAAGCAATGTTGAGACACAAAGTGACCCCCAATGCCTGCTGGAAACTCCTCCAAAACTGAGACGTAAATCTGGAGTCTCGGTCTGAAACCATCGAAACTAGGACGCCGTGCAGTCTCACTATCTCCTCAATGAACACCTTTGCAAGCCGGTCCATAGTCCAGGAGGCACGTACTGGAATGAAATGAGCTGACTTCATCAGACGATCGATAATAACCTAGATGGTATCATGATTGCACTGAGTCCTCGACAAACCTACGAAGAAGTCCATCGATACATGCTCCCACTTTCACTCTGGAACGCTCAACGGCTGCAAGGGACCATAAGGTCTCTGGTGATCGGCCTTGACACGCTGGCATATATCACACTCGACCACAAAACTAGCAATCTGGCGCTTCATTCCTTGCCAAAAATACTGCCTCCTCATAGCACGATACATCTTCATGGAGCCTGGGTGAATAGTAAGTCTCGATCGGTGTGCCTCAGTCATCAGATCACGATGCAGCTCTGGCACGTCCAAGACACACAATCGGCCTTTAAAGCGTAACCACCATTGGAACTAATCGGCCAGTCTGACTACTCCACGGATGCGGCCTCTACTCAGTACTCTTAAAGTGACTTGTCCATCTGCTGAGCCTCAATCACCCTAGCCACCAAAGAGGGTTGAATCGACAAGCTCGAAAGCTGAACAATGGAAGACTATAGACCAAACTCAAAGTCAAACTCTAAAACATCCTCAAGCATCTGCCACTCATGCACCATCATTTGACCATCAGGCCTCGTGGCTGATGGCTGAGCGCATCTGCCACCATGTTCGCCTTGCCCAGGTGGTACTGAAGGTTAAAATTATAGTCCTTCAATAGCTCCATCCATCGCCTCTGACGCAGGTTTAACTCGGACTACGAAAATACATACTTCAAGCTCTTATGATCCGAGAAGAGCTCGAACCTGACCCCATATAGATAATGCCTTCACACTTTCAGTGCGAAGATGATTGCTGCAAGTTCCAAATTATGGGTGGGGTAGTTTAACTCATGGACCTTGAGCTGGCGCGAGACATACGTCACTGGCTTCCCATGCTGCATCAGTACAGCACCCAAGCCAACTCTGGAGGCATTGGTGAAAACAACGAAACCCTCACTTCCATTAGGAAGAGTGAGAACAGGAGCAGACGTGAGGTGGTCTTTCAACTCCATAAATGCCTCTTCCCAAGTATCACTCCAGAGGAACTCGATGCCCTTCCGCATCAACCAGGTCAGCAGTGCTGCAATACGGGAGAAACCCTCAATAAATCATTGATAATACCCCGCTAGACCAAGGAAACTATGGATCTCGAACGTATTCATGGGCTGGCGCCACTGACACACTACATCAACCTTTGAGGGGTCCACAGCGACACCCTCCCTCATCACAACACGACCGAGGAACTTTACCTCCTCCTACCAAAACTCGTACTTCTCCAACTTCGCATATAACTGGTGGTTACGGAGGGTCTCCAGCACAATATGCAAGTGGTCAACATGGTCCTCTCGGGTCTTCGAATATATAAGAATATCATCAATGAATACCACCACGTACTGATCGAGGAATGGCTGGAAGACCTCATTCATCAGCTGCATGAATACGGTGGACACATTGGTCAGTCTAAACGACATGACCAGGAACTCGAAGTGACCATAGCGTGTCCGGAAAGCCGTCTTCAGAATGTCCTCCTCTCGGACCCGAATCTGATGGTAACCAGAGTGCAAGTCTATCTTAAAAAAATACTATGCACCTTGCAACTGATCGATTAGATCATCAATATGGGGAAGCGGGTATCAGTTCTTGATGGTGACTCTATTGAGCTCACGATAGTCCACACAAAACCGCAATGAACCATCCTTCTTCTTCATAAACAATACCGGAGCTCCCCAAGGTGAACTGCTGGGACGAATGAAGCTTAACTCCCGGAGCTCATCCAACTGCTCCTGCAATTCCCTCAACTCCAATGGTGCCATCCGATAGGGGGCCTTCGAGATAGGCGCAGTATTGGGCGCCAAATCAATCTTAAACTCCACCTCTCGACGCGGTGGCAAACCTGGGATCTCCTGGAACACATCCGGGTACTCACAAACAACTGGCAGCTGCTCAATACACTCTGCCATAAAATCCTCGACGACAGAAGCTAAGAAACTAGATAACGGCTCTCCTCTGGGCTCGGTGACAAACTGGAATACTGGCAAGCCTGGAATGTGAAACGTGACTATCCTCGCGGCACAGTCCAAGATGGCCTGATACTTCGTAAGCCAGTCCATACCCAGAATAACATCAAGCCCTAACATCGGCATCATGAACAAATCGGCAGGAAGAAACATCTTGCCCACTAACACGGGGCAAGAATGATAGCGATGGGTCAGCACAACGGACTTCCCCATGGGAGTCAAAACGGTCAAGGCCTCAAACATGGACTCTAATGGAATACCGGTCGATCGGTAAAACTGCTCAGCCACAAAAGAATGGAAAGCGCCCGAATCAAACAAAACATGAGTAACACAAGCAGAAACAAGAAGAATACCCTCAACGACTCCACCGGTCGATGACTATGGGTCCTGGCTTGGTGCCTGCTGCGCAGAATAAAAGTGGCCTTGAGCTGGTAGAGGAAGCAAACCAGAAGACTGGGAGTCTTGAGTCTGTGTCTGCTGGACTGCGATACACACTTGACCCAGGGACAGGACATACGGATATCCCCTCTGCTGGTGCCGTGGTGTTGCTTCTCTGCTGCTGCTGCCTTTGCTGGGGAGGTCTGCTTGGCTGCCTCTGTTGCTGAGGAGGAGCCCTAGGAGTAGCGGGTGGAGGCTGTGCTCTCTGCTACTGCCGAGGACAATGAGGAGGAGGCAACTGCGGTGACCTCTACTGCTGTATGAGGAGAGGCCACTCACGCCTCCAATGCCCGACCTGTCCACAATCAAAGCAAACACCGAAAAAGGGGCCGAAAGATGAAATGGCTTGTGGTGCTACTGATGATGATAAAGCTACTGTCTGAGCCGCAGGCTGTCAAAATCCTGATCTACCCCTCCATCTCTGCTGACGGTGCTGCCTGAAACTGCCAGTTGGTGGTCTCTTCTTCCGGTCTCCACCGAAACTCTGCTCTCTCGATCTCTACATCATAGCCCAGTCCTCCTCATAAACTAGTGCCCGATAAATGACCTAGTCGAACGTCTCCAAACTATGCCCTACCACACGACTGTGAAGGGCAAGACACAAGCTAGTCACAAAACGACGGGTTCTCATCTTCTCATCGCTGGAGAGATGAGGAACAAATCTAGACAAGGCCAAAAAACGAGCCTCATACTTAGATACGGTCAAATCTCCCTGAAACAGGGTCTCAAACTCGATCGCCCGCTAGATCTGAACGTGCTCGGGGAAGAATTTCTTGTCAAAACGGACCACAAATTCCTCCCAGGTCCAAACAAACTGAAGCCCGACCATCCTAGATACGGATGACCACTAATGACGGGCCTTGCCCTGAAGAAGATAGGTCACGAGGGAAACTCTTTGATCCGTAGGGCACTGCATTGTGTCAAATATCCTCGCAATCTTAGTGCGCCATGCCTTGGCGGTAGAAGGGTCAGGGTTACTGCTAAACCTCGAGGGATCATGCTGTAGGAACTCTCGAATATCGCGCTCGCACGTGGTAAGTCAGACTGTCCAGAAACATTGGTGGTAGCAGGCTGGCGGGTCTGTAATGCAGTGGTAACAAGCTGCATCAGCTGCTGAAAATGCTCGGCTCCTGTAGGTACTGTCAGAAGAGCAGGGGCGACACTCGCCTCGGGTGAAGGCACAGGTGCGGTCGACGGGGTAGGAGCCTCTGTAACTGGAATAACAGGCTGAGGAGGGGGAACCGGCGGGGGAGCTGGAGCAACTGAAGGAGCGAGTTTTATAGAAGGGATAGGCTGGATCGGGACTTCGGGAATCGGATCCTCAACAACGGGAGTAGGATTTGCTCGAGTAGGACGGGTATCTCGGGCGCCTCGTCCACGGGCACCACGGCCATGAGTGCCACGACCTCGGGTGCCATGTCTAGGCAACATCGTTTATAAAATAACGACGACGCAAGGAGTTAGGACAATTATAGGCTCAATACGGAGCGAAAGGGTCTCGGGACACTACTTGTCCTATTCGTTTAGCAGACATGCGATATTATCCCGAGTTATTCCAGAATTACTTGCTATGCTCTGATACTAACTATTGTCACGCCCCAGACTCGGTAATCGGACTCACAAGGAACCCTATGGCCGGTTCTTGTGGCAACAGCCTCCGTAGTACCCCATTCTCGGCTCCTGAGGCAGGTTCCGATCCTGGGATCCTACAAGGAGGATTTTTATAACAATATAATCATTTCCAATACGAGCATACCCAAGATCACAACAAGTATATTTGAGAATAATAAGACACTCATCACAAAATCCACTATGAATTTGAACTTTTAGAAATTTACATCAGGTTCAAAAGGACATACAAAAGATAATAGAAAAGAAGAGAAAGTCAGTAACACTAGGTCCTCAAGCTCAGCTCTAATCCATCCTCTACCGCTTTACGGAACCTGCCTAGGATCACCTGCACGCATCAATCGTGTATAAGCTTATAGAAGCTTAAAGGATGGTGAAAGTGTGTGATAATGGTGCACAGAAGAACAGGAAGAGGAACATGCTTAATGATAATATCACTAGCCTTACCGAAGCTTATCATGAATACGATGCGATGAGTGCAGGGCGCCATACCAAGGCAATGCATGAAGGTGCTTATACAGCTAATGCTAATACGATGCAAGTAATGCTAGTGCTCATATCTAAACCACATGTTAAATATACTTCCAATCATAAGGAAATCACTGGGGTCCATTACACTGCTGGATGACTGCCGCTCTATAGACCCCGCATAGTCAAACGAGTGTAAGAGACCTCACTACCCACTTGTGGACAACCAATCACTAACAGGGCTCGACGGCAGCGGACCATTTACGAGCTGGTCAGACTCAGCCTAACAATGCCTCCTCACACCAGGCAGGTAAGGCCATACCCCTACCCAACCAACTACACAACAGTGGGAGTTGCGGCTGAGCGGTATAAGGCCCTCATGTGCTCATAGTTTCTACTCAGTCACGGCGTTGGGGCAGATCCTTGGTACCATGGAAGTTTTAAAAATTTCACCCATGGGCATCCTATGCACCCGATATGCTCAAGTAATATTTCCAGTGTCCACACATTCAGCCATCCACGAATATTCCTACGGAGGCAAGGCCCTGATAAAGCAAGGGCGATATCATCATGAAATGTGATGCCAATGCATGAGTCACACATATAGATCATGCACAGGCTTCCGGTACTCATTGTGTACGAGGGGAGAAACTCCATCCTTCAATAACCACTGTACAATGCAATCAATTCACAAAAATGATGCGTTGGGTCACAACGACGTAAGTGCACTACCTGTAGAATATGTATTCCTCCTTCCTAATGAGGGACAATGACAAGATATATATATATATATATATATATATATATATAGAGACAGGTACTTTAAGGATTAATGAAGTTCTCTTAGTCAGGGCTCAACAATTTGGGATGATCCACAAGCTAGGGGAGTCCTAAAACCTTAAGGAGGAAACGGGCCTAACAAGGTTCAAGGTGGCCTTCAACCACTTATAAGGTCCCCTATGGGCCTACCTTAGGGCCGCCAAGGAGGTCATCCAACCTCAACTGGGTTCCAAAAAGGTAGCCCGCTACGCGTATAATGTAAGGTCTAAGGCCCAAGCAATGCATGGCCTAATGGGCCATACACCAAGCCCAACTCATAGGCCATATAGTGGGCCCTCAAGTAAGGTTTGAGCCTAACCATAAGGGTCATAAATCCATATATTGTGGTGGGCTTCATGTGCAGCCCAGTAACACAAGTGAGTTGGGCCTCACTTTTTAGCCCAAGTACAAGGTCAATCTAGTGGGCAACCAGGGGCCCAACTTCTTGCATATTATTTCCCTTAAGCCCATCACAATAGATAGGAGAGGATATGCCCAAGATCAATGGTCTATCTAAAGGGGCTTAGTCCATAAGGCCTACTTACCAACACAAAAAAGACAGCCATATATATCATATCACATAATGGGCCATAAGGAAATGGCCCAAAACCCTCTCACAACATCATGGGCCCCAAGGGGCAAACTATGGCCCAAAAATAAAAGCCACCGAATTCATGCATTATGGTGGACTTAGAGGGCAGCCCATAAACCCAAGAATACATATGGGCAAGGCCTAATCCGACAATGTGGACCTTACCACATCAGCACAAAGACTTAGCAAGGCCCTCCACAATATGCATCAATGTGGGCCTTGCAAGTCCACCCGTAATTAAGCACTTCGTGAGGGTATTAAGGATCATTAATACACATGATCAGCTTATAGACAACTGATTGGACCCGTGAATTAATAAGGTCAGCCCTTGCACAAACTTGGGCTCAAGGAAGAGGTTTTCAGCCCATTTGGGCTTATTAAACTATCTAAAAGAAAATGTGGGTAAAGCTAGCCCATAATATCACTATAAAGATGGGCCTTAAGGGGCACTCATTAAGCCCAAAATGTCTAAGGAAAGAAGACAAAGAATGGGTGCAACACTCCCTTAAGTCTGGTGGGCCACAACAACTTTAAAACAATCAATTATGCAGCAGATTTGGGCCCCTTACTGGAATTCCACCCCACCCACTTCCTGGGCCTACTAGAGTCCCGAAATTTGTTAATCTAGATGGGTTACTGACCCATGGTGATCCACACATATATCACAGTGGGCCCCACCAGATGAATAGAGTGAATACAACACATATAACAAGGTGGGTCTGCTGTTAGACTGTAAGTCCAGCAACACCCAGAAAGCTTTGGACGTCCTAGGTAGGCCTGGGCGTCCCAAGAGGACCTGGACGGCTGGCCCTATACAAACCCCAAGGTGGGCCCCACTTGTGGACGTCCCTCGAGGGGATGGACCACATCCAAGGGGGGCCACATGAGGGAGGATGGCCTAGAAAAACACATACATCAAGGTGGGCCGCACACATGGGGTGGCCAGCCCATCCTTGGGCGTCCCAAGGGTGGGCCCCAGAAACTCCCAAAATTCGACAATCCAAGTGGTCCACATGCACCTAAGATGGGCCCCTACAAGGTGGGCCACAAAATGGTAAAGGAGAAGGCCATAAACATTTTTAATTAAATTTTTATACAAGTGGACAACAAGGTTTAGAAATAATTCCTGCTGAAACAATGCTGCTGCCCCTGAATTGTGCACCTTATTAGAGTGGGCCCAGGTCTGCCGAAATTTGGAAAAATATAGGGCCAACATCCCTGTACAAGTATACAACAAGGTGAGGTCCATAAAGGTGGCCCACCATTTTAGAAACAAGCTGATATTTATGTTTTTACAACATGCAGAGTGGCTAGATAGTCCAGAAAATCTGGACTGACCAACCTTCTTGGCCCACCTTTTTGGGTGATCAATCAAGGGTGGATGGAGGTGGGATTCAACACACATCAAGGTGGGGTCCACACCTCCAAGAATCATCTATCAATGGGGGTGAAACATCCCTCTTATCACTCCATAATCCTGACCCAAAAACCATCCAGCACTTATCCAGAAAATTTTTGGACAACAACATATATATGAAATGAAATGAGGATGGGAATGAAAATAAGAGGAATCACCCCATGAAATTAGTGTTGTGGTCCACCTTAGTGGGCCCCACAAATATCCAGACCAATTCCCCTTCATAAAACCCATTGCATGCATCTGATATGGAGCAATTAGGATGCCATCGTCCAAGGAATGGACAATCATGGGCGTCCACCTTGCTTGGACGGTCTGGATATTCTAGGGCCCCCAAGTGGGCCACACACATCATAAATGAAAGATAGAATAAGGGAAAAATGAAAGTCTGGCCACAAGAGAGGATCTCTGCTACTATTGAGGCCCTCCCTTCATCACAACACATTCATGTCATCCATTAGATCATATACAATCTAGATCTAGCACATGCATGGAGTTAGGAATTAATCAAATGGTGGGAATGCCTTTTCCACCTAAATCTATAGTCTAGATGACCCCTAAAGGACATGCATCAAAGGAAAAATGCCATGATGGGGTCCATGGAGAATGGCCCCATCCATGGAACTTGCATGTAAAGGAATAGACCATTGGCCTCAATCATGGAGACATGGGGTACCTCCATCATCACTTGATGGGCCCCACAAGTTCCTAAGGGTGAGATGAAGGAGAATCTACCACAAGAAAATCAGAAAATCTTAAGCTAAGTGCACCCACCTTAATGGATCTTCAAGATTCTTGTAGCATTGCACTCCTTAGGCTCTGAGGATCATGAATGTAGGGTTAAGATTGAAAGTAGAGGTATAGATGAGGAGGGCGATGAAGGAGAAGGTGCTGAAATTTCTACCAAGGTGAGACATTTTTAGGTGTTCTAGCAAGGAGAAGGAGAGAAAATGAAAAGAAAACAGAGAAGGGAGAGAAATGTAGCAAGAGGGAAATGATGAGTTTCCTAGGAAAGAGAAGGCTTGTTTGCCTTGGCAAGAGAAACTCATGATGAGTTTGGGAGGAGAAACCAATGTGCTAGGGGTCTAGGAGCTAGAGCCTAGGCTAGCTATAGGGGTTAGGTTTTCTAGGTGATGATGTCATAGATTGCATGGGAAATTGTACATGAAAAATCGTGCAAGCCAGGTGGGTCCCATTAAAATGCGATCAACGGTCCAAAAAGAGCGCGACCTACATCTTTTGATGTATACATCGGATTTATGCACAAGACGCGGCGTTGGAACCATGGTGACGATGTGGTCACAATGGCATAGGTCTTGGATCAATCTGAGTCGGGTCTATGTGATCGAACTCAAGGATGACCGCTGTAACGCCCTGAAAATTGGGGGTCGAGTGTAACTCAACTCCCGAGTTCCAACGCATCACTTATGCAACATAATTAATGATGTTTAAATGTTGTCTGTGTTAGAGCAATAAACATGAATGAGATTATACCAAAACAGTAATTCATACTCTAGATCAATTGTATAAAAGCAAGCGGAAGACTGAACTATATATATATATATATGTAAAGAAACAAAATAAACGTTTCATTCTCCAGAGTATGAATCCATCTGAGTCACCATATACATGTCTGTTTTATAAATAAAACATCAAAAATAAAACTAAGTACAATCCCTGTGAAAACCCGTCGGTCCTGGCAGCCTAGTCGAAGCCGCCAGAGAACTGCATATACGAGAACTCCTCCTGGTCCTCGTCATAATCAGGCTCCGCCTCCAGAGTCGTCGGCTCGCCTAAACACGAGCAGTCCGGTTGGTGTGCGCAACACCGTCCCGTAACGTGGGAGTGAGTAGCTAACTCAGTGAAACAATAAGGCATAAGTTATCATATTATCAATGCAGTCAAGCAGTAATGATAAAGCAGTAAAATCAAACACTCCTAACTACTCTTATTAATGCAAGTATGGATGCAGGTATGATGGATGCCCTCACCGACATACTCCCTCATACGACACCATCTCACGCTCGCGGCATGCTTACATCCCACAGTGCTCCACATCTTCCAGGCACATGCGATGCATGATGAGCATGATTACCGAGTTTTTAATTAATCCATTTCAAACAGCAGGATTGGGAAACTAAGGTACCTCCCTTGTATCATTCCCAAACATGATCCATTCTAGGGTCGTCAGTCCTAGTTAATATCAAATGATGGTGTGTTTTCTAGGTCACTGCAGAGGCTGCCAGGGCTGTTACACATAAAGGTTGCACAGCTCCCCCATCACCCCTTAAACGATTCATCACAATATAGAAACAGGCCTAGTTCATGCTCTATATATCGCAGCGGACCCTAAGGCGCACTGCGACTTCAGAATATGCTCGCGGTCACTACAAAGGGCTGCTAGGGCTGTTACGCACAAAGGTTGCACCACTCCCCCATCACCTTATCAATGTAGGCCGACAGCGCGAATATAGTATCCCATACCACCATAATCGGCTCATGAGTTAAGTTGCTCACTGGTCACTACGGGGAGGCACGTAGCCCCATCGTAGGCCAACAGCTCGACCACGGTGTCCCATACCACCATGCCCGGCTCATGAGTCTTAGCGGATCGAGGTACCATGGTTAACGAGATTTTCACTGATAAGTTTGGTACCCTAGGTTCAAACATTAGCGACCAAACATGGTGAACATACATAAGACACACGGGTTACTTGACGTGTTCGGCTGGCTCGAGCGCACAACAAGTTGGGTGATATGAAGCGCAAAAGCACCTCGTGTGGCCAACCACTATCGCCAACCGAAGTACGACATGGTTTCGCCAACACATCATGTGTGGCGAAACGAATCTCAACCACAACTCCAAAGTCGTCTGGGATGCTGGACTATGGACATAGTCCCAAGCTCAATCAATTCTAACCATAGCATGTGAAGTCTGACATGATAACATGGTAATTCAAGAACACTAGCAATCATGTTATAAAGCATGTCATAAAGCATGTTAATAAACAAGTTACAAAGCATATTCAAAAGCATGTTGTAAAGCACTATACAAATAGGGATACAAATACATATATTTCATAAGTGAGTGGTTAGAGTAAACAACCACATGGAGGGTATCATACATGACTCTAAGGTAGTTGAGAACCCCATCTCAGCACCTACCTAAGGCACTAACACTTAAGCACTTACACTCACAAGCAATTTCACCAACACTTGGAATGCACTATTTCAACATACATGACGTATGTTAGAGGAAAGTGCACTAGGGTTGTCCCTTTACCAAACTAGTATTTTATACGTATATATCATATTCATACAGCAAATAATCATGATAATTACATCAGCAAAATTTATACGCATGGGGTATTTTCTAGGATACCCAATTTCGACATACATAGTATTTACAAGGGAACTTGTATTACGGCGATTCCTTTCGCCAAGCAATTATTTTATGCGCACATAATATATTTATACAACAATTAATCATGACAAACACCTCGCTAAAATATACATGTATACGGTACTTCTTACAATACCGTATTTCTACATACATAGTGTTTATTAGTAAACATGTATTTAGGCGAATCCTTTCGCCAATTAAGTATTTTATCCATACGTCATATATCCATACGACAAATAAACATGTCAAACACATTTTCAGCGTTGAAAACCGCAAAAAATACGTATACGGTATTTTATACGAATACCTAGAGTATGTGAAATTCCAAATTCTACAATTTTAATCGAAAAGAAAGTATGAACTCAAAGTACTTTGTACATGAATGTTGTGCGATTGCATGCAGATCATGAATCTACCATTATACGACATTGAAAGCGTTGAAAAGCGCAACCTATACACCTAAAGTCCTCACCTTGCCTCTTAGAATCTCAACGGATCATGATACCAAGCCTAGACGCAAGGTTTGATGGGCTTCCGTATTCGGGAGTTTTCTAGCCTAAAGAGGGAAATCGGTTAGCTATTTCATAACCTGCAGCCTACACTCCTCAAAAACATGGTCTAGGGTTAGGGTTTATTACCTTAAAACGGAGTCGGTGTGCGGGAAAACGTCAAGGAAGGGGTGGTGTAGCTCTCGCCGTATGTGGAGTGATTTGCAATGGTCACTACGGGGGAGGCACATGGCCCCGGCGTAGGGCGGGAGGAAGATTCTCCCACTTCTCCTAAGCTTTCTCTCTCCTTTTCTCTCTCTCTCTAGGTTTTATCCCAAATTCGTATGGCTGTGAGAGGGGCTGTTCTAAGGCCCTTATATAGCCTAAAAAACCTCCGGAAGCAGGACCAGGTTCAAGAGGTACGACTATTATAAGCAATTCGGCGCTTTTCCAGCTCAAAAGAGTGTTTCTGGCGGCCCCCCTTGAGCCAAACGTCAGACTTAAGCTCACAGCTCATCGATCTACGTGGGATTACATTTTAGACTCGATCGAATTCCCAGATCACACGGAGCGGACCACTTTCAGTTCGACGGTCAGTGGGCCACGATCCGAAATTCCAAGTACATGTAAATGTACCTGAAATTTTTCCTGATCCGAGGGTGTAATTTGGTCCGATTTTCGACGGTATTTCTAAAATCTGTTGCTGTAATACTGATCCGCAAACAAATGGTGCCTAATCACTATTCAAGATATTTATTTTGTAAAGGAAATGGTGGTTTTCACACTCCC
This sequence comes from Magnolia changhungtana, assembly GCA_030180095.1. Classification (NCBI taxonomy): domain Eukaryota; kingdom Viridiplantae; phylum Streptophyta; class Magnoliopsida; order Magnoliales; family Magnoliaceae; genus Magnolia; species Magnolia changhungtana. The sequence continues at coordinate 9,323,993 of JASAUF010000600.1, forward strand.
TCGCTCCGGACGCGATCGAATGGCCGTGGGACATTGTCTGGACTTGATTTCCGAGATGGTTGTCGAGCCCAAGGAGGCGGTCCTAGTTCCTTAACTTCGTGTTAATCGGACTTCCGATGTGCGGTCTAGACCTAATACGAAGTTCCAAGTCATTCCCGAGAATAGCCGAGTAATGAGTTTGATCCTAAACTTTAGGGTAACCTAGCGTCAATGATTCTATAAGTTTTGGGTCTTGCAGATCGTATTTAAAGCGATTCTAACGGATTTCATGGCTAATCTAGTTTAGCACTTAGTTAACTTTGTTAAATTTCTAAAGGATTTAATCCTAAGTGATTTCTGGTAGAGGTGATACTCGAACCCGTGTACGGAAATTTACGGGTCGTTACAACCGCAAACACTTCCTGAGGGTCATGGGACGCTGAAATTTGATCGGTAGGACCGCAGGACCAAAATGAACGAGATGCATACACACACACACATGCGAACTCGAGTCGGGTCTCACACATAATCTCAACCAAGCACACATATGATGCTTGTGGGAATGGGTCATGAAGATAAGCAAGTATGCCATGCGGTAATGTTGTACTCTCTTCCTAACCAAGTAGGGTATATGTACTTAGTCAAATTTCTATAAGGAACATAACCTCTAGCGGGGGTCCAATAGCCTGGAGTAGCCCACGTGACTAAGATAGACAATGACATGGGCTTAAATAATAAGAATGGGCCTAACAAAGGGTCTATGGTGGACATTTAATCACCCATAGATGCAAGTGGGCCTAGCAAGAGCCTAGAAGGGTACACAAATGAGGACATCCAACCACCATTAGTCCCAAGGAGGCAGCCCAATAACAACCTATCAAGAAGCAAGGCCCGTGGCCCGAGTACAACCACGTAAAAGAAATGGGCAGCTATGTACATATAATCACATCACATGATGGGCCTTAAATAAATGGCCCAAGGCCTACATACAAACACATGGGTCTAAAGGGCAATACATGGCCCAAAAACATGCCACAACATGGGTCCAAATAGGAGGTTATGGCCTAAGGATATTACCACCAAAACCCATGCATTATGTTGGACTTAGTGGGCAGCCCAAAAGCCCAAACACATAGGCAAGAATCATGTCCAAGTTGGGCCTAAATGGGTCTTACACATTAGCCTAAAAACTTGTTAATTAAATGGGCTACCAAGGGCCCAACCACCTCTACATTTCAGCCCACTAGTCCAGCACAATACAATGGTGGAAACAACCCATGAATTCACTAGGCCAAGATAGGATGTTCCAGCCCATTTAGGCTTGCAAGATGTCCTAAAAATCTAGTTAAACATAGGTTCTCATAACCCAATCAAAGTGGGCCTCCAATAGCATTAATTAAGCCCAAAATTTTGAGAAGTAAAGGCATAAAACATTCACACAAATCTCTCAATATGGTGGGCCTCACACGCTTAATATTTCAGCCAAAACAATGCACTTTTATAAGGCAACAAGCTAGATTTTCAGCCCACTAACATTCTAGGCCTCCTGAGGTCCAGAAACTAGAGAAATCAAAAGAATAAAATTTCTAGGGTGTCCAACAATATCCATAGGGGGCCCCACCACATAGGGAGTGACTATACAACACATAAATCAAGTGGGCCTTACTTCAGTCCAGCAGTAGACCAATGTAGTGGGCATCCCACTAGGGGTGGGCAGTCCAAGGCCTAGACGGCTTGGCCCACATCAAAACTCAAAGTGGGCCCCACCATGGATGCCCCGCTTAAGGGTGGGCCACGTCCAAGTGGGCCACACAAAATGGATGGATGCATGGATGAAACACTACATCTTAGTGGGCTTAAGGCTGGGACGGCCAGCCCTTGCTGGACGTTAACCAGCTGGGATGTCCAGTAAGGTGGCTGTCTAGCCACTCCCCAAAATTTGGATGGTCTGGATGCCCTACATCATACAAGGTGGGTCCCAGCAGGGTGGGCCACCATGGAGAGGAAAATGGAGGTCATACACAAGCCCAAATAATTTACACAAAAATGGACATCAATATAAATTCTGTTGCTGAAATTGTTGTTGTCCCCATCTTTGGCACCTCATAGGGTGGGCCTAGGCCTGCCAAACCAAGGGAAAAATAGCTAGATTTGATGCCCCCATACATAAACAGCAAGTGGGGTCCAGTGAAGTGGTCCACTTTCCCAAAAATCAAGGTGTAATAGGTCTATTTCCAACATGCAACATTGCTGGATAGTCCAGAAAATTCTGGACGTCCAACCCTCTTTGGCCCATCCCATAGGTCTAAATCAAGGGATAGAGGGTGTGGGCTCCATCCTACATCAAGGTGGGGTCCACCCTCAGAAAACTCCCAAAGAAATCAGGGAGAAAAGACATACAAGTAAGCCCAAATCAATGCCCAAAAACTATGCAGCAAATGGGCCTGAAATTTGGACAGCAACATATGCTATCCATTTTCAGCCCATAGAAAAATATTTGAGGGGATTTATGCCCAAATGCATCAAGTGGGGTCCACTTAGATGGACCATAAAAATTCCAAACCCATTCCCTATTAAAGATCTCCAAGAAAAATCAAGCATTTGGGGCCATCCAACTCATGCATTCAACATGCATAAGGATGTCCAGACTAGTGGGCTTGGACGTCCCAAAAATCTGAGGGTCTAGGACATTTTTAGTCTCATCAGTGGGCCACCAACATCAAGAGTAAAATGGAGAGAAAGAGAGAGAGGGAGAGAGATCAACGACCATAAGGGAGGATTCCGGTACTACGAATCCTCCACCACTCCACATCTTACATCTTACATCATGCATGCATGGATCTATACAATCCAAGAAACTTGTTGAGGTAGGGATGCCATCCCTACCATGCATGCTATGGTCTAGATGACCAAACAAGATCCTAGATACAAGGAAATCCATCATGGTGGGTCCATGGAGAATGGCCCACCATGGAAACGTGTATTCATGAAATGGGCCCTTGACCTCTCATCTTGGAGCTATGTAGGACCTCCACCGTTGATTGGTGGGTCCTACATACTCCCAAATATGCTAGAAAGGAAATGTAAGAAGAAGGAGAAGAAAAAGAGCTTTAAGACATCACCCACCTCCAAGATCCACCCTCTCCTTCAATGTACTAGCTCCAATGCTCCAATGGAAGGATTTTAGTGGAGGAGATGGTGTCTAGAGGGTGGGATTGAGAGAGAGAAGGGAGAGAACTTGATGGAAAAATGGAGGAGTGGTGGATGTTTCCACCATTGCAAGAGAGGGAGAATGAGAGAAATGAGAGAGGAGAGAGAGGGAGGAGGGGTAGTAGGGAGGTAATGATTTGTTTCTTGGGAGAGTGGGTTGCTTGAGAAGAGGGATTGCATAAATAAGAGAAAAAATTAATGATGGGTTCTAGAACAAAAGAAACTCATGATGAGTTTTAGAGAAAAGAGGTAATCATGGCTAGGCTAGGAGTAGCTATCATAGAAGGATGTGCTCTAAGTGGGGCCCACATGGGAAAATGTGCCCATGGGTTTTAGGTGGGTCCCACATACATGATTAATGGCCAAAAATGGTGCGGTCAATATCTTAAGATGTACATATCGAATTCATGCATGAGATGTGGCATTGGAATCGTGACGTCGATGTGGTCGCAACGACACAGGTTTCGAGTTGATTCGGGTCAGGAAAGTAAGATGGAACTTAAGGATGATTGCAAATAGAATCTATAGGTCACGGGTTGCCAGGATTTGACCAGTAGGACCGCGGGTCCTAGAAGAACGAAATGGATACTCAGGCTAGGGTCTTATAGTATGTGTAATTCAAATTAATTGAATCATGTTATTTTTGTATGTTTCATTATTTTTTTTTTTATGCAAAAATTTTGAAAAATTTTAACTAAAATTTGATATTTCAGTGTTGCACGACCGGTCGAGCACGTACTCGACCAGTCGAGCCTCGACAGGTCGAGCATGTACTCGATCAGTCGAGGAGCGCGGGTGGGTGTCTCTAAAAAGGGAAAATTCACTTTTTTCTTCATTTTCTTCATCTTCCTCATCAAGCCCTCTCTCGACTCATCGAACCCATCATCATAGAGTCAATGTAAGTGCCTCAATTTCAATTTCCTTTTAGATTTGGGTTCTTGTATGCATCTTTAGCATCATTTTGTTGTCAATTTGGTATTTCTATTTCATGTTTAGAGGGTTTTATCTATAAAATCTGATTTCTTTGAAACCCATCATCTATTTTGTATTCTCTCTATTGCAATCATTCTATGTATAATCGAACTAAGAAGAAGGTAACTCGTGGTTCATCTTCTAGGGCACCTCCTCTTAGGGTTAAAACCCTAAGGGCACCTGAGGAAGACCCGTAGTATGTTTGGGATCTTCACAATAGAGAAATCATTGTAGAAAGAACAGTTAATGTTGATCATTTGGCTCCATTTCAGCTTCTTCCCATCCTTTCCTCTGTTGGTTGGGAAAACATTTTAAATAGGGGCAGACCGGCGTACCGCTCGATTGCTCAAGGTATGTATGGGCCTATCAGTGAAGTGTCCCTAGATGATCTGTCATTCTCTATCAATTTTAGAGAAGGGATGTTCCCTGTAGATAAACATCTCATCTCAGGTCTATAGGACATCACTATTAATGATGAAGGTATTCCAATACCTACACTAGCTGAGAGAATGATTGAATCTAAATAATGACAAATTACCCACAAATTGTGTCGGTTTGATGCCGAATGGAGTTCGGGTAATGCCCTCCGTGCCAATCAAATGTTGCCCAAATACAGAGTTCTTCGCCACATTTTTGTTGCCAACGTCTATCCTAGGTTTGGGAACAAGGCCGAGCTTACCTCCTTTATGTGCCGTATTCTTCATTTTGTTATGTCTGGCATACCCATATGCCTTCCTTCTCTGATTTGTTATATCATGATACAATTTCGTCTCCATCCTGGCCATGGTTATATCCCTTTTGCAATCTAATGACTACCCTAGCACTTCATTGTAATGTGGTCATTCCTCCTGTTGAGGCACTGATAGGAGTTCTTCCATTTAATAACTCCAACATCAACAAGATGAACTTGGAGTATCTGCTTGGTCAGCGTGATGAGGAGGACGTTGAAGAAGAAGAAGAAGACACCTTGCCTGCAAACACTACAATGGATGATATTTTTGATGAGTTAGAAACCAATGATGAGGCGGATCCTGATTTTCAACCATCTTAATTTGATGATCGCCTTCGTTCTTTAGAGGAGAAGGTGGTTGAGTTAAAAGTGTCACAAGAAAATCTGACTGAAAGTCACAAATCATCATGAAGTATATGGGAAAATATTTTCATCGCATTATTAAGGGTCTTCATCAGATTGACCCGTCCATTCCACTTCCTTCCTCCTCTGGTTTTGACTAGTCTTTGATTTTATTTTGTGTTGGGACTATATAACTTTCACTTATGCTTGGATTGTATGACTTAATTTCTAATCTTGGCTGATACTCTCTTTATGCTACTCTCATATTTTACTCTTAATCATATTACTCCTATTGTGCTTCATTTATTTTTCTCCTTCTGTCTTCCTTTGTCAAGTTGTGACAAAAAAGGGGGAGAGACTTGTTGTGGTTATGGTTATGAGTATGATTAAATCAATTGCATTATTGATTTACGACTTGTTATGGTTATGATTAAATGCACTTGTTATGGTTATGATTAAATGCACTGCGCTATTGGATTGTGTGGATTGTATGTTTGGATATATGTATATTTGTTAATACAGGTATTCTACACAAATCCAAGCTCAGATTGAGGGGGAGTAGATGTTGTGCACGTATTAGGAGAAAGTGTAAAGTGTGAAGTTTGTGTATTTTAATTTCTAAGTTTGTTTTGTCATAAATTCGAGAAAGGGGGAGATTGTAAGTACTGTGATGTATAAAACACCCTTAGTTGTCAAATTTCGATGAGACAAAACAACTTATAGTGTGACTTATTCATGTGATGGAAAGTTCACCTTCAAGATCATCATATGATGTTTGAAAGTGCAAGACATGAAGATAATACGACAAGGTTGAGTTCTACTTCACTTCAAGTTCAAGATCAAGCTATAATTTCAAGTCCACTTCAAGTAGAAGATCTACTGAATGCTACTGAAGATTCAAGTAGTAATTTCAAGGTATATACTTCAATGTCCAATAATTACAAGTATAATTGACCTTAGAAAGACCCTAGACTTAGGTCCTTTCATATGCTAATATACACGGGTTTTTATACTTTGGTTAGGCTTAAATTCGACTAGTCCAAGCCTAAGTTCGACTAGTCCAGGCTCTGGTTCGACCAGTCCAAGAAATGCTTCGACCAGTCCAAGATTCAAATTCAAAAATTAAAATTTTCTGGTAGTTCCTCGACCAGTTGAGAAGTGTGCTCAATTAGTCATGGATACTCGCTCGACCAGTCGAAGGGAGCTCGACTCGAACTCCAGCAACTAAATTCATGCTCCCATGACTAGTCGAAGGCTTCATTCGACCAGTTGAGCAGGCCACTCGACTAGTCGAAGGTCAGTTTTATTCGATCGCGTCCAAAATTTGAAATTTGGTTGATTCTTCGACCAATCAAAGGAGACCTTAGACCAGTTGAAGGAGCCATTTTTTAGCCTATAAATAGAGGTCTTTTCTCACTCTGAATTCATTTAGAAAAGCCACAAAAAGCCTTCTCTTTGAAAGAGAAAAGTCCCTGTCATTATCAAGCTATAGTTCGGTAATTTTAGATCTTTTTATAGCTTTTGTTTTTGTAATTCCTTGATCTCTATTTTGTGAATCTGACATTTTAAAAGGGAGTCTTTACTCTACTTTGTGAGATCTAAGGAATTCAAACAAATAGCCCCAGGTTTGAGTTAATTTAAAATCTATTTTGAACCTTGAACCCCTTGATTATGTTTATTGGACATTGAACATCTATACATCAAGCGTAGCAGTTCTACGGGCTACATCAAAGTGCGTCTTCAGAAGAAGATAAGTATTCTTTATTTGGTTTTGGTTTTTGAGATATCCAAAAAATCTCTGTATTGGTTTTGACTGAGATGGCTAGAAAATCTCAGCGTGGGGTTTTGATTGTGATAACCCATTTGAAAACACAACTATATAGGCTTTAAGGTGAACTTGAGAAAACCTTGATTTTTAGTGAACGCCAATATCACGTGGGTTGTGATTATTGGGAATGGAGTAGGTGTGGCTGTTTGAGAATAGTTGGTGTACACACTGAACCACTATAACTCCTGGTGTTTTGTGGAGAATGATATATGTGATGCATATGTGTTGAATAATTATAATCTTTTCATGTACATGTGGTGAATGCTTGTAATAGATAGCTTTCTTCCTTTACCTCTTGTTTTAGTTTACCATCTTGATCCTTACTGCGTTCAAGAAATTAGGTTGTCCTACATAAAACATCTGTTTTTGGTGTAAGGTTGTCCTTTAAACAAGGTTTGAATCAATTTCTCAATACCATTACAATTCAGATCTCTGATTGGTTTTGATTTTTTAATCTTTCAGTTCATTAATTTTTTATTTGGCATAGTCCTATTCATCCCCCCCCCCTCCCCCTCTAGGACTAAGAGCTCACCCTTTTCAGATCTTTGATTATAATATACTTATCCTTCTGAAGAGAACGACAATGTCCTCCTGTCTCTTGCTTTTTTGATGATGAAGGAAGGTTATCTCATAAAATCTGAAAGGGTGGAGGAGGATAGAATCGTGAAGAATCATCATTTTCTTCTAGAAGATCTGAAAATTCAGAAACATTCTTTGAATTCTTTATAGGGGCACCAAATGCTATCCATCCTTCAAGAGTATCAACAAATCCTTATGCAAAGTTGGCCTGGAAAAGGGGCATGATCTGTTTCTTTAAAGTAACCCATGCCTTAGTTTTTCTGATAATTTCTTACGCACAGTGGAAGAATCCATATGGCATGATCTACTGGATAATAATTATGCACTAAACAATACTGATGAGCCCACCAACACATCCAACTATAAGAAGCATGAACTGGATAATTATAGTCAGGAATTATGAAGCGTGATCCAGTATGAATGTTCAAAAGTTACTTCCATATCAAGGCCCAGTTATATGGTTTGATGCCATAACTTCTCATTGTTCTAATAATGATATCGCAAGTCTCCGGTACAGTCTGGTCAACTTTAAATTGATGAGCAAATCTGCTTGGATAATGTGGTTCATGCCAAAACGAACTATCTTCCCTCAATAGAAGAATAATGGACCTGATGGAGCCAAGGAACGAATGTTCACCAAAAGAGATGGAATCATCGTCGATAACTTGTATGTCCTCCAGAAAGCTAGTAAATGGAAATTGAAAGAAGTGTTCTCTATTTTTCTGGTGACCCAACCATTCGATCTTCCAATCATCTTTCTCAGTTGATAATGTTGGAGTGGAAGTCGATGAGGATTTGAATATGATCTTTCAGAATCAGCAAAGGTCCAAGGAACACAAACTAGAAAAGACTCAGTGGTTGAGCCTTTAGAGCCGGAAATGACATTTCCGAAAGCACGATATAATGAGCAAAGAATGCAACAAATGCAATGCAAAGCACGCTGACAAGCACGAAGATGGAATGACCAAATCATTATCATATTGCAAATATTACAATCATTCTAAAAGCTTTCAGTATATTTCAAAATTATTAGTCCTTCATGAAACTAAATTGGAAAATTATGATATCTTGAGATACTAATTCCGATTAATTTGATAGGAAAGATTACCATTCGAAATCTTGGATTATGCAGACTATGAATAAAAGAGATAATTAAAGAGATTGTTGCAGAGCAGCATTAAAGAACAATTCCCTAGCTACGGAGTTCAAAGAAAGAGTTATCGAAGTTGATCGAAAAGATTGTTGTAGCAGGAGAAGCGTTAAAAGACAGTTCTTTGATCAAGTTATTCGAAGATGTAGTTGCCACAACTATTACAGTGGCAAGTTTCGATGAAAAGAGAATTGTCCGAGTAAGGGAGTTAAAACTGTAGAGGATAAAATTGTAGCCATGTTCATAGAAAGGAGTTCTATCTGATTGACCGCTATGAAGACAAAGTACTTTCGTTACTGCCATTATCCTCCCTATTGAAATATTCATTCAGTGCTTTTGACTGGGGGCATTCAGTCTTCCATTCGAGCATGATCATTCAGTTTTCTGTTGGAACTCGACTATTAAAGATCTCTATTTAAACGATCCTTCTCTGACGTGAAAGGATTTTTTTGCAGAAAAATATTGATCCTCTATTTGATTTCATAAAATAATCAAAGAAGGATCGTTGGGGCATTTGTTGGGCCACAAAAAATACATGAGTCGATAGTAGTTTGGTTTGTTACAACATAAGGATCCAAGATAGGCAGTCTTGCCCATTACGCGGCCCCTCTCTATCATCCCTCTCTGGAAAATCTGCTGCGATGAATAGTGCCATGATGAATAGTACCGCTATGAATAATGTTATGATGAATAGTACTGTGATGAATAGTTGCGTGGATAAATAGTGTTGTGTGGATGAATAGTTGCGTGATGAATAGTGTCACAATGAAGTGCTGTGATAAATAGTGCTGTGATGAATAGTGTCATGATGAATAGTGTTGCTGGATAAATAGTTGTGGGAATGAATAGTGTTATGATGAATAGTTGCGCAGGATGAATAATTGCACGGATGAATAGTGCAGTGATAAATAGTTGCGCGGGTGAATAGTTGTGCAGATAAATAGTGTTGCGTAGGTGAATAGTGTTACGTGGATGAATAGCTGTGCTGGTGAATAGTGTTGCACGGAATGGGGCCCGTGACACGAAAATTGATGCTCACACATGTGAAAGCCTATAAATACCCAATCCCCCTCTCATTTACATCATCAGAAATTCAAGAGAGAGAAGGAACTGAGTGAATAATGTTGCGTGATGAATAGTTGCGAGTGAATAGTGTTGTGCGGGTTTGATGGGTCTGTTGCATGGTATTGCAATAAAAGGCCTCAACAACCCTGTGCTTTGCAGTTTTGAGGGTTCCCTTCGCAGTTCAATTTTCGATGCATATACCTCTCAAGTGTCGACTCGAAGCAAAGAATTTTTGACCCGCACAACCCCTCTGTCACTCTGATGGATACTAAATATGCTAAAATGTTGCTGAAATCGCTATTGAATTGATTATCCTTTCTTTCATTGTAGAGATTAATTGTACTTTGTTTTATAATCAAGGCAAAACTCGAGGGTGTAATTGAAACTTAGAATTAATGAAATTTATGATGATGAATATTCTTCTATTTTCTTTGTTAATTATTTAATGATAATTCCCCGATTGAAATTCCTTCATTTCTGGCCGAAACAAATATAATTGGAACCAAATGAATTTTTAAGAATAAAACTGATGAATTAGGTAATATTATCAGAAATAAGGCTCGATAGGTTGTACAAGGGTACACTCAAATAGAAGGTATTGATTACGATGAAACATTTACACCAATTGCGCGCCTTGAATCCATAAGATCATTTATTTCAATTGCATGTCATAAGAAATTCAAAATATATCAAATGGATGTCAAAAGTGCATTTCTAAACGATGACTTACATTAGGAAGTATATGTTGAACAACCTAAGGGTTTTGAAACAAGCTCCCAAGATATGGTACGAAAAACTAACTAAATTTTTACTTAGTCATAACTTTATTATAATAATCATATACTGATAGTTCATATCTATGTTGACGATATAATTTACGGATCTACATGCACTAACTTATTTATTGAGTTTGCAGATCTGATGAAATCCAAATTTGAATTGAGTATGGTTGGTGAGCTAAACTACTTTCTTGAATTACAAGTTAAGCAACTTGAAGATGGTATATTCATCTCACAAACCAAATATACCTTGAACCTTGTAAAAATGTTTGGGTTTGAGAATGGAAAGAAATTTGAAATTCCAATGAGTACAACTTTTAAACTCTTAAAGGATGAATCAAGTAAAAGTGCAGACTCCCGTCTATATTGGAGCATGATTGGTAGTCTCCTTTAGTTAATTGCTAGTAGACCTGATATTACTTTTAGTGTTGGAATATGTGCTAGATATCAATCTAATCCTAAGGAATCACATCTAATTGCTGTTAAACTGATAATCAAATATGTCGCAAGTTCTGCTCACTTAGGACTTTAGTATTCACATGATACATCCGTATAAATTGCTGGATATACTAATGCAAACTGGGCATGAAATATTGACTATAGAAAATCAACCAATGGTGGATGTTTCTACGTAGGGAATTGTTTAGTTTCTTGGCTCAGTAAGAAACAAAATTTTGTATCTCTCTCAACAACAGAGGCTGAATATATAGTAGCTGGTAATGCTTGCACTTAACTTATTTGGATGAAATGAATGTTAGCTGATTATGTTATTACACAAGATACAATGACATTACTGCGATAATTCGAGCGTAATTAATTTTTCAAAAATTCCTATCCAACATTCTTATACTAAACATATCGATATTTGATACCATTATATTCGAGAATTATTTGAAGACGAGTATTGTGCTAGAATATATTCAAACTGAGAAGCAGCTTACAGACATACTGACCAAACCGCTTGACAGGAATAGATTTTCCAATTTAAAGCATGATATTAGTTTATGTATTATTAATTAATCATATTTTCTATGCATTTATTTTTTATGTTTATATTAATTAAAAGAATAAAATGATGATAAAATTATATATATATATATATATATTTCAAATTTTTTTGGTTTCTCGACGGGTCAAGTACGTGCTCGACCAGTCGAACCCTCGACGAGTCGAGTAAATGCTCGACCGGTCGAGGACCACACGATTTCACCTTAAAAAGTGAAAAATCACTTTTTTCATTTCATTTCCATCTTCTTCCTTGACTAGCTAGTACTCCTCTCGACGAACCCAACTTCCAAACTTGCCTGTAAGTGGTTATTTTTCGATTTCTTTCAAGTTTTGGGTACATCCTTGCTAGTCAATCTCATATTTGGGGTTTTTTTTTTAATTTTTATTTCAAATCCTTATCGTAGTGAGTTTTGTGAAAAATCTGATCTACCCACAATCCTTCTACTCTCTTTAATTATTTCTTGTGCAATCATTAAATGGAGCATCGTACTAAAAGAACGGCAACACGCAAGGGTCATGGTAGCTTGTCAACTAGGCTGACTCCAGTTAATGTCAGAACCCTAAGGGGCCCCAAAGAAGATTCAGAGCAAGTTAGGATTTCAGATCAAGAGATATAATTGTAGAGCGTACTGTCAATCTTGCTCACATTGCACCATTTGAACTTGTTCCTCTGCTCTCCAATGTTTGTTGGGAAGGCATACTTGGTTGGGGCAGAACGGCTTACTGTTCCATAGCGCAAGTGATGTACGCTTCTATCTGTGATATGTCTCTAGAAGACCTTACCTTTATGATTAAATTCGTAGAAGATACATTCACTGTAAATCTCTAAACTATCTCAGCATTGACTGAGATTGCCATTGCAGATGATGCGATTCCAATTGATAATTTAACTGATAAAATGACTCATTATGAATGGGAAGCGATTACTTATAAATTATGTCGTTTTAATACTGAATGGAAATCCGTTGGAGGAAAAGGTCACCGCATTACAGGTTTCTCAGGATAACTTGGTTTAAACTCAGAATTTATTAATGAAGTACATGAAAACAACACTTTCACATATCACGAGGAGTTTGCATCAGCTTGATCCCTCTATGCCTGCTCCTTCATCGTTTGGATCTGACTGAGTTCCTTTCATTTCAATTCTTATATTTATGGGGTTGTATAACTTTAACATTACTTGGTTTGCTTGATGACTTCTTTACACTCTCCTAGACTCCTTGGATGATTACTTTCCTATCTTGACAATTTCATATGCTACTGTAGACACCCCATCCAAGCTAGCATCTTAAGAGAACTAGGACAATTCGGGAGCTATGATCATATCCTAAACCAAACCCTAACCCGAACCTCAGCCCAAACCCAAGATCCAACCTAACCCTAACCCGAACTTCAACCTAAATCAAAGACCCAGCCTAACCTTATCTTAAACCCTAAAACGAATCCTAAACCATCGCCCAAGCCAAAGTGTACATGCAAATCAGTACAAACCCTAAAAACACACCCAACCATTTGAGCCTAAAAGCCCGAAAGAAGACTTTCGGATGAGCCAAAGCACTAAAGGAAGCCCACCGACCAAAGCCTGGACCAAACCTAGCTCGAGCGATAATTGGACTACTGCGGGTGGTAGTCGGACTATGACCGGTGGTAATTCAACTGCCACCCCAGAATGGCCAGGTGTCTCCTTCGAGTAACAGCTGTCTCTCGTCCCAAAGTCAACTTTCATATGGATTTACCCCCCCTCAAACCCATCTTATTTATTATTTTACCTACCTCTAAGAGCCAATGAGAGCATGTCACATGGCATTCCTCTCTCCTCAATCAATCCTAAACTGCCATGTCAACTTTTACCCCTCACAAACCTAACAATTACCACAATGCCATCCCAAAAGGCTATAAATAGCCCTCTCCTCTTCACATTTCACAAAAAAACAACAACATCTCAATTCTAAAATCCAAGTGAGAGAGAGGGAGAGAGAGGAAGAGTGTGAGGGTGAGAAGGAGCTCCCAAGCCTCCAAGATTTGATTTTTCAGCTACCTCTTAGCCTCCTCCCAACCATCTCAACCCCACAAGTTTAGCTTGGATTGATCATGGTGTAGTCTATGTCCCAGCCAACTTGAGATCAAGCCAAAGATCCTTTCATTTTGTTTACATACAAGCATTCATCATAACATCTCTTCTCTTCTCAACCCCCCTGCTTCTCTAGATCGTCTGTGAACGTATGCTTTGTGACTTGCCGTACATTGGGTCCTGTCACATCGAAAATTCCTAGTGATCTAGTTCACTTTTCTTTACTTTTGCATAAGCATCATCACATCCGCCTTCTAGACACATCCCTGGACATATGCTTTGTAGCATGCCGAAATCTCGGATCTTGCCACATCAGAAATCCGTGTGTACCTAGTCCTATTTTGACTACATCATTCATCCCTTGAGATTTTCTTACCACACTAAGTAGAGACCGTACATTCGTACGGGCAGAGAGGGTGCCTAACACCTTCCCTCTTTGTAACCGAGGTCCCTTACCCGGAACCCAGATGGCAGACCAGGAGTTAATCTAAGGCAGAAAATCTTCAGATTTCTCCAACCTTACATATTCCACGGGTTCTATCCGATTGCGAGATTTTGAGAATAAGTGGCTAGTGGCAACTCCAAACTGACAGTCAAGGTTACATACCCCCCACATCAAACTCCCCAACCATAAATGGTACAAAAACAAGATCACCTAAAAGTGTGGGCACCAATCTCTAAATGTTCATAGAATGGCGACTCCGCTGGGGAGTTGCTAGAGCACACTAACTGAGACCCTACTCGAAAGTGTGTGGTATTCCAATCTCAAGGGACATTCTTCATACATTACATATAAAAACATAAGAAAACATATTTGGCTTACACTTGTTTACGCATCAATCTGAGATATGACTACTCGATCCCATGCAGCTATGGCTACCCATGAAGAAGAGCCAGTAGCTTTGCCAGCTCCTGAAGCATCAGCATCGGCATCGGTACCGGCGCCGACACCTCCGGCAACTCCAACAGACTCACTAGTTACTACAGCCATGAATGAGATGGCTTAAAATCTCAAGGCATTACAGGAGCTATTGCTTCGCCTGGTACTAGATGCCATACCAAGCATGCAGGCAACACGACCTAGTGCTCAAAACAGCTCAATCCCATAAACTCCCTTTGCTTTCTCTCTCATTCCCTTAGAAAATCCTGTTCTTCCTTTCTCTATAGAATCAGCACAAGATCAACAACAATATACGAATGGGAGCAACCCTCCCATACATCTTCCAATACATTACTTAGCACATCTCCTCGAAAATAGGAATAACAATCAGCTCACAACACTGACTCCCCCTAATGGGAGTCATAGACAAGAACTGACAGATGCCCACAAAGGGGGCCAGTTTCTAGTTTAACGTACTCCCCCTAACGGGAGTCACAGACAAGAACTGGCAAATGCCCACGAAAGGGGCCAATTTCTAGTCCAACGTACTCCCCCTAATGGGAGTCACATTTCAAATTTGGCAGATACCTCGGGCGGGGGCCATTACCGTACATCACACCCTCCCCCAAAAGGGAGCGGAGTTTAATTTCAGTTACCTCCCGCCACTGGGAGTCCATCTTCTTTCCAACAAGCCCCCATTCTAAAAAACCAGAGGGTAGAAGAAATTGACCCTTATGAGGAGGAAGCAGCCCAAGCCTTACAGCAAGGGGCAAGATACTCGCACCACAACAAATTAAAAATTGAGGAACTGAGGGAACAACTGCAAATGGTGCAAAATCAGTTGCAAAGGCAGCAAGGAGTGGATCACCCATCCACTAAATTCAGGGACTTATGTCCCTTTCCAAATGCTAGGGTACCTTAAAATTTTAAGGTGCCCAAGTTCAAGAGATAAGATGGTAATGGGTGACCCATAGCACATCTGAAAGCCTTTTGTGGGGAACTCGATGCGATAACAGGTAATGATGGGCCTTGATACGACTTTTTCAGAAATCCCTCAAGGGAAATGCTTTGGACTGGTACACATCATTGGACAACCATCAGATTAGAACACGGGAAAGACTTTCACAGGCATTCATTGATAGATATCTACCAAAAAATCAAGCAAAGGCTATGGACTTTGGAAGTTTTTGGCTACGGATTTAAACCGTAGCAAATTTACTACGAATTTAATCCATAGCTAAAGCCTACTTTATCTGTAGCTAAAACCTACATTCCACCGTAATCTTATTAGAGATTGACTGTGCTTGAGGAGGTCCATGGGACCCATTGGAATATATATATTTTATCTAAGTTGCCCATCAATTCTGATATATAATTTCAGTGGATGAGCCCAAAAAGTTAGTAGATTGAAGGTTTAAGTGGACCACACCATAATAAATAATAAAAAATAATTTTCTATCGTTAATATTTCATGTGGTCCGCTTACAGCTTCGATCTGACTCCTGTTTTGGATCAACCCTTAAAATGATCTGTTAAAAGGAATGGACGGAGTAGATGAATAAAATACATTATGGTGGGCCCCACAAGACCTAAAACTAAGCACTGAAAAGTGCCATTCGTCACCCCCAAAAGTACAATCCCACGCTATTCCTCCCGTGTGCGCGTCATCTCCCAAAACCCAAATAGGGAATGAAATCCCTCAGTCTCTCTTGCGCGCCCTCCCTCTCCCAAAACCTAAACCCTCTCTCTCTCTTGCAAAACCTAAACCCTCTCTCTCTAGCGCGGCTGCCCCTCTCACAAAACCCAAACCCTCTCTCTCTCTCGCGCGGTCGTCCCTCTCCCAAAATCCAAACCCTCTCTCTCTCACGCAGCCGCCCCTCTGTTTCCCAACCTCTCTCTCTCTCTCTCGTTAGGGTTTAAAAAACCCCCTTTCGCCCAAACCCACCTTAGATTTGATTGAAGAGCGATTTGCTCTATTTTTTCCTAGTTTCTCTTATTTTTACAGGGTCTGGAGATGCTTTCTTAAAGAAATTCCAGTTTTTCCTTTCTTTCTTCTTATGAGGTGAGAATCTGGAAAATCGGTCTCATCTTTGTAAATTTTCAATGATTTTTTTAAAAAAGAGTTTCAGCAACTCCCAGCAATCATCTGTACCATCAGTAGTGGGCCCCACCCACCGCTCCTCCAATTATCGACCGTAACACCCACGCCACTGCTTCCAATCCCACCGGTGAAGAGTTCTTACTCTCTCTCCCTGTCTCTCTCCCACCATCATAATCATCTTCTTTTTGCTGTTTTTTCTCTTCCTTATAAATGTTATTTAAATGCCTTCTTTGCAGGTCCGTATGATCTTCATATCTGGTCTTCCGACGGATCTCAAAGAGAGAGAACTCCAGAACCAAGTGAGATGGTTGTTGGGCTATGAGGCTTCTCAGCTGAACTTCAAGGGTGAACAACTAATGGGCTTTGCCCTCTTCTCCACTGCCCATCTTTCACTCGCTGCCAAAGCCATCATTCAGGTATAATAGTCTTCGGTGAAAGTAAAATTCTGCTCATGCCATCCTCTTTACTCACATTGAGTATCTTTGAATGGTTAAATTTTTGGGTTTTATAGGACATGGTTTTTTATGCAGAATTCAAGTATGTTCTTCACGCAAAGATGGCGAAGAATAATCTTTTTGTCAAAAGATGTGATATAATTTGTCAATTTAAGTTCATACCTGTGGGGTCCATGTTTGAGTGGTCTAAGCCAATGATATAATGTGCCCCATTACAGATGAACATTGCAAGGAAATCTCCCAGGTGAGAAAACCTAACCATTTCAAGTAAGAATATGCTGCAACAATTTGTATTCAAGCAAGAAAATGTTGTATATTATCTATGTATAATCTTGCAGTCCAAGAGATTTTTAGTGCATGAGCCATCAATGGATGGACCCACCATATCAATTGTTTGGATCACTCAAGCCGTGGGTCCCACTTGTACAAAATGGAAACCTAGTCTATTCTCCAGAATGTCCGCCCTAGCATTACATTAATACCTCTTTATTTATCTGTGGTTTGTTCTTTCATAACTGAATTTTGGTGGATTATGATTCTTCATAGAGTTGATGCAATGAAATGTTTCTTCATCCCAAGTAAAAAATTTGAATTTTTATGCTCTTGAAAGTTGAATTATGATGGTTGATCTTGAGTTGGTATTTAATAATTAGGTTGTCCGAGTCATTCATATCTTGTGATCAGATGAATGAATGGGGATTGATTTCTATGGGCTTTGGTTGCACATGCTGCAATTCTTATTGGTGTGCAGTTCTTGTAAGAAAATAGAATACAACTTTGAATGTATTTCCAATGTAGTGAATTTTTTAAGTTGTATCTGGTGGTAAACAGGGGCACTTATGTGATGAGATTTGAGGCTTCATCTCATCATCAATAATGCCAGGTTTGCTATTTTAAGATACTAGATTGTAATATCTTACTGATTGGATGTGTCTGAGTGTCCAAAAATAGTTGGACAACAAGTTTTAGAAAGGCACACTCATTCAATGGTTAGGATCATAATGTGGGGTAATTTGAAGATAATTCTCAGGTTTGAAATGTCCATGCGATATTTTGCATGTTACTCTAGTGTTACAAACTTGAGATTTAAAACTTTCTGAAAGAAAGTTGATAATTGAATACTATCTGTTTTGGAGGCTAGTATTCTTTGATTTTGTTCAGAGCCATGATTGTCCAACAAGTTGAGGCACCTATGGATCTAAAGAAAGAGATGGGAAGATTAATATTTGAACAAAAGTATGGGGAAGCATTCACTCCCATGTATTGTTGGATGTTTATTTGTTTTTTAGATGATGCATATTTTTCTTAGTTTTTTAGAGTTTATAATTGAGTAGATGAGCGTGTGCTCTTGAAATGTTGTCTCTATTTTTAATTTTTTTTATGACATCTCATCCTTGTCCTTTTCTATATTTTTAGTTCTTCAATTTTGGGGCATAACTTTTCTATATGATGATATTCATTGTAGGATGAATCAATTCATACTATAGATTTGAGTCCATACTCGTCTTTTGATTTTTAGGTTGCAAATGGATTATTGCCACTACAAAAGCTTTAACCAAGCAGAATATACCAAAATCACTAGGAAATTGATTTGGGTTTGTTTTGGATTTTTAGGTTTTTAATTCCAATTGCATAATCCAATGTAATTATTCCATTTAGGTTTTCTTTCTATTTTTTCGCGATGATTGATTTCTTTTATTTAGTTGGTCATTGAAAAGGGAACTAGTGACCTACAACTAGCTGTAGTTTACCTAACACACAATCCACTTTTACAAGCATTTTGTGCCAGGGTCTAATTGGAAACAAAATTCCTAAGGCACATCTTTTTTCATATGCAGGCTAGTGCACTGACCTGTGTAGAAAAATTTCCCTGATCCAAGGTGTAATTGGGTCAGAATCTGATGGCCTGAAACCTTAAATTTTTCCCACAAGCAAACGGCCCAAATTACTTAAATCTGAGTCCATTTTCTAAAGATATTCGCGTTTCCCACTACTTCACTTCGGGCTCAAGTTGTGTGTTTCTGGATACTAGTTGGGCTCAATTCCTATGATGGTTATCAAGCCCAATAAGACGGTCATAACCGTATAGTTTCACTGTCGTCAGACTTTCGACGCGCGGTCCAAGTTAGATATGGAGTTCCAATGTGCCCCCGAGAGCAACTGGGTTTTGAGATTGATCATAGGTTTTTAAGTAATGTTGGGTTAGTGATTCTAATGATTTTGGGTGTTACAATTCATATAGAAAGTGGTTCGAGCCAAATCCATCGATTGTTTGGTTTAGTACTTAACTAAATTCCGCCCTAATTACGACAGAATAAGGTCTTAGGGTAGTTCTATGCCCCTTTTTGGCACTTTTAGTTAGTATATTATTTTAAATATTTTTTTAGTAGTTCTTCATCAAGTCTACTCCATCCCTACCAAATTTCATTAGATTTCGTGTTGTATAAAAATTCTAAAAAATTCTAGAAGCAGCCGCTGTCCCAACTAATAAATTTTGGACAGTTGTCACAACAACCTATATTTAACTATATTAAAGTTTTTATTATATTTTTTACTTATTTTTTATATGAAATTAGACTTATCAAGCTTCAATCTGACTTTTGAATCACCTAAATCGGAGTTATAACGAGGGAGATATGACTTTTTGAAGTTGGATGAAAAACCTGCAGAAAATGGGCAGAAAATGGCTCGCCCGACCCGCTGCGGCCCACCCGGCCCACTGGACAGCGAGGCCTTGCCGTCACGGCGATGTCATCGCCGATCGTTGTCCTATCTGGTGGTTATTTTACCACCCGATATTTGAAATGGGTGTATTTTACAAATCGGAATGAGTTATTTGACATGTAATATATGATTTTGGGGTAGGAGAAGCCGCTTTATCCAAATAATCTATTTATTTCATGAGATTCTAAGAGTTTAATGGTAAAAAATATATTTTATTTATTTATTTACTATTTATAGTAAATTTTATTTTAAGTATTGTTCTTCATCACTTAAACTTTAGGATTCATATCTAATATAAAAGTACTTAGAAAAATTTAAAGAATAAGGTGGTGAAGGTATGATTTTAAAGGAAATGGGTTAAAAAGTGATTTTAGACTTTGGAATTGAGTTCTAAGAGGTCAGTACGGTGTTACGATTGACCCATCGTCTACGGACGTCTATTTCCAAGTTAGCAAAAAATTCAGGATGTCACAATCTACCCCCTTAAAAAGAATTTTGTCCCCAAAATTGCCTAAGGAGAGTACGTAAAGATTTGATTAATTCATTTGTCTAAGTTTTATTGATTTCAAGTTTATATGTGTGGTTGGGTGTATACTATTTATGTTAGTCTGGTACGTTTTAGTCTACCCCCCTTAAAAACTTATCTCTTTATCTCTTACTTATACCCTGATGGTTTACTACAATTTATTTCTTTATCTATTTGGAGTCTTGACGATGATTCCCATTTATTTAGAGTAAGATATTTATTTTTAATGGTCGACCAATACAGAGAGACGGTTGTAGTGGGCTTGATCCCAATACATCGATCACCTACCTGACTAGGGTAGAAGGCTCATCGTATCCCTTCCTAGTCCTGGTAGATCCTGGTCTTAATCTATGTCCAAGGTAGGGGTTAATAAACACCTTAATAGATCATCCTAAAAGGGTTTCTAATCGTATAGAGTTGGCCAAGGCTTCTATTATGTTCATATTTAACGAGTGGATTTGTGGATACACTAACCTCAGCTATTATAATTCAACTCATACCCATTGCTACGAATTGGTTTAATACTTAAACCCTAATTGTTGTTATTCCAATAACTTCATTGTTGACATTCTAAGGAAGGTTCAACTCCTATTTAGTGACCATTTAATGACCTAACCTTTTGTCTAACTTGGATCAATTTCCTTCGATCCTGAGCCAGTGGGATAGGGGCCCACCACTCTTCTGCTGCGCCACTTTGATCAAATGGATGCATTAACCGACCTAATTAGATTGGGCTCATAATGTTCTACCCCTCTTAAAAATTATTTTCACTCTCAAGGCTCAAGGATCTATGTCCTGATCTGTATGTCAGAATAAGGTGTAATTTAGGACCTATCCTTGACATGAAATGGGATACAATCTCCCAATATATTGGTCTTCCTTCCATGGATGATGTGTGCTATGGCATTGGCACCTATGGTCATAGAAATGAGCTAAAAATGATGGGTGTTGTGGTTAATTCCAGGGACGAGTGTGAGTCTGTGGCAAGATGCCTAATTCTACTAAAGAAGGACTTTTACTACGGTCCCGACTCACCCTTTTTAATCATGTCCAGTTTAATACCGTAATATAATCTATACATTATTAGTACATATGGAATTTGAAAAAAATAGGTTAACGGACAAACTATCTTTCTAAGTTCATACGCACAATATAGATGTCAGAATGGTCTATGACTCGGGACCCTATTCCTAACTGTCTGTTGCCCATTTGAGAAATTTCTTAGGCCTAAAAAGGAAAAAATCTCTATCGGCTATATATTCTTAACACTTCTCAAAGGTGAAAGAAATAAACGTTTAGATGTAAGTGGTTGGGTCAACATGGAAGGAAAGTTGTGTAGTGGGTCTGAGCCAGATACTTAAAGAAGCCTATAAGTATCAAGGGGATTCGACGAAGGAATGAGGTCTTACTTCAACCAAATCAAGCCAACTAACTAAGTTTATCTTTCAATTATCTTAGTATAATCAGTTGTTTACATTCCTTAGTACAACCAGTAGCCTAGTCTTAATTTAGGAGTAGCGGTAATCCAATAGTTGTAATCCAAATCTACACTCATACGCTAGATGATTTCGTACCATTTCTAATACAAGAAATTATTTTATCGCTTAGGGTTAAAAGTTGTCTAATTGAAATTGAGTTGCCCGAACTTGAATGTAATTGTGCTTGAGCACTTCACATGTGCCCATATCAGCTAAAGAAGTCATAGGGTTCACGTTATTAACTTATCAGGTTTTCTATATTTCAGATCTTTCGAAATTTAGGAGTACCAACTCTAGGTCCAAAACACTAAATGTCCTAACATTTGATGGTCATTGTGGTTTATATAATTCTCATTCCCAAGGTCCTAGTTATCTCATTACTTCGCTTAGAAATTCTTAGTTTGGGTCCGTTCTTATAGTCCAACGCGCCTGTATTTGCGCCATTCAAATCCATTTCAGGTTTGGAATTTGTCAACTAACGACTCAAACCCGTCGACTGATGGCCTAAAGGCGACCTAGGTCGATTCACGTGATCGAAGATACGTTGTAAACTAAGTTACAGTATTCGGTCTCACCTGTCGGCAAAACCTTGGGATCCTAATATCGTCTTTAAATTCCATCGCCCCCTTCCTAAATCAAAGTGCGTCAGTGTGCGTCGTGTTACCATAACCCAAGTCCAATTTAATTTAAATCATGCTCTGATACCATCTTGTAACGCCCTGAAAATCGGGGGTCGAGCAAAGCTCTATTGTGGCCCTGATCGAGCGACAATACCATTGAACTGAAATTGGTCCCCCACGGTCGATCCACAAATCCTATCGGACCGAAATCTTAACCTGGCTTAGATCCATTGTCAAGGAACTTGCCCCTGACCGTGTACAGGTAATGGACCTCCAAATGAACCCTGTTGGCCCGAAACAGATGCCTTTTGGCTATCACCTAAGTATACCATGGCCCTAGGGCCATTTGTGTCAGTTCTGGGCCTATATAAGGGCCTTTACCCACCCTCTCTCATTCCATACGAAATTCATAAACCTTAGGAGAGAGAAGAGAGAAAAGAGGAGAAAAATGTGAGGAGAAGTGAGAGAGAGTGAGGGATAGATGCCGGGATTCGTTCCTGCCACTCCACGGGCTGAATCCCTTCTCCCGTGTCGCTACATCAACAAATCCAAATCCATTAATGGGTAAGAAATCCTAACCCTAATCTATTTTAAGTATCTAAGTAGATTAATCGATGAAGTAGCTAACCTATTTTGTTATTCAGGTAGCCGTTGTGCCGTAAACAAAGACGTTGTGTTCAAACTGAGCTCGGTATGGGTTTACTGGCGAAAGGTGTGCACTATAAATGTTTAGGTTATGGTTTTCAATGCTTTCAGTGTCAGCTAATGATTTATGTCAGACTTGATTGTTGTTATATGATCCTAGTTATGATGCTTTGTATATATTATACATATGTGAACTATGTTGAATTCAAAGATGCATTCCATGTGTTTGTTGAAATATTCGAATGAGTATGAAATTATGATTCGTGTTCCTCATGACTGTAAACGTAGGATTCATAGTTGTCATCGATATTATGATTACTATGTGTGATGATTTATTATAATATATGCCGTAACAAACCTAGTTCATATATTGGGTAAAGGATAGCCTAAGTGTTTGATAAAATGTTTGAATGAGTGTGAAATCCTGATTTGTGTTTGTCATGATTTCTAATCTAAGATCCATGTTTGTTATACGCTTTATAACCTACGTTGTGTAGAAAATTGCTATAGTTCATGTCGTAACTAATCTAGTTTATGTATTTAGTAATATGTAGTCTAAGTGTTTGATAAAATGCTTGAATGAGTAAATGGTTGCTGAATTGTATTTAATGAGGCCATTGAGATGGGATTCTTAAGTACCTTGTCTATAGTTACAGTTTCCTTTATGTAATCTATCTTGCTACTATGTGATTTATGAATGAATGTCTATGTATGATAACATGTACTCTATGTGTTCGTTAAAATGCTTATATGAGATTTATATTTGAATTGGTTGTTACATGCTGTTTTGACTAGCACATATGAATGCCTATTGTATTTGAAATGAGATTGGGGCTACGATGTAGTCCAAGCAATCAATAATGGTTTACGATCGATGGTCGAACTGTTTTAGCCACGATGGATACGTTCGAGGAATTCGAGTCGTACGCTGATTATCGACAGTGGCTAGGCCACGAGGAGTGCATATACGCTCCATGTCAATTAATTTAATGTATGCTCGTACCAGTCGAGCTTGTCAAGTAACTCGATTGGCCCAATGTATGTTCACCATGTATGGACGCTACTACTTGAACCTAAGATACCAAACTTACCAGTGAAAAGCCCGTTTAACCTTGGTACCTTGATCCGCTAAGACTCATGAGCCGGGCATGATGGTATGGGACACCGTGGTCGAGCTGTCGGCTTATGCTGGGGCGACGAGCCTCCTCGTAGTGACTTTGTAGCAACCCAAACTTATGAGCCGAATACGGTGGTATGGGACACTGTATTCGAGTTGTCGGCCTACGCTAAGGTGACGAGCCTTTTCCGTAGTAACCTTAAGTATACACTAGGACTATGCTAAGGTGACGAGCCTTGTCATAGTGACCTTGAGTATAAAATAGGCCTACCCCGACGTAGCCTGGCTGTGGTCCCCAGTCGTGTTGGTGACAAGCCTTCAAAAATAGACTGTCAGTTGGTAGAGCATTTGTGGTAGTAACCTCGAGTGTGAATTAAGCCTACGCTGAGGTGACGAGCCTCCTGTAGCAACCTATGGTATAAACTCGCGAATTTGCCTAACGTATGTGATTAATAGGATTGACGACCCTATATGGATCATTGTTTGGGTTAATGATAAAAAGGGAGGTATCTTAGCTTCCCGAATATGCTGCATGAATAAACCTAATTTAATATTGGCTAACATGATCATGCACTGCATTGCATGTGCTTTGGCGAGGAAGCGCACGTTTAAGGAGTTTGCCATGTGCGACCGTGAGATGATGTCGCTGAGGGAGTGCAGGTGAGGGCATGCATCGTTACAACATATCACTCCAGCATTAACAAGAGTAGTTAGGACCTGATTGTTATACTGCTTTATCATTACTACTTGACTGAATTGATAACATGTTAACCTTTGCTTTATAGTTCCACTGAATTAGCTACTCATTCCCACCTGGGACGGTGTTTTAAACACCACCTAGAGTCTGGTTTAGATGCAGGTGATGGCGGGGTCTATACAATAGAGTTGGACTTCGTGGGCGAGGAGGAAGGATTCTCCTACGTTCAACTATCGGGCGGATCTATGTAGATCTCATTCCGATGCGCAGGGACTACTAGGATACTTGTTTAGTCAAACACATTTACTTCCTGCATTTTATATTGTTAGAAACAACACATGTATATATATTTAGCCTAGTTTTATGATTTGTGAAACGTTTTCATAATTAAATGTATATATTTTAGTCTTCCACTTACCAAATTACATTAACTCTGGAGTATGATATGTTGTTTTAGTATAATCTCACTCATGTTTAAATGTATTAATGTGGGTAACATTCAATCATCATTATCTATGTTGCATAAGTGATGTGTTAGAACTCGGGAGTAGAGCTTTGGCCGACCCCCGATTTTCAGGGTGTTACACAATATCGGGCCCGACTCGTCGATAGCAAACCTATTCCTCAAGCTGGTCAAACTCAACTTAGGAATTGCCCCCTCACTCAGGTGGGTATAGTCACACCCCTTTCCAACCGACCACGACACAGTGGGAGATGCGGCCTACTGGTATATGGCCCTCGCGTGCCTATGTATCCACTCGGTCTCGACGTTGGAGTCATCCTTTGGTACCATCAGATTTAGGGATTTTCACCCAGGGACATCTATGGTGCCCCGATGCTAGAAACAGTATTTCCCATTTCCAATCCGACCATCCACGATGTGTCTTTGGAGGCTATGGCCCTAATGTCGCTAGGGCATATAGTAATCACAATCACACAAATGCAAAGTGCATGAGTCACACAGTCTAATTATGTACCAATCCTACGCATATCGTGTGCTCATGTGGGATGACTCCGCCTATCAAGGAGTCCCATAAACCACCTATACTATGACATATGCAATGGCCAATCACATCTCATAACAAACATACAGATGATGCGTATGGGCATGTATCATGATGCTATGCTGTCACAAACTCATAATCGGCAACGGTAGCCGGTATCGGCAATCGGCACCGATAATCGGCATCGATAATCAATCTCGATATAAGGCGAGGTCCATAGATGGACGACCGATAATGGATCATTTAAAATCAATGGGGGCCCAAGCGTTTGGGTTAACCCACTAGAGAATGATGAGGATGGGCCTAACAGGGCCTAAGGAAAGGTCACAATGTGGACATCCAACCATCATTACCCATCAATGTGGACCTTTAACCAACAGTGCTCCCAAGGAATGACGCTCATAAGGCCAATCGTATGATGGGCCCACGGCCTCATACAAGGGCCTAATATACATCATTATGAGCCTTGCTTATGGGGCATATACGCATCACATTGGGCCTCACTCATGGGCCAATATATATATATAGCACATTAGGCCGTATCGAATGGGCCGATCAAATGGGCCGAAATAAGTGCGCCGAATCAAATGGGCCGAATTAATTGGGCCGAGTCGATTCGGCCGAATCGAATGGGCCGAGTCAAATGGGCTGAATCGATGGGCTGAATCAAATAGGCCAAGTCAAATGGGCCAAATCGATGGGCCGAATCAAATGGGCTGAGTCAACTGGGCCGATTAAATGGGCCGAGTCAATTGGGCCAATCAAATGGGCCGAGTCAATTGCGGCGAATACACAACATTATGGGCCTCTACCCATGGGCTCCAAATACATCATATTAGGCCTCTCAAATACAACAAGTAGGTAACACTACTTGGGCCACACCATTCATCCATCTAGAGAGATTATTTTAAAGCATTATACAAAAATGAATCATATCCAAAGGATCATCTGGACCATACCACACTTAACAATGGTGATATAATTCCCACTATTAGAAATTTAGAGGGCCCACCATATCATTCATTTCCCCTCCAGACTGTTCATGAGATTACAAGGACCTGAACAGGGAGGAAAATAAATATTATATTGATTCAAAACTATTGTAACCCAAAGGGGTTTTAATGGTAGACGTTCACTCCACTATCTTCTGTAGTGTGGTCCACTTGATACTAGCTCTGTCATATTTTTAGTCTCAAACCTTGAGACAAGCTCGCCAGGTGAATGGACGGTTCACATACATCAGTGGGGTCCACATATGTGGCTCATCACGTAAAAAGGGATGGACGGTTTAGATATAACACATGCATCATGGTGGGGTCGTGCTGCATCTAGCACGTCACCAAGGTGGGCCCTACATCCACACACAGATGGACGGTCGGGATACAACATACGCATCATGGTGGCTGCACAAAGCTCCTGCTCGTCCCAATAACATGGGTGGATGGTTTGGATGCAACACATGCATCATGGTGGGTCCCATAGATAGACGGCATAGATGGAACAGGTGGGACCCACGGAACTTGCTGCTAACATTAAAAGAGAGAGAGAAAGAGAGAGAGAGAGAGAGCAACAGCATTGAATGTATATTTATAATATAGTATAATATATATATATATATGATATGCAGCTTTTGCTGCCTTTAAATAGGCAAAGGTGGGTCCCACGTAGGGCCCACCCTCATATATAAATAAAAAATATATATAATATTATATTTAATATTTGAGAACGTTTAGGCCTTGGACGGCCTGGACGGGTGTACACATCAAGGTGTAGCCCCACACGTGGGGTGGATCCCACCGTCTAAGGACGGTGAAGGCCCCACACGCATCATGGTGTGGCCGACATGGGTGGGTCCCACTAACCCCACTGTACGTTCACACTTCACTGTTAGCACACACCTCACTATTAGCCACTCCCACTGTTAGCACACACCTCACTGTTAACCACTCCCACTGTTAAAATGAGGTATCTTTACTCATCTACTGCTAGAGCTATGGATCTGGGGGTTGGATAAATACATCCAGGAGGGGCCCACCCACACGTGTGAGATGGGCCACGTCCTAGATGGACAGTTGGGATGACATATAAGCATCATGGTATGTCCCACATGGATGGGGTCCACCGGTAGATGGCATGGATGTAAACATCATGGTGGGCCACACACCTCATCACCATCATTACCATATAAAAAAGGTAAAAGAGAGAAATAAAAAAGAGAGATCGGATGTTGATGGAGGGACCCCGCCACTATGGGCCCTCCATGATCACAATACACAAATAAAAAAAGGGTCCAATCACAAGTGGGCCTTCTAATAAAAAATCAACGGTGGATCACCCACTTATCGGTCTTCTTCTTTTGCCCCTTGGACTCGTATGCTCCTTGCCTTTGATCTTGATGGAGGTTAATGAGGAATGGAGGGTTGAGATGGGATTCTAGGGGTTAGATGGTGGGGTGTGAAGCTCTCAACTTGGTTGGAAATGGAGGGAGGCCATGGACGTTGGGAGCTCTTGTTGTTTAAATATGAATAAAGAGAGGGAGAGAGAGAGATAAGGAGAGAGGGGTAGTTGCAATCATGATGGTAGGGCCATCATGACTTGTAAGAGAGGGGTGTGGCTAGCAATTATGGGCTAGGGCAATCATTACTTGGGAAGAGACATGTCGTTAATACATGTAAGAAGGGTTGACTTATGAAGAAAAGCCATCATTATTTGTGTAAGGACATGATATCACCCACCTAGGGAATGGTGCCGGTGGGTCCCATAACGTACGGTCCACGGCCATTATAATGTACGGTTCACGTGTCATGATTTACACGTCGGATCGGTGTGCAAGTAGTCGCCGCGGTCACTTAGGTACAAGTTTCGGGTCAAGCCGACTTCGGTATGCAAGATTCGGCTTAGGATTGTGCGCAAACATCGGATACAGGTCGAGGGTTACCAGAATTCGATCAGAAATACCGCGGAAGCCTACAGAATGGTACGGTCTAGGATACGGGTCTTACAACTCTCCCCTCCAAATAAAAATTTCATCCTCGAAATTTACACAATCATCGCAACTAAAGATAACCTATAAAGAACGAAAAAACATAGCATCACCATATACAATCAGACACAGCATATAAGATACAACATATAATCAATCATCAAAGAGATGGGGATAGTGCTCTCGAATCTCAGGCTCACGCTCCTAAGAAGCCTCCTCAATAAAATGGTTACCCCACTGAACCTTCACCAACGAAATGACCTTAGTCTGGAGGACCTGCTCCTTCCGATCAAGGATACGAACTGGCTGCTCGATGTAAGAAGTGTTCACACCCCAAGTGCAGGGTTATGATGTAGTAATAAACTCGGTAAGACCGAGGTCGAATCCCAAGGAACTGAACCTGTCGTAATCCGAAATCAACTAGAACTAGAACTAGAATGAGATGAAATTCTAAATTGAGTGTAATTTGAGAAATAATGGTGAAATATTTAAACTAAAATTTAAGAAAAATTCAGGAAAAGGGAAACTAGGGATTCAGAGGATCCACTTGTAGAGATCAGGGAGATCTTATGCCTGTATTATAAATCAGGAAAATTAACTGAACTGCCATTGATATAGATTTCAAGAGATGAGAGGTATATGAATTAGGATGGATTCCATCACCAAACCATGCCCAGGAGACAAAGCAAACAACAGAATTAAACTAATTACCAACCAATCAACATGTTTATGAAGGTTAGGAAAGGGTACCGACATCCAACCATGCCCAGGAGACGATGGTGAACAACAGGGCTTCCTGACGTCATAAACATAAAGAGGAAAAGAACATGCTCAAAGCCATTGCGGACCCATTGTAATTTCGGTACACAGACCATTAAAGACTAAAAACACATTCCCATAATAAAAATCCAAATCATCATCAAATTCAAATCTAAACAAAGGCACAAACAAAAAGGCCTCCCATCACGCGCTACAAGCTTCACCTCTTAGCCCTAGCTAAGAGGTTTACCACACATAGACATGGTGGACTAAATCTCTAAAAAATAAAATAATTAACAAGAAGAAGAAAAAACAAACTCTTTTTCTCGTCTCTCTCTCCTCACGTCACCCCAAGTGAATTCCAAGCTCTCTCTCCCTCTATCTTATAGTGACCCTCCGTGAAGAGGCTGGAGAGAATCCTTTTTGAAAACTGAATTTGGTGTTGGCTGCGTGTGTAAGGCTTCCGCAGCCAAAATCGGACCTCCAAACTACCCATTTCAGTAATATATTTTTTTCTAAAAAGATTGTTTCTTAGGACGTTTCCGAGCGGCCTACACAGTGGACGGATCAGATCGTCAGTTTGAACAATCGATGGGGCCCACGACCATCCGCAAAACGGACACAATCGGTCCGTTACGCAGCCAACAAAACGGCATCGACCGCTGTGATGTTCGGTGGGTCCCACCTTGACGTCTATTGAGAAATCCACTCCGTTTATTGGAAAGGTGTCGAAAAATCGGTCAGGAAGTGCCGGTTTTTGACTGATTTCAGTGTGATCCATGGAATTTTTCTTACACCGTTCATCTTCCTTTTAGACGGTGGAAAACCGATCGTCGTTGTTTCTTGAAATTCTGCCATCTAGGTTTGAATGATAGGAGGCGTAGGGTTCTGATGGACGGTCCAGATCAAGCCTAGAATGCATGATGGTGGCCCACAACTTTCCTCGCAAACTCTGTTGCGTAACAGAGCTTTCGGACGTCGCTGGCGATGATCGGTGGGTCCGACATTGATGTCTATGTAAAAATCCACCCCGTCCATTGAAATTCTGGCGAAAAACCAGTAAGAATCGACTGCTTTTGGGTTAGATTCGGTGTGGCCCACTGATTCTTCTGTACCGCCGTCCATCTTCCATTTGACAGAAAAACTCTTCCGATCGCTCGCATGAGAGAAAAAGGACTCCTAGGCGTGGGTTATTACCTCCCTCTGGACTCAATGGATGGTTCAGATCAGTCGAAAGGATTACGGGTGGGGCCCATGACGCAGGTCCCGGACGGACATGCCTATTGGCCATTGTCTCCCGGGCGTAACGGATCGGGTCGGCGGGCGCCGACCCGTGTCTGGTCCAGGTGCACCTTGAGTGCACCTGTGTATTGCGCACTTGCGCTGTCGTGGGGTCCACACGTAGTGTTCGTGAGAAATCCGTACCGTCCACCCGGTTTTCCATATCATTTAAGGTGTTGAGTCCAAATTTGAGGCATATCCAGATGTCATGTGGGCCCAAAATCGACGGTTTATAGGTTGATCTGTCCGTTGGGATACTTATACTGAGATCCAACGGCTGAAATTCAACGTGTACGGTTGATTTATGGTCCTCACACCATTCATGAACTCTTGGGCCGAACAGATGGTGGTAACCCTGTGATCTTACATTCTGAACCAATTTCGGGCCACTTGAACTTCAGTTTCTCGATTTTCGCGGATTTCCGGTGTGTAAATTCGATGATCTTGGTCCCCTAGGGTCCGTCCCTTGCCTTGGTGTCATCAGAGCATTAAATCCATGCTTTTTAGCGACTTTTTACCGTTCATGCTCTCAAATACACCCTGTATCACAAACACAGTTAAAACCGGGCGTTAAACAATATTGTGCTCGTAAATCCAGGTAATAGATGGGGTCTGATATGCAATATTTGACCCTCAACATAACCCCCAACCAGCATTTTGCTAGTCCCGAGCAAAGTATGCGAAAATTAAGTTGAGAATTACGAGATAATTCTTGTGAAGCCGAGTGATATTTTGAAAAACAATCCAGATATGAGAAATCTTAAGATTCATGAATGTTGATTATTAATTTCTCCTGGCCTCTCATGCACGGTGAATTTCATAATCAAGTTCAAATATTAATCCATAAACTAGAATAATTTTAACATTGAGTTCCATGGGTGTATAGTGAAATCTCAGCCTATCATCATTAAGAGATCAAATTGTCGATTTCATGATATCATTAGTAATCAATCAGAAAATTCATAACAACCATCACCTAAACCAGTACTTTGCCTCACAGGTCATTCTCTCTCTTTTTTTTTTTTTATGTCAAGATGGGAATCAAATTTTCACTTATAGGGAGCAAACCTATGGTGAAAATAGTCGTCCAGCTCTGTCTAACTGTTAATAATAGAAAATCAAATCCACACCTATAGGGAGCAAACCCATGGTGTAATTCTCCTTTTATACCCTGTTGGCCAAATCTTTTAGGCTGGTTTCTTTCATGCTTAGTGATTACCAAGTCAAACTGAAATCTCAATGTGTAAGCGAGATGTGACATGTGAAATCATGACTCAATCAATGTTTACAACTTCTAATCATGGATTAATAATTCGAACTTAACTGTGAAATCTACAGATAACTGAATCCAAAAGTCATGAATTACCAACAATACGTATCTTGAAATTCTAAATCCAGGATATCTGTCAAAATCACTTCAAATTCACAAGGATTTCCAGAAAAAATTTAAAAATTTTCACAAGTTCAAGTTTTGCTCAAGACCAAGAAAATACTGATTAGGTTACCTAATCTCCCACCCCCAACCTAAAATCTACATTGTCCTCAATGTAAAAGATATGAGCATGGAATGCACATGGGACAACGAAAGTAAAAGAGAAGTGATGGGAAGATAGTACCTGAATGATGAATCGTGAGAGACTTTCCAAGAGATCTCAACATGAGAGCGGGTGAGCACGAGAGAAAAAACAACACAAAAATAACAAGAAATAAAATCCTACCTATACCACTTTCGCAGGTGCTCTCGATTGCATTTAGCACATGCAACAAGCTTTTAAACCCCTAGGTTGCCCCTAGTGGACGAGTTGTAGTCTCGTGAGGGTTTACAGCAATGTTACCCACAAACATTGAACTCACTACTCATGCTGCAAGGTTCATCTTCTGGCCAGTATCTTGATAAGTTCCTCAGTAAGTTCCTCAACAAGATCATCCAAAAGCCCTTTTTGCAAAAGGCTTGGGTGCCCTGGAGCATGACTTTCCAGAGAGACTTATGTACCTCATAAGAAATTTTCCATTGCATTGCTTGAGGTAACCAGAGTATGTACGATTCACCTGTGACAGAAGAAGTTTCAACGTTAGTATCCCATGGTGAATCAGAGACTACAAGTAGATAAAGTTTAGAAAACTTCGCAAAAAGTGATGTAGCCTCAACACATTTCGAAGTGTCAATCTTCGGTTCAATTTTCAGCTCCTCCTCCTTTAATGGTAGACGGTTAGGATCAGGGGAAGAAGGGGCTTCAAAATAAGGGTTCTCTCGGTCAGTGATAACTACCGAGATGTTGTCTTGCAAGGCATCCACTTTGTCTTTTGACATGGGATCGTTTGACTTTGAAAAGTGTGCCCAGCAATTATCAAAAGAGTCAGAAATTTCAGCTGAGAGTGACTTATTTTCCTCATGGAAATCTGTAATGAGATGCTCAAGGACTCCCTCGCCCTTAAAAGTATATGAAGATATGTTCTCTTGCTCCAGCCCTGCACAAACATATTGAAGATCAATAGGGGAAGCATCGATGGGATCACTTTGTTCATTGAAACTACTCAATCGAGGCGTTGAACTGTCAGACGTGTACAGCTCAGATGGTGGTCTTAATTGAGTGGTTTCAAATTCTAGAGTCGTAGCGAGCAGCTCGTCCTTCTCCCAAATCACATTATCATTCAATTCAAGAGAGTGGTCCAAACATGTCTCACAGAAGTTGGAAGGGTCGGTTTTAATGAGCTCATCTTCCACTTTTAAATCAGATATGTTAGGTGAGTGGAGTAGCTCAGTATGACCGATCACTTCGTGTGCTTCTTGAGCATTGACTGGACCATACTTGAGATTGATTCCGGGGAATTTGGGTTGTGCTCTCATGAATCTCATCCCAATACTTCTCGGCTTCTAATTGCAAGACACACTTGAGATGGGATCGCTTTCCTCACAATCTATTCATAAATTCGGTTGAGGTTCGAATGAACTAACCTCTACCTCATCATTGAATTCATGTGTGTCAAGTAAGGGAGGTGTGTCATCATCACTGTATTTGAAAGACACCCATGTATCTCCACCATTCTTTTGAACAGTCATCGAGATCGGCTCATTGGAAATTGAACCACGTGCTCGTTAATGGAATCCAACTCCTCATTCCAAATTCCAGATTTCATCAAAAGCGAGTGAGGATCACTTTCCTGGCATTGTATTTCTGGATTGGATTGTAGTTGGGATGCACGAGCTTCTTCTATCCTTTCAAGTCAGTGCTTCCATTGCTTTTTCTTATTTCCGTAAGGCATTCCATGGTATATCTTGAATTTCATCCTCTTGGATCGTTTCTGGTAGGTTCTCAACGGTAGGGTATCCAAGAGAATAATCATTACATGTGGTTGGTTCATCTTCCCAGTTTTGATAGTTCCACTGGTTATAGTCATACGGGTCATCGGTCGAGAGTTGATACGCGTTATCATTCCAATAATCACGTATTGTTTCCTTAACTTGTGGAATGCAATTATTTTCCCGTAGATAATCACCGAAGGACTTCTTAATCGGTGGAGCATCATGTTTCGATTGGTTGAAGTAATTTTCAGAAAATATTTGAGGCATAGGCTGTTTTCCATCATTATCATCATACATCAAAAAATTTTCCCAAGATTCCTTAGCTATCTCAACATATATACGTTCCAACTCTTGCATAGTAAAACCCAAATTCAAGCTACTCTAGGAAAAATAAAAGAAAAGATCCTACAACAGGTATGGAAAGTATGAGGGGAAGAAGTTAGAAAGAAGTTACCAGGTTAAAGATTCCTAAGTAAAAAAACTGTAAAACAAAACAAAACAAGTTAGTTGTTAAGAATAGTAAGTCTAAGGTTAGAAAATTTCTAAAAATAAAACCCTAATTCTAAAAATAGAAAAAAGTAAAGAAATTAGGAAGATATCACCAAATTAGAAGTTTCTATCTTAGAATCCTACAAAACAAGAAAACTGGTTAGTTTCTATAAATCAAAATAGAAAACAAAATCAAAAATTAAAATTAGTAAAATCCTAATCTTAAACTAACTCTAAATCCAATTAATTTCAGAAAATCGTAGCCGTCAGTCCCCGGCAACGGTGCCAAAAACTTGTTCACACCCCAAGTGCAGGGTTATGATGTAGTAATAAACTCGGTAAGACCGAGGTCGAATCCCAAGGAACTGAACCTGTACGTAATCCGAAATCAACTAGAACTAGAACTAGAATGAGATGAAATTCTAAATTGAGTGTAATTTGAGAAATAATGGTGAAATATTTAAACTAAAATTTAAGAAAAATTCAGGAAAAGGGAAACTAGAGATTCAGAGGATCCACTTGTAGAGATCAGGGAGATCTTATGCCTGTATTATAAATCAGGAAAATTAACTGAACTGCCATTGATATAGATTTCAAGAGATGAGACGTATATGAATTAGGATGGATTCCATCACCAAACCATGCCCAGGAGACAAAGCAAACAACAGAATTAAACTAATTACCAACAAATCAACATGTTTATGAAGGTTAGGAAAGGGTACCGACATCCAACCATGCCTGGAGACGATGGTGAACAACAGGGCTTCCTGACGTCATAAACATAAAGAGGAAAAGAACATGCTCAAAGCCATTGCGGACTCCATTGTAATTTCGGTCACAACAGACCATTAAAGACTAAAAACACATTCTCATAATAAAAATCCAAATCATCATCAAATTCGGTCTAAACAAAGGCACAAACAAAAGGCCTCCCATCACGCTACAAGCTTCACCTCTTAGTTCTAGCTAAGAGGTTTAGCCACACATAGACATGGTGGACTAAATCTCTAAAAAATAAAATAATTAACAAGAAGGAAAAAAATAAACTCTTTTTATGTCTCTCTCTCCTCACGTCCGCCCCAAGTTGAATTCCAAGCTCTCTCTCCCTCTATCTTATAGTGCTGACCCTCCGTGAAGAGGCTGGAGAGAATCCTTTTTGAAAACTGAATTTGGTGTTGGCTGCGTGTGTAAGGCTTCCGCAGCCAAAATCGAACCTCCAAACTACCCATTTCAGTAATATATTTTTTTCTAAAAAGATTGTTTCTTAGGACGTTTCCGAGCGGCCTACACAGTGGACGGATCAGATCGTCAGTTTGAACAATCGATGGGGCCCACGACCATCCGCAAAACGGACACAATCGGTCCATTACGCAGCCAACAAAACGGCATCGACCGTTGTGATGTTCGGTGGGTCCCACCTTGACGTCTATTGAGAAATCCACTCCGTTTATTGGAAAGGTGTCGAAAAACCGGTCAGGAAGTGCCGGTTTTTGACTGATTTCAGTGTGATCCATGGAATTTTTCTTACACCGTTCATCTTCCTTTTAGACGGTGGAAAACCGATCGTCGTTGTTTCTTAAAATTCTGCCATCTAGATTTGAATGATAGGAGGCATAGGGTTCTGATGGACGGTCCAGATCAAGCCTAGAATGCATGATGGTGGCCCACAACTTTCCTCCGCAAACTCTGTTGCGTAACAGAGCTTTCGGACGTCGCTGGCGATGATCGGTGGGTCCGACATTGATGTCTATGTAAAAATCCACCCCGTCCATTGAAATTCTGGCGAAAAACCAGTAAGAATCGACTGCTTTTGGGTTAGATTCGGTGTGGCCCACTGATTCTTCTCTGTACCCGTCCATCTTCCGTTTGACAGAAAAACTCTTCCGATCGCTCGCATGAGAGAAAAAGGACTCCTAGGCGTGGGTTATTACCTCCCTCTGGACTCAATGGATGGTTCAGATCAGTCGAAAGGATTACGGGTGGGGCCCATGACGCAAAACCGGACGGACAGCGTCTATTCGCTGTCTCCGGGCGTGAAACGGATCGGGTCAGCGGGCGCTGACCCGATGTCCTGGTCCGGTGCACCTTGAGTGCACCTGTGTATTGCGCACTTGCGCTGTCAGTGGGGTCCACACGTAGTGTTCGTGAGAAATCCGTACCGTCCACCCGGTTTTTCATATCATTTAAGGTGTTGAGTCCAAATTTGAGGCATATCCAGATGTCATGTGGGCCCAAAATCGACGGTTTATAGGCTGATCTGTCCGTTGGGATACTTATACTGAGATCCAACTGAAATTCAACGTGTACGGTTGATTTATGGTCCTCACACCATTCATGAACTCTTGGGCCGAACAGGATGGTGGTAACCCTGTGATCTTACATTCTGAACCAATTTCGGGCCACTTGAACTTCAGTTTCTCGATTTTCGCGGATTTTCGGTGTGTAAATTCGATGATCTTGGTCCCCTAGGGTCCGTCCCTTGCCTTGGTGTCATCAAAGCATTAAATCCATGCTTTTTAGCGACTTTTTACCGTTCATGCTCTCAAATACACCCTGTATCACAAACACAGTTAAAACCGGGCGTTAAACAATATTGTGCTCGTAAATCCAGGTAATAGATGGGGTCTGATATGCAATATTTGACCCTCAACAAGAAG
This sequence comes from Magnolia changhungtana, assembly GCA_030180095.1. Lineage (NCBI taxonomy): Eukaryota > Viridiplantae > Streptophyta > Magnoliopsida > Magnoliales > Magnoliaceae > Magnolia > Magnolia changhungtana. The sequence goes on from JASAUF010000600.1 coordinate 9,361,426, forward strand.
TATCCTCACGAACCTCCAACGGCTGCCAATCAATAACAAGAACGATGTCTGACCCACATTTCCTCATCATAGAGACATGAAAAATGTTGTGGACGCTAGACAACTGAGATGGCAAGGCAGGTCGATAGGCCACTGCGCCAATGCGCCCAATGATCTCGAAAGGTCCTATGAATCTCGGGGTAAGCTTGTCCTTCACTCCAAATCGAACTACGCCCTTCATGGGCGAGACCTTGAGATACACTCTGTCTCCAACATCGAACTCCAAGGGACGACGCCGATGATCAGCAAAACTCTTCTGCCGGCTCTAAGTTGTGCGCATCCTCTGCCCGATGATATCTATAGCCTCTTACATCTGTTGCACATGCTCGGGACCTAGGAGACGCCTCTCTCCAACCTCGGTCCAACAACTTGGTGATCTGCACGGTTTGCCATACAATGCCTCAAAAGGAGTCATGTTAATGGTTGCCTAATAGTTGTTGTATGCGAACTCAGCCAATCGCTGATGCTCATCCCAGCTATCTCTGAAATCAATCACACAGGCCCGAAGCATATCCTTAAGGATCTTGTTGACCCTCTCGGTCTGGCCATCGGTCTGCAGATGATACGCTGTGCTGAACTGTAAATCAGTACCCATCGCTCTCTGAAAGCTCCCCAAAAACTTAAACGTGAACTTCGGGTCTCGGTCTGAAATGATCGAGACAGGAACACCGTGCAATCTTACGATCTCATCAACAAATAGCTTGGCGAGCCGGTCCACATGCTAGGTCTCACGAATAGTAAAAAAATGTGCCGACTTCGTCAGACGGTCCACGACAACCCAGATGACATCATGACCGCACTGAGTCCTCGGCAAACCCATGATAAAATCGATAGATATGTGCTCCCACTTTCACATCGGGACGCTCAACGACTGCAATGGACCAGGGGGTCTCTAATGATCGGCCTTGACATGCTGGCATGTGTCACACTCGGCCATAACACTGGTGATCTAGCACTTCATCCCTGCCTAAAAATATTGTCTCCTCATATCACGATACATCTTCGTCGAGCCAGGGTGGATAGAAAACCGCGATCGATGTGCCTCGATCATAAAATCTATGCGTAACTTAGGAATATCTGGGACACATAATTAGCCTCTAAAGTGAATTCCACTATCAGATCCAACCTATCAATCTGTCTGACTCTCAGATGCTGCCTCAACTCGGTAATCCTGTAACGACTCGTCTGTCTACTGAGCCTCGATCACCCTTGCAATAAGAGAGGGTTAAATCGACAAGCTCGATAGAAAATTGAAGACTAAACTTGAAGTCATACTCTGCTATATCCTCAATCATCCTCCACTCCTGAATCATCATGTGTGCCACCAGGCCTCCTAGCTTACGGCTGAGGGCATCCGCCACCATGTTTTCCTTGCCTGAGTGGTACTGGAGGTCAAAATCATAGTCCTTCAGGAGCTCTATCCAGCGTCTCTGCCTCATGTTCAACTCAGACTAAGAGAATAAATATTTCAAGCTTTTGTAGTCGAAGAAAAGCTCAAACCTGACCTCATAGAGATAGTGTCTCCACACCTTCAATGCGAAGATGATTGCTGCCAGCTCCAAATCATGTGTGGGGTAGTTCAGCTCATGGACCTTGAGCTAACGAGAAGTGAAGGCTACAGGCCTACCATGCTGCATCAAGACAGCACCCAAGCCAATACGCGAAGCATCGATAAATACAACGGATCCATTACTCCCAGAGGGAAGCTCTGCGAATACCTGATCATATGCGTCGCCCCAAACAAACTCTGCGCCCTTCTGAGTCAACTTGGTCAACGGGGCTAAGATACAGGGGAAGCCCTCAATGAAACGCCGATTGTATCCCGCTAAACTAAGGAAACTGCGGATCTCGAACGCAGTCGTGGGTTGGCCCCACTAACGCACTGCCTCAACCTTCGAGGGGTCTACTGCGATACCCTCCCTCGTCACCACGTGACTGAGGAACTTCACCTCTTGCAAAAACTCGCACTTCTCCAGCTTCGCATACAGCTGGTGGGCCCGGAGAGTCTGCAATGCGATCTCCAAGTGCTGCATATGGTCCTCACAAGTCCTTGAATATATCAAAATGTTATCGATGAAGACCACAACAAACTGATCGAGATATAGACAGAATACCTCGTTCATAAACTGCATGAAAATCGCAGGTGTATTGGTCAGTCCAAAGGACATGACCTAAAACTCAAAATGACCATAATGCGTCCTGAAAGCCGTCTTCAAAATGTCCTCTCGGATCCAAATCTGATGATAACCGGAACGCAGGTCAATCTTCAAAAAGAATTGTGCACCCTGCAACTGATCAAACAAATCATCTATCCTCGGGAGCGGGTACTTATTCTTAATCGTGACCCGGTTGAGCTCGCGATAATCTACACAGAGCCTCAACGAGCCATCCTTCTTCCTGACGAAGAGTACCGGCGCTCCCCAAGGCGAACTGCTCAGACAAATGAATCCCAACTCACGCAACTCGTCCAACTGCCGTTGCAGCTCTCGCAACTCCATTGGAGTCATACGGTATGAGGCCTTCGAGATAGGCACGGTAGCGGGCACAAGATCGATCTGGAACTCAATATGCCAACGAGGCCGCAACCCCGAAATCTCTTAGAATATGTCGAAAAAATTACAAACAATCGGTAACTGATCAATACATGTGGCAAAAGGCTCCTCAACGGCACAGGACATTAAATAAGACAACGGCTCTCCTCTAAGCTCGACAACGAATTGAACTGCAGCAAGCCTGGTATACAGAACGTGACTGTCCTCGAGGAACAGTCCAAGATGGTGTGGTACTCGGCAAGCTAATCATGCCCAATATAACGTCAAAATCTGACATCGACAATACGTACAAGTTAGCGGGCAAGAAAATCTCTCCCACTAACATGGGACAAGACAAACAGAAGTGGTCTAATACTGTAGTCTTCCCCAAGAGCGTCAATACGGTCAACCCCTCTCGAGCAGACTCTGTCGGCAATCTAGTCGAACGACAGAATCCCTCGGACATAAACGAGTGTGAAGCATCGGAATCAAATAAAACTCGAGCAATGCATGTAGAGACTGGAAGTATACCCTCAATGACTCCTCCAGATGACTGCGGATCCTGCTGAGCCGCATAGAACCTAGCCTGAGCTGGCTAGGGAGGTGCCTGTCCCCTCGGAGGATACTGCTGCTGCTGATGTTGCTGAGGCACTCGAAACTGCTGCCTCTGCTGGAGGTCTCGAAGACTGGTGTTGATGCTGCTACTGAAGGGACCTCAGTGGTGGGATCTGTTATCGCTACTGTTGCGGAGGCTGCTGTGGTGCTCTCAGCTGCTGCGGCGCCCTCGGCTGCTGTTGTTGAGGTCGGAGACACTCTCACCTATGGTGTCCTATCCCACCGTATCTATAGCAGGTATCAGAAAGCTGTCTCTGAGGTGGTGCCGCTGGAGGTGCCAATGGTGCTGTTGGTGCTCTAGCAGATGGGTGGCTCCTGTACCTCTGCGATTGTTGATGCTGCTGCTGTGGGGAGCTACCAGATGGAGCCTGCCTCTTCCAGTTTCTCCTCTGATCAGGATCAGCCTACGTGTCGGCCCACTCAGTCTCATAAATTTGAGCCCTCCACACTACCGTCTGAAAGGTCGGGAGCTCATGCCCAATAACATTGCCGCAAAGACTATAACGCAAGCTATTCTTGAAACGATGGGCCTTCCTCTCCTCGTTATCGACCAAATACGACGCAAACCTCAATAGCGCCACAAAATAGGCCGCATACTATGTCACGGACATGTCCCCCTGCACCAGAGTCTCAAACTTTAATGCTCGCCGACAACGAATGTGGTCGAGGAAGTATTGCTGCTCGAATCGATCAATAAAATCCTCCCATATCCAGACAAAATCAGGCCCTACAACACGAGTAATAGAGGTCCACTAGTGCTCGGCCTCACCCTGGAGAAGAAATACGGCCAACCGAACTCGCTGCTCGGTCGTATATGTCATAGTATCAAAAATCTTCTCCACATCGGAGCATCATCTCTCAGCTGCTATTGGGTCTGGCTCACCTTGGAAACGCAGAGGGTCGAGATGGCAGAACTCTCGAAGAAGGGTGCTCGCGCGATCCTGCTCTGACTGGGCTGGCGAAACAACAGGGCGCCTTCCCTGTCCTTGAAGCGCAGCCATCACAGCCTGCAACATCTGATGTAACTGGGAGGCACTCACAGGTACGGGCAGATCAACACCAGTCTCAGGTGGAGGAACGACATTCTCAAGCTGGGGAGTAGGGATCTCTAGGGGTGGAGCGGGAGTCGTAGGTGGTAAAGCAGGAATCTCAGGTGGTGGAACGGGAGTCGCTCGGGTCGCTCTCCTGAGCGGCATGTCCTATAGAAAGAATAAAGGGGCCTATCAATCCTTGAAAACTCTCGAAGGCACGTTAGGGGACTAAATCGGAAGGTTACGCACTCGGAACCTAATTGTCCTAAACTCATACTAGATATGTGATGTTGTCCTGAGTTGTTCCTAAGTTATGCTTTAATACCAACTTCTGTCATGCCCCAAATTGGAAAACTGGGCTCACAAAATTCCCGATCGCCGAATCCGGCACCGACAGCCTCCGTAGTACCCCATTCTTGGCTCCAGACACCCATTTACCACGTTCCGATCTTGGTATCCTACAAGGAGGATTTTCAGCATAAGATTATTTCACAATAAGCATAACCCATGAACAATAACCACAAGAACATCATCACAAAATCCACAGTGATAAAAAACTTTTGAGTACAAGGAGCACAAAAGGAAATACAATGGTGATAATAACCAAAAACTCCTGAAGCTCTGTGGTATGCTCCTACTCCTGCTCAGCTACGACTGCATCCTCGCGTCACCTGCACGCATCCATTGTGCATAAGCTTATAGAAAGCTTAGAGAGTGGTGAAAGTGTGTGCGCAATATGAGCGTGCTAACAATGAATATGCTAGTGAATCCATGAATGTTAACAGTCGTACCAAGGCTGTGCGATGCAAGGCATGAGTGCTATCGGCCATATCAAGACCATGCGATGCAAGGAATGAATGATGTCGGCCATACCAAGGTCATGTGATGTAAAATGTAACTCAAGCACACCAGTCCTCATTTGAATCCATATGTCAATGCAGCTCATCGCCAGAACATAAAGTATCACTATAATTCTCACTTTGGATAATCATCGAGGTATAGTACACTCTGCGCTAGCTTGCCGCCCCTATCTGAGCACACAACTGGGTGAGTAGAAGAAACCTCACTATCCGCCTGCCAATATCAGGTCCGGCTCGTTGATAGTGGACCTATTCCTCAAGCTGGTCAAACTCAACCTAGAAGTTACACTCAAGCAAGTAAGGTCACACTCCTTTCCAACCGACCACGACACAGTGAAAAATGTGGCCTATTGGTATATAGCGCTCACGCGCTCATGTATCCACTCGGTCTCGACATTGGAGCCATCTTCTGGTACCATCGAGTTTAAGAATTTTCACCTAGGGACATATATGCGCCCCGATGCTAGAAACAGTATTTTCCATATCCAATCCGGCCATCCACGATGTGTCTATGGAGGCTATGGCCCTAATATTGTTAGGGCATACAGTAATCACAATCACACAAATGCAAAGTGCATGAGTCACGTAGTCCAATCATGCACAAATCTTGCGCATATCGTGCACTCATGTGGGATGACTCTGCATATCAGGGAGTCCCATAAACCACCTACACTATGACATATGCAATGGCCAATCACATCTCATAACAAACATACAGATGATACGTATGGGCATGTATCATGATGTTATACTGTCACAAACTCATAATCGGCAATGGTAGCCGATATCGGCAATCGACACCGATAATCAACCTTGATGTAAGGCGGGGTCCATAGATGGACGGCCGATGATGGATCAATTAAAATCAATGGGGGCCCAAGCATTTGGGTTAACCCACTAGAGAATGATGAGGATGGGCCTAACAAGGCCTAAGGGAAGGTCACAATGTGGACGTCCAACAATCATCGCCCATCAATGTGGACCTTTAACCAACATTGCTCCCAAGGAATGACACTCATAAGGCCAATTGTATAATGGGCCCAGGGCCTCATACAAGGGCCTAATATACATCATTATGGTCATTGCTTATGGGGCATATACGCATCACATTGGGCCTCACTCATGGGCCAATATATATACATAGCACATCCGGCCGTATCGAATGGGCCGATCAAATGGGCCAAAACAAGGGGGCCAAATCAAGTGGACCGAGTCAACTGGGCTGATCAAATGAGCCGATCAATTGGGCCGAATACACAACACTATGGGCCTCTAACCATGGGCTCCAAATACATCATATTAGGCCTCTCAAATACAACAAGTAGGTCGCACTACTTAGGCCACACCATTCATCCATCTAGAGAGATTATTTTAAAGCATTACAAAAAAAAAAATGAATCATATCCAAAGGATCATCTGGACCATACCACACTTAACAGTGGTGATATAATCACTATTAGAAATTTAGAGGGCCCACCATATCATTCACTTCCCCTCTAGACTGTTCATAAGGTCACAAGGACCTGAACAGTGAGGAAAACAAATATTATATTGATTCAAAACCATTGTAACCCAAAGGGGTTTTAATGGCAGACGTTCACTCCACTGTCTTCTATAGTGTGGTCCACTTGATACTAGCTCTGTCTTATTTTCAGTCTCAAGCCTTGAGACAAGCTCGCCAGGGGAATGGATGGTTCACATACATCAATGGGGTCCACATACGTGGCCCATGATGTAAAAAGGGATGAACGGTTTAGATATAACACGTGCATCATGGTGGGGCCGTGCTGCACCTAGCACGTCACCAAGGTGGGCCCTACGTCCACACACAGATGGACGATAGGGATACAGCATACGCATCATGGTGGCAGCACAAAGCTCCTGCCCATCCCAGCAACGTGGGTGGACGGTTTGGATGCAACACATGCATCATGGTGGGTCCCATAAATAGATGGCGTGGATGGAACAGGTGGGACCCAAGGAACTTGTTGCTGACGTTAAGAGAGAGAGGGAGAAAGAGAGAGAGAGTTGCATTACTGCCCCTTTTCCAATCCTTTTTTTTAAAGCAGAGGTGGGTTCCACATAGGGCCCACCACAACATTTAATGTATATTTATAATATAAAATAATATATATATGTTATGCAGCTTTTGCTGCCTTTAAAGAGGTAAAGGTGGGTCCCACGTAGGGCCCACCCTCATATATAAATAAAAATATATATTTAATATTTTATTTAATATTTGAGAACGTCCAGGCCCTGGACGGCCTGGACAGGCGTACACATCAAGGTGTAGCCCCACACGTGGGGTAGGTCCCACCGTCCAAGGATGGTGGAGGCCCCACACGCATCACGGTGTGGCCCATCTAAATGGATGGCCGACGTGGGTGGGTCCCACGGACCCCACTGTACGTTCACACTTCACTGTTAGCACACACCTCACTATTAGTCACTCCTACTGTTAACACACACCTCACTGTTAGCCACTCCCACTGTTAGCACACACCTCACTGTTAGCCACACCCACTGTTAAAATGAGGTATCTTTCACTCAGTCTACCACTAGAGCTATGGATCTAGGTATTGGATAAATACATCCAGGAGGGCCCCACCCACATGTGTGGGGTGGGCCACATCCTAGATGGACAGTTGGGATGACATATAAGCACCATGGTGTGTCCCACATGGATAGGGTCCACTAGTAGATGGCATGGATGTAAACATCATGGTGGTCCACACACTTCATCACCATCATTACCATATAAAAAAAAGTAAAAAGAGAGAGAGAAAGAAAAAAGAGAGATCGGATGTTGATGGAGGGACCCTGCCACTATAGGCCCTCCATGATCACAATACATACATAAAAAAACAGGTCCCATCACAAGTGGGCCTTCTAATAGAAAATCAACGGTGGATCACCCACCTATCGGTCTTCTTCTTTTGCCCCTTGGACTCGTATGCTCCTTGCCTTTGATCTTGATGGAGGTTGATGAGGAATGGAGGGTTGAGATGGGATTCTAGGGGTTAGATGGTGGGGTGTGAAGCTCTCAACTTGGTTAGAAATGGATGGAGGCCATGGACATTGAGAGCTCTTACTGTTTGAATGGGAAGAAAGAGAGGGAGAGAGAGATAAGGAGAGAGAGGGGTAGTTGCAATCATGATGGTAGGGCCATCATGACTTGTAAGAGAGGGGTGTGGCTACCAATTATGGGCTAGGGCAATCATTACTTGGGAAAGAGAGTTATCATTAATACATGTAAGAAGGGTTGACTTATGAAGAGAGGCCATCATTATTTGTGTAAGGACATGACATCATCCACCTAGGGAATGGTGTCAGTGGGTCCTACAATGTGCGGTCCACGGTCATTATAATGTGCGGTTCACATGTCATGATTTATACGTCGGATCGGTGCGCGAGTAGGGATGTTGGAACCGCGGCGATGGCGCGGTCGCTAAGGTACAAGTTTCGGGTCAAGCCGACTTTGGTATGCACGACTCGGCTTAGAATTGCGCGCAAACGTCAGATACAGGTCGAGGGTTGTCGGAATTCGACTGAAAAGACCGCAGAAGCCTACGGAATGGTACGGTCTATGATACGGATCTTACATTAGTGGTGAATCTTTTTGCATTTAATGGTGCAGAGTTAAGCCCTTCTCTCGAGGAGTTGGAGAATCTAGCTAGACTTTTGTTTCATCATGAGGCGTACATACCTACCGTCAGTGTTCCTCCGCTAAATAATTCATTGCTCTATAAGGATTCGTGTTACTCGCTAATGCGAGGTCTTGTCAATGGAGAGCTGTTTTTCGATCTAGACCTTTTATATTATGGTTTTTCTATGAATCATGACAATGTGGGGTCAACTTGTTTTGGTTACTGAACTCCCCTTCTGGTATTTTTGTGTTCTTCTGACTGATGTTTTGCATCCCAGTTCTAGCTATGGGAGCACCTGCACATGATTACCTAGATTAGCTTCCTTCATTTGCGTGAGGAGGGTCTTGTGGTTGCTTTGTTGATTGTTCGCCCTTACATAGTTGAAATGATTGAGAGCATTATCGGTGGTGGTTTGATACAATAGAGGGTTGTGACGTGTGTTAGGATTCTCCTTGGCTTCAACTTATGTTGGTAATATTTTTATTCCATGATAAAATGACTATAATAAGCCCATGTATACTTGATAACATCTAAATATTGCATATTTATCCTCTCAATTACATTAGTTTTCCTAGTATTTAAGCGTTAATTTGATATAATTATATATGCTTTCTACATGTGATATGATTTTTTACCTAAAGAAGAATACGTGATTAAAATGAGGATTTAAAGTTCAAATGAATGATCAATAAAGAATTGGATATTTGGAGAACATTAATGAAGATTGTAGTGTCAAAAATCCAAGAAAACTAAGGACAAAGGATGGAGAAAAGGACCGAAATATCACAAAGTGCAATAACAGAAATAACAGACTGTTCGGTCCCACCTAAAGTTGGTTCGGTCTGATCGAATGTGCATAGAACAGTGCAACAAGAAACTATGATTTTTAAAGATAATTTGGCTCGACACTTATGTGCGACCAGAGCCATGTTGGTGCCACCGAAGGAAGTTTGATGTGACCTAAGGAAGATAGAGACTTTAGACCTTTTTTTATTAAATTTGTCTGGATTCAGTGCGACTGAAGGTGACTATGAGTGCGACTAAAGCGTAATAAAAGTGCATAAAATTGAAGTCGGTTCCAAGTTAGTGTGAGTTTTTCCTATTTAAATGTGTGTTTTAAGCCTTCCTAAGTAGGAATTGGTGCTTTGGAGAAAGACCTAGGGGTAGTGGAGTTTCCACGGAGTTGTCCTTCTTCTTTAACAAATCTAATTTGTCTTTTCAGTTTTTTATTTCTTTATAAAATGTTAGCTATGTTAGGCTAATCTCTTAGCTAAGGCTAAGGGATGAAGCTCGTAATTTAATTACAATATATAATTTATTTTATTTAATAAAAATGGGTTGAATGATGGTAGTAGATTCATTTTATTTAAATTTACTTTAACATGTTTGAGTTATTTATTTATGGATTTGTTGTTCATTACTGGAACAAAGAATGTTTTGATTTAATAATTGTTTAGCCTAAATTAGAGAAGGATTTAATATGTATAATTGATTGATCTATTGTCGCCTAAGGTTGTTTTAGACGCTTTTGATTCCTTATGATTGAGATCGGAATGCTTCATGAGAAATTGTTCAATTAAAATCATATCTTATTAGTGTTAATGATTTGTTTAATAGAATTATCTTCATATTGGATAAGATAGGACTTCAATTCCATTTAAGTTATACATTGAATCAATAAATTAGATAACGTGATTGCTATCAGTGGATTCCTAAATCCTTAGTCTTTTATTTATTTTTTAAAACCCTTTTCCTTAATCGCTAGATTAAAAATTCAGACAAACAGTTACTATTAGACTAGTTCTAGGTCGTGTTCTCCACTCCTTGAGGATTCAACCTCGGTTTCATCGAGTTATTACTACATCGCAGCCTAAATTTAGAAAAACCCTAATCTATGTCAAGGTCCTACAAAACAGGAAAATTAGGTTAGTTTCTAAAAATCAAATAGAAAAACCTAAATCTAGAAGAACCCTAGTCTTAACCTAATTCTAAAACTAGCTAGTCCCAGAAAAATGTAACCGTCAATCCCCGGCAACGGCGCCAAAAACTTGTTCACACCCCAAGTATAGGGTTGTGATGTAGTAATAATCTCGGTAAGACCGAGGTCGAATCCACAGGGACTAAACCTTGCACGTAATATGAAAGTAACTTGAACTAGAACTAGGCGAAGATGAAATCTAAATCAGAGGTTTTTAAGAGAGTAATGGTGAAATATTAAACTAAGACTTGTGAAATTCAAAGGTGGGAAATTAGGGTGTCAAGGATCCACTTGTAGAAATCAAGGAGATCTATGTTTGATATAACCTTAAAAATCAAATCAGAACTTCTTTTGATCCAGTCATCAATTGATAAGAGGTATGAGAATTAGACTTGATTCTATCACAAGGCCATACCCATGAGACAAAGCAAACAACAGAATCTAACCAATCCACATCTATCTGAGAGGGTTATGAACATTAGGAAGGGTTCCATCATCCAACCATGCCCAGGAGACGATTGTGAACAATATAGCCCCTTAATTTCATAATCATTATAATGAAAAGGACATGTTCAAAGCTATAGAAGATCTATTGTAATTTAAGTCACAACAAACCATTAAAAACTAAAGGCATTCTTTATAATCAAACTAGGATCAAAATTAGTTCAAGAATCGAAATTAAATCAAAAGGCATAAAGGAAAATCTCCCATCTCACTACAAGCTTCACCTCTTAGCCCTAGCTAAGAGGTTTAGTTTGACATGATCAAGCAAAAATCTCTAGACAAAGTCATAGGAAAAGAAAGAAAATAAAGAAACAAGGATTAAGAAGAAAAACTCCAGCCCACTTCTCTCTCTCTCTCTCTCTCTCTCTCTCTCTCTCTCATTCTCTCTCTTTCTTCACATGTGCCAGGATGCCTGTGATATCCTCCATGTGCAGATCTAATCTCCTTTTATAGGCTTCATGAGTCGGTCAAGAGCAAGAGGCGGTGTGAAGATGTGCGTAACTTCTTTACGCAGCAGAAACGTTCGCAATATGCAAGAAGAGAAGTCATCTTGCGTTGATGCTTGGTGGGGCCCATCTTTTCTGGTTACTAAAGAATCAGGTCTGTCCACTAGTTTCATGGTGTCGATTTAGGCCACTCTTCCAAGATGGAAGTATATTCGAGTTCTGGGTGGACCACACCACTAATAGACATGGCAACTTATTCCTTGCTTCACAATCTTGTTCTTGTGGATGGTTGCATAAGAACAAGAGGGTTTTGGTCAGCACCCTCCCCTAGACATGATGGACGTCTCAGATCATCCATTGGGTGATCGTGGTGGGCCACCTCAACTCCTAGCGGACGGACGTGTGAACATCCTACACTCGGAGATTGGTGGGGTCCATGATCGAGGCCTGACAGGAAATCCACTCCGTTCACTGAGCTCACCTTGAAAAACCGATCGGATATGGGCAGTTTTGGATCAGTTTCGGTGTGGCCCACAGGACTTGTGCTTCTACCGTTCATCTTGCGTTTGAGTCTTCATGTGCATGCAATGTTTTCATGGGGCCAAACGGCCACCTAGGCGAGGGTCACACCCCCCTCTGGTCATAATGAACGGTCTAGATCATGTGAATTCATGATGGGTGGGGCCCACAGACAAAATATGACGGACAACATTGAAGACGTTGTCCGTTCTTGTGCAAAGGAGAGAGAGAAGTCAGGTCAGCGGTCTGTTGACCGTCTAACTCGTCTAGTGCACATCTAGCACATGTGTGCCCCATGTACGTGCGATGTACATGTGGGGTCCACTGTGATGTTTGTAAGAAATCCGCTCCATCCATCCGTTTTGTCTTCATATTTAGGGGGTTGATACCAAATTTGAAGCATATTCAGATATCAGGTGGGCCCCAAATCAGGATTTTAAGGGTTGATCTGTCCGTTGGGCCACTTCCACAAGGATGCAATGGCTGAAATTTTACGTGTACGATTAATTTATGATCCTCAATACATATATAAAGTTTTGAGCCGAACGAATGGTGGGAACCCTGTGATCTTGCATTCCAGCTGATTTTCGGGCACATTTAATGTGAGTGGCTTGATTTTCTCGGATCTCTGGCTTGTAAATTCTTCGATCTCGGCCCCCTGGGGTTCGTCCCTTACCTTGGTGATTTACGAGTGTGAAATTCATGCTTTTAGTACCCTTTTTCAGTCCAGACTCCTAAATTCACCTTGCAACACAAACACGATTAAAATAGGTCATTAAAGAGTATCATGTTCGTTAAAATGAGGTAATTACTGGGGTCTAATATGCAATATTTGACCCTCAAAAATTTTGAGTGGAAAACATGTTCCTTCGCAAAACTTTTCAGAACACCAAGGAGACCGGCTTCGAGACATTGGGACCAAGCTGGGAAGGACCTTACAAGATTACGGGCACGACGTAGCCAGAGCTTATCGACTTAAGGATATGGATGGACAACCCTTGCCTCACCCATGGAACACTGAGCATCTAAAGATCTACTACTTCTAAGGACTCAAGAAGTCCTTCGACCAGGAGTGCATCGAATGACTGATCTACTGGACTAAAGCGACCTTCATGCTCGAAGGGAAAAGGTGGTCGGCGCATTACTACTATTTTTCTCAACAGAAGCGACTTCCCTTCTCAAAGGGAAAATTGTGCTAAAAAATTACTATTTTCTGTCTACTTTGTGAATTCTACAATAAAAGAACTTCCCCAGGTCAAAGGAAGAAAATTTCTTTTAATATTTTTTACCATCTGAACTATGTGATCGACTATGGGGACTTCCCTTAATTTAAGGGAAGAAAGTCCTCCTACCGACTGCTTGATCCACTACTAAGTGGTCGGCATATAAATTCTTCTCTACTATGAATTCTACATTGAAAGAACTTCCCCAGGTCAGGGGAAGAGAATTTCTTTCAAAATTCAACTACCGAGTTGTACGATCAACCACAAGGACTTCCCTCAATTTAAGGGAAGAAAGTCCTTCATAGTGCTTGACCTACTACTATACTATTACGGCTACTATTTTGAAGTCGACATACTCGTTCTACTACACCTGACATACTATAAATACTTGAGAACATAATGCACAATGGTAATGGCAAAAAAAATATCTTTTTCATTGATGAAGGAGTCATTACAGCAAAAAAATAAAAAATGCTTACAAGTATATGAGGGGCTGGCGAGGCTCAGTCCACTTGAGAGAGGGGCTATTCAACTTCAACTACGGAAGGGGCCAGGACTTCAGGGGATTCCTTTCACAAGCCATCCATGTTCAGCTCAGGATACCTTTGCTTGACGTCCTCAATGCATCATTCATACCTGAAGCTAAAGTACACCTCTTCCTCTTCAGCCTGCTCCTTCGAAGCCTTGTATTCCTCCACCGCTGCCGCCCTAATTGACGGGATGGAGGCCTCGACTTCTACCAGCTTGGCCACGGCCTCTCCCGATCTGGTCACCATCTCGACCAGCTCGGCCTCCAACCTTGAGGCCTTGGCTTCCACCTTGGCCCACTCCCCTTCAAAGTGGGAGAGGTGCGACCTCAACCCCTCCGACTCAGCCCATGTTGTGGCCTCTTTTCACTGGGCTTCGTCTAGTTGGATCTTCAGAGCTTCTCACTACTCCCCAGACGTCTGCAGGGCCCCTTCAAGAGCCTCTGCATGGGCCACAGCCACGTCCCTAACAGCTGTGATGACCTCGAGCTCGGCGACCTTGGCCTGAAGGTCCGCCTCCATCTTCTCGAAGCCTTTCCCCCACCCTTCGGTACGACCGGCAGGTAGCGAGAAGGATAAGGACGACCAGAAATGAAAATCAGAGGATGACCAATTAGAAAATTGAAGAAAACAACAATTCAAAAATGACAAGAAAAAGAAAGGAGACCTACCTTGTAGAAGGTGATCACCAGGTTGCTCAGGAAGGTCATCGGGCGATGTCCTCCTCTAGTATGTGATGGGTCGTCCACTGGGAGAGCAGACCATGTGGAAGCTCGGGGGTAAGGGAGTCGACCCGCCAACCTCAGAAGTTGGGTGCTCTGAAGCACCAACATCCTCGACCTGCTGGACTAGGGCAGTAGAGCACCCTTCAACAGGAGGAGCCTCCTCTCGAGCTGGGGAAGGCTCCAGATCAACAACCTCCAAAGCCACTGGCTGAGTAAGAGGGATCTCACTAGGGGAAGCTTCCCGAGTTGCCCCACTTGCAGTGGCTAGATCCGGGTGCTCAGCTATAAGCCCTTCAACGGTGGGCTATTGCCTATCCTCCACGACGCTAGAGGACCCTGCTCGATGTATTGAGGGAGGAGCAATGACACTCCTCTTAACCGTCTTCTTTAGTTGGCCAATGTCGATCTCATAAGGGAGTCTAAGCATCTTCGTGGGACGAAGGATATCGGCCATATCTACGCAATAAAACACTCAAGTCAGACATGAAATAGTGAGATCCGAGCATAGAAGCTTGAAAGAAAAAGAAATTCTATTACTCACCTCTCGGCTCGACTAATGACAAGCTAAACTAGTAGAGAGACTAAGGAGTGATCAACTTCCACCAATTTCTCTCAGTAGCATCCTTCAACTTTGCGCGATTAACTTGGCGAAGCTGTAGGTTGGAGAGTTAAGGCTACCTCCGAGGAAGAGCTGCAAGGAATACAATTGTGGTCAGCAAACTAAACTGCAAGACATAAAGAAAAATACAAGTCTACAGCTTGACTATTTCCGACCTGGGAGTGCAAAGTTGGTGGGGACGCGACATTGCAGCCTCGCCACCTCAACTGTTGGGGCTTCCCATTCTCCACACTCCCAGAACTACTTATCCTTCCAACCCTCATTGGAGGATGGGTTGTCAGTGATGAGGGTTGTGCCCCTGTTCACCCACACAGAAAAGTAATACCAACCCTGGTGGTTAGGGATGGCCTTCGCTTTATACAAATACATGAACTCGTTTGCAGAAAACTCTGTGTGCCCAAGATGGTGCCACAGAATGAAAGTCCCTAACAAGGCCCTCCAAGCATTAGGGATAATCTGTCCCGGGGCCAACTTCAAGCGGTAAGTGACTTCTTAAATAATGGGATGAACTGGAAGTCGAAGGCCACATTGCAACACAACCACATATATGGCCACCTCACACTCGTGAGGCTGGCCTGAAATTTCTCCAAGCTCGAGAGCTCGGTGTACCACAGATTCTGGGATCTGGTCCTCTGCCATGATCTGAGTCTGGTCGGCATTTTGTAACCTCGACCCAAAAGAGCCAACATGCAAGGGCCGCTTAACAGGAAGTTGAGCTTTCGCCCTTACCACAGAGGCGGGCACTACCTCCATCGGGCCTTCTGGCATCGGGGATGACTGTTGGGAAGGGGCTTCCAACCAGGAGTCCACACTTTCCTATGAAGACTCACCCTGAAAAGCCCCTGACATGGATATTTTATCAGACCAATCCAAAGACATTCCGACCACAAAGAGGAAAAGCAAAAGAATTACAGAAGGGGAAGAAGAGGACGGCTGAAGTTGTAAAGGTTGAAGAAAAAAGAGCTCGTCGGAGATAGGATTTCTGACTTACTGAAAATTTCCTAGTCCGGTGGTCTAGAAGAGTAGCAAGAGCAGAAAATACAAATAAAGTGATTTCAGGCTAGCCTCCTGTAACACCCCAGTTTTTGGAACCCGAGTATATGACTCGTTCTCCAAAACCTCGAGTGTTAGCCTTTAAATTCAGTGTAAATTTAAACCGCTTATCATTAATCAGAATTAGCAGCAAATGTTGGCGGAATAACCATGCATTATATAAAAACATTCTGATCATCACAAAATTCCAAATGTAGCGCCCATACAGGACTTATACAATTCCAAATAACAAAGTTCATTAAATAAAACATGAATCTATTATCTAATGGTGGGGCTCTGTAAGTGTTATATTTTCTAGCTCTTATGACTGTCAAATTTTGTAGTGCCAAAACCTCTTGGATTTTCTATCTTGTGTAGCTCATCTTCATGTCAAATACAATTCTTGTACAAGCTCAAGATGATCCATTACAAGGTGTTCCATTTTGAGATTCAAGCATCAGAATTCAAGTAAAACATTAACTGATAGTTCAAACTTTCAAAGATTCAATAGTCTTTACATTGGTATTCAAAGCTCATGGTGAAATACAGCTCAAGTACCTCAACCTCAAGCTTCAAGATATTTCAAGTTCAAGCTTCTTAAGGTTACAAATCCAAGTTTCAAAGAACTTCAAGATGTTTCAAGTTCAAGCTTCATATTTGTCAAGATCAACAATCAATTGAAGCAAAAGATGTTTCAATGTTCAAACATCACTTATAAGGTATGAATGACCCTATATTGACCATAGGATAGGTCATTTTGAATACATAATTTAATTGGGTCACTTTATAAGTGCATAGTCAGTTTTTCGACTAGTCTTAGACTATGTTCGACTAGTCCTAGCACTGGTTCGACCAGTCCAAGAAATTCATCGACCAGTCCTAAATTTGTTAATGATTTTCAAAATTTTTTGTCAAAGCCTCGACCAGTCCTGGAGACTGCTCGATCGGTCAAGTGAACAGTGCTCGACCTGTATTAGACCAATCCTACAGGCTCGACTCAAAATTCGGCAACTAAATTGAGTCCCACATGACCACTCGTGGACAAGACTCGATCGGTCGTGGAGGCCACTTGACCGGTCGAGCAGGTCCTTTGACCAGTTGTGGAACAGCCTGATCTTATCAGGCTCAAAATTTCAAATGTTTGTTGGTCCTTCGACCAGTCAAGCCGACCTCTGGGCCAGTCGAGTGGACGATTTCTGCACTTATAAATGCAGCACGATTTTCAGAGTTTTGTATCCAATTCAAGCAAAATCAAGACACCACTCTGAGAGATAAGTTTGTGATATTCTTTAGCTATTTAGTGCTCATTTAATATTCTCTTTAATTAGCTTTTAGCATTTGATTTTGTATTCTATATTCCAATCTTATTTGAAGAATAGATTGAAATTTTTCCATTTCTTGGAATTAAAATCAAATCAAGCTAACCCAAGGTGATTTAATCTAAAATCCATCTAGAACTTAGAACCATTTCAATAGTGAGTGTGAACATTGAACATCTACGATTGAACTTCTACTCTGAATTGGTTCTACCGGGCTTCAACAAAGGAGAATATCCAGATAAGTATTTTACCGTTTTGTAAATCTTATTCTTTTGGTTTTTTTGAGATTGTGCCAGAAAAATCTCCTTCTTTTGGTTTATCTGAGGTGATCCAGAAAACTCAGAGTGTGGGGTTTTTGAATTGTGTAAGCCCACTTGAAAGACACAATTGTGAGGGTTTTAGGTGAACCTTAAAAAAACCTATTTAGTAGTAAACATTAATATCCACTGTGTGAGGATATTAGGAGTTGAGTAGTTGTGTGGCTGTTGTTTAACAGTTGGTGTACACACAAGCGAACCACTATAATTTTGTGTTTGGTTGATGTGTTGTTTATTTCTTTATCTTTTATGATTTAAGACTATAGGATGTATTTGTGGATATGAATGTTGTAATCGTTACATTTCAGAATTATGTGGTGAATGTTGTAATAGATTAGTTTCTATTTCTTACATATCCTCTTTAGTTTGAGTTTTTGATACTCACCCACGTTCTAGTAAGGTTGTCCTGCCATAAACCATTGGTTTTTGGTGTCAGGTTGTCCTTAGAACCAAGTTTGTATCAACTTCTCAATACTAGATTTTTTAGATTGTTATTTTCCTTTGGTTATTTGCAATTCATTTGGTTATCTTATTGCTTATATTTCGCTTATTAATTTTTATTTGGCATAGTCCTATTCACCTCCCCTCTCTAGGACATATAGCTCGGCCTTTTTAAGCTCAATATGGGCCGCAAGGACCCCGTCTAGCTCATCAGCTACCGATCTACTTTTGTGACCTAGTGAACAACATCGGCTCGCTCTACACCTGCATCAACTGATACGGTTTGATAGCGTCAATGGCTATCGCAGTGAGGAGTACCCTGTAAGATTACGCACTCATCATTCACAATACAGGATAGGTCGCAAGTCATGAGAATGAATATATTAAACGGCGCAATTCGTACTCATGATCATATGCTCAAAATTAAATCAATCAACATAATCTCATCATTATCAAATATAATAACAATCGCAATGCAAGTGAATGTGCCTAGATAGTCAAATAATCAATCATGCAACTTTCTATTGCACCCGAAAATCACATTGTATGTGAACACCACAAGATGGCTAGAAAATTGATAAGCGAACTCCTGCTTCACTCGAAAATCAAAGTACAAGTGAACTCCGCAAGGTGAATAGAAAATTAACCTTTAAACCTCTACTTCACCCGAAAATCATACGGTACATGAACTCTGCAAGATGGCTAGAAAATCGATAAGCGAACTCCCGCTCCACCCAAAAATCATGGTACGACTGAACACCACGATATGAAAAGAGAACAACATACAAACATATACTTCACCCAGAAATCATATCGTACGTGAACTCCGCAAGATGGCTAGAAAATCGATAAGCGAACTCCCTCTCCACCCGAAAATCATGGTACAACTGAACACCGTAAGATGAAGAGAGAACAACATACAAACATCTACTTCACCCGAAAATCATATCGTACGTGAACACCGCAAGATGGCTAGAAAATCGATAAACGAACTCCAGCTCCACCCAAAAATCACAGTACGACTGAACACCGTAAGATGAAGAGCTAACAACATACAAACATCTACTTCACTTGGAAATCATATCGTATGTGAACACCGCAAGATTGCAAGAAAATCGATAAGTGAACTCTCGCTCCACCCGAAAATCAAAATATGAATGAACACCGCAAGATAAATAGATAACAACATACAAACTCTAAACCACCCGAAAATCATATCGTATGTGAACACCGCAAGATGGTTACAAAATCGATAAGCGAACTCCCACTCTACCTGGATATCATAATACGACTAAACACCGCGAGATGGCTAGAAAACCAACAAGATATGTGAATATAACCAATATGCCACAAAAAGGCGCTAATGTTTCATCAAAGCCACAAATGGTAAATAAGCGATCCAAGCCACGTAGGGCAAATATGTGGTCCAAGCAGCGTAAGTCAAATATGGACCACAAGATGGTAAGTTCATGATAGGTTCCATTCAATACATCACATAAGCGTAAGCAGTAAGCATACAGTTAATTAACAAATGTACAACTAAAGATAGCATGTTATCATCAAATCATTCATGCTTGTTATATTTAAAGAGACATGTTCATTATATAACACAAGAATCAAGTGCGCAACAGATTAGCATATTCATATAGTAAGATAAATAATTCAATGAGAGAAATCAAGGCATCATATTTATCTAGATTAATGAATTTAAGTGGAAAGCTCAAAGGGTGAGTCCTCACTTGGATCGAGCAACCTAGTTGTGTGTCCTGCTAGATAGCACGAATGCGGCTCGATTGATTCAAATCTACTCAATAATATGTGACAATGATCCAAACAAAACATCAAGAAAAATAGTTAACACCTGGCTATCCATGGTCAATATATTCAGTAAAAACTCACTGAGTCAACTCAGTTATGAATGGATGTAAATAAGTTTCAGTTTACCTCTATCTCGGTGACTTGAAATGAACTCTCTTTGGGTTTACATCACCTAAAAGCTACAAGGCTAGAGTAAGTCAACCCAAACTCAGCCCAACTCCACCAAGTTGACTCAACAGTTGCAAAAACAACACGAATCTCTCTTCTTCTTTTTTCCTTCCTTCCTCTTCATTGCTCTCTCTCTCTCTCTCTCTCTCTCTCTCTCTCTCTCTCTCTCTCTCTCTTTATCCTCACCTTACCTTTCTTGCTGGAAACCCAATTGGACTAGGCCCAACTTGACCCAGTTAGACTCGGTTTCAACCGAGTCAACTCGATTTTGACCGAACTGCAGCCCCAAGCCCCCTTCTCTCTCTCTCTCTTCCCATGGTGGAACATCCATCTAGGCCTAGACTAGGCCCAAACCCAAATCAGTCTGGACTTATTCCAGACCCAACTGCCAGCAATGGCTCCGCCTCTCTACCTGACTTAGTGCAGCAGTAGTAGTCGCACCTCCCTGTCTCCTTCTCCCTCGTTCCTCCTTTCATCTCCTTCTTCTCTACTCTCTATTCTTCCCTTTTTCTTCCTTTTCCTATGCTGGCTTGATGCAAGACTCGGCCCGAAATCAATAATTGAGTCAGCCCAGCTCAGTGCACTTGCAACAGCGGGCAACAAGAAAAATAACAGAGGATAGCGTCCTCTCTCTCATTTTCTTTTTCCTCTCTCTATCTTTTTCTTCTTTTCTTGTTGCTTTCCTAATGACCAGGCAGGGCCAATGATCAAACCCAAACCGAGCTCGGCCTAAGCCAAGCCGGCACGACACTGTGTCGTCAGTGGGAAGACAACGCCTCCCTCATTTTTTTCTTTCTTCTTCTCTCTCCCTTCATATTTCCTCTCTCACTCTCTCTGGGTGGGAAGAATCCCAACTTGAACCGCGGCTCGACTGAGTCCGCGACCCGGCGTGGCAGCGGACAGGTAGGAAATGGCTCCTCTCTCTCTCTCTCTCTCCCGATTTCACTTTTCTATTTTAGGAAGGGAGCCCTAAAGGAAAAAAGACCATTTATAAGCTCCTAAATCTCCTCTAAAGGCTTCCATCTCTAATCCAGGATTAGTTACACCATTCCGATCTAAATCACACGTGAATCCTTTAATTGGGTTGAGGTTAGCAGCTGATCCTACACTGATCACACTGCATGATCCCAATCGGATTCCACGGACAAGTTTCTGGCCCTGTGGCCGACCTATCTCACGTCCTGGATCAGCAAATGGGCCCCATCATCAGTTGATGGGTTTTCTAATCCAAAAGATGACCCAGCCGCTAATGGTGGGTCATCCTTAAGTGGTTGATCTTACAATCAGAAACGTGTGGACGGTTTGGATCTGTCATAAGATCACTGTGGGACCCATTAAATGAACGACTATTAACATTTCTTAATGGTTTGATTCCAACAGCGACAGCGGGTGAAAAACTAGAACCATAGCTAGGAAAAGCCCTAGTTTGGAGGGCACAGATGGATTGCAATGGATGGCTAGGATGCTCAGGAGGCTACGCACGCGGATAGCTGACGTGGAAAGTAGAAAGAAAAAATGGAGATTTTCCGTTTTTTGAAATGGGTGTGCGTATAGCCTGATTTATGACTGAGATTGGGTGCACACATGTGCAATCCAACAGTGGGTGTTTAGTTAAATCGGGTTTGCGTTCATCATAAATTTGATCCTCAGGGTAACACCCGAGTACTGAAAAGTAAGGGGTGTTACACCTCCCCCCTTTTTATAGACTCCTCGGCTGTGGGCATTAATTGTTTACATTCAATGTCACAGCCCAAAGAGGCGTTACAGCTCACGCTGTCCTCCACGTGGCAGCTATTAGTTTGCGAGCCGACCCCACTACTGAGGAGCAGACACGTGTCCGCATGTTATTAGCCGAGAACTAAAGAAGCGTCGTTTCAACGAACGTCTCCTCGAGCGACTCGTCGCGATCATTGCTGAATCCCCCTCGATCTCCACACTACTGCCTTTTTCTCTTCCGCCGTAATGACAAATGGGTTCGATCTCCCAACCTCTCCCACACAAGGCACCACGCAAGCGTCAGTCCACATCAACTTACTTCCTGAGTTTCTGAAGAGCGCTCGGAAGTAGGGGGCTACTATTATGGGTAAAAATGGACTGACCGGGACAACCAGAATCAGAAAGAACACAAAGTGCAAGTAAAGGAGATTGGATAAAAGCTCGGCCTGACAACCAAGCACGACCTCCATGAATAGCTCGAGCATCAACCAATGTAGTGGGCTTGGCTCTGGTCGACGTTTTACTATCATGACTAATGAATGACCAGAAATATCGACCTAACTTACCTCGAAGATAGGCTCCGACCATGATTGACAGTTCAACTTGGTCTGTAGGACCTCGGCCAATCCGACTTGGAGGTCGGCCTTGGCCATCTATCATGAACTCCTCAGAAGCCGACCATCGAGAGATCTCTTACTCCTCGAAAGTCGACCACCATGAGATCTCCTTTAAATCCAAAGAAGATCAATCCCCCGATATCTTCATCGAGAATCACACTGAGGATAATGCCTTAGATTCCGAGGACGATCCCTCGAATGATACGTAACTGCAAAAGGATTCATTACCATGTACGTAAATAGCATCATACGACTATAAATAAGAACCACTCTTCCGGTGAAAGGTATGCACAAAAACCTTAAGTTCCACTAGACCCAAACTTATTGCTCTAACTTTGGCATCGGAAGGTCCCCTGCTGTAGCCAGTGTCTCCATTGTTGTTTGCTTTTGTAGGTGCGCAGCGGTCTAGTAAGGACATCCAAATCAAAGCATCAACAATCTTTATTCTAGATCCAAATAGAAATATTGATCTTAATCATCAACCTAATAAAATTGTTGATATTCATTAGACTATGTTGACCATTAATTGTCAATATATGCCAAATAAGGCCATTGGTCATTGTTGTGGGCCTGATCCAACCATTGATTATCATTACAATGGGGATCAAACACTGGATATTCATTATCCACGGCACCACCACTGATCTTCATTATCAGCCTAATTGAATTGTTGGATTTCATTATGAGACCAATAAAAATGTGAGTCTTCATAACTGGTCCAATCGGACCATTAATCAAACACTGGGTCTTCATAACTTAAATTGGACCAATATTAATCAAACTGTGGGTCTTCATAACTGGCTAAATCGGAGCATTAATCTTCATTATAGCTCCAATCAAACATTTGTTATTAATCATTAACCTAATCAAACTATTTATCTTCATTATCTTCCCAGCTAAACCATTAAAATGAATTATCAGTTCACGTGGGCCACTGGTTGTCATCATGAACCAAATCAGGCCGCTGATTGTATTGCAATAGGATATATTAAGACTTTAACCATTGGATTGCAATCTTTTTCAAATATCCAAAATGTTTATGGACTGGGGCGTCATTGTGGATGGAAGAACCACATGCAGATCTCTCGGAATGAGATATTCAGTCGCTTTGGAGCTTAAGTTTTGAATATATTGGATTCAATATCACACATCAAGGTAATCCCAGATCCTTAGTTGTGTTTGGCAGCCTGTGATTGAAATGCACTGATATCCAAAAAATTCAAAGCATTGAAATTTTATATTTTATAATAAGAATTTGAATTTGATTACTAATAAATATAATATTCATAATTAGTATACATGTGTGATATTTGACAAGATGAGTGTAATAAACAAGTTAAATATGTACTTTGGTTAACATTGACAAAACTTTGAGGCTCAGGTGGACCACAAGTATAGAGTTACAAACAAGTGACTTGCCAACATTTTTTAACTGTCGATTTACACTATCAATGTTTGGACTTCTTTTTTTTTTTTTTTTTTTCTTTTACACACGCACACACCCCCCCACACACTCACGTTGGTGGAATTTCACCACCTATGGGTACTCGAACCCTTGACCAGGAGTTGAAACTCTTGAGAGTCTACCACCCAGGCAAGAGTAAGGACCTTGACTGTTTGGATCATCGTATTGATGTAATTTTAGTAATGCAGTTGGTAATTTAACTGTTTTGGAGTATCATCAGCGTACCACATGTACAATAGATTAGTAGCCTATTTACACCCTAATTAGGCTTGCAACTCTCTTACCTTTAAAATAGATTTATTCATATTATGGATCATTTGTGTTGAAAGCATTGTGTCATCGCTTCTCATTGGTCCATGTCATTGCCAATGACACCATCTCACAAAACAGATTTTCTTTCCTGATGGAGATTGTGTACTATACAGTACAACTTTTAATGTGTGGAATTCTTTAGGCCCCACCATAATTTATGTGTTAGATCCATGCCGCCCATCAATTTTGTCAGATCATTCTAGAGTATGAGCCCAAAAATGAGGCACATCCAAAGCTCAAGTGGACCACACCACAAAAAGTAGTGGGGATTGAACGACTACCATCCTAGGGCCAATTGTGAGGTTTATTTGCGATCTAACTTCTTCGTAAGGTCACACAAACTTGGATGAATGGAACACACGGATATCAACTTAATTAGATCCTTCAGTGGCCTCAAGAAGTTTTCCACATTAGGTATCCAATTCCCACTTTTTTTATTAGTGTGGCCACTTGAGCCTTTTAACTACCTCATTTTTTGTCTCGTGCTCTAAAATGATATGGAAAAATAAACGAACAGTGTGGATCTGACACATGCACCATGATGGGCCCTGAAAGTTATGCGGGGCCCATCACAAATTAGACAATAGACAAAGTGTGATGGATGAAGATGGATTATCAATAGACACTCACAAATTGTACATGCAATATACTTAGAGCTAACATTTTAAATAGTGGGTCCTACTTTAAATGGTATATAAATAAAACAATAATTATAGTGGAGATGGATGATTAAAATCATGAAACCAATTTTTGAAATCAAAGAACAAAATCATTAAAGTTTATTTACCCATCGACAATAGGTTACATTATTTGGACAGTTTAGCTTGAGTTAACTCACTCATTCTTCATTAACAATCTTAGAAAAGATTATAGCTGAAAGCTCATGTGATGAATGGTGGAGTCCGAAGAAGGATGGATGTACCGTACCTGCGTCCACAGTGACAGTGTTGCTGGTCCGTCGATCTCCATTGGCCATGATCAATGCTCTTTTTGCTCTTTAATTACTCGGCTTTTCAATCTCCCTCTTCAACTCAACCTCACAAGTAGAAGCTGAAAGAGAGTGGGAAACTTACTAGATTCGCTTGACGAAATTGGGTCAAAACCATGGTTTTTGAGTCGACAACTCGGACTGACTCGTTCGGACCTCAGGTGAATCACAACTCACCCACGGCAGGTTGCGACCTGATCGGAGTCAGGCTGATTTGACCGAATTAGGTCTTGACTGCGCCGAGTCCGAATCGACAGTGTCTAAAACGTATCCTTTGTGTCCGGATCCGAGAGAAACGTCGGTCGTTCATGTAGTAGCCCGAGACGGGATAAACCCTTTCAGAACGCGCACAGTTTCGTAGGAATGAGAGAGACAGCAATATGATTCAGAAAAGAGGAAGGAAAGTTCTAGAAAGCAATGTATTTCAGAAAAGAGGAAAGAACGTTCTAGATAACAATATTATAATAAAAAGATGAAGGAAAGCTCAAGATAGCAATATAATAATGAAAAGATAAAGGAAAGTTCTAGGGCAACCGAAAGTTCTCGACCAGACGGGCGTCTTACTTTTTTTTTTATTATTTTATTTGCTTTGTCTCTTCGAAAGAAGCGAGAAAAAAAAAAAAAAAAAACTTTGGAATTTGTTTTTAGATGTGGGCCCTACCCACACATGAGACACGGATTACATGGACTTTCCACTATTGATAGGACGGGAATTATAGACTGACAGTGTACGTCACCAGGTTCTATGGGGCCTACCATGATACATGTATTATATCTACACGGTTCATCCATTCGAAGAGATCATTTTAGGGCATGAGCAGCAAATCCACAGCTCAAGTGGATACCACCGTAGAAAACAGTGGGGACAAAGACAACCACCATTCAAACTTCTTATGGGCTACGGAAGTTTCTTATTAAAAATATATTTGTGTTTTCCTTTCATCTATTTCTATGTTAACTTATGAACAAGTTGGATCTCATATATACATCATGGTGAGCCCTAGGAATGTTTCAATGGGTGTTATTTCCCTCATTGTTTTCTGTGGTGGTATCCACTTGAGCTTTTGATCTGTCTCATTCTTTGGATCATGCCATAAAATGATCTCTTCAAATGGATGAACGGTATGGATACAACACATATATCATGGTAGGGCCCACAGAGCTTAGTGACATCACTTCGTTAGGGAATTCACCACCGACATTGTGAGTCTCTAATCCGCGTTCCTTTGACGTCCGTGGTGGATGGTATTTGATTAGGAGTGGATTAGCTCTTACTCGGGTTACATCTTGGTGGTGGGCTAATATGAATTTCAACACTAAAGTCAGGAGTTAAGTACCTTTTGTGGTGTGTGTGGGTGTTCCGCGGTCAAGGTTTTAAGGGTAGGGCATTCAATCACCACTATTTCCTATAAGCATGGCCGCTTGAAATCTGAATCTTCTTCATCTTCCTAAAATGATATGAAAAAAAAAATAGATGAAGGATGTGGATATAGAATACATACATTAAAGTGGGCCCACATTAAGGGTGGGACGGGCCGCATCTAATCCGCTCCCAGTCATACCATGCCACCTTAAAAGCTTCGAAAGCATATTTACACTGGTGTTGCCCATACGACTGTTCTATTGAATTGATAGTCCGCACATATAATTCAAGTAAGGGTTCTCGCAAGATGGACGGACTAGATTTAAATATGCCACACGGTGAAAACGGTAAGTTAAAATTAAAAGAGAGAGAGAGACTGTAACCGAAAGTTCTAGAGGAATCGGAGCCGGGGCTGCTGCTGCTTTTATTTTATTTCTATTAATTATTACTGCTTTGTCTGGTTCTCCACTAAGGAAAGAGGATGGAGGAACTTTCCAGAAGTTGATATGCACGAGTGGATAATGTTGCTCTACGTGGAGCCTTATCCAAATGAGAAAATCTAGGATCCTCGATCGGAGGACACGCGTACCGTATTTGGGTTATTTTATATCGTCCATTTCACGGACACGTAATTCCTTGTCCACTAAAAAAGAGATGATACAGTGTACTCTCTTTTCTTTTCTTTTTCCATTTTTTTTTTTTTTTTTTGTTAATTTCTTCAATTGGGGAGAGCGTGCACGTGCCACTACAACGCATGACAAGGAAAGCATGCGCTATGTAAAGTAACACATGTAAAGAGCCGTCCCACGTGGGAGCGAAGCACAAGGCTAGATATCCAAACCCTTTCGTCGTCTCATGGGTGCTACCATCCTCCAACGTTTGAAAACAAATGAGTCCGATCCACTCATCTGATGGTCCATTCTTTCTATGATAAGATAGATGAACGGAGACATCTTACTTAGATTCTGATGCAAACAGCTCCGTGTCGGGCTGCAGGTCGTGGACGTACCGTAATTGAATTTGGGGCTCAATTCAAATGGAACAATTATAACCCCAAGCGTCAAGGTAGGTGGATACCTAGTGTATGATTGAAATTTGATGAGATATATTACCTATTTAGCCATTCACTCAATTTGTAAACAAAATTAGGTAATATTTAGAGGATAGGGCTCGTCTTTTGATGATAGGTTACACCTTTACCTTCCATATGAAATAACTTTTCGATACATATAAAGAGAAATGAGAATGAGATTTTTACACTCAATCATAAAGGACAACTGCAAAAAAAAAAAAAAAAAAAAAAAAAAAAAAACTCTCATAAAGTAGAGTTGAATTCAGCACGCGAGCATATACTTAAATTACAAATAAGATTATCAGCTACTTAATTATTGCTACGGATTACACTATGAAATGTAAACAGCAAGCTGAAAGTAAAGAATTACACTAATAAATATAATTTACTTCGTAAGAAAAATAAAATATTACACTAAGAAATATAATTGACTAGTAAAGGATAATTGAAATATGGTATTTGGTTTGATTGAGTTGGTATGATACGAGATCTTTCTATTCCATTCATCTTCTAGTTATAGTTTTACCCTAATCATTTGGATCTTTCTCATGTTCTACCGGTTGCTATAACCATTTAGCACTGCTTGATTTCCCTTGTTTCTCCTTCCGCCATCTGCCCTGTAACTGCTCCTTCATGATCGATCGTCTTCACAACGATATGACATTGATCAATGCATTTGAGCTATGTTATCAATAAATCTTCTCCATACATCTCAGCAGATCTTCAAAAAAATTATGCGAATATATACAAATCACACATAACCTACTCTGATTGGTTCTCATGAGAAATGGCGACCACGGGGATGAACATTGGCCCCCACATCGCTTCGCCATTGGAAAAAGGTGAAAGCGGTGTGACACCCCTCATTAATGCAACATTAATTATTTACACATGTCGTCACCCCGATTACAATTTCCGTCCGACTTATTGCAACATTTTAGCAGTAACTGCCCTTTATTAGAACAAGAGTCAAACCGTCTTGACACGTGTTTTCACATCATTTCCCACAAAATCATCATGATGCCTTAATCGTACCCCAACCAATTGGTAGTAATTACGGGTCGTTCATTATGGCCGATATTGACTCTTCCTCCCGACTTGCCTAGTAGTCACAGAGCGGCCATACAACTTTGATTCAAGAGGATCTCCCCATCTGCTCCTTTTGGCACATCCACACCGCCCATATGTCTCAGATCACTAGGTTCTTGTGTAGGAGCTTGTGTTCCAAACTCGAATGCTGCTGCTCTGTTTTCAGATGCCAAAATTGAATTTACAGCTCAATTCAAACCGAACAACTATGACCCCAAGCACTGAGATAGGCAAACACGTAGTGTATGGCCAAGATCTGATGAGATTGGTCACTTATTCAGCCAGTCGTTCAATGTATAAACAAGATCAGGCGATATTTAGAGGGTAGGGTTCATCCTCTGATGATGGGTTACACCTTTGCCTTTCGTATGAAATGACTTTTCGATAGATATAAAGAGAAATGAGAAAAGGGATTCTTACAGTCGATCATGAAGGACAATTGCAAAACACCTCTCTTGAAGTAGAACTAAATCCAGCGCGAGCATAAACTTAAATTACAGCTAAGATTATCAGTTACTTGATTAATACTATGGATTACACTCCAGAATGTAAACAACAAGCTAAAAGTAAAGGATTACACTAAGAAATGCAAAAATCAAATCATTGTAGTTCATCTCTTTTCCCTAAACAGCAATGCAAAAATGCTAAGATCAGATCATTGTAGTTCATCTCTTTTCCCTAAACAGCAATGCAAAAATGCTTTCAAGTTTGAATGGTTTTTTGGTCTGTTTCAATTTAAAACTTAGGAGAGCTTGCATAGCCTTCTGTCTTTCTCTTATAAGCTCAAATGGTAATAGGGGGAGTCGATGATGGAGTTTCCTCGTATGGGCCTTTGAGATTTTTGGATGACAATTCGACGTCGATGACATTCAGTAACATGCTTTAAATCGTCTGTTGAAAATTCAGGAGGATCGTCCGGGAAAATTCCATCGTCGACTCTCCCTACACCATTTAAGCTTATACGCAAGCTCTCATCAATCTTGCAGTGAAACGTACTAGAAAACCATTCATACTCAAATACAATTTTATGTTCTTGTCTGAGGAAAAGAGATGAATTACAGTGGCTTGATCTTATCACGATGATAAGTATGTAAGCAACTCTCTCGTTGGTTACAAAGAGCCCGATAAAAAAATACATAAACTAAAAACCTCATTATGAATTAGCTATAGTGTTAGCTTATGTCTTAATAACAAGTTACAAAGCGTTGAGGATAATCTCCTAAGGCCAACTAGGATGTTTATTTTCCATCCAACTTGTTCATAAGGTCAAACAAACCTGGATGAAGAGAAAACACAAATATTAGATTGATCTTAGTGGAATTGATGCTTTACACAGGGACTTGTGACGGGGCTTGCATCAGCTCAGAAGGGAGCATCTGGGGAAGCTTGCACTTGGAACAGTTGAATTCGGTGAGGCCAACGACAACAATCCAGTGACAGCCAATGACTTAATTTCAAGCTGCCTCCTACTTGAGATAATTATGAAAGTGCATATGATTTCATCTTTTTATTTTTATTTTTGTCAAAATATTGTGTTCATGAATTTTCATTTACTTGGATTTTTCTTTTTGTTGAATATTTAGCTAGGACAAGAGGTATTCTCGGAGATCTCGATACTTCAACTATTAAAATTTTAGTAATCTTCTTCTACTATTCATCAAGTGAAATTGCCTGTCTTTTGTTGCATTTGGGTGCATTGTTTGGATTGAATTACATTAATTAATTTGTGAAAATGATGAAATTATAATTTCTTGAGCATTTTCATTATTAGACTCCTTACTTTAAAATTAGGGCAAGTTTGAAATGATGTATTTCATATGCATTATAATGTATTTTACATTTTTTTTCTTTTTTTTGCATTAATTACTTACCGCATGAATTTATAATGGAAGGGAGGCTATATGACTATGACAACAATAACTTTTAGGTATGGAAAACAAGACAGGACTTTGTGGTATGTTTTATCCACGCCGTCCATTCATTTGCTAGATCATTCTAGGGCATGCCTCAAAAAATGAGGCAAATCCAAAGCTCAAGTAGACCACATTATAGGAAGAACATTTAATGGTTAGCATTCAATCTCCGCTATTTTCTATAGTGTGGTCCACTTGAGCTTTGAGTCTGCTCATTTTGGGCCCATACCCTAAAATGATATGTACTAATAATGAATTGATGGCATGGATATAACACATATATCATGGTGGGGCTCACAAAGTTTTGGCTTCAAATTACGTATTATATCATGAAAACTAAGCCGGGAAACTCCTCGCTTTCAAGCACCTACGGTGTATGTATTTATTGTGATGTGAGAGAAAATACATGTAAATGCATTATTTCAAACATGCCCTTAATGAATGAGTTTGTGTTCTCTCCGAATGTCATAGGGAAAGGAAAAAAATAAAAAAAAAACATTTCATAATCGGAATGCTTAATGTATTGCGCCATAAGGAGTCAACGGCCAATACCTAACAAATGTTCTTATAAAGATAAATGCCAAAGTGAGCAGATCTGGGCAATGGTTTGCAATTGTATGTTCTTTCATATCCTATATTTATCACACTATGGATTTACTTGTTTAAGCCCATAGCTCAAGTGGTAGACTGAGTGAAAGATACCCGTTTCAACACTGCAGTCTTGGTATCGATTCCCTAAAGGGGGTGGCTAACAGTGAAGTGTGAACTGACAGTGGGTGTACTATTAAGCTTACAAAAAAAAAAAAAAAAAAACATTTAATGTATGAGTTTGTGTTAATTATTACTGAATGTTTGTTTAAGAAAAAAGAACTTTTAGAATTTCGATGTACTTTAATTGTACTTGGATATACTTTGATTGTACTGTGTATGATGGATTATGATGATTTTAAACAATATAAGATGTGTTTTTCAAGTGTACGGGCGCAACCAAATCCTGAGGCTTTAAATTCAGCAAAATTCTTCTTTTTTTCTTTTTCTTTTTTCGGTAGACGATCAAATTTCAATGGCTCAGGTCCGTCAATTATTAAAAATTTTATAGCCCAGAATGACGGCTTCATGCCGTCGAATATACATTCTGGAACGACAGATTCAGACCATCAAATTTAGTCCACGCCAACAAAATCATTCGACGGTTGCAAACCACCGAATTATTTCTCGGTTAAGATTTTCATTTGACCAGTCCCGAAAACCATCGAACAGTTTTGAGCCGTCGAATTTCATTTTTGACTTCAAAATATTGGACGGCTCTTTTCAATGTTTATGTCAGTCGAATTTTGGCCTTTTTCATATAGTGTAATATAATGAATCAAATTATGAAATCAAAGATCAAAATTATTAAAGTTTATTTTTTAATATCATTAACCTATCCACAATAGGTTACATTCTTTGGACGGTTTAGTTTCAGCTATCACTCACCGTGCAAATACAAGTGACTGTGCACATGAAAAATCTTAGAAAAGATTACAGCTGTAAGCTTATGTGATGAATGGTGGAGTCGGAAGTTGTATGGATGTATCGTACCTGCTTCGATGGTGACAGTGATGCTTGTCGTCGATCTCCATTGGCCATGATCTCTGCTCTTTTTACTGTTTACTCCGATTCTCAATCTCCCTCTTCACCTCAATCTTTCAAGTGGAAGTAAAAGAGATTTGGACCGAGACTTAATTCCTTGCATGGGTCACCAACTCAGGCTGACTCGTTCGGACCTAAGTCGAGACACAAGGGAGTGACTGATCGGAGTCGGGTGTATTTTGACCGAATTAGATCTTGACTCAGTTGAACCCGAGTCGACTCGGGCGAGTCGACAATCTCTCGAACGGATCCCCTGAACCTGCAGCCAATAGGAACGTTGGTTATTCAAGTGGTCTGATATGGGGAAAAACACTTTCAGAACGCACGCAGCTTCTTAGGGAGAGACAGAGAGCAAATATAATAATGAGAAGGAAAGTTCTAGAGAGCAATATGATAATGAGGGGAAAGGAAAGCTCTAGAGTAACCGAAAGTTCTAGAGCAGTTGAAGAGTGACGTCTGTCCATTAGAATAAAATAAAATAAAATCTTTTCAAAAAAACAAAAAGAAGAAAATCTATGGAAGTTGGTTTTATGTGTGGCCCCCGCATATGAGAAACCGATCATATGATGACCCTTCTGCCACAGACGTCCATGGTGACCCAACGTAGTTAGATCTGATTGAAGTGGTGGACAGAGATTTGGTACCAGGCAGCCTATCCCAAGCACTGCACAGGTGAGTTTCGATGGGCCACCGTGATGTATGGATTTCATCTGCACCATCTATCTATTTTGCCATATCAT
The DNA here is from genome assembly GCA_030180095.1 of Magnolia changhungtana. NCBI lineage: Eukaryota > Viridiplantae > Streptophyta > Magnoliopsida > Magnoliales > Magnoliaceae > Magnolia > Magnolia changhungtana. The sequence goes on from JASAUF010000600.1 coordinate 9,394,692, forward strand.
TTTATGATATAATCCTAAAAAGGAAGCAGATCCAAGACTCAAGTGAACTACACACAGGGGCGGCTCTAAGGGGTAGGCAGGTGAGGCAATAGCCTAAGGCCCCCTATTTATGAAGGCCCTATATCATAGGAACAGGCTTTTAATACTCTGACAGCGTCTAGTAAATTATACACATGTACTGAGAAATTGCAACCTTTGAATATTTTTAAATTAAATTAAAAAGATATAAAAGTGGGTCCCGGTTTAGATGGTTCATGAAAACCAAAAACAAAAACACACAATGGTTGATTCTTGTACACTAAACAAAATATTTGAATTCAACATACAAATTCCCACTAATTGGAAGATAGAATAGTAAAATCAATGGATTTTTTGTAATTTAGCCTATTTAGAATGGATCACCTAATTTAGACGGTTTGGATGGAGTCAAAATATGCTATATTAACAATCTAGGAATGCCTATTTATTAACCATAACACTGCTAGAGTACTATACAATTTAGAATGGACCACTTTAGGGATTCCTGTAGCCCTGAGCTTTGTGGGGTCCACATTATTGTATGTGTTATATCTATTCCGTTGATCCGTTTCTTCATCCCATTTTAGATTATTAGAAAAAATATGAAGCAGAACCAAAGCTCAAGTAGACTACAACACATAAAAAAAGTGGATATTGAATGCTCACCATTACAAACTTTTCTACAGGTGGCAGAAATTTTGGATAAGCTGATTTTATGTTTTCATTTCATCCATCTAGGATTCACCTTATGAACGGTTTAGTAATTTTATCTATCGAAACTGATTTATAGGATAAGCTTGAATACAAAAGTTTATTAATTTTTATGGTTTAATTTTGAATTTATTAATTTTTTATTTTTTAAACTAAAAAGCCTCATTTTTATGACTTGCCTAAGGCCCCCAAAAATGTTGAGCCGCCCCTGACTACACAGTGGGGATTAAATGCATGCCGGTCATATTTGTGTTTTCTCTTCCTCCATGTATATGTGACCGTATGAACAGGTAGCTAATAAACATTACAGTGGGCCCAGGAAGGTTTTAACAGTTGATATCATTATCACCCTTGCTTTACGAGGTGTAGTCCACTTGAGCCTTTTGCCTTATTTTTGAAATTATTTCTTAAAATTATATGGAAAAATGGATGAATGGTGAGGATAAAAACCCATAATGGAGCTGTCAATTGGCCGAGCTGGCCCGTCGAGCTTTCTGGCCAGGCCTGCCTTAGCTGGGGCTTGAGTTGCAGGCCTAAGGGTTGGGATCGAGATTAAATCTCAAGCCCATTTTATAAATAGGCCAAGCGTGGATAATGTACAACCGGCCCAAATCCAATCCGGGTTGACCCATTAAGGCTTACCAGGCTCACATTTCAAGATCCAACCCACACCTATCTCTCTTTTTCTCTCATACCACAAGCTTCTCTTATCATCGCCTCAAGCCAAACTGTTAGATTTTCGCCGGGATCCTCCTCGAATCTAACACTATTGTCGCCAGCCGGACCAACCACACGGCGACCAGAATCTCTCTCTCTCTCTCTCTCCCTCTCTCTCTCTCTCATTTGAGAAATGGGTATAAGCATTTCAGGTTGGGCTCATGCTAGACTATTTTGACCCAGCACAGGCTTAAGCTGGACTTAGGCCTGTGTTGAACAATGCAGGCCGGGCTTGGACAAACACTAACCCAGCCCTAATCCGGCCTGTTGACATCCTTATCAATCTATTGTTACATGGCCCAATCAAATCCAGCCAGTCAAGTCACCATGGACAACCGTAGTAACAGAGTGTCATTTCACAATCCTCATCCCCATATATGCATGTAAGCATGGTACTGGCAACAACCAAAAGGACAGAGAGAGGGATCGTTCCTTTCTCACAGCATTCTGGCTTGAGCTTCATGACAGTCACAGATTCAGCTATTATCCCAATTAGGAATTCTAAGAATCTGTAGCCGAGGACATGTGTACCGTACTCAGGTTTCTGGACTCGGATTCGAGTTCGGTACTGTTTGGTGCTCTATCGACCCCACCATGATGCACGTGTTTTATCCAAGCTGTCTATCTATTTTTCTTGCTCAATGAGCTCAAAATTGAGACATTCAAATCTTAAGTGGACCACACCACAACAAATAGTGGTGATTAAATGCGCACCATTGGAAACTTCATATGGCCTAACATAATGTTTATTTCTCATCCAACTCGTTGATTAGGTCACACAACAGATTAGGAGGAAAGGAAAACTTAAATATCAGCTTGATCCAAAACTTGTGCCCTCAAAAAGTGTTTAATGGCAGGTATTCGATAACCACTGTTTCCTATGGTATGGTCCACCTGATATTACGATCTGCCTCAGTTTTGGTCTTATGCTCTAAAATGAGCCCACAAAATGGATTTAAAAAAAAAAAAAAAAAAAACATACATTATAGTAGGCCCGACAGAGCCCCGACCACCACGATGTTGGAAGTGTCACTACGGAATCCCAGTCCCAGGTTTCTACTGTTTCCACACCATCTCTGCTCTGCCACCCATCAGTCCCGTGCAGGTTCTCGTAGGAAAAGCATCTTCTGTAACGGTTGCATGAGGGGAAGCGAATTGCGTACTGAGTAAATTCAGTGGGGCCCACCGTGATGTATATGTGTTATCCACACCATCCATCCATTTTATCAGTTCATTTTTAGGACATGAGATCAAAATTTAAGCATATCCAAATCTCAAGTGGACCCCACCACAGTGATGATAATGACATCCACCATTGAAACCTTCTTAGAGCCCACATTAACATTTATTTGTCATCCAACTTGTTCATAAGGTCGCACAAACATGGATGAAGGGAAAACACAAGTATCAGCTTATCCAAAACTTCCTTGACCCAAAAGAAGTTTTCAATGGTAGGTGTTTAATTCCCACTGATTCTTGTGGTGTGATCCATTTGAGCTTTGGATATGTTTTAATTTTGAGCTCATTCCCTAACATGAGCTAGAAAAATGGTCAACGGTGTAGATAAAACACATCACAATGGGCCTCACAGAGTTTAATCACTACACAAACTGGAGGATATTGAACTAACACGTGTTTGGACCAGGGTTTGTATAGTAGGATATTGTACTGATATCATCCATAAACAATACGATTGTATCATGAAACACTGCGGCATTGCGTAATATAGACCCATATTGGTGATGAACGATGCAATGCAAAAAAAGCTAATTTGCAAACCATGATTTGCACGGTTTAATTCGAGTTACACACGCACCTTTACTCATGATGGTTTTCAATGGAGAGTTACTTGATGTTCTAGTTGCATATGACACTTGACATGTAGACTCCCCAAAATCATACCTAATGGCATATATTAATTTAAATTAAACTAGTTAAAATGTGGAAATCAGTTTCGAGGAACAAATAATATGTAATTTATGAACACTTGATTGTTGAAATAGGGCCTCTGGATATTTTTCTGTTTTCAACTGTTGATGTAGTTTTTTGATAAACCCTCCGCGGTTGACCCTCCCAAACCTGCACAAATGTAAAAAAGAAATAAAGGAGACCCTGGCTAGTGCAGGGGACTCTCCAATGCCTAAGTCAGGAACGGGGTCTTTTTTTGTATGGTAGGATCTCCAAAAAAAGAGACATCAGTTGAGTGCTAAGGTAAGAGTAAGCGTACCTTTGATGGTTGGAGATACCTCTATATATAGGGAAGGGAGCCCAATTGCGCGAGAACTCTTCCTGATATCTTGGAGATCCGTTCCGATCTAGAATCTTTGCGAGATTACCGGCTTCTGAGGTTATCGGGATCTAATCTTATCCCCCGAAGATCTGGGAAGAGATCTTCGGGATGTTAGGCGATTCCTCGAATCTATAGCTCGGGCTTAGGCCGGCTCCTATTGGTGAGTGATGACTCGGGAATAAGCGATACCGATCTTCTTGACAGATCAACATTCATCATCTTCGACTAATGATGATAAATCAACATTCACCATTTTCAACCAATAATTGGGCCGAAGGGTCCGTGTTCCCTTTAACTAGGTGCTAATGGTCCTTGACCTTGTCATGGGGCGTCGCCTGACCTTTAACCAGACGTTGGCCGACCTATGGTCGTCCAATGGCCAAGCTATGGTCGTCCAATGGCCGAGCTATGACTGAGTTATGGCCAGGTAGTAACCGATCTGGGGTTGATCTATGATTGACCTATATTCGACCTATGGTCGATCTGTAGTCGAACTGTAATTGACCCATTAGGTCAGGACACGATTTATCCGAATGGGCTCGTAATCGTGTTATTTGAGTGTCCTTACAGTTGTCTCGACCTCCTTGAAGGTCGGTCTATTCCTGGACATAGACGCCTTATCAGGCTCAGGTTTCACTGGGCCCGTGCAGGTTAAGTAGAGTTGGCCGTAGTTAGGTCAGGTTATGCGTGGACTAGGTCGAGTCGTATTGCCATGAATGTCAGGTATGGTGGCCAGCACGGTAGTCGAAACGTTGTCAGTCCATAATTATGACGTGTCATTTCGTGGCTTGAGGTCACATGAGGCGCCAAGCCGTCTTTTCAACGACGGACTAATGAGATCGTGACGCATGGCATCGTACTCGATATTGGGGTCGAGCAACACATGGGGTCGCGCCATATGTCGAGTTAGGGTAGTCGAGGAGACGACGTACGGACGTGCATTAATGGGCATCTTTAATGGCTGCCACGTGGCACAGCTATAAAAGGGAAGTCCTAACTCTTAGGGCTCCTTCTTTCACATTTCTGTTTCTTCCTTTTTTTCGTCTTCCATTCCCTCTTTGGACAATTTTCGGTGTCCATTTCCTTCCCTAGTTAAGTCGAAGATTGTAAGACCCGTATCCTAGTTCATACTGTTCCGATGAATCCTCGATCCTTTCCGTCGAAGTCTGGCAATCCGCGACTGATAATCGACGTTGCGCACGACCGTAAGTCGTATCCTTTAGATTCGAGTTGGTTTAATCCGAGACCTGTATCATTGCAACCACACCGTCGCCGCGGTTCCAACATCGCGACTCACGCACCGATCCGATACCCTGACCAGAAGATGTGAGCCGACGTTTATTTCGAAGAAATACCGCGCTTTCTCAATCCCAAGAGAATCTTTACATAATGTTAAATCAATCCCATTAATCAATCAATCACATCAATCAATCAATCACTTCAATGTCAAGTACAAACCAACCCATGCTTTCTCTCTCCAAAGTCAACTCTTTCTTACCCTCTCTCTTACACCACCTTACATGTTAGGTACCAATCCATCACTCACCTCACCCTTTCACCCATCACACCCATCCCTCATCTCTCTTACAACTCTCTCCCTCTCTTTCTCATTTCTCAACATTCCCAAGCCAAGCAAAAACACCCCCATGTCCAAGTTTCCAAGTGAGAGAAGAGAGAGTTTGTGTGGCCCACTTTTCCTTCCCAAGATCTCTCATCCTAACCATCCATTTCTCATCTCCACCATCAAAGTGAAGCATAAGGAGGTTGGCGTTCCAACGGACCGAGAAGATCAACCGGTGGGTGCTTATTAGGCTAGGTTTTTCATGTTTTTTTATGATGGACCAAGTGAGGCATACCGATCAATGGTACGGATCTCACTTGGGACTCTAAGATGTGGCCGATGGCCCACCTTGATTTTCATTTGATGTATGATTGGATGCAAGGGAGGGCTCATAGTGTCGGGGTCCCTCCATCACACGTGTGTCCTATTCCCTCTTTTTCTCTCCCTCTCTTGTTCATTTTTTTTATGTGTGTGATGATGTGGCCATATGGCCCACTTGGATGGACCCCACCATGAAGCATGTATGGGATCCGGGTCATTTGTAGGTGAGGCTCACTTCCTATGTATTGCTCCACACCACCAAGCCATGTGGTGGCCCACCTATGCAGGGCCCACCTTAAGACATTCCGTGCGCCAGAACGTCCAGCGTCCCTTGGACGCTGGACATAAAAACAAATATCAACTTGGTTTAAGGCATTTTGGGGTGGGCCACTTGTATAGGCCCCATCTTGACATATGTATTCAATCCACGCCGTCCATTTTATTTACTAACTCATTTTAGGCGTTGAGCCAAAAAAGTGAAATTGATCCAACTTTCTGGTGGGCCAAACCCTTAAAATCAGTGATTTTCACCGTTTAAATGCACCTAAATTCTTCTACATTCCGAAAAATATCCGATATTGGACTTGTTGGGTCCATCTCAGGTCATGAAAATCAGTAGACGGGGTGGATTTGCTGAAGCAGGCCCCACACGTGAAAAACCTTTGAAAAAGAAAATTTTTAAAAAATAATAATAAAAACAAACACAATAGCAGCATTGCAGCTGCTACTGTCAGACGCTGCCAACGTCAGCGTGAAACGGGCAGGGTCCCACGGCTCCAGCCGTGGGCCCCACCATGATGTATATTTCGTATCCACACCGTCCATGAGGTGGACCACCCCCTGAGGTGGGTCTCCTCCAAATTTTAGGCCTATCCAATGCTTAGGTGGCCCACACATAAGAAACAGTGTGAAATGAACTCTACCATTGAAACCCTTCCTGGCCCCACAGAAGTTTTGGATCAAGCTGAAATTTGTTTTTTGCCCTTCATCCAGGCCCGTGTGACCTTATGGATGGTTTGGATGGCTTATAAGCATTACGATGGGCCCCACGTGGAGCCCACAGTGATGTATGTGTCTTATCCCCACCATCCAGGCAGACGGTGGGAGCCTACTGTAATTTATGTGTTGTATTCCACTGTCCAGCGGACGGTGGAGCCCACGGTGATGTTCATGTTTCATGTACACCGTCCAGTGGACGGTGGGTCCACCTGAAATTTTGCATGTGCCTGAAACTTGGGTTGAACCCTAATGCAAGTGGGACACCCATAATGGATGGGCTGGATTTGCAAAACCACATCTCAGTGGCACTCAAAATGGTTATGAATGTTTTAAATGGTGCATCTGGCTGATGGGGTAGATGTTCGAAAACGCATCATAGTGGGGCCCACTTAGCTCGACCTTATGGGACATTAAAAATCAGCTCGTGTGCATTGTGCCTTTTTCCATATATATATATATATATATATATATATATATATATATATTATGGTGGGCTTTATGGGCCCTACCATGATGCATTTGTTGCATCCAACCCGTCCATCCAATTTTGAAAACTCATGTTATTGCATGAGCTAAAGGATGAGGCAGATCTAACAGTTCAAGTGGACTCCACCATTTGTTATTCATATGGTCCATGTGATCGGTCCCATTTTGACGTACTATGGGGCCTAATTGGTGTGGCCCATTTGGTATATATAAGGCCCATGTTATGAGGCCCATTAGAGGTATTTGTGGCCCATTGTTGAGGCCCACTTTGATATATGTATAAGGCCTATATGAAAAGGCCCATTTGACACACATAAAGCTTATGTGATTGGGCTCATTTTAATGAATTCTAAGGCCCATGGGTGATGGCCCATTGCAATGTACCTAAGGCCCATTGGTGAGGCTCATTGAGCTAGCCCACTTGATGAATATAAGGCCTATGAGATACGGCCCATTTGATGCATTTGAGGCCCAGTGGGATGTACCTAAGGCACATTGCAATGTGTGATTTCACCATGATTTATTTAATGGTATTTAAGGCGAGACGAGCCTTGGGGACAATGTTGGTTTGACGTCCACATTGTAGGTGACGACGGTTAAATGTACGCATTGTCACTCTTCCTAAGGCCCACTGATAGGCCCATACTTGTACTCTGCAGTCCGTTTAAGCCCATCTTCACTTTGAGCAACGCCCATTATCATACCATAAGTATAGTGCTGCCCCATAATTCATGATCATACGCATCATATGCATGCTTGAGATGAGGGGTGACTGATCATAGCATATGCCTTCGGGCAGACTGTTACGGGCTCCCTGATAGGCGGAGTTGCCCTGCATGAGCGCATGGTTTACGCACGACTGTTGCATGACTGGTAGTGTGACTCATGCACTTGCATTGTGTGATTGTAGTTACTGTATGCCCTAGCGACACCAGGGCCATAGCTTCCACAGACACATCGTGGGTGGCTGGATTGGATACCGGAAATGTTTGGTTCTAGCATACGGGCGCGATAGATGTCCCTGGGTGAAAATTCCTAAACCCGATGGTACCAGAGGATGACTCCAACGTCGAGACCGAGTGGATGTACGAGCGCATGAGGGCCGAATACCAGGAGGCCGTATCTCTCACTGTGTCGTGGTCGGTTGGAAAGGGGTGTGACCTTACCCACCTGAGTGAAGGGGCAATTTCTAGGTTGAGTTTGACCAGCTTGAGGAATCGGTCCGCTATCGACGAGCCGGGCCCGATATTGGCAGGCGGATAGTGAGGTCTCTTCCACTATCGACGAGCCGGGCCCGATATTGGCAGGCGGATAGTGAGGTCTCTTCCGCTCTTCCAGTTGTGCGTCCGGAGAAGGATGACAAGCTGGCGTAGAGTGTACTAGACCCCGGTGATTGTCCAGACTGAGAACCATACTGATTAACGCTCTAGTGAGGAGCTGTATTGATATGAGGGTTGATATGCTTGAGCTGCATTATGCATCGCATGGCCTTGATATGGTCGATATCATTTATATTCTATACCGCATAGCCTTGGTACGGCTGACTGCATTCATGTACTCATTGGCACGATTCCGTATTACTCTGACCTTGCATTCTGAGCACGCTCATATTGCGCACACACTTACACCACCCTCTAAGCTTTCTATAAGCTTATGCACGATTGATGCGTGTGGTGACGCTTGAGGACGACCATAGTCTTGCCATGATTGGAGCGTGTGTACTGAGCTTTTAGAGTTTTTATCATTTTCAGTATATTGTATTTCCCCTTTCATATGCCTTGTACTCAAAAGTTTCTGATCATAGTGGATTTCGTGTTGGTGTTCTTGTGGTTATTGTTCGTGGGTTATGCTTGTGGTTATGCTCATTACGAATCAAATTGATTATTAGAAATCCTCCTTGTAGCATCCCAGGATCGGAACCTGGTATATGGGTACCGGGAGCCAAGAATGGGGTACTACGGAGGCTGTCGGCGCCGGATTCGACGATCAGGAATTTTGTCAGCCCGGTCTCCGAGTTTGGGGAGTGACAAAGATTCACCCACTATCTTTTTGGTGAGCTCCATCTCCCCCTCCTCCTTTTGTTTTTCCATTTCCAAGTGGTTTCACTCGCAAACATAATATGTCCAACTCATTGAGTTCACGGGAGGGGGCCTCTAGTGGGAACATTGGAGCAAGTAGTCACCTCAGGGTGATGTCGAACACACCATCGCCGCTGGTGATGATGGCGGACGCCAATTTTCTGTCGTCGTCATCATGGGTGTTGAAGCAGTCTCCTGCACAGAGACTGACACTCGTGGCTAGGACATTGAATCTGTCCCCAACCCAAAGGCCAGCACCTATGCCTAGGATGCCAAGTATATCCCCAGCAAAGGAGCCGGTTGCTGTGGGGTGCGACCCTCTCGACGAGGTGGATCCAAAAGAGCTTGATGACAAGGAGGGATCGAGGGGGCCGGTGCCGTTGACCCTGTCTGAGGAGTTAGCTCGGATCAAGCTCGAATATCACGTCCTCAAGTTTGTAGTTCTCCGGTTTCCTTTGTCGGATGAGCTTCCTGACCGACCTCTAGAGGGGGTCGTCGCGATCTTCCAGGTCGCGCTTCAATGCGGCCTGCGGCTTCCTTTGCAAGGAATAATCAGGTGCGTACTAGCTCGCCTTGGCTTAGCACTAGGACAAATGATCCAGAACGGGTAGAGGGCTTTGTTCGGCTGTGCGGTCCTATGGGCTAAGCTAGATCAGCCCAAACTCTTAATGGATGAGTTCCTTCACTTGTACCAGTTAAAGCCGAACAATCTTCAGCCCGATTGGTACTACTTCTCCGCTTGGCAGAATACTGGCGGGGCCCTTATAACCAACCCTCTGTCCTCCAATAAAAATTGGAGGGACAAATGGTTTTGGGCCTCTAGGTGCTGGGAGACCGCCGAGCCAGAATCGACTCAACCCCTTGTCCCTCGAGCTTTCTCCAACCCAGGTCAGTATTTTCGTTGTAGTAATCGTCCTTCAGTTGGTCGGTTTTTAATGACATCTGACCTTTATCACTTGCATTTTTTGTTGTAGTCATACCCAAGTATCCTCCGTTTCTCAGCAACTGGTCGCTCGCTCAAATTAGGGATTTGCAGGCGATTGAAGGGAATAAGAGGTCTTGCAGAGTACTTCAACCTGAGCTACTTCTAAAAATGGGCTTGGACTCAGCACTCACTGGTAAGAACTTGGGAAAGATCTTCAACCGAGCTCCACAACTTAGAATTTTTTTCCAATAATCTTTCTAACATATTATTCTTGTGCGGTGATGCAGAGATGCCTGAAGCTCGACCCCTCCTCCGTCCTCCCTCTAAGGTTCGTGCACCCCTCGAGATGAATTGGCGACGCTGAAGAAGAAGAGAAAAAAAGACCTTTAAGGCCAATGGGAAGGTCAACCCTTCTTTCCTAGTCGTCTTCGAGGTCGAGGGAGAGAGCATGGAGGTGAAGACCTCTTCTGGAGCGGCGGGAATGGTCGTCCTAGAAAACGTCACCTTCGTTGGGGCTTCTAAGCTTCCTGTCGAGGCCCGACCTTTGGGGAGGGTGGAGGCGGAAGATAGGCGAGGGACCCTTCACCGGACTATGGAGGAGATCCTCCCGTGGGTAGACCGTCATATGGTAGAAAAGGAGTATGCTAGCTTGTTCGACTCTCCCATGGACACGGTTCTCGGGCATGTGTCGATGAGCCTCCTTGGAGTAAGGACTTCATCCAAAGCCGATTTGAATTCTATTTTTTTTATTGCACGTCCTCACCCTTTTTCCTTTTCTTTATAGCTCGCCCCATGTGTATTGAAGGCACGCGCCGAGTTTGCTCGGATGCATGATCGGGCGGAGGAGGCCAACCAAAAGGCAGCTCAGTTTGAAGTCGAGTTGAAGCTTGCGAAGACGGCTCTTGAGGCGTCTTTCGCCGAGAAGGCCGAGGTAGTAGCGCAGCTGGAGGAAGCTAAGGGCTGGAACGATGAATGCTATGCTCAGTTCGTCGAGACTGAGGGGAAGCTGAGGAAGGAGACCAAGGCTGTGATCACCCTGGCTCGGAAGGAGGCCATCCAAGAGTTCGAATCATCTCAAGAGTTCCTGGATGAGATGGATAACCTCTTCCGCCAAGGCTACGCTGAGTGCATGAGGGCGATGAAGAAGACCTTCTCAGAGCTCGATCTCTCCACTTTTGATGAGCCTGAGTTGAGTTTCGATGGGTCGGGCGATGAGGCGACTCCTAAGGACACTCCTGAGGTGACTCCCAAGCAACCTCCCGAGGCTTAATGCTCGGCTTTTGCAGAGTAATATTTTCTTTGTCCTACTCTACCTTTCCCTTTTTCGTCTTCAAGCACTTTAAGCGTTGTTCACCTGTGCCTTTTTCAGCTTCAAGCACTTCAAGCGCTGCTCGCCTGTGCCTTTTTGTCTTTCTATACTTAGTCATTTATAGATCGATGTACATGTATTTTTCTGGGATATTACTGATGCAATCATGCCCTTTGGGCCTTATTAATGATAATACTTGTTTTTCTTGAATTTTGAATTTCTGAGCTGAGTAGATCGTCGTTTACTTCATATGAGTGAGTCAGACTGATCTTACGTCATAACTCGGGCTTCAGTCGTATATTATCCGGAGAGTTACTGAAACTTGTCTAAACCAGTTAGTTCGGATATAGCTCAGTCGTTGATCGGATCAAGATCTCTTATTGATCAGATCTTGGTCGGTAATTGATCGGATAACATGCTGACGCTTTATTAATGTAACTCAGAATTGAATAACACATAATGAACGTCGTACCGACTTAAGGCTAATAGATCTTCAAATGTTTGGCATTCCATGGGTGCAGGAGCAGTTGTCTAGTTAGGTCTTCTAGTCGATACGAACCAGGTCAGCTTGTGCTTGATATCACATAGGTTCCTTCCCAGTTCGAACTTAAGGTTCCTGGCCCTATCTCCTTGGTATTTTGGAAAGTCTTCTGGAGAACTAAATCTCCAACTCAAAATCTTTTGACCTTGACTCGTACATTATAGAAGCATGATACCTGCTGTTGGTAAATAATGGTCCGAGTCTGAGCTTGTTCCCTTCACTCCTCAAGGAGGTCGAGATTGAGGGCCATAAGCTTGGTATTGGCCTGTTCGTGGAATGAATCTGTCTAGGCTGTATGTAGTTCAATCTCTACGGGAGTGACTGCCTCTGCTCCATATGCTAAGGCGAAAGAGGTTTCCCCGGTAGCTGTTCGGGCAGTAGTTCGATAGGCTTAGAGAGCTTTAGGGAGTTCTTTGGCTCATGCTTCTTTAGCATTGTCAAGCTTAGTACGGAGATGATGCTTGATGATCTTGTTGGTTGCCTCGACCTATCCATTCGCTTGTGGATGTCGTAGTGACAAGTAGACCTTTCGTATTCCGAGGTTCTTTCACATCTCTTGATATTGTTTGTTATCGAATTATTTTCCATTATCGGAGATGATAGTTTGAGGGATCCCGAACCTACATATGATATTCTTCCAAACGAAATCTGTGATCTTTTGCTCGGTTGTCTTTGCTAACAGTTTTGCTTCTGCCCACTTGATGAAATAGTCGACGACTACGACGGCAAACTTTGTTTGACCTTTACCCATGGGGACCAGACCCATAATATCAATCCCCCACTGAGAAAACTGCCACAACCCGGCCATGAGGGTGAGCTCTTTCGGCGGTTGCTGAGGTATATTTGTGAATCTCTGACACTTATAGCATCTCTGGACGAGCTTTCGTGCATCATGCTGGATGGTAGGCCAGTAGTAACTCTGTTGAATGACTTTGTATGCCAATGCTTGTCCCCTAGAGTGGTTCCCACAAATTCCTTCGTGGATTTTCCGTAGGATGTATTCTGCTTCTGCTGGTCAGACGCACCTCAGATAAGGAAGGTAGAATCCTTTCTTATAAAGTATACCGTTGAGTATGGTATATTGGGCAGCTTTGATCTTCATTCATCGTGCTTCCGTTCGATCCTTGAGTAGCCTGCCGCTCTTGAGGTAGTTGACAATCGGTCCATCCAAGTTGATTCTGAGCTGAGTGAAAGCATGTCCTTAAGCTTGGCTTCATTAATGCTCGATCAGGCTAGGAATTCAATCGGGATGGACCTTGGGGATCTGATCTTCATTTGTTGTAGCAAGCTTTGCCAACATGTCATCTTTTGAGTTTTCGACCCGTGGAATTAGGGCGACGCCGCATTTCCTAAAATTATCGATCAATTCTTTGGCTCTTTGGAGGTAGGCTTTCATGCGTTCTTTTTTGGCTTGATAGGTATCGGCTCTTTGTTGATGGCCAACTGTGAGTCACTGAAGACCTCGAGATGTTGAGCCCCCATGTTTGCTGCTAATTTGAGTCCGACGAGCAAGGCCTCATATTTCGCTGTATTGTTGGAGGCTTGAAATCCAAATCTCAAGGCATACTGTATACATGTATGGTTAGGAGTCTCTAGGACTATCTCGGCCCCACTTGCCTTAGAATTGGATGAGCAATCAATGTAAAGTGTCCACTTGGGTGGGTCGGGTACTGCTGGGGAGTCGGACAGTTCAATGATGTCTGGGGCAATTTCTGGCCTGGGTAGGTCAGTCGTAGCTCGGTCCATGATCAGATCTTGCTTGGGGGAACAAGTTAGCTCGACAATGAAGTCGGCCACTGCCTGACCCTTGATTGTAGCCTGTGGCTGGTATTTGATGTCGAACTCACTTAATTCGATTGCTCATTTGGTTAGCAAACCTGAAACTTTGGGTTTTTGGAGAACTTGACGTAGTGGTTGCTCAGTTAAAATAATGATTGTGTGAGCTTGAAAATCTGGCCGCAGGCGTAGGGAAGAGATCACCAAAGCCAGAGCCAACTTTTCCAACATGGGCTACCTCGTCTTTGTAGGGACCAGAGCTTTGCTAATGTATTAGACTAGGAACTGTTTCCCTTCATGCTCTCTAATCAATGCCGAGCTAACTACTGCATTAGATACGACCAAGTATAGCAACAGAGTTTCTCCTAGCTCGAGTTTAGATAGCAAAGGCGGTGATCATAGGTATTGCTTGAGCTACTAGAAGGTTGCCTCGCATTCTTCAGTCCAATCTACTATCTGCCTCCCCTTCAACTACTTGAAGAAAGGGAGACATTTGTCCATAGCTCGAGACACGAAGTGGTTAAGGGTTGCTACTCTTCCAGTGAGCCTTTGTATATCTTTGATCGTCTTTGGTGACTGCATGTCAAGGAGGGATTTAATTTTTTCTGGATTTGCCTCGATCTCTCGCTGGCTGACAAAAAAATTGAGGAATTTTCCTGGGTTAACGCCAAAAGTGCACTTGCTCAAATTTAACTTCATTCGGTATTTGCGAAGGGCGAGGAACATTTCTTCTAAGTCGGCCGCATGGTCAGTAGCTTTGATGCTCTTGATGAGCATATCATCGATATAGACCTCCATTATCCACGCTATTTGGCAAGCGAACATCTTGTTGACCAATGTCGATAGGTCACTCATTCATTGTTCAAACTGAAGGGCATCACACGGTAACAATAAAGACTTTTTTCAGTGACAAAGGTAGTCTTAGATTTATCGCTAGAGTGCATTACAATCTAATTGTATCCTGAATATGCATCCAAAAAATTAAGTAACTCATGTCCTGCAATACTGTCGACCAACTGATCGATTCTAGGAAGGGGGAAGCTATCTTTAGGGCAAGCCTTGTTCAGGTCTGTGTAGTCTATACAGACCCGCCACTTCTTATTAGCTTTTTTTACCAGTATGATGTTGGCTACCCAGTCTCGGTAGTAGACTTCTTCAATAAAACCGGCTTTGAGAAGTTTGCTTACCTCTTCTTCAATCATGGCATATCTCTCAGGGCCAAGAGCACGTCGCTTCTGTCGAATTGGTTGGGAGGATGGATCAATGTTCAGTCGATGCGTGATAACTATGGGATCAATTCCACGCATGTTCTTGTGGGACCACATGAAAATGTCGGCATAGCGTCGGAGGAGGGCTACCATCTTGTCACACAGTGGTGATGTCAAAGACAATCTAATTTGGACGGTCTTGGATGGGTTGGACTCATTCAGTGGGATCGGAATGAGGTCTTCCATGGGTCGGCCTCTCTCTTAAGATTCTTTACGCGGATCTAGGGATTCCATGGTCATTGCTTCATGTGGGGCTCTTAGTGCCATCACGTAGCATTGCCGAGTGTCATGTTGATCACATTTGACGGTCCCGATACCTTGCTCGGTCGAAAATTTCATAGCCAAATGGTAAGTCGATACCACTACTTGTAAGAGGTACAATGACGGTCGACCAAGGATAGCATTGTAGACAAATGGTTGGTTGACCACAAGGAAGTTAACTATCACGGTGGCTTGATTCTGTCCATCCCCAGCTAAGAGGTGGAGCTAGATGGCTCCTTTAGGCATGACCTGTCTACCTAAGAAACCGATTAATGAAGTTTTGACAAGTCGGAGTAGAGACTAACTAACTCCCATTTTATCGAAGGCTTGAACAAAGAGTACATCCGCTGACGATCCTGTGTCGACGCGGATTCGAAACACTTTTTTATTGGCGATGGTTAGAGTGATTACCAATGCATCGTCATGGGAAAAGTCGATACCTTGGGCATCCTCTTCAGTGAAGGCTGTATTTTTCCACCTTTTGCTCTTTCGAAGGTCGTCCGAGGAGCAGAACTTCTTCCTCAGGACGACTAATACTTCTAGCGTGTGCTTTTCGAGCATTGTTTGAGTCGTCTCCCCCTCCTTGGCCTCCAAAGATGGTGCAGATTTCTCCAATTGGCTAGTTATCGATCGACTGTTCTTCAGTAGCCTGGATCCGATCTCCTCTATTGTCGACATAATCCTTGAAATGACCATCGCGAATGAGTGCCTCGATTTCTTACTTGAGGTCAATGTAGTCGCTCGTATTGTGACCATGATCTCGGTGGAAAAAGCTGTATTTGTTCTTTCTTCTTTTTTCAAGGTTAGACTTCAACTTATTCGTCCATCGAGCTGATGTTTGTCCTTGATTTCCATCAGGACTTGTTCCAACGCCTTGTTGAGAGGGGTGTAAGTGTGTTTATTTATTTTATTTTATTTTATTTTTTTTATTTATTTATTTACACACACACCCCACACACTCACACTAGTGGAATTTCACCACCTATGGATACTCGAACCCTTGACTGGGTGTTGAAACTCCTGAGAGTCTACCACCCGAGCAAGAGTAAGGATCTAGGGGGTGGGTGGGGTGCAAGTTTTTAACTTACTATCGGGCCATTTGTTCGATTTTCGGTCGTCTCGAGATCGATCGTCCTTTATCTTCTTATTAATCGAACTAGGCTCTGCCTTCGTCTGCTCTTTAGCTAGAGGGTTTTTGCTTTGGGCGACGTCCCGTAAGATTCGGGACTCCTCAACGTTAGCATACTTTCGAACTTGTAGTGCTTCCAAGTTGAAGTGCTTGAAGTAATCCTTCAGGAGTTCGCTTTCATTTTGGATTATGTGAAGGAGATGAGCAGGCGCCTTGAGTCTCTTCTTCCCTCTGATGAAGTTCGTGACGAAGGCTTGGTTGAGCTTCGAGAATGAACTAATGGACCTCGGCTTTAGCTATTTAAACCATAGTCGAGCAGCGTCAGCCAGAGTTAAGGAGAAGGCTTGACACATAACTGCATCAGTAGCATCATGGAGTTCCATGTAGATCCAGAAGGATTCCATGTACTCTGATGGGTCGGTATTCCTAGTGAAGGGTGTGATATGAGGTTTTTGAAACCTGTCTGGTAGTCGTGCTTGCAAAATCTCAGCAGTGAATGGAGACTCAGTTTCCTCCATCGTAGTCATCACTACGTTAGCTCTGTATGTCTGTTGCATGTTCCCGATCTGATCCCTCGAGTTCTTTAACTTGGCTCTCCACGGTTCCCCACTCTCGGCAATGGCCTTAACCAGAGCTCTGCTGCGCCTTCTCCGATCTATCTCATGACGTAGGTCGGAAGCCGGCAAAGGCACGGTCTTGGACACGTGAGATGGGACAGGTTGGGCCAGAGTATACTACTGACTTGGCTAAGGAGCGACTGACACGCCAGTAGGTTGGGAGGGATAATGATCCAGATGTTGTTCGACATGTGTGCAGGAAGGCCAGGAAGGACCATCGACCCTCGGTGCAGGTTGAGGTTGAATTTGTTCCAATAGTCGCACATGTGGCCCAAATCTGATCTTATATCCCCAACCTCTCTTTCAAGGTTGTTCATTTGACCATTCTTAGCACGAGTCCGCGGACCGCATCTACCTGTGCTAGAGGAGGAACCTTGATGGCTCGCCTGTGGCTCAAGCTACCTTGGCTGCTCTAGAGGTTTTAGGGCGTGACTAGCCATAGGTAAGGTCGCGATAGGAATCGCCATTGGAGGGGATTGAGCTTTCTTCTTTCCCCTAGCCATCGTAGATGTTGCTGGTAGAATTGAGAACGGATTAGAATGTCGATTCCCGCAGACGATGTCAAACTGTTGATGCAGTTTTTCGGTAGACCCTCCTCAGTTGACCCTCCCAAACCTAGACAGATGTTAAAAAAGAAAAAAAAGGAGGCCTTGGCTAGTGCAGGGGACTCTCCGATGCCTAAGTTAGGAACGAGGTCTTTTTTGTAGGATAACGTCTCAAGAAAAGATACACCAGTTGAGTTCTAGGGTAAGAGTAAGTGTACCTTTGATGGTTGAAGATACCTCTATATATAGGGAAAGGAGCCTAATTGTGCGAGGACTCTTCCTAATATCTTAGAGATTCGTTTCGATCCGTGATCTTTGTGAGATTACCGACTTCCGAGGTTATCGGGATCTGATCTTATCCCTCGAAGATCTAGGGAGAGATCTTCAGGATATTAGGGGATTCCTCGAATCTATTGCTTGGGTTTAGGTCGGCTCCTATTGGCGGGTGACGACTCAGGAATCAGCGATGCCAATCTTCTTGACAGATCAACATTCACCATCTTCAACCAATAATTGGGTCGGAGGGTCCATGTTCCCTTTAGTTGGGCGCTAATGGTCCTTGACCTTGTCATAGGGCGTCGCCTGACCTTTAACCGGACGTTGGCTGATCCGTGACCCTCCAATGGCCGAGCTATGACTGAGTTATGGCCAGGTAGTAACTGATCTGGGGTTGATCTATGATCGACCTATATCCGACCTATGACAGACCTATGGTCGATCTGTAGTCAAATTGTAATTGACCCATTGAGTCAGAACACGGTTTATCCGAATGGGCTTGTAATCGTGTTCTTTGAGTGTCCTTACGGTTGCCTCAACCTCCTTGAAGGTCGGCCTATTTCTGGACGTGCCTTATTAGGCTCGGGTTTCACTAGGCACGTGCTGGTTAAGTAGAATTGGTCCATTCCATAAGCCGACTTATCGACTTGTCAAATTTTCCCCCAACATTAACCATCTAATAATTGACCATAAGTCTCATACTCAGATAAACAAATAACCATAATTTTAAGTCATGGCACATCTAAATTATGGGATGTAATTTTGATAGTTTAGTTTGGATTTACTTGTATTCAATCTCTAATTAATTTCTAACTATTATTTGTATTAGGGATGATCGTATGGCTAAATAGTAAATGTATTGTGTTACAACATTGAGATGATGGTGAAATTGCAGTTTTACTACTACAAGTGAATCTTGAATATATGACTAATATCCTAAGAGGGTGAATAGGATTTTTAAAATTTTAATCAAATAAACAACAATCACCATCTTCTAATTACTTCAAACAAAACAAGTTAAAAACAAGAGAAAGTGGTTATATCAAATCAGCTTAGACTAAAGTAGAACAACAGTGAAATATATATATATATATATATATATATATATATATATGAAATATATATATATATATATATATATATATATATAGATATAGGTTCGGCTACGTGCCTACTCCACTCCCGACCAACTCACTCTCTCCTAGAATGTACCGAATTTCACTATCAAAATAATTTTAAATCAGGTTTACCATAAACCTTTACAACCTACACAAGGTTTATATGTTTTACATCCATCGATGGCCGACATAAGGTCTTAGAGAGTGGATTTTAAACTTAATCAAGACACCTTACACAAGGACAACAAACATATATATGCTCTCATCAAAGGCCTCCACAAGGATTTGATGAGCTTGGTTAGTCACACTCTGAAACTCAATCCTACACAAGAATCATTTTCCAAACAAAATGAATTTAAAAATAACTTTCTTACTTAAAGTAAATGAGTTCCCTTAAAGCACATTGTTAAAGATCATCCTCAATCATGAAAGCATATTCTTCAGTTCCCTTGAACAGCAACTTTGAAATGAATGTGGCTTTACTAGTGTTGAGGTACGGATGAAAGTAGATGAATCCTAACTCAAGATTAGGAATCTTTAAAGATAGGGTTAGGATTCCCAAGGCCTAGATTCAATGCCCTTTAGTACAAAAGACCATTAAAGATGAGTGCTAGGGCATTAATGAATGTTGGAATTCATATTTCGATCCAAGCTTTGAATGCTCAATAAATGTTCTTTTATCACAAGTATTGAATGATGAAATCCATTAGGGAAAGAGCTTGGGAGGAGGGTTTTTAGATAGTGAATCACACTCTCACTCTTTGTATTTATCACATCTTGGTTTTGAAACCCAAGAATCGGATTTTATAGAATTTTTGAAATGAGTAAAAAAGGTAAAAAATAGCTAGTTGTCAGTTAAACCATATTAACTTTCGGTAGCACCGAATTAGGCATGAAAATCAACTCTGGCCGTTGAACAATTTGTTTCACCTTCGGTCGCACCGAATGTGTTTTTTAGTCAGACTGAATTTAAGTTCGACTACAGCTGAATTTGGTCATTTGCAATCTGTCATATTTTTGCGAAGTTCGGTGGCACCAAGCGTTGCCTTTGGTGGCATCGAATTTGATATTCGATTGCAGCCGAATTTGTCATCCTATTTTCTGTCTCATTGTAGCTTAGTTCAATGGCATCGAAAGTGCATTTAGTGGAACTGAATTTGGCATTCAGTTGCAGCCAAATTTCATAATCTGCTTGCTATCTTGTTAAAGCTCACTTCGGTGGTACCGAATGTAGGTTCGATGCGACCGAACACACTTGAGTTGCAGTCCTTTAATTTATTATATCCTTAGTCTTTGGGAGATAGGTTACTAAGGTTTTCCTATAGGGCTTTAAGATTTTTTGAGTTTTTAAGGTGTAGTACTATGGCATACCCATCTTACATTTCGTTGCACTTTGGTTTCTTCAAGTATTTTAATCTTCTTTATCTAAGGGGCTCATTTGGACATGACATATGTAATTGACAATCCTTTCCACTTACAGATGTATGCAAATAGGCCCTTGAAAGAAATAATCAGAGCTATATAATTCAAATGATGCCTGAAATGGATTTACAAAGCTATTAGTTGAGCCAGGCACGGGATGAGTGGACTCGGTAGACTCGACTTGACTGACTTGTTTAGACCCAACTCAACTCGAACTGAGTAGGTGAGTTGATCAGAACCGAGTAGACTTCACCCGATCTGAACTCAACCGAGTCAAGTCCGGGTCACCCATTAACTCAACTTGACCTGAAATCCGTCTCGATACTAACTTGACTCGATCCGAAACTTGATTCGACTCAAGTTCAAGTAGTATATATATATATACTCTACTCGTTGCATGCGCGCACCTGACCCGACCTCTGTCCCTCCCTCCTCTCCTAATCCCGACAGCCACCCACCACCACCAGGCCTCTCTCTCTCTCATCTACCACACGACCGCACCTGATTGTCCGAATCCAACTCGGTCCTAACTTGGTGCTGACTCGACCCGACTCGGTTCTTGTAACTGACTCTGACTGAGTGCATGTCAATCCAGGTCAGACCCGGACTCCATCGGGCCAGGCATGCTGGACTCAGTACCGAGTCAGTAGAAAACCTATTTCAAAATCTGATCGAGTCGGGTGAGCTCTAACTTGGTCAGACTCGACTCGATTCCCAGCTCTAGCTGCTTGTAAAAAAGAAAAAAGAGGCAGCTTGTAACTGAAAGTTCTAGGGTCACCTGTGTCCGGTACTGTTACTTCATTTATTTTATTTCTTTTAATTACTACTTTGTCTATTGCTCCAAGAACGAAAGCAAAGGGAGGAACTTTCTAGAAGTTGATCCTCACGGGTGGATGTGGGGCCTACATACTATATAAATATATAGCAGGTGCAACCACGTGGAGACTTATCCAGATGAGGAAATCTAGGATCATCGATCAGAGGACACGCGTACCGTATTTGGGTTATTTTATACCATCCATTTCATAGACACGTAATTCCTTGTCCACTAAACGGTTATTAAAACAAAAGAGAAATGATGAGTTAGCCCACTCACCCTGATGGGTGTAAACTACACTCTTGTTTTTTTTTCTTCTTGCAAATGGGGAGAGCGTGCACGTGCCTCGCATGACAAGGAAAGCATGCTTTTGTAGAGGAAGGGATGTAAAAAGCTGTCCCTCGTGGTAGCAAAGCACAAGGCTAAAGTTCCAAATGTTGGAACGTACGGCCATTGATGGCCTCTGCCCCGTAACGGCTTCTTCATGAAATCCCTCCTCTCGTAATGGATGCAATAAATACACAAAAACAGCTTCTCCGGTGATAATGGAAACTCCCGAAACGGCTACAATCGAAACTTTATAAAATGAGAGCCAAAGAAGACTTTTAAAGAATAAAAGACCATCTCGTTGGTTGGTGAAAAATTATTGTCGACTCTGCAAATTGCTTATCAAAGATCTTCAAACCTTACGGGTCCTATCATCCTCTTCGGTGTCAAAACAAATTAGTACGATTGATTTCTCATAGATGTTTTTTTGAAACCCATGTTGACCATCAGGTGACTGACACAATGTCTAAAAAATCAGCTCCATCTGTGATTCAAGTGGATCACACGATTGAAATAAGTTTATAGGGCAACACCCACCCTTCTAAACCATTTCCTTTAGTGTGGCTTACCAGAATCACAGATGGGCCAGATTTTTGGCCCCATGCCTTAATTTTTTAGTCGCATCTAATAGTTCACGTGAATTTCACATAATCATCATGATGGGCCCTAAAAAAATAAAAATAAAATCAACAGTGCACACCCCTCCTCTAACTGTTTCCTTTAGTGGGGCCCACCTGAATCACATGTCGGCCAAAAATCAAACGTCTCTGTCTCTCTCTCCCTCTCTCTCCCTCTCTCCACAGAGCTAAAGTTATAGTGCTCCTAGTTGCATTGGGACAGTTAAATAGTCTAGCCGATTGATCAATGTCCATTAGGTCTGGCACGCATTTCATGGGGTAACATGCAAATATCACACTGATCTGATGATCATAACCATCTGATTAATGGCCTTCATTGTGGAGGGTCAGGATCATCTGTACAAAAATAGGTCTAACACACAATTCAATCAATCCATTTGACAGTTTCCATTATGAATTGCTTATGATTCTAAAGAGTCTCTTGTATTCGGCAATCCTAGCCATCCCATCCATGGGTTGGAAGATGGCTACAGTAGAACTTGAGATCTTGTACTTTTGATTTTGCCACTGGCTATATTTCTAGTCTTATTATCACTTATTCGACTCTTTTATAATTGAAAGTAATCTTCAGCTCCCTCATGGAATGATATGAAATGGGCATGTGATGCATGACAACAGAACCCCGAGTTATGGCTCAGTGTTACAAAATAATTTATAGTAGCAAACAGTAAAAAATACTTTTTTTTTAAAAAAATCAATTAAAATATGTTCAAAAATATTTTACTGATGAAAAATGAAAACTACTAAAAATATGCTCCTTGGCCTGTCATATCTTTTAATTGCAATTGTTGAGGCAAATGCATATTACTAACTAATAAGACTCCTGAGTATGAACATGTCAGAGTTATTATTTTGTACTTTGGAATTTACCACCTGAAATATTTCAGTTTTGTCTTACCATCACTCATTCTGGTCTTAACACTTGAAAATAATCAAAATGTCCTGGCTGTAAAGGATGCTTCAGAAGATTTTAAAAACTTGAATGTCCGAAGTACAAGGATGGAACTAGACAATCTAATTCATTAAATAAAAGTTGCCACTATTCATTGGGAAACAAGTCTTGCCTTCCATTACTGTACAACATAACCCCGAAAGCTACAAGAAAGAATATAGGTAATACCATGTTGACATTGCAAAGAGTTCAAGGTTGGCAACTTGGCATATTTGATCTTCCTGAATGGTATCATGCTTGGGGATGTAGTTGAAAGTAAGGATGCCGAAGAGCTTCATCAACACTTAAACGATCCTCCTGCAAGCACCACATACCAAGCTTCATGAATACACTACAAGTAGAGATATGTGAATGGACGTGCAAGAATAGAATTTCATGGGAATTTAGGATTCATATGTGCCAATGTGTCACGTGTATGTAATACTAAGATCCAAGACACTCATCTGGCAGCTCCACCATGTAAATTCCCTGGCCCAAAATCATCCCAAGTCTGATGTGTTGTGGGCCACAAATGAATATTGAATGTCAACAGTTGGTCCCTTGTCCATTTTCTTTTCTACATGTGTGGCCTACCTGAGAAGAGGATAACCATTTTTTTTGGGCCAGGGCATATGAAGTGGGGCTTATCTGATGATCAGCTTTGATCTTGTATGTGTCCCATGTTCACGTATCTGAGCCATGAGCTCAGGAAAGTCCACAAGCATCACTCTCATTAGAGTGGCTGGTATATGAAAAAGAAAGAAATAACTACAACAGACAAGACTAGAAAAGTTAGATAGGTGAACTGTGGCAAGTAAACCGAGTAGACCTTGTTAATACGACGAATGCCAGAACATGGACACTGAATACCCTATTTTATGGTGCTAAGCTGAATTTAATTGCTTCAAAATGACGAGATTGTCCTGCCAACGTCTCTTGGTGAAGGAAGCAGAAAACAACTGCATTCTTGTTGTACTAGATAGGTTCCATATGGTATTACTGATAGAAAGGAACAACTAGACACTATTCTTCAGTCACTGTAGACGGATCCAATCACTCATGAACTTTTCTTGGTTACATGCTTTGAAAGATTGATTCATCTTTTTTTTTTTTTTTTTTGGGAAAATACAAGAAAAAGCTCTTCAAGATCACTGATATACAAAGTCTACGGCACCCAGATAAGATAAATGCTCATTTATTCGTGACCGACATGGCATGATAATGATATTAGTACAAAATATCAGTACATGCGTGTTCTAGGGTCCATTTGGGGAAATGGGTGAATTTTGGAATGTTCCCTCTTGGCATAAAGTGCAGTAAAAGGATGTTAACTATTTCTATTGAGATCTGCTACGCCCAAACCCATGTACAAGGAAGCTCATGACATGCCATGCATGTACCAGCATGGCACATTTGTATGAGATCCATTCTGTTCGTCAGAGTACCACTATGTAGATGCTCTCGCCCAAGAATCAAGTCAGTCCACTCATCAGTTTGGCCACAATTTACAAAACAAATGTACTGCTGAAGAAAGACTTGGCTAAATTTCCCTCAGCCATCCAACTGTTATAACATAGTGGCTCACTTGCTGCATGAACCAGGTTTCTTCATAGATGAGCATATCTACATGGTTGGACCTACCTCATGGATGGCCTGGATATTGCAAAAGTTTTCTCTGTAATTATGGTGAAAACATTTTGCCTGCAGCCCACCATGCTGTGTTGTCACACTCTAATTACTGTCAAATCCCAACAATATTCTGATAATTTTCTCACATTGTATATGGTTTTACCGGGAAAAAAGTAACTATTGAAATATCCGGGGGAAAAAAAACTATTGAAATATCCAGCATGCCAGGAGAGAGAACTATTGAACAGCTGACAACTTCCCACTTGTTACTCGTATGCGACATCCGACCATATGTGCATGCAATATCTAACCCATCCAATAGCTTGGCCCAAACCACAAGGATCACCTAGTGCAAGATCATTCATATCCACTTATCGAGTGCGCCACACTTGTAATTTTTCTATTTATCAATGGCAAGACATTGTTTTCTATGATGTGGCCAACTTGATGAGTGGATAGGGCTGATTCTCACATAATGTGATCCATTGGGCATGCACTTAACAGGTTAGAAGTTACACGCTGGGTGGACTGTAACTTGTAATCCAACCAGTTGGACTAGAGACCTATTCGTGGACTGTAACTTGTAGTCCAACCGGTTGGACTAGAGACCTACTCACAGTGTTCGTAATATTGATACTATCGGCCGATATTATCTTTATCGCTGGCCAGCGAAACGAAACCCGTCGAAACCCCTCGGAAATTAAAAAATGTATATATAGATTTCTATGTATCGTGCAATATATCGCACAATTTTTTGCGATATCACCAAAAAAATCGAAAAAAATAGGGAAAATCATTCAATCCAGAGGATTTTGGTACCTATGGAAGAACATTGCGTGATCGGAAGCAATTTTGGTGGGCCACTCGATCGATCCATGGCGGTGCGTCGTAAGCTCCACGAAATCTCGATTTCCTTTGATTTTCTTCGAATAGATGCTCCATTTACATTGTATAGGAGATTTCGGCAAGAAATCTGCGAAAACCCTAGAGATTTGGGTTTAATTGAGAGATTTCCCTTGATTTTAGGGATTTTTTTCAAGAGATTTTCTAAAACCCTCTCTGTTTGCAGGTTTTCAAAAATTGGCTTTTAAATCGTTTTACCAACGCGGGTGCGTCGCGCTAGCTAAAGACGGACGATCGTATCACGGGCTCTGTGGGGTCCATCTTGATGTATATGTTTTATCCAATCCGTCCATTCATTATGGAAGATCATTTTAGGGCATGAGTCCAAAAAATAGGAATTTTTAAGGCTAAAATGGACCACACCAAAAGAAGTAATGGAGATGAACGCTGACCATTGGTAACTTTTTGATAGGGATAGAAGTTTTGGATCAAGCTGATATTCAATCTTTACCTTCATTCTGGTCCATGTGACCTTATGAACAGCTTGGATGGCCAAATAACCATTACGATGGGCCCTACCACGTTTTGAACAGGTTGGATGGCAAATAACTTAATTACCACTGTTTAATGTGGTGCGGTCTATTGGAGCCTTCAATCTGCCTCTTTTTCAGATCATGCACTAAAATGATCTGTCAAAATGGATGGACGGCATGGATAAAACATACTTAATATGGTAGGCCCCATACAGTTCTTGATAGGTCCATCCATCTCTTACTATGCACAGGCGGAGGGAGCGGATTAGCTGTTACTGGATAAGAGCTTAGTGGGTGTTAAGGATGTTTTCAAAAAATTTATGCAGATCCAAATCTCTAGTGGACCACACTGGAAAAAGTGGTAAATAACTATTAAAAGCTTTTTGTAGGCCACAAGTTTTGGATGAAGCTAATATTTGTATTTTTCCTTCGTTCATTTCTGCTTGAACTTATCAACAAGTTTGATGGAAAATAAAGATTACAGATCTTCTTGAAGTAGGCCTTGGAAAGTTTTTAATGGTGAATATTCAATCATCACTGTTTCTTATGGTGCGGTCCACCTAAGATTTGGACATGCTTAGCAACTTGTCCTAAAATATTCTAGAAAAACGAATGGACGGAGTGGATATACTAAATGTTATCAAGGTGGGCCCTATAGTGAGGGTAACACCTAAAGAATTGTTACCCAGATAACACCTAATCCGCCTCCGATCGCAACTGGGATGAGTCCCCGAAACCAGCGATGTGTGTGGGACCGCTGACCATAGGGCCCACCTCGATGTATGAATTATATATCCACGCTGTTCATATGTTTTTTTAGCTTATTTTATGCCATGGTACCAAAAATGAATAAGATAAAAGTTTAAGGTGGACCACAGTACATGAAACAGTGATTAATAACCACTCCGTCCATCCATGTGTATTATGTATCCAAGCTGTTCATATGTTTTTTTAGCTTATTTTTGTATCCACTCCTTCCATCCGTTTTTTCAGATCATTTTACAGCATGATCCCAATAATTAAGAAAATCCAATTATTAGGTGGACTATACTCAAGAAAATAGTGGTAGTTGAATACGGTACTATTAAAAACTTCTTAGGGTGCACCTTAATTTTTCCTATATTTTGTTAGGCATCCAATCTGCTGATAACTTCACGTAAGTTTGAATGAAGAGAAAAAACAATTATCAGATTGATCCAAAACTTTTTGTGGTCCACTAATGGTTAATCACCATTGTTTCATATGGTATGGTCTACCTGATTATTGGATCTGCTTCACTTTTTTGGCTAATGTCCTAAAATGATATGGAAAAACGGATGGATGGGGTGGAAACTGAATATAGTTGTCCTAGTTCAATGGGACAGCGCATAGCTTAGTCCCTATACAAAGGAAACCTATTATGTGTACTTTTTTTTTTGAGATTTTATTATTTAAAAGTGTGTATTAAGGTCTTATTTAATAATCCTTGAAGTTTCATTAAAAAATTCAACCATTTTCCCAATGTATCCCCATGTTTCCCAAAAAGTGCGATAAATTACGCGATACAAACGATATATCCCGTGCAATAACCAATACGTATCTGTATCCCAAGGGTGTGATACATTGCGCGTAAGGCTGTACATGAGTCAAGCTAGCTTGAAAAGCTCGCTCGACTCAGCTCGGATTGACTCGGCTTCAAAGGCAGACTCAAGGCGAGTCGAGCTTGTTTACTAAAGCTCGAGTTGAGTTCAAGCCAAGTTCGACCATGGTGTATTTCAACTCGACTCGACTAGAAGCTCGAGCTCGAGCTCGACTCAGCTCGAGTAATATATTTTAATAATATATATTATATATTATATTAATATTAAATATATAATATATATATTTAAGTTTAAAAAAAGAAGTTAAAACTTAAAAGTTTTTACTAAAAAACTTTACCCGACCCTACCCGTCCCCATTCCCTCTTTTTCTTTCCCTTACCCTACCGACGTAAACTTGACTCGACTCGACTCGAACCACTAGCTCGACTCGAAAGCTTTAGCAAACAAGCCAAGCTTCAATGTTGAGCTCGAGGGCGAGCTCAAGCTCAAACTTGAGTATAACATGGACGAGTCAAGCCAAGCTTGGCCCACCTCGACTCGACTCGGCTCGATTTACAACCCTAATTGCACGATACCGATATTTAAAACATTGCCTACTCATACATTATTTTTTTTTTCAAACGGTGATAATTTCATTAAAAGGCCGCTACAAAAAAAAAAAAAAAAAAAAAAAAAAAAAAAAAAAACACCAAGAGCCAATAACACTGCTACCAACCCAACGGAAATTGGAAACACCTATCTAAACCCAAAACCCAATCTTTTACAAAAGATTTACCCCTCCTAAACAGATTTGACGCTTTCCCTTTCTTGTTCTTGAAGCATCGATCATTTCTTTCTAGACATAGCCCCGCTAGACCACTCATCCTCCATAATCTCTTCTCTGATTTTCCATTACTCCCACCTTGCCAAGATAGAATAAATATATCTATTGAGCCTAGGAGCACCCATTGCACTCCAAATAGTTGGAAAAAATGATCCCACAACTCCCTTGTGAAAGGGCAGTGAAGAAACAAATGATTCACTGATTCTGCATCCTGGTAACAAAGAAGGCATAGATTTGGAAGAATCATAATCCTCTTGCAAAGGTTGTCAATCATAAGCATCTTATTCCTCCCTACAAGCCTCCCAAAAACCGCTACCTTCAACGACGCGCAATATTTCCAAACAAATGATGTCGGAGCAATCTCCTCATTATCCCCATCTCCACATAGAACCCCATACAATGATTTAACTGAATTTTCCTGATTTATCTTTTAACAATCTTAACGAATCCGTACTATAAGCAACTGGAGAGACTTTAACCAACACTTGAAGAAGCGACGAGAATTCTATCAACTCTTCTTCATCAAGGTTCCTTCTACAGGGAGGAGCCCAACAAACTTCATTGCCCCTCCAAGAGAAACAACTGCTAACCTTCAAAATTTGCTTCCAAAGCAACCCCTGCTAGTCTTGGAAAGCTAGCCCTCAAATTACTTTCACCTAGACACTTGTCCTCCCAAAAACGAATGTTTCTTCCGGCTCCCAACTCAAAGCCTATTTCTTCCCAAACCCTTTGTTTTAAGGACGTCACCGACTTCCAAAGATACGAAGCTCGATACAAAGAAGAAGATTTGGTCCACCATCCACTCTCATCTACCCCATATTTCCTCCCTACCACCACCCTCCATCTAGCTCCCCCTTCTACCCCAAACCTCCCAAACCCCCATACCCATCTCCCTAACAATGCTAAATTCATCTCCTCTAACTTTCTCAAACTTGCTCCACCTTGAACTTGTGGTCGACACACCTCTTCCCACTTCAAAGGAGGAAACTTATGATTCTCTTCTAAACCTTTCCACAAAAAAACCCTCCTACGCTTTTCCAAGACATGTAAAACAGACTTTATATATATATATATATATATATATATATATAGAGAGAGAGAGAGAGAGAGAGAGAGAGAGAGAGAGAGAGAGAGAGAGAGAGAGAGTCATGCTCACCTGCACACCTTCTTACATGAGCACCCGTGCGCACCTTTGCACATGTGTCATGGGCACAAAATCCGAACGGTCCATGTGATGCACCAACCCATCAAACCTCTATGGCCTAACTTTCAGCTTGATCCAAAACTTTGGTGGGCCATGGCAAAGAGAGGCAAATCAAGGGAGGTAACTGTTTCCTTCTGCCATGGCCCACTAGAATTTTGGATCAGATTGGAAGTTGGGCCCAAGGGATTTGATGGGGTGCCGCATCCGTGGACGGTTCAGATTTTGCACTCACATCATGTATCAAGAAGTGCTCACGAGCTCTTGTGAGAACCAGTGCACAGCTAAGCATTTCACTATATATATATATATATATATATATATATATATATATATATATATATATATATATATATATATATATATATAGGAAATTATGAAATGCAAACGTTTTCACTATAATTATGGTCTACACCCAACAATATTCATATATTGTTGTCACATTGTAAATAGTTTTACCGGAGGAAAGAAAAAAAGAACTATTAAAATATCCAGCATGCTAGAAAAACCTGAAGTACTTAAACATTACATTGCATCACAAAACTAAATATTTAATAGACCGTGTCCATATATCTTTGTGTGTGCATGCGCGCTTACAGGGGAAATGATTCAATGTGTTAAATGGCTACATGGCGCTAATTTGGAGGGCCTATGAGAAGCTACGAGAGAGAGAGAGAGAGAGAGAGAGAGAGAGAGAGAGAGAGAGAGAGAGAGAGAGAGAGAGAGAGAGAGAGAGAGAGAGAGAGAGAGATGTTAGACATATTTGATTGTCCATGTCACATGTGCCACACGTGGCTGGGCCATATGACTGGATGGCCGTGGTGGAGGGGCCTGTCTCTTCCCTTCGCCTATTTATATTATATTTATATTATTGCTTGTAATATATTTTTCTTCTTTTATCCTTTGGCCCCATGTTGGGCGGCTATGTCTATATATGAGTATTCTTGTACATTGTTCTCTTTCTAAGGTGAATATATATTGTTGCTTTCTTTGAGGGTTTGGTATTTAGGGAAAACCTCAGTAATCTAGAGTTCTGTTATATGTGGTGATTTCTCTTGGTTTCCTCTAAAACCTATCATGGTATCAGAGCGGATAATCTAAGAAGATCAAATATGGTGTTCTTCGTTGTTTGATCCTTATCTGGTGGTAAGTCCTTTTTTTGGGTTTCATATTTCCCTTTTGATGTTCTTAGTTGTTGTACATTCATACGGATTTGGTTGTACCTATGTTAAAAAAAACTATGGTGGATTGTTGGAGCTGTTGTGTGTTGCGCAATCTATTGGTTAGTGATTTCGTACTGTGATCTTGCATCTTTGTGTGTTTTTATTTTTGTGATTATAGAGAAAGAAAATTTTCACAATGATGCTCCTCGATGTACCTTTGATGGTACCAATTATTGGCTTTGGTATCTTCACTTCTAAGTGTTTCTAAAGGGTCATGGTCTTTGGGGCTGATAGTTGGGTCTATTTAGACCCCAAAATCAATAGATGTTGAGAAATTGGTTGATTGGGAGATGAAGAATGGTTGAATAACAACTTGGATTTTGGATTCAGTTGAGAAATCTATTGTTGTTGGTTTGATTTCACATCGCATGGCTAAGGTTATGTGGGATCATTTACGGGTAATATACCAACAGAGCAATGAAGCCTGTCTATGTAGTTTAGAGTATGATTTGGTACATCTTTCTCAAGGTGATAAAGTATTCAAGCATTCTATAATGATATTGTGGCCATCTGGACTTAAATGGCAAATGATGGATCTAAATGTAACGCCTCAGATTTTTGCCAACCTGGAGTTAGATGTCCTTAGGCAAGGGGTTGATCCTAACTCCTTATTAGCTTTTCAAACCTCAAATCCTTTAGGAATTAAACAAAGTAACTAAGTACTAAACAAGATTAGCTACAAAATCCGTTTGGAATGCATATGTGTGGATTTATGTTTAAGTTGTAGTCCATAAAATGCAGAAACAAATCCGTGACGGGTGATGGGGGAGCGGTGTAACGATTCCGTGCAAAAGCCCTGACAGCCCTAAAGCGGACATTATTGGACCTTTGATTATATGATTTGCAATCTTGATTCATAACTGCTTTAACTATCTTTTAGGATATTTTGTTGTAATTGAATGTAATTAGGGCTATTGTATAGTCCAGGCAATCGGTAACAGGCCTTGATGTTGTGGTTGAGGTTATTTCGCCACAAAAGACACATTCGATGAATCCGAGTCGTACGATGGTTGTCGACAGTGGTACCTTGTCGGTTACTTCAGCGTACGCTCGTACCAGTCGAACTTATCTAATAAACCGATGGGCCTACTGTGTGTTCACCATGTTTGGACGTTACTGCTTGAACCTAAGGTACCAAACTTATCAGTGAAACCCCGTTAACCTTGGTACCTCGATCCGCTAAGACTCATGAGCCGGACATTGTGGTATGGGACACTGTGGTCGAGCTGTTGGCCTACGCTGGGGCGACGAGCCTCCCCGTAGTGACCAATGAGCAACCAGACTCGTGAGCCGAATACGGTGGTATGGGACACTGTATTCTAGTTGTCAGCCTACACTGATCAGAAGACGCGTTGTGCATGAGCCTCGTGTGGGCCATTGCCAAACAAAACCACCGCTGCGCACTCTGATACCTGTTGGTTGGACAATATCTGAAGGGGTGTTGCGATTGCGTCAGCCCCGGATGACGCGTTGGTGTAGTGACCTCGAGCACACTCTGAACCTGCGTTGAGGCGACGAGCCTCTCTGTAGTAACTAGAGTATAACTAGGCCTGCATTGATAAGGCGACAAGCCCTTTGCAGCGACCTAGAACCGTATCATCGTATGAGATTTACTATGACTGACGACCCTAGAATGGATCCTTGTTTGGGAAGTGATATAAGGGAGGTACCTTAGTTTCCCAATCCTGATGTATGAAAATGACTAATAAAGAACTTGGTAATCACGTTCATGCACCACATACGTGTGCGTTTGGTGTTGATGGTCAAGCACTGGAGGAGTGTGGCATGCCGCGAACGTAAGGAGTCGCTGAGGGAGTGCAGGCGAGGGCATGCATCATACATACATACCATTCTTGCATTAACAAGAGTACTTAGGGATGTGTGATTTCCTGCTTTATCATTACTGCTTGATTGAATTGATAACATGTTAACCTGTGCTTTATTGTTCCACTGAGTTAGCTACTCACTCCCACGTTACGGGACGGTGTTGTATACACCAACCAGACCCTGTTGTAATTTCAGATGATGGCGATGCTCGTGAAGCGGAGCCTGACTTTTATGATGATGCGGACAGTTTCTCCTATATGCTGCTTTCAGGCGGGTTCATGTGAGCCGTGTTCTAATCGACGGGGTTACAGGGTTGCTAATTAGATGCCATTCCACTTGTTGATTTGCACTTTTGGAACACCCTTGCATATCCATTTTGTTCATTTTTGGAGTATACAGGTATATATTTAACCCGGTAACATGCTCACATTCTGGAAACTTACAATAGTTTATATATTTTATATAACTATCACAATCTTCCGCTTGCATAATTTAACTGTCTCTGGAGTATGATCTGTTGTTTTGGTATAATCCCATTCATGTTTAATGCACTAATATGAACAACATACAATCATCATTATCAATGTTGCATAAGTGATGCGTTGGAACTCGGGAGTCGAGCTTCTGCTCGACCCTCGATTTTCAAGGCGTTACACTAAAGTTTCCTAATAATTTGAAGATTCATTAGGATTTGTAGGAGCCGACACGTGTTCGACAGTTTCTGATGAAACTGAGCCCAGGGTACAAGCATTGCCAAGCCGCTCTCTTGAGTCGTAGTCCTTTTCCATTCATGAATGTTGTAATCAATGATTTATTGGCAAAAGAACAACAACTTAGGGTTCTTTCCTCGATTCCTCGTGCTTTGTCTGTAACAAGGTGGGACATCCAGTCTCACAATGCAAAGAATGATACTCTTATTGTTGCCAGACTGGTCATGGCATTTCTGAATGTAAAGCGAAGGATTTTGCCACTGTTTCCCGAGGCCGAGGACATCACGGTCATGGTCGTGCCTTTGTTGCTGCCCTTACTCCTCTTGAGCGTGCACCTGCTTCTACTTACTCTGCTAGCTCGTCTCTGCCTCTCCTCTAGCTCCTGAGATGGTCTAACATATCGTACAAGCCCTTTATATTCTGGGTCTGTCAGGCATATCTTTGTCATCTCCTTGGTATATTGATTCCGAAGAGTCAAACCATATGATCAAGAGTTCTTCTCACCTTCGTGACGTTAGTCCTTATGCTGGTCATCAAGTTATTTCTACGGCCAATGGTGCATTACTGTCCATTAAGTCGGTTGGTACTTTACGGTTGTCCACTACTGCTAATCGGTCCTTTATTTTGAAAAATGTGTTTCCTGTTCCTAAGTTGTCTTCCAAATTGATTTTTGTGGGTCAACTTATTGAAAATAATCGTTTGGTTCTTTTCCTTGATGATTTTTGTGTTGTGCAGGATTTGGCAACGGAGAAAGTAGTTGGGAAGGGTAAGAGGAATGGCCGCCTCTTCATGCTACAGTTCCCTTCCGATGTCACTTCAACCTCCCGTTTTTTCACCCCCGTCTGCTTTGGATATTTCTCATGCTAATAAATTGCGGAGACTTTGGCATTGCCGCCTTGGTCATCCACATTTTGATAGGCTTTACCATTTGTTTTCATTTGGTTTATTAGATAAATTGAACATTAATAAATCTTCTTTGAATTTGCCTTGTTCTTCATGTTGTTTAAAGTTGTTTCTTTATTTTTGAGTAATTCTTGTACACCTGCTATACTTGATTTGGTGCATACTGATGTTTGAGTTCCTCCCATTTTATCTAAATATGGATTGCAATATTATGTCATATTCATAGATGATTTTACTCAGTTTACGTGGATTTATTTCATGCATTCCAAGTTGCAATTGTTTTTACATTTACTGACAGTTTTCCTCCATGGTGGATACTTAGTTAGGTAAGAAAATTAAAGTGTTGCGTTCTAATTGGGGGTGAATACAATATTTTTTTTTTTTTGGAATTTGCTGCATATCTGCTTGATCGTGGGGTTATTCATCAAAAGACCTATTCCGACTCCCATGAGAAAAATGGGGTGGCAAAACGGAAGAACCGCCACATTGTGGAGACTACAAATACATTGATGTTTAATATGTCGGTTCCCTGTGAGGCTGAGGTTATGTTGCATACGGTATATCTTATTAATAATATGCCGACACCTCCTCGTCATAATGTCTCCCCCTATTTTATTCTATTTGACTCCTTACCTAATTATTCATCATTTCGTGTGTTTGGGTATGTTTGTTATGTTCACCTTCCTGCTTGGGAATGTAAGAAACTATCCCCCAAGTCCACTTGGTGTATGTATTTGGGCTTTGGTGATACCCAAAATGGGTTTCGTTGTTATGATGCTACTTGTAAATGGGTACATATTTCTTGTAATGCAATTTTTCTGGAGCATGTATGATGCATGACACATGATTTAATGCTAGCATGCAACGTGGAGATTATGAAAGAGTCCATAAAGTAATTCAATTAACAAAAGATGCTAACCTACCAAGTAATTAAGAGTAAAAATAGAAAATAAAATCTGATTTAACCTAAATCACATGCCCGCATGCTAAGAAATCAATTAAAACTAGGACCGATGGAAGGATAAAACTTTCAATTTAGCATAGGCACGTTTCACACTCAAGGGACAGATTTGTAGGTTTTATTATTAGGCTTAGGAAGGGAAAAATCTGAAATTTGGAAAATTAGGGTTCATGAGAATTGAGGATTTTGGATTAGGGTTTTTAGAAATTGGGAAAATAGGAAATTGAAGATCAGGGTTTAGAAGGTTGTAACGGAAGAGAAAAGAGGAAGACAAGAGAATAAGAAGAAGAAGAAGAAGAATATCTTTCGAAGAAGAATATCTTTCGAATAAGAGGAAGAAGAATGATATACCTTTGGGAATCCACCACCAAACAAGTTTTTACCCTTCCACAATTCATGGAAGGGAGGTTTTTTTTTTTTTTTTTTTCAAAAGAACCCTAGAAAACAAAGAGGAAAATTCCTTCACACGAGAGTTTCTCTCTTATTCTTATTAAATCTCCACTAGGGTTAGAACTCCAAACCTCCTGTGCTTTTATAATTAAAAAATCGGAATTAAAATCCAGCATAATTACAACTATGCCACTCATTTAAGTAAAGTGGCCCATCATCCAAAATAAGAAAACTAAAATATATATTATCAATCTCAACCATCAAATAACTCCTAAAAATAACAAAAAACATAAAGAAAGCAAGATCAGAGTCCAAGGAGCCCATATCTAAAAGATATGGTGGCCTGATGGCCTGATCAACAAGATTCATTGGTCAGATCGACACGAAATAGAAATCCTATGAATAAAATGATCTCTTAAGTAGCCCACTTGCATCATCCCATGGTGGGGTCTTCCTGATGCACGTCCAATGCATGTAGGTCTTCAAAATGACCTAGTGGGTCCCATCTGGAACTCGTCTCCCATCCACAAAGAAAGTTGTGCTAATGTGGGTGGTCATCTCCGTCTTTGGTACACTCGAGCAGTGTTTTAAATATCGACGATATCGGCCGATATATCCCACGATATATCTTGTATCCCACTTGTGCGATACGAAACGCATAGGTAGTGACGATATATCCCACCTATTCGATCCAGTAAGCATTTCCGATTTTCGATCCATGTTTTTGTTGTAAATCACATTAAACTAGTGCCAAATAGTTACAAATGTATGATTCTTCGTATTTTTCATGAAAAATCATTGATTTTGAATTTCGATTTCGAGATTTAGGGGAGATGGGTCAAGTTGCGGAAAATTTAGAAAAATCAAAATTTCTCAATTTCTCACAAATCTGTTGCAATCTTTATATCCAAACACAAAATTAAACATATATGTAACATAATCTAGTGATTCTTCTTTTGCTTTTGAATGTATTGCTTGTGTTTCCATACATGTCTTCTTACATTTATAAATTATATGAATAGACTTTGAATATACTTGCATCGGTTCTGTTGAAAAATGCATATATTAGGATCCCATACAAAGGAAACCCCTATTACGTTTTTTTTTTTTTTTTAAATTTATTTATGATGTTTTGATTTTTAAGTGTGTATTGATGTCTTTTTCAATAATCCATGAAGTTTCATTGAAAATTTTGACCAATTTCCCAATGTTTCCATTTTCCTAACAACGGCGATACATTACGTGATACAATCGATATATCCCATGCAATATCCGATATGTATCCATATCCCAACGGCACAATACATTACGCGATAACGATATTTAAAACATTACACCCGAGTAGGTCCTCTGATGTCCCCATCAATGTACCGTTTTATTCTCAGTCATCTACTACATTCTCCATCGAGTTTTTCTTCCTCTAGGCTAACTGATTTTCCAGATATTCCGGTTGCTCTTCTATTCCTCATCCCTTGCAAATTTATCACCGTCAGCCCAGAGCACCACCTCCGCCTCCTCCTCTAGCCACTTCACCTATTGCAAATCCCCATTCCCCCTCTTGCTACTAATTTGGTTCCCCCACCAGTACGTCACTCTGCTCGGCCCCATAAATCTTTGGATCGTTTGCATACTTTGTCTGCCATGTCTTCCATTTGGATTTTGTTTTTTTTTTTAAAAAAAAAAAAATAAAAAATTTAAAAAGTTAACAGGATTATATTAAATGGAGAAAGAAAACTACAGGGGTTGCCGAGGTGGCAGAAGAAAACAGAAAAAGCTACAAGCCTAAGAACAGGAAATTAAAATCTTTGAGGGAAGGGACGTTAGCAGCCCATTCGATAATCGATTTTTTAGCCATAGAGCCCACTGCTTGAGCCGAAGATTGGGAATTATAGAAGCATCTTTTGTTCCTCTCCTTCCAGACCGCCCACCAGATTGCAATGATTGCCATTCACCAAACCCACGATCTGAGTTTACCCAACTTGAAACCGTGCCAGAAGGCCAGTAGGTGGAAGGTGGAGGCTGACACACACCCACTGACATTAAATCTGCTAAAAAAGTCTGCTCGAATCTGTGATATAAAAGGGCAGTGGACCAGAAGCTGATAAACCGATTCCTCACTGGCCATGCAGCAGAGGCATATGTTGGCGAGTTGCATGCCTTTCTTTTTTAAGTTGTCGATCGTGAGGATCCGATTTTTGGAAGCAAGCTAAGTGAAGCAGATGATCTTGGGGGGAGCAGGGTATTTCCAGATAAAAGGAGAGGCCTGGGAAGTAGGGGAGGGTGTGGGAGCGAGAACTGCGTACAGGGATTTAACCGAGAAGCGGGTTGACTTGTCCCTTGTCCGGGTAATTCTATTCGGCTTCGCCTGGAGCGAGGACACGTTGGAAAGACAATCGAGTAAATCGATGTATTCACTGACCTCCTAGTCGTGAAGATTCCTGCGGCAGGGAATGTCCCAAACACTGCCTGAACCGAAGAGAGAATAGTAGCTAGCGACAGGATTTTCCTTGCTAGCGGCCAGTCGATAAATTGAAGGGAATTTGTCCTTCAGTCTTGTCTCTCCCAACCAGCGGTCTTCCCAAAAGCGAATCGTAGCACCATTTCCCAGATGAAATCCAACGTTTTCAACAACTGCTTTTTTAGCTTGAAGAACACCTTTCCAAATATGTGAAGCTCTGTACGCTAAAGAATCCTTAGTCCACCAGCCCCCCGGGGAGGACCCATATTTACCTTAACAATGGTACACCATAAAGTGTCCGGTTCCGATCCCAGCCTCCAGGACCATTTACCTAAAAGGGCCCTATTCATGACCCTCAGCTTTTTGATGCTCGCCCCACCATCCTGGAAATGGCTGCAAACTTCTTGCCAGTCCAGGAGATGAAATTTCTTGTAGTTGTCCTTGCCACACCACAAAAATTCTCTTCTCAGCTTATCGATTTGATTCAGAACTGGAGGTGGGCATTTGAGAAGAGACATAAAGTAAATGGGGATGTTAGATAAAGCTGCTTTTATAAGAGTGAGCCTGCCCCCCATGGACAGGTACCTGCATTTCCAGCTGGCCAACATTTTTTGAAAATTTGCGACTACCTTGTCCCACATCGATATCAGAGGGGGACCAATAGTGAGCGGCAGCCCTACAAACGACGTTAGAAACTTGGCAAACTTGCAGCCCAGGCAGTCAACGAGGAGGAGGATTCTTGATCCGATATATTCACCCCAAATACCTTTGACTTGTTCATGTTTATTCTCAAACCAGAGACAACCTCGAAACATTGTAGAGTTGTGTGTCCTTATCTCCTATTCATAGGCTGCTTCTCAGAGTTGTTGGCGGGATGATATGACAGAGGAGCTTAAAACATTGGCTGAGAACCATACATGGGACCTTATTCGACGTTCTCTAGGGTAGTAGGTTATCGACAACAAATGGGTGTATTCTTTGATGGATCTCATGATCAATACAAAACACGGCTGGTTGCTCAAGGGTACAAGCAAGGATATGGGATTGATTATGATGAGACATTTGCCCTAGTGGTGAAAATGAAGACCGTTCGTACTCTTTTCATAGTTGCCTCGGGTTCGTAGTCGGCCAATTTTTCAGATGGATGTGAAGAATGCCTTTCTTCATGGTGTCTTGCATGAAACGATGTATATGACGCAACCACCTGGCTCTAGTGATGGTTCTGGAGATATGATGTGTCGTTTGAGAAAAGCATTGTATGATCTCAAGCAGGTTCCATGTGCTTGGTTCCAACGTTTCCATGATGTGGCTGTTGGTGTTGGCTTCTCTAAGAGTAGACACGACCCATCTTTGTTTACATGCACTTCCCATGGCATTGTCATCCTTCTAGTTTATGCGGATGACTTGTTATTGGCTGCTAGTGACTCTTTTGGGATTACTGAGTTACAGATGATTCTATGCTCTTTATTTCATATGAAGGATTTGGGCCCACTCACTTATTTTCTAAGTCTTGAGATCTCTTGATTTGTGCGTGGAATTGTTGTTAGCTAGTATAAGTATACCATAGATCCCATTGCACTTTCAAAGTTGTCTGATCAAAAGTTTCTTCAGACTCCCATGGAGTTAAATGTTCAATATAGCCTTGACAATGGTAACCTTCTGGAGCAGCCCACACTTTACCATTGCTTGGTGGGTAGTTTGGTGTATTTGAAGATGACTCATCCCGATATGGCACATCCTGTCCAAGTTGTCAGTTAGTTTGTTTTTGCCCCGAGGACTCTTCATATGACTATTGTCCTTCGGATTATTGGGTACTTGCATTGGACGATGGACCGATCTCTATTTTTCTCTTCTAGTACTCCTTTGGAGCTTCAGGCATATTCCTATGTAGACTTGTGTTGTCACCCGCCGTTCTACTACCGAATATTGTGTATTTCTTGGCGTTTCTCTCATCTCTTGGAAGTGTAAGAAACACTAATCTCCATGTCCAGCACAGAGGTTGAATATCATGCGATGTCTACTACATGTACTGAGATTGTGTGGATTAAGGGCCTTTTGTCAGATCTTGGTATTCATCTTACAGCTCCAACTCCACTTTATGTGGATAACATTAGTGCAATTCAGATTTCTTCCAACCATGTCTTTCATGAGAGGACGAAGCACATAGAGGTTGATTGCTACTTTATTCGAGAGAAGTATCAGTCAAGCATCATTTCTCTTGCTCGTGACGTCTCAAGATCAAATTGCTGATATTCTTACCAAGACGTTGCCTTTTGCATGACATTCTTTCCTTGTTGGAAAACTGTTGCTTGTTGATAACCCGCTTCAGTTTGAGGGGAGATGTTAGACATATATGATTTCCCATGTCACACGTGCACACGCAACTGGGCCATATGGCTGGATGGCCATGGTGGAGGGGTATGTCTCCTCGTTTATATTACATTTGCAGTGAGATTGTGTGGATTTAGGGCCTTGTGTAAGATCTTGGTATTCATCTTACAACTCTTAACTCCACTTTATGTGGATAACATTAATGCAATTCAGATTGCTTCCAACCCTATCTTTCATGAGAGGACGAAGTACATAGAGGTTGATTGCCACTTTATTCAAGAGAAGTATCAGTCAAGCATCATTTCTCTTGCTCATGTGATGT
This sequence comes from Magnolia changhungtana, assembly GCA_030180095.1. Classification (NCBI taxonomy): domain Eukaryota; kingdom Viridiplantae; phylum Streptophyta; class Magnoliopsida; order Magnoliales; family Magnoliaceae; genus Magnolia; species Magnolia changhungtana. Next base: position 9,435,507 of record JASAUF010000600.1, read on the forward strand.
CCCAGGATCATATTGTCAATATTATTACCAAGATGTTACCTTCTTCACGACATTCCTTCCTTATTGGCAAACTGTTGTTGGTTGATAACCCGCATCAGTTTGAGGGGGATGTTAGACATATATGATTGCCCATGTCACACTTGCCACACATGGCTGAGCCACATGGCTAGATGGTCGTGGTGAACTCACCTGTTTATATTATATTTGTATTATTGCTTGTTATATATTTTTCCTCTTTTATCCATTGGCCCCATGTTGGGTGGCTATGTCTATATAGGGGTATTCTTGTATATTGTTCTCTTTTTAGGGTTAATATATATTGTTGCTTTCTTTAAGGGTTTGACATTAGGCCAACCTCACTAATCTGGAGTTCTATTATGTGTGGTGATTTCTCCTGGTTTACTCTAAAACCTATAGAGAGAGAGAGAGAGAGAGAGAGAGAGAGAGAGAGAGAGAGAGAGATGGCAGGAAAATGAAATGCTTAGGGTGTATTAAAACCTTACCCTTTACTCTTATTTATAATAGTAAAAACGTGAATGGGCCCTATGAGCTTTATTACATGGACTTGGACGCAATTGGCCTTATTCAACTATCAGCCTTTCAACACTCTCCCTCAAGCTAGAGCATCCTAATGAGGCCCAATTAGGAATAAGTGCTAACATAATTTAACCTAAGTAAGAAAGAAATTCTTTTCTCGCTTTTGCGAGTTTTCTAATAAAGTTTTTCGTTCTCTCAAAAAGAAAAAAATCCCCCTCAAATTCAAGGTGCTCTGAAAAGAGGAACCTAAGTTTGGAGAGGTGTATAAAAGATTTCTTAAACGAAAAAAATTTTAAAAATAAAAAAGTAGCGAGGTTGAGAAGATGAGTAGCATTGGCTATGACGAGAGACGAGCAAGTAGAGGCGATGAGATGAGCAATAACTTTAGACAAACATGCAATTCTACAACATCAATGATGTGAGCCATGGGAATAACCATCCTGCACAAATGATACGGATCAACTATCCAGGTTAACAAAGGCTTGGCTAACTACCCAACACAATTATAAGTCCGAACAACTATCCAGCACAAAGAAGAATCGACCATACAATATAAACAAACGAATCTAGATCAACTATCCGGCTCAACCAAGGCTGGCCCAATTGGCCAATACAATCATAGAGTCCAAACAACAACCCATAACAAATAAGATTGGATCAACTGTCCAATATAAACAAATGAGTCTGGATCAACTATCCAACTCAACCAAGGCTGGGCCAACTACACAACACAATTATAAGTTCGGACAACTATCTAGAATAAATAAGAATGGACCAATTGTCCAATATAATGAGTCTGAGCTAACTGTTCAGAGTAGACAAGCCAAGTACGATCATAAGTTTAAGCCAATGCTAAGACAACCACCTAGTCCAAACATGCCCGAACCGTCCGGTACATAAATAGGTCCAAACCGACTGCCTAGTATAAATACTAATCACATCACACCACTTGGCAAGGAGAGCCTAAAACGAAGAAGTTGCTAAGTTGTCGAAGGTGATGTGGAGGAGAGGCGAGCACACAACACACAACAAGAGACAATCCAGTCAAATACCTCCAACCTGGATGTCCAACAATACCTCTAACCATTCAGCAAGAAAAACAACAAATCCATTAGAAAAAATCTTCGAGAAAGGAATAGAATAAGAATTTCCACCAATTTCTTCAACCGGACAACAAAAAAAAAATCAGTAAGGGCTTCAACCGTATATCAAAGAGGCTTCACATTCAGCCACACATGATGTTAAACTCTATAAAAAAAATCCAGCCGCTAGCCACTCCCTTCTCACGAATCACGAGTCAATGAGGAAAAGGCCTCACGACTCTCAAAATAGAAAAAGAATGAAAAAGAAGAATGAAGGGTGAAAGAAAAGGGGTTAATAAGTTGTTATATAGAGAAGGAAAGAGGAAAGAAAGAAAAGAAGACTAGGAAGGGAAGGAGGGAACTGTTGAAATTAGGAAGGGAAGGGAAACACCACTTGTTGAGAAACATTAGAAGAATAAAATTCATAGGGTTATGAGGAAGAAGAAGGAAAGAAAGAAGAAGAAAACGAAAAAATGAAGGAAAAGAAGGGAACCATCCAGGATTAGGAAGGGGAAGACAAAATGCCCCAAAAACTGGCCTAATAGAAAAAATCAGCAAACCCTATCCAAAGAAACACAAAAATATGCTTCAATAAGAAAAATCCAGCAGATCATATCCAAGGCAACATAAAAAATTTGCTTCAACAAGAAAAATTCAACAAACCCTAGCCAAGGCAACACAAAAATCTACTTCAAAAAAATAAATAAATCAGCAAACCCTAACTAAAGCAACACAAAAATAAAAAAAAAAAAAAAAAAAAAAAAAAAAAAAAGAAGAAAAAATGAAAGAAGAAAATAATTGAAGAAGAATAAGAAAAAAGTAAGAAGAAACCGTAAAAGATGAAGAAGAAAAAGAAGACGATGAAGAAGAAGAAGAAGAAGAAGAAGAAGAAACCCTAGGAGCACTTGGGCTCTGATACCATGTTAAATGGCTACATGGTGCTAATCTTGAGGGCCATGAGAAGCTACAATGAAAAGAAGAAGAAAGAAGGAGAAGAAAGCTGGAAGAGATAAACACCGAGAGAGAGAGAGAGAGAGAGAGAGAGAGAGAGAGAGAGAGAGAGAGAGAGAGAGAGAGATGTTTAGGGTCTACTGAAACCCTAGCCCTCTACTCTTATTTATAATAGTAAAAACATGAGTGGGCCCTATGGGCCTTATTCAACTATCAAGCTTTCAACATATTGCAAAAGTTTTAACTATAATACGGTGAAAACACTGTGTGGCCCACCATGATGTGTTGATGAGATCTAACTTGTCCAGATCTCCAATGGGAGGACTAGAGTGTCAAAACAGCCGGCTGGCCATGGGATCCCTTCATTTGGTGTAGATGCTTTAGCTGAATGGGTTGGATGGCGTATACACAACACAATGGGCCCTGCACGAAATCAAGGTGCCCCCCGGTTTCCTTATCATGTTGTTGTCCCTTGAGCCACATATTTGCGTGATTTTTGGGCCCATGCTCAAAAGAGGGGCAAAACATTTGATGATATTAAATCATCATCATCATCTAAGCCTTGTCCCAATTAATTGAGGGAGGAAGGGAGAGAGATGGTAGGTGGATTGTTCAACTTCCAATCATAGCATTGCTAGAGAGAGATCCATTAGCTAACAACTTTCATAGCATGGCTTTGGATTGTGGTTCCTCCAAGATTAATCATTCGGGTCTGAATTCGTAGGCAATGTACTTCTAGTGATGCTTCATAGAACAGATACCACTTACTTCTAGTGATGGTATTGTTAGTAAACTGAATCCTAACCCTTTTATGGCCTAATATCAACCCAGAGTAAAATAAGGAATGAGAAAATCACTGTAATTATAATTAAAATGCGGCAGAGTTGCACACTTCTAGAGACTTACAGGATGCCATTGTAACAGCTGTCGAACTAACCGCAAAGCCCACACATTTGGAAACCTGCAAAATGTTGACAAAATAAGCCATGAGATGAGTGAAATGATTATATAGAATATCGATGAAAAATGGTAGCCAACAAGAAATATATGCCTAAATTGATGTAATAGTGAGAAAATTGTATACTAACCCAATTTTAAGAGGATCTCGGTTCTTCACTAGTTGTGAAAAAAACTCTTCAGAGCATTTCCAGGAAGCCAGCCAAGCCTTAGCCTTGGTTACAAAATTATATATATTTTTTTATCAGTACACATGAACGATGTTCTATGTATCTGAAAGGATGGAATCCCTAGAAGTTTATACAAAACTGATATGTGAACATGACTTTTTACCAAAATATAAGGTAGGAACAAATCAATGACAGTATAAAATAAGAAGTCAGGAGCTTCATAAAAACTTTAAAAAGCATCTTTGTCATCCTCATCATCATAGCCTTGTTCCAGCTATTTGGGTTAGGCTTCATTAATCTTGTATCACCATTCACCAATAATTCCTAAGGCCATATCCTCGGTGAGTCAACAAACCCTCATATTAAACAATGCCATATCTAAGGCCATTCCTATCTAATGATTCGTACGTTTGATCCATCTGTAGTTTGATTCATGGTGCTTCTCCTTCACTAGTCTGGCTTTTTAAGTTTGCAAAATTTTGTTGAAAAGACTAGTTAAACAAATTAGTATGATCTCATCCGTTATTTTCCATACTTCAACATGTATATCATCAACCCTACAAGTGGAACTACTAGGATTCGTTCTCATGTCATCTTGGCATAAGTTTGATGATGAGCTGCCCACCTGACATCTAGCTCCACTCAGACTTGAGGAGCAACAGGTGCAAATGCGATCAGGGAGTGCAATTGCTAATAGGCAGAATTTCAATAGAACTTGCCAACTAAAAAACCTAGTGAAGCCTGAACAAGTAGCCAATATTGTACTTGCACTAATTATTTTGGGTCATGTATTAAGCCATATTCATATTGACACATTGAATGCTTACGAAATAACCCCCTACCTTAATAGACAACATTTCATATTATTCTTTGGGCATTAGAAACAGGGAATAACAGCATCCGAAATCGAGAAAAATGCGAAGGATAATTGAATGAAGTGTATTAAGAATCCTCTCTGTTGCATACGTACATGTGTGGCACATTTTTGCAAGCTCTAGTTTGTTCATTAGGAGAGCCGTCTTGGGAACATGGCTTGGCGCAAAAAATCATTATGGCCAATTCATCAGGTGGGGCAGCTGTGTATGTTGAACGAGGGCATCACAAATTTAATTGTAATCATCCATCTTAATTGTACAAGTAGGCCGCCTACTGAGTGCAACTGCTTGATTTATGGGCTATGCCATTAGGGTTGCCAATCATAAATCATGTAGAAAAAAGAAAGGATGAAAGCGACAAAGGGAAGAAAATGTTTATTATTTTTCACTTTATCACTAGGGTATAAATTCAAATTAGAAAATGTGGATTTGGTCCAGATACAATATACAACGAATGTGGACATTGTTCAAACACAATGTCAATCATAAATCTTGGAAAGACTATCGAGACCACTCATCACCACATGTGGCACATGTGGACTCCACATGTGGTCCACACATGCTCAAAGACAAATAACACCCCCTCAAGCTGGAGCACATATATCATGAATGTCCAACTTGACAAAGACCAATCTATATGAGCACAACCAAGAGCCTTCATAAACATGTCTACCATTTGATCTTAGGACTTGACAACATGCATATTTCCTTATTAGCCACCTTTTTCTTGAATGAAGTGATAGTCAACTTCAATGTATTTAGTTCTCCAGTGATAAACTAGATTGTTGGCAATGTGAGATGCAGCATGGTTATCACAATACAACCTCATCGATATATCCACCACAAACCTGAGCTCACACATTAATGTCTTCAACCAGAAGAGTTCGCATGTTTCATGAGCCATAGCCCTATACTCTAATTTTGCACTTGATCAGGCAACAATACTTGGCTTCTTGCTTTTCCACAAAACTAAGTTGCCACATACAAAACATACAATAACCTACGGTCGAACGCCTATCAAAAGGTGAACCAGCCCAGTCTACATCAGAATATCCTTCCATTCGAAGATGTCTATTCCGCTTGTAAAGAATTCCAAGACCCAATGTTCCTTTTAAGTATTAGAGTATGCGAAGTACTGCCTCCATATGAGACACAAGGAGCCCACATAAACTGCCTCACTACATTGACCGGATAAGAGATATTCGGCCCTGTAATCATCAAAAAAATCAATTTTCCAACAAGCCAACGATATCTCCCTGGATCATTAAACAATTCCCCTTCATCTACACTCAGCTTCACATTACAATCCATGGGAGTTTCAACTGGCTTCCCCCCAACAGACTTGTCTTTTCTAACAAATCCATTACATACTTTGTGACAAGTTGATTCTCATATTCGACCTTGCTACCTCGATACCCATAAAGTATCAAAGGTAGCCTACACACGAGGAGCCCGCATAAACTGTCTCACTACACTGACCGGATAAGAGATATCTGACCCTGTAATCTTCAAATAAATCAATTTTCCAACAAGCTAACGATATCTCCCCGGATCATTAAACAATTCCCCTTCATCTACACTCAGCTTCACATTAGTATCCATGGGAGTTTCAACTGGTGCCCCCCCAACAGACCTATCTTTTCTAACAAATCCATCGCATACTTAGTGACAATTTGATTCTCATATTCGACCTTGCTACCCCAATACCCAAAAGTATCAAAGGTATCCTAAATCCTTCGTGTAAAAGTGTTTCTGCAAGAACTCCCTCCTGTCCCATTCCATTTCCTCATATCTTTCCCATCGATTTATTCATTGATTTGAAGGGTTAGGGGTCTTGTACGAGACCTAACGATTGGATGGAAGATGGCCTTGATAAACTCTCTTGCCATACTCAAATGTTCTTTATCGGTAGAGCATTTCTTGCTAGATCGGATTGAGAGTGACTTCTTCCGCTGTCTACGTTTTCAAATTTCATCGGTGTCGACATTTTCTTCATCTCAGCTAGTTGGAAAATGCTTATGAATATAAAGGCCAACGCACCTCTAATACCATCTGCACTCACCACATAATCAAGGAATACAATCTGATCCATCCCCAAACTATATTTTTTTATATTAGCATATAGTTGCTCATGTTTCCAAGTGTCACATACACTCTGTAAATGAGGCATATGGGTGTGCATATCTAGAATGTAAATTAGGATTAGTGTTTGAATTATCTCCGATATTATCGTTATCTCCAGCTCATCGATACCGATAACACTGGTAGCGATACCGATAACGTAATTGCCAATATTTTCAACTATGTAAATTCTAAGTGTCGCTTGTATTGTCAATGCATCAATATCGCCAATATTTTTGACTAGGTAAATTCTAGGCAATGCTTGTATCATAAGTGTAACAATGATATTTCAATAATATTGCCAACGTATTGATATCATCAAAATTTTCTTTATTAGAAAAAATATATTATTTCAATTTTTTTCATGGGCACATGGCTCTTTGTAGTGTTCAATTTGTCATTGATAATATCTCGATATTATCAATATCGTAACATGCGCGATATTGAAACCGCAATCTTTCATTTCCTTTCCAATTGGTGATGATTTCTTGGTGAAATATCATGTGTTGCTAATATTTTGCAATATCGATGGATGTATGAATGGAAGGTTGGACTAATTTCTTACAACAACACATGCTTTTAAGGCCCTTTTTGCAATTTTATTTTATTTTTTTTCTAAATATGCAAGTATGTACATTTTAACATCTCCTAAAGTTTCGTTGAAAATTCCACTGTTTTTCCAATGTTTCCCCACATTTCCGGTTATCAGCGATATTATCGACGAAATTGATATTGTTTCCGTATCCTTGGCCAACGAAACTTGTAGTGATACCGATACTTCGAACACTGATTAGGATGTCATCAAAATATACCACTATGAACTTTCCAACGAAGGGCCATAACACCTGGTTCATTACCGTCATGAAAGTGCTTGGTGCGTTAGAGGGACTAAATGGCATCACCAACCATTAGTACAACTCCCACGCCTTCAATGTGGTCTTTCACTCATCACCTAGGTGGATCCGAATTTGATGATATCCACTCTATAGGTCTGTTTTAGAAAAGATTTTTGCCCTCGAAAGCATTTCCAACATGTCATGCAATTGGGGTATTGAAAACCGATATTTTATGGTGATCTTGTTGATGGCCCTCCTGTCAGTGCACATCCTCCACGTGCCATCCCTTTTTATGACCTAGTAGAGTTGGGATTGCATATGGGCTTGTATTCTTCCTAATGTATCCATTTTTTATTAACTCGGTGACTTGTCATTTCAATTTATCATGCACTTTCGGGCTCATCCTGTAGGTTGCTTGATTGGGTAAACTCGATCTCGACACCAAGTCAAGCAATGTTGGATATCCCTCATTGGCAGTAATCCTGTAGGTAGCTCATCCGAGAATACATCTTTGTATCCACCAAGTCTTCCATCGAATTTCTCATAGGGATGGTAGCATTAGCATTTTTCCCAATCAACATATAAACCACATCATGACCCTCAATCTCCTCCAGAAATCTTGCATGGGATAGAAGGTAGGCGTCCTCCGTGGTTACGACTTTCGCCCAGACCCTTCTTATGTGTTTCAATATTATTTTATGATTATCTTTCACAAAGATATATGTATTTTTCCTACCATCATGAATGGCATGTCGGTCGTACTGCCATGTTCGACCCAATAATGTGGCACACGTCCATCCCTTCGACTACATTGCACCACACGATGTCATGAATCACAATGGGTTTTACCAAATGTGAAAGAAACTAAACAACGATGAGAAACCTTTACCTCACCACCTTGCATAAACCAAGCAAGTTTATATGGAACTAGATGCCCCTCGGTCTTCAACTGGAGCTTTTCTATTACCACTTCAGAGATGACATTTTCACAGCTGCGATCATCCCATAGAGACTTTGTCATTCACTGTGCAGCTCATGTAGAAGATATTAGTCAACAACCAATCATCTTCCTTAGGTGACTTGGGTGTAGGAGCCTTCCAGATCATCGACATCTTTGGAACATTACCATATATTCTGTCATCCCCACAATCAATATCAGTTCGCATCATATGTTCCCTTTGTGATCTCACCCTCATCATCAACTGATTGTCATCCACAACTGCTTTGGAGCTACTGGCGAAATTGACTTGTCCCTACCTACATTCGGATGAAATATGCCCAATTCTGTTGCATTTGTAGCACCAGATATTTTTCTGACTTGTTCATCCCGCTGCTCCATTGTTCAAAACTTGTGACCCAAATGTTGAAGTGACATTTTTAGCCCGACTCGAATCCCTGCAAGCTTACTACTGCTAACCTAAATATCAATGGATCGATTAGAAGCTTCCATGTGACCATACCTAGTTTTGCTCCTTTTTTCAACCAAAGCGACTTGCTTACATGCTTCTACAACAGCAAACACTGGTTAAATTCCCAAATGATCTGCAATAGTGGCCCACAACCCATCCATGAAACGAGTAACCGGTTGCTCTTCTATCTCAGATAAATTATTTCGAACCATTAGAAGATGGAACTCTTTTGTGCACTCTTATACGGTCCTATCCCCTTGTCGGATTGCTATAATTGCTAAAAAAGATATTACATGTAGTCGATGGATAGAAAGGCCACTTTCATGAGAGACTTCACTTCTCCCATATTTTCACCTTGGACTTCCTGCGCCTTTCTCAGGTGGCCTTAACCTGTTTCCACCACATTAAAGATCTGCCTTTCAACTTTATGGCAATTATTTTCAACATTTTTGCTCCATCCACATCTTTATAATCAAAGATCCTTTCCACTGCATTGATCCGATTCAGAAAATTGTCCCCGCGCATACTACCATGATATTTAGGGACTTCCGCCTTCATTTCCAACCCCCTACTTCAGTCATAATAATCCCTCCTTTCATGCTCGTCGTGGCTCAACAAATGGAGTTTCACGATGGAATGGGTCAATGTCACTCTCACTCAACTCATTGACTTCGTCTTCTTGAATCGTTGGTTCATTCCTCGTGAATAGTGTAGCGAGTTGTTGGGAGATGGTTTGCATTTGACTCTCTAACATGGCAAATCTCTTTTCTACTAAATGTGTCTTCCTCATCCATTCTTCGTGCACCACGGTCTCTACCTCTATGTGGCATCATTGTAGGATAAGAAGGTTATGCAATAACAAAACAATGGCGGAAGCGGAGGCTGTGAGACTAAATCTAGTGTAGCCAATTGTTAACTGCACATAGTTATATCAAACCCTAGGACTAATCATGCCCAAACATACCCAATCCAAAAATAGAAATTCTTCCATTTAAAAAGAAAGGAAAAACAATGCAATAACCAGCAAATAATCAAAGCTTTCACCAGTTTTGATTGCCTAGATTATTCCCCACGTGTAAAAACATGCAATTGCACAAACCCTTGCCCAAGGCTTGTAGAGAAGATAAAAAATAAAATGTCCCAAAAGCTATTGGACATTTCTGTTTATTAAGCTTTTATATGAAGGAAAACAAAAGAGAAGCCCTAACACTAATTTGGGCCTTCCATCAAGCATAAACTATAGACTGAATGTTATAATCTCAACCCTACAATCTTATTTTAAAGGAAAAATACTAAAAATACCCCTATCTACTTAAGTGAGACATAAATGAGCAAAAATAAAATAAAATTCGGAAATAAAGAGTAGTCCCACCAAAAGGGACGCGGATTGCGTCCTACCCCCGCCAGGACGTTAATCCGTCCGGACAGGGCTCTGTGGGACCCACCGTTATGTAAGTGTTTTATCCATGCCATTGAACATTTTTTTCAGATAAATTTAGTACGTTAAACAAAAAAAGAGGCAAGTCCAAGGCTTGAGTGGACCACAACAAAGGAACTGCACTGATATGACACCCACCGTTGAAACCTTTATAAGGACCCACATGATGTTTTTTTTTACCATAAAACCTATTCATAAGGTCATGTAGACGTGGATGAAGTGAAAACACAAATATCAGCTTGATCCGAAACTTTTCTGGCTCCCAAGAAGCTTTCAATGGTGGACGTTCAATCCCCACTTTGTGGTCCAATCAAGCCTTGGACCTGCCTCATTTTTTGGTTTAGATACTAAATTTATCTGAAAAAATCGTTCAACGGCGTGGATAAAACACTTACATAACAGTGGGCTCCACAGAGCCCTGCCCGGACGGTAATCCGTCCGGGCGGGGGTAGGACGCAATCCGCGTCCACCAAAAGACCCTTTTGTGGACCCAAAAGTGTACCGCAAGTGCCACAATGCATGGTCCATTGGTGGGTCTACGGATTTGACCTATTATAGAAGATATTTGGAACCCTTTCCATGCTCTAATCCATCTTAAAATTCCTTGGCAAGTACATCAATCTGATCCGTTAACATTAGGTAGTCCACGTCTTCATCATGAACATAATACAACCAACTCTATAATGACAAGACATTAACATAGGATCAACAGACCATGTACATGAGGTATCACACGAAACAGTATCATAAAAAATTCCTGATTTATGGGCTACAACATTGTAAGGAAAAGATAGCTAGTCACTTTTTGTATTGTATTGAGGAACACTTAGTCTTTTCTTTCATTCATGCATAACTTATGTGGTATTTTGGTATTTACTGTGTACATGATGCATCATGTGAAACAATATCTACAGAGTACCTGATTTATGAGCTACAACATTGCAAGGGAAAAGATAGCTAGTCTCTTTCCGTATATTATTCTTATATTATACTGGAGAACAATAGGGAAAAGACAGCTAGTCTCTTTTTGGTATTCTTGTCATCATGGTAGTCCATACGCACAGACACACACATGTACATATACACAAATATGCACAACTTATTGGGTATTTTTAAGGGTGCCAATGGGCCGGGCTTGGGCCTGAAAAATCAGAATTTTGAATAGGGCTGGTCCGACAGCCTAGCCTGAAATAATTCAAAATCCGGGCTGAGACCTACCCCAGGCCCAACCCATTGACAGCCCTAGGTATTTTGCTATTTCTGTCAGCATGGTAATCAACATGCCCACACACCTGCACAATTTATAAGGTATTTTGGCAATTTTGTCACTTAGGTAGTTCACAAACACCACACGCACGAGCACACGCAGACTGACATAACTCCCTCTCACCCTTCTATAACTTATGGGGTATTTTGGCATTTATGTCATCGTGGCAGTCCACATAGGCACATGCATAACTTATAGGGTATTTTGGTATTTCTATCATCATGGTAGTACACACACAAGCACACGCCACACCCACCCACCAACCAACCCATGCACCCACAAACACAACCCCCTCCCCCTTGGCATAACTATTGTGTCATTTTGGTACTTTTGACATCATTGTTTCGGTTAGAAACGTGTTTCAAGAATATCTTCATTCTAAAAATAACAAAGTAACTTGAATGAAAGAACACTCATCATTAGTTATGTCATTAATCTGGATTCTTATTACATTCCTGTTATTGCCCTTGATTCTAAAGCAAAGTGCAACTAATGGTACAGTGATTCAGACAGCATTTCAGCTTTGTAGAGTGTCCGTCAAAGTGAAAGGAGAGTTGTACGGGTTTAAAACTCTTGCTTCATGCTAATACACGAGCCGAAAGTTTTGTGCAGAAATTCATACGTTTGATTGTGTGGACTACTGTGATTGTGCGAAACCTGTTGCACGATCATGCAACAGGCTCGGTCTCCGCTCTCCTCCATCTTTTTTTCTCCTCCTCCTTCCACCCGCGACCTTCTGAATGCCTGAATATCACGATTCTTCTATTCCAGGAGCTCACAAATTATATCCAAATGAGAAGGGTGAGGGGGTATTTATAGGCATTCGCACGTGTGAAGCCCCAAATACGTGTAACATAACATTGTTGCATAGGCGCACAACACTTGTGTTCATTGCACGGTCACACAATACTTGTTGTGTGAGTTTCATTAATGTAAGCATGTTGCGCAGTCGTGCAACACAGGCCTCACTCCTTTCTTGCTTCCTAGCCCCACAACTGCATAACCCTTTTCATGGCTTCTTTCTTCTGTTGCGCGTTCATGCAATTGATTTTTATGCCTCAACAATCATGGTAGTCCATTAGTGTGTGCAAGCGCGCACACATGCTCTCGCATAACTTACGGGGTATTTTTGTATTTTTGTTGCCATGGTAGTCCACACACACACACACACAGATTTATGTGTGTGTACGCGTGTGTAGGGAAATGGCTAATGTACCCACCTTCATAGTCTGCTGACGTCCTAAAGCTTTTAACTTACATTTGGGGTACTTAGTCATTGATTTGAACCACTGATTCATTCACACTAGAAGGGGTAGGTCAGGGTCAATGTTCAATGATCCTAACTCTTTGAATATGAGCCTTTTTTAGCACTGTCTTTTATGAGCCATACATTTGATGGTTAGCATCATTGACTTGAAGCATCTTAGGAACCATAAGCGATCCATGGAGGGGCCTATTGAATAAATCTTGTAAAATGAAGATTCGACCTATTTTTTTTCCCCACTCAATCTTGACTGTCCATTTTCATGCTATTGATCATATGGTTAGAATCATCTGATCAACATGATTTTTGCAGGATTTCCTTAGTGGTAGGAGAGATGGACACTTCAGATTCATCATACCATTAATTTGTTCATAATTATTCCTACGGAACTTGCATTCCAAATACTTCTCTTTGATTAGGCAAACTTTTTAAGGCTTGGTACTCTAAAGCCTCCGTGCTAACTTTGAATTTCGCATCTGCCCCGTCTAGTCTTGTTGATCAACATCATGTTATCCATGAACACACACAAAGGGACCTCATCATGGACAATAGCAGTTACTTCATACTTAACATTTGTAATATGATGAACACTTAATAATAACCCTTGGTGAACACACAATGCTAGGTTAATTGTTTAAAATAAATACAACAACAACAGGCCTTCAAAATAACTAACACATTTGGAGAAACAACTAAACCAGAAAAGGATGGAAGTGGACTTACTTGGTCCTTCATCCCACTACTATGATGCTGTGGAGAACTTCCAGGGATCAAAATGCACATTTCCATAAGTGATCTTAATCTGGAACCATAATGCATGCATTATGACAGGCCTTCCATTTAGATTTGCTCAAAAGGCAGCCATTTGAAATAGGAAATTATTTGAAAACATAACTAAGAGTCATATTGCAGGACTAGCAATCAAGATTCTACCATCAACACATTTTGTGGAGCATAGGGAACAGATATTGTGCAAACAGTTAGTGAACAAACAACCAAGTGACTCTGCAATACTTGGAAGGCATACGCATCATAAGGTGTCAATAACAAGATTACATTTTCCATTTCCATAAGCTGGCCAAGCTTAATCAGTTAGAGAAAGAGCATTCGTACCACTAAAATTCTCTACAAAGAATTTCTCCACAACTACAAGGACAATAAAGTCAAAGACGCAAGATTTTTGAGAAGTAACCAGCCATTAGAAAAATACAAGCGACAGGGGCTAGGACCACCAAAATTTTTGGAGTGAAACCAAAAAACTCAAAAATGAATGGACCAGAATCACTGTAGGTATTGAGACTTAATGAAGTTCATGGCCTCAAACATATCTTTGCACTATGAAGTTTAGACATAGGAAAAATAATGAGAGATGATTATTCATGATTTACTAAATAAAAATCTCAGAAAATTGCCACCTTTCTTATTATTTCTTCATTCCTCTGATCCCCATAACTTGCATAAAATAAAACGTGAGGTTACAAGAAATCTCTTCTTAAGTTTCCGTTGCTCCATTTCCTTTTCGTATACAACTGAACTAGAGGATCCTTTTGGATGAGGTTAATAGGACTTCTATTTCACTACATTACCGGTGTTTTTCAGTAGCTACAATTATCGAGTCACTCCCAAGTGATCTTTGATTTTGATGATCCATATTCGAGCGATACCAATAACATTGGTGGTATAAAAAATTCCAGGTATAGGCGATTCATCGCGCTAAGTATCACCAATATTTTCGATTGTATAAATTCCAGGCGTCGCTTATATTGCCAGTGTATCGACGATATTTTGATAATATATCATCAACGATCTATTTATTAAAAAAGTTCCATTTCATTTTTTTATTATGGGTGCATGATTAGATGTGATGTTCAATTTGTCGACGATAATATCGCGATATTATCATTATCGCAACATGAGCGATATCGAAACCCCAAACTTTCATTACGTTTCCAGTTGTCGACAATTTCTTGGCAAAATATCTTGTGTTGTCGATATCCTGAAATATCGATGGATGTTTGGATGGAAGATTGATGGTTGGACGGAAGATTGAATGGTTGGATGGAGCGTTGGATGGATAGGATGATTGAACTGATTTCTTACGACAACACATGCTTTTAGGCCCCCATAAAATGGAAACTTATTGTGTATGCATTCTTTTTACAATTTTTTTATTAATAAATATGCAAATATGTGTATTTTAGCATCTTCTGAAGTTCCAATGAAAATTCCTCCATTTCCCCCATGTTTCCCCAATATTTCCCCACATTTTCAGTTATCAAAGATATTATCAGCTCTATCGATATTTCTTCCGTAATGGTCTGTAACAATCGTTACAGGGCGGTTACAAGACCGTTACATAGCCATTAACAAAAAAAAAAAAAAAAACTGTAAGTTTTATATTTTTTGAAGGATCTACTGGCAATGTATTCCAAAACGGTGACAGTGGCCATAACGACCACCATCATTACCATTACAACTTTTTTTCCTTTTCTGGAGGAAAAAAAAAAAAAAACCTATTTCAGTCTTGTTACAGGGCTGTTACAGGCCCCTTTTTTCTGTAACAACCATCACAACCCTGTCACGCATCACAATTACCACCATTACCATTACTTAACAGCGTAGCAGCTGTTAGGTAACTGTTTTGGAATACCTTGTCTGCTAGACATTAATCAGCTGAGGTTTATGGATTGCTTTCTCTTCTTCTTCTTCTTCTTTTTTTTCTTTTTTTTTTTTTTTTTTTTTT
Source organism: Magnolia changhungtana (assembly GCA_030180095.1). Classification (NCBI taxonomy): domain Eukaryota; kingdom Viridiplantae; phylum Streptophyta; class Magnoliopsida; order Magnoliales; family Magnoliaceae; genus Magnolia; species Magnolia changhungtana. The sequence goes on from JASAUF010000600.1 coordinate 9,451,157, forward strand.
TTTTTTTTTTTTTTTTTTTTTTTCCGAAAACTGGTTTGCAGCAATCAGGAATTGCTGGACATTCAAATTCATACACCTTTTTTTTTGGGTTTTTCAAGAAACTGGTTTGTAGTTGGGATTTGCTGGACATTCAGATCTGGACAGTTTTTTCTCTTCCAAATTTCCATAAATTCCCTAGCGTTAATAAGGATTTGCTGGAAATTTAGATTTGGCTAAGGTTTTTCAAATTACTTCTTCCAGATTTTCAGATATTGGTTTGCGGCAATTGGGTATTTGAGATCTTTCTTAAAGATCTATCTAGATTTGTAGTATTTGGTGATTTAGCCCTAAGATCTCTTCCTCTTTTTGTGATTTGGTTTGTTGGCATTTAAAGCTTTTTTAATGAATTTTTGGGTATTCTTTTGAGGTTGCCGTACGTTATAATTATTTATTGCAGTCGCTTGATATTAATTAGTGTGAAGCTTTGGTACTTGGCTTTCTTTTAATTGTTGGAAACTAAATATGACTTTTCATCAACATCTGCAAGGTGTTCCGTATTCGTTACGATACGCCCGTAAAAGCCGATACGTATAGGTAACGGCCATGACCATTACGAGATACGGGGGTGAAAAGGGGCATTTAGTTTTTTGAGACCGTATCAGCCGTTACGCTGACCGTAAAGGCCGTTACAGGGCATAACGACCGTTACTCCCATAACGGTTGAAAGCCAATCACTTTTCTTTTTTCTTTTTCTATTTAAATTCATTTTTCTCCTCTTTTTCACTTTTCTCATTCCAAAAACTCTCCTATATTATTTTACAACAGATTTCAACCACTCTTACTATATTTTTTAAGATTAAAACTGTGGATTGAAGTGATTTGAGTGAATAAAATCTTCAAGGGCCTTTTTTTTTTTCAAAAAATTGAAAAAGCAATATTTATGCCTTTTTCTAATTTCTAGTTCTAATGCTTGATCGTGATGTGTAAACATTAAAGACATAATCATATTAAACAATTCACTAGACAGCCCGATACAACACTCTCACCAAAGAGTGAACCGTTAAACTACCATAAACATGTTCAAAACAAAAAATGAATACATATTTAAAATATTTACATTATTCTTGATTTTCTAGATATTTTTTCAGAATTTTTCGGGCAAAAGAAAATTTTCGACCGTTACGGAGGTCATAACGGTCATTACGCCCCCCGTATCAGCCGTTATGGTCGATACCCGTATCGGTAATGGTGGTGACCCTTACAACCACCGTTACCGATACAGAATACCTTGAACATCTGAGACAATTGATCCCATTGACTTGAAAATGGAGAAGTTGATTGTTCAATATGGGAATCCAGGGTTACAAACTCATAAACTTAAGTCCAACAATAACTTCAATAGTCAAAAGCTATTGAAACGTTTATTAAATGATAACCGAAATTGGGATATATTAATGACAGTATATTAGAACCTCCTAACACAAATCCTTCTATGGAGAGTGGAAATCAAATAATTTATTAGTTATGTCCTGGCTTACAAATTCTATAGAACCAGAAACTGAAGGATTGTTTTTGTTGTCTATTGCGCGTGAGATTTGGTTGATTGCTTATTAATTGTATGCTAATTAGAATAATATGGCTAGAATTTAAATGATTTTGTTTTATTTTATTTATTTTTATTTTTATAATGAAGGTAGAACTCTATACTTGAAATAAACTTCAAATAAACGAGAGGGGAAAAAAAAATACTAAAACATGCAATCCCTGATCATCCTCACAAAGCCAGCATCCATACAATTCGAACTTAGTACCCTTTTCTTCTCTCGAGATCTTCAAGAAGGAATACCGGAGTCACTCAAGTGGACATGAGCTTAGGACCATTATCAGGCATCCCCATTCCAGCAGCTAAATCAGCATCAAGTTGAGTATGTGGTGCAGGTCCCTCCATTAGCTTCAAGCACTTCTTGTGACGTTTTGTTCGGAAATACTCATCTCTAGAATTTACATGATTTATTAAGAGATTTAATTTCGAGACAAGGGGTACAATTATTGTCAGATTATGCATGATTTGTGACAGGAATTGTTGTTCCTAGATGACCTTCACTTTACTTGTTTTACATATGCAAAGGCATATAAAAGGCGTGTTAAAAAAAATATTAGAATTGTTTGTAGATCTTATTTCTGAGTTTAAATGAGTTTGAACTCAGATTCTTGGTTCACCAACTCTACCTTCACTCAACAGTGTATATGCTTTACTTTTAAGAGATAAGAAGTGTTGCGCAGCACGCCAACAACACAGTGAACTGAGATCCAATCTCAGGTCTCACCCACAAACGATAAACAAGAAGAAATATAAACTAGAAGAAGAATCAAAGCATTCCAAACAAACCACAAGACAAGATATATGTGGAAAAACCCCCACAAGGGTAAAAAACCACAGATGCAAACTTCCACTATGAAAGAAAACAAAGATTACAAGGCAATATACTAACCTCTTCCCTTGGAAGTATAGAGAAAACCCTTTGCCCACACCTTGGAATAACTCTCATCATACCTAGAAAAGCCCTAGGAACCCCTATTTATAGTTTAGGCAACTTTCCTTTCGCACCCTTGCGAAAACCGACTCAAAAATCCGCAGTCCGCATCAAATCCAGAAACAAATCAGCGTAACCTCGACTGGTCAAGCTGACCCCTCGACTGGTCGAGCAGGGGCCTCGACCGGTCGAGCACCTCGAAACCCAAAAACTGCCGCTTACTGAACTTTGAGTCGAGCCAGTCCTCGACTGGTCGAGTGGGCCACTCAACCGGTCGAGCAGGGCACTCGGCTGGTCGAGTGGCCCCTAGATGTGGCTCCACATCTCAACAAGAAGCACCGTACAACCATGGGATCAACTTTGGTTGAGACATCTACTCTTGTGACAAGATTCATTAAGTTTGATAGTATTGGTGTTGGCCAAGGTAGAAGTATAGTAAGAGGAGGTTGTCGTGGTGGCCGACATTGTGGTTGTGGTATGGATCATCATTGCACTTATTGTGGTTGATATGGACACACTATTGCTTATTGTAGGATACTTTATAGTAGAACTCAATGCCGAACCGCTAATTATACAATTACAGACAGCAAGGATTCTTAGAATATTGATGTTGTCGTGCCTTTGGGTGGTTCTCCTATTGTTCTACCAATTGATGACGTGGTCCATCTCTCACAAAGTGAGTAAGTATGATGCCTTATTCAGGAAAGCCACTTAGAATAAAGCCTCTTTGTATGCATCTTTAGTAAAGACAAGCAATTCCTCCACAACCCTTCACACACTTCTCTGTCAAGCACTTGAGAAATTGATTCGGAGGCGGCTACTAATCACATGACAGGTTCAAATCTTGCTTTTTTCCTTGTTTATGCCCAATCCTAATTTAGGTCGTGGAAAACTAGCGGATGGTACTCTAACGCCTATTGGGGAAAAGGGTATTGTTTCTATTTCATCACTATTCTCCTTGTCAACTGTTATTTCTTCTAATTTGTTATCAATTAGTCAAATTATAAGGGAGCTGAATTGTAGTATGATATTCTTTCATGATCATTGTGCTTTTTAAGATCTAAAGACAAAGAAGTTGCTTGGTGTTATATGTGAAAAGGATGAATTATACATTCTTCATTTAAATTCTTCAAGTCAATTTATTGAGTGTCTTAGTGTAAAAAATGAATAACTTTATATTTAGCATTGTTGGTTTGGTCATCCTTCTACTTTAGTCTTACAATCTTTATTGCCCTTGTTAGTTGAACCTAGTGATGTAGAGAATTTACAATTTGAGGTTTGGGAGCAAAACATCATAAGTTTGTTTATTTTCCACTAGAGAAAAAGTTTAATACAATTTCGACTCTGATTTATGTGGTCCATTTCTCATAGCTTCTAACGATTTTAAATAATGTCCCTTTTATTGATGATGTTTCTCGTATGATGTAAATTTATTCAATGAAAAATAGAGATGAGGTTGGTACCATTTTCAAAATATTGGTACACTTCTTCTCAATAATGTAGAGGAATATCCTTACAATTCTATGTTGTATAGTGTACTATCTACAAGAACATGGTATCAATTCTCAAACCACTTGTGCATATACCCCCACAATAGAATGGAGTTGCCGTAAGAAAGAATAGGCAACTCCTAGAAGTTACTAGGTTTTTCTCTTTGGTATGTTTGTTTCCAAGTTCTTTTGATAAGATGTTGTTCTTATTACTTGTTATTTGACTAATTGTTTGTCTACTAAAGTTTTTTCTAGTCAACCTCCTATATAATATTTTTCACACTTCGTCCTAGAAATTCCATTGTGGGCCGTTGGGTGTGTTTGTTATGTGATGTAGTTAACGGATGAGAATCGTTAACCACATGCAATTGAATAAAACCCTATGACTAAATCATGCCCAAACACACTCAATCCAACAATAGAGATTCTTCTACTAGAAACGAAAGGAGAAAAAAATGCAAAGATCAACGAATAACCGAAGCTCTCATCGATTTGATGGCTTGGATCATACGCCCCACGGGTGCAAACATACAATTGAACAAACCCTAGCCAAGCCTTGTGGAAAAGATAAGAAAAATGTCCCAAAAGTTTCTTAACAATTTTTGCTATTGAGTTTTCATACGAAAAGGAACAAAAGAAAAGCCCTAGAACTATTTTGTGCCTTACATTAAGCATAAACTATGGGTTAAACGTTATAATCTCAACCCTACAATCTTATTTTAAAGGGAAAAGACTAAAATGCCCCTATCCACTTAAGTGAGACATTACCAAAGTAAAATAAACTAAAATTTGACCCAAAAAAAAAGAGCAAAAATCGTAACTTAAGGAAAATACAACCATAAGATACTTTTGCGGACCCAAAAGTGTACCATGGGTGCCATAATGTGTGCTTCATTGATGGGTCTATGGGTTTGGCCCATTACGGAAGATACTTGGGCCCCTTCCCACACTCTAATCTATCCCAAAACTCCTCGGCAAGTAAATCAGCCCAACCCATCAACATTAGGTAGTCCACATCCTCGTCATTATGTTTATAATACTGATCCTCACTGAAATTAAGTTGTCAAATGTGTTTTCTTAGGATACTTGTCTTCCCAAAAAGGGTGTAAGAGTTTTGTTCCAATCACTAAGAAACGTTGTCTCCATGAATGATTTTTTTAAGATGCTCCATATTTTTCCAAGGGGCCGAGAAAGCAAATTTTTTGTGGTTCTTCCTATCAATGTTGTTAAATCGCATATGCGATCATCAAGTGCGATCGCATATGCCTATGCACATATGCTACCACATATTTGTTTTTTTGTTTTTTTTTTTTTTTTTTTTTGAAAAATTAAAAAAAAAATTAGGAGAAAAAATGTGAAAAACTATAAGAAATTAGGAGGAACTTTCTTGAGTAAATAGATATTTAATTTTACATATTTAAAATACATTTGAGAGAAATAAAATCAATTAAACAATGAATTGAGTATACATCAAGTCATTAACATTCAAGAATTAGGATTATTGTGTAAGAGAGGGAAATGTAGATTGTAGAATGAGAGTACTTGAATCTTGAAAGTTGAATCTTCCTCGAGAGTGCTTGAAGGTTGAATCTTGATCATCCAAGCAATGTTTCTAATATTGATACTATCAGCCGATATTATCGTTATAGTTGCCAAGTGAGACGAAACTCATCCAATATCCTCAGAAATTAATTTTAAAAAAAAAAAAAAAAACAAAACCAAAATTCAATATTGCACAATTTTATTTTATTTTTATTTTTTTTGTGAAATCACAGATATTAGCGATACTATTATGTTGTATCTGCGGATTTATCGGAAAATCAAGGGAAAAAAAAAAGAGGGAAAATCTTTCATAAGAGGGAATTTCGGTACTTGTGAAAGAAGATTGCGTGATTGGAACCGTGGGGCCACTCGATCGAGAGGTCTGCCAAAACTCGCGGGGATTTGCGAGATTTTTTAGAAAAGTTTTAGAATTTCAGGGTTCCGAGATGATCGGAACCCTATCCCTGTTGCGAGAATGGCTTTAGAAGCCTTTTTTGACGACACCATCTTCTTCGTAAGCTAGGAACGAGTAGCAGCTTTGAGTGGCCATGTGATGTATGGGGTCTTATCCACACCGTCCATCCATTTTTCATATCATTTTAGGGTATAAACCGAAAAATAGGCAGATCCAAGGCTCAAGTGGACTACACAATGGGGATTAAACTCTTACCATAGAAAACTTCTTAGGGGCCACAAAAGTTTTGGATGGAGCTGATATTTATGTTTTCTCTTCATCCAGGTCTACGTAACTTTATGAATAGGTTGGATGGAAAATGAACATCACGGTGGGCCCTAGAAAAGTTTCAATGGCGAGAATCATTATCATCGCTGCTTCTTGTGGTGTGGTCCACTTGGGCCTTGGATCTTCCTCATTTTTGGGCTTATACCCTAATATGATACGAAAAAATGGATGGACGGTGTGGATAAGACCCATACATCATGGTGGCCAATCAAAGTTGCTGCCCGTTCCCAGCTAGAGACGGGCTATGGTAGGACGCAATTCGGGTACCTTTTTTTAATGGATGCGCAGAGACAGGCGGATGGTCTGTCATGGGCTTTGTGGGGTCCACATTGATGTATATGTTTTATCCAGGCCGTCCATCCATCTTTTCATATAATTTAAGGACGTTATACGAAAAATTAAGCAGATCAAGATCTCAAGTGGACCACACCAGAAAAACTAGTGAATGACCATTAAAAGTATTTTATAGGCCACAAAAGTTTTGGTTTACACTAATCTTTGTATATTTCCTTCATTCAGTTTTGATTGACCTTATCAACGGTTTGGATGACAAATAAACATTAAGGATCTACTTAAAGTAGGCCTTGATATATTTTTAATGGTGAACATTCAATAAAATTTGTTTCATGTGGTGTGGTCCAACTAAGATTTGGATGTACTTAATGTTTGGGAAAACATTCTAAAAGGATCTGTAAAAATGAATGGACGAAGTGGATACATATCATCAAAGGTGGGCCCTACAGTAAAGGTAACACCGGCTATGCAGTTGCCTGCGTAACACCTAATCCATGCCCCTTAAGTTAAGGGAAAGTGGATTCGGTGCGACTTGCTGCACTAAAAACGGTGGGGCCCACATAAATGTATGTATTGTATATCCATTCTGTCCATCCATTTGGAGAGATTAGTTTAGGTCATAAGACAAATAATGGGTCAAATCCAAAGCTCAAGTGGACCCCACCACACAAAACAGTGGGGATTGAACTCCTACCATTAAAAACTTTGTGAGGGCAACAAAAAAGTTTTTGGTCAAGCTGATATTTGTGTTTTACCTTGGCAAATATTTGTATGAACTTATGAACAGGTTGGATCTAAAATAAACATTATGGTGGACCCCATAAAAGTGGTTTCAAGTTTCAACGGTGGGTGTCATTGCCCCCATTGTTATCTATGGTAAGGTCCACTTGAGCTTTGGATCGGCCTAATTCTTTGGCTCAGGACCTAAAATGATCTCTCCGAATGGATGGACGGTGTGGATACAACACATACACTATGGCAAGGGACACGGAGGGTCCCACGCACATGTTGGTTTCAAAGCATGGTCGGTGTGAAAATGGTGGTACCCGGATTTCTTGGTAATGTTTTTCATGCCCACCATGATGTTTCTGAAAACTCCGCACCGTCCATCCATTTGTTCAGATCATTTTAGGACATGAGACAAAAATCAGGTGGATCCAACACTCAAGACTACCATAGGAGAATGAAAACTAGACAAAGTTTCGTACCGTTGAAACCTTCCTGGGCTCCACCTTGATGTTTATATGCCCATTATGAAACTTTTGTGGCCATAGGAATGTTTAAACAGTGGTCACTGAATCTCCACTCTTTCCTCTCATGCGGTCCACTTGAGTCCACCTTATTTTTGGTCTCTTTTCATAAAATGATTTGGAAAGAAGGATGGACGACATGGATTTTTCATAAACATTATGGTGGGCCCCACCTATTATCTCAGCGCAGGAACTTCCTAGGAAATGCCTTCACATGAAATCGAGTCCAATCGTGATGGCATACTAACGCTCTGTAACAATAGCTATTGGTCAGTGCCCTGTGGGCCCCACAATAATGTATGTGTTTTATCCGTGCCATCCATCCATTTTTCAAATCATTTTAGGGCATTAGCCCAAAAATGAGGTAGATCAAAATCTCATGTGGACCACACTAAAAGAAACAGTGGTGATTGAAAGTTTTAATGGTGGGTGTCATTGTCCCCACTATTTTTTGTGGTGGGGTCCACTTAGTTGTGTTTTCATACATGTTTTGATACATTTATAAATGTTATACATTATATTTGAATATTGCAATCAGACAACGCATGGCTTATGACCCTATACAAAGGAAACCTATTGTCTGCACTTTTTTTTTTCTTTTTTTTCTTTTTTTGAGATGTTATGATTTAAAAGTGTATATTAAAGTCTTTTTAAACCATCCCTGAAGCTCCATTGAAAAATTCAACCATTTTCTCATGTGGACCACACTAAAAGAAACAGTGGTGATTGAAAGTTTTAATGGTGGGTGTCATTGTCCCCACTATTTTTTGTGGTGGGGTCCACTTAGTTGTGTTTTCATACATGTTTTGATACATATATAAATGTTATACATTATATTTGAATATTGCAATCAGACAGCGCATGGCTTATGACCGACAAAGGAAACCTATTGTCTGCACTTTTTTTTTTTTTTTTTTTTTTTTGAGATGTTATGATTTAAAAGTGTATATTAAAGTCTTTTTAAACCATCCCTGAAGCTCCATTGAAAAATTCAACCATTTTCCCTATGTTTCCCCATGTTTCCCAAAAAGTGCGACAAATTATACAATACAAACGATATATCCCGTCCGATAACCGATACGTATCTGTATCCCAAGGGTGCGATACATTGCGCGATACCGATATTTCGAACACTGCTTCCAAGAGAGGTAAACTTTTCTTAAATGAATAAATGATCTTCTTGCTTTAATCTTGTAAAGAAGTAGGAACTAGGAACTTGGAACTTGGTTGGAAGTAGGATAGGAACTATGTACTAGAGATTGATTGCACTTGGAAGTAAGAATGTAAGAGAAAAAAGAAAAAAAGAAAAAAAAGAGTAAGAGAGTTTTGGAATGAGAATGTTGCAAATGGAGGAGGTTTGGATGTCTTTTTATTGGCAAAAGGTCTTTTTTTTTTTTGCAATAAATAAATAAATAATAAATAAAATAAAATAATTTGTGGATGACAATATGCGATCGCATATGTTGTATGCGATCGCATATTCTCGCATTTTTGGCATATGCGATCGCATATGCACTGCAATCGCATATGCCATCATGGCATATGCGAAATGCATGGGAGAATTCACATATGCGATCGCATATGCGAGAATTCACATATGCGATCGCATATGCGAATATGCGGTCGCATTTAACAACAGTGCTTCCTATTCCTATTCTTGAGTTTGCTCTACCTGTTTTTGTTTTTCTCATTCTAATAGTGTCTTCTAACCCGAGTTAAGGATAAGGTTGTCCTTGATACACAATCAACTAAACCAAACTTGAAAGTCTATGAGAAAAGAGGTATTTTTATTCCAGTCTTCCCATAGGCCACCACAAAGCATGTTCTGTCGGCATCAAGTACCAATAATGTTTCTACTAGCTTGCTTATTTACACTGATCCATATTTAGACCCATCTTTAGATTCACCTATTGCTATCAAAAAAGCCAAAATACAATATACTTTTCATCCTATTCATTTTTTTAACTTCCTATCATTCTGTCTCCAACACCCAGGTTCTTTATTTTTGCCTTTGAATGTTCTTCTTCCACTATTCCTAAAATCCTAAAGAGGCTTTTAACTCTCCTCTGTGGCATCAAGCCATGGAGGAGATGGTTTCCTAAAGGAGAATCAAACATGGGAGATGGCTGATTTACTTGCTGAAAGAAATTTGGTGGGCTTCATTGGGTGTATGCACTTAAGTATAACCCAAATGGTAGTATAGCTCGATATAAAGCTTGTCTAATTGCTAAAGGGTTTAACACAGGCATATGGTAAAGTTTTTTAGAATGGTGATTTGATTGAGGAGATTTATATGCTTGCTCCTCTTGGCTTTATAAGAAAGGAGGAAAAGTAAGTTAGGTGTCTTAAGAAGGCTATATATGGTTTGAAGTAGGCTCCTCAAGCTTGGTTTGAGAAATTTAGTGGAGCTTTGATTCTTATTGGATTACTCATGTTCACTATGATCACTCTGTATTTGTTAAGCAGCGTGTACAAGGTATTGTCCTTGTGTATGTGCTTGATATCATTGTTACAGGTGATGCTTCTAGTGCAATTTCTAAATTGGAACCCATAAGGAATTCAACATCAAAGAATTGGGCCCACTGAAATATTTTCTGGGTATTGAAGTCTCTCGTTCGAAGAAGGGCATAGTTTTGCCTTAATAAAAATACGCCATTGATTTGTAGACTTCAATTGGTAATTTTGGTGTTAAACTTATTGATTCACTATAAGAGGTTAATAAAAAGCTTTGGGTTGATTATGATGAGCTTCTTGAAGATCCACATATATACCAGTGTTTAGTTGGTCGGTTAATATATATGACTATTACTCGTCCATATTTTACTTCATGCAGTGAGTTTGGTGAGTCAGTTTATGCATGCTCCTTGTACAAGTCATCTTGAGGCAATTCATCACATCTTCCACTATATTAAGTCTTCTCCAGGATGTAGCATCTTGTTTAGTTGTAACGAGTCTTAATATGGAACGATATTCTGATGTTGATTGGGCAGGTTCGCTAAATGATTGACATTCTACAATAGGATTTAGTACTCTTTTGGAAGTAAACTTGTTATCTAGAAGACTAAAAGTAGACAATTGTTGAACGATCTAGTGCTAAGGATGAGTATTGTGTTGTAGCAAATACTAAATGTGAACTTTTGTGGTTGAAATTTTTTTATTGAGTTGGGATTTTCGAGATCACTTCTAATCCTATTTTTCATGAGCAGACAAAACACATTGAAGCTGGTTGTCATTTTATTAGTAAGAATATTATTTTTGGCATTATTTCCACCCCATTTGTTCAATCTATTGCACAACTTGTTGATTCATCAAAGTTGTTATAGTTGATGTTGGACGACGTATTCTTGGCAAGTTGGGTATGATTAAAATTGATGTCTCAGCTTGAAGGGGAGTGTAGACATATATTTGTATGATCATGGTCTTCATTGTCTCATCATAGTCTTAATTTTATTTTATTTTTTTCTCTTTTTTCCTTTTAGGCCTTTGTACTAAGGGCACTTCATGTAATTTGGCACTCATCTTAATATGAAAAAGGTTGGACATCTAACGGTAAGTCTGTAACCTTGTCTTTCCTCTTCCTAAGTTCTTTATTCTCTCTAACAAGGTCTATAAGAAATTTGGCATTTTCTTAAGCCAGGTTTCAGGTTAAGGGAATTGAGGAACATGAAACTTGGCGTTTAAGATATAGGAGAATTGAGGATTTTGAGAAATTGGGTTTTAGGATTAGCCAATTGGGGGAAATTGTGAACTAAAGTTAGTAATTGGTGATTCAAGCGAACTAGTGAAAATTAGCGTTTTAGGGTTGAGAAATTCAGGTTTTAGCAAAACTAGTTTTAGGGTTTGGGAAATTCAGAAATTTGGGGAGTTAGTTTTGGGTATTTAGAAAATCCAAAGATTTTGGTAAAATTAGGGAATTAGGGCAGCAAGATAAGGCAACTTTGGGGATTTAGTGCTCAGATTTGGGTTTAGGGACTGTATTTGGGTTTTAGAGTGAGTGGCTAGGTGAATTAGGGAAATAAGGTTGGGCCCGTTCGGATAGCGAATTACAACAATATTGTAACATAAAAGCACCATCATTACACTTTACAGCATTTGCTTATACATATAATTCGGTGGTTAAATGCAAATGTAATAGGAGACGGGTAAAAGAATTTGTAATCATTACAAATTTACAATACATTGCAGAAGAAATTACTTATCCAAACACAAGAATCAACATAATTTTACTATTGAGTTAGCATCTCAGTAATGTAAAAGTATCATCTACACTTTTACCACGCCTATCCAAACATGGGAATTCTCGGTCAAATTACCTATTGACCAGGAGATGGGTATTGTAATTTGTAATTATTGCACTTTTACAATTCATTATTGTCGTAATTCGCTATCCAAACAGGCCCCTAGGGTTTATGTAGAGACAGATTTGGGGAAAGGGGAACAGATTTAAAAAGAAAAAAGAAAGTAAGCACACAAGTTCATAGAGAACTCTGATACCAAAATTAATGGAGCTTTCAACTAGAATTTTGGATAGCAATAAGAAGGATGATTACATGTACCAATTTGAGCTTCAAAGTCACATGTTTGGATCCACCAAGGTTGATAAAATCCTCAACTGCAGCAGAGCATGTGTGGGTGTGTGTGTGTGTGTGTCTATACACACATACACCCATGCAATACATACATACATCAAGGCAACACAAGGAAATCATTCAATAAAGTATTCCCTTGATTTAGGGACATAACTATGACGGATGAGTAGGCACTGCTGCATAGGGTTTGTTATCCCTCAGCTCATTATAGTCCATTAGTGGAATACTCCCTGCCCTCAAGCACATAAGAAGAAGAAGAAGAAGAAAAAGAAGAAGAACCCTACTTAAGTAAAATACCAATAAAAAATCATATACATACATACATACATACACATACATACATATGATACCAATAAAACATCATATACATACATACATACATACACATACATACATATGATACCAATAAAAAATCATATACATGCATACATACATACATACATATGAAGTTCTCAACATATATGGATAGAAAGAAACACAACAATTTGGTTCAGGCTGTGTCTACTAGACACCATCATATGTGATTATCATGCCCAGCCATTAATTGTTTTCATATGTCATTTTTCAATATTAAACTTACTTATAGGCCAGGTCCTTTGTGCTTTCACTCCAACCCTCAAGATGTTGATCAAGAAGAGCACGGGTTCGAGCACTTATTTGGAAAACATGTGGTGATCCTAAGATCAACTCCAACATAACAACACCCACACTCCACATATCATATCTGTCAAAGAAACAAGTATAGTTGACACAAAATACATTCCATCAAAAATACCAAAATAGCTTTCTAGATAAAATGCACAAATAAGATGAAGAGGCATACTTCAAAGTTACACTTGTTGGTCCCTGGAACCAGCTGGCATTTAGAAGAGCTTCCGGAGGTGTATATTCAAAAGTTTGCTCAGATCTGAAATAAAAAGGGGGAAATAAAAGAATTTCAATTAGAGAGCATATATAACACAATTAAATTAAAAGACACCACAAACTATTCAAATTAGAGGTGAGCATCAAGAATACTGATTGAGAATCAAGCTACAACTATTTTAAGACCCTAAAATTATTTGAGTGACATTGTGGGTACACTCTCATATTGTTTTGTTTCTAGTGATACCTTTCAGCTGTCTTTTAACTCCAATAATATGTCATCTCATTCCACCACCAGGTTTGGAAACGTATAAACTACATTAGTTTACAAAATAAGATTAATGCATCTTTGTACAACGTATGCATATTAAGATTGAGGAGAATAACACAGTGGATACTTTTGAAAGCATTTACCCTAATTTTTAAGTAGGAAAGCTCTTTTAAGGGCTATCAGTTGCATGCATTATTGTGGAAACAAATGGTTGTCACCTAAATAAGCACTAAAAATTGATGCTATGAGAAACGGCTAGTTGAATGAGTAAAGCTAATGGCGCACGTGCGTTCACGCGCGCGCACACACACACACACACTTGGCACTACACTGAAGCCCAAAGAAACAAAGCTAGAAAGCTTCAAACATTTTAACCTTGTCCTTATATATATTTGTCTATTTTTTTTCTGGTAAATGCCCTTCACAAACATTTTTTATGTCTAAAAGAAGCTTCAAATTGTACTCTTCAAATAGAGGTACTCTGGAACAGTGTTTTAAATATCGATGATATCGGCCTTATATATCCCCCAATATATCTTGTATCCCACCTGTGTGATGCGAAACGCACGGGTAGTGCTGATATATCCCACCTATTTGATCCAGTGAGCATTTTGAATTTTCGATTAATGTTTTTGTTGTAAATCACATTAAACCAGAGTCAAATGATTACGAATCTATGATTCTTCATGTTTACTATGAAAAATTATGGATTTGGAACTTCGATTTCAAGATTTTGGGGAGATGCGTCAAGTTGCGGAAAATTGAGAAAAATCAAAATTTCTCAATTTCTCACAAATCAATTACAATCTTTGTATCCAAACACAAAAATAAACATGTATGTAACCTAATCTAGTGATTCTTCTTTTGCTTTTGAATGTATTGGTTGTGTTTTCATACATGTCTTCTTATGTTTATAAATTATATGAATAGACTTTGACTATACTGGAATCAATTCAGTTGGAAAGCACATATATGACAACCCCATACAAAGGAAACCCCTATTATGTGCACTTTTTTTTTTTTTTTTTTTTTATAAATATTTTGATTTCTAAGTGTGTATTGATATCTTTTTCAATATTCCTTAAAGTTTCATTGAAAAATTCAACCAATTTCTCAATGTTCACATGTTTCCCAACAACAGTGATACATAACGCGATACAACCGATATATCCCATGCGATAACCGATATTTATCCATATCCCAAGGGTGCAATACATTACGTGATAATGGTATTTAAAACATTGCTCTGGAAGAGCATGATGACCAATATGCATGCACACAAATTTACTTCACGCAACTTTTTGAAGCTTGTTTTTGATGAATGGAACCTCATCTCTACTTTTCATAAGATTAACCCAGCAAGGCTTGAGTAAAATCATCAAGAAGGAGAAAAAATCTATAGTAAAACACAAAAACACAAAAACAATAAAGGACCACACCACAAGAAAACAATGGTGATTGAACACTGATGCAGGACATGAAATTCAAATATGATGTGCAAGATTTTCAGGCTTTAGATCACGTTAGTTCAGAAACAATTACACAAAATTCCATATCCCACACAAAAGTTCAAGCATTCAATCAAGGGGAATCTATGCAGGCCCAGGCCTACACAAGCTAGGGCCAGATCAATCAAAATTATAAACCAAACAATAATCAAAGGAGGGTAAATTCATCCACACATGCACAAAAATAATTCATCAATCCAAGGGGTTCACAGATTTCAATTCGGGGAACCTTAAGGTTGAAGAAATGGCATAAAATTGGGGATTTGAGTAATTTAGCGTTAGGGATAGGGATTCGGGTGAAAGAGGGGTGAAAGAGAGGAGAGAGACAAACCAAAGAATGAGAGAGACGAACCAGAGAAGCGTCACACGCGTGGACAGCGGTGAAAGCCCAGACCCACGTGCGCTGGAGGTGTCCCGCACGTGTGTAGGGCCCACAAACCAGAAAACGGCCAGCTTGGCCCTGGTCGGCCAGGGGTGGGCCACAAAACCTCCAAATTTCAGCCTAATCCGATGTACGGTCTGTGCATGGCGCTCCACCGAATTTTCAACCCTCCTGCAAGGCCAGATTCTAGAAATCTACTATAAAGAGAAAAACGGCTGTAATAGAGGATGGATTTGAAGCGTAGATAATTGTAGGAGGAGAAATATGGATGGTAGAAGGTGGGGGCGAATCGGGATAGGTTTGGCTTCGCACAAGGTAATCAGCCCTTCGAGGAAATGAGGGTTTCGCACCCAATTGGATTTCCACAACTCAGAAATTTAGAGGAGCAGGAAAATGCAGAAATTTTATTAATCTTCAATGAGAAAAAAGACTACAAGGGGTGCCTATTTATAATAAAACCTTATACCCCAAAACTCGCGCCATGTGCGCAACCTATTACTTGGAGACGAAGTAATAAAAAATAACAACTAATCAAAGCAATCTAAACCGTCCATGATTTTTTTAATAACAATAATAAGCAAAACGCGAAGTACTAGATTATTTAGAATAGTGGGCCACGATCATGAGAACCCATGGTGGGATTCACATGACTATCGGGTCCACTCCAACGAACCAAAACGCAGTCCTCTAACTAGGAGGCCCTCCCTGGACGTCGTCATCGATCCAGATCGATGGTGGAGCTCTCCTCCTTGCATACGTGCGCAGGGGGGCGTGCGTGTGCGCGTGATGTCCCCATCAAACACTCTCCATTAAAAACTTCCTAGGGCCCACTATAATGTTTATTTACCATCCAACTTGTTGATTAGGTCACATAGACCTAGATGAAGGGAAAACATAAATATCGGCTTGATGAGAACCTTCTGTGGGGCCAAGAAGTTTTCAATGGTAGGCGCCCAATTCCCACTATTTCATGTAGTGTGGCTCTCTTGAGCCTTAGATTTGCCTCTTTTTTTGTCTTACGCCCTAAAATGGTATGGGAAAATGGATGGATGATGTGGATCAAACATATACATCACGGTAGGCCCCACGGTCCTTGACAGGACTGTCCGTCTCCAGCTAGGTGCAGATGCAACTTCGGTGGATCCCGAAACCGAACATGATTGTCTATTGACGCTGCTAGTAGCGAGGTGGCTATTGGATAGTGCTCTTGTGGGACCCACTATGATGTATGAGTTTTATCCACACTGTCCACCTATTTTTCCAAATCATTTTATCGGATGAGCCCAAAAATGAGATAGATCTAAATCTTAAGTGGACCACACCACAAAAAAAATAAAAAATAAAAATAGTGGTGATTGAACGCCCACCATTAAAAACTTCCTAGGGCCCACTAAATGTTTATTTACCATCCAACCTGTTAATCAGGTCACACAGACCTAGATGAACGGAAAACACAAATATAAGCTTCATAAAAAAACTTTTGTGGTCCCCAAGAAGCTTTTAATGGTGTGGGCGTTCAATCACCACGGTTTCCCGTGGTGTGGTGCACATGAGATTTGGATCTTCCTCATTTTTGGGATCATTCCCTAAAATGATCTAGAAAAATGGATGGATGGCGTGGATAAAACACATACATCATGGTAGGTGTCACATCACCTTCCAGTAGCTACAGGCAACTAACATCATCAGTAGGCAATTGATGTCCCCTAGATCCACCCAGGTGGGTGGGACCCCTGATTGTGGGGCTCACATTGGTGCATGGGCCTTAAATCCACATCATCCAACCATGTTGACAACTCATTTTGGGGCATGATCCCAAAAATGAAGCTAACCCAATTCTTAGGTGGACCACACCACAGGAAACAGTCGTAATTGAATCCCCACCATTAAAAACTTCATGGACTCGATCGGAATGCTTATTTGCCATCCAACCTATTGATAAGGTCACAAATGCGTAGATGAAGAGACAACACAAATATCATTTTGATCCAAAGCTTTCGTGGCCCACAAGAAGTTTTTACTGGTCAATTACCATTGTTCCATGTACAGTGGTCCCTCTGAGATTTGGATTTGCTTCATTTTTTGGCCTTAGAGATTGAACGCTGAATTATCTTATTGTCGTTCCATCTAAGACAACGGATCATGCCCTAAAATGAGCTTTTAATACGGATGGGCGGCGTGAATGTAGTCACATACATCATGGTGGGCCCCATAGTCAGGGGTCCCACCCACCTCAGTGGATCTGGTGATCCACGCCCAACTTGGAAGTGGATTACATCCCATCCTCTCCCAAATTGGAAGCGGATTGCATCCTATCCCCGTCCGGATGCATTAAATGCTTAATGCATCCAAGCAGGGGCTCTGTGGGGTCCACCGTGATGTATGGTTTTATCAACACCGTCCATCCATCTTGTGAGATCATTTTATGCAATGAGACAAAAAATGAGCAGATCTAACGAGGAAATGGACCACATCAAAGAAGCAGTGGGGATTGATCGCCTACCACTGAAAACTTCTTGCGATCCACAGAAGTATTGGATGATGTTGATATTTGCATTTTCCCTTCATCTAGGTCTATGTGACCTTATGAATAGGTTGGACGGCAAATAAACATCATGATGGGCCCTAGGAAGGTTTCAACGGTGGGTACCATTGTCTCACTACTTTCTGTGGTGAGGTCCACGTAAGCTCTAGATCATCTTCATTTTTGGGGGCATAACCTAAAATGATATTGCAAAATGGATGGATGGTGTGGATATAACACATTAAAGGATTTGCATCCATGTAAATCTATCTACGGTGAGTACTTTACATGCACACCCAAGGTCGGAGTTGGATTTGCGAGTGGTATTGGTGGTTGTTCAATGACAACCGTTTCCTGAGATTAGGATTTGCTTCATTTTTTGGGCCAATGCCTTATTTGAATTAGTGTTTTAAATAGCAATAGCGATAGCGTGTTGCGTTGCGTTCAGCCCTCTATAGCGTGTAGTGTAGCGTAAGTAGCCTAGTGTGTAGCGTAAGTTGTAAGCAGTGTTTTAAATAGCGAATAGCATGTAGCGTAGTGCTCACCCCTCTGTAGCGTGAGGCGTAAGCTACATGCTGCTAGATTTTTATTCAAGGTTGCACTTGGTTACACCAATTTCATAATATTTTGCACCAAATTATACTGATTAATAATGAAATTTAACAAAATCGCATGATATTTTGTGCAACTAAATGCAACCTAAAGTAATAAGAAAGGACAGTGATTAAGTACAAAGGTAGAGAAGAGCAACGAAACTGATTTAATATTGTTACTTACATTATTTTACTAAAAGCATTGAAAAGATTATCTAATTTTTATTGAAAATAGAAAAATGTAACAAATCATTGAAAATATAATTGATTTTGTTGTAGTGAAAAATAACTTGTAATGTAAGCTACATAGCGTATAGCGTATAGTCTATAGCATGTAGCTTACGCAAATTATCATGTAGCGTAGGCTACACATGACCTAAGCTATTTTCATGAGCTAAGTAGCATTAAGGCTAAGCTACGATACATAGCCTAAGCTACACGCTACATAGCATAGCTATTTAAAACATTGGCTGTAAGACTCGTACCCTAATTAACCATCTGTAGGCTTCCTTTTCGGTGCCGGCACGTTCCAAGCGGACCAGATCGGTGAGTTTCAATCGTAACCATATTTCAGTACCACAATGACCCGAGACATGTACCTTGGCGATGGCGACGACGCTGCAATTCCAACACCGCGTAGCATGTCCCATTTCGACACCCAGATTAGAGTTATAATTTTTGGTGCAATTCGAGGCGGGCCGCACAAAGTATGCATGGCGAGTGGGGGACACTTGAAAGGAATCTTAAAGAGAATCTAATAAAGATGACTTTTCTAAATACCTATTCCACCTTCACACCCTTACCAATACCCATTCCAACAACCCTTAACCAAAAGACCAAAAATACCCCTATAAAGCCCACCTACTCACCCTAGACTACCAAGAATGCCCCTACCCACCTCCCTCTCTCTCCCCATGCCATGATCCATACCACTCCATCCCTCTCTCATTTTTCACATCCCCCTCTCTTTCCCTTCTTCCATCTCTATCCCTCAAAGCTCTACAACTACCCTAAGCACTCCCAAGCCCCATTCGTATTAACCAATGGTAGCTAGGAAGAAAGTGAGAGGAAATAGAGGAGAAGAAAAGAGAGATTAAGAAAGAAAGTGAGAGTGACAGAAAAAAAAATAAAAAAATAAAGAGATTAAATAGAAAATAGTGTTTTGGAGAGAGTGTTTCAGGATGAGGTGTTTAAGAGTGAGATAAAGAGAGATTAGAGTTTGAGGGAGGGTCAGAGGAGTTTAGGAGAGGAGCTTCACCATCCGAACGACGATCCGGCCCAATCCGGTCGTTCATTATCCTTGTGAGTGCAAGATAAGACAAACTCTCATTTTTTCCTTGCTTTCTTTCATTTTTCATGGGCCCACATTGGTGAGACCCACTTTGTGTATGTGATAGTTGTGTGTGAAGGGCCCCATAGTGGCGGGGACCCATCCAGTGGTCCGATCTCTCCCTTCCTTCTTCCCTTCTCTTTCTTTCTTTAATGTTGTGGACCATTGTGGGGCCCACAAGTGTGCCACGTTGTGAGATATTGTGCCCCACACGCTATCATAGCGTGGACCACCTTGTGTGGCCCGTCGTGATATTTATTTGCTATTTAACTTGTCTTTAAGATCACACAGATTTGGATGAAGGAAAGATACAGGATCAAGTTGATCCAAGGCATTTTGGACCCACCACAAGGTGGCCAAATAGATGGATGGAATGGATTGTCCACACGTGGGCCCACTTGGAGGCAAATCAATGTGTATATATGTATAAGTATATATACATATAACAACAACAACAACAACAACCAAAAAAAAAAAAAACAAAGGGAATATTTGTTGGCTATCCAGCGACCAGAGGGCGGAAGCCCTTCTTAGGCATGAGCAAGGGCCCAACTCATGAGGCCCACCATGATGCACGCATGTCATCCACGCTTTCCATCTATTTACCCATATCATTTTAGTGCATGGACCCAAATTCAAGCCAAATCAAGCTTTCGAGTGGGTCAGACCATAGAAAATAGTGGTGATAATGACACCCATTGTTGAAACTTTCCAAGGCCCACTTTGATGTATGTATGCCCTAAAAGCTAAGGTCTACAGTGAGCTAGCCGACTTGATGAACAGAACGGATCACCTCAGTGTGGGCCCCATTTCGACAAAACCGCAAAAAAAAAAAAAAAAAAAAAAAAAAAAAAAAAAGAGAGAAAAAAAAAGAGTTTACGTGCTGCGCGGTAAGGGTGGCAGAAGCCCCACTTGGGTGTGAGCAGGTGGCCCACTCGTCGAACCCACCATGATGTAATTGTTTAATCCAAACCGTCAATCTTCTTCTCCAGCTCATTTCAGGCTCGGAGCCCAAAAATGTAGGAGATCCAAATCTTAGTTGACCCACACCATGGGATGAAGTGGGGTAGGGTCTTTGACACTGCCTCCTTTGGTAGTTGGAGGTGGCCCAACTCATAGGGCCCACCTTGATGCTTGTGTTTCATCCTCGCCATCCACTCATTTCACCTGATTATTTTAGGGCAAGAACCCAAAGATGAGAGCGATCTAGATCTCAGGTAGACCACACCACTGGAAACAGTGGAGATGAGGACGCCCACCACTGAAGCCTTCCCAAGGGCGTTGCCCCTTCTGCAGCAAAGGCAGGTGGCCCACTCGGGGGACCCACCATGCTGTATGAGTTTCATCCACACTACCCATCTATTTTGCAAGATCATTTTAGGATCTAGGCCCAAGAATGAGACAGATCCAGTTCTCAGGTGGGCTACAACATAGGAAACCATGGAGACAAGGATGTCCATTGTGGCAACCTTCCCACGGCCTACCTTGATGTTTGTAGGCCTCCCAATGTATTCCCTAGCCATGTGTGGCCAGGATGAAGGGAAAACACAGAAATCGGCTTCATTCAGAAACTCTAGAGGGCCCACCGACCAGAAAACGGTGGTGATTTACCACCCACCGCTGAAACCTTCTTTGGGGCCATTGAGATGTCCGTGACAAATCCACCATGTCCCGCTGTTGTGGACAAGACCGGCTCCCACCTTGCTACGTGTATTTCATCCAGCTGTCCATCCACCTTGCTAACCCATTTAGTGGGCCAAATCCAAAACTCAAATGGACCGCACCTTAGAAACTAGTAAGGATTGAATGTCTGCCGTTAAAACCTTCCTTGGGTAACATTGTGCTGCACATCCACACTGGCCATATTATGTTCCATCTCTCTGTGTGGGCCCACTGGACAGTGGGGCCCATGGGATGCCTATGAGAAATCCACACCATCCATCATTTTGTCCAACCGGAAATGTAGCGGATTCAAATCTCGGCTGGGTTGCACCCAGGGAATGGTGTTGATCGAATGTCCACCGTTGAAACCTTCCTGCGGCTCACCCTGATGGCCATTTTCCCTCCACCTTGCTGAGAAAGTCACAGAGACCTGAGTGAAGGAAATCACAATTATCAGCTTGATCCATTGTGTGGACTAATGGACAGTGGGGTTTACAATGGCGTATGGGTTTTATCTACGCCACCCATCTGTTTTCCCGGCCCATTCTTTGGACACGTACATGCCCAAAAATGAGCAAGGGTATCTCAGGTGGACCCCACTCCACGGGGAGCAGCAGTGATAATGATGAACCCCATTAAAAACCTTCATAGGGTGTCACCATAATGTATGTGTTATATCCATGTTGTCAACTCTATCCATCTACCATGGGCGGACCCTAGGCCCACCCTGATGTAGTAGAGAATGATTTGATGATGATAATGTGAAGAAGAGAGGAAAATATTGAGAGAGAAGAAGAAGGAGAGTTTGGGAGAGATGTTGTGTTAGGCTTACTTGCCCTAACATATAATATTTTATTATAATAAAGCATATAGTACACCGCAGGAGAAAAGGGAAGTGTGCACATGCACTTACACTAACCACCAAACCATATACACAATACACTAGCATTCTATAAGTGCATGTACACACTTCCCTTTTCTCCTGCGGTGTACTACATGCTTTATTATAATAAAATATTATGTGTTAGGGCAAGCAAGCCTAACACAACATCTCTCCCAAACTCTCCTTCTTCTTTTTCTCTCTCAATATTTTCCTCTCTTCTTCACATTATCATCATCAAATCATTCTCTACTGATGTGTGTATTCCATTCCAGTTGTCCATCCATTTGGAAATCATTTCAGGTCTTGATCTCGAGTGAAGCAGATTCAAACCTCGATGGACCACAGTAGGAAATAGTGGTGCTAGAATGCTTGCCATTGAGACCTTCCTTGAGCCCATTGTGTACTGGGGCTGTTTGGTTAGCGAGTGGGGCCCGCTATGGACCCACCAGATGTATATATCTTATCTAGTTCGTCCACCTAAAAGGCCTGTCGAAATCTGTGTTTTATTCATGCCACAATTGTCAGCGGGTGTGGCACGCTAGGTTGGCTCACCTTGATGATGGGTTGTATATTCCTATCGCCCATCTGCTTTAACAGCTCATCTCAATGCATGGTCCCGAATATGAATCAAATATGACGCTTAAGTGGGTCATACTGCCCAATGCAGGGCTGTTTTGGGGCGCCCACGTATTGCGACCTTCCTTGGGCCCGCCATGTTGTATGCGTTCTAGCCACGTCACCCATCTATTTTACCATATTATTTTAGGGTGTGGGCCCATCATGGGACCAATTTAAAGCCCTAGTGGATCATACCACTAAGGTCATGAGGAATGATAATGCCCACTGTTGAAACCTTTACTATGCTTATCATAATGTTTACTCACCCTCCAACCATTTGGGCCCACGAAGTGATGAGGCCCACTATGATGTTCATTTGCGATTCAATTGGTTAGCTTATGTGGGAACTACTTTGATGTACGTTTTGGGCCCACCAATAGTGGAGCACATTGAGATATTTACTTGTAATCCAACGTGGCTGTGGACCCATTTATGTGTGCAAAATCCACCTTGATATGCGTGTGGCCATGGGCCTACCCTTGATGTATGTGTGGTCATGGGCCACCTTTTGATATATGAGTTGTGGTGACGCCATCGGCCTTCCTTGGCATATGTATTAAAGCTGCTTTTGTCCCACTATGGGACCCACTCTTGAAGTGTATGGGGCCTACGGTTTGGTTCCATAGCATGCTTACATTGAACTAATCTCTGACCTGTTCTTATGGGTTGTGGGTCACCATCTTGGGCCTTGCTTGGGGATGGTTGTAGTGCCCACTTTGATGTCCATGTCGTGCCTACCATGATCGTTTGTGGACCCTATGATTGCCACCCCGTTTGGATGCAGATAGTAGCATGTTTTGGCCGCTGTGTGCAGGCATGTTGAGTGGGCCCATTGACTTGAAAGCTCACTCAAGTGTAGCTCTTTGGGGGCCGTTAAACTTGGTTTCCAAGTAGGTTCCACCTATTGTGAATGATGCATTTCCCTTATCATGTGGTGCGATGTTTTACATTTGTGTTGGTACGACACTTCCTCGATTATTTATGTAGCGTTACATTAGTGATTGGTGCAAAGTTTATGCTTATACTTTCTATATGACTTTATTTACATTGATGTGACGCCTTCTTTATATTGAGGATGCACTTACTCTATGCTAAATGTAGCATCTATCTAACTCTTGATTTAACATTGCTCTTATATTTGGTATACTACTTCTCTTATGCTTGATACGGTATTATGTTATCATATCTCATCCGTATCATATTTGCGTGACTTGGATAATGGGTAATTCATGATTTTTGGCTTGCCTATGCGTGGTAAGGCTGCATTGACGACCTTAGAACTTGGGGCATTTTCAGAGAACCCATTTGAGATGGTGGCCCACTGCATGTATGTATGGCTTGCATGACATGGTTGCATGACTCGGATGATGGACTCATGCATTCACACATTGCATGATGTATTTGCATCCACACCCTAGCAACATCAGAATTTTGGACACCACAAGATTATTGTGGTTGGCAGCTTGAGTATGGACATCGGAAATCTGGTTTCGTTTACTGGGTACGTAGGATGTCCCTGGGTGAAAGTGCCTAAACCCTATGAACCACAGCATGCTCCAATGTCGAGACGGAGTAGATAACATGAGTGCCCGAGTGCCAAATATCTGTAGGATGTGTCTCCCACTATGTCGGGGTCGGTTGGAAAGGGGTGTGACCAATGTTGTCAAATCACATATGCGATCGTGTGCGATTGCATATGCCTGTATGCATACGCGATCGCACAATTGCATATGCGGTCGCATAATATATATATATATATATATATATATATATATATATATTCGAAAATTTTTATAAAAAAATCAGAAAAATAGGAGGAAAATAAGAAAAAAATGAATAAAATATAGAAAAGTATGGGGGAACTTTCCCAAGTTAATAGATAAATAATTTTATATGCCCTTCAATACATTTGAGTAAAATAAAACCAATTAAACAATGAATTAAATATTAAGTCATCAACATTCAACAATATAGTTAACAAATATCAACCAACATTCAACAGCACAGTCAACAATCAACATCAACACACTTATTAAGTAAACAAAATGAAGAAGTTATTTATTTATTATTGATCTACTATATACATTGATCTATTTGTCGTTATGGCATTTGATCACTACCACCATCATCATCATCACCATCATCATCCGAGTCATCTCCTTCTTCTACATACACTTCTTTTGTTTCTTCATCATCTGTATGTACTAATACTTGATCAACATCCAATGGTGGATCTTCAATTTGATCATTATCATCTCCTCGTTTTATCTCCTCAATCTCTTCTACAGGTTGACTGCTACTACTCGCCTCCCGGCTCCCCCCTATCCTTTTACCTTTGAGTGGTACCTTCTTCAGGTGTCGATCCGTATGCGGCATCTTTAACTTGCACCCCATGTCAAGTCCTCTCCAGCAGATACCGGGTCATCCGTTTCTACGAGCTACTCGTTATCTACATCTAACTCATCTAAGCAGATAGGGTTAAAGAAACCAGGCCTTTCTTTCCTAGTTTGGAATCGTTCTAACAATTTTTTATTATATTGGACGAAAACCAAGTTGTTGAGCTTCTTTTGCTCAAGGCGGTTCCTTTTCTTGGTATGAATCTGTATGAAAGAAAGCGCATTTGGCATTAGTTATTTAGTTAATTAATTTAGCTTACACTAAAAAATTGAAGTTTACAATTACTAAACTTGCCACCTCGAACATGCTCCAGTTGTGCTCGCAACCGCTGGCAGAACACGTGAGTCCAAGAATTTTCATAGCCAGCTTCTTTAGAGTCGAATCCTTTCTGTTCGGGTCCACTCCATAAGCAGCCCATTAGTCAGTTGAGAAAAACAATTTAAGTAGGTTAAGAGTCGCTTTGTAGATTACATTGTATAAAAACTATTTGTAAGACATTTATAGTACTTATTGGGCAATCTGATGCCTAATGATGATATTCCTTGAGAATATGCCCTCACTCTTTGCATAGAAGTCCAGTAAAACTGAGATCATGTCTTGTTCTTCTCTATCTGGAATCATTCTTTCCAACACATCAATAAATCCAACCATATATATAGAAGTGTTTCTGCTGGATCAGCAAAAGTGAATAAACAGGCTGGGTTAAGGATGTAAGCAGCCGAATACAATGGACATGACATTTGGCTACCCCATCTTCTATCTATAATATCTATAATTAGCTTGTAATCACACTCTTTATATTTAAAATGGTCCATGATCTTATTTTTTGCCCTCTCTATCGCATCATATATGTAACCCATTACAGGCTTCTCATCCTCGTCCACCAATCGCAACACAGTAACTAAGGGCTCGAATGCTTTTAACGCCTTTACCACTTGTGTCCAGAAACTTTGCGAAATGATTGTTTGTTGAACCTGCTTCCCTTTAGCCTTCTTTGACCAAGGTCCACTTGTAAAATCGGCCGACACTACAAAGCTTCTAATTTCTGATTTTTATTCGCATGTAATCTTTGTAGTGTTAAAGAGGTTATAGCGAAATGGGTGACTGTTGGACGTAACAAGTTACCCCCAATGTGTTTTCTCATTCGACTGAGAAGAAAGGCGTGTGTACATAAATAACGTCATTCTTCTAGCCCTTATAATCACATTTATAAATAACCTACCTATATCCTCTAACATCAGATCAACACGTTGGGCCACACAAGGGGTCCAAAATAAACAACGCTTCTCCATAAGAAGATGATCGTCCAATACATATGAGGCTACGTTGTCTGTAATTACTTGTATAACGTATTCCTCACCTATTTCCTCAACTACATTATCTAGTAAGCTAAACAAGTATTCTCTAGCATGTGAATGACCCGATGCATCCACGGACTTCAAGAATATTGTCCCAGCTGGACAATTTACCAGAAACTAAATGAGAGACCGACCGGATTTATCAGTCCATCCATTAGCCATGAGTGAACACCCATACGTTTTCCATGATTCCTCATATTCAGCTATCAAGGATCGTGTATAATCAACTTCAGTTTTCAGGCATGTCCCTCTCATTTCTTGATATGAAGGAGGTTTAAGCCCAGGTCTAAATTGACCAATAGCCTCAACCATAATTTTGAAGCTTCTCAATTTAACTGCGTTGAAAGCAATGCCGATTTGGTGAAACCAGTGTTTAAAGTATCGGTGTCGCTACAAGTTTCGTTGGCCAAGGATACGGAAACAATATCGATATCGTCAATAATATCGCTGATAACCGGAAATGTGGGAAAACATGGGGAAAACAGTGGAATTTTCAACAAAACTTTAGGAAATGTTAAAATGTACATAATTGCATATTTAGAAAAAAAAAAAAAATTTGCAAAAAGGGCCTTAAAAGCGTGTTGTTGTAAGAAATTAGTCCAACCTTCCATTCATACATCCACCAATATTGCAAAATATTAGCAACACATGATATTTCACCAAGAAATCATCACCAATTGGAAAGGAAATGAAAGATTGCGGTTTCAATATCAAGCATGTACCGATATTGATAATATCGAGATATTATCAATGACAAATTGAACACTACAAAGTGCCCATGAAAAAAATTGAAATAAAATTTTTTTTTCTAATAAAGAAAATTTTGATGATATCAATACGTTGGCAATATTATTGAAATATCATTGATACACTTATGATACAAGCATTGCCTAGAATTTACCTAGTTGAAAATATTGGCGATATTGATGCATTGACAATACAAGCGACACTTAGAATTTACAGTTGAAAACATTGGCAATTACGTTATCGGTATCGCTACCAGTGTTATCGGTATCGATGAGCTGGAGATAACGATAATATCGGAGATAATTCGATAATATCGGAGATAATTCAAACACTGATCCTAATTTACATTCTAGATATTCGCACCCATATGCTTCATTTACAGAGTGTATGTGACACTTGGAAACATGAGCAACTATATGCTAATATAAAAAAATATAGTTTGGGGATGGATTGGATTGTATTCCTTGGCTATGTGATGAGTGCAGATGGTATTAGAGGTGCGTTGGCCTTTATATTCATAAGCATTTTCCAACTAGCTGAGATGAAGAAAATGTCAACGCTGATGAAATGAGTTTGAAGATGTAGATGGCGAAACTGGTCACTCTCGATCCGATCTAGCAAGAAATGCTCTACTGATAAAGAACATTTGAGTATGGCAAGAGAGTTTATCAAGGCCATCTTCCATCCAATCGGTAGGTCTCGTACAAGACCCCGAACCCTTCAAATCAATGAATAAATCGATGGGAAAGATATGAGGAAATGGAATGGGACAGGAGGGAGTTCTTGCAGAAACACTTTTGCACAAAGGATTTAGGATACCTTTGATACTTTTTGAATAGTGGTTTTCTTATCTTTTTGTTTATACCGGTTTTCTAAAGTTGTTTGAGCCGGCCCTTCACCCCGACCCCTATGGGCAACCACATCCTCGAGGTGTGGTCTACACCATCTATCCATGAGCCCATGCTCTCAGGCTCTTTTCGAGGCCGTTGGTTGTAGTTGTGGTCTAAACCGGCCTGTTGAAGTAGGGGGAGTGGGACTAGCTTCATTTACATCATCAACTACGTTTATATCTTCATATGCGTCTTGTTGTATGTATTCCTCATAACGTAGGGCATTATCGCATCTCTTTCTTGATTGTTTATCCATATACTCCATGATCTCCCTTCGGATTTCTGGAGTAATTTTGTCACATGCTTTTGCATTTGACCCTGGTAAATGTGCAAGGTGTTGCTTGTGCCGCGCAATGCCACCAGAACCCACATAACTTATATACTATGTGAGTCTTATCCGAAGCACTACAATTGTAACGCCCTGAAAATTGAGGGTCGAGCATAAACTCAACTCCCGAGTTCCAACACATCACCTATGCAACATAAAGAATGATGATTGAATGTTGGTCGTATTAGTGCATTAAAGATGAATGGGATTAAGCCAAAACAACATATCATACTCCAGAGACATGTAAATTATGCAAGCGAAAGACTATGATAGATATATAAAATATATAAACTATTGTAAGTCTCCAGAGTGTGAACATGTTACCAGGTTAAATATATCAATGTATACTCCAAAAATGGACAAAATGAATATACAAGGGTGCTCCAAAAGAGTAAACTAAAGTGTAATGGCATCTAATCAACAACCTTGTAACCCCGTTGATCAGAAGATGGTCTACATAGACCCACCTGATAGCTGTGTAAGGAGAAACCCTCCTCATCATCATAAAAAAAAAATTTGGCTCCGCTTCGCAAGCATTGCCATCATCTGAAACTCAAACAGGGTCTGGTTTGGTGTTTAAACACCGTCCCGTAACGTGGGAGTGAGTGATCAACTCAGTGGAACAATAGAGCATAGGTTAACATGTTATCAATTCAGTCAAGCAGTAATGATAAAGCAGTACAATCAAACGCTCCTAAATTACTCTTATTAATGCAAGGATGAAATGTAGTCATGATGCATGCCCTTGCCAAACCACCCTCGTGCGACAACATCTAACGTCCGCGGCATGCGTTCATCCCTCAGTACTCCACATCTTCCAGGTACATGCAGTGCTATGTTATGAGCGTGATTACCGAGTTGTTATTAGTCCATTTCATACAGCAGTATTGGGAAACTAAGGTACCTCCCTTATATCATTCCCAAACAATGATCCATTCTAGGGTCGTCAGTCCTAGATAATCTCATACGATAATGCGGTTCTAGGTCGCTGTAAAGGGCTGCCAGGGCTGTTACACGCACTCGTTGCACCGCTCCTCCATCACCTTACCAATACAAGCCTAGTTTATACTCTGTTTACTACGGGAAGGCTCGTCGCCTCACCGCAGATGTAGAGTATGCTCGAGGTCACTACAAAGGGTTGTCAGGGCTGTTACACGCAATCGTTATACCACTCCCCCATCACCTTATCAATGTCCCCCATCACCTTATCAATGTAGGCCGACAGCTCGAATACAGTGTCTCATACCACCGTATTCAGCTCACGAGTCTGGGTTGCTCACTAGTCACTACGGGGAGGCACATCGCCCCAGCGTAGGCCGACAGCTCGATCACGGTGTCCCATACCACCATGCCCGACTCATGAGTCTTAGCGGATCGAGGTACCAAGGTTAACGGGATTTCACTGGTGAGTTCGGTACCTTAGGTTCAAGCAGTAGCGTCCAAACATGGTGAACATACATTAGACAGATCGGGTTATTTGACGAGCTCGACTAGCACGAGCGTACAACCAGCTGAACGACATGAAGTGCATAAGCACTTCGCGTGGCCTAACCACTGTCGCCAACCGAAGTATGACTCGGGTTCGTCAAACACATCCTACATGGCGAAGGAATCTCAGCCACGAATTCAAAGCCTGTTACCGATTGCCTGGACTATACAATAGCCCCAATCACCTTTAATTACAACAAAATATCCTAGAAGACAGTTAAAGCAGTAATGAATCAAGATTTCAAATCATACAATCAAAGGTCCGATATCATCTGCTTTAAGGCTGCCAGGGCTGTTGCACGGAATCGTTACACCACTCCCCCATCACCCTTCACGGCTTTGTTTTTACATCTTATGGAATACAACTTAATCATGGATTTATACATATGCATTACATAGATAAATAGACACGATAAGATACGGTACATGAAGGAAAGCATACACATAGTTAAAGGGGTTGAGAATCATATCTCAACACCCCAATACATTACAATTGACTAAGTACTTACTCATTCAGATATTTCAACAAACACTTTAGACTACATACATCAACATACAGATCACAGGTATTAGGTCAAATCCTTTCACTAGGGAGTTGCCCCATTTATAACACGCGTGCACCCATGACGGATAGCCATGGCAAGCATGAATCCACGTTCCATATTCATTCGTTCATTTTCACAAACACTTGGGCTACACACTTTAACACACATAGCGTGCATTGGTCGTGGCGTGATTTAGGGCAAATCCTTTCGCTAAGGGGTTGTCTAGTACACCTCAATCATGTTCTTACATTCAATACACATGGCAGACACAAATCATGAATCTATATTCATTCAAGCATTTCAACAAACACTTAGGCTACACAATATAACATACTCAATGTATGTTGATAAAACATGTATTAGGCTAATCTGTTCACCTAGAAGTTAATACACATGTATCTAGCATACATAGACAACAATTAATCATGGCAAGAACAAATTCGTATTTCATACGTATACGGTATTTTCTACAAATACGAGGAATACAGTATATTCAACATAGTTAACGTATATCTAAAAAACGAAACGGACAGCACTTTGTACATGTACAATAGCATTCACGTCAGTAATATATCATTAACTGACATTGAAAGCCTTGAAAAACCATAACCTATACATTTAAAGTCCGCACCTTACGCCATAGAAACGTAACGAATTTGGTAGAAATGCTAAATCTTCTTCAACGATGCTATATCAACCTATAGCATGAATTAAGTCAGCTATTTCGCAACTTACAACCTTTGAAACCCTAGAACAAGTTAGGGTTAGAGTTTCCTTACCTAAGAATGATGTCAGAATCGCCAGAAGAGCGACTAGATAGTGATCGTTAAGCACGTATGATGGTAGGATAGACCACTAGGATCCTTCGCCCACTTCTCCCATACTCTCTCTCTCTCTCTCTCTCTCTCTCTCTCTCTCTCTCTCTCTCTCTCTCTCCTAGGGTTTTCTCAAATTCGTATGGGATGAGAGAGTGAGGGTTTAAGGTCCTTATATAGGCCCAAAACTCACGGAAATAGACTCAGGGCCAAGGTATACTTAGGTTATGTCCAAAGGGAGACTGTTTCGTCTCAACGGAGCACTTCTGGAAGCCCCCCTTGAGCCAAAGGTCGGACTTTAAGCTCACAGACATTGGATCTAGGTCGAGTTACGTTTTCGGTCCGATCAGATTTATAGATCGCCCGTGGCGGACCAGTTTCAGTTCAACGGTCACCAAAACTCGATCAGGGCCACAAGTACACCGACCCGTGTATGAAATTTCCCTTGATCCGAGGGTGTATTTGGGTCAGATTCTGACGGTCTGATTGCTTATATCAGGCCCGCAAGCGACAAGTCTCAGATTACTTAAATTTGGAATTTATTTCTAATTAATTTCACGTTTCTCACACTCTTCACTCCGGGCTCAAGCGAATAGCCCCAGGACACTATCTGGATTTGATTTCCGAGATGGTTGTCAAGCCCAGCAAGGCAGTCCTAATTCTATAAATTCGTATTATTCGGACTTTCGACGTGCGGTCCAGATCTGATACGGAGTTTCAATGTGCTCCCGAGAGCAGCTGGGTAATAAGATTGATCCTAGATTTTAGGGTAACCTAGCGTCAATGATTCTACAAGTTTTGGGTCTTGCAGATAGTATTTAAAGTGATTAGTGCGGATTTCATAGCTAATCTGGTTTAACACTTAGTTAACTTTGTCTAATTCCTAAAGGATTTGAGGTTTGAGAGGTTCATAAGGGGTTAGGATCTACCCCTTGCCTAAGGACATCTAACTCAAGGTTGGCAAAAATCTGAGGCGTTACAACAATAGTGCCCATACTTCCAACCCAGGTTATTCGACTTGGGTTTCAAAAAGGAAGATTGAGAAGAAGACATAATGTTGGTGTGTGTGTTGATTGTAAGTTATAAACTAGTAAAACTAAAGTAAAAACTAAAGTAAAGACTAAGGTTGGAAAGAGAGAGAGAGAGAGAGAGAGAGAGAGAGAGAGTTTGTAGTAAAAGAGGGGGGAGAGAGAGTTACACAACACAATAGAGAGAGTTTGTAGTAAAAGAGGGGGGGGGGGGGAGAGTTACACAACACAATTACAAAAACACAAATTACACAATCTAAAATTCGGAAATAAATTCTTCACTTCTTGTCTTCACTTTTGACTTGAGTCTTGACTCTTAAGTCTTGAGAATGTTGTAGACTTGTACTCTTGTAACTTCTAACTTGTAACTTGTAAGTAACAAACTAAAAAAATAAAATAAAATGTTAGAACTTGGAAGAAACTAATAACAAACTAACTTGTAACTTGTAAGTTGAGTCTCTTGACTCTTAAATGTAAAGAAAGAGAGAGAGAAAGAGAGAGTGGTGGGTGTGTGAATATGATTATGATATTTAGAACTTGAAAGAAACTAGAAAGAGATAAAAGTAGAATTAGAAAATATAATGTGAGACTTGAGTTGGTGTGAGTTCCAGTTCGATGTATTCTTGAATCTTGCCTGCTTTACTTTGTTTATTATTGAATCTTGAATCCTTGTCCCTTGATTGAAACTTCAAACTTAAAAG
Organism: Magnolia changhungtana; assembly: GCA_030180095.1. NCBI lineage: Eukaryota > Viridiplantae > Streptophyta > Magnoliopsida > Magnoliales > Magnoliaceae > Magnolia > Magnolia changhungtana. The sequence continues at coordinate 9,484,509 of JASAUF010000600.1, forward strand.
AAATATGGATCTTGGGCCTTGGAATTATGTAAGAGAGAATGAGAGTGTAAGAGAGCAAAGAGAGTTTGAACTTTCAGTGCATGTAGGAGCGTTTTGAATGCCTTTTTATATACTAAAAAGGCATATTTAAAATAAAAAAAATTCCCAACGGTCAGATTTCTGACCGTTAGTGAATATGCGATTGCGTATGTTGTATGCGATCGCATGTTCTCGCACATGTGGCATATGCGATCGCATGTGCAGAAATCGCATATGCCACTGTCACATATGCGATTTGTGCTTCGGTGTGCGCATATGTGAATGTGCGATCACACATGACAACACTAGGTGTGACCTTATCTGCCTGGGCGAAGGGGGTTATAAGCTAGGTTGTGTCTGACCAGCTCATGAAATGGGTCCTCTATCAGCGAGCCAAGTGGGGATTGGCATACCACTGATGAGGCGGATAGTGAGGTCTCTTCCACTCGTTAGGTCATACGTGCGATGGGGTGGCAAGCCAGTGTTAGAGTATACTAGACCTCGATGATTCCAGATGGGAACCGTACTGAGATGCGGATTAGACATCAGGATTGGCATGTTGCATTGCATCCGTAGCATATGACATTTGGCCTTGTATGCCTCTGCATTGCATAGCCTGGGTATGGCTAATAGTATTTATGGACTTGCCAGCTTGACCCTCCATTATTCTGCTAATATGACATTTGTATGCTTGGCACATGCATTGCGCACACACGCACACATGCACTCTAAGCTTCGTAGTAAGCTTATGCACGTTGTTTACGTGCAGGTTATGATAGATCGCAACAGCATTGAGGCAAGAAGCATTTGCTTGATCTTTTGGACTTTTGTTATATTATGTATTTCCCTTTCAACACTGTACTCGAACTGATATTATAGTGGAAATATGATGATGTCTTTAGTTTTGGTACACTTATGGTTGTACTCCTGTACGAAAAAAAAAAAAAAAATCACCTTAAAAATCTTCCTTGTGGAATCCCAGGATCAGAACCAGGCGTATGGGAGCCGGGAGCTGAAAATGGGGTACTATGGAGGATTTCACCACCGGATTCAGAGATCGGAAATTCTGTAAGCCCGTTCAACGAGTTTGGGGTGTGACAGAAGCTACACATTACGTCTACTTAAAAATAGAAAAATATGATAAATAGTAAGAAATATATATGCCTAAAAAATTATTTATTTTTTCAAGTAGAAGCATGTTCAAACAAGTTATTAACCATCATTTGTCAAAAGCCAAATCTCATCAACCAAATCAAACTATCATCGCATCAACAACTTTTTAAGCAAACTATAATTAATAATGTCCAATTAAAACCACAAGTCACAAGTACGAAATGAAATTAAAATTCCACAAGTTGAGAGTATTAAGTACAAAACACATGATATAATTACATTTCAAAAAAAATGCAAAATATAATTACCATTTATTAAAAAACTGCTTAATTTACACTACGAGCATGCTACATACACTATGCACGTTACGACGCTACAGGAGATTTAAGCCATTTGCAATGAATGCCAGAGTTCATTGTTCAATCCAAGCTTTGAATATACCAATGATTGCCTTTTAGACAATGATTGAATGATAAACTCCATGACGAAAGATGGCTTGAGAAGATGGGTATTAACTCTTCCTATTTACTCTCTCAAAGCTCTCTCAAATACTCACCAAATTGCCAAGAAACAACCCCCATTGATATATAGAACGAATTCCCAATAGTCAAAAAACAGGCAGAAAACTATCAGGTTCAATGTCATCGAAGAGTCTTCGATGCCATCGAAATGACCTTCAATGCCATCGAACCTTCTTCGATTCCATCGAACCCAAGCAACAAAATATTCAAATAGTTGCTGGACAGTTTCTGCTAGTATGGAGGTACTCCTGTAATTTTGAGAGTTGTTACTCCAGCGGCCATTGATATTGTGTCCCTAGACTCAGAGGCAATGACCAGTATGGAACATGTTCAATCAAGCAACCCACCTGAAATTAGCACTATTCCTGCTAGTTCAGAACATGCATCACCATCACAATCTTCTCCTGCATCATCTGCCCGGCGAAAGATTTTAGTTTTGCCCGCTCAACCTTTTACTCTGAAGCTCGATCCGGCTTTGTTGCCTTCCTCAGCTTTGGTGACTGAGATAGCTAAGGAGAATCCAGTTGCAGCTGAACCCGGGATAGTGGCTGAGACAGCGATGCCAGAAGGATCGGTTGAGACAGAAACAGTGGCGACCGAAGAGGATATGATACAACCGCTGAAGCTACAATGGAAGTGACCGGACTGGTTTCGACCGATGATGTAAGACCACAGTCAGTTGATATCGATCATTCTGTTGGAGTAAATCCGATCGAGGTTCCTTCAACATCGGTCAAGGTCGAAGAGTCATAGCTATGCTACGGGCGCTATTCAAAACACTGATTTGAAATAAAGGGATGTTTAATGGTTTTATTTTCATTTAATAAAAAAATAAACCCTTCATAATGTAAAACATCTCCAAACATGAGATGGGAAAATGTGTCAAATTAACAGATTTCAGACATTTCAGACGTTTGTTAACAAACAGGTTGTTTCAGATTCAGTACTTAATTTTCAGACTTCAGCAACAGTTACCAAAAAGGTTTTCAGGCTTCAGATTTAACAAACAGGCCCTAAACAGTTTTATGATCCAACTAATTTAGATAACATATCTGAAGATGATGATCCATTAGATGAACGGCTCGTAGAGAAAGATCTTTCTCTCCATAAATAAATTTTCTCAAAAATACAAGCATGGACGTGGGAAGGGTGAAGGCCACATGTTGAAGGTCAGGTGCAGCTATAGCTGAGAGAGAGAGAGAGAGAGCAGAAGTCCAGAACAACCAAAGAATTTCTAATTATCATAACCGCTAATGCGAATTTTAGAGGTCAGAGACTCAAAAATTCAACTTTTAACAAGCCAGGTAGGGAAACAACAACTTTACCAGAATAGTCTGACGAAATGATGGACTCTTGAGTTTTTCATTTCTCATCCAGATATGTTCTCACTTTTTTGCCAACAAAAATGCGTCGATACAGTTAAGGTATAGGACGATACAGCCTATATCATATCAATTTTGGGCCCAGCTGATACACCCACTGAAATTGAATTTCAGAAGCCTTTTTACAACACCCATTCAAAAAATTTGAAATTGTTTGGTAAACGGGTTTTACTGCACTTGCTATTTTCTTGTAATAAATTTTTAAATAACTTTTCTACATCCTAACCTATTCCTACTACCTGTATGATAACATCTTTTAAAATGGTATCCATGGAACTGTTCTTCTACCCTCTAGTAGCTCTAATCATCCTGGAACCAGAACCTTAACATACAAACAATTAGAAGCTAGAGGCGGACACAATTCCCTTCTTCGAATATAAATTAAGAACACTCACACCAAATATGAAAATACCAAGAAGAAGAAAAAAAAAAAAAAAAAAAGACAGCAGTTACAATGGAATCTGAGAAATTCTCACACATAACAATGGTCAGAGCAGATCATTAAGAAAATAGAATAAAGTCTTGTAATTCATGTATTACAAAAAAATAAGATGGAAAGAAAGAGAATGTATAATTAAAGATTTCACTCAATAACAAGGAAAAGCTTTTATGAAGTGTATCAAATTTCTTGTGAGATCAAGTAATGTAAGCTCTATCTGAATCGACTGTGGATGATCATGTAAACATATGATCTAAGAAAGCAAACCTATATCTCATAACTCACATAAGAGATTGTCTAAGCTTTCACATAATTAGAATCTACCCAATGAAAAACAGTAGTTTAATTGATGTATAATAAGTGCAGATAGTGACTCAATAACATTTCTGATGGGCAAATTGACACTTACCTAGAGGGTCCATTAGATCCATATAGATGCTTGACAGTGAACTCATTAATTGCACTACCAAAGTCAATTATGCGCCTAAGCAATCAAGAAAAAATTATTTCATTAGTATAACTCAAAAAGTTAGCTAAGTGCCAAGTTGGACGTGAAAAATGTTTGCTTTTTGAAACGAAAAATCGATCTAGCAAGAAAGACCTGCACGACAGGTCAGGGATCGAGTAACCGAGAATTGGTACTGAGTCTTGTGGAAGACTATCCAAATTTTCCTTTCAAGAAATAAGAAGTCCCCTATTCCAAAACAGCTTTAACAATTGTTCCTAAAAGATCTACAGATCATCAGCATGCATAAACACCCAAATCAACTTTTTATAGGTAAAAACTCTTCAAGGAATGAATATTGACTCCTGATCTTTCATCCAGTATAGAGTAATACCTCCAAGAAAGCATACGAATTTTATCATATCATTATTATGAAGATGTTCTTTTATTCAACGACAATACTCACCCAAGTGTATTTCTAAATTTACTCTTGCATTAAGAGCAATGACCAAATGGTATTGGTTAAGGAAGATGAGATCAACAAAAGTTTGAGAAGCTATTTTCAGAACTTGTTAAATAACCATCACTTTAAGAACTTAGGGACGGAAGGAATCACAAACTCAAATGAGGCCAGAAACCATATATATTTTCATAGGATTAGGATATCTAAAGTGAAAGAAGCTTTAAGAAAGATGAACACAACAAATGCCCTAGAACCAGAAGGTATACCAACAAAGGTTTGGAAGTTCATCGGAGATATTGGTTTATTTTGGCTGACAAAGTTGTTCAACAAGATTGTAGGATTGAAGAAACTGCCAAACAAATGGAGGAAAAGTAAGGAGGTAAATATATATGAGAATAAAGGAGACAGAGAGTTGCACTAACTATTGTGGGATTAAACTTACAAATCGTAATATGAAATTTTAGAAGAGAGCGATTGAGCAATAATTAAGGCGTGAGACGAATGTATCAGAAAATCAATTTGTATATATGCCAGCAAGGTCAACAATTGAGACTATTTTCTACTTGGAAAGATTGAGGAACGATCTCATCACGCTTAAACATACAACAGGGTTCCATAAAGAGTTAATCTGGTAGGTGCTAGGAAATAAAGTAGTCTCGAGAAGAGATATTGACATGATTAAGGATATGTATGAGGTAGTGATAACAAATTTAAGGACCACTAGTGGAGAGATGAGTAATTTCCCAATTACTATAGGCTTACAACAGGGGTTGGCAATGAGCCGTATCCTTTTACATTGGTCATGGAAAAGTTATTGAGGGACTAAGTCCCATGGTGTATGTTGTTTGTAGATGACTATTGTGATTGACGAGATGAGGGATGGGGTAAACACAAACCTAGAACCAGTGTTCGAAATATCGGTATCGCGTTACGTCTCGCACCCTTGGGATACAGATACGTATCGTATATCACATGGGATATATCGGTTGTATCGTGTAATGTATCGTTGTTAAATTTATATATGAAAGAAGACATGTGGCAACACAAGCAATACATTCAAAAGAAAAAAGAAGAATCACTAAATCAGGTTACATAAATGTTTGATTTTATGTTTGGACACAGATTGCAATCGATTTGCCAAAAATTGAGAAAATTTTATTTCTTTTTTCAATCTTCCGCAACTCAATCATTCTCCTCCAAATCTCAAAATTAAAGCTCCCAATCCATGATTTTTTTCATGCAAAACATGAAAAAACATGGATTTGTAACAATTTGACATTGATTTAACGTGATTTACAAAAAAAAAAAAAAAAAGGATCAAAAATAAAAAATGCTCACCGGATCGAACATGTGGGATATATCCCACTACTAGTGCGTTTTGTATCGCACAAGTGGGATACAAGAAATATCATGGGATATATCGGCCCATATCGTCGATATTTAAAACACTGCCTAGAACTATGGAAGAATCAAGAATGGTTTTAAAATTAGTCAGACTAAGTTGGCATATATGGAATGAAATTTTAGTAATCATATGAGTGGAAACGAGGAATTAGTTCAGATTTCCCAACAAGAAGTACTTGAAAATGACCATTCCCAATATATTGGGTTAACAATTCAAGATAGCGGACGGATTGAGAAGGATGTTGCTCATGGAATTAGAGCTAGGTGAATCATTGATGGAGTAGAGATGAGCCTCTAAAATATTATGTGATCAATGGATAGCAATCAAACTGAAGAGTAATTTTATAACATAGTTATAAGAGCATTCATGCTTTATAGAGCAGAATGTTGAGCAGTTAAAGAAAAACACATTCATAGGACAAGTATGGTTGAAATGAGGATATAGAGAAGCATGAGTGGCAAGACTAGGAAGGATTGAATAAGATGGGGGAAAATAGACTTAGATGCAAGGTATTACATAAAATATTGGTTGGCGTATCCGCCAGCTTGCTAGCCAATATAATACAGGTCGTTTCAGTCATACAGCCACCATATTAGGTTGATATGGCCCTATAATGGCCAAAAATTTGGGGCCAAAATCTCAAAACTTATTGGTGAAATTCTAAAAATGTGAAGATCTCAAATATGTATTCCTTTTTCGGTTTTGGACATGTATTTGATGGTGTAGCATGCCATTTCTTTGGTAAGAACCTACTGAAACCTGACCACATAGGCCCTAACCAAACACATATCAAGCATGATTTGTTGGATTATGACCCTTTACATATAAATACAACAAAAAGAAAATGGAAAATGAAAAAAAAAAAAAAGTGATGGTATTTCCCAAAGTTGTCCACTTCGCTTCAATTCATTGAATCCTACTCAAATTTTTGGTTTTGATTCACAAAATAGGACTAGATCTAGTTTAAAATTAGTTTCTAAAATTCCTTCATGGGAGAAGTTGAAAAACAAGAGAAATTTTGAAAAAAAAAATTTTCAAATGGGCCATTTAGGGCTTTATCAGACTATAACGGTGTATCGGCCCAATTTTTTCATAACAAACCAATTTACCCCCATATCACGTAACAGGGGTGACCGTTTCCTTCATGTATTGGCCAATACAGCCAATATATAACCATTTTTTAAATACCATGCTAAGACAGTTTACCCATGTGCAGATGAAAGCAAGGAAGGCACAAGTTAGGAGTGAGTTAATTCAAGTTATAGGCTCTACAAGAGCAAGGGTAAGGCCTAAAACGATGTTAATGGAGGTAGTAAGAAAAGACTCTATCACCAATGTTTAACGGGGGATATGGTCCTTAGAGTGGAATGGCATAATAGGATTCATATAGGCAAACCCAATTACTGTATTCGAAATAAGGATAAGTGGCAACACTAAGAAGGATAGAATTAGAAATGAATGCATTCGAGGAAACCAAGCACCAATAGATAATAAAAGGAGGTAAAATAGCTTACATAGTTTGGCCATGTGCAATGGAGACCAAGAACTCCACTAGTTACGAGCAGTGTTTAAATTATCGGCGATATTATCGAATTATCGCTGATAATTTCGGTATCGCTGGAGTTCCGACACCGAAACTCCCTTTTTTCGTTTCTCTTCCGAATATCGCCGATTTTTCGGCGATTTTATCGATTTTTTGCGAAAAGTCCAGTTGTCAGCGAGAAATCGCGGGATAACTGTAGCAAACAACCCATTTTCAACGATAAAAGGACCGATAACATCGGAGCGTTGCGTAAATACGGAAAATATCCCAAAAAAAAAGGAAAAAAATGGGGAAACTTGCGGATTTTTGTACCTGTAGAAGAGGGCCAATCGTAGAAGAGGATGGGTGAACGGAAATTGCGGTGGGCCAATTGGTTGATCGGTGTGCCGTAACGTAAGTGCCATCCAATCTCTACTTTCCACTTTTTTTCTTCGAATACTCAAAAATTCCAAACCTACAGATGATTTCGGCGAAGAATCTGCTGAAGATTACGGATTTGGAGAGACTTTCGTTCGAAATTTTAGGGTTTTGAGGGTTCTCTTCCGAAACCCTCTTTCGTTTCGAAAACAACGCGATGGGTTTTTACGAGCGCGGATCGGCTATTTACAGGTTGAGTAACGAGACTGCTACTAAAGTGACGTCACCAAGTTCTGTGGGCCCACCATGATGTATGTTTTGTATCCACACCGTCCATCCATCTGGCGAGAGCATTTTAGCATAAGATCCAAAGAATGAGTCACATCCAAAGCTCCAGTGGACCCCACCACAGAAAACAGTGGGGAGAGTGACACCTCCATTAAAAACTTCTAGAGGCCACAAAAGTTTTCGATCAAGCTGATATTTGTGTTTTCCCTTCTTTAATGTTTTTGTTAACTTCTGAACAGGTTATATTTCGATAAAACATCACGGTGGGCCTTGAGAAGGTTTCAACGGTGTACATCAATCTTCCCGTTGTTTTTTATGGTGGGGTCCACTAAAGCTTTGGATCTGCCTCGTTCTCTGGGTAATGCCTTAAAATAATATCTCCAAATGAATGGACGTTGTGGATATAACACTTATATCATAGTGGGGTCCACAGAACTTGGTGACGTGTAGCGAGTCTCGCTACTCAACCGGTCAGTATCTAATCCGTGTCCGGGAAATCAGATTGCGTACTCAGTACGCTCTCATCGTACCGAGTAAACTCTGTTAGGCCCACCGTCAATGTATCTGGTCTATCCATGCCGTCAATCCGTTTTTCCATCTTATTTTAGGGGTTGAGACCAAAATTTAAGCATACCCAAAGATCAAGTGGACCATACCGTTGGAAACAGTTGGAATAATAACTTCCACCGTTGAAACATTTCTTGGGCCCACAGTGATGTTTATTTCTCATCCAACCTGTTCATAAGATAACACAGACATGGATGAAGAGAAAACACAAATACAAGCTTAATCCAAAACTTCGGTGGCCCTCAAGAAATTTTCAATGGTAGATGTTCAATTCACACTATTTCCATTGTGTGTTCCACTTGAGGTTTGGATATACTTCATTTTTAGGCTCAAGCCCAAAAATTATCTATTAAAATGGATGGACGGAGTGGATAAAATACATAAATCACGGTGGACCCCACAGAGTTTACTCAGTACGCTTAGCCTACGAGTTACTCGGTACGCAATCTGCTTCTTTCTAGCCTAGTGTGTGGGTGCCAACTTCAGTGCCGTCTGGATGTCACCAAGTTCTGTGGACCCCACCACGATGTATGTGTTATATCCACATGGTCCATCCAATTAGTGAGATCATTTTATGTAGTGAACCAAAAAATGAGGCAGATCCAAAGTTAGGGTGGACCACACCGCCAAGGCAGTGGGGACAATGATTCCTACCGTTGAAACCTTCCTAGGCACCATGGCCCACAGTGGTGTTTATTTGTCATCTAAGTTGTTCATAAGATCACACAGAGATGGATGAAGGTAAATTACAAAAATGACATGGATCCAAAACTTGTGGCCCCTAATGATTTTTCAATGGTAGGCATGTTCAATTCACATTGTTTAATGTGGTGTGGTCCATTTGAGCATTGGATATGCTTCATCTTTGGGATCAAGCATTAAAATTATCTTGTAAAATGGATGGATGGGATGGATAAAATATGTAAATCATAATGGGCCCCACACAGTTGACTTAGTACAATAAGCGTACTGATTTATACAGCACCACATGTCACTTATTTGTATCCGTGGATTGATGGGTCGATGTTATGTGGAGGGCCATCATAATGATAAATATTTTATCAATGTCGTCCATTTATTTTGATAGATAATTTTAAGGCATGAGTCCAAAATGAGACAGATTTGCATGACTGCGTCTAAGGTGAACCACACTAAGTGAAATAGTGGTGATTAAATGTCCATCATTAAAAACTTCATAGGGCCATTGTAATGGTTTTTTTTTTGCCATCTAACCTCTTGATTAGGTCATATAGATCTTGATGATGCGAAAACAAGGTTTAGATTTTGTTAGAATTTGCCACATGTACCATTTTCAAATGCTAGGTATCAAGTGTCATACATAGCCAGAGTATCAAATACCACACTGATTGAATAATCTAATCCATCCTTGATTTGACATCTTTGAGTTCATTTGCTTTTACATGTCTTAATTATTGTATGCCAGTTGCATTTGTATTATATAAACTCAGTTGGGTTACTATTTGAGTGATTTCTTACCACAATGCATGCCTTTTGGACCCCATTAAATGGAAACTTCTAATTTAATGCATTCTTTTTGCAATTTTTTCATTCCTGAATATGTTAATATATGTATTTAGGCATGTCCTGAAGTTTCATTAAAAAATTCCACCATTTTCTCCATGTTTCCCCCATTTTCCCTGCATTTCCGGTTATCGGCGATATTATCGGCGATAATGATATTATATCTTTATCTCCAGCCAGCGAAACTTGTAACGATACCGACAATTCGAACACTGGTTACGAGTGAGCTGGTTGAAGTTCAAAGCTCTTAAAGGGCAAGGGGAAGGCCCAAAAGGATGCGGGTGGAATTAGTAAGAAATGATTTGATGACCTATGGTTTAACTGAGGATGTGGTCCTTGACAGAGAAAAATGTTAGGGCAGGATTTGTGTAGACAACCCCAATTAGTTGGGATAAGGCTTAGATGATGATGATAATCACTTTTTGAAATATGCACGAGTTATTTGGGAGATCTTTTAAAAATGGGAGAATTTTATTACAAAAGCGTGGATGAGAATTTGTTCTTCTCAGCCCAACATGTTACTCTAACAATATATAAGTTATAAGTATGTATGTTAGTTATCTTTCTATTTGAATTGTGTAAGTCTCATTAGACAAAATTTCATGGTTTTGCTGACATTCACCATGTTGCTGAAGTATGTTAACCTTCACCAGCTTCATCAGTGCATGTATTCCTACTCATGTTGTTCATTTGAATGGCCAACTTTTCACAGGATATAATGTGCACTAATTAGATGCTCATTAGAATTTCAACCTAACAAAAAGTAGGCTGGAAATCTATTCCCATCCAATTGATGGATATTGTAAGCTACTTTTAGATAGTTCAGACCACCAATCAGTCTAGGTTCTGGCCAGCAGCATATCCAAGAGGTTGCCATTGTAATGTAAAGTCCACATCAATGAGCACAGTCCCTGATGTGTGCTGGTTCACCAACATGGTGAAGGGCAGCAAAATGCTTCTACCGACTGCTGTAATGGAACAGAAATGGTAGGTTGCAGCAGAAGGGATTTTATGAGAATGTAAAACTTTGAAATGATATGAAGAAAATTTAAGACATAGCTTCATAGGTGATGAGAACATGGACTACCTAGTGTTGATGGATCCGGTTGATGTACTAACTGAGTAGTTTTGAGGTAGATTAAAGCATGGAAATGGCCCGAATATCTTCCATAATGGGTCAAATCCATAAACCAATCAACGGACCACACCTTGTGGCATCCATGGTACACTTTTGGGTCCACAAAAAGGTCTTTTAGTGGCATTTCCCTTAAGTTAGGAATTTTATTTTATTTTATTTTTTTGACGAAATTTGGTTTATTTTGCTTTACTTATGTTTCACTTATAAATAAATAGGTGGATTTTGGTCTTTTTCCTTTAAATAAAGAGTGAAGGGTTGAGATTATAACATTCAACCCATAGTTTATACTTGATGTAAGGCCCAGATTAGTAGTAGGGCTTTCTTTTTTGCTTCCCTTCGTATAAAAACTCAATAAACAAAATAATAATAAATAAATAAATAAATAATTGATGATGCTGGCACCAACTCCTCGAACCTTTGACTTAAAGGTTACGAAACCATCACATGGACCAACCTTGTAAAGAAGAGGAATGTCCAGCAGCTTTTGGGACATTTTTATCTTCTCTACAAGCCTTAGACTACGGTTTGTGCAAGTGCATATTTTCACGAGTGGGGCGTATAATATAGACCATCATGCTGGTAGAGCTTTGATTATTCGTTGGTTATTACATTGTTTTTCCTTTCTTTTCAAGTGGAAGAATCTCTATTTTTGGAATGGGTATGTTTGGGCATGATTTGGTTCTAGGGTTTGGTATATCTATGTGCAATTGATGATTCCCATTCACAAGCTCCACTAGATTAGGCATCGAAACATTCACTTCCGCCACTGTTCCATTCATGCATGAGCTTCTTATTCTACAATTATGTCGCATAGAGGTAAAGGTTGTGGTGCACAAGGAATGGACTAGGAAGATAGAGATCCAGTAGAAGAGATATTTGCCATGTTAGAAAGGCAAAAGCAGACCATCTCCCAAGTCCCAACAACTTGTTATGCTATTTGTGAGGAATAAACCACCGACTTAGGAAGACGATAACAATGAGTCAAGTATGAGTGACACTAACCCATTCCATCATGAAACTCCGTTTGTTGTGCCACGACAAGCGGCAATGAGAGATTATTATGACCGATTTAGGGAATTGGAAGTGAAGGTGGAAGCCCTCGAATATCATGGTAGTATATATGGGGACAATTGTCTGGATTGGATCAATGCAATGGAAATGATCTTTAATTACAAAGATGTAGATGAAACAAAAAAGGTGAAAATAATTGAAATAAAGTTTTAAGTAGAGCAGCAAGGTGAGAATAGGTTAAGGTCACCTGAGAAAGGTGCGGAAAGTCCAAGGCGAAGACACGAGAGAAGATGAAGTCTCTTATGAAAGATGCCTTTCTACCCATTGACTATGTGCAATCTCTTTCCAGCGATTATAACATGTCTGGAACGGGGACAGAATCATAGAGGACTATGCGGAAGAGTTCCATCATTTGGTGGCTTGGAATATTTATTTGAGACTGAAGAGCAGCCAGTTACTCATTTCATGGAAGTGTTGCAGTCCACTATTGCAAATCAGTTAGGAATTAAACTAGTTTTTACTGTTGCAAGAGCATCCAGGCAAGCCACATTGGTTGAAAAGAGGAGCAAAGCTAAGTATGATCACATTGAAGTTTTTAATCAATCCATTGGTATTCCGAGTAGTAGTAGTAAGCCTGCACGAGATTCGAATCAGGCCAAAAATGTCACTCCAGCATCCGGGTGATGAGTTATAAACTACGAGGCAAAAGGACGAATAGGTTAGAATAACATCTGATGTTACAAATGCAATGAAATTGGGCATATTTCCTCCAAATGTAGAAAGAGACAAGTCAATTTGGAGGAACAATTAGTTGACGATGTCGATGAGGGTAAGACCACAAAGGGAACACATGATGTGGATTATGATACTGACGGTGGAGATGACGGAATATATGGTGATAGTTTAGAAACGTTGATGATCCAAAAGGCTCTTCTTACACCCAAATCGCCCAAGGAAGATGATTGGTTGCAGACTAATGTATTCTACACAAGCTGCACAGTGAATGGCAATGTCTTTGCGGTGATCATCGATGGAGGCAGCCGTGAAAATGTCATCTTGGAATTAGTAATAGAAAAGCTCCAGTTGAAGACCAAGAGGCATTCAATTCCATAGACTTGTATGGTTTAAGAAGGGCAGTAAGGTAAAGATTTCCTATCATTGTTTAGTTTCATTCACGAAAGGCAAAACCTATCCTTACAATGTATGGTGCGACATAGTTGAAGGGATGGACGTGTGTCACATATTATTGGATCAACCATGGTTGTATGACCGATGGACCATTCACGATGCTTGGAAAAATACATACACTTTCATGAAAGATAATTAGAAAATAGTATTAAAACCCAAAAGAGAGGCTCCGGGTGAAACCCATAACCACAAGAGACGTCAGCCATTTGTCTGACACAAGGTTCGTGGCAGACAAACGACATCAGAAGGTGGTTTTCAAATAGGGAGATCTAGTTTGGGTCTACATGCGAAAAGAAAGGTTCGCGGCGGACACTTACAACAAGTTGAAACTCAAAAAGATTGGCCTGTGCAAAATCTAAAAGTGGATTAACGACAACAGCTATTGCATTGAGCTACCACCTAGATTGAATACTTCTAATGTATTCAACTATGCTGACCTTACACCATACGGGGCAGCGGACAGTGGATCAGACTAGATGCCGAGTTCCAGAGAGGAAGATAAGAACGTGGATTACCTAATGTTGATGGATCGATCTGATGTACTTGCTGAGGAGTTTTGGGATAGATTAGAGTGTGGAAAGGGGGCAAAATACCTTCCATAATGGGCCAAATCCGTAAACCCATCAATGGACCAAGATTGTGCCACCCATTGTCCACTTTTGGGTTCACAAAAGGGTCTTTTGGCAGCATTTCCCTTTTTCTTATGTCTCATTTAAGTAAATAGGGGGGATTTTAGTCAATTTCTTTTAAATAAAGAGTGTATGGTTATGATTATAACATTCAACCCATAGTTTATGCTTGATGTAAGGCCCAAATTAGTGCTAGGGCCTTTTCTTTTGTTTCCCTTCATTAAAAACTCAATAAATGAAAAAATATCCAGCAACTTTTGGGAGATTTTTAACTTCTCTACTAAGCCTTGGGCTACGGTTTGTGCAAATGCATGTTTTCACAAGTGGGGTGTATGGTCTAGGCCATTAAAACTTATGAGAGCTTCAATTATTCACTGGTTATTGCATTGTTTTTACTTTATTTTCAAGTGGAAGAATCTCTATCTTCGATTGGGTGTGTTTGGGCATGATTTGATCAGAGGGTTTGATATAACAGCGTGCAATTGATGATTCTCGTTCATTAGCTACACCAATAGGTCAACACCGTGCAGCAATAAGTGTAAATAAAACATTACTTGTGGTTGTGGTACCTACAGTTTTTAAACCAAAACACATTATTTAGCAACCATTTCCAACCTAGATATACAATTGGTAAGTTGTGCAAACGTTACTCAAGATAATACATGCAAAACCCCAATTAAAGATCCACATACAAGTTTCTAATGTCAATGGGAAAACCCAACCGAGCAGGAAATAAAGAAAAACAAAAGAATAATCTATGAGATAAATAAAGTTAAACGATAAAAGAAATAAGTACATGTTAATGTTGTATTGTTTCTCTCCACTAGGGCTTCCTCTTAAGCATCTTCCCATGTCCCCATCTTCAAAGCATATCACCATATTCTCTTCACAGAAAAGAACAAAACAAAACCAAAAACTTATTTGAATTAGTATAATTTGTCAAGGCTTAAAATATCACCAACAACACATTTTAACCCCGAATAGTACGGAACCATAATATTGCCCATGGAATTTTTCGTTTTTCCACTACCAATTTCTTTGATGTTTTAGTTTATGTTGTTAGTTTCTTAGTAGTTTTGTGATATGGCTGTCTGTCTTGAACTTAGGTAAGTTGACAGGAGAGTCAACCTTTCCCCATACACATATTTCAATGAAAACTTGTGTGAAAAACTGCATCCTCAAAAAGGTGCATACATCAAATTAGAAAAGGGTCATCATATTCTTCAATGAAGGAATCAAGGTCTCTTAGCATAAGAGCAAGAACTATTTCCATCATCAAGTAACGAAAAACCCCCTCAAATTGCTGTCCCTTGAGGATTTTTTATTTTATTTTATTTTATTTTTTGTAATGGCAATGCAGATTTTATTATAGGCAAACAAAAGAACAAAGAGGGGAAAAGGGTAGATCAGGAATCGGACTGCTTCGCCCACTATCAAAGAATTACATTGGCCCCCTAGTGTCTGAAGTATGCAGTATTGCAGCAGCATATCGCACCCCTGGGATGCGGAAATATCGTGGTAAACATCAGGAAATATTACATGTATCGCTAAATGTATCGCAATCTAAGGGAAACATAGAGGACACTTTAGGAAAATAGTGGCATTTTTAAGTGGAACTTCAGGAGAATAAAAAAACATGTATAATAGTTTTCAATTGTCTAGGGGACAAAACTAAGGGTCCAGTCTTAAGTGATGCAATTACATGGGTATGTATTTCAGTGGTCTGGACTTTGGAGTACCATATGCATTTTCACTTAAGTCTTAATAGAACTGAGGAGAGGGAAACGTGTAGCCCTAACTCTCATTTTGTCCAACACTTTCTTCCTTTCTCCTCTTTTCTTCTTCCATTTTCTACTGTTTTACTATGTAAACCTTCTACATGGTATCAGAGTCACATTAGATCCATTCAATGCCTCCCTTTCCTCTTGTTTTTCTTCCATTTTCATCTCCTTTCTTGTGTTCCTTTCTTTTCCAACGGCCTCTAACACTTTAACCAACTAAGTTATGCCAACTGATCCATCTGAAGGACCAAGCAGCACACCTCCAGCAACAGCCAGACCCAATATAGACAGCCGCACCACCGGCAGGGCCAATCGACCCCACAACATCGCCTCCATCTCCTGTAGGGCTAGCTGCATCACCAGCAAAGCCAATCGGTCCCCAGATCAGTGCGGGCCAGCTTTTAGGGTTAGCCACTTCTGCGATTAGCCTAATCAGCCTCCTTCAGTTGCACAGCAAATCTTCCTATTCTTCATCCTTCTTATGTCATTGATGTGAACCTTCTTCGGATTCTTTCTTTCAAATTTATGACAATCTAAAGCATTCATCTATGATTGTTTTTATTGTGTATCCAACTACAGCCTAGCGAAAATTAGTACAGGGTGAGATCATTAACAATGTGGCACAACTAGAGTGACCCTCCAGGGTTAATGATAATCAAGCCAGTCGATAAAAGTTTTTTGGGCATGGTCTCTATCCACCAAAAAGTACATTAGAAGGAAGAGGAAACTTGGCTATATAAATGGAAAACAAGGACCTACCATTTGATGATCCATCCAGGATGACTGGAATAGAGACAACAGAAGGACCTTGACTTAGAAGACTGAAAGAGGTATGGGATACATTGAGAAGATGTATTTCCAGTCGGAAAATTTTGCTCATTTCTATCAATTACATCGTGAGATTACAAATATGCAGCATTGGGAAGAGCTAGATCATTCCTAAACTCCGGCAGTTACTGCTAAAGACACGAGAAAACAGACTGAACAGTGTAGGATTTTGAATTCCTAACCAGTCTTCCTCCTGATCTTGAGTTACGCAGAGTCCATATCCTTGTGAATGACAGACTTCCTTCTCTAGAATCTGTTTACAACCATATTCATGGAGAAGCAAGCAGGAGAGCAACCACGTACAGTCAGAATGTTTCTTCAAACCATGAAATATCTGCTATTGTAGCAAATCAGACATCTTTCATATCTACATCAGCTACAAAAGGATCCAGCAAAGCATCTCTATCAGCATAAGATCAGGACAAATTAGTGTGCACTCATCAAAGGAAACAAAAACGTTAAGAAGCAGTGTTTGGAGCTTTATCCTCATCTCACCCCAAACCCAATCTTGTTCCGAAAATATTGGTACTATTGAGGGGGGGCTCTCACCTAAGATTGGTGATTCAACTTCCGATTCCACCCACCAAGCTATTAGTGAGTTATGACAACAACTAGCAGTTGTCCAAGCATATATGCAAGGTATTCCGTAACGGTAATGGTGGCCATTTACCATTACAACACAGACCATAACGGCCATTACAGTTTTTTTTTTTTTTAGTTTTTTTGAAAAAATGTGTTTCAACCCCATTAGACCATTACAGGGCCTTTACGGGCCATTGTTTCTGTAACAGCCATTACGGCCATTTCAGCCCCATAACACGTAACAGTTCCCACCATTACCGCTACATCCATTACGTAACCGTTTTGGCATACCATGCATCTATGAGTTCATATACAAGAATATAGTAGCCGGGTACATCTGCAATTGCAAACTTCACATTGTCTCAGGCCTATCCCTCCACCTCTTGGGTTCTTGATTCAGGTGCCTCAATCATATGATAGGTAAGGAAGAAGGTTTCATTTCATATTCTCCTATTCCAGTGACATAAAATTTTCTAATGGCACGAATTCAAATGCCAGTATAAAAGGAATAAATCAACTTTCATCACTTTCTGTTCTTTGCATTCCTTCATTTCAAATCAATCTTCAATTAGTTTTGTATGTCAGTTCCCTTACTAAACAATTGGGATGTGGTGTCACCTTCTTTCCTTCACATTTTCTTGTATAGGATTTGAGAAGAAGAAAATTGGTAGTGGTCTTGAATCCATGGGACTATCTTCCTGATGTAGGGAGTACATCTATAGCTTTTGTGTCAAAGACTGCCAATAAAGATCGGTCTCCAATAAAGATCATGCGTGCTTGTGGCACAAGGGTCTTGGTCATGTGTCCATAAAGTAACTTCAGTTATTGTTTCCGAATAAGTTCGAGAACAATTTAGAATTTCAATGTGAAAATATCTGATGTGTGGAGCCCAGCCCCAATTATTTCAGCTTTTGGCTATGGACATTTTATATCTTTCATTAATGATCACTCTTATGACATGGATTTACCTGATGAAACATGGAAACAAGGTTCCTTTGATTGTAAAGGCATTTCATAAAATGATCTTAAATCAGTTTGAAAAGAATATCAAGGTGTTTAGATGTGATCTCAAGATTGTCTTTCTCATAATCTATAAAAATACTTTATAAATCATGAAATAGAAACTTAAAACATCTTCTTTTTTTTATATACAAACCAATAGAATGTGGTGTTAGAGAGAGAAACGGCACCTTAGAGAGGTTCTTAGATCCATCATGCTGGAAATGAAGGTTCCTAAAATCTACTGTGATGAACCGGTCTTTACTGCTGCATATATGATAGACAGGATGCCTACACCAGTACTAGATGGAAATTTGGTGGAACCATATTTTCCCTCGTTCTCCTTGCCCCCCAAAGCATGGTTTGAAAAATTGGTATGGACAATCATTTCACTTCAAATTCTATTCTTTCTTATCTTTTCACTTCAAATTCTATTCTTTCTTATCTTTTCACTCATCTATCTCATTATCCTCATTTCCATTATGATCATCCTATAAACATATTGTTCCTTAACTACCCAACATTGTCCCATAAAGCATGGCTGATCATATAGCTGTCCTCTAAAACTTCCTTCAATTGAGTAGTACACGACAATCACAAAATAATAATAATAATAATAATAATAATAACAATAATAAATAATAAATAAATAAATAATAAACTCCAGAGGCACAACTCTATTTCTTCCACCAGCTTGAATTCTATGGGCAACATCCTTCCCAATCTCTTCATTCTCAAGAATTATTGACCCAAGGTATTGAAGGTGGTCCTTTGGAGAAATTCTTGGTCAGCAATCTTACTAATTCCTAGTTTTCACACTATTGTTACTAAAATTGCATTACAAATACTCTATTTTAGCCCAACTATTTTTAAATAATTCAAATTTAAAAGCACCCCTCCATAAATCTATCTTTGTGCTAATGCCCCCCACGTATCATCAATCAAAACTGTCATTTGCAGACATACGCCATAGGATCTCTTCCTGCAAATGACTCATCATCTCCTCCATAACCAATGCAAAAGGGTGTCAGTTCAATGTCGACATTGGTGCAAGCCTGCATTAATTGTGAAATCACTTCTCTCCACCAGTGGTCCTCACATTTGGTATCACTCCCTTATACATATTCTTAATCATGTCAATATATCATCATAAAGTTGAAACTCCTCTCTTTCCTAACACCCATTAGCTTAACTCCTTAGGAACCTTACCATATGTTGTCTTTGATTCAATAAAGACCATGTGGAGATCCTTCCTATCTTACTTATATTTCTCCATCAATTTCTATGGAGGAAAAATAGATTCAATGATAGACCTCCCAAGGATGAAACCAAACTGATTTTCTAATAGATTTGTCTCATGGCTTAGTCTTTGATCAATCACACCCTCCCAAAGTTTCATAGTATGGCTCATAAGTTTAAACCCACAATAACTAGTACAGCTCTCTACCTCCTTTATTCTTACAAATAGGGAGCATGGTACTTTTCCTCCATTCATCTAACATTTTCTTTAATTTTACAATCCTGTTGAACAAATTTCTAAACCATACACTTCTGAACCTCTATTGGTATACAATTTGATCCGACGGCCTTCCATGTTTTCTTCTTTCTCAAAGCTTCTTTCACTTCAAATATCCCAATCCTAGTAAAGTATCTATGGTGTCTAATGTCATTCGAGTTTATTGTTCATTTAATCCCTATGCTCTCATAGTGGTTGTTATTTAACAAGTTCAAAAATATCTTTTCGATTTTTCATTGTCCTTTTCTAGTACCCTCTAATACCACTTTTAATACATCTAACATGATCTAGGTCCCTACCCTTCATCTCGCTCATTTTTTTTTGAAGTTTAAAGATATCTTCCTCACTTTCGCATCCCCAATATCTTGTAAAGATCATCATAAGCCTCAACTCTAGCCACACTACTTCCATACCAATCTTTTTGGCATTTATATATTGTTCATAGTTTTCATTGTTTCTAGTCCCTATCAGGCTTTGGAACAATAAATGTTTCTTATGAATAGCTTTTGGTACGTCTTCATTCCACCACCAAGTTTCCGTATATGATTGGATTTTCCCTCTAGATACTCCACAAACATCTTTTGCCACTTTCCTAATGAACTCAACCATCTCATTCCACATTACATTTACTCTTCATCTACATTCCAAATTCCTTCTTCCATCAATTTATTTCTGAATAACATTCTTTTCGCTCCTTTTGGGTTCCACCACCTAGTTTTTTATAGTGTTTTCAATATTGCCGATATCGTCCGATATACCAATTGTCGTCGCAGGTCAGCAATACACATGTATATGTATTGTCTCTATTTTTGGTCTCTCACGAAATATCGCACATTATCACAATCTATTGCAAGTACCGCGATATATCCCATTGGCCTGATAGAAAACAATTCTTAGTATCGACAATATCTATGGATATCGACAACTATCACACTTGTGCTTGAGGAGTCCAATCTGGAAGTCAAGAAAATACAGAAAACTCATTTTTCCCTTTTTCTTAGTATCTTTCCACTTCTAAACCCATCTATTGTGGATTTTGGTCCATCCTCTTGAATCCTTTCGAAGAAAAACTACATTTTGGAGCCGGAATCAAGATCAAAGCCAATTTGGAGCCATTTTCAACCTAAAAAGCAATTTTGCTTTTCAATCCATTTCTTTTTATGTAAATCATGTTAAATATGTGCCAAATGCTCATAAATGCATGATTTTCATGTTTTACATGAAAATCATGGATTTTTAGCTTCGATTTCAAGATTTGGGGTTGGTGGTCTAATTTGGGGGAAATTGGGAAAAATAAAAAATTCCTTAATTTCTCCCGAATTGGTTGCAAATTGCAATCTTATTGTCCAAACACGAAATCAAACATGTGTTAGACCTAATCTACTGATTCTTGTTGTTTTGGAGATTTTTTAGAAATAAATAATTATTAAATTAAAAAATTAGTTAGAAAATATAATTTTTTTTTTTGAACTTCAAAATATCACTTTTACTAGTGGTCAATTAGACAGAATTTAAGAGTATTTAGGAGTGTTTGATGATATCATCATCACATACACTCTAATTTTGGAATTTGGGGGAAGGTAGTCCGACTTAGGAAAAATTGGGGAAAAATCGAAATTTCCCAAGTTGGTTGCAATCTTAGGGCCTGTTTGGCCAGTGGTATTAAGTTGTATTAAATGGGATTGCATTGCTAATCCCACCTCGAGATTGGGAATGTCATGTTTGGAAGGAGTCTGAGATGGGATTAAAATTAATTTTATAGGCTTTGAAAAATGAGCCTTATATTGGAAAGCGTGAGATGGGATTTCCAAATCCCATGTATGATGAATTTTTCATTTACCCAAGTGTAATTTGAAAGGAAATCCCAAGATTTACTTTTAATTGCATACATTCCAAACATGGTATTGGAAAACAAGGGATACACCCAATCCAAGGACAATACCTTACACATGCATTTATTGTTACTTTTACGATTCCATCCACCTTAATCCCACCTAATGCAATTGGCCAAACGGGCCCTTAGTGTCCAAACATAAAATGAAACATGCATCAAACCTGATCTATTGATTATTGTTTTAAATATTTTTCTAAAAAATAATATTTTCTTAATTAAAAATTAGTTAACAAATATTTATTTTCAAATTCTCTTCCATCAGCAGTCAATTGGCCCCCATTTTAGAGCATTTAAGAGAGTTTTCTGATTTTTTGGAAAATATAATTATTATTTTAATTAAGAAATAATTAAAACTGTTAAAATGATTTTTTTTCAAAAATTCAATTTCATTTGTGGTTAGATTCTGTTAAGAATTATGGATGTGGTACACTACATATGCTAAAATAATGTTCTTTTATAGGTAGAACATGTCAGGAGGAAAAGGGAGACAACCTGACATCAAGTAGAAGTACAAGGACCCTATTCCCGATAATTGATTTGGGTCTCAATGCAATTTGTGTGGTGACATAATGAATAGTGGAGGGGAAACCCGCTTGAAGGAGCATTTAGCGAAAGGGTATCGAAATGTTATGGACTATACGCAAAGGATGTCAAAGCACAAATGAAGGAATTGGCTAGAAAAGATGTGAAGATTAGAGCCAAATGTGTTATAAAGGAGAGGGAGATTATGGACGAGTTAGGGCAAGCATTGCACGGTCTTGAGGATGTAGTGGATTTCGATGAGGACGATCTTGATTATATACGCGCTGTTTAGGTATACAGAATGAGTGGGAGAGGGATTGGGAGAGGTGGTGGGAGGCGAATAGGCCCACTTTTGAGGGGTTTACACGGAAGCATGGTGGGGTTAGTGGAGCAGGGGGTAATAATAGTAGGAGCCTACGAGGTAGTAGGAGGGGCCGGATGTGGGGTTTGGGCCGCGGCAATAACATGCGAGTACCGAATCTACATTTATATCCGAGAATGTTCAAAGAAGTGGCAGGAACACAAAACGTATTGAAGAAAATGTTTAGTGGAGGGGATGTGAGGAAAGTGGGGAAGTTCATTGCGAAAAATTTTATTTATGATCACATCTTCGTGAATTCAACAATGATCCTGCACTTCAAGAATATGATCATTGAAGTGTAGCGTAGGGGTGAGGGTGTGGTGCCACCCATGCCATGCGAGATAATGGATAAATATTTAGATGAGGAGTATGCTGATATGCAGCATTATGTGAATGAATTTCATCCACCGTGGAAGATATATGGCTGCAGTGTGATGTGTGACAAGCAAACTGGACCAACAAGGATGTCGGTCATAAACTTTATTGTCTACTGTAGGCAGTGTTTGAAATATCGGTATTGCGTTACGTATCGCACCCTGGGGATATGGATACATATCGGTTATCGCATGGGATATATCAGTTGTATCACGTAATGTATCACTGTTGTTGGAAACATGGGGAAACATTGGAAATTGGTCGATTTTTTCAATGAAATTTTAGTTATTGTTAAAAAAAGACATCAATACACACTTACAAATCAAATAATTACAAAAAACAAGTACACATAATAGGTTTTCTTTATATGGGGTCCTAATTTATGCGTTGTCTAACTGAATTGATACAAGTATATTCAAAATTTATTCATATAAATTATATATGTAAGAAGACGTGTGGAAACACAAGCAATACATTGAAAAGTAAAAGAAGGATCGCTAAATCAGGTTACATACATGTTTGATTTTATGCTTAGACATAGATTGCAACCTATTTGCGAGAAGTTGGGAAATTTTTAATTTCTTTCAAATTTTCGCAACTTGGTCCTTCTCCTCCAAATCTCAAATTTGAAGCTCCCAACCATGATTTTTCATGCAAAACATGACAAAACATGGATTTCTAATAATTTGATACTAATTTAACATGATTTACAGCAAAAAAGGATCGAAAATATAAAAAAAAAATTCACCGGATCGAACATGTGGGATATATCCCACTATTTGTGCGTTTCATATCGCACAGGTGGGATACAAGAAATATCGTGGGATATATTGGCCGATATCGTCGATATTTAAAACACTGACTGTAGGGTACGAAAAGTCCATAAATGCCAGCAATAAGATAAAAAATAAAAAAAAATAAAAAAAAACTCATATTACATATGGGTTGATGCATGATGTCATGAAAGACACGTGAGAAAGAAGTTGTACAATTCGTTACGGATAATGGGAGCACATTTCTTAAGGCGATGAAGGAAATAATGAAGACGTACCATATATACCGGACCCCCTGCGCAACCTATTGCATAGATCTCATGTTGGAGGCGATAAACAGGCCTTCGGTGAATATTGTGATTAGTAATGCATAGTTGATCCCAAATTTCATCTACAACCACACTTAGTTACTATCCGAGATGCAGGTGAGGTGTGGTGGGACTATAGTGTGGCCCGAGGCGATACGGTTCGCCACAGATTACATCAACCTAAATAGCCTCCTAAAATTACATTGTCCTAAAGAGACTCCTAAAATTACATCGCCCTAAATAGCCTTCTAAAACACAGGCAGGGGCTATGTGATCTTTTCAGCTCTGACTATGCGGATTGGAATAAGAGTGGGGAAGAGACTAGCTTAGAGGATTGAGGAGCTTGTATTGAGCGTCGCCTTTTAAGAACACGTGCGTGGTGTGGTGGGTATTTTGAAGCCATATATGTAGTGCTGAGGACAATAGATAATGAGATAAATCCATCAATGGGATCTTTGCCTGCGTCCATGTAGTTAATGAAAGAAGCCATCAAGTCTAAAAGCCCCCAATGCATATGATGCAGGACAATTAACCACTTTCTCTAAAAGCTCGAACTGTTAGAGCATGGCGAATCAATCCCTTTATCTCATAGCCCAGGCCCCACATCTCATGGGTTAGGACCTTAGCCGAACCCCCCTCGTGGGCCCCAAATAACATGGGTACCACCTCACACGAGCCACCCGCCTCATACGAGCCGCCCACCCCGAGTGTGCCCCTGCATCCCACAGGCAACCCCACTCGAGCCTGGTGTGAAAATGCCCCTGCGTTAGCATAGAAATGGGTGCATGAAATAATCGATGACCTTTGGTAAAGGACCCTTTTACACCACTTCATCAGGCTAGCAAATACTTGCATGATTTATTTTTAATTTTTTAAATGCTTCAGTACTTTACTAGTTCTTTGCATAACATGTATGGCTATTTTATCGTATTGATATGTGAATATTTGCATCGTGTTGGGTTTCAGCATACTTCCTGAATCCCAAGTACCATCACAGTCGTAGACTCTTTGAAGACGGTAGCTTGAAGAAGGCTATGCATGAGGTATATAAGAAGTTATTCCCCAACTATCTGGGGAAAGGCAACTTTCGCAATGAGGTAAACATGTTCTGCACTTACCTCTTCTCTAACTTCATCAAAACCTTTATACTCACACTTAATACTAAATGCCATCAATAGATTATTCAATTCTGCGATGTTGTAAGAATGTTTTGGTCGACACCGCGCGAAGGGCGAGGACCTAGATAACGGCATGTGAGTTGCTACATTAGTTACCTCTTACAACTTAAGTTAGTTTTCATATTTTAATAGTACATGTGAAATCAAGGAAAATGATCTATTTTGGAGGTGGTGGGCCATGTATAGCAGCGACTGCTAGACTTTACATCGACTAGTTGTCAGTATGCTCTCACAAATGGTGTCCTCCTCACCCCATGAAAGAAATTGGAGCACCTTCTCTCTCATTCACACAAACAAGTGCAACAGATTGGGTTATGAAAGGCTTCAAAAGCTAGTGTACTACCACTAAAAGATGAAGCCACAAAAGAGGTTGCAACGCATGGAAGGAAGAAGAAAAGCATAACAGGACCCATTGGACTTGATAACGATCAGTCAACATGCATATACTGACGATGATATAGAGGAACCACTTAACAAGTGGGTTAAGGCAAATGACTTGGACACTTCAGATGGGCAACTAGAGCCACATGTAGCAGAGGAGGCAGCATCACAGGGTATTGATGTTGACGCTCACGAACAACAGGCCAGATCTCCTTCCAAAGTTTTTGACCCATTGACAAGGAGTCCAGAGGGCAACCCGGGGCAGTCACTATCACGTGGGACACATGGTGGTGAGATCTTATCCGACACTCAAAGCAAGACGAAGAGCGATGCAGGTAATGGGTCTAGTGATGATGATGACGACGACAATGGCGATGAGGATGATGATGATGGCAAACATAGCAACGATGTTGATGATGGTGACAAGGATAGTGGTGACAACAGTGAGACTCAACTTGAGATTCAGTCACATAGGCCTCTTAGCCCGATCACTGGGTAGAGGAATTTTGATCATGTCACGAAGGATACTAACCATGGTTCTTGCCCAAGAGAACCACGGCCCTGCCATGTCATTATTACGAGTGTCAGAAGTTACTAAAGAAAAAACAAACCTAAAAGCTGATAAATTGAGGACATATTGGCACATTGCCTGAGGGAGACAGGTATTCGTGAGAAGCAAGGTGGCTCTAGTTCTGAATCACGAACATGGAAGGGTAGCTCAAGTTTTGTGCCACAATATGGATATGGATATGGATCACAAACAAGAAGGGTAGCTTGAGTTTTGTGCCACAAGATACAGACCTTGTGGATATACGGCGAGCGTCTCCAGAAGTTAAGGCACATCATTTTTCGACTTTGGTCAAGAGTTCATGTACGACCTGTAACCTCACGAGACCTTCCGTACGCTTCAACTTCTGCACGGGCATGTTCCTGGCGGACCAGATCGACGAGTTTTGATCGGGAACCTATTTTAGTATCGCAACGCCCCGAGACTTGTACCCTGGAGACCACGCAGAGGCTATGATTCCAACACCGCGTGGTACACCCCATTGTGACCCCTATATTAAAAGTTGCAGTTTTGGCACAATCCGAGGTGGGCCGCACAATATACATGGGCCCCACTTGCACAAATCCCAATGTTATCAAATCAATCAATCATCCTATCAATCCATCACCACCTACCCCCATCACCTTTTTCCCTTCCCCATGAAAAGGAAGCTCCAAAGGTCAACACTCATCATTCCACTTATTTTTTTCTCCCCTTTCTACCCTCTGTCCCTTTTCAAAATCACCTCCCTATCCCAAATTCTCTACCACAAAAGCCTCCCTGCTTATGAATATTTTCATTCCCATTTTTTCCTACGAATTAGAGAAGAGAGAAATTAAGAAAAGAAAAAAAAATTAGAGAAAATTAGGAAGAGATTAAGAGATTGAGAGAGAGAGAGAGAGAGAGAGAGAGAGAGAGGAGAAAGATTAGGGAGAGATTAAGAGAAAAGAGAGAGCTTGAGAGAGAATTAAGGGAGATCAAGAGGTTAAAAGGAAGAGAAGAGAAAAGAGAGATTGGAGGAGATTAGGGGTAGAGAAGAGCTTGGTGGACCATCCGATCGCCGATCCAAGCCGATCCAACCGTTCATCCTTCGAAGTGAGTGCATGGGAGGATCAAAACCCTCTCTTTCTTTGTGATTTATCTATTTTTGGTGGGCCCACCCTGGCGGGGGGCCACCCCGATGGCTGGATCTCCTTCCATGTCTCCTCTTTCCATTCACCTTCCCTTTCTTTTCCTTTGATGATGTTGTGGGGACAGAAGTGGGCCATGCTGTTGAGAGCGTGCTCCGCATGCTATCACAGCGTGGACCACCTTGTGTCGCCTACCATGATGTTTATTTTCTATCTAACCTATTTATTAGATCATATATATTTCGATGGTGGAAAAACGCCAAGATTGAGTTGATCCAAGGCTTCTTGGGGCCACCTTGAGTTGGTCAATTTGATGGAGAGTTCGGATCTCTCACGTGGACCCCACCCACATGTCTATTTCAATACACACGCACACGCACACGCGTGCGCGCACACACACACACACACGATAAAGAAGTCCAGACACTGGATGTTCTCAGTGCCAGAGACGCTGGAACAGTCCAGCGTCTAGACGCCATCAATGCATAGAGGAAGAATGGTGGGCCCCACCATGATGCATATGTTTCATCCACTACATCCATCAAATTCTCCATCCCATTTTGGCCATTGAGCCCAAAGCTTAAGCCAATCCATATCTTAGGTGGTCCACACCATAGCAAACCAATGGGCTGAAAAGCCCAACGTCATTGACGCCTTCTAAATGAGCTGGGAGAGTGGGTTTCCCCTCAAAGGACCCACTGTGATTTATTTCTTAGATCCACACCATCCACGTCTCCCGACTCATTTTAGCCATGGAGCCCAAAAATCAGGACGATCCAACCATCAGGTGGACCACACCAGAGGGGACGGTGGGGCTGGGAGCACCCCTGATGTATATGTTTAATCCACGCCATCCACCATCTTCCCCAAATAATTTTAGGCCATGGGCCGAAAAATGAGCCATATCAAAGACTCGAGTGGACCGCACGGAGGGGAATAATTCTTGTATGTTGAAACCTTCCAAGGCCCACTGTGGGGTCCCTGTCCGTCCAAACGAACCCAAATTAGGGCCATTGGCCTCCAATCCAGCTGGCCTACACGATGGACGGGTCAAATTATCCACCTTGGGCCCACCTTGATGTTGTGTCCAAAAAAATGCATATATATATTAAAAATAATAGTAGTACAAAAAATTTGTTGTCAGAGGGTGGTGTACACCCAACAAGGGAGTGGATTGGGACCCACTCGTGAGACCCCCATGATGTATGTGATTTATCCACTCTGTTCATCAATCATTCCAGATCATTTTAGTCCATGGGCCAAAATTTTGGGCTGATCCGAATCTCAGGCGGACCGCACGGAAGGAAACAATTTCTGGCTATTGAAATCTTCCAAGGGCTACTGTGGGCTCCCTGTTCTTCCACACTAGTCCCAGTCAAAGCCTATTGGAACTCTCGAACTGGCCCATCCGGTGGACGGATCGAATCGTCCGAATGAGACCTACCTCGATGGTGGAATTCAAAAATGTATTTTATATATATTCAAAAATGTATTTTATATATATATATATATATATATATATATATATATATATATATATATATATATAATTAAAACCCAAGCTCTGGCGGTGTTGCCGCGTCCAGAGGGTGGGCGGACGCCCACCAGAGTGTGGAGTCGGGGCCCACTCATGGGACCCACAATAGTGCATGGATTTCATCCATGCCGCCCATCTATTTTGCCAAATCACTTTAGGCTAGGAGCCCAAAAATTTGGCCAATCCAGATCTCAGGTGGGTCGTGCCGTAGGAAACAATGAGGGCAATGATGTCTATTGTCAAAAGTTTCCTTAGGCCTCTCTGATGTTTATTTCCCAACCCACTAGGGGCTGTGGAGCCCATTTCAGGGTCCCACCAAGGGGGATGTGTTATCTACCCTACCATCCATCTTGGTAGGGTGTGTGGAGCTTGAATTTAAGTGGGTCACATCATGAAAACAGAGTGGTTGAGTGTCTGCCATTGGAAATCTTTCCAGACTCAATGTAATATTTAATTGTTATCCAACCTGACTGAGGGGCCGCCATGGTTCTGCCTTGATATATATGTTTTATCCAGTGTTCATATTATCGGCGAAAAATCGATAATATCGCCGATATTATCGGCGTCGCCGGAGTTGCGACACCGAAACTCACTTTTTTTGTTTCTCATCCTAATATCGACGAATATTTAGTGATTTTATCGATTTTTAATGTAAAATACAGTTTTTGACCAAAAATCACGGCCCTGTCAAGGGATAACTATAGCCGACAACTCCTCAATGATAAAAGGGACGATAATATCGGGAGCTGCGTAAATACCAAAAAAAAAAAATCGAGAAAAAAAGGGAAAAAAGAAACTTTTGGAAGTATGTACCTATAGAATAGGATCGTTGATCGGAATTAATGAGCAAATCTCGGCGAAAAATATGCGAAATCTTAAGAAATTTGGAGAGATTTTTCGAGTTTTTAGGGTTCCCTTCCAGAACCTCTTCTATCGGCGGCTTTTTCCTCGAGTTTTTTTTAGGGTTCGGGTTTTGAAACCCTTTTACAGAATCGGATTGCGTACTCAGTTACTCAGTACGCTTTTATCGTGCAAAGTATACTCAGTTGGGCCTACTGTGAATGTGTTTGGGTTATCCGCACCGTCCATACATTTTTCCAACTCATTTCAGTGGTTGAGCCGAAAATTGAAGAATTCCCAAAACTCAATTGGACCACACCATAGGAAACAGTGGGAATAATGACTTCCACCGTTGAAACCTCATTAGGGCCCATAGTGATGTTTATTTGTCATCCAACCTATTCATAAGATCACACAGACATGGATGAAGGGAAAACACAAATAAAAGATTGATCCAAAAGTTCTGTGGCCCCGAGAAATTTTGGACGGTAGAATTTCAATTCACACTGTTTCTAGTGGTGAGGTCCACTTGAGATTTGGATGTACTTTGTTTTTGGTTTAGAGCCATAAAATTATCTGTTAAAAAGGATGGACGGAGTGGATAAAATATTTAAATCATAGTGGGGCCCACAGACTTTACTCAGCGTGCTGAGTTACTCAGCACGCAATCCGCATCCCCTTTTATTGCGTCCTACCCACGCTCAGACGGTAATCCGTCCGAGCAGGGCTCTGTGGGGCCCACATGATGCAAGTATTTTATCCACACCGTTAATCGCTTTTCTTAGATTGTTTTAAGATCTAATTATGAAAATGAAGCAGGTCCACAGCTCCAGTGGACCACACCAAAGGAAGATACAATGATAATGACACCCACAATTGAAACCTTCCTAAGGGCCACCGTGATGCTTTTTTACCATCCAACCTATTCATAAGGTCATGTAAACGTTGATGAAGTGAAAAAACAAATATCAACTTGACCAAAACTTCTCCAGCTCCAAGAAGTTTTTAATGGTGGACGTTCAATCCCCAATTTGTGGTCCATTTACGCCCTATACCTGCCTCGGTTTTTGGCTCATATGTTAAAATGATCTGAGAAAATGATGAACGGCATGGATAAAACACTTACATCACGCTGAGCCCCGCAGATCCCTGCATGGACGATAATCCGTCTGGGCGGGGGTAGAATGCGATCCGCGTCCCTTTTATAGGGAGTGAAAGCGGCTATGTGTGGGCGTGCCAGCCTCGGTGGCTTGCATGTCACCAAGTTCCATGGACTCCACCATGATGTATGTGTTATATCCACATGGTCCATCCATTTGGCGAGATCATTTTAGGTCATGAACCCAAAAATTAGACAGATCCAAAGCTTGGGTGGACCACACCATAGAAAGCAGTGGGGACAATGATTCCTATCGTTGAAAACTTCCTAGGGCCCACAATGATCTTTATTTGTCATCCAAGCTGTCCATAAGATCGCATAGTCATCGATGAAGGTAAAAAACAAAAATTACATTGATCCAAAACTTCTTTGGCCCCTAAGAAATTTTCAACGATAGACGTTCAAATTCATACTATTTATTGCGGTGTGCCCCACTTAATCATTGGATATGCTTCATCTTTGGAATCAAGCCCTATAATTATATGGTAAAGTGGATGGACGGAGTGGATAAAAGTATATAAATTAGTGGGCCCCATAGAGTTGACTCAGTCCACAAAGTATTATATGAACTCATTTTGATTACAATTGGAGAGATTTTGATTACAGTGGCCCCATAAAGTATTATATGAACTCATTTTGATTACAATTGGAGCGATTTCTTAAGGCAGCGCATGCTTTTTGGGCCCCATTAAATGAAAACTTATTATTTAATGCATTGTTTTGTAATTTTTTTTATTCCTAAATATGCAAATATGTGTATTTGGGCATGCCCTGAAGTTTTACTGAAAAATTCCATCATTTTCCCCATTATTCGTCATTTTTCTTCGCATTTCCGGTTATCGGCGATATCATCGGCGATGGCGATATTATATCTTTATCTCCAGTCAACGAAACTTGTAGTGATACCGACAACTTGAACACTGGTTTTATCCAAACCGTACATCTGTTTTGTTATCTCCTTTATGTGTGCAGGCCCAAGTATGGGGCCGATTCTAGTCTCAAGTGGGCCATGCCACATAGACCTTTACATTTCTAGTGGAGCCTGTTATCCGGGTCCCACTCGTTGTATGTGATGTGTCAATTAAGGCCGATTATCGCCTGATATGTCTGATAGCATGCTAGTGTACTTGGCCTAATAGGACACACTAATTACATGCTTAGTGTAATGATATCATGCCCACTTACATGACCATATGCATCGTTTGTATGCATGTTGTGGATGATGATTGATCATAGCATACGCCTTTCGGCTTAAGATACTTAGGAGACCCCATATGAGATAGGGTTAGCCAACTCATAAACGGGTCCACTATCAACGAGCCAGGTGGGCATTGACAAGCCACTAGTAAGGCGAATTGTGAGGTCTCTTCCACTGACTTGGTCATGAGCGCGATGAGCCAGCAGCCAGTGCTAGAGTGTACTAGACCTCGATGATGTTTCCAGATACGAATTGTATTGATATGTGGACTAGTTGAGGATTGACATGTTTTGCGTTGGATCCCTAGCATATGACATTCGGTCACGTAGGCCTTGCATTGCATAGCCTTAGCATGGCTAACAGCATTCATGGACTTGGTAGTTTGGCCCTTCATCATCTTCCGCATACTCTGATATCTGTATTATTGTCGTATGCATTGTGCACGCACACATGCACTCTACTAAGCTTCGTAGGAAGCTTATGCACGTTTGTTTACACTAAAGCATATCAGCAGCATTGAGCCTGGAGCATGAGCATGTTCTTTTGAGTTTTGATTACATCTTGTATTTCCCTTTCCAGCATTGTACTCAAAGATTATATTAGTGGATATGTGGTGATGATGTTAATTTGTGACTTGGGTATACTTGTGATTATGCTCCTTTATAAAATAAATAAATAAATACTCACCCTGAAAATCCTCCTTGTAGAATCCCAGGATCAAAACCTGCCGTATGGGAGCTGGGATCCAAGAATGAGGTACTACGGAGGCTGTCGGCACCAGATTTGGCGGCTAGGAATTTTGTGAGCTCGGTTCCCGAGTTTGGGGCATGATAGCTCACTTCCACATACGGGCAGGAACATCCACGGTATGGAGATACGCGGCAGTATGGATATTCAGGAGTTACATATGTACCCACCCCAGATCTATATCAACCATAGGCATAGTGGTTCAAATCTGAGAGAATGAGCACCAACATTATGCCAGAGTATCTTCACCAGTACCATTCTACTATGACTTGGGCACTATACTGTTGATTGGTGGACCAGCGATACTATTCTCAACCCCGTCGAGATGGATATAATGATTTTGAGCCACTGCGGATCTTTATGTAGATCTGAGCCACAATCACAAACATCATTCACAGGTATATTTCTAACAAAGGATCACCGCCATTCTAAGAGGAAAGTAAACAAAGAAAAGGTTTGATTTTAACTTTACATTTTAAGTTTCTCATTATGTGAGTTTTACACCATTTTTAACAAACGAAGCTAAAAAATTAAAAACAATAAACAAAAAAACATTGTAGCGTACACTACAAATGACTATAGTGTACGCTACAGGGGTTTGCGCAATTTAGCTATGCTACATAGCACTACGGCTACGCTATGCTACAAGCGCTATTTGAAACACTATACTTAACCTACATTGCGCAATCACCTTCCTGGTATAACCTTACATATTGATCAGTCTATTTTCCTAAGTACAAGGAAATCTATTTTGCTTGTATATGATCACATTGAAAGTTATTAAATCTTCATCTCTTTTTTCGATGTGTTTGCTAGAACTAGATTGTATGCTATAGCGAAATCAAGGATAGCTAGATTGTATAATCTACTGACAATAGTGCATTAACATGCACAAAGTTTGGCTAAAGTGATATGATCATTCACATACGAAACTACATTAAACATGAAATAAATGAACTTCTCACCAGGTTTAATGTCCCTGTGGATGATGTTGCGATCATGACATGATTTGAGAGCCATCAGCTAAAGACAAGCAACAACATATGAGTTATCTAATTGATGTTTCTATACGTTACGTTGGTGAGCAATATAGAAAGAATTTAGCAAATAAAAACCTAAACAACATAGCTATCATAACTATAAGCATTCTAAAAACCATAGGCTTAAGACAACTCAAAATAGCATAAACATCCAGAAATTTGTTATATTATCACACACGAAGAAGTGTGAAAATACCTTATTGATTGAATTCTGAAAATATTAGTTATGGGCCTATGGCAAATGAAACAAAACTTATTATGTAGAAAATAACAAAAGGAACAAAAAATCAGTGTTATGTGTATTGTAGATATTATCCGTACCACACCCTACCAAACAAAACATAGAAGGTATAACAAAAAAATCAAAATACAATTGATAATATTGATAATATTGGTCAATACAAGCTGTTATCTTGCAATATTGAAAATATCATGAGATATTGGCTTTTCTATTTAAGTATAAATACATTGTATCATCTTTTACATTCAATATCATCACTTGTATCAACAAAAACAGCATGAATGGTGTGAATATAAAAAATAAAATAAAATATCAAAAAAGTTTTATAGAGACTTAATTTTGATGTTTGACAGCTCCACTTGACTTGTTTGACATCAAAACAGATCAGTGTTTGTAGTATCAATATCATTACATGTACTGCTAATCAGGGATAAGGAAAACATGTCAATATCACCGAAACCAGGAAATGTATTGTTGACTGAGGAAAACATTTGGGAAACATGGGGGAAACGATGGAATTTCTCAATGAAATTTCAAAAGATACTAAAGGACACATATTTCCATAATTAGGAACATTGATATGAATATCGGTAGCGTATTGGTCAATATGGTCATATCGTATCCGTATCAGCACGAGCCAATACGCGATACGGGGTCATATCAGTCCGATACGAAAAAATTGACCCGTATCAGTTCGTGTCGGCCCGTATCGGCTGATAGGTGGCGTATCGGCGCTGATACATGCCTATACGCCTATAAAAGCCCAATTTTGGCTTCTCTTTTTCAAATTTTCACACGTCTTCTCTTCTTCTTCTTTTTTTCATTTAGAAGCTTAAAAACTTATTTTAGGCTAGATCTAGACCTATTTTGGGATCAAAACAAATGATTTAATGGGATTCGACAAATCAAAGTGAAGTGGACCATTATAGGAAAAATCTGAAAGAAGGTTAAACCTTCACTTTCTTTTTTATATCTCCATCTTCTTTTTGTTGTATTTCAATGTAATTTAGTTGTATTTCAATGTAATTGGGCATTGTTCACCAAATCATGCTCGATTTGTATTTAATTCGGGACCATTTACTTGACCTTCAACAAGTCAAATCGATAGAAAGCATTCTCATCAAAGAATGGTCTAATACACCAATGAATACATGGTCAAAATACAAAAAACAAAAAACAAAAAAAAAAATTTGATAGATTCTTAGATATCTCATTTTTTTCCTATTTTTCTAATATTTTTCCATATTATTTTGCTTTTAAAAAATGCAACCTTCTAACCGAAACGGGTCGATACGACCCTGATACCGATACACGACGCCATATCATATCATTTTTCCGCCAAGTTGATACGTTGACCGATACCGACATTCAGAACCATGATTAGGAATAAACAAATTTGCAATTAAAAAAACAAACATAATAAGTTTCCATATTTAACAAGGACCTCAAGCAAGAGTTGTCGTAAAAAAATCAGTGCAAGAAACAAAAATAAGTAAATATTATATAAATCAGGTACAAAACAATAACTAAAGCATCCAAAAAGCAAAGCGACTGAAAAACACACCTATCTAACCATCCCTCATTCCCACATGGAGTTAGGAGGTGGCTTGAAGTTGTCATTTCCATCCCTACTCAGTCGGCCATAGTACTGTTACTCCACTTATCGACAAGACTGTGGCCAGGTAATCTTCTATTTGTATCAATGGAGGTATTCTCCCACATCTCTCTAGTACTCATCCTCCCCAAACTGTACGAGGATGCCTAGACATGGGTACTGCGTGATGATAACCAATTGTGGACAAGTAGGGTCATAAGGAAACGCACCGACTCCTGGATAGAATTGAGCCCAATCATACGATGAGTATTCCAAATATCCCCCTCCGTACCCATAACTGTAAGTTCTCTCTTACAGCTACATGTATCTGTAGCTCGACTACTGTGACCGAGTGTCATAGCTGACATGAACAACAATAATACCCCCATGCGCACAAGGTTGGATTGTAGTGGAGCTCCTCTGCTCTAAACTGATGTCCATAGATAATAATTGTGTGCAAGTGACTCCTCGGCACGTGTGACCTTCCCACCCTTCCAATGCTGGAAACACTGACTGGGTTCGGTTGATCCCTTGAGGATGATGGACGAGATCCATGGTCTTTGTCCTAAGTGGCATGGTCAAAGTGGGCCTAATCAGTGAACTAGCTAACAAATTGTTGACTCTGACTCGTCGTGTAACTCCCACCACTACCGCCTCCACCCTTGATGCCACCATCTCTACTATCATTGTTATCATCGCCACCCCCCACTAGACTAGCCGCCATCACCACCACCATCAAACAAGCCTCTATCCCCACCATCACCACCACCGTCAAATTGGCATCGACCATCATCAACCTACCACCATCGTCGGATGGGGATAAAGTCTTATCATCACTCAAGACAACCCGATGTCAAGGAGTAAGCTCTAACGGTGGCCCACCATGCGCCTATGCACCTATCCACAACAGGTCCAATGACGGATGGATCATGCATGTGTGTGTGCATGCATGCATGCATGGATAAATGCATGTTTATATGTATGGATGGATGAATGTATGAGTGAATGTATGCATGGATGGATGCATGTATTAATGTATGTATGCATGGATGGACGGACAAATGGACTGATAGACATGTATCGATGTCAGTGTTCATAGTATTGGCTTCGTTACAAGTATCACTAGCTGGGGATAAGAAAAACATGTATCGATATAGCCAATTCCTGGAAATGTATCGCTAATTGAGGGAAACATGGGGGAAAGGGTGGAATTTTTCAATGAAACTTCAGGAGATAGTATGTTTGCATATGTAGGAATAAAAAAAATTGCAAAACTAATGCATGCATAATAAATTTCCATTTAACGGATGCCTAAAAATATATATTTGTCACATCAGTGCAATAATAACCAAATGAGTCTATATAATACAAATACAAGTATCAAACAATAACTAAGACATCTAAAAGTAAATGAACTGAAAAATATAGCTATCTATCCATCCCTCATATCCAAATGGAGTTACGAGGTGGCTCGAAGTAGCCATCTCAATCCCTACTCTTTATGTCATGATACCACTGCTCAATGTGTGGACAATACTATGCCTAGGCCATTGACTGCTCGTACCAATGGAGTAAACATATCTCTAATAGTCATCCTCCTTGAACTTTACGAGTATGTCCAAATGTCGGTACTGCGTGATGAATATGGATTGCAATTGAGAAGGATTCTGAGGGTACGGACCGGCTCCAACTCCGACTTCCCGATAATATTGGGCCTGGTCATAACAAGTAACCTGAATATTCCCCTCTGTACCCATAACTGAAAATCTTATCCGTCGACATCACGTATACTTAACTGGATGAGTATGACTGAGTCTCGAAGCCATCATGCCCATGACTATAATATCCCCAATGCACACAAGGTGGAATAGAAGTGGAGCTCCACTGCTCTAAACCGATATCCATGGATGACAAGCTGCATGCAAGGGACTCCTCGGCGCGTGCCGCATTCTTTTTCCAACACTAGAAATGTTGACTAGGTGGTGCTACTCTCCGCACAAATGATGGATGAGATCATGGCCTTTGTCACGAGTGGCATGGTCAAAGTGGGCCATCTCAATGAACTCGCTAACAAATTGCCGACTCTGACTCGTCTTGTATCGCTAATTGAGGGAAGCATTGGGGATATGGTGGAATTTTTCAGTGAAACTAAGGAGATGGTAAAATATACACGATGTTCGGTATCAGCATCGCTACAAGTTTCGTTGGCCAAGGATACAGAAACAACATCGATATTGCCCAAAATATTGTCAATAACTGGAAATGTGAGAAACATTGGGGAAACAGGGGGGAAATTGTGGAATTTTTCAGTAAAACTTCAGGAGATGTTAAAATACACATTTGCATATTTAGGAATTAAAAAAATACAAAAAGAATGCATGCATAATAAGTTTCCATTTAACGGGGGCCTAAAGGCATGTGTTGTAGTAAGAAATCAATCCAACCATCCCATCCATCCCATCTATCCATCCAACTATCCAACCTTCCATCCAAACATCCATCGATATTTCAGAATATCGACAACAAATGATATTTTGCCAAGAAATCGTCGACAACTAGAAAGAAAATGAAATATTGTGATCTCAATATCGCCCATGTTGCGATAACGATAATATTGCGATATTTTAATATTATCATCGACAAATTGCACACTGCATGCAACCATGCGTCCATAAAAATTTTGAAATGATTTTTTTTTAATAAACAGATTTTTTGCAATAATATCGAAATATCGCCAATGTACTAGCAATACAAGCGACACCTAGAATTTACATAGTCGAAAAATTAGTGATACATTGGCGATATCAATACAGTGGCAATACAAGCGACACCTAAAATTTACATTGTTGAAAATGTTGGTCATATCGATACATTGTTGATACATCACCGATGGCTAGAATTTCTAATACTACCAGTGTTATTGGTATTGGTGCCAGTGTTATTGGTATCGCTGAGCTAGAGATAGAGATAATATCAGAGATATTTCAATAATATAATAGATAATTTGAACAATGTGTGTATTTAGGAATTAAATTTTAAAAAAAAAAAAAATTGCAAAAATGATGCATCCATGATAAATCTCCATTTAATGGAGGCCTAAAAATATGTATTGTCGTAAGAAATCAATGCAATAACAACCAAAATGAGTTTATATAATACAAATGCAAGTACAAAAAAATAGCTAACACATCTAAAAGGTAAATGAACTAAAAAATATACCTATCTAATCCCTTCCTCATACCCAAATAGAGTTATGAGGTGGCTTGAAGTAGTCATCTCATCCCTACTCCATCTGTCATGAAACTACTGCTCAATGTGTCAATAGTAGTCTACCTAGGCCATCGACTGCTCATACAGTGGAGGTACGCTCTCACATATCTCTGATAGTCAGATAGTCATTTTCCTCGAACTTTATGAGTATGCCCAAATGTGGGTACCAATTGATTAATATGGATTGCAGCTGGGTAGGGTCCCGAGGGTACAGACCGAGTCCCGAATAGTATTAGGCCTCATCATATAACGGGTACCCGAATATTCCCCTCTGTACCTGTAACTGGAAATGCTATCCATCAGCAATGCATATCTGTAAGCGGACAAGTATGAGTTAGTGTCGAAGCCACCATGACCATAACCGTAATATCCCCAATGCACATAAGGCAGAATAGAGAGCTCTAAAACGATATCCATGGATGACAAGATATGTGCAAGAGACTCCTTGGCACATGCCACATTCTTCTTCCAACACTGAAAATGTTAACTAGGCAGCACTGTTCTTCGCAAGAATGATGCACAAGATCCATAGTCTTCATCCTAAGTGGCATGGTTAAAGTGGGCCTAATCAGTGAACTGATTAACAAATTGTTGATTCTGACTGATCGTGTAACCCCTCCCCCCCTCCCACATAAAAATAAAAATAAAAACAAACCACCTCCATCAGTGCCAGTGTCGCCACCACCCCAACCATATTGGATTTTGTCCCCTCACCATCGTCGTCGTCATCCCGCGACCACCTCGAATGGGGATAAAGTCTCATCATCACTCAAACCAATCCGGTGATAGGAGGGCACTGTGAAGATGTTTCGCCATCCCCATCATAATGTACCGAACTCCTCATCGAAGTAATCAAAGGAGTCTACCTCAGTCTGCTCGCTAACGAGTTGGTCGGCGTCAATACCAAGAAACACTGCTCTTGGCGGGACCTCCCTCGGCATCATCATATACATCACCTGACTTACCCACTCATAAAGTAGGTCAGTAGGTCATCAGCATCATCATCAAATTGTGCTATTGTGTCTAGTGACAACAAGTTGAACCGGTCTTGATGTGCCTCGCATTTCTCAATCTACCCATAGTTCTCTCTTTCAACTTCATATTATAATGGTAGTATATTTGCAGCTTTTTATATCCCAGTTTGTTCCTCTTATTGGTGTGAACAAGCAACCAGGTGCTCCAATTCCTCTCGCATGGTGAAGAGGAGACAATCTAGGCAAGAACACGGATAAACCTATAACTGCAGTGTGGAGACTAGGGACATCGCCCACCACTTGCTTGTCCATCCATTAGAAACATGTTTTAGTTTAAATGGGGAATGTAGTTACTTAATCATAAACTATACCATTTAATTAATTATAATAAGCAAGTCTCAGCATCGCTACAAGTTTCGTTGGCTAGGTATATGGAAACAATATCGATATCACCGATAATATCACCAATA
Source organism: Magnolia changhungtana (assembly GCA_030180095.1). Lineage (NCBI taxonomy): Eukaryota > Viridiplantae > Streptophyta > Magnoliopsida > Magnoliales > Magnoliaceae > Magnolia > Magnolia changhungtana. The sequence continues at coordinate 9,524,803 of JASAUF010000600.1, forward strand.
ATTGAAAACGCGGGAAACATTGGAGAATGTGGAGAAAATAGTGGAATTTTTTAGTGAAACTTCAAGAGATGCTAAAATACACATATTTGCATATTTAGGAATCAAAAAATTGCGAAAAGAATGCATGCATAATAAGTTTCCATTTAATAAGAGCCTAAAAGCAAGTAATGTCGTAAGAAATCAATACAACCATCCCATCTATTCATCCAACCATCTAATCTATTCATCCAACACCATCCCATCTATTCATCCAACCACCCAACATCCATTGATATTTCAGAATATCGACAACACATGATATTTCGTTGAGAAATCGTCGACAATTGGAAAGGAAACGAAAGATTATGGTCTTGATATCGCCCACGTTGTGATAATGATGATACATCAATATTATCGTCAACAAATTGAACATTGCATACAACCATGCACCCATAAAATAAAATAAAATTTTTAAAAAATTGAAATGAATTTTTTTTAATAAACAAATATTTGGCATTATCGATACATTGGCGATACTGTCAAAATATCACCGATACACTGGGATACAAGTCATACCTGGAATTTACACGGTAGAAAATATTGGTGATGCATTAGCAATATCAATACGGTGGCAATACAAGCGATGCTTAGAATTTACATAGTCAAAAATATTGGCGATACATTGGCAATATTGATACATAGGCGATAAATAGTGATACGTTATCGATACTTGGAATTTCTGATAGTACCAGTGTTATTGGTATCACTACCAGTGTTATCGATATCCCGAACTGGAGATGAGAAGAATAATGGGGTTATTTTGATAATATCTTGGATACTTCAAACAGTGCTCACATGATATCATCGTTTATCGATGTTTTTCAAAGTGTGACCGAGAATGCACCTATAGCATCTATAAAACGCAACAACTGTAAACACAGATACACAATCACCATTTTCAATCACCCATAAATGTACAAGCTATAAAAAAGTAAATATATTTTACCATTACCAAAATCCACTCAAATTTGCATTTACCTGGTTCCTGAAATCTGCTTTTTAGGGAACAACTTATCATAGACCTAGTGGATGGCCATCGTCAATGCATTCCCATAGCCAACGTTTGTAATGGAAGTTATAGTTTAGGGTTGGTTGCTACATTTGCTAGTATGTAGCTCGAAATGAACCACCTAGCTATAGCGCTCCTCATAGTCTCCCTGAAACCCCCCTTGCTCCATATGTTTTTAAGTCTCGTTTGTTGTACACCAACAATGGGTGCATCTATAAAGTCTTTGCCCCGAGGAGCATGGTTAAAGAGGGCCTCCTACTAAACTGGCTAACCGATCACTAACTTCGACCCGTCATGTAATTTGCACCCATTGCAGGTGCAAAGCAGCAAAGATTTAAAGACATGGAGCAAAGGAGTTTCAAGGAGACTAGGAAGCGCCATAGCTAGGTGGTTCATTTCGAGCTACATACCAGCAAATGGAGTAGCCAGCCCTCACTTTCAAAATATGATTGATATTGTGTAGTGTGTAAGGATAGGCATGAAGCCTTCAATGTCAAAGGAGATATTGGAGGCCTAACCTAATCACGAGTATGATGAGACGCAAGCTTGGGAACGTGAACTCAAGCCAAAATGAGAGATGTACGGGGTGACGGTTATGTGCGATGGGTGGACGGGACCCATGAAGTTGTCAATTATTAACTTCATGGTGTATTGTAGAGGGCAGCCCGTTTTCCTCAGATTTATTGATGCATCCACCCACATAAAGGATCACTCCTATATATACAACCTCTTAAAGGAAGTTATTAGAGAGATGAAGTTAAAGAATATTGTGTAAGTTGTGATGAACAATGGTAGCGCATTTGTCAAGCAAGGAAGAAGTTGACAAAATACAATATCGATTGGACCCCGTGCACAACTCACTGCATTGACCTAATGCTCAAGTCCATAGGGCAAAGAGATACAGTCAAGAACACCATTGAGGCAACAAAGAGCGTGAAAAACTTCATATATAGTCACTCATGATTGTTGACCGTCAAGGGATATTGTCCAACCAGGGGCGACACAGTTTGCCACAGACTTTATCACACTCGACAAATTTACAAGCACGAAGCGGGGCTGAGGAGATTGTACAGATCTGAAGTGAAATCAAAGATAGACCCAGAGTGGAAAGAGGGTTGCAAGGACGGTACTTAGTGATTACATCTGAGACCGAGTACATGACATTGTTAGTATCCTAGAACCAATTTACATTCCTTAAGGCTGTAGGTAATGAGACATGGCCCTTGATGGGGTCCTTGTACGAGCTTATGAGTTTGATGAGAAATGATACAGGCTACATCTCCCCATTCGCATCTATGGGTGATCTAGATCATCAACACATATAGACTAAGACACTTGACCATCCACTCCACCAAGCTAGTAAGGTTGTTACATTTAACTTTATTTATTTATCACTTGCACTTGCAGTTTAAGTTCCACTTTTGTTTATATGTTAATGTAACTGATCTAGTATTATTTGGGTTTCAGCATATTACCAGAACCCCAAGTTCCATTACAAACATTCGCTATAGGAGAATAACACATTGACGATAGCCGTCCATCAGGCCTATGAAAAGTTTTTCCCTAACTCTGAGCAAAAAATCAGATTTCGTGAACCAGATAAATGCTAATTAAGCAGATTTTCGTAATGGTAAAACATATATTTTTTTATAGCATATGCTTATATGGATGATTCAAAATGGTGATTGTGAATCTGTGTTTACAGCTGCTACGTTTTAGAGATGCTACAGGTGTGTGCTCAGTTGCACCTAGAAAAGCAGCGATAGACAATGATATCATGTGAGTTTGTTTATTACTTTAATAAGTAAATGGTATGGTTTTTACTTAACTACATTCCCCATTTAAACTAAAACATGTTTTTAATGGATGGACAGACGAGTGGTGAGCAATGTACCCACATTAAAGTTATTGGCTATCTATGCTCTCGCACAGATTGTCTCCTCTTCACCATGCGAGAAGAATCGGAGCACATGATTGTTTATACACACCAACAGGAGGAACAAACTGGGATATAAAGAAGTTGCAAAAGCCAGTATATTGCTATTCTAATACGAAGTTGAAAGAGAGGCAGCTATGAGCAAATTAAGAAAGAGGCACATCAGGACCCGCTCGACCTACTATCAATGTGATGCAGGACATGGAAAATTAAATATGATATGCAAGATCTCAAGCTTTAGACCATACTAATTCAAAACAATCCATATTAATTCCACATCCTACACAAAAGCTCAAACATTCAAGTAAAGGGGAATCTGCACGGGTCCAAGCCTACACAGGTTAGGGTTGGATCTGTTAAAATTATAAACCAAATGATGCTCGAAGATAAGCACTAATCATCCACAAATGCACAACAATCAGTCCCTAATCCAAGGGATTCACCAATTTCAATTCAAGGAACCCTAGGATGAGAAAAGGGGCAAATAAATTAAAAATAATGCAATCTAGAGTTAGAGTTTATGAAAAACTGGCATGAGAGGGTAAAATAAAAAGAAAACCTGAACCGGAAAACAGTTCCCGCGCACAGACAGCAACAATGGCCTAGATGCACGTGCGTGTGATCACGGCCGCACGTGTGTGGGGCCCACTATTCAGAAAAAGGCCACCTTGGCCCTGGTCGGCCAGGTATGGACTCCAAAACCCCCAAATCTCAGCTCGATCCGACACACGGTTTGTGCGTGGTGCTCCGCCGAAGTTTCAGCCCTCCTACAGGGCCAGATTCTGGAAATTTGCTGTAGAGAGAAAAACGGCTGCAACTATTGATGGATTTGTAGATGGAATGCTTGTAGGAGGAGAAATATGGATGGAAGAAAGTGAGGGCGAATCGGGATAGATGTGGCTTCGCACCACAGTAGTTAGCCCTTCGAAGAAGGGAGGGCTTCGCACCCAATTAGGTTTTCATAATTCAGAAAGGAGCAAGAAAACGTAACAATTTTATTAATATTCATTGAAAAAAAAAAAAAAACCCTACAAGGGTGCCTATTTATAGGAAAACCCTATACCCCAAAACTCGCGCCATGTGCGCAACCTATTACTTAGCGATGAAGTAAACAAAAATAAAAACTAATCAAAAAAATCTAAACCATCCATGATACTCTAAATAACATTAATAAGCAAAACCTAAAATATGAGATTAATCCGACTAGTGGGCCACGACCATAAGATCCCATGATGGGCTTTTCTTGATATCGGGCCCACTATTTGAATCAAAACTCCATCTTCTAACTAAGAGGCCCTCCCTGGACATCATCATCGAGCCAAATCGACAGTGGGGCCCTCCTCCGTGCATACGTATGTAGGGGGGTGGCGTGCTTGCGCGTGTGGGCGGCATGCGTGCGTGTGGGCGGCGTGATGTCCCCATCACAATGGACACGATGGCATGGTTCGATAATGATGCTGAGGACCCACTTTATGAATGGGTCAAGTCAGATGATTTAGATGATGCCGAGGGAGGCCCTACTCCAAATGTAGTCGAGAGAGAAGCATCTGTTAGTATTGACGTCGACCATATCATTAGAAAGCAGAGGACCAAGGCAAACTCCGATGATTCAATGAGACCGGTACGTCATGATCAGTGCTCATAATATCGATATCATTACAAGTTTCGCTGGCCAAGGATATAGAAATAAGTATCGATATTGCCAATAATATCGCCAATTCTCGAAAACGTATCACTGACTAAGAGAAACATTGGGGAAACATGGGGAAAACAGTGGAATTTTTTAGCGAAACTACAGAAGATGCAAAAATACACATAATCGCATATTTAGAAATAAAAAAAAATTGCAAAAAATGATGCATAAAGAATTAGTTTCCATTTAATGAGGGCTTAAAAGCATGTGCTTTCGTAAGAAATAAGTTCAACAATAACCAAAATGAATTTATCGAATACAAATCCAAGTACCAAATAATAACTAAGACATCTAAAAAGTAAAGGAACTCAAAAACATACCTATCTAGCCATTCCTCATACCCACATGGAGTTACAAGGTGGCTCATAATCGTTATCTCGATCCCTACTCTGTATGTCGTAATACTATGGCTTAATGTGCCAGCAGTACTGTGCTCAAGTCATCGTCTGCTCGTACCAATGGAGGTACTCTCTCACTTATCTCTGATACTCATCCTCCTCGAATTGTATGAGTACGGACAGACATGGGTACTGTGTGATGAACATCGATTATGGGTATGGCGTTATGACACTCAGTCACAGTCGTCTAGCTACAAATACGCACAACCGCAAGAGAGCGCTTACAATTACGAGCACGGAAGGGGATACTTAGGATATACATCATATGATTGGGCTCAGTTCTATTTGAGAGTCGAGGTTGGACTCAGTCCATTTCCTTAGAACACGTCCAAGGTCGATTACCATTACACAGTACCCACATTTGGGCATAGTCATATAATTCGGAGAGGATGAGTACCAAAGATACGTGAGAGAGTACCTCCACTATATGAACAGACGATGACCTAGGCACAATACTATTAATACGTGAAGCAACAATACAATTGCCAACTGAGTGGGTGTGGAGAAGACGACTTCGAGCCACCTCGTAACTCAATGTGAGTACAACATATGGCTAGATAGGCATTTTTTTAAGTTTAAAACTTTTTTTGTCATCGTTTAGTACCTGCAATTGTATAATATGAACTCATTTTGGTTATTGTTGCACTAATTTTTTATGACAACACATGCTTTAGGCCCATATTAAATGGAAACTTATTATTTATGGTTCTTTTTGCCACTTTTTTATTCCGAAATATGTAAATATGTGTCTTTTAGCATCTCCTAAAGTTTCATTGAAAAATATCACTGTTTCTACTCATGATTGCTCATCCACACGAATAAGAAGAAACAAGGTACACAAAGCTCATGGTTGCTCATCCACACAAATAAGAAGAATGGGGTACACAAAGCTCAAGAAGTGTCTCTTCTACAACTATTACATGAAGCTACAACCATGGAAGAGGCAACTGCAAGGAACAATGGGACAGAATTAGAGCATGACCCCTAGGACCTGATAGCCATTGACGGAGATGCATTCGTTGGTGACAAGAGCAGGGAGGACCCACTTTACTAGTGGATTAAGTGAACGTACTTGGACAAAGAAGATTGACGCCCTAATCAAAACATATCCAGAGAGGTAAGGGCGATGTTAATGGTTGTCAATGAGGTTATGGTTGAGATGGGTACCAAAAATATGTAGGAAATCCTCCCACTTTAGTGGTGAAGAAAAACAAGGGCACAATTTGTAAAATTTTAGTTAAAAATCAGTAGCTTCTATGTGGGGTGATTTGGTTATTATGTATTTCACCAAGAAAGTTTAATTTCTCCAATAAGTTACATGAACAATTCCAAGAGGTAGCATAAGTCAATCACCAACCTTTGTTCTTAGACATAACTAAAATACTTGATTACAAAATCAAAGAAATTTGACAAAAAAAAAAAAACAAAAAACAAAACAAACAAATGATTCATTTCAGAAATATGAACACCTACTAAACAAAACACCGCTATTCCTGAGCGTCAGACAAAATGGATCCTGAGTAAATAAAAGCTACCAGAAAATTGTACTTGGAATAACAAGAATGCTTTAAATCACACTACTTCGATGGATGCAAATTGAGCTAAACTGTAGAATATTGCATCACGCAGAGCATAAACATGCTTAGCAAGACCTATTTTTGCAACATCAAGCAATTAAGATACTAAAGCTTTTTTTTTTAAATGGCCAACGATACATAAGAAATGAAAAGACTGGGAATAGTAAAAAATTGCAGAGATATAATTTGTAACAAACATACCAACTGCCATATAAGGTTACGCATTTCCATTTTTCCACCATCTGTCGTCTTTAACCAATGCCACCAAGTAGATGGATGCAGTACCTGAACACTTTTTGTTTGCCCATGTTTCTCTCCACCAATGACTGTTTTTGTTTCTCCCGTTGAATACATCACCTTCGACAATGACAATCCTTCATTTCTAAAAACAAGCCATATCTCCTTTGATCGAGACTCAAATGATTCTACAAATCTAGCAATATGCATCAAGCCTTCTTCATAATCACTCATCAGCATTTTGAAGTTACTTGAAAATATATTTTCTTTCTCATTTAACACAGATTTGTTCATTTGTAATAGGCCAGAGGGGTCATATTGATCTTCACTTGAGAAGGATTTTGATAACTTTTCCGATATCAAACCACCAAAGGATAGAGAAGCATTTAAGAAAAGTTCTCCAAAGTACTTCTCCCGTAACCCACTTAAGTACACAGTTATCCCTCTCTCCACCTGTTCAAAATAACAACAACAATGATGATGATGATGATGATGATGATGACGACGATGACGACGACGATGACGACAGCCACAACAACAATAAAGAAGACAACAGCAACAAAAGTAACAACACAATACAATTAGTATACCAGCTCCCTTTCCGGTATGAAAGAGTTGAAGAAATACATATTAACTGAAAGCATCTTTAACTGGTATGTAGTCATAGATAACAGATTGACAATGCGCAATTGCGCTTCAATTGATACAGTGATAGATGGAACAATTGCACTTTAAGCACCTAACCAAGGATACTGAACTCGGTACATACTTCACCATAGTACAACAAACCACATTCTCCTTTCTGCACTTCAGTAAAATTTTCAACGAAGTTGAACTGCAAGTGCATTTTTTATTCCTTAAAGTTGTCATTTTCTGAAGATATTCTAACTTCAGCTGAATAAAATTTCAGCATCTGTAGCATATTTGCTATGTTTGCATGCGTGCCAACTCAATGTAAGAATACAGTCGATTGATGGCAGGGTAGCCCACGATTTTGTCAAGTTGTGTTGGCCCCACCATGATCTGTTGCACAAATCCAAGCCACCCATCAGGCGTGTTCAGCGATGTAGGCCCAGGCTCCAAAAATCACATAAATCCATGAATCAATCAGATGGGCCACAACATAGGCAAACAGTTAGGAGGGGATGCCCAAACTTAGTTGCATTGGGTTCCACCTGAGTTTTGGAATGGCCTCGTTCTTGGGATGTCCCTTCATTCTGATGGGGTTTCTCAGGTGAATTGGATAAGATGGCATATGAATAGCACAGTTGGCCATTCAACACAAAGTGAACGACAGACATCCTCTCCTAACTGCTTTCACCGAGGCCCACCTAAGTTGCAAAACTGTCTGATTTTTGGCCTGACCCTTCATCCTGTCCAGATGAAGGGTCTGAATGGCCCATACTCTATATACACAACAAGATGACCCCCCATGCAAATCAATGGTGGGCGTCCACTCTCAACTTGGTCCTTGTGTTGTGGCCCACCTGGTTTTTGGACAGTGTTCAAAATATTGCCAACATTATCAATAATATCAACTGATATTATTTTTATCCCACCTCAATGATACAGATACCAAGGGGAAAATAAAATTTGCAAGTTATCAGCAGCAACCCTTTGAAATAAATACACTGTATCGTCAATACATGCAATGATATACAAAGTACTAGTGGTCAAGAAATCTTGTTTCATTAGAGAAAATTTTATTACATAATATGGCAAGATCTCAAAACTAAGATCTTTTCTTTGCATTCACTCTTTCAATCCCATCCAGAAAACTTCATAGGCAGTTGGTACAATGTGTCTATTTGTCTTTGATGTCCACCACTACCTGAACCTCTCCTCCTTTCTCCTTTTTATTACCTCCTCTTTTCTTTCTTTCTAGTATTTTATTAATTGTTTGTTCTAAAATCTCTCTAGTTAATCATCATGTCAGACTTCGAAGAAGGTGTCGTTGATTCTCCATTATTTTCTTGAAGGTTACCAAGGCCTTGTTAGTTTCTGTGGACTACCATGGTAATGTATAGTAAAACACATCATTATATCCTTACTGTGATTGGATATTGCCAGCTGTAAAATCACAGTAATTCTTCTAAATCCAGTAAGACATGGACAGGCATAAAGACGTCTATGTGGCATAGTTTTGTGGGCTCCACAATGATGTATGTGTTACATCCACATTGTCCATCTATCTTGTGTGATCATTTTATGATATGAGACAAAAAATGAGGTAGATCCAAAGCTGAAGTGGACCACACCACAGCTAGCAGTGGGGATTGAACGCCTGCCATTGAAAACTTTTGGGGGTCCACAGAAATGTTGGATCAAGTTGATATTTTTTTTTTCCCTTCATCCAGGTTTGTTTGACCCTATGAACAAGTAGGATGGCAAATAAACATCCTAGTGGGCCGTAAGAAGGTTTCAACAGTGGGCATCGTTATCCCAATGTTTTTTTGTGGTGTGGTTCATGTGAGCTCTTGATCTTCCTCATTTTTAGGAACATGCCCTAAAATGATAGTACAAAATGGATGAACGGTGTGGATATAACACGTATTGATGAAATCACATCCAAGTGCATCTAATTTGGGAAAACACTTTACATGTCTGGATGCAAAGCTGTGAGAGGCGTACTGCGACTTCCGATTACCGTGGTAATGATAAATATTACTCGTTTACTATACATTACACTGCTTTACTGTGTAACTTTCCAAAACAAAGTACCCAAGAGTCCAAGACCATGAAACTGGAGAGTACGAGATGGGAAGAGTTTGTCCCTGTTTATAAGGATGACAATAATGAACATCTGGCCCTTGCAGAACCTAAAGAATATATCGATGACACATATCTAGCTTAAAAAATTAAATTAAATTAAATTAAAAGACACATATCTAGTTTAAGGAAGCTCCTCCAATGATGAGGACAACAATGAGGTGCCTGCCTAAGTCTGAGGATGGCTTCCCGCGTTTTTCACAAAACACTTACTACCACTGGAGCAGGTGCACTATAGGGCCGATATGATGTTTCCTCTGCTTCCAGCCGAGCATTTTAGTGTGATGCTTGTTACTTATATCAATCACATGGAACAACTGTTCTCCACTTATGCAATGAAAATTGCTAAGCTGGACTTGGAGATAGCCAAGTTGAAAGCAAATAACAATCAAAGCAAAGTTGGCTCATGGATCTATGCAGTACTTTCTTTCCCACTAATAGTCCAGGCTCTTTCATTGAACTGGTAGAGGTCACTCAAGATGTTGTTGCAATTAAGGAGGTCGAAGATTTGAAAGAATAACTTAAAGAGGGCAACCACAATCTCTGTTGCGGACGACGTTGTCTCTGAAGTGGGTGAGGATGAAGCATCCTATAACAGTTTTGACCCTATGCCTGACAATACAGAGGAACCTGTTCCTATCTCTGAGGCTTTAACACCAATCTCAGACCCATTGCCGATAGTCGCGGACAGTACTCCCCTTCCTTCACATGCTGCTCTAATGAGGGATTTGGCAACTTTTAGGAGGGTTATGATGTTATTTTAGGCCCATAATTTAGATATAACTTTTTTTTTCAACTTCTATGGTTTGATTATAAATAAAATCTTACAGATTGATTTTTGGATAAGTTTTATTTGATAATTTTATGATTAATGAATTTGACAGTTTGATCATTGATGATTGCAGTTGATAACTTACCAATTTAATGATTTTGGTGAATTGGATATTTTTAATGAGTTTGGTAAGTTCCTAATTATTTTTCTTATGAGGAATGCCCTAAGTGCAATATCAGCTACATTTTTTATAACTCAGGATGGTAGTTCAGCTCTGGACCCCAAACTAATGGGCCTCAGTGGCTGGTCAAGCAGCCATCGGGGCCTTTTAGTTGTCTTTTAATTTGAAACGACGCATATGATCATGGAACCTGAAATTTAGTGAGACCCTCATCCAAGTGGAACGCAAACAATGGATGGGTAGGATGTCAGAGCCACATCTAGTTTACCCCACAAACAATCAAGAAGGTTTTATTGGGTGAGCATCCACTCGCAACCATCTCTTGTCGTGTAGCCCACCTAAGCTATCGATCAAGATTAGACCCACATTCGAAAATATTGGTGATATCGATACATTGGCAATATCATCAAAATATCACTGATACATTGGCGATATAAGCGACACCTGGAATTTACACATTCAAAAAAATTGGCGATACAAGTGACACCTAGAATTTACACAATCGAAAATATTGGCGATTCATTAGTAATATCGATATATCAACGATATTGTAACGTCGCAGAAAAAATCCGTACAAAGACCCGAGTACCACCTCAGGCAGAAATCACTTAGGACCAAATCCTTTAGAAATTAGACGAAATTAACTAAGTGCTAAACTAGATTAGCTGCGAAATTAGCTTGAACCACTTTAAATACGAACTGCAAGACCCAAAACTTGTAGGATCATTAACGCTACATTACCCTATAATCTAGAATCAATCTCAAAACCCAGTTGCTCTCGGGAGCACCTTGAAACTCCGTATCGGACCTGGACCGCATGTCGAAAGTCCGATGACCGCGAAACTATACGAATATGACCGCCTTACTGGGCTTGACAACCATCTCGAAAATCAAATCCAGATAGTACCCAGAAACGCACAACTAGAGCCCTGAGTGAAGTGTGTGAGAAACGCGAATATCTTCAGAAAATGTACTCAGACTCAGATTTAAGTAAACTGCGACGTTCGCTTGCAGGCCAATTTTAATGTTCCAGACTGTCAGAATCTGACCCAAATACACCCTCGGATCAGGGAAAATTTCATACACATGTCAGTGTACTTGTGGCCCTGATCGAGTCGCAGTGACCGTTGAAATGAAATTGGTCCGCCACGGTCGATCCACAAATCCGATCGGACCGAAAACTTAACTCGACCTAGATCCAATGTCAGGGAGCTTAAGTCCGACCGCATGTAGAAAAGGGGCCTCCATAAGTGCTCCGTTGGATCGAAGCAAGTACCTTTTGGCTATAACCTAAGTATACCTTGGCCCTGGGGCCATTCCCATCAGTTCTGGGCCTATATAAGGGCCTTAAACCCTGTCTCTCCCTCCACATACGATTTTGCAACCCTAGGAGAGAGAAGGGAGCAAAGAGAGAAGGAAAGAGAGAGAAAGTGAGAGAGAAAGTGGGAGAGAGTTCCTGGGATTCGACCCATCACTCCACGGGCTTAGCTACCGTTTCTACATCGCTATTCCGGCGATTCTGACTCCGTTCGTAGGTAAGAAAACCTAACCCTAATCTGTTTTAGGGTTTCCAATAGTGTAAGTGATGAAATAGCTAACCTATTTCATGTTATAGGTGACCATTGTGCCGTAGACAAAGGCTTTGTGTTTAAACCGAGTTCGTTACGAGTCTACCGGCGAAAGGTGCGGACTATAAATGTTTAGGTTATGGTTTTCAAGGCTTTCAATGTCAGTTAATGATTTATGACTGACTTGAATGCTATCACATGCTTAGTTACGAGGTTTCCCACACTTTACACGTATATATGAACGATGTTGAACATGTTGTATTCCATGTGTTTGTTGATATGCTTGAATGAGTATGAAATTGGGATTCGTGGTTGCCATGATCATTCGTCGTGAATATATGGCCGTTATGTGTGTGACAACTCCTTGGTGAAAGGATTTGTCCTAATTCCTATTATCGCCAACATACGTTACGTGTGTTATAGTGTGTAGTCTAAGTGTTTGTTAAAATGACTGAATGAGTATGGAATTTGGATTTGTGTTTGCCATGATTATTAATGATGAATATATGTTTGTTAAGTACGTGACAACTCTTTTGTAAAAGAGTTTGCTAGGATATATGTTATATCTAGTCTAATCTGTGTATGTTGAAATGTGTAGCCTATGTGTTTGATAAAATGCCTCAATGAGGAAATACCTGTTGAAATGCATGTAATGAGGGTGTTGAGATAGGATTCTCATTTCCCTTAACTATGGTTATAGTTTCCTTTATGTATCCTATATTATTACTACGTGCTTTATGGTTGAATGCTTATGTATGCTAATATGTACACTATGTGTTTGTTGAAATGCTCAAATGAAACTTATATTTAAGTTGGTTGCTACATGCTGTATTGGACTAGCACATATGTATTCCTATCTTATTTAAAGTGTGTTTGGGGCTACGATGTAGTCCAGGCAATCGGTAACGGATCCTGATTTGGTGGCTGAGGTTGTTTCGCCACACAGGACGTGTTCGATGAATCCGAGCCATACTTTGGTTGTCGACAGTGGTTAGGCCACACGGAGTGCTTACGCACTTCATATCGATCAACTCGAGATGCGCTCGTACTAACCGAGCTCGTCAAGTAACCCGATTAGCCCGATGTATGTTCACCATGTATGGACGCTCCTGCTTGAATCTAAGGTACCAACTTACCAGTGAAAAGCCCATTTAACCATGGTACCACGATTCGCTAAGACTCATGAGCCGGGCATGGTGGTATGGGACACCATGGTCGAGCTGTCGGCCTACGCTGGGGCGACGAGCCTCCCCGTAGTGACCAGTGAGCAACCCAGACTCGTGAGCCGAATACGGTGGTATGGGACACTGTATTCGAGCTATCGGCCTCCATTGGCGCAGCCTAGTTGTGGTCCCCAGTCGGGTCGGTGACGAGCCTTCGAAAATAGACTGTCAGTTGGTAGGGCATTGGTGGAGTGACCTCGAGTATGAAATAGGCCTACCCCGGTGCAACCTGGTTGTGGTCCCCAGTCGGGTCGATGACGAGCCTTCAAAAATAGACTGTCAGTTGGTAGGGCATTGGTGGTAGTGACCCGAACTTGCCTATCGTATGTGATTAACTAAGATTGACGACCCTAGATGGATCATTGTTTGGGTTAATGATATAAAGGGCGGTACTTTAGCTTCCCAATCCTGCTGTATGAAAAGGACTAACAAGAACTTGGTAAGCACGCTCATGCACCGCATTGCATGTGCCGTTTGGCGTTAGGTAGAGCACTGAGGAAGTGACTGACATACGCGACCGTGAGATGAGGATCGCAAAGGGAGTGCTGGCGAGGGCATTCATCATTTATACATACTATTATTGCTTTAATCAGAGTACTTAGGGATATATGTGATTGTATTGCTTTATCATTACTGCTTGACTGAATTGATAACATGTTAACATTTGCTTTATAGTTGCACTGAGTTGATCACTCACTCCCACGTTACGGGACGATGTTTTAAACACCAACCAGACCCTGTTTTAGTTTTAAATGATGGCGATGCTTGCGAAGCGGAGCCGGACTTTTATGATGATGAGGGTTTCCCTATATGCAGCTATCAGGCGGGTCTATGTAGACCATGTTCTGACCGACGGGGTTACTGGGATGTTGATTAGACGCCATTACACTTGTTATTTTGCACTTTTGGAACACCCATGTATATTCTTTTTGTTCATTTTTAGAGTATACAGGTATATATTTAACCTGGTAACATGTTCACACTCTGGAGACTTACAACAGTTTATATATTTTACATATCTAACACAGTCTTTCGCTTGCTTATTTAACCGTCTCTGGAATATGATATGTTGTTTTGGTATAATCTCACTCATGTTTACTGCACTAATATGGACAACATTCAATCATCATCATCTATGTTGCATAAGTGATGCGTTGGAACTCGGGAGTGGAGCTTATGCTCAACCCCCGATTTTCAGGGCGTTACAGATATTTAGCGAAACATCACCAATACCTGGAATTTCCTAGACTACTAGTGTTATTAGCATTGATACCAATGTTATTGGAATCAATACGAATAATATCGGGGATATTTCAAAACTATCAACGATGCTCTAAACAATAATATGACACACCTAGTGATCAAAGTAGATTTCACATATATATCATGGTGAAGCCACTTGGTTTGCTCATAGGAGACTCACTACATGTATACATATAGAAAACAATGTTGACAAAATCGTTATCGTATCGCAAATTGTAGTAGGGGTTGAATCGTATCGAATCGCAAATCATATAGTAAATCGTAAGATTTTTTTTACAATTTTCTTAAAAAATCGAAAAATATATATATATGAAAAATATAAATAAATTAGACTTTCTTTTTTTAAAAAAAAAAAAAAAAAAACCCATCTATCTTCTTTTTGCCATCAATGTGCACCAAGTAATACCATATCATGAGTGTTAAAGGATTTGTATTCCTTTACTTTTTGTCTTCCAAGAAATTTCCCTTAAAAAAATACAAGGGTCTTTTAATAATCTATGTTCTTGTAAATTACGGTGGAAAAAGCAGCCTTTGATATTGTAGATAAACAAAAAAGATATTTTGATTTCCAAGCATCATTCCATAATACATATAAGTCAAAATGATTGGTTATCATACATCAATTTGATGTTTCAACTAGTTAAGAACTAAGAAATCACAAAAAATAAAATAATAAAAAATAAAAAATAAAAAATAAAAAGCTACATGATTTAATGTTGAAGAGAATATGTATCATTTGATCTCTTATAAAGAACAAATAAAATAATTTACCTTTTCTAAACGATTCCTAAAGCCCTCACTAATATAAAAACATAAAATGAAAGCCAAGTGAAGCTTAAAATAGAAGAGAACAAGTATAATTTGAATAGTAAATCAGGATTCAAATCATAAATTGTAGGATTGAAATCATAGAAACGTAGGATTCATATAAAAACGGATTCAAGGTTGGGATTCAAATTGTTTTGCTCAAGATTTGACTAAAATCGTATATTGTAAATCGTAAATCATAGGATTTTGACAACACTTAAATATATACATAGGGAAATGATCCCCTAATAACCAGTATGTACGAGAGCTTTGGTGCGCATTAAATGGAGTGGACCCAACCATGATGTGTTGCTGACTACCATGCCGACTATCAGATGCATCCCATCAAGTTAGGCCGAGGGTTCAAAAAATCAGATAAATCAATCATTCATGGGCAAGGTATTCCATATTGGTAACGGTGGTCGTAACAGTCACTACCATTACTGATACGGGTATCAGTCATAATGACCAATACGGGGGCGTAACGACCGTTACAACCCCCGTAACAATTGAATTTATTTTTATTTTTTTCCTCGAAAAATTCTAAAAAAATATCTAGAAAATCAAGAATAATGCAAATATTTCAAATATGTATTCCTTTTTGTTTTGAACATGTTTATGGTAGTGTAACGATCCACTCTTTGGTAAGAGTGTTGTATCGGGCTGTCTACTGAATTGTTTAATATGATTATGTCTCTAATGTTTACACATCACAATCAAGCATTAGAATTAGAAACCAGAAAAAGGCATAAATACTACTTTTTCGATTTTTTGAAAAAAAGGTTATCGGAGATTCTATTCGCTCAAATCACTTCAATCCACAGTTTTAATCTTAAAAGCTATAATAAGAGTGGTCAAAATCTATTGTAAAATGATATAGGAGAGTTTTTGGAATGAGAAAAGTGAAAAAAATGAGAAAAATGAATTTAAATAGAAAAAAAAAAAAGTGATCGTTTTTCTACGTTTCTTGAGTAACGGTTGTTATGCCTTGTAACAGCCTTTACGGTGACCGTAAAGGATGATACGGTCTCAAAAAACTAATTACCCCCTTTCACCCCCGTATCGCGTAATGGTCATGGTCGTTACCTATACATATCGACCTTTACGGGCGAATCGTAACAGATACGGAACACCTTGTTCATGGGCCACACAAAAGGAGATAGATACGAGAGGGGACCCCCACCCTTCCGTACTAGCCCACCTTGTTGTGTGTGGAATTTGAACAACTTAACACCTTCATCTATACTAGATGAAAGGGCACACAAAAAATCAATCCATTTTCCACATCACATCATGCGGGCATCAGTGAAATCAATGGGTTGTCGTTAAATCGCTTAAGCGATTGTATGCGATCAACACGGTGTGCTCGCTTATGCGATCGCACAATTGCATAAGCGCTCGCACGTTTTTTTTTTTTTTTTTAATTATATAAAAATTAAAAATAATAATAAATAAATATTTTTTTTAAAAAAAAAAAATCCTCTTAAAGGAGGAAACTCTCCAGTTAAGGTTGGATGAACACATCCTTAACCAGAAATTGAAATTTTTCTGGAATTTGGCAAAAGGTAATTATTATAGTCAGAAGGATCGATCTTCCTACCTCAACCGCAACCGAGAGTCATGGCAGCATAAGATGATCCCTCGATCTCTCTCTCAACCAAGAGTGTCTCTACCGACCAGCTAAGTGATTTGATTTTGCTCTTATTCTAAAACTTAAATTTATTAGTTATGATTATAAGGTGTACCAAATTTCAGGGTCGTTAGACATGAGACCCTCAACAAACAAATTAATAATTTATTTTTTCTTTATTAATAAAACCAAGCACTTAGCCAGTTAGTAAAAGCACTCTCAATAGAGGGATAGGTCGGTGGATCGATTCCCCACATTGCAGAAATTATATTCAAAAAAAAAAAAACCATAAAAAGTGGGGAAAAAAATGGAAATTTTGGGAAATTTCTGTTTTTTTTTCTCATAAAGACTTCACTACTCCCATCAATTTCCAAAACTAATTTGTGAATATTGGTAAGTATATTACCTATACTATCTAAGCTATTAATAACTAAAAATTACCAACTACTTATTAATAAAATGTAAAAACTTGATACTTTTATTGATAAACAAATCTACCAAGTACAAACTACTAATCTACTAACTATATACATTGTTCCATCTCCCATCGTGGCACATCACCACCATCACCATCATCATCAACAAAGTCATCTCCTTCTTCAACGTACACATCATCTTCTTCCGTTTCTTCATCATCTGTCCGCACAAGTTGCTCATCCACGTCTAATGGTCGAGCATCTTCTTGTACTTCTTCAATCTCAATATCATCATCGTTTTCTCCTTGACTACTAGGCATAGGCCTCGTGCTACTACTCGCCCCTCCATCTCCTCTTCTCCACCGTTGAGATTGAGAACCTTCGCTAGGTGCCGATCCATAAGCGGCGTCTTCAACTTGGGCCCATGTAAGGGACTCACCGGCAAAGATTAGATCATTTGTCTCCACAAGCCACTCACTATCTGGATCCAAATCATCTAGGCTGATAGGATCATAAAATCCAAGCATTTCTCGCCTAGCCTGGAATCTTTCTCGTAGCTTCTGGTTATACTGGAACCTTTAAGGAGCTCCAATCCAAGTTCAAGTCCAACTTAAAGAGAAGACAAATCCATCAAATTTATGAGAAGAAGACCGCGAAACAGATCCACCCACTCTCCTTCTCAATTCTTCTTCTAGCCCTCCAACTTTATATATCTTTTCTTCTTTGTGTTTACTTTTGGGAACCAACCAAGTCGTTTGTTGAAATACCAATTAAGGGAACCTCATTACCTGTGAGTAGAGACACCTATATCATGAGTGGAGTAGGGTGCCTAAAACCTTCCCTACTCCAACACCCCATTCCTTAACCAAAAACTTGGTGAATAGGCCATATCAGAGTCAAGTCCCCAAAAATCAAGAGAATCACTCCCTTGATTATTGTGTCAAAAACAAGGGTTCTAGCCTATCCTTGAAAAGTACATTAAAAAGGTTAGCTGCAACTCCAAGATTAACTTAAAAGGCTTTGCAATTCTATTGAGCCTTTGTTGTTATGTCGACAAAATTGGTTCTCATGAGAATCCATGAGAACCCTTCAAGATCTCATCACACATGATGTGCATATGCAATCCATGCAACACAAATCCTTCATCTAAAAAATCACACTGTTTTGCATCTTTGTTGATGTCTGAGCACTAGGGCTTTCATGAGGTGAAGCGTCTAGGGGACAAAGGGCTCTCATGTGAATTGGTTCCTAAGGGAAAATCCCTCACTCTCATATAATATGCAACAAATTGGCCCCACCATAATGATCGCCTTGTGCAAAAATAAACCCCATCCAATCATTGGGTGGTGGGGCCTTGTGCAAAAATAAAACCCATCCACTCATTGGGTGGCCCCACCACAACTCATTGTGTGTGTGTGTGTGTGCTTGCCTTGTGCAAAAATAAACCCCATCCACTCATTGAGTGGCCCCACCACAACTCTGTGTGCGTGCATGCTTTATTTTAGTGTGTACATGGGTTCCAAGCATGAGAGTGTGTGTTTGTCGATGCTATAGCCATAGATGTGGATAAAGGTCAATTGACAACTGTGGAGGCTCCAATTCAAAAGAATAATATAAATTCTGAAAAAAAAAAAAAAAAAAATCAGTTGTTATCTAACATCTTCAAGCATATCAAAATACAGGTTCAAAGGGATGCATGAAAGATCAATACAAGTATCAATTCCTCTTTTCTTACCATAATGCGCTTTAGAATGAACAAATCCTCGCTGTCGGAATCAGTAAAACAATGCTGACTGGATGAATTAGCTTGTGAACTTGTATCACATGGATCAACATGTAGACTATTAACAGAGCAAGTTTTAGTTTTGTTCATCCGATTCAAGGTATCACCCTCTTGAGAACAATTCCAGTGAAACGCCAAATAAACTTCACCATACGATCCACGATCAAACCTTCTTTTTAGTATATACCTAACTAGCAAGGCATTAGGGGCTTCAAAATTACTTATGACCAACATAAAATAGGAATTGTAGCCAAAAAAAAAAAAAAAAAATTTCTTACACTAAAACCACTAAATCCAGACAAATAAAAAGAAATCTGTAGCATGTCATCTAATAACCAAGGACAGGAATTAGAATGCATATTGACAAAATTCCAGGATCATAATGGTCAAAGTGCACAAAGATCATTAGCAAGATAAGTTTAGCCACTGAATTTTGTCACAGATGGAAAATAAGCATGTCATAATTGTCTGCATATGATGAAATAATAAAGTGGGAATGACAATATGATTGTCACTTATAATGTCAAAGTGCACTCAGATATCACAAAGTATTGTGTGGTTATGACCATCGTATTAAATGATTCAGAAAAAATATTGTAGAAATAAAACATTCTAACCATGACACTGGTCCTAACGCGGATGATTCAGTATAAGCACATGTCAATCCGCAAGATAAAGTTTGGCAGAAGCCTGAGAAAATGACTGGGAACGATCTTCTCAAGGCAGTTGTTAGGGCACTTGATGAGGCCCATTCAGATATTCAATCAGATCACAGGCAGGAAAATGTGCTAACATGCAAGGTTCAGGATGTGGCAACCGTTGATCAAGAGAATGATAATGGCTGTTACAAGGGAGCAAATGCAGAAGCTACTCAGGTTTCTGAACATGAACATATTAATGGATCATCTGATTAAATGGGAAATGAACTGTGTATATGCTACGTATGCAATTCGGTTTTATATCAACATCATCATCATCAAGCCTTGTCCCAACCAACTGGGGTTGGCTACATGAATCCTTCTCCGCCATTCCACTCTATCAAGGGCCATAACTTCAGTTAGACCATAGATCAATCAATACAGTTTTATATACAAACTGATATTGTAATTTGAACATGAAATGATGAGATCATGGATGCATAAATTATATTATATGCATGTTATTGCATAAATCAGAGTATAAGTTTCTCCGATTTGAATATAAACTAACATTACAACTTAGAACTATAACTTCAGATCAGTGGAAATACAGAACTGGATCACAAATGTCCCACAGTTCAGAACTGAAAATGTGGTTGGCGATGTTGGTACTGTTTTTCCACTCCAGAGACAGCAGGTCTCATTCTAAACAATGAATACTCAGGGTACTCTCATCGTGAAGGTTGCAGACCTGCCCTATCAGCAGCTAACAAAAGAAGCATAATACATGTATTCACATATAATTGCAATAATCCTAGTTCTTATGCATTCATTCCACTTCTTTTTTTTTCCTTTTTTTTTTTACATTACGAAATCAAATCATAATGAGTAAATATAAAAGCGTAAGCTACATATATCTAGATGATGAATAAGTAACAGCACTCATGTAAAATAATTGAAAGTTTGCAAATTAAGGTCGAACATCAACTTAATTAATGAGGCATATACTTTTCAAGAAACAATAACACAATGGCCCATGCTATAATGCCTTAAAAGCTTCCACATTGGAGGTTACCTAGAATCAGGTGAGTCGTATCCAAATGATGCTGAAGAATTGAAACCTGTATCGTTGAAAGGGATCGATTCAAGCAAACCAAGAAAACTAGCAAAGTCGTCGGGGTTCATGCACTGGCCTTTGGCACCTTCAATATCCATCCCAAAGTGCAAACACAAATTTTTATCATTGTATAGACCTAAAGATCCTCCACCTGAAATCATATACACAGCAATTAGACAGCCTTCATACCAACATTAAGAAGAAAAATGCTGAGCCCATCGTGTAGCGCAATAGTGACGAGTTGTGTGGACCCCATCGTGATGTTTGTATGAAATCCACTCCATCCATTAGAAAATGCCCCCTCGTGTTTGTCCAGTGGCCCAAAAATCAAGCCGATCCATCACCTAGGTGGGCCCAATGTTTTCCATATCATTATAGCGTAATGTATCTCAACCTTGGGATATGGATACATATCAGCTATCGCCCAAGATATATCATGGTATCGTGTAATTTATCGTTGTTGTTGGGAAACATGGAGAAACATTGGGAAATTGGTAGAATTTTTCAATGAAACATTAGGCATTGTTAAGAAAGACACCAGTACACACTTGGAAATATATATATATATATATATATATAGAGAGAGAGAGAGAGACGCTCAGCTACGCACCGGTTCGCACGTCATTATGTGCGAACCTTACTATCAACCATCGGATAAGGTAGACGGTCTGGATGAAGGCGCTCTTATAGGCGAGTTTGAAAGAGCGAGTTTCCGTCTCTAACACACCTCTTCTCCTCTCCGAAGGATGCGGTGGAAGCCTTTCATATGAAATTCTTCCGCTGGGATGTAGGTGGGTCCCACCAAGACGTTAGTGATAAATCCACGACGTCCATACATTTTTAAAAATAATTTTATGGTATGAACCCAAAAACTAAGGTAGATTAAAATCTCAAGTGGGCCACACAGTGTTGATTGAACTCTCACCGTTAAAAACTTCCCGGTGCTACCAAAGTTTTGTTAAATAAACATCACGATGGGCCCTAAAATATTTTAGCGGTGAGAATCATTATCACCGCTGCTTCCAGTGGTGTGGTCCACTTGAGATTTGGATATGCCTCAGTTTTGGGATGATGCCCTGAAATGATAAGGAAAAATGGATGGACGATGTGGATAAAACCCATACATCACGTGACCACTTAAAGCTCCTGCCCATTCATAACTGTAGACTGGCGGCGGTAGGGCGCGATCCGGGCCGATTTCACAATAAGTTATCGAACGCAGATTAACTGCTGACAGGTTGAGCAACGTGACTGGATCCATCATGATCCATGCGTTACATCCACACCGTCTATCCATTTGGAGAGATTATTCTAAGGCATAAAACAAAGAATAAGGCAAATCCAAAGTTGTAATGGACCCACCACAGAAAACAGTGGGGAGAGTGACGCCCACCTTTGGAAACTTCCTAAGGTTCACCATTATGTTTATTTGAGATCCAAACTGTTCATAAGTTAACGCAGATATGAAAGAAGGGAAAACATATATATCAGCTTAATCGAAAACTTTTGTGGCCCTTAGAAGTTTTTAACGGTGGGCATCACTTTCCCCATTGTTTTTTGTGGTGGGTCCACTAAAGCTTTGTATGTGGCTCATTCTTTGGATTATGACCTAAAATGATCTCTCCAAATGGATCGACGGTATGGATACTAAATATGCACCATGGTGGGGCCCACAGAACCTGATAACGTCACTTTGGTAGGGAGTCGGCTACTCAACCTATCCATGGCTAATCCGGACACGGATTGGCTACTGACAGGTTGAGTATTGAGAATGGGAAGCGGATTGACTGGTGTACCACACCTCAGCTATATAGCTAGTGTATTGACGTTAGCAAGTTATGTGGGTCCCATTATAAGGTATGTGTTATATCCAAACCGTCCATCCATTTGGCGAGCTTGTCTTAAGGCTTGAGACGAAAAATAAGACAGATCTAAAGATCAAGTGGAACACATTGAAACAAACAGTGGGGGATTGAACGTCTACCATTGAAACCCTTTTGGGGGTCACAGAAGCTTCCGATCAATATGAAATTTGTTTTTCCTCTTCATCCATGTATTTTTTACCTTATTAACAGATTGGATGGAACGTAAACGTTATGTTGGGCCCTACGAAGTTTTTAACGGTGAAAATCATTATCCTCGCTGCTATTTTTGGTGTGGTCCATTTGAGCTTTGGATATGATTCATTATTTTTCAAATGCTCTAAAATGATCTTGAAAAATGAATGAACGGTATGGATATAATAAATACATCATTTTGGGGCCCATGTAACTTTCATCTCATTTGAACCATTCGTACAACTCAAATCTCGAGGAGCATCGGCGCTCATCTTCGCACGACACGGATCTACACCAGCTTATATAGTTGGTGTGAGGTACACCAGCCAATCCGCTTCCCCGAGAATGCTACTGAAGTGACGTCACCAAGTTCTGTGGGCCGCACCATGATGTATGTTTTGTATTCATGCCGTCCATCCATATGGAGAGATCATTTTAGGGTAAGATCCAAAGAATGAGTCACATCCAAAGCTCCAGTGGATCCCACCACAAAAAACAGTGGGGAGTGACACCACCGTTAAAAACTTCTAAAGGCTACAAAAGTTTTCAATCAAGCTGATATTTGTGTTTTCCCTTCTTTAATGTCTTTGTTAACTTTTTAACAGTTTAGATTTCGAAAAAACATCATGGTGGGCCTTAGGAAAGTTTCAACGGTGGGCGTCAATCTTCCCGCTGTTTTCTATGGTGGGGTTTGCTAAAGCTTTGGATCTTCCTCATTCTTTGGCTCATGCCTTAAAATGATATCTCCAAATGGATGAACGTTGTGGATACAGCACATACATCATAGTGGGGTCCACATAACTTGGTGATGTCACTTCAGTAGCGAGTCTCGCTACTCAACCTATGGCTACTCAACCTATCAATATATAATGCACGTCCAGCTAATCCGCTTCCAAAGTTCCTTTGCACACGTGTCACAGACGTCTAATCCGAACAGTCCATTCGATGCGGAATCCCATGGAACATCAAGGGTCAAATTTTTGTCAAAGGAAATATCAATCTACAATGATTCTGACTTTCTGATTCTGATTTAGCTTTCTGATTCTGATTCTGATTCTGATTCTGATTCTGATTCTGATTCTGATTCTGATTCTGATTCTGATTCTGACTAATATCTACAATGATTCTGACTAATAGCGATGATTCTGACTAATATCTACAATTTCTGACTAATATCTCTGACTTTGGTGATATGTGAGTTATCTGATTTATTCCTTCCTTAATTAGGATATATTAGCATGCGGTATATTTAGATAGATGTATATATGGTAAGTGAAGATCACTTGTATTTCTTCCCTAAATAGATTGTAATCTACCTATATAATGGGCAATTGTCAATGAAGAAAGCGGACTTTTCAAAAGGACTAAAGCTGTCATGGTATCGAGCTATAGCTCTAAATTTCCATTTGTCTCGTGCTCTCAAGTTTCTTAGTCTCGATTATTCTTGTTCAAGTTTCTGTTGACCTCATGTCTTAGATAAGTCGATGTTTCTTTGATTCGTTTCAATGGCAAGAACTACTCTGCTTGGGCGTTTCATTTCGGGATTTTCGTCAAAGGTAAGGAGGTTGTGGGGACATGTTGATGGCGGTAACCTAGCTCGACGACAAAGACAAAGACAAAGACCGACACGCCAAGTGGGAAGTCGAGGGACACCTGTTATGGCATGGATTTTGGGATCGTTGAACCCAACATCATCTTGAACCTTCGATCTTCTCGATGCGACTCGGATGTGGACATATCACGAAGAAGGTCTACGATCAACAAAACAACGCTCGTCGTTTCCGGCTTGAACATGAATTGGCCACTCTCCAACGGGATAGTCTTTCTATCTCGATTTTTACTCTAGATTCACTAATCTTTTGGTGAATACACGATATAGTTTATCTTGACTTACCATCAGAAGGTCTTAGTTCTGTTCAATCTGTCCATGAAACTACTCGGAGGATCAATTTCTAATGAAACTAAGGTCTGAATTTGAAGGCACGGATCAATCTTATGAGCAGAGAATCTGTCCCCTCCTTGATACATGCCTAAATGATCTTCTTCGCGAGAGCAGCGCCTTCTCACTCAAACCACCATGGAACAACGACGATCTACATACTTTCTGTAGCCTATGCAAAGCACAAGGCGAGGCCACGAAGCGGGGATATGAGCAGCATTCGGTGCTACATTGCGAGGATTTGGTCATTATCTTTGCATTGTCCCGAAAATTCTGCAACTATTGCAAAAAGGATGGCCATATCATCGAGGAATGCCCAACTCGACCCCAAGAAATCGGAGACGGCATATCTTGTCTCGGTTGGCTCTTCTAGTGCGGGTAGTTTGGTGAATACAACACAAAGTGCTCTGCTCCTGCTCCGTTTCGGTCAACCCGTGACCCCGACATGATTCAACAAATGATCATTTCTGCATTTTCGACTTTAGGACTCTCGGGTAAACCCTTCACTACATCATCTCCTTGGTACTTTGATTAGGGGCTTCCCATCATATGACAAACAATCTTGCTTCTCTTACCAATGTAAACAAATATTTTGGAAATCTCAAAATTCATACTGCTTGATGGCAATCATTTACCTATCACGGCCCTTTGGTGATGTTTCCTCCTC
Source organism: Magnolia changhungtana (assembly GCA_030180095.1). Lineage (NCBI taxonomy): Eukaryota > Viridiplantae > Streptophyta > Magnoliopsida > Magnoliales > Magnoliaceae > Magnolia > Magnolia changhungtana. The sequence goes on from JASAUF010000600.1 coordinate 9,550,522, forward strand.
TCTCACGATGTCTTCGTATCTCTGGTCTTACCACCAATCTTGTGTATGTCGGTCAGTTAGTTGATAATGATTGTAAAGTAGAGTTTTCTAAATCTGGTTGTGTTGTGCAGGATCAACAGTCAGGGCGGATGATCGCGAGGGGGCCTAAAGTGGGACGTCTTTTTCCTCTTCAATTTCCTCTGTCTTCTTTTTCTTTGCCTTTTGTCGCTTGTAATTCTGCTCATGTTGATTACCGAGCGTGGCATAAACGTCTCGGACATCCAAACTCTAATGTACTTCATGCTTTATTGAAATCTGGTTTTCTTGGGAATAATGAAACACCATCTCTTAGTGTTGTTCAGTTTGATTGCAATTCTTGCGAGACTTGGCAAAAGTAAAACTCTACCCTTTCCTTTTCACACACGCATGTTGTCAAACCTTTCGATTTGATACATAGTGATGTGTGGGGTATGCACTGATCACTTCGCATGCTAATTACAAATACTTTGTCACTTTTATTGTGACTATAGTCGTTTCACATGGATTTATTTCCTTCATTCCAAAACGAAGTATTTTCTGTTTTAAAATTTTTCATGCATATATTCGAGACACAATTTTCGGCCCATGTCAAAATCCTTCGTTCGATAATGGGGGTGAGTATATGTCTCATTTGTTTCAGGACTTCCTCTGAGAATCATGGCATCATCTCTCAACGGTCTTGCCCTTCGACACCTCAACAAAATGGAGTGGCTGAAAGGAAGAACCGTCACCTTCTTGATGTGGTTCGCACTCTTCTGTTAGAATCTTCCACGCCCTCTCGATTTTGGTGTGAAGCTCTTTCCACTGCTGTCCATCTCATTAACAGATTGCCTTCTCCCATATTGAACCATGACTCACCTTTCACCAGGTTATTTGGTCACCCTCCAACTTATTCTAACCTTCGTACCTTTGGTTGTGTCTGTTATGTTCATCTTCCTGCACATGAACGCACAAAACTTACGGCTCAGTCAATTAAATGTGCTTTTCTAGGATATTCAGTACAACAGAAAGGTTTCATTTGCTATGATCCAAATCTGTGTCGCATTCGAGTTTCTAGAAATGTGATTTTTTTCGAAAATCAATATTTCTTTTCTACCCATCAGGATCATGTTTCTCCTTCATTTTCTGTTTTGCCTATGTTTCCTAACTCTCTTTGCATCCGGTCCCTTCTAAACCTCTCCTAGTGTATCGACGACGCTCCACCACCACTTCCCACCAACCTTGGCACCTCCCGAGCCCCCTCAAGCTTCTTCCTGATTCTATTTGCTCTGTTTTCAGCACCTGCACCTCCCTCTCTCCGACTCAGTACTCGGGTTCGTAGACCCCCAGATAGGTTTGGTTTCTCTTCTCCTTCATCCTTCACAGCCACTTTGTCGTCTATTTCTCTTCCTTCATCTTATAAACAGGCAATGGAGCATGAGTGTTGGCGAAAAGCAATTGAAACCGAACTTCTCGCACTTGAAGAAAACCAAACTTGGGATGTTGTTCCATGTCCCTCCTCCGTGAAACCCCTTGGCAGTAAGTTCGTGTTTTCTATCAAGCTTAATTCTGATGGGTCCATAGATCGTTACAAAGCTCGATTAGTGGCACTTGGCAACAAACAAGAATATGGTCTCGACTATGATGAGACCTTTGCACCGGTCGCCAAAATGACCCTTTGTCCAGAACTATACTCGCTCTTCTTTGCATCCCAATCTGGCCCTTACATCAAATGGATGTTAAGAACGCATTTCTCCACGGTGATCTCAAGGAAGACGTTTACTTAAAAACGGTATGCCCACTTCCTCACCTAATGATGTTTGCAACCGAAACGTTCTTTGTATGGTTTGAAGCGGGCACCAAGAGTATGGTTTGAGAAGTTTCGATCTACTTTGCTTAGTTTTCTTTCACTCAAAGTCGGTATGACTCCTCTCTTTTTCTACAAAGGACATCCACAGTATCGTCGTCCTCCTTGTTTATGTGGACGATATCGTCATCCGGCTCGACTTGGAGGCAATCTCTGTGTTCGGACTTTGTTGAATTCCACATTTCACATGAAAGATCTTGGCCAGCTTACCTATTTCTTGGGTTTAGAGGTGCATCATCGGCCCGACGGTCTCCTCTTGCATCAGCACAAGTATAGTCAAGATCTGGTTCAGCTAGCCGGTCTCACCAACGCTACTTCGGTTGACACCCCCATGGAACTTAATGTGAAATATCGACGTGACGAAGGGGAGCTTCTTGAGGATCCTACTACCTATCGGAAGTTGGTTGGTAGTCTTATCTATCTAACCATTACCCGACCAGACATCTCTTATCTTTGTTCATACCGTCAACAAATTCATGCAAGCAGAGGCATCTCCATCTATCAAGATCCGCCGCATAATTCGCTACATTCTTGGGACACCTACTCGTGGCTTATTCTTCCCTTCCAGGTTCTTCACTTGACTACAAGCCTATAGTGGCCGACCGGGTAGGTTGCCCCATGACACCGAGAAATCTACTACTGGTGGTGTATGTTTCTTGGTGATGCCCTTATCTCTTGGAAATGCAAGAAGCGGGACCACGTCTCCAAATCATACCGAGGCCAAGTACCGAGCTATGTCTGCAAAGCATGCTCAGAGATCATTTGGTGCGTGGTCTCCTCACGAGCTTAGTTTCATTCCGTACATCCTACTCCACTCCATGCTGACAACACTAGTGCCATCCAAATTGCCGCAAACCAGTCTATCACGAACGCACCAAGCACATCGAGGTTGACTGTCACTCAATCAGGGAAGCCTATGATCATCAAGTCATCACTCTTCCACATATCTCCACAACTTTGCAGATTGCCGATATCTTCACAAAATCCATGCCACGTCAGCGCCATCATTTTCTCGTTAGCAAATTGATGCTTGTCGATTTACCAGCATCAATTTGAGGGGGGATGTCAAAGAATATCAATCTACACAATGATTCTGACTTTTCTGATTCTGATTTAGCTTTCTGATTTACTGATTCTGATTCTGATTCTGACTTCTGATTCTGATTCTGACTTTCAGATTTCTGATTCTACAGATGATTCTGACTAATATCTACAAGCAGATTACTGACTAATAATGATTCTGACTAATATCTCACAGATGATTCTGACTAATATCTCGACTTTGGTGATATATGATTATCTGATTTATTCCTTCCTTAATTAGGATATATTAGCTGTACAGTATATTTAGATAGATGTATATATGGTAGGGGCTGAAGATCAGCTTGTATTTCTTCCCTAAATAGATTGTAATCTACCTATATAATGGGCAATTGTCAATGAAGAAAGGCAGACTTTTTCAAAAGGACTCTAAACTGTAGGACTCTAAACTGTCAATTTTCACCCTAATAAAAAATTCTGATGGGCCATAGTAAAGAGAAATGCAAATCAAGGGGGGATACTGTTTTCATTTTTTATGGCCCACAAAAGTTTTGGATCAAAGTAAAAATTGGGCCCAGGAGGTTTCATGAGATGGTGCTTCACGTGTACCGTTCAGATTTTGGAGTCGCATCACTTACTATAACTTCTCAAAAAAAGTTCCCAGGAGTGCGCGAACTGGTGCGCAGCTTTCGGCATCTACAGAGGGGATGCGGATTGCGTCCTACTGTCGCCTGTCTTCAGCTATGAGTGGGTAGAAGTTTTGAGTGGTCACATGATGCATGGTTTTTATCCACACCGTCCATCCATCTTTTCTTATCATTTCAAGGCATTATCCCAAAACTGAGGCATACCCAAATCTCAAGTGGGCCACTCCACAGGAAGCAGCAATGATAACGATTCTCACCATTAAATTTTTTTTAGGGCCCACCGTGATGTTTATTTGACATACAACCTGTAGATTAGGTCATATAGATATGGATGATGGCAAAAAACAAATATTAGCTTGATCCAAAACTTTAGGCCCCGAGAAATTTTTAACGGTGAGAGTTCAATCAACACTGTGGCCCACTTGAGATTTTGATCTACCTTAGTTTTTGGGTTCATACCATAAAATTATTTTTTTAAAATGTATGGACGGCGTGGATTTATCACTAACATCTTGGTGGGACCCACCTAGCATCCCAGCGGAAGAACTTCATGTGAAAGGCTTCTGCCGCATCCTTCGAAGAGTTAGGGAATAAAGAGAAGAGGCGTGCCAGAGACGGAAACTCGCTCTTTCAAACTCGCCTATAAGAGCGCCTTCATCCAAACTGTCTACCTTATCCTACAGTTGATAGCAATGTTCGCCGTAATGACATGCGAACCAGGTGCCTGTGAGCTCTCTCTCTCTCTCTCTCTCTCTCTCTCTCTCTCTCTCTCTCTCTCTCTCTCTCTCTCTATATATATATATATATATATATATATATATATATATATATATCAAAAAACAAGTGCACATAATAGGTTTCCTTTGTATAGGGCCCTAATTTATGCGTTGTCTAATTAAATTGATCCAACTGTATTCAAAGTCGATTCAAAAAATTTAAAAATTTACGAAATCACGTATGGAAACACAAGCATTACATTAAGAAAAAAAGGAAGTAGAAAACTAGAAATATACTTGTGGATTTCAAAACTATAATTTTTTTAAACATTTTTTAATTTAAAAAAAATCCTCAAATTGCCAAGAATGTGCAGATCATGATATATACATGTTTGATTTCGTACTTAGACACAGTGTTCGAATTATCTCCGATATTATCTTTATCTCCAGCTCAGCGATACCGATAACACTGGTAGTGATATCGATAACGCTGGTAGTATCAGAAATTCCAGGTATTAGCAATGTATTGCTAAGCATCGACAACGTATCAATATTGCTAATATAATCACTAATATTTTCGACTATGTAAATTCTAGGTGTCGCTTGTATTGCCAATGCATCAATATCGCCAATGCATCACCAATATTTTCGATGATGTAAATTCTAGGTAATGCTGGTATTATAAGTGTATCAACGATATTTCAATAATATCGCCAATGTATTGATATCATCAAAATTTTGTTTATTAGAAAAAAATTTTATTTCAATTTTTTTTTTTGGGCACATGGTTGTATGTAGTGTTCAATTTGTCATTGATAATATTGATAACATCTCGATCTTATCGATATCGCAACATACGCAATATTGAGACCACAATATTTCTTTTCATTTCCAATTGTTAATAATTTCTTGGTGAAATATCATGTGTTGTTGATATTTTGCAATATCAATAGATGTTTGGATGAAAGGTTGGATGGTTAAATAGGTTGGATGAGATGTTTGGACTGATTTCTTACAGCAACACATGCTTTTCAGGCCTCATTAAATGGAAGCTTGTTATGTATGCATTCTTTTTGCAAATTTTTTTATTTCTAAATATACAAATATGTACATTTTAACATCTCCTGAAGTTTCGCTGAAAATTCCACCGTTTTTCCCATGTTTCCCCACATTTCCGGTTATCAGCGATATCGATATTGTTTCCATATCCCTGGCCAGCGATACCGATACTTCGAACACGCTAAGATTGTAATTGATTTGGAAAAAATTAGACATTTCGATTTTTCTCCAATTTTTCACAACTTAGCCCATCTCCCCCAAATCTCAAAATCAGAGCTCCAAATCCAAAATTTTACACAAAGAATCATGAATTTCTTACGATTTTATACTTTTTGCAACATATAAAAATGAAAAAAAAGAATCAAAACTCAAAAATATGCAACTTTTATAATCCAGTCCTAAGAACTTCCGATCGCAATTTCAAAGAACTTTTGAAGATTTTCTTCCAATAAACTAGAATGGATTGGTCGAAATCACCTTAAGATGTTCTAGGAAGATTGAATTATTTTTTTGGCAAAAAAAAAAATGAATTTTTGTGAATTTTTAAGGATTTTCTAAACAAAACAGCGGTGGTTTCCTTTTATCCCCTTCGATATCGCACTCGGTATCGATATATCACACAGTACATTAAAAATTTATAAAGGGGGAGTGTGGATAGATCGCATGATATCCACGATATATCGCGCGATATATTACACAATACCATGAAAAAAGGATATTAAAGTTAGGTTTTGTATCGCCAAGCTAGGATAAAAGATATATCGCGGGATATATCGGTGACATTGCAAGATATTGAAAACACTAGATGGGCTACACTGTAGGAAACAATGGGGATGATGCGCCACCCTTGATTGAGTTGGGGCCCATGTGAGTGTTAGAATGGCCTGATTCTTGGCATGTCCCTTCATCATGGTGGGATAAATAAAGTGAAGGGGCTAAACTGCGTATATGCATAATGATGTCGCCAAACACAATAAACGGTGGGCAACCCTCTCTCAATTGTGCATGTTGTGTGGCCCACCTAAGTCATGCATTGGCTAGATTTTTGGGCTCAAGGCCCAACTTGAGGTTTAAACTACTGTAGCTTATGGTAATGCCGACAAGAGATTGATTGTATTTATGCTTATGGTAGTGTTGACATGAGATTGACAGTATCGTCGCTTATGGTAGTGTTGATGGCTGCTACTGGATCATTCTCATGTATGCATGCATGTATTTATGAATGTGTATTATGGTAGCGACATTTATGGATGAATTTATGCATACATGTGTGTATGTATGAATTCAATAAAGCTGAAACCTTATGGAAAAAGAATCATAAAATTCATGCATATTAATCTTTGCAGCTAAAGGAAACATCAAGCATGTCAAGTAAACATAAAATGAATATAACATTGGACAGTTAGATAATTATGAGAAAAGATTCAAAAAACCAATGGTGTAAACATAAAAAGAATAACATGGGGCACTAGCAGGTGAAACTTACTATGATGGTGCCCAAGGCCATTAGGTAAAGCTTGTGGTAGATCATAAACATCATTTTTCATATCATCCCTTTGCGCATGAAAAACATAATCAATGTTTTCATTAAGATTCTCGGATAAATAAAAGCAACCAATTTTTTTCTGTGGCCCTTCAACCTTCAACAAGAAGAAGCCCCAATAGCATTAAGACAAGTAATGCATTAAGCATCACGAAATAAATTTTGGAATATTTTTAAACTAAAATCATTGGAAGCATACAAGAATAAATCACATGTCTACATTACAAACATCTAAAGATCTATAAATGATCTAAATAGTTTCTTTTCTTCCTTTTTTAACTACTATTTTTTTTTCCAAAATAAAAAGATTTGGCAATGAAATTTATGGAATAGATGATAGTTTAATTTTTAGCGAAATGAAGAGGAAAGTTCGTGAGATAAAATGAATCTAAGAGAATATAATTTATGTTCAGCTCATTTACATCCAAGAGATTGTGGACCTCTAATAGATAAAAATGAATCTTAAATTTGGTGGCTGAAAAAAGTTGCTTCTTTCCTTCCAAGGAAAACTAGAACTGTTTAACTCTACCCATATGTCTCTCCACCTGTTTTGGTCTAATAAGTTTCTTTTGCCCAAGAATTGCATGGAAATCATGGAAAGCATCCCTAGCATAAGAGGTTTGGCCAAGAACCATGTTTTGCATATTGTCGGAAATGGAGATTTGGCCAAGAACCATGTTTCTTTGGGCTGATCATTGGTTACAAGGTGGTAGATTGCTTGATAGATTTGGTTCTAGAGCAGGATATGACCTTGACTTGAACAAAGAAATTTTGGTCAGCTATCTAACAGCTCATGGCAGATCCCAACTCCTATGTCCTCTGATCTCATGGAAAGTATTCAGAGATCAGGAACGTTCAGATCTTCAGCATCCAGAGATGAAATAATCTAGTGCCCTGACTCTCAAGGCAGATTCTGTGACTCAGCTTTGGAAATTTGTACAAGCTGTGGTGCACCGGTCCCTTGGGCTGAAGAAATCTGATTTAAATGAAACATACCAAAGCATCTTATAGATGCTTAGATGGGGCTTCTTGACAAATTAAAAACCATGGATATTTTAAGAGCAAGACAAATCATCAATGACGTTTTGTGCCCTTTCTGCAGTCAGCCCACTGAATCTAGCAGCCATCCATCATTTGAGTGCAATTGGACAAACTAGCTTTGGAGGCAAATACAAGCTAAGTTTGGCATAGACATGGAATGAAGCAGGGATCTTATAGCCACTTTCTCTAACTTCATAGGAAAGCTCCAGTGCAAGCTCGCTTTTACAGCATTGGTGTGGCATATTTGGCAGGAAAGGAACAGGAGTGTTTTTTTTTTTTTTTTTTTTTGGTCCTTGAAGGATCAACTCTAATGAAGCTACAATCTCTCAAAAATAAATAAATTAATTAATTACTAAAAACTCCAAGGAAGCTATAATCCATTGTCTTCGAAGACATCCATGCCAACAATATGTTTGTCCTAAGCCAAGTCCTCGTCTCCACTGCCTCTAGCCAATCAGCTACTTGGAATCTCCCCACATCATTAGAATCCCTCAACCTCATCATCAACAAAGCCAGCAGTCCAATTTGATTCCGAGCTGGTGCTTAGCTGCCGGCTTGAAAAATGACTGTAGCACTGGAATGATTTGCTGGTCTCCAAATTGGTGAAGGTCCATGCCCAAGACCAACTCAAACTTGGAACAAAAGGCTCAATATATAATCATCAACATGGTTTACAGCTAGAATTCAGAGAACGTTCACACCCAAGACAACTGGAAACTTGATCAAGTATACAAGTAAACTCCTCGACAAGGTTTGAAACGTGAATAGGAAACTGCAAGTCTCAATTGCGTCAATCAAACTTTTGCGAGATTAGAATTGAAATATATAATATTTATACGACTCCAAAAGGCAAAGTCACTTTTTTCTTCTCTTTTTTTTTTTTTTGTTTATTCTACCAATGCCAAAAAGCTAGGACAGGGCTTTGATGATTATGATGATGAGATGACAATTACCTTCTTTTTTTTTGGAGGAGGGGGGGGAAGGAAATTTTATTAAAAAAGAAGCCCATAAGGAAACAAAACAAAGGAACTTGAACCCGAGCAAAAGAGAATACACCCAACAAAACCAAAACAATCAAGAAGCCAACACTTCCAACTTCGCCCTTCTAAAGACCTTTGTCGCCAACCCACTTACGTTCCAAAAGTATTGGTTATTCCATTCTCCCCAAAGAGCCCAAAGGCCGGCCAACAATGCTAACCTCTACATCCACTTTCCTTTTTTTCCCATCCCTCCCCATGCTACACAACGAGAAAGCCCAAGATAGTCCCCTGCAGTACCCATGAGCCTTTGAAGAAATCAAGAAGCCCTCCCACACAATTTTGGCAAAAGAACAACAAATAAATAAATGGTAGACTGACTTGGCATCTTACAAGAACATGCTACAAATGTTGGTGATGACCATCAACCTCTTATGAAGATTATCAATAGTGAGCATCTTATTCCTTCCCACCAACCAAGCAAAGACCGCAACATTGGGAGGGGCACCGTAGTGCCACACAAAGGCAATGTGGTGACAACACACCCAGTGAAGATTTAGAGATCAAGCCACACGAGAAGTGAACCAAAAAATTTCGCAACATATCCTTGCACCACGAAAACGCATCCTTCTCTCACCTACCAAGGATAACAAATCTTGAAGCCGAGCTAGAAGCTAGGTGAAATCATTCACCCCCTCATCCGTCAAGTTCCTTCTCCACGTGAGGACCACATAACATCAGCACCAGAGAAAGAAAAGCATCAAACAATAGAGGATTCTGCCACCAAAGAGAACCTAGCTAGCCTTAGAAACTTGTCACACGGTGGACCCTCTCCAAGCCACATGTCTTCCCAAAAACGCACCCCTCACTCATCATGCAACCAACCACCTTACAAAGGCTAGACGCTCTATATCGAGATGATTCCCTAACCCACCACCCCCATTTCTCGACACCATATTTGTTTGCAATCACCACTCTCCATAAGCACCCCTCTTCTATCTCAAACCTCCACATCCACTGATGCAAGACAACTAACTACTTGCTCTAAAAGCTCAAACTGATAGAGCGTGGCAAATCAATCCCTTTATCTCATAGCTCAGGTTAGGCCCTCAGCCGAACCCCCCTAGTGGGCCCCACTTCACATGGGTCTCAGCTCACACAGGCCGCCCACCCCACTTGAGCCTGGTGTGAAAATGCCCCTGCATTAATCACCCCCGGTGAGGAGTCTCGAACACGAGACCCCTCACTCGGATACCACTTTTGACGCAGGACAACTAACCACTTGCTTTAAAAGCTCGAACTGATAGAGCGTTGCAAATCAATCCCTTCATCTCATAGCACAAGTCAGGCCCTCAGCTGAAACCCCCTCGTAGGCCCCACTTCACAGAGGTCTCACACCCGCCTCACACAGACCGCCCACTCCAAGTGTGCCCCCACTTCACACAGGCCACCCCACTCGAGCCTGGTGTGAAAATGCCCCTGCATTATCCACCAAGTAAGACGAGGTTCATGACCTCGGACCTCCAACCTTCTAATTTTGACTCTTACTTCCTCATAAGGTTTGCACACTTCATCCCTCTCCAATAAATGGAACTTGCGATTTTCTCCAAATTCTTGCCAAAGGAAAACCCTCAGCTTCTCCAACCTAGCCAACACCAACTTCAGGCATCTAAACAATAGCATGAAGTAGAGAGGCAGATTCAATGGTGCAACTTTACTGAGCATAATCCTACCGCCCAATGAGAGATTTTTGCTCTTCCACCTCGACGACTTCCTCCCCATTCTTTCAATGACCTTGTCCCACAAGTGCTTCGCCAGTTTGCTCACAGGAATCTGGAAGGTGGAGAGAGAGTGAGAGGGGGAGCAATGCAAGATATGGGAGGAGACGGTGGAAGAAGGGGCGATGGGTGATTGGACGAAGGTTCAAGGCAAGAAGAATGATTCAAAGAAGAGAGGCGTGGGCACGATGGAGCTATCGGAGCTTCCAACGTTGTTCGTTGACAGCTTCCTCGACAGATGGCTTCCAATCAACTTCTCCAAAGTCTTCGACAAGGTGGGGAATGTTATGGAAGTGATCATTCCTCGAGATTGAAACTCCATTATCGCAGTTTGCCTTTCATCCATATGAGCTTGGAGGAGAAGGTGGAGAGGGCCATTAAGCTATTGCACAGCAAAAGCTTTAGAGGAAATAAACTCAAGGTTCATAGGGCCCATTTTGGTCCAGAGGTTAAAAACAGAAGGGATGAGAAAAAAGTGAAACAAAGTGGCAGAAAACCGAAAGGAGAAAAGCTTGATAATAAGGGGAAATCATTCTTGAAGGATGAAGAGGAAATCAGCATAGTTAGAGGAGAAAGCCATGTCTCCTTCAGAGATGTTGTAGTAAGGGAGAAGCATCATTAGAGTCTGCAGGGGGTGGAAGAAAACCACCAACAGAAATAGCAAGGGAAAGAAGTAGAAGAGGAGAAATGGATTTGGACTGAAAGCACCGCCGAAGAATCGATGGTTCACATTAGGCCGAAAGTAATAAAAGATGCCTTGAATACTCTTTAATGGTCGTCAGTTGCAGAAACCGCTGATAAGGCCACTCTATCACAACTTTGGTGTTGGATCGAAGATTATTACAACTTAATGGATGCAAATTTTACCATAAAAGTGATAGATTCAAACGAGGTATGGATTCACTACAAGGCTGGGGCGAATTTGGATAAAGCAGTGGTAACGGAAGCCATTTTCAAAGAAGGGCCCATTAAATAGATCAAGAAATGGTCGGAAAGATCACACTTCAGAAGGAAAGAAATCTGGTTCTTGATATGGGGACTCCTTGTGGAGCTATGGTTTCGCGAAATATTCATGGTGATCGGATCATGTCTGGGCGAAGTGGTGGCAATCGACCTTTGTGATGGAAGACGAAGAAGAAATCAAGGTAGCTTGAGTGTGCGGTAAGAAGAAGAGAGCTCTTGCAGACCCTTTTTCTATCAAGGTGTGGTTGTTGGGGAAGAGAGGTTGGAGTTGAGGGTAGAGAGAAATCATGGGAGGTACCGCAATGATGGGGGGAGGTCTAAAGCAGAGGAGAAACTAGAAGATCTTCAGTGAGAGGCTTTGGCTGTTACGATAGGGAAGAAAGAGCACAATTTTTGTGCTTCAAAGACTCACCGATCGCGGAAGCAAGTGTGTGCGCATCTCCTATTGGTGGAGATGGGGCTAATGAGGAAGGAACAACAAAAGACTCGTAGCATGGCAACGGGTATAACATGGGAATAAGAGAGTGCCTCACACTTCTCCAAGCCTATTGTCATCAATGGGCTCAGATTCCGAACCTATATGTAACGCCCCAGATTTTTGCCAACTTGGAGTTAGATGTCCTTAGGCAAGGGGCTGATCCTAACCCCTAATTTACCTCTCAAACCTCAAATCCTTTAGAAATTAGACAAGTTTAAATAAGTGCTAAACTAGATTAGCTGTGAAATTCGCTTGAATCACTTTAAATACGATCTGCAAGACTCAAAACTTGTAGAATCATCGACGCTAGGTTACCCTAAAATCTAGGATTAATCTCATTACCCAGTTGCTCTCGGGAGCACATTGAAACTCCGTATCGGATCTGGACCGTATGTCGAAAGTCCGATTACTACGAAATTATATAATCAAGACCGCCTTGCTAGGCTTAACAACCACCTCGGAAATCAAGTCCAGATAGTGTCCCGAAGTAATTCGCTTAAGCCTGGAGTGAAGTATGTGAGAAAACGTGGTTTCCTTTAGAAATTAATTCGAATCTGAGACTTGTCATTTGCGGGCCGAATATAAGCAATCAGACCGTCAGAATCTGACCCAAATACACCATCGGATCAGGAGAAATTTCATACACAAGTCAGTGTACTTGTGGCCCTGATCGAGTTTCGGTGACCGTTGAACTGAAACTGGTCCGCCACATGTGATCTGGGAACCCAACTGGAACAAAACCTTAACTCGACCTAGATTCAAGGTCAGTGAGCTTAAGTCCGACCTTTGGCTCAAGGGGGGGCTCCAGAAATGCTCCGTTGAGTCGAAACAGACCGGTTTTGGACATAACCTAAGTATACCTTGGCCCTGGGGCCATACCCATCAGTTTTGGGCCTATATAAGGGCCTTAAGCCCTCACTCTCTCATCCCATACCAATTTGGGAAACCCTAGGAAAGAGAAGAAAGAAAAGAAAGAGAAAGAGAGAGAGAGAAGTGGGGATTCTTCCTGGGATTCTTCCCTGTTAATCCACCTGCTGAAACACCACTCCCGTGTAGTTCTTCCAGTGTTTCCAACGCCGTATTTGGGTAAGAAATCCTAACCCTAACCTGTTTTAGAGATTCAAGAGATTCAAATAGAACAGTTGATAGAATAGCTAACCTATTCCATGTTATAGGTTGTTCTGGTGTCGTAGACAAAGGCTCAGTGTTTAAACTGATTTCGTTACGCTTCTATGGCATAAGGTGCGGACTATAGACGCTTAGGTTATGGTTTTCAATGCTTTCAATGTTAGATAATGATGGATTCATGATCTGGATGCTATTGCACATGTACAAAGTGTTGTCCATTTCGTTTTTCAGCTATACGTTAATTATGTTGAATATACTGTATTCCATGTATTTATAGAAAATACCGTATACGTATAAAATTTGCAATTGTGTTGGCCATGATTAACTGTTGTATATGTATGCTAGACTTACTAGTATTAACTTCTAGGTGAACGGATTTGCCCTAAGGCATGTTATATCAACATACGTTGTGTATGTTATATTGTGTAGCCTATGTGTTTGTGAAAATGACTGAATGAGTATATAATTCGCATTCGTGCTCGCCATGACCAACAATCATGGATATATGATGGTTGTATAGGTGATAACCCTTAGCGAAAGGATTTGCCCTAAATTACGCTACGGCTAATGCACGTATATATGTCTAAGTGTGTAGCCCACGTGTTTGTGGAAATGACAGAATGAGTATGGAACCCGGATTCATGCATGCAATAATTATCTGTCGTGGGTATATGCGTGTGGTATACGGGGCAACTCCCTAGTGAAAGGATTTGGCCTACTATCTGTGTGATCAACATACATCATGTATGTTAATGTACGTGTAGTCTAAGTGTTTGTTAAAATGATTGAATGAGTAAGTGGTTAGTAAAATAAAATTTATATGGGTTTTGAGCTATGATTCCCAACTCCCTTAACTATGTGTATGATTTCCTCCATGTACCGTATATTATAGTGTCTGTTTTATCTATGGAATGCATATGTATGGATTTATGTTTAAATTGTAGTCCATAAAATGCAAAAACAACTTCGTGACGGGTGATGGGGGAGTGGTGTAACAATTCCGTGCAACAGCCCTGGCAACCCTAAAGCAGATATTATTGGACCTTTGATTATATGATTTGCAATCTTGATTCATAACTGCTTTAACTATCTTCTAGGATATTTTGTTGTAATTGAATGTGATTGGGGCTATTGTATAGTCCAAGCAATCGGTAACAGGCCTTGATGTTGTGGCTGAGGTCATTTCGCCACAAAAGACATGTTCAATGGATCCGAGTTGTACGATGGTTATCGACAGTGGTACCTTGTCTGTTACTTCAGCGTACGCTCGTACCAGTCGAACTTGTCTAATAAACCGATGGGCCTATTGTGTGTTCACCATGTTTGGACGCTAATGCTTGAACCTAAGGTACCAAACTTACTAGTGAAACCCCGTTAACCTTGGTACCTCGATCCGCTAAGACTCATGAGCCGAGCATGGTGGTATGGGACACTGTGGTCGAGCTGTCGGCCTACGCTAGGACGATGAGCCTCCCCGTAGTGACCAGTGAGCAACCAGACTCGTGAGCCGAATACGGTGGTATGGGACACTGTATTAGAGCTGTCGGCCTACACTGATCAGAAGACGCGTTGTGCGTAAGCCTCGTGTGGGCCATTGCCAAGTAAAACCACCGCTGCGCACTCTGATACCTGTTGATTGGACAATATCTGAAGGGGTGTTGCGATTGCGTCAGCCCCGGATGACGCGTTGGTGTAGTGACCTTGAGCACACTCTGAACCTACGTTGAGGCGACGAGCCTCTCCGTAGTAACTAGAGTATAACTAGGCCTGCATTGATAAGGCGACGAGCCCTTTGCAGCGACCTAGAACCGTTTCATCGTATGAGATTTACTAGGACTGACGACCCTAGAATGGATCCTTGTTTGGGAAGTGATATAAGGGAGGTACCCTAGTTTCCCAATCCTGCTGTATGAAAATGACTAATAAAAAACTTGATAATCACGTTCATGCACCGCATACGTGTGCGTTTGGCGTTGATGGTCAAGCACTGAGGGAGTGTGGCATGCCGCGAACGTAAGGAGTCGCTGAGGGAGCGTAGGCGAGGGCATGCATCATACATACATACCATTCTTGCATTAACAAGAGTACTTAGGGATGTATGATTTCCTGCTTTATCATTTACTGCTTGATTGAATTGATAACATGTTAACATGTGCTTTATTGTTCCACTGAGTTAGCTACTCACTCCCACGTTACGGGACGGTGTTGTACACACCAACCAGACCCTGTTGTAGTTTCAGATAATGGCGATGCTCGTGAAGCGGAGCCTGACTTTTATGATGGTGAGGAGTTCTCCTACATGCAATGATCTGGCGGGTCTACGTGGACCTGAAGTTGCGTACCGGGGCCACAGGGATATGGATAGTTGAACATTACACTTTATCATTTGGTAAATTTTGAAATTTTACATGTAATTATTGACCTGGCAACGCATACATGCTTTGGGGACTTGTACTGGTTTAGAAGGTGTTATATACTCATCTTGCGTATCACAACTGTCCCTGAATTATGTTTGCGGTTTTGGCTTAATCTCATTCATGTTTCATGCACTAATACAGACAACATACAAACATCACTTCATTTGTTGCATAAGTGATGCGTTAGAACTCGGGAGTTGAGTTTTTACTCGACCCCCGATTTTCAGGGCATTACACTATAGAAGATGATACACGTACCACGCTCGCTAGTTGTTTCTAGCAGTTGCCTTAGGCAACGTGGCAGGGTGAGAGGAGAGAGATGGCTGATGTGTCGATTTGGGTCTCATTCGAGCTAGCTTTTTCAAATAAGACAAATAATGAGGTCGGAGGACGAGTGTCATTGGTCGGCTCGTGGTAGGGACAATATTGAGGTAAGAAAAAAGAAGGCATTAGGATGGTGACATGTGGAGGAGATGGGCCTCACAATTCCCTCACAGTTGTTCTCACCCGCATGACGTGGGACTCTTTTCCCCCCTGTAATTTATTGAAGACAAAAGACAGTTTGCCTTTTAAAGGAAGATGAAGGTGAGAAGGGTACTTGCAACGAGCTTCGGATGAGTTGTCGCATCTCTGTAAACAATAAATGCTTACAAATCTCTGCAGCAAGATCCAGTTGAAACAAAGAGGATGTTTATGGGAGCCTAAACTCGGAAGAGATAAGACAGTCACACAAGGTCCGAAAGGGAGAAGATTTTGGACTGCCAAAGGAATTTGCAAATTGCAAAGGTAAGGATGATGATGCTGGAAATGTTAAATCCTAAGGTGGATATCCCAGGGGAGGCTCTAATCATCGCCCTGCTTCGTGCTATAAAGGTGAAAGACAATGTAGAGTCCGATTCAGCTACGGACTCCAAAAGGCAAGCTGCTCCCAACGGTAGTAATACGTTAACTAACGATTAGATTCGGTGGTCCAAGAATGTTCTGGAAAGAGTGGGAGGAGGGATGGTCGGTTTATCTTTCAGGGCCTGTGAGGAAGATGCTTACGATTTCTTCCAATTTGTTCAAGGCAAAGGGGCTCAAAGGTAGTAGGAAGCTCAACTAATGAAGGGCAGAAAATATCCTAGAGGTTGGAGAGAGCTTCCAAGTCAATTATAATTCTTCGAGCAAATCACGCAAGGAAAGAGGGCAAGAGGGGGTAAAGCTAGTGATCAATGATAGTTCTCTCTTGGAATGATAGTGGATTGGGCTGAAAATTCAAAAAGGCCTGCATTAGGAAAATGTACAAGAAATCAAAAGCAGATGTCATCAAGCTTCAGGAAACTAAGCTTTAGTCAATCAAAAAATGTATGTTGAACTCTCTTTGGCAAATTCAAAACAAAGTGTGGGTTGCTTTGAATGCTTTTGGATCTACAGGAGATATTGTTGCTGCCTAGAATTTGGAGGCGTGGAGAAAAGAAGACAGTTTCTCAGGTACGTTCACAGTTTCAATCATCTCTTCAGGATGTTAGTGACTATTCACTGTTGTGTATGGACCTTGTATTCGAAGTCGGAGAGATCAGTTATGGCCTGAGCTAAACGGCACCAAACGGACATTAGATTTACCATTTTGTGTTGGAGGTGATTTCAATGTAGTTCATTTCCCATTTGAAAAGTCCAAGAGAGGAGTTATTACTTGTAGCATGAAGAAATCTAAGATGGTGGTGTAGGACAACTAACCACTTGCTCTAAAAGCTCGAACCGATAGAGCATGACGAATCAATCCCTTTATCTCATAGCCCAGGCCCCATATCTCATGGTTTAGGTCCTCGACCGAACCCCCCTCATGGGCCCCACATCACATGGGTTCTGCCTCACACGAGCCACCTACCTCACACGAGCTGCCCACCCTGAGTGTGCCCCTGCGTCCCACGGGCCACCCCACTCGAGCCTGATGTGAAAATGTCCCTGCATTAATCACCCCCGGTGAGGAGTCTCAAACACGAGACCTCCCGCTCTGATACCACTTTTATGTAGGACAACTAACCACTTGCTCTAAAAGCTCGAACTAATAGAGCATGACGAGTCAATCCCTTTTATCTCATAGCCTAGGCCCCACATCTCACAGGTTATGTCCTTGGCCAGACCCCCCTCGTGGACCCCACATCACTGGGTTCTACCTCACAAGAGCCACCCACCTCACACGGGCCGCCCACCCCAAGTGTGCCCTTGCATCCCACAGGCCACCCCACTCGAGCCCGGTGTGAAAATGCCCCTGCATTAGATGGATAACATCACATGAGTTGGTTGAACTCCGATAGGGGTGTAAATTTTACTTTAACAAATAATCAAGTTATTCTTTCGCACCTCAACAGATTTTTTGTTTCAATGGAATGGCTTGAAAAGTTTCCTCTTGTTAGTCAGCATGGCTTTTCGAGGCCTATATTTAACCATTGCCCTATTGTGTTGGAGTTGGATGTTGAAAATTGGGGTCCAAGGCCATTTAAATTTGAATTAACCAGAATGGAGATTGAAGACTTTAAGTATTGGTTATTGATTGGTGGGCATCATTCATGGTGGATGGTTTCATGGGTTTTAGATTGAGTCGAAAGCTTAAACTTCTAACGGAAAAGATAAAAGTTTATTAGAAAGATGTTCTTAGTGCGAGAGAAGCATAATTCAACACCATTCTGAAGGAGATTCACGAGTTCAATGTTAAGGAGGCAGGTCATCTGACAGCAGAAGGGGATAAGAGAACAGCTTTATCCTTGAAATATGCTTCTTACTCAAAAGAGGAGAAAATTAGGTGGCGGCAAAGATCTATGTTGTAATGACTTGAAGGGGACAGGAATTATGCGGTTCTTCCACAATATGGCTAGCGCCCGAGCAAAAGTAAATAGAATTAGCAGTTTGGTAGTGGACGACATTAGAACTTTGAAACAAGGCAGATCTATGACTCCATTGTTAGTTATTACAAGAATTTGTTGTCATGTATGGACAAGGTTGCGCTTAGATAACTTGAATTTTTTGCATTTCTTGAGTGAGGATGCAACTTATCTTCAAAAGCCAATTTCAGAAGAAGGAAGTTAAGACTCAATGTGTGGAGACAAAGCTCCAAGTCTGGATGGTTATCCAATGATGTTTATTCAGAAATTTTGACAGCCAATTAAAGGTGATGCGATGGACTTTATTTATAAGTTCTACGAGCGAAGCCGGCTCTCAAATGATCTCGACGTGACATTTATTGCTCTTATCCTTTTTTTCGTTTTCTTTTCTTTTTTTCTTTTTTTTTTTAAGAGCTTTATTGATATTATCCTTAAGATTGAAGGGGTGGAATTGCTGAAGGTTTTGAGGCCAATTAGAGCCTGTAGAAAATTTTAGCCAAAGTTTTGACCTTAAGATTTTGGGGAGTTCTCTCATAGATCATTTCAAAGAATCAAGGTGCTTTTGTTTCAGATAGAGAGACTTTGGATAGTGCTCTCATCACTCACGAATGTATCGACTCCAGGAATAGGGAAGGGAAAAATAGGTTAGTGTGCAATCTCGACATAGTAAAGCATACAATCATGTGGATTCGGAATTTTTAGATTACATCAGTGTTTGAAATATCAGTATCCCGTTATGTATCGCATCCTTGGAATACAAATACATATCGGTTATCACACAGGATATATCGTTTGTACTGGGCAATTTATTGCACTTTTTGGGAAACATGGGAAAACATTGGGAAAATGGTTGAATTTTTCAATGAAACTTCAGGGATTGTTAAAAAAGACATCAATACACACTTTTAAATCAAAACATCTCAAAAAGGAAGTGCACATAATAGGTTTCCTTTATATAGGGTCCTAAGCTATGCGCTATCTAACTGAACTAATGCAACTATATTCAAATTGAATTAATAACAATTAGAGTGTATGTGATGACCATTTCATCAAACACTCCTAAATACTTTGAAATTAGTATCAATTGGCAGTTGGTTGAAGGGAATTTTAAAAATAATAATAATAATAATATTTTAACAATTTTTAATTAAAAATAACTTTTATGTTTCGAAAATAGGCAAGGACTTAACAAATCAGTAGATCAGCCCTCATACATGCTTGATTTCATGTTCGAAGTGCAACATTACAAGCAATTTGGAAGAAAGTGGAAATTTTTCGATTTTTACCCAAATCGGGCCACCTACACTCGAATTTCAAAAGTAGAGTGTAGGTGATGATCATTTCATCAAATACTCCTAAATACTTCGAAATTAGTCTTGATTGATAGCTAGTGAAGGAAAATTTCGAAAAAAAAAAAATATATTATGGAGAACATGAAGAACCAATGGATATCGAAATCAAAGCTCCAACTCCATAACTTTTCATGCAAAACATGAAGAACCAATGGATTTATAACCATTTAACACTGATTTAACATAATTTTAACCCAAAAAAAAAGGATCGAAAATTTAAAATGCTCACCGGATCGAACATGTGAGATATATCGGCAGTTCAGCACTACCTATGCATTTTGTATCGCGCAAGTGGGATAAAATATATATTGTGGGATATAGCGGCTGATATTGTCGATATTTAAAGCATTCGATTACATGTTGGGGAGATTAGGTTGTAGCCTTAAATGGAGGAGATGGATTCAATCCTGCGTCCAGTCTTCGTATCTTTCCATTCTTGTTAATGGGTTGCAGAAAGTTTTTTTTTTTTTAAGGCCACCCGAGGTATTAGACAAGACAATCCTTTATATTCATACCTTTTTGTTGTAAAAGGACAAGCGTTTAGTATGATGCTTCATAAAGTAAAGGAAAATGGTTTGATTTGTGAATTTAAGGTGGGGGATATGGAGATTCACGTCAGTCATCTCCAAGATGCAAACTATATTATTTTATTTTGTGATGCAGATGTCACCTTGGTAGATAATCTTTGGAAAATTGTTGTTTGCTTCAAAGCAGTTTCAAGGTTAAATATTTTTTTTGAAAGTGAGATGTTGGGAGTCCATGTGCACAATGAGTTATTGTGATTGGCACCAATTTTCGGATGCAAGAGGAGCTTTTCCTTCAACTTGTCTTGGGTTACCTCTTTGTATTGGAAAGCCGACAAAGCACCTTTGGGATAAGGTTGTTAAGAAAATTGAAAAGAAATTATCAAGTTGGAAGCATCATTACCTATTGTTGGAAGGCCGACTAACTATTAGAAAAGCAATCGTTTCTAATATGCTAGTGTACTTTATGTCACTTTTTAAATGTGTCCCGAGTTAGTGTCGGATACAGTGGATAATTTGAGAACAGATTTTGTGGAAAGGGGCCGAGGAGAAAAGAAAATTTAACGTTCTCGGGTGGGAGGAGGATTACAAGCCGATAAACGAAGGTGGACCCAGTTAAAGGATTTGGGTCTCATGAACTTGGTGCTCCTTGGAAAGTGGCATTGGAGATTTGGAATTGAAACTGCCAGATTATGGAGGATGCTTGTAGTTGATGACATGGATCTCAGACAGGAGGATGGAGTGTGAAGAATTCTTCTCTCTATCATGCTTCTAATATTTGACAGGCAATAGCTTTGACCAAAAAAACATTTCGTATAGGGATCACCTATTCACTTAGAAATGGAAAAAATAATTTGTTTTTTGGGTGGACACTTGGTGCAATGATCGGGCACTCCAAGAGCTCTTTCCTAGAATAGCTAGTCTTGCTCCAGATCATTTCATTCTTGTGGATTGTTGTTTCTCTATCCGTGGCAGATGTGGTTTGGTCTACTCCTTGCCATAGGAATCTATCAGATGAAATTGTGGAACTGACCGGATTATTAGACTTTCTAAAGAACATTGTTCCCTTGTCTCATTAAGATTCGATGATATGGATGGCGGATCGATCGTGCAATTTTTCTGGTCACTCGCTATATAGATTGATTTTTTTAAGTAGTCTCTCATCTTTAGGCCTTCCTATCTGCTCCATCATTAGTACTATGGAGCCCCACCTAGAGTTGCAGCCTTTGTTTGGTTAGTAAGAAGAAAGAGAGTGATAACCATTAACAACCTGCAAAAGAGATTCCTCGTCCTTCCCAACATTTGTTTGATGTGCATGAGGGATGCAGAGTCGATTGATCACATATTCGTTCATTGTCCTTTTGCTCAAAAGGTGTGGGAGCACTTTCTGGTTTTCTTTCATATCGCTTCGGTGATGCCAAAGTCAGTTGAGGACCTTGTATGAAGCTGGCATGGAGATGGGCTAAGCAAATCCGGGAAAGCAATTTGGAGGCTTCTTATAATGGAAATTTTATGATTTACTTGGGGGGGACCGGAATAGTCATTGGTTTCGGAAGAAGGGATCTTCCATCGAAGAAGTTATTAGCAAAGTTAAGCGTGTTGTTCTCTAGAAGGGGTATCCTTTATGAATGCAGCAAAGTCTGCTAATCTCTCTTCTTTTTTTGAGTTGTAGAGTCAGGTTGTATTCTATTCTCACCTTCTGGTGGGCATTTTAGGGGTTGTTTGGCAGCATATATTCAGTGGTAATTGGTGTGAATCATTGTAAAAGCAACAAGTTGGCATGTTTGGTAGGCGCGAAACAGTGATAAATGGATTCCATTTACCGCCAATTTGCCTATATTGAAATCACCCCCTCAAGGTGTGAATTCAATCCCAATTACTACGGATTTGTCTAATGGTCAAAAATCCAACCGTTGGAAGGAGGGTGTTAACAAGTATAGCTACAAACGATCGGCATTAGGCAATGAACCGGGTGGGTTGGGTGGGGCCCACCATGATGTTTATGTGAAATCCACCCCAACCACTAGGTTTGTCACCCCATTTTAGGCCCATGGCCCAAAAATCAGCCCATCGCGTGATTCAAGTGGGCCATACCAAGGGAAACAATTGGCATAGGGATGCCCACCATTGATTTTCTTTTTTCAAGGCTCACCATGATGATTATATGAAATCCACTCCAACCGTTAGATGCCACACTAAAATTTAGACCTTGGGAGCAAAAATCAGGCCCATTCATAATTCGGGTGGGCCACACCAAGGGAAATAGCTTGGAGGATGAGCGTTGCCTCATAATACTGTTTCCAATTGTGCGTTCCACTTGAAACACAAATGGGGTTGAATTTTGGGCACTCGGCCTAACAAGGTTGACATACTTGAAGGTCAAGGTGGATTTACATAAATAAGACAGTGGGCACATGTGAAAATTTTGAGCTTTGCATGTGGTTGACATCCTGACCTTTTTACATCATCTTCTGCATGAAAATCATGTTGTTTCACATTCAAGAATCAATGGGCCCCACCATGATGTTTATGTGAAATCCACCACGACCACCAGGTCCTCCAAGCCCATGGCCCAAAAATCAGCTCATTCTGTAATTCAAGTGGGCCACAACAAGGGAAACAATTGGCAAAGGGACACCCACCCCTGATTTTTACATGGCCCTATGTGATGTTTGCGTCAAATCGAATCCGACCATTAGATGGGTCATCCCAAGTTAGGTCTAGGGCCAAAAACTCAAGCTGACCTGTGATTCCGATGGGCCACACCAAAAGGTAATAGTTGGGAGAGACACCCACCCTTGATTTTTTTTTCAAGGCCCACATGATTATATGAAATTTCACTCCAACCATTAGATGCCAAACTAAAATTTATGTCCAAGGACAAAGATCAGGCCTAGCTGTAATTTAGGTGGGCCACAAGAAGGGAAACAATTTTGAGGGTGGCCTAGTACACTTTTCTAATCATGTGGTCCACCGAAATCATGGATGTGGCTGAATTTTGGGCCAAGGGCCGAAGATGGGGTGATGCACCTAGCAGTCAGGGTGGATTTCATATAAACATCACGGTAAGCCAGTGTAAGAAGTCATAGGGCCTCTTTGGATAACTCCGTAAGTAGCTTCTTCTTCTTCTTTTTTTTTACTTCCGACAACAAATAACTTTTTTAATAAAAGTTAGTTTGGTAACCACCTTTGTAGAAGTAGCTTACTAGCTCAAACTTATTACCATAGATTTTAAAAAATTGCTTTTTAACTCCCACTCGTCTTTCTCTTTCTGATATCTACACGTGATGGTCATGGACAATCATTTCAAAGGTAGCCCTGCATGATGGACAGTCCACATCAAAGGTGGGGCTAACACAATGGACGGTCCATATCAAAGGTGGGCCCCACATGATGGACTCACATCAAGGTGAGCCCACATAATGGACAATACACATCTAAGGTCAACCCCTAATGATGATTGGCCCACATCCAAAGCGGGCCCCATATGATAGACGACCCACTTCGAAGGTGGGCCGACACGATGGATAGCCCATGTCAAAGGTGGGCTCCACGTGATGGGCAATGGACACTGAAGGTGGGCCCCACATGATGGATGATCAACATCAAGGTGGGCCCCACATAATGGATGGTCAACATCAAAGGTCAGCCCCTGATGATGAATGGCCCACATCTAAGGTAGGCCCCTGCATGGACATCCCACTTCGAAGGTGGAGTCCACGCAATGGCTGGTGGACATTGAAGGTGGGCCCACATGATGGACAATTAACATTAATGGTGGGCCCCAGGTGATGGATGACCGAGTTCGAAGGTGGAGTCCACACGATGGATGGTCCAAATTAGTGGGCTCCACATGATGGATGGCGGACATTGAAGGTGGGCCCACATGATGGACAATTAACATTAATGGTGGCCCCCCGGTGATGGATGGCCCACATCAAGGTAGGCCCCGCATAATGGACGGTCCACATTAAAGGTCAGCCCCTTGTGAATGGCTTACATCTAAGATGGGCCCCGCATGATGGAAGCCCACTTGGAAGTTGGGCCTTGCATGATGGAGAGTCCACATTAAAGGTGGGCCTCGCATGATGGACATCCACATCGAAGGTGGGCTTTACAAGGTGGATGGTCCATATTAAAGGTAAGCCCCACACGATGGACAATTCACATTAAAGACAGGGCCAAGGTGGGCCTGACATAATGAACAGTCCACATCAAAGGTTGGCCACACATGATAGACCGTGGATACTAAAGTTGGATCCCACATAAATAAGTAAAAACTGGAAGAGACTTTAATGGAAGATATTTTACAAACTTTGGAAGAGAAGAAAGAGAGGAGAAAGAGAGACTGAGAGGAGAAAGAGAGACTAATGGAAGAGATAAAAAAATTACTTACGTGATGTTAGAAACTAAACAAACTTTTCTACTTTTTGACTAACAAGTATGCTATTTACCAAACATATTTATCTATTGGATGAGTAGAAACCAAGACAAGCAACTTGAGGCACAAGTAGCTTAAGCAAAACGACTAACTATCGAAACGGGCCCGTAGAATCTCATAGGACTCCTGCTTCTAATTCACTCCATCTGCCAAACACCATTTTTGGATTACACCTGATTCCATCTATACAATACCAAGCACAACTGAGGATTCCAATTCACATGGATCCCATGGTAATTGTGATTTGGATTCCAATTTATATCAAATACAAGCTGCCAAATGACCCCTTAAATAAAATTTAGTTATCTCTCATAAACATTAAAAAAAAAAAAAAAAACCACCAAACTCATGTGCAATGCTTTTCTTTCATTAGTTCCTCCAGATGTCCATCCATTAGACGGATTCAATGAAATCCCTTTACAATAAAGAGGCAAGATTCTGCTTTTAAACATCCATGTCACTCCAGAAATTATTTCTTAAGATAGCACTACCGTCAATATTCATTGAAAATCATATACTTGTTGAAAATTTTAGTGGAACAGATTCGTGCTCCACATTAACATTGGCGCCATGCGAAAGGCATGGAGCAAGTCTGACTCAATAGGAATTACATTCTAGATAGCATATAGCATGTTATCATTGCCACCTCAATATCAAAATAAATTATGATGCACAGTAAAGAACATAGAAAATTAAGCAAGAATAATTATTTTATATTGCAGGATGTCAATGACGGGGAACCAAAGCAGGCATCAAGACAAGCACAAATTTAGGGGTGAAATCATCCCTCAAAAGTATTACCAATAATCTCTTGAAAGTTGCCATAGTCTTGTGAACAAATTCCATTGGTATAAGGCCAGAACTGATGACATCATTAGCTGGGCAGGAAAACAAAACATGACCAAGTTAGCTGATGCCTTCCATAGCTGAAAAATAATGTCATGATCAAGTAAGCTAAAAAAGAACACCGTTAAAGCACAGATTACAAGAAATGAAAATAAAATACATCCAGGAAAATGAACATGGTGCATCTTTTCCTTAAGAATGTAAGCTGCAATGGAACCCCTGCAATGAGCTAGTAAGGCTGAGAAAATATTCTGTATGTAACAGGATAGAAGGATTCTGAATGTGTAAATGACAGAGCACCAAACCATGGTATATCAGAATGTTATTGGAAGAAAACCACATAATCAGAGACACAAGGCGGTGTTTGGGTGCACCATTCTGTCAAATAGTATTTGAGTTCCAATAGCATTTGACAACTTTGCAGTTGAAAGCAATGCATTTGGTTTGTTTCACTAGCATCTCACAAAATTGCAAGTTGGCTTCATGACTGTTTGGGAAAGTCACCTCAAAATACGATTTAGTTCATAAAACTTTTTCTAGACTTCAATAAAATAAAATAAAAAATATTGCCTGTAGAAAAAAGATTGTGTGCTCTCAGTGTGCACTCAGAATCGGTGCGAACATATCTCCCACCATCCAAGAGTATTGGTGGCGATAAAGAAAATATTCCAAACTTTTCGGAGTAACCAATTAACAAGGTAGTTATACCTTCATACACAACTAAACCCACTCCTGTTTCTCCTCACTTCATGTACAACTACTATTTATTGCGATAGTCATGTTTCTGCATTGAGGCACTTGTATGAACTAATAAAGGGACACTAGCATTTAAAGCATTACAAACCACCTAATAATATGCTAGGATTAGCATATAGAAGCAGAAAAGGATACCATAAAAAGATAGCCGGATTTTCTAACTAGAAACTAGCCAAGAAAGGAAACCTGAATTCAAATCAATTAGCTTCTGCATTCCACAAGCTGAAGAATCAACACTTCCATCTAAATCGCAACTTTCCCTCAATTGAGTCCTGGAAATATCATCAGATGCCAAGGGAACCACAACAGCAGCAATATTGTCCATGCTGCCTCTCTCAAAAGCAGTATTTACAATGCAATCAGCCAACAATTTTGTGTTGGTACAAAAGGGTTCTGATTTTTCACTGTCTTGAATGTGTACATCCCATATTAGATCACAGATATCCTGCACGGTCATTTTCTCAAAGACCCCATCAGTTGCAGCCACCAGATAGCTATCATTGCTAGTTAGAGGTTGCCAATCCGTCACCTCCGGTGCAGATATAACACCATAACTGCCAAAAAAAAAAAACCGAGTGAGAATAATATGAAACTGGCTAGTTTCATGAAACCAAAAAACTTAAAACTCTACAGGAATTCAAAATCAGAAATCTAAAGATGCTACTAAAAGTAAAAACTGATACTGATACAACAACAGCAACCCAATAACTAGCATTCATGTGAAGGGGGTTACGTGTGAGGTATTAATGGGAATATTGTTGGCAGGTTACTGGAAAGACATTTTCAATTTTTCACCAATCAATCCTAACCAGCGAGAACTTAGTAAATACTTTAGTATATGGCCTCCCCAATATGGCATTCTTCCATGTTTCAATTAAAATGTAAGGCACACATCAGTATCAAATTTAATAACATTCTGTGGGCTATAACTAGGTCATTTGTATGTAATGGGACAGCAGTTTTCAATTGGGAAGTTTTCTGACCACTACTTTCTAGCATAGCCTGGCGAAATTTTTCTTCTTTGGAAGTGTAGAATTGCATGGTCTAGAACAAGGAGGAGAGTTTTGGAAGAGAGGTGTTAGGAGAGATTAACCCTCTCACATCTAATATCGCTTTATAATGAAACCCTAAGCGTAAAGATAAGTGTCCTGACGGACTACCAAAGGAAAAGTACACACATTATACCCACTACTCTATTACATACAAGTATGTACGTATACACGCACACGATCTCCTACACTCCCCTCAGGTTGAAGCATAGATGTCAAACATGCCCAGCTTGCACAAAATCATCTGAACTTTAGAAGAACATATGGCCTTGGTGCGAATAATAATTGATTTGACATTCTCAAGGAGGCAGTCATAGAGGAACTGGTCGTCAGTGTTGCCCAATCACACCAAGCCATTCGAGGTGCGGACTGATACGTCGGACTTTGCTATCGGTGGGGTACTCATGCAAGAGGGGCACCCCATAGCATCACGAGAGCTGTAAGCTAAATGACACCAAGCTCTATGTCCCGGGACCAAAAATATAAATAATGAAACAGGAGTATAGCCTGTAGTGACATAGTAGTCCTCCTAATAAGTGGGATTCCTTATTATCATAATGAACAAATGTTCAACTTTATACCTATAACTCATTATGCGGGCACTCTTTGGACTTTTCAAACTAAGCGAACTGAAACATCTTAGTAGCTAAAGGAAGGGAAATCCAATGAATCCTGCCTAAGCAAGTAGTTGATAGCCGATTGAGAGCAATCCAGTAGCAGTAAAAGCATAACCCGCGTGAACCAATCCCCACCAGCCTAGCCAATCCCAAAAGTGTTGGATAGTCAAGTGGGCCTGATGATGATATGACATTTTTTATTGAACACCTCGATAGGTGAGCGGTGGCACCGCGTAGTGCACAAAGCCTTCTCATACTAAATTATTGCCATTCTTATAATAATAAAGAAGCAAGACCATAGATTTTCTTATTTTCCTTGCACCGGCTCTGACTGGTTAATCAGAGACCGATGCTATTGTCAGGAGTCTGTGGACAAGAACATTGGGGCTCAATACCTCAAGACGATAGAAAATCCTGAAAGGAAGAGGAGATATAATCTCCCCCTGAATCCGAACGCAAGACTTTAACCTTGGTAGCATATCGTGTCTCAACCATAGCACAAAATGATTGAATTCTGCTAAGGATAAGACTAGAAATTCATATCACTGTAGGCAGGAAAGCTTCCCAAATGTACCCGTCGGCTGAGACTCAAGAAGCTCGAGGTATAGTTTCGGAATCTAAGTGTAACATCTCGAAAAATTCCGTACAAAGACCCGAGTACCACTTCAGGCAGAAATCACTCAGGATCAAATCCTTTAGGAATTAGACAAAAGTAACTAAGTGCTAAACTAGATTAGCTACGAAATCCGCTTGATCCACTTTAAATACGATCTGCAAGACCCAAAACTTGTAGAATCATTGATGCTAGGTTACCCTGAAATCTAGGATCAATCTCATTACCCAGTTGCTCTCGGGAGCACATTGAAACTCCGCATCGGATCTGGACCGCACGTCGAAAGTCCGAATAATACGAAGTTATATAATTAGGACCGCCTTGCTGGGCTTGACAACCATCTCGGAAATCAAGTCCAGATAGTGTCCCGAAGCTATTCGCTTGAGCCCGGAGTGAACTGAAACTGATCCGCCACGTGTGATCTGGGAACCCGACTGGAATGAAAACTTAACTCGACCTAGATCCAAGGTCGGTGAGCTTAAGTCCGACCTTTGGCTCAAGGGGGGGCTCCGGAAATGCTCTGTTGAGTCGAAACAGGCTGGTTTTGGTTATAACCTAAGTATACCTTGGCCCTGAGCCTATTTCCGGCAATTCTGGGCCTATATAAGAGGCTTAAACCCCCTCTCTCATTTTCCATACGAACTACCTAAACCTAAGGGAGAGAGAAGAAAGAAAGAGAAGGAAAGTGAGAGAGAGAAAGTGGGTGAATGAGTGGGAGTTATTCTTGAGAATCACTTCTGCTATTCTACGTGCTTATTCATCGCGTCCGTGTCGCTACTAGGGCGAATCTGACTCCGTTCTTAGGTAAGAAAACCTAACCCTAACCTGTTTTAGGGTTTCAGCTGTTGCAAGTAGTGAAATAGCTAATCTATTTCATGTAATAGGTTGCCGTTGTGCCTTAGACGAAGCGTGGGTGAACGAACTAACTCCATTACGCATTTATCGGCGTAAGGTGCGGACTTTAAACGTATAGGTTATGGTTTTCAAGGCTTTCAATGTCAGTTAATAATATATTACTGACGTGGATGCTATTGCACATGTACAAAGTGCTGTCCGTTTCGTTTTTCAGATATACGATACTATGTTGAATATACTGTATTCCTCGTATTTGTAGAAAATACCGTATACGTATGAAATACGGATTTGTGCTTGCCGTGATTAATTGCCGTCTATGTATACTAGATGCATGTGTGAACGGATTAGCTTAATACCTGTTATATTAACATACGTCGTGTATGTACAAGTTGTAGCCTAAGTGTTTGTGAAAATGTCTAAGTGAGTAAAAACTATGCATTAGTGTACGCCACGACTAACCATCGTGGATATGTGATTGTTGTATAGGCGGCAATCCTTTGATGAAAGGACTTGCCCTAATACGTATTCTAACTACTACATACCATGTATGATGTTATGTGAAGACTAAGTATATGTAAAAATGTCTGTATGAGTAAGTGCTTATAAATTCTTCTCTAATTGGGTGTTGAGATATGATTCTCAACTCCTTTAACTATGTGTATGCTTTCCTCCATGTACCGTCTATTATAGTGTTTGTTTATCTATGTAATGCATATGTATAAATCTATGTTTATGTTGTATTCCATAAAATGCAAGAACAAAGCCGTGAAGGGTGATGGGGGAGCGGTGTAACGATCCCGTGCAACAGCCTTGGCAGCCCTAAAGCGGACAATATCGGACCTTTGATTGTATGATTTGAAATCTTGATCCATTACTGCTTTAACTATCTTCTAAGATATTTTGTTGTAATTGAATGTGATTGGGGCTATTGTATAGTCCAGGTAATCGGTAACAGATCCTAGATCGGTGGATGATGCTGTTTCGCCACACAGGATGTGTTCGACGAATCCGAGCCATACTTCGGTTGTCGAAAGTGGTTAGGCCACACGGAGTGCTTACGCACTTCATGTCGATTCACTTGATGTGCGCTCGTGCTAGTTGAGCTCGTCAAGTAACCCGATTGACCCGATGTATGTTCACCATGTTTAGACGCTACTGCTTGAACCTAAGGTACTAAACTCACCAGTGAAACCCCGTTAACCTTGGTACCTCGATCCATTAAGACTCATGAGCCGGACATGGTGGTATGGGGCACCGTGGTCGAGCTGTCGGCCTACGCTGGGTAGACGAGCCTCCCCGTAGTGACCAGTGAGCAACCCAGACTCGTGAGCCGAATACGGTGGTATGGGACACTGTATTCGAGCTGTCAGCCTACACTGATTGGTGACGAGCCCTTTGTAGTGACCTCAAGCATACTCTGAGTCTACGTGGAGGCGACAAACCTTCCGTAGCATCTAGAGTATAAACTAGGCCTGTACTGATTTGGCGACGAGCCCTTTGCAGCGACCTAGAACCGCAACATTGTATGAGATTTACTAGAACTGACGACCCTAGAATGGATCATTGTTTGGGTATTGATATAAGGGAGGTAACTTAGTTTCCCAACCCTGCTGTATGAAAAGGACTAATAAAAACTTGGTAATCATATGCATGCACTACATTATGCGTGCGTTCAGGCGTAGCAGATCAAGCACTGAGGGAGTGTTGTTCATGCGCGAATGTGAGATGAAGTCCCTGAGGGAGCGTAAGCGAGAGCATGTATCATACATTCATACCATTCTTGCATTAACAAGAGTACTTAGGGATGTGTGATTTACTGCTTTATCATTACTGCTTGATTGAATTGATAACATGCTAACCTTTGCTTTATTGTTCCACTGAGTTGATCACTCACTCCCACATTACGGGACGGTGTTTTAAACACCAACCAGACTCTGTCTTGATTTCAGATGACGGCGTAACCCCTGAGGCGGAGCCTGACTACTACGATGATCAGGACGAGTTCTCTTACATGCAGTTCTCAGATGGCTTCGCTTAGGCTCTCCTGTTCGGCGGGGCTACAGGGTTTTATTACAGTTGAACCATTTTTGATATTTTTGACTTTTGTAATATTACATGTAATACTTCATGTACACGGTGACTCAGTGTTATATTCATACTCTGGAGACCGATCATGATCTTTGACTTATATACGTGTATTAATATCTTTCAGTCTTCCACTTGTGTTTTATAACTTGATCTGGAGTATGAATTACTGTTTTGGTATAATCTCACTCATGATTAATGCACTAACATAGACAACATTGAATCATAAGCATATATGTTGCATAAGTGATGTTTTGGAACTCAGGAGTTGAGTTGCTACTCGACCCCCGATTTTCAGGGCGTTACACTAAGGGTCCTTCTGAAGGAGGAAGGGTTATCACCCACCTAAAATGGCAAGGAGGTACGATTTGACGTTCTCAGTTCCACCCCCGTCCTCTCGCATTAGCGATCTCATTGAACGCACATTCGAATTACATAGTAGTGTTGAGGAACAAAAATATTCCATTGCAGTGGTCAGAGAATTCCATAGTGCGGATCTTTTTTAGGGTTTTGCACTCCATATTTTGGTAAAAATCCATGTCCGGGGGTATTTTGGTAAAAATCAGCTCCGGGGGTATTGTAGTAAAAATACATGTCCAGGGGTATTTTGGGTATTTTGGGTAAAAGCCAGTATCCGGGGGTAGTTTAGGTATTTTGGTAAAAGTCAGTCCAGGGGTAGTTTAGGTATTTCAGTAAAAGGCATTAAAAAGGGTATTTTGGTAAAAAGGGGTGCACGGTTGTCATTTTAATGAAGAGAGGTGGTACACCACCATTTAAGGAAGAGCTTGGTGGACACTGTTGTTTAAGAGAAGAAAATGTACATATGTGAAGGGATAAGTGGTGGTGATCACCACTTTGTAAGAGTAGTGGGGCCTATAAATACCCCTCCCCTGCTTCATTTGAAGGGGTTAGATCAGTTGTTGAATCAGTTGGTTGGCCAGAAAGAGAGAGAGAAGCAAGGTGAGAGAGGGATAGAAGAAAGTCCTTGCGCCAGCCCGCGCAACGGAAGTTGCTTGCGCTGGTCCGCGCAACAGGAATGGGATAAGTCCCATACGCCATCCGCGCAAAGTCTTGTTTGGAAGGAGAAAATTCCCTTGCACAGTTCCACGCAACAGGAATGGAGGAAACTCCATTGCACCATCTGCATGAGGCCTTGTCTGAAGGAGAAAATTCCCTTGTGCGGTTCCGCGCAACCCTTTAATGGAGGTCGGATCTGCTGTTTTGCGTAAACAGAGGAAGAAGGCCATTTGCCTTTTTGTGTTGCTGGTGATGCCCATTACAGCAGTCTTTTGAGAGATCCACACCGTCCACCGTCTTCCTCTCGGAATTTCGAACGTGAATGTCCTGTTTTGGTCATCCGATGATGTGGCCCACCGAGATAATCAAGCTGCAACAGTAGCTGAACGGTCATCTTGCGATCGACGTAATGATCATGTGAATGAGCATGGTCGCCAAAGATCAACATCACCTCGATTGGTTTTTCTCCCTCTACCTAATGGACGATTCGGATCGATCCTTTGTTGCATGATGGTGGCCCACAACGGATGAACAGTCTCTGTTGCGAAACAGAGTCGACGTACGTCGACTCTGTGAAATGTGATGACCCACTTGTTGAAGCCGAATGGAAAATCCACTCCGTACATTGGATTCAGGGTAAAAAAACCATCCAGGAAGGACCCTTTTTGGAGTGAAATCAGTGCGGCCCGCGAGGTTATCTACTTCACCGTCCATTCTATGATTAACGGTTAAGATTTCACAAGAGCTTGCATGGTGGCAAAAGGACACCTAGGCGAGGGTAATACCCACCCTCTAGAGTGAATGGACGGCTCAGATCATTCAATGGAGCAGTGAGTGGGCCCCACTACACAAAAACAACAGTCACGGTGAAGACGTTGTTGCGTTTTCAAATTTAAGAAGAAAGTTGGGAAATTCCATGCATGGCTTGTGCACTCGTGCACCATGTACACGCAATGTACATATGATCTCTCTGGTGATGTTCGTGAGAAATCTGCTCCATCCATCCATTTTTTCAGCTCATTTAACGCGTTGAGACCGAATTTGAAGCATATCCAGATATTAAGCGGGCCCCAAATCAAGATTTCAGGGGCTGATCTGTCAGTTTGGCCATTTCCAGAGAGATCTAGGAGCTGAAAATTGACGTGTATGGCAAATTTGTGGTCCCAAGGCTGTACATAAAGTTTCGAGTCGAACGGATGGTGGAAACCCCGTGATCTTACATTCTGGGTGACTTTTTAGGCCCGTTTAATGTGAATGGCCTGATTTCCTCGGGTCCTGGCCACATTTCAAGGGACTACTCCATATTTCAAGGAAAAATGACTAGAAGGATACTCCAAATTTCAAAGAAGGATGATTGAAATGATGCTCAGAATTGACCTCAGCGGTCAGATCAAGTGTTTCAAGCCCGTACAACCCCCATCTCCTTGAAGATTGATTGATCAATTCAACATTTCTCTAAGTCCTAGGAGATGACTGAAGCAACTGTCAAAATGCTGCCGAAATTTCTATCAGATTGTCTCCACTTTCATTCATTGCATTACATTAATTGTACTTTGTTTTCAGAATCAAGGAAATCCGAGGATGTAAATGAACTCAGAATAAATGTGATCAATGTTCTCTATCAAGTTCTTTGTTATCATTGAACAAATCCCCAAAATCAAACGCATTTGTTTTCTTGTCAAAACAAAACGGCGACTCCGCTGGGGAGATGATACAGCGTCAGTATATTTGTTAAAGGTTGCGACATCATGATTTTGATTATGAAGATTCCCAGAGCAATGCTTCCTAATCAAAAGAGGGGGCAAGACAGGTGAGTAAAAGCTGTGAAATATATTTCTCACCATAGAATGTATTTCTTTTGTGTATATGAATAAAATGCAGGCTTTTGAGCATATCACGTCATCGCCAAATGCAAGCGTTGAAGATTGTTGTCAAGCGTTGAAGATCGCTACCAAGCGTTAAAGATCGCTGCCAACTGTTGATGATCGCTGTTAAGTGTTGATAATAGCTGTCAAGCATTGACGATTGTCGTCAACGCCAAAGATTTTCGTCAGAATCGCCAGGTACTGATGATTATCACCAAAATTAGCAACTATCGTTGTCGCCATCAATCGCCCATATAATCTCATTTTATCAAAATTGCTATTATCGCCAAGCTAATACACTATTTTAAACATGATATGAATATTTTCAAAGCATTATCAGCAACGGCGAAATATCAATTATTGATCACCATCTTTTGGCAGTGGAATAAACTATATAGCCAACCACATACAAAGTTGACGACAATGATGGTTGCTCATCATTTAAGGCAGCCTAGCCAAGCCTATACGGCCAACTATGCATAAAGCCTATCAAGATCGCCATTCGGGTTCGGTGAGAAGCCAGTGGCCCTAAAAAGCCCGTGAAGGCCATCGTACGCATACCTCTGCGGGCAGCTGACGGAGCCAGACTAAAAGCCCTAAAAGGCCAAAAGTCCTCAACGGTCAGTCACGCATGAGACCAATGCCGTTTGTGAGCTCTCCGATAGTGTTGTGGACGAGGAGGAAAATACCCTCCCAGGAATGGGTCCGAACTCACAGACGAAGAAAACCCAGATCCCTGGTTTGATTTTGGTATTAACTCATGGGGAAGGGCTTGCTTAAACCTACTCACCGATAGACCGGCGACCTTAGATTTGGTACCTAAGGTAGCCAGGTAAAGCCCCGTGAACTCTAGAGAGTTACTATGGCCATCCCTGTGCGTAAATCCTATTCACGGCCATGATCGCTCCAACTACTCAAGAGCTTAAACTGTGTGTTGTTTCACTAGTGATTGCTCCAACTACTCAAGAGCCTAAACTGTGTGTAAGTGTCAGTCCAGTTAAGTCCAGTAGTGTCAGGTCAAGTTCAGTCTTGTCCAGTTAAAGTATTGTCAGTCAAAAGTAAAGCGTAAACTATGTGTAGCATTCAAAATGCTGCAGATACATATTAGATATGCTCAAATATGCAATTGCCTGTTGAAAATCTCAAATATTGAGTAAACAAACATGCAAAAATGCGTTTCTTTTGAATCAGGTTCAAATTACAGCAACAATAAATGCCTTCAAGATATTAGCAATTATCTACTCAAAAGTTCAAAAGATCAACTATTAGTCTTCAATTGCAATATGTTTGTTCTGCTAACAAGAGCCATAAAGTCTTTTTGTCTTTTGCTTTCGTGATGATAGAGGAATATTATCGCAAAAAGACTAATGAGTAAAAAGACTCAGCAAAAAGACTCAGCGGTTGAACCTTTGGAGCTAGAAATGATATCTCCAAGAAGTGCGATATAATGAGTAAAGAATACAATGCGAAGCACGATGACAGAGCGAATATCACAATCAACCTAAAAGAGAAGAAGCTTTCAATATATTTCAAATTTATCAATGCTTCATAAAGCTACATTGAAAAAATTATAATATATTGAGATACTAATTTCAATCAATTTGGCAGGAAATAAGGATTGGATTATGCAGATCATGAATAAAGGAAACAATCGAAAAAGTTATTGCGATAGGAGCCGTATTAAAGAACAACCCCATAGATACAAGTTGAAGAAAAGAGTCGTCGGAGTTAATCAAAGAGACCATTGCAACAACAGCAATGTTGAAAGAAAGTTTTCTGATCAAGTTGCTCAAAGATGAAGTCGCCACAACTATTACAGTGACCATCTTTGATAACCAAGATGGTTCTCTCTAGTGAAGCATTCGCTCGACACTGCTAACAGGGGGCATTCAAGTCTTCGAGCACAATCATTCAAGTCTTCCGTTCGAGCGCGATTGTTCAAGTCTTTCATTCGAGCGCGATTGTTCAAATCTTCCATTCAAACGCGATCATTCAAGTCTTCCGTGCGACCGCGATCATTCAAATCTTCTGGTCAAATATGAGCATTCCAGTCTTCTGGTCAAGTATGAGCATTCAAGTCTTCTGGTCAAACGCAATTATCTAGTTTTCCATGCAAGCATGATCATCTAGTTATCCTTCAGTTGCAGTTCATTCAAATTCTTCCGGCAGAGGAAGATCGATCCTCCATTTGATTTCATGAATCAATCAAAGAAGGATCGAGGGGGCATCTGTTGAGGCACAAAAATATTCCATTGTAGTGGTCAGAGAATTCCATGGTGCGGATCTTTTCTAGGGTTGTGCACTCCGTATTTTGGTAAAAATCCATGTCCGGGGGTATTTTGGTAAAAATCAGCTCCGGGGTATTTTGGTAAAAATCCATGTCCAGGGGTATTCTGGGTATTTTGGGTAAAGGTCAGTATCCGGGGGTAGTTTAGGTATTTTGGTAAAAGTCAGTGTCCGGGGGTAGTTTAGGTATTTCAGTAAAAGGCATTAAAAAGGGTATTTTGGTAAAAAGGGGTGCATAGGTGTCATTTTAATGAAGAAAGGTGGTACACCACCATTTAAGGAAGAGCTTGGTGGACACCGTTGTTTAAGAGAAGAAGATGTATATATGTGAAGGGATAAGTGGTGGTGATCACCACTTTGTAAGAGTAGTGGGGCCTATAAATACCCTTCCCCTACTTCATTTGAAGGGGTTGGATCAGTTGTTGAATCAGTTGGTGGGCCAGAAAGCGAGAGAGAGAGAGAGAGAGAGAGAGAGAGAGAGAGAGAGAGAAGCAAGGTGAGAGAGGGATAGAAGAAAGTCCTTGCGCCAGCCCGCGCAACGAAAGTTGCTTGCGCGGGTCCAGGCAACAGGAATGGGATAAGTCCCATACGCCATCCGCGCAGTCTTGTTTGGAAGGAGAAAATTCCCTTGCGCGGTTCTGCGCAACAGGAATGGAGGAAACTCCATTGCACCATCTGCACGACGCCTTGTCTGAAGGAGAAAATTCCCTTGTGCGGTTCCGCGCAACCCTTTAATGGAGGTCAGATCTGCTGTTTTGCGTAAACAGAGGAAGAAGGCCATTTGCCTTTCTGTGTTGCTGATGATGCCCATTACAGCAGTCTTTTGAGAGATCCACACCGTCCACCGTCTTCCTCTCAGAATTTCGACCATGAATGTCCTGTTTTGGTCATCTGATGATGTGGCCCACCGAGATAATCAAGCTGCAACAATAGTTGAGCGGTCATCTTACGATCGACGTAATGATCATGTGAATGAGCATGGTCGCCAAAGATCAACATCACCTCGATTGGTTTTTCTCCCTCTACCTAATGGACGATTCGGATCGATCCTTTGTTGCATGATGGTGGCCCACAATGGATGAACAGTCTCTATTGCGAAACAGAGTCGACGTACGTCAACTCTGTGAAATGTGATGACCCACTTGTTGAAGCCGAATGGAAAATCTACTCCGTACATTGGATTCAGGGTAAAAAACCATCCAGGAAGGACCCTTTTTGGAGTGAAATCGGTGCGGCCCCCGAGGTTATCTACTTCACCGTCCATTCTATGATTAACGGTTAAGATTTCACAGGAGCTTGCATGGTGGCAAAAGGACACCTAGGCTAGGGTAATACCCACCCTCTGGAGTGAATGGACGGCTTAGATCATTCAATGGAGCAATGAGTGGGCCCCACTACACAAAAACAACAGTCACGGTGAAGAAGCTGTTGCGTTTTCAATTTTAAGAAGAAAGAGTCGGTCAGCGCATGCTGACCGACTTTGGGAAATTCCATGCACGGCTTGTGCACTCGTGCACCATGTACACGCAATGTACATATGATCTCTATGGTGATGTTCGTGAGAAATCTGCTCCGTCCATCCGTTTGTCAATTCATTTAACACGTTGAGACCGAATTTGAAGCAGATCCAGATATTAGGCGGGCCCCAAATCAAGATTTCAGGAGCTGATATGTCAGTTTGGCCATTTCCAGAGGGATCTAGGAGCTAAAAATTGATGTGTACAGCTAATTTGTGGTCCCAAGGCTGAACAAAGTTTCGAGCCGAACGGATGATGGAAACCCCGTGATCTTACATTCTGGGTGACTTTTTAGGCCCGTTTAATGTGAATGGCCTAATTTCCTCGGGTCCTGGCTACATTTCAAGGGATTGCTCCATATTTCAAGGAAGAATGACTAGAAGAATGCTCCATATTTCAAAGATGGATGACTTGAATGATGCTCAGAACTGACCTCAACGGTCAGATCAAGTGTTTCAAGCCCGTACAACCCCCATCTCCTTGAAGATTGATTGATCAATTCAACATTCCTCCTAAGTCCTAGGAGATGACTGAAGCAACTGTCGAAATGCTGCCGAAATTTCAATCGGACTGTCTCCTCTTTCATTCATTGCATTACATTAATTGTACTTTGTTTTCAGAATCAAGGGAATCCGAGGATGTAAATGAACTCGGAATAAATGTGATCAATGTTCTTTATCAAGTTCTTTGTTATCATTGAATAAATCCCCCAAATCAAACGCATTTGTTTTCTTGTCGAAACAAGTAGTTGGGAAGAAAAATTCCCACGTACAAAGTGACAATTTCAACATGTTTTTTTCTTACATGAAAAGCGGGACTAGATGCAATATGAATTGCTACTTGATTGTCACAATGCAACAAAACTGGAGTGCTAAATTTGATTCCCATCTCCTAAAGATGGGATCTAAGTGATGCAGATGCATCTCCACACTAGTGTAGGATGGCTCACGAGGTGGGGCCTGTGAGATGCAGGATGGCCACGAGGTGGATCTCACAGTGGGACCCGTGAGATGCAGGGTAGCCCACGAGGACATCTCGATTGGGTTGCCTGGAAGGGCTAGGCTAAAGGGATATTATGGCGTTTCCCCAACAGCTCTGGAGCTTTTAGTGCATTGGCCAGTACTCCCTTACCATCAAGTGGTATTAGAGCAAGAGCCTAGTGTTCGAGTCTCCTCACCAGTGTGAGTGGATGATGCAAGAGCATCTTAGTGCGAACTCCAAGGATGTTTTGCATATCCACACTTGGGTGGGATGGCCCATAGGGCAGGGCCGGTGTGATGCGGGATTGCCCACGA
This sequence comes from Magnolia changhungtana, assembly GCA_030180095.1. Taxonomy (NCBI): domain Eukaryota; kingdom Viridiplantae; phylum Streptophyta; class Magnoliopsida; order Magnoliales; family Magnoliaceae; genus Magnolia; species Magnolia changhungtana. The sequence goes on from JASAUF010000600.1 coordinate 9,590,153, forward strand.
GGTCTCACCTGGCTTTGCCTAGAAGGGCCCAAGATAAAGGGGATAAATCAGAGCTTCCCCAACAGTTCTGGAGCTTTTGGTGCATTGGTTGATACTCCCTCCATCACTAAGCCACATGATTTCATGTGTGCCTTGTGCCACAACGATATTCTGCCTCCACAGATGAGCGAGCGACAATGCTTTGCTTCATGCTTTTCATAGAGATGACATTACCTCCCACAAACATGGAATAGTCAGTCATTGACTTTATATCATTAGAAGACACATAGGAGACCTTGCACAAAGTAGCCTTCATATAATGAAGGATTTTGTAAACTACTTTAAGATGGTGAGAACAAGAAGACTGCATAAGCTTCCTTATAGCTATAGTTGCACAAAGCATGAAGCGAAGCGGCAATAGATTTCGGTGCAAGAGAGGGGAGGCACCATTTTTAAAATGTTAGCAAGTATAAAACAGCTAAGAAGCGAGAACAGGAGCGAAAGTGCAAAAAGCATGAACCAAAGTGGGAGCGGCACCTTAATAGAAGGATCATGCAACTGAGCTTATATCACTCATAGTAATGTTCAATCGAAGCTATCATCAAATAAATCAACTTTCCCACAAACGCCAATACATGTGAAGATCTTTGAGCGCATCCAATGCCTTGTTATGAAGACAATGATTTTACTTCCATAGGGGTCTCCGCAGGTCGTGCACCAAACATCCCGGTTTCATGAAGAAGATCCAAGGAATATTTCCATTTAGAAATGAAAACTCCTTTCTTAGACCAAGCCGGCTCAATATCAAGAAAATTTTTCAGTAGACCCAAGTCTATAGTATTGAAAGTGTCAGCATATAAAGTTGTCCTCAATGACAGACTTGAATCATACAGCTAGAAAGCTGGGAAATCAAATAGAAAAGGAGTCGCCACCAATTCCTTTCAAACAAAAAACTGTTTGTGGTAAATTGGAACCAAAATACAGAAAATCTACTCTAATTTATCTATATAAAAAAATTTAGATTCTAGGTAGAGCCTTAGTTGCGGAGAAGGAAGCATGATTAAGGTTTTGCGGAGAAGGAAGCATGATTAAGGTTTTATATATCATTATCCTTGTATGTTTCACACCCTTTGGGAACAAAAACGTTGTATCGATGTTGTCGATAATATTGCAGATACTAGGGAACGTATCGTTATCCAAGGGAAACATTGGAAAACATTAGGAAAATGGAAGAATTTTTCAATGATACTCCAGGAGATATTAAAGACACATATTTACACACTTAGGACTCAAAACATGAAAGAAAACAACTATACATAATAGATTTCCATTGTATAGGGGACCAACCAAACTATGCATTATCAGACAAAATTATTTAATTAATAAGTGTCAACTTTTAAGAAATAACGTGATAATTCAGCACATATAATGCACTAATTTAAAACACCCCTAAGCAGATCATCATCATCATGATCATCATCTAAGCCCTATCCCAATTAATTGGGGTTGGGTACATAAATCTTGTTCCAGCTTTCCACTCTATCAAGGGCCATAACTTTGGTTAGACAATAGGTCATCAAGTTTTTTCTCACTACCTCCACTTAGGACTCAAAACACTACAAAAAAGAACTATATAAATACATAATATGTTTCCATTCAGGGGACCAAACTATGCACCATCGAACAAAATTATTTAATCAATAAATGTGCCAATTTTTAAGAAATAATGTAATAATTCAGAACATATAAATGCATTAATTTAAAACAACCCTCAGTAGATTGTCATCGTCATCACTGACTGCTACAGTATCAATCGGTGCTTACTGTATAGATATCGCGTTACATATCGCACCCTTGGGATATGGATACATATCGGTTATCACATGGGATATATCATTTGTATCAGGGAATTTATTGCAGTTTTTGGAAAACATAGGAAAACATTGGGAAATTGGTAGAATTTTTTTAGTGAAACTTCAGGTATTGTTAGAAAGGGCATTAATAAACAATTTTACATCATAACATCACAAAAAACAAGTGCACTATTTGGGAGAAATTGTGGAATTTTCGATTTTTCCTCAATTTCCTCCAAATTAGACCACCTAAACTCAAATCTCGAAATCGAATGTTCAAATCAGTGATTTCGCATACAAAACATGATGAATCAAGCATTTCTAACCTTTTAGTACTGATTTGATATGATTTAAACAAAACAAAATGGATCAAAATGCAAAAATACCAAATTGAAACCAGCCCCAAATTCGCTTTGATCTTGATTCCAGCTTGAAATCTTTGTTTTTCTCCCAAAAGATTCAAGAGGATGGATCGAAATCCATCCTAGAGGTGTTTAGAAGAGGGAAGAAATCAGGAAAAAGACAAGAAATGGAGGATTTTTTGCATTTTCTCTCAACACAATCGCGGTTCCTTGACAGTATCAAGGATATCTGTCAATAGTGATATATATCATCAATACGTAGGAAAAAAAAAAATCAAAAGGGACAGTAACGATATCTTGCAATATATTGTGACATCTGCGATATCGCACAACATCGCCCGATACATTGTGATACATTAAGCGATACCGGGGATTTTTTATACTCCATGGGGATTTTGTATCCCTGAGCTGCGATACCAATAATATCAACTGAGATGATCAATATGGTAAACACTGGTATCGATAACATTGGCCGATACTATCAATATCGCAGCTCACCGATACGAAAATTGCCTTTAGTTGTGATTCTTCCCAATATCGGGTGATATATCACAGATACATTGTGATATTTTTGTATTTATCGCAGTTATAAACTTTGAAGTATCAACGATACAGTCGATATGTATCGTCAATACCTTTCCAGCGTCAGCCCTGTTGAAAATTCTGAAGAAAAAAAAAATACCTAAAATCACTATTTCTCTGAAATTTTTTATTTCAATTCCTGAGCTGATTTCGACCCCTCTTCAATTGTTTGGAGAAAAGGGGATTTGGGTGTGGAAATTGAGATTTGAGAGCGGGTGGGCCAGAAATGAAATTGATGAGTTCTTCTCAAATTTAAACAGTTTTTCTGCTTTAAATCACTTAGAATCAACATAACAAAGATGATAATCTATGATTTTGCATCTCTTGCATATTCAAACATGGATTCCAATCTCCGAATTTTGGATTTGGGAAATTTTGGGGAAATTGGAAAAAAATCCGCAATTTCTCCCATTTTACCCGTTTAACTAGCAATTAGTTGGAAAAGATACATCAGAATGGTTGGAGGTTGATCTACAAATCGACGGAAATTTTGGAATTTAGAAAAAAAAAAAAAAAAAGGTTGTGTTTTTAATTAAAATTTATCAAAAAAAAAATTAAAAACATTTTTTTTAAAATCAACCGATCAGATGTTTTTTAGCCTTAATATTTATGCATTTACAGGTGATGGTTAACATTAATCACTTTTCTTAGAGTAACATGCCACTTTATTAGAAAGAGCCGAAGCGCAAAAAATACAACCCAAAAAAGGGGGGAAAGTACAGTCTTGTAAAGATGAAATAAAAGAAGTCCATTCTATTGCAAGCCTTTTAACTCTAAAGATGATTTCATCAACATTGGTCAACTCATTAGAGAAGCGACGGGACTTAACCACACAATTCTATCCCCCTCTTCTTTGATTAGCATTTGAGAGTGAAGACGATCGAGAAGCCTCACGAACTCTTTAATTTATTCGTAAAGCATATCCTTTTGACAAGGTGGAGTCCACACAACTTCAGATCCAACAATTTCATAACACTTAGAGACCATCACATCTTTTCCCACCGTTAGATGAGCCATTCTAGGGAAGGCATTTCGGAGAGGAGTCTCCCCAACCCACACATCCACCTAGAATCTGATTCTCCCAATTACCAACCACAAAACCAATTCCTTCACTAAAAATAACCTTGAGCCTGAGACGTTCTATTCCCTTCCACACCAAAGACGCTTTATAGAGAGGAGATTTTAACACCCCAAACTCCAAAATGTATCCCCCCCACTCGGGTTTACAAACCTCCTTCCAAGCCATGAGAGGAAATCTATCTTTCCTCCGATCCTTGCCAAAAAGTCCCGTCTCCTCTTTCCAAGCTTATCAATCACCGACTTCGGACAACGGAACAAGGACATATAATACAGCAAGAGACTCAACATAACTACTTTAATGAGAGTGATCTGCCCACCGAGAGATATGCAAACCTTTCAACTTAGACAAATTCCTGTCAAACCCTTCCACTACTACATCCCACAAATGCTTTGTCGGCTTCCCAATGCAAAGGGGGAGACCAAGTAGGAAGAGGGAAAGGTTACCGCTTTATAACCAAAAATCCATACCATCCCTCCAACCTCTTCCTTAGATGTACCCTAGCATTTCGCTTTTGGCAATGTTGACTTTAATGCATGAGACCTTACTTTGAAACATAGAATAATCATCATTGGCTTATCTACCATCCCGCCATCCGCTTCACAAAATAACAGAGTATCATCTGCAAACTGAAGATGCAAAATGCTAGGAGAAAATTGGAGAAAATCCAAAATTTTCACCTATTTAACTTGCAATTAGAATGTGGAAAAAACATATTGGAGTGGTTGAAGGCTAATCTATAGATTGACGTAACTTGTTGAAATTTTTTTTAAAAAAAAATTATTTTCAATTAAAATACATCAGAAAACAACTAAAAATATTCTTTAAAAAAAAAAAAAATTAATTAGCCATTTTTTAGGCCCAATATTTATGTATTTAATATATTGAATGTGCTAAATTCTTTTTGCCTAATGTGTGATTTATAAATTATATAAACTAATTTTTAATACAGTTGCATCACTTATGTCGAACAACGCATAGTTTAGGACGCTATACAAAGGTAACTTATTTTGTGTACGTGTTTTTTGTGATCTTTTGAGTTCTAAGTGTGAAATGATGTCTTCGTTAACATCCATGAAGTTTCATTAAAAAACTCAACCAATTTCCCAATGTTGCCAACAAACAACAATATGTTACACAATACAAGCGATATTTCCCATGCGATGCCCGATATGTTTCGTGTCCCAAGGGTGTGAGCGTGATACACCATACACGCATCGATATTGATACTGAAAACATTGATCACCATCATCCAAACCTTATCCCAACCAGTGTTCAAATTATCTCCGATATTATCGAAATATCTCTGATATTATCTTTATCTTCAGCTTAGTGATACCGATAACACTGGTAGCGATACCGATAACGCTGGAAGTATCAGAAATTCAAGGTATTAGCAATGTATCGCTAAGTATCGCCAACATATCAATATCGCTAATGTAATTGCCAATATTTTCAACTACGTAAATTTTAGGTGTCGCTTGTATTACCAATGCATCAATATCACCAATGTATCACCAATATTTTCGACTATATAAATTCTAGGTAATGATTGTATCATAAGTGTATCGACGATATTTCAATAATATCGCCAAAGAATTGATATCATCAAAATTTTGTTTATTATAAAAAAAAATATATTTGAAATAAAAATTTTTCATGGGCGCATGATTGTATGTAGTGTTCAATTTGTCATTGATAATATTGATAAAATCTCGATATTATCGAAATTGCAACATGTGCAATATTGAGACCGCAATCTTCCACTTCCTTCCCAATTGTTGATAATTTCTTGATGAAATATCATGTGTCGTTGATATTTTGCAATATCGATGGAAGGTTGGATGGGATGGTTGGACTGATTTCTTACAAAAACACATGCTTTTAAGGCCCCATTAAATGGAAACTTGTTACGTATGCTTTTTTTTTTTTTGCAAATTTTTTTATTTCTAAATATCATGTGTCGTTGATATTTTGCAATATCGATGGAAGGTTGGATGGTTAAATAAGTTGGATGGGATGGTTGGACTGATTTCTTACAACAACACATACTTTTAAGGCCCCATTAAATGGAAACTTGTTATGTATGCTTTTTTTTTTTTTTGCAAATTTTTTTATTTCTAAATATGCAAATATGTAAATTTTAATCTCCTAAAATTTCACTGAAAATTCCACTGTTTTTCCCATGGTTCCCCGCATTTCCAGTTATTGGCAATATTATCGGTGATATCGATATCGTTTTCGTATCCCTGGCCAGCGAAACTTGTAGCGATACCGATATTTCGAACACTGATCCCAACTAAGAACTACGTCGTTAGTCATCAAGTCTTTTCTTACTACCTCCACTCCACCCACATCCATGTGGGCCTTCCCCTAGCCCTTTCAGAGCTTTCAACTTGTACCAAATCACTCCCAACCGGCACAATCTTAGTATCCATTGCACCTGACCAAACCATCTAAACCTACTTTACCTCATCTTATTACCTGCCTATTGGTGTTACTCCTAAGTTCCCTCAAATGCATTCATTTCTAATTATATCCCCCCTCGTCTTGCGACCAGTGTTTTAAATATCGACAATATCGGTCAATATATCTTGTATCCCACCTGTGTGATACGAAATGCATTGGTAATGCCAATATATCCCACATATTCGATCCGGTGAGCATTTTCGATTTTCGATCTGTTTTTTTGCTATAAATCACGTTAAATCAGTGTCAAATGGTTACAAATCTATGATTCTTCATGTTTTCTATGAAAAATCATGGATTTGGAGCTTCGATTTCAAGATTTGGGGGAGATGTGACAAGTTGCGGAAATTTGAAAAAATCGGAATTTCTCAACTTCTCGCAAATCAGTTGCAATCTTTGTATCCAAACACAAAATCAAACATGTAACTTGATCTAGTGATTCTTCTTTTTCTTTTGAATGTATTGCTTGTGTTTCCATACATGTCTTTTTACGTTTAGAAATTATATGAATAGACTTTAAATATACTTACATGAGTTCAATTGGATAGTGCATGTATTAGGACCCCATACAAAGGAAACCACTATTACGTGCACTTTTTTTTGTAATGTCTTGATTTGTAAGTGTGTATTGATGTCCTTTTCAACAATCCTTGAAGTTTCCTTGAAAAAATCGACCAATTTCCCAATGTTCCCATGTTTCCTAACAACAGAGATACATTACACGATACAACCGATATATCCCATGCGATAACAGATATATATATATATATCCATATCCCAAGGGTGCCATACATTACACAATAACGATATTTAAAACATTGTTTGCGACTCACCCATCTCAACATCCTCATGCCAGCTATGCTCATCCTATGAACATGTTGTTCCTTAACTACCCAACATTCTGTCCCATAAAGCACGGCTGGGCTTATAGGTATCCAATAAAATTTCCCTTTCAATTTGAGTGGTACATAACGATCACATAAAACTCCAAAGGCACATCTCCATTTCTTCCACCCAACTTGAATTCTAAAGAGTGACATCTTTCTCGACCTCTCAACTCTCATGAATTATCAACCCAATATCTAAAGTGATCATTTTGGAAAACTTCTTGGTCAACAATCTTAAAGAATTCCTCGTTTACACTCCTATTATTACCAAAATTGCACTCCATATATTCTAGTTTAGTACAACTAAGTCTAAATCCTTTAGATTCAAAAGCACCCATCCATAAATCTAGCTATGTTTACACCCTCCTTCATCTTCTCGATCAAACCTATGGCATCTGCAAACAACCTTCACCTCTTCTTGCAAAAGCTTCGTTAACTCGTCCATAACTAATGCCAAAGGTATGGGCTTAACGCCAACCCTTGGTGCAAGCCTACAATAATTGGGAACTAATTTCTCAACTAGTGGTCCTCATGTTTGTTACCACTCCTCCATACATATCCTTAACTATAGCAATATATCCTTGTAGGAACCTGTGTGTGAGCCTGTTGGGCCTTTGCTCGTTGGTTATTTCTCTTCAGTTATTTCTTTTTCCTCTTTTGCTCTCTTTAGTGCTAAGGGCATATTGTAATTCTAGTATGGGTTAGATGTCCAGCCCACCCCCCCTCTCGAGTTTGGTTTGAGAGTTGTCACTATCCTTTATGGCTGCTTCAGATTTTGTGATGGGTTGTTAATTGTTGGGTTGCTACTTTTTAGGTTTTGATCATATTTTCGGAGTGTTTTTTTCTACCAGTTTTCTCAAAAAACTAGTTGCAAGTTGCAACATATGGGTTTGCTAAATATCCAGGCTTGGATTGATTTTCTTCAAGGTTTCTTCTAGTTTTCTCAGAAATTGGTTTGCATCGGCTAGGGTTTGCTAAAATTGCCTGTTAGGGCAGAGTTTTTTAGTTCTTTTCACCCTAATTGTGGTAGACATGGACATATTGTTGATTATTGTTAGGTCCTCGATGGTCGACTTCAAAGCCGAGCAACAAATTCTGCAGCTTTAGATGGCAAGAATTCTCAAACTATTGTTGGGGACACGATACCTTATGCAACTTCACATGTTGTTCCATCAGTTGGTAATGTGGTCCCTCAAAAAGCGAGTATGATGCCTTGTTAAGGGATGCCACTCAAAATAAGGTCTCCTCATCTATTGCTTGGGCTCATGCAGGTAGTACTATCACATCTTTTGACACTACCTCTGCATCAAGTCCTTAGGTAATTGATTCAGAGGCTACTGATCATATGGCAGGTACATCTGTTTCTTTTTTTTTCATTTACTCCAAATCTAAATTTAGGTCATGTGAAATTAGCATGTGGTACCCTAATACTTATTAGGAGAAAAGTTATTGTTTCTGTTTCTCCATCATTCTCCTTGTCCTCTATTATTGGTTCCTAATATTGCATCTAATTTGTTATATGTTAGTCCAATTACAAAAGACCTAAATTGTAGTGTGACATTTTATCATGCTCATTGTATCTTTCATGATTTAAAGACAAACGAATTGCTTGGTGGTGGATATGAGAAGGATGGAATATACGTTCTTTATTTAAATACTTCAAGTGAGATTAGTGATTGTCCAAGTGTCAAGAAGGAAGACCTTTATATTTGGTATTGTCGGTTTAGTCATCCCTCTAGTCTAGTCTTATAATATTTGCTACCACTTACCTCAGTCAGTCGAGTCTAGTGATGTCAAGAACTTGCACTATGAAGCTTATGTTTTAGCCAAACATCATAGGTCTATTTATCCACTTGTGGAAAGAAAGTCCAATACAATTTTTTCTTTAGTTGATTTTGATGTATGGTGTCCAATTCCTATGAAAGTGCCCTGGTTTGTCAATTAGCGTAAGTGTTGAGTCAGTTAGACTACAGAACCTGATAGAAAGATCAATTCAAGCGTCTGCCTCAACCGGATGTGTGCAAGCTCGCCAGAGGTAAATCTGAGCCTCACATCCCTTATCCCAAATCACCAGGTATACTAAAACCCTCTTAAAAAATGTTAGAATATCATAGGGTTTTTAGGGTAAGAAAACATTTTCAAAATAGGAAAATCATCTAAGTTTTCTTGCCTTGTCGATTTTATCGATACACATCTCGATATGATCGACCTGCGCTGTCGAGTCCTCGATGCTCCATTGATACCATCGAAAAGAGGACCAAATATATCTAGCAACCTTATAGATATCTGGACGGAATTATCGATGTATCGATACACTTATTGATATCATCGATATTCAAATTTCGAGTCTATCGGAAGTGATTCGATAGTATCGACAGGCAGAATTCCGGCGCTCCTGTTTTTTCTTAAAGAATATCATATAAGCTTCAATATATCAAGCCTCCTTGATACCATCGAAGTTCAAACCTTGATGATATTGGTAGGCCCTCGATGATATCGATCTTAAGCGCTAAGTTCTCCAGCAACATATTTCAGGTTATTTTATCTATGATCGGGGGTCACTCGATAGAATCGATATTCAAATATCGATGACATCGATGCCGTATCGATTGCATCGAACATGGACATAAATCGTCCAACAAGCTTTATGGAAAATCCTTTTGATTTATCGATGCATCGACATAGCTATCGATATCATCGATATCCAAATTCCGATGATCTCGAAGGTCCCACGATCACTCGTGAAAACCTGAAATATTTCAAGGCAAGTCTCTCTCGTTTTTCAAGTGTCGATGGATCGAATCTCTCATCGATGGAATCGAAGTTCGAAATCCGATGACATCAACAATCGCTTCGATTCATCGACCAGCTGGCAAAAGGTTTCAAAAGCGTATGACATTGAATTCGAGTCATCGAGCGAACCATCGATGCTATCGAGAGTATACGCTCGATGATATCGAACCTGCTCGATGATATCGAACTCTGTCATAAATGTGACCGTTTTATATCCGTTGAAACCTTTTTGCCTATTTATAGAGGACTTGTCTATTGTTGCTGTGAGAGAAAGAAGAGAGCTTTTGAGTGTTTAACCTTAGATCTTATACCCAAAGCCCTTTCTCTCAAGGAAGTTCATCCTCCAATCCACCCTCACAATTGATATTCAATAGAGTGGATTGGGGAATAAACTTCCGCATTCAAATTCCTCCAGCTACTACCTTAATAGCAAATCATGAAGCTGGGATGCCTTGAATGCATAGATGATTGAAATCGCTCTATCTTCCTTATAGGAAAATCTTTTGAGTAGGATTTCATCATAACCATGACCAAACCCGTCGCCATGCATTGGTACATCTTTTTGAATTGCGGATCAAGGAGACCGAAGATTCTTCATCAACAAAGGAGAAGATCTTCGTCAACGTGCTTAATGGGACTCATCCACAATCTACAAGTATCTAGAGTCCAGAGGACACTTGTGATCATTCCTTTTTAGGATTGGGTCTTAGGTGTTTCTCACCCCTTCAAGCCCTCGTAGGAGGCCTCCGGCGGGAGTGTATGTGGTGGGTGTGTTGTGTGGACCCTTGCTCTGTGGAGAGTATAAACATCTAGTTGAAGGTGAACCAGTCAAAACCTTAGGTTTGAGATGAACTGTGTGAAACCTCGGGTTTGAGGTAAACCGCGTAAAACCTCCGGTAGGGTCTTATGAAAGATCCTTGGCCAGTGTGCCTAAAAGTGGGTGCGTTGTGTTGACCCTTGCTCGTGAGAGCATAAACAGTCAGCCTCAGTGTAGGTTGTAAAGGTTGAAAGTGAACCTGATTTAAAACCTTAAGTTTGAGGTGAACCGCTGTGAAACCTCCTTGAGTGCGTCTGTCGGGAGTGGAGTAGACTGATCGTCGAACCACTATAAAAATGATTGTGTTTGAGATTGCTATCTTTCTGAATATGTGATTTACTTTAATATTTTCAATATCTGAATATCTGAGATCACACCTCACACACATATACAGTCACATCCATCATAAACTAGTTTGCATACTGTTTACTTATTAAATGGTTTGCGATTAGATCCTCTACAAGGCTTGGAAGCCAGTAGAGTTATTTTTGAGTAATCCTAATATGAGCTTGTTGTTAAGATTAGTGCAATAGGATTTTAAATAAATCATAAAAACTTTAAAAGTCCTATTCACCCCCCTCTAGGACATATTGGCATATCCCTACTTCAACTAAAGCGGTCTTTCCGCTATTTCATCCTATTGCTTCTAATAGATTTAAATATTGTCTCGTTTATTAATGATGCTTCTTATATGACGTGGATTTATTTAATGAAAGAATAGAGATAAGGTCAACTTCATTTCAAAGTGTTTCTTAGTTGAGTTAAAAACCAATTTAATATGAACAGTGGTACTCTTCACACAGATAACACAAAAGAATATCTTCCCCATACTATGATATCTTATCTTCAGGAGCACGGTATTAATTCTCAAACCGCTTGTAATTATACTCCGCAACAAAATGGAATTGTTGAAAGAAAGAATAGACATCTTCTAGAAGTTTCATGTGCTCTTCGATTTCTCATAATGTGCAGATTTTGAAAACAAGGTGGCAGGCCTTTGATTTCTCATAATGTTTTTGCTTGGGCCTCTAGAAGAATCTTGCCCTTGCAAGAGCTCAATTTTGAATGAATTAAGGTTAGGTTATCGCTCCTCAAAAATATAATTGAATGAATTAATGTCAAACGGTATTGCAAACTCTTAAAAAGCAAGGGGTTCATGAATCTTCTCTCTGCATTGGGGATTCTTGTCCAATGCCTTGATGATTTAGTTTCTGTGTTGCCCTTTCCAAGCCTTGAATAAAATTTGTTACCAAAAAGATACAAACTACAAGTATAGAAAAGAATCAAATAAATAATGTGAAATGATTGTACGGTCCCTAAAAACGGTAGTAGGCCCCACACAATCCAGTATCAAGTATCAACTATCAAGGCCACATAAGTCATCTTGGTTAGTGTAGTCCCATCCCATTGCTAAAGAAAAGCCTTCTTACCTTTTCATTCATTCAGAGCAACACTTATGACTATCATCACATTCACCTCTTACTTTGAAGCTCTGGAAGTTCTAGCATGTTTTCTTGCGTTGCCCAATGAACTAAGAGCATTATTGTGGATTCTTTGATACCAGGAAGACTTGAACTAATCTGGACTATGGACCCTTAAAGCAAAGTATTTTCCAAAGGCCATAGCATGTCATGTGGCCATTAAGGGCTCTTTATGGGCTGTGGATGAACTATCATTTACCAACTAACAGCAGAGAATATTCTATGGTGAGAAAAGGGAGAGAAACAAAATCAAAACTTGTTTATGTAAGTTAAAACCACAAAAACCGCGATAGTTTGAAAGGCTATAACCAATTAACCATACACCCCACAAGAGGTAATAGTGACCTCATGAAAACAATGACAGAATAGGTCAAACATGTTTACTTACTATCACGATGCTGGTAGCAAGTGTCAAAAGAGGCAAATAAAAGGTATCGATTTATATCTTTGGAGCCAAAGCATCACCTTTTAAAGGACACATCACCAATGGCTCGAGATATAGCCAGCTCACCATTGACTCGAGGCACACCACCCCACTCTACAACATAACCACCAGCAGCTTCCACTCGAGTTCGTTCATCATCTCTATCTGGATGATGATCTTTTGTCAGTTCCTTAGCACAAAAGTATGTCGATCCTTTGGAGGCTACTAACTTGATATTCTCATGTTCTTTCGCAGGAAATATAGCATCATTATGTCTTTTCCGTCCATACAACTTTGAGAGAGTACCTGCAATGTACAGTACAAATTATAGAACCATTTCTACTTCATGAAATCTGAGTACTATAGTGATGTGAGTGCAAAGATACTGTAACTCAGTTGTAATCCACGCAAGAAAACGCAACAGCATGCCAACATTGTGGCAGAACCATCTTTAGAAGACAACAATTATCTAACCCCCTGCATTGTAGTATGTTAAAAGACTGAGGAAGTGAATTAGTAGAAGATTTGAACCTTTAAGTTCATGAGGGGAGCGAAAACATTTTGAGCACAAAAGAGCTTTTGAATCTCCAATATTGGCAACTAAAATTTGATCATCAGCTATCAGAACAATGGTGGCTGTAGAACCTGATTCAAGGTTATATTTGTAAGCTTCCTGCACATATTTCAAGGACAGGAAAAATAAAAAATGTAAGTACCAGGGAGCACGAGATGTGGTCTTACAAAACAAAAACATGTAGGCATACCAGCAAAAGAAGCAGTACACACCTTAGAAAACATTGCATCAATATCACGGATTGTTCTCAACAATGATTCCTTTAAGATTTCCATGTGAAACGACCCATCAAAAATCCTGGGCAATGTCAACTTGAACCTGTGGTTGCCATAACACTGATGTTACTGCAATGGTAAACATTTGAAGTAAAATAGGACTACGAATATCGGTCTCTGAACTCTAATGACCATGCTATTACAGACAACTGCATTACCCAGACAATTCAAAGACATGTCATATCCGTGTCTGACATGCATTGAATAGTGGCACTGCTAGAGCAGTGTGTCACCACCTGCACAATTTGGACCTTAAAAATATTTAACAATTATATCGGGCAACAAATAACATCATCATTGCCTTATCCCCGCTATTTGGGGTCGGCCATCATACTAAATACCATTAGCAGTAAATTACTGGATTAACCAGTTATTCTCTATTAAATAGAAGAAATGAGAAGACTCATGGTGGTTTGCATATCTACCATCATGGCACACATGAGAGAGATCCAAGCTGTCATCAGGAAAACCCCAATATGTGGCTTGGCCCAAAAAATAAGGTCAAAACACTTACCAAGTGGGAGCAAACTTTTTTTCTTTCTTTCTTTTTTCTTTTTTTTTTTTTTTTTTTTTTTTTGAGAGAGAGAGAGAGATAACAAAAACTTTATTAGAAAGCTTGTAATAGCGAGAAAAGAATACAACCAAAACCAGCTAGCCCAAAACAACTAGCGGCAGCCGGCAGGAATAGCATTAACATAAACAGCCCATCTAGAAACCAGAAACTCTACTTTCCTAATAATCTCTTCAACATTGGTTTTCTCATTTCGGAAACAACACACATTCCTAGCACCCCAAATAGCCCACAGGATGGCCCTGATGGTTAATCTCCACAGCTTTACCAGCCTTGCCAACTCCGCCCCCATGCCATGACCACATGAAGTCAATCAGCGACTTTGGCATCACTCAAGCAATGTTGAAGAAACCCAAAAATTATAGTACTTGGGGCTTCAACTTTTCAAAGCTGAACTCCATTGCCACTAATCAAAAATGGCATCTTCATAACAAAGGAATCTTTATAGACAAATTAAGTCGAACCAGTGCCGATATGGCCCTTTATCTGACCATGTCATTCGATACATCCCATTTTTTCCACTAAGCTACTTCGCTCCCATTTTATGTAACAATGGGGTCATACATTGAATAACCATTTTTTTAAACCACGGTGAGATATCCAACCATGCACAAGCAAGCAGGCACACAGGCATATAGAGGCCTCAACTTAGAGGGGAGAAGTGATAGACACCTAACTCCGATGGGCATTACACAATTGCAGTATAGAGAAAAGAAAAGAAAAAGGGTGTACCTTTCAGGATCCAGATTATGTTGACCACTCTCCTTGTATTGATTGAACACATGAAAAAACACATCTTGTTGTACCCTATATGGCAATCTATTGGCTGATTTCTTCAATGCAACAGAGTATATCCCATCAAGAAGAAAATATATGTGCAGGAGAAAATACTCGAACAGAAGTTTTGATGCCATCTCACTAGCTTCAGCGCCATTATGACCATCAAAAACTGCTACGATGCCGACACTGACCTCCTTAACACCCATTCTACCTGCTCCAATATCATAATTCAATACACTGAGAAGCCGAGTATGATCGCTCGCCCTTCTTGTAACAATAAAAAGGGAAAGTGCAGTGTGAAACACTTTTTACATGCTGTTAATTTATCAGTGGACTACAATCCTGTACATGTGGAACATGTGTATTCAGACCATTATTGTGCTGCCCCTGTTGTGGATGGGCGACTGTCCAGAAAACACACTAACCAGAGCACATATGTGGACTGCAAATCAATGGTCAAAAGAAAATTTGGCAGATAGTTCACATTCAACTGGGAAAAAAAAAAAAAAAAGGACTCAAATTGGAGAGCTAGGAATGCCAAATCTTTGATTTTTTATCTATGGCCTTGCAATGGCAGATAATTGTACCAGTATGCCAATCAGTCATTGACACAAAACAGAAAGATAAAAACAGTGTGTGGTGCAGTACATGCCCATGAGAAAGGGAAGGTACCTTGTCAGAGTATCAAATTTGTCGCTCCATGGATCTCCAATCAGATGCAAAAAATGATAGGCCCTGCAAGTGTACGACACCAGTCCCAACATAACACAGGCATGTCCCAATGCTCCTGTAATACCCCGTACCTTCCGGTACTCGGATGTTGCCATGTAACCTAACTTTGTATAAATACAAACCTAGCTTAAGTAAACATTTACGTGCATTCTAGCCTAACTCCGACCATTGAAAACAATCCCCGTCCGTATATCAAGCTATCCATCCGTTGATTTCCAAGATGGATCATAACACCACCAGAGAAATCTACTTAGGGTTTCAATCACCTTGATAGACAAAATCAAACTGTCCAATAGTCTCTGATGTCTGGTCAGGCGAAATCCCCACTCAAATGTACTAGGTTGGTTATTCAATTCAAGATTTACTATTAGACTCCGTGTGATCAACCTTAGAACCCTATACCATCAAATAATTCGTTTGTGAAATGATCTGGCTATCAGATCTTCATAGGCCGTGGGATAACCATAAGTTTAGAAAGTGTCACCGATCTAAGAGTTAGATCTGCCTCATCTCTGGCCAGGTCTAAACCCATAGGGCCTCCTAGGTGGTATGGATCTTAGGAAATGTCATTTTTGAAGCCTGAATCGTCAAGTCCATTGTTCGTCAACTTGAAGATTAAGTTGGGAGTAAACGTAACTGAGATTTGCAAGAACTCACAATCTGGGCCTTAAATCTCACTACTAACCACAGTGTGGACAGCCCTTGGGCCTTTCGAACCCTTATGATCGGTGATGATCAAATCTAGAAGAAATGCGACCATCGGATTAATGGGAATCAATAGTTGACCGTGAGATCACTAGGTATGGCCCACCTAAACTTTGGATCTGCCTGGTTTTTGGTCAAAGGCCAAGATGGGGACCCCCAAACTGAATGGATTGGAGCGAATTGAAACCAAGGGAAATCCAGCCATTATTTCATTAGAAAATATTGTTTCATCTTGCAAATCGAGTTGTGGGGCCCACCCAAGCCGTGGATCTTCCTCAACCTTGGCCAAGCGTCCTAATAATGCAAGCAAAACCTGATAGATGGCGTGGATTTGATCACACACCTTAGTGGACCCCATTTTGGGGCAGTGGGTGAGCACAATTCACGTGCACCAGCGATGCACTGGATTGCACCTCCAGTCAAAGTCGGGCTGACCTGACATTTCCAAACAAAGGAGGGATCTTCCTCCCTTTCTCTCTTCCCGCCCGAAAACAACTCAAATAGGCTGACCATTGGTTGCACTGTGGCCCACCATGATCACCCAACTAGGAGATCCAAACCATTCATCTAATCCAAAAGGTGGGGCCGACCAAATCCACGTCGTTCGTGCGCATTCATGCACCCGTATGTGCACACAATCAAGGGTCCAAACTGGCTGCGTTGGGTGGATTTTTCCAAAAATGGAAACCCCGCTCTACTGCTGCCACATTGGAGATCCACATGCGTCTCTCCTCCTCCATCTTAGCCGTAGAATATAGGCAATCCCAGCACTTCAACTTAGGGCTCTCGTTCATAACCAAAACAAAACAACGGCCAGCTTTGTGTTACCGGCCCTATTTGGAAGTGGTTTCAAACGGATCATATCCCGACCATTTGGGTTCGATCCTACGGTCCAAGGGAGCTAGGGCTTTCTATAAGAAGAGGAGGATCGATCAGCGGTAGTCCTCCTCTATCTCTTATAGCAGCCTGGAAGAGAAGCAGCCTATTCGTTCTCCCTCCAAACCCATTGAGAAAACATCCTCGAACCTTCGATTTCCTGCATCCGCAAGCTCCGTTGCATCCCTAGGGACCGTCCCACATTGTCGAATTGAAGAAAGGAGCAGTGGGAGGAAGTTTGCCATTAACACCCATGCCTTCTTCTCTTTGAGCCGCACGTTGAGGAGACGAGTCCAGCCTTGTTTTGGTCGGGCAATGAGTGGGAAAAGAGAAGAAAGAGGAGAAAAGAGAGAGTGGGAGAAGAAAGAGAGGGTAGAGGTTGTTGTACGCTCGTGCCACACCGAGTCAGGTGCAGGTTGCTCACTGCCAGTCCGAGCTCCCTGACTCAGCTGTTCTCACCAAGTCGAGCTGGGTTGGGTAAGGTGGATCTGGTTTAATCCAGCCGCCTTGTTGGATGTGTTTGGTAGGGAAAAAAAAAAATAGGGAGAAGAAGAAAGAGAGAGAGAGTGAGAAAGTGGGTGTTGCCACACCAGCTCGAACCAACCAAGCCCAGACCAAGTTGGGTGAGGGACTAGTCTAGTCCAGGCAACGCCTGGTCCATAGGAAGAGATGAAGAGCAGAAGGAGAAGAGAGTGAGCAAGAGTGCAGTTTCATGCCGCACTAACTCGTTGTTGAGTTGGGACTCACTAGCTCGACTCGACCTGGTTCAAGGCAGGTAGGTTGAGTTGGTTTGGGTCTGGTCCAAGCTTTGCTAGAGTTCCAGCAAAAGAAGAAGGAAGAAGGAAGGAGGAGGAGGAGGAGGAAGAAGAGGAAGAAGAAGAGGAAGAAGAAGAGGAGGAGGAAGGAAAGAAGAAGAGGAGGTTGACTCACTCTCAACCCTCGCATTGAAATTCAAATTAAAGCCTTGGTTGGCTAATTGATTCCTAATCCCGGTTAAGATGTAGCCTAATATCATGTTTTCAATTTCACCTTGTTTAAGCTGAGAGCGAGTCAAGTCAAGTCTATCTCGAGAAGGTTCTAAGAGCACGCGCTCCTCCTAACAACATTAGTAGGCAGTTCAACTCATGAGGTGATGAATCTTTCTCCTTGAGCTTTCCTCTTCCATGTTAGCTTAAATAATAGTTCAACTTTTATTTCAGCTGATAATTATCTCTAATTCATGATTGCTTATGTTAGTTATTAAATCTGATTATCAAAATTATATGCTTAACATTTATCTTGTATGAACATTTATATGTTGTACTTATATATCTTACCATGCTTGTGGATTGCTTATGAATTGCTTGTGGAACTTGAATTGCTACATCTATCAGTGGAAAACCCCACTTATATATGTATATCCAGACTTGAGATGTAACTTGACTGATTGTGATTATAATGGACCCTCACCTAGTGACTACTTTGATTGATATATTAAATGAAACATTAATGTGGGCTTACCATCGATGGATTGTTGTGCCTTTGTAGCTTTTTTTGTTGATATTTGCTCATTACAGCCTTGATTATTGCATATTTGCCCTAGGCAACTTGTTGGATTATTTTGTGTGACCATGCGATGGCAAGTCCCACTTATTAGACTGTGATTGGCCACTGGTTGAGGAGGATACCGTTAAACATCCTAATGTTGGAGTCTCATGAGCCGGGATGGTGGAATGGGGCATTATGCCTAAGTTGTTGGGTTATACTGGGTGACGAGCCCCCCATAGTGACCTTTGAGCTTTCTTAAATCGACTAGTTGCAAATTGAAATAATAAAGGCTGAGACTAATCATGCATTCATGGCACTTGCATTTTGAATGGACAGATTATTTGAAAGGTCCATTCTTTTATTAAGGATGAGCTGACCGTTTGAAAGGCTAATCCCCATGCATAAATGAGCCGATTGTTTGAAAGGCTCATTCATTGCTTAAGTGAGCTGACCGTTTGAAAAACCAATTATCTTAAGTGAGCTGAACGGGGTTGACTGTTTGAAAAACTCGTTCCTTTGCAAGTTGAATGAGTAGACTATTTGAAAGACCCATTCTCTTGCCAAAATGGTCTGACTATTTGAAAGGTTCATTCTCTTATTAGGGATGAGCCGACTGTTTGAAAGGCTCATCCACATGCATGAATGAGCCGACTGTTTGAAAGGCTCCTTCATTGCTTAAGTGAGTCGACTGTTTGAAAGGCCCGCTATCTTACTTGAGCGGATTGACTGTTTGAAAGACCCGTTCCTTTGCAAGTTGAATGAGTCGACTGTTTGAAAGACTCATTCTCTTGCATGAATGGACAAACTGTTTGAAAGTCCCACTATCTTACTTGAGCGGGTCGACCGTTTGAAAGACCCGTTCCTTTGCAAGTTGAATGAGTCGACTGTTTGAAAGACTCATTCTCTTGCCTGAATGGACCGACTGTTTGAAAGACCCACTCTCTTGCATGAGTGGACTGACTGTTGAACAGGTTCATTCATTTGGCCAACTGCATGTGCATCCCCGGTTGATGTGCATTCACGCATCCATGCACTTAAACAAGATCGCATCATAGATTGTTTTGTATATCTTATTGTTTAAAATTATGCTTAACTAATGTGGTGGTGTGTAATCTTGAGGGGAATTCACACTGAGCCGACCACTCATTCATCGAATATATAACCGTACAGGTAGTGCAGGTGGTTTAAATGATATAATCATGTTCAGGTTGATGAGGTGCAGGGTACAAAGTCTGCTCAAGAGCTGCTACGTGATCTTGTAGTTAAAGATCAATTGCAATTTATCTTGTTTCATGTATTAAATTATCTCTTTTTATAACTGTGATTAATGAGACATTGGTTTGTATAAGCATTCGGGCAGCCGCTTGAATAATTGGATTTATATATTTGGATTCCCTTTTATGATCAACTTGTTCTATTCTGCTAAACTGCTAATTCTAAGAATATATATATATATATATATATCTGAAATTTGACTATCTTTAGAGGTTAACACTCGGGTTTTCGGAAAACGATTCGTATATTCGGGTTTCGAAAACCGGGGCGTTACAGCTCCTTCCAATGGGAGGCCTACAAACCAAGTATCCAATGCTCTGGAAGAATACCAAACTGGACCAACCTCCTAACAAGTAAATCATGAAGCAATTTATTTGCTAAAATGGCTTCCAACCTTTAAATTGAAAAGTATTGAATTTCCAAGAAAACTCAATAAAAGATCAGCAAACAAAAAGATTTTCGTAACACCTTTATTGCTTCATGATAGCCGCCCAAGATAACCATATGAACCGTTACTGAATTTATAACAGTTGTTACGATGGAACTTTGTCTTCTTTTATTCCATTTTTTATTCTTTAAAAGAGTTCACTATAACAAATTCTAAACAGCCATCAGCCAGTGGACAGATAGCTGTTGTAATGCATTAGAACCGGTGAGGTTGGTGGTCCAGTCCAAATGGTTTGACACTATCTTACATCAACTCATTCAGGCTCAAACAAATGTCAGTTGGTCTTGACCAATCCAGTTTTCTCATCAAATAGAAACAGTACCAGCTCTGGTACAAACCATGTGGAACTGTCTGGTCCAGTCTAGTTCTTACAAAGCTGGTTACAGACAGTATACCTGTTATAAGGCTATTAAACCTGTCCAATAATCCTTATAACAGTTATTGCAGTCAGATACTACACGAAGGGAAGATTTTCCTCAACCCAAAAACAGTGTCTTTGGGCAAGTGGGACCAGACTTGTACTTCAGTGATCCAGACAGTTGATCTGATGGGCCCCACCATCCTTGGACCATGTCTTAGAAACCCCTCAAATTTGAAAATTTTAGTCATCTAAAGTTTGGCCTTTTTCCATTGAATGATGACTGCAGTAATTTTTTCTTACCCTTCAAAAAAAAAAAACAGTAATCCTTTCTTAACCATCTATTTGCAGACTACTGATAAAAGGGTGAGAATTTTCCCGCTGGGGAGATATTTGGGGCATTATCCATACACAGTGGGCCTCATCAAATCAACAGCCCGGATCACTAACTGTGGGCCCAACATGTATGAACTCGGGACCCAAGGTGGCAATACACATCCACTAGCCAAGGATCAAATATTTGTGTATACAAGGATCATAAAATGTAACAGAAGAATCACATTTCTATCACAAACTGTAGTGATAGCAATCATAGAAAAAAAAAAAAAAAAAATGGCAAATAGATGCATTTAGGAAATTCCTTGGATCTTGCAAATTCCATCAATCAAGCTTATGAATTTCCTAAAGATTTATTGTTTCTGAAAGTAGAAAAACACTGATTCTCTGGCAAAACAGAAAATCCATATGCATCGCAAGTTGTGATATGTAACTCAAGCCAAACTGTCCAAATAGTGAAGCCACTTTCTAAAGGCATGTACCTAAACTTAGATTGATTGGATGATGATAACAACCTATTAATGGAGATTTTCTTTTAGAGATAACAGCAATTTTATTAGAAAACTCGCCAAGCGTGAGGAAAGAATACAACCCACGAGCGAAATCAATACATCTCAAAGATAGGACCAGCCGAAGCTGCCTTTACATTCACTGCCCAATCTGAAACAAGGCCTTTGACTTTACTACTGACCTCATTCAAACCCTCTTGATGATTGCAAAAACAACGCCCATTTATGCCCAAATAACCCCAAACACAACCATAATTAGCAATCTCCACAAGTCTTTTGCAGCTCTACCAACTCCTCCATGCCAGGCACAAAGCAAATCCTCCATTAATTCCAGCAAGACCCAGGCAGTGGGAAAAAAGCTCAGGAAATGATCCCACACTCTGGCAACAAACAAGTGATGGATGAAGGGGTGATCAATGGTATCCTCGTTCCCCATGCACATCAAGCAAATGTTGGGGAGAACCAGTGTTCGAAGTACCGGTGTCGCTAAATGTTTCGATGATCAGGGATGCATAAACAATGTCGATATCACTAATAACTAGAAATGCATGGAAACATTGGAGAAACAATGTCTTCCATCTAAATCATCGGCTTTATGCTTTTTAGGAAGTCCAACTGACCAACAACCTCACCAATCTCCTCATCCGTGATGTTCCTCTGACAAGGAGGGGACCACACAACCCCTGCCCCGTCAAATGAGAAATAGATTGAGATTGGCTTGTAGAATTTGGAAAATTACGTTTCTCTCATTGAGGCACCCAATTAATAACCAAAAATTGACCAGTTAAGGTCATCCATTTAGAGTAATTTTTGGCCCATGCCCATCAACAATGGGGACCACAATTTGGATGGTGGATTGAGGTACATGCACACCACATGTAAACCGGCTGTCAGCATGCATTTCAAATTTCATACACTGCTAGCAGATCAAATGTAACGTCTAGGAAAAATCCATACAAAGATCCGAGTTCCACCTCAGGCAGAAATCACTCAGGACCAAATCCTTTAGAAATTAGACGAGAATTTACTAAGTGTTAAACGAGATTATCTGTGAAATTAGCTTAGATCACTTTAAATACGATCTGCAAGACCCAAAACTTGTAGAATCAATAACGTTATATTACCCTGAAATCTAGGATCAACCTCTAAACTCAGTTGCTCTCGGGAGCACATTGAAACTCCATATCGGACTTGGACCGCACGTCGAAAGTCCGATTACCATGAAACTATACGGTTATGACCGCTTTACTGGGCTTGACAACCATCTCGAGAATCAAATCCAGATAGTATCCATAAACGCACAACTTGAGCCCAGGGTGAAGTGTGTGAGAAACGCGAATATCCTTTGAAAATGAACTCAGATTTAAGTGAATTGGGTCGTTCGCTTGCAGGCCAAATCTAAGGTTTCAGACCGTCAAAAACTGACCCCATTTCACCCTCGGATCAGGAAAAATTCCAAACACATGTCAGTGTACTTGTGGCCCTGATCGAGTGTCAGTGACCATTGAACTGAAACTGGTCCTCCGCGGTCGATCCATAAATCCGATCGGACCAAAACCTTAACTTGACCTAGATCCAATATCGGGGAACCTTCCCCAGACCGTATGCAAAAAAGGGGCCTCCAGATGTGCTCCGTTGGACCAAAACAGCCACTATTTGGCTATAACCTAAGTATACCATGGCCCTGGGGCCATTCCCATCAGTTTCGGGCCTATATAAGGGCCTTAAACCCTCTCTCTCCCTTCACATACGAATTTGCAAACCCTAGGAAGAGAAGAGAGCAAAGAGAGAAGGAAAGAGAGAGAAAGTGTGAGCGCGAGTTAGAGATCGTTCACGAGATTTAATCCCGCCACTCCACGTGCTTAACTACTGCTTCCGTGTCGCTATACAGGCGATACCAACTCCGTTATTGGGTAAGGAAACCTAACCCTAATCTATTTTAGAGTTTCAAATGGAGTAAATGATGATGTGGCTAACCTATTTCATACTATAAGTTGGCGTTGTGCCGTAGACGAGGACTTAATGTTCACACTGAGTTCGTTACGAGTTTATCGGTGAAAGGTGCGGACTATAAACGTTTAGGTTATGGTTTTCAAGGCTTTCAATGTTAGCAATGATTTATGTCTAACTTGATTGCTATCACATATGCTTAGATATGACGTTTTCCGTACATTACACATATATGTAAAATATTTTGCTTTTAAATGCATTCCATGTGTTTGTTTAAATGTCTGAATGAGTATGTAATTATGATTTGTGCTTGCCATGATTATTGATAGCAAATACATGATTGTTGTATGCGTGGCAACTCCTTTGTGGAAGGATTTGCTATAATATGTGTTTTGACTAACTTATTACATGTATGTAATATGTGTAGTCTAAGTGTTTAATAAAATGTCTGAATGAGAAAATGTTTTATGTAATGTATTTAATGAGGGTGTAGAGCAAGGTGTCCCGTATCGGTATCGGTTGACGTAACGGTGCCCTCTGAAACCGATACGGATACGGGGGCGTAACGGTGATACGAGGGAGTAACGGCCCGTAACGGCGCAAAATTATTTTTTTGCCAAAAAAATATGAAAAAATATGGATTAAATCCGGAATATTCTAAGCATTCCAAATATGCATTCATTTATAAATTGGAACATGTTTATGGTGGTGTAACGGTCCACTCTTTGGTGAGAAGTTGTATCGGACTGTCTGATGAATTTATGAACCAAATAACCTGAATTTGACTACAAAATTCATATATTTCGTTTTCTAACTATCGACTATCATGATAGATATATTACAATGAATGTAATATGAAAATATCTTACATTTAGGTATTTGCAATTATTTTTGAAGGCCAAAATTCATGTGTAAATAGAAAAAAAAATATTTAAAAAAAATATAAAATGGCACCCCAAATATGTAAAATACACATTAACATGTTCTACTATGATTAACACATCATATGGCATCATTAAAACAGCAAAAGAATCATTAAAAAATGATTTTTCAAATTTTCAAAAAAAGGGCCAAAATAAATGCGTAAATCGAAAAAAATAAATAAAATTGCACCCCAAATATGTAAAATGCACATTAACATGTTCTACTATGATTAACACATCATATGGCATCATTAAAATAGCAAAAGAATCATTAAAAAATGATTTTTCGAATTTTTAAAAAAAGGCCAAAAATAAATGCGTAAATAGAAAAAAATATAAAAATATATATAAAATAGCACCCCAAATCTGTAAAATGCACATTAACATGTTCTACTATGATTAACACATCATATGGCATGATTAAAACAGCAAAAAAACTATTAAAAATTGATTTTTCGAATTTTAAAAAAAGGGCCAAAATTCATGCGTAAATAGAAAAAAATATTTAAAAAATATAAAATAGCACCCCAAATATGTAAAATGCACATTGACATGTTCTACTATGATTAACACATCATATGGCATCATTAAAACAGCAAAAGAATTATTAAAAAATGATTTTTCGAATTTTGAAAAAAATGGCCAAAATAAATACGTAAATAGAAAAAAATATTTAAAAAAATATAAAATGGCACCCCAAATCTGTAAAATGCACATTAACATGTTCTACTATGATTAACACATCATATGGCATGATTAGAACAGCAAAACAACTACTAAAAATTGATTTTTCGAATTTTAAAAAAAATGGGCCAAAATTCATCCGTAAATAGAAAAAAATATAAAAAAAAATATAAAATGGCACCCCAAATCTGTAAAATGCACATTAACATGTTTTACTATGATTAACACATCATATGGCATCATTAAAACAGCAAAAGAATCATTAAAAAATGATTTTTCAAATTTTCAAAAAAACGGCCAAAATAAATGCGTAAATAGAAAAAAAATATTAAAAAAAAATATAAAATGGCACCCCAAATCATAAAAATGCACATTAACATTAACTATGATTACTACTATATATGATTAACAAAACATCATATGGCATGCATTAATATAACAAAACAACCATTAAAAAAAAGTATGGCATCATTAAAACACAAAAGAATCATTTGATTTTCGAATTTTCCGGCCAAAATAAATGCGTAAATAGGCGTTTAAATCGTAAAATGGCATTAACATGTTCTACTATGATTAACATCATATGGCATGATTAATACAACAAAACAACTATTAAAAAAAGTTATAGTTATTCGACGCCGATAACTGGCCCGCGATGGGCGAAAAAAACAGAAGAACGGCCGATATGACCGATCCGAATGACCAGATAGCGTATCGGCCGTCGCCGTTACCGTTATATATCGGCCGATACGGCCGATACGTAACCGATTTGGCATTCCTTGGTGTGGAGATAGGATTCTCAACTCCCTCATCTATAGTTACAGTTTCCTTTATGTACTCTATCTTGCTACTACGTGATTTATGTACGAAATGCCTATGTATGATAACATGTGTACTACGTGTTTGTTGAAATGCTTAAACGAGATGGATACTGAAATTGGTTGTCACATACTGTCTTTGACTATCACATGTGAATGCCAATGCTTAAAGTGTGATTGGGACTACGATGTAGTCAAGGCAATCGATAATGGTTCACTATCGGTGGTCAAGCTGTTTTAGCCACGACGGATATGTCCGATGAATCCGAGTCGTACGGTGATTACTGACAGTGGTTAGGCCACAAGGGGTGCGTATACGCTCCATGTCGACTAATTCAACATACGCTCGTAATAGTCGAGCTTGTCAAATAACCCGATTGGCCCAATGTATGTTCACCATGTATGGACGCTACTGCTTGAATCTAAGGTACCAAACTCACCAGTGAAAAGCCCGTTTAACCTTGGTACCTTAATCCGCTAAGACTCATGAGCCGGGCATGGTGGTATCGGACACCGTGGTCGAGCTGTCAGCCAAGCCTCCCTGTAGTGTCTAGTGAGCAAACCAACTCGTGAGCAAAATACGGTAGTATGGGACACTGTATTCGAGCTGTCGGCCTACGATCAGGTGACGAGCCCGTAGTGACCTCGAGTATATACTAGGACTACGCTAAGGCGACAAGCCTCTCCATAGTAACTTCAAGTATAAACCAGGCCTGCGCTGATGGTAACGAGCCTCTCCATAGCGACCTGGAACTGCCTATCGTATGAGACTAACTAGAATTGACGACTCTAGATGGATCATTGTTTGGAAAATGATATAAGGGAGGTACCTTAGCTTCCCAATCCTGCTGTATGAATAAACATAATTAAGCATTGGCTAACACGATCATGTACCGCATTGCATGTGCTTTGGCGAGGAAGCGCACGTTTCGGGAGGATACTATGCGCGAACGTGAGATGAAGTCGCTGAGGGAGTGTAGGCGAGGGCATGTATTATAATCACATACCATGCTTGCATTAACAAGAGTAATATAGGACATGATTGTTGTACTGCGTTATCATCACTGCTTGACTGAATTGATAACATGTTAACCTTTGCCTTATAGATCCACTAAGTTGATCGCTCACTCCCACTCCGGGACGATGTTTTAAAACGCCAACCAGACTCTGTCTTACTTACAGATGACGGCGCAGCTTATGAAGCGGAGCCTGATTTTGACGTCGATGAGTTCTCGTATATGCAGTATTCAGGCGGGTTCATGTAGGCCGCATTTGATCGTCAGGGCTACAGGGATTTCATGATGTAAACGGACCTACACCTTTTGATGTTTTGTAATTTGAAATGATACATGTAATTGTTTAACCTGGAACATGATTATACTCTGGAGACGCACTGCCACTTATATGTTTTATATATATATCTATCACAGACTTCCGCTTGCAAAATTTAATTGCCTCTGGAGTATGATATGTTGTTTTGGTATAATCCCACTCATGTTTAAATGCACTAACCCGGACAACATTAAATCATCACTTTCTATGTTGCATAAGTGATGCGTTGGAACTCGGGAGTTGGGCTCCTGCTCGACCCCCGATTTTCAGGGCGTTACATCAAATAATCCTCTTCTTGAGAGAATTAACAAACCTACTCTAGATGTGGACAGACGTGCCAATCTGGAATGTGTAGAAAACATGTATTAGGTGAGACCCACAATGTCCATCATTTGGCCAAAAGGTAGACCGGTCGATTATTAGGTAGGCAGTAGGCCACACATGTAGAAAATAAAAACAATTGATGGTCTAAAAAACTCAGACATCTGTTAGTTTGATCAGGAAATCAATGCAGCAGCGCCACTAGATACAAGGCTCAGATGTCCTATAGATGTACAAGTTTAGCATGCATCTGTGCATATTGCAGAGGTACGCGTGGAGCGAACAACCTTTACATCTAGACGTAGGTCTAGACTCCTACATTAGTGTTGCACCATTTAAAAAATGGTGGCAACTCTTCAACCATAACATGGCATAGTTCTACAGAAATTGTTGACCTAACTGCAGATGAAGCATAACAAAAAAAACTCAGCAAAAATCAATGTTTCAAATAGCGCCCGCAGCGTAGCGGTAGCGTACGCTATGTAGCGTAGCGTGGCCGTAGCACTACGTAGCATCCCAAATAGCGTAAATCCCCTGTAACGTACGCTATAGGGGTCGTAGCATACGCTACAGCTACGTAGCGTCCATAGCGTAAGCTACAATGTATTTTTTTTACTATTTTAGTTTTTTATTATCTTTTCGCATTTTCTTTGTTTCTAATATTGAAGAATGTGACACTTGTATTGTACTTGATACTTTTAACTAATGGGATTTTTCTTTCTTTTCATAATTGTGACTTGTAGTTTCAATTAAACATTATTAATTAAAGTGGTTTTCTTAGAAAGTTATTGATGTGATAATTATTTGATTTGGCTTATATATGTGGATTGGCTTTTGATAAATGATAACTAATAACTTTTTTTAACATGCTTATAATTGATAAAATGAATCATCTTTTAGGCATTTTTATATTTTTTCCCTTTTTTTCACTATTTATTATATTTGTCCTATTTTTAAATTTAAAAATAGAAGTATCGTGTAGCTTACGCTACACACTACGCGCTATAGAGGGCTGAGTGCTACGCATCACGCTACCGCTATTTAAAACACTGGCAAAAATATAACATTATCAATTCAAGTTCTTATCCCTTTGAATTTGGACCACTCGCTATTAAATTTTTAACATCCATTTGGTAGCCATTAAGTGGATGATTAGGATTGCTTGATCAATGTGATTTTAGAGATATGATCCATCCACAACAGGACCCACAATGGGGACAGTAGCTGTAAACTATTGCAACATCTGAGGAGGTCAAACCAACACCATTTTCAAAGAGGAAATTCTTTATATTTTGGCAAAGTGTGATGGATGATACACGGGCACTTAGAAATTACTTAGATATGACATACCTTAGAAATTACTTAGATTTGCCATACATGTGGCACACAAGCAAGTCCAGTTAAACTGTCCAGATCATGGTTTGCAGTTTACATACATCATGAACCAAAAACTATGCTTATTTCATTATCTGACTATTGAATTAGTGGAAATTCATTGGACAATGAAAAAATGAAAACTATCCAATGGTCCTATTTCAACAAACAAGTGCCCTCAAATCAGAGGCTAGGATTGTTCAACCAAATATGATTTTGTAACTGGGGCATAGCGAAAGCAGTTTCCACAATTTAGTCGATTTAGTACAACTTCTGATTGCCTGCATATCAAGTGTCATACGCTGCCTGAGTATCATATAATTTCCCATTGCCAAAATGGTGCAAAAACTGGTGTAAGACTAACATACGCAACCGAAGGAAAGTTACCATAAAATAAATAAAGAAATAACGAAATAAAAGAGAAGGCGGGGGAGGGACGATGAATCCTCGACGTACTGGGGAATGGAATCCGCATATCGAGAACGCAGAGGGTACGATCCTCCTGATGATTCCTTCTGCCCTGGAGCACGGCCGACTGGCAATTCGTTGCCCGACGGCGCAGACCTTCAGTAGAGAGAGTCCAGCGAGGGCATTTTGGGGATTGGAAGACGGCGGGGGCCCCACCTTCCTTGTATACTGTTAGGCATGTTGATGATTCTTGGGAAGAAAGTGAGATTATGGCTGAGAGAAACCCTAAAAAGAAGATGAATTTCTCGGGCATTGTATGGTGATCGTACCTCTTTTTCTATGAGTTTAGGAGACGCGAATGGAGATGATTGCGACATAAAATCAAAACAGAAGGTTTGGGGAAGAACTAACGATTTTCCATTCAAAACCAGAAATTCCTATTTACAACCTGAAAAATGATCGCATACAGCCGTTGCACGTGCGATTTCACATACAGCACTTTTCTTTACCGCCAACGGATCGCATACGTGTAAAGAAGCTGGATCCAAGACAAACGTCATGTATTAAGGTTGACATATAACTCGACGTGTGGAGCCCAGGTCATGTATTACGTGACCTTATTAACAAGTTTGAATGGAAAATAAATATTAAAGAATCATTACGGTGAGTCCTAGAAAGTTTTTAATAGTGGGACAATTAATCACCACTGTTTCCTATAATATGGCCCACCTGATATTTTAATCTTCTTCATTTTTAAGTTAATGCAGTGAAATGGTATGGAAAAACTGATGGATGGAATGGATATAAAATACATAAATCAAGATGGGCCCCACAGTAAGGGACGCACCATCTTGGGTGGGGGCAGGCCGCACCTAATCCGCTCTTTGAATGGCATATAAGTCGACGTGTGGAGTCCACCGTGGTGTAATGGCATCCAATTCGTCCATCATTTGTGCCCTTTCTGCCCCCACAAATCAGGCCGGTCCATAGTTCAAGTGGGCCACACAGCAGGGAACGGTTATGATGGGACGCCGACCATTAAAAACCGTCTAGTTTGTATGTGGGGTTCACTGTATTTTGTATATTAAATCTAATCCGTTCATAAGATGCATCCGGCTAGGATGAATGAATGCCTAATACATTAGGCGGGCCATAACACTTAAATTTAGACTTTGTAAGCATGATTTTACACGGTGGTGCTTACCTGAGTTTTGGTATATAAGAAGACTGGGATGGGGTACACATGATGGACAGATCAGATTTTGTCGAAACACTGCCGTCCGCCACACACGTAGTTCTGGATGTTAAGCTTATTCTAGGAATTAAGCAAACACATCCTTAGGATGGAGCTAATGTTGAAGGGCTTTGATAGGATACAGCACTCGGGGTATTACTGTTCCATCTTAAATGATTATTTGAACCGTTAATATTCTAATGCTTTTTTGTTATACCCTATTTTTTAGGGTTACTGGGAGGGCCAATTAAGATAGTACATATGTCATCGAATAAAAAATACATACCACCTTTAAGATCAGCGAAGATATTATTGCCGAGATAATAGCTAACACCGGTTGGATAATATGCATCTGCATAAGAGAGTGATGAAGGACGAAACGTGGTTGAGAGAAAAGGAAGCAATTACCAGGATAAGTGTTCAGGAAAAGCCTGAAATGTCAGATTGGTACCAAAGCAATTGGTATAATCAATCGAACCGCGGGAGAAGCATGTAGATAGTTATTTGAAGGAAGTATATAAATAGCAAAAGAATTTGACGAAGCAAAGTATTTTATAGCAAATCAATCTATCAAATATTTTTATATTTTTTTGCATAATTTATCTTTTACGTTCCTTGGCATAATCAGCAATCTAATCTTACATTACGAGTAGAGGTAATTCTTAGTTGTAATCCAAGTCTACGCTTATATGTTGGACAATTTATGTTGAAATACAAGCAGTTCTCTCATAAAGGTATTTTGCAGTTACTTTCTACGATCGACTGTAAGTATTTCCTTTTTATTTTGCTTTATATCTGAAAATTCTTTCATACAAAAGGCACGAAAGGCAATGTGTAACTCATTCTCGGAGGACGAACCCTACCATCCGATAATCGTCTAATCATTTTAAACAACATCATGCGAGTGATTGAATAGGCGACCATTCTTTTTTAAATCTCAGTCATATACAATCAATTTTGACATATCTGTCTATCTTTACACTTGGGGTCAAAGTTATTCAGTTGCAATCAAGCCACACAGTCAGTTCTGACACGCCCACACACATCATACATGACCAAATTCAGAAAATCAAAAGGCCAACAGTTTTTGGCACGCCCGGCAGGACTCCTAATTTAGTAAACATACCGTGTGACATAAGTGCGACTAATTATCCAACCGTGAATATATGAGTCGAAGGGTTACCCAAAACTCTTATGGGGCAAACGAGCC
The DNA here is from genome assembly GCA_030180095.1 of Magnolia changhungtana. NCBI lineage: Eukaryota > Viridiplantae > Streptophyta > Magnoliopsida > Magnoliales > Magnoliaceae > Magnolia > Magnolia changhungtana. The sequence continues at coordinate 9,622,098 of JASAUF010000600.1, forward strand.
TGCGACACCTTATAAATTGCCTCCACTTGGGGAGATGCAGGTATGACCACCACCTAAACTCTTGGGTTCATCATCAAACCCAATGCTCAATCCTTAAAACCAAGAAGGGACATCCTCATCTCGAAGCAACTCTCTCGAGACAATATCAATTGGGATGCACGATATGTAAATGGAAACCCAGCGTATTGTGGAGTAAGGATGAGCTCAAGCATAGCAATCATTAATTCAAGCAGACACCTTCAATAGGTAGATGGCCAGCCATACTAAAAACTTGAATCGAATGGTAGCTGTACTTATCGAGAGGGTGCCTACTGCACCTCGGTAAAATGTTAAGGTTAGCTTTGTTGGGAACTTAGTACCAATGCTGCTAATACCTACCATACAACAGAAATATGCATCCTACCCCGGTACAAGGAATGTGAAATACGCCTCTACCTACCGAATTTAGGCTACTTGAGCAGGAAGCTAGAAACTTTATTACCGGAGTCAGAAACCAGTGAATGCCTAGGAGGCATTCTTTACTTAGGAATCCTCCTTATAACGTTGGACAATACTTGGGAGGTCCAAATCCGTCACTAGTGGCTAAATCTCAACATCCTCAACATCTGAATCATGACCAGGTTACGCAACTGGTTCAAGAAGTGGCAGGCCAAGTTCTCGGCCGCACTACTACCCGGATATAACATAAGCCTTATCCGGAATAGATTGACCAACAGCATCCATTACTCAAAAATTATTGACTGGATTTGGTGTCACGCCTCACATTTAATCTCTGACGCCCATTCGTTGTAGACCGAATTTAATGTTGACAGCTTCCATAGTACCCTGATTTCGGCTCCCAGCTTATACTAAATCCCCAAAAAAAAATCCTATAAGGAAGATTTTTTTAAGGGAAAAATTATGAATCTAAGCATAATTTAAAGAATTTCACAAGCAACATACATATCCATTAATCAATCATTCAAGGTACAATATTAATACATAATATCTCAAAATATAAACAATAAGTGTGCTCCAGCTCGCCAACAGTTACCTTCTATAGTAACCTGTATGTTAAACATCATGCTAAGCCTTTTATGAAGTTTAGTAGAGCGCATGTATGTATGCTCAATGCATGTGACAGATATATTGTATCAATATATCAACATCAGAGTAAGCAGAAAATGATGGAAATCAATCATACAACTAGTTGTACCAAGGCTATGCAATATACACTATGAAATAACGTGAGTAAGGTATGTTATCACAATAGACATGATACAAGAATGCAAGAGTGCATATTGAGTTATCGAGTCATGGTGTGTAGTATTATGCACTAGTAAGGGTCTCGCACCCAAGGCTACAACCCATGTTAGTCTCATACCTAACATGTGAAGTAACTCCATAATGGTAGACTCCTGATCCCGAATAGTCCCATACATATTGAGGATCGTGATCAATGATTGTATGATACTTAGACTGTATATATGCATCCACAATTTCGAGTATATGAATGACGAATATGATGCAATGTCTAAATATCATATGTGATGCATCATTCCAATCCTCACATCTTAGTACAGTTCTTAGTTGGACATCACTGGGGTCTCGTACACTTTCGACACCGGTTGTCGCCCCATCTCGCGCATAACCAAGCGAGTGGAGGAGACCTCACTATCCGCCTCATCAGTGGTATGCAAAAATTCAGTCGGCTAGTCAATAACAAATTCATTTTAGAGCCAGTTAGACTCAACATAGCATATATTCCTCTTCACCCGGGCAGGTAAGGTCACACCCCCTTCAACCGAGCCCAACAGAGTGTGAGACGCAACTTACTAGTATTTGGTCTTCGTGCGCTCATGATTCCACTTGATCTAGATATTAGAGTATCTCATGATTTCGGAGTTTATGGCCTTTCACCCATGGACATCATTAGTGCCCAACATGCTGTAAAAGAATTTTCGGTGTCCATTCTCATAATTGTCAACCATGATAATCCCATAGTGGGTACAACCCTAATGTCTCTAGGGTGTGCATACAAATGCATGAATGGCGGAGTTCATAATCTGAGTCATGCAACCATGTTATGCAAATCATGCATACATGGAAAGCGACTCCATCTCATGCGGTCCCCTAAAAAGTCTCATGGCCTAAGTATCAACCACAATCCTATGTTATACGCTATGATACATTCATATCCATAGTCAAGAATATAAATGATAAGTAAAAGCATGTGAATAAGCATATTACACTAAGCATATTATCAGTGTCGACTTTATTGGGATAGCGTGTTACCAATCACGGAACTTACTTATGTATTCTCACTCACCTATACAATGTCAGGTTCATAACATAGTAACATTAACCTTAAATGGCTCAATATAAAGAGAGTGAAAGTCGTGTGACAGTTCTTTCATACCTTTATGTGCATGGTACGGTAAAAGCATATGAATAGGCATGTTTCATCATGCGATCCTAAAGATGATATAACAACATATGTACGGCGTGAATAAAATATATACATCAAAGTGGAGCCCACTTTTGACAGCCTGAATAAACACTTACACTATGATGGGGTCCACAGTGAGCCCCACAAATAGGTTGGGTGACAAATGAACATTACAATTCACCAATACGAGCCACCTAAGGGTCAGATTGGCTCCATTTTTGGGCTCATGGTCTGAAATGATCAGACAAAATAGATGAATGGCATGGATTAAACCATACACCATGGTGGGTCCCACTACCGAATGAATATCATGGACAAAATACAATATCAGGTGGGCGCCCCTGACCCCAATCATTTTAAACCGAGAAATTTCCTACTGTACAACCCATATATGGCCCACGAACCTTTCTAAGCCCACTTGATTTTACCTTCCAAGAATAAGCGCCAGCTGTACGGATAACTTTTCTCATGTAAAAAATGCCCCTGCTTTTCCTTCCAGAAGCGGATCGGCTGGTGCTCGAAGACGAGCGCTGATGCTTCTCGAGCTCCGAGTTGTACGAATGGTTCAAAAGAGATCAAAGTTACATGGGCCCCACAGTTATGTATTTATTATATCCACAACGTTCATCCATATTTCGAGATCATTTTGGAGCATTATCAAAAAAAAAAAAATCATATCCAAAGATCAACTGGACCACACCACAAAGAGCAGCGGGAAAATTGATTTTCACCGTTGAAAATTTTGTAGGGCCCACCATAACATTTATTTTCCATCCAATCTATTCATAAGGTCACAAAGACCTGGATGAAGAGGAAAAACAAATTTCATAATGATCCAAAACTTCTGTGACCCCTAAAAGGGTTTCAATGGTAGACGTTCAATCCTCCACTGCCTTTTATAGTGTGGTCCACTTGATAGCTAGATCTGTCTTATTTTTCGTCTCAAGCCTTAATACGAGCTCGCCAAATAGATGGACGGTTTGGATATAACACATACCTCATAATGGGACCCATAAAAAGCAGTGGGGATTACAACAGGGAAAAAAAAGGCCAGGGTGGGACAGCCAATCGAGGTCGACCGGGTCGGGTTAGTGGGATAGTAAGTTGGGGTCGACCAAGTTAGGACCGTGAATTGGATGTGATAACTCATCTCCAGTGCTGACGGCATGCATACACGCCCAATCTGAACTGTCAAGATGGTGGGTCCTACCGTCGATCGAGCATGTTCCGAAAATTGCATTGATCTGATGTCTATAACTATCTGATTTTGCCCATTGGGTTCTGATTCATTTGAAGGCCATTGAAAGTGCGCAATCATTCAATTGTCGGGATGTTTGGGCTATGCTCTATCCACAATGTGGCTCCCGATTTTGATGGTTTCAACGTTCCATTTAGGTATTGATTTATTTGAAGGCTACTAAAAGTGTGAGTTTAGTCAATCAGTGTGATGTTTGAGCTATGCGATATCCACAATGTGATCCATGGGTTTGATGGTTTGGATCGGCGTTCTCTCATGCCACATGTTTTATCTATGAGTTGGCATGGTTTTGTATCTTGTGGCAAACACACGTTGGGTCACTTCTCTTGAATTTGGGTTGGAGTATTTCTTGCTTTGATTTTGAACATTCATTTATAGTATGATATTTTTATTATAAATTCTTTTGCGATAATATTTTTATTGGGAAAAGTTTAATGTAATGACTCAGACTGGCTTGTTTAATCTTGACTTGAGTCACGACTCGGCCAAGTCAAGAGCAACTCGTCTTAGTTAGGTTAAGTCATGCGTATTTTCAATGCTGATCATGGTGCCGAATTGGCTTCGATTTGATTGAGTCCAAATTGGCTTGGATGAGTTGCATCCAACTTGGATAAGTCGTCAATCCATGGTGTAGACTGTGTATAATGAGAATAACTTGACACTAATCTCTTATTCTGTGTGGGGTTTAGCACTTGGGCAGTGGTGGGATTATGGGAATCCCATCACAGTTTCAAGATGGGATTTGAAATCCTATGTTGAAGTGCATGTTGAGACTTAACATTCCCACTCGATGTCCATGGACAGTAGATGGTGCATGCCAACTTCTTAGCTCTGTACGCCAAAGTCGATTCTTTGTAGTTTTCATCTTATCTCTTTCATTGTATGTTATTCTTTGTATTATTTATTATTGGTGGATGATAATTGATGCATTTTCGTTCACCTTTAAAATAATAAAAAAAAAAAAAAAAAAACAAGAAAAAAAAAAGAGATGCATTTTTGTTTACCCCACTTTTCATTCGGTACTACGTCCTAACTTAGTTGTATTCAAAAGGGTGTTGCAAAATTGGCATTCAAGGTTCCTCTTGAAAGGTAAATGCAATTGAAGTAGCTTAGATCCTCTATTAAATAATTCAGAAATTCTACTATGAAATTGAAGTTAAGAGAATTGACCGTGAAATGCATGGAATTGACCATGAAATTAATTGAGTTGACCACGAAGTGAAGGGGAATTGCCGGAATTGACCGTGAAATGCATGGAATTGACTGTGAAATGCATGGAATTGACCGTGAAGTGAAGGGGATTGACCGTGAAGTGAAGGGAATTAATCATGAAATGCATGGAATTGACAGTAAAGTGAAGGGAATTGACCGTGAAATGAATGGAAATGACTGTGAAGTGAAGTGGATTGACAGTGAAATACATGGAATTGACTGTGAAGTGAAGGGAATTGACCGTAAAATAAATGGAAATGACCGTGAAGTGAAGGGAATTGACCGTGAAATGCATGGAAATGACTGTGAAGTGAAGGGGATTGACCGTGAAATGCATGGAATTGACCGTGAAGTGAAGGGAATTGATCGTGAAATGCATGGAATTGACCGTGAAGTGAAGGGAATTGACCGTGAAATGAATGGAAATGACCGTGAAGTGAAGGGGATTGACCATGAAATGCATGGAATTGACCGTGAAGTGAAGGGGAATCGCTGAAATTGACCGTGAAATGAATGGAATTGATCGTGAAGTGAAGGAAATTGACCATGAAATGAATGGAAATGACCGTGAAGGGGATTGACTGTGAAATGCATGGAATTGACCATGAAGTGAAGGGGAATCGGAGGAATTGATCGTGAAATGAATGGAAATAACCGTGAAGTGAAGGGAATTGATCGTGAAGTGCATGGAATTGACCGTGAAGTGAAGGGAATTGACCGTGAAATGAATGGAAATGACCGTGAAGTGAAGAGAATTGACCATGAAATGCATGGAATTGACTGTGAAGTGAAGGGGAATCGCTGGAATTGACCGTGAAATGAATGGAAATGACCGCAAAGTGAAGGGAATTGACCGTGAAATGCATGGAAATGACCGTGAAGTGAAGGGAAATTGCCAGAATTTACCGTGAAATGAATGGAAATGACCGTGAAGTGAAGGGAATTGACCGTGAAATGCATAGAATTGACCGTGAAGTGAAGGGAATTGACCGTGAAATGAATGGAAATGACCGTGAAGTGAAGGGGATTGACCTTGAAATGCATGAAATTGACCGTGAAGTGAAGGGAATTGACCGTAAAATGCATGAAATTGACTGTGAAGTGAAGGGAATTGACTGTGAAATGAATGAAAATGACCGTGAAGTGAAGGGGATTGACCGTGAAATGCATGGAATTGATCATGAAGTGAAGGGGAATCACCGGAATTGATCGTGAAATGAATGGAAATGACCGTGAAGTGAAGGGAATTGACCATGAAATGAATGGAAATGACCGTGAAGTGAAGGGAATTGACCGTGAAATGCATGAAATTGACCGTGAAGTGAAGGAAATTGATTGTAAAATGCATTGAATTAACCGTGAAGTGAAGGGAATAGATCGTGAAATGAATTAAATTGATCGTGAAGTGAAGGGGAATTGCCGGAATTGACTGTGAAATGCATGGAATTGACCGTGAAGTGAAGGGAATTGACCGCGAAATGCATGAAATTCACTGTGAAGTGAAGGGAATTGACCGTGAAATGAATCGAGTTGACTGTGAAGTGAAGGGGATCGAATTGCCGGCATTGACCGTGAAGTGAAGGGAATTGACCGTGAAATGCGCGGACTTGTAACAACCTGAATTTTTGCCAACCTGGGATTAGACGTCCTTAGGCAATGGGCCGCTCCTAACACCGTATTAACTTGTCAGAACTGAATCCTACAGTCTAAAATCGCTTCTGAACCCATTTCCTTCACAAATCCAACCCTTCACCACCTTGTTCTTTCAATTTTCCTAAGTACTTTCACCCTAGACACTATCTTAAACTAGTTAAGTATTATAACTTGGATCATCTTACATACAAACTATAAAGGCCTGAGTACTACCTCGACCAGAAATCACTTAGGATTAAATCCTTTATAAATGAGACAAAGTAACTAAGTGCTAAACTAGATTAGCTATGAAATCCGTTTGAATCGCTTTAAATACGATCTGCAAGACCCAAAACTTGTAGAATCATTGATGCTAAGTTACCTTAAAACTTAGGATCAAACTCATTACTCGACTGCTCTCGGGAGTACTTTGAAACTCTGTATCAGGTCGGGACCGCACATCGGGAGTCTGATTAACACGAAGTTAAGGACTTAGGACCGCCTCGCTGGGCTTGTCAACCATCTCGGAAATCAAATCCAAACAGTGTTCCATGGCTGTTCGCTTGAGTCCGGAGTGAGAGAGTGTGAAAACACTTGTTTCTTTACAAAATAAATATCTTGAATAGTAATCTGGCATCTCTCGTTTGCGAATCATTTTTAAGCAATCGATCAATTTGTCGAGAATCAGACCAAATTACACCCTCGGATCAGGAGAAATTTCATACACATTTACATGTACTCGGAATCTCCGATCGAGATCCGCTGACCGTTGAACTGAAACTGGTCCGCCACGCGTGATCTGAGAACCCTACTGGAATGAAAACTTAATAGTACTGTAACGCCCTGAAAATCGGGGGTCGAGCATAAACTCAACTCCCGGGTTCTAACGCATCACTTATGCAACAAAATAAATGATGATTGAATGTGATCGGTATTAGTGCAATGAACATGAGTGAGATTAAGCCAAAATAACATATCATACTCCAGAGACAGTTAAATTTGCAAGCGGAAGACTGTGATAGATAGATAAAATATATAAACTGTGGTGGGTCTCCAGAGTATGATAAAGTTACCAGGTTAAATATTACAAGTATGATTTTAAATTATACCAAGTTGAGTAGTGTGATCTAGTCAACATCTCTGTAGCCCCGACAATCAAGGCACGGCTCTCACGAAGCCGCCAGAAAACAGCATATACGAGAAAGCATTCCGTCGTCATAGAAGTCCGGTTTCGCCTTTAAAGTAGCGTCGCCATCTGCCGCAATCGACAAAGTCGGTGGGTGTTCGGAACACCGTCCCGTATCGTGGGAGTGAGTGATCAACTCGGTGGAACAATAAAGCATAGGTTAACATGTTATCAATTCAGTCAAGCAATAATGATAAAGCAATACAAATCAAACAATTCTAACTACTCTTATTAAGTGCGAGAATGAAATGACATGATGCTGTATGCCCTTGCTAAACCACCCTCATGCGACATCATCTTACGTTCGCGAATGCTTAACTCCCTCAGTGCGCCACATCTACTAAGCACATGCGGTGCGATGATGATCATGATTACCGAAGTTATTATTAGTCCATTTCAAACAAGAAGATTGGAAAACTAAGGTACCTCCCTTGTATCATTCCCAAACATGATCCATTCTAGGGTCGTCAATCCTAGTTAATCTCATACGATATTATGGTTCGAGAAGCATAGCGAAGGCATCGCAAAGGGCTCGTCACCCGTCAGCGCGGATACAGATCTCACCGTATGCGGCTCAATTGCTAGCCGTCAGCTCGAGTACAGGTCTCACCGTACTCGGCTCAACTCATACTCTAGTTGCTGTGAAAGACTCATCGTCAATCACAGACCCTTGAAGTATACTCGAAGATACTACGGAGAACTCGTCGTCCGTCAACACGAGTACAGGTCTCACCGTACTCAGCTCTTGCCATAAGTATCGACAGCTCGAATATAGTGTCCCATACCACCATAATCGGCTCACGAGTCTGGTTGCTCACTGGTCACTACGGGGAGGCACGTGGCCCCAGCGTAGGCCGACAGCTCGACCACGGTATCCCATACCACCATGCCCGGCTCATGAGTCTTAGCGGATCGAGGTACCATGGTTAAAAGGGATTTCACTGGTAAGTTTGGTACCCTAGGTTCAGGCAGTAGCGACTAAACATGGTGAACATAAATAAGACAGATCGGGTTACTTGACGAGCTCGGCTAACTCGAGCGCACAACAAGTTGAACGACATGAAGTGCATAAGTACTTCGCGTGGCCAACCACTATCGCTAACCGAAGTACGACTCGGGTTCGTCGAACACATCTCACGTGGCAAATGAATCGCAACCACGAATTCAATTCTGGTACCGATTGTCTAGACCATAATCATAGCCCCAAACATAATCAAGTGCAGATAGATAAAGCAGTAGTGAATCAAGATTCAACTCATATAATCGAGAACGGTAGTATCGCGTTTAGGTTGTCAGTACATTGCTGCACGCATTCGTTGCTCCACTCCCCCATCACCCATGACGGATCATACAATGTAAATATAAATTTAAACATATACATTACATAGTTAAAATCATAAAGCAGTTGAGCATGTTATGAAGCACAACACGAGCATGAATTTGTACATGTTCAATTCATAATCACACAACTATCCAAGGAGATCATACACATAGTTAGAAGAGGTTGAGAATCATATCTCAACACCCTTATACATTACAATTTGCTAACTACTACTCATTCAGACATTTCAAGAAACACTTAAACAAACATGCATCAACATACCTGACATATGTCGATCGCATAGGCATTAGGCCAAATCCTTTCACTAGGGAGTTGCCCCAATCATAACACGCGTACACCCATGACGGATAGTCATGGCAAGCAGGAATCCAAGTTCCATATTCATTCAGTCATTTCCACAACCACTTGGGCCACACATTTTAGCATATATGGTGTCTATTGGCCGTGGCGTGATTTAGGGCAAATCCTTTCGTCAAAGGGGTATCGCCGATACAACAATCATGAATCCATGACAATTAGTCATGGCAAGTACGAATGAGAATTCGATACTCATTCAATCATTTTCACAAACACTTAAAATATACTATTACAACATACATGGTGTATGTTAGCAAAACATGTATTAGGGCTATCCTTTAGCCAAGTGAGTATTTTATCCATGTATAATATATTACTACAGCAAATAATCATGATAAATACATCTCCCAATATTTATACGTATACAGTATTTTCAACATACATAGTGTATACAAGCAAACATGTATTACGGTGATTCCTTTCGCCAAATAAGTAATTTATCCATATATTATATAATCATATGACAAATAATCATGGCAAACACATCGCTAAAATATACACGTGTACGGTACTTCTTACAATACTGTATTTCTACATACATGGTGTATATTAGTAAACATGTATTTAGGCGAACCCTTTCGCCAAATGAGTATTTTATCCATACATCATATATCCATATGACAAATAAACATGTCAAATACATTTCCATAAAAAATACGTATACGGTATTTTATACGAATACCTAGAGTATGTGAAATTCCAAATTCTACAATTCTAATCGAAACAGAAAACGGAAAGCACTTTGTATATGTGCAATTGCAAACAGATCATGAATCTACCATTATCTGACATTGAAAGCGTTGAAAACCGTAACCTATACACCTAAAGTCCTCACCTTTTGTCGTAGAATCGTAACGGAGTTGATAGGTTCGCTAAGCTTCCGTATACGGGAGTTTGGCAACCTTAAAACGGAGTCTGTATCACCGGGAAAGCGTCTGGAAAGAGGCGATGCAGCCCGTGGAGCGGCAGGGAAGTACGGTAGGGAGAAGCTCCCACTTCTCCCTCACTTTCTCTCTCTTTTCTCTCTCTCAATCTCAAATTCATATGGCTGCCATGAGAGAGGGTTTAAGGTCCTTATATAGCCTAAGAATTCCCAAAACAGACTCGTGTCAAAGTATACTTATGTTATAACCAAAGCGGACTGTTTCACCAACGGAGGACTTGGCGGGCCTCCTTGAGCCAAAGTTGGACTTAAGCTCACTAACGCCGGATCTACGTTCTATTAAGTTTTCATTTGGTCGGGATTCCAGATCACGCGTGGCGGACCAGTTTCAGTTCAACGGTCAGCGGATCTCGATCGGAGATTCCGAGTACATGTAAATGTGTATGGAATTTTTCCTGATCCGAGGGTGTAATTTGGTGAGATTCTGACGGTCTAGTTGCTTAATACTGATCCACAAAAAAATGATGCCAGATCATTATTCAAGATATTTATTTTGTAAAGGAAATGGTGGTTTTCACACTCCCTCGCTCCGGACACGATCGAATGGCCATGGGACATTGTTTGGACTTGATTTCCGAGATGGTTGTCGAGCCCAGTGAGGCGGTCCTAATTCCTTAACTTCGAATTATTCGGACTTCCGACGTGCGGTCCAGATCTGATACGGAGTTTCGATGTGCTCCAGAGAGCAGCCGGGTAATAAGATTAATCCTAGATTTTAGAGTGACCTAGCGTGAATGATTCTACAAGTTTTGGGTCTTGCAGATCGTATTTAAAGCGATTCAAACGGATTTCGTAGCTAATCTGGTTTCACACCTAGTTACTTTGTCTCATTTCTAAAGGATTTAGTCCTAAGTGATTTTCGGTCGAGGTGGTACTGGGCCTTTGTAGTTTGTATATAAAGTGATCCAAGTTATACTACTTAGCTAGTTTAAGATAGTGTCTAGGGTGAAAGTTCTTAGAAAAATTGGAAGATCAAGGTGATGAAGGGTGAGATTTGTGAAGGAAATGAGTTCAAAGGCGGCTTTAGACTTTGGGATTCAGTTCTGACAAGTTAATGAGGTATTAGGATCGACCCATTGCCTAAGGACGTCTAATCCCAGGTTGACAAAAAATTCGGGGCGTTACAATCTACCCCCCTTAAAATAAAATTTTGTCCCCGAAATTGCCTAAGGGTAATAAGGAAAGATTTATATTATTTCATTTGCTTAAGACTTATTGATTTCGAGTTCCTAAGCGTAGTAGGGTATATACTAGCCTGGTTCATTTTAGTCTACCCCCCTTAAAATTTTATTTTCACCCTCAAGGCTCAAGGTTTATGTCTTGCTCCGTACATCGGAACAAGGTGTAATTTAGGACCTATCCTTGACATGAAATGGGATGCGATCTCCCACTACGTTGGTCTTCTTTTCATCAATGATGTGTATTATAGCATTGATACATATGGTCATAAAAAGGAGCTAAAGATGAAGGGTATTGTGGTTGATTCGGGGTCAGGTGTGAGTTTTGTGGCGAGATGCCTAATTCTACCAAGGAATTTTGTCGCGGTCCCAACTTATCCTATTTAATCATGTCTAGCTTAATAGGCAGGCTATCTTTTTACTTTCATAAGCACAATACGTATGCCGACATGGCATGCGATTTGGGACCTAATTCCTAACTGTCTGTTGCCCATTTGGGCAATTCCTTAGGCCTAAAAGACATAGTCTCTACCAGCTATATACTCCTAACACTTTTCAAGGACAAAATTATAAACTTTTAGTTGTAAATGGTTGGGCCAACACGGAAAGAAAATTGTGTAGTGGGTCTGAGCCGGATACATAGACCTTCTGCCTCGCAAAGACAGAAAATCGTCGTATCAGTCCTTAATCCTACTGATCCCGACCTTCTGCTTGATCAGAGCATAGGGTTCATTGGTCACTAACAGGATTGAGAATTCGATTCAAACCGCGAATACCTCGCTAATGTGTAGTTTCTCTGCCCCGTGTTCCCGATTGTACTAGGTCCTTCAGAAGGCAATTCTTAGGGTGTATTGATTTGATCTAACATTAAATCCAATGGATATATAAGTTTTCTATGAGCGTGAATAGTTTCTATGTCATACAACCTTCCTATGAGTTATCAAAGGAGCCTATGAGTATCAAGAGGATTTCAACAAAGGAACGGGGTCTCGCTCCTACCTAATCAAACCGACTCACTAAGTATTCACTCAATTATCTTAGCATTTTACATTTCTTAGCCTAATCAGCAGCCCAGGCTCAACTGATGAGTAGCGGTAATCCACCAGTTGTAATCTGAAGTCTATGCTTATACACCAGATGATTTTATATCATTTCTAATAAAGAAAATTGTTTGTTCATTTGGAATTGAGTTGCCCGAACATGAATGTAGCTACGCTTGGGCACTTCACATATGCTCAAACCAACTAAGGGGGTTCTAGAGTTTATGTTCTCAATTGGTTGGATTTCCTATACTGTCAGGTCTGTCGAAGCACTATTCTAGGTCCAAACTCTATGGGCCTATCTATCAAACAACCATTTACTCCAAAAGCTTAAGCTATCAGAGTGTGGTGGGTTAATGTATATCAAGGGACTTTATCACTTCAACACAATTTGGCCAGTGGCCTTAAGTTGTATTAAATGGGACCGCATTACTAATCCTACCTTGGGATTGGGTGTGACATGGTTGGTAGGAGGGGATTAAATTTTATAGGCCTTGGAAAATGAGCCTGGTGTTGGAAAAACGTGAGATGGGATTTTCCATATCCCACGATGGGGAAATTTCTAAGTGTTATTGGAAAGGAATTCTCGGAATTTACTCTTAATTGCGTACATTCTAAACATGGTGTCGGAAGACATAGGATACACCTAATCTAGGGGCCATACCCTACATATACATTTATTATTACTTTTACAATTCTATCCACCGTAAACTTACCTAATGTAATTTGGTCGAACGGACACTAAACGTTCTCAAATACCTAAAACATTCTACCAACTACTACACCTATCAACAGGAAAACATAACCACCCTAAGATAGTAGCCAATGCAAACTACAAGACAACATATGGATGAGCTCGGATAGAGCCATGGAAAATGAGGATAAGGAAATAAATGGAGTTTTGGTTCTCCATGGACTTAAGCCTCAATAGGGATTGTAAAGGCCAAAAAGGTAGGGAATGAATAAGGTAAAAGGGAGAAATGAGATAAGTTAGAAGGCTACACGATTTTGAGTCAAAAAGCCCAAATGAGAGGGAACGGATAGGGTAGAGGGGTAGGGATTGTTGTAACTGATGGAGATGGATGAATTGTGGTGGAAATGATGAAATGAGTGATTAGAGGGAAGGGTTGAGAGGGAAAACAGTAAGTCGAAAGAGGAAGGTGGGCTTGGAGGGGCGTTAGAGAGAGAGGGGGCAAAACGACGTAAAATAGGGGTCCCCCAGCAATTCTGCACGCACCACACGTGCTGGGGTCAGCCGACCATGACCAGACTGCCCGACCACCGGCCCACCCGGCCGATCGGCGCCAGGCGGCCGCGTGTGATGATTCGCCTTGCTCGGCGCCGCGCCGCCGCAGTGGGGTTGTGTCCCCCACCATCCCAAGGTGCCAAATGCATCCTGGGTCCACTTGGTTTGCCTCCGGATTGACGCGTGTGGCCCCCCGACTCCGTTTCGAGTCGTTTCGGGTAAACCGAAAATATCTTGCAATCCGGAATGAGTTATCTGACATAAAATATATGCATTTGGGGTAGAACGAGCTAATGAAGCCAACCAACCCAGCTATGCTGGGTTGCACAGCCTGGAATTGTGAAAAAAGCCTCCGATTGACAGTCATTTCCCTGTTTTAATTTCGTTTTACTAAAATAGTAATTTTTGTTTGATTACTCTTCATCTGTTGGGCTTTAGGAGTTGCGCTCATCACGTAAAGAACTTAGAATAATTAGGAGAATGGTTTGGTGAAGTCAAATAGGACACTTACTATTTTTGGTCAAAGCTCTCAAGCACTAGTAGACATCACAACCTAGGAGTTTTAGTTGTAGTTTGTTTCTGATTTCCTTCCCATTACTTGGTATCCCTATTTAAAGGGTTGTGAACTCATTTTTAATTATTCATTAGTCAATTTCGAATTTATTAGAATTTATTTTTACTTTCTGCTTTCTTTTCTCGTAGACTCGAGAAGTCTCTGTGAGGAGTCCAGAGAAGCTCCGAGGATTCGGAATAGTTAATATCATCACTCTTATCTTGTATTCTACAGATTTTCAACGGTTGGGATGAGGTGGATTGTAGTCTAGATGACCTAGGAATGTTTTAAGGTCGACCCGTGCGACCAAGGGTTAATACGGACTCGATTTCGGCGTTCGTTTTCAGCGAACTTCGCCAATTGGTGAAGTCGGGATACCCATGACTGTTTCTACATTCCGTCGCTCCCTCCTAAGTCAGAGTGCGTCAGTGTGCATCGTGTGACCATAACCCAGTGTCCGGTTTAATCCAAATCATGCTCGATACCAACTTGTAACGCCCCGAAAATCGGGGTCGAGCATAAACTCAACTCGAGTTCCAACGCATCACTTATGCAACAAAATGAATGATGATTGAATGTGCTCAGATATTAGTGCAATGAACATGAGTGAGATTAAGCCAAAACAAAGATATCATACTCCAGAGACAAGTTAAATTTGCAAGTTTTAAGACTGTGATAGATAGATAAAATATATAAACTGTGGTGGGTCTCCGAGTGTGATAAAGTTACCAAAGTTAAATAATTACAAGTATGATTTTAAATTATACCAAGTTGAGTAGTGTGATCTAGTCAACATCCCGTAGCCCCGACAATCAAGGCACGGCTCTCACGAAGTTGAAAAAAGATATACGAAAAAAGCATTCCCGTCGTCATAGAAGTCCGTTCGCCTCGTAGAAGGCCGCCATCGCAATCGACAAATTCGGTGGGTGTTCGGAACACCGTCTCCAGATCGTGGGAGTGAGTGATCAACTCAATGGAACAATAAAGCATAGGTTAACATGTTATCGATTCACCAAGCAAGAATGATAAAGCAAAGACAAATTAAACAATTCTAATTACTCTTATTAAGTGCGAGAATGAAATGACATGATGTCAGATGCCCTGCCAAACCACCCTCATGCGACATCATCTTACGTTCGCGAATGCTTAACTCCCTCAATGCACCACATCTACTAAGCACATGCGGTGCGATGATGATCATGATTACCGAAAGTTATTATTAGTCCATTTCAAACAAGATGAGATTGGAAAACTAAGGTACCTCCTTGTATCATTCCCAAACATGATCCATTCTAGGGTCGTCAATCCTAGTTAATCTCATACGATATTATGGTTCGAGAAGCATAGCGAAGGCATCGCAAAGGGCTCGTCACCCGTCAGCGCGGATACAGATCTCACTGTATGTGGCTCAATTGCTAGCCGTCAGCTCGAGTACAGGTCTCATCGTACTTGGCTCAATCACTAGCCTTTAGCTCGAGTACAGGTCTCACCGTACTCGGCTCAACTCATACTCTAGTTTTTGTGAAAGACTCGTCGCCAATCACAGACCCTTGGAGTATACTCGAAGATACTACGGAGGACTCGTCGCCCGTCAGCACGAGTACATGTCTCACCGTACTCGGCTCTTGCCATAAGTATCGACAGCTCGAATATAGTGTCCCATACCACCATAATCGGCCACGAGTCTGGTTGCTCCCACTGGTCACTACGGGAGGCATGTGGCCCCAGAGGTCGAAACTCGACCACGGTGTCCCATACCACCATGCTAGGCTCATGAGTCTTAATGATCGAGGTACCATAGTTAAAAGGGATTTCACTGGTAAGTTTGGTACCCTAGGTTCAGCAAGAATGACCAAACATGGTGAACATAAATAAGACAGATCGGGTTACTTGACGAGCTCGGCTAACTCGAGCGCACAACAAGTTGAACGACATGAAGTGCATAAGCACTTCGCGTGGCCAACCACTATCGCCAACCGAAGTATGACTCGGGTTCGTCGAACACATCTCACATGGCAAATGAATCGCAACCACGAATTCAATTCTGGTACCGATTGTCTGGACCATAATCATAGCCCCAAACATAATCAAGTGCAGATAGATAAAGCAGTAGTGAATTAAGATTCAACTCATACAATCGAGGTCTGGTAGTATCCGTTTAGGGCTGCCAGGGCTGTTGCACGCATTCGTTACTCCACTCCCCCATCACCCATGACGGATCATACAATGTAATATAAATTTAAACATATACATTACATAGTTAAAATCATAAAGCAGTTGAACATGTTATGAAGCACAACACGAGCATGAATTTGTACATGTTTAATTCCTAATCACACAACTATCCAAGGAGATCATACACATAGTTAGAAGAGGTTGAGAATCATATCTCAACACCCTTATACATTACAATTTGCTAACTACTACTCATTCAGACATTTCAAGAAACACTTAAACAAACATGCATCAACATACCTGACATATGTCGATCGCATAGGCATTAGGCCAAATCCTTTCACTAGGGAGTTGCCCCAATCATAACACGCGTACACACACGACGGATAGTCATGGCAAGCAGGAATCCAAGTTCCATATTCATTCAGTCATTTCCACAACCACTTGGGCCACACATTTTATCATATATGGTGTCTATTGGCCGTGGCGTGATTTAGGGCAAATCCTTTCGTCAAAGGGGTATCGCCGATACAACAATCATGAATCCATGACAATTAGTCATGGCAAGTACGAATGAGAATTCGATACTCATTCAATCATTTTCACAAACATTTAGAATACACTATTACAACATACATGGTGTATGTTAGCAAAACATTTATTAGGGCTATCCTTTAGCCAAGTGAGTATTTTATCCATGTATAATATATTACTACAGCAAATAATCATGATAAATACATCTCCCAATATTTATACGTATACAGTATTTTCTAGAATGCGCATTTTCAACATACATAGTGTATACAAGCAAACATGTATTACGGTGATTCCTTTCGCCAAATAAGTAATTTATCCATATATTATATAATCATATGACAAATAATCATGGCAAACACATCGCTAAAATATACACGTGTACGGTACTTCTTACAATACTGTATTTCTACATACATGGTGTATATTAGTAAACATGTATTTAGGCGAACCCTTTCGCCAAATGAGTATTTTATCCATACATCATATATCCATATGACAAATAAACATGTCAAATACATTTCCATAAAAAATACATATACGGTATTTTATACGAATACCTAGAGTATGTGAAATTCCAAATTCTACAATTTTAATCGAAACAGAAAATGGAAAGCACTTTGTACATGTGCAATTGCATACAGATCATGAATCTACCATTATCCGACATGAAAGCGTTGAAAACCGTAACCTATACACCTAAAGTCCTCACCTTTTGTCGTAGAATCGTAACGGAGTTGATAGGTTCGCTAAGCTTCCAGTATACGGGAGTTGACAACCTTAAAACAGTACGTCAGATCGCGGAATGCGTCTGGAAAGAGGCGGTGCACTGTGGAGCTACAGGAAGACGGCAGGAGAAGCTCCCACTTCTCCCTCACTTTCTCTCTCTTTTCTCTCTCAATCTCAAATTGTATGGCTGCCATGAGAGAGGGTTTAAGGTCCTTATATAGCTTAAGAATTCCCAAAACAGACTCAGTCAAATTATACTTATGTTATAACCAAAGCGGACCTGTTTCAGCTCAACGGAGGACTTCTGGCGGGCCTCCTTGAGCTAAAGGTTGGACTTAAGCTCACTAATGCTGGATCTACGTTTTATTAAATTTTCATTTCGGTCGAGATTCCAGATCACGCGTGGCGAATTAGTTTCAGTTCAACGGTTAGCGGATCTCGATCGGAGATTCCGAGTACATGTAAATGTATATAAAATTTTTCCTGATCCGAGGGTGTAATTTGGTCAGATTCTGACGGTCTAGTTGCTTAATACTGATCTGCAAACAAATGATGCCAGATCACTATTCAAGATATTTATTTTATAAAGGAAAAGGTGGTTTTCACACTCCCTCGCTCCGGACACGATCGAATGGCCATGGGACATTGTTTGGACTTGATTTCCGAGATGGTTGTCGAGCCCAGTGAGGCGGTCCTAATTCCTTAACTTCAAGTTATTCAGACTTCCGACGTACGGTCCAGATCTGATACGGAGTTTCGATGTGCTCCCGAGAGCAACCGGGTAATAAGATTGATCCTAGATTTTAGGGTAACCTAGCGTCAATGATTCTACAAGTTTTGGGTCTTGCAGATCGTATTTAAAGCGATTCAAACGGATTTCAGTAGCTAACTGGGTTTCACACCTAGTTACTTTGTCTCATTTCTAAAGGATTTAGTCCTAAGTGATTTCTGGTCGAGGTGGTACTCAGGCCTTTGTAGTTTGTATATAAAGTGATCCAAGTTATAATACTTAGCTAGTTTAAGATAGTGTCTAGGGTGAAAGTTTTTAGAAAAATTGGAAGATCAAGGTGATGAAGGGTGAGATTTGTGAAGGAAATGAGTTCAAAGGCGGCTTTAGACTTTGGGATTCAGTTCTGACAAGTTAATGAGGTATTAGGATCGACCCATTGCCTAAGGACGTTTAATCCCAGGTTGGCAAAAAATCCGGGACGTTACAAGTACGTAGATCCTGTGTTAGTGAGCTTAAGTCCGACCTTTGGCTCAAGGAGGCCCGCCAGAAGTCCTCCGTTGAGCTGAAAACAGCCCACTTTGGCTATAACCCAAGTATACCTTGACCTGGAGTCTAATTTGGAGACTTTTTAGACTATATAAGGACCTTAAACCCTCTCTCATTACAGCCATACGAATTTGAGAAAACCCTAGGAGAGAAAGAGAGAAAAGTGAGAGTAAGTGTGGGAGATGCGGGAGAGTCTTCCTGCCTTGCTTCCCTGTTGCTATACACTCCGTTCTAATCGCTTTCCCGGCGATTCCAGATCCGTTTCTAGGTAAGAAATCCAAACTCTAATATGATTTGGGGTATGGATAGTTGTAGGTTATGAAATAGCTAACCTATTTCATTCTCTAGGTTGCCAAACTGCCGAATACGGAAGCTTAGCAAACCTATCGACTCCGTTACGATTCTACGACACAAGGTGCGGACTTTAGGTGTATAGGTTATGGTTTTCAACGCTTTCAATGTCAGATAATGATAGATTCATGATCTGCATGTAATTACACATGTACAAAGTGCCTTCCATTTTCTGTTTCGATTAAAGTTGTAGAATATGAAATTTTACATATTCTAGGTATTCGTAGAAAATACCGTATACGTATTTTTTTTGAAAATGTGTTTGACATGATTATTTGTTGTATGGATATACGATATATGGATAAAATACTTATTTGGCGAAAGGATTCGCCTAAATACATGTTTTACTAATATACACTATGTATGTAGAAATACCGTATTGTAAAAAAGTACCGTATACATGTATATTTTAGAGATGTGTTTGCCATGATTAATTGTTATATAAATATATTATGTATGCGTAAAATACTTGCTTGGCGAAAGGACTCGCCCTAATACATGTTTGCTAACATATACTATGTATGTTGAAATAGTGTATGTTATGTGTTTGTGGAAATGCTTGTGTGAGTAAGTGATGGGATGTTGATGCCTTAGGAGGATGTTGAGATAGGATTCTCAACTACTTTAGAGACATGTATGATTACCTCCATAAGGTTGTTTACTTAAACTGCTTACTTTGTAATATATGTGTTTGTATTCCTATTTATGTAGTGCTTTACAACATGCCTTATAACATGCTTTATGACATGCTTACTAACATGCTTGAATTACTTTGTTTACCATGCTCTACTCCACATGCTACTAATATGATTTGATTGAGTTTGGGACTATGTCTATAGTCCAGACAGTCGGTACTAGACTTGAGATCGTGGTTGAGTTTTATGTCGCCACGTAAGATGTGTGGGACGAACCCGAGTCGTACGTCAGTTAGCGACAGTGGTTAGGCCACGCGAAGTGCTTATGTACTTCATGTTGTCCAATTGATTGTGCGCTCGAGCTAGTCAAGCTCGTCATGTAACCCGATATGTCTAATGTATGTTTACTATGTTTGGTCGCTACTGCTTGAACCTAGGGTACCAAACTTACGAATGGAATCCCGTTAACCATGGTACCTCGATCCGCTAAGACTCATGAGCCGGGCATGGTGGTATGGGACACCGTGGTTGAGCTGTCGACCTACGCTGGGGCCACGTGCCTCCCCGTAGTGACCAGTGAGCAACCACACTCGTGAGCCGATTATGGTGGTATGAGACACTATATTCGAGTTATCGGCCTACACTACTTAATGGGTGATGGGGGAGTGGTGCAACGATTCCGTGTAATGTCCCGACAGACCATGACCGTATCCGGTGTAGTGACCTCAAGCATACTCTAAATCTACGGTGTGGCAATGAGCCTTCCCGTAGTAACAGAGTATAAGCTAGGCCTGTATTGATAAGGTGATGGGGGAGTGGTGCAACGATTCCGCGTAACAACCTTGGCAGCCCTTGCAGTGACCTAGAAAACACACCGTCGTCTGAGATTAACTAGGACTGGCGACCCTAGAATGGATCATGTTTGGGAATGATACAAGGGAGGTACCTTAGTTTTCCAATCCTGCTATTTGAAATGGACTAATAACAACTCGGTAATCATGCTCAGCATGCATTGCATGTGCATGGAAGATGTGGAGCACTGAGGGATGAAAGCATACCGCGAACGAAGAGGGTGTCGCATGAGGGAGTATGTCAGTGAGGGCATCCATCATACCTGCATCCATACTTGCATTAATAAGAGTAGTTAGGAGTGTTTGATTTTATTGCTTTATCATTACTGCTTGACAGAATTGATAACATGTTAACCTATGCTTTACTGTTCCACTGAGTTGATCACTCACTCCCATGTTACGGGACGGTGTTTGCAACACCAACCAGATTTGTTGAGTTTCAGGTGATGGCGATGCTTATGAAGCAGAGCCGGATTACTTCTATGATGATGAGGAAGAGTTCTCCTATCTGTATCTCTCTGAAAGGTCTATGAAGACCTGGTATTGTATTGACGGGGCTATGGTACTTGGGATAGAAGACATTACACTTTCTTATATTAGGTATATTTTAGAATTGTACTTGTAATTAATTAGCCTGGTAACATCATCACACTTTGGAGACTCACCATAGTTTATATATGTTATTTATCTATCATAGTCTTCCACTTGCAATTTAACTGTCTCTGGAGTATGATATACTGTTTTGGCTTAATCTCACTCATGTTCAATGCACGAATACAGTCAGCATTCAATCATCATTCATTTTGTTGCATAAGTGATGTTCTGGAACTCGGGAGTTGAGTTTATGCTCGACCCCCGATTTTTCGGGATGTTACAGGACTTGATCGTGAAGTGAAGGGAATTAACCGTGAAATGAATTGAGTTGACCGCGAAGTGAAGGGGAATTGCCGGAATTGACCGTGAAGTGAAGGGAATTGACCGTGAAATGCGTGGAATTGACCGTGAAGTGAAGGGAATTGACCGTGAAATGAATTGAATTGACCGTGAAGTGAAGGGGAATCATCGGAATTGACCATGAAATGCATGGAATTGACCGTGAAATGAAGGGAATTAAGCGTGAAATGAATTGAATTGACCGTAAAGTGAAGGGAATTGACCGTGAAATGAATTGAATTGACCATGAAGTGAAGGGGAATCGCCAGAATTAACCGTGAAATGTATGGAATTGACCGTGAAGTGAAGGGTATTGACCGTGAAATGAATCGAATTGACCATGAAGTGAAGGGAATTGACCGTGAAATGAATGAAATGTATTTTTGACCATCAACCTGATGGAATCTTGAAAAATAATCAGGTTGGTTGGCTAAAGTAGCTCCTCCTACTCCAAAATCATATATGGTACGTTAAGTAACTAATTTTGGTTTAGAAGATATTTTTGTTAAATGAATAAAGAAAGAAATGAAAAAAAAAAAAAGAGAATTTTTTTTTATATGCTTATATATACATATTTATATATGTATTAGAGAAAAATGTAAGTAGAATAAAGTTCTCCATGTAAAGAAAAAGAAAAAAAAAAAAAAACATTACATAGATTGTTGCGGCACTACGGTTATGGCTAGGTAATAATCCGTAGCCTTAGGGAACTCTGGCTTTCAGAAATCACATTTCCGAATAAGCAAGGCCATTTTGGTTCAATAAATGGGCGTCCGTACAGCTAGGGCTTATTCCTGGCAGCTAAAAATAAGTGGGCTTACAAGGTTCGTTGGCCATAAAGGGGTCGTACAGGGGGGAATTTCTCTTTGAAACCAAATTGATATTTATGTTTTGTCTTCATCCAAGTCTGTGTGACCTATAAACAGGTTGGATGACAAACAATTATCATAGGTGGGCCTCAAGAAGCTTTCAACAGTAGCTCATTTTCCCATTATTTCCTGTGTTGTGGTCCACCCGAGATGAAAGATCTGTCTCATTTTATGGCCATTTTTTGCCTTAGGCCACAAAATGATCCAACAAAGTTGATGGACCGTGCAGATCTAACAAATACATCAGGTTGGGCCCAGGAGTTGGGCTACAGCCGGGCAGCGTGGTGCTCGTTGACCCAGGAAGTTTAGGATCGACCTGATATTTGTGATTTCTTTTCATCTTGGGCACGTGGCCTTGTGCCACAGGTTGAATTGCAGTAAACGACATGTTGGGCTCCAGGAAGCCTTCAATGGTGAACGTCACTATCTCTATTGTTCACTGTGTGTGGCCAACCTAAGACTTGATTCGGCCTCGTTTTTAGGCTCTAGTCCTAAAATGATGTGAGAACATAGATGGACGGTGTAGATGAAACACATGCATCATGGCGGATACCATGAGTGGGACCCTGCTAACACCCAAACAAGGCTTCTGCCCTCACGCACTGGCTTCGGGGAGGGTTTCAACTATGAGCGTTAATCCCCACTGTTTGTTGTTTGTCGTGGTGTGGCCCTCCTGGGATTTGGAAATGTCTCACTTTCTGTACACATGGCCTAAAATGATATGGCAAATCGGATGAACGGCTTGG
Source organism: Magnolia changhungtana (assembly GCA_030180095.1). Lineage (NCBI taxonomy): Eukaryota > Viridiplantae > Streptophyta > Magnoliopsida > Magnoliales > Magnoliaceae > Magnolia > Magnolia changhungtana. The sequence goes on from JASAUF010000600.1 coordinate 9,645,572, forward strand.
ATGAAACACATCCATCGAGGTGGCCACATGAACTAACCACATGCTGGTAAACGTGCCCAGACACGCTGCCATGCAGCGTGGTCCTCTAGTGGACCCTAGAGATACCTCGTTTCAACACTTGAGGTCTTGGTATCGATCCCAAAGTGGGGGTGGCTAACAGTGGAGTGTGTACTAACAAGCTAACCCCAATAAACAAAAAAAAAAAAAAAAAAAAGCATATATTTATATTTTTCCTTTATCCGGGCCAAACAGTGGCCGGGGGGAGGGTCACAGTGACCTCTGCGACAAATTTGGATGGCAAATACTCCACGCGATGGGCCGTGGGAAGGTTTCAAGGGAGGACATTCCTAACCGTTTCCTATGGGAAGGTTTCAAGGGTGGACATTCCTAACCGTTTCCTATGGTGGTGTCCACCTAAGATCAGGACCTGACTTATTTTTGGGCCTAGCCATAAAATGATCTGCCACGATGGATGGATGGTACGGATATAACATTGGGTTGGGAAGGGTTGGATGAGAATTAAACTCGAGAAAGATTTCAACGATGGGCATCATTGTTTTTTATGTGGTCTCGACCTGAAATCTGATTCTTCCTTATATTTGGACGCATGGCCTAGAATGAACTAGCAAACTGGATGGACGGTGTGGATACATCATATACACCATGATGGACCCAAAAAGTGAGCCTAAAAATATTCCACAAAAAAATTATGGTAAAGAAGGTTGTGGCACAGCGGTCTCTATGCCAAGACAGCCGTGACACAGCCGTCTCTATGCCAAGACAGCCGTGACACAGCCGTGTCCACCTCAAAATGGGTCTGGCCCACCCATTCATTATCCTGGAACATTCCATTATCAATCTGAGCAATCGGAGAACTTTCCCACTCCATTATCAATTCGAGCCATCAGGGAACTTTCCAATCTCCATGTGTAAAGGATACATAGAAATAAGTGATATATGGTTAAAATAAGAAATTAAATGGAAAACACTTGCTATGTTGAATGGCTGGACGGATCAAATCATTGTTCGCAACCCCAAGTGTAGGGTCGCAATGTAGTAATAATCTCGGTGAGACCGAGGTCGAATCCACAGGGACTAATCTCGTGCGTATTTTGAAAGCAACTAGAACTAAAACTAGAAGAAGATGTAAAACTAAATATGAAATTATTTGAAAGAGTAATTGTGAATGTATAATTGAGACTTGTAAATTTAAAGGTGGGAACTAGGGTGCCAAGGATCCACTTGTAGCTATTGGGAGGCCACCTTACATGATTCAAGAGATCCAACTGGAATCAAAGTCCTATCTTATACAGTTAGAGAAAGAAGAAACGGTCAGATCTCTGAACTTCTCATAAACCTAGTCTTAACAGATGAGATTTATGAGGATTGGAAGTGATTCCATCATCTAACCATGCCCAGAAGACAAATGACAAACAACAAGATATACCAATCCCATAACCAATCATAGGAAAATTGTGAAGATTAGAAAGGATTCCATCACCCAATCATGCCCAAGGGGCGATGGTGAACAACGGAACTTACTAATTTCACAATCTCAAATCAGGAAAAGAAAATATTCAAAGTAATTACAGATCTATTGTAATTTGTCACAACATGCCATTAAAAACTAAAAATATTCCTTAATAAAGAACTGAAATCCATAAGGTTCAATAAAAACATGAATCAAAGAAAAGTAAACATCTCAATTACACTACAAGCTTCACCTCTTAGTCTTAACTAAGAGGTTTAGCCAACTATAGACATGATTGAACTAAGAACTCTTAAATAAAATAAAAAGACTAAGGAAGAAAGAAAAAAAAAACTCTTAAGCGATGACTTCACCCTTTTGCTCTACTCATTGAACCCTAGAAGATACCTAGGAATGTCGTAGGGACTCTTATTTATAGTTGTGAAGCTCCACCTTTCGCACCGATTTGGAATTTCTGCAAACTACCTCAAATTTCACAATCCGCGTGTCACGCCCCGAACTTGGAAACCGGGCTCACAAAATTTCCAATCGCCGAATCCGGCATCGACAGCCTCCATAATACCCTATTCTCGGCTTCCGACACCCATACACCAGGTTCCGATCCTGGGATGCTACAAGAAGGATTTTAAACATGATATGATTCGTAATGAGCATAATCATAAGTATAACCCATGAATAATAACCACAAGAATGCCATCACAAAATCCACTATGATAAAAAACTTTAAGTACAAGACGTATGAAAGGGAAATGCAATATAATGAAAGTAGCAAAACTCCAGAAGCTCGGCTACACCCTCCAACCGCGGCAAGATTATGGCTGCGTCCTGGCGTCACCTGCACACATCAATCGTGCATAAGCTTATGAAAAGCTTAGAAGGTGGTGTAAGTGTGTGCGTAATATAAGCGTGCTCAGAATGCAAGGTCAGAGTAATGCGAGATCGTGATGATGAGTACATGAATGCAGTCAGCCGTACCAAGGCTATGCGATGCAGGATATGAATGCTATCGGCCATAACACGGCCATGCGATGCGAGATGCAACTCAAGCATGCCAATCCTCATCATATATCAACGCAGCTCCTCACTAGAGCATCAAATCAGTACGGTTCTTAGTCTGGATAATCACCAGGGTCTAGTACACTTTAACCAACTTGCCGCCCCTATCCGAACGCACGACTGGGAGAGTGGAAGAGACCTCACTATCCGCTTGCCAGTATTAGGATTGGCTCATCGATAGCGGACCTATTCCTTAAGCTGGTCAAACTCAACCTAGAAATTGCTCCCTCACTCAGGCGAGTAAGGTCACACTCCTTTCCAACCGACCACGACACAGTGGGAAACGCAGCCTACTGGTATACGACCCTCGCACGCTGTGTATCCACTCGGTTTCAACATTGGAGTCATCCTTTGGTACCATCGGGTTTAAGAATTTTCACCCAGGGACATCTATGGAGCCCCGATGTTAAAAACAGTATTTCCGGTATCCAATCCAGCCATCCACGATGTGTCTACGGAGGCTATGGCCCTGATGTCGCTAGGACATACAATAATCATAATCACACAAATGCAAATGTATGAATCACACTACCAGTCATGCAATAGCCATGCGCGTACCACGCGCTCATGTAGGGCAACTCCGCCTATCAGGGAGCCCTTAAACAATCTGCTCGAAGGCATATGCTATGATCAGTCATTCCTCATATCAGGCATACATATGATGCGTATGATCATGAATTATGGATCTATACTAAACATGTTATATAGTGATGGGCTCCATTCATAATGAAGATGGGCCTATACATCCTACACGCTACAAGTATAGGCCTATCAGTGGGCCATAGGGAGAGTGATAACATGGACATTTAACCAACATCATCCTACAATGTGGACATCAAATCAACATTGCTCCCAGGGCATCATCACATAAACCATGGTAGAATCGCTCATTGCAATGGGCCTTATGTACATCTCATTGGGCCTCTACCCAAGGGCTTCAAATACATCAAATGGGCTGCCTCACAAGGGCCTCTCATATATATATATATATATATATATATATATATATATATATATATATATATTTATCAAACAAGCCGCCCCAATTGGGCCTTACATACATTGCAATGGGCCATAGCCCATGGGTCTTGCATACATCACGATGGGCCTCATAACATGGGCCATAATTAAGGTAAGTGGGTCACATCACATGGGCCACACGTATATCAAATGAGCCACACCAAAAAATGAGTGATGATAAGGATTTCCACCATTAGAATTCCCAAGGGTTTAATGGTGGACATTCAACCCACTGCTTTCCTGAAATGTGGCCCACCTAATCCTAGATCTGCCTTATTTTTTTAATATTAAATTTCAAGCCTTAAAATGAGCTTTCAAATGGTTGGACGGGTTGGATGCAACACATGCATTATGGTGGGTCCGATAGGGATGAATATCATAGATAATACACATACCTTATGGTGGGGACCACACTGATGGAAGGTGTGGAGCACACACATCAGTGGGTCCCACGTGGGGCCCACCACAATGTTTATTTTCCACCCAATCCTGTTGATAAGGTCATACAGACCTGGGGCCCATCGAAATGCTTATTTGCACCCAAATTGTTTAAGAGGTCACATGGGCCAGGGGCCCACCATAATGTTTATTTGTATCCAACTTGTTTATGAGGTCACACGGACCAGGGGCCCACCAAAATGTTTATTTTCCTCCAATCTAATGATAAGGTCACGTGGACCTTGGGCCCACCGTAATATTTATCTGCCATCCAAACTGTTCATAAGGTCACGTGGACCTGGATTGAGGAGGAAAAACAAATTTCGTATTGATCCAAAACTTCTGACCCCAAAAAGGGTCTCAATGGTAGGCGTCAATCCTCACTGTTCCCTGTGGCGTGAGCGACCTAAGTCCCTGAAGGGGCTGATTTTTGGGAGGGGGGCCACTGCCCTAGGGGCCCACCTAATGTACGGAGTGGATGTCCCACACACATCATGGTGAGGCCCATGGCTGGGATCGTGGGTCTACCGTCCACGCGGCAGCGGCTGGCAGCAGCAGACGTTGCTGCTGCCGCTTAATATTTTTTTCTATAAAGAAAATGCATTTTTCTAGGGAATTTCCTAGGTGGGGCTCTCATCAGGGAAATCTGCCCCGGCCATTGCATTCCATGGCTAAATACCGACAAAACAAGCCCAATATTGGGTATGTTTCGGTGTGTAGAATCATCAGGTGGGTTTTAACGGTAAACATTACTATTTCTTATGGTATGGCCTGCTTGATTATCAGATTGGTCTCAAATTTCGGGTCAACGCCTAAAATGGGCTAAGCAACGGAATGGATGACGTTTATTATCTACATACATCAAGGTGGGGCCTGCATGAGTAGCCCACCCCAATCTTTAAAAAATAATTTTTTTTTATAGCTGTTAGTACACGCCCATGTCAGTATACGCATTCCATGTTTGCCACTACCTACATCCAGCGTTCAGGGACGCTGGACGACATGGGCAGTCACAGACATCATGGTGGGTCCCACGTGGACGTGACCCACCTATTGGATCAACATGATATTTGTGATTTCTCATCATCCAGGCCCACTGGATGACATGGATAAGGCAGATGGACAACGTCGATAAAAATACATCCATCATGGTGGGTCCACGATCGGTGTGGATCTAGTGGACCACAACCATAGCAAAGGGGAGAGAGAGAGAGAGAGAGAGAGAGAGAGAGAGAGAGAGAGAGAGAGAGAGAGAGAGAGAGAGAGATGGTGATGGTGGGGCCCCGCCACTATGGGCCCCACATGATACAACTCATACATAAAAAATGGGTCCCACCAACAAGTGGTCCCTAAAAAGGAATTTAATGGTGGATCACCCACCTCTAGGCCTTCTCCTTGGTCCCTTAGCCTCCTTAGCTCATTGCCTACACTTTTGATGGTGGTTGATGGGGTTTTGATGGTGTGGATGAGAGATGAGAGGGTGGAGAAAGTAGGCAACACTTGGCTTTAGGGAAGAGAGGGCTTGGACGTGTGGTTCTTTCTTTGCTTGGAAGTGAAGAGAGTGAATAAGAGAGAGAGAGAGAGGGAAGTGATGGGTGAAAAGGTGATGGAGTGATGAGTGATGGGTGATGGTGTTGTAAGAAGGGATGGGTGGAGAGAGAGGGAGAGTTGACTTTAGGTAACTTGTGTAAGAGAGAGGTAAGGATAGTGTATGGGTTGCTTGTACTTGACTGGATGTGTGATGTGTACTTGATTGATGGGATTGATTGATGGGACATGTTGTAGAGATTCTCTTGGAATTCGTACGCGCGACGTTTTCTTCAAAATGAACGTGGGCCTACATCTTCTACACTTGGTATCGGATCGGTGCGCGAATCGCAGTATTGGAACCATGGCGACGGCACCGTCGCTAAGATATATAAGTCTTGGGTTAAACCGACTTTGGCATGCAGGTCTCGGCTTAGGATTATGCGCAAACGTCGGATACGGGTCGAGGACTGCCGAAATTTGACCGAAAGGGCCGCGGAAGCCTACGGAATGGTATGGATTAGGATACGGGTCTTACACTGCGTCAGCCTTGCGTTACAACTTTGCGTGATTTCAGTGGCACCGAAGTTGGTTCGGTGGCACCGAAATCATATCTGAATTTTATCGCATCTGAAATTGTATATGCAGAGTACTTAGGTGGCACCGAAATGACAGTAGGTGACACCGAAATGGCATTAGGTGGTACCGAATTAAGCTGTTTTCTTGTTGGAATGTTTTGTGCACTTTCGGTGGCACTAAAATGGCAGGTGGAACCGAACTGTCCTGTTTTTTTGATGTTTAACTTGTGCTTTTGCCAATCTTTTCTCCATCATTTGTACTTGGTTTCCTTCGATCTTTGGCATGAGAATTCTCTATTCTTGGTCTCCTAAGATTCCTCCTTTGCCTTGGTGATTCTTGAGCACTAAATCCATGCTTTTAGCATTCTTTTCAATCTAAGCTCTTAGATTCACCTTGCAACATGAACGTGCATAAAATATAACATTAAGCAGTATCATGTTCATAAAATTAAAATATAAATGAGGAAAAATATGCAATATTTGAGTCTCAACACACCCCCCAACCAACATTTTGCTAGTCTCGAGCAAAACATGCAAAAAATCACAGGATAATTTATATAAGCTTAAGTGATTCTAAAAACAATCCAGTGTATAGAAATCTAAAATACATCAATGTTGAGCATTACTTCCTCCTACTCTCTAACACTCGGTAAATTTCATAGTCAAGTTTAAAGTATTAATCCACCAATTAGAATAATTTTAAACATTGAGTTTCATGGGTGCATAGTGAAATATGGACTTATCACAATCAAAGGTTCAATTCTCAATTTTCATGATGACATTGATAATCAAAAGAGCATTCAGGATAACCAAAACCTAAACCGAAACTTGCCTTACAATTCAACAGTTTATTCTTTTTTACTCCTCCAACTTTTTATTTTTTCAAATGCTTTCACGCTATGTTCAACCTTTTTAATGATCTTCAATAGGTAGCCTTTTTCGACAACAACTATTTTTTAACGGGTCGGGTGGGCCGTTTTCTGTAATTTTTGTCTGACTTCAAAAAGTCATATATCCCTCGATATAAATCCGATTTAGGTGATTCAAAAGTCAGATTGAAGCTTGATAAGTCTAGTTTCATATAAAAATAAGTAAAAAATATAATTAAAAAATTTAATATATACAAATATAGGTTGTTGTGACAACTATCCAAAAATTATTAGTTTGGATAGCTGCTGCTTCTATAATTTTTAGAATTTATCTACAACACAAAATCTAATAAAATTTGATAGAGATGAAGTAGACTTGATGATGAATTGCTAGAAAAAAATAATTAAAATAATATACGAATTAAAAGTTCCAAAAAAGGGTATAAAACTACCCTGGGACCTTGGGAATGAGGATTATATAAAATCTGATAGTATAGGAAACCCAATAGATTAATAACGTGAACCTTAGGACCTCTCTAGCTGGTATGGACAGATGTGAAGTGCTTGAGTACAGTTAAATTCAAGTTCAGGCAACTCAATTCCAATCAGACAACTTTTGACCCTAAGCGATAAAACAATTTCCTGTATTAGAAATGGTATGAAATCATCTAGCGTATGAGCGTAGACTTTGGATTATAATTATTGGATTACCGCTACTCCTAAATTAAGACTAGGCTACTGGTTATACTAAGGAATGTAAAAGACTGATTATGATAAGATAATTGAATGATAGACTTAGTTAGTTAGCTTGATTAGGTTGGAGTGAGACCTCATTCTTTCGTTGGAGCCCCTTGATCCTTATAGGCTTCTTTAATAACTCTTAAGAAAGTTGTTTTGACTTGAAAACTAGTCACGCTGAGAGAAAACTTATATATCCCTCGGATTGAACGTTAGGTCAAGTTAACACACCCCTTAGAATTGCCTTGCAAGGACTTATTACGATCGGGAACACGGAGTAGAGGAAGTGTATATATGCAAAGTATTCGCGGTTTGAATCGAATTCTAAATCCTAGTAGTTACCAATGAACTCAATGCTCTGATTAAGCAGAAGATTGGGATCAACTAGGATTAAGAACTAATACGACAAATTTTCTGTCATAGACTAGGCAAAAGGTCTATGTATCCGGTTCAGACCCACTACACAACTTTCCTTCCATGTTGGCCCGACCACTTACAACCAAAATTTATTATTTCGTCTTTGAGAAGTGTTAAGAATATATAGCCAATAGAAAATTTTCTTTTTAGGCCTAAGAAATTTCTCAAATGGGCAACGAATAGTCAAGAATTAGGTCCCGAATCACAGACCATTCCGGCATACATATTGTGCATATGAACTTAGAAAGATAGTATGCCATTAACCTATTTTGTCTAAATTTCTTATGTACTAATAATGTATAGATTATCTTATGGTATTAAACTAGATATGATTAAAGAGGGTAAGTTAGGACCGTAGTAAAAGTCCTTCTTTGGTAGAATTAGGCATATTGCTACAAATTCACACTCATCCCTTAAATCAACCACAACATCCATCATTTTTAGCTCCTCTTTATGACTATAGGTACCAATGCCCTAGTACATATCATCGATGAAAGGAAGACCAATGTATTGAGAGATCGTTTCCCGTTTCATGTCAAGGATAGGTTCTAAATTACACCTTGTTCCGACATACGGATCAGGACATAGATTCTTGAGCCTTGAGAGTAGAAATAATTTTAAGGGGGGTAGAACATTATGAGCCCAATCTAGTTAAGTCAGCTTATATATCCATTGGATCAAAGTGGCACAACGGAAGCATGGTGGGCTCATGCCTCACTGGCCCATAATCAAAGAAAATTGATCCAAACTGTACGTAAGGATAGGTCACTAAATAGGAGCTGAATCTTCCTTAAAATGTCAATAATGAAGTCATCGAAGGAAAGCAATTAGGGTTCAAGTGTTAAACCAATTCATATTAAAGAATAGGACTAACAATGGGTACAAGTTGAATTATAATAGCCAAGGTCACTGTATCCCCAAATGCGCTCTTTGAATATGAAACCAATAGGAGCCTTAGCCAATTTCAGGGTGAAAAAGTTTTAAGGAGGGTAGACTAAAATGAGCCAGGTTAGCATAGATAGTATACACCCTGCCATGCATATAAACTTGAAATCAACAAAACTTAGATAAATGAAATAATAAAATCTTTACTTATTACCCTTAGCCAATTTTGGGGACGAAATTATTTTTAAGGGGGATAGATTGTAACATTCTGAATTTTTGCCAACTTGGAGTTAGACGTCCGTAGGCAATGGGTCGATCATAACACCTTATTGACTTCTTAAAAACTCAATCTCAAAGTCTCGAATCCCCTTTCAACTAATTTTCTTCAAAAATTTCACCTTTCACCACCTTATTCTTCAAAATGTTTTCTAAGTACTTTCATATTAGACACTAATCCTAACATTTAAATGATGGAGAACAATACTTAAACTTAAATTTACTATAATAGTAAATATATAAATAAAAATGGGTTTTGGGCCCTTAGTCTTATGGAATTTGATGAAATAAATATGTGATTTGGATAGAGTAACCTAGTCTGTCGTAATTGGGCGACATGTAGTTAAGTACTAAACTAAACAATCGATGGATTTAGCTTGAACCACTTTCTATACAAACTACAAGACTAAAAACCATTAAAATCACTAACTCTACATTACCTAAAAACCTAGGATCAATCTCAAAACCCAGTTGCTCATGGGAGCACATTGAAACTCCATATCGGACCTAGACCGCGTGTCGAAAGTCTGATTACTGCAAAACTATATGGTTATGAGAGCCTTATTGGGCTTGACAACCATCGCGGGAATCGAGCCCGAATAGTGTCTAGAAATGCATAACTAGAGCCCTTAGTAAAGTGTGTGAAAAGGCGAATATCTTTAGAAAATGAACTCAGATTTAAGTGAATTGGGCCGTTCGCTTGCAGGCTAAATTTAAGGTTTCAGACCGTTAGATTCTGACCCAACTACACCCTTGGATCAGAAAAATTTTCCTACACAGGTCAGTGTACTTGTGGCCCTGATCGAGCGACGGTAGCCGTTGAACTGAAACTGGTCCTCCACGGTCAATCCATAAATCCGATCGGACCGAAACCTTAACCTGGCCTAGATCCATTGCTAGGGGACTTACCCTATGTCGTAGATGAGTAATGGACCTCTAGATGGGCCCCCGTTTATAAAAAATAAACTCCCTTTGGCTATAACCTAAGTATACCATGGCCCTAGGGCCATTTGAACCAGTTCTGGGCCTATACAAGACCCTTAACCCACCCCTTCTCTCTCACGTACGAATTTTCTCTAAACCCTAGGGGAGAGAAGAGAGAAAAGAGGAGAAAAGTGTGAGGAGAGAAGAGAAAGAGTGGGAGATCATTGCTGAGATTCTCTCCCACAACTTCACGCCTCGATTCAGCATTCCAAATCGCTTAACAATTTTCTCCAACTTCAATTTGGGTAAGGAATTTTAACCCTAATATCGTTTTAGAAATCCAAGTAGAAGAATCAGTGAAATAGCTAACCTCTTTCGTGATTTAGGTAGCCGTTGTGCCGTAGATAAAGACGTAGGGTTTGAATCGAGTTTGAAATTGGCATACCGGCGAAAGGTGCGGACTATAAACATTTAGGTTATGGTTTTCAAGGCTTTCAATGTTAGTTAATGATTTATGACTGACTTGATTGCTATCAAATATGCTTAGATGCGATGTTTTCCACATATTACATATATATATGAACTATGTTGAAATTAATGCATTCCATGTGTTTGTTGAAATGTTTGTATGAATATGTAATTATGATTTGTGCTTGCCATGATTGTTGTTTGAGAATATATGATTGTTGTACGTGTGGCAATTCCCTTGTAAAAGGATTTCTATAATATACGTTATAACTAATTTATTACATGTATGTTGATATGTGTAGTTTAAGTGTTGGATAAAATGTCTGAATGAGAAATACTTATGGAAATGTATTTAATGAGGGTATTGAGATGGGTTTCTCAACTACCTTATCTATAGCTATAGTTTCCTTCATACAACCTATCTTACTTCTATGTGTTTATGGATGAAATGCCTATGTATGACAATATGTGTACGATGTGTTTGTTAAAATGTTTAAATGAGATTTATACTGAAATTGGTTGTCACATGCTGTTTAACTATCACATATGAATTGCCTATTGTGTATGAATACGATTAGAACTACTGCGTAGTCCAGGCAATCGGTAATGATCCTCGAATTAGTGGTCGAGGTCATTTTGCCACACGAGACACGTTCGATAAATCTGAGTCGTACATTGTCTGTCGACAGTGGTTAGGCCACGCGGAGTGCTTATGCGCTCCGTGTCGATTAAGTTAACGTGCACTCATACCAGTCGAGCTTGTCCAAGTAACCCAATTGGCCTAATGTATGTTCACCATACGTGGACGCTACTGCTTGAATCGAAGGTACCACTTACTAGTGCAAAGCCCGTTTAACCTTGGTACCACGATCCGCTAAGACTCATGAGCTGGGCATAGTGGTATGGGACACCGTGGTCGAGCTGTTGGCCTACACTGGAGTGACGAGCCTCCCTGTAGTGACCAGTGAGCAACCCAAACTCGTGAGTCAAATACGGTGGTATGAGACACTATATTTGAGCTATCAGCCTACACTAAGGTGACGAGCCTTTCCCGTAGTGACCTCGAGTATAAAATAGGCCTACCCCGGCGCAGCTTGGCTGTGGTCCCCAGTCGGGTTGGTGACGAGCCTTTAAAAATAGACTGTCAGTTGGTAGGGCGTTGGTGGTGTGACCTCGAGTACAAAATATGCCTACGCTGATGGTGACGAGCCTCAAGTAGCGACCTAGAGTCTAAACTCTCGAATTTGCCTATCGTATGTGACTAACTAGGATTGACGACCCTAGATGGATCATTATTTGCCTAACTAGGATTGCCTATCGTAAATGATATAAAGGAAGGTACCTTAGCTTTCCAAACCTGCTGTATGAATAGGTCTAATTAAGAACTTGGCTAATACGCATATGCACCGCATTGCATGTGCCTTTAGCGATGGAGTTGAGCACAGCGGGAGTGTTTCATATGCGACCGTGAGATGATGTCACTCAGTGCAGGGGAAGGCATGCATCATTATCGCATATCATCCTTGCATTAACAAGAGTACTTAGGACATGATTGTTGTACTGCTTTATCATTGCTGTTTGACTGAATTGATAACATGTTAACCTTTACTTTATAGTTCCACTGAATTAGCTACTCATTCCTACCTGGGATGGTGTTTTAAACAGCACCTAGACTCTGGTTTAGATGCAGATGATAGCAAGGTCTATACAATAGAGTTAGACTTCGTATGCGAGGAGGAAGAGTTCTCATACGTTCAACTATCAGGTGAATCTATGTAGATCTCATACCAATGCGTAGAGATTACTAGGATACTTGTTTAGTTGAACACATTTACTTTCCGCATTTATATGGTTAGCGTAAGACCCGTACCCTGGCCCGTATCATTTCGTAGACTTCCACAGTCCTCCCGGTTGAATTTTGGTGACCCGCAATCTGTTATCGGCAGTTGCGCGCAACCTTGAGTCATGTCCAGTATTCTAGAGTTAACTCAACTCGAGACTTATACCCTAGCGACCGCACCGTTGCCACGGTTTCGATGCCGTGTCTAGCGTGCCGAGGCGATATTCAAGCCAGGAGATGTGGGCCAGCGTTCAGTTCGAGGAAAATGCTGCGCATTGCTAAACCTAAGAGAATCTCTACAACATGTCACCTCAATCAATCAATCAATTCCATCAAGGGTCAAGTACACATCACCTCACACCCATCCCCAAGCAACCTCATAAGTCAACAAACCCTTACACGACTCATACCTTTCTTACACAAATTACCTTAAAAGTCAACTATTTCTTACACACTCATCACTCCATCACCCATCTCTCTCTCTCTCTCTCTCTCTCTCTCCTCTCTCTCTCTCTCCTTATAACCCACTCTCTCTCATTTCTCAAACTCATTTTCCAAGCAACCTAAAAATCTCATGTCTAAGCTCTTCAAGCTCCATGAGAGAGTTAGTGTGGCCCACCTCCTTACCACCCAATCCCACCATCCAAAGTCCATCTCAACCGTTGAAATTGAAATAGCGGTGAAGACCGCTTGAGTTGAAGTCGGAATATGCCAATATCTCCTAGAGGGGGGTGAATAGGACTTTTTAAAAATTTATGAGTTATATTAAAAATCCTATCACTCTAATCCTATCATGTATGCAATTTTCAGGATTAATCAAATGTAACTCTACTAGCTTCCAAGCCAGGTTGAGGATCCAATCACAAACTAATCAAGATATAACAATATGCAACTTAGTCTATGTTGGATGTGACTGTGTATGTGTGTGAGATGTGATCAGATATATGAATATGAATGCATTGTCATGAATCACACATATAGAAAACAATCACAAACACATTCATTTTATAGTGGTTCGACGATAAGTCTACTCCAATCCCGGCTGCCGCAATCAACTCTCGAGTGTACCGAATTTCACTAAAGAGGTTTCCCAGGGTTCACCTCAAACCTAAGGTTTTAAATTAGGTTCACCTTCAACCTTTACATGGAGGTTTCTACTCGGTTCACCTCTGACCTTGGAGTTTTACTGGTTCACTCCTAACCAGATATTTATGCTCTTCATAGAGCAAGGGTCTACAAAACGCACCTGGGAGTTTTACTGGTTCACTCCTAACCATATGTTTATGCTCTCCATAGAGCAAGGGTCCACACAACGCACCCACCACGTACACTCCCGCCAGAGGCCTCCTTGAGGACTTCAAAGGGTGAGAACCATTTAAGACCCAATCCTAGAAAGGAATGATCGCAAGTGTCCTCTTGGACTCTAGATACTTACAGATAAGTTGATGAGTCCCGTTAAGCACAACGCCAAAGATCTCCTCCTCCTTATTGACGAAGAGTCTTCTGCTTCCTTGATCCGCGACACAAAAGGTATACCAAGATTAGGCTTAGGGTTGGGTCAAGGTTAAGATGGAATCCTACTCTCTAAAGGTTTACCTATAAAGAAGGTAGAGTAGTTCCAATCTTATGCATTCAAGGCATCCCAACTTAATGATTTGCCATTAAGGTAGTAGCTGAAGGATCCTTGAATTCGAAAGTTCGTTCCCCAATCCACTCTATTGAATATCAATGATGAGGGTGGATTGGAGGATGAACTCCCTCGAGAGAAAGGGCTTAGGGTATAAGATGTAAGTTGAAACACATAAAAGCTCTCTCTTTTTCTCTCTTACAGCAACAAAAGACAAGTCCTCTATATATAGGCAAAAAGCTCCAACGGATATAAAACGGTCACATTTATGACAGAGTTCGATATCATCGAGCAGGTTCGATATCATTTAGCGTATACTCTCGATAGCATCGATGGTCTGCTCGATGACTCGAACTTGATGTCATACGCTTTTAAAACTTCTTGCCAATTGGTCGGTGAATCGAAGCTATTGTCGATGTCATTGAATTTTGAACTCTGATTCCATCGATGACAGGTTCGATTAATCGACACTTGAAAAATGAGAGAGACTTGACTTTGAGATATTTCAGGTTTTCATGAATGATCGGGGGAACAGTCGCGATCATCGGAATTTGAATGTCAATGATATCGAGATCAGAGTCGATGCATCGATAAATCCAGCAGATTTGTCTTTAAGCTTGCTCGACGATTTGTGTCCTTGTTCGACGCTATCGACCTGGTGCCGATATCATCGATATTTGAATATCGATTCTATCGAAGGGCCCCTGATCATAGTTAAAAATAACCTGAGATATCTGTTGTAAGAAATGCGCGCCCACGATCGATATCATCGATGGACTTCCGATGTTAGCGACATTTGAATTCAGATTATATCGGAAGAGCATCGATGCAATCGAAGACTTTTGAGATTTTCTTTGAAAAATAGGGGCGCCGAAAAACTGTCTGTCGATCTTATTGAGCCACTCTCGATGGACTCGAGATTTGAATATCGATGATATTGATAGGTGTATCGATACATCGATAATTCGTCCAGATATGTTATGAAGTTGCTGGAGATATTTATACTTATATCGATGATATCGATATGTGTATCGATATATCGATAAATCCTTCCAGATGAATATTTAGTTACTGGATTTGGTCATCTCATCGATAATATCGTTAAGGTATCGAGGACATCGACAGAACAGGTCGATCATATCGAGGGTGTTTCAATAAGATCGACAAGGCAAGAAAAACATAGAGATTTTCCTATTTTGAAAAAGTTTTCTCACCTCAAAAATCCTAAGATGTCTATCTTGTTTTAAGGATTTTAATTACCTGGTGTTTTGGGACATGGGATGTGAGGCTCTGATTTACCTATTGCGAGCTTCCACACATCCGGTTGAGGCAGACGCTTGAAATAATCTTTCTATCAAGTTCTGTAGCCAATCTGACTCACCACTTACGTATCTTGACAAACCAGGGCACTAGCATGTGCACTTTCAGAAATAATTCTTTTAGAGCTCTAGCATGTATTGACAGAAGAAGGAAGTGGAGATCTTGAGGTGGGTGACTTTTATTATTTGATTTGTGATTTAAGGGCCCACATATGTGGGACCCATCTTGATGTATGTGTTGTGATCATATGAGGGGCCCGTAGTGGCGAGGTCCCTCCACTACACCCGATCTCTCTCTCTCTCTCTCTCTCTCTCTCTCTCTCTCTCTCCTCCCTCCCTCCCTCTCTCTCTCTCTCTCTCTCTTTTGTGTGTGATGGCTTGTGGCCCACCTTGATGCATGATATCATCCGCGCCGTCCACCCATCTTACAATAGCAGGGTGGCTGCTGTTGGGCCCTACCATGAAATATATGTTTTATTTAGCCATCCATCTATTTGCCTGGGACCCACCCCGCACTTGTGACACGTGTAAGTGTGTGGCCCACCAGATGTATGAGCCTTAGATCCAGACTGTCCGTCCTGACGTCCAGGGCCTGGGCGCTGGATGATTTCAGGCCTTGGGCCATATAAAGTAAAATAAATAAAATAAAATAAAAAATATATAATATAATATATGCTATATACATAGGTGTTTAGTACATGTGATAGGCCCACGTGGGACCCACCTTGTGATGAATGTATTGGCTGGTGTGCGCTAGTCAGCAGCTAGCTACCTAGCTGCCGTGTGCAACAATTTCGGTGGGCCCCACATGATGTATGTGGGTCATGTCCACACCGTCCGTCCATTTGGATGGGTCCCACCTGAGGTCCACACCGTCTGTCCATTTGGACGGGTCCCCTGTGATGTGGATTTCATCCACGCCGTGCATCTGGTTTGCAACAGCAATAGCGGCTGCTGCTGGCATCAGTAGGTGGTTTGGACCCCACCATAATGTATGTTTTGTATCCCACCGTCTAGATGGCTGGATAGTGGGCCCTTGATGATGTATATATTACATCCAAACCGTTTACCCTTTTGGTGAGCTCATTCCACGGTGGGCAACGTACGTGGACCTCACCCTAATGTATATGTTATATTCAGCCATCCAGATGGTGGGGCCCACTATTGGACTGACGTCAGCAAGTTCTGTGGGTCCCATGTGTGGATGTGCTCCATCCATAACGTCCATCCCTTTGGCGAGCTGTCTTAGGTGGGCCACGTTCGTGGACCCCACCCTGATGGATGCGGTTCATCTAAACCGTCCATCCATTTGGTGAGCCAATTCTAAGGCTTGGGACAAAAAAAAAGACAGATCCAATATCAAGTGGACCACACTGCAGAAAACAGTGTTGAGTGAACGTCTACCATTGAAACCCTTCTTGGGGGTCACGGCAATTCTGGATCAATTTGAAATTTGTTTTTCATCTTAATTCAGGTCTGTGTGACCTTATGAACAGATTGGATGGAAAATAAATGTTATGGTGGGCCTTGAGGACTCTAATGGTGGGAATCATTATCACCACTGTTATTTGGAGTGCAGTCCATATGATATAATATTTTTTTTAAATACTCTAAAATGATCCCTAAGAATAGATGAATGGTGTAGAAGGTGCGACCCACTTAATGAAGGTTAGGCCCATGCCATGCGGCCCTTGTGACGTGTTGTAACATCCCGACTTTTTAGGACCCGAGTACACGACCCGTTTCCCAAAAACCCGAGTGTTAACCTTAAAGGATGGTCAAATTCAATATATAATATTTTTCTTTTATCAGAGTTAACAGATGAGCGTAGGATGGACAAATCAACATAAAGGAAAGTCTTCATTTACATTTAAGATATACAATTAGCTACCCATAATGACTTATACAAACCAATGTCTTGATGAAATAACCACAAGAATTATAAAATTTAATACATGAGAAGTATAAAAAATACATTTAAACATAAGCTGCAAAATCGCGCGGCTCCTCTTAACGATACAGCCCCACGCCCTGAAGCTGATGGACAGTTTGGATTGTCCCAACGGGGCCAGATGGTGGGCCACCGATCAACGAAACGGATGTCAGTCCGTTCACTGGTGAAAACCAGGAGAGAGAGATTTTTTCTCTTTAAAGAAATTGTGGGTCAGCGCCTCTTGACTGAGCCCTCCGGTCTGGTGTACAGTGAGTGCACCACACCTGGTGCACATGCAACGGTTGTGTGGGGTCCACCGTGATGTTTGTGGGAAATCTACTCCATCCATGGTGCTCTACGAATCTAAATGGGTCCCTTGACTAAATATTAGGCATATCTAAGTCCCAGGTGGGCCATCATATTGGACTTGTGTGTCCAAATAACACTACTTGACGATCTCATGGTCGGATCACCTCGAGATAGGACGTCAATGGTTAAAAGGTCTTAGTGGATCATTTGTAAGACTCTTATAATATATTGCTACCCATATATTAGTATTAATATTAATTTTATTATTAGTACTACTTATCACTATCATTATTCATTTCTTTATTATTATTATTATTATTATTTTCACCCATGTGTGCATCATGTTGTGGGTCCCCGCTCTGTAGGTCATTAGGACTATTTATCTCGTGATTTTATATTAATATTATTATTATCATTATTATTACTTATACATACTGTTACTTATTTATTTATTTACTCATTCATTGTTATTATTATTATGCTTATATGTAAGACGTGAGACTATTTGTCGTGCGTCATTTAGCTACATGCCCTAACATTAGGGTTACTTACCTTAAGGTGGGTTATAAGTCATGAACCTCTAATTACTAAATCATGATTTGTTGAGCGTTCCAACACTCCAATGATTAGATTGACTATTATTTAATTATCAACAACCTTTGAGATCCTAAGGAATGTCTAGGCATGATCAAGGAGTTGGATGTGAAACTAGACAACTTGATCTGTGCTTTCAAAAGATGGATCGCTCTATGAGACGCTGTAAACATGGTGAACGGTGGATTTCATGATTCAGGGTTGTATGTACATAATTTGGTTAGATTTGTCCATCAGTGGAGTTGGGTTTAGACTCAAATGAACGTGAATGTTTACTTAAGTCAGGCTTGTGTTTATGCTAAGTTTGGTTATACGGTAACACCCGAGTACTGGAAAATACGGGGTGTTACACGTGTATTGGGCCCATTAGTGTGGCCGATATAATGCAGCCCATGTAATGCGGCCCACTTGATATAGGAGGCCCATGGGCATGGCCCATTGTAGTACAGTCGAGGCCCATGTATGAAGCCCGATGCGATGTATGTGAGGCCCATTATGGTGTATTCAAGGTCCATGGGAGTGGCCCATTGTAGTACAATCGAGGCTCTTGTATGAAGCCTGACGCGATGTATGTGAGGCCCATGAGCGAGGCCCAATGTGATGTATGTGTGGCCATTACATTGTGTATGAATTCCTTATGTATGGCACTCGCTGGGAGCAATGTTAGTTAAATGTCCACATTGATGGGCAATGATGGTTAGATGTCCTCATTGTGACCTTCCCTTAGGCCTTGTTAGGCCCATTCTCTTCGTGGGCCCCATTCACCGTAGACGGATGACTCCGTGCTATCGGATTTGATATAACCACGGCCGAGGGCCGATCTTTATATTATGGTTGATCGGCTGTTCATTTATGGACCCCGCCTTATTTTTATGCCGATTGTATAGGCTAATTCTGATTGTCAAGGCCGAGTATTAAAGCCGATTCTGATTTGTCGAGGGCAATTGTATAAGCCGATTCTGATTGTCAAGGCCGAGTATGGAGGCCGATTCTGATTTGTCGAGGTCGATTGTATAGGTCGATTCTGATTGTCGAGGCTGAGTATCGAGGCCGATTCTGATTTGTCGAAGCCGATTGTATAGGCCGATTCTAATTATCAAGGCCGAGTATCGAGGCCGATACTGATATGTTGAGGTCGATTCCGATTGTCGAGGTCGAGTATCGAGGCCGATTCTGATTTGTCGAGGCCGATTGTATAAATCGATTCTGATTGTCGAGGCTGAGTATCGAGGCGATTCTAATTTATCAAGGCCGATTGTATAGGCCGATTCTGATTGTCGAGGCCGATTTTGATTTGTCGAGGCCGATTGTATAGGCCGATTCCGATTGTTGAGGCCTATTTTGATTTGTCGAGGTCAATTATATAGGCCGATTCTAATTGTCGAGGCCGAGTATTGAGGTCGATTCTGATTTATTGAGGTCGATTGTATAGTCCGATTCTGATTGTCGAGGCTGAGTATCGAGACCGATTCTGATTTGTCGAGGCCGATTGTATAGGCCGATTACGATTATCGAGGTAAAGTATCGAGGCCAATTTTGATTTGTCCAGGCCGATTGTTGAGCCGATTCCGATTCCTATTGTTGAGGCCGATTTCGATTTCGATTGTCGTGGCCGATTGTCGAGGACAGATATCGAGGCCGATTGTGGAGGCCCAAGGTGATGTATATGCGGCCCGTATTTGAGGCCCATTATGATGTGCATTCGGCCCATGTTTGAGGCCCAATGTGATGTATATGCAGCCCATATTTGAGGACCCGTTGTGATGTGTATTCAACTCGTGTTTGAGGCCCAATGTGATGTATATGAGACTTATGTGATGAGGCCCATTGTGATGCATTTGAGGGCTAGGCGATGGAGCCCATTGTGATGTATGTTAAGCCCATGTGAAAGGCCCATCGTGATGTGTATTAAGCTCTTGAGCAAGGCCCATGATGTTGTATATTAGGCCCTTTGTGAGGCCATGAGTCCACATATGTTTGACCCTATGTGGACCACTCCTTGGGGGCAATGTTAGTTAAATGTCCACATTGTCGAGGCCGAATGTCGATGCCGATTATTGAGGCCGGTTATTGATACTGATTATGAGTATGTGACAGCATAACATCATAATACATGCCCATACGCATCATCTGCATGTTTGTTATAAGATGTGATTGACCATCGCATATGTCATAGGGCAGGTTGTTCATGGGGCTCCCTGATAGGAGTTGCCCCACATGAGCTCATGGTATGCGCAAGATTAATGCATGATTGGATTGTGTGACTCATGTATCTCGCACTTGTGTGACATGACCACCATATGCCCTAGCGACATCAGGGTCGTAGCCTCCACAGATATTTCATGGATGGCCAAATGGGACATCAAAAATCTGTTTTACATGGGGTGCTATAGATATCCCAGGGTGAAAGTCCCTAAACCCTCTTGGTTCCAGAGGTTGCTTTAAAGTCTAGACCGAGTGGGTGCATGAGCGTCGAGTGCTGATTACCAGAAGGCCGCACTTTCCACTGTGTTGTGGTCAGTTGGAAAGGGGTGCGACCTTATCTGCCCGAGAGGAGGGGACAATGCTAGGTTGAGTCTGACTAGCTTGAAGAATGGGTCCGCTATCGACGAGCCGGACCCGATATTGGCAGGCGGATAATGAATTCTCTTCCACTCACCTTGTTGCGTGTGATGGGGCGGCAATCTGGTTTGGAGTGTAATAGACCCGGTGATTTTTCAGAGAAGAACCGTACTGATATGTGGACTTATTGAGTAGGAGTTGCATACTCATACATTCATTTCATTCACTATCCACTTAGGCTGGTGGTGTGCAACTAATTGTTGTGTCCCTTCGCATGGCCAGGATTTCAGTTGGGCGCGACTAACCTGAGATCAGGAGTCTACAACAATGGGTCTGACTATCTAAATTTAGGTATGGGACTGGTTTGGATAGAAGTCCTTTATGATAGGCCCCGTAACTTACGATACTACGTACTATCATCCCGACTTCACAGTTCAGCTTGGTCATTTCATTCGTATCGTATATTGTATTATATCATCAACACATAGTATTTGGCTTACTGTCTCCGCATTGTATAACCGATCTACATTACTTCATCAGTATATAGTAGTGGTTTATTATATTTTTACATCACATAGCCTGGATAAGGCTGATGGTATTTATGGGCCTATCAGTATGTCTTCGCATTATTCTGATATTATATGATTTATGGGCTTGTTAGTATTTTCGCTTACTCTGATTACTCTGATATTGCTTACTGGGTACTTACCTTGTGCACACACTTTCACCACCTACTAAGTTTTCTATAAGCTTATGCATGATAGATGCATGCAGGTGGCGTTAGGTTGCAACAACGTTGAGCTTGGAGCGTGCAACGGTCTTCTGGAGCTTCGATTTTCAATTTATGTATTTACCTTTCAGTATTGTTCTCAAATGATTATATTAGTGGATATGTGATGATGATGTTGCCTTTGTAATTTGGGTAAACTTGTGGTTATGCTTATTATGAGATAAATGTACGTTGGAAAATTCTTCTTATAGGATCCCAGGATCAGAATCTGGTGTATGTACACTAGAAGTCGAGAATGGGGTATTACGGAGGCTGTCGGCACCGGATTCGGCAATCAGAAATTTTGTAAGTCCGGTTTCCAAGTTTGGGGACAGTTAGAAACAACACATGTATATATTTAGCCCGGTTTCAAACTCATACTCTGAAATTTGTGAAACATTTTCATAATTAAATGCATATATTTCAGTCTTCCACTTGCCAAATTACATTAACTCTGAAGTATGATATGCTGTTTTAGTATAATCCCACTCATGTTTACTGCATTGCTAATGGACGACATCTAAACATCATTATCCATGTTGCATAAGTGATGCATTAGAACTCAGGAGTAGAGCTTTGCTCGACCCCCAAATTTCAGGGCGTTACAAATGGTATCAGAGCATGATTTGGATTAAACTGGACCTGGGTTATGGTAACACGATGCACTTTGATGTACTCTAACTTAGGAAGGGGGCGATGGAATCTAGAAACCACATTAGAATCCTAAGTTTCGCCGACGGGCGAAATTGATCGTTGAAGTATGACTTGTATGCACTTGTGATCATGTGAGATGATCTCAATTCCTTTCTAGACCGTTAATCGACATGTTTAGATGATAATTCAGCGTATTCCACACTCAAAAGACCCGGAAAGCGTGAATATACGCGAGATGGAACCTGAAACCGCATCAAACGGACTCGCGGCCCAAACGACGCAAATCGGGAGGACCCGAGGTGGCTCCTGCACATTGGGGATGCCATCACCCCCAGGGCTACCCATCGTCCCACGGTCCAGCGGACCACGATGGCATCGCCTTACCCACGAGGCCTCGCGGTCCAGCAGGCCGGGCGGCCTATTTTCTGTAATTTTTGTCCGTCTTCAAAAAGTTATATCTCTCTCTATATAACTCCGATTTAGGTGATTTAAAAGCTAGATTGAAGCTTAATAAGTCTAGTTTCATATAAAAATAAGTGAAAAATATAATAAAATTTTAATATAGATAAACATAGGTTGTTGTGACAACTATCCAAAAATAATTAGTTTGGATAGTTGCTGCTTCTATAATTTTTAGAATTTATCTACAACACGAAATCTAATGAAATTTGATGGAGATGAGGTAGACTTGATGTATATGAGGCCCATTATTGTGGCCCATGTGATGTGGCTCACTTGATGTTTAAGAGGCCCATTGTTCTAGCCCATTGCAATGTATATAAGGTTCATGAGATGTGACCCATTGTGATGTATATGTAGCCCGTATTTGAGACTTATTGTGATGTATATGCAGCCCATACTTGAGGCTCATTATGATGTATATGTGGCCCATATTCGAAGCCCATTATGATGTATATACGGCCCGTGTAATGAGGCCCAGCTTGATGTATTCGAGGCCTATGAGTGTGGCCCAATGCGATGTATATGAGGTCCTTTTATGATGCCCATTATGATACGTATTAGGCCCATGTGATGCTGCCCATTGTGATGTATTTTAGGCCCTTGAGAGGCCCATTATGATGTGTATTAGGCCCTTATGTGAGGCTATGGACCCATTATACATTAGGCTCCATGTGGGCCACTCCTTGGGAGCAATGTTGGTTAAATGTCCACATTGATAGGCAATGATGGTTAAATGTCCACATTGTGACCTTCCCTTAGGCCTTTGTTAGGCCTATTCCCATCGTTCTCTAAGTGGGTTGACCCTGATCATTGGGCCCCATTGATGTTTGCATGACCCACCTATTCATATTGGTTAACCCATAATATTGGGCCCCCATTGGTTGCTCGTAGGATTATTTCCTTTTAATCTTAGAGTCCATTTAGGACTTATTTGGGTGATAGTATGGCGAAAGAAGCCCGCTCCGGATCCTTAGGCATATAGGTAGGCCACCTAGGCCTAACCTTGATATGAGAAGAGTACAACATCACCGTAGACGGAGGGATCTGTGTTATCTGATTTGGTATATTCACTATCGAGGACTGATCCTCATATTATGGATTAGATCTGATGTCCTTCTATGGACCCCGCCATATATATAGGCCAATCATCAATTACGACTATGTTGGTATACGCACTGAGTATGTGTTGGCATAATATTGTGATTATACGAGGCCCATCGTGACCATGTGAGGCCCATTGTGATTACTTGACGCCCATTGTAACCGTGTGAGGCCCATTGTGATTGTATGAAGCCCATCGTGACCATGTAAGGCCCATTGTCATGGTATGAGGCCTATTGTGTATGTATGAGGTCCATTATGATGTGTGAGGACCATTGTGTTGTGATGGTATGAGGCTTATTGTGAATGTATGAGGCCCATTGCTATGTGAGAGGTCCATTGTGATTGTATGAGACCCGTTGTGACTAGATGAGGCCCATTGCGATGTGAGAGGCCCATTATGATTGTGTGAGATCAATCATTATTATGTTCGATAATCATGCACAACATCATGTTATATGCCCATATAGATCATCTGCATGTTTGATATAAGATGCGGTTGACCATTACATATGCCATTGGGCAGGTTGTTTATGAGACTCCTTGATAGGCGAAGTTACCCCATATGAGCACGCGGTACGCCTAGGTTTGATGCATTACTAGATGGTATGACTCATACATCTCACATTTTGTGATATGACCACCGTATGCCCTGACGACATCAGGGCTGTAGCCTCTATAGGCAAATCGTGGATGGCCAGATGGGACATCGAAAATCTTTTCTACATGGGGTGCCATGGATGTCCCTGGGTGAAACGATGAGCCGGGCTTGATATTGGCAGGCAGATAGTGAGGTCTCTTCCACTTCCCTAGTTGTGCGCTTGATGGGGAGGCAGGTGGCCTAGAGTGTACTAGACCCCAGTGATGATCCCAGAGATGTACGGTACTGATATGTGGACTTATTGACTAGGAGTTGCATACTCAGTATTTTACTTATTCATTCATTCATTCACTATCCACTCGGGTTAGTGGTGCGCAACTAATTTGATATGTGTACCTTTAAAATGGCCAGGATTTCGGTTAGGGACACGACTAACCTGAGATCAGGAGTTTACCACATTGAGTCTAGCTATCCAAATTTAGGTATGAGACTGGTTTGGATAGAAGTCCCTTGTGATGGACCCCATGGCTTGCGATACTATGTACTATCATCCCAACTTCATGCTTTAGCTTAGTCATTTCATTCACACCGTATATTGCATTTTATTCTCAGCACGTAACATTTTGTTTACTATGCTCATGTATTGCATATTCTGAATGAGGATGATGGTATTATGGACTCGCCAGGATCTGCATACTGCATTACATCTGCGGCATATGCCATTTGGGTCGCTATGTTTCTGCATTTATATGGCCTAGATGAGACTGGTAGTATTCGTGGACTCGTCAGGATTTGCATATTGCATTGCATCCTCAGTATATGATATTTGGCGTACTATGTCTCTGTATTGCATAACTAATTACATTGCTTCCTCAGTATATGATATTGGCTTATTATGTTTTTGCTTCACATAGCCTGGATAAGACTGATAGTAATTATGGACTTACCGGCATATTTCTGCATTACTCTGATATTGAATGACTTATAGCCTTGCCAGTATTCCGCTTACGCTGATATTTGTGTGCGTGGCACTTATCATGCGCACACACGTACACCACCCTCTAAGCTTTCTATAAGCACGATAGATGTGTGCAGGTGACGATAGGATGCGATCGAGTTGAGGTAGGAGCGTGCGACAGAGCTTCTAGAGCTTTTTACATTTACCTTGTATTTCCCTTTCAACTTTGTATTCAACTGTTTATATTATTGGATATGTGATGATGATGTTGCCTTTGTGATTTGGGTAAACTTGTGGTTATGCTTCTTACGAGATAAATGTACGTTGAAAAATCCTCATTGTAGGATCCCAGGATTGGAATCTGGCGTATAGGTGCTGGGAGTTGAGAATGGGGTACTACGGAGGCTGTCGACATTGGTTTCAGTGATCGGGAATTCTGTGAGCCTAGTTTCCGAGTTTGGGTCCCCTTTAGAAATGGGTCACCCCAAAAATCAGCCGTACACGGAAGTCCGGTGGTCCACATTACAAAGCAGCAGGGGATTGAACGTCTACCATTGAAACCCTTTTTGGGTCACAGAAGTTTTGGATCAAAATGAAATTTGTTTTTCCTTTTAATTTCAGGTCTTTGTGACCTTATGAACAGATGGGATGGAAAATAAACGTTATGGTGGGCCCCACGTGGGACCCACCATGCTGGCCGATTGGCTAGTGTCCTTACACAGCTATATAGCTGCTATATTGACGTTAGCAAGTTCTACAGGTCTAATCATGAGAATGTTTTATATCCAAGCCGTTCATGGCTGGACGTGGGACCCACTCACACGTGCTGCACGTGTGGGGTGGGGCCCACCTTGCACATGTGTTGTATCCATATCTTCCATCCATTTGAAGAGATCGTTTTACGGTATTAAGAAGAGTATGAGATATATCTAAATTTCTAGCGGGACCCACCACGTGTACATAGAAATCCCACCCTGATATGTGTTTTATCCACCTTCCATGTAGGTATGGGACCCACCTGTGATGTGTGTCTTTCATCCACACCATCCAGCATTTGGATGGTGGGCTCCCACCTGATACACATGTGTGACATCCTCACCATCCAGTGCAAGGACGGTGGGATCCACCGTGATGTATATGTATTATGTCCACACCGTCCATCTGAGGACGTGGGACACCCTAGTGTATGGGTTTAATCCTCACCATCCATAGGGTGTGGGACCCCTTGTGTTATAGTGTTTTATCCACGTTGTCCAGTCCATTGCTGGATGTGGACCCTGCCATAATGTAAGTGTTGTATCCCCACTGTCCATGTAGGACTGTGAGATCCACCACGATGTGTATTGTGTGTCCATGCCATCTAAATAAGGCCCATTGTGCAGGGCCACTTTGATGTATGTGCATTGCTGCCCATCTAGTTTGGTTGGACCATGGGCTGCCTCATGAGGCTCATTTGGAGGTGCAGGCCCACCTGCTATATGTGTAGGGCCACCTTGATGTATATTTATGCTACCCATCTGTTTTGTTAGGCCATGGGCTGCCCCATCAGGCTCACTATAAACATGATGAGGCCCGATGTGTTGTATATGAAGCCCATAAGATGCGGCCCATTACGATGTGTAAGGCCCATGTGATGCGACCCATTATGATATGTATGAGGCCCATGCGATGCGTCTCACTTGATGTATATGAGGCCCATGCAATGCGGTCCACTTTATGTAATGCGGCCCACGTATGAGGCTCATTGTGATGTATTTGTGGCCTTGGATGCGACCCAATGTGATGAATGAGAGGCCCATACGATGAGGCCGATGCGATGTATACATGGCCCATGTGTGAGACCCGATGTGATATATATGAGGCCCATATGGTGAGGCCCAATGTGATGTATATGTGGCCCTTGAGTGAGGTCCATGGTGATGTATAGGCCCTCATGTGAGGCTATGGGCTCACTATGCGTTAGGCTCCACTTCTTGGGAGCAATGTTGGTTAAATGTCCACATTGATGGGCAATGATGGTTAAATGTCCACATTGTGACCTTCCCTTAGGCCATGTTAGGCCCATTCTCATCATTCTCTAAGTGGGTTAACCCAAACTGTGGGGCCCCCATTGATGATTATATTACCCAATTTTCCCTTGATTAGGCTATCCCAAACCGTTGGACCCCCATTTGATAATGATGCTTTCTACCATACCCTGTAGGACCACCCAAGCCTTGGAGCCCATCTTTTGTTCGTACTGAGCATTCCGTAGGGAATGTGGCCCACCTAGATGCATGTGTTTATCCAAGCTTAATGACCCAAACCCGAGGCCCACTTAGATGATGAATAGGACCATTTGTAGGGTTACATAGTCTTGGATGTGTGGATCCTACTAAGGGCCACCTTATATTCGTATCAGACCCTCATAGGAAATCCCAGTTGTCATGATAAAGGAAGTGAGGAAGCCCACTTGTCGTATACCTACTTGACTCGCCCCATGAGACATATCTTATCCTCGTATCCAATTACTAGGACCTCAGTGTCATGTATATATCGTCACACCGTCCATTTACTTCTTTGGGACAAGTGTGAGACCTATCCTTGACGCTAGTACACCATTACCTCTTGTCGTATATAAGAGAATATGTGGTACCAGATTTAGTATATCCTCTGCATAAAGCCTATCTCGATGTATGGGCAAGATCCGCTGTCCTTCCAGTGGACCCCGTCTTAGAATATATGATATATCAGTATCTTAGAAGGCTAACATAGGACATGCCGCATGGACTCCTATAGTTATAGAAGAAGCATGTTGATTAGTTCATAATCTTGGTATGTGACATACCGGTGAGAGCCGATCGTGGTTTATCATTGTCTATCTTATCTGATAATCATGCTAAGTGTACTTAGTTTAGTATAACATATTGAGAACATGTATAGTATTACATTATGATATATACCCATACGCATCATCCGCATGCTTGTTATGAGGAGTGATTGAGCATAACATGTGTTATTGGGCTGATTGTTTATGAGACTCCCTGAGAGATGGAGTTGCCTGACATGAGTGCGCGGTACATGCATGTTTGATACATGACTAGATGGTATGACTCATGCATCTCGCATTTTGTGATATGACCACTGTACGCCCTAGCAACATCAGGGCCGTAGCCTCCACAGGCATATCGTGGATGGCTAGATGGGACATCAAAAATCTTTTCTACATGGGGTGCCATAGATGTCCCTGGGTGAAAGTCCATAAACCCCCTAGGTACCAAAGGATGCTCCAACGTCTAGACCAAGTGGATACATAAGTGCCCGAGTGCCGAATACCAGTAGGCCGCGTCTTCCACTGTATCGTGGTCAGTTAGCCGAGGGAGTAGGCATAGTTAGGCTTAGTTTGACTAGCTCATAAATGGGTTTGCTATCGACGTGCCAGATAGATATTGGCTAACTAATGACCAGATGGATAGTGAGGTCTCTTCCACTTATCCAGTTGTGTGCTTGATGGGGCGACAGGTGGCGTTGAGTGTACTAGACCCCAGTGATGATCCCAAAGATGTACAGTACTGATATGTGGACTGATTGAGGAGTTGTATACTTAGTATTTTACTCATTCATTCATTCATTCATTAAACACTCGGGCCGGTGGTGCGCAATTAATTATTGTGTACCTTCGTAATGGCCAGGATTTCGGTTGGGACGTGCGACTTACCTGAGATTAGGAGTCTACCACATTGAGTCTGGCTATCCAAATTTAGGTATGAGACTGGTTTGGATAGAAGTCCCTTGTGATGGACCCCATAATCTGTGATATTACGTACTATCATCCCGACTTCACACTCTGGCTTGGTCATTTCATTCGCACCGCATATTGCATTATATCCACGACATATGGCATTTTGGGTCGCTATGTTTATGCATTTATATGGCCTAGATAAGGTTGACGGTATTCGCGGACTTGTTAGGATTTACATATTGCATTATATCCTTAGTATATGATATTTGGCTCACTATGTCTCCGCATTGGACAGCTGATCTACATTGCTTCCTTAATATAGATATTGACTTATTATATTTTTGCATCCCATAGCCTGGATAAGACTGATGGTATTTATGGTCTTGCCGGCATGTTTCCACATTGCTCTGATATTGCATTCTGAGCACGCTTATATTGCGCACACACTAACACCACCCTCTAAGTTTTCTATAAGATAGATGCGTGCAAGTTGCGTTAGGTTACAGCAGCGTTGAGCCTGGAGGTGTAGCTATCTTCTGGAGCTTTGTTTTTCAATATATGTCTTTCCCTTTTAGCACTGTTTTCTAATATTTATATTAGTGGATATGTGATAATGATGTTGCCTTTGTGATTTGGGTAAACTTGTGGTTATGCTTATTACGAGTTAAATGTACGTTGGAAAATACTCCTTATAGGATCCCAGGATCGAAATCTGGCGTATGAGCGTTGGGAGCCGAGAATGGGATACTACGAAGGTTGTCGGCACTAGATTCGGCGATCAGAAATTTTGTGAGCCTGTTTTTCAAGTTTGGGGCATGACAGACATGATTGAACTAAGAACTCTTAAATAAAATAAAAAGACCAACTAAGAAAGAAGAAGAGAAACTCCTGAGCGGTGGCTCTCTCCTTTTGCTCCACTCCTTGAACCCTAAAAGATACCTAGGAACGTCCTAGGGACTCCTATTTATAGTTGTGAAGCTCCACATTTCACATCGACTTGGAATTTTTGCAAACTGCCTCAAATTTCACAATTCGCGTTAGCCCAGCGTTACAACTCTACGCGATTTCGGTGGCATCAAAGTTGGTTCGGTGGCACCGACATCATATCTGACTTTTATCGCATCAGAAATTGTATGTGCATAATACTTAGGTGGCACCGAAATGACAATAGGTTGCACCGAATGGCATTAGGTGGCACCGAATTAAGCTATTTTCTTGCTAGACTGTTTTGTGCACTTTCAGTGGCACCAAATCTATTTTTCTGTTGTTTAACTTGTGCTTTTGTCAATCTTTTCTTCAACCTTTATACTTAGTTTCCTTGGATCTTTAGCATGAAAATTCTCCATTCTTGGTCTCCTAAGATCCCTCCTTTGCCTTGGTGATTCTTGAGCCCTAAATCTATGCTTTTAGCATTCTTTTCAATCCAAGCTCTCATATTAACCCTGCAATACAAACGTGCATAAAATATAACATTAAGCTATAAGGCCCGTATCCTAATCCGAACAGTTCCGTCGACTTTCGCGATCCTTCCCAATGAAATCTGGCAACCTGCGACTTATAATCGACGTTTGCGTGTGACCCTAAGTCGTATCTCATAAATTTAAGTCAGCTTATGTAACATCCCAAAAATTGAGGGTCGAGTAGTAACTCAACTCTCGAGTTCCAGAACATCACTTATGGAACAAAATGAATGATGATTGAATGTTGACTGTATTAGAGTAGTAAACATGAGTGAGATTAAGCCAAAACAGTATATCATACTCCAGAGACAGTTAAATTTGTAAGCGGAAGACTGTGATAGATAGATAAAATATATAAACTATGATGAGTCTCCAGAGTGTGATAACATTACCAGGTTAAATAATTATAAGTACAATCCTAAAATATACCCAATGTGTAAGGTCCTCTAGTCAATATCCCAGAAAGCCCCGTCGATCAGGACACGGCCCACAGGAAGCCATCAGAAGACAACCAATACAAGCAGGCATCGTAGTCATTGCAAAGGTCCGGCTCCGCCTCAGAAGTAGCGTCGCCATCTAAAATCAGACAATGTCTGGTGGGTACTCGAAACACCGTCCCGTAACGTGGGAGTGAGTAGCTAACTCAGTGGAACAATAAAGCATAGGTTAACATGTTATCGACTCAGTCAAGCAGTAATGATAAAGCAGTACAATCAAACACTCCTAACTACTCTTATTAATGCAAGTATGAATGACATGATGTATGCCCTCACCACACCCTCCCTCGTGCGACACCATCTCACGTTCGCGGCATGCTTTCTTCCCTCAGTGCTCCACATCTTCCAGGCACATGCAATGCATGATGAGCATGATTACCAAGTTTTTAGTTAGTCCATTTCAAACAGCAGGATTGGGAAACTAAGGTACCTCCCTTGTATCATTCCCAAACATGATCCATTCTAGGGTCGTCAGTCCTAGTTAATATCAGACGATGGTGTGTTTTTCTAGGTCACTGCAAAGGTTGCCAGGGCTGTTACGCACAAAGGTTACACCACTCCCCCATCACCTCTTAAACGATTCCTCACTATACAGAAACAGGCCTAGTTCATACTCTATATACCGCGGCAAACTCTAAGGATCACCGCGATTTTAGAGTATGCTCGAGGTCACTACAAAGGGCTGCCAGGGCTGTTGCTCGCATACGTTGCACCACTCCCCCATCACCTTATCAATGTAGGCCGACAGCACGAATATAGTGTCCCATACCACCATAATCGGCTCACGAGTCTGGTTGCTCACTGGTCACTACGGGAGGCACGTGGCCCCGGCCGTAGGCCGACACTCGACCACGGTGTCCCATACCACCATGCCCCGCTCATGAGTCTTAGCGGATCGAGGTACAATGGTTAAAAGGGATTTCACTGGTAAGTTTGGTACCCTAGGTTCAAGCAATAGCGACCAAACATGATGAACATACATTAGATATATCGGGTTACGTGACGAGCCTGACTAGCTCCAGCGCACAATCAATTAGACGACATGAAGTGCATAAGCACTTCGCGTGGCCTAACCACTGTCGCCAACTGACGTACGACTCGGGTTCATCAAACACATCTTACGTGGCGACATGAATCTCAGCCACGATCTCAAATCTGGTACCGATTGTCTGGACTATAGACATAGTCCCAAACTCAATCAATTCTCATCCATAGCATGTGGAGTAAAGCATGATAAACAAAGTAATTCAAACATGTTAGTAAGCATATCATAAAGCATGTTATAAAGCATGTTATAAAGCACTACATAAATAGGAATACTAACACATATATTGCACAAGTAAGCGGTCTAAGTAAACAACCTCAGGGAGGAAATCATACATGTGTCTAAGGTAGTTGAGAATTCCATCTCAACACCCTCCTAAGGCATCAACATCCAAACACTTACTCACACAAGCATTTCCACAAACACTTAACATACACTATTTCAACATACATAGTGTATGTTAACAAACATGTATTAGGGCGAGTCCTCTCGCCAAGAAAGTATTGTACGCATACATAATATATTTATACAATAATTTATCATGGCAAACGCATCCCTAAAATATACATGTATACGGTACCTTCTACAATACAGTATTTCTACTTACATAGTGTATATTAGTAAAACATGTATTTAGACGAATCCTTTCGCCAAATAAGTATTTTATCCATATATCGTATATCCATACAACAAATAATCATGTCAAACACATTTTCAAAAAATATACGTATACGGTATTTTCTACGAATACCTATAATATGTAAAATTCCATATTCTACAGCTTTAATCGAAATAGAAAACGGAAAGTACTTTGTACATGTGCAATTGCATGCAGATCATGAATTTATCATTATCTGACATTGAAAGCGTTGAAAACCATAACCTATACACTTAAAGTCCACACCTTTTGTCGTAGAATCGTAACGGAGTTGATAGGTTTGCTAAGCTTCCGTATTTGGCAGTTTGGCAACCTAGAGAATGAAATAGGTTACCTATTTCCTAACCTACAACTGTCTAAACCCTAAAACAGATTAGGGTTAGGATTTCTTACCTTAAAACGGAGTCGGTATCGCAGAAAAAACGTCAAGAAAGGGATGGTGCAGCCCGTGTGGTGGCAGGGAATGATAGTAGGGAGATTCTCCCACTTCTCCCTCACTTTCTCTCTCTTTTCTCTCTCTCAAATCTCAAATTCGTATGGCTGTGAGAGAGGGTGCTCTAAGGCCCTTATATAGCCTAAAAAGTCTCTGAAATAGACTTATGATCAAGGTATACTTAGGTTATATCCAAATCGGTTCTAATTCAGCTCAAAAGAGGGTTTCTGGCGGGCCTCCTTGAGCCAAAGGTCGGACTTAAGCTCACTGACTATGGATCTAGGTTCTATTAATTTTTCGTTCCAGTAGGGTTCTCAGATCACGCGTGGCAGACCAGTTTCAGTTCGACGGTCAGTGGGTCTCGATCGGAGATTCCGAGTACATGTAAATGCGTATGAAATTTTTCCTGATCTAAGGGTATAATTTGGTCAGATTCTGACGGTCTGGTTGCTTAATACTGATCCGCAAGCGACGAGTCTCAGATTACTATTCAAGATATTTATTTTGGAAAGAAATAAGTATTTTCACACTCTCTCGCTCCGGACTCAAGTGAACAGTCGTGAGACACTGGATGGATTTGATTTTCGAGATGGTTGTCAAGCCCAACGAGGCGGTCCCAAGTCCTTAACATTATATTATTCGGACTCACGATGTACGGTCTAGACCTGATACGGAGTTTCAATGCGTTCCCGAGAGCAGTCGGGTAATGAGTTTGATTCGAGATTTTACGGTAACCTAGCGTCAATGATTCTACAAGTTTTGGGTCTTGCAGATCGTATTTAAAGCGATTCAAACGGATTTCGTAGCTAATTTAGTTTAGCACTTAGTTACTTTGTCTCATTTCTAAAGGATTTAGTCCTGTAAGATTTTTATCTGAGGTGGTACTTAGTCCTTTGCAGTTTGTATATAAAGTGATCCAAGTTATACTACTTAGCTAGTTTAAGATAGTGTCTAGGGTACAAGTACTTAGGAAAATTGAAAGAACAAGGTGGTGAAGGGTGAGATTTGTGAAGGAAATGGGTTCAAAGGCGGCTTTAGACTTTGGGATTTAGTTCTGACAAGTTAATGAGGTGTTAGGAGCGACCCATTGCCTAAGGACGTCTAATCCCAGGTTGGCAAAAATCCGGGATGTTACAATCTACCCCCTTTAAAATAAAATTTCGTTCCCGAAATTGGCTAAGAGTAATAAAGAAAGATTTAATTATTTCTTTTGCCTAAGTTTTTTTTTTTTTTTTTTTTTTTTTTTTTTATTTTCGAGTTTCTACGCGTAGTAGGGTATATACAAGCCTGGTTCATTTTAGTCTACCCCCCTTAAAACATATTTCTTTATCCATTTCTCATACCCTAATGGTTTGCTATAATTTATTTCTTTACTTATCTGTAGTCTTGACTACAATTTCCACTAATTTAAAGTAAGATAGTTGTCTTCATTGTTTGACCAGCACGGAGAGACGATTGTAGTGGGCTTGATCCCGATACATCGATCATCTACCGAGCTAAGGTAGAAAGCTCATCGTATCCCTTTCGAATCCTAGTGGATCCTGGTCTTCTGCTCGTCAGCAGTGAGTCTGTTGGTAGTCGCACAGGATTGAGAATTGGGTCAAGCCGCGAATGTTTCGCAGTTGTATATTTCAGTAACTCCGTGGTACGATCACTCTAAAGACGTAGGGAATGTCCATCATTGAAAGGTTCAAATTGTCTATTTCTAAGGTTGCCTTTTAGCTCTTATTCTAAGAGAGTCCTCGGTATTATCTATGTCCAAGGAAATGGTGAATCAAATCTTACTAGATTATCCTAAAGCGGTTTCTCATGGTAGAACTTGCTAGGGTTTCTATAATGTTCGTATTCAACGAGCACAGTTTCGATCCTGGGCCAGTGGGGTAGGGTCCACCACGCTTCCGCTGCGCAACTCTGATCAAAGAGGTGTAATAGGTGACCTTACTAGATTGGGCTCATAATGTTCTACTCCCCTTAAAACTTTATTTTCACCCTTAAGGCTCAAGATTTATGTCCTGCTCTGTATATCGGAACAAGGTGTAATTTAGGACCTATCCTTGACATCAAATGGGATGCGATCTCCCACTACATTGGTATTCTTTTCATCAATGATGTGTATTATGGCATTGGTACCTATGGGTATCGAAAAGAGCTAAGAAGGATGGGTAATGTGGTTGATTTCAGGGGCAGGTGCGAGTTTGAGGCCAGATGCCTAAGTCTACCAACGGAGGACTATCATCACGGTCCCGACCTACCTTATGTACTCATGTCAAGCCTAACAGGCAGGCTATCTTTCTACGTTCATATGCACAATATGTATGTCATCATGGCATGTGATGTGGGACCTAATTCCTAACTGTCTGTTGCTCACTTGGAAAAATTCCTTAGCCTAAAAGGAAAAATCTCTATTGGCTATATATTCTTACACTTCTCAAAGATACAGTTATAAACTCTTGGTTGTAAGTGGTCGAGCCAACACGGAAGGAAGTTGCGTAGTGGGTCTGAGTTGGATACATGGACCTTCTGCTTAGCTAGGACAAAAAATTGTTGTATCAGTTCTTAATCCTAGTTGATCCCGACCTTCTGCTTGATCAGAGCATAGGGTTTATTGGTCACTACCAGGATTGAGAATTCGATTCAAACCACGAATACCTCGCTGATATATATCGTTTCTCTACTCCGTGTTCCCGGTTGTAATAAGTCCTCAAGAAGGTAATTCTAAGGGATGCATCGATTTGATCTAACATTAAATCCAAAGGACATATCAGTTTCCTCTAAGCGTGACTAGTTTCTACGTCAAACAACTTTCTTAGGAGTTATTAAAGAAGCCTATGAGTAGTAAGGGGATTCAACGAAAGAACGGAGTCTCGCTCCAACCCACTTAAGCCAACTAATTAAATCTATCTTTCAAGTACCCTAGCATAATGAATCCTTTGCATTCTTTAGTGCCTAGTTGCAACGTATGAGTAGCGTAATCCCCTAGTTGTAATCCAAAGTCTATGCTTATACACTAGCTGATTTTACACCATTTTTTTTTATATAAAGGAATTTGTTTGTTTGTTTGTTTGGAATTGAGTTGCCCGAACTTGAATGTAGCTACGCTCGAGCACTTCACCTATGATCAAACCAACTAAGGGGGTTCTAGAGTTCACGTTCTTAATTTGTTGGATTTCCTATACTGTCAGGTCTGTCGAAGCACCGCTCTAAGTCCAAATTCCAAAGGTCTATTTGGCCAGCGATCTTAAGTTGTACTAAATAGAATTACATTGCTAATCCTACCTCGGGATTGGGAGTGGCATGGTTGGTAGGAGGGTGGGTGGGGATTAAAATTAATGATATAGGCTTTGGAAAATGAGCCTTGTATTGAAAAAGGGTGAGATGGGATTTCCAAATCCCAGGACAATGAATTTCTAAGTGAAATTTGAAAGGAAATCTCGGAATTTACTTTTAATTGCGTACATTCTAAACATGGTGTCGGAAGACATGGGATACACCCAATCTAGGGGCCATATCCCCCACATACATTTATTATTATCCCGAGAAAGCGGCCGTACTAAGCTCGGACAGAGCCACGGAAAATGAGGATAAGGGGAAACGGGGGCTGGAGTTTTTGGTTCTCCATGGACTTGAGCCTCAACAGGGATTGTAAAGGCCTAAAAGGCAAGTAATGAAGAAGGTAAAAGGGAGAAATGAGATAGGTTAGAAGGTTACATGATTTTGAGTCAAAAATGGGGCATGTAAAAGCCCAAATGAGAGAGAACGGAGAAGGTAGGGGGTAGGGATGGCTGTGGATGGTGTATATGGAAAGGTTGTGGTCGAAAATGGGAGATGAGACGATTGGAAGGGAGTTTGGAGAGAGAAACAGCAAGTTGGAGGACTTGGAAGTGTAGAAATGAGAAGTGGGGCTCAAACCGGAGAGAAATAGGGCCCCCCCGAAAATTTCGCATGCACCAAACATCTCAGGGGGTCGGGCCGACCACGACTAGACCCGGCCCAACTCGAGCGGGCCAACCTGACCGCGGCGCGCTGAGGTGACCGCGGTTCCGCGGCGGTCTGCCTTGCCCGGTGCCGCGCCATCGCGGTGGGGTTGTGTCCTCCACCATCCCAAGGTGCCAAATGCACCCTGGGTCCACTTGTTTTGCCCCCGGATTGACGCGTGTGGCCCCTCGACTCTGTTTCGAGTCGTTTTGGGTCAAATCGGACGTATCTTGCAATCTGGAATGAGTTATCTGACGTATAATATATGATTTTAGGGTAGAACAAGCTAATGAAGCCAACCAACCTAGCTATGCTGGGTTGCGCAGCCCGAAATTATGAAAAAACCTTGGATCAATGGTCGTTTCCCTGTTTTCAATTTCGTTTGACTAAAAATAGTAGTTTTAGTTTAATTATTCTTCGTCTGTTGGGCCTTAGGAGTTACGCTCATTGTGAAAAGAGCTTAGAATAATTAGGAGAACGTTTTGGTGAAGCCAAATAGGACACTTATTATTCTTGGATGAAAACTTGCGCACTAGTAGACATCACCACCTTATGGTAAGTCGCGAATTCTAGGAGTTTTAGTTGTAGTTTGCTTCTGATTTCTTTCCCATTATTTGGTATTCCTATTTAAAGGGTTGTGAACTCATTTTTAATTATTCATTAATCAATTTTGAATTTATTAGAATTTATTTTTACTTTCTGCTTTCTTTTCTCGCAGACTCGAGAAGTCTCTGTGAGGAGTCCAGAGAAGCTCCGAGGATTCGGAATAGTTACATCATCACTCTTATTACCGATTTTCAATGGTCGGGGTGAGGTGGATTGTAATATAGAATTATCTATAGATGGCCTAGGAATATTTTAAGGTCGACCCGTGCGACCATGGTTGAATACAGACTCGATTTCGGCGTTTGCTTTCAGCGAACTAGCCGTTGGATGGAATAGGGATGCCTAAGACTGTTTCTACATTCTGTCACTCCCTCCGAATTCAGAGTACATCAGCGTGCGTCGTGTGCCATAACCCAGGTCTGATTTAATCCAAATCATGCTCTGATACCATCTGTAACATCCTGAAAATCGAGGGTCGAGTAGTAACTCAACTCTCGAGTTCCAGAACACCACTTATGCAACAAAATGAATGATGATTGAATGTTGACTGTATTAGAGTAGTGAACATGAGTGAGATTAAGCTAAAACAGCATATCATACTCCAGAGATAGTTAAATTTGTAAGCGGAAGACTGTGATAGATAGATAAAATATATAAACTATGATGAGTCTCCAGAGTGTGATAACATTACCAGGTTAAATAATTACAAGTACAATCCTAAAATATACCCAATGTGTAAGGTCCTCTAGTCAATATCCCAGCAAGCCCCGTCGATCAGGACACGGCTCACAGGAAGCCGTCAGAAGACAACCAATACAAACAGGCATCGTAGTCATTGCAAAGGTCCGGCTCCGCCTCAGAAGTAGCGTCGCCATCTGAAATCAGACAATGTCTGGTGGGTGTTCGAAACACCATCCCGTAACGTGGGAGTGAGTAGCTAACTCAGTGGAACAATAAAGCATAGGTTAACATGTTATCGACTCAGTCAAGCAGTAATGATAAAGCAGTACAATCAAACACTCCTAACTACTCTTATTAATGCAAGTATGAATGACATGATGTATGCCCTCACCACACCCTCCCTCGTGCGACACCATCTCACGTTCGCGGCATGCTTTCTTCCCTCAGTGCTCCACATCTTCCAGGCACATGCAATGCATGATGAGCATGATTACTGAGTTTTTAGTTAGTCCATTTCAAACAGCAGGATTGGAAAACTAAGGTACCTCCCTTGTATCATTCCCAAACATGATCCATTCTAGGGTCGTCAGTCCTAGTTAATATCAGACGATGGTATGTTTTTCTAGGTCACTGCAAAGGTTGCCAAGGCTGTTACGCACAAAGGTTACACCACTCCCCCATCACCTCTTAAATGATTCCTCACTATACAGAAACAAACCTAGTTCATACTCTATTTACCGCGGTAAACTCTAAGGATCACCGCGATTTTAGAGTATGCTCGAGGTCACTACAAAGGGCTGCCAGGGCTGTTGCTCGCATATGTTGCACCACTCCCCCATCACCTTATCAATGTAGGCCGACAACACGAATATAGTGTCCCATACCAACATAATCGGCTCACAAGTCCGGGTTGCTCACCTTTGGTCACTACGGGAGGCACGTGGCCCCAGCCAGAGGCCGACAGCTCGACCACGGTGTCCCATACCACTATGCCCGGCTCATGAGTCTTAGCGGATCGAGGTACCATGGTTAAAAGGGATTTCACTGGTAAGTTTGGTACCATAGGTTCAAGCAGTAGCGACCAAACATGGTGACATACATTAGACATATCGGGTTACGTGACGAGCCTGACTAGCTCGAGCGCACAATCAATTAGATGACATGAAATGTATAAGCACTTCGCGTGGCCTAACCACTGTCGCCAAATGACGTACGACTTGGGTTCATCAAACACATCTTATGTAGCGACATGAAACTCAACCACGATCTCAAATTTGGTACCGATTGTCTGGACTATAGACATAGTCCCAAACTCAATCAATTCTCATCCATAGCATGTGGAGTAAAGCATGATAAATAAAGTAATTCAAACATGTTAGTAAGCATGTCATAAAGCATGTTATAAAGCATGTTATAAAGCACTACATAAATAGGAATACTAACACATATATTGCACAAGTAAGCGGTCTAAGTAAACAACCTCAGGGAGGAAATCATACATGTGTCTAAGATAGTTGAGAATCCCATCTCAACACCCTCCTAAGGCATCAACATCCAAACGCTTACTCACACAAGCATTTCCACAAACACTTAACATACACTACTTCAACATACATAGTGTATGTTAACAAGCATGTATTAGGGCGAGTCCTCTCGCCAAGAAAGTATTGTACGCATACATAATATATTTATATAACAATTTATCATGGCAAACACATCCATAAAATATACATGTATACGGTACCTTCTACAATACAGTATTTCTACTTACATAGTGTATATTAGTAAAACATGTATTTAGGCGAATCCTTTCGCCAAATAAGTATTTTATCCATATATCATATATCCATACAACAAATAATCATGTCAAACACATTTCCAAAAAATATACATATGCGGTATTTTCTACGAATACCTAGAATATGTAAAATTCCATATTCTACAGCTTTAATCGAAACAGAAAACGGAAAGCACTTTGTACATGTGCAATTGCATGCATATCATGAATCTATCATTATCTGACATTGAAAGCGTTGAAAACCATAACCTATACACCTAAAGTCTGCACCTTTTGTCATAGAATCGTAACGGAGTCGATAGGTTTGCTAAGCTTTCGTATTCGGCAGTTTGGCAACCTAGAGAATGAAATAAGTTAGCTATTTCCTAACCTACAACTGTCTAAACCCCAAAACAGATTAGGGTTAGGGTTTCTTACCTTAAAACGGAGTCGGTATCGCCGGAAAAACGTCAAGAAAGGGATGATGCAGCCCGTGTGGTGGCAGGGAACGATAGTAGGGATATTCTCCCACTTCTCCCTCACTTTCTCTGTCTTTTCTCTCTCTCAAATCTCAAATTTGTATGGCTGTGAGAGAGGGTGCTCTAAGGCCCCTATATAGCCTAAAAAGTCTCTGAAATAGACTTATGATCAAGGTATACTTAGGTTATATCCAAATCAGTTCTAATTCATCTCGAAAGAGGGTTTCTGGCGGGCCTCCTTGAGCCAAAGGTCGGACTTAAGCTCACTGACTATGGATCTAGGTTCTATTAAGTTTTCGTTCCAGTAGGGTTCTCAGATCACGCATGGCGGACCAGTTTCAGTTCGATGGTCAGTGGGTCTCGATGGAGATTCCGAGTACATGTAAATGTGTATGAAATTTTTTCTGATCCGAGGGTATAATTTGGTCAGATTCTGACTGTCTGGTTGCTTAATACTGATCCGTAAGCGACGAGTCTCAGATTACTATTCAAGATATTTATTTTGGAAAGAAATAAGTATTTTCACACTCTCTCGCTCCGGACTCAAGCGAACAGCCGTGGGACACTGGCTGGATTTGATTTTCGAGATGGTTGTAAAGCCCAACGAGGCGGTCCTAAGTCCTTAACCTCATATTATTCGGACTCACTATGTGCGGTCTAGACCTGATACGGAGTTTCAATGCGTTCCCTAGAGCAGTCGGGTAATGAGTTTGATTCGAGATTTTAGGGTAACCTAGTGTCAATGATTTTACAAGTTTTGGGTCTTGCAGATCGTATTTAAAGCGATTCAAACGGATTTCATAGCTAATCTAGTTTAGCACTAGTTACTTTGTCTCATTTCTAAAGGATTTAGTCCTGTAAGATTTTTGTCTGAGGTGGTACTTAGTCCCTTGCAGTTTATATATAAAGTGATCCAAGTTATACTACTTAGCTAGTTTAAGATAGTGTCTAGGGTACAAGTATTTAGGAAAATTGAAAGAACAAGGTGGTGAAGGGTGAGATTTGTGAAGGAAATGGGTTCAAAGGCGGCTTTAGACTTTGGGATTCAGTTCTGACAAGTTAATGAGGTGTTAGGAGCGACCCATTGCCTAAGGACGTCTAATCCCAGGTTGGCAAAAATCCGGGATGTTACAGCATAATCCGAGGCTTGTACTATTGCGACCACATCATTGTCGCGGTTCCAGCGTCGCGTCTTGTATACCGATTCAATACTTTGGCTAGGAGATATGGGTCCGCATTTATTTCAAAGAAATGCCACGCTTTTACAAACCCAAGAGAATCTCTATAACTCGTCCTATCAATCAATTAATCAATCAAAGTACATACCCATGTTTTCTTTCTCCCCAAGTGAAGCAACCACCCCAAGTTAACTCTCATGTCAAGTACATCTTTTACTCACATCCATCACCTCTCTCTTACAACCATCATTTCTCTCTCTCTTTCTTAACAAAAATTTCAAGCAAAAAGAGTGGACGTCCAAGCAATTCTAAGGTGAGAAAGAGTGTGTTGTGTTGCCCACTTTCCACCCCAAGATCCATCATCCTAGCCCTTCCTTTCTCATCATCTTCCATCAAAGTGAGACATAAGGAGATCGACGTTCCATCAAACTGAGAAGATCGAATAGTGAGTGCTTTATAGGCCTAGATTTAATGCTTTGATGATGGGCCAAGTGAGGCCTACCAATTGATGGTATGGATCTCACTTTGGACCCTAGGTGTGGCCGATGGCCTACCTTGATTCTCATGATCATTCCATGATGGGGCAATTCTCCATGGACCCTATCATGATGTTTATTTTCCTTGCACAAATAGGGTCATCTAGACCTTATATTTTGGTGGAGAAAGGATCTCCACTGTTGATTTTGATCGGTGGGCCCACATGTAATGGGACCCACTTGATTTATGTTGTGATGTATGGAAGGGAGGGCCCATAGTGTCGGGGTCCCTCCATCACACATCTCTCTCTCTCTCTCTCCCTCCCTCTCTCTTTCATTATTTTTGGTGTGATGATGTGGCCGTGTGGCCCACCCGGATGAACCCCATCTTGATGTATGTCTTATCCACACACCCAGCCTTTTGGTGGCCCACCTGGACAGAACGTCTATAGGTGGGGCCCACCTTAAATATATGTGTTGTGCCGAAACTGTCCAGCTGGACGTGAACTGAAAACAAAAATATTAGCTTGATTTAACAAGCTTTGGGGAGGGCCACTCGTGTAGGCCCCACCTTGATGTATGGCTTTAATCCACGCCGTCCATCTTATTTTCCAAGTCATTTTAGGCGTTGAGCCGAAAAATGAACCAATGGATGCTCTAGAGTATTAACCTATGGATGCTCTAGAGTATCAAAGAACTAAGGATTTTTCTATTAGTTTAGTCTTTGTACTCTAGAGAAGGCACAAATTCATGTTCTTCATTAATCGGAGCTTTGAATGCTCATAGGAGTGAAAGATCACAATGAAGAGAACATGAAACTCATATGGATAGAGTCTAAATGGGATAAGATAAGCTTGGGATACACTAGAGACTCTATGGTGCCTATTTCCACTAATTTTGCAAGTTTCTACAAGCCACTTTTATAGATAAAAGCTTCCAATGGATAGAAAACAACTATAAAATGTCTGGTTTACGATGCTACTGAAGTGACTGTAAGACCCGTATCTTAGTTCGTACTGTTTCATCGACTTCCACGATCCTTCCCGTCGAAGTCCAGCAATCTGCAACGTATAATCAACGTTTGCAATCGATCCTAAGTCGTATTCTGTAGAATTGAGTCGGCTTAAGCTGAGACTTGTACCATTACGACCGCACCGTTGCCGCGGTTCCGACACCACGTCTTACGCACTGATCCGATACCCTGACCAGAAGATGTGAGCCAGCGTTTATTTCGAAGAAAACACCACGCGTTTGCAATCTCAAGAGAATCTTTACAACACGTCCCATCAATCAATCACTCAAATCAATCAATCAATCACATCATGTCAAGTATAAAAGTAACCCATGCTTTCTTTCTCCACAAGTTAAGCAACCACCAAAGTCAACCCATCTCTCACCTCACCCATTTATCACCTTACCCATCACTAGAGCTGTACACGAGTCGAGTATTGCCCTA
The DNA here is from genome assembly GCA_030180095.1 of Magnolia changhungtana. Taxonomy (NCBI): domain Eukaryota; kingdom Viridiplantae; phylum Streptophyta; class Magnoliopsida; order Magnoliales; family Magnoliaceae; genus Magnolia; species Magnolia changhungtana. Next base: position 9,689,428 of record JASAUF010000600.1, read on the forward strand.
CTCGTACTCGACTCTTAATGACCGACCGCTGCTCGTACTCGGGCTCTACTCGGCCGAGTAGCATGACCCCCTGCTCGTACTCTACTCGCCCGAGTACGAGCCGAATACGAGTAGTAAACGAGTCGAGTCGAGTCCAAGTTTTCGAGTCGAGTCCGAGTACGAGCACACGAGTTGAGTACCGAGTGCGAGTTTTTGAGGCGAGTTCGAGTCCGAGTCTGAATTTGAGCCCAATTCGAGTAGGGTTTTCAAGTAACGAGTTCGAGCTTTGAGCCAAGTTCAAGTTATAAATTGAAATTAATTTGAATTTCAATTCGATTGTCAATTGGAATTCGAAGTTAAACAAAACAATAAAATATATAAAATGCACATAATTACATTACATTGTTACATAATTACATTAATGTATTTACATAATTACATTACATTGTTCAAAATGATAATTTATAACTAATAACCTCTATAAGATGAGTGTCTTCCTGTTCCTGTATTGTCATCTGATCCATCGGAACTGCTATCTATTTTTTCATATACAAATTGATTCACTTCCTCTGAGTCAGAAGGCGAAGAGATTTTTCCTTCGTGCTCTTCTACACTTTCAACTAGATTTTTCAAACTTGCTTTATGTGAAGAATTGTATGTAGTACCCAATGCCCTATAAAATTCACCGAGACGAGTCAGGAATTTCAATTTGTTACTCTTTTTCTTCTTCTTATTTGTCGTACTCGATGAGTAACTTGACCCTGTTTCAACATCGTGTTGTCTTTGACTCGAATATCGCTGAAGTCTAGAAGCATCTTCCATACTGCGTTTTATGGCGATTTGGAATTGTTCTTCCTCCAAAGCTTTTAATCTGGCTTCTTCCTACATCTTTTGTGGATGTTATTTGTGTACCAGATCCAGAAGCAGAAGGTTTGGATGGAGTGGAAGGCTTTCTATTCGAATCTAACAGGGTTTGAAAAAGAATTTGGACATCCTTAGGGGCATTGGGGCATGGTTTTGCATCACCACCTCGACATGACAAGTGTAGGCGAAAGCGATTAGTCTTGTGCACAAACTTTGCGCCACACAAACCACACTTAATCTTTGTTTTTCCAGACCGTGGCGGTGATTCAACTAGGGAAGCATAGTCCCAAATGTTTGTCGATGGCTCAGATGACGACATATCTACATTCAATTTTTAATAAAAAAATCAGAATATTGATAAATAAATTGAACTTGATATAGCAACAAAAGAAAGCAATATAAATGTATCAAAATTCAAAAATAAAAGTAAATGAACAGGCATATGTAAATAAATATCAATGATTCAAAGTCTTCCAAACCACATTCCAAAAGGACCAACACTTTCGTGTTTGGAGTTGCAGTGAAATAATATTACAGATCACTCAACATTTAGCCAAAAAAATTGAAAAATCAAAAATAATTAATGATTTGTAGGTAGAGACTCGTCACAAATCTCAATCTCCTCTTCATCATCATCATCATTCATGTCTCCTCCCCATATCGGGCGCAACCAATCTTGCGTACAAATCAACGCTTCAACTGTGTTTGGCGAAAGTGAGCTTTGATACTTGCTCACAACCCTGCTCCCTGTGCTGAATGCGGATTCTGATGCCACTGTTGAAATTAGTATTGATAATATGTCCCGTGTCGTCACAGATAATGTAGGGTATTTTGATTCACTAACCCTCATCTTCCACTATTCCAACACATCAAATTCAGCTCGCACTACGATTGACTCCTTGAGGTACATTTCTAACTCTGATTCCTTAGTATCAACTCCCATTCGTGCTTGTGCCAAATATGATATGTATTCATTTAGCACATCCAGATTACTAGGTACAGAAATATCCTCATCTCTACTTTCTTCAACACCCACTGCAGGTAAAGTATTAACATACGATTTATACAGATCTTCAAGAGCTTCACGAACCTTAGACGTTTCTGCTGCCGCTCTTTCAGTAGGATAAAGCTTTATGAAAATAAAGCTAACCAATCCCATATTACAACTGGGATCAAGAACAACTGCCAAGGACATCAACAGATGACATTCGTGCCAGTATTTATCGAACTTTGTCTTCATACCAACTGTCATCTGACATATGAAATCTGGACCTGCACTGGCATTTTTCTGCAGAGCATCCTTAATCTTCCAAAGAGACGGAAGAAACAGATTCGCGGTTGGATACTGATTCCCAGAAAAAAATCTTCGTGCAATCGTAGAAAACTTGGAGAAATGTGTGAACTTGTTGTGCTTTGGCCCAATCATCTGTGCTCAGCAACCAAGAATACGTTCTGTCATGCGCCGCATATTCAGGAAATGCAAGCTGTAATTCTATTGCCGCATCTAACATTTCATAGGTCGAGTTCCAACGTGTACAGACATCCAACTTCAACGTTTTTTTTGATGGCACATTCAAACGTTGGATGATGTCATTCCATACACTCAGCCTCGATGGCGACCCCCTTATATATTTCACACTTTCTCTTATGTTTTCTATAGTGTCGTCGATTGCTTTCAGCCCTTCTTGTACAATCAAATTTATAATATGGGCACAACATCTAACCTGAAATATTTTTCCTTCAAAAAATAAATTTCCTGTAGCCCTGAACTGGTTACGTAAGCATGAAATGACACTGTTATTTGCTGAAGCATTGTCTAAAGTTATTGTTGAAATTTTCTTCTCAATGCCACAGCCTTCTAGACAACTGTAGTTGCAATCTGAAATAAGTAAACCAGTATGTGGAGGAGGAAGGTGTTTGAAGTTCAAAATTCTCTTGCATAGTTTTCAATCCTTATCGACATAGTGAGCGGTTAATAAAATTTATCCTTTTCTTTGATTGGACGCCGTCCATAAATCAGAAGTCAAAGTTATTCTATTCACTGAAGCTAAAACTTCTTTCAGTTTCATCTTCTCCTTTGCGTACATCTTCATGCTTTCTCTCTGCACTGTGACGCGGGAGACATTCTCAACCCGAGGGTTAAGAAATTGACAGAAAGCCCTAAACCCTTTACTTTCAATCATTCTGAAAGGTTTTTCTTCCAAAATCACTAATCTAGCAAACCACTCATTCAACTTCTCCTTATCAAACTTATGAGTGGACACTGTGCCTTGGAAGTCGTCTCCTTCTGACTCGTAAATGACAGCGTCTGTTGGCCGGGAGGAGGGAGTCTTGCTTTCTTAGGATAATTCTTCAAATGTCTAATTAGATGTGTCGTAGATCCTCCTGAAATCTTGCTGAAGAACCCTTTGCAGTTATTACACTTTATCTTCTGTACACCGTTAACTGTTACATCTTCGAAATCATCCCACACTGCTGATCTCTTCTTCTTCCCTTTGCATGCGGTTGACGTGTCTGTGTCTCCCTCTACTATTAGAGGAGATGTGGCCGATGCACCCATTCCAGGGGTATTTGGGCTTTCGTCTTGACTAGCCATCTATAAAATAAAGTTCTCGATATGTTATACGGCTATACCTAGGGTCCTAGATGGCTAGACGGCTAGACCGCTAGACGGGCATAATTACTTAACTGTCTAAATCAGTCACCCATTCAAAGTTAGATGGATTGTAATGCTTCATTTTTCAATTTAAATGCTACTGTAGAAATTTCAAGAAGATCTCCCCTTATCTCTCCAGAATATATTAATCTTGTATTTGATTCTCATGTCAATCATCAACACAAAGCGTGGACATTTGACGATGAAAATAAATATATGAAATATATCCAGAGAGAAAAAGGAGAGACGAAACCAGAACGGACATATGCATTTAAATTGGAATAAATGAAGACATTACAATCTATCTAATCCTGAACTGTCCAAAAAGGGACAATTTGAACGATTTCTATGCATCCAAGAACACACTGAATCTATGTCCGCAACATAGAAATCCTCAAATGGGCAAATCGATTATCCTAGTATATTACAAGTCTACAACTAGAACAATACAAATAATTCATATCTATGCAAACAAAGGAGCATGCTGAAATTGACATTTATCATCTAGCTAACTAATAACAATATGTTAAATGAAAAGCCAAAGGCATCTTAAAGTGGTGGCATTTAACACTAACAAAGTAACAAGTAAACTGTCATTTATAAAGTAAATTAAGTCAATTCAATGTATGTATTGTATATCCATCTATTTTGCCCTCTCATTTTAATGTGTGCCAAAAAAAATGAAGCATATCCAAATCTAAGTAAACACGCCCGGCCAAACAGGCCCTAAAATTGGTGGGCGACTGGGCGTTGGCTCGGCCAAACAGGCCATAAAATTGGAGGGCAAGTAAACAGTACAGTAGGCCCCAGAACATTTTTAATGGTGGGCGACTGGGCGTTCGCCCGGCCAAACAGGCCCTGAAATTGGATCTAATCCCATCCAGTTCACCCGGCCAAACAGGCCCTAAAATTGGATCCCATCCAGTTCGCCCGGCCAAACAGGCCTTAAAATTGGATCTAATCCCATCCAGTTCGCCCGGCCAAACAGGCCCTAAAATCGGATGTCAAGTAAACAGTACAGTGGGCCCTAGAAAGTTCAATCGTACCGACCGGGCGTTCAATCCCCCTCTAACGATCTTAATCCCACAATTATATTAGCAATTTCTACTATATATTAGCAATAGAAAATAAAAAATCGATCCCAGGCCTTACCGGGCGAGCAGAAGAGGGACGACCGGCAGCTGACGATGGGACGAGTGGCAGCGACGAGCTGAGGCACCGAAGAGACGCAGGGGACAGTGACGTGGTTCGCACCGCCGAGGGACCTGAGAGAGAGAGAGAGGGAAGGAGGGAGCGGCGGTGGTTCTAGCACCACCGGATTGGGGGAGAGAGAGAGAGAGAGAGAGAGGGAAGAAGAGGGATGGAGAGAGAGAGAGAGAGAGAGAGAGAGAGAGAGAGAGAGAGAGAGAGAGAGAGAGAGAGGGGGGGAAGAAGAGGGACGGCCGGACGGGCTCTGGCCTCTGGGCTCTGGGGAGAGAGAGAGAGAGAGAGAGAGAGAGAGAGAGAGAGAGAGAGAGAGAGAGATTTTGAAAGCTCGCTGGGAGGGAAGGGGTCGGGCGCTGCTTGAAAACGACGAGTGGGGTAGGTTTTTTTTTTTCGGGCATTTATATACACTTGTACGAGTCGAGTACCGAGTGGAGTACCAATAGACTCGTACTCTACTCGTAATCTAAACGAGCAGTGAAAACCCGCTCGTACTCGGCTCTAACTCAGGCGAGTCGAGTATTCCGAGTCGAGTCGAGCGAGTACTCGAGCCATAGTCTGCTCGTGTACAGCTCTACCCATCACTCACCCTTTCACCCATCACACCCATCACTCCCTCTCCTTACAATCTCTCTCTCTCCCTCTCCCTCTCTTTCCCTTCACATTTTTTAACCATTCCCTAAGTAACAAGAGAGCTCACGTCCAAGCCCTTCTCAAGGGAGAAAAGAGTTTGTGTGGCCCACTTTCCCATCCCAAGATCTTTCATCCTGGCCATCCATCTCTCATCACCCTCCATCAAAGTGGAGCACAAGGTGACCGGCATTCCAACAGACCAAGAAGATCGAAGTTGGGTGCTTATTAGGCTAGATTTTTCATATTTTTATGGTGGACCAAGTGAGGCCTACCAATCAATGGTATGGATCTCACTTAGGACCCTAAGATGTGGCCGATGGCCCACCTTGATCTTCATGATCATTCCATGATGGGGCCATTCTCCATGGACCCCATCATGATGTTTATTTTCTAACTTGAAAATGGGTCATCTAGACCTTACATCTTGGTGGAGAAGGGATCTCCACCGTTGATTTTTGATTTGGTGGACCCACATGCAATGGGACCCACTTGATGTATGATTGAATGCTTGAAACGGAGGGCCCATAGTGCCGGGGTCCCTCCATCGCGCGTGTCCCTCCTTCTCTCTTTCTCTCTCCCTCTCTTTTTATTTATTTAATTTTTGTGTGTGATGAGATGGCCGTGTGACCCACTTGGATGGACCCCACCACTAGGCATGACTTTTATCCAAGCCATCTATAAGTGGGGCCCACTTCATATGTGTTGTACCTACAACATCAAATCATTTGGTGGCCCACCTGAGCGGGGCCCACCTTAAATGCATGTGTTATGCCCAACTGTCCAGCGTCCCTGGGACGCTGGACGTGAACTGCAACTGGGAAAACTCAAATATTAGTTTGTTTCCAAGCTTATGGGGTGGCCCACTCATATAGGCCCCACCTTGATGAATGGATTCAATCCACGTCATCCATCCTATTTACCAGTTCATTTTAGGCGTTGAGCCGAAAAATGATGCTGATCCAACTTTCTTGTGGGCCATGCCTTAGGGAACACTGATTTTCACTGTTTAAAATTACTTGAATTTTTCTACACGCCAAAAGATGCCCAATATTAGGCTTGATGGATGGGTTATAGGCTACAAAATCCATTGGCTGAGGCGGATTCACTTAACGCGGGGCCCACATGCAAAAAACCATGATTTTAAAAAAAAATAAAAAATAAAAACAGCAGCAGCCGCTGCTGCTGCCGTTGTCAGAGGCACAGGCAGTGCCTGCGTGCACTGGCGGGCGTGAACGAGCAGCGCCCCACAGGTCTCCTGCCGTGGGCCCCACCATGATGTATATTTGTCATCCACGCCGTTTATTTGGTGGGTCCCTTCATGAAGTGGGCCCCCTCTAAAAATCAGCTCCATCTGAACTCAGGTGGCCCACACCACAGGAAATAGTGGGATTGTACGTCTACCATTGAAGCCCTTCTTGGGCTGTCGGAAGTTTTGGATCATTACGAAATTTGTTTTTCCTGTTCATCCAGGACCGTGTGGCCTTATCAACGGTTGGATGATAAATAAATATTTTGGTGGTCTCACGTGGGACCCACCAATGATGTATTTGTTTTATTCACATCGTCCATGCGGACGGTGGAACTCACTGTGATGTATGAGTTCTAGCCACACCGTCCACAACGGTGGACGGTGGAGCCCACCATGATTTATGTGTTCTATGCACACCGTCCACACCTGGACGGTGGGACCCACCATGATGCATATGTTGCATCCAAACCTTCCAACCATTTTAAAGCTCATTTTTATGGCATGAGCTAAAGAATGAGGCAGATCTAAAGTTCAAGTGGACCCCACCATTTTAAGTAGTGGTCCATGACGCCCACCGTTCAAAAATCTCTAAGGGCCATTAAGTTGATATTTGTTTACCACTTCATCTATCACTATGTTAATTTATGATTAGGTTGGATGGGAAACATATTTTATGGTGGGCCTTAGGAATTTTAAACGGTGGAAATCATTATCACCACTTATCTCGTGTATGGCCCATTTGATATGCATAGGGCCCAATTGGGGTGGCCCATTTAAAATAAATGGCCATGTATGAGGCCCATCTTGATTTATTTGTGGCCATCCATTGAGGACCACCTTGGCATATATATGAGGCCCAATATGATGTGTACTCAGCCTATGTGTTGGAGGCCCATTGTGATGTATTTGGGGCCCATGGGTTGAGGCCCATTGTGATGTATTCAAGGTCCGTTATTTGAGGCCCACCTTGTGTGTATGGGGCCTGTTATTGAGGCCCACCGTGATGTGTATGAGGTCGTGTTGAGGTCCACCTTGAAATATATGAAGACCATATGATGAGGCCCATTTGATGTATCTAAGGACTATGGGTCGAGGCCCAAAGAAATGTATATAGCTCCATTGCAATCTGTGATTTCCCATGGTTCATGGAAGATATTTTATGGCGGGCCATGCCATGGGAACAATGTTGGTTTGACGTCCACATTGTAAGTACAATGTTGGTTAAATGTCCGCATTGTAACTCTCCTTAGGGCCCATTGATAGGCCCATGCTTGTTGATAATTCATCACTTTATAACATGCTTAGTATAGCTTCATGTTCCATGCCCATATGCATCATATGTATGCGTGATATGATGAATGTTTGATCATAGTATAAGCCGTTGGGTTGAGACATTTACGGGACTCCATATGAGACGGAGTGCCCGACATGAGTACGTGGTACGTGCGAGATTGCTGCATGACTGACGATGTGACTCATGCATTTCACATTGTGTGTCGTGATCACTGCACGCCCTAGCGACATCAGGGCCGTGACCTCCACAGGCACATCGTGGATAGTCGTATCGGATACCGAAAATATTGGCTATGACATTATGGGCACTTAGGATGTCCTTGGGTGAAAATTCCAGAACCTTTTTGGTACCAGGAGATGCTCCAACGTCTAGACCGAGTGGATACATGTGCGCCCGAGTGCCGAATACCAGTAGGCTGCGTCTCTCACTGTGTCGTGGTCGGTTGGAAGGGGGTGTGGCCTTATCCGCCCGAGTGAGGGGGCTATAAGCTAGGCTGAGTTTGACCAGCTCGTAAATGAGTCTGCTATCGACGAGCCGGTTAGGTATTGGCAGACTACTGGTTAGGTGGATAGTGTGCTCTCTTCCACTTGCTTGACTGTGCAGCTGGGGAGGAGGTGTTAGTGTGAGGTGTATTAGACCCCGGTGATATTCAAAGAGAAACTGTACTGATATGTGTACTTGATGAGGACTGACATGTTTGTAATGCATCTCGCATATGACATTCGGCTACGTAGGCCTCGCGTTGCATCGGTATGGCCGATAGCATTCATGTTTCGCATCATATGGCCTTGGTATGGCTGATAGCATTCATGCCTTGCATCACATAGCCTTGGTACGGTTGGTTGTATTCATGGACTTACCATATATTTTTGCATTACTCTGATATTGTATACTTGGCACTTGTCTTGCGCACACACCTACACCACGCTCTAAGCTTTTGTAAGCTTATGCACGACTGTTGCGTGCAGGTGTCGTTGGACAGCAGCAGCGCTGAGGCAGGAACATGAACCAGATTGTTTTGGAGCTTTTTGATCACCTTGTATTTCCATTTCCACATTGTACTTAAAGTTTTTGATATAGTGGATATGTGGTGATGTTGTTATGTGACTTGGTTATGCTTGTTGTTATGCTCCATTATACAAAAAAATTCATATTGAAAATCCTCCTTGTAGGATCCCAGGATAGGAATCTAGCATATGGGCGTTAGGAGCCAAGAATGGGGTACTACGGAAGCTGTCGGCGCTGGATTCGGCGATCGAGAATTTTGTGATCCTGGTTTCCGAGTTTGGGGCATGACGGTGACCTTCAATACTATCGAACTTACTTCAATGGTACTGAATTGTCTATCGGTAATACCGAATTAAATTCTCAAGTTGCTGATTAAAAATAGTCTCTTTCGGTGGCACCGAAATTTGTTCGTCGGTGGTAGTCAGTGACATCAAATTAATGTTGCAAGCTTGCTGGACTATTTTGAGCTCCTTCGGTAACACTGAAGGTATCTTCGGTGATACCGAAGGTGCTATTCGGTGGTACCTTCATCCTACCGATACTGGATAGGTTTTTCCTGTTTTGTCCAATAAATCATTCAACAACTTGAGATATGCAAAAGCCAAGACTATAGGATATAAAATATGAACTTAGGATTGGCTTAGAATAGATGACCTAAGTAGGTATTCCTATTTAGGTTGGGATCATCTATTTGCAAGGTCAAGATCGTAGAAGCAGTTCTTTGTCTTCAATGTGGCTTTGATGCTTCTGATCCAGTTGCGTCGCCGGTCTTCACTTGTCAAGAACTCATCCGACTACAAGACACAACTAGTCATGTAATTGACAAACATGAGTGCAAATAAGTGCATTAACACCCTTCACTTGGGGTTGTGAACAGTATACCATAGTCAGGGACACTTTATACAAGAAAGGATTCTCTCTGCCTTACCTCAAGTGTTTCTTACCTGAAGAAGCCGAGTACGTTCTAAAGGAAATACATGAGGGAATCTGTGGAAACCATTCCAACAATCGTGCTCTTGCCCATAAGGTTATTCGGCAGGGATACTTTTGGCCGAACATTCGGAAAGACACCAAACTGTATGCCTGGAGGTGTGACAAATGTTAAAGATTCGCAGCAATACCTCACCAGCCGCCCTTGCAACTGACCCATATGACCGGACCATGGTTGTTTTCCCAATGGGGGATAGACATTATCGGCCTCTTGCCGACCAGTAAAGGTCAGACCAAGTTCTTAGTCTTCACAGTCGACTACTTCACCAAGTGGGACGAGGCTGAGCTATTGGCCAAGATCACTGAGCAGAAAATTACTGACTTCATCTAGAAAAGCATCATATGCTGATATGGAATCCTACACACAATCGTCTCAGATAACAGGAAGCAGTTTGACAATGATCGGTTCTGAGGCATGTGTGGCAACCTCAAAATTCGAAATGTCTACCTGTCACCTCTTCACCCCCAAGCTAATGGTCAAGTCGAGGAAGTCAACAAGATCATCAAAAACTACCTACGAACTAAGCTCAAGAAAGCTAAAGGGGCCTGGGCCAAGGAACTCCCTGAACGGCCCGAACGGCCACAGGACAAACTCCTTTCTCCCAAGCCTTCGGAGTACAGGCCGTGGTCCCAGTCGAGATCAGACTCCCCACCACTCAGATCCATTTTTACGATGAGAATCAAAATGTCAAGCAGATGGCGTTGGGCCTTGATCTACTCAAGGAAAAAAGGAAGCAGGCCCAAATCAAAGTTGCAACTCGGTAATAGTAGGTCGCCCGATTCTACAATTTCAGAATAAAGATAAGAAGGTTTCTAGCCAGAGACTTGGTCCTCCATTGAACCTTCCAGAATACTAAGGAGTTCGGCTTAGGAACCCTAGGGCCGAACTGGGAAGGACCCTACAAGGTAACAAGCACAACAAGACCACGAACCTATCAGCTCAAAGACATGGAAGGACAACCCCTGCCACATTCGTGGAATGCCAAGCATCTAAAGATTTACTACCTCTGAAGACCAACCAAAGCTCAGGTCAGAATCTACGTGTCTAGTGCTTAAATAATTGACCTACCTAGTTGGAATTCGTATGTCTTATTTAGAATCCGCAATAAAAACCCCCAAGTTGGGAAATTTCACTTTCCATCCGTTAACTACACTGTTCAGACTACATAATTTACTGAGGACTTCCCTTAGTTCAAGGGAATAACAGTCCTCACCAGTCATCCAACCCTTAAAGAAGAGGTCGGGCCACTAATCAATCCTACTATGTCTACTGAGGACTTCCCTTAGTGCAAGGGAAGAAAAGTCCTCACTAGTTGTCTAACCCTTAAAGAAGAGGTCAGACCACTAATTAACAACTCTACTTTGAAGGCACGGGCTATAGCGAGAACTCATATATGCAAAGGAAAATAATCTGCTCATCCCAGTACAATGGCCAACTAACGACTATGTGCACTTAAAGACTCCATACACAACAATCATTGCCAACTATCCTTTCATTCATTCATATATATATATATATATATATATATATATATATATATATATATATATATAAAGGCAATATAAAAAAAAGGGGAAACAAAAAAATTGTACAAGTATAAAAGGGGATGGCAAGGCTCAATCAACTCGAAGAAGGGGGCTGCTACGCGACTTCAACATCGGTTGGAGAGGGGCTCACCAATCCAGGGTCTGCTTGTGCCTCATCGTTGAGGCTGTAGAGGTTCAACTTAGGGTACAGACCCATGACATCCTCTATGCAATGTTCGTAGATATAGTTATAGATCACCTCAACCTCATCGGCTTGTTCCTTTGAGGCTTTGTACTCCTCTATAGCCACGACCTTGATCGTTGGGATCACCGCCATGGCCTTGAACAACTGAGTAGCCAAAGTCACCTCAACTTTAGCCAACGTGGTCGTCGAACCCTCTCTCTCCTTTGCCAGCTCAGCCTTCAGCTCCATGGCCTCATCCTTCGATGTTGCAGCCTCGGCTGACGCTTTAGATCGCTCCTCCTCGACTGCAAAAAGGTGCGACCTTATCCCCCCAGCTCGTCTAACGTCGAACTCTCCTTTTATTGAGCTTCACTCAGCTGGATCTTTAGAGCATTGCGCTTCTCTCCAATTAGCTCCAGAGCCCATCGAAGGGCCTCGACCTCAACATTCCTGCCCTGGAGCTCTGCCTCTGCTTGCTCGCACTCATCTGCCACTTGCCTCATTTTTTGGCGAGTGGACAGAAGAGCAGGGTAAATAAACAAGTATAGTGCTGAGAAAAAGACGTTCCTTATAGCAGAACGCCACCGCTTCGTTCAAAAGGGTCTCCAGATGGGTGTTGATCAGATTGACTATCTGATCCTCCGGAACATGCCTGGCCACCCAGTTGGCCAGGCCACTCATGTGATACCCAGGGGGTAGGGACCTCGGTCCCTCGACCTCGGCAGCTCTGGTGCCCGAGGTATCACCCTCCTCAGCCACCTATAGGCTCGAGGCATCACCCTGTTTAGCCTGGGCCTGAGCAATTACAAGCTGAGACTCTTAGGCCGCTTGAGGCTCTCGAGCTGGAGAGATCCCCTTTAGATCCACTACCTCTACAGTCTCCTGCTGTGGAGGGATAGTCGGGGCAGGACCGCCCTGAGCCCCTTCACCCAATGTGAGCAGAAACAACTGCTCCACCGAGGACCCCCGGTGTCAGATCCCTGTCTCGTCTCCACCACCGCAGAGACTCCAGCCAATATGGTCAGAGGGACCGTCACCTTCCTCCTTGTGGTCGACTTCCATCCAACCATTTCAGTGATAGGGGGAGGACGAACCCTCTTCCTAGACCTCGATGGCTCGGCCATATCTGCACGATAGAACACCCAAAGTTAGTAAAAAGGAATCTACGGCATGGAAGCATCTCTATAATTTGTTGCCTACTAGGAGTAGCAAAAGAGGAAGGTCTGTAAAGTCTGGACCGATGAAGAAGGTCTGGGGTGATCAACGCGGTCTAAAGGTTTAATTCCTCCTTTGTCACCTTTGGCTTGTTCACCTGCCTGAGTTGTAGGTCGAAAAGATCAGGCTGGGTCTTGGAAAAGCCTACAAGAGCAATCAAGTGGTGAGTGAATGTAACTATAAATGCATAAAGAAAAATTCTAAGTCAAATGCCTCGGCAATGTCCGACCTAGACTACAAAATTTGGTGGGGACCTGAGCTTAAAGCCGAGCCAGACTGGTAACAGGCACTTCCCACTCTTTAGATGCCCAGAACCATTTGTTCTTCCAATTTTTATTGGAAGTTGGATTGCCAGCAATGAGGGCCTTGCCCTTCCTCGCCCATGCTGAGAAGTAATACCAGCTTAGCTCCATCGGATGAGCCTTAGGCTGATATAGGTACATAAACTCCTCGATCGTCAGCGCTTGGTTCCCGAGCTGTAACCAGAGGATATAAGTCCCAAGTAACGCCCTCCAGGCATTTGGGATAATATGGCCATGGGCCATCCTCAGGTGAGAAGTGTCCTGTCGCACGATTCGAGGGAGAGGAAGGCAGAACCCACACTGTAAGGTGACTTGGAAGGTGGCCGCTTCACCTTCGCGTGGGAACCCCAAGTCCCACTGAGTTCGGGATCCCGAACTCAGATTTGATTCGGTCGAAATCAGCCTAAGCCAGTATCGACCCGACGGGATCAACAATGATTAGCTGCTTAGCTAAGGTCTGAGCAGTAGCCCTCTTTGATGAAAAGGACTCCATTGACCAGCCGTGGCTGTGACTAAAGGATACCGGGGATGGAGGGTTGGAGGGAGCCCCTAACTTAGAATCTACACTCTCTGGGTCAGACTCTCTCGGAAACACGTAAAGCTCGAGCGCTTTGTCCGAAATATCTGACATTTCAGGCCAAAAATTAGGAAACAAAAAGAGAAAGGAAGCAAAGAAGCACGAGAGGAGAGGATTTCTAACTTATCAAAAATCGCCAAGACTGGGAGCTCAAGAGAAGGCAGCGGGTGCAAATGGCTTGGAACATTGGGGTTCTCCCCCTTTTATAGGAAGCTCGGCCGCAGGTGATGGTTACCCACATTAAATGTAGCAACTGAAGAGACGCCTCAACATGTGCATGCAACCACGTGGAGACCTCCCACTCGCCCGACAATGAGGCTCTCCAGGCATCACCACGCATCCACACCCCATAAGCCAGAAAGTGAAAAAGTGCTTTGCCAGTGCACAACTCATCGAACGTGTCGTACCATGATTGCATATCCCCCTTGATCTCTGCACCTGTAGCCTATCCTCACATTAATGACGAACCGACTCGGCCTTCTCCACGTCCAACCTCACTACACCGACTTACTTCCGGAGCTCACCACGGTTAGCTCGGAAGTAGGGGGCTACTGTTATGGGTGAAAATGAGCTAAACAGACTTGCAAGGTCAGCTCAGATGTCCATGACGAGTCACATGGCCGACCAGGGCCACTCATGACCAAGGAGACCCTAAATGGCTAAAGTGGGGCTTATGTTTCTCTGGATAGCGCCAAGCTCCACCAGAACTGTACCCGTAGTCGATGTCTGAATCCTCTAGAAGAACCTTTGAGGCACGATCCCACTTAAGGCCAAGCACGCCCTGCTCGGAAGGCTTACGGAAGAGCCCCAACACCGAGCAACAAGATGGAGAGGATGATCCCCCAGATCTCGCCTTACTTTACCAAAGAAAGGAGCTCAGTCTCTATGCTCGGGCACGAACTTAGTTCGGCATGTCGGCGATTTGCCCAATGTTAAAGGAAAGCTCGACCATGGCTCGACAGAAAGTCCAGGTCGGCATATTATTCCTCTGAACGGTTGCGTAACTCACCTCGGATATCCTTGTAATGTCCTGGATTTTTGTTGTTTTAAATTTACAAGAATCTGTAAAATTTTTTGATATAACTAGCCTACATTGTCACTTTCTGACCCTTGACCCTCGATGTTAGCCTATACGTGGGTGGTACCAATAAAGAACCTCACAAATTCGATTAATCAACCGTAGAAAACCAACGAATCTGCACGATCACTTAAGCCTCATAATTTGTTCACATAGGGTCCAAATCTAGCCAATCTATCACTGACTAATCAAGACGACCACAACTAAATTAAAGATTTACCCAAAGCTGAGATAATTAGGGGTCAGATCTTAATTAACAAACCAAGGTGAGCCAATTATCCATTTAGCCTACGAACCAATGGTTTAGAGTAATTATGACCAAATCGCCATTTTTGCTAATTATGAATAGGCCACACTATGAACATAGTTAATCAAAATCCTAATCATTGGTGTAAGTGCTATAATGTATAAAGCACACTCTTGTTTGTCAAATTTCGATGAGGCAAAATAACTTGTGATATGGTTCACACAATGTGAATCAAGATGGAAAGTTCACCTTGAAGAGATTCAAGATGGAAAGTTCACCTTCAAGAGAATCAAGAAGATAGAAAGTTCACCTTCCAGAGAATCAAGATGCATAAAGAAAGTTCGAGTTCTACTAAAGACTAGTAGAAGTTCAAACTCCTACTTTAAGCTCTATTAAAGATTCAAGAACAAGTTTTGAGAAGTTCAAGCTACTTCAATGTTCAGTCTTTTTAGGTATAATAGACCCCAGAAAGACCTTAGGCTTAGGTCCTTTCAAAACATAATCATATATGGGTTTTTATACTTTATATAAGCTTAACTTCGACTAGTCTAGGCTTAGGTTCGACTAGTCTAAGCTGTGGCTCGACCAGTCTAAGAAAATTTTGACTAGTCTAAGTTAAAAATGCAAAAAGCAGATTTTTCCTTTGCTTTCTCGACCAGTCGAAGAGGGACCTTCGACCAGTTGAGGGTTGGTCGACTCGAAGTCCAACAACTATATTTTGGCACCCTTGACCAGTCAAAGCCCATGCACGACCAGTCGAGCAGGGCCTTCGACCAGTTGAAGAACAGTTTTATCTGATCGCGCCCAAAATTTAAAATTTTGTTAGATCATAGATGAGTCGAAAGAGACCTTAGACAAGTCAAAGTAACAACATTTCTAACTATAAATAGAGGCTTTCTCTCATTCTGAAATTAATCATTCAAATTAAGAAAAGCCTACACCAAGAGAGAGAGAGAGAAGTCCCCACAATCTTCAAGCTAGTGCATGGTATTTTAACATTTTGTTTAAATAGCTTTTTATTTTAATTCCTTGATTTCTTTTCATGAACCTTATTTTTTAAAGAGAGTAATTGCTTTTCATTGAGATATTAAGGAATTTAGACAAGTAGCCTTTGGTTTGAATTAATTGAAAATCAATTTAGAGCCTAGAACCCTTGTTTATATTACTGGACATTGAACATTCTACTTCAAGTGAAGCGGTTTTACAGGCTACATCAAGAACGTCTTCAATGAGAAGATAAGTACATTTCTATTATTTGTATTTTTTTCTTTAAGATATCCAAAAAATCTCATGTGTTGGTTTTGACTGAGATAGCCAGAAAATCTCAGTGCGGGGTTTTTATTTGTGACAAGCCCTTTAAAATCATAATTGTGTAAGGTTTTAAGATGAACCATGAAAACCTTATTATTAGTAAATGCCAATATCACGTAGGTTGTGATTATTGGGAGTGGAGTAGGTGTGGCTGTTTGAGAACAGTTGATGTACACACCGAATCACTATAACTCTTGGTGTTGTGGTGAATGTTTAATTTTTGTATCCGTGGTGAATGTTATAACTTTATTTTTGCACTAGTGGTGAATGTTTGTAATAGATAGCTTTATTATCTCTTGCTTGGTTTGAAGTCTTGACCCTTACAAACATTCGTGAAATTAGGTTGTCCTACCTAAAACTTTGTTTTTGGTGTAAGGTTGTCCTATAAACTAAGTTTGAATCAATTTTTTAATACTAGTGCTATTGAGATTTCTGCTTTATTCTGATTTATTTATTATTTCAGTACTTTAAGTTTTTATTTGGTATAGTCCTATTCACCCCCCTAGGATGGTTAAGCTCGCCCTTTTTAAGTGGTATCAGAGCTAAGTTGCTCATATTTTTGGATTAAGTTCCTTGAGTTTAAAGATTTAGAGCTTTCATTATGTCAAATTTCGATAGCTTGTCTATTACCAGGCCACCACCATTTGATGGCTCCAACTATGCATACTGAAAAGCCAGAATGAGGATTTTTCTAAAATCCTTAGATGAAAGTGTGTGGCAAGCCATTGTAACCAAATGGAAACCACCTGTCTGAAGTTCTAGGCAGTGATGGAACTAAGTGTATGAAAGAAACTACATTCTATTTATGGACTACACCTCAGAAAAGCGAAAGTAGTGCAAATGCTAAGGCCTTAAATGTCATTACTTGTGTTCTATCACCTGATGAATTTAAGAGAATTATTTCATGTGATACAACTAAACAAGCCTGGGATATTCTTGAGATAACATATAAAGGAACTTCTATAATCAAGAAATCTAAAGTTCAAATTCTTACTACAAGATTTGAGAAAATACGTATGGAAGAAAATGAAACTTTCATGGACTTCTATACGAAACTAAATGATATAGTAAATTCCATGTGGGGTCTAGGAGATGGAATCCCAGAAAGAAAGGTCTGTGGTAAAATATTGCGACATCTTCCTGAGAGATTCAATTCCAAAGTAACTACCATTCAGGAATTAAGAGATACTGATCAAATGAAAGTTGAGGAGTTAGTTAGTTCTCTCCAAATGTATGAGTTAAATTTTAAAGCTCCTAAAGGTAAGTATATTGCTCTTAAATCATCTAAATCTATTTCAAAAGATAACTGCGTTAATTCTGATGTTGAAGATACAAAAGATGATATGGCTTTACTTGCTAAGAAATTTTACAGAATTTTCAAAAACAAGAAAAGATCTGATTTTCAAAAATCATCTGACAAAAGAAAAGGAAAATTTTAATTTTAGAAATCTATAAAAGGCAGTCAATGTTTCAACTGCCATGAATATGGGCATTTGACGAATAAATGTCCTAAAAGGGATAGATAAAAAAGAAAGGGCATGATAGCTACCTTGGATAAATCATCTGGCTTTAAAAGTTCTTTTGAGTCAGATGAATCAAAACAAGAAATTTCAAATGAAGTGAAAGCCCTAATGACTATAGCCAGAATCACCTCCTTAGATAGTTGTAACTTATCTGATTATGATAATCTCAGGAGTGACCCTGAAAATGAGAATGAGGATGATCTTCAAGATGCCTACAATGCCTTATATAGGGAAAGTTGTAAATTTATTGTCAAACTAAAAATTCAAAAAGAAAAATATCTTAAGTTAAAAGAACTTGAAAATAATATTTTAGAAAAATCTCGTCTTTCAGATTGTTTTGAAAAAGCTAAACTAGACTCAAATTACAAAACCTCAGAGATAGAAAGACTTAAAACTGAAACTGAGAATCTAAAACTTGAAGTTTCTTCCCCTTTGAGTTCTAAGGATACCTGGAGATATACCCACGGAGACTTAAAATTGAAAAAATTATTATCATCATCCAGAAAATGGAGTGATAAATCAGGTCTGGGTTATATCAAAGATAACTCTCAGAAAAAGAAGAACTTATCTCCTATATTTGTAAAAGGAGAATCCTCAAACTTTAAAGGTAAGAACTTAAAAAATTTTGGTCGAAATGATTTTAAAAATCCAAAACCTTTTCAAGTTTCTAAGATTAATTCTAATACTATCAGCTATATAAATAAAAGATTTAATAAACCTCCTTTAGCTGAAATAGTGGACTTACTCAAAGAGCTTCTTAAATCTAACTCAAATGGAATTGGAGTTAATAGATAGTGGAGTAATTCCAACTCCCAAAATTGGAGAAAATCCAATGAAATTCCTAAACCTAGAACCATATTGAAATGGGTTCCAAAGGTTACATGTCTTATTACCCACACAACCTTCAAAGCCACTAGCCATTCAAAATGGTACCTGGACAGCGGATGTTCAAGACATATGACAGGTGACAAAGAAATATTCACCAACTTCAGAGAAGTAAACGACAACTCAGTTACTTTCGATGATGGAAGCAACTGTAGAATTATAGGCCAATGTACTGTTCAACTTTCTAATCTCCCTTCCTTTGAGAATGTATTGTATGTTGAAGGTTTAAAACATAACCTCCTAAGTACATCTCAAATCCGCGATAACAAACATAGCGTGAAATTTACAAATCACGGATGTGAGATATCAAATGAGAAGGAAAGTGTGATATTAAATGGTCAAAGGACTTCTGAGAATTGTTATATTATTAATGACTCATGCTCTTCTAATTTTTCATGTTACATGGTCCAAACAGACGAAATAGAACTATGACATAAATGTCTTGTACATGTCAACTTTAGAGATCTTTATAGCGTGAGTAAGAGAGATCATATTCGTGGCTTACCTAAATTAAAAAAGTAGAAAAGATTTGTGGCGCTTGTCAGATTGGCAAGAAAATCAGGAGTAGTTATTATAAGAAAGTGAAATTTTTAGCCACATCCAAACCTCTTGAACTACTCCATATGGATTTGGTAGGACCAACGAGAACGGAGAGTAGAAGTGGAAAGAAGTATTTTCTGGTTATTGTAGATGATTTTACCAAATATACTTGGGTAGCCTTCTTGAGAGAAAATTTTGAAACTCTTGATGAAGTTAAAAGAATTCTAAAATGTATTCAGACTGAAAAAGAAGTACATGTGATCAAGATTAAAAGTGATCATGGTACCGAGTTTGAAAACAATAATTTTGAGAAGTATTGTACAGACCATGGTATATTACATGAGTTCTCAGCTCCTAAAACACCTCAACAGAATGGGGTTGTTGAAAGAAAGAAGAGAGTGTTACAAGAAATGGCCAATGTATTGCTAAATAGCATGAATTTACCGAAAAACTTATGGGTTGAAGCTGTTAAAACTGCTTGCTATATTATAAATCGTGCGTATGTTAGAAAAGTAAAAAATAAATAGCTTATGAGTTATGGTTTAATAAGAAGTCGACTATTAAATACTTTCAAACTTTTGGAAGTAAATGTTACATTTTATGTGACCAAGAAAATTTGGGAAAGTTCGAAGAAAAGAGTGATGAGGGAATATTCTTGGGTTATTCTCTGAATAGTCGAGCATATCGTGTTCTTAATAAAAGAACAGGAGTGATTCAGAAATCTATTAACGTTGTAATTGACGATCACCTGATCATACCCACACCAAGTCAAGATGATGATGAACTCAACATTATCGATAAGCCTGACTCTTTATCTAAATCAGATAATTCTGAATTAAGATCAGTCAAAGACCATCCGACTGATCAGATATTAGGTAACCCTCGTACTGGTGTTCAGATAAGAAAGCAATTAGAAAACATTTGTAATTACATCTGCTTCACTTCCCAAATTGAACCGACAAATGTAAATGAAGCACTTGCCGATGAAAGTTGGATTTTGGCTATGCAAGAAGAGTTAAATCAATTCGTTAGAAATGATTTTGGTATTTGGTTCCCAGACCTTCTGATAAACATATAATTGGAACCAAATGGATTTTTAAGAACAAATCTGATGAAATCGGAAATATCATCAGAAATAAGGCTTGATTGCTTGTACAAGGCTACACTTAGATAAAAGGAATTGACTACGATGAAACCTTTACACCAGTTTCACGCTTTGAATCAATTAGATTATTTATTTCAATTACTTGCTATAAAAAATTCAAGATATATCAAATGAATGTTAAAAGTGGTTTCTAAACGGTATTTACATGAAGAGGTATATGTTGAACAACCTAAGAGTTTTGAGGACCCTAAACTCTCAGATCATGTATATCGTCTTAAAAAGGCACTTTATGGATTAAAACAAGCTCCCAAGGCATGGTACGAAAAGTTGACAAAATTTTTTCTAAGTCACAACTTTATCATGGAAAGTGTTGATAAAACTTTATTTGTCAAAAGATATAATGAACATATATTGATTGTACAGATCTATGTTGATAATATAATTTACGGATCTACATACTCTAACTTGTCTGTTGAGTTTGCAGAACTGATGAAATTCAAGTTTGAAATGAGTATGGTTGGTTGGAGAATTAAATTACTTTCTTGGATTACAAGTAAAACAATAGGAAGATGGAATATTCATCTCTTAAACCAAATTTGCTTTGAGTTTAGTAAAGAAATTTAGGTTTGAGAATGGAAAAAATTTTGATACTTCTATGAGTACAACTCTCAAACTTTCTAAGGACGAAATAGGTAAAAGTATAGACTCTCGTTTATATCGAAGCATGATTGATAGTCTTCTATACTTAACTGGGAGTAGACCTGATATTGCTTTTAACATTAGAATATGAATCTCATCTAATTGTTGTTAAACGGATATTTCGATATGTTGCAAGTACAACTAATTTTGGTCTATGGTATTCACATGATACAAATGTATAACTTGCTGGATATACTGATGCTGACTGGGTAGGAAACATCAATGATAGAAAATCTACTAGTGGTGAATGTTTTAACGTAGGGAATTGTCTAGTTTTCTGGCTCAGCAAGAAATAAAATTCTATATCTCTCTTAACTGCTGAAGCTGAATATATTGTAGCTAGTAATGATAGCACCAAGTTAATTTGGATGAAAATGATGTTAGCTGATTATGGAATTGCGCAAGATACAATGATACTATACTGTGATAACTCAATCGCTATTAATATTTCAAAAAATCCCATTCAAAATTCTCGTACAAAACATATCGACATTCGATATCATTACATTCGAGAATTAGTTGGGGACAAGAGCATTTAATTAGAATACATTCAGACGAAAAAGTAGCATGCGGACATTATGACCAAACCACTTGACAGGAATAGATTTTCTAAATTAAAACATGATATTGGTCTGTGCACTTTTAACTAAATCATGTTGTTTATGTATTTTTATTATTTTTATCTTTATAATTTTATATAAAAAAATGCAAAACATATAAATTTTAAAATTTAGAAAAATATATATTTAAAATTTTCTTGTTGCACGATCGGTCAAGGACCATACTTAACCGGTCGAAGTGCGCAGGTGGGCCTCTTAAAAGAAGGAAAACCCCTTTTTTTCCTCATTTCACCTTTCTTCCTCGATTAGTCTTTGCTTGACTCGCCCCATCTCCATATTGTCTTTGTAAGTGGTTTATTTGTGATTTCTTTATAGATTTGGGTTCCTTGTTGCTAGATATTCTTCATTTTGTGATTGATTTGATATTTACATCCTTTCCATAGAGGGTTTTTGTGCAAAAATATGATTTAAGCTAAACCCATCTTTAATATCTTCTTTTGCAAACTCTACATGGAGCATCAGTCTAAGAGGAAGGCTACACGCAAGGGCCCTAGCGGCTCCTCCTCCCGGACGACTCCAGTTAGGGTGAGAACCTTGAGAGCTCTCGAAAAAAATTTGAAGCATGTAATGGATCTCTGCACTAGAGATATTATTATAAAAAGAACTGTGAATATTGATCACATTGCTCCATTCAAACTCATGCAAATTCTGTCTGCAATCGGTTGGAAAATATTCTGGGTTGGGCAGGAACGGCATACCGCTCCATAGCTCAAGGGATGTATGCATCAATATGAGAGTTGTCTCTTGATAACCTTACATTCTCTATTAATTTTAGAGAAGGGACAGTTCCAGTTGAAAGGCACCTAATCTCAGGATTGCTTGATATGAATGTAAATGATGAAGGCATACCCATTGCCCCACTTGCTGATAGAATGTATGAATCTGAGCGTCGGGATATTACTGGTAAACTATGTCGGTTTAATGCCGATTGAAGTTCTGGTAATGCTCTCCGTGCCACCCAAACGATTTCAAGATTCAGGGTCCTTCATCATATTTTTATATCGAATGTGTATCCTCGTTTTGGGCATAAGTCTAAACTTACTTTATGGCTCGTATTCTTCATGTTGTTGCTTCTGGCATTCCTATATGTCTTCCCTCATTGATTTGCTACCTGATTATCTAATCTCATGACAACTCTTATTATCCATTACGACGTTGTCATTCCATCGACTGAGGCACCTGAGGTAGTCCTACCTTTTGATAATATAAATATTCACAAGATGAAGTTGGCATACCTTCCTGGCCAGAGAAATGAGGATGAAGAAGAAGAGGCAGAAGCACCATTACCTGAGGACACATCTTGAAATTGTGGTTTGCACCGCACTAGTAGAAGTATGGAACTATTCTTATAGTCCTAGAGGGGGGTGAATAGGACTTTTCAGGTGATTGTACCAAATAAAAACTTCTATTGCCTAACTTAAATGATTTACAAATAAATATAGTAAGCTAATGTAACTCTAATAGCGTCCAAGCCAGTTAGAGGGTCCAATCACATAGGCAGCTTAAGATATTTCAATAAAGCAACTAGCCTATATCATAGTGAGCTTGTTTGTGGGAAGTGCTTCCTATCAATCAAATAAGATTCATTCAATCATGTATAAAAATTTAAGCATTCAAGCATATACAAGCATAATTAAACATATGCGCAAATGATAATCCCAAACACAAGCATATATAGTGGTTTGGCTACGTGCCTACTCCACTTCTGGCATCCACAATCAATCCCAGAGTGCACCTGATTTCACTATTGATGGTTTTAAATCAGGTTCACCAACAACCTTTACAGTCCTACACTAAGGACACCAATTTATGCTATCCGCAAGAGTAAAGGTCCTATACCTATAACCCACGTTTAGACCCACCAACCAAGGTCCCACATAAGGTACCTACCGTTTAGGCCCACCGGCCAAGGTCCCACACAAGGCACCTACCGTTTAGTCCCACCGGCTAAGGTCCCACACAAGGCACCTAACATTTAGGCCCACCGGCCAAAGTCCCACACAAGGCACCTACCTTTAGGCCCATCGGCTAAGGTTCCACACTAGGAACCTAATCGAGTTTGTTGATAGTAAACTCTTAGCCTCAATCCTACATGAGGAAAGAGACTAAACTTTGAACTCTTAACTATGACACTTACTTGTTGGATTGAGTTCACTTTTGTAGCTCATCTTGGGATGCTTGATCTTCGCGCATCCATGCTTGAATCAGCTTCCCAATGCTCTCCCGATCGCGTCGCTTGGATTTACCTGTTGGCTCAGCTTCACGATAAAAAACCTTACATATGATATACCTATAAAGGTGACCAAGGTTATGGGAGTTGGTTGAATCTCTAACGGAGGTTATGCATGGGTTTCCTAAGAGCTTCAATTGAAGGCTTGAGATCATGTTCATCATAAATTTGAGCTCTAGTGAAGGCTTAAGATCATGTTCATCATAAATTTGAGCTTTAAATTCTCTTTAGATGATGAATCACAATGAAGAGAGCCTGAATCTCATACGGATAGAGTCTAGATAGGTTAAGATAAACTTGGGTTACACTAGGGACTCTTAATAGCCCTAATCTATACTTTCTGCAAGTTCTTACAAGCCATTTTTATAGGCAAAAGCTTTCAACGGCTAGTTCTCGGTGCTACTGAAGTGACCTTCAGTACCACCGAACTTGCTTCGGTAGCACCGAATTATCTATCGGTAGTACTGAATTAAATTTCTAAGTTTCTAATTAAAAACAGTCTCTTTCGGTGGCACCGAACTTTGTTCGTTGGTGGCAGTTGGTGTCACTGAAATACCCAGTTGGTGATACCGAATTAACATTGTAAGCTTGCAGGATTGTTTTGAGCCCCTTCGGTAACACCGAAGGTATCTTCGGTGGTACCGAAGGCGTTATTCGGTGTCACCTTTGCCCTACCGATAGTGGATAGATTTTCCTGTTTTTGTCCAATATTTCAACAACTTAGGACTTTCTTAAGCCAAGACTATGGGATATAAAATATGGACTTGGGTTTGGCTTAGAATAGATGACCTAGGAGGGTTTTTTTATTTGGGTTGGGATCATCTATTTGCAAGGTGTTAAAATTGCAGAAGCAGTTCTTCGTCTTCAATGTAGTTTTTCCTGCTTCAGCTTCAGTTGTGTCACCGATCTTCATTTGTTAAGAATTCATCCAACTTCAATACACAACTAGTCACATAATTGATAAACATGAGTGCAAATAAGTGTACTAACAATCTCCCCCTTTGTTAATTACGTGACAAAAACAACCTAACCTATAACATGTCATGGTCCATACTAATGACATACCAAAACAATAAAGATTACATATCAAAAATAAAATTTACAACTCTAGACTTGACATGTAATACAAAATCACGTTGTTCCCCCTTAGTGTTTAGCAAGACTAACCTGCAATAAGGGAAATAAACAATTTCTATAAGAGACAAACATTGTTTTGGTGGGTAGGTTTCTTCTCCCCCTTTTTGTCAATTATTGGGAAAGAGTTAATTAAGAAATATTCCAATAACATTTGAGAATGGATAAAACAAAGGGTAAGAGAATAGAACAGTCAGGTCATATAATGATATAGGTTTAAAGATCTTCATTCAAACAGTGAAATATATCATTATAAGCAGTCAAACCATATGTTAGATAGAAAAGATAATCGTAGAAAGAGTATCTAACATGCGCAGAAAGGATATTACAGTAAATTCATCAAAATTACTATGCCAAGGTTAGGTAGATTAAGTCATTATCCAAAAAAATTAAGCCCTTAAGGGCATAAATATCCAAAAAGAAATGTACTATGATTCAACAATAACACAGTAAAGATCATCGGGACTATCCACCCTCATACGGAGGGATATAAGAGCAGTGAGTCAGAAGCAATTCAGTGATGTGCTCCCCAATATGCTGAAGAGCGTCAAGATGCAATTCAATCCCAGAGAGTCAATTTTCGCACTGACGGAGGCGAGCTTCTATACCCTTCAAGAAGTTGACGCATTAGATCATTCTAATGAAGGAGGCGTCCAGTGCTGACAGATAATGGACTTGGTCCAGGTACTGGGGTGCGACAAGAATCCCGGCAAGCAGCCATGGGAGTGTCTGGAACTTCTTCGCCAATACTCTATTCTTGCTGAATTTTGATGATTTTGAGTAAATTTTTCTTGGTAAGATATACTGCCGGATATATTGTATCATGAGTAGGGGGTAGTGCAAGAAACTTGGAGAGTTTGCAGATGATACTGGGAAAGGGAAGACCTGTGTGGTGAATACCTTTGACAACTCGAATTAATTATCTCACGATTAGGGTGGTAAACATATTTCACTTCTCCGATAGATATCACATAGGGTATTCAGAACAACTGGTAAGAGTATATCTCCAGAAACTTCACAAGGATATGCATTGGTACTCAATATTTCGTGAAGCACTTTTGTGGTAGAGTCCAGATGTAATAAAGATAAGTAGTTATTTCTGTTTCTGAATATCATTGACTCATCACACATTGTTCTTGTCACTTCTTTCCAGACACTTGGATCATTTAAGCAACGATCAGTTGATGAGATATGTGTGACTGGAAGATCCAAGAGTTCTCCTAGCATCAAAGGAGTGATCTCCTTGATTTGGTTCATGTAATTGATGTTGATTGATGGAGGATCATCTCGAGTATTATGACAAAAATTTAGAAATTGATAAACAAGGTCATATTGCATTTCTCCTCCTAAATAAAGGACGTTGTCCCACCCCATTGATTTTAGATAGATATTTATCCCATAAGACTCTATGAGACTAGGTCTAATAAATCGATCAAAGGTAAATTCCTTTGCCCTGGCAGAGTGTGGATAAGGAGTATAGGGTTTGATTTTTCTATATAAGGTTTCTCCTTTTGCATCTTCCTTTCCTTTGTTCTTAACCATGTTGTGTTGAAATCATAGGACAAATCAATAAGAACAAGTAAAACAATAGTTATTCTGAAAATGATGTTTTTTATCTTACAAGTAAATATGCACATATATATAGTGAGTTCTTTTCAAAACACCCTCTTTTGATTTTGTGTATTTGTAGTTCAGTGGGTTGTTTTGGAAGACAATGGTATCCTTCTATGAGTTAATATGCAGTATGGAGTGGTTTAACTATTTTATCAATGCAATCAACATCACAACCCCTAGATGGTGTGTAATGGGACAAGGTTAATTGGGCCAAGTTTTCATTGACATTTTTACATACACACAATCTTTATATAAAAAAATGTTTTGCAGTAATGGGCCTGGAAGGGTTAGGATTTATGCTTAGTTCAGGTTAATCCTTCGATAACATGTTTCTTCTTGGATCGGCTTTTCTCTAGATGGGGATAACTCCAACATGCAAAGTGAAGTAAAATGGCAAGTGACCCGGTAAATGATCTTAGATGAATAGAGAAGACAATATGATTTACCTTGGTTTTGTTGATTTTGGTTGTACGGCCCTTCACAAGAGCTTTGGAGAAAATAAGAAATGGTCTAGCAAAACTGGGCAATGAAGGATATAAATGACTTGATGCGGTTCGATTTCGGTAGCACCGAAGGTAAGTTCGGTGTTACCGAAGTCTTCTTGGAACTTAAAAGATCTCTAGGACTAAATTTCCTACTATGCACGATTTTAAAATGGGATTCCATGGTATGATTGAGAGGGAAAATTTAGCTTAAAATTATCAAAATGTTTGGAGGCCAAGAATCCTCAGATTTAACAATTACACCAAGCATCAGGCTTAATCCCTTGGTTTGACTCTAATGCATATATAGGAGGCATGATCCTCAAATATATCAATATAGTCCAAATGAACTAATAATCATTTGTTAGAAGTGGTTGATCAATAGGTTATGAATATTGTAATATGTGTATCAAGTTTTTCTAGTTCAGGGCAAGTATCATATTATACATGACATTTCAAAGAATATGCATGATACTGGTTATGAAGGTACATTTTATCAAACTCCATGGATGATCAATAATTTGTATGAAAATTGATTCAAAAATAATATTCCTTTTAAAAGTCTAGAATCAATTTTAAGTAACTGTGATTTTCTTCTTGATTAAAGATTTTTTTATTTATATCTATTTATATTTTTATTAACATCTCCCCTTTTTAAGGTTCCTGACCCATTAACAAATATATCAAAAGATGGGTCAAGGAAACTTGTTGATTTACATGGTCCAGATGTTACAAGGGCCCGAGTCATTTTCAGGGCACTTGTGTTTGTTTTGTGTTACCCATTTGGTAACCATTTTCTTTGAGCTAGAGGAGTATTTCTCTGAGTAACTTCCAAATAATTTAGATGTGACTTTGTGATTTGTCTTAGAAGTAACGTCAGATTTCTTGATCATAGGACATTCCCATTTGTAATGTCCTATCTTTCCACAGTGATGGCAATCAATCGGATCTTTCTAAATAGTTGAATTTGTCATCAGTGATGAGGTGGAGGAGGATTCCGATTCATATCCTAGGCCTGTCATAATTTTAGATTTTCTTCCCATGCCTAGAAGTTTCTCAGATTTTTCATTACTTTGAGTAAACTTTCGGGTTAGTTCAGTTGTCTGATTAGAATATTTTAGTTCCATTTTTAGTTTCTTATTTTTTCTTTTCAATTTTTCAACTTTTAATTCTAGAAGTTCAATTTTTTTTTATCAGATTGTCAAAAGTTATGCTTCTAACTCTAATTCTTCTCCCCCTTTTAATTTCCTCAAGATCAAGTTCATCTTCCTCATCCAAATTTTTGGGAACGGCTATAGTGGTGGAGGTCATGATAATCTTCAGTGACTTTGTGTCTCCATCACTACCTGACTCATTTGAATCTGAATTAGAGTCGTCAGTGTCATCCCAAGTGGCCGCCATAGCTTTTCCTTTGGACTTCTTTGTAGGACATTCAGTAGATATGTGTCCAAATTTTTTACAGTTATAGCATTGGAGATCTTTGGACTTTCTAAAAGATTTGCTTATCTGGCGTTTGTTGTCCAATTGTTTCCCATTAAAGGACTTGCCGTGGTTCTTGTTAAAGAATCTTTTAAACCTTTTGGCGAGAAGAGCCACTTCCTCATCATATTCTCATTTTCAGATTCTTCATCTTCTATTATGGTTTTAGAGGTTTTGAGGACATTGTATTTTGATTTTGTGGGCGGTTTAAAATGTAGCTCAAAGGTTTGTAATGATCCCACTAGCTCTTCAACTTTCATCTCATCAATGTTCCTACATTCCTCTATTGTGGTGACTTTAGAATTAAATATTTCCGGTAGTGATCTTAAGATTTTTCTACAAATTTTGGGTATTGGAACTATTTCACTTAGTCCTCTCGTGGAATTGCATATGACATTCAATTTTGTGAAAAATTCCATGAAAGTTTCATGTTCTTCCATTTTTATGCCTTCAAATTGGGAGGTTAGCAGTTGCAGCCTTGATCTTTTTATTGTGTTAGTTCCTTCATGGGTGGTTTCCAATAAATTCGATGCTTCTTTCGAAGTTCCACACATATTGATTTGATTGAATACTTTTTGTGAACTCCACAGTAAATAGCGTTCATGGCTTTAGCTTAATATAATTTCATTTCTTTATCATACGTAGTCCATTTCTCTTTTGGTTTTGGTTTGGAGACAGCTGTATTGTTGTCTAGTACCACTTGTTCAGTTGGAGGTACATATCTGTTCTCAACTTCCCAAACTTCAGTATCCACAACTTGTAGAAAATATGACATCCTAGACTTCCAATAAGAGTAGTCTGAGCCACTAAAGAGAGGAGGTCGAGAGACAGCTGGTCTTCTTTGCTCATTATTCCAACTTCTGTTTAGAATCCCCCTCTAGATTGTTAAGCCTTTCAAGAGGAACCCTCTCTGATACCAATTAAAATTGCGGTTTACATCGTACTAGTAGAAGTATGGAACTATTCTTATAGTCCTAGAGGGGGGTGAATAGGTGTGAGACCCGACCTGAGTTCTCATGTGTGCATGTGTGTGCATAAGTGTGCATTTCGTTCATTTTGGTCCCGCGGTCCTACCGGTCAAATTCCGGTGACTCGCGACTCTTGGATTATGTTGTGGTCATCCTTAAGTTTGGTCACATAGACCCGACTCGGATTGACCTGAGACCCATGCCATCTTGTCCATATCGGCGCCGCGATTCTAACGCCGCGTCCCATGCGTTAATCCGACGTGTACATCTCAAGTTATGAGCATTTCATCATGTGGCCCACTTTTTGTACAAATGCATGTGGACCCCACTCCTCTTGGCACAATTTTCCATGAACACTACACACACTACACAATTCCCATGGAATAAACACTACCCACCCCACACACACCACCCAAAAGCCTACTCTACCCTACAACCTTGTTTTCTCCTCCCATAGGTAATTATGATTTCTCTCTCTCTCTCTCTCTCTATCTCCTTATCTCTCTCCCTCCTTCTCATTCTCTCCATGGCCAGCAATTCCTCCATTTTCTCCAGCCCCTTCTCCCTAAAATACCTCCTCATCTACCCATTCTCACTTGATCTTAGCCATTGATCCATGTTGCTTGGAGCCTCTAGATGATGGTGATGTAAGTTTCAAGGTTGATCTAGGTGGGTGCTCTTAGATCCTTCTTCATTTCTTTCTTAGGAGCTTATGGGACCCATCAAGTGGTGATGGAGGTCCCTCATGTCTCCATGGTTGAGGCTAATGGCCCTTTTACTTGCATGCATGATCCATGGATGGGGCTATTCTCCATGGACCTCATCAAGGCATTTTACTTTAATGCATGCCATTTTCCTTTCTTATGGCTGAATTATTTTTATTTTCCATTATTCTATTCTTGATTTCCTAATGTGTGTGGCCCACTTAGTGGCCTCGGAATATCCAAACCGTCCAAGCAAAGTGGATGCCCATGGCTGTCCATTCCTTGGACATTGGCACTCCATTTGTTCCATTTTGGGCACATGCAATGGGTTTTATAGAGGGGGTATGGTCTGGATGTTTGTTGGGCCCACTGGGGTGGTCCATACCACAATTTTCATGGATTGATTTCCTCTTTTTATAGTGATTATAATTATTTTAATTCAGTATTATGTTGCTGTCCAAAAGCCATCTGGACATATTTTTGAGCTATCTTGAGCTCAGTTTTGTGGATGATTGGTGGGGTGTTTGATCCCATTTGATATATACCTCTTAAAGGTGGGTATCCCACCTAAATGTTTCCCAAATTTCACCCTCATCCGTCCCTTTTTGATCACCCAAAAGAGTGGGCCAAGTAGGGTGGATAGTCCAGATTTTCTGGACTGTCTAGCAACTGTGCTTGTTGTACAAACATAATTATCAGTCTGTTTCTGAAATGGTGGGCCACCTTTGTGGACCCTACCTTGTTTTATACTTGTGTAGGGATGTTTTTCCTACATTTTTTAAAAATTTGGCAGACCTGGGCCCACTCTAAAGGGGTGCGCAAATCAGGGGCAACAGCTTTGTTTCAGCAGTAGAATTGTTTCATAAATCAGCAGAGAGGTGTCCCACCGATGGTAGGGCTTACCTGCAAAATTTTAGGGCCAATGGACACCATTTGGACATCCAAATGGGTGGGCCAATATAGTGGGCTGCCAGAAATTTCTGCTATGCAGTCCAGCAGCATAGTTTCATAAAAATAAAGTAAAAAAAAAATATTTTCTCTAAAGGTGGGCCATATTTCTAGGTCCCACCTTGTTTTGGGCTTGATGAGGGACCTTAGGTCCAAATTTCAAGAATTTTGGAGGCCCAGAACCCACCCATTTGATGGCCCAAATTCAGGACAGTTATATTCCAGCAGTATTTCACCCTGTATAGATTATATTCTTTAAATTAATTAAAATACTTCTGAGTATCTAAAAATTATGAAAATTTACAGGGAGGTAGTAAACTCATGGTAGAACCTACCTACCAAATTTCAGGTCTAATGGACCCCTGTGTATACCGTGGCAAGGCCCGGACTGGCCCACCATGTTGGGACGTCCAGGCCAGTCCGATTTTCTGGACAGCTTGTTTTATTCAAATTAATTAAATTATTTCTAGATGTCCAAAAATTCTGAAATTTTGTGAGGTTGTGGTCCACCTATGGAAGGACAATCCTGCAAATTTTCAGGGCCATCAAGCCCCTGGATTGACCGTGGTATGGCCTGAAAATTGGGTCAGTTTTGGGCCAAGTACCCAGGCCCAAATGACTAACTACCATGGCAGGCTGCTGGGCCTGCATTCTAACGGCATGGCCCACTTGAAGTAAGTGTTGTATATCCCCCTTCTTATCTGGTGGGACCCACTGTGATGAGTGTGGGTCACCATGGGTCAGTAACTCATTTAAATTAAATAAATTTCTGGACTCCAGCAGGCCCAGGAAGTGGGTGGACTGGAATTCCAGCAAGGGGCCCAAATTTGTGCATAGTTGATCTTTTGGAGCCGTGGCGGCCCACCAGATTTAAGGGAGTGTTGCACACACTCTTTGCCCTCCTTCGTTAGACATTTTGGGCTTAATGAGTGCCCTCTTGAGGCCCACCTTTGTGGTGGTTGTGGGTTAGCCTTAATCAGAATTTTTGATAGTTTTATAGGCCCTATGGGCTGAAAACCTATCCCTTGAGCCCAAGATTGTGCAAGGGCTGACCTTATTGATTCATGGGCCCAATGAATCGTCTACAAGCTGATCATGTGCATTTATTAGCCTTGATGCCCTCATGAAGTGCTTAATTATGGGCTGACTTACAAGGCCCACATAAATGTATATTGTGGAGGGACTTATTAAGTCTTTGGGCTGATGTGGCAAGGCCCACACTGTCAGTATAGGCCTTGCCCATGTGTATTCTTAAGTTTACGGGTTGCCTTCAAGTCCACCATAATGTATGAATTGGATGGCTTTTGTTTGGGTCATTTCTTTTGGGCCCATTAGGTGATATATTATATGCATGTTTGTGTTAGCAAGTAGGCCTTGTGGACTCAGTTCTTTTGGATAGGCCCATTGATCTTGAGCCTATAGTCTCCTATCTATTGTGATGGGCTTAGGGGCAATAATACACAAGAAGTTGGGCCCTTGGCTGCCCACTAAACTGACCCTGTACTTGGGCCAAAAGTGAGGCCCAACTCACTTGTGTTAAATGTGAAACTTGCCCATGTAAATGAATTACTAGGCTGCCCATGAAGCTCACCACAATATGTGGAATTATGACCTTTGTGGTTGGGCCCAAACCTTACTTGAGGGCCTACTATATGGCCTATGAGTTGGGCTTGGTGTATGGCCCATTAGGCCATGCATTGCTTGGGCTTTAGACCTTACATTATATGAGTAGTGGCGGGCTACCTCTTGGAAATCAGTTGAGGTTGGATGTCCTCCTGGGTGATCCTAAGGTAGGCCCATAGGTTTCTCTATGGATGGTTAAAGGCCCACCATAGACCCTAGGCCATTTGTTTAAGGCTCAATGTGTATGTATTTGGAACCTACCTTAATGCATGTGGTCCATGCCGTCCAAGCCTTAGATCGCCCGATCATGGAGGCACTCTCTGCCTTGGGTTGCTACTGGATTCACAATCCAATAGCAGGCCCACTTGATCTTTTCTTTATGTATATATACCCTCCATCTGGTGGGGCCCCCTATGAATATTATTGGCCTTCATGAGATCATTCCCACTTATTTGACTAATTTCCGGGCTTTCGCAAGCCCAGGAAGCAGAGTAGGCCGAACGTTTATTAAGGGGCCTTAAATGTACATTGTTATGGTTGAAACTTTAGTGGACATGGGACCCACCATATTGAGAACTTGTGTGCATGTTGCGTGCTTATGTTTTCTTATAATCTTTGGGCTTAATAAATGCATTTTTCGGTCACCTTTAGTGATCACATGAGGACCCCATCTTAGATCAAATTTTTAGGACATCCCTTAGGCTTAGAGTGGGCCAGGATGTCCCAGCTTACCCCAACCATATGTTGGGCCAACTTCCACCATTTTGATGGACTTGTGGGCTAATATAAGGATAGTATTGGGCCCTTGGTTGCCCACTTAAATTGCTAGTTATTGGGCTGATGTAGTTGGGCCCATTTCATCATCCAAACTTAAACTTATTTTGGGCCGTATATTGTGTATGCGGGCTGCCCACCAAGTCCAACTTAATGCATGGATTCTATGGCCATTGGGAATTGAGCCTTGGGCCTTAATTTCTCTCTTGGGGCCCATGTTGTTAAAAGTGGTATTGTATCTTTTTATGGCCTATTATGAGGAATGTATGTATGTGGTTACCTGTGTTCTTATCTTAAATGTAGGGCCTTGGGCCTTGTATCCATATAGTTCGTGGTTGAGATGGTTCTTGGGGAATGGTGGTTAAATGTCCCCATTATGGGCCCCTCTAGGCCCGATTGTATCTAAATGTGATTAAATACTCATCTTAGACTCTTGTTAGGCTCATTTCCACATTACTTAGACCCGTAGCTTGTATACTTAGTTCGTGGGCTACCCCAGGTAAATGGGCCCCCACTAGAAGTTGGATTCCTTAAGGATATTGTCAAGTACCTGGTCTTGGTTCCTTCTTGGATAGGAAGAATGTAATATACATTGTGTATCGCCCTATAGTGTGATTAAATTCATCCTCATGACCATGTGCATCATTGTATGCTTGGTTGACACTGTGTGTGGTCATATTGGGCATTGCATGATACCTTCCCCGAGGGACGTAGTATCCCCTCTTGAGCACGTTGGATGCTTGGGATTGATGCATGGTTGATTGTGTGATTCATGCATCTGACATTACATAGCATATGAGCATTATTGCCCTTGCTTCATCAGGGTTGTAGCCTCCACAGATACATCGTGGATGACCATGTTTGGACACCGGAAATGTTACTTGAGCATACCGGGTGCATAGGATGCCCATGGGTGAAATTTCTAAAACTTCCATAGTACCAGGATCTGCTCCAATGGCATGACCGGGTGGTATATATGAGCGCATGAGGGCCTTATACCGTTAGGCCGCGACTCCCACTGTCGTGTAGTCGGTTGGATAGGGGTGTGGCCTTACTCTACTTGATGTAAGGGGGCATTCTTGGTGAGTCGACCGGCTCACGAATGGGTCCGCTACTTTGAGGTTGGTGATTGGTTGTCGCAGCAGTGGTAGTGAGGTCTCTTATGCTCGTTTTGACTGCGGGGGTGCAGAGAGCGGCAATCATCAGGTGTAATGGACCCTGGTGATTTCCTTATGATGGAAATGTACTTAATATGTGGATTGGATATGAGCACTGACATTACTTCGCATTGTATTTGCATCGGCTGTGTAAGCCTCATATTGCATTACAGTACTCATTGCATTACAGTGCTCATCGCATTACAATACTCATGGCATTACAGTACTCATTGCATTACAGTACTCATTGCATTATGTAGCCTTGGTATGGCTTCCTGCATTATCGTACTGCCTTGGTATAGTTTCTTGCATTCATGATAGCCTTAGTAAGGCTAGTGGTATTGGTATTGATCATGACTCCCTTCTGCATTCTCTACCTTCTTCTGAGCACTATTGTCACACACTTTCACCACCCTCTAAGCTTTCTATAAGCTTATGCACGATTGATGCGTGCAGGAGATCCTAGGCAGGCATCGTAGCAGCAGAGCGTGGAGTAGAGTTGAGCTTGAGGACTCCAGTGTTACTGACTCTTTTCTCTCTTTTCCCATTATCTTATGTATGTCCTTTCGAACCTGATGTAAGCTTGTAAAAGTTTAAATTCTTAGTGAATTTTATGATATGTATCCTTTGTTACTTTCAGATGTACTTGCTGTGATCTTTGGTATGCTTGTATTGGTAATGATTATACTGTTATGAAAATCCTCCTTGTAGGATCCCAGGATCGAAACCTGCCTCAGGAGCCGAGAATGGGGTACTACGGAGGCTGTTGCGGTCAGAACCGGCCATTGGGTTCCTTGTGAGTCCGGTTACCGAGTATGGGGCGTGACAATAGGACTTTTCAAGTGATTGTACTAAATAAAAACTTCTAGTACCTAACTTAAATGATTTATAAATAAACTTAGTAAGGCAATGTAACTCTAATGGATTTCAAGCCAGTTAGAGGGTCCAATTACATAGGCAGCTTAAGATATTTCAATAAAGCAACTAGCCTATATTATAGTGAGCTTGTGTGTGGGAAGTGCTTCCTATCAATCAAATAACATTCATTCAATCATGTATAAGAATTTAAGCATTCAAGCATATATAAGCATGATTAAATGAATTTGCAAATAACAATCCCAAACATAAGCATGTATAGTGGTTTGGCTACGTGCCTACTCCACTCCCGGCATCCACACTCAATCCCAAAGTACATTGGATTTCACTATTGATGGTTTTAAATTAGGTTCACTAACAACCTTTATAGTCCTACACTAAGGACACCAATTTATGCTCTCCACAAGAGCAAAGGTCCTAGACCTAGAACCCACGTTTAGGCCTACTGGCCAAGGCCCCACACAAGGCACCTACCGTTTAAGCCCGTTGGCTAAGGTCCCATATAAGGCACCTACCGCTTAGGCCCACCGACCAAGGTCTCACACAAGGCACCTAACGTTTTGGCCCACAGGCTAAGGTCCCACACTAGGAACCTAATTAAGTTATTGATAGCAAAATCTTAGCCTCAATCCTACACGAGGAAAGAGACTAAACTTTGAACTCTTAACTATGACACTTACTTGTCGGATTGAGTTCACTTTTGTAGCTCGTCTTGGGATGTTTGATCTTCGCGCTTCCGTGCGTGAATCAGCTTCCCAATGCTCCCTTGATCGCATCCCTTGGATTTACCTGTTGGCTCAGCTTCACAATAAAAAATCTTGCATATGATATACTTATAAAGGTGACTAAGGTTATGGGAGTTGGTTGAATCTCTAACGGAGGTTATACATGGGTTTCCTAAGAGATTCAACTGATGGATATACTAGAGTATGATTGAGATCAAGGATATGCTTATAGGTTCGGTCTCAATACCCTAGTGAAGGCTTGAGATCATGTTCTTCATAAATTCGAGCTTTGAATGCTGTTTAGATGATGAATCATAATGAAGAGAGCATGAATCTCATACGGATATAGTCTAGGTAGGTTAAGATAAGCTTAGGTTACACTAGGGACTCTCAATAGCCATAATCCATACTTTTTGCAAGCTCTTACAAGCCATTTTTATACGCAAAAGCTTGCAACAGATAGAAAATGGCTATAAAACAACTAGTTCTTGGTGCTACCGAAGTGACCTTCTGTACCACCAAACTTGCTTCAGTAGCACCAAATTATCTATCGGTAGTACCAAATTAAATTTCCAAGTTGCTTATTGAAAATAGTCTCTTTAGATGGCACCGAACTTTGTTCATCAGTGGCAGTCGTTGTCGCCGAAATACATAGTCGGTAATACCGAATTAACGTTGTAATCTTGTTGGACTGTTTTGAGCCCCTTCGGTAACACTGAAGGCATCTTTGGTGGTACCTTCACCCTACCGATAGTGGACAAATTTTCCTATTTTTATCCAATAGTTCAACAACTTAGGACTTACTTAAGCCAAGACTATGGGATATAAAATATGGACTTTGGTTTGGCTTAGAATAGATGACCTAGGAGGGTTTTCCTATTTAGGTTGGGATGATCTATTTGCAAGATTTTAAGATCGCAAAAGCAATTCTTCGTCTTTAATGTAGTTTTTCTTGCTTCAGCTCCGGTTGCGTCGCCGATCTTCATTTGTCAAGAACTCGTCCAACTTCAAGACACAACTAGTCATGTAATTGATAAACATGAGTGTAAATAGGTGCACTAACACATCTATGGATAATATTTTTGCAAAACTGGAATCAGATGATGAAGCTAATCTTGAGTATCAACCATCTCAGGTTGATGATCGGCTTAAGTCTTTAGAAGAAAAAAAATTGTTGAGTTGAAAGTATCACAGGATAATCCGGTTGAAAGTCATAAATCTTCTATGAAATATATGCGTAAATACTTTCATTGCATTACTAGAGGACTTCACCAAATTGACTCATCTATACCTCATCCATCCTCTTCTTCTGGATCTGATTAGGTTGATATCATTTTATTTTATACTTGGGTTGTATAACTTTATACTATGTGTGTTGTATGATAACTCTCTCAAACTCATATCTTATATCCTTGTTGATGACTTTATGTTAACTTTAAATTACCATTGTCTATGCATTTTCCTCTTAATGGTCTACTATTTCTGTTGTGATTTATTGATTTTAATCACATTAGTATTCTTCCCTTTGTCATTTTGTGACAAAAGGGGGGAGTGATTTCTAATTTGATAAGTAGATTCAATGAGTTATGCATTATATTGAATGTTGATATATTGAGATATGATTGGTTGTTGGGAGTTTTGTATTGGAAATGTATTATTTATCATAATATAGGATAATCTCACATTGAGGGGGAGTAAATTTTGCTGATTCAATAGAGCTGCATCTTCCACAAACATGGATATCAAGCTGATAGTATGAATGTTGTTATGCTAAGTGTTTTGTCACGAATTTGACAAAGGGGGAGATTGTAAGCGCTATAATGTATAAATGCACTCCTTTCTGTCGAATTTCGATGAGACAAAACAGCTTATGATATGGTTCACACAATGTGAATCAAGATGGAAAGTTCACCTTCAAGAGATTCAAGATGGAAAGTTCACCTCAAGAGAATCAAGAAGATGGAAAGTTCACCTTCAGGAGAATCAAGATGGATGAAGAAATTTCAAGTTCTACTAAAGAATAGTAGAAATCCAAACTCCTACTTCAAGCTCTATTAAAGATTCAAGAACAAGTTCTAAGAAGTTCAAGGTACTTCAATGTTAAGTCTTTTCAGGTATAATAGACCCTAGAAAGACCTTAGGCTTAGGTCCTTTCAAAACATAATCATATATGGATTTTTATACTTTATATAGGCTTAACTTCGACTAGCATAGGCTTAGGTTTAACTAGTCTAAGCTGTGCCTCGACTAGTCTAAGAAATTTTTGACTAGTTTAAGTTCAAAATGCAAAAAATAGTTTTTTCCGTTGCTTCCTCGACCAGTCAAGCAGACTGCTCGACCAGTCGAGGGTTGCTCTACTCGAAGTCTAGCAACTACAGTAGAGCAGGGCCTTTGACCAGTTGAAGAACAGTTTTATCCGATTGCGCCCAAAATTTGAAATTTTGTTAGATCTTTGACGAGTCTAAGGAGACCTTAAACAAGTCAAAGCAATAACATTTCTAACAATAAATAGAGTCCTTCTCTCATTCTGAAATTAATCATTTAAGCTAAGAAAAGCCTTCACCAAAAGAGAGAGAAGTCCCCACTATCTTCAACCTATTGCATGGTATTTTAATATTTTTGTTTAAATAGCTTTTTGTTTTAATTCCTTGATCTCTTTTCATAAATCTTATTTTTAAAGAGAGTAATTGCTCTTCTTTGAGATCTTAAGGAATTCAAACAAGTAGCCTTGGGTTTGAATTAATTTAAAATCAATCTAGAACCTAGAACCCTTGTTTGTATTACTAGACATTGAACATTCTACTTCAAGCGAAGTGATTCTACAGGCTACATCAAAAATGTCTTCAATGAGAAGATAAGTACATTTCTATTATTTATATTTTGGTTTCTTTGAGATAGCCAAAAAATCTCATGTGTTAGTTTTGACTAAGATAGCAAGAAAATCTCAGTGCAGTGTTTTTGTTTGTGATAAGCCCTTTAAAATCACAACTGTATAAGGTTTTAAAGTGAACCTATGAAAACCTTATTTTTAATGAATGCCAATATCACGTGGGTTGTGATTATTAGGAGTAGAGTATGTGTGGCTGTTTGAGAACAGTTGGTGTACACACCGAACCACTATAACTCCTGGTGTTGTGGTGAATGTTTAAATTTTGTATCCGTGGTGAATGATTGTTACTTTATTTCTGTACTAGTGGTGAATGTTTGTAATAGATAGCTTTATTATCTCTTGCTTT
Organism: Magnolia changhungtana; assembly: GCA_030180095.1. Taxonomy (NCBI): domain Eukaryota; kingdom Viridiplantae; phylum Streptophyta; class Magnoliopsida; order Magnoliales; family Magnoliaceae; genus Magnolia; species Magnolia changhungtana. Next base: position 9,729,067 of record JASAUF010000600.1, read on the forward strand.
GTTTGAAGTCTTGATCCTTACAAACGTTCGTGAAATCAGGTTATCCTACCTAAAACTTTGTTTTTGGTATAAGGTTGTCCTACGAAATAAGTTTAAATCAGTTTTTCAATACTAATGTTATTAAGATTTCCACTTTATTCTAATTTATTTATTATTTCAGTACTTTAAGTTTTTATTTGGCATAATCCTATTCACCCCCCCCCCCCCCAGCCCTTAAGACTGTTAAGCTTGTCCTTTTAAATCGCGCACAGAAATCTTAATACTAATTCATTCTAGAAATGCCTTGATTATCTAAACGAGTTCTAGACCACTCGTTAGTGGGCCACTAGTTCCAAAACTATATAATAATGTTTGTCTCACTGGGTTTGACGCCCATCGTAGGTAACGAACTAAGAAAGTGCCTAGAACGACTCAACTTAGGCCAGAAGTCAAGTGTTTACAACGCACGAATCCCCTAAGTTAAAATCTGAAACTTAAGTGAAATAGACCTTTTTCTCTTTCATGAAGTTGTGGCTTTCCGACTGTTAGATCGTAACCAAACTCGAGGCATGTGCTAAGGATATTTCCCTGAATGCTCTTTTAATTATCAATATTATCATGAAAGTGACGAATTAAACATTTGATTGTGATAAGTCTAGACTTCGTTATACACCCATGGAACTCAATGTTTGGAATTGTTCTAATTGGAGGATTAATGCTTTGAACTTAATTATGAAACTTACCGAGTGCTGGAGTTTAGGAGAAGGTAAGGCACAACATTGATGTATTTTAGAAATTTATTATATACATTGTTTTTTTTTTTTAAATCACTTGAGCTTATAGAAATTAGGGCTAAGAGGTGAAGCTTGTAGCATGATGGGATATTTTTATTGCTTTAATTCATGTTTATATTGAACTTACTTTGATTCTAGTTTGATATTTAAGGAACACTTTCAGTTTTTAATGGTTTATTGTGACTCAAATTATAGTAGATCTGCAATAGATTTGAGTATCTTCTTTTCATATTTTGATATTGTGAAATTAGGAAATCTTGTTGTTCACCATCGTCCCTTGGGGATGGTCGGATGATGGAATCCCTTTTAATCTTCATGATTCTCTTATGATTGATTGCGAGAGTTGGTAGATCCTGTTGTTTGCCATTGTCTCCTGGGCATGGTTTTGTGATGGAATCACTCCTGATCCTCATGACTCTCATCCATTGAGAATTAAATCAAAGGAATTTTAGATTTTATCTTAATTGTCATATCTTCCAACTGGATAAGATAAGACTCTGATTCCAGTTGTGTCCTTGAAACAAGCATAGTATCTCCCTGATTGCTACAAGTGGATCCTTGGAAACCCTAGTTCTCACCTTTGAATTCTTAGTTTTAATCACTTTAATCACAATTACTCTCTCAATCACTTCAGAATTAGTTTTACATCTTCTCGTAGTTTTGATTCTAGTTGCTTTCAGATTACTCACGAGATTAGTCCCTCTGGATTCGACCTCAGTCTCACCGAGATTATTACTGCATCGTGACCCTACATTTGGGGTTGTGAACAAGTTTTTAGCACCGTTGCCAGGGATTAACGGTTGCTTTTTTCTTAGATTAACTAGTTTTGGAATTAGGTTAAGATTAGGATTTGTTTACTTTCTGTTTTTAGGTTAGGATTTTTCTGAATTATTTTTAGAAACTAATTCGCCTTCTAATTCTAGGTTTAGAAACTTTCCTAATTTATTTTTAGAAACTTTCCTTTTTCATTTTTAGAAACTAGGTTGCTTTTTTGAAACTTTCCTAATTTGTTTTTAGAAACTTTCCTAATTTGTTTTTAGAAACTTTCCTTTTCATTTTTAGAAACTAGGTTATTTTTTTAGAAACTTTCCTAATTTGTTTTTAGAAACTTTTTTACTTTGTTTTTAGAAACTAGGTTGCTTTTTTAGAAACTTTCCTAATTTATTTTTAGTAACTCAACTTTCTATTTCTATTTTTAGAAACTAGTTTACTTTCCTTTTTCTTTTGCAGGATCCTAACATAGAACCTTCTAATTTGGTAACCTCTTTCTAATTCTCTCTTTCTATTTCTAGATTTCTTATTATTGTAGGAATTTCTTCTATTTTATTTTAGGATTAGGTTGAGTATTAAGGTTTCACCAGGTATATGCAAAAGTGGGAGCGTCAATACGCTGAGATAGCTAAAAGATATTGGGAAGGGATATATGATGATTATGATAGGAAACAGCCTATGTCTCAAAAATTTTCTGAAAATATCATCAAGAAGCAACTGGAATACAATGCTCCACCAGTTAAGAAGTCCTTACGCGATCATATGCGGGAAAATAATTGCACCCCACGAATTAAGAAAATAGTACGTGATTGTTGGGGTCATCGTGATTATGGGACTGGGAACTATTATTACCCATCAAACAAGAAGAAAACAATGCGTGATTACAATATGGGTGATAATATGTACCAACAACCATCCAACTCTCTCACTTATGACCCATACGACTATAATCAGTGGAAACATCAACATTGGAGAGATGCACCAACAAGGGATTATAGTGAACATTCTCTTGGATCCCCTACCTTTAAAATCCAACCAGAATCAATCCAAGAGGATTCACTTCAGAAACTCATGGATGCAAAAGAGCAATTCAATCAATATCTCATGCAATCATTCATAACCGTTGAAAAATCTATCAAATTGATTAAATCAACCAAACTAAAACGTCAGTCACACCTCAATGAGGAGGAAGAGGCTAGGTTATCCCAGCCTCAACCTAATCCATAAACAAAATGCGAGGAGAGTGATCCTAACTCGCTTGTGGAAGATACCGAAATTGAGAATGGGGAGTTAGATTCTGTTAATGAGCATACAGTTCAATTCCCTGAAGAGTCGATCTCGATGACTATCTAAAGGAATAATCAAGAGACGCTATTAGTTTTCAAATATAGTGATACTGAGACACTTGGTTTCAATGAGGAAGAGGCTAGTTTATTCAAGCCTCAACTCAACCTAGACAAATAGTGTGAGGTAAGTGATCTCATCCCATTTATGAACTATACTGAATTGGACGATGATAAGTATTGGGATGAGAATCATGAGTTTACAGCCCAAGATTCACTGGAATTGACTTCAATTATGGTTCAGGAAAGTGATCACGAGGTACAGGAAGTTCTACTCCACCCATATGACACGGTTGATTTAAATGTGGAGGAAGAGTCTCTTCCAGGTGAATCGCAGGACTCTTTTGAGGCATGTTCGGCCCACTCCTCTAATTTAGATTATAATATGATTAGAGAGATGGACGAGTCGCTCGATATGACTCTGGAATTGGAAACCACCCAGTTAAGGCCACCATTTGAGCTGTCAACCCTTGACAATATAGTGCCTCTACTGAGTAGTATCAATGAACAGAGTCTTCACATCAATGCGCCTACTGATCCACAATCTGTTTATGTAGTGCAGGGCGAGATGTATCCAGTGACAATTAACTCTCACCATGGTGAAGAGCAAGAGAGCATGTTTCCCACTATTCTAAGAGAAGGCGAAGGAATCATTGGGCATATCATCACATACCTCAATGTGGAAAAAGAGCCTCTCTCAACTGACTATCTCAACTCTCTGAAAGATTGCTTGGCATATTTTACAGATTCAAATGACCCCATGATAAAAGAAATAATGGATGACTTACAGAACAATGCCTCAGTAGTTGTTATTGACCGAGAGAACTCTTACTCTAAAGAACCTCCTTTCACAGATCCTGAATGTTTACCATCAAAGGAGGAGGAGCTTAAAATTGAACCTAAGTCTGAAACTTCAGAATGTGTTGAGGCTATATCACCTACTGAGAATTTTTCTGAATTTCACTTGTAGTGTCTGATTCACCATATTGCTCGAACTTTGAAAATTTGTCTGGCACAGGAGAATCATATATACTTTAGCTACCTCAGGCGATTCATTGATGATTTTTTGAGGCACATAAATTTCTCTGGAAAATCATGCTCCAGGGCATCCAAGCCTATTGCAAAAAGGGCTTTTGGATGATCTTGTTAAGAAACCTACAGAGAAATTTATCAAGATATAGCTGGAGGAGGAACCTTATTGCATGACTAAGTAGTTTTTCCCTATTTTCCTAGTTAGGTTTATTGCTTTCAAAAAATTTAAGATTAGGATAGTTTACTTTTCGCCGTTTAGGATAGTTTATTTTTTGCCGTTTAGGATAGTTTGCTTTTTGCTATTTAGGAAAGTTTGCTTTCTGATGGTTTAATTCTTGTGCTAACCCATCTTTATATTGAGATATTTTAGGAGAAAAAAACCTCAGAATTCTTTCTTCAAGTACTACCTTTCCACCACTTCCATTTTCTTTTCGTTGCCTCATTTGCATTAAATACTTATCTCTTTTACATTGAAGATAATTTAGATTTTAGGTTGGGGGTGTAGATTAGGCAGTTAATCAGTTGTTTTCTTAGTCTTTGGGTAAAATTGTGAAAAATTAAGAAAAAATTCTGAAATTTCTGCAAATTTAAGTAATCTCGAAGTTAATCCATGAATTAGAATTACAAGATACTTAATGTTGATGCCTTATGTCTCTTGGATTTTAGTCACTTGGGAGATCTTAAAATTAAGTTAAGTCATTGATCCTCGATTAGAAGTTTTAAACATTGATTGAGTCATGATTTCACATGTCACATCCAGCTTACACATTAAAGTGTCAGTTTGATATTGAATTGTTAACTTGATGATTATTAAGCATGGAAGTAACCAACCTAGGAAATTTGTCCATCATGTTCAATGGGAAGAATTGAAAAGAAAGAAAAAGAAAACATCCAACTAAAAAATAGTTATCGTCGAAAAGAGCTTATCAATGAAAAGATTGAACATAGCGTGAAAGCCATCAATGGAAAAATCAAAAGCTGGAAAAAAAATTAAAAAAAAAACTAAAAGATGAACTGTAAGGCAAGTTTTGGTTTTGGTTCTGGTTGTCCTGAATGCTCTTTTAATTATTAATGTTATCGTGAAAGTGACGAATTAAACCTTTGATTATGATAAGTCTAGACTTCATTATACACCCATGAAACTCAATGTTTGGAATTGTTCTAATTGGAGGATTAATGTTTTGAACTTGATTAAAAACCTGAAATTATCCTTAAAAAACATATTCTGAAACTTTGAGTCATTTTGTGAAATTGCGCAGAGTGAAGTCTATTTTGGGAAACTACGCAAAGTGAAGTCAATTTTAGCAAACTGCATTTATTTGAGGCGGTTTCTAGAGTTTTCCAACTAGGTGCAAAAGTTGGAGTTCCACAACTATAAATAGGACTTCCTAGGATGCTCCAAGGCATCTTCTAGGGTTTGGAGGAGCAAAGCACAAAGGTGGAGAGTCGTCACCAAGCATTTTTCTTCTTTCTTCCTTATTTTTCATGCTTTCTTCTAGGGTTTTAGATCCAATCATGTCTATGGTTAGCTAAACCTCTTAACTAGGGCTAAGAGGTGAAGCTTGTAGCGTGATGGGATATTTTTATTGCTTTGATTCATATTTATGTTGAACTTACTTTGATTCTAGTTTGATATTTAAGGAATACTTTTAGTTTTTAATGGTTTATTGTGACTCGAATTACAGTAGATCTGTAATAGCTTTGAGCATCTTCTTTTCATGTTTTGAGATTATGAAATTAAGAAATCCTGTTGTTCATCATCGTCCCTTAGACATGGTCGGATGATGGAATCCCTTTTAATCTTCATGGTTCTGTTATGATTGATTGTGAGAATTGGTAGATCCTGTTGTTTGCCATTGTCTCCTGGGCATGGTTTTGTGATGGAATCACTCCCAATCCTCATGACTCTCATCCATTGAGAATTAAATCAAAGGAATTTCATATTTGATCTTAATTGTCATATCTTCCAACTAGATAAGTTAGGACTCTGATTCTAGTTGTCCTTAAATCAAGCATAGTATCTCCCTGATTGTTGTAATTGGATCCTTGGAAACCCTAGTTCCCACCTTTGAATTCTCAGTTTTAATCACTTTAATCACAATTACTCTCTCAATCACTTCAGAATTAGTTTTACATCTCCTAGTTTGGATTCTAGTTGCTTTCAGATTACACACAAGATTAGTCCCTGTGGATTCGACCTCGGTCTCACCAGGATTATTACTGCATCGCGACCCTACACTTAAGGTTGTGAACACAATCCCACTTAGAAAATTTCCCAAAACCGTACGTTCTACTAAGACCTAGCTTGTCTATCTGACTTTGGCATCGAAGGGTCTCCTGCAATAGCCAAGGTCTCCATTCTTATCCTCTTTTGCAGGTCTCAAGTGGTCTAGGAAAGACATCCAGATTTATGCATCAACAAGTAGCATTAATTTTTAAGTAGGATTAAAGTTTTTAAAAGTCCTATTCACCCCCCTTTAGGACACTTGGGCATAATTCCATACTTCAATTAGTGGTTTATCGCAATTTCACTCCATTGGAGCTATTGCTCGCAGTTAACTTTTTGTCTTTACTTTCTTCAGAAAAATCCTCCTGGGCAGGTTCTTTTTAGGAACTCGGAAGCACACTCAATGGAATCAAGCAAAGAACACATAATCATAGAAACAAACCCAAACAAGAACAATCCGATTTTTAGGTGGAAAAACCTTGCGAGAAAAAATCACGGCACAAAGCGACGAGTAATTGTAAGTGCCATATTGTATAAAGCACACCTTTGTTTGTCAAATTTCGTTTAGATAAAATAGCTTATGAAGTGGTCCATCTAATGTGGATCAAGATAGAAAGTTCAAGTCCTCACTTCAAGTTAACCAAGATCAACATCTACTATGGTTCAAGACTTTATTGAAGTTCAAGTCATGAAGTAAATCAAGATGGAAAGTTCAAGCTTTACTAAGTTCAAGTTCTACTACACTTCAACTAGAAGATCAAGCTTCATCTTCATCTACAAGTTCTATTAAAGAATCAAGTAGAAGAATAAGTTCCGTGAAGTTCAAACTTCAATGTTCAGTCTTTTCAGGTATAAAGACCCTAGAAAGACCTTAGGCTTAGGTTCTTTCAAGAGACAAACTTATATGGCTTTTTATACTATTGTTAAGCTAAAGTTCGACTAGTCTAAGTTGTGGCTCGACCAGTCTAAGAAATCTTTGACCAGTCCAAATTTGAATTTAGAAAATGAATTTTTCTATTGCTTTCTCAAGCAATCGAGATGACCACTCGACCAATCGAAGAGGGGCCTTCGACCAGTCGAGGGTTGCTTGACTCGAAGTAAGCAACTAGATTTTGGCACCCTTGACCAATCGAAGCCCATGCTCAACCATTCGAACAAGGCCCTCGACCAGTCGAAGAACCGTTTTATCCGATCACGCTCAAAATTTGAAATTTTGTTAGTCCTTAGACAAGTCAAAAAATACTTTAGACGAGTCGAAGCAACAACTTTTCAGTCTATAAATAGAGGCCTTCTCTCAATCCAAAATTACCAATCCAAGCTTGAAAAAGCCTTCATCAAGAGAGAGAGAAGTCTCCATTATCTTCAAGCTATTGCTTGGTATTTTTAATCTTTTTTTAATAGCTTTTTGTATCAATTCCTAGATCTCTTATTTTTTTGAATCTTATTCTATAAAGAGAGTAGATACTCTGCTTTGAGATCTTGAGGAATTCAAACAAGTAGCCCTTGGTTTGAATCGATTTAAAATCAATTTAGAACCTAGAACCCTTGTTTATATGACTAGACATTGAACAATCTACTACAAGAGAAGCGGTTCTACAGGCTACATCAAGAGATACGTCTTCAAGATAAAGATAAGTATATTCTATCTTTTGTATTTTGGTTTTATTGAGATAGCCAGAAAATCTCATTTATTGGTTTTTCTGAGATAGCCAAAAAATCTCAGTGAAGGGTTTTTGTTTGTGATAGCCCTTTAAAATCACAATTGTATCAGGTTTTAAGGTGACCCTATGAAAACCTTATTTTTAGTGAAAGTCAATATCACGTGGATATTGATTATTGGGAGTGGAGTGAGTGTGGCTATTTGAGAATAGTTGTTATACACATCGAACCACTATAACTCTTGGTGTTGTGGTCAATGTTTACTTTTTGCATATGTGAAGAATGGTTGTAATTTTATTTATGTAAAAGTGGTGAATGTTTGTAATAGATAGCTTTATTGTCTCTTGCTTGGTTTGAGTTCTTGATCCTTACGATTGTTCGTGAAATAAAGTTGTCCTACTTAAACTTTGTTTTGGGTGTAGGTTGTCTTACGAACTAGTTTGAATCAATTTTTCAATACTAGTGCAATTGAGTTTCCTGATTTATTTATTATTTCAACAATTTAATTTTTATTTGACATAGTCCTATTCACCAACCCTCCCCCCAGGACTATCAAGGTCGCCCTTTTCAATAATGCACTATGAAAAGCATAATTACAAGAGAAACGATCTTGCCGATTCGAACAAGCCTCGAATCTTATTCAAACCCTAGCTTTACCCTTGAACCTTTAAGAACATTTTAGAAAGCCCTAATACACCCTTAATCCCCCTAATCTTAATTACACCAGATATATATACTATCACAACTGGAATAGAAAAAAAATTGTATACTTACTCAATTCTATGCGCAACTTTGATGGGACCTTCGATGGTATCGACGTCCCTTGAAGACTTGTCGATGGCATCTAAGCCTCCTTCAATGCAATTGAGAAAACATTTAAAACAGTCCAGCAACCAACATGGATTTATTTTGATTTTCTCAATGGGATTAAGCATCTGTTGATGGCATCGAAGTATAATTAACCAACATAAAAAATAATAATAATAATTTTTAAAGAACATCAAGTGAGAGAACTCACTTATAATTTTTTTTTCTTCTTTTTCTTCTCTTCCTTTTTCTTTCTCTCTCATGTGAGCGACAAAAGAAAGAAAATATCCTCTCTCTCTCTCTCATGTCAAGCACTACCACACCTATTCCTCACGCCTCTCTCACAACCCCCCTTCATAAACTCTTCAATGACAAATGCATCACCTGTGCAAGAGGTGTTACCTCTCGCTCCTCTCTCTACCTTTTCTCTTCCTTTAGTTTTTATTGTTCTTTTCATTTAAAACACGTGTTGGCACGCTGTCCAATTTGCATGCACGACGTGCTATGAATTGCATGTGTGCCACGTGTGTGCACGTGGGGTGCATGGGTTGTGTGTCATGTGTGTGAGAGGTGTATGAATGAGATGGGTGTACATGGTGTGTGATTTGTGATGCATGCATGGACGGATGGTGTAAATGGATGAACTAATAGATGTATGGTCAAATGGGTTGGTGTGTAATCGGTGGTTAGACTTTAAGATGTACATATGGATTAAAGGTGAGATGGGCGAGTAGGATATGTGGATGGGTTAGATGAAAGGGTGATGAATAGCGGCTTCTAGAAGAGGTGACATGCACACCTCTGGTATGGACCCCACATTGGGTATGTGGTCAGATGGACATGTAGGATTTGTGGGCGACCACATGACCAGCAAGATGGACGATCAGTTTGGGGTAGGATGGACGAATGTTTTGATATTTTTAGCATGTGAAGATGGGTGTATCATTGGATGGATGGTTAGATTTGGATGTGTTCAAATTAAAGATTGAGATTGGATAGGTTAATATTCTAGAACAACAGTCATGTTGGACGAATTTGGTACATCGATCAACTTTACCATTGGGCAGTCAAAATTAATTCAGGTTATTACACATACTAAGTGTAACCCTATAACCCTAACCCCTCTTATATCATATATCTTATTGTAGAAGGGAAACACACTAATAAGAGAGAGTGAGAGAGAGAGAGAGAACTTGGATGCCCTCTCACTGGACGTCCCATCTAGAGAAGTGAAGAGAGGGTGTGAGAGAGAAAAGTTTATCTTTCCTTCACTCCATTATTCATCATGCCTACTTGCCTTCTCTGTGTGCTCCACCTATAGGGATGGTTGGTGCGTTTTCTTAGCCCCTATCAGAGAAAAATGCATTCTCTTCTCGATTTTCCTTCACATGTGATAGATTAGGGAGAGACTCATTGGTTTAAGTGATCGACATCAACAAATCTATACTATAGATTTCATTTATACGATCATTATTTCTAGATATGATCTCATCAATCGACATATTTATTTTTTATTTATAATTCTGATATTACTATGATCGGGTTTCCTGAGAAGGGATCCTTTGATTATATTATATTGTATTGTTATTCCATTGCACATAGACCCTAAGGACCCAACAAGATGACCGTATATCTTATCATAGATGTCCACAAGTGTATCCTACTTACTTGTGATGATCATAGTCCAGAAATGGTACCGAAATCTATGGATCACAACTCTTCCTTGTCAATGACCGATGTGTTCAATCTCAAGTTCCCAAGAACTACCAAAGGACTTGCTGCTCAACTAACCCATATTCATATAACTTCAAGGTAGCGCATCAAGTTATCTACGTAGGACCGATTGTCATCATGATGTACAACTGAGATTAAACTTATCCCATCCACATGGCTAGGGGATTAGGGCTCATATTGGTTTTCTAGCGCATATATTCTAGCAATGCCCTTAGGCATCAGAGTCCTTAGACTTCTTTCATGGTCACCTTGCCTTAGAGTCCAAAGCGACCAGGAGTTGGAAACTAGATCTCTTACTTATTATCAAGGACAAAAAGAGAATTACTATGAATGTATGAAATGAATACTCAAAGGGCTATTTTTAGGCACGAGGGGATGGTATTCCTGCTCAAATGATGGTTATTTATGCTTAAAATCGTTACAAATACATGGTGCACTTCGATTGGTTAAAGGGACATGTGGTGCATCATTGAATGAGTGACATGGAGCCCCTAATTAGATGAGGTTCCATTGAACCAAGGGGTTCAGAGGGTTGGGCAATAGTCGTCTTGTGCTCATTAGAGAATGGTCTTGTGCTCAAGGAGTGTGTGCCTTGTGTTAACATCTGGAAGTCTACTCAAACTAGATTTACCATACATCTTGTGCCCATGAGAAAATGGTCTCACGTTAACATCTGGCGGTGTGCGCGAGCTAGACATATGTTTTGACCTTCTTCTTGAAATGGTCTTACAACAACTATCTTTGTTTGGCGTGAATGCCATTTAGTTGGCACGTGATGATTTTCGTACACCTCCACACACATATACATGTATAGCTTTTTCTTGTTTATTTGTAGTCCTAACCCAAAAGCTAAAAAGTGTTGTCCTCTTCTCTTTCTTAACCATCCTTCCCAGAAACTAGACCATTCTTCTGTAAACATTGTTGTTGATGTCTTAAATTTGTCAGTAACAAGGGTCTATCGATGCCATCGAGCAGATGTTCGATCCCATCGAGAAAATCCAAAAAATTCATGTTAGTTGATGGAACATTTTGGTGTTGTTACTCGATGACATCGAAGGAGTTCGATGGCATCGACAAATCCTAGATAGGGTGTCGATGCCATCAAAGATGTGCGTAGAATTGCATAAGTGTGTAAGTTATTTCCTATTCCGGATGTAACACTATATATAACAAGTGTAATCGACATTTGGGAGAGAAGATGTGTATTAGGGCTTTCTAAATCATTCTTAAGGGTTAAAGGGCATAGTTAGGGCTTATGAAAAAATTATTTTAGGTCTGTTTGAATCGGTAAGACTCTATCTCTTATAATATCATCTTTCAAGTGCATTACTCATCGCTTTGTGCAATGGTTTTTCCTGAAAGAATTTTTTCACATAAAATTTGGATTGTTCTTATTTGGGCTTGGTTGTACGATTTCGTGTACTTTGCTTGATTCATCTCTATGTGCTTCCATGATTCCCCAACAAGTGGTATTGGAGATAACGTTGGGAAGCATATTGAATGTAAAAGCAAGGTATCAATGGCATCCAACATGAAGTTCGATGTAGAAAAATATTTTGGTAAAAATAAGTTTGAACTATGGAAATTTACGATGAACGGTATCCTAGTTCAACAAGGATTGGGCGAAGCTCTCCTTGGAAAGCAACCGAAAACTATGTTAGAAGAAGAATGGAATAAGTTAGATAAGAAAGCTAATATATTTATCCAATTGTTTTTAACAGATGAGGTCCTTTATAATGTTATGAGAGAGAAGATTGTAGCAGATAGATGGGCTAAGTTAGAGAATATCTATGCGAAGAAGTCTCTTGAAAATCGTTTGTCTCTGAAGCTGAAGTTGTTCAATCTGAGGATGATGGAGAGGGCTGACATTGAGGCCCACATCAGTATTTTCAATAGGCTTGTTTACAAGCTATTGGATGTGGAAGAAATGATGAAAGATGAAGATCAGACATGTATATTGTTGAACTCTCTTTTAGCATCGTACAAGTCGTTCAAAGACTCTTTGTGCACCGATAGAATGGTCATTAACATTGAGACCATTATCTCAGCCTTTCAGTCGAAGGTGATGAAAAAGAAAAATGGTGATGTGGGTGCTTCTACAGATGCACTGGTTACGAGGGGGCGAAATTCTGAGCGGGACAGTGGAACTTCACGATCAAGGTCCAAATCCAAGGGCAAGGGCAAAGGAAAGTTGAAGTGTTGGAATTATGGTATGACAGGGCACATGAAGAAGGATTCTCAGAATCCTAAGTCGAGAAAAAAGAATTCAGAGAGTTCTTTCAGGGAAGCCAACACTGCAGAATCCAGTCATGAGACGAGTGGTAGTAACATGTCGACTGTATCAAAATCTAGGTATTTCGACGATTAATGGATTTTGGATACGAGGGCTTCGTATCACATAACCTCTTATAGGAGTTGGTTCACTAGTTACAGTGAGTTCGATGGTGGCCTGGTGTTTATGGGCAATGATATTGCTTGTAACGTGGTTGTTGTTGGATCGATATGCTTCAAGATGTTTGATGGCATAGATCATATCTTGATCGAAGTAAGATGCGTTCCTAAGTTAAGGAAGAGCCCAATATCTTTGGGTGTAGTCGAGGCACTAGGGTGCAAATTCATCGGGTTTGATTGTCTTTAAAGTTTCAAAGGGGGCACTCATAGTCATGAAGGCACAAAGGAATGGAAATGTTTACAAGTTGATCGGGAGTACTTCATCTGGTGGAGTTGCAACGTCTGTATTGGATTCCATGTCTACACGTATGTGGCATGCATACTTGGGCCATATGAACGAGCAATGGATGAAGGTACTTTCTGACCGTTGTTTGATTCTAGCTTTTAAATGTATTAATTTTAGTATTTACGAGTGTTGTATATATGGTAAACAGTCGGGGTTGTCTTTTAAATTTGGGAAACATGTTTACAAGGGGGTTCTAGATTATGTGCATTCTGATGTATGGGGTTGTCGCCCGTGGTTTTTGGTGGAGGGTCGTCATGGTATTTCATGTTCATTGACAATTATTTTAGAAAAGCGTGGGTTTATTTTATTAAAAATAAATCTGAGGTTTTCACCAACTTCAAACAATGGAAGGCGATGGTGGAAAAATAATTTGAGTGAAAGGTGAAAGTATTGAGGGCAGATAACGGTGGGGAATTCACTTATTGGGAATTCAATCAGTATCGTACGAATGAAGGGATTGTGACACACAACATAGTGCGTCATATACTAGAGCATAATGGTGTGGCTGAGCGAATGAATTACTCTCTTAAAGAGGGCCCGATGGATAGTAAGCAATATGGGTTGGGCAAGGAAATGTGGATGTTAAAAAAGGCTTGTTACTTGGTGAATCAATCCCCTTTTACAACTATTGATTGTAAAATTCTAGAGGAAGTGTAGAGCGGACAACAGGTAGACTACTCAGGGCTACGAGTATTTAGTTGCGATTCTTACTCTCATGTACCATCAGTTGAGAGAGACAAGCTGGACCAAATGGCAAAAAGTACATCTTTGTTGGCTATGATAATGTCGTGAAGGGGTATAGGCTATATGATCGAGCCACACAGAAAATCATCCTTAGCCGTGACGTCAAATTCGATGAGAGATCCTTGTTCCATAAGGATGAGCACAAGGAAACTAAAAAGTTAGTTGTTAATGTTCAAATAGACATAAGTGAAACATGGCTGATATAGAGACGCAGACATAGGTACAGGAGCAGATAGAGACACCTGTGAGAAAGAATCCTCCAAGGGATCGTGCGTTACCAGTGAGATACAGGGATGACTTGAATATTGCATTTGCCCTCATTACGGATGAGTAGAGCTGTCCACAAACCGAGTTAGCTCAGTTAACTCGCTCAACTCGAAAAAGCTCGATTCGACTTGGTTAGAAACTGAGTTTAAACCAAGTCGAGCTGATCTTTGGAGCTCTAAAAAGTTTCGAGTCGAGTTCGAGCTTATCCGAGCTCGAATTGACTCTGATCAAACCCCAACTCAAATTGAACCAGTTCAGTGACTCGGTTATTTTGATATTGATGTTGCTCACCAAGTGTTTGATGAAAAGACTTAATGAAGTGTAGTTTCGGGTGCATACATTCTCCGCGGGATCAGCTAGTGGCGAGGAAGGTATGGATATGAAACAAATCACTAATATATATATATATATATATATATATAACATGATAAATCTACCCTTGTATCTTGATTTTGATTCTACCTACTAAGTGTTTGGTGAAATACCTGTAAACTGTTGCTACTGCTATTTTGCATACTGTAATAAATTGAAGGTGCACTCCATGTGTTTGAGAAAATGATGCACATGCTCAAACTCGGCTCAAACAGGTCTGACCTACTGATCGAACCAAGCCGAGCTAGCCAGTCAGGCTCGAGGACTGAACTGAGTCGAGTTTAAGCTGGGGTCAACAAGTGGCCAAGCCGAATCAAGTTGTGCCAAGCTCGACTCAATTCGACTCGTGTACAGTTCTACAGATGAGGGGTATCGATCTACTTTTCAAGAAGCTCTTGATGATGTAGATGCCATAAAATGAAAAGTAGTAATGCATAACAAGATGGACTCCCTGTACAAGAATGAGACATGGGAACTGGTAGAGCTTCCCGTTGGCCTCAAGAAGAAACATGATAGGTACAAGGCAAGGTTGGTAGCGAAGGGATATGCTCAAAAAGAAGGTGTGGACTTCACTAAAATATTTACACTGGTAATAAAGCAAGTATCTATCATATTCGTATTGACGTTGGTTACCCAATATAATTTTGAGTTGGAACAAATGGATATGAAGACTGCCTTCCTGCATGGGGAATTAGCAAAGCAGATTTACATGAAGCAATCATAAGGTTTCGAAACGCAGGGGATAAAGAACAAGGTTTATAAGTTAAAGAGGTCGTTGTACGGCCTGAAATAGTCGCCTAGGCAGTGGTACAAGAAATTTGATTCTTTCATGGTGAGTCAGAAGTTTACCAAGAGTGAATATGATCATTGTGCCTATTATAAGACACTGGGTGATGGGAAGTTCTTTATCTTAATATTGTATGTTGATGACATGCTTATCGCCAGTCATAGCATGTCTGAGATCGACATACTAAAGATTCAACCATTGGAGATATTCAAGATGAAAGATTTGCCAGTTGCAAAGAGGTTTTGGCATTGACGTACACAAAGACAGGAAGAGGAGAAGGTTATGGTTATCTCCGGCAGAATACCTTGAGAAGGTATTGGTGAAGTAAAGGATAAACAAAGCAAAGCCAGTCAGCATTTCCCACGCAACTCATTTTAAGCTTTCTTCTGAACAGTGTCCTAAATTAGATGAAGAAAAGCATGTCATGTCTTGTATGCCTTATTCGAGTGCAGTTGGCAGCTTAATGTATGTCACGGTCTATACTACTAGACCAGATATTTCATATGCGATGGGTGTCGTTAGCAGATACATGTCTAGCCCCGGCAAGCAACACTGGAAGGTAGTGAAATGACTACTTCAATATATTTAAGGTACATAGACTATGTCGTATCATTTGAAAAATTAGGGGACAAGTTAGTAGGCTATGTAGATTCAGATTACGTGGGTAGTATGGATAATAGAAGGTCAACTTCCGATTACTCATTGGTGCTAGTAGGTGGACCGATCAGTTGGATGTTGAAGCTTCAGTCTACAATGGCTCTTTCCATGATCGAAGCTGAGTATATGGCAATGACAGAGGCATTCAAGGAAAGTGTTTTGTTGAGAGGAATGATAAATCAGTTGGGGCTTCAGCAAGAGGTCGTGTCAGTCAATTATAAAAGTGAAAGTGCGATCAATTTAGCTAAGATTCCTAGCCTAACTTTGGCATCGGAGGGTCCCCTGTTCTAGTCAGGGTCTCCTTTGTCTTCGTCTTGTGCAGGTACTCAAAGGTCAAAAAAGGGTGGACCAAATTTTTGCATAAACAGTTTGGCGACGTCTGTGGGAATGGCATCAAATTCGTTCATGCTTTACCAAAAAACTACAATGGTGAAAAGAAAGAAGAAAGCTCTAGCTGTCATTACTGCAGCCATCCTAACTCTTCCCGAATCATTAGCCGAGCAAGGTGCCCAGCCCTACCAGCATACCAACCGACATCCAGAAAATCATTTCCATTGGTACACTCCCTTGAACACCGAGCCGGAGTAGGTACTGAAAGAAGCAGAGCTGAACCAATTAATCAAGCTCAATAATAAGGCTCATCGGCCAACTCCGACCTCAACATCAAATACTAAGGGACGTATCGACTAGAAGACATGAAGGGCTCTTACCTCACCTATAGAATGTTGACCGCTTAAAAGATCTACTACTCTTGAGGACTCAAGAAGTCCTCCGATCAGGAGCGCGTCAACTGACCGACCTACTTGACGAGGGTAACCTCCCTTTCTAAAAGCGAAAAAGGTGCTCACGACATTATCGTCGTGCTTTCTACTGTTCGATACAATAAAAGAACTTCCCAGGGTCAAGGGAAGAGAACTTCTTTCAAATTTATACAATCCGAGCTATACGAACTACTGAGGATTTCTCTTAGTGCGAGGGAAAAACATTCCTCAACCAGTCATCCGACCCTTAGAGAAAAGGTCGGACCACTAATTAGTAACACTACTTGGACTGCAAGATCTATAATAAGGACTTCCCTTAGTATAAGGGAAGAAAGTTCTTCTACCGAGTGCTCGGCTTACTACTATGTGAACGACTGGTACTTCCCTCTTTTGAATGGAAGAAAAGTCCCTCCTATTAATTCTATCATGCACGATTTACCACCGAATCATCGACTTATTGATCTTACGATTACTCGGGCCACTAGCTCTACTCCGTCCAACCTCTTCGAAGCAAGGCATCACTCGGTGTCAGTCCACTCTAACTTCCTGAGCTCCTAAAGAACGCTCAGAAGTATGGGCCTACTGTAACGCCTTAAAAATCGGGGGTCGAGCAGGAGCCCAACTCCCGAGTTCCAATGCATCACTTATGCAACATAGATAATGATGATTAAATGTTGTCTGTATTAGCACATTAAGCATGAATGAGATTACACTAAATCAGTATATCATACTCCAGAGACAGTTAAATTACGCAAGTGGAAGACTGTGGTAAATATATAGAACGTATAAGTGGTTGTAAGTCCCAAGAGTATGAACATGATACCAAGTTAAATAATTACATGTTTGGTTCTAAAATATACAAAATGATAAAGTGTAATGTCATCTAATCCATATCCCTGTAGCCCCGGTGACACAACTCCAGGTCTACATAGACCCGCCAGAGAGTTGCAAATAGGAAAACTCCTCCTCGTCATCATAGAAGGCAGGCTCTGTCTCGTAAGCCTCGCCACCATATGAAACTATAATAGAGTCTGGTTGGTGTTTTAAAACACCATCCCAGAGTGGGAGTGAGTGATCAACTCAATGGAGCTATAAGGTAAAGGTTAACATGTTATCAATTCAGTCAAGCAGTAATGATAAAGCAGTACAATAATCATGTCCTAAGTACTTTGATTAATGCAAGGATGATATGTATTAATGATGCATGCCCTCACTTACACTCCCTCAGCGACATCATCTCACGATTGCGCATGCAACACTCCTGGTAAACGTGCGCTTCCTCGCCAAAGCACATACAATGCGGTGCATGTGAGTGATTAGTCAAGTTCTTAATTAGTCTTATTCATACAGCAGGTTGGGAAGCTAAGGCACCTCCCTTTATATCATTTACCTAAATAATTATCCATCTAGGGTCATCAATCCTAATTAATCTCATAGATAGCAGTTCTAGGTCGTTACGGAGAGGCTTGTCACCTCATCGCATGCCTAGTTTATACTCGAAGTCACTACGGAAAGGCTTGTCACCTCAACGTACTCCTGGTGTATACTAAAGGTTAGTACGCGAGGCTCGTCACCTGATCATAGGCCGACAACTGGAATACAGTGTCCCATACCACCGTATTTAGCTCACGAGTTTGGATTGCTCACCGGACACTATGGGGAGGCTCGTCACCCCAATGTAGGCCGACAGCTCGACTGCGGTGTCCCATACCACTATTCCCGGCTCATAAGTCTTAGCGGATCGTGGTACCAAGGTTAAACGAGTTTTTCACTAGTAAGTTGGTACCTTATATTCAAGCAGTAGCATCCATACATGGTGAATATATATTAGGCCAATCAGGTTACTTGACAAGCTCAACTGATACGAGCGTACGTTGAATTGATCGACATGGAGTGCATAAGCATTCTGCGTGGCCTAACCACTGTCGATAAGCAACGTACGACCCGGATTCATCGAACGTGTCTTATGTGGTGTAACGACCTCGATCACTAATTCTAGAATCATTACCGATTGCCTGGACTACATCGTAGCCCCAATCACACTCCAAATAATAGCAATCAAATGTGATAGTCAAAGATAGCGTGTGACAACTAATCTAAGTATAAATCTCATTTGAGCATTTCAACAAACACATAGTGCGCATGTTATCATATATAGGCATTTCATTCATAAATCACATAGTAGTAAGATAGGTTACATGAAGGAAACTATGACTATAAATAAGGGAATTGAAAATCCTATCTCAACACCCTCATTAAATATACCTCAACAAGCATTTTCTCATTCAGGCATTTTATCAAACACTTAGACTACACATATCAACATACATGTAATAAATTAATTATAACGTATATTATAGCAAATCCTTTCACAAGGGAGTTGTCACACGTACAACAATCATATATTCTCAATCCATAATCATGGCAAACACAAATCATAATTTCACATTCATTCAAACATTTCAACAAACACATGGAATGCATTAAAATCAACATAGCTTATATATATATGTAATATACAGAAAATATCGTATCTAAGCACATGTGATAGTAATCAAGTCAGTCATAAATCATTAACTGACATTGAAAGCCTTGAAAACCATAACCTAAACGTTTATTGTCCGCACCTTCCGTCAGTAAACTCGTATCGAACTCGGTTTGAACACTATGCCTTTGTCTACGACAGAACGACAACCTATAGCATGAAATAGGTTAGCTATTTCACCATTTACTCTATTTGGATCCCTAAAATATATTAGGGTTAGGATTTCTTACCCAAGCACGAAGTCGAAATCACCGGTATAGTGATGTAGGTAGGATGATTCAGCACGTGGAGCGATGGGATTGAATCCCGACAACTATCTCTCACTCTCTCTTTCTCTCTATCTCTCTCTCTCTTCTCCTCACTTTCTCCTTCTCTTTTCTCTCTTCTCTCTCTTAGCGTTTGGAAATTAGTATGGAATGAGAGAGGGATAAGTTTAGGGCTTTATATAGGCTCAGAAGTGAACTCAATGGCCCTATGGCCATGGTATACTTAGGTTATAGCCAAAAGTTGACTGTTTCGGGCCAACGGAGCTCATCTAGAGGACCCTTTTTCTGCATACCGTCCAGAGAAAGTCCCCAGATAATGGATCTATGTCGGATTAAGTTTTCGGTCCGATCAGATTTTCGGATCGACCGTGGAGGACCAGTTCCAATTCAACGGTCATCATCACTCGATCAGGGCCACAAGTACACTGACCTGTGTAGGAAAATTTCCCTGATCCAAGGATGTATTTGGGTCAGATTCTGACGGTCTAAAACCTTAAATTTGGCCTGCAAGCGAACAGCCCAATTCACTTAAATCCGAGTTCATTTTCTAAAGATATTCGCGTTTCTCACACATTTCACTCCGGGCTAAAGTTGTGCGTTTCGGGATATTATTGGGACTTGATTTCCGAGGTGGTTGTCAAGCCCAGTAATGCGGTCATAACCATATAGCTACTCGGTATTCAAACTTTCGACCGCAGTCCAGGTCCGATACAGAGTTTCAATGTGCTCCCGAGAGCAAATGGGTTTTGAGATTAATCCTACGTTTTTAGGTAATGTAACATTAGCGATTCTACTAGTTTTGGGTCTTACAGATCGTATAGAAAGCGGTTCAAGCTAATCTACCGATTAATTCAGTTTAACACTTAATTAATTTTCATCTAATTTCTGAAGAATTCGGTTCTTAGTGATTTCTGTTTGAGGTGGTACTCGGGTCTTTGTACGGATTTTTCTAAGACGTTACAATCTACCCCCCTTAAAGAAAAATTTCATCATCAAAATTAGTACCTTTTTGTACTCCTTGAGAATCTGAGGGTAGTTCTTGCTGACCTCAGCTTCTCTTTCCCAAGTAGCCTCTTCCTCAGTATGGTGCATCCACAATACATTCACAAGTGGAATTACTTTACTGCGCAGCACCTGTTCATTCCTATCTAGGATACGTGTCGGTCGCAGTACATAAGTAGCATCCTCACTCAACTGTACCTGCTCCCATTTGATAATTTGGGAAGGGTCAGGAACGTATTTCTTCAGCATAGATACGTGAAATACGTTGTGCACGCCTACGAGTGGTGTGGGCAAAGCAAGGCGGTATGCAACCACACCCACTCGATCTAGTATCTGGAATGGGCCAATGAAACGTGGCGTAAGCTTCCCCTTCTTGCCAACCCAAATTACTCCCTTCGTGGGAAAAACCTTGAGAAACACATGGTCCCTAACCTCAAACTCTAGTGGTCTTCGCCTTGTATCGGCGTAGCTCTTCTGTTTGCTCTGTGCTACCAGAAGTCGACGCCCGATAATGTCGATCTTCTCTGAGGTCGCCTGCACTAACTCTGGGCCAATCAAAATCTTCTCGCCAACCTCTGCCCAGCATGCGGTACTCGACAGGGGTGCCCATACAAGGCCTCATAGGAAGCCATGCCAATACTCGCCTGAAAGCTATTGTTATAGGCGAACTTAGCATAAGGAACACAGTCATCCCAACTGTCCTTGAAATTTAGCACACAGGCTCGCAGCATGTCTTCCAACACCTGATTCACCCATTCCATCTGTGGGTGGAACGCGGTACTGAACTTCAGTTTCACACCCATTGCTTCCTGGATACGAGTCCAGAAGATAGATGTGAATCTCGTGTCTCGGTGCGACACGATCTCCATAGGAACTCCATGCAGACGTACTATCTCCTTGATGTATAGCCTAACTAAATCATCTGCAGAGTTCGAGACTCTAATCAGGAGGAAATGAGCCGATTTCGTCAACCGGTCCACAATCACCCAAATGAAGTCATGTCCCTTCCTCGTCTTCGATAACCATGAGATGAAATCCATAGAGATGAAATCCCACTTCCATTCAGCTATGGGCATGGGCAAAAGCAGTCCAGGAGGTCAGCGATGTTCTGCCTTGACCTGCTGGCACGTGAGACAACAGGACACATAATCTACTATGTGGGCCTTCATGTCGTCTCACTAGTATGAACGCTTCATGTCTCGATACATCTTCGTACTACCTGGAAGCATCGTCATACTCGAATTGTGGGCAGCTTCGACAACTTCCTTCCTCAAGTCATGGAGATTTGGGACGCATAGGCGACCACGATAACGTAAACCCCCATCTGTGCCAACTCTCCATTCTGAGTCTGCACTGTCGCTCACCTGCTCCCTCATCTTTGCCAATAGTTCATCTTTCTGAGCCGAAATGATTCAGTCGTCGATAAGTGGCTATAAACGAATGTGTGTGACGCTCTTGAACGGCTCCTCTACCGTAAGCTTCTGCTCGAAGTCTCGCACAAACTCGACCATATTCCACTCCTCTATCATCATCGGAGCCGCAAATGCTATAGTCTTCTTGCGGCTCAACGAGTCTGCCACAAGGTTGGCCTTACCAGGATGGTAGGAGACCTCGAACTTGAAGTCCTCAAGGTTTTCATCTGTCGTCGTTACCTCTTATTCAAGTCTCTCTGTGTGAATATGTATCTGAGGCTCTTGTGGTCATAAAAGAGCTCGAACTCCTCTCCATAGAGATAATGTCTTCAGAGCTTTAATGCAAAGATGACGGCTGCTAACTCCAAGTCGTGCATAGGGTAGTTTTCCTCGTGTTTCCTCAACTGTCACAATGCATAGGCAATAATCCTGTCCTTCTGCATCAGAACACAACCCAAACCAACACGAGAAGCGTCGGTGTATATAGTATACTTGACCCCTTACTCTAGCAATACTAGCACAGGGGCGGACATCAACTTGTCCTTCAATTTCTGGAAAGCTGCTTCTGCCTTCTCATTCCAGGCAAACTTGAGATCCTTCCGAGTTAGTTGAGACAACGATCTGGCTATCTTGGAAAAGTCCTTAATGAATCGACGATAGTAGGCTGCCAGGCCGAGGAAACTCCTCACTTCTATAACCGAACTGGGCTGCTCCCAGTCCTGCACTGCGATCACCTTAGCAAGGTCCACAGCTATTCCTTCCTTAGACACCACATGTCCCAGGAACTTCACTTATTCTTTCCAGAAGTCATACTTCCTGTACTGAGCGAACAACTGGTTCTTCTTAAGCGTATCAAAGACTACTCGCAGGTGTTCCTCGTGATCCTCCCGACTCTCAGAGTACATCAGGATGTCATCTATAAATACGATGACGAATCAGTATAGATACGGCCGAAACACCTGGTTCATTAGGTCTATGAACACAGTCAGTGCGTTTGTGAGTCCAAACGACATCACAAGCAACTTGTAGTGCCCAAAGATGGTTCTGAACGCTGTCTTTTGCACGTCCTCATCCCTGACGCGCAACTAGTGATACCCTGACTGTAAGTTGATCTTCAAAAAATACTGCGCCCCTTTCAACTGATCGAACAAATCATCTATCCTGGGCAAAGGATACTTGTTCTTCACTGTCACTTGGTTCAACCTATGATAATCAATACACAATCGCAGTAAACCATCTTTCTTCTTCACGAATAACACAGGTGCTCCCCAAGGAGATACACTCGGTCATATGAAGCCTACATCTAAAAGATCATCGATCTGTCTCCTCATTTCTCCCATCTCACATGGAGGCATGCAATATGTCGGTAGAGATATAGGTGTCGCACCAGGCACCAGGTCAATAGTAAAATCAATCTCGCACTGAGGAGGTAACCCAGGTATTGTCCTGAACATGTCCGTGAAATCCTGAACTACTGGCGTGTTCCCAAGTGTCGGACCATCAACATTCTCTAGTAGGGTAGCATAACAACTAATGCGGTAGTACCAATTGACCTGCACTGGAAATCTAAAGGTCGCGCCCTCAGGTCCATGGGCTGTCACCACCCTAATATCACAATCGATCTCTGCCCTCATCTCGATGAGCTAATCCATACTGAGGATCACATTGTAATGACATAGCGGGGCAATAATCAGGTCTGAGAGTACTATTCTTCTCCCTAAGTCTATCGAACAACCCTTATACATCTTGGTAGTATCGAAGAAGGTCCCTGTGGCAGTAAGGATTCTCAATCCAACCATAAGACTAGTTTTCACCCATAGCCGCTTGATTGCTGTGCATGAAATGATGGAGATAGTAGACTCGGTGTCCACCAATAAGAAGACTGGTGTACCTTGGATATACGTTGTGACTTCAAAGGCTAGTGGTGCTGTAACTGCTGTCTCGAATGCCTCAGCTGCAAGTGAGTACACACGAGCTTGTTGAGGACGATTTGACTACTGTAGAATAGGCCATTGAGGCGGCCTAAATCGAGGTGCAGGTGGCCTGTACGAAGGCTGTGGAGCTGAGACAACTAGTAACATCTGACGGCTGATCCTCTGAGGGGGCATAAAACTGTTGTCCCTCATCCTGGTAAAGTTATACGTGTCAGCATGACTCGACCTCTTACAGTAAGTGCACCACATGTCGGGTCGCCTTGGCTGTGTTGGTGGAGCCGTAAGCCGAGGAGGCGAATCTGCATGTGGCCTCTTGCCAAGGAATGGTTTGATCGACAGATCTGGTCGAGGCCTCTGACCTATGGGCACGTGCGTACGGGATAGTTTGTCCCCAGCCTGTTTAACCCGCAGAGACATGTTCACTAGCTCAGCATAGCTAGGTATGCTAGCACGACACATCTTCGAGCGTATCTCGAGTCACAGACCCTTAGAAAATCGCTACATATGCATCGGCTCATCAGCTAATATCAACAGTGCGTACCTAGCCAACTCCATGAATCTGTTCTCGTACTCAGCAACAGTCATTCCTCCCTGTCGGAGGCGAAGGAATGCTCCTTCCTTCTCATGGCATATGTGAGGGGGAAATACTTCCCATGGAAGCGTGTCTCGAAGGCCTCCCACGTCCATACGTAGCCAACGACAATGGTTCGAAGGACACTGTCCCACCAGAGGCTGGCCTCCTTCTCAAACATGTATGTGACCAGCTCAACATGCTTTGCCTCAGTACAATGCAGTAGCTTCAGCTTCTTAGAGATGCGGTCAAGCCAATACTCGGCTTCCTCGGATTTATGAGTACCCCCAAAAGCAGGAGGTCGGAAGCGCTGAAATCGATCAATAAGCCACTGGCTGTCATGTTTCCAGCAGGTTGCACAGGTGGTACAAGCGGGGCCATGTGCATGTTCTCGACAATGGCCCCCACAATGATGGCCAAAAAATGTTGCTGCTGCTGCATCAAGAGCATCATCTGCTCCAACCTATCAGGAGAAGGAGCCGACTATGATACGAGAGGCGTCGAGGTAGACGCACGGTTCTGCTCAGGAACCAGTGGTGTAGAAGGCGTTGGCCCATTAGTAGGGCCAGTGGCTGGCTGTGAATCTAGCATCGTGTCACTGTTAGGGCCCAAGCTGGGGTCCGTGTGGCTATCGCTTAGGGGTGCCCCATCAAATGACTCGCCAAGTGTTAGACGTGCCATACTCCGAGTGGCCTTGGGTGGCATTCCCTAAATACAATATAGGGGGCAACCCGTGTACGATTTAGCATAAGAACATACACTCATCCACACATCATTCACATTCCAACTCAAAAGAAGCTTCATGCATTTTATTTGCCAAAATTTGTCACGATACATGAGATATAGTTTTACATGAATTATGACAGAAGATGCATGTGAGCTAATCTACCAAAGCTTTAAACATTAAACATATTAACAATCAAACAAGTCTACTAAGGCTAGTACAAAGGAAGACTAACAGCAAGCAAACTAAAAGACGACTACACATGTGACTAGTCGTCCGAATCTAGTGATGGAGGAGGAGCACCCTTGTCCTGCATGCAGCACAGGATAGCCTTCAAGGTGCGAGACTCCTTCTTAAATTTATGTTACATGAAGGTCTAATTCTCTTCAAGCTTAGCTAGGGTCTTACTGACCTCCTGTCGCAGAGTAACCTGGCCCTCCTCGATTTGAGCCAAGCGGGCTTCCAAAGCAGCCCGATCACCATCGCGCTCATGTGTAGTAGGAGGAGAGCCCTCATCTGTCTTGGGCCTCCTCTTCTTCCTCTTCCTACCATTCCTCTTCCTCGATTTCTTCCTCTATCTCATCTCCGCCTTCTTTATCACTCTTTTCTTCTTCACTTCCCGTCTCATCCTCACTCTCGTCGAGTCGGGCCTGACGTTGTCGTGGCCCCATATTCATGTTGTTGAGAGTAGTGTCGCTGATGAAATAGATTGGCGCAGGAATTTCTGTGCCAAGTCTATAGCCGAATTCACGAGCAAGCTTCATATGAGTCAGCCGAATGGGAGTGAAAGGGTTGTCCTAAGAGAGTGTGCAGTCTAAACTATCTGTAGTAGTACATACGTAGGCAGGCACAAGTTGTCTCCCTGCTCAGCTCGATACAGAAAGTCTACCATCAGACGTGTGCACTCGCTGCGATTGCTCCATCTGGGATACACATTGTGGGTGAAGATGTGGTGGAGCAGGCAGAAGTCAAGAGTCATTCTAGACTCCATGAGGTAATTGCCTGGATTTCAGTGGACCAGTCGGCCACAAAGAAATCGCGAGCGGCGATCTTTTTCATGCGCACTCCTGAGGCTCTTCTCACTAGCATGAACCTCTCCACACGGCATCCCCATGATTCGGGCTATCAAACTAACATCAACTGTAGCTTTCCGCCTTCCCACGAGAATTTTGAACTGTAAAGGATCCAGCGATGGCTCTCGTATATGGGCGTAAAAGGCTCGGACAGTGCTCTCGTTCGCACGTGACTTGCCCTAAAATATGAGACCCCAACCGGCGTCCAACAGGCGATCCATCGCCGGATAAAGCCCAAAGAGCTTCTCGTCCACGTGTGCTTCAAAAAGAACCCTACGGCCTTGAAACCTTCCATGTGACATATCCTCCAGTAGAGCTCTTTCGAGGGGAGCCTGGGGATCAAGATCCCGCTTCGTCCTTATCTCCCGATTGATGCTTGTACTTGCTGCGGCGCCTTTCTACCTCCTTGAATGAGTAGGGCAGCTAGGCCCGACCTCATCCGTGGAAGCCCTCTTCTTCCCCATGAGAGAAAGAAGTGTGGAGAGGGAGAATATGGCCGCCATAAGCTCGAAAAGAGCCATGAAGGTGAAGGAAACTGGGAAGGTGGAATGGGTTGGTGGATTTGGAGATGTACCAGACACAAATATGGTTTGTGTACTAAAAGGGGAAGAAATGAGGGAGATAGAAGATGGGTTTTGATGAAGATAGTGGAGGGGTGTATGTAATGAAGAAAAAAGAGAAAATATGAGAATGGAGGGAAGATTTGAGAGAGAAAAATGGAGTTTTTGAGATATTGGAAAGCTTGGAGGTGTGTAAGAGAGGGAAAGGAAGCAAATGGGAAGGATATAAGCGGTCCCACACATTTTCGTGGGGCCCACAACCGTGTACATGTGTCGGCACGGCCAGACAGGCCCGGATGACCCGATTGGCGAGGCCTCTCCGATCCGGCGATGGCATCGCCGGTCCCTGGACAATGAGGCAAGGGCTCGCCCCAGGGGCGATGCTATCCCCCCCCCCCCCTCAGGGTGCCGTAAATGCCCGGGGTCCAATTTGGTTCCCCCTGATTTGCACCGTTTGGGTCCTCGAGTCCGTTTGAGTCATTTTCGGTATCCATCTTGCATATATTCATGCGTTTCAGGTTGTTTAAGTGTAGAATAGGCTGAATTATGGTCTAAACCTTTCGAATGATGGTCTGGAAAAAGATCGGGGCCATCTTGCATGATCGTAGATGCCCACGGGTCCGATTTCAACTGTAATGCCCTGAAAATTGGGGGTCGAGCATAGGCCCAACTTCCGAGTTCCAACACATCACTTATGCAACATAGATAATGATGATTAAATGTTGTCCATATTAGTGCATTAAACATGAATGGGATTATACCAAATCAGCATATCATACTCCAGAGGCAATTAAAATATGCTAGCAGAAGACTGTTATATGTATATAAACTATATAAAAGTAATAGCAAGCCCTCAGAGTATGATTGTCACTAGGTTAAATAATTACAAGTTTAGTTCCAAAAATTACAAAATAAGAAAGTGTGGTGCACTCTATCCAAACCCTGTAGCCCCGTCAGCGCAACTCCAGGTCTACATAGACTCGCCAGAGAGTTGCATATAGGAGAACTCCTCGTCATCGTAATAGTCCGGCTCTGCCTCATAAGCATCACCATCACATACTGCTAAGACAGAGTCTGGTTGGTGTTTAAGCACCATCCTAGAACGTGGGAGTGAGTGATCAACTCAATGGAGCTATAAAGCAAAGGTTAACATGTTATCAATTCAGTCAAGCAGTAATGATAAAGTAATATAACAATCAGGTCTTAAGCACTCTTATTAATGCAAGGATGGTATGTGATAATGATGCATGCCCTCGCCTGCACTCCCTCTGCGATCTTCCTCTTACGGTCGCGGCATGCACCCCTTCCTCTGTGCTCAACTCCAACACCAAAGGCACATGCAATGCGGTGCATGAACGTGATTACCGAGTTCTTATTAGACATTTTCATACAACAGGATTGGGAAGCTAAGGTACCTCCCTTATATCATTTTCCAAATAATGATCCATTCTAGGGTCGTCAGTCCTAGCTAGTCTCATACGATGTTGCGGTTCCAGTTCGCTACAAAGGACTCGTCACCTCAATGTAGGCCTAGCTTATACTCTAGTTGCTACGGAAAGGCTCGTAGCCTCAGCACAGTCTTAGAGTATACTTGAGGTCACTACGAATGACTCATCTCCTAGTCATAGGCCGACAGCTCGAATACAGTGTCCCATATTACCGTATTCAGCTCACAAGTCTAGGTTGCTCACTGGACACTACGAGGAGGCTCGTCGCCCCAGCGTAGGCCGACAGCTCGACCACGGTGTCCCATACCACCATGCCCCGGCTCATGAGTCTTAGCGGATCGAGGTACCAAGGTTAAACGGGCTTCACTGGTGAGTTTGGTACCTTAGATTCAAGCAGTAGCGTCCATACATGGTGAACATACATTAGGCCAATCGGGTTACTTGACAAGCTCAACTAGTACGAGCGCACTTGGACTTAATCAACATAGAGTGCATAAGCATTCCGCGTGGCATAAACACTATCGTCAAGCGATGTACGACTCGAATTCGTCGAACGCATCTGTCATATCTAAAATAGTTCAGCCACCGGTCGTAAATCATTACCGATTGCTTGGACTACAACGTAACCCCAAACACACCCCAGAGAAATAATACTCACATGTGGTAATCATGGATAGCATGTGATAATCAAATCTAAATATAAATTCTATTTGAGCATTTCAACAAACACATGCTACACATGTCAATCATACACAGGCAATTCATCAGTAAGTGTCACACCCCAAACTCAGAAAGTGGGCTCATAAAATTCCCGATCGTTGAATCTAGTGCCGACAGCTTCCGTAGTACCCCATTCTCGGCTCCTAGTGTCCATACGCCGAATTCCGATCCTAGGATCCTACAAGGAGGATTTTCCAATATACATTTGACTCGTAACATCATTATCACATATCCACTAATATAAACAATTGAATACAGTGTTGAAAGGGAAATACATATGTCAAAAATCAAAGCTCCATAAGTCTGCTACACACTCCAAGCTCAATGTTGCTGCAACCTAACTCCACCTGCACGCATCTATCGTGCATAAGCTTATAGAAAGCTTAGTGGGAGGTGAAAGTGTGTGCACAAGGTAAGTGTCAATTAAGCAATATCAAAGTAATCAGAGTAAGCGGAAGTACTGACAAGTCCATGAGTCATACAATATCAGGGTACACAATGCAAATCAACTATACAAATGAGGTGTCGGAGCGAGCCAAATATTAGATACCGAGGATACAATGCCATAAATCACACAATATCAAAATAAGCGAAAAAATATTGATAAGGCTATGAGTGTCATCAGCCGTACCAAGGCTATGCGATGCAAGGCATGAGTACTAATGGCCATATCAATGCAAAAACATGACAACCCAAAATGCTAAGTACTGTGGATGCAATGTATATGCGGTGCGATTGAAATGACCAAGCTGGAGTGAAGTCGAGATGATAATACGTAGTATCGCAGGCTATGGGGTCCATCACAAGGAACTTCTATCCAAACCAGTCCCATACCTAAATTTAGATAGTCAGACTCAATGTAGTGAACTCCTGATCTCAGGTTAGTCGCGCGTCCAACCTAAATCCTGGCCATTCGAAAGTATACAACAATTAGTTGCGCACCACCAGCCTGAGTGGATAGTGAATGAATGTATGAGTATGCAATTCCGGTTCAATAAGTCCACATATCAGTACGATTCCTCTCTAGGAAAATCATCGGGGTCTATTACACTCCAAAGCAGATTACCGCCCCATCGCGCGCAATAAGGTGAGTGGAAGAGACCTCACTATCCGCCTGCCAATATCGGGCCCGGCTCGTCGATAGCTGACCCATTCCTCGAGCTGGTCAGACTCAGCCTAGCATTGCCCCCTCCTCTTGGGCAGGTAAGGCCGTACCCCCTTCCAACCGACCACAACACAGTGGGAGACGCGGCCTAACGGTCTGCGATCCTTATGCGCTCATGCATCCACTCGGTCTAGACGTTGGAGCAACCTCTGGAACCAAGAGAGTTTTGGGACTTTCACCCAAGGATATCTATAGCACCCCATGTAGAACAGATTTCCGGTGTCCCATCGGCCATCCATGAAATACCTGTGGAGGCTACGGCCCTGATGTCGCTAGGGCATATGGTGGTCAAGTCACACAAATGTGAGATGCATGAGTCACACAGTCCAATCATGCATCAATCTTGTACATGCCATGCTCTCATGTAGGGCAACTCCACCATCAGGGAGCCCTATGAACAACCTGTCCTATTGCATATGCAATGGTCAATCACATCTCATAACAAACATGCAAATGATGCGTATGGGCATGTATTATGATGCTATGCTGTCACATACTCATAATCGGTATCAATAACCGACATTAACAATCGACCTCGACAATGTGAACCTTTAACTAACATTGCCCCCAAGGAATGGCCACATAGAGCCAAACATATAATGGGCCTACGGCCTTACATAAAGGCCTAATATACAACATGATGGGCCTTACTCAAGGGCCACATATACACAACAGGTGGACCCTGCTCATGGGTCTAATACATATCACAATGGGCCTTGCCCATAGGCCATGAATACATCACAATGGGCCTTGCCCATGTGCCATGAATACATCATAACGAGCCTTACCCATAGGTCATGAATACATCACGATGGGCCTTGCCCATGGGCCTCAAATACATGACATGTGGGCCCTACACATGGGTCATGATTACATCAAATGGGCCATGCATCATGGGTCTAATACGTGTCATAATGGGCCTCAACTACGGGTCGCATGCACATCATATAGGTCATGACAATCGGCCTTGGCAATCGAAATCGGCCTCGACAATCAAGGTTGGCTTCGACAATCGGAATCGACACTCAGAATCGGCCTCGATACTCGGCCTCGACAATCGGAATCGCCCTATTTAATCGGCCTTGACAAATCAGAATCAGCCTCGACAATCGGAGTCGAAATCAACAATCGACATCGACATCGATTATCGGCCTCGACAATCGGAATCGGCAAATCGGCCAAGTCAATCGGAATCAGCAATTGACCACGACAATCGAAATCGGCAAATCGATCACGACAATCGGAATCGATCGATAATTGGAATCGGTAAATCGGTCACGTCAATTGGAAATCGACAATCGGTCATGATAAACAGCCTCGATCGCTAATCGGCCATGACAATTGGGATCAGTCAATAATCGGAATCGGCAAACTGGTCACGTCAATCGGAAATCGGCAATCGGTCATGATAATCAGCCTCGTCACTAATGGGCAATTGGCCACGATAATCAGGATCGGTCAATAATCGGAATCAGCAAATAGGTCACGTCAATCGAAAATCGGCAATCGGTCTTGAAAAATGGAATTGATCGATAATCAGAATCGGCAAATCGGCCACGTCAATCGGCAATCGGTCGTGACAATCAGAATCGATCGATAATCAGAATCAGCAAATCAGTCACGTCAATCGGAATCGGCAATCGATCATGATAAACGAAATCGATCGATAATCAGAATCGATAATCAACAGATAAACAAAGCGGGGTCCATAGATGATCAGCCGATCAACCATAGTATAAGGATCAACACCCAACCGTGGTTATATCAAATCCGATAGCAAAGAGTCATCCATCTACAGCGAATAGGGCCCACTTGTTTGGGTTAACCCACTAAAGGAATGATGAGAATGGGCCTAGCGAGGCCTAAGGAAAGGTCACAATGTGGACATCCAACCATCATTGCCCATCAATGTGGACATCTAACCAACATTGCTCCTAAGGAGTGGCCTACATA
Organism: Magnolia changhungtana; assembly: GCA_030180095.1. NCBI lineage: Eukaryota > Viridiplantae > Streptophyta > Magnoliopsida > Magnoliales > Magnoliaceae > Magnolia > Magnolia changhungtana. Next base: position 9,761,111 of record JASAUF010000600.1, read on the forward strand.
GGGCCATAAACACATAGTGGGCCCATGCCTCATGTATAATCACGATGGGCCTCATTGACGTCACATAGGCCTTCTCATATGGGCCAACATACATCACATTAGGCCTCAAATGCGCACAACAGGTGGGCCTCGCACCAGGGCCTCGAATACATCTCAATGGGCTTTTTATATCAAGCGGGCCACATACATGGGTCGTATTATATGGGCCACACCAATGGGCTTTATACACATCAAGTGGGCTGCATCAATGGGCCGCACTAATATTTTCGACAATGAGCCACATCATATGAGTCGGAAATACATCTCATCGGGCCTCGTATACCTCAAGTCGGTCACGTCAAGGGGCTGCCAATATACATCAAAGGTGGGCCTATAAAACATATACATCAGCAGGTCCACGTCTAGGGATGGACTGCCTACATATACAATACATACATACATACAAGGTGGGCCACTCATACCATCATGGTAGGGCCCAACGTAACGCTATTTACATCTCATCTGTTCATAAGATCACAATTACCTAAATTAAGCGAAAAAACAAATCTCATATTGATCCAAGACTTCTGCACTCCCAAAAGGGTTTCATTGGTGGACGTTCAATCTCCACAGGAGTGGTCCACCTGGTAGTTAACATGGATATAGAATAAGTACATCAATGGTGTGGACCACCGTACAACTGTCTAGACGGTTGGGATACAACACCTACATCACGGTGTGGTCCACCTGATAGATCTGCCCCAATGTTTTTGCCTCCAGCCTGAGGACAAGCTCACCAAATGGGATGGACGGTGTACAGATGAATGGTGAGGGTATCACACATACCTTAGATCAAACCCACAGAACTTGATGCCGTACATACAGCAGGTGGTCCCCACCGTCTGAAAATATTGGACGGTTTGGATGGAATCCATTAGTCAAGTGGGTGCCACAGATATATGGTGTGGATAAGACCCATACATCACTGGTGGATCCACGCCAGCACTGAACGGCGTGGATCAAAATACATCACAGCCGTTCCACGTAGGAGTGCTCACCCAAACACACTTAATATAATATTATATATATATATATATATATACACGTCACATATATAAAACAAAAAAAAGGGGTGATTGTCCAGATCCACCGTCCAGGCCCTGGACGTCTGGACGGTGTGGATAACTCATATATCACGGCTGGCCTCACATGTGGCAGGTGGGGCATGGAAAAAACACTTACGTTATGGTGGGCCACGTGCGGCCAGCACGTACACATCACGTGGATCCCCACCGTCAGTCCAGCAGCTATCTGCTGCTGGGTGGACAGTCTTGATAAAACACATATGTCATGGCTAGCCCATGATCTGGACGGCCAGGATGGGACGGGCCTAGATGTACAACACATCTTCTGGTGAGTCCACACGTGTGGACGGTGGATACAACACCTACGTCAGGTGGTCCCACGTGGTGGACGATGTACTCCACCTGAGATTTGAATCTGCTCATCGGGCCAGGGAGCAGGATGGATGGTGGAGATACATAATACATACGTCCAAGGTGGGCGATGCAATCAAGGAAGAGAGAGAGAGAGAGGGACCCGCCACTATGGGCTCCCCTAGCTCACAATCACGTACATCAAGATGGGTCCCACTATTTGTGGGCCCTCTAATCATCAAAATCACACAAAAAAAAAAAAATCACCTACCTTAGGATCTTCTTCTTCATTCTTCCACCAACGTGTTGTAGAGCTTCAAGGGAACAAATTTAACAGTTGAGATCGATTTTAGAGGTTAGGATTGGGTGATAGGAAGGTGGGCCACACATGGCTCCTCCATGGAAGCCATAGACGATTCTTCTCTTGGAGTTACTTGGGAGAATGAGAGAGAGAATGAGAGATGGTGGGAGAGGAGTGATGGATGTGGTGAGTGATGAGTGTAAGAAACTTTTGGCTTTGGGGTAGGTGGTGTAAGAAAAGGTATAGGTGTATAAGAAACTTTTGACTTTAGGGGTTGCTTGGGGATGGGTGTGAGGTGATGGTGTACTTGACCCTTGATGGGATTGAGGTGACATGTTGTAGAGATTCTCTTGGGTTTTGCAACGCCCGGCATTTTCCTCGAACTGAACGCGGGCCCACATCTCCTGGCCTGGGTATCGCCTCAGCATGCGCGGTCGCTAGAGTACAAGTCTCGGGTTGTGCCGACTCTGATATACGGGACACGACTCAAGATCACGTGTAAATGCCGACAATAGATCGCGGGTCGCCAGAATTCGACCGGGAGGACCGCAGAAGCCAACGGAACGGTACGGTCTAGGACACGGGCCTTACAGCTCTCCTCACCTAATAAAAATTTCATCTTCGAAATTTACAGAATAGACAAGGGAAGAGGAAATATCATCAAATATATATGTGAAGGCTCAATCAATCTACAAAATAATGAAGATTGCGCTCTCTAATCTCAGCCTTGCACTCCCAAGACGCCTCCTTAACAGAATGATGAACCATACTAATCCTTGGATCCCGAATCATAAACGATCGAAATGGGAACACTATGCAGCCTCATAATCTCAACGGTTGGGAGCTATATCAGAAAATCGGTTGGGAGCTATATCAGAAAATCTCTAAGTTATTCGAACACAGGGATCTAACCATTCTAACATCTCCAACAACCATAGAGTGTAGGGTAGCTATCAGCAGTTATGTGATGTTTTCTTCAGGTATTCCCAAGTTATGCTCTAATACTAACTTCTGTCACGCCCCAAACTCGGAAACCCGGCTCATAAAATTTTCGATCGCCTAATCTAGTGCCGACAGCCTCCGTAGTACCCCATTCTCGGCTCCCAGCGTTCATACGCAGGATTCCGATCCTGGGATCCTACAAGAAGGATTTTCTAATGTACATTTGACTCGTAATAAGCATAACCACGAGTTTACCCAAATCACAAAAGTAACATCATCATCACATATCCACTAATGTAAACAATTGAATACAGTGCTGAAAGGGAAATACATATGTTAAAAATCAAAGCTCCATAAGTCTGTTACACGCTCCAAGCTCAATGCTGCTGCAACCTAACGCCACTTGCACGCATCTATCGTGCATAAGCTTATAGAAAGCTTAGTGGGGCGGTGAAAGTGTATGCACAAGGTAAGTGCCAATTAAGCAATATCAGAGTAATCAGAGCAAGCGGAAGTACTGACAAGTCCATGAGTCATACAATATCATGGTACACAATGCAAATCAGCTATACAAATGAGGTGTCAGAGCGAGCCAAATATTAGATACCGAGGATACAATGTCATAAAACATACAATATCAAAATAAGTGGAAATATACTGATAAGTCTATGAGTGCCATCAGCCGTACCAAGGCTATGCGATGCAAGGCATGAGTACTAACGGCCATATCAATGTAGAAACATGACAACCCAAAATGCTAAGTACTGCGGATGCAATATAATATGCGATGCGAAAGAAATGACTAAGCTGGAGTGAAGTCAGAATGATAGTACGTAGTATCGCAGGCTATGGGGTCCATCACAAGGGACTTCTATCCAAACCAGTCCCATACCTAAATTTGGATAGTCAGACTCAATGTGGTGAACTCCTGATCTCAGGTTAGTCATGCGTCCAACCAAAATCCTAGCCATGCGAAAGTACACAACAATTAGTTGCGCACCACCAGCCCGAGTAGATAGTAAATGAATGTATGAGTATACAATTCCTGTTCAATAAGTCCACATATCAGTACGATTCCTCTCTGAAAAAATCACCGAGGTCTATTACACTCCAAACCAGATTGTCGCCCCATCGCGCGCAATAAGGTGAGTGGAAGAGACCTCACTATCCGCCTGCCAATATCAGGCCCGGCTCATCGATAGCGGACTCATTCCTCGAGCTGGTTAGACTCAGCCAAGTATTGCCCCCTCCTCTTGGACAGGTAAGGCAGTACCCCCTTCCAACAAACCACGACATAGTGGGAGACGCTGTCTAACGTTATGTGGCCCTCATGCACTCATGCATCCACTCAGTCTAGACGTTGGAGCAACCTCTGGACCCAAGAGGGTTCTGAGACTTTCACCCAAGGATATCTATAACACCCCATGTAGAATAGATTTTCGGTGTCCCATCTGGCCATCCACGAAATACCTGTGAAGGCTACGGCCCTGATGTCGCTAGGGCGTATGGTGGTCATATCACACAAATGTGAGATGCATGAGTCACACAGTCTAATCATGCATTAATCTTGTTCATGCCATGCTCTCATGTACGGTAACTCCACCATCAGAGAGCCCTATGAACAACCTACCCTATGGCATATGCAATGGTCAATCACATCTCATAACAAACATGCAGATGATGCGTATGGGCATGTATTATGATGCTATGCTGTCACATACTCATAATCGGTATCAATAACTGACATTAACAATCGGCCTCGACAATGTGGACCTTTAACTAATATTGCCCCCAAGGAATGGCCATATAGAGCCAAATATATAATGGGCCCACGGCCTCACACAAAGGCCTAATATACAAAACGATGGGCCTTACTCAAGGGCTACATATACACAACAGGTGGACCCTGCTCATGGGTCTAATACATATCACAATGGGCCTTGCCCATAGGCCATGAATACATCACAATGGGCCTTGCCCATGTGCCATGAATACATCATAATGAGCCTTACCCATGGGTCATGAATACATCACAATGGGCCTTGCCCATGGGCCTCAAATACATGACATGTGGGCCCTACACATGGGTAATGATTACATCAAATGGGCCATGCATCATGGGCCTAATACGTGTCATAATGGGCCTCAACTACGGGTCGCATGCACATCATATAGGTCATGACAATCGGCCTTGGCAATCGAAATCGGCCTCGACAATCGAGGTCGGCTTTGACAATCGGAATCGACACTCAGAATCGGACTCGATAATCAGAATTGGAATCGACCTCGACAATCGGAGTCAGAATCAACAATCGGCACCGACATCGATAATTGGCCTCGACAATCGGAATCAGCAAATCGGTCACGACAATCAGAATCGATTGATAATCGAATCAGCAAATCGGTCACGTCAATCGGAAATCGACAATCGGTCATGATAATCAGCTTCGATCGCTAATCGGCAATCGACCATGACAATCGAGATCAGTCAGTAATCGGAATCGGCAAATCGGTCACGTCAATCGGCAATCGGTCATGATAATCAGCCTCGATCGTTAATGAGCAATCGGCCACGACAATCGGGATCGGTCAATAATCGGAATTGGTAAATCGGTCACGTCAATCGAAAATTGGCAATCGGTCATGATAAACGGAATTGATCAATAATCAGAATCGAAAAATCGGTCACGTCAATCGGCAATCCGTCGTGACAATCAAAATCGATCGATAATCGGAATCGGCAAATCAGTCACGTCAATCGGAATAGGCAATCGGTCATGATAAATGGAATCGATCGATAATCAACAAATAAACAAAGCGGGGTCCATAGATGATCAGTCGATCAACCATAATATAAGGATCGACATCCAACCGTGGTTATATCAAATCCGATAGCAAGGAGTCATCCGTCTACGGCGAATGGGGCTCACTTGTTTGGGTTAACCCACTAAGGGAATGATGAGAGTGGGCCTAGCAAGGCCTAAGGAAAGGTTACAATGTGGACATCCAACCACCATTGCCCATCAATGTGGACATCTAACGAACATTGCTCTTAAGGAGTGGCCTACATAGGGCCATAAACACACAGTGGGCCCATGGCCTCACGTATAATCACGATGGGCCTCATTGACGTCACATAGGCCTTGTCAAGCGGGCCAACATACATCACATTAGGCCTCAAATGCGCACAACCGGTGGGCCTCGCACTAGGGCCTCGAATACATCTCAATGGGCCTTTTATATCAAGTGCGCCACATATATGGGCCGTATTATATGGGCTGCACCAATGGGCTTTATACACATCAAGTGGGCTGCATCAATGGGCCGCACTAATGGGCCGAAAATATACGACAATGGGCCACGTCATATGAGCCGGAAATACATCTCATCGGGCCTCGTATACCTCAAGTCGGTCACATCAAGGGGCCGCCAATATACATCACAGGTGGGCCTATAAAACATATACATCAGCAGGGTCCACGTCTGGGGATGGATGGCCTACATATACAATACATACATACATACAAGGTGAGCCACTCATGCCATCGAGGTAGGGCCCAACGTAACGCTATTTCCATCTCATCTGTTCATAAGATCACAATTACCTAAATTAAGCGAGAAAAACAAATCTCATATTGATCCAAGACTTCTGCACTCCCAAAAGGTTTCAATGGTGGACGTTCAATCTCCACAGGAGTGGTCCACCTGGTAGTTAACGTGGATATAGAATAAGTACATCAATGGTGTGGACCACCGTGCAACTGTCTAGACGGTTGGGATACAACACCTACATCACAGTGTGGTCCACCTGATAGATCTGCCTCAATTTTTTTGTCTCCAGCCTAAGGACAAGCTCACCAAATGGGATGGACGGTGTACAGATGAATGGTGAGGGTATCACACATACCTTAGATCAAACCCGCGGAACTTGATGCTGTACATACAGCAGGTGGTCCCCACCGTCTGAAAATATTAGACGGTTTGGATGGAATCTATTAGTCAAGTGGGTCCCACGGATATACGGTGTGGATAAGACCCATACATCACCGGTGGATCCACGCCAGCACTGAACGGCGTGGATCAAAATACATCACAGCCGTCCCACATAGGAGTGCTCACCCAAACACACTTAATATAATATTTTATATATATATATATATATATATATATATATATATATATATATATATATATATATATATATATACATATACACACGTCACATATATAAAACAAAGAAAAAAGGGGTGATTGTCCAGATCCACCGTCCAGGCCCTGGACGTCTAGACGGTGTGGATAACTCATATATCACGGCTGGCCTCACACGTGGCAGGTAGGGCATGGATAAAACACTTACGTTATGGTGGGCCACATGCTGCCAGCACGTACACATCAGGTGGATCCCCACCATCAGTCCAGCAGCTATCTGCTGCTGGGGGGACAGTCTTGATAAAACACGTATGTCATGGCTAGCCCATGATCTGGATGGCCAGGATGGGACGGGCCTAGATGTACAACACATCATCTGGTGAGTCCACACATGTGGACGGTGGATACAACACCTACGCCAGGTGGTCCCTCGTGGTGGACGATGCACTCCACTTGAGATTTGAATCTACTCATCGGGCGAGGGAGCAGGATGGATGGTAGATACATAATACATACGTCCAAGGTGGGCCATGCAATCAAGGAAGAGAGAGAGAGAGAGAGAGAGAGAGAGAGAGAGGGACCCCGCCACTATGGGCCCCCCTAGCTTACAATCACATACATCAAGATGGGTCCCACTATTTGTGGGTCCTCTAATCATCAAAATCACACAAAAAAATCACCCACCTTAGGATCTTCTTCTTCATTCTTCCACCAACATGTTGTAGAGCTTCAAGGGAATAACATTTAACAGTTGAGATCAATTTTAGAGGTTGGGATTGGGTGATAGGAAGGTGGGCCACACATCGCTCCTCCATGGAAGCCATGGAGGATTCTTCTCTTGGAGTTGCTTGGGAGAATGAGAGAGAGAATGAGAGATGGTGGGAGAGGAGTGATGGATGTGGTGAGTGATGGGTGTAAGAAACTTTTGACTTTGGGGTAGGTGGTGTAAGAAAAGGTATGAGTGTGTAAGAAACTTTTGACTTTAGGGGTTGCTTGGGAATGGGTGTGAGGTGATGGTGTACTTAACCCTTGATGGGATTGAGGTGACATGTTGTAGAGATTCTCTTGGGTTTTGCAATGCGAGGTATTTTTCTCGAACTAAACGCGGGCCCACATCTCCTGGCCTGGGTATCGCCTCGGCATGCGAGACGCGGCATCGGAACCGCAGCGACAGTACGGTCGCTAGGGTATAAGTCTCGGGTCACGCCGACTCTGATATACGGGACACGACTCAAGATCACACGCAAATGCCGGCAATAGATCGCGGGTCGCAAGAATTAGATCGGGAGGACCGCGGAAACCTACGAAACGGTACGGTTTAAGACACGGGCCTTACAGTAAGTGACATAGTAGTAAGATAGTTTACACAAAGAAAATTGTAACTATGTATGAGGAGATTGAGAATCCTATCTCAACGCCTTCATTACATACACCACATCAAGCATTTTCTCTTTCAAGCAATTTATCAAACACTTAAACTACACATAATACATACATGTAATAATTTAATTAAAACGCATATTATAGCAACTCCTTTCACAAAAGATTTGCCACGCATACAATAATCATGTATTCGCAATCAATAATCATAGCAAGCAAAAATCATAATTCTATATTCATACAAACATTTCAACAAACACATAAAATGCATATATTTCGACATAGTTCATGTACATGTGTAATATACGGGAAACATCGTATTTAAGCATATGTGATAGCAATCAAGTCAGTCATAAATCATTACTAACATTTAAGGCCTTGAAAACCATAACCTAAACGTTTATAGTCCGCACCTTTCGCCGATAAACAAGTATCGAACTCAGTTTATATGTCAAGTCTTCGTCTAAGGCACGACGGCCATTTATAGCATGAAATAAGTTAGCTATTTCATCACTTACACTATTTGAAACCTTAAAACAGATTAGGGTTAGTTTTCTTACCTAAGAACGGAGTCGAAATCGCCGGGATAGCGATTCATAAATGGTGGTAAAGCACGTGGAGTGGCAGGAATGAATCCCTGCGACTATCACTCACTCTCTCTCACTTCTCCTCACTTTCTTCTTCTCTTTTCTCCTCTTTCTCTCTCTTAGGGTTGCAAATTCGTATAGAATGAGAGAGAGAGAGAGGGTTTAAGGCCCTTATATAGGACCAAAACTGATGGAAATGGCCTCAGGGCCAAGGTATACTTGGGTTATAGCCAAAAGGTGGCTGCTTCAGTCTAACAGAGCACTTCTGGTGGCCCCTTTTCTGCGTGCGGTCGGATTTAAGCTCCCTGGCATTGGATCTAAGTCGAGTTAAGTTTTCGGTCCGATCGGGTTTGTGGATCGACCGCGGAGGACCAGTTTTAGTTCAACGGTCATCGTCGCTCGATCAGGGCCACGAGTACATAGACCTGTGCTGGAAAATTTTCCTGATTCGAGAGTGTAATTGGGTCAGATTCCGACGATCTGAAAGCTTAGATTTGGCCCGCAAGTGAACGACCCAAATCACTTAAATCTGAGTTCAATTTTTAAAGGTATTCACGTTTCTCACACACTTCGCTTCGGGCTTAAGTTGTGTGCTTCTGGATACTATCTGGATTTCATTTCCGAGATGGTTGTCAAGCCCAGTAAGGCGGTCATAACCATATAGATACGCGGTAATCGGACTTTCGACACGCGGTACAGGTCCGATACGAAGTTTCACGATGCTCCCGAGAGCAACTGGGTTTTGAGATGGATCCTAAGTTTTTAAGTAATGTAGCGTTAACGGTTCTACTCGTTTTGGGTCTTGTAGTTTGTATTTAAAGTGGTTCAAGCTAATTTCACAGCTAATCTAGTTTAGCACTTAGTTAATTTCGTCTAATTTCTAAAGGATTTGGTCCTGAGTAATTTCTGTCTGAGGTGGTATTTGGGTCTTTGTACGGATTTTTCCGAGACGTTTCATCAACGGTCAGTTTCACCTGTGGCGAAACTGAGAATCCTATGACTATTTCTACATTTTATCACTCCCTCGTATATCAAAGTACGTTAGTGTGCATTGTGTTACCATAACCCAGGTCCAGTTTAATCCAAATCATGCTCTGATACCAACTTGTAACGCCCTAAAAATCGGGGGTCGAGCAAGAGCCTAACTCCCGAGTTCCAACGCATCACTTATGCAACATAGATAATGATGATTAAATGTTGTCTGTATTAGCACATTAAACATGAATGGAATTACACTAAATCAGCATATCATACTCCAGAGACAGTTAAATTACGCAAGCGGAAGACTGTGGTAAGTATATAAAACGTATAAGTGGTTGTAAGTCCCTAGAGTATGAACATGACACTAGGTTAAATAATTACATGTTTGGTTCCAAAATATACAAAATGATAGTGTAATGTCGTCTAATCCATATCCATGCAGCCCCGGTGATGCAACTTCAGGTCTACATAGACCTGCCAAAGAGTTGCAAATAGGAGAACTCCTCCTCGTCATCATAGAAGGTAGGATCCGTCTCGTAAGCCTCGCCGCCATTTGAAACTACAACAAAGTCTGGTTAGTGTTTTAAAACATCATCCCAGAGTGGAAGTGAGTGATCAACTCGGTAGAACTATAAGGCAAAGGTTAACATGTTATCAATTCAACCAAGTAGTAATGATAAAGCAGTACAACAATCATGTCCTAAGTACTCTGGTTAATGTAAGGATGATATGCATAAATGATGCATGCCCTCGCCTGCACTCCCTCAGCAACATCATCTCACGATCGCACATGCAATACTCTCGGTAAACGTGTGCTTCCTCGCCAAAGCACATGCAATGCGGTGCATATGAGTGATTAGCAAAGTTCTTAATTAGTTTTATTCATACAACAAGTTGGGAAGCTAAGGCACCTCCCTTTATATCATTTACCCAAACAATGATCCATCTAGGGTCATCAATCCTAGTTAATCTCATATGATAGTAGTTCTAGGTCACTGCGGAGAGGCTCGTTACCTCAGCGCATGCCTAGTTTACACTCGAAGTCACTACGAAAAGGCTCGTCACCTCAGCGTAGTCCTAGTATATACTCGAGGTCACTACGAGAAGCTCGTCACCTGATCGTAGGCTGACAACTCGAATACAGTGTCTCATACCACCGTATTCGGCTCACGAGTTTGGGTTGCTCACTGGACACTACGAGGAGGCTCATCACCCCAGCGTAGGCCGACAGCTAGACCACAGTGTCCCATACCACCATGCTCGGCTCATAAGTCTTAGCGAATCGTGGTACCAAGGTAAACGGGTTTTTCACTAGTAAGTTGGTACCTTAGATTCAAGCAGTAGCGTCCATACATGGTGAACATACATTAGGCCAATCGGGTTACTTGACAAGCTCGACTAATACGAGCGTACGCTGAATTGATCGACATGGAGTGCGTAAGCATTCCGCGTGGCCTAACCACTATTGACAAGCAACGTACGACCCGGATTCATCGAACGTGTCTTATGTGGCGTAACAACCTCGGCCACTAATTCAAAAATCATTACCGATTACCTGGACTACATCGTAGCCCCAATCACACTCCAAACAATAGCATTCACATGTGATAGTCAAAGACAGCGTGTGACAACCAATGTAAGTATAAATCTCATTTGAGCATTTCAACAAACTCATAGTGCACATGTTATCATATATAGGCATTTCATTCATAAATCACATAGTAATAAGACAGGTTACATGAAGGAAACTGTGACTATAGATAAGGGAATTGAGAATCCTATCTCAACACCCTCATTAAATACACCTCAACAAGCATTTTCTCATTCAGGCATTTCATCAAACACTTAGACTACACATATCAACATACATGTAATAAATTAATTATAACGTATATTATAGTAAATCCTTTCACAAGGGAGTTGCCACACGTACAACAATCATATATTCTTAATCCATAATCATGGCAAACACAAATCATAATTCCACATTCATTCAAACATTTCAACAAACACATGGAATGCATTAAAATCAACATAGTTTATATATATATATATATATATATATATATATATATATATATATATATATATATATATATATATATATATATACGGAAAACATCATATCTAAGCACATGTGATAGCAATCAAGTTAGTCATAAATCATTAACTAACATTGAAAGCCTTGAAAACCATAACCTAAACATTTATAGGTCGTACCTTCTGTCGGTAAACTCGTATCAAACTCAGTTCGAACGTTATACCTTTGTCAACAACAGAACGACAACCTATAGCATGAAATAGGTTAGCTATTTCACCATTTACTCTATTTGGATCCCTAAAATATATTAGGGTTAGAATTTCTTACCCAAGCACGGAGTCAAAATCGCCGGTATAGCGATGTAGGTAGGATGATTCAGCACGTGGAGCGATAGGATCGAATCCCGGCAACTATCTCTCACTCACACACACACACACACACACACACACACTCTCTCTCTCTCTCTCTCTCTCTCTCTCTCTCTCTCTCTCTCTCTTCTCCTCACTTTCTCCTTCTCTTTTCTCTCTTCTCTCTCTTAGGGTTTGGAAATTCGTATGGAATGAGGGGTGAGTTTAGGGCTTTATATAGGCTCAGAAGTGAACTCGATAGCCCCAGGGCCATGGTATACTTAGGTTATAGCTAAAAGTTGACTGTTTCGGGCCAACGAAGCTCATCTGGAGGCCCCTTTTCTTCATGCCCTCCAGAGAAAGTCCCCAGACAATGGATCTATGTCGGGTTAAATTTTCAGTCCGATCGAATTTTCGGATCGACCGTGGAGGACCAGTATCAATTCAACGGTCATCGTCACTCGATCAGGGCCACAAGTACACTGACCTGTGTAGGGAAATTTTTCTGATCTGAGGGTGTATTTGGGTCAGATTCTAATGGTCTGAAACATTAAATTTGGCCTGCAAGCGAATGGCCTAATTCACTTAAATCTGAGTTCATTTTTTAAAGATATTCGTGTTTCTCACACACTTCGCTTCGGGCTTAAGTTGTGTGTTTCGGGATATTATTTAGACTTGATTTTTTAGGTGGTTGTCAAGCCCAGTAATGTGGTCATAACCATATAGCTTCGCGGTATTCAGACTTTCGACGTGCAGTCCAGGTCCGATACAAAGTTTTAATGTGCTCCCGAGAGCAACTAGGTTTTAAGATTGATACTACGTTTTTAGGTAATGTAGCGTTAGCGATTCTACTAGTTTTTGGTCTTACAGATCGTATAGAAAGCGGTTCAAGCTAATCTACCGATTAATTCAGTTTAGCACTTAATTAATTTTCGTCTAATTTCTAAAGAATTCGGTCCTTAGTGATTTCTGCCTGAGGTGGTACTCGGGTCTTTGTACGAATTTTTTTGAGACGTTACACCTACTATTATGGGTAACAATGGACTGACCAGATGTACAAACTCGAAGACTATGGATTGGTTGAGAGCCAAAAAATAACATTAGCCTCGGAGGTCGGCTTCGGTTACCAACTTTGGAGGTCGCCTCAAATACCGACTCGGCTTCAGATACCGACTCGGCCTCGGGAATTCAAATACACTTATAATATATTAAGATATGATAGGATTATCCTCTGAGATATTCACCGAGGATCTTGAGAAGTCAATCACGACACATCCGAAGGAAGATATCTTCTGTAATACGCAATCATCATCCAAGAGGCATTACCATATACACCACCACCCTAAAAGGCTATAAATGAGGGATCCGCCTACGGTGAAATGTACACATAATTTTTCACCCAAAACCCCTCGATACTACTAGACCCAGATTCCTAGCCTAAGTTTGGCATCGGAGGGTCCCCTGCTCTAGCCAAGCTCTCCTTTGTCTTCTTCCTGTGCAAGTAATCGAAGGTCTAAAAATGGTGGACTGGATATTTGCATCAACAATCACCATCTTCATCACTATCATCTTGATATGAAATATTGCCTTCTTCTTTCTTTTTTTCTTCACAAGAAATAATGACACAATTCTTACTCTTGCACCTCCTCGCTCCTTGCTTTTTGCCCTTTGTTTCTTATTTGAAAACTATTTTCCAGGACTTGCAATACAAAATAAAAAAGTTATGTAGATTGAATGTTTGAGTTTTAAGCATACTATGTTGCTTACCTAGTCATCGTGAAGACCTAATTCCTTCATCACCATTTATAGACATTCTCTCATATTCATCTATCTGTTATCTTGTGGCAAGGCAGGGTCTCTTTCTTGGTGATCTTCCTCGTCGATGTTCATATCCAACGGGTAAATTGGATAACTAGATCATTACATAGTCTTACATCTTGCAATTGAAGAAAAGCCATCTAAATTGAATGTTTGAGTTTAAAGTGTGCCAGATCACGTATCCCATGATCATGAAACCCAGCCCCTCTATCACATTCTATGGCTCTAACTATATCCATCCATGTATTGTCTTCTGAAAGAGCACAATACTCTTTCCTAGTAATCCTCATTATAAGATTCCATATCCAATACACAAATGGGATCAAGTGCATATCTTTAACTCTTTCCTTATATAGCTATAATTACAAATTAGATATTTTACAAAGACAAAAGCATAATCTATGCTATTATTTTTTTTAAATATAAAGTATTTACACTTTCCTTATATAGCTACAATTACAAATTATATGCTTTACAAAGATGAAAGCGTAATCTTTACTATTATTTTTCAAATATAAATTATTTATAATAAACTAAAATACGAAAATTTAATGACTTTGTAGAAAACTGAGGAAACTTAGAAATAAAACAATGGGTTGCCAACATTTCATAGGATGAAAATGTGAATTTTTCACCACATGAGAAACTGGATAGGCTAGCCTTTCAGTCTTGTGGGCAGTGGTGGGATTGATCTAGGGCATATGCCTAATGGGGACTGTATAAGATATAACATCCTTTTCTAAGGAGACTTGGGAGACAATTATTCATTTTTTGTGCCTTTGAAATCCATTCAGATATTTCCTTTTAGCTTGTACACACTACATGGATACCACTACATTGGATTGTGGTTATTCCGTCTCATCCCTTGTGTATGTAAATTGGTCTTGTTTAATTACTTTGGTTCTAATCTGTGGTTCACTAATGATATTGTAGTAAGCCATGTACATGGGAGCACATTAGTTTGCTTACATGGGGTTGTGGCATATTGACAAGGTGATGCAGGACAATTAACCACTTGCTCTAAAAGCTTGAACTGATAGAGCATGGTGTATCAATCCCTTTATCTCATAGCCTAGTCCCAACATCGCGTGGGTTAGGACTCCAGCTGAAGCCCCCTTATGGGCCCCACATCGCATGGGTACCATCTCACACAAGCCACCCACCCTAAGTTTATCCTCGCATTCCGCAGGTCACCCCACTCGAGCCCGGTGTGAAAATGTCCATGCATTATAAGGACCACAGGAAGGAATTTACTTATGGTCTTGACTAGGGGAGTTACGCTTTGGCTACATGTTTTGCCAATCTCTTGACCAGAGGGCTTGTCATGGAGTCTTTTAGGGAAACTGAGAGGTAAATAAAGTGAGTCTCAGTGAAGACAATACCTAGATGCTCTTAGATTTTCCAAAAGAGCAACTGTATATCTATTGATAGCTTGAAAGGATCCATAGGGTAAGTCTCTTATTTAAAGACTGAACTCCAGGATGACATCGCTATTACAATTGGCCTAGTCCTTTTAAAAGAAAAACGAGATGTTTTTGCTTTTTAAGTAATGGCGTGTGTGGATAGGAATCTTGTGTACGCGGATTGCGTCCTACCCCCGCCCAGATGGTCATCCGTCCAGACAGGTCTCTGTGAGGCCCACCGTGATGTAAGTGGTTTATCCACTCATCCCTTTTCTCATATCATTTTAAGGTGTGATCCTAAAAATGAAAAAGGTCCACAACTCCAATGGACCACACCAAAGGAAGCTGCATGGATGATGACATCCACCGTTGAAACATTTCTAAGGGCCACCGTGATGTTTTTTTACCATCCAACCTATTAATAAGGTCATGTAGACGTGGATGAAGTGAAAACACAAATATCAGCTTGATCCAAAACTTCTCCAGCTTCCGGAAAGTTTTTAATGGTGGACATTCAATCCCCACTTTGTGGTCCACTTGAGGCCTGTTCCTGCCTCGTTTTTTGGTTTGTATCTTAAAATGATCTGAGAAAAACGATGAACGGTGTGGATAAAACATGTACATCACAGTGAGCCCCACAGATCCCTGCCCTCCTTCCGGGGGCGGCGGGGGGACGCAATCCGTGTCTGTCACTCCTAGGGATTCATAACACCGGCTAGTGTAACAGGGGTTACATGAAACTGGCATTCCTCTTTGTGCATAAACGAGTCAAGCTACCAGGCCCGGCTAAATCCACTCCGTCTATCATGTGGGAACATTTATTTTAACCATATACGCAAAAGATCAGCCTGATAAAGAAACTCCTATAGCCAACACCACAAGGAACAATGAAAAATTACACATGGCATGGCGTTGGCCAACCTCTAACCAATACTGCTTGTAAATTCAGAATCAGCCCCATCCGATCAACAGTCTTCATCAATCATAACAAAAACCATGGAACCAAACTCCTCAAAACTGAAAGCCTAATAGTTTCAGACAACAGTCCATTCAAAATCAAAGCCTAATAATTTCAGACAACAGTCCATTCAAAATCAGGCCCATCTGATCAAAAGCCTTCCTCACCAAAATCAGAGGATATCAAGTGTTTATACTCGTTTTTGGCACTCTTACGTGGGACAATGAGATACTGCCACGTATCGGCACTACATGTTAAATAATGGCGAAATCTTACTCGTGTCATCCATTATTGTTTACACCTGATTTGGCCCGATCTAGCATGCCCAAATTAAACGATAAAGAAGATACAGAAGACACACATGGCAGGTATGCCATGTGTGGTGTAAATGACTTTAAGAGGAGTAAGTTGAGACATGCACACGAGAGAGCATTAAATGTTAGAATTCTATCAAAAAGTATTCTTTGCAAAAATCAGGTCTCACTAAAACAAGTTTCTCTCTCAGCATTATTGTCAGAATCTCATCAAAGAATATATTTATCTAGTATTAAATGCTAAAGCCTTATCGAAAGCAACTCTCTACGAATGCCAAAGCCAAGTGACACAAGGATCGAAGTCCGTAGATGTGAGGACTTCAGCTGATGCACGCGAAAGATTATCTCTTGTACAAGTGGCCGTATGCAATAAGCCACGCTAATGTAAAAGAATCAAAGAGATTTTCACAACCGATCATCCAAATCCTTCACAATGCTGAAGACTACGCAAGGCTATCAACTCTCAGAAGCTTATATAAATAGCACTCCACGAAGAGCTCCAAACCTCATGCCAAACACATCTATTCACTTTATATTTATCTTTCCTTAGTTTATACTAGTTCTAATATAGATAACTACTGCATTGCAGCTCCCACTATAGTACTTTAAGAGTATGAATAAATATCCTCAACCTTTTAAGTTATAAGAACATGTTCAGTTGAGTTCCGATTTGGTTGATCATATCAATCTAGTAACACATCGTGCTGACCACCCGCCTCGATCATCTATTCCGATAGACGAATCAGGTATTTATCTTTGTTTTTGTTTCGATTATTTCTCTACTTGAATATTATTTTATCGATTGTAATGGACCATACATTTTGAATATCAATAGTCCATACTGTTTAGCCTTCTTTTGTTTATTTTTACATTCTTATTCATTTAAGAGGCATACAAACTTAGAAACTAGTGAAAGAAAAAGTTCTCAAGGCCGTAAAGTTGCATCTGTTGTCATAAGGGAAAAATGAACTCATTCGAAAGGGCTAACCCCAACCCTCTCACAAATTGCCTGAACAGCTAATAAACTGGTGGTTGAAAGGATAACTGGATCCCAGTGTAGTCTCCAATCTATCCATCTCGACGCAGGGGACACCAGCGATTCAATCAAAACCTTTTGAGTCGAGTAGACTCTAGCACGCTCATGCATCTTACCCTAACACGAACAATCAATCTAATCCCTCGCTTACACGTGTGGCCTTGTTTGATTGAATTAGCAGCAACACCAAGTACAACAATATGAAAAATTGAGCAAGCATATAAAGATACGAATTCAACGTGGTTTAGTTGATACTAACAACATGATCCTCAAAAGCCATCATCTCATCCAAATAAGAAAGCCCATACATAGCTTCTACATAAGGAAGATATGGGGAAGTTATTAAAAGCCACAACAGTTTTAGTAGACTAAGCAGCAACAACAACAGAAATGCATATATCAACAGCACCTGTCAACGAGCTTCGACAGCATGGCCAGTGGCTTCCTTCTTCACAAAAGCTTCAATATATTCCTTCCTGAAGATTCACAAACCTTTTTGAGAATTACAGGAGAAGACAGGGCTGAGGGGAATCAGACCCAGCCATAGAAATGCAAATTTGCAAGAACAAGCACATTACCTTGCAGGAAGATGATCATGAGGACGGTTATACGGAGTCCAGACTGGTTCACCCACGAATAGCCGCATTGCCTACAAAATGCATCGTGTAGGTACATAATTCCTAAGGTGGCATTTCACTTGGATGGTGGAAACACAAACATAGTCTAGCAGGATGGGATGAGTAGAGACTCAGTTGAATTAACCAATTCCATTCGCATTTTTAGTCTAATCATTCTCTAGTCAAGTTTTAACCAAATTTAAATGGGGAAGAAAGGATTTTTCTGCCGAGTCTAGTAGTTGTCCCTTCCGGCTATAGATCAAGTCCAGCTGAGCTTTTTTGAACTATTCACATCTTTCTGAATTATGAATGGGTTTTCAGTTCTGAGAAGTGGGGCACATTGTTCGGTAATCGAGACCACTGGTTTGTTACATCATGCCATTGATGGAACATGCCGCAGTAATTCCCAAGAACGAAAGATTCCGGTGACTAACATTAGGACCATTGGTCTATTTGCACACAAGACACGAGACCTTTTATGATGTCTCCCACATCTTTGCAAAGTATACATGCACTTTCAGTTCCAAGAAGCAGGCTCCATTGTTCAGCAATCCAGATCATTGGTATGTTGAGCCATGCCATGGGTGGGACACGCCGCGATAATCTCCCAGATTGAAGGATTACAGTTACCAACATTAGGACTTTTTCAGTTCAATGCAGATCATTGTCAGGTTTCTCTTCTTAACCAACGAAGAATTCAGAAGGTTAAGATTGTCCAATGGAGGAGAGGAGATTTTTAAGGAATATTCATCTGGAATGGACACGACAGATTGCCCCATCTGAATTATTGAACCATGGGCCTCACTAATCAAAATCGAAAAACTTTTGCACACCATGCAAGGATGTGGCCCATGTATCATAGAATTCCTTCTAAAGCATCATCTTTCAGTTCTTACAAGTATCCAGACTGCCTCTCATTAAACACTAATTATCCAAGTAAGGACAGTCGCCAAAGATAAAAGCACATCATCCATGTTTGTGTTTATTCAATAAAATTTCATCTGTTCTATGCACATCGAATGTGCAAGTTAAAATAGCTTCTCTGGTTTAGAAAAAAGACGGCATTTTTCAAAACTCAGCCTTTGTTACTGGGGTTTTCATTCAAATAAAGCATTCCAGATGCACGATCCATATTTTGTGGTTCCAGATAGTTCATCTGGTGGACCCACCATGTGTAGTTGATTGACCAAACTGTTCTCCACTGGACAAAACCAGCCATTCAATCAGTGGACGGTTTTTTTCATCAGGTGGAGACTTGCATTCGTCCTTCTTGAATGCTGGTTTTGGCCATTTAGCAACAGCTCCTGTCAGTTTGGGGTCCACCAGTTGAAAATCTGGATATCAATGAAAGTGAGTTCCTTTCTGTACAAACTTCTAGCAATAAGTAAAATGCTGGTAATTCAAGCCTAGCATATGTTTCTATTAAGAGAGGAAAGACAATAAAATAAAATAAGATACCTTGATGTAGTTGTCGGAATCCAGTGTAAAACGGTGATAAATCCCAGCAGGTAAAACAATCATGCCCCCTTTCTTCAATGCTACACGGATCCAACGCTCATTTTCGTCTCTCACGTCAAAATATCCTTCACCATCATAAGAAACCGAGAAAAAAAAAAAAAAAAAGGTAAATTGAGTGGCACCCTCAAGTGATGGTGTAAGATTCACAACCACAACAGTAAATGCTATTTACCACTTCCATCTAAACAATAACGGATCTCTTCATCAGTGTGAAGATGCTCCTCAAAAAAGTCTTTGATCTTGGCCTCATAATTTGGTAACTTTTCTGGGCACACCTCAATAATGTCCTGCAAAAATGACAGCTCCATCTTGTTTAAGATTTAGTATAATACAGCACCATCATGATCCATCTTTCTCCATCCTTTGAGATTTGCTAGTATTGCTTGCCCTTGTTAATCTTGCCTCTTGTGCCTTGCCACATGGATGTTCATCTAGTAGATCTCGCAGTAGGGGTGCAACTTGGGTTGGTTGGGTCAGGTTGAGGGTGACTACAAGTCCAAAACCTGACCTCAAATTGGTTCAACCCGTGGCCCAGCCCAACCCGATCACCATATATCCTCAACCCTAGCCAATCTCATGTTGGGTTGGGTTAGCTAGGTTGGTTGGTCGGACTGGGTCAAGTTGCAACTAGGGTATCAAAACAAATTCCCCACCAAGTGTACAGGTAGGCCTGGGTCCACATGATGGTTGAATCAACGCTTGCCATGTGTCCTGCTGCTAGTGGCCAGCGTAAATATCACACACATATACAGAGTATCAAAACCCCCGAACCTAATTGGTGCACACAAATTCCACGCGTACCAGGTTTATGTACAAAATCCAACTAGTCCACAAGGGTGGCCCCATGATGCAGGACATGAAAATTTAAACATGCTATGCAAGATTCCAGGCTTTAGATCGTATTAGTTCAGAAACAATCATACAAAATTCCACATCCCACATAAAGTCAAGCACTCAACAAGGGGAATCTATGCGGGTCTAGGCCTACACATGCTAAGGCTGGATCAATTAAAGTTATAGACCAAACAATGCTCAAAGGAGAGTAGATTCAGCCACACGTGCACGGGAATATTTTCCCCAATCCAAGGGATTAACAAGTTTCAATTCGGGAAACCCTAGGGTTGGAAATAGGACAGAAATTGGGAGTTTAAGACAATCTAGGGTTAGGGTTAGGGTTAGGGTTAGGGAAATCAGGTAAGAAAGGAGTGAAAGAGAGGAGAGAGTGAACCTGAGGCCCGCCCGCCTGCCCGCCCGTGCGTGTGGACAACAAGCCACGCCTGATGCACATGCGCTGAGGGTTGTCCGCACGTGCGTGGGGCCCACGAACCCAAAAACCCCCTCCTTGGGGCTGGTCGGTTAGGGTTGGGCTACAAACCCCCCAAGTTTCGGCCCGATCCAACGTACAGTCCATGCGTGGTGCTCCGCCGAAGTTTCAGCCAGATTCCAGAAATCTGCTGTAGAGAAGGAACGGCTGCAAAATAACAATGGATTTGCAGGTGGAATGACTGTAGGAGAAGAGGAATATGAATGGTAGAAGGTGGAGGCGAATCAGGATGAGTGTGGTTTCGCACCACGGTAGTAGCCCTTCGAAGAAGGGAGGGTTTCGCACCCAATTAGGTTTCCACAACTCAAAGAGGAGCAAGAAAACGCAGAAATTTTATTCCAATCATCAATGAGAAAAAAGACTACAAGGCGTGCCTATTTATAATAAAATTTTATACCCCAAAACTCGCGCCATGTGCGCAACCTATTACTTAGAGACGAAGTAACCACAAAAAACAACTAATTAAAGTAATTTAAACCGTCCATGATGTTCCTAATAACAATAATAACCAAAACTCAAAGTACTAGATCGTTTGGAATAGTGGGCCACGATCATGAGAACCCATGGTTGGATTCACATGACGATTAGGTCCACTCCAAGGAATCAAAACGCAATCCTCTAACTAAGAGGCCCTCCCTGGACGTCGTCATCGATTCATATCAATGGTGGGGCCCTCCTCCTTGCGTACATGCGTAGGGAGGGCGTGCATGTGCGCGTGATGTCCCCATCACCCCACCAAGAAAGTTGCACATGCGCACGCACGCACTTGTAAGTTGTACTAACTGTCCATGAATCAGAGGTTATGATTATTTGAACAAATTTTGATTTTGGCATTGTGGCTTAACGATAGTGTCCCACAATTTAGTCAATTCACAAAAGTGCCTGCATATCAAGTGTCATTCACAATCCGAATATTCAAATATCCCATATGGCATGAAGATTAATGTGATGGGATTTCCAAAACCCAAAAAAAAAAAAAAAAACATTCCTATAATAAAATCAGCAGGTGAGACACCAAAGAAAATTATGGACAATCAAGAAAAAGAAAATCTAAATTAATGTTGTGGTCAAACGATTGTTGGATTGATCTGATTTTTGGGCCATCCAATTTTCATGATTAGGCAACCCTCCAAATTAACCACATGGGATGAAGATTAAAGAGTCGGTCATATGCATTATGCTTTTAGCGAAAAATAAACAAAATAAAAAATAAAAAGAAGAAGAAGAAGAAGTTCATATGAATAATGCAAGTGGGCCTAGATCCTTTGCAATTTGCAATGTTTGTGGAAGAAGCGTACTCTACAACTCTTGCTCGTGGGGTCCATGTAGATGTTTCGATGGCATCCCACCCGTCCAAAAGGATATAGCCACCATGATATTGGGACGACTTAAAAATAAGGTGATCCAACTATCGTGTGGACCACCACATGAATCCAGTATTTTTGTTGGTTGTCCATTATTTTCCATTATTTTCTATGGGTCAAGTTTGGTATATCACCTTTTGAACCTAGTTAAAAATCAGGTCTAGTCGGGTTTGGGTCGAGTCCATGTGATGGACCCAATTAAAGTTGGGTCGGACCGGGTCTTGTTAGTTTTAATAGAAAAATTGTATATATTTAATATACATTGATTATTCTAGCAAAATAAATGAGGCTTCCTAAACCACACACATCTAAGAGAATCTACATACACACCATATGTGTCTCAAAGTGACATATGTGAGTGAGATCTATTCCATCCATCGGGTGGGCCCAACCATTTAAATACCCAATGGGTACCTGAAACCGATCGAATTTGGGTCTGGGTCTTCTAGATATAGACCTAGACCTAGTTAGCCCGGGTATGGGTCCTATAGGATCCGACCCGTTGACAGCCCTACATGCAGGTGAGTTAGCTTGTAAAATAAATAATTGACCGTTCGCCAATTTTTTTTGTTTAGTTGTCTTGTTATTCTTTTACTCATTTGGCATACTTGATGGCAATCACTGACTAAGGATCATGATTTTCTTTTTTCTTTTTTTTTGGAAAGATCTAAGGATCATGATTATCAATATTTATTTGTAAATGAACTTTGATTGTCAATCACCAAAGTTGTTGATACATGGGTCTCAACCAATCTTAGCATTTTTTTTGCCCACGAAATTACCATACACATGGTATGCGTGCGTACACCAATCTGGTGTGGGGGATCTTGATATTGTGGTGCATATGACACTTGATATGATAGCCACCTAGTAGCCGTACACATGACAAACTGACTATATTGTGGGGCCTGTTGTTGCCAAGTGATAGACCATTAATCAGATTGGTCGGAACCGACTATATTGTGGGGCCCACTGCTGCCAAGTCATAGGCTAAAAATCAGCTTGGTTGGACAATCCTAGCCTCTTTTTTCTAGGGAGCTTGTATGCTGAAATAAGGCCATCGGATATTATCATTTTTTTATAGTGCAATAGCTGTCATGAATTTAAAGTTGGCCTGAGTTTGGTTTATTCTATCTTTAAACAATCTGAACGGTTTAATTTGCATCGCTTGTGTTCATTGGGTTCAATCCTTCGGCGCACATTCATCATGCATCATGCTTCGACAAAGTATCAAAAGATTTTATATAGAGAACCAAAAATAAGAAAATACCTCAATTGCACAATACCACAATTCAAATCACGTGCTATTTCATTATAATCCCACCATAGGATGAATTGGATCTTAAAGTATCAAAACAACTTTAAACTTTTTAGTAAACTATGATCTAGAAATTTACACGATGCCACATTACATGTCAAACAAGGTGGACAAGAATACTCCAGCTCAAAACTTTGGTTTCGAGTAGCAATGTCAATACTACTGCTACTACTGATGTATCTGAAGTATCATTTAGATGTAAAGGGCCGTATAAAACAGTTTCTGCTGTGCGGGATTATTTTATGGAGTAAAAAACAGCTAACAGGGGAAAGCCAGATTGTGCAACAAGCAACTACTGTTTAAGGAGTTAGGGTGTGCCAGCTCAAGGAACTAGCAGACTTAGACAACATTTAGAGAAGGGTCCTAAATATCCATACAACAACAAAGATTTGAGAAAACACCCCCTAGCTTTCACATAAGTAGGTAAAAATAGTGTTGCTAATTGAAATTTCGATTACTAAAATTGTTGGGAAGCACTTTCTAGGATGATTATTGTTGACAACTTGCCTTTCAATTTTGTTGAAAATGAAGGGTTCTAGTTTTTGTGTATTATCCTATGACCTAAGCTCAAACTTATTCACATACCATTGTAGCTAAGGATAACATGGAGTTGTATTTAAGTGAGAGAGAAGTTGAAAAAGAAAGTATAGCCCTAAGCATAACGAGGACGCCTACCAACCTCTAAACTTCTATAAAAAAATAAAAATAAATAGAACATGTGCCTTATCGCGCGTTATATTTACAAAAGAAAATTATAAATTTCCCTATGATAACTAATACCATATAGTGGTGAGGTTGTTGAGTGTAATATTAAGTTATACTTGTTGACATGATGTATAGAAGAATTTTGCACAATAACCATGAATAATTTGAGTCCCAGTTCTGATTCAAACTTTGAAGAGAGTTTTATAACAAGAATGGGTTGATACTAATAGTTGAACTCTTTCACATGCAATAATGTGCACACATCTTAAACCTCATTGTTAAAGAGAGAATAAAAGAGGTCAAGACTTAATACTTCATATTCATAACAGCGTACGATATGCAAGAAGTTCACCAAGATATGAGTTTTCCGTCATGACAATAAAAATTCGGGAAGTATGAAGGGAGAGTTGATCATGAGCAAGAGGTCATTGTTCTTAGATGTTTGTACACGATGGAACTTTGTATAGAGTCTACTTTAAAGTTTCAAGTTAAGGATGGATCCACTATGGAGCTAGATTGGAATCTAGCTAAGCTTTCACGAAAAATTTTAGATAATTTTTAACCTAATAACAACACAAATTTTACTTGCTATGGGATTTTGAGTAAATTGTGTGCAAATTGAGGGATTTTGTGCAAATTCTGTATTATTATCAGACTAAAAAAATCAGACACAATTTGCATAAAATCCCATATGTAGTAAAAAATTTCTGTTACAATCAGGGTAAAAATTTGCACACAATTTACATAAAACCCCATAGGGGTAAAATTTGTGTGTTGTAAGCAGGATAAAATTCTCAAAAAAATTTTTGCACAAAATCCTAGCTAGTTTTTGTGAAAATTCGTATTGTTGCCTAGCCAATCTACCTCAATAAGGAACCAATCCTTAACTTCTTTTTGATAATTCAAATCATGTTCTTATAACAATTCTAATGCCTCTTGAAGCTGTAAAGCAGAATATAACATAAAGCATGTAGAGTTCCAGTATGTATAACCATTCAAGCACAACCACCTCAGTACACTTTCTGAATTTCTCACATTGTTTCGGATACAAAGTATGACGCTCATGACCACTTCCATATCTTTTACAAGATATGAGCACAACAACACGTGAAAGAATTCAGCTTCTATTAGCATTTAGCATTTCATTCTTTTTATTGAACTTTCTCTTTAAAATCTAAATCACAAGATCATTCAAACTCACATTATCTTTGGTTATTATACACAATTTTTCTATACTCCATGCCAACAAAGACAAGTCAATATTATAGTCAATGAACTCATCACCATACAACGTTAGTATCACATGAAAATTTATAATATTCTTTTGTAAATTCCAATCCGTATCGATATGATGGCAATAAGACATATCAAAGTTTGAATAGAAGTCCAAAGCTCATTGGTGACGCATACGTGTGCTGAGGGCCCCGATTTCTCTTTCAACCTTCTTCTTTCACTCAGTATAGTTCCATTTAGTCCTTAGGTATAGTGGTGCATGATATAAATTTGAGCTTAGATTGCACAACATTATAAAAACTCTAAACCCTTCACTTCCAATAAAAATTAACGGTAAACTCATCGACAATACTCATCCTAGAAATTGTTTACCAATAGAATTCTTAATTGAATTTCCAGTTAGCAACATTACTTGCACCTATTTACACACAGTTTAGGAGTTGTTATTTGGAACAATTGTTTATGCATGGATATATAGGACATTCTCTAACCATCGTTTGAGTGTGCTAATTCCTTAAGTAGCAACACACCCGAACCCCTTATAACAGTAGTTAAATGTTGCATGATATGGCTTTCCCCCATCAGCACTTTAAAATTGTTTTATACAATCTTTTATAGTTAGATGATACTTACAGATACATTAATAACAATAGTAGTATCGACATCAGTGCTTAGATTTGGAGTTTAAGCTAGAGTATTGTTGTTCCCATGTGTAGCATAAGTGTAACATGTAAAGTGGCATGATATGTTTCTAGATGATAGCATACCAAAAAGTAAAGTTATTTTCATATATCCAACCCATCCATTGGGTGGTAACAACATCTGATGAAAACGAATAACACGTGATTTGAACAGATTGTGGGGTCGTGCAGGTGATTATTTTCTCACAACCAGTTCTTTATAAATCTTTTGATACTATCATACATGATAAACATGCATTCAAGGATTGGACCCAATGAGCAAAAGTGATTCAAATCAAATCATCCAATGGCCTTGTTTCAACAAACAAGCTCCCCACAAATCAAAGGATAGGACTGTCCAACCAATCTGGTACATGATTAAAGATGTAGCAGGCCCCACAATGTAGTTGGTTTTATTTGAGTCAACTCATGCCACGCGTGCAGCTGTTGGGTGGCCAGAGCATCAAGTGTCATACATATCGGAGTATCAAAACTCCCTCACCAGATTAGCGTACAGGTATTTCACGTGAACACAAAACCTTGTGGGTGGGGCCCACCGCAGTGTAAAGCATTGAAACTGTCCATAAGGCTCACCTCTAAGATATGTTGCTTCTCCTTGCTCCTCCAAGTTGTTGTTGCATGCACAACTTTTGACAGAGAGGAATAGATGACTGGTTACGGGAGCCTGAGCCCCACCCAACCTGACCCAACCCAACCCATCTTCAACCCCACTGTCCCGACCTGACTAAAATTACAGACTGAGCCTGTTGCGGTTGGGTTAAGCCAACCCGAGTTGCACTGCTATCTCACAGTGGATGGGCCACATGGCAAAATCCCATTGAAATACGATCATCACTGTCCATAAAAATCCCATTGAAATACGATCGTCACTATCCATACATAGGATGTTTACAAACAATGGTCTGCATTACAACACCTGTGTGAGGATGGTGAGGGGCTTTAATTATTGGAGTCCAAATGGCCCATCCATAGTGAAGCACACAAGATGAATGGTTTGGACAGCCATGTTGTAAGGCACAAGGAACGATCGATGACATGTGAACAAGAAATAGTTAGCAAGCTAGGGAAGTTTCTCACTTCTAGAAATAGGGAAGGAAAGAAGAAAAAAGGGGAAAACCCCATACCATATAGGTGTAGCCCCTGTCTACACGGATTTTCTTCAACTCCTCATCAGTTTCATAGTTATCAGCATTTAAACTCCAACTGAGCACGCCCAGCTCTGCATACAAACATGATTGCTCTCAGAAAGTCAGATTGTAATACGAATGGGGATGAAAAGAATTATTTTGTAAAGATGTGTGCCTGCAAGTTTGTCAAAGGAAACAAACTCCTTGGGATTGCAATGATGGGGAAGTCTCTGATCTTCATCACTGTCATCCATGTACCAGGCTTGGATGACATCCTCTCTTCCATCCTGTAGCAAAAGGCAGATTAGAATCCCATCACATTACTGCATTATGATCTATGCAATTGTTCTTGGATAATAATAGAAATACAACCATGTTATAATAATAGAAATGCAACCATGATAAAATGCCAAAGCCATCTAAATACATCAATATCCAGTCAAATCTAACACCTATTTTGGATGTCACACTAAATGGCATTTGGTGATATTTGCACGGTGACTGCTTTGGTTATAAAATAGCATTTTGTTTGGGAAAGTCTGGAAACTCCATGTCAAAGCCATCTTAATGCGAATGTTTGTAAAACCGCACTTTTCTCAAGTGAGTGTAATCCGGCTGGCAGTAAATTCCAGCTGACACCCTTTGAACTGAATGCAAATACAATAACATCAAAACGCAACCTAAGCCATTAGGATTTAGGAGAACATATGCCGTCTATCATACAAGAGAAAGGCTTGAGCATTCAAAACTGACTAACTGGACTCACGTTCCCATCAGCAAAAACCATGACAAGAAAAAAATCTAACACTGAAAATGCACAAGACTTCCTAGGCATAACCTGATCATCTATACCACCTTGGCTACATGCCTGATCACAGGCTTCTTGTGTATGAATTGACTCCCCAAAGGTCTTTTGACAATACATCCTCTATATATGGGAAGCCAACATAAAGCCTCTTGTACAATCTTTCAAAAAATTAATAGATAAATAAATAAAGACACTTGTACAATGTCCTCCAAAAGTAACCATTAGACAATGTTTGGATAACAGTTCATTGCAGAGAGGACCAAATCAACTAGCAAGAGACACATCTCCATATGAAGTCACTTGATGTAGGACGGTGGCTGTTGGATGGTCCCAGTCAGCCGCAATCCCAATCCCAATCCTTCAAGAACAAATCATCATCATCATTTAAGCCTTTTCCCAATTAACTGGGGTCAGCTACATGAATCCTGTTCTGCCATTCCATTCTATCACAGGCATAACTTCAATTACACTTATGGGAGTTTCGTGCACTCATTGCCGGTCCCAAGCCTGATAAGGGTTAAGTCAGGTTGGCAGCCGGTGTCAAACATTTGTCATAACTTTAAGAACAGTTTAATGCTATAATTTCAAAAATAAACGACTAATTACAAATTTAGATCTTTACGTACAAGTTGGAAACCATTGAACAATCCAATAATGATTCGCAGCACTTGTAGAAGCATAGCACCACACCCCACTTAAATTGTCCATCACCAAATAGGTTCTTAGGAGTCATTCCCAAAAGCAGCACAATCTCCACAATGCATTAAACTCCAATTTTTCATTCAACTAAAGGAATCTTTTGCATCTATATTTACTCTTCCAACAACAAAAGGAACCCTAATTTAATCCAATTATTCATTAAGTCCGATCTTAACCCTCTATTTTACGTACAAAGTTGGAAAGCATCAGACAATCCAATAATGATTCGCAACACAAATTGTATAAGCATAGAACCACACCCCACTTAAATTGAGCATAACCAAATAGGTTATTAGGAGTCAT
Organism: Magnolia changhungtana; assembly: GCA_030180095.1. Taxonomy (NCBI): domain Eukaryota; kingdom Viridiplantae; phylum Streptophyta; class Magnoliopsida; order Magnoliales; family Magnoliaceae; genus Magnolia; species Magnolia changhungtana. The sequence continues at coordinate 9,790,500 of JASAUF010000600.1, forward strand.
TCCCAAAAGCAGCAGAATCTCCACAATGCATAAAACTCCAATTTTTCATTCAACTAAAAGAATCTTTTGCATTTATATATATTCTTCCAACAACAAAAGGAGCCCCTCCAAAGATTGTAGGATTTGCTTGGCTTGTGGGCAAGGGCAGGGTGCTCACGGTAGATAACTTGAAGAAAAGAGGCATGGTTATTCCTAATGTATGTTTGTGCAGCATGTCAATGGAGGAATCAGTGAATCATCTATTTATTCATTGTTCCTTTATCAGCCATATCTGGACAGATTTTCTGTCTCGTTTCAATATAGCTTGGTCTGCCCCAAATTCGACAGGTAGATTATTAAAGGCTTGGCAATGTATCTCAGTGGGCAAGAGAAGGACGAAGCTATGGAGAATGTCCCTTCTCGCCGTCTTTTGGGCAGTTTGGGAAGAAAGAAATAGCAGATGTTTCAAAGGAATCTCTAAATCGGTGGAATATGTAGCTGCTAGAGCTAGAATGTTAGTTGTTGAGTGGGCCGTCAATGTCGACAAACTAAAGGACTATAATTTGCTGTTTCTAGGTGTGTAGTAGGTTGTGTAGCTCCCTCAGCGGTGCAGCCTCGTTTCTACTGTTTTCTTTCTCTTATTAATATAATACGTAACTTCTCCAAAAAAAAAAAAAAAACAAAACAAAACAAAAGGAACCCTACTTTAATCCAAGTCCAATCTTAACCCTCTATTTTAATCAAATATACATTATTAAAGTATCTGTAAATCAGGTCACAACCATACAAGCTTTCCATTAATTGTTCGGAACTCCAAGTCACAATCCCATGATCTAGGGCTCACTTGAATGAAAACTCAATAGGCTTTCAAACAGGACCGATTTTGTGTCATTCCGACATGTTTGGTAAGATGAAAATAATTTATGTCAAGAGATAATTACAAAGATAAGGGAGAAACGTCCCACTCCCTCTATTGATTTGGGTAAATGAAATGTTTTGCCTTGAGGCATGACAACAAACTTTGTCAAATGGGAAGAGTTCAAAATGCTCTAAAAGACTTTTGATACCCAATTGATGAAAAATTAGAAATTGCCTTCCAGGATTACCGGGCCCAATTGCTACTCAAAAAGGAGTCTCAACAAGTCTCTCAGAATGAATGCCTCCGATTTCATGGCAACAATGGATCCACCTTGCCACTGGAGAAGGTGAAGATGATACTACCTTCACCATTTTGCGACATGCCCTCCACTCTACATAGACCAGGGCTGCACTGCAATGAGCCATCAAACTTAAGTTTCTACAACCAAGCAAAGGCGTGTCTCCAAACAATACAATTTTTGAAAGAGATGGCCTCACTATTCACCACCAAACACCAGTTAGAAAGGGAGAAGACCATCTTTGCAATCAGTCACCTTCTCAAAGAGATTTTTGGTGTCATAATGTCATTAAATATACTTTTTTTGAAAGGTAATGTCATTGAATGTTCTTTTTTTTTTTTTCCAACAAATCTCCCAGTAAAGAGCCATTGAAAGCATTCTCCACATGATTGGCCACTTTCCATGAAAGGTCCTCTCCCTGAAGCAGCAAAGAATGAGAAAATGGGTTTAAAGTGTTAAGCCAATGATACAATTGAATGAGTAGGTGATGCATGGCCTCTACATCTTTTCTGTTCTTTTCTTTTTCATTAATGTAAAGAAGGATGTAAGCCAACTATTCAATGGGGGACCGGAATCAAGTCCCTCGAGTCTCGAAGTAATTTAAAAAAAAAAACACTTTTAGCAAAATGGGAGATATGGTGACGAGGAAGAGGGATAGTGGAAGAAGGTACTAGCCTTCTACGATGTAAAAATAGATTTCGGATTTGAGGAGGTATAGGTGCAACACTCCTTGTTATAGAGCATCGGGGGTGTCGATAGTGGTTCTCAATATTTACTAGAAGTTCCTTAGAATAATCGAATTCAAATTTGGTGATTTTGGGAGGACTGTTGGTGCACTAAAAGGCCATTATACATGGAATTCAAACCTCTGTACCTTTTTCCTATTCCAAAAGGCAATGAAGTCAATTGACTCATCAATGGGAAGGGGATCAAAGGATGTGGGTGCTACCCTTCAAAAGAAATGAGGGAAACCAAAATTTAGAATCTTGTGAAGCTCATGGGAATTATTTTTTTTTAAGAAAACAATTTTATTAAGAAGCCTGCCAGAAAGCATGGAAAGAATACAAAGCCGAGCTAGACAGAAAGAAAAGAAAAAGAAGAGGTAGCTCTAGCTGCAGATACAAAAGGGGCCAATTCTTGAGCAAACCCCATAATCCTCTTCACTACCCCATCCACCTAGCTTCCAGACAATTTTAGATGCCTTTCCGCTAACCCCTCCATGCCACGCCCATATGAGGTTCTCAACTGACTTCGACATAACCCAGGCTGTTTGAGCCTCTGCTAGGAAGAACTCCCACACACTATGAGCAAAGGTACAGTGGATAAACATGTGATTAATGGATTCAGCATACTTCATGCACATGAGGCATATGTTAGGGAGAATGAGAAACCTTCTTTGGAGGTTATCGATAGTAAGGACTTTTTTACAGCCAACAAGCTACACGTAAGCCGCAACACAAGGAGAGCCCCATAATGCCAATTGAGTTAAGGGAAGGAAGTATGTGTGGGCCGTGTCGATGTGGAGATGAGACTGTAAAAGGAAGCAACTGAAAAAATTCCCAAACGATGTTCATTCCAAATCAAAGAATCCTCCAATTGCAAGGAAGGCACAACCTGCTTAACCCTATGTAGCAGGGCCATATAATGTAAGCTTCATCATTGGAAAGATTCCTCCAACTGTGAGGGTACCAAACAACAGCTCCACCACAAATAGAGAAGCATTGAGAAACGAGGATATGACGGTCTGAAGCTAGGATAGCTAGTTGGGTACTCTTCTTGCATCATCCTATCCCTGCACCATTTGTCCTCCCAGAAACGAACCCTATTTCCCTTGCATAGAGAGAAGGAAATCCCTCTTCTAAATAGGTGATCCACCGAAGTAATAGCTTTCCATATGCTATAAGCCCTATATAAGGATGAATGCTTCATGAACCAGCCCCCTTCCTCCACTCCATACTTGCCCACAATGATCTCCCTCCATAAACTTCTTGTTTCCGTGCCAAGCCTCCATAACCATTTTTTGAGAAGCGCAACATTCATCAGTCCCAATTCTTTACTCCCTGCTCCTTCATGAAGCGGCACACCTCCACCCATTTCAGGAGGTGGAACTTCCGCCCATCATGAGCCCCTCTCCAATGGAAATCTCTTCTCATCTTATCTAGATGCTCTAACACCGATTGGGGGCATTTGAACATAAACATAAAGTGCATGGGCATATTAGAGAAGGTTGTTTAATGAGAATATTAAGAAGTACAGCTTTCCAAGGAGAGGGAAGGGATAAATGGATTTGGAGAGGGATCACCTGGTGCCTTCTCGGTTATATCATGTTAAACTAATATGAAGGGAAGAGGGGGATAAGGTATCCTCATGAATTTGGTCATCTAATCATCCAAGAGCCATGATGTTTACTTGGGTGGTAGGGCAGAACAAGACGATTGACCATCCAAGGAGTAGGATTGGTAAATGGGTGACTTATGCCTCAAAAAGGCATTGACCCATTTTCTCATCACTATCCCTTTTTGGTGGAAGTTTTGGTGGCGGTGCTTAAAGCAATTCGAAGTGGGATGGGTAATGCCAAAAGCAATTGATTTAGTCATGGAAGCTTGGGAGAAGGGAAATGAGAGGAGGCAAGAGGAGGATACTGTAAAAGCTATCATTCTTAGTTATTATTTTGTCAATTTGGGAGGAAAAATAATTGAAGATTATACAATAACTCAGCCAATGCAAACCAACTGATAGCTAAAGTTAAAAAGCAAGTGATTTCTTGGGAAATGTTCTTAAAGGAGCTTGTATGACTATTGAGGGAGGATATATATATATATATATATATATATATAGAGAGAGAGAGAGAGAGAGAGAGCAAACATGTTGATGCAAACTAGAATCTACATGAAACTAGTAGCAAAAACTCGTGGCAACTTGTACTAGACATTTGTAGCAAGCATGTAGGATGAAATCGCATGAATCAAAGATTGCACAAGGATGGTCTAAATTAGGTTAGAAACACACCTAAGAACTAATAATAATAAAAAATGGAGGAGAAAAGTACAAAAAACATTGCCAATTTTTATATACCCATTTACATTGGACTGTTACGGCATAATGGCTTAACCCCATCCAACATTTTTATAATGGGGTGTAATAGCCCCATATGGCATAACAGTATGGACCCTTAGCATTATGAAATGGCAGTTACGTAACTATTATTGAACACCTTCGTTGTAAGTGACTTACCTATAACTCACAGACAATGTTTTTAGTAAACAATATAAGTAATAATATTAAATTAGTTTCATTTCTCTCTTAACCTTTACACTTACCCGTTCCTATTACTTTAGGTTGCATTTAATTGCACCAAATATCATGAAATTTTATTAAAATTTCATTATTAATCAGTCTAATTTAGCACAAAATATAATGAATTGGTGCAACCAAGTGCATCTTTGATTAAAAATCTAGAAATAGCGTGTAGTGTAGCTTACGCCTCACGTTTCAGAGGGGTGAATGCTACACTACACGCTATTTTCTATTTAAAACATTGCTTCAAGGTAGTGTTTGGGTGTGAAATTCACCTATATGTGAGTTACGACATGTTAGCCACTTATACCCCAACGGTTTTTTTTTTTTTTTTTTAATTCAGTGCAAAAGGACTCTCTCTCTCTCTCTCTCTCTCTCTCTCTCTCTCTCTCTCTCTCTCTCTCTCTCTCTCTCTCTCTCTCCTTCCTCTCCCTTCTACCCTTCCGGCAAGCTCCACTCCCTCTCCCTTCTGCCCACCCTCTAACAAGCTCCATTATCTCTTTACCTTCCAGCCTCTTTCCAGCGAGCGCCACTGTCTTTGTCCCTTCCGGTGAGCTCTCGTTTCAGGTATAAATTTTTTTCCTGCATTTTTTTCAGAGAACTGCACGAGAGAGTTTAAAAGAAGATGGAAGAAGACAACATGAAGGTTTTGAAACAAGGTTGCACGAGAGAGGGTTTTGTAATAGTGGTGTCTGCTTGATGGACAGAACCCGTGTAACCTAAAGTGGTGTGGGGCCCACTGCGATATCTGTTTGACATCCGCTCCGCCCATCAGTTCTGCCAAATCATTTTAGGGCGTGAACCTAAAAATGAGGCCAATCCTAAACTTAGATGGGCTACACCACAAGAAACAACGGGAATTGAACGCCCACCACTGAAACCTATTGAGGCGCACAGACGTTTTGGAGTAGATTGATATTTGTGTTTTCCCTTCATCCTAGTGAGAATCACCTTACAGGCGATTTGGATTAGAAATAAAATGTGGGCCAAGGAAGTTTCAACGGTGGGAATTCACCACCCCACTGTTTAGAATTGTGCGGCCCAGTTGGGTCTTCGATTTGCCTTATTTTTTGTCTCCCATCTTAACATGAGCTGGCAAAACTAATGGATGGAGTGAATTTCATGTAGACATCACAATAGACACGATGGAATTTTGGATCATATGGTCTCATTTTTTAATTGTTGCTTATATTAAGTAGTTGTACATTACATGTATTTTGAATTTGTGAGCTATTTTTGTGGCCCATCTAATGACTAGATTAGCCTAAGAATCAGATCAAAGATCTATCTAGATGGGCTCAACTCAATGGCATATCTTATGCCAAGCTTTTTTTTTAATGTGATTTGAAAATTTTGTAGCAACTCCCTGCTTCAAGCTTTGTTTGGTGTGAATACACATTTCTTACCTGTAAACACTTTACCGATTTTCCAAACACAAATAACAGTTTACCTGTAAGTAACTTACAACTTACATCCAAACAGACAACATGTAAACAACTTACACTTGAAAGTCACTTTCAGGCGTAAGTCACTCACAACTTAAAAAAGTACAGGCATCCAAACAACCCTGATAACTGGAATTTGGAAATAAATAATTCCATTCTAGGAGAATTGAATTCTGTCAATCATGTTTGGCAACCTGAAATTTCATTCTGCGGAATCCAGAAACTGTGTTTGGGAACTCATTGTGTTAAATTCAAACAAAGATACCCTAAAATCAAACTATATTTTTTGAAACTTGGAGGATATTTCCTTTTGAAAAGAAAAGTTAATCTAATCAATTTCTTGAATTTTCAAATTGTTGGTGATCGATTTTCTGCTGCATGTGTGCAAGCGTGCCAGAATTTAAATTGCAGCTCAATTCAAACCAAATAGCTATGACCCCAAGCGCCAAGATAGGCAGACACGTAGTGTATGATCGAGATCTGATGTAATCAGCCACCCATTCAGTCACTCGCTCAATGTGTAAACAGGATCAAGCGATATTCAGAGGGTGGGGTTCATCCTCTAATGATGGATTACACCTTTACCTTCCATACAAAAAGACTTTTCGATACAAATAAAAGAGAAATGAGAAAATGATTCTTATAGTCGATCACGAAGAACAACTGCAAAACACCTTTCTGAGTGAAGAACTGAATCCAGTGTGCGAGCATAGACTCGAATTACAGCTAAAATTACCAGCTACTTGATTTGCGCTACGGATTACACTACGGAATGTAAACGGCAAGCTAAAAGTAAAGGATTACACTAAGGAATATAATTTACTTGATAGGAAAAGTAAATGATTACACTAAGGAATGTAATTGACTGATAATTGAAAGGATAGTTGAAAGATAATGTTTGGTTTGATATAGTTGGTATGAGACAACTTTTTTATGTTGAACTCTTTTGCTATTTATAGCTTTGATCCGACTATCTAGATCTTTCTTACGTTATGACGGTTACCATAACCGTTCACCACTACATGGCTTCCTCTGTTTCTTCTTCTGCCATCTGTCCTGTAACTGATCCTTCACGATCGTTCTTCCATCGGCCGCTTAAACAATGACATGGCATTGTTTGATACGTCCCAGCTGTTGTTACCAAGAAATCTTCTGCAAATCGGATTCGTACAGATCTCACATAACCTATTCCGATTGGTTCTCATGAGGAATGGCGATGATGGGGATGAACACAAATAATACCCAAAAATCAAACTACCGCGAGAAGCAGTAACTGAATTCGAACAGAGAGCTGCTGACTAATCAACGGTAGAAAAGAAATCAGAGATCTTAAACAATAACATACAGAGTGGGGCTTTTGAGAGCAGGAGCAGGAGCAGGAGCGGTTCAGGTTAAGATAGCGATGCCAGCGGCGCATATTAGCTATCGACCCTTGAGAAGAGATGGAAAAAGAAGAAGGAAAATTACCTTGCATGAGGCGTCCATCTCTACTATCTCGACCGTTGATTTCTCCCCGCTCTCTCTCTCTCTCTCTCTCTCTCTTATCTCCAGAGCTTGGAAACGACGCGAAGGCCCTACTTATAGACGGTAGGAAAGTCGTCGAGCCGCTGGATTCAATCGAGTTGAGATAGTGAAAAGACTAAACTACCCTTTTTGTATTTAGAAAAGGCGAGTGACATGATACTCGGTCATCGTATGATGTTTGATGCGCAGGCAGTTGAAAGTCTAGACGTGGCATATATCAACTACAGACGAACGGACTAAATTGTGGAATCCGCTGTCTCTAAGTCATGATTCAAAATCCAGAGTTTTTTAACAATTCCAACGTCTGATTCGCAGCCACTTGTTTGTTGAAAAGGGACCGTTGGATATTATCATTTTCGCCGTCCAAATGATTGTCCACGAATCGTATGGTCAGATAATATAATATGCCTATTTTTAGTTTCATGGTACAACTTAAATGGGACAGATAATTTTTGGGCAGTTTAGTTTGACTTTCTTTTATGTGCCACGTATGTAATTTCTAATGCCTGCTTGTCGCCAATCACACTCTGCCAGAGTATCGCAGTTTTCTACAGCGTGGTGCGGACTGATTTTTTGACAACCCTGAAAACCGACCAGATGCGTTGCACCGGCAACAGGCAACAGGTATCCCCATTGCACGACGTGGCGTGAGCTCTGTGGGGCCTACCGTGGTGTATGTGTTTTATCCGAACCGTCCATCCATTTTGCCAAGTTTATTTTAGGGCATATCTCAATAAGTTTTCAACAGTGGGATTTTAATTCCCACTGTTTTTATTATTATTTTTGGTGTAGTCCACTTGAACGTTGGATCTGCATAAGTTTTGAACTCAAGCCCTAAAATGATATGTAAAAACGGATGGACGGCGTGGATAGTCCTGTGACGGGTGCGGCCCTCAATCCGCTTCTTGCACCTAAGGGTGGTAATGGGCCCCGCAACCCATCCAGTCCGATGAGCCTGGCCTGGATTTGGACAGATTAATTTGGCTGGTGGGCCAGCCCAACTTGGGCCTGACATATATGGCCTAATGGATTTTTGGGCTGGGCTTGATTTCATCTCAAGTAGTTTTAGCCTACCAAGCCCAGCCCAACCTTTCTTCTAGGTAAATCTTTTATTTCCCATAAATATCCATGATTAGGCAACCCATGCATCTTGAACGTAGAGAGACTCCTCTTAGGGCCCGTTTGGCCGGGTGGATTGGAAGGGATTGAAGGGTACTGGGTGGATGGCATAGATTTCTAGGTAATGATGGTGTTGTCAGTGGATTATCTTGAGATCCATGGGATTGCATTGTGTGGATTGCGATGTCCAGTCTGTTTGGTACGCCCAGCCAATCTTAGGATTAAACCTTCCCATCCCTCAAACCAAACAAGTCTCAGGCAAATTTGAACAGATTAGGGTGGATTGGATGGGATTTAAAGGTAATGATGGTGTTGTCAGTGGATTGTCTTAAGGGCCCATTTGGACGGGTGGATTGGAAGGGATTGAATGGTATCAGGGTGGATGGCATGGATTTCAAGGTAATGATGGTGTTGTCAGTGGATTGTCTTAAGATCCATAGGATTGTTATATCCTTGGATTGCTATATCGAGTCTGTTTGGCACGCCGGACCAATCCCGGGATTAAACCTTCTCACCCCTTCCAATCCCTCGAACCAAACACGTCCCAGGCAAATTTGAACGGATTAGGGTAGATTCGATGGGATTTAAAGGTAATGATGATGTTGTCAGTGGATTGTCTTAAGATCCATGGGATTGCTATATCCCACGATCAGATCACCCTGTCTGTTTGGCAGCCCCGGCTAATCCCGGGATTTAACTTCCAATCCCTTCCAATACCATCCAATCCCTTCCAATCCACCGTCCAAACGGGCCCTAAGATCCATGGGATTGGGATCAAATCACCGACTCTGTTTGGCACGCCCGGCCAATCTCAGGATTCAACTTCCAATCCCTTCCAATACCATCCAATCCCTTCCAATCCGACTGGCCGAACGAGCCCTTAGAAGATATTCCTTACGCATGCGTGGCCCACTCGATCAATGGATGGATTAGGAAAATTCAAGTGAGATTTTTTCAATTTCTAGGCCAGGACGGGTCAAGCCTAGGCCCAACCATTTTCAGGCTTGACTGGGCTCTACGGCTGGGTCCGGTTCATGTGTGCGAGATTAGGTAATTCGTTAGGTGGGACGCACTGTTAGCATAGGCTGATGCACTGATCAGGTGGCCCACAGTTTAACAGGAAAATCAGTGATCAGTGGACGACCGGTTTTTCGGACTCTGCCGTGACCAAAGTGAAATCAATCGGATTAATGGCCGGGATATTCCACACGTGTGCCATGCTGACACGCCGATCCATCTCATGCAGGCAATTTGACTTAGGGGGTCCTCCCTCATGGTTTATTTTAAAGAAGTAAGCAGATCCGGGCCGTTCATCAGTTGGAGACCACCAGTAAGGGCCAAAATTTCCTCTTTTATATCTCGTCATGCGAATTACTTCTTCTTATAAGGTAGGAATTCTACTATGCTATGATAGGGTGGGGAATATCATACGGATGGACTTTCCGCATGCATCCAAGTCCAACCCACAGATTATTTGGCTGGAGATATAAACATCCAATCAATGGAATTTTGCCAACCTGAGTTTGAATCATTTATCAATTTTCTTTTCAATGGTCAGACTTGGTGGCCTTCAAATATATGATAGGAATCTTTATGTGGAATTTCCTATTAGACACATGCACCATGCCACCCACAATTTTTACCTTTTCGGTTTTTATGCCCATCTCCTTGTAAAAGGTAAATTTATTTAAAAGTCTCTTTCGAAAATGAAATTAATACATATTGCCTACTTTACCCGTGGCCACTAGACTGTGCTTCCTGGGCCCACATGATGTATGTGTTTTATCCACTCTACCCATCCACTTTTACATAGCATTTTTAGGGCACGATCCCTAAATCTCAATATAGGAAACAGTGGTGATTGAACACCTGGCGTTAAAAAACTTTTTAAGGGCTACATAAGGCCACTAAAGTTCTGGATAAAGCTGATTTTTGTGTTTTCCTTTCATCCAGCATGCATGACCTAATCAACAGGTTAGACAGCAAATAAACATTACGGTCATATAAATTTTTCGATGGTGGGCATTCAATCACCAATGTTTTCTTATGGTGCAGTTCTGTGAACACTCAGGCAAAATTTCTCCCAAGCTGTTCCACTATATATATATATATATATATATATATATATATATATATATATATATATATATATATATATATATATATATATATATATATATATATATAGGAAAAGGTTCTATGTGGTTGAGCTCATGGGAACTTTCCATGAGGTCAAGCTATGTGGGCCCTACCGTGATGTACATTGGACAACAACACCGTGCATTTGATGAGTGTCTCCTTTAAATTATAGGATATCCCAAAAATCAGCCGTATAAAGAACTCAGGTGGGCCATACCATCTAAAATCACATGAAGACATGCCTAAAACTTATAAAGGTACTTGGTGGGGCCCACCTGAAATTTGGATGCATTTGAAACTTCGTCTGACCCCTCATCCAAGTGGGACACACATAATGGATGGGCTGGATTTGTGAACCACATCTCGGTGGGCCCAACAAATGATTATAAATGTTTTAATAGAAGGGTAACTCATCTCAACTTTTGTATGTGGTGTGGCCCACATAAGTCACGAATTGACTTGATTTTTAAGCCCCAGGCCCACCATGGAATGGTGCATCTGACTGATGGAGTAGATGGTCGACATGCATCACGGTGAGGCCAATACAACTTGACCACATGGGAAGTTCCCATGAGCCCGACCGCATAGAACCTTTTATATATATATATAGAGTCATGCTCCCCTGTGCACCTACGCACGTGCGCACCTTTGCACACGTGCCATGGGTGTCTAATCTGAACGGTCCATGTTATGCGGAATCCCATGAAACCTTATGTGAAAAATTTTCACCCCGATCAAAAATTCTGATGGGCCATAGCAACGAGAAATGCAAATCAAGGGAGGCAACTGTTTTCATTTTTCATGGCCCATAAAAGTTTTAGATCAAAGTAAAACTTGGGTTCGGGGGGTTTTACGAGGTGCTGCTTCACATGAACGGTTCAGATTTGGGATCCACATCACATACGATGGGTTCCCAAAAAAGTTCGTACGTAGTACGTACGAACTGGTTCGCAGGTGAGCGTTTTCCTATATATATATATATATATATATATATATATATATATATATATATATATATATATATATATATATATATATTACATGTTTGGTTGAACGAGCGATAACATGTGAAGGCTTATATCCGAAGTCTATTCAGATCCAATGAAACTCATAATTAAGACCTCCATACTCAAACCTCGTAAAGGGATTAATAAGAGAAGATTAATGATTTTAGGTACTTGTTTAATATGAGCAATAACATATGAAGGATCAGATCTAAAGTCAATTAAGATCCAATGAAATCCATATCTAAGACCTTCATACTCCAACCTTACAGAGAGGTTGAGAATAAATCTAATAATTATACTTATACCATTTGTAATATCTCATACAATATACTTGTGTTCATGCATTGATCAAAGTCGCCACTAACCAAAATGAATGCTACAGAATTCATGGTTAGCTAGAATCTGTGGTATCATCTAGATATTGGGAAAATTGAAAATTTTCTGGCTCGAGTGACTCATGGATAAGTTTGTGCCATGAATTCTAAGTAAGGGCATTGTGATGTAGAGCGGGTCGCGGACAGTTTCATGGCTAAGATGGATCAGAAAAGGCCCGGTCGATGACAAAAGTGATTCAGACCGTCGGACCTTAGATCGGGTGCATCTCACAATCTGGAATGAGTTATAGGGCGTACAATATGATTTTGGGGTAGAACGAGCTACTTTAGCCAACCAACCCAACTATGCCGGGTTGCGTAAGCTGGATTTTCAAAATACCCCTAGATTGACGGTAGTTTTCCTGTTTTAATTTCGTTTTTACTATAAATAGTAAGTTTTAGTTTGATTATAACTCTTCATCCGTCGGGCTTTAGGAGTTGCGTCCAACGTGAAAAGAACTTCGAATAATTAGGAGAACGGTTTTGTGAAGCCAAATAGGACACTTACTATTTTTGGCCGAAAACCTTGCGCACTAGTAGACATCACAATCGTCTATAAATAGTAAGTTTACTATTTATAGTAAGTCGCAAATTCTAGGAGTTTTAGTTGTAGTTTGCTTCTGATTTCTCTCTAATTGCTTGGTATCCCTATTTAAAGGGTTGTGAACTCGTTTATTGATATTCATTCAATCGATTTCAAATTTATTAGAATTTATTTCTATTTTCTGCTTTCTTTCCTCGTGGATTCGAGAAGTCTCTGTGAGGAGTTCAGAGAAGCTCCATAGATTCGGAGTAGTTATCCTCTTGAGGAAGACGGTGATCGACCTCATCACGTTCATCCCTGCGTTACATTGGTTATAAAAAAGAAATAAGTTAGGTACCATTTTACCGCCATTGTGAAACACAATCTATACTTTGTTAAGTTGTATGCTTTCAAAGGAAATTTAAAAAATTTCCATTAAAACACTAATATTTAGATATCTAAACTACTACGTGCTGTTAAAGCAGAGTGTACTCCTCAAGTGTTCAAAGTAATGAGGTTGAAATATACAAATTGAAAAATGATAGATAAAAAATAATATGTTATATTGAAGCTGAAGTAAAATAAAAGAGATTGAAAGAACGGGAGAAATTCAGATAACAAATGGAAGTTTAGCTTTGGCTTTTGGATATCAGAGGTCAGGAGCAAAAACTCTGCCTCTGTCTCTCACCTTATTAATTTTTTTTTTTGTCAACCACCATTTTTGTCTCACCCTTTCCTCTGGCTCTCTCCCTTCTTCTTCTTCTTCTTCTTCTTCTCTCTCTCTCTCTTTAAAAAAAAAGAAAATTAATTAATTAATTTTAATTTTTTTTAATTTTATTTTTTTATGGCTCTGTCACCCGGCCAGGCTTGTACTGGCCTGGTTTGAAAGTCAGGCTCCGGGTAGAGATACAACTGGTATTGGTCATAACCGGTAGAGCCTCCATCGGTTATGGGTAAAGCTGGTTGAGGCTCCCCAGGTCTTGGTTTTGACTGTGGGGTGTCTACCGGTCCACTTGAGATGGACTTGAGATTTAGATCTGTCTTATTTTTAGGCAATGATAAATGGCCTAGATAAATTTTATAATTAAAAAAAAAGAGAGAGAGAGAGAGATAATGGTGGGGCACACAGAGCACTGTCCATTCGCCACCATCCTACTGGCAATCTACATCCGTGAAAATGGAGGAAGGAGGATTTTTTCATATAATTGCACATACACCAAAAGTTACTTTTGATTTTATTTTTTTTTCCCTCTAAATAAATGCTCACATTGTAGACCGTCCTTAACATAAGTATTCACCATTAGAAAAAACCTATATATAAATATGTTTTTTTAAAAAAAAAATCACCACATGAAATAACGGTGATTGAACACCCACCATTAAAAGCATTTTAGAGGTTACAAAAGTTTTATTTGTGTCTTCCTTTCATCCATGTCTGTGTGACCTAATCCACAGTAAACATTATGAAATGCCCTACAAAGTTTTAGATGATGGGCCTTCAATTACTACCATTTTCTTGTAGTGTAGTCCACTTGATATTTGAATCTACTCATTTTTTATAGATAACGTGGATAAAACGCATAAATGATAGAAGGGTCCATGGAGCACTGTCCAGCTGCCACTCCCTAGAAAACGGATTGGCTGGTGTACCACACACCAGCGATAGAGCTGGTATGGTACTTGATATGCGAAGACTACTGGTAATTAACCTCAAACTCCGAGTTGTAGGAAAGGTTCAAAGGAGATGAAAGTTACGTGGCCTCAAAATGATGTATTTATTATATCCACCCCGTTCATGCATTTGTCGAGATCATTTTATGGTATGATCCAAAAATTGAATCATATCCAGAACTCAACTGGACGACCCGATAAATAGCAGTAGGAATAATGATTTTCACTATTAAAACATTCGTAGGGCCTACCATAATGTTTATTTTCCATCCAATCCGTTCATAAGGTTAGAAAGATCTGAACGAAGAGGAAAAATAAATATCATATTGATCCAAAACTTCTATACGTTCAATCCCCCACTGCTTTTTGCAGTGTGGTCCACTTGATCTATATATCTATCTTATTTTTCTGCTTAAGCCTTATGACGAGCTTGCAAAATGGATGGACAGTTTGGATATAACAAATACCTCATGATCGGACCTACAGAACTTAGTGACATCAACATGCTAACTAGATCACTGGTGTGTTGTATACCAACCAAGCGGATTGCGTACCGAGTAACTCGGTCGGCTAAGCTTGCTGAGTAAACTCTGTGGGGGCCAAAGTCATTCATGCATTGTATCAACTCCGTCCATCCATTTTATCATATAATTTTAACGCTTTAAATAAAAAATTAATCATATCCAAAGTTTAACTGGACCACACCACCTGAAACAGTGTAAATTTAAGTCTACCGTTGAGAAGTTGTTGGGGTGCATAAGTTTTAAATCAAGATGATATTTGTGCTTTCCTTTCATCCATGTTTGTGTGATCTCATGAACAATTTGGATGACAAATAAACAGCACTGGGAGCCTTGGAAAGGTTTCAAGGGTGGAAATCAATACTTCCTTTGGCATACTTAGCTTTATACACTTTAAATTTGGGATCAATCCCTAAAATGACCTTTGGAAAAAAGGATGGCCGGGTTGATAAACTACATGAATTCACAGTGGGCTTAACAGAGTTTACTCAATACCATAAGAGCTCACTGAATAACTCAGTATGATAAACGGGTCCTTACTCTTGCCCGGGTGGTAGACTCTCCCGAGTTTCAACTCCCGGTCCAGGTTCGAGTACCCATAGGCGGTGAAATTCCACCAGCGTGTGTGTGTGGGGGTGTGTGCGTGTGTAACAAAAATAAATAAATAAATAAAAACTCAGTATGATAAACAATCTGCGTCAGTCCAAATCGGAGATTGCAGGATTTCTTGGTATGATTAAACATATACCAAAAAGCTACCGACTTTTGAATTTTTGTTCTAAATAAATGCTCACATTTTAGACCGTTAGTAACATAAGCGCTCACAACTAGAAAATCATATATAAAGTAAGGTATTTTTTAAATCATTAAAAATCACGTGGTAAAAGCCCCACGTGTACGGGAATAAAACAGCTCATCAAGCGGGCCCCACCACAGGTGTCATCCATCTGAAAGTTGAGCCGGTGTAAAAGTTCAAAGTCTGAACACGAGGATTGGATGTAGAATACTATTTGTCAAAATTTTGACCGTTCATTGTTTCCCTCGATCTGTGGGTCTTCCAGTGGCGGGCACTAGCAAATGACTGACAGTCCTGTTAGGGGTTCCGTGAGGCCTACTGTCACATATGTTTTTTATCCAAGCTGTCTATCAATTTTGACTGATCATTTTAAAGCTTAAGTTCAAAAATATAGGCGGATTAAAGGGAAGTAGTGGTGACAATGACTCTCACGGTTGAAAATTTCATACAGCCTCTGTGATGTTTATTTGCAATCCAACCTGTTCATAAGGTCACGTAAACGGACACCACCCGGACAGTAATTCATCTCGGGAGGGCTCTGTGGTGCCCCCTGTGATGTAAGTATTTTATCCACGCCACTCATCGCTTTTATCAGACTATTTTAAGAGATATATATATATATATATATATATATATATATATATATATATATATATATATATATATATATATATGCTCACACACAACTAGTTGGACCGTGAGTTTTAGTCCAACTATCTGTGCATTAAATCTCAAAATTCCTTTTTTCATACGCGTGTAATGCACCACATGTGAGGATATGTGACTATGAGGTTTATATTACTATTTTGGAAATTATGTGCCATAGATCTAAGCCATTTATTAAATAGAGCTTGCTAATGAAATTTTATGTACTGGAAGTTAGTAAATTGTTGTCACTATTAAAACCACACATGTAACTTGAATATAAACCGTTGGAGTAGATTTCTAATAGTTTACTTTTCTTATAAATGATATCACGTTATCGATAAAAAAATATATTTTTTCCCATATACTTACAATGGACCCTACCCAGTTAACAGACCGGATTTGCAAGATACATTGCGCATCACCCAAGTATATCATGTGTGTACACATTCTTTAGTGATCCTTTGTATACATTCACCCTCCTTTTTTCTCACTCCTCATTTAAACTATTTTTTCCTTATTTAATGCTCTTTTGGGAAGGAGTCATGGGCGGAGTGACACGTTGAGTCGCTACTCAAATCACATAACTAAGTTATGTGGGGCCCACCATGATATATGTGTTGTATCCATACCACGCATCTATTTGTAAAGATCATTTTAGGACGTGGTTCAAAAGAATGAGGTAGATCCAAAACTGGAGTGGACCCCACCACAGAAAACAGTGGGGAGAGTGACGCCTACCGTTGAAACCTTCCTAAGGTCCACCATGATATTTATTTGAGATCCAACCTGTTCACAATATAACATAGACATTAAAGAAGGGAAAACACAAATATCAGCTCCATCGATAACTTTTGTGGCCCTTAGAAGTTTTTAATGGTAGGCGTCACCCTCTCCATTGTTTTCTGTGGTGGGGTCCATTCCAGCTTTGGATCTGACTCATTATTTGGCTCATGCCATAAAATAATCTCTCCAAATGGATGGACGGTGTGGATACAAAACATACATCATGGTGGGACTCTAAGAACTAGGTGACGTCATTCAGTGTCGGCTACAAATCCACGTCCAAACCCCGCTGATTTCCTGCGAAAGACTTTGGCAGGAAGTTCCTGCGCTGGGAACCCAGGTGGGGCCCACTATGATGTTTGTGAGAAATCCTACCCGTTCATCCATTTTTTGAGTTCAATTAAGGACATAAAGCCAAAAATGAACCGTTTCTCGGGCTCAAGTGGGCTGAAAACTTGATAATTGAACGTCCACGGTTGAAATATTTGTAAGCCATAGAAGTTTTGAATCATGCTAATATTTGTGATTTCAGTTCATCCCAGTAGGAATGAACTTGTTAACAGTATGGATGGCTTGTAAACATCACTGTTGAACCCAGGTAGGTTTTAACGGTAGGAATTTCCCCAGCAATGACGTCACCTAGTTCTTAGGTTCCCACCATGATGTATGTTTTGTATCCACACCGTCCATCCATTTGGAGAGATTATTTTATGGCATGAGCCAAAGAATGAGTCAGATCCAAAGCTGGAATGGACCCCACCACAGAAAACAGTGGAGAGGGTGACGCCTACCATTAAAAACTTCTAAGGGCCACAAAAGTTCTCGATCGAGCTGACATTTGTGTTTTCCCTTCTTTAATGTCTATGTTATATTGTGAACAGGTTGGATCTCAAATAAATATCATGGTGGACCTTAGGAAGGTTTTAACTATAGGCGTCACTCTCCCAACTGTTTTCTTTGGTGGGGTCCACTCTAGTTTTGGATCTACCTCATTCTTTTGAACCACGTCCTAAAATGATCTTTACAAATAGATGTGTGGTATGGATACAACACATATATCATGGTGGGGCCCATATAACTTAGTTATGTGATTTGAGTAGCTACTCAACATGTTACTTCGCCCATGACTCCTACCCAAACGTACAGGGAATGAAGAGCATTAAATAAGGAAAAATTAGTTTACATGAGGAGAGAGAAAAGAGGAGGGTGAATGTTTACAAAGGACCACTAAAGAATGTATATACACATGATATACTTAGGTGATGCACAATGTATCTTGCAAATCGGTCCGTTAATTAGGTAGGGTCCATTGTAAGTATTTGGGAAAAAATATATTTTTTTTTTATCAATAATATGATAATATCTATAAGAAAAGTAAACTATTAGAAATCTACTCCAACAGTCCATATTCAAGTTACATGTGTGGTTCTAATGGTGACAACAATTTACTAACTTTCGCTACATAAAATTTTATTAGCATGCTCTATTTAATAAATGGCTTGGATCTATAACACATAATTTCCAAAATACTAATGTAAAACTTAGAGTCACATATCTTCACATGTGGTGCATTACATGTGTATGAAAAAAGGAATTTTGAGATTTAATGCACAACTAGTTGGACCAAAACTCAACTAGTTGTGTGTGAGCATCTCTCTCTCTCTCTCTCTCTCTCTCTCTCTCTCTCTCTCTCTATATATATATATATATATATATATATATATATATATATATAAATTGAAGCAGGTTCACATCTCCAATAGACTACAATGGAGGAAGCTGCAGTGATAATGACACCCACAGTTGAAACCTTTCTAAGGGTCACCGTGATGTTTTTTTTAATTTATCATTCAGCCTATTAATAAGGTCATGTAGACGTGGATGAAGTGAAAAAACAAATATTAGCTTTTTTTTATTATTATTTAATGCACGCACAGACACCCCCACACACTCACACTTCAGTGGAATTTCACCACCTATGGATACTCAAAACCCTTCTGGGTGTTGAAACTCCTAAGAGTCTACCACCGGAGCAAGAGTAAGGATCCAAAAACAAATATTAGCTTGATCCGAAACTTCTCCAGCTCTCAAAAAGTTTTTAATGGTGGACATTAAATCCTCACTTTGTGGTCTACTTAAGTCTCATACCTTGCTTAGTGTTTGGCTCGCACCTTAAAATTATATGAGAAAAGTGATTAACGTTTTGAATAAAACACTTACATCACAGTGGGCCCCACAGAGCCCTGCCCAGACGGATACTGTCTGGGCGGGGTAGGACACAATTCGCGTCCCACGTAAACGTGAATGAAAAGAAAACATAAACCTCAGCTTATCCAAAACTTCCATAGCCCCCATAGGGTTTTAAGCTCTAGGTGTTCAATCCCTACTGCTTGTGGTGTGGTTTATATGAGATTATATCTGCCTTATTTTTTTTGGCCAATTGCTTAAAATTATTTTTTTAAATGGATAGACAGTGTGGATAAAAAACGTACATCACGACAATCACAACAACGATGGACCTCACTGAGTCCCTGATAAGACCGTCCTTAGTGGATGCGGACTGCGTCCTACCCCCGGACCGTAATCCGTCCGGGTAGGGCTCTATGGGGCCCACCGTGATGCCAATGTTTTATTCACGCCGTTCAACTCTTTTAAAAAATCATTTTAAGATATGAAACAAAAAATGAGGCAGGTCCAATAGACCACAAAGTGGGTATTGAAAGTTCACCACTAAAACTTCTTGGGAGTCGGAGAAGTTTGAGATCAAGCTGATATTTGTGTTTTCACTTCATCCACCTCTACATGACATTATAAATAGGTTGGATGGTAAAAAAAACATCACGTTTGCCCTTAGAAAGGTTTCAACAGTGGATGTCATTATAAGTGCAACTTCCTTTGGTGTGGTCCATTGGAGATGTGGACCTACCTCATTCTTAGGATCATATCTTTAAATGATCTGAGAAAATGGGTGAACAGTGTGAATAAAACACTTACATCATGGTGGGCCCCATAGAGCCCTCTCCGGGTGGGGGTAGGACGCAATCTGCGTCCCTCTTTAGTTAGGTCCTGGTAGAGGTAGTACCGGAAACGGATTCGCTCCTCGCTAGTGATCGGTGCTCTATGGACCACCATGATATATGTGTTTCATTCATGTTGTCCATCTATTTTTCTAGATAATTTTATAGTATGAGCCAAAAATAAGGTATATCCTAATATCAACTGGACCACATCACAGAAAACAGTGTTGATTGAACGTTGACCATTAAAAACTTTTTGGGGGCCATAAAAGTTTTGGATCAAGCTGATCTTTGATTTTCTTTTTCCCTTCATCCAGGTCTCTATGACCTAATCAACAGATTGGATGTCAAATAAACAGTTCAGTGGGCCTTAAGAGGATTTTAATAGTGGGTATTGTATCGCTATTGTTTTCCTGTGGTGTGGCCCACCTAAGATTTATATCCCTCTCATTTTTTGAATCAAGCCCTAAAATAATATTTAAAAATGGATGAACGGATAAAAGACATACTTCATAGTGGGCCCGGATAGCACCTACCACTAGCCATGGGGCATGTGGCAGGGGAGTAGCCAATCCGTTTCCGGTAGTACGCCATCAGTGGCATTGATGATTCCTCCACTCATGAATTTCAGTAGTGAACTAATCACCTTCCGGGCAATTGTACCACAACTTGTGGTATAGTGACATCTTTCTTGCCGATGTGCCATCATGAGGATCGGGCGCCGATTAGGTACTACCCCGCCGGTCTCGTTGCCCCACCGGCCACCGAGGGGCCAATGTGATGTATGACTTCTATCCACACTGTTAATCCATTTTTTCCATATCATTTTAGAAAACTGGACCAAAAATAAGGTAGATTAAAGGATTGAATAGAACACATACCGTTGAAAAATTCTCAGGGATCAAAGAAGTTATGGATCAGGATGATATTTATTTTTTCACTTCGTCCAGGTGTATATGACCATATCAATGGGTTGCATGAAAAATAAATGACACAGTGGACTCTATGAAGGTTTCAATGGTGGGCATCCTTAGCACTGCTACTTCCTGTAGTGTGGTCTACTTGAGCCTTTGATCTTCCTTATTTTTTATCTAATATTTTTAAATGATATAAAAAAAAAATGGATGCACGGTTTGGATAAAAGTAATACATCACGATAAACCCTTAGTGGCCTGCAGGGCCTTCGCTTGTCCCGAGCTCGGAACAGGCGGGGTTTGTACCTAATCCACACCTATGAGGATCACCTTTCTCAGGAGTCAGGCTAATCCACTCGCTAGGGGATGCGGTTTGTCTAGTGGAGCTAGTGGTCGATGCTATGTGGACCCTACCATGATGTATGTGTTTTATCCATGATGTCTATCCCTTTTAAAAGATAATTTTATGGCTTGGTCCTAAAAATGAGGTATATCTAAATCTTAGGTGGACCGCACCACGGGAAAACAGTAGTGATTGAATGTCCACCATTAAAAACCTCCCAGGCCCACTGTAATGGTTATTTGACATCTAACCTATTGATTAGGTCATATGGACTTGGATGAAGGGAATATATATATATATATATATATATATATATATATATATATATATATATATATATATATATATATATATATATATATCAGTTTGATCCGTAACTTTTGTGCCTCCATGAAGTTTTTTATGGTGGGAGTTCAATCAACACTGTGCGGTCTACTCGAGATTTGGATCAACCTCATTATTGGCCCTATATATGGAAGAATGGGTAGATGGGCATGGATGAAACACATACATCATGGCCAGGCCAACGGAGCACCAACCGTGGCAGGGGGAGTAGCCAATCCGTTTTCCTCACTAGGCGGGCAAAGCTTTATATTAAGCCATTGGTGGTCCATTGATTCCAACGGTATGGTCCACTTGATGAGCAGATGAGGCTGATTTCTATGCTAGGTGAATGTCACGGCAAGTCTTGCCACTTTAATGGCACTGATGTCAGACACAAGTGGCATGCTGGCACGAAACAAGGTAGGGTAATGGTACAGGGTTCAGTCCTCATTTTTGGCATGCTGGCACGAAACAAGGTAGGGTAATGGTACAGGGTTCAGTCCTCATTTTGACGTAAGTGTCCAATTCGGTCCGAAATTTTAAATAGCTGACCCAAGTCAAGTCGGACCTGATTGGTCCAACTCAACTCGGTCTGAAATTTTAAATAGATGACCCAAACTCGATCCAAGTCCGGGTCCTCTGACTCATTCGATCCGTTGTACCATTAGCC
Organism: Magnolia changhungtana; assembly: GCA_030180095.1. Lineage (NCBI taxonomy): Eukaryota > Viridiplantae > Streptophyta > Magnoliopsida > Magnoliales > Magnoliaceae > Magnolia > Magnolia changhungtana. The sequence goes on from JASAUF010000600.1 coordinate 9,812,751, forward strand.
TGACCCGAACCGGCTCGGTCAGGAAAACCGAGTCGGATCGGGTTGGGTACAGTTCGGATCAAATCTTATATTTTTTTTTTCTTGAAAAAATTAAAAAAATAATTTTCAATTTTAAAAAATGCATAGTACCATAACATTTATTTTCCATCTAATCGGTTAATAAGGTCACAACTACATGGATGAAGAGGAAAAACAAATTTCATATTGATCCGAAACTTGTGTGACCCCTAAAAGAGTTTCAATGGTAGACGTTCAACCCCACTGGTTTTTGCAATGTGGTCCACTTGATCTTTAGATCTGTCTTATTTTTCGGCTCAAGCCTTAAGAAGAGCCCACCAAATGGATGGACGGTTTGGATGTAACACATACCTCATGATTGGACCCACAAAACTTGCTGACTTCAGCAACAGTTGGCCGGCCATGCTTGGTACACCTGCCAGTCCACTTCCTTTCTTCAATCTGCTTTCTTTCTTCAGAGGGCGGGTTTCTTGCAAAAGCTTTTGGCAGGAAGTTCCTGCACAAGTATGCTATGTGGGCCCAATTCAATGTATATGAGAAATCCATTTAGTCCATCTGTTTTGTGAGTTCATTGTAGAACATGTCACTGAAAATGAGATAGATATACAAGACTCAACTGAGCCACACAAGAATAAATAGTGGGAATTCAGCTAACATCGTTGAAGCATTCCTATGGCCATAAAAGTTTTGTATCAGGCTATCTTTCTAGTTTTTTCACTTCATCCCATTGGGAATGACCCTATAAACGGATTGGATAGCATATAAACATAAAGGTAGAGCCCAAGAAAGTTTCAACGGTAGGAATTTCTTTCCCCAATTTTCCCTCTCGTGTGACCCACTTTAGTTTTGTATCCTTCTCTTTTTTGGTGGCACGTCCTTAAATGAGCTCGCAAAAAGAGAGCTCGGTGCTCTATGCGCATTGAGCCATGTGCAGAGAGGACGGATGAGCTACTCCCTTACCACTGCCAATGGCGGGTGTCGGTGCTCTATGGACCCCACCATGATGTATTTATTTCATCCATGTCGTCCATCTATTTTTCTATATCATTTTATGGTATTAAAATAAAAATGAGGTATATCCCAATCTAAAGTGGACAACATTACAAGAAACAATGTTGAATGAATATTGTGCGGATCGAATTGGATCCAATCGAATCGGATTCCAGATCTGATCGGCCCAGATTGACCACTAATCCAAACTCGACTCGATGTACGGTCGGATCTGAGTGGGCCTACTCAATCCGACCTGATCCTGGCATTCGATTCAGATCGGATTTGTCGGATCGGGTTGGATCCATCGAATCGGGTCAAATTTTGCCCAACTCTAGTGTCCATGTGAGAGGGACGCGGTGAAAGTGCGCGCGGATTAGGTAATGAGTTTTCTCTTAGTGTAGATGTCACTTTTGAGCCACGTACCTTATTATGCTCATGCAAACTTACCTTACCAAAATAATCCCCTACTTTACGGGCAACTTTTCACCGGACCGAAATACCCCTCCATTCCTTTTGGAAGCGGATTGGCTGGTCCGCGAAGACGAGCGCTGACGCTCCTCGAACTCCGACTTGTACGAATGGTTTAAAAGAGATCAAAGTTACATGGCCCCACGGTTATGTATTTATTATATCCACAACGTTCATCCATATTTTGAGATCATTTTAGAGCATTACACACACACACACACACACACACACACACACATATATATATATATATCCAAAAATCAACTGGACCACACCACAAATAGCAGCGAGGATATTGATTTTCACCGTTAAAAATATCGTAGGGCCCACCATAACGTTTATTTTCCATCCAATCTATTCATAAGGTCATAAAGACCTGGATGAAAGGGAAAACAAATTTCATATTGATCCAAAACTTCTATGACCCCTAAAAGGGTTTTAATAGTAGACGTTCAATCCCCCACTGCTTTTTACAGTGTGGTCCACTTGATAGTTAGATCCGTCTTATTTTTCATCATAAGCCTTAATACGAGCTCGCCAAATGGATGGACGGTTTGGATATAACACATACCTCATGATAAAACCCACAAGCCAATCTGCTTCCTGTTTTATGTGGCGATACTACCGCCGGTCTGGCGGTAGTGCTTTTTTTTTTTTTTACAAGGAGAAATTGTTTCCCCCTACATTTTTCTTTAATACGTATTTAAGTAAATATGTATATATCAGTATATAAAAATATTTTTCTCTCTTTATTCATTTTTGTAACATCCCGGATTTTTGTCAACTTAGAAATAAATGTCCTTAGGCAATGGGTCGATCATAACACCTTATTGATTTCTCAGAACTCAATTCTGAAGTCTAAAAATCCTTTTTTAACCCATTTCCTTCAAAATCTCATCTTTCACCACCTTATTCTTCAAAATTTTCCAAGTACTTTCATATTAGACATGAATCCTAAAGTTTAAGTGATGAAGAACAATACTTAAACTAAAATTTACTATAAATAGTAATTAAATAAATAAAATAAATTTTTAACCATTAACCTTTTGTAATCTCATGAAATAAATATGTTATTTGGATAGAGCAGCTTCTCCTACCCCAAAATCATATATTGCGCATCAAATAACTCATCCCGGTTTGTAAGATACGTCGTTCCGAAAATTCCATGGCAAAAACACCACAGCGCCTAGGCGGGGCCCCCGCCGGATCGGTGGCGCCCTGCCGGCTAGCGAGCCTGGCTGGCCACAGCGGGCCGGGCAGCCCGTTTGCTGCCATTTTCTATAGTTTTTCTTACAATTTCAAAAAGTTATATCTCCCTCGTTATAACTCCGATTTAAGTGATTCAAAAGCTAGATCGAAGCTCGATAAGCCTAGTTTCATATAAAAATAAGTGAAAAATATAATAAAAATTTTAATATAGCCAACTGTCCAAAAATCATTAGTTTAGGCAGCTGCTACTCTTAGAATTTTTAGAATTTTCCTACAACACGAAATCTAATAAAATTTGGTAGAGATTAAGTAGACTTGATGACGAACTACTAAAAAAAATAATAAAAATAATATACCAACTAAACGTGCCAGGAACGGACGTAGAATTACCCTATGACCTTATTCTGTCGTAATTAGGGCATAATTTAGTTAAATACTAAACTGAATCCTTAGTAGAATTAGCTCGAATCACTTTAAATACGAACTGCAAGACCCAAAACTTGTAGAATCATTAATGCTATAGTACCCTGAAATCTAGGATCAATCTCTAAACCTAGTTGCTCTCGGGAGCACATCGAAACTCCGTATCGGGCCTAGACCGCGCTTCGAAAGTCCGATTACCGCGAAACTATATGGTTATGACCGCCTTACTGTGCTTGACAACCATCTCAGAAATCAAATCCAAATAGTGTCCAGAAATACACAACTTGAGCCCGGAGCGAAGTGTGTGAGAAACGCGAATACCTTTAAAAAGTGAATTGAGTCGTTCGCTTGCAGGCCAAATGTAAGGTTTCAGACCGTCAGATTCGACCAAACTACTCCCTCAGATCAGGAAAAATTTTCAATCAGGTCAGTGCACTTGTAGCCCTAATCGAGTAACGATGACCATTAAATTGAAACAGGTCCCCCACGACCGATCCACTGATCCGATCGGGCCGAGAGCTTAACCTGACCTAGATCTAATGTCAGGAAGCTTAAGTCCGACTGCACGCAGAAAAGGGGCCTCTAGATCAGCTCCGTTAGACCGAAACGACCAGTTTTTTGCTATAACCTAAGTATACCATGGCCCTGGGGCCATTCCCATCACTTCTTGGCCTATATAAGGGCCTTAAACCCTCTCTCTCCCTTCAAATACGAATTTGCAAACCCTAGAGAGAAGAGAGAAGAAAGAGAAGGAAAGAAAGAGAAAGTGAGAGAGAGAGTGGGAGAGTGTTCCTGAGATTCTTCCCTGCCTCCTCACGTGCTGAATCAACCTTTCCATATCGCTATTCCGGCGATTCCGACTCCGTTCTTGGGTAAGAAATCCTAACCCTAATCCGTTTTAGGGATTCAAATAGAGCAAGTAGCGAAATAACTAACCTATTTCGTGATTCAGGTAGCTGTTGTGCCGTAGATAAGGACGTAGTGTTCAAACTGGGCTTAGTACGGGTTTATCGGTGAAAGGTACAGACTATAAACATTGAGGTTATGGTTTCCAAGGCTTTCAATGTCAGCAATGATTTATGTCTGACTTGATTGCTGCCATATGATCTTAGTTACGATGTATTCGATAGATTATGCATATTCATGAACTATATGAAGATATGATGTATTCCAGGTGTTTGTTGAAATGTTTGAAAGAATATAGAATTATGAATTGTGCTTTCCATGACTATTAATTGTAAACACATGTTTGTCGTAAGCATGATAACTCCTTGGTGAAAGGATTTGCCAAAATATATACTATAACTGAGTTAAGTCATGTATGTAGTAAAGTGTAGCCTAAGTGTTTGACAAAATGTCTAAATGAGAAATCGTTTGACAAATTGTATTTAATATAGGTGCTGAGATAGGATTCTCAACTACCTTACTAATATCTATAGTATCCTTCATGTAGCCTATAGTACTACAACGTGATTCATGTAGAATAGACACATGTGTATTAACATGTTATATGTGTTTGATAAAATATCTGAATGAGTAAATGCTGATAAAGTGTACTCTCAACCACCTTAGCTATAGGTATAAATCCCTTCATGTAGCTTTAAATTCAATTGTGTAATTTATGTAGAAAATGCATATGTAGGATAACATGCTATATGTATTTGATAATATACTCAAGTGTTATTCATGTTTGAATTGGTTGTTAATTGTTGTTATGATATTCATACGAGACTTCCTACTGCAATTGAGTGTGATTGGGGCTACTACGTAGTCCAGGCAATCGGTAGCATTTTCCGTTGAGCGGTGGGCGTGGTTTCATTATGCCACTTTGGATACGTTCAAGGAATTCGAGTCGTACGCTGCTTGTCGACAGTGGTTAGGCCACGCGGAATGCTTATGCGCTCCATGTCGATAAATTCAACATACGCTCGTACCAGTCAAGTTTGTTAAGTAACCCAATTAGCCTAATGTATTTCACCATATATGGATGCTACTGCTTGAACCTAAGGTACCAAACTTACCAGTGCAAAGACCGTTTAACCTTGGTACTATGATCCGCTAAGACTCATGAGCCGGACATGGTGGTATGGAACACCGTGGTTAGCTGTCGGCCTACGCAGGGGCGACGAGCCTCCCTGTAGTGACCAGTGAACAACCTAAACTCGTGAGCCGAATACGGTGGTATGGGACACTATATTCGAGCTGTCGGCCTACGATTTGGTGACGAGCCTCTCGTAGTGACCTCGAACATACTCTAGGACTATACTAAGGCAACGAGTCTTTCTGTAGTTACTTCGAGTATAAAATAGGCCTACTCCGGCGTAGCCTAGCTGTGGTCCCCAGTCGGGTTGGTGATGAGCCTTTGAAAATAGACTGCTAGTTGGTAGGGTGTTGGTGGTAGTGACCTCGAGTATGAATTCAGTCTACGCTGAGGTGACGAGCCCCCCATAGCAACCTATGGTATAAACTCACGAACTTGCCTATCGTATGTGATTAACTAGGATTGACGACCCTAAATAGATTATTGTTTGGGTAAATGATTTAAAGGGAGGTACCTTAGCTTCCTAATCATGCTGTATGAATATGCTTAATTAAGAACTGGGCTAATTACGTACATGCACTGCATTTGCATGTGCCTTTGGCATTGGAGTTGAGTACGGAGGAAGGGGTGCATGCCGCGTTTGTAAGATGTTGTTGCAAGAGGGAGTGCAAATGAGGGCATGCATCATTATAACATATCATCCTTGTATTAACCAGAACACTTAGGAATGCTTGCTGTATTGCTTTATCATTACTGCTTGACTGAATTGATAACATGTTAACCTTTGCGTTATAGTTTCACTGAATTAGCTACTCATTCCCACCTGGGATGGTATTTTAAAACACCACCCAGATTTTGTTATAGATGCAGGTAATGGTGAGGTCTATACAGCAGTGTTGGACTTCATAGGCGAGGAGGAAGAGACCTCCTACGTTCAGCTCTCAGGCGGGTCTATGTAGACCTTGTGCTGATTCGACGGGATTACAGGGCTATATGATTTAGTCGAACACTTTATATTTTTGGTATTTGACACAATTTATAAACAACACATGTATATGTTCAGCCTGGTGACACGCTCATACACTGAAAATTGTGAAATACTTATGTACATTATATCTCTATCGCAGTCTTCCGCTTGCCTAATTACGTTAACTCTTGAGTATGATATGTTGTTTAACTTAATCTCACTCATGTTTCAATGCACTCATCATAATCATCATTATCTATGTTACATAAGTGATGCGTTGAAACTCGGGAGCTGAGCTTTGCTCGACCCCCGATTTTCAAGGCGTTATGGTTTCTTTCTTTATTTATTTAATGAGCATATCTCCCAAACCAAAATGAGTTACTTGACGTTCCATATATGATTTTGGGGTAGGAGAAGCTATTTTAGCCAACCAACCTGGTTATTTTTCAAGATTTCATTAGCCAACCTGGTTTCTATTTTATTTCTGTTTTTACTATTTATAGTAAGTTTTAGCTTGATTATAACTCTTCATTCTTTAAGCTTTAGGATTTGTGTCAAACATGAAAAGTGCTTAATTATATGTATGCATGACTAGATGATTGTTAAGAGTTGATATATAACACATCCCACACACACATGTACACTATCATTTATAAACTAGTTGCTTGAATGCCATATTATTTGTAGTCTATGTGATTGTACCCTCTATTGGCTTGAAAGCCTTAGAGTTAATTATTTTAGTTTAATTTGCATATTAGTTTAAGTAAGCAATTATATTTAAAGGGTAAAAATTTTATTTTGTCCTAATCACCCCCCCTCTAGGACAACCTTTATTCTGAAGCTCCTCTAAACTTCTGCACACATAACTCATGGTATCCTATTCCACACGTAATTTTACACTATATCCTTACAAACTAGTTGCTTGATTAGCATATCATTTATAGTCTATGTGATTGGACCCACTTTAGCTTAGAAGCCTTAGTGTTAATTTGCCTGATTAGTTTTAAATTGACAAATGATTTTAATTAGGGAAAGAATTTTAAAGTGGTCATAATCACCACCCTTTAGGACTTAGCCATAATTCTAAGCTCCGCCAAGCTTCTACATGTGCCATGGTATACTATTCCATGTAATTTCATACCATACAATAAGAAAAAGTAATGATCGACCATTAATGGATTGCATAATTTTGGATCAAGCTAATATTTATTTTTTCCCTTCACCCAAGTATATGTGACCTTATCAACATGTTTAATGAAAAAAATATATTAGGGAAACATTATGGTGAGCCTTGGGAGTTTTTAGTGGTAGTGCATTCAATAATCATTGTTCCCTATAGTATGATCGACTTGAGATTTGGATCTTCTTAGTTTTGGGGCTCATGTGCTAAAACGATATGGAAATATGGATGAACGGTGTGGAATAGAATACATAAATCAAGGTGGGCCCCGCAGTAAGGGCCGCACCATCTTAGGTGAGGCAGGGTTGTACCTAATCTGCTCTGGTGCATCAGTATATGGAATGTGGCACATTAATTCAAATAGTTCAAATAATGGGTCTCGCCATTGAATAGATGTGGATTTCCACCCACAACATATTGTAGGAACTTCCTACAATAAGAAGTTAAATGGGACCCACCATGATGTTTGTAAAAAATTCATCTGTCCATCCGTTTTGCCAAATTATATTAAAACATGGGTCTAAAAATGGAGCACATTCAAAACTCAAGTGGGCTGACGTGTTGGGTCTCTAGCATACAAACGCAGCAGAATATAGTACAATACAATTCCATCATGGGACTCATTCCAAGAATCCTTATTTGTAATAGCATTAAATTTCTACAATATAATAATATATAAACGGTGGAGATCATACCCACACGCGAGTGTATGAAGGAGATGTTTGCGATGCCGACCTATTGATATTAATCTCTTAAACCAAGGAAAATCTATCCTAGCACTAGAGAATCAAGATAGCCCAACGTCTAATCCTCTTATAGGTGATGAGGAAGATGTATAACATCCACAAAAGTGAGCCACATGTGAGGATAATAAAAGATGATGGAGTGAATCTCTGCTCTCTCTCAAACTTTCTCTCACACTCACACGTCCCATGGGGTAGGGACATCCAAAGCTAATTATACCTTCTCCTTTGAGATAAGATCATATTAATAAATAGGGGTTAGGGTTTCAAGAGTGCACTCGGTATCGTGCTCCGCTATCCTACAGACTTCGGTGTAACCATTGTAAAGAAAGTTTGTCAATCCGCTTCATCCATGTATATACTCATGATTCAATCCCTCCACTGCTATGACATATCTACTAATGATCATATCCCATACCAATTAGAAGTGGACCATCAGGTCATCATCAAGTGCAATCAAAGTGGTTTTGATGGTTGAAACAAAACTTCAACAGTTAAAAACCTTTAAATATTTGATTAAAACATTCAGAGTGTTATGCCCAAAAAAAAATAAAATCACTTGATGAATCTTTGAACTATCCATATTAAGTCCATAATCCCTTGTTAGCCCGTGCAAGAATCAACATCTCCTGATGAAAGTGCCTAGTTACGTTTACTTTATTGGCCTATGGATGGACCTCATAGGAAGAGCCAAAGCTGGCTAGTCAAGATCACGACCTTTACATGTCTTCAGGTTTAAGGATCAAATTATCTTCCATGCATCATCAAGTCTTGAACTCACAACCATAGTCCAAGCTAATGAGCCCTCAGACCGTTGACCTGATCTCGATTCACCAATGTGAGCGACTAAAGGTCCAAACCTCAATCCTTTATTTATGCCACACTCACACTCTTATGTAGGGTAAGGGCAAGGCATAAACCAACACCAAGTCAATTCTCACAGGAAGAGCTAAAGCTGACTAGTTGAAATCATGACCTTTACACATCCTCAGGTCTAAGGATCAAACTCTCTTTCATGCATCATTAAGTCTTAATCTCACAATTATAGTCCAAGCTAATGAGCTCTCAGACTGTTGACTTGATCTCGATTCACTAATGTGAGTAGTCAAAGGTTCAAATCTGGATAATTTATTTATGGCATACTCGTACTCTTGTGCAAAGTAAGGGCAAGGCATAAACTGACACCAAGTTAATCATCGGTGGTGGAGATTGTCCATCCAGACCTAAGTCAGTTCCCTCACATGAGATGACCCTGCATTTCATGAACCGATGTCCACAGGTGTGTCCCACACACATGTGGTGTTCATGGTCTAACTACGTACTGAGATCCATGGACTGCGACTCTCCCAGGTCAATGACTGTCATATCTAATCTTAAGTTCCTAAGTACTACCAAAGGAATCACTTCTCAACAAACCTAATGGACATAAGATAAAAGCAATACTAAATATTTCTAAAGTATATCATATGTCCAATCTAGGACCCATAGTCACCATGATCAATGATTAACATCCACATAGCTAATGGATCAAGGTATGGATCATTTTTTAGGGCACTGACAACAACACACTATGATGTTTATGTGCCATTCATACTATTCATAAGGTCATTCTTACTAGAATGAATTGAAAACACAAAAATATTTTCCTGATCCAAAACTTTTGTGGTCCCATGAACATTTCAACGTGGACATTTAATCCTCGTTGTTTCTTATCATGCGACCCACTTGAGTTTTAGATCTGCCTCATTTTGACCCATGTCTTAGCATGATTTAGAAAAACTGATGGACATGGTGGATTTGTCACAACCATCACGACAGGCCCCACTTAGCTTCCTATTGCATGCAATTTGCTTCCCTATTGAATTGGCCACCAATGAATGACATCCATTTGTTCAATTTGGACTATTGCCTTTTCATCATTTCAACTCTCCCATTTGATGGCTACCAAATATATAGTAGGACCAAGCGATCAATATAAAAATTTTAGGAAAAATTACCAAAAGTCCCCTAAAGCATTTTAGTATGACAACAAAACCCTAAGTTTATTTTTATCATAAAAGAACCTATCTTTGTGAATATTTATCAAAAGACAATCCCTGTCATGAGAAGGCCCGCACCTACTATTGCAGGATACAATGATTGAATTTATGGTCATGTTTCAATGATTCAAGCCATTAATTCGATGGGCTTTCTTATGGTTTCTGGGAGAGTTGCTCCAATGCTTTTAGAGCACTATAAGTTATAGCACTCCTAGTTGCATTGGACACTTGAACACTCTAATTGATTGATCTAGATTGTTCATTAGGTCTGTACACATTCATAGGCTACCATGCGAATATCACATCGATACTATAATCTTAACCATCCAATCAAAGGCCTCTAATATGAATGGCCAAGATCATTTGTATGAAACTATGTCCAAATAACAATTCATTCCATATATTTGATACCTCCATCGTACATTGCTTGTCATTATAAAGAATTTATCTATTTGATGGTTCTTACCATGATTTTTTTTAAGCAAGAAAAAAAATACTCTTACTGAAATTGCGTGGATTATCTGCCATGGCACGCAGAAGCTTGGTGGAGCTTAGAATTACGGCTAAGTCTTAAAGGGGGGGGGGATAGGACCACTTAAAAATTCTTGTCTAATTAAAGAATTTACTAATTCAAATTAATAAAGCAATTAACATTTAGGCTTCCAAGCCAACTGGGTCCAATCCCATAGATTACAATAGATGCATCATTATAAGCAACTAGTCTATAAAAGAGATAATGATATTGTGTGTAAGATGTAATCAATTAGATGCCAAGCATTCAATCCATTCAAGCATTCACATAATTCAATCAATTAAACTCATAAGCATGAATACAAATGTTCATAAATAACAATCTCAAACACAAGCATATATAGTGGTTCGACTACTTGCTTATTTGTCGGTGGATGCATTCTCCTCGAGTATACCGAAATTTCATTATCAAAAATTTTAAATCAGGTTCACATCTAACATTTACAAGAGTTTCTCCTAGGCTAACCACTAACCTACACGTACATGTTGAGACTTAAATATTGCATATTTATCCTCTAATATGTATTAGTTTTCCGTGCATTGAAGTATTAATTTGATCCATTGGATATATTTTATGTGTGCGAGGTGATTTTGAACCTAAAGATGAATATATGCTTAAAACAATAAATTAAGGCTCGAAGAAATACAATTGAAGAGTTAATGATTTGGAAGTCGGAAATTGAAGACTTGAAGATCCAAAGACTCAAGGAAAATAAGTACTAAAGTGAAGAAAATAACTGAAGATTAAAAGAAAATCAACAACAATCGATCGATCAATTGATCGGGGAGATACATCGAAAAATATCAAATTATCTCTAGTGTTCACTGGACATTTTTTAGACCCATTGATTGATCGATGGATGAGGTTCGATCGATCGAAATTCCTTGATTGATTCGAAAAGCTTACTGGACATATTTTGCTATCTTCGATCAATCGACTCAATATCCGATTTTAAAATTAAGTTATTATACGTTATTTAGATTCATCGATTAATAAAGTATCAATCGACGGTGTCAGCAATTGTGTAAATTCGAGAAGATTCTGAGGCGGTACAAGAGTTGGGTTTTCAAACCTATAAATTAAAGTGTTTTAGACATCCCCTATTATCATTATAGAGTTTAGAAGGAATAGATAGTGGAAATGAAGCTTTTCCAATGCCAATCTTCTGTCCAAACTTCGGTTTTAGCTTGATTTTCTATTTTTTCTCTTTTATTTGTTTAAGATGTTAGCCATGCTAGGCTAATCTCTTAGCTAAGGCTAATGGATGAACCTCTTAATAGATTTTAATATTTAATTCATTTTTAATTAATGTTATTGGTTTGTGAAGTTAAATTATGATTGTCTGTGATTGAATTCTTAGATTGGGGAAGGAATCAATCTATAAAATTGATTGATTTATTGTGAACTTTGGGTACAATAGATACTTTTGATTCCTTGTGATTGATTGCCTAGATCTTCATGAGAGATCACTCAATCTCGATTCTTATTTTATTGGATAATTGTTAATTGATTTCAATAAATTATCTTCCAATTAAAACTGATTGAAATCCAGTTCTAGTTGAGTTATCAACTTGAGAAGACAAATTAATTTTAGTTTCTATCAAGTGAGGATTCTTAGATCCTTAGTTATTTTTTAATTAATTGTTCAAACTCTCTTTTTACTCCACCGGATAAAAAACCCGGACCACCCGGTTAGTTCTTATTATGTTCTCAACTTAATTCCCTGTGGAACAATCTCAGTCTCACCAAGTTATTACTATTGCGCAGTCTTGCACTTGGGATTGTCACAACAAGTTTTTAGCGACGTTATCAAGAAGTTACTACACTGAGAATACATTAGGTTTAGATTAGAGTTTTTTTTTTTTTTTTTCTAAATTTTAGTTTTCTAACCTAGGCCTTTGTTGCTTTAAGGTTTTGTTTTATAACATCTAGTTAGAGTTTTTATAGATTTTTTTTCTAGAGTACTAATGTTAAAATTTAATTTTTGTTTTGTAGAATTCCTCAAACCATAGCATCCCTAAGAGCGATCTGAACCGTTCATCGAGTTTGGACGGGAATTCCGACCAAACCCCCAACCTTTCACACAATTTCACGCACGTGCATGCACACAACAATGTGTGCAAGTGGAGTGTGTACTCGAGTGATTTCTGAAAGTGGAAACTCTGTTTTCCTCCTTAGCTGGCAATCCAGGTGTGGAATACTCTCTCAATCCTAGCCTATCATGCAGGAAAATCCCAACCATCCACTCTCTTTGCGTGGTTTAGGGTTTCCATCGTTTAGTAAAGCCATTGTAGAGAGAATCTTTTGGTTATGGCTGGCTGGAACAATCCCAACTGTTCTCTCCCTTTTAGAAGCCTTCTTAGCTTATCTCAGGTATGCATTTTAGGGAACTCTAGAGCTCCATTTGCAGCTATCACGAGTTCTCTTGTGAGATCTAGTCAACTCGAGATGGATCGCTCGTAATTGAGCATCTCATTCATCATTGAAAATTTGTTGATTACACTCCATTAGGTGTGTCCCATAATGATCCCTGGACCGATGTAGACCACCCACGTGACTCAGATTGAAGGATGGCCCACTCAATCAAAATCCACCATGGCAATCAATTCATCCCATCATCGTCTGGTGAGCCCTGTTCTCTAATCAAAAGCGTTCATTCGGTGGCCCATAACACCTTATGTCCATTCATAATAATGGATTATAGACATGCAATCAAAAGGCCCTATTACCATTTCAAACTCTCGTGATCAAGAGTCGTTAGCTCGTAACTAATCCAACTATTAGAAGTATCTAGAGATTGGTTAATAAAGCCCTATTATAGGGTGCGTTTTAGGGCAGCCCATTCTCAAAAATAGAAAGTAAAAGAGAGAGAGAGAGAGAGAGAGAGAGAGAGAGAGAGAGAGAGCTTGGGCTGCGCTGCACGGGTCAACTCGTTGAGTCTCTTAGGCAATTCTGTTCAAATCGGATCGTGTCTGGTTAGAGTCCATAAGCTTGCTAAACTTCTAGAAGCAGAAGAAGAGAAAGAAGCATAAGAAAAGTAGAGAAAAGAGCAGAAGAGAAATCGAGTTATATTAAGTTGCAACTCACTGACTCATTAAACGTAGTTGTGAATCCAATGACTCATCGTCGAACATGTTTGAGAGAGAAAGAAGGGGAGAAAGACTCCCATAAGAAAAAGAAAAACAGAGGAAGAGAGAGAGTGGTGTCTGTGTGGTGCCAAACCAAGTTGCTAGAACGAGTCCAGCTCGATACTGAGTCAAGCATGACTTGGGTTCTAGTTTGGTCTAGACTCGTTGCTGAGTATTTCCAATAGTGAGAGAAGTAGAAGAAGGAAGAGAAATGAGGAGGAATAAAACAAACAAGAGAGAGCGAGGTCCGAGTTTGAGAGCGAGTCGTTGACTTGACTCAGCTAGGGGTCGATTCGAGTGGTTGGGTTATATCCAGCAATGGCTGGTGTCTCAGAATATTAAAGAAGAGATTAGAGAGAATAAAGAAAGAGGAAGATGAAGGAAATAGGGAGACTCTGCCAAGTTTAGGTGTAACGCCCTGAAAATCGGGGGTCGAGCATAAACTCAACTCCCGAGTTCCAACGCATCACTTATGCAACAAAATGAATGATGATTGAATGTTGTCTTTATTAGTGTAATGAACATGAGTGAGATTAAGCCAAAACAACATATCATACTCCAGAGACAGTTAAATTGTAAGCGGAAGACTGTGATAGATATAAAAATATATAAACTATAGTAAGTCTCCAGAGTGTGATAAGGTTACCAGGTTAATGAATTACAAGTATAATTTTAAAATATACCAAGTTGTTGAAGTGTAATGTCTTCTATCCCAAATACCATAGTCCCGTCAACATAATACCAGGTCTTCATAGACTTGTCAGAGGGTTACATGTAGGAGAACTCCTCCTCAACATCAAAGTAGTAGCCCGGCTCTGCTTCATAAGCATCGCCATCACCTGAAGCTCAACAAGTCTGGTTGGTGTTGCAAACACCGTCCTGTAACGTGAGAGTGAGTAGCTAACTCAATGAAACAATAAAGCATAGGTTAACATGTTATCGACTCAGTCAAGCAGTAACGATAAAGCAGTACAATCAAACACTCCTAACTACTCTTGTTAATGCAAGTATGAATGCAGTCATGATGGATGCCATCACCGACATACTCCCTCATGCGACACCATCTTACGTTCGCGGCATGCTAGCATTCCTCAGTGCTCCACATCTTCCAGGCACATGCAATGCATAATGAGCATGATTATCGAGTTGTTATTAGTTCATTTCAAACAGCAGGATTGGGAAACTAAGGTACCTTCCTTATATCATTCCCAAACAATGATCCATTCTAGGGTCGTCAGTCCTTGACAATCTCATACGATGGCGTGTTTCTAGGTCACTACAAGGGCTGCCAGGGCTGTTACACGAAATCGTTACACCACTCCCCCATCACCTTTTCAATACAGGC
The DNA here is from genome assembly GCA_030180095.1 of Magnolia changhungtana. Classification (NCBI taxonomy): domain Eukaryota; kingdom Viridiplantae; phylum Streptophyta; class Magnoliopsida; order Magnoliales; family Magnoliaceae; genus Magnolia; species Magnolia changhungtana. The sequence continues at coordinate 9,827,837 of JASAUF010000600.1, forward strand.
CTAGTTTATACTCTGTTACTACGGGAAGGTTCGTCGCCTCACCGCAGATTTAGAGTATGCTCGAGGTCACTACACCGGCACGTCGGTCGCTGTGTTACACACGGAATCGTTGCACCACTCCCCCATCACCCATCAAGTAGTGTAGGCCGACAGCTCGAATATAGTGTCACATACCACCATAATCGGCTCATGAGTTTGGTTGTTCACTGGTCACTACGGGGAGGCACGTGGCCCCAGCGTAGGCCGACAGCTCGACCACGGTGTCCCATACCACTGTGCCCGGCTCATGAGTCTTAGCGGATCGAGATACCATGGTTAACGGGATTCCACTGGTAAGTTTGGTACCCTAGGTTCAAGCAATAGCGACCAAACATGGTGAACATACATTAGACAGATCGGGTTACTTGACGAGCTCGACTAGCACGAGCGCCCGTTGAGTTGTACGACATGAAGTGCATAAGCACTTCGTGTGGCCTAGCCACTGCCGACAAGCAACGCATGACTCGGGTTCATCAAACACGTCCTACGTGGCGAAATAAATCTCAACCACGCTCTCAAGTCCGGTACCGATTGTCTGGACTATAAACATAGTCTCAATCGCAATTAATCCATATTCAAAGCATGTGGAGTAAAGCATAATAAACAAACTAATTCAAGCATGTTAACAAACATGTCATAAGCATGTATAAAGCATGTTATAAAGCACCATATAAATAAGAATACAAACACATATATTTCACAAGTAAGCGGTTTAATTAAACAACCTCATGTAGGAAATCATACATGTCTCTAAGGTAGTTAAGAATCCCATCTCAACACCTACCTAAGGCATCATCATCTAAACACTTATTCTCACAAGCATATTCACAAACACTTAGCATACACTATTTCAACATACTTAGTGTATGTTAGCAAAACATGTATTAGGGCGAGTCCTTTCGCCAAGCAAGTATTTTACGCATATATAATATATTTATACAACAAATAATCATGGCAAACACATCTCCAAAATTTATACGTATACGGTACTTTCTAGAATACGCTATTTCTACATACATAGTGTATATTAGCAAATCATGTATTATGGCGAGTCCTTTCGCCAACTAAGTATTTTATCCATATATATTACATTCATACAACAAATAATCATGGCAAACACATTTCCAAAATTTATACGTATACGGTATTTTCTACGAATACCTAGAATATGTAAAATTCCATATTCTACATCTTTAATCGAAACAGAAAACAGAAAGCACTTTGTACATGTGCAATTGCATGCAGATCATGAATCTATCATTATCTGACATTGAAAGCGTTGAAAACCATAACCTATATACCTAAAGTCCTCACCTTTTGTCGTAGAATCGTAACAGAGTCGATAGGTTTGCTAAGCTTCCGTATTCGGCAGTTTGGTAGCCTATAGAATAAAATGGGTTAGCTATTTCATAACCTACAACCTACACCACCCCAAAACAGATTAGGGTTAGAGTTTCTTACCTATAAACGGAGCTGGAATCGCTGGAAAAGCGATTGGAATGGAGTGGTGGAGCTTGGGTAGCGGTAGGAAATAGTAGCAGGGAGTTTCTCCCACTTCTCTCACTCTTTCTCTCTCTTTTCTCTCTTCTCTCTCTAGGGTTTCTCTCAAATTCTTATAGTTATGAGAGAGAGGTTTCTAAGGTCCTTATATAGCCTAAAAATTTACCAAAATAGACTTCAGGTCAAGGTATACTTAGGTTATAACCAAAGTGAGCATTTTTCAGCTCAACGGCGGACTTCTGGCGGCCCCTTTTCTGTGTGCGGTCGGACTTAAGCTCACTAACACTGGATCTAGGTGAAGTTAAGTTTTTGTTTTAGTCGGATTCCCAGATCATGCGTGGCGGACCAGTTTCAGTTAAACGGTCAGCGGATCTCGATCGGAGATTCTAAGTACATGGATATGTTTATGAAATTTTTCCTGACCCGAGGGTGTATTTGGGTCAGATTCTAATGGTCAGGTTGCTTAATACTGACCCGCAAGCGACAAGTCTCAAATTACTATTTGAGATATTTATTTCTAAAGAAAATCTAGTGTTTTCACACTCCTCGCTCCAGACTCAAGTGAACAGCACTGGGACACTATCTGGATTTGATTTCCGAGATGGTTGTCAAGCCCAGCGTAGCGGTCCTAATTCCTTAACTTCGTATTACTCGGACTTCCGACGTGCGGTCTAGATCTGATACGGAGTTTCAACGTGCTCCCGAGAGCAGTCGGGTAATGAGTTTGATCCTAGATTTTAGGGTAACCTAGCGTCAATGATTCTACAAGTTTTGAGTCTTGCAGATCGTATTTAAAGTGGATCAAATGAATTTCGTAGCTAATCTAGTTTAGCACTTAGTTACTTTGTCTCATTTCTAAAGGATTTAGTCCTATAAGATTTCTGTCTGATGTGGTACTTAGTCCTTTGTAGTTTGTATATAAAGTGATCCTGGTTATACTACTTAGCTAATTTAAGATAGTGTTTAGGGTGAAAGTACTTAAAAAAATTGAAAGATCAAGGTGGTGAAGGGTGGAATTTGTGAAGGAAATGGGTTCAAAAGCGTTTTAGACTTTGGGATTGAGTTCTGATAAGTTAATAAGGTGTTAGGATCGACCCATTACCTAAGGACGTCTAATTCCAGATTGGCAAAAATCTGGGATGCTACATTAGGTGAGTCGACTTGGTGACCGATCGAGTTTGAGATATATCAAGTTGCACAACTCGGTGCTGAGTTGCTCATTTACCGCCATAAGATGCTAGGTAAAACCATTTACAAACTACCTCCGTCCTTGCTCAATAGGTTGAATCGATAACTCGATTTAAAACTAAGTTGTCTATCTATTTTTCCATCTAACATGTCATCGTTCTATTGAGTTGATGAATCAGTACCTTGAATTGTGACAGGGTCGGGTTTGGTTTAGCCATCAGACATTGTAGCCGGGTTTACATCGAGTCGAATCTGGGTCAACACCGAGTTCAACCGAGTCATGAACTGAGTTGGATTCAAGTCAAGTTCAAGCCAATTTAAGGACTCGATCCAAAGGATCCTACACACATTTTAACAAACCTTAGAAAGGCAATTCATACTTCCAAGGTGTGGTTCTCCCCTTTAAGCTTTCCACTTAGGTTCGTTAATCTTGTTATAGATGATGTTTTAATTCGTTGTATGTAGAACCGCTTGAGTTACTTGATTAATCTACTTGTCTCACTACATGAATATATTAATCTGTTGCGCAATTGACTCTTAAATTGAATAATTGGCATGCCTCTTTAATTCTAGTAAGAATGAATGATTTAATTACTACATGTTATCTTAAGTTAAAAATTGACTAATCAATCAGATGTTTACCACTTGTGATTGCTTGATGATATTTTTGGAGGTCCTCAAACTAGTAGACATTTCTATGTGATGGATTAAATGAAATTTGTTGTAGACTTATCATCTTGTGGATCATTTGTGCCTATGTGACTTTTGGTGGTAATCTTTTTTTATCGCATCCTTTGATGGACTATTTGCCCTATGTGGCTTTGATGGAATATTTGCCTTTCGTGGCTTTGATGAAATATTTGCCCTTTGTGGCTTTGATGGTTTATTTTGTATAAACTTGTTGATTTTCGTGTCATTATGTGGAGTTCGTTATGATTTTCAAGTGACGTCGGAGTTCACATGTTGATTTTTTATTAATCTTTCGAAGTTCACTTGAATTGTGATTTTTGGGTAAAGCTGAAGTTCACTTGTTGATTTTCTAGTCATTTTGTGGAGTTCCATATGATTTCTGGGTGAACATGAAGTTCACTTGTTGATTTTCTAGTCACCTTGCGGAGTTTTATATGATTTTTGGGCGAAGCGAAAGTTCACTTGTTGATTTTGTAGTCATCTTACAAAGTTTACATAAAACGTAATTTTCAAGTGAAGTAGAAGGTCACATGTTGATCATCTGATTATTTTGATTTGTTCACTCGTATTGTAGGTTATACCATATTTTTCGTAATGATGGAATTATGTTGGTTGGCTATATTCTTTGTATATATCATTATGAGTTAGAATTTCATTTTGAATATATCTTTTTCTGTGTCTTGTGAACTATACTTGATTGTGAATGTTGGTGTGTAATCTTAGAGGGTATTCCTCACCGCGATAGCCATTGACACTATCAAAACATATCAGTTGATGCAGGTGTAAAGTGATCCGACGCCATTTGTCCAGTTGCTGGAAAGGATCAAGTAGTTGAGGAGCTAGATGAGGCCCCAGTGAAGTATGTTGAGTTTCATCATTAGTTGATAGATTTTCATTTCAAATTAGTGTACTTTTGGTATTTGGGTTGTATAAGTCCTGTATGGGCACTACATTTGTATTTTTGTTATAAATAGAAAATTTTACTCAATGCACGGTTTACTCCACTAACAATTGCTACTAACTTTGAATGTCGACAAGATTGTTTAAATTTAAACTTTCAATTTTAAGGTTGACACTCGGAATTTCGAAAAATAAGTAGTATATTCGGGTTACAAAAACCAGTGTGTTACACTCGACTCCAAATCAAGTAGTACACGCTTAATCTGGTGGTCCCCAATCATGCATGAGATGGTTGGGTTACCGAGATCTTTGTATTTTTGGGGAACATCTTGTTTAATGATGACACTCACTTTTTATCAAAAATATCTTTTTCTGGACATTGTGCCATCTCTGGGTCATATAAAGATCTTTCAGGAATTTGGTATATGACGGTATTTGTTTTATGGCATCTAATAGAAGGATGTTGATTTTCTTCCTTTTTAGAACCTCTAAAATATTTTGGGTGCTGGGTAAAGGTTTTGGTGCGATCAACCTTGGTGGGAATGGAGCAATCGGCTTGTATTCTTTTTTCGATTATTTCCCATGTGTAGTGTCATTAGGCCATCATCTCTCTTAGATTCTTCTGAATCCTTGGGCTTCTCAACCCTCGTTGGGATGTTCTTATCGATTATTTTTCCACTTCTAAGAGTGATGATAGACTTTGCTTGCTCCACATGTTGAGACGAAGAGCTCGTGTCATTTATCTCGCATTGTGGCTTTAAGTTAGGTAGAGGTTGGGCTGGAAGAGTCCCTTTCTTCCTAACAATAAGTTGTGACTCCAATATTTGAATAGATGATGCAAACACTCCCAAGTATGTTTTAATATTCTGGAATGCTTGTAAGGTATTCTGATTGAACTACTCTTGATCGTGCATAAAATTTTAAACCATACCTTCTTGGGTTCTTTTCTAAGTAGCGGAATGAGCATCAAAGGAAGAGTCTTTGAGGATTTTTGTCTGCATTAACCGTTGGCCCATTCCTCCAACTGAGGTTTAGGTGGTTTTGCCAACAAGAATTGTACATGTTTGATATGGGAGCACTGACCGGCCTTTGGTAATTGTTTACGGCATTGTATTGCTCATGTAACAATTCTTAGAACACAGGTATTGTAGGACACTCCTACATTAAGTGTATATTACTTGTGCAAATACCGCAAACAGTTTCAACAGTTTCCTCAAGTTTAATGTCGTCCTTTTCCTTTAAGACGTATAGTCCTCCATTCTCTTTTAACTGAGTCAACTTGGGATTACTTGGCTTTGCTGAAGTATCCTATGACTGCACGTTTTTAGCTAGCATATCAAAATAGTCCCACTCATCATCAGGATCTTTTTTCATGAATTCTCCATTGCATCTCATCTCTATGAATTGGGGCATGGGTGAAGTCAATCCATCATAGAAAAAGCTTATGACCCGCTAAACTTCATAAATATGATGTGGGCACGCACTTAGGAGATCCTTAAAACTCTCTCATCATTGATAGAAAGTTTCTTCTTCTTTCTGCGAGAAGTTCATAATGGCCCTTCTAAGGGTATTGGTCTTATGAACCAGGAAGAACTTTTTAAGAAACTTCCAGATCATTTCAACCTATGTCTCGATCAATCTTGGTTTCAAGGAGTGAAGCCAAGACTTAGCCTTCTCCTTCAATGAGAAAGGGAACAATTTTAATCTTAGGGTGTCATCTAACAAATCATTAAAGTGTAAGGTCGCTACGATCTTGTCAAATTCTTTGAGATATAGTTATGGACTCTCATAATCTAATCCATGGAATTTTAGAAGTAGTTGGATCACTTCCGGTTTAGAATCCATGTTTCCTGTATTATGTGGAAAGATCATGCAGTAAGGTGTGCTCGTCCTAACCGGTTGCATATAGTTACGAAAAGTTCTACCTGGTGGGATGTTTTGCACTTCGTTATCATCTTGTTGCTCAATGACATGATGTTGAGGTTCTCAGTCATATTGTTAGCCAATTCAAAGGATCTTAGGTGTTGTCTAATCCAGTGATGGATAAACAAACTTTTAACTAATCATTTTTTACTTAAGAGATAAAGAGTGTTATCACAAACCTACTTGGGCATGAACCACTCTCAATCTTAATTTTAAAATTAAACCTACTTCTGCTGAAATAAAAACTACAGAAAAATAAGAAATTTAAAATAACTAGAGCAAGAGGGTTGGAAGGATAGTATCCGATTTGTGATTCTAAGTTAGATTCTACAAAACAAAAGAAATAAAAGTAAGATTAGTATCTAAAAATTCAAAAAATCCTATTGTAGAAACGTAACAAAAAAAAAAATCCTAATCCTACACTAATTCTAATACTAAGGTATTTCAGAAAGATGCGGCCAAAGTCCTTGACAACGACACCAAAAACTTAATCGAGACAAACCCCAAGTGCAGAGTTATGATATATTAATAACTCTATGAGATCGAGGTTGAACCCACATGGACTTATATAATTTCTGGAACACTTTAGAACTAAAATTAAAACTAATTTATGAATTTTGATTTAAGAAGTAATGATGTAATTGAGAACGAAATCAATAACGATAAATCACTAGAGCGCCAATGATTCACTTATATCCATTCTTAACATTTAATTCACTTGATTCAATTAGATTACTCAACTGGAATCGAAGTCTTATCCTATCCAGCCGGATAATAGGGATGTTAGACCATCATTCACATACCAACATAAACTTGAATTTCAATTGAATTGATTCCCTACATAAAGCATCAAAGTATTGATCGCAGGGAATGCAAAATATCTATCGTGCCCTTAGTTTATGATAGATCAATGAATTTTACAAATTAATCTCTTGCAAAATAGATAAACAATTACTATTAGCTTTCATAAGCATCCAATGTGCTCGAAGTCGATAATGGATCAAAGTAAATTAAACATATAACCTCATTCAAACCAAATATCAATAATTGTTCAATAATTAAACCAATTACTTGAATCAAAGTAAACTAAGACATTAAAAACACTACAATCTTTACCTCTTAGCCATAGTTAAGAGATTTAGCCAACTATATACATGATTGAACAAAATTTAAAGGAAAAACATGAAAACTGAAGAAAAACTGAAGGATTAGAGAAGAACAAGGAATCTGTAAAAGCTCCACAACCCCTTGCTCTTTCTTTTCTACTCATGTTTAGGAAGGCTAGATTCATTCTTTTAATAGGAAAAATTTGCACCGACTATAGCCTTCGGTTACAGCCGAACATACTTTCGGTCGCATTAAACCCTCATTCAATTGCAGCCGAATTTCACCAAAATAGATCTAAAGTCTCTGTCTCCCTCAAGTCACACCGAACTCTCATTTGGTGACACCGAACATGGCTTTGGTCACACCTAAATATCAAGCCGAATTTTCTCTAAAAATCACCACTTCTTACTGGACTGTTTTGTGCACATTCGGTCGAACCGAACCAACCTCAAGTGGGACTAAAATAATCTATTATTTCTATTAATGTACTTTGTGATTTTTTCAGTCTTTTATATATCTGTTACACTTGATTTTCTCGGATCTTTGGCAATTAAAATCTTCATTAATCACCTCCAAATCTTGAATTTTTTACTCGGTCATTTTTTTAAACATTAAATATTCTCTTTAGTCGTTCTTTTATCTTAGCTCTCCAAATCACCTCACATAGCAAAACATACATAAATAGATCAATTAAACACATCTATACATATAAAACTAATGCATAATAAGGAGAAAATATACACTATTTCACACTCAATAAGAAGAAACCCACACCCCAAGCTAAGAAAAAGTCACACACATAATGAATTGCTTATGGGTTGGAAAAAGAATGGCTACAAAAATACAACCAAATCTAGGATGGATTTGTTCATTCCATCATACTTACTTCTGCATGATAGCCCTTGAGATGTGGAGAGTTTAAATCAATCTATTTGAACTGTCCAAGTTATATGATGCAATAAAGAGCACTATAACTTATAGTGCTCTGATTGGAGCATTTCTCTTCCTTGAAAGTTTATAATCATCTAATTGAGCTTCTCAAGACAGTCACCTTGTTGGTTGGGTCTGATTTTCAAGTTAACTCAACCAAGACTTCGAGTTGACTTGACTTATTTGGACTTCTAGTGGAGTTGATTAAGCTTTGCAGCCAGCTCACAACAAAGAAGATAAAAAAAAAATGAGACCTTGAGCTTCCTATTTTTTTCTCCATATCCCGGATTTCGAATTTGAGGAGGGTCTCATAAACTTATTTTCCAGCATGAGATGCATTATTCAATTACTGTTGCACAAAGCTTAAATACTGACCTGGACTCTTTTGCGAGATATTTCTATGCGTGTCCATAGCTTTGATCCTACTAATGTGGAAGTACGAAAAAACTTCTCTCTCGGCATTAACGGTCCTACATGGAGGAACTGTCTCCACCCCTGCATCCCTTTCTCCCTACAACATAAAAATTGGAACCGTCTCCACCCCTGCATCCCTTTCTCCCTACAACATAAAAATTGGAACCGTCTCCACCCCTGCATCCCTTTCTCCCTACAACATAAAAATTTCTCTGTCTATAGCTCGGGTCAGTCCCCCAGGGTCTGCTTTGATTTTCTCGAACAGTGCCGGTCCGCATCAGGGACTCTCGTGTGAGCCATGCAACGTTCCCAGGCAGGAACTGCTCCTTTCCTTGAGCTGCTTCAGTGGATTTGATCCGCAACTACTACTTCTCCCCCCGCTGATGTCGAATCCCTATCCTAGCATGTGGAAGCTTATCCCACCCACGCCATGGATGGCCTACCTAATAGAGTTTTCGAGTTTTTAAACTATGGTATGGACGATTTGGATAGACTAGAAGATTTTCAAGGTAGCCACCAATCTCATTTTATGAAAGACTTGGATAATTAGAACATGACCTTAAATCCAATGCTAGAGCTCTCTTATGTCTTCCCAAACGAATGAGTGCCCCTTTGGCTACTTGCATTTAGAATGTATTGGAATCCAAATTACAACTACACTGGAATTAAGATGATTTAAATCCTTAATTGTGTTTACGCTTGTATTTGGAATACAATGGAATCCAAACCATCCCCTTGAAAGATTGTATTGGAATGCTCTGGAATTCTTTACCATACTCACAAGACCTGAAAAATTGCTTAACTAAATTAGCTTTAATATTTCAATTTTGTCTACATATGTAATATTTGTTGGCGAAAAATGAGGAAATTCTTAGCCTAAGGTGGGCCACAAATATAATGATCACAAACGAGCGACTCATTTCTTACACGTGTGACTCTCTAGCCTTTAAATAATTGAATTATTCTGGGGTATCATCAGTGTGCCATGTATACAACATATTAATAGCCAAGCAAGCACCTTTCTTACACGTGTGACTTTCCGGCCTTTAAATAAGAATTAAAAAGAAAGGGTATTTCGCTCCAAGTACAGAGTAAAAAGGTTAGATTTCAAAAATATTAAAATTGTATATTTTAAATATCTTTAATTTCATTTACCTCTAAATACACACTGAATTTGAGGCAAAACCTCCCCAAATACACTCAAACACGTGACAAACAATAATGAGAAAAAAAATAATGGAAATTGGGAGAAACTCACTCTCTCCACACATGAAAACAGTTACTTATTTTGCACTTGCCAATATGGCACACAGATGGCATAGATGTGGGCCATTCATTGGGTGGTTTACCATGGAAGCTCATTGGGTGGTTTACCATGGAAGCGGATTGCCTACTGAGTAAACTCTGTAGGGCCCACACAGGATTGTGTCCCTTATCCATGCCGTCCATACTTTTTTTTTTCTTTCTTTCTTTCTTCTTCTTCTTCTTCATATCACTTTATGGCATGAACCCTAAATTGAACCATATCCAAGTCTCAAGTGGACCACACCACAGGAAACAGTAGAGATAATGATGTTCACCGTTGAAACCTTTCTGGGCCCACAGTGATGTTTATTTATCATCCAACCTACTCATAAGGTCATACAAACATGGATGATGGGAAAACACAAATATCAGCTTTTCTGTGGCCCTCAAGAAGTTTCCAAACGGTAATAGTGTGAATAGAATGCTATCGTTATATCCACTCTGCCTATCTATTTCTCCGCCACACTTTAGAACATGAGCCCAAGAATGAGGCAGATCCAAAACTCAAGTGGGCCACACCATAAGAAACAGTGGAGATTGAATGCCCACCATTGGGAGCTTGGTGGCCACAATCAAACTGATGGATGAGCATATATAGGACGTGAAATCAAACACCATAGAGGACTATAGAGCTAGTGCTTAAAAATCAATACCGTTTCTAAATTAGGTCAGGCTTAATCCTGTCCCAGCCCATTAGGGTCTCTCTCTCCCTCTTCTAAAATGCCTGTTTCTCCCTCCCTCTTCAATTCCAATTCTAATTTCCAATCCATTTCTCACTTCTTCTCTTCAATCCCTAAAAACCCAGAACCTCCTCTTCAAATCCCCTTTCACCGGCATTGTGGAAGAGATGGGCCAGATCAAGAAACTGAGTTTTGCCAAGGACGGCGAATTTGAGATGAAGACAACACCATGGCATCATAGTTCATGGTTGGCTCGAGTGTCGAAAATGCTTGATCAGGGAGTTCTTGCAGAGGGTCCTGGAGCCCTGTATAAACATGCCGGGCCAGGCTCAGGGTAGACTATTTTGACCCATTACAGGCCCAGGCCAGTGAGGACTTATATTAAATAATATGGGCTGGGCTTGAACAGAGCTTGACCCGACCCCAACCCAGTCCTCGTCCGGTGGGCTCTCTCTCTTGTGTGTAGATTGTATTGGGTTTTAACCCTGATTTGAAGGTTGGTACTGGGCTCGGGTGGTAAATCATCTACCTAATCTGAGGTTTAAGGACTCAGGCAACTCACCTTGTTTGATACACATCCATCCTTTCTACTTTTGGAATACAAAAGTTCTACTATTGAATTACCAAACAAATTCCCAAAGGTAGAAAAAAAAGAAAAGAAAAAAAAAAAAGCAACCGAACAGTCTTCAAAGACATGGAATCCTTCAAGATCTAATCACAGTGGGCCAATCCTACTCCACAATCTCCATCTTAAATAAGAACTTAATCTCCTCCCTCAAATAGCAAATTCTGCAAGTTTATTTCCCCATTGAGATTCTGATCTACGCTAAGGGTGTTTGATTTTTAAATCCGTCTTTGGCTCTATTAGGAAAAATAAATAAGAAAAAAATGCAAGGAAATAAGTTATTAATTACTTTTTACAAATGTTTAAAATGAAGATCAATGAAAGGGCTGACTTAAAATTATGGGCCCCACTGTGATGTATGTGACTTATCCATGCCGTCCATCCATTTTACCATAACATTCTAGGGCATGTGCCAAAAATTGAGCCAGATACAAAGCTCAAGTGGACCACACCACAGGAAAGAGCGGTCTTAAAGATGTCCACCATTAAAAGCTATTCCCTTCATCTAACCATTTCATAAGGATTCATAGACATGGATAAAGTGAAAACACAAATATGAGCTTCATCCAAAACTTTGGGGCCACCAAGAAGATTTCAACGGTGTCTTCAAATCCCACTGTTTGCTGTGGCGTGGTCCACTTGAGCTTTGGATTTGCCTCATTTTTCAGCTCATGCCCTAAAATAAGCTTACTGAATGGATGGACAGCATGGATAAGTCACATACATCATGGTGGGCCCCACCAATTTTGCGGAAGGGATGGACGGAATACTGCTGGAATTACAAGAATTACAAAGGTAAATAATTTTACACATTCATGGGTACCCCCTTGGGATTCTTGGTCCTGGATTTCATGTTTATGAGTCTTGTTTGAATGAATAGCAAGTGAGAACCTAATATTTTTGAGACAATGGTCATATAGTATCTCTTGTGTGGAAGAATACATAAAAAGTGCATTCATTGATTTGTGGATCCTCCTTTTTCTTTGCTATCCAAACGTGGAAAACCTTTTCAATTTACATTGAATTCAATGGAATTGGTGATATCCAAACATTGGAAACCTATGAAAGAACCTTCCAGAGCATCAATACTCCCGTGCCATAGGCCTGATATGAGGCTCTAATGGCTAATCAATAGATGGTTTACCACAAGAATAACATCTGCTTGTATTTGGACTACCAGTGTAAGTTCAGGATCATCTTTGTTTTTCAGACCAGACCCTTAAATTTATAATTAAAAAAAAAAAAACAATCCATGTCCATCCCCAACTGCTCGTTCCTATTTCCACGACAGTGTTCATAAGGTTTCAACTATTGTTGCAGGAAGCGTGAAGTGAAGCAGCAAAAGATTCGGGTGCAAGAGCAGGGAAGCATCTGTTTTATAACATTTTGGCGAGTATAAATGACTAGGAAATGGGAATGGGAGCATGATTCTGAAGCACAATTCAAAGTGGAAGCAGCACCTGATTAGCACAGTCGTAATCTCCTAAGACTAAAACAATCCTACATGCACTCTATCATTGTACACCATATATGTATGAGATCAGACTTTAACAGATGATCAGTCCACAAAGTCATAATGATCAGACAACACCAAGCACCTGACTAGAGGAAATTTATCCATAGAATATGAATAACAAGGTAGTTCCTTAACTGTACTTTCCTAATCCTCTAAAGTCCTCCCATCTGATGGTTAGGAACATAGGATTGCTTGATTTTCTTTTTATAATTTTCTAGGCCGTACCATCCATGGTAGGCAAACCGTAGTTTATAAATCCAAAAACCCAACTCAACTCGATGTTCATCCAGGTCGTGCCAAGTCCAAAGACTCGGCTCAATTCAACTCGATATTTATTACAATTATAAATTATAAATATTTGTTATACTAATAAGATTTCAAATAGTCATGTATAAGTATTATATAATAAGAGAACTAACAAAGTAGAGCATCGTCCAGTGGTTGAGAGCATCACTTCGCCCTGAAGAGGTCGTGGATTTGATTTTATTATATCCCATATTGAAAAGACAAATGACTTGGCTCGATTCACTGCGAGTTGCATCAAGTCAATAGACCTTTTCTTTTCTTTTTTTTTGGTAAAAAGTCAATTGACTTTGCCTGTCAACTTGACAGGTCTTCCCGAGTCTGGCCTGAGTCAGTTACAAAACTGAGTTTCCTAAGTACTCAACTCAAAATCTCACTGAGTTGAGTTGACTCAGCCAAGTTTTGAGTCGAGCTAGAAAGTTTTAGAATTATGGTGCAAACAGTGAGACTCGTGTCCATCATCCCACTGTAGATACACCACAGTAAAATTATATATATATAACACTACAGTGATTGGATAACCATTATTGTTCTAGTGGGAGCTTGAGGATGGATGATGAAGAGAGGTTACAAGTCATTCACATGGACTACCCTATCTAGGTGGAATTGGAAGCTTGGTTGCACAGACTTCCTATCAAAGTGCCACTCCCACTTTGAGTTGTGGTCGAACTCCTGCTCCTGCTTCATAGCTAAATTTATAACTGTGATATTTTGAACAGATGCTTCCCCAATCCTATGCCCTAAGCTTTTCCTCACATTTTGTGTTAGCTGTAGTTAAAGGTAAATACTCAAGAGACATAGGGCTGTCAACAAATCCATTCAGATCAGGAACTGGTTTGCCTGTATCTAGACTTCACTAAGGGAATTGGATACTGTTCAAGTCGGATCTGGACAAAGGTAGCCAAGATGAGGTACTAATCCGAATCTTATTGGACCATAATGTCTTATCGTGTTTCAACAAGTGTACCCTATATGAGGCACTAGATCCAACTCCCAACTAGATTCAGGTACCCCGACAGGTCCCGTTGCGTCTAGCTTCAACAACCGGTTAGAGTTCAAATGGAAAGCATCCAGAATCGGTCTTCTGTGTCCATACTACAAAAATGTCTTTTGTACGGTTTTCATATAGTAAGTACAATTAAATAAAGGAAAAAACAAGAAAAATCCATATTTGGGTACCTGTTTGACTCAATTTCTACTTGGATCCTATTGGAAACCGTGGAAACACTCGGTGACGAATTAAGCAAAGTATACACAATCGCACAACCAACCCCAAACAAAAACAATCTGAATTTTACGTGGAAGAACCCTTGCGGGAAAAAAACCACGGTACAAAGCATTGAGTAATGCACTATGAAAACAGAAATTACAAGATATAGTACCTTACCGATTCAAACAAGCCTCGAATCTCTTTTCACAAGCTCTAGCTATGCCCTTGAACCCTTAGGAAGGATTTAGAAAGCCCTAATACACCTCTCTCTATCCCAAATCCCGATTACACTTAGTATATATAGTGTTACAACCGAAATAGGAAACAACTTGCACACTTACACAATTTTGTGCACATCTTCGATGGGACCTTTGATGGCATCGACACCCCATCAAGGATTTGTTGATGGCATTGAACTCCTTCGATGCCATCGAGTAGCAATACTAAAACGTTCAAGCAACCAACATGGATTTTTCAGATTTTCTCGATGAGATCGAGCATCTGTTAATGGCATCGACATCTGCTCAATAATGACATCAAGACATCAACAATAGATCCAACTCCCATGCAGTCGAACCCAACCGAATTATTGAGCAGGCCCAGAATCTTGATCCAATCTAATTAAATCGGATCAGATACTTCCAGTATCCATGGATCTGGGTATCCATTGACAACCCTCAAGGATTAGTGAACTCTATATCTTCTAACTTGATGATGGCATGTTGAAAACAAATGAATTTGAGGACATTTTTAAGTAATAGCTAATGTATTTGGTCCATAGTTATCAATTAGATACTAATGGAGATGACCATGCATTTATTTTAAAATGGCATCAATGTACATATATAGACATAGATATAATGGTACGTATGCATGCTCACTAACACAATACATTGAAAATACATAAGCTTTTATAACTTGGTCTATGTGGTAGGCTTCACCAATATCCAAACTAATGAGCCTCAAGAGCAAAACCTACCTTCTCTGATAGACTCTTGATATACTCCTTCCTTGCTGGATGATCCTCTTGAGGACGGTTATAAGCAGTCCAAACAGGCTCTCCGACAAACAAGCGCATCAACTGCAAGCATACATATCAACACATGAATCCATGGATGAGCAAGCATGCATACACACATGGAAACTCAATTTCCGCGCACTTAATCTTGCAAACCCAAATACTATTTGTAAAAAAAAAAAAATCAAGTTGCACAAGTTTCATACCCCAAAACTATCATTGAAGCTATATAAAGAACCCTTCCTAAAATCAAAATCATGGTGCATTCACAACCTCATTGGATCATTTATTTTCGGTAATGACCTCATGGTCTCACCACTTGTATAAACAAAATCCACTCACACCCATTATAGTCAAAGGCGACCCAGGCGCACGACTGGGTGTTTTGGGAATGTTGCGCCTCGCTTGGACCATGGGAGAGGCATTTACCTCAGGTGTGTGCCTAACACCTTCACACCCAGGCGTGCCTGCATTACATGTGGGTTCTTCTTCTTCTTCTTCCTTATATATATATATATATATATATATATATATATATATATATATATATATATAGGGAAAAAGTACTATGCGCTCGAGCGTAAAGCGGTCTCCATGAGGTCGGGGGTGGGCCCCACCGTGATGCCATTTGTTAGATGCACCATCCACTCGGACGGGCCCACATTATGAAAATCACGTCCATCCGAGACTTTTATGGGCCACACCACGTCCGAAGTGGAGAGGGGCCGTGCACCATTCAAACATTCAAAACCACTTGTGGCCCCCTTTTGAGACGTTTTTGATGATCAACACCGTCCATCATGTGTATCCCACTTGGATGTAATTTTAGACCAATTCAGGTGTGGTATCCACACTGTGGGCCCCACCAAGTGATTTTACATGTTTTCGCGTGTATACTTATGTTTTCAGAAGGTATGGCCCACCTGAGTTCCCTGGATGGTCGATTTCCAGCCGTGTGGGTCCCACTTGGAACAGATGTCCCACCTGAGTTCCGTGGATGGTCGATTTCCAGCCGTGTGGGTCCCACTTGGAACAGTACATCTGGTGGACGGTGTGGATCTTCGAAAGGAATCACGGTGGGGCCCACCCCAGCTCGACCTCATGGATGATCGAGCGCATAGTACCTTTTCCCATATATATATATATATATATATATATATATATATATATATATATATATATATATATATATATATATATATCTGTGTGTGTGTGTGTGTGCACTTTACCACGGATGGTGTGCTTATCCTGCCACACATGCAGTATCCACCTTAATCAGATGAGAAAAGCCACCTGGTCATCCCAACCTAGCATTGTCCACCACCCAAAAGCCAATTCCATCATATGCTACAAACATCTGATTAATCAATTGTTTTGGCCATTGGAATATGGATTATAGCCTATATTTTTAATTTTTGACCATGCATTTAGCTGTATTATATGTATCAGGATCAAACTGCAGGTCAAGGACTCCAGCCCACTTTATTGTCCAAGCAATGCATTCTTGCAGAGACTTTTGTCACTTTTTGTTTCATCCATTCATTGCCAAGACACTGATCAAACAGCCAGGATTGTCCAATCATTGTGAACTTTTCAGCCCTGGCCCAACCATAGTGGTTCCACAAAAGAGATGGTATGAATCTTTACATTTGTTCCTGCTTGTAAGCAGGAGTGGGTGGCATGTGCAAGGACATCCCTGAAGTTTAGATGCATGCAAGCTTACATGCTATGACTCACCTTCACATAGTTCCCAGTGTCTAATGTGAAGCGATGGTAGATCCCGGCCGGCAAAACAATCATGTCCCCTTCCTTGATCCAGATTCGTATCCACTGGTCGTCTTTGCCTCTCACATCGAAAAATCCGCTGCCTTCCAGACAGTAGCGTATCTCTTCGTCTGCATGTATATGCTCTCGAAAGAAGTTCTTCAGCTTCTCCTCGTAATTTTCCACTTTCTCAGGACACAAGTCCAGAAAGTCCTGATACCATGCAACCACAAAAAATAAACAAAGCTAAACTTGAAATTTCTACACTGAAATTTGGTGTATAAGCCATCTCAACAGACCAAATGGTGTACGTGCATCAATTTAGGCCGTTCAATTCTTCACCTCTTGCATGGGCTCCACCAAAAATTATACAGAGTAATCCTGGACCTCCAAACTTCTAGGAACACAATTTATTTGAGAACTGTGATGGCTACTTGCAGGCTGCGTCCCAAGCTGACAACTGAGCAAGACCCAGCATGCTCATCATGCGGGCTACACCTTGTGTATTCCACAGCCTGAAATTTAGGCAGGTCTTCTCATTAGGTGGGCCACGCTTGTGCTATTAAATATTGACCATTATCCAATCCCTTTTAACCAACCACGGTCCTCCTAAATGTGGCCCACCTGATGATCAGACTAGCCCGATGTCCAATGCCGCTTATGTACTGTGTATGATACGCTGTGCTTCATAGATAATATGATCCATCTCAAGAGGCCAGGATCCTCTGCAACTGATGTACATGAAGCTTAGCCTACTAAAAACTTATTCATATGCATGTAGACATAAATGTCTTACTTATTCATTTGCCTATAAAACTTATCCACATGTTTGGGTGGTTGTACATTCTTTTCGATGGTGTGGCACACCTGATGATAGGATTGGCCAGATTCTTGGTGTGTCCCATTTTAATGGTAGGATGACCCTGCTAGACAAGTTTGATGCAATACACAAACCATGGTGGGCCCCACATGCATCTATTTGCACAAATTCTCACCTACAACAGTTGCATAGGAACTGGCCTCTTATCTAAAAATATAAAAATTACAAAAAGAGGAAGAAAGCAAGAGATGGAGCCCACCATATAATTATAGCCCCTGCTCTCTCGGATTTTCCGCAGCTCCTCATCATTATCATAATCTTTTGGATTCAAGTGCCAATATAACACCCCCAGTTCTGCAAAAAAAAAAAAAACATATAACACCCCCACCCATCGATTGTTAATTTGGTCGTGCTAAGATTTTTGTATCTATATAATATAGCAGCCAGAAATGATTTAGTGCTCTTATACCATTGTAAGTTATGGTGCACCTAGCCGCATGTGGACATCAGTTCACCCTTATCATTTTATCTGAACTGTCCTTTAGGTGCAACATGCATTTCATGGGCTACTTACTAAAAACACAAGTAGACAAATCTAAGCATCTGGATGATGGTCAATAGAATGGATGGTCAAGATCACTTATGGAAATGTGGGTCCAATGATCTGAACCATCTATTTGCTTTGATTTATTATGATCGCTTATGGTTTCAAAGATTTCACTTCTATCAGACCACCCTAAGCATCACATGACTCCCATCCATAGCTTGGGAAATGGATGGTTATATAGAATAGGCCAAATTACTGATGAATCAGATAACCCGATTGGTGTAACTTTTTCTTGGTAGCCGATGAAACCTGTGATACACCCAATGGACAGCCCAAACCAATTAGCCCATCCAATGGCTGCCATAAAACTAGGAGCACAATAATTGTAATGCTCTAAGAGAAGTGGACTATTTCTCTATATGGGCACACTCAAGTGGTACCTTGATTTGGTTCCAGGCAGATGTGGGACCCATGTGATGCATGGGTAAAACCCAACATCCATCATATTCAGCACATGTTACCTCTAGGGCCTTCAAATGAGGCTGATCCATGAATCAGCTGGGGCCACCCCACAGGGAAGAAGTTGGGAGGGAATGTCCACCCTTGATTTAGGTGGAGGGCTCATGGTTTTGTTTATGAAATCCAGGCCATCAGACCCTTAATCTGGTCAGGATGAAGGGTCAGGTCAAAAAACAGGCTGTTTCAAAATTCAGGCGGTCCCCTGTGTCAATCAAGGGTGGGCAATCCATCTCACATTCTTCCCTGCGTTTTGGCCCACTCAGTGTTGTATCAAGCTGCTTTTTGCCATTTGGGACTAATATGAGGTGACAAACTTATGGACAGGTTGGATAACCTTCATACATCATATGGGGCCCAAATCAACCCAGGACCACCATAAGCCCATGACACTGATTTTTAAGTTTGAGAAGTGATCCAGTGCTCTCATATATAGAACTATTAAGTTAATAGTTGCTTCTAGTTGCATTGGGACACTTGAAACTCCAGTCGATTGATCTGAACTGTCCATTAGGTGCAGCATACATTTCGTGCATGCCATGTAAAATTCAAACCAATCAGACATCCTAGCATCCAATCAATGGCCTATAAAATAGACAGCCAAGATCACCTACTAAAAGTTAAGCCCAATAAATAATTCAAACAATCTATCTGTTGCATCTTATAGTCAACACTTAAAACATCCTAATCTTCCCATCAACGGATTCAAAATTGAATCTCTGTTAAATAAAAAAGGCCAAATTTCATATGGATCTAATAATCCAATCAGTGTGATTTTTGCTCCATGAAACTAACGTTGTGCCTAATGGGCAGTCCAGAAGGAATGATTGGACGATCCAATGGTTTAGGAGCACTAAAACTTTGATGAGGACACCCGGCCATTTAGAGTATACCAGAGGAGGAGGAGATCAGCCCATCCTTCACTTTGGCTTAATGACTTGTACATGGGCCCGGGTGGGCTGCACTGAGGACTTGAAGACCCAACATGTATGATTGTGCATCTTCAAAGACCCTACAGTAGGAAGATGCATGTGGGTTTCTTATTTGAGGAGTTCTGACCATTGGATCGCGAAGATACAACGATTGGACTGTTGGATCGTGTGGATCCTTTGATCGAGCGGTTGGATCATTGTGATCCTT
Source organism: Magnolia changhungtana (assembly GCA_030180095.1). NCBI lineage: Eukaryota > Viridiplantae > Streptophyta > Magnoliopsida > Magnoliales > Magnoliaceae > Magnolia > Magnolia changhungtana. The sequence continues at coordinate 9,847,972 of JASAUF010000600.1, forward strand.
GATCACTTTGGTCATTAGTATTAGGATTACCCGAATTTATATTTTGATGGTTATTTATAGTTCATGATGAGTTATTTTCAGTTATTGCATCATGGGACATCTAACGTGTGTTTTTATTGAGGGGTATTTTTGTCAAAACATGTGTTAAGACTATGTAAGGGGGGATGCCCAACACTAGCTCATGATGATGGAATGAAAAACAACTCTTTTGCTTGAAAAGGCTCTTTCTCTCATGTGATTTGAGATTCTCTTGTGAAAAGAGATTACTTGGTGTGAATCCAAAAGTGTGAAGCCTAGTTATCCTTTTCATCTCTATCTTATTCTCTTCTAAAGTTTTTTTTTTTTTTTTTAATCCTCAAATCCTTCTTCTCTTCCACTTTTCTTCTAAAAACCCTAAAACCCTAATCCCCCAATATATTATGAAATCCTAAATCCTTAATTCCCAAACCCTAACTCTCACATGTTCCCCCAAAATTCCCAAAACCCCTTGAAACCCTAACCCTAGAATTGTGCAAATCTGCCCATTGAATTAGAACCATACATATGCTAACGTGAGAGTTCGAATCTCTCATTGGGCCTTACATTTTCATACTTACGTGGTTTATGCTTGTGTGGGATTGTGATTTAACGAAAATCTGATTATTATTTTTTTATCTAGTTGGTACTCTTTTAATCATGGTAGAATGGTATGTTATTATATTTGATTTACTTCGATTAATCCGTTAATAATCCCCTACATACAAGTTGTAAGATCATGTCCTGCATCAAATTTTGGTATTATAGCAAGGAGTTTAGCATACGTATGCATAGGGTTACCACATTCATCACATCTAGAGTCTTGTTAGTGCATTCATTACATATAGAGTCTAGGTTCGTTACTTTTCCTTTGTCATAACATAGTACTTAAAGTCTTAAGTTTTAGGCCCCTTAATTTGTCCCTTGTGTATGCCCACACATTTTGGGTGAAGTTTTGGTCTTCACCCTACCACAATGAGACAAGATCTGATTCTCGATACTCTTAATGCCATAACTAGATGACCGGAGGCCCTCAAGGCTCAAAGCAGAACCATAATTAACCAACTGACAGTGACTAACAATCGTATAGCTCAGTTGGAGACTTCCCTTCAGGCAAACCCAGATAATGGAAAAGATGGTCAGTCTCAAGTGGGACGTGCAGAAGAAGTTCGCGTGGGAGGTCACGTTGGAAGACATGGGAGAGGTTGTAGCCGAGGTGTTGGCCATAATGGGGTGCGTACCTAGCCACCCCTTGGAAAGTATCACGATTGTTACGATACAGATGAGGGGATTTTGAAAAGAGTCAAGATCGAGACCCCTAGCTTTGATGGTCATCTGGATCCAAAGGCTTTCCTCGACTAGCTTGCGGATATGGACCACTACTTTGAGTGGTATGAGATGTCTGATCATTATCATGTAAGGTTCACCAAGATGAAGTTGGTGGGCCAGGCTGAATTGTTTTGAACCAATCTTGAGCGCACGTTAGAAAGGTCTGGGCAAAACCCGATCATAAATTGGGTCGAGATGAAGGAAGTGCTAAAGGAAAAATATATTCCTCTCATATCGCCGGAAATTATTGAATTAATGGCAATCCCTTCGCCAGGGAATAATGCCTATGGCGGATTACATCACCAAACTTAAAGAATACAATGTGAGATGTAATGTCGAGGAGGATTCACTAGTGATTCTTTCTCGTTTTAGGATGGGCCTCCGATCCGATATTCAACGTGAGCTGCTCTCTCACGATATTGGCACCCTCGAGCATGCCTATCAGTTGGTGCAAGAACTTGAGCAGCATTTAAAACCGCAATTTGGGAGACGGATTGGCTTTCGTGAGTCCAATGTTAAGACTACTCCCCAGGCAACCAAGTCTTACTTTAGGAGTCAACCCAAACCCTTTTCTGGCATACAAAGTAACCAAAAAGGCTTCAAGGGTAAAGGAATCACTAGTACCAGTTCGTGAGAAGGCGAACCTAGGCGGTGCTGTAATTGCCACCAAGATGACTGTGAAGAAGAAAAATATCACCTTGTAATTGGTGCTAGTGATGAAAAAGAAGATGAGGTACCACTTGCAGTTGTCAAATGTGTCTTAGCGCAAGCTAAGGGGATTGATGATTGGTGTAATAATACCATTTTCTATAGTTATGCCAAGTGTGATGAAAAAAAAACTGCAAAGTGATCGTCGATAGTGGCAGTTGTACAAATGTGGTCTCCGATAGCACCATCTCTCGTTTAGGCTTGAAGCCCACTCCTCACCCTCAGCCTTGTAGAGTTTCATGGGTTGATGAGTCCTCTATGCCAATCTCACAGCGTTGTTTTGTTCCCATCTAATTCACATCTTATAAAGACTCATTATAGTGTGATGTTTTGCCTATGGATGTAGGCTAAATCATCTTGGGCAGGCTTGGCTCTTTAATTGTGATGTAACAATATTCGGTCGCTCGAATGTATGTTCCTTCATGCATGAGGACAAGAAAATAAAGTTAAATCCTCATTCGCTCAAGAGCACCTTGGACTTTAATAAAGATGGTGTTAAAAATGGTGGACAAAAGGATGTGAGGAAATCACAGCCCAAGTCTCTCCACATATTAAACACCAAAGAGTTTGGGCGGGAGACTAAGGAGGATTCGATGATGTATGCCCTCGTGGCTAGAGAGGCTACACCCGAGGTTAGTACAAAGTTGTCACCCGAGCTGAGTCCGGTATTAGAGGAGTTTAATGATGTTTTTCTTGTGGATTTACTGGATAAGCTTCTACCTATGAGGGACATTTAGCATACCATTGATCTTGTCCCTGGGTCAACTCTAGTAAACCTTCTTCATTATCAAATGAACCCTGCAGAGCATGCGGAGTTGAAGAAGCAAGTAGATGAGCTCCTTAGGAAGGGTTTTATTCAAGACAGTTTGAATCCATGTGCCGTGCCAACGTTTCTTACGCCTAAGAAAGATGACACTTGACACATGTACGTGGACAGTTGGGCCATCAACAAAATCACGGTCAAGTATCGATTTCCCATACCGCGACTTAATGATATGCTACATATGATGGCAAGATTTTCTCAAAGATAAGACCTCAAAAGTGGGTATCACCAGATTCATATTTGCCCAGGGGATGAATAGAAAATGACCTTCAAAACGAAGGATGGGCTCTACAAGTGGTTGGCCATGCCTTTTGGTTTGACTAATGCTCCGAATGCGTTTATGCGTGTATTGAGACCTTTTATAGGGAAGTTCTTGGTAGGGGTGCACACGGGTCGGTTTGGTCCGGTTCCGGGGTAAAACCGGAACCGAACCGTTCCTAACGGTTCTAGGATTTTCGGAACCGGAACCGAACCGTTAGCACACTAGAACCGAACCAGAACCGGACCGTGAAAACCGGTTCAGTTCCGGATTGGTTCCACGGTTCTGGGTTTCCCAAATATGGACAGGCAGATACCCCCATCTTTTCTCGCTTTCTATTGAAAAGGGGAACGTCCCTTGGGATGTTTTTGAGCACCCTACATGATGGACGGTTCAGATCACGAAAAGGGATGATGGGTAGGGCCCATTGTCAAAACCCAATCCATGCACGTAGACGTATTTGCATGGTTTGGATATTTTGAAAAAAAAAAAAAGTGAGGCCCACTTCTGATGGCATTCTCGGAGATCTACTCCACTCATCATCTTCGTAGTAACGACTAACGTGTAAGAAGAGGTGGGGACCACGGTTCCACGGTTCGGGTTGGTTCTACTTGCCCCTAAACTGGAACCGAACCGTATACAACGGTTCTTGAAATTTTGGAACCGGAACCGAAACCGGTGCTGTCCAGAACCGGACCAAACCGGACCGATCCAACGGTTCCGGTCCGGTTCCACGGTTCTACCGGTTAAATGTGCACCCCTAGTTCTTGGTGGTGTACTTTGACAATATTCTCATTTATATTACCTCCAAGGAACTACACCTACAACATCTGAGGTAAGTTTGCAAGATCCTTGGGGAAGAAAAGTTATATGTAAACCTCAAGAAGTGTTCGTTCATGTCAGATAAAGTTATTTTCTTAGGTTTCATAGTTTTATCAGAAGGCACGTCTGTGGATCCGAAAAAATCAAGGCCATTGTGAGTTGGCCTAAACCGCGAAACATTCATGCGGTACACAACTTTCACGGCTTAGCTACCTTCAATAGGCGGTTCACCAGAGGCTTTAGTTCCATTATGGCCCCCATTACAGATAACATAAAGAAAGGGGAGTTCAACTGGACTAACGATGCATCAAAACTCAAAAGCGTTTAAGAAGATCAACGACAAGATGATAGAGGTTCATGTCATGCGCTTTCCTAACTTTTCCAAAGTCTTCCAAGTTGCTTGTGACGCCTCTAGGGTAGGTATAGGTGGAGTACTTAGCCAAGAGGGACACCCTGTTGCTTGAATGAAGCAAAGCAACGGTACTCACTCTACTCATGACAAGGAATTCTACATGGTAGTCCAATAATTACGTCATTGGTGGCATTATTTACTACCGCAAGAGTTCATTTTGTTATCAGACCACTAGGCCTTACGTTATCTCAACTCCCAAAAGAAATTAAACTCAAGGCATGCCAAGTGGGTTGAGTTTCTTCAAGAGTACTCGTTTGTTCTGAAATACAAGGCCGGGGTCGAGAACAAACCTGTTGATGCCCTTAACCATAGAGTGACATTACTTCAATCTATGAGTGTTTGAATCACTGGATTTGAGAGTTTGAAGGACGAATATCCCATGTGCCCAAACTTCAACAAAGTATATGCTTCACTTTTGGATGGTTAGATGAATGTTGGTGGGTTTGTCCTAATTGATAGTTGTCTATTCAAAGGAGACAGACTTTACATTCCCCGCACATCCCTACGGGATTTCCTTCTTTGGGAGTTTCACGCCAGTGGAGTTGTAACGCCCCAAACTTTTCAATACTCGAGTATTGAAAGTTCTTGAGCGTTACCTTATGATTTAATGTAATACGTACATGTATACAATACCAATCCAACAATCCTAGCCTTGCATCCTTGCCCTGACACAAACATAACCATTGGGAATGACCTCCGTGCAAGACAAGACCCTCCATCGAGTAATTAAACGTATGCACCTTTCCTTAAGAAGATTAGCGAATAACCAGTTATCCGTAATGATTTAGATATACATTCTTTTGTAAGAATTTCTTAGAAACGTGCCTAGAACCAGGTGGAGCCATGGGATTTCCCAAAATTCACAGATCAGCAATAATTACGAAAATGTCATTGACCTAGACCCCTGAATTCTAGATCACATGGTTCCCACAATCCGTCTCATGTGAGATTTTATACCAGGCCTAATGATCACAAACTAACCATACACATCAAATTTCAGCCCTTAGATCGTAGTAAATTAGCTACTTGACCTCTACATCCGTTCGTACACTTATCAGATCAAGATTATGACCCGTCCATCTTGTTCACACCATATGAATATGCTTAACCCATCATTAGAATTACAATCTGAGGAACTTAGACATGTGAAAAAGTCACTCGAATCTAACGATATAAATGTCCTACCCCTAATCTCTCCAGAAACTCACTTTATGTCCATCCATTTACAAAACTGACAGTATAATCACCTAGATATATGACTAGAATACCAACAATTAAGTCTTCCTAGTTTTAGCATGTCATATGACCGTCCATCATGTTTGGATCCGCCAAACGGGCCACGTGATTATCATGATAAACCGATCATCATTAAGAGCTTAGGGAACTACCTGGTAATTTGTCAATTAGATATGCACAAACATTATTTTGAATTACCGAGTGAGCTAGTCCATTTAAAAAGGCACGTGGGTCATCTATAGTCGATCAAGGCCCAAACGGGACTGATGGAAAGAGTACAAAAAATAAGGAATGTCCAACAAATTTCAAGACATTCGAACGGCGCACTTCGACATAATGGACATTGGAAGCTGCTTGAGAAGTGGATGGCAAAGTTGTAAATACCCATTACTATTACATGCCACCGTTGACACACTATTGAACTTCGTGGCCCACCCGATCAATAGAGTTGCTCCATTTCCGGACCTATGTCCTAACACGTTGTGCCAATCTCGGTGAACAGAGTGGATTATACCACTTCAAACAATACAGTGAACTCCACAAAAATATTTAAGTTCACGTTACTTCCCTGTGACAATACGCCACATGTTATTCATTACGTAAAGAAGTTTTAATGTTACGGGTCATGCATTGGCGGATCGTGCGGCCCACCTAAAGATCAGATCTACTTCAAATTTGGGACCATTGGTTAGCACGGGGTGCTGAAGACGGTGAATGGAGTGGATCTTCTGGAAGATCGTCATAAGTAGACCCCGTCAACTCCAGCTCGATCAAGAACATGGTTTCCGCCCGAAAAATCTTCCGCTTTCGGTTGCGTAAGAAACTCAAACAAGTACAATCATAACTGTTCAAAACGAAGGAGATGGGCCTCCGAACCTCTCCACGTCGACCGAAGGGAGAATCTGGAAGGTGGGACGCTGATCTCCCTGGTGATACGTAGGCAGAGAACTGCGTAAGGCATGCTGCGAAAGGGAAACTTTTGTGCAAGGAGTTCCGATCCCCCTGGAGTGTGAGCAGATACGTAAGAAGAGTTTGGAAAACTCTCCTCCCTATAAAACCATTGCCCGTCCAACTATGGAAGAGGAAAGAGGAAGAAGAAAACGGGAGTGAGAGAGAGAGAGAGAGGTTGCTGGCCGAAATTACTGACCGTCCAGCAAGAGAGCAATAGTCGTCCATTGCTGCCAGGGAAGGAAGGAGAAAGAAAGGAAAAGAAAGAAGGAAGAAAGAAAGAAAGAGAGGAAAAGAAAAGAGAAAGAAAGAGAAGGAGAAGAAGAAAGAAAGAAAAGAAGGAAGCAAGGAAGGCCAATCCAATCCCACACGTGCATTCGATTTCGTTTTTATTCCCCAAACCAGATCCTTGATCTTTAATCCTCTCCTCCCTTCCCAAAACCTTTCTCCTTTATTCTTGGCTAGGAATTTAGAATTCTAAGATAGAGCATAGTTAAGACATCCTTCATATTTCCTAATTCTATATGAAATTTAGTTACAACTAATCCTAACTACTCGAATCATGTGAATTAGGATAAGGAGAAACAAGTTTTATCCTAAGATTCCTTAGGACACTAATCTTCCTGAGAACGATCGAATAATTAGAGGTGAGGGTTTTATCCTTTAAGCTTACACTAATTTAAGTTATTATATCTAACCTTCATTTCCATGCTTTAAAAGATGTGAATTATCCTGCCTTTTCATACCTTTAATGATGTGAATTATCTTGCCTTTCTGTATCTTTAATGATGTGAATCATCCCGCCTCTCGTGTTTATATTTTTCTTGGAATTATCTTATCAATTGATTTAGTTATTATCATTACAATTATTAGCCCTGCGGGGATTACGACATCATGTCAATTATAAGGGGTTTCTCTGAATTTATGTGAGGCCATGGATGCAAGCCTTGGCCCTGCCTTATCAAACTTATTGAGTTGGCCATGCCACTCGTCTCTTTATTTGAGTTGGCTCTGCCACTCGTCTACTTGTTGAGTTAGTCATTGCTGCTCTTCTCTTATTATGTTGGCTATTGTCATTTTTGTTGAGTTGACCATTGTCACTCTTGTCTTTATTATGTTGGCCTCGTGCCATCAATCTTTACGGCTTGGGCATGTGTTTTGTTATTCCAGAACCTCCATAATTCAGTTGATATTCATTTTGATTCAGAGTTAGTCATATTCGTTATGATTCAGTTTATATTCTCCATAAGTGCAAGCGATGTATAAGATGTATCACAACTAGTGATTCAAATATTCTATCATGGACATAGTGCGCTCTGAGTAGAGACCCTCTTGGGGCACGCAAGTCGTTGAGCCTTTGAGTAGTGGTGCACAAATCGATGTGTGTAAGTCGCAACAGCGTCACAACACCCCAGGATTGGATGTCACAAATAGTCGCTCCATGAACAAGTCGTGTCACGTAAATCACCCAACCCATGTGTTGTGCGCTCTGAGGAGTTCTCGTAAATCCACGGTAGCGTTGGCCATGCCGGCGAATATCCGTATAGTGAGAGTGTGGGTCGAACCAGTTATCTATAAATTGTATTCCACAATGTGATGATCACTACGTATGATGAGCCCCACATACTTTGTTAGTCATGCATCTCATGTTGGTTGTTTGCGCATTCTGATATCCTCGTATTAGTGGACTACGGGATATATCAGAACCCTTTACATTACTTGTATGAATCTCTTGAATTAATGTTAATCTTAAAGGATGACCATCACTATGAGTAGGGCATTGACCCTCTCCCAACCGTACAGTTGATGCAGGTGACGTACAGATTGAAGACTTAGAGAACTACTTTCCTATAGAAGATTACATTGAAGGAATATGAAGATAAATTATTTAGTTTTATACTTCCGCTACGAACTCAATGAATGTAATAAGCTTCCGTTGGGAAGGCCTTTGATTATTCTTTTTACTCTGATGAAATATAATCAATATAGTTAATTTTATTCTCATGAATGTATCTGGATGTAAACTGAATGAAAAAAAAAAAAGGTGCGATTTCAGAGCATTTAGTTTGTACATTATTAAGCTCGGTTTTCTCGGGCACGAGTATAAACTTTGGTAATGAAAATTCAGGATGTTACAGGAGTAGCCAATCATTTTGGTCGTGAATGTTAGACAGACTCACATATACCTTGTATAGCTAGCATACCTTGTATAGTTCGTTTCCATAGGCAGAGGATTCTGATTTTATTATTTTCCTTGTATAGATGTTGTAATCTCTATATATTCAGCCCCTTTAGGTTGTCTCAAATACACAAAAGCTTTCAGCTCCTCTCTGTTTACATGGTATCAGAGCTTCACTGATCCAAATCCGGCACCACCTGTCAGATTTGACCATCCCTGCTATGTCCGGCCACCATCCCTGCTCGTCCGACCGCCCCAAGTCCCTCACTTCTGCACGTCACTCATTTCTAGTTGGCAAATTATTACTTGTCGATGACCCGCATTAGTTTGAAAAGGGATGTTAGACAGACTCACATATACCTTGTATAGCTAGCATACCTTATATAGTTCGTTTCCATAGATACAAGATTCTGATTTTATTATTTTCCTTGTATAGATGTTGTAATCTCTATATATTCAACCCCATTGGGTTATCTCAAATACACAAAAGCTTTCAGCTCCTCTCTGTTTACAGTCAAAAGACTATTGCCATTGTAGAGGACAAGTTCTATTGGCCAAGTCCAAAGCGAGATGTAACCAAAATTATAGGGCAATATAGGACCTGTCAGCTAGCAAAGCAGAAAAAGTAGAACACAAGTTTATACACACCTTTGCTAGTGTCATACGCTCCATGGCAAGACCTTAGTATGGACTTCGTGCTTAGGCTTTCCAAGACAATCAAGAAGCACGATTCCATTTTCATGGTAGCGGATAGTTTTTTTCTAAAATGACTCATTTCCTACCATGCTCAAAGACGCCCGATGCCTCCAACATTGCGAAACAATTCTTTGCAAAGGTAGTTTGTTTACATGGTTGGTCGATAACCATCGTGTCTGACGAGGATGTTAGGTTTATTTGTTATTTTTTGGAAGACACTTTGGCACATGATGGGCACAAGATTACAATTCTCATTGACATACCATCCTCACACTACCGGTCAGACAGAAGTAGTCAATAGGAGTTTAGGGAACTTGTTACGATGTCTCGTGGGTGACCATATCAGGACTTGGGACGCGATCTTACCTGTAGCTGAGTTTGCATATAACAGTTCAATCAATAGGTCAATGGGCATGAGTCCCCTTGTGTGTTTGGTTATAAGCCCAGAAAACCTATAGACCTTATTCCCATGTCAGTCTCCCATAGGCTTTTAGAGTCTGTAGATGCATTTGCACGCCACATTCATGACTTACATACGGAGATTCGAAAATGTATTAACATAAGTAATGAAAAATATAAGAAACTGACGGTTCAAAGAATATCAGATAGGTGATAAAGTGATGATAAGGATAAGGCCTGAATAGTTTCCACAAGGGACCTTCAAAAAATTACAAGCACCCAGGCGCTAGTCCATATAAAATTTTGAAACAATTAGGTCCCAATGCGTACTTGGTGGATCTTACACCTAGTATGGGTATTAGTGCTACATTCGACGTGGAAAATCTAATGCCTTTCTAGGACCCCTCTCCTGACCCAAATGATAACACACCTGACTTGTCCCATCGCCCATAGACCTTACCTGACCCCTCTTCTCAGCCTCCACATTTACCATACATACCTACAAGCAAAGTAGATATAGAGGATATTTTGGACGAGCAGGTGGTTTCCACTTGACATGGGGGCTTTGAGAAATATCTAGTCAAGTGAAAACATCGACCAATTTCATATTGCACGTGGCTCACAGATAGGGGTGTACACCGAGTTGAACCGAGTCAAGCTGACCTCAACTTGACTTGGTTCAGCCACTAGCTGACCCCAGCTCGAACTCGGCTCGGCTTGGTCCTCAAGCCTGACTAGCCAGCTTGGCTCGGTTTGGTCAGCAACTCGAGCAGTTCGAGCCGAGTTCAAGCCAAAATCGAGCCTCTGCGGCATTTTCACAAACACAGTGTACTTTCAATTTCTCACTGTATGTAAAACAACAGTAGCTGTTTACAAGTATTTCATCAAACAACTTACAGGCAACATCAAAATTAGAAAAAATAGTATTTGTTTCATATACATACCTTCCTTGCCACTAGCCGACACTTCGTTGAATCATTTCATCAAACACTTGGTGAGCAACATTAATATCAGAGTAATTGAGTCACCAAACTAGTTTGATCAGAGTTTGATTCGAGTTGGGGTTCGATCCGAGTCGAGTCAAGCTCGGGCAAGCTCGAACTCGGTTCGAGATTTTTTTCGAGCTCAAAAAATCAGCTCGACTTGGCTCAAACTCAGCTTCGAACCGAGTTGAATCGAGCTTTTTCGAGTCGAGCTAACTCGGTTCGTGTACACCCCTACTCACAGAGGAGAATCTTCAGCGACTTAACCCGGATTGTTTGAAGCGGTATCGCAGCTTTATTTCGCCAAAGGTATCTTCTCAGTTAGGGGGAGATTATGAGGACATCCGACCATTTAGAGTATACTAGAGGAGGAGGAGATCAGCCCAACCTTCACTTTGGCTCAATGACTTGTACATGGGCCCAAGTGGGCCGCACTAAGGACTTGAAGACCCCGCATGTATGATTGTGCATCTTCGAAGACCTTACACTAGAAAGATATATGTGGGGAGTTTTGACCGTTGGATTGCGAGGATACGACGATCGGACCATTGGATCGTGTGGATCCTTCGATTGAGCAGTTAGATCTTCATGATCATTGATCACTTTGGTCATTAGTATTAGGATTAACTAATTTTATGTTTTGATGGTTATTTATAGTTTAGGATGCATTATTTTCAGTTTATTGCATCACGGGACATGTGAGGTATGTTTTTATTAAGTGGGGGTATTTTTGTCAAAACACGTGTTGAGACTATATAAGGGAGGACGTCAAGCCCTAGCCCATAATGATGAAATGAAAAACAACTATTTTGCTTGAAAATGCTCTCTCCCATGCGATTTGAGATTCTCTTGCGAAAAGAGACTACTTTGTGTGAATCCAAAGGTGAAGCCTAGTTATCCTTTTCATCTCTATCTTATTCTCTTCCAAAGTTTATTGGTTTTTAATTCTCATCTTCTTATCAAATCCTTCTTCTCTTTCACTTTTCTTCTACAAACCCTAAAACCCTAATCGCCCAATTCCTTACGAAACTCTAAATCCTTAATTCCCAAACCCTAAATCTCCCATTTTCCCCCCAAAATTCCCAAAACGCCTTGAAACCCTAACTCTAGAATTGCGAAAATCTGCCTATTGACTTAGAACCATACCTATGCTAACGTGAGAGTTCCAATCTCTCATTGGGCCTTTCACACTGATATGGTTTATGCTTGTGCGGGATTGTGATTTAATGAAAATCTGAATTTTATTTTTTATTTGGTACTCTTTTAATCATGGTACATGTTATTGTATTTGACTTACTTCGATTAATCCGTTAATAATCTCCTGCATCCAAGTGGTTAGATCACATGTCTTGCATCAAACTTACAACGCTCTAAGAGCATTAGATCATTTAATAGAGCTTTTTAATTTTTAATGAAAGATTTTAGGTGCATTTGGTAGCAAAAATACACCCTTTGGTAATGAACATAGTTCTAAAACCCAATAACTCGACTAAGCAAGATTTCAAGTTGAGTCGTAGTGAAAACTTAGTTGTAAGCCTGACTCAGCCTCAACTCGACTCAACATGACTCATATTTTTAACAGAGTAAAAATCTGGATTTCAAACACAAGACCTCAAGCAGAAGAAGCAAGACTCTAACAAACAAGATAAGAATCAATTTTTGGCTTTCCCTTGGGTCTCTGGTCATGCCTCAGTGGTAAACTCACAAGAGTTTCAACACAAAGGCCACGGGTTTGAGTACCCATTGTGGTGTGTAAGAGTGTGGGGAAAAAAGGCTTTCCCTTCTATTATTTTTATATTTTTATCAATATAACGGTGAGAAATGCTCCAATACTCTCAAAGCACCATAAGTTATGGTGTGCTTAGTTGCCTTGGGACATCTAGATCATGGTGTGCCGTAAAGGCTGTTATGGGGCCGTAAAGGCTGTTATGGGGCCGTAAAGGTAACGGTGGCAACCGTTACACGTTATGGGGTCGTAAAGGTCGTAACGGCCGTTATAGACAAAATGACCCGTAAAGGCCGTTACAGCCCCCGTAACGGCCCGTTACACCCCCCATATAGGTTGTAATGGCCCCGTAACGGCCCATTACGAGGCCGATACATGTTTTTAGGGTTTTTCTCAATAGACAAAAAGAGAGACCGTAACAAGCGTAACGGCCGTTACAACCCGTATCGTAAAGGTAACAATGGTGGCCGTTACGACCACCGTTACCGTTACGGAATACTTTGATCTAGATAGTCATATACATCTATCCAGACTGTTTGTATATTCAATACAAATTTCATATGCTACCATGCAAACATCACATTGATCCAACAAATATTAATCATTTCATCATTGGACTTCAATATGGACAGGGTTAAGATTATTTACACAAAAATAGGTCCAATCAATAATTTGATCCATCTATTTGTTAGGAGTTGGGACCCATCATGGATTCTAATGATTTCAAGGAATCACTTTTGTTAGGCCATATAACCATCCCTTCCATGGTTTTGGAAAAGGGTTGACTAGAGAAAATAAGGCCAAAACAAGGATGGGTTGGATCATCCTTGATTTGGGTGTGTGTGCATGTGAAAATAAAAAAGGATGGATTGGATCATCCGATCAATGCAATTTTTGCATGGCAGTTCACGAAATGTGTTCTGGAGTGAATAGACAGTTCAGATTGATCGACTGGACTGTCCAAGTGAACGAATGCAATCAGGAGCAATATAACTTATAGTGTTGTGAGAGCACAAGAGCATTTCTCTATAACTATTTAAAATATTTGATAAAGATAAATGATCCATTGGTCTCAAAGAAATATAAGTTATAGTGCTCCTAGTTGCATCTGTCACTTGGACAGTCTAATTGATCAATCTGAACTGTCTATTAAGTCAAGAACACATTTTATGGGCTACTTGGCAAAAATCGCACTGATCGGATGATCCAAAACTTCTCTGGTTTGTTCTTATTTTTATAGCCATCCTTTTCCCGAGCCACGTATGGGATGGGTAGGATTGTCTAACAAAAGTGACTCTTTGGAATAATAAACAATCTATGATGGGCTCCAGTAAATAGATTGATCAAATTATTGATTGGACCTATTTTTGTGTAAATGATTTGAACCGTACAAGTGAAAGGCTAATTATCAGATAAATCAAATTGTCATATTAGTGCGATATTTGCATGGTATCCCATAACATTTGTGTTAGAGCTAATAATGTACATTGTGGATCAAGCAAGTGAATTGTCTAAGTGTCTCATTGCAGCTAGAAACATTATAACTTGTAGTCCTTTGAGAGAAGTGGAGCATGTTTCATTTATAATTTATAGGTAATTTTACAAAAAACTACCTACTTGGCAACTTAATATAGAATTTATATTATGGTAACCACTAATTTAAGCAATTATCATTGGAGTACCTTCCATTAGATTTCTTAATGGAAGTTGGGGTTGGCCATGCAAACAAAGGGGGTAGTGGCTCGGGTGGGCCCTACCGTGATGTTTATATGAAATCTACTCCAACCACCAGGTGCTTCAGCCCATGTTAGGCAGGCCCAAAAATCGGACCCATTCCGGTGGGACCGCACAATTGGAAACAGCGCAAAGGACAATGCTCACCCTCCAAACAGTTTCCCTTAGCATGGCCCAGTCTTAATCATGAATGAGCCTGATTTTTGAGCCCCGGGCATAAATTTTGTGTGGCATCTAATGCTTGGAGTGGATTTCATATAATCATCAAACGGGCCCTGTAAAAATCAAGGATGGACATCTCTCTCCCAACTGTTTCCTTTGGTGTGGTCCACCTGAATCACAAGTTAGCCTCATTTTTTTGCCCTTGCCTAATGTGGGATTCTAATGGTGGGAGTGGATTTCCAATACACATCACTATAGGCCCCTTCAAAAATCAAGGGTGCGCGTCCCTCTCCCAACTGCTTCCCCTATTTGGCTGATATATTAGGGGACTTGATTTTTGGCAGGGTCCACTATGATGTTTATGTGAGAGATCCACTCCAATCATTAGACTTGTAGTCCCACGTTAGGCCAGGCTGACATTTGATTCAGGTGGGCCACAACAAAGGAAACAGTTAGGATAGAGACGCCCACCCTTGATTGCACACCATGATGATTATATGAAATCCACTCCAACTATTAGATGTCATACCAAAATTTAGGCATGTGGCCCAAAAATCAGGCCCATCCATGATTCAGGTCAGCAACACCAAGGGAAACAGTTTGGAGGGTGAGCATGGCCATGTACACTGTCTTGAATCATGTGGTCCACCTGAATCACAGATGAGGCAGATTTTTGGTCCCTAGGCCTAACATCAAGTGACACACCTGGTGGTCAGGGTGAATTTCACATAAACATACTATTTAGGTAGCTAATTGAAAACCTTTTCAAAAAAAGTACCAGAATCTAAATTCTATATTAAGAAGGTTTTTTTTTTTTGTAAAATTTCCTGATTTATATAATTTAATTATTAAATATCAAGTCGAGTAAAGTAAAGACTCGTTCGAATCTTTGAGGCAACCTGACCCAGCTACACATCAGTTCTAAAACTATGGTAATGACCAAATTACCCTTTTTGGGTGGTGGAATTATCAATTTTAAGGGAGTAGAAGTTGAAGATAAGATGAGAAAACAATACCTGCAAGCTTTTCTAAGGAGACGAACTCCTTTGGGTTGCGGTGATGAGGGAGTCTTTGATCCTCATCGCTTTCTTCCGTCAACCAAGCCTGGAATTGTAATTACCGTCATTTACAGGGGCAATATTGCAATGGAATTTTAACATCTACACCCTCCCCGATTGACTGTGCATACATCCATTTTCCATGTTGGGAATTGAAATGGAGCAACCCAATTCCCAAAACGGGTGTATGCAAGTAAAAAAGGGGGGTGGGGGCGCATGTTAGCAAAAGGTTCGGTGAAATTGGTGAGCATGCGCACCTCGATTGCCATGGTAGCTAATCGTGCGCCACTGGTTGTCTATTGTGAAGATGTTATCCTGCAACGAGGCTTCCAAAGAGGATGGGGGCGTATTTATAGAAGAGTTGGAAACCATATTCTAGTAGTTTCTTCTTCGTTAATGTACTGTGACTGCTCATTTGCTGCCACGTGTATGGTTTAGTTTGCGACGGATATGTGTGATCCGTTTCGCTTGGGACAAATCTAACCATACAAATATCTAGCTTGTATCTATCTTATTGGGAAGTGGGAACCATCCAATGAAATACTCAAATGGGGTAGGCTGGTTTATGAAGGTTCAAGATCATGGCCCACTTAAAGGATGAATTAGAAAGATTGACAGTGATAAACATGGATTTCATCAATTTTCCAGCTGGGAAGTGGGAGGCCTGGTTTAAGCCAGGTCAGTGTTATGTGTATTTAGATACACTAGTGCCTTGAAAAGCTAATGTTCAATATACATGGTTGCACCTAATTGAAGATTAGAATAGCATATTTTTTTTAGAATGAAAAATATGTACATATGAAGTGGGGCCGCAGGTTAGGCTGAGCTGGTTAGGCTAAATGACTTGAGCCTGAGTCCATCCCAAATTTTGATTAGATATACTAGAGCTGTACACGAGCTGAGTTAGCTCAGTTAACTCGCTTGACTCAACTCGAAAAAGCTCGATTCGACTCGGTTGGAAACTGAGTTCGAGTTGAATTGATTTTTGGAACTTGAAAAAAAATTGAGCCGAGTTCGAGCTTGTCAGAGCTTGAATTGACTAGGATCAAACCTTAACTCGATTTGAACTTGAATTGAACCAGTTTAGTGACTTGGTTATTTTGGTATTGATGTTGCTTACCAAGTGTTTGATGAAATGAGGTCCTTACTCTTGCTTTGGCGGTAGACTCGAGAGAGAGTTTCAACACCTGGTCAAGGGTTCGGTGTGAGTGTGTGGGGGTGTGTGCGCATGTGAAAAAAAAAAAAAAAGTGTTTGATGAAATGACTCAACGAAGTGTTGTTTTGGACTTGGCTCCATGTGTTTGAGAAAATGCCGCACATGCTCGAACTCAGCTCAAACTAGCCCGAGCTGCTGGCCGAACCAAGCTGAGCTGGCCAGCCAGGTTTGAGGACCGAGCCGATCCGAGTTCGATCTAGGGTCAGGTAGTAGCCAAGCCAAGTAGAGCTACGCCAAGCTCGACTCGGTTCAACTTGTGTACAGCTCTAGATCATACATGATAGGCCCAAGCACGATCCACGGCCAAAGCTAATAGAGCTGGTGGGCCACGCTTACTACCTGGCCCATAGCTAAGATGCAGAGGCATGTAGGCTAACTGCAGTAAAGACATCCGAGTCACCAGTACTCTCCAAAGCGTAATTGGGTTGGTAGAATCGTCGAGATGCCGGAAGAGTACCACATCACAAGCACCTATATATGTTTCCATGCAGGTCGTTATCTTGGCCGTCCAAACAGTTGTCCCCAGGTCATGAAGCAAAAGTTCTAACAACCGGATAATCCTCATGATTCCAGCATCCCCCCTCTCTTCAAGCATGTGCCAACATGGCACACACGTGTGCAGGATCTGGGCGTTCATCAGATCAGATGGTTCCCTCAGTGCATATTCCTAGCTTATCGCTAATCTAACCGTCTGTTCTTCGTACATAAAGCAGCCCACCTCATAAATGAAACGGGGCCCACCCTATGAATGTCCATGATTCCACAAAAAGGAACCATGCTGGTAGTTCATGTGTTTGGTACCCTCATGAAGAGGTTGTCTGGAATAATCACCCCTAGTAGAAACAATGTGAGGACCGTCCACATATAAAGGGAGAATTTTTGGAACGGTGGTTCTCCCACCATGGATGACCCCCCAGTGGGGCCCACCAGAGGATGGTCACACTCACTATGCGGCCATAGCAGGATACATGCCCCACGTTCAAAATACAATCAGAGCATCACCTTCCAAGCCTCCAATAAAATTGCAAGACGATCCTCAACCATCAGATCTTGAATAGAGCTGTCAGATACTTGGTAATTGGATCAGACTCATCAAGAAATTAAATTACAGTATCGATGTTTCAGTTTCTGGGGCTCTCGGTTAGAACTAAGGGTGCACTCGGTTAAAACTAGGGGTGCACACAGAACCGGTAAACTGAACCGGAACCGACCCCACCGCACGGTTTGGTCTGGTTCTAAAGTGCACCAGTTCCGGTTCCAAAATTCAAAGAACCAGTTAGTTCGGTTCGGTTCGGTTCTCGGTTTGGGATTCTGTAGAACCAGACCGGCCGGACAGTGAACTGGACCGTAGAACCGAACCCCGGAACTGAACTCCTTGGTCAATAAATATTAAAATATTTTTTTAAAACATGAAAAACTAGACCATTCATCAAATGGATCACAACACGAATAGACGTTGGTAGCAAAATCATTTTGGGAACCCGAAAGGGTTGAAAATTCAGTAGAGAAGCTTGGGCTAGATTATAAAAACAAACTATGCAATTGGGCTGGATTATAAAAAGCCCAGAACCGTGGAACCAAACTGGTTTTTTACGGTCTGGTTCCAATTCTCGTGCAAATGGTCCGGCTCCGGTTCTAGTTTTCACGCCAAAACCAGACCGAACCGAACCATGTGCACCCCTAGTAGAACAAGTGTCGCCCATGGTTCAGTGATCATAACCTTCAATATGATAAGCGCCATGCCCCAAAAAAATCTCCCAGACAAAATCCTAACCATCCATTAGTGGCCCACCAACAACCATTACCAATTTTTAAAAAAAAAAAAAAGAAAAAGAAAAAAAGATCAACTTTCAGTATTATTAAACCAGAAGAGGCCCAAAAGGAACAACAGTTGGGATTTTTCCATCTAGAATATTCTCAGTACATCGGAATCCATAGGACCCGCCATATCAACGGTTAGGATCACTGAACCATGGGTCCACCAGTTGTTCTTCAAACTGGAAGTCATATCATTCATCATTTTGAGAAAGATTTGGCAAATTGAGCCCACATCGATTTTAACTGGAAAATCTTTAAGACATGCATAAATTACACAAAAATCAAAAGCGACACGACAATATCAATAGGGAACTACATCAAACTAGTGTACATTTTCAAGGTTCTTGGCTGTTTACACGACTGCGAAGCTCAAGCATCTCTTGGTGATTGGGATCAACAGACAGCGCAGCCCGGCAGTCCCGAAGGGCACCCGTTACGTCCCCTATGTGCTCATGGAATGCGGCCCGTAAATGGAGGAGATGAAGGTCGGCTTTGAATGCAATCGCCCTTGATAGCTCTGCTATAGCCTCTTTCTCTTTGTGGCTGTCCATCAGCACTGCATCCGCACCAAGTTCCATGTCAGCATATAGAGGAAAACTCCATATAGATTATGAGCTGATTGGGAATGCAATTTCATTATAACATCGAATTCAACTCGACATTGGTTGTGATAAACTCAGTTGAATCATGGTAACGTTTTCTTTTGTTAAACTAATCAATTTAATAATTCATGGCAATATTCGAAGATAGACTTGCATAGAGATCATGAGAGAGGTTAAAACTTTCTCGGGTTGTGTCACATCTGCATTCCTTCCTATACACATAGGACACAGATCCGGATTGTTCATTTGGTGGGTTCTACCACGGAATGGCTCTACCCCAAATTTTCATTGACCAGACCATAGTTCTAAAACTCATTGACACGATTCAAAACTCAACTCGGCGGGATTTCAAGCCAAGTCATTTGGAAGCCCGGTTGTGTGAGTGACACAGCCTGACTCGCGAAGAGTTGCCAAATCCACTTGCTAACTCAGTCTGGTGACACAGGCTGAGTCAATCATCTTGTCAGACTGCTTTTTCATTAAAATTAAAAAAATAAAATAAAAAGAAAAGAGCGAGAGAGAGAGAGAGAGAGAGAGAGAGAGGAACATGAGGGAGTCAAACATGCAACCTGTTGGGTGTTCCGTATCCGTTACGATATGCCCGCAAAGGCTGATACGTATAAGTAACGGCCATGACCATTACGCAATACAGGGGTGAAACGGGATAGTTGGTTTTTTAAGACCATGTCAGCCGTTACAGTGGTCGTAAAGGCCGTTACGAGGCATAACGACCGTTACTCCCGTAAAGGTCGAAAAACGACCGCTTTTTTTCTATTTAAATAAAAATTTCTCATTTTTTCTCTTTTCTCATTCCAAAAACTCTCCTAGATCATTTTACAATTGATTCCAACCACTCTTACTATAGTTTTTAATATTAAAACCATAGATTGAAGTGATTTGAACAAATAGAACTTCCAAAGGCCATTTTTTTAAATTGAAATAGTATTTATGCATTTTTCTGATTTCCAGTTCTAGTGCTTGATTGTGATGTGTAAACATTAGAGACTTATAATCATGTTCACAAATTCACTAGACAACCCAATACTCTCAACAAAGAGTGGACCGTTACACTGCCATAAACATGTTCAAAACAAAAGATGAATGCGTATTTGGAATATTTACATTATTTTGGATTTTCTAGATATTTTTTCAAAAATTTTCGGACAAATCTATATTTTCAACCATTACGATTCCGTAACGGTCGTTACACCCCCGTATCGGCCGTTACGACCGATACCTGTATCGGTGATGGTGGTGACCGTTACGGCCAACGTTACCGATACAGAATACACGTTGCTGCCAACAAGAGAAGCAGATTGCGTGGTGTGCCACCCCACACACCACCAACCTTGGTGGTGTGTTTAAGTTACCCAGTTGTGGGCCCCACCATGATGTATTTGTTATATCCACGCCATCCATCCATTTTGCAAGATCATTCCAGGGCATGAACCCAAAAATGAGGCAGATCCAAAGTTCAAGTGGAACACATTGAAAAAAAAAAAAACAGTGGAGATTGAATGACTACCATTGAAAACTTCTTAGGGGCCATAGAAGTTTTGGATCAAGCTGATATTTTTATTTTCCCTTCATCCAGGTCTGTGTGACCTTATGAACAGGTTGGATGGCAAATAAACATCATGGTGGGCCCTAGGAAGGTTTCAACGGCGACCGTCATTGTCCCCACTGCTTACTGTGGTGTGGTCCACTTGAACTTTGGATCTGCCTCATTTTTGGGCTCATGCCCTAAAATGATCTTGCAAAATGGATGGATGGTGTGGATGTAACAAATACATCATGGTAGGGCTCACAGAACTTGGTGACATCAACACACCACCGAGGTTGGTGGTGTGTGGCACACTGCACACCACACAGTCCACTTCCCTTAACAAGCAACATATACAGTTGTTTGCTGCTTGTTTTCTTATTTTATAATAATTGCCAATTTGTAACTATTTCATTAGTTTTAACTGTTCCTAATATTTTTAGTTTATAGTCACCAACTATCAAATCAAGTCAGTTGAGTCAACCCAACCCGGATGAACAACAAGTTGAGCCCAATTTTCAGCATTTTTAACTATGGCACACAAAATCCTAAACTGCTGAAGGGAAGATTTACCACTCAAAATGGACTGCTGGACGTTTTTTTTCTAACCATCTATTTTCCAGTCCTCGAAAGTCCACTGACAAATGATTAAGGCCATTCAGTGATGTGATTTTGGGTATGGTCCACTAAATCAACAGTCCAGACTGCTTCCATGTAGGAGTGCCAGATATCTATAAGAAGCGACACACCAAATCCTTTACCATTTTGGCAATTGGGTCTTTCAACTATAAACTCACCTATAAATAGCTAAATCATGTATGTAACAATCACAAAATCTGAGGGGAAAAAAAAAAAAAAAAAATTTGCAGCTACTTTTGCGAATATTTTAGGCACAGATTGAAATAGAGGAAGATAAGGAAACGAATGTCACCTGCAGCTCGGTATCTGTACGGATAAACTCTGAGTGGATCTAATTGAGTTACCCTCATCAGATCTTCCTTTGTAAGATCGCGATCACAGTACTCAGACCGCTTCTCGTACGCCGATGCATTATTCCTCGCCTTATCAATCAACTTTGTCATTTCTGCGTATGCAGCACTCCTATCATGCTTTAGGAAGTGGACCCGGGCAAGGCCCTGGTGGGCCCTGGTGTGCCGGATTTTAAGGGCGCTGATGTAGCAATCGGCCGCCAAATCTAGTTTACCACAGTCGACGTAGACACTGCCAAGATTGTTCAAGGCCTGATAGTGGGAATTTACAAATAAACGGAACATCAGAAATATGATTTCACTAAAAGAGACTGTTGAAGGCCTCACAATTATATTGTTTACAGACAAATGACAAAGAGACATGCTCCAATGTTCCCAGAGCACTACAAGTTATAGTGCTCCTAGTCGCATTGGAACACTGGGACAATCCAATTGATTGATCTAGACCATCCATTAGGTCTAACATGGATTTTGCGTGCAAAAATGCAAATATTACACCAATCAGACAAACATAACCATCCGATCATCATTAGCCTTTAATATGTATGGTCAAGATCATTTACACAAAAAATAGGTCTAATCAACAACCTAATCAATCTGTTTGTTGAGGCCTGCCATAGATTGCTTACAATACTAAAGAATATTGTTAGGACATCCTAACCAATCCATCCATGGCTCGGGGAAAAGATGGCTACAAAACTAAGTACAAATCAGCCCTCCCCCTCTGCTGCCCCAGTTCCTTCCTTTATCTGGAAATACCCCGTCCCTCCCAAATACATCTGCTTCACTTGGCTGGTCTCTAGAAACCGCATCTTGACCATCGACAATCTAATGAAGAGGGGAATGCAGCTTCCAAACATCTGCCTTTGTTGTATGGCTGATGCAGAATCGGTCGACCACCTGCTAGTGCACTGTCCTCTTGTATCTGAAATTCGGTCGGACTTCCTCTCAAGATTCAGCATCAGCGGTGTTATGCCGGCAACAGCGTCTTCTCTTCTTTTCTACTGGCATGGGTACAAGTTGGGCAAAAATGTTTCCAAGGTTTGGAAAATGGCTCTCTTGGCTATGTGGTGGGCAGTTTGGATGGAGCGTAATGACAGATGCTTTAAAAACTCCCGGGCTTCCGCCTCAGCCGTCGGGTCTATAGCTAAGCATCTGATTATTGAATGGGCTGCTGTTGTTCCATCCCTAAAGGATGTTAATCTTCTCTTTTTAGGTTTCTAGTTTCCTGCTTGTTTTTTTTTTTTTTTTTGCCTTCTATTTCTGGCTTCCACCTCAGCCGTCGGGTCTAGAGCTAAGCATCTGATTATTGAATGGGCTGCTGTTGTTCCATCCCTAAAGGATGTTAATCTTCTCTTTTTAGGTTTCTAGTTTCCTGCTTGTTTTTTTTTTTTTTTTTGCCTTCTATTTCTGGCTATCTCAGCAGTCCCCCTTGTTGTTTTCTTTTTTGCTTCTTCTAATGCATTCACGTTACTTTAAAAAAAAAAAAAAAGTAAGTACAAATCAGGGATGGACTGATCAATCTGATTTTTACAGTGGCCCATAAAATGTGCTCTTGACTTAATCGTCAATTCAGATCCATCAATCAGAGATTCAGAAGTGACCAAATGCAATACAATTTATAGTGTGCTCTGAGAGAACTAGAGCATTTCTCAATTTAAAAAAAATGCCAAATGCAAGATATATTTCATTATATTTTCTTGTCGGCATCTTTTGGACAGCGCTCTGCATACAAAAACTGCTGCTTTTTTTCTTTGCTCTCTCTCTCTCTCTCTCTCTCTCTTTTTTTTTTTTTTTTTTTTTAATTTACAAAAACTGCTGCTCATTCATTCACTTGGTGACAAGGAGTAGCTTAAAAATCTACACAGTAGTACCACAAACTTCTGGTTAGAACTGAGTAAATAGGCTGCAAGAACCTTGTTAAGGGTACTTGTGCCAATGTAGCACATGTACTTGAGATCCAGATGCCTTATCAGGTGGGCCCCACCAGGTATGTGCTTTGGCCCAGAAATAGGGTCAGTCTGACCATCATGGCCACAAATGTACATGTTGAATGTGGAGATGAGCCAACTGAAATCATACCCCTGGTAGCCTTCACATTTCACAATAAACATAGCTGAGCAACTCAGCTATGAAGAGTCCCAATCACTGGATACAGATCTGGAAGCCGGAAAATCTTAACGGAATCTTCAATTAAGCTTAGATTGTAATCTTTTTATTTTTATTTATTTTTGAAAGGTAAGCTTAGAATGCAATCAGCAAGAATCAAGAAAAAAAAAATGCCAATCAAAAGAAACAAAAAGGAAGATGGCTATGCAAGTATCGGTCCAATGTGGGTTACAAAGTTAGCAACATCTCCAAAGCTTTTAATTGACACATGGGATATTCGATCATCAAATTGAACCTTACATTCTTTCGTACAATTAGGGACAAGCCATGGTGCAAATATCATGCCAATCGGATCATCCTAAGCATCCAATCAATAGCATGGAAAATGGGCAATCAAGATTGAGTGGAGAAACAAAATAGGTCCGATCATCATTTTGAACCATCTATTTGATAGATCCCACTTTCTATTTCCTTATTATTCCAAATAGCATTTTGATTTGGTGATTCCAACTGTGCGATCTATTGCCCTAAAAGACAGACGGTTGATTTGATGATTCCAACTGTGCAATCTATTGCCCTAAAAGACGGATGGTTGATTTGATGATTCCAACTGTGCAATCTATTGCCCTAAAAGACAGACGGTTGGAACAAATTGGCCTCGTTCATAGGGTTAGGATCATCCAATCAGTGTTTGTTTTGCACCATTGCTTGCTCCCAATGGTACTATTAAATGAACCATCCTGATTGACAATTAGAGTTGTACACGAGCAGCATAAACTCAGTAACTCGCTTGACTCGACTCGAAAAAGCTCGACTCGACTCGGATTGAAGCCGAGTTCAAACCGAGTCGAGCTGATTTTTGGAGCTCGAAATGAGTTCGAGCCAAGTTCGAGCTTGACCCAGCTCGACTCAAATACTACTCAAACTCGGCTCGGCTCGACTCGGTACAGGGTATATATACCCTTCCAAAAAAAAAAAAACGCTACCCCCGTTTTCAAAACTATCCCGCCCCGACCAGACCCTAACCCTCTCTCCCTATTTCCTCCCTCTCTTCCACCCTCTCTGTCAGTCCAGCGGCCAACGAAGCTCCTCCGTCCTCCCTCTCTCTCTCTCTACTCTCTCCCTCATCCTCCCTTACCTACCCGCACCGACACACGCCCTCTCTGTCAGTCCGGCTGACGAGCCTCCTCTCTCTCTCTCTCTCTCTCTCTCTCTCTCTCTCTCTCTCTCTCAGCCTTCCTTACCCTTGAACTCGAACTCGACTCGAAAACTCTGCTCGAACTCAGCTCGAACTTGGACTAGCCAAGCACAAGCTACTATTCCGAGCTCGAAGGTCGAGCCGAGCCAAGCCAAGCACGAGCTACTATTCCGAGCTCGAAGGTCGAGCCGAGCCGAGCCGAGCACGAGCTAGAACTCGAGCAATCCGAGTCGAGCACAAGCTAGGCAAAGCTCAGCTCGGCTTGACTCGTGTACACCTCTATTGACAATTGGGTGTACCATGTGTCATTCAAAGGATTTGGGAACATTAGAAAAATCCTTATGTGTCACACACTAGGTCAGCTAGTCCCAGCAATTTGGGATTGGCTTTAAGCATCCATATTTTGCCAATCAGTCCTAAGGCGCTATCCTCGATAGGTGAACAAGCCTTGATATTCCTTCTCAGCACCTCAATCCAAGTCATTTTATGTCTTCCACTCATCCTCTTTTCATGCCCTTTAACCCCAACCAAAGTTCCTTTTTATCAGAACCAGTTCCAATCCTCGTTCCACATGAACGAACCATCTCAATATGCTCTAAATCACCACTCCTAGCTAATTTGAATGACCTCTTAGTTAATTTGTCTTTCCTTGTCTTCCCACACATCCACCTCATCGTCCTCGTTTTTGCAATAAGTGTTGCCTAAACACATGGCATAGACACCAAGGACCCATTTGGATACCACCAAATAAGTTAACTTTTCTACTTACAGCAGTAGATAAGTAACTTATTTCAGATAAGTTTGGTTTATGATTAGTTATAAGTAACTTTTTTACTTATTAAGTATTTAATCACTTCAGTTAATTTTTTTAGCTTTTCTAATTTTCCTAAGTTGCTGAAGAGAGGCATAGAAGAGACGAAAGAGAGGAGAAGCTGATAAGTAGGTTGTTTACCAAATGTACTTATTTTCTTAACAAGTAGAAACTAAGATAAGTTACTTGTGGCATAAGTAACTTATGATCCAAACGGGCCCCAAGTGCCAAAGTGATATTTTTCCTTGGTAAGTGAACAAGTCTTTATATCCCTTTCGCCGCCTTGATACAAGTCCTGTTAGGTCTTACACATAACATGGATGCCAAGTGCGAAAGTGATATTTTTCCTTGGTAAGTGAACAGGTCTTCTCCTTGCTTGCCTTCAGATGCCCTCTCTCTGTCTTTTGTTAGCTTCTTTTCTTTTGTCTTGTCTGGCTTTTCTTGTTTCGCTGAGCAACAGTCTTCTTTCCACATGACCAAACCATCAGAATATGCTCTCCATCATTTTACTTTGTCCTATGAAGTATAGTGGGTCAAATAGGTTTCTAATAGAACGTTCTCACATGCAACGATCACACAACACTCCAGGGACACATCTCCGCTTCATTCACACAAACCTAATTCTATCAGAAACATCCTCATCAATCTCGCCATCCCTTCGAACAATAGTGCCAAGGTAACAAAACAAATTGCTTTTGAGGAATCTCTTGGCTATCAATTTTAACTAAAGCCTCAACTCTTATAATCTAATCCTCACTAAAGTTTGCCTTCTAGATACTCGGTTGTTCTTCTAACTTTTAAGCCTTTAGACTCTAGAACCTTCCTCCAAACCTCCAACTTTGGATTTGCCCCTCACTTGTACCATTGATCAACACCACATCACTCACAAACAACATACAACAAGGAATCTCAGGCAAGTCGAGATTAGTTGTTAATTCATCCATAACAATGTGATCCTTGATAAAGACCCAATGCTACTAGGAACTCATCAACTCACCACAGGCAGTTCTCACTACTGAACAACAGCTTGATACATGCATTTAATGCTGTCAGCATAATTTTTCTATGAATAACGAAGTTGGTGTATTTTCCATGACTCCTTTCCTCATAACCTAGCACATAACCACCTTAGGTACTCTATCCCATGCTTTCTTATATCAATAAAAACCATGTGAAAATTCCTCTCTTCATTTTTTCAGTCAATTATCTAAAAGTAGAAATTTTCCACGCTGATCTCCACAGAATAAAACCAAATTGATGTTTTGATATCCTTGTTGATTGTCTTACTCTTTGTTCCACCACACTCCCCCTAGAGCTTCATGGTGTATGAGTCATATGTTTGATTTCCAATAGATGGTGAACTGTGCATCTTTTTTCTTCAAATATGTACCATGATGCTTCTCCTCCACTCATTGGAAATTTTGACTATAAAATTGTGTTGAAAAAACTGATTAATTAACTAATGTGGTTTCACCTAGAATCTTCCACACCTCTATTGGTATAACTACTACCACATCCTTTAGTTTTCAAACCCTTGCTAGGGCTGCCTTTACTTTGGTGCCATCGCAAGGATCACTTTTTTTTGCAGAACTCAGATATATCCACCCATCGAGTGGACCACACATGCTTTTCTATTTATCAATGGCTAAAAAATTTTTGATGGTGTGTAGCCCACCTAATGACTAGATATGGATGATTTTTGCACTAGGAGACCCTCATTTTGGGGCCAATCTATTGGAAAGGTTGGATTTCACATGCACTTAACCAGTTGGAAGTTATCTGCTCGGTGGATGGAACCTTGTGGTCCAACCAGTTTAGCTTGAGACCACTTCTTTTTCCTTATATTATACTCCAGTGGCATGTGATGCTCCATACGCTTGCACTCTAAAAATTGTACATGTGGCATAAATTAACTCAATTAATTAATTAAATTATGGTACCCGTTGTTGTTAAGCCACAATCCCAAAATCCAATTGTTTAAACGATCTTAACTGCTAATTTGTGGACACTTATTTTTTGAAATAGGACCGTTGAATATTTTTCAATTCTTCATTGTCCAATAAATGTCCACCCAATCTAGGGCCAATTATATCAGTGGGATGAGTGCCAAAAGATTGCATGAATTTGAGGCTGCTTTGGGCATCGAGTGGTCCACAAATCAAAGACACCATTCATCTAAATTTAATTTCAATTTTTTCAAAAAATTTATTGGAGAAAATGATGTCAAATGGTTGAGGATGTGCATTAGTGGGATGGGTGTCATAGCTTGCATGAATTTGAGGCCGATTTCGGGGGGCATTTGAGGGGCCTCCCAAATTAGCAACACGGTAAATTTTATTTTATTTTTAATAATTACTCGAGGGAAGTTGCGTCAAATGCTTAGGGATATGCATTAGTAGATTAATGACATACATTATATAAATTTTGGGACTATTTGGGGGCATTCAAGTGGCCCCTAAATCGGCAGCATTATTCATCTGAATTTAATTTCAATTTTTCCTTAAAATTTCTTGGGGGAAATATGTCAAATGCTTATGAGCATTAATGTGATGACTGATGAGTGATATAACTTGCATGAATCATGGACCAATTTGAGATCAATCTAAGCCTGTCAAATTAGTAAATCATCAGATAGGCCCAGACAGCATTCTTACCGACGGAGTGGACTGTTACGCCACGAAAAACATGGTCAAAAAAACAAAAAAAAAGAAGAAGAAAAAGAATACATATTTGGAATATTTGAGGTTTTTTTTTTGCATTTTTTTTCGGATTTTATGCGTTTTTAAAAAAAAAAAAAAAAAAAAAAGACCGATACAGGGGTGTAACAACTATTACGCCCCCATATCGGTAACAACGGCGACCGATACAGCCACCGTTACTGATGCGACACACCTTGGCGGTCGCTCAGTTAGCGAGTAGAGTGTTTGACAAAGTGGGTGATGGAACTCAGGTCAAATTCTGGGAAGATGCATGGAGTGGGGAGTTCTCATTTTGTTCAAAATTCCTAGTCTGGCTGGACTTTATTTTATTGCAAATGTATCCGTTGCCCATTGTTTCTTAACATTGGAGGATGGGAGTGTGTGGGTCCCTCCTTGTAGGGGCCACATGTTCGATGTGGAGAACGAAGAAATGGTGTGACTCCTTTCTCGCCTGCAGGGGTTCAAGCCATCTCTAGGCATTGATTTGGCTTAAAGGCAAATCGGAAGTCTACTCAATGAGGTCCTTCTATACTCATTTTTCAGTCTGAAAATCATATTAACTGCTACTACACCAGTTCTGTCTGATCCTACAGTGCCCCTCCTACAGAATCAGCTTTTGCTTAGCTTGTTGGCAAGAATAGGGTCCTTATCATTAACAACCTTTGCAAAAAGGCTATGGTGCCGCTGAACATCTATATCCTCTACTTCAAAGATATGGAGTTGGTAGAACATATGTTCATCCACTGCCCCTTCGCCAGGGGTGTCTGGTCTGGGATTCTAGTTTCTTTTAATGTATCCTAGGTGATGATGAGCTCCATTTAGGGGTTGTTCTGTTCTAGGCACATTGGCGGTGCCAGGAAGAAGGGTAGGCCAAGGCGGAGTTTCACTCTCTTCGTCATTCTTTGGATTCTGTGGGGCGAGAGGCATAACCATTATTTCCATAATAGACGCAGCTGTCTGTTGGGGGCTATTAGTCGGGCTAAATTGTGTATCAAGGAGTAGCTTCCCTGAATGGCAGTCCATATTTTGTTTCCATTTGCTTTGTACTTGTTGGCCTTTTGGCTTTCTTAATAATTATCTTTCAAAAAAATATACAGAAGTATGGTGCACAAGAGGAGCAACAAAGATAAAACACACTCGCCCAATAAAAATCCCCTACATGCACAAGTAAAAAACAGAAATATACGCATGCAACATTCTCTAATTCATAATTTTTGTCTTTTTTCTAATCATGACTAGATTGATTGAATAAAATGTTTATATCTAAAGATTGGTCAAAGCTAAAACTGTAAAAATGGTAAATGTGATGGAAGCTAAAATAGTTATGACAAATGCTTCCTTTAGAAGAAAGTTGGATCAAAACCCCTTATGTAGGTGTTTATAATTGTAGATAGCAACTAGAAGTAGCCAGCAATGGCTACATATACAATGCTATGAACAAGGAGAAGATGACAATTGCTCAAGTCAACGATAATGACAAAAATGGTACCAAAAACATTGGAACATCATCAATCAGTGGTGAAATTCAGCTTTCCACTCTCCCCTACATGGTTTTTTTATCAACCCATGCATTTTTTTTAAAAGGATAACCCATGCATTTGTTTCGATCTGATGTTTCAAAAATTCTGGAGACACAGAAATTCATCACCATTCTTGAGGGATATGGATGGACAGATTGATGCTTTTGAAGCGGAATATTAAGATTGATAACCTGAACTTTTGATTTTACAGTATTTTTTTTTTTTTTTGAAGCATTCTTATTATTTGCATTCCATTATCATCATTCATAGCCCTGACCCATCTTAAATTTCTAACTAATTTTGAAGTTTTGGGAAGTGTTTTGTGAGATTGTTGCAATCAAGGACCTTGGAATCAAATAGTGGAAATCACATAATAAATCCATCAGGTCATTCAAATACCATTTGTACTTCATAGTTCAATAGTTAGAATTTTTATTATATCATCATCAACGGCATCATCTAAAAGCCTTATCACAACTAATTGGGATCAGTTAATGGTTCTAAACGTCGTAATCAGGGCTTTACTGGCCTCGTCAAAAACCAATACAATACGAGCATCATGTCCGCATCAAACCGTATCAGACAATTTTTTAAGCAAAAAGATCAGTCTAAAACTATCAGAAAAAGGGAAACAAAGAAGTTTAAGAATCTATCTTTGGTGTGTTTTTTTTTTTTTTAAAGATAACGGGATTATATTAAGAGAGAAAAAAAAGGAAAAGGAAATACAACTAGAGACTGCTGAGATAGCAGCAAAGCTAGAAATCTAGAAACAGAAGGTCATAATCCTTAAGACAATTAACTAAGACAGCCCATTCGACAACCAGCCTTTTGGCCCTATCCCAAACAACTTGAACCGAGGAGAGCTTATCATTAAAACATCTGTTGTTTCTTTCCTCCCAAACTGACCACCAGATTGCAAGAAATGCCATTCTCCAAACCCGGGTTCTGCATTTACCCAACTTAAAACCGTGCCAGGACGCCAACATATTGAGGGAGGATTTCGGGAGACAGCCGCTGATATTAAAGCTTCTGAATAATTCCGCCCAGATCTAGGAGATGAACCGGCAATGAATCAGGAGGTGATCAACGGATTCTTTAACTTGCATGCAGCAGAGGCAAATGTTCACATTTGCATGCCTCTTTTCCTTAGATTATCAACTGTGAGGATCCGCTTTCTACCAACCAACCAGGCGAAACAAATGAATTTAGGGGGGGCTGGGTACTTCCAGATAAAAGGGGTTGTGTGGCCTGTTGAGACGGACAAAGGGGTAAGGAGAGAATAGAGAGATTTCACCGAAAACATACTAGTTTTGTCCTTGGCCCAGATCGGTCTATCGGGAGCAGTGGGCTCCGGGATTGCCTGAGAGATTAGATCGAGCAGCCCCACAAATTCTTCCACTTCCCAATCATGGATATTCCTGATGCACTTCACGGTCCAAACGAAGCTGGAATTATAGGATTCATAGTAGCTAGCAATCGGGATGTTCTTCTTTGGACTCAAATTATAGATGTTCGGAAATCTGTTTTTGAGGGGTTCCTCGCCCACCCAAATATCCTCCCAGAATCTTATATCAGCGCCGTTGCCAAGATGAAATCTGATGTTATCAATCACTGCCTTCTTAGATCTCAAGATCCCTTTCCAAATGAACGAGGCCCTATATGACGTGGAATCCTTGGTCCACCAACCACTAGGGGATGTGCCGTACTTACCTTTGATAATGGAATTCCAAAGGGCACTATTATCAGTGGCCAGCCTCCAAGTCCACTTACCAAGAAGGGCGAGATTCATGACCTTCAAATTTCTAATACTAGCGCCCCCCTCCTGAAAATGTTTGCAAACTTCCTGCCAGTCCAGAAGGTGTAATTTCTTCTACGACTCTTTTCCGCGCCAGAGAAAGTCATGACGAAGCCTATCTGAAGCAGAACTGAAGAAGGGCAACGAAATAGGGACATAAGATTAGAGAGGGCCGACTTGATGAGCGTGAGGCGACCCCCCATAGATAGGTATTGGCATTTCCACCTGGCTAAAAATTTCTGGAATTTGTTGACAATTCTTTCCCACATTTTCTTCGGAGGAGGACCAATGGAAAGGGAGAGGCCCACAAACGTGAGGCGACCAAGGTGTGCCGTATCCGTTACGATACGGCCGTATCGGCCGATACGTAACGGTAACGGCTGACACCGTTACGCGATACTGGGTCGAAACGGCCGTTATGGAATTTTGTGATCGTAACGGCCGTTACGGGGCCATTACGAGCCATAACGGCCGTTACGGACCCGTAACGGCTATTACGGGCCTTGAAAAAAAAAAAAAAACTTACCTTCTTCTTCTTCTTCTCTTCTTCTTCTTCTTCTTCTTCTTCTTCTTCTTCTTCTTCTTCTTCTTCTTTTTTTCTTCTTCTTCATTTCTTTTGCCAGATCTTGATTCTTGATTGGCGCTATGACTTATGCATTGTGCATGACCTTCCTTCTCTCTCTCGATTCGGTCCCTCTCTGCTTTCCATCTTTTCTTTTCATTTCCCTCTCTCTTTTCTTTTCGTTTTTCCAGCAAAATCGAACAGAATGGCGTGGCTGTTTCACAGCCACACAGTTTTCTGTTTTTTTTTTTGTATAATCTGAAGTGCACGCCGCATGGTGCACACTCACTATTTTATTGCATGCGGTGGGGCCCACCTTGATTTATGTATGGTTAATCCATGCCATTCATGATTTTTCAAGTTCATTTTAAAGCATGATCCTTGAAATGAAGGGATCAAAATCTCAATTGGACCACGCAGTTGGGATTGAATGCCCGCTGTTAAAATCTTCTTAAGGCTCATTTTGTGATCCACCTAAGATTTGGATCAGCCTCATTTTTTGGTCCATGCCCTGAAATAAGTGGGCAAAAAGGATGGACCACATGGATATACAACAAATACCATTTTATATATATTTTATATTTTTTTCTATTTCCCCATTAAATATGGCCATTTTTTTTAAAATTCGAAAAATCATTTTTTAATGATTGTTTTGCTGTTTTAATCATGTCATGTGATGTGTTAATCATAGTAGAACATGTTAATGTCCACTTTACAGATTTGAAGTGTCATTTTATATTTTTTTTCTATTTACGCATTAATTATGGCCCTTTTTTAAAAAAATTCAAAAAATCATTTTTTAATGATTGTTTTGATGTTTTAATCATGCCATGTGATGTGTTAATCATAGTAGAACATGTTAATGTGCATTTTACAGATTTGGGGTGCTATTTTTTATATTTTTTTCTATTTACGCATTAATTATGACCTTTTTTTTTTAATTCGAAAAATCATTTTTTAATGATTGTTTTGATGTTTTAATCATGCCATGTGATGTGTTAATCATAGTAGAACATGTTAATGTGCATTTTATAGATTTGGGGTGCCATTTTATATTTTTCAAATATTTTTTTCTATTTACGCATTAATTATGGCCCTTTTTTTAAAAATTCAAAAAATCATTTTTTAATTATTGTTTTGATGTTTTAATCATGCCATGTGATGTGTTAATCATAGTAGAACATGTTAATATGCATTTTACAGATTTGGGGTGCCATTTTATAATTTTTTTATATTTTTTTCTATTTACGCATTATGGCTTTTTTTTAAAAAAAAATCAAAAAATCATTTTTTAATGATTGTTTTGTTGTTTTAATCATGACATGTGATGTGTTAATCATAGTAGAGCATGTTAATGTGCATTTTATAGATTTGGGATGCCATTTTATATTTTTTTCTATTTATGAATGTTCGAGAAATTCCTCAAAAATAATTGCAAACACGAAATGTAAGATATTTTCATATTACATTCATTCTAATATATCTATCATTGATAGTAGATAGTTAGAAAATTAAATATATGAATTTTGTAATCAAATTAGTTATCTGGTTCATAAATTCATTAGACAGTCCGATACAACTTGTCACCAAAGAGTGGACCGTTACACCACCATAAACATGTTCCAATTTATAAATGAATACATATTTGAAATGCTTAGAATATTCCGAATTTAATCAATATTTTTTCATATTTTTTTGGCAAAAAAAAAAAATTTGCGCCGTTACGGGTCGTTACACCCCCGTATCGCCGTTACGCCCCCGTATCCGTATCGATTTTGGAGGTCACCGTTACGCCAACCGATACCGATACGACACACCTTGGAGGCGACCCCCCATATCTTTGGTGTGTTTTGGACATGTATATAATTGTGTATCAGACCATTCTTTGATAAGAATTATCAACTTGACCTGCTAAAATCCAACCAAATACACCAGCCATAAATCTCCTTTTTCTTTGGGTCCAAGGAGGAGGAGGAGGAGGAGAAGCAAAAGCAGAAGAGGAGAAGGAGAAGAAGGAGAAGGAGAAGGAAGAAGAAGAAGGATGAGGAGGAGGAGGAGCAGAAGAGAAGGAGAAGCGAGCGAAGCGATGAATGAGAAGAAGCGAAGGAAGGGGAAGGAGAAGGAGAAGGAGAAGGAGGAGGAGGAGGAGCGAGAAGGAGAAGGAGAAGGAGGAGCGAGAAGGAGAAGGAGAAGGAAAGAGAAGCAGAAGAAGAAGAAGAAGAAGAAGAAGAAGAATGAGGAGGAGGAGGAGGAGGAGGAGGAAATATGATCCCCGGATTCGGGTGTGCACAATGTAAACCCATCGGATCTATAGCCCAAAACAATACAATATTCAAACCAATAAGACCGGAAAAGACAACAAAAAATCGAATATCCCAAAAGAGAGGGTATCTTAACGCCTCAAATAGCGTAAAGCTCTGGATTCGAGAAGAGTGCGAAACAACTTCACAAAGACCCCGAGAGCACCTCTTAGGTGATTTACGAACACAACTATGAGTAAACGAACTAGAACCAGAGAGCATACCAACAGGGTGCCAACATTTATCCATCGTACACGAAAGAAGATCTAATCCCCCAGGAGGAGCAGGAGGAGGAGGAGGTAAATTTCTTTTTTCTGTTTTATTTATTTAACTTATTTGAAGAAGAAGAAGAAGAAGAAGAAGAATAAGAAGAAGAAGAAGAAGAAGAAGAAGAAGAAGACAAAGAAGAAGAAGAAGACTAGGAAGAGGTAAATTCTTTTTTTCTGTTTTATTTATTTAACTTATTTATTTTAATTTATTTTTTATTTTTTATTTCCTTGTAACCACACCCTTTCCCTATATCTCTTTCTCACTTTCTGTCCTCTTCCTTCATATCTCTCTCCCTTCACCACTCCACGTGTCATACCCCTTTTACTAATTTTAGAAGGTTTATGTTATTCGGGGTGTTTTCCTTTATGATTCTATAAAAATTTAGATAGTCCAGATTGGAGTCTTTTTCTCTGCCTCTTCAATAAATTTAGAAAGTCCGGATTATATTTAGATTAAGAAAGATGGTTGAAACAAAATACGAATTGTGTCTACACAATTCATGCAAGGGTCCATGGGCATACACATGGGAAAGTTATGAAGAATGTTTTGAAATAAAACAGAGCTGTCTTTGTGTATTCCTGAAATGGGAATTCTTCTCTATTGGTACAATGCCACTAGAATCCTAGGGTGTGATGACTTAGACCCAAGTGAAGCAATTTCAATTAGTTGTCCTTCCTTCAGTTGCCCATGCTTTGATGTTAGTTTCTCATATTACAAATGGTTTCTTTCCTTTCAAATCTAGTTGCGTCACGTTCACTGCATACTCGAAAGAAGTTTTCTTCTTTTCTTCTTTTCTTTCCTTTTTTTATTTTTTATTTTTTCAAAAAGGTTTCTAATTTTCTTAGTGATCTTGATCTCATCTCTGAACCAGAACCCTTTCCAGCTCACCATACCTCACCTGCAACCCAACCTTGGAGTCAAATCTTGAATCCAGCCCTTAAAAATGATCTCATTCTCAGTAGCAGGCCCATCCCTCAACCCTAATCACAATCACAGCCCACATTTCACTCCTAACCCTAAATTCAAACCCCTTTCGGCCTTTCAATCAAACCCATCAGGCATACCTGTGCGTTCTTGCAGACATCCGGGTAGTTCTTAATTACATCAATTTTCACAGCTAAACCCATAACCAGTACTCAAATCTCAGTTACAGTTTGTATGCAGCTTCGACCTCAACCTATTTTACACAAAGCAAGTCCCCCACCTGATTCAATTTAATCCTAAACTGCAACCAAAATATGTTATTTACTGGTCCATTTAACTGCAATTCTGTCAGGATCTCAACACAGCCCAAAACCATTAACTAAAACACCCATTTCCTTCATGGATGGTTTGGATTGGTACTATTCTGGATACGGCAAATCATTATATTAGATCTAATGTAATTATTCTATCTAATAAGTACCTTGTGTCAAAATTGAGAAACTCAGTGGCTCAAATCTTTAGTGTTCCCTTATTTACTACCTGTGTCTACAATTTCCACGGAATACTATCATCTATTGTCACTAAGAAACTGAAAGAAACCTTCTTCTTTTTTTGGGATAAGTAACACTGCCAGGGATTGAACCCTCGATCACTCACACACACGACACTGTCGCTACCAGCTTATCTAACGAGCAGAAGACAAACTGAAAGAAACCTGAGAAACAGACGAATGGAGGAAAGCGAATGGTAAAAGAAAGAACGAAAGAAAATAATTTGAAATCTCGTCTCATGATGATCACATCTATCTACTATGTGCTTCTGCATCTAGCATTGCATAGACCTCATACAATAACTGTCCTAGTTCTACCATATCTTCTGTAACATTTCTTATGGAACACAAACACTTTTTTAAATAATGGATCTATTACCAGAAATTAAATGCACAATTTGTACTGTAGTCCTGCAGCATTATAACCCATATCTGCCCAACCACAGTCCATATTCATCCTTAATGCCGCAGTCCGATGCTACAGCCCATCATAGCAACCTAATTGCACCTTACCAGTCCATTTTACATCCCAGCACAACCAAAACCTTCCAACAGTCCTCTAGAATCTAGATCGACCTTTGAGTCCTTAAAAACTGCCCCAAAATCAGTTTCAAATCTTAGCCCATTTACTAATAAATCTGTCCTCAAACTATCACCAAAAATTCCCTTTTAACTGATACACATAACCAACCTATATACCTAACCCAGTCCTCCTTGGAGACCCAAAAAAAAATCCCGACTTCCATTTCCCAGCCTTTGATCAGCTCCCATACTACGATCACCTGCCCCTATATCTCAAACATTTTCTTCTTTTTCTTCTTCTTCTTCTTTTTTTGACAGTTACCGATTGTATTATAATTTATAAAAGAAAATTTGAAGCTAAAGAAAACTAAGGCAAACCAAGATAAAGATGAAAGGGGACACTTGACCAGAGCCAATATTTGAGGCCCAGCCCATTACATCCAAATTTGCCCTTCTAAAGACCTTTGAACCCTGCCCACTACAATTACAAAAGCCCTCCCCATAAGGCCCAAATGCCCTTCTCAACCATGAATGTACCCTCTTCTAACTCATATCCATTCCAAGCACTTCGAATAGTTTATCCCCACAAGAAACAGAACTTCTTATGATCCTAAGATAAGGCTATGGCATACACATGGGACGGTTATGAAGAATATTTTGAAATAGGGCTTGCAGACACTTATGAAGAATACTTTGGAATAAAAAAAGAGTTCTTTAGTGTTTTCCTGCAATGGAAATTCCTTCACCAGTGGTGTGATGCCGCCTCATATGGGGATCCAGACCGCTTTCCTGAAATTTACTAGATTGCTCCTCTGTGCATTTCAATCTCTCCAACCTATTTCCCCCCAAAATTTGAATGTTTTGACTGCCCAAACTAATGCCAAATATTTCCTAATTAGTAACTACCCATTTACCCTTCTAACTAACTATTCGAAGGAAATTTCTAAACTACCACTTCCTAACTTCAAACTTGAATTTCTTCAAGAAACTTCCCCCACAACTGAATTTCCCTCCAAAGTCTCCCATTTACCATTCTATCCCTAGATCTCTTGATCTCCTCATGCCACTTGTAATTTGCCTTAACCTTTTGCTCATCATCATCATCATCTAAAGCCTAATCCCAACTAATCGGGATCGGCTACATGAATCTTTTTCCGCCATTCCACTCTATCAAGGGCCATAACTTCAGTTAGACCATAGGTAATCAAGTATTTTCTTACTACCTCCACACATGTCCTTTGGAGCTTTCCAACTTTTTTTTTTTTTAAAGGCGAATTAGATTAAAAGGAAGAAAAACAAATGAAACTGCCGAGGTGGCAGAAAGCAACAAAGAAAAGGGAAACTAAGAGCCTAGAAACATAAAATTAAAATCCTTAAGAGAGGAAACAGAAGCAGCCCATTCTATGAGGAGATTTTTCGCAGTAGAGGCCACTGATTGAGGCGAGGAATTAGTGTTATTGAAACATCTGTTATTCCTCTCCATCCAAACTGCCCACCAGATTGCGACAATTGCCATTCTCCAAACCCGGGTTCTAGTTTTACCCAATTTGACCCCATTCCAGAAGGCCAGCAGCTGAAAAGCAGAGGCCGGAAGACACCCGCTGAAGTTGAATCTGTTGAAGAAATCGACCCAAATGAGGGAGATGAACGGACAATGAACAAGCAGATGGTCGACAGATTCCTCGCTGTTCATGCAACAAAGGCAAATATTAGGCAGTTGCATGCCTTGGCCGGAGGGAGTGTTGTTGTCAATAACTTCATACAACGACTTTACCGAGAATCAAGAGGATTTTTCCTTAGTCCAGATGATTCTGTCGGTCTCCTCCGGAATCGGGGAGGCAGTGGATAGGCATTCCAGCAGTTGAACATAATCAGAAATCTCTCAATCATGCAGGTGCCTGCGGATGGGGATGTCCCAGACGGTACCCGAGGTAGAAGTAAGAAAGAAAGCCGAGACGGGGCTTTGATTAAGGGTCGAGAGGAGGTAAATTGAATGGAACCTGTCCTTCAGCGTGGACTCCCCCAGCCAGGTATCCTCCCAGAATCGAATCGATGAACCATTTCCGAGAGTGAAAGCAACGTTTTCGATGTTTTTTGGATCGCAAAATATTCCTCCAAATGGGTGAAGCTCTATAAGTCGTCGAGTCCCTAGTCCACCAGCCTCCTGGGGAGTGACCGTATTTGCCTTTGACGATATTGCACCATAAAGCATCCTGATCCGAAGCCAGTCTCCAGGACCATTTGCCCAAGAGGGCCGTATTCATAATTTTCAGCTTTTTAATACTCGCACCGCCATGACGAAAGTGGGAGCAGACTTCCTGCCAATCGAGGAGATGGAATTTCTTGTGATTGTCCTTCCCGCACCACAAAAAATCTCTTCTCAATTTATCGATCTGAAGCAGAACTGAGGGCGGGCATTTGAGAAGAGACATGAAATAAATGGGAATGTTGGATAAAGCTGCTTTTATAAGGGTGAGTCTGCCCCACTTAGAGCTTTCTGTGGAGGAATTTCTTGTGATTGTCCTTTTGGAGCTTTCCACTTTGCCTCTTAGAGCATTCAATTTGTACAAAATCACTCCTAACCAACGCAGTTCTTGGTCCCCATTGCACATGATCAAACCATCTAAGTCTAGTTTCCTTATCTTGTTACTTATTGGTGCTGCCCTTAATTTCCCTTGAATGCATTCATTTCTAATTTTATCCTTCCTTGTCATGCCCCTCATCCATCTCAACATCCTCATTGCAGCTATACTCATCCCATGGACAACGTTTTGTCCTATAAAGCATGGCTGGTCTTATAGCCATCCTATAAAATCTCCCTTTCAATTTTGAGTGGCACGCGACAGTCACATGAAACTCCATAGGCACATCTCTATTTCTTCCATGCCGCTTGAATTCTATGGGAAACATCTTCTCAATCTCTCCACTCTCATGAATTATTGACCCAAGATATTGGGAGTGGTCATTTTGGGAAATTTCTTGATCAAAGATCTTTACCAATTCCTCGTTCCCACTCATATTGTTACTAAAATTGCACTCCATATACTCTGTTTTAGTTTGACTAATTTTAAATCCTTTAGATTCTAAAGCACCTCTCCATAAATATAGCTTTGTGTTTACGCTCTCATTCGTCTTGCCAATCAAAAATATGTCATCCGCAAACAACATACATCATGGGATCACTTCCTGCAAATGCATCGTTAACTCGTCCATAACCAATGTGAAAAGGTACTGGCTCAATGACAACCCTTGGTGCAAGCCTACAGTAATTGGGAACGGTGCGGATTTCCCATGAACATGCTATCCTAGCAAAGGCCAACGAAACGCTGGCTTTCCATAACCTTCTGATTGCTGCATCTGAAGACCTGGGGTGAGGATATGGGCTAAAGATTTAACTAGAAATTTCCCAACTAGTTCCTTTGTTCAGATTCGTCTATCGCTGCCTTCAACCGGAATGTACACCCAATTCGCTGCTCCTTCAGGTTATGACAAAAGATTGGCCGCCAGATAATTTCACCATTTTGCCTTTGGTAATAATCTAAAACTTCTTCACCATTTTGCCTTTCGTATTAATCTAAAGCTTTTGCCGCATCGACTGTTACAAGGAAAATGACTTCGACCTCTCTCAAAGCAGAGAATCTCCGCACCACAGATCATTCCAGAAACTTATTTTTTTCACCATTACCAACCAAGAAAAAGTGCATTGCTAAAACAGATGGCCTGGAAGGCTAGAATTAGTTTGTTAGAAGCACGCAATTGGTTATCATTGAACCATGTCTAGTTCTATCAGCAATACAATTTCAATGAGTTCTAAAAATATTTGCCATTCAAAAGTCTGGACAGTCTTTTACCCTGCCTTGAGAACATTGATGTGATATGGATATTCCTGGTTTTGAAGTCGCATGTGAATTTCACATATTTTGTAAATTTATCAAGGTTATGCTTCAATATCAATTAATGTAAACAATTTATGAATTCCAATTGCAAGGTCTGTTTGGAGTCAGGTGAAGATATATCTGAAGGAGATGCTGACAGCATGTGACTTGCTGTCAGCATATCCCCTGCAATGTAGCAAGTTTACCCACTCTTCTCTTGAGAATAAATCATTTACCTTTTTCTACAAGGTTTTCACATCCGGGTTAATCACCTGCAGTTTGGTAGCTAATGGAAGTTGAGATGGCATGTAATGATTGCAAGCTGTCTGCATATGCTCTCCATAAGATAAATCATCACCCCCTCATAAACAGGCCCTTAATCTACTATTTGATGCAGCATAACACTAACCAGTTTGCAAGTTTCCCTCCTGATTACAGACATTGCCAAAAGGAATTTTTGTGCTCATATCCCTTCGTTCTTTTTTATTCCCCTTTTATTTTCCTCTATTCTTCAGTTTCTTTTCAATTCTCAGCATGTGAATGGCTGATTGAAATTACCAATATGACTTGAAGAAGCTGTATAGTAGCTAAAGTGTTCTCTCATCATAAGATTAAGGATGTAGATTACAAGCACTGACACAGATTAACCTTTTTTTATCGACGGGTATTGACAGAGATAAACTGGCAAAACATAGGTTGCAGTTATCCGATACAATTGGCCATTTCATTCATTGTACCATGGGTCTCAACAGTCAACACGGATCAATGTGATAACCTTTGCCAGTCCTCTCTTTCCTACCTATGAGAGTGTGGTACTCCCATGCTATTAACGATAGTTCAAGAAACCCTGAAACGTCCTAGCACAAGAAAACAAAAGGAAGTGTTAATAGCTATATCATCATCATCATCATCTAAGCCTTATCACAACTAATCGGAGTGGGCTACACAAATCATATTCCACCATTCGACTCTATCAAAATGATTTTAGAGATATTTGAACCAAGGTTTATAGGAGAAGACCAGGCTTCTTAGCCACTAAGGTTAATCACTATAGTAATCTCTTAGAAACTATTTCCCAGAGGATCGTTATCTATTCTCTTGTATTATAAACAACAGGATGATAATAAGATATGAAAGTCTTTTCCAGTGGTGCATCATGGCAGCTTGTGTGCTTTTGTACATACAAGGGCATTTTTGCACCCAAATAAAAAGTGATGGAAAAGGTGGGTGAAAGAACTCAACATACCTGACCCTTGCGAAGCCTATCTGAAGGGCACTTCAAGGCATCTTCAAGAAGTGA
This sequence comes from Magnolia changhungtana, assembly GCA_030180095.1. NCBI lineage: Eukaryota > Viridiplantae > Streptophyta > Magnoliopsida > Magnoliales > Magnoliaceae > Magnolia > Magnolia changhungtana. Next base: position 9,890,064 of record JASAUF010000600.1, read on the forward strand.
AACAACAGTTTGAGAGCATGAAGAGTCGATGCTGGAATCTGCCAAAGCATAGGCCTTCAAAAAGAAAGCCTCGAATGATCTTTGAAGGCGTATTGACTCCTCCGCTTTCTGAAGCCCTTCCTTGCAATGACCCGTATCATATAAAATCCATCCCTCGTAAACCAGACGTTCATGTTCAGTCGCCGCATGCTGGCGGGCCAGTTGCAGACTGCGCATGGCCGCTTCAGGACAGTTCAATCTGGTCAAGCGCAACCAGATTTTAATTCATGCATAAACATTACTTTGCAACAACAATGAGCTGATTGAAATTGTAAATAGAGCTTTGCTAAGCGCCCACATGCACCTCTATCTACAGTCACACATGACAAATCCGTACATGTGTAGGGCATCTGAGATGTGCAGCAGGTAGGCCTGACTGCATAGATAGACTGGCCTGAAAAACAGGCCAGTCAGCTCATAAGGTGGGCCATGCATGTACGACGAAGTAGATAGTAAAAAAATCACATTGAATGACCAACGTGACCTGCCTGATGAGTAGACAGGCCTGATTATTGGCAGGGCCATTTACTCCGGGGGAGCCTCCTGATGCGTGGCTCTGGTTTCCAGCATAGACGTCAGGCCATCGCATGTGGTCACATTTAGACCTTAGACGTGAGTGTTGGGTACTGAGCTTTAGTAGAACTCTTCTAAACATGGCACAAGATAAGGGAATATACCTAAGGAGAAGCAAAGACTGTCTGAAGTACAGCACACCTTTCGCTGCATCTGACTCAAGCATTTGGTAGATAACAGAAAGGGAGCCAATGTCATCAACCGAAGACCACCGCTCGTAAAGTTGCAGCCAACAATCTGCAGTTGTCCAAAGCTCGACATGCTCACGAACAAGAGTACGTAACTGGGATGCGGCTACTCGACCCTCAAACATCCTGTAATTGGGCGACAGCGTAAGAATTGCTTGAACATCACATAATGCATCCCTATAATTCTCAAGAGCCAGATAGAAACAAAACCGAAGCTCCAAGCATTCAAGCGCCAGCTTGAATCCAAGAACACGGTTTATTTCATCAAGGGCAGCTTGTACATTTTGCTTTCTCATCAAAGAAGCAGCTCGATACATGTAGGGGTAATTGAGCGTGGGCTCCAACTCCGTTGCTTTTTCAAGATCTTCCAGCTTCTCCTCACCTTCGCAGTACAAAGATCTCTCCTGATACATCCATCCAAGGGGGTTATAGGATGATAGCACAGAGCTCAGCTTCTTGTACGATAAAAGCCTATCTCCCTTAATAGAATTCACTCTAGCCAAACCAGTAATAGAATAAATGTGGCCTGCTGCAAAAGCATCACCAAAGAGGTGCTCTGCTTCATCGTATTCTTTCCTTAAAAGCCTCACACATCCCAGCTGATGAAAAGCCAACTGTTTTTGCCTGCTAGTCATTGCCGACTCTACTAACCGTTCCAATAAACGCGTTGTTATATCCGACCGTGGATCACCATTCATGGCAACCTCACTTAATAAACAGTAGAGTGAGAACGAGGCATGACCTGCCATAATTGATCTCTGCCATTTATTAGCATTGCAGAATATATTAACTACTTGCTCATCGTTCAAACACTCCGGAAGCTCATGTAAAAATACTTGCAGACACGAAGCGGCCAGGACAGGCAAGTTTTCTTCTAGTGCATATTGCATAAGGACAAATGCATCTTGCCTTGAGCAAACCAGTGTTGCAAGTTTCAGATCACAGGCATCTTTTAGCCTTTCGCAGCAGAACTTGTTAGCAAATATCAAGATTTCCAAGAAAACATCCGGAGGCAGATCACTCAAACTGCCTGTCTCACTGAAATCGCTGATGACCCTCATACCCAAAGGAGATATACCATTCTCGGACAAATCTATATCTTCCTGTAGCGACTCTGTAAAACACCCATTAAGCATGGCATTGAATGGAGCAGACAAAGATGCTATCTTCTGCCTATTGCAAGCTATCTTCTCTCCTCCGATACAAAAGAAGACTGTGTTGGAAACACATCCCACATTCAAATCATGGGTCTCGATCATCTCAACAGTTTCATTGATAGAATTGAAGTCCACGGGAAGCTGGGCCGAGATATCCACCGGCCCAAATTCCTGCGTGTATTCCCCGCAGGAAGCAAGCAAGTCGGAGACAAGCTCCTCTCCTTTCTTCTCATACTTCAACCATGCACCAAACACAACCCTTTCATGGACAGTGCTTGACTTCTGCCAAGCAGAACGGAGGCTCCGTCGCAGCAATTTGACTTCCCCAAGACCCCTAAAAACTTGGAACTGTAGCAAGTAAAGGTCCGACCTTTCACAGGGAGAACATGATTCAAGTTCCTCATGAATTTGAGCTAGAACTTCTACATAATCAATGGGCTTAAAGAATGGGAGGATGGGCGGTTCGTTGACCTTGATGAGAGATTCACTACACGAAAATATGCGAAACAGACAAGATCCAATTCTCAAAATAAATATGGAAGAGAGAGAACTACGAGAACCCAAATCAGGAAATGGAGAGAGGAAGAGAGTGACTTACATGGAAGAAGGTGAGTGAGAGGCGAATTTGTAGAGCTTTCCTCTCTCAACTTGGAGCCATGACTGTGGATTGAGGGCATGGAGTTGTGTTTCTTTGCAGGAATCAGGAAGGAAGAGATTTCTCATTGTGCATAAGTGATGCAACAAAGCCCAGATCTCCACAATCTCTAATTGGGTTTCTTTCAAGTACAAAACAGAATGTAATAAATAAAAAAGAAGACCCTTTTCAATAGCAAATCGCAAACTCTAATTGGGTTTCTTCTTGCAGCTGCCACCACATCAAAATTCCCAAAAAAAAGGTGGGCAAAAAGGATCCTTTTTCGCCCACAAATCACAAACTCAATCTGGGTTTTCTTCCTACAAACATCAAAACAAAATTCAACCAAAAAAAAAGACACTTTTCACTCCCTAACCACAAAATGTAAATGGGTTTTCTTCCAATTCCCCCTCTTCAAAATTCAAATAAAAGAGGTAAAAAGCTTTTTTCACTCTAAATTTCTAAAATCCAAAGGGGCTTCCCCCCAATACCCAAAACACCAAAAAAGGACCCTTTCCTCTACAACTCAAAACACAGGAATGAAAACAAGAGATAACAAGAAATAAATGAAAAGATATATGGTTGTGGTGGTTTTCTTTCTTTTCTTTCCTTTTCTTGGGAGGAGGGGGGGAATAATGGCCTTTCTCCAATCAAAATCCTAAATAATTCCTTTCCATTCCATCAAAATCAAGGATCTATACATCCCCAAAAGGAAACAAAATCTATACCATAAACCACATGACTCTCTCTCTCTCTCTCTCTCTCTCTCTCTCTCTCTCTCTCCCCCCTTGCAAATTCCAAGTAAATCTCAAAAAACCCAACTCAGATTAGGCAAGATCTCTACCACCAAACCCACCAAATCCAAAGAAATCTTCAAAATAAAGACACCATAAAAGCAGAAAAACATGAACAGGAACCTACCTACCTTGCCTGCCTGATTCTCCAAAAGAAGAAAATAAGCAAAATTTTAAGAAATCACATTCATTACCATGAATCTACAAAAAATCCGTGTACTGAATTTCCAATCCCATGCAACATCAAACAGATGGAATCCAAAGCAAAAACCTCTGACTTAGCTTCCTTTTGTTCAATAAAAGGAAGCGTTTTTCTTTTTTAATTTTCTTCTATTCTCTCTTTCTCTGTCTTTGGAGAGAGAGAAAGCGAGAGATTTCGTGTACAGTCCAGGAATTCCAAAATGAAACAGAGCGAGTGCACTTCTTTCCTACTCTCCACTCGCACATGTTAATCTGAGCCGTTCATCTGAAGTATCCACCACTCTGAATTTTCTCTTTAAAAAGATCAGGCCTCTATCATTACCAACTACGTCAAATTTTAAAAATAAACAATTGGACGGTCAGGAGAGATTATCGAACGGTTCTGAACAGACTATCTGTTTACAATCATAAGATGAGCCCGATTTATGAAATATATACCCATCCCATGAGATATGCATGATGAACGGACTGGATATATGCCATGTGTGAAATTTTTCTCACGTGTGAGACGCGAGTGCGAAAATGTGTACTCGCTCAAGCACTGAAGTGGAGGAGTTATTTCATTCGCTGGGGTGGTGCGACTCTCAAATCTCAACACGCGACTCACACTGTCCATTTTATCGGACTCGGATTCGGTGGTGGGAAGTAACTGAGGACGCAATAAGCCTCCTGAGGAAACTATCTGGGGTCACCATTGATGTATGTGTCTAATCCACGCCGTCCATCTTCTTTTTTCAGATCATTTTAGCTCAAAATCCCAAAATCGAAGATATCCAAAGTTCGAGTGGACCACACCACAGGAAACAATGGAAATATTGATGTCCACCGTTGAAATTATCCCACGGCCAATAGGGATGTTTATTTGCCATCCAAAGACAGGGATGAAGGGAAAAAACGAATAGCATCTTAATTCAAAACTTCTGTGCCCAGGGAAGTTTTTAACCGTAGGTGTTCAATTTACACTCTTCCATAGGTGTGGTCCACTTAAGTTTTGGATATACTTAAAATTTTTAGCAGCATGGCTTAAAATTAGATGATAAAATAGATGGACAGTGCGGATAAGACATATAGATCGCGGTGGGCCTCACATGATTTACTTAGTACACTGCGATATTGAGCCCTTTCGGTAGCCGATTAGGTGAGACCCCGAACCGCCGAGGTGGTTGGGACCTGACCGTGGGGGTTCATGTATGTGCCTTAAATCCACACAATCCAAGTCAAACCCCTTTGAAGGCTATTTTTAGCGGGCGTTTGGCCCCAATTAAGTGGAATGGAATTTCAGTGCATTCGATCTCCTGAAATTCATTTGGAGAGGAAAGAAAAGGTTGGGATTAGGTGGGATGGAATTGCATTTGGTCCATTTAGGGGCGTGTTTGGCTGGGCGCTGGATATGGTATTAGGTGGGATTAGGAGGGTTATCCTACGCCATCTCATCCCATCCCCTGTTTGGGATGGCTGGATGTACCTCGCCTTTGTAAACAGTGCCTTTAGCTAACCTAGATTCTGCCAACCCCTGGGACGTGAATTTTCACCTCTATGTGAAGCCCACCAAGATCTCGATGAGATATCCACTCCGTCCATCATTTTCACCGGCCTACATTTAGCCATAAACTTGTTCTAAGGCAAATTTAAAACAGTGAGTGGGGCACACCACAAGAAGCAGTGTAGATGCAAACCCATCCATATGGGACGGTCCAAACAGGTTGTTGTATATCTCATGGGTTATCCCAAACCCATAGGATCAAGAGACAAACACTGACACCACCATCAGTACCTTAAAATCCATTCTATCCCTCCTAATCCCATGGGATTGGTCCGGCCAAACACGCCCTTAGGATTTTTGTGGATTTTGAAATCCGTTACACAGGCAAGCCCCATATTGATGTATGCGTTTATCCATGCCATCCATCTATATACACCATTTACACGTGACATTCTAGTTATATATGCGTATAAGTGAACAAACATCCATTGTGAATTTAATCCGTTGATTACAATTTCATGGTCCACCAAACATGATTTAGCTTAATCCCGTGTTTTCTTGTAGCATAAATTTTATCCCAAACCTGGAATTGGATGGCTACGATACCGGTGGTATTTTCAGACATACAATCACTGTGTAATAATGATGTTAATCTCATCTAATACAATTCAATACTATTAGGGCCTGTTTGGATGGGAGTATTAGGGTGGAGTCGATCGTAGTAGGTTGAATAGGAGAGTCTTATCCAACAGAGTACGGGCGTCTGCCTGTTTGGACAGGAGAAAGATGAGCAGGGCGGCGTGTCCTGCTGGATTGCTTGAAATCGCCGGATATCCTGCCCTCTCTCTCTCACACTGGATTTCCTTGGATTCGCTCCTCTCTCCCTGAATTTGCCTCGAGCCCATCCCAGTCCTTCGTACGGACTGAGGGATGGGATTGAAGGTTGCTGGATATGGCGGGAGCGGTGGCAGGAAGGACCATTTTCTCATTCCAATCTTATAAATCTCAGGTATTTTCGATGACTGAGTCCATCACAGTCATCACCGTTGTTACGCGCAGGTACTTCTTCTTCCTCTTATGACCTGATTCGATGGCATACAGTTCAGAATCTGTCATGCATGTCATCCCTCCCCCCTATGAGAGGGTCGTTGGCTTCCAATCTGCATGTCCAGTTTTATAGGCTCCTGGATTTTGGGGGTTCCTGTGCAATCTGATTTTTTATGTATTGTGCACTCCAGAAATCGAGGGTTGGGTTTTTAGAGTGTGATGGCTTAATATTTGTTGCATGTGAGAATCCAGGAGGATTGTTTGTGCTTCAATCCTTCTGTATTCAATTGACTGCTTCCATTTCCAGAAACCTCTTGCTTATGTTTATGGTTTTGGGGGGTTTGGCGAAATCAAATTTGTAACGATGTTGTCTTCTCCAGATAACCCCCATGTAAGCAAATTATGGGCGTTGTGGCTTTTTCTGATTTCGATTTTCTTAAATTGGATTAATGATTCTTCTTCAAACAGTCCGTATTCAGTCCTATTTTTGATTTTCGGAGATTATTTTGATCATGGTATCTGGAAATTGGGGGGTTTTGTGAAATCTTAATTCTATTCTTCAATTTGATTCCAGATAACCCCCAATTTCTAGATTTGGGGCATTTTCATGAAATCTGACATGGATTGTTGCATCCAGGTGGACTGATTTTACTTAAACCCGTCTCTATTGAACTAAAAGATTTTAATTTTCACCACCTGTTTGTTCATAGTTTCTGGATATTGGAGGTTTTGTGAAATCTTTACTGTATGTCTGGGAGGGTTCTCCAGAAAATAGAACTTTTCAGGATTTTCGGTTTTCATTTAATCTAAAAAACTAACAGTCGTCATATCCAACTGCTGATTTGCTTCCATTTCCAACTCAGTGTTTATTCATCTTCACCATTGGCTTAGGTAAAGATCTCTGGTATGCTCGATATTATTTTTCTTACCTTTCCCCTCTCTCATTCTTAGCATTTTCTGCCTCCATAGCTAAAATTGATGAAATATTACAGTAGATCACCCTTTACTCTTTCTCACTGTTTGATAGACAATGCAATATCTTTGGAAATTTTATATATGTTATCCACTCTGCTATCTTCATGGAGAAATATTTTTTAAATAGCTTCTTAAGGATAAGCTTATTATGAAACAAGTTACTATGTCCATTTCTGTTTGGGACCCAGTTGTTGACGCACATCGATCCAAAAATTATATGCAATTGGTGAACCATTTGACTGGACAGTGATTTCTATAATCATGAGCGTGATACTGAATGCTTGTCAAATCTAGTTTACCCTTATTGCATCCGTGATTCAGATTATGAGATTCGAATGTGCTATTAGTAATCTGAGGTATTGGACACCTTAAGCTCATTTTTTGTTGTTAACAACATGACATTATGTGCATTTGAATGTATTTCAAAACCTGCATACACCAGGCATGGGAAGCTTGTTTATTTATCATGTGCCGCTGATCATTTAAATGAGTTTTGGATGGTTGATTCGTGAGTTCTTCTTGTTTAACATAGCCCACCTTGTTGCCCAAATGCATACATTTGGACCTCTTTTATATAGCTCTTCAGCTGTGAAATTTGTATGATTTCTAAGCATGTGAATATATACTTCTATTGTGAATTTATTCTAAGATTCAATCAAAGTGGTTCACATGCTTGAAATTAGGTTTCAAGAGAGATTGCCGCGTCGGCCTCTTCAGGGAACAATGTTAAACACAGCTCCCTTGAGAGTATATATTGAATTTTGGAGATTTGGAACACCTTACATAATGGGTTTTACTTTATCCATGTTTTATTCAAGCTAATGGCATACCTATAGTACTGTAATAGAAATATCCAGCTCATTATTATGCATCGCAACCTCCATCCCTTCACTTGTGTTTTAGGTTTCTGGTGGCAATAGTAAAGTTGTTCCTCTTTTTTTTTCTTTTCTTTTTTTCTTTTGCCTTTACACAAATGAGGTATTTGTTTTTTTGATGGTTTTTATCAAATTCTTGTCATTATTTTTGGGTAGTTCCTGTTTACTATTCAAATATTGGGTTCTCTAGTTGTTTACTTTTCACATGTTCTCTGCATATTGCTTGATATGAATGTTTCAATTACTCTCATTAACTTGCAATGATTTGCTACCGTGGACTTTTTTTTCCGTTGAAACCTTTGTGGTGAAATGCCAACGTCATGCTTATATATCAATCTTTCATAAATGGTGGACGTTTAATACTCCTTATTGTTTCTCATGGCAGATGGCTTAGTTGGCGTTTGTGTCTGCCTCATTTTCTATCTCATGTATATATGTGATCATTTACAAGATATATATTTTTACTAGATACTAGTCAAATCATTCCAGATGAATGCTTATGCTGCTGAGTCCCTGAGTTGAAAACTTTCTTCTAATGATCCATACCCAAATACAACAATATGATTTAAACCATTTGGTTAGTGTGGAATAAAGACCCCTATCAACAGATCATGCCTATTTTTGGCTTCGGTTGGACCACATGATGCTGGTTGCTAGTCTTAGACATCTACCAAACAAGCGTTTAGTCTACACTAAGGACCGTTGATCTAATGGCCACATCGCATGGACACTTTAAACGCTAAAATCACATTGATTGGATAACTTGTGACCAAGCATTCTGTCACGAGGTTCTTCTTGTATAGAACCTCAGCCGTACTTGTGAGCCAAATAAATCTTGAATGGCTAGCAGAGTCCGCATCACCTATCATTTACGAATATATCCACATGGTGGCCCACCTGATCATCAACATTGACCGTCCTATTCGAATGAGGCGATGTGCTTCTTTGATGGTTTTTACCAATTTCTTGTCCTTTTTTAGGGTAGTTTCCGTTTAGATTATGATTTCATTTCTTTCGATGAAAACTTTTTCATTTGTGGCCAACTGTTGGGGGAATTTGAAGGTAGGGGTCTCTGATGTAAGATGTCGAATATTAGGTTTTCTAGTTGTTTACTTTTCAAATATTGGGTTCTCTAGTTGTTTACTTTTCACCTGTTCTCTGCATATTGCTTGATAAGAATGTTTCAACTTGTAACATCCCGGATTTTTTCCAACTTGGAATTAGACGTCCTTAGGCAATGGATCGCTCCTGACGCCTTATTAACCTGTCAGAACTCAATTTCACAGTCTAAAAATCACTTCTTAACCCATTTCCTTCACAAATCTCACCCTTCACCACCTTGATCTTCCAATTTTTCTAAGAACTTTCACCCTAAACACTATCTTAAACTAGCTAAGTAGTATAACTTGGATCACTTTATATACAAACTGCAAAGGATTAAGTACCACCTCAGACAAAAATCTTACAGGACTAAATCCTTTAGGAATGAGACAAAGTAACTAAGTGCTAAACTAGATTAGCTACGAAATCCGTTTGAATCACTTTAAATACGATCTGCAAGACCCAAAACTTGTAAAATCATTGACGCTAGGTTACCCTAAAATCTCGAATCAAACTCATTACCCGACTGCTCTCGAGAATGCCTTGAAACTCCGTATCTGATTTGGACCGCACAACGGGAGTCCGATTAACACGAAGTTAAGGACTTAGGACCACCTCGCTGGGCTTGACAACCATCTCGGAAATCAAATCCAGATAGTGTCTCACGGCTGTTCGCTTGAGTCCGGAGCGAGGGAGTGTGAAAACACTTGTTTCCTTTACAAAATAAATATCTTGAATAGTAATCTAGACTCGTCGCTTGCGGATCAGTTTTAAGCAATCAGACCGTCAGAATCTGACCCAAATACACCCTCGGATCAAGAAAAATTTCATACACATTTACATGTACTCGGAATCTCCGATCGAGACCCACTGACTGTCGAACTGAAACTGGTCCGCCACGCGTGATCTGGATATCCGATTAAAACGAAAACTTAATGGAACATAGATCCGGTGTTAGTGAGCTTAAGTTCGACCTTTGGCTCAAGGAGGCCCGCTAGAAGTCCTCCGTTGAGCTGAAAAAGTTCCGCTTTAGTTATAACCTAAGTAAACCTTATCCAGAAGTCTAATTCGGTGAATTTATAGGCTATATAAGGACCTTAAACCCTCTCTCATTGCAGCCATACGAATTTGAGAAAACCCTAGGAGAGAAAGAGAGAAAAGAGAGAGAAAGTGTGGGAGATGTGGGAGCATCTCCCTACCGCTGCTATACGTGTTCTACCACCCCTTTCTCATTGATTTCCTGGCGATTCCGACGTCGTTTCTAGGTAAGAAACCCTAACCCTAACCTGATTTGGGATGTTGATTGTTGTAGGTTATGAAATAGCTAACCTATTACATTCTATAGGTTGCCAACCGCTAGTAGTATACTGAAGCTTAGCAAACCTATCGACTCCGTTACGATTCTACGACACGAGGTGAGGACTTTAGGTGTATAGGTTACGGTTTTCAACGCTTTCAATGCCAGATAATGATAGATTCATGATCTGCATGCAATTGCACATGTACAAAGTGATTTCCGTTTTCTGTTTCGATTAAAATTGTAGAATATGAAATTTCACATATTCTAGGTATTCGTATAAAATACCGTATACGTATTTTTTTTAGAAATGTGTTTGACATGTTTATTTGTCGTATGGGTATACGATATATGGATAAAATACTTATTTGGCGAAAGGATTCGCCTAAATACATGTTTACTAATATACACTATGTATGTAGAAATACAGTATTGTAAGAAGTACCGTATACATGTATATTTTAGCGATGTGTTTGCCATGATTAATTGTTGTATAAATATATTATGTGCGCATAAAATATTTGCTTGGTGAAAGGACTCGCCCTAACACATGTTTGTTAACATACAATATGTATGTTGAATTAGTGTATGTGAAGTGTTTGTAGAAATGCTAGGGTGAGTAAGTATTTGAATGTTGATGCCTTAGGAAGGTGTTGAGATTGGATTCTCAACTACCCTAGCAACATGTATGATTACCTCCATGAGGTTGATCACTTAAACCGCTTACTTGCAATACATGTGTTTGTATTCCTATTGATGTAGTGCTTTACAACATGCTTTATATCATGCTTTATAACATACCTTATAACATGCCTACTAGCATGCTTGAACTACTTTGTTTATCATGCTTTACTCTACATGCTATAGATGGGAATTGACTGAGTTTGGGACTATGTCTATAGTCCAGACAATTGGTACCAGATTTGAGATCATGGCTGAGGTTCATGTCGTCACGTGAGATGCGTTTGACGAACCCGAGTCGTATGTCAGTTGGCGACAGTGGTTAGGCCACGCGAAGTGCTTATGCACTTCATGTTGTCTAATTGATTGTGCGCTCGAGCTAGTCAGGCCCGTCAAGTAACCCGATGTGTCTAATGTATGTTCACCATGTTTGGTCGCTACTGCCTGAACCTAGGGTACCAAACTTACCAGTGAGATCCCTTTTAACCATGGTACCTTGATCCGCTAAGACTCATGAGCCGGGCATGGTGGTATGGGACACCGTGGTCGAGCTGTCGACCTACGCTGGGGCCACGTGCCTCCCCGTAGTGACCAGTGACCAACCAGACTCGTGAGCCGATTATGGTGATATGGGACACTATATTCGTGCTGTTGGCTTACATTGATAAGGTGATGGGGGAGTGGTGCAACGAATACGAGCAACGGCCACAGCGGCCCTTTTCAGTAGTGACCTCGAGCATACTCTGAAATTGCGGTGAGCCTTAGAGTTTTGCCGCGGTATATAGAGTATGAATTAGGCCTGTTTCTATATAGTGATGAATCGTTTAAGAGGTGATGGGGGAGTGGTGTAACCTTTGTGCATAACAGCCCTGGCAGCCTTTGCAGTGATCTAGAAAACACACCATCGTCTGATATTAACTAGGACTGACGACCCTAGAATGGATCATGTTTGGGAATGATACAAGGGAGGTACCTTAGTTTCTCAATCCTGCTGTTTGAAATGGACTACTAACAACTCGGTAATCATGCTCACCATGCATTGCATGTGCCTGGAAGATGTGGAGCACTGAGGGAAGAAAGCATGCCGCGAACGTGAGATGGTGTCGCACGAGGGAGGGTGTGGTGAGGGCATACATCATGTCATTCATACTTGCATTAATAAGAGTAGTTAGGAGTGTTTGATTGCACTGCTTTATCATTACTGCTTGACTGAGTCGATAACATGTTAACCTATGCTTTATTGTTCCATTGAGTTAGCTACTCACTCCTACGTTACGGGACGGTGTTTCGAACATCCACCGAGACATTGTCGATTTCGGATGGCGACGCTTACTTCGAGGCGAGCCAGGACCTTTGCAATGACTACGATGCTCGCTTATATTGGTTGTCTTTTGACGGCTTTCGTGAGCCGTGTCTGATCGACGGGGCTTTCGGGATATTGACTAGAAGACCTTACACATTTGGTATATTTTAGGATTGTACTTATAATTATTTAACTTGGTAATGTTATCACACTCGGAGACTCATCATAGTTTATATATTTTATCTATCTATCACAGTCTTCCGCTTGCAAATTTAACTGTTTCTGAAGTATGATATGCTGTTTTGGCTTAATCTCACTCATGTTCACTACTCTAATACAGTCAACATTCAATCATCATTCATTTTGTTGCATAAGTGATGTTCTGGAACTCGAGAGTTGAGTTACTACTCGACCCTCGATTTTCAGGATGTTACACAACTACTCTCATTATGTTATATAATTTTTTGCTACTCTATTATTGTTTTGTTTTTTCAATTTTTTTTTATGTAGGGGAATGCGCCTATATGTCCTATTTAATTCAAAATATCAGGAGAAGTATGGCTACAATAATTTAATGACTAAGAAAAAAAACTTCTTATAATTTTCATCTGATTATGCAGGAAGAACACTCTGAAGAGTCATATAATTTGGACTGCAGTCTCACTCTTCCCCCAAACTAGATACAAGGTTACAGAAAGTATCTAATTGCATTCTGTAAGTTCTCTCCCAATTTGAAGAATCTTCTTCTTTTTCATGTATGGTTATCAGAGAAAAAATATATAGGACGTGTTTGCACAGGAGAAATCTTTACATTGTGTGCAAGCAGGGCACATGGTTCAATTATCTACACTGTTGTTATGATAACCATCAGCGTGGATGACCCATGCACCAAGTCTCCAGATTGAATCATCGTTCCTTTCCAATGCCGTTGAAATTGAAACACTCCTTTTTTTACTCTCTTGACCGTTTCCATTTATTTGTTGACCACTATCGAATCGTTACCAATTTTCCAATCTGGAAGATTATTTAGTGCTTGGGTCATCCGTAATGGAGGCACAGAGACTCACGTATTTATCATTTTTGGTCATCATTGCCTGTTTGATTATAATGGGTTTTAAAGGGTAAAGATCCTGTTGTTAATCAAAACTAGCTGGCACAATTTAAGGTGGGTGGTTTGGTCTACCTAGTCTGCCCATTTTAGAGTGATCCTACCTTAATGTACTCTTATCTTGAACAATAATGATAAATAATAATAATAATAATAACCGAATGATGATTTAACATTCCAAACGAAACAGTTTTGAACTATTGTTTTTTGAAATATTTGTTGGCTGTCCATATACAAATTCCACCAGTGAGAGAAAAAAAAATGGAAGAGGAAAAATCACCGAATCTTAGTTAGACCACACTACAGGGCCTGGTCGTGTGTTTGAACTATTATTAAAATTTTCCTAGGGCCTATAGTAATGTTTATTTTCCATCCAACCCCTTGATAAGGTCAATCAGACCTGGATAGAGGGGAAATACGAAGATAGGCTTCATCTAAATCCTTTTGTAGCCCACAATAAATATTTAATGGTCATTCACCATCTAGATCTGCTTTTTTTTTTTGGTAGTTATCTTATTAGTACACACCCATGTCAGTACACACACTCCATGTTAGCCACCCCCACTAGGGATCGATACCAAGACCTCAAGTGTTGAAACGATGTATCCTACAATGTCTGGATTTGCTTAACTTATGAGATCACTTCTAACAATATGAACTGCACTTGAAGACTATTATATTTATATATAGATAAGCATTATAGCCACCGTTGGCGTCCGACCATTGAGGTCTAAGTAGCCATATACTATAAATATTTTTATATATTTATATATATCTATAGATATATCCCTTCGTCCAACATTTATATTTGTACCCACTGTTATTTGCAATGTATATTTATGAGAAATACACACATGATAGTGTAGGTTATCAGTTGACGATGGATGCTTCAGATGAGGACTCGCCGAATAGTATAATTGTGTTTCAAGCGGTGGCAGCTTGCGTACAAGCCGTTGGGAAATATTGTCGTACGTACATGTTCAAGCAACCGGTGCGTCATGGGGATGATGAGCGAGCAAGGTTCATCAATTCCATTATTTGGGCTAGCGACAGAGATTGTGTAGATCAACTTAGGATGAATCGAGAATCATTTTTTGAACTATGTATGCTGCTACGCGAGAAAACACGACTCCGTGATACACGTAATATTAGTCTTGAAAAACAAGTGGTGATTTTTCTTCACATGTTGGGGCACAATGTTTGTAACCGGGTCATAGGTTACAGATTTATTTGATCGGATGAGATAGTCAGTTGGCACTTTCACCGTGTGCTAGAGGCAGTTATATCAATGTACCCTGATTTAGTTAAACCAGCTGGCATCGAGACGCCATTAGAGATCCAAACAAATCTAAATTGGTCTGCTTACTTTCAGGTATATTTGCATTAGGTGTGTTTTCTAAGCCTGTATTTTTTACTTCCCTCCAATGTATGGTTGCTTTATGGTTGTTAATTCTTCACGTTTAGGATTGCATCGGTGCAATTGATGGTACACACATTTCAGCGTATGTGTTAGCGGTTGACCACACAAGCTTCCGCAATCGCAAAGGGGTGCTCTCCTAAAATGTACTGGCAGCGTGTTATTTCGATATGGAATTTACATATGTATCTGCTTTAGATGCGAGAGTGTTACACAACATATTGACCCGATCAGATGATCCCTTGCTTGTGTCAAATGGTACTGTATATCTGTTATGAAAGCGACCATCTAATTGTTAACTATGACTGTATCCAGTTTCTCACTTAATATAATGTTGATTCGAATGTATAGAAAAATATTATGTTGTCGACGCTGGATATGCTCATTCATTAGGATTTATGGCTCCATATCGGGGCGTTCGGTATCACTTACAAGAATATTAAACCGAGAGAGCTCATGCGAACATGAAGGAGCTGTTTAATTACCGACATGCACAATTGTGCAATACAATCGAGCGATATTTCGGTTTATTGAAAGGTAGATTTTCCATCTTGAAGAGCACTATGCAGTACGAATTTCAAACACAAGTCCGGATTATGATAGCCTGCTGTGTCTTATACAATTATATACGTGGCCAAATTGAGTCTACACAGGACAGTGATTTCGTTGCTATATCTGGTGCTGATGTAGAGGGTATCTCAATACCATAAGAGCTATCAAGTAACGACGAGCGGTAATGGTTACTTCGAGTAACGCAGCATGAAAAATATTCTTAGAATCGAATGCGTGATGACGTTGCAGCCAGAATGTGGGCAGATGCTCAATAGAATAGTAGGAGTAGATGATGATACTTTTTATTTAATTTTCATACAACAGTTGGTGATGCTATATTTAAGGTTTATTAAACTTCGAAAAATAGTGAATGGTCATCGAGTTACAAACTTGGTGGTTTGTTGGATACTTATAAGGACCAGTGAATTGATGTTATATAAGTCTATCTTAATATTTGTTATTTTAACGATTATAGTTGCATTTTACAAAAAAAAAATACAAACTTCATATTCAGGTGAAATAACAGACGCTTTTAATGATACATCCACACCAACCCAGTCACCGGCAAAAACACCGCCGGTAGCCACCTGATGTTCACTACGTGCTAAAACCATGAAATCTCTCGCGGAGCCTTCATCTAAAGCGTCGAAGATCAAATGGACAAGTGCTATGGACCAGATACTGTTCGACACATTCCTCGAACAGGTCACACTAGGCCATAAGGTTGATAACGGATTCAAGAGGGAGGCATACCAAATTGCGACTGACAAAGTTACAAAGCACACTAAGGTAATTGTCACATGGCAAAACATGTCAAACCGATTGAGATATTACAAGCGAGAGTATACTGCAGTGAAGGACATGTTGGCTGCGAGTAAGTTCAGTTGGGACTCTAAGAGGATGGTTGTGACAGCCCCTGATGAAGTCTGGGAGCAATATCTTAGGGTACATTTTACTAGTTTTGAATTTTCTATCATCCATCTATATGTATTATTTACCCATTATTACATCTCTCTTATTCTTCCGGCAGTCTTACCCAAATGCTGTAAGACTCTGCGGTAAACGAATTGACAGGGTGGATGACCTCGCAGTGATATGCGGATCCGACCAGGCCACGGGCCCCTACGTACGAGGCAGCAGGAGTATGGCCGCGTCGGCATCTTCTTCTCATCTGCAGCGAGACCTTAATGAAGCATGAAATTCTATTAATGACGATATAGATGATACGGTAGATCTATCAGAGGATTCGGTAACAAACTCCACAGGGACCATTCTATTACCATCAGACAGTCCTGCGATGGGACAACACGGGTCCCGTGGCACTCCCACTCGCACTCTTGATTTCGATGGTACTCGCGGAGAGATAGTAACAAGGAAACGATTGCGCCCGGCTTGTCCATGTGATGTACTCGGAGCCTCATCAAATACCGTTGTTGAGTCAATGATGAAATTTGGGCTCAGCAAACAGGTTAATCATACTAACAAAGTACTTGATGTGCTCGAGGAGTTGAAAGGCCTGACCACCAAAGAATTTATCGATGTTGGTAAGATCCTGAGTAAGGACAAGCTGTTGGCGGCGTTCTTTGTTAGTCTTCGACCCGAGCGCTGAGTGGAGTGGTTAAAGGATAAACTGCGTGATCACTTTGGTGTTGGAGGTGGTGGTTCTATCTAACAGGGTGTGGTTATTGGGGTTTGCTATGCTGGTTTCTATTTTGGTGGTATGTAATAACTTATACTGTTGTGATGTTTGGTTCCATATACTCTCACATGGTGGGACTACCTTACTGGTGGTGTGTAATATCTTGTATGACCTTGTACACCCGTAATGAAGATTGGATGCCCCAAAAGTTAGGTCTATCCAACCAATGGTTGGGACCCATATGAATGTAGAAGTTTTTGTGCGGTTGTTCATTGTTTTCTACCGTGTGGCCCACACAACAGTTGGATGAATCTGACTTCTTGTTTTCATGGTGGGACTACCTTACTGGACCAGATGTTATATAAAAACTATGGCGGGCCTCACACACTACTAGTTGGACCTACTAGTTAGGGTTGTCAATGGGTCAGGCCTGGGCTAGGTATGGCCCTGGATTTTGAACTGTTTCAAGTCAGCCCTATTCAAAAATCTGATTTTTTAGGTTTGAGCCTGGCACATCAACACCCCTAGTACTAGTTATGTGTGAACATCTCTTTTACTATAAAAATTGAGGGCGTGGCTTCTGTGGAATCTGGATCCACTTACCTGGGTGGGTCCTTGACTTAGGGGGCCATGTTAATGTATGTTCCTTACATCCATTCTGTCCATCCATTTTTACAGCAAATCTTAACGTAATGATGGTGGTGTTAGTGGATTGGTTTAAGATCCATGGGATTGCTATATTCCAGGACAAGTTCATCGAGTCTGTTTGGCATGTCCGGCATATTCTGAAATTTTACCTTCCAATCCCTTCCAATCCATCCAACCAAACACACCCTAGGCACGATTAAACGGGATTAGGAGGGATGAGATCAATTTTAAGGTAATGATGGTGATGTCAGTGGATTGGTTTAAGATCCATGAGTTTGCTATATCCCGGGACAAGTTCATCAAGTTTGTTTGGCTTGTTTGGCATACCTTGGGGTTTTACCATCCCATCCCTCTTAATCCGCCTAGCCAAACAGGCCCTTAAATTCCCCAAACCAAACAGGGGCATGATAATAAAGACGTAGCTAATTCAAATCTTAAGTGGACCACACTACGGGAAATACTTGTGATTGAATCCTGACCATTAAAAACTTTCTAGATTCATTGGGGATGTTTATTTTCCATCAAACCTATGACAAGGTCCCTAACACCTATGACCTAAAGCTATTTTAACCACAAGAAGTTTTTAATGGTTAATCACCACTGTTACCTGTTTGGGATTTGGAAGTGCATATTTTCAATGATGCCCTACAGTGATATTTCAATACAGTTGAGCTGGGTGGATGTAGTCAAATAGATCACAGTGGGCCCCACCGTTAGGGTCACACCCACCTTGATGGATCTAGGGTCTCACCTTATATGCTCCCTAGGCCTCCTACGCAGCGACCACTCCACTGCTCACTTTGGTACGGTTAGAAAAGTTATATGAGCTGATGATGATGTATGTATGTTATTTACACTGTACATTTATTTTTCTAATTCATTTGAGGGTATTTGCTAAAAATCCAAGTACATCCAAATCTCATGCGGACTGTGCCGCAAGAGACAGTAGTAATTGAACCTCCATCGTTGAAAACTTTCCAAGCTCCATTTGTATAATGTTTATTTGTTACTCAACTAATTGATTATATCACACGTTGGTAAAGGAAAAACACATATGAAACTTATATTCTAGAGATGTTTTAAATGATGTGTTTAATCAACATTGTTTCCTATGATGCAGTCCACTTGCGAGTTCGATATATCTGGCTCATATCTAAAATGAGCTGTTAAAATGGATTAATGGTTTAGATTTTATATATATATATATATGGTGGGCCCACAAAGCTTTTTTGAATACATGTGGGTACTAGGGCCCGTACTAGAGGGATCACTACCTAATCCTAGCTCCCATTTACCGTATACTCACGGAGGTCTCACTGCATTTGTGCTATGGACCCTGCGACAATAAATATGTTTTATCCATGTTGTTCATCTATTTTACCAATTCATTCATGTCATGAGCTTCCAAACAAAACATTCCAAAATTTAGTGGACCAATTAAAAATTTATTTGGGACCACAAAAGTTTTAAATATATTTGTGTTTTTCTTTCATTCAAGTATGCGTAACCTACACCCTGATCCATAGCTCAAGTGGTAGACTGGGTGAAAGATACCTCGTTTCAACACTTGAGGTCTCAGTATAAGTATGTGTAACCTAATAAATAGGTTATAAGAAAAATAAACATTATGGTGAATCCTCAGAAGTTTTTAATGGTGCCCACTTTTATTTTTTCCCTTATAATGGGGTCCACCTGATATTTGGATCTGCCTCATCTTCCAGCTCACAGCTGTTTCCTGTGGTGTGATCTACCTCTGAGATTTCGATTTGCCTCATCTTTGGGCTCCTGCCCTACAATAAAGATCCAAAATGGAGGTATGTATAAAACATGAAAATCATGGGTAGGAGCCACAGAGCACGCTCCTGTCAGCATGCAATTGGCGTCCGGTTTATTCGAGGCACATGAATGTGACTTGTATATTCGGCGTGCGCGCGTAAACGTGCACTGTCAGAGCCCCACTGTCTATTTCAAGGTACGCAGAAAAACAGCGAGTTATTTTCAGGAGTAGCTAGTGATTGGGTACAGGGTCCTGTACAATAGGGAACTGTATGGCATCCCAGTTCGGGCTACCAAATTGGTACAGTCGAGTCAGCAAATCGGTGATCCAGACCGTTGGTGGGATGGGACGCCTAGTCGAAGGGCAAAATCTCAAACACCTCTACTACGCCCCTGGAATCAAACACTTGAGAGAAATTTCAGGGATATTTGGCGTTGGATGGAGTAACCCATCTATACTAAGGACAGCTAGATCAATCATTTTGGATCGCCCGAAAGTGGGCCACATTTATAATAACCAAGTAGCATCTCCACATGATGGATGGATGGATGGCTTAGATATTGTACTTGTGTTCTACGCTGGCAATGGCATATGTGGTGGCATGGGATTCAGATTGGGCAGCTGATTATGTGCAGCCCCACCTCAGCGGAGGTTTGGTTGGTGATCCCAACGCCAGCAAGCTAGCTAGTGGTAAAGCTCGGGGGGCCTATTATAATGTATGTGTTTTATGCATACCATTCATATCTTATCAGCTCATTTTAAGGCATGAAGCTTTAAGAAAAAAATAGACATATCTAAAACTTAGGTGGACCACACCATAAAAAACAGTGAGGAGAATGATGTCGTGGTTATAACCTCACACCCATGTCAGTACACACAGGATTGATACCAAGACCTCAAGTGTTGAAACGAGGTATCTCCACTCAGTCTGCGGGTTTGAGCGATGGATCTGGGTGTAGTCTCATAATAATGTTTATTTATGCTTTATATCTACATCTTTTATGGCCTATGCCTTAAAATGGCCTATGGGATAGCATGGATAAAAATACGACATGCTCATGGAGCCTTGACACCAACTAGCTGGTTGGCTGGTGACCCAGCACGGGCGAAACTGGCCTCACCCAAGGTGGTATAAAAGGGACGCGGATTAGCTACTACTGACGGGTTGAGTAGATGACTTGTTATTGTAGTGAAGTCACCAAGTTCTGTGAGCCCCACCATGATGTATGTGTTGTATCCAAGCCATCCATCCATTTTGAGAAATCATTTAAGAGGATGATCCAAAGAATAAGGAAGATCCAAAGCTGGAGTGGACCTCACCGTAGAAAATAGTGGGGAGAGCGACATCCACCGTTAAAACCTTCCTAAGGTTCACCTTGATGTTTATTTGAGATCTAACTTGTTTATGTGTTAACTCAGACATGAAAGAAGGAAAAACGCAAATATCAGCTCGATCGAAAACTTTTGTGGCCCTTAGTAGTGTTAAGGGTGGATGTCACTCTTCCCACTGTTTTCTATGGTGGGGTCTACTCCAGCTTTGGATTTGCCTCATTCTTTGGATCATGAGCCAGAACGATCTCTCCAAATGGATGGACAGTGTGGGTACAACACATATATCATGGTGGGGCCCACAAAACTTGGTGGCGTCACTTAGTAGTGAGTCTCGTTGAGTAAGTTCCTATCGTACTAAGTAAACTCAATTGGGCCCACCTTGAATGTATGTGGTCTATCCATGCCGTCCATCCATTTTTCCATCTAATTTAAGGTACTGAACCCAAAATTGAAGCATATCCAAAGATCAAGTGGATCATACCATAAGAAACAATGGAGATAGTGATTTCCACCGTTGAAACCTTGTTAGGCCCTACAGTGATGTTTATTTTTCATCCAAATTGTTGATAAGATCATATAGACATGGATGAAAGGGAAACACAAATATAAGCTTGATCCAAAACTTCCGTGGCTCCCAAGAATTTTTAAACGATAAACATTGAATTCAACTTTTTCTTGTGGTGTGGTCTATTTGAACATTGTATATGCTTCGTTTTTTGTCTCAACCTATAAAATTATATGAAAAAATGGATGGATGGAGCGGATAAAATATATAAATCATGGATGGACGGTGCGGCCCTTACAGTGGGGTTACTGTGGAGCCCACCTTCTTGTATGTATTATGTATCCATGCTGTCCGTCTGGTTTTTCAATTGCATTATTCCAAAAATAAAGTAGATCTAATTATCAAGTATACTATACCATAAGAAACAATGGTTATTGACCATTAATGAGCCACAAAAATTTTGAAACCAGCTGATATTTGTTTTTCCCCTTCGTCTAGGCTCAAGTTACCTTATCAATGTATTGGATGGAAAATAAAAACTACGTGAGCAATAAGGTTGCTTCATTTTTGGGATAATGTTTTGAAATGATGATCTTGAAAAACAAATGAACTACGTGGATACATAATATATGCATCAAGGTGGGCCCCATGGTAACCACACCCTAAGGGCCGAACCATCCTAGGTGAGGATGGGGTCT
Source organism: Magnolia changhungtana (assembly GCA_030180095.1). Classification (NCBI taxonomy): domain Eukaryota; kingdom Viridiplantae; phylum Streptophyta; class Magnoliopsida; order Magnoliales; family Magnoliaceae; genus Magnolia; species Magnolia changhungtana. The sequence goes on from JASAUF010000600.1 coordinate 9,912,088, forward strand.
CACCTAATCCGTATGGCCCTCCCTCCCTTAGCATGGGTCATAAACTAAGCAAATTTAATTCCAATGAGCCACAATTTTTTTGATTAAGATAATGTTTTTTTTTTCCTTTCATCGACATTTGTGTTGCCTTTATCAATAGGTTGGATGGGGAATGGGCCTTAAGAACTTGTTTATTGTAGGGTGTTTAATCATTATCGTTTCCTATAGTATGGTCTGCTTGAGACCTAAATCTTTTTCATTTTCGAACTCATGCTTTAAAATAATCTAACAAAAATAGATGAATAAGATAGATATAAAATAAAGATACCAAGGTGAGTCTCAAGGCAAGGGACACAACCTTAGGTAGAGTTGCACACGAGTCGAACTGAGTGGAGCTTGGCACAACTTGGCTATGCTCGGCCAGTAGCTAACCCCAGCTCGAACTCAGCTCAACTTAGTCCTCTAGCCAGCTTGGCCAGCTCGTCTTGATTCGGTCATTAGCTTGGGCCAGTTCAAGCTGAATTCAAGTATGTGCGACATTTTATCAAACACGGAATGCATCTTCAATTTCTCACATAATGCAAAACAATAGTAACACTTTATAGGTATTTCATCAAATACTCGACGAGCAGCATCAAAATCTAGATATGAGGGCAGTCTTATAATGTAAGTTTTTTTTTAAAAAATAATAAAAAAAAATAGTGATTTGTTTCATATTCATTTCTTCCTCACCACCAGCTGATCCTGCGGAGAATGTACGCACCTGAAACAACACTGCGTTGAGTCATTTCATCAAACACTTGGCGAGCAACATCAACATAAAAACTATAACTGAGTCATCGAGTTGATTCGATCTGAGTCGATTCAAGTTGAGGTTCGATTTGAGTCGAGTTGAACTCGGGCATGCTTGAACTCGGCTCGAAATTTTTTCAAGCTCTAAAAACCAACTCAACTCGGTCCGAATCCAAATTTGAGCCAAGGCGAGTCGATTTTTTCAGAGTTGAGTTGAGGCGAGTGAGTTGACCAAGCTAACTCAATTAGAGTACAACTCTAGCCTTAGGTGAGGAAAGGGACACACGTCTTAGCGTACACATTGCATGCTGTTGCAAATCTATTCCCCCACCATGATGTGTGCATTTTATCATGCGATCCATCTGTATTTTCAGCTCATTTTGTGAAATGATTTCAAAAATTAGGTAGATTAAAAACTCCAGTGGATTACACCATAGGAAACTATGGTGATCGAACCTCCGTCATTAAAAACTCTTTGAGAGGATATAGATGCTTAGATCAAGTTGTTATTTATGTTTTCCCTTCGTGTGGGTTTATGTTACATATTAAACATATTATATGAAAAATAAATATTATAATGGACCTTAGGAATTTTAATGGTGGGTGTTCAATCACCACGGTTTCCTATTGTTAGAAAATTTGATTGGATACACCGAAAATCACAAAATAAAGAACAATTTCACTAGGCTGAATCACGTATAAAATACGTTGTCCTTAAAGCGTGATTCGTCCCCTTATCACTGCTGATGGGTTACAGACGAATTGCTTCCAGGATAAGACAAGCCTTATACGGATCCATGCAAAGCAATCACGATAGGTCCACTATGGAACGATTTTTAACGCAGAGATTTCTTCTGACAGATTTAGACGGTAGAGATGATCACAGTGTTCTAATAGGAGTTATGGACTGTATTTGATCTGATGGGAGAGATGGTATGTTGAGATGATTAAATCGGACTGGAATGGTCCAGTTTATATAGGCCTCAGGTTTAGACCCGTTGTTGTGTGATATCAATGGTCCAGAACGTTTAAAAAACGTTTCTGGCTGTTGTCCATTAATTCCAAACGTTTCTGGTCATTAGATCAGAAGATCTGACCGTTAGATCATCCTGGCCCGTCCGTTTTCGGACCATTTGGCTTTCAAGGCAGAGAGCCGTTTTTAGAAACGGCTGGACGTTTCGGATTCTAGATCCGACCGTTCTCAGTCACGTATAAAAATCCAGGCTCATTTCAGATCCACACTGCCCTAAGGCTCTGACCAGACTCATCGCACTACACCCATCGCACCGCGATCGCACCGAGGTCGAGAGGGAGCGACCCCTCTGCGACACGATGCGGACGTGCGAAGTGCAAAGTGCGCCATATAGCGCCACTACAGCCACACTGCCTCACTGCCCACGCCCGTGCCTGAGCCCGAGCCCGAGCGCGTGCGTGCGTGTGTTCCAGTGCGAAGCACTGGAACACGCAACCCAAGTTTCATCTCCTCCAAAAAGCTCCAAGTAAGAATACCCTTCACAACATCTCATATAAACCACAAAACTTTCTTTTTCATTTCCGATGTGGGACAAAGCACACACACCGCACTTTTTTAATTCAAAAATTCAAAAACGTTTTGGCGGGAAAATCCCGAAATTTTGAAAATTTGAATTTTTTATTTTTTATTATTGTTAAAAACCACTAATTTTTTAACAATCCTCCACTGATTTTTTAAAATAATGAAAACTCTGTCAGAATAATAATAGTTATTATGCATAAAGAAAGATATCTTACGATTTGAATCTTTCCTTAGTGTAAGCATTTTAAAGTTATTTCGAAATTCCTGGTTCTTGTGACATTGAACCCGATTATTCCTATATGATATAATCGAAAATACCACACATAATAGCTCCTGCGTTAAGTGTTCCTTTATAATCTTGCTTAGCACTTTTAATGGCCATGTGCTTATCCTGTTTCATGAACGATCCCGAGATAACTCTAAGTCTCATGAGAAGCGGCACCACTTCTACGTTCACATAGGTATAAGTGTTTCCGTTAAAACACTTGTCCTATTTGTTGGACTTCATTAAGAGGGAAGACTATCATCCTGGATGAGGTTATTAGCTTATTTAGTGCTGAAACTTTTCACTTATCAGTAAATTGTTGTTACCCATTAAACCCAATATTTAGAGATTTTCTAAATTAGAGTTGAGTTTCTTTCACTGGTGAAACTTTGAGTAAAGAGTTTCAACCCCATCCCTTTAGATGTTGTCCTTACTACCTCTCTCGTTAGAGGTTTAGTAAAAGGATCAGCCAAGTTATTACTTGACTTTACATATGAGATCGCAATGATTCCATCTTGAATCAATTGCCTTACATAGTCATGTCTTAAACTTATGTGTCTGGACTTTCCATTATAGATACCGCTATAGGCTCTCGCTAGAGTGGCTTCACTATCACAATGAAGTGAAAATGGCAGATATAGGCCAGCATAGAAAGGGATTTCTAATAGAAGATCCCTTAACCACTCAACCTCTTTTCTGTAGAAGAAATTAAAGCTATGAACTCAGATTCCATAGTTGAGTGCGTTATGCATGTTTGTTTCTTGGATCCCCAAGATACATGTTTGCACCTCTAGGGTGAATATCCACCCCTGTAGTGGACTTGTTGTCTCCTTCACTCGATATCCAACTTGCATCGGTATACTTCCAATACTGCTTTGAAAATTCGAGTAAAATAACCCTAGTTCTTTGGTTTCTTTAAGATAACCTAGAACTCTACTTATTGCTTTCCAGTGTTCAACACTAGGATTACTAGTAAACCTGTTTAGTTTACTCACAGCGTAAGCTATATCCGGTCTTGTGCATTGCATTACATACATAAGACTGCCTAAGACTAGCATACTCTATTGTTTTCTTTTAACTTAATACTTGGATCAAACGGGGTCTTTGCCTCTTTAATATTCAAGTGATTAAACTTGTTTATTATTTTCTCAATATAATGAGACTGGCATAATGCGAAACCCCCACTATGTTTTTTAACTTTGATACCTAATATGGTATCCACTTGTTCAAGATCCTTCATTTTGAAAACTGAAGAAAGAAACTTTTTGGTTTCAGTTACACCTTCCATTTTATTACTGATTATTAACATATCATCTACATACAAGTATATGATTACAATATAAAAATTACATACTTTTGAATATATGCATTTATCAGCAATATTATGTTCAAAACCATAAGACAGAACTTTAGAATCAAATTTATCATGCCACTGTTTTGGTGCTTGCTTTAACCCATACAAAGACTTAACTAGTCGACATACTTTTCTTTCATTTCCTGGTAGAACAAACCCTTCTGGTTGCTCCATGTAAACCTCCTCATCGAGATCACCATTCAGGAATGCTATGTTCACGTCCATTTGATGGATATGAAGATGATGTATGGATGCTAGAGCGAATAAGATCCTAATCGATGTTATTTGAGCTACTGGAGAGTAAGTGTCAAAATAATCGATTCCTTCTTTCTGTCGGAAACCCTTAGCAACTAATCTTACCTTAAAGGTTTGAATTGTACCATCAGTGTGATATTTCTTCTTAAATACCCACTTACAACCTATTGGTTTAGAACCTGGGGGTAGATTTACCAATTCCCATGTTTGGTTAGATATTATGGAATCCATTTCATCATTAATAGCTTCTTTCCAAAAAGCGGAGTATCTTGAAGACATAGCTTCTCTAAAGGTTTTAGGTTCATCTTCTATAGTTAAAACCATAGGTATTTTTCTAATCACCTTCTCTCTATCACCTTCTACTAGATGAAAAGAGAGTCGTTGAGAGTCTATTTGATTATGATCAATACTCTTTTCTACTCTTGCTCTTTGACTCCTACGAGGTTCACTAGGAGCTTTCTCTTCTATTAGTGTTTCTTTTATAATTCTATTAGGAGATTGAATCTCTGCATTCTTTTTTCTCCGTGAATACAGAATTCTCAAAAAACTCTACATCTCTAGACCCTATGATTACATTGGTGTCTAAGTCTAGAAGTCTATAGGCCTTACTATGTTGTGCATATTCTATAAGGACGCACTTGATAACTCTTGGTCCTAACTTAGTTCTTTTAGGTTCTGGAGTTCTGCAGTATGCAAGACACCCCTAAACTCTAAGATACCATATGTTTGGTTTTCTTCCTTTCCATTTTTGATATGGAGAGGTCTTGGTTTTCTTAGATGGAATTCTATTTAAAACATGACACGCGGCTAACAGTGCTTCTCCCTATAGGTTTAATGACAACTGTGCTTGTATTAGCATTGAGTTGACCATTTCTACTAATGTCCTATTTTTTCTCTCTGCTACACCATTTTGTTGTGGTGTATAAGGTGCTGTGCACTGATGTATTATGCCGTGTTCTTCACAATAGTTAGAAAATTCATTAAAGAAATATTCTCCACCTCGATCACTACGAAGGATTTTAACATTTTTATCTAATTGATTTTCTACTTCAGATTTATAGATCTTAAATGCATTAAATGCTTCATCTTTCGATTTTAACAGATATATATACACATATCTTGAACAATCATCTATAAACGTTATAAAGTACCTTTTACCTCCACGGGTAAGAACGCCATTCAGTTCACATATGTCAGTATGCACTAGGTCTAATATTGAGATGATCTCTCAACGCTAGGAATGGTTTCTTGATTATTTTAGACCATATGCATACTTCACATTTATCTTTGTCACTATCATTATATGATATTAAGCCGTTCTTAGCCATGAGTTTTAAGGAATCAGAGTAATATGGGCTAGTCTACCATGCCATAGCGTTACAGACTCAACCATGTAAGCAGAAGAATTCTTTTCATTCAAAGATAATTTGATCATCCCATTACAAGCATATCCCTTACCCACAAAGTTCCTATTCTTGGACAAGATCAACTTGCCTGATTCAAACACAACCCTAATCTCAGGTTTGCTTAAGAGATCCCCTGAGACAAGATTCCTCCTTATGTCTGGGACATGTAGTACGTTGGTCAGAATTACCTTTTTTCCAGAGGTAAAGAGTAATTCCACGGTTCCTTTGCCTGCAACTGTCGATCGTCCTTCATTTCCCATTTGAACCTCTTGACCATTGGTTTCGTCTTCATAGGTTTTGAAAGAAGATCGATCGTTGCATACATAGACTGTGGCACCTGTATCATACCACCAACCAGGAATTTTCTCTTGAACTAGGTTCACTTCTGTGACCATTGCTACGATTTCATCGTCTATTGCATTAGCCTCTTTCATAGGCTTTTTTCGGTCCCTACAGATTCGGGCGAAATGCCCGGTCTTGCCACAGACATAGCAAGCTCCCTTGGGTTTGCCGTTTTTCTTCTTTTGGGTTTTCTTGAATTTCCCTTGATCTTTGTTAGGTTTAAGGGAATCTGCTTTCTCATAGGAATTATTTTGAAATGGTCGTTCTACTACGTTCACCTTGGATGAGGATGCACCATTAGCGTCATCCTTTTTGTCTCGGTTACGAGATTCTTCTTCTATACGAAGATGCTTCTGGATTTGTTCCAGGGTGAACTCTTCAGATTTATGCAGTAGTTTCTTCCTGTAGTCTTTCCAGCTCGGAGGCAACTTTGCGATTATAGCTCCGACTTGAAAGGATTCAGGAAGATCGATTTTTATAGTTTTTATTTTATTTACAATAAGCTGCAATTCTTGGATTTGGGCAAGCAGCGGTAGATTGTCTACCATCGTGAAGTCAAAATACCTGACAATTAGAAACTTTTGTGTACCTTCCTCTTGAAAGGCGCTCCATATTTCTTTTTTGATGTGGTCCCCGTGTACAAATCATACAATCGATCGAGAGAGCATTAAGGATGTGGCCACGACACTAACAAGTTCATCTTCTGTCGCTTGATCCTATGACCACTTGTTAAGAGTGTCGGTTTCCTTTGCTTGGTAGTTCTGGAGAGTCGGGTCCAGGATGTAGAAGATCTTCAGAGCGGTCAACAGGAATTTCAATTTGTCCTGCCATCTAGTGAAATTTGAACCATCGAATCGGTCCAATCGGATCAGATCTTGGTTCATCAGTTTGACTGATGCAACACTTTCGGTGTCTATGGAATCACGCTTTAAGAATGTTAGAAAATTTGATTGGATACACCGAAAATCACAAAATAAAGAACAATTTCACTAGGTTGAATCACGTATAAAATACGCTATCCTTAAAGCGTGATTCGTCCCCTTATCACTGCTGATGGGTTACAGACGAATTGCTTCTAGGATAAGACAAGCCTTATCTGGATCCAGCGTGCAGTAATCACGATAGGTCCACTATGGAACAGTTTTAACGCAAGTAGATTTCTTAATGATTTACCGGTAAAGATGATCCGGTGTTCTAATAGGAGCTATGGTGTATTTGATCGATGGGAGAGATGGTATGTTGAGATGATTAAATCGGTTTGGAATGGTCCCGCTTTATATAGGCTCCAGGTTTGACCGTTCTTTGTGTGATATCAATGGTCGAGAACGTTGAAAACGTTTCGGCCGTTGTCCATTAATTCCAAACGTTTCTGGTCATTAGATCAGAAGATCTGACCGTTAGATCATCCTGGCCCGTCCGTTTTGGACCGTTTGACTTTCATGCGCAGAGCCGTTTTAGAAACGGCTGGACGTTTCGGATTCTAGATCCGACCGTTCTCAGTACATATAAAAACCCAGGCTCATTTCAGATCCACACTGCCCTAAGGCTCTGACCAGACTCATCGCACTAGACCCATCGCACCGCGATCGCACCGAGAAGTGCAAAGTGCGCCATCTAGCGCCACTACTGACCACACCTGCTTGTGCTTCACGCCCGTGCCCGTGCCCGTGCGAGCCATGGCGTGCATGTGTTCCGTTGCCTTGACTGGAACACGCAACCCAAGTTTCATCTCCTCCAAAAAGCTCCAAGTAAGAATACCCTTCACAACATCTCATATAAATCACAAAACTTTCTTTTTCATTTCCGATGTGGGACAAAGCACACACACCGCACTTTTTTAATTCAAAAATTCAAAAATGTTTTGGCGGGAAAATCCCGAAATTTTGAAAATTCGAATTTTTTATTTTTTATTATTGTTAAAAACCACTAATTTTTTAACACCTATGGTGTGGTCCACTTGAGATTTTGATCTACCTCAATTTTGGAGGCGGATTGCGTCCCACTCGTCTTCAATTGGGAACAAGCAGCAACTTTGAGTGGCTATCATAATGTATGGGTCTTATCCACATTGTTAATCCATTTTTCGTTATCATTTTAGATCGTATAAATCCAAAAATGAGGCTGATCCAAGGCTTAAGTGGACTACACAATGAGAATTAAACTCTTACAATTGAAAACTTTTTGGGGGCACATAAGTTTTGGATGGGGCTGATATTTGTGTTTTCTCTTCATCCCGGTCTATATAACTTTATGAATAGGTTGGATGGCAGATAAACATCATGGTGGGCCCTAGAAAAGTTTCAACGATGAGAATCGCTATCACTACTGCTTCCTGTGGTGTGGTCCACTTAAACCTTGGATCTGCCTTATTTTTGGGCTTGTCTCTTAAAATGATTAAAAAAAATGGATGGACGGTGTTGATAAGACCCATACATCAACAGTGGCCACTCAAAGCTGCTGCCCGTTCCCAGCCGGAGAAAGGCTGGGTAGGACTTAATCCACGTGGAAAAATGGAAAAACGACGTGGATAAAACACAAACTTCATGGTGGGGCCCACAGCTTTTACAGCAACACCGTAGTGACCTTGGAGCTGGTGATGTATGTGTGCACTAGCTGACTTGTACCCGCGTGAGGGTCATGCAAAGCTCCCCCATACACAGAAAAAACGACCAAAAGCAGCGGTATTATTAAATACGACGCTCGGCCGAACAAAAGCACTTTTTATTCGGCCCAGCTACTTACGGACGGATCCAACATTTCGGTTGTCCAGACCATTCATCTGGTGGGGCTCACATCATGGTTGTTCCATGGCATAATTTCTCATCGATTAGATTACTCGAGCATCTGATTGTTGGATGATATATATCCAACGGCCAGATTATGGAGGTTTTCTGAAGGGAAGTTTTTTGGATGATGAACGTTCCATATGAGTCCCACCATTTAACCGTTGCGATTAGAGAAAGTGACGTCATCATGTACTTTTCTCGGCCAAACATGAAACCCCGTTGTTAAAGAGGAAGCCGTCTACAGTACCAGGTAGACTTGGTTAGTCGCGTTTCAGGTCCATCTCTTCTCCATTCATAATGTGACAGCATGAAAGGATGATCTGGACCGTTAATCTCCTCGTATATTTATTAGAAAAATCCTAGGAAAGTAGTATATTTTGGAATTGCAGCATTATGATAGACGGCTGAAAACAAAAGTTCATGGTCAAGAAAGAATGGAGAAAAAAGAACCAGGTGGAAGATTGTCCGATCGTCCCATCTTTGGTGAAATCTTACCGACCCAAAACCATCGATGGGCAATCTCGATCATCTAACAATTCAGCCGCGCGGCTCATTATGGAGCATTAAAGGACGATGTACCTCAACCGCGACGAATGAAAAAAGTACTGCAATAACTTGCGCTGACTCATCCCACGTGGTACGGTAGCGGATTAGGTTCGGCACCGGCCGCCTCATCCACCATGGGCGGTCCTAAAAGTTGGCCATATTGATTTATGTATTCTATACACCAGCTGTTCATCCGTTTTTTTATATCATTTTTAGGGCACGAGCCAAAAAAATGAATAAAATTCAAATCTCAGGTTGACGTGAAAAAGGTAAATATTATGAGATTGATCTAAAACTTTTGTGATCCATAAAAAGTTTTTAATGGTCTATCACCACTGTTTTCTATGATGTGGTTCATTAGAGATATTGATCTGCTTCATTTTTAGGGTTAATTTATAAAATGATTTGGCCAAACGAATGTAGGATATGGATATAGAGACACGTTGTCAACATGTACCTTAATGTTCAGTCAAATTCAAAATTTCAGTGGGCCACACCACACGTAAACGTGTAAAATAATAGAGAAAATGACCACTGTACACAAAACCTTTTATCCAGCGGTTTTTATAAGAGAATACAAACTTTAGTTATCAACTTAGACTAGCACGTGCGGACAGCAACTTTGAGGACGAAGCTACCCCTCCTTATCACTGCGAAGACGAGCACTGACGCTCCTCCAACTGAGATTTGTACGAACGGCTTAATAGAGATCAAAGTTACATGGCCCCACAACTATATATTTATTATATCCACCACGTTCATCCATATTTCGAGATCGTTTCAGACCATTATCCAAAAAAAAAATCATATCCAAAGATCAACTGGACCATCATAAAAACTGCTGTCGGCAGTGCTAGTCTAAGTTGGTAACTTAAGTTTGTATTCCTTCATAAAAACCGCTGGGTAAAAGGTTTTGTCTACAGTGGTCATTTTCCCAAAATAATACTTAAAATCAGTAAACTCATCACTTTGGAATGCCCCACATGAGTCTTGGAGTGTCATGATTTTCAATGAATAGTGGTAGACGTTAGATCAGTGGATGAGACCGCGTACACACACTCAACCGCATGCCCATGCACATCTTGAATGATCTAATAGTGGGACTTCCCATTTCTAGCGTTTCCCATGGTGTGGCTCACTTGAGTATTGAATTGGCACCACCAAAGAACGGAATGGGATGTGATTGCTTTACCCTGTCACATGAAGTTTCTACGCTCAGAAGTTGGGTGGGGATTGTTGTCCTCAATTCAATCAATCAAGGTCACTTTAACAATTGATGGTCTGGATCAGAAGTATGTCTGCGTATATGATTATACAGGTGTGCCAAAGTCTACTCGACTCCAAGATATTAACTGAATTGGCCGGTATATTTGCATCGAGACAGAGAGATTAGAGACAAGATCGGAATTCAGACTTCTCTCAATAATTTAAAAGTGCACGTCATACCTAGACAATTTGAGAAAAGGAAGGAGTTACTCTCCATGGATGAGTTCTTTTTGCTTTGTACCAATGATTACAAAATCAACTGATTTAAGGATTTTTTTTTTAAATCACACTAAAGCTTTAATGTGGGATTTCTTAATCAAAGTAAAGAGATTCACACAACACAAAGTAAAGACTAAGATAAACATGATCAATCATTTTATTAATATATTGGTCCTGTGTACAATTGTTGTGTCTCACATTCTAAATATTAAAAGGAAAAAGAAAAGAAGATAAATGTTATACCGTATGCGCCTATCCAAATAGGCGATTGAGGTGGGTGGTTAGCGGGATATGACTAAGATATGAACAATTGAATCAGAATTTGGATGGACATAGAGATCTGGCAACTTAAGGCTGCAGATATTTAACCTACTCTTAAGGTAAATGTACTACAACGGGAGCTACTGGGTAGATGCAAACTAAGGTATGAAAAGTAAAATGGGCATTAAAGTAAAGTAGACATGTAGATAAATGTGTTTAGCGTGGGGCATTAAGCTCTTCTTCAAATGCTCCTTTTATAATTAACTTTCTCGAGGTGGTGGAAGCCATCCTTTGGGATTCTTCATACGGTCTTTTTGAGTACGTGATCTTATCCTTAATAATCCTATAAGCTCTTAACTAGGATGGTCTCCGAAATGCTAGCGATGGCTAGTTTGTTGAATTCTCATTCCTTATGTAGATGCTCTCCTATAAGACTCTCCTTATTTGATTAATGAATCATCTTTCACTTAATTCAAGCTGTTCATTGTGGAGATCTGAGACAGATCAACCAGTCTTTGGCAGGAGTGGGATTTAACACCCCGATACCAATTTGTTATTGGGTCAGGTTGGATATAGTTCCTCCATTCTTTTGATCCTAATGGGGTTATAGTTGCGAACCCAACTTGGATGATGTTTATGTTCTTCTCGAACATAGCTTACTCCAAAGTTGGGTTCATCCGGAGATTGGTTCAAAATGTGGATCTTTGGAATCTTTTGGATCGTTACTGGTTCTTCGAACGTTTTTGAAAAAATCTCCAATTTTAGAATGTCTATAAGAGACAACCTTACAGATGAGATTATATCCAATTGTGAGAAATGATGCACTCATCCAATGAGTCATTTATAGACGTGCTAAGCACATCCCTAATTTAATAGGCAAGTTAATCGTGGCCATGTGGCGTATGAGGGTTCGTCTTCCTAAAGGGCCTAATAGGAGTATGTGCCGTTGCAATAATGGCAGAATGCGTAACGCCTCGTATATAGATTACTTCGGGTGCAAGTACAATTCTGAGTGTGCTAGACATGTAATATCTCAACATGGCATCTTCCCATTGGTCCATATCAAGGTGTCAAAAATGGGCATAAGCAGCAACTATCATGATATTTGTGAGAAATTTACCCTAAATGATGCAAATCCTAAAATCAAGTGGGTTGCATGATAGGAAACATTGAGGATTAATTGTCCACCATTGAATAGTTCATGGGGCCATAGAAGTTTTGGAGCATGCAAGTATTTTGTATTTTTTGCACCAATTGTCCTGCCTCAATGGTAGACTCTTTGGAGTTTCAACACAAGGTTACCAGTCAAGCATCCCTTATGGTGCGAATGCGTGAGTGTATGCGGGGGCAGGGTGTGAGTGTGTGTTGTATTTTAAGTTCACATCCAAGTAGGAAAGACCTTATGAATGGTTTAGATGGCATATAAACATAATGGTGGAACCTAGGGAGCTTTCAACTATGGGCAATTTCCTAGACACTATTTCCGTTTGTGTTGGCCTACTTAATCTTTAGATTTGCCTCATTTTCGGGCTCATGTCCTGACGTGAGCTGGCAAAATGGATGAATGGATTGATTTCTCACAAACGTTAGAGTAGGCCCCACCTAGCTTCTGAGCACAGAAACTCCCCGTGACACCGCGCATTCTACTAAATGGATTTTGTACACTTCAAAGCTTGAAAGGCCCCTATCACGCAAGCATTCGAGAAACACTTGGGTACCTCGTGCTAGGTGCGGCGATTTGGCTGCGACCTGGAACCAGCTACGTGGGTGCGGTCCTGACCGTAGGACGCACCTTGATGTATGCATGATATTTTTGTACTGTCCATCTATTTTACCAGCTTATTTTAAAGTGTAGTCTCATAAATGAAGCAGATAGAAATTTCAGGTGGACTGCGTCACAGAAAACAGTGATGATTAACCATTAACCTTGGGCCACAAAAGTTTTGGATCAAGCTGATATTTGTTTGTTTCCTTTCATCCAGGTCTGTTTGACCTTATCAACAGGTTTAATGGTCAAAAAACATTACGCTTGACCCTAGTAAATTTTTAATGGTAGGTGTTCAACAACCACTGTTTCTTGTGATGTGGTCCACCTAAAATTTTTATCTTTCTAATTGTTGGACCACACCCTAAGATAAACTAGCAAGACATATGAACGGGGTGGATATACAATGCATGCATTGACATGGCCCTACAGGGCATGTTACTGTTCCCTTTGGCAGCCACTTATCGATGTTTATGAGAAATCCACCGGATCATTCATTTTGCAAGGACATTAGCAAAAATAGAGGTTGATACAAAACTCAAGTGGGCCGCACAATAAGAAACAATAAGGATTGAACATCTATCATTGAAACATTTGCAGGGCCATGATAAGAAATAATAAGAAACATTTGCAGGGCCACAATAAGAAATAATAAGGATTGAACATCTATCATCAAAACATTTGCAGGGCCACAATAAGAAACAATAAGGATTGAAAATCCATCATTGAAACATTTGCAGGGCCTCGAAAGTTTTGGATTAGGCTAGTACTTTTGCGTTTTCATTTTCAGCTCATCGTAGTAAAAATGACCTTATAAAAGTATGAATGACATAAACATTATGATCCACGCGGAAGGTTTCGCTATAATAGGCATTTCCCTATCCACTTATTTCCGATTATGGGGCACACTTGAGCATTTTTGCCCATGTCCCAACGTGAGATGGAAAAACGGATGGACATGATAAATTTCTTACAAATATCACAGTGGGCTTCACCTAGCTTTATGTTGCAAGAAGTTCCTATGAAAGCCTTTCACAGGAAATCAGTGTCTTTTTTTTTTTTTTTTTTTTTCGGGACCTGATCTCAAAATTCAGGATAATTCAACAATCAAGTGGGATATAACAAAAATTTATACCTAAAACCTCTAAACTCACATGGTATGGCCAACTTTAATTTGGAATGTTGTGATTTTTAGACGACTCTTTCATCCCAACAAGAAACAATTGAATGGATTGGATGGCATATAAGCACCACGTTGTTTCCTTAAAAAAAAAATAGATAATGGGGGCATTTCATCCCAACCGTTTCTTGTGTAGTCTAAGTTTTGAATGATAAATTAAATTTTTTTTTTTTTTTGGTTCAATGATCCAGGGATCGTACCAAATGAATGGTGTGGATCTCATAAAAGTTTTATCCACATGCTTCTCTTTGTGAAAGCAATCCCGTTCAGCTCTTTTGGATAGAAAATCTGCTCCTGCATCCATGTGACCCGGGTTCAGCGGAGCAAGCATGGTTATGACATGGTGAGGTTTGAATATTGGGCCATGTGCTACGGTTAGAGATATAACATCAACAAAGCATGTTTGGGGTTGTTTGGTCAAACAGTACAAACGATGTCCCTTTTCTCTGTCACCAGTACATGACTCAATCAAATCTTGTTATATAGCTCCCAAAATTTAGTCTACATCCTAATGCTACATACTAAGAATGGGCCGCACGTGTCCCCCTGTAACACAAAACTTTGTGACATGACATTCAATTCGACCATACAATTTATATTAAGATATTGCTTTTGAGGTAGATCCCAAAGTTAGGTGGGCCCTACCACAAAAAAGTGGGTAGGATTTGAACACCCACCATTGAAATGTTACTGGATGTATTTATGCCATCTTGCCTCTTCATAAAGTGATATTCTCATGGATGCAAATTTCTGTGAGACTAAGCTCCGTGGGGCATGTGACATCCATGCTGTCCATTCAGTCCTACAGGCTCATGCTGGTATATGAACAATTTTTTTTAAGGCAGATACGAAACTCAAGTGGACTAAACTACAAGAAATGGTGGGGATGAAACAGCCCAAGTCGAAACCTTCTTAAGCCTTCCATGATGCTTATGTGTTATCAAATCCGCTTATGAGGTGATTCCCACGTTGACGAAGGGAAAGCATAAATATCACTTGACCTATAACACATGCGCTCTGGAAGGTTTCAATGGTGGGCATTTAATCCGCACCATTTTATGTGATGGGGTCAATTCTTGATGGGTTTTTTTAACCCGTCGTCGACCGGTCGTGAGCCCTGCTCGATCGGTCGAAGGCTGATCTCGACTAGTCGTACAAGTTGAGCCGTGGCACGACTCAAAGTCCAGCGACTTTAGGTTATTTTTCTCCGGGATGCTCGACCGGTCGTGGGAGGTGCTCGACCGGTCGTGGGTGGCTCTCGACTGGTCGTAAGTTCATCACTACCAGTCGTAGTTACGCAGATTCGTTCCACGATTTTGCCAGGATTTCGTGTCGCAAGTCCTTTCGCAACTGGGATGTGGAAAATAGTTTTTTAAAACCTTAAATAGGAGGTACTTAGGACTTTCTAAGTATAATAAGAGGGTTTCTTAAAGCTTTACAAGGGATTTGCTAAAGGGTTTAGGGCTATCAAAGGTGAGAGAGAGAGAGGAAGCTTATAGAAGGGAGATTATGCTCGTGGAGGTTATCTACTACGCAATCTATATCTCAATGCTTCTATGTCCTCGTAATCGGTGAGATTTCTCCGTTTTCTTTGCTTTTCTCATTGTTTATCCACTCCTGCGTGAGTGAAGAAGTTTGTAACGTTTTACTTCATAGTGGATTGTTGATCTAGATGAGGTCCCGTGGTTTTTACCTCTTTGAGGGTTTTCCACGTAAAAATCTCTTGTGTGGTGTGTGATTGATGCATTGATTATTTTCATTGCTTTATTATTCATAATTCTGGCTTGTTCTGGAGGGCTAGATCCTAAGATTTTGGGCAAGGCCCCCAACAAAGTGGTATCAAAGCTAAGTTCATTGAACGGGTAGGATCGGTTTTTAATTATGGAAGGTGGCTCATCAAAGATGATCAACCTCAATGGTTCTAACTAGACCATATGGAAGGCTAAGATGGAGGACTTGCTTTATTGCAAGGATCTATATTCTCCAATTTTAGGCATATTAGCAAAATCTAAGGATATGACTGATGATGATTGGAAGAAGATGGACCGAAAGGCGGTAAGGTTTATTAGACAATGGTTAGATGATTCTGTGTTCCACCATGTGTCTACAGAAACCTCAGCTGCTAGCTTATGACTGAAATTACAAGGGTTGTATGAGAGGAAGACAACTGGTAATAAAATTTTTCTGATAAGGCGACTTGTGAATCTCAAGTTCAAGGATGATGGTTCTGTGGTCGAGCACATGAATGAGGTCAACAATATAGTGAACCAACTCTCCTCTGTGAAGATGGTCATAGATGATGAATTGCAGGCTTTACTTTTGCTTAGTTCATTGCCTGACAGTTGGGAGACATTGGTAGTGTCTCTAAGTAACTCCGCGCCAAACAGAAAGATATTCATGGAACAGGTAACTAGCTGTCTCTTCAATGAAGAGACAAGGAGGAAGTCTCTGGGGTCTACTCAGCAAGAGGCTCTTGCGACACAGGAACGAGGGAGAGGAAAGAACAAGAAGGGCAGGAAGGCCCGAGATAAATCAAGAGGTAAGTCGAGTAATAGAAAAGATGTTGATTGCTAGAATTGTGGCAAGAAGGGCCACTACAAATATGAATGTCGTGGTAAGAAGAACGACAAGAAAGGAAAAAGGAAAGGAAGATGAATCAGATTCCACTGCGGTCGCTTCAGACGGCGACGTTGTAGTTATTCTTTTTACAGATCATGATGTATGTCTCACGGCTACGAGTTAGGACATCGACTGAGTGATAGACTTGGGAGCTTCTTTTTATGCAACTCCACGTAGAGACTTCTTCACAAGCTACAAGTCAGGTGACTATGAGACCGTGAAGATGAGAAATTCTAGTGTATCAAAAATCGTGGGAGTCGGTGATATTTGTGTGAAGACCGATGTGGGCTACACATTGGTTCTCAGGGATGTGAGGCATATCCCAGACCTTTGCCTCAAATTGATGTCGACGGGAAGGTTGGATGATGATGGCTATGAAAGCTGGTTTGCTGGTGGGCGATGGAAGCTCATCAAGGGTTCGTTGATCATGGTCAGAGGAAAAAAGTGTTATACCCTTTACAAGGCAAGTGTCAGTATGTGTAAGGGTGGGTTAAACGCAGCAGAAGATTCAACTATTGACATGTGGCATAAGCGTTTAGGCCACATGAGTGAAAAATGGCTTCAAGTATTAGCAAAGAAGCGGCTCCTTCCAGACGTGACAGGTACACCTCTCAAAACCTGTCTTGATTGTTTATCAGGGAGACAACATAGAATTTCATTTTTTAAATCTGTTTCTCATGTTAATAAAGTGCATGCATTAGATTTGGTTTATTCTGATGTTTGTGGTCCTATGAGGACAAAAACCTTGGGTGGGGCATTATTTTTTGTTACTTTTATAGATGATGCATCTAGGAGGGTTTGGGTTTATGCTTTGAAATCCAAGGACGAGGTCTTTGGTGTGTTTAAATTATTTCATGCTATAGTCGAGAGAGAGACAGGTAGACCATTGAAGTGCATCCGCACTGACAATGGTGATGAATACATTGGTGACTTTCATGAGTACTGCAAGTCCCTGGGTATATGGCATGAACAGACGGTTCCCAAGACCCCCCATCATAATGATGTAGCTGAGCGAATGAATCACACAATTGTTGAGAGAGTATGATATCCTATGCGAAATTTCCCAAGACGTTCTGGGGAGAAGCAATGCACATGGTAATGTATTTGATAAAAAGGTCTTCATCAGCCCCGTTGAATGGAGAAGTACCTGAGAAGGTGTGGACTGAATAAGATTCATCGTATAGTCATCTTAGGGTATTTGGATGCAGGGCATCCGTTCATGTACTAAAGGATGAGAGGCCTAAGCTCGATATGAAGATCGGGCAGTGTGTTCTTAGGGTACGGTGATGAAAAATTCGGTTACAGATTGTGGGATTCGATCGAGAGGAAGCTCATCAGGAGCAGAGATGTGGTTTTCTTTGAAGATCAGTGTATAGAAAACATTGATAAGCCAGAGAGGAACCAGCCTAGTTCAGGTGAGCTAGAGGACATGGATCCGGTTACTCCTCCCGTGGTGCCTAATGACGGGGGAGTACAGCAAGGTGCAGAGGACGAAGGAGTTCCTTCAGAAGATGGACCAGGGGAGCAGCCCCTACCTGATTCATCTGTTGAGCCACAGGTGAGGAGGTCATCTAGGGATAGACAACAGTCCAAAAGGTACTTGCCACATGAGTACATTATGCTCACTGATGGGAGAAAGTCAGAAGATTATTCTGAGGCCCTAGCCGACGAGCATAAGGAGGAGTGGTTGAAAGCTATGTAAGAGGAGATGGAATCCTTGCATAATAACCACACCTATGATATGATGAAATTGCTTAAGGGCAAGAAAGCTTTGAGCAACAAGTGGGTGTTCAGGAAAAAAGTTGAGTAGAAGAATTCACAGATGAGGTTCAAGGCCAGACTTGTGGTGAAAGGGTTTGGTCAGAGGAAAGGTATAGACTTTGAGGAGATATTCTTACCAGTGGTGAAGATGACATCCATACGGGTGTTGCTTAGGTTGACGGCTAGCGTGGATCTAGAGATAGAGCAGTTAGATGTTAAAACTGTCTTTCTTCTTGATGACGTGGAAGAAGAGATCTACATGCACCAACTAGAGGGGTTTGAAGTCAAGGGTAAAGAGCATATGGTGTGTAGGTTGAGGAAGATCTTGTATGGGCTGAAACAAGCTCCACGACAATGATACAAGAAGTTTGACTCGTTCTATTAAAACATGGGTATGATAGAACGGAGTCGGACCACTGTGTGTTCACGCGCAAGTTCTCAGATGGTGATTTCTTAGTTCTGCTGTTATATGTTGATGACATGCTTATCATGGGAAAAGATATCAAGAAGATCGACAGGCTAAAACAGGAGTTGGGCAAGTCTTTTGCGATGAAAGACTTGGGCCCGACTAAACAGATCCTAAGAATAGAGATAACCCGTGACAGAAGCAGCAGGAAGCTTTGGCTATCACAAGAGCGGTATATTGAGAAAGTGCTAGAGCGGTTCAATATGAATGCAGCGAAGCTGGTCAGTACTGCACTGGATGGTCACTTCAAATTGAGCGACAAGCAGTGTCTTAAGACGAAGACAAAGGTGGAAGAGATGCAGAAGATACCCTATGCGTCAGCTGTAGGAAGTTTGATGTATGCTATGGTGTGTACACACCCAGACATAGCATATGCAGTTGGTGTTGTCAGCCGGTATCTTGCCAATCCTAGCAAAGAGCATTGGACACCAGGGAAATGGATACTGTGGTATCTAAGAGGCTCATCCAGGTTGAGCCTATGCTATGGTGACGGTAAACCTGTGTTAGAGGGCTACACAGATGCAGATATGGCAGGTGACATAGACTCCAGGAAGTCTACATCGAGGTTCATGTTCATGTTTGTAGGGAGAGCGGTTTCTTGGCAGAGCAAGCTACAGAAGGTCGTTGCATTGTCGACGACAGAGGCCGAGTACATTACAGTCACAGAGGCATGTAAAGAGATGCTTTGGATGAAGAGGTTCTTACAGGAACTTAGCCTGAAGCAGGAGGAGCACGTGGTCTATTACGATAGTCAAAGTGCTATACACTTGAGCAAGAATCTAAGTCAGCATTTCAACTCAAAGCACATAGAGATTCGGTATCACTAGATCAGAGATACTTTGGAACAGAAGGTGTTACAGCTTGATAAGGTCCACACAGACGATAATAGGTCAGACATGATGACCAAGGCTTTGCTCAAGGGCGAGTTTGAGGTTTGTAGAAACCTAACTGGCTTGAAGAAGGTGGATCCCTCCTGGGTCAAAAAGGGAGAGATTTGATGAGTTTTTTTGACCCGTCGTCGACCGGTCGTGAGCCCTGCTCGACCGGTCGAAGGCTGGTCTTAACCAGTTGTAGGAGTTGAGTCGTGGCACGACTCAAAGTCCAGCGACTTTGGGTTATTTTTCTCCGGAGTGCTCGACCGGTCGTGGTCGTGGGTGGCTCTCGATCAATTATAGGTTCTGACCGGTGGCTCTCGATCAATTATAGGTTTGTCACGACCAGTCGTAGTTATGCAGATTTATTCCGCGATTTTACACGGATTTCGTGTCGCAAGTCCTTTCACAACTGGGATGCGGGAAGGAGTTTCCTAAAACCTTAAATAGGAGGTACCTAGGACTTTCTAGGTACAACAAGAGGGTTTCTTAAAGCTTTACAAGGGATTTGCTAAAGAGTTTAGGGCTATCAAAGGTGAGAGAGAGGAAAAGAGAGAGGAAGCTTATAGAAGGGAGATTATGCTCGTGGAGGTTATCTACTATACAATCTATATCTCAGCGCTTCTATGTCCTCGTAATCTGTGAGATCTCTCCGTTTTCTTTGTTTCTCTCATTGTTTATCCACTCCTGCTTGAGTGAAGAAGGTTGTAATGTTTTACTTCATAGTAGATTGTTGATCTGGACGAGGTCCCGTGGTTTTTACCTCTTTGAGGGTTTTTCACGTAAAAATCTCTTGTGTGGTGTGTGATTGATGCATTGATTATTTTCATTGCTTTATTATCCATAATTCTGGTTTGTTCTGGAGGACTAGATCCTAAGGTTTTGTGCAAGGCCCCCAACAATTCTTCCTTGAGATGAAGTCTTTAAAAGGGAAGGGAATGGCTCAACGGTACTTGAGTAGAGAAACCTGTTAAGGGCCTGTTTGTTAAGGCTGAAATTTTTTACTTAGGGCCCGTTTGGACGGGGGGATTGTTAGGGATTCGGTTGCATTTGGATGGATTGCACAAAAATTAGGTAGATTAAAAACTATAACTGAGTCATCGAGTTGATTCGATCTGAGTTGATTCAAGTTGAGGTTCGATTTGAGTCGAGTCGAACTCGGGCATGCTTGAACTCGGCTTGAAATTATTTCAAGCTCTAAAAACCAACTCAACTCGGTCCGAATCCAATTTTGAGCCAAGGCGAGTCGAGTTTTTCTGAGTTGAGTTGAGTCGAGTGAGCTGACGAAGCTAACTCAACTAGAGTACAGCTCTACCCTTAGGTGAGGAAAGGGACACACCGTCTTAGCGTACGCATTGCATGCTGTTGCAAATCTATTCCCCCACCATGATGTGTGCATTTTATCATGCGATCCATCTGTATTTTCAGCTCATTTTGCGAAATGATTTAAAAAATTAGGTAGATTAAAAACTCTAGTGGATTACACCGTAGGAAACTATGGTGATAGAACCTCCATCATTAAAAACTCTTTGAGAGGATATAGATGCTTAGATCAAGTTGCTATTTATGTTTTCCCTTCGTGCGAGTTTATGTTACATAATAAACATATTATATGAAAAACAAATATTATAATGGACCTTAGGAATTTTAATGGTGGACGCTTAATCACCATGGTTTCCTATGGTGTGGTCCACCTGAGATTTTGATCTACCTCAATTTTGGAGGTGGATTACGTCCTACCCTGCTCGTCTTCGATTGAGAATGAGCAACAACTTTGAGTAGCCATCGTGATGTATGGGTCTTATCCACACTGTTCATCCATTTTTGGAAGACAAGTACCCTCTCTATCTCTTTGTCATCTGAAGAATCCATCGTCAACTGATAACCTACACTCTCATGTGCATATTTCTCATAAATATACATCACAAATAACTGTGGGTATATATATATATGGAAAATGTACCATGCGCTCGAGCTGGGAACGTCTCATGAGGTCGAGCTATGTGGGCCCCACTGTGATGCGTTTCGAACATCTACCCCATCAGTCAAATGCACCATTCCATCATGGGCCTAGGTCTCAAAAATCAAGTCAATCCGTGACTTGTGTGGGCTACACCGCATACAGAAGTTGAGAGGGGCCGTGCACCATTAAAACATTCATAATCATTTTTTGGGCCCACTGAGATGTGGTTTGCAAAATCCAGCCATCCATTATGTGTGTCCCACTTGGATGAGGGTTCAGACCAAGTTTCAGACACATGCAAATTTCAGGTGGGCCCCACCAAGTGCTTTTATATGTTTTTGGCATGTCTTCACATGATTTTAGATGGTATGGCCCACCTGAGTTCCGTATATGGCTGATTTTTGGGATATCCCATAATTTAAAGGAGACCCATCAAATGCATGGTGTTGATGGTCGACACGCATCACGGTTGGGCCCACACAGCTCGACCTCATGGGAGCTTATCGTGAGGTCGAGCGCATAATACCTTTTCCCATATATATATATATTCAATTGATATAGACACGAAACTTTAGGGTCTGAGTGGTTGGTTTTTGATATAATATATGAATACTTAGTCCATCCATGAACACACACACACACACACACACACACACTCTCTCTCTCTCTCTCTCTCTCTCTCTCTCTCTCTCTTCTATTTTCTGCTTCTAACCATTCCCATCATTTGTTTAAAACAGTTTGAGCTTCATGACCCCCTCCCATCACATGAATTGGATGTACTACACATATGATACGCTAGTGAGAAGAAAAGTGGTTGCACCTTTAAGTTTAGAATAACTATAATTTTTTCAAGTCTGCCTACGAAGATTGGACTTAATGGATTGTTTGCAAATCTTAATTGCTATGAATTGGTTCAACTATCTATCTATTTAGAAGCACTTGTGATGATACATTAAGGGGATATTTGTTTTTGCAATTACATATGTAAAATATGGATAAAGTGTTAATAATTATTTTTGAATGATAATTGTTTAGGAGGAAAATACTTGAGTAATTACATTAGAAAGACAACGCCATAAAGTATGAAATCCAACAGGGCTTTCGTAATTTCAAAATTCATGGTTCCCACAGTGATGTATGTACGTGATCTATGACATTCATCCATTTTACTATCTTATTACCAAGCATGACATGATTGGAAGCTCAAGTGGATCTGCACCACAGAAAATAAGAGGGTTAATGATGTCCCCCATTTTAAATCAAAATCTTCGTAGGGCACAAGAATGTGTATCTATAATCCAACTTATTCAGAAGATCACACTAATATGTATGAAGGCTATATACACTTTAGCCTGATACAAAACTTATATGGCCCTCAAGAAATTAGTCAACATTATGCGTTCAATTCCCACAATTTCTTATGATGTGGTCTACTTGAAGCTTCAAATCTGCTTCATTTTTGGGCTCATGCCTTAAATGAGTTGGTAGAACGTACAAATGGCCAGCGTAAATACCTCATGATGGGTCCCATGATTTTTATATGTGAAAATTATACGAATTCAATAATCTTGTACTGAGAAACTCTGTAAATAAGCTCACTATCAATGTCAACCTAGAGACTAATGCTGTAATTATATAGGAAAATAATCCACATACCATCATTACTAATAAATATATATGCAAATGAAAAAATAAATAACCCCTAACAAGAAATCCTTCTTATTGAACCCTTGAAGAACGCTATTCTTTTATTACTATGCAAAAGTAATAGCAATCAAATGATCTTAAACATCTATGATTGAACCTATCTTTAATAATATTAAAAAATCTCAGCCATCAATTTCTACAAGTCATTGATTATGGTGTTACCTGATGTTCACAGACTATAATCTTTTCCGTAACAAATTCCTCTAAAGACCTGTCATTTGGTCCAAAAATAAGCAAAATAAATAAATATCAGAGCATTTATGAAAAAATACAAAAAATTTACATTGATATATTGAAACGATCAACTTACATCCCAACATTGTATAACATATATTCCAAGACTCATACAAAACTCAATGTACAACCTGTAGCCATATGTAGATAACAACATTGCAGATCCATTCTATTCAATTTGTACTATCCATTTGAGGAGTGTTAAAATTGAAAGAAGGATATGATTGAAGGTAATGAGACAATCTTGGTCACATATGATTTAACTGAGGACATTTGCTTACCCATAGGACCCGATACATCTATTTTTCATCGGCTTTTCTAATATGTGTTGATATATCACAGGCTTTACGAGTTGAACTTGAGGCTCCAGTGTCGTCCTTAGGTGCCCCAGAGCCACTCATGCATCAGGTCATTAAGTAGTTGGCCCTTGCCTCTTCATCAAAAAATAAGGGCAGTGACTAGGAAGGAACATCAGTTGGGGATTTATATATCAACCCATCATCGTGCGACTGCTGGTCACATGGATGACAGAATGTCCAAATGCAGTTCATTCCTTTTTAGACTCACCAGTGCACCTCCCATATCACTTAGAGTTACTGTCAAGCCCAAGTGCAAGCGCATATGTGCGGGGGTTGGCAGCTGTTCTGTTGAGAGAGTGTGTTCTTTACAACAACAGATCTAGTGATGATGGTAGAGATGCTTTCAACGTTGTCGACACCGTAAGCCAGAAGTTCGGCCTTATTTCATACTTCTCAAGATTCAATGAGATGCAGAAGAGTATTACTTTTGTCTCCGCAACATCAGGCCAGAACCGCCGCACATATGCGATAAAGAAATTGCCAAAGATCAAGTTTGTGCTATGTGACTTGATGTTCCACACAATCGCATTTGGACTTGATGTTGACACGATTTACATTTCAATCCTTCTGAGAAAATCCACAACCAATTCATCGGGTTATCATTGTCAAATACCAAATGTAAACTAACCAATCCCTAGAAAAGCCTTTCTTCTTGCATCATGTCATTGCTACACACCAAACATAAACTAACCAATCCCCATATAGAAGAAAGAAAAATGAAAACAAAAAAAAAAAAACTACTTGTGGCATCCCGAATACATCTGAATGGAAATGAAAAAAACCTCGAATGTTTCACATTTATGCATACACAGTAGGTAGTTTGCAATAGGTTGGGTTAAAATTGGCACAACTTAAACCATTCAGGTAGTTTGCAACGCCCTAAAAATTACTAAAGTAACAGTATTGTAGGCAAATTTATCCAACCATATGGACTATATACGTTGTACAGTTATATATGTACTAGCAAGTGGTTGATGTAGAGGAATATATATGAGTAAAATTCTGAACTTACTCTCTTATCTTGCACATTGGGTGTTTACACACTTGTATGGTTATTCAAGGCTCTATGATTGATATACAAAACATAATAATTCATTTGCATGACAAAAATGATGTATGATTCAGTTTTGGTTTGACCTGTGGGTCTCAGAATCAACAAACTAGCTATCCAGGCCATCCATTTGATTGGGTATATGGGTCTACCCAAATGGATGTTAATGTAGGCCACATACAACAATCGGATGAGACATGGTCTACTTTTACTAGTTTAATTTGTATGCACCTCAATTCTCTACCAAAATAGTTGTTTTGCTACAACTATGACTCACTCATTCTTACATTTCTCTGTAGGAGGATCTCTTTCTGTGCCATTGGGTTACTTTATTTCTGTTAGGTTGAATTATCCATGCAAGTGTGGTGGATGCTGATGTACATGTTGACTATATTCATGCTGATGTACATGTTGAGTAAAAAAACTCTACTCTTATATTCAAGAGATTGGACTGAACTAACTCTATAACAAAATGGAGAAGACAATTGGACTTGATAAATTCTGCTTTTGGTCACCACGTCTCTTGCAAATCTGCCATCTAATCATAAAAAGTTGTGAATATCCAAACTAGTGGCAGTGGTGCATGCATTAAATCAAACAGCCTAACATACATGATGTTTGTAAAATATTGGACCAATGTTAATTCCATTCTCATACTAAACCTACAAAAGAATTTTACCAAAACTCCAAAGATGGTTCCCACTTTACATTTTTGGTCAAATTGTTCTATTTGCATGTTGCAATAAACAAAATGATAACTGTCATTAAGTGCCTTGCCAAACATGCCCTAAAGAAATGAGAGCAGCACAGAGAAGAAGTCCTTTTTTGGAGGGCTTCTAACAAACTGAAGACATTGTTATGAACAATAACATCACATCCCAGCAGCATATGTCATAGTAATAATAAACAATTACATGCCACAGTGGCATGTTCCATAATAAGAACAGAAACACAAAATTGTAGAAGGTTAATAATTACCAAAGAAAAACTTTTATCAGTTTCAAGCCATGATTGTAAAATGCTATGAATGAGACTGGAAAACAGGGACCATACCAGCGATCTTTATCTAATCCATGGTCTGCAGATCAATGACCAGGCTGCGAGTAACCAACAATTTTTTAAAAAATTATTTATAGCATTAGCTATACAAGATTATTGTAGTTGAAGTAGTATGAAGGTATCCAACTATGTATATCTATTGGAATCGAACAGTGTTAGATGAACTATATATAAATATTGGAGTCCATTTGTCAGAGATGACCCTTTAGTTGGAAATGAAAGCAATAGGTTAGTTAGAAATGAACACAGTTAGATTTCAGATTAACTAAAAACCCTTAAAATCCAGTTTTATCCATAATCAAACATGCCATGAACAGTAGAAATCAGATTTCACAAAACCTCCAAAATCCATAAACCATTAGGAAAGAAATTATTGAAAATCCAACAAATCAAATGAATACAGCGTCTTTGAAGCCCAGACAGTCATCCACCATTGAAAAACGATTTCAGATTAACCCCAAAACCCTAATATCCAGAAACCATCATTTTCCGGAGCTCTTATCAATAGTAGAAGTAAGATTTCACAAAACCCATTTATCCAGAAACCAATGAGCAAATTAATTTCGAAAAATCAAAGCATTTAATTGAATACAACGTCTTTGAAGCACAAATAGTCCTCCTGGATGACGAAATCGATTTAAGATTAAGCTGAAATTGATTTAAGATTAAGCCAAAAATGATGAAAATCCAGAATATGGGGGAATTCTACAGATCTTATGAATAGTAGAAATGAGATTTCATAAAACCCCCAAAATCTAGATATCATTTTCCAAATTAATTTTGGAAAATCAAACCCATCGATTGCCACAACGTCTTTAATCTCCAAACACACTTTGTGGATGTCAAAATCGACTTTAAATTAACAAAAAAACCGCAAAATTCACAAACCCCCAATTTCTAGATACCTCAATACACTAGATATCAGATATTATAAAACCCCCAAAATTCAGAAACCACCACCTGTGTAATATTTCAAAATCCCGCTGTATTGAATTTCCCACAACGTCTTTGAAGCTCAAACAATCATAATGGAAGCCGTGGCAGAAACCTATCAAACCGGATATGCATCTCGGCAAGCCAAGGCCCTGCCACAGCCATGTGGGGTGACATACATGTATGCATTATATAAGTTTCAACAGCGTTGCATGCCGGGAGGAAGGAGGAAGATGTACCTTGCTAGTGCGATGGCAACGTTCATGGCTGCAATGGCCATCTTCGTTATAGAAGACGAAACATATATAGCAAATTTCAGCGCGCGAAATATTACCTCCCGCCACCACTCCCACCATTTCAACCCTTCTTCCATCCCATCTACTCCGTTTGTACGATGGACTGCGGACGGGATTGGGATTGGGCTCGAGGTGCAATCGAGAGAGAGAGAGAGAGAGAGAGAGAGAGAGAGAGAGAGAGAGAGAGAGAGAGAGAGAAAAGACGCTCAGATTGCCGAATCCAGCATAAGATCGGATTTCTTGCCATCCGCCTTATCTCATCGCCCTGCCAAACATATTGTCGCCCGTACACCCTTGGAGTAGACTGGTGAATCCCTTCCACTACACACTACTCCATTTCAATCCCTCTGTCCAAACGGGCCCTTAAAAAGTCAAAAATACCTTGTTGGATAGAGATTTTCTCCTTTGCATAATGTACAACCCAACTTTTAATGTGTAGCACTTTTCTAGGCTCACCATGATTTATGTGTTAAATCCACACTGTCCATCAACTTTTCTATATCATTTTAAAGTATGATAAAAAAAAAGGCACATCCAAAGCTCAAGTTCACTACACCATAGAAAGTGGTGGGAATGGAACTGCTACCGTTAAAACCTTCTTGAGATTCGCTGTGAAGCTTATTTACCATCTAACCTCTTTATAAGGTCACACAAACTTGGATGAAGGGAAAACACAAAAATCAACTTGATCAAACCCTTTTCTAGCCCCAAGAAGTTTTTAATGGCAGACACTCAATTCCCACTACTTCTTGTAGTGTGGCCCACTTGAGTCTTAAATCTACATTGTTTTTTGCCTTATTTCCTAAAATAATATGAAAAAAATTGATAGACAATGTGAATAAAACATATTCATTATGGTAGGCCCCATAAAGCCCTTTGACAGGCTTGTCTGTGTTTAACTAGATCCTTACGGGGGTAGTACGCAATCCCCACCCCATTTGGGGTAGCGGATTAGGTGAGACCCCCATCCACCGAGGTGGGTGGAACCCCTGACTGTGGGGCCCACTATGATGTATGTGACTACATCAACATCGTCCATCCGTATGTATTGAAAGCTCATTTTAGGGCATGATCGATAAAAAACTAAAGTAGCTCCAAATCCTAGATGGATCATATATAGTACAAGAAACAGCGATGATTTACCATTAAAAACTTCTTGTGGGCTAAAAAAAGCTTTGGATTAAGATGATGTTTGTGTGGTCTCTTTATTTAGGTGTTTGTAACCTTATCAACAGGTTGGATGGTAAATAAACATTCAGTAGAATCCATGAAGTTTTCAATGGTGAGGATTAAATCACGATTGTTTTCTATGACATGATCGGCCTAAAATTTGTGTTAGCTTCATTTTTGAATAATGCCTTGAAATGAACTTTCAAGATGATTGGATGTTAGGAGGGAACTACTGTGATATTTTTGAGAAATCCATCCTGTTCGTATATTTTGTGAGCTCATTTTAGAACATGATAAAAAAAATGAAGCAGATGTTGGAAATTATACAGATTAATGTAATTTCTGTATAATATGGAAATCAAAAATATCATGATAATCAGAAATAAGGACATGCTGAAGCACGTCTGAAAAATGTTGTCCTTAAAGCGTTATTTGCCCCTACTCAAGTAAATTGAGTATGCCGATAGGTTACAGGCAAATAGCTTCTAGGATACGACGAGCCTGATGTGGGTCTGCGTTCAGCAAACACGAAGGCCCACCAAATGGAACTCTATTACACACTTTCTGGCAGTATTACAATATAGAGAAAAATCCCAAAAGAAAGAAAAAGAAAGAGAAAAGTGGTTTTGACCTTTGCACTTTGAGTCGATTCAATTCTTGACTCTTGGTTTAGTTGAACCGTCCTAGACCACACCGTTGGGCTGTTCTTCAAGCTAAGGTTCAAGCCTTGCTTGTTGCTAGAAGCACTAGAGTATATAATTTGAAAGGGGCTGGCTGTCTCAGTTCTTATGGGTATGCTGGAGTGAGTTGAGATGGTTTGGAAACCCATCCAGGCCCTCCTTTTATAGGCTCAGATGGCTGGGAGTTATGGTCTAAGGACATAAATCCACTAGCCGTTTTATGACTGTTGGAAACTAGCCGTAATATGGCTGTTGTGAGAGAGCTGACTAGCCGTTTTATAGCTGTTGGGCTAGTTTGTTTTATATTTGGAAGTGGTTTCTTGCAATTAAGTCCATAGCTGTTACACATTTGTGCAACAACTATATTTTCAGCCTCTATATAATCAGAGGGACTCTCATTCAGTCCTCTAGATTTTCGTCCAGCCAACCATCTGCCTTAGCCACTAGTCGCACCAGTCTCGCTCCGGTTCGCAAAGGGAGCGACCCTTTGCGATACGATGTGCACGTGCGAAGTGCGCCACTAGCGCCTCTACAGCCACACTGCCTCACATGCCCACGCCCTCGCACCGAGACCGAGCCCGTGCTCGAGCCCGTGCCTGAGATCGAGATCGAGACCGAGACTGATCCCGAGCCCGAGCCCGAGCGCGCGCGTGGGTGTTCTAGTGCTACACACTGGATCACACAAGGTCCATAGTCCACAGACTAGGTAGGCAAATATTATAATACTCCACTATTATCATTTAAACCACAGAATTTTCTCTTCCCTTTCCCATGTGGGACTATTCCCAAAAAACCCACAAACGGTATTTTTCAAACAAAATAATATATTATATATATTATTTATATTATTAAAAATATATTTAAAAATCAATATTTTTTCAACAGCAGATCCAAAACTCAAGTGGGCAACATACGATGAAATAGTAGAGATTCGGTTACCACCATTGAAACATTAGTATGGCCACAAAAGTTTTGTATTAACCCAGGTTTTTGGTCTTTTTACTTCATCCCGGTGGTAATGACCTTAACAAAAGTTTGAATGGCATATAAACATAAGGTGGAGCCCATGAAGGTTTCAACTGTGGGCATTTCTTTCTCCAAATTTCCCTCTCGTGTGGCCCACTTGAGTTTTAGATCCGCCTCATTTTTTATCGTGTGACCTAAAATGAGCTGGCAAAATGGATGGACAAGTGGATTTCTCATTAACATCACGGTGTGCCCAACTTAGCAGCCAAGTGTAGGAAACTTTGTGTGAAACCCCTTCACCTAGAAATCTGCATCCCACCGTCTGTTATGTACTTATGTACATCCATGCTGTCCATCCTTATTAAAAGCTCATTCTTGAACGTGTACAAAGTAGATCCAAATCTCATATGGGCCATAGTAGAGGAAACAATGGTAAATGACCCTTAAAAAAATTTCTTGTAGGATACAAAAGCTTTGGATTAAGATGATATTTGTGTGGCCTATTCATCTAAGTCTTTTTGACCATATCAATACGTTGGATGGTAAATAAACATTCCCATGGAATCTATGAAGTTTTTAATGGTAGGTATTCAATCACGATTGTTTAAAAGGGCAAATGTATCAAATTAACATATTTCAAACATTTCAGACATTAGTTGAGAAATAAGTTGTCCTAGATTCACTAGCTCCAAACTTCACATTTCAAATTTAACAAACATGCCCTAACTGAAATTACAGGTGGGATGGTAGAATTATTGGAGTCTATCCCAATTGGGAGGGATAAGTCTTAGATGACGATAATCATGATCATGTCCTAACATAGAGGTGAATAAACTGATGGATTGAATGGATATAACATAGACATCATGGTGGACCCCATGGAGGAAATTGGTGTCCCAAGCTCCAAGTGTTGTACATTTAAACGTATATGGCCCGGATGCTTAAGATCTAACCAACCGTATGTCTACCTTCTTTGTGGGCCTAGCAGGGTTATCGACACCTTCTGAGAGGTCCACCGATCAGATGGTCATTGGCATCCATATGCAAATTGCATACTGAGTAAATTTTGTGGAGCTCATTTGGATATATTATATGTCTTATTCATAATGTCCATTCATATTTTTTTGGGCATGTGCCTAAAATTGAAGCATATCTAAAGCTAGGGTTGTACATGAACCGAGTTAATTCGGTTAACTCGATCAATTTAACTCGAAAAAGCTCAATTCAACTCGGTTCAAAATTGAGTTTGAGCTGATTTTTTGAGCTTGAGAAAATTTCGAACCGAGTTCGAGCTTACCTGAGCTCGACTCGACTTAGATCGAACCCCAACTTGAATCGAACTTGGATCGAATCAATTCGGTGACTCGGTTACTTTGATATTAATGTTGCTCATCAAGTGTTTGATGAAATGATTCAAAGAAGTGTCAGATGGTGGCAAGAAAGGTATGTATATGAAACAAATATAATTTTTTCTTAATTTTTTATGTTGCTTATAAGGTGTTTGATGAAATACTTATAAATAACTGCTGCTATTTTACATATAACCAGAAATTGAAAGTGCACTCCATGTGTTTGTGAAAATGCTGCATAGGCTCGAACTAGCCAAGCCGTTGACCGAACTGAGCCGAGCTGGCTAATTAGGCTTGAAGATCAAAGCCGAGCCAGGTTCGATCGAGCTGGGGTCGGCTATGGCTGAGACGAGTTGAGCTGTGACAAGCTCAACACTGTCCAATTCGTGTACACCTCTATCCAAAGCTCAAGCGGATCACACTACAGGAAACCGCAGTGATAATGACGTCAACCCTTAGAACCTTCCAGAATTGAAGTCTACTTATCATCCAACCTATTCACGGATTCATGCAGATATGGATCATATCACAAATATCAGCAACATCCAAAACTTCCGTGGCCCCACGAAGTTTTTGACGCACTTCAATTTTGCGCTCATACATTAAAATGAGTTGATAAAACGGATGGCAGGTGGGCCCTACGGAGTTCAGTTTACTCATATGCTATAACGTAGGGAGAAATCAGTACTGCTCTCCATCGCATCCAAGTAGCTTTTCTCATGGAGAAATGTACACATACTTGGATTCCTTTCACCCCCAACAACATGCTGCCTTTATCTGAAATCCCATCCGTTAAAAAGGTGGGGCGCATCATAAAGATCACCTAGGGAGAAAAACTGGATATTCCATTTCTCATTTGGGCTACACCTTTAAAATCAACGGACAGCCAATAGTCTGACTCAGTGTAGGTTTGTGGTCCACCTGAAAGTTATTCCAATTTTCACTCATGTGATCTTTGTCTAATTGCTTGCCTCTTTAACGGATAGGATTTTCTACTAACATGCCACATCATTAAGAAAAATGAAAACATTGCACGTAGAAGTTAACATGGAACAGTGTATGGGAACATTTTTCTTTATGATAGCATTCTCCAAAATTTCAATTCAAATTTCTAATGAGAAACCTAACAAACGCATCCATGGGTACTTTAGAAAGAGAAAAACTTTTTTATACTCGGACATAGTGTAATGGCTGACACGCAACCCCAGAAAAACTGCATATATAGGATAGATAATCTTAAACTAAACCGTCCAAATTGATGGCCCAATAATAGATGGCTTCCAAACCAAAAATTGCCCTAACAACACATTCTAAGGTGCTGATCTGTGCACATTTAATGCATGGTTTAAATGAAAATTAACCAAACAGTACTAGTTCATTAAAAAATAAAAGAAAAATGCCAACCATAAAATTGAGAAATTTTCTCCTTCTCACCAGAAGTCGTGACAATCCTTTCAAAACTCATTTTACATGATGTGATGTGTATATGCAATCTAGGTCCAAAAGGGCCTTCATCCAGCTTTAGATGAAAGGTGGGACAAAAATTCAAATTGTTTGGCAACTCTAGTGGACCCTAGTAAATATCAACGGTAAGCATTTCATTTCATTTTTCTATGGCCCACCTGAATTTTAGATCAAGTTGACTTTTGGGACCCTGCAGTTTCATCAGGTAACTCGTCTGATAGATGGTTCGGATTTTGCGCACACATAACATTTCTACCTTGCCAGTTTAAAGGAGTTCTCAAAGGGCTCTTGCCAGTACTCACAAGAGCCGTTCCTAGCAGAAAATTTCTACCTACAATAAATCTAAATTCGGGATAATGATATATCCACAATTTGGACGGTTTCTCATGAGTTAATATATGCCACATGTGCAATTCTCCAGTGCCTGTGTATCAGCCATCACATACGGAGTTTAAAATGGAAAGGTCTCAAGTCCAACCGGTTGGACCAGAAGTTACAGTCCACCCCATGGATAACTTTCAACCTGTTAAGTGCATATAACATCCAACCCTTCCAATAGGTTGGACCTACCACGAGGAATACTAATTACTATATTCTCATCATGTGGGCCATATCATAGAAAACAATGTTTATTTATGGACAAAAAAATAATACAAGTGTAGTCCATTGGGTAATTTGATATGGATATTTTTGAAAAAAATGATCCTCATAGTGGGACCAACGTATTGTAGGGGTTGGATGTTGAAATTACATGAAAGGTTAGAAGTTATCCACTGGGTGGAACGTAACTATAGTTCAACTGGTTGGACTGGAGACCTTCTCATTCAAGAGCACCTACTTATTGGTTTTTATTTGAAAGCGATTGGAACGTTATAGTGAAAGTTATTCAAACCTCCAGACTCTTTTTTAACTTTTTTCTGTTGAATACAGAATCCAATGTATTTACGAGATTGCCATCGACTTTAATGTGGGAGGGTCCTGGATCAACGCCAAACAAGGGGTGATCAACGGATGGACGGCGTGGATACACAACAAATCATCAAGTTGGGACCACGGCAAGGGTAACACCTAATCCGCTCCGCACTCATACACATGCATTATTTACACGTGTGGATTTATGTATGGATGTAAGAAAAACTCTTCTTGTACGGCAAGCAAAAGGAGTAAGGTTGTCAATAGGTAGGCGTATGGCTATGGTCTGTCGAAGCCGGACGCGGATTGCTCTCCAGCTACAAAATGGCAGTTCTGTGGGTGGGCCCACCGTGATTTATCTGTTTATCCACGCCGTCCATCACTTCTATCATATCATTTTAATTTATTATCAGAAAAATGAGACAGATCCAACGCTAAAGTGGACCACACCGAATAATAATCTTGGGTTGCATTAGATGCATGTAACATTAAATGAAGGGTCATCTATGGTGTGGTCTACTTGAGCGTTGGATCTGCCTCGTTTTTATGTGCGTGCAGTAAAATGATCTGAGAGAAGGGATGGACAGCGTGGATATACAGATTCATCAAGGTGGGCTAGCCCAAAGAACTGCCCGTTCGTGGCTAGAGACAGTCGGGGGTCGGACGCAATCAGCCTGGCTTGCTGCGGAAACGGATTGGCTACTCCCCCTGCCACCAGCCAATGGCTGATGGTCGGTGCTCTGTGGGCCCTACCATGATGTATGTGTTTAATCCATGTCGTCCATATATTTTTATATATCATTTTATGGTATGAGAAAAAAAATTAGGTATATCCAAATCTCAAGTGGACCACATTACAGGAAACAGTGTTGAATGAATGTCGACTATTAAAAACCTTTTGGGGCCCATCAAAGTTTTGGATCAAGATGATATTTATTTATTTTCCTTCATCTGTGTCTTGTGTCTGTATAACCTAATCAACAGATTGGATGTCAAATAAACAGTACAGTGGGTCTTAGGAGGATTTTAATGGTGGATATCCAATCACTGTTGTTTTCCTATGGTGTGGTTCACCTTAAATTTATATAACTCTATTTTTTTGGTATAAATCCAAAAAATTATCTGTTAAAATGGATGAAACACATACATCATGGTGGGGTCCACGGAGCACCGACCACTATTCGTTTCGGCTTGCAAAGTAAATCCTATGCTATGCGGAGCTTGGCCTGGCTAGTGGCTAGCCTGAAAAGACACAGCAGACGAACTTAAGAATCTGGCCTGACATAGTAATCCCTGACACGGTCCAGCTTGTTGACCCACTTTTATGAAAGATTTGTGTGTGCCCCACCGTTCATGGTTATGTTTGCTGGCCCAAAAAGCTAGTACAATCATATCATAACATGGAACAGTGTATGGGGACATTTCTCTTTACGATAGATAGCATTGTCCAAGTTTTCAAATTAAATTAACCACGCATCTATGGGAACTTCATAAAGAGAAAAACTTTAATACTCCAGCACAGCGTGATGGTTGATACGCAGGGGCAGAAAAACTGCATATATAGGATAGATAATCTTAAACTAAACCGTCCAAATTGATGGCCCAATCTTAGATGGCTTCCAAACCAAACATTGCCCTCACTTCACTTCCTAAGGTGCTGATCCCTGAACATTTAATGGATGTTTTAATTGAAAATTAGCCAAAGAGTCTAGTTCAAAAAAAAAAAAAAAAAAAAAAACAGAGGAAAAAGGCCAACAGTAAAATGGAGAAATTTTCTCCTCCCCATGAGAACCCGTGAGAACCCTTTTAGAACTCATTTCACCTGATATGTGGCCTTTCATCCCGCTTGGATGAAGGGTTGGGCAAAAAATTACCTTGTTTTGCAACTTTGGTGGTTCTAGTAAAATATCAAGGATGAACATTCCTTCCCACTTTTCTATGTCCCACTTGATTTTTACATCAAGATGACTTTAGGGACCTAGGGTTTCATGAGGTAACTCATCTAAACAAAGATTCTAATTTTGTGCACACATTACATGAAATTGGGATTTTGGGATATGATCTATACACAATTTGGATGGTTTCTTATGAGTTAATATATGCCACATGTGCAATTCCCGCGTGCTTGTGTATCAACCATCAAACTTGTTGTGTATCAGCCATCAAACCTGGAGTATCAAATAACTCCCCAAGTTTACGATAGAGCCGGGCATCGAGTCGAGTCAGACCGAGTTAGGGCTAACCCAAAGTGACCCGATTTTGAAATAGACCTGATCCAAACTCGACCCGACTTAGTACCGAGTCCAGTATGCCTAACCCGATCCGAGTCCGGGTTTGGCCTGGAATAACCCAGACCGAGTCTGACCCGGTCACAAGGATCGATTCGGGTCAAGTTATCCTCTTTTTTTTTTTTTTTTTTTTTTTTTTTCTTTTTGTTTGTTTCCCGATTTAATTGTGTACTTGAGTTGAGTTGTTCATAATAAACATTATCAAAAGTAATTCGTAACATTAAAAAATGAATGAAGTAAATAAACATGTCAAACTTAAAAATATGTTTAAAATCTCAGATGAAGTTGCACATACAAACCATTCATTCATTCAATATCCTCTTTATGATGAACACCTTTGTGGTGTGTAACCTGAGTAACTTTGTCTATAATAGTAACCCCCTCCACCTTTGTTGCCAGAATCATCATGCGGTTATCTTTTTACAGCTTGAATTGTAGGAGAACTCTAGGTTGAGTTCGAACTAGAGATGTCTAAAAGATAGTTGTTTATATCTTCTGAATCGGATGGTGAAGATGCATTTCCATTGTCCTCATTCATAGATTTAACGAGTTTTTTCAGCATCTTTTTATGATCCGATTTATACGAGATTCTCAACCGTCTATAAAATGTGATGAGACTTTTAAGAAACTTCGATGATTTATTACCTAGTTATGTCATGTACTTGTGCTTGCTTCAACATCATGTTGTCTTGGAGGGGGTTGATGTTGTTTCAGACGAGCTACTTAATTAAGATGAGCAACCAAGTTCTGAGTTGGTGGTTGTCGGGTTAGGACCTTCGAGTGTAGGAGAGAGAGAGAGAGAGAGAGAGAGAGAGAGAGAGAGAGAGAGAGAGAGGAGGGTGGCGTGGTGGTGGTGGTTGGCTGTCAGGCTCGGGAGAGGAGGAGGGAGGGAGAGAGCTTGGGTCGGGTGCGGGCATGCGGCGGGTAGGTTAGATTAGATTTAGAGGTTAGATTAGATTTAGTTATATATATATATATATATATATATATATATATATATATATATATATATATATATATATATATATATCTACCTGAACCCGAGTCGAGTCAGGTTTCATATCGAGTTGAGTCAATACTGAGTCAGATTTTGAGTCGAGTCGAGTTGGGTTTCAAATTGAGTCGAGTCAATATCGAGTCAGATTTTGAGTCGAGTCGAGTTACTGGGTGACCCATACTTCACTTGGTTTGAGTTCGGGTTAGGTGAAGTATACTTGGTTCGGATCGACTCACCCACTCAATTTGTGTCGAGTCAGATCTGAATGAGTTAGACAAGTCAAGTCTGCTGAGTTGACTCATCTTGTGCCTAGCTCTAGTTTAAGATGGAAAGGTCTCGAGTCATGAAGCAGATCTAAATCTCATGTGGACCATACTATAGGAAACAATGGTGATTGAATGCTCCACCATTAAAAGTTCCTAGTGCCCACTGCAATGTTATTTGCCATCCAACCTGTTAATCCCAACCTGTTAATAAGGTGACCAAAAATGAAATGAAGGAAAAAATAACAACTTGATTCAAAACTTTTGTGGCCCACAGGAAGTTTTTAATGGTCAATCACTTTTGTTTCCTATGGTATAGTCCACCTAAGATTTGGATATGTTTAATTTTTAAGCTCATGCCCTCAATTGAAATGGCAAAATGGATGAACATACTGGATGTAGAATATATATCAAGGTGGGCCCTACGGTAAGGGCTGCACTGTCTTTGGTGAGGCTGGAGTTGCACCTAATCTGCTCCCATTTTGTTGACTAGGGTTATCAATGGGTTGGGCCTGCGGTAGGTCTCAGCTTGGATTTTGAACTGTTTTGGGCCAAGACATTGGGCTGGCCCTATTCAAAATTCTATTTTTTCAGGCTTGAGCTCGACCCATTGACATCCCTATTGTTGACCCACTTTTGTGCAAGATTTGTGTCGTTCATTCGGTGTGCCCACCTTTCATGTATTATGTACGGTGGCCCAAAAGTTAGGACAATGATATAAGCTACACAATTTTTTTTTAATGAATGGAGAATTTACTCATATCTTTGATGTGACATGATTTAGATACTCGATAAGTCACAGAGCATACATCTTTCGCAAACCTAGAATACTGTATGCTTAGTTGATATGGGCAATATCATGTGAAGATCCAGATTTAAAGTCTATCCAGATCCAGTGAAACCAATAGCTAAGGCTTCTATACCTAAACCTCGCAGAGGGGTTGAGAAAAGAAGATTAACGATTTTAGGTACTTGGTTAATATGGGCAGTAGAATTTGAAGGCTCATACTTAAAGTCTATCCAGATCTAGTGAAATCCATAGCTAAGACCTTCATACCTGAACCCCATAGAGGGGTTGAGAAGAGAAGCTAATAATTATACTTATACTGTTTATAATACCTCATGCAATCATACACTGTGCCCTAAGGGATATGTACTTGATTCGCACTAACCCAGTACGATTTTGGATACTAAACTAGGCATTGTTTTGGAGTTGCCACTAGCCCAAGAAAGGCTCCATAATCTATAGTAGGCTAAAATCTATAGAATCACCTAGAGATTAAAAAAACTAAAGAATTCCTTACCCGAGTGAATCATGATTTGATATGCACCATGGATTCTGAGTAAGGGCTGCAATTACGATAAGAGAAGAGGTTAAGCACCCATTTTTTTCCTGTGTGGAACACAATCTCTACTTTTCCAAGCTGTATGCTTTAAAAGGGAGTTTAGGGAACTTTCAATAAAATACTAAGCTTTAGCTAAACTACAAAAGATAAGTTGAAAACAGAATGGAAATGGAAAGAAAAGAGTTTTTCAATAAAAGTACGCAAAAAGAAGGAACACAGAGTTTTTGGTTACTCCTTTAAGTCACATTTTTTGATATAGAGGATCCTTAACAGAGGTAACTATAAAGCATACCTATGTGATGTCAAATTAGAGCCTACATGCTTAGGTGTTCAGAGTAGGGAGGTTAGAATATGCAGACTGGAAAAGGAAAGATTGAAACTTCATATCTAGTTTCGTAAATGAAAGAAAAATGGTTTGAGTTTTAAAATAATAACGAGATAGAAAGAAAGAAAGGATCAGAATCAATGGTCAACATCTCGCTCTTTGGACTCTTAACCCTCTCTGGAATCTCTTGACTCTCTTATGCACTTCATCCTCTGAATTTTTTTTTCCTCTTCTCTCTCTTTAGACTCCCGACTTTCTTTTCTTCTGGCGTCCTGTTATGAAGGTAAGAACCCTCTTTTATAGGCATTTTGGAGGGGTGGGTTCGGATCTCACAAACGACAGGTTTGGTTTCAAAATTAGGTTTGTATGCACTAGACCATCACATGGGTCATGGACGGGAATAGCTCATCATCCGAACATGTTTTGTGGCTCGTGCATAGGTAGTAAGTCAGTTTAACTCACCTGCTACAGCCAACGTGTATTAATTGGATTGGTCCAGCTTGTCAGCAGCCATAACTCGCAAATGGTGAAAGGGTTGCCATTTCCTCACAAAGATAGTGGAGCTTCCACCATCTCCGTGCAAAAAAAATGGGGCATCCATAGATGCCCCTCTTTGGCAGAGGTTAGGGTACAACCAAATGCCAAAGCGAATGGACACCCCACCTGAATTAGATGGAGGTGTGATTTAATATTTTTCTTATTAGAGTGTTGTGATCGAGAAGCTTAACTTAACCAATTCACAAGGGTGGGGAAAATGTTGTAATATCTGATTGTAACCCTTTCATGCCATTGATTGGCGTACGCATCAAAGAAAATCTATTGGGTTAGATGTTTGAGTGGTTAGATTCATTGCGTACACATGGCCTAACGATGATAACACACGTTGGATCTAGAGGAGTAGTTTTTTCAATACTACACAATTCCCTAAGGATAGCTTGCAAGTGTATTGTTTGTTATGGGTAGTTGCTTACACATTCTACGAATTTGCGAATCTCCTACATTATAATGCAATAATTTTGCAAGTTTCCTGGACTAGAGTTGTCTGGATTACGCTTTATTCAATCGATTTCTAGATTTTTGTCATCGTGATTTGTAAAAGTTCTTTTCGCAATTGGTAGTGTGGTTATGCTAATTTAGGTATCACAACAAAGTATTTTGAATATATCCTTTTCCTAGAATGATTGGATTGGCACTGTGAGTTCATGACGATCATCTTATGTCTGCTTTTTTAAATCTTTGTATGCAATTTACTTGGGATTAAACCGAAATTAAATTTATTGTTGCGTTGACATCCACCGAGGAGTATGGGGAACTGATCAGTGTATAAGATGTCGAACGCGTTTAATATTTTGGGAAGTTTTTGAATTTTTTTAAATGGATTTTGTATTTAACAGTCATACATGCCTTATGGTGTTCATGTAGGTGTTGTCTTTATAGAATGTAGTATGTCTTTGGATAGATTTGACACATCATATGACATCCAATATGTTTTAAGGGGAACCTTGGGTGGTCAAGATTTGGGGTGATCGATATGTGTTTATCCGATCTGTTGTTCAGCGTTTAAATAACTCAATTAGAGCTTTTAATGGTTAGGATCGGAGAATGCTGAATGCAATGGGGGTGTACTTGATTTGTCATCCGGTGTCTAAAATTAAGGAAATTTGCATGGTCAGAATCAGGGTTTGATCGATGTGAATGATGTAGACTCAATCCATTATATAACGTCTAATGTCCTCGATCAAAGCTTTAAACTATTAAGATCAGAGATGCTGGATATAATGGAACGGTCCTGGTTTGCCATCCGACATCCAAAAGGCCTTTTTTGAAAATTTAGACAGTCAGAATCAACATTCCCTTATTAAAATGATGGTATGATGAAATGATGGTCATGATGTGATGCACTGGAATGGATTTGATCCTTCATTTGACATCCAAAGGGCTCTAAGTAGATGCGGGACACTCAAGATCAAATATCCATTGGGGAAATAAAATAAAATAAAAATACATGGAATGAAATGGAATGGGTTCAATTCGTCATCCGACTTTCAGAGGGCTTTGAGTGGATGCGAGATGGTCAAGACTAGGGATCCATTGGGAAATGGAAAAATACATGAAATGCAATGCATGATGTATGTGAATGCATGATGTGTGATCGATATGCTAATCTGTCCATTATGCATCGTCAGAATGCTTCGATCAGAGCAGACAGTTAAGATTGGATGATGTGTGGATCCTATCCGTCATATGACATCCAATTGCTTCAATTAGAGCATTGGATGGTTAAGATCAAATATTATATTGATCGATTTGCGGATCCGATCCGTCATATGATGTCCAAGTGCCTTGATCAGAGAATTAGACGGTCAAGATCGGATATTTATTGCATGCATGTGAATGAAAATGGAATAGACAGATGGATATATGCTTACCTAAGCCACAATGGTGATTTTCATGTTGCATGCCCCTTAGCAACTGCGCCTTTTTTCCTTGGCAACTTTTTAGGTTTTCACCAAGTTTGCCGTGTATCCGCTATTTTTACTTGATTCGTCCTTGCAGATTTTCACCTTGCCCTTTGCGCTTTGGATGCACTTCTTTTTTGGTTTTCTTTTTTATTTTTATTTTTTTACTTGGACTTTCGTCACCGCCTTCCGAAGATAGCTTTATAGAGTAATAGAGAGTTTTTGTGAGATAAGTGCCTCGAGATGGATATAACGGGTGGGATGGAAATGGAGATTTTTCTTCTTTTTTCTTATTTTTTTCTTCCTTTTTTTAGTACATATACGCCCTTATTGTTTTTGGAACCTGGATGGTTTTATTCATTGCTTTTTTTTTTTTTTTTTTTTTTTGTACAACGTCTTTTTTTATAATATTCTTTTGATTAAGGGCAAATAGGTGGAAAAAAATGTGGTATCCAACCTCAGGCATTTTTTTTTTCTTTTTGAAGTAACATGTTACTCGTAATGAAGCTTGACATGATTGACATTTTTAGGCTTAAGAAGATCTTCACCTTCCATGTTGGTGAGGTCACATGTGCCATCGAAGAGCACTTTTCGAACAATTGAAGGGCCTTTTCATGTCGGCTTGAATTTCCTCATTGGATAAGAGAGATGAGGAGGTAAAATTCTTCTCATTACCATGTGTCCTACTTGGAATGTCTTGGTTCGGACCCTCTTGTTATATGCCATTGTGATACTCCTTTGATAGCTTTGAAAATGGCACGACGCTTACATGCTTTTTTCTTATGTGAGATGAGATTGATCATAGCGAGCTTGCAACCATTCTCCCTCTTCAACTTCTCTTTATAAGAAAATGCGTAGCAAAGGAATCTCTACCTCGATTGGTAGAACAACCTCCATTCCGTATGTGAGTTTGTATGGAGTAGCACCGTTACAGTATGTACGGACGTTTGATATGCCCCGAGAGCATATGAAAGCATTTCTGACCAATCGTAACAGGTCTTGACCATTTTCTCGAGGATGCGCATAGGTGTTTTATTGGGAGCTTCAACCCCTCCGTTCATCTGTGGTCGATTGGGGCTTGACTGGTGGTGCTTGACTTTGATTTGATCGAGGAATTTTTCCACCTTTCGATGATGTTATTTTTCAGGAATTGTATCACGTATGAGCCTGTAACTATGGTATATGATACTGCTTCCACCTATTTTGTGAAGTAATTGATTGTCACTATAATGTATTCATAGCCGTTGGATACTTTAGGGCTAAGCTTGTCAATGACGTCGATTCTGTTGAGTGTAAAATATTGCATATTTCTCCTATTTAGACCTTGGTTTTATAAATATGATAGTGCTTAATCGATTTAATTATGCATGTTTTAATGTGCGAGGTGATTTCGAGAGCTTAAGGTGAAATTGATGCCAAAAGGAAGATTTATGCTCAAAAGATTACTAAATGAAGATTTGGAGATTTGGAAGTTATTAATGAAGAATTCACATGCCAAAGATCCAAGAAAACCATGTGAGGAATGAAGAGAATTGAAGAAAAAGAATCCTGAAAACAAACATATTTATGAAATTATCCTGAAAAAGCATATTCTGAAACTCTGAGTCTATTTTGAGAAACTGTGCATAGTGCGTAAATTTGATTTTATTACTTTATCTTCCAATTGGATAGGATATGACTCTAATTCTAATTGTATTCTTTGAATCAAGCAAGGTAGCATTTTAATAGCTACAAGCAGATCCTTGGCACCATAGTTCCTACCTTTAAATTCACAAGTTTTAATTCAACTTTATTCACAATTACTCTCCTTTATTCTAGATTTCAAATTTAGATCTTCTTTTAGTTCTAGTTCTAGTTATTTCAGAATATGTACAAGTTTAGACCCTGTGGATTCAACCTCAGTCTTATCGAGTTATTAATACATCGCGACCCTACACTTGGGGTTGTGAACAAGTTTTTGGCACCGTTACCGGGGACTATAACTACATTTTTCTGCTGTGTTTTTATGTTAGGATTTTTTCTGAAATTATTTTTAGAAACTAACATTGTTTTCTATTTTCTAGGATCCTAACATAACAACTCTTATTCGGTAATTTTGTTCTAACCCCCTCTCTTATCTTTTCTACATCTCTTATTTGTTTTAGTTTTTCTACTTTTCTTTTTAGGCTTAGTTGTTTAGTTACTTGAGGGCTAAGAGTGTTTTATGCCCAAGTGGGTTTGTAATAATACTCTTCGTCTTTTGAATGAAGGAGGATTAGTCTAAAGGTTACCCATCCATCATAGGATTAGACACCACTTGAGACCCTCTGAGTCGGTAG
This sequence comes from Magnolia changhungtana, assembly GCA_030180095.1. Taxonomy (NCBI): domain Eukaryota; kingdom Viridiplantae; phylum Streptophyta; class Magnoliopsida; order Magnoliales; family Magnoliaceae; genus Magnolia; species Magnolia changhungtana. Next base: position 9,955,916 of record JASAUF010000600.1, read on the forward strand.
AAGTGATGGCTGCAAATTAACCTTAACCTCCACTTAAGGAAGTTCAAGATGAAAACAAGGTATAGAATGCACCCTCGCATCGTACTTTACGAGATTATTTACAATTGGCGGGGGTGAGTACACCTTCCTGCATGATATTTTCATTAAATGCAGGAACCGTGGTATTAAACCAGGGGTAATTCAACTCCTCCATAAGTTTTATAGACTAGAATATGAAAGTCCATACTTGCATATGAAAGAGTTTAATGAAATCATATATACATTACACTTCCCAAACGTGTCTGAGGACACAGTTAGACTGAAATTATTTCCTTTATTTTTGAAAGAAAAGGCTAAGTCGTGGTTACTTTCTTTAAGACTAAGGTCCATTGGCACTTGTGCTGAGATGACAATGGAGTTCCTTAAAAAGCTCTTCCCCTATCATAAAACAAATACCTTAAGGAAAATAATCATGAATTTTGCGCAAAAAGAGGATAAGACCTTCTTCCAATGCTGGGAGCAATTTAGGGATCTCATAAATTCATGTCCACAACATGGCTACGAAACATGGTGTATAACAAGCTTTTTCTATGAGGGATTGACCTCACCTATGCGTCAATTTGTGGATGATATGTAATGGGGAATTCATGAATAAGGAAGCTGATGATGCGTAGGATTATTTTGATAAACTTACTAAAAATGTGTAATCATGGGATACCTCTTCAAGAATTACCACTTCTAAGCCTACTCAATCAAAGGAAAAGGGAGGAATTTATGTTCTAAAAGAGGAAGATGATATAAATGCAAGAGTGGCCAAACTCACAAGAAAAGTCGAGGCCATGAAAATTAAGAAGGTAGAACCTGAAAAGACTGTGGAAGTTGTTTGTGGTATTTGTGCTTGTAACATACATACAACTGAGAATTGCCCAACAATTCCTGCTTTTTAAAAGATATTGAATGAGTAATCAAATACTGTAAACAACTACCAAAAATCTTCTAGTGGACCACCTTAAATACATATAACTCAAGCTGGAGGAACCATCCAAACTTTAGTTGGAGGAATGGACAAACGACTACTCCTCAAGGGATCCTTAACCAATTTTTGAATCAAAGAAAACCTCAAGCGGATCCAGTCTTAAAACATATAAAAAACCAAGATCTTTGTAATCAGGGTATGCGGTAAGTCTTCAAGACCTTACAAAGGCCATTCAAGGGCTTGAAATAAAAAATTCGATTGGGGAGAAAGGAATCCTTCCGGCTCAGCCTCTCCCCAACCTAAAACAACAATATGAAATCAGTGACCCAAGCTCTTCAAAACAGATGGAGTAGGCTAAGTCATCACCACTCTTAGGAGTGGGAAGACAATTGACAAATTTATTCCAGTGAGGGCTGAAAATCCTAAGGACTCGAAAATAGATGAGAATGATAGACCTAGCAATGCTCCACATGGGTTAAAACCGGAACCTCAAAGTAAGCCGATTGCGTCATTCCCTCAACAATTGATTGCACCAAAACCTCTCTCTAACCTTTGGATATTCTAGAGGTGCTTAAGCAAGTGAAGGTCAACATCCCTCTACTGGATGCCGTTAAACAAATCCCTTCATATGCCGAATTTCTGAAAGATTTATGTATGACCAAAAGACGACAAAACATACAAAAGAAAATCTTTTTGACAGAAAAAGTGAATGTCATCCTCAAGCAAGATGTGCCACAAAAATACAAAGATCTCGGTAGCCCAACCATCACTTGTATAACTGGGAACCACCGGATTGAGCACGCACTTCTTAACTTGGGGGCGAGTGTAAATCTAATCCCTTACTCGGTTTACGAACAATTGAGTCTAGGTGAATTAAAACCCATCCGGACCACATTACAACTTGCCGATCACTCAGTTCGTGTACCGAGAGGGATGATTGCAAATGTGTTGGAATAAGTTGATAAATTCTATTATCCAGTAGATTTTATTGTCCTGGACACTCAACCCATCATAGATGTGAGCACTCAAATACCCGTCATTCTTGGTCGCCCATTCTTTGCTACATCAAATGCTATCATTAATTGTAGGAATAAAATTATAAATTTATCTTTTGAAAATATGAAATTAGAGCTCAACATCTTTTTCAACATGAACAAACAGCTAGAAGATGATGACGATAACCACAACATTAACATGATCGATTCTTTCGTGGAAGATAGAGCACTCCTGACTTTATACTCTAACACTTTAGAGACGTGCTTGACCCACTCCCTTAATTTAGATGATGACATGATTAGGGAGATGGATGCCTTTCTTGATGCTACGCCGGTACTTGAAGTTAACTGGAGGAGGCTACAATTTGAAAAATTACCCCAAACCGATGTAGTAACTCTACTGTCTAGCCTTAAAGCACCGAAACTCGACCTTAAACCTTTGCCCAACGATCTTAAATATGTCTATTTAGGTCAAGATGAGACATACCCGGTGGTGTTCTCTCCCCCTTGAGAAAGAACAAGAGAGTGTGCTCTTTTCCACTCTTATTGAGCATAAAGGAGCTCTTAGATGGTCGATTGCGGACCTCAAGGGAATTGACCCTTTGATTTGTACTCACCGCATCCATCTTGAGGATTGTAACACCCTGCACTTTCAGTACTTGAGTGTTATCATGAATTTAACTTATTATGTACACATATACGGTACCTATGTAGCCAACCTAACCCTACATCCATCCTCCAATATGAATCAGACCAATTAAGAATGATCTCTATCCATAAATCAAGTCATCCGACCGTTGATCATGTGGTGTGATATACATACTTTTCCTTGACTAAATTGGTGAATAACTCTTTATCTATAATGAGTTAGATGTAAGTCCTTTTATAAGAATTTGTTATAAATAGGCATAGGACCATGTAGAACAATTAAATTTCACAAAACTCTTAGATCAACAATAATTATGAAAATGCCATTGACATAGACACCTGAATCTAGATCACATACTTCCCATGATCTGTTTCATGTGAAATTTTATACTAGGCCTAATTCTGATAAATTAACCATACATATCAAATTTCAACCCTTAGATAACATTAAATTAACCACTTGATCTCTACATCCGTCCATACACTTATCAGATCAAGATTCTGATTCGTTCATGTTGTTCACACCATATGAATATGCTTAACCCACCATTAGAATTACAATATGAGAAACCTACAGGTATGAGAAAGTCACTCGAACCTAACGATATACATGTCCTACCCCTGATTACTCCAGAAATACACTTTATGACCATCCGTATACGAAATTGACTGTACATTCACCTACATTCAAGGTCAGAGTGCTAACCACCAAGTCCCCTATTTTTAGTTAGTCATCTGACCATCCATCATATTTGGATCTGCCAAATGGGCCACATGAATATCACGGTGAACCGACCATCATAAAGATCTTAGGACATAGGTCGAAACTACCCGGTAACTTGTCAATTAAAGGTGTACAAATACTGTTTCTAAGTGTGGAGAGTGTTAGCCAATAAAAGAGCATCTCGGCCATCCTTGACAGATCTGGGCCCAAATTTAACCAGTTGAGAGATCTTAAGAAATAAGGATGATTGGTAAAGTTTCACTTCTTTTAGATATCACAGTAGGGAGGAACGGATGATAGAAGATACGACAAGGGGAAAGGGCAAATTTGTAAATACCAAGTGCATGACAACCACGTACTAAGGAGGATTGGGTTAAACGGTGAATAACACCTCATGCATCGAAGGATTGTGTGGCCCACCTGGAAATCGGATTTGACTCAAACTTAGGGTTGTAGGCCGCAACGACATGTAGAAAGTGGTGAATGGCATGGATTCTCTGAAAGATTATCACAAGTGGACCCCACCTAACCAATCAAGATTGACAACTTCCCGTACAGGCTGTAACAATAGCGACTAAATCGGATAGAATGATGGGTTTCACCCCACCTCCCTACCTCGCGTGTGGGTCACCTGATCAATGGATTCCCCCCATATTTTAGCTCCTCGCCTAAAATAACCCTACAAAATAGATGAACGGAGTAGATTTACCCCGAACCTCTTATGGACCTCGCATTCGAATTGCATGTGCACGAGCGTGTGCACAACCGCTTTGCACCGGACATTATTTTCAGTCAAGCTATCTCCGACCCACCAATTGCCGAAATAAGGAAGGATTCTCCTTCCTTTCTTTTAGCCGCCCGAACGAGATTTGAATCTACCTCACCACTTACGAGTGCTATGGCCCCACCATGATCAAGTATATGTAGGATCAAAACCATTTATATTATAGAGGAGCCAGATCCCATCCAATCTTAGTCGGTTCATCCATTGGATCGCACAGATGTGCACACAAGCTCAAGCACAAATTGAGTGGGTGTGGCTGGACTTTTCCTAAAAATGGAAATTCCTCTTTTTCTTCCTCTTTACACACTGGCTATCTGCATGCTTTGGCTGTTGTGATCTCAACCCTCCGTTGAGAGGATCCCAGCCCTCCGTTCCACCTCCGCCTTAGGGCTTTACAACGATCAAGGGAGTTTTTCCTTCCACCGCTGCACATTGCAAACAAAACCATCAAGCAAAGACACCAATCACCGCTCGTTTGGTGGCCCCCAAGATGATCAGGGGACCTATCCATGCCATCCATTCTCCTTTGATCATCAGATAAGCCATCCAATGATGACCCGCCATTAACGGCTGGGTCATCCTCTCCGTTGGTTGGGAAAACCCAGCACCATTAAGTGGGGCCTATTCACTGATTTGAGCCGATCAATCGGTGGGTCAGGACATAAGAAGGACATTTGTTGTGATAGGTTTCACCCATACAAGCCAGATCGAGTGTGTGATCCAAGATCTCTATCGGCTTGAAGACACTAAGCCACAACTAATCCAGGGATTTGTTTGCGTTCGAAAATGATTAACGAAGGCTACAAATAGCCCCTAGTTAGGGCAACCCATTTCAAAAAAAAAAGAGGAGAGAAAATAAAAGAAAAAGAAAAATGAGAGAAGCAGGCGCCGTTTCTTTCCTTCTTTTCAAACCCAAGATGTTGCACACACCATGTCACGAACTCGGGCGGACTCATGGTTGAGTGAGTTCTCCATCCATCCAGAGAGAGAGAGAGAGAGAGAGTAGAAAGCAAGAAGAAGAAGCTAGTGAGAGAGAGAGAGGAAGGAGTGGTGATGCTGGGTTGCTGCCCAATTCCCGACCAGCCGACTCGCTGTGAGTTAGCTTTGTGGGATCGGTTTGGGTATGATCCAGACCCATTACTGGACATTCCAGCAAGGAGAAAGGAGAAGTGAGTGAATCAGAGGGCATGTTAAGGGTGCATTGAGCTGGGCCAACTCGGTAACTGGGTTCGGGCCAAGTTTGGCTCGAGCCAAGTGAATGGGTTATTCTGGACGGGGTTGTTGTTCGACTGACCCATTTGTTGTTGTTGTGGAGCTTGGTTTAATCTTGAGGAATTGCTAGACGTTCCAGCAATAGTGGTTGCAAGAAGAAGAGGGAAAAGAGAAAGGAAGAAGGGAAAAAGGGAGAAGAAGAGGGAAAATAGAAAGGAAAAAAGGAAAAAGGGAGAAGAAGAGAGAGGAGTTTGGGTCCTTGCTAAGTGACTCGGTTGGAACCAAGTCCATCCGAGTCTGACTAGGTTGGGTTAGATGTGGGCCCAGTCCAAACCCAGCTGGGAGTGAAAGAGAGAAGAAAAGAAAGAAAAGAGAAGAAGAGGAAAAGGAGAAAGGAAGAAGAGAGAGAGTTGCGAGTCGAGTCAACTCGCTGACGAGTTGAGTTCGAGTTGACTCGGTCCATATTCTGGCTGGACGTTCTAGCAATAATAAAAGAAAAAAAAAAGAAAGGAAGGGAGTGAAGAAGTGAAAGGGGGTAGAGGAGAGCGAGAGGGAGTGAGTTGACTCGGCAGGTCGTAGTTGAATCCACGACTTGTCGTTTTGCCCAGATCCGAGTTGCCAAGTTAAGCTATCAAGTCAAGGTTTAACTTGATCGGGCTACATCCGTGCTACCTAGCAGGCCACACACAACTTGGTTGTTTAACCAAGGTAAGATCTGTACTATTCTGTCGACTCCCGCGATCCTTCCCAGCAAATTCCGGCAACCTGCGACATATAATCAATGTTTACGTGCGACCCTAAGTCGTATCCTATAGAATTGAGTCGGCTTAATTCGAGACTTGTACCATTGCACTGCACCATCGCTGTGGTTCCAACACCGCATCTTGCATACCGATCCGATACCCTGATCGGAAGATGCGGGCTAGCGTTTATTTCGAAGAAACACCACGTGTTTGCAATCTTAAGAGAATCTTTACAACATGTCCCATTAATCAATCAATCACCTTATGTCAAGTACACACACCCATGCTTCCTTTCTCCACAAGTCAAGCAACCACCAAGTCAACTCTCATGTCAAGTACACCATCACCTCACCCATCACTCACATCCATCACTCATCTCTCACTCTCTCTCCTTACAACCTTCTCTCTCTCTCTCTCTCTCTCTCTCTCTCTCTCTCTTTTCTCAACACAACTCCCTAGCAAGTAAAAAAAATGCACGTCCAAGCTCTCCCATGTGAGAAAAAAATGAGTTGTGTGGCCCACCTTTCCTACCCCAAAAATCCTTCATCCTAGCCCTTAAAACCTCATCACCCTCCATCAAAGAGAAGCACTAGGAGATCGGCTTTCTAACAGACCAAGAAGATCGAATGGTGGGTGCTTCTATAGGCTAGTTTTCATATTTTTATGATGGGCCAAGTGAGGCCTACCGATCAATGGTATGGATCTCACTTTGGACCCTAGATGTGGCCAGTGGCCCACCTTGATTCTCATTATCATTCCATGATGGAGCCATTCTCCATGGGCCCTATCATGATGTTTATCTTCCTTGTATAAATAGGGTCATCTAGAACGTCCATTTTGGGTGGAGAAAGAATCTCCACTGTTGATTTTTGATTTGGTGGGCCCACGTGTATTGGGACCCACTTGATGTATGATTGAATGCAAGGGAGGGCCCATAGTGTCGGGGTCCCTCCATCACACGTGTGTGTCTATCTCTCTCTCTCTCTCTCTCTCTCTCTCTCTTTCTTTTATGGTGTGCGATGATGTGGTTGTGTGGCCCACCTAGATAGACCCTACCATGAAGCATGTATTTGATCCAAGCCATTTGTAGGTGGGGCTCACTTTATATATGTGTATGTTTCACACCACCCAGCCATGTGGTGGCCCACCTATGCAGGGCCCACCTTAATGATTTATTTGCATGCCCAAAAAGAGTCCAGCGTCTAGTCGTGAACTTGGAAACACAAATATTAGCTTGGGTTAAAAGCTTTTGGGAAGGGTTGTTCATGCAAGCCCCACCTTGATGTGAGGATCAAATCCATTCAGTCCACCTATTTACCAACTCATTTTAGGCGTTGAGCCGAAAAATGAAGCTAATCCGCTAACTGGTGGCCATACCTTTGCAAACAGTGATTTTCACCGTTTAAATTCACTTAAATTTTTCTACATGCCGAAACATGCCCAACGTTGGGCTTGATGGATTTGTTAGGGACTGTAAAAACCAGTAGGCGGGGTGGATCCTTCCGATGCGGGCCTCACGTATAAAAAACCGTAAGAAAACTCTGATCTCAAAAAAAATAAAAAAATAAAAATTAAGCGGACAGACAACAAGACAGGGATCCTATACGTGGGCCCCACCATGATGTGTGTTCAACATCCACATCATGCATCTTGTAGGCCTCTTCTTGAAGTGGGCCCCCTCCAAAAATTGGCCATGTCTAGAGCTCAGGTGGCCCACATCACAAGAAACAGTTGGATTGAATGGCTGCCTTTGAAACCTTTGTTTTTGGATTTCACAGACGTTGTGGGTCATTATAATATTTGTTTTCCCTTTTCATCGAGGTCCGTGTGACCTTATAAACATTCGGATGACAAATAACGTTATGGTGGGCCCCACCAATGTTAAAGTGGGGAGTGGTTGGCGTACCACACACCAGCAGCGGCTGGTGTGATTGACGTCAGCAAGTTCTATGGGACGGTGGGTCCCCTTTGATGTATGTTTCTCAACCACCGTCCACGGATACGTGAGGAGCCCACGTGTAAGTGTTTTACCCAGCCGTCCATCATCTGGACGGTGGGATACCACCTTAACGTATCCATTCTATCTCACGCCGTCCAGCCATTTTGAGATGGCAAGTGGGAGCCACGTGATGTATATGTTATATCCATACCGTCCATTTGATTTTCAGACAGTGGGTCCCACTGCTGATTGACGTCAGCAAGTTCTGTGTGGGCCCACCTTGTAGTATGTGTTGTACCCACTACCCTGACGTATGTATTCACCCCGTCCATCATCTGGATGGTGGGAATCCCACCCTGATAATATATATATATATAGATGGTGGGACCCACTTTAGATGTATATGTTTCATCTTGTGTGTGGGTCCCCTTTAATGTATGTATTCTACGCACCATCCATGTGGACGGTGCATTTGAGGTCCATCTTGAGGTATGTGTTATATATCTACACTAGGCCGTAGGGCCGTATGATGTATGTATTTCATCCTTATTGGCCATCAGCGATGGAGCCCACCTTTGATATGTTTATGGCTCATCTGTGAGGCCCGTTATTGAGGCCCACCTTAATGTGTATGAGGCCCATTGTTGAGGCCCACCTTGATGTGTATAAGGCCCATTGTTGAGGCCCATTTGATGTATTTGGGGCCCATGGGTTGAGGCCCATTGTAATGTATTCAAGGCTTGTTATTGAGGCCCACCTTGATGTGTATGAGGCCCGTTATTAAGGTCCACCGTGATGTGTATGAGGCCCGTTGTTGAGGCCCACCTTAACATATATAAGGACCATATGATGAGGCATATTTGATGTATTTGAGGCCCATGGGTCGAGGCCCAATGGGATGTATCAAAGGTCTATTGCATTATGTGATTCCACCATGGGTTATGTAATGACATTTATGGCGAGCCATGCCTTATGAGTAATGTTGGTTTGACGTCCACATTGTAAGAATAATGTTGGTTAAATGTCCGCATTATAACTCTCCCTAAGGCCCATTGATAGGCTCATACTTGTGTGTAGGCCATCAAGGCCCATCTTCGTTGTGAGGATAGTTCATCACCATACAACATGCTTAGTATGACTCCATGATTCATGCCCATACGCATCATATGTATGCATGATATGAGAAATGTTTGATCATAGCATATGCTATTGGGCAGACCATTTACAGGACTCCTTATGAGACAGAGTGCCCCACATTATCACGCAGCACGTGTAGGATTGCTGCTTGACTGAATAGTATAACTCATACATCTTGCATATGTGTGACTTGATTATTGTATGCCCTAGCGACATTAGGGCCGTGGCCTCCACAGGCACATTGTGGATGGTTAGATGGGACACTAAAAATATTTGGTTCTAGCACTATGGGCACTTAGGATGTCCTTGGGTGAAAATCTCAAAACCTTCGAGGCTAGGAGAAGCCCCAACGTCTAGACCGAGTGGAACATGAGCGCCCGAGTGCCGAATACCAGTAGGCCACGTTTCCTACTGTGTCATGGTCGGTTGGGAGGGGGTGTGGCCTTATCCACTCGAGTGAGGGGGCTATAAGCTAGGCTGAGTATGACTAGCTTGTAAATGGGTCCGCTATTGACGAGCCGAATAGGTATTGACAGACTGCTGGCTAGGCAGATATGAGGTCTCTTCTACTCGCTGGGCTGTGCAGCTAGGGAGGAGGCAGTTAATGTCGAGTATAATAGACCCCGATGATTTTCCCCAGAGAGTAACCATACTGATATGTGGACTTATTGAGCAGGAATTTCATATCCATTCATTCATTCATTCACTATCCATTGGGGTTAGTGGTACGTAACTATTTATTACGTGTACCTTCGCATGGCCAGGATTTCGATTGGGCGTGCAACTAACCTGAGATTAGGAGTTTACCACATTGAGTCGGACTATCCAAATTTAGGTATGAGACTGGTTTAGATAGAAGTCCCTTGTGGTGGACCCCATAGCCTACGATACTACGTACTATCATCCTGACTTCATGTTCCTGCATGGTCATTTCATTCGCACCGCATACTACATTGCATCCGCAGTACTTAGCATTTTGGGTTACTATGTTTTCGTACTTATATGACTTAGATGAGGTTGATGGTATTCGTGGCTCGTCAGGAGTTGCATATTGCATTGCATCCTCAACATCTTTTATTATCTTATTATGTTTTGCATCGCATAGCCTTAGTATAGCTGATAGCACCCATCGACTTACCAATATATTTCCGCTTACTCTGATATTGTATGATTCATGATCTTATCAGTATTTTCGCTTATTCCGATGATGTAGATTTATAGACTCTATGGTATACTTAGCACTTATCTTGTGCACATACTTACACCACCTTCTAAGCTTTTGTAAGCTTATGCATGATAGATGCATGTAGGTGATGTTAGGATGCAACTGATCTGTGGGAGGAGCATGCGGTGGAGCTTTTGGCATTTCTTTGATATCTTCATATTGTATTTCCATTCAGCATTGTACTTAAATGATTATATTAGCGGATATGTGGTGATGATGTTTTGTGACTTGGTTATGCTTGTGGTTATGCTCCATTGCAAAAAAAATAAAATAAAATTTCATACTAAAAATCCTCCTTGTAGGATCCAAGGATCGGAATTTGGCATGTGAGTGCCGAAATCCGAGAATGGGGCACTATGGAGGCTGTCGACGCCGGATTCGATGATCGAAAATTTTGTGAGCCCATTTTCTGAGTTTGGGGCGTGACAAGGTCTCACTCTTTGAGCTTCCCACTTACTTTCATTAATCTGGATATAGATGATGACATGATTCCTCTAATCAAGTTACTTACCTTGCTATTGAATATGCTAATTTTTTGTGAAATAAATTCATGTGTTGGATGATAGGCATCTCTCTTTAATTATAACATGCACAAATGGTTTGATGATAACATGCTATTTTCTTTAGTTGTACATGCATTGATTAACTGCATGTTACCATTTGCGCTTAAGTGATGGAATGAATGGAACCTATCTTGGACTTTCTATCATACGATACCTATTTGCCTTACATGGCTTGGATTATATATTTGCCTTCGTGGCTTTGATGGGTCGTTGATGCCCTTTTATGGCTTGATGGTTATATTCGCATATCTTGTTGTTTCCTAGCCATCTTGTGGTGTTCGGTCGTATTGTGATTTCCGGGTGGAGCGGGTGTTCGCTTGGCAATTTTCTAGCCATCTTACGGTATTCACATGTGATATGATTTTCTCGTGGTCTAGAGTTTATATGTTGGTTTTCTAGCCATCTTGCAGTGTTCAGTCGTACCATGATTTTCGGGTTAAGCGGGTGTTCGCTTTGCAATTTCCTAGCCATCTTGCGGTGTTCATGCACGATTTGATTTCCGGGTGGTCTAGAGTTTGTATGTTGCTTGTCTTTTCATCTTGCGGTGTTCAGTCGTACCATGATTTCCGGGTGGAGCGGATGTTCGCTTAGCAATTTCCTAGCCATCTTGCGATGTTCACGTAGATATGATTTCCGGGTGAGGTAGATGTTTGTATGTTGTTCTCTCTTCATCTTGCGTGTTCAGTCGTACCATGATTTCTGGGTGGAGCGGGTGTTTGCTTAACGATTTCCTAGCGATCTTGCGGTGTTCACATACAATTTAATTTCCGAGTGAAGTAAACTTCGGTATGTTGTTCTCTCTTCGTCTTGCGTGTTCAGTTGTACCATAATTTTCTGGTGGAGTAGGTGTTCGCTTAGCGATTTCCTAGCCATCTTACGGTGTTCATGTACCATTTAATTTTTGGGTGAAGTAGACGTCGGTATGTTGTTCTCTCTTCATCTTGCGTGTTTAGTCGTACCATGATTTCCGGGTGGAGGGGGTGTTCGCTTAGCGATTTCCTAGTCATCTTGCGGTGTTCACGTACGATCTGATTTTCGGGTGAAGTAGAGGTTTAAAGCTTAATTTTTTAAACCATTTTATGGAGTTTATAGGTTGATTAATTGATTATTTGGACATATTCCCTCGCATTGCGATTGCTATTGTATTTTGCTTGTGATGAGATTATGTTGATTGGCTTAATTTTTCAGTATGTGATCATAATTATGAATTACCCTATTTAATATATTTATCCTCATGACTTGCGATCTGTATTAGATTATGAATGATGGGTGTGCAATCTTAGAGGGTGCTGATGTTTTATTTAAACCAACATGATTTAAATGATATTTAAACTCGCAAGTATACGAATCATATGCAGATATGGTACGTATTACGAGATCGTTCCCACGAGGAATGGTCGTCACAACTCAAATCTATGATTCTCCTTAACTAATCCAACAAAGAATAGAATGAACTACTAAGCACAATTCTAAGAAAAAATAAAACAATTAAGAACAGGGAAGAAAATTCAATCAGAGAGAGAGCACTAGGACTTTCGAATCCACCCCTAATTATCCTAACCCTTGTTTTGTCTGTTGATTCACCTTGATCTAGATTGATACCACTTAAATAGAGAAAGCACAATCTGTGTCCTTAATCGGGCATACAGAATGTCTAATTCCTTTAAGCAATGCCATGAACAATACATCCCATGTCCTTGGTCGGGTACATGGAATGTACAATCATTAAAGCACCCTGTTTCTTCCTCTATAGGAAACCTGTTCTTGATCAGACCCAAGCACCTGTAATAAGCATCCAAACAACATCCATCTATATACTTTGATCAAGTTCATAGATGGAGAAGTATGGAATTTAAACTAATCACGCCCACTTAGAGAAAAAAAATAAATTAATTAATATTCAAAGTAAATCAACCAACACAAGAGCTAATCAAATTAGGGGCTTCATCTCAGCCCTAGCTGAGAGATTAGTTACCCATAAAATCCATAAAAAGAGATGGGTTAAATAAAATTCATAAAAAAAACGGAACACCAAACCAATCGATCTCCCTCTCTTCTTTCTTCTCTTTCTTCTCTCCCTGGCTCTGGATCTCAAATTCCTTGGTTCTCAATGCCTTTCCCACGTCCAAAACTTCCCTTTTATAGCTGCTGGATGGCTGGAGTCGGTGGCAGAGTCATAGAGGGACTCGGAGCACCAATTTTCGCAGCCGTGATCGGTGGGCCCCACAGAGGTGTTTTCTGGAAAATCCACCCCGTCCATTGGATTCAGGATGAAATTTCAGTCAAGAATGGGTGGTTTTGAAGGTCCATTAGCGTGGTCCACAGAAGAAATCTCAAAAAAATCAGATTTGAACGTCGCCGGGTAGCCCTTTTGTGGCCTCTGTATCACGCACGTGTGTACGCATGGGAGTGAACTATCAGCATGGTTTTGTAGTATTCGTGGCCCTCTACACGATGGACGGCTCGGATTGGCCGTACGGGTGACGAAGTGGGGTGAAGTACGTCCGTGCGTTACGCGGACGGCGGAAACGGACGCTGCGATGATGGTGGGTCCCATTCCCTTGATTAAACGGTAAATCCACTCCGTCCACTGGAATGAGAATGGAAAACCGGTCGAAAATGTGCAATTTCCGCCTACTGTGGATGAGTTCCACCTGACTTTCTGCCCGACCGTTCGTTTGTATTTAAACGGTTGAGATCCTAAAAAAACTTCGTTTATTCTGATTTTGTCAGCTAGGTGGTAGTTATGGTGACCCCAGGAAGCGGATGGACGGCTTGGATTGTCCATTTGGACACAAGGTGGGACCCCTGACTCGGGGATCGTCGCGGCGAGACAGGCCGGAACGCTATTGTTCGCGTTTTTGAGGAAGACGGTGCGGTGTGATTGAGACCACCTTATGCGGGAGTGTGCACTCACAACCGCACAGGTGGGGTCCACTACAGTGTTTATGAGAAATCTGCACCTTCCATCCTTTTTCCCATATTATTTAACCAGCAAAAACCAAGATTGATGTATATCTAGATATCCAACGGGCCCCACTTAATGAATTAAGGGGCTAATCTGGCCGTTAGACCACTTCCCGAGATCCTCAATGGTTGAAATTTAATATGTACGGTTAATTTACGGCCCCCATCACATGTGTGACGTTTCGAACTGATCGGATAGCGGGAACCTTGTGATCTTGCATTCTGGACCCTTTCGGGTCCCTTTATCGTGCTTTTCTCAGATCCCAGGCGTGTAAAATCTTCACTATTGGTTTTCTGGAGTCCATCCCGTGCCCTGGTAATTTTAGAACGTCAAATCCATGCCTTTGACATCAATTTCCAATTAACGCTCCTGATTTCATCCTGTAATAAAAACACGAGTAATATACTCCATTAAACCTTATTATGTTCGTAAAATTAGGCAATTGCTGGGGTCTGATATGCAATATTCGACCCTGATCAGGTGCTCCTCACTGCGATAGCCATTAACGCTATTAAACAGTTACAGTTAATGCAGGTGTAGAGCTAGTCGACGTTCACTGAGTTGCTTGAGCTGATCAATTATCTGGGAAGCTAAGCTAGGTCCCTGCGGCCCATATTGAGTTCCACCATTACATGATAGGTTTCTGGTTCTTGTTATTAATGAACTTGTATTTGGGATTGTATAAGTCTTGTATGGGCGCTACATTTAAAATTTTTGTAATGATCAGAATGTTTTTATTTACCACATGGTTTAATCTACCTTCGTTGCTGTTAACTCTGATTAATGATAAGTGGTTCAAATTTACACTGGATTTTATAAGCTAACACTCAGGTTTTTAGGAAAAGGGTTATATACTCGGGTCCTGAAAACATGGGGCGTTATAAGAAATAATAAGAGAGTGTGCTCATTTCCACTCTCATTGAGCATAAAGTAGCTCTCGGATGGTCGATTGTGGACCTCAAGGGAATTGACTCTTTGATTTGTACTCACCGCATCCATCTTGAGGATAATGCGAAAACCTCTTGACAACCACAATGTTGATTCAATCCAAATATGAAAGAAGTGGTTAAGGCTGAGGTAATTAAGTTGTTGGATGTGGGTATCATATACCCTATATATGAAAGTCAATGGGTGAGTCGAACTCGGGTAGTTCTTAAGAAGTCCAGAATCACCATCGTAGCCAATACTGATAATGAACTCTTGCCAACTAAAGTTACTACTGATTGGAGAATGTGCATTGACTACAGGAGTTGAATACCGTCACATGGAAGGACCACTTTCCTTTGCCCTACATTGATCAAATTTTGGAAAGGCTAGCTGATCACTCTTACTATTGCTTCCTTGACGGATATTCGGGCTACAATCATATAGAGATAGCCCTTGAAGATCAAGAAAAGAAAAAATTCACATGTCACCTTTGCTTATTGAAGGATGCCATTTAGACTATGTAATACCCTTGCCACTTTTCAACGATGCATGTTGAGTATTTTTTCTGACATAGTGGGGCAATATTTAAAGGTTTTCTTGGACAACTTCTCTATCTTTAGTCGATCCTTTAACGAGTGTTTAAAAAATCTTAAAAATGTGTTGAAGCGATGTGAGGAGAAGAATTTGGTTTTGAATTGGGAAAAGTGCCATTTTATGGTTTCCAAGGGAATAGTGCTTGGACATATAATTTTGTCAATGGGAATTGAGGTAGATAAGGCTAAAAATGACCTTATATTTAACCTACCTCCACCCAAGAGCATACGTGATATGTGATCCTTCTTAGGATACGTTGGATTTTATAGACGATTCATAAAGGACTTTAGCCATCTCTTTCATCCTTTATGTAATCTCCTTCAAAAGGATATACCATACGAGTGGACCGAACAATGCCAGGAAGCTTTCACTAAGCTCAAGACTAGGTTGACAACCGCTCCTATCATGCAACCACTCGGTTGGAGCTTCCTTTTTGAGATTATGTGTGACACGTCTGACTATGCTATTGGGGCAGTGTTAGGCCGAAGAAAAGAGAAGAAGCCCTATGTGATTCACTATGCAAGTAGAACTCTAAATCCTGCCCAAGTAAATTACTCTACTACGAAAATAGAACTCTTAGCCGTAGTGTTCCCTTTAGACAAATTTAGGTCCTACTTGATTGGATCCAAGATCCTCATTTACACTGATCATGCGGCCCCGAAGTACCTTCTTTCTAAGAAGATGCTAAGCCCCACTTGATAAGATGGATCCTTCTACTCCGAGAGTTCGACATAGAAATATGAGACAAAAAGGGAGTAGAGAATGTAGTGGCTAACCATCTCTCTAGGCTTGATCTTCCTGATTCTCTTGAATTGACTGCAAAGGCCAAGCTATATGTCCTAGAGAGGGGGGGGGGGGGGGGTGAATAGGACTATGCCAAATAAAAATTAATAAGTAGAATATAGACAACAGATAGCCAAAAAGGAAATAACAACCTCAAAAATCAAGTATTGAGAGGTTGATACAAACTTGGTTCTAAGGACAACCTAACACCAAAAACCAATAGTTTATGACAGGATAACCTTACTAGAACGTGGGTGAGTATCGAAAACTCAAAATCAAGAAGATATGAAAGAAATAGAAACTAATCTATTACAGTATTCACCACACAATGCTGAAATATAAAGATTACAACATTCACATCCACAAATACATCCCACAATCTTAAACCATAAAAGATAAAGAAATAAATCACACATCCACCAAACATAGAGAATTATAGTGGTTCACTTGTGTATACACCAATTGTTAATAAACCGCCACATAACTTCTCCACTCCTAATATCCACTCGCTTGGGATATTAGCGATCACTAATCAAAATAAGTTTTTCAAGGTTTACCTAAAACCTTCACAATTGTGTCTTTAGATGGGCTTACACAATTCAAAAACCCCTCTCTCTAAGATTTTCTGGATGACCTCAAACAAAACAAAAAATGGAGATTTTCTAGAACAATTTCACAAACCAGAAATGAATTGAATTACAAAAAAATCAAAAACTTATTTGTATGATGATTCTGAAGCATCCCGGTAGAACTAACTTGATGACGACATAGATGTTCAACGTTCAATCTCACAAGTGTATAGGGTTCTAAGTCTAAATGATTTTTAATTAAATCAGCAAGGGCTTTGTATTGATTTTGATCTTAAGGAAGGGTAAATCAAATATCTATTTTCAAAATGAGAATGGAATAGAGAATCAAAATAAAAAAATAAGAGCTACTTTAAAGAATCTTAAATATGCACAAAATAGCTTATAATGTATTTAAAATTATTTCAGAGTGATTGCTTAAGAATGATAAGAATTGAATAAAAAACTCTAAAATTCGAGCACTATTTATAGGTGAAAAATTGGTTCGCACGACTGGCCTTTGGTTAGCTACGACTGGCATTATCTAAATAGATTTTTAAAAATTCTGGCACGATAAGCTTTTTCAGTCGCACAACTGGGCTTGTGGGTCCTACGATTAGTCGAGTGGCATGCTCGACTGGTCGTGAACACCACACGACTGGTTGTGTGAGTCTAGATTACTCACTGGAAAACGAGTCGAGCACTGCACGACTGGTCGAGCACTATTCACACGACTGGTTGAGCAGTTTACAGGACTGGTTATAGACCAACAGAAAAATTCTGAAAATTCATAACAAATCCTGGACTGGTCAAAGAAATACTAGGATTGGTCAAGCCAGTACTAGGGCTAGTCGAAAGAACAGAATTTTACACTTATAAAATGACCAAAATGACCGACCGAAAGTATGAAATGATCTAATAATGATCTAAGGTCAATCTAGGTCAATCATACCTTACTTGTGAGATAGAATATATGAACACTTAATCTTTCAATCACTTCGGTAGCTTTAATTCTTGCGATCTTCAAAGCTTGAACTCGACATACTAAACATAATATTCAATTAGGTCTTGAGTTCTTGGACTTTTCTGGTTTCAGATCTTGAAACGCGATGTTCTTGAAAACTCTGGCTTCAATCAATATATGAAAGTCTTCACTTTCTTCCAGTTTCAAGATCTCGGTAAGTTTGTCGTATATATTAGCAAGATAGATTCAGCACGAACAAAACGAACGTTGAAGATTTAATGTGAACAGAAGCACAAGCTTAATACAAATCAAGATACAAACTTGAATTGGTTTGTCACACCAAAATTTGACAATACTTAGGGTTTATCAACATAGCACTTTCACCGACATTGATAAATGACATATTCCCTGACGAACAATTGTTTAAACTTTCCCAATTACTTTGGTTTGCTAACATTGCGAATTATCTTGCCACAAGTTTCACGCCAACGCATTGGACAATGCGATATAGGAAAAAATTCTTCACTGAGGTACGTAAGTTTTTCTAGGATCGATGATCCTTATCTGTTTAAATATTGCCCAGACCAAATTCTAAGGAGACGTGTGCCAGATAATGAACACTAGAGTGGCATCTCCTTTTGTCACTCTCAGGAAAAAGACCATGGCAAAAATTATGCAGTGCGGCTTTTATTGGCCCACTATGTTCAAGGACACTTATGAGTTTTGCAAAGCTTGTGAGCATTGTCAAAAATTGGGAGGATTGTCCCGTCGAAATATGATGCCACTAAACCCAATTCTTATCATTGAAGTATTTAATTGCCGGGGCATCGATTTAATATGACTATTCCCCTAATCCTTTGAAAATATTGGTAGTAGACTATGTCACTAAGTGGGTCGAAGCGATCCTGTGTCGGAATAATGACCATAAAATGGTCATTCGATTCTTAAAAGAAAATATCATTTTTTGGTTTAGAACGCCTCGAGCCATCATTAATGATGGAGGTTCACACTTTTGTAATAGGCCATTTGCAAACTTAATGAGGAAATATGACATCTCTCATAAAGTGAGCAAGCTAGGATTTCCAACAGGGAAATTTAATAAATTATGGAAAAAACGGTTAACCCTGACCGTAAGCATTGGTCAATTTGTTTGACCGATGCTTTATGGGCTTGCCATACAACTTTTAAGACCCCCATTGGAATGTCTCCCTTTAGACTTATCTATGGGAAAGCCTGCCACTTGCCTATGGAGTTAGAGAGTAGAGCCTACCGGGCTATCAAAAATCTGATCTTTAACTTGGACAACGCTGGCTTGTTGTGCAAGCTCCAACTAAATGAACTTGAGGAAATCCAGAACGACACTTATGAGAACTCAAGATTTACAAGGATAGGATGAAGGTGTTCCGTGACAGGAACATCCTTCGGAAATCATTCATAACAGGTCAAAATTAAAGTTCTTCTGTACGATTCTCAGTTACATCTTATTCCGGGAAAACTTCGATCTCATTGGATTGGCCCTTTTATTGTTATTAATGTTTATCCTCATGGGGCCGTTAAGATAAAGAATCCAGCGAATGACAATGTTTTCAAAGTAAATGGACATTGTCTCAAGCCATTTGTTGAGAAGTTTAATTCAGAGGACATGTCCATGGCTCTGATTGATCCTGTGTACTAGGATTGACCTCGTAGTTTGATAGAGGTGTAGTTAGGTTTATTGCTTTCATAGGATTTAGGATTATGATAGTTTGATTTCAGTTTGTTTAGTCTTTGTGCTAACCCATTTACATGTTAGAACCTTGTAAAAGCTTCAATTCTCATTCTTCAGGTATTATCTTCCCATCACTTCCCATTTCCTTTCATTTTCTCATGTGCATTGCATGCTCATATCTTTTACATTGAGGACAATGTAGGTTTTAGGTTGGGGGGTGTGGATTAGGTAAAGCAATTAGTGTTTTCTTAGTTTTGGGCAAAAATTGTGAAAAATTTCAAATTTTCAAGTTAAAAACATGTTTGGGAAATGATAATTTGTTGAATTAAGAATACTTTGAGTATCATGATAAGATGAAGATTGAACTTTGAATTGTTGGAGTTCGATCAACCGAGTAGACTATCATCTAAATTCTTGCATTTAATTGATTAAGAGGGAGTTTGAATATCATGTTAATTTAAGTCACAAGACACGTTCAATTTGCTTTCTGTGAATAGTACTAAAATTTTTGATTGTCAGTATGTATGTCATTGAAAGATATTGAGAATTAAGTCTGGAGAATTTTATCCACCTTAAAAGATGAAAAGAACCAGTTAAAAAATAGTGAGATCGACAAAAAGGTCATGTATGGTGAAAAGACTGGAAAAGAATGCAAAAGAATGAAAAGTTTGAAAAGAATGAATAAAAAGAGACCGTCGATATAAAATAAAAAACTAGAAAAAGAAAGAAAATGGGATAAGTTCGGAATTAGTGCTTGATTATTCAAGTAATCCTGAGGTGATGAGCATGACTAACATTATGAAATAATAGTACTTTTATGGAAAGTAAGTTGAAATTCACTAAGCATATTGAGAGAACTTGATATATGAACTTATGCTCTTAATTGATTGTTGAAGAACCTATTTGATTGATTGCTCATTTGATTCGGCTTTAGGTTTTCAAATTTTCACTCTCGTTTCTTTGGATTATACTCATTCGTACTTGTTTACACAAAAGATTATTTTTTTGAAGAACTTTGAACATTGAGAATTGAAGATCACTTCGTGCATGTTTTACTTGGTACTAGTAAAATGCTAATTGGGGGGTGTGTTGAGTGTGAAATATTGCATATTTTCTCCTATTTATACCTTGGTTTTATAAACATGATAGTGCTTTATCGATTTAATTATGCATGTTTTCATATGCGAGGTGATTTCGAAAGCTTAAGGTGAAATTGATGCCAAAAGAAAGATTTATACTCAAAAGATTACTAAATGAAGATTTAGATATTTGGAAGTCATTAATGAAGAATTCACATGCCAAAGATCCAAGAAAACCAAGTGAGGAATGAAGAGAATCAAAGATTTGAAGTGAAGAAAAAGAATCCTGAAATTGTCTTAAAAACGAATATATTCCTGAAATTGTCCTGAAAGAGCATATTCTGAAACTCTAACTCTATTTTAGAAAACTGCGCAGAGTGTGTAAATTTGAGGCGGTTTAAACTTCGAGTCTATTTTGGAAAACTGCGCAAAGTGTGTGAATTTGAGGCAGTTTCTAGATTCTTTGCAACTTGGTGCAAAAGTTGGAGTTTCACAACTATAAAGAGGACTCCCTAGGATGCTCCAAAGTATCTTATAGGGTTTGGAAAGGTCTCAAGGAGCATACATAAGGGTGGAGCAGCCACTAAAGAGTTTTTTTTTCTTCCCTAGTTGATTTTTCATGCCTTCTTCTATGGATGGTTAAACCTCTTAGTTAGGGCTAAGAGGTGAAGTTTGTAGCGTGTTTGGATGTTTATTTTGCTTTGATTCTTGTTCTTATTAAACCTCATTAACTTCTAGTTTGAATTTAATAAATATTTTCAGTTTTCTATGGTTTGTTGTGACTCAAATTACAATATATGCTGTGATAGCTTTGAGTATCTTCTTTTCCATTTTGAGATTGTGAGATTGGTAAATCCTGTTGTGCACCATCATCTCTTGGGTATGGTAGGGTGATGGAATCCCTTCTACTCATTACAATTCTCTTGCATGGAGAATTAAGTCAATGAAAGTTCATATTTGTTTTTATTTCTTTATTTCCAATTGGATATAGGACAGGACTCCAATTCCAATGTGTTCTTTAAATCAAGCAAGGTAGCATCTTAATAGGTACAAGTGGATCCTTGGCACCCTAGTTCCCAGCTTTCAATTCACAAGTTTTAATCAACTTTATTCACAATTACTCTCCTTTATTCTAGATTTCAGATTTAGATCTTCTTCTAGTTTTAGTTCTAGTTATTTCAAAATATATACAAGTTTAGTTCCTTTGGATTCAACCTCGGTCTTACTGAGTTATTATTACATCGCGACCTTATACATGGGGTTGTGAACAGATTCCCGACATCGAGAAAGGCCATGGTGTCATCTGGTTGTATAATTCTGAAGCAGGAGCATGGATCTAGTTTGCATGCTCATGACATTTGAAGCATGTCCTGACGTGTTGGTAGCATTCAGATTCCATAGTGAGCCAGAAATATCCTAACTGTGGGATTTTCTTAGCCATCATGTGCCCGTTCATATGTGGCTCGCAGATTTCATTGTAGATTTCTGTCATAATTTTTAAAGCCTTAACTTCTTCCACACATTGTAGAAGGACTTGATTAAAAGACTTCTTGTAGAGGATGTCACCATCGATAATGTATGGAGCAAAAAGATGTTGGTTCGTGCAACAGTTTGTTGGTGTGACACATTTAAGGTATACCCAACTCCTCAGGTATTGCCCGATGTTGGTGTACTGGGGTAACTTTTCAGATGGCATTTTGGCTTCTTCGATTAGCAGACAGAATGTAGGTCTACATGTAACTCGACTGTCAAATCCCACGAAGGTGCCTTTTATAGAATCTTTAACATGGATGCTAGTGTGGCCAAAGCATCAATAAATTGGTTCTTGGCGCATGGCATGTGCGTAAACGTGACTTGGTGGAACTCGTCAATGAGATTTTTGATGTAGATGTTATACAAAATCAGCTTATCATCTTTTGTTCTCCATTCACCTGTGGTCTGATTGATGACAAGTTAAGAGTATCTAAAAACTCTTAACTTCTTGATGAGAAGGATAAGTGCTTCTTTCAAGCCAATGATGCAGGCTTTGTATTCGGTGATATTGTTCATGCATTTGAAGACTAACTTTTTTGAGATGGGGACAAGAATATTGTCTGGGGAATATAGGATTGCCCTTATTCTGCTTCCTCTAGCACTGACAACCTCGTTGAAGTACAATGTCTACTCATCTTCTTCCGGTCCTTTTTATCCTTCGAGGAATAAGATGTCCTCATCGGAAAAGAAGGTCTGTAATGGTCAGTAGTTGGGTAGAGAGTATGTTGTGAGATGGTCTGCTAGTGCTTGCCCCTTGATTGCTTTCTGAGTGACACGAGTGATGTCAAACTCAGAAAACATTAGTTGTCATTTACTATTCTTTCTGTCATTGTCGGCTTCTCAAATAGATACTTGAACGGATCCATTTGTGTAGGTAGGAGGATTGGATAAGCAATCATGTACTAGCACGGCTTTGAGTGTGGCCCATACAAGAGTGATACATGTTTATTTATTTATTTATTTTATGGGAGTGTATTGGGACTCATAAAAGGTGAATCTACGGCTGATATAATATATTGCTTACTTTTTTCTTCCTATATCATCATGTTGACCAAGAACACACTTGATGGCATCTGAGGCTACTGAAATGTAGAGTAGTAACGGTTGATTGGGTACTGGTGAGACCAAAATTGGTGGACTTAGAAATTACTTCTTGAATACGGGCTCATATATGGGAGTGAGCTGAGCGATGAAGCGGCTGTTATACTAAATTCGGCCTAAGAAACCCCGAGTTTCTTTCTCGGTCTTCGGAGATGGCATCTTGAGGATTGCTTTGATATTTGATTCGTCAACTCGAATGTCATCTTTGCTGACAATGAAACTGAGCAACTTGCCCTCAGTCACCCCAAAGACACATTTTTGGGGATTGAGATGTAGCTCAAAAATTTTCAAGTAATTAAAAGTCACTTAAGATGTTCGAAATGCCCCTTGTTGGTGTGAGCTTTGATGATCATGTCGTTTACATACACTTCAAGCTCTTTGTTTATCATGTCATTGAATAACATTGTCATGCCTCATTGATATGTGGCGCCAACATTTTTTTAACTCGAAAGGCCCGATAGAAGAAAGTTCTCCATGGTGTGATGAATGACGTCTTTTCATTCAAGGAACCATCCATTAAGGAAAAGATCTCCATACATTTAAAACCTTGATCTCCATACATCAAGGAACCATCCATCAAGGAAAAGATCTTGTGGCCTATAGTGTTGTCAACTAGAGCATTGATGTGAGGTAGTGGAAAATCATTCTTTGGGCGAGCTTTGTTGAGGTCTCGGAAGTCGATGCACATTTAAACCTTACTGTTTTTTCTTGAAAATTGGGACAACATTGGCGAGTCATTCCTGATAGTTAGACACTACCAAGAATCCTGCATTATATTACTTGATAACCTCTTTGCGTACTTTTAGGATGTACTCTGGTCGCATTCTCCGTAGTTTTTGCATGATGGGCTTGATTTGTGGTTTGGTGTGTAGATGATGCATAATTAGATCTTCATTGAACTTGTGCATATTCTCATAGGAGAACATAAAATTTGACAGCCATGGTTTCAATAAATTGATCATTCTTTGTTTGTCTCATAGGCAGATTCTTTCCAATGAGTACCTCCCGAGGAGTTTTGGTGGTGCCGAGATTAACCACCTCAAAGTCGTCAGGTATAATGTTGGCTTTTGAATTAGACTTTTTAAGGAGATCCTCAAGCTCAATTGTTGGATCATCATCTCCCTCGTCTTTGAATGTTTCTAAACCCATAAGTTCAAAGTCAAGTTCTACATTGAAATCGTAAATGTCAACCTTGAATTTATTTGACTCAAGGAACTGATCTAGCTTTGAGCTATGCATGGTATTTGGGATATTTTTTTTAGAATGATGCATGGTTGTTTTTGAATTTGAGAGTTTTATGCTGTTTTTGGGTTTTATGATTTTTTTGAATTTTTTCAAATGTTGGTCGTTGAGCAAGATGTCATTTCTAACTAAGGGTAACTTGATCTGGCTTAGGGTGCACAAGTCTATTTACATAGACATTTTTTTTTTGTGGCCGGCATTGTTATGCATTTGGTCGGCCGACCTAATGGTCAAGGGAATTATGAACCTATTTGGGCCTCGTACTCCCTCCCCATGGGAGATAGGGCCTACGAACGCAATGGACGGATCCACTCTATTAGGATCAATCATCATGATGAAACGAGGATTGTGGTCAGAATCTATGTCAGATGGAGCATGCTTTTCTTCATTCCCAAGGTCATGACATTCATCGGGTCGTTGTAGTTGTCGTGGGACCATGATGGAGGTCCAATCGATATGAGGAGTTCCTACCCCTTGCCCTCTTGTGTGCAGGGCAATACTGACGGCGTAGGAGGATGACCCTGATCTGGTTGGATGGAATCTGAGAGATTGAGGTTGTGATTGTGATTTGGATAAGCGAAAGTGTGGCCATGGTTTAACTGAGTGGAATATGGATGGGTGTTCGAATGGAGTCTTTCGGCACTCGTGAATTGGACTGGAGTGAAGGGAGGATGGTGACCTTCTTGTAAACCCTTCCCTTTTCTTTTATGCTCCAGGGTGGTTATTTTTTCCTTAGGAGAGATTCATATTCTAGTTCCACATTTCCTATCCTTTCTTGTACTTTAACCACTTTGGCAGTGTCTTGGTACTTCTGTCGATCGTTCTCAAGTTGATGTTCAATAAGAGAAAAGGCAGGGCTAGGTCCGAGAGAACAGGCGATTGACACATAGTCCACTACCTCGAATTGAAAGCTCGAACATGAATTGCCTTTCTTTGGAGCCTAAACATCAATGACTGGAATGCTAGGCTCTCCTGGATAGGCTGACTCAATGGGAAAGAGTTGCTTGGGATTCGCCATGATGGACAATACCTTGTCACCGAAGTTGTATTTGACTCTTTGATGGAGGGTAGAAGGGATGGCGCCTACCTTGTGTATCCATGGTCTACCAAGGAGAATGTTGAATGATGATGGGATGTCTAGAACTTGGAAAGAGATGGTAGATGTGTGTAGACCGATCTGCAGTTCTAGGTTGATTTCTCCCTGAGCCTGCCTTTGGGAGTTATCAAAGACTTTGACATTCATATCACTTGGTTCGAAAGTGGACGGGTCCGGTCCTAAGTATATGATAATACGAATTGGGCAAACATTTATACTTGAACCATTGTTAATTTGGACGAGCGGGATGCTACGGTGCTCATGAGCAACGGTTATGTTCAGGGAACGCCCATGGTCGCGGCCTTTTAGTGGCAACTCATCGCCAGAAAAGGTGATGGCTTATGGGTCAAGGAGTTTTCCTATTATGTGTATGACCATTTCGGGAACGGGATCCCAAGAGATATGTGCTTTGTTGAGTGTTTGGACAAAAATCTCTCAATGCGTTTAAGATGTGTAAGGAAGTTCCCACACAAATATTTGAGTTGGAATGGATTTAAGCTGAGTTGCCACATTGAAAGTGGTCTTGACTTTGGAAACTATACCCGTGAAGGGTCATCTAAGTATATCTCTCTTGATGCACCACCCATTCATAGTCATGTTTCCCACTTCTGTGCACTCCAAATAGTGCCACGGGACTGCCTTATTACTATAGACTGGGACCGTCTTTCCTTGAAGAACCAGAGGAGGCTATGACGATGCTTGATGATCGGGTTGTGGCGCTAGGCTTCTCCCTAGCAAGACAAGAGGCTGTTGTGGGTGATCGGATTTGATTGAACTTATCGGAGTTGACTCATGTGGCTTGTTGAATGGGGAGAAATATCCTCCTTGCAACGTGATTGTTAGAGGGTTGATGTAAGATGGTGGATCTGGTGCTCTTCTCAAGAGTAACACTGGTTGTTGGTCCCAAGATCGACCTTGATTGTAGCCTAAATCGATGGGAAGGGGGATCTGGTGCTCTTCCCATGAGCACCAGTGGTTACTGGTCCCACGATGGACCCTGATTGTAACCTATATTGAAAGAGATAGGTGAATCTAATGCTCTTCTCATGAGCACCACTGATTGTTGGTCCCAAGATGGACCATAATTGCGATTTAGCTTGAAAGATGGGGAATGTCACTCACACCCAATAATTTAGATACAAAGTGTGCAACCTCATACCCAAGTTCCAGTCTATGACTCGTACATTAAGTGTACTAAAATCATATGTTCATACTGTTTTCCAAAGGCTTAGTTTAAATGTTCTCAATGTTCACAAGCTCAAACATTCAGCAGGACATTTCACATTTAATTATTCCAACCATTCACAGACTTCAACTAGTAAGAGAATTTATAGGTATTCAGTTCATATGTTTATAACATTCACAGAAGTTAAGAATTTTATTGCAGTCCACTCATTTTGGGCTTTGTTAAACCATTGACTAATAAATACTTAGAAGTATCCAAAAATTTTCACTTACTCAACTAAAATAAACTTAGAACATAATTAAAGGAAATAACATAAATTTCAATTAGATATGCTAGTGATTTAACACATTCAGCTCATCTTCTTCAAGATAGGGCCACTGCTCTTGTGGATCGTTCACTGGTTCACCCTTATACCTTAAAACTTGAGCAACTGTTTCATCATCTACTAAATCTGTATGGTTTTTTCATCAATATAATGTTAGTCGCCTAGCCCTAGTGAGTGAACCCATCATGGTTTATGCACATCATAATTAAAATAGGGATGCATGAATGTCATGAGATGCATGGATGCGTGAATGCATCAAGTGAGTTGATCGGTCTACTTGCTCGAGTTGGATTCCATTAACCCGCATCTCCCCTTATGGCGTAGGCTTCCACCATCTTGACGGGCTTTCACATATTGTGGGCATCCATGGATGGTCCCCTAGGTCACTCGGTACTGTAAGTACCTACAGGTCATCCAGGGAGAGCCCCTAGGAAAATAACTCAGAATGAGGATGCATGACATGATGCATGAGAATGATTGATGCCTTATATTAGCAATTATAACATATATAGTAGTATGTGGCATTTCAATTATAAGCAAATTCAATAAAGTACTTAATACAAAGAATCACAATCAACAAAATGACCAAACTACTACTTTAATCACAATTGAGAGGAAACATGTTGGGATCACTCACCTGAAATCTGGTGATGTGGATTCCGATATGTTACCTCAAGATCAATCGGTTGAAAATTTCCTAATCATATAGTTCAATTAGCTCATTACTTACATCTATCTAAACTTATTTGATCAGTTCACCATTGGTTAATAAATTCCTAACTCGGGACTACCCACATGGAGAATTCAACCACCGGATTTGAATTCTCTTATATCTCACCCACAACACATATTTAGTCATCTTGACTAAGCAAAGTGCTTTGACCATCCAATTTTCTCTAGATGATCAAGGGTTATTGCTAATTTACATTGTATAAATAAAATATCAAAGTTTTAATCAAACAAAACATTCCTGCATATTGTCGACCGATAGAGGTTCAATCGAAATCTACTTCGATCGGTCGAGATTCATTTTGATAGTTCAAGATTCACTTCGATTGATCGAGATTAATTTGAATTTCCAGCACAACTCACTAGACACTTTTGTCCCCGTTCGATCGATTGAAAGTACTTATTCGATCGGTCCAACCATCTTGTCGATGGTCGATTTAGTTTCGAATTATGGACTTTGATTGCTGGATACTATGTGCCGTTTTCTATTGGTTGAATAGTCTTATTGATCGATCGAACAAAAATTAGAAATCCTTGTTTAATCTATGGACTGTTTTTGTCGCTTTCGATCGGTCAGTCGATCGATTGATTGACAATGTTGAATTCGAATCTTTACAGCTTTTTGGTTTTCCTTATTCTCCTTATTTTAACCAATCTTTTGATCATGTGGGATAGGTCTGAACTATCCATTGACTCATAAAGTCCTTAATTGAGAATAGGTAAATAGATCGCTTAGATCAAGACTATTTATGCTCTCAATTTCACAATCAAAGTATGTTATGTACAACTCTACCCATTCATCCTTATGGCCCATCAAATAGTTAGATCCACCCTCACTTTTTAGATAATAAGTTAGATATATCCCAGAATAAGAACAAATGGTGGGGATTAGATTCGATCCGTCCGATCACCATCTTAGAACCTAAAGTATAGATCAATACTTATGGTTAGATCTGATTAATATGGTCCATCCACTGATCAAATCGATTTGAAAATTAAGGCTCTAATATCTTTTGGTCCTTACGATCAAATGATTAACTTAGATCTATTTTGATGCAGCTGGATACAAGCAGATCAATCCATTCCTCAAAACATTATTGTTTAAATATGGTTTTTCAATTATCTCTACTTGAGATTTCTCTACATACCTATGCAATGACCATGTGATCGATCCACACCGTCCATTGTATAGATTGGTAAAAAATAAACTAATGGTATAAAGAAAAATAAAAAGGAGGTGGGGGGAGGTGGGGGAACTTACTAGATCTGGCTTTCTTTCCTCAGAACTCTCTCTTTCTCTCTAAGATTTTCTACAAGAAAAACCATCTCCCACGATGTTAAGAGTTAGTTCCTTAACATCTTTCTTAACCAAGAGTGTCTCTACCAACTTAGTTATTAATTTATTTTTGTTCTTAATTTAAAAATTAAATTTTAACTATTAATTACAGTTCTAAGTGTATGAAAATTCAGGGTCGTTACAGGGAAGGTGGATCTAGTGTTCTTTCCAAGAGCACCATTGGCTGTTAGTCCCAAGACGGAACCTGATTATGATTTGGATTGAAAGAGATGGGTGGATCTGATGATCTTCCCATGAGCGCCAACGATCGCTGGTCTAAGATGGACTCTGATCGCAACTTGGATTAAAAGATGGGAAAGGTGGATTTGATTTTTTTCCAAGAGCACCACTGGCTTCTAGTCCCAAGACGGACTCTGATTGTGACCTAGATTGATTGGAGGGGAATGCCCTTATAAGACCAGCGGTTGGTTCCATTGTTGTTGAATGGATGTGGACTGGCAGATAGGTGCAGGGATCCTCTCCTGAGTCTGGAATGTCCCTTGCAAGACAATAGAGGAAATTTTTTTTATGTAATTCTGGAATTGCTTGGCTTGGGAGGAATAATCCTACTGAACAACATTGATTGTTGGAGTTCCTCATGTACCTGTACCTGTTGAATGTTGTGGCATAGGATGAAAAGGCCGAGCTAAACGTCCTAGAGAGGGGGGGGGGTGAATAGGACTATGACAAATTAAAAATAAATATGGAATATAAACATACTTAGCGCAATCAAATAAAAAAGAAGCATAAGTAAATAGTAACCTCAAATGTACTAGTCTTGAGAGGTTGATACAAACTTACTTCTAAGGACAACCTAACACCAAAAACCAAAAGCTTATGGCAGGACAACCTTACTGGAACGTTTGTAAGTATAAAAAACCCAAACTAATAAAGAGGTAAAAAAAAAAAAACTAAGTTATGACAACATTCACCACAAGTGTATAAAATAAATTACACCATTCACCGCAAATGCTCAAAGTAAATTACAACATTCACACACATAAGCACATTCAATCATCCACCACAACTCGAGGAATTATAGTGGTTCATTTGCGGTACACCAACTGTTAGAAAACAACCACACAACTACTCCACTCCCAATATCCACACCCACGGGATATTGGCTTTCACTATGGAAAAGGTTTTCCAAGGTTCACCTTAAAACCTTCACAATTTTATCTTTAGTTGGGCTTACACAATTACAAAACCACACACTCTGAGATTTTCTGAATTACTTCAAACAAAACCAAAAATGAGATTTTCCTGGCACAACCTCACAAACCATAAAAGATATACAAAATATAAAAAGTATTTATCTGGAAATTCTCCTTCTGAAGAAGCCCAGTAGAACCAATTCGATGTAGACGAAGATGTTCAATGTCCAGTCTCACAAATGAAAAGGTTCTAGTTCTAAATGATTTTTAATTAAATCAACCTGGGCTAACTTGATTTGATTTTGTTCTTAAGAAAGGGTAAAACTCAAATCCCTTCTTAATATAAGATTGGAATGAAGATCACAAAATCAAATTATAAAAGCTAATAAAAGGAATCTAAAATGAGCACAATATAGCTTAATAAATTCACAAACTTATCTCTCAGAGTGGTGTCTTGATTTAGCTTAGAATGAATGAAAAAACTCTGAAATTCATGCTCTATTTATAGGTGAAAATACTGTTCACTCGACTGGTCTGAGGTCGGTTCAACTGGTTATAGGACCAACCACATTTCAAAATTTTTGACGCGATAAGATAAGATCTTTACTCAACTGGTCGAGTGGCCTGCTTGACTGGTCTGGCAATGCACTCGGGACCAGAAAAGCTTGCTAGACTTTGAGTCAAGCAGTGCACGACCGATTGAGCACTGTTCACTCGACTGGTCGAGTAGTCTCCGGGACTGGTCAAGAATCCAACAGAAAATTCTGAAAAATTGCAACAAACCTTGGACTGGCCGAGAAAACTCTTAGACTGGTTGAGCTAGTACTTGGACTAGTTGAACAAGGACTAAGACTAGTCGAGAAAATGACCTATAAACTTATGAAATGACCCACATAAAATATGCAATGAATATGACTCAACCTATGGTCAATCTAGGGTCATCCATACCTTGTTTGTGAGTTGGAACAATTGAAACAGCATTTGCTTCAGAACCTTGATTTCTTGTGATACGTGAAGCTTGAGTTTGATCTCTTGAACTTGAGCTTGAGTTACGCTTGAGTTCTTAAGTCTTTAGCGTACATTATTTGAACTTCAAACTTGAACTTGGGTTCTTGAGCCTTATTTCTTGAATTTGAGCTTGAAACCATGAATTTCAACAATCTTCTCTTCAACTTGAAAATGTAGGCAAGTTCGACGAAGATGCAGACAACTTTAAAATGTACGAACCTGATCAATTTAACTCAAAGCATGATACAGATTCTAAATGGTTTGGCACAACAAAATTTGACAACACTTCGGGTGCTAGATTTACACTATGACATTTACATAGGATTCTAGAAAATGTTGCTATTGCCGGTAGCTTCCTGGCCAGGCGGCGCGATTGTGATTTTCTTTTGATCAATGAAGTTTTGGATCGCATGTTTCAAAGAGAAACATCATTCCGTAGTGTGCCCCTTGCCTTAGTGAAACACGCAATATTCATGTTTATTATAACTCATTAGCAATGTGTTTGGCGGAGGCCTGGGTTGCATGAGGGTTAACAGGTGTTTCTGAACCAACATGGCCAATGTATCAGTGTAAGATTGGGCCAATGGAGTGAATTGCCTTTGAGGTTTCACTATACCCATTTGCCTATTTTGATTGAAATATTAAGGATGCCACCTAGGCAGTTGCAACTTCTATTGTTATTATCGTTGTTGTTTTTATTCCTGCCGAGGAGGCTCTAGCCTTCCTTGTGCTAAAATAATGAAGTAGTTGGTTTTTGTTGGACGAGCAAAGGTATCCCTATTTTTAGGGGTATATCTATTCGGCCTCTCTTCTTGCTTAGGTTTATGCATAGGGACAGATTGGTGGGCCATGGTGAAATTGTACCGGCTTGGATTTTAACTTTCACTTGTTCCCTTGTATGGATAAGCTGAGAGAAGTTGTCATATAGATACAAGATTAAATATCCATATTGAAAAGGCCGAGCTCTAAGTCCTTAAGGGGGGGGGGGGGGTGAATAGGACTTTGCCAAATAAAAAATAAACGCAGAATATAAAGGCAGATAGCACAAATAAATAGCAACCTCAAATGCACTAGTCTTGAGAGGTTGATACAAACTGAGTTCTAAGGACAACTTTTCACCAGAAACTAAGGTTTATGGTAGCACAACCTGATGTCTAGATCGTTGGTAAGTATTAAAAAATCAAATTGAGAATGAGGCAAAGAAAATAAACTAAATTATTACAACATTCACCATAAGTGCATAAAGAAAATTACAACATTCAGCACCACACATACATCACAACCATCATCCAAACTCTGAGAATTATAGTGGTTTGTGTGTGTACACCAACTGTTCGCAAACAGCCACACAACTACTCCACTCACAATATCCACACCCACGGGATATTGGCTTTCACTAAGAAATAAGGTTTTCCGAGGTTCACCTTAAAACCTTCACAATTGTATTTTTCAAATGTGCTTACACAATCAACAAAACTCCACAATGAGTTTTTCCTTGTTGAATCTCACAAACCAAAAATGCAGAAAATGAAATTATACTTTTCTGAAGATTCTTCTTCCGACATAGCCCGGTAGAACCAATTCGATGTAGATATAAATGTTCAATGTCCAATCTCACAAATGAAAGGGTTCTAAGTCTAAATGATTTTTTAATTAAATTAACCTGGGGCTAGCTTGATTTGATCTCAAAAGGGTAAATCAAAATTTCCTTTTTAATAGAATCTAATTGAATAAAAATATCTCAAAATCAAATACAAAAAAGCTATAAAAGAATCTAAAATGAATAAGTAATAGCTTCACAATTGTAGGGACTTATCTCTCAGAGTGATGGCTTGATTAGGCTTGGAATGAATGAAAAACTCTGAGATTCGTCCTCTATTTATAGGTAAAAATTTTGTTCCGTTGACTGGTCTAAGGGTCAGTTCGACTGGTCGAAGCACCAACCAATTTTTAAAATTTTTGGTGCGATAAGATAAACCCGTTATTCGACTGGTCGAGTGGCCTACTCGACTGGTCGAGCATAACACTCGACTGGTCGAGTGAATAAAAATTAAGTCACTGGAGTTTGAGTTGAGCACTGTTCGACTGGTCGAGACTGTTCACTCGACTGGTCGAGCAGTGTGCATGACTGGTCGAGCCACAACAAAAAATTCTAAAAAATTCTCAACAAATCTTGGACTGGTCGAGAAACTCCTTAGACTGGTCAAGCCAGTGCCAAGACTAGTCGAACAATGACTAGGACTAGTCGAAAAAAAACCTATAAACTTATATAATGACCCAAATACAATATGCAATCAATATGACTTAACCTATGGTCAATCTAGGGTCATCCATACCTTAAATGTGAGTTTGAAACATCGAAACATCGAACACTTCGGTAACTCATTTGTCGTGAAGTACATGAAGCTTGACCTTGTAGTCTTGAACTTTAGTATGATCTAGAGCTTGTGTTCTTGAGACTTAAGATAGTGATAATGAACTTGAACTTGAGCCTTGAACTCGAGATAGAACTTATATTCTTGTACTTGAGCTTGTGTTTGATCTTTGAGAATGTTCTTCAACTTGAAGGTGTAGAAGAGTTGACGATGACGAAGATGACTTGAAATGCATGAAGGTGATTTATCCATCTTATCAAAACAAGTTGCAGACTCCAAGTGGTTTGGCACAACAAAATTTGACAATATCGGGTGCTAGATCTACAATGTAGCACTTACAATCTCCCCCTTTGTCAAATTTGTGACAAAACCGACTAAAGAATCATGCACCAGTTCATAAGACAATGTTACTACTACTCCCCCTCAATCTACTACTCCCCCTCAATCCAAGCAAGGTGATTTATAGAGTACTTGTATTAATCAAATACATATCTAAAAAAAATATGCACTTTTATATTTCTCTACAACCCCATCCAAATCCAATAATCATCATACCATTCAAATCATACCACATTTCTCCCCCTTTTTGTCACAATATGACAAAGGAAATAAAAAGAAATACATAGATGAGTGAAGAATAAAAATAATAGAGAAGAGTATGAAGTAAGAGAGTGAATATCATGTTTAATCATCAATAAATATAGATCAACATCAAACATAAACATGTCCGTAGAGTAGCAAATAAAAACATGTCCAAGGATTATCCAAGTAAAAGTAAAGATTAAGATTTAGTACATGCCCAATATAACTAAAAAGACTAATCAGAACCAGAAGACGGAGCAGGAATAGATGGGTCAATTTGATGTAATCCCTTGTTTATGCGACGAAGGTATTAAAAGTGCCATGGTTTGTCAATTAGCATGAGTGTTGAGTCTGCAAGTCAAGTGAGCCCCATAGGAAGATCATTTAAGTGTCTGCCTCAATTAGATGTATGTTCCTAACTCGTCAAAGATAAACTTAGCCTCACATCCCATGTCCCAAAACACCCAGGTATATAAAACCCTTAAAAATGGATAGAATAACATAGGGTTTAAAGTTTGAAAACTATTTTGCAACTCAGGAAAATCTCTAAGTTTTCTGCTTTTATTGATATATCGAGATTACCTCAATGTGATCGGACACCTATTATCGATGTCCTCAGAATGCACTCGATATCATCGAATTGAGGACCTCTTGTGTCCAGCAACCAACTTGATCTCTGGACAAAATTATCGATGAATCGATGGAAGAATCAATATCATTGACATTCGAATTTCGAGATCATCGAGATGGCTCGATATAATCGAATTTTGGTTAGGTTGTGTCTAGCAAGCTATTAAATCGAATCATATATTTGTCGATGACGCAAAGAGAGCCTCGATATCCTCGGAACTCAAACTCTGATGATATCGATGGATCTTCGATGTTATCGAATTTGGACCAAACTACTCCAGCAAGCTTTTACATAAATCCTCTTTAAATGTTTGAGGTATCGAGACTCCCTCGATAATATCGATATTCAAATATCGATCATATCTAAATTAGGTCGATATCATCGAATTTGGACAATGGAATGTCCAGCGAGCTTATAGGAAAATCTTCTATAAAAGATCGATGAATCGACCTAGGTATCGATATCATCGACATTTGAAATCCAATGACATTTTGGGAGGATTGAAATATCGAAGCTATGTTCTCATGTTTAGCCTGCTCTCATAGTTTCATTGTCGAGGAATCAAACCGTTGTTCAATGAAATTGGAGTTCAAAATCTGATGACATCGAAGCATGTTTGATACGATCGAGCTGTGTATAAGATATTCAGCTGTGATTGTTAGTAGAGTTCATATCATCGATCTGTCCCTCGATGTCTTTGAAAGTATACGTTCGATGATATCGAAGATGGCTCAATGATATCGAACTTTGTCAAAAACTAACTATTTTGTTACCATTAGATCTCCTTGCCTATTTAAGGAGAGCTTGCTATTGGTTGTTGCATTGAGAAAAATAGGGAGAGCTTTTGAGAGAGTAACTCATATCATCTACCCTAAGCCCTTTTTCTCATGGGAGTTCATCCTTCGATCCACCCTCATCATTGATATTCAATAGAGTGGATTGGAGAATGAACTTCCACATTCAAAGATCTTCCAGCTACCACTATAATGGAAAATCATTAAGCTGGAATCCCTTGAATGCCTAAAATCTTGAAATTACTCTGTCTCTTCAATGATTATCATTTAATAGAGTAATTACCAACGTAACCTTGACCCAACCTATTGCCATACATTGGAGCATCATTAGTGTTATGGTTTAAGTGAGCTGAAGATTCATCATCATCAAAGGAGGAGATCTTCATCAACGCGCTTAATGGGGCTCATCTACTTATCTATAAGTCATTAGAGTTCAGAGACCCTGCTGATCATTCCTTTGTGTAAGATTGGGTCACAGGTGATTCTCATCCCTTTCAAGTCCTCATACGAGGCCTCCGACCGGAGAGTACATGTGGGTGCTGTGTGTTGACCCTTGCTCTTGTAGAGCATAAACTTAGGTCTTTAGTATAGGTCCTTGGCTTGTGTGGCATAAAACTTAGGAGTTGTGTGTTGACCTTTGCTCTTATGTAGGGCAAAAACTCTAGGGTGCTTGTGTGGATCCTTGGCCTGTGTGGCCTAAAACCCTAGGTTCCTTTTGTGGATCCTTTGCTCGTGTGTAGAGCATAAAACCCGGGTGCTGTGTGTTGACCCTTGCTCTTGTGTAGGGCATAAACTTGTGTCTCATGGAGACATGCCTAGGTTCCTTATGTAGGTCCTATAGTTGACCTTGTGTAGGTTGTGATGGTTAGAGGTGAACTTGATTTAAACCTCCTTTAGTGATCTGGTACTGTAACGCCTCGGATTTTTGCCAACCTGGGATTAGACGTCCTTAGGCAATGGGCCAATCCTAATACCTCATTAACTTGTCAGAATGAATCCCATAGTCTAAAATCACTTCTGAACCCATTTCCTTCACAAATCCAACCCTTCACTACCTTGTGCTTCCAATTTTTCTAAGAACTTTTACCCTAGACACTATCTTAAACTAGTTAAGTATCATAACTTGGATCACCTCATATACAAACTCCAAAGGCCTGAGTACCACCTCGACCAGAAATCACTTAGGACTAAATCCTTTAGAAATTTGACAAAGTGAACTAGGTGCTAAACTAGATTAGCCATGAAATCCATTTGAATCACTTTAAATACGATCTGCAAGACCCAAAACTTGCAAAATCATTGACGCTAGGTTATCCTAAAATCTAGGATCAATCTCATTACCCGGCTGCTCTCGGGAGCATCTCAAAACTTTGTATTAGGTCTAGACCGCACATCGAAAATCCGATTAACACGAAGTTAAGGAACTAGGACCGCCTCACTGGACTTGACAATCATCTCAAAAATCAGGTCCATCCGATGTCCCACGGCCATTCGTTTCGTTTCGGAGCGAGGGTGTGTGAAAAACACTATTCCCATTTCAAAATAAATATCAGGAATAGTGATCTGGCACCATTCGTTGACGCGTCAGTATTAAGCAACCTGACCGTCAGAATCAGACCAAATTACACCCTCGAATCAGGAAAAATTTCAGGAACATTTACATGTGCTTGGAATTTCGGATCGTGGCCCACCGACCGTTGAGCGAAAGTGGTCCGCCACGTGTGATCCGGGGGAATCCGATCGAGTCAAAAACGTAATCCCACATTGATCCATGTGTGGTAAGCTTAAGTTCGACGTTTGGCTCAAGGAGGGAGAACCTCTCTTTTGAGTGGAAAAGTGACGAAATACCTATATTAGCGGTAACCCTTGAACAGAGTCTATTTCGGTGAGTTTTGAGACTATATAAGGACCTTAAACCCTCTCCCATTCCAGCCATACGAATTTGGATTTGAGAGAGGGAAAAGAGAGAGAAAGTGAGGGAGATGTGGGAGGAACTCCTGCCATACTTCCTGCGCTCCACTTGGTGCACCGCCTCCTTCCAGGCGCTTTCCGGTGATTAGGCGTCATTTCTAGGTAATAAACCCTAACCCTAACCTTTGTTTGGGGATTAGACAGTTGTAGGTTAGGAAATAGCTAACCTATTTCATTCTCTAGGTTGCCAAACTCCCGTATACGGAAGCTTAGCGAACCTATCGACTCGTTACGATTCTACGACACAAGTGCGGACTTTAGGTGTATAGGTTACGGTTTTCAACGCTTTCAATGTCAGATAATGGTAGATTCATGATCTGCATGCAATTGCACATGTACAAAGTGCTTTCCGTTTTCTGTTTCGATTAGAATTGTAGAATTTGGAATTTCACATACTCTAGGTATTCGTATAAAATACCGTATACGTATTTTTTATGGAAATGTATTTGACATGTTTATTTGTTGTAGGGATATATAATGTATGGATAAAATACTCATTTGGCGAAAGGGTTCGCCTAAATACATGTTTACTAAAATACACCATGTATGTAGAAATACGGTATTGTAAGAAGTACCGTATACGTGTATATTTTAGCGATGTGTTTGCCATGATTATTTGTCGTATGATTATATAATATATGGATAAATTACTTATTTGGCGAAAGGAATCGCCGTAATACATGTTTGCTTGTATACACTATGTATGTTGAAAATCGTATTCTAGAAAAATCGTTGTATACGTATAAATATTGGGAGATGTATTTATCATGATTATTATTTGTAGTAATATATTATACATGGATAAAATACCCACTTGGCTAAAGGATAGCCCTAATACATGTTTTGCTAACATACACCATGTATGTTGTAATAATGTATTCTAAGTGTTTGTGAAAATGATTGAATGAGTACCGAATTCTCATTCGTACTCGCCATGACTAATTGTCATGGATTCATGATTGTTGTATTGGCGATACCCCTTTGACGAAAGGATTTGCCCTAAATCACGCCACGGCCAATATACACCATGTATGCTAAAATGTGTGGCCCAAGTGTTTGTGGGAATGACTGAATGAATATGGAACTTGGATTCCTGCTTGCCATGACTATCCGTCGTGGGTGTACGCGTGTTATGATTGGGGCAACTCCCTAGTGAAAGGATTTGGCTTAATGCCTATGTGATCGACATATGTCATGTATGTCGATGTATGTTTGTTTAAGTGTTTCTTGAAATGTCTGAATGAGTAGTAGTTAGCAAAGTGTAATGTATAAGGGTGTTGAGATATGATTCTCAACCTCTTTTAACTATGTGTATGATCTTCTTGGATTGTTGTGTGATTAGGAATTGAACATGTATAAACTCATGCTTGTGTTGTGATTCATAACATGCTCAACTGCTTTATGATTATAACTATGTAATGCATATGTTTAAATTTATATTTACGTTGTATGATCCGTCATGGGTGATGGGGAGCGGAGCAACGAGTGCGCGTGCAACCACAGCGACCCTAAACGGATAATACCATACCTTGATTATATGAGTGGAATCTTGATCCATTACTGCTTTATCTATCTGCAAGTTATCATGTTTGGGGCTATGATTATAGTCCAGACAATCGGTACACTGCAATTGAATTCTTGGGCGATTCATTTACCACGTGAGACGTGTTCGACGAACCCGAGTCGTACCGGTTGGCGATAGTGGTTGGCCACGTGAAGTGCTTATGCACTTCATGTCGTTCAACTTGTTGTGCTTTCGAGCTAGCCGAGCTCGTCAAGTAACCCGACTGTCTTATGTATGTTCACCATGTTTGGTCGCATTCTTGCTTGAACCTGGGTACCAAACTTACCGGTGAAATCCCTTTTAACCATGGTACCTTGATCCGCTAAGACGCATGAGCGGGCATGGTGGTATGGGACACCGTGTTCGATTTGTCGCCTACTGGCTGGGCCATGTGCCTCCCCCGTAGTGACCATTGCACAAAACTCGTGTGCCGAATACGGTGGTATGGGACACTTGTATTATTCGAGTGTCGATACTTACGGCGAGAGCCGAGTACTGGTGAGACCGTGCTCGTCCGACGGCGACGAGTCCTCCGTAGTATCTTCAAGTATACTCCAAAGTGCTGTGATTGGCGACGAGTCTTTCATAGCAACTAGAGTATGAGTTGAGCCGAGTACGGTGAGACACACGTACTTGGTGACGGCTAGTGATTGAGCCGAGTACGGTGAGACCTGTACTCGAGCCGACGGCGGCCAATTGAGCCGCATATGGTGAGATCTCGTATTGCTGACTGACGGGTGACGAGCCCTTTGCGATGCCTTCACTATACTTCTCAAACCATAATATCGTATGAGATTAACTAGGATTGACGACCCTAGAATGGATCATGTTTGGGAATGATACAAGAGGAGGTACCTTAGTTTCCCAATATTGTTGTTTGAAATGGACTAATAATAACTTGGTAATCATGAGCATCATCGCACCGCATGTGCTTTGTAGATGTGGCGCACCGAGGGAGTAAGCATTCGCGAACGTAAGATGATGTCGCTTGAGGGTGGTTTGGGGGCATACTGACATCATGTCATTTCATTTTCGCACTTAACAAGAGTAGTTAGAAATGTTTGATTTGTCTTGCTTTATCATTCTTGCTTGGTTGAATTGATAACATGTTAACCTATGCTTTCTTGTTCCACCGAGTTGATTACTCACTCCCACGTTCTACGGGACGGTGTTTGCAACACCAACCAGATTTATTGAGTTTTGTGATGGCGATGCTTGTGAAGCGAGTAGGACCTCTGTGATGATAGGAGGAGTTCTCCTATCGTATCTCTCTGGCAGTCAATGAAGACCGATATTGTATTGACGGGGCTATGGTACATGGGATAGGAGGCATTACACTTCCTCACATTTGGTACATTTTAGAACTGCACTTGTATTTATTTAACCTGGTAATGTTATCATGCTCTGGAGACTCACCACAAATTTTCTATATTTTATATATCTATCACAGTCTTCCGCTTGCTAATTTACTGTCTCTGGAGTATGATATTCTGTTTTGGCTTAATCTCACTCATGTTCAATGCACAAATACAGTCAACATTCAATCATCATTCATTTTGTTGCATAAGTGATGTTCTGGAACTCGGGAGTTGAGTTTATGCTCGACCCCCGATTTTCAGGGCGTTACAGGTATACTCAAGTGTTGAGTGCGTTCACCGAAAGTGGAGTAGGCACGTAGCTGAACCACTATAAACGACTATGTTTGGGGATTGATATTTTAGCCTTACTATTTATGTTCACTTTGAATGTTCTCATAAAGCATGCTAACATGATTATTTAGAACTGATAAGAATCACATCCCACACACACACACAGTCGTATCGTTCATTCATCATAGATTAATGTTGCATACTTCTTAAATACTGGATAGTCTTATGATTGGATCCTCTATTTGGCTTGGAGGCCATTAGAGTTAAATTGAGGTCATCTTGATAAGTGTTTGTTAAATCAGGATTATGATAATGGGATTTTAAATCATCATAAACTTTTATAAAGTCCTATTCACCCCCCTCTAGGACACTTTGATCTATTCCCACTTCTACTAAAGTGGTCATTACCGTAATTTCAATTGGTATCAAAGAGGATCTCTCTTAAGGGCTTAACAGCCTAGAGAGGGATCTTGATTAAAGTTGGAAATATGGCCAAAGGTGAGGGCTCATCTGTGACTAGACCTCCTGTATTTGATGGATCAAATTATGCTTACTGGAAGGCTAGGATGCATTACTTTCTGAGATCTTTAGATCATGATGTTTGGGACATTGTTGAAAATGGATACATGCCTCCAACCGATCAGGTAGTATGTGATGATGGCACAACCATATCCAAACCAAAATCCAAAGAGTTGTGGTCTACTCATGACAAAGAAAAACAGACTACAGAGGCAAAAGCAATGAATGCCATTTACTGTGCTGTGTCCCAAGAAGTCTTTAATTAAATCACTATGTGTGGAACCTCTAAAGAAGCATGGGACTTGTTGGAAACAACCCATGAGGGAACCAGCATAGTAAAAAGATCCAAACTGCAGCTCTTAACATCACAGTTTGAAAGTCTCAAAATGGAAGAGCATGACACCTTCATGGAATTGTTCACAAAACTGAACATCATCTGTAACTCTATAGGTGGATTAGGAGAAAAAGTTCTAGTCCTAAAAATATGTAGGAAAATTTTGAGATCTTTATCGGAACAGTTCAACTCGAAAGTTACAACCATTGAAGAGTATAGAAACATGGATGAAATGAAAGTAGAAGAACTTGTAGTTTCCCTACAAACATTTGAACTACACTTTCAATTTGTTCCCAAATCCAAAAATAATGCCCTCAAAACTTCAAAATAGATCACCACAAATGAGGAGGATGCAAGTGAAAGGGAAAATGAAGATGAAGAAGTGGCCCTTTTAGCTCAACGGTTCAGAAAATTCTTCCATAAAAACGTCGACCATTTAAAGGAAAACAGTTGGACAACAAGCATTATACAGGTAAACTTGGTAAAAAGTCCAAAGGGCCACAGTGTTACACTTGCCAAAAGTTTGGGCACCTGCCCACTGAATGCCCTAATAGAAAAATCAAAGGAAAGGCGATGACAGCCACATGAGATGACACTGAAGAGTCAAATTCAGAATGCCGTGATTCAGAGAGAGATAGAGACAAGAAATCCTTGAAAATCCCTATGGCCTCCACATCCTCCAACATTCCCATAGAGACTGAGAAAATCAAAGAACCTCAAGCCACAGGATCATTTCCATCTAATTATGAGGAAACAGAGAAAGAAGAAGAAGAAAAGGATAATTTCCAGGATGTCTATAATCAACTTTATACACATAGCATCCATATCCTTAAAAGAGTTGGGATTACTGAAAACAAGAACAAATTGCTGCAAATGGATTTGGATAAAATTTCAGAGAACAATACACACATAATTAATGATCTTCAACAATACCACTTAGATAGTGATAGGCTAGAAAGAATCAACTCATTTCTGAAATCTGAGTCGGTGAAACTGAACAAACAAATTGAGTCATTGAATGTTGAAAACATATGTCTTAAGAATGAAAATCACACACATGTTTGATGCAAAAAAATACAAAAAATCTTTTGAGTTGAGTTACAAGTTCTCCCAAAGCAGTGAAAAATTAGAAAAACTTCTAGGAATGGGAAGACCACAAAAGGACAAAAGAGGATTAGGATATGAAAACTTCAAACCAATTCCTACCCCTGCAGCAACAACAACAAAGTAAATAGCTGCTTCAGGAAGTAATACAAGGGTTACTTCTATTTGTCACTTATGTGGAGATTCAGGACATTACAAATCTAAATGTCATACCTTTGATTGGACTCATCTTGATTCCAGTGTGAACTTTACTGGTAAATATAAA
Source organism: Magnolia changhungtana (assembly GCA_030180095.1). Classification (NCBI taxonomy): domain Eukaryota; kingdom Viridiplantae; phylum Streptophyta; class Magnoliopsida; order Magnoliales; family Magnoliaceae; genus Magnolia; species Magnolia changhungtana. The sequence goes on from JASAUF010000600.1 coordinate 9,998,928, forward strand.
CCAACTGGAAGAACAGTGCAAAATATCAAGAGTCCACCAAGGTTCATATCTAAAGGTAATACATATCCATCTCCACCTAAAATGACCAAGAAAATGGAGGAACTACTAAGTCAGGTGACTCAACTGAATCAGAAAACAAATGAATTGATAAAATAAGGAAAAGTGATTTAGTTACCCAATGTGCCCAAACAAGTTCCTAACAAAATGAAAGAACCATCCTCATAAAAACTTGCTACAAAATGGGTGGTTAAGGGAAAGAAAAATTGCCTTGTGACTCACTCAAATCTTAAAACAGGAAATAGTGCTATGTGGTACTTAGACAGTGGATGCTCAAGACACATCACGGGTGACAAATCCCTTCTCTCAAATTATTCAAATCTTGATAATGGGGTAGTCACCTTTGGAGATGGAAACACCGCTATGGTGTTAGGGCATGAAAATATTGTTGGATTAGAGATGCTCAAAAATGAGAATGCCTTTTGTATAGAAGGTCTAACACTCAACCTTATAAGAATTTCTCAAATATGTGACAACCAGCATGTGGTTACATTCAACAAGCTAGAGTGCAAGATCTTGGACCTATCAGAAAATCGGTTATGAAGGGTCTTCGCACTAATGACCATTGTTATGTCATCAAAGGAAATGGAATGGTTGATCCATATGCCTAATGTCAATTGAGCAAGGATAACAAGTCCAGGTCATGGCATCTAGACCTGGATGGATTTGTGAAATGATGCATTTTTGGAAATTGTCATGATATATCTAAGGTTTCTATACCTTAAAAACTCTTTTTGCACATAAACATAGAAGGTGTTTATAATTTTTGGATTCATAATTTTTTTGTACAAATTTTGATGTGTATATAAGTTGATATGAAAATATACTATGATATGCATATATGGAAGATCATCGAAGTGCTCAAATCAATGTCACACTTTTACTCTTCGATAAGTTAGTAGATAAATCAAACTGATCCTCGAGTAGATATCGATTTCATCGACAACCTTTCAGAATCCGAAACGTCACACGTTATAAAGTGTTATCGAAGACGTCTTCGATAACATCGACTTAAG